>CM067841.1:40694282-50694282 GCA_034509565.1 Triticum monococcum | reverse complement strand
GTTTGTGTCATTGTTCCTCGACAACAACTTCAACCCGCCTTCATTCAATTGCATACCTGGCAGCAACAAGTAAATAGCAATTCTTCCAGCCGTCTCATACCCCAAGTGCTCTACTAATTCATACAACATCGGCATAGAAGCTTGAGTAGCATCACAAAAATCATAGCACACCTTGCGGCCATTCAGATATGCCCTGCTGCTTCCACCGCCAAGGAAAAATCCTCCAAATATGAACTCCACAGTAAATAGATCACTGCCTTCCTCTGTTATAATTACACAAAAAAAGTTTCAGATGGAAAGATGAAACAACTGTGTCTAAATCCTAACCAAATTATGCCGTTGACTTAATGAGCGACAAACCTCAATTTTATTCAAAAATGAAACTGATAAATAGGGGGGTGATCAATTCAAAAGGATCAGCTGAGTTCAAACAGAAAAAGAAATCTATCTCCTACGAGCAACAGGTACAAGTCTGAACCCTAACGAAATTAGTGCATACAAATTATAAATTTCACGGTGGAATGGGTAATAGGTATGCAAATGGTGGAAAATGAGCATATGAAACAACAATCGACTTGGATTATTCCGGCGATCAACATACCGTACGTCGGGACGGGCCCCTTATCCTGGCGTTGTATGGGCGCCATCAGCGGCACTCACAGCGGAAGACGACAGTGTCGCCGCCTCCCTCTGAGGCCTTCCCACTCCGGGTGCTCCCCACGGCCGCGATCTCTGCCCTCGATCAAACCCTCCTCCGCTGTTGGCTGCGTCGTGCTCGGGGAAGAGAACACAAACGAACAGAGGCGGCAACTGAAAACCTCGATTACACAGGGGCTCGTCTCGTCGTCTAAGTCCGACTCAAGCCAGTCGGTTCGGCTGGACCAGCTCTAGGCGCTGACGTGGCAGGGGAAAAGGGCCAGACGTATGCCGCTGCGTATACAGGACCGTCTCTGTTACACAATTGCAAGTCTGAGGACCGTACAGAAGCACTTCGCGAGTACCAGGATGGTTTTGTTACAAGCCAACGAGTACAGGGACGAAGTGTGCAATTTACTCGTGCTATGCTGTACTTTCCGCGTCATATTCAAGCGGGCATGCGCATGTACATTCTGTCAGGGCCCAAGCCGAAGTTGTACTGTATTGTACTGAAACTAAGTGTTGTTTAACTGTCCAACTCCAGATTCGGTTGGCGAAGGGCTGCGGTGGACGCGCACGAGACAAGTCTTCGATGGACGGCTATGATGCATTCATCTTAATAGTCTTCGATGGACGGCTATGATATTGGTTAACGCACTGTGATCTTCGGGAAAGCATATGTTTTGTATCTTCTAAGCCCTTAGAATAAATGGGACAAAGGGGCAAAACCTTCCTATGTCTGTTAGCAAGCGTAGCCCGGCATGGCAGAGTTTCATGAAGCGTGTGCTATATAATTTTTTTTCACTTTTGCCGGATAAGATAGCTTTCATATCTTGCTTCAAATAGGGTTAACTGTGACTCACCCTATTCCATTGGAGTATTTCAATTTGTTACCATACTGGTTTTCTCACTCGACGGAATATGCTGACCGGACCGAGAACATGCCTTCTTTGTATAGCTCCAAGCAATATAATCCGGCATATCATGTTGCGAGAGTTGAATTGATAATCCATTGTATATCGATGGGCCACATAGTTTATGTGATGAGTTCTTCATCTCAGTTATTGAACACATGATCAATGAAATCACCTATCTTGGTTAACAGATGTCCCCCCTTCGGCGTTACAATTCTCTTATTAGCACAGTTTGGGATCCAAGCATCTTCCTAAATATTTACTTTTTGTCCGTTCGCCACTTGCCAGATATAGCCTTGTTTCAGGGTACTCATGCTTGCCATAATACTCTGTCATGTAAAAAAAAGAGCCTTTCCTTTGTTTAGCGTTCATCAAGTCATCATCAGGGTAGTACTTTACCCTTAGGATAAAGACTCTGGGTTATCTAAAAGACGCCACGCCTGTTAGCGATCAACACCAAGTTAAAGCAGTGAATATCACAAAATCTCATCCCTCCTTGATTTTTAGGAACACACATTTTCCATCAGGACATCCAATGCATCATTTTCTATTCTTCTCGTCTCCCCACCAGAAATGCGCTATTGCGTCAATGATTTCTTTATATATATTTTTAGGAATTTTAAAGATCGATATTGCATAGGTGGGTATGGCTTGAATAACAGCCTTGAGCAGGATTTCCTTCCCACAGTGGACAATAGTTTCTCCTTCCAGCCACTAATTTTTTTTAGCAATTCATTCAATCATAAATTGGAAACAGTTTGTTTTATCCATCCCTGCCAATTTTTCTTTTCTTTTCTTGGGTCGATCTGACCCACCACGGAGAAGCTAGCATCTGAGATGGCACGGTGGCGCCCGCATGTCCCTGGGGCCAACCTAGGTCCAGTGCCACCACCTCATCCTTTCGATAGCCGGCCTATGCGCCCGTCATTTGCCACAAATAAAAACGGCGGTGTGAGACTTCTCATGCTTTTAGTTGACCAAGTATGATACTAGCGGTCACGAGGCTAGTGCATGGTGTAGAGAAGGGACCTACAGTTATCCTTATGGCATGCCATTGGCCATGAATAAGGGCGGCGGCCTGCCGAGGTAGAAGGTAGCAGCACCACGGATCTACCTCCCCTTCCACCCGCTTCTACCTCCACTCCTGTGACTCTTGGCTGCCCCCTCCTCCCCTTCCACCCGCTTCTACCTCCACTCATGTGACTCTTGGCTGCCCCCTCCCGCTTCTACCTCTGATCATGTGACCCCTTGGCCGGCAAAAAAGTTACATATGATAATGAATCTCTATTTTAGCATTAATCGAACAGACACGTGTGATAATCTTTGTGACCACATACCTCACTCATGCTGATGTCGATGTTTACGATCTATCTACTGCCAGAACTATGACATGCATGTCTAATGATGTTTAAATTTAATGCCTACTCAGTAATTTTAAATGTGAACGCATGATCAAACACAGTCAAAATCATCTTCCCGGTCTTGTCTCTTTAGGTCAACCATATTATTATTATTATTATTATTATTATTATTATTACAATTCATTTGTCCATAATAACCTATTTAAACATTTTATTTTTCAAAAAGTGTAAAACCTATTTTTGCATGAAATGGTAAGACTTTTCAATATGACTTTGTTATTAAAATTCACATTTGAGACCTATATTACGTTAAATATTCTACAAATTTGGAATAAATATTTTGGAAAGAATGAAACATTTTAATATCGTTTGCAAAATGGGGAGAGATAAACAAACCATTATGACATGTATGTGTATATATATTTGACTGCAAAAATTTCTATACTTTTAACTAAGCTATGTAATCGTATTATTGACCTCCACAAGCAATATTAACACCAACAATGTTCAGCCATCTCAATCGAAGTCAGTACTTTCATATCTGGCCACAATGAAAACCGCCAAGATACCGTAATGGAAATTCAACCTTGAATTTTAAAAAAATCCCAGAGCTCCCTCTCACCTCTCTAAAGCCAGTGATACCTTTGTGCAACTTGGCACGATTAAAGTTTTGGGATCAACATATTGATCTCAATGCCCAATGAGAGGAGGGTAGGAAGTACAACGAACGAATGTGCCTCGAAAGGTGGAGCACCGTGATTGTTGGCTTGGGAGGTATGGAACTATAGAGCGAGACATCATGAATTCTCGTGACTCTAAACTAGTGGCATAAATGTTGGTGTCATGATGATGTTCCTATGATCTGATAGAAATTTTGAAAGTAAACAAATCACATGTGATGATGAATTTTTATTTCGGCCTTAATCGAGTAGCCGCATTTGATAATCTCCTGAAATATTTCCATCCGCCTGATTTTTTTATTAAGCTCAGAAGCCCAACATAGCAGTTCAAGAGTTCAAACGAAATGAGAGAGAGAGAGAGAGAGAGAGAGAGAGTTGTAATCCTAAATTATCGACGCTTGTCACAATGCCCTCTATTCCTTTCTCTAAAGAAAGAGAGCCGTCGACCTGCTCAGCCTTCAACATTGAAGTAGCCCCCACCGGTGACGTTACCCCACTTCCCGTCGACGCACAATATAGGGTCCTAATAATAACACGAGGGATTGCCATAGTAACACGCAGGTTCAAACGAACAAACAAGTATGACCCACGTGTCATGTATCTGCTCAAAACATGTAGGACCTCAATGTTGCTGGTGTGTCCACCACGTCTGCCTGTGATGCTAGACTACAAGAAGATGCGATCAAACCCTCTGGAGCACTGACTAGTCACTAGCCCCGGCCGAGCGAGTTCTTCTTTGTCGCCGAGTGCTTCCAGCCAAGTGAGTTCTTCTTCTTCTTTCTCGAGGCCTACCTTAGCGACACGTTTACTGGCCGCGTCTGCAGTCTTGGTGCCGACCTCAACAGAGACAACAATACTCTCCAGGTTTCTGTCAACGACCACAAGGAGGTCACCGATAAGTTTTCTGGTGTGAAGCTCATAGCGTAGGCCACCACAGGTGTAGGATCCTATTACATTAGACGTAAGTTATTCAATCTTGGAATGAGCAAGACTCACGACTACAAAACACCACAATCTTGTGCTCTATTATTTTATGTGAAACTAGATCGTAGTGTTGTGAGGCATCTCGCAACTAGTTAGGATGATTTCATGATGAATAGGACTTTCCCACACTTGCACATTGAAGAATTACATTCATGGCCTTGCTTGTTTCACAATGGAGAGAATAACGTGTTTAACACCAAGCAATTGTTGTGTCTTTGCCAGTATATGTGTCTCAAATATATACTATCGTAGATGACATGATGATGTTCCTATGATCTGGCTACTATCGTACGGCTCATCACGGTTTCAACCGCAACCGCTTTCTTCTTCTTCTTCTTCTTCTTCTTCTTCTTCTTCTTCTTCTTCTTCTTCTTCTTCTTCTTCTTCTCAACCTACAACATTGGATCTAACACGTGGTTAAAGTTTGTTGACGCTCCACGATGCCCCTGTAAACTGCAAAAGAATAATATATATATTTCCACAATAATTTCTCCGAAACAAAAGCTATAATACGGAATTTCCAAGTAAGAAAAAAACATTGCAATACAATACTGCAAATCTATAGCATTTCTTTCTGTCTCGCTCCACCGAGCTTGCCGACCATGCAAGACTCCATTCACCAAGAAGCGGGTTGAGGTGGGAGGAGCGGCGACTTTAACCACGCGTTAGTTCCAATGTTGTAGGTTGAAAAGAAGATGAAGAAGAAGAAGAAGAGGAGGAGGAGGAGGAGGAGGAGGAGGAGGAAGAAGAAGAAGAAGAAGAAGAAGAAGAAGAAGAAAGAGTTTGAGACCGTGATGAGCCGAATGATAGCAGACAGCTAGCCCACCGCGTTATTTTTCCTCTTTTTTTGTTATAGGGGCACATGGGCGTGACGTGCATGCTGTATGATCTGAGCATGCGACTGAGATCAGCTCGAAGTTGGAGGCGATCCATGGGACGAGTGATTGACCCACCTCCTGCTCAGCAAACCATCTATTGTGAACGGACGGTAGGGATGAGTTCTAGAGGAGAGCAGGTCAGGCGCCGCCCACCATATCTCCAGTCACCGGAGTCTCTCCCGTCCCCTCCCCTCGAGCTCCACACCATCAAACCATCCGGCGAGCCAAAGGAGCAAAATGGAAGACACGGATTCCCCAACCGGCGACCTCTTCTCCACCATCACCGCCTCTCTACTCCGGGCTCCGACCTCCCCGCCTTCTCGAGCAGGTCAGGCGCCGCCGGAATCCGCCCCCACGGCCACACGCCAGCCGACGACGCCATCTCTCTCCCCCTCCGCCCTCTCTTAGTTGGTTGGTTCGTTTTGATTTGGTAGGCTGATTCTCTTCTTTTTTTTTGACGGGAAAGGCAGGAGCTCTGCCATTGCATTATAGATGGGAAGAATGGTTACATTTTGTGGTGAACCGAAGTTCTGAAGAGAGAAGGAAAGAGCAGAAGAAAAAGATCAGATCAATCAGACATAGGCTGATTACCCCACTTCCTGACGAAACTACTCGCAAAATGCCTCCTTCAGGAGGGAAACATCATCGATCAGCAGCTGTAGGAGAGCAGGGACTTGGGCGGTTGTCGCCTGGAAGACCCGTCGGTTCCTTTCCTTCCATATATTCCAGGCAACATATACAGCAAACGTTACCTGCTCATGCCTTATCTCTCTTGCGGTTCCTATATTGATCTTACGCCACCAGGATCGAATAGATGTGGCTCCCAGTGCAATGTTGGCGATGCGCTGTTGTGTGCTCCTGATGGCCACCCAGAGCTCCTTGGCAAACGGGCAATGGAGGAGCAGGTGTACTGCCGTCTCCGGAGCCTGATCGCATAGAGGGCACACTGGGCTGTGCGGCCATCCCCGGCGTCCAAGTCGGTCAGCCGTCCAGTTTCTATCCTGTAGAAGCAGCCAGGTATAGAAGTTTACTTTCTGCTTAGCCTTAGTCCTCCAAACCATGCCAAGGTGGGGCTGTTCAATCCGGCCGATGAACTGAGCATCATAAGCTGACTTGGCCGAGTAACAACCATTGCTGGAGAGCTTCCACGAGATTTTGTCCCTTTCAGTAGTCAAATGGATCGCTTGCACCTTCTCCCACAACCTGATGAATTGGTGGATTTGGGTCTCAGTAACCATCCGTTGAATTCCACGCATTCATCTTCCCTCGGTCAGAGCTTCACAAACAGTCAGGTTCTTCCTCCAAGCTAAGGGAAACACGTCTGGTGCAATTTCTTTGGGCGACTCCCCATCGAGCCACCTATTGTGCCAGAAGCTAGTGATCTGCCCATTGCCAACAGAAATGGCGGTAGCAGCAGCAAAAGGGTTTTTGTCCGTTGAATCGCACGGTGTCGGCGTTCCTTTCCAAGGCCTTTCCACATCATCCCACTCATACCAAAGCCATCTCAATCTTAACGATCTTCCGAATGCCTCAATGCTCTTTATTCCTAGCCCGCCAAACTTTTTTGGCGTGCAACATTGCTTCCAGTTCACCATGCCTTTCCCTCCATTGGCCTCTTCTTCACCTGCCCAAAGGAAACTCCGCCTTAACTTGTCCAGCTTTTTCGAGGCCCATTTATCCGCAGCAAAACACGTCAGATAGTACGTTGCCAGAGCAGTTAGGACCGAGTTGACCAAAGCAAGCCGGCCTGGCCTGTTAAGCATCTTCCCCTTCCATGGCTTAATCCTTGATCTTGCCTTATCAAGGAAGGGCTGTATCTAAACTCTCCTGGGCTTCCTTGTGCTTAGAGGTAGACCTAAGTACCGGCATGGAAAAGTGCCTTGAGCACCACCAAAATCCATCAAGGTTTGTGAATGTGCAGCATCATTACATCCAATTTTGTATGCCACACACTTGCCCAGATTTACCCTCAGCCCAGAAATCTCTCCAAACCGTTTTAGGATGCGTTGAGTGGCGGCGACTTCATGCCTGACAGGATTTAGAAACAGAGCAGCATCGTCTGCATATAAACTGGTTCTAATCCCAACAGATTTGTGCTTGATAGGTGACAGGATGCCCTCCTCCGTTGCCTTGGCAAACATTCGCTGTAACGGCTCCATAGCCAGGATGAATAACATGGGTGATAGTGGGTCGCCTTGCCGGAGCCCCTGCCTGTGGGAGAAAGGAGCTCCTGGAGTTCCATTTAGTAACACTCTGGAAGATGAGGAAGATAGCAGAATGGCCAGCATATCCATCCAACGCTGCCCAAATCCATAGCCCTCCCCTCCCTCTCTTCTTTCGTTTCGATTCGATTTCGTAGGCGTGCATGTGTGGTTCCTCCCCTCCCTCCCCTGGTTCAGCAGCAGGTAGCACCCCATCCCCATCCCACTCTGGCTAATCTAATCTACTTGCTGCACCGTCAAATCATCTCATCTTCTTTAGCCACAAATTGCTGTAATTTTTCTATGCCAAATTAATGAATGGATGCTACTGTATGATGGATGGATCCATTTTTGTGCCCTCACTTGTTCTTCTATTACACTACAAGTATATAGTTGTACTGCCACTGTATGATTTTGATGGATCCATACGTGTTGTGCTCTGCCTTTGATGCACAAAAAAAATTCATCTGTTTCCTTTACTTGCTAGTAAGTAAAAGCATACACCATTGATCAATCAAAATCCCCTCTTGGTTAATGAATTCCTGTTTTACAAAACTTACAATGAATCTATAATTTTGTCGGGTCTGAGATTTATTTTGGTTAATGAATTTTTGTATGAATGAATCAGACTGTCAGTTCGTTTGTTACTCATGCCTGCCGGAGTGACCATTGCTTTGCTGCAGCAGAGTTTGCAATGGAATATTTTGTTGTCCATGATTAGGGATGGACCTCATATGTCCTCTGTAATTGCTCAACATGATGTAATCAAGTACAATGAGTTTCTGTTTTGCGAAGCAGTTAATGATTCTATATTTTTTATGGGTCTGAGATTTTTTTTTTGGTAATTCATGATGATATAAATTTCTTTGCTTCTTCGATTCACAGCAGTAGGCGGCCTCCGTGTTCCATGGACGACATTAATGAGGAGGATGAAGGCGACCGGGATACGACGAGCTCGACCTTGTCGTCCAGCCCCTGGGCACATGGTCTGACTTCCTTCTTCCCCTTGTTTTACCGCTGCTCTGCTCTGCTCCAGCGTAGCTAGTAGTTTCTAGAAATTTCTGTTGTAGCAGAATTGTATTTCTTTTTTCATGCTTTTTGATGGATCTAACTAACTGCAGGCGGAATTGAGAAATTTGACAAGTCTCCTCCAGCTCCTCTCCTTCCTCTGCTATTTGCCTCTGGTTGCTCTGAGCTCAGGGCCATCGTTGAGCCACGACAATGGTGGTTGCGCTGGGTTCGTGGCCGTCATGCCATGGTCGTGTCTTGTTATGATTTGGTCTCCTTGCATATATTATGAAGCTGGTATTGTGCCTTAGAATGCTTGAGGCTTGCTACATGAGCTTTTGGGTTCACCTTCCCTGTTGATTCTCCTAAATCAGGCGGTGAGTTATCACCCAAAGCCGGCAGCGCCGCCGTTCCATCGCTGTTCGACACTGCTACAGACATCTCAGGAGCTAGCTGGAATTCCATGTTGTCCTCCATCTTGGTGTCGCCATATGTGTCTTTAACATCTCAGCCGCCGTATTTCCTGTGCAGAACTCCCCAGTCCCTAAATTTTGGAGCTACTTGGCGCTCCTTGATTTAGCATTATCTGCCCCACACCGTGTGAAGTCTGAATCTAGGCCATGGTACAGATGGAACTGGTGGTCGTGAGCCACGGCTCTAGACCTGGGCCCAAATGGCAAGCGTCAACACAGCTAATGGCCAAACATCTAGTGGGAAACAGTAGACACTGTTCCATGCGGTATCTATTAAATATGTCCATTTTCTACCGACCAAAACAGGGCTCGTAATGGTCCATGTCACGAATCGCTAAAGCTTCAACCAAGCACCGAGGTATATATCAGGACCAGATGCGCTCGGGCACCAAAACTCCGTTCTCGGTGTCAAGAGTCTGTTCCTGTAGTGTTGCTTCTCAATATGCCTTTATTTGCATGATGTGTAAGTGCATCTGCCTTGTTTACACACTTATATAGTGTTATTATTTGCATGATGCGTAAGTGCATCTGCCGGTCCTTGTTTGGTTATTAAACTCTGGGTTTATGTTCATGTTACCCTTATCTTCCTACTGTCCTTGAGGAGCCTAGTCCTTCTTTCTCTTAAAGTGCTAGCTAATTTTTTGGTTCAGGTTCCTTATCCTTTTTTCTTCTTTTCTGATGGTAAAACACCAATTTTGATGAATATGCAGTTGCAGAGGATGATCCACTGCCAGCCATAGATGGGCTAAGAATCAAGGAAGTGGGTATTCCATCAAGGGGGCACAAGTTGTAATTTTGAGGTGCGGCTTTATAGTTATGGTTCAACAATTTGTGATATCCTATCAAACTCCTGTATTTTAAGCTGCTTGTTAGTTCAGCGCAATTTAATGTTTGCCATTTTTTTAATGTAGTGGGTACGCCATTTGGAAGATGGATCGATGACCATGCGTGCGGCGGAGGCAGTGCTATTTAGCATTGGCTACAAACAGCCATGGTGAGCTTCTCCAACTCCTCTCCTTCCTTTGCTACTCGCCTCTGATTGCTCTAAGCTTGTGTCCATTGAGCCACGACAATGGTGGTTGCGCTGGGTCTTCTTATGATTTGGTCTCCTTGCATAATGATGAAACTGGTGTTGTGCCTTAGGATTCTTGAGGCTTGCTACATGAGCTAATTATGTCTCTGGCTTGCTACTTGACTCTACTCTTCTAGCTGTGCTTCTGTCATCTAGTCATTCAGTACAATTGTAAATTCATGGCTTAATTAGATACTATGATTAGTAATTGATTCTTTGGTCTTTTGTTTGGCATGGAATGTATGCTCCAGTACTTACGGTAGGTATAGGGCATTGTTTAATACTTGCTAACAGGATTCACTCTTCCGTTTAGTAGCTAACTACTCTATGGTCGTTTCAACCAATGGTTGGTTGCAGATGATGAATGGGTGTTATATTGTGGTCTAGTTCTTCTCTAATAAGAACAAATATTGTTCTTATGTGTGTATTGTTTTGATTCCCGATGTTGCAGGCCTTCTGTGTCTGATTCTCCCGTCCCCTGGCGCGCACGTGTCCTTTAGTGGGATTGAGTTGGCTCCCTCAGATGGAAGTATGCAAGGATCAAAGGTTCCCTCTGCACTATTGTATTATCAGATTGCCCTTGAACGTACCACAAACAATTCATTTTGCTGTCCATATAGATTTGACCTCACATTTTGGTCAACTTTTATCCAATTAGCCATTACTGGAATCTATGATGTGAATGACATAGCTCATCCTTGATTTCGTCAAATGTGAGTCATACAGTTCACTTGGTAAATAGACAAGAGTTAGGATCTTTTTTGTTGTTGGTTTTCACTAGATAATACCAGTATGTTTCGCTGAGGACTTACCATGTTGATGCTCGAAAATGTTAACTAATTTTGGTCGATTCTGAGGAGGTGACTTGTGGAGCAGTACTACTCTCCAATAACCCACGGATAAATTGACTTGATTCAGCAAGTTGGGGCTAACTAATGACTACTAGAGTCCATGGCTGGAGGTGCATCGTAAGGCAAGGGTACACCTGGTAGTTGCTAGAGTTGGATCACTGGCATGGTTTTATTTGCTATAACAAGATCTAAAGTTTTCCTCACAAGAAACTTGCAATTGTGTAACTTGAATCTTCACTTATTATGTCCACAACAACACAGAGGGAGGGTTTTGAATTTGTTTTGTGGTTTGCCCTAGCAACAGCTGCCTATTAACGTATTAGCTATGGTTCGAAGTTTGTCTGGGTTGAGTATCTAAGATGGTCTGACTGAAGCACCATCAAATAGCTATTGCTACCAAGATGGTGATGCTTTCCTTTGTGATATCCTCGCGAATCCGCCCTTCTCAGAGGCAAGTGCCCCCCGTCTCCTCTCCTAAGGCACGGCCACAGCACGCAGGGCACGCCCACCTTCATGAAAACAAGACAGCACCATCAAATAGCTACTGTTAACTGATGAATCTACCAGCTTCTGGAGCATTGAATGATTAAATCGCTACCTTCCCTGAAAGAGCTATGTAGTCATGTACTTCCTCCGATCCATATTACTTGTCGCTCAAATGGATGTATGTAGCCGTATTTCAGTTCTAGATACATCCATTTGAGCAAAAGAATATGGATCGGAGGGAGTGCTTCTTTTTTGACCTTGTCAACCTTTTCTGCTGATCAGTGCTTGTCCCATGCTTGTTGTATTATTCCTTATATGCCTATGCTACTGTTATTGTGTGGAACCGTACATGTTAATTAGCAGAGCACCAAGTGTCTGTTCCCGTAGTATTTCTTCTCAATATATATGCCTTTATTTGCATGGTGCCTAAGTGCATCTGCCTTGTTTTCACACCTTTGTTCATGTTACCCTTATCTTCCTACTGTCCTCGAGGAGACTAGTACTTCTTTCCCTGAAGGTGCTAGATAATTTTTTGATTCATGCAATTCCCTTATCCTTATTTCTTCAGCTCTGATGGTAAACACCAATTTTCATGAATATGCAGTTGCAGAGGATGACCCACTGCCAGCCATAGATGGGCTAAGAATCTCAGGTGAAGCTTTTCGTGGAAAAAAACTTCAAGCAAGTGAGTACTCCATCAAGGGAACCATACGTTGTAATTTGGAGGTGCGGTTTATAGTTGTGGTCAGCAATTTCTGATAACCTATCAAATTCCTGTATTTTAAGCTTGCGGAAAAAAATTGTGCATGCAGTGGGTACGACATCTGGAAGATGGATCGATGACCATGTGTGCGGCGGAAGTGGTGCTGTTTGGCATCGGGTACAAAGCAGCCATGGTGAGCTCCTCTCCTTCTGCTACTCACCTCCAGTTCCTCTGAGCTCGTGGCCATTGAGCCACGACAATGGTGGTCGCGCTAGGTTCATGGCCATCGTGCCATGACCATGTCTTGTTATGATTTGGTCGCCTTGCATAATGATGAAGCCGGTGTCATGCCTTAGAATGCTTGAGGCTTGCTACATGGGCTAATTACGTCTCTGGCTTGCTACTTGACCCTGCACTTCTAGCTGTGCTTCTGTCCTCTAGTCGTTCAGTACAATTGTAAATTCATGGCTAAATTCGATACTATGATTACTACTCCCTCTGTCCCATACTATAAGACGTTTTTACAAGCTAACATAGTTTGCAAAAGCGTCTTATATTATGGGACGGAGGGAGTAATTGATTCTATGGTCTTTTGTTTAGCATGGACTGTATGCTCCAGTATTTATGGTAGTTCTAGGGCATTTTATATGTTTTTTCTGAGACTACATCCACCCCTAGTCTTCGATTGGATCTTCTCAAAAGATGTGAGCCTGGATTGGGCATCTTCAAGAGTAATCCTGCTCCTTTCTATGGTCTGCTCATATCTTCAAGGTTATATTATGTTGCACTAACCAACATTGTAGTAATGTTGAGTTGATCCGAGCACTACTCTGCTTTGCCTAGTGTCTCCAATTTCAATTTCGTAGGCTTGGCTCCCTGATTTGCTTGCTTGACTGAATTTATATAGATGGCTGAACGAGAATGATTGATGTAGTTGGGTTATGAAGTTTACTGAAGTTGTTAATGAATAGATAGTTGTTGGGGCAGTTGCTTTCACAAATAAAAAATAATGCATCTTGTTGAGTTTGTACACACCTTTTTTGTATGAAGTTCATGCTTTTCTTTGCTTTCTTTTGAAATCTTATTGTGAACGCAGAAAGTCCTACAGGATCAATGATATGTGAAGCTTACCTACCGGGGATCCCTTGATGATAATGCTGCCAAGTTATTATGTCTTTGGAGCCCAGGGCCTTCTGCTTCTGGGCGAGGACCCTGATGAGGTCCGCATGAGGTAATGAAAGTGTTTTGCTTGTTTCTTTACCCTGCTAGTTTCACATCTGCTGTATTGAATTTGACTCTGAGGATCGTTGTCCGTCACATGCTTGTTGTATTATGCCTGTGCTACCGTTATTGTGTGGAACCGTACATGTTAATTAGCAGAGCATGAAGAGTCTGTTCTGATAGTGTTACTTCTCAATATGCCTTTACTTGAATGGTGCGAAGTGCACGTGCCTTCTTTGCACACTTATGTAGTGTTATTATGGATGAGGTAAGCCTGGCCTTTTTTGGTTATTAAACTCTGGCCTATATTCATGCTACCCCCTAATCTTCGTACTGTCCTTTAGGATCCTACAAGTACTTCTCTCTCTAAAGGTTTTTTATTCATGCAATTTCCTTATACTTATTTCTTCAGTTCTGATGGCAAACACCAATTTTCATGAATATGCGGTTGCAGATGATGACTTACTGCCAGCCAGAGATGTGGTAAGAATCTCAGGTGAAGCTTTTCCTGGAAAAGAACTTCAAGAAAGTGGGTATTCCATCAAGGGGACCACAAGTTGTAATTTTGAGGTGCGGTTTATAGTTGTTCAACAATTTTTGATATCCTCTCAAATTCCTATATTTTAAGCTCTCAATTTAAATGTTTGACAAAAAAATTATGCATGAAGTGGGTACGCCATCTGGAAGATGGATCAATGACCATGTGTGCGGCGGAGGCGGTGTTGTTTGGCATCGGCTACAAAACAACTCCTCTCCTTCCTCTGCTATTTGCCTCTGGTTGCTCTGAGCTTGTGGCCATTGTTATGATTTGGTTTCCTTGCATATATGATGAAGCTGGTGTTGTGCCTTAGAATGCTTGAGGCTTGCTACATGAGCTTTTGGGTTCACCTTCCCTGTTGATTCTCCTGAATCTGGCGGTGAGTTATCACCCAAAGCCGGTAGTGCCGCCGTTCCATCGCTAATCGGCACTGCTCCAGACATCTTGGGGGCTAGCAGGAATTCCATGCCGTCCTTTGTCATGGTCGCCCCCTGTCTTCAAAATCCCACCCGCCGTATTTCCTATGCAGAACTCCCAGTCCCTAAATTTTGGACCTAGTCGGTGCTCCCTGATTTAACGTTATATGCCCACACAGTGTGAAGTCTGAATCTGGGCCATGTTATAGATGGAACTGGTGGTCGTGAGCCACGGCTCTAGACCTGGGCCCAAACGGCAAGCGTCAACACAGCTAACGGCCGAACATCTAGTGGCCAACAATAGACACTGTTCCATACGGTATCTATTAAATACATACATTTTCTGCCGATCAAAGTAGGGCTTGTAATGGCCCATGTCATGAATCACTAAAGCTTCAACCAAGCGCCGAGATATCAGGACCAGATGCGCTCGGGCACCAAAATGTCATTCTCTGCATCAAGAGTCTGTTGCAGTAGTGTTGCTTCTCAATATGCCTTCATTTGCATGATGCGTAAGTGTATCTGTCTTGTTTTCACACTTATGTAGTGTTATTATGGAGGAGGAAAGCCATTCCTTTTTTGCTTATTAAACTCTTGGTCTAAGTTCATGTTTCTTTCCCTGAAGGTGCTAGATAATTTTTTGATTCAAGCAATTTCCTTATCCCTATTTCTTCAGTTCTCATGGTAAAACACCAATTTTGATGAATATGCAGTTGTAGAGGATGAATCATAGATGGGCTAAGAATCAATCAAGTGGCTATTCCATCAACGGGACCACAAGTTGTGATTTTGAGGTGCGCTTTATAGTTATGGTTCAACAATTTCTGATATCCTATCAAACTCTGGTATTTTAAGCTTGTTGTTAGTTCAGTACAATATAATGTTTGCCCATATTTTTTCCATGCAGTGGGTATGCAATCTGGAAGATGGATCGATGACCATGCTTGCGGTGGAGGTGGTGTTGTTTGGCATCAGCTACAAAACAGCCGTGGTGAGCTTGTCCAGCTTGTCTCCTTCCTTTGCGACTTGCCTCCGGTTGCTCTAAGCTTGTGGCCATTGAGTCACAGCAATGGTGGTCGCGCTGGGTTCGTGGCTATCGTGCCATGGGTCTTGTTATGTTTTGGTCTCCTTGCATAATGATGAAACTGGTGTTGTGCCGATGCTTGAGGCTTGCTACATGAGCTAATTACGTCTCTAGCTTGCTACTTGACTCAGCTCTTCTAGCTGTGCTTCTGTCATCTAGTCATTCAGTACAATTGTAAATTCACGGCTTAATTAGATACTCCCTCCTCCCGGAAACACTTGTCGGTGAAATGAATGTATCTAGACGTATTTTAGTTTTAGATACATCCATTTCTATCCATTTATGCGACAAATAATTCTGGACAGAGGGAATATTATTTAGCATGGACTGTATGCTCCAGTACTTACGGTATTTTAGTTTAATATTTGCTAGCAGGATTCACACTTCCGTTTATAGAAGCAAACTACTCTATGGGCGTTTCAACCAATGGTTGGTTGGATCTAGTGGACTGAATCAATGGTCTGCTTAGTTTGCACATCATGGATCAATGTTCTATTGTGGTCTGGTTCTTCTCTAATAAGAACATATATTGTTCTTGCTTTTGCATTTCAAGTGAAGCTAGTTTTGCTTATGTGTTTACTGTTTCCATTCCTGATGTTTCAGGCACTCTGTCTGCTTCTCCCTTCCCCTGGCGTGCATGTGTTCTTGAGCGGGATTGGGTTGGGTTGGCTCTCTCAGATGGTAGTATGCAAGGATCAAAGGTTCCCTCTGCGCTCTTGTATTATCAGATTGCCCTTGAACGTACCACATACAATGCTTTATTGTTTTCCATATAAATTTGACCCCACATTTTGGCCAACTTTTATCCAATTAGCCATACTGGAATCCAAGATGTGAAACACATAGCTCATGCCTTGATTTCGTCAAATCCGAGTCATACGGTTCACTTGCTAAATAGACAGGAGTTAGGATCTTTTTCTGTTGTTGGTTTTCACTAGATAATACTAATATGTTTCGCTGAGGACTTACCATGCTGCTGTTCGAAAATGTCAACTAATTTTTGTCGATTCCGTGGAGGTGACTTGTGGAGCATTTCTACTCTCCAATAACCCATGGATAAATTGACTTGATTCGGCAAGTTTTGGGCTAATTAATGACTACTAGAGTGCATGGCTGGAGTTGTATCGTATGGCAGGGGTACGCCCGGTAGTTGCTAGAGTTGGATCACTGGCATGGTTTTATTTGCTATAACAAGACCTAAAGTTTTCCTCACAAGAAACAGGAAATTGCATAACTAGAATCTTCACTCATTATGTCCACAGCCACATAGAGGGATGGTTTTGAATTTGTTTCGCGGTTTGCCTTAGCAAGAGCTGTGTGTTAACGTATTAGCTGTGGTTTGAAGGTTCGTCTGGGTTGAGTATCTAAGATGGTGTGACTGAAGCACCATCAAATAGCTATTGTTAACTGATAAGTCGCTAACTTCTCTAGCGTTGAATGATTAAATCGCTGCATTCAACCTGAAATAGCAATGTAGTCATGTAGTACTTTTTGACCTTGTGACCCTTTTCTGCTGGCACTATTTTGATATGCGTGGGAGTTAATGCTTTGATGTCAAACTATTGCTGGCATGAGAGCCCGTGTTGCATTCCTTATTTTAGCTTACTATTTTGACCAAATGCAGCAGCTCTACTTAGACATGTCTTTCTTTCCTTTTGTTATGTATTACCTCCGTCCCAAAAAGCTTGTCTTACACTAAGACAAGCTTTTTGGGACGGAGCGAGTATGTTTCTCTTTCTTATCATGCGTCACCCCCTTCCAAATGTCAGGATGATCTACAGTCCAGAAGAAATTTTGTCATCCACCGAACGAGAGCAGCACCCGGCGGCGGGGATCCTGTGACGAACATATTGCTTTTTCTCTAGTGAGACCGACCGATGCGTTGATGATTTCAGTGTTTGTTGCTGCTTATGTGTGATGAGTCTAGGGCTGTAGCATTGCCTACATGAATGATGATTTCAATGTTTGTTGCTGCTTATGGATATGGTGCTAGATCAGTGAGTGTCATGCGGTGGAAGCAATATCAACTGTTATACTTGATATGTTCTCATGTAGGGTGCTGATATGCATGCTGGGAAAATTTATCCATGCTACAGTGCCTTCCTTTTGGAACTATACATACGTGCGCTCCTCTGATATTGTTTGTTTTGCTTGCAGCCGCAGCACTTGTAAGTGTGGATGGAGATGGAGGGAGTTTGTCAAAGATGAGATGCTTGCGCGAAGCATGTTCTTGTTCTCGTCATCTCCTGGTAGTAGCAGCCAATGCTCACTTGGTTTTGTTCATGATCACAATCATCATAGCCATTGATTAGTTGGTGAAGAGAAGTACGGGGATGGATGGATGGATGAATTCATCGGGATAGTTAATTAGGTTCTTTTCTTTTTCTTTTTCAGAAGAGAAGATATATAGTTCCACCATGTGTCCCTTTGTTTTTTAGTTTGTCGTGGAACAAACAGGCATATGTATTGCGAAGGTATAATAAAAATTTTGAATTCCCAAGAGGTTGGTTCTTTGTTGATTTGGAGGTGTGCATGCATGGATGAATGAAGCAGGAGCTTTTGTTATTCTTGTGAAATAAATAGATTTGCTTGCTTGTAAAAACTGGCTAGCATATACTCTAGTTGTCATTCAGATGGTGAAATAAGAGAAAGAGAAAAGATCACCCATGAACCATCCATAGAAGAAAGGCTTGGAAATTAGAAAGAAAGATGATCAAGATGTTCCTAGAAGCTACTGCTATATACATGAATGAATGAATTGCAAGCAAATAGACACCGGAAAACAAATTGCTCAAGGTAGCTGTTCCAAACCGTTTTGGGTTTTAAGCGTCCACTAGAAGCTTTTCGAATCAAACAACAGTTATAGCATTCACATGAGTATGTCTCCCCAGGCAGGCATCATAACAACGTACCGGTGACTGAGGAACTGAATATCTGCGCCTGGGTTAATTCCCGTGATAAAACCCATGAGCCAGCTATCTAGGGCCTGGATAGCGCCACGTCATCGATTCATGGCATGTCACTCCTTGTTCTCCCCGGTCCCTACCATGCTGCCGAGCTTTAACTCTGAAATACAAGCCAATCTTCCGAGACCATCTCTATATATACAAGGGGAGTGGTCCATCCGCGTGCGGGGTGCGTGTGCGACTTGGACTTGGGACGCCGGGCGACGGCGAGAGGAGAGGACGTGGCGATGCTTTTCCGTGTGAAGTGGTTCTATCCTCGTGAATCCACCCTTCTCGGTCAGAGGTAAGTGCTCCCCACCCCCTTTCCTACGGCACGGCCAGAGCACGCATGCAGGGTGCGCCCACCTAGCTGTTGGTGCTCACACACGTCGCCGTCGGAGATTGGTGGGTCCTCTCAATCCGGCCCGAGATTGAGTCCAAGCTGCGGCTTGGTTAGGGACCGCTCCGTGTGCACACTACAAGAAATATGTCAACTTATGACCTTCTGTCAGTGACCCTCGAAGAATTGGTCATAAATTTATGACCATTTTAGACCAATTGGTCAAAAGCTGTCCAGGGGCTCCAAACCCTAAACCATTGCGACCATTCTGGTCAGAAAGGTCGTAATTTCCATACACGAAATGGTCACAAAGCAAACAGTGCTAGTCCGCTGCCTTATTTCTAGTTGTTAATGACCAATATAGATGGTCATAGCCTTGTAGATTATGGTGGGTTGTGATGACTAGGTGCCATCTCATCAGTTTTGCCTATGTGTCATGTCCATGTGGCAGTTTTTGCCCTAGGTTGTGAAGCAACCTATATTTCTATCATTCCCAAAATTCCCAAAAAAATCTCATAAATTCTTTGGGGCATATCTTCATCAAATATGTAAAAATATTTCCTTGCCTAGTTCAAAACTAATTCAACAATATTCATTTTCCTATTCTGTTCACAACAACACTTTATGAAGGAAGTGCTATTAATATATTCTTGATTGCCCTCGGAATTTTTGGGCACTCTTTCCTATCCAAATCATTGCCACATGACAAACTTCAGCTCCATTTGCCAAGAAAATCTTCTTCGGCAAATTTCCAAAGTTTTTGTCCACCTAGAAGCATTGTGAAGGAAGTACCTTTTTTATATCTCTAAATGACATGAAATTTATACAGTTCCTTCATATGCCCAAATTATCACCCTCCTCCAAATTGTAGCTCAGTCAAATCATCTATGTGAGCCCAGGTTCAATTTCTATTTTATGGCCAAATTGGCACGTTGCAAAGCAAGTGTTATATAGACCGCTCCTATTACTCTTAAACTTTTCGGGCACTCTTCCATACCCAAATCATTGCCACATGATAATATTCAGCTCAATTTTCCTAGTAAATCTTTCTCGGGAAATTTCCAAAGTTTCTACCTCGAGAGAAGCTTTGTGAAGTAAGTACTAGCTAGGCTTACCCAAATGATCTTAAAATTTACCAGCGCATGACCATATCTAAGTAACTTACCTACACCAATTTTGAGCTCATTTCATTCATCCAATCTCTCTCACTAATTTTCCCAAGTTTCTGTCCATAGAAGAGCATTGTGAAGGAAGTACTACTTTGGCATGTCCAAATGGTATCAATTTTCTATAATGCTTTCCTATGCCCAAATAACCATCCCCCACAAAATTTCAGCTCACTCCATTCATTATTTTGAGCCCAGCTTCAACATTCATATTTTTGTCCAGCGTGGTACTTTGCAAAGCAAGTACCACCTAGGATCCTCCTTTTGATCTCAAAATTTGTGAAGACATTCTCCTTAGTAGATGATCATCCTCAGACAAAACTCACGCCCATTGGCCATGTGCATTTCCCGTACCGCTAATCAAACACTTGGCTGCTAATTCATGTTTGAGCATCGATCGGTCTCCTCGTGAGAATCTTATGTTGTAATTTTCTTCCTAGCACCAACCTGGGGAGTGCCCAACCCACTAGACATGCCTAGGCCGCCCAGAACACATGGCAACATTACGGTCACGCGGTGACCACGCGACGGGCATGCGAGTTTACGTGCTCTAGAGTTCGGGCCCTCGGCCACCGCCCAAATCTCGACGTATCGCCACCAAACCATGTATTTATGATTAAATAGGTCCTTATGTAACCCAACCACATATGAGGCAGCTGCAGTTCAAATTTGACCTGCTTCCAACTGAATCGGCGGAAATTTGTCTTTTTCACGAGAGGTGGATCAAAAACTTTTAAACCCAACCATTTTGTCAATTGTGCATTAAATATGGCCTAGTATTTTATAAAAATGATTTGGTCCAATTTTGCAACAATTATTTGGTAGTTCCTTCACAAAAAAACCTCATTTGGGGCAATCGAAAAATGGAAAATGGTTTTTTCGTCCAACGAAAATGTAAACTTCCTTAGGCAACATTGTTTGCCATTCCAATATGCACCCTTGTGCACAATATGAGGTCATTTGAACAAACTATGCCATGAATGTGGCCATAAGACTGATCATTTGGCTTGAAAGCCATTGATCTCCACACATGATAGCTCGTTTCTGAGAACACTTTTTTAAAATAATTGCCGTATTACAAGTTTGTAATTTTTCCTAGGAACTTGGCCACATATGATGACACAACGCGAAGGTTTTCCAATTATTTGATTTTTTTGAATTTTTTATGCCCGTTTCAAAATGCGGTCAAAACGGCGGGAATGACCGTTCCTAGCTAGTGGTTGAATCTTGAATTTTTTTTGGTGTTTCTATGATTAAATAGATACTTATGTACCTATAAATGATTTTTGGAAAAAATAAAGAGCAAACTACAAGGCAGCTACAGTTCGAATTTGACCCGCTTCCAGCTGAATCGACTGGAATTTGTCTTTTTCACGAGAGGTGGATCAAAACTTTTTACACCCAACCATTTGGTCAATTGTGCATTAAATATGGCCTAGTATTTTATAAAAATGATTTGGTCCAATTTTGCAATAATTATTTGGTAGTTCCTTCACAAAAAAACCTCCTTTCGGGCACTCGAAAAATGGAAAATGGTTTTTTCGTCCAACGAAAATGAAAACTTCCTTAGGCAACATTGTTTGCCATTCCAATATGCACCCTTGTGCATAATATGAGATCATTTTAACAAAATATGCCATGAATGTGGCCATAAGATTGAGCATTTGGCTTGAAATCCATGAATCTTCACGCATGATAGCTCATTTCTGAGAACACTTTTTTAAAGTAATTGCCGTATTGCAAGTTTGTTATTTTTCCTGATAACTTGGCCACATATAATGACACAATGCGAAGGTTTCCCAATTTTTTGATTTTTTTTGAATTTTTTATGCCCGTTTCAAAATGCGGTCAAAACGGCGGGAATGACCGTTCCTAAATAGTGGTTGAATCTTGAAATTTTTTTGGTGTTTCTATGATTAAATAGATACTTATGTACCTAGAAATTATTTTTGGAAAAAATAAAGAGCAAACTACAAGGCAGCTACAGTTCAAATTTGACCCGCTTCCATCTGAATCGGCTGGAATTTGTCTTTTTCACGAGAGGTGGATAAAAACTTTTTACACCCAACCATTTGGTCAATTGTGTATTACATATGGTCTAGTATTTTATAAAAATTATTTGGTCCAATTTTGCAACAATTATTTGGTAGTTCCTTCACAAAAAAACCTCATTTGGGGCAATCGAAAAATGGAAAATGGTTTTTTCGTCCAACGAAAATGAAAACTTCCTTAGGAAACATTGTTTGCCATTCCAATATGCACCCTTGTGCACAATATGATGTCATTTGAACAAACTATGCCATGAATGTGGCCATAAGACTGATCATTTGGCTTGAAAGCCATTGATCTCCACACATGATAGCTCGTTTCTGAGAACACTTTTTTAAAATAATTGCCGTATTACAAGTTTGTAATTTTTCCTAGGAACTTGGCCACATATGATGACACAATGCGAAGGTTTTCCAATTATTTGTTTTTTTTTGAATTTTTTATGCCCGTTTCAAAATGCGGTCAAAACAGCGGGAATGACCGTTCCTAGCTAGTGGTTGAATCTTGAATTTTTTTGGTGTTTCTATGATTAAATAGATACTTATGTACCTATAAATGATTTTTGGAAAAAATAAAGAGCAAACTACAAGGCAGCTACAGTTCGAATTTGACCCGCTTCCAGCTGAATCGACTGGAATTTGTCTTTTTCACGAGAGGTGGATCAAAACTTTTTACACCCAACCATTTGGTCAATTGTGCATTAAATATGGCCTAGTATTTTATAAAAATGATTTGGTCCAATTTTGCAATAATTATTTGGTAGTCCTTCACAAAAAAACCTCCTTTCGGGCACTCGAAAAATGGAAAATGGTTTTTTCGTCCATCGAAAATGAAAACTTCCTTAGGCAACATTGTTTTCCATTCCAATATGCACCCTTGTGCACAATATGAGATCATTTGAACAAACTATGCCATGAATGTGGCCATAAGATTGATCATTTGGCTTGAAATCCATGAATCTTCACGCATGATAGCTCATTTCTGAGGACACTTTTTTAAAGTAATTGCCATATTGCAAGTTTGCTATTTTTCCTGGTAACTTGGCCACATATAATGACACAATGCGAAGGTTTCCCAATTATTTGATTTTTTTGAATTTTTTATACCCGTTTCAAAATGCGGTCAAAACGGCGGGAATGACCGTTCCTAGCTAGTGGTTGAATCTTAAAATTTTTTTGGTGTTTCTATGATTAAATAGATACTTATGTACCTAGAAATGATTTTTGGAAAAAATAAAAAGCAAACTACAAGGCAGCAAAGTTCAAATTTGACCCGCTTCCATCTGAATCGGCTGGAATTTGTCTTTTTCACGAGAGGTGGATAAAAACTTTTTACACCCAACCATTTGGTCAATTGTGCATTAAATATGGCCTAGTATTTTAGAAAAATGATTTGGTCCAATTTGCAACAATTATTTGGTAGGTCCTTCAAAAAAAACCTCATTTGGGGCAATCGAAAAATGGAAAATGGTTTTTTCGTCCAACGAAAATGAAAACTTCCTTAGGAAACATTGTTTGCCATTCCAATATGCACCCTTGTGCACAATATGATGTCATTTGAACAAACTATGCCATGAATGTGGCCATAAGACTGATCATTTGGCTTGAAAGCCATTGATCTCCACACATGATAGCTCGTTTCTGAGAACACTTTTTTAAAATAATTGCCGTATTACAAGTTTGTTATTTTTCCTAGGAACTTGGCCACATATGATGACACAATGCGAAGGTTTTCCAATTATTTGATTTTTTTTAATTTTTTATGCCCGTTTCAAAATGCGGTCAAAACGGTGGGAATGACCGTTCCTAGCTAGTGGTTGAACCTTGAATTTTTTTTAGTGTTTCTATGATTAAATAGATACTTATGTACCTAGAAATGATTTTTGGAAAAAATAAAGAGCAAACTACAAGGCAGCTACAGTTCAAATTTGACCCGCTTCCAGCTGAATCGGCTGGAATTTGTCTTTTTCACGAGAGGTGGAACAAAACTTTTTACACCCAACCATTTGGTCAATTGTGCATTAAATATGGCCTAGTATTTTATAAAAATGATTTGGTCCAATTTTGCAACAATTATTTGGTAGTTCCTTCACAAAAAAACCTCCTTTCGGGCACTTGAAAAATGGAAAATGGTTTTTTGTCCAACGAAAATGAAAACTTCCTTAGGCAACATTGTTTGCCATTCCAATATGCACCCTTGTGCACAATATGAGATCATTTGAACAAACTATGCCATGAATGTGGCCATAAGATTGATCATTTGGCTTGAAATCCATGAATCTTCACGCATGATAGCTCATTTCTCAGAACATTTTTTTTAAAGTAATTGCCGTATTGCAAGTTTGTTATTTTTCCTGGTAACTTGGCCACATATACTACACAATGCGAAGGTTTCCCAATTATTTGATTTTTTTTGAATTTTTTATGCCCGTTTCAAAATGCGGTCAAAACAGCGGGAATGACCGTTCCTAAATAGTGGTTGAATCTTGAATTTTTTTTGTGTTTCTATGATTAAATAGATACTTATGTACCTAGAAATGATTTTTGGAAAAAATAAAGAGCAAACTACAAGGCAGCTACAGTTCAAATTTGACCCGCTTCCAACTGAATCGGCTGGAATTTGTCTTTTTCACGAGAGGTGGATAAAAACTTTTTACACCCAACCATTTGGTCAATTGTGCATTAAATATGGCCTAGTATTTTAGAAAAATGATGTGGTCCAATTTTGCAACAATTATTTGGTAGGTCCTTCACAAAAAAACCTCATTTGGGGCAATCGAAAAATGGAAAATGGTTTTTCCGTGCACAGAAAATGAAAACTTTCTTAGGAAACATTGTTTTCCATTCCAAGATGCACCCTTTTGCATAATATGAGATTATTTGAACAAACTATGCCAAGAATTTGGCCATAAGATTGATCATTTTGCTTGAAAGCCATGAATCTCCACACATGATAGCTCGTTTCTGAGAACACTTTTTTAAAATAATTGCCGTATTACAAGTTTGTTATTTTTCCTAGGAACTTGGCCACATATGATGACACAATGCGAAGGTTTTCCAATTATTTGATTTTTTTTGAATTTTTTATGCCCGTTTCAAAATGCGGTCAAAACGGCAGGAATGACCGTTCCTAGCTAGTGGTTGAATCTTGAAATTTTTTTGGTGTTTCTATGATTAAATAGATACTTATGTACCTAGAAATGATTTTTGGAAAAAATAAAAAGCAAATTACAAGGCAGCTACAGTTCAAATTTGACCCGCTTCCAACTGAATCGGCTGGAATTTGTCTTTTTCACGAGAGGTGGATCAAAACTTTTTACACCCAACCATTTGGTCAATTGTGCATTAAATATGGCCTAGTATTTTATAAAAATGATTTGGTCCAATTTTGCAACAATTATTTGGTAGTTCCTTCACAAAAAAACCTCCTTTCGGGCACTCGAGAAATGGAAAATGGTTTTTTCGTCCAACGAAAATGAAAACTTCCTTGGGCAACATTGTTTGCCATTCCAATATGCACCCTTGTGCACAATATGAGATTATTTGAACAAACTATGCCATGAATATGGCCATAAGATTGATCATTTGGCTTGAAATCCATGAATCTTCACGCATGATAGCTCATTTCTGAGAACACTTTTTAAAAGTAATTGCCGTATTGCAAGTTTGTTATTTTTCCTGGTAACTTGGCCACATATAATGACACAATGCGAAGGTTTCCCAATTATTTATTTTTTTTGAATTTTTTATGCCCGTTTTAAAATGCGGTCAAAACGGCGGGAATGACCGTTCCTAAATAGTGGTTGAATCTTGAATTTTTTTGGTGTTTCTATGATTAAATAGATACTTATCTACCTAGAAATGATTTTTGGAAAAAATAAAGAGCAAACTACAAGGCAGCTACAGTTCAAATTTGACCCGCTTCCACCTGAATCGGCTGGAATTTGTCTTTTTCACGAGAGGTGGATAAAAACTTTTTACACCCAACCATTAGGTTGTGCATTAAATATGGCCTAGTATTTTAGAAAAATGATTTGGTCCAATTTTGCAACAATTATTTGGTAGGTCCTTCACAAAAAAACCTCATTTGGGGCAATCGAAAAATGGAAAATGGTTTTTCCGTGCACAGAAAATGAAAACTTTCTTAGGAAACATTGTTTTCCATTCCAAGATGCACCCTTTTGCACAATATGATATCATTGAACAAACTATGCCAAGAATGTGGCCATAAGATTGATCATTTGGCTTGAAAGCCATGAATCTTCACGCATGATAGCTCATTTCTGAGAACACATTTTTAAAATAATTGCCGTATTGCAAGTTTGTTATTTTTCCTGGTAACTTGGCCACATATAATGACACAATGCGAAGGTTTCCCATTTTTTTGAATTTTTTATGCCCGTTTCAAAATGCGGTCAAAACGACGGGAATGACCGTTCCTAGCTAGTGGTTGAATCTTGGAATTTTTTTTGGTGTTTCTCTGATTAAATAGATATTTATGTACCTAGAAATGATTTTTGGAAAAAATAAAGAGCAAACTACGAGGTAGCTACAGTTCAAATTTGACCCGCTTCCAACTGAATCGACGGGAATTTGTCTTTTTCACGAGAGGTGGATCAAAACTTTTTACACCCAACCATTTGGTCACTTGTGCATCAAATATGTCCTAGTATTTTAGAAAATTGATTTAGTACAATTTTGCAACAAATATTTGGTAGGTCCTTCACAAAAAAACCTCGTTTCGGGCACTCAAAAAATGAAAAATGATTTTTCCGTGCAAAGAAAATAAAACCCCCTTAGATTGTTTGCCATTTCCAATACGCACCATTTCTTTCTTTTCACATATGATGACACAATGCGAAGGTTTTTCATCTCGAGGAGGTGCTAGAACTGGCGAATGCTACAACTAAAGCACGTAGGGGTGATGCCGGCGGTGAGGCGGTAAACTGCGGTTGTGTGCGACAGCGCAGCGACGGGAGGGTCTACGATGTGTTCTATCTAAGGGAGAACAAGTAAGATGGGGAAGAAAGTATAACGTGGGAGGTGAATCAAATGGTTAGAGATGAAAAAATCGTAGGGTCACGAGGCGATCGACCGAAATTTAGGCCGATTGACCGGCACCTATCAGCCGCCTTTTGGAAAATGGCGTGATCCAAATTTGCAACACAGATTTGAAGGCATTTAAAAAACCCAGAGATTTTTGAGTCCAAATTTTGGATATTCGAGCGCGAGACAGCCGGCCAATGAGAAGCGAGGAACCACCTCCACGCGGATCACCAAGCTGGACACGATCTAAGCCGTCCACCATGCACCCATCCAACGGTGGATCTTCTGAAATACCAAAACCCTAATCCACCTACCCACCCACCCTTTCTTTCTCCAGATCGGATCGAGGCCGCCCCGCCTACTCTCCCTCGTCTCCGCCATCCCCATCCACCACCGCCGCCACCATCCCGATCCACCACCGCCGCCACCAACCCCATCCACCATCGCTGCCCCCACCCATCGACGACCTCGTCTCCGTCACCCCCCCTCATCTCATCTTCATGGCGCGACCATGGCATCCCTCCTCCTCCTTCTTTGCTAGGGTTAGGATTTCCGCCTAACCGTCCCTCGATCTGGCAGCCGTCAGCTGCTCCGGTCGCTTTGCTGCTCCTCCTCCACGCCCACCTCGTCCGCGTCCTCCCGCCGATGGTGGCGATCTCCGCGCGGACCACCCTGGCACTGACGGAGTGCACGGCGCGCCCCAGCTCAGACATGAGCCTCGGGCGGTCGACGCAGCACACCGACGCCCTGACGTGCTTGGCGTCCCAGCGCTCCTCCTCCACGCCCACCTCGTCGCTCTCCCCCGGCACGGCCACGTCCGCCACCACGCAGCCGTCCGCATTTTCCCGCAGCACCCGCACGTGCCGCACCACCTCGCCGAGCTCACCTGGGAGGCCAACGGGAGGAGGTTGCGCAGCATGGCGAGGTGGGTGTTGATGCGCTTCCACTGCTTGCGCTCCGCCTCGCTGTGGCTCCACCACCGGCGCAACCTTCCCCTCTGCGGCCGCCGCGGCGCCGTCCTCCCGAGATCCCGACCATGGTGAGCCTCCCCCTCATGCCTCTCCCCCTACCCCATCCAGATTTCTCTCTTAATTTCTGTGTCTCTCTGCAGGTACCCCAGACGCGAGGGTGGAGCGTTGACCGGAGTTAGGATGTGGTTGGACAAGCGCGACGAGGATCGGCAGTAGGTCAACAGACACCGCTCCTGCTATATATGATAAGCTGCTGCCAATGTTTGTTTGTTTGCGTTGCTTGTCACTCTGCTTGCATGCTCTGGATGAGATTGAGATGAATGAGGCAACTTGGTATGAGACTAGATGCTACATTCAGACGCCAACAGCCATTAGCTAGCGCCAACCAAATCAACCAGATTATGATGTATGGCTTCAGTATCATGTTGTGCACTGTAACAATAGTCTCCAGCTTCATCTAGCTATCTACTGTATCTAGTAGGAGTACATTTGAACACCAACCAACAACCGTAATCAGCCGCAACCAAATCAATCAATCAATCAATCTAAAGCAGGCATCATATCCAATAGCTGCTGCCTGTAGATGTGCTTGTTGTGGTGTCATGTGCTTCTCCTGAACCTGTTGTATGCTTAGCTGATTAAACGTGCAGTTCTTTTTAGTATTTTGGTCTGACGGCTTCAACGTTTCTTTTTTTGGCTCAAGTGCTTAACTGATGAGCTTATGTTGAACTTTAGTTTCCTCTTGTCCGAGATGTGCATGTCTTTGGCTCATGTGTGCATAGTAATTTATCAATGAGCTCGAGACCATAACAGTGTAGACTGGCGCTGGTTTTGTTTAATCTGGATAGTGTTGTGTTTAAGACTGTTAGTCCAGGGTCTGTGTAGTTGTAGAATGGAGTTATTTGATGTCAGAACATTTCATTTACAAGGTCAAATTTATACTCTCTGTATGCTGATCAGTTTGTTACTTAATGTTCGTGCAGTATCGGCGACAACAAGAAGGCCTGGAATACCGAACACTGCAGGTATGTGCAGTCGCTGCCAAGCTTTCTGATATTATTAGCCTACCAGATAATTTCTGATATTGCCTTTTGGTGATTACAGGGCACTGAAGATAAAGCTTACAGAAAGAAATAAAGATGGCCATATTCTCACATACTCCTGGATTTCATTTACATCAACTTCTCAAGAGAGGAGTACTCCTTTTTAGTAGTCTCATCTCAGTTTAAAGTAAATTAAATGAAAGGAGTACTCCTTTTCAGTTGTCTCAGTTTAAAGTAAATGAAAGGAGTACTTGCTCCCTGTACTACTACTACTTATTTTTAGCTGTTTAGTACTACTCTGTAGATCTGTGATACTAGTCTAGTCGCTTGTATAATTTTGTTTATTAGTGTAACCTGAGCCATGGAGTAGTACCCTGTTTGCATATGTGTGATTATGTGTGTTCTATAGTCTCTCGCTCCAGTACATGTGAACTATATGTTGTGGTGTAAATCATTTTCATTCTATCTTATAAACGTGTTTCTTCAATAGCTATTTCTGTTCAAGTCTTGTTGTCACTGATGTTAGCATTTAGTTTGTCTCAAGTAAAAAAAATACTGAAAATACAGTGTACAAATCAGCCCAAATATGTGAGCCTCGATTCTGAAAACTAAAGAGTTCATATATTGGTAGATAGACTGTGATTTAGGATATGCTAAACAGAAAGCTTTATAAGATGGAACTCTCAATATCATGACTTCACTTTGTCCTTTAATTTAATATGGTTAGAACTACCATGGTTTTTTAAGTAGTTGGGGCATTAAGAAAGTGTAAGCTCCCCCCTCCCTCCGCAAGTGTAAGCTCCCCCCTCCCTCCGTCCAAAATCTCTAGGTCTGTTGCTGTCATGCGCCATGTTCTTGATGTTGCGCGACCTCATGTGGATGCCACGAACGGCGCTGCTCCTGCGTGTAGATTTGATTCGCCGCATTAGTATGCGGTTGTTGTCTCGCCGTGGTTGTTCAAACTGAGATGTACCCAGTTGATTCGTCATCTCGGGTCATAAATTTTTCTGCATTCCCTGTTGCTATAGCTTGTTGGATGCATAGTTTGATCTCCCAATGGGAATTATTAGTGAATGGTGATGTCTGTGGTCACGAGAATGGTGATGTAGTAGCTGGTATGCTTGATGCGTGTATGTCCATCTCTTTACTGTTTTACTAGAACCATAAATCCTGATGCGCATGATGATCATGGTCTGGTTTGTTAGATCTATTCTGCTGGTGCTTAAAATTTGACATGCCTGGATTCTAAAACAAATTTTACAGCATTCTATGTTGTAACCAAACACTTGCTCTTTATTTTATATTAAAACCATGGTATTGCGTACCTGCCAACTAGAGTAAATTACTGCAGTTTTTAATACTTTGGTTTTTTTGATACTTTGTTGTTCGATTTATTTTTATTTTGTCCCTAAACATTTTGTTCTACAATGTGCAGATGCTGGCATTTCATTCAGGACAAAGAAGTTGGATGAAGCATAGTTTTACCTCATTGAGCTGGTTCTGGGAGTAACTAACTCCTTGTAGCAGAACTTGTAGGTGTGCTAGTTCTGGGAGCTGATCCTATTTGTGTGTTATATGATGTAGCAGAACTTGTAGGGCTCCTGTGATAGACTTGGCCTGATACACTTGGGTTGTATGTGTGTTATCTAATTGTAAACTTGATGTTGATCACATTTTTATGTATGTTATATGATGTAGCAGATTGCTTCCTGCTGTTATTTGAAATATTGTGTCTGTTTTCTGTATTTGCATATTGAAATATGAAAGAACATGACCTTGACAGTAGGGTCCCACAAACTAGAACATCACATTTGGGACCCACTTACCAGAATTTGACAATTGGCATGTATTAAAAAAAAGAGAAACAAAGGCTACGGCCCAAAGATAAAAAGGCTATAATGTTGGGCTAGGCTCATGAAATCGACCAAAAATTGACACGAAAAAAAATATAGAAAGGCTGAATTAATGGGCTCGGCTCATGTAAAACGCCGAATCAGACCGGGCTGAATCTTGTGCCACATCAGCTTGCCACGCTGGATGCCTACGTGGCCTGGGGAGGTTGCTAGTGACCAAAACACCACAGTAGGAATATTTTGGTCGTAAACGTCCACGACCTTCTCACAGAGAAGGTCGCTATAGTCAATTTACGACCGCCAACTTTTGACTTTCTGTTTTTGGTCACAAAAAGATCGTAAATGAAAATTTGTGACCTTTCAGTGACCAATAGTGGTGGTCACAAATTGACATATTTCTTGTAGTGGCACCCTTGCTCACCGCAGCTCATGGAGCTGCGTGTGTTCAGATCAGATGAGCGCGTATGACCTCGGTGATGGCCGACGCAGTTGGAGACGGCGGCGGCACGACACGACGTATAGGTAACTTGCCAAGGGAGATTTTGTTGTTGTTACTACTTCTTTTATTTACATGGAAGAGGTAGGGAGGGAGAGAGAGAGATAAACGTGGGGAGTCGATGCGGCTATTATGAAACCAAATCAAATCCATATGGAAAACGAGGTGCGTGTGTGTGTGTGGTTGTTTTCGTTTTCCAGATGGAGGTAGCGCGAGGGGGGCCTTTTGCGTTTCTCTGAGTTTTGTTTTGGTCTGATGACCAAGCAACATCAAGATTGACTGGGACTGATGACCAAGCAACACCAAGATGGAGGTAGCGCGAGGGGGATCCAAAATTTTGATTAACTTGAGAGAGGGAGAGAGCAATGCGCACGAGATGATGTCGATTCTCTTTTTTCTACTTCGTTCCTTCAGAAACCCTAGAGTTTCAGGGAGGAGCGGATCCACCAGGCCTGGAGTAGATGTTGCAGCAGGTGGGCTCAAAATCTGATCCGATGGTGCCTTACCTGCTGTCAATGGCAACGTGCGGCAAGATATGGTAAATATGTTATCGATCCTTTCTTTATCTTTTCTATATACCGGCCGACCAGCCCGCGCGTCGCGAGACCGATCGACCTGCAACACCAAGACCAGCTAGCTAGCACGGATACTCGCGTGCAGTGGTGGAGCCAGAAACTAAATATAAAGAAGGCCAAAACATGTTATATAATATTAGAGAGGACCAAATCATCTAAACCTAGCTAATTTTATTTGAAAAATGAAAGATTAAGAGTACATATAGATATATTTGTGAGAGCATAGGGGGCCTTGGCCCCTGCCAGCACCCCTGCCTCCGCCACTGCTCGCGTGCAGGATTATAATTGACTAATTACTGGAGAGGAGTACTCGTTAAGCAATTTTCTCTCTCTTCTTCGCAAGTGGCAAGCGGTGTGTGCGGCAGGATGCGATGCCTGGCAAGTTCGCGAGGATATTCACCTGCCTGCCTCTGGCCTCTGCGTGCGTGCTACTGACGGCCAGCCGCGGTGTTTTCTAAAGAAAAAGCGCGCGCATGGATGCATCAGGAAGGAAGGAGGAGGAACGATTTTCTTAGCTTGATCCACTCAACCTTAAGGCCTCTTTTAATTTAAAGGAATCTTATAGGAATTTCATAGGATAGGATTTCTGTAGAGAAAATTCCTTTAAAGCCTTTTGGTTTGTAGGAATGGAATCCTATTTCTATGGAAGAATTCTTCCTATCCTTCACATTTCATAGGAAAATAAACATTAGCCTAGACTCAATGGAGAAAATTCTTTGATGTGAATCAAATGACATCTTCATTCCTATTCCTACTCATAGGATTTGAGATACATGTTATCTCATTTCTTATGACTTTTCTATTTCTATGATTTTCCTATTCTATGAACCAAAGGAGGCCTAAAGATCCGGGCTTTCCGGATAACGATCCTGTGCTGTGCTGTACTTTCCGCGTCATATTCAAGCGGGCATGCGCACGTACGTTCTGTCAGATAAGCTGTACCGAAGCTGAAACTGTACTGAAACTACTGAAGAAGTGTTCAACTGTCCAACTCCAGGTTCGGTTGGCGAATTGCCTGCAAAAAAAAAAGTTCGGTTGGCGAAGGGCTGCGGTGGGCGCGCACGAGACAAGTCTCATGGACGGCTGTGATGAGTTCGTCTTAGTTACCATTTCGTTTGAACTCGAACACTGTTCACTTCGGTTAACACGCTGTGATTATCTTTTCCTCAAAAAAAACGCTGTTATCTTTCATTTCCCTTCGTTAGGAGTGCTGATCTGAATTTTCTATTACGAGGGCCTAATCGCGCTGACGCATGATATGCCAGATTCTCAACCCAGCACGACAGATGTCCACCGAGCAAAGCATGCATGAACATGAAGTGTGCGCGAGGTGTCGCGGCACGGGAGCTCGGCGCCGCCACGTCCGCCCCCGTCCAATTCTTCTAGCCGGTCGAGCTGATCAGCTCTAGCGCCGCACCTCACTAGCCCTGCTCTGCTTGCTCACTCTCTCACGGCAAGCTAGCTAGCACCATCGACCACATCGTCTCATCGGAGAAGAAAGCCCTGCGAGAAGAGGAATTTGATTGCGATGGGCTCGGAGACCTTCGTGGAGATCCTGCTGGCCATCCTGCTGCCGCCGGTCGGCGTCTTCCTCCGCTACGGCATCGGCGTAAGCTCCCAGACCTTCCTCTGTTACTAGTAGCTAGCTAATCCATCTCAGTCTCGAGCTGCCATGTCGATCAGTGATTCGTTATCCGTGTGCAGGTGGAGTTCTGGATATGCCTGCTGCTCACCGTGCTGGGCTACATCCCGGGCATCATCTACGCCATCTTCGTCCTCGTCGCTTAGTTTCAGTTTCAGTAATTAACCAGTTCGGACTCGTCCAAATAGATCGATCCCAGGCATCTCTGTTCCAGTTGCTCTAGCTGTTCATGGATGAGCTGCTGGCGCATCGGTGCAAGCAGGATCTCTGCGCTACCACCATGCATGCCGGTTCAGTTAGTAGACCAGCTACTACTGTTGTGCTGAGCGCTATGTACTGCCGTTCTGTGCGTATGATTATGCGTACCACTTCTCCAAATTAACCTGTATGCACGTATGTACCTTGCATTTGTCATTTGTGCTACTTCGCTCTGTTGTGTGTGTGTTCTCCGTGCCGTCTCAGTGCGTGCGTATCACTTTTTCAGTGCTGAAACTTGTACCTTGCATTTGTCATTTGTGCTACTTCGCTCTATTGTGTGTGTGTTGTCCGTGCCGTCTCAGTGCGTGCGTATCACTTCTTCAGTGCTGAAACTTGTACCTTGCATTTGTCATTTGTGCTACTTCGCTCTGTTGTGTGTGTGTGTGTGTTCTCCGTGCCGTCTCAGTGCATGCGTATCACTTCTTCAGTGCTGAAACTTGTACCTTGCATTTGTCATTTGTGCTACTTCGCTCTGTTGTGTGTGTGTGTGTGTTCTCCGTGCCGTCTCAGTGCATGCGTATCACTTCTTCAGTGCTGAAACTTGTACCTTGCATTTGTCATTTGTGCTACTTCGCTCTGTTGTGTGTGTGTGTGTGTTCTCCGTGCCGTCTCAATGCGTGGGTATCACTTCTTCAGTGCTGAAACTTGTACCTTGCATTTGTTATTTGTGCTACTTCGCTCTGTTGTGTGTGTGTGTTCTCCGTGCCGTCTCAGTGCGTGCGTATCACTTCTTCAGTGCTGAAACTTGCATGCGTGGCCCTTTTTGCGTGTGTATTTCGGAACCAAAGCAATCGGCCGACCGAACAGATAGTCGAATTAATGATGGCACTGCGGTGCGCTTCTAAAACAAACATAAGATGTCATACCATCATATCAATGGACAGTAACTCCTAATCCTGTCCTAGTAGCTCAGCTATTGAGTGGTGAGCCAACTGCTAGTGCCGTTTCTACCTACACTTTTTTTTCCTTTCAAAGGGAGGCTTAAGATTTACCTCATCAATACGAAGAAGAGAACAAAGTTTGTTACAAATGTCTCTCAAATACCACGTGCGAGATTACTCTTGCACTACAATTGATCCTAGTTTCTTCGCACCCGCGGAGATCCGCGGGTTCGCCTGGTTAAGATGATGCTTCCCGAATGGTCCAGGACTTAAGTATGTTTAGCAAAGCCATAGCTTTTCGATGAGGTCTGCACACGCCGGTTCTCCGCTCTTACAAAAGGGGCAAAGACCACAATTTATCCACTCTGCTCAGCCAACCTATCTGCGATTCAAATACTATCTTGGATTGCTAACCAAGCAAAGAAGTTTAACTTTGAGCGACACCATTTCTCCCCTCTTGCAAAAGGGGCAAAGACCACAATTTCCAAATACTATCTTGGATTGCTAACCAAGCAAAGAAGTTTAACTTTGAGCGACACCCAAACCTTCCAAATCATTTGAGAGAGTTAAGCCTAGGAATTGCTTACATACTCAAGTACTCAACGCTGATCGGTGGCCTGTTCCCTGCACAAATCCTATCTACCGCTCATTGCCGCAGATTGTCAGCCCCACACACAGTGCAAGTGAGGCGAGTGATTTGGCGGGCCAACCCATTTTAGCGCAGCCTAATGCACAACTTTTACCAGTTTTTGGGAACCTTACCAGATTCCTTTTTTATGTTGTTTTTTAACAGGCTTTCTGGTTTTTTAATTTTCATTTTTCTACTTATTTTATATTTTCTTATTTTTAAAAAAAATGTTCAGAAATTTTCCAAATTGTTTGTGTTTTTCATAAAGTGTTCGAAAATTTCAAATTTTGTACGTGTTTTCTAAAAAATAATCTGCATTTTCAAGGACCTATAATTTCTTTAAAAATTGTCACATTTTCCGAAAGAGCTAAAAAATGTTTTGAAGTTCAATAAATTCAGAAGTGCTCACATTTTGCAAAAAATATTCGTTGTAGAGTGTTTGTGTTTTTTGAAAAAATTGGGAAGTGTCCATATTTTCAAATATTGTTCAGGTTTTTTGCAAAAATGTTCAGAATTCTGAACTTGTTCATGTTTTTAAATAATTGTCCGGATCTCAATTTTTGTTTCATGTTTTCGAAAAAATGTTCACTCATTCCACTGCACCGAGAGGCTCGAGTACAATTGATCCTAGTTTCTTTGCACCCGCGGATCACGCCTGGTCATGATGATGCTGCACAAATGGTCCAGGACACAAGTATGTTTAGCGAAGCCATGGCTTTTTTATGAGGTCTGCCCACGCCGGTTCTACTTCTCCACCAATTCTTGAAGGAACCATCGGAAGGCCAGGAAGATGTGTCCATGTTCTCAAGGTCAAGCTTATCAATGTCCAAGTTACGAAAAAGGGTTTTCCCCGCTTTATATTATAAAGCAACGAGTATAGAGTACAATCAAGTCATAAAGTCGCGCTGGGGACACAACAAGACAAGCCCCAAACAAAGCTAAAAAAGAAGCTAATCCGGCTCAGGAGGTGATGGTGGAGGAGGCGCAAATGCCGATGCCGAAGAACGAAGACCAGCTATGATGTTGTCGATGACGTCCCGATCTCGCCGCTTGCTAAGCGGTCTTCAAAGCTGTAAGAAGCCACACATTTTGTAGATCACATCAGTCACACTGCATGGAATCACGTGTTCTATGACTAGTTTATTACGGTTACACCAAAGGATCCATGCTACGATGCCCAAAGCCACCCACGTGGGAAGGGGGGGGGGGGGGGGGGCTAGAGCTGGGGAGCCTAAGAACCTCCCCAAATAAGTCCAAGAGGTTGTTGTAGCACCAGTTGCCACCAACCACCTCTCGGAAGCAGCTCCATAGGAACTGCGCTACAAGGCACCGAAAAAATATGTGGTTGCAGTCTTTCGGTATTTCAAAGCCTAAGGGAGTATCCACATTTGAAGAAAAGATGTGTCCCGCGTTATTCTTCCCTCTTGCGGAAGGGGCAAAGATCACAGGTGAAGGAGCCGGTAGGGTGAGGTCGGCGGCCGCCCTACGTTGATTTTGTACGGTACAACTAGTATAGGTATGCATCCCTCGATTGCTGGCTGGCTACTTCCTAGTTGCCTCGCTTTGGAAAAGAAAAGGAGAAAGGGGGATTTGTTAGGAATAAATCACAACTCACCACGGTGATTAGTGTGTGCGTCATGATGGTGTGCAGCAGTAGCAAACAGGCCGTGCATGTGGGCGTCACAAGCATGGCCGTGCATGCACTGAGCATAGCGTGCATGAAGGTAGAGATTAGTTTAGCTGGCTAGCCGGGTTGTACAAATCCTGCAGTTATTCTAGGAGTGAGAAAGAGGGCTATCTGTGCGTGTGTGTGTGCACCTGTGTTAGCCTGTGTATTGATTGTAGCGCCGGTGAGTTGCATGCCGAGCCGTGTATGAGCTCAGGAAAATTGATTGTTTGAAGGGCATTCGTGAATTTGGCTAGCCATGACTTGTGTTTGTATGGTCCCAAGGAGAACCTTACCTTTTCGCTTGGGAACTGTCGATAGTGTATTTAGCATGTAGGATATTGAAAATCCTCGGTCGTGACATTGACAGGAAAGACATACTTCTCAAAATTGTATTCATCTCTGATTTAAGCTTCGCGCTCTGGCATCTTTACAAATCTTTGTTTCCCTATGTGAAGAGCATATATATGTACTCCAAGTTATCCCCACTATGTACTTCTATATATACCCCATACGAGGGTCAAATCAATAAAACACGAAACAATACAACACAATATTTAGCAACCTACAATTTCTACAGGCATACAGATCATAGTTTAGTTCCAGTAGCACGCTCACCTACATTTTTTTTTGGAACGAAGGCTCCAGAGAAGCCTGACTTTGAATTAACAAAGCCATCAACCGGCCAGGAGTATAAGAGCAGACCACAAACAAAGCAACGGCTATAGGATACAAGGGAGACAGAAGAACAGCTTACTAAGCTACACCTACAACCAGCGAACAGAAAATTACATTGAAGAACAACTAATTGAGGGTAAGCCCTCTACACAAAGGCCCTGAAACGACTATGAAGAAGCCACGAGGATCTGCAGCCGCCAAAATAGGTCGGGCACATGGCTGAAACCCGAAACAGGAGATGACACAACACATGCCTTCTCTAACACCGAAGGGGATCCCTTCCCCTCGCCTAGGCTCGAAGGCGCCGCACCGTCGAAGTGTAGAGACACTCACCCGAGAGCTAGAGCATAGGTTGGTCTCAAGACCGGGCCAGCAATGGGGCCAACCGCATCATGCCGGAGCACACACACGCAAGCTGCAACGCAAGCGCCGAAGGAGACCGATGGAAGAGGGTAAGCCGCCGGGAGAGTCGCCGAAAGGAAGAAACTGTCGAGCCACATGGCGAAGATTAGGAACGAGGAACTCAAGAACCAGCCGAATTGGCACCTGCGGCGTTGCTGCTGCCGGGAGGGGGAACCCAATCCCCTTCCGCCCATACTCGAGGGCGCCGACCCGCCGGGACATTGCAAGCACCACCGCAGAGCACTTGTGGCTGAGTCTGAAACCTGCATAGGAGGGACGCCACGGTCTCCACAGACGCCAGGCACCCACCTTCAACTACTACACGCCCCCAAAGCACCAAACTTCCCCAAACGGCGCCTCCACGGAGGACACGACGCACCAGGCGCCGCCGCCGCCCATCCCAGGCCGGGATTTGAGCTTTCGCCTGGGAGGCATGGCCGGGGTGTGGAGGAGAGCCCACGGCCGCGGCTCCAACGAGCAGAACGACGCAAAAGGGCGCAGCCGCCGCTGCGTTGGAAATACCAACAAGGGTTTCCCCTGGGCTCGTCCAGCACCACCTGCTCGGGGATCACCCTGCCGGCACCAGATCCGGCGCCCAGAGGCGCGGAATCAGGCGAATCCAGCGAGGAGAGCAGAGGGGGGGGGGGGACCTGACCTTCAGATCTGGAGCAGAGGAGGAGGAACCTCGCCGCGCCGCGACCACTGCCCGCCGGTACCTCACTGCCCGAGCAGCCAAAGGGGCCGGCCATCACCTCCCGCGCGCGCCGCCAGCCGAAGGACGGCGCCGCCTCACCGACCGGGCCGCCGCCCAGGTTTCCGAGGTCCAACGCCACAGCGGGCGAAGCGACGAAGCCCTGCTGCCACTGTCATCGGCAGTCGCCCAGGCGAGGCTCGACGACTCCCTCGGGTGACGGCAGGGGGGGAGGGGTGGGGGGGACGGCGCCTAGGGAAACCCTAGGGGCCCTCGGGTCGCCCGGGGGAGGACGACGCGAGGGGAGGGGAGGGGAGGGGGTAGGGTCAAATGTGGTTATGATGCCGCACGCTCACCTGCATGCATAGTATTTTTTTAGGCATAGATCATAGACTGCTTCCAGTAGCATTGCTTGCACGCATGCATACTCAGTGGCGGAGCCAGGAAATTTATATCACTAGGGCCGAAGGCTGTTAAAACGGGCTGGGGAGGGCCAAACCAATGAAATATAGGCTTTTAACAGTAGATAATCACTGATTTTTGCACTGTTCATCAACTAATTAGCACTACATTCATATTGTTAGGGGCCAGGGCCCCTACTGGTCCCCCTGCCTCCGCCACTTTGCATACTTATGTTTCTTTTCCGAAGCACCGATCATATATCAGTTCTAGTAGCACGCGCGCATGCGCGCTTACTTTTTTTTGGTGGATTGAATTGTAGTCCCTCCGTCCCAAACTTACTTTTTTTGGTAGATTGAATTATACTAAGCTCAATACACTTATTTTGGAACGAAAAAAGTAGCAGGCTTCATGTGCGTGTGCATACTGATGCATTTTTTTGCTTGAGTAAGGTTTGATATGGGGCGCAGCAACTACGTCTCCCAAGAAGCTAGACGCTCAAGAAAGAGCAGCTCCAATTCCGAGCTCAAGATCCACATCCCGGCCATGCTGGAATCTTCACTGGCGTCAGGAAGCAAGAGAGGTCGTCGGTCTGGTCACGGCAGCGGGCGCAGTGATGTGTCATCCAAGGATTCGTCTCCCCTGTCATGGCCTGCGTCCGGCAGCGAGAAGCTCAAAATGACGGCGCACCGCCGATCACCTCACTGCCGCTGCGTAGCCGGGTTAAGCTCAGCCGGCCCCCACGGGTTGCCGAAGTTACTCCATTGCAGGCGATAGAGCCAAATGGCAAGATGAAGCGTGGTGTGGGCCTATGTGAAAGGGCACCACAAGGTTCGCTCCACCTGAGCGGCGCGAACCTTGTGGTGACCTTTCACCTAGGCCCACGCCACGCTTCATCTGACCATTTGGAACCCATGGGGCCGGCCGATCTTAACCCGACTTCACAACGGTGCTGACGATGACCAACGTTGCGCCATCCTCCTGGGTTACTCGCCGTCGGACACGTGCCATGACAGGGGAGATGAGTCCCTAGATGATTTGTTGCCGCGCCCGCTGTCGCGACCAGCCCGACAGCCACTCCCGCTTCTGGACGCTCGAGAAGGCCCGCCACTGTTAGGATGGGAAACTTGAACTTGGGGTGCTCTTGTCCTCAGCGCCTGACTTTTTCGGAGCTGTGGGATTGCTGCGGTCCATTGTCAAGCTCACGATCTACCAAAAGGTTGTATATACTAGCCTAACCCGCGCGGCGGCACGCCGCGCTCGATGATCACTCGCAAATGTGCAATCTACTGATTCAAGAGTGGATCAGTGCATGCTGATTTAATCTCAAAATAATATATAAAGACATTGAAGAAATCGAACATATGATGCTATTGAAATGTTGCAAACGTAAGGATACAAAGGTAGAAATTAAAAGTAGCACACTTCGGAAGTAAACCAGTTATTCAAACTACATACAGTTCACTGCAAACAGAGAACTGTATATAAAAACACAAACACACTACATAAATAAGCTAGAAGTAGTTGCTAGTGGATTAGATCATTCTAGTATATCCTCTTGAAGGATTGGTGCCTGTGATAAAGTGGTAAAGTGATTTTGCGAATTCCTGCACACGTCTGACGGGAGGGTGCGCGCCCGTGTATGTGATAATGGGATCGTCGCTATCTGGGCGCTGGGAATACATGCCAAGTGGTAATATATATGGAGTGGTATGATATTCGAAACATTGCCACATATCGTTGGCAACATTTTAGTCTGCCTTATGAATTGACCTTGTTGAGCATTGTTATGTTGGCAAGGATTTTTTTTCTTCTTCACAAAGTAGTAGTGTCTTTTCTTTTCTTTTTTGCAAGAAAAAAAGAGATTTCATTGCTTAACCAGTGTGGTTACAATCGCTTGATACAATCGTCTGAATACAGCAAATCAATCTTAGAGGGAACCGATCTAAGCCACACCGCAGTGCGCTTGTTGTGATAGTAGTAGTGTCTGCTTGTAGATGATAGTTTATGTTATTATATTGCGTATAGTTTATGTTATTATATTGTGTATAGATATTTTTTAGTTGTTGTTGAGTTTTTTCTAATGTTTTTTTCATATTCTTGTTTGTATATTGGACTGTCTCAGGTAATTGTGCTTATTTTGTTTAAAATAATGGTTGGAAGCATGTAAGTGTAATAAAAGAACAATTAACTTAACGATAAAAGTAACGAGCGAACGTTCTGGAATTGACAAAAGGTGCGAACGATTTCACAACCGTCTGATCTGTATCTCCCGTCGCGAGTGAATTGCCTCGTTGTATGTCAGCATCTCTCGCGCGAGGGAGTTATCCCGCACCCTCCCTCCCTCTGGCAAGTGGCCCCACCCGCCGCGGCTTCCTCCAATCCCCACTTCCCTCGCCCACGATCCCCTCTCTTCTTCTCCCGAACTGCAACGGCTCTCGTTCCACTCTGCCCACTCCTCCCACTTCGCCATTACTTCTCCTCTTCCTCTTCCTCCGAGCGATTCGACTCCAAATCCCTCGAGTTTCTGCAGATATCTCACGGACGGGCGCTGGTTGCTTCCGCGGCGGTCGTCGGCGACTTGTTCCGGTGAGATTTTCCTCCGCTCCCTCCCCCCCGGTTGTGTTTCCGTTGTTGGGTAAAGCCTGGGGGTTCCGCGGATGAGAGCGCCATAGTTGGTTTTGATGTTGTAGCGACCTGTTTTTCGTCGAGTTGTTTTGATCGAGTTGCGAGTGCATATGTGAGTTCACTCCATTCTAGGTCGTACGGGGGGAGGGGATAAATTGTGGATTAGGCGTAGATGGCGATGAAATAGGTGGTTGAAGACCGTTTTTGACGGTGGGTGGTTTGTATGACTCTGATCCGCGCGTGGTTCCTTCCATTTTTAACAATTTTTTGGAATGTGGATGTGAACTACCCACCCCCTCCCTGATGTGTTTTCGGATGTAGATCTGGGATGTTGTATTGCGTGAGGTGCTGCTTGTTTTAGATTCACATTTGCAACTGTAAATTTTGGTCGGTGCACAACTATCAGGACCCGTTCATTAAAGTTACCACCAGAATTGTTAAGTGTTACCATGAAATCCATGCTAGCACATGCTTCAGATACAGCTTACCTGCGTAATGTTTTTTCCAAGTCCTTTTTTGCGTTGTCATTAGCACTGATTTTTGTTAGCGGTTACCCTGCAACCTGTCTGTGGTCCACTTGTTTTATATCTATCATTCTGTTTGATTTTTGTCATGTCTTATTTACTTCAAACTAGCACTTGGATTGTTAAGCAGTTGCCATTTTAATTACTCTATCTGCATTTTCAAATCACCCATTTGTCTCAGTATCTATTTTCAATGACATTTTAAGAAAGCTCAGTATCTATTTTTCATTGACATTTTAAGAAAGTTATCATGGCTGTTAAATTCTGGCTATCTTTTTGTTTTGTTATCTCATTGGTTGCTATGCCTTCCAATTCACCTTTTGTAACTCCTTACTTGGCAGTCCTTTAATATTGTTTTGTTTCTCAGGGGCACGATGCCAAGGAAGCGCAAAGGTTCTGGTGATGGCCATGAGGGTGTTCCTTCCAAAAAGCCGAAGCGCCCTCCACCTCGGAACAGGGCTTCGCCAAACTCACTTCTGGCTGCGTGTAAAGATCTGTCTGATGGTAGAAAAAATGCTATCGATGAAATGGACTTGAAAAGCCTTCGAGAGATCAAGTGCGACCACCTCTTCAATTTTCTTAGTGAGTGGCTTGCTGGGTTATACGAGCCAGACTCCCGTGAAGTGGTTGTTCCGGGGCGTGGGAGGATCCCTGTTAACGAAGAGTCGGTTCATCGTGTGATGGATGTGCCCCGTGGTGGGAATGATGTCCCTTACAATTTGCCCACAGAAGCTGATATTGAGTTAGGGATTGAGATGTTTGGTGAGCTTGGTCACACACCGAAGACGACTGATGTCCTTGATCTCATAACAAGTTCTACCAATTATGATGAGAAGTTCAAGCGGATGTGGCTTATGCTTGCCGGCAATACTGTCATTGCTCCTACTACATCCAACAAGATCAGCCCTAGATGGTATGGTGTGCTGGTAAGTACTGGTAACTTATGCTTCCGTGGCTGATAACTTGCATTATGTTCACATGGTAACTGTATTGCTTTATATCATGTAGATTTTTTGTTCATTTACTTCCTTGTTTTTTCAGCAAAACATTAATACAGTCAAGGACTTGAATTGGTGCAAGTTCATTGCTGATGAGCTCCATAAGGCACTTTTGAAGGGGAGGCCTACAAAGGGGTGTCTTCTTTTCTACAATGTAAGCGATGGTGCTTTTTCTTTCTTTTCCTGCTGTCTGGTTGTGTATTTCTGACAGCAATGACTCTTTTTTACCAGCTTCTGTACATTGATGCTATCGATCTTACTGGTCTTGGTATCTCATTGCCCGTTGGAGCGTTTGCTATCAATATTTGGACAAAAGAGAAGATATCTGAATTGCTTAGTATGGATGTCCAAGCGGACGGAATTTCTTATGGCAAACTACCGGTAACTTTGTTTTTCTTTTCCTTCTAATCAGTTCATGTACTTACTGCAAATGCATTTGTTCTTTATACTTTTCTTTACTCGTTTTCATTCTCAACAAATCACCAGTTGAAACCCCAGTTTGGTGTCGATTTCTGCTTGTTTGGCGGTTTACAAGGTCTTGGGAAGTTCATGTGTGTGCATGTCCCACCAAACTGCAATGAAGAGGTATGCTTTTTCTTTGTTTTATATCTATTCTGGTAATTTGTAGCCTTTTTTCTTTGTTGTTGATACATTTTTTAATGGTAACTAATGACTATGCAACCTTATAAGTGTTTTTGTATTACACATCTGAATTTTTTTCTTCATTAGCTATTTTTATGTTGTGTTTTTATGTGGTAACTTTTGTTGCACACACATGGTAATTTTTGTGTCTGTTTTACCTGATAAATCATGTTTTACCAATCTAAATTTTATTTTTTAACAGTTGATAACTTGTGTTGTAATTGGTTGATACTTTCTGTTGCACTCACATGATAACTTTAGAATGGAAACCCTGTCTATTTTTTTAGTTCTCTTATGATATCTTGTTTTGTTTGTTTTATTAATGAGTAGAAACTTGCAAAGGCTTCTGAGCTCGTGGGTCGGTTTTCATCTGGCTTGGTTGGCCTGCTTGGCGATCTTGTGCAAGGGTTCGTCTCACTTGATGATGAAGGCTGTTCATATGTGTCTCGTCGACTAGACACTGATCATAGGGCGATTTCTTCTGCTACCCGTAATATGGAAAAGCCCTCTCCTGCCCGCCGTACCCGCCAATCGGAGAGTCCCGGCAAGAATATTATGGATGAGTTTGATACTGACCATGATACGAATGAAAACGACGGGGACGAATCTGATGATGATGATGACTTTACGGTTTTGTATCATGGTTCTTCTTCCCGCAGCGGGGCAGAGAATGTGGCCTCTGGCAGCAGGGCAGCGGATGTGGATACAACGCACTCAGGCAATGCAAACGCTGAATTGCGTGACCGTGGAACAGAAAATGTAGAAGGCATATCTGATAGTGTAGCAGGAAATGTGGACCCAACTCAATTAAGCGATGCAAACGCTGAAGCACGTGACAGTGTAGCGGGAAATGTCGAAGGCATGTCAGACCGTGCGGGCGATGAACCTGTTATTGAGTCCCAGATATTGCTCACTGGTACTTCTAACACGGTGTCAAGCAGCTCAGGGGATGGCGTGCTCAGCCAGCGTGATATGACAGACACGCAATTTGATTTGGCCACTGAGTCTTCGGTTAAAAGATGTGGTGCTCAGCTTGCCAAAAATTTGGCTTACATGCGGAGGCTCAAGAAGTTGAAGCTACCATCTCCACCCCGTTCTGTTCCGCCACCTGAGCCTGTCCAGCTGTCAGAAAGAGACATCCATTTATCTGTCATGAAAGTTGTTGTAGAAGAGCTTGGGATCCGTGTGGCTGACAAGGGCACCGGCGAGGTCATTCGACCCTCAACTGGTACTAAACAGGTCCCACGCAGGTGAAATATCCTTTTGTATTTTTCTACTTCTTGTATTTTCTTCAGTTCTAACACTGCATGGTAGCTTCAACTCATTTTATGTGATAACTTCAGTAGGACCCTTCTGATAACTTCACCTTTTTTGTGTTATACACATCTTCTAAGCTACTGGTCCAATCTCTTTGTTCACTACTTCATTTTATTTTTTTCAGGGCACCCTGCAAACAAGTTGGTACACTTGAGGCGTCATCCAGTATCCCAAAGTCTAGGTAATCTGTTGGACCAATTGGTCTTCAATTGATTATCTTTTGTTAAAAAATATGTTGCAGATTTTTCATTATTATTTTTGCATGGTAGTTTTGAACTGTTTGTCTGGTAATTTTAGTAGTGTTACAATGGTAACCTGTAACTGTCTCCTTGTTTTTATGCATCTACGCTCTTTTTATATGGTAACTTTTTTTAGGATTCACACCTGCTACTTCTTATAAATAGCTATTTGTGTCTGTTCATTTTAACACTACATCTCACAACTTATCTTTTTTTTTGCAGGAAGTCAAGTGGAATTAATGCCGCTAAAAAGGTGTGGTTTACCAAGACTAGGTCTTCTCCTCGACTAAGGGCAGCATCTTCACAGCCGATAGAGGTTGTGGATCTTGAAGATCAGCCCATGTTGACGTCTCCTGTTGTCATTTCACAACCTATTGTGATGGGCTCTTCGCCACCGTCCGTCGAAGCAGCAGCTGCTCCCGAAGTTGCATCTGATGCTGTTGAATCTGTAGAACAACTGGCTACAGTGGCCACCGTCACTGCTGTTGTTGAAGAGCTTGCCACTGCAGCTGTTAATGATGAAATTGATGCTGATGAAACCCCTGTCGCGGACACTGGTATGCACTGATTGATAACTAATCTGATGTTAAACATACATATCTAGTTTGTTCAATGTGATAACTTTTTTTGTCCTCTCATTTTATGCAGCTCAACATGTTACTCAACCCGTCACCGAAGCTGCCCAAGTGTCCATGCCCCCTGAAGCCGGAGTGGCTGTTGTAGTGACTGGTGTTGATGCAGGAAAAACAGCTCCAGGTATGGACTGTTCTGATGGTAACTATAACATGTTGTGGTGGTAACTCTTACTTGTTTATGATGGTAACTATAGTGTTTTTTTATGGTAATTGTACTTGTATACTACAGTCCCAGCTGTCATTTCTGATGCTCAAGATGAAATTGCTGAACTTCAAGTTGCGGATGATTCCCAGAATGTCCAATTGCATCACCAAGTTCAAGCTGAAGACGTTTTTGTTACTCCAGAAGCTGCAAGTGATGATGCTGTATTTAGAGTTGATGGTGATTTCACCCCACCAAGATGCTCTCTCGGACTTGGCTCCATTTTTGGTGTGACGCCTGAAGCTCCACCAGTGGCAGCTGCGGTAAAGGGTATCCATTCATCACCTCATGCACCACAAACAGTAGTAGGAGCACCACAAGCAACAGAAGTGCTAGAATCAGTAGCCGCACCGCAAGCAGCAGAAGTACTACATGCAGCAGCTACAACATTAGCTGATTCAGATGCGATCGTAGCGTCTGCCTCTACTGCCGCGGAGAAAGTTGAGGGCATATACGTTGAACCGGTTGCTTGGGCGCTGCCTGCCAACTCCGGTAAGTGAAGACCTTTTTGTGTCTTCGCTTTCACAGCAACGATTGAATGATGGAGGCACTTGATCGAAGACCTTTTTAAATGTTTTTATGTGCTTTCTTCCGTATTTAAGTCAGTTTTTTTCCTTTTCCCCTATGTCTGTGTGAGTGTGTGGATGAATGTAATATGACTCTTTATGCTTTTGTTTTATGTGAAATGAACCATTTTGTGATTCTCGTTCACCATAATTTGTGTGTTGTGCTTTTGTATTTATTTATCTGTATGTGTGTACTCCTTATTGTGATTACTGATTACAATGTATTATTTTTACCTCCCATGACAACATTAATGTGTGCTATTTTCATAATATAACCCCCCTTCTCCCACCTGGTAACTTACCTTCTCCCACCTGGTAACCTTCTAACTACCTGGTAACTTGATATGCTACACGATGGTAACACCTCTCATTACTCTAACAACATGCTCCACTAGCCTACCTTAGACCATATGTTCTATGGTGATCTAAGCTAACCAGTTTTTTGCATGACATCTTCTGCATTTTTTTCTGGTCACGGTTAATAACAGTTTTTTTGAACATTTTTTCATGTTTTTGCCTGAACAGTGATGTCCTGGTAAATGTAATTGTTTTGGTATGATAACTTTGACTCTAACCACATATTATCTTACCCAATAAGTTTTTTTTCACAACACTCCTATTTTTTTGTTGTGTTGATAATTCACTCATTACTTTTAGCTGGTAACATCCATTGGATTATACTGGTAACTATCACTCTATCCCAACGTTACCTTGCCCAACAAATATTTTTGGTGACAGTCCCTTGTTTTTTAGTGTGCTCACGGAGCTCATGAGTGTTATTTTCTGTATATGCATTTTTTGGTTTGTTTATCGTTAATATCCTTTTCTCATGCCCCTAATCTTACCTATTTTTTTATGTTCATGACAAGACCGTCGTGTTCGGGTGTACGATGTCGAACTTGACGATGATGAAGTACTTATGTGATGGGAAGAATTTGAACATAACAACCCATCAGCCAAAGGAAAAGATGTTGTGCAAGGAGGTAATCATTTTTTGTTAGTTTGAGAATGCCAAAGTTGTGACGTACCATATCAATGCCTGCTGATAACTTCTGTCCAAACTGCTGATAAATTATACATAAACATTCTGGTAACTTATGATCTACCACTTTTGGTTGAAACCCTTTAGATTTTTTAACCTTTTTTTATCATCACCAATCCTTGCTACGCCTTTCATATTGTGTTGCAGATAATTGTCAAAGTCCCACATTTGCTACACCACACTTACCCCAACCCAAAGAGTGTATGCAGCCCAGTGCCACACCTAGATCACTAATTCGGAAAGTTAGGGTTACCCGCCCATCACAATACCTGCTGCCGCCATTTTCGGACCTCATCCCCAGCGAAGACGATGAGGCTGTTTACGCTGAAGTTATCAAGCACACAACTGATTCAAACTCCAATATTAAGGAGTAATATACGGCTATTTTCTTAGTTTTTCATGCATTTTTGTTGCCATTCCATTTGTTTTTTAGACCCTTCCCCTCTGGTATTGTAGCGTCAGGGTAATCAACATTGATGTGAGGTGGGTCACACTCGGCGAGCTTGCTAATTGTGTGAGAGAAACGGGGCAGGTTTCAACCAGTATTGCTGAGTTGCATGTTCGTGTTCTTCATTATTTGGAAATGTCAAACAAAATTATCTTCCCTTGGTTGTTGTCCGTTTATCTGCTTATTGGAGACTTCAACTGTAAATCTGTACTTCATCATTTCCGACGGGACCAGCACTACATTCTGAGCCATCAAAATGAGGTACTTTCTGGGTTTTCTTGCCACTCTACACTTTTAATATCCATTGTCTACACTTTTCTTTTTATTTTTACAGTGTATTTTTTCATGATAACTTCATTATACACAATTTGGTATGATAGTTCATTTACTTTTGCATGGTAACTCTAGCACTCATTTTCTGGTAACTTGTTTCCTCTGCCATGATAACTTATATTGTCTTGCATGGTAACTTTAGCACTCAGTTTATGGTAACTTGTTTCTTCTGCCATGATAACTTTTTCTTGTGTTTCCTATATTTAAATATGGCTCCCTCTTTTTTTGTTACTCCTATGATTATTGTAGCTTCTATTCCCTGCCTTGCAAAAGTTGGGACCGGGACCAGATGATGGTCATTGGTATGTACTGTCGCTAAATCTTAAGGCAAAACGATTTGAGGTGCTGGATTCGTTGCGTGAAGAAGATAGTCCATCTTTAATCGAGCACGCAACAAGGTACATGAATGCTATAAAGAAGGCTTGGTTGATTTCATACAAGGACTCGCACAAGCAAATTCAAGATTATGAACTCGTGTATATTGATGTTTTTAAACAAGAGAACGGGTTAGTTGTTTATCTGTGTTCCCTATTTTAGATGTAGCCCCATTTTTTTGATAACATGTTTTATGTACTCACACACATACTCTGTTTTCAGCATTGATTGTGGCTACTTCGCTTTCATGTCTTTGGAACTGTGGAATGGGAAAATTATTCCTGCGTTCACCCATGAGCAAGTACCGGCACTCAGAAATTTTTTGACATCGAGGTGGCTAAATCACACTCAAAACAGATGCAAAGAGTGGCGCTACCATTTGTTTGGCAACAGTTCGTGAGGTATCAACTTTCATCATCTTCTTTTTTTTTCGTTGTGAGAGCATTTTTCAGTGCTGGTCTTAAATTGATGGTAACTAGTCGAAAGAAGCATTTTAGCATTTTCTTGGTTGGTACACTGGTTGTTTTTTAGTGTCTTGTCATCACACATATAAGAATTCAGTACCAGATGGTAACATATAGCTTACGTGTGGCTGCTATTTTTCTTATATAAATAGGCTGATAACTAATTTGTTCTCTCATTCTTTGTTGGTCATGAAATTTATCTGGTAACTTGCATTTAGTGTCACTGATAACTAGTATGAATAAAAGCTGATAGTTTTCCAAAATTTTTTTTATGTGGAATAACTTTTTTTCGATTGCAGATAGTGTTGAAAACTCATTGTAGTGTAATGACACATGTAAAACATATAGGAAACTGATGATAGCCCACAAATAACTTACCCAAATTGTTTACAATAACTTTCACCACACAATTCTTAAAATTCCAACCCACAAATCTTCTGATAGCTTACATAAATATAGGTGATATAATTCGGATTACATTTTTTGCACTCATAAAAATCAGCAAAACAAATGAAGATAAGTTTCTTGTCCATTCATTTGTAGCGACGATCTTTTTTTTCTCTTTCATTCATCTTGCTAGAGGTGATGTACACTTCCGCTTGTCGTGGTGCACGCTGCCGCAAACACTGCACTTTCTTTGTTTTGCTAGTTTTGCAATGTCAAAGGGATGATGATGCTTCTTTGTTTTCGACCGTCCTTTCGTGACAGTCTTCGAAGGGTCTAGTATCATTTTTGTGTTCGAGGAATGGGATGCAGCGGCTAGCATGTTGGCGCTAGCTTGTATTGTCACAGGGATGCTTGTTTCTCCCGTGTTTGGGTTCTCCATGTTAGGTATGTTTGTTTGCTGTTCGGCATGGACAACTCCACTCGTTGCAACCACTTGAATAGAACATGGGTCTTGTTGTGATTGGAACGATCCTCTAGCTTCCTCCTTGTCCTTTCTGGCCTTCTTACATTGGCTTTTTTGTTAGCGCGTCCATTTCTTCCTTGAAAGCATATATGTGCTTCTTGGCCACCCTGGCCCCATCATCTGTGAGGCAAGCGTCCTTGGCTGTTGCCTTGAAGTCCCTTAGCATTGATGTATATCGCATGACGCTTTTTCCCTCCTCTGGCATGATCTTACTAACTGTTGGTTGTTCAAAATCAGGTTTGATTAGATCTTCCTGTTGATCCCAAGTCCACCTCTTTAGAATATACTTCTCAGGTATCTCGTAGACCCCAATTTGGTCCATCACTCGTAACACATGTGCGCAGAGTATACCATCTCGCTCAAACTTGCAGCAAGTGCATGAATATGTCCCTTCATCCCTTGTTTGCTTGCACATGGTAGTCCCTGTCCCCATATTTTGGTATGATTCCTCTGACTGAGCCAACCTTGAATGACCCATCTTGCAATTTGCCACATCTGTAGCCAGTTTTCACCTTCATCTCCATCTGGAATTTGGTGAAAATATTATGCGTGTAGAGGCCCTACACCTGTAACTCGAGCAGGTTGAAGGAGTATGTTTCCACCTCTTTGTACACTGTTTCCAGGTGCTCTTTTGACACGCTCACCATCACCTTCTCATGTATTGCACTGTACTGTTTTGCAAATTCCACTAGTGAGTTATTTGGGTTGACGTACTTCTTCAACACAGCGTTGAATCCTTCGCTCCTTGCCGTTGTCTGCAAGAATGGGAAAAAGTCGTGCATGTAGTACACAGGGACCCAACATTCCCTGTTTTCCCACAGCCAGTGGAAATGCTCGTTGTCCGTTTGCCCATGATCGTCCAACATCTTCCACCATTTTCCCTCAAACTCGTCAACTTCGTTCAAAAACCAAGTAGATGGTAATTTCAGTGCACACATCATGGTAATTCTAATACACTTATCATGATAACTTGCTTCAGGGGACAGTATGTGGTAATTTCAATGCACACCCCATGGTAATTCTAATACACTTAACATGATAACACCTCATGGTACTCATGTTCTCATATAACTCTTTTCACTGCATGCAATAGTGAAAAGGATGGTAATTCAACTACAGATATCATGATAAGTTTTGATGCACTTATCATGATAACTTCCTTCATGCAACACTAGGTGGTTGTAGTCGATGCAGATTTTGGGAACTATAACTACATGGCAAACATGCTAAAGTGGTCATGGTCACTTAAGAACATGAGTACTAGTAACTCTTTCACAACAGTCCAGTTTTTCACATGAGTACCTTATTTTTTATCAATGTGGGAAAAATGTGTAATGCTGGTCATAATTTACTATAATTCTGCATGGTAACTTTGGATATCGCGACACAGTTATGTAGTTTGTGGCAATATGAGTAGAGTGTGTTGTGTGAAAATACAATACCATTAAAGCTGTTGTCAACACAATCTTTGAATGCTTTGTTCAGTGGTTCATCATCGGCCATTAACCTCCCAAGCTTCTCTTGTGCTTTCTTCATAATGTGCCATCTGCAATTTCTGTGTACTATCCCGATGAACACCTCGTCAATAGCATTCCTCATGGCAAAGTCCTGATCTGTGATTATGTTCTTTGGTGCAACCCCACCCATCGCATGCAAGAATGTGTTAAACAGCCACACAAAGTTGTCAGTTAGTTCGTTTCGAACGAAACCACAACCGAATTGGATTGATTGCCCATGGTTGTTAATGCCAATGAAGGGGGTACATGGCATCTTGTACATATTAGTCATGTACGTTGTGTCGAAAGACACAATGTCGTTGTATTTTGCGTATGCCCTACGTGATGCACCATCTATCCAGAACACGTTTTCCACCCTGTCTTCATCATCAAGTTTCATTCTCCAATAGAAATTTGGATCCTTTGCCCTGAGCTCCTCAAAGTATGCAATTGTGCTCCCCACGTCTGCATTACGGTACTCCTTGCGAAACTTGGCTCGCTGATTCGCCACGTCCTATGTTGTGTATGGTACATTCTCAGCATCACCATAGAACCATGAAATTAGTTGCATTTGCCTTGCGGTTTGTATGTTGCATTCATGTAGAATCCGTAAGAAATCTTGCTCGTCTTTGGGAATGTTCCTATGTGAGGCTAGAAATTTTGTCAGAGATGGCTTTCTTATCAGTGGATGGTTGTGGTTATCATCAAAGCGTTCGACTCTCCACCACGCATCCTTGTGCATAAGGTAAAGGTGGGCTGGACACTCAGACCTCATAACCTTACGCCTTTTTCTCTTCTTCATGATGCCATCTGGGTTCAGTACATCCTGCTCCTCCTCCTTCTTCCTCTTTGGCTTGCCGCCTTTCCCACACACCAGGAGTGCTCTGCTCACTGTGTTGTCCTTCAGTGTTCTTGTGTAAGCTGTCCTTGTCCCAAATCCATTTCTGAGTGCATATAGCTTGTAGTGAGCAACAGCCTCCTCAAAACTTTCAAACTTCATTGTTGTATCAGGAGCCTTAGGTGTGGAGTATGCCTCAGCGTTAACCCCTCCTTGATCAGCGTTGAGCGCTCCTGTTTCTGGACTTGCTGGCTCACTGACCGACACATCGTAGAACCTTTCTTCTCCCCCAACACTAGAACTTGCTTCCTTGTTTGGCTCATGGATCCTCTGGTTAGATGTAGGTGGAGCACCTGCATGTTTTTGACATGAAATGTTTTGTCATAACATGATTTATCATTGTTTGGTGGTAACTTGCATTGAACAAGTGTGGTAACTTGTACTATGATGTGATGATAATATTATGCTTCCAACATAAACATATAGTGTGCCACTTTTTGTAAGTGAGTTGCCACTTACCTGAACCAAAGCCAGTTGTACGCGCATCATCATCATGTTGTTTCTCTTGTCCAGCACTATCTGTGGCATTTGTGTTATATCCATGGTTTTCCGACATGTTATTGAAGCACCTGCTTACACATGTTAATAGCATATGTGAGACAACTGAAAATAACACTACTGTTTACATACATCAATCACATTTTTGCACATTGTGCATGCTATCTTTTTTGTACTTTTTTTGTGATTCTTTTTTGAGTTGACATGGATATTATCATTTTTTATGCAGGTAACAATTTGTTACTCATTTGGAACTCTACTCTACTCGGCACAACATTCCTTTTGTATAGATGCACCATGATGGCATGGTAAACAGATGACAATACTGATGATAACTTTTGTATGAAAAAATGTGGTAGCTTTCTCTACAATAATTATAGCCTAATTGTAACAAGAGTGAATTCTGTTATGGTGTTGTGGCTTCCTTTTTTACATACAACAAGAATTTTTTGTTGCCTAATTTCACTGTTTTTGTGCAACAAGTTCAAGAAAAAATCTTGTCTTTTGCATATGCCCTGATAACTCATGTATTCTGTCATGATAGCTTATATGCACATAGTACAATAAATTAGAAAAAATGGCACTTTTTCTTCCTTTTTTCATGGGGCTATTTTGGGTTGAACTGAAATGGAATTGAGATACAATAGGGAGTGCTTAGAATGTACCTGATCCACCTGGATTCTTGCTGGATTCTAGACGCCTGGTAGGTTCTGGTGTCCCTGGTGGTAGATCAAGCCGAGATCGGGTGGTAACTTGAGACCCCCAAGCGTTCCTGCATGATTTTGCGCAGGTTTTGCTGGATTCTGGACGCCTGGCGAGTTCTTGCGTCCCCGGTGGTAGATCAAGTCGAGATCCGGTGGTAACTTCAGTTTCCTCAGGTGTATTGCATGTTTTGTGAAGCAATTGCTGGGTGAAATCGGGGGGGGGGGGGGGAGGGGGTGGGTAGGGGACGGATATGAATGGTTGAGTTCGTCGCCAGGGAGAGAGGAATAGGGAAGAGGAGGGTTGATGGAGAGTGTTTGTTGCGTTTTCTTGCTGTGCACGTAAGAAAGTTGGGCTCACGTGATGTTTGTGGGCCAGGGTCAAGTCATGGGCCAGGGTCACGTGAGGGGCGCTGAGATGGGCCTCACGATTGCCTCCGCTCGACGACTCGGCCTCGCGCGCTACGCGCACTCGGCCACGTGAAGGTGGGATCGTTCGGACCTTTTCTATAGGTATAAACGTTTGGTATATATCACAGTCCTTAACTTAATATGTGCAAGACATTCGGAGCCAATCCCCTGAATCCATTTGGCGTTGCAAAGTTGCAGATTTTTTTTAATTTACAGTTCATAGCCTCATAGGGGGTGTAGGGGCACCCAGAGTTGAAAAACCACTCCCATCGACAGATCCTCAAAGAATCTGGTGGGATGCCAAATAACAGGTCTTTAAATCCCATGAGGGAGTTCCAAAATTGTGAGTGCCTAGGTCCTTCTTTGGCTTGACAAAGTCTGACTACTATACCGAGAAACTTTTTCAGCAGTACGTGAGTTGCATCTTCAGATCCAAATTTCTACAGGCACTTCCCAAAAAGACAAACATTCATATATTCTAAATTCAGAATACACATGCAAGTCGAAACCGGCTGCACCATAAATAGAAAAGCCAAAAGAGCTAAGCACCGAGCTACAGACACACCTGAACAAAGGCTTGCATGCGATCTCTTTCTTGGTTCTGCATTTTTCCATGCTAGCTAGCTAGCTAGTTGAACTAACGGATGTATACACCCGGTCATGCATGGTCTATTCATATATTCTAAATTCAGAGAGGCCGCGATCATGAAACATATGCATAGCTCCTATAGCATAGAGGCGAACGACGAACAAATTACCTTTACCAGGATCGATCGAGATGCGAGGTGTCGCAACTGCCGCATGCGTAGAGTGCAATTAATGAACCTGCATGAAAATACAGGATCGCCGCATCCTCCGTCTAGTGGCATCTAGCCAAAGAACCACATGCACATGCCATTCTTCGAGGGTGGTTGTTTTCAGGGACTTATTGGTCTAGAGACTTAAATAAGTTCGGACTTAAATAAGTTCATATAAGTACCATCTAAACCAAACAGGAGGGACTTATAGAGACTTAAAGTGGGCATTTGGGACTTATGAATTAAGACTCTTAAGAAAGGACTTATAGGGACTTATAGTTGTAATATGCTCTTGTAAAGACTTATAAGTCCCAGGAACCAAACAGATAGAGACTTTTTAGGGACTTGGGACTTATAAGTTGGGACTAAGAGGGTGTTTGTTTCCAGGGACTTATTGGTTTAGGGACTTAAATAAGTCCCTATAAGTCCCATCTAAACCAAACAGGAGGGACTTATAGGGACTTAAAGTGCGCATTTGGGACTTATGAAATAAGACTCTCAAGGAGGGACTTATAGGGACTTATAGTTGTAATATGGTTTTATAGAGACTTATAAGTCCCAGGAACCAAACAGATAGGGACTTTTTAGGGACTTGAGACTTATAAGTTGGGACTAAAAAAAGTCGTAAGACTTATGAACCAAACAAGGCCTTCATCCGTTTACTATAAAAACTACTCCTATTACATACTCCCTCCATGGAGTAATACATGCATGGTGCCAGGGGCTGCCGCCGACGTGGTGCCCACAACGGAGTGCTAATGTTCCCGCGCGTTGGCCGTGGTATACTTTCGGGCGGACACAGTGGGGCTCTGCTTGCCGTGCGACCGCCGTATCCACAACGCCAACACAGTCTCCTTCCGCTGGCGCGACGCCCCCTGCTCTGCGCCGCATGCCGTGTCGTCGACGTCTCCGTCCGTTGTGGCGCCCCTCTGTTTCTCAGCTCGAACTGCGACTTTGAGGAGCAGCAGTATTCTGGGCTGGTCTGGTGCAGCCGCCGTTGCTGCCCGACCGTGGAACGGTGTAGGGCTGCACTGGGTGCCCTCCGTGGGCGAGCTCGCCGTGATCATCGACGTCGTTGGCGATAAGACGGTTAGCAGGGCGACCTTGAGCGTGATTGGCGCGCCGCTCGCTGCGGAAGGCCGCAGGCTATGCGATCACGGCGCTGCCATCGTCGTCGGGTGAAGAAGGAACGGGCGCTGGTGTGGAGAGCCACCGCCAAGCATACATGGTTATCTCCGTGTACAGCTGAGCACGTCGCCGGCGAGTCAGAACGCTGGCGGCCTACAGAATGAAGCAACCGAATAAGATGGCCGCATGGCAACCAAACAAGTAGAAGAACAATGCAAAGAGAACCGCAAGTACAGAAGAGTAAATAAACCCACCGGCCCGGTGAGAACGAAGCGGCCGGCGAGACACGGAGGGCCACACCTGCTACGGCTTTCTCAGCGCCGGACTCCATCACGACCCATGTTTTGATCACGAGGGCGTCACTGGTCGACAGGTTGGTGACGACGCAGTCGTACAATACAGGCATGACTCACCGTTGAAGCTAGTGAGCACGCAGGTGAAGGCGGTGACCTGGTAGATTGGCACGGTGACAGGTGAGGAAGACAACAGGAAACCGGCCTGCGCAGACGCAATGTCCACGATGGTCGACCCGTGGCCATAAAGGCGGCAGGGACGTAGCCGCCAGAGATGCCGGAGAAGATAGAGAACTGGTGCGGCCACTAACTTCGGCCTGGTGCCAACGTTGGCAGCCTGGAGCAGCTCAGCGCTGTCCGGCACGACCTTGGCCTTGTTCGGGTCTCGGCTACTCAGGAGCACCGGCACACACTGGAGGTGCGCTCGGCGCCGTCCGGCAACACCTCGGCCGTGTGTTCGGGTCTCGGCGCCTCAGGGAGCACATCATGCACTGGATGCACAGCGGCGCCACCGCCACTATGTGCCGGCGCAGCCCAGCATGACTTCGGCGCAGCTCGGCCACAAAAAGAGGTGAGGTGGGTTGGGGGCGGGTGCTCGGCCACACGAAGAGGAGAGGCAGGTAGGGGGTGGGAGCTCGACGATGGGCGCCGATGGCATGCCGGAGGTGGGGTATGGAGCATCGGGACGAAGGGGAGTCTATTTAGAGCATCTCCAACAGCCGCGCAATGCGCCGCGCGTAAAAAAGTCATTTGTCGCGCGCCGTTCGTCTGGTTTGGTGCGGCCGGCAGCGGTGACTCCAGCAGACGCGTTAAAATTGAGCGCGCGTGCGTAGCTTCAGCGGCCGCGCTAAAATGCAGCGCGCGTTAAACAGTGCGTACACTTTTTTAACAAAATTCATAGATAGAAAAAACGATACATATATATTTTACATAGTTCCATAGCATATATAGATAAAAACTACTAGTGCAGCTACAGCTTATTCCCAATCGTCGCCATTCTCGCTGGTCTGATCCGAGGTATCGAGCCACATGTCTTCCCAGCGATCATCATCAGATGTAAAGATCGTCTCACCGCCATTCTCAACTACATCGCACTGGGATAGCGCCAGGCCTTCCGCCGACGCCTGTCCAACCGCTCAGCGCGGCGCCTTTGCGTCTCCTCCTCGCGGCGCCTTGCCCAGTAGGCTTGCTCGTAGGATACGTCCTCTGGGTGTTGTTGGCGCCACTCCGCCATGACCCGCTCGTCCTCATGGGCGACGAGGAGGCTGTTCTGCCGCTCAGCGTGCTCCGCACGGTCTTGTGCTGTGCGAAGACGAGGCGGCGAGGCGACGTCCAGCGCCTGCTGCAGCGTGTGGACATCGTGGAAGTTCATCTGCTGGCGCGGCCTGCCTAGGCGCCACGCAGCCGCGTCATACGCGCGGGCGGCCTCATGCGCCATCTCGAAGGTGCCGAGGCCGAGCCGAAGTTGGCCGGACTGTATCTCCGAGTAGAACCCGCCGTTGGGGCGCTGGCGGACGTCGCGGTAGCCCGACACTCCTCGGCGGCGCGGCGGCATGGTGGCGGGGCGCTGGAGCGGTGGCGCAGGTGGCAGCGAAAGCAACCGAGGAAGCGGTGGAGGGGCGTGTGGCAACGGAAGAGAAAGAGAAGCGTGTGCAATAGGCGTGTGGCGCGCGCCGCATTTTATAGGCGCGCCGGAAGCGGTGCGGCAAAAAAAGCGCGCGACCTGCCGCCTTTTCCCGCGCGCGCAATTTTCCCACCACTGCTGGAGTGCGCCGAAACATCCCGCGTGCTCAAAAGACTTGATTTACCGTGCGCATGCGCTTTTTATCGCGACTGTTGAAGATGCTCTTATACGCAAACAAAGGCGGTGGAGTGGCTGCACTAGATTGTACGGGAGCCCTCTTCAAGAAAGAGGAAGAATCAAGAAGAGAGAGAACTAACGATATATCTGGAAGAAACCCACCGCCCAATGTCCACAGAATCTGTTAAAAAAGGAAATGAACCCGTCAAAAAATTGACACGTACGCAATATTTAAGAACATGCAGATCAGATCCTCCCAATCCGAGGACACGCCAGCATGCTGCGCACATGCCATCATCACATGCATGCAATCATCCGGAGAGAAAAAATGGGTGATAGTAGTCAAATCGAACCCATGCATTGAACGGGAACCGATGAGCTACAAAAAGCAAGTTGGATGTCCCAACCAAAACTGCTAAAGCCACCCAAATTGTACCCTAGCATATCCCTTGGTAAATAACATGGCACGATCTGATTGGCCGGGTTTTCACTGATAGGAAAAAGTCAAAAAAACAAGGTAAAAAAAACCTGGCCAGGTTCAGTATATATATTATTAGAAATACATCAGTATGCACGCACATGAAGCCTGCTACAAATCCAATCTACTCTTAACAAAAAGTGCGTATACATGCGAGCGTGCTGCTGGAAGGGATCTACCATATGTGCTAAAACTAAAATACATCTTTTTTTTAATAAAAGAGGTTTCCCTCCGATTTCATTAACGAAACCAAAAGCAGAGTTTAGTAATCTCATACAACGCACCCAGAGACACCACACAGTTTTATCGATTACATTTGTCCCGACCCCCTGCGACCAGGGCAAGGAGTCGATCCTTACATCCATCACCAACAACTAACCGAGTCACCAGTATGAAGAAACACAAATCGACATAAAGGAAAAAAGAAGCTGGTCTTCATTGGGACTCGAAGCGACGAACCCCCAGCCTCCATCCTTGCGTCGCCTTGTAGATTTCATTTGCCACCCGCTCGATTAGTCTTGCTCCCAGCTGCATTATTCTTTACTCCGGCTTTTTTTTCTGCAAAATTGACCAATCCACAATCCAGTTACACATCAACCGGACAAAAATCATTGGGTCATATATCTTTTTCGACCTAAAAATTATATCATTTCTACATTTCCAAAGAGCCCAGAAAATAGCTGCGCTCCCCACTAAAACAATTCCTTTTTCTGGGTTTTTAAAGGATTTTAACCATCTCCCCAGAAAATCGTCCAGGTCCGTGGGGCATCGCCTGAGATCGAAAGCGCATTTGATCAGACTCCAAACTAGTCTAGCTGCAGAGCAGTCAAAGAATAAGTGGTCGATAGTTTCTATCTTACCACAATATACACATTCCTTCGCACCTTTCCACCCTTTTCTAAGTAGATTATCTTTTGTCAATATGCTTTTTTTGTTCATCAACCAAAGAAACATTTGGATTTTCGACGATACCTTAGTTTTCCACAGAAATTTATGTGGGTACCCCGCACCCTGATTTATCAGAAAGGAATATAAAGATTTAACTGAAAATTGTCTATTTTTAGTCATCATCCACATAGGTCGATCTGTTCCTCCATGCATCCTGACAGATTCACATCTCTGCTTAAGGCTAGTCCAGAGTTCATTAGCCTCTGTATTTAGATTCTTCCTGAAGCTAAAACCCTGCCACCCTTTGTTTACTGCTTCTGCCGCACAGATATTGTGGTCGAAGCTAATGTTATATAGTCTGGGGTATACGTCCTTCAAAGGTCTAGCCCCAACCCACCAGTCCTCCCAAAACCTGCTTTCTTTTCCATCACCAAGTCTTTTTTTTACATGTTGAAAATAAATTCTCTTAATATCCATTAGACTGCACCAAAATTGGGAGTCTCCTGGCTTTTTTTCCAACCCTGCCAAGCATCTGTTTTGGATATATTTAGATTTCAAAATGTTTACCCAGGTTCCAGATTCAGTTTCTATTTTCCATAACCACTTAGCTAAGAGGGATTTGTTCATAATATCCAAATTAATGATACCCAGCCCCCCCAAAATCTTTTGGCATACAGCAGGTCTTCCAATTAACCAGGTGATATTTCTTTTTATTTTCATCTTCCTGCCACACTAATCTGGCTCTGAAAAAATCAGCTTTCTTCCTTACTCCTACAGGTAGAGGATAGAAAGACATCATGAATAAAGGTATATTGGTCAGGCAAGCTTGCACTAGGGTTACCCTTCCAGCCATGTTGAGAAGTCTCCCCTGCCAGCATGCACATCTTTTCTCAATTTTTTCAGTAACCCCCTTCCAAATTTTGTTACCCAGCCTGACATCTGCTACTGGTAAGCCTAAATATTTTATAGGCATCCCCCAACTTCACATGTGAAAATGTCTTGGTATATTTTGGTTTTTTTAGTTGCTTCCCCAAATAGGAAAATCTCACTCTTGTGGAAGTTTATAGTCAATCCTGACATCCGCTCAAAAGCAGTTAAAATGAATTTTAAGTTTCTTGCACTGTTCTCATCATCTTGTAACAGAAAAATTGTATCATCTGCATATTGGAGCATATTTACCTCACAATCATTTAATTCAGAGAGGACTCCCTTCACGAACCCTCCTCTTTTTGCGTTATCCAAGATAATAGCTAAGGCATCCGCAGCAATATCAAAGAGTAATGGTGACAGGGAATCCCCTTGTCTCAACCCTTTAAATGTTTTAAAGTAAGGTCCTATTTCATCATTGACCTTTACTCCCACATGTCCCCCTACCATGGTTTGCATAACCATATCACACCATTTATCAGGGAATTTCTTAAGTTTCAGCATTTTATATACAAAGGGCCATTTTATCTTATCATATGCTTTTTCAAAATCTACTTTGAACAAGAGAGCACTCTGTTTCTTTTTGTGTATGGAGTTAAGTGCTTCATGCAGCACCACAACTCCTTCCATAATATATCTTCCCTTTATAAAGGCTGTTTGATTTGGGGAGATAATTGGTCTGATCACTTTGCTCAATCTGTTCATCAGCACTTTAGTAATAATTTTAAAGCTCACATTTAGTAAGAAAATAGGTCTAAATTTTTGGATTTGTCTAGCATCTTTTATTTTTGGCACCAAAGTTATAATACCATAATTCAACCTAGAGATGTCTAGCTTGCCAGAGTGGAATTCATCTAATAGTTCTTTTAACTCCCACTTCACCAGGTCCCAAAATTCTTGATAGAATTCCACTGGCAGGCCATCAGGTCCAGGACTTTTGTTTCTCTCCATGGCAAAAACCACCTCATGAATTTCTTGCATATTAAAAGGTTCAATCAGAGTTTTACTCTGTTCATCTGTAATGCCAGGGGCCTCTTGTATATTTAAGTTCATAGTAGAAACTTCAGGTTGGCCAAATAATTCTTTGTAAAAATTAGTAATGTATTTGGTCAGTTCATCATCTCCCTCAATCACCCCTTCTTCCTGGTTCAAGGAAAAAATTCTATTTTTTCTCCTTCTTCCATTTACTTTGGCATGATAATACCTAGAGTTATTATCTCCATCTTTAATTTCCTTGTCTTTATATCTCTGTAGCCATTTAATTTCCTCCTGTTTCAGCAACCTCCCCAGTTGTTTTCTTAGTTCCTTCTGTTCAATCCTGTCTATAGCTAATAAACCCATAATCTCTACCTTTTTGTCTATATCATCCAATCTACTCATTATATCTTTTTTGATTTTTCTATCTACTGCATCCGAGTTTAGTATCCATCCTCTAACTTTTTGTCTAAAAACTCTTAGTTTCTTTTGCCATCTATCCAATATACCTCCCCCACCTGCATATTCCATATCTTATAGACATATTCCTTAAATCCCTCTTTGAGCATCCAAGCATTCTCAAATCTAAAAATGACATTACTATTCTTTTTGTCACCAGAGTCCACAATCAGTGGTGTATGATCTGACAGCTCTCTTTCTAAAGCTTGAACAGTAGTTAAAGGATACTTCTCTTCCCAATCAGGACAGATGAGTACCCTATCTAGTTTTTCATAAGTGCGGTCTTCTTGGTTACTGGCCCAAGTATATTTCCTCCCCCCAAAGGTATTTCTCTCAATCCAGCCTGTTCAATAATAGCATTAAACACAAAACTCCAGTGGTCACTACCAGTGGGTTTGTTTTTTTAGTGTTGTTTCTGATAATATTAAAATCTCCCCAATCATCATGGGTACTGAGGAACAGCCCTGATATAGTCTGGACATCTCTGCCAAATAGGCAGTTTTGCTAGCAGGCTGTGCATCCCCATATACTACTATAAGGTTCCATTCCAATTTACTTTTTTTGTCAAAAACCAATATCCTAGTAAAATAAGCCCCTATTTCTGTGTTAATAACATCAAAATTGTCACAATTAACACCCACTAGGATCCCTCCAGATTTTCCCCTTGGTTTGGACAATTTCCATTCAAAGTTTCTTCCCCCACAGAAATTGTGTAGTTCATTCTTTGAAAAGTCCCCTTTAATAGTTTCTTGGATCCCAACAAAATCCAGTCTCCTGTTAATAATGCTTTCCTTAATAAAAAATTTCTTACTATGTTTTCCAATTCCTCTAACATTCCAGAACATCCCTATCATTGTCACCCTTCTAAACTATTTTATGTTTCTTCTTCCCTTTTCCAAATCTACTAGCTGTCTTCCCACAGGAAAATCCTGGTGAGTTCAAGCTATTTCTTTTTGTTTTAGTAAAGAATTTTTTAAGATGAGTGAAGTGGTCCATTTCTAGCTCAGCATCAGAATTGTGCTCATTAGAACATATTTCTGCGAGGTCTGTATCTCCAATATCAATAAGGTTAGGTTCATCAGAATGACCTTCCTTCTCTTTCTGTTTGCATATATGCTGTAAGTAGAAGTCTCTTCTACATTGTTCCATTTTATCTATCATATCCAGATTGGATTCAATCATGTTAATGGAACACCCCAAATCAATCCCAATCTGGTCTGCCATATCTAGCAATGATGTTTTGTGACAATTTAAATTCTGATACTTACCATAGTTGTCCTTAGTAGCAGCTCTTTCTTTAGCCAACTCTTCAATCTTGGCATCTTGTTTGCCAGCCAGTCTCCCACACCTCCTCAGCTGCTCCTCTTCTGTCTCATTATTGTCTGTGTCTTTCTCCCCTGTCTTCACACCCACCTTAGTGCCAAAGGACACAGATTCTTGGTTAGCATTGTAATCCACTGCCTCATTGTAGTTATTGTGATCATCTTCTCCCTTTTTTTCTGAGTCCAAAATCCTCAGATCAGCATCAGTGATCTCCTCCATTTCTTTTTCTCTAGCTTCCCACATTTCTATTATATCTACACATTTATCAATCACACCCTGTTGTTTGTTAATAAGATCCATAAGATTTTTTGTCCTGTTCTAATTCCATAATCTTCTTTTCCTCTTTCATTCTGAGTGCTTTTTGTCTTGCCTTGTCTTCTTCTAGGTCAGCCACCTTTTTCATGATCATTTCCATGCAGTTTTCCACTTTCTTTCTTGCCTCCATCTCCAGCATTTGTTCCTTTTGAATTCTTACAATCTCCTCATTCTTCTTTTTCATCTCATCAAATTGAGCTAATCCCAAGCTTCCCAAAGATATCATCTCTTTATTTCCAAGTCCTTCCTCATCTCCTCCCTTGTGTCTTTTTCTCAGAGTCTCCTCATCATTGTCTCCATCTGAACTCTCCTTCCCCTGTCTTTTATGTTCTCCATACCATCCCATTTCCACCACACTCTACAGCTCAGGAACAATCTTATATATCATCAAGTCTTTGTGAGTGATTTCGGTGAAGGCTAGTATTTTGTCATAGTCTCTTATTCCAACCTTAGTTCTGATCTTCTCCTTGGCAATAGTGTTCATATCAATTTCTAGCACATGCCCCAGGGTTGTAGCCACTTCACACATCCCAAAGAAGCGCCTAAAGCATTCTGGAACCTTCCCAAACAGTGCCCATATAGTGTGAAGCTTACCTACTGCTTGAGAATCAAAGCTCCATCCCTTGACATTTATCACAGCTCCAGAACCCAACAATGTGAAATCATTGCACTTACTCAGCTCCACTAGTCTTCCTTTATTTGGGAATCTAACCAAGAAGGCATTTTCTCCTTGTTTCTTGCACCTCCATTGCCAATTCCAGTTAAACATATAATGCAGTCTGTCAACCAACTGTGTTTCATTGATTATCCCTGAAACCACTGTGATTATGGCCATAGGGTTAGGGTTTTCCATTTCCAAGACTTCCTTAGCACTCTGAACCAGTAGCACGCCCAGCCCCCTTGCAGCATATCCAACAAATTTGGGTACAGGCTTGATTTGTTTCAACCAGTTGCACTCATCTGTGACATGGTTTTTTTTGCCACATATCACACAATGTCCCAGAGGGCAATCTTTAGTCAAGTGATTGATTTCCTTGCATTTGTTGCAAAACATTTTGTTCTGCCCCCCTATTCCTGTCCTTCCTCCCTCCTGCAGGCTTCTGTTAGTATAGGGATCTCCATCCCCAGCACCAAAGTTCCTCTGCCTTTGAGTCCCACATGTGTTGTAGCTCATCGGGGCTTCTCTTCCTTGTGTCCCTACGCTCCTGGGGTCAGGCATCCCTCTGTTCATCCCACTGTCTCTGATTTCACTCCCCCCGCTGCCTTGAGCAGTACCACCTTCAGATCTGATATTTGCCTCACCCCCAGCAAGATTTTTTCCTTGTGAGATTTGTGCTAGTAGGGCATTGAGCAGTACCTGTTGTTGTTGGAGTAACTCTTGTGCACCTTTCTCCGAAGCTCCAGACGCGCTCCCCTGCTCAATCCTCTGCCCTTCTTCTTTCCTTTTGTCCTTGTTCTTCACACCTTCCTCATCTTCGCCTCTTCCTCCTGATGCTGCTTCTTGCCGGGCCTCTTGTCTCTCTTGGCTCCGTCCTGACTCTCTTCCTCTAGCAAGATCTTTTCTTTCTTCCCAAGGTGGCAGGTTCCTGTAATGATTTTCGCCCTCTTCTTTTCTTTTGTACTGCCATCCCTCTCTCTCCCCTCTATTGAATCTCCCTCTTCCTCCATCAAATCTTCCCACAAACCTGTTCATCTCCACTCGCCCTTTGTTCTGCGGCGGCCCGATGAACCCTAATTTCGAGTCTCCCCCTTCCCTGTCTTTTATATAGGCCGTAGGGTAGAGATAAACCTAGATACATCCATACCTGCGACAAGTAATTCGGAAAACAAAAGGAGTAGCTCGTATTTCTTCTCTTAAGCACATATTGCATGGATGCGAATCGTGCCACCGGAAGCGGCCTTATTATCTACGCATCAAAGAGAAATAGACATGAGTATGCACACATCTACTTCCTCCGTTCCAAAATAGATGACCCAACTTTGTACTACTACAAAGTTGGGTCATTTATTTTGGAACGGAGAGAGTAGTTTGTTGCGACTGGATCTATAAAGAAAAAGAGTAAAATCACATTAACAGTATACATGCATGCGAGCATGCTAGCATGCGGAAGCAATCGATGATGTATATGCACGCATGCGAGCGTGCTACTGGAAGGGATCTACGATACGTTCTTGCACGCGATCTCTGCTTAAAAGAAAAATATACTTCCTCCGTCCCAAAACCGATCTATGTGGAAAAGATAAATAATCATAGAAGTATGCATGCGTCCAACCGTGCTACTAAACCGATCTATACCTTCACATGCATACAGCATATGTTGATTGCATCATTAATTCGAGCAAAGCAAAGCTAACGGGGCTACACAAGAAAGGATTAATTACCTTCTCCATGATTTGAAGAGGCGGCTGCTCGGCGACCATCGATGTGGAAGAGATGCGTCAGGGGCTGCTGGTTGAGTTGAGCAGGCGGCTCCGAGATGAGCGTCGTGGTGGAAAAGATCCCACGGGAGCTGCTGCTTATATAGGCCCTTTGGGAGAAAATCTTTTGGCGTAGAGAGAGATTGATTGGTTGGCAGGCTGCTGGCGCCCAACAAATTTGCAGATCTCCGATTGATAAAGAAAAAAAAACAGAATCGCAAAGTGTTCCACGTCCAGGTAGCTTATTGGGAATTTTCGCAGACCCAAGTCCGTTTCGCTTCGCGCTCGGACTCGACTCGGTGGGGGCACGTTGTTTGACGAGATTTTGTCGTAATTCCATGCTCGTCAATTATGAAATATAACAGTAATACACATATGTGTATAGCAATGACCAAGATATGTGAGTTAACTAGAAGGTTGATGTCCCCTGCAAAAAAAAAACAAAAAAACTAGAAGGTTGATGTACTTGAGCATGCCAAGAGCTATGCATGGACTCAGCTCACGTACATTCCACGATGAGGGCATGTCTAACTGATCCCTTAAAAGTTCGCGGAGTAAAACTCTTAGTGGATTATATATACTCCACTAAAATTTCATCACACCTAGCCGATCCCTTAAAGTTAGCGGAGTAAAACTAAATTTGCACAAATTCGATCAAATTTGAACCGAAAGATGATCCACTTTAACATAACACATAAAGTTCTCGCAACCGAACATTAAACATAAATTGAAACTAACTAAACTTAAACTAGTTTCGGCCGAAGTGGAGGTCGAGCCAATCCTTCTGGGTGAGGCCACACTCGGTGAGAGCCGGGTCCAGCCAGTGCCATCGTCGTCGAGGAAGACGCTCCGCCACTACTTGACGTCAATCTCGTTGCTTCCCACCTCACGGCCCGCGTTGCCGTCCTTGTCATCGGAGATGACGTTAACTTCGCCATCACTGACAGTGAAGATCGCCCGCTCTGCCTCCACTAACTCCGGGTACTACCGACGGAGCTCGTCCATGTAGGCCTTGTCGGCGGCCTCGGCCTCGAGGCACTCTCTCGCCTCCCTATCCTCCCGCGCCATCCTTGCGGTACCCACCCCCGGCTCCGGCGGGACGAAGTGGACCTGAGACATGCCGAAGGGAAAGTTTAGCTGCACGTCGCGGCCATGGAACCAAACCTGCCACCGGTTGTATTCCATGGTCGCGAGCTCGGCAGTGTGGAAGGAGCCGACACACTTCCGCTTGTGGGTCTCGTGGTCGGTGATTTCGGCCACCCACATCTCCCATGACCGTTGTCGGACGCCCACGTAGGTCCTTGTCGGCGGCCGCAACGGAGGGAGGTCCGGGAAGTCCTCAATGTTGGGGAACGTAGTAATTTCAAAAAAATTCCTACGCACACGCAAGATCATGGTGATGCATAGAAACGAGAGGGGAGAGTGTGTCCACGTACCCTCATAGACCAAAAGCGGAAGCGTTAGCACAACGCGGTTGATGTAGTCGTACGTCTTCATGATCCGACCGATCAAACACCGAACGCATGGTACCTCCGAGTTCTGCACACGTTCAACTCGATGACGTCCCTCGAACTCCGATCCAGCAGAGCTTTGAGGGAGAGTTCCATCAGCACAACGGCGTGGTGACGATGTTGATATTCTACTATCGCAGGGCTTCGCCTAAGCACCGCTACGTTATTATCGAGGTGGACTATGGTGGAGAGGGGCACCGCACACGGCTGAAAGATCTAAGAGATCAATTATTGTGTCTATGGGGTGCCCCTCTCCTCCGTATATAAAGGATGGGAGGAGGAGAGGGCCGGCCAAGGGGAGAGGCGTGCCCAGGGAGGGCAATCCTACTCCAAGTAGGTTTGCCCCCCCCCTCTCCTATTCCAACTAGGAGAAGGGGGGAGGAGGAGGTGGAGAGAAGGAAGGAGAAGGGGGGTCGCCACCCCCTTCCCTTTCCCAGTACGGATTGGGGCAAGGGGGCTGCGTCACCTCTTGGCCTCCCTCTCTCCTTTCCACTAAGGCCCATAAGGCCCAATAGCTTCGGGGGGGGGGGGTCTGGTAACCCCCGGTACGCCGGTATATATCCGATAACCCCCCACGACAAGAAATATGTCAACTTATGACCTTCTGTCAGTGACCCTCGAAGAATTGGTCATAAATTTATGACCATTTTAGACCAATTGGTCAAAAGCTGTCTGGGGGGCTCCAAACCCTAAACCATTGCGACCATTTTGGTCAGAAAGGTCATAATTTCCTTACACGAAATGGTCATAAAGCAAACAACGCTAGTCCGCTGCCTATTTCTAGTTGTTAACGACCAATATAGATGGTCATAGCCTTGTAAATTGTGGTGGGTTGCGATGACTAGGCGCCATCTCATCAGTTTTGCCTATGTGTCATGTCCATGTGGCGGTTTTTGCCCTAGGTTGTGAAGCAACCTATATTTCTGTCATTCCCAAAAAAATCTCATAAATTCTTTGGGTCATATCTTCATCAAATATGTTAAAATCCTTCCTTGTCTAGTTCAAAACTAATTCAACAATATTCATTTTCCTATTCTGTTCACAACAACACTTTATGAAGGAAGTGCTATTTATATATTCTTGATTGCCCTCGGAATTTTTGGGCACTCTTTTCTATCCAAATTATTACCGCATGACAAAATTCAGCTCCATTTGCCTAGCAAATGTTCCTCGGCAAATTTTCAAAGTTTTTGTCCACCTAGAAGCGTTGTGAAGGAAGTAACTTTTTTATATCGCTAAATGACATGAAATTTATACAGTCCCTTCATATGCCCAAATTATCAACCTCCTCCAAATTGCAGCTCAATCAAATCATCTATGTGAGCCCAGGTTCAATTTATATTTTATGGCCAAATTGGCACGTTGCAAAGCAAGTGTTATATAGACCCCTCCTATTACCCTCAAACTTTTCGGGCACTCTTCCATACCCAAATCATTGCCACATGATAATATTCAGCTCAATTTTCCTAGTAAATCTTTCTCGGGAAATTTCCAAAGTTTCTACCTCGAGAGAAGCTTTGTGAAGTAAGTGATGATGCTGTATTTAGAGTTGATGGTGATTTCACCCCACCAAGATGCTCTCTCGGACTTGGCTCCATTTTTGGTGTGACGCCTGAAGCTCCACCAGTGGCAGCTGCAGTTCAGGGTATCCATTCATCACCTCATGCACCACAAACAGTAGTAGGAGCACCACAAGCAACAGAAGTGCTAGAATCAGTAGCCGCACCGCAAGCAGCAGAAGTACTACATGCAGCAGCTACAACATTAGCTGATTCAGATGCGATCGTAGCGTCTGCCTCTACTGCCGCGGAGAAAGTTGAGGGCATATACGTTGAACCGGTTGCTTGGGCGCTGCCTGCCAACTCCGGTAAGTGAAGACCTTTTTGTGTCTTCGCTTTCACAGCAACGATTGAATGATGGAGGCACTTGATCGAAGACCTTTTTAAATGTTTTTATGTGCTTTCTTCCGTATTTAAGTCAGTTTTTTTCCTTTTCCCCTATGTCTGTGTGAGTGTGTGGATGAATGTAATATGACTCTTTATGCTTTTGTTTTATGTGAAATGAACCATTTTGTGATTCTCGTTCACCATAATTTGTGTGTTGTGCTTTTGTATTTATTTATCTGTATGTGTGTACTCCTTATTGTGATTACTGATTACAATGTATTATTTTTACCTCCCATGACAACATTAATGTGTGCTATTTTCATAATATAACCCCCCTTCTCCCACCTGGTAACTTACCTTCTCCCACCTGGTAACCTTCTAACTACCTGGTAACTTGATATGCTACACGATGGTAACACCTCTCATTACTCTAACAACATGCTCCACTAGCCTACCTTAGACCATATGTTCTATGGTGATCTAAGCTAACCAGTTTTTTGCATGACATCTTCTGCATTTTTTTCTGGTCACGGTTAATAACAGTTTTTTTGAACATTTTTTCATGTTTTTGCCTGAACAGTGATGTCCTGGTAAATGTAATTGTTTTGGTATGATAACTTTGACTCTAACCACATATTATCTTACCCAATAAGTTTTTTTTCACAACACTCCTATTTTTTTTGTTGTGTTGATAATTCACTCATTACTTTTAGCTGGTAACATCCATTGGATTATACTGGTAACTATCACTCTATCCCAACGTTACCTTGCCCAACAAATATTTTTGGTGACAGTCCCTTGTTTTTTAGTGTGCTCACGGAGCTCATGAGTGTTATTTTCTGTATATGCATTTTTTGGTTTGTTTATCGTTAATATCCTTTTCTCATGCCCCTAATCTTACCTATTTTTTTATGTTCATGAAAAGACCGTCGTGTTCGGGTGTACGATGTCGAACTTGACGATGATGAAGTACTTATGTGATGGGAAGAATTTGAACATAACAACCCATCAGCCAAAGGAAAAGATGTTGTGCAAGGAGGTAATCATTTTTTGTTAGTTTGAGAATGCCAAAGTTGTGACGTACCATATCAATGCCTGCTGATAACTTCTGTCCAAACTGCTGATAAATTATACATAAACATTCTGGTAACTTATGATCTACCACTTTTGGTTGAAACCCTTTAGATTTTTTAACCTTTTTTTATCATCACCAATCCTTGCTACGCCTTTCATATTGTGTTGCAGATAATTGTCAAAGTCCCACATTTGCTACACCACACTTACCCCAACCCAAAGAGTGTATGCAGCCCAGTGCCACACCTAGATCACTAATTCGGAAAGTTAGGGTTACCCACCCATCACAATACCTGCTGCCGCCATTTTCGGACCTCATCCCCAGCGAAGACGATGAGGCTGTTTACGCTGAAGTTATCAAGCACACAACTGATTCAAACTCCAATATTAAGGAGTAATATACGACTATTTTCTTAGTTTTTCATGCATTTTTGTTGCCATTCCATTTGTTTTTTAGACCCTTCCCCTCTGGTATTGCAGCGTCAGGGTAATCAACATTGATGTGAGGTGGGTCACACTCGGCGAGCTTGCTAATTGTGTGAGAGAAACGGGGCAGGTTTCAACCAGTATTGCTGAGTTGCATGTTCGTGTTCTTCATTATTTGGAAATGTCAAACAAAATTATCTTCCCTTGGTTGTTGTCCGTTTATCTGCTTATTGGAGACTTCAACTGTAAATCTGTACTTCATCATTTCCGACGGGACCAGCACTACATTCTGAGCCATCAAAATGAGGTACTTTCTGGGTTTTCTTGCCACTCTACACTTTTAATATCCATTGTCTACACTTTTCTTTTTATTTTTACAGTGTATTTTTTCATGATAACTTCATTATACACAATTTGGTATGATAGTTCATTTACTTTTGCATGGTAACTCTAGCACTCATTTTCTGGTAACTTGTTTCCTCTGCCATGATAACTTATATTGTCTTGCATGGTAACTTTAGCACTCAGTTTATGGTAACTTGTTTCTTCTGCCATGATAACTTTTTCTTGTGTTTCCTATATTTAAATATGGCTCCCTCTTTTTTTGTTACTCCTATGATTATTGTAGCTTCTATTCCCTGCCTTGCAAAAGTTGGGACCGGGACCAGATGATGGTCATTGGTATGTACTGTCGCTAAATCTTAAGGCGAAACGATTTGAGGTGCTGGATTCGTTGCGTGAAGAAGATAGTCCATCTTTAATCGAGCACGCAACAAGGTACATGAATGCTATAAAGAAGGCTTGGTTGATTTCATACAAGGACTCGCACAAGCAAATTCAAGATTATGAACTCGTGTATATTGATGTTTTTAAACAAGAGAACGGGTTAGTTGTTTATCTGTGTTCCCTATTTTAGATGTAGCCCCATTTGTTTGATAACATGTTTTATGTACTCACACACATACTCTGTTTTCAGCATTGATTGTGGCTACTTCGCTTTCATGTCTTTGGAACTGTGGAATGGGAAAATTATTCCTGCGTTCACCCATGAGCAAGTACCGGCACTCAGAAATTTTTTGACATCGAGGTGGCTAAATCACACTCAAAACAGATGCAAAGAGTGACGCTACCATTTGTTTGGCAACAGTTCGTGAGGTATCAACTTTCATCATCTTCTTTTTTTTCGTTGTGAGAGCATTTTTCAGTGCTGGTCTTAAATTGATGGTAACTAGTCGAAAGAAGCATTTTAGCATTTTCTTGGTTGGTACACTGGTTGTTTTTTAGTGTCTTGTCATCACACATATAAGAATTCAGTACCAGATGGTAACATATAGCTTACGTGTGGCTGCTATTTTTCTTATATAAATAGGCTGATAACTAATTTGTTCTCTCATTCTTTGTTGGTCATGAAATTTATCTGGTAACTTGCATTTAGTGTCACTGATAACTAGTATGAATAAAAGCTGATAGTTTTCCAAAAAAATTTTATGTGGAATAACTTTTTTTCGATTGCAGATAGTGTTGAAAACTCATTGTAGTGTAATGACACATGTAAAACATATAGGAAACTGATGATAGCCCACAAATAACTTACCCAAATTGTTTACAATAACTTTCACCACACAATTCTTAAAATTCCAACCCACAAATCTTCTGATAGCTTACATAAATATAGGTGCTATAATTCGGATTACATTTTTTGCACTCATAACAATCAGCAAAACAAATGAAGATAAGTTTCTTGTCCATTCATTTGTAGCGACGATCTTTTTTTTTCTCTTTCATTCATCTTGCTAGAGGTGATGTGCACTTCCGCTTGTCGTGGTGCACGCTGCCGCAAACACTGCACTTTCTTTGTTTTGCTGGTTTTGCAATGTCAAAGGGATGATGATGCTTCTTTGTTTTCGGCCATCCTTTCGTGACAGTCTTCGGAGGGTCTAGTATCATTTTTGTGTTCGAGGAATGGGATGCAGCGGCTGGCATGTTGGCGCTAGCTTGTATTGTCACAGGGATGCTTGTTTCTCACGTGTTTGGGTTCTCCATGTTAGGTATGTTTGTTTGCTGTTCAGCATGGACAACTCCACTCGTTGCAACCACTTGAATAGAACATGGGTCTTGTTGTGATTGGAACGATCCTCTAGCTTCCTCCTTGTCCTTTCTGGCCTTCTTACGTTGGCTTTTTGTTAGCGCGTCCATTTCTTCCTTGAAAGCATATAGGTGCTTCTTGGCCACCCTGGCCCCATCATCTGTGAGGCAAGCGTCCTTGGCTGTTGCCTTGAAGTCCCTTAGCATTGATGTATATCACATGACGCTTTTTCCCTCCTCTGGCATGATCTTACTAACTGTTGGTTGTTCAAAATCAGGTTTGATTAGATCTTCCTGTTGATCCCAAGTCCACCTCTTTAGAATATACTTCTCAGGTATCTCGTAGACCCCAATTTGGTCCATCACTCGTAACACATGTGCGCAGAGTATACCATCTCGCTCAAACTTGCAGCAAGTGCATGAATATGTCCCTTCATCCCTTGTTTGCTTGCACATGGTAGTCCCTGTCCCCATATTTTGGTATGATTCCTCTGACTGAGCCAACCTTGAATGACCCATCTTGCAATGTGCCACATCTGTAGCCAGTTTTCACCTTCATCTCCATCTGGAATTTGGTGAAAATATTATGCGTGTAGAGGCCCTACACCTGTAACTCGAGCAGGTTGAAGGAGTATGTTTCCACCTCTTTGTACACTGTTTCCAGGTGCTCTTTTGACACGCTCACCATCACCTTCTCATGTATTGCACTGTACTGTTTTGCAAATTCCACTAGTGAGTTATTTGGGTTGACGTACTTCTTCAACACAGCGTTGAATCCTTCGCTCCTTGCCGTTGTCTGCAAGAATGGGAAAAAGTCGTGCATGTAGTACACAGGGACCCAACATTCCCTGTTTTCCCACAGCCAGTGGAAATGCTAAAGTGGTCATGGTCACTTAAGAACATGAGTACTAGTAACTCTTTCACAACAGTCCAGTTTTTCACACGAGTACCTTATTTTTTATGAATGTGGGAAAAATGTGTAATGCTGGTCATAATTTACTATAATTCAGCATGGTAACTTTGGATATCGCGACACAGTTATGTAGTTTGTGGCAATATGAGTAGAGTGTGTTGTGTGAAAATACAATACCATTAAAGCTGTTGTCAACACAATCTTTGAATGCTTTGTTCAGTGGTTCATCATCGGCCATTAACCTCCCAAGCTTCTCTTGTGCTTTCTTCATAATGTGCCATCTGCAATTTCTGTGTACTATCCCGATGAACACCTCGTCAATAGCATTCCTCATGGCAAAGTCCTGATCTGTGATTATGTTCTTTGGTGCAACCCCACCCATCGCATGCAAGAATGTGTTAAACAGCCACACAAAGTTGTCAGTTAGTTCGTTTCAAACGAAACCACAACCGAATTGGATTGATTGCCCGTGGTTGTTAATGCCAATGAAGGGGGTACATGGCATCTTGTACATATTAGTCATGTACGTTGTGTCGAAAGACACAATGTCTTTGTATTTTGCGTATGCCCTACGTGATGCACCATCTATCCAGAACACGTTTTCCACCCTGTCTTCATCATCAAGTTTCATTCTCCAATAGAAATTTGGATCCTTTGCCCTGAGCTCCTCAAAGTATGCAATTGTGCTCCCCACGTCTGCATTACGGTACTCCTTGCGAAACTTGGCTCGCTGATTCGCCACGTCCTATGTTGTGTATGGTACATTCTCAGCATCACCATAGAACCATGAAATTAGTTGCATTTGCCTTGCGGTTTGTATGTTGCATTCATGTAGAATCCGTAAGAAATCTTGCTCGTCTTTGGGAATGTTCCTATGTGAGGCTAGAAATTTTGTCAGAGATGGCTTTCTTATCAGTGGATGGTTGTGGTTATCATCAAAGCGTTCGACTCTCCACCACGCATCCTTGTGCATAAGGTAAAGGTGGGCTGGACACTCAGACCTCATAACCTTACGCCTTTTTCTCTTCTTCTCGATGCCATCTGGGTTCAGTACATCCTGCTCCTCCTCCTTCTTCCTCTTTGGCTTGCCGCCTTTCCCACACACCAGGAGTGCTCTGCTCACTGTGTTGTCCTTCAGTGTTCTTGTGTAAGCTGTCCTTGTCCCAAATCCATTTCTGAGTGCATATAGCTTGTAGTGAGCAACAGCCTCCTCAAAACTTTCAAACTTCATTGTTGTATCAGGAGCCTTAGGTGTGGAGTATGCCTCGGCGTTAACCCCTCCTTGATCAGCGTTGAGCGCTCCTGTTTCTGGACTTGCTGGCTCACTGACCGACACATCGTAGAACCTTTCTTCTCCCCCAACACTAGAACTTGCTTCCTTGTTTGGCTCATGGATCCTCTGGTTAGATGTAGGTGGAGCACCTGCATGTTTTTGACATGAAATGTTTTGTCATAACATGATTTATCATTGTTTGGTGGTAACTTGCATTGAACAAGTGTGGTAACTTGTACTATGATGTGATGATAATATTATGCTTCCAACATAAACATATAGTGTGCCACTTTTTGTAAGTGAGTTGCCACTTACCTGAACCAAAGCCAGTTGTACGCGCATCATCATCATGTTGTTTCTCTTGTCCAGCACTATCTGTGGCATTTGTGTTATATCCATGGTTTTCCGACATGTTATTGAAGCACCTGCTTACACATGTTAATAGCATATGTGAGACAACTGAAAATAACACTACTGTTTACATACATCAAACACATTTTTGCACATTGTGCATGCTATCTTTTTTGTACTTTTTTGTGATTCTTTTTTGAGTTGACATGGATATTATCATTTTTTATGCAGGTAACAATTTGTTACTCATTTGGGACTCTACTCTACTCGGCACAACATTCCTTTTGTATAGATGCACCATGATGGCATGGTAACAGATGACAATACTGATGATAACTTTTGTATGAAAAAATGTGGTAGCTTTCTCTACAATAATTATAGCCTAATTGTAACAAGAGTGAATTCTGTTATGGTGTTGTGGCTTCATTTTTTACATACAACAAGAATTTTTTGTTGCCTAATTTCACTGTTTTTGTGCAACAAGTTCAAGAAAAAATCTTGTCTTTTGCATATGCCCTGATAACTCATGTATTCTGTCATGATAGCTTATATGCACATAGTACAATAAATTAGAAAAAATGGCACTTTTTCTTCCTTTTTTCATGGGGCTATTTTGGGTTGAACTGAAATGGAATTGAGATTCAATAGGGAGTGCTTAGAATGTACCTGATCCACTTGGATTCTTGCTGGATTCTAGACATCTGGTAGGTTCTGGTGTCCCTGGTGGTAGATCAAGCCGAGATCAGGTGGTAACTTGAGACCCTCAAGCGTTCCTGCATGATTTTGCGTAGGTTTTGCTGGATTCTGGACGCCTGGCGAGTTCTTGCGTCCCCGGTGGTAGATCAAGTCGAGATCCGGTGGTAACTTCAGTTTCCTCAGGTGTATTGCATGTTTTGTGAAGCAATTGCTGGGTGAAATCGGGGGGGGGGGAGGGGGTGGGTAGGGAACGGATATGAATGGTTGAGTTCGTCGCCAGGGAGAGAGGAATAGGGAAGAGGAGGGTCGATGGAGAGTGTTTGCTGCGTTTTCTTGCTGTGCAGGTAAGAAAGTTGGGCTCACGTGATGTTTGTGGGCCAGGGTCAAGTCATGGGCCAGGGTCACGTGAGGGGCGCTGAGATGGGCCTCACGATTGCCTCCGCTCGACGACTCAGCCTCGCGCTCTACGCGCACTCGGCCACGTGAAGGTGGGATCGTTCGGACCTTTTCTATAGGTATAAACATTTGGTATATATCGCAGTCCTTAACTTAATATGTGCAAGACATTCGGAGCCAATCCCCTGAATCCATTTGGCGTTGCAAAGTTGCAGATTTTTTTTTAATTTACAGTTCATAGCCTCATAGGGGGTGTAGGGGCACCCAGAGCTGAAAAACCACTCCCATCGACAGATCCTCAAAGAATCTGGTGGGATGCCAAATAACAGGTCTTTAAATCCCATGAGGGAGTTCCAAAATTGTGAGTGCCTAGGTCCTTCTTTGGCTTGACAAAGTCTGACTACTGTACCGAGAAACTTTTTCAGCAGTACGTGAGTTGCATCTTCAGATCCAAATTTCTACAGGCACTTCCCAAAAAGACAAACATTCATATATTCTAAATTCAGAATACACATGCAAGTCGAAACCGGCTGCACCGTAAATAGAAAAGCCAAAAGAGATAAGCACCGAGCTACAGACACACCTGAACAAAGGCTTGCATGCGATCTCTTTCTTGGTTCTGCATTTTTCCATGCTAGCTAGCTAGCTAGTTGAACTAACGGATGTATACACCCGGTCATGCATGGTCTATTCATATATTCTAAATTCAGAGAGGCCGCGATCATGAAACATATGCATAGCTCCTATAGCATAGAGGCGAACGGCGAACAAATTACCTTTACCAGGATCGATCGAGATGCAAGGTGTCGCAACTGCCGCATGCGTAGAGTGCAATTAATGAACCTGCATGAAAATACAGGATCGCCGCATCCTCCGTCTAGTGGCATCTAGCCAAAGAACCACATGCACATGCCATTCTTCGAGGGTGGTTGTTTTCAGGGACTTATTGGTCTAGAGACTTAAATAAGTTCGGACTTAAATAAGTTCATATAAGTACCATCTAAACCAAACAGGAGGGACTTATAGAGATTTAAAATGGGCATTTGGGACTTATGAAATAAGACTCTTAAGAAAGGACTTATAAGGACTTATAGTTGTAATATGCTCTTGTAAAGACTTATAAGTCCCAGGAACCAAACAGATAGAGACTTTTTAGGGACTTGGGACTTATAAGTTGGGACTAAGAGGGTGTTTGTTTCCAGGGACTTATTGGTTTAGGGACTTAAATAAGTCCCTATAAGTCCCATCTAAACCAAACAGGAGGGACTTATAGGGACTTAAAGTGGGCATTTGGGACTTATGAAATAAGACTCTCAAGGAGGGACTTATAGGGACTTATAGTTGTAATATGGTCTTATAGAGACTTATAAGTCCCAGGAACCAAACAGATAGGGACTTTTTAGGGACTTGAGACTTATAAGTTGGGACTAAAAAAAGTCGTAAGACTTATGAACCAAACAAGGCCTTCATCCGTTTACTATAAAAACTACTCCTATTACATACTCCCTCCGTGGAGTAATACATGCATGGTGCCAGGGGCTGCCGCCGACGTGGTGCCCACAACGGAGTGCTAATGTTCCCGCGCGTTGGCCGTGGTATACTTTCGGGCGGACACAGTGGGGCTCTGCTTGCCGTGCGACCGCCGTATCCACAACGCCAACACAGTCTCCTTCCGCTGGCGCGACGCCCCCTGCTCTGCGCCGCATGCCGTGTCGTCGAAGTCTCCGTCCGTTGTGGCGCCCCTCTGTTTCTCAGCTCGAACTGCGACTTTGAGGAGCAGCAGTATTCTGGGCTGGTCTGGTGCAGCCGCCGTTGCTGCCCGACCGTGGAACGGTGTAGGGCTGCACTGGGTGCCCTCCGTGGGCGAGCTCGCCGTGATCATCGACATCGTTGGCGATAAGACGGTTAGCAGGGCGACCTTGAGCGTGATTGGCGCGCCGCTCGCTGCGGAAGGCCGCAGGCTATGCGATCACGGTGCTGCCATCGTCGTCGGGTGAAGAAGGAACGGGCGCTGGCGTGGAGAGCCACCGCCAAGCATACATGGTTATCTCCGTGTACAGCTGAGCACGTCGCCGGTGAGTCAGAACGCTGGCGGCCTACAGAATGAAGCAACCGAATAAGATGGCCGCATGGCAACCAAACAAGTAGGAGAACAATGCAAAGAGAACCGCAAGTACAGAAGAGTAAATAAACCCACCGGCCCGGTGAGAACGAAGCGGCCGGCGAGACACGGAGGGCCACACCTGCTACGGCTTTCTCAGCGCCGGACTCCATCACGACCCATGTCTTGATCACGAGGGCGTCACTGGTCGACAGGTTGGTGACGACGCAGTCGTACAATACAGGCATGACTCACCGTTGAAGCTAGTGAGCACGCAGGTGAAGCCGGCGAGCTGGTAGATTGGCACGGTGACAGGTGAGGAAGACAACAGGAAACCGGCCTGCGCAGACGCAATGTCCACGATGGTCGACCCATGGCCATAAAGGCGGCAGGGACGTAGCCGCCAGAGATGCCGGAGAAGATAGAGAACTGGTGCGGCCACTAACTTCGGCCTGGTGCCAACGTTGGCAGCCTGGAGCAGCTCAGCGCTGTCCGGCACGACCTTGGCCTTGTTCGGGTCTCGGCTACTCAGGAGCACCGGCACACGCTGGAGGTGCGCTCGGCGCCGTCCGGAACCACCTCGGCCGTGTGTTCGGGTCTCGGCGCCTCAGGGAGCACATCACGCACTGGATGCACAGCGGCGCCACCGCCACTATGTGCCGGCGCAGCCCAGCATGACTTCGGCGCAGCTCGGCCACAAAAAGAGGTGAGGTGGGTTGGGGGCGGGTGCTCGGCCACACGAAGAGGAGAGGCAGGTAGGGGGTGGGAGCTCGACGATGGGCGCCGATGGCATGCCGGAGGTGGGGTATGGAGCATCGGGACGAAGGGGAGTCTATTTAGAGCATCTCCAACAGCCGCGCAACGCGCCGCACGTAAAAAAGTCATTTGTCGCGCGCCGTTCGTCTGGTTTGGTGCGGCCGGCAGCGGTGACTCCAGCAGACGCGTTAAAATTGAGCGCGCGTGCGTAGCTTCAGCGGCCGCGCTAAAATGCAGCGCGCGTTAAACAGTGCGTACACTTTTTTAACAAAATCCATAGATAGAAAAAACGATACATATATATTTTACATAGTTCCATAGCATATATAGATAAAAACTACTAGTGCAGCTACAGCTTACTCCCAATCGTCGCCATTCTCGCTGGTCTGATCCGAGGTATCGAGCCACATGTCTTCCCAACGATCATCATCAGATGTAAAGATCGTCTCACCGCCATTCTCAACTACATCGCACTGGGATAGCGCCAGGGCCTTCTGCCGACGCCTGTCCAACCGCTCAGCGCGGCGCCTTTGCGTCTCCTCCTCGCGGCGCCTTGCCCAGTAGGCTTGCTCGTAGGATACGTCCTCTGGGTGTTGTTGGCGCCACTCCGCCATGACCCGCTCGTCCTCATGGGCGACGAGGAGGCTGTTCTGCCGCTCAGCGTGCTCCGCACGGTCTTGTGCTGTGCGAAGACGAGGCGGCGAGGCGACGTCCAGCGCCTGCTGCAGCGTGTGGACATCGTGGAAGTTCATCTGCTGGCGCGGCCTGCCTAGGCGCCACGCAGCCGCGTCATACGCGCGGGCGGCCTCATGCGCCATCTCGAAGGTGCCGAGGCCGAGCCGAAGTTGGCCGGACTGTATCTCCGAGTAGAACCCGCCGTTGGGGCGCTGGCGGACGTCGCGGTAGCCCGACACTCCTCGGCGGCGCGGCGGCATGGTGGCGGGGCGCTGGAGCGGTGGCGCGGGTGGCAGCAAAAGCAACCGAGGAAGCGGTGGAGGGGCGTGTGGCAACGGAAGAGAAAGAGAAGCGTGTGCAATAGGCGTGTGGCGCGCGCCGCATTTTATAGGCGCGCCGGAAGCGGTGCGGCAAAAAAAGCGCGCGACCTGCCGCCTTTTCCCGCGCGCGCAATTTTCCCGCCACTGCTGGAGTGCGCCGAAACATCCCGCGTGCTCAAAAGACTTGATTTACCGTGCGCATGCGCTTTTTATCGCGACTGTTGAAGATGCTCTTATACGCAAACAAAGGCGGTGGAGTGGCTGCACTAGATTGTACGGGAGCCCTCTTCAAGAAAGAGGAAGAATCAAGAAGAGAGAGAACTAACGATATATCTGGAAGAAACCCACCGCCCAATGTCCACAGAATCTGTTAAAAAAGGAAATGAACCCGTCAAAAAATTGACACGTACGCAATATTTAAGAACATGCAGATCAGATCCTCCCAATCCGAGGACACGCCAGCATGCTGCGCACATGCCATCATCACATGCATGCAATCATCCGGAGAGAAAAAATGGGTGATAGTAGTCAAATCGAACCCATGCATTGAACGGGAACCGATGAGCTACAAAAAGCAAGTTGGATGTCCCAACCAAAACTGCTAAAGCCACCCAAATTGTACCCTAGCATATCCCTTGGTAAATAACATGGCACGATCTGATTGGCCGGGTTTTCACTGATAGGAAAAAGTCAAAAAAACAAGGTTAAAAAAACCTGGCCAGGTTCAGTATATATATTATTAGAAATACATCAGTATGCACGCACATGAAGCCTGCTACAAATCCAATCTACTCTTAACAAAAAGTGCGTATACATGCGAGCGTGCTGCTGGAAGGGATCTACCATATGTGCTAAAACTAAAATACATCTTTTTTTTAATAAAAGAGGTTTCCCTCCGATTTCATTAACGAAACCAAAAGCAGAGTTTAGTAATCTCATACAACGCACCCAGAGACACCACACAGTTTTATCGATTACATTTGTCCCGACCCCCTGCGACCAGGGCAAGGAGTCGATCCTTACATCCATCACCAACAACTAACCGAGTCACCAGTATGAAGAAACACAAATCGACATAAAGGAAAAAAGAAGCTGGTCTTCATTGGGACTCGAAGCGACGAACCCCCAGCCTCCATCCTTGCGTCGCCTTGTAGATTTCATTTGCCACCCGCTCGATTAGTCTTGCTCCCAGCTGCATTATTCTTTACTCCGGCTTTTTTTTTCTGCAAAATTGACCAATCCACAATCCAGTTACACATCAACCGGACAAAAATCATTGGGTCATATATCTTTTTCGACCTAAAAATTATATCATTTCTACATTTCCAAAGAGCCCAGAAAATAGCTGCGCTCCCCACTAAAACAATTCCTTTTTCTGGGTTTTTAAAGGATTTTAACCATCTCCCCAGAAAATCGTCCAGGTCCGTGGGGCATCGCCTGAGATCGAAAGCGCATTTGATCAGACTCCAAACTAGTCTAGCTGCAGAGCAGTCAAAGAATAAGTGGTCGATAGTTTCTATCTTACCACAATATACACATTCCTTCGCACCTTTCCACCCTTTTCTAAGTAGATTATCTTTTGTCAATATGCTTTTTTTGTTCATCAACCAAAGAAACATTTGGATTTTCGACGATACCTTAGTTTTCCACAGAAATTTATGTGGGTACCCCGCACCCTGATTTATCAGAAAGGAATATAAAGATTTAACTGAAAATTGTCTATTTTTAGTCATCATCCACATAGGTCGATCTGTTCCTCCATGCATCCTGACAGATTCACATCTCTGCTTAAGGCTAGTCCAGAGTTCATTAGCCTCTGTATTTAGATTCTTCCTGAAGCTAAAACCCTGCCACCCTTTGTTTACTGCTTCTGCCGCACAGATATTGTGGTCGAAGCTAATGTTATATAGTCTGGGGTATACGTCCTTCAAAGGTCTAGCCCCAACCCACCAGTCCTCCCAAAACCTGCTTTCTTTTCCATCACCAAGTCTTTTTTTTACATGTTGAAAATAAATTCTCTTAATATCCATTAGACTGCACCAAAATTGGGAGTCTCCTGGCTTTTTTTCCAACCCTGCCAAGCATCTGTTTTGGATATATTTAGATTTCAAAATGTTTACCCAGGTTCCAGATTCAGTTTCTATTTTCCATAACCACTTAGCTAAGAGGGATTTGTTCATAATATCCAACTTAATGATACCCAGCCCCCCCAAATCTTTTGGCATACAACAGGTCTTCCAATTAACCAGGTGATATTTCTTTTTATTTTCATCTTCCTGCCACACTAATCTGGCTCTGAAAAAATCAGCTTTCTTCCTTACTCCTACAGGTAGAGGATAGAAAGACATCATGAATAAAGGTATATTGGTCAGGCAAGCTTGCACTAGGGTTACCCTTCCAGCCATGTTGAGAAGTCTCCCCTGCCAGCATGCACATCTTTTCTCAATTTTTTCAGTAACCCCCTTCCAAATTTTGTTACCCAGCCTGACATCTGCTACTGGTAAGCCTAAATATTTTATAGGCATCCCCCCAACTTCACATGTGAAAATGTCTTGGTATATTTTGGTTTTTTTAGTTGCTTCCCCAAATAGGAAAATCTCACTCTTGTGGAAGTTTATAGTCAATCCTGACATCTGCTCAAAAGCAGTTAAAATGAATTTTAAGTTTCTTGCACGGTTCTCATCATCTTGTAACAGAAAAATTGTATCATCTGCATATTGGAGCATATTTACCTCACAATCATTTAATTCAGAGAGGACTCCCTTCACGAACCCTCCTCTTTTTGCGTTATCCAAGATAATAGCTAAGGCATCCGCAGCAATATCAAAGAGTAATGGTGACAGGGAATCCCCTTGTCTCAACCCTTTAAATGTTTTAAAGTAAGGTCCTATTTCATCATTGACCTTTACTCCCACATGTCCCCCTACCATGGTTTGCATAACCATATCACACCATTTATCAGGGAATTTCTTAAGTTTCAGCATTTTATATACAAAGGGCCATTTTATCTTATCATATGCTTTTTCAAAATCTACTTTGAACAAGAGAGCACTCTGTTTCTTTTTGTGTATGGAGTTAAGTGCTTCATGCAGCACCACAACTCCTTCCATAATATATCTTCCCTTTATAAAGGCTGTTTGATTTGGGGAGATAATTGGTCTGATCACTTTGCTCAATCTGTTCATCAGCACTTTAGTAATAATTTTAAAGCTCACATTTAGTAAGAAAATAGGTCTAAATTTTTGGATTTGTCTAGCATCTTTTATTTTTGGCACCAAAGTTATAATACCATAATTCAACCTAGAGATGTCTAGCTTGCCAGAGTGGAATTCATCTAATAGTTCTTTTAACTCCCACTTCACCAGGTCCCAAAATTCTTGATAGAATTCCACTGGCAGGCCATCAGGTCCAGGACTTTTGTTTCTCTCCATGGCAAAAACCACCTCATGAATTTCTTGCATATTAAAAGGTTCAATCAGAGTTTTACTCTGTTCATCTGTAATGCCAGGGGCCTCTTGTATATTTAAGTTCATAGTAGAAACTTCAGGTTGGCCAAATAATTCTTTGTAAAAATTAGTAATGTATTTGGTCAGTTCATCATCTCCCTCAATCACCCCTTCTTCCTGGTTCAAGGAAAAAATTCTATTTTTTCTCCTTCTTCCATTTACTTTGGCATGATAATACCTAGAGTTATTATCTCCATCTTTAATTTCCTTGTCTTTATATCTCTGTAGCCATTTAATTTCGTCCTGTTTCAGCAACCTCCCCAGTTGTTTTCTTAGTTCCTTCTGTTCAATCCTGTCTATAGCTAATAAACCCATAATCTCTACCTTTTTGTCTATATCATCCAATCTACTCATTATATCTTTTTTGATTTTTCTATCTACTGCATCTGAGTTTAGTATCCATCCTCTAACTTTTTGTCTAAAAACTCTTAGTTTCTTTTGCCATCTATCCAATATACCTCCCCCACCTGCATATTCCATATCTTATAGACATATTCCTTAAATCCCTCTTTGAGCATCCAAGCATTCTCAAATCTAAAAATGACATTACTATTCTTTTTGTCACCAGAGTCCACAATCAGTGGTGTATGATCTGACAGCTCTCTTTCTAAAGCTTGAACAGTAGTTAAAGGATACTTCTCTTCCCAATCAGGACAGATGAGTACCCTATCTAGTTTTTCATAAGTGCGGTCTTCTTGGTTACTGGCCCAAGTATATTTCCTCCCCCCAAAGGTATTTCTCTCAATCCAGCCTGTTCAATAATAGCATTAAACACAAAACTCCAGTGGTCAGTACCAGTGGGTTTGTTTTTTTAGTGTTGTTTATGATAATATTAAAATCTCCCCAATCATCATGGGTACTGAGGAACAGCCCTGATATAGTCTGGACATCTCTGCCAAATAGGCAGTTTTGCTAGCAGGCTGTGCATCCCCATATACTACTATAAGGTTCCATTCCAATTTACTTTTTTTGTCAAAAACCAATATCCTAATAAAATAAGCCCCTATTTCTGTGTTAATAACATCAAAATTGTCACAATTAACACCCACTAGGATCCCTCCAGATTTTCCCCTTGGTTTGGACAATTTCCATTCAAAGTTTCTTCCCCCACAGAAATTGTGTAGTTCATTCTTTGAAAAGTCCCCTTTAATAGTTTCTTGGATCCCAACAAAATCCAGTCTCCTGTTAATAATGCTTTCCTTAATAAAAAAATTCTTACTATGTTTTCCAATTCCTCTAACATTCCAGAACATCCCTATCATTGTCACCCTTCTAAACTATTTTATGTTTCTTCTTCCCTTTTCCAAATCTACTAGCTGTCTTCCCACAGGAAAATCCTGGTGAGTTCAAGCTATTTCTTTTTGTTTTAGTAATGAATTTTTTAAGATGAGTGAAGTGGTCCATTTCTAGCTCAGCATCAGAATTGTCCTCATTAGAACATATTTCTGCGAGGTCTGTATCTCCAATATCAATAAGGTTAGGTTCATCAGAATGACCTTCCTTCTCTTTCTGTTTGCATATATGCTGTAAGTAGAAGTCTCTTCTACATTGTTCCATTTTATCTATCATATCCAGATTGGATTCAATCATGTTAATGGAACACCCCAAATCAATCCCAATCTGGTCTGCCATATCTAGCAATGATGTTTTGTGACAATTTAAATTCTGATACTTACCATAGTTGTCCTTAGCAGCAGCTCTTTCTTTGGCCAACTCTTCAATCTTGGCATCTTGTTTGCCAGCCAGTCTCCCACACCTCCTCAGCTGCTCCTCTTCTGTCTCATTATTGTCTGTGTCTTTCTCCCCTGTCTTCACACCCACCTTAGTGCCAAAGGACACAGATTACTGGTTAGCATTGTAATCCACTGCCTCATTGTAGTTATTGTGATCATCTTCTCCCTTTTTTTCTGAGTCCAAAATCCTCAGATCAGCATCAGTGATCTCCTCCATTTCTTTTTCTCTAGCTTCCCACATTTCTATTATATCTACACATTTATCAATCACACCCTGTTGTTTGTTAATAAGATCCATAAGAGTTTTTTTGTCCTGTTCTAATTCCATAATCTTCTTTTCCTCTTTCATTCTGAGTGCTTTTTGTCTTGCCTTGTCTTCTTCTAGGTCAGCCACCTTTTTCATGATCATTTCCATGCAGTTTTCCACTTTCTTTCTTGCCTCCATCTCCAGCATTTGTTCCTTTTGAATTCTTACAATCTCCTCATTCTTCTTTTTCATCTCCTCAAATTGAGCTAATCCCAAGCGTCCCAAAGATATCATCTCTTTATTTCCAAGTCCTTCCTCATCTCCTCCCTTGTGTCTTTTTCTCAGAGTCTCCTCATCATTGTCTCCATCTGAACTCTCCTTCCCCTGTCTTTTATGTTCTCCATACCATCCCATTTCCACCACACTCTCCAACTCAGGAACAATCTTATATATCATCAAGTCTTTGTGAGTGATTTCGGTGAAGGCTAGTATTTTGTCATAGTCTCTTATTCCAACCTTAGTTCTGATCTTCTCCTTGGCAATAGTGTTCATATCAATTTCTAGCACATGCCCCAGGGTTGTAGCCACTTCACACATCCCAAAGAAGCGCCTAAAGCATTCTGGAACCTTCCCAAACAGTGCCCATATAGTGTGAAGCTTACCTACTGCTTGAGAATCAAAGCTCCATCCCTTGACATTTATCACAGCTCCAGAACCCAACAATGTGAAATCATTGCACTTACTCAGCTCCACTAGTCTTCCTTTATTTGGGAATCTGACCAAGAAGGCATTTTCTCCTTGTTTCTTGCACCTCCATTGCCAATTCTAGTTAAACATATAATGCAGTCTGTCAACCAACTGTGTTTCATTGATTATCCCTGAAACCACTGTGATTATGGCCATAGGGTTAGGGTTTTCCATTTCCAAGACTTCCTTAGCACTCTGAACCAGTAGCACGCCCAGCCCCCTTGCAGCATATCCAACAAATTTGGGTATAGGCTTGATTTGTTTCAACCAGTTGCACTCATCTGTGACATGGTTTTTTTTGCCACATATCACACAATGTCCCAGAGGGCAATCTTTAGTCAAGTGATTGATTTCCTTGCATTTGTTGCAAAACATTTTGTTCTGCCCCCCTATTCCTGTCCTTCCTCACTCCTGCAGGCTTCTGTTAGTATAGGGATCTCCATCCCCAGCACCAAAGTTCCTCTGCCTTTGAGTCCCACATGTGTTGTAGCTCATCAGGGCTTCTCTTCCTTGTGTCCCTACGCTCCTGGGGTCAGGCATCCCTCTGTTCATCCCATTGTCTCTGATTTCACTCCCCCCGCTGCCTTGAGCAGTACCACCTTCAGATCTGATATTTGCCTCACCCCCAGCAAGATTTTTTCCTTGTGAGATTTGTGCTAGTAGGGCATTGAGCAGTACCTGTTGTTGTTGGAGTAACTCTTGTGCACCTTTCTCCGAAGCTCCAGACGCGCTCCCCTGCTCAATCCTCTGCCCTTCCTCTTTCCTTCTGTCCTTGTTCTTCACACCTTCCTCATCTTCGCCTCTTCCTCCTGATGCTGCTTCTTGCCGGGCCTCTTGTCTCTCTTGGCTCCGTCCTGACTCTCTTCCTCTAGCAAGATCTCTTCTTTCTTCCCAAGGTGGCAGGTTCCTGTAATGATTTTCGCCCTCTTCTTTTCTTTTGTACTGCCATCCCTCTCTCTCCCCTCTATTGAATCTCCCTCTTCCTCCATCAAATCTTCCCACAAACCTGTTCATCTCCACTCGCCCTTTGTTCTGCGGCGGCCCGATGAACCCTAATTTCGAGTCTCCCCCTTCCATGTCTTTTATATAGGCCGTAGGGTAGAGATAAACCTAGATACATCCATACCTGCGACAAGTAATTCGGAAAACAAAAGGAGTAGCTCGTATTTCTTCTCTTAAGCACATATTGCATGGATGCGAATCGTGCCACCGGAAGCGGCCTTATTATCTACGCATCAAAGAGAAATAGACATGAGTATGCACACATCTACTTCCTCCGTTCCAAAATAGATGACCCAACTTTGTACTACTACAAAGTTGGGTCATTTATTTTGGAATGGAGAGAGTAGTTTGTTGCGACTGGATCTATAAAGAAAAAGAGTAAAATCACATTAACAGTATACATGCATGTGAGCATGCTAGCATGCGGAAGCAATCGATGATGTATATGCACGCATGCGAGCGTGCTACTGGAAGGGATCTACGATACGTTCTTGCACGCGATCTCTGCTTAAAAGAAAAATATACTTCCTCCGTCCCAAAACCGATCTATGTGGAAAAGATAAATAATCATAGAAGTATGCATGCGTCCAACCGTGCTACTAAACCGATCTATACCTTCACATGCATACAACATATGTTGATTGCATCATTAATTCGAGCAAAGCAAAGCTAACGGGGCTACACAAGAAAGGATTAATTACCTTCTCCATGATTTGAAGAGGCGGCTGCTCGGCGACCATCGATGTGGAAGAGATGCGTCAGGGGCTGCTGGTTGAGTTGAGCAGGCGGCTCCGAGATGAGCGTCGTTGTGGAAAAGATCCCACGGGAGCTGCTGCTTATATAGGCCCTTTGGGAGAAAATCTTTTGGCGTAGAGAGAGATTGATCGGTTGGCAGGCTGCTGGCGCCCAACAAATTTGCAGATCTCCGATTGATAAAGAAAAAAAAACAGAATCGCAAAGTGTTCCACGTCCAGGTAGCTTATTGGGAATTTTCGCAGACCCAAGCCCGTTTCGCTTCGCGCTCGGACTCGACTCGGTGGGGGCACGTTGTTTGACGAGATTTTGTCGTAATTCCATGCTCGTCAATTATGAAATATAACAGTAATACACATATGTGTATAGCAATGACCAAGATATGTGAGTTAACTAGAAGGTTGATGTCCCCTGCAAAAAAAAACAAAAAAACTAGAAGGTTGATGTACTTGAGCATGCCAAGAGCTATGCATGGACTCAGCTCACGTACATTCCACGATGAGGGCATGTCTAACTGATCCCTTAAAAGTTCGCGGAGTAAAACTCTTAGTGGATTATATATACTCCACTAAAATTTCATCACACCTAGCCGATCCCTTAAAGTTAGCGGAGTAAAACTAAATTTGCACAAATTCGATCAAATTTGAACCGAAAGATGATCCACTTTAACATAACACATAAAGTTCTCGCAACCGAACATTAAACATAAATTGAAACTAACTAAACTTAAACTAGTTTCGGCCGAAGTGGAGGTCGAGCCAATCCTTCTGGGTGAGGCCACACTCGGTGAGAGCCGGGTCCAGCCAGTGCCATCGTCGTCGAGGAAGACGCTCCGCCACTACTTGACGTCAATCTCGTTGCTTCCCACCTCACGGCCCGCGTTGCCGTCCTTGTCATCGGAGATGACGTTAACTTCGCCGTCACTGACAGTGAAGATCGCCCGCTTTGCCTCCACTAACTCCGGGTACTACCGACGGAGCTCGTCCATGTAGGCCTTGTCGGCGGCCTCGGCCTCGAGGCACTCTCTCGCCTCCCTATCCTCCCGCGCCATCCTTGCGGTACCCACCCCCGGCTCCGGCGGGACGAAGTGGACCTGAGACATGCCGAAGGGAAAGTTTAGCTGCACGTCGCGGCCATGGAACCAAACCTGCCACCGGTTGTATTCCATGGTCGCGAGCTCGGCAGTGTGGAAGGAGCCGACACACTTCCGCTTGTGGGTCTCGTGGTCGGTGATTTCGGCCACCCACATCTCCCATGACCGTTGTCGGACGCCCACGTAGGTCCTTGTCGGCGGCCGCAACGGAGGGAGGTCCGGGAAGTCCTCAATGTTGGGGAACGTAGTAATTTCAAAAAAATTCCTACGCACACGCAAGATCATGGTGATGCATAGAAACGAGAGGGGAGAGTGTGTCCACGTACCCTCATAGACCAAAAGCGGAAGCGTTAGCACAACGCGGTTGATGTAGTCGTACGTCTTCATGATCCGACCGATCAAACACCGAATGCATGGTACCTCCGAGTTCTGCACACGTTCAACTCGATGACGTCCCTCGAACTCCGATCCAGCAGAGCTTTGAGGGAGAGTTCCATCAGCACAACGGCGTGGTGACGATGTTGATATTCTACTGTCGCAGGGCTTCGCCTAAGCACCGCTACGTTATTATCGAGGTGGACTATGGTGGAGAGGGGCACCGCACACGGCTGAAAGATCTAAGAGATCAATTATTGTGTCTATGGGGTGCCCCTCTCCTCCGTATATAAAGGATGGGAGGAGGAGAGGGCCGGCCAAGGGGAGAGGCGTGCCCAGGGAGGGCAATCCTACTCCAAGTAGGTTTGCCCCCCCCCCTCTCCTATTCCAACTAGGAGAAGGGGGGAGGAGGAGGTGGAGAGAAGGAAGGAGAAGGGGGGTCGCCACCCCCTTCCCTTTCCCAGTACGGATTGGGGCAAGGGGGCTGCGCCACCTCTTGGCCTCCCTCTCTCCTTTCCACTAAGGCCCATAAGGCCCAATAGCTTCGGGGGGGGGGGGGGGGTCTGGTAACCCCCGGTACGCCGGTATATATCCGATAACCCCCCACGACAAGAAATATGTCAACTTATGACCTTCTGTCAGTGACCCTTGAAGAATTGGTCATAAATTTATGACCATTTTAGACCAATTGGTTAAAAGCTGTCTGGGGGCTCCAAACCTAAACCATTGCGACCATTTTGGTCAGAAAGGTCATAATTTCCTTACACGAAATGGTCATAAAGCAAACAGCGCTAGTCCGCTGACTATTTCTAGTTGTTAACGACCAATATAGATGGTCATAGCCTTGTAAATTGTGGTGGGTTGTGATGACTAGGCGCCATCTCATCAGTTTTGCCTATGTGTCATGTCCATGTGGCGGTTTTTGCCCTAGGTTGTGAAGCAACCTATATTTTTGTCATTCCCAAAAAAATCTCATAAATTCTTTGGGTCATATCTTCATCAAATATGTTAAAATCCTTCCTTGTCTAGTTCAAAACTAATTCAACAATATTCATTTTCCTATTCTGTTCACAACAACACTTTATGAAGGAAGTGCTATTTATATATTCTTGATTGCCCTCGGAATTTTTGGGCACTCTTTTCTATCCAAATTATTACCGCATGACAAAATTCAGCTCCATTTGCCTAGCAAATGTTCCTCGGCAAATTTTCAAAGTTTTTGTCCACCTAGAAGCATTGTGAAGGAAGTAACTTTTTTATATCTCTAAATGACATGAAATTTATACAGTTCCTTCATATGCCCAAATTATCAACCTCCTCCAAATTGCAGCTCAATCAAATCATCTATGTGAGCCCAGGTTCAATTTATATTTTATGGCCAAATTGGCACGTTGCAAAGCAAGTGTTATATAGACCCCTCCTATTACCCTCAAACTTTTCGGGCACTCTTCCATACCCAAATCATTGCCACATGATAATATTCAGCTCAATTTTCCTAGTAAATCTTTCTCGGGAAATTTCCAAAGTTTCTACCTCGAGAGAAGCTTTGTGAAGTAAGTACTAGCTAGGCTTACCCAAATGATCTAAAAATTTACTAGCGCATGACCATACCTAAGTAACTTACCTACACCAATTTTGAGATCATTTCATTCATCCAATCTCTCTCACTAGTTTTCCGAAGTTTCTGTCCATAGAAGAGCATTGTGAAGGAAGTACTTCTTTGGCATGTCCAAATGGTATCAATTTTCTACAATGCTTTCCTATGCCCAAATAACCATCCTCCACAAAATTTCTGCTCACTCCATTCATTATTTTGAGCCCAGCTTCAAAATTCATATTTTTGTCCAGCGTGGTACTTTGCAAAGCAAGTACCACCTAGGATCCTTCTTTTAAGCTAAAAATTTGTGAAGACATTCTCCTTAGTAGATGATCATCCTCAGCCAAAACTCACGCCCATTGGCCATGTGCATTTCCCGTACCGCTAATCAAACACTTGGCTGCTAATTCATGTTTGAGCATCGATCGGTCTTCTCGTGAGAATTTTATGTTGTAATTTTCTTCCTAGCACCAACCTGGGGAATGCCCAACCCACTAGACATGCCTAGGCCGCCCAAAACACATGGCAACATTACGGTCACGCGGTGACCACGCGACGGGCATGCGAGTTTACGCGCTCTAGAGTTGGGGCCCTCGGCCACCGCCCAAACCTCGACGTATCGCCACCAAACCATATATTTATAATTAATAGGTCCTTATGTAACTACAAATGATTTTTGGAAAAAATAAATAGCAAACTATGAGGCAGCTGCAGTTCAAATTTGACCCGCTTCCAACTAAATCGGCGGAAATTTGTCTTTTTCACGAGAGGTGGATCAAAAAAATTTCCACCCAACCATTTTGTCAATTGTGCATTAAATATGGCCTAGTATTTTATAAAAATGATTTGGTCCAATTTTGCAACAATTATTTGGTAGTTCCTTCACAAAAAAACCTCCTTTCGGGCACTCGAAAAATGGAAAATGGTTTTTTCGTCCAACGAAAATGAAAACTTCCTTAGGCAACATTGTTTGCCATTCCAATATGCACCCGTGTGCACAATATGAGATTATTTTAACAAACTATGCCATGAATGTGGCCATAAGATTGATCATTTGGCTTGAAAGCCATTGATCTCCACACATGATAGCTCGTTTCTGAGAACACGTTTTTAAAATAATTGCCATATTACAAGTTTGTTATTTTTCCTAGGAACTTGGCCACATATGATGACACAATGCGAAGTTTTCCCAATTTTTTGATTTTTTTTGAATTTTTTATGCCCGTTTCAAAATGCAGTCAAAACGGCGGGAATGACCGTTCCTAGCTAGTGGTTGAATATTGGAATTTATTTGGTGTTTCTCTGATTAAATAGATACTTATGTACCTAGAAATGATTTTTGGAAAAAATAAATAGCAAACTACAAGGCAGTTGCAGTTCAAATTTGACCCGCTTCCAACTGAATCGGCGGAAATTTGTCTTTTTCACGAGAGGTGGATCAAAAAATTTTACACCCAACCATTTTGTCAATTGTGCATTAAATATGGCCTAGTATTTTGTAAAAATGATTTGGTCCAATTTTGCAATAATTATTTGGTAGTTCCTTCACAAAAAAACCTCCTTTCGGGCACTCGGAAAATGGAAAATGTATTTTCCGTGCAAATAAAATGAAAACTCCCTTAGGCAACATTGTTTGGAATTCCAAGATGCACCCTTATGCATAATATGAGATCATTTGAACAAACTATGCCAAGAATGTGGTCATAAGATTGATCATTTGGCTTGAAAGCCATGAATCTTCACGCATGATAGCTCATTTCTGAGAACACTTTTTTAAAATAATTGTCGTATTACAAGTTTGTTATTTTCCCTAGGAACTTGGCCACATATAATGACACAATGCGAAGGTTTCCCAATTTTTTTGATTTTTTTTGAATTTGTTACGCCCGTTTCAAAATGCGGTCAAAACGGCGGGAATGACCGTTCCTAGCTAGTGGTTGAATATTGGAATTTTTTTGGTGTTTCTGTGATTAAATAGATACTTATGTACCTATAAATTATTTTTGGAAAAAATAAAGAGCAAACTACGAGGCAGCTACAGTTTAAATTTGACCCGCTTCCAACTAAATCGGCGGAAATTTGTCTTTTTCACTAGAGGTGGGTAAACACTTTTTACACCCAACCATTTGGTCAATTGTGCATTAAATATGGCCTAGTATTTTAGAAAAAATGATTTGGTCCAATTTTGCAACAATTATTTGGGAGTTCCTTCACAAAAAAACCACCTTTTGGGCACTCGAAAAATGGAAAATGGTTCTTTCGTCCAAAGAAAAAGAAAACTTCCTTAGGCAACATTATTTGCCATTCCAATATGCACCCTTGTGCACAATATGAGATAATTTGAACAAACTATGCCATGAATATGGCCATAAGATTGATCATTTGGCTTGAAAGCCATTGATCTCCACACGTGATAGCTCGTTTCTGAGAACACTTTTTAAAAATAATTGCCGTATTACAAGTTTATTATTTTTCCTGGGAACTTGGCCACATATAATGACACAATGCGAAGGTTTCCCAATTTTTTGATTTTTTTTAAAAAAATTATGCCCGTTTAAAAATGCGGTCAAAACAGCGGGAATGACCGTTCCTAACTAGTGGTTTAATCTTGGAAATTTTTTTTGTGTTTCTCTGATTAAATAGATACTTATGTACCTACAAATGATTTTTGGAAAAAATAAAGACCAAACTACAGGGCAGCTACAGTTCAAATTTGACCCGCTTCCAACTGAATCGGCGAAATTTTTTCTTTTTCATGAGAGGTGGATCAAAACTTTTGACACCCAACCATTTGGTCAATTATGCATTAAATATGACCTAGTATTTTATAAAAATGATTTGGTCCAATTTTGCAACAATTATTTGGGAGGTCCTTCACAAAAAAACCTCCTTTTGGGCACTCGAAAAATGGAAAATGGTTTTTTCGTCCAAAGAAAATGAAACGTTTCTTAGGAAACATTGTTTGAAATTCCAATATGCACCCTTGTGTACAATATGAGATCATTTGAACAAACTATGCCATGAATGTGGCCATAAGATTGATCATTTGGCTTGAAAGCCATTGATCTCCACACGTGATAGCTCGTTTCTGAGAACATTTTTTAAAAATAATTGCCATATTAAAAGTTTGTTATTTTTCCTGGGAACATGGCCACATATAATGGCACAATGCGAAGGTTTCTCAATTTTTTGGATTTTTTTGAATTTTTTATGCCCGTTTCAAAATGCGGTCAAAACGGCGGGAATGACCGTTCCTAGCTAGTGGTTGAATCTTGGAATTTTATTGGTGTTTCTCAGATTAAATAGGTACTTATGTACCTAGAAATGATTTTTGTAAAAAATAAATAGCAAACTATGATGCAACTGCAGTTCAAATTTGACCCGCTTCCTCCTGAATCGACGAAAATTTGTCTTTTTCACGAGAGGAGGATCAAAACTTTTTACACCCAACCATTTGGTCAGTTGTGCATTAAATATGGCCTAATATTTTATAAAAATGGTTTGGTCCAATTTTGCAACAATTATTTGGGAGGTCCTTCACAAAAAAAACCCTTTTGGGCACTCGAAAAATTGAAAATGGTTTTTCCGTCCAAGGAAAATGAAAACTTCCTTAGGCAATATTGTTTGTCATTCCAATATGCACCCTTGTGCACAATATGAGATCATTTGAACAAACTATGCCATGAATGTGGCCATAAGATTGATCATTTGTCTTGAAAGCCATTGATCTCCACACGTGCTAGCCCGTTTTTGAGAACACTTTTTAAAAATAATTGCCGTATTACAAGTTTATTATTTTTCCTGGGAACTTGGCCACATATAATGACACAATGCGAAGGTTTCCCAATTTTTTGATTTTTTTTAAATTTTTATGCCCGTTTAAAAATGCGGTCAAAACGGCGGGAATGACCGTTCCTAGCTAGTGGTTTAATTTTGGAATTTTTTTGGTGTTTCTCTGATTAAATAGATACTTATGTACCTACAAATGATTTTTGGAAAAAATAAAGAGCAAACTACAAGGCAGCTACAGTTCAAATTTGACCCGCTTCCAGCTGAATCGGCGAAATTTTTTCTTTTTCACGAGAGGTGGATCAAAACTTTTTACACCCAACCATTTGGTCAATTGTGCATTAAATATGGCCTAGTATTTTATAAAAATGGTTTGGTCCAATTTTGCAACAATTATTTGGGAGGTCCTTCACAAAAAAACCTCCTTTTGGGCACTCGAAAAATGGAAAATGGTTTTTTCGTCCAAAGAAAATGAAAAGTTTCTTAGGCAACATTATTTGCCATTCCAATATGCACCCTTGTGCACAATATGAGATCATTTGAACAAACTATGCCATGAATGTGGCCATAAGATTGATCATTTGGCTTGAAAGCCATGAATCTTCACAGATGATAGCTCATTTCTGAGAACACTTTTTTTTGAAAGAATTGCCATATTACAAGTTTATTATTTTTCCTGCTAACTTGGTCACATATAATGACACAACACGAAGGTTCTCCAATTATTTGATTTTTTTTTGAATTTTCTATGCCCATTTGAAAACGCGGTCAAAACGGTGGGCATGGTTGGTCCTAGTTGAATCCCTGAAAACTTTTGTTGTTTCTTTGATTAAATAGATACTTTTGTACCTAAAAATGATTTTTGGGAAAAATAAATAGCAAACTATGAGGCAGTCACGGTTCAAATTTGACCCGCTTCTAGCTGAATCGGCAGAAATTAGTCTTTTCACGAGAGGTGGATCAAAACTTTTGACACCCAACCATTTGGTCAATTATGCATTAAATATGGCCTAGTATTTTGAAAAATTGAATTGGTTCAATTTTTCAACAAATATGTGGTAGGTCCTTCACAAAAACTCAAAACTTCCTTGGCGATAAGTTTAATCATTTGGGTTCAAACCGGCCTCATTCTCCCCCCTCATCCTCTGCCGCCCGCGCACACTCAAGCCGCTCGCCGCCCACATGTGCTATGATTGTGAGTAATAAAATTGATGTGCTCCAAATTTGCAACAAATATTTGCTAGGTTCTTTATAAAAATATCATTTTGGACACTCGAAAAATGATTCTCTTACAAAAAACTCATATCTTAGAACACTTTTTAATGATATTTACATTATTCAAAGTTTTTTATTTTTGCTGAAAAGTAGGTTACACTTGGTGACAGAATGCGAAGGTTTTTTATTTCTATTTATTTTTACAAATTTCTTAGGTCATCAAATAGCATAGATGATTCAAAATCTTATTTTTAATCAATTATGACCAATTTAAATGGTCTTAACATCATCAAAGGAGATACTGCGTTCTGATTGGTCTAAAATCATCTCACGCGGATCATGGATTAAGCACTGTCCAATGCGCCTGGATCCAACGGCAGCCCACACCCCCCTCGTCGCTGTCACCCCCTCCCGAATCCCTCTCATCCTCGTCCACACACGAAACCCTAGCCCCCTTCTCCCAATCGCCGCTGCCGCTCCCTTATCCCCATCGCCGCCGCCACCGTCCTTCCCCTCACGCTGCCTCACCTCTGTCTCCCACCACGCCACTGCCACCGCCCCCGCCCCCGCACCATGGCCGGCCTCCACCCCTGCATCGTCGACGAGGAGCCTGAGTACCCATGCCTCCCCACCCTCAAGTGGCTCCTGTTCCCCGCTACCTGGATCTGCGTCGCCCCATCCACTCTCTCGCCCGGACCACACGCCGGACCGATCCCGCACCCGCACAGCCCATCGGCGACCTCGCCGGAGAAGAGAGAAGAAGGTGAGAGATGGAAGCGGCGGAGGCCGCGGCCGGCGTGCAGCTGGGCTCCTCGAAGCCGCAGATCGCGACCCAGCTGGGCTCCTCCACCGACCCGCACCAAGTTCCTCGAGGAGTTCGCGCGGCGGTTCGACCTCCTCGGGTTGGTCTGATTCGGGATGGAGGTAGTGAGCATCCGCCGAAGCAGGGCCGACGACACGGGCTGGAGGGTAAGGCTCGCCTGCGCTGGCAGCGAGCTGGAGGAGGAGGTTTGACGCCGTGAGATCAACCGCCGGATGCCATGGGCGCCAGTTGGAAGCTGTAGGGCAAGATCGACCGCGTCCTCAAGAAGGTCCAGGAGGGCGTCGTCGTCTTTGACAACATCTGGAACAAGGCACGCACGCACGCGCCTCCTTCTTTCCTCTCCCCAACCCCCACGCTAGATTCTCATGATTTTGCATGATTTTGGGGCAGGTCTACGACACTGAGAATGCGAACCAGAAGGAGAAGTTCGAGGCGGACCTCAAGAAGGAGATCAAGAAGTTGCAGCACTATTGGGACCGGATCAAGACCTGGATCCAGTCCAGCGAGATCAAGGACAAGAAGGTGACCCCTCTATAAACAGATCAAGGACCATGATCTGTTTGGTGCTGTTTTCGGTGATGATTTGGTCCTTGTAAATGCCCTCCTTGTAGATTTAGCTTAGTACACTAGATCATGTAATCTGTGTAGGCTTATTACTGTGTGTGGTTTTATCTTGCCACTGCAGTGAAGATCAGGGATTCACCGGCAACGGAGTTAGTTCTAATATTTCTATTGTAACAGTTGTTACATTTCTCATGTTTGATTCCTGTTCTGGAAGTCCAAGTAACTTACAAAGTACGCCATATCATGATACATATTGCATGCATATTTGGTTTCCGGTTGATGCATGGTTGGTGTGCTAGCTGTTCGTTAGTACCTGCTGGTTGTTACTATTGCTCTTTTTTATTAGGGCAGTTAGTGTTTAACATCTATCGCTTTAGCGCCTAGCGACTAAATAATGTTTTGTTTCTGGTTAGTTAGGATGATTCGTCCGCTTGTATCCATTTTCCTGAACTAATTCTGTGTATTAGTTCGTTTTAGGTTAATTTTATACTATCTAGGACCATGTGTTTTTTGGTTAATTTTACTGTGTTGGATTTGGAAACGCAGGCGACCTCCATGGACGACATCGACGATGAAGAGGAGGACAAGGAGGACGACATCGACGATGAAGAGGAGGACAAGGAGGACGACCAGGACATGCGCGACCCCACCCCCGAGCCCAACGAGCTCGACGAGGACATAGTCGAGTCCGACCTCGAGCTCGACAAGGAGGGCATCGTCCAGTCTGACCATGACGGCGTGCCACAGAAGGTCCTGTGCTCTGCTCTGCCTGCCTCATTTACTGCCTCGCCACCACAATAGATGTTCTTTTTTCTTTTGTAATTTGGCTGGACTTGTGCGTCTCCGTTCTGATGCGTTTGTGCGTGTGTATGTTGAACAGTGACCTCGGATCTGGTGAAGAGCGCCAAGGAGAAGCAGCTCAAGGTCAATGGCCCCGTCAGGATGCTGCTCAACATCACCACCAGGAAGTTCCCCTGTGGAGTAGGTAGCCACCTCCCTCTCTTTGCCCTTCCTTACCAATCCCATTTGCTTAGTAGCTCTGCATAGTATATGGTCCTTGCATGCTCACAGTAGCTCGTTGGTGATGTGGGTCACTATGTTTTTGTCGATAGCTGACTGTTTAGGGAATTTCCGTGACGATGATGATGTTGTGCTGGGTAGAGGATGTGAAACATTTAGACCGCTGAGGCCTTTCCGGTCTTTGATGATCTAAAATTGAGCTTTTTAAAACTGATGCCTAGCATGCCATCAACGTTTTTTTGTTCCTCATCTAGAATGCAGCTCTGTGTGTTGGTGTGATATAATGTAGAGGAATTGCATGTGACTCGTTTGTCAGCTGAGCATATGATGTTACAAGGAGATGCTACTGAGATTTTACGCCGTTGAAGTATCTTAAACCGAGCTTTTTAAAACTGATGCTTGGTTGATCTAGTTCTAGTATATTAGTTGGGTGAGAGTCTACTGTTGTTGGTGCTGTGTTGTCATTTCTTTTTATGTCATTGAAGAATAAAAAAGATAAGCATTTCTCCAGTCAATATCTGAAGTAGTTGCTGCTGTGTAGTCATCGGCTGGACCTAGTTTGGCAGCGTTGTATTTAAAATACCATAGTATCTCAAAGCTTCGATATTGCAATGCGTGGGCAATGAATACTACGGTTTTAAAGAAAATACATTTTTCTCAGTTTTAGAAAAACTACCGATGCGTTTGGCTCATGTTGTTTTACTGTAGTTTTGATCGATAGTCACACAACTTAATCTAACTTATACTAAACCTACGGAGCTACACGAATCAGTGTGTGCCGGCCGGCTGCATGCAACGCTGTATGGTCTTCTGACCGCTGAGCTACGCAGTTGCAGACGTGATCGGCAGTAGCTAATTACAAAGAATAGGAATCAATATCTTATTTTAATTAGTGTGGTGCATGCCATTGAAAGCATACTGACATGTGGTTAGTTATGCTTGTGAACCAAGATGCACGGTAGTCAACCAGCAATGACACGAGCGACTTTTCCTCAGTTTGATAAAAAGAGGTCTAGACTACTTTTTTTAATACTCCAAGAGAACCATAGTAACAACAATACCACTGTTTATGAAACTGTAGTTTTTGGTATAGCCAAATGCCTGAAAGTGTTCAAAACTACAGTTTTTCAAAATCTATGGTATTCTAGTAATGCTTTGAAAATACTTTGCATCCAAACGGGGCCTGCAATTAGCACATAGCTGCGTTGTACAGTTGCTTATATAATCAGATGTTGTATGTAGTCACGTACGCTTCCAATTTTGATCCAATGCTTGCTTCCTAGCTCACGTGTTTCAGTTTTTCAGATACTTGTGACTCCTTGTGCATCACCCCTCAACTAACAAGTAAAAGTAAATAAAATTGTTGTTTATGCTCACTCCTTGTCTTCATATACTTTTTTCGTTGGCTGTTACTTCTCTTCTTTTATATTGAGTTTGGGAATTTGGTCTTGATGATAGTACGACGACTCTGTCATCTGATGCGCAAGTCCATGCACGTTGGCTCTCTGGGTAAGAGAACTTGTCTCGCTGCAGTTGGAGTTATTGAATGACAGTAGAGCAAATTGAATTTTAACAATTCTATCTTCCGCGATTAAAACAAATCTACGACAGAGTTGCAGCAAACTAATGTTATCAGTTCTATCTTCTGTGATCAAAACAAACACGCAGCAGTTTTCCAATGTTAGTAGCAGCAAGCTGAATTTTATAATTATATCTTCTGTGAAGTTTAGGTGCAATGTGTGGCAGTGAAGTATTTTGCATGGCCTGCACTTGTGCAATGAATTTTCATATTGTGTCTCTGTTTTCTTGTATGAATGAGTATCTCATTTTAACTAGCTGGAGAATAAAAAGCATGGTACTAGCTGAATTTGTGTTGGCATTCTTAATAACTGCCCTTTTTTGAAAGGTCTGCTCATAATATATTGGCTTCAGTTTTTTTGATTCTTTTTTGTTGATTCATGTAACAGGTCGTCCAGTAAAGCTGTCGAAGGAGCTCCATGCTGAAGAACATAACACTTGTAGAGCTTGTAAAATACTGTATCTCATTATTGAACTTGTGGAGCTTGTAGCTGTGACTGGCATACTGTTATTACACTTGCAGAGCTTGCAAAGTGTATGTTAGAGCTTATTTTGTACAGCAGGAGCTTTGTATTGAATCTGGCTGATAATATTTGAAGTGTTACTTGTAGAATTGTTTTGTCCGGCGACTCAGACATACTGGGTATTTATTTATGTTAAATTGAAAAAAAATGAAGAATATGACCCTGACAGCTAGGACCCAGTTACCAGAACCTCAAAACAGGGACCCATTTTATAAAAAAACAAAAAATGGGACTGCTAAGACAAAAAGGCCACGACCCAAAAATAAAAAGGCTGCAATGTTGGGCTTGGCCCATGAAGTCAACGAAAAATTAACAGGAAAAAAATATAGAAAGACTGAATTAATGGGCTAGGCCCATGTAGAAAACTGAATTGGACCGGGCTGAATCTTGTGCCACATCAGCTTGCCACGCTGGATGCCTACGTGGCCTGGGGAGGTTGCTAGTGACCAAAACGCCACAGTGGACATATTTTGGTCATAAACGTCTTCGACCATTCTAGAAGAAAGGTCGCTATAGTCAGTTTATGACCGCCAGCTTTTGACCTTCTGTTTTTGGTCACAAAAAGGTCGCAAATGAAAATTTGTGACCTTTCAGTGACCAATAGTGGTGGTCACAAGTTGACATATTTCTTGTAGTGCCCGAAACCATTCCGGTGTCCGAATATAGTCGTCCAATATATCAACCTTCATGTCTCGACCATTTCGAGACTCCTCGTCATGTCCGTGATCACATCCGGGACTCTTAGCTACCTTCGGTACATCAAAACACATAAACTCATAATATAACCATCATCGAACTTTAAGCGTGCGGACCCTACGGGTTCGAGAACTATGTAGACATGACCGAGACACGTCTCCGGTCAATAACCAATAGCGGAACCTGGATGCTCATATTGGCTCCTACATATTCTACGAAGATCTTTATCGGTCAAACCGCATAACAACATACGTTGTTTCCTTTGTCATCGGTATGTTACTTGCCCGAGATTTGATCGTCGGTATCTCAATACCTAGTTCAATCTCGTTACCGGCAAGTCTCTTTACTCGTTCCGTAACACATCATCCCGCAACTAACTCATTAGTTGCAATGCTTGCCAGGCTTAAGTGATGTATATTACCGAGTGGGCCCAGAGATATCTCTCCGACAATCGGAGTGACAAATCCTAATCTCGAAATATGCCAACCCAACAAGTACCTTTGGACACACCAGTAGAGCACATTTATAATCACCCAGTTATGTTGTGACGTTTGGTAGCACACAAAGTGTTCCTCCGGTAAACGGGAGTTGCATAATCTCGTAGTCATAGGAACATGTATAAGTCATTAAGAAAGCAATAGCAACAAACTAAATGATCAAGTGCTAAGCTAACGGAATGGGTCAAGTCAATCACATCATTCTCCTAATGATGTGATCCCGTTAATAAAATGCCAACTCTTTGTATATGGCTAGGAAACATAACCATCTTCGATAAACGAGCTAGTCAAGTAGGGCGTCGTATCATGTGAATCCGCCATTGGTGGTGCATCCCTGCATCCGATTGTTTTTAGTCATCGGATCTACATCCTGCGTGTCTGCTCTGATCTGGGCAATTTTGCATTAAAAAGCACGCGTCCAGCCCTCTTATTTTGCAAAGTACTCCCTGGCCCTCGTCTCTGTAATCAGCACACGGCTGGTTCTTCTCGGCGACCTTCGCATGGAGTCTGGGAGATGCTTCCCCAAAGAAAAATGATCCGCGCTTGCTGTCGCATCTGACGTGTGCCGGTTCTTCCTGACGGCGGCGAGCTTCCCCAAAGAAACTCAATTTACACCTGCCGTCACATAGGACATGTGCTTAATTATTCATAGTGACGAACAGATCTAGTGAGTGTTTTCCTATCAAGTTGGAATCTTGCAGCAATAGCAACATGTTCTTGTTTATGAGTATGTGAAAGAAAAGTTGAAATGTCGAAGCACGATGTTTCAGAAAGTTCACACAAGGCGCTTAGGAAACTCATGGTTTTCCTGATGTTGTTATCATCTGATACTGTGGCCTGATTCAGATATGCTAGGTTCACGCTAGAACACCTCAAATTGCCCGTGTGCACAAGAACATAAGAAGTTGTTTCTTTCTGAAATTTACATTCACAACAACTTAACACCCACTCAATATTCACCAACGATGTACATTTTCAAATCGATCTGGAGCTATACACACATCCAACAAACAATAACTGCAATCGATATACTCACAAGGCACATTCAGGTGGCCAGTCTGCAAGTACTACATGCATTAAACAGGAACAAGCAAAAATCGGGATATGATCCAGTTGCTTTGCAAGGAGATTCTTGGATGTGCTCTCAGACCACACGAGATTGTACCAAGCCGGTGTCATTAGGAGGAGGGGCACTCGCCGGACAAGCGTGTAGCGGAAGTCAATGGTGCTGAGGTTCTAGCCGGCGGCGGACGGGTGAGGGAGGGACCTATACGTGGTGCCACCGATCGCGAGGGGGGCTTGGAATGGCATCTCTCTTGAGGTGACGGCAGACATGGATCGGTTTTGTTAGGGGAAGCGTTTCGCAGACTCCGTGCGAAGTTCGCCGGCGTCAAGAAGAACCAGCCCGCGTGTTGTTTAGGGAGATTGGGACACGGTGTCCACTGTCCAGGGAGTACATTGCAAAGTAGAAGGCTTGACGCGGGTGTTTTAATGCAAAATTTCCCAGATTAGAGCAGGCACGCAGGATGTAGATCGGATGATTAAAAACAACCGGATACAGGGATGCACAACCGATGGCGGATTCACATGATACGACGCCGTCAAATAGAGGCATACTAGTGACACTCTGTTTATCTATTTATTCACACATGTATCATGTTTCTGGTTAATACAATTCTAGCATGAATAATAAACATTTATCATGATATAAGGAAATAAATAATAAATTTATTATTGCCTCTAGGGCATATTTCTTTCAGTCTCTCACTTGCACTAGAGTCAATAATCTAGATTACACAGTAATGATTCTAACACCCATGGAGCCTTGGTGTTGATCATGTTTTGCTCGTGGAAGAGGCTTAGTCAACGGGTCTGCAACATTCAGATCCGTATGTATCTTGCAAATCTCTATGTGTCCCACCTGGACTTGATCCCGGATGGAGTTGAAGCGTCTCTTGGTGTGCTTGGCTCTTTTGTGAAATCTAGATTCCTTTGCTGAAGCAATTGCACCAGTATTGTCATAAAAGATTTTCATTGGACCCGATGCACTAGGTATGACACCTATATCGGATATGAACTCCTTTATCCAGACTCCTTCATTTGCTGTTTCCGAAGCAGCTATGTACACCGCTTCACATGTAGACCCCGCTACGACGCTTTGTTTAAAACTGCACCAACTGACAGCCCCACCGTTTAATAAAAACACGTATCCGGTTTGCGATTTAGAATTGTCCGGGTCAGTGTCAAAGCTAGCATCGACGTAACCATTTATGACGAGCTCTTTGTCACCTCCATAAATGAGAAATATATCCTTCGTCCTCTTCAGGTATTTCAGGATATTCTTAAACGCTGTCCACACTACTAGAAAAAGGGCTGCTAGTGGTGCACCTATTTTCGCTACTAATGGCGCACTACTGGTGCGCCACTAGCATCACGCCATTAGAATTTTTTTCTAATGGCGCACCTGTGGTGCGCCATTAGTATGGCCCACGGTGCACTATTAGTATCTGTTATACTAATGGCGCACCATATAGAAGTGCGCCATTAGTAACAATTTTTTTTTAATTTTTTTCAAAAAATTTCAATTTTTTTCGTTTTTTCTTAATCTCAGGTCATTATGTCTTAATCTTGGGTTAATATGCTTAATCTCAGGTCAAATCGCACTCCGTGGTCAAACTTCTTGAAAGGTCACCCATCCTCACACTACTCCAGCCCAAACACGTTTAACTTCAGAGTTCTATCCAACCCCAGCAACAGCTCACTTCACAGACACTTGTTGATATATCTAGCATATCAATCCTATTATACCTTGTTGATGTCTAGGACTTTGTTCATGTTCATGACTATGATGAAATTTTGAAAAATATTTCAAACTTCCCGGTCATATTACGTATCATTTTTTGAAAAAAAAAATAAAAAAATTTGAAAACCTTTTTTTTTAATTTTTTTGCCTCTAGATCTTGAAAGCCCCGTAACTTTTTTTGTGTTAGGTTTTTCAAAATCGTTTAACGGGGTTGTGCATTAATCATGGCGAAAGGTTGTGCATTAATCATTTCGTGCACATGGAATATTTTGTTGTCCACGATTAGGGATGGACCTCATATGTCCTCTGTAATTGCTCAACATGATGTAATCAAGTATAATGAGTTTCTGTTTTGTGAAGCAGTTAATGATTCTATATTTTTTATGGGTCTGATATTTTTTTTGGTCAATTCATGATGATATAAATTTCTTTGCTTCTTCGATTCACAGCAGCAGGCGGCCTCCGTGTTCCATGGACGACATTGACGAGGAGGATGAAGGCGACCGGGATACAACGAGCTCGACCTCGTCGTCCAGCCCCCGGGAACATGGTCTGACTTCCTTCTTCCCCTTGTTTTACCACTGCTCTGCTCTGCTCCAGCGTAGCTAGTAGTTTCTAGAAATTTTTGTTGTCGCAGAATCGTATTTCTTTTTTCATGCTTTTTTGATGGATCAAACTAACTGCAGGCGGAATTGAGAAATTTGACAACTCTCCTCCTGTTCACACTAGACCACTTGCTTGCTTTGGCCTTACTGCCCAAGATGTTCTTTTCTTTCATTTAACGTCTCACGCTTTATGCCCTTCTCCATTCTTCTTGTTAATCCAGACACATAGTGTACTAGCTAGCTCTCGCAATAAACTTACTTCTTCAACACAATAGTCTCTATGTTTGTTAGCGCATCGCCCGGTCGTAGTGAACTGAACCATGCATATATTTTTTGGCAGATGAGAGAGACCCTTTGGTTTGAGGTGACCTCCCAGGAAGCAAAGGGCGTGGCAAGGGAAGCAATTTCACAAGGTCTCTCTCCCTGACGAGCACAATTGGCCCGGGCGTGCCTCCCTGATGGTGGATGTGTTGCCACTGCGGCCTTCTTCCCTCCTAGTGGTTGCTGCGCCCTGATGGTGAGCTTCAATTCCCCTCTCTCTCGGCCCCGGATCCAATCTCTTCTGTTCTGGAACACCACTTGCAATTGTATGTATAGGATACACATCACTGTTTGTTTGGTCTTTCAATTTGTATATGCATGCCCAAAGTTATAAATTTAAAAGAATCGAATGGTCTTGTGCACGTGTATACTGACAATGCAGCCTCATACTAGTAATAGTTATCTTTAGAAATTTAAAAGGATCTCATCAAGTTGTTGAATTGCAGAATAATGCCCCCTTGTGCGTGTTAAAACTGAAACTTTTGGCAAGATTAATTAGGATTCTACTCCTCGATTGATGAATGATGATCTGCTACTGATATGATCCCTACTTCAGTTAGTGCTCTAAGTGGTAAACTGAACTGGTAAGTTTTAGCTACTAAAATCATGTTGAACTGAATAGTCCTGCTGTACTACTTGAAGCTACACTTCTGTTTATTTTATTTTTATTAAAACATGATTGGTTGCTCTATTTGATAAGATTTCTGGTCCAAAAAAACAGCCCAAACGTACTTGAAGCTACACTTCTGTTTATTTTATTCTTGTCCCATGTTTTGTTTCCTTCCTGGACATGGTATGGTTGAAGTGATGCTTGTATGGTAAATGATGTGGTAGCTATAGACCTGCTGCTGTTTGATGCTCTTGTGGTTAGGATTCTACTCCTGGAAGTGATGCTCTTATATTGGTCCTTAGTTTAGTTAGTGGTGTAAGTGGCTTACATAACTCCTAACCTTCAGCTACTAAAATCCACTCGCAAATTAAATTAATTCCCGTGGTTAGTGTTCTTGTTCTTGGTCGACTAAACTGGATGCAGAAAATGTGTTAGCTTTATATGGCGAAAGGTTGTGCTTTAGTCATCTCTGGAAGATTTTGTTGTCCATGATTAGGGATGGACCTCGTATGTCCTGTGCAATTGCTCAACATGCTTTAATCAAGCACAACGAATTTCTGTTTTCACGAAACTGTTAATGTTTCTATATTTTTGATGGGTCTGAGATTTATTTTGGTCAATTCATGATGGTATAAATTTCTTTGCTTGTTCGATTCGCAGCAGCAGGAGGCGGCTCGGTTCCATGGACGACATCAATGAGGAGGAGGAAGACGACTGGGACATGACGAGCTCGACCTCGTCGTCTAGCCCCCGAGCACATGGTGTGACTTCCTTCTTCCCTTTGTTTTACGTTGCTCTGCTCTGCTTCAGCCTAGCTAGTAGTTTCTAGAAATTTTCTATTGTCGCAGAATCATATTTATTTTTTCATGTTTTTTGATGGATCTAACTAACTGCTGGCGGAATTGAGGAATTTGAAAGCTCTCCTCCTGTTCATTGTGGACCAGTTGTTTACTTTAGCCTTACTGCCCAAGATGTTCTTTCCTTTCATTTAACGTGTTAGGTTTTACTTTTTTTTTCAAAAAGGAGGAATACCCCCGGCCTCTGCATCTGGACGATGCATACGACCACTTTATTGATTATAACACAAGACCTTATAAAGTCGTACAACAGTAAGACCAAAGCCACCATCTTCGCAACCTCTGTCGCTACTCCTATCTAACTGATGAAGGGGCGCTGATGGTCTGGGCCTAATACCAAACAAACCTCGCAGCCAAACCTAACATCTGAGACCTGAGGTCCCAACCAGGACTCCTTCTGGGTATGGGCACCCACCAGTCCGGCGTGCTCTTCAACCAGGCCCCCTGCCGGGTATGAGGCCACCGCAGCCACGTACCATCAATCCATCTTCAGAGCTGTACTATTGCATGAACCGTGCCAGGCCTCTCTGCCATCACTGGTAGAAAAAGGGCCTATAGTCCCAGTTCGTAAGGGCCTTTAGTCCCGGTTCCTGAACCGGGACTAAAGTGTCGGTACTAATACCTCCCCCCTTTAGTCCCGGTTCAATCCAGAACCGGGACTAAAGCCCCTCCACGTGGGCAGTGCGCAGAGCCCAGGCAGGAGACCCTTTGGTCCCGGTTGGTGGCACCAACCGGGACCAATAGGCATCCACGCGTCAGCATTTCTGTGGCTGGGGTTTTAGTTTTTTTTTTTGAAAGGGGGGAGGGTTGGGGGTTTTGGGGGGTTAATTTAGGTGTTTCATATATTGTGTTAGCTAGCTATAATTAATATAGAGAAGTGTCCTCTCTTATGTTCGTGCTTGGTCGACGCTACGTACTATACATACGTATAGAGAGGACTAGACACGTTGGCTAGCTAGTAAGCAAACGAAGGAAAAAGAAGATCGTCATGAACATATATGCATACCGAGAGAAGTGATATCGACCACCTCTCCTACTCCGAGAGATTGGTCGAACAACAAGTTCTCGTATATCTATCTGACACTACCGTCTACATATATACAGTAATTATCTCTTACAAATATAATCATACGGACTCAGGTTTAACATAAAATTCTCCGTCTTCAGGGATCACGTGGTCAAGAAAGAATGCCGCCAATTCCTCTTGAATTCCTCGCATGCGAGCTGGTGCTAGGAGTTCATCCCGCTTCCGAAACATCTAATTTAAAGAAGGGGGTCAATACATATATATATATATATATATATATATATATATATATATATATATATGAATGAAACTCAACACAAATGATGGTAATAAAATAAAATTGTGAATGTTGTTATTTACGTACTTCATATTGTTCCTCAGTGTAGCCCCGCTCACAGGTCGTGTGGCGGATGGACTCGCAAACATAGTATCCACAGAAATCATTCCCTTGTTCCTGCCACAACCACTTTACAAGAAATAGAGGTTAATCAAACTGATAAGCAAGAATGCCAAATGGTATTGATGAAACTAGCGCTTGAATGACTAGTAGATGCGCTTAAAATGCTACTATAGCTACTACTTACTTTCGGGTGTCTAAATTGCAGCTCCTTCGGCAGTCCCGGAGCTTTTCTGGTGAATTTTCTCCAAACCCTGCCGGACAAAGAAAACAATTACTTGATATATCAGGAAATGAACAAAGTTGCTGATATGGTGGATAATGATCGATTTAACTTACTTCTCGAGTATTTGAGTCATGTCTGCATAGTCCTTGCGATCTTTTCGTCTTGAGTCTAAGACGGTTACTAGTCCCTGCTCAAGCTTAATATGTAGGAGAATGTAGTGGTAACTGCACACGCATGCATAACTCATCAATTACATTACTATAACCTTGACTAATATATAAGGGAAACCGAATACGCACAAGACAGTAACACTCACTTGAAGTTGTAAGGAAAGAGTATTATATCTTTGTTTTGATTTATTATCAACGATTGTAGCATGCTGGCCTCGGTTTCTGTGGCATGAAATTTAACCTGAGTTGCATCTATGAGATATGTGTTAATGAACCCAATATCACCGACTTGCCTTTTCTTCAATTCGATAATCTTCAATCTGCATAATATAGTGAGGATGATTATAAATACATGCAATGAAAGAGCTAAGCTATATAGAGAAACTTAATGACAGAAGTAGTACTACTTACAGACAGTAGCAGGCGACCGTTGTTTTATCGAGGGCCAATTGATTGAAAAACTGATAGAACTCCTCAAATGGAACAGGCAACAGATCAATTCCAACGAGGTCATGCTCCTTTTTAACTCTCACATACAAAGTACTCCTCCCCCCAGAGTCTCTGCAGATTTTCAAGTACCAATCATGCAATCTTCGCATCATCGTTGATAGAGATCTTTCATCTTTGACGAGAGGCTTCCCGTACTCGTATCTTTGCATCTGCATGTCCATGGGTTCATAATGTACTTCGTCGGGCAGGTAATCTGCAAGATTATTATAACCGGGCACCATCCTCGGATCATTAGCGACGTTGTGGCTAGGCACCTTGAGCGGGGGGCATGATTGCTTCGCTTGTTTGCCGAGTTGGGCAATTTGTTTCCCAGCTCATCGTTTTTTCAGCCTTTCATCACTGACAGTACTTCCCGACCGCTCCGCTTCGGCAAATTCCTTTCCAATAATGCGGTCATAGTTTCCTTTCGGCGGATCAGACTTTGGTGGTTTTGTCAGGGCAGCCAGAGTGCGCTTCACTTTCACCCGATCTACCTTCTCCTCCGGAGGTGGATGTTTCTTTGCTTTCACCCCTTCAAAGAATTTCCTCACTTCTTCTCGCGCGATCTCGGCGTTCTCCTCCTGGGTCCTCTCGTATGGTAACTTCTCTGGAGTCTTCAGAGAAGGACCGAATCTGTATGTCCTCCCGCCTCTGGTTGTACTGCTAGACGCCGACCGAGCAGACGAAGCGGTTGTCTTCTTTACTTGCTTAAGAGGCGGAGGAGAAGGACTACGACCCGCCGGAGCAGCTGTAGCGGCGGCAGGTCTCTTCTGCCCTTGCTGACGAGGCGGAGAAGGAGGAGGTTGGCTGCTCGGGCGCGTCGGCGCAGGCGGAGACGGAGGCAGAGTGCCGCCATGCACCGGAGAAGGAGCCGGCCGAGGGCCCTGATCGTCACTTGCCGGAGGAGGAGGCGGTGGAGGAGGCGGAGTGCCCTGACTCGCCGGAGGAGGAGGAGGAGGCGGAGGCGTCCAGTTCGGAAGGTTGATGAGGTCCTTCCGCCATAGGCATGGAGTCTTCAGAGCAGACCCCAGCCGAGTCTCCCCTTCACCGGTAGGGTGGTCAAGCTGGAGGTCCTCAAATCCCTCCGTTATCTCATCCACCATCACCCTAGCATATCCTTCTGGAATCGGTCGGCAGTGAAAAGTTGCGCTGGGTTCAGTAGGATAAACAGAGCCAACAGCCGCCTTGACCTTCAAATTCATCCATTGCGTCATAAGGTGGCAATTTTGAGACTCCGTTATAGCATCCACAGGATAGCTGGCAGCAGCCATCAAGGCATGCTGCAGCTGAAGCAGCTCGGTGGAAGCCACGCTGCTTCTGCGCTGAGATGGCGGGGTAGCTTCGGGGGAGGCTTCGGCAGTACGTTTGCTGCGATTTGCTTCTCGTTCCTCTATCGCTTGTACCCTTGCGTGCAGTGCCTGCAGTTCGGTCTGCTGCACTTTTTTCCTCCTCTCATGGGATTTGTAACCGCCTGCGTCCGGAAACCCAACCTTCCACGGAACGGAGCCTGGCGTGCCTCGTGTCCGTCCAGGGTGCTCAGGATTCCCGAGGGCCATTGTGAGCTCGTCGTGCTCTCTGTCTGGAAAGAACGTCCCTTCCTGCGCTGCGTCGATATAGTGCTTAAGCTTACTGACTGGTATGTCCATTTGTTCGTTCGTCTAAATGCATTTCCCTGTTTCAGGGTCCAAGGTTCCGCCAGCTCCGAAGAACCAAGTCCGGCAACGGCCTGGCCAGCTATTTGTCTCTGGTTCGATCCCTTTATGAACCAGATCATTCTCAACCTTGGACCACTTAGGCCGGGCTACGAGGTAGCCACCTGACCCCGTGCGATGGTGAAGCTTCTTCTTCGCGGCATTTTGCTTGTTTGTCGCCGACATCTTCTTACTCTTTTCCGATGTCTTGTAGGCCACAAATGCGGGCCAGTGATCTCTGATCTTCTCATATTTGCCCTTGAATTCTGGTGTCTCTTTTTTATCGACAAACCTATTCAGCTCTTTTTTCCACCTCCTGAATAGATCTGCCATCCTCTTTAGAGCAAAAGACTTGATTAATTTCTCTTTAATTGGGTTCTCTGGATTATCCTCTGGCGGTAGGGTGAAATTTGACTTCAGCTTAGTCCAAAGATCATTTTTCTGCATATCATTGACATAAGACACCTCAGGGTCTTCTGTAGCCGGCTTAAACCATTGCTGGATGCTTATCGGGATCTTGTCCCTAACCAGAACCCCGCACTGAGCAACAAATGCACTCTTTGTCCGGAGGGGTTCAATAGGTTGGCCGTCGGGCGTGATTGCTGTGATCTCAAGCTTTTCATTCGAGCTCAACTTTTTCTTCGGGCCTCGTCTCTTTACCGAAGTTGTGCTCGATCAGGAGGGCTAGAAAAAAGAACAAAGACTTAATTAATATGTGTACATACCAAAACAATGAATGCATCAATCAGCTAGTCAGCATAGGCTTAACTAATATATATACCTGGCCGGACTCGGTTCGGTCACCGGAGCCGTCATCACGGTCTCCTTCTTGCACCGGCATTGGGTCACCGGCGCCGTCCTCATGTTCTTCTTCTTGCACCGGCATTAGGTCACCGTAGCCAGCTTGTTCACCCTCTCCTTCCAGACCATCGATATCGTTGAGATAGTACGAGACGGCATCACTTCCTTGTGCGATTATCTCCCTCAACAACGCTTCTTTTGTTGCTTCGTCTAGGGCGGTGTCCATAGTTTCTACAAATATTTACAACATGGCAATTATTATTCAAACATGATAGATGGATATATTAGTGCCAAACGTAGAACTAGCTACCTAATCATAGTAAGCTATCGGGAGGGGGTATATATCGACAACGACGACACTACATCTGTATATGTCCCTCGACGACCCTCGTTCCCGATAAAAAAAGAGGAAGAAGAAGAAAAAAAAGAGGAGAAGAAACAATAGAGGAGAAGAACTCCTCTATTCTTTCTTCTCCTCTCTTTTCTTCTTCTTCCTCTTCTTTTTTTATCCTCTTCTTCCTCCCATGTTCGAGAGGATCGCCTTGGGGTCGGGAGGTTGCCTAGTGTCAAAGGATTCAACAAAACCATGTCTTCATCATTAGGCGAAAGTAACATGTGCATGATGGTAGGAAGCTCTTCAAAGTTGTTCTGGAACGGAGTCCCAGATAGGATAATTCGCTTTTTGGTACAAAGTTCAGCAAGAGCCTTCCGAATATCGCTATTTGGAAGGCCTTTGCTGAATTCGTACCAAAAGGCGGATTATTCTATCCGGGACTCCATTCCAGAACAACTTTGCAGAACTTCGTACCAACATGCCCTGGTTACTTCCGGCTAATGATGAAGGCATGGATTTCTTCAATACTTTGACACTAGGAAACCTCTCTCGACCCCTCGGCGATTCTTGACCCCTCGAACCCTCAACGACCCTGAAACCCTCGACCCTTGACCCCTTAACGACCCTCGACCCTCTACCCTAGTTCCCGACCCTCGACCAATAGAGGAGAAGAAGAAAGGAATAGCTAGAGGAGAAGATCGAAGAAAAAAAAGAAGAAACAAAAGAGGAGAAGAAGAAAGGAATAGTGGAGAAGAAGAGAAAATAGAATATTCTATTTTCTCTTCTTCTCCACTATTCCTTTCTTCTTCTCCTCTTCTTTTTCTTCTGTTTTCTTCTTCTTATTTATTTCTCCTCTTCTTTTCGGTAGAGGAAACCCTAAATAGCTAGCAAGTATCGTGGGTGTGAGATACATGTGGCCTTCGGTGTCGGACACTACATCCACGACCCACAAGTGACGTGGGCGTCGAAACCCGCGCCACTTGTGGGATGTGGATGTAGTGTTCGACACCGACGGTACATGTATCTCACACCGACGATACTTTCTATTTAGGGTTTCTCGACCCTCAACCCCTAGGCGACCGTCGATCCCTCTCTTTTTTTTCTTCCTCTTCTTTTTTATCCTCTTCTTCCTCTAACGCTCGGCGACCCTCGACGACCCTCGTTCCCGATAAAAAAAGAGGAAGAAGAAGAAAAAAAAGAGGAGAAGAAAGAATAGAGGAGATCTTCTCCTCTATTCTTTCTTCTCCTCTTTTTTCTTTTCTTATTCCTCTTCTTTTTTTTATCCTCTTCCTCCTCTCATGTTCGACGACCCTCGACCCCTCGGCGACCCTAGACCCCCTCTCGACCCCCTCTTCTTCTCCCTCTTCTTCCCCTTCTTCCCCGCCTAAAATGACCTAAAATGAAAATAACCTAAAATTCACTAAAGTTATCGATGACCCTCTTCTCCCCTCTTCTTCTCCTTTCTTACACATATACATTATAGCCACATACACATATATGAACAGAAAAAATAGACATATACATTGTTCACATACATATACATTTTATGAACAGAAAAAATCCTAGTTTTTCTAAAAAAACAGAAAAAATAGAAAAAAAATCCTAATTGTTCACATACACATATACACATATATGAACAGAAAAAATAGACATATATGAACAGAAAAAATCCTAATTTTTCTAAAAAACAGAAGAAAAAAATAGAAAAAAATCCTAATTGTTCACATACACATATACACATATATGAACAGAAAAAATAGACATATATGAACAGAAAAAATAGACATATACATTGTTCACATACACATACATTTTATGAACAGAAAAAATCCTAATTTTTCTAAAAAACAGAAAAAAATAGAAAAAAATCCTAATTGTTCACATACACATATACACATATATGAACAGAAAAAATAGACATATACATTAGAAAAAAATATACATATACATTATTCACATACACATATACATTTTATGAATAGAAAAAATCCTAATTTTTCTAAAAAACAGAAAAAATCCTAATTTTTCTAAAAAACAGAAAAAATCTATGAACACATTAAGGAAGGAAGGAGAGGATGGGGCGGTAGCTAGCTACCCCTCCCGGAGGGATCGGGGAGGAGACGCGGGCGGCCGGGGTCGGGGTCGGCGAGGGCGAGGGCGACGGCGGGGCGCGCTCGGCGGCGGCGGACGATGGAGCTCGGGGGCGCGCGGGGCAGGAGCTCGGGGGCTCGGGGACGGCAGAGCTCGAGGGCGAGGGCGAGGGCGAGGGCGACGACGGGGCGGCTCGGGGTCGGCGACGGCGAGCACGGGGCACGGGCGCGGGGCGACGGCGACGGCGAGCACGGGGCAGGGGCGCGGGGCGACGGCGAGCACGGGCAGGGGCGCGGGGCGTCGTCGGGGATGGGAACTGGCGATGAAATCTGAAAAAACGCCAAGTCTTTGCTTATATAGAAAAGGCATTGGTCACGGTTCGTGGCACCAACCGTGGCCAATGCCCCCTTTTAGTCCCGGTTGGTGCCACGAACCGGGACCAAAGGCCAATTTTCGGCAGCCCAAAGGGCGGGAAGCGGCGGCCTTTGGTCCCGGTTGGTGGCACCAACCGGGACTAAAGGGGGGCATTGGTCACGATTAGTGCCACGAACCGTGACCAATGCCCCCTTTAGTCCCGGTTAGTGCCACCAACCGGGACCACTGCCCTTCTGCTGCCCGCGCCCAAAAGTTTAGTCCCACATCGCTAGTTGAGAGGGCTCGGGAGTGGTTTATAAGCGCTGCTGCGCCCACCCTCCTGAGCTCCTCTCAACTGCAGGCTTTCGGGCCTAACCTGTCATTGCAATGCCTGTGGGCCTACTGGGCCTGCTGCGTGCCTGAATCCTGGCCCATGTAGGGTTTCTAGTCGTATTCAGGCCGTGGAGGCCCAGTAGGTGGCATTTTTTTCTTTTTTATTTCTACATTTTTTTGGTTTTTTATTTTTTGCTTTTAGGTCACAAAAATTATAAACTTTCTATTAGTGCCATTAGTTTTAAATTTTAAATAGTTTAAATTTGAATTTTTAAAAATTTGTGTGAATCACAAGTTTATGAATAACTTTACTATAAAATTAGATTTTTTTTTCTATTTATTTTTTATTTCTACTTAAAACTAAATACTTACAGTTTTTTAGTGATTTCTTTTTGCTTTTAGGTCACAAAAATTATAAACTTTCTGTTAGTGCCATTAGTTTTAAATTTGAATTTTTAAAAATTTGAAGAATATTATAGTTTTATTTTAGTTTAATTACTTACAGTTTTTTAGTGATACTTATAGTTTTATTTTACTTATAATTTTTTTTTGTTTTCTTCTTTTGTTTTATTTTTTGCTTTTTATTTTTTTATTTGTACTCTATGTATGTGAATCACTAGTTTATGAATAACTTTACTATGAAGTTAGATTTTTGAGTGATTCTTTTTCCTGCTACTTAATATTACAGTGTTTTATCATTATACTCTATTTGGTAATTTTAGGTTATTTTTAATATCTGTTTTAATCAAAAACAAATTTTGTTATTTTTTGCTATTAATGTGTTGAACAAAAAATACTTTCTGAATTTAAGTTGCATAAATTTTATATAAGTTTAGTTTCAAAAATACTAGAGGTTTATAAAAACTTTTTAATTGATTCCTTTTGCTTTTTTGAGCTATAAGACCCTGAAATTGAAAAGCATTTCAAATGAACTCCGAAAAGGTTGAAAGTTGGCATGGTATCATCATTTCACCCACATAGCATGTGCAACAAAGTTGAGATGGTTACGGCAAAAATTGGATGCACTTCGTGTACAAAACGGACAATCTCTTTCGAAGTATCAGGGTTTCGGACGAAAGATCATCTGTTACAAAGGGATTTCATTTTCTTGAACTTATTTGAACTCCATATTTTTTCTGTGTTCAAAATGCACCATTCAAAGACACATCATCAATTTTCAACCCTTTCTGACTTCATTTGTTATTTTTCATGCATTTATTGATTTTTTTGAGCTATAAGACCCTGAAATTGAAAAGCATTTCAAATGAACTCCGAAAAGGTTGAAAGATGGCATGGTATCATCATTTCACCCACATAGCATGTGCAACAAAGTTGAGATGGTAACGGCAAAAACTGGATGCACTTCGTGTACAAAACGGACAATCTCTTTCGAAGTATCAGGGTTTCGGACGAAAGATCATCTGTTACAAAGTGATTTCATTTTCTTGAACTTATTTGAACTCCATATTTTTTCTGTGTTCAAAATGCACCATTCAAAGACACACCATCAATTTTCAACCCTTTCTGACTTCATTTGTTATTTTTCATGCATTTAGTGATTTTTTTGAGCTATAAGACCCTAAAATTGAAAAGCATTTCAAATGATCTCCGAAAAGGTTGAAAGTTGGCATGGTATCATCATTTCACCCACATAGCATGTGCAACAAAGTTGAGATGGTTATGGAAAAAACTGGATGCACTTCGTGTACAAAACGAACAATCTCTTTCGAAGTATCAGAGTTTCGGACGAAAGATCATCTGTTACAAAGTTGGCATGGTATCATCATAATAGATTTCTTCTTCCACATGGGTGCATGTCCCTCAGCGTCATTCGGAACAGCTAGTCCACCGGGACCCTTTCCAAAGATGACGTAGGGTAAATCATTGACCATAGCAAGCACGTGATCACCGGTGCGCATGGCGGGCTTCTTCCGGTGATCTGCCTCGCCTTTGAAATGCTTGCCTTTCTTTCGACATTGATGGTTGGTCGGAAGAAATCGACGATGGCCCAGGTACACATTCTTCCTGCATTTGTCCAGGTATATACTTTTAGTGTCATCTAAACAGTGCGTGCATGCGTGGTATCCTTTGTTTGTCTGTCCTGAAAGGTTACTGAGAGCGGGCCAATCGTTGATGGTCACGAACAACAACGCCTTAAGGTTAAATTCATCCTGTCTGTGCTCATCCCACGTACGTACACCGTTTCCATTCCACAGCTGTAAAAGTTCTTCAACTAATGGCCTTAGGTACACATCAATTTCGTTGCCGGGTTGCTTAGGGCCTTGGATGAGAACTGGCATCATAATGAACTTCCGCTTCATGCACATCCAAGGAGGAAGGTTATACATACATAGAGTCACGGGCCAGGTGCTGTGATTACTGCTCTGCTCCCCGAAAGGATTAATGCCATCCGCGCTTAAAGCAAACCATACATTCCTTGGGTCCTTTGCAAACTCATCCCAGTACTTTCTCTCGATTTTTCTCCACTGCGACCCGTCAGCGGGTGCTCTCAACTTCCCATCTTTCTTTCGGTTCTCACTGTGCCATCGCATCAACTTGGCATGCTCTTCATTTCTGAACAGACGTTTCAACCGTGGTATTATAGGAGCATACCACATCACCTTTGCAGGAACCCTCTTCCTGAGGGACTCGCCGTCAACATCACCGGGGTCATCTCGTCTGATCTTATACCGCAACGCACCGCATACCGGGCATGCGTTCAGATCCTTGTATGCACCGCGGTAGAGGATGCAGTCATTAGGGCATGCATGTATCTTCTCCACCTCCAATCCTAGAGGGCATACGACCTTCTTTGCTGCGTATGTACTGTCGGGCAATTCGTTATCCTTTGGAAGCTTCTTCTTCAATATTTTCACTAGCTTCTCAAATCCTTTGTCAGCCACAGTATTCTCTGCCTTCCACTGCAGCAATTCCAGTACGGTACCGAGCTTTGTGTTGCCATCTTCGCAATTGGGGTATGACCCTTTTTTGTGATCCTCTAACATGCGATCGAACTTCAGCTTCTCATTTTGACTAATGCATTGCGTCCTTGCATCGACAATGACCCGGCGGAGATCATCATCATCGGGCATATCGTCTGGTTCCTCTTGATCTTCAGCAGCTTCACCCGTGGCAGCATCATTGGGCACATCATCGTCTGGTTCCTCTTGATCTTCACCAGCTCCCCCCTGTTGCAGCATCACCGTATTCAGGGGGCACATAGTTGTCATCGTACTCTTCTTCTTCGCCGTCTTCCATCATAACCCCTATTTCTCCGTGCCTCGTCCAAACATTATAGTATGGCATGAAACCCTTGTAAAGCAGGTGGGAGTGAAGGATTTTCCGGTTAGAGTAAGACCTCGTATTCCCACATTCAGTGCATGGACAACACATAAAACCATTCTGCTTGTTTGCCTCAGCCGCATCGAGAAACTCATGCACGCCCTTAATGTACTCGCGGGTGTGTCTGTCACCGTACATCCATTGCCGGTTCATCTGCGTGCATTATATATAATTAAGTGTCCAAATTAATAGAAGTTCATCATCACATTAAAACCAAAGTGCATACATAGTTCTCATCTAACAACATATAGCTCTCCAGAGCATCTAATTAATTAAACCATGCATTGAAACTATGTAAAACATTTCAATGCGAAAACAAATGCGATCATAATCGCAACCAAGGTAACAATTGAACCAACGACATAATGATACCAAGCCTCGGTATGAATGGCATATTTTCTAATCTTTCTAATCTTCAAGCGCATTGCATCCATCTTGATCTTGTGATCATCGACGACATCCGCAACATGCAACTCCAATATCATCTTCTCCTCCTCAATTTTTTTTTATTTTTTCCTTCAACAAATTGTTTTCTTCTTCAACTAAATTTAACCTCTCGACAAGGTCGGTTGGCATTTCCGATTCACATACATCCTAGATAAATAAAATCTATGTCACGTTGGTCGGCATAATTTTCATAAACAATAAATGAACCAATAGTTATAAAGATAATATACATACCAAATCCGAATCATAGACAGGACGAGGGCCGACGGGGGCGGATACCAAAACCATCGCACTATATAAGATGCAATAATAAATGTAAGAAAATGATACAAGTATCTATCTAAACATACAAGTAAGAATATTTTTCCTTTCGGAAAGAAGATAAGAATAAGAGGCTCACCACGGTGGTGTCGGTGATGAGATCGGCGCGGGTGATCGACGGCGGTGAAGACGGGGACGGGGCGTGACAGACCGCTAAATCTAGACAAATCTCGAGGAAAATGGAGCTTGGAGGTCGAGCTTCGAGAGGAGAAAGCTTAAGTAGTGTGGCTCGGGCATTCCATCGAACACCTCATGTGCATAGGAGGTGAGCTAGAGCACCACAAAGGCCTCTCCCCCTCGGCCAGAAAAAACAGAGCACTGTGCTCTGCTCTTGTGCGAGGGGGTATATATAGGCAATTCATTGGTCCCGGTTCGTGGCATGAACCGGGACTAAAGGGGAGCCTTTGGTCCCGGTTCAAGCCACCAACCGGGACCAATGGTGGTGGGCCAGGAGGGAGGCCCTTTGGTCCCGGTTCGTCCCACCAACCGGGACCAAAAGGTCCATACGAACCGGGACCAATGGCCCACGTGGCCCGGCCGGCCCCCTGGGCTCACGAACCGGGACCAATGCCCACATTGGTCCCGGTTCAAGACTGAACCGGGACTAATGGGCTGAGGAGGCCTGGACCATAGCCCCTTTTTCTACTAGTGCATCGACGCCACCACGACGCCAGACTTTACTGCCCATCTCCATTCTTCTTCTTGCTAATCCAGTCACATAGTGTACTAGCTTGCTCTTGCACAGTACTTGCTTCTTCAACACAACAGTCTCTATGTCGGTGCATCGCTCGGTCATCGTGGACTGAAATGTGCCTATATTTTTTGGCAGATGAGAGAGACCTTTTGGTTTGAGGTGACCTCCCAGGAAGCAAAGGGCGTGGTAAGGGAAGCAATGTCACAAGGTCTCTTTCCTTGTTTTTTCGTTGCCCTTTATAATCTGTTTCAGACCAGCTATGTTTCTTTCTTTTTTTAATCTGCGTGCGTGTATGTGCTGTTACTTCTCAGGGAAACCATAGTAGTCTGGTGGTGGTTGAGTTGTAACCATAGTAGTTATAAGGATTACCTGTTGATGCTTTTTTTGGAAATGTTATGATCCATGAATGAATTATGATGCTGCTCTCTAGCCTGTGATTGTTGTTTTCCTTTTTATCAGATTGCCTTTTCTTCTTTTGAGAATCAGATTTGGACAGATTGTTGGAGCTGTCAAATGTACTCTCTGCGTCTCATAAATGTTAGACGTTTTTGCAAACTAACTTAGCATGTAAAACTTGCAAACTTTTCGAGTAGATGATTTTTCATATATAAAACTTTTTAATCCGAGTTCGTATGCAAAAGTTATGTCCATTTTACAAATTTCCAGAGAGATTTTGCAAATAAATTCGAAATTTATATTTGTAAATTTTCCCAACAACTAGACCACATATCACATGGCAAACTTATTTTCTTTTATTTTTTTGACATTTTTATCATTTTTTTATTTTTTTAGAAACTGAAAAGGCGGTCCACGGGGGAGCGGGGTGCATTCGGTGGAAGCCGGGCAAGCTAGTAATGGCGCACTGTGGGGTGGTGCGCCATTAGTAGTTAAACTAGTAATGGCGCACCACACCCACGGTGCGCCATTACTAGTTTTGTAAAAAAAAATATAAAAAAATTTGAATTTTTTTGAAAAAAACTTAGTAATGGCGCATCAGTGGACAGTGCGCCATTACTAGTTAAAAACTAGTAATGGCGCACGGTCCACTGGTGCGCCATTACTAACAATTTTTTTTATTTTTTTACTTTTTTTCAAAACTTCTAATGGCGCACCGTGGGTGTGGTGCGCCATTACTAGTTGCACCACACCCACGGTGCACCATTAGTAACAAATTTTGTTTTTTTTAACTTCTAGTGGCGCACCGCACATCAGGTGCGCCACTGCTATATTCTAATGGCGCACCACATATGTGGTGCGCCATTAGTGTCCATTTTATCTATAGCCGTTGTCCTTGTAGTGCCAGTGATTCACTCATGGATTACTTTGGTACCTCCCTACTAAACTAATAGCAAGGCACACATCAGGTTTGATACACAGCATTGCATATATGATAGAGCCTATGGCTGAAGCATAGGAAACATATTTCATTTTCTCTCTATCTTCTGCAGTGGTCGGGCATTGAGTCTTACTCAACTTCACACCTTGTAACACTGGCAAGAACCCTTTCTTTGCTTGATCCATTTTGAACTTTTTCAAAACTTTGTTAAGGTATTTGCTTTGTAAAAGCCCAATTAAGCGTCTCAATCTATCTCTATAGATCTTGATGCCCAATATATAAGCAGCTTCACCGAGGTCTTTCATTGAAAAATTCTTATTCAAATATCCTTTTATGCTATTCAGAAATTCTATATCATTTCCAATCAATAATATGTCATCCACATATAATTTCAGAAATGCTACAGAGCTCCCACTCACTTTTTTGTAAATACAGGCTTCACCAAAAATCTGTATAAAATCATATGCTTTGACCACACTATCAAAACGTTTATTCCAACTCCGAGAGACTTGCACCAGTCCATAAATGGATTGCTGGAGCTTGCACACTTTGTTAGCTTCCTTTGGATCGACAAAACCTTCTGGTTGCATCATATACAACTCTTTTTCCAGAAATCCATTCAGAAATGCAGTTTTGACATTCATTTGCCAAATTTCATAATCATAAAATGTGGCAATTGCTAACATGATTCGGACAGACTTAAGCACCGCTATGGGTGAGAAGGTCTCATCGTAGTCAATCCCTTGAATTTGTCGAAAACCTTTTGCAACAAGTCGAGCTTTATAGACAGTAATATTACCATCTGTGTCAGTCTTCTTCTTGAAGATCCATTTATTCTCGATGACTTGCCGATCAATGGCCAAGTCAACCAAAGTCCACACTTTGTTCTCATACATGGATCCCATCTCAGATTTCATGGCTTCAAGCCATTTTGCGGAACCTGGGCTAACCATCACTTCTTCATAGTTCGTAGATTCGTCATGGTCTAGCAACATAACCTTCAGAACAGGATTACCGTACTACTCTGGTATGGATCTTACTCTGCTTGTCCTACGAGGTTTAGTAATAACTTGATCTGAAGTTTCATGATCATTATCATTAACTTCCTTACTAATTGGTGTAGACGTCACAGGAACCGGTTTCTGTGATGAACTACTTTCCAACAAGGGAGCAGATACTGTTACCTCATCTAGTTCTACTTTCCTCCCACTCACTTCTTTCGAGAGAAACTCCTTCTCTAGAAAGGATCCATTCTTAGCAACGAATGTCTTGCCCTCGGATGTGTGATAGAAGGTGTACCCAAGAGTTTCCTTTGGGTATCCTATGAAGACACATTTCTCTGATTTGGGTTCGAGCTTATCAGGTTGAAGCTTTTTCACATAAGCATCGCAGACCCAAACTTTAAGAAATGACAACTTTGGTTTCTTGCCAAACCACAGTTCATAAGGTGTCGTCTCAACGGATTTTGATGGTGCCCTATTTAACGTGAATGCGGCCGTCTCTAAAGCATAACCCCAAAACGATAGCGGTAAATCAGTAAGAGACATCATAGATCGCACCATATCTAGTAAAGTACGATTACGACGTTCGGACACACCATTACGTTGGGGTGTTTCGGGTGGCGTGAGTTGCGAAACTATTCCGCATTGTTTCAAATGTTGACCAAACTCGTAACTCAAATATTCTCCTCCATGATCAGATCGTAGAAACTTTATTTTTTTGTTACGATGATTTTCAACTTCACTCTGAAATTCTTTGAACTTTTCAAATGATTCAGACTTATGTTTCATTAAGTAGATATACTTATATCTGCTTAAATCATGCACTACTAGGAAAAGGGCTATAGATAGGATTGACACTAATGGCGCACCAGGGAAGTAGTGCGCCACTACTATATACTAATGGCGCACCAGTTGGTGATGCGCCATTAGTGTGGAAGACACTAATGGCGCACCAGAAAACAGGTGCGCCACTAGTGATAATTTATTTATTTATTTTTACATACATACTAATGGCGCATCCTATGTCTGGTGCGCCATTATGGCGCACCAGACATGGAGTGCGTCAGTACTGAATTTTTTTATTCTTTTTTTTGCAAAACTACTAATGGCGCACCGCCTCACCGTGCGCCATTACTAGTTTAAACTACTAATGACGCACCCTGTAAAAGTGCGCCATTAGTATATATATATATATATATATATATATATATATATATATATTTTACTTTTCTGCAAAACTACTAATGGCGCACCACCTGCAGGTGCGACATTAGTAACCAGGGTTACTAATGGCGCATGTGCATGTGGGTTACTAATGGCGCATGTGAAGGAAATATGCCCTAGAGGCAATAATAAAGTTATTATTTATTTCCTTATATCATGATAAATGTTTATTATTCATGCTAGAATTGTATTAACCGGAAACATAATACATGTGTGAATACATAGACAAACAGAGTGTCACTAGTATGCCTCTACTTGACTAGCTCGTTAATCAAAGATGGTTAAGTTTCCTAACCATGAAAAAAAGAGTTGTTATTTGATTAACGAGGTCACATCATTAGTTGAATGATCTGATTGACATGACCCATTTCATTAGCTTAGCACCCGATCGTTTAATATGTTGCTATTGCTTTCTTCATAACTTATACATGTTCCTATGACTATGAGATTATGCAACTCCCATTTGCCGGAGGAACACTTTGGGTACTACCAAACGTCACAACGTAACTGGGTGATTATAAAGGAGTACTACAGGTGTCTCCAATGGTAGATGTTGGGTTGGCGTATTTCGAGATTAGGGTTTGTCACTCCGATTGTCGGAGAGGTATCTCTGGGCCCTCTCGGTAATGCACATCACTTAAGCCTTGCAAGCATTGCAACTAATGAGTTAGTTGCGGGATGATGTATTACGGAACGAGTAAAGAGACTTGCCGGTAACGAGATTGAACTAGGTATTGGATACCGACGATCGAATCTCGGGCAAGTAACATACCGATGACAAAGGGAACAACGTATGTTGTTATACGGTCTGACCGATAAAGATCTTCGTAGAATATGTAGGAGCCAATATGGGCATCCAGGTCCCGCTATTGGTTATTGACCGGAGACGTGTCTTGGTCATGTCTACATTGTTCTCGAACCGAGGGTCCGCACGCTTATGGTTTCGATGACAGTTATATTATGAGTTTATGAGTTTTGATGTACCGAAGGAGTTCGGAGTCCCGGATGAGACCGGGGACATGATGAGGAGTCTCGAAATGGTCGAGACGTAAAGATCGATATATTGGACGACTATATTCGGTCTTCGGAAAGGTTCCGAGTGATTCGGGTATTTTTCGGAGTACCGGGGAGTTACGGGAATTCGCTGGGAGAAATATTGGGCCTTGATGGGCTTTAGTGGGAAGAGGAGAAAAGGCGTGCTGCGCCCCCCCCCCCCTCACCTCTAGTCCGAATTAGACTAGGGAAAAGGGGGCCGGCCACCTCTCCTTCTCCTCCTATTCCTTCTCCCTTCCTCCCCTCTTGGTGGACTCCTACTATGACTTGGAGTCCTAGTAGGACTCCCTATCCTGGCCGCACCTTTGCCTTGGCCGGCCTCCTCCTCCTCCATCCTTTATATACAAGGGCAGGGGCACCCCATAGACACACAAGTTGATCCTTGAGATCGTTCCTTAGCCGTGTGCGGTGCCCCCTGCCACCAAATTCCACCTCGATCATACCGTTGCAATGCTTAGGTGAAGCCCTGCGTCGGTAGTACATCAAGATCGTCACCACGCCGTCATGCTGACGGAACTCTTCCTCGATGCTTTGCTGGATCGGAGCCCGAGGATCGTCATCAAGCTGAACGTGTGCTAAGAACTCGGAGGTGCCGGAGTAACGGTGCTTGGATCGGTCGGATCGGGAAGAAGACGTACGACTACTTCCTCTACGTTGTGTGATCGCTTCCGCAGTCAGTCTGCGTTGGTACGTAGACAACACTCTCCCCTCTCGTTGCTATGCATCACCATGATCTTGCGTGTGCGTACGATTTTTTTTGAAATTACTACGTTCCCCAACAGTGGCATCCAAGCCTAGGTTTTATGGTTTGATGTTATTTGCACGAGTAGAACACAAGTGAGTTGTGGGCGATACAAGTCATACTGCCTACCAGCATGTCAAACTTTAGTTCGGCGGTATTGTTGGACGAGACGACCCGGACCAACCTTACGCGTACGCTTACGCGAGACCGGTTCCCTCGACGTGCTTTGCACATAGATGGCTTGCGGGCGACTGTCTCTCCAACTTTAGTTGAACCGAGTGTGGCTACGCCCGGTCCTTGAGAAGGTTAAAACGGAGTCTATTTGACAAACTATCGTTGTGGTTTTGATGCGTAGGTGAGATGAGTTTTTGCTTAAGCCCGTAGCAGCCACGTAAAACTTGCAACAACAAAGTAGAGGACGTCTAACTTGTTTTTGCAGGGCATGTTGTGATGTGATATGGTCAAGGCATGATGCTGATTTTATTGTATGAGATGATCATGTTTTGTAACCAAGTTATCGGCAACTGGCAGGAGCCATATGGTTGTCGCTTTATTGTATGCAATGCAATCGCGATGTAATGCTTTACTTTATTACTAAGCGGTAATGATAGTCGTGGAAGCATAAGATTGGCGAGACGACAACGATGCTACGATGGAGATCAAGGTGTCGCGCCGGTGACGATGGTGATCATGACGGTGCTTCGGAGATGGAGATCACAAGCACAAGATGATGATGGCCATATCATATCACTTATATTGATTGCATGTGATGTTTATCTTTTATGCATCTTATCTTGCTTTGATTGACGGTAGCATTATAAGATGATCTCTCACTAAATTATCAAGAAGTGTTCTCCCTGAGTATGCACCGTTGCCAAAGTTCGTCGTGCCCAGACACCACGTGATGATCGGGTGTGATAAGCTCTACGTCCATCTACAACGGGTGCAAGCCAGTTTTGCACATGCAGAATACTCAGGTTAAACTTGACGAGCCAAGCATATACAGATATGGCCTCGGAACACGGAGACCGAAAGGTCGAGCGTGAATCATATAGTAGATATGATCAAGATAACGATGTTCACCATTGAAAACTACTCCATCTCACGTGATGATCGGTTATGGTTTAGTTGATTTGGATCACGTGATCACTTAGAGGATTAGAGGGATATCTATCTAAGTGGGAGTTCTTAAGTAATATGATTAATTGAACTTAAATTTATCATGAACTTAGTCCTGGTAGTATTTTGCAAATTATGTTGTAGATCAATAGCTCGTGTTGTTGCTTCCCTGTGTTTATTTTGATATGTTCCTAGAGAAAATTGTGTTGAAAGATGTTAGTAGCAATGATGCGGATTGGATCCGTGATCTGAGGTTTATCCTCATTGCTGCACAGAATAATTATGTCCTTGATGCACCACTAGGTGACAGACCTATTGCAGGAGCAGATGCAAACGTTATGAACATTTGGCTAGCTCAATATGATGACTACTTGATAGTTTAAGTGCACCATGGTTAATGACTTAGAATCGGGACTTCAAAGACGTTTTGAACGTCATGGACCATATGAGATGTTCCAGGAGTTGAAGTTAATATTTCAAGCAAATACCCGAGTTGAGAGATATGAAGTCTCCAACAAGTTCTATAGCTAAAAGATGGAGGAGAATCGCTCAACTAGTGAGCATCTGCTCAGATTGTCTGGGTACTACAATCGCTTGAATCAAGTGGGAGTTAATCTTCCAGATAAGATAGTGATTGACAGAATTCTCTAGTCACCATCACCAAGTTAGTAGAACTTCGTGATGAACTATAGTATGCAAGGGATGATGAAAACGACTCCCGAGCTGTTCATGATGATGAAATCGATGAAGGTAGAAATCAAGAAAGAACATCAAGTGTTGATGGTTGACAAGATCACTAGTTTCAAGAAAAGGGCAAAAGGAAAGGAGGGGAACTTCAAGAAGAACAGCAAGCAAGTTGCTGCTCAAGTGAAGAAGCCCAAGTCTGGTCCTAAGCCTGAGACTAAGTGCTTCTACTGCAAAGGGACTGGTCACTGGAAGCAGAACTACCCCAAGTATTTGGCGGATAAGAAGGATGGCAAAGTGAACATAAGTATATTTGATATACATGTTATTGATGTGTACTTTACTAGTGTTTATAGCAACCCCTCAGTATTTGATGCTAGTTCAGTTGCTAAGAGTAGTAACTCGAAACGGGAGTTGCAGAATGAATAGAGACTAGTTAAGGGTGAAGTGACGATGTGTGTTGGAAGTGGTTCCAAGATTGATATGATCATCATCGCACACTCCCTATACTTTCGGGATTAGTGTTGAACCTAAATAAGTGTTATTTGGTGTTTGCGTTGAGCATAAATATGATTTGATCATGTTTATTGCAATACGGTTATTCATTTAAGTAAGAGAATAAATTGTTGCTCTGTTTACATGAATAAAACCTTATATGGTTACACACCCAATGAAAATAGTTCGTTGGATCTCGATCGTAGTGATACACATAATCATAAATATTGAAACCAAAAGATGCAAAGTTAATAATGATAGTGCAACTTATTTGTAGCACTGCCGTTTAGGTCATATTGGTGTAAAGCGCATGAAGAAACTCCATGCTGATGGGATTTTGGAATCACTTGATTATGAATCACTTGATGCTTGCGAACCATGCCTTATGGGCAAGATGACTAAAACGCCGTTCTTCGGAACAATGAAGCAAGCAACAGATTTGTTGGAAATCATACATACTGATGTATGTGGTCCGATGAATATTAAGGATTATAGCAGGTATCATTATTTTCTGACCTTCATAAGATGATTTGAGCAGATATGGGGATATCTACTTGATGAAACATAAGTCTGAAACACTTGAACAGTTCAAAGAATTTCAGAGTGAAGTGGAAAATCATCGTGACAAGAAAATAAAAGTTTCTACGATATGATCGCAGAGGTAAAATATTTGAGTTACGAGTTTGGTCTTCAGTTAAAACAATGTGAAATAGTTTCACTACTCACGCCACCTGGAACACCATAATGCAATGGTGTGTCCGAACATCATAACCGCACTTTATTAGATATGGTGCGATCTATGATGTCTCTTACCGATCTACCACTATCGTATTGGGGTTATGCATTAGAGACAGCTGCATTCACGTTAAATAGGGCACCATCTAAATCCGTTGAGACGACACCGTATGAACTATGGTTTGGCAAGAAACCTAAGCTGTTGTTTCTTAAAAGTTTGAGGTTGCAATGCTTATGTGAAAAAGTTTCAACCTGATAAGCTCAAACCCAAATCGGAGAAATGTGTCTTCATAGGATATCCAAAGGAAACTATTGGATACACCTTCTATCACAAGACCGAAGGCAAGACTTTTGTTGCTAAATTCAGAAACTTTCTAGAGAAGGAGTTTTCTCTCGAAAGAAGTGAGTGGGAGGAAAGTAGAACTTGATGAGGTAACTGTACCTGCTCCCTTATTGGAAAGTAGTGCGTCACACAGATTTGTTCTTGTGACTACTACACCAATTAGTGAGGAAGCTAATGATGATGATCATGTAACTTCAGATCAAGTTACTACCGAATCTCGTAGGTAAACCATAGTGAGATCTGCACCAGAGTGGCACGGTAATCCTGTTCTGGAGGTCATGTTACTTGACCATGACGAACCTACGAACTATGAGGAAGCGATGATGAGCCCAGATTCCGCGAAATGGTTTGAGGCCATGAAATCTGAGATATGATCCATGTATGAGAACAAAGTTTGGACTTTGGTTGACTTGCCCGATGATCGGCAAGCAATTCAGAATAAATGGATCTTCAAGAGGAAGACGGACGCTGATAGTAGTGTTACTATCTACAAAGCTAGAATTGTCGCAAAAGGTTTTCGACAAGTTCAAGGTGTTGACTACGAATCATGTTAATAATTGCCGCATTTTATGAAATCTGGCAAATGGATAAACAAAACTGCATTCCTTAATGGATTTATTAAAGAAGAGTTGTATATGATGCAACCAGAAGGTTTTGTCAATCCGAAAGGTACTAACAAAATGTGCAAACTCCAGCGATCCATCTGTGGACTGGTGCAAGCATCTCGGAGTTGGAATATACGCTTTGATGAGTTGATCAAAGCATATAGTTTTATACAGACTTGCGGTGAAGCCTGTATTTACGAGAAATTGAGTGGGAGCACTACAGCATTTCTGATAAGTATATGTGAATGACATATTGTTGATCGGAAATAATGTAGAATTATTCTTTAAAGCATAAAGGAGTGTTTGAAAGGAGTTTTTTCAAAGAAAGACTTCGGTGAAGTGCTTACATATTGAGCTTCAAGATCTATAGAGATAGATCAAGACGCTTGATAAGTTTTTTCAATGAGTACATACCTTGACAAGATTTTCAAGTAGTTCAAAATGGAGCAGTCAAAGAAAGAGTTCTTGCCTGTATTACAAGGTGTGAAGTTGAGTAAGACTCAAAGCCCGACCACGGCAGAAGATAGAAAGAGAATAAAAGTCATTCCCTATGCCTTGGCCATAGGTTCTATAAAGTATGTCATGCTGTATACCAGATCTATTGTATACCCTGCACTGATTTGGCAAGGGAGTACAATAGTGATCTAGGAGTAGATCACTGGACAGCGGTCAGAATTATCCTTAGTGAAATAAGGATATGTTTCTCGATTATGGACGTGACAAAAAGGTTTGTCGTAAAGGGTTACGTCGATGCAAGTTTTGACACTGATCCAGATGATTCTAAGTCTCAATCTGGATACATATTGAAAGTGGGAGCAATTAGCTAGAGTAGCTCCGTGTAGAGCATTGTAGACATAGAACTTGCAAAATACTTACGAATCTGAATGTGACAGACCCGTTGAATAAAATTATCTCACAAACAAAACATGATCACACCTTAGTACTCTTTGGGTGTTAATCATATAGATATGTGAACTAGATTACTGACTCTAGTAAACCCTTTGAGTGTTGGTCACATGACGATGTGAACTATGGGTGTCAAACACATGGTGATGTGAACTATTACTGTTAAATCACATGGCGATGTGAACTAGATTATTGACTCTAGTGCAAGTGGGAGACTGAAGGAAATATGCCCTAGAGGCAATAATAAAGTTATTATTTATTTCCTTATATCATGATAAATGTTTATTATTCATGCTAGAATTGTATTAACCGGAAACATAATACATGTGTGAATACATAGACAAACAGAGTGTCACTAGTATGCCTCTACTCGACTAGCTCGTTAATCAAAGATGGTTAAGTTTCCTAACCATGAACAAAAGAGTTGTTATTTGATTAACGAGGTCACATCATTAGTTGAATGATCTGATTGACATGACCCATTTCATTAGCTTAGCACCCGATCGTTTAGTATGTTGCTATTGCTTTCTTCATAACTTATACATGTTCCTATGACTATGAGATTATGCAACTCCCGTTTGCCGGAGGAACACTTTGGGTACTACCAAACGTCACAACGTAACTGGGTGATTATAAAGGAGTACTACAGGTGTCTCCAATGGTAGATGTTGGGTTGGCATATTTCGAGATTAGGGTTTGTCACTCCGATTGTCGGAGAGGTATCTCTGGGCCCTCTCGGTAATGCACATCACTTAAGCCTTGCAAGCATTGCAACTAATGAGTTAGTTGCGGGATGATGTATTACGGAACGAGTAAAGAGACTTGCCGGTAACGAGATTGAACTAGGTATTGGATACCGACGATCGAATCTCGGGCAAGTAACATACCGATGACAAAGGGAACAACGTATGTTGTTATACGGTCTGGCTGATAAAGATCTTCGTAGAATATGTAGGAGCCAATATAGGCATCCAGGTCCCGCTATTGGTTATTGACCGGAGACGTGTCTTGGTCATGTCTACATTGTTCTCGAACTGTAGGGTCCGCACGCTTAAGGTTTCGATGACAGTTATATTATGAGTTTATGAGTTTTGATGTACCGAAGGAGTTCGGAGTCCCGGATGCGATCGGGGACATGACGAGGAGTCTCGAAATGGTCGAGACGTAAAGATCGATATATTGGACAACTATATTCGGACTTCGGAAAGGTTCCGAGTGATTCGGGTATTTTTCGGAGTACCGGGGAGTTACGGGAATTCGGTGGGAGAAGTATTGGGCCTTGATGGGCTTTAGTGGGAAGAGGAGAAAAGGCCTGCTGCGCCCCCCTCACCTCTAGTCCGAATTAGACTAGGGAAAAGGGGGCCGGCCACCTCTCCTTCTCCTCCTATTCCTTCTCCCTTCCTCCCCTCTTGGTGGACTCCTACTAGGACTTGGAGTCCTAGTAGGACTCCCTATCCTGGCCGCACCTTTGCCTTGGCCGGCCTCCTCCTCCTCCATCCTTTATATACAAGGGCAGGGGGCACCCCATAGACACACAAGTTGATCCTTGAGATCGTTCCTTAGCCGTGTGCGGTGCCCCCTGCCACCAAATTCCACCTCGATCATAGCGTTGCAATGCTTAGGCGAAGCCCTGTGTCGGTAGTACATCAAGATCGTCACCACGCTGTCGTGCTGACGGAACTCTTCCTAGACGCTTTGCTGGATCGGAGCCCGAGGATCGTCATCAAGCTGAACGTGTGCTAAGAACTCGGAGGTGCCGGAGTAACGGTGCTTGGATCGGTCGGATCGGGAAGAAGACGTACGACTACTTCCTCTATGTTGTGTGATCGCTTCCGCAGTCGGTCTGCGTTGGTACGTAGACAACACTCTCCCCTCTCGTTGCTATGCATCACCATGATCTTGCGTGTGCGTAGGAAATTTTTTGAAATTACTACGTTCCCCAACAGCATGTGCAGGTGGTGCGTCATTAGTAACCTGGGACCCCAACAAGATATTTTGGACAGCCCCACACCTACCCACTCACTTTCCCCACTCCTTATCCAAGCTTTCGGCTGCCTCCTCCTCCTCACCTCATTTTCACCATAGATTCATCCAAATTAAGTGGTGAAATTACCTTTGTTTGATAGGTAAGTAAGGGAAAAGCTATCTTCATGATGTGGATCTACTTTCTTTCTCCCTAGCTCATTCCAACAACGTGCACATGCACTTTTTGTGGCCTAGCTAGATCTATGTATGTTTGTGGTGTTGCATGTGTTTGTGGTGTTGCATATATGTTTGTGTTTGTAGGTACCGGTATTTGAAATGCGATAGTTGCCAATATTTTGCCGGAATGTTGATTCATTTCCGTTTCGGCGAGAATTTTGGCACTATGCATTCTTTTTGGTCCTATTTTTAGGTAAGGTCATGCCAAATTTTTTGTTGGTTCTAAAATATCGTTTTGCTACCCCGCAGGCGACCATAGTCCGCACGATGACCGAAGGCATCGTGAATAGGTTTTTGAGCTCCGCGAAGGCCGAGATGCTTCAAAAAAACGAGACGGAGATAAGATGTCCGTGTCGAAGATGCAAGCTGAAGAGCCTTATTGCAGACCCGGATTCCGGGCAGGTGCGGGACCACCTACTCTTGCGTGGTTTCATGGATGGCTATCGGTGGCAAGGTGATGAAGATGACTATGAAGTCGTCCATGGGGGCCGGGCAAAAAATGAGGAAGGGCAACAAGACAAGTACCACCGCGGCGAGGGCGGGCGAGAAGACGAAGAATCTCCAGGACATGATCACGACGGTGATGCTGTACATAGTCATCATGTAGAAGATGTCGTACATGATGATGAGGAAGATCAAGATGAAGGGCATGATCATGAAGATGAAGATGCCGGAGCAGACGACGATGGTGGCTGGGTGCAGGACCCTCATATTCCAAGAGCTGCTTCTCAAGCAGACGGATAACGCAAGAGCTGCCACCCGAGAGAAAGCCAAGCTGGATCAACTGGAGATAGACGTGGTTACTCTATTGTATGAAGGATGCAGGCCCGAGGATACCCACCTGAAAGTAATGCTCATGGCTCTGGAGATGAAGGTAAAACACAAAATGACCGACGCATGCTTTGACGAGAACATGTCATTCTGGCACGAACGTCTTCCCAAGGGGAACAAGTTCCCGACCAGTTTCGAGGAGGTGAAGAAAATCGTGTGTCCTTTGGATTTACCGCACGTGAAATACCATGTGTGCATGAACAATTGCATCATTTATCGGGACGAGCACGCGGAGTCTACCATATGTCCGGTGTGCGGCGTCACTCGATACAAGAAGAGGAAGAAAGCTCCTCGAAAATCGGTGTGGTACTTTCCGATCACTCCTCGTCGGCAGCGGTATTTCACGGACCCTAAGGTAGCAAAGCTCCTGCGTTGGCACGCGGATAGAGAGGAGAAGAAGCGGGAAGATGACGGAAATGATCCGGAGATAAATAAAAAAGACAAGATGCTGAGTCACCCTAAGGATGCGAGCCAGTGGTAAGCATTGAACTTCGAATACCCAGAATTTGGGAAGGACCCAAGGAACATCGTGCTGGGCGCGAGCACCGATGGAGTCAATCCGTTTGGCAGCCAGAGAAGCACACATAGCACGTGGCCTGTGTTTGTGTGGATGTACAACCGTCCCCCTGGTTGTGCATGAAGAGGAAGTACATTCACATGAGTATGCTAATTGAAGGGCCGAAACAACCAGGGAACGACATCAATCTGTATCTGGGGCTGCTGAAGGAGGAGCTAGACACGCTGTGGAAAACGCCAGCCAATACGTGGGACGCCACAGAGAAAGAATATTTCCCTATGAGAGCCGCACTGCTCACGACGGTGCACGACTATCTCAGTTACGGATATCTCGCGGGGCAGGTAGTCCACGGATTTTCTGGATGCGTAAGGTGCATGGATGACACAACGTATCGCCAGCTAGATAGAGATCCGGGTCTTCGAAAACCGTGTTCATGGGACATCGAAGGTGGCTTCGCGATGATGACCCGTGGAGGAAATGCAAGGATCTGTTCGATGGTGAAACCGAACCCCGAAAACGCCCGCGTACGAGGAGCGGCGAGGAAGTAGACGAGCTATTGAAAAATTGGAAAGATTGCCCACTGCCGGGAAAGAAGCAAAAGGCGCCAGAGCCAGGAAAGAAGCGAAAGGTGCCAGAGCCGCTGCTGAAGATATGGAAAACGAGGTCTGTTTTCTGGGACTTGCCGTACTGGAAGATCCACCGTGTGCCTCACAACCTTGATGCCATGCATATCACGAAGAACGTGTGCGAGAGTCTGCTTGGTACCCTGCTCAACATGCCAGAGAGGACCAAAGATGGGCCGAAAGCAAGGGCAGACTTGAAATCAATGGGCATCAGGCAGGAGCTTCACGCTAATGATGATGATGATGATGAGGCGAAGCAGAACACAGAAACTCGTCGCAAAGGCAAAAAGGCCAAGAAGACCGGAAGTGACTACCCTCCCGCGTGCTTCACTCTAAGTCAAGAGGAGATCGAGCAGTTTTTCACCTGCCTCGTAGGAGCAAAACTTCCTTACAGTTACGCGGGGAAGATAAGCAGATACCTAGACCCAGCGAAGCAAAAGTTCAGTGGGATGAAGTCTCACGACTGTCACGTGCTGATGATGCAGATACTTCCAGTTGCAATCCGTGGGATCATGGACGCGCACGTCCGTGAAACGCTATTTGGCCTATGCAACTTTTTCGACGTCATCTCTCGGAAGTCGATTTGCGTGAGGCAACTCAGAAGGCTACAGGAAGAGATCGTGGTGATACTATGCGAGCTTGAGATGTACTTCCCGCCCGCATTCTTCGACGTTATGGTGCATCTGCTGGTCCATATCGTGGAGGATATCATCCAACTCGGGCCGACATTCCTGCACAGCATGATGCCGTTCGAAAGGATGAATGGTGTCATCAAAGGATACATTCGCAACATGTCACGTCCAGAGGGAAGTATAGCCAGGGGCTTTCTGACCGAAGAGTGCATCTCCTACTGCATGAATTATCTCGGCATCGAGAACCCTGTTGGTCTGCCCGTCAACAGGCACCTTGGCAGGCTCGCTGGATGGGGTCACCGTGAGGGTCGCCGCGAAATGCATGTCAACTTCGAGGGTCGACTCGCCGACTTTGAAAGAGCAAACCTAGTCGCGCTACAACACATAGACGTGGTCGATCCTTGGGTGGTAGAGCACAAAACCTTTATTGAGAAGACGTACAATGACCGAGGCCAACAAAGGACGGACGGAGATATAATCAAAGAGCACAACTCATGTTTCACGCATTGGTTCAAGCAGAAGCTTCTGTCGTACCCTTTACATGAGGATTCTTCCGCGGAAGAACAACTCATATTCGCCTTGTCACAGGGCGCCGAGGACAACCTGATGACCTATGAGGCGTACGATATCAACGGCTACACATTCTACATCGAGAACAAGGACATGAAGAGCGATGGTTATCAGAACTCTGGGGTAATGATGGATTCCTACACCGGTAACGACAAGGACAGATACTACGGAAGGATCGAGGAGATCTGGGAGCTGAGCTACGCTGGAGAGAAGGTCCCGATGTTCCGTGTCAGATGGGCCAAGAGCGTCCTAAAAGAAGACCGGTATTTCACCACCATGGATATACACGAAGCCAAATCCAAGACCGCGGGCGCAAACGTCACCGCGAAAAATGAGCCATGGGTACTGACTTCCCAAGTGGACCAATGCTTCTTCATTACCGACCCATCAAAGCCCAGTCGTGTTGTCGTGAGCAGAGGAAAAAGGAAGATCATCGGAATGGATGGAGTAGCCAATGAGCAAGACGTCGACAAGTACGGCGACCCGAAGATCGAACATGACGACGACGATGAAGTAGCAGCACACACCACAAGAAGAAGCAGGATCACCCTACCTAAAGGACGTCCGTTCCACAAAAGAACTCCATTTGCGAAAAAGAAGGGCAAGAAAATTGTGAACAGATAGCTAGCTAAGATTGATGTATTTAAATCATAGTCTTCATTTCTCGATTGTATTTCATGGGCACTTTTTGATATCATGAATATTTTTAAATTTCACGGGCACTTTTTGAATTCATGAGGACACTCGATCTCGATCCCCCTCCACCGCCGCCGACGAGCACCCGGCCCCCCACACCCTCCCCCGCTCCACCGCCGCCAACGGGCACCCCCCGCACCCTCCCCCGCTCCACCGCCGCCAACGGGCACCCCCCACACCCTCCCCCGCTCCACCGCCGCCGCCGATGATATTTTCAAGTAACAAATTTGAACATATTTTTTAAAAATTATTAAATTTTTTATAAAAAATATTACTGTTATGATTTAAACAAGTTTGAACATATTTAAACACAAATAAATATCAAACAGCATCTAAAATGCAAAAAAAATATTGCAAAGCGTGGGAATCAAACCCAGGACCTCCTGGTGTGTGTGCTACATGCTGACCAGTCGGGCTAGTGGGCGGGTTCTGATGTTGATTGGGTTAGGTGCAATATAACCTGTGCTCGAACTGTAATAAAAAACATTCTAATGGTGCACCGCTGCGGGGTGCGCCATTGCTATCTAATGATGATGATAACAGTAAAGTTTGTGCACTGTAAATTGACATATGGAAGTAATCTGTTAATCTGAATTTTGTTACTGATGATGATAGGAGATTTGTGCACTGTAGTTTGTTAATCTGGACAGCTTAGTAGCTAATGCATTCAGTTAACCAAAGTTTAGTTCTTGTGTACTGTTATTTGTTAATCTGTTACTCCATTTGTTACTACGTTTTTCTCTTGGGGTTTAGTAGTGAGAACATGCATGGTCCAGCATTCAGTTGGAGTATTGCCTAGGTTCAATTAGGTATTGTTCAGGAAGCTTGCTTGAGTTTGTGTCCTTTAATTTGTAAGTTTGCAGTTCTAGCCACATTTAGGATAAGTTGTTGTATATACTGTCATAAAGTTCAGCAAGAACATGGCATCAACAGTGCTACTCTAGTATCTAGTTGGGGAGGGACAAATGGACAGGGCATCACTGTAGCTGTACTACACAACAAACTATTAGTCTTAGGATTAACACTCCTCATATGAGATGAGAGGATTTTTTTAAAATGGCTTCTTGCAGTTTTGAAAATTCAGTTTATCCGGTTACTAAAAATTTAGTTAATTCAGTTAGGGAAACAAATTTCAGAACTTTTGTTTGCTGTAACATATTGATGTGCTTTGTAAAACTTGTTCATGTACTGAACTACTAATGCCTTGTGATGCTCTGAATTACTTGTGATGCCTCTGAATTACTTGTGATCACATTGAGAAAGACATGCAAAGATGATGATCAAAGATATATATTTAAGATTTGTATAGTTTCAGAGATTTGTATGACCAAAGATACAGTTCAGATTTGAATTGTTTCAGAAATTGGTATGACCAAAGATGCTATTGTATATAAATGGGCTGCTGTAGAACTGTTCTTCATCTTTGCAGTGCTGTTGTATAGAAATATGCTGAATTTTCTTCTCTGATTGTTGCTCAAAGAAATTTAGCAAAAAATGGGGTCCTGGGAGACGCCGCTGCTGCTTGAGGCCCTTGAGAGGCCCTTCGTGTCGTGATGATTTTGCAGGTACCCCGAGAGGCCCTTGAGTTTGCCGGAATGTCGATTAACTTCCGTTCCGGCAAATTCGGGTACTCCATATGTCCTATTTTCAGCAAAGGTCATGCTGAAATTTTCCGTGAATTTTAGCATGACTTTGCTAAAAATCAGACATATGAGGTACTTGCTTCTAATGCATGGGCCGGAGTATCTTAGTACTTAATTAAGTAGGATCAACTGCCCCTTTATTCTTGCCGCATTAAACCATAGGTGGCAATAGAGCCAAGTGATTAGGCCCAACTTAGAAATTCTCCTCAGCATCGATAAACCCTAGATGATAAACCCAACATAGGTGGCAATAGAGCCAACTGATTAGTGCCAAGTGATTAGGCCCAACCTAGGGTATCAAATACCCAGGTGCTACTGCGAGCTCTGGTAAGGTACACATTAATAACATGTATATCGCATATACCTTTGTTCACCTTGCCATCCTTCTTATCCGCCAAATACTTGGGGCAGTTCCACTTCCAGTGACCAGTCTGCTTGCAGTAGAGGCACTCAGTCTCAGGCTAAGGTCCAGACTTGGGTTTCTTCTCTTGAGCAGCAACTTGTTTGTTGTTCTTTTTGAAGTTCCCCTTCTTCTTCCCTTTTCCCTATTTCTTGGAACTAGCGGTCTTATTGACCATCAACACTTGATGCTCCTTCTTGATTTCTACCTCCGCAGCCTTTAGCATTGCGAATAGCTCGGGAATCATATTATCCATCCCTTGCATGTTATAGTTCATCACGAAGCTCTTGTAGCTTGGTGGCAGTGATTGAAGAACTCTGTCAATGACACTATCAACAGGAAGATTAACTCCCAATTGAGTCAAGTGATTTTGATACTCAGACATTTTGAGTATATGCTCACTGACAGAACTATTCTCCTCCATCATGCAGCTATAGAATTTATTGGAGACTTCATATATCTCAATTTGGGCATTTGCTTGAAATATTAACTTCAACTCCTGGAACATTTCATATGCTCCATGACGTTCAAAACGTCGTTGAAGTCCCGGTTCTCAGCCGTAAAGCATGACACACTGAACTATCAAGTAGTCATCAGCTTTGCTCTGCCAGATGTTCATAACATCTGGTGTTGCTCCTGCAGCAGGTTTGGCACTTAGCGGTGCTTCCAGGACGTAATTCTTCTGTGCAGCAATGAGGATAATCCTCAAGTTACGGACCTAGTCCGTGTAATTGCTATCATCATCTTTCAACTTTGCTTTCTCAAGGAACTCATTAAAATTTAACAGAACAACAACACGAGCCATCTATATACAACAAACATAGACATGCAAAATACTATCAGGTACTAAGTTCATGAAAAATTTAAGTTCAATTAATCATATTACTTAAGAACTCCCAGTTAGACAGACATCTCCCTAATCATCTAAGTGATCACGTGATCCAAATCAACTAAACCATAACCGATAATCACGTGAAATGGAGTAGTTTTCAATGGTGAACATCACTATGTTGATCATATCCATTATATGATTCATGCTCAACCTTTCGGTCTCAGTGTTCCAAGGCCTTATCTGCATGTGCCAGGCTCGTCAAGTTTAACCTGAGTATTCTGTGTGTGCAAAACTGGTTTGCATCCGTTGTAGATGGACGTAGAGCTTATCACACCTGATCATCACGTGGTGTCTGGGCACGACGAACTTTGGCAATGGTGCATACTCAGGGAGAACACTTTTATCTTGAAATTTAGTGAGAGATCATCGTATAATGCTACCGTCAATCAAAGCAAAATAAGATGCATAAAAGATAAACGTCACATGCAATCAATATAAGTGATATGATATGGCCATCATCATCTTGTGTTTGTGATCTCCATCTGCGAAGCACCGTCATGATCACCATCGTCACCGGCGCGACACCTTGATCTCCATCGTAGCATCGTTGTTGTCTCGCCAAACTATTGCTTCTACGACCATCGCTACCGCTTAGTGATAAAGTAAAGCAATTACATGGCGAATACATAGCATACAATAAAGCGACAACCATATGGCTCCTGCCAGTTGCCGATAACTCGGTTACAAAACATGATCATATCATACAATAAAATATAGCATCATGCCTTGACCATATCACATCACAACATGCCCTGCAAAAACAAGTTAGACGTCCTCTACTTTGTTGTTGCAAGCTTTACGTGGCTGCTACGGGCTGAGCAAGAACCGTTCTTACCTACGCATCAAAACCACACCGATAGTTCGTCAAGTTAGTGTTGTTTTAACCTTCTCAAGGACTGGGCATAGCCACACTCGGTTCAACTAAAGTTGAAGAAACTGACACCCGTCCGCCACCTGTGTGCAAAGCACGTCCGTAGAACCAGTCTCGCGTAAGCGTACGCGTAATGTCGGTCTGGGTCGCTTCATCCAACAATACCGCCGAACCAAAGTATGACATGCTGGTAAGCAGTATGACTTGTATCGCCCACAACTCACTTGTGTTCTACTCGTGCATATAACATCAACACATAAAACCTGGCTCGGATGCCATTGTTGGGGAACGTAGTAATTTCAAAAAAATTCCTATGCACACGTAAGATCATGGTGATGCATAGCAACGAGAGGGGAGAGTGTGTCCACGTACCCTTGTAGACCGAAAGCGGAAGCGTTAGCACAATGCGGTTGATGTAGTCGTACGTCTTCACGATCCGGCCGATCAAGCACCGAACACACGCACCTCCGAGTTCTGCACACGTTCAACTCGATGACGTCCCTCAAACTCCGAACCAGCCGAGCTTTGAGGGAGAGTTTGAAGGAAATATGCCCTAGAGGCAATAATAAAGTTATTATTTATTTCCTTATATCATGATAAATGTTTATTATTCATGCTAGAATTGTATTAACCGGAAACATAATACATGTGTGAATACATAGACCAACAGAGTGTCACTAGTATGCCTCTACTTGACTAGCTCGTTAATCAAAGATGGTTATGTTTCCTAACCATGAACAAGGAGTTGTTATTTGATTAACGAGGTCACATCATTAGTAGAATGATCTGATTGACATGACCCATTCCATTAGCTTAGCACCCGATCGTTTAGTATGTTGCTATTGCTTTCTTCATGACTTATACATGTTCCTATAACTATGAGATTATGCAACTCCCGTTTACCGGAGGAACACTTTGGGTACTACCAAACGTCACAACGTAACTGGGTGATTATAAAGGAGTACTACAGGTGTCTCCAATGGTAGATGTTGGGTTGGCGTATTTCGAGATTAGGGTTTGTCACTCCGATTGTCGGAGAGGTATCTCTGGGCCCTCTCGGTAATGCACATCACATAAGCCTTGCAAGCACTGCAGCTAATATGTTAGTTGTGAGATGATGTATTACGGAACGAGTAAAGAGACTTGCCGGTAACGAGATTGAACTAGGTATTGGATACCGACGATCGAATCTCGGGCAAGTAACATACCGATGACAAAGGGAACAACGTATGTTGTTATGCGGTCTGACCGATAAAGATCTTCGTAGAATATGTAGGATCCAATATGGGCATCCAGGCCCCGCTATTGGTTATTGACCGGAGACGTGTCTCGGTCATGTCTACATTGTTCTCGAACCGTAGGGTCCGCACGCTTAACGTTACGATGACAGTTATTATGAGTTTATGCATTTTGATGTACCGAAGGTTGTTCGGAGTCCCGGATGAGATCACGGACATGACGAGGAGTCTCTAAATGGTCGAGACGTAAAGATTGATATATTGGAAGCCTATGTTTGGACATCGGAAGTGTTCCGGGTGAAATCGGGATTTTACCGGAATACCGGGAGGGTTACCGGAACCCCCCGGGAGACGAATGGGCCTATTGGGCCTTAGTGGAAAAGAGAAAAAGGGAAGCCCACAAGCTGGCCGGCGCCCCCCTCTCCCCAAGTCCTAGTAGGAATAGGATAGGGGGCCGGCCCCCCTTCTCTCTCTTTTCCCCCCGGGAGTCCTAATTGGATTAGGATTGGGGGGAGGAGTCCTACTCCCGGTGGGAGTAGGACTCCCCTGCGCCTCCTCTCCCTTGGCCGGCCGGCTCCCCTCCTCCAACCTTTATATACGGGGGCAGGGGCACCCCAAGACACACAACTTGATCCTTGAGATCGTTCCTTAGCTGTGTGCGGTGCCCCCTGCCACCAAATTCCACCTCGGTCATATCGTTGTAGAGCTTAGGCGAAGCCCTGCGTCGGTAGTACATCAAGATCGTCACCACGCCGTCGTGCTGACGGAACTCCTCCCCGAAGCTTTGCTGGATCGGAGCCCGGGGATCGTCATCGAGCTGAACGTGTGCTAAGAACTCGGAGGTGCCGGAGTAACGGTGCTTGGATCGGTCGGATCGGGAAGAAGACGCACGACTACTTCCTCTATGTTGTGTGATCGTTTCCACAGTCGGTCTGCGTTGGTACGTAGACAACACTCTCCCCTCTCGTTGCTGTGCATCACCATGATCTTGCGTGTGCGTAGGAAAATTTTCAAAATTACTACGTTCCCCAACAGTGGCATCCGAGCCTAGGTTTTATGGTTTGATGTTATTTGCACGAGTAGAACACAAGTGAGTTGTGGGCGATACAAGTCATACTGCCTACCAGCATGTCATACTTTGGTTCGGCGGTATTGTTGGTTGAGACGATCCGGACCAACCTTACGCGTACTCTTACGCGAGACCGGTTCCCTCGACGTGCTTTGCACATAGATGGCTTGCGGAAGACTGTCTCTCCAACTTTAGTTGAACCAAGTGTGACTACGCCCGGTCCTTGAGAAGGTTAAAACGGAGTCTATTTGATGAACTATCGTTGTGGTTTTGATGCGTAGGTGAGATGAGTTCTTACTTAAGCCCGTAGCAGCCACGTAAAACTTGCAACAAACAAAGTAGAGGACGTCTAACTTGTTTTTGCAGGGTATGTTGTGATGTGATATGGTCAATACATGATGCTGATTTTATTGTATGAGATGATCATGTTTTGTAACCGAGTTATCGGCAACTGGCAGGAGCCATATGGTTGTCGCTTTATTGTATGCAATGCAATCGCGATGTAATGCTTTACTTTATTACTAAGCGGTAGTGATAGTCGTGGAAGCATAAGATTGGCGAGACGACAACGTTGCTACGATGGAGATCAAGGTGGCGCGCCGGTGACGATGGTGATCATGACGGTGCTTCGGAGATGGAGATCACAAGCACAAGATGATGATGGCCATATCATATCACTTATATTGATTGCATGTGATGTTTATCCTTTTATGCATCTTATCTTGCTTTGATTGACGGTAGCATTATAAGATGATCTCTCACTAAATTATCAAGAAGTGTTCTCCCTGAGTATGCACCGTTGCCAAAGTTCGTCGTGCCCAGACACCACGTGATGATCGGGTGTGATAAGCTCTACGTCCATCTACAACGGGTGCAAGCCACTTTTGCACACGCAGAATACTCAGGTTATACTTGACGAGCCTAGCATATGCAGATATGGCCTCGGAACACAGAGACCGAAAGGTCGAGCGTGAATCATATAGTAGATATGATCAACATGACGATGTTCACCATTGAAAACTACTCCATCTCACATGATGATCGGTTATGGTTTAGTTGATTTGGATCACGTGATCACTTAGAGGATTAGAGGGATGTCTATCTAAGTGGGAGTTCCTAAGTAATCTGATTAACTGAACTTAAACTTATCATGAACTTAGTACCTAATAGTATCTTGCTTGTTTATGTTGATTGTAGATAGATGGCTCGTGCTGTTGTTCCGTTGAATTTTAATGCGTTCCTTGAGAAAGCGAAGTTGAAAGATGATGGTAGCAATTACACGGACTGGGTCCGTAACCTGAGGATTATCCTCATTGCTGCACAGAAGAATTACGTCCTGGAAGCACCGCTGGGTACCAGGCCTGCTGCTGGAGCAACGCCAGATGTTATGAACGTCTGGCAGAGCAAAGCTGATGACTACTCGATAGTTCAGTGTGCCATGCTTTACGGCTTAGAATCGGGACTTCAACGACGTTTTGAACGTCATGGAGCATATGAGATGTTCCAAGAGTTGAAGTTAATATTTTAAGCAAATGCCCGAATTGAGAGATATGAAGTCTCCAATAAGTTCTATAGCTGCAAGATGGAGGAGAACAGTTCTGTCAGTGAGCATATACTCAAAATGTCTGGGTATAATAATCACTTGATTCAGATGGGAGTTAATCTTCCAGATGACTGCGTCATTGACAGAATTCTCCAATCACTGCCACCAAGCTACAAGAGCTTCGTGATGAACTATAATATGCAAGGGATGAACAAGACTATTCCCGAGCTCTTCGCAATGCTGAAAGCTGCGGAGGTAGAAATCAAGAAGGAGCATCAAGTGTTGATGGTTAGCAAAACCACTAGTTTCAAGAAAAAGGGCAAAGGGAAGAAGAAGGGAAACTTCAAGAAGAACAGCAAGCAAGTTGCTGCTCAGGAGAAGAAACCCAAGTCTGGACCTAAGCCTGAAACTGAGTGCTTCTACTGCAAGCAGATTGGTCAGTGGAAGCGGAACTGCCCCAAGTATTTGGCGGATAAGAAGGATGGCAAAGTGAGCAAAGGTATATGTGATATACATGTTATTGATGTGTACCTTACTAGAGCTCGCAGTAGCACCTGGGTATTTGATACTAGTTCTGTTGCTAATATTTGCAACTCGAAACAGGGACTACGGAATAAGCGGACACTAGCAAAGGACGAGGTGACGATGCGCGTGGGAAACAGTTCCAAAGTCGATGTGATCGCAGTCGGCACGCTACCTCTACATCTACCTTCGGGATTAATATTAGACCTAAATAATTGTTATTTGGTGCCAGCGTTGAGCATGAACATTATATCTGGATCTTGTTTAATGCGAGACGGTTATTCATATAAATCAGAGAATAATTGTTGTTCTATTTATATGAATAATATCTTTTATGGTCATGCACCTTTGAAGAGTGGTCTATTCTTGTTGAATCTCGAAGATAGTGATACACATATTCATAATGTAGAAGCCAAAAGATGCAAAGTTAATAATGATAGTGCAACTTATTTGTGGCACTGCCGTTTAGGTCATATCGGTGTAAAGCGCATGAAGAAACTCCATACTGATGGGCTTTTGGAACCACTTGATTATGAATCACTTGGTACTTGCGAACCGTGCCTCATAGGCAAGATGACTAAAACACCGTTCTCCGGTACTATGGAGAGAGCAACAGATTTGTTGGAAATCATACATATCGATGTATGTGGTCCGATGAATATTGAGGCTCGTGGCGGATATCGTTATTTTCTCACCTTCACAGATGATTTAAGCAGATATGGGTATATCTACTTGATGAAACATAAGTCTGAAACATTTGAAAAGTTCAAAGAATTTCAGAGTGAGGTTGAAAATCATCGTAACAAGAAAATAAAGTTTCTACGATCTGATCGTGGAGGAGAATATTTGAGTTACGAGTTTGGTGTACATTTGAAAAATTGTGGAATAGTTTCGCAACTCACGCCACCCGGAACACCACAGCGTAATGGTGTATCCGAACGTCGTAATCGTACTTTACTAGATATGGTGCGATCTATGATGTCTCTTACTGATTTACCGCTATCGTTTTGGGGTTATGCTTTAGAGACGGCCGCATTCACGTTAAATAGGGCACCATCAAAATCCGTTGAGACGACGCCTTATGAACTATGGTTTGGCAAGAAACCAAAGTTGTCGTTTCTTAAAGTTTGGGGCTGCGATGCTTATGTGAAAAAGCTTCAACCTGATAAGCTCGAACCCAAAGCGGAGAAATGTGTCTTCATAGGATACCCAAAGGAAACTGTTGGGTATACCTTCTATCACAGATCCGAAGGCAAGACATTCGTTGCTAAGAATGGATCATTTCTAGAGAAGGAGTTTCTCTCGAAAGAAGTGAGTGGGAGGAAAGTAGAACTTGACGAGGTAACTGTACCTGCTCCCTTATTGGAAAATAGTACATCACAGAAAACTGTTTCTGCGACACCTATACCAATCAGTGAGGAAGCTAATGATGATGATCATGAAACTTCAGGGCAAGATGCTACTGAACCACGTAGATCAACCAGAGTGAGATCCGCACCAGAGTGGTACGGTAATCCAGTTCTGGAAGTCATGCTACTAGATCATGATGAACCTACGAACTATGAAGAAGCGATGGTAAGCCCAGATTCCGCAAAGTGGCTTGAGGCCATGAAATCTGAGATGGGATCCATGTATGAGAACAAAGTATAGACTTTGGTTGACTTGCCCGATGATCGGCAAGCAATTGAGAATAAATGGATCTTCAAGAAAAAGACTGACGCTGACGGTAATGTTACTGTCTATAAAGCTCGACTTGTCGCAAAAGGTTTTCGACAAGTTCAAGGGGTTGACTACGATGAGACTTTCTCACCCGTAGCGATGCTTAAGTCCGTCAGAATTATGTTAGCAATTGCCGCATTTTATGATTATGAAATATGGCAGATGGATGTCAAAACTGCATTCCTGAATGGATTTCTGGAAGAAGAGTTGTATATGGTACAACCAGAAGGTTTTGGCGATCCAAAAGGAGCTAACAAAGTATGCAAACTCCAGCAATCCATTTATGGACTGGTGCAAGCATCTCGGAGTTGGAATAAACGCTTTGATGGTGTGATCAAAGCATTTGGCTTTATACAGACTTTTGGAGAAGCCCGTATTTACAAGAAAGTGAGTGGGAGCTCTGTAGCATTTCTGATATTATATGTGGATGACATATTGCTGATTGGAAATGATATAGAATTTCTGGATAGCATAAAGGGATACTTGAATAAAAGTTTTTCGATGAAAGACCTCGGGGAAGCTGCTTACATATTAGGCATAAAGATCTATAGAGATAGATCAAAACGCTTAATTGGACTTTCAGAGAGCACATACCTTGACAAGATTTTGAAAAAGTTCAAAATGGATCAAGCAAAGAAAGGGTTCTTGCCTGTGTTACAAGGTGTGAAGTTGAGTCAGACTCAATGCCCGACCACTGCAGAAGATAGAGAGAAAATGAAAGATGTTCCCTATGCTTCAGCCATAGGCTCTATCATGTATGCAATGCTGTGTACCAGACCTGATGTGTGCCTTGCTATAAGTTTAGCAGGGAGGTACCAAAGTAATCCAGGAGTGGATCACTGGACAGCGGTCAAGAACATCCTGAAATACCTGAAAAGGACTAAGGATATGTTTCTCATATATGGAGGTGACAAAGAGCTCACCGTAAGAGGTTACGTTGATGCAAGCTTTGACACTGATCCGGACGATTCTAAATCGCAAACCGGATACGTGTTTACTTTAAACGGTGGAGCTGTCAGTTGGTGCAGTTCTAAACAAAGCGTCGTAGCGGGATCTACATGTGAAGCGGAGTACATAGCTGCTTCGGAAGCAGCAAACGAAGGAGTCTGGATGAAGGAGTTCATATCCGATCTAGGTGTCATATCTAGTGCATCGGGTCCAATGAAAATCTTCTGTGACAATACTGGTGCAATTGCCTTGGCAAAGGAATCCAGATTTCACAAAAGAACCAAACACATCAAGAGACGCTTCAACTCCATCCGGGATTTAGTCCAGGTGGGAGACATAGAGATTTGCAAGATACATACGGATCTGAATGTTGCAGACCCGTTGACTAAGCCTCTTCCACGAGCAAAACATGATCAGCACCAAGGCTCCATGGGTGTTAGAATCATTACTGTGTAATCTAGATTATTGACTCTAGTGCAAGTGGGAGACTGAAGGAAATATGCCCTAGAGGCAATAATAAAGTTATTATTTATTTCCTTATATCATGATAAATGTTTATTATTCATGCTAGAATTGTATTAACCGGAAACATAATACATGTGTGAATACATAGACCAGCAGAGTGTCACTAGTATGCCTCTACTTGACTAGCTCGTTAATCAAAGATGGTTATGTTTCCTAACCATGAACAAGGAGTTGTTATTTGATTAACGAGGTCACATCATTAGTAGAATGATCTGATTGACATGACCCATTCCATTAGCTTAGCACCCGATCGTTTAGTATGTTGCTATTGCTTTCTTCATGACTTATACATGTTCCTATAACTATGAGATTATGCAACTCCCGTTTACCGGAGGAACACTTTGGGTACTACCAAACGTCACAACGTAACTGGGTGATTATAAAGGAGTACTACAGGTGTCTCCAATGGTAGATGTTGGGTTGGCGTATTTCGAGATTAGGGTTTGTCACTCCGATTGTCGGAGAGGTATCTCTGGGCCCTCTCGGTAATGCACATCACATAAGCCTTGCAAGCACTGCAACTAATATGTTAGTTGTGAGATGATGTATTACGGAACGAGTAAAGAGACTTGCCGGTAACGAGATTGAACTAGGTATTGGATACCGACGATCGAATCTCGGGCAAGTAACATACCGATGACAAAGGGAACAACGTATGTTGTTATGCGGTCTGACCGATAAAGATCTTCGTAGAATATGTAGGAGCCAATATGGGCATCCAGGTCCCGCTATTGGTTATTGACCGGAGACGTGTCTCGGTCATGTCTACATTGTTCTCGAACCGTAGGGTCCGCACGCTTAACGTTACGATGACAGTTATTATGAGTTTATGCATTTTGATGTACCGAAGGTTGTTCGGAGTCCCGGATGAGATCACGGACATGACGAGGAGTCTCGAAATGGTCGAGACGTAAAGATTGATATATTGGAAGCCTATGTTTGGACATCGGAAGTGTTCCGGGTGAAATCGGGATTTTACCGGAATACCGGGAGGGTTACCGGAACCCCCCCGGGAGACGAATGGGCCTATTGGGCCTTAGTGGAAAAGAGAAAAAGGGAAGGCCACAAGCTGGCCGGCACCCCCCCCCCTCTCCCCAAGTCCTAGTAGGAATAGGATAGGGGGCCGGCCCCCCTTCTCTCTCTTTTCCCCCCGGGAGTCCTAATTGCATTAGGATTGGGGGGAGGAGTCCTACTCCCGGTGGGAGTAGGACTCCCCTGCGCCTCCTCTCCCTTGGCCGGCCGGCTCCCCTCCTCCAACCTTTATATACGGGGGCAGGGGGCACCCCAAGACACACAACTTGATCCTTGAGATCGTTCCTTAGCCGTGTGCGGTGCCCCCTGCCACCAAATTCCACCTCGGTCATATCGTTGTAGAGCTTAGGCGAAGCCCTGCGTCGGTAGTACATCAAGATCGTCACCACGCCGTCGTGCTGACGGAACTCCTCCCCGAAGCTTTGCTGGATCGGAGCCCGGGGATCGTCATCGAGCTGAACGTGTGCTAAGAACTCGGAGGTGCTGGAGTAACGGTGCTTGGATCGGTCGGATCGGGAAGAAGACGTACGACTACTTCATCTACGTTGTGTGATCGCTTCCGCAGTCGGTCTGCGTTGGTACGTAGACAACACTCTCCCCTCTCGTTCCTGTGCATCACCATGATCTTGCGTGTGCGTAGGAAAATTTTCGAAATTACTACGTTCCCCAACAGAGTTCCGTCAGCACAACGACGTGGTGACGATGTTGATGTTCTACCGTCGCAGGGCTTCGCCTAAGCACCGCTACGTTATTATCGAGGTGGACTATGATGCAGAGGGGCACTGCACACGGCTAAAAGATCCAAGAGATCAATTGTTGTGTCTATGTGGTGCCCCTCTCCTCCGTATATAAAGGGCGGGAGGAGGAGAGGGCCGACCAAGGGTAGAGGCGCGCCCAAGGGGGGAATCTTACTCCAAGTAGCCCCCCCCCCCCCCCCCCATTTCCTATATCAACTAGGAGAAGGGGGAACGAGGAGGTGGAGAGAAGGAAGGAGAAGGGGGGCGCCGCCCCCTTCCCTTTCCCAATTTGGATTGGGGCAAGGGGGGCCGCGCGCCACCTCTTGGCCTCCCTCTCTCCTTTCCACTAAGGCCCATAAGGCCTAACCCCCGGAACCATTCCGGTGTCCGAATATAGTCGTTCAATATATCAATCTTCATGTCTCTCTCGACCATTTCGAGACTCCTCGTCATGTCCGTGATCACATCTAGGACTCCGAACTACATTCGATACATCAAAACACATAAACTCATAATATAACCGTCATCAAACTTTAAGCGTGTGGACCCTACGGGTTCGAGAACTATGTAGACATGACCGAGACACGTCTCCGACCAATAACCAATAGCGGAACCTGGATGCTCGTATTGGCTCCTACATATTCTATGAAGATCTTTATCGGTCAAACCGCATAACAACATACGTTAATAATTATCACTACTAGGAAAACGGTTTTTAACGATGGCATATGCGGTCGTTAAAAGTCGGATTGTGGTCGTTAAAGTTCATTAACGACCACAGTCTACTGGTCGTAGTAGGCTCCGTCGTTAAAAGTATAACGACCACATAGCTTTCGTGGTCGTTATTCTCGTAACGATGGGATGATGTGTTGTCGTAAATCCCAGGTCAATAACGACCACAATTATAGTATTAACGGCCATTTTTTCATCGCTAATAATGTTCGAATGGCGATCGCTAATTTTTCATGGTGATCAAAGCATCATACCACGTTATATACCATTTCCGATCAACCACCTTAGAATCGCAAACGGTCACATTATGCGACATCCAACATTTGAATTAACAAAAGCCTCTTTTATTAATAGACAAGAGAGAAATTGACAAAATTCCACCATACAATTCTACAATTAGTATACCATTTAAGAAATTTGGGTGAAAATCACTCTTTACATGACCACGGTACTACCTCATTTCTAATTGAAAAATGTGATAATATTTCTAAATCTTGAATCGAGAGGCACCATCCTTGTTTGAATGGATATAATTCTTCAGCAGCGATTACAATGCCTCCTCGTTCTTCTATATATTATAAGCTTGATCATCAGTCCTAAAAAATGTTGGGAAATTTAATGAAAGTCAGTCAATGTAAATAAGTTGGCACAAAGTATAATACCAGATAAAATCAGTGTACGAAAACAACTAACTTGATCGTAATTAGAAGGCACCAATGGTTATAGGCATAGAGAGGATCAATATGTACTAATATGAATGATCATAACAGAATTCAAATGCAAACATCCACAGCTCTTATTCAAATCAGACAATAGCACCTACCGTCGGGAGCAGCTGGAAACACAATATATAATGAAACAAGAAACCACGGTGGTGCCAAAAATGTTTTGTTTTGTTTTTTGTTTTGCTAAAGCTAATTAAAGTACACAAAGAGTATGCTGGAAATACAGAACAATGAGCTAGTATTTTAGGATTAGAACTTGTAACCAAGTAGGTTAGCTTGTGTTAATCCTAGCTGCTACATATACGTATGTATATCCATTTGTAAACATTTAATAGTGAGAGGAAATAAACGAAAAGAACCAGGCTTGATACAAGCATGTGGCAATATGCCGGTTTTTGTGTGCACGTGTACTAGTACGTTTTCAGCTGTGAGGATCGATCAACGCAAAGATACATCAGGAGCTTTGTACGTGTGTGTTTCGTCAGGCTAGAATCAATTAACTTGATGCTAGCTTTGTACTGCATTGCTTCAGACAGTCTGGGGCAGGAATCAAGCTGCTTGTTCTCTTATACCAACTCCTCTGCATATAAGTACATCCTATTGCCTACACCCGGCAATGTAAACTTAACTTTCCATGGATCACCATACTATCTTATGTATCCTATAAACCAATTTGGGCATAGATGATACCTCGCGTATTGGCAGACGGTCTGCAGGAAACAAACACCATCTTCTCTGAAGATAAAGTTCATATTGAACTTCATAGATTTTTCGAGACCAGAAAAAACGATGATTCTCAAATAGATTTTTCTGATGGTAGTATTCGAACCTGTAGAAACAAAAAGAACAAAATCAGCACCATCTTTGTTGGAACCGATTCAAGAGCAAACAGGCAAATGCGGAACCATCTTCTCTGAAGAAAACAACTTAAGCGATTTTACCTTCCTAAAATACCTTAATTGGAGAAAGATCATAAAAGAAAAACATGTAAAGAAGAGCTTGTACTCACCGCTCTCCCTAATTCACATCTATCCATAAATCTGCAGCAAGGAACATCTTCAGGGTGGGGACTTCCTTCCTGCTGCGGCGACACATGCGCATCCTTCTCCCCGCGCACATCCTAGGGAAGACCACTCGTCCCCTCCACCCGCCGCCTCTCCATCCTCCTCACCTCAGCCCCTACACCATGCGGGAGGCCGGTCGAGGGTTAGCTATTACCTCTCCTGCTCTCCGATGGCCGTGGATGGGGGAGGACATGGATGTGTCGCATCTTGATGAGGCTGGATGGACGAGGCGCAACACGGAAGGTGGAGGTCATGCTTGCGGCGGCGGATCGGGTGGAAGAGGAAACGAGAGAGAGGCGACGGGTCATGTGGGAGATGAAACGAGAGAAGGTCACGTTAGGAAGGAGAGATAATTAAAGGAGAGGTGATTGAGTCCACAACGACCACACCCATGAGATTTTTAAGCCACGAGTAGTTCGGTGGCTGTTACGAGTATATTTGGTAGCCTGATTTTATCGTGCGGGGTTTGCTTTAGTTCTTTTAACGACCAATAGTTTTTTTCCATCATCAATAATTGTTTCTCTAGTAGTGTATAACTGAAGGAAATATGCCCTAGAGGCAATAATAAAGTTATTATTTATTTCTTTATTTCATGATAAATGTTTATTATTCATGCTAGAATTGTATTAACCGGAAACATAATACATATGTGAATACATAGACAAACAGAGTGTCACTAGTATGCCTCTACTTGACTAGCTCGTTGATCAAAGATGGTTAAGTTTCCTAGCCATAGACATGAGTTGTCATTTGATTAACGGGATCACATCATTAGGAGAATGATGTGATTGACATGACCCATTCCGTTAGCTTAGCACTCGATCGTTCAGTATGTTGCTATTGCTTTCTTCATGACTTATACATGTTCCTATGACTATGAGATTATGCAACTCCCGTTTACCGGAGGAACACTTTGTGTACTACCAAACGTCACAACGTAACTGGGTGATTATAAAGGTGCTCTACAGGTGTCTCCGAAGGTACTTGTTGGGTTGGCGTATTTCGAGATTAGGATTTGTCACTCCGAATGTCAGAGAGGTATCTCTGGGCCCTCTCGGTAATGCACATCACTTAAGCCTTGCAAGCATTGCAACTAATGAGTTAGTTGCGGGATGATGTATTACGGAACGAGTAAAGAGACTTGCCGGTAACGAGATTGAACTAGGTATTGAGATACCGACGATGGAATCTCGGGCAAGTAACATACCAATGACAAAGGGAACAACGTATGTTGTTATGCGGTCTGACCGATAAAGATCTTCGTAGAATATGTAGGAGCCAATATGAGCATCCAGGTTCCGCTATTGGTTATTGACCGGAGACGTGTCTCGGTCATGTCTACATTGTTCTCGAACCATAGGGTCCGCACGCTTAAGGTTTCGATGACAGTTATATTATGAGTTTATGAGTTTTGATGTACCGAAGGAGTTCGGAGTCCCGGATGAGATCGGGGACATGACGAGGAGTCTCGAAATGGTCGAGACGTAAAGATCGATATATTGGACGACTATATTCGGACTTCGGAAAGGTTCCGAGTGATTCGGATATTTTTCGAAGTACCGGAGAGTCACGGGAATTCGCCGGGAGAAGTATTGAGCCTTATTGGGCCATACGGGAAAGAGAAAGGGGCTGCCCAGGGCAGGCCGCGCGCGCCCCCAACGCCTAGTCCGAATTGGACTAGGGGGAGGGGCTGCGCCCCCTCCTTCCTTCCCTTCTCTCTTCCCCTTCCTTGTCTCCTACTCCTAATACATGGAAGGACTCCTAGTTGGACTAGGAAAGGGGGAATCCTACTCCCGGTGGGAGTAGGACTCCCCTACGGCGCGCCATAGAGAGGGCCGGCCCTCCCCTCCTACACTCCTTTATATACGGGGGCAGGGGGCACCCCATAAAGACACAAGTTGATCTTCGTGATCGTTCCTTAGCCGTGTGCGGTGCCCCTCTCCACGATATTACACTTTGGTCATATTGTAGCGGTGCTTAGGCAAAGCCCTCGACGGTTGAACATAAAGATCGTCACCACGCCGTCGTGCTGACGGAACTCCTCCCCGAAGCTTTGCTGGATCGGAGCCCGGGGAGCGTCATCGAGCTGAACGTGTACCAAGAACTCGGAGGTGCCGGAGTAACGGTGCTTGGATCGGTTGGACCGGGAAGACGTACGACTACTTCCTCTACGTTGCATCAACGCTTCCGCTTCGGTCTACGAGGGTACGTAGACAACACTCTCCCCTCTCGTTGCTATGCATCACCATGATCTTGCGTGTGCGTAGGAAATTTTTTGAAATTACTACCCCAACAATAACAACATACGTTTTTCCCTTTGTCATCGGTATGTTACTTGCCCGAGATTCGATCGTCGGTATCTCAATACCTAGTTCAATCTCGTTACCGGCAAGTCTCTTTACTCGTTCCGTAACACATCATCCCGCAACTAACTCATTAGTTGCAATGCTTGCAAGGCTTAAGTGATGTGTATTACCGAGTGGGCCAGAGATACCTCTCCGACAATCAGAGTGACAAATCTTAATCTCGAAATACGCCAACCCAACAAGTACCTTTGGAGACACCTGTAGAGCACCTTTATAATCACCCAGTTACGTTGTGACGTTTGGTAGCACACAAAGTGTTCCTCCGATGAACGGGAGTTGCATAATCTCATAGTCATAGGAACATGTATAAGTCATGAAAAAAGCAATAGCAACAAACTAAATGATCAAGTGCTAAGCTAACGGAGTGGGTCAAGTCAATCACATCATTCTCCTAATGATGTGATCCCATTAATCAAGTGGCAACTCTTTGTCTATGGCTAGGAAACATAACCATCTTTGATAAACGAGCTAGTCAAGTAGAGGCATACTAGTGACACTTTGTTTGTCTATGTATTCACACTTGTATCATTTTTCCGGTTAATACAATTCTAGCATGAATAATAAACATTTATCATGATATAAGGAAATAAACAATAACTTTATTATTGCCTCTAGGGCATATTTACTTCACTCAATCCTCATTGGGGGGGGGGGGGTAGCGGCGAGCGGATCGGACGAGCGGGGTGGCTTGAGGAAGCGACGCGAACGACGACCCATAGGCGTGGCAGCGCGGATCCGCGCTGCGGATCGGTGGAGGGGACTGGCGGCCACTACGTCCGGCCATCGGGAGGATGGAGGGCAGCGGATTGGAGCAGGGGTCGCTTTGCGTGGATGGGAAGGGGGAAGGAGAGGAGGCTGGGAAGAGGAAGAGAGCGTGGGGAATTGTTACTCAGCCGGCGCGAGTCAGAGTAAATATAAGGAGATGATTGAGGATGGAGTAAACAATTTACTTCATTTACCGTTATAAGGGATCGGTTAGGTGCAGTTTAGAGGGAAAAAAAACAAATATACACCCTTACAACGGGATAAGAGATCGGTTAGAAATGCCCTGAGGGTACCATGCATGCATATGGCCAACATGTTTTAAAAGGACGTGAGGAGCTAGTGGCCTTGATTACACTTGCAAGTTTATCAAGCTTGCCATTTCGAAAAAAAAAATAGTTTATCAAGCTTGCCAGACCCTACGTGCCAGCCGCGATGCCCATCTAGCCGCGCTGCATGCGCATGAGATAAGCTCAAAAGGATATGTGCTTATCATCTCCCCACGAGAGTAGCACCGGCTCAACAATCATACGCAGTCTCCGACACGATGCAAGGTCATCTATTCCCGTATTCCCGTGACACGGAGACTGAGCAACACATACAAGAAGGGGACGGAGGCCGTAACAAAGGTCCAAGGATGCGCCCAGAGAGAAGCACCCGCGGGCGCCGCGGCGACGGACCATGAGCTCGGCCTCGATGCACCCGTAGCCAGGACGACGGACGTCCGCCGGCGAGCCCGGCAAAGCTTTCATTTTATATAGGCTGCCACACCCTGCACCAACAATCAGCACAAGCATTCATCTTTGTCAATAGCATGCTTACATAATTAAACTCGTCATTTCCCCGCTCCTAGGGTTTCCCTGGCGCCGCGGCCGCCGCGGCGGCCGGAGCCGCCAACCCCCTCCTCCTCCCGTTTTCCTTTTCCTCCCCGAGCGAGGCGGCCGGGGGCCCTTCCACCGCGCGCCTCCAGCCCCTTCTCGCGCCCCTCCCTCCTCCCGCCATCGTCAGCCTGCGCCGCCGGCCCTCGGTCGCATGAAGCTGGCGGCGGTGGGCTTGCCCTTCCCCGCGCGCGGTCCTCCCCTGCTCGGGCAATGATGGCCGGCGGCGGTGCGCCTCGGCCGGTGGCGGTCCGGCGTCCTGGTGTGGAGGCCGGCGGTGCTCGCCGTGGTGGTGTCGCCTCTTGGCGGCGGGGTGGTCCGGTGGTGTTGGCTGGCCGGTGGCGCGTCCCCGGCCCGGATCTGGGTCCATAGGGTTCCTTCTGGGTCCTTGCGGGTCGGCTCCGGCGCGACCACAACGCTCTCTGTATGGGGATGCAGGGGAGCGGCTTGGACTGGGACAGCGGCGCCGACAGTGTGCCAGCTGCTGCGCGGAGGCGGGAGCTGGCCCGATAGGCTCCTGCCATGGCGTCCGGTCGGCTACCGTCGTGGACGGTGGAGGTGGGGCCCTCCCGTATGCCAACGGTGTTGTTGCCCTAGTCCCGGCTCCTCTTCTTCGTTGTGCAGACCATCTTCGTGGTGCCGTGGTGAGACAGCGTGGGAAGCTTCGTGTCCATGCTGGCGCAGGGTGGTGGTCAGTCTGGTGGCGAGCTCCGGAGTGCCTGAGGTCGAGGCTGGGATCGGCAGAAATCTCTGTTGTCTTGGCCGACACCGACGCGGTGGCGCCTGAGGGTGCCACCGGACCTTCCTGGAGGGCGTCGGGGCTACCATTCCTCTCTCCTCGCCGTGTACCGGGGGAAACCCTTGGCAACAGCGTCGTCATCGTCGCGTCCCTTCTTACAGGTGTTGTCGGGTACCGGCACTTGGGAGTCTCGGAGCTTGGTGGGCGATCTTCGGTGGACACAGCGGTCACGAGGCTTCGTCATTTTTGTCGATCCGTCGTTATTGGCATTTATTTATTTTCTTTTTTTTCTTTCCTTTCTTTTGAGCGTGTTTGTGCTGCTTTCGCTCCAGCCCCTATTGTTGATTGTAAGCGGAGGGAAACCCTTTTTCTTATAATTAAACTCGTCATTTCCTCTCTCTTTTCATCTCGTTTCAACTAAGGAGGACCAATGGGAGCCGCCGAAGAGGCCCTAACTCTTGGTGCGCTCACACCCAAAGCAGCCGTGGAGGACACGCCGGTGACATGCCGGTGACACACCGACCGAGCGCCAGGAAACTTGAGATTCCCTTGTCAAATAGTCGAACTAATGATGCACATCTATGAAGGCCATCATACCGATGGACAGAACGTACTACTCTCTCTGTTCTAAAATATAAGAACGTTTTTCATACTACACTAATCATGTCCTAGTACCTCAGCCAGTGAGTGGTGAGCCAGCTGCTGGTGCTGTTTCTACCTACATACGTTTTATTTTTCTTTCAAAACGGAGGCATAAAATTGATACCTCGTCTATTGACGAAGGACAGAAATAAAGTATTTTATTGACAGAGATAGAGTCTTCTATTGACGAAGGACCCCACGCACACGGGGATATGAGGCGAATGATTTGATGGGCCAGCCCACTTTAGCGTAGCCTACTGCACGGCTTTTATCGTTTCCCAAACTAGTTTTTTTCTTTATTATGTTGTATTTAGTTAAATTGTTTTCCGGTTTTCTTTTCGGGGTTTTTATTTTCCATTTTTATGTTTATTATATATTTTTTCTTATTTTTTAAATAAAAAATGTTCAAACTTTCAAAATTGCTTGTATTTTCTATAAAAGAGTTCAATTTTTTTAATTTTGTTTCTGTTTTTTTTAAATGTTTGAATTTTCAAGAACCTCTTCACAATTTTGAAAGAAGTTGTCACATTTTCCAAAAAAGTTCAACAGCTTCAAAAATGTTCAGAAGTTCTAGAAATTCACAAAGTGTTTACATTTTTAAAAATATTTGTAATTTTAATAAAAATTTTGTGTTTTCCAAAACAAAATAAAAAAACGCTCACATTTTAAAAACTTGTTCATGTTTTTCCAAAAATGTTGAGAATTTATGTCTTTTTCATGTTTTTCAAATAATTGTCCAGATATCATATTTTATTTCATGTTTTCGAAAAATGTTCACTCGTTCCACCGCACTGAGAGGCTTGTGTACATGAGCCAACGCCATGGCCTACTCCTTCGGAGGGATTATTTGCCACAAGTATGGTAAGCGAAGCCATGGCTTTCCGATGAGGTATGCCCACGCCGGTTGTACTTCTCCACCAATTCTTGATGGAGCCCTCACAAGACAAGGGGGGTGTGTTCATGTTCTCAAGGTGAAGTTTCTCACTGACCAAGTTTCAAAGCCTAAGGAAGTATCGACATTTGAAGAAAAGATGTGTCCCGCATTGTTCTCCCCTCTTGCAAAAAGGGCAAAGCTCACAATTTATCAACTCTGCTCAGCCAACCTATCCGCGGTCCAATTTTTTGATAAAAATAATATATTAATATCGCGAAGATACTAATTGCACCTAGCCTCTACAACAACAGGATATTGAAAGACATCAAGGATGCACACAACTAAGAACAAAAATTTAAAAAGAGAGGAATATAAAAACAAAGGCCCGTCGCAGTGATGAAACACTCACAATATAAAAACAAAGATCCATAGTCCAAATACTATCTTGGATTGCTAACGAAGCAAAGAATTTAACTTTGAGTGACACCCAAACCTTTCAAACCAGTTGAGAGAATTAAGCCAAGGAATTGCTTACATACTCAAGTACTCAACGCTGATCGGTGGCCCGTTCCCTGCACAAATCCTATCTACTGCTCATTGCGGCAGATCGTCGACCTCATGCACAATGCAAGCGAGGCGAGTGATTTGGCGGGCCAGCCCGTCTTAGCGTAGCCTAGTGCACTACTTTTTCCAGTTTTTGGGAACCTTACCGGATTTATTTATTATGTTGTTCTTATTTAACAGGTTTCGGGTTTTTTACTTTTCACTTTCATTTTTATATTTATTTATATTTTTCCTATTTTTAAAAAATGTTTAAATTTTTCAAAAGGTTTGTGTTTTTTATAAACTGTTCGCAAATCTCAATTTTTGCATGTGTTTTCTGGAAAAAGGTTTGAATATCAAGAACCCATTCACAATTTTAAAAGATTGTCACATTTTCCAAAATAGATAAAAAATTAAAAATGTTCAGAAGTTCAACAAATTCAGAAAGTGTTCACATTTTCAAAAAATATTCATAACTTTATAAAATGTTTGTGTTTTTAAAAAGGATTGGGAAGTGTCTACATTTTTCAAAATTGTTCAGGATTTTTCAAAAATGTTTGGAATTTTAAAAAAATGTGTTTTAAAATAATTGTCTGGGTTTAAATTTTTGTTTCATGTTTTAGAAAAATGTTCCTCGTTCCACCGCACCGAGAGGCTTGGGTACATGAGCCAACACCATGGCCTCCTCCTCCGGAGGGACAATTTGCCATTTCTCTGGACGGGTCTTATAATGCACTGATCATAACGTGGGGGGTTGCATGGTTGTGAGAGATAGGCAGATAGCAAAGGGCAGCACATTGTCTCGGCGTGCCGGTTTATTCCGCACTGCACTGATGTTGAGGCAGAGTGCATGGCAACACAGTAAGGACTCGGAGCGGCGTTGGAGTACATATCACTACCTCTGGTCATTCAGTCTGACTGTGCAGCAATTGTGGAGATGCTGAAGTGTTCAGGTGCTGACAGATCATACTTGGGCCATCTTGTGAATGAGATCAAGGAGTTGATGAAGGAGAGGGAGCTTGATTGTCACCATGTTGGACGTTTACAGAATAGGACTACAAATCGTTTGGCTTGTATGTCGAGAGTGGAGCTCGACATCGGTTTGTGGTTACACGAATCTCCAAATACTCCCACTAGCTTGCTGGCAAGCGATTGTATAACTATTACCTAATTAATAAGGCTCCCTTTTGAGTTGCAGAAAAGAAGAAACATGTACCAGGGTAACTACAGGTATGTTTTTTACATTTTCATAATTGTTGCAATATTGAATTTGTGATGTTTGCATTACATTTAAATTTTGAGATGTGCCTAAAAATAATAAGTGGCACCCTCTGTAGTGCAATTCTAGATCCGCCACTACTTTGATGTCATGGAGATTCACATAGATGGGAATTTCATAACACATTATTTCAAAATAGAATCACGTTCCACATTCATTTACGATCTATATTCGTGAGTACGCATTGATAGCACAGCCCGACGCTGAATCAATGACCGTGCACACACATTTCAAAAAAAAAAAAGACCGTGCACACACTTGTGCACTACACACGACAGAGTACACGATGCTTATACATACTCTCTCTGTCCGATGAAAAATGTACATCTAACTTCAAAATTTATCCATAAAAGAATACATTTTTATCTTTTCAATCCACTTTAAAGAAGGAAAAAAAATACTTCTCTCTCATCACACGGTAATCAAGAGCAATAGCAATCTACACATGGTCTTCTTAATTTATATTGCATTTTGCTCATTGAGAGTTGGATAATTAAAGAGAAGAGAGATGGTGGCTTGCACCTTTCCAATGTATCTTTTACTCAACTTCATAATTTGTCCTAAAATTTCTAGATATACACTCTTCACCGAATGAAGGGAGTACACTATAATTTATAAACTGCATTCGCAGCCACTTCCCAGACACTGGGCATGCGATGCTTCTGGCCGATCGGTCGGCTCAGGTTAACATCTGCCGCAACGACGCGTTAGCTTGTCGACGAACTCATCAAAGCTCCGCTGCGATGACCCGCCGTGCGCCGGGCGGCCTCGAGCGTCGCCCTCACCTTTTTTTTTAAATTGAAGGTAGATTATGTTCTACCTTATATATTTCAAAACAGGCAAAAAGCCCCGAAAGACAAAAGGCAATTAAAACCATTCAGTTGTGCACCACGTCGGCAAGCTACGAGACACACGACCGTGCAGCGCTGGGAGAAAAAGAAAAGGAAACCTAGCACGCACGCTTCTGTCAATCCCCTCTTCGCACGCCTCCTTCTCTCCCTGGTCCCTGCGCTGCCGGTTCAGCCGCTTCTCCTCTCCCGCTTCCCTCCTCCTAGCTCAGTCCTCGTCCAGATCGGCGTCCAGCGCAGGAGGATCGGGGTGGTCGTGCCGGCGGCATCTTCAGCGGCGTCGCCGGACGAGCTCCACGCGCCGGGGAGATATCTCCAAGGTCCCGCGCCACCACGTCCCCTCGCCGACTTTGGCCTCACCACAGAAGAGGTATAGCTCGCCCGTGCCGCCGGTCAAGTTGTCTTTGGAGGTGAGGATTGCCTGGAGCCCCACCCCTTCATTCCCCTCCCTCCTCCCCAAGCTCGAGCCTCCGTCGTCCCTCCCTCCCGTCCCCTCCCCCTCTGAAGAAGGAGCACGGGGCCCGCTGCTACGCCTGAGCCGCCACAAGGCCGTCTGGTGGTGGAGATCCAGTGCCAACGAGTCACTCATGTCGGTGTCCCAGGTCTCGGAGCCTCCGGAGTCGCCGTCGTTGTACGGAGACGAGTCGGCGGGGGGGATGATGGTGTTGGGGACAGGAGGGGAAAGGCGTCGCCGATGATGATGTGGAGGAGGACGAGGTCGACGCCCCTCTGCCCTGCCGTGAATCGGTGGCGACTACAGCGTGGGCGTGGTGAAGCGGCGCGCGGCGCGCGCGTCAGTGCCTGTGCGCCCCGGCCGGTGCGGACTGCGACTGCACGTAGGGTACCAGCAGCAACTTGCTCAAGCCGCCGGGCGGACTGCCTCCCTGGTAAGCTTCCATGAACCCATCGTCAATCTGCTCGTTGTTGCAACCTTGTTCTTCCCAGTTGGGGCTTCGTTTCAAGGTCGCGTCCAAATCTGAACTTGATTGAGATTGACTGATTGCGACTGAATTTTACTCTGTTAAATAAACTTATTGATGATGTGCTGCTGCCCGTCCCGCCTGACATATCCATTACCATTAGGTGGTTGTGGCGTTCAAGTGTAGTTTTCCACAAAGATTAAAAAGAAACTCAGTTGTTCCAAGTGATACTTGACCTCTCGTGAAAAGAATAACTCCGGATAGTAGCAAATTAAGCAAGTATGCTGGGATTTACTGTTAGTACATAAGTTCTGACAGTTAATATGTCAACATTAACATAGTACTAACAAATTAAATTAAGCAAGTTTGAATAGGCGTATCACGTGAGTGAGAACAGCATAACCGTTCAGCAGGGGATTAGCTGGCAGCTACAAGCTGAATTGGTACACCAGCAGCCACAATGTTGATGCCCACTTGTCAGATACAAGATCAATATATGGGAGCCAGTGTATGTTTGTTTAACTTTTTCCAGTGGGTTCTACTCTATGGGGAGGCCATTATTATCAAGGGCTATATCCAGTAACATTCGTGCTGACTTTTTGGAGCTGTGGTTTTCACTTGATTGATGGTACTTGGTATTTTCATTCTGTGAGTATTACATTACACTGATGTGTTGTCTAAAAACCAGATTGTGTCAAGTGTTATAATTGTCAAATATATCGGAGGAAGTGCGCTTTTAATCAGAGAAATGTTCGGCTATGCACGCGATCGCCAAGTAAGTTTTGCTCCGCCTTTCTTTTTTGCAAAGCTAATTGGTCTTAAACCTAATTCCCTTATTATCTGTTAGAAACGTATGTTAGCAGATGGTTATGCATCTACTGGTGTTGAGATTCTGTGACTTTGATAGTTCCCTTGACTCAGATGTCATGTCATCTAATTGTATTCTGGTCCAACACTAATAAAAATTTAAGCTTTAGATTTCAGCATCAGTTTTTCCCGAGAAGAAGAAATCAAACTGATCTCCATATATGTAAAAGTGCACTTCTGAGATCTTTTAGCTTATATCACCATTTAGTTTATTTACGGCGCTCGCAAATTTTATTTCATTTTCATCAAGTTGTTATTTCTATCCATGCATTATCTTCATGGATGAAATCGATGCAATTGGTGAGAGAAGATTTAGTGAGGGAACTAGTGACGACCGTGAGATCCAGCGGACACTGATGGAGCTTCTAATTCAGTTAGATGGATTTCATGATCTTGGCAAGGTAAACTGACATCATTAAGGTTTTTTTCCTTAGATGCCTTTATGCCTTATATGCAAAGGAATGGATTCAATCGAAGTAATTTGTTTGCCTGAATGTGTGTGTGTAGATTAAATTTGTCGCTCATCTTTGCTTCATTGCTTCTATGAATTTTCTGGATGCGGATTTTCCTAACATTTTATTTAACTCCCTTTGCTAACATTACACATTTTTGCTCTCAGGGAAAGTATAGGTGTTTTGACATAAATAGTGTTCATATTTTCTTCAGTGCTTCTATGAATTTTCTGGATGCTGATTCGCGTAACATTTTATTTAACTCTCTTTTCTAGCATTACACATTTTTTAGAAGGAAAAAAATTGAGGACTAGGTTTTGTTCTATCTGATTGTTGACATGCTAACATAATTGCCTGATTGTCTGATTGGACTAGCATTACACATCTTTCTAACTGGGCTTGTTTTATTTTATTTTGGGAAAAACCCATGATTTTATCCTAACCTGATACATCATGATCAGTGATGTTGACATGAATTTTGTAGATTAAATTAGTGTTATGGTATAGTTACCAACATTCATCGGATGCCACAATCAGGGGCGGACCTACGTTGATGTGAGTGGAGGCCCAGGACCCCACTCAAAACTTGAAATCCCAGTAAGATTTGCTTCTGATTTTTGAAAAATATACTTATATTCTATGAGCTTTTACATAATACGCCCCACTGAAATAGATTGCCCCCATCAAGATACTCTCTAGGTCCGCCCCTGGCCACAATGTCCTTTATCTTTCTGGGTGATTTTGGTTGATTTCTTCAAGCAGTGCAAGCTGGAGTGTGAGCTTTGCCTATGCCCTTAGTAGCTTACAAAATTTCACCGTACGTCACTTTCCTGTTACTATATTGTCATCTATTCATGAAGCATGGTCATTTGGTTAGAAATACAATTTTTTGCAATCAACACACGACTCGTCCTATTTGTTTTACAACCCGAGGTTCACATTAGTTGTTTCTCTTCATGGTGACTCAGCTTTTAACGATGTCATTTTCAGCTCGATGGTCATGAATCAAATGTGACTTCCTATCTAATTACATTTAACTTCAACGATTGCTGGTTTTAACCATAGCTTATTGAAGGAAATATGCCCTAGAGGCAATAATAATGTTATTATTTTATTTCCTTATATCATGATAAATGTTTATTATTCATGCTAGAATTGTATTATCCGGAAACATAATACTTATGTGAATACATAGACAAACTAAAACGTCACTAGTATGCCTCTACTTGACTAGCTTGTTAATCAAAGATGGTTATGTTTCCTAACCATAGACATATGTTGTCATTTGATTAACGGGATCACATTATTAGGATAATGATGTGATTGACATGACCCATTCCATTAGCTTAGCACCCGATCGTTTAGTATGTTGCTATTGCTTTCTTCATGACTTATACATGTTCCTATGACTATGAGATTATGCAACTCCCATTTGCCGGAGAAACACTTTGTGTGCTACCAAACGTCACAACGTAACTGGGTGATTATAAATGAGCTCTACAGGTGTCTCCAAAGGTAAATGTTGGATTAGCTTATTTCGAGATAAGGATTTGTCACTTCGATTGTCGGAGAGGTATCTCTGGGCCCTCTCGGTAATGCACATCACATAAGCCTTGCAAGCATTGCAACTAATGAGTTAGTTGCGAGATGATGTATTACAAAACGAGTAAAGAGACTTCCCGGTAACGAGATTGAACTAGGTATTGAGATACCGACGATCGAATCTCGGGTAAGTAACATACCGATGACAAAGGGAACAGCGTATGTTGCTATGCGGTCTGACCGATAAATATCTTCGTAAAATATGTGGGAGCCAATATGAGCATCCAGCTTCCGCTATTGGTTATTGACCGGAGACATGTCTCGGTCATGTCTACATTGTTCTCGAACCCGTAGGGTCCGCACGCTTAACGTTTCGATGACAGTTATATTATGAGTTTATGAGTTTTGATGTACTGAAGTTAGTTCGGAGTCCCGGATGTGATCACGGACATGACGAGTAGTTTCGAAATGGTTGAGACATAAAGATTGACATATTGAACGGCTATATTCGGACACCGGAAGTGTTCCGGGTGATTTCGGAGAAAACCGAAGTGCCGGAGGGTTACCGGAACCCCCCCCCCCCCCCCCCCGGAGAAGTAATGGGCCTTATGGGCCTTAGTGGAGAGAGAGAGGAGCAGCCAGGGTGGGTCGCGCCTCCTCCCCCTGGTCCAAATTGGACTAGGAGAAGGGGGGCGGCGCCCCCCTTTCCTTCTCCCTCCCCCTTCCTTTCCCCCTCTTAGTAGGAGTAGGAAAGAGGGGAGTCCTACTCCTACTAGGAGGAGGACTCCTCCTTGGTGCGCCATAGGGCCGGCCGGCCTCCTCCCCTTGCTCCTTTATATACGGGGGCAGGGGCATCCCTAGACACACAAGTTGATCCACGTGATCATTTTCTTAGCCGTGTGCGGTGCCCCCTTCCACCATAATCCTCGATAATATTGTAGCGGTGCTTAGGCGAAGCCCTGCGACGGTAGAACATCAAGATCGTCACCACCCGTCGTGCTGACGAAACTCTTCCCCGACACTTTGCTGGATCAGAGTCCGGGGATCGTCATCGAGCTGAACGTGTGCTAAAACTCGGAGGTGCCGTAGTTTCGGTGCTTGATCTGTCGGGCCTTGAAGACGTACGACTACATCAACCGCGTTGTCATAACGCTTCCGCTGTCGGTCTACAAGGGTATGTAGATCACACTCTCCCCTCTCGTTGCTATGCATCACCATGATCTTGCGTGTGCGTAGGAATTTTTTTGAAATTACTATGTTCCCCAACAGTGGTATCCGAGCCTAGGTTTTATGTGTTGATGTTATATGCACGAGTAGAACACAAGTGAGTTGTGGGCGATATAAGTCATACTGCTTACCAGCATGTCATACTTTGGTTCGGCGGTATTGTTGGACGAAGCGGCCCGGACCGGCATTACGCGTACGCTTACGCGAGACCGGTTCTCCCGACGTGCTTTGCACAAAGGTGGCTAGCGGGTGTCAGTTTCTCCAAGTTTAGTTGAACCGAGTGTGGCTACGCCCGGTCCTTGCGAAGGTTAAAACAGCACCAACTTGACAAACTATCGTTGTGGTTTTGATGCGTAGGTAAGATTGGTTCTTACTTAAGCCCGTAGCAGCCACGTAAAACTTGCAACAACAAAGTAGAGAACGTCTAACTTGTTTTTGCAGGGCATGTTGTGATGTGATATGGTCAAGACATGATGCTAAATTTTATTGTATGAGATGATCATGTTTTGTAACCGAGTTATCGGCAACTGGCAGGAGCCATATGGTTGTCGCTTTATTTTATTTTATGCAACTGCGCTGTAATGCTTTACTTTATCACTAAGCGGTAGCGATAGTCATGGAAGCATAAGATTGGCGAGACAACAACGATGCTACGATGGTGATCAAGGTGTCGCGTCGATGACGATGGTGATCATAACGGTGCTTTGAAGATGGAGGTCACAAGCACAAGATAATGATGGCCATATCATATCACTTATATTGATTGCATGTGATGTTTATCTTTTATGCATCTTATCTTGCTTTGATTGACGGTAGCATTTTAAGATGATCTCTCACTAATTATCAAGAAGTGTTCTCCCTGAGTATGCACCGTTGCGAAAGTTCTTCGTGCTGAGACACCACGTGATGATCAGGTGTGATAGGCTCTACGTTCAAATACAACGGGTGCAAAACAGTTGCACACGCAGAATACTCAGGTTATACTTGACGAGCCAAGCATATACAAATATGGCCTCGGAACATAGAGAGCGAAAGGTCGAGCGTGAATCATATAGTAGAGATGATCAACATAGTGATGTTCACCAATGAAACTACTCCATCTCACGTGATGATCGGACATGGTTTAGTTGATTTGGATCACGTAATCACTTAGAGGATTAGAGGGATGTCTATCTAAGTGGGAGTTTTTTAGTAATATGATTAATTGAACCTAAATTTATCATGAACTTAGTACATGATAGTATCTTGCTTGTTTATGTTTGATTGTAGATAGATGGCCCGTGTTATTGTTCCGTTGAATTTTAATTCGTTCCTTGAGAAAGCAAAGTTGAAAGATGATGGTAGCAATTACATGGACTGGGTCCGTAACTTGAGGATTATCCTCATTGCTGCACAGAAGAATTACGTCCTGAAAGCACCACTGGGTGCCAGGCCTGCTGCTGGAGCAACACCAGATGTTATGAACGTCTGGCAGAGCAAAGCTGATGACTACTCGATAGTTCAGTGTGCCATACTTTACGGCTTAGAATCGGGACTTCAACAACGTTTTGAACGTCATGGAGCATATGAGATGTTCCACGAGTTGAAGTTAATATTTTAAGAAAATGCCCGGATTGAGAGATATGAAGTCTCCAATAAGTTCTATAGCTGTAAGATGGAGGAGAACAGTTCTGTCAGTGAGCATATACTCAAAATGTCTGGGTATAATAATCACTTGATTCAATTGGGAGTTAATCTTCCAGATGATTGCATCATTGACAGAATTCTCCAATCACTACCACCTAGCTACAAGAGCTTCGTGATGAACTATAATATGCAAGGGATGAATAAGATTATTCCCGAGCTCTTCGCAATTCTGAAAGCTGAGGAGGTTGAAATCAAGAAGGAGCATCAAGTGTTGATGGTCAACAAGACCACTAGTTTCAAGAAAAGGGGCAAAGGGAAGAAGAAGGGGAACTTCAAAAAGAACAGCAAGCAAGTTGCTGCTCAAGAGAAGAAACCCAAACCTGGACCTAAACCTGAAACTGAGTGCTTCTACTGCAAGCAGACTGGTCACTGGAAGCGGAACTGCCCCAAGTATTTCGCGGATAAGAAGGATGGCAAAGTGAACAAAGGTATATGTGATATACATGTTATTGATGTGTACCTTACTAATGCTCGCAGTAACACCTGGGTATTTGATACTGGTTCTGTTGCTAACATTTGCAACTGGAAACAGGGACTACGGATTAAGCGAAGATTGGCTAAGGACGAGGTGACGATGCGCGTGGGAAATGGTTCCAAAGTCGATGTGATCGCGGTCAGCACGCTACCTCTACATCTACCGTCGGGATTAGTATTAGACCTAAATAATTGTTATTTGGTGCCAGCGTTGAGCATGAACATTATATCTGGATCTTGTTTGATGCGAGACGGTTATTCATTTAAATCAGAGAATAATGGTTGTTCTATTTATATGAGTAATATCTTTTATGGTCATGCATCCTTAAAGAGTGGTCTATTCTTATTAAATCTCGATAGTAGTGACATACATATTCATAATGTTGAAGCCAAAAGATGCAGAGTTGATAATGATAGTGCAACTTATTTATGGCACTACCGTTTGGGTCATATCGGTGTAAAGCGCATGAAGAAACTCCATACTGATGGACTTTTGGAACCACTTGATTATGAATCGCTTGGTACTTGCGAACCGTGCCTTATGGGTAAGATGACAAAAACACCGTTCTCCGGTACTATGGAGAGAGCAACAGATTTGTTGGAAATCATACATACAGATGTATGTGGCCCAATGAATGTTGAGGCTCGTGGCGGATATCGTTATTTTCTCACCTTCACAGATGACTTAAGCAGATATGGGTATATCTACTTAATGAAATATAAGTCTAAAACATTTGAAAAGAATTCAAAGAATTTCAGAGTGAAGTTGAAAATCATCCTAACAAGAAAATAAAATTCCTACAATCTGATCGTGGAGGAGAATATTTGAGTTACGAGTTTGGTGTACATTTGAAACAATGTGGAATAGTTTCGCAACTCACGCCACCCGGAACACCACAGCGTAATGGTGTGTCCGAATGTCGTAATCGTACTTTACTTGATATAGTGCGATCTATGATGTCTCTTACTGATTTACCGCTATCGTTTTGGGGTTATGCTCTAGAGACGGCCGCATTCACGTTAAATGGGGTGATGAAGCTATGTACCTAGGGTAGGGGCACGGACCTGTCCAAAAAAGCCCTACCCAAGGACATCCCTAGAAGAAGTCACCTTTCAATTGACTTGAAGGTATCACACTCGACCAAGAAGCTATCACTCGACCATGAAGCCAACCACTCGACTGACCAAAGTCCTGAAGTCACTCCGCAGGCAAACGGTCGGCTATTAAGTAGTCTTTATGGTCATTATAGCACTTTGTTAGGGGCGTTACCCGTAACGCCCGACCTTAAATGTACCTTAAACCCTGCATTACTAAGGGCAGGAGAGGACCAGCAAACTCTATATAAGCCACCCCCATCCTCAGTATGAAGGGTTCGCACCTCTGTTATTCACACACCTATAATCCAATCGACCGCCTCCGGGCACCGAGACGTAGGGCTGTTACTTCCTCCGCGAAGGGCCTGAACTCGTACATCTTGGCGTGTTTACAACTTCCCAATAGCTGAGATCTAGCCTCTTCATACACACCCCCCTACATCATTGTCAGAGTTAGAACCACGACAGTTGGCGCCCACCGTGGGGCAGGAATCTTAGCGCTTAATTGGAGAAGTTGCGATTCTTCCGATCCCTTTGATCATGGTTTCGTGCGGAGTTTTGGTGGAGGGCCGCGAGATCCATCTCGACGCGCTCACATTCATCGCCGACGACTCCGCTTGGCTTCAGGAGGCTCCACTCGACATCGACGCGCTCCCCGTCCGCGGTGCGACGCACTTTCGCGCGTGCGTTCGTGGCGTCCTCCTACGGCAGCCGTCGACCCAGTATCGGTCGGCCCCTGTGTCGTCCCCCCGCTCTGTCTCCCTCCGGCGCAAGCGCTCCGGTAGGTCGAGACTTCAGAGGTGGGTGAGGCATGCCGTGGCTCGCCAGTCGGCCGCCCCACAAGTCGCGGCAATCGAGCCCGACAATCCCTCTGCGGCCTGTTCGACTAGCTCCGCGGAGACTGCATCCGAGTGTGACAGCAGCAACCCAGCGGCTGAGGTTCTGGCGGTCGATGGGACACACAGTCCTCCCGGTTTCCCTCGCGCTGATGGAGGCGCGGGTGGGGGCAACCCGTCGCATCCCCACGATGAGTATCTCCCCGAACCTCTCACGGCATCGCAGCGGGAGGAGCTTCGCCGCCGGAACATAGACGCACTCCACACTCCTATCGTCGGAGAAACCCCCGAGGCCCGGGCCTTGGAGGACGCGCGCTTGGCTAACTTGGCCGAGCGCACTCGACTGGAGAATCTCCAGCGAATACTCGACGAACAAGCGCGTTAGCGAGCTCCCGAGTCCAGTCGACGTCAGCTCTTCCCGCTGACGCAGGTATATCGAACCCAGTTCAGAATTTGGCCGCCGCGGCCCGTATAGCAGAATCGATTCAGCCCTCCCAGTCAGAGGCTGGTAGGGGCTTGTTGCAGATCAGAGCGTTGCTCCGGGCGGCGGGGAATCATAATTCCGCTATTTCTCAGTCGCGGAATAAGATCCACAGTCGATCCATTGCAACAGATACAGTCTAGTCGGCTCACAGCCCAAGATCGCCCCCGAGGCGTGAGGGACGTGGAGACCGGCACGATCAGTACAGAAGAAATGAGCAGTATGATCACCGATTCGATCGCGAGGATCGACGTCGAGTGCCAACCCCTCCCCCGAGGAGTGGGTCATATGCGCCTCGACAGCGAGATGACAGGCGCCCTTATAGTGTTGGGCAGAGGATTCCAGTCGACCCCAGGGACCCAGGCTTTGATGCGAGATCCATCCTTGTTCAGGGTCTGGTTGACAGGAACAGAGCTCACCGAGAAGGCCACGACAGAGATGCGCCTGCCAGCAGCAGAGTACGTGTTTCAGGGCCAGAGTGTTTCAATCGAGCCATCAGAGCCGCAGTGATTCCTCCCAACTTCAGGTTGGCGACTGGAGTCAGCAAGTTCACCGGCGAGTCTAAGCCTGACACTTGGCTCGAAGATTACCGAGTGGCTGTACAGATTGGCGGTGGCAATGATGAGGTGGCCATGAAGCATTTGCCTCTCATGTTAGAGGGCTCAGCCAGAGCATGGCTAAATCAGTTAGCACCCAGTAGCATCTACACTTGGGAGGACCTCTCCCGAGTGTTTGTCACAACCTTTGAGGGAACATGCAAGCGACCTGCAGGCCTTACAGAGTTGCGGTCTCGCGTGCAGAAACCGAATGAAACACTGAGGGATTACATCCAGAGGTGGATCACATTGAATCACACAGTTGAGAATGTTCCCGATCATCAAGCAGTTTGTGCCTTCAAAGAAGGTGTTAAGTACAGAGAATTGAATCTGAAGTTCGGTCGAACTGGAGAGATGTCTCTGAATCGGATGATGGAGATTGCCACCAAATACGCTAATGGTGAAGACGAAGATCGCCTCCGGAGTGGCAAGCACAAGGCAGTCTCCCAAGAAGCCGGAGGAAACTCCAGCCGGAAACAGAAGCGGAAGGCCGAGCCAGCCGCCCCTGGGGAGGCCCTGGCCGTTGCCCAGGGAAATTTCAAGGGAAAACCCAAGGGCAACTGGAAGCCCAAGAAAGTCAAGGATCAAGATGGAAATGATGTTTTGGATCTGCCATGTCACATCCACACCAAGAAAGATGAAGAGGGTAATTTTATTTATCCAAAGCATACCACTCGACAGTGCCGGCTCCTGATCCAGCAGTTCCAGGGCAAGCAGCCCAAAGATAAGGAAAAAGAGCTGGACAAAGTTGAGGACAAGGATGATAGTGACGATGGATACCCCCAAGTCAATTCCACCCTGATGATTTTTGCTGATGTCGAAAGCAAAAGTCGACTGAAAGTCATTAATCGTGAAGTGAATATGGTTGCTCTGGCAACACCCAGTTATCTGAAGTGGTCTCAGACTGCCATAACATTCGACCAGTCTGATCACCCTACGCACATTGCCACCCCTGGGAGGCAAGCTTTGGTGGTCGACCCAGTTGTCGAAGGCACTCGACTGACCAAAGTCCTGATGGATGGTGGCAGTGGCCTGAACATACTGTATGATGAAACATTGAAAGGAATGGGCATTCCGATGTCCAGGCTCAGTACCAGCAACATGAGCTTCCACGGAGTCATTCCCGGGAAGAAGGCCGAATCACTCGGCCAGATTGCTCTCGATGTGGTTTTTGGTGATTCAAAGAATTACCGCAAGGAAAAGTTAACATTTGAGGTTGTGGACTTCCAGAGTGCTTACCATGCTATTCTGGGCAGGCCAGCATATGCACGCTTCATGGCTCGACCGTGCTATGTGTATCTTAAGTTGAAGATGCCTGGCCCCAGAGGTGTGATCACTATTACAGGCAATCGGAAGAAAGCAGAGGAGTGTTTTCGGAAAGGCTCAAAGATTGCTGATGCTCAGATGGCTGTGGTCGAGCTACAAGAGTACCAGAAGACCGCTGATCCGAGTGAATTGTTGCGAGCCAAGAAGCCTGTTTCAGAGTCAGCTTTTCAGTCATCTGGTGAAACTAAACCAGCTCACATTCACCCGACCGACCCCAATGCTGCTCCGACTCACATCTCAACGACGCTCGACTCCAAATAGGAAGAAGCGCTCATCCAGTTCCTCCGTGAGAACTGGGACATCTTCGCATGGAAGCCTTCTGACATGCCCGGAATTCCCAGGGGGCTGGCTGAGCACCGTCTACGAGTCGACCCAAAGTTCAAGCCTGTGAAAGAACATCTTCGGCGGTCCGCCGTCCAGAAGCGGAAAGCTATTGGCGAGGAGGTGGCTCCGCTCTTAGCGGCGGAGTTCATCCGAGAGATTTACCACTCCGAGTGGCTTGCCAATGTTGTCATGGTCCCCAAGAAGGACAAGTCGCTTCGCATGTGCATCGACTTTAAACATATCAATCGGTCCTGCCCGAAAGATCATTTTCCTCTCCCTCGCATCGACTAAATAGTCGACTCGACCGCGGGGTGTGAGCGATTGTCTTTTCTAGACGCCTATTCCGGGTACCATCAGATCCGTCTGTATGGACCCGATGAGATCAAAACAGCTTTCACCACTCCATTCGGGTGCTTCTGTTACGTCACCATGCCCTTCGGCCTCAAGAACGCTGGAGCCACGTTCATGAGGATGATTCAGAAGTGTTTGCTCACTCAGATCAGTTGGAACGTGGAAGCATACATGGATGATATTGTGGTCATGTCACGGAAAGGTTCCGACCTGCTGACTGACCTTGCTGAAACCTTTGCCAACCTCAGGAGGTATGATATCAAGCTTAATCCATCAAAGTGCACATTCGGAGTTCCGGGTGGAAAGTTACTCGGTTTTCTCGTTTCCGAACGAGGAATCGACGCCAATCCCGAGAAAGTTGGCACCATACTCTGGATGAAGCGCCCTGTGCGTGTGCACGATGTCCAGAAGCTTACAGGTTGCTTGGCCGCTCTAAGTCGATTCATTTCTTGTCTCGGTGAAAAGGCATTGCCTCTTTACCGACTGATGAAGAAGTCTGACAAGTTCGAGTGGACTCCAGAAGCTGATGCACCGTTTGCAGACCTCAAAGCTCTGCTCTCCACCCAGGCGGTGCTCGCTGCCCCAATCAGTAAAGAGCCTCTGCTGCTTTACATTGCGGCCACGGGACAAGTCGTCAGTACAGTACTTACGGTCGAGCGGGAAGAAGAAGGAAAGGCCTTCAGAGTTCAGCGTCCAGTATACTATGTGTCTGAAGTTTTGACTCCTTCGAAGCAAAGATATCCCCATTACGAGAAGCTTGTATATGGGATTTACATGACCACGAAGAAGGTTGCACACTACTTCTCTGACCATTCCATTACAGTCGTTAGCGACGCTCCACTGTCAGAGATTTTGCACAACAGAGATGCAACTGGTCGAGTGGCGAAGTGGGCGATTGAACTCCTTCCCTTAGATATCAAGTTTGAAGCAAAGAAGGCTATCAAGTCCCAAGCAATTGCAGATTTCATCGCCGAGTGGATGGAGCAGCAGCTTCCGACTCAAGTTCACTCGGAGCACTGGACCATGTTCTTCGATGGATCTAAGATGCTGAATGGTTCCGGTGCTGGGGTAGTATTGGTCTCCCCCCCGAGGAGATAGGCTCAGATATGTTCTCCAGATTCACTTCGATTCCTCCAATAATGAAGCAGAATATGAAGCACTTTTGTATGGGTTGCGCATGGCCATTTCACTCGGCGTCCGGCGCCTCATGGTCTATGGCGACTCAGATTTGGTGGTTAATCAGGTGATGAAGGAGTGGGACGTCAGAAGCCCAGCTATGACTGGCTACTGCAACGCAGTAAGAAAGCTAGAAAATAAATTCGAGGGGTTAGAGCTTCATCACATCCCCTGACTGAAAAATCAAGCAGCTGATGACCTGGCAAAGATAGGCTCCAAGAGAGAAGCCATTCCCAGCAATGTGTTTTTGGAGCACATCCGCTCGCCGTCAGTCCAGGAGGATCCTTTTACAGAAGAAGCCCCGCAATCGAAAAGTGCCACGGATCCGACTGGAGTCGAAATTCCTGTTGTGGTCGACCTAATCATGGAAGTCTTGACAATCACTCCTGACTGGACGACACCATACATTGCGTATATCTTGAGGAAAGAACTTCCAGAGAACGAAGAAGAGGCTCGACAGATCGTCCGTCGCTAAAGCCTTCACAGTCATAAAAGGACAGTTGTACAGAGAAAGCGCAACTGGAATTGGTCAGAAGTGCATGACGCCAGAAGAAGGTCAGATGATCCTTGATGATATCCACTCGGGGACCTGTGGTCACCATGCGTCCTCTCGGACCATTGTGGCCAAAGCATACCGAGCGGGTTTTTACTGGCCCAGAGCAAACGAAATGGCGAAGGAGATAGTCGACAAGTGTGGAGGGTGCCAGTTCTACTCCAACATGTCACACAAGCCTGCATCAGCCCTGAAGACCATTCCACTCATCTGGCCCTTTGCTGTCTAGGGACTGGACATGGTTGGTCCACTGAGAACAGGCAGGAGCGGTTTCACTCATGTGCTTGTGGCAGTCGACAAGTTTACCAAATGGATTGAAGCTAAGCCCATCAAGAATCTTGATGCTTGCACTGCTATCAGTTTCGTCAAAGGGCTAACATTCAGATATGGAGTCCCGCATAGCATCATCACCGACAATGGGTCAAACTTTGATTCGGACAAGTTCAGAGCTTTCTGCGCCTCTCAAGGCACACGAGTCGACTATGCATCGGTCGCCCATCCCCAGTCGAATGGACAAGCAAAGAGAGCAAATGGTCTGATTCTCAAAGGACTAAAGCCTCGACTGATGCGTGATCTCAAGCACGCGGCAGGTGCTTGGGTCGACGAGCTTCCGTCAGTTCTGTGGGGATTGAGGACCACCCCGAACCGGTCGACTGGAAGAACTCCATTCTTTCTAGTTTATGGAGCTGAGGCAGTTCTGCCGAGTGATCTTCTTCACAACGCACCCCGAGTCGAACTCTATACCGAAGATGAAGCAGAACAAGCCCGGCAAGACGCAGTCGACCTCCTAGAAGAAGAGAGGGAGATGGCCATGATCAGATCGACCATCTATCAGCAAGACTTGCATCGATTCCACGCCAGGAATGTGAAGAGTCGAGCCTTCCAAGAAGGAGATTTGGTCCTCTGAGTGGATCAACAGAAACCACACAAGCTTGCTCCTACTTGGGAAGGCCCCTTCATCGTCACCAGAGTCCTCCATAATGGAGCGTATCACCTCTACAATGTTGATCGCCAGATCGACGAGCCGTGAGCTTGGAATGCGGAACTGCTCCGCCCCTTTTACACTTGAGTTCTCCCTTGGACGAGATGTAATAAGAAAAAATTTCTGCAGTTCATTTTTATCAAAGGCAAGAGTGTTCCAATAATTGCTGTCACTGTTTGTTTGCAAATCCCCCAGTGGGTGACTTAGCTGCGAATCCGTTTCGCCTAAGTTTGAAAAATCCTACCGAGTGGAGAGCCAGACTCCCACTCGGGGGCTTAGTTGCAGCCCAGTGCTCGCCTAAGTTTGAGAAAAAATCCTGCCGAGTGGAGAGCAATCCTCCCACTCGGGGGCTTAGCTGCAGTCCAGTACTCGCCTAAGTTCTCCCATTTGGAGACTTAGCTGCAGTCAGGCACTCGCCTAAGTTTGAAAAAATCCTACCGAGTGGAGAGCAATCCTCCCACTCGGGGGCTTAGCTGCAGTCCAGTACTCGCCTAAGTTCTCCCACTTAGAGACTTAGCTGCAGTCAGGCACTCGCCTAGGTTTGAAAAAATCCTACCGAGTGGAGAGCAAACCTCCCACTCGGGGGCTTAGCTGCAGGCCAGTACTCGCCTAAGTTCTCCCGCTTAGAGACTTAGCTGCAGTCAGGCACTCGCCTAAGTTTGAAAAAATCCTACCGAGTGGAGAGCAAACCTCCCACTTGGGGGCTTAGCTGCAGTCCAGTACTCGCCTAAGTTCTCCCATTTGGAGACTTAGCTGCAGTCAGGCACTCGCCTAAGTTTGAAAAAATCCTACCGAGTGGAGAGCAATCCTCCCACTCGGGGGCTTAGCTACAGTCCAGAACTCGCCTAAGTTCTCCCACTTAGAGACTTAGCTGCAGTCAGGCACTCGCCTAGGTTTGAAAAAATCCTACCGAGTGGAGAGCAAACCTCCCACTCGGGGGCTTAGCTGCAGGCCAGTACTCGCCTAAGTTCTCCCGCTTAGAGACTTAGCTGCAGTCAGGCACTCGCCTAAGTTTGAAAAAATCCTACCGAGTGGAGAGCAAACCTCCCACTCGGGGGCTTAGCTGCAGTCCAGTACTCGCCTAAGTTCTCCCACTTAGAGACTTAGCTGTAGTCAGGCACTCGCCTAAGTTTGAAAAAATCCTACCGAGTGGAGAGCAAACCTCCCACTCGGGAGCTTAGCTGCAGGCCAGTACTCGCCTAAGTTCTCCCGCTTAGAGACTTAGTTGCAGTCAGGCACTCGCCTAAGTTTGAAAAAATCCTACCGAGTGGAGAGCAAACCTCCCACTCGGGGGCTTAGCTGCAGTCCAGTACTCGCCTAAGTTCTCCCACTTAGAGACTTAGCTGCAGTCAGGCACTCGCCTAAGTTTGAAAAAAATCCTACCGAGTGGAGAGCAAACCTCCCACTCGGGGGCTTAGCTGCAGCCCAGTGCTCGCCTAAGTGTTTAAAAACCCTACCGAGTGGAGAGCCTGACTCCCACTCGGGGGCTTAGCTGCAGCCTAGCGCTCACCTAAGTACAGGACACAACCCAATCCGTAAGAAGTTACGCCACAAATACAAGGTTATTCCGAGTGAAGATCAAGTTCCACTCGACAGATCAAACCATGAAGATATCCAACGAGAAATCAAGTTCGGATAAAGCCTAAAGGTCCCAGACCTCAGATCAAAGTACTCGAGCCCTCGGCTCGGCAGAGTTTAACGGTTACAAATCCACTCGGCATTCCGAGGCAAATTCAAAGTAAAGCATAAAAGTTTTTTATTCCTCAGGTGGAGGACTGGAAGGGGCGACGAACTCGTCCAAGTCGATCCCGTCTGCAATACGAGTGGCAGCAGCGATGAAAGTCTCCATGAAGTGTTGAAAGTTGTGCTTCCTGGTATTGGCAACTTGGATGGCGGCCAGCTTTTCTTCTCACGCCTCCTTGCAATGGACACGGACCAGAGACAGAGCGACATCAGCACCACATCTAGCAGAAGATTTCTTCCATTCCGCCACTCGACCTGGGACTTCATTAAGTCGAGCCATCAGGGACTCGAGGTCGTTCTGAAGCGTCGTCCCAGGCCAGAGTGATGTGTCGATCCGCGACATCGCAACCTTCAGTCGAGCAAGATAGTCAACCACGCTGGCAATACGAGACTCCAGACGGAGCATGTTCATTGCAGCCTCGTCCTTCACAAGAGAGTTAGCAGGGTCCAAGCCTGGCTCCACTCGACTGGTCTCCTCTTCAAAGTTCTGACAGAATTCTGCAAACACGATTCAAGAATAAGACAGTGGCCCTACACAGACTTGGTAACTGCAAGATAGTCGGGGCAGAGTAATTACCTTCGAGCACGACGAACAGCTTCTTGGCGAGTCCACCGAGATAAGCCTCCAAATCGTTCCTCTTCCCCGCCAGCTCACCCGCCTTGTCATGCAGAGCCACGTTGTCGTTCTTCAGTCGGCTGACCTCCTGATTGGCTACCTCGAGAGCAGCTTTCAGTCTGGAGTTCTCCTGCTCAAGAGCTCCGACCGAAGCCATTTTCTCTTCAGCAAGCCTTGTTTTGTCCAAGACCTCCTTCTGTGCCTCTGCAAGATCTTGATCCTTCTTCTTTAGAGCTTCCTCCAGTTTATCTGCGGCGCGTCGAGTGAAATCAACATCAAGAATGGACAAGGAAGAAAAGCCACTCGTCAAGAATGGAGAACCTCACCAGCCATACCTTTTGCTTCTTCTTGCGCCTTCTTCAAATTCTCCTGAGCAAGCATCAAGTTATGGTTGAGCTGGATCTGCTGATTCTCCAACTCAGTATAGCGAGCTACAAGTTCGCAGGATTTCTGTAAAAAAAAATCAGTCGACAGACGTCCAAGATAAGTTGCTTCCGAGTAACTAAGAGACAATGATGACATTTCTAAGACCACAGCCGAATCAAAAACATTCGACAGTAGTCTCGGGGACTACACCCAGTGGGTGCACTCAGCGTGCCCCCACTGTAAAAAAAAAGAAGTCAATTGCCCGCAGTCGACCGGATACAGTTCCATTCGACATGGCCTGACCAGACCAAGTGAAGAAATATAGCTACAGCAACACAATATAAAGACTACAGTCGACTGCCAGCAGTCCACCATAGTCTCGGGGACTACACCCAGTGGGTGCACTTAGTGTGCCCCCACTCGTCCAAGACTTGATAGACACACCCAGTGGGTGTAACAGACCAAGTGTTGAGTCGACTGACCTTGACGTTACTCTGAAGAGCCGAACTTGCGTCATAAGCTGCTTGGCTGGCCTCCCGAGCCACCATCACTTGCTCCATCATGATCCCCGCCTGGCGTATAGCCTCTTTTGCAGCAGCCGCTTGGTCCTCAGGGACGGGGTACACGGCAAAAAGCGAAGGCGGATCCGCAGTCGACGTCGAGGGCCGCACACTCGTCAGAGGAATGGCGAAAGTCACAGAAGCCCGAGTGGTGTCACCACCATCCCAAGCTACGGCCTCAGACGCCGGAGCAAATTGGGGGGCCTTGTCAGCCAACGCCCTCCTGTTCCTCCTCACTCTCAGTGGTTCGTTGTCGTCGTCATCCGGGAGGTCGATAACATGAGGAGGAGCTACAAGGAAAACATTCAATCGACTAGAGTTGCAATAAATGTTCAGTTGACTCAAAGCGGAACGTCAGTAATCGTACCAGGGTTGGAGGTAACAGCATCCTCCATCTCTTGGTCATCGTCCTTGGCGGAGATCTCAGAAGTAGCAGCGCTGCAAATCTCGAAAGTCAGTCAGTTGGCTCAATGAATCGACCAAGGATCTGTCCATGGTCGACAAAGGAAAGCAAGTTTTGTTATTACCCAGAAATGGTAGGGACAGCCATCTTCATCTTGGGCAGAGCCTTGGGCGGCTTGGACGGCGTCACGTGTGGGTGCTTGGGAGCCTTCCCAGTTGGCGTAGGAGAAGAGGTCCGAGGGCGTTTCGACGACTACCCAACAGGAGCAGTCGCCTTGCCATGTTCCCGCGCTGGATCGTGTGTGAGTTTGGATCGCCTCTCCGGGCGGGGGGGGGGGGGTTCAACCTCCTCCTCCTCCTCTTCGCTGGAGTCGACGTCGTCGCCTCCCTCTCCTTCACCGTCGGACTCCCACTCGCCTTGATCGTCTCCACTCTCACCTCCGCTCGCCTCCCCTTCCTCAGTTGGCTCCTGTGCCCCGTTGGGCGTCGAGTACATCTCGGTAGTCGCCTGGAAAACAACAGACAAGACAAAAGTCAATCGGCCAACTCAAAGAAGACCAATGAAGAAAACAAGATCTCAGTCGGGAGCATAAAGACATACATGGTCCACGTCATACGAGTTGTCGAGTGGAATTACCCTCCTGGCACCTCGGGGGTTGTCTTTGTTCCCCGTGATGCTCGACAGCCACCCCTCCAGCATCTCGTCAGTGACCTCCTCCGGGTGGATCCGAGTGGTGTCGTCGAGACCCGAGTACAGCCACATCGGGTGGTCACAAGCCTGGAGCGGTTGGATGCGCCTCCGGAGGAAGACCTCCAGCAAGTCCATACCAGTCACGCCCTCACGGACAAGCTCAACCACTCGACTAGCCAGCACTTTGACTTGGGCCTTTTCTTCCGACGTCACTTTCAGAGAAGCAGGTTTTTCGGCTCGGTCGAGAGAGAAAGGAGGAAGACCAGTCGAATGTCCAGGGGTCGCCTGGTCTTGACAGTAAAACCAGGTCGCCTGCCAACCACGGACCGACTCCGGGAAAGTGATAGATGGAAAACAACTCTTTCCCCTCGTCTGGATCGCCAGGCACCCGCACAGCTGGATCACCTGCGTCCTTTCGTCACTTGACTTGGCCTTCTTGACCGATTGAGAACGGCAGGTAAAGATGTGCTTGAAGAGTCCCCAATGGGGGCGGCAACCCAAGAAACCCTCACACATGGAAATGAAAGCAGCAAGGTATACGATGGAGTTGGGAGTGAAGTGGTGGAGCTGCGCTCCGAAGAAGTTCAGGAAGCTCCGGAAAAAAGGATGGGGCGGCAGAGAAAACCCGCGGTCGATATGGGTGGCTAGGAGCACGCACTCACTGTCGCGGGGTTGAGGTTCAATCTCTCTCCCCGGGAGACGCGCAGCTTCATGGGGAATGACTCCCCCCTCGACCATGTCGTCGAGATCTTCTTGCCGGATCACCGACGGCATCCAATCGCCCTGGATCCAGCCTCGAGGCAGAGCAGACCTTGAGGAGGATCCGCCCCGAGCAGACCTCTTCCCTTTCCCCTGCGCCGCCGCCTCCTTCGCGCGCTCCAGAGCATATGTCTTGTCCTTCGCCATCGTTGCCGGCAAATCTTGCACGGGCCTGCAGCGCTAGGGTGAGAGCGGAGGTGGCGGAGGAACTTGCGAAGGGAGAGAGGAAGAAGAAAGCACACTGTTTGGAAACCCCGAGCCGGCGACTTATAAGAGGCCGCTCCCGAGTGGCTGACTGGTAGGCCCAGGCTATCCAGTCAAATCCCGCAGCAGACGCGCGTGGAGTACGTGGCGAAAAAGGTGGCGCGGCAATTGAGGAGCTTTCGCTTTATCGCTTCCGATTACTGCGGCCGCTCCCGTCCCGCGCGCTTCCCGAAATCCGAATCCCGCGACATCCGCGGGCTGCAGAACAACTTGTCAAAACAGAAGACCCCGCTCGCGCCGACACTCGGTATGTCCCAAGTAAAGAAATTCACTCGACGAAAGGCTTGGAATGGATCAAGGCGACTGAAAGAGGTTGATGACGTCATCCGTGACAATTGACCCAAAACGAGGCACTCATGTAGCCCAAAGAACCAGTCGGAAGGTCTCCAACTCTTTCCCCACTCTAACCTCGATCCATTCGGGGGCTAATGATGAAGCTATGTACCTAGGGTAGGGGCACGGACCTGTCCAAAAGAGCCCTACCCAAGGACATCCCTAGAAGAAGTCACCTTTAAATCGACTTGAAGGTATCACACTCGACCAAGAAGCTATCACTCGACCATGAAGCCAACCACTCGACTGACCAAAGTCCTGAAGTCACTCCGCAGGCAAACGGTCGGCTATTAAGTAGTCTTTATGGACATTATAGCACTTTATTAGGGGCGTTACCAGTAACGCCCGACCTTAAATGTACCTTAAACCTTGCATTACTAAGGGCAGGAGAGGACCGGCGAACTCTATATAAGCCACCCCCCTCCTCAGTATGAAGGGTTCCTCCGGGCACCGAGACGTAGGGCTGTTACTTCCTCAGCGAAGGGCCTGAACTCGTACATCTTGGCGTGTTTACAACTTCCCAATAGCTGAGATCTAGCCTCTCCATACACACCCCCTACATCACTGTCAGAGTTAGAACCACGACATAGGGCACCATCAAAATCCGTTGAGACGACACCTTATGAATTGTGGTTTGGCAAGAAACCAAAGTTGTCGTTTCTGAAAGTTTGGGGCTGCGATGCTTATGTGAAAAAGTTTCAACCTGATAAGCTTGAACCCAAATCGGAGAAATGTGTCTTCATAGGATATCCAAAGGAAACTATTGGATACACCTTCTATCACAGATCCGAAGGCAAGACTTTTGTTGCTAAATTCGGAAATTTTCTAGAGAAGGAGTTTCTCTCGAAAGAACTGAGTGGGAGGAAAGTAGAACTTGACGAGGTAACTGTACCTGCTCCCTTATTGGAAAGTAGCACATCACAGAAACCAGTTTCTGTGACACCTACACCAATTAGTGAGGAAGCTAATGATGATGATCATGAAACTTCAGAACAAGATACTACTGAACCTCGTAGATCAACCAGAGTAAGATCCGCACCAGAGTGGTATGGTAATCCTGTTCTGTAAATCATGCTACTAGATCATGATGAACCTACGAACTATGAAGAAGCGATGGTGAGCCCAGATTCCGCAAAATGGCTTGAAGCCATGAAATCTGAGTTGGGATCCATGTATGAGAACAAAGTATGGAGTTTGGTTGACTTGCCCAAAGATCGGCAAGCAATTGAGAATAAATGGATCTTCAAGAAGAAGACTGACGCTGACGGTAATGTTACTGTCTACAAAGTTCGACTTGTCGCAAAAGGTTTTTGAGAAGTTCAAGGGATTGACTACGATGAGACCTTCTCACCCGTAGCGATGCTTAAGTCTGTCCGAATCATGTTAGCAATTGCCGCATTTTATAATTATGAAATTTGGCAGATGGATGTCAGAACTGCATTCCTGAATGGATTTCTGAAAGAAGAGTTGTATATGATGCAACCGGAAGGTTTTGCTGATCCAAAGGGAGCTAACAAAGTGTGCAAGCTCCAGCGATCCATTTATGGACTGGTGCAAGCTTCTCGGAATTGGAATAAACGCTTTGATAGTGTGATCAAAGCATTTGCTTTTGTACAGACTTTTGGAGAAGCCTGCATTTACAAAAAAGTGAGTGGGAGCTCTGTAGCATTTCTGATATTATATGTAGATGACATATTACTAATCGGAAATGATATAGAATTTCTGGAGAGCATAAAGGGATACTTGAATAAGAGTTTTTCAATGAAAGACCTCGGTGAAGCTGCTTACATATTGGGCATTAAGATCTATAAAGATAGATCAAGACGCTTAATTGGACTTTCACAAAGCACATACCTTGACAAAATTTTGAAGAAGTTCAAAATGGATCAAGCAAAGAAAGGATTCTTGCCTGTGTTACAAGGTGTGAAATTGAGTAAGACTCAATGCCCGACCAATGCAGAAGATAGAAAGAAAATGAAAGATGTTCCCTATGCTTCAGCCATAGGATCTATCATGTATGCAATGTTGTGTACCAGACCTGATGTGTGTCTTGCTATAAGTCTAGCAGGGAGGTACCAAAGTAATCCAGAAGGGGATCACTGGACATCGATCAAGAACATCCTGAAATACCTGAAAAGGACTAAGGATATGTTTCTCATATATGGAGGTGACAAAGAGCTCATCGTAAATGGTTACGTTGATGCAAGCTTTGACACTGATCCGGATGATTCTAAATCGCAAACCGGATACGTGTTTACATTAAACAGTGGAGCTGTCAGTTAGTGCAGTTCTAAACAAAGCGTTGTGGCGGGATCTACATGTGAAGCGGGGTACATAGCTGCTTCGGAAGCAGCAAATGAAGGAGTCTGGATGAAGGAGTTCATATCCGATCTAGGTGTCATACCTAGTGCATCGGGTCCAATGAAAATCTTTTGTGACAATACTAGTGCAATTGCATTGGCAAAGGAATTCAGATTCCACAAGAGAACCAAGCACATCAAGAGACGCTTCAATTCCATCTGGGATCTAGTCCAGGTGGGAGACATAGAGATTTACAAGATACATACAGATCTGAATGTTGCAGACCCGTTGACTAAGCCTCTTCCACGAGCAAAACATGATCAGCACCAAAGCTCCATGGGTGTTAGAATCATTACTGTGTAATCTAGATTATTGACTCTAGTGCAAGTGGGAGACTGAAGGAAATATGCCCTAGAGGCAATAATAATGTTATTATTTTAGTTTCTTATATCATGATAAATGTTTATTATTCATGCTAGAATTGTATTATCCGGAAATATAATACTTATGTGAATACATAGACAAACTAAAACGTCACTAGTATGCCTCAACTTGACTAGCTTGTTAATCAAAGATGGTTATGTTTCCTAACCATAGACATATGCTGTCATTTGATTAACGGGATCACATTATTAGGAGAATGATCTGATTGACATGACCCATTCCATTAGCTTAGCACCCAATCGTTTAGTATGTTGCTATTGCTTTCTTCACGACATACATGTTCCTATGACTATGAGATTATGCAACTCCCGTTTGCCGGAGAAACACTTTGTGTGCTATCAAACGTCATAACGTAACTGGGTGATTATAAAGGAGCTCTACAGGTGTCTCCAAAGGTAAATGTTAGGTTGGCGTATTTCGAGATTAGGATTTGTCACTCTGATTGTCGGAGAGGTATCTCTGGGCCCTCTCGGTAATGCACATCACATAAGCCTTGCAAGCATTGCAACTAATGAGTTAGTTGCGAGATGATGTATTACGAAACGAGTAAAGAGACTTGCCGGTAACGAGATTGAACTAGGTATTGAGATACCGACGATCGAATCTCGGGTAAGTAACATACCGATGACAAAGGGAACAACGTATGTTGTTATGCGGTCTGACTGATAAAGATCTTCGTAGAATATGTGGGAGCCAATATGAGCATCCAGGTTCCGCTATTGGTTATTGACCGGAGACATGTATCGGTCATGTCTACATTGTTCTCGAACCCGTAGGGTCCGCACGCTTAAGGTTTCGATGACAGTTATATTATGAGTTTATGAATTTTGATGTACCGAAGTTAGTTTGGAGTCCCGGATGTGATCACGGACATGACGAGGAGTCTCGAAATGATCGAGACATAAAGATTGATATATTGGACGGCTATATTCGGACACCGGAAGTGTTCCGGGTGATTTCGGAGAAAACCGGAGTGCCGGAGGGTTACCGGAACCCCCGGGAGAAGTAATGGGCCTTATGGGCCTTAGTGGAGAGAGAGAGGAGCAGCCAGGGTGGGCCGCGCGCCTCCTCCTCTTGGTCCGAATTGGACTAGGAGAAGGGGGGCGGCGCCCCCCTTTCCTTCTCCCTCCCCCCTTCCTTTCCCCTTCCTAGTAGGAGTAGGAAAGAGGGGAATCCTACTCCTACTAGGAAGAGGACTCCTCCTCCTTGGTGCGCCATAGGGCCGGCCGACCTCCTCCCCTTGCTCCTTTATATACGGGGGCAGGGGGCACCCCTAGACACACAAGTTGATCCACGTGATCGTTTTCTTAACCGTGTGCGGTGCCCCCTTCCACCATAATCCTCGATAATGTTGTAGCGGTGCTTAGGCGAAGCCCTGCGACGGTAGAACATCAAGATCGTCACCACGCCGTCGTGCTGACGAAACTCTTCCCCGACACTTTGCTGGATCGGAGTCCGGGAATCGTCATCGAGCTGAACGTGTGCTAAAACTCAGAGGTGTCGTAGTTTCGGTGCTTGACCGGTCAGGCCGTGAAGACGTACGACTACGTCAACCGCGTTGTCATAACGCTGCCGCTGTCGGTCTACAAGGGTACGTAGATCACACTCTCCCCTCTCGTTGCTATGCATCACCATGATCTTGCGTGTGCGTAGGAATTTTTTTGAAATTACTACATTCCCCAACACTTATTATTAAGGTTGTCTTTGATGGGTGAATTTCAGCAACATACACAACATTGCACTCAGAATTTGAGTGGCGCTACTAGAACTGTTGAGTGATCGATCTGATTCTTTACGGAATCTAAGCATTGAAATTCTTCTTTTAATGCTTTGGAATATGAGTGCCTTCAAAAAAAAATTATCATGTTGTTGTTACTTTGCATCTCATGTTGGCACAACTAAATTGCCTTTAATCTTTACTATTAAAGGAGGATCTGCAGTCGTGATGGTTCGACCTCCTCTCCCACCTCCTCGATAGCACGCAGTAAAAAAAATCTCTCGATCCCGCAGACACGAGAAACCCGAAAAACCAACCCACGCTCCCACCATCCTCGCTCAAGAAAAAAAACTGCCGCCAGACAAACACGTCTCCTCCCCACCTCTGCCTGCCCCCTCGCTCCCGATCTCGTCTCTCTCCTGCCAAATATCTTCGAACGAGCGCAGCGGAGGCACCGAGAAGGAGGGGGTCGCCTTGCTCGCTTTTGCTGCTGACGATCATGCCCACCGCCGAGCCCCAAGTCGCGGGACACCGGGCGCGGCCACCCCACTGCCGCCGCCGCAGGGATGGGAAGAGCAGGGCCGCGGGAGTCGGCGATGCCTCCAAGGAGGGCGCCGTCCCCGAACCCGACCCCCACTCCCAGGCGAGTTCCGGTTCCGCCGCCCCGTAATCCGCTCGAGACCGCCTCCCCGCGTGTGTCTTCATTGCCATCCGGTGCACACGCGCACCACGCCGGCGAAGCTTCCGCACTACTTTTTGGTTTTTCTTCCTGATGCCTAATGTTTGGCTCTCAGTGTTTAATTCTTCTTGGTTTGTTTGGAATTACAGGCCTTATTCCCGGATTGGGTCTTGTGACCACAAACCTGGAAACATACAAGATCGATGAGGTAGACGTTGTTCAATTTGTTTAGTGATCTACTCTTTTCCTCAAGGTTGAAGGATCCTTTCTTCATGTGCGTCTTCCTCCTGCAGATGTGATCGTTGGTAGTAACTAAGGTGATTTGGTGTTTCATGAAGTTTTACAGATTGGTGCTCATGCCGTGGTGGTATGCCAGCTGTTGCAGCATGCGTTAGCAATCAACACCAGGACTCCATAAAGACCCAAAGAGAAGCAGAGGAACAATGAAGATATGTATATACCGAGCATGTAGTGGCAGCCTGCAAGTTGCCGGCATTCTTCAGGTTGCTCTTGATGTCCACGTTGAGCATAGATATCCTAATTGTCTATGCATTTGAGTTCTAATTACAATATAATTGTGAATATTTTTCTTTGCAGAACCATCGAACAACTTAAATTAACAAGTCGGCAACCCTTGAATGTGTAGAACAGTAGCGAGAAGATTGTTGCCGAGCTTACAAATCACTATGCCCAGCACACACATATCTGATTTCCTCATGTTGGCCTTTTTACATCCAGAAAAAGACTGTCCAAATAACACCTATGGTCAATTTTAATTGTCAACGGCTGTTTGTTTTATACACATTATTTTCTAAATTTTTGTCAAACTTCAACACATATATACTTCTAACAGAGTCAAACATGCTACACGCATATCATTTTCTTAGATGGTATATAAGGCTTGAATAGTAATTGTGGGTTCTCACGTACTATGTATACGTAAGAGAGACTACATGGATGACATATCATTAGAAAAATTGGAAGAATTATGGTGGCTATTAATTTGCTCGAAATGATTACTCCACTACAATGCTTCTCATAGCTTTATAGTTCTGTGATGCAAGCATATGTGTTCTGAAGCCTTTTTTGCCAGGGAACTCTGAAGCATGTGGTTCAAGTAAATATTGTACGGTCAGGGAAAATCTTTGCATATTCAGGAGCAGACCGCAAGCTACTGGTGCGAAAACACAATTGGTACCGTACAGCAGGCAAAGCTTCACTACAGAGTTCTGCGTAGGGATATGCATTTTGCAAAGGTATTGACCTTCTTTTCAGTGAGGCAAATAGAAATTAACACATGTTCTCGTTGTGCCAACGATTTATGTGATGCGCATTGGTTTGTAATTTTCTGTGCATTTGGTATGAAATTTATCACTCGTTATTGAATGTTTTTTTCCCAATGAGAGGCCTTGCTAATAGATTGTCATCTCTCATTGTACTATGATTGTGGAAGATGCAATATCTTTAGTCTTTTGAGCAACGACATCCTCCAACAAGGTGCATCGAATGCATTCTAGGACCTGGGAGACAAAGCTGAATCCATTATTGTGAAGATGAGCAAGTAGTTGAATGTTTTGTAAAGAACAAATTCCAGAACAGAAACATGATGAGATGGTTCAGCCAGGTCACAGCTCTAATAATCAGTAACTACAGTAATATCTAAATATTTCACTTGTCTAAAATGATTGTCTTATTTTACTTTTTATTACTCAAGCCCGAGCAACATTTCTGCTACATCGGAATTTACTACTTCCAGTCAGTGTGTTCTTGGTTATACATGGGAGTCCAAAAAAAATGCAGACTCCTTTCTTTGCTGCATGATTATAGATGGCTACCAAATAGGAAATTTTTCAACCTTCAGTAAATATAGATGTATTTTGTACGTGCAGGTTTGATGCATGATTGCAGATGCGTGTAGATTTCAGCTTGTGCAAGATAAAAAATGAGGGTAAGGAGGGAGGGGCAGAAGAAATGATGATTGTCGAGGGGGGAAGAAGCGGGATAAAATCAGTTTATTGATGGCAACCATATTCCATCTTGTTCAACTAATTTTTGATCTGGGATTATTGATCACTATGTTTTTTTATCCCGTGGCAACGCACGGGCATTAAACTAGTTAGAATGATAAAAGCCTCACACCTTTGCTTCCGAAGTTTCACTGAACTGAACTTCTGTAAAAGACATAAACCAGAGCTTACTCTTAGATATTTAGTTTAGGTTAAATTTGCTCGGAGTGATTAAGAATATTGGCATGCAATACTAATCAAAATGTACCATTTTGGCATGCAATAATAATCATATTGGTAAATGGTATGTTTTTTTATTGTTACTCTCACATTTCATGTGCATGCTAGGTATGTTGCCTTTCAAGTCCAGCGGATCTCTCTAGGCAATTATATGTTGTTCTGTGTTCGATCAACTTGCATCAGTCTCTGCTCCTCGGTGTGTGAAAGGGGAAGTGTAGAAGTAGTGGGGAGTGCAGCTGACTAAAATCCATGTAGCATTTGTGTTGGGTACATCAAAATGAAGATCAGGAGAATTCCGATGATTCTGATGTGGAAATGGATGATGCCATGCCTCTGGAGTACTCTGAGAGGTGCTCTCTTATATTTGGTTCCTTAGTCGTGGTGGCATCATGAGGTTCCTTTCTTCGGCCAAACTGAAGCACTTAATTCTATTTTGTCTTTCCTTTTGAATTAATTGTTATATATCGTTGTTAGACGTATCGTTGACTATGATGGTTCTGAACTCAAATACCATAGTATATGTACTTTGATCGATGTGCTATTAATAGATCCTAATGAACTCAAATAATACAACATACACCCATATTGATGTACATAAGTGATACTAATGACCAAACATTGAAACATGACAACCAAAAGTGCCACAGAGAAGATAAGTGCGCATAGGCCCGCCTTAGGTGGCGTCACCAGGTTGTTGGAAGCATTAACGTGCGCAGAAGGGGCGAGCGAGGAGGTAATCCACGTGTCCTTTATTACTATGCGGAGGTGAAAAGGAAAGAAGCGGGTTTTTTAGCAACGGAAAGAAGCGGTTGGGTGCAAGGAAATTAAAGAGAATAGAAAAACGTGAAGGCCGATCGAGAAAGGGGCTCGTTCTTCACACCCCGAGTAACGGCTAGGGTTGTTGTTGCTGCTGCCGCTGCCTCCCCAATCCGGCTCCGCCCGCCTCGTCTCGCCTCATAGAGGAGGAAGAGTTTCTCTTCCATGACTGGCAGAGGAGCCGTCGCCCCCGTCAAGACCCGCTCCCATAGCCTCGTCCTCGGCACCCACACCTCCGACGACTCCCCCAACTACCTCATGCTCGTCGACGCCATGCTCCAGCTCCCGCCGCGCCTGGCCGCGGCAGCTGTCGCCGAGGGCCGTGCCGCCCCGGCCCCGTCCGTGACCATCGGTCACTCAGCACCGCATCAGGGTGAGGTCAACCGCGTCGGGCATCTCCCGGAGCCGCTCCGCCCATCTTCGCCCGCCCAACAGCCCCTCCACGCCGGCTGTCCGGAGCTGCGCCGCACAACGCAGCAAGGTAGCCTCCCTCCTTGGCCCTTACTCCTCATTTCTTCCTCCATCTTCCATCACCCTTCTCCCCTATCCCTTCTACAACGAACTGCTATGGTTGGCACAGATTAGTACTTCTGCGGCTTCAGAATTTTTTTGGATTCGCTATGGATACACTCTTGCGTGATTAGTAAAGGTTTGTACAAATGATGTTGATTCATGAAGTACGTTACAACAAATTGCAATCATGTGTGTTCTGATTTTTGGCCATGCCGTGTCACGTCGAGGCTCATCTGCAGAAATTCAAGGATATGGATGGCATATGCTCCATTAAGCACGGCAATTTTAAGTTACTTTCTACAGGATGATCATTAACAATATTTAGTCTTCACTGTTCTGTTCTAATGCAGGACGAATCTGTTTGCTTGGCACAGTGGAAAAAACGTTGCTTAGCTCAAGTTTAAATATGTTCCTCAATATAAGGAATCTAACTTCTAGATTGGGCTATATGCAGCAGTCAGTTGTCGTTCATTGCTGGTTATGAACGATGAGTTCTTTGCCATGGGCACCCAGGGCAGGCACGCCAAGACTATTACCATGGCCACCCGTTGTCCACATCGATGCCGGCGAGGAAGAAATACACGGAGCTACGCAACCAACTTCGATCCCCATCAACATCAGGTACAACCTTGGACTAGGCGATACCATGAACAGATCTCAGTCAAATGATTTATGAGTGACTGCTACTGTTTACTTGATGTTTGGATCAGAAAATAGGGTCTAGCTTCAGTTAAATTAACCATCAATTTGTTTTAGGGTTAGTCTATTCTTATCCCATGTTAAGAGGAAATCTGTACTATAAATTAAGTGACACCATGAAATAATCTGGATCCAGATAACAAAGAATTACAAGTTTGATAAAGCATGGGGGATCAGAAGTACAAATGTTGTAAATGAATGATTGCTTGGTCATGTTGGTTATACTGTAATCGATTCCAGTGTGTGAGACAACAACCAGGAGCATTCCTATCTTCATACTGGTTTATTGTTTGATCCCTTAACTCTAGATAACTGATGTGGATTATTTGAGAAAATAAACATTTCAACAGTTTAGTTAATATTGAATTTCATTTCGGTGGCTTTGTTTGTAAGAAGCCATTACCCATTCTACTTCTGTCTATGCTGAGTATATGCTTTAATATATTTCTTTAATGAGAAGCACCAGAATGTTTCTTAAAAGTTATCCTGTTTATATTATGACATATGGCAAATTTTATTCTCCAGTCGGTGGCTTTTTTTGTTGCTCTTAGTGTGGTTGATTTATGATGATTTTGCAATCACACCAACAGTGTGTGACAATCTGAAGTTACTCTGTTTTCTTGTACTACAAGAGTTATGACGATTTGTGCTGCTTGGCTGCAAATTTATCCTGTTTGCATCACCATACGGATAGTGGTACCGGTCAGCTTCCGCTCAAGGAGGCGCCACCAGGTGGTGCCCCAACCCCTAGTTACATGAAAGGTAATGCAGAAACTGCACGGAGTGTGCAGCCGGCCACTACCAAACCGGGGAGTGGTGAAGAGAAAACAGCAAAGAAACTAGTGCTTTTACATCTGGCAAAACTATGCGAGAGCAATAGCCCACTGGCGCAACAACTGCTTAATTTCATGCTTCCTAGATCAATGACACCAGAGCAGTAGTAAGTTTTTTTTTTAAAAAAGGAGGACGACCCCCGGCCTCTGCATCTGGGCGATGCATACGGCCATTTTATTAATTATTGACACAAGACCGTACAGAGTCATACAACACTAAGTCTAAAGCCACCAAAACAAGCAACAACTGTCGCTATCCCTATCCAGTTGATGTAGGGGCGCTGAAAGTCTGGGCCTAATACCAAACAGACCACGCAGCCAAACCTAAACATCTAAAGACTTGAGGTCCCATCCAGGACGCCTACCTGGTATGGGCACCCACCAGTCCGGCGTGCATCTCAATCAGGACCCCTGCCGGGTATGAGGCCGCTGCAGCCGCCTGCCACCAATCCATCTTCAGAGCTGTACTGTTGCACCGACCTTGCTAGGCCTATCTGCCATCAACGCCACCGTGACGCCAGACAGCTTCCACCTCCTGCACGAGTCCATCTCCGCGCATCAGACGCTGAGTCTCCACAGCGCCACGCCGCCAAGATCCGCCACCATCAATGTGTAAGATGAAGCATTGCTCCACCAAAGTCACCGTCCTCTAGTCCCTCGAGCCCGTGTGCACCTCCAAGAATGACGCCCCCAGGGGGGAAACGACACCAGAGAGCCGCCGTCATCCGATCTACTGATTTAGGGTTTCCCCCGGAGGTAGCAGAGGGTGGCCTTGAACTTCTCCACGACGATGCCTTCAGGAAGGGAACGACGCAGAAGCATCGCCATCGCCGGCCTTGACAATCGCCAATAGCAGGTTTTCACCCGGATTTGATCGAAGACCTCCATCCCTCGTGCACGGGTCGCCAAACCGCCGGGCACGCACCACCGGAACCACGAGCCGTCGGCCGACCCCAAAGCGTTGCCGCCGCGAGGTCAGCTTTGGCTGGGGCGCCGGCAGCCATCCCCGACCCCCGGCCCATCCCACAAGAGAGGAAGGCCGAGGCCGCCACCGCCCGCAGGCCGCCCCAACCGGATCTGGATCGAGCCGCCGCCGTCACCACACCAGCCGAGCACCACCGAGGAGCAGCCCATCACGCCACCCGCACACCCGCGCGCCCTGCGCCGATGAGGGGCCGCGCCGCGGCGCCCCGCGAGAACGCCGTGACCAGATCCAGGTCGGCCGGCCTGCGCCAGCCCTCTCGAACGAGGCGATGAAGACGCCCCGCCGCCGCCGGCGCCGGCCCGGGCTTCGCCCGGGCGCACCCTCTGGCGGCGGCGGGAGGAGGAGGAGGAGAGGAGAGGTGGAGAGGTGGCCGACGGCTAGGGCTCCTCCCCTGCCGCCCGCGGGAGCGCCAGAGGAGGTTACGGCTCTTGACGTGGTCAAACTTAGTAACTGAGACGCTGTATGAGCAGTAAACCTGTCCAGCCACTGGTAGAAAAAGAGGCTTCCGTCCAGCCCCATTAGTCGCGAAACTGTAGGAACCGCGACTAATGAAGTCTTTAGTCGCGGTTCGGCAGATGAACCGCGACCAAAGGCCTGGGCCCAGGGCGCTCGGTGGCCAGCTGGTGCACGTGAGGGGCTTTAGTCGCGGTTGGCCAGGCCAACCGCGACTAAAGGTGCCCAAAGGCCTTTAGTCGCGGTTGGCCAGGCCAACCGCGACTAAAGCTCCTCCCCTATATATACCAGTTCAGCACACTCACTTAGCCATTTGGTGCCACTTCTCTTCGCAAGCTTCACAAGGGGGTGTAGGTTTGCTTTTGGTTCCTCTTATGCACACAAGGTGTTTGATGAAATGCCCCAAGAGCGTGAAACAAACATGATATGAAGTGTTGGAGCCACACTTGAGGTTCCTCATTTATTTTTTCCTCCTCGATCGCGGTTAGCAACTTGAACCTTTCATGCATGTGTGTCATTGATAAAATATGCATGTGTGTTGTTCATTGTTTAATTTCTATTGTTTATAGCTAGTTAGTTTAACAAATGCATGATGGTTAATTATATATTTTATATTATAATAATGCAGATGAATCGGCAATGGATGTACGGTAACCGACTCTCCCGCGAGTTCACTACGGGTTTGAAAGATTTCCTCGTAGTGGCTAATGCGAACAAGCAGAAGGGTTTTGTTATCTGTCCATGTGTTGACTGTAAGAATCAGAAGGGTTACTCTTCCTCAAGAGAAGTTCACCTGCACCTGCTTCGGCATGGTTTCATGCCAAGCTATAATTGTTGGACCAAGCATGGAGAAAGAGGGGTTATAATAGAAGAAGATGAAGAAGGGGATGATTTCATCGATGAAAGCTATCTTGCTCATTTCGGTGATACTTTCATGGAGGATGCTGAAGGTGAAGGGGAAGGTGAAGGGGAAGGTGAAGGTGAAGAAGAGGCACGTGATGAGACCGTTGATGATCTTGGTCGGACCATTGCTGATGCACGGAGACGCTGCGAAACTGAAAAGGAGAGGGAGAATTTAGATCGCATGTTAGAGGATCACAGAAAGTCGTTGTACCCCGGATGCGATGATGGTCTGAAAAAGCTGGGCTGCACACTGGATTTGCTGAAATGGAAGGCACAGGCAGGTGTAGCTGACTCGGCATTTGAAAACTTGCTGAAAATGTTGAAGAATATGTTTCCAAAGAATAATGAGTTACCCGCCAGTACGTACGAAGCAAAGAAGGTTGTCTGCCCTCTAGGTTTAGAGGTTCTGAAGATACATGCATGCATCAACGACTGCATCCTCTACCGCGGTGAATACGAGAATTTGAATGAATGCCCGGTATGCACTGCATTGCGTTATAAGATCAGAGGCGATGACCCTGGTGACGATGTTGAGGGCGAGAAACCCAGGAAGAGGGTTCCCGCCAAGGTGATGTGGTATGCTCCTATAATACCACGGTTGAAACGTCTATTCAGGAACAAAGAGCATGCCAAGTTATTGCGATGGCACAAAGAGGACCATAAGTCGGACGGGGAGTTGAGACACACCGCAGATGGAACGCAATGGAGAAAGATCGACAGAGAGTTCAAAGATTTTGCAGCTGACGCAAGGAACATAATATTTGGTCTAAGTACAGATGGCATGAATCCTTTTGGCGAGCAGAGCTCCAGCCATAGCACCTGGCCCGTGACTCTATGCATCTACAACCTTCCTCCTTGGTTGTGCATGAAGTGAAAGTTCATTATGATGCCAGTGCTCATCCAAGGTCCGAAGCAACCCGACAACGACATCGATGTGTACCTAAGGCCATTAGTTGATGAACTTTTACAGCTATGGGGCAGACCTGGTGTCCGTGTGTGGGATGAGCACAAAGAAGAGGAATTTGACCTACGAGCGTTGCTTTTCGTAACCATCAACGATTGGCCTGCTCTTAGTAAACTTTCGGGACTGTCAAATAAGGGATACCATGCATGCACGCACTGCTTACATGAGACTGAAAGTGTACATTTGCCAAATTGTAAGAAGAACGTGTACCTTGGGCATCGTCGATTTCTTCCGAAAATTCATCCAGTAAGAAAGAAAGTCAAGCATTACAACGGCAAGGCAGATCACCGGCCGAAGCCTGCGGAACGCACTGGTGCTGAGGTATTTGATATGGTCAAGGATTTGAAAGTCATCTTTGGAAAGGATCCTGGCGGACAATCAGTTCCGAAGGGAGCTGACGGGCACGCAGCCATGTGGAAGAAGAAATCTATATTCTGGGAGCTAGAATATTGGAAAGTCCTAGAAGTCCGCTCTGCAATCGACGTGATGCACGTTACGAAGAATATTTGCGTGAACCTCCTAAGCTTCTTGGGCGTGTATGGGAAGACAAATGATACAAAGGAAGCACGGCAGGACCAGCAACGTTTGAAAGACCCTGATGACCGGCATCCGAAATGGTTTCAAGGTCGTGCCAGCTACGCTCTGACCAAAGAAGAGAAGGTCATCTTTTTTGAATGCCTGAGCAGTATGAAGGTCCCGTCTGGATTCTCGTCCAATATAAAGGGAATAATAAACATGGCGGAGAAAAAGTTCCAAAACCTGAAGTCTCACGACTGCCACGTGATTATGACGCAATTGCTTCCGATTGCTTTGAGGGGGCTCCTGCCGGAAAATGTTCGAGTAGCCATTGTGAAGCTATGTGCATTCCTCAATGCAATCTCTCAGAAGGTAATCAATCCAGAAGTTCTACCACGGTTACAGAACGATGTGATCCAATGTCTTGTCAGTTTCGAGTTGGTGTTCCCGCCATCCTTCTTCAATATTATGACGCACCTCTTGGTTCACCTAGTCGAAGAGATTTTCATTCTCGGTCCTGTATTTCTACACAATATGTTCCCCTTCGAGAGGTTCATGGGAGTATTAAAGAAATATGTTCGTAATCGTGCTAGGCCAGAAGGAAGCATCGCCAAGGGCTATGGAAATGAGGAGGTAATTGAGTTTTGTGTTGACTTTGTTCCTGACCTTAAGCCGATTGGTCTTCCTCGATCGCGGCACGAGGGGAGACTAAGTGGAAAAGGCACGATCGGAAGGAAATCAACGATATGTATGGACGGCCATTCTCTGACTGAAGCACGCCACACTGTACTGACCAATTCCAGCTTGGTGGCTCCGTACTTTGAGAAACACAAGAATATTTTACGCTCGAACAACCCGGGGAAGACTGAATCCTGGATTAGGAAGGCCCACATGGAGACTTTCGGCAGTTGGTTGAGAAAACATTTAATGAATGACAATGATGTTGTAGATCAGCTGTACATGTTGGCCAAGACACCATCTTCGACTATAACGACTTTCCAAGGGTACGAGATAAATGGGAATACATTTTACATGATCGCCGAAGATAAAAAGAGCACCAACCAAAACAGTGGTGTCCGCTTTGATGCAGCAACCGAGAATGGGCAAAAGGTCACATATTATGGTTACATAGAGGAGATATGGGAACTTGACTATGGACCCTCCTTTAAGGTCCCTTTGTTCCGGTGCAAATGGTTCAAGCTAACAGGAGGTGGGGTAAAGGTGGACCAGCAATACGGAATGACAATGGTGGATTTCAACAATCTTGGTTACCTTGACGAACCATTCGTCCTAGCGAAAGATGTCGCTCAGGTTTTCTATGTGAAGGACATGAGTAGCAAACCGAGGAAACGGAAAGATAAGAAAACGATCAGTACATCATGGGATGATCCAAAGCGCCACATTGTTCTTTCAGGGAAAAGAAACATCGTGGGAGTGGAGGACAAGACAGACATGTCAGAAGATTATAATATGTTTGCTGAAATTCCGCCCTTCAAAGTGAACACCGACCCAAGCATTAAGTTAAATGATGAGGATGCTCCATGGATACGGCACAATCATAAGCAAGCAGGGACACAAGGGAAGAAATGATGTGTAATAATTTATTATACCAAACTTTGTTGAATGGATCATGTGAATTATATTACCCGTGATGTGTTTGGTGTCCATTTTCGAATGATTCGAGATACCACTGATGATACATGAAATTTGGAGTGATTTAGTCATACTCCTGCCTAGGCGTATAATATGCATACTCGTAGTCTTCATAGCCGCCGTCGTTGTACTGGTAGTCGTCGCCTTCTAAATTTTGAAATGAATTAGTTCTATTTTTCTGAATTTTTTGATATATTATTTTTATTTTTAACATATTGAATTGAATTAGTTTTATTTTTCTTAATTTTTTGATATATTATTTGTATTTTTAAGATTTTGAATTGAATTAGTTTTATTTTTCTGAATTTTTTGATATATTATTTGTATTTTTAACATTTTGAATTGAATTAGTTTTATTTTTCTTAATTTTTTGATATATTATTTGTATTTTTAACATTTTGAATTGAATTAGTTTTATTTTTCTTAATTTTTTGATATATTATTTGTATTTTTAGAATTTTGAATTGAATTAGTTTTATTTTTCTGAATTTTTTGATATAATATTTGTGTTTTTAACATATTAAATTGAATTAGTTCTACTTTTCTGAATTTTTTGATATATTATTTATATTTTTAACATATTGAATTGAATTAGTTTTATTTTTCTTAATTTTTTGATATATTATTTGTATTTTTAAGATTTTGAATTGAATTAGTTTTATTTTTCTGAATTTTTTGATATATTATTTGTATTTTTAACATTTTGAATTGAATTAGTTTTATTTTTCTTAATTTTTTGATATATTATTTGTATTTTTAACATATTGAATTGAATTAGTTTTATTTTTCTGAATTTTTTGATATAATATTTGTGTTTTTAACATATTGAATTGAATTAGTTTTATTTTTCTGAATTTTTTGATATATTATTTGTATTTTTAAGATTTTGAAAAAGAAAAAGTATTTTGAAAAATACCTTTAGTCGCGGTTGGCCTGGCCAACCGCGACTAAGGGTCGTTGCGCGCAGGAACGCAAAAACCCGCCAAAAATACCTTTAGTCGCGGTTGGCCTAGCGCGACTAAAGGTCGTTGCGCGCGGGAACGCAAAAACCCGCAAAAAACCCTTTAGTCGCGGTTGGTCTGGCCAACCGCGACTAAAGGTTACCCTTTAGTCGCGGGTCGCCTCCCCAACCGCAACTAAAGGGGGGGCTATAAATACAAGGGCCCGAACCTTCGCCTCCATGTCTCGTCTTCTCCGATTCTCTGCCGCGCCGAAGGCCTGCCGCCGTCGCCCTCGTCCTCTCGCGCCCCGGCCGCCCCGTCCGCCATATGTTTGCACACCGCGCCCCGCCCCGGCCCACGCGCGCCGCCCCCTCTCGCCCACGTACGGCGCCGCCGGCCGCTATCACCAGCCTCCCTCGCCCACCGCGCGCGCGCCGCCTCGCTCGCCCGCCCTCAACGCCGCCGGCCCGCCCTCAACCGCCAGACAGAGGGCGCCGCCGGCCCGCCCTCAACGCCCACCGGAATTTTTTCTTTTTTTTTCTTTTTTTGTTCTTTTTAATTTTAACTAGTTAATTAGTTTAACAAAAACGGTAAAATAACTTAAAACTTGATATGTTTAAAATAAACTTTAAGATGTTATAAAAAATAAATTGATAAACTAAACTTGCCATGATGAATTACTAAAATTTTCCATGATCTATCAAATAATTTTGACATGATTCATAAGTAAAAAAAGAAATATGTCATCAGTTATTTTAACAATGCATGGTCACTGGCTCAAATTTGGCATGAACTATAAACTAAAACTATCATGGTGAATTACTTAAATTTGCCATGATACATGTACTAAAATTTGCCATGGTTCATACAAAAATGTTTTTCATGTTCAAAATACTAGAATTGTCATGATCTATAAACTCAATTTGCCATGATGAATTATCAAAAGCTGCCATGATACATGAATTAAATTTGTCATGGCCGATTAATAAAGATTGCCGCGAAAACTAGTTTAAATACAATGGTAACTTTAAATCTAGAATAAAAACTATATTAAACATGTCGTGGCAACTTTATTGTAAACCCTATTACAACTTGAGTGTAAACCCTCTCCCACCCCTTCCTCGCCCCCTCCTTTTGGCACCGCCCTTTCGCCACCGCCACTGCCACCGCCACCGCCCCCCTTCTTCACTTAATTAATTTGTTTTTACTACATGTTTTCAGGACTGACATAATGGCGGACGATAGAGCTGACCCGATTATGGACAACTATGATCCGGACGGTGAAGCACATATGTTCGGCATCATAAACGGCGATATTCTATATGTGCCGACCGGACAAGAAGAAGATGATATCTCTTCTTATCTGAACCTTGACGGTGAAGATGAAGGGCGCCGTCAGCAAGATGATGCCGAACAAACGTCGATAAACGACGATCTTCAAATGGAAGTAGCAACCACCTCCGGCGCCGAGGTATATATATACATTGAGCCTCTGGTGATACAAACTAACTGATTTGAATAAATATGTGTGTACTAACGCGCGCGTCTCTCTTTCTTATTTTAGCCCTCGGCCGGATCGTCGAAACAATCGAGTACGTCGTCAAAGCGTGGCGCAACCAAGACGATGAAACAAGGAGAAACATGCACCATCGAGGTTGTCGACAGTGCAACCGGCAGGCCGCTGGAGCCCCGCAAGAACGTCACCAAGTTTGTCAGCCAATGCGGAGCCGTTGTTAGAGACAACGTCTCGATCACCGTCCAGGAGTGGAATAAGCCAAAGAAGGCATGAATTGCTAGTTTCACTTTTTTCGATAAGAGAACAAAAAAAGATTGCTTCAAGAAGCTTATGGAACATTTCGTTCTACCTCCGGAATACAACAAATTCGATGAGGAGGGTAACAAGATTGAGGAAAACAAGGAGAGGAGGAGGCTAGTCAAACAGTTCGCTCTTCATAAGATGGCCGACGCATTCCGGAAATTCAAGCAAAATCTAGCCCATGACTTTGTCAAGCAGAACAAGACTCCGGATTTCAAAGGACAATATGAGAAACTGAAACATGATTGGCCAGAATTTTTGAAGCAAAAGAAATCGGAGCAATTCATTCAAATATCGAAAAAAATAAGGAAAATGCGGCTAAGAAGGAGTACAATCATATTATGGGGCCAGGAGGGTATCGCCTTTGGGTGCCTAGGTTGGAGAAGATGGAGAACGAGCTGAGGGCGCGAGGAATCCGTCCAGGTACGGAGGGATGGGACCCAAGGGCCAAAAGCTGGTGGTACGGGCATGGGGGAACGCTGAACCCGGAGACAGGGGAGTGTGTTTACCGGGGCAAAATAATTAAACCCACCCAAGCCCTTATTGACGCAATGAGGGATGCTCAAGAGGGGAAGATCAAGTTCAACAGAGAGAACGACGCACTGACAAAAGCCCTCGGGAATCCTGAACACGGAGGACGTGTACGAGGCATGGGGCACATTCCGTGGAAAATAGGGTTCCCCCAGAACGATGACCCGTACGGTTACAGAAGCCGTAAGAGAAAGATGGATCGGGAAGCAGATGTTGTGGCGCGGTTGGCATCGGAAATGGATGTGATGAAGAAAACCGTGAGTGTACTAGTAGCCGAAAGAGATGCAGCTCGGGCGCAGCATGAAGATCATCCAGCGGATCTCGGAAGCCAGCAGCGGAGAAGCAGTGTGGCTTCCACGGAGGCCCCACCGGCTGGTGCAGATGCACCGACGATCGAAATTACTGCACCGGAGCCTCTGGTGGTTGAAATTACTGCACCGGAGCCTCCTCGCTACCCCGTGGACGATATAAAGGAGATGAAAGAATGTCATCTGTATTATCCTATCGGGAACATGTCCATGAAGGTAGCCATCGGCAGTGCTTTACCATGTTTACCTGGAGCACTCCACCACAACAACCCCATTCAAGATGGCTATGCTCGTGTCACGGTGGAGGACATAGTCCAAGGGTTTGAGGACCTGGAGATTGACATTGCTACACCTGAAGGGGAGAAAAGACTTGGAGATGTCAAGCGCCATTTCATTCTATGGCAAAAGAAGTTTATCAAGTTTCCAGGCGAGGCGCCAAGGACAACAAGTCCACCCCCCTACGGTGGTGGTGGTGGCGGTGGCAGTGGTGGTGGTGGTGGCGGTTCACCTACACCTCCGTCACGTCAGCCGACGCCCCTCAGTCCACAACGTCCGGCGGGTGATCAGACGCCGCCCCCCAGTCCTCGTCCGGCGGGTGATCAGACGCCGCCCCCCAGTCCTCGTCCGGCGGGTGATCAGCCGACGCCCCCCAGTCCACAACGTCCGGCGGGTGATCAGACGCCGCCCCCCAGTCCTCGTCCGGCGGGTGATCAAACGCCGCCCCCCAATCCACCTCCGGCAAAGAAGCAGAAGCAGTCCTGGATTATTAACCCGGACCCTTATGTACCTAAGACCACAAAGGTACCGGAGCCATCACTGAAGCCTCTCCCCACAAGGCCTTGGGAACGTAGTGCCGAGGAAACTGCCGCGGCCGCGGCTGCTGATCATGAGAAATGGAAGGCGGACTGCAAGAAGAAAAGAAAGCCCGAGCCCAAGCCAGTATTTTCTGATGAGCAAAAGAAGTGGGCTAAGTCATTTTTGAGCACACCGTCCCAAGCCGCGAAGAATCTGCCTGACGACTATGCACGTGAACTTCGTAGGCAGGCACTCATGTTGAAGGAGAAGAAAGAGCGGGCGGAGAACCAGGAGAACAAAGCCTTGGAGGAGGCCGAGAAAACGGAATTAGAAAGTAAAAAAAGCGGGAAACGAGTTGCCCAGCTCGGGGAACAAAGTAAACAATCGATTGCCCCGCTTATAGTGAAAGCCACCGGTCCGGATGACCCCGATATCATAGCAGCTGCGGCAGCACATGGATTGACTGTAACGAGTGCCAGAGAACAAGCGGCCAACTTAGGTATTACTCTTCGTGAACTGTTAGGCCTTGATGAGGCGCCAGTGAAGGAGGTAGTAATTACATATGTGAAGAATGGGCCTCTCGTCGAGCCTGCGCAGGAAAAGGATCTACCTCCACAAATGAAAGGTCTGCTGAAATGGTACAAGGGTTACATAAAAAATAAAAACGCCAAAGAATATATTTATGCGGAAGTTAGATATGAGCATCACTTCAAACATTACTATGTACAAGTTCATCTGAGTGAATTGTTCCAGCTTTTCAATCTGCGCGAGCTCGACAAATCTATCATCAGTTGCTACGTTCTGTAAGTGATTTATTTCTACCCCATCTCGTTCATATTGCCTGCACTATATATATGTCCTAACTATATTGTTGTGTCCGCTATTATACATGCAGAATGAAGATTAAGGAATGCAGAGTAAGGAACATCCATGATGTTGGGTTCATTGACCCACACATCGTTAATGGATATGTGTTGGAGCATCACCCCGCCGACATGGAGGCAGACCTATGGCAGTTTCTTACAAAGCAGGAACTCAAAAGTGATATTCTATTTCCTTACCATTTTGGGTGAGTGTTTCTGTCTTGAGCACATTCTCTTTTGTTTACTCCATGCATGGTATTTGGCCGGCTAATCGATGAGTTATGCATGACGTACTGTGCATGTATCGTGTTCGCAGGTTTCACTGGATTCTGCTAGTAATTAAAGTTGACACCTCAGAATGTCTCGTCCACGACTCTCTGAATATGGATCCAAAGCTTTGGGGCGGCATGAGAAGAATGCTACAGAAGTAATTATTTTCATTCATTTGCGCTCTATATCGATCGGCCTATTTCGTTCATTTCCTAATATCAAGTAACTAATAACTCTCTTGTTCATTTAATTTTCTTTGCCTCGTAGGGTTTGGAGACGGTTCGTAGATACAAAGGTCGGTGAATTCAAAAAAGAGCTAGAATTCAAAAGGTCAAAGGCTAAGAATGCTGGGGATATTCAGCCAGTGTGGACCAATCTATGTGGATACTATGTCTGTGAGATGATCCGGAGATACACCTCTGAGCGGGTTTCGAGTGATACCAATGCTCAGAGGAATAACCTCCGGATGATACTTAGTCCAGAAGCTCGCTTCCGACCACTTCAAGAGGAACTAGCTGGATGGTTCAGCAGGGAAGTCCTCCATCCTAAAGGAGAACACCATTACGAGGACGTAGAACTTTATATGCATTAAATTATGTATGGAAACTTGTTCAAAATTGTATATGGTCATCCGATGATATTGAATATATATTGTATATTCCTCTTGAATTCTTTTTGGTTCTAATTTCAAATTTGTTTGAAATTGTACATTCATATGCATGTATGTAGTACCATAGAATATGTGAAACTTCTTCAACATTAAAATAAAGCACAAAAGAAATAAAACAATACAAATTAAACAGAAAACAGGTTTAGGGGGGGAGGGGCTAAAACCCTAAACCTGTGGCGGCCTTTAGTCGCGGTTGGCCAGAAGAACCGCGACTAAAGGTCCTCCGCCCCGACAGCCGCCTGGCGCCCCACGTGGACGGGCCTTTAGTCGCGGTTCTTAAGCAACCGCGACTAAAGTGGGGGTCCTTTAGTCGCGCCTATTTGGTCGCGGTTGCGCAACCGCGACTAATGGCAGTTGCGAACCGCGACCAAAGGCCCTTTTTCCACCAGTGAGCCAAATCTTTTTGTTAAAAATTCGTGCGTTTCTGGCGCTCCATACAGTCACCGCAGCAGCAGCGAAACTAATTGGCCACAGCCTTCCAAACCTGGTAGCGGGTGCGCCCATCTGAATGAACTCGCGGATGCTTGAAGCCGCGCCTGCGGTGTCGGCTAAACCAAACTTGCCCCAAATGGCAGTTGCAGTCCAGCAGTGTAGGATGATGTGTGATATAGATTCAGAAGCTGGACACAGATCGCATCCATCATGCGGCGCAACGGCAACAACGGACCAACCTTTCCTCACCATGTTGTTTCTTGTATTGAGCCGACATCTGAAAGCAAGCCATAGAAACACTTTATGTTTTAATGAGATAATGGGGTCCCAAACAAGATCATGCAGCGGCCACAGCTCGCCTCGGAAACTTAATAGGTTGTAGATAGAAATATGATGTATTTCCTCCATCCGGAAATACTTGTCATCAAAATGAATAAAATGGGTTGTATTTAGATGTATTTTAATTTTAGATACATTTAGTTTTATTCATTTTGATGACAAGTATTTTCAGGCGGAGGAAGTACTTGCTTTCTTTCCAGAGATAGAACTTGCCCTTGGGTCCTGGCCATTATGGCACAACTGAAAATCCCGTAGCTGCGCTAGCAGTCTCTGTAGTTCCCTGTTTGCCGTGATAGAAAGGTTTGGAAGTAACTCTACCCGCCAACCCCCGGAGGTGTGCTGAGGGACTCAGCTCCCCTGACATACTGCAGGGTGCAGTTGGCTCATTAACAGATGGGTCAACCTGCTTCTGGGCCCACACGTCAGTGGTCCAACTGTTCCCTGCAGTACGTCAGAGGAGCCTCGTCCGTGCTGAGTAGCAACAGTGCAGAATTTATGTTTTACAAAGGAGAACAGCGTGGGATAGGAGTGGAGAAGTTGCCCATGACCAGTCCAGTTGTCGTGCCAAAAAGAAACTTTGAAACCTGCAGCCACTTTGCACTTCCTGCTCTGTAGTACGAGCGGAATGACGGCCTTCAGACATCTCCATATGGTCGTGTCACTGCTTGAGACTTTCAATGGGATGGATGTTTTGCAATACTCCTCTCGGAACCAAACCATTGATAGCAAGGGACGTCACTGTCCTGAAGGACCTTTGTCATGAATTTGCAAAGCATGGCAATATTATGTGTGTGAAGATCCCTTATTCCCAAACCTCCTATGCTTTTATTTAGGCAGATAGTATCCCAAGCTTATCCAGTGTTTCCTTAGGCCAAATGAAACAAGACATGAAGTAATTGGGGATTGCAGCTAAGACTGAGTTTAGCAGAGTGAGCTGTTAGGTTGATCTCTCCACCGAGTGGGTTCAACGGCCCATCGCGCCCTGATCGGGGGCGCCCAACCCTCTTATGGTTGGTGGGCCCCTATGACCAACGATATATAGAGAGGTGGGGGTCGGGGCACACGGTACGAGATTCACCGCGCCGCCGGACTCTCCACCGAAATCCCCTTTCGATCTAGGGCAATCGCAGTGCTCACGGGAAGCACCACTGTCACCTCTCCATCTCGATCCCTCTGCCATCACTGGCCCCCACATCACCATGGCCGGCTCTGGATCGAGCTCATCCGCACCCAAGGAAGGTAGGTTACCGGAAAGATCTAGCCTACACGATCCAAGTGGTCTATCAATGGTATCAGATGCCACTGGCTAGATGATTTTGGTACAAAGAAACAAAAACAGAAAAAGAAAAAGAGATCCCCTCCCCCAAGAACCCTAGACAGGGCAAAGTAAACCACCGGATTTTGGCCTTGGGCCTCACCGGCAAAGAGCGCCGCCGCACGGCCGCGCCTGTTCCTCTCGATCCCCACACGCATCGGCAAGCCGAGGTGCGGGGACGAAGAACCACCGGAGCTAGCAATTGCTCGCAGAAAAGAAAGGAAAAAGACACAAACAAAAAAAGAAGAAGGGGGTTAGCACCGCGGCCAAATCCCTTGACGGCGGCGCGCTCACCGCTAGGGAGGACGCGCGACCGACGAGGAGGATAGCCACGGCGCGATCTGGCCGCGCTCTTCCTCTCGCTGAAAAGAAAAAGGGGTAGCCTCTCTGTCTTCCTCTCTCAAATGGAATGGAAGGGGAAAAGGGAAGGTGGCTCTCGCGCAGTGCGGTGGCTGCACACCATCGCCGGCGGAGCCCCAACCCGGCTACAGGGGAGCAGAGGAGGCCCCGCCGCGTCGCTCTCTCTCTATCACACAAAGAAGAGGGCGAAGAGGGAAGAAAGGACGGGAAGGAGACGCCCGCGCGGCGCGGTGGCATCCGCCGCCGTCGCCGGCGGCCGGGGCGAAGCCTGTCTCTCCGTCGTCAGCGGAGTGCGCGAGAGAGGCGCGGGGGCTGGGGAGGAATGGCGCTAGGTTTTCGGTCGCTGGGGATCGACTCCTGTTTTGTTTGGGCAAGATCGACGCTGGACCGTCGGATCGCGACGGACGGTCCCGATCGAAAACCTAAAGCGGTTGCGGGCCATTGGGCCAAAAGAGAAGGCGCGAGCTGGGCTGAGGCCGCTAGCTGCGGGCGCCGCCGCGCGTGCTGGACCAAGGCCAGCAGCCGCGCGGGCTGGGCCGAGGCTGGCTGTGCAGCAGTTTTTCTTTTTTTTTCATTTTTTAATAGTTCTAGTCCTGGTCAGATTTTAAATAGCTTTCCTATGCAATTTTTTCCAATGAAAATTTTGTCTAGAAAATAGAAAGTGACAGAAAAAGTTTCTGAAAATGCAAAATAGATAATTTTCAGAAAAAGAAATGTTAATGAATTTTTTATAAAGAAAATAATAAAGTTCATGAATCTTTTAAGGAAAAGTTTATGTAAAGAATTAAAAGTTCATGAATATTTTTCCGCTGCGTAAAGAATTAATGCTCTTTTACACAGAAAATAAAACTTTATATAGTATTATGTTTTTAAGAGCATGTTAAAGTGATTATTAAAATGAATATGATTATGTTATTTTTTATGACCAACGTTGTTTAATAACATGATCATGTTTTATTATTGAAATTTAAAGGTGCATTTATTTCTAATATTTTGCCCAATGGTAATAGAGATTTAATTGCATAGACAATTATATGTTTAATTTGACCAACGTTAGATTAATGCATATGATTGTTATATTGATGTCACTTAGATTGTGATTTCAGGAGGCTTTCACTTGATGAGTTGCCTAAAAGAAGTTCCGACACTCAGAGGTGACAACCACACTGAGTGGAGGAAGAAAGTTGAACTGGCATTTGTTTGTGCTGATCTGGACTGGGTTTTGGATAAACCACCGCCGGTCAGACCTATAGAGCCAGTAAGAGAGACTAATGATGATGATGCTGCATGGGCTAAAAAGAGGGGGGATTATGCTCCTTTGGAGATGTCCTACATCATCGACAACCAAAAGTGGGGGTCAATGCAAATAAAAAATGCATGGCCTTTATAAAGAATACAATTGAGAGCACCATTGTGGGCTCCATTGCAGAGTCCACTTCCGCAGGGAAGTTGCTGACAAAGATAAAGAGCCAGCTCACTGGCTCTTCAAAGATATATGCCACCCAGGTGTTAAAACAACTTGTGACAGAACAATACACATGTGGTGGGATAAGAGAGCGCATCCTGAGAATGAGCAATATGATAGCAAAGTTAAAGCCCATGGATGAGGATCTCGAGATCAAACCAAAGCTCCTGGTCCACCTAGTCATGGCTTCACTGCCAAAGGAGTTTGAAACTTTTGTTGTGAACTATAATATGTCACCTGGAACATGGGACATTGAAAAGAAAATTGCAATATGTGTCCAAGAAGAGGACAGACTAAAAGCCTCACATGGTGGCACACTCAACTATGTGAAGGATCACAAGAAAAAGAACTACAATCAAAACAACAAAAGTTCTCCTTCAAAGCCACAAGGAAAAGCTCCATATCAGCATCAGCGTCAGCAACAGTCTTTTCCAGTGGACAAAGACACTTGTCTCCACTGTAAGCAGACCGGGCATTACAAGAAAGACTGCCCTGTTTGGCTGAAGTCCTTAATGGCAAAGCAAGGTAACAACATTGTTTTCTTAGTTAATGAATCCTTGTACACACAGTTTTCGAAATCTACTTGGTGGATTGACTCAGGGGCAACTGTTCATGTTGCAAATTGTTTATAGGGATTCCATTCGACCCGGACTACGCTAAGAAGAGAAGGAGGCATTGAAGTAGCCAATGGAATAAAAGCGGAAGTTGAAGTTGTCGGCGACATCTCCTTGGAGTTAGCTGATGGATTCAATCTTCTACTTAGAGATGTTCTTTATGTTCCTTCATGTAATAGAAACTTAATTAGCGTTTCATGTTTGGACAAAGAAAATTATGAGTGTTATTTTGGACATGGCAAGTGTGCCATCTGGTATAATAATGCTTATGTTGGTAATGCTTTACTACATGATGAGCTTTATTTGTTATCACTTCGTGAAAAAGTGCATTCTGTATGCAATGTGAATGAACATGTTTCCGCGTCGAATAAAGAACAAAAGAAAAGAAAGAGAACATTCGACTCATCGAAATTATGGCACTGTCACTTGGGCCATATTTCGAAGGGGAGAATAGAAAGATTAGTCAAAAGTGAAATTCTTCCACAGTTAGAATTCTCAGACTTAGAACAATGTGTAGGTTGCATTAAAGGAAAGTATATAAAACAAATCAAAAAAGGTGCAATCCATAGCACAAGCACACTAGAAATCATCCACAATGACATTTGTGGACCATTTCCGGTGTGGATGGATATGACTCGTTCATAACATTCATAGATGATTACTCTCGCTATGGTTATATTCATCCAATCAAAGAAAGATCTAAAGCGTCGAATAAATTTAAAATATTCAAAGTTGAAGTTAAAAATCAGCATGATAAAAAAATAAAGATAGTAAGGTCCGACCGTGGGGGAGAGTACTACGGTCGGCACACTCCATATGGCCAAGTCCCTGGACCTTTTGCAAAGTTCTTACAGGAGACTGGCATAGTCGCCCAGTATTCAATGCCGGGTGAACCTCAGCAAAATGGGGTAGCTGAAAGGCGCAACCGTACACTTATGGATATGGTGCGCAACATGATGAGTTATTTGAACTTGCCATTGGGATTATGGATGGAGGCGCTTAAAACCGCCATTCACATTCTCAATAGAGTACCAAGCAAGTCGGTGCCCAAAACACTGTACGAGCTATGGACATGAAGGGTGCCCTCCCTACATCACTTCAGGGTGTGGGGGTGTCCTGATGAGGCCCAAATGTTTAATCCAAACATTGCAAAGTTAGATCCCAAAACAGTAAGTTGCCACTTCATTGGCTATCCAGACAGATCAAAAGGTTTTCGTTTCTACTGCCCAGACAGATATACAAAGTTTGTAGAAACGAGACAAGCAGTCTTCTTTGATGACGAAATGATGAGGGGGAGCTCGGTAGCTCGGAAAATTGATCTTGAGGAGAAGAGGGTGCATGCACCTAATCCGATGATTCAGGAGCCATTTTCTCACTACCAGTTGCAACTACACCCATGACAACTTTGGGGGTAGACCCGGAACCTGTCCGTCAGGAGCTGACTGAACTCGTTGTTGAGCATGAAAGGGAGGTGCAACAACAAATTTTAGAAGAAGTGCCAGAAGTTGAGGCACAGAATGTGCCAGATGAAGGAAATATGCCCTAGAGGCAATAATAAAGTTATTATTTATTTCCTTATATCATGATAAATGTTTATTATTCATGCTAGAATTGTATTAACCTGAAACATAATACATGTGTGAATACATAGACAAACAGAGTGTCACTAGTATGCCTCTACTTGACTAGCTCGTTAATCAAAGATGGTTAAGTTTCCTAACCATGAACAATGTGTTGTTATTTGATTAACGAGGTCACATCATTAGTTGAATGATCTGATTGACATGACCCATTTCATTAGCTTAGCACCCGATCGTTTAGTATGTTGCTATTGCTTTCTTCATGACTTATACATGTTCCTATGACTATGAGATTATGCAACTCCCGTTTGCCGGAGGAACACTTTGGGTGCTACCAAACGTCACAACGTAACTGGGTGATTATAAAGGAGTACTACAGGTGTCTCCAATGGTAGATGTTGGGTTGGCGTATTTCGAGATTAGGATTTGTCACTCCGATTGTCGGAGAGGTATCTCTGGGCCCTCTCGGTAATACACATTATACAAGCCTTGCAAGCATTGCAACTAATGAGTTAGTTGCGGGATGATGTATTACGGAACGAGTAAAGAGACTTGCCGGTAACGAGATTGAACTAGGTATTGGATACCAACGATCGAATCTCGGGCAAGTAACATACCGATGACAAAGGGAACAACGTATGTTGTTATGCGGTCTGACCGATAAAGATCTTCGTAGAATATGTAGGAACCAATATGGGCATCCAGGTCCCGCTATTGGTTATTGACCGGAGACGTGTCTCGGTCATGTCTACATTGTTCTCGAACCGTAGGGTCCGCACGCTTAACGTTATGATGACAGTTATTACGAGTTTATGCATTTTGATGTACCGAAGGTTGTTCGGAGTCCCGGACGTGATCACGGACATGACGAGGAGTCTCGAAATGGTCGAGACATAAAGATTGATATATTGGAAGCCTATGTTTGGACATTGGAAGTGTTCCGGGTGAAATCGGGATTTTACCGGATCACTGGGAGGTTACCGGAACCCCCGGGGAGCCATATGGGCCTTATTGGGCTTTAGTGGAAAGGTGAAAGGGGCTGCCCATAGTGGGCTGCGCGCCTCCCCCCTCCCCTAGTCGTATTAGGACTAGGAGAGGTGGCCGTCCACCTCTCTCCCTCTCTTTCCCCTTGGGAGTCCTCTTAGGAATAGGATTGGGGGGAGTCCTACTCCCGGTAGGAGTAGGACTCCTCCTGCGCCTCCATAGGCTTGGCCAGCCAGCCCTCCCCCTGGCACCCTTTATATACGGGGGCAGGGGGCACATCTAGACACACAAGTTGATCATTGAGATCGTTCCTTAGCCGTGTGCGGTGCCCCCTGCCACCAAATTCCACCTCGATCATATCGTTGTACTGCTTAGGCGAAGCCCTGCGTCGGTAGTACATCAAGATCGTCACCATGCCATCGTGCTGACAGAACTCCTCCCCGAAGCTTTGCTGGATCGGAGCCCGGGGATCGTCATCGAGCTGAACGTGTGCTAAGAACTCGGAGGTGCCAGAGTAACGGTGCTTGGATCGGTCGGATCGGGAAGAAGACGTACGACTACTTCCTCTATGTTGTGTCAACGCTTCCGTTGCGATCTATAAGGGTACGTAGATCAGACTCTCCCCCTCGTTGCTATGCATCACCATGATCTTGCGTGTGCGTAGGAATTTTTTTGAAATTACTACGTTCCCCAACAGTGGCATCCGAGCCTAGGTTTTATGGTTTGATGTTATTTGCACGAGTAGAACACAAGCGAGTTGTGGGCGATACAAGTCATACTGCCTACCAGCATGTCATACTTTGGTTCGGCGGTATTGTTGGACGAGACGACCCGGACCAACCTTACGCGTACGCTTACACGAGACCGGTTCCCTCAACGTGCTTTGCACATAGATGGCTTGCGGGCGACTGTCTCTCCAACTTTAGTTGAACCGAGTATGGCTACGCCCGGTCCTTGAGAAGGTTAAAACGGAGTCTATTTGACAAACTATCGTTGTGGTTTTGATGCGTAGGTGAGATGAGTTCTTGCTTAAGCCCGTAGCAGCCACGTAAAACTTGCAACAACAAAGTAGAGGACGTCTAACTTGTTTTTGCAGGGCATGTTGTGATGTGATATGGTCAAGGCATGATGCTGATTTTATTGTATGAAATGATCATGTTTTGTAACCAAGTTATCGGCAACTGGCAGGAGCCATATGGTTGTCGCTTTATTGTATGCAATGCAATCGCGCTGTAATGCTTTACTTTATTACTAAGCGGTAGTGATAGTCGTGGAAGCATAAGATTGGCGAGACGACAACGATGCTACGATGGAGATCAAGGTGTCGCGCCGGTGACGATGGTGATCATGACGGTGCTTCGGAGATGGAGATCACAAGCACAAGATGATGATGGCCATATCATATCACTTATATTGATTGCATGTGATGTTTATGTTTTATGCATCTTATCTTGCTTTGATTGACGGTAGCATTATAAGATGATCTCCCACTAAATTATCAAAAAGTGTTCTCCCTGAGTATGCACCGTTGCGAAAGTTCTTCGTGCTGAGACACCACGTGATGATCGGGTGTGATAGGCTCTACGTTCAAATACAACGGGTGCAAAACAGTTGCACACGTGGAATACTCAGGTTATACTTGACGAGCCAAGCATATACAGATATGGCCTCGGAACACGGAGACCGAAAGGTCGAGCGTGAATCATATAGTAGATATGATCAACATAATGATGTTCACCGATGAAACTACTCCATCTCACGTGATGATCGGACATGGTTTAGTTGATTTGGATCACGTAATCACTTAGAGGATTAGAGGGATGTCTATCTAAGTGGGAGTTCTTAAGTAATATGATTAATTGAACTTAAATTTATCATGAACTTAGTACCTAATAGTATCTTGCTTGTTTATGTTGATTGTAGATAGATGGCTCGTGTTGTTGTTCCGTTGAATTTTAATGCGTTCCTTGAGAAAGCAAAGTTGAAAGATGATGGTAGCAATTACACGGACTGGGTCCGTAACTTGAGGATTATCCTCATTGCTGCACAGAAGAATTACATCCTGGAAGCACCGCTGGGTGCCAGGCCTGCTGCTGGAGCAACACCAGATGTTATGAACGTCTGGCAGAGCAAAGCTGATGACTACTCGATAGTTCAGTGTGCCATACTTTACGGCTTAGAATCGGGACTTCAACGACGTTTTGAACGTCATGGAGCATATGAGATGTTCTAGGAGTTGAAGTTAATATTTCAAGCAAATGCCCAGATTGAGAGATATGAAGTCTCCAATAAGTTCTATAGCTGCAAGATGGAAGAGAACAGTTCTGTCAGTGAGCATATACTCAAAATGTCTGGGTATAACAATCACTTGATTCAGATGGGAGTTAATCTTCTAGATGATTGCGTCATTGACAGAATTCTCCAATCACTGCCACCAAGCTACAAGAGCTTCGTGATGAACTATAATATGCAAGGGATGAACAAGACTATTCCCGAGCTCTTCGCAATGCTGAAAGCTGCGGAGGTAGAAATCAAGAAGGAGCATCAAGTGTTGATGGTTAACAAAACCACTAGTTTCAAGAAAAAGGGCAAAGGGAAGAAGAAGGGGAACTTCAAGAAGAACGACAAGCAAGTTGCTGCTCAGGAGAAGAAACCCAAGTCTGGACCTAAGCCTGAAACTGAGTGCTTCTACTGCAAGTAGTCTGGTCACTGGAAGCGGAACTGCCCCAAGTATTTGGCGGATAAGAAGGATGGCAAAGTGAACAAAGGTATATGTGATATACATGTTATTGATGTGTACCTTACTAATGCACGCAGTAGCGCCTGGGTATTTGATACTGGTTCTGTTGCTAATATTTGCAACTCAAAACAGGGACTACGGATTAAGCGAAGATTAGCTAAGGACGAGGTGACGATGCGCGTGGGAAACGGTTCCAAAGTCGATGTGATCGCGGTCGGCACGCTACCTCTACATCTACCTTCGGGATTAATATTAGACCTAAATAATTGTTATTTGGTGCCAGCGTTGAGCATGAACATTATATCTGGATCTTGTTTAATGCGAGACGGTTATTCATTTAAATCAGAGAATAATGGTTGTTCTATTTATATGAGTAATATCTTTTATGGTCATGAACCCTTGAAGAGTGGTCTATTTTTGTTAAATCTCGATAGTAGTGATACACATATTCATAATGTAGAAGCCAAAAGATGCAGAGTTGATAATGATAGTGCAACTTATTTGTGGCACTGCTGTTTAGGTCATATCGGTGTAAAGCGCATGAAGAAACTCCATACTGATGGACTTTTGGAACCACTTGATTATGAATCACTTGGTACTTGCGAACCGTGCCTCATGGGCAAGATGACTAAAACACCGTTCTCCGGTACTATGGAGAGAGCAACAGATTTATTCGAAATCATACATACCGATGTATGTGGTCCAATGAATATTGAGGCTCGTGGCGGATATCATTATTTTCTCACCTTCACAGATGATTTAAGCAGATATGGGTATATCTACTTAATGAAACACAAGTCTGAAACATTTGAAAAGTTCAAGGAATTTCAGAGTGAAGTTGAAATCATCGTAACAAGAAAATAAAGTTTCTACGATCTGATCGTGGAGGAGAATATTTGAGTTACGAGTTTGGTATACATTTGAAAAATTGTGGAATAGTTTCGCAACTCACGCCACCCGGAACACCACAGCGTAATGGTGTGTCCGAACGTCGTAATCGTACTTTACTAGATATGGTACGATCTATGATGTCTCTTACTGATTTACCGCTATCGTTTTGGGGATACGCTTTAGAGACGGCCGCATTCACGTTAAATAGGGCACCATCAAAATCCGTTGAGACGACGCCTTATGAACTGTGGTTTGGCAAGAAACCAAAGTTGTCGTTTCTTAAAGTTTGGGGTTGCGATGCTTATGTGAAAAAGCTTCAACCTGATAAGCTCGAACCCAAATCGGAGAAATGTGTCTTCATAGGATATCCAAAGGAAACTATATCCAAAGGATACTATTGGATACACCTTCTATCACAGATCCGAAGGCAAGACTTTTGTTGCTAAATTTGGGAACTTTCTTGAGAAGGAGTTTCTCTCGAAAGAAGTAAGTGGGAGGAAAGTAGAACTTGACGAGGTAACTGTACCCGCTCCCTTATTAGAAAGTAGTACATCACAGAAAACTGTTTCTGCGACACCTACACCAATAAGTGAGGAAGTTAATGATAATGATCATGAAACTTCAGAACAAGATACTACTGAACCTCGTAGATCAATCAGAGCAAGATCCGCGCCAGAGTGGTACGGTAATCCAGTTCTGGAAGTCATGCTACTAGATCATGATGAATCTACGAACTATGAAGAAGCGATGGTGAGCCCAGATTCCGCAAAATGGCTTGAGGCCATGAAATCTGAGATGGGATCCATGTATGAGAACAAAGTGTGGACTTTGGTTGACTTGCCCGATGATCGGCAAGCAATTGAGAATAAATGGATCTTCAAGAAAAAGACTGACGCTGGCGGTAATATTACTGTCTATAAAGCTCGACTTATTGCAAAAGGTTTTCGACAAGTTCAAGGGGTTGACTACGATGAGACCTTCTCACCCGTAGCGATGCTTAAGTCTGTCAGAATCATGTTAGCAATTGCCGCATTTTATGATTATGAAATTTGGCAGATGGATGTCAAAACTGCATTCCTGAATGGATTTCTGGAAGAAGAGTTGTATATGATGCAACCGGAAGGTTTTGTCGATCCAAAGGGAGCTAACAAAGTGTGCAAACTCCAGCGATCCATTTATGGACTGGTGCAAGCATCTCGGAGTTGGAATAAACGCTTTGATAGTGTGATCAAAGCATTTGTCTTTATACAGACTTTTGGAGAAGCCTGTATTTACAAGAAAGTGAGTGGGAGCTCTGTAGCATTTCTGATATTATATGTGGATGACATATTGCTGATTGGAAATGATATAGAATTTCTGGATAGCATAAATGGATACTTGAATAAGAGTTTTTCAATGAAAGACCTCGGTGAAGCTGCTTACATATTGGGCATTAAGATCTATAGAGATAGATCAAGACGCTTAATTGGACTTTCACAAAGCACATACCTTGACAAGATTTTGAAGAAGTTCAAAATGGATTAAGCAAAGAAAGGGTTCTTGCCTGTGTTACAAGGTGTGAAGTTGAGTCAGACTCAATGCCCGACCACTGCAGAAGATAGAGAGAAAATGAAAGATGTTCCCTATGCTTCAGCCATAGGCTCTATCATGTATGCAATGCTGTGTACCAGACCTGATGTGTGCCTTGCTATAAGTTTAGCAGGGAGGTACCAAAGTAATCCAGGAGTGGATCACTGGACAGCGGTCAAGAACATCCTGAAATACCTGAAAAGGACCAAGGATATGTTTCTCGTATATAGAGGTGACAAAGAGCTCACCGTAAGAGGTTACATTGATGCAAGCTTTGACACTGATCCGGACGACTCTAAATCGCAAACCGGATACGTGTTTACTTTAAACGGTGGAGCTGTCAGTTGGTGCAGTTCTAAACAAAGCGTCGTAGCGGGATCTACATGTGAAGCGGAGTACATAGCTGCTTCAGAAGCAGCGAACGAAGGAGTCTGGATGAAAGAGTTCATATCCGATCTAGGTGTTATACCTAGTGCATCGGGTCCAATGAAAATCTTTTGTGACAATACTGGTGCAATTGCTTTGGCAAAGGAATCCAGATTTCACAAAAAGACCAAACACATCAAGAGACGCTTCAATTCCATCCGGGATCTAGTCCAGGTGGGAGACATAGAGATTTGCAAGATACATACGGATCTGAATGTTGCAGACCCGTTGACTAAGCCTCTTCCACGAGCAAAACATGATCAGCACCAAGGCTCCATGGGTGTTAGAATCATTACTGTGTAATCTAGATTATTGACTCTAGTGCAAGTGGGAGACTGAAGGAAATATGCCCTAGAGGCAATAATAAAGTTATTATTTATTTCCTTATATCATGATAAATGTTTATTATTCATGCTAGAATTGTATTAACCTGAAACATAATACATGTGTGAATACATAGACAAACAGAGTGTCACTAGTATGCCCCTACTTGACTAGCTCGTTAATCAAAGATGGTTAAGTTTCCTAACCATGAACAATGTGTTGTTATTTGATTAACGAGGTCACATCATTAGTTGAATGATCTGATTGACATGACCCATTTCATTAGCTTAGCACCCGATCGTTTAGTATGTTGCTATTGCTTTCTTCATGACTTATACTTGTTCCTATGACTATGAGATTATGCAACTCCCGTCTGCCGGAGGAACACTTTGGGTGCTACCAAACGTCACAACGTAACTGGATGATTATAAAGGAGTACTACAGGTGTCTCCAATGGTAGATGTTGGGTTGGCGTATTTCGAGATTAGGATTTGTCACTCCGATTGTCGGAGAGGTATCTCTGGGCCCTCTCGGTAATACACATTATACAAGCCTTGCAAGCATTGCAACTAATGAGTTAGTTGCGGGATGATGTATTACGGAACGAGTAAAGAGACTTGCCGGTAACGAGATTGAACTAGGTATTGGATACCAATGATCGAATCTCGGGCAAAGTAACATACCGATGACAAAGGGAACAACGTATGTTGTTATGCGGTCTGACCGATAAAGATCTTCGTAGAATATGTAGGAACCAATATGGGCATCCAGGTCCCGCTATTGGTTATTGACCGGAGATGTGTCTCGGTCATGTCTACATTGTTCTCGAACCGTAGGGTCCGCACGCTTAACGTTACGATGACAGTTATTATGAGTTTATGCATTTTGATGTACCGAAGGTTGTTCGGAGTCTCGGATGTGATCACGGACATGACGAGGAGTCTCGAAATGGTCGAGACATAAAGATTGATATATTGGAAGCCTATGTTTGGACATCGGAAGTGTTCCGGGTGAAATCGGGATTTTACCGGATCACCGGGAGGTTACCGGAACCCCCCGGGAGCCATATGGGCCTTATTGGGCTTTAGTGGAAAGGTGAAAGGGGCTGCCCATAGTGGGCTGCGCGCCTCCCCCCTCCCCTAGTCCTATTAGGACTAGGAGAGGTGGCCGGCCACCTCTCTCCCTCTCTTTCCCCTTGGGAGTCCTATTAGGAATAGGATTGGGGGGGAGTCCTACTCCCGGTAGGAGTAGGACTCCTCCTACGCCTCCATAGGCTTGGCCGGCCAGCCCTCCCCCTGGCAACCTTTATATACGGGGGCAGGGGGCACCTCTAGACACACAAGTTGATCATTGAGATCGTTCCTTAGCCGTGTGCGGTGCCCCCTGCCACCAAATTCCACCTCGATCATATCGTTGTAGTGCTTAGGCGAAGCCCTGCGTCGGTAGTACATCAAGATCGTCACCACGCCGTCGTGCTGACAGAACTCCTCCCCGAAGCTTTGCTGGATCGGAGCCCGGGGATCGTCATCGAGCTGAACGTGTGCTAAGAACTCGGAGGTGCCGGAGTAACGGTGCTTGGATCGGTCGGATCGGGAAGAAGACGTACGACTACTTCCTCTACGTTGTGTCAACGCTTCCGTTGCGATCTACAAGGGTACGTAGATCAGACTCTCCCCCTCGTTGCTATGCATCACCATGATCTTGCGTGTGCGTAGGAAATTTTTTGAAATTACTACGTTCCCACACCAGAAACTAAGGCCCTTAGAAGGTCTACAAGACCAAGAAAGTCAGCTATTTCTACTGACTTTAAAGTTTATAACACAGAAATGGTTCATATGGAAAAAGATCCCACCTCATATGAAGAAGCCATGAGAAGCCCTCTTTCATCGAAGTGGATGAAGGCAATGGAAGACGAGATGCAATCGATGAGTTCGAAAGATGTTTGGGACTTAGAGGAAATTCCTAAAGGAGCCAAAACAGTAGGCTGTAAATGGGTCTACAAAATTAAGTATGACTCTAAAGGGAATATAGAAAAGTATAAAGCACGACTCGTGGCAAAAGAATTTACACAAAGAGAAGGGATAGATTACAATGAGACATTTTTTTCAGTCTCATGTAAGGATTCCTTCAGAATCATAATGGCATTAGTTGCTCATTTTGATTTAGAGTTACATCAAATGGATGTTAAGAAGGCATTTTCTGAATGGTGATTTAAAAGAAAAGGTCTACATGAAACAACCCAAGGGTTTTATCATGGAAGGCAAGGAAAATATGGGATGACGCCTGAAGAAATCCATTTATGGATTAAGACAAGCCTCTCGGCAGTGGTATCTAAAGTTTAATCAAACGATTAAAAGTTTTGGATTTAAAGAAAATATTGAGGATAATTGCATTTATGCAAAGTTTAAAAATGGGAAATATATTTTCCTAATCTTGTATGTGGATGATATCCTGCTTGCTAGCAGTGATGTTAGTTTACTACAAGAAACAAAGAAATACTTATCCTCAAATTTTGACATAACAGATCTTGGTGAAGCATCATATGTTTTGGGTATAGAAATTCACCAAGATAGGAACAATGGAGTCTTAGGACTATCGCAGAAAGCATATTTAGAAAAGGTTCTTAAAAGTATAATATGCATGCGAGTAAAGCCACACCTGCTTCTATAGTCAAGGACGATAGTTTTGGGAAATTTCAATCTCCCAAGAACCAGTCACTACTAGGAAAAGGCCTACTAATGGCGCACCTAATTTGGCCATTAATGGCGCATTAGTGGTGCGCCATTAGTAGCACGCCATTAGTATATTTTACTAATGGCGCACCACTGATGCGCCATTAGTATCTGGTATACAAATGGCGCATCTAGGATGCGCCATTAGTATATACAATAGTGCGCCATTAGTATGCCTCCCAGGGGCCATGTATACCCAGGTGCTTTGGCATACTAATGGCGCACAACAACAAGATGCGCCATTAGTAACTTCGGCATACTAATGGCGCACTGTGATGTGATGCGCCATTAGTATGAATATTAGGTTTTTTTATTTTTTTTTATTTTCTGTTTTTTGCACAGGTTACAAAATGTATAATTGGACAAAATATAGATAGCACACATCAACAACAGATTCATCGAATACAATAGAAGATTAGTCTCCGAATACAATTCATCATATTAGTCTCCGAATACAATTCATCATATTAGTCTCCGAATTGAAAAGACCGAATAAAGATAAAACATTACAAGTCTCAAGACCGCGAGTATCGAGTTTGTCGGAAGTAATACTAATCCTAACAAGTCCTACTAATCATCATCATACAACTTCTACTCGTTATTCATAACAAGTCATACGATCATCATCTTGATAGTCTTCGAACCAACCCTACTTAATTATTCATCAGCACATGATCATCAGTATTAGGCAGGACCTAAATACCCTATTTAAGCTAAATAGCATAAAACAATATAGACCCTGACTCTCCATTACGGAGAATGGAGAACATCCTGTCTCCAATTCTTGCACTTCGCTTCCTTTTGCTTCCAAGAAGCTCCTTACGACTGTCCATACATTTTTTCCATCCTTTGATTTTCATGTCTCCACTTCTTTTAGAAATCTGGTATGGACAGTTGGGATTCGTAGGATGACCTGGCTGTATGTTCAAAACATTAACACTACCTTTCAGATACATCATATGAGGCACACAATTCTCCGGGATTATCTGTTGAAAAACATAGTAATAACTTCATAGTTAGCAATGATGTACTAGTTTTAGAAGTATGCAAAAGATGCACGGATGTCGTAATAGTAAAAATCTTACCAGGGTATCTCCATGGTAGTTACCGTAGTTGAACACATGCACTAGTGGCACGTATTTACCATAATGTTGAGGAATTTGTTTGTGGATAATGTAATTTTCAATGTCAGTACAAAATCCGACCAGATGATTTTTCTCCTTGTAAGTTGTTAATTCGGAGCCATCGGTGTAGTGGGTTTTGTCTACCATCTCCCGCACATTCTTTGAACAATAAAAATAAGCTGTCAATGGAAATAAGCTGTCAACTATTTTGAAATAAACAATATAAATTAGCTAATAACTATGTTTGAGAAACTCACATAGCGGTAGAACTGGAGGCGTATCAACAAGGACCCAAATGTCCATATTGTCTTGGTTGATGTCAGGATTACCAAGATCCATGGTGATAAGCATACCCTCATCAAAACCATACATCTTGCAAAATGCTTCCCAATTTTTGCAACCAAAATGGGTTACGCTCTCAGAATTATATAGATTTACTTCAAAGTCCACATCGTGATGAGTCCTTAGGTGAATTTTCTTTGTTTCAGAAATTTCATGGTCTTCAAAATCCATCCTCTCCAAGACATAGCGTCTTGCATGGCATGGGATAAGCTATACTCGAATTGTAAAAGATGAAAATTACACGTTGAAATAGTTGAAGTAATGCTTAATTATGAAAATAACACTTGTCGTCGTTGTGTACCGTTTCGACTTCGAAGGTCTCCTCGAGCTTAATGCTGAAGCGCCGATCATCGTCCAGGTGAGCCATGTCGCACAGACCTCGATTGTCGTGGCACCAGTCGCACTCCGCCGGGAGACTTTCGTCGTCCGATGATGATGACGACATATCCTGGGACAGCTCCCAGAATTGCTTGCCGCCCGAACCACCGGCCTCATCGTTGTGGGCCATGTTTCGCTCTAAATAGGAAAAAAGTTTGGTCAAAAAGTTGGTTATTGTCAAGGAACAAGATCATGGTCTCATCATTTAGGGTTTGTCGACACCGAGGCATCCTAAAAGCCTAAGCTTTCATCATTTAGGGTTTCGACGCCGAGGCACCCTAAAAGCCTAAGCGTACATCATTTAGGTTCTCATCGACACCGAGGCATCCGGGGCAGCCAAGTTAAGTTTTCATCATTTAGGGTTTATCGATGCCGAGGCACCCTAGGTTGGGCCTAATCACTTGGCACTAATCACTTGGCTCTATTGCCACCTATGGTTTAATGCAGCAAGAATGGCGGGGCAGTTGATCCTACTTAACTAAGTACTAAGATACCCCGGCCCATGCATTAGTCGCAAGTACCCCACATGTCCTATTTTTAGCAAAGTCATGCTAAAATTCACGGAAAATTTCAGCATGACCTTTGCTGAAAATAGGACATATGGAGTACCCGAATTTGCCAGAACGGAAGTTAATCGACATTCCGGCAAACTCAAGGGCCTCTCGGGGTACCTGCAAAATCATCACGACATGACGGTCGGAGACAAAAGCCAGCAAACTAGCACCACAATGTGCCTCTACTTTCATATGGATGAAAAGGCCACAGACCATATGGTCCTCTGCTTTCATATGGACAAAAAATTAGCTCAACTTATGTGAGCTTCCATTCCAGATCTAATAGGTCACCCAACAAAAAATCATCAATAGTTTTAGCTGGAAAAAATCATGCACATAATCAGTTTTGCAATCATAAGTTTGAGAAATGGTGGTTGCTTCAAGAGGATTCCAAAGGCCTAGTGGCTAGCTACATCCTGGCATGCTCCCACCAAAAGTTCCAAAGCCATTGATATTTTAGATGTCAAAGTTGATATTTTAGATGTCAAAGTTGAATCTAAGCAGAGATCTAGAGATAGAGATATAAGTGAGGGGCAAAACCCCCTCATACTTCCATAAACCAAAAGAGAAAAACCATGATCGTAGCCTTGTATCTGGCTCTTTTGGTGGCCTCTGTCAACTTTGAATCTGACCAGGTTTCTCCTCTCTGGTGAATTCTTATCTATGAAAAGAAAATCAATATGGAGGAGAATGAGCTACTTCAAGCTCCCTTAAATGAAGTTGAGATTAAAAAGGCAGTTTGTGGTTCACACTCAGATGGTGCCCCTATCCATGATGGTCTCTCCTTTATGTTCTATCAGCACTTCTGAGATGTGATCAAAACTGATTTGATTGCTCTTTTTCAAGCCTTTTTTGGAAAAGTAACAGTAGCTACTGATGCTACTCCAAAACGCATGCACTCCACTGCAAGCACATAATATTTTATTCAAGTAATAGTGTATGATGAATTTGATTATTCAGACTTAAGTTGCTTCAAGTGATGTCACTAGTTTCAGTTAACTAGAGTACTACAGCAAATGGAGTACCTAATCTGATCAAGTTAAAGTCTCCAGATGGAGTACCAAATGGAGTACTACAGCTGCTGCACTTGCTACACCAAAACAGCTACTGATCAAGTACCAGAGTACTCCAGTTGATCAAGCAGCAGTAGAAAGACTGTAAGTGTTTAAATTCAGTTGATCAAGCAGACTCGTCAAAGTACTACTGCAAGTGTTTAAATTCAGTCAAGTATAGTACTGCAGGTGTTTAACAAATTAAAGTGCACTGGGTCATGGCCAATTTTGGAGGCGACAAGGAGGAGGAAGGGTGGAGAGGGCGAAAGGAGGAAGGAGGAGAGGTACCTGGGCGGGCGCGGCCGGTCGCCAGAGGGGTCGGGGTCGGGGTTGGTGTCGTGGTCGGCGGCGGCGGCGGTGTCGAAGGGATGCCTCGGTTGGTCGTGGGGAGGCTGGCGGCCACGACGAGGTCGCGGAGGCATCGGCGATGGAGGAGCTGCGGTGGTGGGGGCCGTGGGGGCGCGGGGGCGCCGACAGCGGCTAGGAACCCTAGCTGTCGCGCTCGGGAGGGAGGTTGTCGCAGGCGGGGCCGCAGGGGGAGGGGGATGGCGAGGGCGCGGGCGCGGGCGGAGGGGGGACGGTGAGGGCGCAGGCGCGGGCGGAGGGGGGACGATGAGGGAGCTGGACGGGTGCGGCAGGGGAAGCGAGCACGGCCGGGAAAGTGGTGGGCGGTGGTGGTCAGGCGCGGGTGAGACGAGGCAGGGGAGGGATTACTAATGGCGCACCATCTGGTGGTGCGCCATTAGTAGTTTTGCAAAAAAAAATACTAATGGCGCACTGTCCCACAGTGCGCCATTACTAGTTTAAACTAGTAATGGCGCACTATGGGACAGTGCGCCATTAGTAGTTTTGCAAAAAAAAGAATAAAAAATATAATAAAAAAATAACATTAGTGGCGCACTTTCCGGCAGGTGCGCCATTACTAGTTACAACTAGTAATGGCGCACTGTGTCTGGATGCGCCATTAGTATGTTTGGACAGGCGCACTAGTTCAAAAAAAAATTGATACTAATGGCGCACCACCTTCTGATACGCCATTAGCGTTAAAACTACTAATGGCGCATCTGGCCCAGGGTGCGCCATTAGTATATACTAATGGCGCACCGCTTGTCTGGTGCGCCATTAGTGTCAATCCCATCTATAACCCTTTTTCTAGTAGTGAGTACGAGATCGATCAAATGAAAGCAATACCATATGCGTCGGCAGTTGGCAGCTTACAGTATGCACAAGTGTGCACTCGCCCTGACTTAGCTTTTATCACCGGGGTACTCGGTAGATATCAAGAGAATCCATGCATGGAGCATTGGAAGATGGTAAAGAAAGCATTGCGTTATGCACAAGGCATGAAGGACTACATGCTAATATACAGGAGAAGTGATTCCCGAGAGATAAAAGGGTATTCATATTCAGACGCAGATTTTGCGGGGGATAGAGATGATAGAAAATCCACGTCAGGATACGTCTTCACTCTCGCTGGGGGAGCTATTTCGTGGAAAAGCTCCAAACAGTCAATAGTTGCATCATCCACGATGTGTGCAGAATTCATAGCATGCTTCGAAGCCACGGGGCAGGCGATATGGCTAAAGAAATTTGTACCCGACTTGAAAGTGGTAAATTGTATTCACAAACTACTAAAGATGTACTGCGACAACCAACCCGCAGTATTTTACGCTCACAACAACAAGTCGAGTAATGCTTCCAAAACAATAGAGATAAGGTATTATGTTGTGAAAGATAAAATCCAGGATCAAACTATAAGTCTCGAGCATATAAGGACAAAGGATATGCTTGCGGATCCGCTAACGAAAGGCTTATCACCCAATGTGTTCAAGGAACACTTAGCCGGCATGGGTTTAAGGGAAAGCCTTATAATTCCAGGATAGGCCCAAAAGGAACAGAATTTGCTTCTGATCATAAAGTATGTTGTAGTTGTATGATTCTAACGACAATTAAGCTGTGACGATGAAACATGCTCTATGTACCAATATGTGATGAAACAAATAAACTAGAAAATATAAGGTTAAAAGTAAAAGTTGAGATCAAGGGGGAGAATGTTAGGTTGATCTCTCCACCGAGTGGGCTCAACGGCCCATCGGGCCCTGATCTATTCGCGCCCTGATCGGGGGCTCCCAACCCTCTTATGGTTGGTGGGCCCCTGTGACCTGCGATATATAGAGAGGTGGGGGGCCGGGGCACACGGTACGAGGTTCACCGTGCCGCCAGACTCCCCACCTAAATCCCCTTCCGATCTAGGGTAATCGCAGTGCTCACGGGAAGCACCACTGCCACCTCTCCATCTCGATCCCTCTGCCATCACCGGCCCCTACATCACCATGGCCGGCTCTGGATCGAGCTCATCCGCACCCAGGGAAGGTAGGTTACCGGAAAGATCTAGCCTACACGATCCAAGTGGTCTATCATGAGCTTGCCTCCCCAGAGAGTAGCGTGACTATCCAACTAGAGAGTCTCTTATCCACGCGATGAATTACTGGAGCGAGCATGGAGTGAGAAACTTTATGGGTAGAGAGAGGCAAACCCAGGTATGTGCAAGGGAAGTCTGAAATAGTGCAATCAAGGAGCTCAGCAATTTCCTGGCAAACTGCTCTATCCATGGAGACTGGGACGAAGGTGCTTTTGTGGAAATTGATCTGCAGCCCTGTAAAGTCCGAGAAGGTACGCAAAACCCTCTTGATGACCCTGGCCCGTTCTATGTCACCCTTAATGAGCAGCCGTGTATCATCGGCGTATTGCAGCACTGGGAGGAAAGAATCAACGTTCAGAGGGTGGGTGAGGTTTCCCTGCTCATATTCAGCACAACACAACCTTTGCAGAAGATCAGCCACCAAAATAAACAAATATGGTGATAAAGAATCCCCCTGATGTAATCCACTCTTTGATTGGATTGGGTCTCCCAATGAACCATTGACTAAAACCCTTGAGGCGCTACTGTGCAACAACTCTTTGATCCAGCTGATCCACCTCTGTCCAAAACCTCTGGCTGTCAAAAATGGCAAACAAACCCTCCCAACTTACACTGGCAAATGCTTTCTTGAAGTCCAACTTAAGAACAATCATGGGCAGTTTCCTTTTATGTGCAAACTGGACAGTTCAGCTGCTAAAGCAAAGTTCTCGACGATGCATCTGCCGGCCAGGAATCCGGATTGCAGGGGATGGACCATTTCAGGAATCCTCTTCTGTAGGCGATTAGTGAGGACCTTAGTGCTTAGTTTGGGAGGCATTTATTGCTAAGGAAGTGTTGAAGAGAAAACAATTAAAATTCATTATAATGTCAACTCGAAAACAATGTTAGTTCAATTTCCTAAAAGTGCAAGGTGGGTCATGGTAGAATAGAAACTGAATCCATACATTAACAACAACAATATGTGCCAGGTTATCTCATAACTTGAAATTACATTTGCATAACCAGTGGCTGAATGAAAACACAAATGCTTTAAGAAATACTAAATTTTAAATTATCGCCAAATCTCTAAATTTACTTTAACAAACAAAATAAGTAAATGAACCCGATGAGCTACATGATGCCAAGCAAGAGGAGAATGTGAGAGTACAAAGGGATTAATACCCGTCGCACGTGCCTAGCCTAAGAGCATCTCCACTCGTCCCCCAGGGCACCTTTTTAGGTTCGGACGATGCCTTTTGCCAAAAAATGGCCCAACCACGCCCCTAGGACTTCAAAATAGCGTCGGCAAACCCATGCAAAACCCAACGCGTTTGGGGGCGGGGGGGGGGGGGGGGGGGGAGGGGGGCTCTTGGGGCGGCAACGGAAGTTTCGGCGAATCGTGTCTCTCCACATGTCCTTTTTATTGGCCCACTTAATCATTTCCCTCACAAACTATTGGTTGGGATGGGGTGTGGCTGGGAAGATGCCCTCCCCATGCACTTCTATTTCGCCGGATAAAGCATTTGGCACCAACTTTTTTTGGTTCGGTGGTATTCTTGGGGCTCCAACGGCTGGAGATGCTTTAAGATGAAAGGAACAACACCGAGAAGATGGGCTCTGAACCCAACAACAATTATCTCTCTCTCTTGGAACCAATGGACTTTCAAAATAAGTGACGTCGAAATGACGCCTAACTAATGGGCGACACCTAATCCGTGGCTGGAACGCTTGTCCTGGCAGGGAACACTTTTCCTGGCATCGACAAAACCAGGCCACCAGTAGCATCTCCTCCAAGCTTTGGTCATCGATGCACAAGCAACCCAATTTGGTGCATCATCTCCCCTTGCAAGATTTGCTCACACACGAATAGGGAACTCAGATTTGGGGTAGCAACCTCGATTTCTTTTCCCCCTTTTCTAAGACAATGAAGGAAAAAAAAAGTGAATGTGTTTCCCTTTCGCAAGACCATTTCTTCATTGCACGAATTCGTCCGGGAATCAGTGAACCGGTGGCCCTTCTGTTAACTCCCTCACGGGACCTCATATTCCAAGCTTTCAGCGCCGCCAAACGGAACTGGCACTCACTGCAACGCCCTGGTGGGCACGCCCACAAAACGTACAACGCGAGCGAACCCCCCCCCCCCCCCCCCCCCCCCCCAAAAGTTTGGCTGCGGCGAGGATTCGGACTCGCACCGTTGAATCCCCGTGCGTGCTTGTCTAACCACCAGAATTACCTGGTAATAGTGATCCATAGTATCGCAAAATAGTTAAGAACAATTATAACCGCACTGTTCCAAAATTTGCAAGTTCACAGATTAAAAAAAGGTCACGAACGATAAAAGAAAGTTTGCGAATTTGTTTCAAAAAGAAAAGGTCCACATGCTCAAAAAAGTGCATGAAAAGTGAAAAAAGTTCACTAATTTGAGAAAAAGTTCATTCATTTGAAAACGTTCATAGATTTGAAAAGTTCATGATATTTTTTTACTAATTTAAGAAAAGTTCACAAAATTTAAAAAGTTCATATTTTTTTATAAAAAATGATTTCGTTTGAAAAAAAATCATCATTTTTTAGAAAAATCATCAAAATAAAAAAGTTCATCATTTTTTACAAAAATCATCAAATTTGAAAGAGGTTCATCGATTCTGGAAAAACTTCACAAATTTTGAAAAGGTTCATTCAAATGTTTGAAAGAGTTAGAAAAATAGAAAAAGAAGTTTATCAACTTGGAAAAAAGTTCATAGATTTTGATGAAAAAGTTCATTGACTAAAAAATCATGCATTAATTAAAAGTAAGTAAATAGATAACAAAAAAAGAAAAATGGAAAAAATGCAAACTGGAGAAAGAATAAAAGAATAAAAGAAGTTACTATGCACAAGTGTGCGATGTCCCTAGTGATTAGTGTGGCACCCTGTGAACTTGCAGGTCTCGAGTTCGATATGTCGCACACACACTATTTTGTTTGTACTTTAAACAGATAAAAGAAAAACATAAAATGGCCCGGCCCACCTTGCAGAAGTGGGTGTGCGCTTTAGACGCCAGTTTACAAAATGACCTATAACAGACGTGTGAAGCGCCAAATAGGAACCGTCCCAGGGCGTGGCCTTTTTCGAGGCTCTTACGTGACAACAACTAGTTAAGGAACGCTCTTTTAAGAGCCTCGTAATAATCAACGCCATTTGGTGCGCTCTAAGACTTCCTTTAATTTTTTTTTCGCACGCGTTTTCAGCCTTTTCAAAGGTTTTTTCTGTTTTTTTCGATGTTTTGGTTTTCCATCAGTTTTCCTTAGCTTTTTGATATTTTTTTAAAAACTATTTTTGTGTGAAAAACATGTTTTCTTTTTTCTCCTTTCACGAGAGTCGCGGTTTTGCTTCCGTGAGAGGTACGGTTTTGATTTCGCGAGAGTCACGGCCGTGTCTCTTGAAAAAAAATGAATTTTTCGTTTTTTTCATTTCACGAGAGTCACGATTTTGCTTCCGCGAGAGTCACGGCCGTGCCTTTCGAAAATGAAAAAAAACGCGTTTTCTGTTTTTTTTCTTTCGCGAGAGTCACAGTTTTGTTTCCGCGAGAGGCACGATTATGCTTTAGCGAGAGTCACGGCCGTGCCTGCAAGAGTTCATGACTGTGCCTCTCGAAAATGAAAAAAAACGCATTGTCTATTTTTTTTCTTTCGCGAGAGTCACGGTTTTGTTTCCGCGAAAGGCACGGCTGTGCTTTAGCAAGAGTTCACGCCCGTGCCTCTCGGAAACGGAAAAAACCCCGTTTTCTGTTTTTTTCGTGAGAGTTATGGTTTTGCTTCCGCGAGAGGTACGGTTGTGCTTTCATGAGAATCACGACCGAGCCTCCTCGGAAACGAAAAAAAGGCGTTTTGTCCTTTTTTCTTTCTTCCGCGAGAGTCACTGTTTTGCTTCCGCAAGAGGTACAGTTGTGATTTCGTGAGAGGCACGGACGTACCTTTTTCGAAAAGGGGAAAACCCATGCTCCTGGTTCAATTTTTTCATCTGATTTTTTTAGTCGTTTTTTTATAAAAAAGTTCGTTGAAATCTATCAACAAGGGATCTAAATTTAAAGATCTCGACGCGAGGAATCCAACAGTGAAAGTGGTTCAAGATTTGGACGCACAGTTTGAGAGATAAAATATTTTGAATAAATGAATCTACGAAAAAAGGGAAAACTCCCAAATTACAAAGTGGCGCACTATATGTGCATCATTTGTCCCAACCAGAGAAATTGAAGTGATCGTTGCAACGAGTACTCCTCAATCAATGATTTCGGGAGTTTTTCAAGACTCTTAGGTGTATATAGATTTGTACATGGGCCCAGAGTTCAGCCCAGCCAGTCACTGGGTTCAACCCAGCCCACTCCCGGAATGCCCTTCCAATCCCCGAGCAGCACACGAGCGCACTGCCCTAGCACGCACGCACCCACACGATCAGACGCAGCCGCCCTCCGCCATTGCCGCGCTCACTCCTGGCCGTGCTCCCGGCCGGCCTCCCCCCATCCCCCGCGCTTCCGTCCCGCGCTGGCGCTGCCATCTCGTGCTGCCGCCAGTCCGCCGTCGTCCGCCGAGGCCGAGCTCCCGGCCTCCACCGTCCTGCGGGCGAGCGGCGAGCTCAACCTCCACTGCGCCCCAAGCGTTGTCCGCTCCGGGACGAGGCCGCCGTGCTCCTGCGGTTCTACCGGCTGCTGGGTAATTTTCTGACCGATACTGTCTGTGTAGTGCATATATACTGAATAACTGAAGGAGTATTTAACACTGAACTTTTTTTGGGATTGTATTTAACACTGAACTAGGACCGCATTGTGCGGAAATTCAATTGAAAAAACAAAAAAACTGTGTGTTTGTGTAAGTTTTACATGTACTGTTGAACTGAAATTTAGTTGAAAAATGAAATTCTAGGTATTTATAAGTGCTAAAGTTTTTTTTTTGAAATTTACATGGTTATTTTGGGTAGTAAGTGTGAAAGTTTTTCCATGTCGCCAAAGAAAATTGGCTCGGGGTCTTCTTAAATTCTGGCTCCTCTAACCACCGGCGATGACGAGGGCGAGCAGTGCACCACGTTCTCCCTTGTGGCCATGCGGCCAGACTCGATGAGATCAATTAGGATCGGACACCTGGAGAGTGCGTCCAGTCACTCACCCGGCCACCCGCGCCACCACCCAAGGAAGACAAATTAGTACTAGAAAAGAAGCAACAAGTAGGGCTGGGATTGCCTGGGAATTTGTTTCCTGATGGTCACCATCAACACCTTCCTTCGCTGGCAACAAATCTTAAGAAATGGCGTATGTAGATGAGGAGTCTGGTTGCTTTTACTTTAGAGAAAAGACACAGGTAGTTATCAAAACCAATTGGCCTGTGTAATCTTGATATGTCAGCTATGCAAACTGGTCAGATTTTCATATGGCTATGGACGTAAAACACGTACTAACCTACAAGCGAGAAAAAGATAGGTGACCAAAGGAAGGATGGCTGACCACACTGCAAAATGAAGGATGTCAAAATAAAACAACATATAACCAATGGACAAACATTAGCTACAGAGATGTTGAAGACACATAAAAAGAAGTCAAAAGGCAGATCAATGGCAAGTTAAATATTATTATTAACCTCATTTTCTAACAAAAATATAAATCATACAGTTGACAAATAAGTGAGAAAAAATAATAGTTGAGGGAATACATGTAAAACGTGAAATAACTAAAATCACATGAAGTAAAATAATGTTATAACTAAAATCACATGAAGTAAAATCTACATAATTACATATACAATAAACCAAAAGGAAGTTTGAATGAATAAAAATTCAAAATGAATATAAATATATGGCAAGTCGAAAACCTATCATCCATATACTCTAAATAAAAGGATGGAGTGAGATATTTTTCATTCATTACAACGGTGACAACAAGAAGCAAGTTCAAATGACTAAACCAAATTATCAGAAGGCAAAGCATTCTGTGCAATGAATAAATCTATGAAAATCGAGCCGCATAAATGCACGGGCTAGCACAATTTAATATTTATTGAATGAGAAAATTTATATGCATAAGAAATGTCATAAGGAATAAGTTATTATGATTTATAATTAAATAGGCACATAAATATCATTTTTTTCGAATGGCATGTAAATAACATATTTATTTCTCTACATATTTAACATCACAGCTATTTAGAATAAATGAAATCAACAAAACTAGTGGGCGTTCGTTTTACTGATGTTTAACCAAATAATTATGTGACATCAGTTTGCAATAGCCAATAGTAGTATAGTTTTATTGAATTTCTATTCATGTTTGTTTTCTTAGTCGTTCACTCTTCATCGTGTATATGTGTGTAGCGTGTATATGCACAGGCTTATGGTATCCATACCCTATTACTTATCTGTATGGAAATTACATATGTATTTTTGGGGCTCACATGTGCGGTGAAGAAAAATTAATAGTAGCGTACTGTTGCCTGCTATCCTGAGATCCATGTGCCCAATAAATAAAGAAATAAATAACAGGAACATGTTGTGTGCTATACTTTCTTCCCTCATCTCCCAAAAATGGACGTCCACATCCATGGCAAAGATTGATCCAGGAATCCGCTGCGGGGCTATGCCGAGTCGCCGCTAGTTCCACTCCTCTGTGCCACCGCCGACGGCTCTCCCTCTCTCCACTCGCCGGTCCCCCAAAAGGAAATCCCTGATCCAACCGCTAGCCATACATTCTGTTCCCCCTTTTGATTGTACCTTCTAGTCCTTCAATTTGTCAGCACCAAATCTGACCTTGGTAAACAACCTGGAAGTGAGAGAGAAGCAACCACTATGGGATACATCATGTGTGGCTAAATCATTAGATTTTCTGTATGTATTATCTTAAGAATCGGAAACTTGCTTGGAGGGGATGTCTTATTTCCCTTTTGGGTCTGTATGTGGATGTGCAGTGAGGTGATGTAGGTGTTGTGTAGAGATGGTGGTAGAGGAGTCGTAAGGAGATTGCCAGAGCTGAATCGGTAGGTCATCCGCTATTCTGTGTGTTGTCCTCGATATAGTCGGCGGCTGCCCCACGTATTGTTTCTAAATTTTTATTTTGTTAAATTCGGAGGTAGAAGATTATTTGTACACTTCAGTTTTCGGACCTCCTAGTTTTCAATTTGCAGGTACACATTCATGGTTCTTACTTTTTTTTATTCTGATTATGCAAATGCACAGACTACATATTGTTTTAGTGCTAGATCAAATTTTCAAACATAGCCATGTGTGTCCGCGGAAATATCTGATTCATTGGAAAACCATACGAAATTCCTGTTTAAGAACGTTACATAAGTAAAATACAAATATTCTAAGATCTCTTGCACTAAAGGATCTCCTTGTACACAATATTTTTTGCCGAATTATTTTCCTTAGATTCTTCATCTGAAATTAGAACTTTAAGTCCATCTCTACTTGTGACTCTTGATACGGCTACATAGAGTTGGCCATGAGTGAACACCTGCTTCGGTAAATATAGGCCCACATGTTTTAGCGACTGCCCTTGACTCTTATTTATCGTCATTGCAAAACAAACTGATATTGGGTACTGCCTCCTTTTCAACACAAACGGCCATTTTGAGTCACTTGGTGACATAATTATCCTTGGAATATATACCTTGTTTCCAATGTTTGTCCCTGTTATTATTTGAGCTTCTATGAACCATTTGCCTAGCTGTGTTATAGTTAGTCTCGTACCATTGCATAAGCCCTCGCTTTGGTTGATATTCCGTAGCAGCATAATTGGCAGGCCTACTTTCAGCCGTAGTATGTGGTCTGATATTCCAGGGCACTTCAAGCTATTCAGGAATTCTGTTGGGTACAAATGATCTACATCTTCCGAATTTGACATTGCTTTGCACACTGTATCTGAGCTTCGATATGTTACCTCTTCACCTTCTATTCTACCCATGATGTAAGAATTTACCTCATCAACCATGTCATTTCTTGGACATAAGATGGCTCTCTCTTCTAAGTATGTTCGGTTGGTGTAGTTCGTCCATAGGTTTGGATAGGTGTTGTTGATGATCGTTTCAAATTGGTTCTCTCCTTTTTGCAGAAGCAAGTCTTCAGGTATATGTACCCATGCTTCTTCTTCTTTATTTCCAACTAATCCATCTCCAATATTTAGAATCCAGCCTGCAAAATCTGTGGTCTTTTTTTGTTCTTCTGGAGTATCTGTTAGTGCAGAAACACGCATGTTCTGAGTGAGCTTGAATTCCTCAAAGTGTTTCCATAAGTAGGAACGTTTTAAGGATGCATCAACAATGTGAGATCTTCGCCCTTTCGGTATTACCGGCAGGATTTGTCTGAAGTCACCTCCCATCACTACTGTCATCCCTCCAAATGGTTTATCTGTACTATTTTCGTTTGTGAACCTTAGAATGTCTCTCAAGCTCTTGTCCAATGCTTCGAAGCAATGTCTGTTCGCCATTGGTGCTTCGTCCCATATAATTAATGATGTTTTCTTTAGCAGGTCTGCAAGACAAGATCCTTGCTTGATGTCACATGTGGACTCATTAATGATGTTGAGTGGGATGCGAAATCTTGAATGTGCAGTTCTTCCCCCAGGTATAAGAAGCGCTGCTATTGCACTGGATGCCACTGCTAAAACTATTTTTCCTTCAGATCGTAGTGATGTCGTGATTGCCTTCCAAAGAAATGTTTTTCCTGTCCCACCATATCCATTGACAAATATCAATTTGCCTAGTTTGCTATTTACAGATTGTAGTATTGCATCAAAAGCTTGTCTTTGTTCTGGATTCAACTTTCTAAGTAATGCCACTTTCTCTATTTGGAGAGAATCTCTGTCATAGTTAAGCTCTTCACTTACCAACCTATTTTCTAGACCTTGTAGTGAGTTGCTATCTGGTACTGGAATTTCTTCATAATCTTTTAATGACTTTCCACCTCTCCTTAGCAACATCTCTATCTCTATAAGTGTGAGGTTTTGCATTTGTTCAGGATGAAGCTGAAGTTCATCGAAGTTCAAGATTCTCCTCTGATGTCGTTGTACGTCATCCGAGAGTAATTCCCATGTAGATTTCCATAGTTTTCCTGGATATGTGACCTCGCCAAAAAGGAGTATTGTGCAGAAAAGTTGGCGCATTTGTTGTGCAGAAGCCCAAATTGATGCTTCCTTAATACAATCATCCCATTCTTTGTCATCATTGAGTAATCCAAGGGCGTAACATGCTGATCTGTAGGTCGGGTGTATAATACCATTTACTTTTCTGATGTCCTCAAATGATTTACAACCTTTGACAGAGTTTAGTAGTATTCTTAGGTAATATTTCTCACCACTTGCTGGATGGGCATAGTAGATCCTCCCAATAGATTGTTTCCTGCCTTTCCTTGGTTTCCATTTTTTCTTCTTTGCATGCCACGTCCACTTAGTGGGGAATTCTGCATATGTCAGATCACGGGCCTCCTCATACAATTGATTAGCGGTCATCCATTCAGTGAAAATTGTTTTTTCGATGCCAGTTCTATGTACAATTTGCTCAATATCAGTTGAGTCCGGGAACACAACCATTTGTTCATCTTGAAGGTGGAATTGCAGTCTCTGTACAGAAGGCTGCCGATGCTGAAGTTCAAATCCAAATATACGCCAAGATGCTTCACCTGCAGATAGGTATCGTGCATCAAGGTACATTTGTATCTCATCATAGTTGTTTCCAGTTCCCAAAATTACAGTTGCTCTATCCTCTCCTTTGTGGGTGTACTTGAACGCATACTTTATGGATCTTGATTTATTACACCATTCCCCGTTTATGTGGGCCTGGTACTTGACTATCAGGTCCCTGTTGTATGGAACAATATACCTGCTATCTAGCTGTACTCCATTTTTTTCTACCGTCCTTCCATCATTTCTTCTTCTGTATATTGGGAATCCTTCTTCATCAATGCTTGTTTCCTCACAGAACATCTTAGGGAAATGTTTTGAGCACTTCCCATTGATCATGCACGATGGCTTGTAGTGCGGTTGTCCACATGGCCCGTGCATCATGAAATTTTCAACTGCCATGTAACCTTCTGGGTCAGCGTCCTTGTCTGGTACCTCTGCTGATATGATCTGGTCAATATTTTGGGGGCTAGGATCCTTGTCGCCTAGATCCAGAAATAGTAGTATATGTGCATGAGGTAGGCCTCTTTTCTGGAACTCGATAGTGTGGACAACTACAACAAAGCATTATAATTTCATTAGTTACATTTTAAGTTTGGTAGTAATTTACAATGTGTTCTAATATTCAAACAATGAGGCAAAATTTGAAGATAATGTCCATAATTAACTTAGTTGTGATGATAGGTAGGAATTGGCTGAAACTGGGTTTACTCACTTGCTATTGCTTTTCCAAACCGCTTATTTTTGTATATGTCTTCTATTAGTTCATTGAGCTTTATAAGGAACACTCTATTGATAATGTCTGGACGATCTTCTGGTTTTTGGCCTGGTATGAAGTCCAACATGGTCTGTATTTCTGGCCACTTTGGGTTGCATGTGAAAGTGATAAACAGATCTGGATATCCAGCCCACTGACATATCGCCATTGCGTCGTGGTAATACTGCTGTTTATTCCTAGGACTTCCATTATATGATGAAGGTAGTATAATTCTTTTACCTACTTGATCAGTTCTCGTATCACCATTATCAATCGCGTCTTGCAAACCGCTATATAGCTCTGTTCTAAGTGTCCCTTGATGCATCCTGTACCAATTCAGCCTCCATTGCTCAATGCATGTTGCTGCATCAACAATGAACTGAAGGAACAACTTGCCACTCGTTTGCAAGACTACTGACTGGTTCACTCGTTGCTGGATGCGATATGCATAATACTGCATCATGGTAACATGCTTTCTCTTTCCTTCGCCACCCTTTGTTTTTTCTAATTTTATTTCTGGTCTGAATCCGTCTTCTCCGTATGGGAATAATAATGGGTATTGCATAGACATAAAGCTTGGATGTAGTTCTGAAATTCTCTGGAGTTGTTTGTCTTTATTTTCTACTATTATATCCCGGCCAACATTTTCTCCTGTTTGTTCCCCAACAATGAGTGCAGCTATTTCAGATGCAGTTGGTAGGTTGTATTGTCTTCCATCGCTGGACCTTTTACCAATTAATCGCAACCTAACATTTTCGAGATCTGACTCTTGGTATCTATCCCTTGCCATACGGAATGATTTCACTAACTCGTTGTTCTCATCAAGCATCTCCAATAATCTAGACACGATGCCTTCATCTAGTTGTGTTTTCCTTTCCTTTGAGGTTGAAGCCTGCATTCTGTTTTTGACCTCATTTTCTGTATCATAAATGTACAATTGAGCAAACTTTGGCCTGCAACCATTATCTCCACTATCTTTAGGTAGCAATGTGCCAATTTGATGATAGTTTTGGCCATTCAAGCGAAAAACATACGGTGCACCCCCTCTTTTGTTTATCTCGTAGTCGACTTGGCCAGCCATCGAAGTAAATGCAAATATTGAATTATAGTTCCTGATATTGTCTCTGTAATTTGAGGATTCTCCCTTTTCATTAGACATTAGTAGCTGCTGAAGGTATGCTGGAGGTTTTTTCAATGGTGGCAATTTGACTTTGCCTTCCTTGCAACAAAGTCCGAATGTTGGTCTTGATATGTTTGTGTTATTCTTGCTTCTCTCTTGATGCCACATTATAGCATTGCAGAATGGACATAAGCATGTTGGTTTTCCGAAATTTGAAACTTCACTTGGAGAGCTCTGAGATTTACCTCTTTTTTTACTCAATTGTAACTTCCTATTTGCTCGATTCAACCTACTTATTTCTTTTCTTCTAGTCAAATCGGTATCTGTTGAGCCTCTAGCAAAATTTGATGCTTCTAAAGCGTGTTCGTCAACTGTTGTACTCGAAGCAAACTCAATGTCACCATTTTGTTTTCTCTGAACCAACCTTGCACGCTTGTTGCTTTGATTTCCATGGACCATCCGTTTCTTCTTCATTGATTTTTGTTTATTTGGACCCAATGAAATGCTACAACAAAATATATTTGGTAGTTGTTAGTCCATTATATCAGGCAGAGACTAACAGCCATGATGATGTTGTTAAAGTGAGCACCTTTCTTGTTCTTTGATTATTGTAGTTGTAGCATGATCATTCGATATTCCCTGAAAATAAAAGGAGTTAAAATTTATCTGCATAGCACACTAAAAGTAATTTGAAGATATCATAATTATGTGATTACCTTTTTTTCCTTGTTTGGCAAGCTACAACATCAGTGGATGTATATACGCATGTGAATGGCCTGTAATATATTTATTTCATGATCAATTATTTTTATAGGTACATGTAATGAGCTATTTTCCTGTTAATGAATACCGAATAATATACTAGAATGCAAGCCAGTACCTTCCATTCGATGGTGTAGATTGTCTTATTGGACATGAATATCCGACTGGTTACCCATCATGGTTAACAACTTTGGACGCTTCTATTTTTTTTTTTTTTGTAGATCAACTCCGCTTCGTCCTAGCTTGCCTGCATTCATTTTTTCATACATTATTTGCATTATAATGTAATGTATTTTCATTTATTAGTTAGACTGTAGATGTGCTAGAGGCAAATTGTTTCATAACATACCTGTTGTTGCCTTCTACTCTAATTTGCTAAAAATATGATTTGGATAATCAGGTTAATGTATTCAAGGGTGTGTGGAACATTGTTATAAGAATAGGATAGAAGTGTTGTAGTAAAGTTTGTACCTTGCTCTTGTCAGGTCATTTGTCTTCTTTGCCCAAGATGATACCCCTGTATGTGTTGTACTCTTGTTATAAATAGTTAAAATATAAACTCAAATTGGTTTTTCTGCAAGGCACTATTAGAACCCTTTACTTCAAATATTAGATGAAAATAGCTGGTATGCTGCTAAAATCATATGTTGAACACCATTATTTGCAATAGCCTCATTGACCATTATCTATTTTACCTTTGGTTGTTTTCATTCCCCTTTTGTTGAACAGGCACGTGATTATTCAACATGGTGGCCGGGGCTAGTGCTTATGGGTTTGTCAATTTCAGATCGACCCTCTGAAACAGCAGATGACTTCGCACCTAATGAAGGTTTTAGCAATCGCCAACCGTCGCTCGACCGGGGGAAAACCTGTCGCGAGAGACATATACAGCAGCCTCTTTCTCTCCTGCGATCCACCTCTGCCCTCTTCTCCTTCAGAAACCCTAGAGTTTCAGGGAGGAGCGGATCCACGAGCCCTGGAGAAGACGTTGCAGCAGGTGTGCTCAAAATCTGATCCGATGGTGCCTTACCTGCTGTCAATGGCAGCGTGCGGTGCACAGTTCACGTACCAGTTCGTCAAGTGGCTCATTGCCAACCTACGAAGTGGTTATCGGCCTGAGCTATGGTGAGGGTGGTGCTGGCTGTGGCCTCCCGCGCCTCTATGCATGGTCGTAGGAGTGGCTGGCATCTTGACTTCATCTACTGCATGGCTCCTGCCCCCAGCTCCTCAGCAGCGCGTACAGTCGTACACTTGCCGTCACCGCCCTCCAATTTTCCAATTTTTGGGGCAACTAATTTTACCCATAACCTACCAATGAGATTCTGTGCTGGCGGCCTTCAAGTCAAGATGCACGGTAATCAACCTACAAGCTTGCAGCCACATGCACAAGCCCTCCCAGCAACATTACCGAGTCAATTTTTCTTGTAACTATAGGATTCTATAACAAGCCCTCCAAGGAACATTACCGAGGTCAACTTTGCTAGTAACTACAGGATTCAATAACGAATCTTGGTGGAATGTGCATTCAGAGTGGCCATTGTTGCTGTAAAATTTGCAATATATCACCTTTTGAAGATTAATATTGATCTTGGCTATTTATAGTAACATGTATGAAATGATGCCGTCATATGTTTGATTTCAGTAAGATCTGCATGCATTGATGCTTTTGTCTAAAAGAATGTTATATAGTGTTGTTTGTGAAACTTAGGTCAGAGAAAAGTGATGGTAGTATTAGTTGGACTAGAACAAATCAGCGGTATGAAAGTAAAGTATTACAACTTCTTTTCAATTAAAATTGTACTTTGATATATAATTTCTAGCAATTTCATTTCTAGTTGAGCAAGTATGCTTTCAGGAAAGAAATTGATGCCAGTTGTTTATACTCTATAGTTCGTAGAATGACGAGGCCTATATGGAGGCCAACCGGCGCTTCATCCGGCAGGAGAGGGCGGAGATCGACGAGCCAGAGCTGCCGCACACGCCCATCTACCCGCCACCCGACACAGAGATCGTTGACATCTCCGACGATGAGTAATTTAGATATGTATGTAGTATGTAGATTTTCTAAATTTGCATGGCTAGTATGGATTTAAGGTATGAAATTTGAGGTTCATGGATGCAAAGGACATTTTTTCATTGCTCATCCGCGGGCATTTGGGGAGCGGGTTTTGATGTTTGTGCCTGTAGATGCTCTAAGTCTATCAGGCCGACTTAATTTGGTTGTCTAATTCACGCATCTAAGTTTTTGTTTGTCTAATTGACGTGTCTAAGTTTTGATCACCATGGTAATTAGTTGATCACGAGCACAGATGCTCCTGCTTGAATAGTAAAAACTAAAAAAAATAGTAAAAAGCTGAAATTTATACGCATTAATGATGAATAAAATTTTTAAGTGCATGCAAAATTTCATGGTGATTGAGCTCGGGATAGAAACAAAATATCATTACTCCAAAAACGAAAATTTTGAACCATTCTCACTACCCTGATGTTTTTTGTCCGGAGCTCCTGCGATGCCCAATTGCCATGAAATGTTGCGAGCCCTTAGAAAACTTCTTCATCTTTGCTGCCAAAACTTTCGGATTCTCTTTTCTGCTATTTCCTATGATTTTATTGTTAATCCTAGGGAGTAGATGTTCCCAGGCACCGAAATGCCGTCTTCAACATATAAAACTTTGCATGTATTGCATAGCTTGTACCTTTATATTCAACTTCTTAGTTTACTCCTCACGACAAATCCTACTCCAAAAGCTCCAAACGACTCAACAAAAATGATCAAGTTGTGCCTAAAACAGATAATTAACATAGAACTTACCTTGATCCATCTCACACACTTACGACCGGGCTAATCGATCGGAGCAAATATACCGTGCATGTAAATAGAAATAACACATAACATAGAACTTACCATGATCCATCTTTTCTTCAACATCACCAACTTCAAATTCAGCTTCGAAATTAGTACAAATCGTGGTCAAATAGCTGTTCTCTCTCTTTGCTCAGAAGTCAGAAGCTAACCAAAGAGAGCTGAGTGAGAGTGAGAAATGTTGCGAGCCCTTAGAAAACCTCTTCATCTTTGTTGCCAAAAACTTTCAGATTTTTTTCTGCTATTTCTTATGATTTTATTGCAACGCTGCTATATAAATTGCATGTATTTTCATAGCTCGTTGTACCTTTATATTCAACTTCTTAGTTTACTTCTCACGACAAATCCTACTCCAAAAGCTCCAAACGACTCTCCAAAATGATCAACTTGTGCCTAAAACAGCAGAGGAAACACACTTACGGCCGGGCTAACTGATCAGAAACAATATACTGTGCATGTAAATAGAAATAACACATAACATAGAACTTACGATGATCTATCTTTTCTTCAACATCACCATCTTCCAGATCAGCTTCGAAATTAGTACAAATCGTGGTCAAACTAGCTGTTTTCTCTCTTTGCTCAGAAGTCAGAAGCTAACCAAAGAGAGCTGAGTGAGAGTGAGAACGAAGCTGAGAGAGTGAGAGTGTGCTGCGTAGCCGGAGAGGGCGCACTTAAAGAATCACGAGTGAGAGTGTCGGCACAAAACGCTCAACAAGGTGCATGAGAATCAGCGTCGTATGGGAATCAATTCAGCTTTGCTATTGCTGCTGACGCGACGACAACATCCCCGTGGTGCTCGCCCGCATGGGAATAACTGGGAATCAACTCAGCTTCGCTACTGCTGCTGACGCGACGGCAACCGTCACCTGGTGCGTTTTGATTTTCGGTTTGTGTTTTTTTTCGTCCTTGGCCGAAATGGCCGAATTTCGGGAATTTTAAATTTTTCGGCAAAATCTCAGACGAAATTTCAAAATCAAAATTTGAAAATTTGGCCAAAATTTGTCCAAAATTTGAAATAAAACAGAGCATAAATATAGCAGCACAACGACCATCAGGATTGATCATATAAACTTCAGCAAATAAGCTCTAAGGATTAATAAAACTGCATTTGTCCAACTTAACAGGCACACATTAGTTATAAAGTGGCCCCCATCATAACCCTTAACAGTCCAACATCAGTTCAAGCATCACAGCATAGTTCAGAGTTTAAATAGTCCGGTACAGCCAATAGACTTAAAGGATTACACATAGAAACAACAGCTCAAAAGACAACCATCAAAGCATGACATTGAAACAGCATCTCCAAGCTTGCCTACATCCAAAAGCTTCTTGATATCCTTGGTTATTCTTCAAATGCCATTTCTGGTTTAGAGAAAACAGAGGAAGGGTCAGGATGGAGGTAGTTCTGCATCGGAATTATCTTCTGCCACTTTGTGCATAAAAAATAAAATGGACTAACAGGACAAGAAGTGGCTAGTAGAACAATAGTCAAATGTTATGCATGCTCATGAATCAAATAACAAATCTACTACAACAATATAGTTTTTTATTCACCAAAAAGCTTCAGGAGCAAAGGTTAAATTCCTCCATATACTAGAATGATGAATTCTAGTTCATAGTTTGTACTCCAGCACAACAAAACTCTTAAGGATACAAAGAAAGCGACATAGACACAAACAGCCCATTGTTGGCTTGGACTAGCCATTTGTCAATTGTCATACAGAAGGAAAATCCACGGTGAAAAATGTGAATCAAAAATCATGCATAAGCTCAAACATATTACAAGATAAATACAGTGGTTAATATACCTATAAAACAGCAGCTCCAAGTCCGGATATACACGCGAGATTTTTGTTCCGAATTTTTCAACTTTTCGAAATATGTATTTTGACAATGGGTGCATATGCACCTAGGAGCCAAAGGCAATTACCGCTCCAAGCTTGCATACATCCAAAAGCTTCTTGATATCCTTAGTTCTTCATGTGGCATTTCTGGTTTAGAGAAAACAAAGAAAGGATCAGGATGGATGTAGTTCAACACCAGAATTTTCTTCTTCCACTTTGTGCATAATGAAATAAAATGGACTAACAGGGAAGTGTCTAGTGCAACAATAGTCAAGTGGTAACAATTCAGGATAATATGAATACATTGCTTAACATGATAACGAGGCTAGGCATGGATAGAAAGCTAACACATCTAAGTAACTAGCAGCTCCAAGTAACTCAAATTTTCTAAGCAATTATCATGAATCATAAAACACTGAAAAGAAGAGACTTATCAGCAGATTCTAAGCAACAGGGTATGGGCTGTTGACGTCCTTGCTCCTTGGTCTTCTTCTTGACAAGCCGTACAGATCTAGGGGTCTCCAAATTGCCATCTCTTGGTGGTGCGTCCTTTTCCACTTGAATTTGTGTCTCTTTTTCTTTAGGTTGCACCCCCACCTTTGTGCTTTAGGCTGCAGTACACACAATCAAAACCACCATAATACGGCCATGCATGGTTCCAAGGATCATATAAGTTATTGTCTTTAATTCTGCATTGCAAAGTTACAAACAACATCACTTTAAATGAACCTAGCAAATCAAGATCATATGGTTCCATTTGCATCGTGTGAACAAGCATAGCATAGTAATACCTTTGCAAGATCTTTGGGAACCACTTGCATTTGCATCGTGATTGCCACTGCCACTCTTATTTGCAGTTCCAGGACCTGAAAATCACATGCCAAAAGAAAAACAGTCAGTTATGAAGAGTATGAAAATCACATGTTTACTTTGGTGTCCTCGTATGAATTATAAACAAAAACAGTACAGCTTAATGCTCTAGTCTAGATACTAAGGAATAAGTAATTTATATACAACCTGATGCTCTAGTTTGCCAAAAAGACAAGTCAAAAACTATAATCTATTATTGAGAAAGATACTTCAAAGCTTAGTTCTAGAACCACCACTTAATGGTACCGCTGAACATTGAAATTAACCATCGGTCAACATCTAAATAATACACAAGTAACACAACTGATTTTTTATTGGACGTTCTGTAGATCTAAATAAATGATCAATTCAAACATGAGATGCTTCTGCAAACATACAAGCCAGTGGTTGGACGTGATAAAAAAAACTTTAATATTGCACACAAGCATTATCTCAACAGCTTAAAAACAAGCACACAACCCAGATCTATGGAACGCTTATAAATTTTAGGATGTTCAGAATAACATTTGGAACCCACTTTTTTGTTGGACTAAAATAAATATTACCAGATCATGAGCATCCTTAGTGACTACCAGATGCATGTATGTTTCAGATTATATACCAAACCAAAACATTGTGAGACTCCTTGATGACTACCAGATGCGTATATTTCAGATTAATAATCTCAATGCTATACATTCAACTCATCAAGACTCACTTTTTCCCCGCGTATGATGTATGCATTTGCCAAGCCATTTACCAAGGATCTCTCCTAAATCTAAGGCAGCACAAGTAGACACAGATTATAACCAAGAAACAAAGTAACATCGATCTGAAATTGCTGAAGAACTGAAACTGCATATACGTACTTGGACAAGACAAATTGCTGAAGATTGAAACCGCATACACGTACTGAAACTGCATCAAGAACATCTGTACCTTCCCGATCAAGTGGCCGCCCTCCATGCTGCTGCTGCTGCCCCGTGCTACTACCTCCGTTAAACTGGTCGGCTTGCGCACCATCAGCTCCGATGCCGCAGCCGCCGAGCACCATGCTGCTGTCTTGGAGAAGCAAAGGACAGGAAGTGGATGGTGTGGAGGTGAGGAATATGGAGGAGGGCCGGAGAAGTGAGCGCCTTGGCCGGAGCCGTGGAGGAGGGCGGGGAGATTGGGTGGAAGCGCTCGCCACAGCGGTGGCGCCGCACACAGGAGGAGGGACAGAAAATGAGCGATTCTAGGGTTAGGCTGTTGTGTTCGTGGTTTTGTCTCAGCGCAAGCCTAACCGGAAGGCTCTCGAAGCTGGGCCGGGCCAAAAAAATCAAACTGGCCCAAATTATTCGGCCGATAGGCCCATATATCGTCCCCTAGCGAGATGGCCGAAATTCGGCCGAAATACGTTTTTTTCGGCCGAAAATCAAAACGCAGCCCCGTTTGCCATTACGGTGGTTTTTTCAAAAAACTACTTCTTCTGTATCATAATATAAGAGTGTTTTTGTATATTATGGGACGGAGGGAGTAGAAGATGCCCCGGCATTGCTGCGGAATGTTTGATGAGGTTTTAGAGATCGCATCAAGGTTGAATGAATTATAGTGTCACATCTGAATAGTTCATGGGCTTGAGCAATCAGAAAAACAAAGTATAGCTCCTCACTATCGAATACGTTTATTAATTTACCTTTCTCAAAGAGAGAGAGAGAGAGAGAGAGAGAGAGAGAGAGAATTGAGCAGGACAAATATAGTGCGCAAGTTCGAAACAAATAGAACATGAAGTTATAAATTATGTTCACTTTCAGATTACAACATGAAGCGACACTATATAAGAATGTAGTAGTGACACTCATCACACAACTACCTACAAATATTTGCATGAAGTGACTACGACACCATCAGAACAAATGCAGTATCAGTCTATTAGCTTCAGTGATATCCATGTGTGAATCCCACAATCAAAACTGGAGATTGCTAGGAATTTGCAAGTCGCATTACTCAAGGACAGTGGGCAAAGCGAATATCCATTCTGAGCCCAGGCTCATCCGTACCCGCGTTGAAAAAAAATCAAAACAAATACTAAAAAGATTAAAAAATTCCATTTTTTTGCACGGTAGATAATTTGATGCGCGGGGCCTGCTCCAATTTTCATATTATTTGGACATCTGACCAGCTCTCGGCAAAAAAGATAAATTTGGGGTCTGTAAAAAGTTTTATTGTTCATGTACAGTTCTGACCCAATTTGTCTTTTTTGATGAGAGCTACTGAGATGTACAAATGATCTGAAAATTGGAGCGGACATCACACAATAAACTATCTACCATGCAAAAAAAGGATTGTTTTTAATTTGCTGTGAATTATTTTCTGATTGGGTGCAGATGAGCCTGTACACCGAATCTCTGCACTCTGAACAAAGATAGTAATGTACAACCGTGCAGTTGTATTACTAAAATACAGCCAGTGCAGAACATTTAAATCCCTCTCCCTTCTACCGTTGGAAGTCAATGTGAAGAAGTGTTTCATCAAATATTAGAGGATAGGAAAGTTGCTTAACAAAAGTATGTAAAGTTAATTTCTGACCACATAGTAAGAGGGCTTCATAGTTCAAAACAACGTACCTGTTGAAGCTAATTCAAGAGACTTGGCATTTCAAAAGCGAACCAACTTCACGAAGTACTTACATAATTATATCTCACAATATAATCACCTGAAAGTTTAACTATTCAGAGTGGAAAACTGGAAGGGAAATATATTTACATCTTCGGGATATATACATGATTAGCTGTTTCTTAAGTACTGAACATGAGAAAAAGTACACAATGCCTGTGTGGTAAAGAATACACTCATATGAATCAGAACTCAACTGGCTGTTTAAACTTGATACATTATACGTACGATTGATGTGAACAAAGGTGAAGACACTGCACAACATATGGAAATAACAGGAATTTAGGAGTACGCAATTCAACTATGATGTGACGAGTTATTTACTCAAAATCACCACACTTGGGGCTAAGGTAACAACTTAGTACCATATATGAGGTAGGGCACGAGAAACCACTAATTATGTGCCAAACGACTAACACAGAGCACTGATTGTCTGGTAAACTCGTGGAAACAGTGAAACTGACAAATTGGGCCCACCTATCGGGCTGACGTGGCTTGCTTGTGTGGACAGTAAGCTGAGTTGGATGTGACACCCTGGTTTTTCACAACTTTACTTTTCAAAAACCCATTTGAATTTGTTTGAAGTTTGAATTGGATTTTCATTTGAATGACTCTTTGGACTTAAAAGCTTGAGAATATTCTTCCTTTCTGTTCCCAAGTGAATCAAAGCTTTCAAAACATTCCCAAGATCATGTCATCCAATCCTAGCCCAACTCTAATTTCTATTTCAATTAAATGTTCCTTTTTCTATGACAGGAATAGCCCTTTTGTCCTAGGTTGTGAAGCAACCTATATTTTTGTCTTTCTAAGAATTCCAAGAAAATTCCCATAAATTCTTTGACTCGTTTAAACCTTGAATATGTAAAAATATTCAAGATTCCATGCTCATGGTGAGCATAGCATCCCAATCTAGTTTCTGGACCCACATTGAGTTTATGAACACTAGTAGAAAAAGGGCCTAATGTTCAGCTCATTAGTCCCGATTTGTAATTGAACCGGCACTAATGTAACCATTAGTGCCGGTTCCAACTGCAAGGCAGACGACGCTCATTAGTCTCGGTTCGTGGCGAATCTTTAGTACCGGTTCGTGCCACGAACCGGGACTAAAGAGGTGATGGTAGGCTGGTGTCAGGCTGCGGCCCCACCAACACCTTTAGTCCCGGTTCGTGGACTAGAGATGCACCTTTAGTCCCGGTTCGTATAACCAACCGGGACTAAAGATCATCCTATATAAACCCTTCGTCGAGCCCGAGCTCTCTGTTCTTCCTCTTTCCTCTCCTCTATTTTCTTCCTCTTCCTCTCGAGCTCATCCTCCATTTTTGTCAAAACTTGTCAAGATTTGAAGGCACCCCATCCATCCAAGTGACCAAAAAGGTTAGCAACTTTGTCCTTTCATCTCTCATTGCTAGATTAGCTCTTGCAATGCTCTACAAGTATAGTGATTTGTGGGTTTTAGTTTGGGAGGAATGATATGTGGTAGTGTTTGATTTAAATGCAATTTGAGGTCAAAATAACTCTTAGTTTGCATATGTAGGTGTGGTTTACTTAGTGCCTTCTCGTCTCCGTCCTAACCACCGTCAATCGCCCGCACCATCTCGTCGCCGGCACCACCTTGTGCTGAGCCTCTTGTTCTTATCCTTTTTATATATATAAAAAATCATGTTTGTGTGATTTAGATATATAGTTACTTGTATAATTATCTTACCCGTACGTTGTTTGTTATACATAGTGCCATGGTTTTGATATCCGTCCCCATCGGCCCTCGTCCGGTGTATGATTCGGATGTGGTATATTCTGTTTTATAACTATTTGTTGCATTTCGTGTTTATAAAAAATTATCCCCATCAAGTTGACACAGATATTTTTATCTAGGAGGTATGCGAACCGGAAATTTCAATCGACCATATTGTCGAGAGGTTAAATTTAGTTGAAAATGAAAACCAGTATTTCAATTTTTTTGGAAAAGAATTGAGGAGGAGAAGATGGAATTGAAGTTGCATGTTGCCGATGTCGTTGATGATCACAAGATCAAGATGGAGAAAATGCGCTTGAAGATTAGAAAGATTAGAAAATATGCCATTGATAGTGAGGCTTCATATCATTATGCTATTGGATCAATTATTACCTTAGTTGCGATCTTGATCGCATTTGTTGTTGCATTTAAATGCTTTAGCTAGAGAGTTTGTATGTTGTTTTATGAGAATAAGTGTGTATGAAATTTATGTATGAACTTAAATTTATGTATGAACTTGTATTAATTTAGTCTTTTCGGTGTTGTGTAATGAAGATTAGCCGGCAATGGACGTATGATGACCGATGCTCTATAAAGTTTTTGTCCAGAGGAAAGCACTATGAAGGATGTACCATATGTGATTACTCCATTGGTATGAAATTTTATCAGTGCACTCATACCCATATATCATCTCCTCATGCTAAATTTTAAGCCAAACCAGCAAGCCAATTTCCCCCAACAATTCATTTTAATTCCTGGACATAACTGTTGCTCTGGGAAGGAACTATGTTCCACAGGCATCTATAATTCCTGAAAAATTTCCAGCTTATGCGCCCTCCTAGATAACTCCTACGTACAAAATTTCAGCTCAAACCACCTAGCCAATCTCTATCAAAAATTCGCCAACTTTTCTATTCATAAACTATTCTGGAAGAGACCGGTCTTCCCAGAATAGGTCTGGATTATTCAGTGCCACATGGAGGCTACTGGATGAAGGGACAACACCCTAGACATGGTTTGCCAGGCCAAGTCATCTCGCGCGCACCAGCGCACGCGGTGACCAGGTGGCCGACATACCCAGAATCGTGCTCTGGCCTTTCAGTCATCTTGGGCCTCGTCAGGGCGCCCATCTCGCGCCGCCGTACCTTGTCTGTGTGTGTGGACAAAATCTCCACCGTCCATGTAGCCCCTCTGGAGCCCTCTCGCTTGCTGGAAACTTGCTCGCCGGACACGACCACCACGCGCCAGGACCCAACAATACTGCACTGTGGCCGACAACGCTCTTAATGGCCCTCAATGCCTAGCCTGCTACCTTATATCCTATGCCCCTCTCCTGTCGCATCGCCCCAACCCACGATGGCCAGCTCACCTTAGAGCTTTGGCCGCATCTCCATGGTGGCACCCGAGCTCGAACTACCCCTCCGCCTATAAAAGGACTTGCGCCTCGCCTTCTCCAGCACCCCACCACTCCCCCTCCTCAAATTGAGCTCTAAAGAAAAGGAATTGAGCACCAGAGCTCTTCTTCCCCAACTCCGGCCACGAGCTCTACCGTTCGTCCTTCTCCACCATTCCATGTCTCTGGTCCACCCTAGCAACACCTAAGCTCACTATCGAGCTCCTGGTAGCCCACCGGTGCTCCAACAACTCTTCCCTGGGCCAATCCTCGTCAGAATCGACAGTTTTATCCGCAACCGTAGCATGTCATCGTCGTTCGACAACCTCCTGATGAGCTACGGATACGGGTGACCTCATCGTGCTGCCCTGATCCATCACAGCCATATTCCATCTCCGCCGCAGCTTCTAAGCCGGTGAACATCTTCGGCGAGTCCCACCCTCCTCTGCTCTCTCTCTCTCCCTCCCTCCCTCTCTGTCTCTCTCCGTCTCTCTATTTAACCCGCAGGTTGGCCCTGATATGTATCCATCGTATCTACTTTTTCAAACACTTTTGCTCTTGTTTTGGACTCTAATTTGCATGATTTGAATGGAACTAATCCAGACTCACGTTGTTTTCAGCAGAATGACCTTGGTGTTATTTTTGTGCAGAAATATAAGTTCTCAGAATTGGACGACACTTTGTGGAGGTTTTTTATGGAATATATAAAAAATACTGGAGCAAAGCACAATCGGAGAAGATCCACTAGTGGGACACAAGTCAGGGGGTGCACTGACCTGGCTTGTGGGTCCCACAAACCCCCGTCTGACCTAATTCCAAGCCTATAAGTACCGACTTCCAAAGAAAAATTAGAGAGAAAGTGTCATCACGTTTTATGATACAGAGCTGCCTCCATCTCCCGTTCTTCATCGAGAGCCCTAATCTAGAGTCTATTCGAGGCTCGGAGACAGGGACTTGTCACTGTTGTCATCACCAACCCTTCTCCATAAACAGTTTCATGGTCCTCAAAATCATTAGTGAGTAATTCCTTTGTAGGCATTCTGGATGGTGATGGAGGTGGATGAGATTTCTTATGTAATCGTGTCAACTTGTTAGGGTTTGATCCCTAGTATTCACTATGTTCTGAGATTGATGTTACTATGACTTTGCTATGCTTAATGCTTGCACTAGTGAAAAGACGTGGATGTCGCCTAGAGGGAGGTGATAACCCACGAGTATAGGGGATCACAACCACTTTCGAGGGTAGTATTTCACCCAAATTTATTGATTCGACACAATGGAAGCCAAAGAATATTTGCAAGTATTAGCAGTTGAGTTGTCAATTCAACCACACCTGAAGAAATAAATATCTGCAACGAAGTGTTTAGTAGCATAGTAGTATGATAGTTTGGTAGCAGTAGTAATAGTAGCAGTAACAAAAGTAACTTAGGGAAGATGAATATGCAAAAAGCATAGGCATTGGATCAGTGATGGATATTTGTGTTGGATGACATTCATCATATAACAGTCACAACCTAGAGCGATACACAATAGCTCCAATTTATCAATGTAAAGTAGGCATGTATTCCATATAGTCATACGAGCTTATAACAAGAACTTGCATGGCATTTTTTGTACTACCCTCCCATGGCAGCGGGGTCCATAGGAAAATCTAAGGGATATTAAGGCCACCTTTTAATAGAGAACCGGAGCAAAACATTAACACATGGTGAATACATGAACTCCTCAAACTACGATCATCACTAAAAAGAATCCCAACTATTGTCACTTTGGGGTATGCGGATCATTACACGTAATAGGTGCATATAACTTGCAAGATAGGATCAAGAACTCAGATATATTTGTGAAAACATAGAGGGTTCAGATCTGAAATAATGGCACTTGAGCCCTAGTGACAAGCATTAAGCATAGCAAAGTCATAGCAACATCAATCTCAGAAAATACTGGATACCAGGGATCAAGCCCTAACAAATTGACTCGATTACATGACAAATCTCATCCAACTCCATCACTGGACAAAAAGCCTACGAAGGAATAACTCATTCCTGGGAGCGAGCATAGGGTTGCACTAGTGGAAAAAAGCCTAGCTGTGGCATGGAAAAAAGTGCCTTGCTGGCGTAGACACCCAACGCCACCAATATGGCGCCAGTGAAAACAATTTATTGGTGGCGTTGGAAGACATGTCATCAGTATTTTAGTACTGATGGCGTGCCACCTGGCTAACGCCAACAATATATTGTGTTAGCTATGTCATTTATTGTGAGGCAATGCCAGCAATTTGTATTTTCTAGTAATAAAAAATGAAGGAAATATGCCCTAGAGGCAATAATAAAGTTGTTATTTATATTTCCTTATATCATGATAAATGTTTATTATTCATGCTAGAATTGTATTAAACGGAAACTTAGTACATGTATGAATACATAGACAAATAGAGTGTCACTAGTATGCCTCTACTTGACTAGCTCGTTAATCAAAGATGGTTAAGTTTCCTAACCATAGACATGAGTTGTCATTTGATAAACGGGATCACATCATTAGAGAATGATGTGATTGACATGACCCATCTGTTACCTTAGCACTATGATCGTTTAGTTTATTGCTATTGCTTTCTGCATAACTTATACATGTTCCTATGACTATGAGATTATGCAACTACCGAATACAGGAGGAACACTTAGTGTGCTATCAAACATCACAATGTAACTGGGTGATTATAAATATGCTCTACAAGTGTCTCCGAGGGTGTTTGTTGAGTTGGCATAGATCGAGATTAGGATTTGTCACTCCGATTGTCGGAGAGATATCCCTGGGCCCTCTCGGTAATGCACATCACTATAAGCCTTGCAAGCATGTGACTAATGAGTTAGTTACAAGATGTTGCATTACGGAATGAGTAAAGAGACTTGCCGGTAATGAGATTAAACTAGGTACGATGATATCGACGATCGAATCTCGGGCAAGTAACATACCGATGACAAAAGGAACAACGTATATTGTTATGCGGTTTGACCGATAAAGATATTCGTAGAATATGTATGAACCAATATGAGCATCCAGGTTCCGCTATTGGTTATTGACCAGAGATGTGTCTCGGTCATGTCTACATAGTTCTCGAACCCGTAGGGTCCGCACGCTTAACGTTCGATGACGATCGGTATTATGATTTTATGTGTTTTGATGTTCCGAAGGTAGTTCGGAGTCCCAGATGAGATCACGGACATATCGAGGAGTCTCGAAATGGTCGAGACATAAAGATTGGTATATTGGCTGACTATATTCGGACACCGGAATGGTTCCGAGGTGTATCGGGTATTTATCGGAGTGCCGGAAGGGTTATCGGAACCATCGGGGAAGTTATGGGCCTTATTGGGCCTTAAGGGAGAGAGAGGGAGCAGCCAAGGGCTGACCGCGTGCCCCCCATGGGCCTAGTCCGAATTGGACTAGGGGGAGGGGCGACACCCCCTCCTTCCTTCTCCTTTCCCTCTCCTTCCTTCTTCTCGTAGTAGGACTAGGAAAGGGGGGGGGTTCGAACTCCTATTAGGAGTAGGATTGCCCCCCTTGGGCGCGCCCTATAGGGCCGGTCGGCCTCCCCCTTGATCCTTTATATACGGCAGGGGCACCCTAGAACACACAAGTTGACAATTGTTTTAGCCGTGTGCAGTGTCCCCCTCCACAGAAACACACATCAGTCATATTGTCGTAGTGCTTAGGCGAAGCCCTGTGCCGGTAACTTCATCATCACCATTACCATGCCGTCGTGCTGACGAAAATCTCCCTCGGCCTCAGCTGGATCAAGAGTATGAGGGACGTCATCGAACTGTACGTGTGCAGATCGCGGAGGTGCCGTGCGTTCGGTACTTGATCGGTTGGATCGCGAAGACGTTCGACTACATCAACCGCGTTACTCAACGCTTCCGCTTTCGGTCTATGAGGGTACATAGAAACACTCTTCCCTCTCGTTGCTATGCATCCATAGATAGATCTTGCGTAATCGTAGGATTTTTTTTGAAATACTACGTTCCCCAATAATGGTATCAGAGCCAGGTCTATGCGTACATGTTATATGCACGAGTAGAACACAAAGGAGTTGTGGGCGTGGGTATATACATATTTCTTGCCGTCACTAGTTTTTCTTGATTCGGCGGTATTGTTGGATGAAGCGGCCCGGACTGACATTACATGACCACGTTCATGAGACTGGTTCTACCGACGTGCTTTGCACACATGTGGCTGGTGGGTGTCAGTTTCTCCAACTTTAGTTGAATCGGATTCAATGAATCGGGTCCTTTCTGAAGATCAAAAAGCAATCACTATACCGTGTTGTGGTTTTTGATGCGTAGGTAAGAACAGTTCTTGCTAAACCTGCAGCAGCCACGTAAAAATGAATTGAACTTCAATTTATCATGGACTTAGTACCTGATAGTATTTTGCATGTCTATGTTATTGTAGATAAATGGCCCGTGTTGTTGTTCCGTTGAATTTTAATGCGTTCCTAGAGAAAGCTAAGTTGAAAGATGATGGTAGCAACTACACGGACTGGGTCCGTAACTTGAGGATTATCCTCATTGCTGCACAGAAGAATTATGTCCTAGAAGCACCGCTAGGTGCTAGGCCTGCTGTAGATGCTACTGATGACGTTAAGAACATCTGGCAGAGCAAAGCTGATGACTACTCGATAGTTCAGTGTGCCATGCTTTACGGCTTAGAACCGGGACTTTAACGACGTTTTGAACGTCATGGAGCATATGAGATGTTCCAGGAGTTGAAGTTAATATTTCAAGCAAATGCCCGGATTGAGAGATATGAAGTCTTCAATAAGTTCTATAGCTGCAAGATAAATGAGAATAGTTTTGTCAGTGAACATATACTCAGAATGTATGGGTACCACAATCACTTGACTCAGCTGGGAGTTAATCTTCCGGTTGATAGTGTCATTGACAGAGTTCTTCAATCACTGCCACCAAGCTACAAAAGCTTCGTGATGAACTATAATATGCAAGGGATGGATAAGACAATTCCCGAGCTCTTCGCGATGCTAAAGGCTGCGGAGGTAGAAATCAAGAAGGAGCATCAAGTGTTCATGGTCAACAAGACCACCAGTTTCAAGAAGAAGGGCAAAGGGAAGAAGGGGAACTTCAAGAAGAATGGCAAACAAGTTGCTACTCAAGTGAATAAGCCCAAGTCTGGACCTAAGCCTGAGACTGAGTGCTTCTACTGCAAAGGGACTGGTCACTTGAAGCGGAACTGCCCCAAGTATTTGGCGGATAAGAAGGATGGCAAAGTGAAAGGTATATTTGATATACATGTTATTGATGTGTACCTTACTAATGCTCACAGTAGCGCCTTGGTACTTGATACTGGTTCTGTTGCTAATATTTGCAACTCGAAATAGGGGCTACGGATTAAGCGAAGATTGGCTAAGGACGACGTGACGATGTGCGTGGGAAATGGTTCCAAAGTCGATGTGATCGCCGTCGGCATGCTGCCTCTACATATACCTTCGGGATTAGTTATAGACCTGAATAATTGTTATTTGGTGACAATGTTAAGCATGAACAGTATATCTGGATCTTGTTTGATGCGAGACGGTTATTCATTTAAATCAGATAATAATGGTTGTTCTATTTATATGAGTAATATATTTTATGGTCATGCACCCTTGATGAGTGGTCTATTTTTACTAAATCATGATAATAATGATACACATATTCATAGTATTGAAGCCAAACGATATAAGTTTAATAATGATAGTGCAACTTATTTGTGGCACTGCCGTTTAGGTCATATTGGTGTAAAGCGCATGAAGAAACTCCATACTGATGGGATTTTGGAATCACTTGATGCTTGCGAACCATGCCTCATGGGCAAGATGACTAAAACTCCGTTCTCCGGAACAATGGAATGAGCAATAGACTTATTGGAAATAATACAGACTGATGTATGCGGTCCGATGAGTGTTGATGCTAGTGGCGAGTATCGTTATTTTCTAACCTTCACAGATGATTTGAGCAGATATGGGTATGTCTACTTGATGAAACATAAGTCCGAAACATTTGAAAAGTTCAAAGAATTTCAGAGTGTAGTTGAGGGAGTCCTGGATTAGGGGGTCTCCGGACAGCCGGACTATATCCTTTGGTTGGACTGTTGGACTATGAAGATACAAGATTGAAGACTTCGTCCCGTGTCCGGATTGGACTCTCCTTGGCGTGGAAGGCAAGCTTGGCAATACGGATATGTAGATCTCCTCCCTTGTAACCGACTCTGTGTAACCCTAGCCCCCTTCGGTGTCTATATAAACCGGAGGGTTTAGTCCGTAGGACAACAACAATCATACCATAGGCTAGCTTCTAGGGTTTAGCCTCTACGATCTCGTGGTAGATCAACTCTTGTAATACTCATATCATCAAGATCAATCAAGTAGGACATAGGTATTACCTCCATCAAGAGGGCCCGGACCTGGGTAAACATCGTGTCCCCCGCCTCCTGTTACCATCCGCCTTAGACGCACAGTTCGGGACCCTCTACCCGACATCTGCCGGTTTTGACACTGACATTGGTGCTTTCATTGAGAGTTCCACTATGCTGTCACCATAAGGCTTGATGGCTCCTTCGATCATCGATAACGATGCGGTCCAGGGTGAGGTTTTCCTCCACAGGCAGATCTTCGTATTCGGCGGCTTCACATTGTGGGCCAACTCGCTTGGCCATCTGGAGCAGATCGAGAGCTACGCCCCTGGCCATCAGGTAAGGTTCGGAAACTTAAACTACACTACCGACATCTGTGGAGACTTGATCTTCGACGGATTCGAGCCCTTGTCAGGTGCGCCGCACAATCATGACGAGCATGACGTAACTCTGCCGTCGGACAGTGTTCGGGAGATCACACCTGCAACTACTCCGCCCCTCAATCCGGAGCAAATTGTGCCATCTGAGGATGGGGGGATAGACCCCGCCATGGAGGCCGCACTCTCAGTGGCGATGGAGCCGGATACTGACTTCACCCCTTATGAGAGCCGTGTTGCCGAACCACTAGATTCGTCTCCGGCCACGGACTCCGAGCCGCCTGCGTCCATGCCTATCGAATACGATTGGGCGCCGATCATGGAGTTCACTTCCGCGGATATTTTTCAGCACTCACCTTTCGGCGACGTGCTAAATTCATTAAGGTCTCTCTCCTTGTCAGAAGAACCTTGGCCGAACTATGTCCGGCTAGAATGGGATGCGGATGACGAAGAAATTCGCTCCCCACTCACCACCCACTTAGTAGCCACTGTCGACGATTTAACCGACATGCTTGATTTCGACTCCGAAGACATCGGCGGTATGGACAGCGATGCAGGAGACAAACAGGAACCACCGCCCACAGGGTGCTGGACCGCCACCTCATCATATGATATATACATGGTGGACACCCCCAAAGAAGGCAATGTCGATGAGACAGCGGAGGATGACCCCTCCAAGAAGCAACCCAAGCGCCGACGTCAGCGGCGCCGCTCTAAGTCCCGCCATAGCAAAAGTAGTGATACCGACACAAGAGACACTAACACTCCAGATAGTGATGAAGACGACAACAATCCCCTCCAGCACGATTTAGAGCGGGAGGGTGAAGAAGCTAGCCCTCCAGAGCGGGTAGCAGATGGAGAATCAGAGGAGGACAATTACATGCCTCTATCCGAAGACGAGGTGAGCCTCGGCGATGAAGAATTTATCGTGCCTGAGGATCCCGTCGAGCAGGAGCGCTTCAAGCGCCGGCTTATGGCCATAGCAAATAGCTTGAAGAAAAAGCAACAACAGCTTCGAGCTGATCAAGATTTGCTAGTAGACAGATGGACCGAAGTCCTTGCGGCCAAGGAATACGAACTCGAGCGCCCCTCCAAGAGTTACCCAAAGCGCATGTTGCTACCTCATCTCGAGGAGAAAGCAGTGAAACCTACATCACCAGTGTATGATGCGGCTGACGGGCCACCTCGTGGCCGAGCCAGAGAGGTGTTTCAGCCTGAAGTTCAGCCTGCACCCCGCCGCCACTCAAACAAAAATACCAAGGCCCGGGGTAACATGCGGGACCTGCGAGACGTATTGGAAAGCAGGACAAAACATGCAAGGTCGATATAAGGGTCATGGGGACGTGAGCCAACGCGGGACGATGACCGTCACGCCGGATACACTAAAAGTAAACCGGGTCGGGCCGAATACAGCAGACAAGACTCATATGAACTGCGTCGTGATATAGCCTGACACAGAGGCGCCGCACACTCCCTATGCTTCACGGATGAAGTTATGGATCATGAATTCCTGGAGGGTTTTAAACCCGTAAATATCGAATCATATGATGGTACAACAGATCCCGCTGTATGGATTGAGGATTTCCTCCTCCACATCCACATGGCTCGCGGTGATGATCTGCATGCCATCAAGTACCTCCCACTAAAACTCAAAGGACCAACTCGGCATTGGCTGAATAGCTTGCCAGCAGACTCCGTCGGCAGTTGGGAGGATTTGGAAGATGCATTCCTTGACAACGTCCAGGGCACTTATGTGCTACCACCGGATGCTGATGACTTGAGCCATATAACTCAGCAGCCAGGGGAATCGGCCAGGCAATTCTGGACATGGTTCATAACTAAGAAAAACCAAATTGTTGACTGTCCGGATGCAGAGGCCTTAGCGGCATTCAAGCATAACATACGTGACGAGTGGTTCGCCCAGCACCTCGGCCAGGAGAAGCCGAAGTCTATGGCAGCCCTCACGACACTCATGACCCGCTTTTGCACGGGCGAGGATAGCTGGCTGGCTCACAGCAACAACACATCAAGGAATCCAGGCACTTCGTATACTAAATATGCCAACGACAGACCACGTCGTAACAGACACAAGCACCACAACAACAGCGATAACACCGATGATATGGCAGTCAATGCCGGATTTAGAGACTCTAGATCCGGTCAGCGGAAAAAGCCATTCAAAATAAGTACTCTGGGCCCGTCCAGTTTGGATCACATACTCGATCGCTCGTGTCAAATCCACGGCACCCCCGATAAGCCAGCCAATCACACCAACAGAGAATGCTGGGTGTTCAAGCAGGCCGGCAAGTTGAATGCCGAAAACAAGGACACGGGGCTGCATAGTGATGACGAGGAGGAGCCCCGACCGCCGAACACAGGAGGACAGAAGAGGTTCCCCCCCACAAGTGAAGACGGTGAACATGATATACGCAACCCACATTCCCAAGAGGGAACGAAAGCGTGCATTAAGGGACGTCTATGCGATGGAGCCTGTCGCCCCAAAGTTCAACCCATGGTCCTCTTGTCCGATCACCTTCGATCGCAGGGACCACCCCACTAGTATCCTTCATGGCGGATCTGCCGCATTGGTCCCAGACCCCATCATCGATGGATTTCACCTCACTCGTGTCCTTATGGATGGCGGCAGCAGCCTGAACCTGCTCTACCAGGATACAGTGCGCAAAATGGGTACATATCCCTCGAGGATCAAACCCACCAAAACCACCTTTAAGGCTGTCATCCCAGGTGTAGAGGCCCGATGCACAGGCTCAATCACACTGGAAGTGGTCTTCGAATCTCCGGACAGCTTCTGAAGCGAGGAGTTAATCTTCGACATCGTCCCGTTCCGCAGTGGCTATCACGCACTGCTCGGGCAAACCGCATTTGCAAAATTCAATGCGGTACCGCATTACGCATACCTCAAGATGCCAGGACCTAGGGGGGTCATAACAGTCAATGGAAACACAGAACGCTCGCTCCGCACGGAAGAGCACACTGCGGCCCTCGCAGCAGAAGCACAAAGCAGCCTTTTAAGGCAAACCGCCAATTCGGTGATACAGCCCCCGGACACCGTCAAGCGAGTCCGGATTAACCTGCAACAGGATCGCCTGGCATGTTGAGAGCTCGCCTAGCAATTCGGCCCCCGTCCTAGTCCCAGTCAAGCGACGAAATCCGTGCCGCGCGTACATAATTACGCACTGAAAATACCATGGGCATAGTATTGGAAATATGCCCTAGAGGCAATAATAAAATGGTTATTATTATATTTCTTTGTTCATGATAATTGTCTATTGTTCATGCTATAATTGTGTTATCCGGAAATCGTAATAGATGTGTGAATAGATAGACCACAACACGTCCCTAGTGAGCCTCTAGTTGACTAGCTCGTTGATCAAAAGATAGTCATGGTTTCCTGACTATGGACATTGGATGTCATTGATAACGGGATCACATCATTAGGAGAATGATGTGATGGACAAGACCCAATCCTAAGCATAGCTCAAAGATCATGTAGTTCGTCTGCTGTAGCTTTTCCGAATGTCAAGTATCATTTCCTTAGACCATGAGATTGTGCAACTCCCGGATACCATAGGAGTGCCTTGGGTGTGCCAAACGTCACAAGGTAACTAGGTGACTATAAAGGTACACTACATGTATCTCCGAAAGTGTCTATTGGGTTGGCACGAATCGAGATGGGATTTGTCACTCCGTATGACGGAGAGATATCTCTGGGCCCACTCGGTAATGCATCATCATAATGAGCTCAATGTGACCAAGTGGTTGATCACGGGATCATGCATTATGATATGAGTAAAGTGACTTGCCGGTAACGAGATTGAACGAGGTATTGGGATACCGACGATCGAGTCTCGGGCAAGTAACGTACCGATTGACAAAGGGAATTGTATACGGATTGATTGTATCCTCGACATCGTGGTTCATCCGATGAGATCATTGTGGAGCATGTGGGAGCCAACATGGGTATCCAGACCCCGCTGTTGGTTATTGACCGGAGAGGCATCTCGGTCATGTTTGCATGTCTCCCGAACCCGTAGGGTCTACACACTTAAGGTTCGATGACGCTAGGGTTGTGGAGATATTGGTATGCAGTAACCTGAAAGTTGTTCGGAGTCCCGGATGAGACCCCGGACGTCACGAGGAGTTCCGGAATGGTCTGGAGGTAAAGATTTATATGTAGGAAGTCCAGTTTTGGCCATCGGGAAGGTTTCGGGGGTCGCCGGTATTGTACCGGGACCACCGGAAGGGTCCTGAGGGTCCACCGGGTGGGGCCACCTATCCTGGAGGGCCCCATGGGCTGAGTTGGGAGGGGAACCAGCCCCTAGTGGGCTGGTGCGCCCCCCTTGGGCCTCCCCTTCCCCTAGGGTTGGGAAACCCTAGGGGTGGGGGCGCCCCCCACTGGGCTTGGGGGGGGGGGGGGGAAGCCACCCCTTGGCCGCCGCCCCCTTGGAGTCCATCTCCTAGGGCCGGCTCCCCCCAAGCCCCTTATATAAAGAGGGGGGAGGGAGGGCAGCCTGACCCCCTTGCTCTGGGCGCCTCCCTCTCCCTCCGTAACACCTCTCCTCCCCACTTGCGCTTGGTGAAGCCCTGCCGGGATCCTGCTGCATCCACCACCACGCCGTCGTGCTGCCGGATCTTCATCAACCTCTCCTTTCCCCTTGCTGGATCAAGAAGGAGGAGACATCTTCCCAACCGTGCGTGTGTTGAACGCGGAGGTGCCGTCCGTTCGGCACTAGGTCATCGGTGATTTGGATCACGTCGAGTACGACTCCAGCAATCCCGTTCTCTTGAACGCTTCCGCGCGCGATCTACAAGGGTATGTAGATGCCCTCCTCTCTCCCTCGTTGCTAGATGACTCCATAGATTGATCTTGGTGATGCGTAGAAAATTTTAAAATTCTGCTACGTTCCCCAACAGTGGCATCATGAGCTAGGTCTATGCGTAGTTTCTATGCACGAGTAGAATACAAAGTAGTCGTGGGCGTCGATATTGTCAATTATCTTGCCGTTACTAGTCTTATCTTGATTCGGCGGCATTGTGGGATGAAGCGGCCCGGACCGACCTTACACGTACGCTTACGTGAGACTGGTTCCACCGACTGACATGCACTAGTTGCATACGGTGGCTGGCGGGTGTCTGTCTCTCCCACTTTAGTTGGATCGGATTCGATGAACAGGGTCCTTATGAAGGGTAAATAGAAATTGGCAATTCACGTTGTGGTTTTGGCGTAGGTAAGAAACGTTCTTGCTAGAATCCTATAGCAGCCACGTAAAAACTTGCAACAACAATTAGAGGACGTCTAACTTGTTTTTGCAGCAAGTGTTTTGTGATGTGATATGGCCAAAGGATGTGATGAATGATATATGTGATGTATGAGATGATCATGTTCTTGTAATAAGAATCACGACTTGCATGTCGACGAGTATGACAACCGGCAGGAGCTGTTGGGGAACGTAGTAATTTCAAAAAATTTCCTACGCACACGCAAGATCATGGTGATGCATAGCAACGAGGGGGAGAGTCTGATCTATGTACCCTTGTAGATCGCAACGGAAGCGTTGACACAACGTAGAGGAAGTAGTCGTACGTATTCTTCCCGATCCGACCGATCCAAGCACCGTTACTCCGGCACCTCCGAGTTCTTAGCACACATTCAGCTTGATGACGATCCCCGGGCTCCGATCCAGCAAAACTTCGGGGAGGAGTTCCGTCAGCACGACGGCGTGGTGACGATCTTGATGTACTACCGACGTAGGGCTTCGCCTAAGCACTACAACGATATGACCGAGGTGGAATTTGGTGGCAGGGGGCACCGCACACGGCTAAGGAACGATCTCAATGATCAACTTGTGTGTCTAGAGGTGCCCCCTGCCCCCGTATATAAAGGATGGAGGAGGAGGAGGCCGGCCAAGGCTAGGCACGCCAGGTGTGGAGTCCTACTAGGACTCCAAATCCTAGTAGGAGTCCATCAAGAGGGGAGGAAGGGAGAAGGAAGTGGAGGAGTAGGAAAGGTGGCCAGCCCCCTTTTCCCTAGTCCAATTCGGACTAGAGGGGAGGGGGGCGCAGCAGCCTTTTTCCTCTTCCCACTAAAGCCCATCAAGGCCCATTACTTCTCCCGTAACTACCCGGTACTCCGAAAAATGCCCGAATCACTCGGAACCTTTCCGATGTCCGAATATAGTCGTCCAATATATCGATCTTTACGTCTCGACCATTTCGAGACTCCTCGTCATGTCCATGATCACATCCGGGACTCCGAACAACCTTCGGTACATAAAAATGCATAAACTCATAATAACTGTCATGGTAACGTTAAGCGTGCGGACCCTACGGTTCGAGAACAATGTAGACATGACCGAGACACGTCTCCGGTCAATAACCAATAGCGGGACCTGGATGCCCATATTGGCTCCTACATATTCTACGAAGATCTTTATCGGTCATACCGCATAACAACATACGTTGTTCCCTTTGTCATCGGTACGTTACTTGCCCGAGATTCGATCGTCGGTATCCAATACCTAGTTCAATCTCGTTACCGGCAAGTCTCTTTAATCGTTCTGTAATACATCATCCCGCAACTAACTCATTAGTTGCAATGCTTGCAAGGCTTGTGTAATGTGTATTACCGAGAGGGCCCAGAGATACCTCTCCGACAATCGGAGTGACAAATCCTAATCTCAAAATACGCCAACCCAACATATACCATTGGAGACACCTGTAGTACTCCTTTATAATCACCCAGTTACATTGTGACGTTTGGTAGCACCCAAAGTGTTCCTCCGGCAGACGGGAGTTGCATAATCTCATAGTCATAGGAACATGTATAAGTCATGAAGAAAGCAATAGCAACATACTAAACGATCGGGTGCTAAGCTAATGAAATGGGTCATGTCAATCAGATCATTCAACTAATGATGTGACCTTGTTAATCAAATAACAACACATTGTTCATGGTTAGGAAACTTAACCATCTTTGATTAATGAGCTAGTCAAGTAGAGGCATACTAGTGACACTCTGTTTGTCTATGTATTCACACATGTATTATGTTTCCGGTTAATACAATTCTAGCATGAATAATAAACATTTATCATGATATAAGGAAATAAATAATAACTTTATTATTTCCTCTAGGGCATATTTCCTTTAGTCTCCCACTTGCACTAGAGTCAATAATCTAGATTACACAGTAATGATTCTAACACCCATGGAGCCTTGGTGCTGATCATGTTTTGCTCGTGGAAGAGGCTTAGTCAACAGGTCTGCAACATTCAGATCCGTATGTATCTTGCAAATCTCTATGTCTCCCACCTGGACTAGATCCCGGATGGAATTGAAGCGTCTCTTGATGTGTTTGGTCCTTTTGTGAAATCTGGATTCCTTTGCCAAAGCAATTGCACCAGTATTGTCACAAAAGATTTTCATTGGACCCGATGCACTAGGTATGACACCTAGATCGGATATGAACTCCTTCATCCAGACTCCTTCGTTCGCTGCTTCCGAAGCAGCTATGTACTCCGCTTCACATGTAGATCCCGCTACGGCGCTTTGTTTAGAACTGCACCAACTGACAGCTCCACCATTTAAAGTAAACACGTATCCGGTTTGCGATTTAGAATCGTCCGGATCAGTGTCAAAGCTTGCATCAACGTAACCTCGTACGGTGAGCTCTTTGTCACTTCCATATACGAGAAACATATCCTTAGTCCTTTTCAGGTATTTCAGGATGTTCTTGACCGCTGTCCGGTGATCCACTCCTGGATTACTTTGGTACCTCCCTGCTAAACTTATAGCAAGGCACACATCAGGTCTAGTACACAGCATTGCATACATGATAGAGCCTATGGCTGAAGCATAGGGAACATCTTTCATTTTCTCTCTATCTTCTGCAGTGGTCGGGCATTGAGTCTGACTCAACTTCACACCTTGTAACACAGGCAAGAACCCTTTCTTTGCTTGATCCATTTTGAACTTCTTCAAAATCTTGTCAAGGTATGTGCTTTGTGAAAGTCCAATTAAGCGTCTTGTAACACAAGCAGCTTCACCGAGGTCTTTCATTGAAAAAATCTTATTCAAGTATCCCTTTATGCTATCCAGAAATTCTATATCATTTCCAATCAGCAATATGTCATCCACATATAATATCAGAAATGCTACAGAGCTCCTACTCACTTTCTTGTAAATACAGGCTTCTCCAAAAGTCTGTATAAAGCCAAATGCTTTGATCACACTATCAAAGCGTTTATTCCAACTCCGAGATGCTTGCACCAGTCCATAAATGGATCGCTGGAGTTTGCACACTTTGTTAGCTCCCTTTGGATCGACAAAACCTTCCGGTTGCATCATATACAACTCTTCTTCCAGAAATCCATTCAGGAATGCAGTTTTGACATCCATCTGCCAAATTTCATAATCATAAAATGCGGCAATTGCTAACATGATTCTGACAGACTTAAGCATCGCTACGGGTGAGAAGGTCTCATCGTAGTCAACCCCTTGAACTTGTTGAAAACCTTTTGCAACAAGTCGAGCTTTATAGACAGTAACATTACCGTCAGTGTCAGTCTTTTTCTTGAAGATCCATTTATTCTCAATTGCTTGCCGATCATCGGGCAAGTCAACCAAAGTCCATACTTTGTTCTCATACATGGATCCCATCTCAGATTTCATGGCCTCAAGCCACTTTGCGGAATCTGGGCTCACCATCGCTTCTTCATAGTTCGTAGGTTCATCATGATCTAGTAGCATGATTTCCAGAACTGGATTACCGTACCACTCTGGCGCGGATCTTGCTCTGGTTGATCTACGAGGTTCAGTAGTATCTTGTTCTGAAGTTTCATGATCATTATCATCAACTTCCTCACTTATTGGTGTAGGTGTCGCAGAAACAGTTTTCTGTGATGTACTACTTTCTAATAAGGGAGCGGGTACAGTTACCTCGTCAAGTTCTACTTTCCTCTCACTCACTTCTTTCGAGAGAAACTCCTTCTCAAGAAAGTTTCCGAATTTAACAACAAAAGTCTTGCCTTCGGATCTGTGATAGAAGGTGTATCCAATAGTTTCCTTTGGATATCCTATGAAGACACATTTCTCCGATTTGGGTTCGAGCTTATCAGGTTGAAGCTTTTTCACATAAGCATCGCAACCCCAAACTTTAAGAAACGACAACTCTGGTTTCTTGCCAAACCACAGTTCATAAGGCGTCGTCTCAATGGATTTTGATGGTGCCCTATTTAACGTCAATGCGACCGTCTCTAAAGCATATCCCCAAAACGATAGCGGTAAATCAGTAAGAGACATCATAGATCGTACCATATCTAGTAAAGTATGATTATGACGTTCGGACACACCATTACGCTGTGGTGTTCCGGGTGGCGTGAGTTGCGAAACTATTCCACAATTTTTCAAATGTATACCAAACTCGTAACTCAAATATTCTCCTCCACGATCAGATCGTAGAAACTTTATTTTCTTGTTACGATGATTTTCAACTTCACTCTGAAATTCCTTGAACTTTTCAAATGTTTCAGACTTGTGTTTCATTAAGTAGATATACCCATATCTGCTTAAATCATCTGTGAAGGTGAGAAAATAACGATATCCGCCACGAGCCTCAATATTCATCGGACCACATACATCGGTATGTATGATTTCCAATAAATCTGTTGCTCTCTCCATAGTACCGGAGAACGGTGTTTTAGTCATCTTGCCCATGAGGCACGGTTCGCAAGTACCAAGTGATTCATAATCAAGTGGTTCCAAAAGTCCATCAGTATGGAGTTTCTTCATGCGCTTTATACTGATATGACCTAAACGGCAGTGCCACAAATAAGTTGCACTATCATTATCAACTCTGCATCTTTTGGCTTCTACATTATGAATATGTGTATCACTACTATCGAGATTCAACAAGAATAGACCACTCTTCAAGGGTGCATGACCATAAAAGATATTACTCATATAAATAGAACAACCATTATTCTCCGATTTAAATGAATAACCGTCTCGCATTAAACAAGATCCAGATATAATGTTCATGCTCAACGCTGGCACCAAATAACAATTATTTAGGTCTAATATTAATCCCGAAGGTAGATGTAGAGGTAGCGTGCCGATCGCGATCACATCGACTTTGGAACCGTTTCCCACGCGCATTGTCACCTTGTCCTTAGCTAATCTTCGCTTAATCCGTAGTCCCTGTTTCGAGTTGCAAATATTAGCAACAGAACCAGTATCAAATACCCAGGTGCTACTGCGTGCATTAGTAAGGTACACATCAATAACATGTATATCACATATACCTTTGTTCACCTTGCCATCCTTCTTATCCGCCAAATACTTGGGGCAGTTACGCTTCCAGTGACCAGTCTGCTTGCAGTAGAAGCACTCAGTTTCAGGCTTAGGTCCAGACTTGGGTTTCTTCTCCTGAGCAGCAACTTGCTTGCCGTTCTTCTTGAAGTTCCCCTTCTTCTTCCCTTTGCCCTTTTTCTTGAAACTAGTGGTTTTGTTAACCATCAACACTTGATGCTCCTTCTTGATTTCTACCTCCGCAGCTTTCAGCATTGCGAAGAGCTCGGGAATAGTCTTGTTCATCCCTTGCATATTATAGTTCATCACGAAGCTCTTGCAGCTTGGTGGTAGTGATTGGAGAATTCTGTCAATGACACAATCATCTGGAAGATTAACTCCCATCTGAATCAAGTGATTGTTATACCCAGACATTTTGAGTATATGCTCACTGACAGAACTGTTCTCCTCCATCTTGCAGCTATAGAACTTATTGGAGACTTCATATCTCTCAATCCGGGCATTTGCTTGAAATATTAACTTCAACTCCTGGAACATCTCATATGCTCCATGACGTTCAAAATGTCGTTGAAGTCCCGATTCTAAGCCGTAAAGCATGGCACACTGAACTATCGAGTAGTCATTAGCTTTGCTCTGCCAGACGTTCATAACATCTGGTGTTGCTCCAGCAGCAGGCCTGGCACCCAGCGGTGCTTCCAGGACGTAATTCTTCTGTGCAGCAATGAGGATAATCCTCAAGTTACGGACCCAGTCCGTGTAATTGCTACCATCATCTTTCAACTTTGCTTTCTCAAGGAACGCATTAAAATTCAACGGAACAACAGCACGAGCCATCTATCTACAATCAACATAAACAAGCAAGATACTATCAGGTACTAAGTTCATGATAAATTTAAGTTCAATTAATCATATTACTTAAGAACTCCCACTTAGATAGACATCCCTCTAATCCTCTAAGTGATCACGTGATCCAAATCAACTAAACCATGTCCGATCATCACGTGAGATGGAGTAGTTTCATCGGTGAACATCATTATGTTGATCATATCTACTATATGATTCACGCTCGACCTTTCGGTCTCCGTGTTCCGAGGCCATATCTGTATATGCTTGGCTCGTCAAGTGTAACCTGAGTATTCCGCGTGTGCAACTGTTTTGCACCCGTTGTATTTGAACGTAGAGCCTATCACACCCGATTATCACGTGGTGTCTCAGCACGAAGAACTTTCGCAACGGTGCATACTCAGGGAGAACACTTCTTGATAATTTAGTGAGAGATCATCTTATAATGCTACCGTCAATCAAAGCAAGATAAGATGCATAAAGGATAAACATCACATGCAATCAATATAAGTGATATGATATGGCCATCATCAACTTGTGCTTGTGATCTCCATCTCCGAAGCACCGTCATGATCACCATCGTCACCGGCGCGACACCTTGATCTCCATCGTAGCATCGTTGTCGTCTCGCCAATCTTATGCTTCCACGACTATTACTACCGCTTAGCAATAAAGTAAAGCATTACATCACGATTGCATTGCATACAATAAAGCGACAACCATATGGCTCCTGCCAGTTGCCGATAACTTGGTTACAAAACATGATCATCTCATACAATAAAATCAGCATCATGCCTTGACCATATCACATCACAACATGCCCTGCAAAAACAAGTTAGACGTCCTCTACTTTGTTGTTGCAAGTTTTACGTGGCTGCTACGGGTTTAAGCAAGAACTCATCTCACCTACGCATCAAAACCACAACGATAGTTTGTCAAATAGACTCCGTTTTAACCTTCTCAAGGACCGGGCGTAGCCATACTCGGTTCAACTAAAGTTGGAGAGACAGTCGCCTGCAAGCCATCTATGTGCAAAGCACGTCGAGGGAACCGGTCTCGCGTAAGCGTACGCGTAAGGTTGGTCTGGGTCGTCTCGTCCAACAATACCGCCGAACCAAAGTATGACATGCTGGTAGGCAGTATGACTTGTATCGCCCACAACTCACTTGTGTTCTACTCGTGCAAATAACATCAAACCATAAAACCTAGGCTCTGATACCACTGTTGGGGAACGTAGTAATTTCAAAATTTTCCTATGCACACGCAAGATCATGGTGATGCATAGCAACGAGGGGGAGAGTCTGATCTACGTACCCTTGTAGATCGCAACGGAAGCGTTGACACAACGTAGAGGAAGTAGTCGTACGTCTTCTTCCCGATCCGACCGATCCAAGCACCGTTACTCCGGCACCTCCGAGTTCTTAGCACACGTTCAGCTCGATGACGATCCCCGGGCTCCGATCTAGCAAAACTTCGGGGAGGAGTTCCGTCAGCATGAGGCGTGGTGACGATCTTGATGTACTACCGACGTAGGGCTTCGCCTAAGCACTACAACGATATGACCGAGGTGGAATTTGGTGGCAGGGGGCATCGCACACGGCTAAGGAACGATCTCAATGATCAACTTGTGTGTCTAGAGGTGCCCCCCTGCCCCCGTATATAAAGGATGGAGGAGGAGGAGGCCGGCCAAGGCTAGGCACGCCAGGTGTGGAGTCCTACTAGGACTCCAAATCCTAGTAGGAGTCCATCAAGAGGGGAGGAAGGGAGAAGGAAGTGGAGGAGTAGGAAAGGTGGCCGGCCCCCTTTTCCCTAGTCCAATTCGGACTAGATGGGAGGGGGGGGGCGCAGCAACCTTTTTCCTCTTCCCACTAAAGCCCATCAAGGCCCATTACTTCTCCCGTAACTACCCGGTACTCCAAAAAATACCCGAATCACTCGGAACCTTTCCGATGTCCGAATATAGTCGTCCAATATATCGATCTTTACGTCTCGACCATTTAGAGACTCCTCGTCATGTCCATGATCACATCCGGGACTCCGAACAACCTTCGGTACATCAAAATGCATAAACTCATAATAACTGTCATGGTAACGTTAAGCGTGCGGACCCTACGGTTCGAGAACAATGTAGACATGACCGAGACACGTCTCCGGTCAATAACCAATAGCGGGACCTGGATGCCCATATTGGCTCCTACATATTCTACGAAGATCTTTATCGGTCAGACCGCATAACAACATACGTTGTTCCCTTTGTCATCGGTACGTTACTTGCCCGAGATTCAATCCTCGGTATCCAATACCTAGTTCAATCTTGTTACCGGCAAGTCTCTTTACTCGTTCTGTAATACATCATCCCGCAACTAACTCATTAGTTGCAATGCTTGCAAGGCTTGTGTAATGTGTATTACCGAGAGGGCCCAGAGATACCTCTCCGACAATCGGAGTGACAAATCCTAATCTTGAAATACGCCAACCCAACATATACCATTGGAGACACCTGTAGTACTCCTTTATAATCATCCAGTTACGTTGTGACGTTTGGTAGCACCCAAAGTGTTCCTCCGGCAGACGGGAGTTGCATAATCTCATAGTCATAGGAACATGTATAAGTCATGAAGAAAGCAATAGCAACATACTAAACGATCGGGTGCTAAGCTAATGAAATGGGTCATGTCAATCAGATCATTCAACTAATGATGTGATCCCGTTAATCAAATGACAACTCTTTGCCCATGTTTAGGAAACATAACCATCTTTGATTAATGAGCTAGTCAAGTAGAGGCATACTAGTGACACTCTGTTTGTCTATGTATTCATGATATAAGGAAATAAATAATAACTTTATTATTGCCTCTAGGGCATATTTCCTTCAGGAGCCATACGAGTTGTCTTAATTTATTTGTGACCTGCGTGTCAACATATAACGTCATGTAATTACTTTACTTTATTGCTAAACCGTTAGCCATAGTAGTAGAAGTAATAGATGACGAGACAACTTCAAGAAGACACGATGATGGAGATCATGGTGTCATGCTGGTGACAACGATGATCATGGAGCCTCGAAGATGGAGATCAAAAGGAGCAAATGATATTGGCCATATCATGTCACTATTTGATTGCATGTTATGTTTATCATGTTTTACATCTTATTTGCTTAGAACGACGGTAGCTTAAATAAGATGATCCCTCGTAATAATTTCAAGAAAGTGTTTCCCCTAACTGTGCATCGTTGCGAAGGTTCATTGTTTCGAAGCACCACGTGATGATCGGGTGTGATAGATTCTAACATTCGAATACAACGGGTGTAAGCCAGATTTACACACCCAATACACTTAGGTTGACTTGACGAGCCTAGCATGTACATACATGGCCTCGGAACACGGAAGACCGAAAGGTCGAGCATGAGTCGTATAGAAGATACGATCAACATGTAGATGTTCACCGATGTTGGCTAGTCCGTCTCACGTGATGATCGGACACGGCCTAGTTAACTCGGATCATGTTTCACTTGGATGACTGGAGGGATATCTATCTGAGTGGGAGTTCATTGAGTAATTTGATTAGATGAACTTAATTATCATGAACTTAGTCTAAAATCTTTACAATATGTCTTGTAGATCAAATGGCCCATGTTGTCCTCAACTTCAACGCGTTCCTAGAGAAAACCAAGCTGAAAGATGATGGCAGCAACAATACGGACTGGGTCCGGAACCTGAGGATCATCCTCATAGCTGCCAAGAAAGATTATGTCCTAGAAGCACTGCTAGCTGACGCACCTATCCCAGAGAACCAAGACGTTATGAACTCTTGTCAGTCACGTGCTGATGATTACTCCCTCGTTTAGTGCGACATGCTTTACAGCTTAGAACCGGGGCTCCAAAAGCGTTTTGAGAGACACGGAGCATATGAGATATTCGAAGAGCTGAAAATGGTTTTCCAAGCTCATGCCCGGGTCGAGAGATATGAAGTCTCCGACAAGTTCTTCAGCTGTAAGATGGAGGAAAATAGTTCTGTCAGTGAGCACATACTCAAAATGTCTAGGTTGCATAACCGCTTGACTCAGCTGGGAGTTAATCTCCCGGATGACGCGGTCATTGACAGAATCCTTCAGTCGCTTCCACCGAGCTACAAGAGCTTTGTGATGAACTTCAATATGCAGGGGATGGAAAAGACCATTCCTGAGATATATTCAATGCTGAAATCAGCAGAGGTGGAAATCAAAAAGGAACATCAAGTGTTGATGGTGAATAAAACCACTAAGTTCAAGAAAGGCAAGGGTAAGAAGAACTTCAATAAGGACGGCCAGGGAGTTGCCGCGCCCGGTAAGCAAGCTGCCGAGAAGAAGCCAAAGAATGGACCCAAGCCCGAGACTAAGTGTTTTTATTGCAAGGGAAGTGGTCACTGGAAGCGGAACTGCCCCAAATACTTAGCGGACAAGAAGGCCGGCAACACCAAAGGTATATGTGATATACATGTAATTGATGTGTACCTTACCAGTACTCGTAGTAGCTCCTGGGTATTTGATACCGGTGCATTTGCTCACATTTGTAACTCAAAGAGGAGCTGCGGAATAAGTGGAGACTGGTGAAGGACGAGGTGACGATGCGCGTCGGGAATGGTTCCAAGGTTGATGTGATCGCCGTCGGCACGCTACCTCTACATTTACCTACGGGATTAGTTTTAAACGTCAATATTTGTTATTTAGTGCCAGCTTTGAGCATGAACATTGTATCAGGATCTCGTTAATTCGAGATGGCTACTCATTTAAATCCGAGAATAATGGTTGTTCTATTTATATGAGAGATATGTTTTATGGTCATGCTCCGATGGTGAATGGTTTATTCTTAATGAATCTCGAGCGTAATGTTACACATATTCATAGTGTGAATACCAAAAGATGTAAGGTTGATAATGATAGTCCCACATACTTGTGGCACTGCCGCCTTGGTCACATAGGTGTCAAACGCATGAAGAAGATCCATGCAGATAGACTTTTGGAGTCTCTTGATTACGAATCATTTGACACGTGCGAACCATGCCTCATGGGTAAAATGACCAAGACTCCGTTCTCAGGAACAATGGAGTGAGCAACCAATATTGGAAATCATACATACTGATGTGTGCGGTCCAATGAGTGTTGAGGCTCGTAGTGGCTATCGTTATGTTCTCACCCTCACTGATGACTTGAGTAGATATGGGTATGTCTACTTAATGAAACACAAGTCTGAGACCTTTGAAAAGTTCAAGGAATTTCAGAGTAAGGTTGAGAATCAACGTGACAAGAAAATCAAGTTCTTGCGATCAGATCGTGGGGGAGAATACTTGAGTCACGAATTTGGCACACACTTAAGAAAATGTGGAATAGTTTCACAGCTCACGCCGCCTAGAACACCTTAGCGTAATGGTGTGTCCGAACGTCGTAATCGCACTCTATTGGATATGGTGCGATCTATGATGTCTCTTACCGATCTACCGCTGTCATTTTGGGGCTATGCTTTAGAGACTACCGCATTCACTTTAAATAGGGCTCCATCGAAACCGTTGAGACGACACCGTATGAATTATGGTTTGGGAAAAAACCTAAGCTGTCGTTTCGAAAAGTTTGGGATGTGATGCTTATGTCAAGAAACTTCAACCTGAAAAGCTCGAACCCAAATCGGAAAAATCCGTCTTCATAGGATACCCTAAAGAAACTATTGGGTATACCTTCTACCTCAGATCCGAAGGCAAGATCTTTGTTGCCAAGAATGGGTCCTTTCTAGAGAAAGAGTTTCTCTCGAAAGAAATAAGTAGGAGGAAAGTAGAACTTGATGAAGTATTACCTCTTGAACCGGTAAGTGGCGCATCTCAAGAAAATGTTCCTGAGGTGCCGGCACCGACTAGAGAGGAAGTTAATGATGATGATCATGAAACTTCAGATCAAGTTGCTACTGAACTTCGTAGGTCCACAAGGACACGTTCCGCACCAGAGTGGTACGGCAACCCTGTCTTGGAAATCATGTTGTTAGACAGCGGTGAACCTTCGAACTATGAAGAAGCGATGGCGGGCCCGGATTCCGACAAATGGCTGGAAGCCCTGAAATCCGAGATGGGATCCATGTATGAAAACGAAGTATGGACTTTGATTGACTTTCCCGATGATCGGCGAGCCATAGAAAATAAATGGATCTTTAAGAAGAAGATAGACGCGGATGGTAACGTAACCATCTATAAAGCTCGGCTTGTCGCTAAGGGTTATCGACAAGTTCAAGGAGTTGACTATGATGAGACTTTCTCACCCGTAGCGAAGCTGAAGTCCGTCCAAATCATGTTAGCAATTGCCGCATTCTATGACTATGAGATATGGCAAATGGACGTCAAAACGGCATTCCTTAATGGTTTCCTTAAGGAAGAATTGTATATGATGCAGCCGGAAGGTTTTGTCGATCCTAAGAATGCTGCCAAGGTGTGCAAGCTCCAACGCTCAATTTATGGGCTGGTGCAAGCATCTCGGAGTTGGAACATTCGTTTTGATGAGATGATCAAAGCGTTTGGGTTTACGCAGACTTATGGAGAAGCCTGCATTTACAAGAAAGTGAGTGCGAGCTCTGTAGCATTTCTCATATTGTATGTGGATGACATACTGTTGATGGGAAATGATATAGAATTCTTGGAAAGCATAAAGGCCTACTTGAACAAGTGATTTTCAATGAAGGACCTTGGAGAAGCTGCTTATATATTAGGCATCAAGATCTATAGTGATAGATCGAGACGCCTCATTGGTCTTTCACAGAGTACGTACCTTGACAAGATATTGAAGAAGTTCAAAATGGATCAGTCAAAGAAGGGGTTCTTGCCTGTATTGCAAGGTACGAGATTGAGCACGGCTCAATGCCCGACCACGGCAGAAGATAGAGAAAAGATGAGTGTCGTCCCCTATGCCTCGGCCATAGGGTCTATCATGTATGCTATGCTGTGTACCAGACCTGATGTAAACCTTGCCGTAAGTTTGGTAGGAAGGTACCAAAGTAATCCCGGCATGGAACACTGGACAGAGGTCAAGAATATCTTGAAGTACCTGAAAATGACAAAGGATATGTTTCTCGTTTATGGAGGTGATGAAGAGCTCGTCGTAAAGGGTTACGTCGATGCTAGCTTCGACACAGATCTGGATGACTCTAAGTCACAAACCGGATACGTGTATATTTTGAATGGTGGGGCAGTAAGCTGGTGCAGTTGCAAGCAAAGAGTTTTGGCGGGATCTACATGTGAAGCGGAGTACATGGCAGCCTCGGAGGCAGCACAAGAAGCAGTCTGGGTGAAGGAGTTCATAACCGACCTAGGAGTCATACCCAATGCGTCGGGCCCGATGACTCTCTTCTGTGACAACACTGGAGCTATTGCCCTTGCCAAGGAGCCCAGGTTTCATAGGAAGACCAGGCATATCAAGCGTCGCTTCAACTCCATTCGTGAAAGTGTTAAAAATGGAGACATAGAGATTTGTAAAGTACATACGGACCTGAATGTGGCAGATCCGTTGACTAAACCTCTCCCTAGAGCAAAACATGATCAACACCAGAACTGCATGGGTGTTCGATCCATCACAATGTAACTAGATTATTGACTATAGTGCAAGTGGGAGACTGTTGGAAATATGCCCTAGAGGCAATAATAAAATGGTTATTATTATATTTCTTTGTTCATGATAATTGTCTATTGTTCATGCTATAATTGTGTTATCTAGATATCGTAATACATGTGTGAATACATAGACCAGAACACGTCCCTAGTGAGCCTCTAGTTGACTAGCTCGTCGATCAAAAGATAGTCATGGTTTCCTGACTATGGACATTGGATGTCATTGATAACGGGATCACATCATTAGGAGAATGATGTGATGGACAAGACCCAATCCTAAGCATAGCGCAAAGATCGTGTAGTTCGTCTGCTGTAGCTTTTCTGAATGTCAAGTATCATTTCCTTAGACCATGAGATTGTGAAACTCCCGGATACCGTAGGACTGCCTTGGGTGTGCCAAACGTCACAACATAACTGGGTGACTATAAAGGTACACTACAGGTATTTCCAAAAGTGTCTGTTGGGTTGGCACGAATCGAGACTGGGATTTGTCACTCCGTATGACGAAGAGGTATCTCTGGGCCCACTCGGTAATGCATCATCATAATGAGATCAATGTGACCAAGTGGTTGATCATGGGATCATGCATTACAGTACGAGTAAAGTGACTTGCCGGCAACGAGATTGAACGAGGTATTGGGATACCGACGATCGAGTCTCGGGCAAGTAACGTACCGATTGACAAAGGGAATTGTATACGGATTGATTATATCCTCGACATCGTGGTTCATCCGATGAGATCATCGTGGAGCATGTGGGAGCCAACATGGGTATCCATATCCCGCGGTTGGTTATTGATCGGAGAGGCATCTCGGTCATGTCTGCATGTCTCCCAAACCTGTAGGGTCTACACACTTAAGGTTCGGTGACGCTAGGGTTGTAGAGATATTGGTATGCAGTAACCCAAAAGTTGTTCGGAGTCCCGGATGAGATCCCGGACGTTACGAGGAGTTCCGGAATGGTCCGGAGGTAAAGATTTATATATAGGAAGTCCAGTTTCGGTCATCGGGAAGGTTTCGGGGGTCATTGGTATTGTACCGGGACCACCGAAAGGGTCCCGGGGGTCCACCGGGTGGGGCGACCTATCCCCAAGGGCCCCATGGGCTGAGTTGGGAGGGGAACCAGACCCTAGTGGGCTGGTGCACCCCCCTTGGGCCTCCCCTACGCCTAGGGTTGGGAAACCCTAGGGGTGGGGGCGCCCCCCACTTGGCTTGGGGGGGGGGGAAGCCACCCCTTGGCCGCCGCCCCCTTGGAGATCCATATCCTAGGGCCGGCGCCCCCCAAGGCCCCTATATAAAGAGGGGGGGAGGGAGGGCATCCTGACCCCCTTGCTCTGGGCGCCTCCCTCTCCCTCCGTAACACCTCTCCTCCCCGCTTGCGCTTGGCGAAGCCCTGCCGGGATCCTGCTGCATCCACCACCACGCCGTCGTGCTGCTGGATCTTCATCAACCTCTCCTTTCCCCTTGCTGGATCAAGAAGGAGGAGACGTCTTCCCAACTGTACGTGTGTTGAACGCGGAGGTGCCGTCCATTTGGCACTAGGTCATCGGTGATTTGGATCACGTCGAGTAGGACTCCATCAACCCCGTTCTCTTGAACGCTTCCGCGCGTGATCTACAAGGGTATGTAGACGCACTCCTCTCTCCCTCATTGCTAGATGCCTCCATAGATTGATCTTGGTGATGCGTAGAAAATTTTAAAATTCTGCTACGTTCCCCAACACATAGGCGAGGGCACGATCAGGGCACGTCCCGCAATGCGGCTGTACCGCCCTAGGGGCTGCATACCTTTATCATTTTTTCTCTTTCAGGACCTAACTCTCTGGAAGCCCTTTCCGGTAGTATGATTGCCGGAGACATTACGGGAAGGAACAACTAAGGAGGCAAGAAGCTAAGATGTACAAGGGAACCCCCAGGTGGTCTCTAATAACAAACGATATACCTGCTTTTTACTACCCATACGCAGCTTGCCCTTGGATAGGACATGTCAAATAGTCCTATTTTTTGCTTATTGCACTACTCGTACCAGTATGCTTCGACGTATTATTTAAATAACAATGCATAGCATTAGTCTATTATTGCATTACCCATCATTTTTTTCTTCTTATATGTTCATTTACGACAACTTGCACCTGTACATTCTGGTATGGTCAGTACGCTAGGGGCTTTCGTTTACCCCATAATATGGCGTGAGAAGTCCGAACACTTTCGACAGTGCGACACCCCGAACTTATAGCATTATATGCATCAGCTCCGAATCATGTCTTGGGTCAATAGTTGGGTTCGCCCGAGTCCCATGTTTGGGTACCTTCCGTTCCGCTATATCGGCTAAGGTAGCGCTGGGAGAACTACTGCGGTTGTGTCCCGGTTCTTCCGGACGAGCACCTCAGTAGAGAAAGCCGAAAACTGACTGTCATGATAAGGCGAGAGCTGGTCGCTGTTCGAGAGGTCTCAAGTCCTTAAAGACCTTTTCCGCTTAGGCGAGGAGTCAGCCTTGCCCGACTTAGGCGTATATAGCGCCCCAAATTCGGCCTTCCGAATACTAGGGGCTTCGCCAAAATTTAAAATTGTAGACTTCCATGGTTAAGTGAGAGCGATACAGCCTTATAGTCCGATTTCCTGGTTTGTTGTGCTGAACACCTCCCTCGAAGGACCCAAAATTGGGAAAAAGAGTGCTCAGGTTTATCCCGAACACCCCAGTACTAGTTACATGGGGGCAGAAGCCGACGACTGGCCAACTCTCAGATTTTATAAACAGCCGCACAGAAGGTAATATTTTAAATTCAAAAAGCGTTGCATAGTGCAAATGAACTCGTTTCACATTACAGGATCACATGAGCATGTTCATTCAAAAATTACATCTCTAGCACATTCATCCGCCACAAGGCGGGAACCCTTCAGGACACTGTCATAATATATTTCGGGGCAGCGATGCTTCTTGCCCTCCAGCGACCCCTCCTTCACTAGCTTTACAGCGTCCAGCTTCGCCCAGTGCACCTTCGCCCGAGCAAAAGCCCTACGCGCACCCTCGATGCAGACGGACCGCTTTATGACTTCAAGCCGTGGGCAGGCATCCACAAGCCGCTTCACCAGACCGAAGTAGCTGCTAGGCAGGGGATCGCCAGGCCACATCTGGACTATAAGACCCTTCATGGCCTGTTCGGCCTCCTTGTGGAGCTCGACCAGTTGCTTTAGCTGGTCACTCAAGGGCATTGGGTGTTCGGTCCTAGTTGTCACACCCTAGCTAGATTATGCATTAGAGTGTGCATCATGTTTACATTCATCAGAAATTGAAATGGGGAAAGCAGAACCCCCAGCACCCCCCCTGAAATCAACTAGGGTTTACTAAAAATAAATTCAATGAACCTGAAATGCCCTTCAAATATGTTCACCCTCTTTGCCTTGGGTTAGAACCCTTGGGAAAAATGGTGCATATAATTTTAGGTCAACAAAAGGGGCATTGACTTAATTCATAAATATTTGAATTTGGGCATTTAAAATACTATTATATAATTCAAATGCTCAAATAATGTTGGAACTATTTTTGGGCCACTGAAATATTTCAGAAAGTGTCCATAAATATTTTCAGGATTTTATAAAATGATTTAGTATTTAAACTAAATCAAAACAGAATAACAGAAATAGAAAAACAGAATAAATTAGAGAGAGAGAGAGAGAGAGTACTTACCTGGCGGCCCAGCTGTGGCCCAGCACTGTTGGCCCAGCCCACCTCCTTCCTTGTCTTCTTCCAGCTGCTACCAACAGGACGCCAGGCGTGTGCCCGCGGTGCGCCGGCACGCGCGTGGCCACCGACGGCCACCTCCTGCTTCGGCCGCCTCCCCGACGTCGCTATGGACGCCACGCACCCCCCTGGCCCTCTCATTCCCCCTCCCTCGCCCTCATCCCCTCCCCTGTCTCGATCTCTCACACACACCCGAACGCGCCGTCGCCGCCGTTCGCTGCCACCGCGTCCACAGCCACCCCCTCGCTCCCTCTCCGCATCCCTGGGCTCCGCCCTGACCCCGTGGAGCTACACACCCGAAGCACGCGACCAGAGGAGGCCCCAGTCGACCCGAGCGTCGTCGTCTTCATCTCCGGTGCCCGAAGATCGCCGTCGTCAATTCGCTGTTGCAGAAGCTTCCCCGAGCCCGCTGAGCTACTCATCGACCTCCCTGTGAGCTCCCGAGCATTTCCCCCTTCTCCCCGCAGTGAATCTCTTCCCCTAACTAGCCTAGCCACTGGAGCCATGAGCTCCTCGCCGCCGGCCATGGCGCCGTTGTGGCTAGACCCAAAGTGGCTCGAAGCCAAGCCCACCTTTGTGCTCAGCGCACCACCAGGAGCCCGTAGCCACCACCAGCTCCTCTTCCCGTGCACCGCAGCATCGATCCCGCGAACACCCGAACGCCGGCCGCCGCATTCGTGCTCACCAGCGTCATCTCCGGCCACCCCCGCACCCACCGCCTACACCACTCGACGCGCGAGTCCACCAGCAGCGTGCAGCACGCCTCCGCCGTCGTTTTGGTTGCCGGAGCGCGATACCCACGCTGCTCCGCCGCGTCTGGCCTCGCCGGCGACTCGACGCCGGCGAGTTGACCCCGCCGACCACGTTTGACCACGGGTGGGCCCAGTTTGACCCCTGGGTCAATGACAGGTAGGGCCCAACCCTTCTGACTAATTAGGATTAGTGCTAATTAATATTTTAGTTAACAAATTACACTGACACGCGGGACCCACTGTCAGGTTTGACCTGGACCGACCAGTTGACTTGCTGACGTGGTGCTGATGTCACCCAGACGTCATAAACCTTTTTCTGGAATTAAAATAAATCAGAAATGATTTATAAATTTCAGAAAATACCCCAAACTTCAAAAATTCATAGAAATTCAACCATAACTCCAAATGAGACAAATTATATATGAAAAATTATCAGAAAAATTCAAGGAATCCATCTGTACCATTTTCATGCATGTTTGAACAATGCTTGTCCTCTGTTTTGGACAAAACAAATAAAGGGCATTTAAATAATCATATATGGGGTTGGAATTTGAATCTTGTACTCAAACCAACTTCATTTAAATCATAGCTAGTTGCATTAGCTCAAGACACATCCATATTGCCATGTCATAGCATGCATCATATTGTTGCATATCGTCATGTGTTGATTGTGCTTGGTTGTGTTCTTCGTGGTAGGTTCTGCCTCCAAGGATATTCACGAGTATCCAACTGAAGGGCAGTATCCCGTCACCACTCCATCAGGCAAGCAACCATTGATCATTCCGATACAACCCATGTTCTCGCTCCTGCTCTTGTTTACTGCATTAAGACAACACGATTCAAACTGCTGTGTGCTACGGTAGTTGAACCCTTATCCTCTGCATGACCTGTCATTGCCACAGTAACTAGATGAAACCCACTAGCATGTGTAGGAGTTGATTGAGCCATGTTTTGTGATTCCTACCTTGCTATGCCTGCTATGCTTAGAGTTGTGTCAGGTCTGGTTCATCTGGGTGATGGGCTAGAGTGAAATGCTTGTGCCAGTAATATGAGGGATGTGTTGAACATGTTTTGGTAAAGGTATCGATGAGAGGCCATGTAGGAGTACATGGTGGGTTGTTTCATTGAAGCCGTCCATAAGAACTGAGATCTGTATGTGTGATTTAAGATGCAGTTACTACCGTACATTGGGCCTGAAACAAATGGACCCTCTCGGCTTCTTAGCCACCCTAGTACTCTGTCCAGGAGTTGCAAATAGTTTCTGGTGTTTGTAGGATATGTGTTGGCGGCCGTGCGTAGCGCTGACCCTAGGGGTGGGCTATGTTGCGGTAGATACACCGTGGCACGGTGTACCGAGTCACCCGTTTGGTGTCTCGGGAACCCTGTTCACATTGTTCGGGGCCGTATGTGGAAACCTCGGCCGGACTCCCTGCGGATGGAACCTGGATAGGCGATAACCTGGACTAGGGGCTTAGGTGTTTAGGTAGGCCGTGGCCGACACCCTCGCTGGGCTTCTGCTTGAAGGTTGCCGAGTACATGTCGTGTAGACGGCGGTAAGCGGTGAAAGCGTGTATGACGAAGTACACCCCTGCAGGGTATAAAACTATTCGAATAGCCGCGTCCGCGGTAAAGGACTACTTGGTTGCCTATACAGTTCATAGACAAGTTAATGGATACTACTAAAAGACTCAAGATAAGTGTGAGTACCGAGGATGGCCCCCTCGCTGGATACGAGGGAGGATCCACGGTTGAGTATTGTGATGGTGAGTAGTGGACTCGTGTGCGAAAACTATTTTGCTAAAAGATTCCGTAGGATAGCTTAGCCAAGAGTCAAAGCTGGCTTGCTGCATAAACCCCACCACCTTCTTGAGAATGAGCATGTACAATAGGTTCTGATGTAAGACTTGCTGAGTACCTTTGTACTCATGTTTGCTTATTTATTGTTTTCAGACGACAACACTGCCCCCTCCGATGGGTTTTACGTAGACCTTGACGTCGACGAGTGACTAGCCACCCAGGTGGTGATCCAGGCCATGGAGGGCCCTATGTAGATAGACAGGCTTCGAGAAGCCTTCTTTCTTTCTAGAGTCTGTACTCAGACTAGTTGCTTCCGCATATGCTTGTATGACTGTATGACTTGAGTGTCGGATCATGTGACCCCTACCTGTATGGATATGTTATGTATGGCTCCCTGGAGCCTTTAAATAAAGTACTTGAGTTGTAGAGTTTTGTTGTGATGCCATGTTGTATGTACTCATATCGAGCATAGTGTATGTATGATTGAAATGCTTGGTATGAGTGGGATCCGACAATCTAGTTGTTTGTCCTTCGCAGCCTTTCTTATGGGGAAATGTAGTCTAGTGCTCCTCGAGCCATAGTAGTCCGCTACAGCCCGGTTCACCGGAGTCCTGCTAGCCCAGCACTACTGTTCAGGACGCTTGACTGGCCGGCATGTGTTTCACTTCGTCCCTATGTCTGTCCCTTCGGGGAAATGTCACGCGGTGATCTCCGGAGTCCTGTCTAGCCTGCTACAGCCCGGGATTTCCTGGAGTCCTGTTAGCCCAGTGCTACAGCCCGGAATCACTCGTTGATGACCGACATGTTCGTTGTGATTCATGTATGCCTGTCTCCATAGGTCTGTGCCGCTTTGGGTTCACGACTAGCCATGTCGGCCCGGGTTCTCGGTCATATGGATGCTAGCGACATTGTCATATACGCGAGCCAAAAGGCGCAAACGGTCCCGGGCCATGGTAAGGCGACACCCGTGGGATACCGTGCGTGAGGCCGCAAAGTGATATGAGGTGTTACCGGCTAGATCGATGTGGCTTAGAATCCGGGTCCTGACACTAGTATACTGAGACCAGAACAACTTTTCCATCGAGCTCCCCTCCTCAGCTCGGTAAAACTCCGCGGCATCCAGCCCACTGTGGGGAAGATCTGCGAACGCTCCTAGAGAGCTCCGAACTCGATTAAGTAAAAGGAAAGTTTGCTTCACATGCTTGCTTTGCATAATGAATGCCTTACCCGCCGCTATCTTCTTCACCGCATCAATCTCCTGGAGGGCCTTGTGGGCTTCAGCCCTGGCGTTCTGTGTGCTTTCGAGCGCCTTCGCAAGCTCAGACTCTCGCGTCTTAGAGTCAAGCTCCAAGGGCTCGTGTTTTTTGGCGATAGCCTCGAGCTCTTGCTGCACCTCGCCTACCCGGGCTTCTTACTTTTCCCGCTCAATGCGCTCCTTGGCCGCTTTGTCTTCAGCCTCGGACAGCGCCTTCTTCAGGGTCGCCACCTCGGTTGTGGCCCTTGGCAAATTCGTGATGATCCTATTATTTTACAACCAAATTTCTTTTTAATATATAGACAAGGTATTGCTTACCTTTGCTCTCCTCGAGCTGCCTCTTGGTAAGGCCGAGCTCGTCCTCGGACCGCTCAAGGTCCTGTTTCAGTGAAGCGACCTCCGCAGTACGTGTGGCAGCGGCCAGCAGTGAAGCCTGCATATGCACATAGACATATTCTGATTAGACTCCTGAGTCATTATTTCATCCTCTATTCGGCCTTTCTTCGCGAACGCCAAATAGAGCATCAGGGGCTTCTGTCTATGCGGTAATATTTTCCTATATTTTGATTGCTTACCTGAAAGCCTGTTAGAAGGCTGGCACAAGATTCGGTTAGTCCGTTTTTGGCGGACTGAACTTTCTCAATCACCGCACTCATGATAGTGCGGTGCTCTTCGTCGATGGAAGCGCCGTGAAGCGCTTCCAGCAAGTTGTCCGGTGCCTCTGGATGGACAGAGGCCACCGGCATGGGCGGCTTGCCCCCCTTAATGGGAGGTCGCCTGCCAGAGTCCGGAACCACCAAAGGTTCCGGCGCAGTGTTCGGCTGGGGGTCGAACTTGGAGCCCGTGGGAGTCTTGCTCCCTTTGCACCCAGGGTCCGGATGGTCGCCTTGAGGCGCCCCCAGGATTACCTCCCCTTGGCTCGGTGCCTTTTGAGACAACACCTCGACATTGTCCATAGGGCAAGGGGTGGAGGCGGTCGGAAGTGAATCACTATTCATATCCGACGAGTCCAAAGAACCGTCCGACGAAGATACGTCGATACGGGCTCGGGACGGACTGCATAACCATATTCGACGTAAGGAGAAGCAGTGCAATAAAACATACCATGAATTACTATGATATCCGGATACTTACGTCTTCGCCAGGGGCTTGTCCCTGGGTAACCACTCGTCGTCGCCGTGGGTGGCCCTCGTGGAGTAGTCCGGAAGGAGGGTCCTTCCCTTCTTGGACCCTTCAGCCTCCCCGGTTGGGGCAGCCTTCCTTTTCTTGTCTCCCCCAGCTAGGGGGGGGGCTTTCCTCTTCCTCCTCCTTGTTTTAGTGGGAGGAGTGCGCTTCGGAGTTATCCTACGATGAGTCCGATATAACCTTGCGCCGGAGACCCTTTCGGGTCCCCGTGGCCTTCTTCTTGGCCTTCTTCACTGGCACCTCGTAAGACACCGGAACCAGCATCTCCGTTAGGAGAGCATCTGCAGGATCTTCAGGCAGGGGGGCTGGGCAATCGATCCGCTCCGCTGTCTCTACCCAGTCCTGTTAATGGCATGGAAGCTTAGATCCCGCACATGATTAAACCGGGGCAAATAAATATCCTGTGAGATATCAAAACTTACCGGATTGGCATGGCGCTTTGCGTTGAGTCCGCGGTCCTCGGTAAGGGGAGGAGGTACCTCGGCGGCCTTGAACAGCACCTTCCGGACGTCCTTGTGTGTCGTGTCGAAGAGCTCTCGCAGCGTCTGGTGCTTGGCCGGGTCGAACTCCCACAAATTGTATACCCGTTGTTGAAACGGGAGAATCCGGTGGAAGAGCATGAGCTAGACCATGTTGACGAGCTTGATTTTCTTGCTCATCATGTTCTTGATACAGGTCTGGAGTCCGGTCAGCTCTACCGGGGAACCCCAGGACAGGCCCTTCTCTTTCCAGGAGGTGAGCCGCGTGGGGATTCCGGATCGAAATTCGGGGGCCGCCACCCAGTTGGTGTCGCATGGCTCGGTGATGTAGAACCACCCCGATTGCCACCCCTTTATGATCTCCACATAGGAGCCTTCGAGCCAGGTGACGTTAGGCATTTTGCCCACCATGGCGCCTCCGCACTCCGCTTGCTGGCCGACCACCACCTTCGGTTTAACATTGAAGGTCTTCCGCCATAGGCCATAGTGGGGCCTGATGCGGAGGAAGGCCTCGCACACGACGATAAACGCCGAGATGTTGAGGATGAAATTGGGGGCCAAATCATCAAAATCTAGGCCATAGTAGAACATGAGCCCGCGGACAAACGGGTGAAGGGGAAATCCCAGTCCGCGAACAAAGTGGGTAAGGAAAACTACGCTTTCATGGGGTGCAGGCGTAGGTATGATCTGCCCCGCATCTGGCAGCCGGTGCGCGATGTCCAGGACCAGATATCCAGCTTCCCGTAGCTTTGCGATGTTCTCCTCCGTGACGGAGGAGACCATCCACTTGCCTCCCGCTCCGGACATGCTTGGAGTGGTTTGAGGAGAAAGACTCAAACTTGGGCGCTGGAGCTCAAGTGCGTGAGAATGGATAAGCAAGGAGGAAGAAGGCATGGGTAAAAAGGGTGAATCTTTGTCCCTTTATAAGGGCGGAAGAGGCGATACGCCTCCCCACTTACCTGGTAAAATCGCTTATTCCCCAGACGCCGTAATTGATGGCGCGGTTGGGTTACCCATGTCCGTATTGATGAGAATCCTGTAATAAGGGGGACATGATCTCTGCTTCAACAAGACGTGTCAAGAAAACCACCTCGCCATATGTGCAGTGCTGGTTGAGAAAATCGGTTCGAATAATGACCGGGCCATGGCGTGATGTCATGTTGCTAAATGTATCAGCAGATTAGATTTGTGGAAATATTATTCTCTCTGCGGTGGTATGTGGAACTTGTTTTGCAGAGCCAAACACTATCCTCGTGTTCAAAATCTTCTATGGAGTATTCGGAAGAAGAACCCGCCTTGCAATGCCGAAGACAAATCTGCGCGCCAGACTCATCATCATTGAAGCCTGGTTCAGGGGCTATTGAGGGAGTCCTGGATTAGGGGGTCTCCAGACAGCCGGACTATATCCTTTGGCCGGACTGTTGGACTATGAAGATACAAGATTGAAGACTTCGTCCCGTGTCCGGATGGGACTCTCCTTGGCGTGGAAGGCAAGCTTGGCAATACGGATATGTAGATCTCCTCCCTTGTAACCGACTTTGTGTAACCCTAGCCCCCTCCGGTGTCTATATAAACGGGAGGGTTTAGTCCATAGGACAACAACAATCATACCATAAGTTAGCTTCTAGGGTTTAGCCTCTACGATCTCATGGTAGATCAACTCTTGTAATACTCATATCATCAAGATCAATCAAGCAGGACGTAGGGTATTACCTCCATCAAGAGGGCCCGAACCTGGGTAAACATCATGTCCCCCGCCTCCTGTTACCATCCGCCTTAGACGCATAGTTCGGGACCCCCTACCCAAGATCCACCGGTTTTGACACCGACAGTAGTGGAAAATCATCGTAACAAGAAAATTTAGTTCCCACGATCTAATCGTGGAGGTGAATATTTGAGTTATGAGTTTGGTCTTCATTTGAAACAATGCAAAATAGTTTCGCAGCTCACGCCACCTGGAACACCACAGCGTAATGGTGTGTCCGAACATCATAACCACACTTTATTAGATATGGTGTGATCTATGATGTCTCTTACTGATTTACCGCTATCGTTTTGGGTTATGCTTTAGAGACGACTGCATTCACGTTAAATAGGGCACCATCAAAATCCGTGAGACGACACCATATGAACTATGCTTTGGCAAGAAACCCAAGTTGTCATTTCTTAAAGTTTGGTGTTGCTATGCTTATGTGAAAAAGCATCAACCTAATAAGCTCGAACCCAAATCGGAGAAATGTGTCTTAATATGATACCCAAAGGAGACTGTTGGGTACACCTTCTATCACAGATTCGAAGGCAAGATATTCGTTGCTAAGAATGGATCCTTTCTAGAGAAGGAGTTTCTCTCGAAAGAAGTGAGTGGGAGGAAAGTAGAACTTGATGAGGTAACTGTACCTACTCCCTTATTGGGAAGTAGTTCATCACTGAAATCAGTTCCAGTGATTCCTGCACCAGCAAGTGAGGAAGCTAATGACGATGATCATGAAACTTCTGATCAAGTTACTACCGAACCTCGTAGGTCAACCAGAATAAGATCTTCACCAGAGTGGTACGGTAATCATGTTCTGGAGGTCATGTTACTTGACCATGACAAACCTACGAACTATGAGGAAGCGATGATGAGCCCAGATTCTACAAGATGGCTTGAGGCCATGAAATCTGAGATGGGATCCATGTATGAGAACAAAGTGTGGAACTTGTTTGACTTGCTCGATGATCTGCAAGCCATAGTGAATAAACGGATCTTCAAGAAGAAGACTGACGCTGACGGTAATATTACTGTCTACAAAGCTCGACTTGTTGCGAACGGTTTTTGACAAGTTTAAAGAGTTGACTACGATGTGACCTTCTCACCTGTAGCGATGCTTAAGTCCATCCGAATCATATTAGCAATTGCCGCATTTTATGATTATGAAATTTGGCAAATGGATGTCAAAACTGCATTCCTTAATGGATATCTTAAAGAAGAGTTGTATATGATGCAACCAGAAGGTTTTGTCGATCCAAAAGGTGCTAACAAAGTGTGCAAGCTCCAGCGATCCATTTATGGACTGGTGCAAGCCTCTCGGAGTTGGAATATATGCTTTGATAGTGTGATCAAAGCATATGGTTTTATACAAACTTTTGGTGAAGCCTGTATTTACAAGAAAGTGAGTGGGAGCTCTATTGCATTTCTGATATTATATGTGGATGACATATTATTAATCGGAAATGATACTGAATTTCTGAATAGCATAAAACGATACTTGAATAAGAATTTTTCAATGAAAGACCTCGGTGAAGCTACTTATATATTGGGTATCAAGATCTATAGAGATAGATCAAGACGCTTAATTGGACTTTCACAAAACACATACCTTGATAAAGTTTTGAAGAAGTTCAAAATGGATCGAGCAAAGAAAGGGTTCTTGCCTGTACTACAAGGTGTGAAGTTGAGTCAGACTCAATGCCCGACCACTGCAGAAGATAGAGAGAAAATGAAAGTCATTCCCTATGCTTCGGCCATAGGTTCTATCATGTATGCAATGCTATGTACCAGCCCTGATGTGTGCCTTGCTATTAGTTTAGCAGGGAGGTACCAAAGTAATCCAGGAGTGGATCACTGTACATCGGTCAAGAACATCCTGAAATACCTGAAAAGGACTAAGGATATGTTTCTCGTATATGGAGGTGAAAAAGAGCTCGTCGTAAATGGTTACGCCGATGCAAACTTTGGCACTGATCCGGATGACTCTAAGTCACAAACCGGATACGTATTTTTATTGAATGGTGGAGCTGTCAGTTGGTGCAGTACTAAGCAGAGCGTCGTGGCAGGATCTACGTGTGAAGCGGAATACATAGCTACTTTGGAAGCAGCAAATGAAGGAGTCTGGATGAAGGAGTTCATATCTGATCTAGGCGTAATACCTAGTGCATCAGGTCCAATGAAAATCTTTTGTGACAATACTGGTGCAATTGCCTTTGAAAAGGAATCCAGATTTCACAAGAGAACCAAGAACATCAAGAGACGCTTCAATTCCATCCGCGATCAAGTCAAGGAGGGACACATAGAGATTTGCAAGATACATACGGATCTGAATGTTTCAGACCCGTTGACTAAGCCTCTCTCATGAAAAACATGATCAGCACCAAGACTCCATGGGTGTTAGAATCATTACAATGTAATCTAGATTATCGACTCTAGTGCAAGTGGGAGACTGAAGGAAATATGCCCTAGAGGCAATAATAAAGTTGTTATTTATATTTCCTTATATCATGATAAATGTTTATTATTCATGCTAGAATTGTATTAAACAGAAACTTAGTACATGTGTGAATACATAGACAAACAGAGTATCACTAGTATGCCTCTACTTGACTAGCTCGTTAATGAAAGATGGTTAAGTTTCCTAACAATAGACATGAGTTGTCATTTGATAAACGGGATCACATCATTAGAGAATGATGTGATTGACATGACCCATCCATTAGCTTAGCACTATGATCGTTTAGTTTATTGCTATTGCTTTCTCCATAACTTATACATGTTCCTATGACTATGAGATTATGCAACTCCCGAATACCGAAGGAACACTTAGTGTTCTATCAAACGTCACAACATAACTAGGTGAGTATAAAGATGCTCTACAGGTGTCTCCGATGGTGTTTGTTGAGTTGGCATAGATCGAGATTAGGATTTGTCACTCCGATTGTCGGAGAGGTATCCCTGGGCCCTCTCGGTAATGCACATCACTATAAGACTTGCAAGCAATGTGACTAATGAGTTAGTTACGGTATGTTGCATTTGATACGTCTCCAACGTATCTATAATTTTTGATTGTGCCATGCTATTATATTATCTGTTTTGGATGTTTAATGGGCTTTAATATGCCCTTTTATATTATTTTTGGGACTAACCTATTAACTCGAAGCCCAGTGCCAGTTTCTGTTTTTTTGTGCCTATTTTAGAGTTTCGCAGAAAAGGAATACCAAACGGAATGAAACCTTCGCGATGATCTTTCTTGGACCGAAAGCAAACTAGAAGACTTGGAGTTGAAGTATGGAACTCCGCGAGGCGGCCACGAGGCAGGAGGGCGCGCCCACGGGGGTAGGCGTGCCCCTCGACCTCATGGGCCCCACGTAGCTCCACCGACGTACTTCTTCCACCTATATATACTCTTATACTCTAGACCGATCACAGGGAGCCACGAAACCACTGTTCCACCGCCGCAACCTTCTGTACCCGTGAGATCCCATCTTGGGGCCTTTTCCGGCGATCTTCCGGAGGGGGAATCGATCATGGAGGGCTTCTACATCAACACCATAGCCTCTTTGATGAAGCGTGAGTAGTTTACCACAGACCTTCAGTCCCATAGTTATTAGCTAGATGTCTTCTTCTCTATCTTTGATTCTCAATACAAAGTTCTCCTTGATGTTCTTGGAGATCTATTCGATGTAATACTCTTTTGCGGTGTGTTTGCCGAGATCCGATGAATTGTGGGTTTATGAACAAGATTATCTATGAATATTATTTGGTTCTTCTCTGAATTCTTATATGCATGATTTGATATCTTTGCAAGTCTCTTTGAATTATCGGTTTAGCTTGGCCTACTAGATTGATCTTTCTTGCAATGGGAGAAGTGCTTAGCTTGGGTTCAATCTTGCGGTGTCCTTTCCCAGTGCCAGCAGGGGCAGCAAGGCATGTATTTATTGTTGCCATCGAGGATAAAAAGATGGGGTTTATATCATATGGTTTGAGTTTATCCCTGTACATCATGTCATCTTGCTTAAAGCGTTGCTCTGTTCTTATGAACTTAATACTCTAGATGCATGCTGGATTGCGGTCGACGTGTGGAGTAATAGTAGTAGATGCAGAATCGTTTCGATCTACTTGACACGGATGTGATGCCTATATGCATGATCATTGCCTTAGATATCTTCATAACTATGCACTTTTCTATCAATTGCTCGGCAGTAATTTGCCCTCCCACCGTAATACATGCTATCTTGAGAGAAGCCACTAGTGAAACCTATGCCCCCCGAGTCTCTTTCTTATTATATTGCATCTCTTTTATTTACAACACATCTCGTTTACTATTTTGCAATCTTTACTTTCCAATCTATACAACAAAAATACCAAAAATATTTACTTTACTATCTGTATCAGATCTCACTTTTGTGAGTGACTGTGAAGAGATTGACAACCCCTTTATCACGATGGTTGCAAGGTTCTTGATTGTTTGTGCAGGTACTAGGTGACTTGTGCGTTGTCTCCTACTGGATTGATACTTTGGTTCTCAAAAACCGAGGTTAATACTTATGCTACTTTGCTGCATCACCCTTTCCTCTTCAAGGGAAAACCAAAGCATTCTCAAGAGGTAGTAGCATTATGGAACGAGTAAAGAGACTTGCCGGTAACGAGATTGAACTAGGTATGATGATACCGACGATCGAATCTCGGGCAAGTAACATACCGATGACAAAGGGAACAATGTATGTTGTTATGCGGTTTGGCCGATAAAGATCTTCGTAGAATATGTAGGAACCAATATGAGCATCCAGGTTCCGCTATTTGTTATTGACCGGAGATGAGTCTCGGTCATGTCTACATAGTTCTCGAACCCGTACGGTCCGCACGCTTAACATTTAATGACGATCTGTATTATGAGTTTATGTGTTTTGATGTACCGAAGGTAGTTCAGAGTCCCAGATGAGATCACGGACATGACGAGGAGTCTTGAAAAGGTCGAGACATAAAGATTGATATATTTGATGACTATATTTGGTCACCAGAATGGTTCCGAGGTGTATCGGGTATTTATCAGAGTCCCGGAAGGGTTATCGGAACCACCGGGGAAGTTATGGGCCTTATTGGGCCTTAAGGGAGAGAGAGAGGGAACAACCAAGGGCTGGCTGCGCCCCCCCCCATGTTCCTAGTCCGAATTGGACTAGGGGGAGGGGCGGCGCCCCCTCCTTCCTTCTCCTTCCCCTCTCTTTCCTTCTTCTCCTAGTAGGACTAGGAAAGGGGGGGTTCCAACTCCTACTAGGAGTAGGATTGCCCCCCTTGGGCGCGCCCTATTGGGCCGGCCGGCCTCCCCCTTTCTCCTTTATATACGGGGGTAGGGGCACCCTAGAACGAACAAGTTGACAATTCTTTTAGCCGTGTGTGGTGCCCCCCTCCACAGAACCACACCTCGGTCATATTGTCGTAGTGCTTAGGCGAAGCCCTGCACCGGTAACTTCATCATCACCATCACCATGCTGTCATGCTGACAAAACTCTCCCTCGGCCTTAGCTGGATCAAGAGTACGAGGGACGTCATCGAGCTGTACGTGTGCAGATCACGGAGGTGCCGTGCATTCGGTACTTTATCGGTTGGATCGCGAAGACGTTCGACTACATCAACTGCTTTACTTAACGCTTCCGCTTTTGGTCTACGAGGGTACATAGACACACTCTCCCCTCTCATTGCTATGCATCCCTAGATAGATCTTGCGTGATCATAGGAATTTTTTTGAAATACTATGTTCCCCAACAAAAAAATATACCCAACTATTAGTATATGTGTAGCCATTTAAACTTCTAGTGGTAACTTCAAATCGACAAAAAGTAGTGATCAACTAGCTTGCTACCTACTGATGTCTACTGCGCAACCTTCTTGTAGACTCGTATTGGGCCTCCAACCGCATATTTTTGTAGGACTGTAGAAAATTTCCCTCAAGTGGATGACCTAAGGTTTATCAATCCGTGGGAGGCATAGGATGAAGATGGTCTCTCTCAAACAACCCTGCAACCAAATAACAAAGAGTCTCTTGTGTTCCCAACACACCCAATAAAATGGTAAATTGTATAGGTGCACTAGTTCGACGAAGAGAAGGTGATACAAGTGCAATATGGATACTAGATATTGGTTTTTGCAATCTGAAAATATAAAAACAGCAAGGTAGCAAGTAACAAAAGTGAGCAAAAACGGTATTCAATGCTTTGAAACAAGGCCTAGGGTTCATACTTTCACTAGTGCAAGTTATCTCAACAATGATAACATAATTAGATCATATAACAATCCCTCAATGTGCAACAAAGAGTCACTCCAAAGTCACTAATAGTGGAGAACAAATGAAGAGATTATTGTAGGGTACGAAACCACCTCAAAGTTATTCTTTCTGATCGATCTATTGGGCTATTCCTATAAGTGTCACAAACAGCCCTAGAGTTCGTACTAAAATTGTAGCGACCCGACCTCAAACGGTCAAGTCTTTGTGCTTCAGTGTCATCCCTGGATCAGTAATGCTAACACACACAGTACTCGAAGGATTTATAATAGAGTAGCAATCACACACTTATTACATCGAATGTCTCAAAAGAGAACTTATTACAATAAATATGGCTTAAGGCCAACTAATAAGATAACAGCGGAAGGCTTGGAAGATAAAGTGAGTCCATCAACTCCAACGACATAGCTGAGCTACATGACAACGACCTAACGAACCTTACTCCTCGTCTGAAAAGTCTGCAACATAATATGTTGCAGCCCGAAAATGGGTCAGCACATGGAATATGCTGGCAATATAACACAGTAGAGCAAGAACAGAATAATGCTATCACTACGTGCATATTTGGCTGGTGGAAAGGCTCTATGGTCATAGTTTTGCGAAAAGCCAATTTTTCCCTACAACAAAGGAATAGATTTTATTTAACTATCATGGTAGTTGAAACATCATTGAGAAGGTTCCTCCAACTCAATCCCAAATTAAAGTAATTATCAACCCAACAATATTAAGTTAGAGTGATGAGATACATATGATAATCCAGGTACTAGATACTCAAGATGTCCATAACCGGGGACACGGCTGACCATGATTAGTTTATACACTCTCCAGAGGTTTGCGCACTTTTCCCCACAAGACTCGATCTCCTCCGTTGGATTTCTCGCACTACATGGTGTTTGAGAAACGGATGACCGAGACACAGTCTTTCAGAAGCATTAACTCTAACCCCGGGTAGACAGTACCAACCTACATCCCCTACATCTTCTAGCCTACCACTAGAAGAGGTCATGCACTTACTCAACTATGCTAGAGCCCATAATAGCTTGTGGCTGCACAAGGAAGTTTCTAGCATGAAATATCTCAGTTCCCTTTGAGCCTGGGTGGCGGACCTTAGGATTATCACACGGGTCCTCCGGGATATCCTAGGACAACACTGGATTCTCCAGGTGCCCGACAAGAAATCCACCCAGATGAGTATTAAAGTTGCCACCTTAAGTTGAACCATTACTTAACAATCTCACGTCTGTCATGGATTCACTCACCCAAACAACGTCTACGAGCATAGCATAGCAAAATAAGCAATATGTAGAAGTAACTCCCAAGGGTTTGATAATAACAGGGCAATAGGTTCTACCTCATCAACTACTTCCCAAAACCACATGTTAGATCACAACCTAATTATGCAATGTTTGAGGATTGTAACTAATGCATAAGAACTGGGTGATAAAGGGGTATGATCAAAGTGTTACTAGCCTTGCTGATGATCCGTAAAACCTAGAGACTCGTAGTAGCACGCTTCACACTCCGGGTGTTCTATCGCAAACAAGCAATAGCATACATAAGCAATCAAGCAAAGAAGCACGGGTAAATACGAATAAGAAGATCTAACCAGAAGGTTCAACTTAAGAACTCCGGTTTGCAAAAAGAATCAAATCAAACGGAGCAACGAAACTCAAACTGCGAAAGAAACAAGATCCGATTACTATTCTAGACTAAAGTCAAATTTTGTAGTACCAAAATCTTGTTCAAGTTGGTTAAACAGAAAGAGGGCTTTGAGACGAAGATCTAGGCGCTTGAATCGCTTAATTCCGATAAATGAGCGAAAAGATGAACTAAAACGAAAATCGGATCAGAAATCACGATCGAAAATAATCACGAAAAATCCGAGAAAAAGAAAAACTGACGAACAGGCTAACGAACGAACGTTCATTGTCTGTGACTAATGTACGAAAAACCGTTCATTAAAACGAACATACGGATGAACGTCCGCTAAATAACTAAACCGAGAAAACCGGCGAACCGATCTATTAAATAAAAAAACCAAAACTAGGGTTCACGAAATAAAATCGATCGGTTTTAAAAAACCGGCGGCTACCTCGAACTCCGGCGGCGGTGGTCGGTGGCGACGGGCGGCGCAGCACAACGGCGTGGGCGGCAGCGAGCGGCGCGGCACGACGGCGTGGGCGGCGGGGGGGGGGGGGGGGGAGGGGGGGCTAGGGTGAGGGTTTGGGCAGCGACGGGGCTGGTTGGGCTGCGGTGGGCTCGGTGGTGCGGCTTATAAAGAGGGGCTGGGAGGAGTCCGGGCCGGATACGACCCGTAGGTCGGTTTTTTTAAAATAATTCCAACATGCAGAAAAAGAAAGAAAAGAAATACTAAACGGACTCCAAAAATGCCGAAATAAATTTTCTCTATCATCTAAAAATAGGCCGGACAAGGTGAACATTTATTTGGGCCTATGATGCATTTTTGAAAAACGCATTTTTCCTAATTCAAATAAAATAGCGATAAAACTCCGAATAAAAATCTTATTAGATTTTAATATTAAATCTCCAATATTTATTTATTTTGAGGATGTCATTTATCCTCTCTCTTTTGTTTTCATAAAATAAATATTTGAAGATAAAATAATTAAAATCAAATGATAGTGTTTTTTTCAAAATTTGAGAGAACTCAAATATGAAAATAACGAAATTCTCAACTCTCTCCGTGGGTCCTTGAGTTGCGTAGAATTTCTAGGATCTAGCCAAACGACTATGCAATAAAATATGATATGCACGAATGATCTATGTATAACATTCCAAATTGAAAATTTGGGATGTTACAAACTTACCCCCCTTAAGATGAATCTCGGCCTCGAGATTTGGGTTGGCTAGAAAATAGGTGTGGGTGGTCTTTGCGAAGATCATCCTCTCGTTCCCAGGTGGCTTCATCCTCGGTATGGTGGCTCGACTGAACTTTGCAAAACTTGATAACCTTGCTGCGAGTAACCCGGCTGGCAAACTCGAGAATCTTGACTGGCTTCTCCTCATAGGTCAGGTCACTGTCCAACTGAATCGCTTCCAAGTGCACTGTATCCCTCAGTGGTATATCGGCCATCTCAGCATGACACTTCTTCAACTGTGAAACATGAAACACATCATGAACGCCTCACAATCCTTCTGGTAACTCCAACTTGTAGGCAACTTCTCCCATGCATTCCAAAACTTTGTATGGTCCCACAAACCTCGGGGCTAACTTTCCCTTAACTCCAAAACGTTTAACACCTCGCAGGGGTGAAACTCGCAGATATGCTCTGTCTCCAATTTCATAGGCTACCTCCTTGCATTTTGAGTCTGCATAACTCTTCTGTCGGGACTGAGCTACCTTCAGTCTATCTCGAATCAGTTTAACCTTCTCTTCTGATTCCTTAATCAAATCTGGTCCAAACAACTGGTGGTCTCCAACTTCATCCCACATCAACGGCGTCCTGCACCTTCTTCCATACAGGGCTTCGAATGGTGCCATCTTCAAACTGGCCTGGTAGCTGTTATTGTATGAGAACTCCGCGTAGGGCAGGTTGTCATCACAACTAGATCCATAATCTAGTGCACAAGCTCTCAACATATCCTCCAGAATCTGGTTGACTCTCTTGGTCTGTCCATCTATTTGTGGGTGAAAAGCGGTACTGAACTCCAGTCTGGTTCCCAAAGTTTCATGCAACTGATTCCAAAACTTTGAGGTAAACTGGGTTCCTTTATCTGATACAATGGTCCTCAAAACTCCATGCAAATATATGATCCTATTCATGTATATCTTGGCCAACTTCGCACTTGTATAGGTGGTTTTCACTGGGATAAAGTGATCCACTTTGGTCAAGCAATCAACTACTACCCATATAGAATCATATCCTGATTTGGTCCTGGGCAATCCGGTGATGAAATCCATGCCAAGCTTATCCCACTTCCATTCGGGTATCGGCATAGGCTGTAACAATCCTGCTGTCTTTTGATGTTCTGCCTTCACTCTTTGACATACATCACATACGACTACATACTCGGCAATATCCTTCTTCATACCAGTCCACCAGAAACGCTCTTTTAAATCCAAATACATCTTGGTGTTTCCGGGGTGTATCGAGTATGGTGAGTCATGAGCCTCCTAAAGTATTAACTTCCTAATCTCTGTGTTATTGGGAAGATAAACAAGGTCCTCAAACCACAAGGTGTCATGTTCATCCTCACGAAAACCTTTGGGCTTTCCTTTGCTCATTCTCTCTTTTATCTCGGCAATCTCTTTGTCATCCTTCTAAGCTTCTTGAATCTTTCCTAACAATGTAGACTGAACTTCCATGTCCGCTTCAATGTCGGCCTGTTAACGACCCGGGAGGTAAGAAGGCCGACCATTAATTAATGGGCCCACTAAAGTTCGTTCATGTCTTTAGGCCAAATTAGATAATTTGAGCCCATTACGACGAGCAAAGGTACGTCATACAGGGAATAACATTGCACATCCAGAATATATTACAGGAAATTACATGCACTGGGCAATCAAAGATTGATGCCAGTGCAAATAAATGAGCAGAACCTAACCATCTACAATGTCACAATCTGCAACCTCAGCACAGATGACGCCCATAAGCATGTGGGCAAGTTCTTGCTGCTTTGCCACACTGTCTCTGAAAACATTGATCAGTTGTTGTGTGGCATGACTCTGCACCTCTGATTCATCCACCATTTCCATCATTACTTCAGCCATTAATTGGTTCACAAACATACATTTATTGCGTTGCATTCGAGATAGAGGATACTGAACAGATTCAGATGGCGATTTTGGCAGGCTTGTATTATTGATAGTGGAGAGTGTCTTGACCACTGCATCATAACATAAATTAGGACGGGAACCAAATAGATTAATCATGAGTTATTGCCATATTACCTGGCCTAAATTTACTGGAAAGAAACAATGGGGTTGCCTTGCTGTTTTCAGAGTTTGTCTTCTTATCTTCAGTAGCCTGCACAAAATTAACACACTAGCATTGCTATCATTGGCCAAGTGAGATAATAGGAAAGCAACATTGACACAATGAACGTTTGGGCAACTAGCCTACACCAAATTAACACAATATGGCACAGCTATCATCAGCTAGGTAAGGTAATACGAAAGCAACATTGACACAATGAATGAATGGGCAACCAGAGAAGCACTACAATTCAGTAATGTGCGTGATATGAGATAGCACATTCATGCAGCTTAGTACGCAAAACTACCAGGCAGTTTTCCTTACAAAAATCAACATTGGCGCCTTTAACATTTTGCTACAACTAATTTTAGATCAGATAAAGGTTAGATTCAGGCCGATTAACAAAATACATGCTGATGTAAAAATATAGTGATATACAACAGGTACTTACATCAGCACTAGATCACAGAGAATTCCTGCAAGATATTTTCCTCGAATACGATCCCAATGGAGGAAGTCTTGTATCGTTTAACCTTATTTTCTCAAAGAGAGACGGGTAAGAAACATGTAGAAAATATGATCAGAATGCTAGAAAATTTCATGATGCGAGGATAAGCACACGCTTCTTAGAATGGAGTTGACATACTTTTGCTGGACTGGAGCGGAGTAGTTCTTTGGCCACTGGAATCTGCTTATTATCAGTGGGAGTTGGATTTCTCTATGCTGGAGCAGTATCTATGAAAAATGGAGTTGGTTTATTATCTCCTGGCGTTTGGATCTTTTGCAAAGACCTGGTTTGTAACTGTCGGTGTCAAAACCGGCGGATCTCGGGTAGGGGGTCCCGAACTGTGCGTCAAGGCCGGATGGTAACAGGAGACAAGGGACACAATGTTTTTACCCAGGTTCGGGCCCTCTCGATGGAGGTAATACCCTACTCCTGCTTGATTTATATAGACACCGGATAGGGTTAGGGTTACACGGAGTCGGTTACAATGGTAGGAGATCTTGAATATCCGCATCACCAAGCTTGCCTTCCACGCCAAGGAAAGTCCCATCCGGACACGGGACGAAGTGTTCAATCATGTATCTTCATAGTCCTGGAGTCCGGCTGAAGGTATAGTCCGGCTACCCGAACACCCCCTAATCCAGGACTCCCTCAATAGCCCCTGAACCAGGCTTCAATGACGACGAGTCCGGCGCGCAGATTGTCTTCGGCATTGCAAGGCGGGTTCCTCCTCCAAGTCCTTCATAGAAGATTGTAAACACCAAGAGTAGTGTCCGGATCTGCAAAATAAGTTTCCACATATTGCCATAGAGAGAATAATATTAACACAAATCAAATCTGCTGACGTATTCCGTAGTGCATCATCACACTACGGCCAAGTCCTTTACTCGAATCGTTTTTACTTTTCCACCTCAGCACGTTTTGCGAGGCGGTTTCCTTGGCACGTCTTGTCAAAGCAGAGATCGTGTACCCCCTTTTACGGGATTCTCATCAATACGGACGTGGGTGACCCAACCGCGCCCGTTAGCACGTTTCCTCAATTAAAGACGAGTCCCAAACAGTTACGGGGAGGGCTCTTGGTATTCAACCTCTTATAAAGAGACCAAGGCCTTACTCCTTTTTTCAATCTCAAGCGAGTTCGCCCATCGCCTTGAGTTCCAACACCCTAGGCTCCAGATTCCTGGCGCTTCGGACCTTCGACAATGTCCAGTTCTGACCTTCAAGGCCGATGGACGCCCTCCTCCGTCACGGAGGAGGACGTACTAAAGTTGAGGGAGGCTAAGTTCCTGACCGGCGAAATTTCGCATAGGTTGCCTGCTCAAGGGCAGGTCATTCCCAGTCCCCAGCCTGGTGAGAGCGTGGTGTTCATGTCTCACTTCCTTCGGGGGTTGGGCTTCCCAATGGATCCCTTTGTGAGGGGATTGCTATTTTATTACGGGCTGGAATTCCATGACTTAGCTCCGGAGTCCATCCTCCATATCTCCTCGTTTATTGTCGTGAGTGAAGCATTCCGCCATGTTACCCCTCACTTCGGATTATGGCTCAAGACCTTCAAAGTGGAGCCGAAGATGATCAAGGGACGACATGCAGAGTGCGGAGGCGCTGTTATAAGCAAAAATGCTGATGCTCCATGGCCCGAGGGGTCTTTTCAAGAGGAGCTAGGCTTGTGGCAACGAGAGTGGTTTTATATCACCGCTCCCCGGAGCACCAAGTGGGTGGCGCCTCCTGCCTTTCGCTCGGGTCCCCCATCACGCCTAGCGTCATGGGTCAACAAAGGGTTAGATTGGGGTTTGCCCAAAGACGTGCCCTTGTTACAGGACCGCATTAAGGATCTCTTGGAAGGAGACCTCAGCCTAGTCAAGGTGATGCAGGTCATGCTGATTCGCCGAGTACTGCCCGGAAAACGTCGCTCCCTTCGCCTGTGGGAGTTTAATCCAGAGGGACCGCAAGCTCTCTAGAATTTCATGGGCGCAATGCCCGCGGAGATGTATAAACTGTTCTTCGGATCACAAGAGATGTGTCTGGATTTAACCGAGGACGCATGCCTAAGCTGCAATCGCCCGGATACTCAAGTAAGCAATCTTGTGCCCAGACCTTCTATCCGTATAATTGTCATAAACTTGCCCCTAAAAGAGCCGTCCTTTTAAACAAGAGTGGATAGCAAAGGCAAAGCTGATCAGGTGTCCGGCTCCCCTTCCCGAAACCAGGTTGGATCCCGTGCTGGTCAGGATGCTGGAGATAATGCCTTTGGAGGGAAGCAAGGGGGAGGACAAGGAAACTATGGCCTCCTCGAAGGAGGCTGCTCGGAAGGGAGGAACCGACAATTCTTCTCCTAAGGGGAAGAAGAGGGCCGCCTCTGACGACCCAGAAACCATGGCCTCGAAGCGGGGGAAAAAAATCCTCATCAGAGGGTCCGACGTCGGGGAGTTCCTCGGCCGGACTACGCCCTCAAGGGGATCAGCCCTCCGGCGAGCTGTAAGTAGAGAAAGATTTTCCTTTTGAGGAATGAGGGAAATCCTTGATTTATATCTGAGAAGATTAACCGAATTTTTACCTTGTAGTTCGGACCTCAGCCCTTCTCAGCAGAGCTCGTCTTCGGGGGATCTCCTTCCGGAGATGATGGAGAGCGGGACGCCTCCCTCTGCTGTGCCGCCAAGCGAGGCGGGCGATCCTGAGGTGTCACCACGGAGGATTTCTCCGAATCCGGTAGGGGCGGAAGATAGCTATGTGGCCCCCCGAGGTTCTCCGCGTCCGGCCTTCGAAAGAGGTCATGGGACAAGTCCGGCACCGTCTGGTGCTCGGCCGGAGGAACTAAAGATTCTGCTGGGGCGAGCTTCTATCTCGGAGGAGCACCTTGCATTGATGGGCACGGTGATTGAAAGGATCTGATCCGCAGAGAGCGGATTGCATGAGGCCGTCAAAAGTTTACTAACGGGTTTTGAGGTACATTAGATAATGTACACTTTTGTTAGTTGCGCATGAATAAGATGCGCCCTGTGTAGATAGTAACTCCTGAGACTCCGCGTGTCGTCAAGAAATGACGGCACGCGGAGGATCATAATCCCAGGTCTAAGATATCGCCTTTGAATGTAGGCGGCAGGGTGTCCGGAATCGAGCCGAACTGATGATTTTGCCGAACTAAAGCGGCAACTGGACGTGGCAGATGTCGACATCAAACTTGTCAACAAGCGGCTTGATGAGGCTCAAGGTATGTAATTCCTCGGGCGACATCAGGTAAGAAGAGTTTTATGCCAGTGTCTTACGATGTGTGTGCTTGACGCAGATGGTGCGGCCGCCGTGGAGAGTCTTAGGGCAGAACTTGCCCGAGCTAAAGAACAAGCTAGAGAAAGTGATGCGGCTGCCAAGAAAGCCCTTGAAGAGCTGAGAGCCAAACATGCTGCTGATTGCCGAAGCAAGGAAGAGATGGCCGAAAAGTTAAAGAGCGCTGCAGACCATTGCAGACTTTTTGAGAAAGAAGAGCAGGCGAAACAGACGGACTTAGAGAAGGCCGTTGCCAATGCCAAGGACGCGCGCTCTGCGATGAGAGCTGCGAAGGAGGAGCTGCGTCAGGCCGAACAGATTGCGGCTAGAAAGACATTTATGCTGCGAAGGAAATTTTGCGATCCGAAGTTTTCTCCGTTGGACCAGATGTGGAGTGTGGAGGATACCTATCTGGATTTGGCAGCGAGTGCTGCTGATGCGGCCGAACACTTTCGAGATCAGAAAGATCGCGAAGTGGAAAAGCTTTTCTGGTCGCAGTTTCACAATCCAGAGCATCCACTGGCAGTGGATGACCGTTTGGCTCAATGAGCCGAACTGAATAGGTTGTCCGGACTCGCCATGAAGTACGTCATGGGTCATCTGTGGCCGGGGAGATCGGAGCCGAAGAGTTATTTCAGCTTGGTGCAGGAATTCCTTGACGCGGTGCCGCATATTAATGCAATGAAGAGGTCAGCATGCATAGAGGGCGCAAGGATGGCTCTTGCCCGTGTCAAGACATACTGGGCAGAGATGGAGACCACCGTTGTTGCGTCCCGAGATTCGGACAAAAGCCGAGTACCCTCCGAGCACTATTTTCAGGAAGTCCTTGAAGGCGCTCGTGTAATAGAGACGAAGTGCTCGAAAGATGCTATGTTATGATAGCATATGTAATTATAAAATAATATTTTGATAAACTGTAGTGGCCTTTTTATACTTGTGCCTTCAAGTATTGGGAACACCTCCTGTGCGGCCGTTTTAAGATATATATATATACAAAATCTGAAAGATGGCAGTTGTTGGCTTCAGCCCCCACGCACATAGTGCGGGGGTTCTCGCAGAAGACGCATTTTCACACTTAACCAAACGTCTTGGTCCTACAAAGGAGGTGATAGCGCAGCGGTCCAGGCAACCAGACTATAATGCTTTAACACTTTCACTTAGCCATAGGAGCTTGACAGTGAGACTATTTAGGTAGCCCCTTGGTGGCGACTGCGCTCGCCCAAGTTCGGGGCGCGTATGTGCCTGACCGAGAAGCGGCCCTTCGTTAAAGCGAAGGAATCTGATAGATTCCGATAGGTCATCGAGTGGCTGACCAGTCTCACGCTACATCATGACAGTCAATTTTCGGCTTTCTCTACTGAGGTGCTCGCCCGGCCGAACCGGGGCACAATCGTAGTAGTTCTCCTGGTGCTACCTTAGCCGATAGAGCGGAACGTAAGGTAGCCGAACTCAGGAGCCGGGCAACCCAACATTTGACCAAAGACATGATTCGGAGCTGATGCATATAATGCCAAAACTCGCGACGCCGAACACTCCCTAAGGTGTTTGGTCTTTATGAGTGCGGGCGAAACAACACTCTTTATTAAAAAAGCCCCTAGTGTCCAGGTACGTGCAAAAATTCTAACGTGGCCACATGCCAAGATGCCAGCCTCCTCCTTGGTTATATCAGAAAAAACCAGGGGATGTGTAGCAACAAGAGACAGTAAAAAAGGTTTACGCAGGGTCTTAATCTAAAAAGAATCCTTTAGGACGGGTCCCTACTGCACGTCTGCGCCTATGTCTCCGTTGTGCCGTATCCTGGACGGGCGCCGCACGACGTTCATCTGTAAAAGAGAGGAACTGAGTTGAAAACGGGTCGTGCCGAAAAAGTTTGAAATAAACAAAGTATAAAGTAAAATATATAAAATTGAGCTTTATTGTCTCTTATTGTATATGCATGGAGCCCCTAGTGCGGGGGTATATGGCCACGAAGCCTGCATCAATGATGATTTTGTACCGAACTCGTCTATCCACGTTCGTGGTCTTTAATGACCTATTTCGAAGTTTTTTGGCCGGTGAGGCCATTTTACTGTGGGGCTGTTAAAGCGGCCGCACAGTCCTCCGCTTGGGGAGGTGCACTTTAGTGCTTCCCCTTCAAAGAGATGATGCCTCGTGGACCGGGCATCTTAAGCGTGAGAGATGCATAATGCGGTATTGCGTTAAAGCGAGCGAAAGCTTCGCGTCCCAATAGTGCTTGATAGCGACTTGAGAACAGGACGATATGGAAGGTCAGCTTTTCGCAGCGGAAGTTATCAGCAGAGCCGAATATAACTTCGAGCCAGAGAAAACCCATACAATGTGTGTCTAAACCAGGTGTTACCCCTTGAAAGGAGGTTTTGCTACGGCGGATTCTTGCTGGGTTTATCCCCATGTGATGCATTGTATCCTGATATATCAGGTTTAGTCCACTGCCGCCATCCATAAGGACATTTGAAAACTAGAGTCCGCCAATTATTGGATCGAGTATCAAGGCAGTCCAGCCTGCATTCTTGATATTTCTAGAATAATCTAGCTAATCGAAGATGATTGGTTTTGACAACCAGTGGCGGGACCCTTTGGGGATAGGTCGTGTGGTGCGTACCTTTATGGGCGCCAAACGTTTTTTTTATGTGAAGTAAGTTTACTATTTTTACTTCTTGTGGGAAGTTCTTTTGTTTTCTGGTGCTCTGCTTTTGGGGTTCGTCCTCGTCTTCGCTTGGTGTGTCGATCCCCTTGTGTTCGGCATTGAGTCTGCCGGATTGTTTGAAAACCCAACAATCTCTGTGGGTATGGTTAGCAGGCTTCCCGGGAGTACTGTGTATCTGACATATCCTGTCCAGGATTTTATTTAAGTTGGATGGATCGTCCCTGTTATCCTGGAGGCGCGGTTTGGTCTAATTTTGTCATGAGCCTTTGAATCCGGCATTGACTGCCGTGCTCTTCGGACTTTTTTCCTTAGTCCGGCGATGGTCCTTGTTGCGTCGCGGTTTTCCGTTTCCATCCCTAGTTTCGGATGTACTTGGGTCGCTGGGGCTGCACCTTGCCAACCAGCTGTCCTCTCCTGCACAAAAGCGGGTCATGAGGCTTGTAGTGCGGCCATTGTTCTTGGCTTTTCTTGGCCGAGGTGTCTGGCGAGCCATTCGTCTCGGACGTTATGCCTGAAAGCTGCTAAGGCTTCAGCGTCCGGACAGTCGACTATCTGATTCTTTTTAGTGAGGAATCTATTCCAGAACTGCCGAGCTGATTCTCCGGGCTGTTGAGTTATGTGACTAAGATCGTCTGCATCCGGAGGACGGACATAGGTCCCTTGAAAATTTGCTCGGAAAGCATCCTCGAGCTCTTCCCAACTTCCAATTGTGTTTTCAGGAAGGCTTTTGAGCCAATGCCGGGCTTGCCCTTTAAGCTTAAGGGGTAAATATTTTATGGCATGGAGATCGTCTCCTCTAGCCATGTGTATGTGGAGGATATAATCCTCGATCCAGACTCCAGGGTCTGTTGTTCCATCATATGCCTCTATGTTTACGGGTTTGAATCCCTCTGGAAATTCATAGTCCAGGACCTCATCGGTGAAACATAGGGGGTGTGCGGCGCCCCTGTATTTGGGTGTGCCGGATTCTGATGATGGCTTTATTGCATTGCTTACGAGAGCTTGCTTTCTTGGCCCATAAATGGACCTAACTGGGCCATGATGCGAATCCTTAGGTGGGTCGCATGCCGATTTAAGTGCGGCGCCACTTAACGCTTTATGGGGTCGTCTATCCGACTGTGTGGCGTTCTTATTTTTTGAATGCGAGGGCTCTAGGGCCTCTTCATCGAATTTAGGCAGTAGCTTTCTTTTCGGATAGCTTTTAGTGCGGCGACTGTCGCCGTATTTATCTGCGGTATTGATTACTTTGCTCCACCTAATCCGCAGTGCATCTTCCGCTGTTTTTAGCTTCCGCTTCTGCTTTTTCAGGCTGCGTGCAGTTGCAACGAGCCTCTTGTGGAGATTCTTCTGCTCCATGGGTTTATCCGGCGTGAGGTCGTCCGGAATGCCGTTTTCGCCGGAGGAGGGATGTTCGGTTTCTCTATTCGTGTTGCCCTGTTCGGACGGTTGCTCTAAGGCCTGCTCGTCGTCTACCGGCTCGTCCTGCTCTATGGCTGGGTTTTTATCGAGGCGGGGCTTGGGTCGGCATTTACGCCGATGCTTTGATTGCTTTTCGGGGGGTCGATCTCTCATTCCATCCCCTTTTTCCTCGTTGTCGCTTCCTTTAGGGGTATCCACCATGTACACATCATGAGATGAGGTGGCTATCCAATGCCCTATGGGCGTTGGTTCATCGGTATCTCCTGCATCGTCATCCATGCTGTCGATGTCTCCAGAGTCGAAGTTGAGCGCGTCGTTTAAATTGTCGACAGTGGCTACCAAGTGGGTGGTGGGTGAGCTTTGAATTTCTTCATCGTCCGTATCCCATCCTCGCTGACCGCAGTTCGGCCAGGGCTCTCCTAATAAAGAGAGAGACTTGAGAGAATTCAGGATATCGCCAAAAGGTGAGTGCTGAAAGATGTCCGCGGCGGTGAACTCCATTATTGGCGCCCAATCGGATTCAATCGGCAGGGGCGCGGGGGGTTCGGAGTCGGAAGAGGAGTCCAGATCCTCGGAGTCATGAGTCACACGGAGTGTGGGGCCGGCGTTCGGCTTGATCACCTTTGAGATTGCAGCCCCCGAGGTGACGTGCAACCGCTCATCCTCGATTGACACAACTGGCTCCAAATTAAGCGTCAGAGCTGGCGCGTTTGCGGCTTCTGGGATACTGTTCGGTGATAGAGCTAGATCATGCCCCGCGAGACAGTGCGGCGCGCTTGGTTGTGGCTCGAATCCATCGAATATCAAATATCCGTGGATGTCTGCCATGTAGTTTAGGCTTCCAAACCTGACTTGATGGCCAGGGGCGTAGCTTTTGATCTGCTCCGGGTGGCCAAGCGAATTGGCCCGCAGTGCAAAGCCGCCAAAGACGGAGATCTATCCGGGGAGAAAAGTCTCACCCTGGACCGCATCGTTGTTGATGATCAAAGGGGCCATCGGGCCTAAAGGCGACGACACAGAGGAACTCTCAATGAAAGCACCAATGTCAGTGTCAAAACCGGCGGATCTCGGGTAGGGGGTCCCGAACTGTGCGTCAAGGCCGGATGGTAACAGGAGACAAGGGACACGATGTTTTTACCCAGGTTCGGGCCCTCTCGATGGAGGTAATACCCTACTCCTGCTTGATTAATATTGATGATATGGGTAGTACAAGAGTAGATCTACCACGAGATCAAGGAGGCTAAACCCTAGAAGCTAGCCTATGGTATGATTGTTGTATATGGAGTTGATGTCCTACGGACTACAACCCTCCGGTTTATATAGACACCAGATAGGGTTAGGTTACACAGAGTCGGTTACAATGGTAGGAGATCTTGAATATCCGCATCGCCAAGCTTGCCTTCCATGCCAAGGAAAGTCCCATCCGGACACGGGACGAAGTCTTCAATCTTGTATCTTCATAGTCCTGGAGTCCGACTGAAGGTATAGTCCGGCTACCCGAACACCCCCTAATCCAGGACTCCCTCAGTAACCCTTCAGATTCTAACATAGCCATCTTCCCCTTGCATGCCTTATATAGAAGAATGGTGATTCAGTTATAAAACATGCTACAACAGAGATGGAATAGGTACTGAAGAATAGAAAGGCATGACATATTGACATGTATTCACTCCATCCGAAAATAAATGGATGGGTCTAGGCGTATTTCAGTTCTAGATACATCCAGTTTTATCCATTTATGCGACATTTAATCCGAACGGAGGGAGTATGATGTAAGAGCTAGGGATACGACAGGACAACACAGTAAAAAAACACTGAAAAACCCACTGCAGAACCAAAGTATTCAGACCCACTGATATGAGATAGTACACTCATGCAGCTCAGGATGCAAAACTACCACGCAGTTTTCCTTGCAAAAATCAACATTGTGGCCTTTAATCATACATTTTGCTACAACTAATTTTAGATCAGATAATGGTTGGATTCATGCCTATTAACAAAATACATGCTGATGTAAAAATATAGTGATATACAACAGGTACTTACATCTACATTGGAGCACAGAGAATTCCTGCAAGAATCTTTCCTCATAAATGATACCATTGCAGAAAATCTTCTATCTGTTAAGCTTATTTTCTAAAAGAGAGATGGGTAAGAAACATGTAGAAAATATGATCAGCATGCTATAAAATTTCATGATGCAAGGATACGCACACGCTTCTTAGAATTGAGTTGACATATTTTTACTGGACTGGAGCAGACTAGTTCTTTGGCCACTGGAATCTGCTTATTATCAATAGGAGTTGGGTTTCTCTGTGTTGGAGCAGTATCTGTAAAAACTGGAGTTGGTTTATTATCTCCTGGCGTTTCGATCTTTTGCAAAGGCCTTGTTTGTAACCCTTCAGATTCTAACATAGTCGTCTTCCCCTTGCATGCCTTGTATAGAAGAATGGTGCTTTAATTATAAAACATGCGGCAGCAGAGAGATGGAATAGGTACTGAAGAATAGAAAGGCTTGACATATTGACATGTATTCCCTCCATCCAGAAACAATGGATGGGTCTAGGCGTATTTCAGTTCTAGATACATCCTTTTTTATCCATTTCGGCAACATGTAATCCGGACGGAGGGAGTATGGTGTAAGAGCTAGGGATACGACAAGACAACACAACAAAAAAACACTAGTTGAATGTAAAACTGTATGCTAGAGGAATACGTACATAAATAACTAAGGCAACATACACGTGTATGATTGGGAAAATAAGATGGCATTGCAACAGAGCACTAGAACATCACTTCAATGTAAAAAACATGGTATGGTAGACAGATGAAGTACATACTGATGAATAACAATGCATAAGATATTCAGAAGCATGATGTCCAAATTAAGCAGATGGCATTGCGATAGAGTAGAATGACAGTACTTGAATTTGAAAACATGTTATCATGAATGGAATAGGTACTGAAAAACAGGAAGGCATGACATATTTACATGCATGATCAGCATGCTAAGCACATGGCATTGCAACAGAGTAGATACACTCCAGGACATTATATGCATGTTGTACCCATATCACAGGCCAAGTTAGAGCAAGGACCTTGTGGGGTGAAGAGGATTCATCATCTTTCTGCAAGTCTTCTGAAGAACTGCCTTTACATGTTCCATCATATTGGGTATCATTGACATCAAGTTTATTGGCCTTTACATTGCTCGGTGAGGTTCTTGTTGATATATCAGTGTGTGCAATTATATCTGACATGCATTGAAGACAACTAGTAGTTAGATTTATGTAATGAGTGCCTGTAGGAGACGACATAAATAGTAGGACTGGGGTTAACTAGTATCAACAGGTCTCATAAACTAAAGGGAGAACATAGATGAAAGCTACAGAATATGTATCGTTTGTACTCGAGATTAACTAGATGGCACACAAAAGTATTAAAGAACAACATAGGAAATACTAGAAGTGGTATAATACTATAATCACCAGCCTGTGGGATAGCATTGGCTGATGGATGATAACTATGGAACAGTGTTACCTAAAGAACAAGTATCTTAGCTGAACTATGGAACATCGTTAACTCCTCAACAAGACCCGTAAGAGATCAGCATGAATATACAGTGAAATGTGATGATCTATTTTCCATGCTTAGATGAATAACAAAGCCATAAATGTTGCACACAAGTAAGATGAGGGTACAACCTATCTGGCTGCCATCCATAGGAGTGAGCATTAGGGCTGACTTGTCGATGGCCCTGCAGTTGTTGTGGCTGTGCATGTCGGGCACGCGCATTCGATGTAGGGAACTGTTGAGTGGGGACTATAGCTCCCTTCTGGTGTATGCTTCCCTTGTTGGAGCAGCTGCGGTGAGTCGAAAGACGGTGTGTCTAAAGATGCAGATAACGCATAATGTTAAGAACGATATATCTCTTTGATGTGAAGAAATACACTAAGAGATCAACAGCAAGGGACGAGAGGGGTCACACGATTTTATTTTATTTTGGTACTGTCTGATTTACGCCGGATGGCTGGCCGTCTTGTGCCTCCCGGCTGACACTGTTCGGAATCTTCCCCGAAGAGCTAGCGACCAACGGTTGAGCAGCCTGCCTCCGCCATCCGTGGCCCCGGCCAAAATCCCGCTACCCGCCCCACCGCACTGCCGTGGTTGCGCCGCCCTCGGGCCAATCCACAAAGACTCCCCGTCATCCAGATTCGGCGGCGGCATTACCTTCAACCCATGCAACTCTAAAAGATAGCCATCTAAGCGCTGCTTCCGCGGCGAACTTTGCGGCCCCGCACCCTTACGTTAGACACCAGCCAACCGGCAGCCTAGGAGCTCCGCCGCCTCGAGGGGTGCTGCTTCCCATTGCAAATCGATTGGCCCAGAATAAAAATTTAGACAACTGATGCCTAAATAAAGTGATTTGAGATGAGGGTGCGACCTATCTGGCGGCATGGTGAAGTAGGCAGGTCGAGCTACCGAGTCGGTGAGGCCGGCGTGGTTGCGGTGGCGACCGGCGGCTGAGAAAGAGCGATGTCACGACGGTCGACGGCTACGCCGAAACAGCGCCAGGACTCTGGACGGATCCGAAGTTGGAGTCGCTCCGACGCCGTGAACAACGATGGGGGTGAATCGGCTCCAGTATGGTTCACGCGGCCGTCGTCGAGGCAGCACCAGCAACACGGAGTAAGAGGCACACGGCCCAGTGTACGACGGCAAATGGACAGCGTCTCCGGCATTAGGGAGGAGGGCGGCTGTGAAATTGGTGCGGTGGGGGCGCCATGGAGGTGGGGCTGAGGTTTCGCGGCTCGGGAGAAGGGAGCTTCCTGGGGAGAAGGTGATTTGGCGCCCACGAGGTATGAATGGGGGCGGGCGGGGGAAATTGGGAGGGGAGTGGAACCATGTCTTACGGATGCATTTGTCTGAAATGTGAGGGGGAGTTATAGTTCTACCCTTGCCTATAGGCTTCTCGGCTTGGGTCTGTGTACTGAGGGTCGGGGATAGTAGAGTAACTTTGCTTCTCTGGGCGGGAGCAATTTCGGGCGAGGAGGGCGTGTTTTGAACTATAGTGGGTGCGAGCGATTTCAGGCGAGGAGAGCGTGTTTTGAAATAGTGGGCGCGAGCTATTTCGGGCGAGGAGAGCGTGTTTTACCGACCATGGTTTATGAATTATTCGGCACATGTCATTTTGGCCGAGGAGAAGGCGCGCTTGGATGAAGTTACGAACCTACCATCGATGTACAACGGGCCAATTGATGCGTGTCCCACATAGGACGGTAATTTCGCGTCTCCCATTTATTTGCTCGGGCGAATTCCACCGAGCAGAGAGGATGTTTAACGGTTCGTTCAAATTTTGGGAGAACGAGCATCCACGTCTACCTTACCAGGTTGATTCGGATGAAATTTTGAAATATTAGCTTGCCACTTCTTTTTTAGATGGAGAGATGATGCTCGGGAGTAATATGTTTTTACATGCTCATTGCTAGCGGTTTACTATATGAAAAATAGTTGAGCCACTAAAAAACGTGAATCAAACCCAAAATGAAATATCTCGATTCAATGAAATAGCTCGTTTAGTAGGTCAAAATAGTGAACTAAATCAAAAATTGAACACCTCAATCGAGTAGCATGTTGTACAGTATTATAACACTCCATGAACATGCTGAAAGTCAAAATATGAACTTGTTTGATATCGCATATATCCGTTCATGTGTGGATTGCAGACAAGATGTTCTCCAATTTAAATATTTGAATGCAAGTTTATATCGAAACATGGTTTATATCAGTCTTTGATGCATAAAACGTGACCTCCCCCTCTCCCGGACTCCTGTTCTCTCTCTCTCTCTCTCTCTCTCTCTCGCCGATAATCTTCAATTCTGTCGCACGCATCCGACACAAAAACCTTGTTCGTCCCTCTCTCTTTCTCTCCATCTTTCTCTCTCTCTCTCTCTCTCTCTCTCTCTCTCTCTTTGTGTGTGTGTGTGTGTGGGGGGGGGGTCTTTCTAGTTCGCATGCATATATACACCATCTATAGGTCTCTCTCGCACACTATGTATGATACTCCAGCTAGTCCAAGCTAGATATCTTGGGTGCACTCATCGTACGCACACAGATTCCTTGGCTCTTTGCCTGTAACTCTCTCACGCACCACTATGTCGTCTCGGAGCTCTTCCCCCCCTCTCTCAAACTCTCCATCCACCTGGGTCACACATACACATGCATATCTCACTCGCACTCGATAGGCCCATCTAAAACTCTATCTCTCCCCCTTGTTCTCTCTCCATCTCACACGCGCACACACACAATCTCATGCCCAGCTAGCCAAGTATGATGGTCTCTCACTCAATTGTAGGCACACGCAGTCCCCCATATATGTATATGACTACCTAATCTTAGTCTCCATCACAAACATGTGCATGGTCTATCTCGATTTCTCTCGGGGCATCTTTCTATCGCGCACGTACTCCCTCGATCTCCCACCCATATAGTCCCCTCACGATCTCGACAGGATCTCTCTATCACAAACACACCCTCTCTCCCTCCCCATGCGTCCATGCCATCCATGTGTCCGTCTCAACCTTTGTTCCTTGTTGGCCACACCTCTATTGGACATGTGCTACAGGGGTGTCTCTCTCCGTTGCAAACAATCACACACTAGCTATCTTTGTGTATCTCCTCGCCTCGCTTTTCCATCTCGGAGATGCATGCGTGATATGTTCGCACAAGAAACAAAAAACACACCCCCTCTCTACTTTATCGTCTGTTGTCACTTTCTCTTTCACACACATACTCTTTTTGCACACTTACTCATTCTCCTTCACACACACTTGATCTGTCTCGATTGAGGCACTCTCCTCGGTCCATAGCATATAGATTTATTGAAAAGTCAAACATCACAAAGTTTGACCATGTACATGGAGAAAAAGAATTACATCTAGTACGGCAAACGTATGCCATTAGATTCACCATGAGATGTAGTTTTGTATGATGTATCTTTGGTATTGTAGATATAAATAACATTTGCGTAAACCTGATCAAAGTTTCCAAAGTTTGACTTCTAAAAACTTTAGATGCACTGCATTATCGAGCAGATGGAATATCTCTTTCCCCCTCTCAGCTATCTGACGCACCACTTAGCCTTATCGGGGCTCCTCAATCTCTCTCAAACTTTATTGTTCAGTTTGGTTTGTGACCTGACCCTCATTCCTTGATGGCCGGTACTGCTTGGTGTGGGCGTGAGATGTAAAATATTTCTGCCTGGCCAGGCTTGTGTGGTGCTAATCTCTCTCTCTCTCTCTCTCTCTCTCTCTCTCTCTCTCTCGCTGACAATCTTCAATTCTATCGCACGCATCCGACACAAAACCTTGTTCGTCCCTCCCTCTTTCTCTCGATCTTTCTCTCTCTCTCTTTGTGTGTGTGTGTGTGTGGGGGGGGGGTCTTTCTAGTTCGCATGCATATATACACCATCTATAGGTCTCTCTCGCACACTATGTATGATACTCTAGCTAGTCCAAGCTAGATATCTTGGGTGCACTCATCGTACGCACACAGATTCCTTGGCTCTTTGCCTGTAACTCTCTCACGCACCACTATGTCGTCTCGGAGCTCTTCCCCCCCCCGCTCTCAAACTCTCCATCCACCTGGGTCACACATACACATGCATATCTCACTCGCACTCGGTAGGCCCATCTAAAACTCTATCTCTCCCCCTTGTTCTCTCTCCATCTCACATGCGCACACACACAATCTCATGCCCAGCTAGCCAAGTATGATGGTCTCTCACTCAATTGTAGGCACACGTAGTCCCCCATATACGTATATGACTACCTAATCTTAGTCTCCATCACAAACATGTGCATGGTCTATCTCGATTTCTCTCGGGGCATCTTTCTATCGCGCACGCACTCCCTCGATCTCCCACCCATATAGTCCCCTCACGATCTCGACGGGATCTCTCTATCACAAACACACCCTCTCTCCCTCCCCATGCGTCCATGCCATCCATGTGTCCGTCTCGACCTTTATTCCTTGTTGGCCACACCTCTATTGGACATGTGCTACAGGGGTGTCTCTCTCCGTTGCAAACAATCACACACTAGCTATCTTCGTGTATCTCCTCGCCTCGCTTTTCCATCTCGGAGATGCATGCGTGATATGTTCGCACAAGAAACGAAAAAACACACTCTCTCTCTAATTTATCGTTTGTTGTCACTTTCTCTTTCACACACATACTCTTTTTGCACACTTACTCATTCTCCTTCACACACACTTGATCTGTCTCGACTGAGGCATTCTCCTTGGTCCATAGCATATAGATTTATTGAAAAGTCAAACATCACAAAGTTTGACCATGTACATGGAGAAAAAGAATTACATCTAGTACGGCAAACGTATGCCATTAGATTCACCATGAGATGTAGTTTTGTATGATGTATCTTTGGTATTGTAGATATAAATAACATTTGCGTAAACCTGATCAAAGTTTCCAAAGTTTGACTTCTAAAAACTTTAGATGCACTGCATTATCGAGCAGATGGAATATCTCTTTCCCCCTCTCAGCTATCTGACGCACCACTTAGCCTTATCGGGGCTCCTCAATCTCTCTCAAACATTATATTTCGGTTTGGTTCATGACCTAACCCTCATGCCTTGATGGCCGGTACTGCCTGGTGTGGGCGTGAGATGTAAAATATTTCTGCCTGGCCAGGCTTGTGTGGTGCTAAAGCGTTTGGTTCATGCCTAGGCCTGTCAAAGCATCAACGTCCCATCAATCAATCCATGCATCAATTATTTAATGCTAATATCCATCCATGTTGCTGTTAGCCTCGTGGCCACACGACCAGGCACGACCAAGCGTTCGAAATTGGTCGCCTGGGCCAGGCTACTTGCAGTGTCTGGAGTTCAGCCAGGCTAATTAAAGTGCAAGGGAACCCAGGCCAGGCGGGCTTTCTTTTTCATAGGGTAGCAACCAAACAAGCGTGCATGAAATCCAGCCACAACCCCAGGCCAGGCAAAAGATGCTCAGGACGCAAGCCAAACTGGCCTTATATCTCCCTGGTTCACACATACACATGTCTCGCTCGCGCTATACATATAGACCCATCCAACACTCTCCGCCCTTGTTCTCTCTCCATGTGACACGCACACACCCCCCTAAGTACCATAATCCCTCAATCCATCATAGGCGCAAGCACTCCCCCCTCCTAAGTATGATTATCTCTTACTAGCCAACAGGAACACACGTATTGTCTCCTTCCATCCATACGTCTATCTCGATATCTCTCGGGGCATCTTCTATCGTGCACACACCTTGTCACTCGATCTCCCACCCACGTAGTCCCATCACGATCTCCAGGGGATCTCTCTATGACAAACATACACTCTCTCCTCCCCATGTCTGCATTTTCTCCGTACGTCTCTCTCGACCTCTCTCCTTGTTTGTCAGACCCCTCTTGGCCATGTTCTAGGGGTCTTGCTCTCTCGGTTCCAAACAACCACACACTATCTCCTCACCTTGCCTCCGTTGTCGAAGATGCATGTGTGATATGTTTGCATAAGACATGCACGCTTTTTCTCTACTTTTATCGTGTGTTGTCCATGTCTCTTTCACACACGCACACACACTTTTTTCACTCACTCACTCTCTCTCTCCCTCTCTCTCTCTTGTTAGGGACTCTGTCACGTCCATAAGCATATGGATGTTTTGAAAAGTCAAACCTCAGAAACTTTTGACCAGGTATATGTGGAGAAAAACATTTACATCTGGAACGATCATTAGATTCATCACAACATGTACTTACTTCATACTATCATTTATCTTTGGTATTGTAGATATAAATAATTTCTTTATAAACTTGGTCAAAGTTTCAAAAGTTTAACTTAAAAAATTGTTGGAACTACATTATCTAACGGAGGGAGTAGCTCTTTCTCTCTCTCTCTGCTATCGCTCACGGGCCTCCCCTCTCACTCAAACTCTCTATACCGACGGATTATACGCTCACTGTGTCAGCATATAGCTCCATATATTGTTTAGTTGACCGGTCAACCAATCCACATGCTGCCTTGTCAGCTCGTGTTCTGTATCTTCATGTGCTGGCCCATGTGGCAGTGGGTGAAAATAAGTAAACTAGAGGCCCATCTGACACGTGGTGAAGTAAACAAAGTTGAAACCACTCGGGGTAGCACCCCGCACGCTAGTAAATTGAGGGCGCATTGAGGACAAACATCTTGCGCACGAAGGACGCACTCGCGCACAATTCACCACTACGCGGCGGCATGCACAGAAGGACGCACTCGCGCACACCCAGCACACAACACACACCAGCACACGTGTACACCGGCGTCGCCGCCGGTTGAGATGGATGGCGAGGTAGCCAACAAGCGGAGGCGGCTCGAGCCAAAACCGCATCCGGCGAGCCTGAACTTCATCAGCAGCCTCCCCGACGACACGCTACTCGTCATCATCGGCCTCCTCCCCACCAAATTTGCCGTGCGGACCGCCCTGCTCTCCCGGCGGTGGCGCCCCCTCTGGCGCTGCGTCCCCCTCAACCTCACCGTCGATAGCCGCCTCTGCGACGGGGATTGCAAACGCATGGCCGCAGTCTCCAAGATCCTTTCATCGCACCCTGGGACAGCCAAACACCTTGACATCGCATGTTCAGTACCAACTGCAAGGTCCAACCCAAGTTCGACGAGTGGTTCTTATCCCCCGCCCTAGATCAGCTCGAGGAGCTCAGCTTTGAAGCTGGAAAATGTCGCTCTCTACCACCGTCCGCGCTCCGCCTCACGCCAACGCTGCGCCGCGCCAGCTTCAGCTCCTGCTATCTTCCCTAGATTAATGTCGCGCCCGATCTTCTTCTCCCTCAACTCAAGCAGCTCGACCTCTTCGATGTTGTCATCTCGAAGAAGGCTATGGAGCACCTGGTCCGTAGCTGTACTGCGCTCGAGTACCTTCGTATTGAGCAGATCCACGACTTCATTAGCCTCCACATCGCCTCGAGGAATCACCGATGGATTTATGTGTCTTGCTGGCCCCGCAACAAGACATCAATTGAGAAGAGATCACTCCAGCTGTTCCACGTTATGGTCATTGAGAATGCGCCTTTCCTTGAGAGATTGCTTGTATCAGATCTAGAAGGTCCAACAAAAATCAGGGTCACTGACGCGCCGAAATTGACAGCGTTGGTGTACTCGTCTGCGAAATTCTCCTGGTTTACTCTTCCAATTTTGTAGTATCAAAATTTGACCATATATTTAAGTGACAAAATGTTAATGCATGTCACTAAGAACTATATCGTTGGATTCGTATTTGAATGTAATTTCAAATGGTGTAATTTTTAGTGACATGCATTGGCATTTTCTTAGGTAAATCTATGGTCACAATTTTATACTAAATACGAGGTAGTATTACAAAAGTGGGCTACGTATGCCAAAACATGTGCCAAATTCACTTGTGATGCATTTGGCATCGATGCCCCTCCATTGCTCACCTGGTGTCCCAATCTGGATCACCTACTTTGCTTCGGTGCCAAATTAACTCACGCAATGAAAAAACACTGCGTGGGAGAGAGAGAGGACTGAGGCAATAAAAACACTTGTTTGGGAGAGTGAGAGGCTGGTGTAGTTGGTTTGGTTGATTTGTTTTGTCACACCCTAGCTAGGTTATGCATTAGAGTGTGCATCATGTTTACCTTCATCAGAAATTGAAATGGGGAAAGCAGAACCCCCAGCACCCCCCCTGAAATCAACTAGGGTTTACTAAAAATAAATTCAATGAACCTGAAATGCCCTTCAAATATGTTCACCCTCTTTGCCTTGGGTTAGAACCCTTGGGAAAAATGGTGCATATAATTTTAGGTCAACAAAAGGGGCATTGACTTAATTCATAAATATTTGAATTTGGGCATTTAAATACTATTAAATAATTCAAATGCTCAAAAAAATGTTGGAACTATTTTTGGGCCACTGAAATATTTCAGAAAGTGTCCATAAATATTTTCAGGATTTTATAAAATGATTTAGTATTTAAACTAAATCAAAACAGAATAACAAAAATAGAAAAACAGAATAAAATTAGAAAAGAGAGAGAGAGTAGGCCAGTGGGCCACTTACCTGGTCCTACCTGGCCCAGCGCCAGGCCACCAGCGGCCCAGCCCACCAGGCCGTTGCCAGTCGTCCCCTAGCTCCTGCCAGGAGGACGAAGGGCGAGTGCCCGCGGTGCGCCAGCACGCGCACGGCCACCGACGGCCACCTCCTGCTTCGGCCGCCTCCCCGACGTCGCTTTGGACGCCACGCACCCCCCTGGCCCTCTCATTCCCCCTCCCCCGTGCTCATCCCCTCCTCTGCTCTCTCTCCCGCGCAACCGCCATGAGCCCGAGAGCGCCGACGAGAACCACCACGGCCACCACCTCCCCCTCGCTTCCCTGACCAGCTTAGAGGCTCCGCCTCGACCCCGTCTTCCTCCTCACCGAACCACGCCCTGCCGAAAGCCCCACATCGTCGAATTCAAGCCCTTCTTCAAGCTTCGGCACCGACGATCGCCGCCGTCGATTCGCTTGCTCCAGTGCCTCCCCGAGCTTGCCGAGGCCACCGCTGCACCCGCTGTGAGCTCCTGTGTCGTTTCCCCCTCTTCCCTGGCTCGTTTTCTTCCTCTAACACCGATGCCCGTCGGAACCGAGAGCTCTTCGCCGCCGGCCATGCCGCCACCGTGACCACAGCCATGCAAGCTCACTCCCGAGCACGGCAACGTGCTCCACACCTCACCAGGAGCACGTGGAACCCATCAGTTTCCCCTCCCGTACACCACAACGCCGATCCGCTCAACTCCCGAACTCCGGCCGCCGCGCAAGTTGCCGCTGCCGTCGTTTTAGGCCACTAGGGCTGCTGCCGTGTGCACAGATGGATGCGGGCGAGTCCCAGCTCCGCGTAGATGCCCTCCGCTGGCCATTTGGTCGCCGGAGGAGGAATTCCGAGCCCCTCCGCCGTCTCTGGCCTTGCCGGCGACGAGCCGGGGTCAACTCCGGCGTGTTTTGACCCCGGGTCGGCTGGGTTGACCCCCACTGTCTCACTAACATGTGGGCCCAGGTGATTGCCTAATTACTGTTAGTTAATTAGAGTTAATAAAAATTAGCTAATTAGTGAGCCACTGACATGCGGGCCCCGCCCGGCTAACCAAGTTAGTTAGGGTTAACTAACTTAGTTAGTTGATTGTGTCACTGACCAGTGGACCCCACTGGTCAGGTTTGACCTGGAGGCGCCAGTTGACCTGCTGACATCAGGGTGATGTCATGCTGACGCAATAACTCCTTTTCTGGATTTAATTTTATGTAGAAAATTCCAGAAAATTGCCTAAACTTCAAAAATTCATAGAAATTCAACCATAACTCCAAATGAGACAAATTATATATGAAAAATTATGAGAAAAATTCAAGGAATCCATCTGTACCTTTTTCATGCATGTTTGAACAATGCTTGTCCTCTGTTTTGGACAAAACAAATAAAGGGCATTTAAATAATCATATATGGGGTTGGAATTTGAATCTTGTACTCAAACCAACTTCATTTAAATCATAGCTAGTTGCATTAGCTCAAGACACATCCATATTGCCATGTCATAGCATGCATCATATTGTCGCATATCGTCATGTGTTGATTGTGCTCGGTTGTGTTCTTCGTGGTAGGTTCTGCCTCCGAGGATATTCACGAGTATCCAACTGAAGGGCAGTATCCCGTCACCACTCCATCAGGCAAGCAACCATTGATCATTCCGATACAACCCATGTTCTCGCTCCTGCTCTTGTTTACTGCATTAAGACAACACGATTCAAACTGCTGTGTGCTACGGTAGTTGAACCCTTATCCTCTGCATGACCTGTCATTGCCACAGTAACTAGATGAAACCCACTAGCATGTGTAGGAGTTGATTGAGCCATGTTTTGTGATTCCTACCTTGCTATGCCTGCTATGCTTAGAGTTGTGTCAGGTCTGGTTCATCCGGGGGATGGGCTAGAGTGAAATGCTTGTGCCAGTAATATGTGGGAGGTGTTGAACATGTTTTGGTAAAGGTATCGATGAGAGGCCATGTAGGAGTACATGGTGGGTTGTTTCATTGAAGCCGTCCCTAAGAACTGAGTTCTGTATGCGTGAATTAAGATTCAGCTACTGCCACACATTGGGCCCTGAAATATGACCCCGCTCGACTTACCGACCCCTCTCGCCTCAGTCCAGGAGTTGCAACTAGTTTCTGGTGTTTGTAGGATATGTGTTGGCGGCCGTCGGTTTTCGCTTGAAGTCTGCCGAGCACATTTCGTGTGCAGACGCTAAGTGGTGGAAACATGTGTGACGAAGTACACCCCTACAGGGTATAAAACTATTCGAATAGCCGTGTCCGCGGTAAAGGACTACTTGATTGCATATACAGTTCATAGACAAGTTAATGGATACTACTAAAAGACTCAAGATAAGTGTGAGTACCGAGGATGGCCCCCTCGCAGGATACGAGGGAGGATCCACGGTGGAGTATTGTGATGGTGAGTAGTGGACTCGTGTGCGAAAACTATTTTGCTAAAAGATTCCGTAGGATAGCTTAGCCAAGGGTCAAAGCTGGCTTGCTGCATAAACCCCACCACCTTCTTGAGAATGAGCATGTATAGTAGGTTCTGATGTAAGACTTGCTGAGTACCTTTGTACTCATGTTTGCTTATTTATTGTTTTCAGACGACAACACTGCCCCCTCCGATGGGTTTTACGTAGACCTTGACGTCAACGAGTGACTAGCCACCCAAGTGGTGATCCAGGCCATGGAGGGCCCTATGTAGATAGACAGGCTTCGAGAAGCCTTCTTTCTTTCTAGAGTCTGTACTCAGACTAGTTGCTTCCGCATGTGCTTGTATGACTGTATGACTTGAGTGTCAGGTCATGTGACCCCTACCTGTATGGATATGTTATGTATGGCTCCCTGGAGCCTTTAAATAAAGTACTTGAGTTGTAGAGTTTTGTTGTGATGCCATGTTGTATGTACTCATATCGGGCATATTGTGTGAATGATTGAAATTCTTGGTATGAGTGGGATCCGACAATCTAGTTGTTTGTCCTTTGCAGCCTTTCTTATGGGGAAATGTAGTCTAGTGCTCCTCGAGCCATAGTAGTCCGCTACAGCCCGGTTCACCGGAGTCCTGCTAGCCCAGCACTACTGTTCAGGACACTTGACTGGCCGGCATGTGTTTCACTTCGTCCCTATGTCTGTCCCTTCGGGGAAATGTCACGCGGTGATCTCCGGAGTCCTGTCTAGCCTGCTACAGCCCGGGATCCCCCGGAGTCCTGTTAGCCCAGTGCTACAGCCCGGAATCACTCGTTGATGACCGACATGTTCGTTGTGATTCATGTATGCCTGTCTCCATAGGTCTGTGCCGCGTTGGGTTCACGACTAGCCACGTCGGCCCGAGTTCTCTGTCATATGGATGCTAGCGACATTGTCATATACGCGAGCCAAAAGGCGCAAACGGTCCCGGGCCATGGTAAGGCGACACCCGTGGGATACCGTGCGTGAGGCCGCAAAGTGATATGAGGTGTTACCGGTTAGATCGATGTGGCTTAGAATCGGGGTCCTGACAGCGTTGGCATCAGAGCCGGACTGCCTGTAGGTTCGTTCAGCCAAACTGGTCGATGTCGAGTCTAGAAATGCTTTAGTTATATGTAAGGGAATTGATTGTGGGAGGGAACGTAAGGTTCTTTTTACTCCTTTACCCTATGCTTCTGATCTGAGTCATTCTCTTCTCATTCAACGTGGGTTAAGGACTAGGCTCTCTTCTTCTATCAGGTTCACGTGTTACTAATCCGTAGTAGCTCATAGGATTATTGTTACGGGTTCCAGTCCAGTTTCTACTATTTTAGTACGTTGCTATTTGAATCAGAACCTTGATATGATGCTGTTGAGCGGTATTGTGAACTGTTGTGGATGTCTCAAATCTTTTCTGAGCATTTACAGCCGTTATGCTGCCCAATTTTTCCCTAGGAATTCTGATGTCTTTGTCTTGTGGCTGTGCTTTCAGATGGCCAATCAGTCTCAAAATCAAGTGGTTCGCCTGACCAGGTGCCTCGACGTGCCCGGTCATACTGCTATGTTGGTCCGGGTCATGATCGAGACAGGATACCGTTGGTATCCCGAATACACTGTTGAAGAGCAGTTCCGCGACTTTAATCAAAGCCAGTATTTATGCACCGTCAGGATATTTCCTTCCTATCCTGGATCTACCGAGCCCCTTCACTGTTCCTATGGACTCGGAGTTACCATTGAGATGGCTGTGCAGGATGCTGCCTATTCCATGATGACCATCTTGCGAGTCCGGACTGGCCTGCTTTGGAACACTGACTTCCGTTACATGCCAGCTTCACTTCCGGGAGCGCAGGGGTATCTTCAGGCTATCTATGCTGACTCCACTCAGGAGGACTCATTAACTCGTACCACCGCTGAGATGCTCGAAGATAAGGACCGAGAGAATCGGGCCTTGAGGCTGGAGCTCTTTAATACCCGTGCTGATCATTGGGCCACATTGACTCGGTTTGCACCCGCGGTGCAAGCTGGATGTATGGATACCAGGGATCTGTATCCTGTGAGAGCAGCTCTGCCAGACATGGTGGATTGGCGTGATGTGGGAGGCATCACCCCACCCCTTGGTCCCCGCAGGCCACCGTTTGTTGGTCCAAGACCTTATCCTAGCCCCTATGGTCCACAGGCTCCTCAGGACCGTCTGTTTCCGGATGATCACGTTGAACTTCCAGGCTATGGAGGTGACTTCTATGAGGACTACTACGGAGCTATCTGAGTTAGTAGTAGTACCACTAGTATTGTAGTAGTTGTATCTCCACTGTCCTGTGTGACTTGTGGAATACGACTTGGTGTGTAATCGATTCCGGAGGTGTAGACAAATAATGTATAGGGACTCGGAATGCCTCCGATGAGATGTAACGTCTACCTTCATAGTTGTACTGTAGCATGGGCTTGTACTAAACTATGTATGACGAGTATGACCGTTGGTGTATATATGGCAGTTTTATATTACCATGGCATACGAATGAGCATCTCTGCATTCCGCGTTATCCTTTACATTCTGCACTTCCCTGTTAAGTTTGAGCCATCCTTGTCTAAACCGTTGTCTTGTTTTCCTCCTAGGATGGTCAACACCCGCGGCAACCCTGCTGCCCCGGAGCAGGGGGAAGCCAATGCAGCTAGAGGTGAAAATTTGCCTCACCCGCCTTCCCTGGCCGAAGTGATGCTGGAGGCGGAAAGGAACAAGCGTGAGACCAACCGCCTGCTGGAGCGGATTGAGCAGAACACTGCACGCCACCCACGAAATGACTTGGTGTCCATCAATGACTTTATCAAGCTGTACCCACCAAAGTTTAACCATTCCGTCGAGCCCCTCGACGCGGATGATTGGCTTCGCAGCATCACCCACAAGCTACGTTCTGCCAACGTAGCTGAGGCCGACAAGGTTACCTATGCTGCTTATCATCTCGAGGGCCCCGCTAGCCATTGGTGGGAAAACTATGAAGCTATGCGCCCGGTCGGCCAAATCACTACCTGGGCTGAGTTCAGCGAGGCTTTCCGTGAGCATCACATTCCGGAAGGTCTCATGGATCGCAAGAGGGAGGAGTTCTGCAACTTCACCCAAGGAAGGCTGACTGTGGATGCATATAGCCGAGAATTTGGGAACCTGGCACGCTATGCTCCTGAAGAGGTTTCTACTGACGCCAAGAAGCAGGCAAGGTTCCGCAAGGGACTTAGCCCTGAGCTTCGCCGCGATCTCCGTCTGCACGAGTGCACATCCTTCCAGAAGCTGGTCAATTAAGCTATAAGTGCTGAGACAGGCCAGACTGATTATGACGCTTCACGCAAGCACTCTCGTGATTTTGGGTCTTCATCTGGCTCTGGAGCTCAGAAGCGCCGGGTGTGGATTCCAAGCACCGCACTGCCACCCAGATTCACCCCGAGGCCATCCTTTGAGGCGCCTCGTCCCAACCAGCAATTTGCACCGCCCAAGCCCTATGGTGGCCCCGCTGCTAATGTTGCTCCACGCCCCACTGTGGTAACATGCTTCAAGTGTGGAGAACCGGGTCACTATAGTCGAGAGTGTCCTCAGAACAACCCCAATCAAGCTGGAAAGTCCGTTGGCCGTGGTAAGCCCGCGGGAAAGACTTTCTACGCCAAGCCGGCCACTACTGCACGTGGCCATGTCAACTATGTTTCAGCCGAAGAGGCTCATGAGAATCCCAACGTCGTCCTTGGTACGCTCCTTGTTAACTGCCATCCGGCATCTGTTCTTTTCGATACTGGAGCATCTCATTCATTCATATCCGAGAATTATGCTCGGTTGCATAACACGACATTCTGTGACATGCCCACTTCCATGGTAATTCAAACTCCGGGTTCCAAATGGCAAACTTCTAGGGTAAGCCATGGGAACGAAATTCTTGTCGATAGGCTTGTTTTCCTCGCATCTTTAATAGCTCTCAAGTCCTCCGACATAAACATCATCTTGGGTATGGACTGGATGTCGGCTCATTATGCCAAGATCGATTGTGCCACTAGAACCGTTCAACTTACTCATCCCTCGGGCAAGACAGTTAATGTCCTAACTCGAGTGGCCAAGCGCCAACTTTACTCTCTCAATGCCAACCCTCTTCCAGACCTTGAGGACGTTCCGGTAGTCCGAGACTTCCCGGATGTGTTTCCGGAAGAACTGCCAGGTGTTCCACCTGACCGGGATGTCGAGTTTGTGATAGACCTTGTTCCAGGAACCATTCCAATTGCTAGAAGACCCTACAAGATGGCACCCTTAGAACTAGCCAAGCTTAAGAACCAACTCGATGAGTCCTTGAACAAAGGGTTCATCCGTCCTAGCTCCTCTCCTTGGGCTTGCCCCGTCCTCTTCGTCAAGAAGAAGGATGGAACGGATCGAATGGTTGTGGATTACCGACCTGTCAATCTGGTCACCATCAAGAACAAATACCCGCTTCCCAGGATCAACGACCTGTATGATCAGCTCGCTGGATCCTCAGTCTTCTCCAAGATGGATTTGAGGCTGGGCTACCATCAAATCAAAATCAGAAATGGGGACATTCCCAAAATGGCCTTTGTTACTCGTTATGGCCAATACGAGTACACCGTCATGTCCTTCGGTTTAACCAATGCCCCGGCCACTTTCTCCCGGTTAATGAACTCGGTTTTCATGGAGTACTTGGACAAATTCGTCGTAGTATACCTCGATGACATACTCATCTACTCCAAGAATGAAGAGGAACATGCCGAACATCTAAGGCTGGTATTGATGAAACTTCGAGAGCATCGCCTTTATGCCAAATTCTCCAAGTGTGAATTTTGGTTGTCAGAAGTGACCTATCTAGGCCATGTAATCTCCGATAAGGGTATTGCTGTCAATCCCGAGCGAGTTCAAGCCGTCCTTGATTGGACTCCACCTGAAACAGTCAAGCAAGTTCGGAGTTTCCTTGGCCTAGCGAGCTATTGCCGCCGCTTCGTCGAGAATTTCTCCAAGGTTGCTAAACCTCTAACTGAACTCCTCAAGAAAGATAAAAAGTTCGAGTGGACTCCACAGTGCGAGTTTAGTTTTCAGGAACTGAAAAGACGCCTGACATCTGCTCCCGTACTGGTACCACCAGATTTCTCCAAGGACTTTATTATCTATTGCGACGCCTCGCGACAAGGACTAGGTTAAATACTCATGCAAGATCGTCAGGTAATTGCCTATGCTTCACGGCAATTACACCCACATGAGGAAAATTATCCCACACATGATCTAGAGCTTGCAACTGTAGTCCATGCACTCAGAACCTGGCGACATTACCTCCTCGGTAATCGTTGCGAGATCTTCACCGATCACCAAAGCTTGAAATATATCTTCACCCAACCAGATTTGAATCTCAGGCAAAGACGTTGGGTCGAGTTGATCTCGGATTACGACTTAGGAATAACTTACACCCCTGGCAAGGCCAATGTCATGGCCGATGCACTAAGTCGTAAGTCCTACTGTAACAACCTGATGTTACAACAAAGTCAACCACTTCTCCATGAGGAATTTCGCAAGCTTAATCTTCACACTGTTCCTCAAGGATTCTTGTCTACTCTGGTGGCGAAACCTACCCTTATGGATCAAATCATAGCTGCCAAAAAGCGTGATAAGGGCATATCCCGGATTAAGGAAAACATTGCTAGCAGAGTAGCTAAATGTTTTTCCATGGATGAACAAGGTGCTGTCTTCTTTGAGAACCGCCTGGTGGTTCCCAAGAACCAACATCTACGCTAGATGATCCTTAAGGAAGCTCATGAATCCCCTCTCACCATTCATCCCGGTGGTACCAAAATGTATCAAGACCTACGCCAGAGGTTTTGGTGGACTAGGATGAAGAGAGAAATCGCTCAATACATTGCTAATTGCGACGTTTGTCGTCGTGTTAAAGCAGAGCATCAACGGCCTGCTGGCACCCTTCAACCTTTGGCTATTCCTGAATGGAACTGGGACAAAATCAGTATGGATTTCATCACTGGGTTTCCCAGGACCAAGAGAGGGAATAATGCCATCTTCGTCGTGATCGACCGTCTTTCCAAAGTAGCCCATTTTCTACCTGTTCGTGAGAGTATCACTGCTAGCCAGCTAGCTGACCTATACATCTCCCGAATAGTGTCTCTTCATGGTGTCCCATTGGAAATTAACTCAGACCGTGGAAGTCTCTTCACCTCTCGATTTTGGGAAAGTTTCCAAAATGCTATGGGAACTCATCTCTCCTTTAGCACCGCCTTCCATCCCCAATCAAGTGGTCAAGTAGAGCGAGTAAATCAAATTCTGGAAGATATGCTCCGAGCTTCTGTTATCTCGTTCGGAATGAGTTGGGAGAAATGCCTTCCATTCGCGGAGTTTGCTTATAATAATAGCTATCAAGCTAGTTTGGGCAAGGCTCCCTTCGAAGTTCTCTATGCACGAAAATGTCGAACGCCTCTTAACTGGTCAGAAACCGGGGAAAGACAACTCTTTGGCCCGGATATGATTCAGGAAGCAGAAGAGCAGGTTCGCGTTATTCGTGAGAAATTGAAAACAGCCCAATCTCGCCAAAAGAGTCAATATGATCGTAAACATAAGACTATGACATTTGAAATTGACGAGAAAGCTTACCTTCGGGTTACCCCATTAAAGGGAACCCGTCGCTTCGGTATCAAAGGCAAATTGGCTCCTTGTTACATTGGACCCTTTCGCATTCTTGCCAAACGAGGAGAAGTTGCCTACCAATTGGAACTACCTCCGCATCTTTCCAGAGTTCACGATGTCTTCCACGTTTCGCAACTCAGGCGTTGTTTCGCGGATCCTATCCGTGGAGTGGACCACGAAACGCTTGATTTACAAGATAACCTTTCTTATCGGGAATACCCCGTTCGTATCCTTGATCAAGCCGAGCGTACCACTCGACGTCATAATATCAAGTTTCTCAAGGTTCAATGGTCACACCATTCCGAGGAAGAAGCCACTTGGGAAAGGGAGGATCGTCTTCGACTCGAGTACCCCGCCTTCTTCACAGATGATCCTAAATCTCGGGACGAGATTCTATTGAGTGGGGGTGAGTTGTCACACCCTAGCTAGGTTATGCATTAGAGTGTGCATCATGTTTACCTTCATCAGAAATTGAAATGGGGAAAGCAGAACCCCCAACACCCCCCCCCCTGAAATCAACTAGGGTTTACTAAAAATAAATTCAATGAACCTGAAATGCCCTTCAAATATGTTCACCCTCTTTGCCTTGGGTTAGAACCCTTGGGAAAAATGGTGCATATAATTTTAGGTCAACAAAAGGGGCATTGACTTAATTCATAAATATTTGAATTTGGGCATTTAAATACTATTAAATAATTCAAATGCTCAAAAAAATGTTGGAACTATTTTTGGGCCACTGAAATATTTCAGAAAGTGTCCATAAATATTTTCAGGATTTTATAAAATGATTTAGTATTTAAACTAAATCAAAACAGAATAACAAAAATAAAAAAACAGAATAAAATTAGAAAAGAGAGAGAGAGTAGGCCAGTGGGCCACTTACCTGGTCCTACCTGGCCCAGTGCCAGGCCACCAGCGGCCCAGCCCACCAGGCCGTTGCCAGTCGTCCCCTAGCTCCTGCCAGGAGGACGAAGGGCGTGTGTCCGCGGTGCGCCAGCACGCGCACGGCCACCGACGGCCACCTCCTGCTTCGGCCGCCTCCCCGACGTCGCTTTGGACGCCACGCACCCCCCTGGCCCTCTCATTCCCCCTCCCCCGTGCTCATCCCCTCCTCTGCTCTCTCTCCCGCGCAACCGCCATGAGCCCGAGAGCGCCGACGAGAACCACCACGGCCACCGCCTCCCCCTCGCTTCCCTGACCAGCTTAGAGGCTCCGCCTCGACCCCGTCTTGCTCCTCACCGAACCACGCCCCGCCGGAAGCCCCGCATCGTCGAATTCAAGCCCTTCTTCAAGCTTCGGCACCGACGATCGCCGCCGTCGATTCGCTTGCTCCAGTGCCTCCCCGAGCTTGCCGAGGCCACCGCTGCACCCGCTGTGAGCTCCTGTGTCGTTTCCCCCTCTCCCCTGGCTCGTTTTCTTCCTCTAACACCGATGCCCGTCGGAACCGAGAGCTCTTCGCCGCCGGCCATGCCGCCACCGTGACCACAGCCGTGCAAGCTCACTCCCGAGCACGGCAACGTGCTCCACACCTCACCAGGAGCACGTGGAACCCATCAGTTTCCCCTCCCGTGCACCACAACGCCGATCCGCTCAACTCCCGAACTCCGGCCGCCGCGCAAGTTGCCGCCGCCGTCGTTTTAGGCCACTAGGGCTGCTGCCGTGTGCACAGATGGATGCGGGCGAGTCCCAGCTCCGCGTAGATGCCCTCCGCTGGCCATTTGGTCGCCGGAGGAGGAATTCCGAGCCCCTCCGCCGTCTCTGGCCTTGCCGGCGACGAGCCGGGGTCAACTCCGGCGTGTTTTGACCCCGGGTCAGCTGGGTTGACCCCCCCTGTCTCACTGACGTGTGGGCCCAGGCGCCTGCCTAATTACTGTTAGTTAATTAGAGTTAATAAAAATTAGCTAATTAGTGAGCCACTGACATGCGGGCCCCGCCCGGCTAACCAAGTTAGTTAGGGTTAACTAACTTAGTTAGTTGATTGTGTCACTGACCAGTGGACCCCACTGGTCAGGTTTGACCTGGAGGCGCCAGTTGACCTGCTGACATCAGGGTGATGTCATGCTGACGCAATAACTCCTTTTCTGGATTTAATTTTATATAGAAAATTCCAGAAAATTGCCTAAACTTCAAAAATTCATAGAAATTCAACCATAACTCCAAATGATACAAATTATATATGAAAAATTATGAGAAAAATTCAAGGAATCCATCTGTACCTTTTTCATGCATGTTTGAACAATGCTTGTCCTCTGTTTTGGACAAAACAAATAAAGGGCATTTAAATAATCATATATGGGGTTGGAATTTGAATCTTGTACTCAAACCAACTTCATTTAAATCATAGCTAGTTGCATTAGCTCAAGACACATCCATATTGCCATGTAATAGCATGCATCATATTGTCGCATATCATCATGTGTTGATTGTGCTCGGTTGTGTTCTTCGTGGTAGGTTCTGCCTCCGAGGATATTCACGAGTATCCAACTGAAGGGCAGTATCCCGTCACCACTCCATCAGGCAAGCAACCATTGATCATTCCGATACAACCCATGTTCTCGCTCCTGCTCTTGTTTACTGCATTAAGACAACACGATTCAAACTGCTGTGTGCTACGGTAGTTGAACCCTTATCCTCTGCATGACCTGTCATTGCCACAGTAACTAGATGAAACCCACTAGCATGTGTAGGAGTTGATTGAGCCATGTTTTGTGATTCCTACCTTGCTATGCCTGCTATGCTTAGAGGTGTGTCAGGTCTGGTTCATCCGGGGGATGGGCTAGAGTGAAATGCTTGTGCCAGTAATATGTGGGAGGTGTTGAACATGTTTTGGTAAAGGTATCGATGAGAGGCCATGTAGGAGTACATGGTGGGTTGTTTCATTGAAGCCGTCCCTAAGAACTGAGTTCTGTATGCGTGAATTAAGATTCAGCTACTACCACACATTGGGCCCTGAAATATGACCCCGCTCGACTTACCGACCCCTCTCGCCTCAGTCCAGGAGTTGCAACTAGTTTCTGGTGTTTGTAGGATATGTGTTGGCGGCCGTGCGTAGCGCTGACCCTAGGGGTGGGCTATGTTGCGGTAGATACACCGTGGCACGGTGTACCTAGTCACCGTTTGGTGTCTCGGGAACCCTGTTCACATCGTTCGGGGCCATTGAGGACACCCTGGCCGGATTTCCTTGCGGATGGAACCTAAATAGGCGATGACCCTGGACTAGAGACTTGTGAGGTTAGTCAGGTCGTGGTCTACACCCACGTCGGTTTTCGCTTGAAGTCTGCCGAGCACATTTCGTGTGCAGACGCTAAGTGGTGGAAACATGTGTGACGAAGTACACCCCTGCAGGGTATAAAACTATTCGAATAGCCGTGTCCGCGGTAAAGGACTACTTGATTGCATATACAGTTCATAGACAAGTTAATGGATACTACTAAAAGACTCAAGATAAGTGTGAGTACCGAGGATGGCCCCCTCGCAGGATACGAGGGAGGATCCACGGTGGAGTATTGTGATGGTGAGTAGTGGACTCGTGTGCGAAAACTATTTTGCTAAAAGATTCCGTAGGATAGCTTAGCCAAGGGTCAAAGCTGGCTTGCTGCATAAACCCCACCACCTTCTTGAGAATGAGCATGTATAGTAGGTTCTGATGTAAGACTTGCTGAGTACCTTTGTACTCATGTTTGCTTATTTATTGTTTTCAGACAACAACACTGCCCCCTCCGATGGGTTTTACGTAGACCTTGACGTCGACGAGTGACTAGCCACCCAGGTGGTGATCCAGGCCATGGAGGGCCCTATGTAGATAGACAGGCTTCGAGAAGCCTTCTTTGTTTCTAGAGTCTGTACTCAGACTAGTTGCTTCCGCATGTGCTTGTATGACTGTATGACTTGAGTGTCGGGTCATGTGACCCCTACCTGTATGGATATGTTATGTATGGCTCCCTGGAGCCTTTAAATAAAGTACTTGAGTTGTAGAGTTTTGTTGTGATGCCATGTTGTATGTACTCATATCGGGCATATTGTGTGAATGATTGAAATGCTTGGTATGAGTGGGATCCGACAATCTAGTTGTTTGTCCTTCGCAGCCTTTCTTATGGGGAAATGTAGTCTAGTGCTCCTCGAGCCATAGTAGTCCGCTACAGCCAGGTTCACCGGAGTCCTGCTAGCCCAGCACTACTATTCAGGACACTTGACTGGCCGGCATGTGTTTCACTTCGTCCCTATGTCTGTCCCTTCGGGGAAATGTCACGCGGTGATCTCCGGAGTCCTGTCTAGCCTGCTACAGCCCGGGATCCCCCGGAGTCCTGTTAGCCCAGTGCTACAGCCCGGAATCACTCGTTGATGACCGACATGTTCGTTGTGATTCATGTATGCCTGTCTCCATAGGTCTGTGCCGCGTTGGGTTCACGACTAGCCATGTCGGCCCGGGTTCTCGGTCATATGGATGCTAGCGGCATTGTCATATAAGCGAGCCAAAAGGCGCAAACGGTCCCGGGCCATGGTAAGGCGACACCCATGGGATACCGTGCGTGAGGCCGCAAAGTGATATGAGGTGTTACCGGCTAGATCGATGTGGCTTAGAATCGGGGTCCTGACATGTTCATACATGTAGGTCTGTGTGCACAGCGGTGCCAACTCTCTCACATCACGAGAGCGGTGCCAAAATCTTTTGTTTTGACATCGATGCATGTTATGTGGCATACTTTTGCGAAATATGGCATCGGCCACATAGTGGAAGGCAACAAATGCCCAAGCTCTTCACGTGCTCCTAGTTAAATGAGAGGAAATAGAAAGAGAGAGAGAGAGAGAGAGAGAGAGAGAGTGAAAAAATATCACTAGCCAGCTAACCCTATCGTATGAGCAAATGATATTGGTACCTCTTGATGACACGGCGATCTTATGCAGCCAGTTGCTCTAATATGTTCTCTTCTTTTACAGATAAAAAAGACCCGAAAGTGAAAAATGTGCTGCACTAGAACAATCTCATCGAATGCCTTCATCTCCATCTTACAAAAAATGATTTGATCGACTACCGGGGGCAGCACATCTGAGATTAAATTGGCCAGGTTCTTTGTTCTGGAGGCAAGTGTGCTCAAGGTAATGAGGTTTGGCATTCTCTGGCGCAACAATGAATTGCGTGCTGATCACCGCAAGCATCTAAGCCTAAATGACAAAGTCTCTACAGAAGCTGAATTTGTTTTTGAAACATCAAGTGGCCAGAGGCTCAAAAAGTTATTTGCCCATTAGTGACTTGTCAGGGCGGTGGATTTTAGTTTGTACGATAATGCTGCATCCACCTAAAGTAACAAAAGTTCTTACGTAAACTTCCTAGTAATTCCCTCTTCGTAGGTGCAGCATTACTCCTAACATTTGTAATATCAGTTTGAAACTTGTAAGATTGCCGTGTCCTATTCCTGCGTTTTCAAAATCCTACGAATCAAACAGGTCCTGAGTTGGTGATGATGTTGTGCCTCCCATCTTTCACCAATAGCCGTCGGATCTAGATCTGACGCATACAAACCAAGCTTCTCCATTTTTGCAAAAAGATGCCCGCACTTGTTCCCTATTTACAAACAACTCCTTGTCTCTCACAATCAGCCTCATCTCCTCCCCACCACATCTAGGAGTAGAAGGCCGTGGAAAAATCTAGCGCGATGGCCGCTGCCGGAGCCGTCCACCCCCAATCTTGGTGTTCCGTGCAATGCACGGGCATCTACGCACGGGAAATTATGTCGAACAGGGCTAGTTGTAAGTAGGCTAGCTCTACAGCCATGATGATAGTGACTGCAGACAGTGAGGCTGACTATGGTATGCCGAACACAGCGCCTATACTCAGGTGTCATCTCCGGCGCAGGGTCTTGTCACTTCACTGTGAGGAGCAGCACGTAATAATTTGACCAACGGATAGTACAGTGCTAGTACTCCTACTCCTACTACTACTACTCCTACATTGGTAGTACTACTACTAGTACTAGTAGCACCACCGTCTGGATTTAGGAGTACTACCACGTCCATCTGGATTTTAGTATTTGACTAGCAATATCTAGTAATGCATGTCACCAAAAATGTACTACTCCCTCTGTAAATAAATACATCGTGTTTTATTCCTATCGATGAGAGAACTTAATGTTTTTTGCTACTCCTAAGTAGAGTACTAATAGGATTACATGCAATGAACTAAACACTGCATGTCATGTTTGGTAGTCTCAAGTCACTTAAAGCATGCACGGCCCACATCTCTCATTGGTTGATATGTCACGAAATAAGAAACAAGGAGGGAGTTAATGCACCGTGCCTAAGTATTTTGGGATTATTTGGTTTTCATAAGGTGACTTACACAACATTTTTGTTTACATGCATTAACATTTTATTAGTTAAATCAAAGGTCAAAACTTGGCGCAAAATGCAAAGGGGACCAATAAACTAGTAAACATCAAACTTCTCTCGTTTGGCCCCAACTAGAGGTCCGGTGAGATGACTATACTGCACCGGCACAGAGGGGGATGCAGCTTCATTGACTTACGGCAACTGCCTTTGGGTGAATGACACATGGCCCAGGGGGTGGCTGGCCCACCTATCATACAGCCAAAGGCAGGTGCAGTAGAGGGCCGAGGAGTAGTACGAAATCCTACACACCTACGCACGCTAACCAAGGGCTGAGTGATCACTCGAATCCCAAGATCAGTTGACTACAAGCTATGCTAGACCCATGGAGGTGATGAGCGCGAGCATCAGCTGGCTGTGCCAGATGGTCCACGACGCCGGCCTGCGACCCGGCACCGAGGAACGTCTCCAGGTAGTATTGCTTGAGGCCGCCAGGGCGAGGGGCCGCTTGGACGACAGCTTCGTCTCCTTGTTTGACGAGGTCCTTGTCGGTTTCCTCAACAAGTTCACCATCGTCAAGAAGCTTGCGGACGACTTTGACGTAAGCCTCCAGCCGACGCGCCCAGGCTCTGCGATGCCTGCCACCCTCAACGGCCACTATGGTAACAACCTCTTCGACGCACTGGTGGCCCTGCGACTGCCCGCCGTCGCGCCGGAGAAAGTCCACCTCGAGGTCGCGCTCGCCGCGCATCGCCTGGCGCAGCAAGACACCCTCGACATAATCACCCACGTCTACGCGCAAATCATCCACAAGGACTACTACATGCAAGAGGAGGACGATAGGACGCTGGCCTTCTTGAAGCGCAGGGCAACCTTGGACGACACTGTTCAGAAGCATGTTGAGCTCGCCGCCAACGCCACTGCTCCTCACACGTCGGTTGGTGACCCGGCGCACTAGGGCATGAGGATGTCGTTGAATGTTGATGGATCCGTATGTATTTTTATCTTTCCGTCAAATCCATGTAGTAGTATATGATACTACAGTAATTATCTTACCTTTCACATCAACTTCATAATTTTCGTACATACTCCAGGCATGAACGGTGCCAGAACCAAAATTCTCATTACTCTAGGCAAAATCGTTATTTTCTATCTATCGGTCACGCCATGGAGCAGAACCAAATTTTACAAGTTACAAGTTTAAAAGGAAAAGCCTGCCTTGTTCGCGTCGCACCCCCACACGGTTGGTCCGACACGCCGCTCAAGCGGGAATGCGTGTGGTGTTGCATTTTCACTTACAAGTGGGACCGCAGTTGAGAAAATCGACTATCGGCAAACCCCCACCCACCCACCGCGTGATGGCTGAGAAAACATGAGGGAGAAGAGATGGCTGTAGCACGGACTCCAAGAAAATTGGTGTCGGATGGGACTCGTGTGGGTGGCGTGGGCTGTACTGCTAGACGTGAATGCTAGTTATGGCCCATGCCACCCCACTATATCGAGCCTATATCGAGGTATGTAGAACAAATTTCCTGTAGTCCGTGCTCAGCCCTCCTCTATCTCTCTTCTCAGCCAGCCAGCGGACGCGTGGAGCCCATCATCTGTTTGCTTACATGCGGTCCCACATGTCAGTGAAAACGCAAGAGGACCCACTGAACCTGCACATCTTTCACCTCGACGTGCTGGTGATGAAAAACAAATCCAATAAAGATCTTTGGTGGCCGCTTTTGGAGTTACTCAAGAGTAGTAAGATTCTATTTACAGTTTAACCCAAGATGCACATCTCGTGGCTTCAACTACCACTCTATTTTCTTCCATGACACGACCTGGATGCTGGATGTCCCATGTGTCGGAAAAAGGAGGAAGAACCCGACCAAATCTTCAGTTCTGCTCTCGGATTAGACTAGTTGTGCTAACTTAAATTTTTTATTGTGTACTCTCTCCGTTCCAAAATACTTGACTTCCATTTGTCCAAAAATGGATGTACCTATATACTAACACATGTCTAGATACATATATATTTTGACAAATAGAAGGCATGTATTGTTCAACGGAGGGAGTAGAATGGATGCAAGCTTTTGTATTGGGAAGAATAGTACATCCATATATTGATAGAGCGGAATTTAGTAGATGTTCTATCACTTTTAGCTAGCACAGACGCAAGATTGAGCCTCCGCAGATCAACAATGAATGCATCGAGAAGGCACTAATCCAACTTACAAGAGTAGTAAAATGTATTCTTGTGGTTCTTGTTTTCTATGGTCTTGCTTTTCTAGTCAAAATTATCGTTGGAGTTCATGCAAAACGGAGGTCCATTTGGTATTATGCGTTGGAGTTGGCCTTACAAGTGGGACCACAGTTAAGGAAACCGACTATCGGCAAACCCCCAGCTCGCCCACCGCGCGATGGCTGAAGTTAGAGAAACGACGAGGTTGAAGAGATTGCTCTAGCACGGACTCCAAGAAATAATATGGTGTTAGATGGATGTCGTGGTGGTGGCGTGCGGCTTACTCCTGGACGTGAATGCTTGTTCTGGCCCATGCCACCCTACTACTCCTACTAGTATATAGTATACTAGTATCAAGGATTCGAGGTGCTGGTTACGTACAACGAACACATTAACATATGGCTACAGTAAAAACACCTGCCCGACGCGCGAAGCATGTGAAGCTAGTACAAATTTAGAGAAGCGACTCGAAAGCCATTCATATATTTAGTAAATTTATCACAGGCATATCATTTTATTACATACAACAGGTCATCAACCCACATCGACAATGAGGATACATTATAAATACTAAAATTTTCACCACACAACAAATAACAAGCAATGAAATAAACTTCAACTCAACCATTCCCCGGCGTTGGAAACGCCTGCTTTGAACCACAAGTGATTCTCTGGGACGGGCCATCGATTGTCAATCTGGAAACCAACGTAGGACTGATCAACCAGGCTGAAGCGGCCTACTATATCCCTACCAGGGTAGGGAACCACACAAATGTCTGAGGTATAGACATAGTTGCTTCTCATAAATGGAACTGTTAACGTTGTGTCAACAGCAGTTGGATCGCCTTTCACCATCATCGGATAGTTTTTTCCAAGGAAGAGCGAGTTTTCTCCAAGACTATCAATTATGTACTAGGGAGAAGGAGTTGGCGCTAGCACACTAGTATCCATCCCGAATACCATGCAACGGGTGTTGGAATAGGTCCGGAGAGTGCGACCATGGGAGACACCTGCTTCCTTAGCAGTAACATCATCAGTGGGCTATATACACACAAGAAGAGGTGATCCATCGGAATTAGTTGCCAGGCGCCACAGAGTATATGGGCGGTGCTCGTCCTCATGCTCGTGATCATCACCATCGTCATCTCCCCCTTGGTTATAAATTTTTTCAAGTATAGGTGGTGGGATGTTCACAGGACCTTGGAAACACAAGAAGAAGGTTAATTAGTAAAGGGAAACTTGCTAACCCGCATGCATGTGGATGAAACAATTATAATTTCGGTGGAAGACAAACGTACCGAAACTATTAGGATGCCATGCAAAAACAGTGCCACAAGTGGTGGCAGCAAACACAAGGCCCTCGTATTGAATTGCATCACAGTACTCATCCGTGTACAGAAACTGATTTTTGAGCAAGATCCATCGAGTGAAACCATCAAGGACGGCAACAAGCTTGTCGAAGATAGCAACAACAACATAGTTGCTGTAATTCCAAGAGCGGTTGGGAACTCGAAAAATTGCTATCTTCCGTAGAATACAGTAACCATGATCATATTTGAACGTGCGTACATTACCGGTGTGCTCAACCTCTGGGCAGTGTGCTGAGATTTTTGGAAGTGGAACCCGGTGACGAGTGTACACATTCACAAGTTCCCACTCGCAGTTGGACCCAATGTAAACAACCCAATCTCCATTTGCGCCCGCCCAAGCCTTGCCCTCAAGCGATGGCATCTTAACATCATACTTATCATTATCAAGCGGCATCAACTTGCACAGGGCGAGGCCTCCGTCGTGCCGGCGCCAGTCATCATCAGGGTCACGGCGAAGAAGATAGGGGAGATCAAACCGCTCCTTGACTCTTGGGTTCTTTGTAATGATGTTATTAGTTGAGTCGAGAATGGGCTTGAACGAACCTACCATGCTAGCCAAGGTGATAACGTCGCACCGATCAATGAGTTCCTCCACCACGCCATCTTTTAGATCGGGGCAAGAATAACGGGGTCGTTTCCTGCCTGTTCCCTCCATGGAGAAGACAATCGAACAATGTCAGTAGAAAGGGTGAAGGGCTGAAGGAAAATGGAGGAGGGAGAGGAAGAGCGTGCGACAGTAGTTCCTAATTGAGAGGGAAAGGTGAAGAGTCGGTGGACGGTTGCGAGTTTGCCACAGTTCACGAAGAGGTGCCCCGGCCTACACGTCCGTTCGGAAATACTCCTATTCTCGCCATCGTCTCACTGATATGTTGGAACGGGACCACATGTCAGCGAAACATGGTGTGTAATTTTCGTGCAAAATGCGATCTGGTCGCGTTGGCCCGAGGTGCCGCATTAGTTATCGACCTTTATTTTTTTAATGGCATGCCAATCAGTTTTGAAGCACGACTAACTGGTACTGTACACAGAGAATATATAAACTACTCTACCACTACTCCACCTCCAGTACTAGTAGTATAAACAAGATATATAGGAAGGAGCTTGAGTGCTTTCTTGCTAAGGGCTGCCCACTTGCTTCTCACACTACCACCCTCTCTCAGATCTAAAAAAGACGACCCCTCTCTCCCTCCTCACTAGTGGTCACAGATCCACCGGGGAAGAAAAGGACGTGCAACGTTGACGCACTCGTCGTCGGCGAGCGAGGTCACGCACTGACGACAAGGCCGTCCTCTCAGACCTAGCGCCCGCGCGGGATGGCCTCCCTCCCCAAGCTCGCTGCCGTAGTGTGTGCGGAGGACGACGACCACAAGCGAAGCCAGTTCCCGCCGACCCTCAGGTGTGCTACCTCTTTTCGAACCATAACCTTGTTCTATTGCCCCATCTACCACGTCGTTGCATGTGGATCTTTTTCCACTCCACCATCTTCCCAATTTGCTATCCTCTGCTCTGCTGGCCACGCAGACAAAAACCATAATTTGCACTATTAAAGGAAACCCTACTTCATGCAGACTAATCCATGTCTGGGTTGAATAAGGAAAGGAAGGGGGACTGTACTGTCCAAGAGAGTAGGCATCGAACCCGCATCTAGGTTGAAAAGGGGAAAATCAGTAGCTAAGGAACGAGTCTCGTGTCTCTTGGTTGAAGAAGGGTAGAAAGGCATGACAACGCAATAGAGAATGACCAGGTCGATCGGTTTGTTGTCCTCACATAGGAAAAAGGTGGGTAAAGAGAGCAAAAATGGGATGTAATCCACATATGCTGCCTGGATATTTGTTGCTCTGGGCAACCATACCTCCCTCACCACTCTGCGTCCGTGGAGGGACATCGTACTGGTGCGCCCACTGTCCCAATGGGCCTCCCATGCTCTTATTGCCACTTTTTTCTGTTAGTATAACGCTAGCAGTCAAGTCAAGCAATGCTACTGCTAAAGTGATGCCACATTTAACTAATGCCGCTCTTAGTCTAATGCCACCGATAAATTTAAGCAATGCCATTTAATGTCACTTGATTATTTCAGGGTTAGCTGTTGATTGTGGATGTATTAAAGATTTTTTTAGCTAAGGCATTCTAATGCTGTGGCACAGCCAGTATACCAACGATGAAACTTGTTACTACCTTCAGATTTTTGCACTGTTAATGCTTATAGATTACATACCTCACTTTCATGAGATAAGTTAATTTTTTTGTACAGTGTCACCAAAATGCCAAGGCACTGATGTCATTTTATTTTAGTTACACTGCACAGACAATTATGAAGACAAGAGGAAAGGTCAAGAGTGGGCACCTCCTCCTCTGGCTGTTCTGTTGATTCGTTCGATTAAGTTTTTATGTTTGATCGATTATCAAGATTGGGATAGAAAATTTTAAGGTCCCCCCGAGTTCGAAATGATATTTACCTTGGAGGTACATGGTTTGCAATTTTTTTATACTATCATTAGTTAATAATGCTAGTTACCTTCAGACTTTTGTATTTGGTTTAATGCTCATGCAGAGCTGGTATACCAATGCTGAAACTTGTTACCTTTACATTTTGTATTGTTAATTCTTATAGAAACCTTCCAGTGCTAGAGTTTATTGAATTCTGTTCAGTAAAACAATTGTACTGTACCCTGTAATAAACTAACTACTCTACTGTTGCACTAGCCACTGGATTAGTGTATATTTGTAGTATTCGAATGGTGTTGCATTAGCATATGGACATAAATAAAGTGTTGCAAGCTTTCCCAGATATGTGCTCAAGAAAACTACTACCTGTTTTTCTAAATACTAGACATTTGGGTACTTTAAATTGAACCGCGAAAATGTCTTATATTAAGGAACAAAGGGTGTAGAGTTCACTCAAATTATCCTGGTAAAGCTAGTCACATCTTTGTTAAAATTAATGTTCATTATGTTATCGGAGGATGTCTGTATGTTTGTCTCTAATGCCTGTCGACTACAAACCTGACATCATGATGTAATGTTAAGTCATTTCCTTTTGTACAGTGTCACTGAATTGTCAAGGCGGTGATGGCATTTTATTTTAGTAGAACTGCACAAAATTTGCTTAAAAGAAGAGGAAAGGTCAGGAATGGCTCAGTTTTTAGAAAAAACTATGTATGCCTTCCTGACATCAGCCAATGTTGCTTTATTTATTCCTTCAAACAGGTGGTTAGAAACAGTCTTGCTACCTCTTCCCATTATGAAATTGGAATGCTTATATTTATGAGTCTATGCTTCAACTAGTGCCACTTTTAGAGTAATCACACTTTCAATATCTATGCAAACAGGGATCACTGGTAGAAAAAGGGCCTATAGTCCCGGTTCGTAAGGGCCTTTAGTCCCGGTTCCTGAGCCAGGACTAAAGAGTCGGTACTAATGCCCCGACCCTTTAGTGCCGGTTCAATCTAGAACCGGGACTGATGGGCCTCCACGTGGGCAGTGCGCAGAGCCCAGGCAGGAGACCCTTTGGTCCCGGTTGGTGGCACCAACCCGGACCAATAGGCATCCACACGTCAGCATTTTGTGGCTGGGTTTTTTGTTTTTTTTGAAGGGGGGGGGGGTTAATTTAGGTGTTTCAAATATTGTGTTACCTAGCTATAATTAATAGAGAGAAGTGTCCTCTCTTATGTCCATGCTTGGTCGACGCTACGTACTATACATACGTATAGAGAGTACTAGACACGCTAGCTAGCTAGTAAGCAAACGAAGGAAACGGAAGATCGTCATGAACATATATGCGTACAGAGAGAAGTGATATCGACCACCTCTCCTTCTCCGAGAGATTGGTCGAACAACAAGTTCTCGTATATCTATCTGACACTACCGGCTACATATATACAATAATTATCTCTTACAAATATAATCATACGGACTTAGGGTCCACATAGAATTCTCCGTCTTCAGGGATCACGTGGTCAAGAAAGAATGCCGCCAATTCCTCTTGAATGGCTCGCATGCAAGCTGGTGCTAGGAGTTCATCCCGCTTCTGAAACATCTAATTTAAAGAAGGGGTCAATACATATATAAATGAATGAATGAAACTCAACACAAATGATGGTAATAAAATAAAATTGTGAATGTTGTTATTTACGTACTTCATATTGTTCGTCAGTGTAGCCCCGCTCACAGGTCGTGTGGCGGATGGACTCGCAAACGTAGTATCCACAGAAATCATTCCCTTGTTCCTGCCACAACCACTTTACAAGAAATAGAGGTTAATCAAATTGATAAGCAAGAATGCCAAATGGTATTGATGAAACTAGCGCTGGAATGACTAGTAGATCCGCTTAAAATGGTACTATAGTACTTACTTTCGGGTGTCTAAATTGCAGCTCCTTTGGCAGTCCCGGAGCTTTTCTGGTGAATTTTCTCCAAACCCTGCCGGACAAACAAAACAATTACTTGATATATCAGGAAATGAACAAAGTTGCTGATATGGTGGATATTGATCGATTTAACTTACTTCTTGAGTATTTGAGTCATGTCTGCATAGTCCCTGGGGATCTTTTCGTCTTGAGTCTAAGACGGTTACTAGTCCCTGCTCAAGCTTAATCTCTAGGAGAATATAGTGGAAACTGCACATGCATGCATAACTCATCAATTACATTACTATAACCTTGACTAATATATAAGGGAAACCGAATATGCACAAGACAGTAACACTCACTTGAAGTTGTAAGGAAAGAGTATTATATCTTTGTTTTCATTTATTACCAACGATCGTAGCAAGTTGGCCTCGGTAGCTACGGCATGAAATTTAACCTGAGTTGCATCTATGAGATATGTGTTAATGAACCCAATATCACCGACTTGTCTTTTCTTCAATTCGGCGATCTTCAATCTGCATAATATAGTGAGGATGATTATAAATACATGCAATGAAAGAGCTAAGCTATACAGAGGAACTTAATGACAGAAGTAGTACTACTTACAGACAGTAGCAGGCGACCGTTGTTTTATCGAGGGCCAATTGATTGAAAAACAGATAGAACTCCTCAAATGGAACAGGCAACAGTTCAATTCCAACGAGGTCATGCTCCTTTTTAACTTTCACATACAAAGTACTCCTCCCCCCAGAGTCTCTGCAGATTTTCAAGTACCAATCATGCAATCTTCGTATCATCGTTGATAGAGATCTTTCATCTTTGACGAGAGGCTTCCCTTACTCGTATCTTTGTATCTACACGTCCATGGGTTCATAATGTACATCGTCGGGCAGGTAATCTGCAAGATTGCTATAACCGGGCACCATCCTCGGATCATTAGCGACGTTGTGGCTAGGCACCTTGAGCGGGGGGGGGGGGGCACAATTGCTTCGCTTGTTCGCCGAGCTGGGCAATTTGTTTCCCAGCTCGTCCTTCTTTCAGCCTTTGATCACTGACAGTACTTCCCGACCGCTCCGCTTCGGCAAATTCCTTTCCAATAATGCGCTCGTAGTTTCCTTTCGGTGGAGACTTCGGTGGTTTTGTCAGGGCAGCCAGGGTGCGCTTCACTTTCACCGGATCTACCTTCTCGTCCGGAGGTGGATGTCTCTTTGCTCTCAAGCCTTGAAACCAGTCATCCACTTCGGTTCACGCGATCTCGGCGTTCTCCTCCGGGGTCCTCTCATATGGTAACTTCTCTGGAGTCTTCAGAGAAGGACCGAATCTGTATGTCCTCCTGCCTCTGGTTGTACTGCTAGACGCCAACCGAGCAGACGGAGCAATTGTCTTCTTTACTTGCTTACGAGGCGGAGGAGAAGGACTACAAAGCACCAGAGCAGCTGGAGCGGCGGCAGGTCTCTTCCGCCCTTGCTGACGAGGGGGAGAAGGAGGAGGCTGGCTGCTCGGGCGCGTCGGCGCAGGCGGAGAAGGAGGCGGAGTGCCGCCACGCGCCAGAGAAGGAGCCGGCCAAGGGCCCTGATCGTCACTCGCCGGAGGAGGAGGAGGTGGAGGAGGCGGAGTACCCTGACTTGCCGGAGGAGGAGGAGGAGGCGGAGGCGTCTAGTTCGGAAGGTTGATGAGCTCGTTCCGCCATAGGCATGGAGTCTTCAGAGCATACCCCAGCCGAGTCTCCCCTTCACCGGTAGGGTGGTCAAGCTGGAGGTCCTCAAATCCCTCCGTTATTTCATCCACCATCACCCTAGCATATCCTTCTAGAATCGGCCGGTAGTGAAAAGTTGCGCCAACTGGGACTAAAGGGGGGCATTAGTCCCGGGTCATAGCACCAACCGGGACTAATGCCGCCCTTTAGCCCCGGTTGGTGCCACCAACCGGGACCAAAGGCCTGTGTTGCCCCGAACCCAAATATTTAGTCCCACCTCGCTAGTTGAGAGGGAGGCGCACCTGTTTATAAGGTGCGGTGCGCCTACCCTCTCGAGCTCCTCTGTAAATCACGCTTTCGGGCCTAACACTGCAATCTATGCCTATGGGCCTACTGGGCCTCCCGCGGGCCTGAATCCTGGCCCAATGTAGGGTTTCTAGTCGTATTCAGGCCGTGGGGGCCCAGTAGGTAGCACTTTTTTTGTTTCTACTCAGAACTAAATACTTATAGTTTTGTAGTGATTTCTTTTTTATTTTAGGTCACAAAAATTATAAATTTTCTGTTAGTGCCATTAGTTTTAAAATTTGAATAGTTTAAATTTGATTTTTTTTAAATTTGTGTGAATCACTAGTTTATGAATAACTTTACTATAAAAATTGATTTTTGAGTCAATCTTTTTCCTGCTATTTAATATTACCGTGTTTTATCATTATACTCAATTTGGTAATTTTAGTTAGTCATAACAAATATTATAGGGGTGAGCCCTATTTTTTTCCAGTTTTTTTGTTTTGTTTTCTGCATTATTTATTTCCTTTTGTTTTTTGCTTTATTTTTTAATTCTTTTTTCTTTTAGTTTTAGAAAAATTATAAACTTTCTGTTAGTGCCATTAGTTTTCAAATTTGAAAACACTTTTTTAGTTTTTTTGTTTTCTTTGTTGCTTTATTTATTTTATTTTGTTTCTACTTACAACAAAATACTTATTGTTGCTATTTTTATTTTTTTTCCAGTTTTTTTGTTTTGTTTTCTGTATTATTTATTTTCTTTTGTTTTTTGCTTTATTTTTTAATTCTTTTTGCTTTTAGGTCAGCAAAATTATAAACTTTCTGTTAGTGCCATTAGTTTTAGAAAAAATATAAACTTTCTGTTAGTGCCATTAGTTTTCAAATTTGAATAGTTAAAATTGGAATATAGATGCACCTATAGAGAAAATTCCACCTAAATTCATAGTTTTCAAATAAACTCTGAAAAAGTTGGCATAGCATACTCGTCTGTTACAAATTTGGCATGGTATCATCATAATAGTTGCGGGAGAAAGTCTTCACTTTTTCTTCGCTTGTGTCATTTGCTTATTGCGCTGTAACCATGGATAATCTTCATTGTTTATCAGGATGCTTGGGTCAGCCTTGACATTGAAGGGAGGAATTTCATGAAACTTTTCATAATCTTCAGACATGTCTGTCTTGCCGTCCACTCCCAGGATGTCCCTTTTTCCTGAAAGAACTATGTGGCGCTTTGGCTCATCGTATGATGTATTCGCTTCCTTATCTTTTCTTTTTCTCAGTTTGGTAGACATGTCCTTCACATAGATAACCCGTGCCACATCATTGGCTAGGACGAACGGTTCGTCAGTGTACCCAAGATTTTTCAGATCCACTGTTGTCATTCCATACTGTGGGTCTACCTGTACCCCGCCGCCTAATAGATTGACCCATTTGCACTTAAACAAAGGGATCTTAAAATTAGGTCTGTAGTCAAGTTCCCATATATCCACTATGTAACCATAATATGTATCCTTTCCGCTCTCGGTTGCTGCATCAAAGCGGACACCGCTGTTTTGGTTGGTGCTCTTTTGATCTTGGGCGATCGTGTAAAATGTATTCCCATTTATCTCGTATCCTTTGTAAGTCAATACAGTCAAAGATGGTCCCCTGGACAACAAGTACAACTCATCACAAATAGTGTTGTCACCTCTGAGACGTGTTTCCAACCAACTACTAAAAGTCATGATGTGTTCACATGTAATCCAGTCGTCGCACTGCTCCGGGTGTTTGGAGCGCAGACTGTTCTTGTGTTCATCGACATACGGGGTCACCAAGGTAGAGTTCTGTAGAACTGTGTAGTGTGCTTGAGACCAAGAATATCTGTCCCTGCATATTATTGAGTCTCTTCCAAGAGTGCCTTTTCCAGTCAGTCTCCCCTCATACCGCGATTTAGGGAGACCTATCTTCTTAAGGCCAGGAATGAAGTCAACACAAAACCCGATAACATCCTCTGTTTGATGGCCCATGGAGATGCTTCCTTCTGGCCTAGCGCGATTACAGACATATTTCTTTAGGACTCCCATGAACCTCTCAAAGGGGAACATATTGTGTAGAAATACAGGCCCAGGATGACAATCTCGTCGACTAGATGAACTAGGACGTGCGCCATGATATTGAAGAAGGATGGTGGGAACACCAGCTCAAAACTGACAAGACATTGCGCCACATCACTCCTTAGCCTTGGTACGATTTCTGGATCGATCACCTTCTGAGAGATTGCATTGAGGAATGCACATAGCTTCACAATGGCTAATCGGATGTTTTCCGGTAGAAGCCCCCTCAATGCAACAGGAAGCAGTTGCGTCATAATCACGTGGCAGTCATGAGACTTTAGGTTCTGAAACTTTTTCTCTGGCATATTTATTATTCCCTTTATATTCGACGAGAAGCCAGTCGTGACCTTCATACTGAGCAGGCATTCAAAGAAGATTTCATTCTCTTCTTTCGTAAGAGCGTAGCTCGCAGGACCTTTATACTGCTTCGGAGGCATGCCGTCTTTTTCGTGCAAACGTTGCAGGTCCTCCCGTGCCTCAGGTGTATCTGTTGTCTTCCCATACACGCCCAAGAAGCCTAGCAGGTTCACACAAAGGTTCTTCATCACGTGCATCACGTCGATTGGGGAGCGGACCTCTAGGTCTTTCCAGTAGGGTAGGTCCCAAAATATAGATTTGTTCTTCCACATGGGTGCGTGTCCCTCAGCGTCATTCGGAACAGCTACTCCGCCGGGACCCTTTCCAAAGATTACGTAGTGTAAATCATTGACCATAGCAAGCACGTGATCACCGGTGCGCATGGCGGGCTTCTTCCGGTGACCTGCCTCGCCTTTTAAATGCTTGCCTTTCTTTCGACATTGATGGTTGGTCGGAAGAAATCGACGATGGCCCAGGTACACATTCTTCCTGCATTTGTCCAGGTATATACTTTCAGTGTCATCTAAACAGTGCGTGCATGCGTGGTATCCTTTGTTTGTCTATCCTGAAAGGTTACTGAGAGCAGGCCAATCGTTGATGGTCACGAACAGCAATGCCTTAAGGTTAAATTCCTCCTGTCTGTGCTCATCCCACGTACGTACACCGTTTTCATTCCACAGCTGTAAAAGTTCTTCAACTAATGGCCTTAGGTACACATCAATTTTGTTGCCGGGTTGCTTAGGGCCTTGGATGAGAACTGGCATCATAATGAACTTCCGCTTCATGCACATCCTAGGAGGAAGGTTATACATACATAGAGTCACGGGCCAGGTGCTGTGATTGCTGTTCTGCTCCCCGAAAGGATTAATGCCATCTGCGCTTAAAGCAAACCATACATTCCTTGGGTCCTTTGCAAACTCATCCCAGTACTTTCTCTCGATTTTTCTCCACTGCGACCCGTCAGCGGGTGCTCTCAACTTCCCATCTTTCTTTCGGTTCTCATTGTGCCATCGCATCAACTTGGCATGCTCTTCGTTTTTGAACAGACGTTTCAACCGTGGTATTATAGGAGCACACCACATCACCTTCGCAGGAACCCTCTTCCTGGGGGGCTCTCCGTCAACATCACCAGGGTCATCTCGTCTGATCTTATACCGCAATGCACCGCATACTGGGCATGCGTTCAGATCCTTGTATGCACCGCGGTAGAGGATGCAGTCATTAGGGCATGCATGTATCTTCTCCACCTCCAATCCTAGAGGGCATACGACCTTCTTTGCTGCGTATGTACTGTCGGGCAATTCATTATCCTTTGGAATCTTCTTCTTCAATATTTTCAGTAGCTTCTCAAATCCTTTGTCAGCCACAGCATTCTCCGCCTTCCACTGCAACAATTCCAGTACGGTAGCGAGCTTTGTGTTGCCATCTTCGCAATTGGGGTATAACCCTTTTTTGTGATCCTCTAACATGCGATCGAACTTCAGCTTCTCCTTTTGACTAATGCATTGCGTCCTTGCATCAACAATGACCCGGCGGAGATCATCATCATCGGGCACATCGTCTGGTTCCTCTTGATCTTCAGCAGCTTCACCCATTGCAGCATCATTGGGCACATCGTCTGGTTCCTCTTGATCTTCACTAGCTCCCCCCGTTGCAGCATCACCATATTTAGGGGGCACATAGTTGTCATCGTAGTCTTCTTCTTCGCCGTCTTCCATCATAACCCCTATTTCTCCGTGCCTCATCCAAACATTATAGTGTGGCATGAAACCCTTGTAAAGCAGGTGGGAGTGAAGGATTTTCCGGTTAGAGTAAGACCTCGTATTCCCACATTCAGTGCATGGACAACACATAAAACCATTCTGCTTGTTTGCCTCAGCCGCATGGAGAAACTCATGCACGCCCTTAATGTACTTGCGGGTGTGTCTGTCACCGTACATCCATTGCCGGTTCATCTCCGTGCATTATATATAATTAAGTGTCCAAATTAATAGAAGTTCATCATCACATTAAAACCAAAGTGCATACATAGTTCTCATCTAACAACATATAGCTCTCCAGAGCATCTAATTAATTAAACCATACATTAAAACTATGTAAAACATTTCAATGCGAAAACAAATGCGATCATAATCGCAACCAAGGTAACAATTGATCCAACGGCATAATGATACCAAGCCTCGGTATGAATGGCATGTTTTCTTATCTTTCTAATCTTCAAGCGCATTGCATCCATCTTGATCTTGTGATCATCAATGACATCCGTAACATGCAACTCCAATATCATCTCCTCCTCCTCAATTTTTTTTATTTTTTCCTTCAACAAATTGTTTTATTCTTCACCTAAATTTAACCTCTCGACAATAGGGTCGGTTGGCATTTCCGATTCACATACATCCTAGATAAATAAAATCTATGTCACATTGGTCGGCATAATTTTCATAAACAATAAATGAACCAATAGTTATAAAGATAATATACATACCACATCCGAATAATGGACAGGACGAGGGCCGATGGGGGCGGATACCAAAACCATCGCACTATATAAGATGCAATAATAAATGTAAGAAAATGATACAAGTATCTATCTAAACATACAAGTAAGAATATTTTTCCTTTCAGAAAGAAGATAAGAACAAGAGGCTCACCATGGTGGTGTCAGTGATGAGATCGGCGCGGGTGATCGACGGCGGTGAAGACGGGGACAGGGCGTGACGGACCGCTAAATCTAGACAAATCTTGAGGAAAATGGAGCTTGGAGGTCGAGCTTCGAGAGGAGAAAGCTTAAGTAGTGTGGCTCGGGCATTCCATCGAACACCTCATGTGCATAGGAGGTGAGCTAGAGCACCACAAAGCCCTCTCCCCCTCGGCCAGAAAAAATAGAGCACTGTGCTCTGCTCTTGCGTGAGGGGGTATATATAGGCACCTCATTGGTCCCGGTTGGTGACATGAGCCGGGACTAAAGGGGAGCCTTTGGTCCCGGTTCAAGCCACCAACCGGGACCAATGGTTGTGGACCAGGAGCGAGGCCCATTGATCCCGGTTCATCCCACCAACCGGGACCAAAAGGTCCAGATGAACCGGGACCAGTGGCCCACGTGGCCCGGCCGGCCCCCTGGGCGCACGAACCGGGACCAATGCCCACATTGGTCCCGGTTCTAGACTGAACGTGGACTAATGGGTTGACCCGGCCTGGACCAAAGCCCTGTTTTCTACTAGTGGATGCTCGATTTTAATGGAACTGCACAAAAAGTCCAACTGGTTCAACATTAGGAGCATGTTTTTTCCAAACCTTTATATCCAATTGGTGGCACTGTGAGCTATTCATTACGAAGGTACATGGTTTGCTACTATCTTACTACTCTTTTTGTACTATCATTAGATAGTAATACTAGTGGTTTGCATGTGAATTTATTGGCAGGGTGGACCTACATTGGAGGTGCAGGACAGGATTCAATGATTGGATGCTCAATTTCGGTTGTATCAATTTCACCTCTTCCATCACTGCGAACATGGATATCCTTGGTCTGATGAAGAATAGGCGCTATATTTCTGCTCTGAACAAGCAAATCAATTCAGTATGAAATTGTCCAGGGCAAAACATAACTGTATCAGATTGTCCAGTGCAGAACATGACAGATGCTAAGCGGAAGAGACATGTTTAAACCGAAAATACAAGGTGTGGTATATGTTTACTAGCTACTTGATATTTGTGCAGACAGAGATGTCTGCCTGTTGCTATTTGGCAAACAAACAAAGTGTCTGCAATTTTGGTTGAACTGCACAAGAGAATAGTATAGTCACTGCATACAGTGCCATTTGAAAATAGACACAGAAAGATTGGATAGTCACTTCATGGATTGCAGAAAAGTAGTACTATACTATTTATTGGCCAACACTAGGTGCTTCATTGCTTTGGTCTGATTATACAGTGGGGATCATTTTGCCTAAGTTAAAGTTTCTATTCCGAAAATAGTCTCGCGGTGTGATCGAGAGAAGACCAAATCATATTGCAGTGGATGTTCCTCCATCATGTGTGGTTCATTCTCATGGTTCCAGCTGTTGGTGAAACCACTTACGTTTGCAAGAGGAATTGTAGACTTCACAAACAAATTTATCTTTCAGTCTGTACTGAATGTTGGCCAAGAGAAGCATCCATATTAGTAGGAAGAACATATGTTTTTCTAGATCTCTGCTTTTGGAGCTACATATTTGTATATGATCTGTGAATCATTGAGATGCATTAACATGTTGATCTTATGTATGGGAATCGTACTGGTTAGTTTTAGTTGCGACGCGAGATCCGAAGTGGTTGATCTTTGCTTTTGGAGCTACATATTTGTATATGATCTATGAATCATTGAGATGCATTAGTTACTTATTTCTGTTCACTCAGTGTTTACAAGTTACTGATCGATCACTAGCTATCCTACAAACGCGCTCCTGGCAGTTTTATTTGCGACGCAAGATGCGAAGTGGCCGTTTTTTGAATAAAAATGCCTACCTCTGAAGAAACTGACAGGCTACACTATCGATCCTACACGGATAAAAATGCCTACCTTTGAAGAAACTGACAAGCTACACTATCGATCCTACACGGATAAATAGCGGATCGTGCACGTACTACCTCCTTTCCGGTTTGCAGGGCTCAATTCAAGAAACGACCAACTTGATCCTACATGGATAAATAGTGTATCACGCACGTACTAGTACCTCCTTTCCGATTTGCAGGGCTTAATTCAAACCTCTCACCAACCAAGGTACTCCCTCCGTCCGGGATTTTTTAGTCCCGTGAGCAAAGAAGCAAGACCAAGGCATGACAATAATTAACGGCATGCAGAAGTTTAAGCCTAATTAATTCCAGCGATTTAAGTGGCTGCATGCGTGCCCTGAGCTGCGACTCGTTGCATGCTGCTTCGCGTACTGCCTGCGAGCGATTCTGAGTGCCTGGATGCAGCTGGCCGTAATTAAGGCAGCTAACTGATGCGAAAAAAGATACGCTTTAAATCCGTGGAATCATTATTGACAAGGAGGGAGATGATTCGAGTGCACTTGTTTGATCGCCATGCCGGCGTGCGACCTAGACGGGACGGGACAACACAGTCATAATTTCAGTTTCTCTAGTTTTCCACGGCAAGCTGGCGCGCTAAGCCATTATGCATTGAATTTCGATGACCGTTGCGCTACCTTCCGCCTATAGGTACTGATTCCTGGCCTTCTCAGGTGCCACCATGACCCAACTCGCCATATCCTCATAACATATGAAAGTAGTAGGAACTGAACTGAGGATTGAAACTATCAATTCTATAAGTCTATGGATTAGTAGCACGTCATCCTGATAGATAGGTGAGAAGGCCTAATTCTTAATCCCCGTAGAAAATAAGAGGTTGACTCAGATCAGAAGGGCATAGGGTAAAGGAGTAAAAAGAGCCTTACATTCCCTTCCACAATCAATTCCCTTACATAACTAAAGCATTTCTAGACTCAACTTCGACCGGTATGGCAGTCAGGCTCTGATACCAAAGCTGTCAGGACCCCGATTCCAAGTCACATCGATCTAGCCGGTAATACCTCATATCACTTTGCGGCCTCACGCACGGTATTCCCACGGGTGTCGCCTTACCATGGCCTGGGACCGTTTGCGCCTTTTTGCTCACGTATATGATAGTGTCGCTAGCATCCATATGACAGAGAACCCGGGCCGACATGGCTAGTCGTGAACCCAAAGCGGCACCAACCTATGGGGACAAGCATACATGAATCACATCGAGCATGTCGGTCAGCAGCGTGTGAAACCGGGCTGTAGCACTGGGCTAACAGGACTCCGGGAACCCGGGCTGTAGCAGGCTAAGTAGGACTCCGGATGTCACCGCGTAACATTTCCCCGAAGGGACAGACACAGGAACAAAGTGAAACACATGCCGGCCAGTCAAGTGTCCTGAGCAGTAGTGCTGGGCTAGGAGGACTCCGATGAACCGGGTTGTAGCGGACTACTATGGCTCATGGAAGCACTAGACTACATTTCCCCATAAGAGAGGCTGCCAAGGATAAACAACTAGATTGTCAGATCCCACACATACCAAGTATTTCAATCATACACACAATATGCTCGATATGTGTAAGTACAACATGGCATCACAACATAACTCTACGACTCAAGTATTTATTCATTAGGCTTCGAGGAGCGAGATATTACAAACATGGATCTCATGACCCAACAATCATAGCATACAAATTAAAGCACATGCGGAAGCTTAACATGTCTGAGTACAGACATCTACAAATGAAACAGGCTAAGAAGCCAGACTATCTACCAGATCCCGCTGAGGGCACAAGATCGTAGCTGAGGTATCAAGCTAAACATCGAAGTCCGTGTGGAACTATTAGCAAGACTGAAGTCTCTCTGCAAAACATAAATTAAGCAAACGTGAGTACGAATGTACCCAGCAAGACTTACATCAGAACTAACTACATATGCATTGGTATCAAAAGAGGGGGTGGTGGAGTTTAACTGCAGCAAGCCAGCTTTGACTCAGTGGCTAACCTGAACTACGACTGCAAGCAACTCTTTTGAGGTGGCGCACACGAGTCCACATATTCACCATTCAATACAGCACTATGGATCCACTCCCGTCTCCCTACGAGAAGGCCATCCATAGCACTCACACTTATCTTGCGAGTTTTAGAGTATCCACTTTCACTTGTCTATGAACTATTATAGGCAACCCAGAAGTCCATTACCGCGGACACGGCTATTCGAATAGATGATGTTAACCCTGCAGGGGTGTACTTCTTCAGACACGCTCTCTCCACTTAGCGCCGTTTGCATGACATGTACTCGGCAACCTTCAAGCGGAAGCCCAACGAGGGTGTCCGGCCGAGGTTTCCACATACGGCCCCGGACGATGTGTACAGGGTTCCGAGAAACCAAACGGGCGCCCGTCATGCCCGACCACGGTGTATCTACCGCATCATAGCCCACCCCTAGGGTCAGCGCTACGCACGGCCGCCAACACATATCCTATAAACACCAAAAACTAGTTGCAACTCCTAGACAGAGGACAAGGGTGATCAAGAAGCCGAGAGGGTCCATTGGTTTCGGGCCCAATGCGTGGTAGTAACTGTTTCATGGATCACAAACACAGAACTGAGTTCCTGAGGACGGCTTCAATGAGACAACCCACCATGTACTCCTACATGGCCTCTCACCACTACCTTTACCAAATCGTGTTCACCCACTTAGCTCTCAACAGTAGGACATGTTTACACACCTCTGATTCATCCCTGATGAATCACACCTGACTCAACTCTAAAAAGTAGTAGGCATGACAAACAAACATGAATGAGTAGGCACATCAGGGCTCAAACAACTCCTACTCATGCTAGTGGGTTTCATCTATTTACTGTGGCAATGGAAGGTCATGAATAGGAAAGGGGTTCAACTACCGCAGCATGTAACAGTTGAATCGTTGTTGTCCTAATGCAGTAAAAGAGAGCAGGAGCGAGAGAGTGGGATTGTATCGGAATGAACAAGGGGGTTTTGCTTGCCTGGCACTTCTGAAGATAGCATTGAGTCTTCATCAGTGTCAATGATCACAACATCGAAACAACGTCTACCGAGGGGGAACATCACCGGCAACAGAGAGGAAACACCATCAATACAATGCAACAATATGATGCACAATGTGACATGGCAAGATGAGTGTGTTTTGGCTAATGCAGCTATAAACAGGGTGTTTTGAGTTCATTTGAATCAAAGATTCAAATGTAAACTCAAAATATGAACTCATATAAGTGAATTATCTAGATGTATCTAAACAGCAATGTTAAGTTGCTCTAACATGCATGAAACCAGTACAGATGGGTAGATTGGATTTTTCTGATCATTTTTCATATATAATTTATTTGATTTTGAGCTACGGTTGATTTACTATGAATTTTATAAATTTTAACTATTTTTTGGAATTTTCTGAATTATAATTAATCCAGAAAATGAGTTATGGTGTCAGCACTACGTCACTATGACGTCAGCAGGTCAACTGACCCGGTCCAGGTCAAACCTGACTAGTGGGGTCGACACGTCAGTGACACAATTAACTAACAGGGTTAATTAAATCTAACTAATCAAATTAACAGCCACTGGGCCCACTATCAAAGTCAGCGGGGGGGGGGGGGGTAATTAGTCCTAAACTAATCTAGTCAGGGGCGGGGTCCACGTGTGTTGACCCTAGGGAGGTCCAACCCAGGGTCGAACAGGTCAAACCTGCCGGCGACTCGATGCCGGCGAGGCCCAAGAAGGTGGCGCGGCTCGGAAACACCCACAGGGAACGGACGAGGTCATTCTTGGGCTCGTTGGAGAGCTCTTGTAGGCGCGCATCAGGTGATGGTGGAGACAGGGCCTATGGTGGCCGGAGCCGATGATGGCGAGCTCAGTTGCGGCCGCGGGAGTTCGGGCGTGGGTGCGGGCAGTGCTGCAGTGCGCGACGTAGCGAGCTGAGGCGCTAGCGGGGGCCTACGCGATGCGGTAAGTGGGTTGGACGCGTCGGGCGGACCATTTGGTCGCCAGAGTTGCGTCGGCGACGAGCGCAGGCGGCGGCGGGTTCGGGCGTAGGCGGTCTGGTGGCTACGGAGGCCTACGGGGAAGAAGAGAGGGATGGGCAGGGTCAGAGGCTCAGGGCAAGTCGGACGAGGAGGTCAGCGAGCTCGTAGACGGTCCGGAGCAGTCGGGGCGGCAAGGAGGATCTCCGGCGACCGGCGAGGAAGAAGATGATGTTGGCGGCATCACAGGGTGACCCAGCTCCTGTGACTCGGTGAAGAAGATGAGGACGACGTGGCAGAGCTCTCGGACGCATCAGGGGAGCAAGGGGGTGGCTGTGGCCGCGCGAGCGCTGGTCGGCAACGATGGCTTCGCTCGGGTGAGCTAAAGGGAGAGAGCCAGGGGAGGGGAGAGAGAGCGGCGAGTGAGGGAGAGGGGACAGCGGCTTCGGGGCATCTCCGTGGCGTCGCTAGAAGGGGCCGGGGAAGCAGGAGTTGGCCAGAGCAGCATCGACGCTCGCCACGTACCTGGTTGTCCTCCTGGCAGAGGAGGAAGATGACAAGGGGGCACTGGTGGGCTGGGCTGCCAGCTGGGCGGCCAGCAGGCTACAGTAGCGGGCCGTCGGTGGGTGGAGGTAAGTCCTTCTGCGCTGTTTTATATTTTCTGTTTGTTTTATATTTTCTGTAATTTGTTTTTGATTTAGTTTTCAAACTAAATCAAATTTACCGCTTCTGATAAATATTGTGTGGGCTAGTTGAGCTATTCCAGAGCCCCACACAAATTTACAGAATTATTGGACTTATTTTAAATATATAGCAAATATAAATCTAATGCAAATAGTTGTTGCATTAACTCCAAATGCCCAACATAAATATTTATGAGCTCCTAAAAATATTGGTTTGAATATTACCTCTGGCCAATATTTTCAGGGAGAAACATGAACATTTTCTTGGACCTATTTGAAGAAATTTTTATCTTGGTCATTTTCAGAAATGATTTCTGAGGCTTTCAAAATTCCCCAATTCAAATTTCATTTGAATTTAAACATGATGACATGATGATCATGCAAGGGCAAGCAACGGCTAAGCTGATGACATGATGATCATGCAAGGGCAAGCAAAGGCTAAGCTAGGGCTGTGACAACTCACCCCTACTAAAGAAGAATCTCGCCCCGAGATTCAAGTGTAGGGTGAGGTGAAGAGGGAACACAAACTAGCGTAATCTAAACAATCCAGGGTGCACTTCATAAGATTTTTGACTTGATCACCCTCATTGTCTCGAAGTATTTCTCTGAGAACCTCAACTAACATGACAACGGGAGGAACGGGAAAACTCTAAAAAGATCGATCTTCCTGAAGATCAAACAACTTAGGATCAACTCACGGGGTGAGTCATAGCAACATCTCTCGAGCTGAGACACGAAGCACATATCTAGAGGAATGGAGTGGAACAGATGAAGGAGGTTCGATTTGGTGGGCAACAATTCCATGCTTAGAAAGATGGTGGATGGTGTCAACGTGGCGAGGAAGTAATTGCCTTGATCCCGTAACGGGGCACCTTGGGAAAAGTGACTCATTGGATTGTTCCCTTAAGTGGAAAAAAGAATTACTTTTGATCCATAGATCATTGAAACTCTTCATACCAACTTAAGGCAATTTACATTTGATCGTTTGAAAGATCTCGAAGAAATGGCATACTCGAACTAGGATGGATGATGTGGACTACCTTGTTGAAGACAACGCAACGGATGACTTCTTCTTATCATCAGAAATGGATGGGACCCATGGTAGGACCACTTTTGTAGATGATCTGACCAGAAATTACCAAGAAGGGTAGTCCATGGTTGAGTGGCACAATGGCGGTGCAAGCTAGGAACAAAATGCTAATGCTTGGAATGATTCTAGTAACTGGGAGAAACTCAACAAAAGAGAGTGATTCCATTGTTAGAAAAGTTATGGCATAATCGACGAAACTGAGAGCGGAACCCAATTAATGTCGATGATAAATCCTAGTGCTTGCACGTGCTCTCAAGAACTTGAGCATTTCCATATTCATCAAGGTTTTACCAATATCCGTGACAAGGATCCTGGCAACACATCATACTACCATGATGGATAATGGTGGAGGATGCAGATGCAAAGGAAGATAACACTTTCTCAAATTTCACCTTAGTGAGGCCAAGGGGACAAAATCTGGATGATCGACCGAGAGACATTCAGCACTCTGCTTCCAATGTTCTCCTTGATGTGCTAGCGTAACCCATTCATTGAAATGGTTTGGTATCTAGAACATCAAGTAGCAGGTCGGACTTTGGAAGCTCAAGAATCCATAAGGAATAGCTACGGAGGTAAATCCTGCGAAATCCTTATGGGGATGTGGCCAACTTCTTCAATCAAGATACTACAATAATAGGTCTTCTAGCTGGGTGTGTTAGCCATGACATCCACTCTACAGGGTTACACAGAGACCAATGTTATAGTTCTTGGGAAACGTTCCAACCATCATATCTGCCTGAGATTCAGAGCTGGTTGGTGTCAGGATATTCCAAACTCATCGAGTCTAGAAAGAAAAAAGATAGTCTGCAACACAAATCAACAAGACGGCGTTGCGAGATCCTCGGGAAATGGACTATGTAGTAAGCTCCAAAATATGAGCTGGTTTGCTACAAACATGTGAACACGTTGTCCGAGACAAGCGTGGCCACGTGGTAGTCTTATAATAAAATACTACCAAGTTCAGGTTGGGGAACAATCATCGAGGATAACGAAGTCCTAACATAAGTCATGATTAGCTCTTATGAAGGAACTCCTTCTCCTTGAACAAATCAGTCAGTGGCTTGGTGTGCTAGGGACACATATAGAATGAAGGTTGCAAGTCTCCAGACCATAGATCACTTCACACGTATGCATGACTGATTTGGAATGATTCTAAAGGAAGCAACATTGACTGGGTTACACAGAGACCAATGTTATAGTTCTTGGGAAACGTTCCAACCATCATATCTGCCTGAGATTCAGAGCTGGTTGGTGTCAGGATATTCCAAACTCATCGAGTCTAGAAAGAAAAAAGATAGGTTGCAACACAAATCAACGAGACGACGTTGCGAGATCCTCAGGAAATGGACTATGTAGTAAGCTACAAAATATGAGCTGGTTTGCTACAAACATGTGAACACGTTGTCCGAGACAAGCGTGACCACGTGGTAGTCTTATAATAAAATACTACCAAGTTCAGGTTGGGGAACCATCATCGAGGATAACGAAGTCCTAACATAAGTCATGATTAGCTCTTATGAAGGAACTCCTTCTCCTTGAACAAATTAGTCAGTGGCTTGGTGTGCTAGGGACACATATAGAATGAAGGTTGCAAGTCTCCAGACCATCGATCACTTCGCACGTATGCATGACTAATTTGGAATGATTCTAAAGGAAGCAACATTGACTTTCTCGAATTCACGGCGGCAACTTGCATCAAATGCACACGAACTGGAGAGTCACTTCTTACATCCGAACATATGCTTCATGAGCTAGCATGAGGAGATGCTTTCAAAAGTTTCCAACACTAGCTTATTGTTCAACAAAATCATGGAGAAGATAAAAATGTTGCTGATGGGCTCAACAACAATTCATCCAGGTTTCCATGAAGAAGGAATTCCATAATTATGGGAACAAGTGATAGCACTGGTCAAACCCAAAAGATATAATGGTGTATGCTCAAGGGAAATCCACGAGTAAGACAACATTACGAACATCGTTGGTTCTGATTTCATTTGAGGATAACCCACACTCAAATCAAAGTTTTGACAAAACAATAGATCCAACAACTGATCACGAGGACCAATCGATGAAGATATCATATTTCTTCAACACACACACAACCACCAAGATATCCCTTTAGAATGAACTAGATTCGGCAAAGTTTTTATCTTCCAACTCTCCAAATTGTTGTTTAGCCTAACCAACTAGCTCAGGGGTATCCAACACAGATTCTTGGAGAAGGGGTGGTTCATAAGAAACCAACTTGATCACGAACTCAACATGGCAGTCAGGTGACGACTTGGTGATACTTCCGAGAAGATATTCAGAAAATCACGAACCATCGATATGCTACTAAGCTCGAGAATAATCTTGCTTTTCAAGGCAAGACGATATGATCAAAAGAGCGAGGGATTGACACAATCCTAACTCATGGATCGAAGAGTGCACCAGAAATAAGGGCTAGGTAGCATGATCAATCCTTAGGGTGATGATTCAATAACCAACACGCTAAGAATGAGGTTATTGTCCATTTAACTACCAAGCAACAGAGTCAGTAGGAGTATGGATTTCACACATCACGATTCACTTGTCGGCATTCTGGTTGCGACAACACGGAACCAAGAAATGAATAATGATGGCGAGAAGTATCACTGTATCAAGGGTTCATAAGATGGTGTGTAACTCCCATGACAATATCAATATAAAGATGGTAATACCTCAGGGTAGAACAGACCAAAAGCTTGATTGCATTCTGATCTACGGAATACAACTACTTTGACCCAATCCTGGATATGGATGAGGTACCGGAGTCTGTTTCTCCTAGTCATTCCAAACAAAATGGCTTGACGGACCACAAGAGTAGTAGGCACCAATGAACACGAATGCACAACCACTCCTGACTATCAATTGATAGACAAGGTCAAAAGACAACTAAAGAGGGATAACTCAAAGAACATATAACTTTCTGAGTTGTGGATGCATAGATTAGTATGTCGAACTAAGTTCAACATATTTCTTCTGGATAACCCATGCAGAAAGGTTGAGCTGGCACAGTCACAATATAAAATGGAGAACTCATCGAGAGCACTCCTGTTGTGATCTTTTGATCCAACAAACTTCTGCCGTAAGTGGTTCATAGTATTTGGAAGAAGGAAATACCACGGACCTCGAGGACCAATACAAAGGTTACTAATATCCTAAAGGAACTAGCAGCACTATGAACATGAGGTAAGTAGGGTGAATCTCGGGTTCAAGAACCCAGGAGTAGAATACCTACTAACTAATAACATCACGGGATGCTTTCGAGAAGAATGGCCAGAATCATCACACTGGAACACAAAACATGGCTAGATTACTAGGTGATCCTCTAAGACACCTATGGTCATAGTAATAGCTCCAACATGTATGTCAAGGCAATGGAGTACCTCAACAGAATGGTTAGTGTGCTTGAACTAGCCCAAAGGGACATCGGGAACGGAAAGAAGGGATTTGCAAATGCATCAGACTATTTAGAAACCTAGGATGACTCGGACAGCATAACGGTTGTAAATGCTCAAAATGATTTGAGACATCTTGCAAAATGATGGCATGACCACTCGACATCACAATATCAAAGTTCTGAGGCCAGCTATGACATATGAAAGTAGCAGGAGCTGAACTGAGGCTTGAAACTATCAATTCTATAAGACTATGGATTAGTAGCACATCATCCTGATAGATAGATGAGAAGGCCTAATTCTTAATCCCCGTAGAAAATAATAGGTTGACTCAGATCAGAAGGGCATAGGGTAAAGGAGTAAAAAGAGCCTTACGTTCCCTTCCACAATCAATTCCCTTACATAACTAAAGCATTTCTAGACTCAACTTCGACCGGTATGGCTTGGTAATCCTACAGGCAGTCAGGCTCTGATACCAAAGCTGTCAGGACCCCGATTCTAAGTCACATCGATCTAGCGGTAATACCTCATATCACTTTGCGGCCTCACGCACGGTATTCCCACGGGTGTTGCCTTACCATGGCCCGGGACCGTTTGTGCCTTTTGGCTCGAGTATATGATAGTGTCGCTAGCATCCATATGACAGAGAACCCGGGCCGACATGGCTAGTCGTGAACCCAAAGCGGCACCAACCTATGGGGATAGGCATACATGAATCACATCGAGCATGTCGGTCAGCAGCTTGTGAATCCGGGCTGTAGCACTGGGCTAACAGGACTCCGGGAACCCGGGCTGTGGCAGGCTAAGCAGGACTCCGGATGTCACCGCATGACATTTCCCCGAAGGGACAGACATAGGAACAAAGTGAAACACATGCCAGCCAGTCAAGTGTCCTGAGCAGTAGTGCTGGGCTAGCAGGACTCCGGTGAACCGGGTTGTAGCGGACTACTATGGCTCATGGAAGCACTAGACTACATTTCCCCATAAGAGAGGCTGCCAAGGATAAACAACTAGATTGTCGGATCCCACACATACCAAGCATTTCAATCATACACACAATATGCTCGATATGTGTAAATACAACATGGCATCACAACATAACTCTACGACTCAAGGATTTATTCATTGGGCTCCGAGGAGCGAGATATTACAAACATGGGTCTCATGACCCAACAACCATAGCATACAAATTAAAGCACATGAGGAAGCTTAACATGTCTGAGTACAGACATCTACAAATGAAAAAGGCTAAGAAGCCAGACTATCTACCAGATCCTGCTAAGGGCACAAGATCGTAGCTGAGGTATCAAGCTAAACATCGAAGTCCATGTGGAACTATTAGCGAGACTGAAGTCTCTCTGCAAAACATAAATTAAGCAAACGTGAGTACGAATGTACCCAGCAAGACTTACATCAGAACTAACTACATATGCATCGGTATCAATAAAGGGGGTGGTAGAGTTTAACTGCAGCAAGCCAGCGTTGACTCAGTGGCTAACCTGAACTACGACTGCAAGCAACTCTTTTCAGGTGGCGCACACGAGCCCACATATTCACCATTCAATACACCACTATGGATCCACCTACCGTCTCCTTACGAGAAGGCCATCCATAGCACTCACACTTATATATCTTGCGAGTTTTAGAGTATCCACTTTCACTTGTCTATGAACTGTTATAGGCAACCCAGAAGTCCATTACCGCGGACACGGCTATTCGAATAGATGATGTTAACTCTGCAGGGGTGTACTTCTTCACACACGCTCTCACCACTTACCGCCGGTTGCATGACATGTACTCGGCAACCTTCAAGCGGAAGCCCAACGAGGGAGTCAGCCATGGCCTACCTAAACACTGAAGTCTCTAGTCCAGGTTTATCGCCTATCCAGGTTCCATCCGCAGGGAGTCCGGCCGAGGTTTCCATATACGGCCCCGGATGATGTGTACAGGGTTCCGAGACACCAAACGGGAGCCCGGCATGCCCGGCCATGGTGTATCTACCGCATCATAGCCCACCGCTAGGGTCAGCGCTACGCACGGCCGCCAACACATATCCTATAAACACCAGAAACAAGTTGCAACTCCTGGACAGAGGACAAGGGTGATCAAGAAGCCAAGAGGGTCCATTGGTTTCGGGCCCAATGCGTGGTAGTAACTGTTTCATGGATCACAAACACAGAACTCAGTTCCCAAGGATGGTTTCAATGAGACAACTCACCATGTACTCCTACATGGCCTCTCATCGCTCTCAACAGTAGGACATGTTTACACACCTCCGATTCATCCCCGATGAATCACACCTGACTCAACTCTAAGCAGTAGCAGGCATGACAAACAAACATGAATGAGTAGGCACATCAGGGCTCAAACAACTCCTACTCATGCTAGTGGGTTTCATCTATTTACTGTGGCAATGACAGGTCATGCAGAGGAAAGGGGTTCAACTACCGCAGCATGTAACAGTTGAATCGTTGTTGTCCTAATGCAGTAAAAGAGAGCAGGAGCAAGAGAGTGGGATTGTATCAGAATGAACAAGGGGGTTTTGCTTGCCTGGCACTTATGAAGATAGCATTGAGTCTTCATCAGTGTCAATGATTACAACATCGAAACAACATCTACCGAGGGGGAACATGAAGGAAATATGCCCTAGAGGCAATAATAAAGTTATTATTTATTTCCTTATATCATGATAAATGTTAATATTCATGCTAGAATTGTATTAACCGGAAACATAATACATGTGTGAATACATAGACAAACTTAGTGTCACTAGTATGCCTCTACTTGACTAGCTCGTTAATCAAAGATGGTTATGTTTCCTAACCGTGAACAAGGTGTTGTTATTTGATTAACGAGGTCACATCATTGGTTGAATGATCTGATTGACATGACCCATTCCATTAGCTTAGCACCCGATCGTTTAGTATGTTGCTATTGCTTTCTTCATGACTTATACATGTTCCTATGACTATGAGATTATGCAACTCCCATTTACCGGAGGAACACTTTGGGTACTACCAAACGTCACAACGTAACTGGGTGATTATAAAGGAGTACTACAGGTGTCTCCAAAGGTAGATGTTGGGTTGGCGTATTTCGAGATTAGGATTTGTCACTCCGATTGTCGGAGAGGTATCTCTGGGCCCTCTCGGTAATGCACATCACATAAGCCTTGCAAGCATTACAACTAATGAGTTAGTTGCGGGATGATGTATTACGGAACGAGTAAAGAGACTTGCCGGTAACGAGATTGAACTAGGTATAGGATACCGACGATCGAATCTCGGGCAAGTAACATACCGATGACAAAGGGAACAACGTATGTTGTTATGCGGTCTGACCGATAAAGATCTTCGTAGAATATGTAGGAGCCAATATGGGCATCTAGGTCCCGCTATTGGTTATTGACCGGAGAAGTGTCTAGGTCATGTCTACATTGTTCTCGAACCGTAGGGTCCGCACGCTTAACGTTACGATGACAGTTATTATGAGTTTATGCATTTTGATGTACCGAAGGTTGTTCGGAGTCCCGGATGTGATCACAGACATGACGAGGAGTCTCGAAATGGTCGAGACATAAAGATTGATATATTGGAAGCCTATATTTGGATATCGGAAGTGTTCCGGGTGAAATCGGGTTTTTACCGGATTACCGGGAGGTTACCGGAACCCCCCGGGAGCCATAGGGGCCTTCATGGGCCTTAGCGGAAAGGAGAAAAAGGGGCAGCCCATAGGTGGCCGCGCGCCCCCCTTCCCTTAGTCCTATTAGGACTAGGAGAATTGGCCGGCCCCCCCTCCCTCTCTTTCCCCCTTTGGGGAAACCTAGTCCAACTAGGATTGGAGGGGGGGGGGAGTCCTACTCCCGGTGGGAGTAGGACTCCTCCTGCGCCCTCTCCCTGGACGGCACACCCCTCCCCCTTGGCTCCTTTATATACAGGGGCAGGGGGCACCTCTAGACACACAAGTTGATCCTTGAGATCGTTCCTTAGCCGTGTGTGGTGCCCCCTGCCACTATATTCCACCTCGATCATATCGTTGTAGAGCTTAGGCGAAGCCCTACGTCGGTAGAACATCAAGATCGTGACCACGCCGTCGTGCTGACGGAACTCCTCCCCGAAGCTTTGCTGGATCGGAGCCCGGGGATCATCATCGAGCTGTACGTGTGCTAAGAACTCGGAGGTGCCGGAGTAACGGTTCTTGGATTGGTCGGATCGGGAAGAAGACGTACGACTACTTCCTCTATGTTGTGTCAATGCTTCCGTTGCGATCTACAAGGGTACGTAGATCAGACTCTCCCCCTCATTGCTATGCATCACCATGATCTTGCGTGTGCGTAGGATTTTTTTTGAAATTACTACGTTCCCCAACAGTGGCATCCGAGCCTAGGTTTTATGGTTTGATGTTATTTGCACGAGTAGAACACAAGTGAGTTGTGGGCGATAAAAGTCATACTGCCTACCAGCATGTAATACTTTGGTTCAGCGGTATTGTTGGACGAGACGACCCGGACCAACATTACGCGTACGCTTACGCGAGACCGGTTCCCTCGACGTGCTTTGCACATAGATGGCTTGCGGGCGACTGTCTCTCCAACTTTAGTTGAACCGAGTGTGGCTATGCCCGGTCCTTGAGAAGACTAAAACGGAGTCTATTTGACAAGCTATCATTCTGGTTTTGATGCGTAGGTGAGATTGGTTCTTGCTTAAGCCCGTAGCAGCCACGTAAAACTTGCAACAACAAAGTAGAGGACGTCTAACTTGTTTTTGCAGGGCATGTTGTGATGTGATATGGTCAAGGCATGATGCTAAATTTTATTGTATGAGATGATCATGTTTTGTAACTGAGTTATCGGCAACTGGCAGGAGCCATATGGTTGTCGCTTTATTATATGCAATGCAATCGCGATGTAATGCTTTACTTTATTACTAAGCAGTAGTGATAGTCGTGGAAGCATAAGATTAGCGAGACGACAATGATGCTACGATGGAGATCAAGGTGTCGCGCCGGTGACGATGGTGATCATGACGGTGCTTCGGAGATGGAGATCACAAGCACAAGATGATGATGGCCATATCATATCACTTATATTGATTGCATGTGATGTTTATCCTTTTATGCATCTTATCTTGCTTTGATTGACGGTAGCATTATAAGATGATCTCTCACTAAATTATCAAGAAGTGTTCTCCCTGAGTATGCACCGTTGCCAAAGTTCGTCGTGCCCAGACACCACGTGATGATAGGGTGTGATAAGCTCTACGTCCATCTACAACGGGTGCAAGCCAGTTTTGCACATGCAGAATACTCAGGTTAAACTTGACGAGCCTAGCATATGCAGATATGGCCTCAGAACACGGAGACCGAAAGGTCGAGCGTGAATCATATAGTAGATATGATCAACATAATGATGTTCACCATTGAAAACTAATCCATTTCACATGATGATCGGTTATGGTTTAGTTGATTTGGATCACGTGATCACATAGAGGATTAGAGGGATGTCTATCTAAGTGGGAGTTCTTAAGTAATATGATTAAATTGAACTTAAATTTAGCATGAACTTAGTCCTGGTAGTATTTTGCAAATAATGTTGTAGATCAATAGCTCGCGTTGTTGCTTCCCTGTGTTTATTTTTGATATGTTCCTAGAGAAAATGGTGTTGAAAGATGTTAGTAGCAATGATGCGGATTGGATCCGTGATCTGAGGTTTATCCTCATTGCTGCACAGAAGAATTATGTCCTTGATGCACCGCTAGGTGACAGACCTATTGAAGGAGCAGATGCAGACGTTATGAACGTTTGGCTAGCTCAATATGATGACTACTTGATAGTTTAGTGCACCATGCTTAATGGCTTAGAATCGGGACTTCAAAGACGTTTTGAACGTCATGGACCATATGAGATGTTCCAGGAGTTGAAGTTAATATTTCAAGCAAATACCCGAGTTGAGAGATATGAAGTCTCCAGCAAGTTCTATGGCTAAAAGATGGAGGAGAATCGCTCAACTAGTGAGCATGTGCTCAGATTGTCTGGGTACTACAATCGCTTGAATCAAGTGGGAGTTAATCTTCCAGATAAGATAGTGATTGACAGAATTCTCTAGTCACCATCACCAAGTTAGTAGAACTTCGTGATGAACTATAATATGCAAGGGATAACGGAAATAACTCCCAAGCTCTTCGTGATGCTGAAATCAACGAAGGTAGAAATAAAGAAAAACATCAATTGTTGATGGTTGACAAGACCACTAGTTTCAAGAAAAGGGCAAAGGGAAGAAGGGGAACTTCAAGAAGAACGGCAAGCAAGTTGCTGCTCAAGTGAAGAGGCCCAAGTCTGATCCTAAGCCTGAGACTAAGTGCTTCTACTGCAAAGGGACTAGTCACTGGAAGCGGAACTACCCCAAGTGATTGGCGGATAAGAAGGATGGCAAAGTGAACATAAGTATATTTGATATACATGTTATTGATGTGTACTTTACTAGTGTTTATAGCAACCCCTCAGTATTTGATGCTAGTTCAATTGCTAAGAGTAGTAACTCGAAACGGGAGTTGCAGAATGAACAAAGACTAGTTAAGGGTGAAGTGACGATGTGTGTTGGAAGTGGTTCCAAGATTGATATGATCATCATCACACACTCCCTATACTTTCGGGATTAGTGTTGAACCTAAATAAGTGTTATTTGGTGTTTGCGTTGAGCATTAATATGATTTGATCATGTTTATTGTAATACGGTTATTCATTTAAGTAAAAAAATAAATTGTTGTTCTATTTACATGAATAAAACCTTATATCGTTACACACCCAATGAAAATAGTTCATTGGATCTCGATCTTAGTGATACACATATTCATAATATTGAAACCAAAAGATGTGAAGTTAATAATGATATGCAACTCATTTGTGGCACTGCCGTTTAGGTCATATTGGTGTAAAGCGCATGAAGAAACTCCATGCTGATGGGATTTTGGAATGACTTGATTATGAATCACTTGATGCTTGCGAACCATGCCTTATGGGCAAGATGACTAAAACGCCGTTCTCCGGAACAATGAAGCAAGCAACAGATTTGTTGGAAATCATACATAATGATGTATGTGGTCCAATGAATATTAAGGCTTACAACAGGTATCATTATTTTCTGACCTTCACAAGATGATTTGAGCAGATATGGGGATATCTACTTGATGAACATAAGTCTGAAACATTTGAACAGTTCAAAGAATTTCAGAGTGAAGTGGAAAATCATTGTGACAAGAAAATAATAGTTTCTACGATATGATCGCAGAGGTAAAATATTTGAGTTACGAGTTTGGTCTTCAGTTAAAACAATGTGAAATAGTTTCAGTACGCACGCCACCTGGAACACCACAGCATAATGGTGTGTCCGAACGTCATAACCGTACTTTATTGGATATAATGCAATCTATGATGTATCTTACCGATCTACCACTATCGTTTTGGGGTTATGCATTAGAGATAGCTGCATTCACGTTAAATAGGGCACCATCTAAATCCGTTGAGATGACACCATGTGAACTATGGTTTGGCAAGAAACCTAAGCTGTCGTTTCTTAAAGTTTGGAGTTGCGATGCTTATGTGAAAAAGTTTCATCTCGATAAGCTCAAACTCAAATCGGAAAAATATGTCTTCATAGGATACCCAAAGGAGACAGTTGGGTACACCTTCTATCACAGATCCGAAGGCAAGACATTCGTTGCTAAGAATGGATCCTTTCTAGAGAAGGAGTTTCTCTCAAAAGAAGTGAGTGGGAGGAAAGTAGAACTTGACGAGGTAACTGTACCTACTCCCTTATTGGAAAGTAGTACATCACAGAAAACTGTTTCTGCGACACCTATACCAATTAGTGAGGAAGATAATGATGATGATCATGAAACTTCAGGACAAGATACTACTGAACCTCGTAGATCAACCAGAGTGAGATCCGCGCCAGAGTGGTACGGTAATCCAGTTCTAGAAGTCATGCTACTAGATCATGATGAACCTACGAACTATGAAGAAGCAATGGTGAGCCCAGATTCCGCAAAGTGGCTTGAAGCCATGAAATCTGAGATGGGATCCATGTATGAGAACAAAGTGTGGACTTTGGTTGACTTGCCCGATGATCGGCAAGACATAGAAAATAAATGGATCTTCAAGAGGAAGACGGACGCTGATACTAGTGTTACTATGTACGAAGCTAGAATTGTCGCAAAAGGTTTTCGACAAGTTCAAGGTGTTGACTACGATGAGAGTTTCTCACTCGTATCTATGCTTAAGTCTGTCCGAATCATGTTAGCAATTGTCGCATTTTATGAAATCTGGCAAATGGATAAACAAAACTGTATTCCTTAATGGATTTATTAAATAAGAGTTGTATATGATGCAACCAGAAAGGTTTTGTTAATCCTAAAGGTGCTAACAAAATATGCAAGCTCCAGCGATCCATCTATGGACTGGTGCAAGCAGCTCGGAGTTGGAATATACGCTTTGATCAGTTGATCAAAGGATATAGTTTTATACAGACTTGCGGTGAAGCCTATATTTACAAGAAAGTGAGTGGGAGCACTACAGCATTTCTGTTAAGTATATGTAAATGACATATTGTTGATCGGAAATAATGTAGAATTATTCTGTAAAGCATAAAGGAGTGTTTGAAAGGAGTTTTTCAAAGAAAGGCTTCGGTGAAGCTGCTTACATATTGAGCTCCAAGATCTATAGAGATAGATCAAGACGCTTGATAAGTTTTTTCAATGAGTACATACCTTGACAAGATTTTGAAGTAGTTCAAAATGGAGCAGTCAAAGAAAGAGTTCTTGCCTGTATTACAAGGTGTGAAGTTGAGTAAGACTCAAAGCCCGACCATGGCAGAAGATAGAAAGAGAATGAAAGTCATTCCCTATGCCTTGGCCATAGGTTCTATAAAGTATGTCATGCTGTATACCAGATCTATTGTATACCCTGCACTGAATTTGGCAAGGGAGTACAATAGTGATCTAGGAGTAGATCACTTGACAGCGGTCAGAATTATCCTTAGTGAAATAAGGATATGTTTCTCGATTATGGACGTGACAAAAGGTTCGTCGTAAAGGGTTACGCCGATGCAAGTTTTGACACTAATCTAGATGACTCTAAGTCTCGGTCTAAATACATATTGAAAGTGGGAGCAATTAGCTAGAGTAGCTCCATGCAGAGCATTGTTGACATAGAAATTTGCAAAATACATGTGGATCTGAATGTGGCAGACCCATTGACTAAGATTCTCTCACAAGCAAAACATGATCAAACCTTAGTACTCTTTGGGTGTTAATCACATAGCGATGTGAAATAGATTACTGAATCTAGTAAACCCTTTGGGTATTGGTCACATGGCGATGTGAACTATGGGTGTTAATCACATGATGATGTGAACTATCGATGTTAATCACATGGTGATGTGATCTAGATTATTGACTCTAGTGCAAGTGGGAGACTGAAGGAAATATGCCCTAGAGGCAATAATAAAGTTATTATTTATTTCCTTATATCATGATAAATGTTTATTATTCATGCTAGAATTGTATTAACCGGAAACATAATACATGTGTGAATACATAGACAAACTTAGTGTCACTAGTATGCCTCTACTTGACTAGCTCGTTAATCAAAGATGGTTATGTTTCCTAACCATGAACAAGGTGTTGTTATTTGATTAACGAGGTCACATCATTGGTTGAATGATCTGATTGACATGACCCATTCCATTAGCTTAGCACCCGATCGTTTAGTATGTTGCTATTGCTTTCTTCATGACTTATACATGTTCCTATGACTATGAGATTATGCAACTCCCGTTTACCGGAGGAACACTTTGGGTACTACCAAACGTCACAACGTAACTGGGTGATTACAAAGGAGTACTATAGGTGTCTCCAAAGGTAGATGTTGGGTTGGCGTATTTCGAGATTAGGATTTGTCACTCTGATTGTCGAAGAGGTATCTCTGGGCCCTCTCGGTAATGCACATCACATAAGCCTTGCAAGCATTACAACTAATGAGTTAGTTGCGGGATGATGTATTACGGAACGAGTAAAGAGACTTGTCGGTAACGAGATTGAACTAGGTATTGGATATCGACGATCGAATCTCGGGCATGTAAGATACAGATGACAAAGGGAACAACGTATGTTGTTATGCGGTCTGACCGATAAAGATCTTAGTAGAATATGCAGGAGCCAATATGGGCATCCAGGTCCCGCTATTGGTTATTGACCGGAGAAGTGTCTCGGTCATGTCTACATTGTTCTCGAACCGTAGGGTCTGCACGCTTAACGTTACGATGACAGTTATTATGAGTTTATGCATTTTGATGTACCGAAGGTTGTTTGGAGTCCCAGATGTGATCATGGACATGACGAGGAGTCTCGAAATGGTCGATACATAAAGATTGATATATTGGAAGCCTATATTTGGATATCGGAAGTGTTCCGGGTGAAATCGGGATTTTACCGGATTACCGGGAGGTTACCGGAACGCCCCGGGAGCCATATGGGCCTTCATGGGCCTTAGTGGAAAGGAGAAAAAGGGGCAGCCCATAGGTGGCCGTGCCCCCCCTTCCCTTAGTCCTATTAGGACTAGGAGAAGGGGCCGGCCCGCCCTCTCTCTCTTTCCCCCTTTGGGGAAACCTAGTCCAACTAGGATTGGGGGGGGGGGTGTCCTACTCCCGGTGGGAGTAGGACTCCTCCTACGCCCTCTCGCTGGCCGGCGCACCCCTCCCCCTTGGCTCCTTTATATACAGGGGCAGGGGGCACCTCTAGACACACAAGTTGATCCTTGAGATCGTTCCTTAGCCGTGTGCGGTGCCCCCTGCCACTATATTCCACCTCGACCATATCGTTGTAGAGCTTAGGCGAAGCCCTGCGTCGGTAGAACATCAAGATCGTCACCACGCCATCGTGCTGACGGAACTCCTCCCCGAAGCTTTGCTGGATCGGAGCCCGGGGATCATCATCGAGCTGTACGTGTGCTAAGAACTCGGAGGTGCCGGAGTAACGGTGCTTGGATCGGTCAGATCGGGAAGAAGACGTACGACTACTTCCTCTATGTTGTGTCAACGCTTCCGTTGCGATCTACAAGGGTACGTAGATCAGACTCTCCCCCTCGTTGCTATGCATCACCATGATCTTGCGTGTGCGTAGGAATTTTTTTGAAATTACTACGTTCCCCAACAGAACATCACCGACAACAGAGAGGAAACACCATCAATGCAATGCAACAATATGATGCACAATGTGACATGGCAAGATGAGTGTGTTTTGGCTAATGCAGCTATAAACAGGGTGTTTTGAGTTCATTTGAATCAAAGATTCAAATGTAAACTCAAAATATGAACTCATATAAGTGAATGTTAAGTTGCTCTAACATGTATGAAACTAGTACAGATGGATAGATTGGATTTTTCTGATCATTTTTCATATATAATTTATTTCATTTGGAGCTACGGTTGATTTACTATGAATTTTAGAAGTTTTAACTATTTTCTGGAATTTTCTGAATTATAATTAATCCAGAAAATGAGTTATGGCGTCAGCACTACGTCACTGTGACGTCAGCTGGTCAATTGACCTGGTCCAGGTCAAACCTGACCAATGGGGTCGACACGTCAGTGACACAATTAACTAACAGGGTTAATTAAATCTAACTAATCAAATTAACAGCCACTGGGCCCACTGTCAGAGTCAGCCAGGGGGGAGGGGTAATTATTCCTAAACTAATCTAGTCAGGGGCGGGGCCCACGTGTGTTGACCCTAGGGAGGTCAAACCCTGGGTCGAACATGTCAAACCTGCCGGCGACTCGACACCGGCGAGGCCCGAGACGGCGGTGCGGCTCGGAAAACACCAACAGGGCATGGACGAGGCCGTTCTTGGGCTCGTTGGAGAGCTCTTGCAGGCGTGCATAGGGTGATGGTGGAGACCGGGCCTATGGTGGCCAGAGCCGATGACGGCGAGCTCGGTTGCGGCCGCCGGAGTTCGGGCGTGGGTGCGGTGCATGAGCTAGCGAGCTGAGGCACTAGCGGGGGCCTACGCGATTTGGTGAGTGGGTTGGACGCGTTGAGCGGACCATTTGGCCGCCGGAGTCGCGTCGGCGGCAAGCGCAGGCAGCGGCGGGTTTGGGCGTAGGCAGTCCGGTGGCTACGGAGGCCTACGGGGAAGAAGAGAGGGATGGGCAGGTCAGAGGATCACGGCGAGTTGGACGAGGAGGTCAGTGAGCTCGGAGACGGTCCGGAGCAGTCGGGGCGGCAAGGAGGATCTCCGGCGACCGGCGAGGAAGAAGATGATGTTGGCGGCATCACAGGGCGACCCAACTGCTGTGACTCGGTGAAGAAGATGAGGACGATGTGGCAGAGCTCTCGGACGCATCAGGGGAGCTAGGGTTGGCTATGGCCGCGCGAGCGCTGGTCGGCGGCGACGGCTTCGCTCGGGTGAGCTAAAGGGAGAGAGCCAGGGGAGGGGAGAGAGAGCGGCGAGTGAGGGAGAGGGGACAACGGCTTCGTGGCATCTCCGTGGCGTTGCTAGAAGGGGCCGGGGAAGCAGGAGGTGGACAGAGCAGCGTCGGCGCTCGCCACACACCTGGTTGTCCTCCTGGCAGAGGAGGAAGATGACTAGGGGGCGCTGGTGGGCTGGGCCGCCAGCAGGCTACAGTAGCGGGCCGCAGGTGGGTGGAGGTAAGTCCTTCTGCTCTGTTTTATATTTTCTATTTGTTTTCTATTTTTTGTAGTTTGTTTTTGATTTAGTTTTCAAACTAAATCAAATTTAGTGCTTCTGATAAATATTGTGTGGGCTAGTTGAGCTATTCCAGAGCCCCACACAAATTTACAGAATTATTGGACTTATTTTAAATATATAGAAAATAGAAATCCAATGCAAATAGTTGTTGCATTAACTCCAAATGCCCAACATAAATATTTATGAGCTCGTAAAAATATTGGTTTGTATTTTACCTCTGGCCAATATTTTCAGGGAGAAACATGAACATTTTTTTGGACCTATTTGAAGAAATTTTTATCTTGGTCATTTTCAAAAATGATTTCTAAGGCTTTCAAAATTCCCCAATTCAAATTTCATTTGAATTTAAACATGATGACATGATGATCATGCAAGGGCAAGCAAAGGCTAAGCTGATGACATGATTATCATGCAAGGGCAAGCAAAGGCTAAGCTAGGGCTTTGACAATTGTATGGAGTGGCGTGATGTAGGAGGCATCACCCCTCCTCGTGGTCCCCGTCTGCCACCACCTGTGGGACCAAGGCCACATCTGAGTCCCTATGGTCCGCAGGCTCCGCAGGACCGTCTATTCCCAGATGATCATGTTCCACTTCCAGGCTTTGGTGGCGACTTCTATGAGGATTACTACGGAGTCGTCTGAGCTAGTAGTAGTTTCACTAGTATTGTAATAGTTGTATTCTCCACAGTCCTGCGTGACTCATGGGATACGACTTGGTGTGTATCACGCTCCGGAGGTGTAGAAAAATAATGTATAGGAGCTTGGAATGCCTTCGATGAGATGTAATGTCTTTCACCGTAGTTGTACTTTAGCATGGGCTTGTACTAAACTATGTACGGTGTGTATGACCAATGGTATATATATGGCAGTTTCTATATTACCATGTCGTGCAATGAACATCTTGGCATTCCATGTTATCCATTACATTCTGCACTTCCTTGCTAAGTTTGTGCCATCCTTATCTAAACCGTTGTCTTGTTTTCTCCTAGGATGGTCAACACCTGCAGTAACCCTGCTGCCCCGAAGCAGGGGGAGGCCAGTGCAGCTAGGGGTGAAAATCTGCCTCACCCGCCTTCTCTGGCTGAAGCTATGCTGGAGGCAGAACGAAACAAGCGTAAGACTAACCGCTTGCTGGAGCGGATTGAGCAGAACACTGCACGCCATCAGCGAAATTACTTGGTGTCAATCAATGACTTCATAAAGTTGTACCCACCAAAGTTTAATCATTCCGTTGAGCCCCTCGATGCAGATGACTGGCTCCGCAGCATCACACACAAGCTACGTTCTGCCAACGTAGCCGAAGCTGATAAGGTTACCTATGCTGCCTATCACCTCAAAGGCCCTGCTAGCCTTTGGTGGGAAAACTTTGAGGCTATGCGCCCGGTCGGCCAAATCACTACTTGGGCTGAATTCAGTGAGGCTTTCCATGAGCATCACATCCTGAAAGGTCTCATAGATCGCAAGAGGGAAGAGTTCTGCAATTTCACCCAAGGAAGACTAACTGTGGATGCATATAGTCGTGAATTTGGGAACCTGGCACGATATGCCCCTAAAGAGGCATCCACCGACGCTAAGAAGAAGACAAGGTTCCGCAAGGGACTTAGCCCTGAGCTTCGCCGCGATCTTCGTCTGCACGAGTGCACCTCCTTTCAGAAGTTGGTCAATAAAGCCATCAGTGCTGAGACAGGACAGTCTGACTATGACGCTTCACACAAGCACTCTCGTGATTTTGGCTCTTCATCCGGCTCTGGATCTCAGAAGCGCCGGGTGTGGTTTCCAAGCACGGCACCGCCACCCAGGTTCATTCCGAGGCCATCCTTTGAGGCGCCTCGCCCCAACCAGTAGTTTGCACCGTCCAAGCCCTATGGTGGCCCCGATGCTAATGCTGCTCCACACCCCAATGTTGTGACATGTTTCAAGTGTGGAGAGCCGGGTCACTATAGTCGAGAGTGTCCCCAGAACAACAACCCCAATCAGTTTGGAAAGTCCGTTGGCCGTGGTAAGCCAGGGGGAAAGACATTCTACGCCATGCCGGTCACCACTGCACGTGGCCATGTCAACTATGTCTCAGCTGAGGAGGCTCATGAGGATCCTAACGTCGTCCTTGGTATGCTCCTTGTTAATTGCCATCCGGCATCTGTTCTTTTCGATACTAGAGCATCTCATTCATTCATATCTGAGAGCTATGCTCGATTGCATAACACAACATTCTGTGACATGCCCACTACCATGGAAATTCAAACCCCTGGCTCTAGATGGCAAACCTAAGCCATGGGAATGAAATTCTTGTCGATAGACTTGTCTTCCTTGCATCCTTAATAGCTCTCAAGTCCTCGGACATAAACATCATCTCAGGTATGGACTGGATGTCAGCTCATTATGCCAAGATTGATTGTGCCACTAGAGCCGTTCAACTTACTCACCCATTGGGCAAGACAGTCAATGTCCTAACTCGAGTGGACAAACGCCAGCTTTACTCCCTAAATGCCAACCCCCTTCCAGACCTTGAAGATATTCTGGTAGTCCGAGACTTTCCAGATGTCTTTCCAGAAGAACTGCCAGGTGTTCCACCTGACAGGGATGTCGAGTTTGTAATAGACCTTGTTCCAGGAACCGTTCCAATTTCTAGAAGACCCTATAAGATGGCACCCTTAGAACTAGCCGAGCTTAAGAACCAACTCGATGAGTCCTTGAAAAAGGGTTTCATCCGTCCTAGTTCCTCTCCTTGGGCTTGCCCCGTCCTCTTCGTCAAGAAGAAGGATGGAACGGATCGAATGGTTGTAGATTGCCGACCTGACAACTTGGTCACTATCAAGAACAAGTATCTTCTTCCCAGGATCAACGATCTGTATGACCAGCTCGCTGGATCCTCAGTATTTTCTAAGATGGATTTGAGGTTGGGCTACCATCAAATCAAAATCAGAAATGGGGACATTCCCAAAATGTCCTTTGTTACTCGTTATGGCCAATACGAGTACACCATCATGTCCTTCAGTTTAACCAATGCCCCAGCCACTTTCTCTCGGTTAATGAACTCAGTCTTCATGAATTATTTGGATAAATTTGTTGTAGTATACCTCGATGACATACTCATCTATTTCAAGAATGAAGAGGAACATGCCGAACATCTAAGGCTAGTATTGACGAAACTTCGAGAGCATCGCCTTTATGCCAAATTCTCCAAGTGTGAATTTTGGTTGCCAGAAGTAACCAATCTAGGCCATGTAATCTCTGGCAAGGGTATTGTTGTCAATCCCGAGCGAGTTCAAGCCGTCCTTGATTGGGCTCCACCTGAGACGGTCAAGCAAGTTCGGAGCTTCCTTGGCTTAGCGAGCTATTGCTGTCGCTTCGTCGAGAATTTCTCCAAGGTTGCTAAACCTCTAACTGAACTCCTCAAGAAAGATAAAAAGTTCGAGTGTACCCCATAGTGTGAGTTCAGCTTTCAGGAACTGAAAAGACGCCTGGCATCTGCTCCCATACTGGTACCAGCAGATTTCTCCAAGGACTTCATTATCTATTGCGATGCCTCGCGACAAGGACTAGGTTGCATACTCATGCAAGATTGTCAGGTAATTGCCTATGCTTCACGGCAATTACACACACATGAGGATAATTATCCCACACATGATCTAGAGCTTCAGCTGTAGTTCATGCACTTAAAACTTGGCGACATTACCTTCTCGGTAATTGTTGCGAGATCTTCACCGATCAGCAAAGTTTGAAGTATATCTTCACCCAACCGGATTTGAATCTCAGGCAATGACGTTGGGGTGAGTTAATCTCGGATTATGACTTAGGAATAACTTACACCTCGGGCAAAGCCAATGTCATGGCTGATGCGCTAAGTCGTAAATCTTATTGTAACAACCTGATGTTACAACAAAGTCAACCACTTCTCCACGAGGAATTTTGTAAGCTTAATCTTCACATTGTTCCTCAAGGATTCCTATCCACCCTGGTGGCGAAACCTACCCTTACGGATCAGATCATCAAGGCACAGAAGGAAGATCCAGGAATCTCCCGTATTAAGAGAAACATTAAGAAAGGAGTCGCGAATTGTTTCTCCGTTGATGATCAAGGTGTCGTACACTTTGGAAACCGCTTAGTGGTTCCCAAGGCACGAAACCTGAGGCGGATGATCCTTAAGGAAGCTCATGAATCCCCTCTCACCATTCATCCCGGTAGTACTAAAATGTATCAAGACCTACGCCAGAGGTTTTGGTGGACTAGGATGAAGAGAAAAATTTCTCAATACATTGCTAGTTGCGAAGTCTGTCGTCGTGTTAAAGCAGAGCATCAACGGCCTGCTGGCACCCTTCAACCTTTGGCTATTTCTGAGTGGAAATGGGATAAAATCAGTATGGATTTCATTACTGGGTTTCCCAGGACCAAGAGAGGGAATAATGCTATCTTCGTCATAATCGATCGTCTTTCCAAGGTGGCCCACTTTCTACCTGTTTGTGAGAGTATCACCGCTAGCCAGCTATCTGATTTATACATCTCCCGAATAGTGTCTCTTCATGGTGTCCCATTGGACATTAACTCAGACCGTGGGAGTCTCTTCACCTCTCGATTTTGGGAAAGTTTGCAAAATTCTATGGGAACTTGTCTCTCTTTTAGCACCGCCTTCCATCCTCAATCAAGTGGTCAAGTAGAGCAAGTAAATCAAATTCTGGAAGATATGCTCCGAGCTTCTGCCATCTCCTTCAGAATGGATTGGGAGAAATGCCTTCCATTCGCGGAGTTTGCTTATAACAATAGTTATCAAGCTAGCTTGGGCAAAGCTCCTTTCGAAGTTCTGTATGGATGAAAATGTCAAACGCCTCTTAACTGGTCAGAAACCGGGGAAAGACAACGCTTTGGCCCGGATATGATTCAGGAAGCAGAAGAGCAGGTTCACGTTATTCGTGAGAAATTGAAAACAGCCCAATCTCGTCAAAGGAGCCAATATGATCGTAAACATAAGCTCATGACATATGAAGTCGGCGAGAAGGCTTACCTTCGGGTTACTCCGTTAAAGGGAACCCATCGTTTCGGTATCAAAGGCAAATTGGCTCCTCGTTACATTGGACCCTTTCGCATTCTTGCCAAATGAGGAGAAGTTGCCTACCAATTGGAACTACCTCCGCATCTTTCCAAAGTTCACGATGTCTTCCACAATCCCATGTTCTCGCCTCTGCTCTCATTTACTGCATTAAGAAAACAACGTTTCAAACCGCTGTGTGCTATGGTAGTTGAACCCTTATCCTCTACATGACCTATCATTGCCACAGTAACTAGATGAAACACAGTAGCATGTGTAGGAGTTGATTGAGCCATGTATGTGTTTCCTACCTTACTATGCCTGCTATGCTTAGAGTTGTGTCAGGTCTGGTTCATCTGGGTGATGGGCTAGAGTGAAATGATTATGTCGGTAATGTGAGGGATGTGTTGAACATGATTTGGTAAAGGTATCGATGAGAGGCCATGTAGGAGTACATGGTGGGTTGTTTCATTGAGTTCGTCCCTAAGAACTGATATCTGTATGTGTGATTTAAGATTCAGTTACTACCATACATTGGGCCCGAAACCAATGGACCCTCTCAGCTTCTTAATCACCCTAGTACTCTACCCAGGAGTTGCAATTAGTTTCTGGTGTTTGTAGGTTATGTGTTGGCGTCCGTGCGTAGCGCTGACCCTAGGGGTGGGCTATGTTGCGGTAGATACACCGGGCCGGGTATGCCTGGCACCTGTCTAGCGTCTCGGGGCCCTGTTCACATCGTTCGGGGCCGTATGTGGAAACCTCGGTCGGACTCCCTCGGGTGGAACCTGGATAGGCGATAAACCTGGAGTAGAGACTTGAGTGTTTAGGTAGGCCGTGGCTGACACCCTCGTTGGGCTTCCGCTTGAAGGTTGTCGAGTACATGTCGTGTAAACGGCGATAAGTGGTGAGAGCGTGTATGAAGAAGTACACCCCTGCAGGGTTAACATCATCTATTCGAATAGCCGCGTCCGCAGTAAAGGACTACTTGGTTGCCTATACAGTTCATAGACAAGTTAATGGTTACTACTAAAAGACTCAAGATAAGTGTGAGTACCGAGGATGGCCCTCTCGTAGGATGACGAGGGAGGATCCCCGGTGGAGTATTGTGTTGGTGATTAGTGGACTCGTGTGTGAAAACTATTTTACTAGTGTTGTCTCGTAGGATAGCTTAGCCAAGAGTAAAAGCTGGCTTGCTGCAATAACTCCAACACCTTCTTGAGAATGAGCATGTATAGTAGGTTCTGTTGTAAGACTTGCTGAGTAGCTTTGTACTCATGTTTGCTTATTTACTATTTTCAGACGACAACACCGCCCCCTCCGATGGGTTTTGATGTAGATCTCGACGTCGATGAGTGACTTGCCACCCAGGTGGTGATCCTGGCCATGGAGGGCCCTATGTAGATAGACAGGCTTCGAGAAGCCTTCTTGCTTTCTAGTGTCCGTACTCAGATTATTTGCTTCCGCATGTGCTTGTATACTTGTATGACTTGAGTGTTGGGTCATGTGACCCCTACCTGTATGAACATGTTATGTATGGCTCTCTGGAGCCTTTAAATAAAGTACTTGAGTTGTAGAGTTTTGTTGTGATGCCATGTTGTATTTGCACATATCGAGCATATTGTGTGTATGATTGAAATGCTTGGTATGTGTGGGATCCGACAATCTAGTTGTTTATCCTTGGCAGCCTCTCTTATGGGGAAATGTAGTCTAGTGCTCCGTGAGCCATAGTAGTCCGCTACAGCCCGGTTCAGCGGAGTCCTGCTAGTCCAGCACTACTGCTTAGGACACTTGACTGGCCAGCATGTGTTTCACTTTGTTCCTATGTCTGTCCCTTCGGGGAAATGTCACACGGTGATTTCCGGAGTCCTGCCTAGCCTGCTACAGCCCGGGTTCCCCGGAGTCCTGTTAGCCCAGTGCTATAGCCCAGATTCACTCGCTGATGACCGACATGCTCGATGTGATTCATGTATGCCTGTCTCCATAGGTCTGTGCCGCTTTGGGTTCACGACTAGCCATGTCGGCCCGGGTTCTCTGTCATATGGATGCTAGCGACACTATCATATACGTGAGCCAAAAGGCGCAAACGGTCCCGGGCCATGGTAAGGCGACACCCGTTGGGATACCGTGTGTGAGGCCGCAATGTGATATGAGGTGTTACCAGCTAGATCAATGTGACATGGAATCGGGGTCCTGACAACGACCCCAGATATGAAGTCTATCACTGGTCCAGATTCGGCTGTTTTAACAGGCTTGGCCTCTATCCATTTGGTGAATTTATCCACCATGACCAGTAAGTATTTTTTCTTGTGGGTTCCCCCTTTAAGGGGTCCAACCATGTCAAGCCCCCAGACCGCAAAGGGCCACGTAATGGGGATTGTTTGAAGGGCGGTGGGTGGCATGTGGCTTTGATTTGCAAAGAGCTGGCAACCGGCGCAACGTTGGACCAAGTCCTGTGCATCTGCCCGGGCCATTAGCCAATAGAATCCTGTACGGAAGGCCTTGCTTACAAGAGCCCAGGCTGCGGCGTGGTGACCGCCGAGTCCGGCGTGGATTTCTGCTAAAAGGTTTCGGCCTTCCTCTTCGGAGATGCACCTTTGAAGGACTCCGGTAGTGATTTTTTATAAAATTCTCCATCGTGGACCCTGTAGGCCTTAGATCGCCGCACTATGCAACGTGCCTCATTTTGGTCCTCCGGAAGTTCCTGCCTAGTTAGGTAGGCCAGGAATGGTTCTGTCCACTAGGCGATAATGGCCATTATTACGTGGGCTGAAGGTGTGATTTCTGTGGCGGGGCCTTCGACTGTGTCAGAGTATTCGGTATTGGGTATTTTTGCCGGTCCAGACTATGGTTACCGGTGTCCCCTTCCGATACTACGGATGGGTTAAACAGCCTTTCCAGAAAGATGTTGGGGGGACCGCATCGCGTTTTGCGCTGATGCGGGCGAGGATATCCGTCGCCTGATTGTTTTCCCGAGCCACATGGTGAAATTCGAGCCCCTCGAACCGAGCTGACATTTTTAGGACGGCGTTTCGGTAGGCCGCCATTTTCGCATCCTTGGCGTCAAAGTCTCCATTTATTTGGGATATTGCAAGGTTTGAATCCCCACACACCTCCAGGCGTTGAATGCCCATGGAGACTGCCATCCGAAGACCATGCAACAGGGCTTCGTATTCGGCTGCGTTGTTGGAGTCTATGTACAATATTTGCAGTACGTACTGAATGGTATCTCTGATTGGGGACATCAGGACGACGCCAGCCCCTAGACCAACCAGCATTTTAGAACCGTCGAAATGCATGATCCAATTGGAGTATGCGCCGTACTCTTTAGGGAGTTCGGCCTCCGTCCATTCGGCGACAAAGTCGGCCAATACTTGCGACTTAATGGCTCATCGAGGTTTGTATGTTATGTCGAACGGGAGGAGCTGAATAGCCCATTTAGCAATCCGGCCCGTAGCGTCGCGGTTGTTTATAATATCATTAAGTGGCACTTCCAAGGCTACTGTAATCGAACACTCTTGAAAGTAGTGTCGCAGCTTCCGGGATGCCATGAATACCGCGTAGGCTATCTTTTGATAATGTGGGTACCGTGATTTGCATGGAGTGAGGACAGTGGATACATAGTATACCGGCTTTTGAGGAAGGAATTTATGTCCTTCAGCTTCTTGTTCGACGACGAGCACTGCGCTTACAACTTGATGGGTTGCCGCAATGTACAATAGCATTGGTTCGCCGTTGTTTGGCGCGGCCAGGATTGGGTTGGTTGCCAAAATGGCCTTTATTTCTTCCAATCCGGCTGTGGTAGCGTCTGTCCACTCAAAGTGTTCGGTGCACCGGAGGAGGCGATAAAGGGGTAAAGCCTTTTCTCCTAAGCGGGAGATAAAGCGGCTTAGAGCTGCCACGCATCCTGTTAACTTTTGGATCTGTTTGAGGTCTGTTGGGGTAGCCAACTGTGACAAAGCTCGGATTTTGGCCGGGTTAGCTTCAATACCTCTACTAGAGACAACGAAACCAAGGAGCTTTCTGGCTGGTACGCCAAAAACGCATTTTTCTGGATTGAGCTTAATGTCGTATGTTCGGAGGTTGTCGAATGTGAGCCTCAAGTCATCTATCAAAGAGTCATGTGTTTGGTTTTGACGACCACATCATCTATGTATGCCTCTACTGTTTTGCCGATTTGTTTCTCCAGACATGTCTGAATCATGTGCTGATATGTTGCGCCGGCGTTTTTGAGCCCAAAAGGTATTGTGTTGAAACAGAAGGGACCGTATGGTGTGATGAATGCTGTTGCGGCTTGGTCGGACTCCGCCATCTCGATTTGGTGGTAACCGGAGTATGCATCGAGGAAACACAATGACTCGTGTCCTGCGGTAGCATCGATAATTTGGTCGATGCGGGGGAGGGGAAGGGATCCTTTGGGCAAGCTTTGTTGAGGTCCTTGAAATTGATAGAAAGGCGCCAGGATTTATCCTTCTTTGGTAGCATCACCAGGTTTGCTAGCCAGTCCGGGTTTTTTTATCTCTTTGATGAATCCGGCCTCCAATAACTTGGCTAGTTCCTTTCCCATGGCATGTCTCTTAGGTTCGGAGAAACGCCGAAGAGCTTGCTTGACCGGCTTGAATCCCTTTATGATATTGAGGCTATGCTCGGCCAGCTTGCGTGGGATTCCTGGCATGTCTGAGGGGTGCCAGGCGAATATGTCCCAATTCTCGCGCAGGAACTCTCGTAGTGCGGCCTCCACGACGGGTTTTAACTGTGCCCCGATGGAGGCTGTTTTTGTAGGGTCCGTTGGGTGGACTTGGAATTTGACTATTTCATCCGCTGGTTTAAAAGAGGTGGACTTGGATCTCTTATCGTGTATCACGTCGTCCCTGTCCACTGTGGAGCGTAGCGTGGTTAGCTCCTCGGCCGAGAGGGATTCGGATAATGCCTCGAGGGCTAGTGCGGCTGTTTTGTTTTTGGCTCGGAGTGTTGTGTCTGGATCACTAGCGGGGGTGATGATTCCGTTGGGCCCGGGCATTTCGAGCTTCATGTACCCGTAATGGGGTACGGCTTGGAAGATCATGAATGCCTCACGTCCTAAAAGGGCGTGGTATCCACTGCTGAACGGGGCCACTTGAAATGTAATTTCTTCGGACATGTAATTCTCTGGCGTACCGAATACCACATCTAGTGTGATTTTCCCAGTGCATCGAGCCTCTCGACTGGGTATGATTCCCTGAAGGTTGTGCTACTTTGCTTAATGCGGTTCCAGTCTATTTCCATTTTGTGAAGAGTTTCCTCATAGATGAGGTTTAATCCGCTGCCGCCGTCCATGAGTACTTTGGTGAGTCGAAAGCCGTCCACAATTGGACTGAGGACCAGTGCAGCTGGTGCTCGGGCTGTTCGGAATTTAGGTTCGTCACTGGCATTGAAGGTAATAGCCGTGTCACTCCATGGATTTATTGCTGCTACGTGGCAGATTTCAGCCATGCTGCGGAGTGTTCGCTTGCGCCTATTATTTGACACAAAGGTCTCAAAGACTGTTAACACCGTTTTATTATCCACGGGATGGTGTTCTGTGGCATTTGGGATAAGAAGATCCTCACCACTTTTGGCCATGTGCCGGAGTATCCAACATGCTCTAAGGCTGTGTGTTGGTACTGTATCCATTGTATTGTGAAGTTTGCAGGGTCCGTTAAGCCATCCCTCCATTACGGTTCCATGCCCTGTAGAGGGTTTTTGTTTCTTTGCAACTAGCTCGGGCGTCTTATGATAGTGCACCCTTTTACTTCGACTGGGTGTATATTCGCAGCCGGATTATCCCAAAATTTTGTTTCAGTTTTCCAGGCGCTTTCCATCACACAGTAATTTCGTACTATTGACGCCAAGTCAGCGAAGCGTGATATGTCATGGCGACTTAAGGCGTTAAGGATTCCCTTGTCCGTGCAATTATTGCAGAAAAGTGAGACTGCATCTTCCTCGCAGCAGTCCTTAACGTTGTTCATCACAAGGAGGAATCTGGCCCAATAATGATGTATTGTTTCATGGGGCTCTTGCCTAATGTGGGAAAGATCGTTTATGTCTGGGTGGGTGGGTGGATTTGAGTCTGAATCCCTACCTGATCTGAGACCCAGGGGTCGAGGAGTTTCCAATCTTGGAAGTTCGGGTTCCTGAGTGTTACCCGATAAATTTGGCCCGCTGCGTGATTCTAGGTTCAGGGCTTGGGTAATGTAATCCCGTAAGTGGGTATCCGGCTCGGAGAGCTCAGGAATCCGGACATAGTGAGTCCTCAAAATAGAGGAAGAGTTGCCGCATTGTTCCTCCACCACCACAACGTGATGGGTGACCGGTGGAGAGTTAATCTCCCTTTGATCAGGTTTAAGCCGAATCCGATCATAGTTCGTAGTGACTCCCAAGGCGGCGATGCGATCCAAGAGTTCGTTTAGGGAATAGATATCCATTGGATCCAGCTACTCGGCGACTTTCGAGCCGACGTGGAGGCTGTTTTTGATGACCCGAGAAGTCATCGTCGGTGCAGCGGCCGAACAGGCAGTCATGACGAAACTGCCTAGCCGCAGAGTTTGGCCGACAGCCAGAGCTCCCCCGGCGGTGATGTTGCTTTTAACAACGAGACGAGGCATCCTTACTTACGGCGACACCACAGAGGAACTCTCAATGAAAGCACCAATGTCAGTGTCAAAACCGGCGGATCTCGGGTAGGGGGTCCCGAACTGTGCGTCTAGGCGGATGGTAACAGGAGGCAGGTGACACGATGTTTTACCCAGGTTCGGGCCCTCTTGATGGAGGTAAAACCCTACGTCTTGCTTGATTTATTCTTGATGATATGAGTATTACAAGAGTTGATCTACCACGAGATCTGAGAGGCTAAACCCTACAAGCTAACCTATGGTATGATTGTCTGTTGTCCTACGGACTAAAACCCTCCGGTTTATATAGACACCAGAGGGGGCTAGGGTTACACAAGGTCGATTACAAAGGAGGAGATATACACATCCGTATTGCCTAGCTTGCCTTCCACACCAAGTAGAGTCTCATCCGGACACGAGACGAAGTCTTCAATCTTGTATCTTCATAGTCCAACAGTCCGGCCAAAGGATATAATCCGGCTGTCCAGATACCCCCTAATCCAGGACTCCCTCACTTGTGAATTTAAAATTTTACCTCCTGTGCGGCCGTTTATGAAATCTAAGGGTTGGCCAGTCGTCGGCTTCTGCCCCCACGTAGATGGTACGGGGGTGTTCGGGATAAATGTAAACACTCTTTACTCCATATTCTGGTCCTTGAAGGAGGTGTTTAATGCAACAAACAAGGCAATTAGACTATACGTCCTTTATCACCCCCACTTAGCCATAGGAGTTTGACAATGAGAATTTTGGTGAAGCCCTTGGTATTCGGAAGGCCGAACTTCGGGCGCTACACGCACCTGATCAGATAAGAAACCGATTCCTCGCATAAAGCAGAAAAAATCTCTAAGGGTGTGAAACCTCTCGAACAGCTGACCAGCTCGCGCTTCATCCTGACAGTCAGTTTTCGGCTTTCTCTACTGACGCGCTCGTCCGGAAGAACCGGGACACAATCGCGCTAATTCTCCCTTTACTACCCTAGCTGATATAGCTGAACGTAAGGTAGTAAGCACAGGAGCCGGGCAACCCAACTATTGACCAAATACATGATTCGGAGCCGATGCATATAATGATATAAGTTTGGGGTGCCGAACTGCACTGAAAAAGGTGTTCAGACTTTATTGCCGTACAGCGGGGCGCGAAAGCCCCTGGTGAAGTAAAATGTACCAAAGTGTACGTGTGCAATGAGTAATATATACAAAGCTAATGAAAAAAGGAAAATTAAGTAAGCTGACGCTACCATTTATTTACCATTTGTAATGTGATTAATACATCGAGGCGTACTTGTACAAGTAATGCGATAAGCAAGTAACGCTATTTAACATGCCATCACCAAGAGCGAGCTGCGTGCGAGTATGTAAAACAGGTTTAGCGATCGTTAGCAGAGACCACCTGGGGATTCCCTTGTACGCCAAAGCTCCTTGCCTCCTTGGTGTGTCCGACAAACGGGTTGTCGGGAGAAACCTCGAAAAGAGAAAAACCCAAAATGAAAAGGAAAAGTAAAAGTGTGCAAATCCTAGGATCGGTCGAGCCGCACTATGGATCGCGAGCCAGCTATGCCTCCGTCGATACCCATGGTATTTTGAGTGCATAGTCATGTACGCGTGGTACGAATGTCGCTGTTTGATCGGGACTAGGACGGAGGCCAAATTGCTAGTTAAGCTCTTGACGAGTCGGGCTGTCTTGCTGCAAAATAGTCCGGACAATTTAATGGTGTCCTGGGGCTTGGCCGCGGAACTAAGGTTCTGCTGGAAAAGGCTGCGCTGTATTTCTGCTACTAAGGCCGTTGTGTGCTCCTCGGTATGGAGGGAGCGTTCTATATTTCCATTGATTGTTATGACACCGCGTGGACAGGGCATCTTGAGCTTGAGATAAGTGTAGTTAGGTACCGCATTGAATCGAGCAGTGCATGATCGCCGCTGCGAAAGGGGACGATATCGAAGATTAACTCCTCGCTTCGGAAGTTTTCCGGCGATCCGAAGACGACCTCTAGTGTGATTGAGCCTGTACAATGGGCCTCTATGCGTGGTATGACTCCTTTAAAGGTAGTCCTTGTGGGTTTCATCCATGATCAGTTAATGCCCATTTTGCATAATGTGTCCTGATAGAGCAGATTGAGGCTGCTGCCACCGTCCATGAGGACTCACGTTAGGTGGAATCCATCGATGATTGGGTCTAGGATTAGTGCAGCTGATCCACCGTGCCGGATACTGGTCGGATGATCTCGACAGTCAAAAGTGATCGGGTACAATGACCATGGATTGAATTTTGTGGCGACTAGCTCTATCGCATAGACGTTCCTTAGTGCATGCTTGCGCTCCCTCTTGGGGATGTGTGTAGCATATATCATGTTCACCCTTTTGACTTGAGGGGGAAACTTCTTCTGTCCCCCTGTGGTTGGCTGCAGGGGCTCCTCGCCACCGTCCTCGCTTTGTGATCCCTTTTCCTTATTCTCGGCGTTTAACTTGCCGGCTTGCTTAAAAACCTTGCAATCTCTGCTAGTATGATTGGATGGTTTGTGCGGGGTGCCATGGATTTGGCACGGACGGTCAAGTATGCGGTCCATGTTGGATGGTCCTTGATTGTTTCTTTGATACGGCTTTTCCACTGACGGGACTTGGAGCCACTGAATCCGGCGTTTACAGCAGTTTCATCGGTGTTATCGCCATTGCTTCGGCGTTTGTGTCTGCTGCGTTGGAGCTTGATGTTGTTGTTTTTGGCCTCGAAGGGGCCTGCCTTGCTGACCGTATTTTTACTACGAGCCAGCCAGCTGTCCTCACCCACAGAAAAGCGGTTCATGCGGGCCATGAGGGCAGCCATAGATTTGGGCTTTTCTTGGCCGAGGTGGCGGGCGAGCCATTCGTCGCGGATGCTGTGTTTAAAGGCCGCCAGGGTTTCTGCATCCGGACAGTCGATGATCTGGTTCTTTTCAGTTAGGAACCTAGTCCAGAATTTCCTGGCTGACTCCTCGGGCTGTCGAACTATGTGACTTAAATCATCGGCGTCTGGCGGCCGGACATATGTACCTTGGAAATGGTCGAGAAAGGCTTCTTCCAAGTCCTCCCAGCTGCCGATGGAATTTTCAGGCAGCCTGTTTAACCAGTGCCGAGCTGGCCCTTTGAGTTTTAGTGGGAGGTATTTGATAGCATGGAGGTCATCTCCGCGGGCCATGTGAATGTGGAGAATAAAATCCTCGATCCATACCGCGGGATCGGTTGTTCCGGCATACGATTCAATGTTGACGGGTTTGAACCCTTCGGGGAATTCATGGTCCATTACTTCATCAGTGAAGCAAAGAGGGTGTGCGGCGCCTCTATATCGAGCCGCGTCACGACGTAGCTCCGATGGAGTCCATCTATGGTTGTCGGCTCGGGCGTGACTAGGTTTGTCACGTCCGAATAGGTAGCCGTTGTCGCGTATCAAGGTACGTCCTCGCGATCTGTAGATTGATATTGTATTTCCTGCTCTACTATCCAGGTCTTGACGAAGGTCATGTGTATAGCCTCGAGCTGTCTTATCCATGCCTTTGCGGCGAGGTGGGACTATCTATTTGTCATCTCGGGTTGCCGTTTTATCCCGGCCGCGCGGTGGCCGATCGACCGCATTGCGTGATGCTGGTGCAGGCGCTAGCGCGTCATCATCAAACTGAGGTAGCAATTTGCGCTTCGGATAACTTTCGGCTGGTCGTTTAAGGCCGTATTCTTCGGCTGCCAGGACATCGGTCCATCTGTCATTGAGCAGGTCTTGATCAGCTTGAAGCTGTTGCTGCTTCTTTTTCAGGCTCCCCGCAGTGGCTATTAGCTGAAGCTTAAAGCACTCCTGCTCGAGAGGTTCCTCAGGGATGATGAAGTCTTTGTTGCCGAGGCTCACCCCCTCCTCGGAGAGCGGATAGTAACTACCGTCCTCCGAGTCTTCTTCCGTGGCCTGTTCGTCAGGGCGGAATTGCCCCTCTTCCCGATGGTCTTGTTGGGCAGTTTGTTCCTCGGGCTCCTCTGTGCCTTCGGCACCATCCAGAGTGTTGTCATTTCCTGTGCCGGTATTGTTGTCTCTGCTGCGGCCTGATTTAGAGCGGCGCCATTGACGCCGACGCTTTGGTTGTGTCTTAGGAGGGTCCTCCTTCACTAGGTTTTCCTTGTCATTGTCGCTATTATTTTTGGGAATATCTATCATATATATGTCATATGAGGAAGTGGCCGTCCAGCGTCCAGTGAATGGCGGGTCTTGGCCTTGCTCCTCATTTGCATCATCGCCCATATCGTCGATATATCCGGAGCTATAATCAAGCATGTTGGTTAAGTCCTCGACAGTGGCTATGAAGTGGGTGGCGGGTGGGAAGCAAAATTCTTGATCGTCAGCCCCTAGTTCGAACCGGACATAGTTCGGCTGCGCGTCCCCGCCAAGGACATGCTCTTCAATGAGTTTAGCACATCTCCCAAAGTCGAGTGCTGGAAGATTTCTGTGGTGCAGAATTCGAAGATCGATAAGGGATCTAGTTCGGCGTCCGCAGGCTCACATGGTTCGGAACTTATAACCAGAGACGAGTCCGGAGTTCCGGTGACACATATATGGTGTGGGGTTAAGCCCATGTGTGGCTCCAATGCTAGGGAATCTGTGGCCTCCGTGGTGGGGTTGAGGCTCCAATCCTTGGATGCCACAGCATGCTCTGGATCTAAAGCCAGAGTGGTCACAGGAGCTATCTCCTGGATGCGGTCTGACGACAGATTTAGGTCAAGTTCGTCAAGGTGACCAGGAGCGGTCGGCGCGGTCTCGAATCCGGCTAAGATCAAATCTCCACGGATGTTCGTAATGTAACTCAAGCTCCCAAATCCGATTTGGTGGCTAGGGGCATAGCTATCAATCTACTCCAGGTGGCCAAACGAGTTGGCCCGCAGCGCGAATCCGCCAAACATGAAGATCTGTCCAGGGAGGAAGGTTTCCCCTTGGACAGCGTCACTATCGACGATTGAAGGGCCATCGAACCTTTTGTCGACGGCATAGTGGAACTCTCAATGAAAGCACCAATGTCGGTGTCAAAACCGGCGGATCTCAGGTAGGGGGTCCTGAACTGTGCGTCTAAGGTCGATGGTAACAGGAGATAGGGGACACGATGTTTACCCAGGTTCGGGCCCTCTCGATGGAGGTAATACCCTACTTCCTGCTTGATTGATCTTGATGGATATGAGTATTACAACAGTTGATCTACCACGAGATCGTAATGGCTAAACCCTAGAAGTCTAGCCTGTATGACTATGGTAATGAGTATCCCTGCTTCCGGACTAAGTTCTCTGGTTTATATAGACACTGGGAGGATCTAGGGTTACACAAGGTTGGTTACAAAGAAAGGAATCTACATATCCGGTCGCCAAGCTTGCCCTCCACGCCAAGGAGAGTCCCATTTGGACACGGTGCAGTCTTTGGTCTTTGTATCTTCTCAGGCCGTCAGTCCGGCCCATGGCTAATAGGCTGGACGCCCAAGGACCCCTTAGTCCAGGACTCCTTCAGATTAACAACCCCTTTATCGCGTTGGTTGAAAGGTTCTTATTTTTTTGTGTAGGTGCGAGGTGACTTGTGTGTAATCTCCTACTGGATTGATACCTTGGTTCTCCAAAACTGAGGGAAATACTTATGCTACATTGTTGCATCACCCTGTCCTCTTCAAGGGAAAACCAACACAGTGCTCAAGAGGTAGCAAGATGGATTTCTGGCACCGTTGCCGGGGAGATCTACCCACAAGTCAAGAGATACCAAGTACCCATCACAAACTCTTATCCCTCGCATTACATTATTTGCCATTTTCCTCTCGTTTTCCTCTCCCCCATTTCACCCTTGTCATTTTATTCACCCTCCTTTTCCGTTCGCCTCTTTTTCGCTGACTTCTTGTCTATGTGTTAGATCGTTTGCTTCGCCGTCATGGCTACTCCCTTATCTGCCCCTTTGTCTCCCGAGTTTGAAGTTCTTCACTTCAAAAAAAGAGAAGGAGAAAATTTAAAAGATGCTTGGTTTAGGATGATGGAATCTTATCATAATTGCAGCTTAGAGGTCAATTTTAGAATTTTACTTCGCAATTTTTATGTTGGACTAAATATGTCCCCTAGACAACTCTTGGATTGCGTTGCCAAAGGAATTTTTATTGAAACAGATCCAGTTTTGCTCATGAAATTATAGAGGAAATAGCGGGGACACTACCTCAACAAAAGGGGCCACATCATACCCAGGAAGAGACACAAGTTTTTGAGAAGATTTGCGAAGTAACGAAAATTTTACAAAATTCTCTTGAACCTCTTAAGAGTGTTAGCGGAAACCTTCACCGCATAAATATGTTAATTACCCTTTGCAATAAGCGGTTGGATTCCTTAGATCTAAAAATTTCCAAATATGAAGGGAAACATAAAGAACCTCCTGGATTCGAGCATGACTCCACTAAAAAAATAAAACCAAAGATGATAATACCTATATCTATTCTTGCTTTTATGCCTAGCTAGGGGCGTTAAACGATAGCGCTTGTTGGGAGGCAACCCAATTATATTTTTGTTTATTGCTTTTTGGTTCTGTTTAGTAATAAATAATTCATCTAGCTTATGTTTAGATGTGGTTTTATGCTGTTAATTAGTGTTTGTGCCAAGTAGAACCTTTGGGAAGACATGGGGGAAGTTTTTGCGATCTTGCTGTAAAAAACAGAAACTTTAGCGCTCACGAGATTGGCTGCCATGTTTTACTGGAGAGTGCGATTAGGTTGATTTTTTTGCAGATGATTAATAGAAAAGTTCCTCACGTCCACCAATTTATTTCAGAATTGCTGGGGTTATATAAGTATTCGAAACCTACAGATTACTACAGACAGATTCTGTTTTTCGTGTGTTGTTTGCTTATTTTGATGAATCTGTGGCTAGTATCGGAGGGTATGAACCATAGAGAAGTTGGAATATAGTAGGTTTAACACCAATATAAATAAAGAATGAGTTCATTACAGTACCTTAAGTGGTGGTTTGTTTTCTTATACTAACGGAGCTCATGAGATTTTCTGTTGAGTTTTATGTTGTGAAGTTTTCAAGTTTTGGGTAAAGATTTGATGGATTAAGGAGTGGCAAGAGCCTAAGCTTGGGGATGCCCAAGGCAACCCAAGGTAAAATTCAAGGACAACCAAAAGCCTAAGCTTGGGGATGCCCCGGAAGGCATCCCCTCTTTCGTCTTCGTCCATCGGTAACTTTACTTGAGGCTATATTTTTATTCATCACATCATATGTGTTTTGCTTGGAGCGTCTTGTATGATTTGAGTCTTTGCTTTTTAGTTTACCACAATCATCCTTGCTGTACACACATTTTGGGAGACACACACATGAATCAAAATTTATTAGAATACTCTATGTGCTTCACTTATATCTTTTGAGCTAGATAATTTTGCTCTAGTGCTTCACTTATATCTTTTAGACTGTGGTGGTTTTATTTTATAGAAATTATAAATCTCTCATGCTTCACCTATATTATTTTGTGAGTCCTTTAGAACAGTATGGTAATTTTATTTGGCTATAAAACTGGTCCTAATATGATAGGCATCCAAGATTGATATAATAAAAACTTTCATAAAAAGGTGCATTGAATACTATGAGAAGTTTGATACTTGATGATTATTTTGAGATATGAAGATGGTGATATTAGAGTTGTGCTAGTTGACTAATTGTGAATTTCAGAAAAACTTGTGTTGAAGATTGCAAGTCCCGTAGCATCCACGTATGGTAACCGTTGTGTAACAAATTTGAAACATGAGGTGTTCCTTGATTGTCTTCGTTATGAGTGGCGGTCGGGGACGAGCGATGGTCTTTTCCTACCAATATACCCCCCTAGGAGCATGCGCGTAATGCTTGGTTTTTGATGACTTTTAGATTTTTGCTATAAGTATGTGAGTTCTTCATGACTAATGTTGAGTCCATGGATTATACGCACTCTCATCTTTCCATCGTTGCTAGCCTCTTCGGTAATGTGCATTGCCCTTTCTCACCTCAAGAGTTAGTGCAAACTTCGCCGGTGTATCCAAACCCCGTGATATGATATGCTCTATCATACATAAACCTCCTTATATCGCCGGTGTATCCAAACCCCGTGATATGATACACTCTATCACACATAAACCACCATACCTACCTATTATGGCATTTCCATAGCCATTCCGAGATATATTGACATGCAACTTTTCACCTTTTCATTTATGACACGCTTCATCATTGTCATATTGCCTTGCATGATCATGTAGTCGACATCATATTTTTGGCAAAGCCAGCATGCATAATTTATCATACATGTCACTCTTGATTCATTGCCCTTCCCGGTACACCGACGGGGGCATTCATATAGAGTCCTATTTTGTTCTAGTATCGAGTTGTAATCATTGAGTTGTAAATAAACAGAAGTGTGATGATCATCATTAATAGATCATTGTCCCAAATAAAAAAATGGGGGAAGGCCAAAAAAAAGCCCAAAAAATATAAATAAAAAGGGACAATGCTACTATCCTTTTTTTCCATACTTGTTCTTCAAAGTAGCACCATGATCTTTATGATAGAGAGTCTCTTGTTTTGTCACTTTCATATACTAGTGGGAAATTTTTAGTATAGAACTTGGCTTGTATGTTCCAACAATGGGCTTCCTCAAATGCCCTAGGTCTTCTTGAGCAACAAAGTTGGATGCACACCTGAGGGAGTCCTGGATTAGGGGGTCTCCAGACAGCCGGACTATATCCTTTGGTCGGACTGTTGGACTATGAAGATACAAGATTAAAGACTTCGTCCCGTGTCCGGATGGGACTCTCCTTGGCGTGGAAGGCAAGCTAGGCAATATGGATTGGTATATCTCCTCCCTTGTAACTGACCTTGTGTAACCCTAGCCCCCTCCGGTGTATATATAAACCGGAGGGTTTAGTCCGTAGGACAACATACAATCATACCATAGGCTAGCTTCTAGGGTTTAGCCTCTACTATCTCGTGGTAGATCAACTCTTGTAATACTCATATCATCAAGAACAATCAAGCAGGACGTAGGGTACTACCTCCATCAAGAGGGCCCGAACCTGGGTAAACATCGTGTCCCCTGCCTCCTATTACCATCCGCCTTAGACGCATAGTTAGGGACCCCCTACCCGATATCCGCCGTTTTTGACACTGACATTGGTGCTTTCAATGGGAGTTCCACTATGTCGTCACCATAAGGCTTGATGGCCCCTTCAATCATCAATAGCGATGCGGTCCAGGGTGAGGTTTTCCTCCCCGGGCAGATATTTGTATTCGGCGGCTTCGCACTGCGGGCCAATTCACTTGGCCATCTGGAGCAGATCAACAGCTACGCCCAGGGCCATCAGGTCAGATTCGGAAACTTGAACTACACGGCCGACATCTGCGGAGACTTGAACTTCGACGGATTTGAGCCCATGTTAGGTGTGCTGCACAGTTGCGACGAGCATGACGTAACTCTGTCGTCGGACAATGTTCGGGAGATCGCATCTGCAACTACTCCGGCCATCAATCCGGAGCAAATCGCGCCATCCGAGAGCGGAGGGATAGATCCCGCCATGGAGGTCGCGCTCTTAGTGGCGATAGAGCCGGATGCTGACTTTACCCCTTACGAGAGCCCTGCCGCCGAACAACTGGATTCATCTCCGGCCATGGACTCCGAGCCGCCTGCATCCGTGCCGTCAAAGCCGACTGGGCGCTGATCATGGAGTTTACCTCCGCGGATATCTTTCAGCACTCGCCTTTTGGCGACGAGCTAAATTCATTAAGGTCCCTCTCCCTATCAGGAGAACCTTGGCCGAAATATGTTCGTCTAGAATGGGATGTAGACGACGAAGAAATTCGCTGCCCACCCACCACCCACTTGGGAGCCACTGTCGATGACTTAACCGACATGCTTAACTTCGACTTCGAAGACATCGACGGCATGAACGAAGATGCAGGAGACCAACAGGAACCAGCACCCACAGGGCGCCGGACAACCACTTCATCACATGACATATACATGGTGGATACACACAAAGAGGGAAATGGCGAAGAGATAGGGGAGGATGCCCCCTCCAAACAACCCAAGCGCCGACGTCAGCGGCTCCGCTCTATGTCCCGCCATAGCAAAAAACAGCGACAACAACGCAAGAGGAAATAACAGTCCAGCCGACTCTAGGAGAAACAACGACGACACCGCCCCGGTGGCAGAGTGTGATCAAGATGCAAACGGCGAACATAGTGTGGATCCGGCACCTGAACACTGCGATGCCAAGGATAAACCTCATCAAACCCCGTCTGGGGAGGAAAACAGTCCGAACGAAGATGCACACATCATCCCGGAAACGCACTTGGAGCAAGAGAACCTCCGCCGAATGCTTATTGCCACAGCGAGGAGCCTGAAGGAGCAGAAACAAAGGCTTAAGGCCGCACCAGATATGCTCAACAGTAGGTGGAACAAAGTGCTTGGTAACAAAACCAAGTATGGCGGAAGTTACCACACAAATAGCTATCCAAAGCGCAAGCTATTACCTGAATTCGACAATGAGGCCTTAGAACCCACATAGCCGAAAAATGATACGGCCAACCGGTCGGGTCCACCACCTTGTGATCAGGATAGAGAGGCTAACAAAGTCGCACATAAGTCAACACACGATCTATGTGAGAACTTGCGCCAAACATCCGGCGCAACCAGATCCATCTATGGATCTAGGAAGCGCACTCCAGCACAAAATCAAAACTGAATACTACAATCGTTCGAACACCATGGCATATCCCAATACAGGGGTGCCGCACACCCCCTGTGTTTCACCGATAAGGTGCTTGATCACGAATTCCTAGAAGTATTCAAACCAGTGAACATAGAGGCATACGACAGGACCACAGACCCTGAAGTCTGGATCGAGGACTTTATCCTCCATATTCATATGGCTCGTGGAGACGACCTCCATGCCATTAAATATTTGCCCCTCAACCTTAAAGGGCCAGCTCGGCACTGGCTGAAAAGCCTCCCTGAAAACTCAATTGGAAGTTGGGAGGAGCTCGAGGACGCTTTTCGGGCTAATTTTCAAGGGACTTATGTCCGACCTCCAGATGCAGACGATTTGAGTCATAAAATCCAACAGTCCGGATGCCGAAGCCTTAGTAGCTTTTAAACACAGTGTCCGAGACGAATGGCTTGCCAGACACCTCGGCCAAGAAAAAGCGAGAACAATGGCAGCCGTAACAAGCCTCATGACCCGCTTTTGCGTGGGCGAAGATAGCTGGTTGGCCCGAGCACATCCGAAGTTAGGGATGGCAATGGAAAACCACGACGCAACAAAAACAAGCGTCAAAATAAAGAAGGCAGCCCAGATAATACGGCGGTAAACACCGGATTCAGGGGCTCTCGACCAGGTCAGCAGAAAAAGCCCTTCAAAGGCAGCAGAGAAGGAACATCTGGCCTAAACAAGATTCTTGACAAGCTCTGTCAGATTCACGGCACCCCCTACAAACCTGCAAATGACACCCATAGAGAATGTTGGGTCTTCAAGAAGGCCGGTAAGCTAAACGCTGAACACAAAGGGGAAGAGATACCAAGCGAAGAAGAGGATGAACCTCGCCAGCAAAGCACCGGAGGACAGAAAAAGTTCCCACTAGAGGTTAAAACAGTAAATGTGATCCATGTGATGAAGAGGAGAAGCAAGCATGCACTCCGAGACACACGTGCCATAGAGCCCGTCATCCCCAGGTACAACCCCTGGTTGGCTTTCCTGATCACTTTTGATCGTAGGGATCACGCGCCAAGTATCCGGCACGAAGGACTGGCGGCCTTGGTGTTAGACCCAATAATAAACGGGTACCATTTGACACAAGTCCTCATGGACAGCGGTAGTGATCTAAATCTGATATATCAGGACACAGTCCGCAAAATGGGGATAGACCCGACACAAATAAGCCACAGTAATACTACCTTCAAGGGAGTAATACCAGCCAAGAGTCCCCTTGTATGGGCTCTCTACTGCTAGAGGTTGTATTCGGTTCTCCCGATAACTTCCAAAGCAAAAGGATAACTTTCCACATTGCTCCATTCCGAATTGGTTATCAAGCACTACTCGGAAGAACGGCTTTCGCTCGTTTTAATGCAATACTGCATTATGCTTTTCTCAAGCTTAAGATGCCCGGCACACGTGGCATCATCCCAGTTAGCAGAAACACCGAACGTTTTTTACGTGTGGAAGAGGATGCGGCGGCTTTAACAGCCGCGAACTAGCCGGCCTCACCAACCAGGAAAAAATGACAGGTTGTCAAGACCACGGACATGGTTAGACGAGTCTGGCACTCCACCACATATACATGATAATGGTTTGATGATCAAACCCCCATAAACGATACCAGGGGCTTCCTGCGCGTAATCAGGGCCAACCCGGCTCAACCTGACTTCTCTGGAATTTTGATAGTTCATTGGTAATAATCAATTCTTTTTTCGGCACGGCAACTTTCACCTAAGTTCTTTCCTTTTACAGATGACAATCGTGCTGCACCCATCCAGGACACGACACGACGGAGATACAGGCGCAGACGTGCAGCAGGGACCCGCCCAAAGGTTTCTTTTTAGATTAAGACCCTGCGTAAACCTTTTTTACTGTCTCTTGTTGCTCACATCATCCGGATACTCCACATAACCGAGAAGGGTGCTGACGTTATTGGCATGTGGCCACGTCAGGATATTGAACGTACCTGGACACATGGGGTTTATTATTAAGGGCATTGTTTGGCCCGGTATATGTTATAAAGACCGAACACCTTAGGGAGTGTTCAGCATCGCGAGTTTGGCCCTATATGCATCAGCTCGGAATCATGTCTTTGGTCAAATGTTGGGTTTGCCCGGCTCCCATGTTTTGGTACCTTGCGTGCCGTTATATCGGCTAAGGTAGCACTAGGAGAACTACTGCGATTGTGCCCTGGTTCATCCAGATGAGCACCTTAGTAGAGAAAGCCGAAAACTGACTGTCATGATATAGTGAGAGACTGGTCAACCACTCGATGACTCAGCGGAATCTTCGGGATTCCTTCGCATTAACGAAGGGTCGTTTCCCAGTCACGTACACGCCACGTATTCGGACGAGCGCAGAAGTACCAGGGGCTATATAGTAGCCCCACCGTCAAACTCCTATGGCTAAGTGAAAGTGTTAAAGCAATATAGTCTGATTGCCTTGTTCGCTGCGCTACCACCTCCTTAATGGACCAAGACATTGGATCAAGTGTGGATACGCGTTTTCTACGAACACCCCCGCATTATATGCGTGGGGGCGGAAGCCGAAGACTGCAAACTTTCAGGTTATATAAATATATACATAAATGGCCGCACAGGAGGAATCATAGTACTTTCGGGCAAAAGTATAAATACAGCCTTGATAACTCAATAAAACATTGTTTTTACAATGGAAGTATATGTCACTAAAACATAATATTCTTCGAGCACTTAGCCTTTATCGAACGAGCGCCTTCAAGAACTTCTTCAAAGTAGTGCTTGGCAGCCACTCGGCATACGGCCGAACCCTGTGTCACAACAGTAGTGGCCTCCATCTCCGCCAAGTATGTCTTGACACGGGCAAAGGCCATCCGCGTACCCTCTATGCACGTTGATCTCTTCATAGCATAGATACGCATCATAGCACCAAGGAATTGTTGCACTAAACTAAAATAGCAATTCAGCCTTGGCCCCCCCGGCCACAGATGATCCACAATGGACCTCATGGCAAGTCCGGACAACCTATGGAGCTCGGCCCACTCGGCCATTCGCTCATTCAACAACAGCGGACGGACTGGAGCATGAAACTGTGACCAGAACAGCTTTTCCACTTCGTGATCTTTCTGATCATTGAAGAACTCAGCCGCATCTGGAGCACTTGCAGCCAAATCCATGTAGGCGTCCGCAGAACTCCACAGTTGGTCAAGCGGATGCATCTCCTCCTTCCCCGCTCTAATTTTGGAGCGAGCCCCTTGGCAGCTACCAGGGCCTTCTCCAGGTCCATCGCCCTCACTCGACTTTCTTCTTCAAGAAGCTGGTAACGATCAGCGGCATCTTTTAACTCTACATCCATTTTGGCCATTCTTTCTTTGCTCTTGCAATGCGCGGCCTGTTCGGCCCTCAACTCTTAGCGGTCGCATTGCTACTCCTTGCTTGTTCCTTGGCTCGGGCAAGCTCCACACGAAGGGTCTCCACGGTGGCAGCTCCATCTGCAGTCACAACATATTAAAGATACTGGCATCATGCTCCTCTTATTATGTGACGATCACTAGAGAAATCACTTACCATGTGCCTCGTCAAGCCCTGATTGATAAGCATGATATTGGCATCGGCCGCATCATGATATTGGCTCCTATCTGCATAGGGCACACCTAACGTGTGCGGCACTATCAAAAACATACACTATTTCACGTACCTCGAAGCCTTTCAGCAGACTCATAAAGGCTTCATACAATCCTCTTTCAGCGGATGAAATCCTTTCAATTACCGTACCTATCAGCGTACGATGCGCTTCCGAGATGGCCGCTTGCGCCAGAAGATCCCTCAATGTGTCCGACCGCACACTGTCGCTCTCCTTAGGAGCCGGATAGTGGGGATTCCGGGTAGCCAAAGCGTTATCCTCTGGCCTTGGCAGATCCGGAGATACCCTCCGTGATGAAACTTCAGGGTCGTCCGCCTCATGAGGTGGGGTGTCAGGGGGAGGAGTTTCGCTCTCCATCATCTCCGGAAGAAGATCCCCTAAAGACGAACTCTGCGGAGAAGGGCTACGATCCGGGCTACAATTCATAAGCATCGATTATTGTCTTTGGAAATAAGGTAGGATATTTTCACTATTAAGTACTTTTTGATTACTTACAGCTTGGTAGAGGGCTGATCCCCGCGTGGACATTGTGCAGCAAGAATACCCTCCGAGGCAGGACCCTCTAGCGAAGATTTCTTCTCCCGTTTGGAAACCTCGGTTTCCGAATCTTTAGAGGTAGTCCTCTTCCTTCCCCGGGGAGAGAGAATGTCATATTCTTCCCCCTGGTTATCCTCCCTCGTGGAGGCGCTCATTCCCCCGGTTGGAATGAGTAGCGAGTGTGGACCGCTTTCACCCTCTTTAATTCCCCCTTCATCTTCCTTTGAGGGCGTTAGATAAGGCGCCGGCTCGAGCATCTTGTCCAATACCGGATTGGCCAAACCCTCGGTAAGGGGGGCCGAACACCTAATCATCTTCGCCTTTGTTATCCAGTCCTGGTCAAAGAGCGATTCTTTAGAATGACGCCATGATAAATAAAAGGACGGCGGGTTCGGCCATAGGATTACTTACTTGGGTAGCAGGGCGGTTGCAGCTCAAACCCATATCCTCGGAGGTGTCCAGACACTCTATTTGGGGTCCGAAGAACAATTTGTACATCTCTTCGAGTGTCAGGCCGAGGAAGTGTTGAATAGCTTGCGGTCCTTTCGGGTTGAATTCCCACATACGGAGGGGCCGACATTTGCAAGGCTGGACTCGACGAACTAGCATAACTTGCATTACCATAACCAGACTGAAATCTCTCTCAAAGAGATCTCGCATACGGCTCTGCAATATTAGCACGTCCTTTGCTGGACCCCAGCTCAGCCCCCTGCTGATGCAGGACATTAGTTGCGATGGGGGGCCCAATCGAAAGGTGGGGGCGGCTACCCACTTGGCACTTCGGGGAGGTGTGATGTAAAACCACTCCCACTGCTGCAATATGGACACCTCTAGGAAAGAATCCTCTGGCCATGGAGCATCATCAATTTTTCTTATAAAGGCACCTCCGCACTCTGCGTGCCGCCCCTCGTTCATCTTCGGCTTCACATCGAAGGTCTTGAGCCATAGGCCGAATTGAGGGGTAATTCTGAGGAAGGCCTCACATATGACAATAAATGACGAGATGTGAAGAAGGGAATCCGGGACCAGATCATGGAAATCCAGCCCGTAATAGAACATAAGACCCCTAACAAAGGGATCCAGAGCGAGGCCTAGTGCTCGGAGGAAGTGGGAGCTGAACACGACACTCTCGGTGGGTTCAGGAGTAGGGATGACCTTCCCTTGGGCAGGCAGCCTATGCGAAATTTCAGCGGTCAGATATCTGGCCTCTCTCAGCTTCTTGATGTCCTTCTCTGTGATAGAGGAGGGCATCCACCGACCTTGAAGGCTGGATCCGAACATAGTTGAAGGTCCGAAGCACCTAACCTGAGCTCTGGGTGTTGGAACTCAAGGCGAGGGAAGGATTCGATTGTGCACAAGAGGAAAAAAAGAAAAGGCCTCGTCCTCTTTATAAAGAGGGTGAATATCAAGCGTCCTCCTCGTCGTTGTTTTAGGCTTCCCTAAGATCTAGGGGTCATACGAACGGGCACGGTTGGGTTACCCACGTCCGTATTGATGAGAATCCCGTAATAAGGGGACACGATCTCTGCTTTGACAAGACGTGGCAGAAAAACCACCTCTCAATATGCGCAGCGCTGGTTGAGAAAAACGGTTTAGATAAGAACCGGGCCATGATGTGATGTTGCTAAACATGTCAGTAGATTAGATTTGTGGAAATATTATTCTCTCTACGGTGGGGTGTGGAACTTGTTTTGCAGGACCGGACACTATCCTTGTATTCAAAAATCTTCCATGAAGTATTTGGAGAAGAACCCGCCTTGCAATGCTGAAGGCAATACTGCGCCGGACTCATCATCATTGAAGCCTGGTTCAGGGGCTACTGAGGGAGTCCTGGATTAGGGGGTCTCTGGACAGCCGGACTAGATCCTTTGGCCAGACTGTTGGACTATGAAGATACAAGATTGAAGACTTTGTCCCGTGTCGAGATGGGACTCTCCTTCGCATGGAAGGCAAGCTAGGAAATACGGATTTGTATATCTCCTCCCTTATAACCGACCTTGTGTAACCCTAACCCCCTTCGATGTCTATATAAACCGGAGGGTTTAGTCCGTAGGACAACATACAATCATACCATAGGCTAGCTTCAAGGGTTTAGCCTCTACGATCTCGTGGTAGATCAACTCTTGTAATACTCATATCATCAAGAACAATCAAGCAGGACGTAGGGTATTACCTCCATCAAGAGGGCCCGAACCTGGGTAAACATCGTGTCCCCTGCCTCCTTTTACCATCCGCCTTAGACACACAGTTCGGGACCCCCTACACGAGATTCGCCGGTTTTGACACCGACAACACCCACTTAGTTTCTTTTGTTGAGCTTTCATACATTTATAGCTCTAGTGCGTCCATTACACGGCAATCGCTACTCCTTGCATTCACATCAATTGATGGGCATCTCCCTAGCTCATTGATTAGCCGCGTCGATGTGAGACTTTCTCCTTTTTTTTCTCCACATAACCCCCATCATTATATTCTATTCCACCCATAGTGCTACATCCATGACCGACGCTCATGTATTGCATGAAAATTGAATTTTTTTTGAGATTACTAAAGTATGAAACAATTGCTTGGCTTGTCATCGGGGTTGTGCATGATGAGAGCATTCTTGTTTGACAAAAATGGAGCATGATCAAACTATATGATTTTGTAGGGATGAACTTTCTTTGGCCATGTTATTTTGAGAAGACATGCTTGCTTAGTTAGTATGCTTGAAGTATTATTATTTTTATGTCAATATTAAACTTTTGTCTTGAATCTCTCGGATCTGAATATTCATGCCACAATAAAGAAAATTACATTGAGAATTATGCTAGGTAGCATTCCACATCAAAAATTCTGTTTTTATCATTTACCTACTCGAGGACGAACAAGAATTAAGCTTGGGGATGCTTGATACGTCTCCAACGTATCTAAATTTTTTTACTATCCCGTGCTATTATATTATCTGTTTTGGATGTTTAATGGGCTTTATTATACACTTCTATACTATTTTTGGGACTAACCTACTAACCCAAGGCCTAGTGCAAATTGTTGTTTTTTGCCTATTTCAGTGTTTCGCAGAAAAGGAATATCAAATGGAATGAAACCTTCGGGAGAGTTGATAACCCACAAGTATAGGGGATTGCAACAGTTTTCGAGGGTAGAGTATTCAACCCAAATTTATTGATTCGACACAAGGGGAGCCAAAGAATATTCTCAAGTATTAGCAGCTAGGTTGTCAATTCAATTACACCTGGAAACTTAATATCTGCAGCAAGGTATTTAGTATCAAAGTAATATGATAGTAGTGGTAATGGTAGCAAAAGTAATATTTTTGGTTTACAGTGATTGTAACAGTAGCAACAGAAAAGTAAATAAGCGAAGAACAATGTAGGAAAAGCTCATAGTTAATGGATTAGTGATGTATAATTATGTCGGATGCGATCGATCATGCAATAGTTATAACATAGAGTGACACGGAACAAGCTCCAGTTCATCAATGTAATGTAGGCATGTATCCCGAATAGAGTCATACGTGCTTATGGAAAAGAACTTGCATGACATCTTTTGTCCTACCCTCCCGTGGAAGTGGGGTCCTATTGGAAACTAAGGGATATTAAGGCCTCCTTTTAATAGAGTACCGGACCAAAGAATTAACACATAGTGAATAGATGAACTCCTCAAACTACGGTCATCACTGGTAATGCTCCCAATTATTGTCACTTCGGGGTTAACGGATCATAACACATAATAGGTGACTATAGACTTGAAAGATAGGATCAAGAAGTCACATATATTCATGAAAACATAATAGGTTCAGATCTGAAATCATGGCAATCGGGCCCTAGTGACAAGCATTAAGCATAGCAAGTTCATAGCAACATCAATCTCAGAACATAGTGGATACTAGTGATCAAACCCTAACAAAACTAACTCGATTACATGATAAATCTCATCCAACCCATCACCGTCTAGCAAGCCTACCACTACTAGGGAAACGGCTATAGCTAATATGGGCATTAATGGTGCACCATGTATGTGGTGCGCCACTGCTATATAGCAATGGCACACCAGATACAGGTACGCCATTAACGTCCACATTACTAATGGCGCACCTGGTGTGTGGTGCGCCATTACTATTTTTTGTAAAAAAGATAAAAAAATTGTTAGCAGTGGCGCACAAGTGGATAGTGCGCCATTACTAGTTAAAAGTAGTAATGGCGCACTATCCACTGATGTGCCACTACTAACATGTTTTTTAAACTAGTAATGGCGCACCACACACCAGGTGCACCATTAGTAACCCTGGTTACTAATGGCGCATTCTTAGGTGGTGCGCCATTGGTAACCTGGGAGCAGCTAGGTATTTTGGACAGCCACCTACCACTACTAGGGAAAACCCTAGCAGTAGCGCTGGTTTTGTGCTCACTAGTAGCGCGGGTAGGCGCGCTACTAATAAGGCGCTATAGCTATTGCTTAGCAGTAACGCGTGCCGCACACGCTACTGCTAGGACAAATAGCTGCAACGCTTGTTCTCTCCCACGCTGCTGCTAATGTAACTATTGGCAGCGTGTTTTAGTGTATTTATGCGCCATCGTACAAATATTGGTACGATACCAGTTATGAGGTTTACATCATTATGTTCATAACAGTGTGTCAAATGAAGGTGGATTAGGTTCAAGTGGAGGCAATATGTGGTGCATGTCAAAAGTATACTACTAATCCAAACTTGATCTAGTTTGGACTAGTAGTACTTTCGATGTGCACCACATGTTGCCTCCACTTGAATCTAATCCGCCAGCACAAGCTATTTAATCATCATCATAATCATTAGCACCAACAATATTTATTTAATCACCACTAACACTAGCTAATAATAATCATCAGTCATTACCACCAACACTAGCTATTTTATCATCATAGTAATAGTGTAGCACATCATCATCCTCAAACTCATTTCTAGCTAATCACTCCTGCTGCTCTCTCTTAGGTAAAACAGCAAAAAACATTTGTAGCTCTCCTCCTTGATCAAGTTGGAGCTTGCAGATGAACCTGTCTCCTAATTTTGGGTAGCACATCTGTTTGCTGCCCCCTAGTACTTGTCTGCGCTCGCCCATCACATATCTGGTCCAGTCTTGCACTATTAAGCATTCATCACTGATCTTGAATGCACTAAAGTAACATGTAGGCTATCTTGGCCGTAAGCTAATAATACTCATGGTACCTTTAGTCTCGATCCCATAAGGCACAACATTCATCGGGAGTCCCTGTTGAAGAACATCGTATGGTCACATACTTAGCAATGAGGTTTAGCTTCACAAATAATGTATGGAAAAGATGCACTGAGGAAAAATAGTAAAAATCTTACCATCCTTCCTAAATAGATGTGACCGTAGTTCATGACGAACACTATTGGTCGCACGTTTTCAGTACTAAGATTTCTATGTCCAGGAAGAAAATTTGTCTTGACGGTATCAAGATCCTCAAGCCATGAAACATAATGACTTAGCTCCTCGAAGTTTAGTTCAGCCCCGGGACAGTAATAGGTCCTGTCTACCAAGCGCTGGACATGTTTGCTTGCACCGACATAAGCTGACAATACAAATTAGTTGTCAACTATTTTTGAATAAACAATATCAAAGACATAAATATGGTTGAGAAACTTACATTTTGGTGTAACTGGAGGCGTCTGCACATCGACCCAGATGTCGGTATTACCTTCAATATCATCTTCCGGACGAATATCAAAGGTGATAACCATATCAAGCTGAAATGCATAAGTCTTGCATAGTGCTCGCCATGTTTTGCATCCAAAATAGGTGTAGTCATCTAAATTGTATACTTTTACGTGGAAAATATAACCATGCTCGGTCTTCAAATAAACTTTATTTACCTCCATAGTATGACTGAAACCTATCTTATCCAATACAAAAACTCTTGCATGGCAGGGGATACGCTAGTAGAATAGTAAAAAAATAAGTTCAAGCAAATGAAGCAGATGTCATGCTTAATTACGAAAAAAGACTTGTCGTTGTGACTTACTGTATCCACTTCGAAGTTCTCATCCAGCTTGATGCTGAAGCGCCTATCATCATCTAGGAAGATTCCGTCGCACAGGCCGCGCTCGTCTTCGCAGTATTTGCAAATACCGAAATCCTTTTTGTAGTCAGACATTTCCTATGTTCATAGTTAAAACATTAATTGAAAATCGATAGAAGACAACTACCAGGATACTCAACACACAAATTCGAGGCACTCGATATTTCCTACATATTCTGGCAAAAGTCATGCCAAAATTCACGGAAAAATCCGGCATGACCTTTGCTAAAATAGGATATATCGAGCGCCTGAAATTTGCCGGAATGGAAATGAATCAACACTCCGGCAAAACATAGGCCACTCGGAGGTGTAACCTGCAAACATGACCGGCCACTTGGATATTGAGAAACACAAGATATACATTTCAAAATATCTTATAAGACTCAAATTAGCATGCATTCAATAAGCAAAACTAAATCATCTCATGCGTCCGTACATCGTCGAATATTATCACTAATACATCCCGAATAGTGTCATACATATAACATCACTAGTACAACTAAAACCCTAGCACACGACGGGTATCGGCACGGGCGGTGGACACCCACAGAGAAGGAACCATCACGGGATCATAGCTCCAGTGAGATCCCTGGAGAACCTGCCAGGTATTGGAGAACCTGTGCTCCAACGCAAACAAGTAGCGACGGACGTGCGCGTCCTCCTCACTGACACGGTGACGCACCACCTCCGCGGAGTCCTCGAGCCTCTGGACCATCACTGGCCCACGCGACCGCCACCAAAGAAGGTTCGGGTCAACGACAGGCTGGCTCCTCACTAACCTGCGCCCCCCCCCCCGGTAGGTAGCGCCTCCCAGTACCACCCCGGCGGAGCCCAGTCCCGGACATGGCCCATCTAGTCAAGCAGGTGTCGTCCTCCGCCGACTCGACGACGAGGATGCGGGATAGGCATCGTCCACGTCGATGCGGGAAAATTGCTTTAACTAAAAAAATAGCAACAAGTTCTTACTAACTAGTTCTATTAATTCAACTAATTCTTACTAAAAATAAACTTACTATAAATAAAAATATTCTAGTACCTAATTAGTACCTAGTTCTTACTAACTAATTAGTACATAAGAACTACTGCCCTAATTACCATCTAATTTGATGAACCTATAGGGGTGGAAAGTGGTAGCGGATATTCCAATTATCCAACTATAAAGTGAAATAAGTGGTCAAATTTTACTCGTTTTATGATTCATCTTAGAAATTTGATTCGTTTCCACCCTTACATGAACCCTAACTCATTTGAGCCGCATCCGCATCCGATTCGTTTCCACCCTAACTAATTTGATGGAGGTAGAAACCCTAGGCAGAGGTAGGAGAGAGGCAGGAGCAGGCGTGCTCACCTCGGGTGCCTGCGAAGAGGGAGGGGCAGGCAGCATCGAGGTCGTGGTCGGGGCTCCGGGGCGGCGTTGAGGTCGGGGGTGCGGGGGTGGCGTGCGGGGCGGCGTTGAGGTCGGTGTCGGGGGCGGCGTTCCGGGCAGCGTTGAGATCGGGGGCGGGGCCGGCATTGAATCTGGGGTCGGGGCGGCGTGGCGAGAGCCCCCGGCGGCCGAGGGGCGGCGGCGGTGAGGCTGAGGGCGGCCTCGGGCGGCGGCGGTGAGAAGACGGCGGCGAGGGCGAGGGACGATTTGGGAAAGAATTGGTGGCCGAGGGGCGGGGTGGGGGGAAACCACTGTTTAAGTGAAACGTAACGGTAGCGCGTTTCCAGAAACGCGCTATAGCTAAGTTAGCTATAGCGCGTTTACTGAAACCCGCTACTGCTATTCCTTTCTCCTTTTTCCCTTTTTTCTTTTTTTTTTCTTTACATTTTATTTTTTTCCCTTTCTCCTTTTTCTATTTCTTTCATTTTCATTTACTTTTCTACTTGTTTTTCACTTTATTTTATTTCCGTTAGCAGCAGCGCTTTACGTGTAAGCGCGCTGCAACTAAGGAGATTAGCAGTAGCGCTGGGCCATTATACGCGCTACTGCTAGGTTGGGCTAGCCATGTGCGCCCAGTTCAAACGTAGTAGCAGCGCTTTTCGCTAGTACGCCCTACTGCTAAAGTCATAGCAGTAGCGCGGTTTATTTATGCGCGCTGCTACTAAGTAGCAGCAGCGCTTGATTTTGTACAGCGCTACTGGTAAAATTCTGTGTATAGGATTTTCCCTAGTAGTGTACCACACTCACTTTCCCGACTTCATTCTCTCCACCTCTACCAAGCTTGGTCTCGGCTGCCTCCTCCTCCTCACCTCACTTGCACCATAGATTCACCCAAATTAAGTGGTTAAATTTCCTTTTTTTTGATAGGTAAGTAAGGGGAAAGCTTTCTTTATGTTCTAGATCTACTTTTTTCTCCCTCCAACAACGTACACACTTTTTATGGCCTAGATCTACGTATGTTTGTGGTATTGCATATGTTTGTGTTTGCAGGTACCGGTATATTAAATGCGATAGTTGCCAATATTTTTCCGGAATGTTGATTCATTTCCGTTTCGGCGAGAATTTGGCACTATGCATTCTTTTTGGTCCTATTTTTTTGGCAAAGTCATGCCAATTTTTTTTGTTCTAAAATATCATTTTGCTCTACCCCGCAGGCGACCATGGTCCGCACGATGACCGAAGGAATCGTGAATAGGTTTTTGAGCTCCACGAAGGCCGAGATGCTTCAAAAGAATGAGATGGAGATAAGTTGTCCGTGTCGAAGATGCAAGCTGAAGAGCCTTATGGACCGGGATTTCGTACAGGTGCAGGACCACCTGCCCTTGCGTGGTTTCATGGATGGCTATCCGTGGAAAGGTGATGAATATGACTATGAAGTCATCCATGGAGGCCGGGCAAGAAATGAGGAAGGGCAGCAAGACAACCGCAGAGAGGGAGGGCGAGAAGACGAAGGATCTCCAGGACATGATCACGAAGTAGATGCAGTAAACATTCATCATGTAGAAGATGTCGGACATGATGATGAGGAAGATCAAGACGAAGGGCATGATCATGAAGATGAAGATGTCGGAGCAGACGACGATGGACCATCGATGGGTTGGGTGCACGACCCTCATCTTCAAGAGCTACTTCTCAAGCAGACGGGTAACGCAAGAGCTGCCGCCCGAGAGAAAGCCAAGCTGGATCAACTGGAGATAGACGCAGTTACTCCATTGTATGAAGGATGCAGGCCCGATGATACCTGCCTGAAACTAATGCTCAAGGCTCTGGAGATGAAGGTAAAACACAAAATGACTGACGCATGCTTCAACGAGAACATGTCATTCTAGCACGAACGTCTTCCCAAGGGGAGCAAGTGCCCGACCAGTTTCGAGGAGGCGAAGAAAATTGTGTGTCCTCTGGATTTACCGCACATGAAATACCATGTGTGCATGAACGGTTGCTTCATTTATCGGGACGAGCACGTGGAGTCTACCATATGTCCGGTGTGCGGCGTCACTCGATACAAGAAGAGGAAGAAAGCTCCTCGAAAAGTGGTGTGGTACTTTCCGATCACCCCTCGTCTGTAGTGGTATTTCACGGACCCTAAGGTAGCAAAGCTCCTGCGTTGGCACGCGGATAGGGAGGAGAAGAAGCGAGAAGATGACGGAAATGATCCGGAGATAAATAAAAAGACACGATGCTGAGTCACCCTAAGGATGCGAGCCTGTGGCAAGCGTTGAACTTCAAACACCCAGAATTTGGGGACGATCCAAGGAACATCGTGCTGGGCACGAGCACCGATGGAGTCAATCCGTTTGGCAGCCAGAGAAGCACATAGCACCTGGCCTATGTTTGTGTGGATGTACAACCTTCCCCTTGGTTTTGCATGAAGAGGAAGTATATTCACATGAGTATGCTAATTGAAGGGCCAAAACAACCAGAGAATGACATCAGTCTGTATCTGGGGCTGCTGAATGAGGAGCTAGACACGCTGTGGAAAACGCCAGCCAATACGTGGGACGCCACAGAGAAAGAATATTTCCCTATGAGAGTCGCACTGCTCAAGACGGTGCACGACTATCATGGTTACGGATATGTCGCGTGGCAGGTGGTCCACGGATTTTGTGCATGCGTCAGGTGCATGGATGACACAACATATTGCCGGCTAGATAGAGATCCCGGGTCTTCGAAAACCGTGTTCATGGGACATCGAAGGTGGCTTCGCGACCATGACTCATGCAGAAAACGCAAGGATATGTTTGATGGTGAAAACGAACCCCGAAAATGCCCGCGTGCGAGGAGCGGCGAGGAAATAGACGAGCTGTTCAAAAATTGGAAAGATTGCCCACCGCTGGGAAAGAAGTGAAAGTTGCCAGAGCCAGGAATGAAGCGAAAGGCGCCAGAGCCGCTGTTGAAGGTATGGAAAACGAGGTCTGTTTTCTGGGACTTGCCGTACTGGAAGATCCTCCGTGTGCCTCACAGCCTTGATGTCATGCATATCACGAAGAATGTGTGCCAGAGTCTGCTTGGTACCCTGCTCAACATGCCAGAGAGGACCAAAGATGGGCCAAAAGCAAGGGAAGACTTGAAATCAATGGGCATCAGGGAGGAGCTTCACACTAATGATGATGATTATGATGATGATGAGGCGAAGGACATGGAAAGTCGTTGCAAAGACAAAAAGGCCAAGAAGATCGGAAATGACTGCCCTCCCGCATGCTTCACTCTAAGTAAGGAGGAGATCGAGCAGGTTTTCACCTGCCTCGTAGGAGTAAAACTTCCTTACGGTTACGCGGGGAAGATAAGCAGATACCTAGACTCAGCGAAGCAGAAGTTCAGCGGGATGAAGTCCCACGACTGTCACGTGCTGATGACGCAGATACTTCCAATTGCAATATGTGGGATCATGGATGCTCACATCCGTGAAACGCTATTTGGCCTATGCAACTTTCTCGACGTCATCTCTTGGAAGTCGGTTGGCGTGAGGCAACTCAGAAGGCTACAGGAAGAGATCGCGGTGATACTATGCGAGCTTGAGATGTACTTCCCGCCCGCATTCTTCGACGTTATGGTGCATCTGCTGGTCCATATCATGGAGGATATCATCCAACTCGGGCCGACGTTCCTACACAACATGATGTCGTTCGAAAGGATGGATGGTGTCATCAAAGTATACGTTCGCAACATGTCACGTCCAGACAGAAGCATAGCCAGGGGCCGGCTTTCTGACCGAAGAGTGCATCTCCTACTGCACGAATTATCTAGGCATCGAGAACCCTGTTGGTCTGCCCATCAACAGGCACCTCGGCAGGCTCGCTGGATGGGGTCACCGCGAGGGTCGGCGCGAAATGCATGTCAACTTTGAGGGTCGACTCGCCGACTTTGAATGAGCGGGTGGTAGAGCACAAAACCTTATTGAGAAAACGTACAATGAACGAGGCCAACAGAGGATAGACGGAGATATAATCAAAGAGCACAACTCATGTTTCATGCGTTGGTTCAAGGAGAAGCTTCTATCGTACCATTTACATGAGGATTCTTCCGCGGAAGAAAAACTCATATTCGCCTTGTCACAGGGCGCCGAGCACAACCTGATGACCTATGAGGCGTACAATATCAATGGCTACACATTCTACACCTCGGACAAGGACATGAAGAGCGATGGTTATCAGAACTCTAGGGTAACGATGGAATCATACACCGGTAATGACAAGGACAGACACTACGGAAGGATCAAGGAGATCTGGGAGCTGAGCTACACTAGAGAGAAGGTCCCGATGTTCCGTGTTAGATGGGCCAAGAGCGTCCTAAAAGAAGACCGGTATTTCACCACCATGGTTATACCCGAAGCCAAATCCAAGACCGCAGGCGCAAACGTCACCGCGAAAAATGAGCCATGTGTACTGGCTTCCCAAGTGGACCAATGCTTCTTCATTACCGACCCGTCAAAGCCCAGTCATGTTGTCGTGAGGAGAGGCAAAAGGAATATCATTGGAATGGATGGAGTCGCCAATGAGCAAGACTTCAACAAGTACGGCGACCCGATGATGGAACATGAAGACGACGATGAAGTACCATACACCACAAGAAGAAGCAGGACCACCCTACCTAAAGGACGTTCGTTCAAGAGAAGAAATCCATTTGCAAAAACGAAGGGCAAGAAGATTGTGAAAAGATAGCTAAGATCGAATCACGATGTGTCAGCCACGTGTGTGTGTGTGTGTGTGAGTGGCAAGCTCAATTATTACATGCAACTAAATTATTACATGTATCACTTGATTTCAACCATGTCATCGATCTAATTCTAAATCTTTGCACAATGGTTTAAATTGTAGTCTTCATTTCTCAATTGTATTTCGGCATATGGAAATGGCATTTCTTCTGTTCTAGTCCTCTATATCGAGTAACATCTTTTGTTCAAAACAGTGGGGATTAATGTTTTCTTCTGGTATTTTAATTGTTTTATTTATGTTTATTCTGGTAAAATAAAAAAGTTAGTAATGGCGCACCAGGAGAAGGTGCACCATTGCTATCAAGGTATTTATGGCGCACCCCTAGAAGGTGCGCCATTGGTATACCAATATTTTGAATTCATGAATATTTTTAAATTTCATGGGCATTTTTTGAATTCATGAATAGTTTTTCAAATTTGACGATATTTTTTCATATTCACAAATGTTTTGCAATGCAAGTATTTGAAAATTAGTAATAACTACTTATATCGTAACATTTTAAAATTTATGGTCATTTTCTAAAAAATTATTGCATGCAACTAAAAATCCAAAAAAAAGGTTAGTAATGGCGCACCAGGGGAAGGTGCGCCATTGCTATCACAGTGCTTATGGCGCACCCCTGGAAGGTGCGCCATTGGTATAGGTATGTTTATGGCGCACCCCTAAAAGGTGCGCCATTGCTAACCCTCTCCCCACTCCACTTGCCCCCCTCTCCCTCTAGCCTCTCTCCCTCCCTCGCCAGATCCACCGATTCTAACCCGACGACCCCCGCAGGAGCACGCCGCCGTCCGCCCGCGCCCGCTCCACCGCCGCCGCCCTGCCTCCTCGAGCTGGGTAGCCACACGCGCCCAGCCTCCGTGGCCCCGCCTCCGACGCAGCAGCGCCTACCTCCCCTTCCCCAAAGCAGCAGCCCCTGCCTAGCAACGCCGCCACCTGCAGCTACACCGGCGACCGGTCCATAGGCAGCTAGCCACCACACCTCCTTCCGCCTCCCTCCTTCCTATTGCATCCTTGGCCCGCTCAAAATTCCCCCTGATTTCTACACTGGATGAGAACCGCGCTCGGCCTACCGCCGGCTGAGCCCTGGCCCCTCCCTCGCACCGTGTGCACCGGCCCCCGCCTCTGCTCTCGCCCATGCATCGCGCTCAGCCTACCGCCGGCTGAGCCCCGACCCTGCCCGCGTGACCCTGTTGCCACTGCTCGGTCATTGTTGCACACCTGCGCGTCGCGAGCGCCGCGCCCACCGTCGCCGTGGTCGCACGCCTGCATAGCTGCGTGTCTGCGCGGACGTGCCTGCTGCTGCTAGTGTTGCTGCTCACCGCCTACGCCGCCGTGCTGCTCTACTGCTCTATGTGCTGTTGTCGCTACTGCTCCTCTCCCCTCGCCCTACTGCTGCTACTCCACTTCCTCAAATCTTGTTGCTGCCGCTCTCTAGTGCTTCTACTCCATCTCCTTGCACCCCTGTTGTTCCTCTTTAGAGTCTGAACCTCAACTTCTTGCTTCTGCTATCTCTCTCAATCTATTCTCTAAATTTCAATGAATATTGAGAAGTGTATTTGATGTAAGGTTCAGATCTGACTAGCACGTGAAATTGCTATATGTTTAGTCTTGTATGATATAGTGCATTTATATGTGTGATCTCTTTCTCCCTCTTTATTCTCTAAGTTTGCTATGTAATATTTAGTACTATGTGATGTTCAGTTTTGATAAATGTGAGTGACTGCTATTTGTTCAGTTTAGTACTATGGTACTGATGGTCGCTTGTTGTTGGGTTTCTACAGCCGCTGAAGAAGTCCATGTGGAAGAAAGCCGGCGTTTGTGAGGTAAAAATAAGCAATTTTCTCTTTTGTTTTAGCTTGATATAGGAAGAACAGTTTCTAATCCATTATAGTACTAGATAGCTAGGCAGATATACAGTACTTATCATCTTAGCTTCAATTAACAAAGATTGGTAGAATATCTTGTTTCTGCCAAGAAAGGAGTACTATGCATGAGGACCATGACTTCATGAGTAGGAGACTAGGACTACATTTTTCCTTTTATAAAAGAAAGGAGTACATTATCCTTCTTATTTGCCACTACATTTGTTTTTGCTTATTTGACACCGATCACAAAAATGCCTTCTACCTAGATCAGCAAGCCAAAATATTTGTGAGGTGTAAATAAGCAATTTTATCCTTTTATTTTAGCTAGATAAGAACCATAGCTAATGCACTCTAGATATACTTACCATCTTAGCTTCAGTTAACAAAGATTGGCAGAATATCTTGTTTCAAATATAGCCTATACATGTCTTGTTTTCTGGTTATGGATATTATATAGTACTGCATATCTTGTTTTTTTGTAATATAATGCTTACCAAAGGTTCAATATTTTGCTGTTACCATTGTTCTTTGAGCATAATTCTTTTTCATTTCCTACTATCATTTACACTATGAATCATTGACATGTGGCTGGCATGCCATGCTTGGCAGTAGCAGAAGTGACATGGAGCAGTGTAGTGGCATGGCCATTGACCTGTGGCTGGCATCTAGACAACACACACATACATACAAGCACATTGTGGTGCTGCTTTGTTTATGTGATCACATTGTGGTGCCTGGCACATTTGCCCCATCACTTTCTTACCCCTTTCTCCTGAAATGTTGATTAATTTCCGTTTTGGCTGAGATTGGGGCACTCCTAGGTCAAGAAAATTAGCAAAGGTCATGCCCAATTTTCTTGACCTAGAAGGTGCCCGATTCTCAATCGAAACAAAAATTAATTAACCAAAACTAATCTCTTGTCAAAATGATGGGCTAATCATGATTAAATGATAGGAGAGGGATGCATGGCAGTGGCACCCATTGGAGCCATACATATATACAAAGCTATAAAAAGATTATACAATAGTAGTGATCTAGTGCTTTAGTGGTTGGATTAGTATAGTATTTTTTTCACACACTCAGACACCCTTGCTTGCCATGTGTGTGAGAGAGATAGTGAGAGGAGAGAAGAAGAAGGGGGTTAGGAAGAATTATTTGACCATGGGCATGGACAGGTAGCAACTAGGAAAGGTAGAATTTGCAAAAAGGGGAGGTGGTGATTAAACCCATAAAAGTGAGGCATTACAATGAAGGGACCCAAAGGGTGCTTCCCAAACAAGGAATTTCACTCCACTCACATTCAGCTAATGGCTAGTAATTAGTGGCAGGGTGATCTTAAGTACCTAGCTCCTGTTTGTTAGGACCTAACAATTCTTGGATATTTATCTTTTTGAAAGAAAAAACATTCTTATTTCAACTTGACTTCACACAAGAAACGAATCCCTTAACTGAAGAGTTAAGGGATTGCTTGGCTTAACTGAAGAGTTAAGGGATTAGCTTTAGGCTTGGTTGGCTTAACTGAAGAGTTGGTATGATCAGAAAAGTCTAGTTCCTCCCTATGGGAGGCCTAATCTTCCAAGATATCTGAATGACAATAGACTGAAACATGGTGCCAAAAAGTGCATGTTGCCACTTGAGCACATGCACTTTGAAGATTGTAGTATGATTGCTAAAGGCAGTTCAAATTAGTATAGTTTTCTTCATTCAAACAATTAGTGCTATCTACGTCCCTTTCTCCTTAGCAAAAGTGTCACTATTTTCTTCAGCAAAAAAAGGAGAGATACTAGAAACATTCAGTCATACCAAACATATATGTTTTGAAGCCAAACCTAACGTGCCTGAGCAATTTCAGTTTGGCCATGCACATAATGCTACCATGTTCATAGCTTGCCTTAGTTTTCATAAACTCTGTTAGGCCAAGGGCATCAATCAGTTTGGAGTAAGACGTGTGTCATTGTGTGTGGCCTTGGTTGCAAGGAAGCTACTGTCTTAGCTAGCTTAGCTTGTGCACAAATCCACTACCACTGCCCGGATTAAATTATCTTAGATGATAACAATAACTAATTGTCGGTATCTATCTGTATCTATATCATATCAGTTGCTTGCACTTGGTAAAGGTGGATGCATGGCATGGCAATGCTAGCTAGATCAATTGCTAACTTACTAATTAATCAAATGATACCACCGGGGTATCTTTAGGGGCACCTAGTGAGCTAGTATACTCCACATGACTGGTCAGTATTAAAACAAGTTAATTACACCACCATATGACTGACTAGTCGATTAATTAAGCTACTAATCCCAATGTTACAAGCTAGAAAATTAGCCTGGAAAGATGAGGTCCCATGTTGGCTGTACCACTGCATCATGCAACAATGTCTTCAAGATCCAAGGCAATATCACAAACATCATAGGCAATTTGACCAAACTCACAGAATTGTACCTTTGGAGCAACCAACTTTCTGGACACATCCCTCAAGAACTAGGTTACCTTGAGAACGTGGACTTGGACCTTAGCAACAACACACTAATAGGTTCCATCCCAAAACACCTAGGCAATATCACAAACACCACTCAATTTTTCCTTGACAATAACCATCTTTTTGGCGACGTTCCTCGAGAATTAGGTTATTTGGTCAACTTAGAGATCTTGTTCCTTGACAATAACCAACTTTTTGACCAAACTTTTTTCCTATTTAGAGCAAACATGGCCCACAACGATGAGGCTGGTGGTTCGGGCAAGGCATTCTGGGAGCTGTCCCAGGAGATGGAGGAAGAACCTCACCGATATGTGGACGCCGCGGAAGACACCGATCCCGACTACACATCCCCTAGTGGCGTCGGGGATGACACCACTAATGGTGTCGCCGAGGATGCCACCACTGATGATGGTAGCACACGCACAGATGGCAGCCAACCGAAGAGGCAACGGAAGGACCGGCGCTCGAACGTGCTCGGCACCATCAAGGAGGAATTTACTGAAGTGTCCTCTAGTGGGCATCCAACGACGCCCAAAGAATTAGTTAGTGGGTACACTGGACAACTCGGGTGCATTCTCTAGAGCACCATCTCGATCAACACCGAGAACCTAAGGCATCATGACCGCGGGAATTTGCGCAACCTCCTCTTGACTTCGCAAACACACGCCTCTCAGGGAATAAAGTGAATAGTGCCTCCCTCACGAAGATGAGCACGGCCCTGGCTACTTGGAGAGCCGCGGTGAAGAGAAGGATTCTAAGAGGTGATAGTTATGAGAAGATCAAGGAGACAAATCCTTCGATCAGCGAAGCTGACTTCCTGGAGTTCAAGATCAAGTGCGAGACCAACGCAACCGCGGAATCAAGTCAGTGGGGGAAATATATGCGGGACTTGAACTTAAGGGTCCACAAACTCGGTCCCGGCGGTTACAGAGTGGTGGAACCTATATGGGACAAGGAGGACATGGAGCGTGCCGAGCAAGGCCTACCGCCCCTCTTTGATAAATACCATGACAAGCAGACCAGGAACTATGTCAGGGCCCGGTACAAGGTGGACCCGGTAACAAAGGAGCTTACCACGGATCCGAAGACCAAGGCGCTTGAGCTTGTTCTGGTAAGGAATACACCCCCGGGTAATTAGCTCCATATGGTTGCATTCTAATTAATGAAGCCAAATTTCTAAATGGTTCACGTTCCTTCCTTAGGAAACTGAAAGCAGTAGCTCGGCGTCGTCTCAGAGCTCCCCTTGGGACACCACTTTAAATAGGGCGTTGAATGTAATGAAACACAAGGATAAGTTCAGTAAGCCTTCGTCAGCTAGTCGTGTGGCCGGCAAAGGCTTGTCCACAAAATGGTCGGAATACTATAACACTAGGCGAAAGGAGAGAAAGACCAGCTCAGAAAGCCAGGAGCGCGAGGATCAAGAACTCAAGGCACAAGTGGCGCGGATTCCGGAGACAGTCAAAGAGAAAGTGCGAGACCAAGTGGGAGCAACGATCACCGCCATTACACCTACCTTGCTTGAGGGGCTGCAGGAGTGGATTGCGGGTGGCCAACAGAGGCCGCTCCCAATTCCCAGCTTCACGGGCAGCAACTCGCACAACGCACATGCCTGTACATTATGACTCACTGATAACCCGGCGGGCATGACAGACGGATGACAAGGCCCAAGGCCTAGAAGGCCGGTTTATGTTAATGGTGGGCCGGTTTAAGAGGAAAGGCGTAAGGAACATTTATCTTACAAGGAGTTAAGACTCGGACTTGTATCCAGTTTGTATTAGAAGGTACTAGCATATTGGATAACATTTAATTTCTTATCAACTCTTTGTCCTAGAACAACACCTACAGCATAATCACTAGCATCACACATAATTACAAAGGGTAAATTCCAATCAGGAGGCTGAACAATAGGTGCAGAAATCAAAGCTTTCTTAAGTATTTCAAATGGTTCTACATAATCATCATCAAAGACAAAAGGAACATCTTTTTGTAAGAGATTATTCAGAGGCCTAGAAATTTTAGAGAAGTCCTTAATGAACCTCCTATAAAAACCGGCATGACCAAGGAAACTTCTTATACCTTTATTGTCCTTAGGAGACGTCATATTTTTAATAGCATCAACCTTAGATTTATCAACTTCAATACCTCTTTCAGAAATTTTATGCCCCAAGACAATACCTTCATTAACCATAAAGTGGCACTTCTCCCAATTCAAGACAAGATTAGTTTCTTCACATCTCTGCAAAACTCGATCAAGGTTGCTTAAGCAATCATCAAAATAAGTTCCATATACAGAAAAATCATCCATGAATACCTCAACAATCTTTTCACAAAAGTCAGAGAACATAGCAGTCATACATCTTTGAAAGGTAGCAAGTGCATTGCATAAACCGAAAGGCATATGTCTATAAGCAAAGGTACCGAAAGGGCAAGTAAAAGTTGTCTCTTCTTGATCCTCTTTTGACACAGGTATTTGAGAGAAACCAGAATAACCATCTAGAAAGCAAAATGTGTATGTTTGGATAATCTTTCTAGCATTTGATCAATAAAAGGAAAAGGGTAATGATCCTTTTTAGTAGCTTTATTTAATTTGCGGAAATTAATTACCATTCTATAACCTATAACAATTCTTTGTGGAATCAATTCATCTTTATCATTAGGAACAACAGTAATACCTCCCTTCTTACGGACACAATGGACAGGACTTACCCACTGACTATCCGCAACGAGATAAATTATACCTGCCTCCAGAAGCTTTAGTATTTCTTTTCTTACCACTTCTTTCATCTTAGGATTTAACCGTCGTTGGTGATCAACAACCGGTTTAGCATCCTTTTCCAATTTTATTTTGTGCTGGCATAGAGTGGGACTAATGCCCTTAAGATCATCAAGAGTATATCCAATAGTAGCACGGTGCCTCTTCAGAGTTTTCAATAATTTCTTTTCTTCATGCTCTGAAAGGTTAGCAGTAATAATAACAGGATATATCTCTTTCTCATCAAGATAAGCATATTTAGGAGTATCAGGTAAAGGTTTAAGCTCAAACACGGGATCACCCTTGGGTGGAGGAGGATCCCCTAAGATTTCAACAGGCAAATTGTGTTTCAAAATAGGTCCCTGTTTAAAGAATACTTCGTCTATTTTCCCTTCTTTCATTCATAAACATATCATTTTCATGGTCTAGCAAATATTGTTCTAAAGGATCATTAGGAGGCACGGCAATAGAAGCAAACCCATAATTTCATCTTTACTAGGAAATTCTATATCATGGGGTTGTCTACGAAATTTAGAAAAATTAAACTCATGAAACATATCCCCCAAACCAATAGTAACAACATCCTTTTTGCAATCTATCCTAGCATTAACAGTATTCAAGAAGGGTCTACCAAATATAATGGGACAAAAGTTATCTTGTGGGGAACCAAAACAAGAAAATCAGTAGGATATTTGACTTTCCCACAGAAGACTTGAACATCTCTAACAATCCCAATTGGTGAAATAGTGTCTCTATTGGCAAGCTAATTGTAACATCGATTTCATCTATCCCAGTGGGTGCAATATCATGCATAATTTTTTTATATAAGGAATGAGGTATTTCACTTGAACTAGCACCCATATCACATAAGCCATGACATCAATGATCTCCTATTTTAACAGAAATAACAGGCATGCCTACAACAGGTCTATGTTTATTTTTAGTATCGGGTCTAGCAATTCTGGCAGCTTCATCACAGAAGTAAATAACATGCCCATCAATATTATCGGCCAAGAGATCCTTAACCATAGAAATACTAGGTTCAACTTTAATTTGCTCAGAGGGTGTAGGTGTTCTAGTATTACTCTTACGAACTACAGTTGAAACTTTAGCATGATCCTTTATTCTAGTAGGGAAAGGTGGTTTCTCAATATAAGTAGTAGGAACAACAGAGTCATTATAAGTGATAGTCTTTTCTTCAACTTTAATGGGTGCAACTACTTTTACTTCAATGGGAGGATTATATTTAAACCACTTCTCCTTAGGGAGATCAACGTGAGTAGCAAAGTATTCACAGAAAGAAGCTACTATCTCAGAGTCAGGTCTATATTTAGTGCTAAATTCACAAAAGGCATCGGTATCCATAAAAGATTTAACACAATCAAACTTGTGGGTTATACCTGACTCCTTACCTTCTTTGAGTTCCCAATCTTCAGAGTTGCGTTTAATTCTCTCCAATAAATCCCATTTTAATTCAATAGTCTTCATCATAAAAGAGACAGTACAAGAAGTGTCGAGCATTGAGCGATTATTGAGAAGAAGCCGAGCATAAAAATTTTGAATAATAATTTCTCTTGAGAGCTCATGATTGGGGCATGAATATAACATTGACTTAAGCCTCCCCCAAGCTTGAGCGATGCTTTTTCCTTCGCGAGGCCAAAAATTATATATATAATTATGATCATGATGAACAAGATGCATAGGATAAAACTTCTGATGAAATTCCAATTTCAATCGGCTGTAGTTACATGATACCATATCATCACATAGCCTAACCCATGTCAATGCCTTTCCCTTCAAAGATAAAGGGAAGACCTTCTTCTTGATAACATCCTCGGGCATACATGTAAGCTTAAATAATCCACAAACTTCATCCACATAGATTAGGTGCAAATCGGGATGCAATGTTCCATCTCCTGTAAAAGGATTAGCTAGCAGTTTCTCTATCATACCCGAAGGAATTTCAAAGTAACATTTTTAGTAGGTTCAGTAGGTTGAGGAGCAACTCTTTGCTCTACTGGTCGTGGTGAAGGTACCCCGAACAAGCCCCTCAAAGGATTATGTTCCATAGTAACAAGTGACAGTAAATTTCAGCACACTATATAAAGTTTTCCTTACCAAATTCCACCTACCAAAGGTGCTTCACTCCCCGGCAAAGGCGCCAAAAAAGAGTCTTGACGACCCACAAGTATAGGGGATCTATCATAGTCCTTTCAATAAGTAAGAGTGTCGAACCCAACAAGGAGCAGAAGGAAATGATAAGCAGTTTTCAGTAAGGTATTCTCTACAAGCACTGAAATTATCGGTAATAGATAGTTTTGTGATAAGGTCATTTGTAATGGGTAACAAGTAATAAAGTAAATAAGGAGCAGCAAGATGGCCCAATCCTTTTTGTACCAAAGGACAAGCCTGGACAAACTCTTATATAAAGGAAAATGCTCCCGAGGACACATGGGAATTATCGTCAAGCTAGTTTTCATCACGCTCATATGATTCGCGTTCGGTACTTTGATGTCACACCCTAGCTAGGTTATGCATTAGAGTGTGCATCATGTTTACATTCATCAGAAATTGAAATGGGGAAAGCAGAACCCCCAGCACCCCCCCCCCCTGAAATCAACTAGGGTTTACTAAAAATAAATTCAATGAACCTGAAATGCCCTTCAGATATGTTCACCCTCTTTGCCTTGGGTTAGAACCCTTGGGAAAAATGGTGCATATAATTTTAGGTCAACAAAAGGGGCATTGACTTAATTCATAAATATTTGAATTTGGGCATTTAAATACTATTAAATAATTCAAATGCTCAAATAATGTTGGAATTATTTTTGGGCCACTGAAATATTTCAGAAAGTGTCCATAAATATTTTCAGGATTTTATAAAATGATTTAGTATTTAAACTAAATCAAAACAGAATAGCAAAAATAGAAAATAAAATGAATTAGAGAGAAAGAACAGAGGCTCACCTGGACTTACCTGCCGGCCCAGCACTGTAGCTGGACGGCCCAGCCCACCAGGCCGACGCCAGTCGTCCCCTAGCTGCTGCCAGGACGACGCCGGGCGTGTGCCCGCGGTGCGCCGGCACGCGCGCGGCCACCGACGGCCACCTCCTGCTTGCCGCGCCCCCCCCCCCCCTCGACGCCTGGACGTCGCTGTGGACGCCACGCACCCCCTGGCCCCCTCATATCCCTCTCCCTCGCTCTCCCTCCTCCCCTGTTTCTCTCCCGCGTGACCACCCGAACGCGCCGTCGCCGCCGTTCGCTGCCACCGCGCTCCCTGACCCCCTCTCGCCTTCCCGTGTTGCGTGGAAGCTCCGCCACTGTCGCCTACGCCCTCTGCACCGAGCCAAGCGAGCCGAGAAGCCTTGCTTCGTCCTCGGCGTCGTCTTCTTCAACCTCGGGACCGCCGGCCATCTCCGTCAAATTTGTCGGCTCCGGACCGTCCCCGAGCCCACCGAGCTGCTCTACGCGACCCCAGTGAGCTCCTGCTCCGAATCCCCCTCTTCCCCGCTTCAATTGATCGCCGTAGCCGTCACCCCCATGATGACCGAAGTGCGTCGCCGCCCGAGCTCGCTATCGACGATGCTCCGGTGACCAAATGGTCACCCTGGAGTGTCGAACCTACTCCCCGCGATGCGTAGCACCCTCCTAGCCCCCTTGCCCCGCTCTTCTACGCACTGATACACGATCCTGCGCGCAACCGAACTCCGGCGGCCGCCAAAGAGCTCGCCGCCGTCAGCTCCGGCCACCCCAGCTGCTGCCGCTTGTCTCTCTGGATGCGCCTCACTCCCAGGAACCCGTAGGAGGAAACCGTGCATCAAATGGTGGCCTGTAGGCGAAACCCGAGCCGTTCCGCCGTGTCTGGCCTCGCCGGCGTCAAGTCGCCGGCAGGTTTGACCCTGCTGGCCAGGGGTTTGACCCCCCCTGACTGACTGACGTGTGGGCCAGGCCCCTTTCTAATTAGTGTTAGATTTAGTTAGTCCTAATTAACTTAATTACGTTAAATAGACACTGACATGTGGGCCCAGGCTCTAATTAACTTTAGTTAGTTAATCAGTCACTGACCAGTGGGACCCACTGGTCAGGTTTGACCTGGAGGCAACCCTGTTGACTTGCTGATGTCATGCTGATGCAAGGCTGACGCAGTAAATCATTTTCTAGTTAAAATAATTCAGGAAATTCCAGAAAATACCCAAAACTTTGAAAAATCATAGAAATTCAACCATAACTCCAAATGAGATAAATTATATATGTAAAATTATCAGAAAAATTCAAGGAATCCATCTGTACCATTTTCATGCATGTTTGAACAATGTTTGTCCTCTGTTTTGGACAAAACAAATAAAGGGCATTTAAATAATCATATATGGGGTTGGAATTTGAATCTTGTACTCAAACCAACTTCATTTAAATCATAGCTAGTTGCATTAGCTCAAGACACATCCATATTGCCATGTCATAGCATGCATCTTATTGTTGCATATCGTCATGTGTTGATTGTGCTCGGTTGTGTTCTTCGTGGTAGGTTCTGCCTTCGAGGATATTCACGAGTATCCAACTGAAGGGCAGTATCCCGTTACCACTCCATCAGGCAAGCAACCATTGATCATTCCGATACAACCCATGTTCTCGCTCCTGCTCTTGTTTACTGCATTAAGACAACACGATTCAAACTGCTGTGTGCTACGGTAGTTGAACCCTTATACTCTGCATGACCTGTCATTGCCACAGTAACTAGATGAAACCCACTAGCATGTGTAGGAGTTGATTGAGCCATGTTTTGTGATTCCTACCTTGCTATGCCTGCTATGCTTAGAGTTGTGTCAGGTCTGGTTCATCTGGGTGATGGGCTAGAGTGAAATGCTTGTGCCAGTAATATGAGGGATGTGTTGAACATGTTTTGGTAAAGGTATCGATGAGAGGCCATGTAGGAGTACATGGTGGGTTGTTTCATTGAGGCCGTCCATAAGAACTGAGATCTGTATGTGTGATTTAAGATGCAGTTACTACCGTACATTGGGCCCGAAACAAATGGACCCTCTCGGCTTCTTAGCCACCCTAGTACTCTGTCCAGGAGTTGCAAATAGTTTTTGGTGTTTGTAGGATATGTGTTGGCGGCCGTGCGTAGCGCTAACCCTAGGGGTGGGCTATGTTGCGGTAGATACACCATGGCACGGTGTACCGAGTCACCCGTTTGGTGTCTCGGGAACCCTGTTCACATCGTTCGGGGCCATATGTGGAAACCTCGGCCGGACTCCCTGCGGATGGAACCTGGATAGGCGATAACCTGGACTAGGGGCTTAGGTGTTTAGGTAGGCCGTGGCCGACACCCTCGCTGGGCTTCCGCTTGAAGGTTGCCGAGTACATGTCGTGTAGACGGTGCTAAGCGGTGAAAGCATGTATGACGAAGTACACCCCTGCAGGGTATAAAACTATTCGAATAGCCGCGTCCGCGGTAAAGGACTACTTGGTTGCCTATATAGTTCATAGACAAGTTAATGGATACTACTAAAAGACTCAAGATAAGTGTGAGTACCGAGGATGGCCCCCTCGCAGGATACGAGGGAGGATCCACGGTGGAGTATTGTGATGGTGAGTAGTGGACTCGTGTGCGAAAACTAATTTGCTAAAAGATTCCGTAGGATAGCTTAGCCAAGAGTCAAAGCTGGCTTGCTGCATAAACCCCACCACCTTCTTGAGAATGAGCATGTACAGTAGGTTCTGATGTAAGACTTGCTGAGTACCTTTGTACTCATGTTTGCTTATTTATTGTTTTCGGACGACAACACTGCCCCCTTCGATGGGTTTTACGTAGACCTTGACGTCGACGAGTGACTAGCCACCCAGGTGGTGATCCAGGCCATGGAGGGCCCTATGTAGATAGACAGGCTTCGAGAAGCCTTCTTTCTTTCTAGAGTCTGTACTCAGACTAGTTGCTTCCGCATGTGCTTGTATGACTGTATGACTTGAGTGTCGGGTCATGTGACCCCTACCTGTATGGATATGTTATGTATGGCTCCCTGGAGCCTTTAAATAAGTACTTGAGTTGTAGAGTTTTGTTGTGATGCCATGTTGTATGTACTCATATCGAGCATATTGTATGTATGATTGAAATGCTTGGTATGAGTGGGATCCGACAATCTAGTTGTTTGTCCTTCGCAGCCTTTCTTATGGGGAAATGTAGTCTAGTGCTCCTCGAGCCATAGTAGTCCGCTACAGCCCGGTTCACCGGAGTCCTGCTAGCCCAGCACTACTGTTCAGGACACTTGACTGGCCGGCATGTGTTTCACTTCGTCCCTATGTCTGTACCTTCGGGGAAATGTGACGCGGTGATCTCCGGAGTCCTGTCTAGCCTGCTATAGCCCGGGATCCCCGGAGTCCTGTTAGCCCAGTGCTACAGCCCGGAATCACTCGTTGATGACCGACATGTTCGTTGTGAATCATGTATGCCTGTCTCCATAGGTCTGTGCCGCTTTGGGTTCACGACTAGCCATGTCGGCCCGGGTTCTCGGTCATATGGATGCTAGCGACATTGTCATATACGCGAGCCAAAAGGCGCAAACGGTCCCGGGCCATGGTAAGGCGACACCCGTGGGATACCGTGCGTGAGGCCGCAAAGTGATATGAGGTGTTACCGGCTAGATCGATGTGGCTTAGAATCGGGGTCCTGACAGCGTTGGTATCAGAGCCGGACTGCCTGTAGGTTCGTTCAGCCAAACTGGTCGATGTCGAGTCTAGAAATGCTTTAGTTATATGTAAGGGAATTGATTGTGGGAGGGAACGTAAGGTTCTTTTTACTCCTTTACCCTATGCTTCTGATCTGAGTCATTCTCTTCTCATTCAACGTGGGTTAAGGACTAGGCTCTCTTCTTCTATCAGGTTCACGTGTTACTAATCCGTAGTAGCTCATAGGATTATTGTTACGGGTTCCAGTCCAGTTTCTACTATTTTAGTACGTTGCTATTTGAATCAGAACCTTGATATGATGCTGTTGAGCGGTATTGTGAACTGTTGTGGATGTCTCAAATCTTTTCTGAGCATTTACAGCCGTTATGCTGCCCAATTTTTCCCTAGGAATTCTGATGTCTTTGTCTTGTGGCTGTGCTTTCAGATGGCCAATCAGTCTCAAAATCAAGTGGTTCGCCTGACCAGGTGCCTCGACGTGCCCGGTCATACTGCTATGTTGGTCCGGGTCATGATCGAGACAGGATACCGTTGGTATCCCGAATACACTGTTGAAGAGCAGTTCCGCGACTTTAATCAAAGCCAGTATTTATGCACCGTCAGGATATTTCCTTCCTATCCTGGATCTACCGAGCCCCTTCACTGTTCCTATGGACTCGGAGTTACCATTGAGATGGCTGTGCAGGATGCTGCCTATTCCATGATGACCATCTTGCGAGTCCGGACTGGCCTGCTTCGGAACACTGACTTCCGTTACATGCCAGCTTCACTTCCGGGAGCGCAGGGGTATCTTCAGGCTATCTATGCTGACTCCACTTAGGAGGACTCATTAACTCGTACCACCGTTGAGATGCTCGAAGATAAGGACCGAGAGAATCGGGCCTTGAGGCTGCAGCTCTTTAATACCCGTGCTGATCATTGGGCCACATTGACTCGGTTTGCACCCGCGGTGCAAGCTGGATGTATGGATACCAGGGATCTGTATCCTGTGAGAGCAGCTCTGCCAGACATGGTGGATTGGCGTGATGTGGGAGGCATCACCCCACCCCTTGGTCCCCGCAGGCCACCGTTTGTTGGTCCAAGACCTTATCCTAGCCCCTATGGTCCACAGGCTCCTCAGGACCGTCTGTTTCCGGATGATCACGTTGAACTTCCAGGCTATGGAGGTGACTTCTATGAGGACTACTACGGAGCTATCTGAGTTAGTAGTAGTACCACTAGTATTGTAGTAGTTGTATCTCCACTGTCCTGTGTGACTTGTGGAATACGACTTGGTGTGTAATCGATTCCGGAGGTGTAGACAAATAATGTATAGGGACTCGGAATGCCTCCGATGAGATGTAACGTCTACCTTCATAGTTGTACTGTAACATGGGCTTGTACTAAACTATGTATGACGTGTATGACCGTTGGTGTATATATGGCAGTTTTATATTACCATGGCATACGAATGAGCATCTCTGCATTCCGCATTATCCTTTACATTCTGCACTTCCCTGTTAAGTTTGAGCCATCCTTGTCTAAACCGTTGTGTTGTTTCCTCCTAGGATGGTCAACACCCGCGGAAACCCTGCTGCCCCGGAGCAGGGGGAAGCCAATGCAGCTAGAGGTGAAAATTTGCCTCACCCACCTTCCCTGGCCGAAGTAATGCTGGAGGCGGAAAGGAACAAGCGTGAGACCAACCGCCTGCTGGAGCGGATTGAGCAGAACACTGCACGCCACCCACGAAATGACTTGGTGTCAATCAACGACTTTATCAAGCTGTACCCACCAAAGTTTAACCATTCCGTCGAGCCCCTCGAAGCGGATGATTGGCTTCGCAGCATCACCCACAAGCTACGTTCTGCCAACGTAGCTGAAGCCGACAAGGTTACCTATGCTGCTTATCATCTTGAGGGCCCCGCTAGCCATTGGTGGGAAAACTACGAAGCTATGCGCCCGGTCGGCCAAATCACTACCTGGGCTGAGTTTAGCGAGGCTTTCCGTGAGCATCACATTCCGGAAGGTCTCATGGATCACAAGAGGGAGGAGTTCTGCAACTTCACCCAAGGAAGGCTGACTGTGGATGCATATAGCCGAGAATTTGGGAACCTGGCACGCTATGCTCCTGAAGAGGTTTCTACCGACGCCAAGAAGCAGGCAAGGTTCCGTAAGCGACTTAGCCCTGAGCTTCGCCGCGATCTCCGTCTGCACGAGTGCACATCCTTCCAGAAGCTGGTCAATAAAGCTATCAGTGCTGAGACAGGCCATACTGATTATGATGCTTCACGCAAGTACTCTCGTGATTTTGGGTCTTCATCCGGCTCTGGAGCTCAGAAGCGCCGGGTGTAGATTCCAAGCACCGCACTGCCACCCAGATTCACCCCGAGGCCATCCTTTGAGGCGCCTCATCCCAACCAGCAATTTGCACCGCCCAAGCCCTATGGTGGCCCCGCTGCTAATGTTGCTCCACGCCCCACTGTGGTGACATGCTTCAAGTGTGGAGAACCGGGTCACTATAGTCGAGAGTGTCCCCAGAACAACCCCAATCAAGCTGGAAAGTCCGTTGGCCGTGGTAAGCCCGCGGGAAAGACTTTCTACGCCAAGCCGGCCACCACTGCACGTGGCCATGTCAACTATGTCTCAGCCGAAGAGGCTCATGAGGATCCCAACGTCGTCCTTGGTACGCTCCTTGTTAACTGCCATCCGGCATCTGTTCTTTTCGATACTGGAGCATCTCATTCATTCATATCCGAGAATTATGCTCGGTTGCATAACACGACATTCTGTGACATGCCCACTTCCATGGTAATTCAAACTCCGGGTTCCAAATGGCAAACTTCTAGGGTAAGCCATGGGAACGAAATTCTTGTCGATAGGCTTGTTTTCCTCGCATCTTTAATAGCCCTCAAGCCCTCCGACATAAACATCATCTTGGGTATGGACTGGATGTCGGCTCATTATGCCAAGATCGATTGTGCCACTAGAACTGTTCAACTTACTCATCCCTCGGGCAAGACAGTTAATGTCTTAACTCGAGTGGCCAAGCGCCAACTTTACTCTCTCAATGCCAACCCTCTTCCAGACCTTGAGGACGTTCCGGTAGTCCGAGACTTCCCGGATGTGTTTCCGGAAGAACTGCCAGGTGTTCCACCTGACCGGGATGTCAAGTTTGTGATAGACCTTGTTCCAGGAACCGTTCCAATTGCTAGAAGACCCTACAAGATGGCACCCTTAGAACTAGCCGAGCTTAAGAACCAACTCGATGAGTCCTTGAACAAAGGGTTCATCCGTCCTAGCTCCTCTCCTTGGGCTTGCCCCGTCCTCTTCGTCAAGAAGAAGGATGGAATGGATCGAATGGTTGTGGATTACCGACCTATCAATCTAGTCACCATCAAGAACAAATACCCGCTTCCCAGGATCAACGACCTGTATGATCAGCTCGCTGGATCCTCAGTCTTCTCCAAGATGGATTTGAGGTTGGGCTACCATCAAATCAAAATCAGAAACGGGGACATTCCCAAAACGGCCTTTGTTACTCGTTATGGCCAATACGAGTACACCGTCATGTCCTTCGGTTTAACCAATGCCCCGGCCACTTTCTCCCGGTTAATGAACTCGGTTTTCATGGAGTACTTGGACAAATTCATCGTAGTATACCTCGATGACATACTCATCTACTCCAAGAATGAAGAGGAACATGCCGAACATCTAAGGCTGGTATTGATGAAACTTCGAGAGCATCGCCTTTATGCCAAATTCTCCAAGTGTGAATTTTGGTTGTCAGAAGTGACCTATCTAGGCCATGTAATCTCTGGTAAGGGTATTGCTGTCAATCCCAAGCGAGTTCAAGCCGTCCTTGATTGGACTCCACCTGTTACGGTCAAGCAAGTTCGGAGTTTCCTTGGCCTAGCGAGCTATTGCCGCCGCTTCGTCGAGAATTTCTCCAAGGTTGCTAAACCTCTAACTGAACTCCTCAAGAAAGATAAAAAGTTCGAGTGGACTCCACAGTGCGAGTTCAGTTTTCAGGAACTAAAAAGACGCCTGACATCTGCTCCCGTACTGGTACCACCAGATTTCTCCAAGGACTTTATTATCTATTGCGACGCCTTGCGACAAGGACTAGGTTGCATACTCATGCAGGATCGTCAGGTAATTGCCTATGCTTCACGGCAATTACACCCACATGAGGAAAATTATCCCACACATGATCTAGAGCTTGCAGCTGTAGTCCATGCACTCAAAACCTGGCGACATTACCTCCTCGGTAATCGTTGCGAGATCTTCACCGATCACCAAAGCTTGAAATATATCTTCACCCAACCAGATTTGAATCTCAGGCAAAGACGTTGGGTCGAGTTGATCTCGGATTACGACTTAGGAATAACTTACACCCCTGGCAAGGCCAATGTCATGGCCGATGCATTAAGTCGTAAGTCCTACTGTAACAACCTGATGTTACAACAAAGTCAACCACTTCTCCATGAGGAATTTCGCAAGCTTAATCTTCACATTGTTCCTCAAGGATTCCTATCCACCCTGGTAGCGGAACCTACCCTTACGGATCAGGTCATCATGGCACAGAAGATAGATCCGGGAATTTCCCGTATCAAGAGAAACGTTAAGAAAGGAGTCGTGGATTGTTTCTCCATTGATGATCAAGGTGTTGTATACTTTGGGAATCGCCTAGTGGTTCCGAAGGCGCGAAACCTGAGGCGACTGATCCTTAAGGAAGCTCATGAATCCCCTCTCACCATTCATCCCGGTAGTACCAAAATGTATCAAGACCTACGCCAGAGGTTTTGGTGGACTAGGATGAAGAGAGAAATTGCTCAATACATTGCTAATTGCGACGTTTGTCGTCGTGTTAAAGCAGAGCATCAACGGCCTGCTGGCACCCTTCAACCTTTGGCTATTCCTGAATGGAAATGGGACAAAATCAGTATGGATTTCATCACTGGGTTTCCCAGGACGAAGAGGGGGAATAATGCCATCTTCGTCGTGATCGACCGTCTTTCCAAAGTAGCCCATTTTCTACCTGTTCGAGAGAGTATCACCGCTAGCCAACTAGCTGACCTATACATCTCCCGAATAGTGTCTCTTCATGGTGTCCCATTGGAAATTAACTCAGACCGTGGAAGTCTCTTCACCTCTCGATTTTGGGAAAGTTTCCAAAATTCTATGGGAACTCATCTCTCCTTTAGCACCGCCTTCCATCCTCAATCAAGTGGTCAAGTAGAGCGAGTAAATCAAATTCTGGAAGATATGCTCCGAGCTTCTGTTATCTCGTTCGGAATGAGTTGGGAGAAATGCCTTCCATTCGCGGAGTTTGCCTATAACAATAGCTATCAAGCTAGTTTGGGCAAGGCTCCCTTCGAAGTTCTCTATGGACGAAAATGTCGAACGCCTCTTAACTGGTCAGAAACCGGGGAAAGACAACTCTTTGGCCCGGATATGATTCAGGAAGCAGAAGAGCAGGTTCCCGTTATTCGTGAGAAATTGAAAACAGCCCAATCTCGCCAAAAGAGTCAATATGATCGTAAGCATAAGCCTATGACATTTGAAATTGACGAGAAAGCTTACCTTCGGGTTACCCCGTTAAAGGGAACCCATCGCTTCGGTATCAAAGGCAAATTGGCTCCTCGTTACATTGGACCCTTTCGCATTCTTGCCAAATGAGGAGAAGTTGCCTACCAATTGGAACTACCTCCGCATCTTTCCAGAGTTCACGATGTCTTCCACGTTTCGCAACTCAGGCGTTGCTTCGCGGATCCTATCTGTGGAGTGGACCACGAAACGCTTGATTTACAAGATAACCTCTCTTATCGGGAATACCCCATTCGTATCCTTGATCAAGCCGAGCGTACCACTCGACGTCATAATATCAAGTTTCTCAAGGTTCAATGGTCACACCATTCCGAGGAAGAAGCCACTTGGGAAAGGGAGGATCGTCTTCGACTCGAGTACCCCGCCTTCTTCCCAGATGATCCTAAATCTCGGGACGAGATTCTATTGAGTGGGGGTGAGTTGTCACACCCTAGCTAGGTTATGCATTAGAGTGTGCATCATGTTTACAATCATCAGAAATTGAAATGGGGAAAGCAGAACCCCCAGCACCCCCCCCTGAAATCAACTAGGGTTTACTAAAAATAAATTCAATGAACCTGAAATGCCCTTCAGATATGTTCACCCTCTTTGCCTTGGGTTAGAACCCTTGGGAAAAATGGTGCATATAATTTTAGGTCAACAAAAGGGGCATTGACTTAATTCATAAATATTTGAATTTGGGCATTTAAATACTATTAAATAATTCAAATGCTCAAATAATGTTGGAATTATTTTTGGGCCACTGAAATATTTCAGAAAGTGTCCATAAATATTTTCAGGATTTTATAAAATGATTTAGTATTTAAACTAAATCAAAACAGAATAGCAAAAATAGAAAATAAAATGAATTAGAGAGAAAGAACAGAGGCTCACCTGGACTTACCTGCCGGCCCAGCACTGTAGCTGGACGGCCCAGCCTACCAGGCCGACGCCAGTCGTCCCCTAGCTGCTGCCAGGAGGACGCTGGGCGTGTGCCCGCGGTGCGCCGGCACGCGCGCGGCCACCGACGGCCACCTCCTGCTTGCCCCCCCCCCTCGACGCCTGGACGTCGCTGTGGACGCCACGCACCCCCTGGCCCCCTCATATCCCTCTCCCTCGCTCTCCCTCCTCCCCTGTTTCTCTCCCGCGCGACCACCCGAACGCGCCGTCGCCGCCGTTTGCTGCCACCGCGCTCCCCGACCCCCTCTCGCCTTCCCGTGTTGCGTGGAAGCTCCGCCACTGTCGCCTACGCCCTCTGCACCGAGCCAAGCGAGCCGAGAAGCCTTGCTTCGTCCTCGGCGTCGTCTTCTTCAACCTCGGGACCGCCGGCCATCTCCGTCAAATTTGTCGGCTCCGGACCGTCCCCGAGCCCACCGAGCTGCTCTACGCGACCCCAGTGAGCTCCTGCTCCGAATCCCCCTCTTCCCCGCTTCAATTGATCGCCGTAGCCGTCACCCCCATGATGACCGAAGTGCGCCGCCGCCCGAGCTCGCTGTCGACGATGCTCCGGTGACCAAATGGTCACCCTGGAGTGTCGAACCTCCTCCCCGCGATGCGTAGCACCCTCCTAGCCCCCTTGCCCTGCTCTTCTACGCACTGAAACACGATCCCGCGCGCAACCGAACTCCGGCGGCCGCCAAAGAGCTCGCCGCCGTCAGCTCCGGCCACCCCAGCTGCTGCCGCTTGTCTCTCTGGATGCGCCTCACTCCCAGGAACCCGTAGGAGGAAACCGCGCATCAAATGGTGGCCTGTAGGCGAAACCCGAGCCGTTTCGCCGTGTCTGGCCTCGCCGGCGTCAAGTCGCCGGCAGGTTTGACCCTGCTGGCCAGGGGTTTGACCCCCCCTGACTGACTGACGTGTGGGCCAGGCCCCTTTCTAATTAGTGTTAGATTTAGTTAGTCCTAATTAACTTAATTACGTTAAATAGACACTGACATGTGGGCCTAGGCTCTAATTAACTTTAGTTAGTTAATTAGTCACTGACCAGTGGGACCCACTGGTCAGGTTTGACCTGGAGGCAACCCTGTTGACTTGCTGATGTCATGCTGATGCAAGGCTGACGCAGTAAATCATTTTCTAGTTAAAATAATTCAGGAAATTCCAGAAAATACCCAAAACTTTGAAAAATCATAGAAATTCAACCATAACTCCAAATGAGATAAATTATATATGTAAAATTATCAGAAAAATTCAAGGAATCCATCTGTACCATTTTCATGCATGTTTGAACAATGTTTGTCCTCTGTTTTGGACAAAACAAATAAAGGGCATTTAAATAATCATATATGGGGTTGGAATTTGAATCTTGTACTCAAACCAACTTCATTTAAATCATAGCTAGTTGCATTAGCTCAAGACACATCCATATTGCCATGTCATAGCATGCATCTTATTGTTGCATATCGTCATGTGTTGATTGTGCTCGGTTGTGTTCTTCGTGGTAGGTTCTGCCTCCGAGGATATTCACGAGTATCCAACTGAAGGGCAGTATCCCGTTACCACTCCATCAGGCAAGCAACCATTGATCATTCCGATACAACCCATGTTCTCGCTCCTGCTCTTGTTTACTGCATTAAGACAACACGATTCAAACTGCTGTGTGCTACGGTAGTTGAACCCTTATACACTGCATGACCTGTCATTGCCACAGTAACTAGATGAAACCCACTAGCATGTGTAGGAGTTGATTGAGCCATGTTTTGTGATTCCTACCTTGCTATGCCTGCTATGCTTAGAGTTGTGTCAGGTCTGGTTCATCTGGGTGATGGGCTAGAGTGAAATGCTTGTGCCAGTAATATGAGGGATGTGTTGAACATGTTTTGGTAAAGGTATCGATGAGAGGCCATGTAGGAGTACATGGTGGGTTGTTTCATTGAGGCCGTCCATAAGAACTGAGATCTGTATGTGTGATTTAAGATGCAGTTACTACCGTACATTGGGCCCAAAACAAATGGACCCTCTCGGCTTCTTAGCCACCCTAGTACTCTGTCCAGGAGTTGCAAATAGTTTCTGGTGTTTGTAGGATATGTGTTGACGGCCGTGCGTAGCGCTGACCCTAGGGGTGGGCTATGTTGCGGTAGATACACCGTGGCACGGTGTACCGAGTCACCCGTTTGGTGTCTCGGGAACCCTGTTCACATCGTTCGGGGCCGTATGTGGAAACCTCGGCCGGACTCCCTGCGGATGGAACCTGGATAGGCGATAACCTGGACTAGGGGCTTAGGTGTTTAGGTAGGCCGTGGCCGACACCCTCGCTGGGCTTCCGCTTGAAGGTTGCCGAGTACATGTCGTGTAGACGGCGGTAAGTGGTGAAAGCATGTATGACGAAGTACACCCCTGCAGGGTATAAAACTATTCGAATAGCCGCGTCCGCGGTAAAGGACTACTTGGTTGCCTATACAGTTCATAGACAAGTTAATGGATACTACTAAAAGACTCAAGATAAGTGTGAGTACCGAGGATGGCCCCCTCGCAGGATACGAGGGAGGATCCACGGTGGAGTATTGTGATGGTGAGTAGTGGACTCGTGTGCGAAAACTAATTTGCTAAAAGATTCCGTAGGATAGCTTAGCCAAGAGTCAAAGCTGGCTTGCTGCATAAACCCCACCACCTTCTTGAGAATGAGCATGTACAGTAGGTTCTGATGTAAGACTTGCTGAGTACCTTTGTACTCATGTTTGCTTATTTATTGTTTTCAGACGACAACACTGCCCCCTTCGATGGGTTTTACGTAGACCTTGACGTCGACGAGTGACTAGCCACCCAGGTGGTGATCCAGGCCATGGAGGGCCCTATGTAGATAGACAGGCTTCGAGAAGCCTTCTTTCTTTCTAGAGTCTGTACTCAGACTAGTTGCTTCCGCATGTGCTTGTATGACTGTATGACTTGAGTGTCGGGTCATGTGACCCCTACCTGTATGGATATGTTATGTATGGCTCCCTGGAGCCTTTAAATAAGTACTTGAGTTGTAGAGTTTTGTTGTGATGCCATGTTGTATGTACTCATATCGAGCATATTGTATGTATGATTGAAATGCTTGGTATGAGTGGGATCCGACAATCTAGTTGTTTGTCCTTCGCAGCCTTTCTTATGGGGAAATGTAGTCTAGTGCTCCTCGAGCCATAGTAGTCCGCTACAGCCCGGTTCACCGGAGTCCTGCTAGCCCAGCACTACTGTTCAGGACACTTGACTAGCCGGCATGTGTTTCACTTCGTCCCTATGTCTGTCCCTTCGGGGAAATGTCACGCGGTGATCTCCGGAGTCCTGTCTAGCCTGCTACAGCCCGGGATCCCCGGAGTCCTGTTAGCCCAGTGCTACAGCCCGGAATCACTCGTTGATGACCGACATGTTCGTTGTGAATCATGTATGCCTGTCTCCATAGGTCTGTGCCGCTTTGGGTTCACGACTAGCCATGTCGGCCCGGGTTCTCGGTCATATGGATGCTAGCGACATTGTCATATACGCGAGCCAAAAGGCGCAAACGGTCCCGGGCCATGGTAAGGCGACACCTGTGGGATACCGTGCGTGAGGCCGCAAAGTGATATGAGGTGTTACCGGCTAGATCGATGTGGCTTAGAATCGGGGTCCTGACATTTGATAATTTGATATGTGGGTGGACCGGTGCTTGGGTACTTCCCTTCCTTGGACAAGCATCCCACTTATGATTAACCCCTATTGCAAGCATCCGCAACTACAAAAGAAGTATTAAGGTAAACCTAACCATAGCATGAAACATATGGATCCAAATCAGCCCGTTACGAAGCAACTCATAAACTAGGGTTTAAGCTTCTGTCACTCTAGCAACCCATCATCTACTTATTACTTCCCAATGCCTTCCCCTAGGCCCAAACAATGGTGAAGTGTCATGTAGTTGACGTTCACATGACACCACTATAGGAAAGACAACATACATCTCATCAAAATATCGAACGAATACCAAATTCACATGACTACTTATAGCAAGGCTTCTCCCATGTCCTCAGGAACAAACGTAACTACTCACAAATCATATTCATGTTCATAATCATAGGGGTATTAATACGCATAAAGGATTTGAACATATGATCTTCCACCGAATAAACCAACTAGCATCAACTACAAGGAGTAATCAACACTACTAGCAACCAACACGTACCAATCTGAAGCTTTGGGACAAAGATTGTATACAGGAGACGAACTAGGGTTTGAGATGAGATGGTGCTGGTGAAGATGTTGATGGAGATTGATCCCCTCCTGATGAGAGGATTGATGATGATGATTTCCCCCTCCCGGAGGGAAGTTTCCCCGGCAGAACAGCTCCGCCGGAGCCATAGATTGGTTCCGCCAAGGTTCCGCCTCGTGGCGGCGGAGTTTCATCCTGTGAGCTTGCTTATTATTTTTTCTCGGTCGAAAGACCTCATATAGCAGAAGATGGGTACCGGAGGCTTGCAAGGGGGCCCACAAGGTAGAGGGCGCGCCCCCACCCTCATGGATGGTGGGTGGCCCCCCTCTGGTGCTTCCTTTGCCCAATATTTTTTATATATTCTGGAAATGACTCCTGTGGAGTTTCAGGACTTTTGGATCTCTGCAGAATATGTCTCTAATATTTGCTCTTTTTCCAGCCCAGAATTCCAGCTGCCGGCATTCTCCCTCTTCATGTAAACCTTGTAAAATAAGAGAGAATAGGCATAAGTATTGTGACATAATGTGTAATAATAGCCCATAATGCAATAAATATCGTGATAAAAGCATGATGCAAAATGGACGTACCACATAGACATGCAAAATACTATCAGGTACTAAGTTCATGATAAATTAAAGTTCAATTAATCAAATTACTTAAGAACTCCCACTTATATAGACATCTCTCTAATCGTCTAAGTGATCACGTGATCCATATCAACTAAACCATGTCCGATCGTCACGTGAGATGTAGTAGTTTTCAATGGTGAACATCACTATGTCGATCATATCTACTATATGATTCATGCTCGACCTTTCGGTCTCAGTGTTCCGAGGCCATATCTATATATGCTAGGCTCGTCAAGTTTAACCCAAGTATTTTGCGTGTGCAAAACTGGCTTGCACCCGTTGTATGTGAACATAGAGCTTATCACACCTGATCATCACGTGGTGTCTCGGCATGACGAACTATAGCAACGGTGCATACTCAGGGAGAACACTTATATCTTGAAATTTAGTGAGAGATCATCTTATAATGTTACCGTCGAACTAAGAAAAATAAGATGCATAAAGGATAAACATCACATGTAATCAATATAAGTGATATGATATGGCCATCATCATCTTGTGCCTTTGATCTCCATCTCCAAAGCACTGTCATGATCACCATCGTCGCTGGCTTGACACCTTGATCTCCATAGAAGCATAGTTGTCATCTCGCCAACTATTGCTTCTACGACTATCGCTACCGCTTAGTGATAAAGTAAATCAATTACATGGCGATTGCATTTCATACAATAAAGCGACAACCATATGGCTCCTGCCAGTTGCCGATAACTGTGTTACAAAACATGATCATCTCATACAATAAAATTTAGCATCATGTCTTGACCATATCACATCACAACATGCCCTGCAAAAACAAGTTAGACGTCCTCTACTTTGTTGTTGCAAGTTTTACATGGCTGCTACGGGCTGAGCAAGAACCATTCTTACCTACGCATCAAAAACCACAACACGGTATAGTGATTGCTTTTTGATCTTCAGAAAGAACCCTGTTCATTGAATCCGATTCAACTAAATTTGGAGAAACTGACACCCATCAGCCACCTGTGTGCAAAGCACGTCGGTAGAACCAGTCTCGCGTAAGTGTACGCGTAATGTCGGTCTTGGCCGCTTCATCCAACAATACCGCCAAATCGAGAATCAACTAGTGACGGCAAGCAATATGTATATACCCATGCCAACAACTCCTTTGTGTTCTACTCATGCATATAACATCTACGCATAGACCTGGCTCGGATGCCACTGTTGGGGAACGCAGTAATTTCAAAAAAATTCCTACGCACATGCAAGATCATGCTAATGTATAGCAACGAGAGGGGAGAGTGTTTTCTAGGTACCCTCGTAGACCGTAAGCGGAAGCGTTATGACAACGCGGTTGATGTAGTCGTACATCCTCATGATTGACCGATCCTAGTACCGAAACTACGGCACCTCCGTGATCTGCACACTTTCAGCTCGGTGACGTCCCACGAACTCTAGATCCAGCTGAGTGTCGAGGGAGAGCTTCATCAGCACGACGGCGTGATAACGGTGATGATGATGCTACCGGAACAGGGCTTCACCTAAGCACCGCTACGATATGACCGAGGTGGATTATGGTGGAGGGGGGCACCGTACACGGCTAAGGGATCAATGATCAACTTGTGTGTCTATGGGGTGCCCCCTCCCTCGTATATAAAGGAGTGTAGGAGGGGGAGAGGGCCGGCCTCCTAGGTGCGCCCAAGGGGGGAGTCCTATTCCCGGTGGGAGTAGGATTCCCCCTTCCCTAGTTGGAGTAGGAGAGGGAAGGAAGGGGAAGAAGGAGAGAAGGAAAGGGCCTCCCCCTCCAATTCAGATTGGGCTTGGGGGCGCCCCCATCATGGCCGCCTCCTCCTCCTTTCCACTATGGCCCATTAAGGCACATTGACTCCCCGGGGGGTTCCAGTAACCCCCTGGTACTCCGGTATATGCCCGAACTCTCTCGAACCTTTCCGATGTCCAAACATAGTCATCCAATATATCGATCTTTATGTCTCGACCATTTCTAGACTCCTCGTCATGGCCGTGATCACATTCGGGACTCCGAACTACCTTTAGTACATCAAAACACATAAACTCATAATACCGATCGTCACCGAACGTTAAGCGTGCGGACCCTACGGGTTCGAGAACTATGTAGACATGACTGAGACACGTCTCCGGTCAATAACCAATAGCGGAACCTGGATGTTCATATTGGCTCCCACATATTCTATGAAGATCTTTATCGGTCAAACCGCATAACGATATACGTTGTTCCCTTTGTCATCGGTATGTTACTTGCCCGAGATCCGATCGTCGGTATCTCAATATCTAGTTCAATCTCGTTACCAGCAAGTCTCTTTACTCGTTCCGTAATGCATCATCCCGTAACTAACTCATTAGTCACATTGCTTGCAAGGCTTATACTGATGTGCATTACCGAGAGGGCCCAGGGATACCTCTCTGATACTCGGAGTGACAAATCCTAATCTTGATGTATGCCAACTCAACGAACACCATCGAAGACACCTGTAGGGCATCTTTATAGTTGATGTCTACTACACAACCTTCTTCTTGTACACATTGTTAGGCCTCCAAGTACAGAGGTTTGTAGGACAGCAACAAATTTCCCTCAAGTGGATGAACTAAGGTTTATCAATCCGTAGGAGGCGTAGGATGAAGATGGTCTCTCTCAAGCAACCCTGGAACCAAATAACAAAGAGTCCCTTGTGTCCCCAACACACCCAATACAATGATAAATTGTATAGGTGCACTAGTTCGGCAAAGAGATGGTGATATAAGTGCAATATAGATAGTAGATAAAGGTATTTGTAATCTGAAATTATAAAAACAGCAAGGTAACTAATGATAAAAGTGGGTGTAAACGGTATTGCAATGCGTTGAAACAAGGCCTAGGGTTCATACTTTTGCTAGTGCAAGTTCTCTCAACAATACTAACATAATTGGATCACATAACTATCCCTCAACATGCAACAAAGAGTCACTCCAAAGTCACTAATAGTGGAGAACGAACGAAGAGATTATGGTAGGGTACGAAACCACCACAAAGTTATTCTTTCCAATCAATACGTTGGGCTATTCCTATAAGTGTCACAAACAGCCCTAGAGTTCATACTAGAATAACACCTTAAGACACAAATCAACCAAAACCCTAATGTCACCTAGATACTCCAATGTCACCTCAAGTATCCGTGGGTATGATTATACGATATGCGTCACACAATCTCAGATTCATCTATCAACCAACACATAGAACCTCAAAAAGTGCCCCAAAGTTCCTACCGGAGAATCACAACGAAAACGTGTGCCAACCCCTATGCATAGGTTGATGGCCGGAACCCGCAAGTTGATCACCAAAACATACATCAAGTGAATCACGTGATATCCCATTGTCACCATAGATATGCACGGCAAGACATACATCAAGTGTTCTCAAATCTTTAAAGACTCAATCCGATAAGATAACTTCAAAGGGGAAACTCAATCCATTACAAGAGAGTAGATGGGGAGAAGAAGCATAAGATGCAACTATAATAGCAAAGCTCGCGATACATCAAGATCATGCCAAATCAAGAACACAAGAGAGAGAGAGAGAGATCAAACACATAGCTACTGGTACATACCCTCAGCCCCGAGGGAGAACTACTCCCTCCTCGTCATGTAGAGCACCGGGATGATGAAGATGGCCACCGGAGAGGGATTCCCCCTCCAGCAGGGTGCCGGAACGGGTCTAGATTGGCTTTCGGTGGCTACGGAGGCTTCTGGCGATGGAACTCCCGATCTATTGTGCTCCCCGGTAGTTTTAGGGTATATGGAGATATATGGGCAGAAGAAGTACGTCAGGGGAGCCACGAGGGGCCCACGAGGGTGGAGGGCGCGCCCAGGGGGTGGGCGTGCCCTCCTACCTCGTGGCCTCCTCGAAGCTTCCTTGACGTAGACTCCAAGTCTCCCGGGTTGCTTTCCTTCCAAAAATGAGTTCCGTGAAGTTTCACGTCAATTGGACTTCGTTTGATTTTCCTTTTCTTCGAAACCCTAAAATAGGTTAAAAAAACAGAAACAGGCACTGGGCTCTGGGTTAATTGGTTAGTCCCAAAAATCATATAAAATAGCATATAAATGCATATAAAACATCCAAGGTTGATAATATAATAGCATGGAACAATCAAAAATTATATATTTGTTGGAGACGTATCAGCATCCCCAAGCTTAATTCCCGCTCGTCCTCGAGTAGGTAAATGATAAAAACAGAATTTTTGATGTGGAATGCTACCTAACATATTTATCCATGTAATTCTCTTTATTGTGGCAAGAATATTCAGATCCATAAGATTCAAGACAAAAGTTTAATATTGACATAGAAATAATAATACTTTAAGCATACTAACTAAGAAATCATGTCTTGTCAAAATAACATGGCTAAAAAAAGCTATCCCTACAAAATCATATAGTCTAGCTATGCTCTATCTTCACCACACAAAATATTTAAATCATGCACAACCCCGATGACAAGCCAAGCAATTGTTTCATACTTTTGATGTTCTCAAACATTTTCAATTTTCACGCAATATATGAGCGTGAGCCATGGATATAGCACCATATGTGGAATAGAGTGGTGGTTGTGGAGAAGACAAAAAGGAGAAGATAGTCTCACATCAAGTAGGCGTATCAACGGACTATGGAGATGCCCATCAATATATATCAATGTGAGTGAGTAGGGATTGCCATGCAACAGATGCACTAGAGCTATAAGTGTATGAAAGCTCAAAAAGAAACTAAGTGGGTGTGCATCCAACTTGCTTGCTCACGAAGACCTAGGGCATTTTGAGGAAGCCCATCATTGGAATATACAAGCCAAGTTCTGTAATGAAAGATTCCCACTAGTATATGAAAGTGACGACATAGGAGACTCTCTATCATGAAGATCATGCTGCTACTTTGAAGAACAAGTGTGGTAAAAGGATAGTAGCATTGTCCCTTCTCTCTTTTTCTCTCATTTTTTTATATTTTCTTATTATTATTTTTTATTTTTTTATTTGGGACTTCTCTTTTTTTATGGCCTCCTTTTTTTCGTCCGGAGTCTCATCCCGACTTGTGGGGGAATCATAGTCTCCATCATCCTTTCCTCACTAAGACAATGCTCTAATAACGATGATCATCACACTTTTATTTTCTTACAACTCAAGAATTACAACTCGATACTTAGGACAAGATATGACTCTATATTAATGCCTCCGGCGGTGTACCGGGATATGCAATGACTCATGAGTGACATGTATGAAAGAATTATGAACGGTGGTTTTGCCACAAATACGATGTCAACTACATGATCATGCAAAGCAATATGACAATGATGGAGCGTGTCATAATAAATGGAACGGTGGGTTTAAGGTACCGGCGAAAGTTGCGCCGTACTAGAGAGGCTAGCAATGGTGGAAGGGTGAGAGTGTGTATAATCCATGGACTCAACATTAGTCATAAAGAACTCACATACTTATTGCAAAAATCTATTAGTTATCGAAACAAAGTACTACGCGCATGCTCCTAGGGGGATAGATTGGTAGGAAAAGACCATCGCTCGTCCCCAACCGCCACTAAGGAAGACAATCAATAAATAAATCATGCTCCGACTTCATCACATAACGGTTCACCATACGTGCATGCTACGGGAATCACAATCTTCAACACAAGTATTTCTCAAATTCACAACTACTCACAGCATGACTCTAATATTACCATCTCCATATCTCAAAACAATCATCAAGTATCAAACTTCTCATAGTATTCAATGCACTCTATATGAAAGTTTTTATTATATCCCTCTTGGATGCCCGTCATATTAGGACTAAATTCATAACCAAAGAAAATTACCATGCTGTTCTAAAGACTCTCAAAATAATATAAGTGAAGCATGAGAGTTCATATCTTTCTATAAAATAAAACCACCACTGTGCTCTAAAAAGATATAAGTGAAGCGCTAGAGCAACAACAAACTACTCCGAAAGATATAAGTGAAGATCAATGAGTAGTCGAATAATCATGCAACTATATGAAGACTCTCTAACATTTAAGGATTTAAGATCTTGATACTTAATTCAAACAGCAATCAAAACAAAATAAAATGACATCTAAGAATAGCAAACATCATGTGAAGAAGCAAAAACTTAGGATCAACCGATACTAACTGATAGTTGTTGATGAAGAAAGGTGGGATGCCAACCGGGGCATCCCCAAGCTTAGACGCTTGAGACTTCTTGAAATATTATGTTGGGTGCCTTGGGCATCCCCAAGCTTGAGCTTTTGTGTCTCCTTAATTCCTCTCATATCACGGTCTCCCTAAATCTCAAAAGCTTCATCCACACAAAACTCAACAAGGACTCGTAAGATAAGTTAGTATAAACCATTGCAAAAACCTTATCATACTCTACTGTAGAAAATCACTAAAATTATTATTCAACATTGCATACTAAATGCCTCTGCATATTTATAGTCCTATCTCAAATATAATCATTAAAGAAGCAGACATATGCAAACAATGCAAACATAACAGCAATCTGCCTAAACAGGACAGTCTATAAAGAGCGCAGAAAGATCCATACTTCCCTAGCTCCAAAAATTATGAAATAAAATTCCCACTGTAGTAAATTTATCAGAGCTTAATATTCAAAAGGTTTCAACATTTTATCACATTCTGACTTTTCTAGGGAATTATTGCAACAGTGGTAAACTTTCTGTTTTCAAACAGCAACATGTGGACTTCTAAAATAGGCATAGTAAAGGCTATCAATGCCACTTTTATTGAAATAAAATATGCAAAAAATTGTTCTAAGTAACATCAAGAAAATCAAAACAAAATAAATTGATGCTCCAAGCAAAACACATATCATGTGGTGAATAAAAATATAGCTCCAAGTAAAGTTACCGATGAACGAAGACGAAAGAGGGGATGCCTTCCGGGGCATCCCCAAGCTTAGGCTCTTGGCTATCCTTTAATATTACCATGGGGTGCCTTGGGCATCCCCAAGCTTAGGCTCTTGCCACTCCTTATTCCATAGTACATCGAATCCTTACCCAAACCTTGAAAACTTCACAACACAAAACTTAACAAAAAACTCGTAAGCTCCGTTAGTATAAGAAAATAAATCACCACTTCAAGGTACTGTAATGAACTCATTCTTTATTTATATTGGTGTTACACATACTGTATTCCAACTTCTCTATGGTTTATAAACTATTTTACTAGCCATAGATTCATCAAAATAAGTAAACAACACATGAAAAACAGAATCTGTCAAAAACAGAACAGTCTGTAGTAATCTTAATCAAAAGTATACTTTTGGAACTCATAAAATTCTCAAATAAATTGCTGGACCTGAGGAATTTATCTATTAACCATATGCAAAAAGAATTAACTAAATAGCACTTTCGAAATAAAGATGGCAGAAATTATCGTGAGCGCTAAAGTTTCTGTTTTTTACAGCATGATGAACAAGACTTTCCCCAAGTCTTCCCAAAGGTTCTACTTGGCACAAACACTAATCAAAACCACATATTAACAGAGGCTAGATGAATTATTTATTACTAAACAGGAACAAAAAGCAAGGAACTAAAATAAAATTGGGTTGCCTCCCAACAAGCGCTATCGTTTGACGCCCCTAGCTAGGCATGATAATGACAATGGTGCTCACATAAAGGATAAGAATTGAAACATAAAGAGAGCATCATGAAGAATCTGACTAGCACATTTAAGCCTAACCCACTTCCTATGCATAGGGATTTTGTGAGGAAACAACTTGTGGGAACAATAATCAACTAGCATAGGAAGGCAAAACAAGCATAACTTCAAAACTTTAAGCACATAGAGAGTAAACTTGATATTATTGCAATTCCTACAAGCATATGTTCCTCCCTCATAATAATTTTCAGTAGCATCATGAATAAATTCAACAATATAGCCAGCACCTAAAGCATTCTTTTCATGATCTACAAGTATAGAAAATTTACTACTCTCCACATAAGCAAGATTCTTCTCATTCAAAAATTTACTACTCAACAAAATAATTATCATGTGAGGCATAATCCAATTGAAAACTAAAATCATGATGACAAGTTTCATGGATATCATTATTCTTTATAGCATACAAGTCATCACAATAATCATTATAGATAGCAACTTTGTTCTCATAATCAATTGGAAACTCTTCCGAAATAGTGGAATCATTTCTAAATAAAGTCATGACCTCTCTGAAACCACTTTCATCAACATAATCATCGTAAATAGGAGGCATGCTATCATCATAACAAATTTGCACATCAAAACTTGGGGGACTAAAAATATCATCTTCATCAAACATAGCTTCCCCAAGCTTGTGGCTTTGCATATCATTAGCATCATGGATATTCAAGGAATTCATACTAACAACATTGCAATCATGCTCATCATTCAAATATTTAGTGCCAAACATTCTAATGCATTCTTCTTCTAGCACTTGAGCACAATTATCGGAATCCTTATTTTCATGATAGATATTAAAAGGATGAAGCATATGAGGTAACCTTAATTCCATTTTTTTGTAGTTTCCTTTTATAAACTAAACTAGTGATAAAACAAGAAACTAAAAGACTCGATTGCAAGATCTAAAGATATACCTTCCAGCGCTAACCTCCTCGGCAACGGCGCCAGAAAAGAGCTTCATGTCTACTACACAACCTTCTTCTTGTAGACGTTGTTGGGCCTCCAAGTGCAGAGGTTTGTAGGACAGTAGCAAATTTTCCCTCAAGTGGATGACCTACGGTTTATCAATCCGTAGGAGGCGTAGGATGACGATGGTCTCTCTCAAGCAACCCTGCAACCAAATAACAAAGAGTCTCTTGTGTCCCCAACACACCCAACACAATGATAAATTGTATAGGTGCACTAGTTCGGCGAAGAGATGGTGATACAAGTGCAATATGGATAGTAGATAAAGGTATTTGTAATCTGAAATTATAAAAACAGCAAGGTAACAAATGATAAAAGTGAGCATAAACGGTATTGCAATGCGTTGAAACAAGGCCTAGGGTTCATAGTTTCGCTAGTGCAAGTTCTATCAACAATACTAACATAATTGGATCACATAACTATCCCTCAACAAGCAACAAAGATTCACTCCGAAGTCACTAATAGCGGAGAATGAACGAAGAGATTATGGTAGGGTACGAAACCACCTCAAAGTTATTCTTTACAATCAATCCGTTGGGCTATTCCTATAAGTGTCACAAACAGCCCTAGAGTTCATACTAGAATAACACCTTAAGACACAAATCAACCAAAACCCTAATTTCACCTAGATACTCCAATGTCACCTCAAGTATCCGTGGGTATGATTATACGATATGCGTCACACAATCTCAGATTCATCTATTCAACCAACACATAGAACCTCAAAGAGTGCCCCAAAGTTTCTACCAGAGATTCACGACGAAAACGTGTGCCAACCCCTATGCATAGGTTCATGGGCGGAACCCACAAATTGATCACCAAAACATACATCAAGTGAATCATGTGATATCCCATTGTCACCACAGATATGCACGGCAAGACATACATCAACTGTTCTCAAATATTTGAAGACTCAATCCGATAAGATAACTTCAAAGGGGAAACTCAATCCATTACAAGAGAGTAGAGGGGGAGAAGAAACATAAGATCAAACTATAATAGCAAAGGTCGCGATACATCAAGATCGTGCGAAATCAAGAACACGAGAGAGAGAGAGAGAGAGAGAGAGAGAGAGAGATCAAACACATAGCTACTGGTACATACCCTCAGCCCCGAGGGAGAACTACTACCTCCTCGTCATGGAGAGCACCGGGATGATGAAGATGGCCACCGGAGAGGGATTCCCCCTCCAGCAGGGTGCCGGAACGGGTCTAGATTGGCTTTCGGTGGCTACAGAGGCTTCTGGCGGCGGAACTCCTGATCTATTGTGCTCCCCGGTAGTTTTAGGGTATATGGAGATATATAGGCGGAAGAAGTACGTCAGGGGAGCCACGAGGGGCCCATGAGGGTGGAGGGCGCGCCCAGGGGGGGTGGGCGCGCCCCCCTACCTCGTGGCCTCCTCGAAGCTTCCTTGACATAGACTCCAAGTCTCCCGGGTTGCTTTCCTTCCAAAAATGAGTTCCGTGAAGTTTCAGGTCAATTGGACTCCGTTTGATTTTCCTTTTCTTCGAAACCCTAAAATAGGTAAAAAAACAGAAACTGGCACTGGGCTCTGGGTTAATAGGTTAGTCCCAAAAACCATATAAAATAGCATATAAATGCATATGAAACATCCAAGGTTGATAATATAATAGCATCGAACAATCAAAAATTATAGATACGTTGGAGACGTATCAATAGTCACCCAGTTACGTTGTGACGTTTGATAGCACACTAAGTGTTCCTCCAGTATTCGGGAGTTGCATGATCTCATAGTCATAGGAGCATGTATAAGTTATGGATAAAGCAATAGCAACAAACTAAACGATCATCGTGCTAAGCTAACGAATGGTTCAAGTCAATCACATCATTCTCTAATGATGTGATCCCGTTAATCAAATGACAACTCATGTCTCTGGTTAGGAAAGATAACCATCATTGATTCAACGAGCTAATCAATGTAGAGGCATACTAGTGACACTCTGTTTGTCTATGTATTCACACATGTACTAAGTTTCTGGTTAATACAATTCTAACATGAATAATAAACATTTATCATGATATAAGGAAATATAAATAACAACTTTATTATTGCCTCTAGGGCATATTTCCTTCATATATCCTCTGGGCCGGGTCCGTGGGTCAGCACGTAAATATCGGCCGATACGTGATTCCATGCATGCAAGCAACAACGGAGCTATGTGTTGTGCTGGGGGCTGTGCCCCCCCCCCCTCCCCAGCTTTCAATCAACTTGTGAAGCGGAAAATTGGAGGACTTGGATGAAAACGTTTTTAGCTTTGTGCCCCTCCAAACACTTGTATATATTTTGTCATTAGCTTCCCAACAGACGCCATCTAGCAGCAGGCGTGGTGGCACTTGATACGTCTCCACCGTATCTACATTTTTTGATTGTTCCATGCTATTATATTATCTGTTTTGGATGTTTAATGGGATTTAATTTACCTTTTTATATTATTTTTGGGACTAACCTACTAACCAAAGGCCCAGTGCAAATTGTTGTTTTTTTGCCTATTTCGGTGTTTCGCAAAAAAGGAATATCAAACGGAATGAAACCTTTGGGAGAGTTATTTTTGGAACAAACGTGATCCAGGAGACTTGGATTGGTCGTCAAGAAAGAAGTGAAGAGGCCACGAGGCAGGGGGCGCGCCCAGGGGGGTAGGCACGCCCCCCACCCTCGTGGGCCCCTTGCAGCTCCACCGACGTACTTCTTCCTCCTATATATACCCATATACCCCGAAAAAATCCAGGAGCATCACGAAACCCTATTTCCACCGCCGCAACCTTCTGTACCCGTGAGATCCCATCTTGGGGCCTTTTCCGGCACTCCGCCGGAGGGGGAATCGATCACGGAGGGCTTCTACATCAACACCATAGCCTCTCTGATGATGTGTGAGTAGTTTACCACAGACCTTCGGGTCCATAGTTATTAGCTAGATGGCTTCTTCTCTCTCTTTGGATCTCAATACAAAGTTCTCCTTGATTCTCTTGGAGATCTATTCGATGTAATTCGTTTTGCGGTGTGTTTGTCGAGATCCGGCGAATTGTGGGTTTATGATCAAGATTATCTATGAACAATATTTGATTCTTCTCTGAAATCTTTTATGCATGATTTAAATATCTTTGCAAGTCTCTTCTAATTATCAGTTTGGTTTAGCCCACTAGATGGATTGTTCTTGGAATGGGAGAAGTGCTTAGCTTTGGGTTCAATCTTGCGGTGTCCTTTCCCAGTGACAGCGGGGGCAGCAAGGCACGTATTGTATTGTTGCCATCGAAGATAAAAATATGGGGTTTATATTATATTGCTTGAGTTTATCCCTCTACATCATGTCATCTTGCCTAATGCGTTACTCTGTTCTTATGAACTTAATACTCTAGATGCATGCTGGATAGCGGTCGATGTGTGGAGTAATAGTAGTAGATGCATAATCGTTTCGGTCTACTTGCCGCGGACGTGATGCCTATATACATGATCATGCCTAGATATTTTCATAACTATGCGTTTTTCTATCAATTGCTCGACAGTAATTTGTTCACCCACCCTAGAAATTGCTATCTTGAGAGAAGCCACTAGTGAAACCTATGGTCCCCGAGTCTATCTTCCATCATATTATTTTCCTATCAATTTGCTATTTCTATTTTGCAATCTTTATTTTACAATCTATACAACAAAAACACCAAAAATATTTATCTTATTATCTCTATCAGATCTCACTCTCATAAGTGACCATAAAGGGATTGACAACCCCTTTATCGCGTTGGTTGCGAGGTTCTTGTTTGTTTGTGTAGGTACTAGGTGACTTGTGTTCTATCTCCTACTGGATTGATACCTTGGTTCTCAAAACTGAGGGAAATACTTACGCTACTGTGTTGCATGATACGTCTCCGTCATATCTACTTTTCCAAACACTTTTGCCCTTGTTTTGGACTCTAACTTGCATGATTTGATTGGAACAAACCCAGACTGGCGCTGTTTTCAGCAGAATTGCTATGGTGTTATTTATGTGCAAAATAAACGTTCTCGGAATGACCTTAAACTTCATGGAGCAACTTTTCAGAAATAATAAAAAAATCCTTGCAAAATATGAAGGCCAGGGGGCCCACCACCTGTCCACGAGGGTGGGGGCGCGCCTGCCCCCCCTAGGGCGCGCCCCCCTACCTCGTGGCCCCCCTGGAGCTCCTCCGACTCCAAATCCAACTCTATATATTTTGTTTCGGGGAGAAAAAATCAGAGAGAATGATTCATCGTGTTTTACGATACGGAGCTGCCGCCAAGCCCTAAAACCTCTCGGGAGGGCTGATCTGGAGTCCGTTCGGGGCTCTGGAGAGGGGAATCCGTCGCCATCGTTATCATCAACCATCCTCCATCACCAATTTCACGATGCTCACCGCCGTGCATGAGTAATTCCATCGTAGGCTTGCTAGACGGTGATGGGTTGGATGAGATATATCATGTAATCGAGTTAGTTTTGTTAGGGTTTGATCCCTAGTATCCACTATGTTCTGAGATTGATGTTGCTATTACTTTGCTATGCTTAATCCTTGTCAGTAGGGCCCGAGTGCCATGGTTTCAGATCTGAACCTATTATGTTTTCATCAATATATGAGAGTTCTTGATACTATCTTGCAAGTCTATAGTCACCTATTATTTGTTATGATCCGTTAACCCCAAAGTGACAATAATTGGGATACTTACCGGTGATGACCGTAGTTTGAGGAGTTCATGTATTCACCATGTGTTAATGCTTTATTCCGGTACTCTATTAAAAGGAGGCCTTAATATCCCTAGTTTCCGTAAGGACCCCGCTGCCACGGGAGGGTAGGACAAAAGATGTCATGCAAGTTCTTTTCCATAAGCACGTATGACTATATTCGGATTACATGCCTACATTACATTGATGAACGGGAGCTAGTTCTGTGTCACCCTAGGTTATGACTGTTGCATGATGAACCGCACCCGGCATAATTCTCTATTACCGATCCATTGCCTACGAGCTTTCCATATATTGTTCTTCGCTTATTCACTTTTCCGTTGCTATTGCTATCATCACTACAAAATACCAAAAACATTACTTTTACTACTGTTACCTTTTGCTACCGTTACCACTATTATCATATTACTTTGCTACTAAACACTTTGCTGCAGATATTAAGTTTCCAAGTGTGGTTGAAATGACAACTCAGTTGCTAATACTTGAGAATATTCTTTGGCTCCCCTTGTGTCGAATCAATAAATTTGGGTTGAATACTCTACCCTCGAAAACTGCTGCGATCCCCTATATTTGTGGGTTATCAAGACTATTTTCTGGCGCCGTTGCTGGGGAGCATAGCTCTATTCTTTGAGTCACTTGGGATATATATCTGCTTATCATTATGAAGAACTTGGGAGATCCAAAAACCAAGATTTATCCCTCAACTATGAGGGGAGGTAAGGAACTGCCATCTAGCTCTGCACTTGATTCACCTTCTGTTTTGAGTAAGCTTGTGACACCTAAACCTGTTTCTGCTATTCGTTCTGATATGTCGCATGTTATTGATGATGCCACTTCTGCTATACATGATACTTATGATGAAACAACTTCTATGCTTGATACTACTGTGCCACTTGGTGAATTCCTTGATGAACAACTTGCTAGGGCTAGAGAGAATGAAAATATTGAATCTGATAATACTGATGAAAGTGATGATGAAGAATCACTTGTTATTCCTAAGGGTTATGTTTTTTATCAAGAAGCTTCTTTAGCTATTTTTAGCTTGCAAAGATATATATGAACTCAAAAGGTTATTAGCTAAATGGAATAAGCAATCTCTAAATGCTAGAATGAAACCTGACCCTGCTTTTGCTACTTCACATATCTGTGTTACTGATAAGGATTATGAATTCTCTGTTGATCTTGATATAATTACTTTGGTTGAATCTAATCCTTTTCATGGCTATGAATCTGAAACTGTTGTGGCACATGTTACTAAATTAAATGATATAGCCACCCTGTTCATTAATGATGAGAGAACTCGTTACTTTTATATCCTTAAAATAATTTCGTTCTCGTTAAAGGGTGATGCTAAGATATGGTTTAATTCTCTTGATCCTGGTTGTGTGTGTAGTCCCGAGGATATGATTTATTACTTCTCTGCTAAATATTTCCCCACGCATAAGAAACAAGCTGCTTTAAGGGATATATATAATTTTGTGCAAATTGAAGAAGAGAGTCTCCCACAAGCTTGGGGGAGGCTTCTCCAATTACTTAATGCTTTGCCTGATCATCCTCTAAAGAAAAATGAAATACTTGATGTCTTCTATAATGGACTAACCGATGCTTCCAGAGATTACCTAGATAGTTGTGCCGGTTCTGTTTTCAGCGAAAGAACACCGGATGAAGCTGAAATTCTATTGAATAATATGTTGACAAATGAAAATGATTGGACACCTCCGGAGCCAATTCCTAAACCAACTCCGAAGAAGAGGGGTATTCTATTTCTCAGTCCTGAAGATATGCAAGAGGCAAAGAAATCTATGAAAGAAAAAGGTATTAAAGCTGAAGATGTTAAGAATTTACCTCCTATTGAAGAAATACACGGTCTTAATTTACCGCCTGTTGAAGAAACATATGATCTTAATCCATTATCTATTGAAGAAACTCATGGTCTTGTTAACCCAACACAGGTAGTAAAGGTAAATTCTCTCTATAGATATGATAAAGCTGAAATCCCATTTACTAATTTTTCTAGCCCATGCTTAGATGAGTTTGATAAATTTATGGCTAAGCAAGAAGATTTTAATGCTTATTTTGGTAGACAAGTGAAATACAATTCAAATATGCTTGAACACTTGGGTGATTATATGGCTAATGTCAAAGGTGAACTTAAACTTATTAGTAAACATGCTTCTATGGTTACCACTCAAGTAGAACAAGTACTTAAAGCTCAAAATGATTTGCTCAGTGAATTAAATAGCAAGAATAATGATAATGCTGTTAGAGTTATGACTAGAGGTTGTAGAATGACTCAGGAACCTTTGTATCCTGAAGGCCATCCTAAGATGATTGAGCAAGATTGTCAGAGAAATAATATAGATGCACCTAGTCCTTCTAAAAGGAAGAAAAAGAAAAATGATAGGACTTTGCATGCCTCTAGTGAACCTATTATTGAAACACCTGAGAATCCAAATGATATTTCAATTTTTGATGCTAAAACTCAATCTGGTAATGAACCTGAAACTAGTGATAATGTTAATGATGATGCTCAACCTAGTAATGATAATGATATAAAAATTGAACCTGCTGTTGATCTTGATAACCCACAATCAAAGAATCAATGTTATGAGAAGAAATACTTTGTTGCTAGGAAACATGGTAAAGAAAGAGAGCCTTGGGTTCAGAAACCCATGCCTTTTCCTCCCAAACCATCAAAGAAAAAGGATGATGAGGATTTTGAGCGCTTTGTTGGAATGATTAGACCTATCTTTTTGCGTATGCGATTAACTGATATGCTCAAGACCAATCATTATGCTAAGTACATGAAAGATATTATTACAAATAAAAGAAAGATAGCGGAAGCTGAAATTTCCACCATGCTTGCTAATTATACTTTTAAGCAGGGAATACCAAAGAAACTTGGAGATCCTGGTGTACCAACTATACCATGCTCCATTAAAAGAAACTATGTTAAAACTGCTTTATGTGATCTTGGAGCCGGTGTTAGTGTTATGCCTTTCTCTTTATATCATAGACTTGATTTGAATAAGTTGACACCTACTGAATATATTTGCAAATGGCTGATAAATCAACCGCTATACCTATCGGTATTTGTGAGGATGTGCCTGTTGTAGTTGCAAACATTACTATTTTAATGGACTTTGTTATTCTTGATATTCCCGAGGACGATAGTATGTCTATTATTCTTGGAAGACCCTTTTTGAATACTCCAGGGGCTGTTATTGATTGCAAAAAAGTCAATGTCACTTTTCATGTTAATGGTAATGAGCATACGGTACACTTTTCGAGGAAACAACCTCAAGTTCATAGTATCAACTCTATTGGAAAAATTCCATCGATTATATTTGGAGGTTTTGAATTTCCTCTTCCTACTGTCAAGAAGAAATATGATATTCTTATTATTGGGGATGTGCATATCCCCGTTGTGGTAACATAGTGTTATTAGAAATTTCTCCGGTTCCATGTTATTCGGAATGAGTTCGTTAACAAGACTTGATCAACCTTGCTTGTGGATTCTTTTGAGGATCATGAGATGGATGAAACTAGAAGGCACAACCTTCTGTACCCCACTTTTACTTTCTGTTATTTATATTAAATAAAATAAAAATAATATTTTTCTGTCTGTTATCTGATTATCCGTGCAATATAAAAATACCCAAAAAATAAAAGTTCTCCAAATGCCATGAAATTTAAATATGATTTTTTCTGGAATATTTGAGAATATTTGGCACCGAGAACACAGCAGGAGGAGCTGGCACCTGGCCACGAGAGTCAGGGGCGCGCCCTACCCCCCTAGGTGTGCCCCCCTGCCTCATGGGCCATGGTGGCCCTCCTCCACTTATCCTTTCACCCACACACTCCTTCTTCCTCCACCAAACACGAATATCCAGCTCAAAGCCGAGTCCAAGCTCGTTTTGCTGCAATTTTCGATCTCCTTGCTCAAAGCACCTCTCACAAAACTGCTTGGGAGATTGTTCCTTGGTATGTGACTCCTCCATTGGTCCAATTAGTTTTTGTTCTAGTGCTTTATTCATTGCAAATTTTTGCTGCTTAGGTGACCCTGTTCTTGAGCTTGCATGTCAAATTTATATGGTCAAAAGTAGTTTTGATGCATGATATAGGCTCTAGGCACTTGTATGAGTAGTTGCTATCAATATTATTGAGTTTGGTTTACTTTACTTTTATTATGAAGTTACTAAAAAATTCAGAAATTTTTCAGAGGAAGAAATATGCTTAGGAAAATGTTCCAAGGTGGTTCTTCAAGGAAGAAAGGACCCAGGCTTGCAATGCGTGATGCTGATGAAGAGCCATCAAGAGACGCTCCAGTGCGTCCTTGTGAATGGCCTTCGGAAAATTTTATGGATCGAGCGGGAATTAAAGAAGAATTTAACGCATATTTGCGTAATGCTGATCTTGTGAGCTTCGAGGAAGAGAAGTGCACCCAGTATCACTATCTCACTAGTTCCTTTGTGATGAGGTTTGAATTTTCATCTTCACGTAATTCTCCAACTGTCTTGTTTGATCTTTATGAAAATTCTTACACTATGGACATAGAGGATTTCACCACTGCTTGCAAACTTCCACAATGGGGTAGTATAATGTCAGGACCCCGATTCCAAGTTACATCGATCTAGTCGGTAACACCTCATATCACATTGCGGCCTCACGCACGGTATCCCCACGGGTGTCGCCTTACCGTGGCCCGGGACCGTTTGCGCCTTTTGGCTCATGTATATGATAGTGTCGCTAGCATCCATATGATAGAGAACCTGGGCCGACATGGCTAGTCGTGAACCCAAAGCGGCACAGACCTATGGGGACAGGCATACATGAATCACATCGAGCATGTCGGTCATCAGCGTGTGAATCTGTGCTGTAGAACTGGGCTAACAGGACTCTGGGGAACCCGGGCTGTAGCAGGCTAGGCAGGATTCCGGAAGTCGCCGCATGACATTTCCCCGAAGGGACAAACATAGGAACGAAATGAAACACATGCCGGCCAGTCAAGTGTCATGAGCAGTAGTGCTGGGCTAGCAGGACTCCGATGAACCGGGCCGTAGAGGACTACTATGGCTCGAGGAGCACTAGACTACATTTCCCCATAGGAAAGGCTGCCAAGGATAAAAAAACTAGATTGTCGGATCCCACACATACCAAGCATTTCAATCATACACACAATATGCTCGATATGTGCAAATACAACATGGCATCACAACAAAACTCTACAACTCAAGTACTTTATTTAAAGGCTCCAGAGATCCATACATAACATGTTCATACAGGTAGGGGTCACATGACCCAACACTCAAGTCATACAAGCATACAAGCACATGCGGAAGCAAATAGTCTGCGTACAGACACTAGAAAGAAAGAAGGCTTCTCGAAGCCTGTCTATCTACATAGGCCCCTCCATGGCCAGGATCACCACCTGGGTGGCAAGTCACTCATCAACATCGAGTTCTACATAAAACCCATCGGAGGGGGTGGTGTTGTCGTCTAAAAACAGTAATTAAGCAAACATGAGTACAAAGGTACTCAACAAGTCTTACATCAGAACCTACTATACATGCTCATTCTCAAGAAGGTGGTGGAGTTATTGCAGTAAGCCAGCTTTGACTCTTGGCTAAGCTATCCTACGGGACACCACTAGTAAAATAGTTTTCGCACACGAGTCCACTGATCACCAACACAATACTCCACCGGGGATCCTCCCTCGTCATCCTACGAGAGGGCCATCCTCGGTACTCACATTTATCTTAAGTCTTTTTGTGGTAACCATTAACTTGTCTATGAACTGTATAGGAAACCAAGTAGTCCTTTACTGCGGACGCGGCTATTCGAATAGTTTTATACCCTGCAGGGGTGTACTTCATCACACTTGTTTCCACCACTTAGCGTCTGCACACGACATGTGCTCGGCACACTTCAAGTGAAAGCCGACGTGGGTGTAGACCATGACCTGACTAACCACACATGTCTCTAGTCCAGGTTTATCGCCTATTCAGGTTCCATCCGCAAGGAAATTCGGCCGGGGTGTCCTCAACGGCCCCAAACAATGTGTACAGGGTCCCGAGACGCCAAACGGGCGCCCGGCATACCCGGCCATAGTGTATCTACCGCATCATAGCCCACCCCTAGGGTCAGCGCTACGCACAGCCGCTGTCAGTGTCAAAACAGGCGGATCTCGGGTAGGGGGTCCCGAACTGTGCGTCTAGGCCGGATGGTAACAGGAGGCAGGGAACACGATGTTTTACCCAGGTTCGGGCCCTCTTGATGGAGGTAAAACCCTACGTCCTGCTTGATTAATATTGATGATATGGGTAGTATAAGAGTAGATCTACCACGAGATCAAGGGGGCTAAACCCTAGAAGCTAGCCTATGGTATGATTGTTGTATATGGAGTTGATGTCCTACGGACTACAACCCTCCGGTTTATATAGAAACCGGATAGGGTTAGGGTTGCATAGAGTCAGTTACAATGGTAGGAGATCTTGAATATCTGCACCGCCAAGCTTGCCTTCCACGCCAAGGAAAGTCCCATCCGGACACGGGACGAAGTCTTCAATCTTGTATCTTCATAGTCCAGGAGTCCAGCTGAAGGTATAGTCCGGCTACCCGAACACCCCCTAATCCAGGACTCCATCAGTAGCCCCTGAACGAGGCTTCAATGACGACGAGTCCGGCGCGCAAATTGTCTTCGGCATTGCAAGGCGGGTTCCTCCTCCAAGTCCTTCATAGAAGATCGTAAACACCAAGAGTAGTGTCCGGCTCTGCAAAATAAGCTTCCACATATTGCCATAGAGAGAATAATATTAACACAAATCAACTCTGCTGATGTATCCCGCAGTGCGTCATCACACTACGGCCAAGTCCTTTACTCGAATCGTTTTCACTTTTCCACCTCAGCACGTTTTGCGAGGCGGTTTCCTAGGCACGTCTTGTCAAAGCAGAGATCGTGTACCCCCCTTTACGGGATTCTCCTCAATACGGACGTGGGTAACCCAACTGTGCCACTTATCACGGCGCTTGGGAGGCAAGCGAGTTTTACTAGGCTGGTGGGGACACACAACCGCATCCGCCCATATAAGGGGATAAGGATCCACCTTTTTACCTACGCCTTCTTCCTCCTTTGCCTATCCATCTCCTGCGCACTCGAGCTCCAGCTCCCAAGCCTGCACTTCCCACCTCAACCTTCTCCAGCAATGTCCGGAGCGGGAGGCAAGTGGATGGTCTCCTCCGCCACGGAGGGCCAAGTCAAGAAGCTAAGGAAGGCCGGATACCTATCCAAGGACATCGCGCACCGGCTTCCCAAGAGGGGCAGCTTCTCCCCACCCCAAGGCCCCATGAGAGGGTAGTATTTATTCCCCACTTCCTCTGCGGACTGGGTTTTCCACTCCACCCATTTGTCCGAGGGCTCATGTTCTACTACGGCTTGGATTTCCATGATCTGGCCCCGAACTTCATCCTCAACATCTCGGTGTTTATCGTCGTGTGCGAGGCTTTTCTCCGTGTCCGCCCTCATTTCGGCCTCTGGCTCAAGACCTTCAACGTCAAGCCCAAGGTGGTGCGCGGCAGCCAGACGGAGTGCGGAGGTGCCATGGCGGGCAAGATGGCCAACGTCCTATGGTTCGAGGGCTCTTTTGTGGAGACCCTAAAGGGATGGCAATCCGGGTGGTTTTACATCGCCGAGCCACGCGATCCTAAATGGACCGCAGCCCCCGAGTTCCGATCCAGACCCCCCACGCGGTTTATGTCCTAGAAAGAGACGGGCCTATCATGGGGTGACGAAAAAGAGGTGACCGGATTGCAAACAGGCATCCAGTCCCTGGTGAACAAGCCAATCTGGCTTGTTAATGTAATCCAGGTTATGCTCGTCCGCCGGATCCTCCCGTGCCAACAACGGGATTTTAATCTGTGGGAGTTCGACCCAGCGCAGCATCAAACCCTCAGCAGGCTCTTCGACACGATGTATGAAGACGCCTGGAAGATGCTATTCAAGGGCGCCGAGGCTCCCGCATCCGCTTCTGAGGACCGCGGATACAGCTCGCAGCGTCACTCTAGCGAGGTAAGCCATCTACACCTTTTACAAGATGTTAAGCTTTTTTCATAGTTTTACTCTATGCGGGATCTAAACTCCCTTACCTTTGACAGGCTTGGCGGGCGATATCCGGACCGATTAAATGTCCGGCTCCGCTACCCGAAGACCCAGCCCCAGCTCTACTAGTGAAGCTGCTGGTTCCGGCGCCCTATGTGGTGCCGGAGAAGAAGGCCAAGAAGAAGAAGACCACGGGGACTCGAAAGAGTGCCCGCAACGTGGTGGTGTCAGACTCATCATCTGATGAGTCCGAGACGCCCTCCTCCCGTGAAAACGAGGAGGAGGAAGAAGAAAACTCTCTCCCCCCCCCAGCGGAGGGAGGAGAGAAGAGGACGGCCGCCCCAACGGGGGAGGCCGAGGGGTCTAGGAAAAGGAAGACCCCTCCGCCGGACTATGCCCCCGACGCCGAAGAGGGCAAAGAGGAGTGGCCAAACAGGGCCAAGCGTCTGGCGAAATCGTAAGTTCGGATATCATAGTAACTCATGATGTTCCTTTGTTGCACAGCTTTCCCTAATGTCGAATGTAATTATGCAGCCCGCCCCGGGCCAAATTTGACGAATCGTCGGGCGGCTCCCTGGACTCATCGGACATGAACTCAGTTCCGCCCGCTGTTTCCCCCTGCACTGCAGACGACGCCGAAGTGGCGTCGCAACAAGCTCCGGGGCAGGAGGAGGTGGTCCTGGAGGAGCCGCAAGGCAACCTCCCGGACTCCAGGAGTGAAGGGGATAAGGCTTCCCAGGGCTCCAAGTCCGGCTTTGTGCCGGAGACCGCGCCGGAATCTTCCATAGTTCCGAACCGCGGTAGGCGAACTCCTTCCAAGAGGAGCAAGCCTTCTGAGCCGGCGGCCTCCGACCAACCGGAGGTGCCGGACAATCTGCTGGAGGTGCTTGACGACGCCTCCATCGACGAGGGGCACTGTACTATTATGAGTACGGTGATCCAGAAGGTTCAGTCCGCCAAGAGCGGACTGACTGAAGCTTGGGCTAGCCTTCTAACAGGCTTCGAGGTAAGTAAAAATATGTAAAAATATTACCACATAGACACTAGCCCCTAATGCTCTATTTGGCGTTCGGAAAGAAAAGCCGAATAGACAATCTATTAAATTTCGCAGGAGTCTAAAAAAGAGTCAATATGCGTATGCAGGCTTCGCTGCTATCCACCGCCGCACTGACTACAGAGGTGGGTGTCCTGAAGCAGGACCTCAAGTGGACCGAGCAAGAGCTCGGCCTTGCCAAGCGGCAGCTCGAGGAGAAAGAAGGTAAGAAATACCTTACAGAAAAAGTGCCTATAAAAAGGCGTGATTGCAAAAAGAGTAACAGGATTGTACTGCTTATTGTAGGGGCCACGACTGAGGTGGCGACCCTTAAGCAGGCGCTGTCTAAGGCCGAAAAGAGAACGGCCGCGGAGCGCACCGAGCAAGACAGACTTGGGGCTCAGGTCGGCGAGGTGCAGCAAGAGCTTCAGGCTCTCATGAAAAAACATGAGAGTTTGTAGCTTGAGTCAATGGCGCAAGCATCCGAGCTCGCGATGGCCCTAGAGGCTGCCAAGTCTGCCAAGGCCGAAGCCCAAAAGGCCCTCCAAGAGTTGGAGGAGATGAGGAAGATAGCAGCGGGTAAGGCATTCTTTATGCAAAGAAGAAATATAAAAGTGAACTACTTGTTACTTACCTGGATCCGGAGCTCTCCAGGGGCATTCGCAGATCTTCCCCGCAGCGTATCCGACGCCGCCGCATTCTACCGAGCTGAAGAGGGTAGCTCGACGGAGAAGGTGTTTTGGTCTCACTATTCTGAGGCCAGACACCCTGTGCCCTCGAGCGACCAGCTGAAACAGCTGGTCGAGCTCCACAAGGCGGCCGAACAGGCCATGAAGGGCTTCATAGTTCGGCTGTGGCCCGGAGAGGCCCTGCCTGGGAGCTATTTCGGGGTGGTGCGGCGGCTGGTGGAGGCCTGTCTGAGGATCGAGGTCATCAAGCGCTCCGTCTGCATCGAAGGTGCCCGTCGGGTCCTTGCCCGTGCAAAAGTGCACTGGGGTAAGCTGGACGGTGAGAAGCTTGTGAAGGACGGGCCGCCACCAGGGAAGGAGCATCGCAAGCCCGAGAACTATTACAAGGATGTTCTTGCAGGTGCCCGCCTTGTGGCGGATGAATGTACCAAGGATGTGATTTTTGAATGAACTCGCTCGTGTTTATCCTGTGCGCTGAAAACTTGTTCATATGCGCTAAGCAATGCTTATTGAATTTAAAATATTACTTTCTGTGCGGTCGTTTATCAAAAATTGAGAGATGGCCAGTCGTCGGCTTCTGCCCCCATGCCACTAGTGCTGGGGTGTTCGGAATAAACCTGAGCGCTCTTTTTCCCATAGTTGGGTCCTTCGAGGGAGGCGCTCAGCACAATGAACCAGGCAATCGGACTATAATGCTTGAACACTCTCACTAGCCATAGAACTCTATAATTTTAAATTTTGGCGAAGCCCCTAGTTCGGAAGACCGAGTTCGGGGCGCTATCCACGCCTTCGCCGGACAAAGCCAGCTCCTCGCTCAAAGCGGCATAAGCCTTTAGGGACTCGAAAAACCTCTCAAACAGCGACCGGTCTCTCGCCACATCATGACAGTCAGTTTTAGCTTTATCCACTGAGGTGCTTAACCCAGCTGAACCGGGGCACAATGCCAGTGGTTCTCCTAGTGCTACCTTAGCCAATATAGCGGAACGTAAGGCACCAAAACATAGGATCCGGGCAAACCCAACTATTGACCCAAATCATGATTCGGAGCCGATGCATATAGTGCTATAAGTTCGGGGTGCCGCATTTGTGAAAGTGTACGGACTTCTCACACCATTATGAGGGGTACTGAAGCCCCTGGCGTGTTTTCCATACCATGGTGTACGGGTGCAATCATGTCATTTAATAAACATATATGTGAAAAGAAGATAATGCAAAAAATAGACAGAAAGCTATGCATTGTTTATAGAGAGGCTATTTATCAAAGCCGAACGATACAAATAGTGCGGTAAGCAAAAGATATTGGACTATTTAGTATGTCTTGACCAGGGGCAGGCCGCGGAATTGTATTTAAAACATGTATACCGCTCGTAACAGAGACCACCTGGGAGTTCCATAATGCGGCATGGCTTGTCTGCCTCCCTGGAGCTTGCATCGTTTGTGCGATAGTCGAATTGCCAAACAGGTCGTCCAAAGTATGGAGTCCTGAAAGTAAGAAAAAATTAAAAAAAGAATCCGGCAGCCCCTAGTACGTTTTAAGCCGTATTTTGGGCATGCCGTTACTGTGCCCCTTCCCCTGTGCCCATGGTATTTCAAGGGCGTAGTTATGTACGCGAGGTACTGGTTTCGCTATGTCGCGAGAGCTGGGGTTGGGGCCGCATTGCTACGCTTGCTCAGAGTGTGCCAGGCGGTCCTGCTGTGGGTTACTCTGGGTGCGCTTGGCAGTGTTCGGCTTTTTAACGGTCGGACTGGAGAATTGCCTAAGAAGGCTACTTTGTACTTCCGCTGCGAGAGCCGCCGTGTGCTCCTTTGTACGGAGGGAGCATTCGGTGTTTCCGTTGACCGTGATTACTCCTCGAGGGTCTGGCATCTTGAGCTTGAGATATGCGTAGTGCGGCACCGCATTGAACTTTGCGAATGTGGTTCGTCCAAGCAGGGCGTGATAGCCACTGTGAAACGGGACTATATCGAAGATTAACTCTTCGCTTCGGAAATTGTCCGGGGATCCGAAGACCACGTCAAGTGTTACTGAGCCTGTACAGTTGGCTTCTACACCTGGTATAACGCCTTTAAAGGTCGTTTTTGTGGGCTTAATCCTTGAGGGATCTATGCCCATTTTCCGCACTGTATCCTGATAAAGCAGGTTCAGGCTACGGCCGCCGTCCATGAGGACTCTTGTGAGATGAAATCCGTTGATGATTGGGTCGAGAACCAATGCAGCGAAGCCGCCGTGATGGATGCTAGTGGGATGGTCCCTTCGATCAAAAGTGATCGGGCAGGAGGACCATGGGTTGAACTTTGGCGCACGCTTCCACTCCCTCTTGGGATGTGGGTTGCGTATATCATCTTCACCGTCCGCACTTGTGGGGGAAGCCCTTCTTTCCATTGTTTTTCGGTGGCTTGGGCTCCTCCTCGTCGTCGCTGTGCAGCCCCTTGTCTTTGTTTTCGGCTCTTAACTTGCCTGCCTGCTTGAACACCCAACAATCCCTGTTAGTGTGATTGGCTGGCCTTTCGGGGGTGCCATGTATCTGGCACAAGCGGTCGAGTATTCGGTCCAAACTGGACGGGCCCTGAGTATTCTTTTTGAATGGCTTTTTCCGCTGACCGGATTTATAGCCTTTGAATCCGGCATTGACTGCCGTGTCTTCATTACTGTCGCTGCTAACGCGGCGTTTTTGCTTATTCCGATGTGTCCTGCCACTTTTGTCCTTGGTATCCGAGTTACCAGGGTTCTTTGATAAGTTGTTACTGCGAGCTAGCCAGCTGTCTTCTCCCACGCAAAAGCGGGTCATGAGTGTCGTGAGGTCTGCCATAGATTTCGGCTTTTCCTCTCCCAGGTGCCGGGCAAGCCATTCATCGTGGATGTTATGCTTGAAGGCTGCTAGGGCCTTTGTGTCCGGGCAGTCGACTATCTGGTTTTTCTTTGTTAGGAACCGTGTCCAGAATTGTCTAGCCGATTCCTCTAGCTGCTGAATTATGTGGCTTAAGTCGTCGGCATCCGGTGGTCGCACGTAAGTGCCCTGGAAGTTGTTGAGGAATGCGGCTTCCAGGTCCTCCCAAGAACCGATTGAGTCTGCTGGCAAGCTGTTAAGGCAATGCCGGGCCGGTCCTTTAAGTTTGAGCGGGAGGTATTTGATGGCGTGTAGATCATCGCCGCGTGCCATGTGGATGTGAAGGAGATAATCCTCGATCCATACCGCCGGATCTGTTGTGCCATCGTATGATTCGATGTTTACGGGTTTGAAACCCTCTGGGATTTTATGATGCATTACTTCATTCGTGAAGCATCGCGGGTGTGCGGTGCCTCTGTACTGGGCTATATCACGACGCAGCTCGGAAGAGCTATGTCTGTTGTGTTAGGCCCGGCCGGATTTGTTGTATCCGGAGTGAAGATCATCGTCACGTGCCGTAGGGCGCCTGCATGATCCGTAGATCGATCTTGTTTGTCTTGCCTTATCCTCCAGTACGTCTCGCAGGTCTGGCGCATTTTCCCTTGCCTTAGTTGAGCAGCGTCGGGGCATGGCTTGGGTGGAGGACCGAGAGGCCTCTCTGTAGCGGCCGCGAGGTGGCCGGTCTGCCATGTCATGCGCTGGTGATGTAGGTGCTTCCTCCTCTGATCGGGGTAGCGGCCTGCGCTTTGGGTAACTCTTGGAGGGGCATTCGAGTTCATACTCTTCGGCCGCAAGGACTTCAGTCCATCTGTCAGCTAGCAAATCTTGGGCAGCCCTAAGCTGTTGCTGCTTTTTCTTGAGGCTGCTTGCTGTGGCTAAAAGCCTGCGTTTGAAATGCTCTTGTTCGGCAGGGTCTGATGGTATGACGAATTCGTCGTCATCGAGGCTTGCCTCTTCTTCGGAGCGAGGCATATAGTTATCATCCTCGACCTCTTGGTCTGCCGCTCTCTCATGAGGGCTGGCTTCTCCATCTTCCTGTGCCGAGTCTTGTTGAGGTGGGTGTTCTTCGGCGCTATCCGGGGTAGTATTATCTCCCGTGCCGGAATCACCGTTTTTGCTCTGGCGGGATTTAGAGCGGCGCCGCTGACGCCGGCGCTTTGGCTGTTTCTTGGGGGTGTCATCCCCCACTGTTCCATCGCCATCGCCATCTTTTGGAGTATCCACCATATATATGTCATATGACGAGGTGGCCTTCCAGCGCCCTACAGGTGCTGGTTCCTGCTCGTCTCCTACATCGTCGTCCATACCGTCGATGTCTTCGGAGCTGAAGTCAAGCATGTCGGTTAAATCGTCGACAGTGGCTACAAAGTGGGTGGTGGGTGGGCTTTGAATTTCTTCATCATCCGTATCCCACCCTCGCTGACCGTAATCCGGCCAGGGCTCTCCTAATAAAGAGAGAGACTTAAGAGAATTCAGGATGTCACCAAAAGGCGAGTGCTGAAAGATGTCTGCGGCGGTGAACTCCATTATCGGCGCCCAATCGGATTCGATTGGCAGGGGCGGGGGGGGTTCGGAGTCCGGGGAGGAGTCCGGATCCTCGGAGTCACGGATCATGCAGAGTGCAGGGCTAGCGTTCGGCTCGATCGCCTTTGAGATTGCAGCCCCCGAGGTGACGTCCAACCGCTCATCCTCGATTGGCGCAATAGGCTCCGAGTTAGGGGTTAGAACCGATGCATGTGTGGCCTCCAGGACACTGTCCGGAGGCAGAGCTAGATCATGCCCCTCGAGATAGTGTGGCGCACTTGGCCATGGCGCGAACCCGTCAAAGATCAAGTCTCCGCGGATGTCAGCCGTGTAGTTTAAGCTTCCGAACCTGACTTGATGGCCAGGGGCGTAGCTTTCGATCTGCTCCAGGTGGCCAAGCGAATTGGCCCGCAGAGCGAAGCCACCGAAGACGAAGATCTGTCCGGGGAGAAAAGTCTCACCCTGGACCGCATCGTTGTTGATGATCAAAGGAGTCATCGGGCCTAAAGGTGACGACATAGAGGAACTCTCAATGAAAGCACCAATGTCGGTGTCAAAACCGGCGGATCTCGGGTAGGGGGTCCCGAACTGTGCGTCTAGGCCGGATGGTAACAGGAGGCAGGGAACACGATGTTTTACCCAGGTTCGGGCCCTCTTGATGGAGGTAAAACCCTACGTCCTGCTTGATTAATATTGATGATATGGGTAGTACAAGAGTAGATCTACCATAAGATCAAGGAGGCTAAACCCTAGAAGCTAGCCTATGGTATGATTGTTGTATATGGAGTTGATGTCCTACGGACTACAACCCTCCGGTTTATATAGACACCGAATAGGGTTAGGGTTACATAGATTCGGTTACAATGGTAGGAGATCTTGAATATCCGCACCGCCAAGCTTTCCTTCCACGCCAAGGAAAGTCCCATCCGGACACGGGATGAAGTCTTCAATCTTGTATCTTCATAGTCCATGAGTCCGGCTGAAGGTATAGTCCGGCTACCCGAACACCCCCTAATCCAAGACTCCCTCAGCCGCCAACACATAAACTACAAACACCAGAAACTAGTTGCAACTCCTGGACAGAGGACGAGAGGGGTCAGTAAGTCGAGCGGGGTCATATTTCAGGGCCCAATGTGTGGTAGTAGCTGAATCTTAAATCACGCATACAGATCTCAGTTCTTATGGACGACCTCAATGAAACAACCCACCATGTACTCCTACATGGCCTCTCATCGATACCTTTACCAAATCATGTTCAACACATCCCTCACCTTACCGACATGATCATTTCACTCTAGCCCATCACCCAGATGAACCAGACTTGACACAACTCTAAGCATAGCAGGCATAGCAAGGTAGGAAACACATACATGGCTCAATCAACTCCTACACATCCTAGTGGGTTTCATCTAGTTACTGTGGCAATGACAGGACATGCAGAGGATAAGGGTTCAACTACCGTAGCACACAACAGTTTGAAACGTTGTTGTCTTAATGCAGTAAATGAGAGCAGAGGCGAGAACATGGGATTGTATCGATATGATCAATGGGACTGCTTGCCTGATGTAGTGGTAGTAGGGTACTTCCCTTCAGACGGATATTCGGGGTTATCCTCGGAGGCAGAATCTACCACGAAAGACACACCGAACATAATCAACACATGACAAAATGCAACAATATGATGCATGCTATGACATGGCAAAATGAATGTGTCTTGGCCTAATGCAAGCTAAAACAGAAAGGAATGAACCCATTTGAATCAAAGATTCAAATGTTAGTTCATTTAACATAGCCATATTAGTGCATTATCTTATTTTGCTTAAACAGCATGGTTAACTTGTTTTGTCATGCATGAAACCATTACCAATGGATAGATTGAATTTTTCTGATCAAAATTCATATATAAATCTTTTCATTTGGAGTTACAGATTAATTTCTATGATTTTTTAAAGTTTGCAACAATTTCTGGAATTCTCTATATAAAAATAAATCCAGAAATTAGTTATTGCGTCAGCAGTGCATCAGGGTGACGTAAGTTGTCAATGGGGACGTCCAGGTCAACCTGACCAGTGGGTCCCGCGTGTCAGCAGTTATTTAAACTAACTAAATTTAGTTAAAATAAATCTGGGTTAATTAGCAGAGGGGGCCCACTTGTCATAGACTCAGGGGAGTCAACCAAGGCCCACCCAGTCAAGGTCAACGGGTCAAACCCGCCGGCAGTGGAAGTGCATTAGTGCGTTCCGGTGACCAAATGAGCGGCGGAGGGCATCTACGCGTAGCTGGGAGCAAGCCGCAACGTTTGGTGGTGGTGGTTGAGCTCGGGGTGACCGGAAACATCGCCGGCGACGACCTTGGCGGTCGCCGGAGTCGGGTGAAGATGAGCCCGAGGCTACAGGGCACGGTGAGGCACGTGGTGAGGTGCATTGGGCTCCTGGGGATGCAGTGAGTGTGTTGGACATGGTGGTGTGGCCGATGGTTGGCCGGAGACACGTCGGCGACGAGCTCAGCGGTGGCGCGTGCGGTGAAGCTTCGTGCAGTTGCTACGGTGCACGAGAAGGCAAGCGGAGAGGATGGTGAGGCAGCTGAGCTCACGGCGGTCACGTAGGAATGGACGACCCGGTCGGGGACGAGCTGATGCGGTGGCGACGACAAAGGGGATCTCCGGCGATGGCGGAGTCGGGCGAGGTTGTTGCAGAGGCTGCGGGGCAAGCGAGCGCTCGGGGCTTGGCTTGCTCGAAGGAGGGGAGGGCGGCGGAGCTTCTGGACACGGTGGCTCAGCGCGGGGACGACGGAGGGCGCGACTACAGCAGCGGTGCGGCAGCAGGTGCGTCGGCCATGGTGCGGGAGAGCGAGGAGAGAGGCAGGGGGTGAGGGAGGCGTCCACGGGGTCGGGGCGGCGTCGTGGAGCCTGCCTAGGGTCCAGGCGCATGAAGCAGCAAGCTGCTGTCGCCGTGGCAAGCTCGCGCTCGCCGGCGTCAGCTCTCTGCCTTCCTGGCGGGGAAGAAGCAGCTGGCTGGCACGGCCAGCACAGCGCTGGGCCGCCAGGTGGGCCGGCTGATGGGCTGCGGCCAGGTAAGTTCTCTCCCTCTGTTTTAATTACTGTTTTCTATTTTTCTGTAGGTTTGTGGCTTTATTAAAAATAGCTAGGCACTTCTAAAAATCCTGAAAATAATCAGAGGCTGTGTTTAGAATATTTCCAATAGCCCACACTTATCTTCAGAATTATTTGAGCATTTAAAATATTTACTAGCATTCAAAAGCCCAAATGCAAATTACATATGATTTAAATCAATGACCTTCTTTTGACCTAGAAAATTGTGCACCAATTTTGCCAGAGGTTCTAACCCAACACAAAGAGGGTGAACTTTTTAGAAGGGCATTTCGGGTTCATTGAAAATATTTTTAGTAAACCTTAGTTGATTCCAGAGAGGGTGCTGGGGGTTCTGTCTTCCCCAATTCAAGTTTCTGATGAAAGGTAGACATGATGCAACACTCTAATGCATGACTAGCTAGGATGTGACAACTCACCCCCACTCAAACGAATCTCGTCCCGACATTTAGAATCCGCTGGGAAGAAGGTGGGGTACTCGAGTCGAAGACGATCCTCCCTTTCCCAAGTAGCTTCTTGCTCGGAATGGTGTGACCATTGAACCTTGAGAAACTTAATATTTTGGCGTCGAGTGGTACGCTCGGCTTTATCAAGGATACGAATGGGATATTCTTGATATGTGAGTTTATCTTGGATATCAAGCGTTTCGTGGTCCACTCCACGGATAGGATCCGAGAAGCAACGCCTGAGTTGAGAAACGTGGAAGACATCATGAACTCTGGAAAGATGCGGAGGTAGTTCCAACTGGTAGGCAACTTCCCCTCGTTTGGCAAGAATGCGAAAGGGTCCAATGTAACGAGGAGCCAACTTGCCCTTGATACCGGATCGATGGGTTCCCTTTAAAGGTGTAACCCGAAGGTAAGCCTTCTCGCCAACTTCATAAGACATAGGCTTATGCTTGCGGTCATATTGACTCTTTTGGCGAGATTGGGCCCTCTTCAATTTCTCACGAATAACGCGAACCTGCTCTTCTGCTTCCTAGATCATATCCGGGCCAAAGAGTTGTCTTTCCCTGGTTTCTGACCAGTTAAGAGGTGTTCGACATTTTCGTCCATAGAGAACTTTGAAAGGAGCTTTGCCCAAGCTAGCTTGATAACTATTGTTATAAGCAAACTCCATGAATGGAAGGCATTGCTCCCAACCCATTCCGAATGAGATGACAGAAGCTCGGAGCATAACTTCTAGAATTTGATTGACTCGCTCTACTTGGCCACTTGATTGAGGATGGAAGGCGGTGCTAAAAGAGAGACGAGTTCCCATAGCATTTTGGAAACTTTCCCAAAATCGAGAGGTGAAGAGACTCCCACGGTCTGAGTTAATTTCCAATGGGACACCATGAAGAGACACTATTCGGGAGATGTATAAATCAGCTAGCTGGCTAGCGGTGATACTCTCACGAACAGGTAGGAAATGGGCTACTTTGGAAAGACGGTCGATCATGACGAAGATGGCATTATTCCCTCTCTTGGTCCTAGGAAACCTAGTGATGAAATCCATACTGATTTTATCCCATTTCCACACAGGAATAGCCAAAGGTTGAAGGGTGTCAGCAGGCCGTTGGTGCTCTGCTTTAACACGACGACAGACGTCGCAACTAGCAATGTATTGAGCAATTTCTCTCTTCATCCTAGTCCACCAAAACGTCTGGCGTAGGTCTTGATACATTTTAGTACTACCAGGATGAATGGTGAGAGGGGATTCAAGAGCTTCCTTAAGAATCAACTGGCATAGATGTTGTTTCTTGGGAACCACCAAGCGGTTCTCGAAGAAGACAACACCTCGCTCATCCATGAAAAAACATTTAGCAACTCCGCTAGCAATGTTTTCCTTAACCCGGGATATGCCCTTATCACGCTTCTCGGCAGCTATGATTTGATCCGTAAGGTTAGGCTTTGCCACCAGGGTGGATAGAAATCCTCGAGGAACAATGTGAAGATTAAGCTTACGAAATTCCTCATGGAGAAGTGGTTGAATTTGTTGTAACATCAGGTTGTTACAATAAGATTTGCGACTTAGCGCATCAGCCATGACATTGGCTTTGCTCGGGGTGTAAGTTATTCCTAAGTCGTAATCCGAGATCAACTCGACCCAACGTCGTTGCCTGAGATTCAAATCCGGTTGGGTGAAGATATATTTCAAACTTTGGTGATCGGTGAAGATCTCGCAACGATTACCGCGAAGGTAATGTCGCCAAGTTTTGAGTGCATGGACAACAGCTGCAGGCTCTAGATCATGTGTGGGATAGTTTTCCTCATGTGGGTGTAATTGTCGTGAGGCATAGGCAATTACCTGATGATCTTGCATGAGTATGCAACCTAGTCCTTGTCGCGAGGCGTCGCAATAGATAATAAAGTCCTTGGAGAAATCTGGTGGTACCAGTACGGGAGCAGATGTCAGGCGTCTTTTCAGTTCCTGAAAGCTGAACTCGCACTGTGGGGTCCACTCGAACTTTTTATCTTTCTTGAGGAGTTCAGTTAGAGGTTTAGCAACCTTGGAGAAATTCTCAACGAAGCGGCGGCAGTAGCTCGCTAAGCCAAGGAAGCTCGGAACTTGCTTGACCGTCTTAGGTGGAGTCCAATCAAGGACGGCTTTAACTCGCTCGGGATTGACAGCAATACCCTTACCAGAGATTACATGGCCTAGATAGGTCACTTCTGGCAACCAAAATTCACACTTGGAGAATTTGGCATAAAGGCGATGCTCTCGAAGTTTCGTCAATACCAACCTTAAATGTTCGGCATGTTCCTCTTCATTCTTGGAGTAGATGAGTATGTCATCGAGGTATGCTATGACGAATTTATCCAAATACTCCATGAAGACCGAGTTCATTAACCGAGAGAAGGTGGCTGGGGCATTGGTTAAACCGAAGGACATAACGGTGTACTCGTATTGGCCATAACGAGTAACAAAGGCCGTTTTGGGAATGTCCCCGTTTCTGATTTTGATTTGATGGTAGCCCAACCTCAAATCCATCTTGGAAAAGACTGAGGATCCAGCGAGCTGGTCATACAGATCGTTGATCCTGGGAAGCGGATACTTGTTCTTGATAGTGACCAAGTTGACAGGTCGGTAATCTACAACCATCCGATCCGTTCCATCCTTCTTGACGAAGAGGACGGGGCAAGCCCAAGGAGAGGAACTAGGACGGATGAAACCCTTTTTCAAGGACTCATCGAGTTGGTTCTTAAGATCGGCTAGTTCTAAGGGTGCCATCTTATAGGGTCTTCTAGAAATTGGAACGGTTCCTGGAACAAGGTCTATCACAAACTCGGCATCCCTGTCAGGTGGAACACCTGGCAGTTCTTCTGGAAAGACATCCGGAAAGTCCTGGACTACCGGAATATCTTCAAGGTCTGGAAGGGGGTTGGCATTTAGGGAGTAAAGCTGGAGCTTGGCCACTCGAGTTAAGACATTGACTGTCTTGCCCGATGGGTGAGTAAGTTGAACGGTTCTAGTGGCACAATCAATCTTAGCATTCCCAAGATGATTTTTATGTCCGAGGACTTGAGAGCTTTTAAAGATGCAAGGAAGACAAGTCTATCGACAAGAATTTCATTCCCATGGCTTACTCTAGAAGTTTTCCATCTAGAGCCAGGGGTTTGAATTTCCATGGTAGTGGGCATGTCACAGAATGTTGTGTTATGCAATCGAGCATAGCTCTCAGATATGAATGAATGAGATGCTCCAGTATCGAAAAGAACAGATGCCGGATGGCAATTAACAAGGAGCGTACCAAGGACGACGTTAGGATCCTCATGAGCCTCCTCGGCTGAGACATAGTTGACATGGCCACGTGCAGTGGTGACCGACTTGGCGTAGAATGTCTTTCCCGCTGGCTTACCGCGACCAACGGACTTTCCAGACTGATTGGGGTTGTTGTTCTGGGGACACTCTCGACTATAGTGACCCGGCTCTCCACACTTGAAACATGTCACAACATTGGGGCGTGGAGCAGCATTAGCAGCGGGGCCACCATAGGGCTTGGACGGTGCAAACTGCTGGTTGGGACGAGGCGCCTCAAAGGATGGCCTTGGAATGAACCTGGGTGGCAGTGCCGTGCTTGGAATCTACACCCGGCGCTTCTGAGATCCAGAGCCGGATGAAGAGCCAAAATCACGAGAGTGCTTGCGTGAAGCGCCATAGTCAGACTGGCCTGTCTCAGCACTGATGGCTTTATTGACCAACTTCTGAAAGGAGGTGCACTCGTGCAGATGAAGATCGCGGCGAAGCTCAGGGTTAAGTGCCTTGCGGAACCTTGCCTGCTTCTTAGCATCGGTGGATACCTCTTCAGGAGCATATCATGCCAGATTCCCAAATTCATGACTATATGCATCCACAGTCAGTCTTCCTTGGGTGAAATTGTAGAACTCTTCCCTCTTGCGATCTATGAGACCTTCCGGGATGTGATGCTCATGGAAAGCCTCACTGAATTCAGCCCAAGTAGTGATTTGGCCGACCGGGCGCATAGCTTCAAAATTTTCCCACCAAAGGCTAGCAGGGCCTTCGAGGTGATAGGCAGCATAAGTAACCTTATCAGCTTCGGCTACGTTGGCAGAACGTAGCTTGTGGGTGATGCTGCGAAGCCAGTCATCCGCGTCGAGGGGCTCGACGGAATGGTTAAACTTTGGTGGGTACAACTTGATGAAGTCATTGATTGACACCAAGTCATTTCACTGATGGCGTGCAGTGTTCTGCTCAATCCGCTCCAGCAAGCGGTTATTCTCATGCTTGTTTCTTTCCGCCTCCAGCATCACTTCGGCGAGAGAAGGCGGGTGAGGCAGATTTTCACCCCTAACTGCACTAGCTTCCCCCTGCTCCGAGGCCGCAGGGTTGCTGCGGGTGTTGAACATCATAGGAGAAAACAAGACAACGGATTAGATAAGGATGGCACAAACTTAGCAAGGAAGTGCAGAATGTAATGGATAACACGGAATGCAGAGATGTTCATCCGTACGACATGGTAATATAGAGCTGCCATATATATACCAACGGTCATACACACCATACATAGTTTAGTACAAGCCCAGGTGAAAGATCGTGGATGTCGCCTAGAGGGGGGGTGAATAGGCGTTTTAAAATAATTACGGTTTAGGCTTGAACAAATGCGGAATAAACCTAGAGGTTAATTTGTCAAGCACAAAACCTAAAACAACTAGGCTCACCTATGTGCACCAACAACTTATGCTAAGCAAGATACGCAACTATGTGATAGCAAGATATATGACAAGAAACAATATGGCTATCACAAAGTAAAGTGCATAAGTAAAGGGGCTCGGGTAAGAGATAACCGAGGCACACGGAGACGATGATGTATCCCGAAGTTCACACCCTTGCGGATGCTAATCTCCGTTTGGAGCGGTGTGGAGGCGCAATGCTCCCCAAGAAGCCACTAGGGCCACCGTAATCTCCTCACGCCCTCGCACAATGCAAGATGCCGTGATTCCACTAAGGGACCCTTGAGGGCGGTCACCGAACCCATACAAATGGCAACCCTTGGGGGCGGTCACCGAACCCGTACACTTTGGCAACCCTTGGGGGCGGTCACCGGTACCCGTCAAATTGCTTGGGGCGATCTCCACAACCTAATTGGAGACCCCAACGCTTGCCCGGAGCTTTGCACCACAATGATTGAGCTCCGAACACCAACAACCGTCTAGGGCACCCAAGCACCCAAGAGGAACAAGCTCAAGGGTACCAAGCACGCAAGAGTAATAGGCTTCTCAACTTGTAACTTCCACGTATCACGTGGAGAACTCAAACCGATGCACCAAATGCAATGGCAAGGGCACACGGAGTGCCCAAGTCCTTCTCTCTCAAATCCCACCGAAGCAACTAATGCTAGGGAGGAAAATGACAGGAAGAACAAGAAAGAGAACACCAAGAACTCGAAGATCTAGATCCAAGGGGTTCCCCTCACATAGAGGAGGAAGTGATTGGTGGAAATGTGGATCTAGATCTCCTCTCTCTTTTCCCCTCAAAAACTAGCAAGAATCCATGGAGGGATTGAGAGTTAGCAAGCTCGAAGAAGGTCAACAATGGGGGAAGAACACGAGCTCAAAGGGTTGGGGTTCAACGGGGAAGAAGACCCCCTTTTATAGGAGGGGGAAAATCCAACCGTTAACCCCCACTCAGCCCCGCAGAGAGCGGTACTACCGCGGAGGCAGGGCGGTACTACCGCTCGTAAGCGGTACTACCGCTCCCCCTCAGCGGTACTGCCGCGCCAGAAGAAAAGGGCTGGGGCTGGGACCCAGAGCGGTACTACTGCGGAGGTAGGGCGGTACTACCGCTCACAAGCAGCACTACCGCCACTACTACCGCAACTAGTACCGCAAAACCCGACACGAGAAAATGCGCACTAGAATCGAAGCGGAAGGAGCACGAAGTCACAGCGGTACTGCGGCTGAGCCCAGCAAGCGGTACTACCGCTTCGTGGACTGCGGCCGTACTACCGCTCCAACCACTGTGTCGAGGCGGTAGGAGCACGGATCCGCAGAGGCACTGCTGCTGAGGCCATCAAGCGGTACTACCGCTCCGAGGAGCGGTACTGCCGCTTAGTGAGCCTCAGCGGTACTACCGCTGTGGCCCGCGGTACTACCGCTGGGTCCAGGAAAAAAACCACACTCCAGAAAACCAGAACTGCCATAACTTCTGCATATGAGCTCCGAATTGAGAAAACTCAAGCTTGTTGAAAACAAGACGACGAGTAGCATCAAAACAGCGACTGGTTATAGTAAGAAGAGGCAGGGGAGGTATGCCAACAAATAGAGGAGTGAAACCTCCAACCGAGAAGAACCGGCAAAACCTCCAACATCGAAAACATCATAGAAGATGCATGCGAACTCCGTTTTCGATGAACTCAAGCTTGCCATCAAGATGACCATAAGCTCTAAGACTCACAAAGAGAACCAAAGAAGAACCAAGAAAGATGATGCAAGGATGCAATGGTTTGAGCTCTCAGCGAACGATACGATCAAGCTACTCATCGAGAGCCCCCCTTGATAGTACGGTAATCGATCCTATAACCCGATCTCCCAACTACCATCATGAGACCGGTAAAATAGAAAACCTACCAAGGGCAAACCTTTGCCTTGCACATGGTCCACTTGAGCTAGATGATGACGATCTTGACTCCCTCAAGTTGGACCACCTTTCTTGATTGTGTTGGCTCGATGAAGACTAGTTGATTTCTCCCCCATACTCCACTATGGGTGAGCCTTTCTTCCGCACATCTTCACGAGTCCATTGTCACCACAATGGACGGCAAGCTTCAAGCATTTGATCTCTTCGTGATGCTCCACTTGAACTTGCACACCGCAACCTTTCTTGATTGTGTTGAGTCGATGAAGACTAGTTGATTGCTCCCCCATACTCTACTATGGGTGAGCTACTTTTCCGCACATCTTCACAAGTCCATTGACACCACAAAGGACGGAAAGCTTCAAGCATTTTATCTCTTCGTGATACTCCACTTGAACTTGCACACCACAACCTAACCCCACAAAGAACTCTCACGAAGACCATGGGTTAGTACATCAAGCGTAATTGACAATGCTTACCATACCATGGGATCACTTGATCCCTCTCGGTACATCTTCTACGCTTTGTGGGTTGATCAACTTGATTCACTCTTTAACTTAGTCTTGATCAACCTCTCACAAGACCAATCTTTAGGTAATTCCTTGAATAGCACCTTGGTCGACACAAACTCTCCTTGAAACCAACACATGTACTCAAAGAAAAGCCTATGGACAAAACCTTCAAATATAACTCAAGGCAACCATTAGTCCATAGAGATTGTCATCAATTACCAAAACCAAACATGGGGGCACCGCATGTTCTTTCACCAGGCTACAGTACAACTATGATGAAATACTTACATCTCATCGGAGGCATTCCAAGCTCCTATACATTATTTTTCTACACCTCTAGAATTGATTACACACTAAGTCATATTCCACAAGTCACGCAGGACAGTGGAAATACAACTACTACAATACTAGTGATACTACTACTAACTCAGACAGCTCCGTAGTAGTCCTCATAGAAGTCACCTCCATAGCCTGGAAGTTCAACGTGATCATCCGGGAACAGACGGTCCTGAGGAGCTTGTGGACCATAGGGGCTAGGATGAGGTCTTGGACCAACAAACGGTGGCCTGTGGGGACCATGGGGTGGGGTGATGCCTCCCACATCACGCCAATCCACCATGTCTGGCAGAGCAGATCTCACAGGATACAGATCCCTCGTATCCATACATCCAGCTTGCACAGCAGGTGCAAACCGAGTCAAAGTGGCCCAATGATCAGCATGGGTGTTAAAAAGCTCCAGTCTCAAGGCCCGATTCTCTCGGTCCTTATCCTCGAGCATCTCGGCAGTGGTGCGAGTTAGTGAGTCCTCACGTGTGGAGTCAGCATAGATAGCCTGGAGATACCCTTGTGCTCCCGGGAGTGAAGCTGGCATATAACGGAAGTCGGTGTTCCGAAGCAGGCCAGTCCTGACTCGCATGATGGTCATCATGGAATAGGCAGCATCCTGCACAGCCATCTCAACAGTAACCCCGAGTCCATAGGAACAGTGGAGGGGCTCGGTAGATCCAGGATAAGAAGGAAATATCCTGACGGTGCAGAAATATTGGCTTTGATTAAAGTCTCGGAATTGCTCTTTGGTAGTGTATTCGGGATACCAATGGTAACCCGTCTCGATCATTACCCGGACTAACATAGCAGTATGACCGGGCACATCGAGGCACGGGGTCAGGCAAACCACTTGGTTTTGAGCACGAGTGGCCATCTGAAAGCACAACCACAATGCAAAGACATTAGAATTTCTAGGGAAAATTGGACAGCATAACAGCTGTAAATGCTCAGGAACAGATTTGAGACATTCACAACAGATTGCAAAACCACTCAACAAAAACATATCAAGGTTCTGGTTCAACTGATAATATACTAAAGTGGTAGAAACTGAACTGAGGCTGGTAACCAACAATCCTATAAGTTACTACGGATTAGTAACACGTGAACCTGACAGAGAGAGGAGAGCCTAGTCCTTAACCCACGTAGAAAGAGAAGAGAATGACACAGATCAGAGGGCATAAGGTAAAGGAGTAAGAAGAGCCTTACGTTCCCTCCCACAATCAACTCCCCTAGATATAACTAAAGCATTTCTAGACTCGACATCGACCAGTTTGGCTTGGTAATCCTACAGGCAGCCCGGCTCTGATACCAACGCTGTCAGGACCCTGATTCCAAGTCACATCGATCTAGCCGGTAACACCTCATATCACATTGCGGCCTCACGCACGATATCCCCATGGGTGTCACCTTACCGTGGCCTGGGACTGTTTGCGCCTTTTGGCTCACGTATATTACAGTGTCGCTAGCATCCATATGACAGAGAACCCGGGCCGACATGGCTAATCGTGAACCCAAATCGGCATAGATCTATGGGGACAGGCATACATGAATCACATCGAGCATGTCGGTCATCAGCGTGTGAATCCGGGTTGTAGCACTGGGCTAACAGGACTCCGGGGAACCCGGGCTGTAGCAGGCTAGGCAGGATTCCAGAAGTCACCGCGTGACATTTCCCCGAAGGGACGGACATAGGAACGAAATGAAACACATACCGGCCAGTCAAGTGTTCCTGAGCAGTAGTGCTGGGCTAGCAGGACTCCGGTGAACCGGGCTGTAGCGGACTACTATGGCTCGAGGAGCACTAGACTACATTTCCCCATAGGAAAGGCTGCCGAGGATAAACAACTAGATTGTCGGATCCCTCACATACCAAGCATTTCAATCATACACACAATATGCTCGATATGTGCAAATACAACATGGCATCACAACAAAACTCTACAACTCAAGTACTTTATTTAAAGGCTTCAGAGAGCCATACATAACATGTTCATACAGGTAGGGGTCACATGACCCGACAGTCAAGTCATACAAGCATACAAGCACATGCGGAAGCAAATAGTCTGCGTACAGACACTAGAAAGAAAGAAGGCTTCTCGAAGCCTGTCTATCTACATAGGGCCCTCCATGGCCAGGATCACCACCTGGGTGGCAAGTCACTCATCGACGTCGAGATCTACATAAAACCCATTGGAGGGGGCGGTGTTGTCGTCTGAAAACAGTAATTAAGCAAACATGAGTACAAAGGTACTCAGCAAGTCTTACATCAGAACCTACTATACATGCTCATTCTCAAGAAGGTGGTGGAGTTATTGCAGCAAGCCAGCTTTGACTCTTGGCTAAGCTATCCTACGGGACACCACTAGTAAAATAGTTTTCACACACGAGTCCACTAATCACCAACACAATACTCCACCGGGGATCCTCCCTTGTCATCCTACGAGGGGGCCATCCTCGGTACTCACACTTATCTTGAGTCTTTTTGTGGTAACCATTAACTTGTCTATGAACTGTATAGGCAACCAAGTAGTCCTTTACCGCGGACGCAGCTATTCGAATAGTTTTATACCCTGCAGGGGTGTACTTCGTCACACATGTTTCCACCACTTAGCGTCTGCACACGACATGTGCTCGGCAGACTTCAAGCGAAAGCCGACGTGGGTGTAGACCATGACCTGACTAACCACACAAGTCTCTAGTCCAGGTTTATCGCCTATTCAGGTCCCATCCGCAAGGAAATCCGGCCGGGATGTCCTCAACGGCCCCAAACGATGTGTACAGGGTCCCGAGACGCCAAACGGGCGCCCGGCATACCCGGCCACAGTGTATCTACCGCATCATAGCCCACCCATAGGGTCAGCACTACGCACGGCCGCCAACACATAACCTACAAACAACAGAAACTAGTTGCAACTCCTGGACAGAGGACGAGAGGGGTCAGTAAGTCGAGCAGGGTCATATTTCAGGGCCCAATGTGTGGTAATAGCTGAATCTTAAATCACGCATAAAGATCTCAGTTCTTATGGACGGCCTCAATGAAACAACACACCATGTACTCCTACATGGCCTCTCATCAATACCTTTACCAAATCATGTTCAACACATCCCTCACCTTACCGACATAATCATTTCACTCTAGCCCATCACCCAGATGAACCATACCTGACACAACTCTAAGCATAGCAGGCATAGCAAGGTAGGAAACACATGCATGGCTCAATCAACTCCTACACATGCTAGTGGGTTTCATCTAGTTACTGTGGCAATGACAGGTCATGCAGAGGATAAGGGTTCAACTACCGTAGCACATAGCAGTTTCAAACGTTGTTGTCTTAATGCAGTAAATGAGAGCAGAAGCGAGAACATGGGATTGTATCGATATGATCAATGGGGCTGCTTGCCTAATGTAGTGGTAGTAGGGTACTGCCCTTCAGACAGATATTCGGGGTTATCCTCGGAGGCAGAACCTACCACGAAAGACATACCGAACATAATCAACACATGACAATATGCAACAATATGATGCACGCTATGACATGGCAAAATGAATGTGTCTTGCCCTAATGCAAGCTAAAACAGAAAGGAATGAACCCATTTGAATCAAAGATTCAAATGTTAGTTCATTTAACATAGCCGTATTAGTGCATTATCTTATTTTGCTTAAACAGCAAGGTTAACTTGTTTTGTCATGCATGAAACCATTACCAATGGATAGATTGAATTTTTTTGATCAAAATTCATATATAAATCTTTTCATTTGGAGTTACAGATTAATTTCTATGATTTTTTTAAAGTTTGCAACAATTTCTGGAATTCTCTATATAAAAATAAATCCAGAAATTAGTTATTGCGTCAGCAGTGCGTCAGGGTGACGTAAGTGGTCAACGGGGACGTCCAGGTCAACCTGACCAGTGGATCCCGCGTGTCAGCAGTTATTTAAACTAACTAAATTTAGTTAAAACTAATCTGGGTTAATTAGCAGAGGGGGCCCACTTGTCATAGACTCAGGGGAGTCAACCTGGGCCCACCCAATCAAGGTCAACGGGTCAAACCCGCCGGCGTTTAGCCGCCGACGAGGCCAGACGCGGCGGTGGAACTGCATTAGTCCGTTCCGGCGACCAAATGAGCGGCGGAGGGCATCTACACGTAGCTGGGAGCAAGCCGCGGCGTTTGGTGGTGGTGGTTGAGCTCGGGGTGATCAGAAACATCGCCGGTGACGACCTTGGCGGTCGCCGGAGTTGGGTGAAGATGAGCCCGAGGCTACAGGGCACGGCGAGGTGCGTGGTGAGGTGCGTTGGGCTCCTGGGGATGCAGTGAGTGTGTTGGACACGGTGGTGTGGCCGGTGGTTGGCCGGAGACACGTCGGCGACGAGCTCGGCGGTGGCGCGTGCGGTGAAGCTTCGTGCAGTTGCTACGATGCACGAGAAAGCAAACGGAGATGATGGGGAGGTAGCTGAGCTCACGGCGGTCATGTAGGAATGGACGGCGCGGTCGGGGACGAGCTGATGCGGTGGCGACGACGAAGGGGATCTCCGGCGATGGCGGAGTCGGGCGAGGTTGTTGCAGAGGCTGCGGGGCAAGCGAGCGCTCGGGGCTCAGCTTGCTCGAAGGAGGGGAGGGCGGCGGAGCTTCTGGACACGATGGCTCGGCGCGGGGACGACGGAGGGTGCGACTACGGCGGCAGGTGCGTCGGCCATGGTGCGGGAGAGCGAGGGAGAGAGGCAGGGGCGAGTGAGGTGTCCACGGGGTCGGGGCAGCATCGTGGAGCCTGCCCAAGGTCCAGGCGCGCGAAGCGGCAAGCTGCTGGCGCCGTGGCGAGCTCGCGCTCGCCGGCGTCAGCTCTCTGCCTGCCTGGCGGGGACGAAGCAGTTGGCTGGCATGGGCCAGCACAGCGCTGGGCCGCCAAGTGGGCCTGCTGATGGGCTGCGGCCAGGTAAGTTCTCTCCCTCTATTTTAATTTCTGTTTTCTATTTTTCTGTAGGTTTGTGGCTTTATTAAAAATAGCTAGGCACTTCTAAAAATCCTGAAAATAATCAGAGGCTCTGTTTAGAATATTTCCAATAGCCCACACTTATCTTCAGAATTATTTGAGCATTTAAAATATTTACTAGCATTCAAATGCCCAAATGCACATTACATATGATTTAAATCAATGACCTTCTGTTGACCTAAAAAATTGTGCACCAATTTTGCCAGAGGTTCTAACCCAAGACATCGAGAGTGAACTTTTTAGAAGGGCATTTCAGGTTCATTGAAAATATTTTTAGTAAACCTTAGTTGATTCCAGAGAGGGTGTTGGGGGTTCTGTCTTCCCCAATTCAAGTTTCTGATGAAAGGTAGACATGATGCAACACTCTAATGCATGACTAGCTAGGATGTGACATATAAGGGATCCTTGCAATCTGAATTTAGAGATTTTCTTGCTAGTATAATTGTGGGAGAATCTAGAGATATAACACAAGCTACCATAGGGAGCATTCACTTTCCTGCTATACATTATTTTGCTCTCTTCATAGGTAGATGCATTAATGGTAAAGATGAGGCAAGTCACATGTGTGTCCCTGACCTCATTATTCTTAGGAGTGCTGTGTTAGAAGACAAATCTTATAATTTGGGAGCCATTGTTGCACGTAGGTTGCATCTTAATAGATTTAATGGAGATTTCTTTGGTGGAATTTATGAAACCCGCACAGCTAATTTTCTTGGTGTAGCCATACGCGAAGATGATATTGAATTACCCCCTGCTTACCTAGACTGTAATGCTATGGTTCACCACCAGTTTGTCGAGAGGAATGAATCACCTCTCCAGTATCGTTTAATCTTTGACAAACGCCGTGCTGTCCATTTTACTCTCCCTGCTCCTGCCTTCTTTGATTATCAGGCAAAAGGAAGATATGTTATTACCAGAGAGGAGGCAGATGAGTACGAGAGGAGGGTGGAGGCCGCTCGTCACCACGCTGCAGCTCAGGAGGCGATAGCCGCTGCATCTCAGTACGACCCCAACTTCTACTATGGATATCCGCCAGGCCAGCCGTGGCCATAGACCAACTTAGGCCAAAAGCCTAAGCTTGGGGGAGTACGTATTTCTCACCGACAGTATATTCATGTTCACACACTCATTGCTAGATGTCGGTGGTCATACTTTTTCATTGTTTATTTTCCTTTTTATGCTTTCTTCTTGTGTGTTTGATAAACCTTAAGAAAAACCAAAAAATTAGTTGTAGCTTTTAATTAGTTTAATTTCCATGCTTGTAGTAGTAATTAAAAAGAAAACCCAAAAAGATTTTTTGTTCTTCTTTTACTTGTTGGGAGCTTTCCCGTGTAAATAGTTTTATTTCTTTTCTTTTCTTTGGGGGTCGATAGGAGAAGACCGTAATTAAATTGTTGAAGTGGCTCTTATATCCATTATTGTTGATCTGACAAAAGAGCCCATATTGCCTTGTCTTCTCCTGTTTATTGAATGCTTGCAGAATCCAACTTAGTCCAATGCACGTGCACTATTATTATTATTCACATCATTCAGTCAGGCAAGTGAAAGGCAATTATGACGATATATGATGAACTGACTGAGATGAGAAAAGCTGGTATGAACTCGACCTCTCTTGTTTTTGTAAATATGATTAGTTCATCGTTCCTGATTCAGCCTATTATGGATAAACATGTTTGCAATGACAACTAGAGATCATAGTTTCTTGTGCCATGCTTGATTATCTATGAGTTATAATGGTTTACCTTGCGTGCCAACATGCTATTAAAATGGTTATGATGTGGTATGATAGGGTGGTATCCTCCTCTGAATGATTTAAGTGACTTGATTTGGCGCATGTTCACGCATGTAGTTGAAACAAAATCAACATAGCCTTCACGATATTTATGTTCATGGTGGATTATATCCTACTCATGCTTGCATTCGGTGTTGATTAATTTTAATGCATGTTCATGACTGTTGTCGCTTTCTAGCTGGTCACTTCCTAGTCTTTTGCTAGCCTTCACCTGTACTAAGCGGGAATACTGCTTGTGCATCCAACTCCATAAACCCCAAAGTTATTCCAAATGAGTCCACCATACCTACCTATATACGGTATCTACCTGTCGTTCCAAGTAAATTTGTATGTGCCAAAATCTAAACCTTCAAATAAATATCCTGTTTTGTATGCTCGAATAGCTCATGTATCAACAAGGGTTGCTCGTATCTTCCATGTTAGGCGGGTTATTCTCAAGAGGACTGGACTCCGCTCCTTACTCACGAGATAAATGGCTGGTCACCGGGATGCCCAGTCCCATGATTTATGCAAACTAAATAAAAATAATTGCAAACAAAACTCCCCCTGGGACTCTTGTTAGTTGGAGGCACTCGTTGTTTCGAGCAAGCCATGGATTGATGCTTGTTGGTGGAAGGGGGAGTAGAAACTTTACCATTCTATTTGGGAACCGCCTATAATGTGTGTAGCATGGAAGATATTGCCATATCTTGGTTGTTATGTTGACAATGAAAGTATACCGCTCAAAATATTATTCACCTCTGTTTCAAAACCGAGCTCTGGCACCTCTACAAATCCCTGCTTCTCAAACAGTCTGATCTCTGCGCTTCAGTGTCATCCCTGGATCAGTAATGCTGACACACATAGTACTTGAATGGATTTATAACAGAGTAGCAATCACACACTTAGTACGTCGACTATCTCAAAAGAGAACTTATTACAACAAGTATGGCTTAAGGCCATCTAATGATGATAACAGCGGAAGGCTTGGAAGATAAGTGAGTCCATCAACTGCAACGGCATCACTGAGTATAGAACCACGACCTAAAGGCACCTTACTCGTCATCTGAAAAGTCTGCAACATGAATGTTGCAGCCCGAAACGGGTCAGCACATGGAATATGCTGGCAAGGTAACACATAGAGAGTAATGAAAGAATAAGGCTATACTACATGCATATTTGGCTGGTGGAAAGCTCTATGGTTATAGTTTTGCGTAAAGCCAATTTTTCCCTACTACAAAGGAATAAATTTTATTTAACTATCATGGTGGTTGTTAAACATTGAGAGTGTAGACACCCTCTCAATCCCAATTAAGCATCATCATTAAAAACCCAACAAATTAATTAGAGTAACATGATGAGATTCACATGATAATCCAAGTACTAGATAGTCAAGTTGTCCATAACCGGGGACACGGCTAACCATGATTAGTTTATACACTCTGCATAGGTTTGCGCACTTTTCCCCACAAGACTCGATCTCCTCCGTTGGGATTCTCGCACTACATGGTGTTTGAGAAAGGGATGACCGAGACATAGTCTTTCAGAAGTGCTAGCACCTTACGAACGGGTAGACCATTACACCTACATTCCCCTACAGCTGCTAGTCTACCACTGTAAGAGTTCGCATGACTTAATCAACTATGCTAGAGCCCATAGTAGCTTGCGGCTGCACACGGAAGTTTCTAGTATGAATGATCTCATGATCCCTTTGAGCCTAGGTGGCGGTCCATAAAAAAATAGGCAATCGCTGGAATACCCAGGAGCCTCAATCCACCCAGATGTGTGTTTAAGTTGCCACCTTAAATAAACCATTAATTTAACAAATCTCACATCTGTCATGGATACACTCACCCAATCCACGTCTACTAGCATAGCATGGCAATATAAGCAATGTAGCAGTAACTCCCAAGGGTTTGATAATAAAACAGGTAATAGGTACTACCTCATCTACTTCCCAACCCACAATTTAATTAGATCCTAATCATGCAATGTTTGAGGATTGATCTAATGCAATAAAAACTGGGTAGTAGGAGGTATGATCAAAGTGTTACTTGCCTTGCTGATGATCCGCGAAACCTAGCGATTCAAAGTATCAAGCGGCGCACTCCGGGTACTCTATCACAAACAAACAAGCATACAATAAGTACTCATCTAATGCACGGTAAAACTCAAATAATAGATCTAACCAGAAAGTTCAACTTAAGAACTCTAGTTTGCAAAAAGAATCAAATTGAACGAAGCAACGGAAGTCAAACGGTGAAAGAAACAAGCTTTGTTTACTAATCTGGATCTAAGTCAAATTTGACAGAGGCAAAAACTTGTTTGAGTTGATTAAATGGAAAGAGGGTTTCGAGTCGAAACTCCAGGCGCTTGAATCGCCTGATTCCGATAAACAAGACAAAAGTTATACTAGAATGAAAATCGGATCAGGAATCGCGATCAAAAATAATCGCGGAAAAATCTGAGAAAAAGAAAAACGACAAACAGATTAACGAACGAACGTTCATTATCTGGAACTAAACGATGAACGTGTTTGTTAAAGTGAACGGACGAGCGAACGCTCGCTAAATAAACTAAACCGAAAAAAAAAACCGATCTATATAAAAAATGGATCTAAAAAAACCGATCGAAAAACCGGTGAAAACCGAACGGTTTTTTAGGAAAAACCGGCGGCGGCGGGGTCAACCTCGGCGGCAGCGGCTCCGGCAGCGCGGCGCGACGTCGGGCGGCGGGGCTTTGGCGGCGGCGGCCTAGGGTTAGGGTTCCGGTGCGGTGCAGCGGCTTGGGCTAACCGGCTCGGGGTCGGCGCTATATAAAGGCCCGGCCGGAGGAGTCCTGGCCGAACACGGCCCAAAGTCGGTTTCGTTTTTTTGAATAATTATGCGCAAAAAAACAAATAAAAGAAATAATAAATGGACTCCAATAATCCCAAAATAAATTTTCCCCAGCTTCTAAAATCAAGCCGAAGAGGATGAACATTTATTTGGGGCCTAAATGCAATTTTGAAAAACACGCATTTTTCCTAAATTCAAATAAAATAGCAAATAACTCCAAAATAAACTTATTTGATTTTATTATTAAATCCTCAATATTTCTTTATTTTCGGAAAGTCATTTTATTCCCTCTCTCATATTTTTGTAAAAGAAATAATTGAAGATAAAATAAATAAAATCAAATGATCCTGTTTTCAAAATTTGAGAAAACTCAAATATGAAAATCATGAAATCCCCAACTCTCTCTGAGGGTCCTTGAGTTGCGTAGAATTTCTAGGATCAAGCCAGAAGCAAATAAAAATATGATATGCATTGATGATCTAATGTATAACATTCCAAATTAAAAATTTGGGTGTTACAAACCTACCCCCCTTAAGATGAATCTCGCCCTCGAGATTCGGGTTGGCTAGAAAATAGGTGAGGGTGGTCCTTCAGCAAATCTTCCTCTCGTTCCCAGGTGGCTTCATCCTCGGTTTGGTGGCTCCACTGAACTTTGCAAAACTTGATAACCTTGCTGCGGGTGAATCGGCTGGCATACTCAAGAATCTTGACCGGTTTCTCCTCATAGGTCGAATCACTGTCCAACTAAATCGCTTCCAGCGGCACTGTATCTCTCAGCGGTATATCAGCCATCTCTGTGTGGCAATTCTTCAACTGGGAAACATGGAATACATCGTGAACTCCTGACAATCCTTCGTGCAATTCCAACTTGTAGGCTACTTCTCCCATATGCTCCAAAACCTTGTATGGTCCTACAAAACGTGGCGCTAACTTTCCCTTAACTCCAAAGCGCTTAACTCCTCGAAGTGGAGATACTCGAAGATAAACCCGGTCTCTGACTTCGTAAACTGTCTCCTTGCGTTTAGAATCTGCGTAGCTCTTCTTCCTGGACTGGGCTACCTTGAGCCTATCGTGAATCAATCTCACCTTCTGTTCAGACTCCTTAATCAAATCCGGTCCAAACAACTTGCGGTCTCCAACTTCATCCCACGACAATGGGGTCCTGCACCTCCTTCCGTACAAGGCTTCGAAAGGGGTCATCTTCAAACTGGATTGATAATTGTTGTTGTAAGAAAACTCTGCATATGGAAAATTGTCGTCCCAACTAGATTCGTAATCTAGCGCGCAAGCTCTCAACATATCCTCCAAAATCTGATTGACTCTCTCGGTCTGTCTATCTGTCTGCGGATGAAAAGCTGTACTGAACTCTAGCCTGGTACCCAAAGTTTCATGCAACTGATTCCAGAACTTTGAGGTAAAGTGGGTTCCTCTATATGATACAATACTCCTTGGAACTCCACGCAGACATACTATCCTGGTCATGTATATCTTTGCCAACTTAGCACTGGTGTAGGTAGTCTTCATTGAGATGAAATGAGCTACCTTTGTCAAACGATCGACTACAACCCAAATAGAGTCATAGCCGGAACGAGTTCTGGGCAATCCCGTAATAAAATCCATGCCTAGCTTATCCCACTTCCATTCGGGTATCGGCAATGGCTGTAACAATCCTGGTGGCTTCTGATGCTCTGCCTTTACTCTCTGACATACATCACAAATTGCTACATACTCCGCAATATCCTTCTTCATTCCGGTCCACCAGAAAGTATCCTTCAAATCCAAATACATCTTGGTATTTCCTGGATGAATCGAATATGGTGAATCATGGGCCTCTTGCAGAATTAACTTCCTAATCTCCGGGTCATTGGGCACATAAACACGGTCTTCAAACCATAGGGTATCGTGCTCATCCTCACGAAATCCTTTAACTTTTCCTTTGCCCATCTTCTCCTTTATAGAGGCAACCTCCTTGTCAGTCTTCTGAGCTTCTCTGATCTTATCCATCAAAGTAGACTGAATCTCCAATGCTGCTACATAGCCTCTCGGAACTATCTCCAAACATAGCTCATGAAGATCCTCGGCTAACTCCTTCGGTAATTTCCCCGACATTAGTGTGTTGACATGGCTCTTACGGCCCAATGCGTTAGCTACTACGTTAGCCTTTCCGGGATGATAATGCAATCTCATATCGTAGTCCTTGATGAGCTCCAACCATCTCCTTTGCCTGAGATTCAGCTCCTTCTGCGTGAAAATGTACTTCAAACTCTTGTGATCCGTGTACACTTCACAATGGTTTCCAATGAGAAAATGTCTCCAAGTCTTTAATGCATGCACTACGGCTGCTAGCTCCAAATCATGCGTGGCATAATTTAACTCATGAGGCTTAAGCTGTCGTGAGGCATATGAAACAACTCTTCCCTCCTGCATAAGCACTGCTCCAAGTCCTCGACATGAAGCATCGCAATACACCTCATAATCCTTGTTCTGATCCGGCAATATCAACACTGGTGATGTCACCAAACGTTTCTTCAACTCCTGGAAACTGGCCTCACATTCCTCAGTCCATATGAACTTGGTATCCTTTTTCAACAACTCCATCATAGGCTTCGCAATCTTCGAGAAATTTTCAATGAATCTCCAGTAGTATCCTGCAAGTCCCAGAAAACTCCGGATTTCTCCAACTGTTGTTGGGGCTTCCCAATTTGTCACAGTGTCAACCTTGGTGGGATCTACTGCTATACCTTCTCCGGATATAACGTGTCCAAGGAATCCAACTTCCTTCAACCAAAACTCACATTTGCTAAACTTGGCATATAACTGATGTTCTCTGAGCTTCCCAAGTACCAAACGCAAATGCTCCTTATGCTCCTCTTCATTCTTCGAGTAAACCAGAATATCATCAATGAACAGTACGACGAACTTATCCAAAAACTCCATAAACACTTTGTTCATCATGTTCATCAAATAGGCAGGTGCGTTAGTCAGACCAAATGACATAACGGTATACTCGTACAGCCCATACCTGGTGGTAAAAGCTGTCATAGGTATATCCTGTTCTCGAATCTTCAACTGATGGTATCCTGATTGCAGATCGATCTTGGAAAATACCTTGGCTCCTTGGAAGCGATCAAGCAAATCATTGATCAATGGTAGTGGGTACTTGTTCTTGATTGTTACTTCGTTCAATCCTCTATAATCGACAACCATCCTTAACGATCCATCCTTTTTCTCCACTAGAAGTACTGGCGATCCCCAAGGCGAAGAACTTGGGTGAATATAGCCTTTATCCAGTAACTCCTTAGTCTCCTTCTTAATCTCCTCCAAATCCTTTGCGGGCATCCTGTATGGTCTCTTAGATATTGGCCTTGTGCCTGGCAAAAGCTCAATCAAAAACTCAATGTCTCTATCCGGTGCCATGCCTGGCAACTCCTCTAGAAATACATCAGGAAAATCCTTTACCACCGGTACTTTCTCCTGTACAACTCCTGTTAGGGAATTTACTTGAGTCCTCTTAGGCACATGTAGGGATACATACTTGATCCTTCTTCCTTCTGGGGTGGTAAGAAAAATCGACTTATTGGCGCAATCAATGTTTCCTCCATACATTGACAGCCAATCCATACCCAAAATTACATCCAAACCTTGTGATTCCAAAATGATCAAATCCGAGGGAAACACATGCCTTCCTATTCTCAATGGCACTTGAGAACACCCTCGGCTGACCATATACTCCGCTCCTGGTGAGCTTACTAGCATAGGTGTTCTAAGACCTTGGTGGGTAGGTTATACTTATCCACAAATCCCCGGAGATATATGAATGCGATGCACCAGTATCAAAAAGAACGATTGCAGTAAAAGACTTAACCAAAAACTTACTGATTACTGCATCCAGCTGTTCTTCAACCTCCTCCACGTTTACGTGGTTCACCTGTCCCCTGTTGAAAGGGTTCGGCTTCTTCCCAGAGCTTCCATTGCCATTTCCATTCTCGGATTCAGGACATTCATTGGCATAATGTCCGGTCTTTTGACACTTAAAGCAAGTGACTTGGCTCAGGTCTCTCTTGGCTGGGGTTGATGGGTTGGTACGGTTCTGGCCGTTTCTTCCTCCATTCCATTACCATTCTTGGGGCCATTATGATTATGTGAACTTCCTCTTCCATGAGTATGCTGAAAAGGTCCTCCCGGTTTAGGGGTAAAACATGGCTTCTACTGAGCTCCAGAATTGTACTTCCCTTGTCCATACTTCCTCTTGCGGTTCTCAATCTGCTGCTGCTTCCCTTCAATCATAAGAGCGCGATCTACCAACTCCTGGTAGTTTTTGAAGCTTGCTACCATCAACTGCATGCTCAACTCATCATTCAGTCCTTCCAGAAACTTCTCCTGCTTAGCTGCATCCGTAGCAACGTCATCTGGGGCATAACGTGCTAGCTTACTAAAGTCATCCACATACTGGCCAACTATCCGTCCTCCTTGGCGTAAGTTGCGAAACTCACGCTTCTTCATGGCCATAGCTCCTGCTGAAACATGAGCAGTACGGAAAGCCTACTGAAACTGGTCCCACGTGACAGTGTCGACAGGGTAAGTGGCTGTGAAATTTTCCCACCATGATGATGCGGGTCCATCCAACTAATGTGCGCCAAATTTCACCTTTTCCGCATCTGTGCATCCTGCCATGGTCAACTCCCTTGTTGTCTTGCGGAGCGAATCATCTGCTACTATAGGCTCGGTGCTACTAGAGAACACCGGTGGATTCAGCCTAACAAAACGGGTTAAGTGATCAACAGGTGGTGGTGGTGGTGGTGGGTTGTTTTTGTTGTTCCCCTGATTATGATTTTGGACTAGCAACTACATCAACGTATTCTGGTGCTGGATCAACTGAGTGAACTCCGGTGGGAAGGTAAATCCGGGGTCACGTCTTGGAGGCATCTGATGGTTTAGAAAAGATGAGATTTAAGAATAGAGAGAGGTCTAGAGAGAAAACACTACCCATATGCACATGAGGCAATTGCAAACAATTCACTTCATTCAATCAAACAAGGGCATGCAATCGGTCTAACTATCGCAAAAGTGCTTGGACTACTCTATTTACATGGTGGAATACTACTACTGATGGGGTGGTCTACTAGAAATATTCTTCGGTTGCAGACTCCATGATATCTGCTCCAGCTTCATCAACTTAGTCATCATCGCTATCGTCTGGGTCCGAGTCGGTGTCGTCGATGATGATGTAGTCTTCTGGGCGAATCTCCTTGGGTTCTTCGTCTTCTTCTACCGGTGTAGGGTCTCCCATGAATATTTCGATCTTCTTGATCAGGTCGTCATTCTTCTCCACTAATACTTTGATTTCCTCCATGTAATCTTCACGTGTGGCCTTGATTTCTTCCTCCAGTTCCGTGATTCTTGTCCTTGCCTTCTTTAGATCTATCATGTCTGCGCACATCTGGTTCTCCTGACGTCGAATGTGCTGGTTTAACTCCTGGATGAAAGCTGCGATTGATCTATCCTTCTTGGTGCTAATCATCTCCCAGTGCTCATCTCGGCGACCACAAATCTGGTAGATAGTATCCTTGAGATCATTGTGGTAAACTTCTCCAATACGTCCCATGGCGATGTGAGCTGCCATGCTCTTTCCTAGACTCTAGGTTGGTGCATCAAAGGAAAACTCTATGGGCTGAGTGGCTGGCATGAACGTCCTTCCTGGAACTTGAACTTGAATCATCCAGTGCTCCTCTTCAGGTAAAGTGGCGTTGTAGGTTCCGGTGAAGCTTGGTATTCCGATGTTCAGGTATCTAGTGACTTCCTTCAAGTGACGTCCAAAGGGTGTATCTTCATCTGGTTGTGTAAACTTGTTCCTTGCATCCGCCATCCTAAAAGAGCAGAAAAGATGAGAAGTCAGAAATGAGAAGAGTGAGTAGTGATCTAGGGCTTTAGCTTAGTGGTCATGTCCTACAGTCAGCGTGTGCTCTGATACCATCTTGTAGCGACCAGACCCCAAACAGTCTAATCTCTGCGCTTCAGTGTCATTGCTGGATTAGTAATGCTGACACGCACAATACTTGAATGGATTTATAACAAAGTAGCAATCACACACTTAGTACATCGAATGTCTCAAAAGAGAACTTATTACAATAAATATGGCTTAAGGCCATCTAATGACGATAACAGCGGAAGGCTTGGAAGATAAGTGAGTCCATCAACTCCAATGGCATCACTGAGTATAGAACCACGACCTACAGGCACCTTACTCATCGTCTGAAAAGTTTGCAACATGAACGTTGCAGCCCGAAACGGGTCAGCACATGGAATATGCTGGCAAGGTAACACATAGAGAGTAATGAATGAATAAGGCTATACTACATGCATATTTGGCTGGTGGAAAGCTCTATGGTTACAATTTTGCGTAAAGCCAATTTTTCCCTACTACAAAGGAATAAATTTTATTTAACTATCATGGTGGTTGTTAAACATTGAGAGTGTAGACACCCTCTCAATCCCAACTAAGCATCATCACTAAAAACCCAACAAATTAATTAGAGTAACATGATGAGATTCTCATGATAATCCAAGTACTAGATACTCAAGTTGTCCATAACCGGGGACACGGCTAACCATGATTAGTTTATACACTCTGCAGAGGTTTGCGCACTTTTCCCCACAAGACTTGATCTCCTCCATTGGGATTCTCGCACTACATGGTGTTTGAGAAATGGATGACCGAGACATAGTCTTTCAGAAGTGCTAGCATCTTACGAACGGGTAGACCGTTACACCTATTTTCCCCTACATCTGCTAGTCTACCACTATAAGAGTTCGCATGACTTAATCAACTATGCTAGAGCCCAAAGTAGCTTGCGGTTGCACACTGAAGTTTCTAGTATGAATGATCTCATGATCTCTTTGAGCCTGGGTGGTGGTCCATAAAGAAAAACAGGCAATCGCTGGAATACCCAGGTGCCTCAATCCACCCAGATGTGTGTTTAAGTTGCCGCCTTAAATAAACCATTAATTTAACAAATCTCACATCTGTCATGGATACACTCACCCAATCCACGTCTACTAGCATAGCATGGCAATATAAGCAACGTAGCAGTAACTGCCAAGGATTTATAATAAAACAGGTAATAGGTACTACCTCATCTACTTCCCAACCCACAATTTAATTAGATCCTAATCATGCAATGTTTGAGGATTGATCTAATGCAATAAAAACTGGGTAGTAGGAGGTATGATCAAAGTGTTACTTGCCTTGCTGATGATCCGCGAAACCTAGCGATTCAAAGTAGCAAGCGGCGCACTCCGCGTACTCTATCGCAAACAAACAAGCATACAATAAGTACTCATCTAATGCACGGGTAAAACTCAAATAAGAGATCTAACCAGAAAGTTCAACTTAAGAACTCCGGTTTGCAAAAAGAATCTAATTGAACGAAGCAACGAAAGTCAAACGGTGAAAGAAACAAGCTTCATTTACTAATATGGATCTGAGTCAAATTTACAGAGGCAAAAACTTGTTTGAATTGGTTAAACGGAAAGAGGGTTTCAAGACGAAACTCCAGGCGCTTGAATCGCCTGATTCCAATAAATGAGCGAAAAGTTATACTACAACGAAAATCGGATCAGGAATCGTGATCAGAAATAATCGCGGAAAAATCCGAGATAAAGAAAAACGACGAACAGATTAACGAACAAACGTTCGTTATCTGGAACTAAACGATGAACGCGTTCGTTAAAGCGAATGAACGAGCGAACGCCTGCTAAATAAACTAAACCAGAAAAAAAACGATCTATCTAAAAAAGGATCTAAAAAAACCGATTGAAAACCCGGCGAAAACCGAACAGTTTTCTAGGAAAAACCGGCGGCGGCGGCGGGGTCAATGTCGGCGGCGGCGGCGGCTCCGGTGGCGGAGGCGCGGGGCGGTGGTGCGGCGGCGCGGGGAGGCGGCACGGCGGTGCCGCGTGGCAGCGGCGGCGGCGGCGGCCTAGGGTTAGGGTTCCGGTGCGGGGCGGCGGCTTGGGCTAACGGGCACGGTGTCGGCCCTATATAAAGGCCCGGCCGGAGGAGTCCTGGCCGAACACGGCCCGAAGTCGGTTTCGTTTTTTTTAATAATTACGCATAGAAAAACAAATAAAAGAAATACTAAATGGACTCCAAAAATCCCAAAATAAATTATCCTCGGCTTCTAAAATCAAGCCGAACAGGATGAACATTTATTTGGAGCCTAAATCCAATTTTGAAAAACGTGCATTTTTCTAAATCTAAATAAAATAGCAAATAACTCCAAAATAAAATCTTATTTGATTTTATTATTAAATCCTCAATATATCTTTATTTTGGGAAAGTCATTTTATTCCCTCTCTCATATTTTTGTAATAGAAATAATTGAAGATAAAATAAATAAAATCAAATGATCCTGGTTTCAAAATTTGAGAAAACTCAAATATGAAAATCATGAAATCCCCAACTCTCTCCAAGGGTCCTTGAGTTGCCTAGAATTTCTAGGATCAAGCCAGAAGCAAATAAAAATATGATATGCATTGATGATCTAATGTATAACATTCCAAATTGAAAATTTGGGATGTTATAGCTTCCCTCTGCGAAGGGCCTATCTTTTTACTTTTATGTTGAGTCATCATCCACTTATTAAAAAGCACCAGTTGGAGAGCACCACTGTCATTTGCATTCATTACTGTTAGTTTACATTGAGTATGACTTGACTGGATCTCTTTTACCATGAATTACAATGTCTTGTAAGTCCTTGGTCTTTAAGGTGCTCTGCATGTTGGGGAACGTAGCAGAAATTCAAAATTTTCTACGCATCACCAAGATCAATCTATGGAGTAATCTAGCAACGAGGGGAAGGAGAGTGCATCTACATACGCTTGTAGATCGCTAAGCGGAAGCGTTCAAGTGAACGGGGTTGATGGAGTCGTACTCGTCGTGATCCAAATCACCGATGATCCTAGTGCCGAACAGACGGCACCTCCGTGTTCAACACACGTACAGCCCGGTGGCGTCTCCTACGCCTTGATCCAGCAAGGGGAGAAGGAGAGGTTGGGGAAGACTCCATCCAGCAGCAGCACGACGGTGTGGTGGTGGTGGAGGAGCGCGGGACTCCAGCAGGGCTTCGCCAAGCACTACGAGAGACGAGGAGGGAGAGGGGTAGGGCTGCGCCAACAGGGAGAGCAAATCACATGTGTTGGGCAGCCCCAAACCTCAAGTATATATAGGGGGAGGGGAGGGGCTGCGCCCCCACCTAGGGTTCCCTCCCTAGGGGTGGCGGCCGGCCCTAGATCCCATGCAGACATGACCGAGACACCTCTCTGGTCAATAACCAACAGTGGGATCTGGATACCCATGTTGGCTCCCACATGCTCCACGATGATCTCATCGGATGAACCACGATGTCAAGGACTTAATCAATCCCGTATACAATTCCCTTTGTCTAGCGGTACGATACTTGCCCGAGATTCGATCGTCGGTATCCCGATACCTGGTTCAATCTCGTTACCGGCAAGTCTCTTTTACTCGTTCCATAACACATCATCCTGTGATCAACTCCTTGATCACATTATGCACATTATGATGATGTCCTGCCGAGTGGGCCTAGAGATACCTCTTCGTTTACACAAAGTGACAAATCCCAGTCTCGATTCATGCCAACCCAACAGACACTTTCGGAGATACCTGTAATGTACCTTTATAGCCACCGAGTTACGTTGTGACGTTTGGCACACCCAAAGCACTCCTACGATATCCGGGAGTTGCACAATCTTATGGTCTAAGGAAATGATACTTGACATTAGAAAAGCTTTAGCATACGAACTACATGATCTTGTGCTAGGCTTAGGATTGGGTCTTGTCCATCACATCATTCTCCTAATGATGTGATCCCGTTATCAACGACATCCAATGTCCATGGTCAGGAAACCATAACCATCTATTGATCAACGAGCTAATCAACTAGAGGCTTACTAGGGACATAGTGTTGTCTATGTATCCACACATGTATCTGAGTTTCCTATCAATACAATTCTAGCATGGATAATAAACGATTATCATGAACAAGGAAATATAATAATAACCAATTTATTATTGCCTCTAGGGCATATTTCCAACAGTCTCCCACTTGCATTAGAGTCAATAATCCAGTTCAGATCGATATGTGATTAACACTCAAGGTCACATCCCCATGTGACTAACACCCAAAGAGTTCTGGGTTTGATCATGTTATGCTTGTGAGAGAGGTTTCAGTCAACGGGTCTGCAACATTCAGATCCGTATGTACTTCGCAAATTTCTATGTCATCTTGTAGACGCAACTACTACACTACATTTGGAGCCATTTCAAATAACTGTTCTACTTGGAGCTATTCTAAATTGTTGCTCCATTATAGTATCCGGTATCTTTACTCAGAGCTATCCGGATAGGTGTTAAGCTTGCATCGACGTAACTCTTTACGTCGAACTCTTTATCACCTCCATAACCGAGAAACATATCCTTATTCCTCTAAGGATAATTTAGACTGCTATTTGGTTATCTACTCCTAGATTACCTTTGTACCCTCTTGCCAGATATGTGGCAAGGCACACATCAGGTGCGGTACTCAGCATGGCATACCGTATAGAGCCTATGACAAAAGCATAGGGGACGACCTTCGTCCTTCCTCTTTTTCTGCCATGGTCGAGCTTTAAGTCTTAACTTCATACCTTACAACTCAGGCAAGAACTCCTTCTTTGGCTGATCCATCTTGAACACCTTCAAGATCATGTCAAGGTATGTGCTCATTTGAAAGTACCATTAAGCATTTTGATCTATCCTTATAGATCTTGATGCTTAATGTTCAAGTAGCTTAATCCATGTTTTCCATTGAAAAACACTTTCCAAATAACCCTATATGCTTTCCAGAAATTCTACGTCATTTCTGATCAACAATATGTCAACAACATGTATTCATCAGAAATTCTATAGTGCTCCCACTCACTTCTTTAGAAATACAAGTTTCTCATAAACTGTGTATACACCCAAAATCTTTGATCATCTCATCAAAGCATACATTCCAACTCCAAGATGCTTACTCCAGTCCTTAGAAGGATTGCTGGAGCTTTGCATACTTGTTAGCATCTTTCAGGATTGACAAAACCTTCCGGTTGTATCACATACAACCTTTCCTCAAGAAAATTGTCGAGGAAACAATGTTTTGACATCCTATCTGCAAGATTTCATAAATAATGCAGTAATCGCTAATATAATTCCAACAGACTCTTAGCATCGCTACGAGTGAGAAAGTCTCATCGTAGTCAACTCCTTGAACTTGTCGGAAAACATCTTAACGACAAGTCGAGCTTTCTTAATGGTGATACTTACCATCATTGTCGGTCTTCCTTTTAAAATCCATATGTACCTAACAACCTTACGACCATCAAGTAGTTCTTCCAAAGTCTACACTTTGTTTTCATATATGGATCCTCTCTCGGATTATATGGCCACGAGCCATTTTGGAATCCAGGCCCACCATCGCTTCTCCATAGCTCGTAGGTTCATTGTTGTCTAGCAACATGACTTCCAAGACAGGATTACGTACCACTCTGAAGTAGTACGCATCCTTGTCATCCCACGAGGTTTGGTAGTGACTTGATCTGAAGTTTCATGATCACTATCATAAGCTTCCACTTCAATTGGTGTAGGTGCCACAGGAACAACTCCATGTGCCCTGCCACACACTAGTTGAAGAGACGGTTCAATAACCCCATCAAGTCTCCACCATCCTCCCACTCAATTCTTTCGAGAGAAACTTTTCCTCGAGAAAGGACCCGATTCTAGAAACAATCCCTTATTGCTCTCGGATCTGAGACAGGAGGTATACCCAACTGTTTTGGGTGTCCTATGAAGATGCATTTATCCGCTTTGGGTTCCAGCTTATCAGCCTGAAACTTTTCACATAAGCGTCGCAGCCCCAAACCTTTAAGAAATGACAGCTTAGGTTTCTCTAAACCATAGTTCATACGGTGTCATCTCATCGGAATTACGTGGTGCCCTATTTAAAGTGAATGTGGTTGTCTCTAATGCCTAACCCATAAACTATCGTGGTAATTCGATAAGAGACATCATGGTATGCATCATATCCAATAGGGTGCAGTTATGATGTTCGGACACACCATCACACTATGGTGTTCCAGGCTGTATTAGTTATGAAACAATTTCCACAATGTCTTAATTCTGTGCCAAACTCGTAATTCAGATATTCATCTCTATGATCATATCATAGATATTTTATCCTTTTGTCACGACGATCTTTCAACTTCACCCTGAAATTACTTGAACCTTTCAATAATTCAGACTCGTGATTCATCAAGTAAATATACTCAACATCTACTCAAATCATCTGTGAAGTAAGAACACAATGATATCCACTACACGCCTCAGCACTCATTGGACTGCACACATCAAAATGTATTACTTCCAACAAGTTTCTTTCTAGTTCCATTTTACTGAAAACGAGGCTTTCAGCCATCTTGCCCATGTGGTATGATTTGCATGTCTCAAGTGATTCAAAATCAAGTGAGTCCAAACGGTCCATTTTCATGGAGTTTCTTCATGCATATACACCAATAGACATGGTTCGCATGTCTCAAACTTTTCAAAAATGAGTGAGCCCAAAGATCCATCAACATGGAGCTTCTTCATGCGTTTTATGCTGATATGACTTACGTGGCAATGCCACAAGTAGGTGGTACTATCATTACTATCTTATATCTTTTCGCATGAACATGTGTATCACTACGATCGAGATTCAATAAACCATTCATTTTAGGTGCAAGACCATTGAAGGTATTATTCAAATAAACAGAGTAACCATTATTCTCCTTAAATGAATAACTGTATTGCGATAGACATAATCCAATCATGTCTATGTTCAACGCAAACACCAATCTCGATGGTAGAGGGAGCGTGCGATGCTTGATCACATCAAGCTTGGAAAAAACTTCCAACACATATCGCCAGCTCACCTTTAGCCAGTCTCTGTTTGCTCCGCAGCCTTTTATTTCGAGTTTACTAACACTTAGCAACCGAACCGGTATCTAATAACATGGTGCTACTAGGAGTACTAGTAAAGTACATATTAACACAATGTATATCCAATATACTTCTATCGACCTTGCCAGCCTTCTCATCTACCAAGTATCTAGGGTAATTCTGCTCCAGTGGCTGTTCCTCTTATTACAGAAGCACTTAGTCTCGGGTTTGGGTTCAACCTTGGGTTTCTTCACTAGAGCAGCAGCTGAATTGCCGTTTCATGAAGTATCCCTTCTTGCCCTTGCCCTTGCCCTTCTTGAAACTAGTGGTTTCACCAACCATCAACAATTGATGCTCCTTCTTGATTTCTACTTTTGTGGTGTCAAACATCGCGAATATCTCAAGGATCATCATATATGTCCCTGATATATATTATAGTTCATCATGAAGCTCTAGCAGCTTGGTGGTAATGAGTTCGGAGAAACATCACTATCTCATCTGGAAGATCAACTCCCACTCGATTCAAATGATTGTTGTACTCAGACAATCTGAGCACAAGCTCAACAATTGAGCTTTTCTCCCTTAGTTTGCAGGCTAAGAAAATCGTCGGAGGTCTTATACCTCTTGACGTGGGCACGAGCCTGAAATCCCAATTTCAGCCCTCGAAACATCTCATATGTTTCGCGACGTTTCCAAACGTCTTCGGTACCTCAACTCTAAACCGTTTAACTGAACTATCACGTAGTTATCAAAATGTGTGTGTCAGATGTTCGCAACATCCACAGACGACGTTCAAGGTTCAGCACACTGAGCGGTGCATTAAGGACATAAGCCTTCTATGAAGCAATGAGGACAATCCTTAGTTTACGGACCTAGTCCGCATAATTGCTACTATCAACTTTCAACTAAATTTTCTCTAGGAACATATACAAATAGTAGAACTGAAGCGCGAGCCATGACATAATTTGCGAAGACCTTTTGACTATGTTCAGGATAATTAAGTTCATCTTATGAACTCCCACTCAGATAGACATCCCTCTAGTCATCTAAGTGATTACATGATCCGAGTCAACTAGGCCGTGTCTGATCATCACGTGAGACGGACTAGTCATCATCAGTGAACATCTTCATGTTGATCGTATCTACCATACGACTCATGCTCGACCTTTCGGTCTCTTGTGTTCCGAGGCCATGTCTGTACATGCTAGGCTCGTCAAGTCAATCTAAGTGTTTCGCGTGTGTAAATCTGTCTTACACCCGTTGTATGTGAACGTTAGAATCTATCACACCGAATGATCACGTGGTGCTTCGAAACGACAAACTTTCGCAACAGTGCATAGTTAGGGGGAACACTTTCTTGAAATTTTAATGAGGGATCATCTTATTTAAGCTACCATCGTTCTAAGCAAATAAGATGTAAAACATGATAAACATCACATGCAATCAAATAGTGACATGATATGGCCAATATCATTTTGCTCCTCTTGATCTCCATCTTCGGGGCTCCATGATCATCGTTGTCACCGGCATGACACCATGATCTCCATCATCGTGTCTTCTTGAAGTTGTCTCGTCATCTATTACTTCTACTACTATGGCTAACGCTTTAGCAACAAAGTAAAGTAATTACATGGCGTTTATGTTGAAACACAGGTCATAAATAAATTAAGACAACTCCTATGGCTCCTGTCGGTTGTCATACTCATCGACATGCAAGTCGTGATTCCTATTACAAGAACATGATCATCTCATACATCACATATATCATTCATCACATCCTTTGGCCATATCACATCACAAAACACTTGCTGCAAAAACAGGTTAGACGTCCTCTAATTATTGTTGCAAGTTTTTTCGTGGCTGCTATAGGTTGCTAGCAAGAACGTTTCTTTCCTACGCCAAAACCACAACGTGAATTGCCAATTTCTATTTACCCTTCATAAGGACCCTGTTCATCCGATCCGACTAAAGTGGGAGAGACAGACACCCGCCAGCCACCTTATGCAACTAGTGCATGTCAGTCGGTGGAACCGGTCTCACGTAAGTGTACGTGTAAGGTTGGTCCGGGTCGCTTCATCCCACGATGCCGCCGAATCAAGATAAGACTAGTAACGGCAAGATAATTGACAATATCGACGCCCACAACTATTTTGTGTTCTACTCGTGCATAGTAACTACGCATAGACCTAGCTCATGATGCCACTGTTGGGGAACGTAGCAAAAATTCAAAATTTTCTACGCATCACCAAGATCAATCTATGGAGTAATCTAGCAACGAGGGGAAGGAGAGTGCATCTACATACGCTTGTAGATCGCTAAGCGGAAGCGTTCAAGTGAACGGGGTTGATGGAGTCGTACTCGTCGTGATCCAAATCACCGATGATCCTAGTGCCGAACGGACGGCACCTCCGTGTTCAACACACGTACAGCCCGGTGAAGTCTCCTACGCCTTGATCCAGCAAGGGGAGAAGGAGAGGTTGGGGAAGACTCCATCCAGCAGCAGCACGACGGCGTGGTGGTGGTGGAGGAGCGCGGAACTCCAGCAGGGCTTCGCCAAGCACTACGAGAGACGAGAAGGGAGAGGGGTAGGGCTGCGCCAACAGGGAGAGCAAATCACATGTGTTAGGCAGCCCCAAACCTCAAGTATATATAGGGGGAGGGGAGGGGCTGCGCCCCCACCTAGGGTTCCCTCCCTAGGGGTGGCGGCCAGCCCTAGATCCCATCTAGGGGTGGCCAAGGGGAGAGAGAGGGGGCGCACCACTAGGTGGGCCTTAGGCCCATCTGAGCCTAGGGTTTGCCCCCTTCCCCTCTTGGAGGCGCCTTGGGCCTTGGTGGGAGGCGCCCCAGCCCACCTAGGGGCTGGTCCCTTCCCACTATTGGCCCATGTAGGCCTCCGGGGCTGGTGGCCCCACCTGGTGGGCCCCCGGACCCCTCCGGTGGTCCCGGTACACTACCGGTGATGCCCGGAACACTTTCGGTGGCCAAAACCATACTTACTATATATCAATCTTTACCTCCGGACCATTCCGGGACTCCTCGTGACGTCCGGGATCTCATCCAGGACTCCGAACAACATTCGGTAACCGCGTACATACTTTCCCTATAACCCTAGCGTCATCGAACCTTAAGTGTGTAGACCCTACGGGTTCGGGAAACATGCAAACATGACCGAGACACCTCTCCGGTCAATAACCAACAGCGGGATCTGGATACCCATGTTGGCTCCCACATGCTCCACGATGATCTCATCGGATGAACCACGATGTCAAGGACTTAATCAATCCCGTATACAATTCCCTTTGTCTAGCGGTACGATACTTGCCCGAGATTCGATCGTCGGTATCCCGATACCTGGTTCAATCTCGTTACCGGCAAGTCTCTTTTACTCGTTCCATAACACATCATCCTATGATCAACTCCTTGATCACATTGTGCACATTATGATGATGTCCTACCGAGTGGGCCCAGACATACCTCTCCGTTTACACGGAGTGACAAATCCCAGTCTCGATTCGTGCCAACCCAACAGACACTTTCGGAGATACCTGTAATGTACCTTTATAGCCACCCAGTTAAGGTGTGACGTTTGGCACACCCAAAGCACTCCTATGGTATCCGGGAGTTGCACAATCTCATGGTCTAAGGAAATGATACTTGACATTAGAAAAGCTTTAGCATACGAACTACATGATCTTGTGCTAGGCTTAGGATTGGATCTTGTCCATCACATCATTCTCCTAATGATGTGATCCCGTTATCAACGACATCCAATGTCCATGGTCAGGAAACCGTAACCATCTATTGGTCAACGAGCTAGTCAACTAGAGGCGTACTAGGGACATGGTGTTGTCTATGTATCCACACATGTATCTGAGTTTCCTATCAATACAATTCTAGCATGGATAATAAACGATTATCATGAACAAGGAAATATAATAATAACCAATTTATTATTGCCTCTAGGGCATATTTCCAACACTGCATTCATGTTTTGCGGTCTCATAAAGGGCTGGCGAGATACCATCTTGTTATATCATATTATGATTGTTTTGAGAAAGTATTGTCATCCGAAATTTATTATTATTGCTCGCTAGTTGATTATGCCATTGATATGAGTAAACATGAGACCTAAGCGTTATTGTGAACGTGGTTAGTCACAATCTTTGCTGAAAACTTGAATGTTGGCTTTACATATTTACAACAAGAAGAGCAAACAGAGTTTGTAAAAGTTTTTCTTTATCACTTTCAGTTTATCAACTAAATTGCTTGAGGACAAGCAAAGGTTTAAGCTTGGGGGAGTTGATACGTCTCCATCGTATCTACTTTTCCAAACACTTTTGCCCTTGTTTTGGACTCTAACTTGCATGATTTGAATGGAACTAACCCGGACTGACGTTGTTTTCAGCAGAATTGCTATGGTGTTATTTATGTGCCGAAACAAACGTTCTCGGAATGACCTGAAACTTCACGGAGCAACTTTTCAGAAATAATAAAAAATCCTCGCAAAAGATGAAGGCCAGGGGGCCCACCACATGTCCACGAGGGTGGGGGCGTGCCTGCCCCCCTAGGGCGCGCCCCCCTACCTCGTGGGCCCCCTGGAGCTCCTCTGATTCCAACTCCAACTCTATATATTTGGTTTCCGGGAGAAAAAAATAAGAGAGAAGGATTCATTGCATTTTACGATACGGAGCCGCCGCCAAGCCCTAAAACCTCTCGGGAGGGCTGATCTGGAGTCCGTTCGGGGCTCCGGAGAGGGGAATCCGTCGCCATCATCATCATCAACCATCCTCCATCACCAATTTCATGATGCTCACCGCCGTGCGTGAGTAATTCCATCGTAGGCTTGCTGGACGGTGATGGGTTTGATGAGATTTATCATATAATCGAGTTAGTTTTTTAGGGTTTGATCCCTAGTATCCACTATGTTCTGAGATTGATGTTGCTATGACTTTGCTATGCTTAATGCTTGTCAGTAGGGCCCGAGTGCCATGATTTCAGATCTGAACCTATTATGTTTTCATCAATATATGAGAGTTCTTGATCCTATCTTGCAAGTCTATAGTCACCTATTATGTGTTATGATCCGTTAACCCCGAAGTGATAATAATCGGGATACTTACCGGTGATGACCGTAGTTCGAGGAGTTCATGTATTCACTATGTGTTAATGCTTTGTTCCGGTACTCTATTAAAAGGAGGCCTTAATATCCCTTAGTTTCCCTAAGGACCCCGCTGCCACGGGAGGGTAGGACAAAAGATGTCATGCAAGTTCTTTTCCATAAGCACGTATGACTATATTCGGAATACATGCCTACATTACATTGATGAACGGGAGCTAGTTCTGTGTCACCCTAGGTTATGACTGTTGCATGATGAACTGCATCCGGCATAATTCTCTATCATCGATTCGTTGCCTACAATTTTTCCTTATATTGTCCTTCGCTTATTTACTTTTCCGTTGCTATTGCTATCATCACTACAAAATACCAAAAACATTACTTTTACTACTGTTACCTTTTGCTACCGTTACCACTATTATCATATTACTTTGCTACTAAACACTTTGTTGCAGATATTAAGTTTCCAGGTGTGGTTGAATTGACAACTCAGCTTCTAATACTTGAGAATATTCTTTGGCTCCCCTTGTGTCGAATCAATAAATTTGGGTTGAATACTCTACCCTCGAAAACTGTTGCGATCCCCTATACTTGTGGGTTATCACTGCATCACTCTTTCCTCTTCAAGGGAAAATCAACGCAAGCTCAAGAGGTAGCAGCCCTGCTGGAGGCGGCCACTGGCCTCAAGTTGACCACCGACGAGTTCGACTCTGACGAGTCGCTGTGGGAGCTGTAAGAGACGTGGGGCGTGTGCTACAATGTAGCATGTGACCCCTCTGAGAAGCACCGCCGATTCCGCACGTTCTTAGAGACGGCGCTTCGCGTCGCGTCTCGTGCTGGAGTCGCAGGAGGCCGGGCTCCTGGTCTGAATGCCTTCGCCGACCTAAATGCTGACGGATTCAACCGTGACCATAAGTGTCGCAGGACGACGACGGCAGGGGAGCGGCGCAACCGCAACCTCAACCTCACTGCTCCTCCGTTCGGGAAAAGGCACGGCGGCGACTAGCTAGCCCTTATCAGTCGACTAGGACTGCCGTGAGAAGACATGCAGTGACCAACCATGCATAGGTCCAGTCAAAGATCAGGGGAGGCCAAACTTAGTGTTTTGACCCTTTTGCCAAACTTGAGCCGGATCTGACCCCGTTTGCAAAAAAAAATATTAGGATTTGAACCTTTTTCCTAACGCCACCTGACCCAGCGGTAGGATATCACATCCTACCACCACACCCACAGGCGGTAAGTTGATGGCTGTTAATGTCTGCTAACGTGGCATAGGGGTCTAGCGTCGAGAGCCTACCGCCAGGCACCTCGGCAGTAGGTCTCTGATACAAAAATGTCATGGCAAATAAGTTCTGAATAACAAACATTGGTAAATTAGTACTTGCATGATGTTGATAATTTGCCTAGTCATATACTACTATGCATGGAGGTATTTTCAATTTGATTCACTTTGTGAAACAACTACAAGCTCCACAACACTAGTTATGCGTCGAACTACACAAAACTAGGTGGCTTGGCAAAAAATCAGAAAACATCACAAAAAATTGACATTGTAGCCCACGGCACTTTCTACATGAGTTGTTCTAATTCAAGTATGATTAAAGTGCCATGCGACCAAAAGCGAAAATTCTGTAAAGCAAATCCCCTACAAACTACCATAGCTCTTAACTAGTACCCACATCCTAATCATTTTAAGTTGTCACAAACACCTCTCAAACAAAATTTGACATGTTTTTATCTCGAGTATGAGCTCCAGGGAATGAAATTGAAGTTATGACACACACATGTTAATCATTTTACAATTGTTTCGCACACATGCAAACATGTGTAGCTAGAAGAATGTGAAATTCATCTTCAAAAATTCAAATATGGGGCATGGGATCATACCCGCGAATGGAGTGCCGGAGGTGGGGATGCTGGTGCGCCAACAATTAGTTGGCTTGGAGCGTCTCACCCCTGTACCAGCTCATCCCGATGATGACGAGGATGACCCGGCATGAGGAAGGGCGTCAGTGCAGAGTGGCCTGCGATGTCCACAGGAGACGGTGTCGTCGGAGTGAGGGCCTTCCACGATGGCGTAGAAAACCACTATGCCTCTCTCTCTATCTCTGTCTCTCTGCGGGGCACAATGTGAGGAATTTGACACGGATGCGCTCGTGTCGAGCGTGGCCACATGAACAGGCTGGGTTCTTTGAAAGATTCATGTTTCTAATCCAACAAGTAACAGGTAGTTTGCTGGGAAGTGTCAGAAATCTCTGGATACTATTTCCATTTTGCATATTACTATTGGTATTATTTTAGAATATAAGCCGTCGCGAGACAAGTCAAATCGTGATTGGACGGACGAGCACATGCGACGCGTCCGACTCAACAAGAAATTTCAGCTGGCCGGATGTTCCTTCCGGTTACTACAATATAAACTTTCCAAAAAGGAGGATACTTTCCCAAACTTACACCGATCTGTTTGCAGCAAATTGGTTACCACGCATGAGTCCAGTAATTATTCGCACAAGGTGATTGATTTCCTTTCAAAAGTTCACGCATCTCCAACTCCAACACGGCTTCCACTCCGCCGTTCTTCTCCTTATATTTCCCTTTCGTTCAAGGTCAACTCAAAAAGATTCACGGCTTTCCAGGCAATGTCATTAAATCATCATCAGTATATATCTGGTCGAAAAAGACCCCCTCCCCCATTGCACATGGCTGGCCCTTTGGCATTTACAAAAAAAAAATAGTGCCACACAAAGGCTCATTTTCGCCCCATGTGCAAAGTGGTGGATTCAAATAGCTATATCATGTGGTGTGACCGGTGACACACGGTTGGTCATAAACAAATGTTCACGATGTGAGGTGTAAAACTATCGATATTTCTTTCTGACTTGGCATGTGCAACACGTTACTACTTGCACACAGCCGACCAAAAAAATGTGTGCAGTGTTCATGGGGTCTATATAAATCAGTTCACTCCCCTGTGAACCTAAACATGATTACTCTGCACCTCTCCCTCTCCACTAAGAAACTCGTCCACTAAAGGCAATGATGTTGGCCATCGTGGGTCTGGTTGTGGCGCGGATGTTCTCCCAAACATCTGTGCCGTCCATGAGCTAGGTGTTGTCTTCGTTGATCTCCATGCGTAAGGATAAGGAGCATTATCGTTGTGGTCTTAACTACTACTCCCTCCGTTCCTAAATATAAGTCTTTGGAGAGATTCCACTATAGACCACATACAGAGCAAAATGAGTGAATCTAACTCTAAAATGCATCTATATACATCCGTATGTGGTCCATAGTGAAATCTCTACAAAGACTTATATTTAGAAACGGAGGGAGTACGTCGCTCGAGCATGGGCCATCATGGAGGAAGGGTTTCGGAAGGATGTCGGTTTTGCTGTTGGGCTCGTCCGCCTATTTTATATCATGGGCCTCTCATGACGATACCGCCCATGCATGTATTTACTCGCGATGTCGGTCATGTTCATAGATTTGAATGCCACTTCATTCTTCATTGTAATAAGAAAAGAAAAAAGAATGCCATTAGACATTTCAAGCAATTAAGAGATGCACGTATTGTATATGTATACATACACTAATTTGCGCACAATCAAAATAGATATTATTTTTTAGCAGAATCATAATAAATACTTAATTCTTTTAGGAGTCAAAACATATTTATTTATTTTGAATGAGAGGGCTGTTCGCAGTTTGGGGCTTGGTGTGATGGGCCGCGTAGAGCATGTCCGGAGTGTTTGGCTTCATGGGCCGTCAAAATTTCTCTTCTAAAAAAATTCTTAAAGAAAGGGAAAATGATGAAAAATGAAAAGCAGAGCAAGAGCAGAGAGCTCGTCGTCTCCATCCCCTCGCTTGGTGGGTCATCGATCCACACCCACGCCGGCGACCGGAAGATTATATTTCTTCCTCAGAGGTTCCCGCCGGTGGCTAATGCCCGAATCGAAGATCCCGTGGCGCTGACTGAGCTGAGCTGGCCGGCGGAGCGGAGATGGAGTGAGAGGAAGGAGTTGATGGCCGTCACGAAGGTGGTGGGGATCCATGGAAAACGTGGTCGAAGGGAACTAGGACCTGGCGGCGTTGGCCGGAGATGGAGGAGACGAGCTCGCGGGCGGGCGATGCCCGCAGCATGGAAGAGGTGAGGTTCTCGTCTTGTTCACGGACGCCGCGTTGCCAGCCTGCAGGGTGCTCCCGGTCGTGGGGGCGGCAATAGTCAATGGAGGCAGCCGCAACCCCGAGCGTCCACCGCCGCCGCTCCTGGCGCCTCTTGTTGCCCGTCGCCGGCGTGTGGGAGAGCTCACGAATGGAGTTGAGTTGGTTGGGATGCGAAAAAGATGCGTGGCGGGCGGGCTGGTGTGAGGGCCGGAGTGGGAGATGGTGCCGGTCGACGATTCATCGGCGGGTCCGACGATTCAAATCACGCCGTGCACGCCGGACGCGAGGAAGAAGGCAGTTCCTTGGCTGGTCTTTGACGGCGCCGTGCTCGCCTAGGTCCGGTCCACGAGGAGCAGGAGGGCGGGAAGAGAGACGCCAGGAGAGGAGACAGAGGAGGCGATGATCGTGCAAGTTGGAAATTTCCGGGAAGACGGGCGGAGGCGACGGACGGCATGGCCAGTGCTGGAATTCAGGAAGGAGGAGGAGGAGGAAAACGCCAGCTCTTTTGAGGGAGGTTGGCGGCGGCGGCGAACGTAAGGTGGTCAGGACGAAGGGAGGTCATCGGCGAGGAAGACGCACGATGGCGGCGAATCGACCGAGGAAGAAGGCGTGGGATTGGATCAGATTGCGCCAGCCAGCAAGCCAGCCGTGGGCGCGACGAGTCCTCCTCGTTTCCTTTCGCACGTGCATACTCGGCTACATGTTGTTCTGCGTGAGCGCGACGCAAGCTGGGACGGACAAGCGACTCGCATGTATACTTTCCAAAACTTAGAGCATCTCCAGCCATTGGCCCATTGGGGGCGCATAAAATCGCCGCCTAGGGATGAGCCGGTGCTAAAATCGGCATGGGGGCGAGCCGGTTCCCCAACCGGCTCCCACAGGAACGCCCCAAGACGCGGGTTTAATTTTTTTAAATGGAATTTGGCAAAATTCGGCAAATTGGATAAACTATTCGGCTAAAGTTCGGCAAACTTGACATATATTCGACATGTTCGACGTTTCACATAAGTTATTTAAAAAACCTAACTAAGGGGCGAAGAAGTCGCTGAGCGCGGTGAAGTCGCCGATGTCGCCGCCATCCTCCTCGCCGTCGTCGGCCTTCTCCTTCTTGACGTGGCCGCCCCTGCTGGACCCCTCCCCGGCGTCGCCCTGGCGGACCGATGGCGGCGCTGCGTCGTCGTTGCTGTCGTCGACGACGACGATGCCTCCCTCGTCCCGGCTACAGCGCCGAGCTTCGAAGCACTCGTAGGCGAGGCGCTGGAGCTCCAGCTCCGTGTGTGCCCAGTCTTCACACACCCATTTGAGGGCAACCGCATCGTCGAGCTCCTCGCCGCCGGCGAGCCCGGGCTCCGTCTTGACGGCGGGGAGGCTTGGCTCCGTCTTTGGCTTGACGAAGCGCGGGGGAGCCGAGGAGGAGGCGCGCCGGCCGCCCTCGTTGATGACGATACCGGCGCTGCGCGTGCGCCGGTCGAGCGGCGTCTCCGCGGCGGGCTCAGCCTTGACGCCGAGCAGCGTCGGCGAGCCAGAGGAATGGGAGGAGGAGTAGGAGGAGGAGCCGAACCTCCTCTGCGTCCATTGCCCGGCGCTCCGGCGGGGTGGGGAGGCGGGGCCGCCGCCGAGGCAGGGTATGCCGATGGTGGGTTGTTGCCGCCCTCGAGGCACGTCGGCACCTGTAGAGCGTGTGGTCGGGGGCGCCCCACCATACGCGGCGCCCGTCGCTATTCTTCACGCCGCCCACCACCAGCGCCCCGTTGGTGGACGCCAGCCGTTGCGCCTGCCGGCGCTGGAAGTACGCCGCTGACGACGCTTGGTTGTCGGTGGCGTGCTGGGGGAGGGTGCGCTGCTCCTCCGGCAGGGACGCCCTCACACGGTTGACCTCGGCGGCACGGGGCGCGCGTCGACGTCGGGCACCAGGGGGATGGGGACGCCCCCGTTGCTGAGCCCCCACCCCGTCGCCCGACGCACATGTCCGGCGGCGCCGGGATGTTGGCCTCGAAGAGGAGGTGCACATCCCACTCGTGGAGCGAGCGGCGGCCGAAGCCGTTGGCCGCCGCCGCGTCGCCCGGGATGCGTTCGGCCATCGAGAGGGGAGGGAAGGGGAGACCGGAAGATCCCGGCGGCGGGCGGGAGGTAGGCAGAGCTCGGCGGCTGGTTTGGGCTCGGGATGGTGTGGCCAGCGGCGAGGGGGAGCCGCTGGTTTTATAGCCCCGTGCCGTGTGTATGCGTGGCGGAAGGGAAGATGTCGGTTTCAAAACCGGCGGATCTCAGATAGGGGGTCCTGAACTGCGCGTCTAGGCCGGATGGTAACAGGAGGCAAGGGACACGAAGTTTTACCCAGGTTCGGGCCCTCTCGATGGAGGTAAAACTCTACGTCCTGCTTGATTAATATTGATGATATGGGTAGTACAAGAGTAGACCTACCACGAGATCGGAGAGGCTAAACCCTAGAAGCTAGCCTATGGTATGATTGTTGATGTGTATGTTGTCCTACGGACTAAAACCCTCCGGTTTATATAGACACCGGAGAGGGTTAGGGTTACGCAAAGTCGGTTACAATGGTAGGAGATCTTCATATCCGTATCGCCAAGCTTGCCTTCCACGCCAAGGAAAGTCCCTTCCGGACACGGGACGGAGTCTTCAATCTTGTATCTTCACAGTCCAGGAGTCCGGTTGAAGGTATAGTTCGGCCATCCGGACCCCCCTAATCTAGGACTCCCTCAGTAGCCCCTGAACTAGGCTTCAATGACGACGAGTCCGGCGCGCAGATTGTCTTCGGCATTGCAAGGCGGGTTCCCCCTCCAGGTACTTCATAGAAGATTTTGAACACAAAGATAGTGTCCGGCTCTGCAAAATAAGTTTCTACATATTGCCATAGAGAAAATAATATTTACACAAATCTAATCTGCTGACGTATTCCATAGCGTGACACACCACAGCCAAGCCTTTATCCGAGTCGTTTCATTATCCCACCTCAGCGCGTCATGCGAGGCGATTTCCTTGTCACGTCTTGTTAAAGCAGAGATCGTGTCCCCTTATTCCGGGATTCTCATCAACACGAGCGTGGGTAACCCAACCGCGCCATTGATTACGGCGCTTGGAGATAAGAGAGTTTTACCAGGCTGGTGGGGACATGTAGTTGCGTCCACCCATATAAGGGGATAAGGATCCACCCTTTCACCTAAGCCTTCTTCCTCCTTCGCCTATCCATTCTTGCGCACTCGAGCTCCAGCGCACAAGTCCGCACTCCCCACCTCAACCTCCTCCAGCCATGTCCAGAGCGGGAGGCAAGTGGATGGTCTCCTCCGTCACAGAGGGACACATCAAAAAGCTGAGGAAGGCCGGATACCTGTCTAACGACATCGCGTGCCGGCTTCCCGAAAAGGGGCAGCTCATCCCCACCCCTAGGCCCCATGAGAGGGTGGTGTTCCTCCCCCATTTTCTCCGCGGACTGGGCTTCCCTCTCCACCCATTTGTCCGAGGGCTCATGTTCTACTACGGCCTGGATTTCCACGATCTGGCCCCGAACTTCGTCCTCAACATCTCGGCGTTTATCGTCGTGTGCGAGGCCTTCCTCCGCATCCGCCCCCATTTCGGCCTATGGCTCAAGACTTTCAACGTCAAGCCGAAGGTGGTGCGCGGCAACCAGGCAGAGTGCGGAGGCGCCATGGTGGGCAAGATGGCCAACGTCCTATGGCTCGAGGGCTTGTTTGTGGAGACCCTGAAGGGGTGGCAATCGGGGTGGTTTTACATCACCGAGCCGCGCGACACCGAAGGGGTCGCACCCCCTGTGTTTCGATCCGGACCCCCTACGCGGCTCACCTCCTGGAAGCAGACGGGCCTGACGTGGGGCAAGAAGGGAGAGATGACCGGACTCCAAACATGCGTCCAAACCCTGATGGACAAGAAGCTCAAACTTGTCAACGTAGTCCTGGTTATGCTCATCTGCTTGATCCTCCCATGTCAACAACGGGCTTTCAACCTGTGGGAGTTCGACCCGGCGCGGCACCAAACTCTGAGTAGGCTCTTCGACACGACGTACGAAGATGCCTGGAAGGTGCTTTTCAAGGGCGCTAAGGCTCCCGCATCCGCTACCGAGGATCGCGGATTCAGTGCGCAGCGTCATGCTCTCGTGGTAAGCTATTTTTTCCTTTTACAGGGTATCAGTTTTTCATAGTTTGACTTCATGCGGGATCTAAGCTCCCTTTCCTTTGACAGGATTGGCAGGTGACATTCGGACAGATCAACTATCTGGCTCCTTTGCCCGAAGGCCCAGCGGACGCTCGCTTGGAGAAGCTGCTGGTTCCGGCACCCTATGTGGTGCCGGAGAAGAAGGCCGCAAAAAAGGCCGCGGGGACTCAAAAGAGTGCCCAGCGCTAGGAGGTGTCGGATCCATCATCCGATGGTTCCGAGGCGCATTCCTCCCGTGAAGACGAGGAGGAAGAAGAAGAAGAAACCTCTCCCCCTCCAGCGGGAGGAGAGAAGAAAAGGAAGGCCGCCCTCTATGGGGAGGCCGGAGGATCCAAGAAGGGGAAAACCCTTCCTCCGGACTACTCCACCGACACCGACGACGGCGGAGAGGAGTGGCAGCTCAGGGCCAAGCCCCTGGCAAAATCGCAAGTATCCGGATACCAGAGTAATCCATAGTATTCATTTATTGCACAGCTTTCCCTTACGTCGAATATGTTTATGCAGCCCACCCAAAGACTGGCTCGACGCCTCATCGAGCGGCTCACTGGACTCGTCGGATGTGAACTCGCTTCCGACGGCTTCCTTCCCCCGCCCTACGGACGACACCGAAGTGTTGTCCCAACAGGTTCCAAGCCGGGAGGAGGTGGTCCTGAAGGCGCCGCAAGGCGACCTCCCGGACTCCAGGAGTAAAGGGGATGAAACCCCCAGGGCTCCAAATCTGGCTCTAGGCCGGACACCGCTCCGGAACCTTCAAAGGTTCCATAGTCCGGTGGGGGACCTCCTTTCAAGAGGAGTAAGTCCACTGTGCCGGCGGCCCCCGTCCAACCGAAGGCGCCGGACAATATGTTGGAGGCGCCTCCATCGACGAGGAGCACCGCACTATTATGAGTGTGGTGGTCCAGAATGTTCAGTCCGCCAAGAGCGGACTGACTGAAGCTTGTACTAGCCTTTTAACAGGCTTTGAGGTAAGTAAAGAATGTGTAAATAATATTACCGCATAGACAGTAGCCCCTGATGCTCTGTTTGGCATTCGGGAAGACAAGCCGAATAGAGGATCAAATAAAATTCGCAGGAGTCTAACAAAAATGAGTCAATATGCATATGCAGGCTTCTCTGCTTGCGTCCGCCGCACTGACTGCGGAAGTGGACAAGCTAAAGCAGAACCTCGAGCGGTCCGAGCAAGAGCTCGGGCGTGCCAAGAAGCAGCTCGAGGACAATGAAGGTAAGAAATACCTTGTTTTTTAAATATATATATAAAAAGGTGCAATTGCAAAGAATGACAGGATTATCATGGCTATTGTAGGGGCCACGTCTGAAGTGGTGACCCTTAAGCAAGCGTTGGTCGAGGCCGAGAAGAGGGCGGCCTCGGAGTGTATCGAGCGGGAGAAGTATGAGACCGAGGTTGGCAAGGTGCGGCAAGAGCTCCAGGCTCTCATGGAGAAACATGAGAGTTTGGAGCTTGACTCAAAGACGCGAGCGTCCGAGCTCGCGGTGGCTATTGAAAATGCCAAGTCTGCCAAGGCCAAATCCCCGAAGACCCTCCAGGAGTTGGATGAGGTGAAGAAGATAGCGGCGGGTAAGGCATTCTTTATGCAAAGCAAACACATAAACATGAGTTACTTGTTACTTACCCGAATCCGGAGCTCTCCAGGAGCGTTCACAGATCTTCCCCGGAGTGTGTCCGATGCCGCCGCATTCTATCGAGCCGAGGAGGGCAGCTCAACAGAGAAGGTGTTCTGGTCTCAGTATGCTGAGGCCGGACACCCCGTGCCCCTGAGCGACCAGCTGAAGCAACTGGTCGAGCTCCACAAGGCGACCGAACAGGCCATGAAGGGCCTCATTGTTCGGCTGTGGCCTGGAGGGGCTCTACCTGGGAGCTATTTCGGGCTGGTGCAGCGGCTGGTGGAGGCCTGTCCAAGGCTCGAAGTCATCAAGCGCTCCATCTGCATTGAAGGTGCCCGTAGGGTCCTTGCCCGTGCTAAGGTGCACTGGGGCAAGCTGGATGCTGAGAAGCTTGTGAAGGACGGGCCACCGCCGGGGAAAGAGCATCGCAAGCCCGAGAATTACTATAAGGATGTTCTGAAGGGTGCCTGCCTTGTGGCGGATGAATGTTCTAGGGATGTAATTTTTGAGTGAAACTTGCTCGTTTTGTCCTGTGCGCTGAAAACTTGTTCATATGCGCTAAGCAATTCTGTTGGAATTTAAAATATTACCTTCTGTGCGGTTGTTTATCAATTCTGAGAGATGGCGAGTCGTCGGCTTCTGCCCCCGTGCCGCTAGTGCTGGGGTGTTCGGGGATAAACCTGAGCGCTCTTTTTCCCATGTTTGGGTCCTTCGAGGGAGGTGCTCAGCCCAACGAACAAGGCAATCGGACTATAATGCGTGAACACTCTCACTTAGCTATAGAATTCTATAATTTTAAATTTCAGCAAAGCCCCTGGTATTCGGAAAACCGAGTTCGGGGCGCTATCCACGCCTTGGCCGGATAGAGCCGGCTCCTCGCCCTAAGCGGCATAAGTCTTTAGGGACTCGAAAAACCTCTCAAACAGCGACCAGCTCTCACTTCATCATGACAGTCAGTTTTAGCTTTCTCCACTGAGGTGCTCGACCCAGCTCAACTGGGGCACAATCGCAGTGGTTCTCCTAGTGCTACCTTAGCCGATATAGCGGAACGTAAGGCACCAAAACATAGGAGCCGGGCAAACCCAACTATTGACCCAAGACATGATTCGGAGCCGATGCATATAATGCTATAAGTTTGGGGTGCCGCACTTGTTAAAGTGTTCGGACTTCTCACACCATATTGAGGGGTACTAAAGCCCCTGGCGTATTTTGGCCGTACCAACGTGTACAGGTGCAACATGTCGTTAAGGAACATATATAAAGAAAAAAGGTAATGCAAAAATAGACGAAAGCTATGCATTGTTTATTAAAAAGGGCTGCGATCAAAGCAGAACGATACAAATAATGCGATAAGTGGAAGGTTGGACTAGTTAACATGTCCGTTCCAGGGGCAAGCTGCGGAATAGTATGCGGAGCAGGTATACTGCTCGTGATAGAGACCACCTGGGAGTTCCGTAATGCAGCGTGGCTTGTCTGCTTCCCTGGTTCTTGCATCGTTTGTGTGGCAATTGAACTGCCGAACAGGCCTTCTCAAGGATGGAGTCCTAAAAGTAAGAGAAAATTAAAAAATCGGCAGCCCTTGATACGGTTTAAGCCGTGTTTTGGGCGTGCCGTGATGGTGCCCCTCCCCCTGTACCCATGGTATGTCTAGAGCGTAGTTATGTACGTGAAGTACTGGCGTCGCCTTTTTGCGAGGGTTGGGGTTGGGGCCGCATTGCTACGCCTGCTCGGATCGTGCCAGGCGGTCTTGTTGTAGGTTACTCCGAGCGCGCTTGACGGTGTCCGGTCGTTTAGTGGCCGGACTGGAGAACTGCCTGGAGAGGCTGCTTTGTACTTCTGCTGCAAGGGCCGCCATGTGCTCCTCCGTTCGGAGGGAGCGTTCGGTGTTTCCATTGACCGTAATGTGACGCCCCCGATTTAATCGTACACTAATCATACACGCGAACGTATACGATCAAGATCAGGGACTCACGGGAAGATATCACAACACAACTCTACAAATAAAATAAGTCATACAAGCATCATATTACAAGCCAGGGGCCTCGAAGGCTCGAATACAAGAGCTCGATCATAGACGAGTCAGCGGAAGCAGCAATATCTGAGTACAGACATAAGTTAAACAAGTTTGCCTTAAGAAGGCTAGCACAAACTGGGATACAGATCGAAAGAGGCGCAGGCCTCCTGCCTGGGATCCTCCTAAACTACTCCTGGTCGTCGTCAGCGGGAAGCACGTAGTAGTAGGCACCTCCGGTGTAGTAGGAGTCGTCATCGACGGTGGCGTCTGGCTCCTGGGCTCCAACATCTGGTTGCGACAACCAGGTAGAAGGGATAGAGGGAAAAGAAGGAGAAAGCAACCATGAGTACTCATCCAAAGTACTCGCAAGCAAGGAGCTACACTACATATGTATGCATTGGTATCAACTGGAATAAGGCTATTATAAGTGGACTGAACTGCAGAAAGCCGGAATAAGAGGGGGATAGCTAGTCCTTTCGAAGACTACGCTTCTGGCAGCCTCCGTCTTGCAGCATGTAGAAGAGAGTAGACTGAAGTCCTCCAAGTAGCATCGCATAGCATAATCCTAACCGATGATCCTCCCCTCGTCGCCCTGTGAGAGAGCGATCACCGGTTGTATCTGGTACTTGGAAGGGTGTGTTTTATTAAGTATCCGGTTCTAGTTGTCATAAGGTCAAAGTACAACTCCGGGTCGTCCTTTTACCGAGGGACACGGCTATTCGAATAGATAAACTTCCCTGCAGGGGTGCACCACATACCCCAACACGCTCGATCCCATTTGGCCGGACACACTTTTCTGGGTCATGCCCGGCCTCGGAAGATCAACACGTCGCAGCCCTACCTAGGCACAACAGAGAGGTCAGCACGCCGGTCTAAATCCTATGGAGCAGGGGTCTGGGCCCATCGCCCTTTGCACACCTGCACGTTGCGTACGCGGCCGGAAGCAGACCTAGCCTAGTGGCTTTCCAGTCCAATCCGGCGCGCGCCACTCAGTCGCTGACGTCACGAAGGCTTCGGCTGATACCACGACGTCGGGATACCCATAACTACTCCCACGTAGATGGTTAGTGCATATAGACCAAATGGCCAGACTCAGATCAAATACCCAGATCTCGTTAAGCGTGTTAAGTATCCGCGAACACCGACCAGGGCCAGGCCCACCTCTCTCCTAGGTGGTCGGAACCTGCCCTGTCGCTCCGCCTCAAAGATCCACTCGCAGGTGCTCCTACGAGCCGTCCCGTCTTTAGTCACCACATGTATCATGTATAAAGTATATAGTATATACCCGTGATCACCTCCCGAGTGATCACGGCCCGATAGTATAGCATGGCAGACGGACAAGAATGTAGGGCCACTGATGATAAACTAGCATCCTATACTAAGTATTAGGATTGCAGGTAAAGGTAACAACAGTAGTAGCAAGGACAGGCTATGCATCAGTATAGGATTAACGGGAAGCAGTAACAGGCTACGCTACTCTAATGCAAGCAGTATAGAGAAGAGTAGGCGATATCTGGTGATCAAAGGGGGGGCTTGCCTGGTTGCTCTGGCAAGAGAGGGGGGTCGTCAACTCCGTAGTCGTACTGGGTAGCAGCGGCGTCGGTTTCGTTATCTAGCGGAAGAAGAGGGGGGAAGAAACAATGAATACAATGCAAACAGATGCATAACGAGGCATGACAAGACAAGTGATGGTGTTAGGGGTGCCCTAACGCGGTATGAGGTGATACCGGTGAAGGGGGGGAAACATCCGGGGAAGTATCCCCGATGTTTCGCGTTTTCGAGCAGAGGAGCCGGAGGGGGAAAGTTGCGAGTTTGCTATGCTAGGGATGCGTGACGGACGAACGGGCTGCGTATCCGGGTTCGTCTCGTCGTTCTGAGCAACTTTCATGTAGAAAGTATTTTTATCCGAGTTACGGATTAAAAGATATGATTTTCTAAAGTTTTATTAAATTTTGGAATTAATTATTTAATTCAACATTATCCAGAATAGTAAAAGACGACGTCAGCATGACATCATGCTGACGTCAGCAGTCAACTTAGCAGTTGACTGGGTCAACTATGTGTGGGTCCCGCATGTCATTCACTATTCGTTAATTAATCACAGTTAATTAGGTTAACTAGTTAATTAGGCTAATCTAATCAGGATTAATTAATTAATTTAATTAATTAATATTTTTATTTTTATTTTTTTAATATCTTTTTTTTTATTAAACGTTCTGGGGGGCAAGGGCCCCACATGTCATTGGCCCAGGGGGCCTTAACGGGCATGGGCATGCGGGAACTGGGGATACGGGCGTATCCCGGTTGTCCCCGGGCGCCGGCCGGTGCGGCCAAGGGGCGCCGAGCGCGGCCACGAGGAGCAGGGGCAGGGCAGCGCGCCGACGTGGAGCTCCGGCGGCCGAGTTCACGCGGAGTAGGTGGGGGGGGCACCGCGGCGAGCAGATGCAGCGAGGCACGGCGAGTGATCCAGGGGATCCGACGATAGGCGCCATCCCCAGGCGCCTGAGGAGGTGCGCGTGTGGGGTCAAGCACCGGCGGCCAGCGACGCAGCGCGGTGCGGGGAGGGGGCCGTGGCGAAAGGCGAGCTGGCGCGTGCGTGCGCTGGACGAGGCAGCATCGGGAGGGAGAGGGCGCGGCCACGGCGCGTGACAGTAGGGCGGCAGGGAGGCGGGGGGAGCAGCACCAGGTGCGCGCGGGGGGCGGGGCTGCGCGGGATCGCGGCCAAGCCCCGCAGCAGGCAGCAGCAACGAGCTGGGGGGGGTCGGCGACGAGCAAGCAGCAGGGGAGGAGGCGGGCGTGGTCTGGCAAGCGACGCAGAAGGGAGAGTAGGGTAGGCACGTCCGAACGAGGTGGGGCGCGAGCACAGACAGGGGGCGCGGGCGCGGCCAGGGCGGCCGACGCGCGTGAGGGCGCCGGTGAGCGAGGCCATGGCCGAAGTTGCCGAAGCAGGGGATGGGGAGGAGATGCCGGGGCCTCACCACGGGGTCGTGGGGGTCTAGGCAGTGGTGCTCGGGGAGGGAGACGGGGACGACGGCGTTGATGGAGATGACGACGGCGATGGCGTCCGGCAAGGAGGCGTGGTCGAGGCGGCGTGAGGAGGAGACGAGGAGGCGGCGGATCCGGCGATGAAGCTCGGCGGCAGGCGGCGGGATCCACGGGCGGCAACGGCGATGTCGGCGGGGCGCGGTCGGGGTTGAGCCCTCGATCTCGATCCAGATCGAGGAGGGAGTGGGCGATGTGGGAGGGGAGTGGGGTAGTGCGGTCGGGTTAGGGTTTCCCCCCCCCCCCCCGAAGTGGGGATAAGGAGGGGAGTGGGGCACCGACTGGGCCGGCCTGGCTAGCCCAGTGGCCAGCTGGGCCGAGGCCCAGCGAGGGGGCCTTTTATTTCCTTTTAGTTTTGTTTTGCCTTTTGCTTTTGTATTTTCTTTTCTTTTATTTCTTTACTGTTTCATTTAAAGTTTCTATTATTTTAGTTTTATAAAATACCAAGTTAGCACCTAAATTAATATTACTAATTAGGCCTCTGCCATAATTATTTTGGCACACTACTAATTTAGTTACAATATTATAACTTTATAAAAGGCATTAAATTAATTATTTTTCCCTAAGCTTTGGTTATTTTAGTGAATTTAAATATTATAAGAAATGTTAGTTTCCCCACCATTAATATCCATGATTTACTTATCACATTAAGAACATTTTAGTTTTGACCTTTGAAAACTTTAATTGTTTGACTTGGTTTTGAATTTGAATTTGAATCAGTTTTGAACTAACTTCGAGATTAGCAACTATAAACGAGGTGACGTGGCATCATTAGCAGAGGATCACTGTAGCTTAATTACCCGGGCGTCACAATTCTCCTCCACTACAAGAAATCTCGTCCCGAGATTTAAGCGATGGAGTAAGGGGCAAAGGTGTTGGTAGCGAAAAACCTAACGAGTCTTCTCGGTCTTGGCTGCCCTTTCGAAGAGGTTGATCCCTTTCGTTGATGTCTTCATTTCACTGCTTCAAGTCACCATGATCAACTTGTCATCCTTTCTTTGGGACCTCCATCGTACTTACAAATAGGTAAGGGGCAGCTCTACAACGATAGGATGTTATAAGGGAAAATCTTCTGGGGTTTTCCCAAGTATGAACATATGAGTATCTCTCGAGTTGAACAAATGAAACACATCGAGAGCAAGGTAAGACGGTGCAATAAGAAGTTTCAAGCGGATAGGCAATCGTTCATTGACTGAAACCGAGTGTGAATGGGGTTCAGAGCTACGGGAATAAGTATTGTGTCCAATACCAGAATTGATCACTAGGAAGGTGGCTCGCAAATTACATTCGAAGTCAAGCTCTAGGGATAACTTTGGCAACAGGGTGTATAGGAGAGTCAGGTTTCGATCCTGTGGAACCGTGGGTTATGGGCCCACTAGGTGGGTTGTTTTTTTTTATAGGAGCAGGGACATCTTGCCCGGTCATGATAGCAAGGCATGTCAGAGAGTACCATGTCAGTTATGTCGGCAACAACGTTGGTACCTAGGGCGAGGGACGAAGGGAACCATTTTCCTGCTCGTCGAAACGAGGCGGACCAATAGGCAAAGTCCTCGTCCATCGGTGGTTACCGAAATGTCAACAACAACAGTAACAGGGTCTTACTGACAGAGTCGTACGCTGAGGTGCTTGTAAAAGCAGTGACGTATTACTGCTTAGATCATATAAGCCTCAAGAAGGTTAAACAGAACAATGGAAAGGAAAATGTGATTATTAGATTAAACAGAACAATGGAAAGGAAAAATGAGTTTAAGCACATATTTCAGGGGTATATCCTTCCCAATACAAGCATAGTATGATACCCAAGACCGGATAGAAGGTAGAAACCCACTTAGGTAAGGGGAGAGGAATTTCATGACGTTACCCATACAACGGTGTTTGGATAGTTGAGCAAGAAACGATTAGCATTGGGCTTCAAATGTTCTTGTTGAAGAACGGAGTACCATAAACGTGCTTCGAGATAGCATTGACATGGCCAACAGGTGAAAATCAGACTTTGGAAACAAAAAGGATCCATTAGGAATAACTTGTAGAATAAGTCTTACAGTTTCCTCATGGAAGAATGGATAACGTTGCTAAAAGGGAACTATAACAATAGGGCCTCTGGCCAGGTGGACTAGGTATGATACCACCTTACTGGGTCATCTAAAGACCAACATTATAACTCTTGGAAATATGTTCCAACCACCATATCTGACCGAGATTCAGATTTGATTGGTGTCAGGATACCTCAGACTCGGGATGCCTGAGAAGAAAAGGTGCAACACAATTTGACGAGATGACATTGTGAGATTCTCAGAAGTGATCTATGTAAGTGAGCTCTGAAACAAGAGGTCATCAGTAAACCAAGGAGAGGATGAGGAAGTGGCTGATAGGCTCAGCAACAAATCATCGAGATTTCCAAAGGATTGATTTCCACAATTATGTGAACAAGGAAATATCATTTGTCGGATCAAATGTCATAATGATGTATGCTCGAGGGAAACATACACAACTGAACAATGATAGAAGGGTGCACCCAGGAATCTGGACTAGGTAGCACGATCAATGTTTGAATGATGATTCAATAATCAATAGACTTAGAATGAAACTGTAGACCAATAACTTCAAGCAATAGGGTTGCTAGAAGTTTAGAATTTATACAACACAGACCATTAGTCGGTATTCCGGTTAGAAACAAATACGGAGACCAAGAAATGAACGCAAAAGGCAAGAGATATTACTATATCAAGAATTCTCAACAGGTGGTAAAATTACCACGACATTCTTGACATAAAAGATGGTAATACTCCAAGGTAAAACATAATACAAGCTGGATAGCAAGTAACTCAAGGTACAACACAAAACAGGAACAAGTTTTGTGTTGGAGGGAATGCAATAATGTTTTCGATGATAACCCAAATCATCGAGGGCAAAGGATGCTATTTCTCATCAAGAATTCGATAGATATCTTGGAAGACCTCATAAGGTTGATGATGTTCACGACACATTTGTCGAGAGATTTCAAGATGTAACCAATCAGCGACGCCATCAAGTCAAATGAATGATGAAGCGGAAGGTCATTGGGACCACGGGTAGGACACAAACTTTAAATCAAGCTTGTTGCTCAAGGTGAACTGATATGACGAGGAAGATCGATGTAAGCTTAGATCATCATCGAAAGTTGTGCTCCGAGATTAAGGACCAGGTAGCACAGTTAAAATTTAGTACGATAATGATATAGCCGATCAGGCTAGGAATGACTTGAAGGATTATTAAACTCGTAAGCAACAAGAATTACTTAGAGTTATTGAATCATGGGCGGAATCGATTCACTTATCGGTGTTCTCGAGTGACTAATAACTCAGAACCCGGGGGGAATCCGAGATCGGTGAGAAACAATACTAGAAGAAGACTCGCAGGAAGCAACACAGTACTCGAGATACAGAGGTTAATACTCGAGGAAGATCAAAAATAGAGGTTGCAGAGATGTATCGATCAACAAAAGACAAGTGCTTTAACTTGTCTGAGAAATGGAATCAATGAGAAAATGTGGTCGGGATCATGATTGCAAATGATCAATACCTAGGTACCAGATGATGTCATATCAAGGAAATAGTTAATATTGCAAGAAGCTTCTATGATAGGATCTACATCGTGTCCATGGGCATGAACACAAAGTTCAAGGTCGACTCCCACTTCTTTAATGCATAAACTTTCATTCACTTCTCACTTTCAACGAAGTTGTGGTGTTGAAATTTTATCCGTCATAACACCAGAAGAGTATGACTCGTGAAAACTTTCGAGTTCACACATATTAAGGAAAGCATAGGTTCAACCCGTCAGGGTATCCTGGAAACATATACCACAAGCTTCAATAGTAAATACCACAAGCTCGAGAGCGGAGCATGGTTGGTCAATCAGAGCATAGGATTTACCAATGGAGAAAGAACTTCCAAAGGGATTGAATATGAAGGACGCTATCGGATAAAATCCAACAAAGGATCCGGTGGTCCTCAAAGGATCTGATGTGAGCATCGGTACTCAACCAGAGGGAGAAACAATGCAAGGAGATCAGACTTTAGAAACAACTGACTAATTCAAGGCTCAAATGCAAAGGAATTATCAATTCCAAGACAAGGGATCCGAAGCAATGCTCTGCTCAGGGATGGATAAGTTGAATAGCCTTAAGGGTACAATCGACAGCAATTTGATTGGTCGAGATCCAGCTCATGTTTTAAAATAACGACTGAGCTGGAAAGATAATTTAAAAGAATCAACTGATGATTGCGTGCATTCGCACTCATGTTGAATCAATAGGATCAAAAAGACGATGCCTAAGGATACTAACGAAAATTTCCAGACATATGGAAAGCATCCATAATGCAAGCAGGTAAGTATTACAGAGCAATAAGCTACTAGGGATTTTTGGAGGATTGAATAGTATTTCGAAGACCATTGTGAAACACATGAATAACTGGGGATTAGTGGATACTCGACAAGTGCGAGGATTTAATTGAAGGGGTATTCATGTGGCAAGGAACTGCTAGGCAGTAGGTACAAAATATTCTCGGAACAATAGAGAAGACTTCGGGGTATCTTGTAATAACAAGATCAATGGGGGATGATCGTATGAATGGCAAGTGTAAGTAGTTATCCATAAGGATTTATCGGTGGTCGGGAATAGCAAAAGTGATGGGCACAAAGTCTCGAGAGGAATAGCAAAGAGTATCTTCGGAATCTTCTGGTGAAGCAGGCCATCATCTGGAATGAAGGGCTCTCCGGGAGAGAGTGATAACGAGGTCCTAATGTTAGATTTAGCAAAATTCATTTAACCCGGATAGGGGAGAGATTAGAGTCCCAGAGTAAAGATCGAGGAGTAAAAGATCCTAATACCACCCAGATGGCGACGTGGGCCCGTAAGCCGCACAGCCATGTTAGTAAAACAGTTTTTCAATGACTAGACTCGACTTCGGCCAAGAAGTGTGGAAGGGGGATTCCTACAGGCAGTCGGCTCTGATACCAACTTGACACGCCCCCGATTTAATCGTACACTAATCATACACGCGAACGTATATGATCAAGATCAGGGACTCACGGGAAGATATCACAACACAACTCTACAAATAAAATAAGTCATACAAGCATCATATTACAAGCCAGGGGCCTCGAAGGCTCGAATACAAGAGCTCGATCATAGACGAGTCAGCGGAAGCAGCAATATCTGAGTACAGACATAAGTTAAACAAGTTTGCCTTAAGAAGGCTAGCACAAACTGGGAAACAGATCGAAAGAGGCGCAGGCCTCCTGCCTGGGATACTCCTAAACTACTCCTGGTCGTCGTCAGCGGGCAGCACGTAGTAGTAGGCACCTCCGGTGTAGTAGGAGTCGTCATCGACGGTGGCGTCTGGCTCCTGGGCTCCAACATCTGGTTGCGACAACCAGGTAGAAGGGATAGAGGGAAAAGAAGGAGAAAGCAACCGTGAGTACTCATCCAAAGTACTCGCAAGCAAGGAGCTACACTACATATGTATGCATTGGTATCAACTGGAATAAGGCTATTATAAGTGGACTGAACTGCAGAAAGCCGGAATAAGAGGGGGATAGCTAGTCCCTTCGAAGACTACGCTTCTGGTAGCCTCCGTCTTGCAGCATGTAGAAGAGAGTAGACTGAAGTCCTCCAAGTAGCATCGCATAGCATAATCCTAACCGATGATCCTCCCCTCGTCGCCCTGTGAGAGAGCGATCACCGGTTGTATCTGGTACTTGGAAGGGTGTGTTTTATTAAGTATCCGGTTCTAGTTGTCATAAGGTCAAAGTACAACTCCGGGTCGTCCTTTTACCGAGGGACACGGCTATTCGAATAGATAAACTTCCCTGCAGGGGTGCACCACATACCCCAACACGCTCGATCCCATTTGGCCGGACACACTTTTCTGGGTCATGCCCGGCCTCGGAAGATCAACACGTCGCAGCCCTACCTAGGCACAACAGAGAGGTCAGCACGCCGGTCTAAATCCTATGGCGCAGGGGTCTGGGCCCATCGCCCTTTGCACACCTGCACGTTGCGTACGCGGCCGGAAGAAGACCTAGCCTAGTGGCTTTCCAGTCCAATCCGGCGCGCGCCACTCAGTCGTTGACGTCACGAAGGCTTCGGCTAATACCACGACGTCGGGATACCCATAACTACTCCCACGTAGATGGTTAGTGTGTATAGACCAAATGGCCAGACTCAGATCAAATACCCAGATCTCGTTAAGCGTGTTAAGTATCCGCGAACACCGACCAGGGCCAGGCCCACCTCTCTCCTAGGTGGTCGGAACCTGCCCTGTCGCTCCGCCTCAAAGATCCACTCGCGGGTGCTCCTACGAGCCGTCCCGTCTTTAGTCACCACATGTATCATGTATAAAGTATATAGTATATACCCATGATCACCTCCCGAGTGATCACGGCCCGATAGTATAGCATGGCAGACGGACAAGAATGTAGGGCCACTGATGATAAACTAGCATCCTATACTAAGTATTAGGATTGCAGGTAAAGGTAACAACAGTAGTAGCAAGGACAGGCTATGCATCAGTATAGGATTAACGGGAAGCAGTAACAGGCTACGCTACTCTAATGCAAGCAGTATAGAGAAGAGTAGGCGATATCTGGTGATCAAAGGGGGGGCTTGCCTGGTTGCTCTGGCAAGAGAGGGGGGTCGTCAACTCCGTAGTCGTACTGGGTAGCAGCGGCGTCGGTCACGTTATCTAGCGGAAGAAGAGGGGGGAAGAAACAATGAATACAATGCAAACAGATGCATAACGAGGCATGACAAGACAAGTGACGGTGTTAGGGGTGCCCTAACGCGGTATGAGGTGATACCGGTGAAGGGGGGAAACATCCGGGGAAGTATCCCCGGTGTTTCGCGTTTTCGAGCAGAGGAGCCGGAGGGGGAAAGTTGCGAGTTTGCTATGCTAGGGATGCGTGACGGACGAACGGGCTGCGTATCCGGGTTCGTCTCGTCGTTCTGAGCAACTTTCATGTAGAAAGTATTTTTATCCGAGTTACGGATTAAAAGATATGATTTTCTAAAGTTTTATTAAATTTTGGAACTAATTATTTAATTCAACATTATCCAGAATAGTAAAAGACGACGTCAGCATGACATCATGCTGACGTCAGCAATCAACTTAGCAGTTGACTGGGTCAACTATGTGTGGGTCCTGCATGTCATTCACTATTCGTTAATTAATCACAGTTAATTAGGTTAACTAGTTAATTAGGCTAATCTAATCAGGATTAATTAATTAATTTAATTAATTAATATTTTTATTTTTATTTTTATTTTTATTTTTTTAATATCTTTTTTTTATTAAACGTTCTGGGGGGCAAGGGCCCCACATGTCATTGGCCCAGGGGGCCTTAACGGGCATGGGCATGCGGGAACTGGGGATACGGGCGTATCCCGTTTGTCCCCAGGCGCCGGCCGGTGCGGCCAAGGGGCGCTGAGCGCGGCCACGAGGAGCAGGGGCAGGGCAGCGCGCCGACGTGGAGCTCCGGCGGCCGAGTTCACGCGGAGTAGGTGGGGGGGCACCGCGGCGAGCAGATGCAGCGAGGCACGGCGAGTGATCCAGGGGATCCGACGACAGGCGCCATCCCCAGGCGCCTGAGGAGGTGCGCGTGTGGGGTCAAGCACCGGCGGCCAGCGACGCAGCGCGGTGCGGGGAGGGGGCCGTGGCGAAAGGCGAGCTGGTGCGCGCGTGCGCTGGACGAGGCAGCAGCGGGAGGGAGAGGGCGCGGCCACGGAGCGTGACAGCAGGGCGGCAAGGAGGCGGGGGGAGCAGCACCAGGTGCGCGCGGGGGGGGGCTGCGCGGGCGCGCGGCCAAGCCCCGCAGCAGGCAGCAGCAACGAGCTGGGGGGGTCGGCGACGAGCAAGCAGTAGGGGAGGAGGCGGGCGTGGTCTGGCGAGCGACGCGGAAGGGAGAGCAGGGCAGGCACGTCCGAACGAGGTGGGGCGCGAGCACAGGCAGGGGGCGCGGGCGCGGCCAGGGCGGCCGATGCGCGTGAGGGCGCCGGTGAGCGAGGCCATGGCCGAAGTTGCCGAAGCAGGGGATGGGGAGGAGATGCCGGGGCCTCACCACGGGGTCGTGGGGGTCTAGGCAGTGGTGCTCGGGGAGGGAGACGGGGACGACGGCGTTGATGGAGATGACGACGGCGATGGCGTCCGGCAAGGAGGCGTGGTCGAGGCGGCGTGAGGAGGAGACGAGGAGGCGGCGGATCCGGCGACGAAGCTCGGCGGCAGGCGGCGGGATCCACGGGCGGCAACGGCGATGTCGGCGGGGCGCGGTCGGGGTTGAGCCCTCGATCTCGATCCAGATCGAGGAGGGAGTGGGCGATGTGGGGGGGAGTGGGGTAGTGCGGTCGGGTTAGGGTCCCCCCCCCCCCGAAGTGGGGATAAGGAGGGGAGCGGGGCACCGACTGGGTCGGCCTGGCTAGCCCAGTGGCCAGCTGGGCCGAGGCCCAGCGAGGGGGCCTTTTATTTCCTTTTAGTTTTGTTTTGCCTTTTGCTTTTGTATTTTCTTTTCTTTTATTTCTTTACTGTTTCATTTAAAGTTTCTATTATTTTAGTTTTATAAAATACCAAGTTAGCACCTAAATTAATATTATTAATTAGGCCTCTGCCATAATTATTTTGGCACACTACTAATTTAGTTACAATATTATAACTTTATAAAAGGCATTAAATTAATTATTTTTCCCTAAGCTTTGGTTATTTTAGTGAATTTAAATATTATAAGAAATGTTAGTTTCCCCACCATTAATATCCATGATTTACTTATCACATTAAGAACATTTTAGTTTTGACCTTTGAAAACTTTAATTGTTTGACTTGGTTTTGAATTTGAATTTGGAATCGGTTTTGAACTAACTTCGAGATTAGCAACTATAAACGAGGTGACGTGGCATCATTAGCAGAGGATCACTGTAGCTTAATTACCCGGGCGTCACACGTAATTACTCCTCGAGGGCCTGGCATCTTGAGCTTAAGGTATGCGTAGTGTGGTACTGCATTGAACTTAGCGAATGCAGTTCTCCCGAGCAGTGCGTGATAGCCACTACGAAACGGGACTATGTCGAAGATTAGCTCCTCGCTTCCGAAATTATCCGGAGATCCGAAGACCACTTCAAGTGTGACTGAGCCTGTACAGTTGGCCTCTACACCTGGTATTACGCCCTTAAAGGTCGTTTTGCTGGGCTTAATCCTCGAGGGATCTATGCCCATTTTCTGCACTGTATCCTGGTAAAGCAGGTTCAGACTGCTGCCGCCGTCCATAAGGACTCTACTGAGATGAAATCCGTCAATAATTGGGTCTAAAACCAATGCGGCGAATCCGCCATGATGGATGCTAGTGGGATGGTCCCTTCGATCAAAGGTGATCGGGCAGGAGGACCATGGGTTGAACTTTGGGGCGACTGGCTCTACCGCATATACGTCGCTTAACGCGCGCTTCCGCTCCCTTTTGGGGACGTGGGTTGCGTATATCATGTTCACCGTTCGCACTTGTGGGGGAAAACCCTTCTGTCCATTGTTGTTTGACGGCCGGGGCTCCTTGTCGTCATCGCTATGCAGCCCCTTGTCGTCATTTTCGGCGTTTAACTTGCCTGCCTGCTTGAACACCCAACAATCCATGTTGGTGTGATTGGCCGGCTTTTCGGGGGTGCCATGTATCTGGCACAAGCGGTCGAGTATTCAGTCCAAATTGGACGGGCCCCTAGGATTCCTTTTGAATGGCTTTTTCTGCTGACCGGATTTAGAACCTCTGAATCCGGCACTAACTGCCGTATCCTCAGCGTTGTCACCGTTAATGTGGCGCTTCTGCTTGTTGCGATGCGACCTGCCACTACTGTCTCTGGTGTCTGAATTATCAGGGTTCTAGGTCATATTGTTGCTACGAGCAAGCCGGCTGTCTTCTCCCGCGCAAAAGCGGGTCATGAGTGTCGGGAGTGCTGCCATAGATTTCGGCTTTTCCTGTCCAAGGTGCCGGGCCAGCCACTCGTCACGGATATTGTGCTTGAAGGCTGCTAGGGCCTCAGCCTCCGGACAGTCAACTATTTGATTTTTCTTTGTTAGGAACCGTTTTCAGAATTGCGTGGCCGATTCCTCTAGCTGCTGAATTACGTGACTTAGGTCATCGACGTCTGGGGGTCGCACATAAGTGCCCTGGAAATTGTCGAGGAATGCGGCTTCCAGGTCCTCCCAACAACTGATTGATCCTATTGGCAAGCTGTTAAGCCAATGCCGAGCTGGTCCTTTAAGCTTGAGTGGGAGGTATTTGATGGCGTGGAAATCATCGCCGTGGGCCATGTGGATATGAAGGAGATAATCCTTGATCCATACCGCAGGATCTGTTGTGCCATCATATGATTCAATGTTTACGGGTTTGAAACCCTCGGGGATTTGATAATCCATTATTTCGTCTATAAAGCATAGTGGGTGTGCGGGGCCTCTGTACTGGGCTATATCATGACGTAGCTCCAATAAGCCTTGTCTACTGTGTTCGGCCCTGCCGAATTTGTGGCCGGCGTGACGGTTACTGTCTCGAGCCATGGGCCGCCCACGCGATCCGTAGATCGATCTTGTTTGCCTTGCCTTGTCCTCCAACATGTCTCGTAAGTCCGACGCATATTCCCGTGCCTTGCTACGGGGTGCGCCTTGAGTGGAGGGCCGAGAGGCCTCTCTATCGCGGCCACGAGGTGGCCGGTCGGCCGCATCAAATGCTTCCTCCTCTAATCGGGGTAGCAACCTGCGCTTTGGGTAGCTCTTGGAGGGGCATTCGAGTTTATGCTCTTCGGCCGCAAGGACTTCAGTCCATCTGTCGACTAGCAAATCTTGATCAGCTCTAAGCTGTTGCTGTTTTTTCTTGAGGCTTCTTGCTGTGGCCATAAGCCTGCGTTGAAAACGCTCTTGCTCGACGGGATCCTCTGGCACGACGAATTCGTCGCCGTCGAGGCTTGCCTCGTCTTCGGAGGGAGGCATATAATTATCATCCTCGACCTCTCTGTCTACAGCTCTCTCATGAGGGCTGGTTTCTCCATCCTCCTGTGCTAAATCTTGCTGGAGGGGTTTTCTTCGGGGCTTTCCGAAGTATTATTATCTCCCGTCCAGGAATCACCGTATTTATTTTGGCGGGATTTTGAGCGGCGTCGCTGACGCCGGCGCTTAGGCTGTTTCTTGGAGGGGTCATCCTCCGTTGTTCCATCGCCATCTCCCTCTTTTGGGGTGTCCACCATGTATATGTCATATGACGAGGTGGCTTTCCAGGGCCTAGTAGGCGCTGGTTCTTAATCATCTCCTTCATCGGCGTCCATACCGTCGATGTCTTCGGAGTCGAAGTCGAGCATGTTGGTTAAGTCGTCAATAGTGGCTACAAAGTGGGTGGTGGGTGGGCTTCGAATTTCTTCGTCGTCCGTACCCCAACCTTGCTGACTGTAGTCCGGCCAGGGCTCTCCTGATAAAGAGAGAGACTTCAGTGACTTCAGGATATCGCCGAAAGGCGTGTGCTGAAAGATGTCCGCGGCAGTGAACTCCATGATCGGCGCCCAATCGGATTCGATCGGCAGGGGCGCGGAGGGTTCGGAGTCCGGCTCCTTGGAGACACGAGTCTCGCAGAGTACGGGGCTGGTGTTCGGCTCAATCGCCGTTGGGGTCGCAGCCCCCGAGGTGGCGTCCAACCGCCCATCCTCGATCGGCGCAGTTGGCTCTGAATTGAGGGTCGGAGCCGATGCGGGTGCGGCCTCCAGGGCACTGTCCGGCGGCAGAGCTAGATGATGCTCGTCGTGACAGTGCGGCGCGCTCGGCAGTGGCTCGAATCCATCGAAAATCAAGTCCCCGCGGATGTCAGGCGTGTAGTTTAAACTTCCAAATCTGACCTGACGGCCAGGGGCGTAGCTTTCGATCTGCTCCAGACGGCCGAGCGAATCGGCCCGTAGTGCGAACCCGCCGAAGACGAAGATCTGTCCGGGGAGGAAGGTCTCACCCTGGACTGCATCGCTATTGATGATCGTAGGAGCCATCGAGCCTGACGGCGACGACATAGAGGAACTCTCAATGAAAGCACCAATGTCGGTGTTAAAACCGGCGGATCTCGGGTAGGGGGTCCCGAACTGCGCGTCTAGGCCGGATGGTAACAGGAGGCAAGGGACACGAAGTTTTACCCAGGTTCGGGCCCTCTCGATGGAGGTAAAACCCTACGTCCTGCTTGATTAGTATTGATGATATGGGTAGTACAAGAGTAGATCTACCACGAGATCAGAGAGGCTAAACCGTAGAAGCTAGCCTATGGTATGATTGTTGATGTGTATGTTGTCCTACGGACTAAAACCCTCCGGTTTATATAGACACCGGAGAGGGTTAGGGTTACACAAAGTCGGTTACAATGGTAAGAAATCTTCATGTCCGTATCGCCAAGCTTGCCTTCCACGCCAAGGGAAGTCCCTTCCGGACACGGGACGGAGTCTTCAATCTTGTATCTTCATAGTCCAGGAGTCCGGCTGAAGGTATAGTCCGGCCATCCGGACACCCCCTAATCCAGGACTCCCTCAGAAGGTGTCGCCGCGCCCGCCCACCCGTGACGCACCGCCCGTGAGGAATCAATGGCAAGGCTGACTGGCGGCAGTCTTGCCATTGATTCCCCGTGGGAAACCGAGGCGTTCTGGAAAAGACGAGGCGCATGCCTCTGACTCGGCGGGCTCGCCGCTCTTTCGCGTCAAAACCGCTCGTCCCAGCGCCCTCGGGCGTCCCAAGCACACTAGGTTTGGCCCAAACCGGCGAAAAACGGGTTTGTGGGGGCGCGATTGGGCCGATTTTTGTGTGCCGGCGCATAAAAGCTCCTGTGAAGGACCTGTTGGGGGCACGGTTAGAGATGCTCTTACACTGATCGGTTTGCAGCAAATTGGTAACCACGCACGTCTAGCAATTATTCGCACAAACAAGGTGATTGATTTCCTTCCAAAAGTTGACCGAATCTTCAACTCCAACACGGCTTCCATTTCTAAGGGCAGGTACAATGGTGCTATCTTAGAAATGCCACGTAGGATAAATGATGAGGTGGAGGAGAGAGAACTCATAAGAGAAGGCTTGTCTTTTCTTATTTTAAGATAAGACAAGAGATGATCTCTTAACACAAATATGTCTTATCATATTTTTAGGAATTGCTAGTTATTAAAGATAAGGCTAAGAGATGACCCATTATAGAAATTTTTCTTTGTCATCTCTAAATTTCATGTAAAATTTAAGATAAGACTATCTTATAAAATATTGTACATGTCCTAATAGTACGCCTTCTTCTTATTATTATATTTCCCCTTCCTTCAAGCTCAACCAGAGAAAAAAAAAACAGAGCACCCGCCTCCGCGGCCGACAACCAGGATGCAGCCGCCGGTTGGCATGAAGACGAAAGGGCGCCAGCGCCGCGAGAACCGGCTTGTCGAGGACAGGGAGTCCCGGCAGGTGACCTTCTCCAAGCACAAGTCCGGGCTCTGGAAGAAGGCCTCCGAGCTCGCCCTGCTCTGTCGCACCAGCCTCGCCGTCGTCGTCTTCTCCGAGGCCGGCAAAGGGTTCGCGTTAGGCAACCCCTCCACCGACGTCGTCCTGGCCTACGTCGGCTACGACGACGCGATGTTCATCCTGCTGCCGCTTCCACTGACGACGTGGAGTGGGAGGGAGGCCCTGGAGGCGCTGTGCCGGGAGACGGAGAAGAAAGGCGTGGAGGTGGCCGCGGAGGCCGCGCGGATGAGCGCCGTCGGGTAGAAGGTGGTGGACGTGCAGACGCAGGCGGGGAGGCGGTTCTGGTAGGAGGCGGACGTGGAGAGGCTCAGGGAGGCCGAGCTGTCCGAGTTCGCCAGGGCGCTCCAGCGCCTCAGGGACAACGTGCGCCGCCGCGCCGACAATCTGATGTCCTCTCTACCGCCGCAGTAGTCGAGGCTAGGCTACGCGTCTGTTAAGATTACGAAGGACTCTCTTACTGGGGATTCACATTTTCGCGAGTACAATTGAAAGTTACTTGTTTCAAGAATCAAGATGAATGGACCTGTCTCCTACGCTTGTATTGAAAAGCAAAATATTATCTGCATGTGATATTCGCTTGACAATGGAGTTTTCATCCGTCCATTTTGAAATACATGATAAATATTTTTAAATTCGCATTATTTTTCAGTATATAATGATCTTCTTTTCGGCACACAATGACCATTTTCAAATACACACCACTTATTTAAAATACAGATGACCATTGAAAAATGATGAACATGTTTTAAACAGTTAAAGTATTTTTGAAATAAACAAACAAGATTTCTTAATATAATGTGATGAACAGTTTTTAAAATGCAATGAATATTTTTTAAATACACGATGTACTATTTATAAATACATCCCGTATATCTTCAGAAATATGTGATGACCATTTTTTCAACACACTAAACATTTTTTAAATATGTGATGAACATTTTTTAAAACTTGATCAACAAATATATAAGAGCCGTGTGTATATTGAAATAAAGAGAATAAATATAAAGAAAAGAGTAAAAAAAGAATATCTATTTAAAATAGATGAATAGGGAAATTATAAAAGAACAAATAAAGAGAAATAAAAAGAAAATAAAATGGGAAGTAAATTTAAAATAAAATGAGAATATTTTTTAGAAAATAAAATCGAAAAAAGGGAACAACAATAATGGGGAAAACTATTAATGTACCAAGAAGAAATAAAAGCAGAAAAGCCAAGAAATTCACGGTCCATGCTGAGAGTGACCTGTGCACATGCAGAAGAATAAATTAGTAGATTGTGCCGACCCAAATCGGAGCTCGTTTGTATGGTGCGACTAAGGCAACCTTTGTTTGTAGGAATTTTACAATTATAAACTTTTTTTAAATACACATCAAATATTTTTCTTATTACATGATTAACATTTTTAATAGATGGTTAGAGCTTTTAAAAATACAAAGTGACAAATATTAAATAGGTAATAAACATTTTATAGTATATGATGAACATTTTATATTACACTAACACAGTTAACACATTCAAAAATACACAAAGAATACATTTTAAAATATGTTATGAACACTTTTTAAAATGTGAATCTTTTTAAATACACGATGTTCTATTTTGAAATACACCCTGAAGATCTTCAAAATATCCAACGAACATTTTTTTTTGGATGCACCAAACACTTTCTTAAAGCTGATGAACAAAGAAATTAGAGTCATATATATTGGAGTAAAGATAAGAAATATAAACGAAAAGGTAAAAAAGGTAAATCTACTTAAAAAGGTGAACAAGAAAAGAAAATAAAAACAAAATATGAAAAAGGAACAAGAAAATAAAAAGGTTGTCGTGGAAGACTGAAAGCTAGAGCTATATTTTTCTTCTATTTGTTTGTTTGGGCAGTTATATTTAGCGCTCGTGACGATTCATCGGCCAGTCGCAATGGGCATGAATCCTATTCGGCGCCCGATACACCAGTTGAAGGCATCGCTACAGACAGGCACACACCCCCGCCCCCACCTCCTTCAATGCTGCATGGGCCGGCCCATTAAAAGGTATACAGGGATTTCAATCAGTGGTTTTAGGAAGCTTTCTGAAGCTTCCTAGCCGGTTTTAAAAACTGTTAATCATGTACTTAGAAAATTTAAATGTATATATAAAAAATGCAGTTGATGTATGCAAAAAAAAACTGTACAATGTGTATACAAAAAAGTAGAAATAAGAAAATATGTTTAAAAAATGGTAATTGTGTTTTTAAAAGAATGTTAAACATGTGTAGAAAAAATGTTTATGGTGTATAAAGAAAATGTAGAATGTCTATAGAAAAAGTTGTGTCTACCGGGGGCCAACTTGGCCCGGGAGGAAGGAGAAGCCTTAAGGAAGCGCCGGAGACCTTCGTGCCCAAGACAAGGGCGGCGATGCCCCAAATCGAATCTACTGGCGTGTAAACATTGTCAAATCTCATCTAGATGTGATTTGGCAAATCTGATAATATTTGAAAGAAGTCAAACTTCGTAAAGTTTGACTAATTTTATATTAAATAAATACCAACATTTACAACACAAAATCAGTAGGCATCATTAGATGCATCACAAATTTAATTTTTATCTTATATAACTTTAATTTTGACTTTAGATAGTTCTCATATGCAGAGAAAACAAGATCACATTGCACAACATCGAGTCAATGACCAAACACACACTACATACAAAGACACAGTCCAAAGACGCTTATTCGTGGCCACTTCCCCAACGCCCGGCATGCGGCGCTCCTGACCCATTGGTCGGCTCAGCTTAACGTCCGATGCAACGGCGTGTTAGCTCGTCGACAAACTCATCGAAGCTCTGCTGCGATGACCCACCGTGCGCCATGGCGGCCTCGAGCGTCGCCCTTACCTTCTTCACCGCCTCCCGGAGCTCCTCACCCTCTTTCCCGGACATGATGCCCTCGATCCTCGCCCTCACCTCGTCCTCGAACACCGCGCCACGGTCCCCGATGGGCATGCCGACGCGCCACTCCCGCACGACGAGCCGCCGGTTAGTGAATTGGTCGGTGAGCAGCGGGAAGCAGAGCATGGGCACTCCAGCCCATACGCTCTCCAGCACAGAGTTCCACCCGCAGTGAGTGAGGAAGCCACCCAGCGCGGTGTGCGAGAGCACCTCCACCTGGCAGCACCAAGGCACCACCAGGCCACGCCCGGCGGACGCGGCCACGAACCCCTCAGGCAGTGGGTTTGGGTCGTCGGAGCTGACGATGTCTGGCCGCATCACCCACAGAAACCTCGTACCGCTGGCCAGGACTCCCCCAGCGATCTCGTGCAGCTCTTGCTTGGTGACGTGCGCGTAGCTGCCGAAGGAGATGTAGAGCACGGACCCCGGCGGCTGTTCGTCCAGCCAGTGGGAGCAGTCGGACTCGGCCCACATGGAGGTGGCGACGGTGCTGCGGGCGAAGCCGGCGGGGAAGATGGGGCCAACGGCGTAGAAGGGTTTCTCGGCGCGGAGGGCGACGATGGTGGACGGCTCTAGCTCCTCCACGGTGTTGCATAGCACGTAGTCGGCGCCGCGCGCCTCTTTGAAGGCCTTGAAGATGATGCGGTGCACCACGCTGGTGGTGTCCGTCTCCTGGAGGTACGACATGAGCTCGTGCGGCTCGATCGCCGGCACGCCCGGGATGTAGGTGATCGTGTCCTTCCGAGGCTCTGCAAAAAAAAAACTTCAAAATCGATGGCATGGCAAACCATTTTGCAGCAACCAAATTTACTACTACTCCCTCACTTTAGTGATCTAAACACTAATATATTTTTTGGGGCAAAAATATTAGTGCCACTCTGTTGCATTGAAACATAAGCATATTGGAGTGGATCCCAAAAAGCGTATTTTTCACCGTTGCAACCGAAGTGGCCGTTGTTGGTGAGCAGGTGAACGTGGTAGTAGAGGTTGAAGATGAGCGCCGGCTCGGTCCAGAAGGACACGTACGCGATGCCGAACTTCCTGGCCAGCGTCGCCGGCCACACGAAGAAGGTGTCAGCGACGAGGCACGTGGACGCCGGGTCTACGACGACGCGGGCGAGCACCTCCTCCACGTGTCCGGAGAGCGCGTGGAGCAGCGAGCCCATGAACTCGTCGTGATGCAGCGACCGGTCGAACCCCACGGGGAGGCCGTCGCTGATAAGCTCGTAGCGCACGTCCATCCCCGACGCGCGCGCGCCGGCGAAGAAGTCGTAGCCGGCCGGGTCGACGCCGAGAGCGCGCGCCGTCTGGTCGTGCACGGCCTCCGTGTTGACGACCGTGACGGCGAAGCCCCGCGCCTCCAGCCGCAGCGCGAGGTGCGTGACGGGGATGACATGGCCCTGCAGCGGGTACACCACCACCACCGCGTGCGGCTTGGCCTTGCCGCCGCCGCTCGTGGCTCCTACGCCGGCCTCCTTTTGCGCCATGATTACCTACCTCGAGCTAGCTAGTTCCTCTGGTTTCCTGCGAACCGTCGCTGGCACTTGACTTGCTATATGACACCGTAGTGGGCATCGGTGTGACCCCATGGTAATGGTACGTACTATAGCTTATGAAACCGTCGTTATCTCTGTAGCCGCCGGCCTGCGTCGGATTCGTGCTCATGAAATTTGTTGCCAACGTTTAGTCAAAATTTGTGTACTTCGTTAATCTGGTGCGCGCACACGCACACGCATTGTCCGTAGTGAGACGAATGGTGTGATTACACGATGGCGCGGCTTACGAGCTGCCACCATATCTGGCGTTTTTTGTACGGGGGATGAGTGCGCAGGTGATGTAAGCTGACGATGATCTCGATGCAGAAGTCGCCTTTCGTTTAGACCGTACATGCAAGAGTATCTAGAACCGAACCTCTGGAAACCCCGCTATACATCCGGCCGGGTCATTGCCCAGAAACGAAATTATTACCCAATGTCATCTCAAACACGGACCGCATCACTCCGAACGGAGGGACTATTCCGCGCCCCCGCGGACACGGATAAGGAGCCGTCCATTCAACTAACCTCATACATTCGGCCATTATTATTTTTAATATCAGCATGCTTAAATAGCCGCATATATAGTTTCAATTTAGCTAAAATAGTTCAAATGTAGCAGTAGTTCTAATTTAAAAAATGTAAACATTACGCCCAATATCGTTATCCCTTTAATCGACCATAGACGATCAATCAAATCATTTTTAGTTGTTCGATGCCGAATTTGTTGATGCATTTGAACAATCTCTTCAAATGTAGCGGTATTCTTGTCTAGAAGTTCGATAAAATCACCCATGTTCTTAGATACAAGACCTACGGCAGCATCGTCACTCTCATCCTCCACGATCATGTTGTGCATTATCACACAACAGGTCATCGCCTTCCACCAAGTTTCTGGATCCCATTATTTAGAAGGTCCACGAACAACTATAAAACATGTCTGCAGAACTCCAAATGTCCACGAGTGTCTTTTCTTCTTCTTTTTTTCTTGCCGTGCAGGTAAGTTGCTTGGAATGGGACTGGTGACCAGTCGACTGAAAATGAATTAGGGCCACTCAACTTGTTTTTAGCTATCCGATGCAGAACCAACAGCCAGAACCCGAATCATTTTTTTTTTCTTCTACACCTTCAAATCGGTTTTTCTGTTCATCTTCTAGCCCGAACCCTGAGCTACCACCGGCCTAACCGCCTGACACCGCCGCCCGTGGCCGGCGGCGCTCCTGTGCCAACCTCTCTGCCCCACCTTTCCCCAGCCATCCCTCTAACCCCAGCAAACCTACAGATTTTCCCGGTGAGGCGGTGAGCCTGCACTCCTGCTGCACCCTACATCCCTAGGATAGACACAGAGGCTCATGCTTCCGTGGCAGGCCGGCGGCTGCTCCTTCCTTCGCTCTCTCTGACGGCTGTTGCTTTCTTCCTCCGAAATTGACTGACCCAAATATCATATTCAGGTGACTGACATCGAGCTAAACTGGCTTGGAATTTGTATGGTAATAAGTTGATTTTTTTTAAGTCGCCTGATCCATATCCAATGGCTGTTGTGCTCTCTCCTTCCTCCAGCTGGGCAGCTACCTTCTTCTGAAGTAAACTGTCGAGTGTCGAGTCTCCCGTGCAGTGGGATACTTTTCGTGTTGGGACCAAGTCGGGTGGCAAAATGGAATTGGTATTTTCCACACACACACACAAAAGAAGCCAACAAGAAGGAAAAGGAAACGCCATCGCTGTGCCTCCTAAGCGATTGGGGGACACTTCTCCTGTCCGTATACACAATTATGGACCAGCCAGGGACACACGTTCCAGGTAAGAAACAGCGATGGCTGGAAGGAAAGGAGCAAGAAGCCAATGCAAATATGTGATGCTGCTACGATCGATCGACCCCCAATGAATTCCAGTAATTAACATGCAGAAAACTATGAACTCCTGACGCATGATTTGCAACGTCGTCATGCATGGTGCATCTCAAGATATGAGCGTGTGGTAGTTTGTGGTAGTACCTTTGCATTTGAAGTGGCCGTGCTCGGCGAGCAGGTCCATGTGATAGTAGAGGGCGAAGATGAGCGCCGGCTCCGTCCAGAAGGAGACGTAGGGCACGCCGAGCGCCCTGGCCAGCGTCGCCGGCCACACGAAGAAGGTGTCGGCGACGAGGCAGGTGGACGCCGGGTCCAGGACGACGCGGCGGAGCAGCTCCTCCACGTGCGCCGGGAGCACGTGCAGCACGCCCTCCATGTACTGGTCGTGGTTCAGCGACCGGTCGAAGCCCAGCGGGAAGCCGTCGCTCACCAGCTCGTACCGCACGTCCTCCGACCCGCGCGCGCCGGCGAAGATGTCGCAGCCCCGCCGGTCGACGCCCAGGGCGCGCGCGGCCTGCTGGTGCACCGACTCCGTGTTGACGAAGGTGACGGTGAACCCGCGCGCCGCCAGCCGCAGGGCGAGGTGCGCCGCCGGGATCACGTGGCCCTGGAGCGGGTACGGTATCACCACGGCGTGCGGCTTCGGCTTCGTCTGGCCGCCGGTGCCGTCTGCCGCCATGTGGCCGGCCGGGTACGGCTGCTTCAGCGAGGGCGAGTGCGTGTGCGTGTGCGCTGGGCTATAGACGTAGTGTCACACTGTGAGTGAGATCGATAGGGAGGAAGAACGAATGGTAAGCAAGTGTGTAGGGACGGAGCGGGAGGTTGAGCGGTGGACGTGCGCTCGTACTACGCAGGTGGGCGTCCGCGCGGTCGATTCATTTGGCCATTTGGGGAAGAGTGTACAAAGTGGCGGGGCTCCACGAAGTAGACGTACGTAGCTTTTTTTTCTTTTTTTTTAGGGGATGAAGTAGACGTTGCTTTTTTTCTTCTGAGACAATTCGCAAAGCTTTATTACGTCGTCATCAGTTGGACCGGGACAAAAGAGCGGTTTCCGGGGTGACCTGACCACACATGACGGCCGACCCCAAGTTTCAATGCATGCTTTGCTAAATTGTGAGCCTCCACGTTGAAACTCCTAAACTCATGAACAATATTACAAGAATTAAATCTATTAGAGTAGTCTATGATTTCATGCACGGTCGCTTCGTATTCTGCTCTGGTCTTTCCCTTAATACTGTCTATCACCTCCTTGCAGTCGGAGGCAACATGGATCGACTGAAGATGGAGATCTTCCGACAGTGCCAATGCCTCCCTCACTGCCAAAGCTTCTAAGGTTGTAGGGTTGGTTATCGCTGTGAAGCCCAGCGTTGACGCCCCCAAGAACGTTGTGGACAAATCTCTGGCTATTGCTGCAATGGTTCCTACTCCCCGCCTCTCTGCAACCGCTGCATCGACATTGATCTTCGACATATTGTGCGGCGGCTTCTGCCATTGCTTCGGTCTCTGTGTCTGATCGAGCGTTCTCATCGTCGGAACCTTTGACTGGGACTGGAACTCGGCGATATATCATTGGATGAATAGATGTGTAGACAAAGGAGATTGGTGGATATCCTTATAGACCGCTTTCCTCTTTGCACTCCAAACAACCCATAGAGTGACTGCCATCAACATAAATTGCTGCGGGTTCAGAGCTTCGTTCAGGGCGAACAGCCACTGCCGTGGGTCAACATTGCTATGTTGGCACATCTTCTATACTAATTCCTGAAGGAAATATGCCCTAGAGGCAATAATAAAGTTATTATTTATTTCCTTATATCATGATAAATGTTTATTATTCATGCTAGAATTGTATTAACCGGAAACATAATACATGTGTGAATACATAGACAAACAGAGTGTCACTAGTATGCCTCTACTTGACTAGCTCGTTAATCAAAGATGGTTATGTTTCCTAACCATGAACAAAGAGTTGTTATTTGATTAACGAGGTCACATCATTAGTTGAATGATCTGATTGACATGACCCATTTCATTAGCTTAGCAACCGATCGTTTAGTATGTTGCTATTGCTTTCTTCATGACTTATACATGTTCCTATGACTATGAGATTATGCAACTCCCGTTTGCCGGAGGAACACTTTGGGTACTACCAAACGTCACAACGTAACTGGGTGATTATAAAGGAGCATTACAGGTGTCTCCAAAGGTAGATGTTGGGTTGGCGTATTTCGAGAATAGGATTTGTCACTCCGATTGTCGGAGAGGTATCTGTGGGCCCTCTCGGTAATGCACATCACTTACGCCTTGCAAGCATTGCAACTAATAAGTTAGTTGCGGGATGATGTATTACGGAACGAGTAAAGAGACTTGCCGGTAACGAGATTGAACTAGGTATTGGATACCGACGATCGAATCTCGGGCAAGTAACATACCGATGACAAAGGGAACAACGTATGTTGTTATGCGGTCTGACCGATAAAGATCTTCGTAGAATATGTAGGAGCCAATATGGGCATCCAGGTCCCGCTATTGGTTATTGACCGGAGAAGTGTCTCGGTCATGTCTACATTGTTCTCGAACCGTAGGGTCCGCACGCTTAAGGTTTCGATGACAGTTATATTATGAGTTTATGAGTTTTGATGTACCGAAGGAGTTCGGAGTCCCAGATGAGATCGGGGACATGACGAGGAGTCTCGAAATGGTCGAGACGTAAAGATCGATATATTGGACGATTATATTCGGACATCGGAAAGGTTCCGAGTGATTCGGCTATTTTCGGAGGTACCGGGGAGTTACGGGAATACGGGGAAGAGTATTGGGCCTTAATGGGCTTTAGTGGGAAGGAGCCAGGAGGTGGCGCGCGCCCCTCCCAAGTCCAGTCCGAATTGGACAAGGAATTTGGGGCGCGGCCCACCTCTCCCTTCCTTCTCCACTTCCCTCCTTTCCCCCCTTCTCCTAGTTGGACTAGGAAAGAAGGAGTCCTACTCCCGGTGGGAGTAGGACTCCCCTTGGCGCGCCAACTCCTAGGCCGGCCGCCCCTCCTCCCTTGCTCCTTTATGTACGGGGGCAGGGGGCACCCCGTAGACACACAAGTTGATCCCTGGTGATCGTTCCTTAGCCGTGTGCGGTGCCCCCTGCCACCAAATTCCACCTCGATCATATTGTTGCAGTGCTTAGGCGAAGCCCTGCATCGGTAGTACATCAAGATCGCCACCACGCCGTCGTGCTGACGGAACTCCTCCCCGACGCTTTGCTGGATCGGAGCCCGGGGATCGTCATCGAGCTGTACGTGTGCTAAGAACTCGGAGGTGCCGGAGTAACGGTGCTTGGATCGGTCGGATCGGGAAGACGTACGACTACTTCCTCTACGTTGTGTCAACGCTTCCGCAGTCGGTCTGCGTGGGTACGTAGACAACACTCTCCCCTCTTGTTGCTGTGCATCACCATGATCTTGCGTGTGCGTAGGAAATTTTTGAAATTGCTACGTTCCCCAACAGTGGTATCAGAGCCTAGGTTTTATGGTTTGATGTTATTTGCACGAGTAAAACACAAGTGAGTTGTGGGCGATACAAGTCATACTGCCTACCAGCATGTCATATTTTGGTTCGGCGGTATTGTTGGACGAGACGACCCGGACCAACATTACGCGTACGCTTACGCGAGACCGGTTCCCTCGACGTGCTTTGCACATAGATGGCTTGCGGGCGACTGTCTCTCCAACTTTAGTTGAACCGAGTGTGGCTACGCCCGGTCCTTGAGAAGGTTAAAACGGAGTCTATTTGACAAACTATCGTTGTGGTTTTGATGCGTAGGTGAGATGAGTTCTTGCTTAAAGCCCGTAGCAGCCATGTAAAACTTGCAACAACAAAGTAGAGGACGTCTAACTTGTTTTTGCAGGGCATGTTGTGATGTGATATGGTCAAGGCATGATGCTAAATTTTATTGTATGAGATGATCATGTTTTGTAACCGAGTTATCGGCAACTGGCAGGAGCCATATGGTTGTCACTTTATTGTATGCAATGCAATCGCGATGTAATGCTTTACTTTATTACTAAGCGGTAGTGATAGTCATGGAAGCATAAGATTAGCAAGACGACAACGATGCTACAATGGAGATCAAGGTGTCGCGCCGGTGACGATGGTGATCATGACGGTGCTTCAGAGATGGAGATCACAAGCATAAGATGATGATGGCCATATCATATCACTTATATTGATTGCATGTGATGTTTATCTTTTTATGCATCTTATCTTGCTTTGATTGACGATAGCATTATAAGATGATCTCTCACTAAATTATCAAGAAGTGTTCTCCCTGAGTATGCACCGTTGCCAAAGTTCGTCGTGCCCAGACACCACGTGATGATCGGGTGTGATAAGCTCTACGTCCATCTACAACGGGTGCAAGCCAATTTTGCACACGCAGAATACTCAGGTTAAACTTGACGAGCCTAGCATATGCAGATATGGCCTCGGAACACAGAGACCGAAAGGTCGAGCGTGAATCATATAGTAGATATGATCAACATAATGATGTTCACCATTGAAAACTACTCCATCTCACGTGATGATCAGTTATGGTTTAGTTGATTTGGATCACGTGATCACTTAGAGGATTAGAGGGATGTCTATCTAAGTGGGAATTCTTGAGTAATATGATTAAATTGAACTTAAATTTGTCATGAACTTAGTCCTGGTAGTATTTTGCAAATTATGTTGTAGATCAATAGCTCGCGTTGTTGCTTCCCTGTGTTTATTTTTGATACGTTCCTAGAGAAAATTGTGTTGAAAAATGTTAGTAGCAATGATGCGGATTGGATCCGTGATCTGAGGTTTATACTCATTGCTGCACAGAAGAATTATGTCCTTGATGCACCGCTAGGTGACAGACCTATTGCAGGAGCAGATGCAGACGTTATGAACGTTTGGCTAGCTCAATATGATGACTACTTGATAGTTTAGTGCACCATGCTTAATGGCTTAGAATCAGGACTTCAAAGATGTTTTGAACGTCATGGACCATATGAGATGTTCCAGGAGTTGAAGTTAATATTTCAAGCAAATACCCGAGTTGAGAGATATGAAGTCTCCAACAAGTTCTATAGCTAAAAGATGGAGGAGAATCGGTCAACTAGTGAGCATGTGCTCAGATTGTCTGGGTACTACAATCGCTTGAATCAAGTGGGAGTTAATCTTCCAGATAAGATAGTGATTGACAGAATTCTCTAGTCACCATCACCAAGTTAGTAGAACTTCGTGATGAACTATAATATGCAAGGGATAACGGAAACAACTCCCAAGCTCTTCGTGATGCTGAAATCAACGAAGGTAGAAATCAAGAAAAACATCAAGTGTTGATGGTTGACAAGACCACTAGTTTCAAGAAAAGGGCAAAGAGAAGAAGGGGAACTTCAAGAAGAACGGCAAGCAAGTTGCTGCTCAAGTGAAGAATCCCAAGTCTGATCCTAAGCCTGAGACTAAGTGCTTCTACTGCAAAGGGACTGGTCACTGGAAGCGGAACTACCCCAAGTGATTGGCGGATAAGAAGGATGGCAAAGTGAACATAAGTATATTTGATATACATGTTATTGATGTGTACTTTACTAGTGTTTATAGCAACCCCTCAGTATTTGATGCTAGTTCAGTTGCTAAGAGTAGTAACTCGAAATGGGAGTTGCAGAATGAACAGAGACTAGTTAAGGGTGAAGTGACGATGTGTGTTGGAAGTGGTTCCAAGATTGATATGATCATCATCGCACACTCCCTATACTTTCGGGATTAGTGTTGAACCTAAATAAGTGTTATTTGGTGTTTGCATTGAGCATGAATATGATTTGATCATGTTTATTGTAATACGGTTATTCATTTAAGTAAAAGAATAAATTGTTGTTCTGTTTACATGAATAACACCTAATATGGTTAAACACCCAATGAAAATAGTTCATTGGATCTCGATCTTAGTGATACATATAGTCATAATATTGAAACCAAAAGATGCGAAGTTAATAATGATAGTGCAACTTATTTGTGGCACTGCCGTTTAGGTCATATTGGTGTAAAGCGCATAAAGAAACTCAATGCTGATAGGATTTTGGAATCACTTGATTATGAATCACTTGATGCTTGCGAACCATGCCTTATGGGCAAGATGACTAAAACGCCGTTCTCCGGAACAATGAAGCAAGAAACAGACTTGTTGGAAATCATACATACTGATGTATGTGGTCCGATGAATATTAAGGCTTACAGCAGGTATCATTATTTTCTGACCTTCACAAGATGATTTGAGCAGATATGGAGATATCTACTTAATGAAACACAAGTCTGAAACACTTGAAAAGTTCAAAGAATTTCAGAGTGAAGTTGAAAATCATCGTAACAAGAAAATAAAGTTTCTACGATCTGATCGTGGAGGAGAATATTTGAGTTACGAGTTTGGTCTTCAGTTAAAACAATGTGAAATAGTTTCACTACTCACGCCACCTGGAACACCACAGCATAATGGTGTGTCCGAACGTCATAACCGTACTTTATTGGATATAGTGCAATCTATGATGTTTCTTACCGATTTACCACTATCGTTTTTTGGGTCATGCATTAAAGACAGCTGCATTCATGTTAAAAAGGGGCACCATCTATATCCGTCGAGACGACGCCTTATGAACTATGGTTTGGCAAGAAACAAAAGTTGTCGTTTCTTAAAGTTTGGGGCTGCGATGCTTATGAGAAAAAGTTTCATCCTGATAAGCTCAAACCCAAATCGGAGAAATATGTCTTCATAGGATACCCAAAGGAGACTGTTGGGTACACCTTCTATCACAGATCCTAAGGCAAGACATTCGTTGCTTATAATGGATCCTTTCTAGAGAAGGAGTTTCTCTTGAAAGAAGTGAGTGGGAGGAAAGTAGAACTTGATAAAGTAATTGTACCTTCTCACTTATTGGAAAGTAGTTCATCACAGAAATCTGTTCTTGTGACTACTACACCAATTAGTGAGGAAGCTAATGATGATGATCATGTAACTTCAGATCAAGTTACTACCGAATCTCGTATGTAAACCAGAGTGAGATCCGCACCAGAGTGGTACGGTAATCCTGTTCTGGAGGTCATGTTACTTGACCATGACGAACCTACGAACTATGAGGAAGCGATGATGAGCCTAGATTCCGCGAAATGGTTTGAGGCCATGAAATCTGAGATATGATCCATGTATGAGAACAAAGTTTGGACTTTGGTTGACTTGCCCGATGATCGGCAAGCAATTGAGAATAAATGGATCTTCAAGAGGAAGACGGACGCTGATAGTAGTGTTACTATCTACAAAACTAGAATTGTCGCAAAAGGTTTTCGACAAGTTCAAGGTGTTGACTACGATGAGAGCTTCTCACTCGCATCTATGCTTGAGTCTGTCCGAATCATGTTAGTAATTGCCGCATTTTATGAAATCTGGCAAATGGATAAACAAAACTGCATTCCTTAATGGATTTATTAAAGAAGAGTTGTATACGATGCAACCAGAAGGTTTTGTCAATCCTAAAGGTGCTAACAAAATATGCAAACTCCAGCGATCCATCTATGGACTGGTGCAAGCATCTCGGAGTCGGAATATACACTTTGATAAGTTGATCAAAGGATATAGTTTTATACAGACTTGTGGTGTAGCCTGTATTTACAAGAAAGTGAGTGGGAGCACTACAACATTTCTGATAAGTATATGTGAATGACATATTGTTGATCGGAAATAATGTAGAATTATTCTGTAAAGCATAAAGGAGTGTTTGAAAGGAGTTTTTCAAAGAAAGACTTCGGTGAAGCTGCTTACATATTGAGCTTTAAGATCTATAGAGATAGATCAAGACGCTTGATAAGTTTTTTCAATGAATACATCCCTTGACAAGATTTTGAAGTAGTTCAAAATGGAGCAGTCAAAGAAAGAGTTCTTGCCTGTATTACAAGGTGTGAAGTTGAGTAAGACTCAAAGCCCGACCACGGCAGAAGATAGAAAGAGAATGAAAGTCATTCCCTATGCCTTGGCCATAGATTCTATAAAGTATGTCATGCTGTATACCAGATCTATTGTATACCCTGCACTGATTTAGCAAGGGAGTACAATAGTGATCTAGGCGTAGATCACTGGACAGCGGTCAGAATTATCCTTAGAGAAATAAGGATATGTTTCTCGATTATGGACGTGACAAAAGGTTCGTCGTAAAGGGTTACGCCGATGCAAGTTTTGACACTAATCTAGATGACTCTAAATCTCGGTCTAGATACATATTGAAAGTGGGAGCAATTAGCTAGAGTAGCTCCATGCAGAGCATTGTTGACATAAAAATTTACAAAATACATGTGGATCTGAATGTGGCAGGCCCGTTGACTAAGATTCTCTCACAAGCAAAACATGATCACACCTTAGTACTCTTTGGGTGTTAACCACATAGCGATGTGAACTAGATTACTGAATCTAGTAAACCCTTTGGGTATTGGTCGCATGGTGCAATGTGAACTATGGGTGTTAATCACATGATGATGTGAACTATCGATGTTAATCACATGGTGATGTGATCTAGATTATTGACTCTAGTGCAAGTGGGAGACTGAAGGAAATATGCCCTAGAGGCAATAATAAAGTTATTATTTATTTCCTTATATCATGATAAATGTTTATTATTCATGCTAGAATTGTATTAACCGGAAACATAATACATGTGTGAATACATAGACAAACAGAGTGTCACTAGTATGCCTCTACTTGACTAGCTCGTTAATCAAAGATGGTTATGTTTCCTAACCATGAACAAAGAGTTGTTATTTGATTAACGAGGTCACATCATTAGTTGAATGATCTGATTGACATGACCCATTTCATTAGCTTAGCAACCGATCGTTTAGTATGTTGCTATTGCTTTCTTCATGACTTATACATGTTCCTATGACTATGAGATTATGCAACTCCCGTTTGCCGGAGGAACACTTTGGGTACTACCAAACGTCACAACGTAACTGGGTGATTATAAAGGAGCATTACAGGTGTCTCCAAAGGTAGATGTTGGGTTGGCGTATTTCGAGAATAGGATTTGTCACTCCGATTGTCGGAGAGGTATCTGTGGGCCCTCTCGGTAATGCACATCACTTACGCCTTGCAAGCATTGCAACTAATAAGTTAGTTGCGGGATGATGTATTACGGAACGAGTAAAGAGACTTGCCGGTAACGAGATTGAACTAGGTATTGGATACCGACGATCGAATCTCGGGCAAGTAACATACCGATGACAAAGGGAACAACGTATGTTGTTATGCGGTCTGACCGATAAAGATCTTCGTAGAATATGTAGGAGCCAATATGGGCATCCAGGTCCCGCTATTGGTTATTGACCGGAGAAGTGTCTCGGTCATGTCTACATTGTTCTCGAACCGTAGGGTCCGCACGCTTAAGGTTTCGATGACAGTTATATTATGAGTTTATGAGTTTTGATGTACCGAAGGAGTTCGGAGTCCCGGATGAGATCGGGGACATGACGAGGAGTCTCGAAATGGTCGAGACGTAAAGATCGATATATTGGACGACTATATTCGGACATCGGAAAGGTTCCGAGTGATTCGAATATTTTCGGAGGTACCGGGGAGTTACGGGAATACGGGGAAGAGTATTGGGCCTTAATGGGCTTTAGTGGGAAGGAGCCAAGAGGTGGCGCGCGCCCCTCCCAAGTCCAGTCCGAATTGGACAAGGAATTTGGGGCGCGGCCCACCTCTCCCTTCCTTCTCCACTTCCCTCCTTTCCCCCCTTCTCCTAGTTGGATCAGGAAAGATGGAGTCCTACTCCCGGTGGGAGTAGGACTACCCTTGGCGCGCCAACTCCTAGGCCGGCCGGCCCTCCTCCCTTGCTCCTTTATATACGGGGGCAGGGGGCACCCCGTAGACACACAAGTTGATCCCTGGTGATCGTTCCTTAGCCGTGTGCGATGCCCCCTGCCACCAAATTCCACCTCGATCATATTGTTGCAGTGCTTAGGCGAAGCCCTACATCGGTAGTACATCAAGATCGCCACCACGCCGTCGTGCTGATGGAACTCCTCCCCGACGCTTTGCTGGATCGGAGCCCGGGGATCGTCATCGAGCTGTACGTGTGCTAAGAGCTCGGAGGTGCCGGAGTAACGGTGGTTGGATCGGTCGGATCGGGAAGACGTACGACTACTTCCTCTACGTTGTGTCAACGCTTCCGCAGTCGGTCTGCGTGGGTACGTAGACAACACTCTCCCCTCTCGTTGCTGTGCATCACCATGATCTTGCGTGTGCGTAGGAAATTTTTGAAATTGCTACGTTCCCCAACAATTCCTCGTCCGATAAAGCCCATGTACAACGGGCGTTAGTGCAGTCCAACATTGTATGCCGCCAAGAAGGCTGACTGCTCGTCTGAAATAATATCTCGTAGCACCATTTTCAGCCTGTTTGCAACAACCTTCAATGCTATTTTGTAAATGACATTACATAAGTTGATAGGGCGGAAATGAGTTAAGAGGGTTGGATTAATCACCTTGGGTATGAGCACCAAGACCATGTCATTCACCCATTCTGCACTCTCCTCCCCTCGAACAATCCTCAACACTGCATTTGTGACCTCCTCCCCGCATAAGTCCCAGTGTCGCTGGTAAAAGTGTGCGGGAAAGCCATCCGGCCCTGGAGACTTGATGGGAAACATCTGGAATAGCGTTGTTTTTACTTCTTCCCTTGTATAAGGCGCGATGAGCTGTTCATTCATCCTTTCTGTTACTTTGACAGGCACATGTTGCAAAACCTGATCAATTTTAGTGACACCTTCCGCGGTGTACAATTTTTTATAGAAATCGAAGACCATACTTTTCAATGTTGCTCTGTCATCGATCATGGCTCCTAGGGAGTTGGCCAGCGCTTTGATCATATTTTTCTTCCTCCTCAAGCTAGCTCTCATATGGAAAAACCTCGTATTCTTGTCGCCGGAAGCTAGCCAGTCTATGCGTGACCACTGTCGCCACATTATTTCCTCCTAATGGTATATCTCAACAAGTCGCTTGTTTATCTTAAGCTCAGCATGCGTCGGCCCCACCCTGGCTGGTTCTCCTCGCAAGTGATGTAGCTCGGAGTTTAGATGTTTAATCTCCTTGCGGTCAGACCCGAAAGTCTCCCTGTTCCATCTGCCTAGGTTGTATGATACTGCCAATAGTTTTTCCTTGAGGCCCTCCATTATTACCGGACTCTGATCCGCACTCTAGTGTTGGGTGATTGTATCATGCCAGGTCTCATGCGACTCCCACATGACCTCATATCTGAAGGGAGGTTTCACCGGCGGGCGCGCACTGTTGCCTCTCAGGCTGAAGAGTATAGGACAGTGGTCAGAGCCGGCTGCGGTTTCATGTTTCAGGTGTGCCTCTGGGTACTGAGCACTCAACTCAGCCAATACTAGAGCTCTGTCCAACCTACACCTTGTGTAGCTGCCACCCGTGACTTTCTTTTCAAACGTCCAGAAATTGCCCTCATAGCCGAAGTCCATCAGCATGCAAACATCCACAACGTCACGAAACCCCTGAATCTACGCATTATTGTGTTCACCTATGCCCTCATGTTCTTTCGGACGTAAAACTTCATTAAAATCGCCTATGCACACCCACGGTAGGTCGCTTGAACTTGCTATTCCCTTCATGGTGTCCCATGTCTGATGTCTCAAGTGTGTTCGGGCCTCCCTGTAGAAACAATATGCACGCCACTTGTCATGACCCGGATCATCGATAGAGCAGTCAATATGACACACTGAATACCCCAAGATCTCAACCTTCATTGGATTGTTCCAAAAGATACCAAGGCCGCCACTCCAGCCATTGCTACTAACTGCAAAGGAATTATCAAAGCCCAAAGTGTTGCTAAATTTTCTACCCGAACTCTATCTAGCTGAGTTTCGACAATACAAAGTAGGGTAGGGACAAATTTCTTCGCTAGTTCACGAAGTTCTCGAACTGTCGTGGCTTTGCCCACACCGCGGCAGTTCCAACTTAAGATACTCATTCTGCCCGGTGGTACTCCTCTCGGGAGTCCGCCGATGTTGCTTCCGAACTACTGCCCAACTGCTTGATCATGCTTCGATTCTGATTCACCTGTTCGGTCGCTGGTTCCATCCGAGCTCGCTTAGGGTCTTGCTTTGGGGACGGGCTCAATGGCATCTGTGGCGAGGGTAAATCAAGTAACTAAGTCCCCTTCGCAGTCGTCTTATATCCCTTTTGTATGTTGGGTATTGCATCTGAGACTTGCGTGTGTTTTCTGTTGCCTTCCCACTACAAGAAATATGTCAACTAGTGACCTTCTGTCAGTGACCCTGAAAGAATTGGTCATAGATCTACGATCATTTGAGATCAATTGGTCAAAAGCTATTCGGGGGGCTCCAAACCCTCAACTATATCGACCATTTTGGTCAGAAAGTTCATAATTTCCTTACACGAATTGGTCATAAAGCAGACAGCACTGGTCTGCTGCCTTATTTCTAGCTGATCACGACCAATATAGATGGTCATATCCTTGTAAATTGTGGTGGATTGCTATGACTAGGCGCCACCTCATCAGTTTTGCCTATGTGTCATGTGCATGTGTAAATTTTTGCCCTAGTTTGTGAAGCAACCTATATTTCTGTCATTCCCAAAATTCCCCAAAAAACCTCATAAATTCTTTGGGTCATATCTTCATCAAATATGTAAAAATCTTTCCTTTCCTAGTTCAAAAATAATTCAACAATATTCATTTTCCTACTCTGTTTACAATAATACTTCGTGAAGGAAGTGCTATTTGTATATTCTTGATTGCCCTCAAAAATTTTGGGCACTCTTTCCTATCCAAATCATTGCCTCATGACAAAATTTAGCTCCATTTGCCCAGTAAATCTTCCTCGGCAAATTTCCAAAGTTTTTTTCCACCTAGAAGCATTGTGAAGGAAGTACCATTTTTATATATCCAAATGACATAAAATTTATACAGTTCCTTCATATGCCCAAATTATCACCCTCCTCCAAATCGCAGTTCAGTCAAATCATCTATGTGAGCCCAGGTTCAATTTATATTTTATGGCCATATTGGCACATTGCAAAGCAACTGTTATCCAGATCCCTCCTATTACCCTCAAACTTTTTGGGCACTCTTTCATACCCAAATCATTGCCACATGATAATATTCAGCTCCATTTTCCTGGTAAATCTTTCTCAGGAAATTTCCAAAGTTTCCATCTCGAGAGAAGCAGCTTTGTGAAGTAAGTACTAGCTAGGCTTACCTAAATGATCTGAAAATTTATCAGGGCATGACCATACCTATGTAACTTACCTAAACCAAATTTGAGCTCATTTCATTTATCCAATTTCTCTCGCTAATTTTCCCAAGTTTCTGTACAGGGAATAGCATTGTGAAGGAAGTACCACTTTGGCATGTCCAAATGGTATCAATTTTCTACAGTGCTTTCCTATGCCCAAATAAGCACCCCCACCAAATTTCAGCTCAATCCATTCATTATTTTGACCCCAGCTTCAACATTCATATTTCTGTCCAGTGTGGTACTTTGCAAAGCAAGTACCACCTAGGCTCCTCCTTTTGAGCTAAAAAATTGTGAAGATAGTATTCTTAGTAGATGATCATCCTCAGCCAAAACTCACCCCCATTGGCCACGTGCATTTCCCATATCGCTAATCAAACACTTGGCTGCTAATTCATGTTTGAGCATAGTTCGGTCTCCTCGTGAGAATCTTATGTTGTACTTTTCTTCCTAGCACTTGCTTGGGGAGTACCCAACCCTCTAGACATGTCTAGGCCGCCCAGAACACATGGCAACACCACAGCCACGCGGTGATCACGCAGCGGGCATGTGAGTTTACGCGCTCCGGAGTTGGGCCCTCGTCCACCATCCAAACCTCGATGTATCGCCACCAAACCATGTATTTATGATTAAATAGATACTTATATACCTAGAAATGGTTTTTGTAAAAAATAAAGAGCAAAGTATAAGGTAGATGTAGTTCAAAATTGACCCGCTTCCTACTGAATCGGCAGAAATTTGTCTTTTTTACAAGTGGTGAGTCAAAACTTTTGACACCCAACCATTTTGTTAATTATGCATTAAATATGGCCTAATATTTTAGAAAAATGATTTGGTCCAATTTTGCAACAAATATATGGTAGCTCCTTCACAAAAAAACTCATTTTGGGCATTCAAAAAATGGAAAATCCGTGCAAAGAAAATGAAAACTCCCTTAGGCAACATTGTTTTAAATTCCAAGATGCACCCTTGTGCACAATATGAGGTCATTTGAATAAACTATGCCATGAATGTGGCCATAAGATTGATCATTTGGCTTGAAAACCCTGAATCTTTACCCATGATAGCTCATTTCTGATAACACTTTTTAAAAATAATTGCCGTATTACAAGTTTATTATTTTTCCTGGAAACTTGGTCACATATAATGACACAATGCGAAGGTTTTCCATTTTTTTTGAATTTTTTATGTCTGTTTCGAAATGCGATCAAAACGGCGGGTTTGTCCATTCCTAGCTAGTGGTTGAATCTTGGAAAAATTTTGATGTTTCTCTCATTAAATAAATACTTATGTACCTAGAAATGATTTTTTGAAAAAATAAAGAGCAAACTAATGGCAGCTGCAGTTCAAATTTAACCCGCTAACTACTGAATCGGCGGGAATTTGTCTTTTTCACCAGAGGTGGATCAAGGCTTTTGACACCCAACCATTTGGTCAATTGTGAATCAAATATGGCCTAGTATTTTAGTAAGTTGATTTGGTCCAATTTTGTAATAAATATATTGTAGGTCCTTCACAAAAAGAACTCAATTTGGGCACTCGAAAAATGGAAAATGAATTTTTCGTGCAAAGAAAATGAAAACTTCCTTAGGCAACATTGTTTGGAATTCCAAGATGCATCCTTGTGCATAACATGAGATCATTTGAACAAACTATGCCATTAATGTGGCTATAAGATTGATCATTTGGCTTAAAAACCCTGAATCTTCACGCATGATAGCTCATTTCTGAGAATACTTTTTAAAAATAATTATAAGTTTATTAATTTTCCTGAAAACTTGGTCACATATAATGACACAGTGCGAAGGTTTTCCAATTTTTTGATTTTTTTTTATTTTTTATGCCCGTTTCGAAATGCGATCAAAACGACGGGTTTGACCGTTCCTAGCTAGTGGTTGAATCTTGGAAAACTTTTGATATTTCTCTGATTAAATAGATACTTTTTTTGAGAAAGATTAAATAGATACTTATGTAGCTAGAAATGATTTTTTGAAAAAATAAAGAGCAAACTATGAGGCAGCTGCAGTTCAAATTTGACCCGCTTACTACTGAATCGGCGAGAGTTTCTCTTTTTCACCAGAGGTGGATCAAGGCTTTTGACACCTAACCATTTGATCAATTATGAGTCAAATATGGCCTACTATTTTAGAAAGTTGATTTGGTCCAATTTTGCAACAAATATATGGTAGCTCCTTCACAAAAAGAACTCAATTCAGGCATTCAGAAAATGAAAAATGAATTTTCCGTGCAAAGAAAATGAAAACTTAGGCAACATTGTTTGGAATTCCAAGATGCACCCTTGTGCATAATATGATATCATTTGAACAAACTATGCCATGAATGTGGCCATAAAATTGATCATTTGGTTTGAAAATCCTGAATCTTCACGCATGATATCTCATTTCTTAGAACATTTTTTTAAAATAATTACCGTATTACAAGTTCATTATTTTTCCTGAAAAGTTGGTCACATATAATGACACAATGCGAAGGTTTTCCAATTATTATTTTTTTATTTTTTATGCCCGTTTCGAAATGCGATCAAAACGGCGGGTTTGACCGTTCCTAGCTAGTAGTTGAATATTGAAAAAATTTTGATATTTCTCTGATTAAATAGATACTTATGTACCTAGAAATTATTTTTGGAAAAAATAAAGAGCAAACTATGAGGCAGTTGCAGTTCAAATTTGACCCGATTCCTGCTGAATCGGCGGGAATTTGTCTTTTTCACCAGAGGTCAATCAAGACTTTTGACACCCAACCATTTGATTAATTGTGAATTAAATATGGCCTAGTATTTTAGAAAATTGATTTGGTCCAATTTTGCAACAAATATATGGTAGGTCCTTCACAAAAAAGACTCATTTTGGGCACTCGAAAAATGATTAAAAATAGATAGAAAGATCAGAAATGCATACAAATTTGTGCTCATCCATAAAATGTGGTCTAACTTGAGTGAAATTTTGTGTGATGCCCTTTTGAAACATAGTTTTGATAGCTACTTCACAAAATCCCTCTATTTTTAGTACTTAGAAACTATTTTAAATCATTGATTTTCCGAACCAATCAAAACTCTTCACATGGATCGATGACATGGCGCCCATCCATCCATCCATACATATCTCCATCCCACATCCATCCATCCATCTATCTACAGGAAAAAAGAGATAAAACCCCGCAGCCCAACCGCACCCCTCCTCCCTGCTCCCAATCCCCCCCCCCGGCGCCGCCGCCGCCTCCTCCCCGTACCCGCCCCCTCCCGATCCAGTCCTCTCCCACCCACCGCCGATCTCGCCATCCTCCCTCCCCTCCCCGCATCTCCCGGCCACCTCTACGCCCGAGGAGATCGAGCGAGCGCCCGAGCGCGCCCATCCTTGCAGCCTCCTCCCACGATTCCCCGCACCATCCGTGGAGCAAACCCGAGCCCCACGAGAGGAGCTCTTCCTGTGGTTTTGCACATCGCCACCAGCGACCACCAGCCACAGCTTGTCGGAGCCAGAAGATGAGTGCCACCTTTCTTCCCGTGCTCTCTTTCTTCCTCCTTTCTCTCTCTCTCACACACATCTCGATTTCTCTCTTTGTCTCCCCGACCTTGCAGCGCGCCGCCCCGATGTCAAGTCCCTCCTCGTCGTTCCTGCGCCGCCGAGCCGAAGCCTCGCCCAAGTCCAAGCGTCGCCGCCGTTTGCCTTCTCGCCATGGCCTCTCCTGCTTCGTCTGCTTCACGGACAGAGCTCCGTCTCCATCAACATGTCCTCCCGCCATCTCTGTTCGCTGTCGGGCTCGATCGACTCCAGCGGCACCCCCATGGTGACGCTCCGCTCCTCTTATCGCATCCACCGTGCCTCTACCGCGCCTCCACTCCATGCTCGCGCACCTGACCAATCGAGGCATCTGGTGCCCCGCGCGATCCTCCTTGCCTGCTGCTGCTCCTTTCCTTGCCTCGTCGCTTCTCTTCCTTCCTCTTCTCTCTGCTTGCTACTTCTTCTTCTGCTTCCCACACCTCTCTGCTGCTCCGCTCCCACATCTCATGATGTTGCTCCTCCCTCTTGCTTCGCCCCTGTTGCTTCTCTTCTTCCCCTGCCTTGCTGATGCCCTTCTTTTCCCCCTCGCTGCTCTGAATCTTCTCAATTTGCTGCTGCTTCTTCTCCAAGCCTCCACGTTGCTGCTATTCCCCTTCCTTGCTGCTGTTCCTTTCTGAATCCCCAACGACCTGTTGTTGTTCTTCACTTGTTGCTGATTCTGTTCTTCTCTGAATCCCGAATTGCTTCTCTCTCTCTCTCTCTCTCTCTCTCTCTCTCTCTCTCTCTCTCTCTCTCTCTCTCTCTCTCTCTCTCTCTTTCTGAAATGACTATGCGTTTGAGATGTGTAAGACCTGGTGAAATTGTGAATGATTCAGTTTAGTACTTGTAATGTAATGTCACTCTTGTGTGTTCTGACTAGTTGATGCACCTATATAAATTCCGTTCACCTATGTTATGTGTTGTCAGTAGTGTGTTGCCCTTACCACAGAAATATATTCAGTTTAGTAGTTCATGTAGTAGCTCAAGTTCTTGTGATCTACATGTCTGTGATGGAAACATCTTTATCCCTATTTGATCCATCCTCGTTTTTACATGTTTTCTAGTTATAGATTTGTAGGTTATTGTTGTTTGCTTGTTCCAGTATTTTAGTTTCTATTATGTAGTATAATCTTGTTTGTTCTCTCTTTTGCTCGTTTGTAGCTATATATGTTCATGTCTTTTCAATTTCCTAGCCGTTGATGTATGCTTGTGTTAGCATTTTATTTCTCAACTAAAACAAAAACACCAAAAAATACATCGAGTAAAATCCGAATCTACCTTTGCTTATCTGCATTTTCTTTGGCGACAATCATTGATAGTTTAGGTTTTATTTCTGCATTCATAAGCTGAATTGTGTTACCTAGCTTTATCTGAGCACGATCATTGACTTGCGACACTCGCAGATTTGGGGGAAATATCCCACTACATTTACATTTGATCAACAAGTTATGCCACATCGGAAGATTGCCTTTTGCATTTACGCTTGCTATAAGTGTACTCGTGATATGTGAGAAAAGTTTTGACTCTTTCATGCTAGATCTATGACAATGTTATATTAATCAATTAGCTTGTGGGAATTGAATATATTGGTATTATAAGTGTTGCATGTGTAATTAATAAATGGCAGAAATAACACCTACTTGGAATCTCCCGGTCCTGGCGCGTGTGATCTAACTAGGTTGCGTTGGTGTGTGGTTGCAGGACAAGGTGGTGAACCCGATGTCGAGAAGAGGCCGAAGCAGTTCGGCATCGGTGGCGCTCTGCTGCCAAAGAAGGACCTCCACCGGTTCGTCAAGTGGCCCAAGGTCGTGCGCATTCAGCGCCAGTGCCGCATCCTCAAGCAACGCCTCAAGGTGCCCCCGGCGCTCCACGAGTTCACCCGCACCCTCGACAAGAACCTCGGTATATACGAAACTTGCCTGTTCATTCATCGCTGGACTCGGAATCCACAATGCCTGAGGTCGTTTAGTTGTTGTGCTGTATTATTTTGACTTGTGGGTATGCAATAGCTAAGTGAGCGAGTATTAACTTGGCCAAGATAATGAAAAGAGTTGATGGATGTGTTTTAAGATTCCTGCTAGTAGATACATTGGGAGCCTCTTCTTGTGTGACAAGGGAAATGCATCCTGTTGTCCTACATACCTACTACTATATTTATTTTACTGAATATATTGACATGCCATGACATTATGAAGTAATAGACTGGTCAGTAGAAGCTTTCACTTCTAAGGATGACAGTAGGAAGAATCATTGTAGTTAAGTGCCTGTGTGGCTGTTGTGGCCTTGCTATGTTTGTACCTGAAGTCACACCTCTATAACTGCTTTTTCTTTTATGTTGGAACGTGTCTAGTTATGGCACGGTGAGCTCTCTCTTTCCTGGATTTCGAATTGTACTTAGTTATGTGATCTACTCATGTTCGTGCTAATTGACCAATACATGCTTTTATGTAACTTTAGATATTTTCCAGAATAGTTTGCTTGGTCCTTCATATCTAAAGCTTGCATGTAGTGTAGAAGCTCTGCTTTATGCTAATACCTGCTTGTGTAACATTTTGCATGGCATACTTCTAAATGGACAAGTACATGCGACGTCCAGTGTCAACGATGATGTGGACCATATGTTCAACTGCAGCCCCATCCATTGCATCGACACAAAGGTATGTACTTGTCTTGCTGAACAAACAGATATGGGCCTGATGCATGTATCATGTGACACACACATTAGTAAACCTGAATTAACTTTGACATAGTTACTCTATTACACCTATACAGTAGATGGCAAGATGAATAGCTAGTGTCTGTTTAATTCAATCATGCACCTGGTAGTTTAATAGGTACTATTGATTGAATATGAATGTTATTCCTTATACTCAAATGGAACTTCGATCTGCTGTAACTTTGAATGATGGTTTTTAAACCTTGTCGTGTATGTGAAACATTCCATCCTCGTTTGCTGCTAAGTTTGTCACATGTGCCAGTTCAATTCCCAATTTTGATGAATAGCCATATTCTAGATAAGTAGAATGATCTGGTTAAACATAATAATAAGTAGAATGATAATATATTGGTGTATCTTTAGTTTTTATTTTAAAAGCACTTTGTAATATTTCTTCTATCAGAGACATATCTATTCTTCTCTTTTGAATGCTCAGATGTTTTGCATCAGCCTGTCATTGCTAAGGGAGAAGCGGGACCTGGAGAAGAAATCTTTCCATTAAGCAGATTACATGTTTGGTTACTGTGAAGTACCAGATAGGCTAGTTCTATTTTTTTTCACTATCCTGGAGTACGCTTGAATACAACATGTTGTAGGTTGCTTGGACCTGTATAAAATACGGATGTGACAGAAATTTGTAGAATGTGTGATTTGAGATATTTCTGTAACACTCAGCTAATTGGTAGTAACTTGATTCATATTTTTATTCAAGCTAGTTTGAAAATGTTCGTGAAATGGGCTGGAGTTGGACTGTAAAGAGGCCAGGGCCCAAATTATATTTGACAAATATATTTTAGGTAAAAATAAAATATAAAGAAATAAATGTGGAAAGGCCAAGGCGCAGGAATGAAAAAGCTTGAAAATATTGGGCCTGACTTGAACGGGAAAACATCATTGGACAAAAATGAAGAGAAAATGCCGCATTATTGGGTCTGGCCCATATTGCTGATAAGAACTAGCAGGGGAAAAATATAAATGGGCTGAATTAATGGGCTCGGCCCATATAAACACCGAATTGGACCGGGCTGATTCTTATCCACGTCAGCTTGCCACACTGGATCCTACATGGCCTAAGGAGGTTGCTAGTGACCAAAAAATTGGTCAAAGAACCAACAACCTTTTATATATCACAAAGAAGGTCATTAATTTTAGTTTACGACCGCCAACTTTTGACCTTCTGTTTTTGGTTATAAAAATGTCGTAAATGAAAAACAATGACCTTTCAGTAACCAATAGGGATGGTCGCAAGTTGACATATTTCTTGTAGTGTCCGCATCAGCCATGTGTTCATCCGTATCAGGATTGTTCCGCGTATGCTGTCCCATGCCCTTGGCTTTCCCTTTGTTGCCGTTTCTTGCACCCCCAGGTCCAGGCCCCGCGCCCCTAAACCAGTCCGCCTTGAGACTCTTGAACACCAGAGCTGATGGTGGATGCACACCATCTCCATGTTCCTTATACAGGTGCCCCAGCCTCCCGCAAACAGCACACCAGTTTGGGAGGCGCTCATATTTTACACGGAAGATCATTCTCTTTTCCCCCACCTTCAGAGACACTGCATTCTTCAGGGGTTTGCCCACATCAACCTTGACCTGCACCCGGTAGAAGTTGCCTTTAAAATCATGCGAGGCTGGTTCTGCGTATACAAAATCACCTAGCTTTGCAGCAAGCGATGGGATCTAGGATACATAGCCCTCTGGTAAGTCATGAATCTGAGCCCAAATTTCCAGCCGATCTAGCTTGATAGATGACGGCTTTGAGAAGCTATCATATGGAAGTAGACGTTGCTGGACATTGGCGATGCCACGCATGTGAGCGGGCCGTCTACCAGCAAATGTTATACTCCCTCCTTTCTTTGTGTACTTCCAACTTTGTTGGAAAGTCAAATTTTAATATTTAATCGTATTTTATATAATAATAGACCAACATTTATGCCATGAAATTAGTAGAATTAGATTCATGATAAAATATATTTTTGTCATATACATGTTTCGTTTCACAAGCATTGATATATTTTTGCACAAACTCGGTCAATCTTTGAGATAGTTTGACCTTTCAACAAAGTTGGAAGTACACTCTCTCAAGGACAGAGGGAGTATGTGTTGTTGCTCAAAATCCCCTAAAAAGAAGTGTTGTTCCTCAGGAAAAAACCCCGAAATGTTAGCGGTGTTTGAGCATCTCCAACTGAACCTCTTACTCTCCCTCTTGGTCGAGGATAACACACCCCGGATCAAAAACCGTAACTCCACCAGACCCCTCAAAATGAGTTCAAATGTCCGGGTTGTATGAGGCGGTCCAAACACGTCCGAGCATGTCCGGCCCACCCCAACCACACATGAAACCCCACCCATCCTCATTCGGATCAAGCCCTAGTCTCACTCTCGACCGCTCTGCTCCCTCCCTGTCATCTTCCCTTCCCTCCCCTCCACTCCGGCCTCGTCCAGTCCCCGTCGTCCCGCGGCACCATCGCCGGCTTCGGCAGTGGATACGGATCCGAAGCCGACCCCATTGAGTAGGATGCTCTCGCGGTGGAGGATTCAAGCTCCACGCCACACTCCACCGGCCGAGGGTGGACAATGGCAGCTCTTCGAGCACCACGAGCCAGCAGGGTGAGTGTAGCATGGACGATCCCTCTCCTTTTTTATGGAGAGCGAAATCGCCAGTCATCTGTTGGGATCACCAACATAGTATATATATAAGTAAACGACCAACATGCCCACATGCGAAAAACAAAGAAGAGGCATGCTCCGAGCAATGACCGAACCAAATGTGATGCTCATGCAGGCCAAAGACCTTACAAAAATGCAACAACGGAAAACTCGGAAACTAAGGAACTTGGGTAGTTGCAAACTCGATATTTGTGCTCTCTTTTGAGTTGGCCCGCCCAACTTTTTCTTCCAAGCTCCGCCACTGCTCAGGCTACCTGGCGACCATGCGTGAACCGTGGGGCGGTTCACGCATCCACCGCAACCTGAAGCCTTCACACAGCCCGTCCATCGAGGTGAGCCTTTTCATTAAACAGCACCCCCGGGCACTGCATACTCGTTAGGGAGATGGGTGTCAACCTGAGCAGTTGTCTCTGCCCAGCAACGGGCCCATCAAGTGTCCCGAGAGAGAGCCCCCTTTTCTGTATCGCTGACAGTGAGTCATGGCTTAGCAAAGCTAGGTAAGATAGAGAGGAGGTGAACACGGCAGAGTGGCTTAATAATTTCCCTCCGAAAATTGTTGTTGCCATGAGTTCTGATTGTATCTCTATTCCTAGATAATACATCCACTCTTTACTACTAGAAAGCAAATTAAAGTGTTCTTTATAATAAAAAAAAAGTGGCCAAGAGAGTAGAGCAGTTGGGCAAGTGACGTTGGATCTGGACAATTTCTTGTCCACTCCGTCGCCACAGTTTTTTTACGAGTGTCAGTGTCGGCGACTCCCATTTGGCGCAGAGGTTTTGCCCGCAAGCGAGCTGGCGCGTACCCCCCTCAATGCGCTGGGTGTTCGTATGGGCCGGGCCAATTTCATTTTTTTCTTTCAATTTTTTTCCTTCACTTAACTTTTTTTTCTTTTTTTCTTTTTTCTTTTATGTTTATCCCTTTCCTTTTCCTTTTCTTTTTTTCATTTTCCATATTTCTTTTTTTATTTTTGAACATCTTTCAAATTCATGAACATCTTTTGTAATTATGAACATTTTACAAATACATGAACATTTTTAAATTCATGAACATTTTTAGAATCTGCAAACATTTTTCTGAATTATTAACATTTATTAAATTCATAATTTGTTTTTGAGAATCATGAACATTTCCTAAATTCGTGATCATTTCTCTTAAATTGTAAACTTTTTTTGAAATCATGAACAATTTTAATTTCATGAACATTTTTTCGAAATTCATGAACATTTTTTGAATTCCCTAACATTCTTTTGAAATCATGAACATTTTGGGTATTCATGAACCATTTTTTAAAATACGTAATTTTTTTAATTTAGAACTCTTTGATATCCTTTGTATTGGAAAAAACAAATAAAAACAGGGGTCGTCCCAGCCAGCACATTTGCCTGCCCAAAAGGGCGCTAAGGTGGGCGGGGGTGTGCGCGTGCCTGTTTTCTGGTGCGTGGGTCGCCAAACAGGAGGTCCCGTCAGTGTCTCAATTCCAACACTCGTGCTTCCTGGGCCCTTGTGAAGTCTCCGGTGCTTGACGTTTCTACGCGATGGGCCCAGAAGTTGGGTGGTGACATTGTTGCCCTGGTGTTTTGGTGCATTCACCTCCAAAATGAAAAGGAAGTGAGTGCGTCTATTTGGCTTCCGAGCTCATCTGCTTCCGGGATGGACACTATTTCATGAAAAATATTAAAAAAAAACCATTTTTTATGAAACATGCTTAGGTGCTTGAGGTCTGTTCTAAATTTCAGCTCATTTGGACATCTGGGTAGCTCTCCGCAAAAAATACAAATTCAAGGTCTTTGAAACAATTTACTGTTCATGTACTGTCCTGGCCCAATTTGTTTTTTTTTTGCTGAAAACTACTTGAGCTGAAATTTGAAGTGGACCTCATACACCAAATCATCTTACATGAAAAAAAAACGTATTTTTTTAATTTTCTTTTCACAGGGTGCAGATGTCTAGGTTTAGAAATGGATATTCGAAGAGAAGTACTCTAATATGTAGGCATTAGCAGCTGGCGCACCACTCAGTAGCTTAGCTACCAGGACAGTAATTAGATATAATGTCATTTTTTTACGAGGTAATTAGACTAACTACCTGTGTAACATCAGGAACGAATGAAAAGTAGCATCTTATATACGCAGATATTTCACACACAGGTAAAAAAAATCAAGACAATGGAAAAAAATGGGTTGGATTATACAATAGGAAACCACGGAAGATTCTAGAGATGAGACTTGCAGTAGGAGGTGAGGGTGACTGTATAGTCCTATATATAGACATCTCAAAAACAAACGGAGGCCAAGAGTAGCCTCAAGAATGGCTAGAATCTTGCAGTGCAGCACAATGTAATGTGGTGCATTTGAGATGGACACGGATTATTGTGAATTACCTTTAGCTTTGGTGTTCGAAGTTCAGAGCAGTCTGAAAATTTTGAGCACGTAACAAAACCACTGCATCAGTACAACCACAAAACCACCTCCACAGCTGCCTAGCTGCCTACTTACTAACTTGTAGTTTGAACATATTCAAACCATTCTACCTAACTATGTTGATGTATTCGAATTATTCCGTTGTACAAATAGAAATTCGTACAAGGGACAAAACAAAACGCAAGAGAATCTCTTTAATATTGGTGTGGCACCAGATAATTTAGAGGAAAAACTTTTGTTTGCATCCATACCTCGGTGGCTAGGACCCCATTGCCCCCCCCCCCCCCCACCCCTCGCCCCCCGCGCGCGCCCCTGTGTACTGAAGGAAAACTTTTTTAGAGGATTACATTATGAAGAGCTCAGTCATTTGCCCCCTCCCAAACTGCATATTTTCTCTCTCTGCTTTCTCCTGCGCAATCTTCCTGGGATTAGGCGGCGCCACCTCCGTGCGCGCGGCCTCCAGTGCCTTCAGGCCGGCCTTGAGGGCAACTCCAACGCGCCGACGCAAACAGACGTGGGTTTTGTGCTGCATATTTTGTTAATTACTGACAAACACGGGTTTTGTGCTGCATATTTTGTTAATTACTGATGACATTCGTCGGGCGTTGATCGATCGTAGCAGCATCACATGTTCGCGCGCATTGGCTCCTTGGTCTCTTCCTTTCGGACGACGTTGTTTCTTACCTTGAACGTGTGCTCTCCTGGCGGGTCCATAATTGTGTATACGGACAGGAGAAGTGTTCCCCAATCGATAGGAGGCAGAGGGATGGCGTTTCCTTTTCCTTCTTGTTGGCTTCTTGTGTGTGGAAAATATCAATTCCATTTCGCCAGCCGATTTGGTCCAAACAACAGAAGTATTCGATTGCACGAGAGGCTCGACAGTTTACTTCTTAGAACATGTAGCTGGCTGGAGCAAGGAGAAAGCACAACATCAAGAAAAGTGTTTGGACTATGCGGTCCTAACATGTTTAGCCATCCAACTCGAGACATTATCGGTCCATCGATCGGTCTGAACGCACTTTTTCTCGCAAACCCGAGACAAACTATGGACTTTGCAGAAGTCCGGATAGCAACCACGTAAGACTCGACACTCTAGCCCATCCAAAAGCTCACAAAAACCGTCCCCTGACCCTGCACCTCCATCCTCTCATTTTTTTTCACCTTCCTTTTTTCTCCTGCCATCGCAGCCGCTCCACCACCCCGGCTGCCCGCCACATCCCTGCCGGAACTCTCTGAGTCCATCACATCCAACGGTACGCCCCGGACACCACCTACGTGGCTTCTCCTTCGCCGTCATTCCGCACCTCTCCTTCTACCGCCGCACAGGTACCATCCGTTCCTAACATACTCACCATGCCTGGCAATTGTTCGATGAAATGCCCGTGCTAAATTTTTTGTCCCTTCTTTGAAGCAATGGATTCGGATGTGGAGTACATATACGAGCACTATGTTGAGCCGTTTGATGGCTTGTTCAATGAAGAGGACTACACAGATGATATGACGATGATGTAGGCGGTCCTTACAAATGGGGAGCATGCGAAAGAGCATGTTCTTAATTTCAAGGGATCAATCAAGAGTCATCGAGTGCTCAACCGCAATAGGTCGTGCTCAACACCATCTCTAACCCAGTTGGCTGGAAAAAAATTCTCATTTTGCCCAAAGACAAGAAGCAGGTAGCAAGGATATTGTGAGGGTATTTGAAGTTCTGCAGGCAAGTTTTGTACTTGTTCGTGGACCTACTAAAAATGGAATCGAGAGAGCTTGTGGGAGGTGATAACCTCTTGTGTGATCATGCACTACATGATCGTGCAGAATAAGGATGATTATGTTGTCGCAGGTCTTGAATTTGAGAACAGGGTGATTATATCAAACTTTCAGACCAGAATCAGCCACATTTAAAGAGTTTGTTCAAATGTATTAACAAATTCAGCACTGAGAAACCCATGAGCAACTGAAGAAAGAGTTGATTGAGTATCTGTGGGCGGTTAAAGGGGATAACAATGTTGGAGTGTAATATTTAAATATTTTTAAAATAGAAGTATTGATGCATTTGAACATTTGAACTATTCTAGCTAAATTGAAACTATATATGCGGCTATTAAGCGTGCGGACATTAAAAAAATTAAAGACTGATGTATGAGAATAGCATTGGATGGCCGGCTCCCGCATCTGTATCCATGGACTAGTCGCTGAAATTTGTGGATCATTGTTTGAGATGCCCTATGAGATCGGGTTGGATGATAATTCTGTGACTGGACAGTGATCCGGTGGGATGTATAGCGAGGTTTTGAGAGGTCCGGTTCCACGGTCTCAAAACGAAAGGCGACTTCTCCGTGGAGATCATCGCCACCTTACATCACCTGCGCACTCATCCCCCGTACAAAAAACGCGAGATATCGTGGCAGCTGGTAAGCCGCGCCCTCGTGTAATCACACCATTCGTCTCGCTACGGACAAGGCGCGTCCGTGTGCGCGCACCAGATTAACGAAGTATGCAAATTTTGACTAAACGTTGGCAACAAATTTCATGAGCACGAATCGGACGTGAGCCGGCGGCTATACAGAGATAACGACGGATTTCATAAGCTATAGTACCATGTCGACGACGGTGTCATATAGTAAGTGAAAGTGCGAGTGGCGGAACTAGCTAGCTCATGTCGTACCTCCAGGAGACGGACACCACCTGCGTGGTGCACCGCATCATCTTCAAGGCCTTCGAAGAGGCGCGCAGCGTCGACTACGTTCTCTGCAACACCGTGGAGGAGCTGGAGCCCTCCATCATGGCCGCCCTCTGCGCCGAGAAACCTTTCTACGCCGTCGGCCCCATCTTCCCTGTCGGCTTCGCCTGCAGCGCCGTCGCCACCTCCATGTGGGCCGAGTCCGAGTGCTCCCACTGGTTGGACGAACAGCCGCCGGGGTCCGTGCTCTACATCTCCAGTGGCGGAGCCAGAAACTAAATATAGAGAGGGCCAAAACATGTCATATAATGTTAGAGGGGGCCAAATCAGCTAAACATAGCTAATTTTGTTTGACAAATGAAAAATTAGGAGTACATATAGATGTATTTGTGAGAGCATGGGGGGGCCTTGGCCCCTGCCAGCACCCCCTGCCTCCGCCACTGTACATCTCCTTCGGCAGCTACGCGCACGTCACCAAGCAAGAGCTGCACGAGATCGCTGGGGTCCTGGCCAGCGGTACGAGGTTTCTGTGGGTGATGCGGCCAGACATCGTCAGCTCCGACGACCCGAACCCGCTGCCTGAGGGGTTCGTGGCCACGTCCGCCGGGCGTGGCCTGGTGGTGCCTTGGTGCTGCCAGGTGGAGGTGCTCGCACACCGCGTTGGGTGGCTTCCTCACGCAATGCGGATGGAACTATGTGCTGGAGAGCGTGTGGGCTGGAGTGCCCATGCTCTGCTTCCCGCTGCTCACCGACCAATTCACTAACCGGCAGCTCGTCGTGCGGGAGTGGAGCGTCGGCATGCCCATTGGGGACCGTGGCGCGGTGTTCGCGGACGAGGTGAGGGCGAGGATTGCGGGCATCATGTCCGGGAAAGAGGGTGAGGAGCTCCGGGAGGCGGTGAAGAAGGTGAGGGCGACACTCGAGGCCGCCATGACGCACGGTGGGTCATCGCAGCAGAGCTTCGATGAGTTTGTCGACGAGCTAACGCGCCGTTGCAGCGGACGTTAAGCTGGGCCGACCAAAGGGCCAGGAGCGCCGCATGACGGGCGTTGGGGAAGTGGCCGCGAATAAGAGTCTTTGTACTTTGTCTTGTCTGTAGTGTGTGTCCGGTTATTGACTCGGTGTTGTGCAGTGTGATCTTGTTTTCTTTGCATATGAGAACTGTCTAAAGTCAAAATTAAAGTTATATAATAAAAGTTAAATTTGTGATGCATCTAATGATGCCTATTGATTTTGTGTTGTGAATGTTGGTATTTATTTAATATAAAGTTAGTCAAATTTTACAAAGTTTGACTTCAATCAAATCTTATCAGATTTGCTAAATCACATCTAGATGAGATTTGACAATGTTTACATGCCAGTAGATGTGATTTGGGGCGTCACCGCCCTTGTCTTGGGCACGAAGGTCTCCGACGCTTCCTTAAGGCTTCTCCTTCGTTCCGGGCCAAGTTGGCCCCCGGTAGACACGACTTTTTTTATAGACATTTTACATTTTTTTATACACCATAAACATTTTTTCTACACATGTTTAACATTCTTTTAAAAACATAACTAACATTTTTTAAAGGGACGTGTTACGCGTCCGTCGGTTGATCTTTTTAATAGATCAGTCGGATCGCGAGCCGTCAGATGTCGCATCAAGCGGCCAAGTGCGCCCCATCATTGCAACACATGTCTTGCTGCATAATTATGTCTGCAACATATGTCTTGTTGCAGAATTTTTTTGCAATAGTTGTTTTGTTGTATTTTTTGCAACTGAGTTTAATGTTTTCTGCAATCAAGGTCTTGTTGTAGAAAAAATTGTAAGAGAAGTTTTGTTATAAAACGTGGACTCGCCGTAGACCATTGCAACACTACACATGTTTCAGAAACATAGCTCCTGTTGCAAAAGCGCGTTCGAGTGCGGGCTCTCACTTCAACACGTGTAACGCATGGGAGGTGGCGGACGCGCTGCTGCGATCCGCCGGGTGATGGTAAGAGTTTCCCTTTTTTTAAACATATTATCTTATTTCTACTTTTTTGTATACACATTGTACAGTTTTTTTTTGCATACATCAAGTGCATTTTTTATATATACATTTAAATTTTCTAAGTACATGATTAACAGTTTTTAAAACCAGCTAGGAAGCTTCAGAAAGCTTCCTAAAACCAGTGATTGAAGAAATCCCTGTATACCCTTTAATGGGCCGGCCCATGCAGCATTGAAGGAGGTGGGGCCGGGGGTGTGTGCCCGTTTGTAGCGATGCCTTCAACCGGTGTATCTGGTGCCGGATAGGATTCACGCCCATTGCGACTGCGCGATGAATCGTCACGAGCGCTAAATATAACCGCCCAAACAAACAAATAGAAGGAAAATATAGCTCTAGCTTTCATTCTTCCACTACAACCTTTTTATTTTCTTGTATCTTTTTCGTATTTTGTTTTTATTTTCTTCTCTTGTTCACCTTTTTAAGTAGATTTACCTTTTATACCTTTTGTTTATATTTCTTATCTTTACTTCAATACTAGCAAAAGTGCCCGTGCGTTGCAAAGGGAGAAATAAATTATCACCCCTAGTGTTTCCATCCCTATTGCCTCTTCTTTTCTTTGTCATCATTGTCGGTCATGATATCCACTACACGGCGAACGTTCCACCTAAGCTTGGAACCAATAAAGAATTGCATCGCCTGCATGGACACATAAGCGAACGGTCGCGTATGAGATCCAGGTCAAATATGCATAATCTAGTGCTTGCGCCTTGTGTTTGTGTGATCCGGATTTTACATCATAGTAGTTTAGTACCAGTTCGTGAAGGACACAAACAACCACTAAATTCAACTTTAGTTTAAAACAACAACACCTTTTTTGCCGGATAACACAATCAGCACCAAAAATAGTGAAGGTTGCGAGTTTGATTCCAGTCACGGCCAACTATTTTCGTCTCATTTCCTAAATGGGATGATGGGTTTGATTTGTTGGGCCGGTTCGCACGGACAGGTTGGGAGGGCACTGGTTTTATTTATTGGTGGAATGTTACGCGGGTGAACAGGGTGGAGGCCAAGTGGCCCAGGACGGACGATCGGTAGAATAGCCTAGCTCAGTATGAAGAAACGTCACGGACTTATGAAATGGGAGGACCAATAATATTAAACCTCCATTTTATAAAAAAATAGTATATATGTATGTGGGTTACAACGGTAGAAACAATTGACATAAATTTAGTGATGACTGTACGCGCAAACATAACGTTCAATATGTTATAAATTTGGTGCAAACTTAGTAGGATTTTAAGTGCAAAGAAAAAATGTCATATTATCTGTTGCAACAAAAGAACAAAATGGCATGAATTTAGCGAGAATCATGTAGGAAAAGAATGACACTTCATCTTTGTTCGTAAGATATGAATGAGGGTCGCCTGCCATAGACTCCCGCAAGTCCTTCAAAAAAATCTGTTATTACCGTCTATTTACTTTCCCTCTCTTTCCTTTCTCCTTCCTTTATTTGTCGTGCAATTTTATTTCTTTTTCTTTCCTTATATCATCCATGTGACGAATCCCATTTGTCATGTTGTTAATTAGGCCTGCGATTAATATAGCGCCCACAATAGTTACCATCTATTCCCTTCCTCTCTCTTTCCTTTCTCCTTCCCTCTTTATTTCTCACTAGAACATGATGGCGCGCTTTGCCGCGCCCGCCCAACATTGACCACAAATAATTTAATCATTTAGAAATAAACCGGATGGAGAACAATCATCTTAGAGATATAGGGGATACATGTTTCCAAGATAGCAGTTTGAATTCGAGTTCTTACAAGCAAGCAATGGTTGTTAACAGTGCACCTCACTCGTGCAGTAAGACCATGACAAATCACAATACCAAAGGCGACACAGATGGACAACTAAGCTGAATTCTATTAAGCAGAATGTTGATATTTGGGCCGCCGGCTAGTAAACAAAATAGATCAACTAAAAACAAATTTTGAGTTAATTGGCGCCTCATATAAGCACAACATTAATCCTCACACTGCATCAGCCACACAACGGAAGTCAGGTCCGAATGTCGTGATATGGATTTATTCTGCCGTGGTAACCCTAATTTGAGCATAGAGAGGATCTGGACATCTGGAGAGGTAAAGGTAAGATTAGGTACAGATGTGGAATCATGGACAACTCGTTCAGCTCAAAATTACAACCTCTCATAAAATCACGAGGCATACTTATCTAGCATATTATTTCATCAAATAACTAAACAAACCAAAACCTAGCACACCATGTAGATCAAGGTCGTTGCCAAAAAGAAATGTCATGGCTACCATTTATTTCGTCTTCCTCTTCAATCTAGTGCCGGAGTCGGTACCTGCTATGCTGTAGCACTCAAAAGGTTAAGAAAATTTGATGACCATGGGCCCATGGTATTGGAAATTAAAGTGAAGAAAATCATCCACTATGATATATGAACTACGCCCTCCGTCCCAAAATAAGTGCAGGTGATTTAGTACAACTTTGTACTGAAGTTATACTAAATCACCTACACTTATTTTGAGACGAAGCGAGTATGACATACATTCTTAGCTCCAAATCATCGCATCATGCTTGCCTTCCAATTTGGTCAGAGAACGTTAATGGCATTATTAGCTCCAAACACAAAAGCAACATTTTGTTAAGTACTGCAGGTATCTACATGGCCCTCATTAACGAACTAATCACCACCAATTTCAACTTCACCAGTGTCCTACAGTGCTTGTCTAAAACGGCATTGACGCTCAAAAGCTTAAAAAAAACAATGGATCAAGCAATCTACACTTCAGTCATGTTTTCTTAACAAAATTAAACCCTAAATCTTGCAGAAAAGAAGAAGATTGCCAAGACATGGGAACTCATCCTGTAACTCCACGTAATATACCGCTTGGCATGAGTGGTTCGCAATCTGCAAAAAACAAAAGCTCCACGTAATATAGTACTTTCAGCAATACTTTGCTCAGCAACACAAACATCTATTCTTAGGAATTAGTTGTGCATATATACTCTCAACAAAGGGACAAACACTTGCACAAATCAATTGTGTGTATATATACTTTCTGGAGTAATACGTAGATACTTTAAAAAAATCCTTAAAAAATAGCGATGGAAACAAACCTTGGTTCACATTTATGAGAGTCCCGTAAAGGATAAAACATCGGCATCACTTGATCAACACAAAAATTAATTCCAAGATGGTCCAAATGAGGCATAAATCTCACACAACTGGAATCATATCCATGATCACTTGGACAATTTCATGCAAACAGGTGATTAGAAAAATCACATAATATTTCTATGAATCCAAACATGAATTCTAAAATCACATAGCTATGAATATTCGTAATTTTAGTACCCGTTCTTGGCCATCCTCATAAGGATCTTCTCACACGGGATTTAAAATTGAACTCACCTTTCCATCAATGAAACAGAGGTAAAAAGAAACTATCTAATAACAAGAACACCGCTGCCATCCCAACTGGAACCCGCCCAGGAAGTTTTCCTATCCAGACTGAGGAAATCAGGAAAGATAAATAAATGGCGGCCGAGGAAATCAAAGGAAAACAATATGGAACCCTAACACTTTTTTTTTGATATGGAACCCTAACACATATATAGAGGAACCAAGTGAAAAGAGTAGTACCACAGCTCCACGCCGAGCAGAACTAACAGAAAGGGGACAGCCGAGCTGCCTCGCCATTATTCCGCCGGCGCAGCCGCCGCCAGGATGAAGATGACCGCATCCATTGTATGAAGAAAATCAAGAGAGGCGGAAAACATGGATGGCCTCGTGTACCCACTTATCTGGGCCTGTTTACGCTTTTCCCATTCGGCCCGATTAAGGAGCAACCGTCCAGGTCGGCCTGCGGAGCAGCGGCCCGGTTACGGTTGGGTGAGCTGGTTGCGCTTGTGACGTGGTAAAAAAAGCAATGCGTGGGGGAGGTTCAGCGATCTGTAGATCTGGAGCGTACGTATAAGGATCCAATGGCTGACGAGTTCAAAACGCTGTGGAGGGGCGTGAGTAGCTCCGTTTTACTGTTTAGCAATGCATAGTCTATTTCCTTTCTTTCTGGCTCCACATAATTGCCGTCTATTTCCTTTCTTTCTTTCCTTTCTCCTTCCTTTTTTTATTTCTCATGCAATGTCTATTTCCTTCCTCTGTCTCCTATTGCTCTGCCCCTCATTTGTTCCGTTAAGGACAAACCTTATTCATGCCATATTCTTTGCTTAATTTCCGAAGCAGCTCCTTAAGGGCATGTACAATGGTTGATAAGATAGTCTTATTTTAAATTTTGCATGTAATTTAGAAATGACAAAAAAGAAAGTCTACAATGGGTCATCTCTTAGTCTTATCTTCAATAACTAGCAATTCCTAAAAACGTGGTGAGACATATTATGCTAAGAGATCATCTCTTGTCTTCTCTTCTTATGAGCTCTCTCTCCTCCACCTCAACATTGATCCTACATGACACTCTTAAGATAGCATCATTGTACATGCCCTAATGCTTGACAACCTAAGAACGTATATAAACCAGTAAAAATTTATGTAAAATAGTAAGGTGGGACTATTTAGTAAGTAAACAAATATGAAAAACAGCCTCCAACCTGCTCCCCTTGTCGGTCCTTGCGGCCCGGCCCAGCACGCCCGTGGTCATTGCCTCAGCCAGTGTACGCCTCATCTTCTATTCTTAATTAAAGGGCCAGACGCCTATCTATAATACCTAAATAGTTCATCCCCACTATCTTATTTCTCTTGACATGCAAGCTATCCACATCACTAATAACATGTAACCATCCATCTTACTACACCTCAGCAGTCTAGCTACACCATCAGCTATAGTGCTACATGAGCAACTTTTTCCCGTGCATGAAGTCAGGTCGTGCCTTCAGTTACCAGTGTGTAAATTGAGCCCTTTTGTTTCATCTTCAGGTGGTACTAGGACAAATGCCCGTGCGTTGCAACGGGCTAACAATATCCTAAAATCTGCTCTATGTGAGAGTACATGTCATTTTTTATATCTAGTTCTAATAAACATCGGTAATAAGTTTATAATCTTATTGCCTTTCAGAGTATGATGCATGGACGTAAAGAAGCCACCCTAACATCTTTCATCTGATGGAAGAGTAGTGGTGCACGTAATAGTCTAGTAATCGGTTTTATTTTTTACTTTTTGGGAAATGCAAATATTTCTTTATTTTAAATTAATTTAAAGAATTTTTAATTTTTTATCCTTTTATTATAATTGAAACATGTTTTGAGATCAACATTTTTTGAACATGTGTTTTCAAATTTGAATTTTGTGATCAATTTTAAATGATTTTGTTAAAAAAATTGGAACATTTATTGGTATTTTACTGCATTTTTAAAAGCATGATTTTCTAAAAGCAAAAAGAATTTGAAACACTCTTTATCTCACATGCTCGGTGACCGCAATTTAAAAAAAGGATTGTTGATGTCTAGACCATGTAGTATAAAGTTGAGAAAGCCGTCGAGATGTGCTTTGATGGTCCTCCTTCATCTTAGCACCAGTGGCGGAGCTTGGCCCAGAAAGATGGATGGGCCGGCTGTAGAAAATAACTATAAGGATTGCATTTCGTGGCCTAAAAATACATAGAAAATGGCATGGGCTGGGCGGGCTATGGCCCATCCGGCATTGCTATAGCTCCGCCACTGCTTAGCACTAAAATCGGATGGAAGAGGAATGGTATAAGTGTTTTTAACGAGATATACAGACGGTGGAATTACTTATACTATTTGAGAGTTTAATCACTAATCTAAAAGTTTTTCTTAGAATTTTTAAAAGTTTTGAATGCAAACGAATTTATTTTAAATGCAAGTGTAGTGGTGCATCTAAGTAGGGTTGTTTATATATAGTTTTTTATGTGTTAAGAGCAACTCCAACGGGGTGACCCATTTCGTCCACGGCCGTTCGTTTGGATCGGCGCGAACAGAAAAGTTGGCCCAACGCGCCAACCCAAACGGATGCGCGTCCGCTTTTGTCCGCCTGCCGACCCATTCCCGGCCCATTTTTGAGTCGGATTTGCGTCGGCGCGGACACAAGACGGAAGCGCGTGCTCGCCCTCTTTCTTCATCGAGCCCGCTGATCGGTGGCACATTGACCTCTTCACATCAAACAGCACACCCTCGCCCGCCTGCTTCGTCGCCAACACCGCCGGCCATTTTTTCCGATAAAAAGATAGTTCTAGTGTACACAGATAAAAGAAAAGACCAACTACTCGTCGCTTTCCGACTCCGACTCGGTAATGTCCTTTTCCGACGTCTGAATGTAGGCGTCAGCATGCTGCTCGTCTTCGAAGTCCCAACCCGACATTTCTCGTAGCTTCAGTTTCAATTGAGCGGCCTGCTTCCGCGAGCGCTTGTCCTCCCGATAGGCGGCTCGCTCCGTCCTCCTCGCGTCCCTCTCCGTCCTCCTTTGCTTGTAGAACTGGCGCTCATCGACGATGTCCTGCGGGAAGCGTTCGCGCCACACCACCATGGCTTTCACGTCCATCTCGGCGATAGCGAGGCGATGCTGCCGCCTCCGGTGGACACGACGATCCTCGTCGGTGAAAAGCCGTGGGAGAGGCGTGAGATCTTGTGCCCGCTGGCTCGACATGTCAGGAAAATTCATATCCCGGCGAGGCCTCAGGAGGCGCCACGCATCCGCGTCGTGCGCGCGGGCCGCCTCCTCTGTGGTGTCGAAGGTGCCGAGGATGGGGCGTTTCTCGCGAAACCAGATCTCGAAGGAGAAGGCGCCGGAGCGGTGCTCGCGGATTCCGCGAAAATCCGAAGCGCCCAGGCGGCGCATCGACATGATGGCGCAGAGGCGACGAGGCTAGTGAGAGGGGGCGAGACGAGTGGGCGGCGGTTAAAGCGTGGAGGGAGCGCCTTCTTATAACGAGCGTCGGCAGCGGCGCGCGCGAACCTTTCCCGCGCGCTGGAGCGCCAAAACCAATACGTGCTAGGCCGCTTTTCTCCGTGCGCGCGAACCTTTCCCGCGCGCTGGAGCGCCAAACCCAGCGCGCGCTAGGCCGCTTTTCCCCGTGCGCGCGAACCTTTCCCGCGCGCTGAAGCGCCAAAATCAGTGTGACGGCATGGCCGCTGGCATGATCTAAAACGCGCACAGTCATAAAATGGGTTGATCCGTTAGACGCACTGCCGATCCAAATTTAAAAGAGGACGGACCGTTGGAATTGCTCTAACATTCAAAAGCAAACAGGTTTTTACTACGTTGTTTGTTTTTTTTGAAAATGTTGGTTGTTTGGTTGGAAGATCTCCATTTGTTTTTTGTACTATTCGAAAGACCGCACGCACTCCCCGTCAACATAAGTAAAAAAAGCAAACTTTGTTGATGGAGGCCACGTACAGCATCAGGTCCACCCGCCGTTGCCGTTTTACTCTCAACCCTCCTCTAGCTCCCGTGCGTCTCTTTCTCTGGCTGCTCCAGAGGATCCCGCGGCCGATGGCGGTTGCCGATTGTGCTAATCCCGATCCCGATTTCCCAAATCTTTCTTCTCTTGTGGGATTAATTCCTTCGTTCTGCTCCCTTCATACTTTTGTTGATTTCTGATACGGCAAAATCGCTGGCGAATATAAATTGAGTGGATTATACGCAAAGGAGCGAGGTGGGACTATCTCTGAGTTCTAATAATAGTATTTTTCGCTACTCGTCTAATCATCGTTTAAAAAAAAGTGCGGGCGGTGACGAGCAAACTCACGTCTCGGTCCAGCGACGGACGGGACCTACTCCATGCGGCAAAAGGAGTGCAGGTTCTATTATGAAAAATTACAGTGACTTTTTATTTATTTTTATATATAAAAACATCGTGATGGTGAATCCAGAGACTCAATCCGTGCTTTATTATTAGGAAAAAGAAGAGTTTGGTAAACTATATGCAACCCATCAACTCCCCTCTCTCTCTTTAATAAAATAGAAAAAAACGACTCGCCCTCAACCGGTCGAGCCCTTATCTTTTCCCTTATATATTCGTGCGGCAGCTGGGGAGCCATCTCTAAGGCCAGACACTCCTCAAAATTTCGGTGAAGAAATCCAACACAAGTCGGTGCAAGCGCAGCGCCGCCGATCTCGCGCGTGTCCATGGCTACTCCGAGCAAATCGAAGACTCCAACCTAGAGACAGCGCACGACTACACGGATCCCGCCGGCTCCAACGTCGACATGAGGGCCTCTTTGATTCGCAGGATTTTGAGAACGTAGGAATAGGAAAAACATAAGATTGGTGTGTCATGTCCATTTGAATCCTGTAGGATTAGCAAGTAGTGTTTGATTACACATGAAAAATAAAGGAATTGTAAAAAAAGGTTAGAGTAGATGTTAGATTTTCTATGAAATGTAGTACAAAAGATTCCAAAGAAAAAATTCCCATGAGATTTAATCCTATGAATCAAAGGACAAACATAGAAAAAATTCCAAAGGATTTTAATCCCTCAAAAATCCTATTGAATTCCTTTGAATCAAAGGAGCCCTGAGCCTACTTCGATCTGATCTACACGGTCGGGCGACAGCGGCGAAGCACGCAACACACGCCGACTCACATCCCAGGAGCAGCACACACGCGAGGGCAAGCAAACGCCTCCAGCCGCGAGTGAGTGTCATCAACGATCGCGCTGCCTGGCCGGGCGTTCCGGTGACGGGAGGGATTCAATTCCCGCATGTTATCTCTTATGCATATGTGCAGGTATATAGCCAAGGTGGATAATACACATGTGGCTTCTCCTGCACAACGTCGGTCCGGCTCTCCTCCATGGCACTCCGGGATTTTCTCGGGCGTGCCTCCCCTTACCGGTGCAGTGCCCTCGTCCTCCCCTTCCTTCTATGTTTCTATTCCGGCCAAGGTCGATCCGGCGTCGTTCCTCCACCAGTCCTCTGCCCCGCCCTAGCCAGCTGAAGCCTCTCCGTGCGTCCATACCGACGTCGCCTACCTCCCCCGGTCATCTGTACCAGCCAAGGCGGCCACACAACCAATCCCAGCCAAGCAGGCAGCACAACCAGCACAAACCATATCGGAAGTAGCGCTCCTCCTATAGACGTTTCTGCTACACACTCTAGCTAAGTTGTGGAATTTTTTCCTTTGCAATTTTGAGATACTGAAGCGTTGCACAATGAAGTGTCCTTCATGCGTAATCAAGATCTGATCGTGCATAATAAGATTGGTTCATTAATGACAAGTTTCTTTCCGATTCTTATAGTCCCTATATTCCTCTTTGACATAGGATGTAGATCCATCATTTTTATTTTCTGTTTTTTATGGCTCTATGCAGCTCAATCTCTTGATGAGCCTCAGCCCTCACACCATCAGCAATCCGACAAACCTTACTTCTACTACACCACGGAGGTAAGCACTGAGATTTCTTCTTGCCCCATTCCTCATTCTTCCGCAGAGATTAACACTATACTTTGTATGATGAGATGATCCTTTCAAGAATTTTACGGTTAATATAGTCACTTTGTGATTATCTCTATTCTGTAATCTAGATGTTCTAGCAATAACCATGGTTTGCTCCTTTATGCCTACAGGTATACAAAACATTCTAGGCATTCTTTTATATTTTACCCAAATCATTATGATCTCACACAACATTGATGGCCGACAACCTTCTCTGCTTTTGAATTGGTATGAATGATGAAAATTTTAATTTCCAAATACGTAGTGCATTTAACATCGCTTTGGTTATATCATCATAGAATATAGTCACAGGCCTGAGAGAAGACATAAGAAGTGGGCGGCTTAAATATGGATGGCATAAAAGTTGGGAGGGACGCTTTGGAGGCCGAGCTGCCTGAAGGCCGCTATCTAGTGCGTACATTGTGGCACTGGGATCTGCACTTTCTGACTTTCCAGGTCATATACGGATGCTATCTAGGAGAAATACATCGGTGCCATTTTCTCGTGTTTCCAAATTGTACGTTGACCTCCGGCTGGACGATGATTGCAAGAACATGACGTGCCTCCTGGGCGGGTTTGAATTTAGGCGCTGCTATGCCTCGCCTGTAGTCGCTCACAGTGTGTGAAGCAGCGGCACGTCCGTCGAGCACATAGGCGCTGCACGCACAAAGGAGCACATACAGTCCTAGTAGTTTTTCCTTTTTTTCTATTTCATTTTTTTGTTTTTTCATCTAGTTGTATTTATTCTTTAAAAGAGATTTGAAGGTATTGCAAAATTGTCCATCACACATTAGAACCAGTCTTGATTGTGTATTTTAAAAAAAAGTTCACCGCATATTCCAAAACATGTCCACCACACATTCAGAAAGAAAATGTTCGTCTTATATATGAAAATTGTTTCAATGCGTATTTAGAAAATGTTGTCATGTAAAAATATTTATTGATTTAAAAAAACCCGTGTGTATTTAAAAGATGTTCGTCGTGTATTGGAAAAATATTGATCACGTATATGAAAAATTCATCACATACTGAAACGCAAATGTTCATCAGGTATTTGGAAAATGTTTATGACATATATAAAAAAAGTGTTCACCGTGTATTTCAAATATGGTCATCAACTATTTTGAAAAATATTCACCACATATACGAAAAATATTTTAGAGAAAAATGATCATCGTTTGGTTAGTGACATCTTGGTTAGTGACATCGCCCATATATCTAATCCCCAAGGGCAAACCGGGGAAGTATCCCGTGCACCTGTTCTCAAGAACTCTCATTTCTGAGGTTGAATATTCTTGAAGTTTTGTGGAGATGGAGGTTTAAAGTTGCATTGCAAAAATTTAAAATTTATGTTGAAACAACTATACAACCACAGGCTGGTATTTTGGTGATGAGAGCCAGTCCATGGATTCAGACCATTTCGTTCTCCAAGCAAATGTTTTCTCATTATTATTTGTACAGCTATGTTTCAAATTTGGATAGAAAATTAGAAGTTCTATTGTTCGTACTACAACATAATTATTTGCAGAACTTTTCGTCAATTGTAAAATTACAATTTTAACTCAGGTGGTACAAACTAACAAGGTGCAACACTTATTTGTTCCATCTAGCAGTGCATGGACAGAATGGGTGAGGCGATGTAACGTGTGTGAACAGCCTGGCATGGCAGCGTATAACACTGTGCGTAAATTGAGTATACGTTGTGGTGTAAAACTGTGTCAGATGAAATACGGTTGGAGTAAATGGCACCGTGGCTGATCCATAGGGCGACTGACGAGTCAGATAACGAGCTTCACGGTGCTCGGCCTCCAAACGGCATTTCCGATAAAAGTTAGCATATGTAGTGTGTGTTTTTGACAAATTTTCGTTCCTGTCAATTTTTCATTGAATTTGTAAGTACGTGCTAAAAATCGTGTAGAAATGATTCAGCCTTCAATACCTTTTAAACTATGATAACTTATCCATGCATCCAAGTGAGATAGACAAACTGACTCCTAATGAAAAGGGAACTGAGACCTTACATGAGTGGCCCAGTTATATAAAGAGAACATGAAACATCAAGGTATACATTGCTGTCTGGGCATTCTCTTAATATTCCCATATCAATATGATCTCACACCCCTTTGATTAGGATCGCACATATGACTGACACGTTAAGATTTATTTTCTCGACTCCTGAATCGACCTAATGTTTATCATTGCAAAACTTCAGTCACTTTTAGGATGACACTTGATTTATCCACCAGAGTAATTCCATGGATTATATATTTCTATTCGGAGTCCATTGCCAGCCTTAAATTCCACCGACACTGCTACGTTCAGGGAATAACAGCGTGAGAAAAACTAAGTGCAACCATACTATACAAAACTGTACAGATGGGAGATGCTCCCTCAATCCATCCATACCGTTTACTATGATAATCCAACTATACACTTTGGGTTTTCTGAAATGAGTCTGGCATATTCATGCATGGGTATAGACCCACCATGCATTCTATTATGCTACTTATATGTAATGGATATTTTGAAACTATACAACATACTTACATACAGTAAATTATATTATTTTCGATTCCAGTTTGTCATTTCATTACCAATGTTCATATTCCTACAAAAGGAAAAAAATAAGTCTCACTTAAATATTTTGCAACCAATTCCCGCAGCAACGCGCGGGGTATCATCTAGTATGAACAAACTCAAGAGCCTAGCTGGAGTGTTTCCCTTACTTGGTACTAGTAATAATGTACGTGCAATGCACGTTTATATTAGGTAGGATATTAGTTGTACGTTATATTAGGTAAGATATATCTGTTGCACGTTGGTATTTGGTAAGATATCAATTACTTTTTCATGGGAATGGTAGGATATTAATTATATGCCAGATTTCAAGGGATAGCGTTGAGTCAAAACGTGTTTATAACCAATGGCAGTGGTGGGTAATTAGAGCGTTAAATGTGTTTGGTGCTCAACATTGGAGCGATTTGAACCGCTAGATAACATGATTTGACAGTCGAGATGGTTTGGATCTGCCCATTTAGATCTTTTTATATTGGTATAGATAAATCGGGTAAACCAATAAACAAATCCCAGCGTCCACCAGTTTTTTCCCTAGTTTTTTTAATTTTTAATTCAAACACATTTGGAAAACCACAGTGAACCCACCGAAAACACTCCATGCTTTATTAGTAGGTAAAGATAAAGATATATGACCCTTATGTTGGGGAACGTAGTAATTTCAAAAAATTTCCTACGCACACGCAAGATCATGGTGATGCATAGCAACGAGGGGGAGAGTCTGATCTACGTACCCTTGTAGGTCGCAACGGAAGCGTTGACACAACATAGAGGAAGTAGTCGTACGTCTTCTTCCCGATCCGACCGATCCAAGCACCGTTACTCCGGCACCTCCGACTTCTTAGCACACGTACAACTCGATGACGATCCCCGGGCTCCGATCCAGCAAAGCTTCGGGGAGGAGTTCCGTCAGCACGACGGCGTGATGACGATCTTGATGTACTACCGACGCAGGGCTTCGCCTAAGCACTACAACGATATGATCGAGGTGGAATATGGTGGCAGGGGGCACCGCACACGGCTAAGGAACGATCTCAATGATCAACTTGTGTGTCTAGAAGTGCCCCTGCCTCCGTATATAAAGGAGCCAAGGGGGAGGGTGCGGCCGGCCAGGAGGAGGGCGCAGGAGGAGTCCTACTCCTACCGGGAGTAGGACCCCCCCCCCCCCAATCCTAGTTGGACTAGGATTCCCCGAGGGGGAAAGAGAGAGAGGGGGGCCGGCCACCTCTCCTAGTCCTAATAGGACTAGGGGAGGGGGGAGGCGCGCGGCCACCTTGGGCTGCCCCTTTCTCCTTTCCACTAAAGCCCATTAAGGCCCATATGGCTCCCGGGTGGTTCCGGTAACCTCCCGGTACTCCGGTAAAATCCCGATTTCACACGAAACAATTCCGATATCCAAATATAGGCTTCCAATATATCAATCTTTATGTCTCGACCATTTCGAGACTCCTCGTCATGTCCGTGATCACATCCGGGACTCCGAACCAACTTCGGTACATCAAAATGCATAAACTCATAATACCTGTCATCGTAATGTTAAGCGTGCGGACCCTACGATTCGAGAACAATGTAGACATGACTGAGACACATCTCCGGTCAATAACCAATAGCGGGACCTGGATGCCCATATTGGCTCCTACATATTCTACGAAGATCTTTATCGGTCAGACCGCATAACAACATACGTTGTTCCCTTTGTCATCGATATGTTACTTGCCCGAGATTCGATCGTCCGTATCCAATACCTAGTTCAATCTCGTTACCGGCAAGTCTCTTTACTCGTTCTGTAATACATCATCTTGCAACTAACTCATTAGTCATAATGCTTGCAAGGCTTATGTGATGTGCATTACCGAGAGGGCCCAGAGATACCTCTCCGACAATCGGAGTGACAAATCCTAATCTCGAAATACGCCAACCCAACATCTACCTTTGGAGATACCTGTAGAGCTCCTTTATAATCACCCAGTTACGTTGTGACGTTTGGTAGCACACAAAGTGTTCCTCCGGTAAACGGGAGTTGCATAATCTCATAGTCATAGGAACATGTATAAGTCATGAAGAAAGCAATGGCAACATACTAAACGATCGGGTGCTAAGCTAATGAAATGGGTCATGTCAATCAGATCATTCAACTAATGATGTGACCTCGTTAATCAAATAACAACACCTTGTTCATGGTTAGGAAACATAACCATCTTTGATTAACGAGCTAGTCAAGTAGAGGTATACTAGTGACACTAAGTTTGTCTATGTATTCACACATGTATTATGTTTCCGGTTAATACAATTCTAGCATGAATAGTAAACATTTATCATGATATAAGGAAATAAATAATAACTTTATTATTGCCTCTAGGGCATATTTCCTTCAGTCTCCCACTTGCACTAGAGTCAATAATCTAGATTACATAGTAATGATTCTAACACCCATGGAGCCTTGGTGCTGATCATGTTTTGCTCGTGGAAGAGGCTTAGTCAACGGGTCTGCAATATTCAGATCCGTATGTATCTTGCAAATCTCTATGTCTCCCACCTGGACTAGATCCCGGATGGAATTAAAGCGTCTCTTGATGTGCGTGGTTCTCTTGTAAAATCTGGATTCCTTTGCCAAGGCAATTGCACCAGTATTGTCATAAAAGATTTTCATTGGACCCGATGCACTAGGTATGACACCTAGATCGGATATGAACTCCTTCATCCAGACTCCTTCGTTTGCTGCTTCCGAAGCAGCTATGTATTCCGCTTCACATGTAGATCCCGCCACGACGCTTTGTTTAGAACTGCACCAACTGACAGCTGCACCGTTTAATGTAAACACGTATCCGGTTTGCGATTTAGAATCGTCCGGATCAGTGTCAAAGCTTGCATCAACGTAACCTTTTACGGTGAGCTCTTTGTCACCTCCATATACGAGAAACATATCCTTAGTCCTTTTCAGGTATTTCAGGATGTTCTTGACTGCTGTCCAGTGATCCACTCCTGGATTACTTTGGTACCTCCCTGCTAAACTTATAGCAAGGCACACATCAGGTCTGGTACACAGCATTGCATACATGATAGAGCCTATGGCTGAAGCATAGGGAACATCTTTCATTTTCTCTCTATCTTCTGCAGTGGTCGGGCATTGAGTCTGACTCAACTTCACACCTTGTAACACAAGCAAGAACCCTTTCTTTGCTTGATCCATTTTGAACTTCTTCAAAATCTTGTCAAGGTATGTGCTTTGTGAAAGTCCAATTAAGCGTCTTGATCTATCTCTATAGATCTTTATGCCTAATATGTAAGCAGCTTCACCGAGGTCTTTCATTGAAAAACTCTTATTCAAGTATCCCTTTATGCTATCCAGAAATTCTATATCATTTCCAATCAGCAATATGTCATCCACATATAATATCAGAAATGCTACAGAGCTCCCACTCACTTTCTTGTAAATACAGGCTTCACCGAAAGTCTGTATAAAACCAAATGCTTTGATCACACTATCAAAGCATTTATTCCAACTCCGAGAGGCTTGCACTAGTCCATAAATGGATCGCTGGAGCTTGCACACTTTGTTAGCTCCCTTTGGATCGACAAAACCTTCCGGTTGCATCATATACAACTCTTCTTCCAGAAATCCATTCAGGAATGCAGTTTTGACATCCATCTGCCAAATTTCATAATCATAAAACGCGGCAATTGCTAACATGATTCGGACAGACTTAAGCATCGCTACGGGTGAGAAGGTCTCATCGTAGTCAACCCCTTGAACTTGTCGAAAACCTTTTGCGACAAGTCCAGCTTTATAGACAGTAACATTACCGTCAGTGTCAGTCTTTTTCTTGAAGATCCATTTATTCTCAATTGCTTGCCGATCATCGGGCAAGTCAACCAAAGTCCATACTTTGTTCTCATACATGGATCCCATCTCAGATTTCATGGCTTCAAGCCACTTTGCGGAATCTGGCTCACCATCACTTCTTCATAGTTTGGAGGTTCATCATGATCTAGTAGCATGACTTCCAGAACTGGATTACCGTACCACTCTGGCGCGGATCTTACTCTGGCTGATCTACGAGGTTCAGTAGTATCTTGTTCTGAAGTTTCATGATCATTATCATTAACTTCCTCGCTTATTGGTGTAGGTGTCGCAGAAACAGTTTTCTGTGATGTACTACTTTCCAACAAGGGAGCAGGTACAGTTACCTCGTCAAGTTCTACTTTCCTCCCACTCACTTCTTTCGAGAGAAACTCCTTCTCAAGAAAGTTTCCGAATTTCGCAACAAAAGTCTTGCCTTCGGATCTGTGATAGAAGGTGTATCCAATAGTTTCCTTTGGATATCCTATGAAGGCACATTTCTCCGATTTGGGTTCGAGCTTATCAGGTTGAAGCTTTTTCACATAAGCATCGCAGCCCCAAACTTTCAGAAATGACAACTTTGGTTTCTTGCCAAACCATAGTTAATAAGGCGTCGTCTCAACGGATTTTGATGGTGCCCTATTTAACGTGAATGCGGCCGTCTCTAAAGCGTATCCCCAAAACGATAGCGGTAAATCAATAAGATACATCGTAGATCGCACCATATCTAGTAAAGTACGATTACGACGTTCGGACACATCATTACGCTGTGGTGTTCCGGGTGGCGTGAGTTGCGAAACTATTCCACAATTTTTCAAATGTACACCAAACTCGTAACTCAAATATTCTCCTCCACGATCAGATCGTAGAAACTTTATTTTCTTGTTACGATGATTTCCACTTCACTCTGAAATTCTTTGAACTTTTCAAATGTTTCAGACTTATGTTTCATTAAGTAGATATACCCATATCTGCTTAAATCATCTATGAAGGTGAAAAAATAACGATATCCGCCACGAGCCTCAATATTCATCGGACCACATACATCTGTATGTATGATTTCCAACAAATCTGTTGCTCTCTCCATAGTACCGGAGAACGGTGTTTTAGTCATCTTGCCCATGAGGCACGGTTCGCAAGTACCAAGCGATTCATAATCAAGTGGTTCCAAAAGTCCATCAGTATGAAGTTTCTTCATGCGCTTTACACCGATATGACCTAAACGGCAGTGCCACAAATAAGTTGCACTATCATTATCAACTCTGCATCTTTTGGCTTCTACATTATGAATATGTGTATCACTACTATTGAGATTCAACAAGAATAGACCACTCTTCAAGGGTGCATGACCATAAAAGATATTACTCATATAAATAGAACAACCATTATTCTCTGATTTAAATGAATAACCATTTCGCATTAAATAAGATCCAGATATAATGTTCATGCTCAACGCTGGCACCAAATAACAATTATTTAGGTCTAATATTAATCCCGATGGTAGATGTAGAGGTAGCGTGCCGACCGCGATCACATCGACTTTGGAACCGTTTCCCACGCGCATCGTCACCTCGTCCTTAGCCAATCTTCGCTTAATCCGTAGTCCCTGTTTCGAGTAGCAAATATTAGCAACAGAACCAGTATCAAATACCCAGGTGCTACTACGAGCATTAGTAAGGTACACATCAATAACATGTATATCACATATACCTTTGTTCACCTTGCCATCCTTCTTATCCGCCAAATACTTGGGGCAGTTTCGCTTCCAGTGACCAGTCTGCTTGCAGTAGAAGCACTCAGTTTCAGGCTTAGGTCCAGACTTGGGTTTCTTCTCTTGAGCAGCAACTTGCTTGCCGTTCTTCTTGAAGTTTCCCTTCTTCTTCCCTTTGCCCTTTTTCTTGAAACTAGTGGTTTTGTTAACCATCAACACTTGATGCTCCTTCTTGATTTCTACCTCCGCAGCTTTCAGCATTGCGAAGAGCTCGGGAATAGTCTTGTTCATCCATTGCATATTATAGTTCATCACGAAGCTCTTGTAGCTTGGTGACAGTGATTGGAGCATTCTGTCAATGACACAATCATCTGGAAGATTAACTCCCATCTGAATCAAGTGATTATTATACCCAGATATTTTGAGTATATGCTCACTAACAGAACTGTTCTCCTCCATCTTGCAGCTATAGAACTTATTGGAGACTTCATATCTCTCAATCCGGGAATTTTCTTGAAATATTAACTTCAACTCCTGAAACATCTTATATGCTCCATGACGTTCAAAACGTCGTTGAAGTCCCGATTCTAAGCCGTAAAGCATGGCACACTGAACTATCGAGTAGTCATCAGCTTTGCTCTGCCAGACGTTCATAACATCTGGTGTTGCTCCAGCAGCAGGCCTGGTACCCAGCGATGCTTCCAGGACGTAATTCTTCTGTGCAGCAATGAGGATAATCCTCAAGTTACGGACCCAGTCCGTGTAATTGCTACCATCATCTTTCAACTTTGCTTTCTCAAGGAACGCATTAAAATTCAACGGAACAACAGCACGAGCCATCTATCTACAATTAACATAAACAAGCAAGATACTATCAGGTACTAAGTTCATGGTAAATTTAAGTTCAATTAATCATATTACTTAAGAACTCCCACTTAGATAGACATCCCTCTAATCCTCTAAGTGATCACGTGATCCAAATCAACTAAACCATGTCCGATCATCACGTGAGATGGAGTAGCTTCATCGGTGAACATCATTATGTTGATCATATCTACTATATGATTCACGCTCGACCTTTCGGTCTCCGTGTTCCGAGGCCATATCTGTATATGCTTGGCTCGTCAAGTATAACCTGAGTATTCCGCGTGTGCAACTGTTTTGCACCCGTTGTATTTGAACGTAGAGCCTATCACACCCAATCATCATGTGGTGTCTCCGCACGAAGAACTTTCGCAACGGTGCATACTCAGGAAGAACACTTCTTGATAATTTAGTGAGAGATCATCTTATAATGCTACCATCAATCAAAGCAAGATAAGATGCATAAAAGATAAACATCACATGCAATCAATATAAGTGATATGATATGGCCATCATCATCTTGTGCTTGTGATCTCCATCTCCGAAGCACCGTCATGATCACCATCGTCACCGGCGCGACACCTTGATCTTCATCGTAACATCGTTGTCATCTCGCCAATCTTATGCTTCCACGACTATCGCTACCGCTTAGTGATAAAGTAAAGCATTACATCGCGATTGCATTGCATACAATAAAGCGACAACCATATGGCTCCTGCCAGTTACCGATAACTCGGTTACAAAACATGATCATCTCATACAATAAAATTTAGCATCATGTCTTGACCATATCACATCACAACATGCCCTGCAAAAACAAGTTAGACGTCCTCTACTTTGTTGTTGCAAGTTTTACGTGGCTGCTACGGGCTTAAGCAAGAACCAATCTCACCTATGCATCAAAACCACAATGATAGTTTGTCAAATAGACTCCGTTTTAACCTTCGTAAGGACCGGGCATAGCCACACTCGGTTCTACTAAAGTTGGAGAGACAGTCGCCCGCAAGCCACCTGTGTGCAAAGCACGTCGGGGGAACCGGTCTCGCGTAAGCGTACGCGTAAGGTTGGTCCGGGTCGTCTCGTCCAACAATACCGCTGAACCAAAGTATGACATGCTGGTAGGCAGTATGACTTATATCGCCCACAACTCACTTGTGTTCTACTCGTGCAAATAACATCAAACCATAAAACCTAGGCTCGGATGCCTCTGTTGGGGAACGTAGTAATTTCAAAAATTTTCCTACGCACACGCAAGATCATGGTGATGCATAGCAACGAGGGGGAGAGTCTGATCTACGTACCCTTGTAGATCGCAACGGAAGCGTTGACACAACGTAGAGGAAGTAGTCGTACGTCTTCTTCCCGATCCGACCGATCCAAGCACCGTTACTCCGGCACCTCCGAGTTCTTAGCACACGTACAGCTCGATGACGATCCCCGGGCTCCGATCCAGCAAAGCTTCAGGGAGGAGTTCCGTCAGCACGACGGTGTGATGATGATCTTGATGTACTACCGACGCAGGGCTTCTCCTAAGCACTACAACGATATGATCGAGGTGGAATATGGTGGCAGGGGGCACCGCACACGGCTAAGGAACGATCTCAATGATCAACTTGTGTGTATAGAGGTGCCCCCTGCCTCCGTATATAAAGGATCCAAGGGGGAGGGTGCGGCCGGCCAGGAGGAGGGCGCAGGAGGAGTCCTACTCTAGGATTCCCCGAGGGGGAAAGAGAGAGAGGGGGGCCGGCCACCTCTCCTAGTCCTAATAGGACTAGGGGAGGGGGGAGGCGCGCAGCCACCTTGGGCTGCCCTTTTCTCATTTCCACTAAAGCCCATTAAGGCCCATATGGCTCCCGGAGGGTTCCGGTAAGCTCCCGGTACTCCGGTAAAATCCCGATTTCACCCGGAACACATCCGATATCCAAATATAGGCTTCCAATATATCAATATTTATGTCTCGACCATTTCGAGACTCCTCGTCATGTCCGTGATCACATCCGGGACTCTGAACTAACTTCGGTACATCAAAATGCATAAACTCATAATAACTGTCATCGTAACATTAAGCGTGCGGACCCTACGGTTCGAGAACAATGTAGACATGACTGAGACACATCTCCGGTCAATAACCAATAGCGGGACCTGGATGCCCATATTGGCTCCTACATATTTTACGAAGATATTTATCGGTCAGACTGCATAACAACATACGTTGTTCCCTTTGTCATCGATATGTTACTTGTCCGAGATTCAATCGTCGGTATTCAATACCTAGTTCAATCTCGTTACCGGCAAGTCTCTTTACTCGTTCTGTAATACATCATCTTGCAACTAACTCATTAGTCATAATGCTTGCAAGGCTTATGTGATGTGCATTACCGAGAGGGCCCAGAGATACCTCTCCAACAATCGGAGTGAGAAATCCTAATCTCGAAATACGCCAACCCAACATCTACCTTTGGAGACACCTGTAGAGCTCCTTTATAATCACCCAGTTACGTTGTGACGTTTGGTAGCACACAAAGTGTTCCTCCGGTAAACGGGAGTTGCATAATCTCATAGTCATAGAAACATGTATAAGTCATAAAGAAAGCAATAGCAACATACTAAACGATCGGGTGCTAAGCTAATGAAATGGGTCATGTCAATCAGATCATTCAACTAATGATGTGACCTCGTTAATCAAATAACAACACCTTGTTCATGGTTAGGAAACATAATCATCTTTGATTAACGAGCTAGTCAAGTAGAGGCATACTAGTGACACTAAGTTTGTCTATGTATTCACACATGTATTATGTTTCCGGTTAATACAATTCTAGCATGAATAATAAACATTTATCATGATATAAAGAAATAAATAATAACTTTATTATTGCCTCTAGGGCATATTTCCTTCATGCTGGACCGTCTTCAAGAAATTTTTTGGCCCATGGACGTACAATATATAACAAAGATTAGAGCTTCGCCCCGTATGCGGAATGATTTCTTGTCCTGGTTTCCAGAGAAGAGCGGGAACTTTACTGTGAAGAGTGCTTACAGATTAGCCACATGTGATCATAACACGGCCTTTTTGCGGGTGGCGCGTCTAGCTCTGACCCAGAAGGGAGTCGCTCGTTGTGGAACATGATTTGGGCCTCCAACGTACCACAAAAGATGAAGATCACAGCTTGGCGAGTAGTTACGGGTACCCTAGCGACTCAACAGTGCAAGAACTACCGACATTTGGCCACACGCTCACTCTGCCCTATCTATGGGGTAGAGGAGGAGTCTACCTTTCATGCCTTGGTCACCTGCACTCAAGCAAGAACCTTGTGGATCAACATGCGTACCAGATGGCCTCTCCCAGACGATGATCGCCTTATTGATACTGGGAAGGAATGGCTAATGCTCCTACTTGATTCCTGTGCAGAGATGGTTCGTGACATGGTAATTATGCTGATTTGGCAGATATGGCAGATACGCAACGACTGCTATCATGGTAAGGAAGCCCCACCCATGCCTGCATCGGTTGAGTTCCTGGATAGTTACTATAAATCCATCAACCTCGCGGGCAAGTTTTCAGCGGAGGAGATTATCAAAGGCAAGATGCCCTCGGCGCCGCAGGTGGTGACGCGCCAAAAGATGGTTACGGCCGTTGCACCTTGGCCGGCTCAGGCGAGGGGTACGGTCGCCCTCTCTGTGGATGGTTCGTTTAACCCACAAGATGGCTCCGCGGTGGCATGGTGTGCTCTCCGAGACAGCGAGGGTTCAATCTTATTTGCGGCATATAGATATATCTTCCACTGCAACGATCCACTTGAGGCAGAACTTCATGCAATGATGCAAGGTATGGCTCTTGTCATACATCACTCAAATTCACCGGTGGTGTTGCAATCGGATTCTCGGGAAGCTTTATCCTGCCTATCAACAGATGCTCTATGACGGTCAGCTTATGGCCAATTAGCCCTAGAGATTAAGTTCTTAGCTGGTAGTAGGGAGTTTGTACCTCAGAAGATCAGTCGTCTACAGAATAAAGTTGCCGATCGTTTGGTCTGTTATAGCCGTACGGAGCGAGCCACTGTTGTTTGGCTTGTTTCAGCCCCACCTTGTATCGAGGATTTGTGGCCTCTCAACTATAACTCAATAATTTTGCAATAAAACTCCCTTTAGCCCTGAAAAAAAAGTAACGGGAAGGAACATCCGGCCAGCTGAAATCGGCCGCTGAAATCTCTCGGCCGCGTCGCATGTGCTCCTCCGTCTAATCATGATTTGACTTGTCTCGCGATACATAACGTTCTCTCACGGCTTATATTCTAATATAATAATATTAATATAAAAATAAAAATAGTACTTCCTCCGTTTCTAAATACTTGTCTTTCTAGTCATTTCAACAAGTGACTACATACAAAACAAAATGAATGAATCTACACTCTAAAATATGTCTACATACATCCGTATGTAGTAGTCATTTGAAATGTCTAAAAAGACAAATATTTAGAAACGGAGGGAGTATCTAGCTAACGTCAGATTTCTCACACTTCCCAGCAAACTACCCGTTAGTCGTTGGATTAGAAACATGAATTTTTTTTCTTTTTTTTTTGCGAATCAGAAACATGAATCTTAAAGCCACCCGAGTTGCCACGTCAGAGAACCCACTCTGTTCCCTGTGACTGCACTTGACACGAACACACTTGTGTCAAATTCCCCACATCGCGTCCCGCATAGAGACAAAGATATAGAGAGAGGCAGAGGGGTTTTCTACGCAGTCGTGGAAGGCCCTCACTCCGACGACACCGTCGCCTGCAAACACTGCAGGCCGGTCTGCGCCGACGCCCTTTCTCCTAGGTCATCCTCGTCATCGTCGGGGTTGAGCTAGTGCAGGGGTGAGAAGCTCCAAGCCAACTAATTGCCGGTGCACCAGCATCCCCAGCTCCGGCGACTCCATTTCGCGTGTATGAGCCCAGCCCCCATATTTGAATTTCTGGAGATGAATTTCACATTCTTCTGGTCACGCATGTCTGAAAGTGTGTGCAACAACTTTAAAATCATTAAGATGTGTGTGTCATAACTTAAGTTTCATTGCCTGGAGCTCATACTCGAGATAAAACATGTCAAATTTCGTTTCAGATGTGTGTGTGACAACTTAAAATGATTAAGATGTGGGTACTAGTTAAGATCTATGGTAGTTTGTAGGGGATTTGTTTTACATAATTTTCGCTTTTGGTCGCATGGCACTTTAATCATACTTGAATTCGAACAGCTCATGTAGAAACTGCCGTGGGCTACAATGTCAATTTTTGTGATGTTTTCTGATTTTTTGCCATGCCACCTAGTTTTGTGTAGTTCGACGGATAACTAGTGTTGTGGAGCTTGTAGTTGTTTCACAAAGTGAATCAAATTGAAAATACCTCCATGCATAGTACTCCCTCCATTCCTAAATATTTGTCTTTCTAAAAATTTCAACAAGTGACAACAAACGGAGCAAAATGAGTGAATCTACACTCTAAAATATGTCTATATCATCCGTATGTGGTAGTTCATTTGAAATATTTAAAAGGGAAAGACAAATATTTAGGAACAGAGTGAGTATATGTCCAGGCAAATTATCAACATCATGCAACGAAATTGCATAGGAGCACCTGCGGGCTCAACCCCTGATATCTTACAATTGAATATGCATTGGGATTCACACCACTATATGTATTCAACCTTTTTGTTGCATGTATGTTCTGAATTAGAGATGTATAGCACTGTATTCTCTGCATGCATTGGCCCACTCTACAACACGCTCCTGCTCTAGACGCCAACATCCAACAACTAAAGCTACATTTACTCAAGCAATGATCACATCATGAGTTAATGCCTTTTCCATTGATTCCATCTATTCCGTTTCATTTTCCTTCAACTCTTTTGTCTCAAAGTTAACAACATTTCACGAAATCACACATTTCTGTGAACTTAATTTTTACGATACTAATTCATGTGAAATTATCAAATTAGATTTGAGAGATTTTCTAACATATTTCATTTTTGTTTTTGTTTTCTGTTAATTGAGAAACTGACTATATCATGAGAATAATTCCAGAAACATTTTCTATAATAATCTCAGGTATTATCCTGTTCTAAGAAAGCTGAGAATTTAATGTATGTGCTCTAACTCTGGTCCCAACATGCATCTATCACATGTACGTGCTATAACTGCCAATCTCTGGTCGTACACTTCATTTACTTCTCACGCGGTACTCCATATATAATGATTCTTCTGCAGCACACTAAACTCCGATCACAAACATTCATTAGCAGTTTAGTACTACATTCTTATGTCACTGATGAACTAACACTTGATGCCCTATACGCCCCCTAAAAGACCAGAGTCATCTAAAAGAAGAACAATACTTGGATCGATATGCCTTAATAGATAATAGGGTTTAGAACTTACTGTGTTTGGTTTATCTGGGAGACAAACCCGCTCAAAGGAGCTTAACTTGTGTTTGTGTAAGCATCAGCTTCTCACTTAATGGATTTTCCTTTTAAAAGAAAATTATCTAACATAAATTATTCAACTCCATCCAAGAGAAATGTGGTGTTAATTGCTACATGCTCATAAAAACTGTGATGGAGCCGCTCTCACATACAACTCCCCAACCACCTGGTTGAATTTAATGCACAAGCTCTCTCTCTCTCTCTCTCTCTCTCTCTCTCCCTCCCAAGGACACAATGATGTTCATGGAAACGATCATGTTCCTCTTTCCTCATGCTCATAAAACGGTCATCTTCTTCACCACAACAATCTTGCCCCAGTTGTTTCATTCTCAGCTCCACTCTTCCCTTACGCTTGATCCTATCGTTAGATGGTTCTAATTGCCACTGTCGTTGTGTTGTTCATATGCTGCAAGGTCGCCTGAATCCGTTGTCTTCTCACAATCTTACACTGCATGATGCTCGACCCTAATGTGCACCTGTTAGCACAACTAGTCCTGGAAACCAGATGTTTTTATATGTAGCTGATATGTCTATAAGATTCAGTAAACGAACTGGGGATCATCCTCTGTCCGCATGCGCCGGACTAGTATTTCCAAGTAATATGTAATTTTCCTACTAATAAGCAACGGATGTGGTTGTTGCGTGCGTATGAACTTGCACCGTCTCCATTAGTGTTAATCCCAATCATGTTCAAGAGAATCTTTTGTCGACTCGAATTCTTCTTTATGTATATCTTTTTTTATCATGGACTGTAGACGCGACAGTGTACTTTTTTGCTCCGACAGTGAACTTTCACATCTTTTTCACTCCCGACACCATTTTCCCACGGTAACAAACATTCTCCCACGAACAGCTTTTACCTACATACACTGTTGTACAATATACAATCAAGGCGATCTGCACAAGTCTTCCATCCAGTCAATGCAGATCAATGTTTGCGGACTTTAGCTGCCAAATTTACTACGATGTCTCACCAATATTAAATAACGCAGCACATGTACATACTGTTTGGTTCTACGTGTCGGTTGTGTATTCACATCTAACAAACCATTTCGTCAAAAGTGACACGCCTCCCAAGTAGGCAGAGGATCGGTCGTGATTTCAGAGTGCTGCGTCGCCGAGTGCTCCTAATCCACCTCCCATCATGCAAGTACTAATTTACCATTGTTTGTTATTCAGAAGTTATTTGCCATGACATTTTTTAAGAGAGACCTACCACCGGGGTGCCTGGCGGTAGGCTGGACCGCCGAGGTTCCTGGCGCTAGACCCCTTTGCCACGTCAGCAGACGTTAACCGCCGTCAACCTACCGCCTGGGGGTGTGGCGGTAGGATGTGATATCCTACTGCTGGGTCGGGTGGCGTTAGGAAAAAGGGGTCAAATCCTAGTTTTTTTTTGCAAACGGGGTCCTTGACTGGACCCAGGCGTGGTTGGTCACTGCACGTCTTACGGCAGTCCCAGTCGACTGGGAGGGGCTAGTCGCCGCCGTGCCTTTTCTCGGACGAAGGAGCAGTGAGGTTGAGGCTGCGGTTGCCCGCTCCCCCACCGTCGTCGTCCTGCGACACTTATAGTCGCGGTTGAACACGTCAGCGTTTAGGTCGGCGAAGCCGTTCAGACCTGGAGACCGGCCTCCTGTGACTCCAACACGAGACATGACGCCGAGCGCCGTCTCCTTGAACGTGTTGACTCGGCGGTGCTTCTCCGAGGGGTCGTGTGCTACATGTTGGGGAACGTAGTAATTTCAAAAAATTTCCTACGCACACACAGGATCATGGTGAGGCATAGCAACGAGAGGGGAGAGTGTGTCCACGTATCCTCGTAGACCGAATGCGGAAGCGTTAGCACAACACGATTGATATAGTCGTACGTCTTCACGATCCGACCGATCCAAGTACCAAAACACACGGCACCTCCGAGTTCTGCACACGTTCAACTCGATGACGTCCCGCGAGCTCCGATCCAGCAAAGCTTCACAGGAGAGTTTCATCAGCACGACGGCGTGATGACGGCGATGATGTTGCTACCGACGCAGGGCTTCGCCTAAGCACCGCTACGATATAACCGAGGTGGAATATGGTGGAGGGGGCACCACACACAGCTGGAATAGATCAACTGATCAACTTGTGTGTCTAGAGGTGCCCCCTGCTCCCGTATATAAAGGAGCAAGGGGGAAGGCCGGCCGACCCTCTATGGCGCGCCAGGACGAGGAGTCCTCCTCCTAGTAGGAGTAGGACTCCCTTCTTTCCTACTCCTACTAGGAGGGGAAGGGGGAGAGGGAGAAGGAAAGGGGGGCATCCCCCCTCTCCTAGTCCAATTCAGACCAGAGCGGGAGGGGCGCGCAGCCTGCCCTAGGCCAGCCCTCTCTCTCTCCACTAAGGCCCATAAGGCCCATTATTTCTCGGGGGGGGGGGGGGGGTGGGGGAGGTCCGGTAACCCTCCGACACTCCGGTTTTCTCCGAAATCACCCGGAACACTTTCAGTGTCCGAATATAGTCATCCAATATATCGATCTTTACATCTCGACCATTTCAAGACTCCTCGTCATGCCTGTGATCATATCCGGGACTCCGAACTATCTTCGGTACATCAAAACACAAAAACTCATAATACCAATCATCACCGAACTTTAAGCGTGCGGACCCTACGGGTTCGAGAACTATATAGACATGACCGAGACATGTCTCCGGTCAATAACCAAGAGCGGAACCTGGATGTTCATATTGGCTCCCACATATTCTACGAAGATCTTTATCGGTCAAACCGCATAACTGCATACGTTGTTCCCTTTGTCATCGGTATGTTACTTGCCCGAGATTCGATCGCCGGTATCTCAATACCTAGTTCAATCTCGTTACCGGCAAGTCTCTTTACTCGTTCTGTAATACACCATCCCACAACTAACTCATCAGTTACAATGCTTGCAAGGCTTATAGTGATGTGCATTACCGAGTGGGCCCAGAGATACCTCTCTGACAATCGGAGCGACAAATTCTAATCTCGAAATATGCCAACTCAACAAGTACCTTCCCAGTTACATTGTGACGTTTGGTAGCACACAAAGTGTTCCTCCGGTAAACGGGAGTTGCATAATCTCATAGTCATAGGAACATTTATAAGTCATGAAGAAAGCAATAGCAACATACTAAACAATCAAGTGCTAAGCTAATGGAATGTGTCAACTCAATCACATCATTCTCCTAATGATGTGATCCCGTTAATCAAATGACAACTCATGTCTATGGCTAGGAAACATAACCATCTTTGATGAACGAGCTAGTCAAGTAGAGGCATACTAGTGACACTTTGTTTGTCTATGTATTCACACATGTATTATGTTTCCGGTTAATACAATTCTAGCATGAATAATAAACATTTATCATGATATGAGGAAATAAATAATAAATTTATTATTGCCTTTAGGGCATATTTCCTTCATTCTCCCACTTGCACTAGAGTCAATAATCTAGATTACATAGTAATGATTCTAACACCCATGGAGCCTTGGTGCTGATCATGTTTTGCTCATGGAAGAGGCTTAGTCAATGGGTGTGCAACATTCAAATCCGTATGTATCTTGCAAATCTCTATGTCTCCCACCCGGACTTGATCCCAGATGGAGTTGAAGCGTCTCTTGATGTGCTTGGTTTTTTTGTGAAATCTGGATTCCTTTGCCAAGGCAATTGCACCAGTATTGTCACAAAAGATTTTCATTGGACCCGATGCACTAGGTATGACACCTAGATCGGATATGAACTCCTTCATTTGCTGCTTCCAAAGCAGCAATGTACTCCGCTTCACATGTAGATCCTGCCACAACGCTCTGTTTAGAACTGCTCCAACTGACAACTCCACCGTTCAATATAAACACGTATCCGGTTTGCGATTTAGAATCGTCCGGATCAGTGTCAAAGCTTGCATCAACGTAACCATTTACGATGAGCTCTTTGTCACCTCCATAAACGAGAAACATATCCTTAGTCCTTTTCAGGTACTTCAGGATGTTCTTGACCGCTGTCCAGTGATCCACTCCTGGATTACTTTGGTACCTCCCTTCTAAACTAATAGCAAGGCACACATCAGGTCTGGTACACAGCATTGCATACATGATAGAGCCTATGATTGAAGCATAGGGAACATCTTTCATTTTCTCTCTATTTTCTACAATGGTCAGGCATTGAGTCTTACTCAACTACACACCTTGTAATACAGGCAAGAACCCTTTCTTTGCTTGATCCATTTTGAAATTCTTCAAAACTTTGTCAAGGTATGTGCTTTCTGAAAGTCCAATTAAGCGTCTTGATCTATCTCTATAGATCTTGATGCCCAATATGTAAGCAGCTCCACCGAGGTCTTTCATTGGAAAACTCTTATTCAAGTATCCTTTTATGCTATCCAGAAATTCTATATCATTTCCAATCAACAATATGTCATCCACATATAATATTAGAAATGCTATAGAGCTCCCACTCACTTTCTTGTAAATACAGACTTCTCCAAAAGTCTGTATAAAACCATATGCTTTGATCACACTATCAAAACGTTTATTCCAACTCCGAGAGGCTTGCACCAGTCCATAAATGGATCGCTGGAGCTTGCACACTTTGTTAGTACCTTTTGGATCGATAAAACCTTTAGGTTGCATCATATACAACTCTTCTTCCAGAAATCCATTCAGGAATACAGTCTTTACATCCATTTGCCAAATTTCATAATCATAAAATGCGGCAATAGCTAACATGATTCGGACAGACTTAAGCATCGTTACCGGTGAGAAGGTCTCATCGTAGTCAACTCCTTAAACTTGTCGAAAACCTTTCGCAACAAGTCGAGCTTTGTAGACAATAATATTACCATCAGCGTCTGTCTTCTTCTTGAAGATCCATTTATTCTCGATGGCTTGCCGATTATCGGGCAAGTCAACCAAAGTCCACACTTTGTTCTCATACGTGGATCCCATCTCAGATTTCATGGCCTCGAGCCATTTTGCGGAATCTGGGCTCATCATCGCTTCCTTGTAGTTCGTAGGTTCGTCATGGTCTAGCAACATGACCTCCAAAACAGGATTACCGTACCACTCTGGTGCGGATCTTACTCTGGTTGACCATTGAGGTTCGGTAGTAACTTGATCTGAAGTTTTATGATCATCATCATTAGCTTCCTCACTAATTGGTGTAGGTGTCACAGGAACCGGTTTCCGTGATGAACTACTTTCCAATAAGGGAGCAGGTACATTTACCTCATCAAGTTTTACTTTCCTCCCACTCACTTCTTTCGAGAGAAACTCCTTCTCTAGAAAGGATCCATTCTTAGCAACGAATGTCCTGTCTTCGGATCTGTGATAGAAGGTGTACCCAATAGTTTCTTTTGGGTATCCTATGAAGACACATTTCTCCGATTTGGGTTCGAGCTTATCAGGTTGAAGCTTTTTCACATAACCATTGCAACCCCAAACTTTAAGAAACGACAACTTGGGTTTCTTGCCAAACCATAGTTCATAAGGCGCCGTCTCAACGAATTTTAATGGTGCCCTATTTAACGTGAATGCAGCCGTCTCTAAAGCATAACTCCAAAACAATAGCGGTAAATCAGTAAGAGACATCATAGATCGCACCATATCTAGTAAAGTACGATTACGACGTTTGGACACACTATTACGTTATGGTGTTCCGGGTGGCGTGAGTTGCGAAACTATTCTGTATTGTTTCAAATGTAGACCAAACTTGTAACTCAAATATTCTCCTCCATGATCAGACCGTAGAAACTTTATTTTCTTGTTACGATGATTTTCCACTTCACTCTGAAATTCTTTGAACTTTTTAAATGTTTCAGACTTATGTTTCATTAAGTAGATATACACATATCTGCTCAAATCATCTGTAAAGGTGAGAAAATAACGATACCCGCCGCGAGCCTCAATATTCATCTCACCACATACATTAGTATGTATGATTTCCAACAAATCTGTTGCTCGCTCCATAGTTCCGAAGAACGGCGTTTTAGTCATCTTGCCCATAAGGCATGGTTCGCAAGTATCAAGTGATTCATAATCAAGTGATTTCAAAAGTCCATCAGTATGGAGTTGCTTCATGCGCTTTATACCAATATGACCCAAACGGCAGTGCCACAAGTAAGTCTTACTATCATTATCAACTCTGCATCTTTTGGCTTCAACATTATGAATATGTGTATCACTATTATCGAGATTCAACAAAAATAGACCACTCTTCAAGGGTGCATGACCATAAAAGATATTACTCATATAAATAGAACAACCATTATTCTCAGATTTAAATAAATAACCATCTCGCATCAAACAAGATCCAGATATAATGTTGATGCTTAACGCTGGCACCAAATAACAATTATTTAGGTCTAAAACTAATCCCGAAGGTAGATGTAGAGGTAGCGTGCCGACGGCGATCACATTGACTTTGGAACCATTTCCCACACGCATCGTCACCTCGTCCTTAGCCAGTCTTCGGTTAATCCGTAGTCCCTGTTTCGAGTTGCAAATATTAGCAACAAAACCAGTATCAAATACCCAGGTGCTACTGCAAGCTCTGGTAAGGTACACATCAATAACATGTATATCACATATACCTTTGTTCACCTTGCCATTCTTCTTATCCGCCAAATACTTGGGGCAGTTCCGCTTACAGTGATCAGTATGTTTGTAGTAGAAGCACTCAGTCTCAGGCTTAGGTCGAGACTTGGGTTTCTTCTCCTGAGCAACAACTTGTTTGCTGTTCTTCTTGAAGTTCCCCTTCTTCTTCCCTTGACCCTTTTTCTTTAAACTGGTGGTCTTGTTGACCATCAACACTTGATGCTCCTTCTTGATTTCTACCTCCGCTGCCTTTAGCATTGCGAATAGCTCGGGAATTGTCTTATTCATCCCCTGCATATTATAGTTCATTAAGAAGCTCCTGTAACTTGGTGGCAGTGATTGAAGAATTTTGTCAATGACACTATCAAAATGAAGATTAACTCCCAATTGAGTCAAGTGATTATGATACCCAGACATTTTGAGTATATGTTCACTGACAGAACTATTCTCCTCCATTTTGCAGCTATAGAACTTATTGGAGACTTCATATCTCTCAATCCGGGCATTTGCTTGAAATATTAACTTCAACTCCTAGAACATCTCATATGCTCCATGACGTTCAAAACGTCGTTGAAGTCCCGGTTCTAAGCCGTAAGCACTGAACTATCGAGTAGTCATCAGCTTAACTCTGCCAGACGTTCTTAACGTCATCTGCAGCAGGCCTGGCACCCGGCGGTGCTTCCAGGACATAATTTTTCTGTGCAACAATGAGGCTAATCCTCAAGTTACGGACCCAGTCCGTGTAATTGCTACCATCATCTTTCAACTTTGCTTTCTCAAGGAACACATTAAAATTCAACGGAACAACAGCATGGGCCATCTATCTACAATCAACATAGACAAGCAAAATACTAACAGGTACTAAGTTCATGATAAATTTTAGTTCAATTAATCATATTACTTAAGAACTCCCACTTAGATAGACATCCCTCTGATCATCTAAGTGATCACGTGATCCAAGTCAACTAAACCATGTCCGATCATCATGTGAGATGGAGTAGTTTTCAATGGTGAACATCACTATGTTGATCATATCTACTATATGATTCACGTTCGACCTTTCGGTCTCAGTGTTCCGAGGCCATATCTGCATATGCTAGGCTCGTCAAGTTTAACCTGAGTATTTTGCATGTGCAAAACTGGCTTGCACCCGTTGTAGATGAACGTAGAGCTTATCACACCCGATCATCAGATGTGGTGTCTCGGCATGACAAACTTTGGCAACGGTGCATACTCAGGGAGAACACTTTTATCTTGAAATTTAGTGAGACATCATCTTATAATGCTACCGTCAATCAAAGCAAAATAAGATGCATAAAAGATAAACATTACATGCAATCAATATAAGTGATATGATATGGCCATCATCATCTTGTGCTTGTGATCTCCATCTCCAAAGCACCGTCATGATCACCATTGTCACCGGCGCGACACCTTGATCTCCATCGTAGCATCGTTGTCGCCTCGCCAACTATTGCTTCTACGACTATCGCTACCGCTTAGTGATAAAGTAAAGCAATTATAGGGCGATTGCATTGCATACAATAAAGCGACAACCATATGGCTCCTGCCAGTTGCCGATAACTCCGTTACAAAACATGATCATCTCATACAATAAATATAGCATCATGTCCTGACCATATCACATCACAACATGCCCTGCAAAAACAAGTTAGACGTCCTCTACTTTGTTGTTGCAAGTTTTACGTGGCTGCTACAGGCTGAGCAAGAACCGTTCTTACCTATGCATCAAAACAACAACGATAGTTCGTCAAGTTAGTGCTGTCTTAACATTCTCAAGGACCAGGCGTAGCCACACTCGGTTCAACTAAAGTTGGAGAAACTGACACCCGCCAGCCACCTGTGTGCAAAGCACGTCGGTAGAACCAGTCTCGCGTAAGCGTACGTGTAATGTCGGTCCGGGCCGCTTCATCCGACAATACCGCAGAACCAAAGTGTGACATGCTGGTAAGCAGTATGACTTGTATCGCCCGCATCTCACTTGTGTTCTACTTGTGCATATAACATCTACGCATAAAACCAGGCTCGGATGCCACTATTGGGGAACGTAGTAATTTTAAAAAATTTCCTACGCACACACAGGATCATGGTGATGCATAGCAACTAGAGGGGAGAGTGTGTCCACGTACCCTCGTAGACCGAATACGGAAGCGTTAGCACAACGCGGTTGATGTAGTTGTACGTCTTCACGATCCGACCGATCCAAGTACCAAAACGGACGGCACATCCGAGTTCTGCACACGTTCAACTCGATGACGTCCCACGAGCTCCGATCTAGCAAAGCTTCACAGGAGAGTTTCGTCAGCACGACAGCGTGATGATGGTGATGATGTTGCTACCGACGCAGGGATTCGCCTAAGCACCGCTATGATATAGCCGAGGTGGAATATGGTGTAGGGGGCACCGCACACGGCTGGAATAGATCAATTGATCAACTTGTGTGTCTAGAGGTGCCCCCTGCCCCGTATATAAAGGAGCAAGGGGGGAGGCCGGACGGCCCTCTATGGCGCGCCAAGAGAAGGAGTCCTCCTCCTAGTAGGAGTAGGACTCCCTTCTTTCCTACTCCTGCTAAGAGGGGAAACAGAAGGGGGAGAGGGAGAAGGAAAGGGGGGAGTCGCCCCCCTCTCCTAGTCCAATTCGAACCAGTGGGGGAGGGGCGCGGCCTGCCCTAGGCTAGCCCTCTCTCTCTCCACTAAGGCCCATAAGGCCCATTATTTCTCCCGGGGAGGTTCCGGTAACCCTCCGGCACCCCGGTTTTCTTCGAAATCACCCGGAACACTTTCTGTGTCCGAATATAGTCGTCCAATATATTGATCTTTATGGCTCGACCATTTCGAGACTTCTCGTCATGTGCGTGATCATATCCGGGACTCTGAACTACCTTCGGTACATCAAAACACAAAAACTCATAATACTAATCGTCACCGAACTTTAAGCGTGCGGACCCTACGGGTTCGAGAACTATATAGACATGACCGAGACACGTCTCCGGTCAATAACCAATAGCGGAACCTGGATGTTCATATTGTCACCCACATATTCTATGAAGATCTTTATCGGTCAAACCGCATAACTGCATACGTTGTTCCCTTTGTCATCGCTATGTTACTTGCCCGAGATTAGATCGCCGGTATCTCAATACCTAGTTCAATCTCGTTACCGGCAAGTCTCTTTACTTGTTCTGTAATACATCATCCCGCAACTAACTCGTTAGTTACAATGCTTGCAAGGCTTATAGTGATGTGCATTACCGAGTGGGTCCAGAGATACCTCTCCGACAATCGGAGTGACAAATCCTAATCTTAAAATACGCCAACTCAACAAGTACCTTTAGAGACACCTGTAGAGCACCTTTATAATCACCCAGTTACGTTGTGACGTTTGATAGCACACAAAGTGTTCCTCCGGTAAACGGGAGTTGCATAATCTCATAGTCATAGGAACATGTATAAGTCATGAAGAAAGCAATATCAACATACTAAACGATCAAGTGCTAAGCTAACGAATGGGTCAAGTCAATCACATCATTCTCCTAATGATGTGATCCCGTTAATCAAATGACAACTCATGTCTATGGCTAGGAAACATAACCATTTTTGATCAACGAGCTAGTCAAGTAGAGGCATACTAGTGACATTTTGTTTGTCTATGTATTCACACATGTATTATGTTTTCGGTTAATATAATCTAGCATGAATAATAAACATTTATCATGATATAAGGAAATAAATAATAACTTTGTTATTGCCTCTAGGACATATTTCTTTCACTACATTGCAGCACATGCCCCACGTCTCGTAAAGCTCCCACAGTGACGTGTCAGAGTCCAACTTGTCGGTGGTGAACTCGAGGCCAGCGGCCAGCTCCAGCAGTGCCAGCACGCCTGCTGCTAGATGGCGGGGCAGTGGCGGAGCTAGACGGCGTCAGCTGGGAGGCTAATGATAAAATATATACAAGTGTTTGGAGGGGCCAAAAGCTAAAAAAGTTTTCATCTAAGTCCTCCAACTCTTTTCCTTCACAAGTTGATTGAAAGCTAGGGGGGGGGGGGGGGGGCACAGCCCCCCAGCACAACACATAGCTCCGCCGTTACTCGCATGTAGAAGCAGCCGACCGGCCTGATATATAGATGGCGATGCACGTTCAAGGATAAACCTGATGTATAGTAAGTATGCTAGCTAACCGGTAGTTGGCAGTATATATATATATATATATATATATATATATATATATATATATATATATATATATATATATATTATGAAGACCGATGCACATTACAGATCAACTATACTAGAGGCTAACACGCGCTTCGCCGCGCCGTTCTTCACTCACGGGATTAATTCTTTTATATTTAGTAGAGTGCCATAGTCGGTTGTTTTGTTTGGATTTTATCAATGTTGTCTTGTGTTTCAATTACATTATGAAGGTGTTTTTTCATTTGTATATCATGTCGGGTTTTTGTTGGAGACAATATTTTCTAGAGGAGAATGATGTTTTTGGTGTGTCGTTGTGGTGTCTTTACATGCGTCGGTCTTGGTGCCAGTTGGTGGTGGTCGTTTGAACCTCTTGAGAGGTCCTATCCACGCTAAATCATGGAATTGCTGCTATAACACTCACATGGATCGGCCCACGAGCTCTCGCTCGCTTAGTTTGACTCCCTATTCCTCTCTGTTGGTTCACTTTTTTCCACTCGCCCCACTGCTCGCTCAGAAAAATGGATTTTTAAAATAAATATGTTAGTTTAATTAAAATATGTTCAAGGATTTTAAAAAATACGTGAATTCACAAAACCATGATTTCTAAAAAATGTTTATGAGTTTAAAATATATTCATGGATTAAAAAATATTTGCAAATTAAACAAGTTTTAGATTTTAAAAATGTTCACAAACTTTAAAAATACCAGTGAACTTCAAAATACTCATGAATGCAATAAATATTAATGAAGCCAAAAAAATAAATTATTATTTTATCTTATTTTTAATGTTTGTAAATTTTAATAAGCGCTCATAATTAAAACCTGTAAGAAAATAAAAAGAGGATGGAAAATAAAACTGAGCAACAGACAACCTTAAATACAGGTCCCACAATGATCTCAGAAACCCCGCTGCACCAGAGCGCTTCAAATCGTGGGAGGTTAGTATATCTATAGATAGTGCAAGCAAAGCACTCGACAACCAGCAATAGCATATACTCCTATCTGAATGCATGGATCGTGGAGCACAAGTAAGCATGCACGTTGATTACAGCCTGGTCCGTCTTCCTTGTTTGCCCTCGATCGGCCTTCCACGGCCACACAAATAAGACATGGCGCGCGTGAAGCACACCCCAGGCCAGCAGGTCCTTTTTAACTCGTACTACTACGTATGCACGAGAACTAAATAAAAGAGTCTAAAATATATAGCAGGTTCCCTCAAAAGAAAAAAAGAACTAAAATATAGGAGCACAAGGGCCGGCGTAGCTTGTCATGCACGGTACTTGATCTAGGCTGCTTACTGCTGGTGCTGCACTGCACGCAAAACTCGATCTACCTGGTCGGGTCGCACAGCCCAGTCATGTCTCGTGTAGTCGTGTAACATAGAGGAGGCGTCCACTCGAGTGAAGTCTCAAATAAACCTTGGTTGTATGTACTTTCAGAGCATCTCCAGCCGCGCCTCCAACAGACCCCTCAGGTCAGTTTTTTGGTGCCAGCGTAAAAAAAAACGCTCCAGTCGCGGTCCCAGGATGCCGAAAAGCGTTGATTCGGCCCATTTTTCTGTCCGGCGGTCACAGGCCGAACCCGGCGCATTGGGAGGCGATCGGGGGCTCCGGCGCAAGGGAAAAGCACGGTTGGCCCACACCGTCAGGCGAAAAGTCAAGATTTTCTTTCCCGACTCGCCTTCCACCCCCCGCGACCTCGGCCGCCACTAGCTATATCCTGGCGCCGCCCGTCGCCCTTCACCGCTAGATAGCCATTCCCCGCCGTAAAAATAGCAGAGGTTCGCCGCGGCAACCCCTCCAACAGCAGCTGGGCGTTTCCTGCTGCCGTTTTCGGCTACGGAGGGGTAGTTTAGCGGCGAGTACACGCCCACCGGACGCAAAGTGTTCGGCGATTTTCCTGCCCCGGCGATGGACTCGGATGACAAGGAAGCGCTCGCCGCGCTGCTGGAGGAGGAAGCCGAGGCCGACATTCAGGAAGAAGAGCATCTCATGATGCTCGCCGCTCTCGCCCAGCTGCCGGCGAGCAATGAAAAGCCGCGGCGAGGTGGCTCGGCGCCGGGGAGGGTGAAAGCAAAGAACCGGCATCGTCTCGAAGGATACTGCATGCTCTACTCCGACTACTTCGCCGATGCTCCACTTCACGGCGACAAAACATTTCGGCGTCGTTATTGGATGAGCCGAAAGCTCTTCCTTAGGATTGTGAATTCCATCCGGGAGTTCGACAACTACTTCAAGTGCAAGATGGATTGCACCGACAAACTTGGATTCACCTTGATCCAGAAGTGCACACCAGCAATGAGGATGCTTGCATACAGTGTTGGGGAACGCAGTAATTTCGAAAATTTTCCTACGCACACGCAAGATCATGGTGATGCACAGCAACGAGAGGGGAGAGTATTGTCTACGTACCAACGCAGACCGACTGCGGAAGCGATCACACAACGTAGAGGAAGTAGTCGTACGTCTTCTCTCCGATCCGACCGATCCAAGCACCGTTACTCCGGCACCTCCGAGTTCTTAGCACACGTTCAGCTCGATGACGTTCCTCGGGCTCCGATCCAGCAAAGCGTCGAGGAAGAGTTCCGTCAGCACGACGGCGTGGTGACGATCTTGATGTACTACCGACGCAGGGCTTCGCCTAAGCACTGTAACGGTATGATCGAGGTGGAATTTGGTGGCAGGGGGCACCGCACACGGCTAAGGAACGATCTCAAGGATCAACTTGTGTGTCTTGGGGTGTCCCCTGCCCCCGTATATAAAGGTTGGAGGAAGGGGGGCCGGCCGGCCAGGGAGAGGGAGGCGCAGGGGGAGTCCTACTCCCACCGGGAGTAGGACTCCCCCCTCCAATCCTAATCCAATTAGGACTCTCGGGGGGAAAGGAGAGAGAGGGGGGGCCGGCCCCTTCTCCTAGTCCTACTAGGACTTGGGGAAGGGGGGGGGGGGGGCGCCGGCCAGCTATGGGCTGCCCCTTTTCTCTTTTTCCATTAAGGCCCAATAGGCCCATTAGTCTCCCGGGGGGTTCCGGTAACCCTCCCGGTATTCCGGTAAAATCCCGATTTCACCCGGAACACTTCCTATGTCCAAACATAGGCTTCCAATATATCAATCTTTACGTCTCGACCATTTCGAGACTCCTCGTCATGTCCGTGATCTCATCCGGGACTCCGAACAACCTTCGGTACATCAAAATGCATAAACTCATAATAACTGTCATCGTAACGTTAAGCGTGCGGACCCTACGGTTCGAGAACAATGTAGACATGACCGAGACACGTCTCCGGTCAATAACCAATAGAGGGACCTGGATGCCCATATTGGCTCCTACATATTCTACGAAGATCTTTATCGGTCAGACCGCATAACAATATACTGTTAGAAATATGCCCTAGAGGCAATAATAAATTGATTATTATTATATTTCCTTGTTCATGATAACCGTTTATTATCCATGCTAGAATTGTATTGATAGGAAACTCAGATACATGTGTGGATACATAGACAATACCATGTCCCTAGTAAGCCTCTAGTTGACTAGCTCGTTCATCAATAGATGGTTACGGTTTCCTGACCATGGACATTGGATGTCGTTGATAACGGGATCACATCATTAGGAGAATGATGTGATGGACAAGACCCAATCCTAAGCGTAGCACTAGATCGTGTAGTTCGTATGCTAAAGCTTTTCTAATGTCAAGTATCATTTCCTTAGACCATGAGATTGTGCAACTCCCGGATACCGTAGGAGTGCTTTGGGTGTTCCAAACGTCACAACGTAACTGGGTGGCTATAAAGGTACATTACAGGTATCTCCGAAAGTGTCTGTTGGGTTGGCACGAATTGAGACTGGGATTTGTCACTCCGTGTGACGGAGAGGTATCTCTGGGCCCACTCGGTAGGACATCATCATAATGTGCACAATGTGATCAAGGAGTTGATCACGGGATGATGTGTTACAGAACGAGTAAAGAGACTTGCCGGTAACGAGATTGAACAAGGTATCGGGATACCGACGATCGAATCTCGGGCAAGTATCGTACCGATAGACAAAGGGAATTGTATACGGGATTGATTAAGTCCTTGACATCGTGGTTCATCCGATGAGATCATCGTGGAACATGTGGGAGCCAACATGGGTATCCAGATCCCGCTGTTGGTTATTGACCGGAGAACGTCTCGGTCATGTCTGCATGTCTCCCGAACCCGTAGGGTCTACACACTTAAGGTTCGATGACGCTAGGGTTATAAAGGAAGTTAGTATGTGGTTACCGAATGTTGTTCGGAGTCCCGGATGAGATCCCGGACGTCACGAGGAGTTCCGGAATGGTCCGGAGGTAAAGATTTATATATGGGAAGTCCTGTTTTGGTCACCGGAAGAGTTTCGGGGTTTATCGGTAACGTACCGGGACCACCGGGAGGGTCCCGGGGGTCCACCAAGTGGGGCCACCTGCCCCAGAAGGCTGCGTGGACCAAGTGTGGGAGGGGACCAGCCCCTAGGAGGGCTGGTGCGCCCCCCACAAGGGGCCCAAGGCGCAAGGATGAGTGGGAGGGGGCAAACCCTAGTCCAGTTGGGCCTTAAGGCCCACCTAGTGGGCTCCTTCCCCTCTCCCCCTCTTGGCCGCCACCCTTGGCCCCATCTAGGGCTGCCGCCCCCCTAGGGGTGGGAAACCCTAGAGGGGGCGCAGCCCTCCCCTTCCCCTATATATATGAGGCCTAGGGGCTGCCCACAACACGTGATTAGATCTCTCTTGGTGCAGCCCTGCGTCTCTCTCTCCCTCCTCTTCTGTGGTGCTTGGCGAAGCCCTGCAGGATAGCCACGCTCCTCCACCACCACCACGCCGTTGTGCTGCTGTTGGATGAAGTCTTCCTCAACCTCTCCCTCTCTCCTTGCTGGATCAAGGCGGGGGAGACGTCACCGGGCTGTACGTGTGTTGAACGCGGAGGTGCCGTGCGTTCGGCACTTGGTCATCGGTGATTTGAATCACGACGAGTACGACTCCATCAACCCCGTTCACTTGAACGCTTCCGCTTAGCAATCTACAAGGGTATGTAGATGCACTCTCCTTTCCCCTCGTTGCTAGTTTCTCCATAGATAGATCTTGGTGACACATAGGAAATTTTTTGAATTTCTGCTACGTTCCCCAACAGTGGCATCATGAGCTAGGTCTATTGCGTATATTCTATGCACGAGTAGAACACAAAGTAGTTGTGGGCGTTGATTTTGTTCAATATGCTTGCCGTTACTAGTCTTATCTTGATTCGGCGGCATCGTGGGATGAAGCGGCCCGGACCGACCTTACACGTACTCTTACGTGAGACTGGTTCCACCGACTGACATGCACTAGTTGCATAAGGTGGCTAGCGGGTGTCTGTCTCTCCCACTTTAGTCGGATCGGATTCGATGAAAAGGGTCCTTATGAAGGGTAAATAGCAATTGGCATATCACGTTGTGGTCTTTGCGTAGGTAAGAAACGTTCTTGCTAGAAACCCATAGCAGCCACGTAAAACATGCAAACAACAATTAGAGGACGTCTAACTTGTTTTTGCAGGGTATGCCATGTGATGTGATATGGCCAAAGGATGTGATGAATGATATATGTGATGTATGAGATTGATCATGTTCTTGTAATAGGAATCACGACTTGCATGTCGATGAATATGACAACCGGCAGGAGCCATAGGAGTTGTCTTTATTTATTTATGACCTGCGTGTCAACTTAAACGTCATGTAATTACTTTACTTTATTGCTAACCGTTAGCCATAGTAGTAGAAGTAATAGTTGGCGAGGCAACTTCATGAAGACACGATGATGGAGATCATGATGATGGAGATCATGGTGTCATGCCGGTGACGATGATGATCATGGAGCCCCGAAGATGGAGATCAAAAGGAGCAAAGTGATGATGGCCATATCATGTCACTATTTGATTGCATGTGATGTTTATCATGTTTATACATCTTATTTGCTTAGAACGACGGTAGTAAATAAGATGATCCCTCATTAAAATTTCAAGAAGTGTTCTCCCCTAACTGTGCACCGTTGCTAAAGTTCGTCGTTTCGAAGCACCACGTGATGATCGGGTGTGATAGATTCTAACGTTCACATACAACGGGTGTTGACGAGCCTAGCATGTACAGACATGGCCTCGGAACACATGCAAACACTTAGGTTGACTTGACGAGCCTAGCATGTACAGACATGGCCTCGGAACACAGAAGACCGAAAGGTCGAGCATGAGTCGTATAGAAGATACGATCAACATAAAGATGTTCACCGATGTTGACTAGTCCGTCTCACGTGATGATCGAACACGGCCTAGTTGACTCGGATCATGTAATCACTTAGATGACTAGAGGGATGTCTATCTGAGTGGGAGTTCATAAGATGAACTTAATTATCCTGAACATAGTCAAAAGGATTTTGCAAATTATGTCGTAGCTCACGCTATAGTTCTACTGTTTAGATATGTTCCTAGAGAAAATTTAGTTGAAAGTTGATAGTAGCAATTATGCGGACTAGGTCCGCAAACTGAGGATTGTCCTCATTGCTTCTTAGAAGGCTTATGTCCTTAATGCACCGCTCAGTATGCTGAACCTCGAACGTCGTCTGTAGATGTTGCGAACATCTGACATACACGTTTTGATAACTACATGATAGTTCAGTTAAACGGTTTAGAGTTGAGGCACCAAAGACAGTTTTGAAACGTCGCGAAACATATGAGATGTTTTGAGGGCTGAAATTGGGATTTCAGGCTCGTGCCCACGTCAAGAGGTATAAGACCTCCGACGATTTTCTTAGCCTACAAACTAAGGAGAAAAGCTCAATTGTTGAGCTTGTGCTCAGATTGTCTGAGTACAACAATCATTTGAATCGAGTGGGAGTTGATCTTCCAGATGAGATAGTAATGTTTCTCCAAAGTCATTACCACCAAGCTGCTAGAGCTTCGTGATGAACTATAATATATCAGGGACATATATGATGATCCTTGAGATATTCGCGATGTTTGACACCACAAAGTAGAAATCAAGAAGGAGCATCAATTGTTGATGGTTGGTGAAACCACTAGTTTCAAGAAGGGCAAGGGCAAGAAGGGATACTTCATGAAACGGCAATTCAGTTGCTGCTCCAATGAAGAAACCCAAGGTTGAACCCAAACCCGAGACTAAGTGCTTCTGTAATAAGGGGAACAGCCACTAGAGCAGAATTACCCCAGATACTTGGTAGATGAGAAGGCTGGCAAAGGTCGATAGAAGTATATTGGATATACATTGTGTTGATGTGTACTTTACTAGTACTCCTAGTAGCACCAGGGTATTAGATACCGGTTCGGTTGCTAAGTGTTAGTAACTCGAAATAAAAGCTACGGAATAAACGGAGACTAGCTAAAGGTAAGCTAACGATATGTGTTGGAAGTGTTTCCAATGTTGATATGATCAAATATCGTACGCTCCCTCTACCATCGAGATTGGTGTTTGCGTTGAGCATAGACATGATTGGATTATGTCTATAGCAATACGGTTATTCATTTAAGGAGAATAATGGTTACTCTGTTTATTTGAATAATACCTTCAATGGTCTTACATCTAAAATGAATGGTTTACTGAATCTCGATCGTAGTGATACACATGTTCATGCCAAAAGATAGTAATGATAGTACCACCTACTTGTGGCACTGCCACTTAAGTCATATCGGTATAAAACGCATGAGGAAGCTCCATGTTGATGGATCTTTGGACTCACTCATTTTTGAAAAGTTTGAGACATGCGAACCATGTCTATTGGTGTATATGCATGAAGAAACTCCATGCAAATGGACCGTTTGAACTCACTTGATTTTGAATCACTTGAGACATGCAAATCATACCACATGGGCAAGATGACTGAAAGCCTCGTTTTCAGTAAAATGGAACCAGAAAGCAACTTTCTGGAAGTAATACATTTTGATGTGTGCAGTCCAATGAGTGCTGAGGCATGTAGTGGATATCGTTATGTTTTACTTCACAGATGATTTGAGTAGATATTGAGAATATTTACTTGATGAATCACGAGTCTGAGTTATTGAAAGGTTCAAGTAATTTCAGGGTGAAGTTGAAAGATCATCGTGACAAGAGGATAAAAGATCTATGATATGATCATAGAGATGAATATCTGAATTACGATTTTGGCACTGAATTAAGACATTGTGGAAATTGTTTCACAACTGATACAGCCTGGAGCACCATAGTGTGATGGTGTGTCCGAACATCATAACTGCACCCTATTGGATATGATGCATACCATGATGTCTCTTATCGAATTACCACGATAGTTTATGGGTTAGGCATTAGAGACAACCACATTTACTTTAAATAGGGCACCACGTAATTCCGATGAGATGACACCGTATGAACTATGGTTTAAAGAAACCTAAGCTGTCATTTCTTAAAAGGTTTGGGGCTGCGACGCTTATGTGAAAAGTTTCAGGCTGATAAGCTCGAACCCAAAGCGGATAAATGCATCTTCATAGGACACCCAAACAGTTGGGTATACCTCCTGTCTCAGATCCGAAAGCAATAAGGGATTGTTTCTAGAATCGGGTCCTTTTTCGAGGAAAAGTTTCTCTCGAAAGAATTGAGTGGGAGGATGGTGGAAACTTGATGAGGTTATTGAACCGTCTCTTCAACTAGTGTGTGGCAGGGCACAGGAAATTGTTCCTGTGGCACCTACACCAATTGAAGTGGAAGCTTATGATATTGATCACGAGACTTCGGATCAAGTCACTCCCAAACCTCGTAGGATGACAAGGGTACGTAATCTTGTCTTGGAAGTCATGTTGCTAGACAACAATGAACCTACGAGCTATGGAGAAGCGATGGTGGGCCCGGATTCCGATAAATGGCTCGAGGCCATATAATCCGAGAGAGGATCCATATATGAAAACAAAGTGTAGACTTTGGAAGAACTACTTGATGGTCGTAAGGCTGTTGAGTACAGATGGATTTTAAAAGGAAGACAGACAATGATGGTAAATGTCACCATTAAGAAAGCTCGACTTGTCGTTAAGATGTTTTTCGACAAGTTCAAGGAGTTGACTACGGTGAGACTTTCTCACTCGTAGCGGTGCTAAGAGTCTGTTGGAATTATATTAGCGATTACTGCATTATTTATGAAATCTTGCAGATAGGATGTCTAAACATTGTTGATTCTTGAGGAAAGGTTGTATGTGATACAACCGGAAGGTTTTGTCAATCCTGAAAGATGCTAATAAGTATGCAAAGCTCCAGCAATCCTTCTAAGGACTGGAGTAAGCATCTCGGAGTTGGAATGTATGCTTTGATGAGATGATCAAAGATTTTGGGTGTATACAAAGTTTATGAGAAACTTGTATTTCCAAAGAAGTAAGTGGGAGCACTATAGAATTTCTGATGAGTATATGTTGTTGACATATTGTTGATCAGAAATGATGTAGAATTTCTAAGAAAGCATATAGGGTTATTTGAAAAGTGTTTTTCAATTGAAAGCCTGAATTAAGCTACTTGAACATTGAGCATCAAGATCTATAAGGATAGATCAAAACGCTTAATGGTACTTTCAAATGAGCACATACCTTGACATGATCTTGAAGGTGTTCAAGATGGATCAGTCAAAGAAGAAGTTCTTGCCAGAGTTGTAAGGTATGAAGTTAAGACTTAAAGCTCGACCACGGCAGAATAGAGAGAAAGGACGAAGGTCGTCCCCTATGCTTAAGACATAGGCTCTACAGTATGCTATGCTGTGTACCGCACCTGAAGTGTGCCTTGCCATGAGTCAGTCAAGGGGTACAAGAGTGATCCAAGAATGGATCACAGGACAACGGTCAAAGTTATCCTTAGTAACTAGTGGACTAAGGAATTTTTCTCGATTATGGAGGTGGTAAAAGAGTTCGTCGTAAAGGGTTACGTCGATGCAAGCTTAACACCTATCCGGATAGCTCTGATTAGAGATACCGGATACGTATAATGGAGCAACAATTTAGAATAGCTCCAAGTAGAACGGTTATTTGGAATAGCTCCAAATAGAACGTGGTAGCTACATCTAGGAGATGACATAGAGATTTGTAAAGCACACACGGATCTGAAAGGTTCAGACCCGTTGACTAAAACCTCTCTCACAAGCAACATGATCAAACCCAGAACTCATTGAGTGTTAATCACATAATGATGTGAACTAGATTACTGACTCTAGTAAACTCCTGGGTGTTAGTCACATGGCGATGTGACCTGTGAGTGTTAATCACATGGCGATGTGAACTAGATTATTGACTCTAGTGCAAGTGGGAGACTGTTGGAAATATGCCCTAGAGGCAATAATAAATTGATTATTATTATATTTCCTTGTTCATGATAATCGTTTATTATCCATGCTAGAATTGTATTGATAGGAAACTCAGATACATGTGTGGATACATAGACAACACTATGTCCCTAGTAAGCCTCTAGTTGACTAGCTCGTTCATCAATAGATGGTTACGGTTTCCTGACCATGGACATTGGATGTCGTTGATAACGGGATCACATCATTAGGAGAATGATGTGATGGACAAGACCCAATCTTAAGCGTAGCACTAGATCGTGTAGTTCGTATGCTAAAGCTTTTCTAATGTCAAGTATCATTTCCTTAGACCATGAGATTGTGCAACTCCCGGATACCGTAGGAGTGCTTTGGGTGTTCCAAACGTCACAACGTAACTGGGTGGCTATAAAGGTACATTACAGGTATCTCCGAAAGTGTCTGTTGGGTTGGCACGAATCGAGACTGGGATTTGTCACTCCGTGTGACGGAGAGATATCTCTGGGCCCACTCGGTAGGACATCATCATAATGTGCACAATGTGATCAAGGAGTTGATCACGGGATGATGTGTTATAGAACGAGTAAAGAGACTTGCCGGTAACGAGATTGAACAAGGTATCGGGATACCGACGATCGAATCTCGGGCAAGTATCGTACCGATAGACAAAGGGAATTGTATACGGGATTGATTAAGTCCTTGACATCGTGGTTCATCCGATGAGATCATCGTGGAACATGTGGGAGCCAACATGGGTATCCAGATCCCGCTGTTGGTTATTGACCGAAGAACATCTCGGTCATGTCTGCATGTCTCCCGAACCCGTAGGGTCTACACACTTAAGGTTCGATGACGCTAGGGTTATAAAGGAAGTTAGTATGTGGTTACTGAATGTTGTTCGGAGTCCCGGATGAGATCCCGGACGTCACGAGGAGTTCCGGAATGGTCCGGAGGTAAAGATTTATATATGGGAAGTCCTGTTTTGGTCACCGGAAGAGTTTCGGGGTTTATCGGTAACGTACCGGGACCACCGGGAGGGTCCCGGGGGTCCACCAAGTGGGGCCACCTGCCCCAGAAGGCTGCGTGGGCCAAGTGTGGGAGGGGACCAGCCCCTAGGAGGGCTGGTGCGCCCCCCACAAGGGGCCCAAGGCGCAAGGATGAGTGGGAGGGGGCAAACCCTAGTCCAGTTGGGCCTTAAGGCCCACCTAGTGGGCTCCTTCCCCTCTCCCCCCTCTTGGCCGCCACCCTTGGCCCCATCTAGGGCTGCCGCCCCCCCTAGGGGTGGGAAACCCTAGAGGGGGCGCAGCCCTCCCCTTCCCCTATATATATGAGGCCTAGGGGCTGCCCACAACACGTGATTAGATCTCTCTTGGTGCAGCCCTGCGTCTCTCTCTCCCTCCTCTTCTGTGGTGCTTGGAGAAGCCCTGCAGGATAGCCACGCTCCTCCACCACCACCATGCCGTTGTGCTGCTGTTGGATGAAGTCTTCCTCAACCTCTCCCTCTCTCCTTGCTGGATCAAGGCGGGGGAGACGTCACCGGGCTGTACGTGTGTTGAACGCGGAGGTGCCGTGCGTTCGGCACTTGGTCATCGGTGATTTGAATCATGACGAGTACGACTCCATCAACCCCGTTCACTTGAACGCTTCCGCTTGGCGATCTACAAGGGTATGTAGATGCACTCTCCTTTCCCCTCGTTGCTAGTTTCTCCATAGATAGATCTTGGTGACACGTAGGAAATTTTTTGAATTTCTGCTACGTTCCCCAACACATACGTTGTTCCCTTTGTCATCGGTATGTTACTTGCCCGAGATTCGATCGTCGGTATCCAATACCTAGTTCAATCTCGTTACTGGCAAGTCTCTTTACTCGTTCCGTAATACATCATCTCACAACTAACATATTAGTTGCAGTGCTTGCAAGGCTTATGTGATGTGCATTACCGAGAGGGCCCAGAGATACCTCTCCGACAATCGGAGTGACAAACCCTAATCTCGAAATACGCCAACCCAACACCTACCATTGGAGACACCTGTAGTACTCCTTTATAATCACCCAGTTACGTTGTGACGTTTGGTAGTACCCAAAGTGTTCCTCCGGTAAACGGGAGTTGCATAATCTCATAGTTATAGGAACATGTATAAGTCATGAAGAAAGCAATAGCAACATACTAAACGATCGGGTGCTAAGCTAATGGAATGGGTCATGTCAATCAAATCATTCAACTAATGATGTGACCTCGTTAATCAAATAACAACTCTTTGTTCATGGTTAGGAAACATAACCATCTTTGATTAACGAGCTAGTCAAGTAGAGGCATACTAGTGACACTATGTTGGTCTATGTATTCACACATGTATTATATTTCCGGTTAATACAATTCTAGCATGAATAATAAACCTTTATCATGATATAAGGAAATAAATAATAACTTTTTTATTGCCTCTAGGGCATATTTCCTTCAGTCTCCCACTTGCACTAGAGTCAATAATCTAGATTACACTGTAATGATTCTAACACCCATGGAGCCTTGGTGCTGATCATGTTTTGCTCGTGGAAGAGGCTTAGTCAACGGGTCTGCAACGTTCAGATCCGTATGTATCTTGCAAATCTCTATGTCTCCCACCTGGACTAAATCCCGGATGGAGTTGAAGCGTCTCTTGATGTGTTTGGTCCTCTTGTGAAATCTGGATTCCTTTGCTAAGGCAATTGCACCAGTATTGTCACAGAAGATTTTCATTGGACCCGATGCACTAGGTATGACACCTAGATCGGATATGAACTCCTTCATCCAGACTCCTTCATTTGCTGCTTCCGAAGCAGCTATGTACTCCGCTTCACATGTAGATCCCGCTACGACGCTTTGTTTAGAACTGCACCAACTGACAGCTCCACCGTTTAAAGTAAACACGTATCCGGTTTGCGATTTAGAATCGTCCGGATCAGTGTCAAAGCTTGCATCAACGTAACCCCTTATGGTGAGCTCTTTGTCACCTCCATATACGAGAAACATATCCTTAGTCCTTTTCAGGTATTTCAGGATGTTCTTGACCGCTGTCCAGTGATCCATTCCTGGATTACTTTGGTACCTCCCTGCTAAACTTATAGCAAGGCACACATCAGGTCTGGTGCACAACATTGCATACATGATAGAGCCTATGGCTGAAGCATAGGGAACATCTTTCATTTTCTCTCTATCTTCTGCAGTGGTCGGGCATTGAGTCTGACTCAACTTCATACCTTGTAACACAGGCAAGAACCCTTTCTTTGCTTGATCCATTTTGAACTTCTTCAAAATCTTGTCAAGGTATGTGCTCTGTGAAAGTCCAATTAAGCGTTTTGATCTATCTCTATAGATCTTTATGCCTAATATGTAAGCAGCTTCCCCGAGGTCTTTCATCGAAAAACTTTTATTCAAGTATCCCTTTATGCTATCCAGAAATTCTATATCATTTCCAATCAGCAATATGTCATCCACATATAATATTAGAAATGCTACAGAGCTCCCACTCACTTTCTTGTAAATACAGGCTTCTCCAAAAGTCTATATAAAGCCAAATGCTTTGATCACACTATCAAAGCGTTTATTCCAACTCCGAGATGCTTGCACCAGTCCATAAATGGATCGCTGGAGTTTGCATACTTTGTTAGCTCCCTTTGGATCGACAAAACCTTCTGGTTGTATCATATACAACTCTTCTTCCAGAAATCCATTCAGGAATGCAGTTTTGACATCCATCTGCCATATTTCATAATCATAAAATGCGGCAATTGCTAACATAATTCTGACGGACTTAAGCATCGCTACGGGTGAGAAGGTCTCATCGTAGTCAACTCCTTGAACTTGTCGAAAACCTTTCGCGACAAGTCGAGCTTTATAGACAGTAATGTTACCGTCAGCGTCAGTCTTTTTCTTGAAGATCCATTTATTCTCAATTGCTTGCCGATCATCGGGCAAGTCAACCAAAGTCCATACTTTGTTTTCATACATGGATCCCATCTCAGATTTCATGGCCTCAAGCCACTTTGCAGAATCTGGGCTCACCATCGCTTCTTCATAGTTCGTAGGTTCATCATGATCTAGCATCATGACTTCCAGAACTGGATTACTGTACCATTCTGGTGCGGATCTCACTCTGGTTGATCTACGTGGTTCAGTAGTATCTTGTTCCGAAGCTTCATGATCATCATCATTAGCTTCCTCATTGATTGGTATAGGTGTCGCAGAAACAGTTTTCTGTGATGTACTATTTTCCAATAAGGGAGCAGGTACAGTTACCTCGTCAAGTTCTACTTTCCTCCCACTCACTTCTTTCGAGAGAAACTCCTTCTCTAGAAAGTTTCCGAATTTAGCAACAAAAGTCTTGCCTTCGGATCTGTGATAGAAGGTGTATCCAATAGTTTCCTTTGGATATCCTATGAAGACACATTTCTCCGATTTGGGTTCGAGCTTATCAGGTTGAAGCTTTTTCACATAAGCATCGCAGCCCCAAACTTTAAGAAACGACAACTTTGGTTTCTTGCCAAACCATAGTTCATAAGGTGTCGTCTCAACGGATTTTGATGGTGCCCTGTTTAACGTGAATGCGGCCGTCTCTAAAGCATAACCCCAAAACGATAGCGGTAAATCAGTAAGAGACATCATAAATCGCACCATATCTAGTAAAGTACGATTACGACGTTCGGACACACCATTACGTTGTGGTGTTCCGGGTGGCGTGAGTTGCGAAACTATTCCACAATTTTTCAAATGTACACCAAACTCTTAACTCAAATATTCTCCTCCACGATCAGATCGTAGAAACTTTATTTTCTTGTTACGATGATTTTCAACCTCACTCTGAAATTCTTTGAACTTTTCAAATGTTTCAGACTTATGTTTCATTAAGTAGATATACCCATATCTGCTTAAATCATCTGTGAAGGTGAGAAAATAACGATATCCGCCACGAGCCTCAATATTCATCGGACCACATACATCGGTATGTATGATTTCCAATAAATCTGTTGCTCTCTCCATAGTACCGGAGAACGGTGTTTTAGTCATCTTGCCTATGAGGCACGGTTCGCAAGTACCAAGTGATTCATAATCAAGTGGTTCTAAAAGCCCATCAGTATGGAGTTTCTTCATGCGCTTTACACCGATATGACCTAAACGGCAGTGCCACAAATAAGTTGCACTATCATTATTAACTTTGCATCTTTTGGCTTCTACATTATGAATATGTGTATCACTATCTTCGAGATTCAACAAGAATAGACCACTCTTCAAAGGTGCATGACCATAAAAGATATTACTCATATAAATAGAACAACCATTATTCTCTGATTTAAATGAATAACCGTCTCGCATTAAACAAGATCCAGATATAATGTTCATGCTCAACGCTGGCACCAAATAACAATTATTTAGGTCTAATATTAATCCCGAAGGTAGATGTAGAGGTAGCGTGCCGACCGCGATCACATCGACTTTGGAACCATTTCCCACGCGCATCATCACCTCGTCCTTTGCTAGCATCCGCTTATTCCGTAGTCCCTGTTTCGAGTTGCAAATATTAGCAAGAGAACCAGTATCAAATACCCAGGTGCTACTGCGAGCTCTAGTAAGGTACACATCAATAACATGTATATCACATATACCTTTGCTCACTTTGCCATCCTTCTTATCCGCCAAATACTTGGGGCAGTTCCGCTTCCAGTGATCAGTCTGCTTGCAGTAGAAGCACTCAGTTTCAGGCTTAGGTCCAGACTTGGGTTTCTTCTCCTGAGCAGCAACTTGCTTGCTGTTCTTCTTGAAGTTTCCCTTCTTCTTCCCTTTGCCCTTTTTCTTGAAACTAGTGGTTTTGCTAACCATCAACACTTGATGCTCCTTCTTGATTTCTACCTCCGCAGCTTTCAGCATTGCGAAGAGCTCGGGAATAGTCTTGTTCATCCCTTGCATATTATAGTTCATCACGAAGCTCTTGTAGCTTGGTGGCAGTGATTGGAGAATTCTGTCAATGACGCAGTCATCTGGAAGATTAACTCCCATCTGAATCAAGTGATTATTATACCCAGACATTTTGAGTATATGCTCACTGACAGAACTGTTCTCCTCCATCTTGCAGCTATAGAACTTATTGGAGACTTCATATCTCTCAATTCGGGCATTTGCTTGAAATATTAACTTCAACTCCTGGAACATCTCATATGCTCCATGACGTTCAAAACGTCGTTGAAGTCCCGATTCTAAGCCGTAAAGCATGGCACACTGAACTATCGAGTAGTCATCAGCTTTGCTCTGCCAGACGTTCATAACATCTTGCGTTGCTCCAGCAGCAGGCCTGTCACCCAGCGGTGCTTCCAGGACGTAATTCTTCTGTGCAGCAATGAGGATGATCCTCAGGTTACGGACCCAGTCCGTGTAATTGCTACCATCATCTTTCAATTTTGCTTTCTCAAGGAACGCATTAAAATTCAACGGAACAATAGCACGAGCCATCTATCTACAATCAACATAAACAAGCAAGATACTATCAGGTACTAAGTTCATGATAAGTTTAAGTTCAGTTAATCAAATTACTTAGGAACTCCCACTTAGATAGACATCCCTCTAATCTTCTAAGTGATCACGTGATCCAAATCAACTAAACCATAACCGATCATCACGTGAGATGGAGTAGTTTTCAATGGTGAACATCGTTATGTTGATCATATCTACTATATGATTCACACTCGACCTTTCGGTCTCCGTGTTCCGAGGCCATATCTGTATATGCTTGGCTCGTCAAGTATAACCTGAGTATTCTGCGTGTGCAACTGTTTTGCACCCGTTGTATTTGGACGTAGAGCTTATCACACCCGATCATCACGTGGTGTCTGGGCACGATGAACTTTGGCAACGGTGCATACTCAGGGAGAACACTTCTTGATAATTTTTAGTGAGAGATCATCTTATAATGCTACCGTCAATCAAAGCAAGATAAGATGCATAAAAAGGGATAAACATCACATGCAATCAATATAAGTGATATGATATGGCCATCATCATCTTGTGCTTGTGATCTCCATCTCTGAAGCACCGTCATGATCACCATCGTCACCGGCGCGACACCTTGATCTCCATCGTAGCATCGTTGTCGTCTTGCCAATCTTATGCTTCCACGACTATCACTACCGTTTAGTAATAAAGTAAAGCATTACATCGCGATTGCATTGCATACAATAAAGCGACAACCATATGGCTCCTGCCAGTTGCTGATAACTCGGTTACAAAACATGATCATCTCATATAATAAAATCAGCACCATGCCTTGACCATATCACATCACAACATGCCCTGCAAAAACAAGTTAGACGTCCTCTACTTTGTTGTTGCAAGTTTTACGTGGCTGCTACGGGCTTAAGTAAGAACTCATCTCACCTACGCATCAAAACCACAACGATAGTTCGTCAAATAGACTCCGTTCTAACCTTCTCAAGGACCGGGCGTAGTCACACTTGGTTCAACTAAAGTTGGAGAGACAGTCTTCCGCAAGCCATCTATGTGCAAAGCACGTCGAGGGAACCGGTCTCGCGTAAGAGTACGCGTAAGGTTGGTCCGGATCGTCTCACCCAACAATACCGCCGAACCAAAGTATGACATGCTGGTAGGCAGTATGACTTGTATCGCCCACAACTCACTTGTGTTCTACTCGTGCAAATAACATCAAACCATAAAACCTAGGCTCGGATGCCACTGTTGGGGAACGCAGTAATTTCAAAAATTTTCCTACGCACACGCAAGATCATGGTGATGCACAGCAACGAGAGGGGAGAGTATTGTCTACGTACCAACGCAGACCGACTGCGGAAGCGATCACACAACGTAGAGGAAGTAGTCGTACGTCTTCTCTCCGATCCGACCGATCCAAGCACCGTTACTCCGGCACCTCCGAGTTCTTAGCACACGTACAGCTCGATGACGTTCCTCGGGCTCCGATCCAGCAAAGCGTCGAGGAAGAGTTCCGTCAGCATGACGGCGTGGTGACGATCTTGATGTACTACCGACGTAGGGCTTCGCCTAAGCACTGTAACGGTATGATCGAGGTGGAATTTGGTGGCAGGGGGCACCGCACACGGCTAAGGAACGATCTCAAGGATCAACTTGTGTGTCTTGGGGTGTCCCCTGCCCCCGTATATAAAGGTTGGAGGAAGGGGGGCCGGCCGGCCAGGGAGAGGGAGGCGCAGGGGGAGTCCTACTCCCACCGGGAGTAGGACTCCCCCCTCCATTCCTAATCCAATTAGGACTCTCGGGGGGAAAGGAGAGAGAGGGGGGGCCGGCCCCTTCTCCTAGTCCTACTAGGACTTGGGGAAAGGGGGGGGGGGGGGGGCGCCGGCCAGCTATGGGCTGCCCCTTTTCTCTTTTTCCACTAAGGCCCAATAGGCCCATTAGTCTCCCGGGGGGTTCCGGTAACCCTCCCGGTATTCTGGTAAAATCCCGATTTCACCCGGAACACTTCCTATGTCCAAACATAGGCTTCCAATATATCAATCTTTATGTCTCGACCATTTCGAGACTCCTCGTCATGTCCGTGATCTCATCCGGGACTCCGAACAACCTTCGGTACATCAAAATGCATAAACTCATAATAACTGTCATCGTAACGTTAAGCGTGCGGACCCTACGGTTCGAGAACAATGTAGACATGACCGAGACACGTCTCCGGTCAATAACCAATAGCGGGACCTGGATGCCCATATTGGCTCCTACATATTCTACGAAGATCTTTATCGGTCAGACCGCATAACAACATACGTTGTTCCCTTTGTCATCGGTATGTTACTTGCCCGAGATTCGATCGTCGGTATCCAATACCTAGTTCAATCTCGTTACCGGCAAGTCTCTTTACTCGTTCCGTAATACATCATCTCACAACTAACATATTAGTTGCAGTGCTTGCAAGGCTTATGTGATGTGCATTACCGAGAGGGCCCAGAGATACCTCTCCGACAATCGGAGTGACAAACCCTAATCTCGAAATACGCCAACCCAACACCTACCATTGGAGACACCTGTAGTACTCCTTTATAATCACCCAGTTACGTTGTGACGTTTGGTAGTACCCAAAGTGTTCCTCCGGTAAACGGGAGTTGCATAATCTCATAGTTATAGGACCATGTATAAGTCATGAAGAAAGCAATAGCAACATACTAAACGATCGGGTGCTAAGCTAATGGAATGGGTCATGTCAATCAGATCATTCAACTAATGATGTGACCTCGTTAATCAAATAACAAATCTTTGTTCATGGTTAGGAAACATAACCATCTTTGATTAACGAGCTAGTCAAGTAGAGGCATACTAGTGACACTATGTTGATCTATGTATTCACACATGTATTATGTTTCCGGTTAATACAATTCTAGCATGAATAATAAACCTTTATCATGATATAAGGAAATAAATAATAACTTTATTATTGCCTCTATGGCATATTTCCTTCATACAGAGCTCCCAGTGATTCACTCGACGACTATGGGTGCATGGCCGAGTCCACCAGCACAGAGTGTTTCTACAAGTTCTGTCAGGTAGTAGTGGCAGTGTTTGGACCGCAATACTTGAGAACACCCAATGCGGAAGATACTGCTCGGATCCTAGCACAGAATGCAGCAAGAGGATTTTCTGGGATGCTTGGAAGCATCGACTATATGCATTGGAAATGGAAGAATTGGCCATTTGCTTGGAAGGGGATGTACAAAGGCACCAAATACGGTTGCAGTGTGGTACTTGAGGAGGTGGCCACACAGGACCTCTAGATTTGGCACTCCTTCTTTGGTATGCCAGGAACTCACCATGACATCAATGTGCTGCAGTGCTCTCCTGTCTTTGCCAAGCTTGTTGAAGGCCACTCTCCTCCGATGAACTTCGAGATCAATGGGCGGCACTACAACAAGGGGTACTATCTAGCTGATGGCATCTATCCGAGATGGTCGACATTTGTGAAGACCATCTCAAACCCTGTGCCAGGAAGCAAGAACGCCTGGTTTGCGAAGATTCAGGAGGCTTGCAGGAAGAATGTCGAGCGGGCATTTGGTGTGCTCCAATCTCGATTTGTTGTTGTCCGGTACCCCGCCCAGACCTGGTCGAAAGATCAAATGTGGGAGATAATGACTTGTTGTGTCATCTTGCATAACATGATCATCGAAAGCGAGCAAGAAGACCCAGTGTTTGACACTGAACCATACTACAGGCAAGGCCCTCTAGCCAAAGTTGATCACCAGCTACCGGCTACCTGGACTGCCTACCTCAGTATACGTCAGGAGATCCGAGACCCACAGGTGCATCATGAACTGCAGCAGGATCTGATAGGGCACCTATGGAGGCTCAAGGGCGACGCCGGGTGCGACGTGTGATGAAATATGAGTTTTTATTTGTTGAACTATATAATTTGTATTGAACTATTTGTTGTTGCACTATTTTGTTGAACCATTTGATTTTCTATGATGAACTATGTGATACAAAAATATTTATATGTTGATAATTCAACGCCGTACCACGGCGGACCACGCCGAATATGGGTCTGTTCTCGCCCATATAGGCTGAAAATGGGTCAATATCGATGCCTGGGGGCGACCTGGGGGTGACGACTAGACGGCCAACCGCCCCAGCGCCGATTTAGCGCCGGCTCGCCCTCAGAGGGCGCGTAAAAGCGCCGCCGGAGGGGCAAGGCTGGAGATTGTTAGAAGGGAGAGAGAGACTGGTGGAATAGTTTGATGTATTGCTTGGGCCTCGTGGGCATATATATATAGGAGTACATGATCTACTTGGAGTACAAGGCAAGCCAGAATATTTCCTAGCCTAACCTATGTTTCCTAATACAATCACGTTACTCAACACCCCCCCAACCCGCAGTCACAACGGTAGCGACGCAGATGGTGACACTGGAGAAGAATCCAAAGGCAAGCCGACGGACACCCCCCACAGTCGTAACGGTCGACGCATCGCGGAGTCGTGGCTGGAGTGGAAACCAACGAGGTTGCTCAAGCAGGTGGTAGCCCTTTGTGCCGTTGGTTGAGGTAGCCGAGAGCCGAGGGTGGTGTAGCCGTGGTCGAGGTAGCCGCATGAAGAATGTCATGGTCGATGTCGAGTCGGGGAGCCGGTGTCGAGGATGTCGCCATGGAGCCGCGGGCGCAAGAGGTCGCCGAGTTAGCATGGGCGCATGGGCGTAGTGGTGTCGAAGTAGTGGTGCGCCGGGAAGAAGACGTTGTTGACGACGCGTCGTGGCGGGTTTGCCAAGCCCGGGGACACATCGTAGACGAAGGCACGCACCGGTGTTGCCAGCACCGGGCATGTGTAGACGGACGAAGACGAAGTTGACGAAGCGCCACACCAGGCTTGCCAGGCCCGGGGAAATGTCATGGACGAAGGCACGCATCAGTGTTGCCAGCACCGGGCATGCATAGACGAGGACCTGCACAAGTTGTACGCCATGTCGAAGGAGTCAGAGAGGCTAGCAGAGAAGGACTCGACGACGGTTGCGGCGTCAATCAGCGCGGAGCCGATGTCGCCTGCGGTTTTCAGAGTAGATGAAGTGGTCGGGGTAGATGATGGTGACGCTGGCGATGGGCCGGTGCTGGACGAAGACGAAGGAGGTGGACGGGCGGCGGCGGCGGCTATGTGGGTAGCGGCGGCCAAAGAAGAGCGGCGGCGGCGGCTAGGTTAGGAGCGCGGCGGCGGTGCTCGAAGTAGGTGAAGAACCCGACAGCATGACGAAGACCGGCGTGGACGGTGGCGTTCCCGCGCCAAGGGAGATGGCGCGACGCATACCACGGGAAGTCAACGCGCGTAGGCGACGAAGTGGACAGTGGGCCGCCGCGCTACGGCCCGAAGGGGCGATGCAGTGGCGGCGCACATGTCGGGGTGACGGCGGGAAGACCTCGGGGCGGCGGCAGGGACCGCGGTTCGCGACGCGACAACCCAAAGGGGCGGCGCGGCGGAGGAGCACGGGTCGGTGCAACCACAGGGGCGGCCTCTGGACGGCGGCGTGGACCGCGTGCCACGCTCGCTATGGCCCGACGGGGCGATGCTGTGGCGGCGCGAGGGTCGATGCTGCCACGGGGACGACCTGGAGCGAACGGCCTCTAGGCGGCAGTGGACCGCGGGCCGCGGTACTATGGCCCGAAGGGGCGACGCAGCGGTGACGTGGGTCGGTGCAGCTGGGAGAAGAACCACGGGGCGGCGGCGCTGCGGCCCGACGGGGCGACGCAGCGGCAGCCCGTTGCTCGATCGGTAGAGGGGCGCACTGAACTCGGGACGGTCTTCATGGGGCCCGCGGAAGCGCGCGCAACCGACGTGCCAGGTCGGTCGCACGGCGTAGATGAGACGGATCGCGGCGGTGGGCGGGTGATCAATCCGATCGCTCGTGAGGTCGGGGACGCCGCTCGGTGGAGGCGCGGTAGCGGCGGAGTCCAAGATAAAGCCGCCGGCGGCGGGCGGCACGGCGGCTATGATTGGCCGCCACATGGCGCAAGGCCGCCGGGTCGGGATGATGCAGGTGTCCCGGTCGAAGCAGGGCGGTGACGGCCGGCGTAGATCAACGGGCGGGCCGTCGCACGAACGGCGGCGGTGAAGGGCCGCCGTATGACGCGAGACCGCCGGGTCGGGGCAACCGACAGGCAGACGCGCGGACGACGCGCGAGACCGTCGGGTCAGTGAAGAAGCCGGCCGATCGCGCCGGTGTTGGAGTAGAGGCGTACGGGATCGACGATGGCGATGGGCGACGCGAACCGGATTACATAGACCGGAAAACCAAAAAAGAGACGCCGATCAAAGCGACCGGCAAGAGAAAGAAAAACCCGGATCAAAGGATCGGGGAAAAAGACTCTCTAGGGCAGCCGACCAACACGGCCGGCGGACGAGTCCTAGGTACGGGCGGCGCGGCCCCCAGCGGCGGTCATGGAGGCCGACCACCCCGGAGGCGGCGCGCGGGTGCGGAAGCGACGGCGGCGGCTAGGGTTTAGAATCGACTTGCGATAGATACCATGTTAGAAGGGAGAGAGACTGGTGGAATAGTTTGATGTATTGCTTGAGCCTCATGCGTATATATATAGGATTACATGATCTATTTGGAGTATAAGGCAAGTCAAAATATTTTCTAGTCTAACCTATATTTCCTAATACAATCACATTACTCAACAGAGATGCTCTCACATGCGCTCGTGGAGGCGTCTTTCTTAATTGTGTGTACCGGCCGGCTGACAAAGACGACACGTAGCTTGCGCTGTCCCTTCGTCTCCCGGTCTCCCCCCCTCCCTTTCCCAGAGATCCGGGTAGGTATCGGTTCTTGCTTGGGTCCCTCACTCCCTCTCACAGTCTTGGCCGATCGAACCGCGTGCTCTCCTTCAGGCTTCATGGCAGGGCCTTCTCTCCCTTACGCTTCCCAGCCTTCTCACACTAGACACTGGGGCGAGATTGCATTGTACGTGCACCTCCCTACTCTCATATATCCATGGTCCATGCGTGTGTCTACCCGGATCCCCAGCTATATATGTGTTTCTTGTTGACGGATCCCCAGCCACATGAGCTTTTCGCACTCTCTGGAGCGAGCTCCATGCATGCTGACCACGGAGATGCTTATAGCCGGACGGTGGCTTCCATCCTACCGCAGTCCGTTAGGGCATGTACAATGATATACTATTTTAAGAGTGTCACGTAGAATAAATACTAAGATGAAGGAGAAAGAAATCATAAGAAAATTTTTATCTTTTCTTATTTAAAAGATGATCTTTTAGCATAATATGTCTCATCATATTTTTAGGAATAACTAGTTGTTTAAGATAAGACTTCTTAAAAATCATACAAGATTTAAGAGAATATTTTTATAGGGATTGGAAGAACCATGGAGAGGATTTGGGAAAATTTTTGGACCATTCTCCTCGGTCCCTCTCTCTGTATACATTTATATTATGTGTCCATTTTACATTTTAGTCCCTAAGGAACTAGGTAAATATAGTCATATACCAACACCCCCCTCAAGAAAGGGCGAATACATCATGCAAACCCATCTTGCTACAAAACATGGAGAATGTTTTTTCGAGGAGTCCTTTTGTAAGGACATCTGCTACCTGACTAGCTGAGGTTACATATGGTAGGAAAACTATCCCTCTATCAAACTTCTCCTTAATAAAATGACGATCAATTTCTATGTGCTTGGTTCGATCATGCTGAACAGAGTTATTTGCAATGTCAATGGCAGCTTTGTTGTCACAGTACAACATCAGAGGCTTGCACCTGTACAGCCGCAGCTCTGCAAGGAGGATATGTATCCAAAGTAACTCACATATGCCGTGAGCCATAGATCTAAACTTAGCCTCTGCAGTAGATCGAGCCACTACACCTTGCTTTTTACTTGGCCAAGAAACTAGGTTTCCTCCTACAAATGCACAATAACCAGATGTTGAGCGTCGGTCATCTAGGGAACCAGCCCAATCAGCGTCAGTATAGCACTCAACTTGCAAGTTTCCTTGTCTGGTATATAAAAGGCCTCTTCCTAGGCACCCTTTAAGATACCTTAGGATCCTGTTTACAGCTTCCATATGAGCTGATTTTGGGTCATGCATATACTGGCTAACTACACTCTCAGCAAAAGCAATATCTGGACGGGTATGAGATAAATATATTAACCTTCCAGCAAGTCTCTGATAGCGCTCTCGATCCACGGGTGTACCTGCATCACTACTTAAACGATGATTTTGCTCAATAGGTGTGGCTGCAGGTCGATAGCCAAGCATACCTGTTTCCTTGAGCAAATCCAAGATATATTTCTGTTGTGAGAGAAAAATGCCATTTGAGCCCAGTGAGACCTCTATACCAAGAAAATATCTCAGTTTTCCCAAGTCCTTCACTTCAGACTCCTCTGCAAGATGATGCTTCAGATTTGCAACTTGAATGGAATCATCTTCGGTAATCACAATGTCATCGACATACACTATCAGTATTGCAACCTTGCTATTACTATGCTTGTAGAATAGTGTATGGTCAGCATTGCTTTGAACATAGCCCCTTTTCAGCATGGATTGTCTGAACCAGTCAAACCAAGCTCGTGGTGACTGCTTTAAGCCGTATAGAGAGCGATGTAGGCGCAACACCTTTCCACCTGTTTGACTTGACTCAAACCCAGGAGGTATATGCATGTATACTTCTTCTTGGAGATCACCATGAAGGAAAGCATTCTTCACATCCATCTGGTAAATATCCCAATCAAGGTTTACAGCACATGACATAAGTGTCCTTACCGAATTCATCTTTGCCACCGATGCAAAGGTCTCTTCATAGTCGATTCCATATGTTTGTGTGTAGCCCTTCGCCACAAGACGGGCTTTATACCTCTCCACCTTTCCCTTGGGGGTATGCTTAATAGTGAAAACCCACTTACAACCTACAGGTTGCTTACCTGGTGGTAGATCCACGAGCTCCCAAGTCTCATTCTTCTCCAAGGCTTTCATCTCATCAAGCATTGGTTCCTTCCATTTTGGATCCTCTATAGCTATTTTTCAATTAGACGGTATGGACACAGAGTCTAAAGAGGCAATAAAGCTTTTGAAGGGTGGATTACAATATTCATAGGAAATGAAATTGGCAATATCATGTTTATAATCTTTGAGGTGTCTTGGAAAGTTTTGATTTCTAGTAGCTTTTTGCAAAGCAATCGATAGATTATTTTCAGGAGCAAGGGTAAATAATTGATTCTCACTCTGCCCCGCGGTGCTAATAGGAGTGGCGGAACTACATGGGTTAGTGTTAGTACCTGGGTCCTCATGCATGTGAAGCTCACCGTCTTGTGAAGGAAATGAAGAATTTTCTATTGCATCTTGTGTGTCTCCATGACCAGAACCATTATTGCACCCATCATTATTTGTCTCCTCCCCCTAATTTTGAGCATTATCTAGAATGGGTAAACCACCCGAAGTGGAAACAAGAATGAGGCTTAATGGAGAGTCTCCATTACTACTCTCCCCTTCTTGTTGCACTTCACGTGGGGATAAGGCAATGCTGGTGTCACCTGTTGAGCCATAATATGATTCATCACTAGTAGAAAAAAGGGTCAAACGTGAAGCACATTAGTGCCGGTTTGTATTTGAGCCGGCACTAATGTATACATTATTGCCGGTTCCAATGGCTAGCCGGGCCGCTTTCATTAGTACCGGTTCGTGCCGAACCTTTAGCACCGGTTCGTGCCACGAACCGGTACTAATGAGAATGGTGGCAGGATGTTGTCAGAATGGGGCCCCTCTAGCCCCTTCAGTACCGGTTCTTGGCACGAACCGGTACTAAAGGTCGACCTACATAAACCCTTCATCCACCCGAGCTCGCTCTGTTCTTCCCCTTTCCCCTCTCCTCTCTGTTCTTCCCCTCTTCCTCTCGAGCTCATCACACATTTTGCCCAAAATTTGTCAAGATTTGAAGGCCCCCATCCATTCAAATGATCACAAAGGTTAGCAACTTTGTCCTTTCATCTCTCATTGCTAGATTAGCCCTTGCAATGCTTTATATAGTGATTAATTTGTGAGTTTAGTAATTTGGGAGGATATATATATATGTGCTAGTATTTGATTTATATGCAATTTGAGGTCAAAAATAACACTTAGTTTGCATATGTAGGTGTGGTTTACTTAGTGCCTTCTAAATCTCCATTGTAGCCACCGTCGATCGCCCGCACCATCCCGTCGCCGGCACCACCTTGTGGTGAGCCTCTTGTTCATGAAATTTTATATAAAAATTGATGTTTGTGTGATTCGGATATATAGTTACTCGTATAATTATCTTACCCGTACGTTGTTTGTTATACATATAGTGCCATGGTTTTGATATCCGTCCCCGTCGGCTCTAGTCCTTGTTATGATTCGGATGTGGTATGTATATTCTCTTTTAAAACTAGTTCATTTTGTGTTTATGACAAATTATGCCTATCAAGTTGACATAGAAATTTTTTCTAGGAGGTATGTGAACCGGAAATTCCAACCGACCCTATTGCCGAGAGGTTAAATTTAGTTGAAAGAGAAAACGAGTACTTGAAAGAAAAGTTGAAAAGAATTGAGGGGGAGAAGATGGAATTGGAGTTGCATGTTGCCGATGTCGTCGATGATCACAAGATCAAGATGGAGAAAATGCGCTTGAAGATTAGAAAGATTAGAAAATATGCCATCGATAGTGAGGCTTGGTATCATTATGCTGTTGGATCCATTGTTACCTTAGTTGCGATCTCGATCGTATTTGTTGTTGCATTTAAATGCTTTAGCTAGAGAGTTATTTGTTTGTTGCATTTAAGTGTTGTATGAACTTTATGTATGAACTTGTATTAATTTGGTCTATTCGGTGTTGTGTAATGAAGATGAGCCAGCAATGGATGTACGATGACCGATGCTCTCCCCAGTTCATTGAGGGCGTGCATACTTTTTTGCTTGCGGCTGAGGCAAACAAGCGGGCGGATGGTTTTATGCCTTGTCCATGTGCTCGCTGTAAGAATGGTAATAATTACTCTATGTCAAGAACCAGTCACGTCCACCTGTTTAAGTCCGGTTTCATGCCCCATTATAATGTTTGGACCAAGCACGGAGAAAGAGGGGTTATGATGGAAGACAATGAAGAAGAAGAGGACGACGACATCTATCCTGGCCATGGGTTCCCTGAATACGATGATACAACAATGGGGGAAGAGGCTGAGCCGGTAATGCGGGAAGAAGTTGAAGAAGAGGCATCAGATGAGCCCGTTGATGATCTAGGTCGGGCCATTGCCGATGCAAAGAGAAACTGCACAAGTGATTTGGAGAAGAAGAAGTTGCAGCGCATGTTAGAGGATCACAAAAAATTGTTGTACCCGAATTGCGTAGGTGACAAGAAAAAGCTGGGCACCACACTGGAATTGCTGCAATGGAAGGCAGAGAATGGTGTATCTGACAAGGGATTTGGAAAGTTGCTGGTAATGATAAAGGATATGCTTCCAAAGGACAACGAATTGCCCGAGAGTACGTACGAAGCAAAGAAGGCTGTCTGCCCTCTAGGGTTAGAGGTGCAGAAGATACATGCATGCCCTAATGATTGCATCCTTTACCGTGGTGAGTACGAGGATTTGAACGCTTGCCCGATATGTGGTGCATTGCGCTATAAGATCAGCCGCGATGACCCTGGTGATGTCGAGGGCCGGCGCCCCAGGAAGAAGATTCCTGCCAAGGTGATGTGGTATGCTCCTATAATACCACGGTTGAAACGTTTGTTCCAAAACAAAGAGCATGCCAAGGCGATGCGATGGCACAGAGAAGACCGTAAGAAAGACGGAAAGTTGAGAGTACCCGCTGACGGGTCGCAGTGGAGAAAAATCGAAAAAAAGTACGGGAAGGAGTTTGCAGATGACGCAAGGAGCGTATGGTTTGGCCTAAGCGCAGATGGCATTAATCCTTTTGGGGAGCAGAGCAGCAACCATAGCACCTGGACTGTGACTCTATGTTTGTATAACCTTCCTCCTTGGTTGTGCATGAAGCGGAAGTTCATTATGACGCCAGTGCTCATCCAAGGCCCTAAGCAACCCGGCAACGACATTGATGTGTACCTAAGGCCATTAGTTGAAGAACTCTTACAACTGTGGAATGGAACAGGTGTACGTGCGTGGGATGAGCACATGGGGGAAGAATTTGACCTAAAGGCGTTGTTGTTCGTGACCATCAATGATTGGCCTGCTCCCAGTAACCTTTCAGGACAGACAAACAAGGGATACCGCGCATGCACGCACTGTTTGGACGATACCGACAGTATATATTTGGCTAATAAGAATGTGTACCTGGGACATCGTCGATTTCTTCCGAGCAGGCATCCTGTAAGAAAGAAAGGCAAGCATTTCAAAGGTGAGGCGGATCACCGGACGAAGCCTCGCCACCGTACTGGTGCTGATGTACATGATATGGTCAAGGATTTGAAGGTGGTCTTTGGAAAGGGTCCTGATGGACAACCTGTTCCGAATGACGCTGACGGACACGCACCCATGTGGAAGAAGAAATCTATATTTTGGGACCTACCCTATTGGAAAGACCTCGAGGTCCGCTTCGCAATCGACGTGATGCACGTGACGAAGAATCTTTGTGTGACCCTGCTTGGCTTCTTGGGCGTGTATGGGAAGACAAAAGATACACCTGATGCACGGGAGGACCAGCAACGTATGCACGGAAAAGACGGCATACATCAGGGTCATGCAAGCTACGCTCTTACCAAAGAAGAGAAGGAAATCTTCTTTGAATGCCTGCTCAGTATTAAGGTACCGTCTGGCTTCTCGTCGAATATAAAGGGAATAATAAACATGGCAGAGAAAAAGTTCCAGAACCTAAAGTCTCATGACTGCCACGTGATTATGACGCAACTGCTTCCGGTTGCACTGAGGGGGCTTCTACCGGAAAACGTTCGATTAGCCATTGTGAAGCTATGTGCATTTCTCAATGCAATCTCTCAGAAGGTAATCGATCCAGAAATCATACCAAGGTTACAGAATGATTTGGTGCAATGTCTTGTCAGTTTCGAGTTGTTGTTCCCACCATCCTTCTTCAACATCATGACGCACGTCCTAGTTCACCTATGCGAAGAGACTAACGTTTTGGGTCCTGTATTTCTACACAATATGTTCCCCTTTGAGAGGTTCATGGGAGTCTTAAAGAAATATGTTCATAACCGTGCTAGGCCAGAAGGAAGCATCTCCAAGGGCCGTCAAAATGAGGAGGTCATTGAGTTTTGTATTGACTTTATTCCTGACCTTAAGCCGATTGGTGTTCCTGAATCGCGGCATAAGGGCATACTGGATGGAAAAGGCACGCTAGGAGGGGAACAAATAATATGTATGGACGGACATTCTCTCACTGAAGCACACTACACAGTTCTACAGAATTCCGCCTTGGTGGCTCCGTATATGGATGAACACAAGAATTTGCTACGCTCCAAACACCCGGAGCGGTCTGATGACTGGATTACACGTGAACAAACCAGGAGTTTCGCCAGCTGGTTGCAAGCACGTACCATGCATGACTCCTCTATTGAAGATGACATGTACTTGCTGTCCCAGTTACCATCTTCGAATATAATGACTTTCAAAGGGTACGAGATAAATGGTAAATACATTTTACACGATCGCCCAAGATAAGAAGAGCACCAATCAAAATAGTGGTGTCCGCTTTGATGCAGAAACCAAGACGGGAAAGGAAACATATTATGGTTATATACAGGACATATGGGAACTTGACTATCGACGTGGTTTGAAGGTCCCTTTGTTTCGGTGCAAATGGGTCAATATGACACGAGGCGGGGTAACGGAAGACCCGCAGTACGGAATGACAACAGTGGATCTCAACAATCTTGCGTATGCAGACGAATCATTCGTCCTAGCCAATGATGTGGCACAGGTTTTCTATGTGAAGGACATGTCTACCAAGCCAAGAAAAAGAAAAGATAAGGAAGCGAATGCATCGTACGATGAGCCAAAGTGGCACATAGTTCTTTCTGGGAAGAGAAACATCGTGGGAGTGGATGACAAGACAGACAAGTCAGAAGATTATGAAAAGTCTGATGAAATTGCTCCATTCAGAGTGAATATTGACCCGAGCATCCCGTTAAATGATGAAGATTTTCCATGGCTGCGACGCAAAGGGACACATGCGAAGAAAAAGTTTCACACCCAAAGATCTGGGATGTGATCGGCTTAACTATCATCACTTTCTTCTGTGTTTCACACCGAGGAGGGAATCTCTGTAATAGTTAGGGTAGCTAGTTATGTGTTTTGGCATTTGAAACGCGAAGAAATTTTATGTGCAAGCAAATTCTTTCATGCATTTACTGATTTTTTCAGCTAAATGACCCTGAAATTGAAAAGCATTTCAAATGAACTCAGAAAAGGATGAAAGTTGGCATGGTATCATAATTTCACCCACATAGCATGTGCAAAAAAGTAGAGAGGGTTACCGCAAAAATTGGATGCACTTCGTGTACAAAATGGACAATCTGTTTCGAAGTATCATGGTTTCGGACGAAAACTCATCCGTTACAAAGGCATTTCATTTTTTAAATAACTTAAGCATTACCAAATTGAATATAATGATAAAACACACTAATATTAAACATAAGAAAAAAGAATCACTGGAAAATGTATTTCTAAAGTTAAGTTATTCACAAACTAGTGATTCACACAAATTTCAAATAATTCAAAATTTAAACTATTCAAATTTAAAAACTACCGGCACTAACTAAAAGTTTCTAAAAACTATCAAAAATATTCACAAAGAAACTCTAAATACAACAAAAAACAACTAAAAATAAATAAAACAAAATAAATAAAGCAGAAAAGAAAAAACTAAATGAAAAAACCCACCTACCGGGCCACAGCGGCCTGCATACGACTAGAAACCCAACCAGTTGTTGGGCCAGGATGCAGGCCCGCAAGCCCAATAGGCCCCACAGGGCAGAGTAGCAGAGGTAGGCCCAGAAGGCCTGCTTTAGAGAGGAGCTCGAGACAGCAGCGGCGGCGGGGCTTATAAGCAGGTGTGAGCGCCCTTCGGCTAGTGAGGTGGGACTAAACTTCTGCGCCCCTCGCCTGGCAGTGCACACCCTTTAGTACCGGGTCATGGCACCAACCGGTACTAAGGGGGGGGGGGCTTTAGTACCGGTTGGAGCCACCACCCGGTACTAAAGGGGGTCGCTTCCCGCCGCTTGGGCTAGCCAAAACAGACCTTTAGGGTGTGTTTGGTAGCCTGCACGGAGGGTGCATGAGCCTGAAAGTTCCCTATTCGACCCACTTTTCGCTGTTTGGTAGAGTGCATGAGCTCACTTGGGCTATGCTCATTTGATGCAAAAAAAGGCCCACAGCCATGCCCATCTCATGCACCCCAGACAGGGTGCATGGAGGCAGCCATGCTCGCCCCGACCTTCGTCTGATGCAAAATTTCAAAATATGTTTAAATTTTCAAAAAAGTAGGAATTTCAAAATTTATTTTAATTTTTTAAAAAGTTGAGAATTTCAAAATTTGTTTAAATTTTCAAAAAATATTTAAAATTTCAAAAACTATTAATAATATCAAAAAATATTTAAATTTTCAAAAAATATTTAAATTATCAAAAAATATTTATAATATCAAATTTTGTTTAAATTTTCAAAAAAATTCAAAATTTCAAAAAAAATCAAAAAAATTTAGAATTTCAAAATATGTTTAAATTTTCAAAAATGTTCAGAATTTCATTTTTTAATGTTCAAAATATGTTTAAATTTGAAAAAACTCAAAATTTCAATTTTTTTTAAACTTTTCAAAAAATGTTCAAAATTTGTTTAAATTTTGTTCACCATTCAAAAAAATTATTCGAAATTCAAAATTGTTCAGCATGTCTAAACACATGCAGGCTGCCAAACAAAGTCTCAGCTCAGCATGTCTCAGTGCATACAACGCTGCCAAACAACAGCAAATGCATGGACTCAGCATGTCTACACTCAGCAGGTATTGGAGGAGAACAGCTAGGCTAGGTCCATACAGGCTACCAAACACACCCTTAGTACCGGTTGGTGGCTCCAACCGGTACTAAAGGTGCCTTCTATATATACAACACTTTGAAAAATTTCATTCTCCCCCTCTGTTTCTTACCGATCGATCGACGCCGCCCCCGTCGCGCGCCGTTGCCGTCGCCGCCCCCATCCTCGTCGCCGCCCTCGTCCCCGTCGCCGCCCCCGTTGCCGTCGCCGCCCTCGTCTCCGTCGCCGCCCCGGGCCCGTCCCCATCCCTGTCGCGCCGTCCCCGCGTCGCCGCCCCGTCACGCCCCGGGCCGTCGCCTCGCCGTCGCCGTCGCCCCGCTGTGAGCTCTCCCCCTCTAACCCCTCTCCGATCCCTCGCCCCTGGTGGCCGCCGCCCCTCCCCGAGCCCATACACACACAAGCATGAACACACACACACACACACGCACATTTCCTTAATTAAGTTAATTAGTATATACGTATTTTGTATGTTTAATTAGTTTAGATTTTTCAGATTATTATTTTTTCACTAGTATATATGTATGAATGCATGTTAGATGGATATAATTAGTGTTTAATTAGTATGGAATTTTTTTATATAATGTTGTTTTTCTGTTTTTAATGGATGTATAGAAGTTGTTTTTTCTGTTTTTAGTGTTAGATGCTTAATTAGTATGAAATAGCATATAGAATTTTGACATATGCAATGATAGCATAATCAGTGTTACATTTGCATATAGTATTTGTTGTCGACGATGCCCGGCCCGCATCCTCGCCGTCGACCCGTTCGCGACGACGTCCTGCTTCAGAGGACCCATGTCCGGGACTGGGCTCCGCCGGGCTGGCACTGGGAGGTGCTACCTTCAGGGGCGCGACACTTGGTGAGGAACCCGACCCCGGGTCTCGTCGTCGACCCTCATCTCCTTTGGTGGCATTCGCGTGGGCCACTTTCGGTGCGGAGAGAGCCGGCCCCGCCGGAGGTGGTACGTCGCCGTGTCAAGGAGGAGGACGAGCACGTCCATCGCTACATGGCTGCTATGGACGTCAGGTTCTCCAACAGCTGGCAGGTTCTTTGGGGAGATCACCCGAGCTATGATCCAGTGATGGTTCCTTCACTTTGGTTGTCCACCGCCTAGATTACTCTCTAGTATTCGATCTTTATTAGCTAGCTAGCTAGCTAGTGATGTATTCGATATATAATATTAGAGATGATTTATTCGAGATTATATATATTATTTGAGACGATGTATTCGAGATTATATCTATTATTCGAGACGACGTATTCGAGATTAAATCTATTATTTGAGACGATGTATTCGAGATTATATCTATTATTCGAGACGATGTATTCGAGATTATATCTATTATTCGAGATTATACTAAATTGTTTTATATTTCTTTTGGCATAGTTAAATAAAAGCTATGGCGGATAATACCGACAGAGAGAGAGAACAAACCATGTTCGATATCATACGTGGGCCAGATGATGATCAAAATGAAGAAGATTTTGACGGCTCCGAATTTCTAAACAACACCGGAGAGGGTGATATGATATTCGATCACGACGACCGAGAAGATGAAGTCATGAACTACGACGAAGAACATGTTGATCCTGAAACAACAAACACCGGCGAGGTATATATATTTATATAAGCAGGAATCTGGTGATCATCGCATGTTTTAAATGAGTTGAAGATATATTAACGAATCGATATTTCTTCTTTCAGCCATCTGGATCGAGCAAATCTTCAGGCAAAAGGACGAAACGAGGCCCGAACAAAAAGTTGAAGGAGGGCGTAAAGTACAATATCGAGGTATTCAAACCTAATGGCGAACCATTAGGGCCTAAGAAGATTGCGGACAAGTTCGTTCATCAGTGCGGAGTTCTTGTGAAGGACCAACTCCCGATCTCCCTTCAAAAATGGAGTAAGCCAGCAAATCCACGTCCAGATGGTACTTTTATCGACGAGAATAAAAAAAAAATCTGCTTTGGGATACTCTCATGGAACATTTCACCCTACAAGATCATTTCACAGAAGCAGATGTGCGGAAAGTCAAGAACGCTACTTTTAGGAAGATGGCGGTTGCATTCAAGAACCACAAGAGAATGACGTGGGAGAAGTACGTCAAGGGAGGAAGGAAGACGCCAGTATTCGAGGGGATACTAGAGAATCAAAGTGCTCATTGGGACGATTTCGTGAAATTCAAGGATTCAGAATTAGCTAAGGAACGGTCGAGAATAAACAAGAAGAATGCCAAAAAAAAAGGATAAGTTCCATAAGCTGGGGCCAGGTGGCTACGCGGTGGCATTGCCTAAGTGGGATAAGTCTGAGAAAGAGATGGAGGATGCAAGTGTCACTCCGGTTACTAAGAGATGGCCCCCCAGGTGCAGGACTTGGTTCTATGCGCATGGGGGGGAGTTGGACCCGAAGACAGGCAATGTTTCGACGAAGGCGTGTCTGAACGGAGCCGACGATGCGCTACTTGTTGCAATAGAAGAGGCTTGATCGGGGGTGTTCCAGCCCAACAGAGAGAACGACGAGCTTACGCGTGCCCTGGGAAATCCTGAACACCCGGGAAGAACACGAGGCAAGGGCGCTATTCCGTGGTATGAGGGGTTTTCGGACTGGAACGCCGACTACAGAACCCGTGCGAGAAAGAAGATTGCGGAGCAGAAGAAGAGGAAGATGGAGGAGGAGCAGAGGAAGCGGGAATATGAACGCCTTCAAGGCCTAGAAGCAAGTCAAGCGGAATTGGCAGCTAAATTCCAGCGGCAGCAGGAGCAGATCGACTCACTTAGCCAGCAAAGGGGGTCTCAGCAGCTGCAGCAGCTAGCGGAGTATCCAGCATTGGATACCATTGCCCCATCCATGCCGAGAAGAAGCGTGGGTTCCGCACCGGGCGACGCAGTAGTGCTGGATAGATACCCCGTGGATGACATCACGGAGAACACTAACTGCGAGCTACACTTCAAAATGAAGAACATATCCATGAAGGTGGCGGACGCCGTTGCTTTTTCAAATTCCCCCGAGGCAACCTTCCATTGCAACCCGATTCCAGCGGGCTATGCTCGTGTCTTGGTTGATGAGGTGGTGGACCTATATTCGGAGCTACAGCTTGACATTCCCGGAGGTGACGACGAGCACACATTGGGAGAGGCCATACATCATGTCATCCTATGGAGAAAGGATTGCATCATCTTTCGAAGGCCACCGACACTGCGTCACCCGACTCCTCGTCGAAGTCCGCCACTGAGTCAGCAGACTCCTGCTCCTCCAAGTCCACCAACGCGTGAGGCCACTCCTCCTCCTCCAAGTCCGATAAAGTGTCAGGACACTCCTCCTCCAAGTCTGACACAGCGTCAGACGTCCACACCTCCTCCAAGTCCGGCACAACCTCAGGCCACTCCTCCTCCAAGTTCGGCACAGCTTCAGGCCATTCCTCCTCGTCCAACTTAGCCCCGTCAGCCGTCTCCGCCGCCTCAGCAATCGCAGAAGAGACACCCTGCAGCTATGGTGCGTAGCGGTACGAGTTGAGGTGATAGTACAGGAAGTACAGGCGGAGGCAAGCGATATAAATATGGTCCAAACCTCAGTACTCCTCTTCCTGTGAGGGCTTACGACAGGACCAAGGGGCAAACCAATGCCATAGTGCGGGCAGAAGTCGACGCCCATTTTGGACCGAAACCACCACCGCCGCCAAGGGAGAAAGTGCCTGTGGAAGTAGTTGACCACTTCATTCGTATGGCTCAACCACCAGCTCCTAAGCCTGTTGAATCAGACTATGAGCGCCACATCAGGAAGTTACATCGACAACGTCTATAGAAGGAGGCGAGCTCGAGCTCGAGCTCGAGCAAACAATAAGCAACTGTCAAAAAATGCGGGAAAACCGTTGCCCAGCTGGGAAAATAGGCGGCGCAATCGATCCCCCCGCTTGTTGTGCCGCCAACAACACGTGACAGTACGCGCGCCCAATATTATTGTGGCCAAACGGTTTACGTTCCCGAGGTGGGCGATGTGGTAATAACCCAGGAGCATATAATGCAGGCTGAAGAACTCAAGATCACTGTTGGACAACTCCTCGAGATCGAGGACGTGCCTCTGATTATAGAGGAGGAAATAAAACGGAAATTTGTCCGGGGCCAACCTTTGGTCAAGCCAGAAGATGTCAACAAGCTCCCAACGAGAATGTATGAATTGCATCAATGGTACATGGACATTATCAAGAGATCCGATCGAGAGTCCCTCATGGTGTATGTCAAGAAGGATGATTACTACCATGAGAAAGCTGTGGCCGTTGAGTATTCTGAACTGTTTCAGTTATACAATCAAGACGCACTCGACAAATCTATCATCAGTTGCTATTGTCTGTAAGTGATTTCTTTCTGTAATTTAAGTCTCAAGCTAGCTGTAGTGATCCTTTTGATCAATCATTACGTGTAATTATCCTCACTATATTCTTTTCTATGGTATTATGCAGGATGAAGATGTATGAAATGAGAAAAGGTGGACGCTATGGCATTGGGTTTATTGACCCAAACACCGTTAATGAATACACATGGAAATTAGATGCATATTATGAAAAAGAGGTAGAGGACAGCATGTTTGAGTTCTTGAAGCGCCTCAAATACAATGAAGATATACTACTTCCTTACAATTTCCAGTGAGTCACAATTTCTTGTACTACAAATTCTCTGTTTTTGCCTACTAGCTAGCTACATGTTTTTGCTTATATATGCCCGCTTAATTAAGACATGCAAACGTGTGTGCATGCAGATATCACTTGATCTTGTGTATCATTAAAGTTGACGCCGGAACAGTTGAAATACTGGACTCGCTACTCAAAGCAAATAGTGACTATAACATCTTGTTTGGGATAGTCAACAGGTAATTTCAATCATTATTAACTATATATCTCGGCCTATTTAGTTCGTCATTTCATGATATGAACTATTTAATAACCCCTTTATTCATTTTCTTTGTCGGCGGGCAGGGCTTGGGCAAGGTTCATCAACGTCACGGAAGGCGAATGGAAACCAAAGCTGAAATGGTTTCGAGCCAAGGTAAGTAATTAAGTAGTACTAGCTAGCTAGCTAGCAGCCATCTCTTTAATTATCATGCTTGATTATTTATTATCTGATCAAATTAAATTCCATTCTCATAATAAAGGCCCTGAAGCAGGCGCAGGGGACTGATCTGTGTGCATTCTGCGTTTGCGAGAACATTCGCATGATGGCGTCCGAAAGGAGCAGATCTCAAAGACAGGAATGGGTACGCTTGTCAGAACACTATTCACAATTTTTACACCATTATCGATATCTAGTCACACAACTAATACACATGCATATTGATCTCCTTCTTAACAGTTCAAAGAGGTGCGGGACAAGCTCCTACCAACGGAGCGCGTAGAAGCACTTCAAGAGGAAATAGCGGGATTTTTGCTCGACCAGGTCATAAATCCGAAGGGAGAATACTATTACCCGCTACCGCCCCCATTGAAAAAGACATGAACCACTTCCAATTGTCATCGTGCTCCGAAGGCACCAATCAGGCTAATGCCACTGGCTCCAAAGGCAACATGCATATGTAGGAGAAATTGTATATAGCTATACATGTGTGTATGTGTGAATTAATATGGTGGTTTGTGAGACATGATTGATGATATATATATATATATATGATTGGTTCTAGTAGAAATTCTATATATATATATATATATGCATAACGTGTACAATGTGTAGTACCATAAAATACCAGCAAACGAAAAAGAATTAAAATGGAAAACACAAAATTAAATGAAAAAGAAATCATAAAACCAAAAGACCCCCAACATTTTAGTACCGGTTGGTGTTACCAACCGGTACTAAAGGGCTCCCGGCCCCCAGAGCTGGCTCGTGTCACGTGGTTGCCCTTTAGCACCGGTTCGTGCTGAACCGGTACTAAAGGGGGGGGGGGGGCTTTAGTGCTGAAATTTTAGTGCCGGTTACCTAACCGGCACTAAAGGGCCTTACGAACCGGTGCTATTGCCCGGTTCTGCACTAGTGCATGCTCACGGAACGTCACATCCATGCTCACAAAAAACCGGCGCTCCGAAGGGCACCAACATCTACAACCCTTTTGAGAGGGGGGATAACCCATGAAAACACATTTGAGAGCACGGGGATCTAATTTTCCAACAGAGTTCCTATAATCATGCACAAAGCACACACACCCAAAGACCTTTGGAGGAACTACAAAGTCATTAGAATTCAAGAGACACTCAGCGGGAGTCTTGTGACCAAGAACCCGAAGAGGCATACGGTTTATCAAATATGTTGTGGTTTTTATTGCTTCCCCCAAAGAAATTTAGGCACATTCATTGTAAACATAAGTGAGCGTGCAACCTCAAGCAAATGTCTATTTTTACGGTTTGCAACACCATTTTGTTCCGGGGTGTCAACACAGGTAGTTTGATGTTCAATGCCATTTGAGGCAAGGATCTGTCCAAACTCGTTGTTGATATATTCGGTACCATTGTCTGAACGCAAGGTTTTAAGAGTTGCCCCATGTTGATTTTTAATGAGAGCACATAAATCCTTAAAAACCAAGAACACATCACTCTTATGCTTCAAGAGATAAAGCCAAGTGTAACGACTAAAGCAATCAATAAAAGTCAGAAACCATCGGTGCCCACAAATGGAACGAACCTCACAGGGTCCCCAAACATCTGAGTGAATCATTTCAAATGGTTTGGCACTTCTTAAACCTATACTAGGATAGGACCCCCTTGTATGTTTAGCTAACTCACAAGCATCACATACAAGGAGCTCCTTGGGACACAACTTGAAAAGAGAGGGGTAAATACGTAATAATGCAACAAAAGAGAGATGGCCAAGCCTGCGATGATGGAGTAGCAGTTCTTGGCTAGGAGACAAGCATGATGCAAAAGCAACTTGATCACTTCCTTCATCAAGATAGTAGAGTCCATCATGCACGGTCCCAGTCCCCAACAGTCTCCCTGTCGCTAGCTCCTGAAAAGCACAGCAGGTAGGATCAAACCAACCTCTACAGTTAAGGGATTTAGTAATAGAGCTAACAGATAAGAAGTTGATTGGAAATTTAGGAACATGTAGGACCGGAGATAAGGACAATGTCTTAGTGCACCTAACGGATCCATGTCCTACAATAGGTGCGATGGACCCATCAGCTACACGTACCTTGTCCTTACCTGAACAAGGTGTGTAAGAAGTGAACAAATTTCAGGCTCCTGTCATGTGGTTAGTAGCTCCTGTATCAATAATCCAAGGGTTTTATTATGTTGTGGAAGTGTGGGTCTGGTGAGGTTTCATACCTTGGTGTGAATTGATATATAAACTAGATTCAGCTTTAGAGGAATCATGGGAAGTAGACAAGCCTTCTGAGTGTCTAATTAGAAGTAAATCCTCAGGAGCTCGCACATCGACCACTGGTAGCTCCCCCTTGGATGTAGTGAGGTTAGCTTGTTTTTTGCTTGCTCCATGAACTCCCCCTGGCCGATACTTTCCTTTTTCCCACCAAGTTGGAAAGCCATGCAGCTCAAAGCATGCATGCTTTATGTGTCCAGTCCTTTTACAATGGTTGCAAAAAAGTTTGTTTTTATCTGATTTGCCGACAAACTTTGGGGCACGTTGAGCTTGCATGGATAAGGCTGCATGAGCATCTGTATACTTTACGCCATTCTCAGGCTGAGCCAACCGAGTCTCCTCCTCTATCACACTTGAGATAACATCATCGAGACTAAGACACTCAGTTTTTGAGAATATAAGTTGGCGTCGAAGGTCAAATTCCTCATTTAAGCCATCAAGAAAGAGTTTGCTCACAAATGGCTCAAACCAGCTATGATGAATAGCCAAGTCTTGTTTGTCAACGGGCTCAAAGGGATGATAATAATGCAGTTCTCTGTACAGTCTTTTGGTCTCACAAGCACACTCTGTCACAGACTTCGCGCCTTGCTTCAGGTTAGTCAATTCCTGCATAATACGAGTACCTTGTATTTTGTTGGATTTCCCTGCAAACCGCTTCTCCAAAGCTGCCCATACTTCAGATACAATAGTCATCGTCTCAACTTGTTCTCGAATTGGTGATTCCATACTTCCTAATAACCAGACCAACACTCTGTTATTAACCTGTTTTGCGCTAGTGTTACTTAGTTGTTTTCCTTCATCGGCACTAAGCAATTCATCATAACCATGAGAACTCAGGATTAACTGGGCATGTCGTGCCGAGCTGATGTAATTGCCCGGTCCAGCCAGCTTTACTTGATTAGGCTCAAGTGCACATTTGACTCCTTCAGGAACTACTCTGAGTTGTTGCTGCTGCTCAAACATTTTGCTGAAAATTTCATATAGCTTATCCACACTAGAATCCCCTGCTTTATCCTTGCTTGGATCTGCCATAGTTCATCACGAAAAAACAAACACCCAGTCACACAGGACTTGTTTTTTGAGCACTCCACCAACAACACACTCGTACACAATGGCAAGCAGATGTACTAGTATGAGTTGCTCTCAGATGCACACACGCAGCACAAGCAAAATATTCTAATCAGGCCACCAAGAAAAGATAAGCTTGACTTGACGAGCTCACATGCAGTCAGTACTAATCGCAATAATCCAAAGGGAATCACAGATGCTATTATTGAAGGAAATATGCCCTAGAGGCAATAATAAAGTTATTATTTATTTCCTTATATCATGATAAATGTTTATTATTCATGCTAGAATTGTATTAACCGGAAACATAATACATGTGTGAATACATAGACCAACAGAGTGTCACTAGTATGCCTCTACTTGACTAGCTCGTTAATCAAAGATGGTTATGTTTCCTAACCATGAACAAAGAGTTGTTATTAGATTAACGAGGTCACATCATTAGTAGAATGATCTGATTGACATGACCCATTCCATTAGCTTAGCATCCGATCGTTTAGTATGTTGCTATTGCTTTCTTCATGACTTATACATGTTCCTATAACTATGAGATTATGCAACTCCCGTTTACCGGAGGAACACTTTGGGTACTACCAAACGTCACAACGTAACTGGGTGATTATAAAGGAGTACTACAGGTGTCTCCAATGGTAGATGTTGGGTTGGCGTATTTCGAGATTAGGGTTTGTCACTCCGATTGTCGGAGAGGTATCTCTGGGCCCTCTCGGTAATGCACATCACATAAGCCTTGCAAGCACTGCAACTAATATGTTAGTTGTGAGATGATGTATTACGGAATGAGTAAAGAGACTTGCCAGTAACGAGATTGAACTAGGTATTGGATACCGACGATCGAATCTCGGGCAAGTAACATACCGATGACAAAGGGAACAACGTATGTTGTTATGCGGTCTGACCGATAAAGATCTTCGTAGAATATGTAGGAGCCAATATGGGCATCCAGGTCCCGCTATTGGTTATTGACCGGAGACGTGTTTCGGTCATGTCTACATTGTTCTCGAACCGTAGGGTCCGCACGCTTAACGTTACGATGACAGTTATTATGAGTTTATGCATTTTGATGTACCGAAGGTTGTTCGGAGTCCCGGATGAGATCACGGACATGACGAGGAGTCTCGAAATGGTCGAGACGTAAAGATTGATATATTAGAAGCCTATGTTTGGACATAGGAAGTGTTCCGGGTGAAATCGGGATTTTACCGGAATACCGGGAGGGTTACCGGAACCCCCCGGGAGACTAATGGGCCTATTGGGCCTTAGTGGAAAAAGAGAAAAGGGACAAGCCCAAGCTGGCCGGCGCCCCCCCCTTTCCCCAAGTGCTAGTAGGACTAGGATAGGGGGCCGGCCCCCCTTCTCTCTCTTTTCCCCCCGGGAGTCCTAATTGGATTAGGATTGGGGGGAGGAGTCCTACTCCCGGTGGGAGTAGGACTCCCCTGCGCCTCCTCTCCCTGGCCGGCCGGCTCCCCCTCCTCCAACCTTTATATACGGGGGCAGGGGGCACCCCAAGACACACAAGTTGATCCTTGAGATCGTTCCTTAGCCGTGTGCGGTGCCCCCTGCCACCAAATTCCACCTCGATCGTACCGTTGTAGTGCTTAGGCGAAGCCCTGCGTCGGTAGTACATCAAGATCGTCATCACGCCGTCGTGCTGACGGAACTCTTCCTCGATGCTTTGCTGGATCGGAGCCCGAGGAACGTCATCGAGCTGTACGTGTGCTAAGAACTCGGAGGTGCCGGAGTAACGGTGCTTGGATCGGTCGGATCGGGAAGAAGACGTACGACTACTTCCTCTACGTTGTGTGATCGCTTCCGCAGTCGGTCTGCGTTGGTACGTAGACAACACTCTCCCCTCTCGTTGCTGTGCATCACCATGATCTTGCGTGTGCGTAGGAAAGTTTTTGAAATTACTGCGTTCCCCAACAGTGGTATCAGAGCCTAGGTTTTATGGTTTGATGTTATATGCACGAGTAGAACACAAGTGAGTTGTGGGCGATACAAGTCATACTGCCTACCAGCATGTCATACTTTGGTTCGGCGGTATTGTTGGGTGAGACGATCCGGACCAACCTTACGCGTACTCTTACGCGAGACCGGTTCCCTCGACGTGCTTTGCACACAGATGGCTTGCGGAAGACTGCCTCTCCAACTTTAGTTGAACCAAGTGTGACTACGCCCGGTCCTTGAGAAGGTTAAAACGGAGTCTATTTGACGAACTATCTTTGTGGTTTTGATGCGTAGGTGAGATGAGTTCTTACTTAAGCCCGTAGCAGCCACGTAAAACTTGCAACAACAAAGTAGAGGACGTCTAACTTGTTTTTGCAGGGTATGTTGTGATGTGATATGGTCAAGGCATGATGCTGATTTTATTGTATGAGATGATCATGTTTTGTAACCGAGTTATCGGCAACTGGCAGGAGCCATATGGTTGTCGCTTTATTGTATGCAATGCAATCGCGATGTAATGCTTTACTTTATTACTAAACGGTAGTGATAGTCGTGGAAGCATAAGATTGGCGAGACGACAACGATGCTACGATGGAGATCAAGGTGTCGCGCCGGTGACGATGGTGATCATGACGGTGCTTCGGAGATGGAGATCACAAGCACAAGATGATGATGGCCATATCATATCACTTATATTGATTGCATGTGATGTTTATCCTTTTATGCATCTTATCTTTCTTTGATTGACGGTAGCATTATAAGATGATCTCTCACTAAATTATCAAGAAGTGTTCTCCCCGAGTATGCACCGTTGCCAAAGTTCGTCGTGCCCAGACACCACGTGATGATCGGGTGTGATAAGCTCTACGTCCAAATACAATGGGTGCAAAACAGTTGCACACGCAGAATACCCGGGTTATACTTGACGAGCCAAGCATATACAGATATGGCCTCGGAACACGGAGACCGAAAGGTCGAGCGTGAATCATATAGTAGATATGATCAACATAACGATGTTCACCATTGAAAACTACTCCATCTCACGTGATGATCGGTTATGGTTTAGTTGATTTGGATCACGTGATCACTTAGAGGATTAGAGGGATGTCTATCTAAGTGGGAGTTCCTAAGTAATTTGATTAAACTGAACTTAAACTTATCATGAACTTAGTACCTGATAGTATCTTGCTTGTTTATGTTGATTGTAGATAGATGGCTCGTGCTATTGTTCCGTTGAATTTTAATGCGTTCCTTGAGAAAGCAAAGTTGAAAGATGATGGTAGCAATTACACGGACTGGGTCCGTAACCTGAGGATTATCCTCATTACTGCACAGAAGAATTACGTCCTGGAAGCACCGCTGGGTGACAGGCCTGCTGCTGGAGCAACGCAAGATGTTATGAACGTCTGGCAGAGCAAAGCTGATGACTACTCAATAGTTCAGTGTGCCATGCTTTACGGCTTAGAATCTGGACTTCAACGACGTTTTGAACGTCATGGAGCATATGAGATGTTCCAGGAGTTGAAGTTAATATTTTAAGCAAATGCCCGAATTGAGAGATATGAAGTCTCCAATAAGTTCTATAGCTGTAAGATGGAGGAGAACAGTTCTGTCAGTGAGCATATACTCAAGATGTCTGGGTATAATAATCACTTGATTCAGATGGGAGTTAACCTTCCAGATGACTGCGTCATTGACAGAATTCTCCAATCACTGCCACCAAGCTACAAGAGCTTCGTGATGAACTATAATATGCAAGGGATGAATAAGACTATTCCCGAGCTCTTCGCAATGCTGAAAGCTGCGGAGGTAGAAATCAAGAAGGAGCATCAAGTGTTGATGGTTAGCAAAACCACTAGTTTCAAGAAAAAGGGCAAAGGGAAGAAGAAGGGAAACTTCAAGAAGAACAGCAAGCAAGTTGCTGCTCAGGAGAAGAAACCCAAGTCTGGACCTAAGCCTGAAACTGAGTGCTTCTACTGCAAGCAGACTGGTCACTGGAAGCGGAACTGCCCCAAGTATTTGGCGGATAAGAAGGATGGCAAAGTGAGCAAAGGTATATGTGATATACATGTTATTGATGTGTACCTTACTAGAGCTCGCAGTAGCACCTGGGTATTTGATACTGGTTCTGTTGCTAATATTTGCAACTCGAAACAGGGACTACAGAATAAGCGGACGCTAGCAAAGGACGAGGTTACGATGCGCGTGGGAAACGGTTCCAAAGTCGATGTGATCGCGGTCGGCACGCTACCTCTACATCTACCTTCGGGATTAATATTAGACCTAAATAATTGTTATTTGGTGCCAGCGTTGAGCATGAACATTATATCTGGATCTTGTTTAATGCGAGACGGTTATTCATTTAAATCGGAGAATAATGGTTGTTCTATTTATATGAATAATATCTTTTATGGTCATGCACCTTTGAAGAGTGGTCTATTCTTGTTGAATCTCGAAGATAGTGATACACATATTCATAATGTAGAAGCCAAAAGATGCAAAGTTAATAATGATAGTGCAACTTACTTGTGGCACTGCCGTTTAGGTCATATCGGTGTAAAGCGCATGAAGAAACTCCATACTGATGGGCTTTTGGAACCACTTGATTATGAATCACTTGGTACTTGCGAACCGTGCCTCATAGGCAAGATGACTAAAACACCGTTCTCCGGTACTATGGAGAGAGCAACAGATTTATTGGAAATCATACATACCGATGTATGTGGTCCGATGAATATTGAGGCTCGTGGCGGATATCGTTATTTTCTCACCTTCACAGATGATTTAAGCAGATATGGGTATATCTACTTAATGAAACATAAGTCTGAAACATTTGAAAAGTTCAAAGAATTTCAGAGTGAAGTTGAAAATCATCGTAACAAGAAAATAAAGTTTCTACGATCTGATCGTGGAGGAGAATATTTGAGTTACGAGTTTGGTGTACATTTGAAAAATTGTGGAATAGTTTCGCAACTCACGCCACCCGGAACACCACAACGTAATGGTGTGTCCGAACATCGTAATCGTACTTTACTAGATATGGTGCGATCTATGATGTCTCTTACTGATTTACCGCTATCGTTTTGGGGTTATGCTTTAGAGACGGCCGCATTCACGTTAAACAGGGCACCATCAAAATCCGTTGAGACGACACCTTATGAACTGTGGTTTGGCAAGAAACCAAAGTTGTCATTTCTTAAAGTTTGGGGCTGCGATGCTTATGTGAAAAAGCTTCAACCTGATAAGCTCGAACCCAAATCGGAGAAGTGTGTCTTCATAGGATATCCAAAGGAAACTATTGGATACACCTTCTATCACAGATCCGAAGGCAAGACTTTTGTTGCTAAGTTCGGAAACTTTCTAGAGAAGGAGTTTCTCTCGAAAGAAGTGAGTGGGAGGAAAGTAGAACTTGACGAGGTAACTGTACCTGCTCCCTTATTGGAAAATAGTACATCACAGAAAACTGTTTCTGCGACACCTATACCAATCAGTGAGGAAGCTAATGATGATGATCATGAAGCTTCAGAACAAGATACTACTGAACCACGTAGATCAACCAGAGTGAGATCCGCACCAGAGTGGTACGGTAATCCAGTTCTGGAAGTCATGATGCTAGATCATGATGAACCTACGAACTATGAAGAAGCGATGGTGAGCCCAGATTCCGCAAAGTGGCTTGAGGCCATGAAATCTGAGTGAGATCCGCACCAGAGTGGTACGGTAATCCAGTTCTGGAGTCATGATGCTAGATCATGATGAACCTACGAACTATGAAGAAGCGATGGTGAGCCCAGATTCCGCAAAGTGGCTTGAGGCCATGAAATCTGAGATGGGATCCATGTATGAAAACAAAGTATGGACTTTGGTTGACTTGCCCGATGATCGGCAAGCAATTGAGAATAAATGGATCTTCAAGAAAAAGACTGACGCTGACGGTAATATTACTGTCTATAAAGCTCGACTTGTCGCGAAAGGTTTTCGGCAAGTTCAAGGAGTTGACTACGATGAGACCTTCTCACCCGTAGCGATGCTTAAGTCCGTCAGAATAATGTTAGCAATTGCCGCATTTTATGATTATAAAATATGGCAGATGGATGTCAAAACTGCGTTCCTGAATGGATTTCTGGAAGAAGAGTTGTATATGATACAACCAGAAGGTTTTGTCGATCCAAAGGGAGCTAACAAAGTATGCAAACTCCAGCGATCCATTTATGGACTGGTGCAAGCATCTCGGAGTTAGAATAAACGCTTTGATAGTGTGATCAAAGCATTTGGCTTTATACAGACTTTTGGAGAAGCCTGTATTTACAAGAAAGTGAGTGGGAGCTCTGTAGCATTTCTAATATTATATGTGGATGACATATTGTTGATTGGAAATGATATAGAATTTCTGGATAGCATAAAGGGATACTTGAATAAAAGTTTTTCGATGAAAGACCTTGGGGAAGCTGCTTACATATTAGGCATAAAGATCTATAGAGATAGATCAAAACGCTTAATTGGACTTTCACAAAGCACATACCTTGACAAGATTTTGAAGAAGTTCAAAATGGATCAAGCAAAGAAAGGGTTCTTGCCTGTGTTACAAGGTATGAAGTTGAGTAAGACTCAATGCCCGACCAATGTAGAAGATAGAGAGAAAATGAAAGATGTTCCCTATGCTTCAGCCATAGGCTCTATCATGTATGCAATGCTGTGTACCAGACCTGATGTGTGCCTTGCTATAAGTTTAGCAGGGAGGTACCAAAGTAATCCAGGAATGGATCACTGGACAACGGTCAAGAACATCCTAAAATACCTGAAAAGGACTAAGGATATGTTTCTCGTATATGGAGGTGACAAAGAGCTCACCTAAGAGGTTACGTTGATGCAAGCTTTGACACTGATCCGGACAATTCTAAATCGCAAACCGGATACGTGTTTACTTTAAACGGTGGAGCTGTCAGTTGGTGCAGTTCTAAACAAAGCGTCGTAGCGGGATCTACATGTGAAGCGGAGTACATAGCTGCTTCGGAAGCAGCAAACGAAGGAGTCTGGATGAAGGAGTTCATATCCGATCTAGGTGTCATACCTAGTGCATCGGGTCCAATGAAAGTCTTCTGTGACAATACTGGTGCAATTTGCTTGGCAAAGGAATCCAGATTTCACAAGAGGACCAAACACATCAAGAGACGCTTCAACTCCATCCGGGATTTAGTCCAGGTGGGAGACATAGAGATTTGCAAGATACATACGGATCTGAATGTTGCAGACCCGTTGACTAAGCCTCTTCCACGAGCAAAACATGATCAGCACCAAGGCTCCATGGGTGTTAGAATCATTACTGTGTAATCTAGATTATTAACTCTAGTGCAAGTGGGAGACTGAAGGAAATATGCCCTAGAGGCAATAATAAAGTTATTATTTATTTCCTTATATCATGATAAATGTTTATTATTCATGCTAGAATTGTATTAACCGAAAACATAATACATGTGTGAATACATAGACCAACAGAGTGTCACTAGTATGCCTCTACTTGACTAGCTCGTTAATCAAAGATGGTTATGTTTCCTAACCATGAACAAAGAGTTGTTATTAGATTAACGAGGTCACATCATTAGTAGAATGATCTGATTGACATGACCCATTCCATTAGCTTAGCATCCGATCGTTTAGTATGTTGCTATTGCTTTCTTCATGACTTATACATGTTCCTATAACTATGAGATTATGCAACTCCCGTTTACCGGAGGAACACTTTGGGTACTACCAAACGTCACAACGTAACTGGGTGATTATAAAGGAGTACTACAGGTGTCTCCAATGGTAGATGTTGGGTTGGCGTATTTCGAGATTAGGGTTTGTCACTCCGATTGTCGGAGAGGTATCTCTGGGCCCTCTCGGTAATGCACATCACATAAGCCTTGCAAGCACTGCAACTAATATGTTAGTTGTGAGATGATGTATTACGGAACGAGTAAAGAGACTTGCCAGTAACGAGATTGAACTAGGTATTGGATACCGACGATCGAATCTCGGGCAAGTAACATACCGATGACAAAGGGAACAACGTATGTTGTTATGCGGTCTGACCGATAAAGATCTTCGTAGAATATGTAGGAGCCAATATGGGCATCCAGGTCCCGCTATTGGTTATTGACCGGAGACGTGTTTCGGTCATGTCTACATTGTTCTCGAACCGTAGGGTCCGCACGCTTAACGTTACGATGACAGTTATTATGAGTTTATGCATTTTGATGTACCGAAGGTTGTTCGGAGTCCCGGATGAGATCACGGACATGACGAGGAGTCTCGAAATGGTCGAGACGTAAAGATTGATATATTAGAAGCCTATGTTTGGACATAGGAAGTGTTCCGGGTGAAATCGGGATTTTACCGGAATACCGGGAGGGTTACCGGAACCCCCCGGGAGACTAATGGGCCTATTGGGCCTTAGTGGAAAAAGAGAAAAGGGACAAGCCCAAGCTGGCCGGCGCCCCCCCCCCTTTCCCCAAGTGCTAGTAGGACTAGGATAGGGGGCCGGCCCCCCTTCTCTCTCTTTTCCCCCCGGGAGTCCTAATTGGATTAGGATTGGGGGGAGGAGTCCTACTCCCGGTGGGAGTAGGACTCCCCTGCGCCTCCTCTCCCTGGCCGGCCGGCTCCCCCTCCTCCAACCTTTATATACGGGGGCAGGGGGCACCCCAAGACACACAAGTTGATCCTTGAGATCGTTCCTTAGCCGTGTGCGGTGCCCCCTGCCACCAAATTCCACCTCGATCGTACCGTTGTAGTGCTTAGGCGAAGCCCTGCGTCGGTAGTACATCAAGATCGTCATCACGCCGTCGTGCTGACGGAACTCTTCCTCGATGCTTTGCTGGATCGGAGCCCGAGGAACGTCATCGAGCTGTACGTGTGCTAAGAACTCAGAGGTGCCGGAGTAACGGTGCTTGGATCGGTCGGATCGGGAAGAAGACGTACGACTACTTCCTCTACGTTGTGTGATCGCTTCCGCAGTCGGTCTGCGTTGGTACGTAGACAACACTCTCCCCTCTTGTTGCTGTGCATCACCATGATCTTGCGTGTGCGTAGGAAAGTTTTTGAAATTACTGCGTTCCCCAACAGTGGTATCAAAGCCTAGGTTTTATGGTTTGATGTTATATGCACGAGTAGAACACAAGTGAGTTGTGGGCGATACAAGTCATACTGCCTACCAGCATGTCATACTTTGGTTCGGCGGTATTGTTGGGTGAGACGATCCGGACCAACCTTACGCGTACTCTTACGCGAGACCGGTTCCCTCGACGTGCTTTGCACACAGATGGCTTGCGGAAGACTGCCTCTCCAACTTTAGTTGAACCAAGTGTGACTACGCCCGGTCCTTGAGAAGGTTAAAACGGAGTCTATTTGACGAACTATCTTTGTGGTTTTGATGCGTAGGTGAGATGAGTTCTTACTTAAGCCCGTAGCAGCCACGTAAAACTTGCAACAACAAAGTAGAGGACGTCTAACTTGTTTTTGCAGGGTATGTTGTGATGTGATATGGTCAAGGCATGATGCTGATTTTATTGTATGAGATGATCATGTTTTGTAACCGAGTTATCGGCAACTGGCAGGAGCCATATGGTTGTCGCTTTATTGTATGCAATGCAATCGCGATGTAATGCTTTACTTTATTACTAAACGGTAGTGATAGTCGTGGAAGCATAAGATTGGCGAGACGACAACGATGCTACGATGGAGATCAAGGTGTCGCGCCGGTGACGATGGTGATCATGACGGTGCTTCGGAGATGGAGATCACAAGCACAAGATGATGATGGCCATATCATATCACTTATATTGATTGCATGTGATGTTTATCCTTTTATGCATCTTATCTTTCTTTGATTGACGGTAGCATTATAAGATGATCTCTCACTAAATTATCAAGAAGTGTTCTCCCCGAGTATGCACCGTTGCCAAAGTTCGTCGTGCCCAGACACCACGTGATGATCGGGTGTGATAAGCTCTACGTCCAAATACAATGGGTGCAAAACAGTTGCACACGCAGAATACCCGGGTTATACTTGACGAGCCAAGCATATACAGATATGGCCTCGGAACACGGAGACCGAAAGGTCGAGCGTGAATCATATAGTAGATATGATCAACATAACGATGTTCACCATTGAAAACTACTCCATCTCACGTGATGATCGGTTATGGTTTAGTTGATTTGGATCACGTGATCACTTAGAGGATTAGAGGGATGTCTATCTAAGTGGGAGTTCCTAAGTAATTTGATTAAACTGAACTTAAACTTATCATGAACTTAGTACCTGATAGTATCTTGCTTGTTTATGTTGATTGTAGATAGATGGCTCGTGCTATTGTTCCGTTGAATTTTAATGCGTTCCTTGAGAAAGCAAAGTTGAAAGATGATGGTAGCAATTACACGGACTGGGTCCGTAACCTGAGGATTATCCTCATTACTGCATAGAAGAATTACGTCCTGGAAGCACCGCTGGGTGACAGGCCTGCTGCTGGAGCAACGCAAGATGTTATGAACGTCTGGCAGAGCAAAGCTGATGACTACTCAATAGTTCAGTGTGCCATGCTTTACGGCTTAGAATCTGGACTTCAACGACGTTTTGAACGTCATGGAGCATATGATATGTTCCAGGAGTTGAAGTTAATATTTTAAGCAAATGCCCGAATTGAGAGATATGAAGTCTCCAATAAGTTCTATAGCTGTAAGATGGAGGAGAACAGTTCTGTCAGTGAGCATATACTCAAGATGTCTGGGTATAATAATCACTTGATTCAGATGTGAGTTAACCTTCAAGATGACTGCGTCATTGACAGAATTCTCCAATCACTGCCACCAAGCTACAAGAGCTTCGTGATGAACTATAATATGCAAGGGATGAATAAGACTATTCCCGAGCTCTTCGCAATGCTGAAAGCTGCGGAGGTAGAAATCAAGAAGGAGCATCAAGTGTTGATGGTTAGCAAAACCACTAGTTTCAAGAAAAAGGGCAAAGGGAAGAAGAAGGGAAACTTCAAGAAGAACAGCAAGCAAGTTGCTGCTCAGGAGAAGAAACCCAAGTCTGGACCTAAGCCTGAAACTGAGTGCTTCTACTGCAAGCAGACTGGTCACTGGAAGCGGAACTGCCCCAAGTATTTGGCGGATAAGAAGGATGGCAAAGTGAGCAAAGGTATATGTGATATACATGTTATTGATGTGTACCTTACTAGAGCTCGCAGTAGCACCTGGGTATTTGATACTGGTTCTGTTGCTAATATTTGCAACTCGAAACAGGGACTACAGAATAAGCGGACGCTAGCAAAGGACGAGGTTACGATGCGCGTGGGAAACGGTTCCAAAGTCGATGTGATCGCGGTCGGCACGCTACCTCTACATCTACCTTCGGGATTAATATTAGACCTAAATAATTGTTATTTGGTGCCAGCGTTGAGCATGAACATTATATCTGGATCTTGTTTAATGCGAGACGGTTATTCATTTAAATCAGAGAATAATGGTTGTTCTATTTATATGAATAATATCTTTTATGGTCATGCACCTTTGAAGAGTGGTCTATTCTTGTTGAATCTCGAAGATAGTGATACACATATTCATAATGTAGAAGCCAAAAGATGCAAAGTTAATAATGATAGTGCAACTTACTTGTGGCACTGCCGTTTAGGTCATATCGGTGTAAAGCGCATGAAGAAACTCCATACTGATGGGCTTTTGGAACCACTTGATTATGAATCACTTGGTACTTGCGAACCGTGCCTCATAGGCAAGATGACTAAAACACTGTTCTCCGGTACTATGGAGAGAGCAACAGATTTATTGGAAATCATACATACCGATGTATGTGGTCCGATGAATATTGAGGCTCGTGGCGGATATCGTTATTTTCTCACCTTCACAGATGATTTAAGCAGATATGGGTATATCTACTTAATGAAACATAAGTCTGAAACATTTGAAAAGTTCAAAGAATTTCAGAGTGAAGTTGAAAATCATCGTAACAAGAAAATAAAGTTTCTACGATCTGATCGTGGAGGAGAATATTTGAGTTACGAGTTTGGTGTACATTTGAAAAATTGTGGAATAGTTTCGCAACTCACGCCACCCGGAACACCACAACGTAATGGTGTGTCCGAACGTCGTAATCGTACTTTACTAGATATGGTGCGATCTATGATGTCTCTTACTGATTTACCGCTATCGTTTTGGGGTTATGCTTTAGAGACGGCTGCATTCACGTTAAACAGGGCACCATCAAAATCCGTTGAGACGACACCTTATGAACTGTGGTTTGGCAAGAAACCAAAGTTGTCATTTCTTAAAGTTTGGGGCTGCGATGCTTATGTGAAAAAGCTTCAACCTGATAAGCTCGAACCCAAATCGGAGAAGTGTGTCTTCATAGGATATCCAAAGGAAACTATTGGATACACCTTCTATCACAGATCCGAAGGCAAGACTTTTGTTGCTAAGTTCGGAAACTTTCTAGAGAAGGAGTTTCTCTCGAAAGAAGTGAGTGGGAGGAAAGTAGAACTTGACGAGGTAACTGTACCTGCTCCCTTATTGGAAAATAGTACATCACAGAAAACTGTTTCTGCGACACCTATACCAATCAGTGAGGAAGCTAATGATGATGATCATGAAGCTTCAGAACAAGATACTACTGAACCACGTAGATCAACCAGAGTGAGATCCGCACCAGAGTGGTACGGTAATCCAGTTCTGGAAGTCATGATGCTAGATCATGATGAACCTACGAACTATGAAGAAGCGATGGTGAGCCCAGATTCCGCAAAGTGGCTTGAGGCCATGAAATCTGAGATGGGATCCATGTATGAAAACAAAGTATGGACTTTGGTTGACTTGCCCGATGATCGGCAAGCAATTGAGAATAAATGGATCTTCAAGAAAAAGACTGACGCTGACGGTAATATTACTATCTATAAAGCTCGACTTGTCGCGAAAGGTTTTCGGCAAGTTCAAGGAGTTGACTACGATGAGACCTTCTCACCCGTAGCGATGCTTAAGTCCGTCAGAATAATGTTAGCAATTGCCGCATTTTATGATTATGAAATATGGCAGATGGATGTCAAAACTGCGTTCCTGAATGGATTTCTGGAAGAAGAGTTGTATATGATACAACCAGAAGGTTTTGTCGATCCAAAGGGAGCTAACAAAGTATGCAAACTCCAGCGATCCATTTATGGACTGGTGCAAGCATCTCGGAGTTAGAATAAACGCTTTGATAGTGTGATCAAAGCATTTGGCTTTATACAGACTTTTGGAGAAGCCTGTATTTACAAGAAAGTAAGTGGGAACTCTGTAGCATTTCTAATATTATATGTGGATGACATATTGTTGATTGGAAATGATATAGAATTTCTGGATAGCATAAAGGGATACTTGAATAAAAGTTTTTCGATGAAAGTCCTTGGGGAAGCTGCTTACATATTAGGCATAAAGATCTATAGAGATAGATCAAAACGCTTAATTGGACTTTCACAAAGCACATACCTTGACAAGATTTTGAAGAAGTTCAAAATGGATCAAGCAAAGAAAGGGTTCTTGCCTGTGTTACAAGGTATGAAGTTGAGTAAGACTCAATGCCCGACCAATGTAGAAGATAGAGAGAAAATGAAAGATGTTCCCTATGCTTCCGCCATAGGCTCTATCATGTATGCAATGCTGTGTACCAGACCTGATGTGTGCCTTGCTATAAGTTTAGCAGGGAGGTACCAAAGTAATCCAGGAATGGATCACTGGACAGCGGTCAAGAACATCCTAAAATACCTGAAAAGGACTAAGGATATGTTTCTCGTATATGGAGGTGACAAAGAGCTCACCTAAGAGGTTACGTTGATGCAAGCTTTGACACTGATCCGGACGATTCTAAATCGCAAACCGGATACGTGTTTACTTTAAACGGTGGAGCTGTCAGTTGGTGCAGTTCTAAACAAAGCGTCGTAGCGGGATCTACATGTGAAGCGGAGTACATAGCTGCTTCGGAAGCAGCAAACGAAGGAGTCTGGATGAAGGAGTTCATATCCGATCTAGGTGTCATACCTAGTGCATCGGGTCCAATGAAAGTCTTCTGTGACAATACTGGTGCAATTTGCTTGGCAAAGGAATCCAGATTTCACAAGAGGACCAAACACATCAAGAGACGCTTCAACTCCATCCGGGATTTAGTCCAGGTGGGAGACATAGAGATTTGCAAGATACATACGGATCTGAATGTTGCAGACCCGTTGACTAAGCCTCTTCCACGAGCAAAACATGATCAGCACCAAGGCTCCATGGGTGTTAGAATCATTACTGTGTAATCTAGATTATTAACTCTAGTGCAAGTGGGAGACTGAAGGAAATATGCCCTAGAGGCAATAATAAAGTTATTATTTATTTCCTTATATCATGATAAATGTTTATTATTCATGCTAGAATTGTATTAACCGAAAACATAATACATGTGTGAATACATAGACCAACAGAGTGTCACTAGTATGCCTCTACTTGACTAGCTCGTTAATCAAAGATGGTTATGTTTCCTAACCATGAACAAAGAGTTGTTATTAGATTAACGAGGTCACATCATTAGTAGAATGATCTGATTGACATGACCCATTCCATTAGCTTAGCATCCGATCGTTTAGTATGTTGCTATTGCTTTCTCCATGACTTATACATGTTCCTATAACTATGAGATTATGCAACTCCCGTTTACCGGAGGAACACTTTGGGTACTACCAAACGTCACAACGTAACTGGGTGATTATAAAGGAGTACTACAGGTGTCTCCAATGGTAGATGTTGGGTTGGCGTATTTCGAGATTAGGGTTTGTCACTCCGATTGTCGGAGAGGTATCTCTGGGCCCTCTCGGTAATGCACATCACATAAGCCTTGCAAGCACTGCAACTAATATGTTAGTTGTGAGATGATGTATTACGGAACGAGTAAAGAGACTTGCCAGTAACGAGATTGAACTAGGTATTGGATACCGACGATCGAATCTCGGGCAAGTAACATACCGATGACAAAGGGAACAACGTATGTTGTTATGCGGTCTGACCGATAAAGATCTTCGTAGAATATGTAGGAGCCAATATGGGCATCCAGGTCCCGCTATTGGTTATTGACCGGAGACGTGTCTCGGTCATGTCTACATTGTTCTCGAACCGTAGGGTCTGCACGCTTAACGTTACGATGACAGTTATTATGAGTTTATGCATTTTGATGTACCGAAGGTTGTTCGGAGTCCCGGATGAGATCACGGACATGACGAGGAGTCTCGAAATGGTCGAGACGTAAAGATTGATATATTAGAAGCCTATGTTTGGACATAGGAAGTGTTCCGGGTGAAATCGGGATTTTACCGGAATACCGGGAGGGTTACCGGAACCCCCCGGGAGACTAATGGGCCTATTGGGCCTTAGTGGAAAAAGAGAAAAGGGACAAGCCCAAGCTGGCCGGCGCCCCCCCTTTCCCCAAGTCCTAGTAGGACTAGGATAGGGGGCCGGCCCCCCTTCTCTCTCTTTTCCCCCCGGGAGTCCTAATTGGATTAGGATTGGGGGGAGGAGTCCTACTCCCGGTGGGAGTAGGACTACCCTGCGCCTCCTCTCCCTGGCCGGCCGGCTCCCCCTCCTCCAACCTTTATATACGGGGGCAGGGGGCACCCCAAGACACACAAGTTGATCCTTGAGATCGTTCCTTAGCCGTGTGCGGTGCCCCCTGCCACCAAATTCCACCTCGATCGTACCGTTGTAGTGCTTAGGCGAAGCCCTGCGTCGGTAGTACATCAAGATCGTCATCACGCGGTCGTGCTGACGGAACTCTTCCTCGACGCTTTGCTGGATCGGAGCCCGAGGAACGTCATCGAGCTGTACGTGTGCTAAGAACTCGGAGGTGCCGGAGTAACGGTGCTTGGATCGGTCGGATCGGGAAGAAGACGTACGACTACTTCCTCTATGTTGTGTGATCGCTTCCGCAGTCGGTCTGCGTTGGTACATAGACAACACTCTCCCCTCTCGTTGCTGTGCATCACCATGATCTTGCGTGTGCGTAGGAAATTTTTTGAAATTACTGCGTTCCCCAACAGTGGTATCAGAGCCTAGGTTTTATGGTTTGATGTTATATGCACGAGTAGAACACAAGTGAGGTGTGGGCGATACAAGTCATACTGCCTACCAGCATGTCATACTTTGGTTCGGCGGTATTGTTGGGTGAGACGATCCGGACCAACCTTACGCGTACTCTTACGCGAGACCGGTTCCCTCGACGTGCTTTGCACACAGATGGCTTGCGGAAGACTGCCTCTCCAACTTTAGTTGAACCAAGTGTGACTACGCCCGGTCCTTGAGAAGGTTAAAACGGAGTCTATTTGACGAACTATCGTTGTGGTTTTGATGCGTAGGTGAGATGAGTTCTTACTTAAGCCCGTAGCAGCCACGTAAAACTTGCAACAACAAAGTAGAGGACGTGTAACTTGTTTTTGTAGGGTATGTTGTGATGTGATATGGTCAAGGCATGATGCTGATTTTATTGTATGAGATGATCATGTTTTGTAACCGAGTTATCGGCAACTGGCAGGAGCCATATGGTTGTCGCTTTATTGTATGCAATGCAATCGCGATGTAATGCTTTACTTTATTACTAAACGGTAGTGATAGTCGTGGAAGCATAAGATTGGCGAGACGACAACGATGCTACGATGGAGATCAAGGTGTCGCGCCGGTGACGATGGTGATCATGACGGTGCTTCGGAGATGGAGATCACAAGCACAAGATGATGATGGCCATATCATATCACTTATATTGATTGCATGTGATGTTTATCCTTTTATGCATCTTATCTTGCTTTGATTGACGGTAGCATTATAAGATGATCTCTCACTAAATTATCAAGAAGTGTTCTCCCCGAGTATGCACCGTTGCGAAAGTTCGTCGTGCCTAGACACCACGTGATGATCGGGTGTGATAAGCTCTACGTCCAAATACAACGGGTGCAAAACAGTTGCACACGCAGAATACTCGGGTTATACTTGACGAGCCAAGCATATACAGATATGGCCTCGGAACACGGAGACCGAAAGGTCGAGCGTGAATCATATAGTAGATATGATCAACATAACGATGTTCACCATTGAAAACTACTCCATCTCACGTGATGATCAGTTATGGTTTAGTTGATTTGGATCACGTGATCACTTAGAGGATTAGAGGGATGTCTATCTAAGTGGGAGTTCCTAAGTAATTTGATTAAACTGAACTTAAACTTATCATGAACTTAGTACCTGATAGTATCTTGCTTGTTTATGTTGATTGTAGATAGATGGCTCGTGCTATTGTTCCGTTGAATTTTAATGCGTTCCTTGAGAAAGCAAAGTTGAAAGATGATGGTAGCAATTACACGGACTGGGTCCGTAACCTGAGGATTATCCTCATTGCTGCACAGAAGAATTATGTCCTGGAAGCACCGCTGGGTGACAGGCCTGCTGCTGGAGCAACGCAAGATGTTATGAACGTCTGGCAGAGCAAAGCTGATGACTACTCAATAGTTCAGTGTGCCATGCTTTACGGCTTAGAATCGGGACTTCAACGACGTTTTGAACGTCATGGAGCATATGAGATGTTCCAGGAGTTGAAGTTAATATTTTAAGAAAATGCCCGAATTGAGAGATATGTAGTCTCCAATAAGTTCTATAGCTGTAAGATGGAGGAGAACAGTTCTGTCAGTGAGCATATACTCAAGATGTCTGGGTATAATAATCACTTGATTCAGATGGGAGTTAACCTTCCAGATGACTGCGTCATTGACAGAATTCTCCAATCACTGCCACCAAGCTACAAGAGCTTCGTGATGAACTATAATATGCAAGGGATGAATAAGACTATTCCCGAGCTCTTCGCAATGCTGAAAGCTGCGGAGGTAGAAATCAAGAAGGAGCATCAAGTGTTGATGGTTAGCAAAACCACTAGTTTCAAGAAAAAGGGCAAAGGGAAGAAGAAGGGAAACTTCAAGAAGAACAGCAAGCAAGTTGCTGCTCAGGAGAAGAAACCCAAGTCTGGACCTAAGCCTGAAACTGAGTGCTTCTACTGCAAGCAGACTGGTCACTGGAAGTGGAACTGCCCCAAGTATTTGGCGGATAAGAAGGATGGCAAAGTGAGCAAAGGTATATGTGATATACATGTTATTGATGTGTACCTTACTAGAGCTCGCAGTAGCACCTGGGTATTTGATACTGGTTCTGTTGCTAATATTTGCAACTCGAAACAGGGACTACAGAATAAGCGGACGCTAGCAAAGGACGAGGTTACGATGCGCGTGGGAAACGGTTCCAAAGTCGATGTGATCGCGGTCGGCACGCTACCTCTACATCTACCTTCGGGATTAATATTAGACCTAAATAATTGTTATTTGGTGCCAGCGTTGAGCATGAACATTATATCTGGATCTTGTTTAATGCGAGACGGTTATTCATTTAAATCAGAGAATAATGGTTGTTCTATTTATATGAATAATATCTTTTATGGTCATGCACCTTTGAAGAGTGGTCTATTCTTGTTGAATCTCGAAGATAGTGATACACATATTCATAATGTAGAAGCCAAAAGATGCAAAGTTAATAATGATAGTGCAACTTACTTGTGGCACTGCCGTTTAGGTCATATCGGTGTAAAGCGCATGAAGAAACTCCATACTGATGGGCTTTTGGAACCACTTGATTATGAATCACTTGGTACTTGTGAACCGTGCCTCATAGGCAAGATGACTAAAACACCGTTCTCCGGTACTATGGAGAGAGCAACAGATTTATTGGAAATCATACATACCGATGTATGTGGTCCGATGAATATTGAGGCTCGTGGCGGATATCGTTATTTTCTCACCTTCACAGATGATTTAAGCAGATATGGGTATATCTACTTAATGAAACATAAGTCCGAAACATTTGAAAAGTTCAAAGAATTTCAGAGTGAAGTTGAAAATCATCGTAACAAGAAAATAAAGTTTCTACGATCTGATCGTGGAGGAGAATATTTGAGTTACGAGTTTGGTGTACATTTGAAAAATTGTGGAATAGTTTCGCAACTCACGCCACCCGGAACACCACAACGTAATGGTGTGTCCGAACGTCGTAATCGTACTTTACTAGATATGGTGCGATCTATGATGTCTCTTACTGATTTACCGCTATCGTTTTGGGGTTATGCTTTAGAGACGGCCGCATTCACGTTAAACAGGGCACCATCAAAATCCGTTGAGACGACACCTTATGAACTGTGGTTTGGCAAGAAACCAAAGTTGTCGTTTCTTAAAGTTTGGGGCTGCGATGCTTATGTGAAAAAGCTTCAACCTGATAAGCTCGAACCCAAATCGGAGAAGTGTGTCTTCATAGGATATCCAAAGGAAACTATTGGATACACCTTCTATCACAGATCCGAAGGCAAGACTTTTGTTGCTAAGTTCGGAAACTTTCTAGAGAAGGAGTTTCTCTCGAAAGAAGTGAGTGGGAGGAAAGTAGAACTTGACGAGGTAACTGTACCTGCTCCCTTATTGGAAAATAGTACATCACAGAAAACTGTTTCTGCGACACCTATACCAATCAGTGAGGAAGCTAATGATGATGATCATGAAGCTTCAGAACAAGATACTACTGAACCACGTAGATCAACCAGAGTGAGATCCGCACCAGAGTGGTACGGTAATCCAGTTCTGGAAGTCATGATGCTAGATCATGATGAACCTACGAACTATGAAGAAGCGATGGTGAGCCCAGATTCCGCAAAGTGGCTTGAGGCCATGAAATCTGAGATGGGATCCATGTATGAAAACAAAGTATGGACTTTGGTTGACTTGCCCGATGATCGGCAAGCAATTGAGAATAAATGGATCTTCAAGAAAAAGACTGACGCTGACGGTAATATTACTGTCTATAAAGCTCGACTTGTCGTGAAAGGTTTTCGGCAAGTTCAAGGAGTTGACTACGATGAGACCTTCTCACCCGTAGCGATGCTTAAGTCCGTCAGAATAATGTTAGCAATTGCCGCATTTTATGATTATGAAATATGGCAGATGGATGTCAAAACTGCGTTCCTGAATGGATTTCTGGAAGAAGAGTTGTATATGATACAACCAGAAGGTTTTGTCGATCCAAAGGGAGCTAACAAAGTATGCAAACTCCAGCGATCCATTTATGGACTGGTGCAAGCATCTCGGAGTTAGAATAAACGCTTTGATAGTGTGATCAAAGCATTTGGCTTTATACAGACTTTTGGAGAAGCCTGTATTTACAAGAAAGTGAGTGGGAGCTCTGTAGCATTTCTAATATTATATGTGGATGACATATTGTTGATTGGAAATGATATAGAATTTCTGGATAGCATAAAGGGATACTTGAATAAAAGTTTTTCGATGAAAGTCCTTGGGGAAGCTGCTTACATATTAGGCATAAAGATCTATAGAGATAGATCAAAACGCTTAATTGGACTTTCACAAAGCACATACCTTGACAAGATTTTGAAGAAGTTCAAAATGGATCAAGCAAAGAAAGGGTTCTTGCCTGTGTTACAAGGTATGAAGTTGAGTAAGACTCAATGCCCGACCAATGTAGAAGATAGAGAGAAAATGAAAGATGTTCCCTATGCTTCAGCCATAGGCTCTATCATGTATGCAATGCTGTGTAGCAGACCTGATGTGTGCCTTGCTATAAGTTTAGCAGGGAGGTACCAAAGTCATCCAGGAATGGATCACTGGACAGCGGTCAAGAACATCCTAAAATACCTGAAAAGGACTAAGGATATGTTTCTCGTATATGGAGGTGACAAAGAGCTCACCTAAGAGGTTACGTTGATGCAAGCTTTGACACTGATCCGGACGATTCTAAATCGCAAACCGGATACGTGTTTACTTTAAACGGTGGAGCTGTCAGTTGGTGCAGTTCTAAACAAAGCGTCGTAGCGGGATCTACATGTGAAGCGGAGTACATAGCTGCTTCGGAAGCAGCAAACGAAGGAGTCTGGATGAAGGAGTTCATATCCGATCTAGGTGTCATACCTAGTGCATCGGGTCCAATGAAAGTCTTCTGTGACAATACTGGTGCAATTTGCTTGGCAAAGGAATCCAGATTTCACAAGAGGACCAAACACATCAAGAGACGCTTCAACTCCATCCGGGATTTAGTCCAGGTGGGAGACATAGAGATTTGCAAGATACATACGGATCTGAATGTTGCAGACCCGTTGACTAAGCCTCTTCCACGAGCAAAACATGATCAGCACCAAGGCTCCATGGGTGTTAGAATCATTACTGTGTAATCTAGATTATTAACTCTAGTGCAAGTGGGAGACTGAAGGAAATATGCCCTAGAGGCAATAATAAAGTTATTATTTATTTCCTTATATCATGATAAATGTTTATTATTCATGCTAGAATTGTATTAACCGAAAACATAATACATGTGTGAATACATAGACCAACAGAGTGTCACTAGTATGCCTCTACTTGACTAGCTCGTTAATCAAAGATGGTTATGTTTCCTAACCATGAACAAAGAGTTGTTATTAGATTAACGAGGTCACATCATTAGTAGAATGATCTGATTGACATGACCCATTCCATTAGCTTAGCATCCGATCGTTTAGTATGTTGCTATTGCTTTCTTCATGACTTATACATGTTCCTATAACTATGAGATTATGCAACTCCCGTTTACCGGAGGAACACTTTGGGTACTACCAAACGTCACAACGTAACTGGGTGATTATAAAGGAGTACTACAGGTGTCTCCAATGGTAGATGTTGGGTTGGCGTATTTCGAGATTAGGGTTTGTCACTCCGATTGTCGGAGAGGTATCTCTGGGCCCTCTCGGTAATGCACATCACATAAGCCTTGCAAGCACTGCAACTAATATGTTAGTTGTGAGATGATGTATTATGGAACGAGTAAAGAGACTTGCCAGTAACGAGATTGAACTAGGTATTGGATACCGACGATCGAATCTCGGGCAAGTAACATACCGATGACAAAGGGAACAACGTATGTTGTTATGCGGTCTGACCGATAAAGATCTTCGTAGAATATGTAGGAGCCAATATGGGCATCTAGGTCCCGCTATTGGTTATTGACCGGAGACGTGTCTCGGTCATGTCTACATTGTTCTTGAACCGTAGGGTCCGCACGCTTAACATTACGATGACAGTTATTATGAGTTTATGCATTTTGATGTACCGAAGGTTGTTCAGAGTCCCGGATGAGATCACGGACATGACGAGGAGTCTCGAAATGGTCGAGACGTAAAGATTGATATATTAGAAGCCTATGTTTGGACATAGGAAGTGTTCCGGGTGAAATCGGGATTTTACCGGAATACCGGGAGGGTTACCGGAACCCCCCGGAAGACTAATGGGCCTATTGGGCCTTAGTGGAAAAAGAGAAAAGGGACAAGCCCAAGCTGGCCGGCGCCCCCCCCCCCCTTTCCCCAAGTCCTAGTAGGACTAGGATAGGGGGCCGGCCCCCCTTCTCTCTCTTTTCCTCCCGGGAGTCCTAATTGGATTAGGATTGGGGGGAGGAGTCCTACTCCCGGTGGGAGTAGGACTACCCTGCGCCTCCTCTCCCTGGCCGGCCGGCTCCCCCTCCTCCAACCTTTATATACGGGGGCAGGGGGCACCCCAAGACACACAAGTTGATCCTTGAGATTGTTCCTTAGCCGTGTGCGGTGCCCCCTGCCACCAAATTCCACCTCGATCGTACCGTTGTAGTGCTTAGGCGAAGCCCTGCGTCGGTAGTACATCAAGATCGTCATCACGCCGTCGTGCTGACGGAACTCTTCCTCGACGCTTTGCTGGATCGGAGCCCGAGGAACGTCATCGAGCTGTACGTGTGCTAAGAACTCGGAGGTGCCGGAGTAACGGTGCTTGGATCAGTCGGATCGGGAAGAAGACGTACGACTACTTTCTCTACATTGTGTGATCGCTTCTGCAGTCGGTCTGCGTTGGTACGTAGACAACACTCTCCCTCTCGTTGCTGTGCATCACCATGATCTTGCGTGTGCGTAGGAAATTTTTTGAAATTACTGCGTTCCCCAACAATTATCACCTTCTCATACAGATGGTCAGATGCAGAGGAGGCAGTGGTCGTATATTGATGGATGACAGCAAAAAGCTCGCCTTAACAAATCTGTATGCCGGCGGCAGTACGGCTAGATGCGGCAAGACATCACTAGCTTCGCCTTTCCTTATCAACTAGCACAGGGGCAACCTGATGATTCAAAGCTTACCGCCTAGCCGCCGTAGCCAAGCTGGCGGATCTAGATGGCAACACAGCACCGCCAACCTCAAATCACACGAGAAACACAGTGGATTTCAACCCGCTCCGATGCCATCTTGAAAATCATGCAAGATTTGAGAGAATAGTCTTAGGGATTGGAAGAACCATGAAGAAGATTTGGGGAAATTTCTGGACTAGCTCTCCTGCTGGAACCCTGCACGAATTATCCTGCAGGGTCAACCAATGAGCGACACGTGTCCTTATGACCCCACCTTTACAAAATACAGTAGATATTTTCACCTCTACTGCCTGCCCGTCTTTCATTCGCGTACCTCGCCTGCGTGTCCGTCGGCTTGTCGCCGCCCGCGTCCTCCTCCCCGGTCGGCGAGGCACTGAGGAAGCCGCAGAAAGCCAGTGTGTCGGCCCTTGCTCCACTTACCAAAGAAATCTATTGTGTGCATCTGCAGCTGTCTTGCTGAAATGAATCAGCCAACTTCGGTTTCTTGGCGATGTCTTCGTCTCTCTCCATGGTCGCCAGCCAAACAAATTAAGCCGGTTACAACCTCCCTTAGAGGTAGCACCCTGCATCATCCAATCAAAGAACCATAGATAAGAATGGCAAAGAGCCGACGGTGGGCGAGAAGATGAACCGATGGTAGTGCGTGCGACGACGGCAACCTGTGAATCGGCGAAGGCACATGCGTGGTCGGCTTAAGGAACCAGGCATTGGCGAGTGTTTTTCTCTTTCGGAGTGCTGGCGTTCATTTTCGGTGAGGGAAAGTCTTGTCTCTGCGTTACGTTAGAAGACCCAGCGTCGCATGAGCTCGATGCAAGCTCCATAAGGGAGACCAGTGGCAGTTCATTAATTCATCTACCCATTAGAAGCAAGTACGAGGATCTCCCAACATGCTAAATCAGAGTGATATGATCCATGGGAGGGAACTTCCAGCGGGATTGTTATCGATTTGTGATCCACCGATCCATGGTGCTGCAATTAGCTGCAAAATAGGGTGATACGGTATGTTTGTTTTCCGAGAAGTGGACCAGTACACGCGTCGCTCATTGGTTGGCTCTGCAGGATAATCCGTGCAGGGATCCCAGGAGAGCCGAACCCTTCTCCTCGGTCCCTCTCTTTGTATACATTTATTATATTATGTGTACATTTTACATTTTAGTCCCTAAGAAACTAGGTAAATATAATCATACATCAACAAGACTAAAAGATAACTCATTGTAGATATATTTTTTATCATCTTTAAATTACATGCAAGACATAAGATAAAACTGTCTTATCAACCATTTGATGCGGAGCATCCTATGATCATCCCCATGTATACCACGACTACTCCCCAAGCCCCAAGTGCCCACATGTTGAGACCTCAAGAACACGCCATTGGACACAAGGTGAACTCGCACCTTTCCAAATCTTCCCTTTCTGCATGTAAGATATGGATGCTACTTCAAGCGTGGACCTTGTGCATACTCAGGTACACACGAGTAGACCATGGAGAGCCCAAGGATCAAGGCCAAGTGTGTGCGGGAGCGGAGGAAGGAGAAGGAAGAAGAGCCAGCTGCTACAGCGGCCGAACATCCGGCCCCAGCCCGGACATCCGGCCCGACCCTCGGAAATCCGGCCCTTTCCTATCCAGAGAGCTCCGGAAGCGACCTCGACAACCCGGACATCCGGCACCATGCCCAGACATCCAGCTCCTCCTGAAGCCCGGGACATCCGGCCCCTCCATCACCAAATGCATCTGGAAGACCCAGGCCAGTCCGGACATCCGACCTCCCAGCCCGGACATCCGGCCCATTGCGAGGCCCCGAACATCCGGTCCGACGCCCGGACATCCGGCTCCACCTGTCTGCGCACAGTGAAGGGCCGAGGCCCATGTACCCCCTCGCCCACCTAGACTATATATACTCATCCTCCTCCGTCTTTCTAGGGTTAGCATTGTGTTAGCTCATTTTAGAGATAGAGCTTCGCTCATCCACATCAGATCTACTCCACGAGAGAGACTGCGGTCGCTCTCCGGAGAAGATCCCCTCGGATTCAAGACCCTCTGAGGGAGTCCTCGATTAGGGGGTATCCGGACAGCCGGACTATATCCTATGGCCGGACTGTTGGACTATGAAGATACAGGATTGAAGACTTCGTCCCGTGTCCGGATGGGACTCTCCTTGGCGTGGAAGGCAAGCTTGGCAGTACGGATATGTAGATCTCCTTCCTTGTAACCGACTCTGTGTAACCCTAGCCCCCTCCGGTGTCTATATAAACCGGAGGGTTTAGTCCGTAGGACGAACAACAATCATACCATAGGCTAGCTTCTAGGGTTTAGCCTCTTTGATCTTGTGGTAGATCAAATCTTGTACTACTCATATTACCAGGAACAATCAAGCAGGACGTAGGGTATTACCTCCATCAAGAGGGCCCGAACCTGGGTAAACATCGTGTCCCCTGCCTCCTGTTACCATCCACCTAGACGCATAGTTCGGGACCCCCTACCCGAGATCCGCTGGTTTTGACACCGACATTGGTGCTTTCATTGAGAGTTCCTCTGTGTCGTCATCGTTAGGCCTGATGGATCCTTCGATCATCGATAGCGATGCAGTCCAGGGTGAGACTTTTCTCCCTGGACAAATCTTTGTATTTGGCGGCTTCACTCTGCGGGCCAACTCGCTTGGCCATATGGAGCAGATCGAGAGTTACGCCCCTGGCCACCAGGTCAGGTTTGGAAGCTTAAACTACACGACCGACATCCGCGGAGACTTGATCTTCGACGGATTCGAGCCCTTGCCGAGTGCGCCACACGGTCACGATGAGCATGATTTAGCTCTACCATCGGACAGTGTTCGGGTGATCACACCGGCGACCGCTCCGACCCTCAATTCGGAGCCAATTGCGCCATCCATGGACGGGTGGATAGACCCCGCCATGGATGCCGCATTCTCAGCGGCGATCGAGCCGAGTATCGACCTTACCCTTCATGAGAGCCATGATGCCAAACTACCGGATTCTTCCCCGGCCACGGACTCTGAACCGCCTGCGCCCCTGCCTTTCGAATCCGACTGGGCGCCGATCATGGAGTTCACCTCTGCGGATATCTTTCAGCACTTGCCCTTCGGCGACATACTGAACTCATTAAGGTCTCTCTCCTTGTCAGGAGAGTCCTGGCCGAACTATGTCTGACAGGATTGGGATGCGGATGATGAAGAAATTCGTCGCCCACCCACCACCCACTTAGTAACCACTGTCGACAATTTGACTGACATGCTCGACTTCGAATCCGAAGACATCGACGGTATGGACGACGATGCAGGAGACGAACAAGAACCACTGCCCACAGGGCATTGGACAGCCACCTCATCATATGATATATATATGGTGGACACACCCAAAGAAGGCAATGGCGGCGGGACAACGGAGGATGACCCCTCCAAGAAGCAACCCAAGCGCTGACGTCAGCGGCGCCGCTCTAAGTCTCGCCAAAGCAAAAGCGGTGATACCGGCACATGAGATAATAGCACTCCGGACAGTGCCGAAGATGACGACAATCCCCTCCAGCAAGATTTAGAGCAGGAGGATGGAGAAGCCAGCCCTCCCGAGAGAGCGGCAGATGGGGAGGCGGAGGATGATAATTATATGCCTCCCTCCGAAGACGAGGCAAGCCTCGACGATGACGAATTTGTCGTGCCTGAGGGTCCCGTCGAGCAAGAGTGCTTCAAGCACCGACTTATAGCGACGGCAAATAGCCTTATGAAAAAGCAGCAACAGCTTCAAGCTGATCAAGATTTGCTAGCTGACAGATGGACTGAAGTCTTTGCGGCCGAGGAATATGAACTCGAACGCCCCTCTAAGAGTTACCCAAAGTGCAGTTGCTACCCCGACTGGAGGAGGAAGCATTAAAACCTACATCTCCAGCGTATGACGCGGCTGATCGGCCACCTCGTGGCCGTGATAGGCATTTCAGCCAAAAGCTCAGCCCGCACCCCGACGCCACTCAAATAAAAATGTCAAGGCACAAGGAAATACGCTAGACTTGCGAGATGTACTGGAGGACAAAGCAAAACACGCAAGATCGATCTACGGATCACGAGGGTGCGCCACTACACGAGACGATAACCGTCACGCCGGATACAGTAAAAGTAAATCCGGCCGGGCCGAACACAGCGGACAAGACTCATTTGAGCTGCGTCACGATATAGCCCAGTACAGAGGCGCCGCACACCCCCTATGCTTCACAGACAAAGTAATGGATCACCAAATCCCAGAGGGTTTCAAACCCGTAAATATCTAATCATACGACGGTACAACAGATCCTGCAGTATGGATCGAGGACTTCCTCCTGCACATCCAGATGGCCCGCGGTGACGATCTACACACCATCAAATACCTGTTGGGGAACGTTGCAGAAAACAAAAAAATTTCCTACGGTTTCACCAAGATCCATCTATGTAGATCGCGAGCAAACGAACTATACGACCTTATGCTATGTTTAGGATTGGGTCTTGTCCATCACATCATTCTCCTAATGATGTGATGTCGTTATCAATGACATCCAATGTCCATAGTCAGGAAACCATGACTATCTGTTGATCAACGAGCTAGTCAACTAGAGGCTTACTAGGGACATGTTGGTGTCTATTATTCACACATGTATTACGATTTCCGGATAACACAATTATAGCATGAATAAAGACAATTATCATGAATAAGGAAATATAATAATAATGCTTTTATTATTGCCTCTAGGGCATATTTCCAACAATACCTCCCACTCAAACTCAAAGGACCAGCTCGGTATTGGCTCAACAGCCTGCCAGCATAATCCATTGGCTGTTGGGAAGATCTGGAAGCTGCATTCCTCGACAACTTCCAGGGCACTTATGTGCGACCACCAGATGCCGATGACTTGAGCCACATAATTCAGCAGCCAGAGGAATCGGGCAGGCAATTCTGGACACGGTTCCTGACAAAGAAAAATCAAATCGTCGACTGTCCGGATGCAGAGGCCCTAGCAGCTTTTAAGCACAACATCCGCGACGAGTGGCTCGCCAGGCACCTTGGCCAGGAAAAGCCGAAATCTATGGCAGCCCTCACGACACTCATGACCCACTTTTGCGCGGGAGAATACAGCTGGCTGGCTCGAAGCAATAACATATCAAAGAACCATGGTACTTCGGATACCAAGGATAGCAGTGGCAGGTCACGTCGCGACAAACAAAAAGCGCCACATCAACGGCGATAATACCGAGGATACGGCAGTCAATGCCGGATTCAGAGGCTCTATACCCGGTCAGCGGAAAAATCCATTCAAAAGAAGCACTCCGGGCCCGTCCAGTTTGGACCATATACTCGATCGCTCGTGTCAAATACATGGCACCCCCGACAAGCCAGCCAACCACACCAACAGGTAATGTTGGGTGTTCAAGCAGGTCGGCAAGTTAAATGCCGAAAACAAAGATAAGGGGTTACATAGCGATGACGAGGAGGAGCCCCGGCCGCCGAACACTGGAGGACAGAAGAGTTTCCCCCCACAAGTGCGGACGGTGAACATGATATACGCAACCCACATCCCCAAGAGGGAGCGCAAGCATGCGCTAAGGGACGTATATGCGTTGGAGCCAGTCGCCCCAAAGTTCAACCCATGGTCCTCCTGTCCGATCACCTTCAATCGCAGGGACCGCCCCACTAGTATCCGTCATGGAGGATTCGCCGCACTGGTCCTAGACCCAATCATCGACGGATTTCACCTCACTCGAGTTCTTATGGATGACGGCAGCAGCCTGAACCTGCTTTATTAGGACACAGTGTGCAAAATGGGTATAGACCCCTCAAGGATCAAACCCACAAAAACGACCTTCAAAGGCGTCATACCAGGTGTAGAGGCCCATTGCACAGGCTCAGTCACACTGGAAGTGGTCTTCGGATCCCCGGATAACTTCCGAAGCGAGGAGTTAATCTTCGATATAGTCCCGTTCCGCAGTGGCTATCACGCACTGCTCGGGCGAACAGCATTTGCGAGATTCAATGCGGTACCGCATTATGCATACATCAAGCTCAAGATGCCAGGACCTCGGGGGGTCATCACAGTCAATGGAAACACAGAGCGCTCTCTCTGCACGGAGGAGCACACTGCGGCCCTCGCAGCAGAAGCACAAAGCAGCCTCTTCAGGCAATCCATCAGTTCGGCGATTAAACACCCAGACACCGTCAAGCGCGCCCGGAGTAATCTGCAACAAGACCGCTTGGCACGTTCCGAGCTCGCATAGCAATGCGGCCCCCACCCCAGTCCCAGCCAAACGGCGAAATCCGTGCCACGCGTACATAATTACGCATTGAAAATACCATGGGCATAGGTGGGGGGGGGGGGCACGACTACGGGACGTCCCAAAATGCGGCTCAACCGCACTAGGGGCTTCCCGCTTTGTTTTTTCTCTCTCTTTAAGGACTTTACTCTCTGGAAACCCCGTCCGGTAGTACGATTGCCAGACACACGATACAACAACCAAGGAGGCAGAAAGCTACGTCGCACCATGGAATTCCCAGGTGGTCTCTGATAACGAGTGAAATACCTGCTTTAAATACCATTCCTCAGCTTGCCCTTGGAGGGGACATGTCAAATAGTCCTACTTTCTGCTTATCGCACTACTTGTATCATTCTGCTTCGACGCACCTTTTTGAATAAACAATGCATAGCACTAGACTATTACCGCATTCTCTATTCTTATATATATATATATATATATATATATATATATATATGTTCATTCATGACATTCGGCACCCGTACACTCTAGTACGGTCAATACGCCAGGGGTTTAAGTGTACCCCATAATACGGCATTAGAAGTCCGAACACTTTTGACAGTGCGGCACCCCGAACTTATAACATTGTATGCATCAGCTCTGAATCATGTCTTGGGTCAATAGTTGGGTTTGCCCGGCTCCCATGTTTTGGTACCTTACGTTCCGCTATATCGGCTAAGGTAGCACTGGGAGAACTACTGCGATTGTGCCCCGGTTCATCTGGGCAAGCACCTCAGTAGAGAAAGCTAAAACTGACTGTCATGATAAGGCGAGAGCTAGTCGCTGTTCGAGAGGTCTTGAGTCCCTAAAGACTTATGCCGCTTAGAGCGAGGAGTCGGCTTTGTCCGGCTTAGGCGTGTATAGCGCCCCGAATTCGGCCTTCCAAATACTAGGGGCTTCGCCAAAATTTAAAATTGTAGACTTCTATGGCTAAGTGAGAGTGATAAAGCATTATAGTCTGATTGCCTTGTTCGTTGTGCTGAGCACCTCCCTCGAAGGACCCAACAATGGGAAAAAGAGTGCTCAGATTTATCCCGAACACCCCAACACTCGTGGTATGGGGGCAGAAGCTGACGACTGGCCATCTCTTAGATTTGATAAACGGCCGCACAAAAGGTAATATTTTAAATTCAAACAAGCGTTGCATAGCGCACATGAACAAGTTTTCATAATACAGGATCACACGAGCAAGTTCATTCAAAAATTACATCCTTCGCACACTCGTCCGCCACAAGACGGGCACCCTTCAGGACACCCTCATAATACATTTCAGGGTGATGATGCTCCTTGCCCTGCGGCTGCCCCTCCTTCACCAGCTTCTCGGCGTCCATCTTGGCCCAGTGCACCTTCACACGTGCAAAAGCCCGGCGTGCACCTTCGATGCAGACGGACCGCTTTATGACTTCCAGCCGTGGGCAGGTATCCACAAGCCGCCTCACCAGGCCGAAGTAGCTGTTGGGAAGGGAGTCGCCAGGCCACATCCGGACTATAAGGCACCTCATGGCCTGTTCGACCACCTTGTGCAGCTCGACCAGTTGCTTCACCTGGTCGGTCACATGCATCGGGTGTTCGGTCCCGGTATACTGAGACCAGAACAACTTCTCCGTTGAGCTTCCCTCCTCGGCCTGGTAGTACTTTGCGGCATCCAACACGCTGCAGGGCAAATCTGCGAATGCTCCTGGAGAGCTCCGGACTCGGGTAAGTAACAAGTAATTTACTTTCACATGCTTGCTTTGCATAATGAATGCCTTACCCGCCTCTATCTTCCTCATCGCCTCAATTCCCTGGAGGCCCTTCTGGGCTTCGGCCTTGGCATGCTTTGTACTCTCGAGGGCCGCGGCAAGCTCGGACTCTCGCGTCTCCGAGTCAAGCTCCAAAGTCTCGTGCTTCTTCACGAGAGCCTGGAGCTCTCGCTGTACCTCGCCCACCCATGCCTCTTGTTTCTCCTGCTCGGTGCGCTCCTCGACTGCTTTGTTTTGGGCCTCGGACAGCACTTGCTTCAGGGTCGCCACTTCGGTCGTGGCCCCTGGCACATCCATGGTGATCCTATCATTTTGCAACCACATCTTATATATATATATATATATATATATAGACAAGGTATTACTTACCTTTGTTCTCATCGAGCTGCCTCTTGGCAAGGCAGTGCGGCAGAGGTCAGCAGCGAAGCCTGCATACGCATATAGACATACTTGTATTAGACTCCTGCAGATATTATTTGATCCTCTATTCGGCTTCTCTTTATGAACACCAAACAGAGCATCAGGGGCTACTGTCTATGTGGTAATATTATCCTATATTTTAAATACTTACCTCAAAGCCTGTTAGAATGCTGGCACAGGCTTCAGTCAGTCCACTCTTGGCGGACTGAACCTTCTTGATCACCGTACTCATAATAGTGCGGTGCTCTTCGTCGATGGAAGCACCGCGAAGCGCTCCCAGCAGGTTGTCCGGTGCCTTTGGATGGACAGAGGTCACTGGCACGGGCGACTTGCCCCACTTGGAAGGGGCCGCCTGCCGGAGTCCGGAACCATTGGAGGTTCCGGCGCGGTATTCGGCTGAGGGCCAAACTTGGAGCCCTTTGGAGTCTTGCTCCCTTTGCACCCGGAGTCTGGAAGGTCGCCTTGAGGTGCCTCCAGGTCTACCTCCCCTCGGTTCGGTGCAACTTGAGACAATACCTCGACATTGTCCGTAGGGCGACGAGAGGAGGCGGTTGGAAGTGACTCGCTATTCATATCCGACGAGTCCAAGGAACTGTCCGACGAGGATACATCGATGCTGGCTCGGGGCGGACTGCATGATCATATTCGACGTTAGGAGAAGCAGCGCAATAAAGGTATGCCATGAGTTACTCTGGTATCCGAATACTTACGACTTTGCCAGGGGCTTGGCCCTGAGTAACCACCCGTTTTCGCTGTCGAAGGCGGTGGTGGAACAGTCCGGAAGGAGAGTCCTTCCGTTCTTGGACCCTCCGGCCTCCCCGGTTGGGGCGGCCTTCCTTTTCCTGTCTCCCCCGGCTGGAGGGGGAGAACCGTCATCTTCGTCCTCCTCGTTTTCACGGGAGGAGGGCATCTCAGAGTTACGGACGATGAGTCCGATCCCACCTGGCGCCGGGAACTCTTTCGGGTTCCCGGGGCCTTCTTCTTGGTCTTCTTCTCTGGCACCCCATAAGGAGCCGGAGTCCGCATCTCCGTCAGGAGAGCGTCTGCAGGGTCTTCGGGCAGAGGGGCCGGACAGTTAATCTGCTCCGATGTCTCCACCCAGTCCTGTCAAAGGCATGGGAGCTCAGACCGCGCGCATGGTTAAACTGTGGAAAATAAATACCCTATGAGGTGTACAGAACTTACCGGATTCACGGGGCACTTCGCACTTAGCCCGCGGTCCTCGGTAAGGGGAGGGGGGACCTCGGCGCCCTTGAACAACACCTTCCAGACGTCCTTATGTGTCGTGTCGAAGAGCTCGCGTAGAGTCTGGTGCTGGGCCGGGTCGAACCCCCACAAGTTGAAAGCCCGTTGTTGACACGGTAGGATCCGGCGAAAGAGCATGACCTCGACTATGTTGACAAGCATGAGTTTCTTGCCTGTCATGTTCCGGATACACTTCTGGAGTCCGTCCAGCTCCACCGATGAGCCCCAGGACAGACCCTTCTCCTTTCAGGAAGTGAGCCGTGTGGGGATTCCGGATCGAAACTCGGGGGTCGCCACCCAGTTGGTGTCACACGGATCGGTGATGTAGAACCACCCCGATTGCCACCCCTTTATAGTCTCCACGTAGGAGCCCTCGAGCCATGTAACATTGGGCATGTCGCTCACCATGGCTCCGCCGCATTCCGCTTGTCGGCCGCCTACTACCTTCGGTTTGACATTGAAGGTCTTCAGCCACAGGCCGAAGTGGGGCAGGACGCGGAGGAAGGGCTTGCACACGACGATGAACGCCGAGATGTTGAGGATGAAGTTCGGAGCCAGATCATGGAAGTCCAGCCCATAATAGAACATAAGGCCGCAGACGAATGGATGGAGGGGAAACCCCAGTCCGCGGATGAAGTGGGAGAGGAAAACCACCCTTTCGTAAGGTTCTAGGGTAGGGACGATCTGCCCCGCGGCGGGCAGCCGGTGCGCGATATCCGCGGCTAAGTATCTGGCCCCGCGTAGCTTTTTGATGTCTCCCTCCGTGACGGAGGAGACCATCCACTTGCCTCCCGCTCCGGACATGTTTGGAGAGGGTTGAGGAGAAGGATGTGGACTTGGGCGCTGGAGCTCGAGTACGCGAGAATGGATGAGCAAGGAGTAAGAAGGTGTGGGTAGAAAAAGGTGAACCCTTATCCCTTTATAAGGGCGGACGAAATTATGCGCCCCCACCAGCCTGGTAAAACTCGCTTATCCCCCAAGCGCCGTAATTGATGGCGCGACTGGGTTACCCACGTCCCTATTGATGGGAACCCCGTAATAAGGGGACACGATCTCTGCTTCGACAAGACGTGCCAAGCAAACCGCCTCGCGAAACACGCTGAGATTGGTTATGAAAGACGATTCGAATAAAGACCTGGTTGTGGTCTGATGTCACATTACAGGGTACGTCAGCAGATTATATTTATGGAAATATTATTCTCTCTATGGTGGTATGTGGAACTTGTTTTGCAGAGCCAGACACGATCCTCGTGTTCAAAATCTTCTATAAAGTATTCAGAGGAGGAATCCGCCTTCCAATGCCGAAAACAATCTACGCGCCGGACTCATCGTCATTGAAGCCTGGTTCAGGAGCTACTGAGGGAGTCCTGGATTAGGGGGTATCCGGACAGCCGGACTGTTGGACTATGAAGATACAAGATTGAAGACTTCGTCGGATATGTAGATCTCCTTCCTTGTAACCGACTATGTGTAACCCTAGCCCCCTCCGGTGTCTATATAAACCGGAGGGTTTAGTCCGTAGGACGAACAACAATCATACCATAGGCTAGCTTCTAGGGTTTAGCCTCTCTGATCTCGTGGTAGATCAACTCTTGTACTACTCATATTATCAGGAACAATCAAGCAAGACGTAGGGTATTACCTCCATCAAGAGGGCCCGAACCTGGGTAAACATCATGTCCCCTACCTCCTGTTACCATCCGCCTAGACGCACAGTTCGGGACCCCCTACCCGAGATCCGCCGTTTTTGACACCGACACCCCCATTTGGGAGGCCCCATCAAGATCTTCTTTGGAGAACAACCGGTTACCGTGTATCATCCCGTGTTGACTTTGGATCGTGTGATCTCTTTATGTTCTTGGATCTAGCACATGTGTGATCGTTCTTGTTGGTTTGAGTGATTCTCTCATGTTTTCCCTCATGTTCTTCGTGTTCTTCGCGGGATCCGCTCCTTTCGTGAAAGATCGGCCATCTAGGGTTCCACCCTACATCATGTTGCTATCTAGAGCCACATTGATCACGATTTCGGAGCCTCCCCGTTGTGTTTTCTAGCCTTATTTTTTTGATTTCGTCCTAAGTTCAAAAATCCCCACCAAAAATAGCCCCCAATTTTTTTTGTGATTTGTTTGTTTGATGATGTTTTATTGATTTTGATCCATGGATTTGCTTGGTTTAGAGTGGATCTAGCATGTCCCCAAGTTTCCTCACTTTCCATCCACGAAATCCATCAAATTTTGCCCTTGGAATCATCAATTTCCGCCCCAATTCGAAAATTTCCGCCCCAAACGAGATCTGGAATCGTTGGGCTGGACATCCGGGCCATCAGGCCGGACATCCGGGCCCCAAGCCGGACATCCGGCTCCTGGAGCACAAAATCTGCATGGTTCTGGACATCAGCCACCACATATCCGCCCCCACCCCCGGATGCCCGGCCCCTGGGAATCCAGTCTGTCCCCTTTCACCGTTTTGTCCATAACTAATTTATCCGGAGTCCGATTTTTGCGTTCTTTAGCTCGTTGAGAAGCTCTTGACATCCCCCTCCCACAAAATACCAACACCATTTGACTCCATCAAATTTTTGGAACTTTGGCATCTTTGCCTAGGGCTTCCACCATATCATCTGCATAACCACCACCGACTTCCTCAACCTAACCAATTTTGTTCCCCTTAGCATTTGAGGTTTTTTGAGTTGTGATTTGAGTCTCCTAAGGTGTTTAGGCTACTTAGGGATGGTTGCTTCTTCATCAACCACCATCACCACCATAACTTCCGCATAGGCTTGCCCACCATACACTTCCACCACCCCAACTTAACCCAATTTTGTTTGTGTTGTGAGTTGTGTCTCCTAAGGTGTTTCGGCTACTTAGGGACCATGCTTCCAACTCCGACACCATGTATAGTCCACCACCTAACCCTCCACTTCCGCATTGCCTACTCATATAACCCATCATTGCACTTCCGCAACCACCATCGCATTCCCGCTACCACCATTTGACATTTGACATTTGAGATTGTGAGTTCACGGTTTTTCCATTTCCTAAGGTGTTTCGGCTACTTAGGGACGAGTCTACATCATCTTGGTATCTCCATCAAGATCACCGCCACTCATCATCGACACGGACGGTAACCTCCATATCATGTTGGTATCGTGGTATCCCTCCATTGTATATTCCCTTGCCATTGCATTGATAAACCCTAGCCCATGTTCCGTCACTTGCCTATCGAGACTAGCCATTTGAGTATTGTCGGCAACGTTACTTGTGCATATTAGTGATCATTAATCTACACCTTCCATTGCATACATACCATATCATATTGGTATCATCTTGATATCATATCATCTCATGTGCCTCAAGTTTGTTCTCGCATATACATAATTGCTATCTTTGTTTGTGCATTTCGCAAAGTGGCCATATACAGAAAAAAGAAGAATAAAGCTTTTAAGCAAAGAAAAAGAGAGCAAAGAGCTTGTAAGCAAGAGCCATAGCATCATACCACATTGCACATAAGATTGTCATATCCGATCATCTTGGATCATCGTGTGAGAAACACCGGGAACCATACATACATAGCATACTTGGGATAGAAAATTTATCCATTTTGCATATCGTAGGTTGTGCACAAGTGTCGTATCCGCCTATAGAGCAGTCGTGCTAGCTTCTCTCTTGAGTTGTGCAACACGAGCATTTTCCATGGATTCCACATTTTGTGTTCATTCCTTGGTTGCACGACCCCATTTATCTATCCGTGTGTGTGTGTTTCTGTGTGCCACATATTGCTATTGGTCTACTTGTTTCACTTGCGAATTTGTGAATCTCTTTCAACATTATTGACTCTTGTTAACATTTTGCAACAAATTTTTGTGCCACTATCCTCACCGAGCTCCACTATAAGCCTTACTTGTGTAGGTGTGAGAAATCGACGAGATCGGTACCAATTGTGCTATTTCCTTGTTACATCATTGAGTGATCATTGATCCATCTTCAACATCGGTCAAGGTACATTTGTTATAGTTCTTCTCTTTCTCCCACTCATATTTGCTCGAGTCTTGTGATGGATAGGCAAGGCATTTCATCTCCAGTCTTCGACAACAGCGACGGTGTGAACAACTACATCACCAAAGCGTCAATCTTCGATCTACAACGACAAATGCAAGGCGCATAATCAAGATTGCGAGAGCGCATAGAGAACCTCTCCATCGACATTCACCACTCTGATGCAAGGAAAAGGGACTACATCGACAACAAGCTTTCCGCACAAAAGGAGGAGCAAGATGCAAGGATGGAGGAGATTCAGACCTTGTTGACCAAACGTTCTTCCTCTTTATCATCCTCAAGGTGGCGGAGAGCAAGTCAATCATCTTCGGAGCACCCAAGCGATGCAAGCGCAAGTCGTCCACGTCCACATCTCCATGGCGACCAATGTCGGTGTCAAAACCCACGGATCTTGGGTAGGGGGTCCCAAACTGTGCGTCTAGGATCCATGGTAACAGGAGACGGGGGACACGATGTTTACCCAGGTTCGGGCCCTCTCTATGGAGGTAATACCCTATGTCCTGCTTGATTGATCTTGATGAATATGAGTGCTACAAGAGTTGATCTACCACAAGATCGTAATGGCTAAACCCTAGAATTCTAGCCTGTATGACTATGGTAATGAGTATATCCTTTTCGGACTAACCCATCCGGTTTATATAGACACCAAGGGGATCTAGGGTTTACATCGAGTCGGTTACATAAGAAGGAATCTTCATAGTCGGCCGCCAAGCTTGCCTTCCACGCCAAGGAGAATCCAATCCGGACACGGGTATAGTCTTCGGCCTTGATGTCTTCACAACCCATCAGTCCGGCCCATGGATAACATGCCGGACACCCAAGGACCCCTTAGTCCAGGACTCCCTCAACCACCATCACGTTCGTGATCCACATCGTCATGAAGGGCAAGTCACTAGCCCCACACTTGACATTGAGTGCATTTCCTATGAGAGGATGAGTGTGACCACCGCTAGCCCCATACTTGATAGCATGCCACACATCCTATGTGAGGTTGAGAGCCATTTGAGTGACAACACCAACCATACGAGTGAGAGCATCCAAGAGGGAGTGAGTGAGCCACAACACTTAGTGAGTGAGGTAGTTGACACGGCATGTGAGGCCACTATGATTTCTAACAACTTAACCTCTACACCGAGTGTGTTTCCTTTGGTGCTAGCTCTCCTACATGACGACATGCCTATCCTCGACGAGTCCATACCTCCAATGGAGACAACGATGGCCATGGTGGAAGAAGATGCACGCCCACATGGTACCATCAACTTGCAACCTCACCTACAACACATGAGCGATGCTCCAAAGGTAGCACAGGTGATAGTGCTTCTCTTGTACCACTAGTGGACTATCTCACCAATGATTGCTTGCATGATGTTGATCCACCTATTCCCATGCTTCATGCTAGTGCGACTTCTTCATGTCATGACTTTCCCATTTATGATGAATATGATGATGAGCATGTTGATTTGCCTAGTTCTGATGCTATGCTCCATAGGATATCATGTGAAAATTCTATTGGTCACGTCATGTTTGACAATCCTTTGAAATTGTCATATGCTATGAATGAGATCTCCCATATTGCATCATTTCAATCTCAACATAGTAACTATGCATGCCCCAGTAAAATAAACCACATTTGCACTTATGGCATAGATGATGAGATGGTGGTCATTGGCTTTTGTTTTTCATGCGATGATATTGCTATGCTTCCTTTACATGATTTGCGCAATTCATCTCCTATACCATGCCATGATCACATAGAACCAAATATGCTTTGTTTTGGATGTTGTCAATATTCTCCATGTGATGTTTCTATTAATGATCATGAGGAGACCCCCATAGTTTCCTCATACATATTAGGAGATTTTGATGCATTCCATACTTTGCATGATTCCCATAATTGCTTGCACCATATGCATTCCATGAATAACAATGCTCTACATATCTCTCATGATGAATTACACAATTTGAGTCTCCATTATGCTATACATAATGATACGTCTCCAATGTATCTATAATTTTTGATTGCTCCATGCTATATTATCTACTGTTTGGACTATGTTGGGCTTTATTTTCCACTTTCATATTATTTTTGGGACTAACCTATTAACCGGAGGCCCAGCCCAGAATTGCGGTTTTTTTCCTATTTCAGTGTTTCGAAGAAACGGAATATCAAACGGAGTCCAAACGGAATAAAATCTTCGGGAACATGATTTTCTCACCGAACGTGATCCAGGAGACTTGGACCCTGCTCCAAGGAACAAAAGAGGCGGTGACGAGGGTGGGGTGTGCCCCCTGTCTCGTGGGCCCCTCGTTGCTCCTTCGGCGTACTTCTTCCTCCTATATATACACACGTACCCCCAAACGATCAGAACAGGAGCCAAAAACCTAATTCCACCGCCGCAACTTTCTGTATCCACGAGATCCCATCTTGGGGCCTGTTGCGGAGCTCCGTCAGAAGAGGGCCGTCATCACGGAGGGCTTCTACATCATCCTAGCCCCTCCGATGAAGTGTGAGTAGTTTACCTCAGACATTCGGGTCCATAGTTAGTAGCTAGATGGCTTCTTCTCTCTCTTTGAATCTCAATACAAAGTTCTCCCCCTCTCTTGTGGAGATCTATTCGATGTAATCTTCTTTTTGCGGTGTGTTTGTTGAGACCGATGAATTGTGGGTTGATGATCAAGTCTATCTATGAATAATATTTGAATCTTCTCTGAATTCTTTTATGTATGATTGGTTATCTTTGCAAGTCTCTTCGAATTATCCGTTTGGTTTGGCCAACTAGATTGGTAGTTCTTGCCATGGGAGAAGTGCTTAGCTTTGGGTTCGATCTTGCGGTGTCCTTACCTAGTGACAGAAGGGGCAGCAAGGCACGTATTGTATCGTTGCCATCGAGGATAACAAGATGGGGTTTATTTCATATTGCATGAATTTATCTCTCTACATCATGTCATCTTGCTTAACGCGTTACTCTGTTTTTAACTTAATACTCTAGATGCGTGCTGGATAGCGGTCGATGAGTGGAGTAATAGTAGTAGATGCAGAATCGTTTCGGTCTACTTGTCACGGATGTGATGCCTATATACATGATCATGCCTAGATATTCTCATAACTATGCTCAGTTCTGTCAATTGCTCAACAGTAATTTTTTCACCCACCGTAGAATACTTATGCTCTTGAGAGATGCCACTAGTGAAACCTATGGCCCCCGGGTCTATTCTCATCATATCAATCTCCATCACTTTAATCTTGCTTTGCTTTTTTTACTTTGCCTTTACTTTTTACTTTGCATCTTTATATCAAAAATACCAAAAATATTATATCTATCAGATCTCACTCTCATAAGTGACCGTGAAGGGCTTGACAACCCCTAATCGCGTTGGTTGCGAGTAGCTATCATTTTGTGCAGGTATGAGGGACTTGAGCGTGGCCTCCTACTGGATTGATACCTTGGTTCTCAAAAACCGAGGGAAATACTTACGCTACTCTGCTGCATCATCCCTTCCTCTTCGGGGAAAACCAACACAAGCTCAAGACGTAGCAAGAAGGATTTCTGGCGCCATTGCCGGGGAGTCTACGCAAAAAGTCAACATACCAAGTACACATCACAATCCCCATCTCTCGCATTACATTATTTGCCATTTGCCTCTCGTTTTCCTCTCCCCCACTTCACCCTTGCTGTTTTATTCGCCCTCTCTCTCTCTATCCTCCCTCTCTATTTGCCTCTTTTGTCCGCTTGCTTTGTGTTTGCTTGTTTGTCGCGATGGCTCAAGATAATACTAAATTGTGTGACTTCACCAATACCAATAATAATGATTTCCTTAGCACTCTGATTGCTCCTCTTACCGATGCTGAATCTTGTGAAATTAATACTGCTTTGTTGAATCTTGTTATGAAAGATCAATTCGTCGGCCTTCCTAGTGAAGATGCCGCTACTCATCTGAATAGTTTCATTGATTTATGTGATATGCAAAAGAAAAAAGATGTCGATAATGATGTCGTTAAATTGAAGCTATTTCCTTTTTCACTTAGAGATCGTGCTGAAGCTTGGTTTTCTTCTTTGCCTAAGAATAGTATTGATTCATGGAACAAGTGCAAAGATGCTTTTATCTCTAAGTATTTTCCTCCCGCTAAGATCACCTCTCTTAGAAATGATATTATGAACTTTAAACAACTTGATCATGAACATGTTGCACAAGCTTGGGAGAGAATGAAATTAATGATACATAATTGCCCTACTCATGGTTTGAATTTGTGGATGATTATACAAAATTTTTATGCCGGATTGAATTTTGCTTCTAGAAATCTTTTAGATTTGGCCGCGGGAGGCACTTTTATGGAAATCACTTTAGGAGATTCTACTAAACTCCTAGATAATATTATGGTTAATTATTCTCAATGGCATACTGAAAGATCTTTTAATAAAAAAAGTGCATGCGATAGAAGAAATTAATGTGTTGAGTGGAAAGATGGATGAACTTATGAAATTATTTGCTACTAAGAGTGTTTCTTCTGATCCTAATGATATGCCTTTGTCTACTTTGATTGAGAATAACAATGAATCTATGGATGTGAATTTTGTTGGTAGGAATAATTTTGGTAACAACGCTTATAAAGGGAATTTTAATCTTAGGCCATATCCTAATAATCCTTCTAATAATTATGGGAATTCCTACAACAACTCTTATGGAAATTATAATAAGATGTCCTCTGATTTTGAATCTAATATTAAAGAATTTATTTCTTTGCAAAAGAATTTTAATGCTATGATTGAAGAAAAGTTGCTTAAGATTGATTATTTGGCTAGGAACGTTGATAGAATTGCTCTTGATGTTGATTCTTTGAAAATTAGATCTATTCCACCTAAGCATGATATCAATGAGTCTCTAAAATCCATGAGAATTTCAATTGATGATTGTAAGGAAAGAACCTCTAGGATGCGTGCTTCCAAAGATTCCTTTATTAAAGCGTGTTCTTCCAATTCCTATGAAAATCAAGATGAAGATCTAAAAGTTATCAATGTGTCTCCAGTTAAATCTTTATTTTGCAATATGAATCTTGATTAAACTGAATATGATCTTCCTTTACCTAGAAGGCGTTCTAAAAATTCGGAGTATTTTGATCTTAATGATTGAATTGATGAAAGTGGGATTGCAAGAAATAAAAATCTAGATGTTGCTAAACCCACTATATTGGATTTAAAGTAATTTAATTATGAAATTTGCTCTTTAATTGATTGTATTTCCTTGTTGCAATCCGTGCTAAATTCTCCACATGCCTATAGTCAAAATAAAGCCTTCACGGAACATATTGTTGATGCCTTGATGCAATCTTATGAAGAAAAACTTGAGTTGAAAGTTTCTATCCCTAGAAAACTCTATGATGAGTGGGAACCAACTATTAAAATTAAAATTAAAGATCGTGAGTTTTATGCTTTGTGTGATTTGGGTGCTAGTGTCTCTACTATTCCCAAAACTTTGTGTGGTTTGCTAGATTTCCGTAACTTTGATGATTGCTCTCTAAACTTGCGTCTTGCAGATTCCACTATTAAGAAACCTATGGGAAGAATTAATGATGTTCTTATTGTTGCAAATAGGAATTGTGTGCCCGTAGATTTCATTGTTCTTGATATAGATTGCAATCCTTCTTGACCTATTATTCTTGGTAGACCTTTCCATAGAACGGTTGGTGCGATTATTGATATGAAGGAAGGGAATATTAGATTTCAATTTCCATTAAAAAAGGGCATGGAACAATTTACTAGAAAGAAAATAAAATTTCCATATGAAACTATCATGAGAGCCACTTATGGATTGCCTACCAAAGATGGCAATACCTAGATCTATCCTCGCTTTTATGCCTAGCTAGGGGCGTTAAACGATAGCGCTTGTTGGGAGGCAACCCAATTTTATTTTTATTCCTTGCTTTTTGCTCCTGTTTAGTAATAAGTATATTATTTAGCCTCTGTTTTGTTTGTGTTTTTTGTGTTTAATTAGTGTTTGTGCCAAGTAGAACCGTCGGGAAGACTTGGGGAAAGTCTTGTTGAACTTGCTGTAAAAAACAGAAACTTTAGCGCTCATGAGAACTGCTGTCATTTTATTTTAAGAGTGCTATTTAGTTAATTCTTTTTGAAGATGATTAATAGATAAATTCCTCACGTCCAGAAACTTATTTTAGAATTTTTGGGGTTCCAGATCTTGTGCTAGCTACAGATTACTACAGACTGTTCTGTTTTTGACAGATTCTGTTTTTCGTGTGCTGTTTGCTTATTTTGATGAATCTATGGCTAGTAAAATAGTTTATAATACATAGAGAAGTTGGAATACAGTAGGTTTAACACCAATATAAATAAAGAATGAGTTAATTAAAGTGCGTTGAAGTGGTCTTTTGTTTTCTTTCGCTAACAGAGCTCACGAGTTTTCTTCTTTGAGTTTTGTGTTGTGAAGTTTTCAAGTTTTGGGTGAATTCTTGTGATGGATTATGGAACAAGGAGTGACAAGAGCCTAAGATTGGGGATGCCCATGGCAACCCCAAGATAATCCAAGGACACCAAAGAGTCAAAGCTTGGGGATGCCCCGGAAGGCATCCCCTCTTTCATCCACTTCCATCGGTAATTTACTTGGAGCTATATTTTTATTCACCAACATGATATGTGTTTTGCTTGGAGTGTCTTGTATTATTTGTGTCTTTGTGTCTTAGTATGCCACAATCATCCTTGATATACACACCTTTTGAGAGATCCATACATGAATTAAAATTTGATAGAATACTCTATGTGCTTCACTTATATCTTTTGAGCTAAGTAGTTTTGCTCTATGTGCTTCACTTAGATCTTTTCGAGCACAGTGGTGGATTTGTTTTAAAGAAAATATTGATCTCTCATGCTTCATTTAAATCATTTTGAGAGTCTCTTAATAGCATGGTAATTTGCTTAATAATAATATGCGTGGTATTCAAGATTTGTGAAACTTTCTTTTGAGTGTGTTGAATACTAAGAAAAGATTGAAGCATGATAATTGTTTTGAGATATGGAAGTGATAATATTAAAGTCATGCTAGTTGAGTAGTTGTGAATTTAAAGAATACTTGTGTTAAATTTTGTGATTCCCGTAGCATGCACGTATGGTGAACCGTTATGTGATGAAGTCGGAGCATGATTTATTTATTGATTGTCTTCCTTATGAGTGGCAGTCGGGGACGAGCGATGGTCTTTTCCTACCAATCTATCCCCCTAGGAGCATGCGCGTAATACTTTGCTTTGATAACTTCTAGATTTTTGCAATAAGTATATGAGTTCTTTATGACTAATGTTGAGTCCATGGATTATATGCACCCTCACCCTTCCACCTTTGCTAGCCTCTCTAATACCGCACACCTTTCGCCGGTATCATACACCTACCATATACCTTCCTCAAAACAGCCACCATACCTACCTATTATGGCATTTCCATAGCCATTCCGAGATATATTGCCATGCTACTTTCCACCATCTAGTTCATCATGCCACATTCATCATTGTCATATTGCATATCCCGGTACACCGCCGGATGCATTCACATAGAGTCATATTTTGTTCTAAATATCGAGTTGTAATTGTTGAGTTGTAAGAAAAATAAAAGTGTGATGATCATCATTATTAGAGCATTGTCCCAGTGAGGAAAGAATGATGGAGAAGTTGGGATGAGACTCCGGACGATAAATAAATAAATAAAAGAGGCCAAAGAAGCCCAAATAAAAAGAGGCCATAAAATATAAAAAAATATAAAAAGGCCCAAATAAAAAATAATATATATAAAAAAGAGAGAAAGAGAGAGAAGGGACAATATTACTATCCTCTTACCACACTTGTGCTTCAAAGTAGCACCATGATCTTCATAGTAGAGAGTCTCTCATGTTATCACTTTCATATACTAGTGGGAATTTTACATTATAGAACTTGGCTTGTATATTCCAATGATGGGCTTCCTCAAATTGCCCTAGGTATTCCTCAAATTGTATATTCCAACTCAAGTTGGATGCACACCCACTTAGTTTCTTTTTGAGCTTTCATATACTTATAGTGTTGGGGAACGCAGTAATTTCAAAAAATTTCCTACGCACACGCAAGATCATGGTGATGCATAGCAACGAGAGGGGAGAGTGTTGTCTACGTACCCTTCGTAGACCGCAACGGAAGTGTTGACGCAAGGTAGAGGAAGTAGTCGTACGTCTTCCTGATCTGACCGATCCAAGCACTGTTACTCCGGCACCTCCGAGTTCTTAGAACACGTACAGCTCGATGACGCTCCCTGGGCTCCGATCCAGCAAAGCTTCGGGGATGAGTTCCGTCAGCACAACAGCGTGGTGACGATGATGATGTTATACCGACGGAAGGCTTCGCCTAAGCACTACAACGATATGATCGAGGTGGAATATGGTGGCAGGGGGCACCGCACACGGCTAAGGAACGATCACGTGGATCAACTTGTGTGTCTAGAGGTGCCCCCTGCCCCCGTATATAAAGGATCCAGGGGGGTGCGGCCGGCCCTATGGTGGCACGCAGGAGGAGTCCTACTCCTACCGGGAGTAGGACTCCCACCCCAATCCTTGTCCAACTAGGAGAGGTGGAGGGAGAATAGGAAAGGGGGGGCGCCGCCCCTCCCTCCTTGTCCAATTCGGACTAGGGGGAGAGGGGCGCGCGGACTGCCCTGGCATTCCCTTCCTCTTCTCCACATTAGGCCCATGAGGCCCATTAACCCCCCGGGGGGTTCCGGTAACCCCCCGGTGCTCCGGTTTTATCCGATACTTCTCCGGAACCCTTCCGGTGTCCGAATATAGTCATCCAATATATCAATCTTTATGTCTCGACCATTCGAGACTCCTCGTCATGTCCGTGATCACATCCGGGACTCCGAACTAACTTCGGTACATCAAAATGCATAAACTCATAATAATTGTCATCGTAACGTTAAGCATGCGGACCCTACGGTTCGAGAACAATGTAGACATGACTGAGACAAATCTCCGGTCAATAACCAATAGCGGGACCTGGATGCCCATATTGGCTCCTACATATTTTACGAAGATCTTTATCGGTCAGACCGCATAACAACATACGTTGTTCCCTTTATCATCGGTATGTTACTTGCTCGAGATTCGATCGTCGGTATCCAATACCTAGTTCAATCTCGTTACCGGCAAGTCTCTTTACTTGTTCTGTAATACATCATCCCGCAACTAACTCATTAGTTGCAATGCTTGCAAGGCTTATGTGATGTGCATTACCGAGAGGGCCCAAAGATATCTCTCCGACAATCGGAGTGACAAATCCTAATCTCGAAATACGCCGACCCAACATGTACCTTCGGAGACACCTGTAGAACTCCTTTATAATCACCCAGTTACGTTGTGACATTTGGTAGCACATAAAGTGTTCCTCCGGTAAACGGCATTTGCATAATCTCATAGTCATAGGAACATGTATAAGTCATGAAGAAAGCAATAGCAACATACTAAACGATCAAGTGCTAAGCTAACGGAATGGGTCATGTCAATCACATCATTCTCCTAATGATGTGATCCCGTTAATCAAATGACAACTCATGTCTATGGCTAGGAAACATAACCATCTTCGATTAACGAGCTAGTCAAGTAGAGGCATACTAGTGACACTCTGTTTGTCTATGTATTCACACATGTATTATGTTTCCGGTTAATACAATTCTAGCATGAATAATAAACATTTACCATGAAATAAGGAAATAAATAATAACTTTATTATTGCCTCTAGGGAATATTTCCTTCAGTCTACCACTTGAAGTAGAGTCAATAATCTAGTTCACATCGCCGTGTGATTTAACAGCAATAGTTCACATCACCATGTGATTAACACCCATAGTCTACATCGATATGTGACCAACACCCAAAGGGTTTACTAGAGTCAGTAATCTATTTCACATCGCTATGTGATTAACACCCAAAGAGTACTAAGGTGTGATCATGTTTTGCTTGTGAGATAATTTTAGTCACTGGGTCTGTTATATTCAGATCCGTAAGTATTTTGCAAATATTTATGTCAACAATGCTCTGCACGGAGCTACTCTAGCTAATTGCTCCCACTTTCAATATTTATCTAGATTGAGACTTAGATTCATCTAGATTAGTGTCAAAACTTGAATCGACGTAACCCTTTACGACGAACCTTTTTTCACCTCCGTAATCAAGAAACATATCCTTATTCCAGTAAGGATAATTTTGACCGCTGTCCATTGATCTACTCCTAGATCACTATTGTACTCCCTCTCTTAACACAGTGTATGGTATACAATAGATCTGGTACACAGCATGGCATACTTTATAGAACCTATGACTGAGGCATAGGGAATGACTTTCATTCTCTTTCTATCTTCTGCCGTGGTTGGGCTTTGAGTCTTACTCAACTTCACACCTTGTAACACAGGCAAGAACTCTTTCTTTGACTGCTCCATTTTGAACTACTTCAAAATCTTGTCAAGGTTTGTACTTATTGAAAAAAACTTACCAAGTGTCTTGATCTATCTCTATAGATCTTGATGCTCAATATGTAAGCAACTTCACCGAGGTCCTTCTTCGAAAAACTCCTTTCAAATACTCCTTTATGCTTTGCAGAATAATTCTACATTATTTCCGATCAACAATATGTCATTTACATATACTTATCAGAAATGTTGTAGTGCCCCCACTCACTTTCTTTTAAATACAGGCTTCATCGCAAGTCTGTATAAAACTATATGCTTTGATCAACTTATCAAAGCGTGTATTCCAACTCCGAGATGCTTGCACCAGTCCATAGATGGATCGCTGGAGCTTGCATATTTTTATAACACCTTTAGGATTGGCAAAACCTTCTGGTTGCATCATATACAACTCTTCTTTAATAAATCCATTAAGGAATGCAATTTTGTTTATCCATTTGCCAGATTTCATAAAATGCGGCAATTGCTAACATGATTCGGATAGACTTAAGCATAGGTACGAGTGAGAAACTCTCATCGTAGTCAACACCTTGAACTTGTCGAAAACCTTTTTGCGACAATTCTAGCTTTGTAGATAGTAACACTACTATCAGCGTCCGTCTTCCTCTTGAAGATCCATTTAATCTCAATGGCTCGCCGATCATTGGGCAACTCAATCAAGGTCCATACTTTGTTCTCATACATGGATCTCATCTCAGATTTCATGGCCTCAAGCCATTTTGCGGAATCTGGGCTCATCATCGCTTCCTCATAGTTCGTAGGCCCGTCATGGTCAAGTAACATGACCTCCAGAACAGGATTACCGTACCACTCTGGTGCGGATCTCACTCTGATTTACCTACGAGGTTCGGTAGTAACTTGATCTGAAGCTACATGATCATCATCATTAGCTTCCTCACTAATCCGTGTAGTAGTCACAGGAACAAATTTCTGTGATGAACTACTTTCCAATAAGGGACCAGGTACAGTTACCTCATCAAGTTCTACTTTCCTCCCACTCACTTCTTTCGAGAGAAACTCCTTTTCTAGAAAGGATCCATTCAAAGCAACGAATAACTTGCCTTCGGATCTGTGATAGAAGGTGTACCCAACATTTTTTTTGGGTATCCTATGAAGACGCACTTCTCCGATTTGGGTTAGAGCTTATCAGGTTGAAACTTTTTCACATAAGCATTGCAACCTCAAATTTTAAGAAACGACAGCTTAGGTTTCTTGCCAAACCATAGTTCATACGGTGTCGTCTCAACGGATTTAGATGGTGCCCTATTTAACGTGAATGTAGCTGTCTCTAATGCATAACCTCAAAACGATAGCGCTAAATCTGTAAGAGACATCATAGATCGCACCATATCAAGTAAAGTACGATTACGACGTTCGGACACACCATTACACTGTGGTGTTCTAGGTGGCATGAGTAGTGAAATTATTTCACATTGTTTTAACTGAAGGCAAAACTCGTAACTCAAATATTTTACTTCTACGATCATATCGTAGAAACTTTTATTTTTGTTACAATGATTCTCCACTTCACTCTAAAATTATTTGAACTTTTCAAATGTTTCAGACTTGTGTTTCATCAAGTAGATATAACCATATCTGCTCAAATCATCTGTGAAGGTCCGAAAATAATGATACCCGTCGCGAGCCTTAACACTCATCGGATCGCATACATCAGTATGTATTTCCAATAAGTCAGTTACTCGCTCCATTGTTCCGCAGAACGGAGTCTTAGTCATCTTTCCCATGAGGCATGGTTCGCAAGCATCAAGTGATTCATAATCAAGTGATTGCAAAATCCCATCAGCACGGAGTTTCTTCATGCGCTTTATACCAATATGACCTAAACGGCGGTGCCACAAATAAGTTTCACTATCATTATTAACTTTGCATCTTTTGGTTTCAATATATTATGAATATGTGTGTCACTATGATCGAGATCCAACGAACCATTTTTCATTGGGTGTGTAACCATATAAGGTTTTATTCATGTAAACAGAACAACAATTTATTCTCTTACTTAAATGAATAATCGTATTGCAATAAACATGATCAAATCATATTCATGCTCAACGCAAACACCAAATAACACTTATTCAGGTTCAACACTAATCCCGAAAGTATAGGGAGTGTGCGATGATGATCATATCAATCTTGGAACCACTTCCAACACACATCGTCACTTCACCCTTAACTAGTTTCTGTTTATTCTGCAACTCCCGTTTCGAGTTACTAATCTTAGCAACTGAACTAGTATCAAATACTGAGGGGTTGCTATAAACACTAGTAAAGTACACATAAATAACATGTATATCAAATATACTTATGTTCACCTTGCCATCCTTCTTATCTGCCAATCACTTGGGATAGTTCCGCTTCCAGTGACCAGTCCCTTTGCATTAGAAGCACTCAGTCTCCGGCTTAGGTCCAGACTTGGGCTTCTTCACTTGAGCAGCAACTTGCTTGCTGTTCTTTTTGAAGTTCCCCTTCTTCCCTCTGCCCTTTTCTTGAAACTAGTGGTCTTGTCTACCATCAACACTTGATGTTTTTCTTGATTTTTATCTTCATCGATTTCATCATCATGAAAAGCTCGGGAGTCATTTTCGTCATCCCTTGCATACTATAGTTCATCACGAAGTTCTACTAACTTGGTCATGGTGACTAGAGAATTCTATCAATCACTATCTTATCTGGAAGATTAACTCCCACTTGATTCAAGCGATTGTAGTACCCAGACAATCTGAGCACATGCTCACTAGTTGAGCGACTCTCCTCCATCTTTTAGCTATAGAACTTGTTGGAGACTTCATATCTCTCAACTCGGGTATTTGCTTGAAATATTAACTTCAACTCCTGGAACATCTCATATGGTCCATGACGTTCAAAACGTCTTTGAAGTCCCGATTCTAAGCCGTTAAGCATGGTGCACTAAACTATCAAGTAGTCATCATATTGAGCTAGCCAACCGTTCATAACATCTGCATCTGCTCCTGTAATAGGTCTGTCACCTAGCGGTGCATCTAGGACATACTTTTTCTGTGTAGCAATGAGGATAAACCTCATATCACGGATCCAATCCGCATCATTGCTACTAACATCTTTCAACACAATTTTCTCTAGGAACATATCAAAATAAACACAGGGAAGCAACAACGCGAGCTATTGATCTACAACATGATTTGCAAAATACTACCAGGACTAAGTTCATGATAAATTTAAGTTCAATTAATCATATTACTTAAGAACTCCCACTTAGATAGACATCCCTCTAATCATCTAAGTGATCACGTGATCCAAATCAACTAAACCATGTCCGATCATCACGTGAGATGGAGTAGTTTCAATGGTGAACATCACTATGTTGATCATATCTACTATATGATTCACGCTCGACCTTTCGGTCTCCGTGTTCCGAGGCCATATCTGTATATGCTTGGCTCGTCAAGTATAACCTGAGTATTCCGCGTGTGCAACTGTTTTGCACCCGTTGTATTTGAACGAAGAGCCTATCACACCCGATCATCACGTGATGTCTCAGCACGAAGAACTTTCGCAACGGTGCATACTCAGGGAGAACACTTCTTGATAATTTAGTGAGAGATCATCTTATAATGCTACCGTCAATCAAAGCAAGATAAGATGCATAAAAGATAAACATCACATGCAATCAATATAAGTGATATGATATGGCCATCATCATCTTGTGCCTGTGATCTCCATCTCCGAAGCACCGCCCTGATCACCATCGTCACCGGCACGACACCTTGATCTCCATCGCAGCATCGTTGTCGTGTCGCCAATCTTATGCTTCCACGACTATCGCTACTGCTTAGTGATAAAGTAAAGCATTACAGCGTGATTGCATTGCATACAATAAAGCGACAACCATATGGCTCCTGCCAGTTACCGATAACTCGGTTACAAAACATGATCATCTCATACAATAAAATTTAGCATCATGTCTTGACCATATCACATCACAACATGCCCTGGAAAAACAAGTTAGACGTCCTCTACTTTGTTTGTTGCAAGTTTTACGTGGCTGCTACGGGCTTAAGTAAGAACCAATCTCACCTACGCATCAAAACCACAACGATAGTTTGTCAATTTGACTCCGTTTTAACCTTCGCAAGGACCGGGCGTAGCCACACTTGGTTCAACTAAAGTTGGAGAAACAGTCACCCGCAAGCCACCTTTGTGCAAAGCACGTCGGGAGAACCGGTCTCGCGTAAGCGTACGCGTAATGTCGGTCCGGGCCGCTTCATCCAACAATACCGCCGAACCAAAGTATGACATGCTGGTAGGCAATATGACTTATATCGCCCACAACTCACTTGTGTTCTACTCATGCACATAACATCAAACCATAAAACCTAGGCTCGGATGCCACTGTTGGGGAACGCAGTAATTTCAAAAAATTTCCTATGCACACGCAAGATCATGGTGATGCATAGCAACGAGAGGGGAGAGTGTTGTCTACGTACCCTTCGTAAACCGCAACGGAAGCGTTGACGCAACGTAGAGGAAGTAGTCGTACATCTTCCCGATCCGACCGATCCAAGCACCGTTACTCCGGCACCTCCGAGTTCTTAGCACACGTACAGCTCGATGACGCTCCCCGGGCTCCGATCCAGCAAAGCTTCAGGGATGAGTTCCGTCAGCACAACGGCGTGGTGACGATGATGATGTTCTACCGACGCAGGGCTTCGCCTAAGCACTACAACGATATGATCGAGGTGGAATATGGTGGCAGGGGCACTGCACACGGCTAAGGAACGATCACGTGGATCAACTTGCGTGTCTAGAGGTGCCCCCCTGACCCGTATATAAAGGATCCAAGGGGGGGGTGCGGCCGGCCCTATGGTGGCGCGCAGGAGGAGTCCTACTCCTACCGGGAGTAGGACTCCCCCCCCCCAATCCTTGTCCAACTAGGAGAGGTGGAGGGAGAATAGGAAAGGGGAGGCGCCGCCCCTCCCTCCTTGTCCAATTCGGACTAGGGGGAGAGGGGGCGTGCGGCCTGCCCTGGCAGGCCCTTCCTCTTCTCCACATTAGGCCCATGAGGCCCATTAACCCCCCGGGGGGTTCCGGTAACCCCCCGGTGCTCCGGTTTCATCCGATACTTCTCCGGAACACTTCCGGTGTCCGAATATAGTCATCCAATATATCAATCTTTATGTCTCGACCATTTCGAGACTCCTCGTCATGTCCGTGATCACATCCGGGACTCCGAACTAACTTCGGTACATCAAAATGCATAAACTCATAATAATTGTCATCATAACATTAAGCGTGCGGACCCTACGGTTCGAGAACAATGTAGACATGACTGAGACAAATCTCCGGTCAATAACCAATAGCGGGACCTGGATGCCCATATTGGCTCCTACATATTCTACGAAGATCTTTATCGGTCAGACCGCATAACAACATACGTTGTTCCCTTTGTCATCGGTATGTTACTTGCTTGAGATTCGATAGTCGGTATCCAATACCTAGTTCAATCTCGTTACCGGCAAGTCTCTTTACTCGTTCTGTAATACATCATCCCGCAACTAACTCATTAGTTGCAATGCTTGCAAGGCTTATTTGATGTGCATTACCGAGAGGGCCCAGAGATACCTCTCCGACAATCGGAGTGACAAATCCTAATCTCGAAATACGCCAACCCAACATGTACCTTCGGAGACACCTGTAGAGCTCCTTTATAATCACCCAGTTACGTTGTGACGTTTGGTAGCGCACAAAGTGTTCCTCTGGTAAATGGCAGTTGCATAATCTCATAGTCATAGGAACATGTATAAGTCAAGAAGAAAGCAATAGCAACATACTAAACGATCAAGTGCTAAGCTAACGGAATGGGTCATGTCAATCACATCATTCTCCTAATGATGTGATCCCGTTAATCAAATGACAACTCATGTCTATGGCTAGGAAACATAACCATCTTCGATTAACGAGCTAGTCAAGTAGAGGCATACTAGTGACACTCTGTTTGTCTATGTATTCACACATGTATTATGTTTCTGGTTAATACAATTCTAGCATGAATAATAAACATTTCCGATGAAATAAGGAAATAAATAATAACTTTATTATTGCCTCTAGGGCATATTTCCTTCATATAGCTGTAGTGCATCCGTTGCATGGCAATCCCTACTCACTCACATTGATATCTATTGATGGGCATCTCCATAGCCCGTTGATACGCCTAGTTGATGTAAGACTATCTTCTCCTTTTTGTCTTCTCCACAACCACCATTCTATTCCACCTATAGTGCTATATGAAGGAAATATGCCCTAGAGGCAATAATAAAGTTATTATTTATTTCCTTATATCATGATAGATGTTTATTATTCATGCTAGAATTGTATAAACCGGAAACATAATACATGTGTGAATACATAGAGAATAACAGAGAGTCACTAGTACGCCTCTACTTGACTAGCTCGTTAATCAAAGATGGTTATGTTTCCTAACCATAGACATGAGTTGTCATTTGATTAACGGGATCACATCATTAGGAGAATGATGTGATTGACGTGACCCATTCCATTAGCTTAGCACTTGATCGTTTAGTTTGTTGCTATTGCTTTCTTCATGACTTATACATGTTCCTATGACTATGAGATTATGCAACTCCCATTTACCGGAGGAACACTTTGTGTGCTACCAAACGTCACAACATAACTGGGTGACTATGAAGGTGCTCTACAGGTGTCTCTGAAGGTACTTGTTGGGTTGGCGTATTTCGAGATTAGGATTTGTCACTCCGATTGTCGGAGAGGTATCTCTGGGCCCTCTCGGTAATGCACATCACTCAAGCCTTGCAAGCATTGCAACTAATAAGTTAGTTGCAGGATGATGTATTACGGAACGAGTAAAGAGACTTGCCAGTAACGAGATAGAACTAGGTATTGAGATACCAACGATCGAATCTTGGGCAAGTAACATACCGATGACAGAGGGAACAACGTATGTTGTTATGCGGTCTGACCGATAAAGATCTTCGTAGAATATGTAGGAGCCAATATGAGCATCCAGGTTCCTCTATTGGTTATTGACCGGAGACGTGTCTCGGTCATGTCTACATGGTTCTCGAACTCATAGGGTCCGCACGCTTAAAGTTCGGTGACGATCGTAATTAGGGTTTTTGTGTTTTGATGTACCGAAGGTTGTTCGGAGTCCCGGATGTGATCACGGACATGATGAGGAGTCTCGAAATGGTCGATACATAAAGATTGATATATTGGAAGCCTATATTTGGATATCGGAAACGTTCCGGGTGAAATCGGGATTTTACCGGAGTACTGGGGGGTTACCGGAACCCCCCGGGGGTTATTGGGCCTAGATGGGCCATAAGGGAGAAGAGGAGGGCCGGCCAGGGCCGGCCAGGGCAGGCCGCATGCCCCCTCTCCCTAGTCCGAATAGGACAAGGAAGGGGGGGGGGCGGCGCCTAAAGGAAATATGCCCTAGAGGCAATAATAAAGTTATTATTTATTTCCTTATATCATGATAAATGTTTATTATTCATGCTAGAATTGTATTAACCGGAAACATAATACTTGTGTGAATACATAGACAAACTTAGTGTCACTAGTATGCCTCTACTAGACTAGCTCGTTAATCAAAGATGGTTATGTTTCCTAACCATGAACAATGTGTTGTTATTTGATTAACGAGGTCACATCATTAGTTGAATGATCTGATTGACATGACCCCTTCCATTAGCTTAGCACCCGATCGTTTAGTATGTTGCTATTGCTTTCTTCATGACTTATACATGTTCCTATGACTATGAGATTATGCAACTCCCGTTTGCCGGAGGAACACTTTGGGTGCTACCAAACGTCACAACGTAACTGAGTGATTATAAAGGAGTACTACAGCTGTCTCCAATGGTAGATGTTGGGTTGGCGTTTTTCGAGATTAGGATTTGTCACTCCGATTGTCGGAGAGGTATCTTTGGGCCCTCTCGGTAATGCACATTACACAAGCCTTGCAAGCATTGCAACTAATGAGTTAGTTGCGGGATGATGGATTACAGAACGAGTAAAGAGACTTGCCGGTAACGAGATTGAACTAGGTATTGGATACCGACGATCGAATCTCGGGCAAGTAACATACCAATGACAAAGGTAACAACGTATGTTGTTATGCGGTCTGACCGATAAAGATCTCCGTAGAATATGTAGGAACCAACATGGGCATCCAGGTCCCGTTATTGGTTATTGACCGGAGACGTGTCTCGGTCATGTCTACATTGTTCTCGAACCGTAGGTTCCGCACGCTTAAGGTTTCGATGACAGTTATATTATGAGTTTATGAGTTTTGATGTACCGAAGGAGTTCGGAGTCCCGGATGAGATCGGGGACATGACGAGGAGTCTCGAAATGGTCGAGACGTAAAGATCGATATATTGGACGACTATATTCGGACTTCGGAAAGGTTCTGAGTGATTCGGGTATTTTTCGGAGTACCGGAGAGTTACGGGAATTCGCCGGGGAGTATATGGGCCTTAATGGGCCATACGGGAATAGAGGAAAGAGGTCAAAAGGAAGGAGGCCTGCGCCCCCCCTCTGGTCCGAACTGGACAAGGGGCGCAGCCCCCTTTTCCTTATTCCTCTCCCCCTCTTTCCCCTTCTCCTACTCCAACAAGGAAGGAGGGAGTCCTACTCCCGGTGGGAGTAGGACTCCCCTTGGCGCGCCTCCTCCTAGGCCGGCCGCCCCCTCCCCCTTGCTCCTTTATATACGGAGGCAGGTGGGCACCCCATGACACACAAGTTGATCATTGAGATCGTTTCTTAGCCGTGTGCGGTGCCCCCTGCCACCATATTCCACCTCGATCATATCGTTGTAGAGCTTAGGCGAAGCCCTGCGTCGGTAGAACATCAAGATCGTCACCACGCCGTCGTGCTGACGGAACTCCTCCCCGAAGCTTTGCTGGATCGGAGCCCGTGGATCGTCATCGAGCTATACGTGTGCTAAGAACTCGGAGGTGCCGGAGTAACGGTGCTTGGATCGGTCGGATCAGGAAGAAGACGTACGACTACTTCCTCTATGTTGTGTCAACGCTTCCGTTGCGATCTACATGGGTACGTAGATCAGACTCTCCCCCTCGTTGCTATGCATCACCATGATCTTGCGTGTGCGTAGGAAAATTTTGAAATTACTACGTTCCCCAACAGTGGCATCCGAGCCTAGGTTTTATGGTTTGATGTTATATGCACAAGTAGAACACAAGTGAGTTGTGGGCGATATAAGTCATACTGCCTACCAGCATGTCATACTTTGGTTCGGCGGTATTGTTGGATAAAGCGGCCCGGACCGACATTACGCGTACGCTTACGCGAGACCGGTTTCCCCGATGTGCTTTGCACATAGGTGACTTGCGGGTGACTGTTTCTCCAACTTTAGTTGAACCAAGTGTGGCTACGCCCGGTCCTTGCGAAGGTTAAAACGGAGTCTATTTGACAAACTATCGTTGTGGTTTGATGCGTAGGTGAGATTGGTTCTTGCTTAAGCCCGTAGCAGCCACGTAAAATTTGCAACAACAAAGTAGAGGACGTCTAACTTGTTTTTGCAAGGCATGTTGTCATGTGATATGGTCAAAATGTGATGAGTTATAAGTTGTTATATAAGATGATCATGTTTTGTTGAACTTATCGGCAACTGGCAAAAGCCTTATGGTTGTCTGTCTATTGCATAAGATGCAAGCGCCCAATAATTGCTTTATTTTATCGCTATGCGATAGCAATAGTTGCAAGAGCAAGTGTTGGCGAGACGACCACGTGACGACACATTGATATAGATCAAGATGATGGAGATCATGGTGTCATGCCGGTAATGATATAGATCATGACAGTACTTTGGAGATGGAGATCAAAGAAGCAAGATGATGATGGCCATATCATGTCACATATTTTGATTGCATACGATGTTTATCTTTTATACATCTTATTTTGCTTAGTTTGACGGTAGCATTTTAAGATGATCTCTCACTAATTACCAAGACGTGTTCTCCCTGAGTATGCACCGTTGCGAAAGTTCTTCGTGCTGAGACACCACGTGATGATCGGGTGTGATAGGCTCTACGTTCAAATACAACGGGTGCAAAACAGTTGCACACGCGGAATACTTAGGTTATACTTGACGAGCCAAGCATATACAGATATGGCCTCGGAACACGGAGACCGAAAGGTCGAGCGTGAATCATATAGTAGATATGATCAACATAGTGATGTTCACCAATGAAACTACTCCATCTCACGTGATGATCGGACATGGTTTAGTTGATTTGGATCACGTGATCACTTAGAGGATTAGAGGGATGTCCATCTAAGTGGGAGTTCTTAAGTAATATGATTAAATTGAACTTAAATTTATCGTGAACTTAGTCCTGGTAGTATTTTGCAAATTATGTTGTAGATCAATAGCTCGCGTTGTTTCTTCCCTGTGTTTATTTTGATATGTTCCTAGAGAAATTGTGTTGAAAGATGTTAGTAGCAATGATGCGGATTAGATCCATGATCTGAGGTTTATCCTCATTGCTGCACAGAAGAATTATGTCCTTGATGCACCGCTAGGTGACAGACCTATTGCAGGAGCAGATGCAGACGTTATGAACGTTTGGCTAGCTCAATATGATGACTACTTGATAGTTTAGTGCACCATGCTTAATGGCTTAGAATCGGGACTTCAAAGACGTTTTGAACGTCATGGACCATATGAGATGTTCCAGGAGTTGAAGTTAATATTTCAAGAAAATACCCGAGTTGAGAGATATGAAGTCTCCAACAAGTTCTATAGCTAAAAGATGGAGGAGAATCGCTCAACTAGTGAGCATGTGCTCAGATTGTCTGGGTACTACAATCGCTTGAATCAAGTGGGAGTTAATCTTCCAGATAAGATAGTGATTGACAGAATTCTCTAGTCACCATGACCAAGTTAGTAGAACTTCGTGATGAACTATAGTATGCAAGGGATGACGAAAACGACTCCCAAGCTCTTCGTGATGCTGAAATCAACGAAGGTAGAAATCAAGAAAAACATCAAGTGTTGATGGTTGACAAGTTTCAAGAAAAGGGCAAAGGGAAGAAGGGGAACTTCAAAAAGAACAGCAAGCAAGTTGCTGCTCAAGTGAAGAAGCCCAAGTCTGGACCTAAGCCTGAGACTGAGTGCTTCTACTGCAAAGGGACTGGTCACTGGAAGCGGAACTACCCCAAGTAATTGGCGGATAAGAAGGATGGCAAAGTGAACATAAGTATATTTGATATACATGTTATTGATGTGTACTTTACTAGTGTTTATAGCAAACCCTCGGTATTTGAGACTAGTTAAGGGTGAAGTGACGATGTGTGTTGGAAGTGGTTCCAAGATTGATTTGATCATCATCGCACACTCCCTATAATTTTGGGATTAGTGTTGAACCTAAATAAGTGTTATTTGGTGTTTGCGTTGAGCATGAATATGATTTGATCATGTTTATTGTAATACGGTTATTCATTTAAGTAAGAGAATAAATTGTTGTTCTGTTTACATGAATAAAACCTTATATGGTTACACACCCAATGAAAATAGTTCGTTGGATCTCGATCGTAGTGATACACATAATCATAATATTGAAACCAAAAGATGCAAAGTTAATAATGATAGTGCAACTTATTTGTAGCACTGCCGTTTAGGTCATATTGGTGTAAAGCGCATGAAGAAACTCCATGCTGATGGGCTTTTGGAATCACTTGATTATGAATCAGTTGATGCTTGCGAACCATGCCTCATGGGCAAGATGACTAAGACTCTGTTCTTCGGAACAATGGAGCGAGCAACAGATTTGTTGGAAATCATACATACTGATGTATGTGGTCTGATGAATATTGAGGCTCGCGACAGGTATCATTATTTTCTGATCTTCACAGATGATTTGAGCAGATATGAGTATATCTACTTGATGAAACATAAGTCTAAAACATTTGAAAAGTTCAAAGAATTTCAGAGTGAAGTGAAAAATCATCGTAACAAGAAAATTAAGTTTCTATGATCTGATCGTAGAGAAGAGTATTAGAGTTACGAGTTTGGCCTTCAGTTAAAAACAATGTGAAATAGTTTCACTACTCACACCACAAGGAACACCATAGTGTAACGGTGTGTCCGAACGTCATAACCGTACTTTATTAGATATAGTGCGATCTATGATGTCTCTTGCCGATCTACCACTATCGTTTTGGGGTTATGCATTAGAGACAACTGCATTCACGTTAAAAAAAGGGGCACCATCTAAGTCCATTGAGACGACACAATTTGAACTGTGGTTTAGCAAGAAACCAAAGTAGTCGTTTCTTAAAGTTTGGGGTTGTGATGCTTATGTGAAAAAGTTTCATCCTGATAAGCTCAAAACCAAATCGGAGAAATATGTCTTCATAGGATACCCAAAAGGAGACTGTTGGGTACACCTTCTATCACAGATCCTAAGGCAAGACATTCGTTGCTTATAATGGATACTTTCTAGAGAAGGAGTTTCTCTCGAAAGAAGTGAGTGGGAGGAAAGTAGAACTTGATAAGGTAATTGTACCTTCTCCTTTATTGGAAAGTAGTTCATCACAGAAATCTGTTCTTGTGACTCCTACACCAATTAGTGAGGAAGCTAATGATAATGATCATGAAACTTCGGATCAAGTTACTACCGAATCTCGTAAGTAAACCAGAGTGAAATCCGCACCAGAGTGGTACGGTAATCCTATTCTGGAGGTCATGTTACTTGACCATGACGAACCTACGAACTATGAGGAAGCGATGATGAGCCCAAATTCTGTGAAATGGTTTGAGGCCATGAAATCTGAGATATGATCCATGTATGAGAACAAAGTATGGACTTTGATGGATTTGCCCAATGATCGGCAAGACATAGAAAATAAATGGATCTTCAAGAGGAAGACGGACGTTGATAGTAGTGTTACTATCTACAAAGCTAGAATTATCGCAAAAGGTTTTCGACAAGTTCAAAGTGTTGACTACAATGAGAGTTTCTCACCCGTATCTATGCTTAAGTCTGTCCGAATCATGTTAGCAATTGCCGCATTTTATGAAATCTGGCAAATGGATAAACAAAACTGCATTCCTTAATGGATTTCTTAAAGAAGAGTTGTATATGATGCAACCAGTAGGTTTTGTCAATCCTAAAGGTGCTAACAAAATATGCAAGCTCCAGCGATTCATCTATGGACTGGTGCAAGCATCTCAGAGTTGGAATATACGCTTTGATGAGTTGATCAAAGCATATAGTTTTATACAGACTTGCGGTGAAGCCTGTATTTACAAGAAAGTGAGTGGGAGCACTACAACATTTCTGATAAGTATATGTGAATGACATATTGTTGATCGGAAATAATGTAGAATTATTCTGTAAAGCATAAAGGAGTGTTTGAAAGGAGTTTTTCAAAGAAAGACTTCGGTGAAGCTGCTTACATATTGAGCATCAAGATCTATAGAAATAGATCAAGACGCTTGATAAGTTTTTTCCAATGAGTACATACCTTGACAAGATTTTGAAGTAGTTCAAAATGGAGCAGTCAAAGAAAGAGTTCTTGCCTGTATTATAAGGTGTGAAGTTGAGTAAGACTCAAAGCCCGACCACAGCAGAAGATAGAAAGAGAATGAAAGTCATTCCCTATGCCTTGGCCATAGGTTCTATAAAGTATGTCATGCTGTATACCAGATCTATTGTATACCCTGCACTTATTTGGCAAGGGAGTACAATAGTGATCTAGGAGTAGATCACTGGACAGCGGTCAGAATTATCCTTAGTGAAATAAGGATATGTTTCTGGATTATGGACGTGACAAAAGGTTCGTCGTAAAGGGTTATGCCGATGCAAGTTTTGACACTAATCTTGATGACTCTAAGTCTCGGTCTAGATACATATTGAAAGTGGGAGCAATTAGCTAGAGTAGCTCCATGCAGAGCATTGTTGACATAGAAATTTGCAAAATACGTGTGGATCTGAATGTGGCAGACCCGTTGACTAAGATTCTCTCACAAGCAAAACATGATCACACCTTAGTACTCTTTGGGTGTTAATCACATAGCGATGTGAACTAGATTACTGAATCTAGTAAACCCTTTGGGTATTGGTCACATGGCGATGTGAACTATGGGTGTTAATCACATGATGATGTGAACTATCGATGTTAATCACATGGTGATGTGATCTAGATTATTGACTCTAGTGCAAGTGGGAGACTGAAGGAAATATGCCCTAGAGGCAATAATAAAGTTATTATTTATTTCCTTATATCATGATAAATGTTTATTATTCATGCTAGAATTGTATTAACCGGAAACATAATACATGTGTGAATACATAGACAAACTTAGTGTCACTAGTATGCCTCTACTAGACTAGCTCGTTAATCAAAGATGGTTATGTTTCCTAACCATGAACAATGTGTTGTTATTTGATTAACGAGGTCACATCATTAGTTGAATGATCTGATTGACATGACCCATTCCATTAGCTTAGCACCCGATCGTTTAGTATGTTGCTATTACTTTCTTCATGACTTATACATGTTCCTATGACTATGAGATTATGCAACTCCCGTTTGCTGGAGGAACACTTTGGGTGCTACCAAACGTCACAACGTAACTGGGTGATTATAAAGGAGTACTACAGGTGTCTCCAATGGTAGATGTTGGGTTGGCGTATTTCGAGATTAGGATTTGTCACTCCGATTGTCGGAGAGGTATCTCTGGGCCCTCTCGGTAATGCACATTACACAAGCCTTGCAAGCATTGGAACTAATGAGTTAGTTGCGGGATGATGTATTACAGAACGAGTAAAGAGACTTGCCGGTAACGAGATTGAACTAGGTATTGGATACCGACGATCGAATCTCGGGCAAGTAACATACCGATGACAAAGGAACAACGTATGTTGTTATGCGGTCTGACCGATAAAGATCTTCGTAGAATATGTAGGAGCCAATATGGGCATCCAGGTCCCGCTATTGGTTATTGACCGGAGACGTGTCTTGGTCATGTCTACATTGTTCTCGAACCGTAGGGTCCGCACGCTTAAGGTTTCGATGACAGTTATATTATGAGTTTATGAGTTTTGATGTACCGAAGGAGTTCGGAGTCCCGGATGAGATCGGGGACATGACGAGGAGTCTCGAAATGGTCGAGACGTAAAGATCGATATATTGGACGACTATATTCGGACTTCGGAAAGGTTCCGAGTGATTCGGGTATTTTTCGGAGTACCGGAGAGTTACGGGAATTCGCCGGGGAGTATATGGGCCTTATTGGGCCATACGGGAATAGAGGAAAGAGGCCAAAAGGAAGGAGGCCTGCGCCCCCCCTCTGGTCCGAATTGGACAAGGGGCGCAGCCCCCTTTTCCTTATTCATCTCCCCCTCTTTCCCCTTCTCCTACTCCAACAAGGAAGGAGGGAGTCCTACTCCCGGTGGGAGTAGGACTCCCCTTGGCGCGCCTCCTCCTAGGGCCGCCGCCCCCTCCCCCTTGCTCCTTTATATACGGAGGCAGGGGGGCACCCCATGACACACAAGTTGATCATTGAGATCGTTTCTTAGCCGTGTGCGGTGCCCCCTGCCACCATATTCCACCTCGATCATATCGTTGTAGAGCTTAGGCGAAGCCCTGCGTCGGTAGAACATCAAGATCGTCACCACGCCGTCGTGCTGACGGAACTCCTCCCCGAAGCTTTGCTGGATCGGAGCCCGGGGATCGTCATCGAGCTGTACGTGTGCTAAGAACTCGGAGGTGCCGGAGTAATGGTGCTTGGATCGGTCGGATCGGGAAGAAGATGTACGACTACTTCCTCTACGTTGTGTCAACGCTTCCGTTGCGATCTACAAGGGTACGTAGATCAGACTCTCCCCCTCGTTGCTATGCATCACCATGATCTTGCGTGTGCGTAGGAAAATTTTGAAATTACTACGTTCCCCAACAGCGCCCCCCTTTCCTCTTTCTCCCTTCCTCCTTCATTTTCCATCAAGGCAAGAGGGGGGAGTCCTACTCCCGGTTGGAGTAGGACTCCCCCAGGCGCACCCATAGGGACGGCCGCACCTCCCCTCTCCCTCCTTTATATACTGAGGCAAGGGGGCACCCCATGACACACAAGTTGATCCTCGTGATCGTTCTTTAGCCGTGTGCGGTGCCCCCTTCCACCATATTCACCTCGGTCATATTGTTGTGGTTTTGATGCGTAGGTGAGATGAGTTCTTGCTTAAGCCCGTAGCAGCCACGTAAAACTTGCAACAACAAAGTAGAGGACGTCTAACTTGTTTTTGCAGGGCATGTTGTGATGTGATATGGTCAAGACATGATGCTTAATTTTATTGTATCAGATGATCATGCTTTGTAACCGAGTTATCGGCAACTGGCAGGAGCCATATGGTTGTCGCTTTATTGTATGCAATGCAATTGCGCTGTAATGCTTTACTTTATCACTAAGCGGTAGCGATAGTCGTGGAAGCATAAGATTGGCGAGACGACAACGATGCTATGATGGTGATCCAGGTGTCGCGCCGGTGACGATGGTGATCATGAAGGTGCTTCAGAGATGGAGATCACAAGCACAAGATGATGATGGCCATATCATATCACTTATATTGATTGCATGTGATGTGTATCTTTTTATGCATCTTATCTTGCTTTGATTGACGGTAGCATTATAAGATGATCTCTCACTAAATTATCAAGAAGTGTTCTCCCTAAGTATGCACCGTTGCGAATGTTCTTCGTGCTGAGACACCACGTGATGATCGGGTGTGATAGGCTCTACGTTCAAATACAACGGGTGCAAAACAGTTGCACACGCGGTATACTCAGGTTATACTTGACGAGCCAAGCATATAGAGATATGGCCTCGGAACACGGAGACCGAAAGGTCGAGCGTGAATCATATAGTAGATATGATCAACATATTGATGTTCACCATTGATACTACTCCATCTCACGTGATGATCGGACATGGTTTAGTTGATTTGGATCACGTGATCACTTAGCGGATTAGAGGGATATCTTTCTAAGTGGGAGTTCTTAAGTAATATGATTAATTGAACTTAAATTTATCATGAACTTAGTACCTGATAGTATCTTGCTTGTCTATGTTTGATTGTAGATAGATGGCTCGTGCTATTGTCCCGTTGAATTTTAATGCGTTCCTTGAGAAAGCAAAGTTGAAAGATGATGGTAGCAATTACACGGACTGGGTCCGTAACTTGAGGATTGTCCTCATTGCTGCACAAAAGAATTACGTCCTGGAAGCACCGCTAAGTGCCAAGCCTGCTTCAGGAGCGACACCAGATGTTATGAACGTCTGGCAGAGCAAAGCTGATGACTACTCGATAGTTCAGTGTGCCATGCTTTACGGCTTAGAACCGGGTCTTCAACGACGTTTTGAACATCATGGAGCATATGAGATGTTCCAGGAGTTGAAGTTAATACTTCAAGCAAATGCCCGGATTGAGAGATATGAAGTCTCCAATAAGTTCTATAGATGCAAGATGGAGGAGAATAGTTCTGTCAGTGAACATATACTCAAAATGTCTGGGTATCATAATCACTTGACTCAACTGGGGGTTAATCTTCCTGTTGATAGTGTCATTGACAGAGTTCTTCAATCACTACCACCAAGCTACAAAAGCATCATGATGAACTATAATATGCAAGGGATGAATAAAACTATTCCTGAGCTCTTCGCGATGCTAAAAGCCACATAGGTAGAAATCAAGAAGGAGCATCAAGTGTTGATGGTTAATAAGACCACCAGTTTCAAGAAAAAGGGCAAAGGGAAGAAGAAAGGGAACTTCAAGAAGAACATCAAACAAGTTGCTGCTCAGGAGAAGAAACCCAAGTCTGGACCTAAGCCTGAGACTGAGTGCTTCTATTTGGCGGATAAGAAGGATGGCAAAGTGAACAAAGGTATATGTGATATACATGTTATTGATGTGTACCTCACTAATGCTCGCAGTAGCACCTGGGTATTTGATACTGGTTCTGCTGCTAACATTTGCAACTCGAAATAGGGGCTACGGATTAAGCGAAGATTGGCTAAGGACGAGGTGACAATGCGCGTGGGAAATGGTTCCAAAGTCGATGTGATCGCGGTCGGCACACTACCTCTACATCTACCTTCGGGATTAGTATTAGACCTAAATAATTGTTATTTGGTGCCAGCATTGAGCATGAACATTATATCTGGATCTTGTTTGATGCGAGACGGTTATTCATTTAAATCAGAGAATACTGGTTGTTCTATTTATATGAGTAATATCTTTTATGGTCATGCCCCCTTGAAGAGTGGTCTATTTTTGATGAATCTCGATAGTAGTGATACACATATTCATAATGTTGAAATCAAAAGATGCAGAGTTGATAATGATAGTGCAACTTTTTTGTGGCACTACCGTTTAGGTCATATCGGTGTAAAGCACATGAAGAAACTCCATACTGATGGACTTTTGGAACTACTTGATTATGAATCACTTGGTACTTGCGAACTGTCCCTCATGGGTAAGATGACTAAAACGCCGTTCTCTGGTACTATGGAGAGAGCAACGGATTTGTTGGAAATCATACATACAGATGTATGTGGTCCAATGAATGTTGAGGCTCGTGGCGGATATCGTTATTTTCTCACCTTCACAGATGATTTAAGCAGATATGGGTATATCTACTTAATGAAACATAAGTCTGAAACATTTGAAAAGTTCAAAGAATTTCCAAGTGAAGTTGAAAATCATCATAACAAGAAAATAAAATTCCTACGATCTGATCGTGGAGGAGAATATTTGAGTTATGAGTTTGGTGTACATTTGAAACAATGCGGAATAGTTTCGCAACTCACGCCACTCGGAACACCACAGTGTAATGGTGTGTCCGAACGTCGTAATCGTACTTTACTAGAATGGTGCGATCTATGATGTCTCTTACTGATTTACCGCTATCGTTTTGGGGTTATGCTTTAGAGACGGCCGCATTCACGTTAAATAGGGCACTATCAAAATCCATTGAGACGACGCCTTATGAACTGTGGTTTGGCAAGAAACCAAAGTTGTCATTTCTGAAAGTTTGGGGCTGCGATGCTTATGTGAAAAAGCTTCAACCTGATAAGCTCGAACCCAAATCGGAGAAATGTGTCTTCATAGGATACCCAAAGGAGACTGTTGGGTACACCTTCTATCACAGATCCGAAGGCAAAAAAATTTGTTGCTAAATTCGGAGTTTTTCTAGAGAAGGAGTTTCTCTCGAAAGAAGTGAGTGGGAGAAAAGTAGAACTTGATGAGGTAACTGTACCTGCTCCCTTATTGGAAAGTAGTACATCATAGAAACCGGTTTCTGTGACACCTACACCAATTAGTGATGAAGCTAATGATAATGATCATGAAACTTCAGATCAAGTTACTACCGAACCTCGTAGATCAACCATAGTAAGATCCGCACCAGATAATCCTATTCTGGAAGTCATGCTACTAGATAATGATGAACCTACGAACTATGAAGAAGCAATGGTGACCCCAGATTCTGCAAAATGGCTAGAAGCCATGAAATCTGAGATGGGATCCATGTATGAGAACAAAGTGTGGACTTTGGTTGACTTCCCCGTTGATCGACAAGCAATTGAGAATAAATGGATCATCAAGAAGAAGACTGATGTTGACGGTAATGTTACTGTCTACAAAGCTCGACTTGTTGCAAAAGGTTTTCGACAAGTTCAAGGGATTGACTACGATGAGACCTTCTCACCCGTAGCGATGCTTAAGTCTGTCCGAATCATGTTAGTAATAGCCGCATTTTATGATTATGAAATTTGGAAAATGGATGTAAAAACTGCATTCCTGAATGGATTTCTAGAAGAAGAGTTGTATATGATGCAGCCAGAAGGTTTTGTCGATCCAAAGGGAGCTAACAAAGTGTGCAAGCTCCAGCGATCCATTTATGGACTGGTGCAAGCCTGTCGGAGTTGGAATAAATGCTTTGATAGTGTGATCAAAGCATTTGGTTTTGTACAGACTTTTGGAGAAGCCTGTATTTACAAGAAAGTGAGTGGGAGCTGTGTAGAATTTCTGATATTATATGTGGATGACATATTATTGATTGGAAATGATATAGAATTTCTGGATAGCATAAAGGTATACTTGAATAAGAGTTTTTCAATGAAAGACCTCGGTGAAGCTGCTTACATATTGGGCATTAAGATCTATAGAGATAGATCAAGACACTTAATTGAACTTTCACAAAGCACATACCTTGACAAGGTTTTGAAGAAGTTCAAAATGGATCAAGCAAAGAAAGGGTTCTTGCCTGTGTTACAAGGTGTGAAGTTGAGTAAGACTCAATGTGCGACCACCGCAGAAGATAGAGCAAAAATGAAAGATGTTCCCTATGCTTCAGCCATAGGCTCTATCATGTATGCAATGCTGTGTACCAGACCTGATGTGTGCCTTGCTATAAGTCTAGCAGGGAGGTACCAAAGTAATCCAGGAGTGGATCACTGGACAGTAGTCAAGAACATCCTGAAATACCTGAAAAGTACTAAGGATATGTTTCTCGTATATGGAGGTGACAAAGAGCTCATCGTAAATGGTTACGTTGATGCAAGCTTTGACATTGATCCAGAAGATTCTAAATCGCAAACCGGATACGTGTTTTTACTGAACGGTGGAACCTTCAGTTGGTGCAGTTCTAAACAAAGCATCGTGGCGGGATCTACATGTGAAGCGGAGTACATAGTTGCTTCGGAAGCAGCAAATGAAGGAGTCTGGATGAAGGAGTTCATATTCGATCTAGGTGTCATACCTAGTGCATCGGGTCCAATGAAAATCTTTTGTGACAATACTGGTGCAATTGCCTTGGCGAAGGAATCCAGATTTCACAAGAGAACCAAACACATCAAGAGACGCTTCAATTCCATTCGGGATTTAGTCCAAGTGGGAGACATAGAAATTTGCAAGATACATACAGATCTGAATGTTGCAGACCCGCTGACTAAGCCTCTTCCACGAGCAAAACATGATCAGCACCAAGGCTCCATGGGTGTTAGAATCATTACTGTGTAATCTAGATTATTGACTCTAGTGCAAGTGGGACACTGAAGGAAATATGCCCTAGAGGCAATAATAAAGTCATTATTTATTTCCTTATATCATGATAAATGTTTATTATTCATGCTAGAATTGTATTAACCGGAAACATAATACATGTGTGAATACATAGACAAAAACAGAGAGTCACTAGTATGCCTCTACTTAACTAGCTCGTTAATCAAAGATGGTTATGTTTCCTAACCATAGACATGAGTTGTCATTTGATTAACGGGATCACATCATTAGGAGAATGATGTGATTGACTTGACCCATTCCGTTAGCTTAGCATTTGATCGTTTAGTTTGTTGCTATTGCTTTCTTCATAACTTATACATGTTCCTATGACTATGAGATTATGCAACTCCCATTTACCGGAGGAACACTTTGTGTGCTACCAAATGTCACAACGTAACTGGGTGATTATAAAGGTGCTCTACAGCTGTCTCCGAAGGTACTTGTTGGGTTGGCGTATTTCGAGATTAGGATTTGTCACTCCGATTGTCGGAGAGGTATCTCTGGGCCCTCTCGGTAATGCACATCACTCAAGCCTTGCAGGCATTTCAACTAATAAGTTAGTTGCAGGATGATGTATTACGAAACGAGTAAAGAGACTTGCCGGTAACGAGATTGAACTAGGTATTGAGATACCGACGATTGAATCTCGGGCAAGTAACATACCGATGACAAAGGGAACAACGTATGTTGTTGTGCGGTCTGACCGATAAGGATCTTCATAGAATATGTAGGAGCCAATATGAGCATCCAGGTTCCGCTATTGGTTATTGACCGGAGACGTGTCTCCATCATGTCTACATAGTTCTCGAACCCGTAGGGTCCGCACGCTTAAAGTTCGGTGACGGTCGTAATTAGGGTTTTTGTGTTTTGATGTACCGAAGGTTGTTCGGAGTCCTGGATGTGATCACGGACATGACGAGGAGTCTCGAAATGGTCGAGACATAAAGATTGATATATTGGAAGCCTATATTTGGATATCGGAAACCTTCCGGGTGAAATTGGGATTTTACCGGAGTACCGGGGGGTTACCGGAACCCCCCCCCCCGGGGTGGGGGGGTTATTGGGCCTACATGGGCCATAAGGGAGAAGAGGAGGGCCGGCCAGGGCAGGCCGCGCGCCCCCTCCCCCCCCCTAGTCCGAATAGGACAAGGAAGGGGGGGCCTTTCCTCTTTCTCCCTTCCTCCTTCATTTTCCAACAAGGCAAGAGGGGGAGTCCTACTCCCGGTTGGAGTAGGACTCCTCCAGGCGCACCCATAGGGCCGGCCGCACCTCCCCCTCTCCCTCCTTTATATACTGAGGCAAGGGGGCACCCCATGACACACAAGTTGATCCTCGTGATCGTTCTTTAGCCGTGTGCGGTGCCCCCTTCCACCATATTCACCTCGGTCATATCGTAGCGGTGCTTAGGCAAAGCCCTGCGTCGGTAGAACATCATCACCGTCATCACGCCGTCGTGCTGACGAAACTCTCCCTCAATGTTTTGCTAGATCAGAACTCGAGGGACGTCACCGAGTTGAACGTGTGCAGAACTCGGAGGTGCCGTACGTTCGGTACTTGGATCGGTCGGATCGGGAAGACGTGCGACTACTTCCTCTACGTTGTGTCAACACTTCCGTTGCCGGTCTACGAGGGTACGTAGACAACACTCTCCCCTCTCGTTGCTATGCATCACCATGATCTTGTGTGTGCATAGGAATTTTTTTGAAATAAGTACATTCCCCAACACTATATCCATGGCTCACGCTCATGTATTGCGTGAAGACTAAAAAAGTTTTGAAAAAGTTAGAGTATGAAACAATTGCTTCGCTTGTCATCGGGGTTGTGCATGATTTAAACATTTTGTGTGGTGAAGATAGAGCATAGCCAGACTATATGATTTTGTAGGGACAACTTTATTTGGTCATGTTATTTTGAGAAGACATAATTGCTTTGTTAGTATGCTTGAAGTATTATTATTTTTATGTCAATATAAACTTTTGTCTTGAACCTTTCGAATCTGAATATTCATACCACAATTAAGAAGATTTGCATTGAAATTATTCCATGTAGCACTCCGCATCAAAAATTCTCTTTTTATCATTTAGCTACTCGAGGACGAGCAGGAATTAAGCTTGGGGATGCCTGATACATCTCCAACGTATCTATAATTTTTGATTGCTCCATGTTATATTATCTACTGTTTTGGACTATATTGGGCTTTATTTTCCACTTTTATATTATTTTTGGGACTAACCTATTAACTGGAGGCCCAGCCCAGAATTGCTGTTTTTTGCCTATTTCAGTGTTTTGAAGAAACGGAATATCAAACGGAGTCCAAATGGAATAAAATCTTCGGGAACGTGATTTTCTCGCCGAACGTGATCTAGGAGACTTGGACCCTGCTCTAAGGAACAAAAGAGGCGGTCACGAGGGTGGGGGGTGTGCCCCCTGCCTCATGGGCCCCTCGTTGCTCCTCCGACGTACTTCTTCCTCCTATATATACACACACGTACCCCCAAATGATCAGAACAGGAGCCAAAAACCTAATTCCAACACCGCAACTTTCTGTATCCACGAGATCCCATCTTGGGGCCTATTCCGGAGCTCCGCCGGAAGAGGGCCTTCATCACGGAGGGCTTCTACATCATCCTAGCCCCTCCGATGAAGTGTGAGTAGTTTACCTCAGACCTTTTATGTATGATTGGTTATCTTTGCAAGTCTCTTCAAATTATCCATTTGGTTTGGCTAACTAGATTGGTAGTTCTTGCCATGGGAGAAGTGCTTAGCTTTGGGTTCGATCTTGCAGTGTCCTTACCCAGTGATAGAAGGGGCAGCAAGGCACGTATTGTATCGTTGCCATCGAGGATAACAAGATGGGGTATATTTCATATTGCATGAATTTATCTCTCTACATCATGTCATCTTGCTTAAGGCGTTACTCTGTTTTTAACTTAATACTCTAGATGAATGGTGGATAGAGGTCGATGAGTGGAGTAATAGTAGTAGATGCAAAATCATTTCGGTCTACTTTTCACGGACGTGATGCCTATATACATGATCATGCCTAGATATTCTCATAACTATGCTCAATTCTGTCAATTGCTCATTAGTAATTTGTTCACCCACCATAGTATTCATATGCTCTTGAGAGAAGTCACTAGCGAAACCTATGGCCCCCGGGTCTATTCTCATCATATCAATCTCCATCACTTTAATCTTGCGTTGCTTTTTACTTTGCCTTTACTTTTTACTTTGCATCTTTATACCAAAAATACCAAAATTATTATATCTATCAGATCTCACTCTCGTAAGTGACCGTGAAGGGCTTGACAACCCCTAATCGCGTTGGTTGCGAGTAGCTATCGTTTTGTGCAGGTACGAGGAACTTGAGCGTGGCCTCCTACTAGATTGATACCATGGTTCTCGAAAACTGAGGGAAATACTTACGCTACTCTGCTGTATCATCCCTTCCTCTTCGGGGAAAACCAACGCAAGCTCAAGACGTAGCACATAATAACAAACCTCTCATGATGGATGGCATGTTTCTATATCACGCATCTCATCTATTTGAGCATTGGATATTTTGTGCTAACAAACACATGCATGTACGCATCATGATGGATGATGTGTACATATACCATGCACAAACAATTTTCCTTTTGCCTTTGTTTTGTGTAGGTACTCACATATACTCATCAACCTCTCAATCCCAAGAGTTGACGAAACGAGCTCTTGAGAGCAAAGATGACTCAAGATCACGTGGATTGTCCTTCCCACCATTCCTTCGCGCAACGACTTCGCGCATTCCTTTTACTTGGTCTCACATGGCTTTGGGCTATTTACCATTTGTCAACTTATGCCCATTATATCGTGTTCAGTTTGCATGTTATGCCTATTTCTATGTCTTTGCCATGCCATTGTGACCCTTGCTTGCACTTACATATGATTCACCACTTTACTACTCATAAGTGTGTTTGCATGCTTGGTGGAGATCCTTGTTGCTATTGCCATGTTTATCATGTGCCTCATGCTATTGATGCTTGTTGTGTTGGGAGAGTCATGATGTTCCATTGCTATTTACATAGGACTTCTTGCCAACACCATGAACCTAGTTTTCTCATATCTCCCTTTCATGTTTGTGCTATGTCATGTGAATTATTCATTCACACTATTTGCACCCACGACATGCTTGCCATGATCCCTTCTAGTACTTTGCATCTTCGCACTACTAGCTTGCTTGGCTTAATCACTATGATTGCTTGTTTTTCCACATCACCCATGTTCCACTATTACTCGATTTCTTGGGTTGATGACATATATGCTCTTGCCTCTCACATGATTTGTCTTGATCATTGTCTCCTGTCTCCATTAGTTGCATCCCTCATATCACCTTGTATTGAGTGCCAACTTGCTATGCTTATTGATCATGCAGACTTGGTCATATTCCATGTGATGCATGCTTGTTTGATTGAGCCTACTGTATTTGGTTGTTCTCACATCATATGCCTCCATACTATGAAATGCTCCATTGTCATTTCTTATGATGAGCATGCTGCATACACTTGTTGGGTATCTTACCACACGAATGACAGGTTTTGCACTTCCGCTAACCTCATTTTTTCCAAGTGTTTGTCATGTTCTTTTGTTTTGAAGGATTCAAGGTGGTACCATCACGAGACAACTTGGTCATGTGAAGGCGTACACGATGCGCGACACCAACATTTTCGACATCCTCATAAAGGTGAACTCCTTCCCTTTGTGCCATCTTCACATATGCATATTGGATGGGTCATTATTTCATTGTTGTTTCCTTCTTCTTGTCTACATGATACATATATTGGATGGAGGACCGACATTGGAGATGGACCCTATGCACCTTCAAGTTGAGGAGTGCCATGACATCGAGCTATGGTACAACACCACCCATAACAAGTTTTCACCTTACGCATAGATTGACTCACATTATGATTGCGTTGTTGTATCTTGTATTTCTATGTCATCCATGATATATGAGCTTGTGCACTTTCTTAGCAAATTTTTCGTGATCTTTCTTGACGGCATATTTATACATCATGATCATATTGCCCATCATCAATAGCATGATCACATACTCATACTGAGCATCCATTGCCATACTCAAGCTATTGATAAGCCATCTCTCTATGACATCATTTTGCACCGTGGTTGCATTGATCACATTCACAATACATTTGTATGCACAATGAATGCTTTTGATCCCATGAATGCTTTGCATACCATTCCATATCTTTTGGATAAGCTTCATGCGCTTTGTCACGAACAATATTGTCGCACGGACTCATTCTTACATGATGGAAACTTTGTGTGCGCTAACCATTATATTTCCGAGTGTCGCTTGTATTTGCTCTTTTTGCATGAATCCCACTCCGGAGACACCTTGGAGTACTTGGATTGCGTCATGTATTCAACTACGTCCAACTACAAGTCCGTCCAGGACAACAGTTTCCATGGTGATGAGGTTTTTGATCCGAGGTAGGATCTTTGCAAAGGGAGGGGAGATGATGCGGAGCATCCTACGATCATCCCCATGTACACCACCACTACTCCCCAAGCCCCAAGTGCCCACATGTTGAGACCTCAAGCATACGCCATTGGACACAAGGTGAACTCGCTCCTTTCCGAATCTTCCCTTTCCGCATGTAAGACATGGATGCTACTTCAAGCGCGGACCTTGTGCATACTCAGGTACACACGAGTAGATCATGGAGATCCCAAGGACCAAGGCCAACTGTGTGCGGGAGTGGAGGAAGGAGAAGGAAGAAGAGCCAGCTGCTACAGTGGCCGGACATCCGGCCCCAGCCCGGACATCCGGCCCAACCCACGGAAATCCGGCCCCTTCCTATCCAGAGAGCTCCGGAAGCGACCTCGACAGCCCGGACATCCGGCTCCTCCTGAAGCCCTAGACATCCAGCCCCGTCACCCAGAAATCCGTCCCCTCCATCCCCGAATGTATCTGGAAGACCCAGGCCAGCCCGGACATCCGGCCACCCAGCCCGGACATCCAGCCCATCGCGAAACCCCGAACATCAGGCCAGACGCCCGGACATCCGGCTCCACCTGTCTGCGCACAGTGAAGGGCTAAGGCCCATGTACCCCCTCGCCCACCTAGACTATATATACTCCTACTCCTCCCTCTTTCTAGGGTTAGCGTTGTGTTAGCTCATTTTAGAGATAGAGTTTCGCTCATCCACATCGGATCTACTCCACGAGAGAGACCGCGGCCCCTCTTCAGAGAAGATCCCCTTGGATTCAAGACCCCCCTTTGGGCCGCCCCATCAAGACCTCCTTTGGAGAAGAACCAGTTACCGTGTATCATCCTGTATTGACTTTGGATCGTGTGATCTCTTTATGTTCTTGGATCTAGCACATGTATGATCATTCTTGTTGGTTTGAGTGATTCTCTCATGTTTCCCCTCGTGTTCTTCATGTTTCTCGCGGGATCCGCTCCTTTTGTGAAAGATCGGCCATCTAGGGTTCCACCCTACATCACCATTGTACATATCCTTAGATACTGACATCATCAGCTTGTCGATGATTTTGTGGTAGTGGTACGGTATGTACTGTACGCGTGCCACCTCCGTCTCTGAGCTAGATGCACAGGTCCACAGCAGAAGATCAAGTAGTAACTACTAGTATTAGATTGCAGCGAATCCAAACAGGAGATCAGTAAATGATGTCTACTATAGAACCTTCTTCTTGTAGACGTTGTTGGGCCTCCAAGTGCAGAGTTTTGTAGGACAGTAGCAAATTTCCCTCAAGTGTATGACCTAAGATTTATCAATCTATGGGAGGCGTAGGATGAAGATGGTCTCTCTCAAGCAACCCTGTGAAGAAAATATGCCCTAGAGGCAATAATAAAGTTATTATTTATTTCCTTATATCATGATAAATGTTTATTATTCATGCTAGAATTGTATTAACCGGAAACATAATACATGTGTGAATACATAGACAAACAGAGTGTCACTAGTATGCCTCTACTTGACTAGCTCGTTAATCAAATATGGTTATGTTTCCTAACCATGAACAAAGAGTTGTTATTTGATTAACGAGGTCACATCATTAGTTGAATGATCTGATTGACATGACCCATTCCATTAGCTTAGCACCCGATCGTTTAGTATGTTGCTATTGCTTTCTTCATGACTTATACATGTTCCTATGACTATGAGATTATGCAACTCCCGTTTGCCGGAGGAACACTTTGGGTACTACCAAACGTCACAACGTAACTGGGTGATTATAAAGGAGTACTACAGGTGTTTCCAATGGTAGATGTTGGGTTGGCATATTTCGAGAATAGGATTTGTCACTCCGATTGTCGGAGAGGTATCTCTGGGCCCTCTCGGTAATACACATCACATAAGCCTTGCAAGCATTATAACTAAGATGTTAGTTGTGAGATGATGTATTACGGAACGAGTAAAGAGACTTGCCGGTAACGAGATTGAACTAGGTATTGGATACCGACGATCGAATCTCGAGCAAGTAACATACCGATGACAAAGGGAACAACGTATGTTGTTATGCGGTCTGACCGATAAAGATCTTCGTAGAATATGTAGGAGCCAATATGGGCATCCAGGTCCCGCTATTGGTTATTGACCGGAGACGTGTCTCGGTCATGTCTACATTGTTCTCGAACCGTAGGGTCCGCACGCTTAAGGTTTCGATGACAGTTATATTATGAGTTTATGAGTTTTGATGTACCGAAGGAGTTCGGAGTCCCGGATGAGATTGGGGACATGACGAGGAGTCTCGAAATGGTCAAGACATAAAGATTATATATTGGAAGCCTATGTTTGGACATCGGAAGTGTTCCGGGTGAAATCGGGAATTTTACAGGAGTACCGGGAGGTTACCGGAACCCCCTGGGAACCAAATGGGCCTTAGTGGGCCTTAGTGGAAAGGTGAAAGGGGCAGCCCAAGGTGGGCTGCACGCCTCCCCCCTCCCCTAGTCCTATTAGGACTAGGAGAGGTGGCCGGCGCCCTTCTCCCTCTCTCTCTCTCTCTCTCTCGAGGAGTCCTATTAGGAATAGGATTGGGGGGGGAGTCCTACTCCCGATAGGAGTAGGACTCCTCCTGCGCCCTCCTCTCCTTGGCCGGCCAGCCCTCCCCCTGGAAACCTTTATATACGGGGGCAGGGGGCACCTCTAGACACACAAGTTGATCCTTGAGATCGTTCCTTAGCCGTGTGCGGTGCCCCCTGCCACCAAATTCCACCTCGATCATACTGTTGTAGTGCTTAGGGGAAGCCCTGCGTCGGTAGAACATCAAGATCATCACCACGCCGTCGTGCTGACGGAACTCTTCCTCGACGCTTTGCTGGATCGGAGCCCGAGGATCGTCATCGAGCTGAACGTGTGCTAAGAACTCGGAGGTGCCGGAGTAACGGTGCTTGGATCGGTCGGATCGGGAAGAAGACGTACGACTACTTCCTCTATGTTGTGTCAACGCTTCCGTTGTGATCTACAAGGGTACGTAGATCAGACTCTCCCCCTCGTTGCAATGCATCACCATGATCTTGCGTGTGCGTAGGAAAATTTTTGAAATTACTACGTTCCCCAACAGTGGCATCCGAGCCTAGGTTTTATGGTTTGATGTTATATGCACGAGTAGAACACAAGTGAGTTGTGGGCGATATAAGTCATACTGCCTACCAGCATGTCATACTTTGGTTCGGCGGTATTGTTGGATGAAGCGGCCCGGACCGACATTACGCGTACGCTTACGCGAGACCGGTTTCCCCGATGTGCTTTGCACATAGGTGACTTGCGGGTGACTATTTCTCCAACTTTAGTTGAACCGAGTGTGGCTACGCCCGGTCCTTGCGAAGGTTAAAACGGAGTCTATTTGACAAACTATCGTTGTGGTTTTGATGCGTAGGTGAGATTGGTTCTTGCTTAAGCCCGTAGCAGCCACGTAAAATTTGCAACAACAAAGTAGAGGACGTCTAACTTGTTTTTGCAGGGCATGTTGTGATGTGATATGGTCAAAACGTGATGAGTTATAAGTTGTTGTATAAGATGATCATGTTTTGTTGAACTTATCGGCAACTGGCAAAAGCCTTATGGTTGTCTATCTATTGCATAAGATGCAAGCGCCAATAATTGCTTTACTTTATCGATATGCGATAGCAATAGTTGCAACAGCAAGTGTTGGCGAGATGACCACGTGACGACACATTGATATAGATCAAGATGATGGAGATCATGGTGTCATGCCGGCGACGATATAGATCATGACAGTACTTTGGAGATGGAGATCAAAGAAGCAAGATGATGATGGCCATATCATGTCACATATTTTGATTGCATATGATGTTTATCTTTTTATGCATCTTATCTTGCTTTGATTGACGGTAGCATTATAAGATGATCCCTCACTAAATTATCAAGAAGTGTTCTCCCTGAGTATGCACGTTGCCAAAGTTCGTCGTGCCCAGACACCACGTGATGATCGGGTGTGATAAGCTCTACGTCCATCTACAACGGGTGCAAGCCAGTTTTGCACACGCAGAATACTCAGGTTAAACTTGACGAGCCTAGCATATGCAGTTATGGCCTCGGAACACGGAGACCGAAAGGTCGGGCGTGAATCATATAGTAGATATGATCAACATAACGATGTTCACCATTGAAAACTACTCCATCTCACGTGATGATCGGTTATGGTTTAGTTGATTTGGATCACGTAATCACTTAGAGGATTAGAGGGATGTCTATCTAAGTGGGAGTTCTTAAGTAATATGATTAAATTGAACTTAAATTTATCATGAACTTAGTCCTGGTAGTATTTTGTAAATCATGTTGTAGATCAATAGCTCGCGTTGTTGCTTCCCTGTGTTTACTTTGATATGTTCCTAGAGAAAATTGTATTGAAAGATGTTAGTAGCAATGATGCGGATTGGATCCGTGATCTGAGGTTCATCCTCATTGCTACACAGAAGAATTATGTCCTTGATGCACCGCTAGGTGACAGACCTATTGCAGGAGCAGATGCAGACGTTATGAACGTTTGGCTAGCTCAATATGATGACTACTTGATAGTTTAGTGCACCATGCTTAATGGCTTAGAATCGGGACTTCAAAGACGTTTTGAACGTCATGGACCGTATGAGATGTTCCAGGAGTTGAAGATAATATTTCAAGCAAATACCCGAGTTGAGAGATATGAAGTCTCCAACAAGTTCTATAGCTAAAAGATGGAGGAGAATCGCTCAACTAGTGAGCATGTGATCAGATTGTCTGGGTACTACAATCGCTTGAATCAAGTGGAAGTTAATCTTCCAGATAAGATAGTGATTGCCAGAATTCTCTAGTCACCATGACCAAGTTAGTAGAACTTCGTGATGAACTATAGTATGCAAGGGATGACGAAAACGACTCCCGAGCTTTTCATGATGATGAAATCGATGAAGGTAGAAATCAAGAAAAACATCAAGTGTTGATGGTAGACAAGACCACTAGTTTCCAGAAAAGGGCAGAGGGAAGAAGGGGAACTTCAAAAAGAACAGCAAGCAAGTTGCTGCTCAAGTGAAGAAGCCCAAGTCTGGACCTAAGCCTGAGACTGAGTGCTTCTACTGCAAAGGGACTGGTCACTGGAAGCGGAACTACCCCAAGTAATTGGCAGATAAGAAGGATGGCAAAGTGAACATAAGTATATTTGATATACATGTTATTGATGTGTACTTTACTAGTGTTTATAGCAACGCCTCAGTATTTGATACTAGTTCAGTTACTAAGATTAGTAACTCGAAACAGGAGTTGCAGAATAAACAGAGACTAGTTAAGGGTGAAGTGACGATGTGTGTTGGAAGTGGTTCCAAGATTGATATGATCATCATCGCACACTCCCTATAAATTTCGGGATTAGTGTTGAACCTAAATAAGTGTTATTTGGTGTTTGCATTGAGCATGAATATGATTTGATCATGTTTATTTCAATATGGTTATTCATTAAAGTCAGAGAATAATTGTTGTTCTGTTTACATGAATAAAACCTTCGATGGACATACACCCAATGAAACAAGTTCGTTGGATCTCGATCGTAGTGATACACATATTCATAATATTGAAACCAAAAGATGCAAAATTAATAATGATAGTGCAACTTATTTGTGGCACTGCCGTTTAGGTCATATTGGTATAAAGCGCATGAAGAAACTCCATGCTGATGGGCTTTCGGAATCACTTGATTATGAATCACTTGATGCTTGCGAACCATGCCTTTTGGCCAAGATGACTAAAACGCCGTTCTCCGGAACAATGGAGCAAGCAACTGATTTGTTGGAAATCATACATACTGATGTACGTGGTCCGATGAATATTTAAGGCTTGCAGCAGGTATCATTATTTTCTGACCTTCACAGATGATTTGAGCAGATATGGGTATATCTACTTAATGAAATAGAAGTCTGATACATTTGAAAAGTTCATATAATTTCAGAGTGAAGTGGAAAATCATCGTAACAAGAAAATAAAGTTTCTACGATCTGATCGTGGAAAAGAGTATTTGAGTTACGAGTTTGGTCTTCAGTTAAAACAATGTGAAATAGTTTCACTACTCACGCCACCTGGAACACCACAGCATAATGGTGTGTCCGAACGTCATAACCGTACTTTATTGGATATAGTGCAATCTATGATGTTTCTTACCGATTTACCACTATCGTTTTTGGGGTCATGCATTAGAGACAGCTGCATTCACGTTAAAAAGGGGCACAATCTAAGTCTGTTGAGACGACACAATATGAACTGTGGTTTAGCAAGAAACCAAAGTAGTCGTTTCTTGAAGTTTGGGGTTGCGATGCTTATGAGAAAAAGTTTCATCCTGATAAGCTCAAACCCAAATTGGAGAAATATGTCTTCATAGGATACCCGAAGGAGACTGTTGGGTACACCTTCTATCACAGATCCTAAGGCAAGACATTCGTTGCTAAGAATGGATCCTTTCTAGAGAAGGAGTTTCTCTCGAAAGAAGTGAGTGGGAGGAAAGTAGAAAACTTGATAAGGTAATTGTACCTTCTACCTTATTGGAAAGTAGTTCATCACAAAAATTTGTTCTTGTGACTACTACACCAATTAGTGAGGAAGCTAATGATGATGATCATGTAACTTCAGATCAAGTTACTACCGAATCTCGTAGGTAAACCAGAGTGAGATCTGCACCAGAGTGGTACGTTAATCCTGATCTGGAAGTCATGTTACTTGACCATGACGAACTTGCGAACTATGAGGAAGCGATGATGAGCCCAGATTCCGCGAAATGGTTTGAGGCCATGAAATCTGAGATATGATCCATGTATGAGAACAAAGTATGGACTTTGGTTGACTTGCCCGATGATCGGCAAGCAATTGAGAATAAATGGATCTTCAAGAGGAAGACGGACGCTGATAGTAGTGTTACTATCTACAAAGCTAGAATAGTCGCAAAAGTTTTTCGACAAGTTCAAGGTGTTGACTACGATGAGCGCTTCTCACTCGTATCTATGCTTGAGTCTGTCCGAATCATGTTAGTAATTGCCGCATTTTATGAAATCTGGCAAATGGATAAACAAAACTGCATTCCTTAATGGATTTATTAAAGAAGAGTTGTATATGATGCAACAGAAGATTTTGTCAATCCGAAAGGTACTAACAAAATGTGCAAGCTCCACCGATCCATCTGTGGAGTGGTGCAAGCATCTCGGAGTTGGAATATACGCTTTGATGAGTTGATCAAAGCATATAGTTTTATACAGACTTGCGGTGAAGCCTGTATTTACAAGAAAGTGAGTGGGAGCACTACAACATTTCTGATAAGTATATGTGAATGACATATTGTTGATCGGAAATAATGTAGAATTATTCTGTAAAGCATAAAGGAGTGTTTGAAAGGAGTTTTTCAAAGAAAGACTTCGGTGAAGCTGCTTACATATTGATCATCAAGATCTATAGAAATAGATCAAGACGCTTGATAAGTTTTTTCCAATGAGTACATACCTTGACAAGATTTTGAAGTAGTTCAAAATGGAGCAGTCAAAGAAAGAGTTCTTGCCTGTATTATAAGGTGTGAAGTTGAGTAAGACTCAAAGCCCGACCACAGCAGAAGATAGAAAGAGAATGAAAGTCATTCCCTATGCCTTGGCCATAGGTTCTATAAAGTATGTCATGATGTATACCAGATCTATTGTATACCCTGCACTGATTTGGCAAGGGAGTACAATAGTGATCTAGGAGTAGATCACTGGACAGCGGTCAGAATTATCCTTAATGAAATAAGGATATGTTTCTCGATTATGGACGTGATAAAAAGGTTCGTCGTAAAGGGTTACGCCGATGCAAGTTTTGACACTAATCTAGATGACTCTAAGTCTCGGTCTAGATACATAATGAAAGTGGGAGCAATTAGCTAGAGTAGCTCCATGCAGAGCATTGTTGACATAGAAATTTGCAAAATACATGTGGATCTGAATGTGGCAGACCCGTTGACTAAAATTCTCTCACAAGCAAAACATGATCACACCTTAGTACTCTTTGGGTGTTAATCACATAGCGATGTGAACTAGATTACTGAATCTAGTAAACCCTTTGGGTGTTGGTCACATGGCGATGTGAACTATGGGTGTTAATCACATGATGATGTGAACTATCGATGTTAATCACATGGTGATGTGATCTAGATTATTGACTCTAGTGCAAGTGGGAGACTGAAGGAAATATGCCCTAGAGGCAATAATAAAGTTATTATTTATTTCCTTATATCATGATAAATGTTTATTATTCATGCTAGAATTGTATTAACCGGAAACATAATACATGTGTGAATACATAGACAAACAGAGTGTCACTAGTATGCCTCTACTTGACTAGCTCGTTAATCAAAGATGGTTATGTTTCCTAACCATGAACAAAGAGTTGTTATTTGATTAACGAGGTCACATCATTAGTTGAATGATCTGATTGACATGACCCATTCCATTAGCTTAGCACCCGATCGTTTAGTATGTTGCTATTGCTTTCTTCATGACTTATACATGTTCTTATGACTATGAGATTATGCAACTCCTGTTTGCCGGAGGAACACTTTGGGTACTACCAAACGTCACAACGTAACTGGGTGATTATAAAGGAGTACTACATGTGTTTCCAATGGTAGATGCTGGGTTGGCATATTTCGAGAATAGGATTTGTCACTCCGATTGTCGGAGAGGTATCTCTGGGCCCTCTCGGTAATACACATCACATAAGCCTTGCAAGCATTATAACTAAGATGTTAGTTGTGAGATGATGTATTACGGAACAAGTAAAGAGACTTGCCGGTAACGAGATTGAACTAGGTATTGGATACCGACGATCGAATCTCGGGCAAGTAACATACGGATGACAAAGGGAACAACGTATGTTGTTATGCGGTCTGACCGATAAAGATCTTCGTAGAATATGTAGGAGCCAATATGGGCATCCAGGTCCCGCTATTGGTTATTGACCGGAGACGTGTCTCGGTCATGTCTACATTGTTCTCGAACCGTAGGGTCCGCACGCTTAAGGTTTCGATGACAGTTATATTATGAGTTTATGAGTTTTGATGTACCGAAGGAGTTCGGAGTCCCGGATGAGATCAGGGACATGACGAGGAGTCTCGAAATGGTCGAGACATAAAGATTGATATATTGGAAGCCTATGTTTGGACATCGGAAGTGTTCCGGGTGAAATCGGGAATTTTACCGGAGTACCGGGAGGTTACCGGAACCCCCCGGGAACCAAATGGGCCTTAGTGGGCCTTAGTGGAAAGGTGAAAGGGGCAGCCCAAGGTGGGCTGCGTGCCTCCCCCCTCCCCTAGTCCTATTAGGACTAGGAGAGGTGGCCGGCCCCCTTCTCCCTCCCTCTCTCTCTCTCTCTCTCTCTCGAGGAGTCCTATTAGGAATAGGATTGGGGGGGGGAGTCCTACTCCCGGTAGGTGTAGGACTCCTCCTGCGCCCTCCTCTCCTTGGCCGGCCAGCCCTCCCCTTGGAAACCTTTATATACGGGGGCAGGGGGCACCTCTAGACACACAAGTTGATCCTTGAGATCGTTCCTTAGCCGTGTGCAGTGCCCCCTGCCACCAAATTCCACCTCGATCATACCGTTGTAGTGCTTAGGCGAAGCCCTGCGTCGGTAGAACATCAAGATCGTCACCACGCCTTCGTGCTGACGGAACTCTTCCTCGATGCTTTGCTGGATCGGAGCCCGAGGATCGTCATTGAGCTAAACGTGTGCTAAGAACTTGGAGGTGCCGGAGTAACGCTGCTTGGATCGGTCGGATCGGGAAGAAGACGTACGACTACTTCCTCTACGTTGTGTCAATGCTTCCGTTGTGATCTACAAGGGTACGTAGATCAGACTGTCCCCATCGTTGCTATGCATCACCATGATCTTGTGCGTGCGTAGGAAATTTTTTGAAATTACTACGTTCCCCAACACCCTGCAACCAAATAAGAAAGAGTCTCTTGTGTCCCCAACACACCCAATACAATGGTAAATTGTATAGGTGCACTAGTTCGGCGAAGAGATGGTGATACAAGTGCAATATGGATAGTAGATATGGGTTTTTGTAATCTGAAAATATAAAAACAGCAAGGTAACTAATGATAAAAGTGAGCGTAAACGGTATTGCAATGCTAGGAAACAAAGCCTAGGGTTCATACTTTCACTAGTGCAAGTCCTCTCAACAATAATAACATAATTGGATCATATAACTATCCCTCAACATGCAACAAAGAGTCACTCCAAAGTCACTAATAGCGGAGAACAAACAAAGAGATTATGGTAGGGTACAAAACCACCTCAAAATTATCCTTTCTGATCGATCTATTCAAGAGTCCGTAGTAAAATAACACGAAGCTATTCTTTTCGTTCGATCTATCATAGAGTTTGTACTAGAATAACACCTTAAGACACAAATCAACCAAAACCCTAATGTCACCTTGATACTCCAATGTCATCTCAAGTATCCGTGGGTATGATTATACGATATGCATCACACAATCTCAAATTCATCTATTCAACCAACACAAAGAACTTCAAAGAGTGCCCCAAAGTTTCTACCGGAGAGTCAAGATGAAAACATGTGCCAACCCCTATGCATAAGTTCACGAGGTCACGGAACTCGCAAGTTGATCACCAAAACATACATCAAGTAGATCACGTGATATCCCATTGTCACCACAGTTAAGCACGTGCAAGACATACATCAAGTGTTCTCAAATCCTTAAAGACTCAATCCGATAAGATAACTTCAGAGGGAAACTCAATCCATTACAAGAGAGAAGAGGGGGAGAAACATCATAAGATCCAACTATAATAGCAAACCTCGCGATACATCAAGATCGTAACACCTCAAGAACACGAGAGAGAGAGAGAGAGATCAAACACATAGCTACTGGTACATACCCTCAGCCCCGAGGGTGAACTACTCCCTCCTCGTCATCGAGAGTGCCAGGATGATGAAGATGGCCACCAGAGAGGGATTTCCCCTCCGGCAGGGTGCCAGAACGGGTCTAGATTGGTTTTTGGTGGCTACGGAGGCTTCTGGCGACGGAACTCCCGATCTATTCTACTCCTCGATGTTTCTAGGGTATATGGATATATATAGGCGAAAGAAGTCGGTCAGGGGGGCCACGAGGCGGCCACGAGGCAGGGGGCGTGCCCAGGGGGTAGGGTGCGCCCACACCCTCGTGTGGTGGCCTCCGGACTCTTCTGGCCCACCTCCGGTACTCCGTGGGCTTCTTCTGGTCCAAAAATGATCTCCGTGGAGTTTCACGTCAATTGGACTCCATTTGATTTTCCTTTTCTGTGATAGTTAAAAACAAGGAAAAAACAGAAACTGGCACTGGGCTCTAGGTAAATAGGTTAGTCCCAAAAATCATATAAAATAGCATATTAATGCATATAAAACATCCAAGGTTGATAATATAATAGCATGGAACAATCAAAAATTATAGATACGTTGGAGACATATCAGGAAACAACAGGCCCGGGTCCTCGTTTTCTTTCTTCGAAGAGAGGAAAGAAAGGCGATCTCACCTGCCCTCGCGGAGCGCTTCTTCCGCCTCCGCCCTCCGGCGGCTCACCTTAGCCGATGACCTCGGTCGTCGGTGGTGAGAGGGGTCGCCGGATCCCGCGTGTGAATAGTTTTAAGCCAAAGTTGTTTAGTTTTTAGACTGTTCATCGTCTTGGCTTCGGAGATGATAGCGCTCAATAAAGTTTCTTCATATCCTACTCCGATAAGACGATCGGTGTAACGCCCTCGATGCGGCTATATCTCCCACGTGTCAAAGCACGACTTGGAGGCATAACCGCATTGAAAGCAATGTCGCAAGTGAGGTAATCTTCACACAACCCATGTAATATAGATAATAGGGGAAAAGATACATAGTTGGCTTACAATCGCCACTTCACACAAATACATGAATAAAGCATTACATCATCCAAATACAATCAGGGCCCGACTACGGAGCCAAAATAAAAGAAGACTACCCCAAATGCTACACAGATCCCCGATCGACCCCAACTGGGCTCCACTACTGATCAACAAGAACGAAACAACACAAAGGACAAGATCTTCAACGAGCTCCTCCTTGAGCTTGGTTGCGTCATCTGCTCGGACTCATCGGCACATGCAAGCTGGTTTTGGAAGTAACTATGAGTCACGGGGACTCAGCAATCTCACACCCTCACGATCAAAACTTTTTAAGCTTATGGGTAAGGTAAAGGTATGAGGTGGATCATGCAGCAAGCGACTAGCATATATGGTGGCTAACATACGCAAATGAGAGCGAGAAGAGAAGGCAAAGCACGATCGAGAAACTATGATCAAGAAGTGATCCTAGAACAACCTACGTCAAGCATAACTCCAACACCGTGTTCACTTCCCGGACTCCGCCGGAAAGAGACCATCACGGTTACACACGCGGTTGATGTATTTTAATTAAGATCAACTTCAGGTTTTCTACAACCGGACATTAACAAATTCCCATCTGCCCATAACTGTGGGCACGGCTTTCAAAAGTTCAAATCCCTGTAGGGGTGTCCCAACTTAGCCCATCACAAGCTCTCACGGTCAACGAAGGATATTCCTTCTAGCGGGAAGACCCGATCAGACTCGGAATCCCAGTTACAAGACATTTCGACAATGGTAAAACAAGACCAGCAAAGTCGCCCGATACGCCGACAAATCCTGATAGGAGCTGCACATATCTCGTTCTCAGGGCGCACCGGATAGGTCAAGCTACGAGTAAAACCAACCCTCGAGTTGCCCCGAGGTGGCCCCACAGGCTGCCCATTTCGGACCAACACTCAGAGGAGCACTGGCCCGGGGGGGTTAAAATAAAGATGACCCTTGAGTCCACGAAACCCAAGGGAAAAAGAGGCTAGGTGGCTAAAGGTAAAACCAAGGTTGGGCATTGCTGGAGGAGTTTTATTCAAGGCGAACTGTCAAGGGGTTCCCATTATTACCCAACCGCGTAAGGAACGCAAAATCCGGGAACATAACACCGATATGACGGAAACTAGGGCGGCAAGAGTGGAACAAAACACCAGGCATAAGGTCGAGCCTTCCACCCTTTACCAAGTATATAGATGCATTAATTAAATAAGATATATTGTGATATCCCAACAAGTAAACAACGTTCCAACAAGGAACGATCTCCATGTTCCAACAAGGAACAAACTTCAATCTTCACCTGCAACTAGCAACGCTATAAGAGGGGCTGAGCAAAGCGGTAACATAGCCAAACAACGGTTTGCTAGGACCCGGTGGGTTAGAGGCTTGGTTTAACAATATGGGAGGCATGATAAGCAAGGGGTAGGTATCGCAGCATAGGCATAGCAAAAGAGCGAGCAACTAGCAAGCAAAGATAGAAGTGATTTCGAGGGTATGGTCATCTTGCCTGAGATCCCGCAAGGAAGAAGAACGAGTCCATGAAGAAGACAAACGGACGTAGACGAATGGGTCCTCACAAATGCGACGTTATCGGAACCAACCCGAAGAAGCAACACCAGAAAGAAGCACACAACATAGTAAACAACCACGACATAAGCATGGCATGATGCACAATCAAGTATGATGCATGTCCGGTTTAATGAAGCATGGCATGGCGAAATGCACAAACAATCCTACAAATTAAGTGGAGTTCAACATGCAACGGAGTTGCATTTTGAAGAAAACACCACATGACTTATTTAGTTCTCTCTCGTTTATGTACCCAACAAGATTAAATGTTGTTAGCATGGCAAGAGATGAAGCATAACGAAACTATCTATCTAGGAAAGTTTAAATGAGGCCGGAAATAACAAACAACAATTCCGGAAAACCCTCATGAGCATATTATAGATTTGGTACTGTTCTGCCCTAAACACAATTTTAGAGTTATTAAACATGCAAAGTGAGGCCACGATGTTAAACTAGGCATTTTTCTACCCCATTTACATATAAAGCTTATTTAAAATGGAGCTACGGTTATTTAGTTATGAATTAAACCGTTTTAGCAAGTTATTTAAGCAAATTTAAACAAACAGCTTTTTAAACATTTTAAACATAGATGAAAGTTGCATATTATTAAACTAGATGAAATTCTAAGCAAGTTTCATATTAAGTTTGTTTTAATCCGACGCACGGTTGTTGAGTTTTAATATGCATGGAGTATGAGGGTTTTTCTGTAAAACTGTAATTCGCTGGAATAAAAGGAAAATCGCCGCACTGAAAAAAAATACCAATGGGCCGAAACATGGCAGGCTGGACCAACAGAGAGAAAAAAACAAAAAACGGGGCACTGGGCCTCACCATGGGCTTTGGCCCAAGGCGGTGCAGAGGAAGGAGGCCCGCAGAGGGCGCGCTGGGCCGGCCTGCTTGGCTCGATCGAAAGGGTCAACGAAGCCTGGTCTCGCTCGTGTTCTGACGAAGCTGAAGAACGCAACGGTTCGGTGCAGCGAACCATGGCAGCAGGGCGGCGACCGGTCTTGGAAGCGACGCAGGAGGACTTGGCGCGACGGCTCCAGGGACTTGGCGAGGCTCCAGGACGGTGCGGCGGTGGATCCGGGCATGGGGAGAGGCACGATGCAGGCGGGGCGTGGTCAACAGGAGCGGGACAAGGCGCTGCTGTCCTCTTCTCTAAAGAAACAGAAACAACAGCAGGGATTTGAAGCAGGGGCTCTCCGGCGAGGGCACCGATGACCGGGGACGGGGCCTAGCTGCCGGGATCCGGCCAGAACGGGCAAATGCAGCGGAGTGCCAGTCGGATCTGGTCGGAGATTGCGTGGATCCGTGGTGGATGGTGACGAACCGCGGGCGACGGGGTTCCTGCACTCCACGGAAGAGAGAGCCATGAGAGGAGGAGGAGAAGCAAGATGGGGAGAAGGAAGGAGAGGGAAGCCTGGCACTGGCCTGGGTCGGGGCGACGCTTGCGAGGGTCAACGACGAGGACAGCGGGGCGGAGCAGTGGCTTGCGGGGGCTCCTACCAGCGAGGAGATAGGAGGGAAGTGGGTGGAATTTTTTGGATCTGGCTGGTGTTGTGTGGTTGGCTCGATGTGGACTCCGAGGAGGATTTAGAGAGAGGGTGGCGGCGGAAGAAGTGGATGGATGGGACAACTCTCCTCAAAATTAGGGTTGGTCAATATATATATTGTTGGATTAGGTTAGGGGGCATTCGGTCCGTCCGATCGTAATCGTGCGGTCGAGAATAAATCGGTTAGGGAGTCCAAATAACAAAACGGAGACGTTTTGTAGATGTTTGGGGATGATCCGATCCAACGGTGATAACTGTCCGGGTCGGGTCCGGGACAATTTCGGACACGCATGTGAGAGGTCTATTGGAACTTGTGGGTTGTGCAGAAGGGCTCGAGCTGAGAGAAGAGAAGAGAGAGAGGCCCGGCGACTGTTTCCGGAGACCGAAAACGTCCGACGTGTGCCCGGCTATAATGCCGCTATAGTTTAACGGTTGGGCTATCAAACGAACTCCGAATGCGATGAAACTTGACAGGCGGTCTATCTACACCATAATAAGACCACACGCCAACTTTAATCCCATTCCGAAAACATTTGCCGGCCACTTATAAAATACTATTTCGGACATGCCGCGGGCGCGTGCAAGTGTGTTTGGGCTCAGAACGGACAACAGAAGGAACAAGGAGACCGGAACGGATGCAAGTTTTGAAAACATGATGATGCAATGCGGATGATGACATGGCAAGATGCAACACACAAGCAAAAGACAAGGCAACAACAACGAATAACTGGAGAACACGTGGCACATTGGTCTCGGGGCGTCACAATCGGTCCTATGGTTGGGGATGGATTTAGAATCCAGCCTGTTCAAGCAAAGATGGTGCAGCGGTGACGGCATCCTTGTGGTGGACATGTGTCCTCGAGCTCCATCGTTCTGACGGCGTTTGCTCCAGCGCAGGCGTGGAATTTGGGAGGTAGTTCAGGAGCGGATGCGGATTGTCGTCTACATTGGCGACATCTGAAAGATGGTGGATCGTGTGCTGGGCTCGTGGTACGTGGATGGTAGGTAAGGTTTCCTCCTCCGATGTCTTAGTCGTGTGGGGTTGTCAGATCTGGAGTTCGATGACGTGTCCGGGGTGTTGCCCCGGCCTGATTCGTTCAATGTTAATGGTTTCACGTTTGGCGAGCCACTTTAAAGGTCCACAAAGCTGCATATCAGCGATGGATCTGTGTCGAGCTTGGGTGTGGAGGTAATCCATTTTTTTTCCTTTTGTGGCTGCTGTGGTGCCAGAGGACGGGCATTGGTGTCAAGCTCAGAGGTTTCTTTAGTCTTGTTCGTAGTTTTACTTCTTGACTGGTGTTTCTTTGTGCAAAGATTAGTTTTCTGCTATTTGTTCAGTTTTATCATATTGATATGTACGTGGCTTGTAAAATGTTTTTTATGATATAAATGAGACACATATTATCATGAAAAAAAAGCCCGGTATTCATGCAACTACGGAACTACTGCATGCATGCCGTCAATTGCAAGGAAGATCGAGCCAGGCAATAATAAAGTGTTGTGGCTTTATTTTTTTTACAGACTGAGAACTCCGTGTCATACTTTGCGCCCAGCACTAGCTTCTTCTCCCCACCAATGTGCTTGGTTGCGGCGCCAAAAAGGAGTTCCTTGACTGTGCGCAGTTGCTCACATCCGAGCTTATGATCGAAGCAAGGTCTTGGTTTTGCATCTGGATATGAAGACGTCGATGAACGGCGTCATCCTCGGCATCGTGAATATGGGTAGTGCATTGCTTTGAGAAGCGCTTGACGAAGTCCATCAGACTTCGATCCAGACACGCTTTCTCCAGTCCAAGGTGTTTCCTGGGCGAGCGTAGGTGAATCCGTGGGAAAAGATGACGAGGAAACTTGTGACAAATCATAGAATTTGTTTGGATAAAAGAAAAGGCAAGCTTTGTGATCTTTTGTTCAGATAAAAGAAAAGACAAACTTTGTGATCTTTTGTTTATCTCTGTAAACGTTGTGACAGTTTAATAAAACTTTGTGAGTTTACCTCAAAAAAGCCACACAATCACGCGTTGCACACGAACAGCGCTTTGTCTCATCGGGGATCCTGTTCCACACATAGGTTGCCCGATAGTGACCGTAAATGCTATATCTCGCTTATAATGAGGATAGTGTATGTCCCTCTCAAAGGTGCGTGTTTATGGGTCGGTCCTTTAGCTCAATTTGTTTGTGTCACTAATTCGTTGTTTGAACGCGTCATAATATTATCTAAAAAAGTTCGTTCCAGTTTGCTTGTTTGGTTGTTGCTCTAGGTTGCTTTTTGGTTTTCTTTATGTTTCTTTTGTTTCTTCACGGGTTTTCTTTGTTTCTTTTGTGGATTTTTTCTTTTCTTCTTCTTTCTTCGTTTTCTTTATTTCTATCCCCTTTTTTAGTAGCAAAGGACGGTGGGAGAGATCTCCCACCGACTTATAATTATGAAAAGCAGGAAGTCAGTTACTCTTTCCCCTTTTTTCACTGGTTTTTTTGTTTCTCCTTCTTTCTTTCTTCAATATTCTTTGTTTCTTTCTCGGATTTCATAGGTTTCTTTCATATTTCTTTGTTTCTTTATCAATTTGCACCGGATTCTATTTTGTTCAGCACATGTTGAAATTTTCATGGTTTTCAACGGTTTTTATTTTCATTCTCATTTTCCTTCTTTTATTCTTTCTATTTTTTATTTCTTTCTCGGTTTTCATTGTTTTGCATTTTTTTACTTCGGTTTCTTTTTTTTTTCCTTTTTATTTGGCTTCTTTTGTTTCTTTTTCGGGGTTGAATGCTTTTTTTTGTTTTGTTTTGGTTTTCATTGTACTTTTTTTATGCGTCAAGAAAATTTTTGTAATACATGTTAACGTTTTTCAGATACAAGTTTAACATTTCTTAGTACATGGTCAACATTTTTCCTATCCATATTTAAAAAAATGCTTTATTAACATTTTTCAGTTACAAGATTAATTTTTTTAATACATGGCCAGCATTTTTCTATATACATCTTTCAAATGTTTTTATTTTTTAATATACTTGTTCAATATTTTTTAAATGCTTGATTAAAATTTTCTAAATACATGATCAACTTTTTTACACACATTCTATATTTTTGTATACATTTTATTGTATAAACGAGAAACGTTTTCTTTATGCTCATTTCAAAAAATGCTTTGGTTAATTTTGTCCGAATATTTATGTAAACAAATTGTTTAAAATATTTACTTGGAGTATTGAAAGTATAAACAAAATTAAAAATACATAAAAACATAAAAAAAACAAGGACGTGGTCTGACGGCTCCTGGGCCGGCCCATTTAAGGAGGCGCGTGACGAGAGACATAACGCTGCCCGATGGCAATTCCTATTGTGCGCTTCAGGCGTCCATTACACTGTATTTTGAAAACGCTCCGCGCTGAGCCGCCCATGTGTTTTTCTGAGTTTTAATCGGACAAAAAATGCACGCTGATTATGAATCGAACCTACCACCACTACCATCTTGTAAGCTGGCACGTTGATTTTAATGAAAGCAAACTCCGTAAATGCTGCATGTCTGAAATCAGTACTGGATGCATATTGTTTGGCCTCAGGACAGATGATTAGTGTTGATAAGTCCACCATTTTCTTCAGCCCAAGTACTGGTGTTAACACTAGGGTGCAAGTGTGTTCGACCTTGGGTATCATGACGGATGCCCTTAATGATAAATACTTAGGGCTCCCTGCAACTGTTGGGCTCGAGAAAACCGATTGCTTTCAATATCTTGTGGATCGTTTAATACTCAAAATGAATGGATGGAAGGAGAGAGTTCTGTCTGCCGGGGGTAAAGAAATTATGATTAAATCAGTAGCACAAGCCATACCATCATATGCAATGTCCGTCTTTACAATTCCTAAAAAAATTGCAAAGGAATCACTGACGCGGTTGCGCAATTTTGGTGGGGTGACGATGCTAATCATAAGAGAATGCACCGGTTCACCTGGTGGAAAATGTGTGTCCCAAAGATGAAGGGATGAATGGGATTTCATGATTTACATTGCTTTAACCTTGCACTTGTAGTGAAACAGGCATGGAGGCGCATTGATAATCCTGATTCACTTTGTGCAAGGGTCTTGAGAGCTAAATAATTTCCGGATGGAGATCTTCTTAATGCTACTCTAAAGAAAAGATCTTCTTATACTTGGCAAAGCATCATGGCAGGAGTCAACACAATAAAACTTGGGTATATTTGGAGAGTGGGTGATGGTAAAAACATAAATATTTGGAGTGATCCGTGGATCCCACAAGCAGCACCGGACAGAATGGTGATTACTAGAAGAGGAGGTTGCCACCTCTTGAGCTTGCGTTGGTTTTCCTTTGAAGAGGAAAGTGTGATGAAGCATAGTAGCGTAAGTATTTCCCTCAGTTTTGAGAACCAAGGATCAATCCAGTAGGAGGTAACACACAAGTCCCCTAGTACATGCACAAACAAACAAGAACCTCGCAACCAACGCGATAAAGGGGTTGTCAATCCCTTCACGGTCACTTACGAAAGTGAGATCTGATAGAGATAATAAGATAAATATTTTTGGTATTTTTATTATATAGATTGGAAAATAAAGATTGCAAAATAAACAACTATGGAAATAGCAAGTAGATAGGAAAACAATATGATGGAAAATAGACCCGGGGGCATAGGTTTCACTAGTGGCTTCTCTCAAGATAGCAAATTCTACTGTGGGTGAACGAATTACTGTCGAGCAATTGATAGAAAAGCGCATAGTTATGAGAATATCTAGGCATGATCATGTATATAGGCATCACGTCCGCGACAAGTAGACCGAAACGATTCTGCATCTACTACTATTACTCCACACATCGACCGCTATCCAGCATGCATCTAGAGTATTAAGTTCATAAGAACAGAGTAATGCATTAAGCAAGATGACATGATGTAGAGGGATAAACTCAAGCAATATGATAAACCCCATCTTTTTATCCTCGATGGCAACAATACAATACATGCCTTGCTGCCCCTGTTGTCACTGGGAAAGGACACCGCAAGATTAAACCCAAAGCTAAGCACTTCTCCCATTGCAAGAAAGATCAATCTAGTAGGCCAAACCGAACTGATAATTGGAAAAGACTTGCAAAGATATTAAATCATGCATAAAAGAATTCAAAGAAGAATCAAATATTGTTCATAGATAATCTTGATCATAAACCCACAATTCATGGGATCTCGACAAACATAACGCAAAAAGGATTACATCAAATAGATCTCCAAGAGAATCGAGGAGAACTTTGTATTGAGATCCAAAGAGACAGAAGAAGCCATCTAGCTAATAACTATGGACCCGAAGGTCTGCGGTAAAGTACTCACACATCATCGGAGAGATTGTGTTGATGTAGAAGCCCTCCGTGATTGATTCCCCCTCCGGCGGAGCGCCGGAAAAGGACCCAAGATGGGATCTCATGGGTACAGAAGGTTGCAGCGGTGGAAATAGGGTTTCGTGGTGCTCCTGGATGTTTTCGGGGTATATATGGGTATATATAGGAGGAAGAAGTACGTCGGTGGAGCTGCGAGGGGCCCACGAGGGTGGGGGCGCGCCTACCCCCCTGTGCACGCAATCCTACCTCGTGGCCTCCTTGCTTATTTCTTGACGTCCACTCCAAGTCTTCTGGATCACGATTGATGACCCGGAAGTGTAGGGGACCTATCGTAGCCTTTTCGATAAGTAAGAGTGTCGAACCCAACGAGGAGCGAAAGGAAATGATAAGCGGTTTTCAGCAACGTATTCTCTGCAAGCACTGAAATTATCGGTAACAGATAGTTTTGTGATAAGGTAATTTGTAACGGGTAGCAAGTAATAAAAGTAAATAAGATGCAGCAAGATGGCCCAATCCTTTTTGTAGCAAAGGACAAGTCTGGGCAAACTCTTATATGAAGTAAAGTGCTCCCGAGGACACATGGGAATTATCTTCAAGCTAGTTTTCATCACACTCATATGATTCGCGTTCGGTATTTTGATAATTTGATATGTGGGTGGACCGGTGCTTAGGTACTGCCCTTACTTGGACAAGTATCCCACTTATGATTAACCACTATTGCAAGAATCCGCAACTACAACAGAAGTATTAAGGTAAACCTAACCATAGCATGAAACATATGGATCCAAATCAGCCCCTTACGAAGTAATGCATAAACTAGGGTTTAAGCTTCTGTCACTCTAGCAACCCATCATCTACTTATTACTCCCCAATGCCTTCCCCTAGGCCCAAACAATGGTGAAGTGTCATTTAGTCGACGTTCACATGACACCACTAGAGGAAAAACAACATACATCTCATCAAAATATCGAACGAATACCAAATTCACATGACTGCTTATAGCAAGACTTCTCACATGTCCTCAGGAACAAAAGCATATTCATGTTCATAATCAGAGGGGTATTAATATGCATAATGGATCTGAACATATGATCTTCCACCAGGTAAACCAACTAGCATCAACTACAAGGAGTAATCAACACTACTAGCAACCCACAGGGTACCAATCTGAGGTTTGAGTACAAAGATTGGATACAGGAGATGAACTAGGTGTTGAGATGAGATGGTGCTGGTGAAGATTTTGATGGAAATTGACCCCCTCCTGATGAAAGGATCGTTGGTGATGACGATGATGATGATTTCTCCCTCCCGGTGGGAAGTTTCCCCGGCAAAACGGCTCCGCCGGAGCCCTAGATTGGTTCCGCCAAGGTTCCGCCTCGTGGCGGCGGGGTTTTGTCCCGTGAGCTAGCTTCTGATTTTTCCCGCGACGAAAGACTCCATATAGCCAAAGATGGGCATCAGAGGGCCACCAGGGGGCCCACGAGGCAGGGGGCGCGCCCCCACCCTCGTGGACGGTTGGTGGCCCCCCTCTGGTACTTTCTTTGCTCAGTATTTTTTATATATTCTAAAATAATTCCCATGGAGTTTCAGGACTTTTGGAGATGTGCAGAATAGGTCTCTAATATTTTCTCCTTTTCCAGCCCAGAATTCCAGTTGCCGGCATTCCCCCTCTTCATGTAAACCTTGTAAAATAAGAGAGAAAAGGCATAAGTATTGTGACATAATGTGTAATAACAGCCCATAATGCAATAAATATCGATATAAAAGCATGATGCAAAATGGGCGTATCAACTCCCCAGCTTAGACCTCGCTTGTCCTCAAGTGAAAGCCGAAATCGAAAAATATGTCCACATGTTTAGAGATGGAGGTGTCGATAAAATAAAATACGGACATGAGGGCATCATGATCATTCTTAGAACAACAATATATATATATATATATATATATATATATATATATATATATATATATATATATTGTCATATGATCTCTTATGCTAAAGTAACAATTCATTCATAGTTTCAAGTATGAATCATAAACTTCCTTGAAAACTAACAAACTATAATCTCAGTCATTGAAGCAATTGCAATTTATCATAACATCGGAAAGAGTCAATATAAGAGCTTTTCAGCAAGTCCACATACTCAACTATCATTTAGTCTTTCACAATTGCTAACACTCACGCGATATTTATGGTTATGAAGTTTTAGCTGGACACAGAGAAAGATAGGGGCTTATTGTTTTGCCTCCCGACCTTTTACCTCAAGGGTAATGTCAACAATAATGGTTCATGAAAACTCACATCCAATTAGCTATATATATCAGGATCTTTCCAACACATTATGCTTGCCAAAGGATAAAATGTAAAAAGGAAAGGTGAAGATCACCGTGACTCTTATATGAAGTATAAGACAAGAATAAAAGATAGGCCCTTCGCAGAGGGAAGCAGAGGTTGTCATGTGCTTTATGGTTGGATGCACAAAATCTGAACGCAAAAGAACGTCACTTTATATTGCCACTTGTAATATGGACCTTTATTATGGCTTGTATTTCTTCCACATCACAAGATCGTATAAAGATTATTTTCTCCGCGCTAATAAATCAAACATATTTAGAGAGCAATTTTTATTGCTTGCAACGATGACAACTTACTTGAGGGATCTTACTCAATCCATAGGTCTATATGGTGGACTCTCATGGCAAAACTGGGTTTAAGGATATTTGCAAGAACAAGTAGTATTTCTACTTGGTGCAAAGAACTTGACTAGCATGAGAGGGAAAGGCAAGCTCAACATGTTGGATGATCCATGACAATATAATTTATCTCAGATGTAAGAAAACATAACCCATTATGTTGTCTTGCTTGTCCAACGTCAACTCTTTAGCATGTCATATTTTAATGAGTGCTTACAATCATAAAAGATGTCCAAGATAGTATATTTATATGTGAAAACCCCTATTTCTTTATTATTTCCTATTAATTGCAACGATGACCAAGACTATGCTTGTCAACTCTCAACAACTTTTATTCATCATACTCTTTATATGTGAAGTCATTACTCTCCATAATATCCATATGATCTCTTTATCTCTTTTTATTTTCCTCTTTTATTTTATTCCCTCAAGATCATAGCAAGATAATCAAGCCCTTGACTCTACACTAATCTTTATTACATATAGCTCACGGACTCGATTACATAGAAGGATCATAAAGCAAAACTCAAAACTAGATCATGCTAGAACTTTATGCTACTAGATCAAGATATTACCAAAAGGAACGAACTAAGAAAAACGGTAAAGATAAAAGTGTGATGGTGATACGATACCGGGGCACTCCCCCAAGCTTGGCAGTTGCCAATGGGAGTGCCCATACCCGATACTCAGTTCTTCTTTGTTGGTGAAGAAGGTGTTGGTGATGATGGATAATCTCACATCGAGCATAGGAGATCCTCCAATTTGCGGATAATTCCCTTGAGTGGGGTGATATGCTCCTTCAACAAAATATTTTCACTTTTGAGATACTTATTTTGAATGTGAGCTAACTCAATCATATTGAAAGCTTTGCTCTCCGTTGGGGTAAAGAGATTGTGGTGAGGTTGAAGGATGTCTTCTTCTGCTAATGTCGGAACTTGATCCCCCATGGCCTTCTTGATCCCATCATCCTTGTTGATCTCTCCGGGCTCTTCTCTCTTCAGCTCTATCTTCATTAGTCAAGCATCGGTGCCCTCATTGTTGGAGGAGGAGGGAGACGACATGATGCGTGGCCTTGACAACCCTGGTAGAAAAATATCTCAAAACAAAAACAGGAGATATTTGCGTGATACGGTGGTCAAAACCTTCGGGAGATTATATAATGAAATTTACCGACCAAAAGAAGTAGCGTGTAAGAAAACGGAGTCCGGAGGGTACACGAGGTGCCCACGAGGCAGGGCGCTCCCTCCACCCTCATGGAAGCCTCGTGTCCTTTACGGACTACTTCTTATTTTTCCTATTTTTTTATATTCCAAAATGGAGAAATATTGGGATTAGAACTGTTTTGGAGTCGGTTTACTTACCGTACCACATACCTATTCCTTTTTGGAGTTTGAAACGTTCTAGAAAGTGTCCCTTATGTATTCCTCCGGGGCTACGGTTTCAATAACATTGGTTTCAACATTTATGGGATTACCTGAGATATAATGTTTGATTCTTTGACCGTTCACCACCCTTGGATTTGTGCCTTCGAAGTTGTTGATTTTTATGGCACCGGAACGATAGACCTCCTCGATGACACAAGGACCTTCCCATTTAGAGAGGAGTTTGCCAACAAAAAATCTTAAACGAGAGTTGTATAGCAATACATAATCTCCTACATTAAACTCACGCTTTTGTATCCTTTTATTGTGCCATCTTTTAACTTTATCTTTAAACAATTTGGCATTCTCATAGGCCTGGGTTCTCCATTCATCAAGTGAGCTAATATCCAAAAGTCTCTTCTCACCAGCAAGTTTGAAGTCATAATTGAGCTCTTTAATGGCCCAATATGCCTTATGTTCTAGTTCAAGAGGTAAGTGAAATTCTTTTCCATAAACCATCTTATACGGAGACATACCCATAGGATTCTTATATGCAGTTCTATAGGCCCATAATCCATCATCAAGTTTCTTGGACCAATTCTTTCTAGATCTATTAATAGTCTTTTGCAAAATTAATTTAAGCTCTCTATTACTCAATTCTACTTGACCACTAAACCGTGGGTGATAAGGAGATGCAATTCTATAATTAACATCATACTTAGCAAGCATTTTACGAAAGGCACGATGAATAAAATGTGAACCACCATCAGTCATTAAGTATCTAGGGACTCCGAACCTCGGAAAATAACTTCTTTAATCATCTTAATAGAGGTGTTACGATCAGCACTACTCGTTGGAATAGCTTCTACCCACTTAGTAACGTAATCAACAGCAACTAAAATATGAGTATACCCATTAAAGGAAGGAAACGGTCCCATATAATCAAAGCCCCAAACGTCAAATGGTTCAATAACAAGTGAATAATTCATAGGCATTTCTTGACGTCTACTAATATTACCAATTCTTTGACATTCATCACAAGACAAGACAAACTTACGGGCATCTTTGAAGAGAGTAGGCCAATAAAAACCGGATTGCAATACCTTATGTGTAGTTCTGTCTCCAGCATGGTGTCCTCCATAAGCTTCAGAGTGACACTTGCGTAGGATCTGTTCCTGTTCATGCTCAGGTACACAATGTCTAATAACACCATCTACTCCTTCTTTATAAAGATGTGGGTCATCCCAGAAGTAATGTCTTAAATCATAGAAGAACTTTTTCTTTTGCTGGTATGTGAAACTAGGTGGTATAAACTTAGCAACAATATAATTAGCATAATCAACATACCATGGAGCAGTGCAAGAAGCATTTATGACAGCTAATTGTTCATCAGGAAAGCTATCATCAATAGGTAGTGGGTCATCAAGAAAATTCTCTAACCTAGATAAGTTGTCTGCAACGGGGTTCTCAGCTCCCTTTCTATCAATAATATGCAAATGAAATTCTTGTAGCAAGAGAACCCATATAATAAGTCTAGGCTTAGCAACTTTCTTTTCCATAAGATATTTAATAGCAGCATGATCAGTGTGAACAGTTACTTTAGAATCAACAATAGAAGGTCTGAAATTATCACAAGGAAATACAACTGCTAAAAATTCTTTATCAGTAGTAGCATAATTTCTATGGGCACTGTCTAGAGTTTTACTAGCATATTGGATAACATTTAATTTCTTATCAACCCATTGTCCTAGAACAGCCCCTACAGCATAATCACTAGCATCACACATAATTAGGTGGCTGAACAATAGGTGCAAAAATCAAAGCTTTCTTAAGTATTTCAAATGCTTCTACACAGTCATCATCAAAGACAAAAGGAACATTTTTTTGTAAGAGATTAGTCAGAGGCCGATAAATTTTAGAAAAGTCCTTAATGAACCTCCTATAAAAACCGGCATGACCAAGGAAACTTCTTATACCTTTGATGTCCTTGGGACATGGCATCTTTTCAATAGCATCAACTTTAGCTTTATCCACTTCAATACTTCTTTCAGAAATTTTATGCCCCAAGACAATACCTTCATTAACCATAAAGTGGCACTTCTCCCAATTCAAAACAAGATTAGTTTCTTCACATCTCTGCAAAACTTGATTAAGGTTGATTAAGCAATCATCAAAAGAAGTCTCATAAACGGAGAAATCATCCATGAATACCTCAACAATCTTTTCTCAAAAGTCAGAGAATATAGCAGTCATACATCTTTGAAAGGTAGCAAGTGCAGTACATAAACCAAAAGGCATACGTCTATAAGCAAAGGTACCTAAAGGGAAAGTAAAAGTAAAAGTTGTCTTTTCTTGATCCTCTTTTGACACAGGTATTTGAGAGAAACCAGAATAACCATCTAGAAAGAAAAAATGTGTATGTTTGGATAGTCTTTCTAGCATTTGATCAATAAAAGGTAAAGGGTAATGATCCTTTTTAGTAGCTTTATTTAATTTGCGGAAATCAATTACCATTCTATAACCTGTAACAATTCTTTGTGGAATCAATTCATCTTTATCATTAGGAACAATAGTAATACCTCCCTTCTTAGGGACACAATGGACAAGACTTACCCATTGACTATCAGCAATGGGATAAATTATACATGCCTCCAAAAGCTTTAGTATTTCTTTTCTTACCACTTCTTTCATCTTAGGATTTAACCGTCGTTGGTGATCAACAACCGGTTTAGCGTCTTTCTCCAATTTTATTTTGTGCTGACATAGAGTGGGACTAATGCCCTTAAGATCATCAAGAGTATATCCAATAGCAACACGGTGCTTCTTCAGAGTTTTCAATAATTTCTTTTCTTCATACTCTGAAAGGTTAGCACTAATAATAACAGGATATATCTCTTCCTCATCAAGATAAGCATATTTAAGATTATCAGGTAAAGGTTTAAGCTCAAACACGGGATCACCCATAGGTGGAGGAGGATCCCCTAAGATTTCAACAGGCAAGTTGTGCTTCAAAATAGGTCCCTGTTTAGAGAATACTTTATCTATTTCCCTTCTTTCATTCATAAAAATATCACTTTCATGGTCTAGCAAATATTGTTATAAAGGATCACTAGGAGGCAAGGCAATAGAAGCAAGACCAATAATTTCATCTTTACTAGGCAATTCTTTATCATGGGGTTGTCTACGAAATTTAGCAAAATTAAACTCATGAGACATATCCCCTAAACCAATAGTCTATTGTAGTCTATCTTGGCATTAACGTATTCAAGAAGGGTCTACCAAATATAATGGGACAAAAGTCATCTTGTGGGGAACCAAGAACAAGAAAATCAGCAGGATATTTAACTTTCCCACACAAGACTTCAACATCTCTAACAATCCCAACTGGTGAAATAGTATCTCTATTGGCAAGCTTAATTGTAACATCAATTTCCTCTATCTCAACAGGTGCAATATCATGCATAATTTCTGTATATAAGGAATGAGGTATTGCACTTGCACTAGCACCCATATCACATAAGCAATGATAGTAATGATCTCCTATTTTAACAGAAATAATAGGCATGCTTACAATAGGTCTATGTTTATTTCTAGTATCAGGTCTAGCAATTCTAGCAGCTTCATCACAGAAGTAAATAACACACCCATCAATATTATCGGCTAAGAGATCCTTAACCATAGCAATATTAGGTTCAACTTTGATTTGCTCAGGGGGTTTGGGTGTCTTAATATTACTTTTGTTGACCACAGTTGAAGCTTTAGCATGATCCTTTATTCTAACAGGGAAAGGTGGTTTTTCAATATAAGCAGTAGGATCAACAGGATCATTATAAGTGATAGTCTTTTCTTCAACTTTAATAGGTGCAACTACTTTTACTTCAATGGGAGGATTATATTTAAACCACTTCTCCTTAGGGAGATCAACATGAGTAGCAAAAGATTCACAGAAAGAAGCTACTACCTCAGAGTAAAGTCCATATTTAGTGCTAAATTCACGAAAAACATTGGTATCCATAAAATATTTAACAAATCAAACTTAGGTGTTATACCTGACTCGTTACCTTTGTCGAGGTCCCAATCTTCAGAGTTGCGTTTAATTTTCCAATAAATCCCATTTGAATTCAATAGTCTTCATCATAAAAGATCCAGTACAAGAAGTATCGAGCATGGAGTGATTACTGAGAGAAACCCGAGCATAAATTTTTTGAATAATCATTTCTTTTGAGAGCTCATGTTTGGGGCATTAATATAACATTGACTTAAGCCTCCCCCAAGCTTGAGCGATGCTTTCTCCTTTGTGAGGCCAAAATTAATTATATATATATATAGTTACGATCACGATGAACAAAATGCATAGGATAAAACTTCTGATGAAATTCCAATTTCAATCGGTTGTAGTTCCATGATCCCGTATCATCACATAGCCTAAACCATGTCAATGCCTCTCCCTTCAAAGATAAAGGGAAGACCTTCTTCTTGATAACATCCTCGGGCATACCTGCAAGCTTAAATAATCCACAAACTTCATCCACATAGATTAGGTGCAAATCGGGATGCAATGTTCCATCACCTGTGAAAGGATTAGCTAGCAGTTTCTCTATCATACCCGAAGGAATTTCAAAGTAAAATTTTTTAGTAGGTTCAGTAGGTTGAGGAGCAACTCTTTGCTCTACTGGTCGGGGTGAAGATACCCCGAACAAACCCCTCAAAGGATTATGTTCCATAATAACAAGGGACAGTAAATTTCAGCACACTATACAAATTTTTCCTTACCAAATTCCACCTACCAAAGACGCTTCACTCCCCGGCAACGGCGCCAGAAAAGAGTCTTGATGACCCACAAGCGTAGGGGATCTATTGTAGCCTTTTTGATAAGTAAGAGTGTCGAACCCAACGAGGAGCAGAAGGAAATGATAAGTGGTTTTCAGCAAGGTATTCTCTGCAAGCACTGACATTATCGGTAACAGATAGTTTTGTGATAAGGTAATTTGTAACGGGTAGCAAGTAATAAAAGTAAATATGGTGCAGAAAGATGGCCCAATCCTTTTTGTAGCAAAGGACAAGCCTGGACAAACTCTTATATGAAGGAAAGCGCTCCCGGGGACACATGGGAATTATCGTCAAGCTAGTTTTCATCACAATCATATGATTCGCATTCAGTACTTTGATAATTTGATATGTGGGTGGACCGGTGCATAGGTACTGCCCTTACTTGGACAAGTATCCCACTTATGATTAACCACTATTGCAAGCATCCGCAACTACGATAGAAGTATTAAGGTAAACCTAACCACAGCATGAAACATATGGATCCAAATCAGCCCCTTATGAAGCAATGCATAAAGTAGGGTTTAAGCTTCTGTCACTCTAGCAACCCATCTTCTACTTATTACTTCCCAATGCCTTCCCCTAGGCCCAAACAATGGTGAAGTGTCATGTAGTCAATGTTCACATGACACCACTAGAGGAAAGACAACATACATCTCATCAAAATATCGAACAAATACCAAATTCACATGACTACTTATAGCAAGACTTCTCCCATGTCCTCAGGAACAAACGTAACTACTCACAAAGCATATTCATGTTCATAATCAGAGGGGTATTAATATGCATAATGGATCTGAACATATGATCTTCCACCAGGTAAACCAACTAGCATCAACTACATGGAGTAATCAACACTACTAGCAACCCACAGGTACCAATCTGAGGTTTGGGTACAAAGATTGGATACAGGAGATGAACTAGGTTTTGAGATGAGATGGTGCTGGTGAAGATTTTGATGGAAATTGACCCCCTCCCTATGAGAGGATCGTTGGTGATGACGATGGTGATGATTTCTCCCTCCCGGTGGGAAGTTTCCCCGGCAGAACGGCTCCGCCGGAGCCCTAGATTGGTTCTGCCAAGGTTCCGCCTCGTGGCGGCGGAGTTTTGTCCCGTGAGCTAGCTTCTGATTTTTCCCGCGACGAAAGACTCCATATAGCCAAAGATGGGCATCAGAGGGCCACCAGGGGGCCCACGAGGCAGGGGGCGCGCCCAGGGGGTAGGGCGCCCCCCACCCTCGTGGACGGTGGGTGGCCCCCCTCTGGTACATTCTTCGCTCAGTATTTTTTATATATTCTGAAAATAATTCCCGTGGAGTTTTAGGACTTTTGGAGATGTGCAGAATAGGTCTCTAATATTTGCTCCTTTTCCAGCCCAGAATTCCAGTTGCCAGCATTCCCCCTCTTCATGTAAACCTTGTAAAATAATAGAGAAAAGGCATAAGTATTGTGCCATAATGTGTAATAACAGCCCATAATGCAATAAATATCGATATAAAAGCATGATGCAAAATGGACGTATCAACGTTTGCTCCAAAAATAACTCTCCCAAAGGTTTCATTCCATTTGGATTCCGTTTCATATTCCTTTTCTGCGAAACACTGAAATAGGCAAAAAAAAATAGCAATTTGCACTGGGCCTTTGGTTAGTAGGTTAGTCCCAAAAATAATATAAAAGGTATATTAAATCCCATTAAACATCCAAAATAGATAATAGAATAGCGTGGAACAATCTAAAATTATAGATACATTGGAGACGTATCAAGCATCCCCAAACTTAATTCATGCTCGTCCTCGAGTAGGTAAATAGAATTTTTGATGTGGAATGCTACCTAGCATAATTATCAATGTAATTTTCTTTATTGTGGCATGAATGTTCGGATCTGAAAGATTCAAGACAAAAGTTTAGTATTGACATAAAAATAATAATACTTCAAGCACACTAACAAAGCTATCATGTCTTCTTAAAATAACATGGCCAAAGAAAGTTATCCCTACAAAATCATATAGTCTGGCTATGCTCTATATTCATCACACAAAGTATTTAGTCATGCACAACCCCGATGACAAGCCAAGAAATTGTTTCATACTTTTGATGTTCTCAATCTTTTTCAATCTTCACGCAATACATGAGCGTGAGCCATGGATATAGCACTATATGTGGAATAGAATGGTGGTTGTGGAGAATACAAAAAGGAGAAGATAGTCTCACATCAACTAGGCGTATCAGCGGGCTATGGAGATGCCCATCAATAGATATCAATGTGAGTGAGTAGGGATTGCCATGCAACGGATGCACTAGAGCTATAAGTGTATGAAAGCTCAACAAAAGAAACTAAGTGTGTGTGCATCCAACTCGCTTGCTCACGAGGACCTAGGGCATTTTGAGGAAGCCCATCATTGGAATATGCAAGCCAAGTTCTATAATGTAAAATTCCCACTAGTATATGAAAGTGACAACATAGGAGACTCTCTATCATGAAGATCATGGTGCTAATTTGAAGCACAAGTGTGGTAAAAGGATAGTAACATTGTCCCTTCTCTCTTTTTCTCTCATTTTTTTATTTGGGCTTTTTTATGGCCTCTTATTTTCTTTTATTTTTATTTTTCGTCCGGAGTCTCTTCCCGACTTGTGGGGGAATCATAGTCTCCATCATCCTTTCCTCACATGGGACAATGCTCCAATAATGGTGATCATGACACTTTTATTTACTTACAACTCAAAAATTACAACTCGATATTACAACAAAATATGACTCTGTGTGAATGCCTCCGGTGGTGTACCGGGATGTGAATGACTCATGGTGACATGTATGAAAGAATTATGAATGGTGGCTTTGCCACAAATACGATGTCAACTACATGATCATGCAAAGCAATATGACAATGATGGAGCGTGTCATAACAAACGGAACGGTGGAAAGTTGCATGGCAATATATCTTGGAATGGCTATGGAAATGCCATAATAGGTAGGTATGGTGGCTGTTTTGAGGAAGATAAATGGTGGGTTTATGGTACCGGCGAAAGTTGCACGGTACTAGAGAGGCTAGCAAGGGTGGAAGGGTGAGAGTGTGTATAATCCATGGACTCAACATTAGTCATAAAGAACTCACATGCTTATTGCAAAAATCTATTAGTTATCGAAACAAAGTACTACACGCATGCTCCTAGGGGGATAGATTGGTAGGAAAAGACCATCTCTCGTCCCCGACCGCCACTCATAAGGAAGACAATCAATAAATAAATCATGCTCCGACTTCATCACATAACATATCACCATACGTGCATGCTACGGGAATCACAAACTTTAGAACAAGTATTTCTAAAATCCACAACTACTCAACTAGCATGACTCTAATATCACCATCTTCATATCTCAAAAGAATCATCAAGTATCAAACTTCCCATAGTATTTAATACACTTTTTATGATAGTTTTTATTATACTCATCTTGGATGCCTATCATATTAGGACCAATTTTATAGCCGAAGAAAATTACCATGCTGTTCTAAAAGACTCTCAAAATAATATAAGTGAAGCATGAGAGAACAATAATTTCTATAAAATAAAACTACCACCGTGCTCTAAAAAGATATAAGTGAAGCACTAGAGCAAAATTATCTAGCTCAAAAGATATAAGTGAAGCACATAGAGTATTCTAATAAATTCCGATTCATGTGTGTCTCTCCAAAAGGTGTGTACAGCAAGGATGATTGTGGTAAACTAAAAAGTAAAGGCTCAAATCATACAAGACGCTCCAAGGAAAACACATATCATGTGGTGAATAAAAATATAGCATCAAGTAAAGTTACTGATGGAAGAAGACGAAAGAGGGGATGCCTTCCGGGGCATCCCCAAGCTTAGGCTCTTGCTGATGTCTACTACACAACCTTCTTCTTGTAGACGTTGTTGGGCCTCCAAGTGCAGAGGTTTGTAGGACAGTAGCAAATTTCCGTCAAGTGGATGACCTAAGGTTTATCAATCCGTGGGAGGCGTAGGATGAAGATGGTCTCTCTCAAACAACCCTGAAACCAAATAGCAAAGAGTCTCTTGTGTCCCCAACACACCCAATACAATGGTAAATTGTATAAGTTCACTAGTTCGGCGAAGAGATGGTGATACAAGTGCAATATGGATCGTAGATAAAGGTTTTTGTAATCTGAAAATATAAAAACAGCAAGGTAGCAAGTGGTAAAAGTGAGCACAAACGGTATTGCAATGCTAGGAAACAAGGCCTAGGGTTCATACTTTCACTAGTGCAAGTTCGCTCAACAATAATAACGTAATTGGATCATATAATTATCCCTCAACATGCAACAAAGAGTCACTCCAAAGTCACTAATAGCGGAGAACAAATAAAGAGATTATTGTAGGGTACGAAACCACCTCAAAGTTATTATTTCTGATCGATCTATTCAAGAGTCTGTAGTAAAATAACACGAATCTATTCTTTCCATTCAATCTATCAGAGAGTTCGTACTAGAATAACACCTTAAGACACACATCAACCAAAACCCTAATGTCATCTAGAAACTCCAATGTCACCTCAAGTATCTGTGGGTATGATTATACGATATGTATCACGCAATCTCAGATTCATCTATTCAACCAACACAAAGAACTTCAAAGAGTGCCCCAAAGTTTCTACCGGAGAGTCAAGATGAAAATGTGTGCCAACCCCTATGCATAAGTTCACGAGGTCACGGAACTCGCAAGTTGATCACCAAAACATACATCAAGTGGATCACGTGAATATCCCATTGTCACCATAGATAAGCACATGCAAGACATACATTAAGAGTTATCAAATCCTTAAAGACTCAATCCGATAAGATAAATTCAAAGGGAAAACTCAAACCATTACAAGATAGTAGAGGGGGAGAAACATCATAAGATCCAACTATAATAGCAAAGCTCGCGATACATCAAGATCGTGCCGACTCAAGAACACCAGAGAGAGAGAGAGAGAGAGAGAGAGAGAGATCGAACACATAGCTACTGGTACATACCCTCAGCCCCGAGGGAAAATTACTCCCTCCTTGTCATGGAGAGCATCGGGATGATGAAGATGGCCACCGGAGAGGGATTCCCCCCTCCGACAGGGTGTCGGAACAGGTCTAGATTGGTTTTCGATGGCTACTGAGGCTTCTGGTGGCAGAACTCCCGATCTAGGTTTCTGTCTGGAAGTTTTGCGTTATATAAGAGGTGTTGGAGTCGGGGACAAGTCAGGGGGGTTCCCGAGGCGGCCACGAGGCAGGGGCGCGCCCAGGGGGGTAGGGCGCGCCCCCACCCTCGTGGTGGCCTCGGGACTCTTCTGGCCCAACTCTGGTACTCTGTGGGCTTCTTTTGGTCCAAAAATGATCTCGGTGAAATTTCAGGTCAATTGGACTCTGTTTGTTTTTCCTTTTCTGTGATACTCAAAAACAAGGAAAAAACGTAAACTGGCACTGGGCTCTAGGTTAATAGGTTAGTCCCAAAAATCATATAAAATAGCATATAAAACATCCAAGGTTGATAATATAATAGCATGGAACAATCAAAAATTATAGATACGTTGGAGACGTATCACTTTCCACTCCTTATTCCAAAATCCATCAAATCTTTACCCAAAACTTGAAAACTTCACAACACAAAACTCAATAGAAAATTTCATGAGCTCCGTTAGTATAAGAAAACAAACCACAACTTCAAGGTACTGTAATGAACTCATTCTTTGTTTATATTGGTGTTAAACCTACTGTATTCCAACTTCTCTATGGTTCATACCCCTCGATACTAGCCATAGATTGTAACATCCTAAATTTTCAATTTGGAATGTCACTACTAGAAAAAGGGCTATAGATGGGATTGACACTAATGGCGCACCTGACAAGCGGTGCGCCATTACTATATACTAATGGCGCACCACCATCTGATACGCCATTAGAGTTGAAACTACTAATGGCGCACCTGGCACAGTGTGCGCCATTAGTATCAAAAAAAAAATTGAACTAGTGCGCCTGTCCAAACATACTGATGGCGCATCCAGACAAAGTGCGCCATTACTAGTTGTAACTAGTAATGGCGCACCTGTCGGAAAGTGCGCCACTAATGTTGTTTTTTTAATTATATTTTTTATTCCCTTTTTTGCAAAACCACTAATGGCGCACTTTTCCGCCGTGCGCCATTACTAGTTCAAACTAGTAATGGCGCACTGCGGGACAGTGCGTCATTAGTAATATTTTTTTTTGCAAAACTACTAATGGCGCACCACCAAATGGTGCGCCATTAGTAACCTGGATTACTAATGGCGCATTTGGAGTTGGTGCGCCATTAGTTAGTGGGCAGCAACAAGATATTTTGGGGAGCCTCTCCTACCCACACTCACTTTCTCCCCACTTCATTCTCTCCACCTCCTCCTTGTCTCGGGTGCCTCCTCTTTTTGACCTGATTTCCACCATAGATTCATTCAATTTAAGTGGTTAAATTACCTTGTTTTGATAGGTAAGTAATGGGGGAAGCTATATTTATGTATTTCTCCCTACAACAATGTGCACATGCACTTTTTATGGCCTAGCTAGATCTATGTATGTTCGTGGTGTTGCATATGTTTGTGGTGTTGCATATGTGTTTGTGTTTGGAGGTGTACCGGTATTTGAAATGCGATAGTTGCCAATATTTTGCCGGAATGTTGATTCATTTCCGTTTCGGCGAGAATTTACGCATTAAGCATTCTTTTTGGTCCTATTTTTAGGGAAAGTCATGCCAAATTTTTTGTTGGTTCTAAAATATCGTTTTGCTCTACCCCGCAGGCGACCATGGTCCGCATGATGACCGAAGGCATCGTGAATAGGTTTTTGAGGTCCGCGAAGGCCAAGATGCTTCAAAAGAACGAGACGGAGATAAGATGTCCATGTCGAAGATGCAAGCTGAAGAGCCTTATTGCGGACCCGGAATCCGGGCAGGTGCGGGACCACCTGCTCTTGCGTAGTTTCATGGATGGCTATCGGTGACAAGGTGATGAAGATGACTACGAAGTCGTCCATGGGGGCCGGGCAAGAAATGAGGAAGGGAAGCAAGACAACCACCGCGGCTCAGGCGGGCGAAAAGACGAAGAATCCCCAGGAGATGATCACGACGGTGATGCTGTACACAGTCATCATGTAGAAGATGCAGGACATGATGATGAGGAAGATGCCGGAGCAGACGACGGGCATGATCATGAAGAGGATGATGCCAGCGGAGCAGACGACGCTGGACCATCGATGGGCTGGGTGCAGGACCCTCATATTCAAGAGCTGCTTCTCAAGCAGACGAATAACGCAAGAGCTGCCGCCCGAGAGAAAGCCAAGATGGATCAACTTGAGTTAGACGCGGTCACTCCATTGTATAAACGATGCAGGCCCGAGGATACCCGCCTGAAAGTAACGCTCATGGCTCTGGAGATGAAGGTAAAACACAAAATGACCGACACATGCTTCGACGAGAACATGTCATTCTGGCACGAATGTCTTCCCAAGGGGAACAAGTGCCCGACCAGTTTGGAGGAGGCGAAGAAAATCGTGTGTCCTCTGGATTTACCGCACGTGAAATACCATGTGTGCATGAACAATTGCATCATTTATCGGGACGAGCACGCGGAGTCTACCATATGTCCGGTGTGCGGCGTCACTCGATACAAGAAGAGGAAGAAAGCTCCTCGAAAAATGGTGTGGTACTTTCTGATCACTCCTCATCTGCAGCGGTATTTCGCGGACCCTAAGGTAGCAAAGCTCCTGCGTTGGCACGCGGATAGGGAGGAGAAGAAGTGAGAAGATGACGCAAATGATCCGGAGATAGATAAAAAAGACAAGATGCTGAGTCACCCTAAGGATGTGAGCCAGTGCAAGCGTTGAACTTCGAAGACCCAGAATTTGGGAACGATCCAAGGAACATCGTGCTGGGCGCGAGCACCGATGGAGTCAATCCGTTTGGCAGCCAGAGAAGCACACATAGCACCTGGCCTGTGTTTGTGTGGATGTACAACCTTCCCCCCTGGTTGTGCATGAAGAGGAAGTACATTCACATGAGTATGCTAATTGAAGGACCGAAACAACCAGGAAACGACATCAATCTGTATCTGGGGTTGCTAAAAGAGGAGCTTGACACGCTGTGGAAATCGCCAGCCAATACATGGGACGCCGCAGAGAAAGAATATTTCCCTATGAGAGCCGCGCTGCTCACGACAGTGCACGACTATCTCGGTTACGGATATGTCGCGGGGCAGGTGGTCCACAAATTTTCTGGATGCGTCAGGTGCATGGATGACACAACGTATCGCCAGCTAGATAGATATCCCGGGTCTTCGAAAACCGTGTTCATGGGACATCGAAGGTGGCTTCACGAGGATGACCCGTGGAGAAAACGCAAGGATCTGTTCGATGGTGAAACCGAACCCCAAGGACGCCTGCGTATGAGGAGCGGCGAGGAAATAGACGAGCTGTTGAAAAATTGGAAAGACTGCCCACTACCGGGAAAGAAGCAAAAGGCGCCAGAGCCGCTACTGAAGGTATGGAAAACGAGGTCTGTTTTCTGGGACTTGCCGTACTGGAAGATCCACCGTGTGCCTCACAGCCTTGATGTCATGCATATCACGAAGAACGTGTGCGAGAGTCTGCTTGGTACCCTGCTCAACATGCCAAAGAGGACCAAAGATGGGCCGAAAGCAAGGGCAGACTTGAAATCAATGGGCATTAGGCAGGAGCTTCACACTATATATGATGATCATGATGATGATGATGATGATGATGAGGCGAAGCAGGACACGGAAAGTCGTCGCAAAGGCAAGAAGGCCAAGAAGACCGGAAATGACTACCCTCCCGCGTGCTTCACTCTAAGTCAGGAGGAGATCGAGCAGTTTTTCACCTGCCTCGTAGGAGTAAAACTTCCTTACGGTTACGCGGGGAAGATAAGCAGATACCTAGACCCAGTGAAGCTGAAGTTCAGCGGGATGAAGTCTCACGACTGTCAGCGGGATGAAGTCTCATGACTCGATTTACTATAAAAACTACCTTTCCTGAATAATGCCATTTTTTATTTTTACTAGCATGTTACCATTAAAATAGTGGTGAAAGTATTGCTTGTTACTTAGAGTAGTATAAAAGACACTTGGACCAAAACAAGTTTCTGGTATAGTTAGAAGACGCCTGACCCATTGCTTGAGCCTTGTATTGCAAGTTGATGAAATTTGATTTGTTAGTGACTAGCTAGCTCATTCATTTCTAAAAAGCATGCGATGAGCTAGAACCCAGACATCTATGCTATCTTACTCCATGAGCCTCTACGCAGACCAAATGTAGCCAAAAACAAGACATCTATGCTATCTCACATCTAAGGTGTGCTACTGCACTACGGATTACCTGTTCTCTGGTTCAATTGTTGGTTCTATCTAATAATGCTGAGGGTTCTACTTTGGGGCTTTTTGATTCCAAGCAAACCTAGCTGATTTTTATCAAGAGGCCAAACATTCATCTAGTTTTGCTATGAACTGCTGCTAATGTATGATGTTTTCCTATGAATTTGCTATGTGGTACTGCTTATATATGCTAGAACTAATTTTGATATGGATGTGCAGATTGTGTCAAGTAGTAGTACAAGGTTGTTGCCCTCTGGATGCTACCATTGTATTTGCATATCTGTCCTGCATATTGTGCTTATCTGTCAAGGAAATATTGATGGCCTATCTGTTCTGCATATTGTGCTTTGGATGTGCTTTGGCCTGATTGTTCACAGCAATATATATATACTGTGGTAATACTAGTGTAGGCTTGTATAGTTGTATAGTTTCAGATGTCTCCTGTTCTGGGTCATGGACTTTGTGCCATGGCCACATTGGTTTTCTGTTTGGCCTCAATTTGGCCTGACAAATGATGGTCTACTAGCTGGCAAGATGCTTGGTATATATATGTTGTGTTTAGTTTTGGCAGGAGTTCAGAACTGTTAGGCAAAGGTCATGTCTCTGACCATCGTGTCATGATGATTTTGCAGGTACCCCGGGAGGCCCTTGAGTTTGCTGGAATGTCGATTAACTTCCGTTCCGGCAAATTTGGGTACTCCATATGTCCTATTTTCAGCAAAGGTCATGCTGAAATTTTCCGTGAATTTTAGCATGACTTTGCTAAAAATAGGACATATGGGGTACTTGTGACTAATGCATGGGCCGGGGTATCTTAGTAGTTAATTAAGTAGGATCAAGTGCCCCTTTATTCTAGCTGCATTAAACCATAGGCGGCAATAGAGCCAAGTGATTAGGCCCAACTTAGAATTCTCCTCGGTGTCGACAAACCCTAAATGATGAGACCATGATCTTGTTCCTTGACAATAACCAACTTTTTGACCAAACTTTGTTCCTATTTAGAGAGAAACATGGCCAACAACGATGAGGCCAGGGGTTCGGGCGTCAAGGCATTCTGGGAGCTGTCCCAGGAGATGGAGGAACAACCACACTTGTATGAGGCCGCCGCCTTCCCCACCGATCCTGAGACCACTGATGGTACCGCCGAGGATGACCCCACTGATGCCACCACTGATGGTGCCGCCGAGGATGCCACCACTGATGATGGCGGCGCATGCACAGATGGCAGCCAACCGAAGAGGCAACGGAAGGACCGGCGCCCGACCGTGCTGCGCACCCTCAAGGAGGAAGTTACTGAAGTGGACTCCAATGGGAATCCAACGGCGCCCGAATGAATAGTCAAGGGGTACTCGCTTCAGCTCGGGTGCATTCTCCGGAGCACCGTCTCGATCAACACCGAGAACCTCAGGCATCCTGACCGAGCGAATTTGCGCCAGCTCCTCTTCACGAAGCTGCACGAATGATACAAGTTCCCCGCTGAATTTGAAAACACAAGCCTCAAAGGGAATAAAGTGAACAATGCTGCCCTCACGAAGATGAGCACGGCCCTGTCTACTTGGAAAAGCAATGTGAAGAAAATGATCGAGAAAGGTGAGAGTTATGAGAAGATCAAGGAGAAAAATCCTTCGATCACCGAAGATGACTACAACGACTTCAAGATCAATTGCTCAAGCACCGCAAGCTCCGAATCAAGTAAGTGGGGGAAAGAAATGCGGGAGCTGAACTTAGGGGAACACACACTCGGTCCCGGCGGTTACAGAGTGGCGGAGCCTATATGGGACAAGGAGGAGGCGGACCGTGCCGAGCAAGGCCTACCGCCCCTCTTTGATAAATACGGTGACAAGCAGACCAGGAACTTTGCAGGGCCCGGTACAAGAAGTACCCGAAAAAAAAGGAGCTTACCACGGATCCGAAGACTAGGGAGCTTGAGCTTGTTCTGGTAAGGAATACACCCCCGCAAAATTAGCTTCATATGGTTGCATTCTAATTAATGAAGCCAAATTTCTAAATGGTTCATATTCCTTCCGTAGGAGACTGAAAGTAGTAGCACGGGGTCGACTAAGAGCAACCCTTGGGACACCACTCTAAATAGGGCATTGAATGTAATGAAGAACAAGGATAAGCTCAGTAAGCCGACGTCAGCTGGTCGTGTGGCCGGAAAGGCTTGTCGACAAAATGGTCGTCATACTATAACACTGGTGGGCGAAAGGAGAAAAAGACCAGCTCGGAAAGCCAGGCGCGCGAGGTTCAAGAACTCAGGGCACAGGTGGCGCGGATTCCGGAGATGGTCCAAGAGCAAGTGGAACAACAACTCGGAAGGACGATCACCGCCATTGTGCCTACCTTGATCCAGGGGATTAGTGCATGGATTGCGGGCGGCCAACAGGGGCCGCCCCCGATTCCTAGCTTCACGGCCAGCAACTCGCAGAATGCGATGGCGGGGCCATTGGTGTCTCCGGCGGAGGCGGCATTGGTGTCTCCGACGCCGGCACGGGAGCTTAATGCACCCGGGTGTACGCCGGCCGGCACCTCTGCAGCAAGCGGCCCCTCCGTCAACTGCACGCCCACCATTGGCGGTGCCTCGACATTAGCCGAGCTCGATGCCATCATCACGGTAACTAATTAAGCCTCTCTCGGCCGAGGACTTCATCTCCTTGCCTTTGACTGGGCATCCCTGACGCCCTACATGTTTTCGCAGGGCGCCGCCGACGTTCCGTGCACTCTCCTGCACTTCTTGAACAACGAGTTGGTCGATGTCGCCAAGGGCAAAATCGTTCAACCGGGCAACCCCTTGTTCCACGGCACCCAGATGCCACCCAACATGTTTAGGGTTCAACTGGTTCGGGTGCTGCCAGGCTGCGACGAGTTGTTACCTCCGATTTGACCCGTCGGGGCCGACGATGATGATGTGATGACCCTCAGCGCCTGCCTGAGCTGGCCCTTGCTTTGGCCGAAGAGCCAGATTCGTTTGGGGGCGGGGGACACCACCCCAAAGACAACACCGCCAGTCGTGCCGGCGCCAAGTCGGCCCCATGGCAAGACCGCCGCAACGGTGCCGGACATCCCTATGCCACTGGATCCAAACATGCATATGGCACAGGATCAGAACGACGATGACGACGATACATTTGCCAACGTCGATCAGTACTTTGCCGATCATGGGTACGGTGGCGACTTCATGGGGCCTCCTTCTCAAGAACCCAACCCAACAAAAGACGTGCGCGATCTAGCTGGTACCGCGGAGAAGCCAAGTTGCAACAGGCGTCATCTAGCGTTCAGCTCTCAGGAGACGCCTCCAGCTGCCGACTTCACCGAGCCTCAGATAGGCGAGGAGCGAAATATTATCAGCCCCAACACACTCAAGAAGGCGGTCTGTGAGCAGAACTCGGTCCCATTACAGGAGAAGAAGAAGGCACGCAAAAGAAAGACTAACAAGGGTGCAGGCCAGCTAGCACCGAGTACGATCCGTGATCAGGACGGGCCACCTGCACCTGAGGATATCTCAAGGAGGGTGCATGTGGCGGGTAGGCCGATGCTACCGAGAAATATGCTCGATGCTACAACCGGTGCTATGCGGAGTCTGCATGACAGTGTTCTTTCTTTGGAGAAGCGGCGTCTCGGAGAGAAGGATGTGGCATACCCGGTTTTCGCGGCCAAGGTGCCAGAGGGCAAGGGCTTTGTGGATAACTCCATCGGGGGTACGATCGTCCTGCGGTTTGATGACATCCACGCTATGTTGAACCTTCATCCGCTGCACTACACCTTCGTTCGGCTATTTTCGCTGAGTATGGAGATGCGGATCATTCGCGACAAGACCCCGGACATCGTGATAGTCGACCCCTTCTACATGCGTGCCAAGATCTTGGGCAGCGCTGGGGACCGGCAAGTCGCGAGTTCTTACCTCAAAGGCGTCATTCTGGCAAACCAAGATAAGGATAACTTCCTCGTGCCTTACTTTCTCGAGTAAGTCCTCCCCTCAACCGCCCCGTAACATATGAATTCTTAGATTTCGATCGTTTTTCTTTTAACATTCCGTGTTTTCTGCAGTGAAGCACGTTGCACGCTCATCCTCCTAAGCCCCAAATATTCCATGGCCACATATTTCGACCCGGACCGTCAGTCGAACGTAGACTACACAAATGTCAAGAAGGTTCTTGATGATGTTCTCCCCGGCTACGTCAAATCTGGAGGCACCTTCACCAGGCCTATTCGTAAGTACGGCAAGCACGTGTTCTCCCACAATACGATGTTCTGCTGCGTCAAGCAGTCAACTGGCGGTCAGAAGGGTGCCTACTACACCATCCATCACATGCGGGCAATCGTACGGGACCATCACCAACTTCTGCTACCGAGTAGACTCAAAGATTGGGCCGCGAGCGTGTCGGCAATCCAGGAAACGGACATCAGACAAGAATTCTTTCGCATCCAGTCGGAGTTTGCGGAAATCATCCACCAAGATGTCCTTCATACCTCGAGGCAGTTCTACCTCAGAAATCAACCATCCAACAGTGACATCGACACAATCCTACAAATGCAGGCTGACAACGCCTGTTGTTTCATGACTCCCACGACAGACGACGGCTTCATCCACGCTCCGGTCCCTTGAGTCGATTCGAAAACAGTGATGCTGTGTCTAGTTCTGAAACATCGATTGGCTCATGTTGTAATTAAACTTTAATGAACTTGTAGTATGTCTCTTTGGTTTCGAGAGTCGTTCAACTTAGATGTAATCGATGCTATTAATGTTTTGCTTTTCTCTTCCGATCGTTCTGTTGCATACTTATATGTTGCTTATGTATTGTCTGTGAATTGGTACTAACGTTTCGTTTGACTACTGCATAGCGATGCCGTGGTATGTCGTGTACAAGGGTAAGTTTCCCGGAGTCTACAACGACTGGGACGAGTGTCGGAGACAGGTTCACCGATTCAGCGGTAACAGTTACAAAGGGTACACCACTAGGGCCGAGGCCGAATCTAGATACGCCCGCTATCTAGCGGGAGAGGGGAGGGAGCGTTGGAGGAACCGGATGAAGACGAGTTTCATCGTGATGATGCTCATCGTGATGACCGCAGCTCTCTTCTATGTGATGGTAGTTTAGATGATCGATATCGACTTGTAATGTGAAGACAAACTCGCGGTCTTGAGACTTGTAATATAATGTTCTATCTTTGTTCGGTCTTTTCAATTCGGAGACTAATATGATGAATTGTATTCGGAGACTAAAATGATGAATTGTATTTAGAGACTAATCTTCTATTTTATTCGATGAATCTGTTGTTAATGTATGCTGTCTATATTTTGTCCAATTATACATTTTGTAACCTGTGCAAAAAACAGAAAATTAAAAAAAAAACCTAATATTCATACTAATGGCGCATCACATGATAGTGCGCCATTAGTATGCCAAAGGATACTAATGGCGCATCATTAAACAGTGCGCCATTAGTATGCCGAAGTTACTAATGGCGCATCCTGTTGTTGTGCGTCATTAGTATGCCAAAGCACCTGGGTATACATGGCCCCCTGGGAGGCATACTAATGGCGCACTGTTGTATATACTAATGGCGCATCCCAGATACTAATGGCGCACCAGTGGTGCGCCATTAGTAAAATATACTAATGGCGTGGTACTAATGGCGCACCACTAATGCGCCATTAATGGCCAAATTAGGTGCGCCATTAGTAGGCCTTTTCCTAGTAGTGTGTTATACATTAGATCATCATTGCATATCATATTTTATTGCATTTTGGCTAGATCCTAGAAATTCTACGCAACTCAAGGACCCACGGAGAGAGTTGGGAATTTCGTTATTTTCATATTTGAGTTTTTCTCAAACTTTGAAAAGAGGATCATTTGATTTTAATTATTTTATCTTCAAGTATTTCTTCTATAAAAATTAAAGAGAGAGGATAAAATGACTTCCTCAAAATAAAGAAATATTGGAGATTTAATATTAAAATCAAATAACATTTTTATTCGGAGTTTTATTGCTATTTTATTTGAATTAGCAAAAAATGCGTTTTTCAAAATTGCATTTTTGGCCCAAATAAATGTTCACCTTGTTCGGCCTATTTTTAGAGGACGGGGAAGTTTATTTCGGGATTTTTGGAGTCCGTTTAGTATTTCTTTTCTTTCTTTTTCTGCACGTCGGATTTTTAAAAAAAAAAGGTTAAACCGACTTCGGGCCGTACCCGGCCAGGAGACCTTGGGCCGGTCCTCTTATAAGCCGCCGCCCCGCACCCCGAGCCCACCAGCCGCGCCCCGCCCCAAACCCTAACCCTAACCGCCGCCCCCGCCGCGCGCTACCGACGCCGCCACGCTCGCCGCCGCCCTGCCGCCCGCGCCGCCGCTCGCTGTTGCCCCGCCACCCGTTGCCACCGCCGGACCTGCCGCCGCCCTCGCCGGAGTCGTTAGAAAACCGTCTGTTTTTTTAGAAAACCCTAGATCCCTTTTTTTAGATCCGGTTCGGGTTTTTTCCGGTTTAGTTATTTAGCGAACGCCCGTCCGTATGTTCGTTGAAATGAACGGTTTTCACCGTTTAGTCGCAGACAGCGAACGTTCGTTCGTTAGCCTATTCGTCAGTTTTTCTTTTTCTCGGATTTTCCACGATTATTTTCGATCGTGATTTCTGATCCGATTTTCGTTCTAGTATAACTTTTCGCTCGTTTATCGGAATCAGGTGATTCAAGCGCCTAGAGTTTTGTCTGGAAACCCTCTTTCTGTTTAATCAACTTGAACAAGATTTTGCTACTGTAAAATTTGACTTTAGTCTAGATTAGTAATCGGAGCTTGTTTTCTTTTGCTATTTGAGTTTTGTTGCTTTGTTTGATTTGATTCTTTTGCTAACCGGAGTTCTTAAGTTGAACTTTCTGTTTAGATCCCTTATTTGAGTTTTACCCGTGCTCTTGCTTGATTACTTATTGTATGTTTGCTTGTTTGCGATAGAGTACCCGGAGTGCGAAGTGTGCTACATCGAGTCTCTAGGTTTCACGGATCATCAGCAAGGCAGGTAACACTTTGATCATGCTTTTCATTACCCAGTTTTTATGCATTAGTTTCAACCCTCACGCATTTCATGAGTAGGATTGATAACATGTGGGTATTGGGAAGTAGATGATGAGGTAGAACCTATCACCTGTTTTATTATCAAACCTTAGGGAGTTACTTCTATGTTGCTTATATTGCTATGCTATGCTCGTAGACGTGGATTGGGTTTTGAGTGTATCCATGACAGATGTGAGATTGTTAATTAATGGTTTAACTTAAGGTGGCAACTTAAATACACATCTGGGTGGATTGAGCCACCTGGGGAATACAGTGATTGCCTGTATTTTTGGAAATCCCGAGGTACCGTGTGATTTTCCTATGGACTGCCACCCAGGCTCAAAGGGATCATGAGATTATTCATACTAGAAACTTCCGTGTGTAGCCACATGCCATTATGGGCTCTGGCATAGTTGATTAAGTAGTGTGAACTCTTACAGTGGTAGACTAGCAGGTGTAGGGGATGTAGGTGGTACTGTCTACCCATCGTAAAGTGCTAACGCTTCTAAAAGACTGTGTCTCGGTCATTGATACATCCATTTTGCATCATGCTTTTATATCGATATTTATTGCATTATGGGATGTTATTTCACATTATGTCACAATACTTATGGCTATTCTCTCTTATTTTACAAGGTTTACATAAGGGGGGAGAATGCCGGTAGCTGGAATTCTGGGCTGGAAAAGGAGCAAATATTAGAGACCTATTCTGCACAACTCCAGAAGTCCTGAAACTCCACGGAACACCTTATAATAAATAATGAAAAATCCTTGCCAAAGATGAAGACCAGGGGGCCCACACCCTGCTCACCAGGGTGGGGGCGCCCCCACTAGGGCGGGCCCTTACCTCGTGGGCCCCCTGGTGGCTCTCCGATGACCATCTTCTCCTATATGAAGTCTTTCGTCGAGAAAAAAATAAGAAGCAACCTTTCGGGACGAAACTCCGCCGCCACGAGGCAGAACCTTGGCGGATCCAATCTAGAGCTCGGGCAGAGCTGTTCTACCAGGGAAACTTCCCTCCCGGAGGGGGAAATCATCGCCATCGTCATCACCAACGCTCCTCTCATCGGGAGAGGGCAATCTCCATCAACATCTTCATCAGCACCATCTCATCTCAAAACCCTAGTTCATCTCTTGTATCCGATTTTGTCTTCAAGTCCGGGATTGGTGCTAGTAGGTTGCTAGTAGTGTTAATTACTCCTTGTAGTTGATGCTAGTTGGTTTAATTGGTGGAAGATCATATGTTCAGATCCTTTATGCATATTAATACCCCTCTGATTATGAACATGTTTATGCTTTGTGAGTAGTTACGTTTATTCCTGGGGACAAGAGAGAAGTCTTGGTATTAGTAGTCATGTGAATTTGGTATTCGTTCGATATTTTGGTGAGATGCATGTTGTCTAGCCTCTAGTGGTGTTATGTGAACATCGACTACATAACACTTCACCATTATTTGGGCCTAGAGGAAGGCATTGGGAAGTAATAAGTAGATGATGGGTTGCTAGAGTGACAGAAGCTTAAACCCTAGTTTATGCATTGCTTCGTAAGGGGCTGATTTGGATCCACATGTTTCATGCTATGGTTAGGTTTACCGTAATACTTTTGTTGTAGTTGCGGATGCTTGCAATAGAGGTTAATCATAAGTGGGATGCTTGTTCAAGAAAGAACAGCACCCAAGCACCGGTCCACCCACATGTCAAATTATCAAAGTACCGAACGGGAATCATATGAACGTGATGAAAACTAGCTTGACGATATTCCCATGTGTCCTCGGGAGCGCTTTTCCTTATATAAGAGTTTGACCAGGCTTGTCCTTTGCTACAAAAAGGATTGGTCCACCTTGCTGCACTTTATTTACTTTTGTTACTTGTTTCTCGTTACAAATTATGTTATCACAAAACTGTCTCTTACCACTTATTTCAGTACTTGCATAGAATTCCTTGCTGAAAACCGTTTATCATTTCCTTCCGCTCCTCGTTGGGTTCGACACTCTTACTTATTGAAAGGACTACGATAGATCCCCTATACTTGTGGGTCATCAAGACTCTTTTCTGGTGCCGTTGCCGGGGAGTGAAGTGCCTTTGGTAGGTGGAATTTGGTGAGGAAAAATTTATATAGTGTGTTGAAATTTACTGTCACTTGTTATTCTGGAAAGTAATCCTCTGAGGGGCTTGTTCGGGGTATCTTCACCCCGACTAGTAGAGCAAAGAGTTGCTCCTCAACCTATTGAACCTACTGAAAATGAAAATACTTGCTTTGAAGTTCCTTCGGGTATAATAGAAAAACTGCTAGCTAATCCTTTTTTAGGAGATGGAACAAAACATCCTGATGAACATCTAATATATGTGGATGAAGTTTGTGGATTATTTAAGCTTGCAGGTGTATCCGGAGATGCTGTTAAGAAGAAGGTCTTCCCCTTATCTTTGAGGGGAGATGCATCAACATGGTATAGGCTATGTGATGATATGAGGTCTTGGAATTACAAACGATTGAAATTGGAATTTCATCAGAAGTTTTATCCTATGCATCTTGTTCATCGTGATCGCAATTATATATATATATATATATATATATATATTGGCCTCGCGAAGGAGAAAGCATCGCTCAAGCTTAGGGGAGGCTTAAATCAATGTTATATTCATGCCCCAATCATGAGCTCTCAAGAGAAATGATTATTCAAAAATTTATGCTCGGCTTTCTGAAAATAATCGCACCATGCTTGATACTTCTTGTGCTGGCTCTTTTATGATGAGGACTATTGGATTTAGATGGGATTTATTGGATAGAATTAAACGCAACTCTGAAGATTGGGACCTCGACAATGGTAAGGAGTCAGGTATGACACCTAAGTTTGATTGTGTTAAATCTTTTATGGATACCGATATTTTTCGTAAGTTTAGCACTAAATATGGACTTGATTTTGAGATAGTAGCTTCTTTCTGTGAATCTTTTGCTACTTATGTTGATCTCCCTAAGGAGAAGTGGTTTAAATATCATCCTCCCATAGAAGTAAAAGTAGCTGCACCTATTAAAGTTGAAGAAAAGACTATTACTTATAATGATCCTATTGTTCCTACTTCTTATGTTGAGAAACCACCTTTCCCTGTTAGAATAAAGGATCATGCTAAAGTTTCAACTGTGGTTCGTAAAAGCAATATTAAAACATTTACACCTCCTGAGAAAGTTAAAGTTGAACCTAATATTGCTATTGTTAAAGAGCTCTTGTCTGATAATATTGATGGGCATGTTATTCAGTTCTGCGGTGAAACTGCTAGAATTGCTAAACCTTGTGCTAAAGATAAACATAGACCTGTGGTAGGCATGCTTGTTATTTCTGTTAAAATAGGAGATCATTGTTATCATGGCTTATGTGATATGGGTGCTAGTGCTAGTGTTATACCTTATGACTTGTATAAAGAAATCAAGCATGAAATTGCACCTGTTGAGTTAGAAGATATTGATGTCACAATTAAACTTGCTAATAGAGATACTATTTCGGCAATGGCAATTGTTAGAGATGTTGAAGTCTTGTGTGGGAAAACTAAATATCCTGCTGATTTTCTTGTTCTTAGTTCCCCACAAGATAGCTTTTGTCCCATTATATTTGGTAGACCCTTCTTGAATACAGTTAATGCTAGGATAGACTGCGAAAAGAATGTTGTTACTATTGTCTTGGATGATATGAATCATGAATTTAATTTCTCTAAATTTAGTAAACAACACCGTGAAGAAGAATTGCCTAGTAAGGATGAAATTATTGGTCTTGCTTCTATTGCCGTACCTCCTAGTGATCCTTTAGAACAATATTTCCTAGACCATGAGAATGATATGTTTATGAATGAAAGAAGAGAAATAGATGAAGTATTCTTTAAACAGGAACCTATGCTGAAACACAATTTGCCTGTTGAAATCCTAGGGGATCCTCCTCCACCTAAGGGTGATCCCGTGTTTGAGCTTAAATCGTTGCCTGATAATTTTAAATATGCTTATCTTGATGAAAAGAAGATATATCATGTTATTATTAGTGCTAACCTTTCAGAGCATGAAGAAGAAAGATTATTGAAAACTCTGAAGAAGCACCGTGCTGCTATTGGATATACTCTTGATGATCTTAAGGGCAGATGCCAAACTAGTTCGTGATCCTCAACGATGTCTGAATCCTAAAATGAAAGAAGTGGTAAGAAAAGAAATACTAAAGCTTCTGGAGGCAGGTATAATTTATCCCGTTGCTGATAGTCAGTGGGTAAGTCATGTTCATTGTGTCCCTAAGAAGGGAGGTATTACTGTTGTTCCTAATGATAAAGATGAATTGATTCCACAAAGAATTATTACAGGTTATAGGATGGTAATTTATTTCCACAAATTAAATAAGGCTACTAAGAAAGATCATTACCCCTTACCATTTATCGATCAAATGCTAGAAAGATTATGCAAACATGCACATTACTACTTTCTAGATGGTTATTCTGGTTTCTCTCAAATACCTGTGTCGGCTAAAGATCAATCAAAGACTACTTTTACATGCCCTTTTGGTACTTTTGCTTATAGACGTATGCCTTTTGGTTTATGTAATGCACCTGCTACCTTTCAAAGATGCATGATGGCTATATTCTCTGACTTTTGTGAAAAGATTTGTGAGGTTTTCATGGACGACTTTTCTGTCTATGGATCTTCTTTTGATGATTGCTTGAGCAATCTTGATCGAGTTTTGCAGAGATGTGAAGAAACTAATCTTGTCTTGAATTGGGAAAAGTGCCACTTTATGGTTAATGAGGGTATTGTCTTGGGGCATAAAGTTTCTGAAAGAGGTATTAAAGTTGATAAAGCCAAGGTTGATGCTATTGAAAAGATGCCATGTCCCAAGGACATCAAAGATATAAGAAGTTTCCTTGGTCATGCTGGATTTTATAGGAGGTTCATTAAGGACTTCTCAAAAATTTCTCGGCCTCTGACCAATTTATTACAAAAAGATATACCATTTGTCTTTGATGATGATTGTGTAGAAGCACTTGAAATACTTAAGAAAGCATTAGTCTCTGCACCCATTGTTCAGCCACCTGATTGGAATTTACCCTTTGAAATTATGTGTGATGCTAGAGATTATGTTGTTGGTGTTGTTCTAGGGCAAAGAGTTGATAAGAAATTAGATGTTATTCATTATGCTAGTAAGACCCTAGACAATGCTCAAAGAAATTATGCTACTACGGAAAAAGAACTTTTAGACCTTATATTGTTGATTCTAAAGTAACTATCCACACTGATCATGCTGCTATTAAATATCTTATGAAGAAGAAAGATGCTAAACCTAGACTTATTAGATGGGTTCTCTTGCTACAAGAATTTGATTTGCTTATTCTTGATAGAAAAGGAGCTGAGAACCCCGTTGCAGACAACTTATCTAGGTTAGAGAATGTTCTTGATGACCCACTACCTATTGATGATAGCTTTCCTGATGAACAATTAAATGTCATAAGTACTTCTCATAGTACCCCTTGGTATGTTGATTATGCTAATTACATAGTTGCTAAATTTATACCACCTAGCTTCACATACCAACAAAAGAAAAAGTTCTTCTATGATTTGAGACATTACTTTTGGGATGACCCACATCTTTATAAAGAAGGAGTACATGGTGTTATTAGACGTTGTGTACCTGAGCATGAACAGGAACAGATCATACGCAAGTGCCACTCCAAAACTTTTGGAGGACACCATGCGGGAGATAGAACTGCACATAAGGTATTGCAATCCGGTTTTTATTGGCCTACTCTCTTCAAGGATGCCCGTAAGGTTGTCCTATCTTGTGATGAATGTCAAAGAATTGGTAATATTAGTAGACGTCAAGAAATGCCTATGAATTATTCACTGGTTATTGAACCGTTTGATGTTTGGGGCTTTGATTATATGGGACCTTTTCCTGCCTCTAATGGATATACACATATTTTAGTTGTTGTTGATTATGTTGCTAAGTGGGTAGCAGCTATTCCAACTAGTAGTGCTGATCATAACACTTCTATTAAAATGTTTAAAGAAGTTATTTTTTCCGAGGTTTGGAGTCCCTGGATATTTAATGATTGATGGTGGTTCACATTTTATTCATGGTGCTTTCCGTAAAATGCTTGCTAAATATGACATCAACCATAAAATTGCATCTTCGTATCACCCACAGTCTAGTGGTCAAGTAGAATTGAGTAATAGAGAACTCAAATTAATTTTGCAAAAGACTGTCAATAGGTATAGAAAGAATTGGTCCAAGAAACTTGATGATGCATTATGGGCCTATAGAACTGCATATAAAAATCCTATGGGTATGTCTCCGTATAAAATGGTATATGGAAAAGCATGTCACTTACCTCTCGAACTAGAACAAAAGGCATATTGGGCAATTAAAGAGCTCAACTATGATTTCAAACTTGTCGGTGAAAAGAGGTTATTTGATATTAGCTCACTTGATGAATGGAGAACCCAAGCTTATGAAAATGCCAAGTTGTTTAAAGAAAAGGTTAAAAGATGGCACGACAAAAGGATACAAAAGCGTGAGTTTAATGTAGGTGATTATGTATTGCTATACAACTCTCGTTTAAGATTTTTTGCAGGAAAACTTCTCTCTAAATGGGAAGGCCCCTATGTTATCGAGGAGGTCTACCGTTCCGGTGTCATAAAAATCAACAACTTCGAAGGCACAAATCCGAAGGTGGTAAACGGTAAAAGAATCAAACATTATATCTCAGGTAATCCCATAAATGTTGAAACCAATATTATTGAAACCATAACCCTGGAGGAATACATAAGGGACACTTTCCAGAACATTTCAGACTCCAAAAAGTAATAGGTATGTGGTACGGTAAGTAAACCGACTCCAAATAATTTTTAAGGCAATATTTCTCCGTTTTGGAATATTTAGAAAAATATAAAATTAAGTAGCAGTCCGGGAAGGACACGAGGGCCCCACGAAGGTGGAGGGCGCGCCCCCTACCTCGTGATCACCTCGTGTGCCTTCCGGACTCCGTTTTCTTGCACGATACGTATTTTGCTCGGTAAAAATTCATTATATAATCTCCCGGGAGTTTTGACTCCCGTATCACGCAAAAATCTCATGTTTTTGTTTTGAGCTATTTTTCTGACAGATCTAGATTATCATGACGTCCCCAAGTGCTTCCAAGGACAAGTTCTTCAAGAAGGTCATCAACCCTTACCTCGCGGAGGTGTTGCGGCACCCTCAAACCATTGAGATGCGTGATGGGTTGCTGCACATCCGCGATGCTGAAGGACCAAAGGGAATCGGAAGCGTGGAGACGATGCTTGAAGCAATGGAGCAACAAGTTTTCAAGTGCCAGGGGATGGTGGAGCGTGGAATCAACCGGAGTTCACTAACAACTACAAGCCGGATGCCAAGAACACCGAGGAGGCCATCTTCAAGCTACATGAGAAGATCGAGCACCTCCAAGCCCAAATCTATGACCTGGAAAACCAAAACTGTGAGTATGAATATAGATTCAAAAGAATGAGTTTGGCTGCAGATTCGAGGATTCCGGAGACTCGATCATCCTTCTATGATGGTGAACCCATGCCTTGGAAGATGGATGACAAGCCCGCATCATCAACAACACCTCCACCGTCTCCTCCAACAAAGAAGAATTGAGTATCTGGGTATGGGCACTCCACTTGGCAACCGCCAAGCTTGGGGGAGTGCCCCGGTATCGTATCACCATCACTTTTATCTTCATTGTTTTCCTTAGTTCGATCTTATTAGTAGTATCTTGATCTAGTAGAATAAAAGTTCTTAGTGTGATCTAGTTGTGAGTTTTGCTTTATTATCCTTCTATGAAATCGAGTCTGTGAGCTATATAATAAAGATTAGTGTTGAGTCAAGGGCTTGATTATTTTGCCATGATCCTAAGTGAATAAAAGAAAAGAAAATAAAATATAAAGAAACAAAGAGATCATATGGATCTCATGGAGAGTAATGAGCTCACATAGAAAAAGTATGATGAATAAAAGTTGTTGAGAGTTGACAAGCATAGTTTTGGTCATCATTGCAATTAATAGGAAGTAATAAAGAAAGAGAGGTCTTCACATATTGATATACTATCTTGGACATCTTTTATGATCGTGAGCACTCATTAAAATATGACATGCTAAAGAGTTGACATTGGACAAGACAACGTAATGGGTTATTTTTTCTTACATCTGAGATGAATTATATTGAATTGGATCTTCCAACATGATGAGCTTGCCTTTCCCCCTCATTCTAGCCAAATTCTCAGCACCAAGTAGAGATACTACTTGTGCTTCCAAATACCCTTAAACCAGTTTTGCCATGAGAGTCCACCATATCTACCTATGGATTGAGTAAGATCCTACAAGTAAGTTGTCATCGGTGGAAGCAATAAAAATATTGCTCTCTAAATATGTATGATTGATTGGTGTGGAGGAAATAAGCTTTATACGATCATGTGATATGGAAGTAATGAAAGCGACATACTGCATAATAAAGGTCCATATCACAAGTGGCAATATAAAGTGATGTTCTTTCGCATTAGGATTTTGTGCATCCAACCATAAAAGCGCATGACAACCTCTGCTTCCCTCTGCGAAGGGCCTATCTTTTACTTTTATCTCCTATATTGCAAAAGAGTCAAGGTGATATTCACCCTTCCTTTTTACATTTTATCCTTTGGCAAGCACAGTATGTTGGAAAGTCTTGGTATATATGGCTAATTGGATGTGAGTTTTCATGAACTATTACTATTGACATTACCCTTGAGGTAAAACGTTGGGAGGCAAAACTATAAGCCCCTATCTTTCTCTGTGTCCGATTAAAACTCCATACCCATAAGTATTGCGTGAGTGTCAGCAATTGTGAAAGACTATATGATAGTTGAGTATGTGGACTTGCTTAAAAGCTCTTATACATTGACTCTTTCCTATGTTATGATAAATTGCAATTGCCTCAATGACTGAGATTATAGTTTGTTAGTTTTCAATGAAGTTTACGATTCATACTTGATATTGTGATTGAATTATTACTCTAGCATAAGATATCATATGACAAGAATTATATAAGTTGATGTTCTAAGAATGATCATGATGCCCTCATGTCCGTATTTTATTTTTATCGACACCTTCATCTCTAAACATGTGGACATATTTTTCGATTTCGGCTTTTCGCTTGAGGACAAGTGAGGTCTAAGTTTGGGGGAGTTGATACGTCCATTTTGCATCATGCTTTTATATCGATACTTATTGCATTATGGGCTGTTATTTCACATTATGTCACAATACTTATTGCTATTCTCCCTTATTTTACAAGGTTTACATAAGGGGGGAGAATGCCGGCAGCTGGAATTCTGGGCTGCAAAAGGAGCAAATATTAGAGACCAATTCTGCACAACTCCAAAAGTCCTGAAACTCCACGGAACACCTTATAATAAATAATGAAAAATCCTCGCCAAAGATGAAGACCAGGGGCCCACACCCTGCTCACGAGGGTGGGGGGCGCCCCCCCCCCCCTACGGCGCGCCCCTACCTCTTGGGCCCCCTGGTGGCTCTCCGATGACCATCTTCTCCTATATGAAGTCTTTCGTCGAGAAAAAAATAAGAAGCAACCTTTCGGGACGAAACTCCGCCGCCACGAGGCGGAACCTTGGCGGATCCAATCTAGAGTTCCGGCAGAGCTGTTCTGCCAGGGAAACTTCCCTCCCGGAGGGGGAAATCATCGCCATCATAATCACCAACGCTCCTCTCATCGGGAGAGGGCAATCTCCATCAACATCTTCATCAGCACCATCTCATCTCAAAGCCCTAGTTCATCTCTTGTATCCGATTCTTGTCCTTAAGTCCGGGATTGGTGCTAGTAGGTTGCTAGTAGTGTTAATTACTCCTTGTAGTTGATGCTAGTTGGTTTAATTGGTGGAAGATCATATGTTTAGATCCTTTATTCATATTAATACCCCTCTGATTATGAACATGTTTATGCTTTGTGAGTAGTTACGTTTGTTCCTGAGGACAAGGGAGAAGTCTTGCTATTAGTAGTCATGTGAATTTGGTATTCGTTTGATATTTTGATGAGATGCATGTTGTCTAGCCTCTAGTGGTGTTATGTGAACGTCGACTACATAACACTTCACCATTATTTGGGCCTAGAGGAAGTCATTGGGAAGTAATAAGTAGATGATGGGTTGCTAGAGTGACAGAAACTTAAACCCTAGTTTATGTGTTGCTTCGTAAGGGGCTGATTTGGATCCATATGTTTCATGATATGGTTAGGTTTACCTTAATACTTTTGTTGTAGTTGCAGATGCTTGCAATAGAGGTTAATCATAAGTGGGATGCTTGTTCAAGAAAGAACAACACCCAAGCACCGGTCCACCCACATGTCAAATTATCAAAGTACCGAACGCGAATCATATGAATGTGATGAAAACTAGCTTGACGATATTCACATGTGTCCTCGGGAGCACTTTTCCTTATATAAGAGTTGGACCAGGCTTGTCCTTTGCTACAAAAAGGACTGGGCCACCTTGCTACACTTTATTTACTTTTGTTACTTGTTGCTCGTTACAAATTATCTTATCACAAAACTATCTGTTACCACCTATTTCAGTACTTGCAGAGAATACCTTGCTGAAAACCGTTTATCATTTCCTTCTGCTCCTCGGTGGTTTCGACACTCTTACTTATCGAAAGGACTACGATAGATCCCCTATACTTGTCGGTCATTAGTCATCCGTTTCTCAAACATCTTGTAGTGTGATAAATCCAACGGAGGAGATCGAGTCTTGTGGGGGAAAAGTGCACAAACCTCTGCAGAGTGTACAAACTAATCATGGTTAGCCGTGTCCCCGGTTATGGACATCTTGAGTATCTAGTTCTTGGATTATCATGTTGATCTCATCACTCCAAATTAATTTTGTTGGGTTATTAATTACCTTTTTAATTGGGATTGAGATGGGGTTTACCATTCTCAATGTTTTCAACCAACTTTGTAGTTAAATAAAAAATATTCCTTTACAGTAGGGAAAAATTGGCTTTTCGCAAAACCTATTAACCATACAGCCTCCACCAGCCATATATGCATGTAGTGATAGCATTATTCTGTTCATTACCCTCTGTGTTACATTGCCAGCATATTCCATGTGCTAGCCCGTTTTCGGACTGCAACGTATCATGTTGCAGACTTTTAACACGACGAGTAAGGAGCCTTAGGTCATGGTCTTTCACTCAGTGATGCCGTTGGAGTTGATGGACTCACTTTATCTTCCAAGCCTTCCGCTGTTATCGTATTAGATGGCCTTAAGCCATATTTATTGTAATAAGTTCTCTTTTGAGACATTTGATGTAATAAGTGTGTGATTGCTACTCTGTTATAAATCCTCAAGTACTGTGCGTGTCAGCATTACCGATCCATGGATGACACTGATGCACAGAGACTCGACCATTTGAGGTCTGGTCGCTACAATATGGCATCAGAGCACACGCTGACTATAGGACACGACCACTAAGCCAAAGCCTTAGATCACTACTCTCTTCTCATTTCTGACTCCTCTCCATTTTCTACTCTTTAGGATGGCGGACGAAAGGAACAAGTTTGCACAACCGGATGAAGACACCCCTTTTGGATGCCACTTGAAGGAAGTCACTAAGTACCTGAACATTGGAATACCAAGTTTCACTGGGACTTATAACGCCACTTTACCATAAGAGGAGCGCTAGATGATTCAAGTTCAAGTTCCAGGAAGGACATTTACGCCAGTCACTAAGCCCATAGAGTTTTCCTTTGATGCACCAACCTGGAGTATAGGCAAGAGTATGGCAGCCCACATCACCATGGGACACATTGGAGAAGTTTACCACAAGGAGCTTAAGGATACTATCTACCAGATTTGTGGGCGCCAAGATGAGCAATGGGAGATGATCAGCACCAGGAAGGATAGATCAATTGCCGCTTTCATCCAGGAGTTAAACCAGCACATTCGACGCCAGGAGAATCAGATGTGCGCCGGCATGATAGATTTGAAGAAGGCGATGACAAGGATTTCGGAGCTTGAGGAAGAACTCAAGGCTACTCATGAAGATTATGAGGAAGAAATCATCGTACTAGTGGAGAAGAATGACGACCTGGAAAGGAAGCTAGGACTATTCATGGGAGACCCCGCGCCAGGAGGAGAAGACGACGAACCCAAGGAGATTCGTCCGGAGGACTACATCATCATCGACAACACCGACTCGGACCCCGACGATAGTGATGATGACTATGTTGATGAAGCTAGAGCAGATATCATGGAGTCTTCGACCGAACAATATTTTTAGTCGACCACCATATCAGTAGTAGTATTCCACCATGTAAATAGTATAGTCCAAGTACTTTGTAACGATAGTTCTAGACCGATTGTATGCCTTTGATTGATTGAGTGATATGATTGTGTTTGTCTCATGTGCATATGGGTAGTGTTTTCTCACTAGACCTCCTTCTATTTCTCTTCCCTCTAAACCATCAGATGCTTCCGAGACATGACCCCAGATTTACCTTTCCACCGGAGCTCACTCAGTTGATCCAGCAGCAGAATACCCTGATGCAGTTGTTAGTTTAGAACCAAGGCAGCAACAACAACAACAACAACAACAACAACAACAACAACAACAACAACAACAACAACAACAACAACAACAACAACAACAACAACAACAACAACAACAACAACAACAACAACAACAACAACAACAACAACAACAACAACAACAACAACAACAACAACAACAACAACAACAACAGCAGCAACAACAACAGCAACAACAACAGCAACAACAACAGCAACAACAACAGCAACAACAACAGCAACGACAACAACAACAACAACAACAACAACAACAACAACAGCAACAACAACACCCCCAGTTGACAATTTAGCCCGTTTTTTGAGGTTGCAGCCGCTAGTGTTTTCCAGTAGCACCGAGCTGATAGTTGCAGATGATTGGCTCCGCAGGATTGGAAGGGAGTTAACCACTGCAGGATGTATAGATGCTATGAAGGTGCATTTTGCCGCACACCAATTGGATGGACCAGCAGCCTCATGGTGGGAGAATTACACTGTCACCTATCCTATAGCCACTGTTACATGGGACCAGTTCCAGCAAGCTTTTCGCATTGCCCATGTATCAGCAGGACATATGGCCATGAAGAAGCATGAGTTTCGCAACTTACGCCAAGGAGGGCGCACTGTAGGACAGTATGTGGATGAATTTAGTAAGCTAGCACGTTATGCCCCAGATGACGTCACTACGGATGCAACTAAGAAGAAGTTTCTAGAAGGACTAAATGATGAGCTAAGCATGCAATTGATGGTGGCAAATTTTAATAACTACCAGGTGTTGGTGGATAGAGCTCTCATGCTTGAAGGGAAGCAGCAGTAGATTGATAGCCGCAAGAGGAAGTACGGACAAGGGAAGTATAATTCTGGAGCTCAGGAGAGACCCCGTTTCACCCCGAACTCGGGAGGACCTGTCCATAACCATGGAGGCCACACTCATAATGGAGGAAGTTCGCACAACCATAGTGGCCCCAAGAATGGGAATGGTAATGGAGGAAGCAGCGGACAGAACCGTTCCAACCCGGCAACACCCGCCAAGAAAGATCTAAACCACGTTACTTGCTATAAGTGCCAGAAGACCGGACATTACGCCAATGAATGTCCTGAAGCCAAAAACGGAAACGGAAATGGAAGCTCTGGGAAGAAGCCCAACCCTTTCACCAGGGGACAAGTGAACCGGGTTAACATGGAGGAGATTGAAGCCCGGCCTGATGCAGTAATAGGTAAATTTTTGATTAAGTCATTTACTGCAGTCGTTCTTTTTGATACTGGTGCATCGCATTCATACATATCAAGGGGATTCGTGGATAAGTTTAAACTGCCAACCCAAGCCCTTAGGTCACCCATGTTAGTAACCTCACCAGGAGCAGAGTATACGGCTAGCCTATGGTGTGATCTGTTACCATTAAGGATTGGTAACTATTTGTTCCCCTCAGACCTAATAGTATTGCAGTCACAAGGATTGGATGTGATATTAGGTATGGATTGGTTATCAAAGTATGGAGGGAAAATTGACTGCGCTAGTAAGTCGATTTTGCTCACCACCCAGAAGGGAGAAGGATCAAGTATGTATCCCGGCATGGGCCGATTAGGACTCAAGTAAATTCCTTATCAGGAGTTGTACAGGAGGAAGTAACAACGGTGAGGGATTTTCCGGATGTATTCCCAGAAGAGTTGCCAGGCATGCCACCGGATAGAGACATTGAGTTTTTTGATTGAGCTTTTGCCAGGCATAGGGCCAATATCTAAGAGACCATACAGGATGCTCGCACAGGATTTGGAGGAAATTAAGAAGCAGATTAAGGAGTTACTGGGTAAAGGTTATATTCTCCCAAGTTCATCACCTTGGGGATCACTAGTACTTCTAGTGTTGAAGAAGGATGGATCGTTAAGGATGGTTGTTGATTATCGTGGATTGAGTGAGGTAACGATCAAGAACAACTACCCACTACCGATGATCAATGATTTGTTTGATCAGCTGCAAGGAGCTAAGGTGTTTTCCAAGATCGATCTGCGATCAGGATACCACCAGTTGAAGATTTGAGAGCAAGATACACCTAAGACAGGTTTTACCATGAGGTACGGGCTATATGAGTATACCGTTATGTCATTTGGCCTGACTAACGCACCTGCCTATTTCACAAACATGATGAACAAGGTGTTTATGGAGTTTTTGGATAAGTTCGTCGTGGTGTTCATTGATGATATTTTGGTCTACTCAAAGAATGAAGAAGAACATAAGGAGCACTTGCGTTTAGTACTTGGGAAGCTCAAAGAACATCAGTTATACGCCAAGTTCAGCAAGTGTGAGTTTTGGTTGAAGGAAGTTGGATTCCTTGGACATGTTATATCCGGAGAGGGAATAGCGGTAGACCCCACCAAGGTGGTCACTGTGACAAATTGGGAGTCGCCCACGACAGTTGGAGAGACCCGGAGTTTCCTTGGACTCGCGGGATACTACCGGAGGTTCATCGAGAATTTCTTGAAGATTGCAAAGCCCATGACGGAGTTGTTGAAGAAGGAGACCAAATTCAAATGGACTGAGGAATGTGAGGCCAGTTTTCAGGAGTTGAAGAGACGCCTGCTTACATCACCGGTGTTGATTCTGCCAGATCAACGCAAGGATTATGAAGTATTGCGATGCTTCTCGTCGAGGACTTGGAGCCGTACTTATGCAGGAGGGAAGAGTTGTTTCATATGCCTCACGACAGCTTAAACCCCATGAGTTAAATTATGCTATGCATGATTTGGAGTTAGCAGCCGTAGTACATGCGTTGAAGACATTGAGACATTTTCTCATCGGAAACCATTGTGAGGTATACACGGATCACAAGAGTTTGAAGTATATCTTCACGCAGAAGGAGTTGAATCTCAGGTAGAGGAGATGGTTGGAACTCATTAAGGATTATGATATGAAGTTGCACTATCATCCCGGAAAGGCTAACATAGTAGCCGATGTGTTGAGCCGCAAGAGTCATGTCAATACACTCATGACCGGAGAGTTACCCAAGGAGTTAGCAGAAGACCTTCGCGAGTTATGTTTGGAGATAGTTCCGAGAGGTTATGTAGCAGCTTTGGAGATTCAGTCTACCTTGATGGATTAGATCAGAGAAGCTCAGAAGACGGACAAGGAGATTGCCGATATAATGGAAAGAATGAGCAAAGGAAAATCCAAAGGATTTCGGGAGGATGAGCACGATACCCTATGGTTTGAGGACCGCGTATATGTGCCAAATGATCAGGAGATCGGGAAGTTGATTCTGCAAGAGGCCCATGATTCGCCATATTTGATTCACCTGGGAAATACCAAGATGTATCTGGATTTGAAGGATAGATTCTGGTGGACTGGAATGAAGAAGCATATTGCAGAGTATGTAGCTGTTTGTGATGTATATTACAGAGTGAAGGCAGAGCATCAGAAGCCAGTAGGATTGTTGCAACCATTGCCGATACCCGAATGGAACTGGGATAAGCTAGGCATGGATTTTATCACGGGATTACCCAGGACTTGTTCAGGCTATGACTCGATATGGGTTGTAGTCGATCGTCTGACGAAAGTAGCCCATTTCATCCTAGTGAAGACCACTTACACCAGTGCTAAGTTGGCAAAGATATACATGACCAGGATCGTATGTCTGCATGGAGTTCCGAGGAAAATTGTATCAGATAGAGGAACCCAGTTTACCTCAAAGTTTTGGAATCAGTTGCATGAAACTTTGGGAACCAGGCTAGAGTTCAGCACAACTTTACACCCGCAGACGGATGGACAGACCGAGAGAGTTAATCAGATTCTGGAGGACATGTTGAGAGCTTGTGCGCTAGATTATGGATCTAGTTGGGACGAAAAATTTGCCTTACGCAGAGTTCTCATACAACAACAGCTACCAAGCCAGTTTGAAGATAGCCCCTTTCGAAGCATTGTACGGAAGGAGGTGCAGAACACCATTGATGTGGGACGAAGTTGGAGACCGACAGTTATTTGGACCAGATTTGATTAAAGAGTCTAAAGAGAAGGTTAAGCTGATTCGTGATAGACTCAAGGTAGCCCAGTCCAAGAAGAAGAGCTATGCGGATTCTAAACACAAGGATACAGTTTACGAAGTTGGAGACAGAGTGTATCTTCGTGTATCTCCCCTTCAAGGAGTAAAGCGCGTTAGAGTTAAGGGAAAGTTAGCGCCACGTTTTGTGGGACCATACAAAGTTTTGGAACGCATGGGGGAAGTTGCTTACAAGTTGGAATTACCCGAAGGATTGTCAAGAGTTCATGATGTGTTCCATGTTTCTCAGTTGAAGAAGTGCCACGCAGAGATGGTTGATATTCCTCTGAGAGATACAATGCCACTAGAAGAGATACTGTTGGATAGTGATTTGACATATGAGGAGAAACCAGTAAAGATACTCGAGTTTGCTAGCCGAGTCACACGCAGCAAAGTTATCAAATTTTGCAAAGTTCAGTGGAACACCATACCGAAGATGAAGCCACCTGGGAAGGAGAGGAAGACCTACGGAAAGATCACCCTCACCTATTTTCTAGCCAACCCGAATCTCGAGGGCGAGATTCATCTTAAGGGGGGGAAGGTTTCTAACATCCCAAATTTTCAATTTGGAATGTTATACATTAGATCATCATTGCATATCATATTTTATGGCATTTTGGCTAGATCCTAGAAATTCTACGCAACTCAAGGACCCGCTGAGAGAGTTGGGAATTTCGTTATTTTCATATTTGAGTTTTTCTCAAATTTTGAAAAGAGGATCATTTGATTTTAATTATTTTATCTTCAAGTATTTCTTCTATAAAAATAAAATAGAGAGAGGATAAAATGACTTCCTCAAAATAAAAAATATTGGAGGTTTAATATTAAAATCAAATAAGATTTTTTATTCAGAGTTTTATTGCTATTTTATTTGAATTAGGAAAAAATGCGTTTTTCAAAATTGCATTTTTGGCCCAAATAAATGTTCAACTTGTCCGGCCTATTTTTAGAGGACGAGGAAAATTTATTTCAGGATTTTGGGAGTCCGTTTAGTATTTCTTTTCTTTCTTTTTTTGCACGTCAGAATTTTTTCCAAAAAAAGGTTAAACCGACTTCGGGCCGTACCCGGCCAGGAGACCTCGGGTCGGCCCTCTTATAAGCCGCCGCCCCGCGCCCCGAGCCCACCAGCCGTGCCCCGCCCCAAAACCCTAACCCTAACCGCCGCCACCGCTGTCGCCGCCGACGCCGCCGCCCTGCCGCCCGGAGCCGCTGCCTGCGCCGCCGCTCGCCGCCGCCCGAAGCCGCCGCCCGTCGCCACCGCCGGACCCACAGCTGCCCTCGCCGGAGTCATCGAGGTAGACCCCGCCGCCGCCGCGGTTTTCGTAAGAAAACCGTCGGGTTTTTTAGAAAACCCTAGATCCGTTTTTTAGATCCGGTTCGGTTTATTTTTTTCGGTTTAGTTATTTAGCGAACGCCCGTCCGTACGTTCGTTTTAACGAACGGTTTTCACCGTTTAGTCGCAGACAGTGAACGTTCGTTCGTTAGCCTGTTCCTCAGTTTTTCTTTTTCTCGGATTTTCCGCGATTATTTTCGATCGAGATTTCTGATCCGATTTTCGTTCTAATATAACTTTTCGCTCGTTTATCGGAATCACGCGATTCAAGCGCCTAGAGTTTCATCTCGAAACTCTCTTTTTGTTTAATCAACTTGAACAAGATTTTGCTACTGTAAAATTTGACTTTAGTCCAGATTAGTAATCGGAGTTTGTTTTCTTTCGCCGTTTGAGTTTTGTTGCTTCGTTTGATTTGATTCTTTTGCCAACCAGAGTTCTTAAGTTGAACTTTCTGGTTAGATCTCTTATTTGAGTTTTACTCGTGCTATTGCTTGATTGCTTATTGTATGTTTGCTTGTTTGCGATAGAGTACCCGGAGTGCAAAGCGTGCTACATCGAGTCTCTAGGTTTCACGGATCATCAGCAAGGCAAGTAACACTTTAATCATGCTTTTCAATACCCAGTTTTTATGCATTAGTTTCAACCCTCACACATTGCATGAGTAGGATTGATAACATGTGGGTATTGGGAAGTAGATGATGAGGTAGAACCTATCACATGTTTTATTATCAAACCTTTGGGAGTTACTTCTACGTTGCTTATATTGCTATGCTATGCTCATAGACGTGGATTGGGTTTTGAGTGCATCCATGATAGATGTGACATTGTTAATTAATGGTTTAACTTAAAGTGGCAACTTAAATACATATCTGGGTGGATTGAGGCACCTGGGGAATCTAGTGATTGCTTGTATTTTTGGAAATCCCGGGCTATCGTGTGATTTTCCTAAGGACTGCCATCCAGGCTCAAAGGGATCATGAGATTATTCATACTAGAAACTTCTGTGTGCAGCCACATGCCATTATGGGCTCTGGCGTAGTTGATTAAGTAGTGTGAACTCTTACAGTGGTAGGGGATGTAGGTGGTAGTGTCTACCCATCGTAAGGTGCTAACGCTTCTGAAAGACTGTGTCTCGGTCATCCGTTTCTCAAACATCTTGTAGTGCGAGAAATCCAACGGAGGAGATCCAGTCTTGTGGGGAAAAGTGCACAAACCTCTGCAGAGTGTACAAACTAATCATGGTTAGCCGTGTCCCCGGTTATGGACATCTTGAGTATCTGGTTCTTGGATTATCATGTTGATCTCATCACTCCAAATTAATTTTGTTGGGTTATTAATTACCTTATTAATTGGGATTGAGATGGGGTTTAACATTCTCAATGTTTTCAACCAACTTTGTAGTTAAATAAAAAATATTCCTTTGCAGTAGGGAAAAATTGGCTTTTCGCAAAACCTATTAACCATACAGCCTCCACCAGCCATATATGCATGTAGTGATAGCATTATTCTGTTCATTACCCTCTGTGTTACATTGCCAGCATATTCGATGTGCTAGCCCGTTTTCGGCTGCAACGTATCATGTTGCAGACTTTTCATATGACGAGTAAGGAGCCTTAGGTCGTCGTCTTTCACTCAGTGATGTCGTTGGAGTTGATGGACTCACTTTATCTTCCAAGCCTTCCGTTGTTATCGTATTAGATGGCCTTAAGCCATATTTATTGTAATAAGTTCTCTTTTGATACATTCGAGGTAATAAGTGTGTGATTGCTACTCTGTTATAAATCCTAAAGTATTGTGCGTGTTAGCATTACCGATCCAGGGATGACACTGATGCACAGAGACTCGACCGTTTGAGGTCTGGTCGCTACATAGGTTCATCAAAATAAGCAAACAACACACGAAAAACAGAATCTGTCAAAAACAGAACAGTCTGTAGTAATCTGGAGGTTTCGAATAGTTCTGTAACCCCAAAAATTCTGAAATAAATTGGTGGACATGAGGAATTTGTCTATTAATCATCTGCAAAAAGAATCAACCTAATCGCTGTTGAGGAACGCAGTAATTTCAAAAAAAAACTACGCACACGCAAGATCATGGTGATGCATAGCAACGAGAGGGACGAGTGTTGTCCTTGTACCCTCGTAGACAGTAAGCGGAAGAGTTATGACAACGCGGTTGATGTAGTCGTATGTCTTCACGATCGACCGATTCTAGTACCGAATATACGGCACCTCCGTGATCTGCACACATTCAGCTCGGTGACGTCCCACAAACTCACGATCCAGTAGAGCTTCGAGGGAGAGTTTCGTCATCACGATGGCGTGATGACTGTGTTGATGAAGCGACCGACGTAGGGCTTCGCCTAAGCACCGCTACGATATGACCGAGCTGGATTATGGTCGAGGGGGGCACCGCACACGGCTAAAAGATCAATGATCAAATTGTGTGACATGGGGTGCCCCCTGCCCCCGTATATAAAGGAGCAAGGGGGAGGCCGGCCGGCCGGCCCTAGGAGGGCGCGCCAAGAGGAGGAGTCCTCCTCCTAGTGGGAGTAGGACTCACCTTTCCTAGTCCCACTAGGAGGGGGAAGGAAGGAGTGGGTGAGGGGAAAGGCAAGGGGGGCGCCCCCCCCTTCCTTGTCCTATTCGGACTCAAGGGGAGGGGTCGCGTGGCCTGCCCCTCTCTCGCTCCACTAGGTCCCATTAAGGCCCATTGGTCCCCGGGGGGTTCTGGTAACCCCTCCGGCATTCCGGTTTTCTCTGAGATCACTTGAACCCTTCCGGTGTCTGAATGTAGCCGTCCAATATATCAATCTTTATGTCTCGACCACTTCGAGACTCCTTGTGATGTCCGTGATCACATCCAGGACTCCGAACTACCTTCGGTACATCAAAACACATGAAATCATAATAACAATCGTCACCGAACGTTAAGCGTGCGGACCCTACGGGTTCGAGAACTATGTAGACATGACCGAGACTCATCTCCGGTCAATAACCAATAGCGGAACCTGGATGCTCATATTGGTTCCTACATATTCTATGAAGATCTTTATCGGTCAAACCTCATAACAACACACGTTGTTCCCTTTGTCATCGGTATGTTACTTGCCCGAGATTCGATCATCAGTATCTCAATACCTAGTTCGATCTCGTTACCGGCAAGTCTCTTTACATGTTTCGTAATACATCATCCCGCAACTAACTCATTAGTTGCAATTCTTCTTGGGGAACGTAGTAATTTCAACAAAAATCCTACGCACACGCAAGATCATGGTGATGCATGGCAACGAGAGGGAAGAGAATCGTCCACGTACCCTCGTAGACCGTAAGCAGAAGCGTTATGAGAACGCGGTTGATGTAGTCGAACGTCTTCACGATCCGACCGATCCAAGTACCAAACATACAACACTTCCGAGTTCAGCACAGGTTCAGCTCGATGACGTCCCATGAACTCCTATCCAGCAGAGCTTCACGGGAGAGTTTCGTCAGCACGACGGCGTGTTGACGGTGATGATGTTGCTACCGACGCAGGGCTTCGCCTAAGCACCGCTCCGATATGATCGAGGTGGATTATGGTGGAGGGGGCACCGCACACGGCTAAGGGATCAATGATCAACTTGTGTGTCTAGAGGTGCCCCCTGCCCCCGTATATAAAGGAACAAGGGGGGAGGCCGGCCGGCCCTCTATGCCGCGCCAGGAGGAGGAGTACTCCTCCTAGTAGGAGTAGGACTCCCCTCTTTCCTACTCCTACTAGGAGGGGAAAAGGAAGGGGGGAGGGAGAAGGGAAGGGGGCGCTGTTGATGTCTACTACACAACCTTATTCTTGTAGACGTTGTTGGGCCTCCAAGTGCAGAGGTTTGTAGGACAGTAGAAAATTTCCCTCAAGTGGATGACCTAAGGTTTATCAATCTATAGGGGCATAGGATGGAGATGGTCTCTCTCAAGCAACCCTGCAACCAAATAACAAAGAGTCTCTTGTGTCCCCAACACACCCAATACAATGGTAAATTGTATAGGTGCACTAGTTCGGCGAAGAGATGGTGATACAAGTGGTATATGGATGGTAGATAAAGGTTTTTGTAATCTGGAAATATAAAAACAACAAGGTAACTAATTATAAAAGTGAGCACAAATGGTATTGCAATGCGTTGAAACAAGGCCTAGGGTTCATACTTTCACTAGTGCAAGTTCTCTCAACAAAAATAACATAATTGGATCACATAGCTATCCCTCAACATGCAACAAAGAGTCACTCCAAAGTCACTAATAGTGGAGAACAAACGAAGAGATTATGGTAGGGTACCAAACCACCTCAAAGTTATTCTTTCCAATCAATCCGTTGGGCTATTCCTATAGGTGTCACAAACAGCCCTAGACTTCGTACTAGAATTAAACCTTAAGACACAAATCAACCAAAACCCTAATGTCACCTAGATACTCCAATGTCACCTCAAGTATCCGTGGGTATGATTATACGATATGCATCACACAATCTCAGATTCATCTATTCAGCCAACACATAGAACCTCAAAGAGTGCCCCAAAGTTTCTACCAGAGAATCACGACGAAAACGTGTGCCAACCCTCATGCATAGGTTCATGGGAGGAACCCGCAAGTTGATCACCAAAACATACATCAAGTGAATCACGTGATATCCCATTGTCACCAAAGATACGCACGGCAAGACATACATCAAGTGTTCTCAAATCTTTAAAGACTCAATTCAATAAGATAACTTCAAAGGGAAAAATCAATCCATTACAAGAGAGTAGAGGGGGAGAAACATCATAAGATCCAACTATAATAGCAAAGATCGCGATACATCAAGATCGTACCACCTCAAGAACACGAGAGAGAGATCAAACACATAGCTACTGGTACATACCCTCAGCCCCGAGGGAGAACTACTCCCTCCTCGTCATGGAGAGCACCGGGATGATGAAGATGGCCACCGGAGAAGGATTCCCCCTCCGGCAGGGTGCCGGAACGGGTCTAGATTGGCTTTCGGTGGCTACGGAGGCTTCTGGCGGTGGAACTCCCGATCTATTGTGCTCCCCGATCGTTTTAGAGTATATGGGTATATAGGAGGAAGAAGTACGTCAGGGGAGCCATGAGGGGCCCAAGAGGGTGGAGGGCGCGCCCAGGAGGGGTGGGCGCGCCCCCCTACCTCGTGGCTTCCTTGACATGGACTCCAAGTCTCCCGGGTTGCTTTCCTTCCAGAAATAAGTTCCGTGAAGTTTCAGGTCAATTGGACTCCGTTTGATTTTCCTTTTCTGCGATACTCTAAAACAAGGGAAAAAACAGAAACTGGCACTGGGCTCTGGGTTAATAGGTTAGTCCCAAAAATCATATAAAATAGCATATAAATGCATATAAAACATCCAAGGTTGATAATATAATAGCATGGAACAATCAAAAATTATAGATACACTGGAGACGTATCAGCATCCCCAAGCTTAGTTCCTGCTCGTCCTTGAGTAGGTAAATGACAAAAACAGAATTTTTGATGTGGAATGCTACCTAACATATTTATCCATGTAATCTTCTTTATTGTGGCAAGAATATTCAGATCCATAAGATTCAAGATAAAAGTTCATATTGACATAAAAATAATAATACTTCAAGCATACTAACTAAGCAATTATGTCCTCTCAAAATAACATAGCCAAAGAAAGTTCATCCCTACAAAATCATATAGTTTAGTCATGCTCCATTTTCGTCACACAAGAATGCTCTCATCATGCACAACCCCGATGACAAGCCAAGCAATTGTTTCATACTTTAGTAATCTCAAACTTTATAAACCTTCATGCAATACATGTGCGCGAGCCATGGATATAGCACTATGGGTGGAATAGAATATGATGGTGGGGGTTTATGTGGAGAGGACAAAAAGGAGAAAGTCTCACATCAACGAGGCTAATTAATGAGCTATGGAGATGCCCATCGATTGGTGTTAATGCAAGGAGTAGGGATTGCCATGCAACGGATGCACTAGAGCTATAAATGTATGAAAGCTCAACAAAAGAAACTAAGTGGGTGTGCATCCAACTTGCTTGCTCAAGAAGACCTAGGGCACTTGAGGAGGCCCATTGTTGGAATATACAAGAAAAGTTCTATAATGAAAAATTCCGACTAGTATATGAAAGTGACAAAACAAAAGACTCTCTATCATGAAGATCATGGTGCTACTTTGAAGCACAAGTGTGGAAAAAGGATAGTAGCATTGTCCCTTTTATTTTTTTTATTTTTTTTATTTGGCCTTTCCCTTTTTTTATTTGGCCTTTCCTTTTTTGGCCTCTTTTTTTGGGGACAATGTTCTATTAATGATGATCATCACACTTCTATTTATTTACAACTCAAGAATTACAACTCGATACTAGAACAAAACATGACTCTATATGAATGCCTCCGGCGGTGTACCGAGATATGCAATGAATCAAGAGTGACATGTATGAAAATTATGAACGGTGGCTTTGCCGCAAATACTATGTCAACTACATGATCATGCTAAGCAATATGACAATGATGAATGTGTCATGATAAACGGAATGGTGGAAAGTTGCATGGCAATATATCTCGAAATGGCTATGGAAATGCCATAATAGGTAGGTATGGTGGCTGTTTTGAGGAAGATATAAGGAGGTTTATGTATGAAAGAGCGTATCATATCACGGGGTTAGGATGCACCGGCGAAGTTCGCACCAACTCTCAATGTGATAAAGGGCAATGCACGGTACCGAAGAGGCTAGCAATGATGGAATGGTAAGAATGCGTATAATCCATGGACTCAAGATTAGTCATAAAGGACTCACATACTTATTGCAAAAATCTAGAAGTCATCAAAAACCAAGAACTACGCGCATGCTCCTAGGGGGATAGATTGGTAGGAAAAGACCATCGCTCGTCCCCGACCGCCACTCATAAGGAAGACAATTAAATAACACGTCATGTTTCAAATTTGTTACACAACGTTTACCATACGTGCATGCTACGGGACGTGCAAACTTCAACACAAGTATTCCTAAAATTCACAACTACCCAACTAGCACAACTTTGATATCACTATCTCCATATCTCAAAACAATCATCAAGTATCGAACTTCTCTTAGTATTCAATGCACTTATATGAAAGTTTTTACTATGATTGGATGCCTAGCATATTAGGATTATTTAAGCAAATTACCATGCTATTTAAGACTCTCAAAATAATATAAGTGAAGCATGATAGTTCATCTATTTCTTCAAAATAAAACTACCACCATGCTCTAAAAGATATAAGTGAAGCACTAGAGCAATCGACAAACTACTCCGAATGATAAAAGTGAAGATCAATGAGTCGTCGAATAATTATGCAACTATCTGACGACTCTCTAACATTTAAGAATTTCAGATCTTGGTATTTTATTCAAACATCAAGCAAAACAAAAGAAAAAAAATGACGCTCCAAGCAAAACACATATCATGTGGCGAATAAAAATATAGCTCCAAGTAAAGTTACCGATGAACGAAGACGAAAGAGGGGATGCCTTCCGGGGAATCCCCAAGCTTAGGCTTTTGGTTGTCCTTCAATATTACCTTGGGGTGCCTTGGGCATCCCCAAGCTTAGGCTCTTTCCACTCCTTATTCCATAGTCCATCAAATCTTTACCCAAAACTTGAAAAGTTCACAACACAAAACTTAACAGAAAGCTCGTAAGCTCCGTTAGTATAAGAAAGAAAATCGCCATCATAAGGTACTGTAATGAACTCATTATAAATTCATATTGGTGTAATATCTACTGTATTCCAACTCCTCTATGGTTCATACCCTCCGATACTACTCATAGATTCATCAAAATAAGCAAACAACACAATGAAAACAGAATCTGTCAAAAACAGAACAGTCTGTAGTAATCTGGATCAAACATATACTTATGGAACTCATAAAATTCTCAAATAAATTTCCGGACCTGAGGAAGTTATCTATTAATCATATGCAAAAACAATTAACTAAATATCACTCTCCAATAAAAAATGACAGCAAATCTCGTGAGCGCTAAAGTTTCTGTTTTTTACAGCAAGATCAACAAGACTTCCCCCAAGTCTTCCCAAAGGTTCTACTTGGCACAAACACTAATTAAAACATAAAAACTAAATAATAACAGAGGCTAGATAAATTATTTATTACTAAACAGGAGCAAAAAGTAAAGAACAAAAATAGGATTGGGTTGCCTCCCAACAAGCGCTATCGTTTAACGCCCCTAGCTAGGCATGATGATTTCAATGATGCTCATATAAAAGATAAGAATTGAAACATAAAGAGAGCATCATAAGGAATATTACTAGCACATTTAAGCCTAACCCACTTCCTATGCATAGGGATTTTGTGAGGAAACAACTTATGGGAATAAGAATCAACTTGCATAGGAAGGTAAAGCAAGCATAACTTTGAAAATTTAAGCACATAGAGAGGAAACTTGATATTATTGCAATTCCAACAAGCATATGTTCCTCCCTCATGATAATTTATAGTAGCATCATGAATGAATTCAAAAATATAACCAGCACCTAAAGCATTCTTTTCATGATCTACAAGCATAGAAATTTTATTACTCTCCACACAAGCAAAATTCTTCTCATGAATAATAGTGGGGAGCAAACTCAACAAAATAATTATCATGTGAGGCATAGTCCAATTGAAAAATAAAATCATGATGACAAGTTTCATGAATATCATTATTCTTGATAGCATACAAGTCATCACAATAATCATCATAGATAGCAACTTTGTTCTCATAATCAATTGGAACCTCTTCCGGAATAGTGGATTCATCACAAAATAAAGTCATGACCTCTCCAAATCCACTTTCATCAATACAATCATCATAAATAGGAGGCATTCTTTCATCATAATAAATTTGCGCATCAAAGCTTGGGGGACAAAAAATGTCATCTTCATCAAACATAGCTTTCCCAAGCTTGTGCCTTTGCATATCATTAGCATCATGGATATTCAAGGAATTCATACTAACAACATTGCAATCATGCTCATGGTTCAAATATTTAGTGCCAAACATTTTAATGCATTCTTCTTCTAACACTTTGGCACAATTTTCCTTTCCATCATACTCACGACAGATATTAAAAATAGGAAGCGTAATTCCATTTTTTTGTATAGGTGCACTAGTGATAAAACACTAGCCCTAGAGTTCCATTTTTTGTAATTTTCTTTTATAAACTAAGCTAGTGATAAAACAAGAAACTAAAAGACTCGATTGTAAGATCTAAAGATATACCTTCAAGCACTCACCTCCCCGGCAATGGCACCAGAAAAGAGCTTGATGTCTACTACACAACCTTCTTCTTGTAGACGTTGTTGGGCCTCCAAGTGCAGAGGTTTGTAGGACAGTAGCAAATTTCCCTCAAGTGGATGACCTAAGGTTTATCAATCCGTAGGAGGCGTAGGATGAAGATGGTCTCTCTCAAGCAACCCTGCAACCAAATAACAAAGAGTCTCTTGTGTCCCCAAGACACCCAATACAATGGTAAATTGTATAGGTGCACTAGTTCGGCGAAGAGATGGTGATACAAGTGGTATATGGATGGTAGATAATGGTTTTTGTAATCTGAAAATATAAAAACAGAAAGGTAACTAATGATAAAAGTGAGCACAAACGGTATTGCAATGCGTTGAAACAAGGCCTAGGGTTCATACTTTCACTAGTGCCAGTTCTCTCAAAAATAATAACATAATTGGGTCACATAGCTATCCCTCAACATGCAACAAAGAGTCACTCCAAAGTCACTAATAGAAGAGAACAAACGAAGAGATTATGGTAGGGTACGAAACCACCTCAAAGTTATTCTTTCCAATCAATCCATTGGGCTATTCCTATAGGTGTCACAAACAGCCCTAGAGTTCGTACTAGAATAACACCTTAAGACACAAATCAACCAAAACCCTAATGTCACCTAGATACTCCAATGTCACCTCAAGTATCCGTGGGTATGATTATACGATATGCATCACACAATCTCAGATTCATCTATTCATCCAACACATAGAACCTCAAAGAGTGCCCCAAAGTTTTTACCAGAGAATCACGACGAAAACATGTGCCAACCACTATGCATAGGTGCATGGGCGGAACCTGCAAGTTGATCACCAAAACATACAGCAAGTGAATCACGTGATATCCCATTGTCACCACAGATACGCACGGCAAGACATACATCAAGTGTTCTCAAATCTTTGAAGACTCAATCCGATAAGATAACTTCAAAGGGGAAACTCAATCCATTACAAGAGAGTAGAGGGGGAGAAACATCATAAGATCCAACTATAATAGCAAAGCTCGCGATACATCAAGATCATACTACCTCAAGAACACGAGAGAGAGAGAGAGAGAGAGAGAGAGATCAAGCACATAGCTACAGGTACATACCCTCAGCCCCGAGAGAGAACTACTCCCTCCTCGTCATGGAGAGCACCGAGATGATGAAGATGGCCACCATAGAAGGATTCCCCCTTCGGCAGTGTGCCGGAACGGGTCTAGATTGGCTTTCGGTGGCTACGAAGGCTTCTGGCGGCGGAACTCCCGATCTATTGTGCTCCCCGATCGTTTTAGGGTATATGGGTATATATAGGAGGAAGAAGTACGTCAGGGGAGCCACGAGGGGCCCACGAGGGTGGAGGGCGCACCCAGGGGGGTGGCCGCGCCCCCTACCCCGTGGCTTCCTCGAAGCTTCCTTGACGTGGACTCCAAGTCTCCCGGGTTGCTTTCCTTCCAAAAATAAGTTCCGTGAAGTTTCAGGTCAATTGGACTCCGTTTGATTTTCCTTTTCTGTGATACTCTAAAACAAGGAAAAAAACATAAACTGGCACTGGGCTCTGGGTTAATAGGTTAGTCCCAAAAATCATACAAAATAGCATATAAATGCATATAAAACATCCAAGGTTGATAATATAATAGCATGGAACAATCAAAAATTATAGATACGTTGGAGACGTATCAGCCGCCCCCTCTCTCCTGGTCCAATTCGGACTAGAGGGGGAGGGGCGCGTGGCCTGCCCTAGGCCAGCCCTCTCTCTCTCCACTAAGGCCCATAAGGCCCATTATTTCTCTCGGGGGGGGGGGGGTTCCGGTAACCCTCCGGCACTCCGGTTTTCTCCGAAACCACACGGAACGCTTCCAGTGTCCGAATATAGTCGTCCAATATATCGACCTTTATGTCTTGACCATTTCGAGACTCCTCGTCATGTCCGTGATCATATCCGGGACTCCGAACTACCTTCGGTAAATCAAAACACAAAAACTCATAATACCGATCGTCACTGAACTTTAAGCGTGCGGACCCTACGGGTTCGAGAACTATGTAGAGATGATCGAGACACGTCTCCGGTCAATAACCAATAGCGGAACCTGGATGCTCATATTGGCTCCTACATATTCTACGAAGATCTTTATTGGTCAAACCGCATAACACTATATGTAGTTCCCTTTGTCATCGGTATGTTACTTGCCCGAGATTCGATCGTCGGTATCTCAATACCTAGTTCAATATCATTACCGGAAAGTCTCTTTACTCGTTCTGTAATACATCCTCCCGCAACTAACTCATTAGTTACAATGCTTGCAAGGCTTATAGTGATGTGCATTACCGAGTGGGCCCAGAGATACCTCTCCGACAATCGGAGTGACCAGTCCTAATCTTGATCTATGCCAACTCAACAAGTACCATCGGAGACACATGTAGAGCACCTTTATAATCACCCAGTTATGTTGTGAGGTTTGGTAGCACACAAAGTGTTCCTTCGGTATTTGGGAGTTGCATAATCTCATAGTCATAGGAACATGTATAAGTCATGAAGAAAGCAATAGCAAAATACTAAATGATCAAATGCTAAGCTAACAGAATGGGTCAAGTCAATCACATCATTCTCTAATGATGTGATCTCGTTAATTAAATGACAACTCATGTCTATGTCTAGGAAACATAACCATCTTTGATCAACGAGCTAGTCAAGTAGAGGCATACTAGTGACACTCCGTTTGTCTATGTATTCACACATGTATTATGTTTCCAGTTAATACAATTCTAGCATGAATAATAAACATCTATCATGATATAAGGAAATAAATAATAACTTTATTATTGCCTCTAGGGCATATTTCCTTCAGTCTCCCACTTGCACTAGAGTCAATAATCTAGATTACACAGTAATGATTCTAACACCCATGGAGTCTTGGTGTTGATCATGTTTTGCTCGTGAGAAAGGCTTAGTCAACGGGTCTGCAACATTCAGATCCGTATGTATCTTGCAAATCTCTATGTCTCCCACCTGGACTTGATCGCGGATGGAATTGAAGCGTCTCTTGATGTGCTTGGTTCTTTTGTGAAATCTGGATTCCTTTGCTGAGGCAATTGCACCAGTATTGTCACAAAAGATTTTTATTGGACCCGATGCACTAGGTATGACACCTAGATCGGATATGAACTCCTTCATCCAGACTCCTTCATTCGCTGCTTCTGAAGCAGCAATGTACTCCGCTTCACACGTAGATCCCGCCACGACGCTTTGTTTAGAACTGCTCCAACTGACAGCTCCACCGTTCAATATAAACACGTATTCGTTTTGCGATTTAGAATCGTCCATATCAGTGTCAAAGCTTGCATCAATGTAACCATTTGCGATGAGCTCTTTGTCACCTCCATAAACGAGAAACATATCCTTAGTCCTTTTCAGTTATTTAAGGATGTTCTTGACCGCTGTCTAGTGATCCACTCCTGGATTACTTTGGTACCTCCCTGCTAAACTAATAGCAAGGCACACATCAGGTCTGGTACACAGCATTGCATACATGATAGAGCCTATGGCTGAAGCATAGGGACATCTTTCATTTTCTCTCTATCTTCTGTAGTGGTCGGGCATTGAGTCTTACTCAACTTCTCACCTTGTAACATAGGCAAGAATCCTTTCTTTGCCTGATCCATTTTGAACTTCTTCAAAACTTTGTCAAGGTATGTGCTTTGTGAAAGTCCAATTGAGCGTCTTGATCTATCTCTATAGATCTTGATGCCCAATATGTAAGCAGCTTCACCGAGGTCTTTCATTGAAAAACTTTTATTCAAGTATCCTTTTATGCTATCCAGAAATTCTATATCATTTCCAATCAACAATATGTCATCCACATATAATATTAGAAATGCTACAGAGCTCCCACTCACTTTCTTGTAAATACAGGCTTCTCCAAAAGTCTGTATAAAACCATATGCTTTGATCACACTATCAAGACGTTTGTTCCAACTCTGAGAGGCTTGCACCAGTCCATAAATGGATTGCTGGAGCTTTCACACTTTGTTAGCACCCTTTGGATCGATAAAACCTTCAGGTTGCATCATATACAACTCTTCTTCCAGAAATCCATTCAGGAATGCAGTCTTTACATCCATTTGCCAAATTTCATAATCATGAAATGCGGCAATAGCTAACATGATTCGGACGGACTTAAGCATCGCTACGGGTGAGAAGGTCTCATCGTAGTCAACTCCTTGAACTTGTCGAAAACCTTTCGCAACAAGTCGAGCTTTGTAGACAGTAACATTACCATCAGCTTCTGTCTTCTTCTTGAAGATCCATTTATTCTCGATGGCTTGCTGATCATCGGGCAAGTCAACCAAAGTCCACACTTTATTCTCATACATGGATCCCATCTCATATTCCATGGCCTCAAGCCATTTTGCGGAATATGGGCTCATCATCGCTTCCTCATAGTTCGTAGGTTCGTCATGGTCTAGTTACATGACCTCCAAAACAGGATTACCGTACCACTCTGGTGCGGATCTTACTCTGGTTGACCTACGAGGTTCTGTAGTAACTTGATCTGAAGTTTCATGATCATCATCATTAGCTTCCTCACTAATTGGTGTAGATGTCACAGGAACCGGTTTCTATGATGAACTACTTTCCAATAAGGGAGCAGGTACAGTTACCTCATCAAGTTCTACTTTCCTCCCACTCACTTCTTTCGAAAGAAACTCCTTCTCTAGAAAGGATCCATTCTTAGCAACAAAAGTCTTGCCTTCGGATCTGTGATAGAAGGTGTACCCAACTGTCTCTTTTGGGTATCCTATGAAGACACATTTCTCCGATTTGGGTTCGAGCTTATCAAGTTGAAGCTTTTTCACATAAGCGTCGCAGCCCCAAACTTTAAGAAACGACAACTTTGGTTTCTTGCCAAACCACAGTTCATAAGGAGTCGTCTCAACGGATTTAGATGGTGCCTATTTAATGTGAATGCAGCCGTATCTAAAGCATAACCCCAAAATGATAGCGGTAAATCAGTAAGAGACATCATAGATCACACCATATCTAGTAAAGTACGATTACAAAGTTCGGACACACCATTACACTGTGGTGTTCCGGGTGGCGTGAGTTGCGAAACTATTCCGCATTGTTTCAAATGAAGACCAAACTCGTAACTCAAATATTCTCCTCCACGATCAAATCGTAGAAACTTTATTTTCTTGTTACGATGATTTTCCACTTCACTCTGAAATTCTTTGAACTTTTCAAATGTTTCAGACTTATGTTTCATCAAGTAGATATACCCATATCTGCTCAAATCATCTGTGAAGGTGAGAAAATAACGATGCCCGCCGCGAGCCTCAATATTCATCGGACCACATACATCAGTATGTATGATTTCCAACAAATCTGTTGTTGGCTCCATAGTTCCAGAGAACGGCGTTTTAGTCATCTTGCCCATGAGGCACGGTTCGCAACTACCAAGTGATTCATAATCAAGTGATTCCAAAAGTCCATCAGAATGGAGTTTCTTCATGCGCTTTATACCAATATTACCTAAATGGCAGTGCCACAAATAAGTTGCACTATCATTATCAACTCTGCATCTTTTAGATTCTATACTATGAATATGTGTATCTCCACTATCGAGATTCAAAAAGAATAGACCACTCTTTAAGGGTGCATGACCATAAAAGATATTACTCATATAAATAGAACAACCATTATTCTCTGATTTAAATGAATAACCGTCTCGCATCAAACAAGATCCAGATATAATGTTCATGCTCAATGCTGGCACCAAAAAACAATTATTCAGGTCTAATACTAATCCCGAAGGTAGATGTAGAGGTAGCATGCCGACTGCGATCACATCAACTTTGGAACCATTTCCCACGCGCATCGCCACCTCGTCCTTTGCCAATCTTCGCTTAATCCGTAGTCCCTGTTTCGAGTTGCAAATATTAGCAACAGAACTAGTATCAAATACCCAGGCACTACTGCGAGAATTAATAAGGTACACATCAATAACATGTATATCACATATACCTTTGTTCACCTTGCCATCCTTCTTATCTGCCAAATATTTGGGGCAGTTCCGCTTCCAGTGACCAGTCTGTTTGCAGAAGAAGCGCTCAGTCTCAGGCTTAGGTCCAGACTTGGGTTTCTTCTCTTGAGCAGCAACTTGTTTGCCGTTCTTCTTGAAGTTCCCTTTCTTCTTCCCTTTACCCTTTTTCTTGAAACTGGTGGTCTTGTTAACCATCAACACTTGATGCTCCTTCTTGATTTCTACCTCCGCAGCCTTTAGCATTGCGAAGAGCTCGGGAATTGTTTTATTCATCCTTTGCATGTTATAATTCATCACGAAGCTCTTGTAGCTTGGTGGCAGTGATTGAAGAACTCTGCCAATGACACTATCAACAAGAAGATTAACTCCCAGTTGAGTCAAGTGGTTATGGTACCCAGACATTCTGAGTATATGTTCACTGACAGAACTATTCTCCTCCATCTTGCAGCTGTAGAACTTATTGGAGACTTCATATCTCTCAATCCGGGCATTTTCTTGAAATATTAACTTCAACTCCTGGAACATCTTATATGCTCCATGACGTTCAAAACATCATTGAAGTCCCGGTTCTAAGCCGTAAAGCATGGCACACTGAACTATCAAGTAGTCATCAGATTTGTTCTACCAGACATTCATAACATCTAGTGTTGCTTCTGCAGCAGGTTTGGCACCTAGTGGTGCTTCCAGGACGTAATTCTTCTATGCAGCAATGAGGATAATCCTCAAGTTACGAACCCAGTACGTGTAATTGCTACCATCATCTTTCAACTTTGCTTTCTCAAGGAACGCATTAAAATTCAACGGAACAACAACACAGACCATCTATCTACAACAACATAGACATGTAAAATACTATCAGGTACTAAGTTCATGATAAATTAAGGTTCAGTTAATCAAATTATTAAAGAACTCCCACTTAGATAGATATCCCTCTAATCATCTAAGTGTTCACGTGATCCATATCAACTAAACCATGTCCGATCATCACGTGAGATGGAGTATTTTTCAATGATGAACATCACTATGTTGATCATATCTTCTATATGATTCACGCTTGACATTTCGGTCTCTAGTGTTCCGAGACCATATCTGCATATGCTAGGCTCATCAAGTTTAACCCGAGTATTCTGCATGTGCAAAACTGGCTTGTACCCGTTGTATGTGAACATAGAGCTTATCACACCCGATCATCACGTGGTGTCTCGGCATGACGATCTTTCGCAACGGTGCATACTCAGGGAGAACACTTGTACCTTGAAATTTAGTGAGAGATCATCTTATGATTGGTTAGTCGATCTGGGCAAGCATTTTGAATGTACCAACGTCAGACCTGAAGATTTCGTCAAGTTCGCGTCTTTCCAGCTCAAAGATCAGGCCGCAGAGTGGTTTCAGCAGTACCGGGAGTCCAGAGGTGGACGTTTGATCACTTGGGATGATTTCCGTCGTGATTTCCGAGCTCATCACATCCCTCAAAGTGTGACTGAAAGCAAACGTGAAGAATTCCGCAATCTGAAGCAAGGCTCTTTGTCTGTCTATGACTACAACAAGTTGTTCCAGAAGCTCGCCCGTTTTGCCAAGAAGGATGTTCCTGATGAGAAGAGCATGATCTATCAGTTCAGGGGTGGTCTCCGTGAAGAAATTCAGCACGCTCTTGTCCTCTTCGAGCCGCTGAGATACGATGAGTTCTACAACATGGCACTGAAGCAAGAGGCTGCTCAGCTAAGGTGTGATGCTTCCAGGAAGCGAGTCAGAGACACTACGCCTTCTTCCTCTACTCAAGTGGCCAAGCAGCAGAAGTATTGGCTTCCTCCTCCTCCGTTCCGTCAGCCGTATCAGCAGAAGAGCAAAGGTGGCAGTGGTTCATCCCACCCACCCAACCCAGGCTTTCAGAACAAGACTTCGTCTCAAGCTTCAAGATCGAGTGCTCCGTACCACCGTCCGCTCTCTGAGGTCACATGCAACAAGTGCCAACAGAAGGGTCACTACGCCAACAAGTGTTTCAACCAGAGGCGTCTTCCTCCTCCTCCTCCCGTCAGATCGGCAAGTACAGCTGTGGTCAAGCATAATCCCAAGCACGCCAAGGTCAACTTGCTGAATGCAGCTCAGGCAGAGGATTCTTCAGATGTCATCATGGGTAACTTTCCAGTTAATTCTATTCCTGCAAGAGTTCTTTTTGACACGGGTGCATCGCATTGTTTCATGTCAAGATCTTTTGTTTCCAAGCATGACTTTGTTTCAAAGATGTTGGGTAAACCTATGGGAGTGGTTTCTCCGGCTAAGTCTATGAGGGCTACTTCAATAGTCTCGGATATTTCTATCATGTTGGGTGATTTCAAGTTCCTCGCTTCTCCAATGGTTCTTGGTAATTCTGATATCGATCTTATTCTTGGGATGGACTGGCTCTCTAAGCATAAAGCTCAGCTTGATTGTGCAGCCAGGCAGATTCAACTGACTCATTCGTCTGAAGATGTCATTGTCTTTGCTGCTCGGGATAATACCATCCGGTTGTTTTCTCTCAATGAGAAGGGTGAATTGGATGCTATTTCGCAGATTCCGGTTGTTTGTGAGTATCAAGACGTCTTCCCAGAAAAACTCCCAGGCATGCCTCCAAACCGGCCGGTTGAATTTGTTATTGAACTTGAGCCCGGTACGGAACCTGTGTGCAAACGTCCCTACAAGCTCGGCCCCGAAGAGTTGAAGGAGTTGAAGAAACAACTCGATGTTCAAGAAAGAATGGGTATCATTCGGCCTAGTACTTCTCTGTGGGGTTGTGGTGTTCTTTTTGTGAAGAAGAAGGATGGAACGGACCGACTTTGTGTTGATTATCGTCCATTGAACAAGAAGACCATCAAGAACAAATACCCACTTCCCAACATTAATGAGCTGTTCGAACAACTCAAGGGTGCTCAAGTATTCTCCAAGCTTGACCTCCGTATGGGTTATCACCAAATTCGCATTCCTGAGCAAGATATTCCCAAGACGGCGTTCAGAACAAGCTATGGGTCATATGAATACACTGTCATGTCTTTTGGCCTCGCCAACACTCCTCCGACGTTCTCTCGCATGATGAACTTCATCTTCAACCCCTACACCAATGACTTCGTTTTGGTCTATCTCGACGACATTCTGGTTTTCTCGAAGAACAAGGAAGATCATGCCAAACACTTGCGTTTGGTTCTTGACAAGCTAAGGGAACATCAGTTCTACGCCAAGTTCTCCAAGTGTGAATTTTGGCTCGATGAGGTTCTTTATCTTGGTCATATCATCTTTGCCAAGGGCATTTCCGTGGATCCTGAGAAGGTGTCTGCAATTGTTAATTGGGAACCTCCTCAGAATGTGAAGCAACTCCGGAGCTTCCTCGGTCTCGCAAGCTACTGCCGAAGATTCGTTGAAAACTTTTCCAAGATCGCGAAGCCTCTCTCAAATCTTCTTCAGAAGCACGTCAAGTACGTTTGGTCTCCGGAGTGTGATATTGCTTTCAACGCTTTGAAAGAGAAATTGATCACTGCTCCAGTTTTGACTCCGCCCGATGAAACCAAGCCGTACGAGGTCTTTTGTGATGCCTCTCTCCAAGGTCTCGGTGCTGTACTGATGCAAGAGAAGAAAGTTGTTGCTTATACCTCTCGCTAGTTGAAGCCTAATGAGAAGAACTACCCCACTCATGATCTCGAGTTGGCGGCAGTTGTGCATGCTTTGTTGACTTGGAGACATCTTCTCTTGGGAAGAAAAGTGGACATTTTCACTGATCACAAGAGTCTCAAGTACATCTTCACTCAGCATAATCTCAACCTCAGGCAGACTCGATGGGTCGAAATGATTCAAGAGTACAATCCGAGTATCGAGTATACTGCAGGCAAGGCTAATGTGATTGCTGACGCTTTGAGCAGAAAAGCATATTGCAATAGTCTGATTCTCAAGCCTTATCAACCCGAGCTTTGTGAAGCTTTCCGCAAACTTAATCTGCAAGTTGTTCCTCAAGGTTTCCTCGCCAACCTTCAAGTTTCTCCTACCTTGGAAGACCAGATTCGCCAAGCCCAGCTTCTTGATGCTATGGTGAAAAAGGTGAAGATTGGTATTGCAAAGAGTCAGTCCAAGTACAAGTGCTACCGACTTGATGACAAGGACACTCTCTTCTTCGAGGGTCGAATTGTTGTTCCCAAAGGTGAACTTCGTAAAGTGATCATGAATGAGGCTCACAACTCTCTCCTCTCCATCCACCCTGGGAGCACGAAGATGTATCAAGACCTGAAGCAAACTTATTGGTGGACTCGAATGAAGCGCGAGATCGCTCAATTCGTGAATGAATGTGATGTCTGCAGAAGAGTGAAGGCAGAACACCAAAGGCCAGCAGGTCTCCTCCAACCTCTTGCCATTCCAGAATGGAAGTTTGACCACATTGAAATGGACTTCGTGACTGGGTTTCCAAAGTCCAAGCGTGGCAATGATGCTATATTCGTTGTCATCGACAAGCTCACCAAAGTGGCTCATTTCCTGCCTATCAAAGAGTCAATCACTGCAGCTCAATTGGCGGAACTCTATACCTCTCGAATTGTCTCTCTGCACGGTATTCCTCAAGTGATATCTTCAGACCGTGGCAGCATCTTTACCTCCAAGTTTTGGGATTCTTTTCAGAAGGCCATGGGCACCAACATTCGCTTCAGCACTGCTTTTCATCCTCAAACAAGCGGTCAAGTCGAGCGTGTCAACCAGATTCTTGAAGATATGCTCAGGGCTTGTGTTATCTCCTTCGGCATGAAGTGGGAGGATTGTCTTCCTTATGCTGAATTCTCATACAACAACAGTTTTCAAGCAAGTTCCGGCAAGGCCCCATTTGAAATTCTGTATGGTAGGAAGTGCCGTACACCTCTCAACTGGTCTGAAACCGGTGAACGTCAGCTGCTGGGTAATGACCTAATCACAGAGGCAGAGGAAATGTGCAAGGTCATTCGTGATAACCTCAAAGCAGCCCAATCCCGCCAGAAGAGCTACTATGATAGTAAGAACCGTGATTTGGCTTTCGAGATCGGAGATCATGTCTACCTCCGCGTCTCTCCTATGAAAGGGACTCGTCGCTTCGGTATCAAAGGGAAGCTTGCCCCAAGATACGTCGGGCCTTTCAAGATTGTCAGCAAGAGAGGCGACCTCGCCTATCAACTCGAGCTTCCTGCAAACTTTGCCAATGTTCATGATGTGTTCCATGTCTCCCAACTCCGAAAGTGCTTCAAGACGCCTGAGCGCACACTCAACTTCGAGGACATTGAGCTCCAAGAAGATCTCTCCTACCATGAGCACCCAGTTGCAATCCTTGAAGAGACTGAACGCAGAACTCGCAACAAGTCAATCAAATTTCTCAAAGTCAAGTGGTCACACCATTCCGATCGTGAAGCTACCTGGGAACGCGAGGATCACCTCCGTTCTGAGTACCCGGAGTTCTTTCAGTCCTAGATCTCGGGACGAGATCTTTTCGTAGTGGTGGAGTGTTGTAACGCCCCATATGTAACTTTCCCAATTTGTACTCCAACTCTTGCCGTTTCCGGCATTAAGTTATATTTATTCCTCGGGTTCGGGTCTTTGTCTCCGTGTGTTGTTTTCTTTTTCGTGCATCTCATATCATGTCATCACGTGCATTGCATTTGCATACATGTTCATCTCATGCATTCGAGCATTTTCCCCGTTATCCGTTTTGCATTCCGGCGCTTCGTTCTCCTCCGGTGGTCATTTCTAGATTTCTTTTGTGTGTGGGGATTAAACATTTCCAGATTGGACCGAGACTTTCCATGCGGCCTTGGTTTACTACTGGTAGACCGCCTGTCAAGTTTCGGGTCATCTGGACTTCGTTTGATACTCCAACGGTTAACCGAGGGACCGAAAAGGCCTCGTGTGTGTTGCAGCCCAACACCCCTCCAATTTGGCCCAAAACCCACCAAACTCTGCTCCATCGTCTCGGTCGTTCGATCACGATCGTGTGGGCGAAAACCGCACCTCATTTGGACTCTCCTAGCTCCCTCTATGCCTATTTAAACACCCCCTCCGTTTTCTTCTTCTCCTTCCCCCCGAAACCCTAGATCTCATCATCGCGCCCGCCGGACATTTTTTCCTGCCGACGGACATGTCCGCCCCACGCCTCCAGCCTCCCACGCCGTGACACGTGGCACCCGGCCACCGCCCCCGCCGCCGGCCCGGGGAGCCCGCAACCGGCCCCCGCGGGCCCATCGTCGTGCCCCGCCGCCAGGGAGGCTCCGCCGCCCGGATTCCGTCGCCCCGCCGCCGCCGTCCTCCGCTCCGGTGGCCGGAGCAGTCGCCGGCCGCCGCTGCGCCAGCTTGCCTCGGCGTCCGCGCCGCCCCTCGCCGCCCGGCGCTCCGCGCCCCTCGCCGGCGGCCACCGCGCCCGCCATCGCCGGCCCCGCCTCCCCTCGCCGCCGGCCGACATCGCCGGAGTCCTCGGGAAGCGTGCCCGTGAACAGTGCTCCGGCCGGATCCGGATCTGGATCTGGGTTGACCTCTCCCCGAAACCCTAATTCCATCAATTTTTATGCAATCTTTGTCGCATCATATCTTTGCACCCGTGGCTCTGTTTTGGGCATATGATATATCAAAATCTTCGTCTCGACGAGTACATCATCTCATTCCATTGCATCATTTGCATTTGAGGTCATCTTGGTACCCAAAATGCTGTTAGAAGGAGGCATCATGAGTTAAATTGCAGATTCGTTAGACCTACATTGACTTTTGTCATTTTTGCCATGTTTATTGTGTGCATGATATGCCTGTGCCCCTTTAGGATGAATTGTTAAGCATGTTGTCTTCTTTCCAGAGGTGCCTCCCATGCATTTTTAGGATGTGTGTGTTGTTTTGTGTAAGCTTGCAAAGAGGGGTACCTGAGATTGTTGATTTCAGGGACTTAGTGAAAATCACTAAGTCTGAGATGTTTTAGTTCACGATGCTATATGTCCAGCTTGTTTCCTAGTGATCCGTGCCTCTTTTGAGGATGATCAGTAAGAGTGATTTGTTGTGCTTAATCCATCCATGTCTTTACTTGTTATGTTGGAGCACCCTAGGTTGACCTAATCGAGCTCAACTTTTGCATAGTTGTTATTTTGGGCAGATCGTGAACTCTTTTGCGATTTTGCCGGAGCTATTGCTAGTGATCCATGCATGCTATGCCATTGTTCTTGCCATGCCTAGCTAGAATTTTGTGCCTTATTAATGGATATATGCTTGCCTTGCCATGACTTGCACCGTAGTGAGAGCTTCGAGCTCGTTTACATGCCTCCGTGAGTTATAATTTCAGCATGTCCCAGTTTTCACTGTCTGAAAACTGATTGTGTTTCATCGATGTTCGTGTGCTCGTTAGAGTATTTTGTGAACCCTTTTGGCCCCAGGTCATTTTGGGTGTTTTGTTAAGCTTGTTGAGTAGCTCCATGCCATGCTCTTAGTTGCCATGGTCAGGTTTTGCTTCATGTTGTTTTGCTGCTCCGAAGAGAGCATCGTGGTCTGAAATTCCAGACTAGCGTTAATTTCGCTAAGTCTGAAATCTGTTTTGCTTATTCAGTTTTGCCATGCTTGTTTGAACCCCTTAGTGGATGAATTTGCCTATGCCTCAGTCCTGGTGATTTGTTAAGCTTCTTGTGTACATCCCTTCCATGTAATTTGTTTTCATGTTTGGTGGCTGTAGCATGTTCATTTCGTTGCATTTAGGAGCCTACTTGCTGTAAATCGCAGATCGGTTCGTTTAGTAAAACGCTTGCCATTTCCAAACCGTAGCTCCGATTCCTTTGATCTTTATATCATTTTCAGGAGATTTCTTCCCCTCTATCCAGTGGCACACTTGGTTTTCCAAGTTGAGGCCAGGTTCATGCATTTCCTGTCACGTCTTGCATTTTGCATCCCGCATAGCATATCATCTTTGCATATTATTGGTTGCCCTTGCACGTGGTTGATTGTATCCTTGTTGCTTGTTTGTGTTGTTGGGTAGAGCCGGGAGACGAGTTCGCTAACGAGGAGCCCGTTGAGTTTGCTTTTGAGGATCCAGCCAACTCTGACAGCTGTGCAGGCAAGATGATCATACCCTCGAAATCACTACTATCTTTGCTATGCTAGTTTGCTCGCTCTTATGCTTTGTCATTGCTATGATGCCTACCACTTGCTTGTCAGCCTCCCAATTGCCATGATTGAGCCTCTAACCCACCTTCGTCCTAGCAAACCATTGATTGGCTATGTTACCGCTTTGCTCAGCCCTTCTTATAGCGTTGTTAGTTGCAGGTGAAGATTGGAGCCGTTCCTTATTGGAACCTTTATTTACTTGTTGGGATATCATTATATTGCTATGTTATATTTATTCATCTATATACTTGGTAAAGGGTGGAAGGCTCGGCCTCTCGCCTAGTGTTTTGTTCCACTCTTGCCGCCCTAGTTTCCGTCATATCGGTGTTATGTTCCCGGATTGTTGCGTCCCTTACGCGGTTGGGCTATAATGGGAACCCCTTGATAGTTCGTCTTGATTAAAGCTTTTCCAGCAATGCCCAACATTGATTTTACCATTTGCCACCTACCTCCTTTTTCCCTTGGGTTTTCGGAGCCCGAGGATCATCTTATTTTATCCCCCCCCCCGGGCCAGTGCTCCTCTAAGTGTTGGTCCACCCTAGAGCACCGTGCGGGGCCGTCCCTTGGCAACTTGGGTTACGTTGGCTCCCGTACGCTTAGCTTATCCGGTGTGCCCTGAGAACGAGATATGCGCAGCTCCTATCGGGATTTGTCGGCACAGCGGTGGTGTTGCTGGACTAGTTTTGACCTGTCGAATCATCTTGTTGTACCGGGATACCGAGTCTGATCGGTGTGTCTTGGGTGGAGGTCTATTCCTTCGTTGACCGTGAGAGCTTGTTATGGGCTAAGTTGGGACCCCCTGCAGGGATTGATCTTTCGAAAGCCGTGCCCGCGGTTATGGGTAGATGGGAATTTGTTAATGTCCGGTTGTAGATAACTTGAACCTTAATTAATTAAAATGAATCAACTGAGTGTGTTGCCGTGATGGCCTCTTCTCGGCGGAGTCCGGGAAGTGGACACGGCGTTGGAGTTATGTTTGCGCGGGCTGCTCTCTAGATTACCGCTCGTGCTTTGCCTCCTCTTCTCGCTCTCTTTTGCGAATAAGTTAGCCACCATATATGCTAGTCGCTTGCTGCAGCTCCACTTATACATTACCCCTTTCCTACCTATTAAGCTTAAATAGTCTTGATCGCGAGGGTGCGAGATTGCTGAGTCCCTGTGGCTCACAGATTACTATTACACCAGATGCAGGTACAGATGATACCTCTCTGGATGGCGCGCTCGAGCTGAAGTGGGAGTACGACGAGGACTCTCAGCGTTACTATGTGTTTTTTTCCTGATGATCAGTAGGGATGCCTATTCGGGGTTAGATTCAGGGCCTAGTCGCTTGTTGGGGGGTCTTTTCTATTTTGGCGCCGTAGTCGGGCCATGAGTGATTGTATGATGGATGTTATTTATGTACTTTAATGTGACGTGGCGAGTGTAAGCCAACTATGCTATTATTCCCCTTTATGTGACGTGGGATGTGTGATGATTCCCGACTTGCGACATTGCTTTCAATGCGGCTATGCCTCTAAGTCGTGCCTCGACACGTGGGAGATATAGCCGCATCGAGGGCGTTACAAAAACCAACGCGGTGCTCAAGAGGTAGCAAAACATAATACATGTGTGAATACATAGACAAACAATGTGTCACTAGTATGCCTCTACTTGACTAGCTCATTGATCAGAGATGGTTAAGTTTCCTAACCATAGACAAAGAGTTGTCATTTGATTAATGACATCACATCATTAGGAGAATGATGTGATTGACTTGACCCATTCTATTAGCTTAGCACACGATCGTTTAGTATGTTGCTATTGCTTTCTTCATGACTTATACATGTTCCTATGACTATGAGATTATGCAACTCCCGTTTACCGGAGGAACACTTTGTGTGCTACCAAACGTCACAACGTAACTGGGTGATTATAAAGGTGCTCTACAGGTGTCTCCGAAGGTACTTGTTGAATTGGCGTATTTCGATATTAGGATTTGTCACTCTGATTGTCGGAGAGTTATCTCTGGGCCCTCTCGGTAATGCACATCACTTAAGCCTTGCAAGCATTGCAACTAATGAGTTAGTTGCGGGATGATGTATTACGGAACGAGTAAAGAGACTTGCCGGTAATGAGATTGAAACTAGGTATTGAAATACCGACGATCGAATCTCGGGCAAGTAACATACCGATGACAAAGGGAACAACATATGTTGTTATGCGGTCTGACCGACAAAGATCTTCGTAGAATATGCGGGAGCCAATATGAGCATCCAGGTTCCGCTATTGGTTATTGACCGGAGACGTGTCTCGGTCATGTCTACATAGTTCTCGAACCCGTAGGTCCGCACGCTTAACGTTTCGATGACAGTTATATTATGAGTTTATATGTTTTGATGTACCGAAGGTTGTTCGGAGTCCCGGATATGATCACGGACATGACGAGGAGTCTCAAAATGGTCGAGACATGAAGATTGATATATTGGAAGCCTATGTTTGGATATCGAAAGTGTTCCGGCTGAAATCGGGATTTTACCGGAGTACCGAGAGGTTACCGGAACCCCCGAGGAGGTTAATGGACCTTAGTGGGCCTTTACGGAGAAGAGGAGAGGCGGCCAGGGCTGGGCCGGACGCCCCTCCCCCCTAGTCTGAATAGGACAAGGAGAGGGGGGCGCCCGCCCCCCTTCCTTCCTCTCTCCCTCCTCTTCCCCCCTCCCAAGTCCTAATCCAACTAGGAAAGGGGGGAGTCCTACTCCCGGTAGGAGTAGAACTCCTCCTGGCGCGCCCTCTCTCCTGGCCGGCCGCACCCCCCCTTGCTCCTTTATATACAGGGGCAGGGGGCGGCCTAGAGACATAACAATTGATCGTTTGATCTTTCAGCCGTGTGCGGTGCCCCCCTCCACCATAGTCCACCTCGATAATACTGTAGTGGTGCTTAGGCGAAGCCCTGCGTCGGTAGAACATCATCATCGTCACCACGCCGTCGTGCTGACGAAACTCTCCCTCAACACTCGGCTGGATCGGAATTCGAGGGACGTCATCAGGCTGAACGTGTGCTGAACTCGGAGGTGTCGTACGTTCGGTACTTGATCGGTCGGATCGTGAAGACGTACGACTACATCAACCGTGTTGTGCTAACGCTTCCGCTTTCGGTCTATGAGGGTACATGGACAACACTCTCCCCTCTCGTTGCTATACATCACCATGATCTTGCGTGTGCGTAGGATTTTTTTTTGAAAGTACTACGTTCCCTAACAGGCTCGGCCCCGTCCGACATCACACTAGCGCCTTGTTCGTCTCTTTTCGTCAAGCATGAACTCGGCTGCACCTCGACACCCGCCTCTTGCTACGTCACGCGACCACCATGGCCAATTTCTGCTCGCCCAAGCGCCACGTTGGCTTGATCTGGATCGCGGGTTGAATAATAAAAAATGCAAGGACCTTTTTTGTAAAAATGGAACGTTTTTTCACATACTAACTTAAAATAGAACGGCGGGTTGATTACTCAAAATCATAGGGACCTTCGTGTAAAAACACCACGACGGTGAACCTGAGAGACTCAACGCGTGCTTTATTATTAGGGAGAGAATGTTAGAGCATCTTCAGTCGCGCTCCAGGAAGGCCAACCTAGACGATTTTTTCGCGCCGGCGCCGAAAAAATGGCCCAGGAGCCCGATTTTCGCCGCCTAGGCCGAAATCAGCGCCGACAGACCCAGGCCGAACCCGGCGCGCTGGGGGCGTCCGGGGATGCCGGGGCGAGCGGTTTTGGCACGAAAGAGCCGCGGGCCAGCCGCGTCAGCGGCACCGCCCTCGTCTCCCCCCGACGCCTCGGTTTCCCGCGGGGAATCAATGGCAAGGCTGCCGCCGGTCAGCCTTGCCATTGATTCCTCACGGGCGGCGCGTCACGGGGCGGCGCGCCGACGCCTCCCCTCCCTCGCACGCGTACACACAGGAGCGGTGCGGCTATATAAGCCGGTGGCCTCCCTCGCCTCTGGCCACACCAGCCCCAACCGCCGAGCTCTCTCTCTCTCTCTCTCTCTCTCTCCTGTGCGCCGTCGCCGAGCCTCCCTCTCCCTTTCCCGCACGTACGTCGCCGAGCCCTCCCTCTCCCCTCCCGATGGCCGAGCGTTACCCCGGCGACGAGGCGGCGGCCAACGGCTTCGGCCGCTGCTCGCTCCGCGAACAGGAGTCGTGGCTCCTGTTCCAGGCCAACATCCCGGCGCCGCCGGACATGCGCTCCGGGCCGACGGGGTGGAAGCTCAGCAACGGGGGAGTGCCCATTCCCCCGTTGTCTGATGCCGTGGCGCGCCCGGGCTACTTCACCGACGAGGTGGACATCGTGCGCGCCTCCCTCACCGACGAGCAGCGCGCCCTCCCCCAGTACGCCGCAAACAACCACGCGGCGTGGGCGGCGTACTTCGAGCGCCGCCAGCAACAGAGGCTGGCGTCCACCAATGGGGCGCTGGTGGTCGGCGGGGTGAAGAAAAGCGAGGGGCGCCACCTGTGGTGGGGCGTCCTCGGCCGCATGCTCGAGGGCGTGCTGACGCACCTCGAGGGCAGCAACAACCCGCCGCTGGCCTACCCTCCCCCCGGCAAGGGCGGCCGCCCCGTCTCACCGCCGACGTGTCAGGCCATGGATGCCCAGGAAGTTCGGCTCCTCCTAGTCGTCCTCCTCCCACTCCTCTTCCCACTCCTCCGGCTCTCTGGCGCTGCTCGGCGTCAAGGCTGAGCCCGCGGCGGAGACGCCGCTCAACCGGCGCACGTGCAACGCCGGCATCGTCATCAACGAGGGCGGTCGGCGCGCCTCCTCGTCGGCTCCTTCACGCTTCGTCAAGCCAAAGATGGAGCCGGGACTCTCGCTGGTGAAGACGGAGCCGGGTCTCCCCGCCGTGAAGACGGAGCACGGCGACGCGGCCCTGAAATGGGTGCGCAAGGACTCCCTGAAGATGGCAAGGGAGCGCGAGCGCGCCGCCCTGACGCGGTTCGAGCAGCGCCGCCGGGGCCGCGACGAAGGAGGAGTCGTCGTCATCAAGGACAGCGACGACGACGACGCGCCGCCACCACCAGTTCACGTTGGGGACGCCGGTCAGGGATCCACCAAAGACGGCCGCGTCAAGGAGGAGAAGCCCGACGACAACAACGGCGACTACTCGGCGTTCAACGACTTTTTGTTTTAGTTATATTTGCTATGTACCGTCGAACATTTTAATATATGCCGAATTTGGCTGAATTTTAGTCATGTTTAAACGAATTCGCCGAACGTTTTTCTTAATATGCGCATCTGAGGGCGGCCCTGGGGCCGGCGACTGGGGACCAACCCGTCCCAAGCCCTTTTTTTTGCATCGGCTCGCCCATAGAAAACGATTTCAGGCGCCCCCTAGGGGGCCAACGGCCGGAGATGCTCTTATGCATAGGATACACAAGGAAGGAAGCATGTCATCACACCGGTGCGTGCATTAGCTGATCATTTGATGAGCGTTGCATGTGCATGCATGTCACAGTACGTACTAGTACATGCACTAGTGGCAGGGGCGCGCCCGTGGCGCGCCTCCTCTGCAGTCTTGTGCGCACCAATCTAGCTAATGCATTTGTGAACGTGTGTATGCAGCCCAGAAAAAAGTCAGTTGCTTAAAAAGTGTATACTTAACGGAAGTGCAGCAGCAAAGTGTTCACTGGTCAAAGCATATAGCATGCTAATATATCTATATTACCTGACAGGTGACATCTTACAAGGTTGATGCCAGAGCACAACATGGATTGAAATCAAAGTCTAATATGCTCCAAAAGGCGTGCAACCTCCAAAACAGACACATACCTTGTTGAACATCACGCATCTTGGGCTCACATAGCTAGAAAAAAATCCTCTTCTACTGAACATCGCCTAAATCTCTCTCAACTTCTCTCCTCTAATCTCTCTGATTCATCTCCATAGCATCAGTTAGTTCAACACTTCGTTGCCCGCCTCTCTCTTCTTCACACAGCCGCCCTGACCATAGTTGACCATAGTTGCTCGACCTGCCACCCAGCACCTCCCTTCACCTATAGTTCTGTACCCAGGGCTCCTCTGCATCTCGCCGCCCTAGCCTAAGAGCATTTAAAAATGTAGTTTCGGTTAAAAAATTGTAATGATATGGCGAAAATGATCCAATGATTGTAAGTAGTGCCTTATATCATCATTGTTATAAGATAAGCATTCCAGTACTATATACCATTCTTATTAAATATTGCAAGAGGATCATTATAACTCAAACTCAGGTTCCGGTTTGATGTAATAATCAGATTTCAGAAAAAGTGAGTAGGAAGAGGTACATCAATTGTAACTCGGCCAAGCCGATATGGTACTTTGGGATATTGCTGCAATGACAGATGGCGAGTAGATAAGCATTGTGTAATGAACCAACGTGAGCTCAGCATAAAAGGACTTGTTCTCCACCTGCATTGCATTAAACAGAACCAAATAAGATTTCATCGAGTGATGGTAGTCCAGATATCCGACAATAGGACATCTTAGTAGCTAGCCAGCTCATATTTATTACAAATATCTTCAAAAATTAATACTCCCTTATGTGAATTTAATTCAAACATATTTGTAGAGCGTGTATTCAAAAGATAAATATGAATATGAGGCATGCCCACTTGATGAATAGCTCGATCATCAGAAGTATTCCCACCTAAATGTCAATGTACTGGTCCACTCCCGACATGAACATATGTAGGAACATGAATATAATTGTTTTCTCGTATGATATTGATGTGTATTAAATGACAAACATCATATTAGCTTAACTTTTCTAGTCAACACATAGTTCCGCAATTAGCAAATGGTAAAAATTATTAGGAGTCCAGACCAGGGAAAACCAATTGATCTCTGCAGCACCACATACTCTATTGTGCCAAACCAATATTTTGACAGACCATGTGATTACTCCACAATCTAAAATAAAGAGACACCTGAAGGTCATAAATGCAAAGTAGGTGAACCAAGAGTCACCACTTACTCACGAAGAAATTTATTCAAAGGTATAAACTTGAACAACTAATGCAGGCTGCAAAATAGACGGGAAATCACATTTTCCTTGGTAGCAGCAAGTCAGCATCAGTTCAGATACAAAAAGACCCGATCCATCCATTAAAACATCTACTTCTTCAGTACGTGTGGTACTTATAAATCTGTAGACCATAGCTGCTTCAACTTCAGAATATCAACTACCAACAGGGTAAAAAATTCAGTAGAAAAGTTCATCTATAGGATGTGAAAATTTCAGAAAAAACATCAAGATGATGTAAATCATTAGGATGCAACTACTCTCAGAAAATGAAGTGACACTTCCAATTATAATCATTTCAAAATTTCAAATAAATCAACATGAAGACTCCGGATTATAACTTAACATAAGCTGTACTCACTTTCTGGTATATTTCATAATAAGCCAGACTACATATCTTAAAGTTGCCTTGGATCGACCAAAAGCCTTTTGGCATTCTGGATGTATGATGTTAGTCCACCAGTACTACTTGAATTAAGTAGGCAAACCTGCACAATGAAAACTTTCGCAGAAAAAGAACAATCTTATATTTACTTTCTTACTCACTTGTGCATATGAAATCCCGTTGACTTAGAACAGAATGCTACTAACAGACAAGCTCACGTGTGCCTTTGATATAAAAACTTGTGACAATAAAGAGCTATATATTTTTGGTAGTTCCTTAGTAAATATCCCTTGCAAATACAAGATTAATCCTTCATCCAACATAAGTAGTGAAATATTTCAAGGATACAGCTGAAGACACACCTGGTCAAAAAAGTGCAGTTCAAAACTAAAACTTCAAATTTCTAAAGAAATATCCTCTGCGCACAACAGAAGTACGTATCTTTATTTGTCCACCAAAAATGACGCAAGGATGCCAAACCAAACGACAAAAATGGTGAACCCTAGCTAAGCTAACAGAATAATTGTCCACTTCAAAAAGTACAAAATGTCACTCTGAATCCTAGCAATAATCTGTGCATGCTGTTTTTTCACAATGAATAACTTGCTGACTGATTAGCTGCCCATCGTTCATAATAATGTGGGTATCAAGGGAGTTCTTCGCCATCTCTCTTCTCCTTTCAGATTCATCATATTGTAATTTTCTGGGCAGATAGTAAACAGAAATATCTGTGAATAATCTGAAATCTAGCACCAAATCAAACATTGTGGGGCTTGCTTATTGTACTATGGAAATAGATAGACCTCAAACTCCATTTAGATAAGCCAAAGAAGTGTCTCACACATTTATAAGAAAAAAAGACATTAAAGTCCCAAGTCAGGAAGATCAAGTGTGGATGCAGTGATCACCTTGAAGATGGGTGGCTTGAGGGGCTCGTTGCAGATCCACCACACGCATGCCCCTCTCCTCCCATGGCTTAATCGCAACGAGGGCTCGACAGAAGCAGCAGCAGCTGTCCTCCCTCTCTCCCTCAGCTGGCAGCCCCAGACGATCAGTAGTTCATGTCTTGTTATCTCTGAATTTAAGTAGGATTAATTCTCCCTTTATCTACTGCAACAACATGCTCCTTGTAATCTGAAAAATGCTGCATTTATCGCATTCTAATAAGAAATTCACTGAGATGAGCTGATATATTATTCCTCAATTCGAATCGAATCCAACATACACACAGGAGATGGGGAGGGCACCTTGTACCTTGACCCAGAAATTTCAGGGGAGGTGCCAGATGGCTGCGATCGGAGACGGAGTAGTCGCTCCAAACCTAGCAGAGAACTTTAAACCGTTGTGGCTCGAGCTCCTCCTCGGGTAACCGCTGCAAGAATCGGGTAGCGGCGAGCCGTGGAGCAGTGGTGGCGACGCTGAGTGGAGGAGAGGGAAGGCAGAGGAGGAAGGAGAGGGCGGGCGGCTGTACGCGGGTCTCGAGCTGCCTCTCCGCTCGCACCACCTCGCACCTCTGCATCTTGCCGCCTCGACCCAAGGGCTCCATCGGCACCTCGATGTCATTCCCTTCCTCCCCTCCTTTTCAACCACCATGGCGACGGGTGGAACGGCACGCCTTGCCGCGAAGAGGAAAGGTTTGGCGGATTGTGGCGGCGGCGGCGGCGCCGCCGCCGGTGGGAACCCTAGCCGCCAGTCGGGGGAAGAAAAGAAGGAGACGTGAGAGAAGAAGGGGGAATTTGAGGATTTGCCACAAGTTTGTTTACACTTTGAGAATTTGCCCCTGTTTTCCTTGTCACTGATAATTTGCCACACCTTTCCGAGATTCTTGATGATTCGTCCCTTATGCACGTATTGAAATTACAATACAAAATGAGTGACCAAACTGCCCCGGCCCAAATTAGCTAGCTTCCTATTTGGCCGTTCCCATTTCTCTGTTCATTTGTATCCCGGTTGCTCGCCATGACTCGCAGCTGTGTCTCTTGTCGTCGTGACTCATGAACATGCCTTGTTGTGCTTCTACTAGTCGCTCCAGACCAAGCAGGCCGACGGTCAGAAAAGAGAAGGCACCGTCGTCGATTCATGTGTCTGGCACAAGCATGCGCCGTCGTCAACCACTACGATTCCATCAAGTTCGCCTCTGATGCAAATAGGAGAAAGCTTCCGGTGTGACCTCACCACCCGTACGCATCCCCTCCCGGGGCGCGACAATGGCCGTTGCCACCTCCCTCCCCTCCCCCGCTGCCCGTCCTCCTCGGCCACGGCGAAGACCACCATCACGCTCACGATGGCGTGCTCGTGTTGGTGCCTGCCTACATGGTGGTCCTCAAACCCAGCGTCACCGATCCGCTGGGCCGACGTGCTCCTCCCCTGCAACAACCTGTCAGGATCGGCTCCCTCGCCCGCCTCCGCTCTCGTCCTCACATCTCGACCTGTCTGGACGATGACGAGCTCACGAGCAGGTGGAGCCGCATCTGTCACGCTTTTGAACAAGACAAGGACGAAGGGAACGAGAACGAGACTGGGTGTTAAGAGGGGCACTTTAGACATTTCCCTATGGGTCCGTACCGTCGGGGACAAATCATCAAGAAACTGAGAAAGATGTGGCAAATAATCGATGACAAAGAAAACGAGGGCAAATCCTCGAAGTGCAAACAAACCTGTGGCAAATCCTCAAATTCCCCGAGAAGAAGTTGTGTAGGATGACTGCCCTCCCGTTCTCTTTCTTCTGTTCCCACATACGTTTTCTCCCTCTCTACTGTTCTCTTGCCCACGTGGACGTCCCGAGCGTTCGCCCTTAATGCACAGCTGAATGTGTTTAATGTCAAAGTAAGTACTACTCCCTCCGTCTGATATTGTAAGATGTTTTTTGACACTACACTAGGATTGAAAAACGTCTTACATTATGAGATGAAGGGAGTAATTTATTTTGCATAACAGAAATGTTCCGAATGTTCAAAATATATTCTCATTTTCAGAATTTGTTCAAAAATTAAAAAAACACGTTTCATACAAAAGTTCATGTTTTCAAAAAATGTTTAGGAATTTCCAGAAATGTTCTCATTTAAAAAAATGTTTGTGTTTTTGGGAGAGCGTTAGTCTTTCAGAAAATATTTGAAATTTTTAAAAATTGATTGCATTTTAAAAAACTTTTCAAGATTTAAAAATTGTTTGTATTTTTTAAAAAAAATTGGAACTATAAATATTGTTCACATTTTTACAAAAATATTCTACATTTATAAATTGTTCACCATTTTTTCATAAATGCTCAAAAAGGTTTCAAATCTGACGCTGTAGTGAGTTCTTAAATATTGGCGCTGATCAATTATCACAAACATCCATTTTTTCTGAGACGGAACAACGCAAGGAATTTTTCCCATGTGCTACGAACCAATACACTCCGGTTTTTCTTCGTCCCACCTCTCACCTGTTTTCCTCTTTTCTCATCTGGCGGGGAATAGCAAACGTATTTATGATAATTAATCACAATTAATCCACGTATGGTATGGCTATAAACTCATAAATCTTAAAATATGATAATTATAGTAATAAATCAATTCAGGCATGGTAAGACCATAAACTCGGGAAATTTCAAATATGGTAATCTCTACTTCAAATGGAGCACTTGTTGCCTGATACAGGTTATTTTCGTCTGGTTTTCTTCGTCCCACCTTCCACCACCCCTCGCACCAGTTTTCCTTTTTTCTTGTCTGCCCGGGAATATCAAACGTATTTATGGTAATCAATCACAACTAATCCACGTATAGTAAGGCTATAAACTCAGAAATCTCAAATATGACAATTATAGTAATAAATCAATTCAGGTATGGTAAGACCATAAACTAAGGAAATTTCAAATATGGTAATAAATCAATTCAGATATGTCAAGGCTATAAACTAAAATTACCCGAAGGCCAGATAGATCAGCGTACACAGAAAAATCAACACCCTACGATCTGTCATCCAATTTTGCTTCCACGGTCTGCCATCCAATTCAAGGCCCCAGAACCTAGATGAAATGTTCTGCCAGCAATCCACACACACATCTGCCCAATGATTGACCGGGATCACAATCTCCCTAGCCAAACACCGACCGTCGCCGCACTTACATACTCTGCCCATGAGGACACCTACGCCGGCGTGTCCAAGCCGCCTCCACGACGGAGCCAACACCGACGTCCCCATTCGGACTCGACGAACATGGCGTGCCTCGCTATTGTGGATCATCTCGCCTCCACTTGCCATGGTATAGCAGCCCTCTTCTTTTTCTCTTTCCCAAGAACACATCATGCACATATAACCTCTATAATCCATCTACCTGATGTACTTGTGTGTCGCTCGTCGGGGGCCAAGCTGTTGGGGAATGCAGTAATTTCAAAAAAATTCCTACGCACACGCAAGATCTATCATGATGATGCATAACAACGAAAGGGGAAGAGTGCTGTCCACGTACCCTCGTAGACCGTAAGTGGAAGTGTTATGACAATGCGGTTGATGTAGTCGAACGTCTTCACGATCCGACCGATCCTAGCACCGAAGGTACAGTACCTCCGCGATCTACACACGTTCAGCTCGGTGACGTCCCGCGAACTCTAGATCCAGCTGAGTGTCGAGGGAGAGTTTCGTCAGCACAATTGCGTGATGACGGTGATGATGAAGCTACCGGAACAGGGCTTCGCCTAAGCACTGCAACGATATGACCGAGGTGTATTATGGTGGAGGGGGCACCGCACATGGCTAAGACAATTGTGAACTTGTGTGTTCTAGGATGCCCCCTACCCCCGTATATAAATGAGCAAGGGAAGGGGCCGGCGACCTCATAGGGTGCGCCCCAAGGAGGGAATCCTACTCCTACTAGGAGTAGGTTCCCCCTTTCCTAGTCCAACTAAGAGGGGAAGGAAAGAGAATGAGGGGAGAAGGAAAGAGGAGGCCGGCCCCCCAAGCCCTAAACCAATTCGGTTTGGGCCTAGGGGGCGCCCCACAACTCCCTTGCTGCCCTCTATTTCCACTAAGGCCCACTAAGGCCCATTGACCCCCCCCCCCGGGGGGGGGGGGGTTTCGGTAACTCCCCGGTACTCCGGTATTTATCCGATGACCCCCGGAACCTTTCCGGTGTCCGAATATAACCTTCCAATATATTAATCTTTATGTCTCGACTATTTCGAGACTCCTCGTCATGTCCGTGATCTCATCCGGGACTCCGAACAACCTTCGGTACATCAAAACACATAAACTCATAATACCGATCGTCATCGAACGTTAAGCGTGCAAACCCTACGGGTTCGACAACTATGTAGACATGACCGAGACTCATCTCCGGTCAATAACCAATAGTAGAACCTAGATGCTCATATTGGCTCCTACATATTCTACGAAGATCTTTATCGGTCAAACTGCATAACAGCATATGTTGTTCCCTTTGTCATCGATATGTTACCTGCCCGAGATTCGGTCATCGATATCTCAATATCTAGTTCAATCTCGTTACCGGCAAGTCTCTTTACTCATTCCGTAATGCATCATCCCGCAACTAACTCATTAGTCACATTGGTTGCAAGGCTTATAGTGATGAGCATTACCGAGAGGGCCCAGAGATACCTCTCCGATACACGGAGTGACAAATCCTAATCTCAATCTATGCCAACTCAACAAACACCATCAGAGACACCTGTAGAGCATCTTTATTGTCACCCAGTTATGTTGTGACGTTTGATAGCACACTAAGTGTTCCTCCGGTATCCAGGAGTTGCATAATCTCATAGTCATAGGAACATGTATAAGTTATGAAGAAAGCAATAGCAACAAACTAAACGATCATCGTGCTAAGCTAACAGATGGGTCAAGTCAATCACATCATTCTCTAATGATGTGATCCCGTTCATCAAATGACAAATCTTGTCCATGGCTAGGAAACTTAACCATCTTTGATTAACGAGCTAGTCAAGTAGAGGCATACTAGTGACACTTAGTTTGTCTATTTATTCACACATGTACGAAGTTTCCGGTTAATACAATTCTAGCATGAATAATAAACATTTATCATGATATAAGGAAATAAATAATAACTTTATTATTGCCTCTAGGGTATATTTCCTTCACAAGCTACATGGTAATCCTTGATGCAAACAATTTTATTCAGTGCCAATTAGGAGCTATTTTCTGCCAACACATGGACGGCCAAAGGCTGTTGCATCCTCTGACCAACCAGTCAACCACTACCCTTAATCAAGCTCAAGGTACCTAGAATAACTCCTAAACTCTCAATTTTTTAGTAGTGCAAGATTTCTTCTTCTAATTTCCTTCAATTTCTCAAGGACAGTGCTAACTTCTAGTCGACTGGAAGTTAGTGATAGATCCGAATGAGTCGTTCCTACTAATCGCTATCATCCACATCATGCACATATAACCTCTATAATGCATCTAGGTTTTTTTTGAGCATCAGTACAGACACAAGCGCTCATATACACGCGCATACACTCACCCCTATGAACGCACACACGCATACCCTACCCCTATGAGCACCTCCAAGAGACTGAGCCGGCATATCATCTTGAGATTTACAAAGTCACCGTAGGCGCCTCGTCGTCGACGGGAACGTCTCCTCCCACTGAAAGCGCATCGCCGGAAATCCTGAAATAAATCCAAGAATAATGCAAGCACCAGGATTTGAACCCTGGTGGGTTGGGGATACCACTGTTCACCTAACCAACTCAACCACAGGTTGATTCGCTATAATGCATCTAGCTACCTGATGTACTTGTGTGTCGCTCACCACGGGCCAAGCTACTTGGTGAATCCCTGATGCAAACAATTTTATTCGGTGCTAATTAGGAGCTATTTTCTGCCAACACATGGACGGCCAAAGGCTGTTGCATCCGCTGACCAACCAGTCAACCACTACCCTTAATCAACCTCAAGGTACCTAGAATAACTCCTAAACTCTCAATTTTTTATTAGTACAAGATTTCTTCTTCTGATTTCCTTAAATTTCTCAGGGACAGTGCTAACTTCTAGTCGACTAGAAGTTAGCGATAGATCTGAACGAGTTGTTCCTACCTGATCGCTATCATCCCACACTCGCCTTCACTGATTTTTTTCCTTCTCTCAAAAAACATAGTAAATCACTAGTGTTTTTTTCTGGTTTTTCGCTACATAATATGAAAAGTAAATAAAAGTGCTTGAAAGTGGATTTGAACCCAGGTCTATGTAATAGTTGTTGAGCCTAATAATCAACTAAGCCACCTTTTATTGTTGTCTATTGTAAATAAATAATGTTATTTGAACCTTTCTTATTTCTGCCATATAAAAAAAGTTTGGCTTGGTAATTTTGGCCTGACCAGCGTGATAACTATGGTATGAGCAACATGATAACTATATCATGATATGGCTGGTAACTACAATATGAGAAGGTTAAAGCATGGGGAAGTATGGCATTTTAACACAAAAATTACGGGTAAATGTTTCAAAAAAATATTTCCCTTTGGATGAAAGATAGTGTGGTGTTTAAACGTAAGATATTAGTTATCGAGTCTGCGATGTATACATTATCATGCTATTTACACAGAAATTACCGGGTGTAAGTTTTTCAACTAAAAAAATTCAGGTCAAAAGTTAGAGTGGCGTTTGTATGGGAGTTATCAACTTTGTATGTGTCTATTGCCATGCTATTTACACAGAAATTATCGGGGCATCAACCCCCCCCCCCTCGCCACAGTCACCGCATTTACTAGGATCGGGTACATAAGTTATCAAATCTGCGATGTGTGAGTTATCATGTTATTTGCATAATAGTCACTGTTGTATGGTTCAACAACTCCTCCCACCCCTACCGCGCCAACAAAGTTACCAGGACTTGGTACATAATTTATCATGTCTATGATGTGTGAGTTATCATGTTTTTTGCATAGAAGTTGCCGTGGTATGTTTCATCGACTCCCCCCAGCCCTACCCCCGCCGACAAAGTTACCAGGACTAGGTACATAATTTATCATGTCTACGATGTGTGAGTTATCATGTTATTTGCATAGAAGTTACCCGTGGTATGTTTTAGTGACTCCCCCACCCCCACTCCCACCCCGCCGACAAAGTTATCAGGTCTACCATGTATGAGTTATCATAATATTTGCACAGAAGTTACCGTGGTATGTTTCAATAACTCCTCCATCCCCACCGTCGTAGACAAAGTTTCAAGATCGGAGTACATAAGTTATCAGGTCTGCGAAGTGTTGGTTACCAGGTTATTCACACCAAAGTTACTGGAGGGATATTTACAAAAGAAAAAGATCACAACTCTGTGGTGCGCAAGCTCTAATCACGTTAGTTTGGTGACCGTAACTGTAAAGATCTCATTACACAAGTTCCCTCGACAAATCTCTTTTACCAAATCTCTCTTCGATACAATGCTCAGATTTTCTAGTGTGATCACATGTATATAAATTAGATCCCAATTAGCCAAATCACTTCAAAGTGAAAAAAAAATCAAGCGTGTATCTTCCTCCTTAAATGAGTATTCAAAACCTTACCTAAATCAGGAGGGAATCTATGAGAATTAAAAGCCGTCCTTAATTCACAGGAAAAAAATATGTCTGCTTTAATGATAATTGAAACCCTCCTTAAATCATGGGAGAAGATTCTGGGCGCGAGGAAATCGGGAAGGGATCGTGCAAGAGCAGAAGCGGATCGAGCAGTTCCAGAATCGCGCGGATCTATCGCTAACTTCCAGTCAACTAGAAGCTAGCTTTCTCGATTTCTTAAATATTGTAAGATTTTCCGTAGAAGCTTGTTGCAAAGTGAGGAATTTAGTTTATTTAGTTTTTAGTGTTTGTAAATTGCACATACATGGATAGCATAGATGTTGCGTTTTCGCATATTCAGGTGAGAGATGTGCTGGTTCAGTTGCAAGGGACTATAGAGGCTGGGTGTTTGTTTCAGTGAGCCAACACGTGCAGATGTGTACGTCAGTAGAGGAGGCCGAGGGGCAGGCCATTCTGAACGGCCTAAAGGCATTGTCCACTGTTTACAAAGGCCCTATAATCATTTATCTTGTAATTGGGTAGATGACCACCCTGCTTTTCTCACCGAATATCTCGTAAATAATGTAAGTGTGCTTATTTGATTATTAATAAAGCAAGCCATAATGGCATTCCCTTAAAAAAACACTGATGTGTGAAGTTTGGCTAATCATTCTTAAAAAAAATCACATACACAGATATGTGTCTTGTCAAAAGAGAAGCACGCTATCAGAAAAACAAGGTTCAACCAATATTAATTAATTTGATAATGAGATGTCACATCGGTTATTATATAGGTTATGCTGAAGGGTTCAAGATCTCATGTTATATTTTGCTTTTAGCAACAATATCTTGTAAGCCGCATCGTATTAGCTTATTCATTACAGTAAGAACAGACCATCTCTATTTGGTATGTTGCATCATAGCGTCGTTTCTATATGCTAAGATTTGTCAAACACACGATTATATTGTTGAACTCTGAAATTTAATTTTTGTTTCCATATCCAATGCATACATCACACATGATTCAAGGTTTTCCTCATCTCATTATCCTATTTTTTGGGCAATTGAATCGTTATTCAAGGTTTGAATAAGGATATTGATTATCCATAGTTTGGTTATCTTCACATCAAAACCTTCTAGGGAGCCGTACACATTCAGAAGAACAAGAAATGAAATACCATCCAACTATTGAGTGTTTCTATCTACCGTACACATTTGTAATATATTAATGGAGTTCACCAATGGGGAGAACGTGTTGCATCAGTCCCGGCAATCTGTTTAAGTGATATATATTAGCACTTCGGATTTTATTGGGAAGCTCCAAAAAAAGTTCAGTGCACGCATGATCAGTGTAAAAGGAATACCACTAAGGCTGGTTGTAGTGGTAGTATCATAAGTAGTATCATGCATGCCAACTAGACGTTTTGGATGATGTGGCATATAATTAAATGAGGAAAGAGATGATGTAATATCATATCATGATACCGTATCATATTAAATGCTCTGCTAGTTTGTGTCATGCATGACAATTAATAAAGCAATCTAAGATACTAACTTATGATACTATGCATTACGAATGTAGTATCACACACTAGTATCATATGCATGATACTAGTATATGATACTCCTCATTACAACCAGCCTAAGCAGAACTTCTGCCGCATTAATTTCTTTGCAGTATATAGTGTGAAGATGCTCTAGGACTAGCGGGAAAAACTCTTTGCTATTGCAATGCAAAGTGCATGCTATATTGAAGATAATATACCTTTCACCTTTTTACATGTCGTTGCCCCCAACCCCGTCAACGCCGTCATCATCGTTCTCTGTAACAGCCATGCAACAACCTAAGTGGCCACCTACTCCGCCAAGTATGTGTCCTCCTCCCCTCTATCTCTTTATCTTTCATAGAGACATGACAAACTGTAAATTAGCATCATCGTTCTCCTAGCTTTTCGATAATGCATATTAAATTTGTCGAGAGAGAGAGAGAGAGAGGAGAGAGAGAGGGGGAGAGGGAGAGAGAGAAGGGAGGGCAAAGGAGAGAGGGAGAGAGAGAGAGCGAGGGAGACTAGCTATCATGACGCAACAAAAAACAGCCTGTATGCCTTGCTAAGACGAGAACATTCTGAAATATACCCAAACCGCAAAGAGAGGGACGGAGTGACAAAGAGAGATGCCCCAACTACACGGCTTCGTATTTTGACTGGATGCTTGTATTGGAGAAGAAGAAGAGGAGGCAGAGTGATTTAGTGGTAAAAGAAAGCCGAGAACGTCGCTTGATGTACACGAGGATCTTAAAAAATGTATATTAGACAAAATTAATATTGAACACTAGAATATATATATATGCCCCTATAACAATGCACGGGCAACACACAACAAAGGTGAGGTAGGCGACACCCATTTTAAAAAGGAGAAAATTCCTTATTTGATACTATTTTAAAATCTGGTTCCTTATTTGACACTGAAATTTTTTTTATTCCCTAGTTGACACTAGTCTTAAATTTTATTCCCTATACGACACTTCCGTCCATTTTGAGCCTAAATGACATCTGAAAAGACGATTTTGCACCTCATGCAGTATGTGTGTGCGCGCGTGTGTGCTGTTGCGTGTGTGGGTGCACGCGCACATATGTGCTGCTGCTGCATGTGTGTGTGTGTGCATGTGTGCCGCTGCGTGTGTACATGCACACGTGTGTGTGCGTGTTGTTGCGTGCCTATGTGCTGCCTGCGTGTGTGCTGCTGCTACGTGTGTGTATATGTGTGTGTGTGCTGCGTGCGTGTGTGTTGCTGCGTGTGTGTGCGCGTGCATGTGTGTTGTTGCGTGTGTGTGTGTGCGCGCGTGCGCGTGCGTATTTGTTGCGTGTGTGTGCGCATGCGTGTGTGTTGGTGCATGTGTATGTGTTGCTACGTGTGTGCTCCTGCCCTCGCACTGGTGCCGTGTGTGTGCGCTATTGCCCCCACACACATACCATATGAGGGGCAAAAGAGTCTTTTCAGATGTCATTTAGGCTCAAAATGAACGAAAATATCATATAGAGAATAAAATTTAGAATTTATGTCAAATAGGGAAGAATTTTTTTCCCAATGTCAAATAAGGAAGCAGATTTTAAAATAGTGTCAAATAAGGAATTTTCTCTTAAAAAAGAGGGCTCCCGCAAGAAATGTCCCACTGCGGCTGGAAACCAAGTGGGAAAGGTAGGGTCCGACAGAAAAAGAGAAAGGTGCGTCATAGGGTTGGTTTTTGTGTTGGGCCTGCATATTAAAGATAACATGGCAAATAGTCTGGACAATCATATTTTTCCCCACATATCGTTTGGATTTGGGGTTCTCGAACTATCTAGATGGTTGAATTTCGAGAAGCCTCGAACAAGCCAGGATGTATGAGGGGGAAATAAGCTTTGACCTTAGAGGCAGCCTTAATCATTTGTTTGATTTATTTATATATGCATTATAGCCTTAGCAACGTACGTGCGTTCTACTAGTAATAATAATGCTCCATCACGGTGCCACGAAAAGGCAAAGCCCAGCCGGTTTAGTGTCTTAGAGCACCTCTAGCAGGCCCCGTATATGTCGTAAACTCGCAAAATTCCGATGAGTATACGAGCTCGACCCAATTTTCTGGCCAGAACAGAGCCCGTATACTCACCGAACAAAGCCCATATACTCGCCCGATCCGTAAATATTTTTACCATGACCCGCAAACCGCCCTCCGAAGCAGTATATCTACAGGTTTGCGGGACAGTTGTGGGTCGAAACCCTATCCCCCCGCCGCCGCGTCTCGCCGCAATTTCCCACTCCCCCTTCATATTTCTCACCGCCGGTGAGCCCCCTTCCGCCTCCAGCCGCCATGTGAGGCCGCATGTGGAGCTCCGGCCGCAGCTCCAACGGGGGCGGTGACCCGGAGCGCGAGCGGCGTGTCCGCTCAGACGGCGCGAGGAAAGCGTGCGGCGAGGAAGTGGACGAACAAGGGCCTCGAGCCGCCACCGAGCTTCCTCCTTCGCGAGACGGAGGAGTACAACCGTCGGCATGGGCGTACGCCCTCCTCGGCCGCGGGCTCGTCCTCCGCCGAGAGATCTTTCCACGCCGCAAGATCTTCCTCTTCCAGCGTGAGGCTTCTCCCTGTGAAGAGGGAGTGGTCGGAGGAGCCGGAGGATCGTCGCCGTCAAGCAGGAGCAGGAGGAGATCGAACGCCGAGGGGTCGTCGGGCCCGAAGATTTCATGGCCGATGTCGACGCGACCGCGGCCGCCATTGGCGAACGGAGCTTGCGCGAGGAGGCGGAGCGCCGACGCCATGACAAGGAGCTCGAAGATCTCATCCTCAAGCAGGGGGTCACGACCAACCTTGCCGTGAAGGACAAGGACGACGAGTGGCAGCGCATCCGCGAGGAGCAGAGGGAGAAGTTCATCGACCTGGTCAACTCCGACGAGGACTGAGATCCTCCACTGCATCGTCCTCGGCCGCGAGCTCGTCCATTTGGTATATCGACCTCGGCCTCTAGTAGTAGTAGAATGTACTCCCTCCGTTCCGAATTACTTGTCTTGGATTTGTCTAAATACGAATGTATCTAGACTCATTTTAGTGTTAGATACCTCCGTATCTAGATAAATCTAAGACAAGTAATTCGGAACGGAGGGAGTAGTATGTATAATAATGTAGTATGTAATGATGAACTATGAATGATCATGTAGTATGTAATGAACTAATGTGGTTGTAATTTCTCCTGCGAAGCACCTTTTCAAATTATACTTTATATATGGGTTCTACTCTGCCGCACATGATTTTGGCCCGCAAAATAGTTCTTCGTCGAACTGAAAACGCCTTATGCGGGCCGCGGTTTACGGGGTCTTCTAGAGATGCTTTTAGGCCCGACCCGTTTAGTGTCGAGGCCCACAGCTCACCACCAGTGATCCAGTCTAGCCCACCACCCTACCGGCCCACCGTTGTCGTTGGAATAGGATGGTGAGGGGCTGCGCGGTTGCTCTCGCAGCGGCGGCGGCGGCGGCGCTGCTGGTGTCGCTGCCTATGCTGCTGGTGTTGCCACCGGACACGGACACGTACGAGCAGGAGAGCCGCTGGATATTCGTGGAGTGGAAGGCCAGGTACAAGAAGACCTATAAACACGCCGGCGAAGCAGGGCCGGCCCTGAGGGGGGGGGGGGGGCAGGGGGGGCGGCCGCCCCGGTCCCCCAAGATCGAGGGGCCCCTCCCCAGGTATACACATGTAGGCTATGGTCCAATATATTTCCGGTCATCAAAAAAATTCGGTGGACTAGACGGCTGGGCCTCAGGCAGCACGATGGAACGTACGCATCTAGCTAGGAAGGGAGCCAGCGATTGATTCGTTCGTTCCTAGTTACTACGTGCACGTTAAAAAAAGGAACTGATTGATCCTTTCCGTTTCTTTCCTAGATTAGTACGTGCATGTCGATAAAAAAGGAACAGATGGATCCCTCAGTTCACGCAGCGATTCTCAATTTCTCAGCAGCCCTTTCCTTCTAAAACAAAATTTCCTCACTAATTCAGATCAACCGCCGATTTCAATTCCCTGCCTCCATGAGGGCCGTCGGAGCCCTGCCTTGCTCTCCGTCCGTCAACGATTCGACCATCCAAGATATATCTTCTATTCATATTGAGGTTCCTAGTCTATTTAGATACATTATAACTGTGCACCTTTAGAGCTCTCTCAGGCCATTAGCATTCACAGCCATCAGATCTTTACTTTTAGATGTTTTCGGCCGTCCGATATAACTCTTACGCCACACTTCCCGCGACTGAACGGGGCAGCTGCTCCCATGGAAAAATTGGAGCGTGGTGGTTGATTGGGCCCTCGCCCGCACGAAGGCCTTCTTGGGCCGGAAGCGAACAGCCGAGGACTCCTCGAGAAAAAAAATGCAGCGAAGCCGCCCCCTCCCATCCCCTCCCCCTACCTCGCGTCTCTCTGCCTGTCTCGCACGATGTGTGCCCCATCATGCGCCGTCGAAATTTCAGTTGGGGGAAGGGAGGAGTATACAATTTCGGCGGCGCCGCCGGCACGCATCTGGTTATCCCTGTCGCCGCCCCCCTTACGCTCTCACGGAGAGGACGGAGTGAGGCGCATGCGACCTGGGCTCTCTCCTCCTCCCCGATCTCTCCTTCTCTCTACCGACCGGCGAACATGTGGTGCGCCGCCGTCGTCGTGGCGCTTAAGCCGGGGAGTTCGGCTTCTCCAATCCCCTTCGCGTCCCAGATTCCTTGTGCCGCCACGACGACCACCACCTCCTGTTCTTCATGCCACACACAAGCTGGGCGGTGCCCCTCGAAGCCCCCCTTGGACGGTTGGATCCATCACCTCGAATCCGCTTCACCACCACATCATTGTTGGATTTGAGACTTAAGCTCAGATTGGATTTTATGGATTACTTTGGAAACTCGTGTACAGATCATGTTAGTTAGAAATATTGTCACACTTAATATGACAATTCGATTGTTAGATTTTTATTTTTAGAGTAGTTAGTCAATGCATCAAAAAGATTTTGTAACATTGGTACTGATCAGGCGTCATCCATTCTGATTTTCAGGTAAGGAAGCAAAATTAAAAATCGATGCCAAGAGGTGCAAGATGGATCATGGTGGGAAGAACTTGGCCTCAATGAAGCCAAAGGTGGATAGAGGACGGGGATCATGAAAATGTAGCGAACCTTTTGCATAAGGAACAGGTAATATTCTAAGCATATGGTCAATCATGATCCAGACCAAGATACTACTTTTTAGTATCTTGACTTTTACCTTCGATTTGTGACCAGATTTGAGAGGCTTCGACAGTTGCCACCGGTGTGATAGAAGATTCACATAGAGGGCGGGGAAATGAGGGTGACACTATGTCTCTGCTTTGCCCAGGCCAGGAGGTCGAGCGCACAATTTCCTCGGTTTCGAATCAAGGGGATAGCCTTGCTTTTGTGCCGGCGTTTCTATTTCAGTGCGCCTCTGTTAGGTAACTTCAATAAGCTTGTTAGCTTCTGTTAGATCCTTAGCTAATTACATTTGTCATGGATTTATTAGTGTACTTGTACAACTTGGTTCATGAGTAGTGCTGGTCGATTTTTGGTTCTCTATGTTGTTGACATGGCATGTTTGTTCGTACGTTTTAATGCTCTATGCATATTAGAGCCTAAATAATATGGTTGGAAGTACTTATTATGTTAGCACTTTATTATGTTGCTCCTGAATTTCCTCATAGATGCTATCACAGAAGCTAATGCCTGGAGTATATATGTCACTATACATATCCTCCTTTGTGGCAGCATCTTTTTTTTTGAGAATGTGGCAGCATCTTCTTTGCGCATATGCGGAATCTGGCACCCTAAGGAATAACATTGTCCTTTGGCAGAAGCAGAGGATTTTGTTAAGTGCTTTCTATATAAAGATTCACATAGAAGGATGCCTGCAACACAAACTTGAAATGAGTTTCAATCTGTCTATATGGATCTAGCTTAAACTAATGTCGTTACTAGTATCACATATGTTCTTTAGGTCACCCATGGATCAGAAATACAATTACTTTAAAATGCCATTGGTTATATTCTGTCTTATCAAAGCTTAAACTCCTTCATCATCATTACGTAAAGATGCTTTGATGGTCCGCATTGATGAAATTTGTTCTAATATTTCTTCTGTTGTTCCACAGAGAAGTTGCTTCTTCAAGTTTGAGCTTGCATCGTTCTATGTGACAATTTTTTTTATGGTTGTTCCATAACCTCCCTGTTTTCATAAATGGTTAATCAGTTTCATTTCCACGTTTCTCATAGAACATCTTGATCAAAATTACCTTATATGCCTACAATCTTCATAAGTATTTATTTGGGAGCCTATGTTTTTGTACTTCTGATTTTAAGTACCATAATAGAATGCTTGGACAGCTCTCAAACTCTGATCTATTTTGGAATCAATTTATTTGCACTTCAAAGTGGCACCCACAAATGTTTCTTTTGACACATGTGAGTGATCAATTTAGTTTTTATTATCTTCAAGTTCCAGCTATTGATGTATGATATTTCTTGATAGGCTTTGTCGACCTAGACTGTTGATGAGCCTTTTCTATCTGAGAATGCAGTATTCTTCATTGGAGCTTGATAGAAATGGATTTATATTTGCTGCATTGAGACCGTGTATCCATAGGTCAACAAGGATCTGAGTAGAGAGCCCCTGTGGAGCTGACCTTCTACACAACACGACACTCATCATATCTTCCATTTTCCCTTTCTTCCTCTGTTATTTCGACATCTTTGTTCTTTCCATTTTTTCTTGTTATTCGCCGTATAGGTCAATTGCTTAGGCCTTTTGAGTTTTCGTGACTGACATATTTCCATAGGCGGTGATCCGAGTGAAATTTGTAATTAGCATCTTTCTAGAGCATTGTAGATAATCATGTTCAGATATTGTCTTATGAAAAATTGATATTTCTTTATTTTTATTAGAACCTGTTTGGTTGCTGCCTTGAGAGACTTTCCTTCATACCTGCCAAAGTTGGTTATTAATCCGTTGCCTAAATATATGTTTCTTATATTCATTCTTGTCACTATTGGACTTTTGACATAGTAGTTTCTTCCCTTGTTATCTATGCTCAAGGACAAGGTTTATGCTGAGGGTGCTGTAGCTATTGGCAATATTATTGTTGCATGTTTTTCTTGCTTTTGTATCTATGCATAAAAAAACTTGTTAGTTCTAACTTTTATGCAGTTTGAAGTCAAAAATTTGTTTTAGATTTGTTACAAATTGATTAAAATAGTAGTAAATATTTTTGTTGTAATTCATCAAAATATGTCAATTCAAAATAAACTCTTCTATGTTCACAAATATACGAATATGTTTGTGCAAATTTAACATATATGTTTCATGTCTTCAAATGTCAAGTATCAAATAGACGGGCGCAGCAACGCGCGCCTTAAATGATCTAGTTAGATGAATAGCCGACACATCAGCACTGTTCAACAATTGTCAATTGATGCAATTTATTTATTTATTTTCAGCATTGTGTCTTATATATCCTGTCATCCGTAAGAAAGTTGTGGATGAATTAGACAATCACAGAGTGGAAATATTCATAATTTTTTCTAAGAGAGTTGGCATTCCATAGAGGAAGGGCAACCAACTAATGGCAATTCAGAATTTGATCAGCGAGAAGAAAATATCGACACCAACAACAACGATAACAACGTAAGGTGCTCTGACCTCTGAGTATGTAGGTAATTCATTGGATGTACATGTACAGTCAGCTAGTTATCATGAACAACCAGTTTATGCTACTGATATTTATGAAAAAATTAGGATAATCTTGATAAAAATACAAGAAACATTTTACTTGAGAAAGGGTCTATGAGAGAGGACAGAAAATGCCATACCATCTACATATGCAGGAAGATGTTTTTCATATGGTCATTATCATAGGAAATTAAGAAATGGGGAGGAACATGATAAAAATGACTAGTTTATTCAAAAGATGTCGACAAAGCTTTTTTGCTTCCACTGTAAGATCGTCAAGTCTAGCATTAGTAGGAGTTTATTCCAAAGGTTGACAAAGTTTTTTGCTTCAGCTATAAGATCTTCATGTCTACCATCAGCACGAATCAGAGATCATCAGCACATGATGGATTAGGACATTTTTAGGTAATATGTGTAAATTATTTGATATATATACTGATTTTGGATGCATGTAGGTGTTATTGGCAGCTCTATTGGCAATATTTCATACATATGCAGATTAATTTTTATCGTTATTATGCCTACATTAAGGGCCCCGGGTTTTAGTCTCGCCCCAGGCCCCCAAAATCTCAGGACCGGCCCTGCGGCGAAGAGGAGTGCCGGTACGCGTTGTTCAAGGAGAGCCGCTGCCGCGTCGCCTGGGCCAGGGCCGACGGGGTGACCACATCTGGCCTCAACGGTCTCAGCGCCCTCGCCAATGAGGAGATCTACCGCGGGTACAGGGTCCGGAAGGGGGAGGAATCGTACGAGCAGGAGACCCGACGGATGTTCGTGGTGTGGAAGGCCAAGTACGGCAAGACCTACAGAGACGTCGACAGGAGGAATGCCGGTACAGGTTGTTCAAGGGCAACCGCCGCGTTGTCGTCCGGCTCAACGCCGTCGCCGCCACCCCCGGACAAAATGTGTACGGCATCAACCAATTCGGTGACCTCACCAACGAGGAGGTCCGGGAACGCTGCTACCCGGAGATGGTGGACCAAGAGCTGAGCGCCAGGTGCCAGGCCGCCGCCCCCGACCCGGACCCCGACCATGGGAGGCGGATTTGGTACCAGGTAATCATCTCTCTTTTTTTTAATGAAACTGTTGCTAGCTGTTTTTAGTTTCTTTATTAGCATTGTTGTTTCTTTACATGTGGTTGATTACCATTTGCATAAAATGGGGATTATGGATTTTGTTTCCCGCTCGCACGTACTAGTCCTCTAATTATTGATTTTGTTTGGTCAACTGCACTAGTTTCTTTCGGTATCCATGTGAACACAAGTAGGGGATGCCTTCTGCCTGCAGATCATGAGACCAAACGCCTATTCCAACGGTGTACCAGTTTGTAAAGGCCCCGTATGTGCAAAGAACTCATGAGATTTTGAGTAGTGCCTTGCTCGGTAGACAAGGGAACAATATTCCAGAGCTAACCACAAGTATGTGAAGATTTTTGTTAACCTCTCTTTGAATATGATTTGATTAACCTAGCAGTTCAATTTGTATTATTACTACTAGTATATGCTAACTGGGAATTCCTACATGGTTTAACCCAAAGTTGTATAATTGTGTGATTCTATTACCGATTGGAGTTTTGATCAAACATGGACATTAAAGTTTCTTGGCATTTGTACTGAGATAAGCTTAGCTGAAGAGGGGGGGGGGGGGGGGGATTATATAGTGTGCTAATGCTTGATAGGCTGGTGTGGTGGATCCATAAGTCGTTTTTCTCTAATAATTGATGATCTCACCATCTGCTGTCACTTACCCTGTTTGTCTTGGAAACATCTTAAGTCTGAATTTTGTGTGAATGTTTCTTAATCCTATTGGTACCAGTGTTTAATCATATATATAATTCTCACTTGTTATTATTTACTTTTTTTATATAGGTTTGCCGGTGCATTTCTACAGAAGTGGAGTCTGGAGGCGCCGTTCCTGGAGCTGAAGCACACATGTGGATCTGAACGTCTCTTGTATGTGTTGCTAGAGAATTTTAGAATAAAGATGTTGCTAATGTAATATGGTAAATTTGAGATGAAAATGTATGTATGCATCTCCATACTATGATTAAGATTATTGTTTCTCATGGGTGGGGTGTTTTTGGCTATTTGCTATGTTAAACTGGCGGGCCTCCTAGGACAACCGTTCCATCATAATGACTCTTGAAAAGGCCTCTCTCTCTCCTGCAATTGTCATGTTAAACCAATCTTTTGATCGTCGCGCAAACAAGGCAATGCATTTACACTCAGCTACTTTTCATCTTTATCTTTGAATTGACTACTATGCGATTGGTTGGATGCGCCGAGTTCTATGGAATTGCTTCTTTTCCTGTTGTCGTTCCTAAACTTCTTCAAATTTTGTCTTCCTTATATAGTACTAATTTTTACAGGATGTTTAATTGTGAATTGTTGCATATTATCATGGTTGTGAACCAATGATAAATAGATTCCATAGTTTAATAGCAGTAGTGATTAATAGTCATTATCCACTTACGAATTTTTGTTCCTCTCTGTGAAATAGGGGATTGTATCCTTTTGGGGATTACATTTCTTATACCAACCAGTCACTCACTATTCATGAAATCAAACATTTGTGGAGGAAACATCGCTGTGCTAGGACATATGGTAGAGATCTGAATATCAGAGTGGACATTTTTTTAAATCTAGCTGAGACGAATGTTCTGTGTAGTGACTGGAATGGCTGGAAAGATCCAATTATCTGGTTAGTACTAAAGTTACAGCCTAGAATAAGTTTTATGTTTTACAGTGTTTCTCTTGGCATGATCTGCATATATTATTGATAGGAAGAAGTGCAGAAAATAGCAACGGTGATAAGTTTCCTAATTTACTCCAGAGGCACACTAGATGATGAAAATATCTGTGACATCTTGCACTTACACATGGCTTAGGGTTTAGAGAACAAGTTCTATAATGTTAATTTTTTTCCCTTAAGCCTTAGGTGACCACTAACTAGTCATTTCCATTAGTGTGCATTTCTCATGTAACTAATCATTTGCCGTAGTGCATTTATTCTTTCTTGTTTTACACACTAGTGCAGTTGGTTTACTTTCTTTTCTTGAGTCATTAGTTTTCATACAAAAGCTACGTGTAAAAAGCATACTGAAGGGTGCTACTTATTCCCAATTCTAGGTTTGATGGCGCAACAGATGCAGTTGGGATTCAGTTTTTTCTGGAGAATGTTCATCCTAGAATGAAGCTGCTGCATCGGCTCTTTTTCGATTGCCAGACTCATTGTATGCCAGGCCTAATATATTTGGTGAACTTATGCGAGCTATCATATCTACATCCAGCAAAGTCCAAGAAGCAGTTGACTGGGCTTTGAAGGGTGCGAATCCAGATATTGTTTTGCACACGCGCATGATGGCAAATAGGTATGGCACACTATTTGTGGATGCTTGTGTAAATTGAAGTAACTATATAGATTGCCCCATCAGTTCAAGAAGGAAAAGTGCAGTATAGTAGAATATTGACATCATGCAATTTCACCTGCCTACTTATCTCGTTCAACGGTAGTCACTGAAAATGCTTCTTTGTAGCCGAAATTGTTAATGTAACCTAAGATAGCTTTGCATATTTCTTTTATTTCCCTAATATAATCTTCAAACTTAAAGTTTGAATCAGTAATAGTCAATTTCAATATTACTAAATATCTTCCAGTTTCAGAATGTCCACCACATTTATAATGTAGATAATTTGTTAGCAGCAGTTGGTGTTGTACAACATATCAGCCGATCTAAAGAGCTAATCAGTATGAGGCGATAGTTGGCTATAGGCCTATGTTTTAGAACACTGATATCATATGTTTTGAACAGTTGAAGATTAACTCCTATCATTACTCTAGGCTAGCCCGAGCAAGAAAAGCTGCAGTTCTTTGTATTAAGAGAGCCCTACAGATCAAGGGTGCACCTCTGGTGGCATTGGTCTCAGACACACCAGCATTTGTGAGGGAGATAAAGTCAGACATCAGTGAGTTTGCAGAGGTTAGTTGCTAGATTGAATTGAATACTACAGGGTGAACTTAGCACCATATTTCAAGCACCATGGAGATTGATTATGTATTTCTGGAAATATTGGAAAGTTGGATGTTCATTCTGCAAAAAAAATCAGGTACTTTATTTTGATTACAAGTTGTTTGCCAAGACTTCTGGTCTAGAGATAGTTGGAAATGATAAGGTATTATTCACTCTCATCATGTCATGGCCCCATAACTGTTACTGTTTCCTCTACAGATTTCTTAGTTCTGAACCTTATTGGAATCTTTAGGAGTAAATTTTTATGCTAGATTTGTGTCAAGGATGTTACAGTTGATATCAGGAAATGGAAAAACAAACAAATATAGATATTTCCTAAAGTTGCTATATTAATAATGCACAACTCTATTTTGCTAGTGTGGAGCTACAATTTTGGCAATTTTTTTTAATTAAGTTGCTCTGGATTTCTTGTCATCTTGTGCATATTTTATCCTGTGCTTCTTGAGGATCTTCTTTCTCTGTTTTGCTGTCTTGTCTATATGTCGTGTTTTCTATTGTGAAGCATTCTTCCATACGCATGTGGAATTAAGACAATCCATATGTGTATATACAGTTCTTACAACATCCTAGCAATTCCAGGACAAATTATGAGGTAAAACAAATGACACATGTAGCCCTCTTTTAACTATAGAGAGATCTGCTTATCATATTTTGAACCTGCTGGTACACATTAATGGCACATACATATGTGATTGGTGCTTTTGGGGGAGTTAATTCACCTAGAGTACCTTATATTGTACTCCGGACGGAGGGAGTAGCTCATGGATAAAACCACAAGTACACAATATAATATTTGCTATCTTTTAAAGATATTTACCTGCTTAAAAAACATAGAATGCAATATTCCTTTGCTAATGATAGGATTGGCATATGTGCCTGCAAGAGGTGCCTGAGGCAACCTTAAACTGTGGATGCCATGTTAAATGTTCTACTTACATAGTTCAAAACTATCCTGATCATAAAGATAACAGTATGGCACTATTCATTAATGTAAGATTTTGTTTAGTCTAAGAACACAAGTTGTCACTACGTTTGTTTTGATCAATTATGGGCAACTCATGGCATTTGTGGTATTTCTGTGGATACTTTTGCATCTATATCTGGTTTCACATCTTGTTCCCTGAACTCAAGACTTATTTTTTGTGCAAGCCTCTAGATTTTCGTTCAAGAGACTGGGGATCGGCTCCAAGGTGGGTGGCATTTGTTGATTTCTTTATAGCTGCACAGGCCAGATACGCTGTTGTCACTAGAGCACATCATTGTGTGGGGACCACCCATGCACAACTCATTGCAACATTGGCTGTGGCAAACGTACATGGTACATATGGCTTGTCTTTTAACATGTCGTCGCTTTTTATTTTTGAACTAAAAGATTGTGCTATATATAATATATGTGCCAAGATTCTCAAAGCGAAATACTACCCAAACACTGGTGTTGTAGATGCAACAGCAACCTGGCGCAGCATTCAGTTAGGCGTGGAGACACTAAAACGTGGCACAATATGGCAAGTTGTGGATGGCCATAGTATAAACATGTGTTAGGACCCTTGGGTGCCGTGAGAAATATGTTGATGAAGGTGGACGAGCTGATTGATCCAAGGACCTGCCAATGGGATGTACCACTCCGGAGCCAACCTAGTGGGAAGAGGATCTGCAAGTCATCAGGACAATTCCTGTCCACAGACATTGTTGGATGGCATTTCAACAGGAAGGGTATTTTTTTGTGCTCAGGAAGCCACAGAGAAGCGAGTCAGGGAATCTCAGATTTCTGGACAAAACTGTGGCAAATTGACTGTTTACCGAAAGTTAAACAGTTTTTGTGGAGGCTGTCAGGCGTGAGCTGAAGGGAAGAAGAATGAAAATAGATACTATATGCTATATGTGTGGCAGGCTTGACGAAGATCTGTTTTTCAAATGCAAATCAGTAAGACTGGTGTGGAGAGAGTTAAATCTGGTGTGGAGAGAGTTAAATCTGGAAGGAATTCAGAAAAAAAAAAGTAAGACTAGAGTGGAGAGAGAGTTAAATCCGGAAGGAATTCACTGCAAACTCATGGAAGCCGGTTCAGAAATGATCCTCAAACTAAAGAAGAAGGAACAACTTAGAGTGATTATTATGTTATTATTACGGCTCTGGTGGGGGAAGCAGAACAAATGGAGGGAAGAAGGCACAAGACGGATAGCGTCAGAGATTGCATGCCTACATCTCAGCATCTTTGGCTGACCGGTTTCAGAAAATAGATGGCGCGGCGTGTTGTCGGATAGGCGTCAGAAACTGAGATGGAGAAGGCCGCACGCTAGCTTAATACCCTGAAACTGAACACCCTAGTGACTGCTATCGGTTGTAAACACCCTAGTGACCAGCAGCGCGCACGTACCGTGCTAGCTAGTACTATACCCAAGCCTCTATTCCAGGCAAAGTTTTTTGCCTTGAGATTCAGCCATTTGGATGAAAGTGACTCTTGGTGTGTTTTGGTTCTGGCGCGTGGTATTATTTCGGTACGGGGCGGGGTAGAAACGCGTTGTGGCTTCGGTTTTTTGTTTCAAATTTTTTGAACTGGTGTGATGATTCCTTTGGTGGGTTTAGCATTTTTGATTGCATGTGGGGTAGGCTGGCGTGGTTGTTCCTTTCATTTCTATTGGCCGTTGGATTTCTTCTGTGTTGCTGTCGGGTCCGCTGTTTGCGCTGGCCGCTGTTGGTCCATTTGTTGTGTCGCTTTCTGCTGTTCGGCCGTTGTCGGTCCGTTTGTGCTGTCGTTGTCCCAGCTCTTCTCGAGATCTGTTAGGATTAGCGAGCTCGCTAGAAGGATCCCGTCCAATCCAGCGCGACCATCGCACCGCCGTAGATGACTATAAAAAGTGACTCTTCTCCTAGCCGACGGTCCCTATCTCGCCTCCTCCCGGCCCTCCTCACCTCACCGTCGAGCTCCTATCTCCCCTCTTGGCGCAGCCCCTCTCCGCATCTCCTCTCCCCATGGCCGAGCTGGTGGCAGTGGAGCCATCGGAGATGGCGTACAGGAAGCGCAACGGACGCGGTGGGGATGGTTACCTCGAGCCACAGAAGCACGATCGAGTGCTGGAGCGGCGGCGGCAGCGTTGTCCCGTCCGCCGGCGTCCTCTTCCACGACCCGATCATCGAGGAAGATTGCCACGTCTACCGCAGCTCTTCCCATGGCGGCCCCTAGATCTCGATCAAGTTCTTCCACCGACGGCGGCTGGAGCTTGAGAGGGAACTTCCAGAGTGAATTAGCCTTGGATTGGAGCATCGCGGGCATCTGATGGCCATGGGACAGGGCGTCGTCTAGATCCAGCCCAGCGAGATGTAGTTCACCCGTAAGCACACACGACTGTAGTAGTAATTTATTAATTCTGATCCATGTCGAGCGGCGAACAAATCTAGTCGGTGTTGAGCGTTCGTGCGATTTCTTCCTGCTTGCCCCGATTTCATGTTTTGATCGGCCGCGCCTCCTCCCTCTGTCCATGTTTCAAAGTAGCTCAGGCGTGGCGTCTGCTCGCTTAATGCTTTAAAGTAGAAGATGAGGATGTGCACCCCACGCGCCAAGCAATCGCCTATGCCGAATCAGGTGATTTTTCTCGGCCCCTCAAGTTTTCTTCCTCATTCCCCTTCTCCCGTTGTTCCTCCTTCCCCTCCCATGGCCGCTCCCACGGTTGCTCCCCACCTCTTCCATCATGCTTCTTCTCTATCTTCAATAGCGCTTCTCTACCTCTCCCGTGCAGCTCCCCCTGCCCCTCCTATATCTGCTGCCCACATCCTCCCACGGGCGCTTCTCTCCAACCTTCTCATAGGGCATCTCTCTCTGCCTCTCCCTTTTCTGATGGTTCCTCTTTTACATTTGCCGTAGCATCTCCCCTGTACAGTAGCCTGCTCATTAAAAATCTATAGGTCAGAAATATCTCAAGCCTCAAGTTCCTTCTTGGCTGCACATAATTTGTTTTCTCTTTCCCCTTTTATGTTGTTTTGGAGTTGTAGATGAAGATAAGGTAGCAGATCAGAAAATTTGCCGGTGAAGGTCACACAATAGATCTTGCTGATTATGTAGTTGCATAAAGAAATTGACTTGACTCACAGTGTGCTACATCATACTAGATATTTGGTTCCATGAACACCTACTTCATTTTATATGAATGAATCAGATTGCCAGTTAGTTTTTACTCACAATTGATTGTTGTTGCTTTGCTGAAGAGTTTGTGACAAAAAAGATAATTGTTACAGCTGAGAGCATAGACAAATCTTATGTTGTAACAGGTTTGGAGTTACGATGAGAATCAAAATGACAAGGCTCAAAAAACTAGATGCTGCCTTCAACTATGTTCCTTTGTCCATCTCCTCAAATACTCTATATCATGTTCCTTTCAGCGGTTACATATTTTTAGTGACAATATGTCAGCGGTCGATCTCATTGGAGTTTTCCTTTGGTGTGTAGTCATCTCTTATAGTGGCCATAAATTAGTACATATAAATTCAATTTATATGAACAAGATTCCTGCTCTATGGCAGTTATGGTTAGTGATATGTAACAGTGAGCTGCCGTATCTTTTTTTCATCCAGTTAGCAAAGCATCATTTTCATTTTTGAGAAGATTTGATGATAGTCCAGTTTATAAACTTACTCCAGATTGGACCGATGTTGATAATTCTTATTCTTTTGTTAGATATATGGGTCAATAGATTTTGTGATTTAACTCCCTGATAGTCTAAGTTGCTTCAGTTTTGTACCTAGATCAGATTGTATTAGGCAGCACACTGTACAAGCATTTTCAGATGTACAAGATGGTAGACATGCATATCATGCGGGTCTCCTCCTCTGCAGTATTGCGCAGCCGTGTCAATTTTGAATTGGCATTAGACTGGACTATAAGATGTTTAATGCCTGCAAACATGTCCTAATTTATTAACAAAGGGAACTCTATATCCTACTACTGTATGTGAAATTCGTGTGTGAAATGAGCTGACAATAGGATTGTCGACTACTCCATAGGTTTGCTGGGCAATTGCCATTCTTTTTTAATGACAGTTCTATATGCCTTGGTGGAGAAGGAAATTTCCCCCTTTGTCGTGTTCTTATGTCAAATATATCGTGTTTATTTTTTTCATAACGATCACATTATATAGATAATTTATAATCCACCAAGTTGTTGCCTGAAAAGACGATGAAAAGATAAGCAGAACTTTTCTTTTTGAAATTTACACCTATTTGCAAGGCCCCATATGAATACATTACCGATGCAGTACTGTTATTTTTCGTGATTTTTTTATTACATTTCTTTTGCTCTTTGAGTGAGGAGCTTGAAAAGATTATATCTCAAGCGCACTGTATGAGGCTTTAGAAGGAAATAAATACGAGACTTCAGGAGGAAGGGAAGACAACAGGCTAAGAAAGACTTTGGTGAGGTGTAGGACTGATTTTTCTCTACTGTTCTATGGTATCCCTTCTATAGTTTGTTCTGCACATGTACCTTGCACTTGGTATAGATCATGATGATAGTTTCCATTATATTTTTGTCAATGGAACAACTAGCTAGAAGAAACGGCTTACCATGTTCCCATTTGAGTCTTGTGTGCAAGCCTATATTGTATACTATCTGTCTATATTATAATTAACTAGAAGAAACGGCCAACCATTCTTCTATTTGGAATCTCAAGTACAAGGCCATATTATGAAATGATATAAGCATGTCAGATTCAAGGAAGTTGTTGATCTGGTGTCATGTTACACTATTTATCCTACCCGAAGTACTAAAAAACAGAAAATAATGCATTTTCCTATAAGTAATCATTTTATTTTTGATTGTACTGCGAAAATGTATGATGTTATCATATACTAGCCATGCCCGCGCGGCGGCACGCCGCGCCCTGTCGATAAATTGTGTGTGTGTGTGTGTGTGTGTGTGCGCGCGCGCGCGTGCGTGTGTGTGTGTGTGTGTGTGTGTGTGTGTGTGTGTGTGTGTGTGTTACATTTATTATCAGCATCAGTGCTTCATCTTTTTTTAGAAGAACAGGGAGGCTCCTACCCGGTTCCATTAACGAGAATAAAACCATACAGCGTTGTCAGTGCTTCATCTTGCAAGTTGGAAATTATACATTGCCCTTTTTTTAATCAAGACCAGACTAATTACATCCATTCGAAGCTTATATCATTCTTGTGGAGCCTTCCGCCGGTTTGGTACCCGCAATGAAATGATGCAAAGCCTTTGCAAATTGTTCCATGCGACCTACGGGTGCTTAGCGACAGTGGATGCAGCAATGATTGTGAACAAATAAAAGAGGCATCGATATGATATGCATTTGATTCAGAACTGACCAATCGATTGTGAGTTGAAGTAAAAGTAAAAAAAATCATTCAATAACTTCTAAATAATTTCAAATACTCGTAATTTAAAATCAATTAACCATGATAGACTAAAATAACTATTTGCCGTAGTCTTTCACTCTTATCTTTTAGGAAACAAGAGTTTGTGAGCTGCATATGCATTTTTGCTTGATCAATCCAAGAAGAGGGCCATTCTCATTGTTACAAAAGTAATCACCCTTTAATTGTCAGCAAAACATCATGAAGAAGAACATAATAAACTCTCTCACATGCTATTGCTATCATTGCTATCTTGCTATCTGTAGGACACAGATAGAAAGAACTTTGAACTGCTAATATCTTAGTGGGTTTAAAATTGTTGACTTGGTGTGACTATAAATATAGTAGATGCTTAATTTTTTGTTGCTGGTGGGTTGCATGCAGTGATCGGTTATGGATTTCAGGCTGATGTGACTACGTGCATGAGGTTAGTGGGATGTGACTATGTGCATGGGATGTTGTCCCCAACCGACACGCAGATCTCACCCGACCAACTCTAGGAAGACAAATCTGATTTAACTTCGCTACATCCGAGACAAAATCCGACAGCTACCTATTTAGACCTGTACACAGCCCATCATGCAACCCACTTCTCCGATCTGCATGCAATCAGCAATACATGCCCAAATTTTAGAACATTCTATTTTGCTGTCTTGCCACAATCTATATGAACTTAGCTGGAACAGGCTACAGAATATTCGCACATATATGTAACTGAAGAAGCAAAGAAATGCCGGACGGCAACACAGACACACGCGGCCACAAGAAGCGGAGCTTCCACCAGACCTGATACTGCGAGGAGCGCACTCATCTGCCTCGCCCTTGGGCTCAACCTCCACCCATCTATGTCTCTACCGAATAGCGACGGCCGAACTGCACGATGAGACAGAGCAGGCAGCAATGGCACGGCGCCCCTCGACGCGTAGAGCCGTGATGCTCGAGAGCAACGCTCAATCTGGGAGAGGAGGAGTGGAAGAAAAGGGAGGGTCGAGAGATTGTCCTCCATGAATGCCTGCTCTCCTTACTGGGCTCGTGAGGCATCGCCTCGACGAAGAAACACGGGAGAGATGTCCCTCTCATCGCCCCTGCGTCAGCGCGCACGTGCTCCGGCCCCGGCCCTGACATGCAGTGAAGGAAAGTCCGGTCTGAGATGCAACATCTTCCGTCAGAGACATCAGCTGGCCCAGCCTCGTCGACGCGCCAAGCACGTCTGCAGAACGACGAAGCTGCGATCGGAGCACCGATCAGCTTCACGATATAAAGACGACCGCAAAAGAAATACAATGGAACAGCTGACAACACATACTCGCCATCTATTAACAGAAGTTAGACGTCGAAGTCGCGGGCGCTGCAGCGATGGCCGGCATTCTCGTACTCACGACCACTGTCGCGCGAGGCGTGGCCGTCATGAAAGCAGCGGGCCACCGTCGACTCGGGTAGCTGCGCTGTCGCATCTGCTTTCAGCCAAGCGAGTTCGTGGGGCTCGGTAGTATCCGACGGCAGCAGCCTGACACACCACATGCGAAGCCAAACACTGCCGCGCTCATGGCCGCCGCCATGGTCTACACGCAGCTCCCTCCGTGCACCTTCCTGTGAGCTGTTCACCATCAGAGTGCAGCTGATGACGCCGCGGACATCGCCGTGGTTGTCGTCCATGGTGAAGACTGTGCTCATGGTCATCGACATGGTCTGCATGCACCTCCCTCATGCAGCTTCACGTGTGGGACGCTGGCCGCCATAGCGCAGCCGACGACGACGTGGATGTTGGTCGCTAGGATAGAACCCAGTCTCTCCGCCGGCAGCGCTGGCGCCATGTTCGACGGGAGGGCACGACGCCGACCAACCACAGCGGCACGCACCCGGGGAGGTCGACCTGGACGCCGCGGACCATTACAGCGAGACGAAGCACCAGCCATCTAATTAATGTGTACGAACGCGCAAAAACGCAGCCCACAATCAATCTTAACCGAAGGAGCCCTATTTATAGCCGACGGGAAGCAGAAAGAGGTAACCGAAACGATCACGACACGGCTAACGACGGGGTCTCTAGATTAGAAGCTGCAAGCGGCGCCGATTACCAAGGGCGGCAACTCTAGATTAGACGATGGAAGCGGCGCCGACGCCGATCTTGATAGCGCATGCAAGCAAACGTGGCTCGCAAAGATAGGAACACGCAAGCGGCGAGCCCAACTCACGAAGGCCCACGCGTACATGCAAACAGGAAAGAAAAATACACAATCTAGTCAACGTATCGGCATAGCCTACACACAACGAAAATGGCTACACGCACACACAATCACGCAAACCACGTTACGAAAATTTGAAGCGAAGACCTACAGTCACCAGGGAAATTTACACACCAGGAGCCCAAAAATATACGCGTGGCAGATTCAAACCTACCCAAGAGTCACTTTCAACCAAACGGGTAAACCTCAAGCCAAAAACTTTGGCTGGAATAGATGCTTGGGTATACTATTTCATAGAATGATCACCGTGGTTGCCGTTTGTTATCTTTGTTTAGTATTGCACCACCATTGCTTGATTAACTAAACAATCATGATCATTACCTATCCTTTTGGTAACTGCAGATCGCCTTACTTTGATCCGGTAAAAGAGGAAGTTGAAAAGAAGTAGGAAGAGTAACAAAAAAATCTCTGCCTTTTTCCTGACGGGTGTGATCTTATCATGTTGGCTTTCTTATATGATGCCAGTCCCGTGTGTTGATATCAGATCGCCACAAAGGATGAGATGCTCCACAGATTTGGAGAGAGTAATGGTTAGTTCCTAGGGTTGTGGTGGAATCGAAAACCGCTTCAGTGTCCGACTTGGTGTAAGCTGGCCGAGTTATCATCTTCTATTTTAATTTTTTTTTACCAAACCGTCAATCTAACCAAATAAAACATATTAGTGATCCATGTTTGAGGAGAATAATGGACAAATATAGTGAAATGTTTTTACACAATATTTTTCACAATGAAAAATCAACCATCTATGCAATCTGTTTCACCATGACACTAGCACAATTTTAACAAAACAAATAGCACATTCTTTATAAAAAAAATGAATATAATTAGAGGCTGTCAGTCTATCAATCATGTGATGCAGATTAATCAGCCCTTGGTGAACAAGGAAGTAGTACAACAGGGAATTAGATGTTCGGTGTCAATGACTTTGTATGTTTTGTAGTACTTCTGTTCAGTGGCTATGAATTTCTTCAGTTTGTACAAACCTGTAGAGCATTTATCTGTGCACTTGTATATTTACTGTTGATGAATTTGAGACCCAGTATGTAAAACATGTGTTTTTGTGAGTAGAGAGAGAGAGTACAGTTTCATCAATTTATATTGTTTGACCGATGCAAACTTTACATAGCGTCTGTTATCGATCTAGAATGCATCACGAATAGTGACAATAAATTTATCCTTTTCAGTTTGCTTCTATATATTACTTATTTGTTGAGAATACAACATTATTCTCATAATTTCGTTATTTTAATTTAAAATTTAATGTGTACAACAAAGATGCCACCTACAAACACTAAGTATCAACCGGGCGTGGCGTGGCACCGCGCGGGTATAGCTAGTTGTAAACTACGACGGGTATAGCTAGTTGTAAACTACGAACTAATAGATATCGTTTTCTAGACTGCTGAGCCAAGTAGTGTTTAACTAGTGCTTGAACTTGTGTGACTATTTATTTCTTAACACAGGTCTTGCCATTGCTGTCTCTCCGTGTACATGTACGCACGCAGCACCCAGAATGCAGTGGCGATGAGCAACAGCATATCAGACCAGCCAGCATATTAACGATCCATCACACGCCGTACAGTACATGCAGGTTTTATTATTGATTATTAGGCGCGCACATGTTTGCTAGTACAGAAAGGTGTAACAACTTTCGGATGCCTGGGCACCATCTATGAACAGTAAATTCAAAAAAATAAAATGTTTAAAAAAAATCTGAAACTTTGCAACATTATAGATAGTCAATCTTTATAGGTTCTTGCAAGTTTTCATGTCAAAGTGTCATCTAGAGAAAGGTGTACAAATGAGTTTCAGATTTTAGTGCTAAAAGTGATCGAAACTTCAAGCACTGGAATCTTTTTTGTGTGTGGAGCTCCTCAAATAGTTTTTTGGCATGAAAACTTGCAAGCACTTACACAGTTTGATCATCTTTGATGTTGCAAAGTTTTAGAATTTTTAGATTCTTTTCTATTTTTTTATTTTACTGTTCATAGAGGGTGCCTAGGCACCCGGGAGCTGGAAAACCACTCTCTTGTTAGTAACCGCTGGCGCTGATGAAATCTCACTACTACTACTACTGAGCCGCCCTGCCTGAGCATGCCGCAGCGTGTATCGGGGCGCAGCAGGATCAGGTAACCCTCGTCACCCCAGTCATCTCCATAAGAGTTCTTGAGAATGTAGGAATTGAAGTCGTAATTAACAAGTAAGAGCTCGTGATTGTTCCGACTTCCGCACTGCTTGTCCTTGCCAATAGAAGCCACCCTCATAATCGCTCAAGTCTGTGTTGTTGACACTGACGGCGATGGAGACGACAACAGGGCCAACCGTGACTGGCAAAAGCAGTTGGTACCAGTGGCGGAGCTTGACAAGAATCTATGGGGAGGCCAAAGACACACAAAAAAAATGTAACCAACTACAACATCAATAATCACACATGCACACCTTTGAAAAACCTCATATGAGAAAAACAACAGATTTCTCATCGCGAGAGCAAGAGAAAGGGAGAAGAGAATTTTTTTCTCACTCGTTGCAACGCACGATCTCTTTTGCTAGTAGATTACTAATACCTAGTAAGAAAATCATTTGTGGGGGGGGGGGGGGGGGGGGGGGGGGCACGGCCCCCTCAGGGTTCTACGAAGCTCCGTCGTTGGTTGGTACTCGTCGTAGGGTCTCGTCTCCTCGAACCCACGCATGATGAGTTCGTCTCCGCGCGGTGTAGCGCTGGCCAATTGCACCGTCTTATCCTTGTTTCTCGCCCCTATGATGGCATGGTGAGCCTCCATGGTGCCCGTCGCAGAGAAAGTCCAACACGAGCCACAGGTCCCCTGGTCCCGGACTAGACCCAGGCACGGCTGGTCACTGCATATCTTCTCACGCCAGTCCCAGTAGACTGGGAGGGGCAAGTCACTGTCGCGCCTTTTCAGCAATGAAAAAAAACATGCTATAGCATTCTAAGCAATGCATCGCCATAGAAATCAGTGTACAATGTATCGCCACGTCGCTGATAGCATATTTTAAGGGCCACACTATTTTGTCATAGCACGCTATTTTTTCATTGATTTTCACGGACGAAGGAGCAGTGAGGTTGAGGTTGCGGTTGTGCCCGCGCCGCTCTGCCCCCATCGTCGTCATGTGACAGTTATAGTCACGGTTGAACTCGTCGGCGCTCAGGTCGGTGAAGACGTTCAGACCCGGAGCTCGGCCTCCAGCATGAGATGCGACGCGGAGCACCATCTCCTTAAACATGTGGAATCGGCGGTGCTTCTCCATGGGGTCGCGTGCTACATTGTAGCGCGCGCCCCACGTCCCATAAAGCTCCCACGGCGACGCGTAGGAGTCGAGGTCGTCGAGGGAACGGCAGAGGTCGTTGATGGCCTTGACAACCCGGGGGGAGCTCCATTGCCGTAATTTTTTTGAAGCAACCATATATTTCATTAGACAATCTGTTCACATAGAATACACATAGGGTCACCATGCGAGACACAAATGCTTGTCAAGCAACTTTGCACAAAGAATTTCACAAGAAGTAAAACTACTATTCCACCCTTTGCATAAACTCGTGCCTCGCCGAAATGTAGCCCACAAACATCCTACACCGCCATCATGGGAACGCCGAAAAAAGATGAGAACAGCCGCCATACCAAGATCTGAGAGAGCACCATCACATACAAAGATGCTTTTTGAACCGATGAAGCGGGTCGCCGCAAGAGACGAGACTGAGTCTTTGTGGCACGTAGGCTGGGGATCTTTCTCGTGGTCACCTGATCTCGACGCCATCAATTTCATCTGATGTAGTCGAAGAAGAAGAATGCCGCCGCTTGCCGTCATCCACACACCCAACTATAAGACAGTAAACATAACTACAGCAGTCGAGACGACCGCCACCCATGCGAGCGCCAATGGCGACCACCAGACACGAACCTCGCCAGATTCAGAGATCGGCGAGACGACCGGGCCACCTGCATGGCAGTTAAGAGAGGCAGGGGTCTCCGAATTCCATTGCCGCCATTGCCTAGATAGGAAGAGAGTCCAACATCACGTTGATGAGGACAAGACAACCTCCAAACAAGAGCGCCCTCCGACAGATATTGCCCAAAATCTAAAAAGTGGCCGTGCGCTTTTTGGTGTTCCCGAGCGGCCGCGTCTGTCACACACATGCATGTGTATTTTTTTGTCTCGTAGGGCATGTGGGTGCTGGCATTAAATGTGTTCACATTAGTCTCATCAGTTAGAGAAAACAGATCCACGTAGTACTTTTATTTTGGGATTTCAAATTCTTTTAAAGCCATATCTTTTAAACCACATGTCGGAATTCAGTTCTGTTTTCACCGTTGGATTCATCGCGACGAGATCTTTAAAACTAGATCCCGCATGGATATGTTTCGACGAAATTTTTTTGATGCCAATTTTGATGCTATCACTAGTAGAAAACAGGGCTATGGTCCAGGCCGGCTCAGCCCATTAGTCCCGGTTCAGTCTAGAACCGGGACCAATGTGGGCATTGGTCCCGGTTCGTGAGCCCAGGGGGCCGGCCGGGCCACGTGGGCCATTGGTCCCGGTTGGTGGGACGAACCGGGACCAATGGGCCTCGCTCCTGGCCCACCACCATTGGTCCCGGTTGGTGGCATGAACCGGGACCAAAGGCTCCCCTTTAGTCTCGGTTCATGTCATCAACCGGGACCAATGAGGTGCCTATATATACCCCCTCGCGCAAGAGCAGAGCACAGTGCTCTGTTTTTTCTAGCCGAGGGGGAGAGGGCTTTGTGGTGCTCTAGCTCACCTCCTATGCACATGAGGTGTTCGATGGAATACCCGAGCCACACTACTTAAGCTTTCTCCTCTCGAAGCTCGACCTCCAAGCTCCATTTTCCTCGAGATTTGTCTAGATTTAGCGGTCCGTCACGCCCCGTCCCCGTCTTCACCGCTGTCGATCACCCGCGCCGATCTCATCACCGACACCACCGTGGTGAGCCTCTTATTCTTATCTTCTTTCTGAAAGGAAAAATATTCTTACTTGTATGTTTAGATAGATACTTGTATCATTTTCTTACATTTATTATTGCATCTTATATAGTGCGATGGTTTTGGTATCCGCCCCCGTCGGCCCTCGTCCTGTCTATTATTCGGATTTGGTATGTATATTATCCTTATAACTATTGGTTCATTTATTGTTTATGAAAATTATGCCGACCAACGTGACATAGATTTTATTTATCTAGGATGTATGTGAATCAGAAATGCCAACCGACCCTATTGTCGAGAGGTTAAATTTAGTTGAAGAAGAAAACAATTTGTTGAAGGAAAAAATAAAAAAATGAGGAGGGGAAGATGATATTGGAGTTGCATGTTGCGGATGTCGTCGATGATCACAAGATCAAGATGGATGGAATGCGCTTGAAGATTAGAAAGATTAGAAAATATGCCATTCATACCGAGGCTTAGTATCATTATGCCGTTGGATCAATTGTTACCTTGGTTGCGATTATGATCGCATTTGTTTTCGCATTGAAATGCTTTACATAGTTTCAATGTATGGTTTAATTAATTAGATGCTCTGGAGAGCTATATGTTATTAGATGAGAACTATGTATGCACTTGGGTTTTAATGTGATGATGAACTTCTATTAATTTGGACACTTAATTATATATAATGCACGCAGATGAACCGGCAATGGATGTACGGTGACAGACACACCTGCGAGTACATTAAGGGCGTGCATGAGTTTCTCGATGCGGCTGAGGCAAACAAGCAGAATGGTTTTTTGTGTTGTCCATGCACTGAATGTGGGAATACGAGGTCTTACTCTAATCGGAAAATCCTTCACTCCCACCTGCTTTACAAGGGTTTCATGCCACACTATAATGTTTGGACGAGGCACGGAGAAATAGGGGTTATGATGGAAGATGGCGAAGAAGAAGAGTACGATGACAACTATGTGCCCCCTGAATACGGTGATGCTGCAACGGGGGGAGCTGGTGAGGAACCAGACGATGTGCCCAATGATGCTGCCACGGGTGAAGCTGCTGAAGATCAAGAGGAACCAGACGATGTGCCCGATGATGATGATCTCCGCCGGGTCATTGTCGATGCAAGGACGCAATGCATTAGTCAAAAGGAGAAGCTGAAGTTCGATCGCATGTTAGAGGATCACAAAAAAGGGTTATACCCCAATTGCGAAGATGGCAACACAAAGCTCGGTACCGTACTGGAATTGCTGCAGTGGAAGGCAGAGAATGCTGTGGCTGACAAAGGATTTGAGAAGCTACTGAAAATATTGAAGAAGAAGCTTCCAAAGGATAACGAATTGCCCGACAGTACATACGCAGCAAAGAAGGTCGTATGCCCTCTAGGATTGGAGGTGGAGAAGATACATGCATGCCCTAATGACTGCATCCTCTACTGCGGTGCATACAAGGATCTGAACGCATGCCCGGTATGCGGTGCGTTGCGGTATAAGATCAGACGAGATGACCCTGGTGATGTTGACGGCGAGCCCCTCAGGAAGGGGGTTCCTGCGAAGGTGATGTGGTATGCTCCTATAATACCACGGTTGAAACGTCTGTTCAGAAACGAAGAGCATGCCAAGTTGATGCGATGGCACAGTGAGAACCGAAAGAAAGATGGGAAGTTGAGAGCACCCGCTGACGGGTCGCAGTGGAGAAAAATTGAGAGAAAGTACTGGGATGAGTTTGCAAAGGACCCAAGGAATGTATGGTTTGCTTTAAGCGCGGATGGCATTAATCCTTTCGGGGAGCAGAGCAGCAATCACAGCACCTGGCCCGTGACTCTATGTATGTATAACCTTCCTCCTTGGATGTGCATGAAGCGGAAGTTCATTATGATGCCAGTTCTCATCCAAGGCCCTAAGCAACCCGGCAACGAAATTGATGTGTACCTAAGGCCATTAGTTGAAGAACTTTTACAGCTGTAGAATGGAAACGGTGTACGTACATGGGATGAGCACAGACAGGAGGAATTTAACCTTAAGGCGTTGCTGTTCGTGACCATCAACGATTGGCCCGCTCTCAGTAACCTTTCAGGACAGACAAACAAAGGATACCACGCATGCACGCACTATTTAGATGACACTGAAAGTATATACCTGAACAAATGCAGGAAGAATGTGTACCTGGGCCATCGTCGATTTCTTCCGACCAACCATCAATGTCGAAAGAAAGGCAAGCATTTCAAAGGCGAGGCAGATCACCGGAAGAAGCCCGCCATGCGCACCGGTGATCACGTGCTTGCTATGGTCAATGATTTACACTACGTAATCTTTGGAAAGGGTCCCGGTGGAATAGCTGTTCCGAATGACGCTGAGGGACACGCACCCATGTGGAAGAAGAAATCTATATTTTGGGACCTACCCTACTGGAAAGACCTAGAGGTCCGCTCCTCAATCGACATGATGCACGTGACGAAGAACCTTTACGTGAACCTGCTAGGCTTCTTGGGCGTGTATGGGAAGACAAAAGATACACCTGAGGCATGGGAGGACCTGCAACGTTTGCATGAAAAAGACGGCATGCCTCCGAAGCAGTATGAAGGTCCTGCCAGCTACGCTCTTACGAAAGAAGAGAAAGAAATCTTCTTTGAATGCCTGCTCAGTATGAAGGTCACGACTGGCTTCTCGTCGAATATAAAGGGAATAATCAATATGCCAGAGAAAAAGTTTCAGAACCTAAAGTCTCATGACTGCCACGTGATTATGACGCAACTGCTTCCGGTTGCATTGAGGGGGCTTCTACCGGAAAACGTCCGATTAGCCATTGTGAAGCTATGTGCATTCCTCAATGCAATCTCTCAGAAGGTGATCGATCCAGAAATTGTACCAAGGCTAAGGAGTGATGTGGCGCAATGTCTTGTCAGTTTCCAGCTGGTGTTCCCACCATCCTTCTTCAATATCATGACACACGTCCTAGTTCATCTAGTCGACGAGATTGTCATCCTGGGGCCCATATTTCTACACAATATGTTCCCCTTTGAGAGGTTCATGGGAGTCCTAAAGAAATATGTCCGTAACCGCGCTAGGCCAGAAGGAAGCATCTCCATGGGCCATCAAACAGAGGATGATATCGGGTTTTGTGTTAACTTCATTCCTGGCCTTAACAAAATAGGTCTACCTAAATCGCGGTATGAGGGGAGACTGACTGGAAAAGGCACTCTTGGAAGAGACTCAATAATATGCAGGGACGGATATTCTTGGTCTCAAGCACACTACACAGTTCTACAGAACTCTACCTTGGTGACCCCGTATGTCGATGAACACAAGAACAGTCTGCGCTCCAAACACACGGAGCAATGCGACGACTGGATTACATGTGAACACATCAGGACTTTCAGCAGTTGGTTGGAAACACGTCTCAGAGGTGACAACACTGTTTGTGATGAGTTGTACTTGTTGTCCAGGGGACCATCTTTGACTGTATTGACTTACAAAGGATACGAGATAAATGGGAATACATTTTACACGATCGCCAAGATCAAAAGAGCACCAACCAAAACAGCGGTGTCCGCTTTGATGCAGCAACCGAGAGTGGAAAGGACACATATTATGGTTACATAGTGGACATATGGGAACTTGACTACGGACCTGATTTTAAGGTCCCTTTGTTTAAGTGCAAATGGATCAATCTGTTAGGCAGCGGGGTACAGGTAGACCCACAGTACGGAATGACAATAGTGGATCTGAAAAATCTTGGGTACACTGACGAACCGTTCGTCCAAGCCAATGATGTGGCACAGGTTATCTATGTGAAGGACATGTCTACCAAACCGAGAAAAAGAAAAGATAAGGAAGCGAATACATCATACGATGAGCCAAAGCGCCACATAGTTCTTTCGGGAAAAAGGGACATCCTGGGAGTGGACGGCAAGACAGACATGTCTGAAGATTATGAAAAGTTTCATGAAATTCCTCCCTTCAATGTCAAGGCTGACCCAAGCATCCTGATAAACAATGAAGATTATCCATGGTTACGGCGCAATAAGCAAATGACACAAGCGAAGAAAAAGTGAAAACTTTCTCCCGCAATAAGCAAATGCTATGTGGGTGAAATTATGATACCATCCCAACTTTCAACTTTTTCAGAGTTCATTTGAAATGCTTTCATGTCTTATGGTTCGAAACTTTGATACTTCGAAAGTGATTGTCCATTTTGTACACGAAGTGCATCAAGTTTTTGTCGTAACCCTCTCTACTTTTTGGAACATGCTATGTGGGTGAAATGATGATACCATGCCAACTTTCAACTTTTTCAGAGTTCATTTTGAAATGCTTTCCAATTTCAGAGTCATTTAGCTCAAAGAATGAATTAATAGCAAACAGAATGAACTACAAAACTTTTATGAAAATAAAAACAATCAATTAAAATATTATGTTATGATCAACTAAAATAAAACTATAATATTCTTCAATAGCAAAAAGAATATAATTTTTGTGACCTAAAATCAAACTATAAGTATTTAATTGTAAGTATAAATAAAAAATAAATAGCAAAGAAGAAAACAATTTCTTTTTTAATAGTAAAGTTATTCATAAACTAGTGATTCACACAAATTTTATAAAATTCCAATTTAAACTATTCAAAATTTTAAAACTAATGGCACTAACAGAAAGTTTATAATTTTTGTGACCTAAAATCAAAAAGAAATCACTAAAAACTATAAGTATTTAGTTGTAAGTATAAATAAAAAATAAATAGAAAAAATTCTATTTTTATAGTAAAGTTATTCATAAACTAGTGATTCACACAAATTTTTAAAATTCAAATTTAAACTATTCAAAATTTAAAACTAATGGCACTAACAGAAAGTTTATAATTTTTGTGACCTAAAAGCAAAAAGAAATCACTAAAAAACTGTAAGTATTTAGTTTTAAGTAGAAATAAAAAATAAAAAACCAAAAAAATGTAGAAATAAAAAAGAAAAAACCAAAAAATGCCACCTACTGGGCCTCCACGACCTGAATACGACTAGAAACCCTACATGGGCCAGGATTCAGGCCCGCAGAGGCCTGATAGGCCCACAAGCAGTAGCAAGTTTAGGTCCGAAAGCCTGCATTAGAGAGGAGCTCGAATGGGGAGGCACAGCAGCGCTTATAAACCAGTGCCGGCGCCCTTCAACTAGCGATGTGGGACTAAACTTTTGGGCGCGGGGCGCACAAGGGTATTGGTCCCGGTTGGTGGCACCAACCGGGACTAAAGGGTGCATTGGTCACGGTTCGTGGCACCAACCGTGACCAATGCCCCCCTTTAGTCCCAGTTGGTGCCACCAACCGGGACCAATGGCCTTCGCTTCCCGCCCTTTGGGCTGCCAAAAATTGGCCTTTGGTCCCGGTTCGTGGCACCAACCGGGACTAATGCCCACCTTTAGTCCCGGGTTGTGCCACGAACCGGGACTAAAGGCTTTGCTATATAAGTTCACACTCTGGAAATTTTCACTCTCGTCTCTCGCAGTTGCCGCCCCGACGCCGACGCCGCCAGGCTGCCCCGCCGTCGCCGTCGCCTCGCCCGTGCCCGTCGTCGCCCGCGCGCTCGCCGTCGCCTGCGCCCTCACCGTCGCCCGCCGTCTCCCGCGCCCTCGCCGTCGCCCGGGCCCCGGCCCGCCCTCGCCGTCGCCCGCGCCCCTGCCCCGACGCCATCCTCGCCGCTGACCTCTCCTTAGCTTGGTCCGGCCGCCGGCGCCCTCCCTTTGCAAATTTTTTTTGTTCATAGATGATAGATGATAGATGATCAAATGATGTTTTTTTGTTCATAGATGATCAAATGATGTTTTTTTGTTCATAGATGATAGATGATCAAATGATGTTTTTTTTGTTCATAGATGATCATATGATTTTTTTTAGGTTATTTTCATTTTTAGAAATTTTTTATGTATCTAGGAATATTTTTGTTCATAGATGATAGATGATCAAATGATGAATATTTTTGTTCATAGATGATGGATGATCAAATGATGATTTTTTTGTTCATAGATAATAGATTATCAAATGATGTTTTTTTTGTTCATAGATGATCATATGATTTTTTTAGGTTATTTTCAGTTGTAGAAATTTGTTATGTATCTAGGAATATTTTTGTTCACAGATGATAGATGATCAAATGATGATTTTTTTTGTTCATAGATGATAGATGATCAAATGATGTTAACCTCTATTCATGAGAGAGGCGGGGAAGAAGGGGAAGAAGAGGAGAGGAAGAAGAGGATAAAAAAAGATCCCCTCTATTCTTTCTTCTCTTCTTTTTTCTTCTTCTTCCTCTTATTTTTTTATCGGCAACGAGGGTCGTCGAGGGGTCGAGGGGGGGGGGGGGGCGGCGAACATTCATGAGAGAGGCGGGGAAGAGGGAGAAGAAGAGGAGAGGAAGAAGAGGAAAAAAAGAAGAGGAAGAAGAAGAATAAAAAGAGGAGAAGAAAGAATAGAGGAGAAGAAGTTCTTCTCCTCTATTCTTTCTTCTCTTCTTTTTTCTTCTTCTTCTTTTTTTTATCGGGAACGAGGGCATGTCGAGAGTGTCGTCGAGCGGTCGAGGGTCGGGAAACTAGGGCTTACCCGAAGAAGGAGAAGAAGAGAAGAGGAAGAAGAGGAGAAAAAAAAAGGAAAAAAAGAGGAAGAAGAAGAAAAAAAGAGGAGAAGAAGAAGGAATAGAGGAGAAGACTTTGTCGGTTCTTCTTCTCCTCTAGCTATTCCTTTCTTCTTCTCCTCTTTCTTCTTCTTCTTCTTCTTCTTCTTCTTCTTCTTCTTCTTCTTCTTCTTCTTCTTCTTCTTCTTCTTCTTCTTCTTCTTCTTCTTCTTCTTCTTCTTCTTCTCCTTCTCCTTCTCCTTCTCCTTCTCCTTCTCCTTCTCCTTCTCCTTCTTCTTCTTCTTCTTCTTCTTCTTCTTCTTCTTCTTCTTCTTCTTCTTCTTCTTCTTCTTCTTCTTCTTCTTCTTCTTCTTCTTCTTCTTCTTCTTCTTCTTCTTCTTCTTCTTCTTCTTCTTCTTCTTCTTCTTCTTCTTCTTCTTCTTCTTCTTCTTCTTCTTCTTCTTCTTCTTCTTCTTCTTCTTCTTCTTCTTCTTCTTAATTTTTATCGGGGGTTCGAGGGTTCGAGGGGTCGAGGATCGCCGAGGGGTCGAGAGAGGTTTCCTAGTGTCAAAGTATTGAAGAAATCCATGCCTTCATCATTAGCCGGAAGTAACCAGGGCATGTTGGTACGAAGTTCTGCAAAATTGTTCTGGAATGGAGTCCCGGATAGAATAATCCACCTTTTGGTACGAATTCAGCAAAGGCCTTCCAAATAGCGATATTCGGAAGGCTCTTTCTGAACTTTGTACCAAAAAGCGAATTATCCTATCTGGGACTCCGTTCTAGAACAACTTTGAAGAGCTTCGTACCATCATGCACATGTTACTTTCGCCTAATGATGAAGACATGGTTTTGTTGAATCCTTTGACACTAGGCAACCTCCCGGCCCCTCGGCGATCCTCTCGAACATGAGAGGAAGAAGAGGGTCGTCTAGGGGTCTAGGGTTCCAGGGTCGTCGAGGGTTCGAGGGGTCGAGGATCGCCGAGGGGTCGAGAGAGGTTTCCTAGTGTCAAAGTATTGAAGAAATCCATGCCTTCATCATTAGCCGGAAGTAACCAGGGCATGTTGGTACGAAGTTCTGCAAAATTGTTCTGAAATGGAGTCCCGGATAGAATAATCTGCCTTTTGGTACGAATTCAGCAAAGGCCTTCCAAATAGCGATATTCGGAAGGCTCTTTCTGAACTTTGTACCAAAAAGCGAATTATCCTATCTGGGACTCCGTTCCAGAACAACTTTGAAGAGCTTCGTACCATCATGCACATGTTACTTTCGCCTAATGATGAAGACATGGTTTTGTTGAATCCTTTGACACTAGGCAACCTCCCGGCCCCTCGGCGATCCTCTCGAACATGAGAGGAAGAAGAGGGTCGTCTAGGGGTCTAGGGTTCCAGGGTCGTCGAGGGTTCGAGGGGTCGAGGATCGCCGAGGGGTCGAGAGAGGTTTCCTAGTGTCAAAGTATTGAAGAAATCCATGCCTTCATCATTAGCCGGAAGTAACCAGGGCATGTTGGTACGAAGTTCTGTAAAATTGTTCTAGAATGGAGTCCCAGATAGAATAATCCGCCTTTTGGTACGAATTCAGCAAAGGCCTTCCAAATAGCGATATTCGGAAGGCTCTTTCTGAACTTTGTACGAAAAAGCGAATTATCCTATCTGGGACTCCGTTCCAGAACGACTTTGAAGAGCTTCGTACCATCATGCACATGTTACTTTCGGCTAATGATGAAGACATGGTTTTGTTGAATCCTTTGACACTAGGCAACCTCCCGACCCCTCGGCAATCCTCTCGAACATGAGAGGAAGAAGAGGATAAAAAAAGAAGAGGAAGAAGAAAAAAAAGAGGAGAAGAAAGAATAGAGGAGTTCTACTTCTCTATTCTTTCTTCTCCTCTTTTTTTCTTCTTCTTCCTCTTTTTTTTATCGGGAACGAGGGTCGTCGAGGGACATAGATGTAGTGTCGTCGTTGTCGATATATACCCCCTCCCGATAGCTTACTATGATTAGGTAGCTAGTTCTACGTTTGGCACTAATATATCCATCTATCATGTTTGAATAATAATTGCCATGTTGTAAATATTTGTAGAAAGTATGGACACCGCCCTAGACGAAGCAACAAAAGAAGCGTTGTTGAGGGAGATAATCGCAGAAGGAAGTGATGCCGTCTCATACTTTCTCAATGAAACCGATGGTCTGGAAGGAGAGGGTGAACAAGCTGGCTATGGTGACCTAATGCCGGTGCAAGAAGAAGAACATGAGGACGGCTCCGGTGACCCAATGCCAGTGCAAGAAGGAGACCGTGATGACGGCTCCGGTGACCGAACCGAGTCTGGCCAGGTATATATATTAGTTAAGCCTATGCTGACTAGCTGATTGATGCATTCATTGTTTTGGTATGTACACATATTAATTAAGTCTTTGTTCTTTTTCCTAGCCCTCCGGATCGAGCACAACTTCGGTAAAGAGACGAGGCCCGAAGAAAAAGTTGAGCTCGGATGAAAAGCTTGAGATCACAGCAATCGCGCCCGATGGCCAACCTATTGAACCCCTCCGGACAAAGAGCGCATTTGTTGCTCAGTGCGGGGTTCTGGTTAGGGACAAGATCCCGATAAGCATCCAGCAATGGTTTAAGCCGGCTACAGAAGACCCTGAGGTGTCTTATGTCAATGATATGCAGAAAAATGAACTTTGGACTGAGCTGAAGTCAAATTTCACCCTACCGCCAGAGGATAATCCAGAGAACCCAATTAAAGAGAAATTAATCAAGTCTTTTGCTCTGAAGAGGATGGCAGAACTATTCAGGGGGTGGAAGAAAGAGCTGAATAATAAGTTTGTCGAAAATAATGAGACACTACAATTCAAGGGCAGATATGAGAAGATCAGAGATCACTGGCCCGCATTTGTGGCCCACAAGACATCGGAAAAGAGTAAGAAGATGTCGGCGACAAACAAGCAAAATGCTGCGAAGAAGAAGCTTCACCATCGCACGGGGTCAGGTGGCTACCTCGTAGCCCGCCCTAAGTGGTCCAAGATTGAGAATGATCTGGTTCATAAAGGGATCGAACCAGAGACAAATAACTGGCTAGACCATTGCCGGACTTGGTTCTTCGGGGCTGGCGGAACCTTGGACCCTGAAACAGGGAAGTGCATTTGGACGAATGAACAAATGGACATACCAATCAATAAGCTTAAGCAGTATATCGAAGTAGCGCAGGAAGGGACGTTCTTTCCAGACAGAGAGAACGACGAGCTCACAATGGCCCTCGGGAATCCTGAGCACCCTGGACGGACACGAGGCACGCCAGGCTCCGTTCCGTGGAAGGTTGGGTTTCTGGACGCAGGCGGTTACAAATCCCATGAGAGGAGGAAAAAAGTGTAGCAGGCCCAAATGCAGGCACTGCAAGCAAGGGTAGACACGATAGAGGAATGAGAAGCAAATCGCAGCAAACGTACTGCCGAAGCCTCCCCCGAAGCTACCCCGCCATCTCAGCGCAGAAGCAGCGTGGCTTCCACCGAGCTGCTTCAGCCGGAGCATGCCTTGACGGCTCCTGCCAGCTATCCCGTGGATGCTATCACGGAGTCTCAAAATTGCCACCTTATGACGCAATGGATGAATTTGAAGGTCAAGGCGGCTGTTGGCTTTGTTTATCCTACTGAACCCGACGCAACTTTTCACTGCCGGCCGATTCCAGAAGGATATGCTAGGGTGATGGTGGATGAGATAACGGAGGGATTTGAGGACCTCCAGCTTGACCACCCTACCGGTGAAGGGGAGACTCGGCTGGGGTCTGCTTTGAAGACTCCATGCCTATGGCGGAAGGAGCTCATCAACCTTCCGAACTGGACGCATCCGCCTCCTCCTCCTCCTTCGGCGAGTCAGGGCACTCCGCCTCCTCCACCGCCTCCTCCTCCGGCGAGTGACGATCAGGGCCCTCGGCCGGCTCCTTCTCCGGCGCGTGGCGGCACTCCGCCTCCTTCTCCGCCTGCACCGACGTGCCCGAGCAGCCAGCCTCCTCCTTCTCCGCCTCATCAGCAAGGGTGGAAGAGACCTGCCGCCGCTCCAGCTGCTCCGGCGCGTCGTAGTTCTTCTCCTCCGCCTCTTAAGCAAGTAAAGAAGACAACCGCTCCGTCTGCTCGGTCGGTGTCTAGCAGTACAACCAGAGGCGGGCGGACATACAGATTCGGTCCTTCTCTGAAGACTCTAGAGAAGTTACCATACGAGAGGATCCAGGAGGAGAACGCCAAGATCGCACGAGAAGAAGTGAGGAAATTCTTTCAAGGGGTGAAAGCAAAGAAACATCCACCTCCGGAGGAGAAGGTAGATCGGGTGAAAGTGAAGCGCACTCTGGCTGCCCTGACAAAACCACCGAAGTCTGATCCGCCGAAAGGAAACTATGACCGCATTATTGGAAAGGAATTTGCCGAAGCGGAGCGGTCGGGAAGTACTGTCAGTGATCAAAGGCTGAAAGAATGACGAGCTGGGAAACAAATTGCCCAGCTCGGCGAACAAGCGAAGCAATCGTGCCCCCCGCTTAAGGTGCCTGGCCACAACGTCGCTAATGATCCGAGGATGGTGCCCGGTTATAGCAATCTTGCAGATTACCTGCCCGACGAAGTACATTATGAACCCATGGAGATGCAGATACAAAGATACGAGCACGGGAAGCCTCTCGTCAAAGATGAAAGATCTCTATCAACGATGATGCGCAGATTGCATGATTGGTACTTGAAAATCTGCAGAGACTCTGGGGGGAGGAGTACTTTGTATTTGAAAGTTAAAAAGGAGCATGACCTCGTTGGAATTGATCTGTTGCCTGTTCCATTTGAAGAGTTCTATCAGTTTTTCAATCAATTGGCCCTCGATAAAACAACGGCCGCCTGCTACTGTCTGTAAGTAGTACTTCTGTCATTAAGTTTCTCTATATAGCTTAGCTCTTTCATTGCATGTATTTATAATCATCCTCACTATATTATGCAGATTGAAGATCGTCGAATTGAAGAAAAGACAAGTCGGTGATATTGGGTTCATTAACACATATCTCATAGATGCAACTCAGGTTAAATTTTATGCCGTAGAAACTGAGGCCAGCATGCTACAATCGTTGATAATAAATCAAAACAAAGATATAATACTCTTTCCTTACAACTTCAAGTGAGTGTTACTGTCTTGTGCGTATTCGGTTTCCCTTATATATTAGTCAAGGTTATAGTAATGTAATTGATGAGTTATGCATGCGTGTGCAGTTTCCACTATATTCTCCTACATATTAAGCTTGAGCAGGGACTAGTAATCGTCTTAGACTCAAGACGAAAAGATCCCAAGGACTATGCAGACATGACTCAAATACTTGAGAAGTAAGTTAAATCGATCATTATCCACCATATCAGCAACTTTGTTCATTTCCTGATATATCAAGTAATTGTTTTCTTTGTCCGGCAGGGTTTGGAGAAAATTCACCAGAAAAGCTTGGGGACTGCCGAAGGAGCTGCAATTTAGACACCCGAAAGTAAGTACTAGCTATAGTAGCATTTTAAGCGCATCTACTAGTCATTCAAGCGCTAATTTCATCAATATCATTTGGCATTCTTGCTTATCAGTTTGATTAACCTCTATTTCTTGTAAAGTGGTTGTGGCAGGAACAAGGGAATGATTTTTGTGGATACTATGTTTGCGAGTCCATCCGCCACACGACCTGTGAGCGGGGCTACACTGACGAACAATATGAAGTACATAAATAACAACATTCACAATTTTATTTTATTACCATCATTTGTGTTGAGTTTCATTCATTCATTCATATATATATATATATATGTATGTATTGACCCTTTCTTTAAATTAGATGTTTCGGAAGCGGGATGAACTCCTAGCACCAGCTCGCATGCGAGGAATTCAAGAGGAATTGGCGGCATTCTTTCTTGACCACGTGATCCCTGAAGACGGAGAATTCTATGTTGACCCTGAGTCCGTATGATTATATTTGTAAGAGATAATTACTATATATATGTAGCCGGTAGTGTCAGATAAATATATGAGAACTTGTTGTTCGACCAATCTCTTGGAGAAGGAGAGGTGGTCGATATCACTTCTCTCTGTATGCATATATGTTCATCACGATCTTCTGTTTCCTTCGTTTGCTTACTAGCTAGCCAGCGTGTCTAGTCCTCTCTATACGTATGTATAGTACGTAGCGTCGACCAAGCACGGACATAAGAGAGGACACTTCTCTCTATTAATTATAACTAGCTAACACAATATATGAAACACCTAAATTAACCCCCAAAACCCCCAAACCCCCCTCCCCTTTCAAAAAAAACTCAGCCACAGAAATGCTGACGCGTGGATGCCTATTGGTCCCGGTTGGTGCCACCAACCGGGACCAAAGGGTCTCCTGACTGGGCTCTGCGCACTGCCCACGTGGATGCCCATCAGTCCCGGTTCTGGATTGAACCGGGACTAAAGGGTCGGGGCATTAGTACCGACACTTTAGTCCCGGTTCAGGAACCGGGACTAAAGGCCCTTACAAACCGGGACTATAGGCCCTTTTTCGACCAGTGTATATGATGCAACTAAAATACTGCATGGTGCAACTTTAGTACTATATGGTGCAACTTTTTTAAAATCAGTTGGCTTGTAATTTAGTTGAGTTTGTACACACATTAATGTTTAATTGGCTTATAATGTAGTCTAGTTGTACACACATTGATGTTTAGTTGCTAGAAGGACTAGTTGCACATGCATATGCTCAGTTGGCTTGTAATTTAGTCTAGTTGCACACATATTGATGTTTAGTTGGCAGGACACTAGTTGCACACACATATGCGCAATTGACACGGCAATGTAGTCTAGTTGCACACACATTGATATTTAGTTGACAGGACTAGTTACACACATATATGCTCAGTTGGCGCGGCAATGTAGTCTAGTTGCACACACATTGATATTTAGTTGGCAAGACTATTGGCACACACATATGCTCAGTTGGTGCGGGAATGTAGTAGTTGTACACACATTGATGTTTAGTTGACAGAAGGACTATTGGCACACATATATGCTCAGTTGGCGCAGCATGGAGTTTAGTTGCACACATATTGATGTTTAGTTGGCAGGAAGACTAGTTCGTCGAAACATCCCCATGCGGGATCTACTTTTGAAGAGCACGTCGCGAGGGTTTCAACGATGAAAACGGATCTGAATTTCGACACGCGGTTTAGAAAATATGTCTTTTATAATTTTGAAAACCAAAAATTAATGCATAAGAGACGAGCGTGAGGAATATTAATGCATCGGCATGCAAGCACTAGACGCATGCATGCAACGGCTGCCCAAACGATAGGATGGATGGTTGTTTCCTTTATTTTCTTTGAGGGTGCTTGGATACGTTTTAGTCCCATGACTAAAATTAGTGGGACTAAAACTTGCTAGCCCCACCCATGTTTGGATCCAAATACTAAAGAGACTAAAATCAAGTTATTGAGCATTTATTATCCTCCAAACTCTCCAATTCAGAACTCACATGTGTTAAAAGAGATGCATTAAATGATGAGAGAGAGGGCTAATACATATTTTAATAGATTTCCTATGACTAAAAATTTTTAACCTCAAGACTAGTCCTAGCCTCTCTTTAGTCAAGGGTGCTTGGAACTTTAGCCTTTAAAAAAGGCTATTTTTAATCAGACTAAAAATAGTCTCTTGAATCTAAGCACCCTCTTTATCTGACAATGAAAGGGACAGATTTTTACCTTATTTAACCGGCCGCTGGATCGCTCTACTGGCCAGCCAGCCGCCCAATAAACGCGCCCCAGATATTGTTCGGCAGTTGTGGTCAAGGGAGCGAAATGCTCCATCTCCAGTTTGTGGCTCGAGATGGGGAGCTCCAAGTAGTTGGGAACCCATCACATAGCAGCTCAGCGTGTCAGTGATCATCTGCCTGATGATGTCCAATGTGACATGCATCGGCACAACTGTATTTTCATGCACTTGTCCACTCTCGTATCCACACGCACAAGCACAACTACAATCCATTATTCGAGGGGAGCCGACTTTTTGACAAATCATCTGTCCGTAAAATAGGATTTTTTAAAAGAAAATCTAACCAAATAATGATTTGCTCGAAACATGATGTTCATCACAACGTAGTCTTCAAAAGGAACCATTTTTCATTAATTTTTTTGCGGGAAAAACTTTTGATATGTTCATCAGCCGTAAGACAGTACAAGGAATATCAAATGTAATAGAAAGTAAATCTAGGTCAATAGACTACCTAGCAACGACTGCAAGCACTATAGCAAGCTGAAGGCGTGCCATTGTCATCGCCCCTTCTTCACCGGAGCTGGGCAAACGTTGTTGTAGTAGATACTTGGGAAGTTGTCCTGCTAATGCCCCACAGGACCAGCGGACCAGGAAAACAACTGTCGTTGATGAAGAAAATCATAGATCGGAAGGACCCAACCCGTAGATACACAAATGCAAACGAGCAAAGACTAGATCCAAGCAAATCCACTGAAGACAAACATCGACCGAATCAGCGAGATCCATAAAAGACACACCTCCACAAGCCCTCCGACGATGCTAGACGCACCGCCGGAATGGGGACTATGCAAGGAGAACCTTATTTCATCTCCACGAAGCCGCCACCGCCCCGCCTATTTGAGCATGACACAAACCTTAACCTAACTAAAAAAACACCTAAAAATAGACCCCACCCACCGACAAAGGGCCAGGATCCATTGCGTCCCCATTGTTCTAGGGCCACATGCAACGAGGCAGACTAGCGGGGGCGCCAATAAGAGGCAAGGAAACCCTATTCACCTATTCACTTGAGTCGTGGGCTGAAGGGTACCAGCACCACCATGCTAGAGCCCATTTTTCATACATTAATAAGCCAAAACTACAACTATATGTCAAACAATTGAACACAATCAAGTGTAAAAAAATAACTAGTGGATCAAATGAACATAAATCTTGCTTTAGTAACTTATTTATTTTTTGCAAGGACTTTGTTAATACAAAAAAACACATTCAGCTATAAAAACATTAACGGGAGGAACAAATCATAAGTGCCCTAAGACAATCAAAATTACTAGTAATAACATCTTATATTATGGGAGATAGGAAGTATTGGCGAAACATTAACTTTCCTACTAGTACTAGCCATAGTGGTGGTAACTTAGGTACTTCCTCCGTCACAGTTTAGAAGGCACAGTTAAATTTGCGTGCGTTTCCACAATAGACAAGGTTTAGGGCGCATTGCATTTATGTCTAGTAGCTAATTAGTACTCCTATATACTTTTTTTATATGCATGCATAGTGTGAATGCTATTTTCTAGCTCATCTCATAACCAATAGATAACCACCGAGGTCCCAGAGAATTTCCAAGCACGCCTTCTAAACCGTGACGGAGGGAGTAGTAACTTAACACACCCCGAGACAATTTTGCTTATGTGGCAAGTATTTAATGAGGAGAGAGGTGTTTGAAGTAACATAATATGTTACTGTAACATAGCGCTTCCCGAGGTAAAATGAGTTTATAAGGCAATAAATGAAACAATCTATGACACTACTACTAAGATAATTTGCATTATGAAGGTAGTAACTTAGACTAGTGTCATGACACTAGTATAAGTTACTCCCCACTATAACCAGCCTTACATTCGTGAGTTTATGGTGCATGGAGGTCACTATCGAATATGATTCGTTGGAATCAACACATGTATTGGCGAAGCTGACATCTTCAGCCCCTATATTGAAAGTTAGCGGAGTGTTTTGCAATTGCATCGCTGATAGAAAGAATTTCATTTACACACTGCCCATGAGAAGTGAATATTGTTGTCCATCAATTGGCAAAAAAATCTTATGATCTTTTAGATTTAAAGTTGGGATATTGATCCACCGTCATTCCTGTTGCCCTTTTGTACTACATGATGTAACTTTGAGGGTTAAAAAAAACTTGTTACATTCGTATGGGATGTGTGCACTAGGCAGTAGGTGGTACAATCCAATAAGGTTTGGTGCGTGCAAGAGTCAAGTCCCTTTCATGAACCACAAGAATCTCAAGGACTTCTTCCACCAGGTCGTAGATGCACAGATCACCATCATCCTCGAGGAAGTTCTTCATGAAGTAGACGCGGTTCCTTTGTAAGTTGCACGCGCTCGCCGGGCAAGAAACCGCATTCCCTCCGTGAGCCAACATGAAGACCCTGTCTCCAATGTCATGCACCCTACGCCAGCAGCGGCCATGGTCGAAATCCATCTTGAGGACAAGGACGGCGCCGATGTCGTTGGGGTCAAATCCCCGGAAGCAAACGCAGACCTGGAAAAGCTCCCCCTGTGACTCCAGCAGCCAGGTCACGCCACTGCACATGCCCTCCGGCAGAGTGATCACGGCGTCCACGTCCTCCAGCGTGTGAAGCTCGGCCGTAGGGGCAGGAGTACCGAAGTTGAGGTGAACGACGCCCATCTTGTATTGGTTTGATTCCGAGAAGATGAAATGCAGCTTCCCTCCCAGGGCGGCGGCGAGGCCAGCTATGACTCTCTTGGTCGGGGGAGAGGAAGTGCAGTCGCCCTCATCGTCGACGTCGCCATCGCCCTCTGGGAGAGTGTACTCGCCGACGTCATACGTGTGCTGCGCCCATTCCCTACTGCTTCCTCCGTTGATTCGGCAGAACCACATGTCAGGGTCGGCGACGTCGAGCAACACGACGGCGCAGTCAGGATGCGCCGTGGAGCTGTGGGTGAGGTAGCAGGCGCAGTTGGTGGGGACGTAGCGGTCGTCTCGTATGGGCGGGAGGGGCATGGTCTCTCCCGTGACCGGATGCCACAGCCAGGTCTCCCATGCGGCGGCCCCGTGGAGGATGAAGATCCAGCCCTGCGGGGTGGCGAAGCATATCTGGTTGTCCTGCGGTGATAGCATGGCGGGTGTCGGCTCCGTGCATGTTCTCTCTTCCGATATGCTAAACATGAGCATCTCGGGGGTGTCTTCATCATCGTCTCCGGTGGCCGCCGTCGTCTCGTTCCGTGCGGGCTGGTGTTCGAAGACGAGCAGTGGCAAGGAGTTGAGGGCGCCGTGGGGTAGCGCCATTGCTAGCTGGTCGATCGTCCTTGAAATTGAATTCAGACTCCGGCCGGTACGTGCGCTCTGTCGTCGTCGGTGGACGCGCTCAATTGTTCTGCCACTGCTCGCTTATTTCACTCCGTGACTGATCTACGGACGGTAGACTTTTATATAGAAGAAACCTAGGTTTACTGGAGTCCGAGTCGACCATGTAACCCAATCTATTGTACCGAATCTAAATTAGACTCCGAGTGTTCGAGTCAGTACGCGAATAGAATTTCCCTTTATTGCCAAACTTCAGTGTAGCCGGGTCCCCTATATACAGCATTTTACGGTATATTTCGCTGTATTTTTCCTTCTTCTGTGGGAGGCCTTATTCTGGAAATATTGCGTGTTCTGATCGCCAAACTTTAACCAATCCACTCTAGAGCGTTGTTGCTGCATAATCTCTTCTCTCATGCAGCTTCCCTTCTATCTCCTTAATTCTCTGCATGCGTGACAATGACATTACCTGTTCCTTTGCTTTCTGCAATTCGCCCTTTAACTGTCTAATCTGAAGACGCACGGATCCAAACTCCTTCCTGGCCCAGGCATGCATGCGCCTCGTGATCCTTGCCAGCAACATCTAGCTCCCATGCTTTCTGAACCATGTCATCGTATGACTCATGCCTCGTCCACATCTCTTCAAACCTGAAACAGCGCACAACATTTGGCTTATTTGCAAAATTCTCTCGGACACGAATGGCCAGTGCCATATGCTCGGATTCTTCCGTCAATATGTGCTCCACTGCTGTTCCAGAATATAATTGCATGAACTCGCTAGTGCAAGTAGCTCTATCCAATGGTACTTGTATATTATCAGGAGGGTCACGCTTATTATCCCTGTATACCCAATGTCCGCCAGTGCGCACATGTCCAGGCACTCACGAAATTGCTCCATCTGGCTAATACTCCTGACATTACCACCTAGCTGTTCGGACTGATAAAGTGCTTCATTAAAATCCCCCGCGCATATCCAAGGTAGATTATCCTGGGCCTTAAGATACTTCAGCACATCCCAAGTCTTGCCGCAACTCCGTTCGTGGCTTCCCATAGATTCCAGTGAATCTAAAGATGCGCCCTTCAAAGGAAATGGCCGCGTCTATAAAATACTGACACCATGGTCGGACCGACATATCAACATCATCTCTCCACCGAAGCGCAAGCCCGCCACTTCTCCCTTCACAATTTACTGCCACGCCATGACGAAACCCAAGGCTCTACTTAATTTTATTCATTGGATCTTTTTTTCTTTTTTGTTTCTGACAGGAAAACCACCGCTGGGTTGATAGATTGTACCAGGTCCCTCAGTTTGCCCATTGTCGAGTCCAACCCCAACCCTCAACAGTTTCAGGCCAGAATATTCATAGCTCCCGGCAGCCCTGCTCTTTGGCAAGGTCTGCCGATTTGTTTGTGGGTTCGGTGCTTCGGCCCAAGTATTCCCAAACATAGGGGACCTGGCTACACTGGAAGCAATGGCGATCAGGGAAGGTTTGTCCCTAGCTCAAGACTTGAACTTGCATTGGATTCATCTAGCGTTAGATTGTCGAGGCGTCATGGAAGAAATTCATCGTGGAAGTGGTTCCGTCTATGGGGCGGTCATTCAGGAGATTAGATTTAATTCTACTACTTTTACTTCATGTAACATAGTCGATGAATTTAGGAGCTCAAATATTGAGGCTCACAATCTAGTGAAGCATGCATTGAGGTTAGGGCCTGGCCGACATGTTTGGTTAGGACGGCCGACCGATATTCCTTTCGTCCGTGTAAACGTGGTGACGGTTGAATAAAGCTTTGTGAGATTGTCTCAAAAAAAAAACTAAGCTAGCGAGCTTTGCTGATCGTAAAACAACACAAACCCTTAAGAACAAAATCCAAGCACATATTTGAAATATTTCCGTAATTCCCAACGCCTTCTTTTCTTAGGCAACGCAAATCATTAAAAATGGTAACATTTTCTAAAAATCATGAACAGTTATTTTGAAACGGGAACATTTTTTGTAATTCAACAACCAAATTTGGAAAAGCGGACATTTTTTTAATCTCCCAAACAAAATATAAGCACTAACATTTTTTGAAAACTGTGAACAATTATTTTGAAACGGAAACAATTTTTGTAATTCAACAACAAAATTTGGAAAAACGGACATTTTTTAAGCTCCCAAACAAAATATGAAACATGAACATTTTTGAAAACTGTGAACAATTTTTAAAACTCCCAAAAAAGGGAAACATGAAAATTCTTAAAAATTATTGAAAATGGGAATTTTTTTCAAAGTTTTCAATAATTTTTATTAACCTTGCGAACAATTTTTGAAAAAAACACAAACAAAATTGGAAAACATGAACAATTGTTGAAACACGAACAATTTTTCACACTCTTGAAAGATGGAAATATGAACAGTTTTTAAATTTTGTGAACACCTTTTGAAATTTGTGAGCATTTCAAAGAAAACATTCTGAACAAATTGTTGAACCACAAACATTTTTCATAATTTTCAAACATTTTTTGAAATTTATGAACATTTTTTAAAACGAGAACAGTTTTTGGATATCTGAAATGTTTGAACCTTAGGAACATTTTGAAAATGAACATTTTTTTTAAATGAGAGGACATTTTTTGAACATGTTTTTTGCAAACACAAGTTTTTAAAAACCCCGAACATATTTTCAAAATTTCAAACAATTCTGAATTCTAAACATTGTTAAAGTTTGCACATTTTGAAAAAAGAAACAGAAAAAGGAAAGGAAGGAAAAAAGAAGAAAGAAGAAAGAAACAGAAAACAGAAAAAAAAAAGAAACAGAAAAGAAAAAAAATGAAGAGAAAACCTAAATGAAAACCAGCTACAAAAACAACAGGAAAAAAGAAAAACTGATTCAGGGAACCTTCTAGAAGGTTTCCAAAACTGGAGAAAGCCGTTGCTATGCTAACGCTAACGGGCCGGCCCAGATCACGTTGCTCCCTCCTGAATCCTGTGCGAACCGTCCTCAACATCTTGACGCAACGTGCGTCACATAGGATTTTCCATCATCGAAGGAATCGTTCGTCAGGGGGAGAACTTCCGAGCGACCTTTTCTCCGTGCAGGATTAGAGCCACATCAGATTTCCAAACCAATTCACTATAAGGATGTAGAACATCAAAATTCCTCAGGATTAGAGCCACATCTCTTAATCAAAAAAATGTACCATCTCTTATATTCCGAGTGACATTTTTGTTATTAAGAGATGGTATTTTTATGTTAAGAGATGGCATTTTTATTATTAAGAGATGGTATTTTTATGTTCGTAGGGGTGCAGCACAGAGCGAACTCCCGTTTGACTCAAAGTCCAGTTTTTTTTTATTTTAAGACTCACATGCAAACATCAAAAACTGCCATCCTCTAAAACTTTTAAACTACCATCCTCTGGATAAAAAATTCCATGAACCAAAAAATATGCACAAAATTATAAATTTATGAAAAATCATTTGTTAATAATAAAAATGCCATCTCTTAACATAAAAATACCAACTCTTAATAAAAAAATGTCATCTTTTAATATAAAAATGCTAATAATAAAACATGGCATCTCTTAGTAAAAATGACATCTCTTAATAATAATAAATGCCATCTCTTAACATAAAAATGCCATCTCTTAAAATAAAAATGCCATCTCTTAATTAAAAAATGTCATGCACAAAAGCAAGCTTTATTTGTGAAAAAAAGAAAAAAAATGTTTAAATTGCCATGTGACGTTGTTTGAAAATTTATAAAACTGCCATGTTGATTTTACCTAGAGAAATTGCCATTTGGTGAAAAAAGGTAGACTGAGATTCAAACCTAGGTGTCCTAGGTGGAAGTGGAGGGTCGCGCTGCTAGCTAATGCGGTGCTGCGGTGTTTTGAAAATAGTCATTTTTCTTATAATGAATTGGTTTGGAAATCTGATGTGGCTCTAATCCTGCACGAGGATTTGTGCAAACAAATTTGATGGGAGATAGGGCATTAGGGGGAACCATCCCCCTGGCCGACGTTCGCTAGATAAGATTTTTTTTTGTGTTTTCCCTTTTTTAATTGTTCATTCATTTTCTTGTTTACCAATAAGGATTTTGGATTATTATTTTTGTTTCTATTTGGTCAACGTTACGCGTCATCCGATTGATTTTGGGAGAAATCAGTCGAGTTGGCAGCCGTTCGAAGGCAGCCATTGGATTCGGTCAACACTTCATTCTGCTCCTTTGTGTCGCAATAAGAAGTCACAATGTCACCTATGTTGCGCTTGCAGTCACTGTGACACAACATTGCCATCGTCGCATGCCTCTTCCCATGGCATCACCGGTGGTACAGACATCGCTGTGTAACATCATTAGAATAGCGCAACATCAGTCGTTTTCTCATCATGGTGTCGTCGGAGTCCATTGCAACATAGTTGAAGTTGTAGGCACCACTGCAAAACGCTATTGTGTATTGCAGTCACAACATCGCATGTACTTCAAAAACATCGGCCCCACTGTGAACCCGCTCCTTCGCAGTGGCACATCGCCAGTAGCACCGGCTGCAACGCCACCTCATTGTGCCCTGGATTGCAGCATCCGAGCACGCATATAGGAAGGAGAGGGCCGATGTGAGCCCGGGATTGCAGCACCGGCTTGAAGCACACCATCTCGCGCGCACAAATCTTCAACCAAGGAAGAAGCACGCCGATGGTCGAACTTACAACATCGTCTTACAACTCTGCACACACATCTTGCAGCAGGCAGAGCACACCAGTGGCCAGGCTTTGCAACATCGATGATCGCTTTGTCGTGCATTGCCTAGTAGCCTTGCAACACCGGCCTTCCAACCCTAGTAATACCGATAGTCAAGCTCCCTAGCAGAATGCGGCGAGGCACAGTCCTTCCAACAATGTCTCCGTCCCGATGTTGCCCTTGTAGCGACAGACACTTGTCTAGCAGTTTCTCTCACCAGTGTCGCAACTACTATTGCGTACACCTGCAATGGCGGCAACATGACATTGGCCTTGCAACAAAGGGGTCGTGCCTTGCAGTAGCCGTGGTATGGAGGGTGTTGCGCATGGCTACTCACTTGGAGCTAGAGCATTCGTGGTGTGGCTGGTTTTGTGACCAAGATGGAGGCGACATGCGAGAGATGAGAGGCGACATGGGGGAAGAAGATAGGGTAGGACTGAGTGGAGTGTCTATGAATGATGACATGTGTGAGACAACTGACGCAACCGGCATTATTAGTCGGACCGGTCGACTGAATTGCAGGCTTTTCCTTCCTCCTTTTTGTTTCTTTTTTCAGTTTTTCCCTTTTTATTTTTCTTTCCTTGTTCCTTGTTGTTTTTCTTTCATTTTAAAACATTATGCAAATATTTGCTAGATTTCTTTAGAATGCATGAACCCTTCAAATTATAGGAGAAATTTTCTAAATACGTGAATATTTTCAAAATTCTATGAATATTTAAAAAATGTGTTAGATAAATTTTTAGATAGAATAATTTATTTTTAAAATACATGAACATTTATTTATGGAACATTATTAAAACACGTGAACACTTCTTATAAATACAAAAATATCTTTTAAAATACATTGACCCTATTTTCAAATATATGGCCATTCTTTTCAAAATATGAAACATTTTTTCATGATTACACGGACCTGTTCTACATACACATTCTTGAAAAATTGAGCAGATTTTTAAGAATGCAAATTTTGTACTTGTGTGTCACGGTACATCATTTGCGCTTGAGTGTTGACCATATAGAATTTGATCTCCAAGCTTTATCTTGATCTTTACTACCTGATCAATCTTGATATCTTGAAAGCCACACCAATCCTTTCAAATCATTTCATTTGCGCTTGTGTGTTGACCATATATTCAAAAAATAGGGTTTTGATTTTTTATGGAATTTTATAAAATTGTTAGCATTTAATTATTTTTTCTGATTTTAAAAATATATTAAGAATTATAATTTTTTTGAAAAGATGTTTGCAGTTTCAATAATTGATTGGAATTTTAAAAAAGTGTTCGTGTTTTCAAAAAATGTTTTGAATGTCCAAATAATATATTCTTTTGGAAAAAATGTTTATAATTTGAAAATAATTTTTTTGATATATTTTCATTTTATACCTTTTTAAAAAACACTTGTAAGTCTATTCATACTCATAACAACTACAGGCGCACTGATTTGAACCTAAGATAAAAAGAAAGACAAAGTAATTTTTATGACTAAGAATTACAATAAAATCTTTTGAAAACACTTTCTTAATGGCATCAATCTCTGCTCGAAGAAATATTCCGAAGACTTTGGTAAAGAGGATGCATTTGGACTGGAGCAAGGATGTTGTCACTCTTTCACCCGCATAAACATTATCAATAATGATTTTTGAAAGCACCTTGAGTCGCCCATCCAAAAAAATGCGAAGCCCAAGTACGAGATGATCCCCTAGAAGTGCATGCCGTCAAATCACTATATCATCACCATGGTGTTGATGAAAGATTTCATCTCAACAAAGAATCAGACCAACAAAAAAGGCTTGACACAACAACATAAACTCATCAGATCTACGTGGACACAAAACTCTCTAACCTCATGGCACCGCCAAAAGAATGAGAGGAAATTTATTCTCACAAAATTATGATGACCACTAGACGATGGCGAAAAACGTAGAGGTCTTGAAGATCCAAGGCCCCCCCTCACCTCTCAGCGCAAAGATGGCAGCCGGAGGCGAGAGAACCTAAATTTCTCAGATGACGGCAGGGCCGGCACGAGAAACCATACATCTACCTTTTTTTATGAGAGCATAGATATTTGACGCTTCTTTGAGTGAATTCAATTTATAGATGTTGCCTAGATGATGACTTTAGTTTAACTGTTGTATTACTTTGTAAGGTCTTGTGTGAATAATAAATAAAGTGGCTGCATGCATCGTCTAGATGCAGAGGTCGGGTGTCCTCCATTTTTTTCTAAAAAAATGTATAGCATTATTGCGAGCATTCTCTATTTGGCCCCCGATGTTCAAATCCTCGCTCTGCACCAGTGTGTATCTTATATTGCATCTTGTGAGTTGATTTGTGCTTCTTATTACGAAAAAGGGTTTCCCCTGCTTTATATTACGAAGCATCCAACACCGAGACAACCGAGAGCTGATACAAACGCACACCACCACTACACACACTGACAGTGTCCTGGACTAGAGGGTACTCACCACGTCGTCTCCCGATCTGTTAGATTGGGCCGAGGACCCCCATGGCCGTATACTCATGGGCCAGTTCGGACAGCTGCCGCATACATGGAAGATTCCACAAGACTTGGTGATCAAGACAAGGACTCCTCCCCACCGGCGTATTCGGCTAGGACCCTTGTTATCCTAGGCCTCTGGTGCATTATATAAACCGAGGCCAGGCTAGTCGATAGAACATACAATCATACCATAGACTAGCTTTTAGGGTTTAGCCTCTCCGATCTCGTGGTAGATCAACTCCTGTAATACTCATATCCTCAAGAATAAATCAAGCAGGACGTAAGGTTTGACCTCCATCAAGAGGGCCCGAACCTGGATAAAACATCGTATCCCCTGCCTCATGTTACCATTCGCCTTAGACGCACAGTTCGGGACCCCCTACCCGAGATCCGCCGGTTTTGACACCAACATTGGTGCTTTCATTGAGAGTTCCGCTGTGTGTTCGGCAAAAGGTTGATGGCTCGCCTGCAGATCAACTGCGACTTTGACATCTTCGTTACCAGCTCAACTGGTCACCTTGGTTTGACCAAGGACTGCGCCTTACCTCCGATCGTCATGTTCGGATGAGGGCCTTTATAAACATCAACTCCAATCTCTATCAAGATCATGGAGGAATCATCCAGGGAGCCCGGTGGCTCAACGTCAACATTGCCCTCGGGCGACCGTGCTGTTGTTCTGGACATCAAACTTGTGTCCGCCGCCACCGCCTGCTCAAGTCTCTTTTTAACGATCGCTTTGGTGGAAGTGTGCAGAATTGAGTCTACAAAAACCCTGGAAAATTTCGTCGAGTTCCGATGGAGGAATCTCTGGCAATCCACGATATACCTTAGCCTTGTCAAATCTGGACGGGATCTGGATGAGTTTAGGGCGTGGTGTCCAGCTTCTAGGTCGGACGTCCTTTGGAAGATCCAACCGTTGATCAGCTGAGGAATTCCTATATCTACCACCTCTCAAAATTTCAGCTCGATCCGACCATCCAAACTCCGGGAACCTTCCGATTAGTGCATCACTTTTCGGATCTGTTTTCTGCGCGAAAACGAATCCGAGCCGAGTTCATCTTTTTTATGAACGGGATTTCGGACATCCCTTTTGAGGGAAGTTTTGTATGGGGTATTATGTTTTGTTCCCGAACACATCCCACTAACTTTAAAATCTTTTGAACATGATCTTCAACATCATGCTGTTGTCAAACCAGGCCGACAATATTGCTCCATGGCTGCCGACCTGCGCTAGACACGCCATCACTTTGTTGAGCCGAGCTCAACTTCTTCGGATCATTATCTCGGCAAGCCGAACAAAAGGCCAGCATCGTGAAGGATAAATCATCACCAACATCGCCACCCCACGGATTACACGGAGCGGGCATACCGGCATCGCCGCACGGTCGCTTCATCAAGCCGGCATCGACCACGTCACGACCTGCATCGGCAGGGCCGCACTATTGCTTCTTCAAGCTGGTGTCCATCACGCCGACCTACTTCGACTCATCGGCTGAATCGAGGCTTTGACATCTCGGCTGGACCGGGGCTTCACCATCTCTTCATCAACCTACTCCGTACACTTCGGCGTCACTAGCCGACCAGCTCTGTCATGTTAGCTGGACCGAGGGCTTTGTCTCGGCGAGCCAACCTTTGCCAGCATTGCCATGCCGTTGTTTTATCGCCCATCAGGCAATGGGTGTGCGGATCGAGTCCCAATTTTGGGAATCACCTTTCTTCGGATTGCTACAACAAATAAACCAGGTGTTATTAATCCCAGTATTTTTTGCTTGTTTGGGTTTATTTTTCCCAAGGAATTATTACTCTGATTTGTCCATCATATGTACACAGGTCTATCAAATGATGGCCGCATTAACGACGGTCGCGTGGTGGTTCGGTCAGTTTTCGTACATAGTCCGGCGAACGCCGCATCCGGAACTCGGACCGACCTGTGAATTCAGGCTTTGCCATGCCTTTGCCGCATCACGCCGACGCCGTGCATCGACATTGACTTCGGTGCCAGGCCATATTTCTTTTATTACTCACTTTGCATAAATTATTTATTATACAACGATTTTTTTAATTATTATTATTACTATTATCTCCGATTTGCATTATTTTTTGTGCACAGGAAAATGATCCGGGGACTTCGTCGTCACTTTGCCGGTCTGCATTGACCGTGCTATGTCACCACTTCGGCGTGTCGAGCTCTCCGCTCCGCCACCTCGGGACCGGCTTGGGGGATGGAAACTTGTCCCGCATCAAGCTCGGACCGCGTCATCAATGCCGAACACATTAACCAGCTAAGTCGCTTTCATGCTCAAAGTTTTAATTTTTAATTTGTGTTCGGTTCGACCAAACATTATACTTTTTTGGAAAAAAGTTGCTTGTAAAAAATTTCCTTGTCCAAACTTTGTTTGTGACACACATATTCAAATACCCCGTTTATTTGGGGGCTTCTTTTATGAAGCTTTTCCTCTTGCATATGATTATACTTGTACGGCTTCATTCCTTGTTCGTGTATTATGCCACAATATGCACCATAGTGACTTAAGCGATTTGCAAGCTGGGTTGCCTGGCTCCTGTGTTTACCCCTACGTTCTCGATTTTTCGGCTAGGGAGTAAAAGGAGCACCTCTCCGATTGTCATGACCGGGTCCTTCGAGCTCTGACCTCAGACTGGGTGAAGCCGAAAGCTAGCGGTCTTATTGTTTTCAATCATGGTCGGCACACAACGGAACTCATGAGTACAAAAAATCTATTGGACAAGTCTCATAGCAATAATGAGCACCGAAGAAAGGTATCGGTGGGGGTACTATTTTCTTTGAAGATGCTTCTTACACTTCATCTGTAATATAGCATAAGTTCCCTAAGCGCGCTTTGTCTGTTACAGTCTTATGGCCCGGTTGCCTGGTTATCGGAAACACTATCGATATTCTCGACAGGTGGAGTACATAACACTTTTCGGTCCTTGACCGAAGAGGGAGAAGCCAATGGTCGGTTAAGAAGCGTTTAAAGTTCGGTTGAACAAAGATATGATATAAGTACTTCGGTACATACAATCATTATACATAAAATTCTTTTACCCAAGTCACTTGGGGGCTCTTAAAATTTATATGAGCTATTTTATAGTAAATGTGTTTTCTTCTTGGTCGTTGCAAAGTCTTTTTCTATTGCTCCTTTTTCGACGTGAGTGTGTGGTCAATAGCTAGATAACCCATTTTCTCTCTAGTGACCGCTCGAGTTTAGTTCGCTAAACTGGTCTAACGAGAAGTACTCCGCCTTCAGGATAGGAGGCTGCAGCCATAGGCTGACCTGCTTGAAGTCTTGAGATCGGATGTATAATATTAATGCACGACAAAAGCACATTTTTCCCCAATTTTCGGATTGGCACCGAACACTTGATCTTGTTCAGGCGTCAAGTTTTTACTGACATTTTTTTTGGTTTTCCAAGCTTATGGCACTTGTAAACTATTTGTGTGTTTCTAGCACAAGTCTCACAGTGCAATGCCAGAGACCTTTATAGATTCGGCAAAAAAATTCTCGGATCTCACTATATATGCATTCGTTTCGAATTGTGTCTTCGGTCAATAGTTGGGTTGCCCGGCTCCTGCGCTTGCCTCCTACATTCCGCTTTGTTCGGCTAGGTGTGCAAAGGGAGAACCACCGCAATTGTGCTTCCAGCTCACATGGTTAAGCACCTCAGTGGAGAAAGCCGAAAACTGACTGTCACAATAAGCGTAAACTGGCCAGCAATCCGATGACGGTGTTAAATGACTGGCCATTCATAACATTGGACGAAGTGTTTACGGCTTGACCTCGACTGTCGCCGAACACTACCGGGGGCTAGTAACTGGCCTCCCAAACTAAATCCTCAATATTTTGCTCTTACATTAGAGCTGAGGTTTCATGATCATGCTTAGCATGACAACCCAAAGAAAGGAACCGATAGCGGAATTATTTTTTTTGGAAGACATTTATTATGTTAAACAGTGATATAACATATCTCTCTGCGTACCTTTGTTTATAAAACCGTATGCCAGATTGCCTTGTTTGTCGTAAATCTTTGCCCTCATAAAGGCTTTATAAAGTAGGACAAACACTCCTCGGCTATTGGCCGAGGAGGTGGAAGCCGATGGTCGGTCAACAAAGTTTTGTACAATGCGGATCCGAGCATTAATGATGTAAAGTACTTGGATACATAGAATCATTACACATAATTTATGATTTTACTCTGGATATTGATCCTTAATTTGGCCACCCGTGCCCGCATTAAGGCTCGGGGGCTACTGGGCTTCGGGCTTATCATTTACTAATATTAAAGGGGCGTATCGATCCCCTGATCTGGTGTTTCCATCCGACCAGTGTCTCGGGGGCTACTGCATTGGCAATCCAGTGCAGAAAATTTAAGTGCAATATAGTTTTCGAGGAGATTATGATCCTCAGGTTGGTCGGCCGCACCCAACCCGAGTCTCGAGGACTCTGCACACCGCTTTTTGTGTCCCGAAGTATTCTGCCGAGGTAGGAGTTAATCCTCAGACCGATTTTGCAAATCAACCTGAGTCTCAGCAGCTACTGGGATCAACGGTCTTATGTCATCCTTCAGGTGCATCTCGGGTTTTAGACCGATACACACCTTGAGGGCTACTAGCTATATATCTCGGCAGAGAATAAATTGCACCAATAAAAAATATAGACAAAAAAATCGGCCCACAGTCAGGGTGGTGCACCACCTCGGAAGCAGTCCGGCATAAAGCTCGGGCGCTAGTGGCTGGCTCCATAGAGGGCATTTCCGGCATTAAGCTCGGCTAAACTACTTCAACCTTTTTGAACCAAGGTGATTTATGACACCTCGGATATAGTCCGGCGTTGGAGCTCGGATACAGTCCGGCGTTGGATCTTGGACATAGTCTGGCGTTGGAGCTCGGATACATTTCGGCGTTGGAGCTCAGAAGCAGTCCAACATTGGTGCACGGCTGCAAAAGATACCTCGAATGCAGTCCGGCGTTAGAGCTTGGACGCAAGAGGACACTGCCTCCCGGGAACAACTTCAAACCCGAGGTGTGGCATAAAAATAACAAGGCATTGATAAAGGCCGGAAACTTAAAGGGGCTCCTCTGATACCCGACGTGTAAACTCGTCGAATGCATTTCGGCGATCCTCAAGATCGAAGATGAGAAGATTTGTTGAACCAATTTTCAAGACCGACAACTGAAGATGAAGAACAGTTCGGAAGAATTGAGGAGCATCCCTAACTTGAAGACTGGTTCAGGGGGCTACTGACTGTATCCTGGACTAGGGGGTACTCACCACGTCGTCTCCCGATCTGTTAGATTGGGCCGAGGACCCCCATGGCCGTATACTCATGGGCCAGTTCGGACAGCTGCCGCATACATGGAAGATTCCACAAGACTTGGTGATCAAGACAAGGACTCCTCCCCACCGGCGTATTCGGCTAGGACCCTTGTTATCCTAGGCCTCTGGTGCATTATATAAACCGAGGTCAGGCTAGTCGATAGAACATACAATCATACCATATGCTAGCTTTTAGGGTTTAGCCTCTCCGATCTCGTGGTAGATCAACTCTTGTACTACCCATATGATCAATATTAATCAAGCAGGACGTAGAGTTTTACCTCCATCAAGAGGGCCCAAACCTGGGTAAAACATCGTGTCCCCTGCCTCCTGTTACCATCCGCCTTAGACGCACAGTTCGGGACCCCCTACCCGAGATCCGCCGGTTTTGACACCGACACACACCAAGCACCCAAGGCAAGAAAACACACCCAGGACGAGATACAAGGGTGCCGGGCACCGAGACACCACTCCAACGAACTACAAAGCACACTAAAGATGAGCAAAGAGGCATCGCCTTGAGCCAACGGAGATCACCATGAGCAATCACCAAGGAGAGGTGAGACGACCGACGACGGAGCAAGGACTCCAAAACGGTGTCTCCAACAAGGGTACGACCATAGCCGCCACCGTCCGATCACGCAGATCAGGTTTTCACTCGGAGTAACCCGAAGGGAAAGGAAGCACCGCGACAGAGCCTGCAGGGAGGAAACAACGTCCGTGGATGCCGCCACCGTCGGCCAGTACAAGGACTGGGTAAGTGATGTACCCCGGTGCACCAACCCTTCGGCATCCCCAGCTCCACCAACCACCCACATCCATGCCGCCTGCGCGGCCATGTCTGCTCGCCCACACCCGAGTGATACGTCTCCGTCGTATCAATAATTTTTGATTGTTCCATGCCAATATTCTAAAACTTTCATATACTTTTGGCAATTTTTATACTATTTTTGGGACTAAGATATTGATCCAGTGCCCAGTGCCAGTTCCTGTTTGTTGCATATTTTTTGTTTCGCAGTAAATCCATATCAAACGGAGTCCAAACGTGATAAAAACTGATGGAGATTTTTTTTAGAATATATGTGATTTTTGGGAAGAAAAATCAACGCGAGACGATGCTCGAGGGGGGCACGAGGCAGGGGGCACGCCCCAGGGGGGCAGGCGCGCCCTGGGCCCTCATGGCCATCCCGTAAGGCGGTTGATGCCCTTCTTTCGCAGCAAGAAAGCTAATATCCGGATAGAGATCGTGTTAAAATTTCAGCCCAATCGAAGTTACGGATCTCCGGGAATATAAGAAACGGTGAAAGGGTAGAATCTGAGAATGCAGAAACAGGGAGAGACAGAGAGACAGATCCAATCTCGGAGGGGCTCTCGCCCCTCCCATGCCATGGAGACCAAGGCCCAGAGGGGAAACCCTTCTCCCATCTAGGGAGGAGGTCAAGGAAGAAGAAGAAGAAGAAGGGGGGGCTCTCCCCCTCTCTTCTGGTGGCGCCGGAACACCGTCGGGGCCACCATCATCACCGCAATCTTCACCAACAACTTCACCGCCATCATCACCAACTCTTCCCCCCTCTATGCAGCGGTGTAACCCCTCTTTTACCCGTTGTAATCTCTACTTAAACATGGTGCTCAATGCTATATATTATTTTCCAATGATGTATGGCTATCCTATGATGTTTGAGTAGATCCGTTTTGTCCTATGGGCTATTTGATGATCGTGATTGGTTTGAGTTGCATGTTTTATTATTGGTGTTGTCCTATGGTGCTCTCCGTGTCGCTCAAGTGTGAGGGATCCCCACTGTAGGGTTTGCAATATGTTCATGATTTGCTTATGGTGGATGGCGTGAGTGACATAAGCACATACCCGAGTAAGTAGGTTGTTTGCGTATGGGATAAAGAGGACTTGATACTTTAATGCTATGGTTGGGTTTTACCTTAATGATCTTTAGTAGTTGCAGACGCTTTCTAGAGTTCCAATCATAAGTGCATATGATCCAAGTAGAGAAAGTATGTTAGCTTATGCCTCTCCCTCAAATAAAATTGCAATAATGATTATCGGTCTAGTTATTGATTGCCTAGGGAACAAAAAGCTCTCTACTAAAATTAATTTAGTTGTGTCTTTATCTAAACAGCCCCTACTTTTTATTTACATGCTCTTTATTATCTTGCAAACCTATCCAAGTACACCTATAAAGTACTTCTAGTTTCATACTTGTTCTAGGTAAAGCGAACGTCAAGCGTGCGTAGAGTTGTATCGGTAGTCGATAGAACTTGAGGGAATATTTGTTCTACCTTTAGCTCCTCGTTGGGTTCGACACTCTTACTTATCAAAAACTGTTGCGACCCCCTATACTTGTGGGTTGTCAAGACCTTTTTCTGGCGCCATTGCCGGGGAGCCATAGTGTGGGGTGAATATTCTCGTGTGTGCTTGTTTGCTTTATCACTAAGTAATTTTTATTTGCTGTTCTAAGTTGTTCTCTATCTTTAATTATGGATATGGAACACGAAATACCAAAAAAAATTAGGTTTACTTGCTACTCATGGAGATGGGGAACCTCCTAAAACTCTCGATGCACATTATGTGAAATATATCATGTACTACTTTGATAATCTTGAGAAAACCCTATTCAATTATATAATGGGAGACACATTGGATCAACGTGAATACTTCAGGGATTATCGATTGACACAAAAAGGAAAACTATTATGGGATCAAGTTCATATGTTGCATTGGTATGCTCGGCAACTTTGCTTGAGATATGACTATACTTGTTGCTCTAGGATGAAGGCTCCACACCTTCCCTTTTCATGCAAATTTAATTATTATAAAACCTTGGCTTCTTATGCTAATGGTATATATGATTACTATGATGTGGAACAAATAGAAGAATTTGTTGCTTTTATGGGTGCTTATGAAATTGAATCTTTGTTTAAAGAGTGTGAAAATTTTGATGATTCATTTTATAGACCTGAAAATTTGGCTATCCTTAAATATTCCTATGAGAATTATGAATTCAATTCCGATATTGATGATTTTATTGAGAGAGTCTCCGCTGTCCAAGAAGAGACTAATATTTTGCAGGAGTCTATGGAAAAAGAAATTGATGAAACTGTGAGCTCATTGGATGAAAAAGATGCGGAGGAGAGCGAAGAACAAAAGGAGGAAGAGCGGATTGATCACCTGTGCCCACCTTCTAATGAGAGTAACTCTTCAACGCATACATTGTTTAATTTCCCTTCATGCTTACCGAAGGATGATTGCTATGATGATTGTTATGATCCCGTTGATTCTTTTAAAATATCCCTTTTTGATGATGCTTGCTATGCTTGTGGCCAAGATGCCAATATGAATTATGCTTATGGAGCTGAACTTGCTATTGTTCCTTATGTTAAACATGAAATTGTTGCTATTGCACCCACGCATGATAATCCTATTATCTTTTTGAATTCTCCCAACTACACTATATCGGAGAAGTTTACCCTTATTAAGGATTATATTGATGGGTTGTGAAAGGGCATGTAGCCCCTAAGTGTGGTTTTGGTAATTAAATAACAATCTCTATGGACTAATGTTTTCAGTGAGATATATTTGAAGGTTTTGTCCATAGAAGGTGCCACAAGGATATTGGATGGAATCATGGATGAAGTCCATATATATGAAGATAATGCCTCAAGGATATTGGATGGAATCAAGGATGAAGTCCATATATATGAAGATATATTTGCCCTATGCTTTGGTATTAAATGACAATTCCTATGGAGCATTAAGTGCATTGAATCTTATATAAAGATGTGTTCCATAGTGATGCTTGAAGTGCATTGGGTTGTTTTGTGAAGTCTGCCATCAAAGCATCCGAAGAAGTCCTCATGGTATCCTTCTCTGGATACCCTATGCACACGGGCTTGTACCATGCGCACAGGGCCGAGTGTCAACTCTCTGGATACCCCGTGCTCACGGGGCCTAGGTGTTGGCTCTCGAGATCCCATATCCAGTGAGGTTTCAAGGTGGTCTTCGGGTACTTCTATTGACGCCATCAAGATTGGTTTCAATGCCTAATCTAATTATGTTCATGATGGAGTTCATTGGAGGATCTCAAAGATTGATATATTTGGGCTTCTGAGGATCAAGGCTTGAGAGAGTAATCAAAGAGAAGAATTCAAGTTATGGTTTCAAGACAAGATCATGGTGAGCTCATGTGCTGGGTTTAGGTTGATCAAGTCTTGAAGCAAACAACTAGAGTGAAGAATTCATTGTGCCTCTCAAGATATTATGATGGAGGGCTTTTAAGGATCAAGGGCTTGAGAGAATAATCAAAGAGAAGAATTCAAGTTATGGTCTCAAGACAAGATCATGGTGAGCTCATGTGTTGGGTTTCGGTTGATCAAGTATTGAAGCAAGCAACTAGAGTGACGAAGTCATTATGCCTCTCAAGAGATTGTGATGGAGTTTTTTTAGAAGGGCAAGTGGTGACCAAGATGATATTCATAGTGGAACTTGATATGGTCATGGAAGGGTCTTTGGTGATATAGTCTTGAAGCAATGAAGGGAAATGAGGAGTTCATTGTGGCTTTCAAGAAACCAAGATGGAGCTTGGAGTAAAGATGTTGGTTGACCAAGATGAAGCTCGAAGATTATATCTAAGTGGTCAACTCTCAAAGCACAAACATTGTACCACGTGAGACCAAGTGATCTAGTGGTATGGTAAGTAATTGTGAATTGTGCTTTGTTACCTAACCCATGCTATATGTTTGGTATGTCTATGTTGGTTAGATGTTTCTCATGGGCTTGCATCAAAAGGAAATATTTCAAGTAGCCTATGTGAGGATGACATCAAGTGGTGATGGTCATCGGGTTCGAGGTGTCCAAGTGCAAGATGAGAAGCCGGAGGTTATATTCTTTGAAGCTTGCGGTCCACATCATGATAATGCACATGTGAAGATGGGCTTAAGTTAAGGCTTCCCTCATTGCAATATGAGGAAGCAATTCGAGTATCTTCACCAAGTGGTTGTGGACAAGAAAGGGATTCCAACTTGAGGCAAGCATTAAAGTCATCATCAAGCTCAAGTTGAATATGCAAGGCAAAGGTATAACTTAGCTAGGTTTTTCTAGTTTTGCCGATCTCATAGTGCTTGGTGGGAGACCGGATTATAGGTTTGATAGCCGTACTATCAAGAGGGACTCTCGGGCGAGTAGCTTGATCACGTCGCATGTAGAGAGCTCAAACCTTTGCATTACTTGCATCATACTTTCTTGTTGATCTTGGGTGGTTCTCTATGTGAGGACCTTGGGCTTTTCCCTAGCTTCAAAACGAGCCCAAGATCATCAAATTCGGAGTTCGTATGCCAAAGTTATGCATGTTTTAGTGGGCCGCTGCAGGCTGTCCTGGGTACCCCATGGGCACGGGCTCGTACCGTGCGCACGGGACCCCGTGGGCACGGGGTCTAAACCCCCATGGGCACGGGGTGTCCAGGAACTGCCCGTTGAGCCCCAACGGCTAGTTTTGGGTTTTGGCTATTTAAGGGCTCCTTCCTCCCACCGGTTGGGGGGTTGTTGATTCACATTCAAAACATCATTTTGGGCCTCTTACCACCTCTCCCAAACCCCTATCTCCCCTCTAAGTGAAGGGGGATTTGTGGATGGATCTTGGAGTCATTTGTTGATTTCCTCCATTGCATCCCCTCTCTTCAATCTCCCACTTTCTTGAGTTGCATCCTGTGAGATTGAGAGAGTGAGTTGAGCATTTGTTGCTTGACCTTGCATTGCATTTGTTGCGTTGGTTTGAGCTCCCTGCATCGATTTGTTCGAGTGAGAGCCCGTGAGTTTATTACTCTTGGAGGCTTCGCCTCCTAGACGGTTTGGTGATATCATTGAGAAGATTGTGAAGAGGCCTATGTGGCCAAGGTTCCCCCGGAAGCTTCCTTTTGTGGTGTGCTTCGGGGAAGGGTGTTCAAGAGGCCTAGGTGGTCAAGTTCCTCCGGAAGCTTCCGTGGTTGTGGTGTGCTCCGGAGAAGTTTGTAAAGGTGTGGTGGTCGCCTTCAAGACCAACCCCGAGTGAACCGAGGCTCATCCGTTGGGGGTGACTCGAAAGGGAGAATACGGTGAGTCACTTGGTGACGCCCCGGAGCTTCGGCTTCGGCACCGCTCTAACGGAGATTAGCACTCTCACGAGTGTGAACTTCGGGATAAATCCGCGTCCCCGACTCACTTGTGGTTATCTCATACCCACACCCTTTACTTTCCACAATTCATACTTGCTCATATTGAGATATCTTGTAATAGTTGAATTGCTTATTTGTTCCTTCATTTTCCATATCTTGTGATATAGTTTGTGCTTGCTAGTTTTCTTAAGTGCCTATCTTGTTTAGCATAGGTTGTTGGTGCGCTTAGTTGAGCCTAGCATATTTAGGATTTGTGCTTGAAAAGTATCCTGTCGGTGTACAAAAAGAGGGGTTCACTTTTTTTGTACCTTTATAATTGTGCACGTACAGTCTGAGCCACGGGCACCACCACACCAAGCAAGGCAAGGAGGTGAGCCAGGGTAAGACCGAAGCTCAAGGGAGCTAGGACGACGCCAAGGCCAAGACCATGAAGAGCAAAAGGGACGAAGCGGACTCCCCCGGCAAGATCCTTGCCGGGAGACAGCTTTGGCAACCCCGGCAAGACCCTTGCCATGGCGACTCGCCCCACGCCTACGAAGCAAATTACCCTTGAGTCCACTGCCCCCAAGGGGCAAGGATTCGGGAGACATCCCCGTGGTGGCATGCAGATCTTTGTGAAGACATTCAAGATCAGATACGCACTAAGAAGACGACGACCTTTGGCGAGATACCAGCCAGGGAAGACCACGAGACCCCCGGCAAGCGCCTCGCCGGGGATGACAGCAGGCGCCTCGGCAAGACCCTTGCCGGGGCCTGGGCAAGGCCCTTGCCAAGTGTTGGGGAACGCAGTAATTTCAAAATTTTCCTACGCACACGTAAGATCATGGTGATGCACAGCAACGAGAGGGGAGAGTGTTGTCTACGTACCAACGCAGACCGACTGCGGAAGCGATCACACAACGTAGAGGAAGTAGTCGTACGTCTTCTTCCCGATCCGACCGATCCAAGCACCGTTACTCCGGCACCTCCGAGTTCTTAGCACACGTTCAGCTCGATGACGATCCTCGGGCTCCGATCCAGCAAAGCGTCGAGGAAGAGTTCCGTCAGCACGACGGCGTGGTGACGATCTTGATGTAATACCGACGCAGGGCTTCGCCTAAGCACTACAACGGTATGATCGAGGTGGAATTTGGTGGCAGGGGGCACCGCACACGGCTAAGGAACGATCTCAAGGATCAACTTGTGTGTCTTGGGGTGTCCCCTGCCCCCGTATATAAAGGTTGGAGGGAGGGGGGCTGGCCGGCCAGAGAGAGGGAGGCGCAGGGGGAGTCCTACTCCTACCGGGAGTAGGACTCCCCCTTCCAATCCTATTCCAACTAGGACTCTCAAGGGGGAAAGGAGAGAGAGGGGGGCCGACCCATTCTCCTAGTCCTACTAGGACTTGGGGAAGGGGGGGGCGCGGCCAGGCTGTGGGCTGCCCCTTCTCTCTTTTCCACTAAGGCCCAATAGGCCCATTAGTCTCCCGGGGGTTTCCGGTAACCCTCCCGGTATTCCGGTAAAATCCCGATTTCACCCGGAACACTTCCTATGTCCAAACATAGGCTTCCAATATATCAATCTTTACGTCTCGACCATTTCGAGACTCCTCGTCATGTCCGTGATCTCATCCGGCACTCCGAACAACCTTCGGTACATCAAAATGCATAAACTCATAATAACTGTCATCGTAACGTTAAGCGTGCGGACCCTACGGTTTGAGAACATTGTAGACATGATCGAGACACGTCTCCGGTCAATAACCAATAGCGGGACCTAGATGCCCATATTGGCTCCTACATATTCTACGAAGATCTTTATCGGTCAGACCGCATAACAACATACGTTGTTCCCTTTGTCATCGGTATGTTACTTGCCCGAGATTCGATCGTCGGTATCCAATACCTAGTTCAATCTCGTTACCGGCAAGTCTCTTTACTCGTTCCGTAATACATCATCTCACAACTAACATATTAGTTGCAGTGCTTGCAAGGCTTATGTGATGTGCATTACCGAGAGGGCCCAGAGATACCTCTCCGACAATCGGAGTGACAAACCCTAATCTCGAAATACGCCAACCCAACATCTACCATTGGAGACACCTGTAGTACTCCTTTATAATCACCCAGTTACGTTGTGACGTTTGGTAGCACCCAAAGTGTTCCTCCGGCAAACGGGAGTTGCATAATCTCATAGTCATAGGAACATGTATAAGTCATGAAGAAAGCAATAGCAACATACTAAACGATCGGGTGCTAAGCTAATGGAATGGGTCATGTCAATCAGATCATTCAACTAATGATGTGACCTCGTTAATCAAATAACAACTCTTTGTTCATGGTTAGGAAACATAACCATCTTTGATTAACGAGCTAGTCAAGTAGAGGCATACTAGTGACACTCTGTTTGTCTATGTATTCACACATGTATTATGTTTCCGGTTAATACAATTCTAGCATGAATAATAAACATTTATCATGATATAAGGAAATAAATAATAACTTTATTATTGCCTCTAGGGCATATTTCCTTCAGTCTCCCACTTGCACTAGAGTCAATAATCTAGTTCACATCGCCATGTGATTTAGCAGCAATAGTTCACATCACCATGTGATTAACACCCATAGTTCACATCGTCATGTGACCAACAATCAAAGGGTTTACTAGAGTCTGTAATCTAGTTCACATCTCTATGTGATTAACACCCAAAGAGTACTAAGGTGTGATCATGTTTTTGCTTGTGAGATAATTTTAGTCAACGGGTCTGTCACATTCAGATCCGTAAGTATTTTGCAAAATTCTTTGTCTATAATGCTCTGCATGGAGCTACTCTAGCTAATTGCTCCCACTTTCAATATGTATCCAGATTGTGACTTTAGATTCATCTGGATCAGTGTCAAAAACTTGCATCGACGTAACCCTTTACGATGAACCTTTTTGTCACGTCCATAATCGAGAAACACATCCTTATTTCACTAAGGATAATTCTGACCGCTGTCCAGTGATCTACTCCTAGATCACTATTGTACTCCCTTGCCAAATCAGTGCAGGGTATACAATAGATCTGGTACACAGCATGGCATACTTTATAGAACCTATGAATGAGGCATAGGGAATGACTTTCATTCTCTTTCTATCTTCTACCGTGGTCGGGCTTTGAGTCTTTACTCAACTTCACACCTTGTAACACAGGCAAGAAACTTTTTCTTTGACTGTTCTGTTTTGAACTACTTCAAAATCTTGTCAAGGTATGTACTTATTGAAAAACTTATCAAGCGTCTTGATCTATCTCTATAGATCTTGAAGCTCAATATGTAAGCAGCTTTACCGAAGTCTTTCTTTGAAAAACTCCTTTCAAACACTCCTTCTATGCTTTACAGAATAATTCTACATTATTTCCGATCAACAATATGTCATTCACATATACTTATCAGAAATGTTGTAGTGCTCCCACTCACTTTCTCGTAAATACAGGCTTCACCGCAAGTCTGTATAAAACTATATGCTTTGATCAACTTATCAAAGCGTATATTCCAACTCCGAGATGCTTGCACCAGTCCACAGATCGATCGCTGGAGCTTGCACATTTTGTTAGCACCTTTCGGATTGACAAAACCTTCTAGTTGCATCACATACAACTCTTCTTTAATAAATCCATTAAGGAATGCAGTTTTGTTTATCCATTTGCCAGATTTCATAAAATGCGGCAATTGCTAACATGATTCGGACAGACTTAAGCATAGATACGAGTGAGAAAAACTCATCGTAGTCAACACCTTGAACTTGTCGAAAACCTTTTTCGACAATTCTAGCTTTGTAGATAGTAACACTACTATCAGCGTCCGTCTTCCTCTTGAAGATCCATTTATTTTCTATGGTTTGCCGATCATCGGGCAAATCCATCAAAGTCCATACTTTGTTCTCATACATGGATCATATCTCAGATTTCATGGCCTCAAACCATTTCGCGGAATCTGGGCTCATCATCGCTTCCTCATAGTTCGTAGGTTCATCATGATCTAGTAGCATGACTTCCAGAAAAGGATTACCGTACCACTCTGGCGCAGATCTTACTCTGGTTGATCTACGAGGTTCAGTAGCATCTTGTTCTGAAGTTTCATGATCATCATCATTAGCTTCCTCACTAACTGGTGTAGGTGTCACAGAAATAGTTTTCTGTAATGTACTACTTTCCAATAAGGGAGCAGGTACAGTTACCTCGTCAAGTTCTACTTTCCTCCCACTCACTTCTTTCGAGAGAAACTCCTTCTCCAGAAAGTTTCCGAATTTTAGCAACAAAAGTCTTGCCTTCGGATCTGTGATAGAAGGTGTATCCAATAGTTTCCTTTGGATATCCTATGAAGACACACTTCTCCAATTTGAGTTTGAGCTTATCAGGATGAAACTTTTTCATATAAGCATCGCAACCCCAAACTTTAAGAAACGACAGCTTAGGTTTCTTGCCAAACCATAGTTCACACGGTGTCGTCTCAACGGATTTAGATGGTGCCCTATTTAACGTGAATGCAGCTGTCTCTAATGCATAACCCCAAAACGATAGTGGTAAATCGGTAAGAAACATCATAGATTGCACTATATCCAATAAAGTACGGTTATGACGTTCGGACACACCATTACACTATGGTGTTCCTTGTGGCGTGAGTAGTGAAACTATTTCACATTGATTTTAACTAAAGGCCAAACTCGTAACTCAAATACTCTTCTCTACGATCAGATCATAGAAACTTTATTTTCTTGTTACGATGATTTTTCACTTCACTCTGAAATTCTTTGAACTTTTCAAATGTTTCAGACTTATGTTTCATCAAGTAGATATACTCATATCTGCTCAAATCATCTGTGAAGATCAGAAAATAATGATACCTGTCGTGAGCCTCAATATTCATTGGACCACATACATCAGTATGTATGATTTCCAACAAATCTGTTGCTCGCTCCATTGTTCCGGAGAACGGCATTTTAGTCATCTTGCCCAAAAGGCATGGTTCGCAAGCATCAAGTGATTCATAATCAAGTGATTCCGAAAGCCCATCAGCATGGAGTTTCTTCATGCGCTTTATACCAATATGACCTAAACGGCAGTGCCACAAATAAGTTGCACTATCATTATTAACTTTGCGTCTTTTGGTTTCAATATTATGGATATGTGTATCACTACGATCGAGATCCAACGAACTTGTTTCATTGGGTGTATGACCATCGAAGGTTTTATTCATGTAAACAGAACAACAATTATTCTCTGACTTTAATGAATAACCGTGTTGCAATAAACATGATCAAATCATATTCATGCTCAACGCAAAAACCAAATAACACTTATTTAAGTTCAACACTAATCCCGAAAGTATAGGGGAGTGTGCGATGATGATCATATCAATCTTGGAACTACTTCCAACACACATCGTCACTTCACCCTTAACTAGTCTCTGTTTATTCTGCAACTCCTGTTTCGAGTTACTACTCTTAGCAACTGAACTAGCATCAAATACTGAGGGGTTGCTATAAACACTAGTAAAGTACACATCAATAACATGTATATCAAATATACTTATGTTCACTTTGCCATCCTTCTTATCCGCCAATCACTTGGGGTAGTTCCGCTTCCAGTGACCAGTCTCTTTGCAGTAGAAGCACTTAGTCTCAGGCTTAGGATCAGACTTGGGCTTCTTCACTTGAGCAGCAACTTGCTTGCTGTTCTTCTTGAAGTTCCCCTTCTTCCCTTTGCCCTTTTCTTGAAACTAGTGGTCTTGTCAACCATCAACATTTGATGTTTTTCTTGATTTCTACCTTCGTTGATTTCAGCATCACGAAGAGCTTGGGAGTTGTTTCCGTTATCCCTTGCATATTATAGTTCATCACGAAGTTCTACTAACTTAGTGATGATGACTAGAGAATTCTGTCAATCACTATCTTATCTGGAAGATTAACTCCCACTTGATTCAAGCGATTGTAGTACCCAGACAATCTGAGCACATGCTCACTAGTTGAGCGATTCTCCTCCATCTTTTAGCTATAGAACTTGTTGGAGATTTCATATCTCTCAACTCGGGTATTTGCTTGAAATATTAACTTCAACTCCTGGAACATCTCATATGGTCCATGACGTTCAGAACGTCTTTGAAGTCCCGATTCTAAGCCATTAAGCATGGTGCACTAAACTATCAAGTAGTCATCATATTGAGCTAGCCAAACGTTCATAACGTCTGCATCTGCTCCTGCAATAGGTCTGTCACCCAGCGGTGCATCAAGGACATAATTTTTCTGTGCAGCAATGAGGATAAACCTCAGATCACGGATCCAATCCGCATCATTGCTACTAACATTTTTCAACACAATTTTCTCTAGGAACATATCAAAATAAACACAGGGAAGCAACAACGCGAGCTATTGATCTACAACATAATTTGCAAAATACTACCATGACTAAGTTCATGATAAGTTTAAGTTCAGTTAATCAAATTACTTAAGAACTCCCACTTAGATAGATATCCCTCTAATCCTCTAAGTGATCACGTGATCCAAATCAACTAAACCATAACCGATCATCACGTGAGATGGAGTAGTTTTCAATGGTGAACATCGTTATGTTGATCATATCTTCTATATGATTCACGCTCGACCTTTCGGTCTCTGTGTTCCGAGGCCATATCTGCATATGCTAGGCTCGTCAAGTTTAACCTGAGTATTCCGTGTGCGCAACTGTTTTGCACCCGTTGTATTTGGACGTAGAGCTTATCACACCCGATCATCACGTGGTGTCTGGGCACGACGAACTTTGGCAACGGTGCATACTCAGGGAGAACACTTCTTGATAATTTAGTGAGAGATCATCTTATAATGCTACCATCAATCAAAGCAAGATAAGATGCATAAAAGGATAAACATCACATGCAATCAATATAAGTGATATGATATGGCCATCATCATCTTGTGCTTGTGATCTCCATCTCCGAAGCACCGTCATGATCACCATCGTCACCGGCGCGACACCTTGATCTCCATCGTAGCATCGTTGTCGTCTCGCCAATCTTATGCTTCCACGACTATCACTACCGCTTAGTAATAAAGTAAAGCATTACATCGCGATTGCATTGCATACAATAAAGCGACAACCATATGGCTCCTGCCAGTTGCCGATAACTCGGTTACAAAACATGATCATCTCATACAACAAAATCAGCATCATGCCTTGACCATATCACATCACAACATGCCCTGCAAAAACAAGTTAGACGTCCTCTACTTTGTTGTTGCAAGTTTTACGTGGCTGCTACGGGCTTAAGTAAGAACTCATCTCACCTACGCATCAAAACCACAACGATAGTTCGTCAAATAGACTCCGTTTTAACCTTCTCAAGGACCGGGCGTAGTCACACTTGGTTCAACTAAAGTTGGAGAGACAGTCTTCCGCAAGCCATCTATGTGCAAAGCACGTCGAGGGAACCGGTCTCGCGTAAGAGTACGCGTAAGGTTGGTCCGGATCGTCTCACCCAACAATACCGCCGAACCAAAGTATGACATGCTGGTAGGCAGTATGACTTGTATCGCCCACAACTCACTTGTGTTCTACTCGTGCAAATAACATCAAACCATAAAACCTTGGCTCGGATGCCACTGTTGGGGAACGCAGTAATTTCAAAATTTTCCTACGCACACGCAAGATCATGGTGATGCACAGCAACGAGAGGGGAGAGTGTTGTCTACGTACCAACGCAGACCGACTGCGGAAGCGATCACACAACGTAGAGGAAGTAGTCGTACGTCTTCTTCCCGATCCGACCGATCCAAGCACCGTTACTCCGGCACCCGACTCACTTGTGGTTATCTCATACCCACACCCTTTACTTTCCACAATTCATACTTGCTCATATTGAGATATCTTGTAATAGTTGAATTGCTTATTTGTTCCTTCATTTTCCATATCTTGTGATATAGTTTGTGCTTGCTAGTTTTCTTAAGTGCCTATCTTGTTTAGCATAGGTTGTTGGTGCGCTTAGTTGAGCCTAGCATATTTAGGATTTGTGCTTGAAAAGTATCCTGTCGGTGTACAAAAAGAGGGGTTCACTTTTTTTGTACCTTTATAATTGTGCACGTACAGTCTGAGCCACGGGCACCACCACACCAAGCAAGGCAAGGAGGTGAGCCAGGGTAAGACCGAAGCTCAAGGGAGCTAGGATGACGCCAAGGCCAAGACCATGAAGAGCAAAAGGGACGAAGCGGACTCCCCCGGCAAGATCCTTGCCGGGAGACAGCTTTGGCAACCCCGGCAAGACCCTTGCCATGGCGACTCGCCCCACGCCTACGAAGCAAATTACCCTTGAGTCCACTGCCCCCAAGGGGCAAGGATTCGGGAGACATCCCCGTGGTGGCATGCAGATCTTTGTGAAGACATTCAAGATCAGATACGCACTAAGAAGACGACGACCTTTGGCGAGATACCAGCCAGGGAAGACCACGAGACCCCCGGCAAGCGCCTCGCCGGGGATGACAGCAGGCGCCTCGGCAAGACCCTTGCCGGGGCCTGGGCAAGGCCCTTGCCAAGTGTTGGGGAACGCAGTAATTTCAAAATTTTCCTACGCACACGTAAGATCATGGTGATGCATAGCAACGAGAGGGGAGAGTGTTGTCTACGTACCAACGCAGACCGACTGCGGAAGCGATCACACAACATAGAGGAAGTAGTCGTACGTCTTCTTCCCGATCCGACCGATCCAAGCACCGTTACTCCGGCACCTCCGAGTTCTTAGCACACGTTCAGCTCGATGACGATCCTCGGGCTCCGATCCAGCAAAGCGTCGAGGAAGAGTTCCGTCAGCACGACGGCGTGGTGACGATCTTGATGTAATACCGACGCAGGGCTTCGCCTAAGCACTACAACGGTATGATCGAGGTGGAATTTGGTGGCAGGGGGCACGGCACACGGCTAAGGAACGATCTCAAGGATCAACTTGTGTGTCTTGGGGTGTCCCCTGCCCCCGTATATAAAGGTTGGAGGGAGGGGGGCTGGCCGGCCAGAGAGAGGGAGGCGCAGGGGGAGTCCTACTCCTACCGGGAGTAGGACTCCCCCTTCCAATCCTATTCCAACTAGGACTCTCAAGGGGGAAAGGAGAGAGAGGGGGGCCGGCCCCTTCTCCTAGTCCTACTAGGACTTGGGGAAGGGGGGGGGGCGCGGCCAGGCTGTGGGCTGCCCCTTCTCTCTTTTCCACTAAGGCCCAATAGGCCCATTAGTCTCCCGGGGGTTTCCGGTAACCCTCCCGGTATTCCGGTAAAATCCCGATTTCACCCGGAACACTTCCTATGTCCAAACATAGGCTTCCAATATATCAATCTTTACGTCTCGACCATTTCGAGACTCCTCGTCATGTCCGCGATCTCATCTGGGACTCCGAACAACCTTCGGTACATCAAAATGCATAAACTCATAATAACTGTCATCGTAACGTTAAGCGTGCGGACCCTACGGTTCGAGAACAATGTAGACATGATCGAGACACGTCTCCGGTCAATAACCAATAGCGGGACCTAGATGCCCATATTGGCTCCTACATATTCTACGAAGATCTTTATCGGTCAGACCGCATAACAACATACGTTGTTCCCTTTGTCATCGGTATGTTACTTCCCCGAGATTCGATCGTCGGTATCCAATACCTAGTTCAATATCGTTACCGGCAAGTCTCTTTACTCGTTCCGTAATACATCATCTCACAACTAACATATTAGTTGCAGTGCTTGCAAGGCTTATGTGATGTGCATTACCGAGAGGGCCCAGAGATACCTCTCCGACAATCGGAGTGACAAACCCTACTCTCGAAATACGCCAACCCAACATCTACCATTGGAGACACCTGTAGTACTCCTTTATAATCACCCAGTTACGTTGTGACGTTTGGTAGCACCCAAAGTGTTCCTCCGGCAAATGGGAGTTGCATAATCTCATAGTCATAGGAACATGTATAAGTCATGAAGAAAGCAATAGCAACATACTAAACGATCGGGTGCTAAGCTAATGGAATGGGTCATGTCAATCAGATCATTCAACTAATGATGTGACCTCGTTAATCAAATAACAACTCTTTGTTCATGGTTAGGAAACATAACCATCTTTGATTAACGAGCTAGTCAAGTAGAGGCATACTAGTGACACTCTGTTTGTCTATGTATTCACACATGTATTATGTTTCCGGTTAATACAATTCTAGCATGAATAATAAACATTTATCATGATATAAGGAAATAAATAATAACTTTATTATTGCCTCTAGGGCATATTTCCTTCACCAAGGACATCCGCAGGGCCACCACCAGGCCCACGCCGACTAAACCTCCACCATCGTAGGCATGCGGCTGCCGACCCAACCAGCTGGGCAGGCACCTACGTGGCGGCATGCAGATCTTCGTGAAACCCTCCACTACGCCACCTCAGCTGCCTGCCTACCTACATGGCATCACAGGCATCGCTGGCCAGGGCGCGTGTCGACATAAGAAGGAGCGGCGACGGACGATACATGTTTCTCCCCCCGTCCCCGATAAAGCAAGGACACCTAAGCAAGACACATTAAATGCGCCTTATCATGTAATGCGAGGGATAACCTCGCATCACTGTACCCTTTCCACCTCCTGCGTGCCACTGTGGCAACCCCTTTTCTATAAAAGGAGGCCCGAGGCGACCAGGAGGAGGATTCGGCTTTTTGGAGCTCCTAATACCCCAGAGCTAGCTCAAGAACAGGAATATACATCCACCAAAGCAGGAGTAGGGTTTTACGCTTCCTCGCGGCCCGAACCTGGATAAACAAACTGTGTACTATCTGTTTGATCCGCTCTTCTCACGACCCCGCGCCCCGCTAACTGTAGTAGGGATTCTTGTGATCCTGTAGGTGTCGTTCCCACCGACATCTTTGGTGCGCCAGGTAGGGGGCACAGTTGTGAGAATCGGCTTTAGCAGTTAGTTCGATGCTTCTTCATCATCATGGTGCCCAAGAAGAAGACGACGGTGGCGGTTGGCCAGTCGGAAGCCGGACAGCCCGTCCCGACGCGGGCGAGCAGCGGATCGGTCGTAGAAAGGACCCGGGGCGCTGCTCGCGAACACCAACACCATCCCAGCCGCCAGAGTTTGGGAGGCGGCGATGTTTGTGCGCCTGGTAACGGGCCACACATCGCCAAATCCAAAGGCGGAGCCAGGCCCTCCGCGGGTGGAGCGGGGCCTTCCAAGGTCATCGCCACCCCACCCGAAGGCGACGCAAGGGCCTCCAAGACTCCCACGCTGGCACCAACAGCGCGATCCTCCCAGGCAGCGCGCGACGAACGGTGTCATCACGCCAAAGATCCCGGGCATCGCCGCGGGAAGAGCCCCGAGCGCCACTCCCAGGACGTAGAAGACATGCCCGCTCGCCGAAGCACTGGTGACAATGGCATGCGACCGCGGGGTCATGATAGAGCTCCTTCTGACATGGTCAGAAGTCGAAGCGCACCGCGATCCGTGCAGGTTCCGCTGCCACCGACGCCAGCAGAGGACCTGGCGCGCGCGCAGTTGCTCCTCGACTTTCCTCCCACTACCGGGAAACTTGACGAATGGAGAGCCACTATCCGAAGCCTTGTTGCGGTGGCCAACAAAGACGAACCAAGTCCGGTGGGGCCCCCGGGTCGACGCTCCAATGGAGTCCCACGCACCAGTGGCGGAAAGGTCGGCGGCGCCACAACCACGGTGCATTCACCTCTTCCCCATCCGATACCGCTGACGCCGGCTCGTCGCGGTGTCACGGGCGACGGCATTTCCATAGCGTCGTCTGACCCACGGACCCACTGTGACTAGCGCCAAGTTCTTCGGGAACGAGCCCATGAAGACGCTCGAACCACTATCGAGCGCCGGCGCGGAGCGCGCCACCAGTCAGACAGGCGAGCAGGGCCTGCTACAAACCACCCGGCCCTGGAGAGCCCTGGAGGCCTACCTTACGAGGTAGGCTGTCCGGCTTTTACCCGTGAGCTGCGGCAGTTCCAGTGGCCCACTCGCCGCACCTTCAAACCTGACGTTGCCGAGAAGTACAACGGCAAGACCCACCCGTCTGAGTTCCTCAGCATCTACACCATCGTGATGCAAGCTGCCGGAGCCCGCGACGATAAGGTGCTTGCGAATTACTTTCCATTGGCTCTTAAACCCAACGCCATGTCGTGGTTGATGCACTTGCCGGTAGACTCTATTTCCTCCTGGTCGGATTTGTGCCATGAGTTTGTTGGCGCCTTTACAGGAGGCCACCAAGCCCATGGTCAAGCAAGCGACCTGCACATCATTCCCCAAAAGGGAGGCGAGAGTCTGTGCAAGTATATACAGAGGTTCAGCCGGGTACAGTACAATATCCCTGATGTTCACCCTGCCGCCATCATCAGCGTGTTCCATCAGAACATGCGTAACCGCAAGATGCGCGAAGAGCTGGCAATGAACAAGGTGAAAGACGTGGTAGAACTCTATGTTCTTGCTGACAGATGTGCCCGGGCTGAAGAGGGAAGGAAGTACCCCGGCGAAGATGCCGGCGTGGAAACCGACTCCTCAGATGAGGATACTGCCGCCCTGACAAAGAAAGGCCGGCGCCGCAACAGGAAGCGCAAAGGTAGTGTCGTGCTTGCCGTCGAGGGATCTGACGACGCCGGCTCTGCCAAGAAAACCAAGGCAGATGACCCCGGCAAGGAAATTGTCGGATGTGTCGCCTGCCGGGCCTTGGCGGCTGCCGAGAAGCCAGGAAACTCTGACAAGCAATACTGCAAGATCCATCGCACCAAAGGCCATGATCGCCAGAACTGCCGACAGGTTGAGCTCCTTGCTGAGAAGCAGAGGGCTGAATATGAGAGGCGGGACAAGGAGAAAGGCCAGGACGGTGCTGAAGGGTCCGGCAAGAAGCATGACAGCCAGGCGGGCCGTCGCGGCAAAGATAAACAGCAGGAGAGGCCTGCCCGTGGCCGTGACAAAAAGCCATAAGACAATGATCGCGAAGAAGACGATGAGTCTGGTGACCAAGAATTTCAGAAAGCTACGGAGGCCATGTGCGTCGATGGCGGCGTCTCGCTGCATACCTCTCACTGCCAGCTTAAACAGTGGGCGCGTGAGATTACAGCGGCAGAGCCGTCGTTTGATGCCCAAAGGCTGCTGAAGTGGTCCAGCACACCTATCATTTTTGACACTGAGGATCACCCTGATCGCACTACTGCAGTCGGGTGCTTGCCATTGTTGGTTTCACCAACAATACACAACCTCAAGGTGACAAAGATGCTAGTCGATGGCGGGGCTGGTCTGAACTTAATCTCGCCTGCCGTGATCGAGAAACTGCAGATTCCTGATGAAGACCTCGAAGAGACGGGCACGTTTCAGGGGGTCAACCCGGGAAGAAGTCAACCAAAGGGAAAGGTCACATTGCCCGTGACTTTTGGGAGTGATCTGAACTACAGGACAGAAAGGATTGTGTTCGACGTTGCCAAGATCCCCTTGCCTTACAATGGGATCCTTGGCCGCCCAGCACTGGCCAAGTTCATGGCGGCGTCACATTACGCCTACAACACCCTGAAGATGCCGGGGCCTATGACGATCATCACCGTCCCATCAGACAAGAAGGATGCGCTAATTTGCGCTGACCAACTCTACCAACAAGCAGTTGCAGCAGCCGCCACTGCTAAGGCGCTTGCTCCTGCCGCTAGAGCCCCGGGAAGGAAAAAGAAGAAGACCAGTGAGACCTCAGGCACCCACTCCGGCAAGCACACCTCTTCGGAGTGTAGCGCTCCCGTTGAAGACGTGCCAGAGAGCTCCACCGACAGAAACAAGAAGTCCAGGGCCACACCGCCGGGAACCAAGAAGGTTTTTGTCAAGGAGGACAACACGGGAGGGGCTTTTACCATAAGCTCCGCCCTCGATGACAAATAGGAAGACACGCTCGTCACCTTCCTGCGGGCGAATGTCGATGTGTTTGCATGGCAAGCATCCGACATCCCCGGCGTTCGCAGGGAGGTGATTGAGCACCACCTTGCTGTCTGTCCTCATGCGCGGCCCATCAAGCAGAAGGTCAGAAAGCAAGCCTTGGAACGACAAGTGTTCATCACAGAGGAGATCCGGAAACTGGAAGCAGCGGGTTTGGTAAGAGGAGTGCTCCATCCAATGTGGTTGGCCAATCCAGTGGTAGTGTGCAAGGCAAATGGGAAGTGGAGGCTGTGTATTGATTACACAGATATCAATAAGGCTTGTCCCAAAGACCCCTTCCTGTTGCTGCGCATCGACCAGATTGTTGGCTCCACGGCTGGGTGTGATATGTTGTCATTCCTCGATGCCTACTCCGGCTACCACCAGATCTTCATGACAAGAGAAGACGAAGAGAAAATAACATTCATCACCCCATGTGGTACGTATTGTTTCATACGGATGCCTTTTGGGTTGAAGAGTGCTGGTTCAACGTTTGCACGGGCGGTCCAGATTGGTTTTGAACCCCAGCTCCATAGAAATATGGAACCTTATATAGATGATATAGTGGTTAAAACGAAGAACAGGGCAACCCTCATACCGGATTTACAAGAAACATTTGCAAACCTGCGCAAGATCAATCTCAAGCTGAACCCTGAGAAGTGCGTCTTCGGCGTCCCGTCCGGCATGCTTCTCGGGTTCTTTGTGTCGCAGCACGGGATAGAGGCCAATCCGGAAAAGATCAAAGCTATAGAGCAGATTTAAGCACCCAAGCGAGTCAAGGATGTGCGTCGGCTTGCTGGTTGCGTTGCCGCCATGAGCAGGTTCATTTCCAAGTCCGCCGAGCGCGCCCTTCCCTTTTTCAAGATTTTGAAAAAGGCGGGCCCGATGGAGTGGACACCAGAAGCCGAAGCAGCATTGCAAGATTTGAAGAGGTACCTCTCCTTCGCGCCAATACTAGTTGCGCCTAGGCCACGGGAACCGTTGCTGCTATACTTGGCGGTAACAAACCAGGTGGTTAGCGCCGCACTAGTGGTGCAGAGAGAAATTGATGACGAGGTAATGGCAGCGACAGAGCCCGATGCCACCGATGCAGAGACAACACATCCAGTTGGAGTGCCGCCGAAGAAGAAAATGATGCAGCACCCGGTCTACTTTGTTAGTTCCCTCCTGCAGGGGGCTAGATCAATGTACTCCGGTGTGCAGAAACTGCTCTTCGGCCTTCTTATGGCCTCGAGGAAGCTGCGTCACTACTTCCAGGCGCATGAAATCACTGTCGTCACTCGCCTCCCTCTGCAACGAATATTGCACAATCCAGACGCAACGGGAAGAATCGTAGAGTGTGCACTGGAACTGTCCAGCTTTGGCCTAAAGTTTGAGAGTACCTCGACGATTCAAAGCCGAGTCCTGGCGGAGTTCATTGCAGAGTGGACCGCGACGCCTGATGAAGAAGCCCAAGAGACTGCTCTCCCCGGCAAGGAGGCAAGTTGCGATTGGATCATGTACTTTGATGGAGCTTTCTCCTTACGGGGCGCCGGGGCTAGCGTACTGCTTGTCACGCCCACCGGAGAGCACCTCAAGTACGTGATCCAGATGCACTTCCCCAGGGAGGTGTTGACAAACAATACGGCTGAGTACGAAGGGCTGCTTGCCGGTCTTAGGATCGTGGCGGACCTCGGAATCCAGAAACTCGTCGTCAGAGGCGACTCGCAACTTGTCGTCAAGCAAGTCAACAAGGATTACCAGAGCCTGTTGATGAAGGCCTACGCCGATGAAGTGAGAAAGCTGGAGGAGCGTTTTGACGGTATACAGGCAGAATACGTTCCCCGAGCGGAGAATGACATCGCCGATTACCTGTCAAAACGCGCTGCCCTCAAGCTACATGTGGAACCAGGTACCTTTGTGCTTCGGCTAACTCAGCCATCCGTTGATCCATCAACAGAGCAGAACAAGAGGAGAAAATCAGGGCCCGGCAAGTACTTTCCCGCCGAGCTCCCCGAAGCCGCCGGCAAGGATATTGCCGGAGACACTGAGCCCGCCACAGGACGGCTAGCTCCGACGGAGCATCAAGCTCTTGCCGTGGAGACAGCCGCTTCTATAACCGAGGAAATGCCTTTAGTCCTCGCCGTCGAGCCCCAGGCTCCAGTGTGGGCACAACATACCGTCCGATGCCTCCAAACAGGGGAACTTCCTAAGGAGCAGGAAGAAGCGGAAAAAGTAGCATGTCGCTCTACTATGTACCAGTTCGTCGATGACGTCCTGTACAGAAAGAGGCTGAACGGTGTGAAATTGAAGTGTATCCCTCGAGAGGAAGGACTGGGGCTGTTGGCGGAGATACATGGAGGCGTATGTGGATCCCACATAGGGTCGAGGGCCCTTGCCGGCAAAGCGTTTCGGCAAGGCTTCTTCTGGCCCACCGCCCTCCAGGATGCGAGGACACTAGTCACCAGGTGTGAAGCGTGTCAGTTCCATTCAAAGAAGCTTCATCAGCCAGCTCAAGCCCTTCAAACCATTCCTCTCTCCTGGCCTTTCTCGGTCTGGGGGCTCGACATACTGGGCCCTTTCCCCCGCGCTGTCGGGGGCTTTGAGTACTTGTACGTTGCAATCGACAAGTTCACAAAGTGGCCGGAAGTGGAAGCAGTGACGAAGGTCACAGCACAGCCAGCCATCAAGTTCTTCAAAGGACTGGTGTGCCGTTTTGGTGTACCCAATAGGGTCATCACCGACAACGGCACGCAGTTCACAAGCCACACCTTCATGCAATATATTCAAGACCTCGACAGCAAGGTCTGTTTCGCTTCCATTGCTCACCCACGAAGCAATGGTCAAGCTGAGAGGGCAAATGCTGAAGTATTTCGAGGCCTGAGGACAAAGACCTTTGACAGACTGCACAAGAGTGGAAGGCGCTGGATTGATGAATTGCCGGTGATTCTGGTCAATCAGAACGACACCAAATCGAGCCACCAGCCAGACACCCTTTGCCCTGGTATATGGGGCAGAAGCAGTTGTCCCCACGGAACTCATATACGGGTCACCTCGAGTACTCGCTTATGACGAGCTTGAGCAAGAGCAATTGCGGCAAGATGACGCAACACTCCTTGAGGAAGATCGTCTTCGGGCGGCTGTGAGAGCAGCGCGCTACCAGCAAGCCTTGCACCGCTAACATAGCCGCAAGGTTCATGCCCGAAGCTTTGAGGAAGGCGACCTTGTTCTTCGGCGTGTTCAATCGGCCAAGAATTCCAACAAGTTGACGCCAAAGTGGGAAGGCCCTTATCAGGTAATACGAGTCACCAGGCCCGGCGCAGTCCGCCTGGAGACCGAAGATGCCATTCCGGTGAGTAACTCCTGGAACATTGAGCATCTTCGCAAGTTTTACCCGTGAGGCGCGGCTTGCCGGGCCCCCCGGCAAGCCACCTTTTGTACGAGCCTTGCCGATGACGCATGTAACCCTTTGTACAAAGCCAGGCGCAGACCCTGAGCATAAATAAATGAACAGCTGGCGCCCTAAGTTATAGCATGCATGCTAGGTCGAGTCTCGTCCTTGGTTAGGGTTGATAGTGCTTAGCGGCGACTAACCCCTAGCTTAGAGGTCGAGTGTGCGTCTCTTTGTCTTTCTTTTGTCTTCTCTGGTTCACAGGACACACAGATATCCTTGCCAAACCACTTGGGGAGAAAAAAAGGAACACACCAACATCTAGGCCCTGGCAAGCCAGTATTGCCGGGGGCTGCAAGAGCAAAGATTCACCCACGGCAAACCAGGGTTGCTGGGGGCTGCAGCTTCAGATAAGTTCTTCATCCCTTATCATGCATTCCATTATGGACTGAGGTATGTGAAACCTCATTTTTCCTTAAGCTACCGTGCTCCCCTAACTCTAGGCCCTAGGGCTCGTTCTTGGGACCAAGTTTGGTCGTAGTCGCGGTAGCGAAAAGATGAAACAAGGAGCCTGAACCCGCCTCATCCCTGCCTCCGCCAAAGGCGTGAGAAAGGTCGAGCGAAGTGGGGAGACGGCAAGGCCTGTTGCCGGGCGAGAAAATGTTTATCTTAGAGATATCAAGGATTTACTCCTTGTCGTGGGTTCCACCCGCAAACAAATGACCCGACAAGCATCCCTTTTTCATTAAAAACATTCCACTCAGGTACAGTCCGTAGGGAATAAAAAACATGAATGAAGGGATTACAAGTTTTAAATTCAAAAAAGGCCTGAAGGCTTACAAACTAAAAAGAGATAAGGTGCCCGTAATCCCTTTCTTGTCCCTCTCCTCAGGAGGCATGTTAAGGAGGCGAGAAGGGCAAAAGGAGCACCTAGGCGAGCTACGGGTGGCAGAAGACGCAGAGAGAACATCTTGGTGGCCGTCCAAAGGCTGGATGGTGATGGCGGCGCCGGAAGCAGAGCTCGAAGACAAGGCGGTAGGACGTCAGCACGCGTCGAAGGCATTGGTGCCCGCATACTCCGACTTGACGGCCTTGCCGCCCGTCCTCTTCCTCTTCCGCCCAAGGAGACGACCCCGAGAAGTTCAAGGAGCCGGCGACACGGATGATGGGGTCGCTGGTGCCGCACGGAGCGGCACCCGACACCTAGTCGGACCCGTCATCCTGCTGCCTACCGCCCTTGTCGTCGCTGCCGCTGTCCTCCTCGTCACTCCCGCCCGAGGAGGAGTCTTCGCTATCAGAAGAGCTCTCCATGCAACACCTTGTACGAGTCCCAAAGTGCCCGAAGACCTTGACAGAGAGAAGGCCACCCTCCATCAGCTTAAAATGGAGAGTGAGCCCCTCCGTCAAGCTGTGGATATGAGCAAACGTATTCCATCCCCGACGAAGATACATCACGTGAGGAGCGGGGAAGTCGACGTGGACCCGCGTGCCACTGATCCCGCAGCCCCTCATGTGCAGCCGCAATGACTCTGGCGGATCCAGCTCCATCTCCCGCGCAAATGTAGTCGGGAGACGAAGGTGACGGCGCGGCGGCCAGCGCAGCCTGACGAAGAACTCACAAGGGTCATCCCCAACATGGCCCTCCATTGGAGGAGGAGCTGTTGGCGGAGGCGAGGCCGGCGCGCCACCCCGTCCTCCTCTTCCCCGAGCGCCCCGGCCTCGCCCACGGCTTTGCCCCCTCCCCCTTCCCCTTGCGGCCGGCCCTGCCACCGCAGGCACAGGAGAAGGAGGGACGCGTTGTCGAGCGGCGACCCTCGCCGCCACCGTTGAAGGACCGGGATTTCCTCTCTCCATGATGAATGGAAGAGAGGAGCAGAAGCTGAAGGAGGAAGGAGATGGAAGAATGCGGGACGCCATCCCCCCTCTTGCTCTTTATAAAGGAACGGGGTTGGGGCTCGGCCGCCCCACTCGGCCAATCAAAACACGAAAGGCGCAGGGAGCCAGGACCGACCCGCTGCCCCAACCAGCGACGGCCCGGTTTCCTGCCTCCGCCATTAGCCACCCCAAGCGCATAGGAGGCACGTAGCGGATGTGCAGAACCGAGGGGACGGGTGAGGCGACCTCTCCCCACCCCGTGATCGTGGGGAGTGGACGCCTTGAGGACCGCGCCTCGGCCCCATTCAGTAAATGGGCCGCGCCTCCACGCCTCCCTCCGTTTATGGGGAAGACGCGAACCGCCCCTTTACTACGACGTGACGCATGCGTGTAGAGACCAACCCCACGCATGCCGCCCACGTCACACGCACCTCCCCACGCCGCACCGCGCGCAGGAGTCGTGGGAAGCACAACGCACGAAAAATCTTACCGCGGTAAAAAACCGCCCCGCCTACCCGCGCACCGTTTTTGGGCCTAGCCCAACAACGCGTTGCGCTTATGTGTGGCCCAGGCCCGTGGGCTCCTGTCGGTGTACAAAAAGAGGGGTACACTTTTTTTGTACCCCTATAACTGTGCACGAACAGTCTGAGCCACGGGCACCACCACACCAAGCAAGGCAAGGGAGGTGAGCCAGGGTAAGACCGAAGCTCAAGGGAACTAGGACGACGCCAAGGCCAAAACCACGAAGAGCAAAAGGGACAAAGCGGACAACCCCGGCAAGATCCTTGCCGGGAGATAGCTTTGGCAACCCCGGCAAGACCCTTGCCGCGGCGACTCACCCCACCCCTACGGAGCAAATTACCCTTGAGTCCACTGCCCCCAAGGGGCAAGGATTCAGGAGACATCCCCGTGGTGGCATGCAGATCTTTGTGAAGACATTCAAGATCAGATACGCACAAAGAAGACGATGACCTTTGGCGAGATACCAGCCAGGGAAGACCACGAGACCCCCAGCAAGCGCCTCGCCGGGGATGACAGTAGGCGCCTCGACAAGACCCTTGCCAGGGCCCCAGCAAGGCCCTTGCCAAGGACATCCGCAGGGCCACCACCAGGCCCACGCCGACTAAACCTCCACCACTATATGCATGCGGCTGCCGACCCAACTAGCTGGGCAGGCACCTACGTGGCGGCATGCAGATCTTCATGAAAACCCTCCACTACGCCACCTCAGCTTCCTGCCTACCTACATGGCATCACAGGCATCGCTGGCCAGGGCGCGTGTCGACACAAGAAGGAGCGGCGACGGACGAGACAGGTTTCTCCCCCGTCCCCGATAAAGCAAGACGCATTAAATGCGCCTTGTCATGTAATGCGAGGGATAACCTCGCATCACTGTACCCTTTCCACCTCCTGCATGCCACTGTGGCAACCCCTTTTTCTATAAAAGGAGGCCCGAGGCGACTAGGAGGAGGATTCGGCTTTTTGGAGCTCCTAATACCCCCAGAGCTAGCTCAAGAACAGGAATATACATCCACCAAAGCAGGAGTAGGGTTTTACGCATCCTCGCGGCCCGAACCTGGATAAACAAACTGTGTACTATCTGTTTGATCCGCTCTTCTCACGACCCCGTGCCCCGCTAACCGTAGTAGGGATTCTTGTGATCCCATAGGTGTCGTTCCCACCGACATATCCGTTAGTTTAATTCCGCATTAGGATAAAGCCAAATCCGTAAAAGTTTTAAAACTCCTATTCACCCCCCTCTAGTCGTGATCTAGATCATTTCAATTGGTATCAGAGATTTGGTCTCTCCTTGGTAGGCTTCACCGCCTAGAGAGTAAAGATGTCGACTAGGGGTATAGTGCACAATGACACTTTTTGTTTTAGTGGCACAAACTATCACTTGTGGAAAATTCCCATGCTTTGTCATTTTTGGACCATGGGTCCAAATCTTGTGAGAATTGTTCTTGTAGGGGCTTCTCCATGGAAGGATGACCTTTTTCCAACTAGTGAGGAAAATGTTGATATGCTTTGTGGCTATGGCGCTAAGAATGCCATAATCCGGTTTATATCCCTCGAAGTATTTGAGTCTATCATGACTTGTGTGACGGCTCATGATATGTGGACCAAACTTGAAGAAATATATAGTGGGTCCAATCTTGTTGATATTCATCATCTTTCGGAGAAGTTAATTGAGGAGGTCTCCACATCTTCAAATCATGAAGATCTCCATATTGCTTCTTCATCCATGTGCTTGGACACTTCTACCTGTTCCACCTCACCATCATATGGCATGTCCCAAGGTAATGACATGGTGAGTGGAAATATCATTTGTGATGATGATGTTGTGCTAAACATTGATTATCTTTCATGTATACATGCTAGTGTTGTAGATTCTATGGACATGAGCATATCTAGCAAAAATGACTTACATTCTTGTGTTGATAGTCCATGCATATAATTTGGAGATTCCTTGAATACCTTTTGTGATGATATGCTTGATACTCCTTGTTTCCATGATCTATGTGCTTCTATTTCCTCTAGTTGTTGTTTGACTAACCATGTAGAGGAAACAAGAGAAAATAGTGCACACATCATTAATGAGGAAATTGCTAGAGGAGCAAAGAAGGACATCACCTTGTTGGAGAGTAAATGCTATGAGTGTCAAGAGGATGGACATGTATATCCTACTCTTGATGATAAAGAAACTCCCTCTCCAAAAGAATCATCATCAACCTACGATGTTCACATGTGCCTCATGGCAAGAGGTAATACTGAGGTATCATCTACTCTTTGTAATGATATTGATGAGAGTAATGATGAATGTGATAGGGATATGAGTCAAGAAATATATGAAATTGGTAATTCTCTTCGTGGGGTAAATAAGAACACTTATGAGATGTTTAAAGATCTTATCACTCATTTTGGAAAGTGTAATGATTTACTTCACGAAGAGCAAGAACAAAATGAAAAACTTGATTGTAACCTTCTTGATGCTCTAGAAACTCTTAGAGACTTAGAATCTTCTAAAGAAGAGATTGAAATTTCTCATGATCAACTTAAAGAGGATTTTGAGCACCTTGACCTTGTCTACAAGAATGTCAAAGGAGAGCTCACCAAACTCTCTAAGTCTTATGAGGAACTTCAAACTACTCATGTGAACTCTCTAGTTTCTTCTAGATCCTCTCATATTGTCAATAATGCTTGTGCTACTAACTCTACTTCTTGTGAAGCATCTATCTTGAAGGAGAATGGTGAGCTAAGGGCTCAACTTGCTTTGCTAACTAGCAATTATGGAAGATTAGAAGAAATTCATGAAAAGCTCTTGGGCTCTCATGATGACCTTCTAATCTCCCATGAAAGGCTAAAGTTAGCTCATGAGGCTATTTTGAAAAAGGTAACATCGTGTGAGCCTCATGTGGACATTAGCACTATTTCTACTCAAAATGCTTTATTGACAGGTGCTAGTCCTAGTGATTCATCTAGACATATTATTGCTAATTTTTGTGATGAATTGCTCTCCTTGCCTTGTTGCTCTAAAAATGAAGCTTCTACTTCCTCTAGTACTTTTGTTGATACTAACCTTGTAGATGAAAACAAAGACCTCAAGGCCCAAGTCACTATTTTGAAGAAAGACTTGGAAATATGTCATGAAGGAAATACCTCTCTCAACGCTATCTTGAGTGTTCAAAAATCCCCTCATGACAAGGGCGGACTTGGTTTCATCTCCAACAACAAGAAGTCCAAGAGAAAGAAGAAGGTACAAGATCAAGTCAAGAATCCGACCAACATTACATGCTTCAAGTGCAAGAATGTTGGTCACCATGTGAGATCTTGTCCATTGAAGAAGAAGGCTTCAAATGTGAAACATCAAGGGAAGTGTCCACAAGTTCAATCTCAAGGTGAACCTCATGTTGAAGAAAGGCCACTAGCAATGATGAACAAAGATAATGTTCCCCAAGTAGAGAAAATAAAGAAGAAGAGAAGGGGGAGCACATGTTGCTATATTTGTCGTGAGAAGGGACACATATCCTCATCTTGTCCCAACGGTAACATCCCTAAGCCTCCTCTAGTCAATGATCATTATTCACTTAGAAAGGATGTTGTTGGCAATTTGTTTGCCAAGTTTGTTGGTGCCCGAAGTGGTTTGGAAATGGAAAATAACATTTGGGTTGCCAAGCCTATTGTGACTAAGTTCTTAGGACCCAACTTGGTTGGGGACCATCAAGCTCAAACTTGATCAATAGGTGTGTGGAGGACATTGGAGATTTGGCTAGTTCATGACGAAAAGGATATCCACCATTTATTTGTTCGAGCCAAGTCATGTGGATTATCTTCATATTATCTATCCAATGTTCCTGTGACGCCCGGATAATTAGACAACAGTCATCCCCTGCTAATGATGCCACATCACCTCGGTTACGGTGGATAATCTCGCGTTAGTTCACAACGATTTAAATTCAAATTTGAATTAAGGGCAAACATCAAAAGTTTTCAAACAATAAAACTAAAAGGTTCGAGTTGTGCCAAATAATTCATAAGTAAATATCGTGGAGAAAACACTTTGTTGTAGAATGCTTAAATGCTTTAAAATAAATAAAACGTCAGCAAGACAATTATTAAAAGCCTTTTATAATTTATAAAATGTTAAACTATTTTCTATTGGGTAACCAAATTGTAGTGGGAGTATTATATTTAGTAATGCTAACTTAGAGGCTATTTTTATATATTATAAAACTAAACATAAAAGGAAATAGAAATACAAAAATACAAAAAAAACAGAAACAACCACCCCCCCCCCCCCGCTGGGCCAAGTAGCCCAGCTGGGCCTCGAGCCAGCGCGTCGGCCCACCCCGCGCCCCTAGCCTATATGGCCCTGCTCCCCCCACCCACCGAGGGAAACCCTATCCACTCCCACTCCTCCCCCCACGATGCCACACCCGCTCCCCTCCCGATCCAATCGGGGTGAGCCCCCTCACTCCCCTCGCTCCCTCACGGCGCCCCAACCCCGTGCGCCTCCTACCCCCCCGGGCTCGCACGTCCTGCCGGCGACCTCGCCGGAGCCCCTCGCGGCCTCGACGAGCACACCCGTGCTCGAGGACTGCCGCCTCCACCCTGCAGCTTCTTCGCCGTCCTCGCATCACGCCTGCAGCACCATCGGCCACCGCCGTCATCGTCGCGCCTCGCCCCGCTGAAGCTCGCCACCACCTCGCGTGCCGCGACTTCCTCCTTGCCCCGTGCTGAGTCCGTCGACCCCGCGTCACGCCTCCCCATGCCCTCTGCTCCGCCTCGCGCCTGCAGCCTCGTCCGGCCGCCGGACCTCGCCGGCAAGGTTCCTCCAGCCTCCCCGAGCTCTCCTCTGCAACGATGTGAGCATCCGGCTCCGCCTGGCCTCTTCCCTCTCTTCCACGTCCCCCGTAGACGCCTGACCGACGAGGCCATGTCTCTGCCGCTGCTCGCCGCCGACATGGTGGTCGATTTCGACCGTCCCCGTGCCTACGGTTTGTTCCAGTGAGTGTGCGACGTGGCCCTCGACCGGTCCGTGCCAACCGCTGCTCGAACGATCGCCGGAGGCGAGCGCACGACCGTCACCAATGCGTTCTGCCTCGCCGTCATTTCCCTGCTGATGTGGAACATCCTTAACCCCAAATCACCGCCCTGTGTGCCACTGACCTATGGGCCCACTAGCTAATTAAATTAGTTCATAGCTAAATAAGTCCGTTAAATAATGCTTCAGTTAAAATATGACACCGACAGTGGGGCCCCACCTAGCAAATTAATTTAACTAACTAATTTAGATTAACATCAGAGTATGACAAATGGACCCCACCGGTCAGACTTGGCTAGTCAGTGTTGACCTAGTCAACTGCTGACTAGATCCTCTGGACCACATGTCAGCCTCTGCTGATAGGCTGGTTGACCAAGGCAACTAGGCCCACTGTCAGCCTTTGTGCTGAATGACTAGGTACAATCCTGGGTACCCGTAGCATTTTATTCATTTATTTTGAATTAATATTTAATCCAGTAAGTTCTAGAATATTGTTAAAACTTTAGAAAATTAATATAAAATAATACGTAACTCGGATGAAAAAACTTTGTACATCAAAGTTGCTCAGAACGACGAGACGAATCCGAATACACAACCTGTTCGTTCGCCACACATCCCTAGCATACCTAACACGCAACTTTCCCCCTCCGGTTCGTCTGTCCGAAAACGCGAAACACCAGGGATATTTTCCCGGATGTTTCCCCCCATCACCGGTATCACCTCATACCGCGTTAGGGCACCCCTAGCATCACGCTTTGTCATGTCATGCATCACTATGCATTTGTTTGCATTATATTTATTGTTTATTCCCCCTCTCCTCTCGCTAGACACCGAGACCGACGCCGCTGCTACCCAGTACGACTACGGTGTTGACGACCCCTCTCTCTTGCCAGAGCAACCAGGCAAGCCCCCCCTTTGATCACCAGATATTGCCTATTCTTCTCTCTACTACTTGCATTAAAGTAGTGTAGCATGTTACTACTTTCCGTTAATCCTATTCTGATGCATAGCCTGTCATTGTTGCTCCAGCTGTTGATACCTTACCTGTAATCCTAATGTGGCCCTACATTCTTATCCGTCTGCCATGCTATACTATCGGGCCGTGATCACTTCGGGAGGTGATCACGGGTATATACTATATACTTTATATACATGACACATGTGGTGACTAAAGTCGGGTTAGCTCGTTGAGTACCCGCAAGTGATTCTGATGAGGGGGCTGAAAGGACAGGTGGCTCCAACCCGGTAGAGGTGGGTCTGGGTTCCTGACGGCCCCGACTGTTACTTTGTGGCGGAGCGGCAGGGCAGCTTGAGACCACCTAGGAGAGAGGTGGGCCTAGCCCTGGTCGGCGTCCGCGGATACTTAAAAATAACACGTTTAACGAGATCTTGGTATTTGAACTGAGTCTGGCCACTGGCGTTTACGCACTAACCATCTACGCGGGGACAGTTATGGGCACTCGACGTCGTGGTATCAGCCGAAGCCGGGTTGGACTGGAACGCCTACTCTTGTATAAGGGAGGCTAGGTCTACTCACCGGCCACGTACGCAACGTGCAGGTGTGCAATGGGCGATGGGCCCAGACCCCTGCGCCATAGGATTTAGACCGGCGTGCTGACCTCTCTGTTGTGCCTAGGTAGGGCAGAGACGTGTTGATCTTCCAAGGCCGGGCATGACCCGGAAAGTGTGTCCGGCCAAATGGGATCGAGCGTGTTGGGTTATGTGGTGCACCCTTGCAGGGAAGTTAATCTATTCGAATAGTCGTGATCTTCGGTAACAGGACGACTTGGAGTTGTACCTTGGCCTTATGACAACTAAAACAGGATACTTAATAAAGCGCACCCTTCCATGTGCCAGATAAGACCGGTGGTCGCTCTCTCACAGGGCGACGAGGGGAGGATCATCGGTTAGGATTATGCTATGCGATGTTACTTGGTGAACTTACCATCTACTCTCTTCTCCTGCTGCAAGATGGAGGTTACCAGAAGCGTAGTCTTTGACAGGACTAGCTATCCCCCTCTTATTCCGGCATTCTGCAGTTCAGTCCACATATGATAGCCTTATTCCATTTGATACCAATGCATACATATGTAGTGTAGCTCCTTGCTTGCGAGTACTTTGGATGAGTACTCACGGTTGCTTTGCCCTCTCTTCCCCCCCCCCTTTTCTATACTTGATTGCTACGACCAGACGTTGGAGACCAAGAGCCAGACGCCACAGTCGATGACGACTACTACTACTTGGGAGGTGCCTACTACTACGTACAGCCCGCTATCGACGACCGGGAGTAGTTTAGGAGGATCCCAGGCAGGAGGCCTGCGCCTCTTTCGATCTGTATCCCAGTTTGTGCTAGCCTTCTTAAGGCAAACTTGTTTAACTTATGTCTGTACTCAGATATTGTTGCTTCCGCTGACTCGTCTATGATCAAGCTCTTGTATTCGAGCCCTCGAGGCCCCTGGCTTGTAATATGATGCTTGTATGACTTATTTTATTTGTAGAGTTGTGTTGTGATATCTTCCCGTGAGTCCCTGATCTTGATCGTACACGTTTGCGTCTATGATTAGTGTATGGTCAAATCGGGGGCGTCACAAGTTGGTATCAGAGCCGACTGCCTGTAGGAATCCCCCTTCCACACTCCTTGGCCGAAGTTGAGTCTAGACATTACAAAGCTTTTTACTAACTTGGTTGTGTGGCTTACGGGCCCACGCCGCCAATTGGGTGGTATTAGGATCTTTTATTCCTCGTCTATACTCTGGGATTCTGATCTCTCTTCTATTTGGGTTAAATGTTTTTACTAATTATAACTCTAGGTTCTCGATAACACTTCCTGCCGGAGAGCCCCTTCATTCCAGATGATCGACTACTTCACCAGAAGGTTCCGAAGATGCTATTTGAATTTTCCCCGAGACACCTGTGTCCACCGCCTTTGCAATTCCATACCGCTGTTATATCCTTATGGATAACTACATACCCTTGCCACTCCGACACTCAATCCCCTTTGGTCTTGTTATTACAAGATGCCTCGTAATACTCTTCGTTGACCCGATAACCCTTTGAGCTTACTGCCTTGCAGTTCTTGCCTCATGAATACCTCCTATGGATAATTCCTTGCACTTGCCGAGTATCTTTTCATCCCTAGTTGTTCAAGTGTTTCATGAAGGTCTTCGAAATACTATTCGATCTTCCAAAAATCCTCAGTAGCTTAATGCTCTGTGAATACTTGTCTGCTTACATTATGCCTAATTCCATATGTCTAGTAGTCTTCGTTGACATCCCTTGACTTTGCCATTTTGACCCTAATGATTCAATATGTGCGTATGCACGCGATCATCAGGATATCCTTTTAAATTATCTTCCCGGTTCAGATGTCATTTTAAACATGAGCTGGATCTCGACCAATTAAGTTTTTCCATCGATTGTATCCCTTAGGCTATTCAACTTATCAATCCCTAATCAGAGCATTGCTTATGATCTCTTGTCTTGGAATTGATAATTCCTTTGCATTTGAACTTAGAGTTAGTCAGTTGTTTCTATAAACTGATCTCCTTGCATTCCTTCTTCCTCTGGTTGAGTACCGATGCTCACATCAGATCCCTTGTGGACCATCAGATCATTTGTTAGATTTTATCCGACAACGTCCTTCATATTCTATCACTTTGGAAGTTCTTCCTCTGATATATAATGCCATTGGTAAATCCTATTCTCTGATTGGCCAACCATGCTCTGCTTTTGAGCTGGAGATATTTTCTCTTGAAACTTGTGGTATATGTTTCAAGAAGCCCCTATGGGTTGAACCTATGCCTTCCTTAATCTGTGTGATCCCGAAAGATTTCACGTTTCATACTTATCTAGTATTTCACAAGGTAAAAAATTTCAACACTAATGTCATTTTTGAAATGCGAGGGGTGAACGAAAGGTTATGCATTGAAGAAGTGGGAGTCGATGTGACGCCCCCGATATAATCGTACACTAATCATACACGCAAACGTGTACGATCAAGATCAGGGACTCACGGGAAGATATCACAACACAACTCTACAAATAAAATAAGTCATACAAGCATCATATTACAAGCCAGGGGCCTCGAAGGCTAGAATACAAGAGCTCGATCATAGACGAGTCAGCGGAAGCAACAATATCTGAGTACAGACATAAGTTAAACAAGTTTGCCTTAAGAAGGCTAGCACAAACTGGGATACAGATCGAAAGAGGCGCAGGCCTCCTGCCTGGGATCCTCCTACACTACTCCTAGTCGTCGTCAGCGGGCAGCACGTAGTAGTAGGCACCTCCGGTGTAGTAGGAGTCGTCGTCGACGGTGGCGTCTGGCTCCTGAGCTCCAACATCTGGTTGCGATAACCAGGTAGAAGGGATAGGGGGAAAGGAGGGGGAAAGCAACCGTGAGTACTCATCCAAAGTACTCGCAAGCAAGGAGCTATACTACATGTGTATGCATTCGTATCAACTGGAATAAGGGTATCATATGTGGACTGAACTGCAGAAAGCCGGAATAAGAGGGGGATAGCTAGTCCTGTCGAAGACTACGCTTCTGGCAGCCTCCATCTTGCAGCATGTAGAAGAGAATAGACTGAAGTCCTCCAAGTAGCATCGCATAGCATAATCCTAACCGATGATCCTCCCCTCGTCGCCCTGTGAGAGAGCAATCACCGGTTGTATCTGGCACTTGGAAGGGTGTGTTTTATTAAGTATCCGGTTCTAGTTGTCATAAGGTCAAGGTACAACTCCGGGTCGTCCTTTTACCGAGGGACACGGCTATTCGAATAGATAAACTTCCCTGCAGGGGTGCACCACATACCCCAACACGCTCGATCCCATCTGGCCGGACACACTTTCCTGGGTCATGCCCGGCCTCAGAAGATCAACACGTCGCAGCCCTACCTAGGCATAACAGAGAGGTCAGCACGCCGGTCTAAATCCTATGGCGCAGGGGTCTGGGCCCATCGCCCTTTGCAAACCTGCACGTTGTGTACGCGGCCGGAAGCAGACCTAGCCTAGTGGCCTTCCAGTCCAATCCGGCGCGCGCCACTCAGTCGCTGACGTCACGAAGGCTTCGGCTGATACCACGACGTCGGGATACCCATAACTGCTCCCACGTAGATGGTTAGTGCGTATAGACCAAATGGCCAGACTCAGATCAAATACCCAGATCTCGTTAAGCGTGTTAAGTGTCCACGAACGCCGAACAGGGCCAGGCCCACCTCTCTCCTAGGTGGTCGGAACCTACCCTGTCGCTCCGCCTCAAGATCCACTCGCGGGTGCTCCTACGAGCCTACCCGTCTTTAGTCACCACATGTATCATGTATAAAGTATATAGTATATACCCATGATCACCTCCCGAGTGATCACGGCCCAATAGTATAGCATGGCAGACGGACAAGAATGTAGGGCCACTGATGATAAACTAGCATCCTATACTAAGCATTAGGTTTGCAGGTAAAGGTAACAACAGTAGTAGCAAGGACAGGCTATGCATCAGTATAGGATTAACGAGAAACAGTAACATGCTACACTACTCTAATGCAAGCAGTATAGAGAAGAGTAGGCGATATCTGGTGATCAAAGGGGGGGCTTGCATGGTTGCTCTGGCAAGAGAGAGGGGTCGTCAACACCGTAGTCGTACTGGGTAGCAGCGGCGTCGGTCTCGGTGTCTAGCGAGAGAAGAGGGGGAAGAAACAATAAATATAATGCAAGCATATGCATAGTGATGCATGATATGACAAGTAACGGCGTTAGAGGTGCCCTAACGCGGTAGTAGGTGATACCGGTGAAGGGGGATGACATCCGGGAAAGTATCCCCGGTGTTTCGCGTTCTCGGGCAGAGGAACCGGAGGAGGAAAGTTGCGAGTTTGCTATGCTAGGGATGCGTGACGGACGGACGGGGTGCGTATCCGGGTTCGTCTCGTCATTCTGAGCAACTTTCATGTTGAAAATATTTTCATCCGAGCTATGGATTATTTTCTATGAATTATCAAAAATTTAAAGATTTTCTGGAATATTTTTATTTAAACTAATCCAAATTTGACCAGGTCAAAATGACTAGTCAAAAAGGGGGGATGTGGCCCACATGTCATTGGCACATAATTTAATTGATGACTAAACTAAAATGGAGGGGTTAAAATTAACATAGGGGGCCACATGACATAGGCTAGCAATTATCCTAAGTAGTACTAATTAGTCTAACTACTCTGACCACTAAGTATTTAATCAACCTAAACTAATCAGGGCCATCCCCACTTGGCAGTGAGCCAGCCCTGCCTCCCACGCGCACACACAACACACTCACGCACACAGTTTTGTTTTCTGCTAACAAAAGATAGCATTTTGTGATTTTTAACGAATTTAATCTATGCACCAAATGGATTTGGTCCAATGGAAACATTTGAGCATTGTCAAGTGTACTACCTCCCCATAATAGTTTTGCTCCAGTTAAAAGTCGTTTAGTCGCTGTTTAGGGGCCGTCCAGAGGGTTAATCGTTGTAGAAAATGGAAAGCTAGCAATAGCTACAGTAACTGAATGTTACTGAAGCTGTACAACATTGCAGCAGGCACCGGCTGCGGTCGGCCGCGTGCGGTGGTGAGCAGCGCGGCATAAGCAGCAGAAGTAGTGAGCGGCAGCAGTAGCGAGAGGACCGCGGGCGGCTGCCGGGAAGCGCCTGGGAGCGGCGCTCCCGGCCAGGCCGCGGCCATAGGCGAGGCAGGGCACACGGGACGCGGACGCGACCGGGCGGCAGAAGAAAGAGGCCGGGCGAGGCTCGCGCGCATCAGGCGGGGCAAGCGGCAGTGGCGGCCCGCGACGGTGTGGCCAGAGGACGGGGGAGGCGGCCCGCGACGGTGCGGCCAGAGGACGGGGGAGGCGGCCGACGCGAGCGTGCGCAACAGCAGAGTTGCAGGCGAAGGCGGCAGCAGCTGCGTGTGGGCGAGCAGGAGCGGGACGGCCACGGGGCCCAGGTGGACGCGGCTAGACGCGATGAGCGTACGGGACTGCGGGGAGCACGGCTGCGTGCTCGGGCAAGCTCGTCGGCGAGCATAGCCACGACTACGGACACGACGACGGCGGCGGGTACGACCACGACAGGAACGGTAGCTACGAGCGTGGAGAGAAGCGGGGTAGTGAGGGGAGAGGGAGAGGAGCTCACCGAGAGGCTCAAGAAAGGCCGGCGATAGATTAGTAGCAGCAGGGTAGCCGGAATCAACGGAGTTCGCCGGTGACCCGAGGAGGAGGAAAGGCGTCGTGGGGCTCGATGCAGAGCTCCCCAGCTCGGACTCATGGTCGAGGATGACGTAGCAGAGGCGGGCGAAGCTCGTGGACTCGACGGCGAGGTGAGAGGAGGCCGGCGGCTACGCAAATGATGGCGGGGAAGCCATGGCATCGCTCGGGCCGATCCAGATCGAGAAAAGGGAGCGAGGGGAGAGGAGAGTGGAGTGGTGAGCGAGTGGGGGAATGGGATCGAGGGGTCGGGGCGTGGCGTCCTTATCCCTTCCCGGCGTCGGCGCCGGCGAGGTGGTCCGGGGCGACCTGCCCTGTAGCGACTCGGTCGCACGAACAGGAGAGAGGGGAGGGACCGGGGATGGTGGGCTGGCCGGTTGGATGGCCAGTTGGGCTGAGGCCCAGCACGGGGGGGGGGGGGGGTTTCTTTTGCCTCTTTTTTTGGTTAGTTTTCTTTTCCTTTTATTTATTCTTTTAATTATTTAACAATTTATAGCTTTACCAAAAGTAAAACCCATACCTAAAATAGAGTTACGATTCCAACTACTTCCACAGAAAGTTTTTATCCCTGAACAAAATAGTATAGTATTTTATAAAATCCAAAACGCATTTGTTTAATTGTTTTACCTACTATTTTAGTTACTTAAGTGCATTTAGACCTTTTATAAAAATGTGGTTTCTCCACCATAATTACCTATACATTATTTTACACAACCCGAACAATTTAGCTTTAATATTTGAAAACTTTTATTGTTTGCCTATTTTTGAATTTGAATTTTGAAGCAGTTTTGAACTAATGCGAGATTAACAACAGTATCCGTGGTGACGTGGCATTGTTAACGTGGGATTACTGTAGCCTAATTATCCGGGCGTCACAATTCTCGTCCACTACAAGAAATCTCGTCCCGAGATTTAAGAGGGGAGTAAGTGGGAAAGTTCTGGTTACGATATTCTAACGGATCTTCTCGAAGAAGTTAATCCCTTTCGTTGATGTCTTCAATTCTTTATTCCAATGCATCATGGTAAACTTGTCATCATTTCTTCGGGAACTCCATCGTACTTACGAAAGGATAAGGGGCAGCTCAACTACGACAGAATGCTTTTGAGGAAAAAAAATCTGGGGTTAACCCATGAATGAGTATAAGATTATCTCTCGAGTTGAACATATGAAATATATCGAGAGTAAGGTACGAAGGTGCAATAAGAGGTTCCAAGCGGATAGAGATCCTCGAAGTCTGAACCAGAGTGAGAAAGGGGTTCAGAGTAGCGAGAGTAAGTATTGCGTTTGATACCAGAAAAGAGCACTAGGAAGGTGGCCCATGGATTAAATACGGAGCCAAGCATGGAGAATAACCATTAGAAACAGGGTTGTACAGGAGAGTCAGGTTTCGATCCTGTGGAACTGTGGGTTATGGGCCCACCATGTGGGTTAAAAGTAGGAAGGGTGCTGACATCTCGCACGGTCAGGGTGGCCAGGCATGTCAAAGGATAGCCTGTCAGTTATGTCGGCAACAACATCGGTACCAAGGGCGAGGAACGAAGAGAACCATTTTCCTGCTCGTTGAAACGAGGCGGACCAATAGGTAAAGTTCTCGTCCATCGGTGGCTACCGGAATGTCATCAACAATAGTAGCAGGGTCTTGCTGTCAGAATTGTAGAACGAGGTGTTTACACAAGCAGGAGAATGTTACTGCTTAGATCATATAGATCACAAGAAGGTTAAACCAAACAATGGAAAGGAAAATATGATTACCACACTGACAGAACAATGGAAAGGAAAATGTGTTAAAACACATATTCCGGGGTTATATCTTCCCCAAGGACAAGCGGAGCATGATATCCATGACAGGATAGAAAGTAGAAAACCATTAAGGTAAGGGGAAGGGATTTCATGATATTACCCATACAACGGTGTTTGGATAATTGAGCAAGAAAACATTTAGCATTGGGCTTCAAATGTTCTTGTCGAAAATCGGAGTACCACAGACAATCTTTGAGATATCATTGACAGGATACACAAGTTTTACAAATTACTCATGGAAGAATGACTAACCTTGCTAGTAAGGAAACTATAACAATAGGCCCTCCGGGCAGGTGTGTTAGGATGAAATCACCTTATCAGGTTAAAGACCAATGTTATAACTCTTGGAAATACGTTCCAACCATCATACCTGACCGAGATTCAGATCTGATTGGTGTCAGGATACATCAGACTCAGAATGTCTGAGAAGAAAAGGTGCAACACAAATTGACGAGAAGACATCATAAGATTCTCGGGAAATGAACAATGGAAGCGGGTTCTGAAACAAGAGTTCATCAGTAAACGAAGGAGAGGATGAGGAGGTGGCTGATAGGCTCAGCAACAAATCAACGAGATTTCCAAAGGATTGGTTTCCACAATTATGTGAACAAGGAAATATCATTTGTCGGATCAAATGATATAATGATGTATGCTCGAGGGGAACATACACAACTGAACAATGATAGAAGGGTGCACCCAGGAATCTGGACTAGGTAGCACGACCAATGTTTGAATGATGATTCAATAATCAATAGACTTAGAATGAAACTGTAGACCAATAACTTCAAGCAATAGGGTTGCTAGAAGTTTAGAATTTACACACCACAGACCATTTATCGGTATTCCGGTTAGAAACAACACGGAGACCAAGAAATGAACGCAAAAGGCGAGAGATATTATTATATCAAGAATTCTCAAGAGGTGGTAAAATTACCATGACATTCTTGACATAAAAAGTGGTAATATTCCAAGGTAAAGAAGGACAAATGCTGGATAGCAAGGAACCCAACGTATAACACAAAACATGAACAAGTTTGTTTGGGAGGGAAGGCAATAACGTGGCTGATGACAACACAATTCATCGGGGACAAGGATGGTATTTCTCATCATGAATTCAGTTGATATCCTTGAAGAGCTCAGAATGCTGATGATGACCACGACACATTTGTCGAGATATTTCATGAAGATATAATCGGTAGGCGATGACATCAAGTCAACGGAATGATGAAGCGAAAAGTTATTGAAACCATGGGTACGACACAAACTTGACATCAAGCTTGTTGTTCAAGGACAATTGATATGACGAGGAAGATCGACGTAAGATTAGCTGACCGTCGAAATTTTTGCTTCGAGAAGATGGACCGGGTAGCACAGTTAAAATCGGCACGACAAGGATATAGCCAAGCACGCTAGGAGTGACGTGATCGAGTTCAAACTCGTAAGTCATGAAGGTTACCACGATTTGTCTAATCGCGGTGCAGACTTCAGTCAGTTATCGGTGTCTTTGAGTGTTTAATAACTCAGAGCCCGTGAAAAATTGGAACCAGTGATAATGTAGTACTTGATGGAGAACTCATAAGAAGTTATGCAGTTCCATGATAATCTCGAGATACCAGGGGGGTAATACTCGAAGACGGATCAAAGTAGAGGTTGGACCGAGGTATTGATCCACATGAGACAAGTGCTTACACTTGCATCGAAAATGGTATTTAAAAGAGAACATGGTTGGAACCACGATTGTAAAAGGCCGGATCCCAGATATAAGATGAACTTATACCAAGGGAACTAATATCATTTACAAGAAGCTTCGATGATAAGTTTCACATCGGGTCCATGGGCATGAACGCAAAGGCTCAAGGTTGACTCCCAATTCTTCCATGCATAACCTTTCATTTTACTTCTCGCTTTTGATGAAGCTGTAGTATAGAAATTTTATCTAGCAAAATACCAGAAGAGTATGACTCGTGAAAACTTTCGAGTTCACACAGTTTAGAGAAGGCATATGTTCAACCCATCAGGGCATCTTAGGAGTATATACCACAAATTTCAAGAATAAATAACACCAGCTCGATAGTAGAGCATGTTTGAGAAAGCAGAGGATACAATTTACCAAAGGTATTATGTATCCGAGGAAAGGCTCACAGACTTATTGAATATGAAGGACGTTGTCGGATAAAATCCCGCAAATGATCTGGTGGTTCTCAAGGGATCTGGTGCGAGCATCGGTACTCAACCAGAGGGAGAAACAATGCAAGGAGATCAGACCTTAGAAACAACTCACTAATTCAAGGCTCAAATGCAAAGAATTATCAATTCCAAGACAAGGGATCAGAAGCAATGCTCTGATCAGGGATGGATAAGTTGAATAGCCTTAAGGGTACAATCGACAGCAATTTGATTGGTCGAGATCCAGCTCATGTTTTAAAATAACGTCTGAGCCGGAAAGATAATCTAAAAGGATCAACTGATAATTGCGTGCATTCGCACTCAAGTTGAATCAATAGGATCAAAAGACGATGCCTAAGGATACTAACGAATATCGCCAGACATATGGAAAGCATCCATAATGCAAGCAGGCAAGTATTGCAGAGCAATAAGCTACTAAGGATTTTTGGAGGATCGAATAGTATTTCGAAGACCATTGTGAAACACATGAACAACTGGGGGATGAGCAGATACTCGATAAGCGCGAGAATTATTCATAGGGGTATTCAGGTGACAAAGAACAGCAAGGCAGTAAGCTCAAAGGATTATCGAAACAACGACGAGTATTTCGGGGTGTCTTGTAATAACAAGACCAACTGGGAATAAAAGTAAGAACGACAGGTGTAAGTATTTATCCATAGGAATTTTTCGGTGGTAGGGAATTGCAAAAGCAATGGCACAAAGTTTCAGGAGAACAACAGAGGGTATTATCAGAATCTCCTGTTGAAGCAGTCGATCATCTGTAATGAAGGGCTCTCCGGGAGAGAGTGATAACGAGATCCTAATGTTAGATTTAGCAAAATTCATTTAACCCGAATAGGGGAGAGATTAGAGTCCCAGAGTAAAGATCAAGGAGTAAAAGATCCTAATACCACCCAGATGGCGACGTGGGCCCGTAAGCCGCACATCCATGTTAGTAAAACAGTTTTCATCGACTAGACTCAACTTCGGCCAAGGAGTTTGGAAAAGGGATTCCTAAAGGCAGTCGGCTCTGATACCAACTTGTGACGCCCCCGATATAATCGTACACTAATCATACACGCAAACGTGTACGATCAAGATCAGGGACTCACGGGAAGATATCACAACACAACTCTACAAATAAAATAAGTCATACAAGCATCATATTACAAGCCAGGGGCCTCGAAGGCTAGAATACAAGAGCTCGATCATAGACGAGTCAGCGGAAGCAACAATATCTGAGTACAGACATAAGTTAAACAAGTTTGCCTTAAGAAGGCTAGCACAAACTGGGATACAGATCGAAAGAGGCGCAGGCCTCCTGCCTGGGATCCTCCTACACTACTCCTGGTCGTCGTCAGCGGGCAGCACGTAGTAGTAGGCACCTCCGGTGTAGTAGGAGTCGTCGTCGACGGTGGCGTCTGGCTCCTGAGCTCCAACATCTGGTTGCGATAACCAGGTAGAAGGGATAGGGGGAAAGGAGGGGGAAAGCAACCGTGAGTACTCATCCAAAGTACTCGCAAGCAAGGAGCTATACTACATGTGTATGCATTCGTATCAACTGGAATAAGGGTATCATATGTGGACTGAACTGCAGAAAGCCGGAATAAGAGGGGGATAGCTAGTCCTGTCGAAGACTACGCTTCTGGCAGCCTCCATCTTGCAGCATGTAGAAGAGAATAGACTGAAGTCCTCCAAGTAGCATCGCATAGCATAATCCTAACCGATGATCCTCCCCTCGTCGCCCTGTGAGAGAGCGATCACCGGTTGTATCTGGCACTTGGAAGGGTGTGTTTTATTAAGTATCCGGTTCTAGTTGTCATAAGGTCAAGGTACAACTCCGGGTCGTCCTTTTACCGAGGGACACGGCTATTCGAATAGATAAACTTCCCTGCAGGGGTGCACCACATACCCCAACACGCTCGATCCCATCTGGCCGGACACACTTTCCTGGGTCATGCCCGGCCTCGGAAGATCAACACGTCGCAGCCCTACCTAGGCACAACAGAGAGGTCAGCACGCCGGTCTAAATCCTATGGCGCAGGGGTCTGGGCCCATCGCCCTTTGCACACCTGCACGTTGTGTACGCGGCCGGAAGCAGACCTAGCCTAGTGGCCTTCCAGTCCAATCCGGCGCGCGCCACTCAGTCGCTGACGTCACGAAGGCTTCGGCTGATACCACGACGTCGGGATACCCATAACTGCTCCCACGTAGATGGTTAGTGCGTATAGACCAAATGGCCAGACTCAGATCAAATACCCAGATCTCGTTAAGCGTGTTAAGTGTCCATGAACGCCGAACAGGGCCAGGCCCACCTCTCTCCTAGGTGGTCGGAACCTACCCTGTCGCTCCGCCTCAAGATCCACTCGCGGGTGCTCCTACGAGCCTACCCGTCTTTAGTCACCACATGTATCATGTATAAAGTATATAGTATATACCCATGATCACCTCCCGAGTGATCACGGCCCAATAGTATAGCATGGCAGACGGACAAGAATGTAGGGCCACTGATGATAAACTAGCATCCTATACTAAGCATTAGGTTTGCAGGTAAAGGTAACAACAGTAGTAGCAAGGACAGGCTATGCATCAGTATAGGATTAACGAGAAACAGTAACATGCTACACTACTCTAATGCAAGCAGTATAGAGAAGAGTAGGCGATATCTGGTGATCAAAGGGGGGGCTTGCATGGTTGCTCTGGCAAGAGAGAGGGGTCGTCAACACCGTAGTCGTACTGGGTAGCAGCGGCGTCGGTCTCGGTGTCTAGCGAGAGAAGAGGGGGAAGAAACAATAAATATAATGCAAGCATATGCATAGTGATGCATGATATGACAAGTAACGGCGTTAGAGGTGCCCTAACGCGGTAGTAGGTGATACCGGTGAAGGGGGATGACATCCGGGAAAGTATCCCCGGTGTTTCGCGTTCTCGGGCAGAGGAACCGGAGGGGGAAAGTTGCGAGTTTGCTATGCTAGGGATGCGTGACGGACGAACGGGGTGCGTATCCGGGTTCGTCTCGTCATTCTGAGCAACTTTCATGTTGAAAATATTTTCATCCGAGCTATGGATTATTTTCTATGAATTATCAAAAATTTAAAGATTTTCTGGAATATTTTTATTTAAACTAATCCAAATTTGACCAGGTCAAAATGACTAGTCAAAAAGGGGGGATGTGGCCCACATGTCATTGGCACATAATTTAATTGATGACTAAACTAAAATGGAGGGGTTAAAATTAACATAGGGGGCCACATGACATAGGCTAGCAATTATCCTAAGTAGTACTAATTAGTCTAACTACTCTGACCACTAAGTATTTAATCAACCTAAACTAATCAGGGCCATCCCCACTTGGCAGTGAGCCAGCCCTGCCTCCCACGCGCACACACAACACACTCACGCACACAGTTTTGTTTTCTGCTAACAAAAGATAGCATTTTGTGATTTTTAACGAATTTAATCTATGCACCAAATGGATTTGGTCCAATGGAAACATTTGAGCATTGTCAAGTGTACTACCTCCCCATAATAGTTTTGCTCCAGTTAAAAGTCGTTTAGTCGCTGTTTAGGGGCCGTCCAGAGGGTTAATCGTTGTAGAAAATGGAAAGCTAGCAATAGCTACAGTAACTGAATGTTACTGAAGCTGTACAACATTGCAGCAGGCACCGGCTGCGGTCGGCCGCGTGCGGTGGTGAGCAGCGCGGCATAAGCAGCAGAAGTAGTGAGCGGCAGCAGTAGCGAGAGGACCGCGGGCGGCTGCCGGGAAGCGCCTGGGAGCGGCGCTCCCGGCCAGGCCGCGGCCATAGGCGAGGCAGGGCGCACGGGACGCGGACGCGACCGGGCGGCAGAAGAAAGAGGCCGGGCGAGGCTCGCGCGCATCAGGCGGGGCAAGCGGCAGTGGCGGCCCGCGACGGTGTGGCCAGAGGACGGGGGAGGCGGCCCGCGACGGTGCGGCCAGAGGACGGGGGAGGCGGCCGACGCGAGCGTGCGCAACAGCAGAGTTGCAGGCGAAGGCGGCAGCAGCTGCGTGTGGGCGAGCAGGAGCGGGACGGCCACGGGGCCCAGGTGGACGCGGCTAGACGCGATGAGCGTACGGGACTGCGGGGAGCACGGCTGCGTGCTCGGGCAAGCTCGTCGGCGAGCATAGCCACGACTACGGACACGACGACGGCGGCGGGTACGACCACGACAGGAACGGTAGCTACGAGCGTGGAGAGAAGCGGGGTAGTGAGGGGAGAGGGAGAGGAGCTCACCGAGAGGCTCAAGAAAGGCCGGCGATAGATTAGTAGCAGCAGGGTGGCCGGAATCAACAGAGTTCGCCGGTGACCCGAGGAGGAGGAAAGGCGTCGTGGGGCTCGATGCAGAGCTCCCCAGCTCGGACTCATGGTCGAGGATGACGTAGCAGAGGCGGGCGAAGCTCGTGGACTCGACGGCGAGGTGAGAGGAGGCCGGCGGCTACGCAAATGATGGCGGGGAAGCCATGGCATCGCTCGGGCCGATCCAGATCGAGAAAAGGGAGCGAGGGGAGAGGAGAGTGGAGTGGTGAGCGAGTGGGGGAATGGGATCGAGGGGTCGGGGCGTGGCGTCCTTATCCCTTCCCGGCGTCGGCGCCGGCGAGGTGGTCCGGGGCGACCTGCCCTGTAGCGACTCGGTCGCACGAACAGGAGAGAGGGGAGGGACCGGGGATGGTGGGCTGGCCCAGCACGGGGGGGGGGGGGGGGTTTCTTTTGCCTCTTTTTTGGTTAGTTTTCTTTTCCTTTTATTTATTCTTTTAATTATTTAACAATTTATAGCTTTACCAAAAGTAAAACCCATACCTAAAATAGAGTTACGATTCCAACTACTTCCACAGAAAGTTTTTATCCCTGAACAAAATAGTATAGTATTTTATAAAATCCAAAACGCATTTGTTTAATTGTTTTACCTACTATTTTAGTTACTTAAGTGCATTTAGACCTTTTATAAAAATGTGGTTTCTCCACCATAATTACCTATACATTATTTTACACAACCCGAACAATTTAGCTTTAATATTTGAAAACTTTTATTGTTTGCCTATTTTTGAATTTGAATTTTGAAGCAGTTTTGAACTAATGCGAGATTAACAACAGTATCCGTGGTGACGTGGCATTGTTAACGTGGGATTACTGTAGCCTAATTATCCGGGCGTCACAGTCGACCTTGAACTTTGTGTTCATGCCCATGTACACGATGTATATCCTATCATGGAAGCTTCTTATAATAATAATTACTCCCTTGATATAATATCATTTGGTATCTGTGAATTGATCCTTTGCAATCGTGGTTCCGGTCATATTTTCTCCTTGATTTTAATTCTCGGACTAGTTAAAGCACTTGTCTTCTTCAGATCAATACACCTCTGCAACCTCTATTATGTTCTACCTTCGAGTATTACCCCATGATATCTCGATAAAATCACAGGACCATATTACTTCTTATGAGTTCTTCTTCAAGTATTATTTCTCACCTATCCCAATTTTTCCCCGGGTTCTGAGTTGTTAGACACTCAGAGACACCGATAGTGAATCAAGTCCATAATCTGATTCATTAACTCTAAGTAATTTTTGTTGCTTATGAGTTTAATAATCCTTCAAATCATTCCTAGCCTGATCGGCTATACCATTATCGTGCTAAATTTTAATTGTGCTACCTGGTCCTTCTTCTCGGAGCACATTTTTTGACGATGAGCTAAGCTTACGTCGATCTTCCTCATCATACCATTTTGCCTTAAACAACGAGCTTAGTTTCGAGTTTGTGTCATACCCTTGGGTTCAATAACCTTTCGCTTCATCATTCCTTTGGCTTGATGTCATCGCCGACCGATTACATCTTCATGAAATCTCTCAACAATTGTGTCGTGATCACCATCGGCATTCTGAGCTCTTCCAGGATGTCAATTGAGTTCATTATGAGAAATACCATCCCTGCCCTCGATGATCTGTGTTATCATCGACCACTTTATTGACTTCCCCCCAACACAAACTTATTCGTGTTTTGTGTTATACCTTGAGATCCTTGCTATCCAGCAATTATTCTTCTTTACCTTGGAGTATTACTCTCTTATATGTCAAGAATGTCGTGAGAATTTGACCACCTCTTAAGAATTCTTGATACAAGTGATACTTCTTGCCATCTCCATTCATTCCTTGGTCCTTGTGTTGTTTCTAACCGGAAAACCGACAATTGAACTATGATGTGCGAATCCAAAAATTCTAGCAACCTTATTGCTTTGGAGTTAATGGTCAACATTTCATTCTTAGACCATTGGTTATCGAACCACCATTCTAGCATTGATCACGCTACCCAAGTCCATAATTCGGGTGCACCTTCCAACCAAATTGTGTATGTTTTCCTCAAGCATACATCAGTATATTATTTGACTTGACAAATGCTATCTCCTTGTTCACATGGTTGTGGAAATTCATCTATTTGGAAATCTCGATGGAATGTCCCTGAGCCCATCAACCACCTCATCCTCTCCTTGGTTTAAATGAACTCTTGTGTCGGAACTCGCTCCCATATTTCATTTCCCAAGAATCTGACATTGTCATCTCGTCAAGTTGTGTTGCACCTTTTCTTCTCGGGCATCCTGAGTCTGAGGTATCCTGACATTAATGAGATTTGAATCTCGATCACATATGATGGTTGGAACATTTTCCAAGAGTCACAACATTGGTCTTTATATGACCCAGTAAGCTGATGTCATGCCTATCACACCTGGCCGGAGGACCTATTGTTATAGTTTCCATCTTAGCAAGGTTAACCATTCTTCCATGAGGAAATTGTGAGACATATTCTATAAGTTGTTCCTGATGAATCCTTTGTATATCCAAGTCCGGCCTTTACTTGAAGACCCTGTCAATGCTATCTCGAAGCATGTCTGTGGTACTCCGATTTTCGACAAGAACATTTGAAGCCCAATGCTAAATGTTTTCTTGCTCAATTATCCAAACACCGTTGTATGGGAATTGTCATGAAATTTCTCTCCCCTTACCTAAAGAGTTTTCTATATTATATCCTATCATGGATATCATGCTCTGCTTGTCCTTCTGAAGGATATACCATTGAAATATGTGTTTAAACACTTTCCTTTCCATTGTTCTATTTAATCTGGTAATCATATTTTCCTTTCCATTTGTTGGGTTAACGTTTCTTGTGATCTATATGATCTAAGGAGTAATATTCTCCTGCTTATGTAAACACCTCAGTGTACAACTTTGTCAGTAAGACTGTGTTACTATTGTTGATGACATTCTGGTAGCCACCAATGGACGAGAACTTTGCCTAATGGCCCGCCTCGTTCAACGAGCAGGAAAATGGTTCTCTTCTTCCCTCACCCTTGGTACCAACGATGCAGTCAACATAACTAACCGGTTATTCTCTGACATGCCTTGCTATCATGACCGTGCCAGATGTCAACGCCCTTCCTTATTTTAACCCACATGGTGGGCCCATAACCCACAGTTCCACATGATCAAAACCTGACTCTCCTGTACACCACCTGTTCCCAAGGTTGTTCCTCGTGCTTGACTTCGTATGTAATTCACGGACCACCTGTCTAGTGATCTATTATGGTATGAGACGCAATACTTATTCTCGTTGCCCTAAAACCCTTTGACCTCCTGATTAGACATCGAACGATTGCCTATCCGTTTGAAACTTCTCATGGTACCTTCTTACTTTGCTCTCGACATCTTCTTAAGTTTCAAATCGAGAGATACTTATGCTTCTTCCCTGAGTTAACCGTATGATGCTCGATCTTGTTAAAATCCGTCCTTACAGAGTTTTCCCTTCTTACCCTTTCGTAAGTACGGTGAAGATCCTGAAGGAGGGACGACAACTTCATCATGATGACCTGAAGCAGAGAAATGAAGACATCATCGTTATGGATCGTCCTCTTTGAGAAGAGCAACCAAGAGCGAGAAGACTCATTAGAATTTCGTAACCAAATCCCTTTCCCCCTCACCCTACCTCTTAAATCTCGGGACGAGATTTCTTGTAGTGGAGGAGATTTGTGACGCCCGGATAATTAGACTACAGTCATCCCCTGCTAATGATGCCACATCACCTCGGTTACGGTGGATAATCTCGTGTTAGTTCACAATGATTTAAATTCAAATTTGAATTAAGGGCAAACATCAAAAGTTTGCAAACAATAAAACTAAAAACTTCGAGTTGTGCCAAATAATTCATAAGTAAATATCGTGAAGAAAACACTTTGTTGTAGAATGCTTAAATGCTTTAAAATAAATAAATGTGAGCAAGACACTTATTAAAAGCCTTTTATAATTTATAAAATTTTAAACTATTTTCTATTGGGTAACCAAATTGTAGTGGGAGTATTATATTTAGTAATGCTAACTTAGAGGCTATTTTTATATATTATAAAACGAAACATAAAAGGAACTAGAAATAAAATAGAAATTGAAAAATAAAAAAACAGAAACAACCATCCCCCCGCTGGACCAAGTAGCCCAGTTGGGCCTCGAGCCAGCGCGTCGGCCCACCCCGCGCCCCTGGCCTATATGGCCCTACTCCCCCCACCCACCTACGGAAACCCTATCCACTCCCACTCCTCCCCCCACGATGCCACACCCGCTCCCCTCCCGATCCAATCGGGGCGAGCCCCCCTCACTCCCCTCGCTCCCGCACGGCAACCCAACCCCGTGCGCCTCCTACCCCCCGGGCTCGCGCGTCCTGCCGGCGACCTCGCCGCCTCGGTGAGCACGCCCCTGCTCGAGGACTGCCGCCTCCACCCTGCAACTTCTTCGCCGTCCTCGCATCGCGCTTGCAGCACCACCGGCCGCCGCCGTCATCGTCGCGCCTCGCCCCGCTGAAGCTCGCCACCACCTCGCGTGCCGCGACTTCCTCCTTGCCCCGTGTTGAGTCCGTCGACCCCGCGTCGCGCCTCCCCATGCCCTCTGCTCCGCCTCGCGCCTGCAGCCTCGTCCGGCCGCCGGACCTTGCTGGCAGCGTTCCTCCGGCCTCCCCGAGCTCTCTTCTGCAACGATGTGAGCATCCGGCTCCGCCTGGCCTCTTCCCTCTCTTCCACGTCCCCCGTAGACGCCCGACCGACGAGGCCGTGCCTTTGCTGCTGCTCGCCGCCGACATGGTGGTCGATTTCGACCATCCCCACGCCTACGGTTTGTTCCAGTAAGTGTGCGACGAGGCCCTCGACCGGTCCGTGCCAACCGCCGCTCGAACGATCGCCGGAGGCGAGCGCACGACCGTTGCCAATGCGTTCCGCCTCGCCGTCGTTTCCCTGCTGATGAGGAACATCCTTAAACCCAAATCACACCCCCCCCCCCCCCTGTGTGCCACTGACCTATGGGCCCACTAGCTAATTAGATTAGTTCATAGCTAAATAAGTCTGTTAAATAATGCTTTAGTTAAAATATGACACCGACAGTGGGGCCCCACCTAGCAAATTAATTTAACTAACTAATTTAGATTAACATCAGAGTATGACGAATGGACCCCACTGGTCAGACTTGGCTAGTCAGCGTTGACCTAGTCAACTGCTGACTGGACCCTCCGGCCCACATGTCAGCCTCTGCTGATAGGCTGGTTGACCAAGTCAACTAGGCCCACTGTCAGCCTTTGTGCTGAACGACTCGGTAAATTCCTGGGTACCCGTAGCATTTTATTCATTTATTTTGAATTAATATTTAATCCAGTAAATTCTAGAATATTGTCAAAACTTTAGAAAATTAATATAAAATAATACATAACTCGGATGAAAAAACTTTGTACATGAAAGTTGCTCAGAACGACGAGACGAATCCAAATACGCAACCCTTTCGTCCGCCACACATCCCTAGCATACCGAACACGCAACTTTCCCCCTCCAGTTCGTCTGTCCGAAAACGCGAAACACCGGGGATATTTTCCTGGATGTTTCCCCCCTTCACCGTTATCACCTCATACCGTGTTAGGGCACCCCTAGCATCACGCTTTGTCATGTCATGCATCACTATGCATCTGTTTGCATTATATTTATTGTTTCTTCCCCCTCTCCTCTCGCTAGACACCGAGACCGACGCCGCTGCTACCCAGTACGACTACGGTGTTGATGACCCCTCTCCCTTGCTAGAGCAACTAGGCAAGCCCCCCCTTTGATCACCAGATATCGCCTATTCTTCTCTCTACTGCTTGCATTAGAATAGTGTAGCATGTTACTACTTTCCGTTAATCCTATTCTGATGCATAGCCTGTCATTGTTGCTCCAGCTGTTGATACCTTACCTGCAATCCTAATGCTTAGTATAGGATGCTAGTTTATCATCAGTGGCCCTACATTCTTGTCCGTCGGCCATGCTATACTATCGGGTCGTGATCACTTCGGGAGGTGACCATGGGTATATACTATATACTTTATATACATGACACATGCGGTGACTAAAGTCGGGTCAGCTCGTTGAGTACCCGCAAGTGATTCTGATGAGGGGGCTGAAAGGACAGGTGGCTCCATCCCGGTAGAGGCGGGCCTGGGTTCCTGACGGCCCCCGACTGTTACTTTGTGGCGGAGCGACAGGGCAGCTTGAGACCACCTAGGAGAGAGGTGGGTCTGGCTCTGGTCGGTGTCTGCAGATACTTAAAAATAACACATTTAACGAGATCTTGGTATTTGATCTGAGTCTGGCCACTGGCCTATACGCACTAACCATCTACGCGGGGACAGTTATCGGCACTCGACGTCGTGGTATCAGCCGAAGCCTTCGTGACATCAGCGATTGAGCGGCGCGCGCCGGGTTGGACTGGAACACCTACTCTTGTATAAGGGAGGCTAGGTCTGCTCACCGGCCGCGTACGCAACGTGCAGGTGTGCAATGGGCGATGGGCCCAGACCCCTGCACCATAGAATTTAGACTGGCGTGCTGACCTCTCTGTTGTGCCTAGGTAGGGTTGCGACGTGTTGATCTTCCGAGGCCGGGCATGACTCAGGAAAGTGTGTCCGGCCAAATGGGATCGAGCGTGTTAGGTTATGTGGTGCACCCCTGCAGGGAAGTTAATCTATTCGAATAGCCGTGATCTTCGGTAACAGGACGAATTGGAGTTGTACCTTGGCCTTATGACAACTAAAACAGGATACTTAATAAAACGCACCATTCCAAGTGCCAGATACAACCGGTGGTCGCTCTCTCACAGGGCGACGAGGGGAGGATCATCGGTTAGGATTATGCTATGCGATGTTACTTGGTGGACTTAACATCTACTCTCTTCTCCTGCTGCAAGATGGAGGTTACCAGAAGCGTAGTCTTCGACAGGACTAGCTATCCCCCTCTTATTCCGGCATTCTGCAGTTCAGTCCACATATGATAGCCTTATTCCATTTGATACCAATGCATACATATGTAGTGTAGCTCCTTGCTTGCGAGTACTTTGGATGAGTACTCACGGTTGCTTTGCCCTCTCTTTCCCCCCTTTTCTATACTTGATTGTTGCGACCAGACGTTGGAGCCCAGGAGCCAGACGCCACAGTCGATGACGGCTACTACTACTCGGGAGGTGCCTACTACTACGTGCAGCCCGCTATCGACGACCGGGAGTAGTTTAGGAGGATCCCAGGCAGGAGGCCTGCGCCTCTTTCGATCTGTATCCCAGTTTGTGCTAGCCTTCTTAAGGCAAACTTGTTTAACTTATGTCTGTACTCAGATATTGTTGCTTCCGCGGACTCGTCTATGATCGAGCTCTTGTATTCGAGCCCTCGAGGCCCCTAGCTTGTAATATGATGCTTGTATGACTTATTTTATTTGTAGAGTTGTGTTGTGATATCTTCCCGTGAGTCCCTGATCTTGATCGTACACGTTTGCGTGTATGATTAGTGTACGGTCAAATTGGGGGCGTCACAGTTCCTCCTTGCGGTAGCTTGTATTTTTATTGCTTACATTGAAAGTTACTCGCCCCTTGCATGCTTAGGTTTTGTATCTAGCTTGTGCATTTATATGTTGTGCTTCCTAGTATGTTTGATTTGTGTTATCTAGCATGTGTAGGTTGCATTGCACATCATATAGTGATGCTTGTTGTCTTGAGCCTTATTTGTATGTTGTTTGGCTCTTGCGAGATATTAGTGGATCATCACATCATGGGGAGTGTTATGTTTTGTGCACATCACAAACCCAAAATGTGAATATGAGAAATACCACATAGTATTGATACTCAATATTATCTAGTCACTATGTGCTATGTCAAGCTCATTTGATATTCAGATTCTCAGAGTATCCATTAGTTATCTCTTTTAGGTGGTTATTTGCCTCTGCTGTATGCTTGCCATGGTATCCAGAAAGTTGCACCAGAAAAGTTATGGATACCCCGTGCGCACGGGGTCTTTTGACCCCTGTGCGCATGGGGTGTTGCGTAACTCTCTGGGTACCCCATGCGCACGGGGTCTTTTGACCCCCGTGCGCATGGGGTACTGTGTAACTCCCTAGATACCCCGTGTGCACGGGGTCTTTTGACCCCTGTGCGCATGGGGTGGTTGTTGATTATGAGCTTGTGCTTCTTTGGATTCTACCACCGAGTGTTAATTCCAAATACCAATTGGTATTTCTTCTTGTGGTAGAATTTTATGATCATCTTCTTCTCGGCTTGTGCTTCAACTTGCCTTATCTCACTCCTTGTACTATCTATTATCTACTTGAGTGAGATAAGCCTTTGAGCATGTGTGTAATGTATATCCTATATGCTCTTTTGTTTTTGCTTACTTCATATGTTGTACTTTTCTTGCGGTCCTATGTGGATTCGTCTCTTTGATATGATTTGGACAACTTGAATGCTTTATGTTATTTTTGGAGTATTCTTCGTTTAAGTGTTCTTTTATCCAAATTGTATCTCTTTGGATATTGGTAGGCTTGTGCATGCATATTTATTTATATACTTTTTCTTGTCTTGATTGTTGTACTTGACCCTCTATATAGGGTAAACTCCATCAAATCATTAATGATTAAAAGTGTGCATGAACTTCAAGTTCATACCCTTTTGCACATATTTAATATGGAGTTTGCCCTATGTATTGTGGTTGGACTAACTACTTCGGAACCAATAAGTTTGGGGACCAAATTGTACCTTAATGTGTTTTAGGTACTTTGGAGAAGCATTGGATGCTTGGCTTATTCATGAGGAAGGTGGAGACACTATGGGAAATTACTAGAGCCAAGCTTGGTTGATTGTTTGATTGAGGGAGAAGATAATTGAAAACCCGAGTCGGTTGTAAGTGTTTCATTCTCATCATGAAAACCCGGTTAACTAAAATGTGGGTCAATTTATTGGATATGCATCAAACTCCCACACTTACCGTATTCTCAATAAATCCTCGGGATGTATTGAGGAAACGGTGAATGTGGAGTGTGATAAGAATAATGGCTTCCATGCGGAGCAATTTGTTTCAATTGTTGTAGGTGATGAGGCTCCTTCCCAAGCTACAAGTACAATGGGGATCGATCATATTCTTCCATAAGAAACACCCCATGTCCATGTAGAAGAAGAAGGAGTAAGAGCCCCTCTTGTGGATCCACCACAAGGGAAGTCATCACCCCCAACACAAGATCAAGATGCTATGGGAGATCATGTACCTATCCAAGGACAATATCAAGTCCCTCTTGTTCTCTTACTAGATCAAGGACCCCTTGAACCAATGCTCTCTCTCTCGGTAACAAGTACTTACTTCATGCATTTATTTAAATTAGAGTCAACATTGTGTATGTTGCATCATAGCATGATTAGTACTTGTTGAGTGAGTGCTTGTATGTTTTGCATATATGTTTGCACTCATGAGTTGTTGGATATATTTTGGACCCATGCTTAGCATGATTATCATATTGGATATCTCCATTATCCCTTGTCCAAAATATGTTCTTTGGATCCTTTGAATGTTTGATTCTCTTGTCATATCATTTTGGTGCATTCTATGGATCCTCGATATAGTGTGAATTTCTTTGTTTGTTCGTAACTGGATATGTGCATTTGATTCCACTCACAATATGAGAAATGCAAAAATTAAGGAGGTACTCATACTATATTGGCCGTCTAGACTTTTCTTCCATTTTGGCACTTGTTGCCAATGGGGGAGAAGTTTAGAGGGTTTAGGTGAAGTGGGTTGGTTCCTGTCATTCATGCTTATATACTTTGGTTGTTCTTGCTCATTGCATGGATGTGTATATAGAGGAAACTACACGAAGTTATTTCCTGTGCATATATTGTGGGGGAGTTTGCTCTATATATTGTGGTTCTACTAGCATCAAATTCTTGTGTAGTATTTCGATGCTACTACAACCGGTTTTGATAACATCAACTATCTTTGTGGTGTTTGAGGCTATCAAAACCATCTCAAGTATACAATTTATTCTCGGATAAATTGCATACTTGTTTTACATTCATTATATAAACCCTCTTGTTGAGATTGTCATCAATTACCAAAATGGGGGAGATTGAAAGGGCATGTAGCCCCTAAGTGTGGTTTTGGTAATTAAATGACAATCTCTATGGACTAATGTTTTCAGTGAGATATATTTGAAGGTTTTGTCCATAGAAGGTGCCACAAGGATATTGGATGGAATCATGGATGAAGTCCATATGTATGTAGATAGTGCCTCAAGGATATTGGACGGAATCAAGGATGAAGTCCATATATATGAAGATATATTTGCCCTATGCTTTGGTATTAAATGACAATTCCTATGGAGCATCAAGTGCATTGAATCTTATATAAAGATATGTTCCATAGTGATGCTTGAAGTGCATTGGGTTGTTTTGTGAAGTCTACCATCAAAGCATCCGAAGATGTCCTCATGGTATCCTTCTCTGGATACCCCGTGCACACGGGCTTGTACCGTGCGCACGGGGTCGAGTGTCAACTCTCTAGATACCCCGTGCTCACGGGGCCTAGGTGTTGGCTCTCGAGATCCCATATCCAGTGAGGTTTCAAGTTGGTCTTCGGGTACTTCTATTGACGCCATCAAGATTGGTTTCAATGCCTAATCTAATTATGTTCATGATGGATTTCATTGGAGGATCTCAAAGATTGATATATTTGGGCTTTTGAGGATCAAGGCTTGAGAGAGTAATCAAAGAGAAGAATTCAAGTTATGGTTTCAAGACAAGATCATGGTGAGCTCATGTGTTGGGTTTAGGTTGATCAAGTCTTGAAGCAAACAACTAGAGTGAAAAATTCATTGTGCCTCTCAAGATATTATGATGGAGGGCTTTTAAGGATCAAGGGCTTGCGAGAATAATCAAAGAGAAGAATTCAAGTTATGGTCTCAAGACAAGATCATGGTGAGCTCATGTGTTGGGTTTCGGTTGATCAAGTCTTGAAGCAAGCAACTAGAGTGACGAATTCATTATGCCTCTCAAGAGATTGTTATGGAGTTTTTTTAGAAGGGCAAGTGGTGACCAAGATGATATTCATAGTGGAACTTGATATGGTCATGGAAGAGTCTTTGGTGATATAGTCTTGAAGCAATGAAGGGAAATGAGGAGTTCATTGTGGCTTTCAAGAAACCAAGATGGAGCTTGGAGTAAAGATGTTGGTTGACCAAGATGAAGCTCAAAGATTATATCTAAGTGGTCAACTCTCAAAGCACAAACATTGTACCACGTGAGACCAAGTGATCTAGTGGTATGGTAAGTAATTGTGAATTGTGCTTTGTTACCTAACCCATGCTATGTGTTTGGTATGTCTATGTGTGTTAGATGTTTCTCATGGGCTTGCATCAAAAGGAAATATTTCAAGTAGCCTATGTGAGGATGACATCAAGTGGTGATGGTCATCGGGTTCGAGGTGTCCAAGTGCAAGATGAGAAGCCGGAGGTTATATGCTTTGAAGCTTGCAGTCCACATCATGATAATGCACATGTGAAGATGGGCTTAAGTCAAGGCTTCCCTCATTGCAATATGAGGAAGCAATTCGAGTATCTTCAACAAGTGGTTGTGGACAAGAAAGGGATTCCAACTTGAGGCAAGCATTAAAGTCATCATCAAGCTCAAGTTGAATATGCAAGGCAAAGGTATAACTTAGCTAGGTTTTTCTAGTTTTGCCGATCTCATAGTGCTTGGTGGGAGACCGAATTATAGGTTTGATATCCGTACTATCAAGAGGGACTCTCGGGCGAGTAGCTTGATCACGTCGCATGTAGAGAGCTCAAACCTTTGCATTACTTGCATCATACTTTCTTGTTGATCTTGGGTGGTTCTCTATGTGAGGACCTTGGGCTTTTCCCTAGCTTCAAAACGAGCCCAAGAACATCAAATTCGGAGTTCGTATGCCAAAGTTATGCATGTTTTAGTGGGCTGCTACAGGCTGTCCTGGGTACCCCGTGGGCACGGGGTTTTTGACCCCCGTGGGCATGGGGCCCCATGTGCACGGGCTCGTACCCTGCGCACGGGACCCCGTGGGCACGGGGTCTAAACCCCCGTGGGCACGGGGTGTCCAGGAACTGCCCGTTGAGCCCCAACGGCTAGTTTTTGGTTTTGGCTATTTAAGGGCTCCCTCCTCCCACCGGTTGGGGGGTTGTTGATTCACATTCAAAACATCATTTTGGGCCTCTTACCACCTCTCCCAAACCCCTATCTCACCTCTAAGTGAAGGGGGATTTGTGGATGGATCTTGGAGTCATTTGTTGATTTCCTCCATTGCATCCCCTCTCTTCAATCTCCCACTTTCTTGAGTTGCATCCTGTGAGATTGAGAGAGTGAGTTGAGCATTTGTTTCTTGACCTTGCATTGCATTTGTTGCATTGGTTTGAGCTCCATGCATCGATTTGTTCGAGTGAGAGCCCGTGAGTTTATTACTCTTGGAGGCTTCGCCTCCTAGACGGTTCGGTGATATCATTGAGAAGATTGTGAAGAGGCCTATGTGGCCAAGGTTCCCCCGGAAGCTTCCTTTTGTGGTGTGCTCCAGGGAAGGGTGTTCAAGTGGCCTAGGTGGTCAAGTTCCTCCGGAAGCTTCCGTGGTTGTGGTGTGCTCCAGAGAAGTTTGTAAAGGTGTGGTGGTCGCCTTCAAGACCAACCCCGAGTGAACCGAGGCTCATCCGTTGGGGGTGACTCGAAAGGGAGAATACGATGAGTCACTTGGTGACGCCCCGGAGCTTCGGCTTCGGCACCGCTCTAACGGAGATTAGCACTCTCACGAGTGTGAACTTCGGGATAAATCCGCGTCCCCGACTCACTTGTTGTTATCTCATACCCACACCCTTTACTTTCCGCAATTCATACTTGCTCATATTGAGATATCTTGTAATAGTTGAATTGCTTAGTTGCTCCTTCATTTCCATATCTTGTGATATAGTTTGTGTTTGCTAGTGTTCTTAAGTGCCTATCTTGTTTAGCATAGGTTGTTGGTGCACTTAGTTGAGCCTAGCATATTTAGGATTTGTGCTTGAAAAGTATGTGTTAGTTTAATTCCGCATTAGGATAAAGCCAAATCCGTAAAAGTTTTAAAACTCCTATTCACCCCCCTCTAGTCGTCATCTAGATCATTTCAGGTTGCATTTTACTATTACACATGATGATTTTGATAGATATAATATGCATGTGCTTGCTGCTCCTACTTGCAATTATTATGAGAGAGGAACTACATCTCCGCCTCTTTATGTTTCCAACACGAAAAAATTGCAAGAAACTGTTTATACTATGCATTGGCCTTTACTATGTGTGCATGAATTGTTCTTTTATGACATGCCGATGCATAGGAAGAGTGCTAGACTTCGTCATTACATGATATATGTTACTTTGTGCTCACTATTAAATTACAAATCATTGTTAATTAAAATTGGCTTTGATATACCTTGGGATCCAGGTGGATCCATTACTTGAGCACTATATGCCTAGCTTAATGGCTTTAAAGAAAGCGCTTCCAGGAAGACAACCCGGAAGTTTTAGAGAGTCATTTATTTCTGTTGTGTGCTTTTATTTAGTTTAAAAACAAAAAAAAATAAAAAGGGGAACCTAAAACTTTTCAAAAAGAAAAGTGAAAGTGAGATAGACGAGCATTGTGAAAGTGGGGGACGTCCTTGAACTTTGTTCATGCCCATGAAAACTTTGTGAATCTCAATTACAGAAAATTTTCAACAAAAATGATTATCCCCTTGTACAATTCCATTGTATTATAAAAATAATGTGCCAAGGTTTCCCTTTAGGATGTTTTAGATGCTTGTTAGTTTGTACGGTGCAGGACAGAAACTTTGGCTGTAGTGTGTGATTTTACATTTTTTTTCTGGAACGTCAAACGGTTCTGAAACTTTTTGCACTGTCTTTCTATACAATTTTTTTTATTTTTCATAATTTTGGTAGAATTGCTGGAGTACCAGAGGTATGATGAATGTTCAGATTATTACAGACTGTTCTATTTTAGACAGATTCTGTTTTTGATGCATAGTTTGCTTGTTTTGATGAAACTATCAAATTATATCAGTGGATTAATCCATGGAAAAGTTATACAACAGTAGCTATAATGAAAAAACAAAATATGAATTGGTTTGCAACAGTACTTAGAGTAGTGATTTGCTTTATTATACTAACGGATCTTACCGAGTTTTCTGTTGAAGTTTTGTGTGGATGAAGTGTTGGAAGATCGAGGAGGTCTCGATGTGAGAAGAAGGAAGAGAGGAAAGATATCAAGCTTGGGGATGCCCGAGGCACCCCAAGTAAATATTCAAGGAGACTCAAGCATTCAAGCTTGGGGATGCCCCGGAAGGCATCCCCTCTTTCTTCAACAAGTATCAGTATGTTTTCGGATTCGTTTCGTTCATGCGATATGTGCAATCTTGGAGCGTCTGTTGCATTTAGTTTTCATTTTTCTTATATGCACCATGCTGGTATGAGATAGTCCTTGTTTGATTTATAGAATGCTCTATGCACTTCACTTATATCTTTTGAGTATGGCTTTATAGAATGCTTCATGTGCTTCACTTATATTATTTGAAGTTTGGATTGCCTGTTTCTCTTTACATAGAAAACCGCCATTTGTAGAATGCCCTTTTGCTTCACTTATATTTGTTAGAGTGTGGGCATATCTTTTGTAGAAAGATTTAAACTCTCTTGCTTCACTTATATCTATTTAGAGAGATGACAGAAATTGGTCATTCACATGGTTAGTCATAAAATCCTACATAAACTTGTAGATCACTGAATATGATATGTTTGATTCCTTGCAATAGTTTTGCGATATAAAGATGGTGATATTAGAGTCATGCTAGTGGGTAGTTGTGGATTAGTAGAAATACTTGTGTTGAGGTTTGTTATTCCCATAGCATGCACGTTGATACGTCTCCAACGTGTCTATAATTTTTGGTTGCTCCATGGTATATTATCTACTGTTTTGGACATTATTGGGCTTTATTATCCACTTTCATATTATTTTTGGGACTAGCCTATTAACCGGAGGCCCAGCCCAGAATTGATGTTTTTGCCTGTTTTAGGGTTTCGAAGAAAATGAATATCAAACGGAGTCCAAACGGAATGAAACCTTCCGAAATGTGATTTTATCATCAGAGAAGATCCAGGAGAGTTGGAACCTCCGTCAAGAAAGCCACGAGGCGGTCACGAGGGTGGAGGGCGCACCCCTCTACCTCGTGGGCCCCTCGAAGCTCCACCGGCGTACTTCTTCCTCCTATATATATCCACGTACCCCCAAACGATCAGATACGGAGCCAAAAACCTAATTCCACCGCCGCAACTTTCTATATCCATGAGATCCCATCTTGGGGCCTATTCCGGAGCTCCACCGGAGGGGGCATCGATCACGGAGGGCTTCTACTTCATCATCCAAGCCTCTCCGATGAAGTGTGAGTAGTTTACTTCAGACCTACGGGTCCATAGCTAGTAGCTAGATGTCTTCTTCTCTCTTTTTGGATCTCAATACAATGTTCTCCCCCTCTCTCGTGGAGATCTATTCGATGCAATCTTCTTTTTGCGGTGTGTTTGTTGAGACCGATGAATTGTGGGTTTATGATCAAGTCTATCTATGAATAATATTTGAATCTTCTCTGAACTCTATTATGTATGATTTGTTATCTTTGCAAGTCTCTTCGAATTATTAGTTTGGTTTGGCCTATTAGATTGGTTGTTCTTGCCATGGGAGAAGTGCTTAGCTTTGGGTTCGATCTTGTGGTGTCCTTTCCCAGTGACAGAAGGGGCAGCAAGGCACGTATTGTATTGTTGCCATCGAGGATAACAAGATGTTTTCTATCATATTGCATGAAACTATCCCTCTACATCATGTCATCTTGCTTAAGGCGTCACTCTGTTTTTAACTTAATACTCTAGATGCATGCTGGATAGCGGTCGATGAGTGGAGTAATAGTAGTAGATGCAGAATCGTTTCGGTCTACTTGTCTCGGACGTGATGCCTATATACATGATCATACCTAGATATTCTCATAACTATGCTCAATTCTGTCAATTGCTCAACAGTAATTTGTTCACCCACCGTAGAATACTTATGCTCTTGAGAGAAGCCACTAGTGAAACCTATGCCCCCCGGGTCTCTTTCTCATCATATCAATCTCCATCACTTTACTATTGCTTTGCTTTTACTTTTTACTTTGCATCTCTATACCAAAAATACCAAAAATATTATTTATCATCTCTATCGGATCTCACTTTCGTAAGTGACAGTGAAGGGATTGACAACCCCTAAGCGCGTTGGTTGCGTTGAGCTATTGTTTTTGTGTAGGTACAAGGGACTTGTGCGTGGCCTCCTACTGGATTGATACCTTGGTTCTCAAAAGCTGAGGGAAATACTTACGCTACTTTGCTGCATCATCCTCTCCTCTTCGGGGAAATCCAACGCAGTGCTCAAGAGGTAGCACACGTATGGTGAACCGTTATGTAACGAAGTCTGGTACGTCTCCAACATATCTATAATTTTTGATTGCTCCATGCTATATTATCTACTGTTTTAGACATTATTGGGCTTTATTTTCCACTTTTATATTATTTTTGGGACTAACCTATTAACCGGAGGCCCAACCCAGAATTGTTGTTTTTGCCTGCTTTAGGGTTTCAAAGAAAAGGAATATCAAATGGAGTCCAAAAGGAATGAAACCTTCGGAAACGTGATTTTCTCATCACATAAGATCCAGGAGACTTGGACCCTCCATCAAGAAAGCCACGAGATGCTCACGAGGGTAGGGGCGCCCCCCCTAGGGCGCGCCCCCTGCCTCGTGGGCCCCTCAAAGCTCCACCGACGTACTTCTTCCTCCTATATATATCCACGTACCCCCAAACGATCGGGGACGGAGCCAAAAACCTAATTCCACCGCTGCAACTTTCTGTATCCACGAGATCCCATCTTGGGGCCTGTCCCGGAGCTCCGCCGGAGGAGGCATCGATCACGGAGGGCTTCTACATCATCATCCAAGCCCCTTCGATGAAGTGTGAGTAGTTTACTTCAGACCTACGGGTCCATAGCTAGTAGCTAGATGTCTTCTTCTCTCTTTTTGGATCTCAATACAATGTTCTCCCCCTCTCTCGTGGAGATCTATTCGATGTAATCTTCTTTTTGCGGTGTGCTTGTTGAGACCGATGAATTGTGGGTTTATGATCAAGTCTATCTATGAATAATATTTGAATCTTCTCTGAACTCTTTTATGTATGATTTGTTATCTTTGCAAGTCTCTTCGAATTATTAGTTTGGTTTGGCCTATTAGATTGGTTGTTCTTGCTATGGGAGAAGTGCTTGGCTTTGGGTTCGATCTTGTGGTGTCCTTTCCCAGTGACAGAAGGGGCAGCAAGGCACGTATTGTATTGTTGCCATCGAGGATAACAAGATGTTTTTTACCATATTGCATGAAACTATCCCTCTACATCATGTCATCTTGCTTAAGGCGTCACTCTGTTTTTAACTTAATACTCTAGATGCATGCTGGATAGCGGTCGATGAGTGGAGTAGTAGTAGTAGATGCAGAATCGTTTCGGTCTACTTGTCTCGGACGTGATGCCTATATACATGATCATACCTAGATATTCTCATAACTATGCTCAATTCTGTCAATTGCTCAACAGTAATTTGTTCACCCACCGTAGAATACTTATGCTCTTGAGAGAAGCCACTGGTGAAACCTATGCCCCCGGGTCTCTTTCTCATCATATCAATCTCCATCACTTTACTATTGCTTTGCTTTTACTTTGCTTGTACTTTATTTACTTTGCATCTCTATACCAAAAATACCAAAAAAATATTATTTATCATCTCTATCAGATCTCACTTTCGTAAGTGACCGTGAAGGGATTGACAACCCCTAAGCGCGTTGGTTGCGTTGAGCTATTGTTTTTGTGTAGGTACGAGGGACTTGAGCGTAGCCTCTTACTGGATTGATACCTTGGTTCTCAAAAACTGAGGGAAATACTTACACTACCTTGCTGCATCATCCCTTCCTCTTCGGGGAAATCCAATGCAGTGCTCAAGAGGTAGCAAGAAGAATTTCTGGCGCCGTTGCTGGGGAGTCTGCGCAGAAGTCAACATACCAAGTACCCATCCCAATCCCTATCTCCCACATTACATTCTTTGCCATTTTCCTCTCGTTTTCCTCTCCCCCACTTCACCCTTGCCGTTTTATTCGCCCTCTCTCTCTATCTTCCCTCTCTATTTGCCTCTTTTGCCCGTTTGCTCTTTGTTTGCTCATGTGTTAGTTTGCTTGCTTGTCGTTATGGCTAGTTCTTTACCTTCTGCCTCTATGTATGAAATTGGGGATACTATTGTCGATAATAATTTTTATGCTCCTACTAAAGAACCCACTATCTCACATATACAAAGATTTCGTGTTGGTAGCGGTAATATTATTGGAAAAGGAGTTATTCAAGATTTATTTACTTGTGCGGGTGCTTTACCTTCTATGGGTAGTTCTATTCTTCATAGAACTAGTAGTCTTGCGGACGCTATTGCCATGCTTATAGTTGAACTTGAGAGGCAATTCATGCACTTGCATCCTTCTATACAAAGGATTTTCCTAGAATTTTCTAATATTGAGCATTCTTCTGTTAAGCGTGCCATTACTCTCTTTTTGGCTCATGAGTTTCGATTCATAATTAAAGAGGCCAAAGAAACCTTTGCGCATTATAGGGTGGATGCTCGCCGTCCTCCCATAGAGACTATCCTCTTTGATCAAGAAGAAATAATGCGTTTTCAATCTCTAGACTATGTTGCTTTCAATGAAAATCTTAGAAAAAGGGTTCCTACCAATGTTTTAGTTGATAGAATTTCTGAACTTAATGATGATTTAGCTATTCGAGATAATGAATTGGGATATTCTCTTGAATATAGGCTCACAAAGTTCTGTCAAAAGAATGCTTATAATGATGAATTGGTTGTGCAATATGAAGGACCAAAGGAGGAACCTATACCTCCCAAGGTTGATCTTGGAGACTTTTGTCCCAACAAATTTAGCCCTTTTGATTACTTTTGCTTGCCTCAAAGAAAACTTGCTGCTGAACATGGAGAATATGAAATGATTTTTAACAATCTATCTTATTATTATGGCAATACCTAGATCTATTTTTGCTTGTTATGCCCAGCTAGGGGCGTTAAACGATAGCGCTTGTTGGGAGGCAACCCAATTTTATTTTTAGTTCTTGCTTTTTGCTCCTGTTTAGTAATAAATAAATTATCTAACCTCTGTTTTGGTTGTGTTTTTTGTGTTAATTAGTGTTTGTGCCAAGTAGAACCGTTGGGAAGACTTGGGGAAAGTCTTGTTGAACTTGCTGTAAAAAACAGAAACTTTAGCGCTCACGAGAACTGCTGTAATTTTTATTTAGGAAGTGATATTTACTTAATTCGTTTTGCAGATGATTAATAGATAAATTCCTCATTTCCATCAATTTATTTTAGAATTTTTGGGGTTCCAGATCTTGCGCTAGCTGCAGATTACCACAGACTGTTCTGTTTTTGACAGATTCTGTTTTTCGTGTGTTGTTTGCTTATTTTGATGAATCTATGACTAGTAAAATAGTTTATAATCCATAGAGAAGTTGGAATACAGTAGGTTTAACACCCATATAAATAAAGAATGAGTTCATTATAGTACCTTGAAGTGGTCTTTTGTTTTCTTTCGCTAACGGAGCTCACGAGTTTTCTACCTTAAGTTTTGTGTTGTGAAGTTTTCAAGTTTTGGGTAAGGATTTGATGGATTATGGAACAAGGAGTGGCAAGAGCCTAATCTTGGGGATACCCATGGCACCCCCAAGATAATCTAAGGACATCTAAAAGCCAAAGCTTGGGGATGCCCCGGAAGGCATCCCCTCTTTCGTCTACTTCTATCGGTAACTTTACTTGGAGCTATATTTTTATTCACCACATGATATGTGTTTTGCTTGGAGCGTCTTTTATGATTTTAGTCTTTGCTTATTAGTTTACCACAATCATCCTTGCTGTACACACCTTTTGATAGAGCCATACATGATTTGGAATTTGATAGAATACTCTATGTACTTCACTTATATCTTTTGAGCTTTATAGTTTTGCTCTAGTGCTTCACTTATATCTTTTAGAGCACGGTGGTGGATTTGTTTTATAGAAACTATTGATCTCTCATGCTTCACTTAGATTATTTTGAGAGTCCTAATAGCATGGTAATTTGCTTAAAATCCTAATATGCTTGGTATGCAAGATTAATAATAAAACTTTCGTATGAGTGTGTTGAATACTAAGAAGAAATTGATGCTTGATAATTGTTTTGAGATATGAGGATGGTGATATTAGAGTCATGCTAGTTGAGTAGTTGTGAATTTGAGAAATGCTTGTGTTAAAATTTGGTGACTCCCATAGCATGCACGTATGGTGAACCGTTATGTGATGAAGTCGGAGCATAATTTATTTATTGATTGTCTTCCTTATGAGTGGCGGTCGGGGACGAGCGATGGTATTTTCCTACCAATCTATCCCCCTAGGAGCATGCGCGTAATACTTTGCTTTGATAACTTCTAGATTTTTGCAATAAGTATATGAGTTCTTTATGACTAATGTTGAGTCCATGGATTATACGCACTTTCCTTCCTTCCACCATTGCTAGCCTCTCTAATACCGCGCATTTTTCACCGGTATCATACACCCACCAAATACCTTCCTCAAAACAGCCACCATACCTACCTATCATGGCATTTCCATAGCCATTTCGAGATATATTGCCATGCAACTTTTCACTGTTCCGTTCATTATGACACGCTCCATCATTGTCATATTGCTGGCATGACCATGTAGTTGACATCGTATTTGTGGCAAAGCCACCATTCATAATTCTTCCATACATGTCACTCTTGATTCATTGCACATCCCGGTACACCGCCGGAGGCATACCTATAGAGTCATATTTTGTTCTAAGAATCGAGTTGTAATTCATGAGTTGTAAGTAAATAAAAGTGTGATGATCATCATTATTAGAGCATTGTCCCAGTGAGGAAATGATGATGGAGACTATGATTCCCCCACAAGTCGGGATGAGACTCCAGACGAAAAAAAGAGGCCATAAAAAGAAAGGAGAAAGGGTCAAATAAAAAAATGAGAGAAAAAGAGAGAAGGGACAATGTTACTATCCTTTTACCACACTTGTGCTTCAAAGTAGCACCGTGATCTTCATGATAAAGAGTCTCTCATTATGTCACTTTCATATACTAGTGCGAATTTTTCATTATAGAACTTGGCTTGTATATTCCAATGATGGGCTTCCTCAAAATGCCCTAGGTCTTCGTGAGCAAGCGAGTTGGATGCACACCCACTTAGTTTCTTTTGAGCTTTCATATACTTATAGCTCTAGTGCATCCGTTGCATGGCAATCCCTACTCACTCACATTGATATCTATTGATGGGCATCTCCATAGCCCATTGATACGCTTAGTTGATGTGGGACTATCTACTTCCTTTTTGTCTTCTCCACAACCACCATTCTATTCCACCTATAGTGCTATATCCATGGCTCACGCTCATGTATTGCGTGAAGATCGAAAAAGTTTTGAAAATGTCAAAAGTATGAAACAATTGCTTGGCTTGTCATCGGGGTTGTGCATGATTTAAATGCTTTGTGTGGTGAAGATAGAGCATAGCCAGACTATATGATTTTGTAGGGATAGCTTTCTTTGGCCATGATATTTTGAGAAGACATAATTGCTTTGTTAGTATGCTTGAAGTATTATTATTTTTATATCAATATGAACTTTTGTCTTGAATCTTTCGAATCTGAATATTCATAGCACAATTAAGAAGATTTACATTGAAATTATGCCAAGTAGCACTCCGCATCAAAAATTCTGTTTTTATCATTTACCTACTCGAGGACGAGCAGGAATTAAGCTTGTGGATGCTTGATACGTCTCCAATGTATCTATAATTTTTTATTGCTCCATGCTATATTATCTACTATTTTAGACATTATTGGGCTTTATTTTCCACTTTTATATTATTTTCGGGACTAACCTATTAACCAGAGGCCCATCCCAGAATTGTTGTTTTTTGCCTATTTTAGGGTTTCGAAGAAAAGGAATATCAAACGGAGTCCAAACGGAATGAAACCTTCCGAAACATGATTTTCTCATCAGATAAGATCCAGGAGACTTGGACCCTCCGTCAAGAAAGCCACGAGGTGCTCACGAGGGTAGGGGGCGCCCCCTTAGGGCGCGCCCCCTGCCTCGTGGGCCCCTCGAAGCTCCACCGACGTACTTCTTCCTCCTATATATATCCACGTACCCCCAAACGATCAGGGACGGAGCCAAAAACCTAATTCCACCGCCGCAACTTTCTGTATCCACGAGATCCCATCTTGGGGCCTGTTCTGGAGCTCCGCCGGAGGAGGCATCGATCACGGTGGGCTTCTACATCATCATCCAAGCCTCTCCGATGAAGTGTGAGTAGTTTACTTCAGACCTACGGGTCCATAGCTAGTAGCTAGATGGCTTATTCTCTCTTTTTGGATATCAATACAATGTTCTCCTCCTCTCTCGTGGAGATCTATTCGATGTAATCTTCTTTTTGCGGTGTGTTTGTTGAGACCGATGAATTGTGGGTTTATGATCAAGTCTATCTATGAATAATATTTGAATCTTCTCTGAATTCTTTTATGTATGATTGGTTATCTTTGCAAGTCTCTTCAAATTATCAGTTTGATTTGGCCTACTAGATTGGTTGTGCTTGCCATGGGAGAAGTGCTTAGCTTTGGGTTCAATCTTGCGGTGTCCTTTCCCAGTGACAGAAGGGGCAGCAAGGCACGTATTGTATTGTTGCCATCGAGGATAACAAGATGGGGTTTTTATCATATTGCATGAAACTATCCCTCTACATCATGTCATCTTGCTTAAGGCGTTGCTCTGTTTTTAACTTAATACTCTAGATGCATGCTGGATAGCGGTCGATGAGTGGAGTAATAGTAGTAGATGCAGGCAGGAGTCGGTCTACTTGTCTCGGACGTGATGCCTATATACATGATCATACCTAGATATTCTCATAACTATGCTCAATTTTTTCAATTGCTCAACTGTAATTTGTTCACCCACCGTAGAATACTTATGCTCTGGAGAGAAGCCACTAGTGAAACCTATGGCCCCCGGGTCTCCTTCTCATCATATCAATCTCCATCACTTTACTATTGCTTTGCTTTTACTTTGCTTTTACTTTATTTACTTTGCATCTCTATACCAAAAATACCAAAAAATATTATTTATCATCTCTATCAGATCTCACTTTCGTAAGTGACCGTAAAGGGATTGACAACCCCTAAGCGCGTTGGTTGCGTTGAGCTATTGTTTTTGTGTAGGTACGAGGGACTCGAGCGTAGCCTCCTACTGGATTGATACCTTGGTTCTCCAAAACTGAGGGAAATACTTACGCTACTTTGCTGCATCATCCCTTCCTCTTCAGGGAAATCCAACGCAGTGCTCAAGAGGTAGCAGGAGCATGATTTATTTATTGATTGTCTTCCTTATCAGTGGCGATCATGGACGAGCGATGGTCTTTTCCTACCAATGTATCCCCGTAGGAGCATGCGGAGAAGTATGTGAGTTCTTTATGACTAATGTTGAGTTCATGGATTATACGCACTCTCACCCTTCCACCATTGCTAGCCTCTCTAGTATTGCGCAACTTTCGCCGGTACCTTAAACCCACCATATACCTTCCTCAAAACAGCCAACATACCTACCTATCATGACATTTTCATAGCCATTCCGAGATATATTGCCATGCAACTTCCATCATCATCATATACATGACTTGAGCATTCATTGTCATATTGCTTTGCATGATCGTAAGATAGCTAGCATGATGTTTTCATGGCTTGTCCATTTTTATGTCATTGCTACGCTAGATCATTGCACATCCCGGTACACCGCCGGAGGCATTCATATAGAGTCATATCTTTGTTCTAGTATCGAGTCATAAGTAAATAAAAGTGTGATGATCATCATTATTAGAGCATTGCCCCAGTGAGGAAAGTATGATGGAGACTATGATTCCCCCACAAGTCGGGATGAGACTCCGGACAGAAAAAGAAAAAAAAGAAAAAAAGGAGAAAGGTCAAAAAAAGAGAAGGCCCAAAAAATAAAATAAATGATGAGAGAAAAAGTGAGAAGGGGCAATGTTACTATCCTTTTACCACACTTGTGCTTCAAAGTAGCACCATGTTCTTCATATAGAGAGTCTCTTCAGTTATCACTTTCATATACTAGTGGGAATTTTCATTATAGAGCTTGGCCTATATATTCCGATGATGGGCTTCCTCAAATGCCCGAGGTCTTCATAGTCAAGCAAGGTTGATGCACACCCACTTAGTTTCTTTTTGAGCTTTCATACACTTATAGTGTTGGGGATCGTAGCAGAAATTTAAAATTTTCTACGCATCACCAAGATCAATCTATGGAGTCATCTAGCAACGAGAGGGAGAGGAGTGCATCTACATACCCTTGTAGATCGCGAGCGGAAGCGTTCAAGAGAACGGAGTTGATGGAGTCATACTCGTCGTGATCCAAATCACAGATGATCCTAGCGCCGAACGGACGGCACCTCTACGTTCAACACATGTACGGAGCGAGGATGTCTCTCGCGCCTTGATCCAGCAAGGAGGAGGGAGAGGTTGAGGAAGAGGGCTCCAACAGCAGCACGACGGCATGGTGGTGGTGGAGCAGCAGTACTCCGGCAGGGCTTCGCCAAGCTCTCGCGGAGGAGGAGAGGTGTTGGGGAGGGAAGGGGCTGCGCCTTGGATGTGGTATGCAGCCCTCCCCTTGCCCCTCTATTTATAGGGGAAGGAGGAAGGGGGGCGGCCCCCTCTAGATGAGATCTAGAGGGGGGCGACGGACAAGGGGAGGGGGCTTGCCCCCCAAGCAAGGAGGGCGCCCCCCTTAGGGTTTCCCCCCAACCCTAGGCAGATGCGCCCAGCCCATGTAGGGATGGTTCCCTTTCCTCTACGACCCATTAGGCCCTCCGAGAGAGGTGGCCCCTCCCGGTGGACCCCCGGAACCCCTCCGGTGGCCCCGGTACAATACCGATATGCCCCCGAACCTTTCCGGTGACCGTATGACAACTTCCTACATATAAATATTCACCTCCGGACCATTCCGGAACTCCTTGTGATGTCCGGGATCTCATCCGGGACTCCGAACAACATTCAATAATCACATACAAGTCTTCCTAATAACCCTAGCATCATCGAACCTTAAGTGTGTAGACCCTACGGGTTCGGGAACCATGCAGACATGAGCGAGACAACTCTCAGGCCAATAACCAACAGCGGGATCTGGATACTCATGTTGGCTCCCACATGTTCCACGATGATCTCATCGGATGAACCACGATGTCGAGGATTCAAGCAATCCCGTATACAATTCCCTTTGTCAATCGGTATGTTACTTGCCCGAGATTCGATCGTCGGTATCCCAATACCTCATTCAATCTCGTTACCGGCAAGTCACTTTACTCGTTCCGTAATGCATGATCCCATGACCAACTACTTAGTCACACTGAGCTCATTATGATGATGCATTACCGAGTGGGCCCAGAGATACCTCTCCATTATACGGAATGACAAATCCCAGTCTTGATTCATGCCCACCCAACAGACACTTTCGGAGATACCTGTAGTGCACCTTTATAGCCACCCAATTACGTTGTGACGTTTGGTACACCCAAAGCACTCCTACGGTATCCGGGAGTTGCACAATCTCATGGTCTAAGGAAATGATACTTGACATTCAGAAAAGCTCTAGCAGACGAACTACATGATCTTGTGCTATGCTTAGTTATTGGGTCTTGTCCATCACATCATTCTCCTAATGATGTGATCCCGTTATCAATGACATCCAATGTCCATGGTCAGGAAACCGTAACCATCTATTGATCAACGAGCTAGTCAACTAGAGGCTCACTAGGGACATGTTGTGGTCTATGTATTCACACATGTATTACGATTTCCGGATAACACAATTATAGCATGAACAATAGACAATTATCATGAACAAGGAAATATAATAACAACCAATTTATTATTCCCTCTAGGGCATATTTCCAACAGTCTCCCACTTGCACTAGAGTCAATAATCTAGTTAATTACATTGTGATAAATCGAACACCCATAGAGTTCTGGTGTTGATCATGTTTTGCTCGAGGGAGAGGTTTAGTCAACGGATCTGCGACATTCAGGTCCGTATGCACTTTACAAATATCTATGTCTCCATTTTGAACATTTTCACGTATGGAGTTGAAGCGACGCTTGATATGCCTAGTCTTCCTGTGAAATCTGGGCTCCTTGGTAAGGGCAATAGCTCCAGTGTTGTCATAGAAGAGAGTCATCGGGCCCGACGCATTGGGAATAACTCCTAGGTCGGTAATGAACTCCTTCACCCATATTGCTTCTTGTTCTACCTCTGAGGCTGCCATGTACTCCGCTTCACATGTAGATTCCGCCACAACGCTTTGCTTGCAACTGCACCAGTTGACTGCCCCACCATTCAAAATATACACGTATCCGGTTTGTGACTTAGAGTCATCCAGATCTGTGTCAAAGCTAGCATCGACGTAACCCTTTGCGATGAGCTCTTCGTCACCTCCATAAACAAGAAACATATCCTTAGTCCTTTTCAGGTACTTCGGGATATTCTTGACCGCTGTCCAGTGTTCCATGCCGGGATTACTTTGGTACCTTCCTACCAAACTTACGGCAAGGTTTACATCAGGTCTGGTACACAGCATGGCATACATAATAGACCCTATGGCTGAGGCATAGGGGACGACACTCATCTTTTCTCTATCTTCTGTCGTGGTCGGGCATTGAGCCGTGCTCAATCTCGTACCTTGCAACACAGGCAAGAACCCCTTCTTTGACTGATCCATATTAAACTTCTTCAATATCTTGTCAAGGTACGTACTCTGTGAAAGACCAATGAGGCGTCTCGATCTATCTCTATAGATCTTGATGCCTAATATATAAGCAGCTTCTCCAAGATCCTTCATTGAAAAACACTTGTTCAAGTAGGCCTTTATGCTTTCCAAGAATTCTATACCATTTCCCATCAATAGTATGTCATCCACATATAATACGAGAAATGCTACAGAGCTCCCACTCACTTTCTTGTAAACACAGGCTTCTCCATAAGTCTGCGTAAACCCAAACACTTTGATCATCTCATAAAATCGAATGTTCCAACTCCGAGATGCTTGCACCAGCCCATAGATTGAGCGTTGGAGCTTGCACACCTTGTCAGCATTCTTAGGATCGACAAAACCTTCCAGCTGCATCATATACAATTCTTCCTTAAGGAAACCATTAAGGAATGCCGTTTTGACGTCCATTTGCCATATCTCATAATCATAGAATGCGGCAATTGCTAACATGATTCGGGCGGACTTCAACTTCGCTACGGGTGAGAAAGTATCATCGTAGTCAACCCCTTGAACTTGTCGATAACCCTTAGCGACAAGCCGAGCCTTATAGATGGTCATATTACCATCCGCGTGTGTCTTCTTTTTAAAGATCCATTTATTTTCTATGGCTCGCCGATCAACGGGCAAGTCAGTCAAAGTCCATACTTCGTTTTCATACATGGATCCTATCTCGGATTTCATGGCTTCCAGCCATTTGTCGGAATCTGGGCCCACCATCGCTTCTTCATAGTTCGAAGGTTCACCATTGTCCAACAACATGATTTCCAGGATAGGGTTGTCGTACCACTCTAGTGCGGAACATGTCCTTGTGGACCTACGAAGTTCAGTAGCAACTTGATCTGAAGTTTCATGATCATCATCATTAACTTCCTCTCTAGTCGGTGCAGGCACCTCAGGAACATTTTCCTGAGCTGCGCCACTCTCCGGTTCAAGAGGGAATACTTCATCAAGTTCTACTTTCCTCCCACTTACTTCTTTAGAGAGAAACTCTTTCTCTAGAAAGGATCCATTCTTGGCAACAACGATTTTGCCTTCGGATCTGAGGTAGAAGGTATACCCAATAGTTTCTTTAGGGTATCCTATGAAAACGCATTTTTCCGATTTGGGTTCGAGATTTTCAGGTTGAAGTTTCTTCACATAAGCATCACATCCCCAAACTTTTAGAAACGACAGCTCAGGTTTCTTCTCAAACCATAACTCATACGGTGTCATCTCAACGGATTTCGACGGAGCCCTATTTAAAGTGAATGCGGCAGTCTCTAAAGCATAGCCCCAAAATGACAGTGGTAGATCGGTAAGAGACATCATAGATCGCACCATATCCAATAGAGTGCGATTACGATGTTCGAACACACCATTACGCTGAGGTGTTCCAGGCGGCGTGAGTTGTGAAACTACTCCACATTTCCTTAAGTGCGTGCCAAATTCGTGACTCAAATATTCTCCCCCACGATCTGATCATAAGAACTTGATTTTCCTGTCACATTGATTCTCAACCTCACTCTGAAATTCCTTGAACTTTTCAAAGGTCTCAGACTTGTGTTTCATTAAGTAGACATACCCATATCTACTCAAGTCATCAGTGAGGGTGAGAACATAACGATAGCCACCGCGAGCCTCAACACTCATTGGACCGCACACATCAGTATGTATGATTTCCAATAAGTTGGTTGCTCGCTCCATTGTTCCGGAGAACGGAGTCTTGGTCATTTTGCCCATGAGGCATGGTTCGCATGTGTCAAATGATTCATAATTAAGAGACTCCAAAAGTCCATCTGCATGGAGTTTCTTCATGCGTTTGACACCAATGTGACCAAGGCAGTAGTGCCACAAGTATGTGGGACTATCATTATCAACCTTACATCTTTTGGTATTCACACTATGAATATGTATAACGTCACGTTCGAGATTAAATAAGAATAAACCATTGACCAGCGGTGCATGACCATAAAACACATCTCTCATATAAATAGAACAACCATTATTCTCAGATTTAAATGAGTAGCCATCTCGTATTAAACGAGATCCTGATACAATGTTCATGCTCAAAGCCGGCACTAAATAACAATTATTGAGGTTTAACACTAATCCCATAGGTAAATGTAGAGGTAGCGTGCCGACGGCGATCACATCGACCTTGGAACCATTCCCGACGCGCATCGTCACCTCGTCCTTTGCCAGTCTCCGCTTATTCCGCAGCTCCTATTTTGAGTTACAAATATGAGCAACCGCACCGGTATCAAATACCCAGGAGATACTACGAGTACTGGTAAGGTACACATCAATAAAATGTATATCACATATACCTTTGGTGTTGCTGGCCTTCTTATCCGCTAAGTACTTGGGCCAGTTCCGCTTCCAGTGACCACTTCCCTTGCAATAAAAACACTCAGTCTCGGGCTTGGGTCCATTCTTTGGCTTCTTCCCGGCAGCTTGCTTACCGGGCGCGGCAACTCCCTTGCCGTCCTTCTTGAAGTTCTTTTTACCCTTGCCTTTGTTGAACTTAGTGGTTTTATTCACCATCAACACTTGATGTTCCTTTTTGATTTCCACCTCCGCTGATTTCAGCATTGAATATACCTCAGGAATGGTCTTCTCCATCCCATGCATATTAAAGTTCATCACAAAGCTCTTGTAGCTAGGTGGGAGCGACTGAAGGATTCTGTCAACGACCGCATCATCCAGGAGATTAACTCCCAGCTGAGACAAGCGGTTGTGCAACCCAGACATTTTGAGTATGTGCTCGCTGACGGAACTATTCTCCTCCATCTTACAATTGTAGAACTTGTCGGAGACATCATATCTCTCGACCCGGGCATGAGCTTGGAAAACCATTTTCAGCTCTTGGAACATCTCATATGCTCCGTGTTGCTCAAAACACTTCTGGAGCCCCGGTTCTAAGCTGTAAAGCATGTCGCTCTGAACCGGGGAGTAATCATCAACACGGGACTGCCAAGTGTTCATAACGTCTTGGTTTGCTGGGGTGGTGCTTCACCTAGCGGTGCTTCAAGGACATATGCTTTCTTGGCAGCTATGAGGATGATCCTCAAGTTCCGGACCCAGTCCGTATAGTTTCCACCATCGTCTTTCAACTTGGTTTTCTCTAGGAATGCGTTGAAGTTGAGGACAACATTAGCGTGGGCCATTTGATCTACAAGACATATTGTAAAGATTTTAGACTAAGTTCATGATAATTAAGTTCATCTAATCAAATTATTTAATGAACTCAGATAGACATCCCTCTAGTCATCTAAGTGATACATGATCCGATTCAACTAGGCCGTGTCTGATCATCACGTGAGACAGACTAGTCATCATCGGTGAACATCTTCATGTTGATCGTATCTTCTATACGACTCATGTTCGACCTTTCGGTCTTCCGTGTTCCGAGGCCATGTCTGTACATGCTAGGCTCGTCAAGTCAACCTAAGTGTTTTGCATGTGTAAATCTTGCTTACACCCGTTGTATGCGAACGTTAGAACCTATCACACCTGATCATCACGTGGTGCTTCGGAACAACGGACCTTAGCAATGGTGCACAGTTAGGGGGAACACTTTCCTGAAATTATTGCGAGGGATCATCTTATTTATGCTACCGCCGTTCTAAGCAAATAAGATGTAAAACATGGTAAACATCACATGCAATCAAATAGTGACATGATATGGCCAATATCATTTTGCTCCTTTTGATCTCCATCTTCGGGGCGCCATGATCATCGTCGTCACCGGCATGACACCATGATCTTCATCATCATGATCTCCATCATCGTGTCTTCATGAAGTTGTCTTGTCAACTATTACTTCTACTACTATGGCTAACGGTTAGCGATAAAGTAAAGTAATTACATGACGTATAAGTTGACACGTAGGTCATAAATAAATTAAGACAACTCCTATGGCTCCTGCCGGTTGTCATACTCATCGACATGCAAGTCGTGATTCCTATTACAAGAACATGATCAATCCCATACATCACATATATCATTCATCACATCCTTTTGGCCATATCACATCACACGGCATATGCTGCAAAAACAAGTTAGACGTCCTCTAATTATTGTTGCAAGTTTTTACGTGGCTGCTATAGGTTTCTAGCAAGAACATTTCTTACCTACGCTAAAAACCACAACGTGATATGCCAATTTCTATTTACCCTTCATAAGGACCCTTTTCATCGAATCCGATCCGACTAAAGTGGGAGAGACAGACACCCGCTAGCCACCTTATGCAACTAGTGCATGTCAGTCGATGGAACCAGTCTCTCGTAAGCGTACGTGTAAGGTCGGTCCGGGCCGCTTCATCCCACGATGCCGCCGAATCAAGATAAGACTACTAACGGCAAGTAAATTGACAAAATCGACGCCCACAACAACTTGTGTTCTACTCGTGCATAGAAACTACGCATAGACCTAGCTCATGATGCCACTGTTGGGGATCGTAACAGAAATTTAAAATTTTCTACGCATCACCAAGATCAATCTATGGAGTCATCTAGCAACGAGAGGGAGAGGAGTGCATCTACATACCCTTGTAGATCGCAAGCGGAAGCGTTCAAGAGAACGGGGTTGATGGAGTCGTACTCGTCGTGATCCAAATCACCGATGATCCTAGCGCCGAACGGACGGCACCTCCGCGTTCAAAACACGTACGGAGAGAGGACGTCTCCCGCGCCTTGATCCAGCAAGGAGGAGGGAGAGGTTGAGGAAGAGGACTCCAACAGCAGCACGACGGCGTGGTGGTGGTGGAGCAGCAGTACTCCGGCAGGGCTTCGCCAAGCTCTTGCGGAGGAGGAGAGGTGTTGGGGAGCGGAGGGGCTGCGCCTTGGATGTGGTATGCAGCCATCCCCTTGCCCCTCTATTTATAGGGGAAGGAGGAAGGGGGCCGGCCCCCTCTAGATGAGATCTAGAGGGGGCGGCCAAGGGGAGGGGGCTTGCCCCCCAAGCAAGGGGGGCGCCCCCTTAGGGTTCCCCCCCAACCCTAGGCGCATGGGCCCAAAGGGGGATGCTCCCAGCCCATGTAGGGCTGGTTCCCTTTCCTCTACGGCCCATTAGGCCCTTTGAGAGAGGTGGCCCCTCCCGGTGGACCCCCGGAACCCCTCCGGTGGCCCCGGTACAATACCGATATGCCCCCGAACCTTTCCGGTGACCGTATGACAACTTCCTACATATAAATCTTCACCTCCGGACCATTCCGGAACTCCTCATTACGTCTAGGATCTCATCTGGGACCCCGAACAACATTCGGTAATCACATACATGTCTTCCTAATAACCCTAGCGTCATCGAACCTTAAGTGTGTAGACCCTACGGGTTCGGGAACCATGCAGACATGACCGAGACAACTCTCCGGCCAATAACCAACAGCGGGATCTGGATACCCATGTTGGCTCCCACATGTTCCACGATGATCTCATCGGATGAACCACGATGTCGAGGATTCAAGCAATCTCGTATACAATTCCCTTTTTCAATCGGTATGTTACTTGCTCGAGATTCGATCGTCGGTATCCCAATACCTCATTCAATCTCGTTACCGGCAAGTCACTTTACTTGTTCTGTAATGCACGATCCTGTGACCAACTACTTAGTCACACTGAACTCATTATGATGATGCATTACCGAGTGGGCCCAGAGATACCTCTCCGTCATACGGAGTGACAAATCCCAGTCTCGATTCATGCCCACCCAACAGACACTTTCGGAGATACTTGTAGTGCACCTTTATAGCCACCCGGTTACCTTGTGATGTTTGGTACACCCAAAGCACTCCTACGGTATCCGGGAGTTGCACAATTTCATGGTCTAAGGAAATGATACTTGACATTCAGAAAAGCTCTAGCAGACGAACTACACGATCTTGTGCTATGCTTAGGATTGGGTCTTGTCCATCACATCATTCTCCTAATGATTTGATCCCGTTATCAATGACATCCAATGTCAGTGGCCAGGAAACCGTAACCATCTATTGATCAACGAGCTAGTCAACTAGAGGCTTACTAGGGACATGTTGTGGTCTATGTATTCACACATGTATTACGATTTCCGGATAACACAATTATAGCATGAACAATAGACAATTATCATGAACAAGGAAATATAATAATAACCATTTTATTATTGCCTCTAGGGCATATTTCCAACATATAGCTCTAGTGCATCCATTGCATGGCAATCCCTACTCACTCATAATGATATCTATTAATGGGCATCTCCATAGCCCATTGATACGCCTAGTTGATGTGAGACTTTCTCCCTTTTTGTCTTCTCCACACAACCTCCACCATTATATTCTATTCCACCTATAATGCTATATCCACGGCTCACTCTCATGTATTGCGTGAAAGTTGAAAAGGTTTGAGAACATCAAAAGTATGAAACAATTGCTTGGCTTGTCATCGGGGTTGTGCGTGATTTGAATATTTTTTGTGGTGAAGATGGAGCATAGCCAGACTATATGATTTTGTAGGGATAACTTTCTTCAGCCATGTTATTTTGAAAATACATGATTGCTTTATTAGTATGCTTGAAGTATTATTATCTTAATGTCAAATGGTAGACTATTGCTTTGAATCACTCGTGTCTTAATATTCATGCCATGATTAGATTACATGATCAAGATTATGCTAGGTAGCATTCCACATCAAAAATTATCTTTTTTATCATTTACCTACTCGAGGACGAGCAGGAATTAAGCTTGGGGATGCTAATATGTCTCCGTCGTATCTATAATTTTTTATTGTTCCATGCCAATATTCTACAACTTTCATATACTTTTGGCAACTTTTTATACTATTTTTGGGACTAACATATTGATCCAGTGCCCAGTGCCAGTTCCTGTTTGTTGCATGTTTTTTGTTTCGCAGTAAATCCATATCAAACGGAGTCCAAATGGGATAAAAACTGATGAAGATTTTTTTTGGAATATATGTCATTTTGGGAAGAAAAATCAATGCGAGACGATGCCTGAGGGGGCCACGAGGTAGGGGCACGCCCCAGGGGGGCAGGCGCGCCCTGGGCCCTCGTGGCCACCCCATAAGGCGGTTGATGCCCTTATTTCGCCGCAAAAAGCTAATATCCGGATAGAGATCGTGTTAAAATTTCAGCCCAATCGGAGTTACGGATCTCCGAGAATATAAGAAATGGTGACAGGGCAGAATCTGAGAACGCAGAAACAGAGAGAGACAGAGAGACATATCCAATCTCGGAGGGGCTCTCGCCCCTCCCATGCCATGGAGACCAAGGACCAGAGGGGAAACCCTTCTCCCATCTAGGGAGGAGGTCAAGGAAGAATAAGAAGAAGGGGGGCCCTCTCCCCCTCTCTTTCGGTGGCGCCGGAACACCGCCGGGGCCATCATCATCACCGCAATCTTCACCAACAACGTCACCGCCATCATCACGAACTCTTCCCCCCCTCTATGCAGCGGTGTAACCCCTCTTTTACCCGCTGTAGTCTCTACTTAAACATGGTGCTCAATGCTATATATTATTTCCCAATGATGTATGGCTATCCTATGATATTTGAGTTGATCCGTTTTGTCCTATGTGCTATTTGATGATCGTGATTGGTTTGAGTTGCATGTTTTATTATTGGTGCTGTCCTATGGTGCTCTCCGTGTTGCGCAAGCATGAGGGATCCCCGCTGTAGGGTTTGCAATATGTTCATGATTTGCTTATGGTGGGTGGCGTGAGTGACAGAAGCACATACCCGAGTAAGTAGGTTGTTGCGTATGGGATAAAGATGACTTGATACTTTAATGCTATGGTTGGGTTTTATCTTAATGATCTTTAGTAGTTGCGGACGCTTGCTAGAGTTCCAATCATAAGTGCATATGATCCAAGTAGAGAAAGTATGTTAGCTTATGCCTCACCCTCAAATAAAATTGCAATAATGATTACCGGTCTAGTTATCGATTGCCTAGGGACAAATAACTTTCTCGTAACAAAAAGCTCTTTACTAAAACTAACCTAGTTGTGTCTTTATCTAAACAGCCCCTACTTTTTATTTACTTACTCTTTATTATCTTGCAAACCTATCCAAAAACACCTACAAAGTACTTCTAGTTTCATACTTGTTCTAGGTAAAGCAAATGTCAAGCGTGCGTAGAGTTGTATCGGTGGTCGATAGAACTTGAGGGAATATTTGTTATACCTTTAGCTCCTCGTTGGGTTCGACACTCTTACTTATCGAAAACTGTTGCCATCCCCTATACTTGTGGGTTATCACCGAGCTGCGCAATCTGCCCAAGATCCACGCATCTCCCACCGCCAGGGCCGCCGCCCAGCATCCAGACCGTCCCGGTACCCTCAAAGGAGGCGGCTTTGGATGGAGCCAACTCCCACCATCGCCGCAACCTGCAAACCGTCCCGCCTCGGACATCGCATGGGACAGCAGCCACGAAGCCTCAGGCAGGGGAAAGGGGAAGGGGAGGTGCGCCACTCGGCCACTCCCGGCACCCACGGTGCCGGTGACGGCGGCTCGACCACGTCGAAGCCCCATCCCTCTAACCACTCCCCCCCCCCCCCCCGAAGCACCTGCTTCGCCCCGGCCCTGCTATTGGCACAACCCAACGCAAGGCCACCGACGGCCGCTCGTCCGACGAAGGAGGGAGAAGATCCACCGCCGCCGCCACCAGGGAGAGATCCAGGGACAGCTCGCCCACGCCGCGCGCCGCCGACCATAGCCGAGAAGGATGCCCAACTGTACTCGGAGCCCGCACGCGTCGCCACCACCAATCGCCACGCCACCGGCTCCACCACCCCTATGCACGGCGGCGCCAGCCGCCCGCGGCCTTGCTGCACCCAGCCCGCGCCGCCGAAAGAGGCGCCGGAGGCAGATCCGGCCGGATCTGACCGGAGCCCACCCGCTCGCACCACATGAAGGACCAGCCAACGCGAGATCCCAAGAGCCCGCAGCCGCCACGCCGCAAGCCACCGCCCAGACCGCCGGCGCACCACGAGAGGACGCGCCCGCCGCCGCCAAACCGGTTGCCGCCGCGCCGCCGCCCCCGCGCAAGGCCGGGGCATGCGCCCGATCCAGCCGGCCCACCATGGAAGAGCGCAGGGGAGAGGAGAGCCCCCCCCCCCCCCCCCCGGCGCCGCCAACGCCGGCCGGGCTTTGCCCGGCGGCGCTTGCTGGCGGCGACGGGGGAGGAGGGACGGGGAGGGGAGGGAGTTTGGGTGGCGGCTAGGGTTGCCCCCCGGGTTGCTCGCGGGAGCGACCAGGAGGGGAGAGGGGAAAAGTATCGCTCCGAGGACCGGAGGATTCTCGAAGAGGCGGAAGAAGAAAGCAATGGCTGTTAGTTTGTGCTTCTTTCCCGTGTGTTGCCACTTGTTTTACTCTGTTCTTTATCAAATTCCCCTATCATTCGTGACGACCGGACCACCCTACGGCTTGCCCCATATCATCTTTGTTTCGCTTTGTTGGTCTTTGTGGATGTCTCTCAATAATTTTACTATTGAACATTTCGTCCCTTACTGGCCCGCTGATTGCCTATTGAAAATGCTTGGCAATTTGCAGTTGTGGAGACCGCTCGTTGTAGCCGCGGACGACAGCTCCGTTGACCTGATAATATCCCTCTGTTTTGTTTGAATGATTTTGTTATTATGGCGCTATTTATAAAGTAAGGCATAACGAAAGAAAAGTCAATTACTCCAAGAGTGAGCGCTGACCAAGAGTAGTTTACTTGGCCGGGCAATTGAATACTTAGGTCAACTTAGCAGGCAGAGCGTGTTATTTTGTTGTTTTGCCAGCAGAGTACTGCCTTTTATATTAAAAAAAAGCACCTTGTCCCGGTTGGACCGGGCTCTAACTTTGGAAGATACTGCTACCTGTTGTAGCACATATCTTGTCTTCATATGCTCGTCCCTTGTGCTTCTCCCCTCGTTGACTCACACCAAGAACATCTGCAGCCGTGGTATCCTGCAAGCTGAAGGCCGCATCCTTGATTGCAGGCTGAAAAACTGCAGATCTCCTCTATTACCAACGAACAGGTAACCGTTCCTTATTTGCTCTTGATGGGATTATGTATGTACCCTTGCTATCCACACTCACTATTTCGGGGTGGTGGTTCCTCGATGAATTGCCTTTTTTCCGTTGTGGAGTAGATTTGCTTCTCTGAGAAGCAGACGATGGATTCGGGCCACTTTTTCTTATATAAAACTAAAATCCGGAAACTTTAGGCCTTTGCCCCAAATTTTCATCTCACCTCAGCTCTGATGCAATTGCTCGCGTGGCTTGATTCGTTGTATTCCGCCCAAAACCAGTGTTTTTTCAGGGAAAAAATCCATTGTAAACCCTGAATTTGTAGATGTTAGATGAAATGAACCCTCAAATCGAAACCCTTATTGATTGCACCCTAAATTATGCAATTCCGGTCTAAATCGAACCCTTCCAACCGTGATTTGTCTAGCTGGTGTGCTCAAGGCGCGCACCCGTCCTCCTCATTGGGCTGGCCCATTCGCTTTTTTTGTCTGCTCAATTTATTTTGTCTTTTTTTTCTGTTACACTGCTAAAAAAAGTTGCGCACAAGGTGATTCAAACTCGTGCCCTCCTTTTTATTCTATTTCTTTTTTTTCTTTATTTTATTCATGGAAGCTACTTATACAGATTTTTTTTCTTTTTATTTAACGCTTGAACCTTTTTTCAGTTCTGTTTTTTTTCAAATTGGTGAACTTTTTTTACAAAACTCATGGAATTTTTTGAATCCGTGAACTTTTTTCAAATCCACAAACTCTTTTTCAATTATATATTTTTTCCAAACCGCGAACTTTTTCCAAATAGGTGGACTTTTCTTCCGAAAATCCGTGAACTTCTTTTCAAAATCGTTTAACGTTTTCTAAATCCGTGTTTTTAAAAAAAATGTGAACTTTTTCTCTTTTGAAAATCTGGCCCATGAGGTTCTTCTCTTTTTGTTTACTATTTAATACTAATATTTTTTTTTGAAAGGAGGCTTGCCCCCAGCCTCTGCATCGGAATGATGCATGTAACCATCTTATTAAAAAGTCTTGAAGTAGCACAAAGTCATAAAAGTATTACAGCTCACAAACGGAGCAAAAAGGAAAAGAAATGTGAATGCTCCATACCACAACCGGTATGACAATGTAAAGGATAAGCTTCCTAGACTCCTATCCTGTTATGCGACCGCCATCCAAACCAGTTGAATATTGCCCGTGCTACCATCTCCCACTGGTTGCACCCAGTAACCAATGGCTCCCATGAGTCTGTAGGAGTGAGGAAGGACCACGTATGGATCCATGCGGTAGCTCTGAAAATGACCTGCAAGAAAGTTAAAATATGTTATCTGTTACAAATCATATCATTCCTACAATTCCATATAGCCCATATATGCGCACATATTTCAATCCGGATACGAGCCGCAATAATATGATCAACCCAGCTAACCACGTCCCAAATAACATTCAGTTTAACTGGAGGAGTAATGTTAAAGGCTATATGGATCGTTCTCCAAAGCAATTTCGCGAGTATGCACTCTATGAACAAGTGGTGTATTGTTTCATCATGATCACAAAAACAACAACGTGAACTACCTACCCACCGCCTATTTAATAAGTTATCTTGGTGAGGATCACTTGCTTGTGTACGAACCACATAAATTTTTTAATACACATGGGAACCTTAACCTTCCAAATATGTAACGATCTCGAGATTGAGCCAGAATTAATTAGATCCATGTAAAAAGATTTCACCGTAAACACCCCATTTCTAGCTAACTTCGAGTGCATGGAATCGGGTTGGTCGGATAATTGAACATCTATCAATCTCTGTACTAAGTGCATTCAGGCATTCCATCGCTCACCAGCAAACGTTCGTCTGAACTGAATATTCAAGGGAATCAATTGAAATACTGTGCCTACGTAATCCTTCTTACGTTGCATAATGTTATATACGATGGGGTATTGTATGGCTAGTGGCGTCTCCCCTAACCACGTGTCCTCCCAAAATTTTGTTGACATCCCATTGTCAACCAAGAATTTGACCCTACGAAAGAACAAAACTTTCGTTCGCATGAGTCCCTTTCAGAATGGCGAGTCAGTTGGTCTCGTGGTGACCTGGGCTAGCGTTTTCGATTCTAGATACTTGTTGTGTAGTATCTATGCCCACATATCCTCCGCCTCTGTCTCTAACCTGAAGAGCCATTTACTCATAAGACATTTATTCTTAATTTCCAGGTTTTCAATACCGAGAACCCCCTGGTCCTTGGGTCAGCATAAAATATCGCATCTTGTGAGAGGTATTTCTTCTTGGCCTCATCTGACTACCAGAAGAATCAAGATCGAAAGAAATCTAGTCTCTTCCGCACCCCTTTTGGTACCTCGAAGAAAGATAGTAGGAATATCGGCATACTAGTAAGTACTGAGTTGATCAACACTAGCCGACCTCCATACAACATTAGCTTGGCCTTTCAGCAACTAAGCTTTTTTCCAATTCGATCTTCGATGCACTTTCATTCTTTATTAGATAGCTTACGGTGATGAATCGGTATGTCCAAATAATTGAAGGGCAAAGAACCTAATTTACAACCAAAAAATTGTCTATATGTGTCTTGCTCTTCTTTGGCCTTACCAAAGCAGAATAACTCGCACTTGTGAAAGTTTATTTTTAAACCAGACAATTGTTCGAAGATACATAATATGAGTTTCATATTCCGCGCTTTTGCAATGTCATGTTCCATGAAAAGGATAGTGTCATTAGCATACTGTAAAATGGAGACTCCCCCATCGACCAGATGAGGTACAAGCCCATCCACTTGACCGTTTTCCTTGGCCCTTCCTATAAGAATGGTCAACATATCGGCCACTATACGAAATAGGAGAGGAGACATTGAATCTCCTTGTCTCAATCCCTTGTGTGTCTGAAAATAGTGACCGATATCATTGTTAACCTTGATTCCGACACTATCTTTTTGGACTAGAGAACCCACTTGGTTCCGTCATGCCTCATTAAAACCTTTCATGCGCATTGCCTGCCGAAGGAAAGGCCATTTAACTTGATCATATGCCTTCTTGAAATCCACTTTAAAAATAACCCCATCTACTCCCTCCGTTCCAAATTACTCGTCGCAGAAACGGATGTATCTAGAACTAAAATACATCTAGATACATCCATACATGCGACAAGTAATTCGGAACGGAGGGAGTAGCTTCTTCGAATGAAGATCATGCAGCGTTTCATGCAGGACGACGACCCCTTCAAGAATGTGTCTCCCAGGCATGAAAGTTGTCTGGCTCGGTTGCACCACCGAATGGGCAATCCATGTCAATCTATTGGTGCCCACTTCCGTGCATATTTTGAAACTCATGTTGAGAAGACATATTGGCCTGAATTGCTCGATCCGAACTGCCTCTTCTTTCTTTGGCAACAACGTAGTCATGCCAAAGTTAAGATGAAACAGTTCTAAATGACCGTTAAAAAAACTTGAAAAATAGGCATAAGATCATCCTTAATAATATGCCAACATTTCCTATAGAATTCCGCGGGAAACCCATCCAGTCCCGGTGCTTTATTCGGTTTCATTTGTGAAATTGCATCTAGAACCTCTTTCTCAGTAAACGGTGCAGATAGAATATCATTTTAAGTTGAGGAATATCTCCAATAACAGACTCATTAAGGGACACCGTGCTCGCTTCCAGAGGCCGAAAAGTTGTTTATAATAATTAGAGATATAAGCTTTTAGATTCTCATGAGCCACAATTGTCCTTTCGTCCTGTTCAAGCTGTATTATTTTCTTCTTCCTATGTTTCTCATTCGCAATCATGTGAAAGAATTGCGTATTGTCATCCCCTTCGACAACCTTAAGCACCTTAGCATGCAATGCCTAGTTGAGCTCCTCTTCTCTAAGAAGAGCTCGTAAGCGTTGCCCGGCTTCAGATTTCGAGCTCCGCTCGACTAAATTAAGAATGTTTACTTCTGCTTTTAAATCCAGAGCATCTATTAACTGGGTGAGTCGCTCTTTTTCTTGTTTGTATATCCCACTCTCGTTTCTGGCTCAACCCCGTAAGAATTGTCTTAGATGTCTAATTTTGTTTTGCCATATCTCAATACTTGATCGTCCACTAACAGGCTTCGCCCATTCTCGTGCAATGATCTTCATGAAGTTTTCTTTCTCGAGCCAACCTAGTTTGAAAAAGAAAGTGTTCTTGTTCCCAATATGGGCTGCGTCTTCTGAGTCCACTAGTAATGGTGTGTGGTCTGAGATCGCCCTCTGCATCGTACGCACCGACACTAATGGGTACTTTTATTCCCATTCCACACTAACAAGCACCCTGCCAACTTCTCATATGTTGACCATCGGTTTTTATATAGTTTAAAATAATTTGACAACACACACGCCAAGTGCCCGGTTATCTTGTCATTTCCCTCACACGACAACTAAAGAAGAAGTTCGACACATGGTAATTTACCATGCACTCGTGGCAGTGCTTCTCTGAACGCGGCTGTATTTTAAACTCAGTGAGCGCTTCCGTGGCGAGGACGGCAGAAAGAGCAGAAACAAGTACATATCCAAATCCAACCACTCGGAGTAACAGTACCGTACAAGCTTAACAATAATCAAACTGTTTTTCGGCATCATTAATAATAATCAAACTATTTTGCCTTGCGTTGATCGACAACAAGACTCCGAGCCACCCCGCGCTTTTACTTTAAACGAAAAAAGGAAAGTAAAGCGAGCCGGCCCAAAAGGGAGCAGGGTGTGCCCTGTTTGCGCTTATTTTTAGCGTTCTAATGCAAAAAAAAGCGGGCTGGCCCAGCGGGGAGCAGGCCGTGCGCCATTTGTCAAAAGGAAAAAGTCCAAAACAAACCTTGAATTTACAGGCGAAAGCTAAATCAAACCCCGAACTCTCAATCCCGGAAATCGGCACACCAAACTTTCTAATCCCGGTCTATTTTAAACCCTGAAAGGACTTCGCCGGTATTTGCTGAATTAGGCCGGCCCAGTAGCGCAGTCGCTCATGCGCGCGCACTAATTTGTTTTTTTCTTAGTGTTTTTCTTTTACATTTTCATTTTTTTCATTTTTACACATGTGTAATCTTTCTCAGTACCCAATATACATTTTTAATGCACACATTAAATATTTGATAAACTTTTGATATTTTCAAATACATGATGGAGATTTTTAAATTAAACGTTTTCAAAACTTTTTTGAGTACATGGTCATATTTTTCCAAATACCTGTTTTACATTTTCTTATTGACAATAAACATTCTATAAAACTACACGAACACTCTTTTACATGGTTCAACATTTTAAAATTTGCATGCACTTCTTTCAAAACACATGTCATGTATATTCTGTTAAGGTTATGATACATTTTTTTACAACACGTAAACATTTTTTTACATTGTACAAAAAGTGTCCACACATTAAAATTTTGTTCCGGTTTCAGAAAAAAATTATGTTTCAAAAAGTGTTTGCACTCTAAAATTTTGTTCAGGTTTAAGAAAATGTTTATGTTTCAAAATGTGTTCTCTTTTTGAAAGTTGTTGGTTTTTTAAAAGTATTCAAAATTTTCAAAAACGCACTTTATAACGTTCGAAGATTTCAGAAATAAATACGTGTTCAATACTTTTTTGCCCCTAAAAAAGTTTTCAAAGTTTGACACTTTGGTTTCTAATTAAATATTTCCAGCCTCTTATTGTGTAAGTCATAGTCGTCTGCTGTAGTGGCTAGCAAAATCAGGTCAACTCTGCCAGGTCCAAAGTTCGACTCCACAGCATGTTTTTCTCTTTCAGATTTATTACGTCGCGCGTTAAGAAAAAGAAAGACGGAATTTTTATGGCGCGTGATAAGAAAAAACACTCACTTTATGTCTGTTGGGCCGGCCCAGTCGAGTCCGCAGCCAACAATCCGAAACATTTTTCAAAAACATTATTTACGAAATAATTGATGAAATTCCAAAACATATATTCAACAAATGCGACACAATTCTGAAAATCCGAAAGAAAATTCATAGGATGTGAAAAACTGTTGTAATTCTGAACATGTTTTGACAAATGTGATTTTCTTAAATCGCGAACAGTTTTATAAAATGCAAACAGAATTTCAGAATTCCAAATATTTTTTAGAAAACACAAAATGAATTGAATTCTTGTCAAAAATATAAAACAGGTACATTTTTTTAACTTTTGAATAATTTTAGAAATGTGTGAACATTTTTTAAACTTCATGAATTCTTGTTGTGTTATAGTGGGCCGGCCCAAATTCTGGTCCGTGAGAGTAGCTGGTCATCCCGGCCGGGATTGTTGTATTCCCGGTGTGCCAAATAGGTCTAGTGTCTAAAATAGACCGGGATTACAAGTTCAGAGTGTCAATTTCCGGGATTCAAAGTTCAGGGTTTGATTTAGCTTTTGTCTACAAGTTTATGGTTTATTTTGGACTTTTTCCTTGTGAAAATGTCACCAATCCCGGTCATCCTTTGCCACATCGACAATCTCCATTTGTCAAATGACCCCAGGATTTAGACCGGGATTGTATAGTTTAGGTTCAATCGATAGAAATTTTTACTTGAGGGTTCATTTCGCCTAATCTCTACAAGTTCAAGGTTTAACATGGACTTTTTCCCTTTTACGGAGACATAAATTTTTTCACCTGACACCCAAAACAACGCTTGTTTCGGCTCGGAGCAAAGGAGGCCCTACTTCACTCGCGAGCAAAACAAGGCACTCGGTGTGCCGCCTGCTGGAGAAGAAGGAGACCCGCCGCCCATTTCGCACATCTCGCTTGCTTTCCTCCTCCAGCCAGCCGAGCAAGACAAGGTACCAGACTAGCTCCTAGCGGCGCGGCGCATACGTGGTTGCTATACTTGTCTTAGATCCATGATCCATCCATCCAAGCTTCACGGCGATGGTGGCAACATAAGTGTTGTTGCCTCTCTCATCCTCGTTCATCGGTTCTTTGGTTGGTTTCTTGAATCAGAGACGGAGGTAGAATGAAATTGCTCTGTTCTTCACTTCTTCTGCTCTAATATCCAAACACCAATTTACGAGGAAATGAAATTGCAGCAGGGTCACTCCAGAATTTTTTTGCGAAGGCCTCGCAGATTGGGCTACTCTCTCCTCTATAGCCGAGGGTTGAGAACTTTCGAAGCAAGACAGGAACCGGCTAACGTGGTTTTCTCCTTGAGTAGGCCTTCAGGGCTGCTTCGCGCGAGGGATAGCCCTGGTTTTTTCACGTTTCTTAGTTATTCTTACCTTTCTGTGCTATACGTCTTCGGTTTAGCTTTTTCTGTAGGCTGTGTTAGCTGATGTGCAGTTTTTCCCTCTACTTGAAGAAAAAGCAGAGCACCTGCTGGTTTGGGTCAAAAACAAAATGCAGCTGTATTTAGGCGGTATATTACAGGATACAAAAAGTAAATCTACAGCTCTTCCTAGCTGCAAAATTCAAAATAATCTTGTTTTTTTACACTTTTTATATGGAAAAATGAATCGCTTACACATATTTGGAAGATGAAGCTATTTTGTAATGCCAGTGACAGCCACTTATTCAGTTACATATGTAAAATTCCTTCTTGCAATAAGTAACGATAGATTTTAATCTCAAGGACATTGATATTAGTTGGCATATCATGATGCAGGCAAGCTGCCACTACCTGTTCTACAAATCTTGTCTTCATATGCTGCTTGCACATGGATTACCAAGGAAACAATCTTAGTGATTTCTTTCAAGCTAATGGGCATTTGGTACTTAAAAGAGTGGACAACAACTATAAACTGCGGTCCTTCACTGAAAAGGAGATAGAGCACATTACAGACAGATATAGCACTTCGCTTGGTAGTGGCTCGTTCGGTGATGTCTACAAAGGAAGATTAGACGATCAACGTCCAGTCGCAGTAAAGAGGTACAAAAATGGAACCAAGAAAGAGGAGTTCGCCAAGGAGGTGATAGTGCATTCCCAGATAAACCACAAGAATGTTGTCAGATTGTTAGGCTGCTGCACGGAGGAAAATGCCCTTATGATTGTTATGGAGTTTGTCTGTAATGGAAACCTCTACAACATCCTTCACTGTAGCAATGCTGATGGTCCTATACTCTTCCCTTTGGACAAACGTTTGGACATCGCTATTGAATCAGCTGAAGCACTATCATGCATGCATTCAATGTACAATCCTGTCCTTCATGGTGATATTAAACCTGCCAATATACTGAAAAGTACTTGCCAAAGCTATCTGATTTCGGAATAGCAAGGCTGCTTTCTACTGATGAGGCCCAGCGTACCAAAACTGTTATTGGTTGCATAGGTTATGTAGACCCTTTGTTTTGTCAGAGTGGGATTCTAACTACAAAGAGTGATGTATACAGTTTTGGAGTTGTTCTATTGGAAATGATTACCCGAAAGAAAGCGACGGACGGGACTACTAGTCTTACTCAATGTTTCGCCGAGGCAGTGGGAAGTGGGAAGAAGGTGAGACAGCTGTTTGATGTGGAAATTACCTATGACAAGAAGAAGATGAAATTGATCGAAGAAATTGTGAAGCTAGCAGTTACATGCTCGAGACTCGATGATAAAATGCGTCCGACAATGGTTGAGGTAGCAGATAGACTTAGGAGGATTAGAAAAGCTCTCCCGAAGCACAAGGGTGAAAGCTCTACAGGTAATTAAGAATGTACGCTGCTATACTTCAAAGTTTACATGGCTTAATTTTTACTCTCTTTTTCGCGAATAGGCTTAATTTTTACTTAGATACTATCGACAAACACGGATAAGAAAGAAGGCATATGTTGTAGGGTGGGATGCGAAATACACAAACCTTAGCTTCTTCTTTTGTAACACTTTATGTGTAGGATTACACATAAGTAATTTCAGTACTTGTTTGGGTGAAAGGCAAAACACACAAACTTTAGTTTCTACTTTTAAGCACTTAAGTAACCAAATACTCCCTCTGTTTCAAAATACTTGTCGTGGTTTTAGTTTGAAGTAAAACCACGCCAAGTATTTTGGAATGGAGGGAGTACATGATTATTGATTATTTAAGAAATTCTCCTTTTCCTGTTAGCATGGCCATCATGAAATTCTTTTTTCTTTCAATTATGTTAGGTCTCTAATCTCATTTGTTGTTTCAGTATGTATTAAGTCTTTTTAGTGTAAAGTGCATGGAATGCATTAGAACCTCAGTTTCAGTTCAAAGACGTGGAGTTTGAAGGCACCTAATGCATTTTACTTTTCTTTGAATATTATGCATATTTAGGTTAAAGATGCACCATGTTTGCCAAAATAAAAGGAGAGAATTCCTTATTTGACCCACTCTTAAAATTTAGTTCCCTTTTTGGCCCAGAAAACCGTTTTTTTCCCTATTTAACACTCAAACTTTATTTTGTGCCTTATGTGACATTTTCATCCTTTTTTCCATCCAGAGATGTTAACTGACACGTGCAAAGACAATTTTGCCCCTGATGATAGTATGTCATTAGAAAAAGGTAGAGCAGGGGCGTGAACAAACAAAAAATATGACGAAGTGCACCTGTGTTATGTCCGGTTAGATACATGTGTACATGTGTACGTTCGTGCGGCCATCAAACCAGCTAACTTTTATTTTTATTTTTTGAGGGTATCAAACCAACACCACACGGCAAGTGTGGTAAATGCAATCTCAAATTGACACAAAGAGGGTATCAAACCAGCTAGCTATTGCGTGCGTTTCCTGTGTGTGCAGCTAGCCGGGTCGATCAAGCAAGGATCGATTAGTCTGCTGTTTTATACGTGCGCTTCTGTCTACGGCCGGTGTACGTACGTGTGTGGCGTACATAGCTAGCTTTGCTAGTCTCGGTCGGAAGTCTGTTGCTTCGTCCGTCATCGTCATCCTCGCGCGCTGCCGTCGCCGAAGTACAACCTGCCACGTATTGCAGCTCTATCCCTGAAAGCCAATCGATCTGTATCGCAATGGCCTGTGGGTGTGCAGCACTTGTGGCATGAACAGATCTATGCGACATGACCCATTAACTTGTCACACGCTAGATTAATGTGTACAAATTTATATGCTACAGTAGAGGCTAAATGGGGTCGTCACTGTTCCACTTATTGTATTATTATTATTATTATTATTATTATTAGTCATATAAATAAGTTTGTTTTCTTATTCAAATAGGACAAAATATTTCACATTACCTTTGTGTTGCATGTAAATAATATGTTCACATACTACATTAGGGGTAAAACAGTCTTTTTAGGTCAGACTTAACACCGTTAATAGCCAAAACTGACGGAAGTGTCACATAGGGAACAAAATGAAGTTTGGGTGTCAAAAAGGGGATAAAACAAAATTCTGGGCCAAAAAGGAACCAAACTTTAAAAATGGGCCAAATAAGGAATTCTCTCAAATAAAAGGGTTGGAAGTGATGAGGAGTAATAAAAGACAATCCCTTCGTCTCGTCCGCTCCCGCGAGCGGCGAGGCGAACCCTAGCGTTCTCCTCCATCCCTCCCGTTCCTCCTCCCTTGCCGGCGCCGGCTCGCGCCGCCGTGCAAAGCCCGGCCAGCGTCAGCGGCGGCGGGGCATCTTCCCACTCTTCGCGGCGGGCTAGCGCGAGACAGCGCCACAGCATGGAGGCACGCCGTTCTGCAGGACGACGTGGCGTGGCAGCGGCCACGGCAGAGCAGCAGAGGCATCCTGGGTTGGCGGCGCAGGCGGCTGCTCGTCAAGGGCGCGGTGGCGCGTGCCAGCTCGGGCGGCGGCGGTGGGCGTCTCGGCCCACATCGGGATCGGGCGGGTGCTCGGGATGGCTGCCGGCAGGCGACGCGGGCCGAGACGGCAAGGGCCGGCCGGCGGCGTGCGGGGCTGGGTGGTACCTCTGGCCGCTTCGGGAGCTGTCCTGGTTCTGGCTGGCTCGCGGCGTCGCTCCGGCGGGCGGGTGGCGGTAGCGCTCGGCGTGTGTAGGCGGCGTGGCTCCTGTGCGCAGTCGGTGGCGTGGTGGGCTTCATGGTGGTGTCCCCGTGGTGGCGGGGGCCTGTGGGGAGTTTGGGCATCTCCATCTCCGACCTGGATCGGCCATGTTCGGGGACCTTGGCGGTGCCCCTCCCCTTCGGTGCCTCGACGTGTGGGTGCGTGCCTAGCGGCTCTGACGATTGGAGCTCGGCGGGCGGCGCGGGTGGGGCAATGGCCGGGGTGGCCGCTGCTCCGACCGTGGATGGCTCCATGGTGGCTTGGCAAGTCGGCTTCGGCGACGGCTGGCACATCCTGGCGTCGGTTCATTCGTAGGCGGCTTGTATCGGCCTTTGCCCCCCCTCCTCGCTGTCCGGTCGCTATGTTCGACGAAGGGCTGGCCTTCTCCCAGCTGCGGTCCATCGTTTGTCTCGCGCCCGCTGCGCATGTCCGAGCTCGTCTCGCGCCTGGTGCCGCAGGACTAAGCTCGTCTCGCGCACGGTGCAATAGGACTCCTACTGACCTTGTCTCGTGCACGGTGGTGCGGGACCAAGCTCACCTTGCGCCCGATTCTGCAGGACGGGGCGATGGAGGCCAGGTGGGCGGCCTATTGGGTCTCGGCGCTGGGGGTCGCCCAGGGGTGCGAAAGGTGGGACCTTTCCACTCGTCTCTTTGGTTGGATTAGCGACAGGGCTCGGGTGAGGTGGTGTCAAGGTCTTGAATGCGGGGGCAGCGGCCCGGTGGTGGTTGCACGGTACTCTCGGGCGGAGGCCGTGGCTTGGTGCTGCCCGGTGGCCATGGTCGTGTGGGCGGCATGGTCGCCGGGGTGTGGCGTTCGGTGGCGGTGAGTTTTGGCCGGGGTGAAAACTTGTTCTATCTTCGGATGGACCGGCGGTGGCGAAACTCGTTCCCTTTTTGAAGGCGTCGGCGCGGCTCTCATTGCCCGTCGCGCGGCTCCGGGGGAAACTCTGATCGTCGGATTGGGTGGTGTCGGTGCTCCGGTGTCGTGTCCTTCCTGAAGGCGCCGTCTTGGTGCCCACGGTTCGTCATATGCAGCTTCATCTCTTCGCGGTGATAGTGTTAGGGGTGGTGTTGTCGCGCTCAGCGCCTATGTATCATGCCTTGCGTGTGTGCGTGTGTTATGGTGGCGTGCGTTTGTACTGGGTTGTTAGGATCGCGCTTTATATATAAAGTGGGGTGAAAACCTTTTCCGGTAATAAAAGGGTTGGTATAGAAGGGTACATGACACCGTAGTTTTGTCATTCCCATTCATGTGTGCTAAGCACAACTTACTCTAAGCGTGTCTCACAACTCACAAGTAATGAAACTTTACCTCCTCATACAATACTGTTGTTTATTTAAGGCCCCCCCTATGCGGACATCAATAATTGGCACATAAGAAGAGGAAATGCACAGGATGTACCAACTATTTCCCTTGATGAAATGAAGAAAATAACAAGGAACTTCAGTAATGGTGCTCTAATAGGAGAGAGTTCGCAAGGCAGAGTTTTCTTCAAAGTGTTAAAATATGGACCGGAATCTGCATTCAAGTCTTCTCAAGAAATTGATTTGAAGGTTATGGTTCCGAGCCTTGTCTTTTCACCATTTCAATTGACACTCTTCATTTATTAGTACAGCAAGGCCTTGCCTTTAACTGGCATATTTCTGTGGCAGATTGAAGCAATTTCGAGACTGAAACACGAGAACGTTGTCCAACTTCTCGGATGTTGGGTCGAAGGAGACGAATATGTTCTTGCATATGAGTATACATTGGGTGGCACCTTGCATGAGATCCTTCACAGCAAGGGTGAGGAATTGTATATAAATTTTCAGTTTGTTATAAAAACATGCAATATGCAGCACACCTTTCTTTTATTGAAGGGAAAAATAGTATGTCAATTCAACACCAGCTATGTAAGGAACAGAGCAACACTCAAAAGAACTCACCCTCTACGAAACCTTCAATTTTAAAAGACTTAGTGTGGTGTGTCTAGTATGTGATACGAGTGACATGTCTGTCGATATTCTTCTGGTTTATGGTCACAGGTAAAAAGGGTGTCAGGGGAGCCAAGTCAAGGGCAGCTCTATCATGGATGCAGCGAGTGACGATTGCCTTAAGTGCAGCAGAAGGGCTGGAGTTCCTCCATCACAAGGCAGAGCCTCAGGTCACCCACGGTAACATCATATCCAGCAAGATACATCTCTTTGACAACGACATCGCAAAGGTTGGTAACGTTGGCATCCCCAATGTGCTGGTCAGTGATGACATGGGTAGCTGTCATAGTTTTAGATGTCACCTTGACATGGATCGTAGGGATGGTCATGGTTATCACCAAGATGATTACCATGTCGATGTATATGCTGCTACTGGACAGTGCAACACAAAGAGTGATGTATATGCCTTCGGGGTTGTGCTGCTGGAACTTTTAACCGGTCGTAAGGCAGTTGATCATACACTACCCCGCGGCAGGCAGAGCCTCGTGACATGGGTATGCACCCTTGGCGAGAAGGGCCTATGCACCCATTGTGACAAGGACCCCTTTATATGGGTATGCCTTGACTTGTATGTGTATAATGTCTTGATAAGGTGCATTAGCTAAACTGTTGTTGACTTTGATGCACAGGCATACATCAATTCTATGGAAGATAATGTGTTGACAGAAACAAGTCTTAGTAAAGATAAGGTGCAGCGATGCGTGGATCCAAGGCTTGAAGGAGATTACCCTCACAATGCTGTTACCAAGGTATGTATTTTTTTTAGGGGATCAATGTATGCATTTTATCCTGAACTCTACCATGTTTAACCGAGTAATCTAGTGGTGAATCCTAGGCAATGGCGCAAGGAGATGTCATTTTCAAACCGCTGTAGTCTATTCCACCAAATAAACGATAGGATTTAATCTCCATTGCTATAAGAGTTAATTCAACGTTCTAGCCCAAAGTTTATCAAGGTACCCCCTGTTCCAATCCCGACCATCTTGTACCCCCAAGTTTCAAATTTGTTCGCCACCTGCGAAGGGAAGAGGTAGCACCCCACACGATCCTATCATTGGCCCTCTTCATCATGGCTCCTCCGATCCCATCATGGCCGTCGCTTCGCACGTTCGCTGCACTTCCCATGTCAGTCTGGCTATGTGGCAGCGAGTTGGCACGCCACCTCAGCCTAATAGCGGGTCTGGGCTATAAGAAGCGTGGGAAATTTCTCCTGGGGTAAATACTGGTACAAATTTGAAAATTGAGGATAAATCTTCTGGGTATGAAGATAAACCCGCTCGTGTCAAGAGCATCCAGTGAGGCAAAGAAAACCGGTAATCTATTGCACAAAAAGCTTCTCAGGAAGCAACGAAAATCAATCCAGGTAACATGTTAAGATCTGATGCAGGAGGCAAAAAAAAAAGACACCGACTTTGTACAAACAGATCACGAAGCCTATTCATCAGCAACTGCTCCAGAACCCCCATCTTGATTAATAGCGTACAGTGCATTAGGCCTTGAAAGCAACCTTGACCGCGCTGCTTTGGCTTGAGGTTGTCTTTGTGAGTTTCACCAGCCATGCTGCTCCTTATTTCATATCCTTCTGCATTACGGAAATTAACACGTTATAATCTTGATTGAATGACAAGCTAGGGGGTAAAAAGGTGAAACTGATTTTTGGCATAATCTTTGTGTTCTTGAGGTATGAGGGACCAAGTGACTGCTCTCCTGATTACTTTCTTTTTTTGGCAAGCAGATGGGTGCGGTCGCAGCGCTATGTGTGCATTATAATCCAGATCTCCGACCAAACATGAGCACTGTCGTCAAGGGTCTGAGACAATTGCTGCACAGCGAGCCATGTGACTTGGTGTCATGAAATATACACATTGCGGGGGCTTTTATGTCCGTGACATTGTCTCTAGCCGAGCTGCACAAGATCTCGAATTTTTCATGGCCCCATTATATGCCTCTCTCTGAAGAACAAAATACAAATATATATGTTGATCATGTATCCATTTGTTTTGCAGCTGATGGATACATAATACTATATGTTTTGTCACTTTTGGAATGAGGAATGTAGCATATGTTTGCACTGGATTTGGTGTAACATCGACAGATTATCTGCTGTCCGTACCTATCTGTAAGACTAACTGCTTCTCCTGCCACGTCGATCCACGGACTGAAGTTCAGAAGGTCTTCAGTCCCGGATGAGATATTTCTCTAGAAATACCTGTAACTATTTAAATACGACCATCACAGATTCACAGGTATAATGCTTTGGATTAAAGATCCAAAAAATCACAAAAGCAACTCTGAAAACTAAGAGTTACCATGAAATCTCTCATATAAATAGCAAACAGGCGATCACTTAAAATCTGGGATCTCCCTTGCCAAAGCCTTAGCGTCATCTAGGTGTTAAAATGATTGTAGAACAAATCGTGGCATCAGATGGGCCTTAAATTGGCCATACAACCAAACTGTCTCTTAAATATCTTTCTTAGAAGAAAAGAAAAAAAAGATGCATGGTGCTATTCTGATTTTTACCTTCATAAAGGGCAGTATATTAATACCAAGCTGATCTCTGCAATGACACTACGTTAAGAGCTAGTCAAGACATATGCATACAACCAAATTATTAGAAGAAAAAAGGAAAAAAAAGAAAAGATGGTTGACATAGATGTTTTTTAGGTAATTAAATGATTAGATTGCAATTACACAAAAGATGCTAAGGAGTACCACTATCTGTGTAGATTCAGATGTTAATTGGCTATGGATGCCATGGAAAACAAGCTGGGTCCTGTAGTTTAAGGTTAATTATTCATTTGTTGCAGGGTGTTGCCACAAAATGAAATGGTCTTTCCCCTATTACGTGTCGGTTGAGATGGCGCGTGAGAATCGCCTGAAGCGTCGGATTTGGTATATGCCATATTTGTTCAGTAATTAGTTATCTCTACTATGTGTTTTGCTGGCACATCTTTTTAAACTTATTGCATTACTTTTTCTACTCGGTTCTTTTTTCAGGCGAGGGTTCCACTTAGTGTTTAACGAAGAAATAAAGAAATGAGTGCACTTGGAAGAACAAAGTCGAAATGGTATCTCGTTGGGAAAATTTCTAACGAAGGCATCGAAGTCTTTCAACAAATTGACATTTCACAGTACAAGCATGCACATGTTGGGTAGAAGAATGCATATTTGAGAAAAAAAGAAAAGAAACTAGTGGCAAAAGGAGTGTAGGAGTTCATGGGAAGAACAATTACATAAAGTTGCGAAGCAGCACGGCAGTTCAAACTGATGAGTTCATACCAAGAACAATGACATGAACCTGCGAAAAACCAAGGCAGTACAATCTGAGAAGTCCCTCGAACCTGCGTGCTATAAATCATATCCGCTGAGTCCAAAGAAGGAAAAGAGTAGAGAAAGAGCAGCGTGATACAGTACCGGAATAGAGAAAGAATCAAGGAAGAAGAAGGCGAACAGTAGAGTGAAGTCGTCGACCAAGGTATCCAGGAGGACTCTAGCGGGAAATCATTGGGAAGCTTGGCTCCACTTAGTGTGTAGATTGATGGAGGTCCATCTTTTTCAACAACCCGATCGGCTGAGCTGGAAACTAACAAAGAATGGAGAGTTCTTGGTTAAATCCATATATTTGGATGTTATCAACTCTAGTGCTATTCCTCGTTCGAAACATGTGTGGAATGTAAAAGTGCCTTCGAAAATAAAAGTGTTTATGTGGTTTGGACATAAACAAGTCATTCTAACCAAGGATAATTTGACAAAACACAATTGGATAGGATCTACAAGATGTAGTTTCTGTGATAAGGACGAATCCATTAAACACCTCTTTCTCGATTGTCCCTTGGCAAAAATTTTGTGAAACATTGCACTTAGCTTTTAATATTACTCCTCCGAATACCATCAACACGTTATTTGGGACGTGGTTAGATGGGTTAGATTCCGACACTGCGAGACATATCCGTGTAGGAGTATGTGCTTTATTATGGGCAGTCTGAAACTGTAGAAACGATTTGGTTTTTAACAGAACAACAAAAATTCATTTCTTGCAGGTTATCTTCCGGTCTACTACACTCATCCGTATGTGGTCGCTACTCACTCCGACGAAGGCCACTGAGCGTTTGGTTACTGGATTTATCCGTTCGGAGACGGTAGCTCAGGATATTTTTAACCGGTTTAGATGGTGGCCATTTAATAGGATAGGTGTTTAGTTTCCTATCTTATATTTTTGCCTGCCAGTTGTGGCTATCTTGTCATGATGTTTTTGCTCTTTCTGAGCTTCTTTACTTTTGAGACGGGAAGACTTTTGTAGAACATTTTCTTGTTTATTAATAATTTGGTTATATGCATCGTTTTGATGCAAAGGCCGGCGCCTGTCCCTTTTTCGAAAAAAAATGTATGTAATAGGATGGGGGATGTGGCATACGTACAGGTTGGAGGACCTATAACAACTCCGGACGAAAGTATCTTGACATAATAGATGCGTATATTGTCTCGCATTTAGAGGGAGCTAATTTCAATTGCTCCCAACTTGTGTTCAGATCTCGGCGCAAATCGACGGCCGGAGGCGTTTTCGCAGGTGCGTACCCCCGCACCTGCATGCCCTAGGAATTTCTGCAATTGCGTATATAGTGTCTAGTACAGGTGAGCCAGCCATCCGCCTCTCCCTATGAATCAAAGAACGTGGTCTTATTTATCTTACTAATGGAAGTCCTGGAGTCTATGAGGGTGTTGTCCACGCACACGCAGGTCCCTGATCGTCACCACACCCTAGCCGGCGACACCACATGGCGGCGAATAGACCCTGCGCAGCGGGCGATCCACACACGGGAGATCTTCGAGCATTTTCAAGGGCTCAATGTGACTATTGTCACTTCGGCCAATACAAAAGACGAGACTTTACTGCTGTGGAGCGGCTTTTTGCTAAAAGATGAGTCATCGGGGCAAACACGACCAATGCCATGATTACCACGGTGTTGTCATGCCGGCACTTTGTCGGCGGAGGGCAGGCCGGGACCGCCATGGTGGGCGCAAACCACTTGGCTGTCGGCTCCTCGTCGCCGAACAAGGTAAGCCTGGCAACCGTCATGTAGAGAAGCACCACTACAGCTCCGTGCATGGCTCATTTTGCTCACCTCCTTCTTCTTCATCTCTTCATCTCTTCTCTCTTCTCTCCTTTCTCTGCTTCGCAAGTGGTGCAATACAAGTGCAGTCCTCTGTTTCGCAAGGCCAGGATTTTATGGGCATGCTATGACGCAACCACTAACTATTAAACATGATGCCTTTAATTGCCATGTTTTGTGAGGGAACTGACAGTTTTGTTTCTGATGGCAGTTTTTTAAAAAAAAAGGATAGCCAGCCTCTGCATCAGAACGATGCATGCAGCCTATTTATATTGAATCAAAATACGGAAACAAGAACTCAGATCTAGCACTGGCTCACAAACAGAGCCTAGAGATAACAAAAAAGTATAAAAAGATGCCACAACAGCGAAAAATAGGCTACAATGACTAAACACCTAGCCTATTATTAGCTCGCCATTCAAATCGGTTGAAGATAACCGATCCTACCGTCTCCCCCCGGTTGCATCCAGTAACCAAAAGCTCCCTGAAGTCTGCATGATTGAGTAACGACCACGTACGGATCCAAACAGTGGTTCTGAAAATAATCTGCAAAAAGTTGTTAATTTTTTTTCTGGTTAAAAATTTATATTATTTCTGCAGTTCCGTATAGCTAGTGCACATGTCCCTATCCGGATATGCCCCAGAATATTTAAATCCATTTCATGTAGCCACATCCAAATAACGTGTTGAATCTGGTGGCGGTAGTAAGGATTTTTTTCTCTCATATAAACATTTTTTTTACCTGACCGAAAATCTTAGTCGTTTGCTTCCCAAAAAATTCTAACGCGATTTAAATTTAATCTTACCTTTTTTGCCTTGGGGGGGGGGGGGGGGGGGGGGCATGATTAGTAAAGAGATTTTCTGTAAAGGCTTAAATTAAGTAAACTGTAGTCACTTGGACCCCAAAGATGCATATTTTCTCTTTGGCATTAGTAAAGAGATTTTCTGTAAAGGCTTAAATTAAGTAAACTGTAGTCTCTTGGACCCCCAAAGATGCATATTTTCTCTTTGGCCCCAAGATACTCCACTAGGTCCGCCACTGCGTATACAGTATCTAAGTCCAGGTGAGCCAGCCATCCGCCTCTCCCTATGAATCAAAGAACGTGGTCTTATTTATCTTATTACTAAAATTGAAGTCTTGGAATCGCCGAGGGCGCCATTCACGCGCGCGTGGGTCGTCGATCATTATCACGCACTGGCAGGCAGAGCCGACGGGTAGCCCCACATGGGCATGGGCAAGACCACACGCCGCTGTGATCCATGCGAGGGAGGCCGCCGTCACCGGGGCAAATAACACCAGCACCATGATCGTTAAGATGTTGCCGGTGGACACTTTGTTGGCAGAGGACAGACCAGGACCAGCGCAGTGTGCATTGGCCACTTGGCGACCGACTCGTCGCCGCCGATGAGGGCAAGCCCAGCAACCACAATGCACAGAAGAACCCTCCCTCTTCTTCATCTCTTCTCTCCTTTCTCTGCTACGCAAGTGGTGCACTGCATGTATAGTCCTATGCGTTTCTCTGCTTCACAAGGACATAATTTTTTTTTTGCGAATCACAAGGACACAATTTTATAGGCACGGTCTGCTGCATTCACCAAGTAATAAGAACAGCGCGTTTAATCACCCGTGTTATGTTGGGCAACTGGTAGTTTTGTTTCTGGTGGTAATAGAAAGGATTTTTCTTCTCTCGTATAGACGTTCTTTTACCAGATCAATAATTTAGGAGAAATTTCAAATCCAACTTATTCCTTTTGCCCCGGATGGGGGGGGGGGGGGGGGGCGTTGCCCCCCAATACTACCATAATTAATAAAATTAGATGATGCCCCGCGCGTTGCTGCGAGAATTTGGTAGCATGTATTGTTAAGAAAATAAGTGTAAAACTATACGGCTGAATAATAGTGATGTTAGATGTTTTATATAAAATAATAATTGCTAATTTACATAATCATATCACTTGATATCATGTTCACAAAGTATAAACACATTGTGGAACAGATAGCTTGTATTACCCGAAGGATGTACAAAATAAAATAGATCAAGGCAAGACAATGAATAAGTGCTGGTATAGATCCTGACGATTAGGATTTAATCGCCCCCTTGGTGATAAGTGACATAACCTTATTGCAGCTAGCTAGCGTTAGCTATTCTGAACTGTACATGGCATTTGAAATATTTACTCCAGAACCTTAGCGTATAACGTAAATTATTTTTTCCAAAGCCCTGGTACTTATTCATTAGACTACGTGTGTGTGTGTGTGTGTACAAAGCATGACTGCATGAGATGGCCGAAGTTAATCTACATTTGAGTGTGTACTGTTCAGTGTCACCTTGTCCTGTTCAAAACATGGAATTGTGGCATTAACATAGTACTAAATCAGTTACTACTCTTGTAATTGCAACATGGTGGCAAATCAAGACATGTTTTGCATCTGTTGCACATATTAGGCAGCTCAAACATGGCATTGATCTCCCCTCATGGATCCCTACAAAAAGGTGCAGAAAATTATAGTAAGATAACCAAGTCCATACGTGCGTATGCTAATTTTGCCTAATGGAAAAAATAAATTGTAAAGAAATATCAGTAGATATGGTATTCAAATGTGGATGCCAACTATTCTGCCACGAGTGTAGAGGAAACACTTTGACACATTAACACTGGAATATTGGACGAAGAAATTCAGCCTACAGTCCAACGTGGATACCATAAAACTTGAAAGAAAATAACGCTAAATCTCTAGTAAAATCACTATATAGATTCATGAAAGGAAATAAATTAACTGACATGCCATTATCTCCTTCAGAGCCTCTCCCGAGTGAAATGTAAGCCTTCACATCATACTGAATCATACTCGATGGCCTAATGTGTAAAGGAATTAGTGAGTCATGGTGATTTACCATAGCAATATCAAGTGTGCAGCATAAAAAAGAGTACTGTACGGGATCCATCGTCCTATTAATCCTAGAAATTATTCTTGCCATCGTTGTTGCTTCCTCTCCACATCCTCTGAAACAAACAATGAAGAGATCACACACCCAAACCATGTTAATAAGATAATCGGATGTGCGGGTCATTGTTATATTGACACAAGCAACGAAGCAAGCACAATTACCAGAATTTCCAAATCAATAGCCGCACGACAGAATTTTTGAACGCACAACCTCTTCACAATAACTGACATGATCTCTCACCTTATCAAATGCCAGTTGCTCGCCATTCCACAACTCTCAAATTTCGGATCAAATCTTGCAATGACAGAAAACAAAACATTAGGGCAAACAATAGGAATAAAAGAAGAAATTCGTTTTGCGAATGAAATAGATAATACTTTCTCTATCCTGCTAAAGAAATTGTAGCGAGAATGAGTTCATAGGGGAATCATGCCTATTGATTAGAAAAGCATAAACTCCGGGATAGGAAAATGGGAGCCGATGAACATAGAGAGCGTCTAGATAGTAGGATGCAAGCAGCATGTGCGTGGTTGACCACATCTTTTAAAAGAGACGAAGGTGCGGCCACTCAGATTTGCAAGGTAATGAGGGGTGATTAATATTACCGCCGTTTCATGGCGATGAATCGAAAGAGTGCCGGTTGTAGTGGCAGTGAGCGGAATAGAGAGCGACCGCGATTAACTCACAGAGGGGAAGATGATGAAGCGTGAGAGACCTAATGCATTACATGGGCTAGCATAATGACCAATTAAGTTGTAGCGTGCGTTAGCATGAACGACCAAGCGAGTTGTAGCCTGCGTTAGTTCGTTGTGGCCTAGCATATATAATGACCAATTCTTTGTCCTATTAATCCTGGCTGTGTACCAACTATTGGGCGAGCCCAGTTGAAAAATTGTATGGCTTAAATCCAATGGAAAGAAATGCATAGAATACAATGTGCGTTCTTCTGTTTTCCTGCTACGCGCGTACGTGGTGGCTGGCAAGTGAACCATGCAGCCGCGGGCGGTGGAATGTGAACGGAAAGCCCGTAGAGAAGCAAGCAAGGATGCATGCAGAAGAGGCGCTATGAAAGGAAACGGTTCGATGGGAAAAAGTGAGGCCAACATGCATGAGGTGTGAGAGAATTGCTGACATGGCAACATGCTGATGTGGATAGCTTGCATGTTAAGATAAATACTATAGTGGGGGTGAACTTTTTAAGTATATAGGATGGGCTATTGTTACTGCAAAATATTTTCTGAATAATTAGTATGACAATTCTAATATCCAAATATTTAGAAATATGTTCTTCCGTTCCTAAAAAAAGGTACAAAGATTCCGAAAAATGTGTGCCACATATTCAAAAATTATTTGTACTTCTGAGAAAATAACCTTCCCATGTTAGAAAGAAGTTCATAATTCTTGGGATAATATTCTTACTTTTGGGGGAAATCGTCATTAGGGGCTATTAAATATTCATATATTTTTTAAACAATGGATCAGATATGACAAATATGGTCTTATGTTAATTAAATGTAGTTGTTTTTAAAAAATGAGTTAAAGTAGTAATATGTTATCCCCGAAGAAATAATGGCATCCCAGCTATTCTGCGACTGATTCCTGAATAAGCTATTCGGAACCTTTCCTAACTACCGAGAACAGACAACTAACTGCGGGACCTATACTAGACAGGCCAACCTGACACAAGGATTTCCTTGTAGCCTCGCTACATCTGGGTCATTCACTGCCGACTATATGTACCATGCGCTCATGCATTCAGAGGTCCTGGTAAAAAATAACAAGAAAATTTGGAGGTCTAAGATTCCACTCGCAGTCAAAATATTTATGTGGTATCTTCAGAGGGGATTTGTACTTACCAAAGACAACCTCGCCCGTCGCAATTCTCGTGGAAATAAGAAGTGTGGTTTGTGTACTCACGACGACACAATGAAGCACCTCTTTTTCCGGTGCATGTTTGTGTGTTCTACGTGATCAGTCATACAAATAGCGTCCAATTTGTATCCTCTCACAAGTGTTGCCAATATTTTTTGGTCACTGATTGAACGGTATTTCAAATAGGTTAAAACTTTATAAGGGTGGTAGTGTATGCCTTATTATGGTAGTGTATGCCTTATTATGGTCGCTCTGACTGCGTAGAAATGATTTGTTTTTTAATGACAAGAATGCATCCCCTATGCATGTTATTTTCCGATGTACGCATTCGCTTCTTACTTGATGTATGCTATACAGAACAGAGTACCAATCGTTGTTCAAGGCGGTGTATGGGGTTGGAGCAAGTGGCCAAGGAGGTTTTTACCCAACATGGATGGCAACATAATCTCCGGATCGGTTCACCATCTTTTTCGACATAGACATAGTGTCGGTCCTATATGACTCACTGTTGTCTATATGTCGGTTTCTTATTTTATTTTTGTTAGACTTCTGGTATTTTGTCAGACTCACTGTTAACTCACCGACATCGGCGTTCATCGTCATCCTCCTCGTTGGTTAGGAAGACGAAGATCGGTGTCGGGCTCTACGGAAACGCCTCCTTGAATGCCGTCGGGCTTGCTTCTGCGCCGCCGCCTGTTGGCCGCATCTTGGTGGCCACCTGCTGAGCATCATCCTGCTGTACCGCAACCTCCATCGTGTGCCTCTCGTCCATGACCACGCCTGCCCCCAACAGTGGCCATGGCTTCTCCTTCCCAGGCTCGGGCGCGGGCAAAGGCGGTGGAGGCACATTGGCCTCCACTCGGTCCACTGATTCGGCTAGTGCCCATGAAATGCCACATCAGCTGGCGAGCTGCTCGAGCTCGGACTCTTCTGTGGCCCTCCGCTTGGCCTCCCTGAGGGCCACAATGTAGGCCTTCTAGTCCTCCTTCACTACCAGAGGTGGTGGCAGAGCGGCGACCGCGCGCAGTGCACGGGGCGCACCCTCGAAGTTTGACCAATAGCGTTGGCCATGCTTGGTGGCCAACCACATGTCCTAGTTCGGCGAGTCCATGACGTATGCTAGGTTGCGGCGGAGGTTGGCCTAGAGTTGAGCACGGCGGTGATGGATCTCCGCCAGCCGCGCGTGGTCTGTGTTAGGCACCGCCTGCACTGGAACCCTATCGAGGATGAGATGCCATTGGTGTGGCAGGTTCACGTCGGGCCACGGCATCGGAACACCATGCTTCCAGAAGTACCGACAACGATGGACCGACACATGGAGGCGAAAGGGTAGTCGTGGTTTACACCTGGCGACGCCATGGTGTCGTTGGCCGCCGGCCTCGTGCTCATGCTTGCCACGCTTCCCGAACCCCAATGTAGGCAGCTGCTAGGGCTGGGTGTCGGGCGGCTGGGACGCAAGGGGAAGAAGATGAGAGGAAGTAGACTGGGCGGCCCCCCCTCTGCCGCACGCGTGGCATTAAAAGGACATGCAGGTGTAGGTTGGGTGGCTGACGTGCGGAGTCCCTCGCATGCGTGGACTTAAAACGACCGGTGGGTGGTGGTTGGGTGGTCGACACATGGGCATAAGGTATATACCTAGCAGATGCGCGGCCAGTCCGTCTCATGTTTGTGTGAACGTAAAACAGGCGCAAATTTGTGTCAGAAATGCATCTGGATGAACATGTGAGACGAACATAATTTGCATTTGCGTCCACGTGTTGAGCATGGGTTTTGCTCTTACGGAACCAAATTTACAAAATCGGACAAAATGAGTCGGCATGGTGGAGTTGGTCTTACCTCCGGAGGCCCGGGTGGTAACTCATTATCCCTACCGCCAGCCTGTATGGCAGAATTTTTTTGGTCGGATCCAGGCAAACTTCCGAAGCAGGGTCAAATGATGCGGAATTTTGACCATAATGTTAAAACTATGATTTTGGCCTCCATCTGTTACTAATACACTAGTAAGCATGCACATGCAACACACGTTTCAAACGTAAAACAGGTGAATTCACATAATATAAAAAATAAACATTGTTAAAAATATAAATCAAATGGATACACAATGTTTAATGTCGCTCAAATTGTATTTTCAAAAGCGAGACACAATAGTGGTTATGTTGCTGCATAGAGTAATAGCATGAAAATATTCTCATTTAAATAAAATCAGCAATTATTTATTAATGCAGTAATATAGGCATGTAGTATAGTCTTCTCTTTGAGTGTAGCCAGGAAAAAAAGTATAAACTGCCTTACGGTGCAATTATATTGTTCAAGATGCTTAATTCTCGAATCTTATTTTATTCTATTAATCTGCATAGCAAAATATATATTTGTACTAATTTGGATTAAATTATATATTATTTTTGGTTTGTGTGGACTGCCAAAATTATATAGCTACCTACTATGGATGATAGGAAATAGAAGATAATATGTGACTACAACGACTTCTATATAAAATAAAGATGATTTACAAGAACTAATTGAAATGTAAAATGGCTAAAAGAAATCCAATAATTATCATGATAGAAAATATTTATCCGGTTTTATATGTGTTTATGCATTGGCAACCATACTAACTTACAATGTTGTAAGACGCTTTGTACATATAGAAACTGAAATGAGTTATGAAAAAAATAAAGATGAAAGGAAAAGTATTCTAGAGTATTTGTCAAGCTTAACCTTATCAAGATTTCAGGTCAGCTTCTAAATTACAAAAAAAATGATGAATCCTCAAATAAGAAAGAGCCAACAATTTGGAACATGCTACAAAACTGATGAAGATAGAAAGCATTCATCCTCTTTTTCTTTGTCGTAAGGAGTAGCTTTAGGATACATTTGTAACAGTGTAATACCTGATCCGGAAATAGTTGTTCATTATTATTATTGGAGCAAAGAGGCGCGCAAACAAAAAAAGAGAGGCGGTGCAAATAAGGCCTTAAACAACATGTCTTCAAGTTTGATGACTGCAGATATGTTCGATCATTCGAAACTGCACAAGTATATAAGAATAAATATATGTGCCAAAATAGCGAAAGGTATTTGGTTTCTCTGTCGTGAAACAAAATAAATCCGACTGAGTATAGTTTATACGATTTCTCTGTACCAATATACGGCAGCTGTATTAGGACAGATCCTTTGAAGGATCTATTCATTGGAACTCAGCCGGATTAGTTTCTTCATTGGATCCTTCTGTATGGTAAAATTCTCTTTATTGGAACGCAGTAGAGATTGCATACCTTTACAGAACAACGAGAGATATTCTCTAACAACAGTTACGGAGTCATGTGACCCGTTTTAGATATATAGAATCATATAATTGAAATAGTAGTACATCTTCAATATCTTGCCTCCTACTGAATCTTATATAATTTACTGGATTGCTATGCAATTATGTTCAAGTGACGCGTGTAAAGTTTTCTCTAAGAATGAATCATATATTCTGATTTCCAACCTATCCCTGGAGATAGTGCCTAGGCAGGTGCAACCCATCTTAATTGCAGGTAAAGCAACGTCATACGTAAAACACACACTGATTAAATAGCACAAATAAGGCAATTCTAATCAAGGGAATGGCATTACCTCTTGATACGGTCCAGTTTAATGCATATGGTGGTACGAAGTAAAGCCCAAAGAAGCCGACATGAACATGAGAAGTAATCATGGGAAATAGGCTCTGCATCTTGACTTCTTCAGTATCCTTCTTGATCCTACTTTGTAAGACAAGATTGCTACATTCTTATGTACGTGCCATATATAATTACACATTTTCAGTACAACAATCGGCAACCTAAGATAATCCCAAATCTATAATTTTAGATTGCTTGAAGCCCCATGATTCTTATTTAACATGTAATGCACGTGCACCCACTGAACAGACACTTTGTTGGCGTGGGTGCTGCGAACGAAGCTGAAGTCAACGCGGATGCCGATGGTTACCGGTGAGCATGCCCTGGACGTGGATGGAGTCGTCACAGTAGCGGCAGAAGAGTGCCTGGCCTCCAGGCAAAAGATGATGGCGGCAATAGTACGTGTGTTCCCGGAGGAAGACGAAGCTCCTCGCGATTCCCCTATTGTGGCTAGCGTGCATGATGGTGGCAGGCGGCTCGCGGTTAGCTTCCTAATAGAATGAATGCGTCCGAGATAAGTTTTTTAATAGGATGGATTTGTCTGAGATTAGTTTCCTAATAGGATGGATGCACTCTGATTTAGTTTCCTAGAATAGGATGCACCCGTGATTATTAGTTTCCTAATTGCTCAGGCGTGGAGTTTTATATTTTCCTCCACGGTGGAGTACGGTCAGTCAATATAAATTGCTAAGTGCACACAGAAAATGGTTTAGGTTAAGGCTAACCGTTAAATTGATTTTAGTGGGCCTAATCATGCGATGGTATTGGATCTGTGTACACTTTGTGGGGTGTGCTTAAAGAAGTTCTTATTTAATTGTTTAATAGTAGTATAGATGAGCAATAGAAGAACATCGGCAGGGAGGGTCTGGGGTTCTATCCATCCATGTGCTTTGACTCCCAGTAAGTGAAACAGCAGGCAATGTGTTTGTTTGCTCACGGATAAGAATATAAATATTTGATTCGATGCATATTACTTGTCGCTCAAATGTATGCATCTAAATATAGATTAGAGAGAGTACAACATTTTGGCCTACTCCATGTGTTAGAGATTTTCAATAACTGATTAATTTGCTAGAAGAAACACAGCGAAGAAACTAATAAAGGTACTCTGGCCAACTAAGGATAACTGTTACTCTTGGAACATATACGTACACAAATAAATAAGGGATCAATCTAAACGTTGATTAGGTCTTTTTTTTGGGAGTGTTGATTAGGGTTCCTCTAGTGTACAAGAGCAAGCTCGACCGGTACAAAGTTGTGCTCTTGTTGCTGGCATCATCGAGGTCAAGCTCACAACTCCTCTCGCTACCTTCGGGGGAAACCCTTCACCAGTTGATCAGATGATGGCGGTGCTCTTGTGTCGTTCCCTCCTTGGGAGCGTCATTCTTGAAAGTGTGCATTGGCTCGAGGGACCAGTGGACGGTCTCAGCGGTGGAGCGGTGTCCCATGTCACGCACCTATGGTGTGGAGTTTCGGCAGCATGTCGTAGCAGGGTCTCGGCAACGAAAGCGAAACGTACGTCTTGTACTCTTGTTTCAGAGTAGAAATCTCTCTTTTGGGGGAATCGCTGTAAAAGGCTGTTCGTGGATATTTGTAGCATGAGGCTTTGTACCTACCGAAAATGATTTCGCATTATTCTCATGTGATCTAAACCAACCCTCTCCTAGCTACCTGTATTGTCTCTTTTGTTTTTTCCTATATACACATTATTTCCTTTATTGTGTATGCATTTCATATTTCTTTCATGGGTTTCATTGTCGCTTTTGATGTACCTAATTTAATATCTGCTCAACTAAAATTTCACAACAATGATTTTCGATGTTTCTAAAGAGAAAGAAATTTTATAGGTACATTTCTAGTGATCTGCACATCGTTTATGATTCATGTCCTTTTGATGCGCGATCATGCATGAGTCAATCGTGCTGCTTCAACTTTGGTGTGATCGATCAACTCTTTGGGCGTGCCTCAACTGTCTCAAGAGAAGTACCACCACCCAAAGTGTGTGTTGAATGCATGTAAATAGCTTGTATATATTTGCTGGATTTTCACAGCCCGTAAAATTCTTTACTCACTCTTTTTTCTTGTCATGGAATTTACTCACTCATTATTTCTTTTATTATGAAACTAAACCATGTTTCCCTTTTTTTTTCTTTTGCTGCATGTGCAGTTGTCCTTGTTGTCTTTGTGTACTACCACCTCAAAAAACTTGAAGATTCAATTTTTTTCGCTTGCGGGTTTTCCATTAGCGCGTTTTACATGATTTCATGGTTGCTTACCGAGATTTATATTGTAGAAGGAACAGGTGATTTGCATATCACTTATATTAGGTGCGCAAGAAACAGAGATACTATTGCAAATGGAGACCACCACACAGGAGCATAAGCGAGAATTACTTCTAGAACTTGACTAATCTCTCTTGAGCCGAGCTACTAAATAAGACAGACTAATGATAGACGACACGAACTCCTCGCTGCCATCCTCCCTTATTTATTCCGTTCAATGACCTCGCCGACTAGGCACCGACGATGCTCCTAAAGATCCTTGAAGTCATGCTGAGAAGACAATCACAAGGGTTAACACAACATAAGTTGAATCTCTAATGCAGTGCCGGTCGGGTTAATCTACCTCGGCGCGAGAGTGAGGCTCCTCCAGGTTCTTCTTCTGCAGATCATCGTTTTCGGTAGGCTTGGATGGGCGAGGTCGAGAGTGGAAGGCATCCACGACCATTCTGCCAAAGCTGCACTCCAGAAGCGAAATTCAACATGCATGTTTAGTGGTAGGGGTAGCAAGCAGAGCAAAATTCAGTATGTGGACATGACGGATGTGATGTGAGGAGGGTACATACGGGTGGTCGTCGTCAAACTCGATGTGGCCGTCGTAGCCGACGCCGGTGAACATGCTGTTCATACGCGCCGACTCCTCGTCGGTGGCCGGCTGGACCTTGAAGCCTTCGCCGGACCCTTGAGCCTTGTACTTCTCCGCCCAGCGGTCAAGCCACCGAGACTCCTCCTCGGTTGCGTACTGCACGCTGATCCTGAGGTCCCCTTCCTCTGGATCGGCAGCTGCTGCGGCAGCGGTGGCGGCGGCGAGGCTGGCTAGCAGAAGGAGGGAGATGGGAACGAAGGACAGCCGGGCGCGGGCCATCTTGCTTCTTTGGCGAACTGATCTTGAGCTGTGCTGTTTCTTGAACTGAGGTGTGGCCTGGCCTGAGCCGCCTGGATGTGTATATATGGACACGATGGTGCAGCTCTTAGTGGTGCACTGCTAGTACAGTTGAACAAGCTGTGCTGGTAAGATTTGTAATTTTCTCCAAGACTATAAAAATTGAGGGCCGCCTATTTATCAATTGTCTGATGCTGGCATTGGATCTTCATCTTCCCATGACGACGATAGCAGCCATTTTTTTTTGAATTTTCATGCGGCATGGGGGGGGGGGGGGGGGGGGGGGATTCCCCACCTGAATTGTATTCATTTTGTCTATAAGGCTTTGCAGCCCGTCGCAAGATAGGTTCAAGTGAACCAGAAGTACAGGGGGCACAAGGAGTAGAGATAAAGAAAAATAACACACACTGACCACACACATAACAGAGGAGAACAATGAGGCAGAACTCAACACCACACAACACACCAAAGAGCACCGTCAGTGAAATCGAACGGCATCGGCCAGTCGAGTCCAAGCCACGACACTGCATTGTCGACGCAATCGAAAGGCTCCGCACATCCGAGACTGCACAATGCCGCGACACCACCTGTGTCGAGGGGCACATTCGAAGGGGCACGTGAGGCCGAGACGACGCCACGATACCCGTGTGCCACCAGCATAGTCGAAGGGCATCGCCTAGCAGACCAAACCACGACACTACACCGTCGACGCAATCGAAAGACGCCACGCATCCGAGACTGCACAATGCCGCGACACCACCTGTGTCGAGGGGCACATTCGAAGGGGCACGTGAGGCCGAGACGACGCCACGATACCCGTGTGCCACCAGCATAGTCGAAGGGCATCGCCTAGCAGACCAAACCACGACACTACACCGTCGACGCAATCGAAAGACGCCACGCATCTGAGACTGCACAATGCCGCGACACCACCTGTGTCGGGGGCACATTCGAAAGGTCACGCGAGGCCGAGACGACGTCACGGCACCTGTGTGCCACCGGCGTAATCGCCATGAATAAGATAATTAGAGGTTTCCTCTGGTGCGGCAAGGCTCAAGCTAATGGGGGGCACTGTTCCGTGGCTTGGGATGAGGTATGCATGCCACGATGGATAGGAGGTCTGGGGATTCCGTGCCTTAGGTGGCTGAACATTGCTATGGGCTCGGTTACGTCGAGTGGATCAGGATCGACCGTGGTCGGTGTTTAAGTTTGCCCTTTCTAAGGAATCCTTAGTGATGGTCGCAGCAGCCACTAAGGTGACTGCTGCAACCATCACTAAGGTGTTTAAGTTTGCCCTCTCTAGGGAATGGGAAGAAAACTCTATTTTGGAAGGACCGATGGTTATATGGGATGCGGTTACAGGAGCTCGCACCCGGAAACTATGAGAGGGTCTCTCAGCGAGCCAAGGCCACACGTACGGTTCAAGAGGCCATTTCGCTCGGCACCTGGACACATCAACCCTGATATGGCATACACAGCTCTGATGGACTATTTGGAGGTATGGCAACGTCTGCAAGGGTTTCAGTTACAGGACCATGTCCCCGACTCCTTATCTTGGTCGTGGGAATCAAACGGCCAGTTCTCGGTCCGCTTCGCCTACGTTGCCTTGTTTGCCGGCAGGGAGGTGGCACCCGCGGTGGACTTCTGTTGGAGATCTCGGGCCCCTGAAGTGCCATTTCTTCACCTGGCTAGCTATGAGAAACAGATGTTGGACTTCGGACCTGCTTGCCCGACGTGGTCTTCGTCACCTGGATGTGTGCCCCTTCTGCGACCAAGAGGAGGAAACCATTGATCACATCCTACTGACTTGTGTCTTCGCAAGAGCAGTGTGGAGAACACTATGCTCGGCTTTAGGAAAACCGGAGTGGTCTCCCATGGCCCAAGACACCCTCAAGGGATAGTGTGTGGCGAGAACGACAGGAGTGCACAAGCCGAAGGAGTTGAGGGCTCTCCTCATACTCGGGCTTTGGGAGCTTTGGAAGCATAGGAATACGATTGTCTTCGACGGCGCCTCTCCATCTTTGGAGGTGGTGGTCAAGCGAGTCGTCATGGAGGGAAGAGGTTGGCAGCAGGCGAGCTTGTTGAAGGGCGAAGTGGATAGCATGTTCGAGTTACTGTCGGGGTGAGCGGGGTAGCGAGTAATTCTGTATTCGTTTTTGTTCTGTCGGTAGAGCGGTGGGCTGTAGGGGTTGTTGATGTTGGTGTAGCGTTTAACTCTCTAGAACATCAATGGTGGTTGGGATCCCCCCCCCCCCCCCCCCCCCCCCAATTTCTTCTATACAATATGGTACACACAGTCATGCGTATTCGAGAAACGAGAAAAAATGTCTGATTTTAGAAATATAAGTCAACCTTTCAATTCCAATGGCTAGCGGTTCGTCTTTGTCCTCAACACTATTGAAAATCGTTGTATGCCGAGCGTTGTAGACTATAAAAGCTAAAGGCATGTACAGTGATTGATAGAACAGTTTTATCTTAAACCTTGCATGTAATTTAGAGATGACAATAAAAACATGTGTACAATGGTTAGTTCTTAGCCTTATTTACAATAATTAGTTGTTCCTAAAAACATGGTGAGACATATTATACTAAAAGATCATCTCTTAAATAAAAGAAGACAAGTCTTTTTTTTATGATTTTTCTCTCCTCCATCTCAACATTTATTTTACACCCTGAGAACTGAATTTGGCAAAACGCATTGTACCCTGAGAAACATGTTTTTTGCTCTCGACAAACGCATTGTACCTTGAGAACTGAATTTGGCAAAACGTGGAGCATGGCAGAGACAACACATTATCGAGATGCAAGTGAAAAGTACTCAGCAAACTAAATAAACTAGGCAAGGACGCCGTCATTATTGGAAAAAAGACTTATACATGAGCTCATTTTAGTGGCAGGCGAGGACAAGCACTTGCCGCTGCTATTTTGAAAAAGTAGCAGTGACGGGTAGAATATATCGCAGACCACGGCTTTGTGTATAGGAGCGTCGAGCAAAACTTACAACCCACCACTCGTAAACTTTTGTAAATTTACACATGGGTCAAAAACAACAGTGGTGAGCAAAGAAAAAGTGCCCGCTACTGGTTTGTTATGCACCGGTCGCGGGCAAAAAACATGTCCGCCACAACAATATTTCGGCAATCTGCGTGAAAATTGTAGAAAATTTCTAAAACTTTGCAGTGGCAAGCCGTATTGGCCGCCCGCCACATATATCTTAAGCCCGACAAATGCTTGAAAAAAATCATATTTACTAAACCTAGATTAGTCTCAAATTTGAGCATGGGACTTCCAATAGTGTGTATTAATCGTAGAAAATGTTTGAAGTTGAAATGATGTATAAAAATTGATTTGTTTGTGGCAGGCCGTGGTTTCCGTTCAAAACACTAAAACTTCGCCGGAGAGTGTTCGATTTGTATACGAAGGTCGTCAAGTTTTTGCCGTCAAGTTCTCAAATTTTTAAAACACCCTACAGGGTGTCCAACGAACACACCATGCCAAGTTTCATTCTTTTCGAAACTCGCTTGCACGCTATGTAGAACCAAAGAGCTTTATTCCCCATTTAGTGGCCAGAAAATCAGTTAGTCATTCGAAAATAGCAAAACAACAAAAAAATGTGGTCAATTTTTGAGCATGAGACTTCCAATGGACTGTATTAATTATATAAAAAGTTTGAAGTTGAAATCATGTAAAAAATATAGTTGTGTTTGGAAGGTGGCGGTTTTCGTTGGAAACCCTGACACTTCAGCGGAGAGTGTATGGTTTGTACACGAAGAGCGTCAAGTTTTTGTCGTAACGCTCTTAAATCACCCTACGGGGGTCCAATGAAGACACCATGCTAAGTTTTATCCCTTTCCGAGCTCGTTTACACGCAATGTAGAATTGAAGAGTTTTTTGCCCTTTCCAGTGGCCGAAAAATCAGGTAGTGCTTCAAAAATAGCAAAAAATTTGGCCAAATTTTAGAGTAGAACTTCCGGTTTCAATGGTGTATATTAAACATAAAAAGTTTTGAAATGAAAAGGATGAAAAGAACATAACCATAAGATATAATAAATTTGCAAAAAGTTGAGTTCTGGCGGACACATGGAGGTGCCCGCCATTGGAAGGTGATTAGCTGTGGCGGACACAAAACCGCTCACACCCACATGGGAGGTTGGCTTGTCCACACAAACCCTATCCTCCTTTTGCCCTCATCTCTCGCCACGGCCGTTGTCCTCGCCATCCGCCCCTACCATTAGCTTCACCGTGCCCATCACCACCGTCACCCTTGTCTTCCATATTGTCATCGTCCTCATCGTACACGTCACCACCACTCGCCCTCACCGTTCTCACCATCCGCTGGCTCCACAGTGGTAAGCACACCCCCCGTCCCTCTCTCTCATTCCATTTTTCTTAGAGTGGTGGTGCTAGGGGCAGGGGGCCACCGCAGCCAACCCGCCACCGTCACCCACCACAGCCACGGCCACCCGCCACCATTGTGTAGCATATTTATTCTAGTAATCTTTTGTAGTTGTTTATTAGATGTAGTGTAGAATATTTCTTTTACTGTAGTAAAAGTTTGTAGTTGTCCCAAATTGTAGTGTAGCATATTTCTTCAAGTAAAAGTTTGTATAGTTGTTATAAGATGTAGTGTAGCATATTTATTCTAGTGACTTGATAGGTCTACGAAAAGAATGAGTGCAGTTGGCAGGGACGTGCATTCTAGTGGAGAGAATAAGCAATTGCTTTTCAGCTTTCACAAATACATGATTGGTTACCATCAGATACAACATATCAATATTGCAGGGATTCATAGTGAGTGCCAATGTTTTGGCGAAACATTGGTTTTGTCAAATTTCTCGTATTTAGTATGTCCAACTTTTATCAAAGGACGTGTCCCCTGTGCGTCACGTCCCCCGCGCGTCGCCTCTGGCGCATGGGGAAACCCTAACCGCGCCGCCAGCCACCCCTCCCCGCTCCTCCCCAGCTTCGCCACCGCCGGAGGGGACACCGGCGAAGCCCGCGTGGTCCCCAGGGAAGATGGCAGCGGGGCGTCCTCGTCGTTCTCGCGCAGATCTCGCGGTGGCCGGTGGCAATCTCGCGGCGGCCGGTGGCGCACGACAGTGTTCCGTCGGTGGCTGGCACCTGCTGCCCCGTGGGGCGGCGTTCCTCACGGCGACGGGGCTGCCCCTGAACGACGCTTGGTGGTGGCCACGTGGCGGCGCGCGGGTGGGCCAGATCTGGGCTTCAGGTCTGCGTCCTCGTCATGGCAGCGCTTCCATGAGGCGTGGTTCGAGACGGGCCGAGTGCCGGTGGTGCTGGCCAGGACGCACGCTGGCAGCGCCGTACTTCATCTCGCACCGTCTCGCTGGCCAATGGTGGTGGTCATCTTCTTCGTCAGAGATGGCCGGCCAGAGGCTTGGTGATTGGATCTCGAGATCCATCATCTAGTCCCGGCTGCGAGTTGGGAAGACATGGTTGCCGGTGAAAACCGAGCCGTTGGCAGGCGATGGCGGCGTTCTACGCCGTTACCTTGATGGAGGCATCGTCGTGTAACTAATGTTGACCCACTCGTGCTGCTCTGGGGGAAACCCTAGGATCTGGTGTTCCAGATCGGACGATGGCGGCATTGCGATGTCGTTTCTCTCCTGGGAGCATCGTTTGTGGAGCAGCGCTGGAAGTTAGAGGCAGGAGATGGAGCGGCTTCGTCTTGCATGGAGCTCCGGTGGAGATGTTAAGTCATGCCTGGCCGACAGGTGCTACGCTTTGTCATGTCTGGTCGGCAGGTGCTACGCACGACATATCTTTCAAAGACTTCAAGTTGTGTCGGCTGGTGGTACTTGGCAGCATGGTGCTGATGTGTATTAGTGGCGACCGCGACGTGCACAGCTGTTTGCGCACAGGGAGGAGGTGCCGTTGGATGCCATGGTGGCGTCGACAATAGCTAGACCAAGCAAGGTTGATGCATCAGTACAGTTCTGAAGATGGAGCGGTGGCAGTTGGCAGCGGCGGCCTGTAAGAGCACGCCAAACCGGCGAGACCCTTGCCCGGCAGGCGTCCTGGATGGGTCCTTAGGTTTTAGATGTTAGGTTTGGCTGCGATGTCTGTTTGGTATTAGGCCAGGCTATCTGCGCCCCTTTATCAACTGGATAGGTGTAGCAACAGTTTGTTGCTTAGACGGTGGCTTTAGTCTTACTGTGATATTACTTTGTAAGGTCTTGTAAGAATAATTAATAAGGTGATAGTATGCATCGTCCAGATGCAGAGGTCGGAGGTCATCCTTCTTTAAAAAAAATCAAAGGACGTGTCATTTTTTCCATCATTTTTTTACTCTTTATGTTCTGACACCGCATGTGAAGTTCCGCAGTGTTTTTCAAAGGACGTGTGACAAGTGGGTGGCAAAACCAATGGCTCGTCACATTCACCATGGCCGGAGAGGTGGCACCCGCCCATGATGCCATGGTGGTTGAGTACTACTTCCTTCGTTTTGAATTACTTGTCTTAAATTTGTTTAGATACGGATGTATCTAACACTAAAATAGGTCTAGATATATTTGTATTTAGACAAATCCAAGACAAGTAATTTAGAACAGAGGGAATAGGAGCAAAGGGGAAAGTTCAACTTCCCCGCTGGCATGCGCATGAGCGACAGTGGTAGATGCTTCCACCATTTTTACTTTCTCCAAAGCAAGATTGCTGGATGAGTCCCACCGAATCTGGATTGAGACGAATCCTAGATCTTGTGAACTGAGCCACCAATTTTTTTTCCTCTTGCATTGCCACCTTCTAAGAACTTCACTTAAGTCGCAAAACTTGTAACCGAAAATGGTTTCCCTGCTTTATATATAAAGAAAACCATCACTACAACATCCAAGCAAATCGGTACAAACACACTCTACCATCACACACACCCAAGGCAAGATAGGAAGGTGCCGGACACCGACACACCACCCCAACAACAACCAAGCAACCTAAAGATAAGCAAAGAAGAAATGTTGAAGTGGACGGAGACTACCACCGAGATGAGTGATCCACCAAGGAGAGGTAAGACAGACAACACAGGAGCGAGGGCTCCTAGATTATGCCTCCAAGAAGGGTGCGGTCACGGTAAGCCGCCACCGTCTGATCCCAAAGATCAAGTTTTCACCCGGAGCATCACGAAAGGAGAGGGAACACCACGACAGAGCCTGCAGGGAGGAGAATGATGTCCATGGACGCTGCAACCGTTGCCTAGTACAGGAACTGGGAAATTGATGTACCATGGTGCATACCCCTCCATTGCATCCCCGCTCCACAAACCACCCGCAACCATGCTGCCCGCCCGCACCCAAGCCGCGGAATCAGCCCATGACCAATGCACCTCCCACCACCAGAGTCGCCGCCTTGCAACCAGACCGCCTCGGGAGACACCAAAGGCCATGACTTTGGCCAGATCCACCACCCCATCCGCCGCCGGGACCGCCAGCAACACCCCCTCCTCATGCAACGGCAGATCTATGACTAGAGACACCAAACCGAGGAGGGAGAGGAGGAGGGGAGTCTCGACGGAGGTGCTAGGGTTCGCCTCTCGGATGCTCACAGGAGGGGGAGGGGAATTTTTGTCCCAAAACTTCTATGCATCTTGTCTTCAAAATCCAAGCCATGTTGGAAAACAAGATCTGAGAGCGCTATGTTGGTGGTAGAAGGGATCGAGCAACCACCCTCAGGGAGTGTAGGTGGCTGACACGACCAAAGTGGTGCGCGTCAGGAGGGGCGGTGACCACCGCCGGCCGGGGGCCAACGGTGTGAAAGGAGGGGCTAGAGAAAGTGGAAATTCACTTTGGCACATGGGGCATATGCTCCTCTCACAGGTAAAAATGTTTCAAAATGAGAAGAAAATCCGAACAAAAATTTAGCGCGTACATCTTGACATTCTATGCTTGTACGCCAAAGTTCACAGAATACCGACATTTTTCATGGCTGGTATAAAAAAACAAAAACAAATTCTTGGTAAACGACTTTGTGAGCACATAGAATATTAAGATGTACCGGTGTGAAGCTTTTTGTCAGAATTTTAGGACATTTCAAAATACTTATAAAATACTTTATAAAAACCAGAAGCATATGCTCTCAGGTGCCAAAACTCCACTCTCCTAGGGAGAGGGGCTACTCAACGGCCTGCCTTACCATCTGCACAGTTGCATGGCGAGGTGATCATCTATCAATCCGATGGGATTACAGCTAAAACCCTTTCATGTTAATTTAATATAAGGGAAATGCCTATACTAACCCAGGGAAATTAACGGTGGGATTTTGTTATACCGCTCTCCTCACCCCAAGAAATGTAGGGTACCGTAAAAATGGTCATTATTTTATTACAAGTTTTAGAGTGGTTGGGTTTTTTTAGAACCGTTCGTTGATGTTGATTTAATGACAGTCAAATACGAAGTACTGGGTAGTACTCTGATGAAAGTACGCGAAAGTACTAAAACGAGTGGGGCCGGTACCCGTGACAAGGTGGGGACGCGTTTTAATCTAGGGGCAGTTTAGTCCTAGGAAAATTTGCACGCGCCGCCCCTCTCGTCGAATGCATAACCGCCGCCATGGTGCTACACATTCCACAATTACTCATCAGCGGCCATCTCCTCCCTCTCCTCCAAGTCCACCGCAGTCATCTCCTCCTTCCTGCCGCTGCAACTTCGCTCCACTCAGGCAACCCCCCCTCCCACCCCCTCTTCCACGGCAGATCGAGCTGATGGCCGGCGGCGAGAACACCGACTTCGTGCAGATCACCGGCGGCGACCAGGTCAAGTTGGCCAGGTTGAGGGAGACCCGTTCTTGGTTTGACAACACAAGGCAGATGAGCTGGACGGCAATGGCCACTCTCAAGAATTTGACGAAGAAGGAGAGGGCAAAGCTTTTCCCCCAGCCCACGCAACCGATTCAGAAGATCGAGATCCTCCTCTGGGCGATGGAGCAGGCCAACTCGTCCAGCGAGTGGACCAGGCGGAGGTGGTGGGCGTTCAGATCCAGGGTAGAGCATCCACTGAATCAGGAACCCACCGTGCACGAGGTGCCATTGTAGATTGTGCAGCCTCCAACCGAGTCACCGGAGACTCCGAAGCGCAAGATGAGGAGGACAGTGGTCGCGACCTCGCTTCCCCGCCGTTCTCCACGCTTCCCTCGCCGCTCTCCTCGTCTGAACGGCGGCGGTAGCTATGTTTAGAGTAAGCTTCCCCACTCCTCATCTTCCTACTGCTCGTGCTTACATCGTGGTGATACTGATCGTAATAGCTCAGACAGGGAATGCTAGATGGCATTTTAATCTCAATGAATTGCATGAACATTTGAGTACATGGATTTGGAGGATGGATTATGATGTATGTGAACCCTAGGCATTATATGAACCCTAGGAAAAATTAGTAATGTTCTAGTGGTAGACACTAAAATATTTCGGTACACACCGGTAGGCACTGAAATATTTCGGAACTTCCCTAGGCAAAATTTGTAATGTTGTAGTGGTGGACACTGAAATATTTCGGTACACACCGGTAGGCACTGAAATATTTCGTTACTACAATTTCAGTACACACCGATGCACACTGAATTATTTCACTACTGCAGTTTCAGTACACACCGGTACACATTGAAATATTTCAGTACGGCAAATTCTAAACAAAGTTGGCATTTTGTCATTTATGTGTGAATTAATCAATGCATCATATGGCCTAACTTTGTACATGAGTTTGGGTCAATTTCATGTCTATTTATTGTTAAAATTATTGTCATGCCATGAAACACAAGACAAGTCACTGACCCAAGCTTGCAAAGATGCCATATCAATGTTGCTGATATGAATATGCATGTTTTCACCAAGTCTTGTGTCTGAATTAAAACTGAGCATTTTTTCTTGATGGTATCCATGGATCTAGAACTCCTATGAATTTGCTCATGTTGGATGTTTTGTTCTCCATCATTTGTACTAGCATTCCGTGCGATTAGATGCCATGACAAGACCCCTGGCATATTTATTTTCTTGCCTCCAACATCACATGTGTGTTTTGCAGGAAAAAACCTGTAGTTCACCAGGCTGGCTGAAGTTGTGAGGCTGGGAGGCTGATGGTGCTGCTACTGGCTGATCCTTCTTCTTTCAGTTTTTGTTCGTCATTTCTCAAGCCGTTGGACCAGGGCTACTTCCCTATGTGTTGTTAATGTATTAAGTAGTTCCTTCGAATTTGTAGTATTAGTTAGTTTGAATGTGGAAGTACCTTAATTTTTAGGAACGAAATGTTGCTATGTATGACCAAGGTTTCATACCTTAATCTTTGGATACTTAATTATGTGAACTGTTGGATGTGGCGCATAACGAAACGCCTCTACCATTGATACTAGTTCAACGTGTCAGTCCAATTAGGGACCAGCCACTACCATATAGAACAGTTAGCATTTCATACTACAACCTGGCACATACAAAACATCACACAGTGGAAGCACATCCCTAAGCACCTTGCATTGTACAAGGTCTTAGAGACAAGCCTCTACCATATATAACAGTTACCATGTCACACTACAGCCTATAAAACATCACACAGTGGAATAATCATAGCTAGTAGAGCATTAGTTACCAGTTAATAATAGTTGCAATCCATCACAAGCAATAGTACCTAGATACGAGTAGATATAGGTACGGTAATACATGACAAGTACTCGCAAACAAGAACTAACATAACAAGTTCATTTCACATTGATACATGGCCCACCCCAGTTCTAAATGAGGTGGATGGTGATCATCATCCTCAAGTCATGGTGACGGGTGTTCGCAACAGTTAGTAGGATGGCCTGTCCTACCCGAAGATTCTTGGCACGAAGGAACTTCTTCCATCCCGCCCTTCTCAAGACAGTGTGACCGTCCGTGTCCACTGCATAGGCATAGCTGGTGATGGAGCCCGTTCTGGTAAGGCATAGTCCAGCAGCCATGCCTTCTTCGTCCGGGTCGATGCCACAGCTATCAAGTAACTTCTTAGGTAATTTCTGAAAATAGTTGACATGATATATGATCATGTCACGTGCAATTATCAACAAAGCATACACTTCAAGACACATATATCATTGGATTCAACACTGAGCATATATATCATCACATCACTACACTATACGCCAAGCATCAAATTACTACAGTAATTAGGCATATCATTAGATTACTGCGTACACTAAGCATATCATCGCATATTACTACACTATATGCATGTCATAAAAATCTTCACTAAATGAATTCTAAACTAGGCCTCTCATCACAGTACTACAACATGCATATCATATGAACTACTACACTAACTAAGCATGCATATCATGTAATTACCACACTAAGTAACATATCATGATATGCCGTTTAACATTAGTCCTTGTGAGGCGGGTCACGAATGGCTTCCCTAGGTAGTCTTCACGTAGCGGAAGCATGTCCCAGAGGTTGCCGATTTCCCCGTCGCCCAGTCTGAGTCCTTGGGCATACAGGTATTCAACAAGTGGGTTCTCATCATCATCTGAATCGTCATCATCTGAATCAGCACCATCTTCCTCCTCATGAACTTCATCCTCACTATCCGGAATCAAATTTAGATAGATAACAGAAATCCTGGGCCTATCTCTTCTGAAGGAGAAGCTGATCAATTCACCCCCACTAAGACGCATGCGGGCGATGAAACGATCCAAATCATCTCCTCCTATCTGGGTTATCTTTCGCCCCTTCTCGACCTGCATAGTGTATGGGCCCCCAAGAGCGTCGAAGGTCACGGTGTCTGCGACGAGCTCATTGAATGCCAATCTCACATTGCATGGTACGATCTGTGTAAGATAAAAACAAATAACAGACACAATACATTAGTGGAAATAGCAAAAAAAAACAAAAAGAATGTACTGTCAGAAGGTTCATATAAATTGTTACCGCTGCAAAAACAAAAGTAGGCTGGAAGTAGATGCCGAACAGCGTGGCAGTAGAAAGGCTGGTCCGGCACCGTGAGTTGCAGCGTCCACATTGTGCTTCCTCCATTCTACACAGAACATGTTGAACTCTAAGTTGAATTGTACATAGTACAATACAAAGATCATACATATAATAAATCATAGTGATAACCTATACTGGCAATGGCCAATTAATCTATTTTATATCATCTACGTAATAAAGCAATGTCAATGACAATGGCAATGCCCGTCTCATCTAAACCTGGGAATAGTTCGGCATCCAAACTAAAACCAGTCCAATCCACGACACACATCAAAACCAAACCAATCAAGATATTTTCATTTAGAATCTAGACCAAACCGAACTATACATGCTCGTCATCCAACCCAGTCCAAACCATTTTCAACTTTTGAATTGAATCCAAAGGTTCAAACCGTGGACAAAGCCATATGCGAGGGCACGTCATGAATCTAGATTAGACATGGCGTCAAAGCTCGAGAGAGCCAACGAGCTCCGGCCGGCAACAACGGCTCTTGGATTTGAAGCAGTAGTAGGTGGTAGTGGCGGCTCAAACTAATCGATTGATTTGGTCTCAAACCATAGAAACCAGATCAAGATCCAATCCAAAAACTAAGTTTTAGTCCAAACCAATCGGCTCAGATCCGCCTCCGTAGGGAGACGCGGTTGGGGAAGGGAAGAAGAGGGGAGATCTCATGTACTTGCCGGAGTTGGCGGCGGCCGCACACCGGCAGCGAAGAGAGGGGTCGTCGGGAGATGGCGGCGGCGGCGGCGCTGGTCGATAAGGGGAGAAAGAAATATGTGGAGTGGTCAAGACGGGGAGAAAGAAAAATGTGGTACATGTGGTGGCTCGGTTGTGTGGAGGACAAGGGGACCCACTTGTGAGACCGATAGCAATTGATGGCAAACCGCAGGAGGTGCACGACCGCGTGCACGACTACCACGTCCCCACGTGGAATGGGGACGACCGGGTGGGTGTGTCAAGTCAAATCGGCACCCGCGGCTTCTCGGTAACTCCAAGAGGCAGGAGCAGTGCATTTCTTCCCCAAATCGGGTAGAAAACCCTCGTCCTCTCCCCACACTCTCTTCCTTCCTCACCAGCTCACCACCCTCTCCTCCTTCCTCACCACCCTCCTCCCTTCCTACGCCTCCCTCCTCCTGTCTTCGACCGACGATGAAGCGCGAACGTGAAGATGCGGCGGACGAGCCAAAGGCAACCATCGGAGCAACGCAGTCTGCTGCCGTGGCTGCAGCCGTAGGTGGAGCGGCAGAGTCCGCCGTAGCGACGGAAGCTGCCGGTGCAGCGACCATTGTGCTTGCTCCTGCTGCCATCGCAGCCGTCGAGGCACCCGTCGGCGAGCACAAGGTCGGGGAAGATCTGGAGGAGGAGGAGATGAGAAGGCGTAAGCGCAAGGTGCATGACGAAATCGAAGAGCTCTTCGAGGAGAACGCCATAAAGGAGTTCGACGTAGATTGCAGGAAGGGCAGCGACTTCGACGAGGATGCCATCGACGAGCTACCTGAGGTAGTGCTCTGTTTTTTGCTCTGTTTTTTTCATGACATTGGGGTTTTTCTTGTAAACTAGATGAGCATCAATTTCACTTGGGCGTGCTAGTTCTACGTATGTAGGATTGTAGGGATCTAGCATAGATCTTCATGTTGGATGTGGATTTTTAAATCTGATTCACATTCTGATTCCAGCAGATACTCTGGTTTTTTTTCATGGCATTGGGGTTTGTCTTGTTAACTAGATGAGCATAAGTTTCACAAGGGATACATTAATGAAAGAAGTGGGATAATGAACCCAAATACAAGAAAATGTTCATGGCAGGGATACATTAATGAAAAAAGTGGGTTAAACAATGGATATATGGCAGGATTCTCCATTGGCTTCCCAAGGACAGTGACAAAATGCTGCAGTTCCTGATTCATTTTAGTTTATGTAGATGAATTAATTTGCACACATGTTCATGGATGATTAGTTTGCACACATGTTCATAGATGATCCATTTGCAAATTCTATATAGATTTCCATTTTGCAAAGGAAGTGATCGCTCCCTTAATAATTATGGGCTGACAATACATATCCACTGGATATCAAAAAATGAAAACATTTCATCTAGCCTATTTTCCACAGTATGTTATTTAGATGATCGCAGCCACATCTCTCATCAATATGAGCAGTGAGACACCCCATAGCTCCTTTACCAATTTCCTTCTGAAACTTATTAGGGTCTAACAATGTTGAAGAAGCAGTATTGCCGCTGTCAGAAAGAATAATGGTTTCTTTATTCCAGTAGATAGAACAAACCCCCCTTGTGTGAAACATGGAGGAGTATAATGAAGCCATTTTTCTGATTCCAATAAGAATTACACCTATAACAAGTATCAAATATCATTAAACCAAGCCACTTCATGAAGTCTTTCATGTGTTAATTATGTACTACTTGTGCACTAATCTATAAATGCAACTATTCCACCGTCCATATTTATGCATGTTAATTTCTTTGGCTCAATTATGTATGTGCACATACGCCTTGTTTCTAGCAAATAGATAGTTGCCATGTTACACATGTGTACTTTCAAAACATTGTAATTAAAGTCAATGTACCATAATAGATTAGCTGAGTTCTTCTATGTGTACTAATTCACTAATTCACAGGAGGATGACAACGACGTGGACTACAGCATGGACAGCAGGCACAGCAAGAGCCGGTACACCCTGAGGCATCTGATTGCTGGGAAGATCAAGTACCGTTTCTTTGGCAAGATTGGGTGCCCTTTCTGTTGCAAGGTGATCGGTGGCCGCATAGATGGCATGATCCAGCATGTCTTCAGCACTGGCAATGGACATGGTAAGAAGTATAAAGCCAGTACTCTGGCTAAACATGCTGCCTACGCATGCTTCCTCGAGATTGTCAAAGTCAATGAGCCCTACAACATGCATTGAAGAAGGGAGAGAAATGATGTGCTGCTAGAGTGCTGCTGCTGCCCCAGGACTGCCGTGTCCTGTTATGTTATCTATGTTTGTTTGTTGTTGGAGTCTAAAACTGATGTCCTATGGTGTATCTGAACCTATGCTGAGCGGTGGTTGATTTGCCGTTTATGTTAAGAGTTTGCTGCTACTCTGGTTTAGTGTCCTTAGTTGTTAATACTATTTTGGTGATGCATGTTTAAGCCTTGTACAATGCTAGATGCTTAGGGTGGTGCTTAGAAAAATAAACAGGGTATTTCTGAAGCACCGGTGCCTATTTCTACAGGAGAGACGCCTAGTTATGAGTCTACCCTGTACAAATAAGCACATGTGCTTAAGAAAAGCCTGGTTTATTTCTATAAGCAACTCCCCTAAGCACCTTGCATTGTACAAGGCCTTAGCAACTCAAGTATCGTACGGTGGTCTATGTTATGTTTGCTGTGTTATTCTGCCGTACGGTGATGCATGCTAGGAACTCTAATAATATGACTATGGTAGTTATAGCTTGGCATGGCTATGTTTAGTGTATAACTCAACATGTTCCTGCCATATCTATGAGCAGTTACAACTGAATATGCATTAATTTTTGACAAAATTAAAGCATGCAAATGATTGCCGATTCCACCTATTGCCAAATCAAGCTTTGTACTGATGATGCATTAGATATTGCAATAAGTAGAGGATGCTCATGATTGCCAAAAGTACATATTTCCACTTTCTGATAAGAACTAAACGTGTATCAAATGATGCTAAAAGTAGAGCATGAGCATGAGAATGTATCAATGCATTAGATATTGCAATAAGTAGAGGATGCTCATGATTACCAAAAGTACCTATTTCCACTTTCTGATAAGAACTAAACATGTATCAAATGATGCTAAAAGTAGAGCATGAGCATGAGAATGTATCAATGCATTAGATATTGCAATAAGTAGAGGATGCTCATGATTGCCAAAAGTACCTATTTCCACTTTCTGATAAGAACAAAACGTGTATCAAATGATGCTAGAAGTAGAGCATGAGCATGGGCATGTATCAATTGATGATCAATTGATGCTACCTATTTGTGTTTGAATGGGCTCAATAAAGCTGGTGCTGGTTTATGCTCTCTGCATGACCGTGATGGTAACGAAGACACTTGGTTGGCTATGGTCTTGCTGTCTAATTAAGTTTCAGTTCTTTAAGACTCTTTGTTTTTGTTGCTTGCTCGGGATCGACTAGCTTTCTCGGGCGTCCACGTGCTCTCTTCCTTTTGGGGGAGTTGGGTGCACCATTTTTGGGGGAGTTGGGTGCACCGGTATCCTTCTGGGAGTTGGATGTGTCAGGTTCGTTGGAACCATCAGGATTGTTGACTAATTGTACGTCCTCTTCTGAAGCATCAGGTAGAACTGCTTGCTGGGTATCGTACACCTCCTTCTGTATAAGAGAGAGTGTTGCGTTAGTTCTAATCATGAGACTTATGAAATAAATGACATATTCTTCATGTAGCGCTAACCGTTATAGGGAACTTATATGATTCGAGACGAAGCGCATTGCAATTTGAATGCAGTAAGGCTGTACATATTTTCCACCTGAAAATATCTATCCTTGCCTATATTGGATAACCGACACTGACGTAAGTATAGCTTTCAAGCCAAACAATGTACAAATTTAAATTAGGCATTCAATTACCTGGTTCAAAATATCGGTCATTTCATCCCCGTTCCATGACAACATGTACTGCAGTGTCCAAACCGCACAACAAGTCCTACGATGTTTAGTTAAAGATCAGTAATCTTATTCGTGTACGCAAATAATAATTTATGAGGACATGCGTACCCATCGGTCTGTTGTGGTATGTTCTCATAGCGTTTTTTGGTCCATTCGGCAAAATTGATGTTATTAGCTGGTGATATCAACCCTTTCTTGACAGCTTCGCCAATGCAGAACTGAATCGAGTCCACCTAGGGTACGACGAGTTATACATAGGGTTACGGTACTTTGGGAGCTCATGTTCCATGCGGATCAAAAGAGGCAGCAAGAGAACACTTACAAGAGAATCTTCCTTGGTCTTGTCGTAATGATAATTCATGGAGTTCAGAGTCGGAATTTATTTTTTGTCAAAATTAAATATCATTAGCATCCAATGGTTTTGGTGTACATTCAGTGGGACATGCACTTGCAGTAAAATTTGGGTTGGGTTGAGAACCGAAATTTGTCGTGTACAGTGTGTACGTAAACTATGAAAGTGTGGAAAACGTGTACCTTTCGGTGCCCTACAAATTTTCCTGCTACACGAGCTAACCATGAGGCTGCACGTCCAACAGGAACCACCCCCTTCATTTGTAACAGCTTTTCGGTTTCTTGAGGGGATATGATTGAGGTAGTATCATTCTCAATTTGGCTAATGCGAGCATATGCCATAATAACCTGCCAAATTTTCAATCATACAATAATAAGACAGTTGTTGCAGTAATGATGTAGAATAGAGTATAATGGGCTTACATCACCATAAATGTATTTGTCGTCCAAATTTCGCTTCAGATTTTCTGCTGTGAGGGAAATGTCTCCGATTCCAGCTATTTCAACAGGGTCGTATGTTCCGCGGATGTAAACGGCTGTCTCTATGTCCTCATCCGTGAACTTGTAATCATTACCAAAGACATGCTTCATCGGAGTTAATTGTGGTTCCTCATTGTTTTTCGCCACATGTCTTGCACTTGGTGTACTCGAAGTCCCTGTCGTGAATTGGCTAGCCCTAGGAGTTCCTGTTAGGGATGAATTGCACACATTGACTTGATCCTACAGTGAAAAAAGGTAGTTCATCATTAGTTTGTTACTTTTAGATATTGACGTGTTGGGCCATATTGATCACCTGCACGCCTCCTTTCTGTGACACTGATTGTCGGTTGCTTGTAAATTCATATTTTAATTCTTGTAACAATGCAAACAATAATGAACATGAAGGAACATATTCATAAAAAATACAAAATGCACAGTATGACATACATGGAGTTCCCTCCTTAAGTCTTTAATTTCGTCCTCGGTCTTCGACAACCTAGGATTAGTGCAAGTTTTAGTCTTCATGTCGATCAAGTCTTCACCTAGAGTATGGTATTTGACATCAAATCTGTGCTCAATTTCCATTAACTTCCTGCCTACTTTCTTTTCTTGATCAGCAGTGCGTGCATTCATGACTTCAACTACCATTTCAATCTGTGTAAACAAAATAAAACCCCGTTGATAATAATAGCTAAATGAATGAGGTTCCATGACACCTATTTGTGATATTGCAAAAACAAATAGTCCTTGGAGTACATACTTGCTGGCTACTAAATTGTTGTCCTTGTGATGGTGCTCGATATGAATCATGTTGATGCACATGTTCATGTTTTTTTCTTGGAAAATTATTAGAATTCTCGGACGGTCGTTGAGGAGCACAAATTTCCATGACGGCCTATTTTTATAAAATATAATGAACCATTTGTACCAAATAAAAATCGGATATAGAAAGTTCAATTGTAGATAGGTAGCAGCCCGTTATGAAGACCTCTTTCTCGTAAGCATCGCTTCTTAAAGTAGCCATCATTTTGTCCCATCGTGCGATCAGTGGAGGGGGTCTAGAAGCATACATTAATCGGCCACTACGCACGTGCTCCCAGTACCAATACTACACAATAAATTAGTTCATCACCATACAGATATGCAACAGAACAATAATTAAAGGACATTAAGTAGTGATCTATCACTAACCTGGAGCAGAATTAGATTTCCTTGTAGATTTACGTGATCTCGATTTCTAAACTTCTCATCGGACTTGAAGAAGTGATTAAGTGTGAAACATCCCTAGTTAAATTTCCGAAGGTTTTCAAGATCTGTAACAAGGTTGAGAAATTTCAAGTCCACATAATGTTGTGCTGTTGGTTCTAGAACAGTACCAATTGCGTACAGAATGAACCGTCTCAGGAAATCACCGTCTGGGGCTTTGGAAGCTCGGATCGCCGTTTCAAGGTCAGAAATCAAAATTTACCCATTGTTTGCATAGGCGGTAAACAATTCTGTGTCGGTTTGCATTGCCAGATGTGGCTCTATATCCTCCCCTTCTATCGGAATGCCAAATATACCTTGCATGTCCTCTTTTGTTATAGGAATTGACGTTTTACCGATGGTAATGGATTGCGTGTCCATATCTATGCTCTTGGCTAGTCTAACCAACATTATGCGCCGTAGAGTCACTTCATGCATTTGGGTTAGACCGCCAAGACTGGTTTCTGATATGATGTACTTTTTGTGGTCTTGTGACAACAGTTTCATGGTTTTTTCGAACCTTGTCTGTGAGCATACTAACTTCATATGACCATGCTTTTCGGTGAGTTCCTGTTACATGACATTAAATAATACTGAGTACACATGAATTATGTGTACGAAACGATTGTACACAAACAGTCAATTACTTACCGCATCGGTAATTTCGGAGATGGCCTTTTCTCCATTATGAAGGTTCGTATCTAAAACTGATATTGCTGGCTCGTATGCAATGATAAAATCCGGCTCAATTAATCTGAACAAAATTGGAAAATGTATAACAAAATTAATAGAGAATTAATTTTCACAAAATTAACTGGGTCATTTAACATATGATCCACTTATGGGTTTAAGCACAGAACCTATTTGGGTGCAAAACCTATGAGGGTTCAACTACTAAAGGAGCGGCGGACAACGATTATAAAAGAGTTACGATCAGGTAATACCTTATCTCGGAGACGGTGCCACCGAGTAGATGGCGGCGGTTAGTGCGTGGGAAACTATAAGTGCCGGTATAGCGTGGTCGACGACGGAAAGGAAAAACGGCGCGTTCACGCGAGGAGGAGGCGGCGAGAAGAACATTGACGTCCGAGCCGTCAGATCACGTTGGCGGTGGGCGGCGAGTGGTGGCCGCCGACTCCTATATTCCGTGGGCGACCGGCGTCTCCGATCTGATCTTGCAGCGGTCGTGGGAGGTGCGGACGGCCCGGGTGGTTAGAATGCGGAGCTGTAATCGCGGGATTTAGGGAGGGGTGGGCCGCGTGAGTTATGTGAGATTTGGATAAATGATATAAAGAAATAAGAAAATCTTGTCAACTCGTTTAGGGGTTTACTATTATTAGGGTTTAGGGGTTTACGGTTATTAGGGTTTAGGGGTTTAGGGATTCAGTGTTTAGGGTTTAGTGGGGGGGGGGGGGTAGGGTTATCAGGGTTTATGGTTTAGTGGGGGGGGGGGGTGGGTTAGGGTTATCAGGGTTTAGGGTTGAGTGTTGACATGCAAGCCCGGAAATGCGCGTGTCAGAGATCGTACTTGCATGTATATGTACTAATGATCCCAAACTTTCTTAATGGCATCCCATGACCACATAGAGAATGCATGCATAATGGTATCCATGTGGGGCAAAATTTTGAATGTTTTTACGGTTTAGTGGGGGGGGGGGTAGGGTTATCAGGGTTTAGGGTTTAAGGGTTCTAGGGTTGACGGAACTATGTTTGTCTTACGGTGGACGTAGCACACACACCGGACATTGGTGGAGCGTTGGTCTACAATGGATTCCCTCCGGTAGCATCGATCCGGTCCGTTGAATGGCTCAGCCGACAAACTTCGTGCCACATAGAGCATGCATTCATCCACTGGACCGGATCAATGTTGGGTTGGTTTCATACAGGTGAGGAACCCAGCTAGTGCTTTCGGGGTGTTGACATGCTAGGCCGGAAATGCGCGTGTCAGAGATCGTACTTGCGTGTATAATCCCAAGCTCTTTTCATGGCATCCCATGACCCCATAGAGAATGCATGCATAATGGTTTCCATGTGGGGCAAAATTTTGAATGTTTTTACGGTTTAGTGGGGGGGGGGGGAGGGTTATCACTGTTTACGGTTTTAGGGTTGACGGAACTATGGTTGTCTTACAGTGTACCTATCACACACACCGGACATAGGTCGAGCGTTGGTCTACAATGGAATCCCTCCGGTAGCATCGATCTGGTCCGTCGACTGGCTCGGCCGACATACTTCGTGCCACATAGAGCATGCATCCATCCACTGAACCGGATCGATCTTGGGTTGGTTTACATGTACATGTACAGGGACCGGAAATGCGTGTGTCAGAGATCGTACTTGCGTGTACATGTACTAATGATCCCTAACTTTCTTCATGGCATCCCATGACCCCATAGAGAATTCATGCATAATGGTTTCCACGTGGGGCAAAATTTTGAATGTTTTTACGGTTTCGTGTGTGTGGGTGGGTGGGTGGGGGGGGGGGGGTTAGGGTTATCAGGGTTTAGGGTTCAGGGTTTATTGGTTTTTTCGGTTTAGGGTTGGTTTACAATGGTCCCATCTGGTACCATCCGACAACCTTCGTGCCACATTGTTCACATTGTCCAATTAACACTTTGTATAGATTTTTTGGGTAAAAAATGAACGAAATAATGCAACTAATCTGAACGTTACGTTTGGCATGTATCAAACCAAGTAGCCACTATTCCTCGAAAAAACCCAGTTAGCCACTAATTGCGCAAAACATATCTCGTAATTACCATGAAAATGGGTTGACAATTATTTCTGCAAATTCTTGGAATGAATTTATTGCTCTTCCTTTTTTAGAGAAGAATAAGTTACAAATTTGCTAACATAACAAATTTGTTGTTCAAACAAAAACTGCCTCATCGTGTTGTGCCCCAAGACATGGCAGAATATGGTCATACAAGGCATTAAGCACAAATTTTATTTTGGAAACAAGAAATCAGTTTTCAATTTTATTTGTCCTTTCCAATAGATTACAAATGAGCTTTTCCTTGGTCTGGTCATACAAGGCATTAAGCACAAATGACATTGCTTATATAGAAGCTGACTGAAATAATTTATTAGCAACTTCTAATGAGTGATGGTCAACAAGTAAACAAATCCCACAACAATTATTGAAAAATAAAATCCCGCGGCCATCAGATTTGCGTGCTTATTTAGATCGATCAGCTGCCTTAAGTTATTGTTCATCTTCTTCAATTCCACCTTGAGTTCCGCATCCGCCACCATCAGTGGAACATTGGCATAGCCCTTATTATCCACCGCTGATGGCAGATCTGCCTCTAGGGTTGCCCCGTGCCTCAAATCAATGGGCAAATCAATTAAGCCATCTGTTTGAAGCCTCTCAACGTATTCATCCAGCCACTCAAAATTCTTGCATGTTTTCAGCTTCTAAAATAGGGAAAGGAAACCCTAAATCACAATTCCGAGGAAATAAATATAAATCTGGGGTCAGAATTCATAGCAAAAAGACACAACAGAACATAGATCTAACCTTCCCCGCTTCTGGTTTGCTCTCGCATTTCACAAATTCCCACCCACGGTTTCCATTCTTCTCCGATATGGTTGTCAAACGCTTCAGTGGCGCGATGCGTGGGCAGTCGGGGCATCTGGTCATCGGCAGTGAACCATACCGCGGCCATGATGACGGAGAGGCCGAACTGGACATGGACATCTCTCGTCTCTCACCGTCCGCCGGCGATGGCAGGCTTCGTCGCCGGAGAAGACTAACAATTTGGTGGGGCAAGGGAAAGGGAGGCAATGGTGGGCGGCGGCTTGGCACGGGCACGGCGATGGCTCGGGCTTCTGTGATATGTGGTTGGACCCGCGGTCAGTGCACATGTTTTGGAAGCCCCAAAAAGATCACGTTCGTTAAAAAAAACTTGCATCGAAGTGCATTACTTCAAAATAACTAATTAACCCTACAATCACGGATATATACCTTCCCATTATACCGCATATCTACCCTATCCTAACCACCCCCATCTACCTTGTTTCTCCTCACATAGCCATCGCCGGGATCGCGCCATCGCTTCTCAAGCGACCACGCCGATGCCGGATTAAAAAGGTCTCCTCCACGGCTCCTCCCATCTTCGATTGCAGTGCTGATTATTTTTTCCATTGATTCGACCAAGAAGTCATTTCCGAAGAGATTAGAAAATCCAGGTTTTGCCATAGTTGAGTAGTTCTGGTGTAATTCGAGTACAGGATGTCATGCAAGAGCTTTTTGATTGATAGTTTGTAGTAGTTGATCGTACGAACTGGTTCTGAATATTTTTTCACGGTCGTATTGTTTCGAATTAGTAGGATGAGGTTGTGGATACAGTTTTCATACTATGGGTATATGTGTTGCTGTAGGGACCATGGTCTTAGAGGCGCATAACAACCGTGCGGAGTACGACAAGTCTTTGCATGAAGCGCGCCGGGAGATCGACTTGAAGGTGCAAAAGGATCACGATGAGGTAGATAAGAAACTGAAAAAAGAACGTTCATACGTGGACAGGATGATAAAGGAGGAGCGTGAGGAGTTTTCCCGTAAGATGGCGAAGATGCGTCTTGAGATTGAAGAAAAGTATAAGCGGGACTGTGAGTACATGGAAAAAAGTTTGTCCTTGGCTACAAGGAAATTCATCAAACGTTGCAGAAGGACCGGAAGCTTATGGACAGTATTATACAGACAGAGCGAGTCAGGATGGATGCGTATGTGTTGCAGGCACGTGCGGATATGGACAGTAAGCTGCTACAGGAGCGGTCGGACATGGATTATAAGGCCATGCTGGAGAAGGTCCGCTTGGAAGGACATATGTTAGAAGACCGTGCGATCTCACGACCACCCCGATGACATGTCTTCAATTATTCTCCCCCTGTAAGTATCTCACACCGATTCTATATATTAAGGACCTACGTATTCTATGATACAAACATCTTCAATTTGTGGCAACCTTATGTCGGCGATTGTATGTAGGCTAAGCATCATGAGACGGCACAGTCGCCATTCACTCGAGACATTGCAATAGAGTCACCTGTTCAATGCCACATCAGTCCACCCCAACAACATATCGTCAATTCTCCCCTTGTAAGTACCTCGCACTGATGCATACCCAAGATATGGTATGACCTTTTAAAATTTGTGTGTAAACCCACTGTCGACGTTTCATACGCAGGATAAAAACCTGTGATGGCAGAGTCCCTAGTCACACCACATGAAGGATACATTCCACATAACAAGGTGAGAAGGTTTGAGATGGCACAATCTCCAGTCACTCCACATGAAGGATACATTCCACAAAAGCAGGTGACAACGCCGCAATGTTGCTATGCATATAAAAAATTATGTTTGCCCCTTTACTCATTGAATGTATTAACTGTGATGTGAGATACTAGGTGCTGGTCATGGAATTTTTTGTTAGTAGGGATGATGAGATGTCACATGTCCCGAGAGCATACTTTGATGAACACCCGGCAGAAGTCAGAATTTTTGAACCCACCAAAGTGACCTACGATCTCATTATGAGTGAAATGAGAGATACTTTTGGTTGCAAACTGGGAGCAGAACTGTACTACTTCTTACCCGGGTCTGTGTGGAAGCTGCCAGAAGAAATGTTCTTGATTGCAGGACCAGATGATGTACAAAAAATGCTTTCTGATCTGAATGGCAGCAAGACATGTCACATGTACATTGTGTACAATAGAACTACGGGTTGTTTTCCCGGGGATGACATTGATTCAGAGGTTCAAATTTTACATGTTACATGCATCTAGTTTATGGCTACGTCTTTTTTGAGTTCTTCCTAATATAATTCCTATGGTTATCTATAGGAAGTGAGAATCCAAGAAATGGAGGGTCTTGCTATAGAGTTGGTAGAGAAAGACCAAGAACAACTTAAGTTCTTTGGTTATGTTGATGTTAAAGAGAAAAAGATTGAAGCACATGGGTTGTCGCCAAGCCCGACGAAATCTCCAACGACGCAACGCAGGAGGTCACTGGATTTTAGCAGTGCAGAAGACAATATGGAGTAGGCTCAATTGTTTTTCAACCAGTTTAACCTTCAAACCAGGATTATTTTGTTGCAAACAAACATTTTTTTTTCTGTTTCACACTATGTTCGCAATTATGGTACAATTTATTCATGAGACAGTTCTTTGAACAATAATGCATGTGTTTTATCATCAATCATATAGTTGTTTCTGAGTTGTTTTTGAGATGGCATTGCATCTAAAGAAGTTTCCATCTATAAAACTTGGCACGCAGTCGCATCGGAATCGCGTATCACGCGAGAGGCGTGCGTCGCACGGGAGCGCGTCGCACGCGAGCTTGTTCTCGGGTAGAAATCATAACATAGTTCGGATAGATAAAGTTCACGTCCGCCACCCGCGCATGCAAACCCACGTCGCCGCCATTCCCTGCATGCATGCCTCAGGCGCAGACAACGAGATGGCCCAACGGTCCATCCAGCGACCCAGTGGGCGAGGCTGGCGTGGGACGGCTCATCCGAATTAGGCTCGCGTCGGGCACATCCCAGGGGTGCAGGGAGTTTAGTCCCACCTCGCCGACTGAGCGGAGCTAGCACCGGTTTATATAGCGGGCTGAGCTTTCCCTCTCAAGTTCCTTTCTAAAGCGGGCAGCACATTGCCTAACCGTCTCCGTCCCTGCCCTGTGGGCCTACTTGCTACCTGTTATCACAATCTGACGGGCCTCTACATCCTGGCCCAATAAATGATTGGGTTACTAGTCATATGCAGGCCATTGAATTGTGATCTTTAAGTGGCAAGTAGGCAGGCTTTTTTGTCATATTTCATTTTTTGCATTTGTCACCATTATTTTCATTGCAGCCAGTCCATCATGCTGCATTTTGCACTACTAGGAAAAAGGCTATAGATGGAATGGACACTAATGGCGCACCTGTCATGTGGTGCGTCACTACTATATAGCAGTAGCATCACATCACAACCATAAGTGTTCTGCACCAGCATCATAACAATCACATAACTACATAACAAAATCAAACTTGTTCATCATTACAAAAGCAAACTTGTTCAACTTAACAAAAGCAAACCTGTTCATCATTACAAAAGCAAAGTTGTTCAACATAACAAAAGCAAACTTGTTCAACCACATAACTACAAACTGAGACACATAATACAACAAACAACTCAATATCCCCAGTAGTAGGGGTCATCCCAATGATCCTCCGCCTCTTGCCATTGCTCCAAACCTTCTTTGACGGTTTCAATTTTCTTCCATGCCTCGTAGCTGACGTACGCATCTTTCGCTGTGTACTCGATGAGGTTGTCTGGCAGTGGGCTATCCCCCCATAGTTTGTGGTCCAATTTCTTGTTGATCTTCCCCTTCATTTCCTTGTAGGATGGGTGGATGGGGCTGCCTGCAAACTCAGTCAAAGACTGCCACTTCTTTCCATTGTTTGGAACTCTCCATTTGTGCTGCATGTCGACGTACTTGTCGGGTTGATCTCCAAACCAGACAACTTCAGCTTCTCCTTGTCACCTCGAATGGAGAAGCCAACAAAGGTGTACAGCTTCTTCTCCTACAGGAGCGGACGAAGTTCCTTGGGCCTGCATCAAATTAATCTGGTGCATCAAATTCATCTACTTCAAAAACTTCAGAAACTACTAATTAGACAGAAACTTCAGAACTAGTATTGCATCTACTTCAGAACTTCAGAACTAGTATTGCATCTACTTCAGAACTTCAGAACTATTTCATCTACTTCAGAAACTTCAGAAACTACTAATTAGACGGAAACTTCAGAACTTCAGAACTAGTATTGCATCTACTTCACAACTTCAGAACTATTGCATCTACTTCAGAAACTTCAGAAACTACTAATTAGACAGAAACTTCAGAACTAGTATTGCATCTACTTCAGAACTTCAGAACTATTGCATCTACTTCAGAAGCTACTAATTAGACAGAAACTTCAGAACTTCAGAACTAGTATTGCATCTACTTCAGAACTTCAGAAATATTGCATCTACTTCAGAAACTTCAGAAACTACTAATTAGACAGAAACTTCAGAACTGGATGTTTTTACCATTTGGTTGCCGCGGTGATGTGGTATACCAGGACGAGATCCTCCACGCATAACTGCAGAACTGCAGCCATTTGCGGAGGTTCATCTTCCCTGGTATACTCGACATCAACGCCGATCGACCGAGAAACCATGCCGCCGAGCCTCCTCCTCATGTCGCGGATCCTCTTGTCGGCTTCGTCTGGATTGCTGGTGCATACGACATCCAGCTTCTCCTTCAGGTGGATATCAACCATGAGCGGCACGGTGTAGTCCTGCTTCTACCCGGGGACCGGAACGTCATCGTCGACCACCAGCGGCTCCTTGCCAGACGCCTCACCACGGTGATGCTTGGCAGACGGAGGGGAGTTTCTCCATGATGCCTCCGCCATCTCTTGGCGGACGGAGGGGAGTTGCTCCACGATTCCTCCGCCATTGCCCTCCTGGCCAGCGATGGTGGAGGCAGAGGGGAGTTGCTTGATGGTGGAGGCAGAGGGAGGCAGAGGGAGGAAGATGGAGCGGCAATGGAATGAGGATGGAGACAGAGGGAGGAAGATGGAGCGGCAATGGAATGAGGAGGAAGGTAGAGGGAGGAAGATGGAGCGGCAATGGAATAGAAGGGGAGTTACCTGCGTCGTGGTCGTGGGGAGTTGCCAGTGGAAGGGAGACGTGGGGAGTTGCCTCCAAAACTCAAACGTCCTGCCCTTTGACCGTCGAAAACTCTGGAGGGGAGACGTGGGCCCTTTGGTTTCTCCTGTTTCTGAAACAAAACAAAAAAATAACAGCCATATTTTGCTCTAAAATTAATGATCACTGCAACCATATTAGGAGATCAAAATGGCACCAAAACAGTCACTGCAGCCATCCAAAATGGCACCAAAACAACATCAGCCAAAACAACATCCAGTGGTGCACCAGTAGTGCGCCATTTGAAGGCAAAATCGGTGCGCCACTAGCATGCCTTTTCCTAGTAGTGTTGGCAAGAACAAGCTAGAGTTGTACACACCCTGATTTAATGCTGCATTTTCCAAGTTTTTGTATTTTTTTGAATTTATAATGCCCTCTAGACTGACTCCTGAAAACATCGGTCTATGCCTCAAGGGGGCATTGTAAAATTAATTTTTTTCAAAATTTTCTTTCATAGACATGTTTGGCACATGTGGGTCACCATGTACAAGAAAATTTGGGTGATTTGGAGGTGGTGGAAAAATTCATCTTTTTTCAAAAACTGGCTTAAGTTAGACCAAATGGTCCCTCCGGAATGCGGGCATTTTTTCGACCACCTCCAAATCACCTCAATTTTGGCATAGATGATCTCTTCCACAAAAAAACTAGGTTTCCAAGTTTTTGTATTTTTTTGAATTTATAATGCCCTCTAGACTGACTGCTGAAAACATCGGTCTATGCCCAAGGGGGCATTGTAAAATTAATTTTTTCAAAATTTTCTTTCATAGACATGTTTGGCACATGTGGGTCACCATGTACAAGAAAATTTGGGTGATTTGGAGGTGGTGGAAAAATTCAGTTTTTTTAAAAAATTGGCTTAAGTTAGACAAAATGGTCCCTCTGAAAAGTGGGCATTTTTTCGACCACCTCCAAATCACCTCAATTTTGGCACAGATGATCTCTTCCACCAACAAAACTAGATTTCCAAGTTTTTGTATTTTTTTCAATTTATAACGCCCTCTAGACTGACTACTGAAAACATCGGTCTATGCCCGGTCTATGCCTCAAGGGGGCATTGTAAAATAATTTTTTTCAAAATTTTTCTTTAATAGACATGTTTGGCACATGTGGGTCACCATGTACAAGATAATTTGGGACCTGCATGCAAGAGTCGGGGACCTGAATGTAAATAGTGATTCATCAAGGCCTTGATAGCTACTGGCACAACGGCTGCCGCCCGATTTGCATGCAGCGAAGATGAACGTGCATGGAGGTTTCTCAAAGATTTGCAAGCACACCCCAATGGGCCCCGCTTATTTAAAAAATACGTTAGTCATTATTGCTCTGTAAATGAAGAATATGCATGACTACCATAGTAAGGGTGGAGAATCATATTCATCCTACAATGAGGACCAACGCTTGCTAAAATCACCTCGATGAAGGTATTTAAGCAGGTAAAAGAGCTGCTCGAGGGGCGAGGTGGGACTATTTTTAGTTAGACGAGAACAACGTGCGAGATCGTACGCGACGTGGGCTGTCCGGAGCTCCAACCTCGGATGGGCCGGTGTTTGGGTCGACGTAGGAAAACGGCCTGCCATGCATGCATGGCGTCGGTAGTCTCGCCTAAACGATGGACACGCACCGAGCCAGCCATGCAGACCGTGGGATCGCGCGGGAGATCCGTTTGGCGACCGTGTGTGCGTGCAGAAATACATCACAATGATTATTACTCGACAATAACAAGTGCTCCATGCTAGCCCTTATTCCTGTTCGAAATACCCCATCATTCTTAAAGTTGGACATCAAATGATACACACAGAAAATGAAAAGGAAAATGTCGAACTAATACAGTAACATGGCAGTACAACCGCACTTCACTAAATTACTGTCACGATGAAATAGAATGTAAAGACCACGTCACACAATGCTGAATGGCACACGACGTTCTCTGGCTCATCGTCGGTTCATGCTGTATGTAGATATCACAGTTCAGCCTTGAGATCCTACACAGAAGAATACAATAAATCACATGGACATCAATTATGTGTAAAACACATGCAAAAAATAAATATGAACATATTTCGTACCTCTAGCAATTTAGCGCATTTACGTCGATTGTGACCTGGTTTCTTGCAATACCCACAGATATTCTGTGATCTTGACTTTTTTGTCTTTGCCTGCAGCCTTTTCTTCGGTGCACCTCGTCCTGGCACATGCACGGGATCCAGAACCTTATCAACTTTCTCCGAGTGCGGCATCAACGGGCCAAACCTAATGCTGTCATGCTGAGCATTAGTTGACTCCTTGCTGTCAGCTTGTTCAAAACTTGATTGCTTGCCACGATGTTGTGCTTGCAAAAGCATCTTTAGACGGTGATAGTCCTCATCAGAGTGGCATGCCTTAAAAGTTGCGGCGTGACTACAATTCCGCAACTCGTGGTATCTCTGCAGGCTTATCGAATAGTCATACATCTGGTTTTTTCTGGTAGGTGCGTATGCACATTCTGCATTCATAGTCCACCTAGTGGGAACGCAACAACCTGGCAGAATTGTTTGTTTTAAAATCCCCAACATGTAAAAAATGTGGGAACATGGTGTGCCTGCGCATTCCAGCTTACGGCAAGAATAACTCACCCTGTGCAAAAGACCTCCCTGCTCTTCAATGCGCACTCCAAACTTTTTATCCATTCTTTCCTGCTTGGACACAACATAAGTGGAATCTTCTGATCCATCTAGTATCTCTCTGATCTGACATTTGCTGACAGCATATATGCTCCATAAGACCATCTTAAAGACACTAGGTGTGAAAACTGTTGCGGCGTGTTTCTCAAGAGGCGAAGCATTTTCCTCTGTAAATGGAACGAGCTGCAAGGCTTCGATGTCATGGAGAGCTTCGTTAATCCGTCGCGACACAAGGCAACGCTCATAGTGCTCTAGCATTTCAAACAACGACATCTTACCCTCAAAATGCGTATATAGCACAGAGTTCAAGCTCTCACTCCTCTAATTGCTGCTCAATCCTAGGAAACAACGCCCCTCAAGATATGGAGCACACCACAACTTTCTCATTTGATACATCTGATGCAGCCAAGACTCCTCACTGGTTACTTTATTCTGTTGTAAGAATTGTATCCATTTTATCTCATGCTCTTCAATGGAAGAAGTATCATAAGTGAAAGATCTGAATTCCTCCTTTATATCGTCATCATGTAGATGGCGTACAATGTTCTGCTGAATGTGCCATATACATAGTCTATGGTTTGAGTCTGGCTAGACCACCCTTATTGCTCTCTGCATTGCGAGGTCCCCGTCTGTGATCACAGATATCGGATGCTTCTGTGCCATGCAATCAGAAAAGGTCCGCAACATCCACTCGTATGCCTGGCTTGTTTCATGAGAAATTATACCACAGCCAAAAATAACAGTGCCGCGGTGGTGATTCAACCCGACAAACGGCACGAATGGCAGATTGTATTTGTTGGTTCTATATGTGCTATCGAAAACAATGACGTCTCCGAAAGCCTCGTAGTCAAGTCGCGACTGACTATCAGCCCAGAACAGTCCCTTCAGATGGCCATGCTCGTCTACCAAGTACTTGAAGAAAAAAAATCCACATCTCGCTCTCGCCTCGCCATCATGTGCATGATCACCGTATTAGCATCACCGGCAATGATTGTCTCCTGCTTATTAGTATGGCAGAAATTATAAACGTCCCTCTTTATGCATCCAACCTTATCAAATCCACCGTATTGAAAGCACAAAATATCCATAATACGGTATTTGCGGATCCCACATTTTTCCATGTCCGCAATGTCCGCTTTCTGCTCATCGCTAATTCATCTGTGCGAACGCAGCAGACAAGAAAGATCCGTGGGGCTAGAGGATGGTTGTGCTCATCGATGAAATCCTTGACAAACCACCGACCGGTTTCCTCCTATCTCGTAATGACCAATTTAGCATTACACCCAACACGAGTTAAATTTCGTGGCCTCCTCTTTCTATCTTCCATCTTTCTTTTCATGTGCTTCTCTTCGCGAAACCCTTGACGACTACACACAATTTTCCTTAAAATTATGTATTTGTTGGATCCATCCCACTCAACATAGCTTTTCCTCACACTAAAACCTTTTTCAAGAGCATATTTGTTGTAGAATTCATAGCCTTCAGCCTCACTATCAAACATCTTGCTGACAACATTTAGATACTCGAACATACTCTCATCACTTGCATACGCCATGTCTTCCTACATAGGACATGTGAGGGAAACCAATCATCAACATCTTTCTGTTTATCAATGTTGCAGGTGTAAAATAGCTCATAGGCAAAGACAAGTGCATGGAAAAGACTTTGCTCGTTTGACATATGAGGGAAACCAATCATCAACGTCCAACAAGTAGTATCTCATCTTCCTTTAAACTATATTTCATGCACTATGCAAACCTAAAGTGATGATGACTTTAATAAACTAAATTAAGTGAACTATGGAACCAGTATCTCATCTTCCTTTAGTATATCTCATCTCAAACGTCAAGTAAGTCACTTTTTTTCTGCGGTACCAAAGGAAGTAAGCAATGCCCTCAATATCTTACTTAAACAAACATGATGCGATTAGCTCAAGAGAAACTATGCCACGATGAAGCTTTCCATTCGTTGTTCTAGTCCGTACCCGGATCTTGTGGGGTTGAGGTTGTACTGCATGCACGGTGGAGGGGCGCAACGGCAAAGAGAACGAGCAGAACGCCAAGCCGAATTCATACCTTAAGGATGGTACACGCGAAGAGATAGGATCGCCCGCCGCGGTCGCCGCCGATTCAGCCGGCGCATATCCGGCCTTCTTCTACTTCGGTGACGGCGTGGGGGGCTGGGGTTGGTTGGGTGGGGGACGAGGACGATGAATTTATTCCTCTCGCCGGGCAGGTCGAGGACGGAGAAGGTCAGGAGCGGCGAGCGGCGACGAATAGATCGGAGGAGGATTCTGAACTGGATCGAGTAGACATGGCTCTGGTCCTCAGGTGATCGGTTCAAGAAAAGATATTTCCCCCTGGACCATTATGCCCTTATCGCAATTAACATATTAAATTTAATCAATTAAAATTCCCTTAAGATCTGACGGCTAATAAAAATCAGACGTGATCAGACATGTAAGTACTGCTAAGTATTCCGAATACTAACTCAATCACCGTAAAACAGCTCTTATTTTATTCACCCTTGATTCTCAATACTGGCTAATGACATCCTCGCTCGTATCCTTCGTTCTTCTTGATACTTGTGAAGTTATGCTATATATTTGGTTGATGTTTTTCTGAAACAAAATTAATTTCCTCCACTTGACATTTTTTGGGTACAAAATTCATAAAATAGAAGACACGGGAATATATTTTGTTTCTCGAACCCGGAAAAGATTCACACAATTGCCTCTTAATTATGTTAAGCGACAAACACAATCCACGATATACCATAGAGATACATGAAGATCGGCGTACTCCAGCACCCTGCACGCTACACTACCACACTACTACCGATCTGCAGATAGTACGATCTGCAGACACTACCACACTATTCCTTCTCCAATCTCCACTGGGCACTGGACATGCAACCATCCACCACGCTGAGCACCATACGTGAAGGTCCGCGTACTACCATAGCTGAGAAACAATGAGGCAAATTAAAGGTCAAGGTCAGCACTTCACATTGCGTTCTGAAATCAGCAAGAACACGAACAGGGTGGGGCAATCTCTACGTTAGTTACCTCGGATCGAGACTTCCGCGCATCTCGTATCCCCTCCAGGGTCGAGAGAAGGTACTTCATGCCGAAACCGAGGCTGGAGTTCAATGGCAAGCTTAGCTAGAATTTTTTTAAACCAAGCGAAATCACGCAGAGAGAGAAACAGAGACAGGGACATACGGCTCGTCGTCGTCGCAGTCTAGGTTGAAGTGGCGCTCGCGGCCCCCGTGCTCGTCAACGTAGTGCGCTGAGATCTTGATCTTCTCCCCCGGCGGTGAGTCCACGGCCGGGTACTGGACGGTCAGGGTCACTATCTTCCCGACTTTCTTCCCTCGGGACAGGTGAGGAGCGACAAAGCAGGTGAGGAGCAGGAAGGAGAAGACGCAGAGGAGGGTCAGGTGGTAGCGCCGAGCCATGGTAGACTTCTTCCCTCTTCTCATTTGGCAGCCTAGCTAGGGACTGAGGAGTGAGCGAGCTTGCACAGAAGAACCCAGTGATCGATATATATGGAGAGGTAAGAGCAGGGCTGAGTGCTGCTGTTGCCACCTCATATTCAAAGTAGGGGCATGAATGCAAAAGCCCCGTCAGCAGCAGTACAGCATATGCTTTGGGGACGTTGCGGTCAAAAAAAGCAGAGCACTGCGCGTGACTTTGTATGGCCAGCCACGCATTGTGCGGCACTCAACCGTCAAACAAATACCGGCGGTGTGAGTGTGCGTGTGCTCATCTTGATGCAAGAATAACTGAAATAATTATGACAATAACAGCACAATTATGTTAGATTTGATCATTTGAATTACAATGCTTCAGTATAGGTGTGAGATGTTTGAAGTTCTATAGTTGTCCAGAGTCACTGAGATTCAGACGCAAATTTTCACGCTTCAAACACGAAAGTAGGCAACATATCCATTTCACTTTCCTTCTCAATCTATCTTGATCGGATGTTTTCAAAAATCCTGTCAACCAATCAATGCACGCGTGGAACAAACGGTTCTTGACGTGTACATCCAAGCTCGACCCATTTTTTAACAGAACAGAAGCAGACATTTATAAACTACTATTACAAGAAATTATGCGTGCATCAGAGCTAAATAATTAATACAATATCACCTCTGCGTTTACTTACTCTGGATATTACCTTTGTCATAAGAAAATATTTGTAAACTTTCACCAACTTTATAGAAAAATTTATTAACATCCTCAATACCAGTACAGTGCCATTAAATTCATCATTGCTTGACCTAAAGAATTAATATGGAGCAAAAATAAAAACAAAGGTACAGTAGTACATACCTTCCATTCACCAGCAGATAGGGCAAAAACAGCCCTCGCCCTAAAATGGTGCCCAACGACAACCCACCACCTCAAAAAGGTGACCAATGCAACACTTCCCCCTCATATTAGTGCCCCGTGAATGAACACATTGCCAGCGAACTCAACTATGTGGAATTGCTTATATAGTACTCCCTTCTTTCCGGTTTATAGGGTTCAAATCTGAAATATCATCAACCAAAGCATATGATGAGTGGAGGAATATTTCTCGTGCTTTACGAAACTACTCAAATTAAACTTATGCATTTATTTGAATTAATTGCAACACATGCATGCTTGGCTAGTAGATGAGTAGAAACATTACATGCATTGGTGTGTTCCTTTTTAATTCTTGCATGTAAAGATTTAATGCTCCTCGGAATCTTCAAATGAGATGGAGACGAGCCTTTTAAATTGTAAAAACGAAAAAATTGAGATAAGCCCTATAAACCGGAAAGGAGAGAGTACTGCCAAAGTATTGGAGGCGGTTTAAATGTGACAGGCGGTAGGACGGGACCTTTCATTGGGACCCATGCTGCCTCGCATCGCATGCTTGACCATTCCAAACTCTATTCGGGTGGGTACATTGGATCTCCATGCAAAGACAAAGCCAGACTAGGCCTAGAGCATTCAGGCCTGACGTTCAAGAAGACATCACTCAAAGATCCACGACGCTTTGCCGTTTCACTGAAACCAGCTCTCCGGAAGTGGGCATCTTCAACGACAAACCAAGATTAGGAGGTTAGACGCTCGCCTGGAAGGTTTCACCTTCCTCCTCACGGCTTCCAAGCCCTGCTTAGCACAGCGTTCTCCTGCCTCACGGAAGAGCAAGCAGTCCAAGATGGCGTGCAATATTTCACTTCAATTCGGACGCTGTCGAGCTTTTGACAAGCTCAGGATACTGACGCTACCACTTAACGGGGTTCGGGCGTATATCACATGACGGTAAGTCGGCCAACCAGACCCACATCGAAACCCAGCATGCCGTAACTTGGCCTAGTTCCCTTACCCTGCCGATAGTCCTCCTCTAGAAGACTCCACCAACTTGGTATGCAAGATCAAGATCACGGCGCCCTCCCAAGTCGATTGTAACTGAATAGGACTCCCGTAAATCCTTGGCCTCGTCCCCTGCCCCCTATATAAGGCAAGGCCAAGGCTAGCTCATAGCATCCAATCTGTAGTTTGGATCAGGTTTTTTTCTTGGCCGGTATTTTTGAAAACCGATAAAAAAACCGGAGCTTCCGCTACTCACCAAAAAATTGAATACCAAATGAAAATTTTGAATTTATTTAAATTTAAACATCTAATTTATGTCAAATAGGGATTTTAGGGCTATTCAGATAGAGTTATCTCTTGGTGTGGTAGTAATGTGCTTGCTGTAGCTTCAGGGGTCGCGGGATCGAATCCCAGTTTTGCCAACTTATTTTTAATAAGTGTTTTGCCGTACAAAAAAATTATTGGAAAGAGAGGGATGGTTGGTTCAAACCAACGAGCTTACGAATGACAGAGAGATGCACTAACTACTCGGACAAGAACAATACTATGTAAGGCAGGCTTAATATAGTTTATATTTGAAAGCAAAAAAATTGAATTCAAAACTCATTTGAAAAATCCAAAAAATCTGTAATTTTCTAGAAACTGGTGTTTTTTTGTGCCAACCGAAAAAATGGATTCGAGAAAAAAAATCCTTGGTTTGGATACACCCACAATATACCATTATAACCTCCTCAAACGAGGCATTTGTACTAACAATATCAAGTAGGACTAGGGGATTTGCTCCACCATGAGGGCCCGAACTTGGGTAAAAACTTTATGTGGCTTCCCGTCTATACTTTTTGTTATGCACAATACCCTGTCAGGAGTACTACTGCCAGTATCATTCACCGACATAGTTCAACTAAAAATCATACACAATTCAACTCAAAATCATACAGTGCAAACAAATATTCAAACACATTTTAATTCAAAACCATACAATGCAAATAATAATCTTACATAGTTCAACTCAAAATCAGGAAATGTCAAAAGACATGCATATTAGACAATTACATCATCATCATGATCATAAGGTTCGGTCGAAAGTACTTTAGCACACTCTTTTGTTGATCCAGGCACGGTAGGCAAAATATCGTCAACTCGGTTATGATTGTCCTTATGGATTATACCTTCCACACCAAGAATTTTCCTTTTTGAGGGCATTGCCACATGTCAGCTTTTATTTCTTGTGTGGTCAATGTAGAAGACTTGATGCACAAATTGAGCAAATATGAATGGATTATTCTTTGTAGGCAACTTGTTGATATTTACATTAGTATGACCATTTTCTTTACAATTGACTCGGTTTTTGCTAACACACTGACATTGGAACAATGCAATTCTAGAATCCACATGGTCCAGCTCCCATATCTTATTAATGTATCCATAGTATATATGTTTCTTTTCCTTATTTGTTTCCTAGCAGAACTTGTAGGGTAACAAGCAAATTCTGAGTCTTTGATCTACCATTCTTCTCTTTCGTAGCAAGCATGTAACCATTGATTACATACCCTTCATATGGTCTAACTTGTCATGTTAGCTACGCCTAGATCAGCAAGATCCGGACCAATTCCACTTTTCGGCGATGAGTGGGTCTTGTGGCTTGTGGGTAGCTAGGTTGGCCATGATGGCACGTCTTGCATATGTGTTGTAACGATTTTATCCGGTTTGCCGCAAATTTTCTGGACATCTCTTTTCTATTTTTTTATGAAACTAGGTCCTAATTAAGATCCGAATCTTCTATATCTAAATAGCTAGGCTTCATTAACTATTTCTCTCAACATGCAAGCATGCCACATCATCGCACAACATGCATGAGAAAAGGTCCACCCCCACTATCATATGTCTCTCAACATGCAAGCATGCCACTTCATCATGACATGCATGAAAAAAAAGACCTATCTCAACATGCAACATACATGAGAATTTTCATTCTATTATGCTATATACATTTAATAAACATTTTACAACTATACAGTAATCAAGCACAATAAATTATATGTATTTTTAGTGTTAGCTTTTTATATTATTACTTTGAATATTCATGTTTCATACAATGAATCACATTGAAATATGTTGCAAAATATTTCCGCAACAACGTGCGGGGTATCATCTAGTTAAGAAAAAAGATATGTGAAGTAAGCTGAATCTTTTGTCGTGGTGATGTTTTCTTTCTAGGTGATACAGTTCCTTACTTGTATCTCTCTCTATTTTTTGTAAATCTTTTTGATAATTGTGCAGTTACACTCTATTAGTCTTTTTTTTTGTGAAAATACACTCTATTAGTCTGTTTGTACAACGCAATATTTCACAGAAATTGAGGAGAAATACATAAATAGAAGAACAAGAAGATATTTTCTTTCTCCAACACGGAAGATATGTTAAGCGACAGAATCTAAGGTATACAGAGATAACTGAAGGTAGATGTACTCCAGCATCCTGCACAGTGTGTGTGCACACTACCACGTTACTACAGGGAGAACCCACGAGTGGGCACTCCACAGAGTGGCACAGACTGAACGCGGAAGATTTCTTCACCGTGTGTTTAGTAGTGCGAGGAGGATAGAGCTGCCAGCAACGAGTGATTGTTCGCACGAGCGAAGGAGCTCCTTGGAGAGACAATACTACGGTAATAAAGTAAATCGCGCCTGATTTTCCCAGACACCAAATGAAAGAGAACCTGCATCCACTCACTGGGCATATCGTAGGCCTACAGCTCAGAAACAATTAGGCAAATCTCAGCATTTTTGCATTGCTCTCTGAGAAATGAACCGACGGATAGACAGGGATCGGAGGGGCAAAATGTACGTTACCTCGGATAGTGGCGCCTCCTCATCTCGTATCTTCTCCAGGCTCGTGACAAGGTGTTTTACGGCGGAACCGAGCTGACTGCAGATCAACCGCAAGATTAGCTAGAAATCAAATCAAGCTAAAAATCACACGGCTCGTCGGACTGTCGGAGTCGGCTGGGGAGAGAGAGAGAGAGAGAGAGAGAGAGAGAGAGAGAGAGAGAGAGAGAGAGAGAGCGGGGCATACGGCTCGTGGTCGTCGCAGTCGAGATGGATGTGGCTGCCGCCCACCCCGTCCTCGCCGACGTAGTGCGTCGAGATCGTGATCTTCTCCCCCGGCGGCGAGCCGGCAGGCGGGAACTGAACGGTCATGGTCACCTTCTTCCCTCCGGGCGGACCGGCAGCCTCGAGGCCGGTGAGGGTCAGGAAGAAGAAGACGGAGAGGAGGGTCAGGTGGTAGAGCCGAAGCCGAGCCATGGCAGACTTGGGGCTGAGGAGTGCACAGAACCTACTGGTTGGCTGGTTGCCCTGGTTGCTACTTCAACTGCGTGAGCGAACTGTGGCCGGCCAAACTGTGGTCGTCTGCCTTGGTCCGTCTGGTGGATTCTCCTTGGGCGGCGAAGAACAGAGACCTGTGTTTGCCTTGCCTCTGCCTGAGGTGGGTGGAGGTAGATGACAAGGACGAGGGGTGATGTGAGGGCGTAGTAAATTACGTGACGAGACGTCTCAGGGGAAAGCGACCCGGCCTGCACGGATGTGTGCTGTTCCACGAAACCTGTACCTCGTGTAGATCAGGGCCGCTAATTGGGTTGTTTTGGTTAGAGTAAACATACAAACGTGAACATGATGGCGATTCTTTTTTCCGTGCGAAAAATCGCTGATCTAACATATGATGCTGCCTAAACTTGTTCCACTTTCTCTAACTTGATGAACAAATGAAAAATGTCGTGGCATGATTGTGATACTGTTTTGTGAATCTGTAATTAGCTAGTAATACTGTCAAAAGTGTCAAGCAAAGTCAAATGGTCGAAACAGTTAAACATGCTTGGTGCCTGGTAACAAACATGTGGGCGAAAAGTGTGTGTTGGCTGGACGATAGTGATCCACGTTAGCAAGTCGAAAAGTGTGTGTTGGCTGGACGATAGTGATCCACGTCATCACTTGCTGAACGTGTGGTCGCCCATGTCCAACGCTTGTTACGAATCATGCATGCACGCACATCTCCGAACAGGTACCAAACGAAGGCCGCCCATCAAGTACATGTCAGCTTTCCCTCTGAGGGCTAGGTCCCTTCTGCATGTGCGTGGGCCATGGCTGGGCCAATACGGGCCAAAAATAAATCAAATACGTGGTGTATACACTGGCAGCACGGATCCACATGGGAAAGCGACGCCCAGAGATAGCGGCCTGCCTGCAGCGCGGCCGCTATTGGCATTTTTCGCAGAGTTGTGAACTACTGCTGATGTACGTACAGTTGCCAGTATGGTTTTAGAGACATTGGTGTTCTTACCCCTACAGACTACAGTGGATCCCAACTAGGATTTTACCTTGGAAAATTTAAAAAGAAAAATGGATTAGGTTTCTAATGTACAGGAGCTAGCTCGGTGCAGAACTGAGTTCTTGTTTCCACTCAGGCAGTGTGCGCCAATCAACTGTCTGTGAACCCAATCAACTGTCTGTGAACCTGATCTACTCGGCCGTAGTGTCAGTGGAGGCTGTAGGGTGATCATGTAGTACAAGCTGCTACTTGCTAGTGCCAGTTGAACGTGGGTGTCATCAGCTTATGGTCACAGAGTTGACAGTTTGACGCTGCAAGCGGATTCTCTGTCTGAAAATGTGTGTGTTGAATGCATGTGCTTTCTGTTCGCTCATCTCATCGGTGGTACTGTACACTTGAAAGTCAGAAACAGAAGTCTTGTTTCATAGGAAAAGGCAGTTTGTAGATATTTGCTTCAGCTTTGTAATTGTAAACCCGCCCTCCCTCACCTTTCTGTTTCCTGTACACCTTCCCTTTGCTATATATTGAGTTCATATTTCTTTCGTGGGGTTACAAGCAATATTGCTTTTGAAGTCATTTAACATCCGCTTAACCAAATTTTCACAACAATGATGTCCGATATGTCTTAACATAAATTGCTAGTGATCTGCACGTCGTTCACGATTCATGTCCTTTTGGATGGCTTTGTACTGTCATGTACAGAGTGATCATGCACGAGTTACCGGTGCTACTTCAACTTTGGTGTGATCGATCAACTCATGCATGGAGCGTCTAACACTAGTAGTGCCGTCTACCATACGGTTGCTGGTGTCAACTCATGCATGGAGCATCAACACAAGTAGTACTGTCTACCGGACGGTTGCTGGTGGCCCGGTTCTCACATCTCATGTGTGTTGAATGCATGTGGCTTATGTTTGTTCGTTGGTACAAAGTTGAAACATGTTCTTCGTTTCTAGCTAAAATGGTTGTTCATTCATATTTTCTATGACCAAATGAATTTCTATTTTGCTAATTCTCAGCTGGCTAAAATTACAAACTGTGTGAGTCGATGGGAGAGGAGTGAAGTCTCAAGGCTTAGATGGGGGCGCCGCGACAAGTGTTAGCGAGCACGCTAGCAAGGCCAAGCCGGACCTAGTGGCGATGTGTCTCGGGACAACATCTCAGGTGGAGGCGAGTTTGAGGATTGAGAGGTCCAGATGGGGGAGCCTTTTTTGCTTTAAACCATGATTGGATCAGACGGAGCCCAAGCTGAAAATGGGGACGCCGGGCGAGGATTTGAGGGGAGTTTGCTGGAGGCGAGGCAGGGCGGTGGCACGATGCCACGTCTTGTGAGTGTGTTGTAACGGTTTCTGCCCGCTTTTTTCACAAATTAACCGGACATATTTCTTCTATTTTGTTTAATGAAATCGGTCTCACTTAAGAAAATAAGCCGGCTCTGTCATCGTAGTGCTATTAGCTAGCGTACATGGCGTTATTAGCTAGTGTGTCCCTCTGTTTTCAATCTCAGCCCATTCCTCGCTTGTTTTTTACTTTGTTCTTACGTCCTTCCCATTTGCTTTTTATACTCGTGCAGTTATGCTCTATTTAATCTGTTAATAAAGCACAATAGTGATCCTCTACTTGATGGAAATTGAGCAGAAATAAATTGAAGAACGACGAAATATTTTCTTTCCCTAGCCGAATCCAATATACACAGAGATAGCTGAAGACAGACTCCAGCACCATAAACACTACGACATTACTATAGCATATGTTGGAGCCAAGAAGCACCCCGAACGCCCCGGTCGCTCCCCCGCGGGCGATCCGGGCGTCACCCACCGTCTCTCTCCCTGCCGCCGCCGGCCAGCGCCGCGGGGCAAAGCCCACTCGGCATCGGTGGCGGCAGGAGCTTCTCCTCTCTGCTTGTGTGGGGGCCGCGGGGGGCTGCTCATCCTGGCAGAGGCACATGGCCATGCGGGTCAATGGAGTGCGTTGGCTGCTGCGGTACGTACATCACGCGAAGCATGCCGGTGTGCTGGGTTTGATTAGATCCCAGCTTCATGGGCTGGCGGCTGGATGGCTGCGTGCTGATCTGAGGCTGCGGGCGCACATGGTGTCTCCCAGCGGATCTGCAGCGCACGCGCGGACGCTGGCCCCAACGTGGCTGCTCGGCGGTGGCCGGGTGTCGGTGTGCGAGCGGCCGGAGTCTTCGAACCGGCGACTGCCTGCGGCCTTGTAGACGGTCGGATCTATAGTCAGGTAGCCGCAGCTTGGTACGACCCGACATGGTTGCCTTGACTCAGATCTGGAAGGCTTGGTGGCGGTGATCCAGATCCTTTCGGCCGTTTGGTGGTGACTATGCAGTGACTTACTACGGCTCCACGATGGTGGTGGTCATCCGAAGGTCTTACGGTGGGTTCATCTCTCGAGATCTGATGGCTGACTTCTGCGGTGAGATGCAAAACTATGGACGACGTCTTGATGCAGAGGGATGGTTGTGCAGCAGCGACGCATCGCATGTAGCTGCTGGGATCGCGGAAAAGTGGTGGCGACAATACATGAGCTACTTCGATGGTGGTGCTACGAGCACCCGGTCTAGAGTTCCAGGGTGAAAGCCTAGGTTCGACCGGAGTTGGTTATACCTGGCAATGGCGATGTTTTTTTACGTCATTACCTTGTTGAAGGCATTACTCGGACATGCTTTGGACCGATTCTTCAGGGTGAAAACCCAGATTCTGGCCTTAGTGGCTGCATCTGGCGACGGCGATGCTTGAGCGTTGCTTCCTTCCTGAAGGCGTTGCTGTTGAAGACCTCGTCTTCCATGTTGTGTCATGGTATGGTCGGTGCAGATATGGTCATTGTTGTAGTTTTGACGATCATGGATCTGGTCGCTTTGGGACTTTTTTTTCCTCGCCTATGCATGCTTTGGTCTTATGACTTCGCTAGTTGCCGGCGTGTTTGTGTGTATTGGTATTGGCTGTGTGCATCTTAGCTATGCAGAGGCCGGGTGCAGGCTCATCGTGTTTTGTATCTTCTTAATGCTTCATTTTGAGTCAATAAAATCCACCCTTTGTCAAAAAAAAAAAAAATAGGCCACCGGATGGGCACTGCTGCTTGCAGACGGTAGTACAATAAAATAGTAAGGCGCCTAATGTATTCTCGCTGAGACGAAAGTAAAGAGGAGCTCCATCTCCAGTGTCCAGTGGCGCAGTGACTGGGCATGCACCGTGAAGCTACATCTGAGAAACAATTAGGCAAAGGTCAGTAGCTTACATTTGCGTTCTGAAATCTGAACCAATGGATGAGATAGGGAGGGGCAGAATGTGCATTACCTCGGATAGAGAGGCCTGCGGATCTCCTACCTTCTCCAGGGCAGAAACATGGTTTTTCACGGCGAAAATGATGCTGCAGATCGATTGCGAGCTTAGCTAAAAAATTATTCGGTGGAGTGTGTCCTTTGTGACGATGAGTTGGAGAAAGAGAGAGCTAGACATACGGCTCGTAGTCGTCGCCGTCGAGATGGAAGTGACTGTCGCCGACCCCACCCTCGCCGACGAGGTGCGTCGAGATCGTGATCTTCTCGCCCGAGTCTTCAGGCGGGTACCGCACGGTCATGGTCACCTTCTTGCCGACCTTCTTCCCTCCGGACAGATCAGCAGCCACGAGGCCGGTGAGGAGCAGGAAGAAAAAGACGGAGAGGAGCGTGAGGTGGTAAAGCCGAGCCATGGGCAGACTTCGGGCCGAGGAGTGCACAAAACCTACTGCTTGCTACTTCGACTGCGTGAACGAAATGTGGCCGGCCAAGCAAACGAGAGAAGCATATATATGGACCGAACGGGGCCTAGTTGAGAAGGACCTTATTCCATGTTTAAGAAGCCACCTCCGCCTCGTCTTTCTGAGCATGGCATAAACCCTAACAAAACTTTAAGAAAACCACCTAAAAACGCAGTCCTCCCGCCAACAAAATCGGGATCCACTGCGCCTTCATGATCCAAGAACGATAGAAGAAGAGACAGACCAGAGGCAGGGAAACCTGACCAAGGAGGCTGGAGTGAAGGCCTGGTTCGTATGGCTGGCTCGGAAGCAAATGTTTTACCAGGACAAATACTTGATGGCAAGCCACGCAGTGCGCGCCACTCAACCGTCAAACAAGCATACCAGCAGTGCATGTGCCCAAAAAGTAGTAGCAGCGGCAGCTGCATCAGTGCATTGTGTGCGCCGATCTACTCAGCCGTAGTGTTGCAGGCCGTAGGGTGTGATCATGCACTGAGTGTCCTTTCTCAACGGTCGCCGAACTGTCCCAAGACCGGCGCCGAGCTGACAGTTTGACTCACAGAGTGTGTGTTGAATCAATGCATGTGCTTTTCTGTTTGCTTGCTCGTCAATGGAGTAGTTGAAAGTCAAAACAGACGTCTTGTACTCTTGCTTCTGAGTAGAAAGCTCTCCTTTGGGAGAAATTGCTGTAAGAGTTTGTTCGTTCATATTTGTAGTATGCAGTCTAATTTGCGAAAAACGTCTTATATCGTGGGACGGAGGGAGTACCTATCAAAATGACATTTCATTTGATCTAAATCAGCCCTCCCATCTTAATTTATCCTTTTTGTTTTTTCCCATACACATTATTTCTTTTATTATGTACGCATTTCATAGTTTTTTGTGGGTTTCACTATTGCCTTTGATGTATGTGGTTTAATATCTGCTTACCTAACATTTCATAACAATGCTGTTCGATGTTTCTAACCAAAATGATTTTTATAGGAACATCGTCTACGAGTCAATGATGTTACTTCAATTTTTTCTAACACGGTACAAACGTGGAAGTTCACATATGCACACATGGGCTCACCCCTATGAACCCACTCACGCATACCCTATCCCTATCAGCACCTTATAGATAATGTGCCAACATAACAATTTGAGATTGACCAAGTCACCACAGACACCTCATAGTCGATGGGAAGGTCTACTCCCACTAAATAAACATCGCCGGAAAGCTGAAATAAATCCAGAAAAATGTGAGTACCAATGTGATGCCAAATCGGTGACATTTATCCGTGGATTTGGTTCCTTCTCCATCCGTTGAGGTAACCTCTCACATCTCCCACAATTTGGTTGACTTTCATTTGTTGGGTGGCATTGGTCAAGTGTGCCCAAATTCTAGTTTTGGGGATTTCTCGCAGATCCACTGTTGAAGTGGTGACACAATGGTCAATATAATTTTTGTGATGTGTAGTAAGAACTACGATTAGTCATATATTTATTATTTGTGACATCAATGAACTATGGTTAGGGTTAGGGTTTGTGTTAGAGGGGGAATGGATGTAATGGCATGGACTATTATAGATTGTTTATTCCTTGATGCTATATTCTTGCAATGTGCTTTAAGTGTTACGCGGTAGATTTTTCGTTGATGTATTATGTTTCTTGCCATTGTTTTTAGATAGCGACACTCGGTAGTGCTCATTACATGGACAAGGTGACTTTATTGAGTGACAATGCCTAGATTGTTGAGAACGAGGAGAAAGTCATGTCATTTGTGACAAGTCTTTAGTCTTGATGAGGTTGTGGAAAGAGTAAAAGTATTGAATTAGATGGACCCGAGTCTGCAAGTTCTACTTATGATGAGGATCAAGCAAATATTTGTAATGCTTCCTATTTGGTCTTCCGTGACTGCATTTGAGTGTCAACATATTGACCATGGTGTTGCGTAGTTCAAATTAATGGCGCCTTTTGTTGCATTTCGGAAAAGGGTCAGATTTATTAAACATTTCAAACAGGGTCATTTGGTGCTGAACTTTCCAAAAAAGTTTTCGGATTTTGGCCTGGTGTGGCGAACTTCATATTGTGCTTGAGCATGGTTATTATTCCATTATATATGCGGTTTGGGTAGTGTATCTAGCTAGTGCATTCAAGTTAACTATATGTTGAGGTATTCCTTGAATGGTTTGTTGAAATCGGGTATTGGAAAACTGATATATATAGAGGTGATAGCGCTGGTGCTAATTAATTGATTTTTTGTTGCATTCTTAGAGGTTGTTTGGTTTGCGACTAACTTTGTCAAAGTTTGCGACACCAAAGTTTAGGCAAGTTCGGCCAGCTTAGGTGTGTGTTTGGTTCAAGCGACACCTTAGCAAGCTACATTACGGCCCCATATTACATACACACAAAAAGTATCGCATGATTCCCTTAGGCTTGTCAACTTGTGGCTTTCATTTTATTAAACTAATCTTAGGCAAATTTGGCAAAATGTGCGGCAATCCAAGGCATAGAACTAAACAACCCCTTAATTTTCTTCTCTCTTACTGTCATAGGTGCTATTTTAACTGGTTGATTATGGCATCTTGTGTTCGAATTTATGCTATATTTAGTTAATGTTTTCCAAAAGCACAATTAATCTTCTCCACTTGACAGAAATGTAGCAGAAAATGCATAGAATAGAAGACATAAGAATACAATTTTATTTCTCGAACGAACTCAGAAGAGATTCACACGATCATTTCTTATGCTAACCGACACACACAATCCAAGATATACTACAGTACAGAGATACTCGACATACTCAAGCACCCTGCGCACTGTACTATACCACACTGCTACCTCTCCGACTGGCACTGGTTACTGATAGAGGGTAAAATAATATGGAAGTACAGCCAGAAATTTCCCTTAATTACTGATAGTCTGATACTACAACACAAAGTAAAAGGCGCCTAATATATTTTCCCTGAGACGAAAAGGGGAGCTCCTTCTCCAATTTCCACTGGGCACTGGACATGCAACCATCCACCACGCTGAGCACCGTACGTGAAGGTCCAGGTAGTACTAGAGCTGTGAAACAATTAGTGAGGCAAAGGTCAAGATCAGCACTTCACATTGCGTTCTGAAATCAGCAATAACAAGGAGCAGGGTGGGGCAAACTCAACGTTAGTTACCTCGGATCGAGACTCCCTCGCATCTCGTATCCCCTCCAGGGTCGTGATCAGGTACTTCATGGCGAAACCGAGGCTGGAGTTCAATCGCAAGCAGCAAGCTTAGCTAGAATTTTTTTTTTAACCAAGCGAAATCACACGAGGGAGAGAGAGAGAGAGAGAGAGAGAGAGAGAGAGAGAGAGAGAGAGAGAGAGACGTACGGCTCGTCATCGTCACAGTCGAGGTTGAAGCGGCGGTCGCCGCCTCCGTTCTCGTCAACGTAGTGCGCTGAGATCGTGGTCTTCTCCCCCGGCGGTGAGCCCGCGGCCGGGTACTGGACGGTCATGGTCACAATCTTCCCGACTTTATTCTCTCCGGACAGATGAGCAGTCACAAGGCCGGTGAGGAGCAGGAAGGAAAAGACGGAGAGGAGGGTCAGGTGGTAGGGGCGAGCCATCTCTCTTCTCTCTTGCCAGACTAGGGACTGAGGAGTGAGCGAGCTTGCACAGAAGAACCTACTGCTTGCTACTTGGCCGGCCAAGCAAGCGAGAGAAGCATATGTATATATGGACAGGTGTGACTGCTCAGTGTTGCTGTGCTGCCAATATATATGGTTTTAGGGGCTATCACCATTGATGAACTTCATATTCAAACTAGGGGCATGAACGCAAAAGCCCTCTCACGTGGTGCACGCCATGCATCTGCTACCCCTCGGTGCAGAGCTGAGCTCATAAAAGACGATGGGATCCCTCGGTGCAGAGCTGAGGTCTTGTTACTGCGCCTGCGCGTGACTTTGTACGGCCAGCCACGCATTGTGCGCGACTCAACCGTCAAACAAATACCAGCGGTGTGAGTGTGTGCCCAAAAAGAAGCAGCAACAACAGAGTGTGTACGGGTGCTCGATCGTCTTGATTCAAGAATAACTGAAATAATTAAAAAAATACAGTACAATTATGTAAGATTTGAATTACAGTGCTTCAGTACTGGTGGGAGATGTTCCAAGTTCTAGAATTGTTCAGAGTCACTGAGATTCAAACGCAAATTTTCACACTTCAAACACAAACATATAGAGTGTGTGTTTGGTTGCAGGCCTGGATCACATTGGCCTGGCCTGAGAGTTGCCTGGATGTTGTTTGGTTGCCAACCTGACATCTCGGAGACGTCTCTGGCCTGGAGGCTGATTAGCCTGGCTGGCTCACAGGCGGTTTGCTTAGCCTGGCCCAGGCCGATGGAGTCGGACGCCTGGCTTCCAGGCACATGCAATTTTCACACTTAAGTACATGCATGCTGTACGTACTGTCCTGTCAACCTATTTTTTTTAATGTTTAACTATTTGTCCCAGGCGAGGATACCAACCAAACATCCCATGCGCACATGTGCCTAGCCAGGCAATTTTTCTCTCTTTCTCAGGCCAACACCAGGCGTTACATTTTACCAGGCATGAAGCTGAGGACAGGAACCAAACACACCCATATACTCCCAAACCGGCTCTAAAAAAACACAAACACACTACTAGATTGGTTCATGGTTTCACTGAAACCGGCTCTCCGAAAATGGCTGGTCTTCAACGACAAACATAGATCAGGAGGTTGGACGCCTCACCTGGCTGGCTTCGCCTTCCCTCTCAAGCTTCCAAGCACTATAGATCATGTCATCCTCCAAGCAGGCCAAGATGGTGTGCAAGGTTTTGGTTCAACCCGTACGCAATCAAGCTATTGACAAGCTCAGGTGCTACTGACGCTACCACGTACCGGGGTTCAGCGCAAGGCGGGAAGTCCGAACATCAGGTTGGCGCCGGGACCCAACATGTCGTATCTTTGCCCAGGTCCTATACCCTCCTGTAGGCCTGCTCTAGAAGCATCCACCAACTTGATATATAATATTATCCCAAGATCATGGCGGCCTCCTAAGTCAATCGTAACCGACTAGGACTCACGTAAACCCTAAGCCTTGTCCCCCCTTTATAAGGAAAAGCCAGGGCTAGCTTAGTGTGGCATTATATGATATGTAGTCTCGATGAACTTATCATATGCCATTATAAACCCTTCGTACGAGGCATTTATATTATCAATCAATCAAACATGAGTATCGTATTACCTTCGTTGTGAGGGCCTGAACCTGGGTAAAATCTTCGTGTGGCTTCCCGTCTGTACTTTCGGCTACACGCGACACCCTATCGAGACTACTGTCAATACCATGCATCTACATAGTTCAATTCAAAATCATACGCAGCTCAATTCAAAATCATACAATGCAAAAGTGTTTACATACATTTTAATTCAAAACCATATAATGCAAATAATAATCTTACACAATTCAAATCAAAATCCGGAAACACTACAAGACATGCATATTAGAAAATTACATCATCATGATCATCATCCCGAAGGTAAGGCATCGACGATACTTCACCACTCTCTTTTATTGATCCGGCCACGATAGGCACAATATCGTCAACTCAATTATAATTCTCCTCATCGGGTATACCTTCTATGATACTTCTTTTTAGTGCATTATCACGTGTCAATTTTCAATTTTGTGTGGTTGATGTAGAAAACTTGATGAACCAATTGAGCAAAATGAATGGATCATTCTTGTAGGCAACCTTGTTGATATTGAAATTAGTATGACCATTATCTTTTGACTCAATTTATGCTAATCCACTCACATCGGAACAATGGAGTTGTAGAGTCCACATAGCCTAGCTCCCATATCTTATCTAAGTACCCATGGTATATATGTTTGTTTTTCTTATTTCCCAGTAGAGCTTGTAGGGTAATGTCTGAATTCTGATTTTGACCTATCATCATTTCTTTCATGGGAAGCTTGTAACCATTGATTAGCTAGCCTTCATATCGTCTAACTTGTCATTTTGGGCCTCTGGACAGATCATTAAGACCTAGACCAATTCCTCGAACATCGCAAAAGCATTCACTGAACCAACTATAGAACTTGGTAGACTGCAATTTCTCCACATAGCATCGGGTTGGATACTAGCACATCGAATTTTCTCACGATCTCCTATTTAAATCCCCACCTTCTTCATGTGTTTCAATGCACTATAATAGGTCTGTTGAAATTCTTTCCAATATTCTGTGATATTGACCTTTCCAGTCATTTTGAAGTCACCCTTCCAGTCGTCATATTGGTGCCCAATGAACATACCCTTTCCGAATAAACCCAGGGTCTTTATAACCTCATGCAATACAAAATTATTAGAGGGATTTTTGTATCGCAGACAGTTGCTTTCATTGAACCGCCTCTGATGTTCAACATTTCATGAAACTTAGTTACTTTGGGTCAAAATGTCTCTAATGGATGCATCTAATGTCCAGCGGCTCTGCGACTTGTGTGGAAACAATGATGGTGGCAAGATTCGTGGCATGTACTTCATCATTGCAACCTGGCAAGAACGATGCCATGCACGATGGGTACTTCGGGCTATGTTGGTGCAAGGCATGCTTCTTTCTCATGCGGGGAGCGTTGTTGAAGTCGGAATTGCCTAGTCCTCAATGCGTTGGTTGATTGTTTGACATAGATCTGCAATGTTCTCGTGTGTTGTTTGTTCGTAGGGCTTTTGGTTGGTCATCGGTGTTGGAATTGGAGTCGCTTGTTCGGGAAGAAGTGATCACAATGACACTTTGCAAGCAACCTCGACACAGTGTTTCACTGTTCGGCGATGAGTGTGTGTCTTCTGGTGGGTAGCCAGATCAACCGTGATGCTACTTCTTGTGGGTGAGTTGTAAAGGTTTTTACCCGATTTCAAATTAACCGGACATCTCTCTCCTATGTTTTTAATGAATCTATTCCTAAGGTCCGACTTAAGAAAGATTATATCTAAATAATAAGCCGACACTTTCGTTCATGGTGTTATTAGCTGCGTACACAAGTTCCTTGCTTGTTTCCCTCTACTTTTTTATGTCTTTTTACACCTGTGCAGTTACCCTCTATTAATCAGTTTGTACAACACAATAAAGATCTTCCACTTCACAGAAATTGATCAGAAATACATAAATAGAAGAACAAGAAGATGTTTTCTTTCTCCAACACGGAAGATATGTTAAGCTACAGAATCCAAGCTACACAGAGATAACTGAAGGCAGATGTACTAAAGCACCCTGCACAGTGCACGCTACCACATCACTCCAGCCTAAGGGCATGGCCAATGGGTAGCTTCAAACGGATGCCCCGCAGGTCCAGCTAGGTTCGGAGCTAGCTTCGGATAAAAAGATATAGCCTCGCAGGTGAAGGTGTAGCCTACAGAAGAGCCGGTCCCTTCGGCTGTGAGAGCTAAGCAAAAGAAGAAAAGCAGAAGCAACCGTGATGCATGCGAGGAGAGATAGAAAGTGGGGAAGAAAAATGGCATGCATGTGAAAGGAAAAATGTTGCAAGATGGGGTCCACTGGAGTGCAGCCTCGGTTGGATGAAAAAATTCACAAACGATAGTTTCATTTACTTTTGCTTAGTTTAAGAGCTGGAGCAGCATCTAAGTGCTGCCTCCATTGTACATGCCCTAAATAATGATCCATAGGATACGCTTCCCGAATGGGCACTCCACAGACTGAATGCAGAAGATTTCTTCACCCAATGTTAGTAGACCGAGTGATTGTTCGCACGAGCGAAGGAGCTCCTTGCAGAGACAATACTACGATAATAAAGTAAATCGCGCCTAATTTTCCCTGAGACCAATTCAAAGAGGACGTCCATCCACTGACTGGGCATGTTGTAGGCCTACAAGCCAGAAACAAGGTGGCAAATGTGAGCAGTTTGCATTGCGTTCTGACTTCTGAGAAATGAACCGATAGATAGATAGGGAGGGCCAAAATGTACGTTACCTCGGATGGAGACGCCTCCTCATCTCGTATCTTCTCCAGGCTCCTGACAAGGTATTTTGCGGCGGAACCGAGCTGGCTGAAGATCAACCGCAAGATTAGCTAGAAATCAAATCAAGGTAAATCACGCGGCGGCTCGTTCGGAGTCGGGGGGGGGGGGGGGGGGGGGGGGGGGAGGCATACGGCTCGTGGTGGTCGCAGTCGAGATGGACGTGGCTGTCGTGCACCCCGTCCTCGGGGACGTAGTGCGTTGAGATCGTGATCATCTCCCCCGGCGGCGAGTCGGCAGGCGGGAACTGGACGGTCATGGTCACCTTCTTGCCGACCTTCCCTCCAGACGGATCGGCAGCCACGAGGCCGGTGATGATGAGCAGAAAGAAGACGGAGAGGAGGATCAGGTGGTAGAGCCGAGCCATGGTAGACTTCGGGCTGAGGAGTGCACAGAAACTACTGCTTGCTACTTCAACTGCGTGAACGAAATGTGGCCGGCCAAGCGCGCATATATGGTGGACAGGTAAGAGCAGAGCTGTGTGAACTGCTGCGAGTTACGTACTGTTGCCAGTATGGTTTTAGAGACACTGGTTGTTCTTTTTCTTTTTTCCGAAAAGGGATAACCCAGCCCCGGGCCTCTGTCTTAACCCTGGAAAATAAATAAAAAAGACTAATGGATTATAGATTTCTAATGTACAAGAGCTGAGTTCTTGATTCCGCGTGTAACTTTGTGTGGCCACTCACGCAGTGTGTGACACTCAACTGTCAATCTGATCTACTCGGCCGTAGTGTCAGTGCAGGCTGTAGGATGGTCATGTCTCATGTGCGTACAAGCTGCTACTTGCTAGTGCTTTCAACGTGGGTGTCATCAGCTTATGATCATGGAGCCGTTTGCCTCAACTGTCTGAACCAGCCCAGAGTTGACAGTTTGACGCTGCTGGCTTGTGGATTCTCTGGCTGTACACTTAAAGTCAAAATAAACCTGTTGTTTTACAGCAAAAGGCAGTTTGTAGATATTTCTCACTTTTTTTTCTTTGTTGTACGCCAGTCCTCCCTCTCCTTCTTTTTCCTGTACACCTTCCTTTTGTTCATATTTCATGAACCCCACTAAATTTACACAACAATGAAGTTCGATATGTCTAACATAAAATGCTGGTGATCTGCACGTTGTTTACGATTCATGTCTTTTTGAAAGGTTTTGGAGTGTCATGTACTATAAATTTGGTGTGATCCAAAACCCCACACACCTTGTACAGACCGATCATGCACGAGTCACCGGTGCTACTTCATCTTTGGTGTGATCTATCAACTCATGCATGCATGGGGCATCTGCCTCAACTGCCTCCACAGGACAAGTAGTACCGTCTACCAGACGGTTGCTAGTGGCCGGGTTCTCGTTTATCGGTCAAAGTGTGTGTTGAACGCATGTGGCTTCTGTTTGCTAATCAGTACAAAGTTGAAACAGAGTTTCTTTGTTTCATGCTAAAAAGGGTTGTTCATTCATATTTTCAATAACCAAATGATTTTTCTTTGGAAAAATAGGGGGTTTCCCTGCCCCACTTTTGTTAAAGAGAGGCAAGCAGATAGGTAAACATCATTATACATCGAGTTAAATACACTGTAGGTGCCTCATTTGTCTTGCACGATGAGTTTGCTGCCTAAAGTTGCAAGATACACAAAACTGATGCTCGAACTTGTCCGGCCGTGCAAATATGATGCTTCCTACTGTATTCAAACGTACATCCAGCCTATGTGATGTGCCAGCACGGCGGTGACCCACGGCTGAGACGGGAAAGTGTTGGGTGCTCTGGGCGTGAGGAGTTTTTTTTACAGAAATCCACTCGGATTTTATTTATTCACATAGGAAAGACCTGAAATACAATGTATGCTAGCGAGAAATAATATGAAAAAAAAACATATTGGGGGGGGGGGGGGGGGTCAAACCTGGCAGCTCTTGGTCAAATACGGCTCCGTCTGTCCACTGGTCCAAAATATGACACGCGTTCACCTATTAGCTACAAAGCTATGTAGACACTTTCCACGTACTGCCCTGCAATTTTCATAATGCGTTAGCTATTGGTTCTATTTTTATTTTTTCCCAGTTCCTATTTTGTTTCATGGCACTTAAATTTTCTCACATAAAAAATACAATATGAAATTGTTTCTTCTTTTAAATATTCTTTCTATTTTAGTTATTGTGTGCTTTGAAGAGGTAGACAAGAAATTTTTCAAAATTTTATGGGGATTGAAATAGTTCAACCTATATTAGAAATTATTGTGCCAATACATGTCTGTTCATTCTGAACAACAAGCACACACTATTATTGTTTATCTTCATTGTATTTCTAAAATACTTAATTATTAACAAATCGACAAAGTTGCATTTTTAAACTATTCAACATGCATAAAAAGTATTGTGTTGAATTTTTTATACAATTATTCAAAATTTTACAGAATTACTTTTAGTACATGTTGAACTATTTAAAAAATACACATTGACAATTTTTAATGCAAAATGATCATTTTTCAAAAACAAGTTAAATTTTTTAATACATGTGAAATATTTTCCAAACACATATTGACCATTTTTCAAATGCACTAATACTTTCTTTAACTTTTGGCAGTTCTAAGTTTTTCTTACATATCTTTTTTTTGTATGGCAAACATAATATGAGAACTTAAACTAAAGAACTTGACAAAATAAAAATAAAACTTGTGCGGGTCCATAGAAGTGCCATACATAAATAAAAATTGCTTGAAGAGGTACATAGCACGGTGTCCATTGAGCATGCTTTTTTTATGGCTAAAAACTGGCACTTAAAAGTTTCAAAAAGTGTTGATTGTTTTAACACAAAAATGGATGCATGTGCTCTAAGTGACTTTGAAATTTCATATGAAATTATGTTATATTATATCATGCAAAAAAAGAGACTGTGCAAATACGGTGCTGGTCAAGTAGCTTGCTGGTCATCCTCCTTTTTGAAAAAAGTAACTTGCTAGTGGCCTGGTTCTCGCTTCTCAGTCTAAGTGTGTGTTAAATGCATGTGGCTTCTGTTTGTTGTCGGTACAAAGTTGAAACAGATCCTTTGTTTCACGGTAAAAAGGTTGTTCATTCATATTTTCTATAACCAAATGAATTTTGATTTTGCTAATTCTCAGTTGGCTAAGATTACAAACTGTGTGAGCAGAATTTTGATGGGAGAGGAGTGAAGCCCCAAGGCCGAGATGGGGGCGCCGCGGCGAGTGGTAGCGAGGCAAGGGGACTCTAGCTAGCAAGACCAAGACAGAAGCAATGCCGGAGCTGTCGGTGATGTGTCTCGCCAAGCCTTTTTGTTTTGACCCCTAATTGGATTAAACGGACCCAGAGCCGAAGACGGGGACACCACGGCGAGGCATGGATAGAAGCTTGCCGGAGTCGAGGCAGGGTGGACGCAGGATGCCACATCGATGTGTTGTAACAGTTTCTACCTGCTTCTCCACAAATTAACTAGACATCTCTCTTCTATTGTGTTTAACAAATCGAGTCCTATGGTCCGACTTAAGAAAAAAGGTATGTGAATAATAAGTTCACTCTGTCATGGTAGCATTACTAGCAAGCGTAAGAGGCATTATTAGCTAATGTACGAGGTCATCTTCCGGGCGTCTGGATGGATCTGTATGTGGTCATTACTCAGTCATGTGGAAGTCTGGGAGCATATGATCTATGGGTAACCGTTGAGAGATGGTAGCATGGGATACTTATAACCCATTTGGATGACGGTTAACCAGTAGGATAGGTATCTAGTCATCTAGTCCTATTTTCGCTGGTTGTGGCATCTTTTTTCATTTTATTCAGCTTTTCTTGTGAACTTGTATTGAACTACATACTTTGGTGCCACTTTGTTTAATAAAATGTTTGCGGGTGCATCATTGATGCAGAGGCCAGGGTAATCATTCTTTTCGAAAAAAAGCTAATGTAACCCCCCCTGTTTTCTATCTCAATCGGTTCCTCGCTTGTACCTCTTTGTTTCTTATTTTTTGATGTCCTTCCAATTTGTATTTTGTGCAGCTATGCTCTATTTAATCTGTTAATACTAAAGCACAATAGAGATCCTCGTCGTGACGAAAATTGAGCAGAAGAAAAAACAAATGGATGAACAACGAAATATTTTCTTTCTCGAAGCCAGAAGATTACAGAATCCAAGATACACAGCCTAAATAATAGGCCACCGGACACGCTCCCCGAATGGGCACTACAACAAAATAAAAAGCGCCTAATGTATTCTCGCTGAGACGAAAGGAAAGAGGAGCTCCATCACCAATCTCCACTGACTGGGCATGCAACCACCACTGAGCATGCAGTGAGGCCCGTGAAAGCTCACTCACATCACGTGCTAGCTTCTACAGCTGAGAAACAATTAGGCAAAGGTCAGTAGCTTACGTTTGCGTTCTGAACTCTGAAACAACGGATGAGATAGGGAGGGCCAAAATGTGCTTTACCTCGGATGGAGAGGCCTGCGGATCTCCAACCTTCTCCAGGGCCGACACAAGGTTTTTCGTGGCGAAAATGATGCTGAACAAGTGAAGATCGACCGCAGGCTTAGCCAGAAATTTATTAAATCAAGCAAATTAAACCACACGGCTAGCTCGAGTGTGTGCTTTGTGATGATGAGTTGTAGAGAGAGTGAGAGAAAGAGGCATACGGTTCGTAGTCGTCGCCGTCGAGATGGAAGTGGCTGTCGCCGACCCCGCCCTCGCCGATGAGGTGCGTCGAGATGGTGACCTTCTCCCCCGAGTCGGCAGCCGGGTACCGCACCGTCATGATAACCTTCTTCCCGACCTTCTTCCCTCTAGACGGATCGGCAGCCACGAGGCCGGTGAGGAGCAGGTAGAAGAAGACGGAGAGGACGGTGAGCTGGTAGAGCCGAGCCATGGCACACTGCAGAGGAATGCACAGCTGCTTTCTTGCAACTTCAACTGCGTGAACTAACTGTGGCCGGCCAAGCGAACGAGAGAAGCATATATGGACCGGATACGGATAGGTAAGAGCAGAGCCGCGTGAACTACCGCGGATGCATAGTTCCCACTATGGGTTTCAGGGAGGGACGTACCGTGAATCCTAATTGTGATTTTAGGGCTCTTGTTGCTGCGTGTAACTTTGCATGGCCAGCCACGCAGTGCGCGCCACTCAACTGCCAAACAAACACCTGCAGTGCATGTGGCCAAAAAGATTTACCAGCATGCAGCATCAGTGCAGTGTGTGCCCCAATCTACTCAGCCGTAGCGTTGCAGGCCGTAGCGAGTGATCATGCCTGTACCAGCTGCAACCAGCTCTTGCAAGTGCTAGTTCAACGTGGGTGTCGTCAGCAGCAGCTTATGATCATGTCATGGAGCCGTTCGTCTCAACTGACAGTTTGACTCACAGAGTGTGTGCAGAATCAAAGTTTCTGTTTGCTAGATCAGTCAGTAGTTGGAACTTGGAAGTTGAAACAGACGTTTTGTACCCTTGTTTCACAATGCAAAGCTCTCTTTTGGGGCAATCACTGTAAAAGGCTGTCCGTAGATATCCGTAGCATGTACGAAGTTTAATTTGCACTCCCTCCGTTCACTAATGTGAGTTGTTTTGAGTATTTTAATATAAACTACATACAAACTGAAATAAGTAAACAAATACAGTACAATGTGTTTATATACATCCAATTTAAAAAAATTAAAACATCTTATAATTCGGAATGGATGGAGTAATAAGATGATTTTTCATTTGATCCAAACCACCCCTCTCCTACCTTCTCTCAGGTCCCTTGGGCCGGCTTTTTATTTTGGCTTCCGATATTTAAAGTTCTATTTTTTAAAACAAAAATTCCAAATTAATTTATGTTTTCGTATTCGTGTTTCTCGTGACTAGCGCTTTGAAATAAGATCCATTGTGTATACATTTTGATGACTTCTAAAAACATATGTTAAGTTTCAATGTTAGAAGTTTAGTACAAGTGACCGATAAAAATCAACTATTTTATGTCCACGACCGACAGAAAAAAAATTGCTTAAAGTTATATCTCTGAAACTTGTTGAAATTGGACTTTTTAGATGCAAAAATTGTAAGTTTCATCGTCCAAATTTAAAGCTTTTTGAGGGATTTCCTTTTTTACTGTGCCCACGTGTGGGATTCAATTACTTCACGAACCACGGGGCAAATCGAGTGCAAGGCTTGGCAGGTGAGTGCCCCCACACTTACTTGCGCATGTGAATTTTCATAGTAATTTGCACATCTTTTACGAATCACTGGCGCTACTTCAACTTTGGTTCGAGCTGTTTTCCTCAACTGTCTCATGTCATAAGAAGTACCACCACCCGAAGTGTGGGTTGAATGCATGTGGTTTGTACTTGCTCGTCAGTACTCGGTACAAAGTTCAAACAGATTCTTTATTTCACGGTATGAGGGTTGTTCAGTGTTCACTAAAGTTTGCTGGATTTCACAGCACGTATAATTCTTTACTCACTCATTATTTTTCTTTTATTGATGGACCTCCATCATGTTTCCCTTTTTCTTTTGCTGCATGTACAGTTGTCTTTGTTGTGTACTGTACCTCCCTCCCATAAAACTTGATATTCTAAGCTACAGATTTTGTCCAACAAAACATGTCATCATTGCCTTTTACATGATTTCACATTTGCTTTACTAAGATCAACATTCTAGAAGTAATTGGAGATCTTTCTAAATAACCAAATAGATTTTACAGGAACTGCACGAGAGGTCTGCCCTTTATATTAGGCAACAAACAAGCGCAATTGCAAATGGAGACCACGCCACACACCGCATAATAAACCACAATCACTGCAACTACTACATGATGATGAATTTGATATATCTCCGAGGATGAACCCTACTGGCCGCGACGCCCTAAATAGCTACTAAAAAAGATTAGCAAAAAATAAAGCAAGCTACTAAAACAGGCTAGTGATACACGACAGCCACTCCTTGCTGCCATCCTCCATTGTTTATTCCGTTCATCGACAAGGACACAATGTCATCCATGGCCTCGCCGATTAGGCACCAATGCTCCTAAAGATCATCGTTGGCCTTGGACGTGTGAGCTCGAGAGTGGAAGGCATCCACAACGATTCTTCTGCACCCCAGAAGCGAAATTCAATATCCATGGTGAGTGCTAGCAAGCAAGCAGCGCAAGTAGAGCAAAGTTCAATAGTATGTGGACATGGATGTGAGGACTGAGGAGGATGCAACATACGGACGGTCGCCGCCAAACTCAATGCGGCCGTCGTAGCCGGCTCGGCCGCCGGTTTTCTCCGCACCGCGGGCTGACATGCGGTTGAGAAACGCCGACTCCTCGTCGGTGGCCGGCCGGATCCTGAAGCCTTCGCCGGACCCTTGAGCCTGGTGCTTCTCCGCCCAGCGGTCCAGCGACCGCGACTGCTCCTTGGTTGGGTACCGCACGCGGATCCTGATGCCTCCTTCCTCTTGATCTGCGGCTGCTGCCGAGGCGTTGGCGGCGGCGGCGAGGCTAGCTAGCAGCAGGAGGGAGATGGGAACGGAAGACAGGCGTGCCATCTCGCTTCTTTGGCTCACTGATCTTACGGACAGTTGCTCTGTTTCAACTGAAGTGTGGCCTGGCCTGGATGGTCTATATATGGACGATGGTGCAGCGCTTAGTGTTGCACAGCTACTACTGTTTAGTGAGTCGTGTTGGTAATAACATTTGTACTCTTACCCGAGATAGTATAAAAAAAGGACTTCGTTACAAATCTGATCTCTGATGTCAGATTTTTCGATGGCATGTCGAACTTTTTTCATGGCAAATTATGCTGTCAGAGGATGACGAGTTCAGTTGGCAAACATGGCAAATTGGCCTCAGCTCATTTTTTATTATAAAATTGCCGTACTTGCAAACTAAATTTACCGTCATAGTGGCAATATAAATTGTCATAAAAACATTAGATTTGGCATGCCTAAAAATCTGACGTCAGATTTTTAGTGTTTCCATGAAAATTTAGGGACATCTATTTATCACTTGCTTTTAAAAATACCGATTTTTCAAGCCACTGGATGGAAATCCCACAGCTAGCAGTGTGTCTTCCTCCTCTAGCTACTTGTGGTGGCGCTGCCACTAATGCCTTGCTGCCCCACCCTACACATGCCGCATTGGTTATTGGCCACCCCTCAAAGCCCTGCCAATCTCCGGCACCGATGTCGGCCCCAACGATTGCATCCTGCCTTGCCCCCACACCATCAACCCGGTTCCTCCCTTCTAGTGGCGACATCATGATGAGTCATCTCATCCCCACCTCCAATGAGGTCCTAGCGAGCCTTGTTGGGGAGACCGCAGCCGGTCTGGCCTCCCATCTTGATCTCGGGCTACATCTTCTTCTTCGTCCAAACCGATTGACGTCAGGTGAACTTTTCAGGCAATTGGGATTTAGCCATTTTTAGCTTAGACCATGCTAAAACTATGAGGGTATTTCAAAACTTAGGAGTTCTTTCTTGGCGTGGTGACCAAATTACAAATTTGAACTTACTGGAAAAGTTTAGTACAAACGACCCTATTCATAAGTTTAACCCGATCTAACCCTTTTGGGAATGCTACACGCCATCGCACTTCCTTTGAACCGTGCAACTCCATGGACAACGGTGTTTCCCCTGGCCCATACTCGGTCAGTCGCCCCTGACTAGGTTGGCGTAGCTGAGTCAAAAGACAATGGGGACCGACACTTCAAACCCCGCCTGGAATGCCAAAGTCTATTGTGTTGCCCTGTGAAGGAGTAAGTGACTGCAAGGGCAATGGGCGGGCCTCCAACTGACCCACTCACCCCTCCTTTCTTTCTCCTCTTTCACACCCAAGTTGCAGCCCCCTCCCCCTCTCTCTCTCCCTCACTCAAATCTCTTTCAAATGTATTCAAATCGATGGCATTTATCGTGGATTCTGTCAGTTTTTCATCTGTTGGAGGTAACCTCTCACATCCCCCATGATTTGGTTGGCTGAAATTCACTTTCTTGGTGGCATTGGTAAAGTGTGCCCAAATTCTAGTTTTGTCGATTTATCCCAAATCCACTCTTGAAGTGGTGACACAGTGATCAGTATGATGTTTGGGATTTTGAGTAAGCACTAGGGTAGTCATATATTTTTTATTTGTGACATCAATGAACTAGGGTTAGGGTTTGTGTTAGAGGGGGAATAGATGTAATGACATGGCCTATTTTAGATTGTTTATTCCTTGATGATATTTTCGTTCAATGTGCTCTAAATATTATGCGGTAGATTTTTAATTGATGCATCAAGTTTCTTGCAATTGTTTTTACTCCCTTCGTTCCTAAATATAAGTATTATTAGAGATTGCAATATAGGAACGGAGGGAGTAGATAGCGAGAATCGATAATACTCATCATCTGGACAAGGCCACATTTTTTAGTAACAATGCTGAGATTGTTGACAACAAGGAGAAATTCATGGTATTTGTGACAAGTCCTAGTCATGACGGAGATGTGGGAAGAGTAAGGAATGTATAGAATTGGATGGACCCGAGTCAGAATGTCGTTAAAGCCATTATTTGTAATACTCCCTATTTTGTTCTCCTCATTTAAAGCCATTATATATGTTTTTTAATAACACAGTACATACGTAAGCGCTCATATATACGCGCATACACTCGTCTCAATGAACACACACACACGGACCCTACGTCTATCAGCACCTCTGAAATACTGAGCCCGCATACCATCTTGAGATTAACGAAGTCACCAAAGGCGCCTCATAGTCGACAGGAACGTCTCCTCCCACTGAACACGCGTTGCCAGAAATCTTGAGATAAATCCATGAATAATGCGAGCACAGGGATTTGAACACTGGTGGGTTGGGGATACCACTGTCGTCCTGGACCCGGACTACATTTGTATTTATAAGCCCTTTGGCCAAGCCATTATATATGTTTTTTTAGAAGAGCCATTATATATGTTGTCCACCGGACTACATTTGAATTTATGGGCCCTTTGGCCTTTGGCCAAAACATGATTAGGCCCAAATAAATTTCTGCATATGGTGAGTAAGTCAAGGGCGTGGAGAGCATGTGAGGTTTAGTCCCAGGTTACTACCATCCAAAAATCTGGCTATCCCTCAACTAGCTATCACTAGTAGAAAAGGGGGCTTTCGTTCGGGCCTTGCCAGCCCATTAGTCCCGGTTCTGCCACGAACCGGGACCAATGGATGCATTCATCCCGGTTCGTGAACCCAGGGGGCCGGCCGGGGCCTCATGGGCATTCGTCCCGGTTCGTCTTGGCCCATTTGTCCCGGTTCTTGGCACGAACCGGGACCAATGGGCCTCGCTCCTGGCCCACAAACATAGGTCCCGGTTCTTGGCTCGAACCGGAACAGAAGGCTGGGCTTTAGTCCCAGTTCCAGCCACGAACCGGGACCAATGAGTTTCCTATATATACCCCACCGCCGGCGAGCAGAGCACTCCACAGTGCTCTGTTTTTTGCTGGCCGGCGAGGAAGTTCATTCGGGTGCTCTAGCTCACCTCTTATGCATGTGAGGTGTTCGATGAAATGCCCGAGCCACATTAGTTAAGCTTTTCTGCTCTCGAAGCTCGACTTCGGAGCTCCAATTTTTCCGAGGTTTGTCTAGGTTTAGCGGTCCGTCACCCCCGTCCTCGTCTTCACCGCCGTCGATCGCCTGCGCCGATCTTATCGATGGCACCACCGTGGTGAGCCTCTTGTTCTTATCTTCTTTCTAAAAGAAAAAAAAATCTTACTTTAGATAAATTCTTGTCTAATTTTCTTACTTTTGACACACATAATTATATATAATGCACGCAGATGAACCGGCAATGGATGTACGGTGACAGACACACCTCCAAGTACATTAAGGGCGTGCGTAAATTTCTCGAAGTGGCTGAGGCAAACAAGCAGAATGGTTTTATGTGTTGTCCATGCCCTGATTGTGGGAATACGAGGTCTTACTCTGACAAGAAAATCCTTCACACCCACCTGCTTTATAAGGGTTTCATGCCACACTATAATGTTTGGACAAAGCACGGACAAATAGGGGTTATGATGGAGGACAACGAAGAAGAAGAGGGCGATGAAAACTATGTGCCCCCTGAATACAGTGATGCTGCAACGGGGGAAGTTGAAGATCAAGAGGAAGCTGAAGATTAAGAGGAACCAGACGATGTGCCCGATGATGATCTCCGTCAGGTCATTGTTGATGCAAGGGAAAAGTGCGAAAGTGAAAAGGAGAAGCTGAAGTTCGATCGCATGTTAGAGGATCACAAAAAAGGGTTGTACCCCAATTGCGAAGATGGCAACACAAAGCTCGGTACCGTACTGGAATTGCTGCAGTGGAAGGCCGAGAATGCTGTGCCTGACAAAGGATTTGAGAAGCTACTGCAAATATTGAAGAAGAAGTTTCCAAAGAATAACGAATTGCTCGACAGTACGTACGCAGCAAAGAAGGTCGTATGCCCTCTAGGATTGGAGGTGGAGAAGATACATGCATGCTCTAATGACTGCATCCTCTACCGCAGTGCGTACAAGGATTTGAATGCATGTCCGGTATGCGGTCCATTGCGGTATAAGATCAGACGAGATGACCCTAGTGATGTTGAGGCCGAGCCCCGCAGGAAGAGGGTTCCTGCGAAGGTGATGTGGTATGCTCCTATAATACCATGGTTGAAATGACTGTTCAGAAACGAAGAGCATGCCAAGTTGATGCGATGGCACAGTGAGGACCGTAAGAAAGACGGGAAGTTGAGAGCACCCGCTGACGGGTCGCAGTGGAGAAAAATCGAGAGAAAGTACTGGGCTCAGTTTGCAAGTGACCCAAGGAACGTATGGTTTGGTCTAAGCGCGGATGGCATTAATCCTTTCAGAGAGCAGAGCAGCAATCACAACACCTGGCCCGTGACTCTATGTATGTATAACCTTCCTCCTTGGATGTGCATGAAGCGGAAGTTCATTATGGTGCCAATTCTCATCCAAGGCCCTGAGCAACCCGGCAACGACATTGATGTGTACCTAAGGCCATTAGTTGAAAAACTTTTATAGCTGTGGAATGGAAACGGTGTACGTGCGTGGGATGAGCACAAACATGTGGAATTTTATCTGCATGCGTTGCTGTTCGTAACCATCAGTGATTGGCCTGCTGTCAAAAACCTTTCAGGACAGACAAATAAGGGATACCACGCATGCATGCACTGTTTAGCTGACACCGAAAGTATATACCTGGACATATGCAGGAAGAATGTGTATCTGGGTCATCGTCGATTTCTCCCGACCAACCATCAATGTCGAAAGAAAGGCAAGGATTTCAAAGGCAAGGCAGATCACCGGAAGAAGCCTGCCATGCGTACCGGTGATCACTTACTTGATATGGTCTCTGATTTACACGTAATATTTGGAAAGGGTCCCGATGGACTAGCTGTTCCGAATGACGCTGAGGGACGTGCACCCATGTGGAAGAAGAAATCTATATTTTAGGACCTACCCTACTGGAAAGAGCTAGAGGTACGCTCTTCAATCAACGTGATGCACGTGACGAAGAACCTTTGCGTGAACCTGTTAGGCTTCTTGGCGTGTATGGGAAGACAAAATATATGAAGGAAATATGCCCTAGAGGCAATAATAAGGTATTATTTATTTCCTTATATCATGATAAATGTTTATTATTCATGCTAGAATTGTATTAACCGGAAACATAATACATGTGTGAATACATAGACAAACAGAGTGTCACTAGTATGCCTCTATTAGACTAGCTCGTTAATTAAAGATGGTTATGTTTCCTAACCATAGGCATGAGTTGTCATTTGATTAATGGGATCACATCATTAGGATAATGATGTGATTGACTTGACCCATTCCATTAGCTTAGCACTCGATCGTTTAGTATGTTGCTATTGCTTTCTTCATGACTTATACATGTTCCTATGACTATGAGATTATGCAACTCCCGTTTACCGAAGGAACACTTTGTGTGCTACCAAACGTCATAACGTAACTGGGTGATTATAAAGGTGCTCTACAGGTGTCTCCGAAGGTACTTGTTGGGTTGGCGTATTTCGAGATTAGGATTTGTCACTCCGATTGTCGGAGAGGTATCTCTGGGCCCACTCGGTAATGCACATCACTATAAGCCTTGCAAGCATTGCAACTAATGAGTTAGTTGCGGGATGATGTGTTATGTAACGAGTAAAGAGACTTGCCGGTAACGAGATTGAACTAGGTATTGAGATACCGACGATCGAATCTCGGGCAAGTAACATACCGATGACAAAGGGAACAACATATGTTGTTATGCGGTTTGACCGATAAAGCTCTTCGTAGAATATGTAGGAGCCAATATGAGCATCCAGGTTCCGCTATTGATTATTGACCGGATACATGTCTCGGTCATGTCTACATAGTTCTCGAACCCGTAGGGTCCGCACGCTTAAAGTTCGCTGATGGTTATATTATGAGTTTATGTGTTTTGATGTACTGAAGGAGTTCGGAGTCCCGGATGAGATCGGGGACATGACGAGGAGTCTGGAAATGATCGAGACGTAAAAATCGATATATTGGACGACTATATTCGAACATCGGAAAGGTTCCGAGTGATTCGGGTATTTTCGGGAGTACCCGAGAGTTACGGGAATTCGTATTGGGCCTTAATGGGCCATACGGGAAAGGAGAGAAAGGCCTCAACGGGTGGCCGCACCCCTCCCCATGGGCTGGTCCGAATTGGACTAGGGAGGGGGGCGCCCCCTTCCTTCCTTCTCCTTTTCCCTTCCCTTTCCTTCCCTCCTACTCCTACTAATTGGAAGGGCTCCTAGTTCTACTAGGAAATGGTGAACCCTACTCCCGGTGGGAGTAGGACTCCCCTAGGGTGCACCATAGAGAGGGCCGGCCCTCCCCCTCCTCCACTCCTTTATATACGGGGGCAGGGGGCACCCCAAAGACACAACAATTGATCATTGATCTCTTAGCCGTGTGCGGTGCCCCCCTCCACCATAGTCCATCTCGATAATACTGTAGCGGTGCTTAGCCGAAGCCCTGCATCGGTAGAACATCAACATTGTCACCACGCCGTCGTACTGACGAAACTCTCCCTCAATACTCGGCTGGATCGGAGTTCAAGGGACGTCATCGGGCTAAACGTGTGCTGAACTCGGAGGTGCCGTACGTTCGGTACTTGATCGGTCGGATCGTGAAGACGTACGACTAAATAAACCGCGTTGTGCTAACGCTTCCACTTTCGGTCTACGAGGGTACGTGGACAACACTCTCCCCTCTCGTTGCTATACATCACCATGATCTTGTGTGTGCGTACGAATTTTTTTGAAATTACTACGTTCCCCAACAGTGGCATCCGAGCCAGGTTTTATGCATAGATGTCATATGCACGAGTAGAACACAAGTGAGTTGTGGGCGATATAAGTAATACTGCTTACCAGCATGTCATACTTTGGTTCGGCGGTATTGTTGGATGAAGTGGCCCGGACCGACATTACGCGTACGCTTACGCGAGACTGGTTCTACCGACGTGCTTTGCACACAGGTGGCTGGCGGGTGTCAGTTTCTCCAACTTTAGTTGAACCGAGTGTGGCTACGCCCGATCCTTTAAAAGGTTAAAACATCACTAACTTGACAAACTATTGTTGTGGTTTTGATGCGTAGGTAAGAACGGTTCTTGCTCAGCCCGTAGCAGCCACGTAAAACTTGCAACAACAAAGTAGAGGACGTCTAACTTGTTTTTGTAGGGAATATTGTGATGTGATATGGTCAAGACATGATGCTAAATTTTATTGTATGAGATGATCATGTTTTGTAACCGCGTTATCGGCAACTGGCAGGAGCCATATGGTTGTCGCTTTATTGTATGCAATGCAATCGCCCTGTAATGCTTTACTTTATCACTAAGCGGTAGCGATAGTCGTGGAAGCATAAGATTGGCGAGACGACAATGATGCTACGATGGAGATCAAGGTGTCGCGCCGGTGACGATGGTGATCATGACGGTGCTTCGGAGATGGAGATCACAAGCACAAGATGATGATGGCCATATCATATCACTTATATTGATTGCATGTGATGTTTATCTTTTATGCATCTTATCTTGATTTGATTGACGGTAGCATTATAAGATGATCTCTCACTAAATTTCAAGATAAAATTGTTCTCCCTGAGTATGCACTGTTACCAAAGTTCGTCGTGCCCAGACACCACGTGATGATTGGGTGTGATAAGCTCTACGTCCATCTACAACGGGTGCAAGCCAGTTTTGCACACGCAGAATACTTAGGTTAAACTTGACGAGCCTAGCATATGCAGATATGGCCTCGCAACACTGAGACCGAAAGTTCGAGCGTGAATCATATAGTAGATATGATCAACATAGTGATGTTCACCATTGAAAACTACTCCATTTCACGTGATGATCGGTTTTGGTTTAGTTGATTTGGATCACGTGATCACTTAGAAGATTAGAGGGATGTCTTTCTAAGTGGGAGTTCTTAAGTCATATGATTAATTGAACTTAAATTTATCATGAACTTAGACTTGGTAGTATTAGCATATCTATGTTGTAGATCAATAGCTCGCGTTTAGCTCCCCTGTTTTATTTTTGATATGTTCCTAGAGAAAACTAAGTTGAAAGATGTTAGTAGTAATGATACGGATTGGATCCGTGATCTGAGGTTTATCCTCATTACTGCACAGAAGAATTATGTCCTTGATGCACCGCTAGATGACAAACCTATTGCAGGAGCAGATGCAGATGTTATGAACGTTTGGCTAGCTCGGTATGATGACTACTTGATAGTTTAGTGCACCATGCTTAAACGACTTAGAATCGGGACTTCAAAGACGTTTTGAACATCATGGACCATATGAGATGTTCCAGGAGTTGAAGTTAATATTTCAAGTAAATACCCGAGTTGAGAGATATGAAGTCTCCAACAAGTTCTATAGCTAAAAGATGGAGGAGAATAGCTCAAGAAGTGAGCATGTGCTCAGATTGTCTGGGTACTACAATCGATTGAATCAAGTGGGAGTTAATCTTCCAGATAAAATAGTGATTGACAGAATTCTCTAGTCACCATCACCAAGTTAGTAGAACTTCGTGATGAACTATAATATGCAAGGGATAACGGAAACGATTCCCAAGCTCTTCGTGATGCTGAAATCGACGAAGGTAGAAATCAAGAAAAGCATCAAGTGTTGATGGTAAACAAAACCACTAGTTTCAAGTAAAGGGACAAAGGGAAGAAAGGGGAACTTCAAGAAGAACGGCAAACAAGTTGCTGCTCAAGTGAAAAAACTCAAGTCTGGACCTAATCCTAAAACTGAGTGCTTCTACTGCAAAGGGACTGGTCATTGCAAGCGGAACTACCCCAAGTAATTGGCGGATAAGAAGGATGGCAAAGTGAACATAGGTATATATGATATACATGTTATTGATGTGTACTTTACTAATGTTTATAGCAACCCCTTAGTATTTGATACTAGTTCAGTTGCTAAGAATAGTAACTCGAAACAGGAGTTGCAGAATGAACAGAGACTAGTTAAGGGTGAAGTGACGATGTGTATTGGAAATGGTTCCAATATTGATATGATCATCATCGCACACTCCTATACTTTCGGGATTAGTGTTAAACCTAAAATAAATGTTATTTAGTGTTTGCGTTGAGCATGAATATGATTGGATCATGTTTATTGCAATATGGTTATTCATGTAAGTTAGAGAATAATTGTTGTTCTATTTACATGAATAAAACCTTCTATGGTCATACACCCAATAAAAATGGTTTGTTGGATCTCGATCGTGATGATACACATTTTTATAATATTGAAGCCAAAATATGCAAAGTTAATAATGATAGTGCAAATATTTGTGGCACTGCCGTTTAGGTCATATTGGTGTAAAGCGCATGAAGAAAATCCATGCCAATGGGTTTTTGGAATCACTTGATTATGAATCAGTTGATGCTTGCGAATCATGCCTCATGGGCAAGATGACTAAGACTCCGTTCTCCGGAACAATGGAGCGAGCAACAGATTAGTTGGAAATCATACATACTGATGTATGTGGTCCGATGAATATTGAGGCTCGCGGCAGGTATCATTATTTTCTGATCTTCACAGATGATTTGAGCAGATATGAGTATATCTACTTGATGAAACACAAGTCTGAAACATTTGAGAAGTTCAAAGAATTTCAGAGTGAACTGGAGAATCATCGTAACAAAAATAAAAGTTTCTATGATATGATCGCAGAAGTAAAATATTTGAGTTATGAGTTTGGCCTTCAATTAAAACAATGTGAAATAGTTTCACTACTCATGACACCTGGAACACCACAGTGTAATGGTGTGTACGAACGTTGTAACCATACTTTATTAAATATGGTGCGATCTATGATGTCTCTTACCGATTTACCACTATCGTTTTGGGGTTATGCATTAGAGACAGCTACATTCACATTAAATAGGGCACCATCTAAATCCGTTGAGACGACACCGTATGAACCATGGTTTGGCAAGAAACCTAAGATGTCATTTCTTAAAGTTTGAGGTTGCAATGCTTGTGTGAAAAAGTTTCAACCTGGTAAGCTCAGACCCAAATCGGAGAAGTGCATCTTCATAGGATACCCAAAAGAAAATGTTGGGTACACCTTCTATCACAGATCCAAAGGTAAGATATTCATTGCTGAGAATGGATCCTTTCTAGAGGAGTTTCTCTCGAAAGAAGTGAGTGGGAGGAAAGTAGACCTTGATGAGGTAACTGTACCTGCTCCCTTATTGGAAAGTAGTTCATCACAGAAATCTGCTCATGTGACTACTGCACCAATTAGTGAGGAAGCTAATGATGATGATCATGTAACTTCAGATCAAGTTACTACCGAACCTCGTAGGTAAACCAGAGTGAGATCCACACCAGAGTGGTACGGTAATCCTGTTCTGGAGGTCATGTTACTTGACCATGACGAGCCTACGAACTATGAGGAAGCGATGATGAGCCCATATTCCGCGAAATGGCTTGAGGCCATGAAATCTGAGATGAGATCCATGTATGAGAACAAAGTATGGACTTTGATTGACTTGCCATTGATCGGCGAGCCATTGAGATTAAATGGATCTTCAAGAGGAAGACGGCCGCTGATAGTAGTGTTACTATCTACAAAGCTAGAATTGTTGCAAAAAGGTTTTCGACAAGTTCAAGGTGTTGACTACGATGAGAGTTTCTCACTCGTGTCTATGCTTAAGTCTGTCCGAATCATGTTAGCAATTGCCGCATTTTATGAAATCTGGCAAATGGATAAATAAAATTGCATTCCTTAATGGATTTATTAAAGAAGAGTTGTATATGATGCAACTAGAAGGTTTTGTCAATCCTAAAGGTACTAACAAAATATGCAAGCTCCAGCGATCCATCTATGGGCTGGTGCAAGCATCTCGGAGTTGGAATATACGCTTTGATAAGTTGATCAAAGCATATAGTTTTATACAGACTTGCAGTGAAGCATGTATTTACAAGAAAGTGAGTGGGAGCACTACAGCATTTCTGATAAGTATATGTGAATGACATATTGTTGATCGGAGATAATGTAGAATTATTCTGCAAAGCATAAAGAATGTTTGAAAGGAGTTTTTCAAAGAAAGACCTCGGTGAAGCTGCTTACATATTGAGCATCAAGATCTATAGGGATAGATCAAGACGCTTGATAAGTTTTTTCAATGAGTACATACCTTGACAAGATTTTGAAGTAGTTCAAAATGGAACAGTCAAAGAAGGAGTTCTTGCCTGTGTTACAAGGTGTGAAGTTGAGTAAGACTCAAAACCCGACCACGGCAGGAGATAGAGAGAGAATGAAAGTCATTCCCTATGCCTCAGCCATAGGTTCTATAAAGTATGCCATGTTGTGTACCAGACCTATTGTATACCCTGCCCTGAGTTTGACAAGGGAGTACAATAGTGATCTAGGAGTAGATCACTGGACATTGGTCAAAATTATCCTTAGTGGAATAAGGATAAGTTTCTCGATTATGGAGGTGACAAAAGGTTCGTCGTAAAGGGTTACGTCGATGCAAGTTATGACACTGATCCAGATGACTCAAAGTCTCAATTTGGATACATATTGAAAGTGGGAGCAATTAGCTAGAGTAGCTCCGTGCAGAGCATTGCTGACATAGAAATTTGCAAAATACATACGGATCTGAATGTGGCAGACCCGTTGACTAAACTTCCCTCACAAGCAAAACATGATCACACCTTAGTACTCTTTGGGTATTAATCACATACCGATGTGAAGTAGATTATTGACTCTAGTAAACCCTTTGGGTGTTGGTCACATGACGATGTGAACTATGGGTGTTAATCACATCGTAATGTGAACTATTGATGTTAAATCACATGGCAATGTGAACTAGATTATTGACTCTAGTGCAAGTGGGAGACTGAAGGAAATATTCCCTAGAGGCAATAATAAAGTATTATTTATTTCCTTATATCATGATAAATGTTTATTATTCATGCTAGAATTGTATTAGCCGGAAACATAATACATGTGTGAATACATAGACAAACAGAGTGTCACTAGTATGCCTCTACTAGACTAGCTTGTTAATTAAAGATGGTTATGTTTCCTAACCATAGGCATGAGTTGTCATTTGATTAACGGGATCACATCATTAGGATAATGATGTGATTGACTTGACCCATTCCGTTAGCTTAGCACTCGATCGTTTAGTATGTTGCTATTGCTTTCTTCATGACTTATACATGTTCCTATGACTTTGAGATTATGCAACTCCCGTTTACCGGAGGAACACTTTGTGTGCTACCAAACGTCACAACGTAACTAGGTGATTATAAAGGTGCTCTACAGGTGTCTCCGAAGGTAATTGTTGGGTTGGCGTATTTGAGATTAGGATTTGTCACTCCGATTGTCGGAGAGGTATCTCTGGGCCCACTCGGTAATGCACATCACTATAAGTCTTGCAAGCATTGCAACTAATGAGTTAGTTGCGGGATGATGTGTTACGGAACGAGTAAAGAGACTTGCTGGTAACGTGATTGAACTAGGTATTGAGATACCGATGATCGAATCTCGGGCAAGTAACATACCGATGACAAAGGGAACAACGTATATTGTTATGCGGTTTGACTGATAAAGCTCTTCGTAGAATATGTAGTAGCCAATATGAGCATCCAGGTTCCGCTATTGGTTATTGACCGGAGACATGTATTGGTCATGTCTACATAGTTCTCGAACCCGTAGGGTCCACACGCTTAAAGTTCGATGATGGTTATATTATGAGTTTATGTGTTTTGATGTGCCGAAGGAGTTAGGGGTCCCGGATGAGATCGGGGACATGACGAGGAGTCTCGAAATGGTCGAGACGTAAAAATCGATATATTTGACGACTATATTCGGACATCGAAAAGGTTCCGAGTGATTCGGGTATTTTCGGGAGTTACGGAAATTCGTATTGGGCCTTAATGGGCCATACGGGAAAGGAGAGAAAGGCCTCAAAGGGTGGCCGCACCCCTCCCCATGGGCTGGTCCGAATTGGACTAGGGAGGGGGCGCCCCTTCCTTCCTTCTCCTTTTCCCTTCCCTTTCCTTCCCTCCTTCTCCTACTAATTGGAAGGGCTCCTAGTTCTACGAGGAAATGGTGAATCCTACTCCCGGTGGGAGTAGGACTCCCCTAGGGCGCGCCATAGAGAGGGCCGGCCCTTCCCCTCCTCCGCTCCTTTATATACGAGGGCAGGGGGCTCCCCAAAGACATAACAATTGATCATTGATCTCTTAGCCGTGTGTGGTGCCCCCCTCCACCATAGTCCACCTCGATAATACTGTAGCGGTGCTTAGGCGAAGCCTTGCGTCGGTAGAACATCAACATCATCACCACGCCGTCGTGCTGACGAAACTCTCCCTCAACACTCAGCCGGATCAGAGTTCGAGGGACATCATCGGGCTGAACGTGTGCTGAACTCGGAGGTGCCGTACGTTCGGTACTTGATCGGTCGGATCGTGAAGACGTACGACTACATCAACCGCGTTGTGCTAACGCTTCCGCTTTCGATCTACGAGGGTACGTGGACAACACTCACCCCTCTCGTTGCTATGCATCACCATGATCTTGCGTGTGCGTAGGAATTTTTTTGAAATTACTACGTTCCCCAACAAGATACACCTGACGCACGGGAGGACCTGCAACGTTTGCACGAAAAAGACGGCATGCCTCCAAAGCAGTATGAAGGTCCTGCCAGCTACGCTCTTACCAAAGAAGAGAAGGAAATCTTTTTTGAATGCCTGCTCAGTATGAAGGTCCCGACTGGCTTCTCATCGAATATAAAGGGAATAATAAATATTCCAGAGAAAAAGTTTCAGAACCTAAAGTCCCATGACTGCCACGTGGTTATGACGCAACTGCTTCCGGTTGCATTGAGGGGGGGCTTCTACCGAAAAACGTCCGAGTAGCCATTGTGAAGCTATGTGCGTTCCTCAATGCAATCTCTCAGAAGGTGATCGATCCAGATATCATACCAAGGCTAAGGAGTGATGTGGCGCAATGTTTTGTCAGTTTCGAGCTGGTGTTCCCACCATCCTTCTTCAATATCATGAGGCACGTCCTAGTTCATCTAGTCGACGAGATTGTCATTCTAGGCCCCGTATTTCTACATAATATGTTCCCTTTGAGAGTTTCATGAGAGTCCTAAAGAAATATGTCCGTAACCGTGCTAGGCCAGAAGGAAGCATCTCCATGGGCCATCAAACAGAGGATGTCATTTGGTTTTGTGTTGACTTCATTCCTGGCCTTAAGAAGATAGGTCTCCCTAAATCGCGGTATGATGGGAGACTGACTGGAAAAGGCACGCTAGGAGCGGACTCAATAATATGCAGGGACGGGCATTCTTGGTCTCAAGCACACTACACAGTTCTACAGAACTCTACCTTGGTGACCCCGTATATCGATGAACACAAGAACAGTCTGCGCTACAAACACCCGGAGCAGTGTGACGACTGGATTACATGTGAACACATCATGACTTTCAGCAATTGGTTGGAAACACGTCTCAGAGGTGACAAAACTGTTTCTGATGAGCTGTACTCGTTGTCCAAGGGACCATCTTCGACTATATTGACTTACAAAGGATACGAGATAAATGGGAATACATTTTACACAATTGCCCAAGATCAAAAGAGCACCAACCAAAACAGCAGTGTCCACTTTGATGCAGCGACCGAGAGGGGAAAGGACACGTATTATGGTTACATGGTGGACATATGGGAACTTGACTAGGAACATGATTTTAAGGTCCCTTTGTTTAAGTGCAAATGGGTCAATCTGTCAGGAGGTGGGGTACAGGTAGACCCACAGTACGGAATGACAACAGTGGATCTGAACAATCTTGGGTACAATGACGAACCGTTCGTCCTAGCCAATGATGTGGCACAGGTTATCTATGTGAAAGACGTGTCTACCAAACCGAGAAAAAGAAAAGATAAAGAAGCGAATACATCATACGATGAGCCAAAGCGCCACATAGTTCTTTTAGAAAAAAGGGACATCGTGGGAGTGGATGGCAAGACAGACATGTCCGAAGATTATGAAAAGTTTCATGAAATTCCTCCCTTCAAAGTCAAGGCTGATCCAAGCATCCTGATAAACGATGAAGATTATCCATGGTTACGGCGCAATAAGCAAAGCACACAAGTGAAGAAAAAGTGAAGACGTTTTGTCCACAACTATTATGATGATACCATGCCAACTTTCAACCTTTTCCTAGTTCATTTGAAATGCATGTTGTAACAGACGAGTTTCCGTATGAAACCCTGATATCTCAAAACAGATTGTCCATTTTGTTAAAATGCTTTGAATGTTTTGTTGAAATGCTTTGAATGTTGCATTTTATAAACCTCTAGTATTATTGAAACTAAAATTGTATAGAATTTATGCAACTAAAATTATATAAAATTTTCATAAAGAACTTTTTGTTACAAACTTTAATAGCAAAAAGAACTATCATAAAATAAATTAAATAAGTAATTAGAAACAAAATAATATAAACTTTAATAAAATATATAAGTAGAAACAAAATAAACTAAAATAAAATAAATTTTAATAACATAAATAAAATTTATGAAACTAAAATTATCAAAGTATTTTCTCTTCAAAACATTATAAGCAACCTCTAGTATTATTGAAACTAAAATTACATATAAAATTGATGCAACTAAAATTATCAAATTATTTTCTGTTCAAAATCATTAAAAGCAAAAAGGATTTTTATAAAGAACTTTTTTGTTAGAAACATTAGTAGAAAAATAAAATAAAATAAATTTTTGGTTGTAAGTAGAAACAAAACAAAATAAATAAAGCAAAAACAAAAACAAAAAAGGGAAAAATTAAAAATATACCACCTACTGGGCCTCCACGGCCTGAATACGACTAGAAAGCCATCCATGGGCCAGGATTCAGGCCCGCAGAAGGCCCAGTAGGCCGATCGGGCATACCAGTGACAATTAGGCCTGAAAGCCTGCAATCGGGCATACCAGTGACAATTAGTACATATGCCCCCCTTTGGTACCGGTTGGTGCCACGAACCGGGACCAAAGGCAGCCGCTTCCCGCCTTTTGGGCTGCCGAAAACTGACCTTTGGTCCCGGCTGGTGGCACCAACCGGGACTAAAGGGGCATTGGTCCCGGTTTGCGCCAATAACCGGGACCAATGCCTCCTTTATATAAGCAGGACTTGTAAAGTTTTCGTTCAGTTCTCATTCCCCCACCGCGACGCCGCCAGGCTGCCCCCCTATCTCGCCGTTGCCATCGTCGCCCTGCCTCCGACGCGCCGCCCCGACGCCGTCCCACCCCGGACCGATGCCGTCGCCGCCCCGCGCCACCCCGGCCCCGACGCCACCGGCCCAGCCTCCTCGTCGCCGTCGCCGCGCACCCAGTGAGCGCTGCCCGCTGATCCCCTCCTCCTCCCTGTAATGGCCGCCGCCGCCGCCCCTGCCGCCGCGCCCCCTATTTATAGATGTTGTAATTTAGTTGTTTTAATTTGGATGTGTAGTTAATTTAGTTGTATTAATTTAGATGTGTAGTTTAGATTTTGTTCATAGAATTTTTATGATTTTTTTCTGTTGTATTTTTGTTCATAGATTTTTTATGATTTTTTCATAGAATTTTCTTTGTCAATTTATGTATATGTTCATGTTGTGTATGTATAGGAAAATTGTGTATGATCAAAGTCATTTATGTATATGTTCATATTTAGAAGAAAAAGGAGAGAAAAAAGGAAAATAAGAAGAGGAAGAAGGAGGAGAAGAAAAAGAATAAGAAGAAGAAGAGGAGAAATAAATAAGAACATGAAAAAGAAGAAAAAAAAGAGGAGAAGAAGAAGGAAATAAATAAATTTTCTTCTTCTCCTCTTTTTTCTTCTTCGATCTCCTCCTCTATTTATTTCTTCTTCTCCTCTTTTTTTCTTCTTCTTCCTCTTCTTATTTTTTTATCGGGTATGTCGTTGTCGATATACCCCCCCTCCCCGATAAGTTTTAGTAAGTACTACTTACAAAGTGCTTAATTAATTAGTAGTTGAACTAGTTGATTTAATAAAACTACTTTATTTTACTATATATAGAAGTAGTTTATTTTTAGTAAGTACTACTTTATTCTATTTATAGTAAGTGCTTAGTAGTTGAACTAATTGATTTAATAAAACTAGTTTATTTTACTATAGAAGTAGTTTATTTTTAGCAAGAAAATTAATATAACTAGTTTATTTTTTAGTTAAAGCAATTATTCCCGCATCGACGTCGACGATGCCTATCCCGCATCCTCGTCGTCGACTTGGCGGAGGAGGCCGACTTGATCAGAGGGGCCATGTCCGGGACTGGGCTCCGCCGGGATGGTTTTGGGATGTGCTACCTTCCGGGGGGCGTAGGTTGGTGAGGAGCCAGCCCACCGTTGACCCGATCCTTGTTTGGTGGCGGTCGCGTGGGGCAGTGATGGTGCCGAGGCTTCTGGACACCGTGGAGGTGGTACGTCACCGTGTCAGCGAGGAGGACGAGCACATCCATCGCTACATGGTTACGTTGGAGGGCAGGTTCGACAATACCTGGCAGGTTCTTCAGGGATCTCACTGGAGCAATCATGTGATGGTTCTTTCTCTATGGATGTCCACCGCCCGTGCCGATACCCGTCGGGCGCTACGGTTCTAGCTGTACTAGCGATGTTATATGTACGATAGTATTCGAGGTGTATTAGTGATAATATTCGACGATGTATGGTCGCAAGAGATGATGTAGTTTTGCTTATAATTGAATGCCTCCTAATTTTAATACTACTTTATTTTGTGATTTGATTTTGCTTATTGAATGCTCAAATTGGAAAACTACTCCTACTTTGAATGCTAAAATTGGAGAGCACTATGCAAGGCGTATGCATATGATTAGTTGATAGCTTATAGGGTTTTGTTTTCGCAGAAATCTAGGAGCCCCCCTCCATCTTCCCCGCCGTCGTCCCCGTCACCGACCCCCTCCGACATCGAGGTTAGACCAGCCAAATCCTTTTTTAGAAATATAATTAAATGATATTTTGGGTTTACTTTAAGTCTGTCGAGTCTCCACCATATATGAGAGGACGAAGAAGCCCGACTGTTGTCGTGGGGTCGTTTCTCCTTCTTCTCCCGGTGCAAGACCTTTGTTATGCACTAGGGGAAGAAGGAGTAACGACCATCACCGACAGTCGCAAATGTTAGAGAGGAATCAGTGAGGGAGAGTTCCACCATATATATATGAGAGGACTAAGAATCCCGACTGTTGTCGTGGGGGTCGCTTCTCCTTCATTCCCGTGTGCTACACATTTTGGTGTAATGCATTCGGGGACAAAGTGAGGAGCGACCATCACCGAGAGTCGAATATATACACCACGTGAGCTGAGAGTTTTCAAGAAAAGACTCGACAGACCGATAGTCAACCCGTGATGAATAATAATAATCTAATTTAGTTTTGTAGTACATATATTTAATTGTACAAGTTTAATCTTTGAATTATGAACGTAGGAAATGTCGTCATCAGACGACGAAAGTCTCCCGGGGGAGTGCAGCGGGTGCCACGACAATCGAGGTCTGTGCGACATGCCTCACCTGGACGATGATCGGCGCTTTAGCATTAAGCTCGAGGAGACCTTCGATGTTGAAATGGTACGCAACGACGACAAGTGTTTTTTCGTAATTAAGCATGACTACAACTATTTCAACGTGTAATTTTCATCTTTTACAATTCGAGTAGCTTATCCCATGCCATGCAAGGCGCTATGTCTTGGAGAGGATGGGTTTTGAAGACCATGAAAATTTTGAAACAAAGAAAATTCACCTAAGGACTCATCATCATGTGGATTTTGAAGTAAAGTTGTACAATTCTGAGAGCATAACTGATACGTATCCAACGTATCTATAATTTTTGATTGCTCCATGCTATATTATCTACTATTTTGGACATTATTGAGCTTTATTATCCACTTTTATATTATTTTTGGGACTAACCTATTAACCGGAGGCCCAACCCAGAATTGCTGTTTTTTGCCTGTTTTAGGGTTTCGAAGAAAAGAATATCAAACGGAGTCCAAACGAAATGAAACCTTCGGGAACGTGATTTTCTCATCGAATACAACTCAGGAGACTTGGACCCTACTCAAGACACGTAACAGGAGGCCACGAGGTAGGGGGCGCGCCTACCCCCCCCCCCCCCCCCCCCGGCGCGCCCTTCACCCTCGTGGGCCCCCTGTTGCTCCACCGACGTACTTCTTCCTCCAATATATACCCACGTACCCCCAAATGATCAAATATGGAGCCAAAACCCTAATTCCACCGCTGTAACTTTCTGTATCCACGAGATCCCATCTTGGGGCCTGTTCCGGAGCTCCGCTGGAGGGGGCATCGATCACGGAGGGCTTCTTCATCAACACCATAGCCCCTCCGATGAAGTTGAGTAGTTTACCTCAGACCTACGGGTCCATAGTTAGTAGCTCGATGGCTTGTTCTCTCTTTTTGGATCTCAATACAATGTTCTCCCCCTCTCTTGTGGAGATCTATTCAATGTAACCATCTTTTTGCGGTGTGTTTGTTGAGACCGATGAATTGTGGGTTTATGATCAAGTCTATCTGTGAATAATATTTCAATCTTCTCTGAATTCTTTTATGTATGATTGGTTATCTTTGCAAGTCTCTTTGAATTATCAGTTTGGTTTGGCCTACTAGATTGATCTTTCTTGCAATGTGAGAAGTGCTTAGCTTTGGGTTCAATCTTGTGGTGTCCTTTCCCAGTGACAGTAAGGGCAGCAAGGCACGTATTGTATTGTTGCCATCGAGGATAACAAGATGGGGTTTTCTTCATATTGCATGAGTCTACCCCTCTACATCATGTCATCTTGCTTAAGGGGTTACTCTGTTTTTAACTTAATACTCTAGATGCATGCTGGATAGCGGTCGATGAGTGTAGTATTGGGTGGTAGATGCAGGCAGGAGTCGGTCTACTTGTCTCGGACGTGATGCCTATATACATGATCATACCTAGATATTCTCATAACTATGCTCAATTATGTCAATTGCTCAATAGTAACTTGTTCACCCACCGTAGAATACTTATGCTCTCGAGAGAAGCCACTAGTGAAACCTATGGCCCCCGGGTCTATCTTCATCATATTAATCTCCTACTACTTAGTTATTTACTTTGCCATTTACTTTGCCTTTATTTTACTTTGCATCTTTATCATAAAAATACCAAAAATATTATCTTATCATATCTATCAGATCTCACTCTCGTAAGTGGCCCTATAGGGATTGACAACCCCTATTTGCGTTTGTTGCGAGGATTTATTTTTTTTGTTTAGGTGCGAGGGACTCGCGCGTAGCTTCCTACTGGATTGATACCTTGGTTCTCAAAAACTGAGGGAAATACTTACGCTACTTTGCTGCATCATCCCTTCCTCTTTGGTGAAAACCAACGCAGTGCTAAAAGAGGTAGCAAGAAGGATTTCGGCCGCCGTTGCCAGGGAGGTCTACGCAAAAGTCAACATACCAAGTACCCATCACATGCCCTTATCTCCCGCATTACATTATTTGCCATTTGCATCTCGTTTTCCTCTCCCCCACTTCACCCTTGCCATTTTATTCGCCCTCTCTCTCTCTCTATCCTCCCTCTCTATTTGCCTCTTTTTGCCCGCTTGCTTTTTTTGCTTGTGTGTTAGTCTGTTTACTTGTCGTTATGGCTAGTCCCTTATCTTCTCCGTTGTCTCCCAAGAATGAAATTCTAAATTTTAAGCAAAGGAGGGTGAAAATCTAAAAGATGCTTGGTATAGAATTTGCAATGCTCAAAATAAATCTACTAGGAAGCAATCTACTACCATTCTCCTTCGCAATTTTTATGTAGGCATTACTCCTTGGCACCGTTATGTTCTTGATACTATTACCGGGGGGAACTTTTTGGGTAGCCATACTTTTGATTCTTATAATGCTATGTTAGATTTATTTGGCTCACCCCCTCTCTTGGTTAATGGAACTATATTAACTTTGGAGCATGTAATGCAAAGGCTTGAAATTATTGAAAATAAGGTTGCTACCATAGAATTGATTGAAAATGTGGATAAAAAGATCCACAGCTGAATCTCTCAATATGGATCTAAAGTAGGAGTTACTTTGAAAGATATTAAAGAAAAGGAACCCATAGTTAATGAGAAAATAAATCACGATTCCGTTAGGATCGATAAACTTGAGAATATTATTACCAACTTGGGAACCGCTTTTTCTTCCATAAAGAATACTCCGAGTCCTTCCACTAAAATTGCCAAACTTAAGTACGTTCCCAAAAATAAGGGTGAATCATCTAGTAAGGAAAATGCGGATCTTAAATCTATAAGTGTTCATCCCAATCTTTTTGCTATCATTAAGGAACCATTTGTTACAAATGAATTTTTTGATCTTGTGCCTAAAAGTTTGATAGTTAATAAAAACAAAGAAATTCCTAAAGATGGTAGATGCCTCATTGAGGAATTACCTACCAAAGATGGCAATATCTAGATCTATTCTTGCTTGTTATGCCTGGCTAGGGGCGTTAAACGCTAGCGCTTGTTGGGAGGCAACCCAATTTTATTCTTATTCCTTGCTTTTTGCTCCTGTTTAGTAATAAATAATTTATCTAGCCTCTGTTTTGGTTGTGTTTTTTGTGTTTAACTAGTGTTTGTGCCAAGTAGAACCGTTGGGAAGACTTGGGGAAAGTCTTGTTGAACTTGCTGTAAAAAAACAGAAACTTTAGCGCTCACGAGAACTGCTGTCATTTTTATTTGGAAAGTTCTATTTAGTTAATTAGTTTTTAAGATGATTAATAGATAAATTCCTCACGTCCAGAAATTTATTTTAGAATTTTTGGGGTTCCAGATCTTGCGCTAGCTACAGATTACTATAGACTGTTCTGTTTTTGACAGATTCTGTTTTCGTGTGTTGTTTGCTTATTTTTGATGAATCTATGGCTAGTAAAATAGTTTATAAACCATAGATAAGTTGGAATAAAGTATGTATAACACCCATATAAATAAAGAATGAGTTCATTACAGTACCTTGAAGTGGTCTTTTGTTTTCTTTCGCTAACGGAGCTCACGAGATTTTCTACTTTAAGTTTTGTGTTGTGAAGTTTTCAAGTTTTGGGTAAAGATTTGATGGATTATGGAACAAGGAGTAGCAAGAGCCTAAGATTGGGGATGCCCATGGCACCCCCAATATAATCTAAGGACACATAAAAGCCAAAGCTTGGGGATGCCCCGGAAGGCATCCCTCTTTCGTCTACTTCTATCGGTAACTTTACTTGGAGCTATATTTTTATTTACCACATGATATGTGTTTTGCTTGGAGCGTCCTGTATGATTTGAGTCTTTGCTTGTTAGTTTACCACAATCATCCTTGATGTACACACCTTTTGAGATAGCCATACATGATTTAGAATTTGTTAGAATACTCTATGTGCTTCGCTTATATCTTTTGAGTTATATAATTTTGCTCTAGTGCTTCAGTTATATCTTTTAGAGCATGGTGGTGGATTTGTTTTATAGAAACTATTGATCTCTCATGCTTCACTTAGATTATTTTGAGAGTCTTAATAGCATTGTAATTTGCTTAAAATCCTAATATGCTTGGTATGCAAGATTAATAATAAAACTGTCTTATGAGTGTGTTGAATACTATGAGAAGTTTGATACTTGATAATTGTTTTGAGATATGGAGATGGTGATATTAAAGTCATGCTAGTTGAGTAGTTGTGAAATTGAGAAATACTTGTGTTGAAGCTTGTGATTCCCATAGCATGCACGTATGGTGAACCGTTATGTGATGAAGTCGGAGCATGATTTATTTATTGATTGTCTTCCTTATGAGTGGCGGTCGGGGACGAGCGATGGTCTTTTCCTACCAATCTATCCCCCTAGGAGCATGTGCATAATACTTTGCTTTGATAACTTGTAGTTTTTGCAATAAGTATATGAGTTCTCTATGACTAATGTTGAGTCCATGGATTATACGCACTCTCACCCTTCCACCTTTGCTAGCCTCTCTAATACCGGGCACCTTTTGCCGGTATCATACACCTACCATATACCTTCCTCAAAACAGCCACCATACCTACCTATTATGGCATTTCCATAGCCATTCCGAGATATATTGCCATGCAATTTTCCACCGTTCCGTTTATGACACAGTCCATCATTGTCATATTGCTTAGCATGATCATGTAGTTGACATAGTATTTGTGGCAAAGCCACCGTTCATAATTCTTTCATACTTGTCACTCATGCATCATTCATATTCCGGTACACCGCCGGAGGCATTCATATAGAGTCATATTTTGTTCTAAGTATTGAGTTGTAATTGTTGAGTTGTAAGAAAAATAAAAGTGTGATGATCATCATTATTAGAGCATTGTCCCAGTGAGGAAAGGATGATGAAGACTATGATTACCCCACAAGTCGGGATGAGACTACGGACGAAAAATAAATAAAAGAGGCCAAAGAAGCCCAAATAAAAAAAGAGAACGAAAAGAGGCCATGAAAAAAGAGAAAAGGCCCAAATAAAAAATTAAAAAATGAGAAAAAAAGAGAGAAGGGACAATGTTACTATCCTTTTACCACACTTGTGCTTCAAAGTAGCACCATGATCTTCATAGTAGAGAGTCTCTCATGTTATCACTTTCATATACTAGTGGGAATTTTTCATTATAGAACTTGGCTTGTATATTCCAATGATGGGCTTCCTCAAATTGCCCTAGGTCTTCATGAGCAAGCAAGTTGGATGCACACCCACTTAGTTTCTTTTTGAACTTTCATATACTTATAGCTCTAGTGCATCCGTTGCATGGCAATCCCTACTCACTCACATTGATATCTATTGATGGGCATCTCCATAGCCCGTTGATACACCTAGTTGATGTGAGACTATCTTCTCCTTTTTGTCTTCTCCACAACCACCACTCTATTCCACCTATAGTGCTATATCCATGGCTCACGCTCATGTATTGCGTGAAGATTGAAAAAGTTTTGAGAATGTCAAAAATATGAAACAATTGCTTGGCTTGTCATCGGGGTTGTGCATGATTTAAATATTTTCTGTGGTGAAGATAGAGCATAGCCAGACTATTTGATTTTGTAGGGATAACTTTCTTTAGCCATGTTATTTTGAGAAGACATAATTGCTTTGTTAGTATGCTTGAAGTATTATCGTTTTTATGTCAATATGAACTTTTGTCTTGAATCTTTCGGATCTGAATATTCATACCACAATTAAGAAGAATTACACTAAAATTATGCCAAGTAGCACTCCGCATCAAAAATTCTATTTTTATCATTTACCTACTTGAGGACGAGCAGGAATTAAGCTTGGGGATGCTTGATACGTCTCCAACGTATCTATAATTTTTGATTGCTCCATGCTATATTATCTACTGTTTTGGACATTATTGAGCTTTATTATCCACTTTTATATTATTTTTGGGACTAACCTATTAACCGGAGGCCCTGCCCAGAATTGTTGTTTTTTGCATGTTTTAGTGTTTCGAAGAACAGAATATCAAACGGAGTCCAAACGAAATGAAACCTTTGGGAACGTGATTTTCTCATCGAATACAACTCAGGAGACTTGGACCCTACTCAAGACACGTAACAGGAGGCCACGAGGTAGGGGGCGCGCCTACCACCCCCCCTACCCCCCTGGCACGCCCTCCACCCTCGTGGGCCCCCTGTTGCTCCACCGACGTACTTCTTCCTCCTATATATACCCACGTACCCCCAAATGATCAAATATGGAGCCAAAACCCTAATTCCACCGCTGTAACTTTCTGTATCCACGAGATCCCATCTTGGGGCCTGTTCCGGAGCTCCGCCGGAGGGGGCATCGATCACGGAGGGCTTCTTCATCAACACCATAGCCCCTCCGATGAAGTGTGAGTAGTTTACCTCAGACCTACGGGTCCATAGTTAGTAGCTAGATGGCTTGTTCTCTCTTTTTGGATCTCAATACAATGTTCTCCCCCTCTCTTGTGGAGATCTATTCAATGTAACCTTCTTTTTGCGGTGTGTTTGTTGAGACCGATGAATTGTGGGTTTATGATCAAGTCTATCTATGAATAATATTTGAATCTTCTCTGAATTCTTTTATGTATGATTGGTTATCTTTGCAAGTCTCTTTGAATTATCAGTTTGGTTTGGCCTACTAGATTGATCTTTCTTGCAATGTGAGAAGTGCTTAGCTTTGGGTTCAATCTTGTGGTGTCCTTTCCCAGTGACAGTAAGGGCAGCAAGGCACGTATTGTATTGTTGCCATCGAGGATAACAAGATGGGGTTTTCTTCATATTGCATGAGTCTATCCCTCTATATCATGTCATCTTGCTTAAGGTGTTACTCTGTTTTTAACTTAATACTCTAGATGCAAGCTGGATAGCGGTCGATGAGTGGAGTAATAGCAGTAGATGCAGGCAGGAGTCGGTCTTCTTGTCTCGGACATGATGCCTATATACATGATCATACCTAGATATTCTCATAACTATGCTCAATTATGTCAATTGCTCAACAGTAATTTGTTCACCCACTGTAGAATACTTATGCTCTCGAGAGAAGCCACTAGTGAAACCTATGCCACCCGGGTCTATCTTCATCATATTAATCTCCTACTAAGTTATTTACTTTGCATCTTTATCATAAAAATACCAAAAATATTATCTTATCATATCTATCAGATCTCACTCCCGTAATTGGCCCTATAGGGATTGACAACCCCTATTTGCGTTGGTTGCGAGGATTTATTTGTTTTGTGCAGGTGCGAGGGACTCGCGCGTAGCTTCCTACTAGATTGATACCTTGGTTCTCAAAAACTGAGTGAAATACTTACGCTACTTTGCTGCATCATCCCTTCCTCTTCGGGGAAAACCAGCGCAGTGCTAAAAGAGGTAGCAGTAACCCATTTTGGTTGCAAAAAATGGGAAGCACTTTGCAAGATGTATGGTTTTGATGAGGGTATGCTTGTCACCATGGATCTTGGTGATCCTGAAATCAAGCAAGACAATATGCACATTTGGGTCCTTGTTGATACGCCTCCAATTCTACCACTATGTGAGCTTAGTTTCTCAAACATAGTTATTGGCTAATTTATATTGTTTATTTCAAAATAGTTGACAGCTTATTTCCATTGACAACTTATTTTCATTCTTCAAAGAATGTGCGGGAGATGGTAGACAAAACCCACTACACCGATGGCTCCGAATTAACTTACAAGGAGAAAAATCATCTGGTCGGATTTTGTACTAACATTGAGAATTACAATATCTACAATCAAACTCCTCAACATTATGGTCAATACGTGCCACTAGTGCATGTGTTGAACTACGGTAACTACCATGGAGATACCCTGGTAAGATTTTTTACTATTACGACATCCGTGCATCTTTTGCATACTTCTAAAACTAGTACATCATTGCTAACTATGAAGTTATTACTATGTTTTTCAACAGATAATCCCAGAGAATTGTGTGCCTCATTGGATGTATCAGAAAGGTAGCCTTAATGTTTTGAACATACAGCCAGGTCATCCTACGAATCTCAACTGTCAATACCAGATTTCTAAAAGGAATGGAGACATGCAAATCAAAGGATGGGAAAAATGTATTGACAATCGTAAGGAGGTTCTTGGAAGCAAAAGGAAGCGAAGCGCAAGAATTGGAGACAGGATGATCTCCGTTCTCCATAATGGAGAGTCAGGGTGAGGGAGTCCTGGATTAGGGGGATGAGTTGCCCCTCATCTGGAAGCCGGTGCGCGATGTCGTCGGGCAGGTATCCGGCTCTCCTCAGCTTCTTGATGTGTCCCTCTGTGACGGAGGAGACCATCCACCTGCCTCCTGCTCCGGACATGGTTGGAGAAGGTCGAGGTGGGAAATGCGGACTTGGGCCCTGGAGCTCGAGTGTGCGAAAATGGATGAGCAAAGGAGGAAGAAGGCGTGGATGAAAAGGTGAATCCTTATCCCTTTATATGGGCGGACGAAACTATGCGTCCCCACTAGCCTGGTAAAACTCGCTTATCCCCCAAGCGTCGTAATCGATGGCGCGGTTGGGTTACCCACGCCCGTATTGATGAGAATCCCGTGATAATGGGACACGATCTCTTCTTTGACAAGACGTGTCAAAAAACTGCCTCGCGTTATGTGCGGGGCTAGTTAAAGGAAACGGTTTGAATAATCACCGGGCCATGACATAATGCCATTGCCAATATTATTCTCTCTACGGTGGTATGTGGAACTTATTTTGCAGGGTCGAACACTATCCTTGTATTCAAATTCTTCCGTTATGTATTCGGAGGAAGAACACGCCTTGCAATGCTGAAGACAACACTACGCGCCGGACTCGTTCATCATCATTGAAGCCTGGTTCAGGGGCTACTGAGGGAGTCCTGGATTAGGGGGTCTCCGGACAGCTAGATTATATCCTTTGGCCGGGTTGTTGGACTATGAAGATACAAGATTGAAGACTTCGTCTCGTGTCCGGATGGGACTCTACTTGGCGTGGAAGGCAAGCTAGGCAATACAGATATGTATATCTCCTCCTTTGTAACCGACCTTGTGTAACCATAGCCCCCTCCGGTGTCTATATAAACTGGAGGGTTTTAGTCCGTAGGACAACAAACAATCATACCATAGGCTAGCTTCTAGGGTTTAGCCTCTCTGATCTCGTGGTAGATCTACTCTTGTACTACCCATATCATCAATATTAATCATGTAGGACGTAGGGTTTTACCTCCATCAAGAGGGCCCGAACCTAGGTAAAACATCGTGTTCCCTGCCTCCTGTTACCATCCGCCTTAGACGCACAGTTCGGGACCCCCTACCCGAAATCCGCCGGTTTTGACACCGACACAGGGTCTATATTGTTTTATGCTATTTTACCTTAAAGAGGGTATTTAGGTCCTACCTAATACTGATGATCATGTGCTAAGAACAATTAAGTAGGGTTGGTTCGATGACTATGAGGATGATGATCGTATGACTTGTTATTAATAATGAGTAGAAGTTGTATGGTGATGATTGATACGTCTCCAACGTATCTATAATTTTTGATTGCTCCATGCTATATTATCTACTGTTTTGGACATTATTGGGCTTTATTATCCACTTTTATATTATTTTTGGGACTAACCTATTAACCGAAGGCCCAGCCCAGGGTTTTGAAGAAAAGGAATATCAAACGGAGTCCAAACGGAATGAAACCTTCGGGAACGTGATTTTCTCAACAAACAAGACCCGGGAGACTTGGACCCTACTTCAAGACACAAAAGAGGAGGCCACGAGGTAGGGGCGCGCCTACCCCCCCCCCCCCCAGGCACGCCCTCCACCCTCGTGGGCCCCCTGTTGCTCCACCGACGTACTCCTTCCTCCTATATATACCTACGTACCCCCAAACGATCAGATACGGAGCCAAAAACCTAATTCCACCGCCGCAACTTTCTGTATCCACGAGATCCCATCTTGGGGCCTGTTCCGGAGCTCCACCGGAGGGGGCATCGATCACGGAGGGCTTCTACATCAACACCATAGCCTCTCTGATGAAGTGTGAGTAGTTTACCTCAGACCTACGGGTCCAGAGTTATTAGCTAGATGGCTTCTTCTCTCTTTTTGGATCTCAATACAATGTTCTCCCCCTCTCTTGTGGAGAACTATTCGATGTAATCTTCTTTTTGCGGTGTGTTTGTTGAGACTGATGAATTGTGGGTTTATGATCAAGTCTATCTATGAATAATATTTGAATCTTCTCTGAATTCTTTTATGTATGATTGGTTATCTTTGCAAGTCTCTTCGAATTATCAGTTTGGTTTGGCCTACTAGATTGATCTTTCTTGCAACGGGAGAAGTGCTTAGCTTTGGGTTCAATCTTGCGGTGTACTTTCCCAGTGACAGTAGGGGCAGCAAGGCACGTATTGTATTGTTGCCATCGAGGATAACAAGATGGGGTTTTCATCATATTTCATGAGTCTATCCCTCTACATCATGTCATCTTGCTTAAGGCGTTACTCTGTTTTTAACTTAATACTCTAGATGCATGCTGGATAGCGGTCGATGAGTGGAGTAATAGTAGTAGATGCAGACAGGAGTCGGTCTACTTGTCTCGGACGTGATGCCTATATACATGATCATACCTAGATATTCTCATAACTATGCTCAATACTGTCAATTGCTCAACAGTAATTTGTTCACCCACCGTAGAATACTTATGCTCTCGAGAGAAGCCACTAGTGAAACCTATGGCCCCCGGGTCTATCTTTATCATATTAATCTCCTACTACTTAGTTATTTCCTTTGCTTTTTTACTTTGCCTTTATTTTACTTTGCATATTTATCACGAAAATACCAAAAATATTATCTTATCATATCTATTAGATCTCACTCTCGTAAGTGGTCGTGTAGGGATTGACAACCCCTATTCGCGTTGGTTGCAAGGATTTATTTGTTTTGTGTAGGTATGAGGGACTCGCGCGTAGTCTTCTACTGGATTGATACCTTGGTTCTCAAAAACTGAGGGAAATACTTATGCTACTTTGCTGCATCATCCCTTCCTCTTCAGGGAAAACCAACGCAGTGCTCAAGAGATAGCAATGATTAGTAGACTTGTTATTATATATGATGATGCATGATGCGAGCATGATGCATTATTATATAGCAGCAGGTGAAATGAGCATGGATTGGATTGAAGTGAAGGCAACATGCATGTGGTGCATGTTGAAAGTAGTACAATCCAAACTTGATAAAGTTAGGATTAGTACTACTTTCGACATGCACCACATGTTGCCTCACTTCAATCTAAGTCATGTTTAGGCATAGCAGTAGCAGTAGCACGGAGATAAGAGAGAACACATCTATCTATTAGCTACCTAATACCAACCTAAATTAACCCCCAAAACCCCTAAACCACCTCCTTTCAAAAAAAATACCAGCCCCTGAAATGCTGACGCGTGGAAGCTTATTGGTCCCGGTTGGTGCTACCAACCGGGACCAAAGGCCCTCGTGCCTGGGCTCGCCGGAGTGGCCACGTGGAGGCCCATCTGTCCCGGTTAGTATAAGAACCGGGACTAAAGGTCCAGGGCATTAGTAACGACCCTTTAGTCCCGGTTCCCCAACCGGGACAGATGGGCCTTATGAACCGGGACAAATGGCCCTTTTTCTACTAGTGTATGGATGGCCAGCAAACCAAACACCCCCTAAGGGCTTCTACAACCGGACCCCTCAAACCTCCCCCGAAACATGCGGGCAGACAGCCTGGTCACTGCCAGGACTTAAAAAAGTCGTTCAACTGAACACCTTATAGCCAGCCCATACGCTCAATTTGTCCAGCACCTCTCAAACACAATCCATATGTGGGGCGGATTTGGGACCGTGTGGACACGCGAGAGCGCATCCGCCGCATCAGACTTATCAATGGGACCAATGGGAAACCCATCGGTCCGTCCTGGATCTCACCGAATTGCTACCCGCATTCATGGCGCCGCTCTAGCGCGCCGCCTGACAAGTCAAGCATTGGTAATTTAAGCCGGGTGGCGACCAAAAACCCAGTGGCCTCTGTTATTTCCCCTTCCCCTCTCGTTTGCGCTGTCATACCATGTCCCCACCCGTCTGTGTCCGAGCTCACATTGCAGTGCCGCATCTGTCCAACAATGGTACGTGGAAGATCACGTACTACCAGCTTCTCACGCAGGAGCGCCGCCCCTAGATTGTGATGGAGGTCTGTTTTGCGGCCATTCTTCCTCCAACCTCAGATGAGGAGGGGATGCCCTGTGCTCAAAGGAGACAGTCCTAGCGGTTAACCATGTCGTCCTGGGTTGGAGATGGCGGACACCCGCGGTAGCGGAGGCGGGGAGGGGGCGCCATCCCCCACTTCTTGATGGAGGATGCGTGAGGATAGAATAGCCTCACCATGGTGTATGTCCACCTTTGCATTGGAGGTGCAAATCGAGGCAGGGAGAGCAGATGCTACCGTCCTCGCTGAGCTCTACATCAACCCGACCCTCATTGCCAAAAACTGCTCCATCCTAGAGTCCATCAAGGATGAGCGGGTGGTGTCGATGAACCACCACACGATCTTCATCCATGAACAAGGGCGGGAGGATAACTTTGCAGACGAGGACGATCAGATGCCTCACGCCAACAATGACCACGAGGCCGCGACTCCAGCGAGGGGCTGATCCCGATCACCTCAGACGAGGAGTAGTTTGTAGTATGTAGTTTCTATTTCTGTAGTTGCATCTTGTTTATCTAGAATCTTTAAATGAAATTTGCTAGTGGCTTGTTTGCAATTCTACGCTGCAAGAGTTTGTATGGCTTAACGAGTTCAAAATTTAGGGGGCACGGCTGAACGGGTGGACATTTGAAGAGGCCATATTAGCCCATTTCGGCCGTAGATGCCCAAACGGACAAATGTTTGGACTAACATATAAGGGCACCTCACGTAAACCTTTTCATGAGAGGACGAGAGAACCATGTTAAGTATATATACCCACATGTGCGTACACTCGTGTTTGACAACACGAGGCCGTGGAGTGGGTAATTTACATTTCATTTTTTGTCAGTAGGGTCTTTACCTTATCCCACATATATCTAATGCACTATCGGAGGATAAGCTATGCACATCAACATGTTGTTAGTGTGTCGGTTGGTAGTGAAGATATGCTAGGGGTGGTTCATGGCATATAGCCAGTCGTTTTTTCTATGATTTATCGATTTGGCCCTATAAGAGGGAAACATCCCTCCCGAGAGAGTCACCACTTGAAACACCATCCTTATGTTCTCTTCTGAGCCCACAGCCACCAAGTCTCTTCACTCCTCGCCCTGCCGTGCAGCAGGCGAGGACACAACATTAGTCTCGGACATACCCCAACGATCGATGACCCAATGGGTACTTGGGTGCTAACATTTCTGGGAAATGCTTGCACGACTTGTTTGCCCTTCTTCCTCGACTTCGTCTACTTCCTCTACATCCGCTACTTCCTTGACACCCATCGTCATCTTCATCAACAACCCCACTATAAGGGAAATTTCACCCCGTGATTTGTATTGTTCTTGGTCGATCTGCTAGTCATGTTATTATCTGTGAAACTAGGTTTATCACGTTAGTATATGTCACCCTATTTGTTTTCATCCGTATGTATGACAAATTATTTTTGGTGGATAAATCTTTGTCATTCATGTAACTTGAGTAGATTCGAAATCCCCCGCAAAAAAAGGTTCAAAATTATACCAATGATAGCCATCACATTATTTCCAACATCTTGTTTGTTATTGTGGGATGTTTTATGTTGCTTGAGGATCTTGCTTGACCGGCGACTGTTTTATGCTGAACATGCTTTAGGATGAGAGACCGTCGACAACCTGATCTACTCGGCTGTAGGGTGTGTTAGATGGGAAGCATTCCTACTCCCTCGTGAGGGAGCCGCGTGTGTATATATTGATTAGCGACAGGAAACGCCCCTGCCGTGGCTTACAAGGAATTACCGACCTCTTGGGATTCGGTTTGTTACAGAAGATATAGGAGAAGCTACAGGAGAGGAAGAGATAGAGTTAGTTTGAGATTACAGGAATATATCTCTAAGTCTAACACCCTCCCTTAATCTCAACTATCCTACATTAAGATTCTTCTTGAATTCCTCGAAGGGCTTGACTGGCAAAGCTTTAGTGAATCCATCTGCAACTTGATCTCTGGAAGGAATGAATCGTATGTCTAACTTCTTTTCTGCAACCCTCTCTCTTACAAAGTGAAAGTCAATTTCTATATGCTTGGTTCTGCCATGGAACACTTGATTTGTAGAAAGATATGTGGCTCCTAAGTTGTCACACCACAAACATGACACACGATGCCGCTTAACTCCCAACTCATTGAGCAACGATTCAACCCAAATGATTTCAGCAGTAGCATTTTCTAGTGACTTGTATTCAGCTTCAGTACTTGATCTGGACACTGTGGCCTGTTTTCTAGCACTCCAAGAAATGAGATTTGAGCCAAAGAAAACTACAAAACCTCCAGTTGACTTTCTTTCATCACTGCATCCTGCCCAGTCAGCATCAGAGAAAGCACTAACAAGAGATGAGTTAGAGCGTCTGAACTGAAGGCCTAAACTCACAGTATGCTTCCTATACCGTACAATTCTTTTAACAGTTGTCTAGTGTACAGTGGTAGGTGCATGAAGATACTGACAAACCTTGTTAACAACAAAAGATATATCTGGCCTTGTCAGTGTCAGATACTACAAAGCTCCTACTGCACTCCTGTATCTTGTGCTCTCTTTTTCCTTAAGTGGCTCTCCTTCAAAGGCTGAAAGTTTTTCTGAAGGAGACAATGGTGTGGGTGAATGCTTACAGTCCTTCATTCCCATACGAGCTAGGAGTTCTGTGGCATATTTTTCCTGATTCAGTTCTATATCATCTTGAATCTTCTTAACTTCAATACCTAGAAAGAAGTGTAGATCACCGAGGTCCTTCAAGGCAAACTGTGCATTCAGATCACTCAAAAGAGCATTAGTGGCATTTTGAGAGGAGCTTGCAACTATGATATCATCAACATATATTAACACAAATATAGTTGTACTTGCTTTGTTATAAATGAACAATGATGTATCAGCCTTGGATGCAACAAAATCAAGGTACTTCAACTGAGAACTCAACCTTGAATACCATGCCCTTGGTGCCTGTTTCAAACCATAAAGTTCCTTGTCAAGCTTACACACATAATGAGGTGTTTTCTTACTTTCATACCCAGGTGGTTGTCTCATGTAAACCTCCTCTTCCAGAACACCATGCAAAAACGCGTTCTGAACGTCTAGCTATCTCAGACTCCATCCCCTAGACACAACAAGCCTAATGGTTGCAGCTTTAACAACAGGACTAAAGGTGTCTTCATAGTTCAAACCATAACGTTGTTTAAAACCTTTTGCAACTAAGCGTGCTTTATACCTGTCAATGGTGCCATCTGCCTTTTTCTTGATTCTGTAAACCCACTTACAGTCAATAATATTTTTACCTCATTTTTCAGGTACAAGATGCCAAGTCTTGTTCCTCATCAGAGCTGAGTATTCCTCATCCATTGCAATTTTCCATCTTGGATCCCCTAAGGCATCTTCTAACTTTGCTGGTTCTCCTGTGATACATAGCATACCATATGTAATGGTGCCGTCAGTTCTAACTTTTGGATTTCGTATACCTTTCTGAAGCCGAGTCATGACACATGAAGCCATAGTTGGAGGTGGCACAGGAACTGACGCGGCAGAATAAGCCGCAGAGGATCCTGGAGACTCCTCAGATCCGCTTTCCGCAGCGAATCCTGAGTCGAGCCGTGTGGCCTGTGATGTGGCCGACCCACCAGAAGCAGCAGCCGCAGAAGATCTCGCGCTGCTGGTCTGCACCCGCGCGTGGGTCAGGGATCCCAATGCTGACTCGGATCTGCACGTCGTTGTCGACGCGTTGGGCCCGCGCGTGGGACGCGGTGTCTCGTCGTGATGTGGTGACGTGTCGCTCTCCAACTGGCGCTGCAGGCTCCTGCCTGGCACGTGATCCAGTGTGAATCTGCGCACCTGATCCGAGGCAACCTGGCGCACAGGAGTTCCAGGTGATGGCGGATCCGCTTCGTGTTCCGCGCGTGCTTCGTCTTCGTCTGGCACATGCAATATAAGATCGTTTTCTTCAAAATTTTGATCATTTTCTGCACCGATTTCCGCACCGATTTCTGTTGCATGATCCTGCATACAAGGAGACATGATTCCACTAGTAGGATCATCAGTTTGGTTAGTACAATTGTAGCCCCCATGATCAATATTTTGGAGATGTGGTGGAAGAAGAAGTAGCTCTTTCTTGAGAAGTGCTCCGGCATTGGGATGAAGGGATGCAAAAGGATAGACAGATTCATCAAACACAACATCTCGAGAGATACAAACTCTACCAGTGGAGACATCAAGACATTTGACTCCCTTGTGAATTGGACTATACCAAGAAACACACACTTTTTGGAATGGAAGGCAAGTTTACGTGTATTCTACGGACGAAAGTTAGGCCAACAAGCACAACCGAATACACGAAGTGTTTTGTAGTCAGGAGTGGTACCAAAAAGACGTGTGATGGGAGTCTCGAATTTGATGACTTTACTAGGAAGTAAATTAATGAGATATGTGGCAGTCAAGAATGCCTCATCCCAGAACTTGAGTGGCATGGATGCATTTGCTAGTAGAGCTAACCCTACTTCAACAACATGGTGATGTTTCCTTTCGGCCGAGCCATTCTGTTGACGTGCATGGGGGCATGATACATGATGTGATATGCCAAGCTCTTGAAAAAAAAAGAGATTGAGTTTATTGTATTCACCTCCCTAGTCAGTTTGCATAGCAATAATCTTAGTGTTTAGTTTTCGCTCAACGAGGTTTTGAAAGTTCTTGAAAACTTGAAACACTTCAGATCGTTTCTGAAGAAGATAGATCCATGTAAATTTGTTATAGTCATCGATGAAGCTAACATAATACGAGTGTCTATCAACACAGGTGGGAGCTGGCCCCCAAACATCTGAGAAAACAAGTTGTAAAGGTGCAGTAGAAACACTAAATGAAATGGGATATGGCAACTGATGACTTTTAGCTTGTTGACATGGATCACAAACAGACTCAACACTAGACTCATGAGAGTGGGGAAGTTTATTCTTGCTAAGAACGAGCTTGACAATAGCTGATGAAAGATGACCTAATCTACTGTGCCACTTTGCTGAAGAAGGCTTGACAGCAACAAAAGCTTGTTTATTTGATGATGATGATGAAGATATGAGTGGGTAGAGACCTCCCACACACTTGCCCCTAAGAAGCACTCTCCTCGTTCAAGTCCTTTACCAAAAAGAAATAAGGATAGAATTCAATAAGAACACGATTATCAAGAGTAAATTTATGAACTGAAAGAAGATTTTTTGATGTTGAAGGGACATGTAGAACTCTTTTTAGATGTAAATCCTTTATGGGGGTTTTGACAATTGAACTACCAACATGAGTGATTTTCATACCAGAACCGCTAGCAGTATGCACTTGGTCGTGTCCACGATACTTGTCTCTGATTGTCAGCTTGTCGAGCTCCCCTGTGATATGATTCGTGGCGCCCGTGTCCGCATACCAGTTCATGTCGACACCGTAGGAGTCGGTGACCATGTTGGCCCCCTTCTCCTCATGTTCATCTTCATCATCATATCGATGCCAACAATCACGAGCACCTCCTGGATGATGCTTGTAGCAGATTTGACATTCTGGATAGTCTCGAACCTGCTGACGCTGTTGCTGTGGGCGACCGCGACCACCGTTGCCGCTGCTATTTCCACCAGATGGAGTTGGAGAGGGGCGCCTGCCTCGGCCGCGCCCCTTGTTGTTGCTGCGCCCGCGGCCTCTGCTGTAGCCGCGCCCGCGCCCCCTGTAGGCTAGGTTTGCTGAGGTCTTGAACCCTGCATCTGGACCGTCCCCAAGCATCTGCACGCGCTAATCAACCGCTGCTATCTGGGCGAATAGGTCATCAACTGAGATCCGATTTTTAACTGCGGCAATGGCTACCACAACAGGGTCATAGTCCCTGTCGAGCCCGGCAAGGACGTAATCCACCATCTCTGGGTCCAAGACGGGGCGCCCTGCCGCTGCAAGCTCATCTCCCAGGTTCTTCATCCTGGAGATGAAAGCACTACTAGACATAGAGCCTTTTTTGTGTTGGTGATGGCAATCCTCAGGTTGGTGATGCGCGATTGGGACTGCAAGGCAAACAAGGTGGTGATGGCAGTCCAGAGATCGAAAGTCGTCTCTTTGCTTGCAACTTGGGCGAGAATCTCCATTGACAGAGAATTCAGGAGGTGGCTGAGGACTTGCTGGTCCTTTGAGATCCACTGAGCATACAAAGGATTGGGTTCGATGGTGACGGTTTTGTCCGCCTGCTGCTGTTGCACCGTCTTCAGTGGCACTGCGTCTGATCCGTCCAGGAGGCCGGTGACCTGCGCTCCCCGCAGGCCCGGCATAACCTATGCCTTCCAAAGGATGAAGTTGGTCTTCGTGAGCTTCTCTGATGGGAGAGCGCCAAGGTTGAGGGAGACGGTAGATGACGACGACATAGCGAGGGTGAGGATGCTCGAGGAAGGATGGCAAAGGTGATCGAGGAAGGAGGTAGCTAGCTAGATCGATAGGAAGAGGATGGCTCTGTATACCATGTTAGATGGAAAGCGTTCCTACTCCCTCGTGAGGGAGCCGCGTGTGTATATATTGATTAGCAACAGGAAACGCCCCTGCCGTGGCTTACAAGGAATTACCGACCTCTTGGGATTCGGTTTGTTACAGAAGATATTGGAGAAGCTACGGGAGAGGAAGAGATAGAGTTAGTTTGATATTACAGGAATATATCTCTAAGTCTAACAGGGTGATCATGTACGTGCCAGCTGCTGCTACTAGCTTGTGGGCAGTTCAATGGATGTCATCAGCCTATGGTCATGGAGCCGTTTGACTGACAAAATGTGTGCTTGATGCACGTGCTCTCTATTTGCTTGTCAGGGGTAGTGAAAAGTCAAAACAAGCGGTGTTGTTCCACAGTAAAAAAGAAGCTGTTCCTAGATATTTGCTGCAGCTTTATATTGCACTGCACCTACAGAAATGTTATTTTCATATATTTTTCTTTGTTCTAAACCAGCCATCCCCTACCTTTGTCTCCTTTCTATTTTCCTGTACACATTTCCTTTACCGTATAAATGATGTTGTATCATGTATAAATGATTTGATATCAGACATGCATAGACGATCAGCTGCAGTACAAAACCCCCACACACCATGTGCAGAGAGCAGAGTGATATTGGTGATCATGCATGAGTCACCGGTGCTACTCAACTTACGTGTGATCGATTGACTGATGCATGGAGCGTCTGCCTCAACTGCCTCAAGACAAGTACTACTGCCAGGCAGTTGCTGGTGGCAGGAGTTATCTCACTTCTCAGCCAAAGTGTGGATTGAGTTTTATTTTATTTTTTTGAAAGGAAGTGTGTGTTGAGTGTTGACTGAATGCATGTGGCTTCGGTTTGCTCGTCGGTACAAAGTTGAAAACATATCCTTTGTTTCACGGGTCATCAATATTTCCTGGATTTTACCCAGAATTGTTTCCTGGATTTTTGCAGCATACCGAATATTTTTCCCGCTAATTATTTATTTTACTCATGAATCTCCACCATCTCTCTCTCTCTCTCTCTTGCTTGTACAGTTTTCCTTGTTGTATTCTACCTCCGCCCAAAAATATTTGGCGTTCTGAGATTCAAATTTTGTTCTAGTACAAAACATGTCATCATAGCACCTTTTTGGAAAAAAAATCATTCAAAAACAAGGGCCTTAGAGGGTCAGCTGGGCCTCGTTGTCGGAGATGACGATGACCTTCCAGTCGACCGCCTGCTCCGCCTCCACGACCTCAGGGTGCTAGTGGCGGATCTTGCCATGTACCTCGTCGCCTCTCGGTCCTCCCGAGCCGTCGCCGCATCCACCACCCCCCTGCGCCACCGGGACGAGGAGGGCGGGGGCCGTCCGCCACGGGAAGTTGAGGCGCGGCGCGGCGCCGTGGATCCTATCCTGCCACCGGTCATACTCCAGGGCGGCGAGCTCCAACGTGTGGAACGACCCGAGCCACTTTTTTTGTGGGTCTCCCGGCCGGTGATCTCCTCCACCCACGCCCCCCATGCTCGCTGGCGGATGCCTAGGTATGTCCTCTGCGGCTGCCGTGGCGGAGGGAGGTTCGGGAAGATGCGGGTGGGGGCGCATAGGCGAGGCGGCGTGGCGGCATGGATCCTTATTGCTGATCAGCGGCGAGGATGGGGGGAGAGGAGGCAGAGGAGGCGGAGAGGAAGATGAAGAGAGGGGCTTTTTTTACTCAGTTGCCACATGATGGAGTAAAAATTAGGGCCGTGGAGGCGGCTGACGATAATTTATCCTCCACTATGGAGTATCGGGGATCGGCTTGGTCCCGGTTAGACAAATAAAACCGGGTTTTTACTCCTTTTAACCACCGGTTATTGGGGATCGGTTAGAGGTGCCCTTGGAGGGTCGGTTGGGCCTTAATATATCTGAAATCTCCTACAGTGTCAAATTTTATAAAATTTAGCTGAAATAGTGATTTACGGATATTCGCAGGGGCACTCACCTGCCAAGCTCTATCGTCCACTCGATTTGCCTCGCGGTTCGTGAAGTAGATGAATCCCGCACGAGATTGCAGTGAAAACGAAAATCCTTCAAAAAGCATTAAGTTTCGATGACGAAACTTACCGTTTTTGCATCAAAAAATGCCTAGTTTCATCAAGTTTCAGAGATATAATTTTAAACATTTGTTTCTGTCGGTCATAGACACAAAATAGTTGATTTTTATCGGTCACTCGTACTAAGTTTCAAACATTGAAACTTAACATTTTTTCAAAAGTCATCAAAATATATTTAAAATGGATCTTATTTCAAAGCGTTGGTCGCGAGAAACACAAATATGAAACATAACTTCATTTAAATTTTCATTTAAAAGATATAGAACTTTGAAAATCGGAAACCAAAATAAAAAGCTGGCACCAGGGGCCTGAGTGCCCCCGCACTTGTGTGCCGTAAGTCCTCGTCCTTGTGATTTAGTGTATTTTTTCGCTTGGTGTTTCATTCCGCTCTTTACATGATTTCACATTTGCTTCACTAGATTATATACAAGTAATAAGAGACCTTTCTGAATAACAAAATGGATTTTACAGGAACTTGCAGGAGGCCACCACACTGAAGAATAAACCAGAATTACTACTACTAAACAATGACTTCAATCAATACTCTTTCCGAGGTCGAACCCTACTGGCTTAGATGCCCTAACAAGTTACTACAAGATCAGCTGCATGCAGTACAAAACCCCACACACTTTACGTGCTAGCCGTATATGTTGTGTTTATAGATGTTTGTGTGATTTGCTTGTTCATATGTGCTAGCCGTATATGTTGTGTTCATAGATGTTTCGGTTCTATGTATTGTACATGCTCACATGCTTAGGTATCGGTATGAAGTGCATACTACTGTGATTGCTATGTTTATTATCTACTCGTGGATTAGATTAATCATTATGGTGTTAATATTTCCAACAACTACAAGATCAGCTGCATGCAGTACAAAACCCCACACAGTTTGTGGGGGGTGATCATGCATGAGCTACCGGTGCTACCTCAACTTTGGTGTGATCGATCAAACTGATGCATGGAGCGTCTGCCTCAACGACCTCAGTAAAAGTAGTAGTGTACTACCAGACGGTTGCTGCTGGCCGGATTCTCACTTGTCAGCCAAATTAAAGTGTGTGTTGAATGCACATGTGGCTTCCGTTTGCTCGCCAGTACAAAGTTGAAAGTGAAACCGATTCTTTGTTTCACGGTAAAAGGGTTGGCCATCAATATTTGCTTGATTTCGCAGCATGCGAAATTCTTTTCTCACCCGTTATTTATTTCTTTCATGAACCTCCACCATGTTTTCAAATAATGAAAAACTGCATGTTCCGTATTCCTTGTTGTGTACTACGTACCTCGGTCCCAAAAACTTGACATTATTCAAATTTTGTCCCACATGAACTTTATATGGAGGAAGGAGTGTGATTTAGTCTTTTTTTGCGCCGTATGGGTTTGATTACGGTTCTTTAGATGATTTTACATCTGCTTTAATGGAATCTAGATCCAAGAAGTACGAAGAGATATTTCTAAATAACCAAATGGATTTAGCTAAACAAAGACAAATTGCAAATGGAGAGCACCACACGGCAGAATAAACCAGAATTACTACTACTACTACTAGACAGTAGACAACGCCTCGACTAATCTCTCTGAGGACAAACCCCATAGCTACTAAAACAGGCTAATGATGCACGAAATGAACTCCTCAGTCATCCGCCGTTATTCCGTCCATCGACAAGGTCATGGATATGGCCGGCCGGCCTCACCGGCTAGGTGCCAACGCTCCTAAAGATCCTTCACGTCATGCTGCGAAGAGAATCACAAGGATTAACACAAGACAAGTTGAATCACTGATGCAATACGCGCCGAATTCATCGTCTAGCTACCTCGGCGTGGGAGTGGGACTCCTCGTGGTTCTGCGGATCATCGTTCGGCTTGGCCTGGCGAGCTTTGGAGTGGAAGGCATCCACCACGATTCTGCCAAAGCTGCACAGCAGAAGCGAAATTCAGTATGGTCGTGAGTGGTAGCAAAGCAAGCGGAGCAAGATTCAGTAAGTGGGCACGCATGAATGATGGGTGTAAGAAGGAGGGTACATACGGATGGTCCTTGTCATACTCAATGTGGCCGATGTAGGCGTTGCCGGGGAACATGCGGCTCAGTTGCGCCGACTCCTCGTCGCTGCCCGGCTGAATCTCGATGGCTTGGCCGGAACCGTGTCCGTGGGGCAGATGCTTCTCCGCCCAGCGGTCCAGCCACCGGGACTCCTCCTCGCTCGCGTACTGTGTGCTGATCCTGGGGCCCCCTTCCCCTGGATCCGCGGCTGCTGCAGCGCCGGCGCCGGCGGCGAGGCTAGCTAGCAGGAGGAGGGAGATGGGGACGAAAGAGAGGAGCCGGGCCATCTCGCTCGCTTCTTTGGCAGCAGACTGATCTTGCGCAGAGTCTAGTGCTATTTCTAAGTAACTCTGGCCTGTGCCGCCTGGATGTGGTCCATATATGGAGAGATGATCACGCTGGTGTGGCCTGCTAGTACAGTTGGGGACAAGGATTTGGATTCCGAGTGCACCTTTTTAATCGTGGGGCACCGAAATTCCCGGTTACCGTGATAACCGCGAAATCCTGAAAAAATTTCGGACGAAATTTAAATCTAAATTTTGAATTCAAAACTCTGAATGATGTATAGATTGCATCTGGACTCGTTTTCGCCAACAATCGACCTTCTAGGGCAGTGGTTAGCTCGTACTCCCTCCGGTCCTTTTTAGTTCGTATATAAGATTTGACTGAAGTCAAGCCTTGTAAAGTTTGACCAACTTTATAGAAAAAAGTATCAACATTCACAATCTGAAATCAATATCAATAGATATGTCATGACTTAAAGTTTCATATTGTATAATTTTAGCATGGCAGATGTTGATATTTTTCATATAAATACGGTCAAACTTTGTGAAGTTTGATTTCAGAGAATTTTAATATGCAGAATAAAAAGGATCGGAGGGAGTATATGAACTTATCGTACCTTGAGGTTGCAAGATCGAATCAGTCCAGCCCCATGTATTTTTAACTGCACCACAGGGAAGAATAAGTAAGGCCACGTTTACCACTACGCCACTGATGCCTAACTGTTCTTCAAAAGTTCCGAACCTAACTATTAGAGTTTAAATTCAAAAAATTCAAATCTTTTCGCTCGGTACATACTTTTCTCGTGGGGTGGCGAGAAACGCGGATACCGGGCGGTATTCGAAAATTCCGCCCGGTACCCAAAACCATGGTTGAGGATGAAGCAGTTGTGCTGATAAATATTACTAGGATTTTTAATTTTCCTCATAATCTTTACCTAAATATGCACATTTGGATATCGTTTAACATAGATTATGGAACAGTTATAATAAGAGCAACTTCAATGGGCCAACCCAAATGGACGACACTTTTGTCCTTTTTTGTCCGTTTGGGTCGGCCGCTCGCCCGGTGTCTGCCCTGTTTTAGAGGGTCGGCAGTGCACCTAACACGCCGATTCATTTCATGTCCGCACTCAATTTTTTAAAAAGGCCCGTGGCCATAGATCATGACAGCGGCTATGTCTCTTGCCGGCACCATGCCGGCTTCAAAAAATATCACCACACAGTTCATGTTGCGCACTCGCCAGCAGCCGGCACACATGCCACCACACAAAAAGGGGTGGGACTTGAGTTCGACCACGCCATCGCAGCCTCGTGGTCATGCCAGCACACTTGCCGGCATACAAAAAAAGGATGGCGCTTGCCGCCATGAGATCACTCGTCGTCGAACTTGAGCATGTCGGCCTGCATCTTCTCGAACTACGGCCTCTTCCTTGGCGACACGGTGTTGAGATCCACCTTCATGATCTCCATGATACGTCCATTTTGCATCATGCTTTTATATCGATATTTATTGCATTATGGGTTGTTATTACACATTATGTCAAAATACTTATGTCTATTCTCTCTTATTTTACAAGGTTTACATAAAGAGGGAGAATGCCGGCAGCTGGGATTCTAGGCTGGAAAAGGAGCAAATATTAGAGACCTATTCTGCATAGCTCAAAAAGTCTTGAAACTTCACGGAAGATGTTTTCCAAATAAATAAAAAATACTGAGAGCAAGAACTTCACCAGGGGGGCCACACCCTGCCCACGAGGGTGGGGGCGCGCCCTACCCCCTGGGCGCGCCCCCTACCTCGTGGCCCCCCTGGTGACCCTCTGGTGGCCATCTTCTGCTATATGGAGTCTTTTGATGGGAAAACCATAAGCCATCTTCTCGGACGAAACTCCGCCGCCATGAGGCGGAACCTTGGCGGAACCAATCTAGGGCTCTGGCGGAGCTCTTCTGCCGGGGAAGCTTCCCTCCCGGAGGGGAAAATCACCGCCATCGTCATCACCAATGCTCTTCTCATCGGGAGAGGGCAATCTCCATCAACATCTTCATCAGCACCATCTCCTCTCAAAACCTTAGTTCATCTCTTGTATCCAATTCTTGTCTCCAAGTCCAGGATTGGTGGTAATAGGTTGCTAGTAGTGTTAATTACTCCTTGTAGTTGATGCTAGTTGGTTTAATTGGTGGAAGATCATATGTTCAAATCCTATATGCATATTAATACCCCTCTGATTATGAACATGTTTGTGTTGTGTGAGTAGTTACTTTTGTTCCTGAGGACATGGGAGGAGTCTTGCTATTAGTAGTCATGTGAATTTCGTATTCGTTTGATATTTTGATGAGATGCATGTTGTCTCTCCTCTAGTGGTGTTATGTGAACGTCGACTACATGACACTTCACCATTGTTTGGGCCTACAGGAAGGCATTGGGGAGTAATAAGTATATGATGGGTTGCTAGAGTGACAGAAGCTTAAACCATAGTTTATGTGTTGCTTCGTAAGGGGCTGATTTGGATTCATATGTTTCATGCTATGGTTAGGTTTACCTTAATACTTTTGTCGTAGTTGGGGATGCTTGCAATAGAGGTTAATTATAAGTGGGATGCTTGTCCAAGTAAGGGCAGTACCCAAGCACTGGTCCACCCACATACCAGATTATCAAAGTACCGAACGTGTATCATATGAGCGTGATGAAAACTAGCTTGACGATATTCCCATGTGTCCTCGGGAGCGCTTTTCTCTATATAAGAGTTTGTCCAGGCTTGTCATTTGCTACAAAATGGATTGGGCCACCTTGCTGCACTTTATTTACTTTTGTTACTTGTTGCTCATTGCAAATTATTCTATCACAAAACTATCTGTTACCACTTATTTTAGTACTTGCAGAGAATACCTTGCTGGAAACCGCTTATCATTTCCTTCTGCTTCTTGCTGGGTTCGACACTCTTACTTATCGAAAGGACTACGATAGATCCCCTATACTTGTGGGTCATCAAGACTCTTTTCTGGCGCCGTTGCCGGGGAGTGAAGCGCCTTTGGTAGGTGGAATTTGGTAAGGAAAAATTTATATAGTGTGCTGAAATTTACTGTCACTTGTTACTATGGAAAGTAATCCTCTGAGGGGCTTGTTCGGGGTATCTTCACCCCGACCAGTAGAGCAAAGAGTTGCTCCTCAACCTACTAAATCTACTGAAATGAAAATGACTACTTTGAAATTCCTTCGGGTATGATAGAAAAACTGCTAGCTAATCCCTTTTTAGGAGATGGAACAAAACATCCTGATGAGCATCTAATATATGTGGATGGAGTTTGTGGATTATTTAAGCTTGCAGGTGTACCCAGAGATGTTGTTAAGAGGAAGGTCTTCCCTTTATCTTTAAAGGGAGACACATCGACATGGTATAGGCTATGTGATGATATGGGGTCTTGGAATTACAAACGATTGAAATTGGAATTTCATCAGAAGTTTTATCCTATGCATCTTGTTCATCGTAATCGCAATTACATATATAATTTTTGGCCTCGCGAAGGAGAAAGCATCGCTCAAGCTTGGGGGAGTCTTAAATCAATGTTATATTCATGCCCCAATAATGAGCTCTCGAGAAAAATGATTATTCAAAAGTTTTATGCTCGGCTTTCTGATAACAATTGCACCATGCTTGATACTTCTTGTGCTGGCTCTTTTATGATGAAGACTATTGAATTCAAATGGGATTTATTAGAAAGAATTAAACGCAACTCTGAAGATTGGGACCTCGACAATGGTAAGGAGTCAGGTATGACACCTAGTTTTGATTGTGTTAAATCTTTTATGGATACCGATATTTGCCGTAAATTTAGCACTAAATATGGACTTGACTCTAAGATAGTAGCTTCTTTCTGTGAATCTTTTGCTACTTATGTTGATCTCCCCAAGGAGAAGTGGTTTAAATAACATCCTCCCATAGAAGTAAAAGATCTGCACCTATTAAAGTTGAAGAAAATATTGTCACTTATAATGATCCTATTGTTCCTACTGCATATGTTGAGAAACCACCTTTCCATGTTAGGATAAAGGATCATGCTAAAGCTTCAACTATAGTTAAGCAATATTAAAACATATACACCTCTTGAGCAAGTTAAAGTTGAACCTAATATTGCTATTGTTAAAGATCTCTTGTCCTATAATATTGATGGGCATGTTATTTATTTCTGTGATGAAACTGCTAGAATTGCTAAACCCTGTGCTAAAGCTAAACCTAGACCTGTGGTAGGCATGCCTGTTATTTCTATTAAAATAGGAGATCATTGTTATCATGGCTTATGTGATATGGGTGCTAGTGTTAGTGCAATACCTCATTCCTTACAAACAAATTATGCATGAGATTGCACCTGCTGAAATAGAAGATATTGATGTCACAATTAAACTTGCCAATAGAGATACTATTTCATCAATGGGAATTGTTAGAGATGTTGAAGTCTTGTGTGGGAAAACTAAATATCCTGCTGATTTTTTTGTTCTTGGTTCCCCGCAAGATAGTTTTTGTCCCATTATATTTGGTAGACCCTTCTTGAACAGTGTTAATGCTACCATAGATTGCAAAAGGGATGTTGTTATTGTCGGTTTAGATGATATGACTCATGAATTTAATTTCTCTAAATTTAGTAGACAACACCGTGAAAAAGAATTACCTAGTAAGGATGAAATTATTGGTCTTGCTTCTATTGCCGTACCTCCTAGTGATCCCTTAGAACATTATTTGCTAGACCATGAAAATGATATGTTTATGCATGAAAGAAGGGAATTAGATGAGGTATTCTTTAAACAGGAACCTATTCTGAAAAACAATTTACCTGTTGAAATCCCAGGGGATCCTCCTCCACCCAAGTGTGATCCCGTGTTTGAGCTTAAACCGTTACCTGATACTCTTAAATATGCTTATCTTGATGAGACAAAGATATATCCTGTTATTATTAGTGCTAACCTTTCAGAGCATGAGGAAGAGAGATTATTGAAAACTCTGAAGAAGCACCGTGCTGCTATTGGGTATACTCTTGATGATCTTAATGGCATTAGTCCCACTCTATGTCAACATAAAATTAATTTGGAAGAAGATGCTAAACCAGTTTGTGATCATCAACGCCGGCTGAATCCTAAAATGAAAGAAGTGGTAAGAAAGGAAATACTAAAGCTCCTTGAGGAAGGTATATCTATCCCGTTGCTGATAGTCAATGGGTAAGTCATGTCCATTGTGTCCCTAAGAAGGGAGGTATTACTGTCGTTCCTAATGATAAAGATGAATTGATTCCTCAAAGAACTATTAAAGGTTATAGGATGGTAATTGATTTCCGCAAATGAAATAAGGCAACTAAAAAGGATCATTACCCCTTACCTTTTATCGATCAAATGCTAGAAAGATTATCCAAACATACACATTTTTTCTTTCTAGATGGTTATTCTGTTTTCTCTCAAATACCCGTGTCAGCCAAAGATCAATCAAAGACTACTTTTACATGCCCTTTTGGTACTTTTGCTTATAGATATATGCCTTTTGGTTTATGTAATGCACCTGCTACCTTTCAAAGATGCATGATGGCTATATTCTCTGACTTTTGTGAAAAGATTAGTGAGGTTTTCATGGATGACTTTTCTGTCTATGGATCTTCTTTTGATGATTGCTTGAGCAACCTTGATCGAGTTTTGCAAAGATGTGAAGAAACTAATCTTGTCTTGAATTGGGAAAAGTGTCACTTTATGGTTAATGAAGGCATTGTCTTGGGGCATAAAGTTTCTGAAAGAGGTATTGAAGTTGATAAAGCCAAGGTTGATGCTATTGAAAAGATGCCATGTCCTAAGGACATCAAAGGTATAAGAAGTTTCCTTGGTCATGCCGGATTTTATAGGAGGTTCATTAAGGACTTCTCAAAAATTTCTCGGCCTCTGACTAATTTATTACAAAAAGATATACCATTTGTTTTTTATGATGATTGTGTATAAGCATTTGAAATACTTAAGAAAGCATTGATCTCTGCACCTATTGTTCAGCCACCTGATTGGAATTTACCCTTTGAAATTATGTGTGATGCTAGTGATTATGCTGTAGGTGTTGTTCTAGGGCAAAGAGTTGATAAGAAATTAAATGTTATTCAATATGGTAGTAAAACTCTAGACAATGCTCAAAGAAACTATGCTAATACTGAAAAAGAATTCTTACACTACAAGAAACTTGTTAATACATGACAGATTTCTCGTGACGTTCTAAGAAATTGTCACGGACAATGACGGTTTTCTCTTATCCGTCACGGAGAACATCATGGATCAGCAAGATGTGACTGCCCTCCGAAAAAGGTAGCCCATTTATGATGGACATCGATGGGCCGTCACGGAAACCGTCACACAACAACATGCTGATCTAGTCTATTTCTTTTTTATGCATCATCCGGACCATCATCGATTGCTCCCGCTGATGTGTGGTGTCTGGTTGGCTTGGTTGGCCCATATGTCAGTTGAATTTGTAGCCAAAAATAAAAGAAGCTCAAAATAAAAGGGGGACGCGCCAGAAATTTCAAGAGCGCGCGTGGGCATCGAAATTTGAAGAGGCCGACGCGGCCCGTGGCAAAATTTTAGAGACAGCCTATTTAAGTCACAGACCATGCCCTTCTAACCCTAATCCCCATTCTCTCCCCCGTTCCCTCAGCCGCCACAACTGCCCCCACTCCTGATTCCGGCGATTCCGGCGGCTATCGCCGGCGCGGTGCACACCGCCGAGCTCTCCTCGGTCGGCTCCATCCTCCCCTCCGGCAATATTTTGCCATCCCGACCTCTACCGCTCTCCCAAAACCCACACCCGTATTAGGGTTTCGGCCTTCGACATCTCCTTCGTCATCGGCGCATCTCCGGCGACTCTTCTCGGTCATCTATAGCACCGCCACGGGCTCACTATCTTTCTGATGGTCCACGTCCAGCAGGGCGGCGCGGAGGAGCTACTCCTGTAGGATCCAGGGGTGCGGCGCACCCTGCAGACGCCGGTCCCGGGCTAGGGCGGGCACGGCGGCCTTGTCCTTCTGGTCGGCGGTGGCGGCGAACGCCGGTGCTCTCTCTCCCCCTTGACCTGCAAGGAGGAGCGCCGGTATAGCACAAGCACGCCCAGCCCCTGACTGAATCCCCATTCTTCGCCCATCCAGCGGCGTACATGACGTGCTCCTCCTCGATGCAGCCATCCCCAACAAGCTCTCTTTGCCGGAAGAGGTGGAGCAACAAGTCCAGTATCCCCTTGGCCTCCTATCCTGCAGCGCTTGGACGAGCTCACCGGCTGCGTTCTGCCCTCCCAGCATGGTGAGCTTCTCCCATCTCCCCCCTTTACGCCCAAATCTAAAAGATACTTGCAATGTGAATACGGATCATATTTTTGTTCAGTTTAGAGGTGAATTAAATTGCTGAGATGAACATGTGGGCTTGATTGGTTGCCGATTGTTTTGTGGATCTGTTGCACTTTTACACATAATTTAATCAAGGCAAACTAATGCTAATCCATATAGTATGATATAGCTAATTTTTTTCTAACTTCTTATTGCTTTGGTAAATATCTTTTGGGACTTAATTCGGAAACTTGAGCCTGTTAGATATAAATTCAGCCGTGACTCTGTCTCGCCAGAATGCACTTGTTTTGCAAATGTGTGTTTGTAGTACTTGAGAAAAAACTTAATTATTAAAGATTGGCAGCACAGTTTTTCTAAAACTATGGTAATTCGAAACCTCAGTTTTTCAAGGCGTGGCCAATCAATACTATGGTTTCTCAAAACTGCAGTTTTTCTTGGTTTTGCCAAAACAAGCAGTTCGTTTGGTAAATGTAGTTTTACTGTAGTTTTGACCTGACTGCACCTAACTGAGCTACACTGAAGGAACTGATCTGCCTGCAAAAACGACCACTCAATGCATGCAGCCATGCCTTGCACACAAGTCCTCTCGGCCTCTCCAGGATGCTAGGTGCTGTAGCAGTCTACAGAGTACATCTTTTTGAATATATCTTTTTGTTTGGATGCCAAAATTTATCTTCTTTGTGGCTTAATTAACTTCCCTTTTTTCTGTTCAAGTCATTTTGAACTTGATTACTACCAATGATAGATAGTAGTATGGAATGGGAAACAACGATTTACTGTAATTACATTGTCTTCACTTAGAGTTATCTTTTAATGTCACCAGCAACTGTTTCTATGTTACCTTGCAGATTCACTCAATAGAAGACACTTGAAATATTGTAGGTTAGATTGTCTTACAAATATATGTAAACCACTGTAATAGTATTTTCTTATTGAAAAGGGAGAAAAAGTATTACGTGATAAGTAGGCCAGAACTAAAACATTGCCAATCGTTGTGTATTGCACATATATTTTTGTTTGGATGCCAAAAATTATCTTCTTTGTGGCTCGATTAACTTCCCTTTTTTATGTTCAAGCCATTTTGAATGAGATTACTACCAATGAGAGATCGTATGGAAGGGGAAACAACGATTTACTGTAATTACATTGTCTTCACTTAGAGTTGTCTTTTAATGTCACTAGCAACTATTTCTATGTTGCCTCGCAGATTCACTCAATAAAAGACACTTGAAATATTGTGCAAATAATTAGCTAGCATTGTGAAAATATGTGCGTTATTTAGTTGAGATATGACATATCAATGCTAATATATTAGGACATCCTAATTGTGTAGTTCCTAGAAATCATGTGTCACTGTATTGAATCCCTCGATGATCTCCTTAGACTAAAATACCAAAGTTAATCTTAGATATGGTGAACTATAAATTTATAATGATCAAAACTGTTTGTATTGATGATAACTAACGAGTGTACCAAGCATTTGATTGTTTGGGAGTGAACTATAAATATTGAATGCTATACAGTCAGAATGTGTTATGCTAACTTTTTAGGTTATTTTAAGCTAAATATGTAAAGGCAAGTAATTCTCATAATGTATTGAAGTGGTATACTACACAATATTTGTTGTATCTATAGTCGGACTATTTTTATGTGTGTAATAATACATACAAAAATTGACTTGTACTTGATCCAATCCTTTATTAGAAGTAGTATCGCACAAATGTCTTTTCAGCTAGGTTAATTGTAAGCCACAAATGCCAAATCTTTTTCCTGTGCCATATCATATCAGACAGGACACATATTCCAGTAAGACATAATCAGCATGGAATTGGTACATTTCTTTTTTACCTGTTGAGAAACAATGCCTAGAACTTTTCATTAATGTGCAATATTCAGACAGGCTACATTTCTTATCGAGTTTAGTGTAGTGATAGTATAAAATAAGCACAACGGAGTTTACTACCAACTCTATTGATCTATGTATGCTCATCAGTCCTTTTTGTGCCACCAGTTGTTTCTTTTCACAGTTTTGTTAATTTGTTGCACTACTTTGCATTCTGGGAGTGAAACAATATAGAACTTTATAATGTATAGTAAGCTACTTGTAGTGTAACGTACTGACTGAAAATAATGCGACATATTTTTCACCATGTGGCAGATGTTGGTTATGGGAGCATTTTCAACAACAAAGACACGTGTTTTGACAACATTGGTGTGGACAGGTGGATTTGCTGCTATAAATGTTGGATGACCCCTGGTTGGTGTGTAGGGTCCAGATAAGAGGTGCCTTGCTTGATGGTGGCATCGTTGGCTGTAGAGTAGCACGGTGAGACATGCTTGTAAAATTAATGTTTTTTGGGTCTTTTCTTTTCACTTGTGTATAGGTGTATTTTTGGATATGTTGTAACTTTGTTTTTGTAATGACATGAGCATATACGTATTGTCAAATTCTTATTGGCTTAAAATTTTCATGAAAAATGAGTGATGCGTGAACCTCCTGGCCTGAAATTAGTGGGCTTTGAAATTATTGGGTTTCAATTATAGTTGGGTTGATATTATATGGGCTGCCACTTTTGGACCAGTATAAAATTTAGTGGGCCAGAACTTAGATGGGCTGGTTACTACATGGGCTGCCACGTCAGATCCATGTCATATGATGATGTGGCACAGAAGTTAACGCCGTTATGAGCACTGTAGTTAGGTGTCATCCATGACGGTGAAGATCCGTCATGATCGGTGACGGTTTTCGATGATCGTCAAGGAGTGTAAAGTGGTCAAATTATGACGCGATATACATGATGGAATTTATTTCCGTCACACATAGTCTTGCATGACAGTTTTGCATAGGTCTGTGACGGGCTGAAACTGTCATGTATTAACAGGATTCTTGTAGTGTTAGCAGTTGTATTTGCTTGTGATAAGTTCAGACCTTATATTGTTGATTTTAAAGTAACTATTCACACTGATCATGCTGCTATTAAATATCTCATGGAAAAGAAAGATGCTAAACCTAGACTTATTAGATGGGTTCTCTTGCTACAAGAATTTGATTTACATATTGTTGATAGAAAGGGAGCTGAGAACCCCGTTGCAGACAACTTGTCTAGGTTAGAAAATGTGTTTGATGACCCACTTCCTATTGATGATAGATTTCCTGATGAGCAATTAAATGTCATAAATGCTTCTCATACTGCTCCATGGTATGCTGATTATGCTAATTACATTGTTGCTAAGTTTATACCACCTAGTTTCACATACCAGCAAAAAAAGTTCTTCTATGATTTGAGGCATTACTTTTGGGATGACCCACATCTTTATAAAGAAGGAGTAGATGGTGTTATTAGACGTTGTGTACCTGAGCATGAACAGGAACAGATCCTACACAAGTGTCACTCTGAAGCTTATGGAGGACACCATGCTGGAGATAGAATTGCACATAAGGCATTGCAATCTGGTTTTTATTGGCCTACTCTCTTCAAGGATGCCCGTAAGTTTGTCTTATCTTGTGATGAATGTCAACAAATTGGTAATATTAGTAGACGTCAAGAAATGCCTATGAACTATTCACTCGTTATTGAACCATTTGATGTTTGGGGCTTTGACTATATGGGATCATTTCCTTCCTCTAATGGATATACACATATTTTAGTTGTTGTTGATTACGTTATTAAGTGGGTATAAGCTATTCCAACTAGTAGTGCTGATCATAACACTTCTATTAAAATGCTTAAAGAAGTTATTTTTCCAAGATTTGGAGTCCCTAGATATTTAATGACTGATGGTGGTTCACATTTTATTCATGGTGCTTTCCGTAAAATGCTTGCTAAATATGATGTTAATCATAGAATTGCATCTCGGTACCATCCTCAGTCTAGTGGTCAAGTAGAATTGAGTAATAGAGAGCTCAAATTAATTTTGCAAAAGACTGTTAATAGATATAGAAAGAATTGGTCCAAGAAACTTGATGATGCATTATGGGCCTATAGAACTGCATATAAAAATCCTATGGGTATGTCTCCGCATAAAATGGTCTATGGGAAAGCATGTCACTTACCTCTCGAACTAGAACACAAGGCTTATTGGGCTATTAAAGAACTCAATTATGATTTTAAACTTGCTGGTGAGAAGAGGTTATTTGATATTAGCTCACTTGATGAATGGAGAACCCAAGCCTATGAAAATGCCAAGTTGTTTAAAGAAAAAGTTAAAAGATAGCATGACAAAAGAATACAAAAGCGTGAGTTTAATGTAGGTGATTATGTATTGCTATACAACTCTCATTTAAGATTTTTTGCATGAAAACTTCTCTCTAAATGGGAAGGTCCTTACGTTATCGAGGAGGTCTATCGTTCCGGTGCCATAAAAATCAACAACTTCGAAGGCACAAATCCGAAGGTGGTGAACAGCCAAAGAATCAAACATTATATCTCAGGTAATCCCATAAATGTTGAAACCAATATTATTGAAACCATAACCCCAGAGGAATACATAAGGGACACTTTCCGAAACGTTTCAGACTCCGAAAAGGAATAGGTATGTGGTACGGTAAGTAAACCGACTCCAAAACAGTTTTTAAGGCAATATTTCTCCATTTTGGAATATTTAGAAAAATAAAAAATAAGTAGTAGTCCGGGAAGGACACGAGGGCTCCACGAGGGTGGAGGGCGCGCCCTACCCCACTGGGCGCGCCCCCTATCTCGTGGGCACCTCGTGTGCTCTCCGGACTCCGTTTTCGTACACGACACGTATTTTGGTCGGTAAAAATTCATTATATAATCTCCCGGGGGTTTTGACTCCTGTATCACGCAAAAATCTTCTGTCTTTGTTTCGAGTTGTTTTTTGTTGGGGTTGTCAAGGCCAGGCACTATGTCGTCTCCCTCCTCCTCCAACCATGAGGGCAACGATGCTTGGCTAATGAAGATAGAGCTGAAGAGAGAAGAACCCATGGAGATCAATAAGGATGATGGGATCAAGAAAGCCATGGGGGATCAAGTTCCGGCAACAGAAGACACCCTTCAACTTGATCACAATCTTCTTACCCCAACAGAGATCAAAGCTTTCAAGATGATTGAGTTAGCTCCTATACAAAATAAGTATCTCACACGTGAAAATATTTTGTTGAAGGAGCATATCATCGCACTCAAGGGCATTATCCGCAAGTTAGAAGACCTCCTACGCTCGATGTGCGACTATCCATCATCAACAACACCACCGTCTCCACCAACAAAGAAGAATTGAGTATCTAGTATGGGCACTCCACTTGGCAACTGCCAAGCTTGGGGGAGTGCCCCGGTATCATATCACCATCACCTTTATCTTTAACCGTTTTTCTTAGTTCGATCCTTTTGGTAATATCTTGATCTAGTAGAATAAAATTTCTTAGTATGATCTAGTTGTGAGTTTTGCTTTATTATCCTTCTATGTAATCGAGTCCGTGAGCTATATAATAAAGATTAGTGTTGAGTCAAGGGCTTGATTATTTTGCCATGATCATAAGTGAATAAAAGAAAAGAGAAAGAAATAAAAAGAAACAAAGAGATCATATGGATCTCATGGAGAGTAATGAGCTCACATAGAAAAAGTATGATGAATAAAAGTTGTTGAGGGTTGACAAACATAGTTTTGGTCATCGTTGCAATTAATAGGAAGTAATAAAGAAAGAGAGGTCTTCACATATAGATATACTATCTTGGACATCTTTTATGATTGTGAGCACTCATTAAAATATGACATGCTAAAGAGTTGACGTTGGACAAAGAAGACAATGTAATGGGTTATGGTTTCTTACATCTAAGATAAATTATATTGTCATGGATCATCCAACATGTTGAGCTTGCCTTTCCCCCTCATGCTAGCCAAATTCATCACGCCAAGTAGAGATACTACTTGTGCTTCCAAATACCCTTAAACCAGTCTTGCCATAAGAGTCCACCATATCTACCTATGGATTGAGTAAGATCCATCAAGTAAGTTGTCATCGGTGCAAGAAATAAAAATTGCTCTCTAAATATGTATGATTGATTGGTGTGGAGGAAATAAGCTTTATACGATCGTGTGATATGGAAGCAATAGAAGCGACAGACTGCATAATAAAGGTCCATATCACAAGTGGCAATATAAAGTGACGTTCTTCCGCATTAAGATTTTGTGCATACAACCATAAAAGCGCATGACAACCTCTGCTTCCCTTTGCGAAGGGCCTATCTTTTACTTTTATCTCCTACATTGCATAAGACTCATGGTGATTTTCACCCTTCCTTTTTACATTTTATCCTTTGGCAAGCACAATATGTTGGAAAGATCCTGGTATGTATGGCTAATTGGATGTGAGTTTTCATGAACTATTATTGTTGACATTACCCTTGAGGTAAAACGTTGGGAGGCAAAACTATAAGCCCCTATCTTTCTCTGTGTCCGATTAAAATTCCATACCCATAAGTATTGCATGAGTGTCAGCAATTGTGAAAGACTATATGATAGTTGAGTATGTGGACTTGCTAAAAAGCTCTTATACATTGACTACTTCCTATGTTTTGATAAATTGCAATTGCTTCAATGACTGAGATCATAGTTTGTTAACTTTCAATGAAGTTTATGATTCATACTTGATATTGTGATTGAATTATTACTCTAGCATTAGAGATTATATGACAAGAATTATATAAGTTGTTGTTCTAAGAATGATCATGATGCCCTCATGTCCGTATTTTATTTTTATCGACACCTCTATCTCTAAACATGTGGACATATTTTTCGATTTCGGCTTTTCGCTTGAGGACAAGCGAGGTCTAAGCTTGGGGGAGTTGATACGTCCATTTTGCATCATGCTTTTATATTGATATTTATTGCATTATGGGCTGTTATTACACATTATGTCACAATATTTATGCCTATTCTCTCTTATTTTACAAGGTTTACATAAAGAGGGAGAATGCCGGCAACTGGGATTCTGGGCTGGAAAATGAGGAAATATTAGAGACCTATTTTGCACAGCTCCAAAAGTCCTGAAACTTCACGGAAGATGTTTTCCAAATATATAAAAAATACTGAGAGCGAGAACTTCACCAAGAGGGGCACACCCTACCCACGAGGGTGGGGGCGCGCCCCCTACCTCGTGGGCCCCCTGGTGGCCCTCCGGTTGCCATCTTCTGCTATATGGAGTCTTTCGATGGGAAAAAATCATAAGCCATCTTCTCGGACGAAACTCCGCCGCCACGAGGCGGAACGTTGGCAGAACCAATCTAGGGCTCTGGCGGAGCTGTTCTGTCGGGGAACTTCCCTCCCGGAGGGGGAAATCATCGCCATCGTCATCACCAACGCTCCTCTCATCGGGAGAGGGCAATCTCCATCAACATCTTCATCAGCACCATCTCCTCTCAAAACCCTAGTTCATCTCTTGTATCCAATTCTTGTCTCCAAGTCCGGGATTGGTGCTAGTAGGTTGCTAGTAGTGTTAATTACTCCTTGTAGTTGATGCTAGTTGGTTTAATTGGTGGAAGATCATATGTTCAGATCCTATATGCATATTAATACCCCTCTGATTATGAACATGTTTATGCTTTGTGTGTAGTTACTTTTGTTCCTGAGGACATGGGAGAAGTCTTGCTATTAGTAGTCATGTGAATTTCGTATTCGTTCGATATTTTGATGAGATGTATGTTGTCTCTCCTCTAGTGGTGTTATGTGAACGTTGACTACATGACACTTCACCATTGTTTGGGCCTAGAGGAAGGCATTTGGGGAGTAATAAGTATATGATGGGTTGCTAGAGTGACAGAAGCTTAAACCCTAGTTTATGCGTTGCTTCGTAAGGGGTTGATTTGGATTCATATGTTTCATGCTATGGTTAGGTTTACCTTAATACTTTTGTTGTAGTTGCGGATGCTTGCAATAGAGGTTAATCATAAGTGGGATGCTTGTCCAAGTAAGGGCAGTACCCAAGCACTGGTCCACCCACGTACCATATTATCAAAGTACCGAACGCGAATCATATGAGCGTGATGAAAACTAGCTTGACGATATTCCCATGTGTCCTCAGGAGTGCTTTTCTCTATATAAGAGTTTGTCCAGGCTTGTCCTTTGCTACAAAAAGGATTGGGCCACCTTGCTGCACTTTATTTACTTTTGTTACTTGTTGCTCGTTACAAATTATCCTATCATAAAACTATATGTTACCACTTATTTCAGTACTTGCAGAGATTACCTTGCTGGAAACCGCTTATCATTTCCTTCTGCTCCTCGTTGGTTCGACACCCTTACTTATCGAAAGGACTATGATAGATCCCCTATACTTGTGTGTCTTCACTCCACGCCGGTCATCAGGCTCGTGAGAGCTACTTCTTTCGCCTTGGTCTTGGCGTTTGCGGCCTCGATCTCTAGCATCTTAGCTTGCTTCTCCGCCTTCATCTCAAGCATCTTGTCTTGCTTCTCCGTGTCCATCTCAAGCCTCCTCCTTTGGATCTCCATGAAGGCGTTCATTTTCTCTTCTTTGTAACGCCGGCGCTCCTCCTTTCTTGAGTCATTCTTGCTCATCATGCCCTCCTCGCTTGTGATCAAGGCGTTGGACACCGCATCCCGCTTGTCCTCCTTCTTGGAGTTGATCTTCCCCCGCGGGTGTGCCTTCTCACCATCCTCAACCTCCTCCACGGCTTGCTTGCCCCCACGCGACTTGAGGGCGGCATATTGCGCCTTGAACTTCTCCTCGTCTTTGATGAACCTAAAGCAATGGGAGAGGTTGAAGCACTTGCCATTGTGTTAGACCTTGAATGCCTCTAAAGCTTGAAATGCCTACAAATGTATTTCATGCAAGCATATTGGCAAATGGTATGCAAATGAACACGCAAGCATAAACTTGATGACACAAAAGAGGGCGGCTTGCTAGCATATCACGTCCTGCATGCCGATGCTGCTCAGGGGGCAGGCCTTGACGCTCTAAAGAGTGGCACAAAACTTGTTGCGCTCTTGTTGCATCACCCTCCATCGCTTCGAAATGGACACCCACCCGCGCGTGCTTACTATTTGGTACGGCGGAAACTTCTTGCACTCATGAAACTCACAGTGGAAACGAATCCAAAAAAGTTGAATGCTTTTGTTCGGCACTCGTTTTGGGGACTTGCCCAATGTATCTCCAACACTCGCAAAGAAGCTTGTCCTCGGCCACTGTGTATGCTTTGGTCCGCTTGCTCTTAGGCTTCAGCTTTAGCCCAGCGGCTTGGTTAGCGAGCTCGTCCTCGAACAAAGGCTCCCCTTCGTTATCGCACTCGTCCTCTTCCTCTTGCTCGTAGTCCTCCAGAAAATCGTGGTCAAGTGGGAAGCCGTCCAGATCCATGTCGACCTGATCATGCATGAAGGCCGCCTGATCTTGATCATAGCCAGCGGACGGCGCAAACGCCCCTCGGCTGTCCTGGCTTTGTGTCTTGTCGGGATCGTAGCCAGCGGCCGGCGCACCACCCTCGAAGATCAGGTTCTGCATTTAGTCCTCGTCACTAGCGGCCGGCATTCCGTCAAACAGTTTGCATGCGCCCAGCAGCACGTCGACTGGCATCTATCGCCCGCGTTTCCTCGTGCCTTTAGATGACAGCCACTGGCCATCGGTTTAGCGTTGAGGTCGATGGGCGCGGGCATGGGCATGGAAGGCGCCAGCACGCTCACCTCGGGCGAGCACTCCCTAGAGAGGCGGGAGGCCTGCGGGTAGACGTGAAAGCCGGGCATCGGGGTGCAAGCCGACGCGTGGGGCGAGTCGGGAAGTACCATCTGAGGGAACGCAACTGAGACGATGCTGGCCGCGGCGACGGCGCCGTTGACGAGGCCGTGCTGGCTAGGGTTTAACCCTAGCATGTACAGCGCCTTCCTCGTTGCCACCGTGATGCAGGCATTGGTGACCTCCTGCTGCATGGCGGCGGCGGCCATCGCGATGGCTTCATCCCTCGCGCCCGCGGCATGCCTCCGGCCCTTTCTCTTGGCCGACTCCCTTGCCCATTGTTCGGGCGTCAGCGCCTTCTTCGGCTTAGGCACGGCGGCGGTCTTGCGGGGGGCACGAGGCTTGCCTTTGCCGGAGGGGGCAGTCGTCAAGCCGAACGAGGCGAGGGAGGCGAGGTCAGCGGCGGCTGAGGGAGTCCTGGACTAAGGGGTCCTCGGGCGTCCGGCCTGTTATCCATGGGCCGGACTGATGGGCTATAAAGACATGAAGGCCGAAGACTATATCTGAGTCCGGATTGGACTCTCCTTGGCATGGAAGGCAAGCTTGGCGACCGACTATGAAGATTCCTTCTTATGTAACCGACTCTATGTAAACCCTAGATCCCCCTGGTGTCTATATAAATCGGAGGGGATAGTCCGGAAAGGACACCATTCATTACCATAATCATATAGGCTAGGCTTCTAGGGTTTAGCCATCACGATCTCGTGGTAGATCAACTCTTGTAACACCCATATTCATCAATATCAATCAAGCAGGACATAGGGTCTTACCTCCATAGAGAGGGCCCGAACCTGGGTAAACATTGTTTTCCTTGTCTCCTGTTACCATCGATCCTAGAAGCACAGTTCGGGACCCCCTACCCGAGATCCGCCGGTTTTGACACAGACATTGGTGCTTTCATTGAGAGTTCCACTATGCCGTCCATGAAAGGCTCGATGGCTCCTTCAATCATCTACAGCGACGTTGTCCAAGGAGAAACTTTCCTCCCCGGACAGATTTTCGTGTTCGGCGGCTTCGCGTTGTGGGCCAACTCGCTTGGCCATCTGGAGCAGATCGATAGCTACGCCCCTGGCCACCAGGTCAGGTTTAGAAGCCTGAACTACGTCGCGGATTCCATGGAGACTTGATCTTCAATGGATTTGAGATCGCAGCAATCGCTCCACCTCGCTCCGATGAACATGACCTAAATCTGTCACCGGATCACATCCAGCAGATGGTCCCTGCTGCTGCAATGGCCTTAGAACCGGAGCAAACCGTGCCATCCGAAGCCACAGAGTTGTTGGAAATATGCCTAGAGGCAATAATAAATTGGTTATTATTATATTTCATTGTTCATGATAACCGTTTATTATCCATGCTAGAATTGTATTGATAGGAAACTCAGATACATGTGTGGATACATAGACAATACCATGTCCCTACTAAGCCTCTAGTTGACTAGCTCGTTGATCAATAAGATGGTTATGGTTTCCTGACCATGGACATTGGATGTCGTTGATAACGGGATCACATCATTAGGAGAATGATGTGATCGACAAGACCCAATCCTAAGCCTAGCACAAAGATCATGTAGTTCGTATGCTAAAGCTTTTCTATTGTCAAGTATCATTTCCTTAGACCATGAGATTGTGCAACTCCCGGATACCGTAGGAGTGCTTTGGGTGTGCCAAACAACACAACGTAACTGGATGGCTATAAAGGTTCACTACAGGTATCTCTGAAAGTGTCTATTGGGTTGGCACGAATCGAGACTATGATTTGTCATTCCGTGTGACGGAGAGGTATCTCTGGGCCCACTCGGTAGGAAATCATCATAATGTGCACAATGTGACCAAGGAGTTGATCACGGGATGATGTGTTACGGAACGACTAAAGAGACTTGCCGGTAACGAGATTGAACAAGGTATCGGGATACCGACGATCGAATCTCGGGCAAGTATAATACCGCTGGACAAAGGGAATTGAATACGGGATTGATTGAATCCTCGACATCGTGGTTCATCTGATGAGATCATCGTGGAACATGTGGGAGCCAACATGGGTATCCAGATCCCGCTGTTGGTTATTGGCCGGAGAGTTGTCTCGGTCATGTCTGCATGGTTCCCGAACCCGTAGGGTCTACACACTTAAGGTTCGATGACGCTAGGGTTATTAGGAAGACTCGTATGTGATTACCGAATGTTGTTCGGAGTCCCGGATGAGATCCCGGACATCATGAGGAGTTCCGGAATGGTCCGGAGGTAAAGATTTATATATGGAAAGTTGTTGTTCGGGTTCCGGGAAAAGTTCGGTTTTTCCGGTATTGTACCAGGAAGCTTCCGGAAGGTTCCGGAGGATTCCGGAGGGGTCCGGAAAATGTTCCACCACGTCCAATATAGCAGCATGGGCTGTAAGGGGGCGCCCTAACCTTAATGGGCCAAGGGCACCAGCCCCCCCAAGGCCCATGCGCATGGGAGAGGGGAAACCCTAAGGGGGAGGGCCTCCATTTGACTTGGGAGGCACTCCTCCCCCCCTTGGCCGCCGCCCCAACCCTAGATGGGATCTAGGGGGCCGCCCCCCCCCCCTCTCCCCACCTATAAATAGTGGAGGGGTGGGAGGGCGGCCACACCCTTGAACCTGGCGCAGTCCCTCCCCTCCAATACCTCTCCTCCTCCGTGTGAGCTTGGCGAAGCCCTACCGGAGAACTGCCACTCCATCACCACCACGCCGTCGTGCTGGCATTGGACTCTCTTCCTCAACCTCTCCCTCCTCCTTACTGGATTAAGGCGTGGGAGACGTCTCCGTTCCGTACGTGTGTTGAATGCGGAGGTGTCGTCCATTCGGCACTAGGATCATCGGTGATTTGGATCACGATGAGTACGACTCTATCAACCCCGTTCACTTGAACGCTTCCGCTTAGCGATCTACAAGGGTATGTAGATGCACTCTCCTTCCCCTCATTGCTAGATTACTCCATAGATTGATCTTGGTGATGCATAGAAAATTTTAAATTTCTGCTATGATCTCCAACAGTGGTATCAGAGCTAGGTCTATGCGTAGTATCTATGCACGAGTAGAACACAAAGCAGTTGTGGGCGTCGATATTGTCAATTTACTTGTTGTTACTAGTCTTATCTTGATTCGGCGGCATCGTGGGATGAAGCACCCCGGACCGACCTTACACGTACTCTTACGTGAGACTGGTTCCACCGACTGACATGCACTAGTTGCATAAGGTGGCTAGCGGGTGTCTGTCTCTCCCACTTTAGTCGGATCGGATTCGATGAAAAGGGTCCTTATGAAGGGTAAATAGAAATTGGCATATCACGTTGTGGTTTTGGCGTAGATAAGAAACGTTCTTGCTAGAAACCTATAGCAGCCACGTAAAAACTTGCAACAACAATTAGAGGACGTCTAACTTGTTTTTGCAGCATATGCCTTGTGATGTGATATGGCCAAAAGGATGTGATGAATGATATATGTGATGTATGAGATTGATCATGTTCTTGTAATAGGAATCACGACTTGCATGTCGATGAGTATGACAACCGGCAGGAGACATAGGAGTTGTCTTAATTTATTTATGACCTGCGTGTCAACTTAAACGTCATGTAATTACTTTACTTTATTGCTAAAGCGTTAGCCATAGTAGTAGAAGTAATAGATGACGAGACAACTTCAAGAAGACACGATGATGGAGATCATGATGATGGAGATCATGGTGTCATGCCGGTGACAACGATGATCATGGAGCACCGAAGATGGAGATCAAAAAGAGCAAAATGATATTGGCCATATCATGTCACTATTTGATTGCATGTGATGTTTATCATGTTTTACATCTTATTTTCTTAGAACGACGGTAGCTTAAATAAGATGATCCCTCACTAAAATTTCAAGAAAAGTGTTCCCCCTAACTGTGCACCGTTGCGAAGGTTGGTTGTTTCGAAGCACCACGTGATGATCGGGTGTGATAGATTCTAACGTTCGAATACAACGGGTGTTGACGAGCCTAGCATGTACAGACATGGCCTCGGGACAGATGCGAAACACTTAGGTTGACTTGACGAGCCTAGCATGTACAGACATGGCCTCGGAACAGGGAAGACCCAAAGGTCGAACATGAGTCGTATAGAAGATACGATCAACATGAGATGTTCACCGTTGATGACTAGTCCGTCTCACGTGATGATCGGACATGGCCTAGTCGATTTGGATCATGTTTCACTTAGATGACTAGAGGGATGTCTATCTGAGTGGGAGTTCATTAAATTAATTTGATTAGATGAACTCAATTATCATGAACATAGTCTAAATTGTCTTCGCAAATATGTTGTAGATAAATAGCTCACGTTGTAGCTCCCTGTTTCAATACGTTCCTAGAGAAAGATTAAGTTGAAAGATATTGTAAGAAATGATGCGGACTAGGTCCGTAGTCCAAGGAGTGTCCTCACTACTACACAGAAGGCTTACATCTTTGATGCACCACTCGATGTGCAAACCCCTACAACGTCGTCTGTGGATGTTGTGAACACCTGACAGACACATTCTGATGACTACCTGATAGTTTAATGCACCATACTTTACAGCTTAGAATTGGGATTCCAATGATGTTTTGAACGCCATAGAACATATGAGATGTTCCAAGAGCTGAAATTGGGATTTCAGGCTCATGCTCGTGTTGAGAGGTGTGAGACCTCTGACAAGTTCTTTTGCCAACAAGATGGAGGAGAATAGCTCAGCTAGTGAGCATGTGCTCAGAATGTCTGGGTGCTACAATCACTTAAATCAACTGGGAGTTAAACTTCCAGATAAGATAGTGATTGATAGAGTTCTCTAGCCACTATCACTAAGCTACTAGATCTTCGTGATGAACTATGACATGCAAGGGATGGAGTTGATCCCGGAGCTGTTCGCGGTGCTTAAGACCGCAAAAGGTAGAAATCAAGAAGGAGCATCAGGTGTTGATGGTCTAACAAGACCACTGGTTTCAAGAAGGGCAAGGGCTAGAAGGGAAACTTCATGGATGGCAAACCAGTTGCCGCTCCAGTGAAGGAACCCAAGGTTGAACCCAAACCCGAGACTAAGTGCTTCTATTATAAGGGGAACGGTCACTGGTAGCGGAATTACCCCAAATGCATGGTAGATAAGAAGGCTGGCAACTTCAACGAAGTATATACGTGTTATTAATGTGTACCTCACTAGTACTCCTGGTAGCACCTGGGTATTGGATACCGGTTCAGTTGCTATTATTGGTGACTTGAAGCAGAAGCTACGGACTAAACGGGACTGGCTAAGGGCGAGGTGACGATGGGTGTTGGAAGTGTTTCCAAAGTTGATGAGATCACCATCGCACGCTCCACCTGCCTTCGGGATTAGTATTGAACCTAGATAAATGTTATCAGGTGTCTACGTTGAGCATGAATATGATTAGATCATGTTCATTGCAATACGGTTATTCATTTAAGTTAGAGAATAATGGTTATTCTGTTTACATGAATAATACATTTCATGGTCATGCAACCTATGTGAATGGTTCATTGAATCTCAGTCGTGGTAATACACATGTTCACGCCAAAAGATGTAGAGTTAATAATGATAGTACCACTTTCTTGTGGCACTGCCGCTTAGGTCCTATTGGCGTAAGATGCATGAAGAAACTCCATGTCGATGGATGTTTGAAGTCACTTGATTTTGAATCGCTTGACACATGCCTCAAGGGCAGGATGACTAAGACCCCGTTTTCAGGTACAATGAAACGGGCAAGTGACTTGTTGGAAATCATACATCCAGATGCGTGTGATCCAATGAGAATTGAAGCGTGCGGTGGATATCGCTATTTTCTCATCTTCACTGACGATTTGAGTAGATATAGGTATATTTACTTAATGAAGCACAAGTCTGAAACGTTTGAAAAGTTCAAGCGATTTCAGAGTGAAGTTAAGAATCATCATAACAAGAAGATCAAATTCCTACGATCTGATCAATGAGAATTTCTGAGTTATGAGTTTGGCAAACACTTAAGACATTGTGGAATTGTTCCACAGTTGAAGCCACCTGGAACACCACAGGATAATGGTGTGTCCGGACGTCGTAGTCGAACCTTATGAGATATGGTGCGATCTATGATGTCTCTTACCGATCTACCGCTATTATTTTGAGGTTATGCATTAGAGACAACTGCATTCACTTTAGATAGGACACCATATAAGTCCATTGAGATGACGACGTATGAACATTGGTTTGGCAAGAAACCAAAGTTGTCATTTCTTAATGTTTGGGGCTGCGATGCTTAAGGCTTCAGCCGGAGAAGCTCGAACCCAAAGCGGACAAACACATCTTCATAGGATACCCAAGGGTGACAGTTGGGTATACCTTCTATCTCAGATCCGAGGGCAAATTGTTTGTCACTAAGAATGGGTCCTTTCTCGAGAAGGAGTTTCTCTCGAAAGAATTGAGTGGGAGGAAGATAGAACTTGATGAGGTTGTCGAACCTTTACTTCAACCAGAGAGTGATGCAACACAGAAAGATGTTTTCTGTGGCGCCTACGTCTGTTGAATAGGAAGTTAATGATAGTGATCATAAAGCTTCGAATCAAGTTGCTATCGAACCTCGTAGGTAGACAAGGATATGTACTACTCCTAAGTGGTACAGTAATCATGTCTTAGATATCATGTTGTTAGACAACAATAAACCTAAGAGCTATGGAGAAGCGATGGTGGGACCGTATTCCGACAAATGGTTAGAAGCCATGAAATCCGAGATAGGATCCATATATCAGAACAAAGTATGGACTTTGGTGGACTTGCCCGATGATCGGGAAGCCATTGAGATAAATGGATCTTTAAGAAGAAGACGGACATGGGCGGTAATGTTACCGTCTATGAAGCTCGACTTGTGGGAAAGAGTCTTTTCACTCAAGGAGTTGACTATGATGAGAATTTCTCACCCGTAGCGATGCTTAAGTCCGTCGGAATCATGTTAGCATTAGCTGTATTTTTCGATTATGAAATCTTACAGATGGATGCCAAAAACAAGTTTTCTTACTAGTTTTTGTAAGAAAAGTTGTATGTGATACAATAAAAGGTTTTGTCGATCCTAAGGATGCTAAAAGGTATGCTGGCTCCAGCAATCCTTCTATGGACTAGATCAAGCATCTCGGAATCGGAATATATGTTTTGATGGAGTGATCAAAGCTTTTAGGTTTATACAATGTTTGCTAGAAACTTGTATTTACAAGAAAGTGAGTGGGATCACTACAACATTTCTGATAAGTATATGTGGATGACATATTGTTGATTCGAAATGATGTAGAATTTCTGGAAAGCATAAACGGTTGTTTGAAGAGTGTTTTTCAAAGGAAGACCTGGATAAAGCTGCTTACATATTGGGCATCAAGATCTATAGAGATAGATCAAAACGCCTGATGATACTTTCAAAGAACGCACACCTTGACATGTTTTTAAAGGAGTTCAAAATAGATCAGTCAAAGAAGGGGTTCTTACTTGAGTTGTAAGGTGTGAAGTTGAGTAAGACTCAAAGCTTGACCACGGCAGAAGAAAGAAGAAGGACGAAGGTCGTCCCCTATGCTCTTGTCATAGGCTCTATATGGTATGCCATGCTGAAGTACCGCACCTAATGTGTGCCTTGCCACATGTCTGGCAAGAGGGTACAAAGGTGGTCTAGGAGTGGATCACCAGATAGCAGTCAAAATTATCCTTAGAGGAATAAGGAAATGTTTCCCGGTTATGGAGGTGATAAAGAGTTCGACATAAAGAGTTACGTCGATGCAAGCTTAACACCTATCCGGATAGCTCTGAGTAGAGATACCGGATACGTATAATGGAGCAATAATTTGGAATAGCTCCAAGTGGAACGTGGTAGCAGCATCTACGATATAAAGTTTTGCGAAATACATAGGGATCTGAATATGGCAAGACCCGTTGACTACAACCTCTCTCACAAGCATAACATGATCAAACCCAGAACTCTTTGAGTGTTTATCACATAGTGATGTGAACTAGATCATTGAGTCTAGTAGACTCTTGGATGTTGGTCACATGGCGATGTGACCTGTGAGTGTTAATCACATGGCGATGTGAACTAGATTATTGACTCTAGTGCAAGTGGGAGACTGTTGGAAATATGCACTAGAGGCAATAATAAATTGGTTATTATTATATGTCATTGTTCAAGATAACCGTTTATTATCCATGCTAGAATTGTATTGATAGGAAACTCAGATACATGTGTGGATACATAGACAATACCATGTCCCTAGTAAGCCTCTAGTTGACTAGCTCGTTGATCAATAAGATGGTTACGGTTTCCTGACCATGGACATTGGATGTCGTTGATAATGGGATCACATCATTATGAGAATGATGTGATGGACAAGACCCAATCCTAAGCCTAGCACAAAGACCGTGTAGTTTGTATGCTAAAGTTTTTCTATTGCCAAGTATCATTTCCTTAGACCATGAGATTGTGCAACTCCCGGATACCGTAGGAGTGCTTTGGGTGCGCCAAACGTCACAACGTAACTGGGTGGCTATAAAGGTTCACTACAGGTATCTCCAAAAGTGTCTGTTGGGTTGGCATGAATCGAGACTAGGATTTGTCACTCCGTGTAACGGAGAGGTATCTCTGGGCCCACTCGGTAGGACATCATCATAATGTGCACAATGTGACCAAGGAGTTGATCACGGGATGATGTGTTACGGAACGAGTAAAGAGACTTGCCGGTAACGAGATTGAACAAGGTATCGGGATACCGATGATCGAATCTCGGGCAAGTACAATACCGCTGGACAAAGGGAATTGAATACGGGATTAATTGAATCCTCGACATCGTGGTTCATCCGATGAGATCATCGTGGAACATGTGGGAACCAACATGGGTATCCATATCCCGCTGTTGGTTATTGGCCAGAGAGTTGTCTCGGTCATGTCTGCGTGGTTCCCGAACCCGTAGGGTCTACACACTTAAGGTTCGATGACGCTAGGGTTATTAGGAAGATTTGTATGTGATTACCGAATGTTGTTCGGAGTCCCGGATGAGATCCCGGACGTCACGAGGAGTTCCGGAATGGTCAGGAGGTAAAGATTTATATATGGAAAGCTGTTGTTCGGGTTCCGGGAAAAGTTCGGTTTTTTCCGGTATTGTACCGGGAAGCTTCCGGAAGGTTCCGGAGGATTCCGGAGGGGTCCGGAGGTCCGGAAAATGTTCCACCACGTCCAATACAGCAGCATGGGCTGTAAGGGGGCGCCCTAACCTTAATGGGCCAAGGGCACCAGCCCCCCCCAAGGCCCATGCGCATGGGAGAGGGGAAACCCTAAGGGGGAGGGCCTGCACTTGACTTGGGAGGCACTCCTCCCCCCTTGGCCGCCGCCCCAACCCTAGATGGGATCTAGGGGGACAGCCCCCCTCTCTCCCCACCTATAAATAGTGGAGGGGTGGGAGGGCAGCCACACCCTTGAACCTGGCGCAGTCCCTCCCTTCCAATACCTCTCCTCCTCCGCGTGAGCTTGGTGAAGCCCTGCCGGAGAACTGCCACTCCATCACCACCACGCCATCGTGCTGCTGTTGGACTCTCTTCCTCAACCTATCCCTCCTCCTTGCTAGATCAAGGCGTGGGAGACGTCTCCGTTCCGTACGTGTGTTGAACGCGGAGGTGCCGTCCGTTCGGCACTAGGATCATCGGTGATTTGGATCATGACGAGTACGACTCCATCAACCCCGTTCACTTGAACGCTTCCGCTTAGCGATCTACAAGGGTATGTAGATGCACTCTCCTTTCCCTCGTTGCTAGATTACTCCATAGATTGATCTTGGTGATGCCTAGAAAATTTTAAATTTCTGCTAATAGCTACCGCCAGAACATGAACATGACCTAAATCTGTCACCGGATCACATCCAGCGGATGGTCCCTGCTGCTGCAACGGCCTTAGAACCGGAGCAAACCGTGCCATCCGAAGCCACAGAGTCCCCGGCATTGGAGCCGCACACGGACTCGGCATCCCGCGATATCTATGCCAATGGAACTCCAGACTCGTCTCCAGCCATGAGTTCCAAATCGGGTACGCCTGCGGACACCGAGCTGGATCGGTTATCGATTTTCGAATTTAGCGCCACAGACATCTTGCAGCACTAGCCCTTGGGTGATGTGCTAAACTCTTTAAAGAATTTGTCCTTGGAGAAGGACTCACAGCCAAACTATAATCGGTTCAAACCAGAGGCTGGTGATGGGAAATTTTGTTTCCCACCCACCACCCACTTCATAGCCACTGTCGATGATTTAACCGACGTGCTCGATTACGGCTTCGAAGACATCAACGGTATGGACGATGATGCCGACCAGGAGCAAGGCCAAAACCTGCCATTTACTGGACGTTGGACAGCCACCTCTTCGTGTGATGTGTACATGGTCGACACACCTAAAGAAGCTAGCGACGATGACAAAGGGGATCCAGTCGTGGACAGGCCTTCTGGGACACAGTCCAAACGACGGCGCCCCAAACACCGCTCCAAGCCTCGTCGCTCAAAAAATGACAACACTGGCACCGGAGAAAATGGTACTCCAGGCGACGCCGAAAACAATGAAGACCTTGTTGGAACCGCATCCGAACAAAAGGAACAAGACAGCAGGCAAGATGACCCTGATAAACAGGCCACGCCGAGTGACTCAGATGATGATAGTTATCGTCCAGTCTCCGAAGATGGGGAGAGCCTCGGCGGCGAGGATTTCATCGTGCCTGAGGCACCCCTAGAGCAGGAACGCTTCAAGCGCCAGCTAATAGCTACCGCCAGAAGCCTGAAAAAGAAACAACAACAGCTCCAGGCTAATCAAAACTTGCTCATTGACAGGTGGACTGAGGTCCTGGCAGCCGAAGAATACGGCCTCGAGCGCCAAGTCAAGAGTTACCCAAAGCGTAGACTGCTACCTCAGTTCGATGAGGAGGCACTAAACCCCATACCTCCCTCACGCAATACAGACTGACCACCACGCGGTCAAGATAGTGCGGCGGACCGACCACCCCGCGGTCGGGATAAAGCAGCAACTCAGGCCGAACAACAGCCCACCCTACCACCTCACAAAAATAGGGATAGAACAGCTCGTGACCTTACATACGACCTTCGGCAAGAGCTGGACAGCAGAGCAGAACACACCAGATCAATCTACGGATCGCGAGGACGCTTCCCAACTCGGGATGACGGCTACCTATTCGGGCGTGACAAGCCTAGTCACACCCGGGCCGATGACCGCAGACGCACTCCATCAGGGGTGCGCCGTGATGCAGCCCAATACAGAGGCGCCGCACACCCTCTCTTCTTTACAGATGAGGTGCTGGACCACGAATTCCCTGAGGGGTTCAAGCCCGTCAACATTGAACCATACGACGGAACAACCGACCCCGCAGTATGGATTGAGGACTTTATTCTCCACATCCACATGGCCCGGGGAGACGACCTCCACGCCATCAAATACCTCCCACTGAAACACAAAGGGCCAGCTAGACACTTGCTGAATAGCCTTCCCGAGAATTCCATCGGCAACTGGGAGGACCTGGAAGAGGCCTTTCTTGACAACTTCCAAGGTACATATGTCCGGCCACCCGATGCTGACGACTTAAGCCTCATAGTTCAACAACCTGGAGAATCAGCCAGAAAATTCTGGACTAGGTTCCTAACCAAAAAGAACCAGATCGTTGACTGTCCGGATGCCAAAGCCCTAGCAGCCTTTAAACACAGCATCTGTGATGAATGGCTAGCCCGCCACCTCGGCCAAGAAAAGCCAAGATCCATGGCAGCCCTCATGGCACTTATGACCCGCTTTTGCGCGGGAGAAGATAGTTGGCTGGCTCGCAGCACAAACACAGCCAACGAAGCAGGCCCCACTGAGGCCAAAAATAGCACCAGCCAGCTCCGACGCAACAGACACAAACGCTGAAGCAATGGCGATAACACCGAGGACACCATAGTTCACGCTGGATTCAGTGGCTCCAAATCCGGCCAGCGAAAGAAGCCCTATAAAAGGAATGGTGAAGGACCGTCCAGCTTGGACCGCATACTCGATCATCCTTGCCAAATACCAGGCACCCCAGACAAACTGGCCAACCATACTACCAAAGATTGCCGGGTCCTTAGGCAAGCCAGCAAGGCAAATAGCGGAAACAAGGAAGGGGAATCGCAGAGCGAGGATGAAGATGAGGAACCTCGGCAGCCAAACAAAGGGGGGCAGAAGAAATTCCCGCCTCAAGTCAAAACGGTGAACATGATATACGCTACACACATTCCCAAAAGGGAGCACAAGCACGCACTTAGGGGCGTTTACGCGGTAGAGCCAGTCGCCCCAAAATTCAACCAATGGTGGTCATTCCCGATCACCTTCGATCATAGTGATCATCCAACTAGTATCCGTCACGGCGGTTCAGCCGCATTGGTACTGGACCCAATCATCGACGGATTTCACATGACACTAGTTCTAATGGACGGTGGTAGCAGACTCAACCTGCTCTATCAGGATACAGTACGTAAAATGGGCATTAATCCCTCACGAATCAAGCTCACGATAACTACCTTTAAAGGACTTATACCAGGCGTGGAAGCTTGTTGTACGGGCTCGACCACGCTGGAGGTGGTCTTCGGTTCCCCCGATAACTTCCGAAGTGAAGAGCTAATCTTCGATATCGTCCCCTTCCGCAGCGGCTACCAAGCACTGCTCGGACGAACTGCGTTCGCCAAATTCAACGCGGTGCCACATTATGCTTATCTCAAGCTCAAGATGCCCGGTCCACGCGGCGTCATTACAGTAAATGGAAACACGGAATGTTCCCTCCGTACAGAGGAACATACCGCAGCCCTAGCAGCAGAAGTACAGAGCGGCCTCCTAAAGCGGCACCATAATCCGGCCACCGAACCCCTGGACATCATCAAGAAGGTCCGGACTACACTGCAAAAGGGCAGTTCGGTTCGTCAAGAGCTGAATTAGTTAATTCGGCCTCCGTCCCAGCCCCGTTGAGGAAGGAGGCACCTATGCCACACGTACATAATTACGCACTCAAACCTCATGGGTACTGACGGAGGCATAACTCGCTCGTGATCCACAGTGCGGCTTGACCGACCCTGGGATTCGCACGCCTTTATTTTTTTCTTTCTATTATCACGGGTCTTTTCTCTTTTCGAGGTCTATATGGACGACCCGCTTACAGAACAGACCAAGGAGGCAAGAAGCTCTGGCATATAAGGGAATCTCCAGGTGGTGTCTATTAAACGATTGCCATACTTGTTTTACATACCCGCACATAGCTCGGCCTTGGTTGCGACATGCAAATAGCTTTACTTGCTTATCACATTACTTGCACAAAGTACGCCTCGACGTAATAATTACATTACATTGGTGACGTCAGCTTATTACTTAATTTTCCCTGTTGCCTCACCTTTGTGTATAGTATATATTAAACGCGTACACTATGGTACGTATTACTGCGCGAGGGGCTTCATTACACCCCGTTATACGGCAATAAAAGTCCGAACACTTTTTTCAGTATAGTTCGGCACCCCGAACTTATAGCACTATATGCATGGGCTCTGAATCATGTCTTTGGTCAATAGTTGGGTTGCCCGGCTCCTGTGCTTACTACCCTACGTTCCGCTATATCGGCTAGGGTAGTAAAGGGAGAAGTACTGCGATTGTGTCCCGGTTTTTCCGGACGAGCACCTCAGTAGAGAAAGCTGAAAACTGACTGTCATGATGTGGCGAGAGCCGGTCAGCTGTTCGAGAGGTTCCAAATTGTTAGAGATTTTTACCGCTTCAGGCGAAGAGTCGGTCCCTCCGATTAGGCGTGTATAACGCCCCTAGTTCGGCCTTCCGAATACCATGGGCTTAGCCAACTCTTTTAAATTGTCAAACTCCTATGGCTAAGTGAGGGTGGTAAAGGCCGCATAGTCTGATTGCCTTGTTCGTTGCGCTAAACACCTCCTTCAAGGACCAGAATGTGGAGTAAAGAGTGTTTAGATTTATCCCGAACACCCTCGTACTATCTACGTGGGGGCAGAAGCCGACGACTGGTCAACTCTCAGATTTCATAAACGGTCGCACATGAGGTAAAATGTAAATCATAAGCATTATAATACATAACATCACTACTCCACATTACATGACAAGATAATACAAATGTTCTCATGGGAAATGAAATCCTTCGAACATTGTTCCGCCACAAGGCGGGACCCCTCCAGGACACCATCAAAATAGAGCTCAGGTCGACGATGCTCATTGCCCTCCGGCGGCCCCTCGGTCATTAGCTTCTTGGCATCCAGTTTTGCCCAATGCATCTTGACGCGGGCAAAGGCCATATGCGCACCTTCAGTGCAGACCGACCGCTTCACGGTTTCGAGCCGCGGACAGGCATTTACAGGCCGCTTCACAAGTCCGAAATAGCTGCTAGGTACAGGCTCAGCAGGCCACAGCCGGACTATCAGGTCCTTCATGGATAGCTCTGCCGACTTTTGCAGCTCGACCAACTGCTTCAGCTGGTCGATGAAGGGCAATGGATGTTCGGGTCCAAGATACTGGGACCAGAATAGCTTCTCCATAGACATCCCTTCTTCGGCTCTGTAATACTCGGCAGCATCCGATATACTGCATGGCAGATCCGCAAACGCCCCTGGAAAACCCGAATTTGGATAAGTACATGGAACGTTTCTTTTACATACTTGCTTTGCATGGTGAAAGAATTACCTGTCGTAATCTCCTTGGCCGCCTGAATTTCCTGGAGGGCATTCTGGATTTTGGCTCGTGCATCCTGTGCGCTCCGGCGGGCCATCACCAGTTCGGACTCTTGCGCCTTACAATCATGCTCCAAGGACTCAAATCTCTTGATCGCGTCCTGGAGATGTTGCTGCGCCTCGCAGACCTGGGCCTCGTGCTTCTCACTCACGGCACACTCCTTAGTTGCTTTGTCCTCGGCCTCGGCCAGCGCCTTCTTGAGGGTTGCCACCTCGGTCGTGGCCCCTAGTAAAGTTCACGACAACTCAGTCTGGATGGACATTTCATAATTTTTGAAGGTACCAGCAGATCAGCACATACCTTGGCTATCCTCTAGTTGCTTCTTTACGAGGCCGAGCTCTTCCTCGGCCTACTCCAGCTTCCGCTTCAGTTCGGAGACCTCTGCACCATGAGCGGTGGCAGCCTGCAGCGACACCTGCTTATTCACAAAAACAACTTATGTTAGACTCCTGCGATTTTTTCTCTTCGATCCTCTGTTCGGCTCCTTCTTTCCGAACACCAAACAGAGCATCAGGGGCTACTATCTATACTATGATATTCTTCCTGCAAACGCGTTACTTACCTCAAAGCCTGATAGAAGGCTGGTGCAGGCTTCGGTCAGTCCGCTTTTCACGAAGTGGACCTTCTCTATTACCGTGCCCATAAGGGCGCGGTGTGCATCCACAATAGAGGCACCTCGTAGCACCTCCAGCAAGCTATCCGGTGCCTCTAGTTGGATATTGTCACCGGCGGAACAGGCACACTCCCTCCTCTCGGAGCATGCCATTCGCTGGACTCCGGAGCTGCATAGGTCTCCGGAATAGTACCCGGCTCAGGTCCGAAGGGAACCCGGCCCGCGTCACCGGTCCTCGCAGGGGCTTTTCCCCCATGCGTCCAGCAATTGAGGAATCGTCCTGGGGTACCGCCTCGACGACCTCTAGAAGCCCCCCTAGTAGGGGATGATCTTTGGCGACACCACCTCGTCGTCACCCCTGGGAGAGACGGAATGAGAAGGTGGCGGAGACATGCTAGCCATCACCTTTGAGTCTAGAGATCCCTAGGACGAAGATCGCGAGGAGCCGTCGTGCGGTGGACTGCAATAACAAGGTTCATCAATATTACAAACCAGGAAAGCTAGATGTTTTCGGATCCCGGTACTTACGAGGCGGCCTGAGGCTTGGTCTGGCGAGGTCGCTCCGGACTGCTATCCACATCCCACATGGAGTTATCCACGTGGGAACCTCTAACCCTTTTAGGTGCTCCCGCCACCGGATTTGTGGAGGCCGCCCTCTTCCTCCTCCCCGCTTCAGGTGGGGAGTCGCTTTTTTCTTCCTCTTCGTCATCGTCGTCGGCGGACGAAGAGTAAGTCTCGTCTTCGGACATCATGTACGGAGCACCTTTTCAGTGAAGGCCCTTCTTGGCCCCTTTGACCGCTTTCTTGGTCGTCTTCTCCAGCACCTCATAAGGTACTGGAAAAAGCATTTTCGTCAACAATGGGAATTCTTGGCCTTCGGGTAGCGGAGCCGGACTGTTAATCCCCCTCCCCCCCCCCCCCCCCCCGCTATCTTGATCCAGGCCTGAAAACACGGGTAGGAAGGCTTAGGCTTTTTCTCAAAATATGCTAGTAAAGGGTACGCCTTGAAACATTAGAAGAGCTTACCGGGTTAGCCTGGCGTTTTAAGCTAAGCCCGCGATCTTCGGTCGTGGGCGGTGGTGTCTCGCCGGCCTTAAAGAGCACTTTCCAGATTTCTTCATGTGTTGTGCCATAGAGCTCTTGTAGCGTCTGGTGCTTGGTCGGGTCGTACTCCCACAGATAGCAAGTCCGGCGTTGGCATGGAAGAACCCGACGAATGAGTATAACCTGGATCACATTGACGAGCTTGATCTTCCTATACATCATATTCTAGACACACGTCTGGAGCCGAGTCAGTTCGTCCGAGGGACCCCAGGTTAGGACCCTCTCTTGCTAGGAGGTGAGCGATATCGGGAATCTAGATCTGAATTTGGGGGCCGCTACCCAGTTGGCGTCGCGCAGCTCGGTGATATAGAACCACCCCGATTGCCACCCTTTCACCATCTCTGCAAACGAGCCTTCGGGCCAGGTAACGTTGGGCATCTTGCCCACCATGGCGCCTCCGCATTCTGCTTGTTGGCCGCTCACCACCTTCAGCTTCACGTTGAAGGTCTTCAAACATAGGCCGAAATGAGGCGGTATGGAGAGGAAGGCCTCACACACGACATTGAATGTCGTGATGTTGAGGATGAAGTTGGGGGCTAGGTCATGGAAGTCTAGCCCATAGTAAAACATCAGTCCCCGAACGAAGGGATGGAGAGGGAAACACAGCCCGTGGACGAAATGTGTGAGGAAAACAACCCTCTTGTGGGGCTCTGGAGTAGGGACGATCTGTCCCTTATCCGGGAGTCGGTGAGCGATCTCCTTGGCCAGATATCCGGCCTCACAGAGCGCCTTGATATCCTTCTTCTTTACGGAGGAGGCCATCCACTTACCCCCAGCTCCGGATCCGGACATTTTTGGAGTGTTTTCTCGGTTGAGGGAAAAGTTAGAAGCTTGGGTGCTGGAGCTCAGGGACGGAAAGGCTGAGGAGGGGCTGAGGTGTGGGTGAAGGTGGGGAATCCTTATCCCCTTATAAAGGTCGTGAATGTCAAGCATCTCCCCACTCGCCTTGAACTTGCCTATATCCAAGGGCCGTGCAAAATGGCACGGTTGTGTCACCCATGCCCGTATTGATGAGAATCCCATAATAAGGGGGCACGATCTCTGCTTTGACAAGACGTGCCAATGGCAACCGCGTCTCAAAATGTGGAGTGGCAGACAAAAAAGGGTCCAAAATTATGACCGGACAGGCGTGATGTCATATTGTAAAAGCTGTCAGCGGATTAGACTCAATCCAAAATATATATTCTCTCTACGGTTTAGTATGGTGTGTGTGACAGGTCCGGATACTATCATCGCATCCGAAGACTATTTTGAAGTTCGGATAAAAGGGAACCCGCCTTGCAATGCCGAAGACAATCTGCACGCTGAACTCCTCATCATTTAAGCTAGGTTCGAGGGCTACTGAGGGAGTCCTGGACTAAGGGGTCCTCGGGCGTCCGGCCTGTTATCCATGGGCCGGGCTGATGGGCTGTGAAGACATGAAGGCCGAAGACTATACCTGAGTCCGGATTGGACTCTCCTTGGCATGGAAGGCAAGCTTGGCGACCGACTATGAAGATTCCTTCTTATGTAACCGACTCAATGTAAACCCTAGATCCCCCCGGTGTCTATATATACCGGAGGGGATAGTCCAGAAAGGACACCATTCATTACCACAGTCATATAGGCTAGGCTTCTAGGGTTTAGTCATCACGATCTCGTGGTAGATCAACTCTTGTAACACCCATATTCATCAATATCAATCAAGCAGGACGTAGGGTATTACCTCCATAGAGAGGGCCCGAACCTGGGTAAACATTGTGTCCCTTGTCTCCTGTTACCATCGATCCTAGACGCGCAGTTCGGGACCCCCTACCCGAGATCCGCCGGATTTGACACCGACAACGGCGTCGAGGTCATCATACATGGCGAGGGTGGGGCGGGAACGCGCGCGGGCGGGAGGATTATGGGGGGAATGGATGGAGAAGGCTGCCACCGACCAATGGGCCAGGGGGGAGAAGGCGCGTGCATGTCTGTCTCGTGTCCGCACAGACACAAATCCGGCTCAAAAATGGGTCGGGAATGGGTCGGTAGACAGACTCCAAGCGGACGCACGTCCGTTTGGGCCGGCGCATTGGGCCGACTTTCGTATTCAGGCCGACCCAAACAGACACTAGCGGAGGAAATGGGTCACCCTATTGGAGTTGCTCTAATGTCCTAGTGGGACTCTTGTATCCTAGGCCTGTTATATAATGTGAGGGTAGACAAATGATGTAAGCTATGTCAATATAATAGCAAAGGTGGTAGGATCCAGCGAGAGGTTTCTGCGTGGAGTAGCTTTTCTTTCGTCCAATTCTTTGGAAACTAATGGTTTCCTTATACTGGGGGGAAATAGAGTAATCTCCACCCGTGATTCTAAGGCAATATATGTAGAATTGAATGTTTTTTCATCCTGTCCAGATCACAGTAGGAGCCATCAGCGGGAGCTGATTGATGCCCCGATTGTTGATCTTTCTGTTGGCGTTTATGATCCATATGAGGATAAGGGAGCTATTTTCGCTGTAGTTATTAGGAAACTGATCATTTATGGCTTATTACTCATGATTATTAGCATCAAATCCGTTTTTGATACGGGGTGGAAGGGGGTCCTGGCATGCTATATCTGTGGTACAGAGAGAGGTCATCCCTCGCCTTTGTTCTTGCCAGTGCAATTTCGTCTGTTTTCTGTTCTTTCTACCATCAGCCGTGATCGAGGGGAGTGTGCTATGGCGGGTCATGGAGGGAGTGTGAGCAATGTTTTTGGGGAAATCACCTGCGAGTGGAGAGGGACCGAGGGTGATGACGGATGCCACGACAGCTGGATCCTCTCTCCACCAGCTGGGGATGAAGGTGGCCACTGCCCCTTCCATGACCCCTGAGAGTAAGGGGAAGTCGATGCCGAGACGTCCCCGTGGCGATGGCTCGGCTCTGATTATCGACATGGAGGCCGCGCGGAAGGCTATCGGTGGATCACGGGTGGTGGGGCGGCTTCTTTCGCCCTTCCAAGTGAACCCGCAGGTCATCGTCGATGAGCTTCGGGCTTGTTCAGCATGGAGGCTGCACGAAACGGTCACTGTTCAAGATGTGGCCAGCGAGGACGGGAGGTTCGTCCTGAACTTTTCCGCCGAGGAGGACCGGCGGTTCATTTTGAAGGCCCAGCCATGGCACCATAAGCATGATGGAGTCATCTTCGCCGAGTTCGAGGCAAGGGAAACCCAGCAGAGGTTGACCTTGGCGTAATGCCAATATGGGTGCAGGTTCGTGATCTAGATTTTGAACTCAAAACTGAGCGCATGGGCTGGACTTTAGGAGAACAAATTGGGGATGTGATTGCTGTTTCCCATAGAGATCACTTAATTGTAGAGAAATATTTGCGTATAAGGGTGGAAATTCCTCTGCATGAACCTCTTAAGACAAGAGTAGAATTCACTCCTTTGGGTAGTTCTGAGAGTGTAAAGTATGATGTCAGATATGAGAAACTTCCTTTGTACTGTGAGTGTTGTGGGATTGTAGGACATACCTCAGAGCGTTACTGTAGTATACCTAAGGATAAAAGGGTTGTTTCTTTTCCAAAGAATCTTAGTGTAGAGGCATATTGGAAGGGAACAGGGGCAAGTAAAAGAACACTTTTGTTCACCGGCTCCAACAGCAACAACTACTCTAGAGCTGCGGAAAAGACTGTGGTCAAGGTGACCAAAGCCGTGGCTAACCTCACGGTCACGGATATGCTCACTACGACGCCTACCGCTGCGGCGTTTGGTGGGCCAACCCAGGAGGGCGTCACGCTCGGCCAGGAGGGCCGGTGTATGGGGCTCCAACGCCACTCCATCCAGGCGCTGGTTCTGGTCAGGAGGACCAGCAAACTCTTCTGAGGCCCTCTGCTCTCTCTGGCCAGGCGGGCCAGGGAAAGGAGGCGGGGGGCGGCTCTTCCATTGGTGCTAAGCACGGCCAGGAGGGCCATGTGCTTGAGCGCCGAGTGGTGACGTCTACTCCATCGCCGGCTCTAGTGCATGCTAACGGCAGCATGCTCGACACGGCAATCCGAGGGAACCAGGGACTCATCCTGCCGGTTGCTGCTTCTAATGATGCTGCCGTTGGCGAAAAAAATCTGCAGGACATGTTGTTGTTCAAGCCAGGCGTACTGGAGGCACTCTCAGGGGCAGTTGCGGCAAGGCTGGCTGACCAGAATACGGCCAATGATATGGGAGTATTTACTTTTACTGCTGATAAAATTACCATGCAGGGTCAGAAAAAGAAGAAAGAGAGAAAGGATAGAAAGAAGGGAGGAAAGGAGAAGTCAGAGAGTGATAGAACTCAAATCATAGGGAAAAAGAGGAGTAACCCTTTTGATGCCCCACAAACGGGTAGTGATTTAAATTTTTCTTTTGAGAGAGAGATGGATAGCTATAAACGTCTGTTGTATGGTGAGACGAGTGTTTCATCAAAGAGAGTTTGTATGGGTAGAGTTGAAACTAGGAGGGATGTGGATGGGATCATTACGCATGTAGTGAAGGAAAAAGAGGAGGAGGAGGTATACACACAGCAAAGGAAGGAGTCAATTGGAGAGGACGATGTTGTGGGCACTGATTTGGCGGCCTCCACTCCGGAGGACCGCCAGGAGAAATGAAAGCAATTAGTTGGAACTATCGTGGAATGTTGTCTTCCACGGCAGTTCGAGAGCTCCGGGAGCTCCAAGGTAGTAATTGTGCGGACTTGATTTTTCTTTCCGAGTCGCATTTGAATAAAAGTAAAGCTGACGAGCTACGTTGTATCTTAGGTTTTAGTTCCATGTTTTTAGATGAGAGTGATGGCAAGTCTGGTGGTCTTGTACTTTTTATCAAAAAGAGAATAAAGTCGAGTTGAACTATTTGTCTTCCCATTTTATTGATGTTGTATTCATGAATGATAATTCTGTAAATTGGCGCTTTACGGGTTTCTATGGTTATCCGGCATGGAATGAAAAATATTTATCTTGGGCGGATCTTCGCCAACTGCATTCCCTTGCTGATTATCCTTGGGTAGTCATTGGAGATTTTAATGAAATTATCTACTCTAGCGAAAAAGAAGGTGGCAATGCTAGACCAAATGAAATGATGCAGGAATTCCGTAAGTGTTTGAGTGATTGTAATCTGGAGGATATGGGCTCTGTTGGTGATCCATTCACTTGGAGAAGGGGGGACATCCGTGAAAGGCTTGGTCGAGCTATATGTAATATAGAATGGGCAAACAAATTTCCGCGTGCGGCGATTATTAATGGGGAGCATGTACACTCAGACCATCGTCCGTTAATTCTTGACACAGATTATTTTGATAGTAACTTGTTTAATTGTCGGAATGGTCGTGTGAGACAATTTGAAGCAAAATGGCTGAAAGAAGATACTGTTGAGGAGATTGTGAAGACTGCTTGGGAAAAAGCAAAGTTGGTGGGTATTGGTCCCTCTCTCGCAGCACGGACTAGAGCGGTGCATGATGATTTACATTCTTGGGACCGAATTACTTTGAAAGGACCAAAGAGAAGAATAAATAAGTTAAAAAAAAGAACTAGAGAGGTTGAAGCGTGGTCCTATTAGTGGTGAGTCCCGCTCAAGGCAAAAGGAAATTCTAGTACTCATTGAAAATCTTTTGGACCAAGAGGAAATTTTTTGGTTACAGAGAGGTCGAGCAAACTGGCTGTTACATGGGGACCGTAATACTTCTTTTTTTCATAATGCTGCAATGGCCAGGAAAAAAAGGAACAATATTAGAAGACTTCTGGATGATACTGGGGTTTGGAAACAAGGAAATGATCTGAAGGAACATATTATGGGTTATTTCTCCAATCTTTTTACATCAGAGGTTTTATACCCAAATCAGGAAGTTTTGTCTCTTTTCCGGAGTAGAGTGACTACTGAGATGAATAGCACTCTGCTCGCCCCTTATACTGCTGATGATGTTCGTAAGGCTCTTTTTGATATTGGCGATTTAAAGGCTCCGGGGCCAGATGGTCTTCATGCTATTTTTTATAAAAGATTTTGGCCCATGCTAGGGGATGATTTGGTGGATGAGGTCTTGAAAGCAGTGAATACTTGTACAATTCCACCGGGTTGGAATGATACTGCGATTGTGTTGATTCCCAAGGTCAACTCACCTGAGAAGGTAACCCAGTTTAGACCTATCAGTCTTTGCAATGTGGTATACAAAATTATCTCCAAAATGTTGTCGGCGCGTTTGAAGGTTTTACTACCTGATATTATCAGCCCAACCCAAAGTGCTTTTGTGCCTGGTAGATTGATTACAGACAATGTTTTAGTGGCTTATGAGAGCTTTCATACTATTAAAAATAAGAGGATGGAAAAAGAGGGCTTATGCGCTATCAAGCTTGATATGCACAAAGCTTACGATCGAGTCGAATGGCCTTTTTTGAAGGGAATTATGTTGAAATAGGGAATTATGTTGAAACTCGGTTTCCAGGAGAGATGGGTAAATCTTATTATGAAATGTGTCTCTACTGTTGAGTATAGGGTACGGATTAATGATGAAGAAACTGAAAGCTTCAAGCCTACTAGGGGCTTAAGACAAGGTGATCCATTATCTCCCTACCTTTTCTTATTATGCACGGAGGGCCTTACTGCTCTCTTGGCACATGCGGAGGAGATTGGGGATATTTCAGGAGTCAGGGTGTATAGAGAGGCCCCTACTATCACAAATCTCCTTTTTGCGGATGACTCATTAATCCTCATGAAAGCTAATCAACAAAATGCGGAGACACTTAAATCAATTTTGGACTTATATTGTGCTGCGTCTGGACAAATGGTGAGCGTTGAAAAATCTAGCATATTTTTTAGTCCAAATACGAGTGGGGACATTAGAGAACAAATTTGCTCAGTTTTAAATATCATGATCGAAGCTCTCAATGATAAGTATCTGGGCCTGCCTGCGCATGTGGGGTTAGATAAGACTGATTGTTTCCAATATTTGATTGATCGCATTGTTATGAGAATTAGCGGATGGAAAGAAAAACTCTTATCCACTGGAGGCAAGGAAGTTCTTCTCAAGTCTGTTGTTCAAGCTATCCCAACTTATGCTATGTCGGTCTTTAAAATTCCTAAAAAAAATTGTAAAGGAATAACTGACGAGATGTCGCATTTTTGGTGGGGTGATGACGACAACCAGAGAAGGATGCATTGGATGGCGTGGTGGAAAATGTGTGTCCCAAAAGGCCAAGGTGGAATGGGCTTTCGTGACATTCATTGTTTTAATTTGGCGATGTTGACTAAACAAGCTTGGCGTCTCCTTGAGAACCCAGATTCCTTGTGTGCCACCATTTTGCGAGCTAAGTATTTTCCTGAGGGAGATTTATTGAACGCAAAGTTAAAAAAGGGATCATCCTTCACATGGCAAAGTATTATGGTGGGGGTTAATACCTTAAAACATGGCTATATTTGGCGTGTTGGAAATGGTCAGAAAATTGACATTTGGGAAGATGCTTGGATCCCTAACTGTGCTAACAGGAAAGTCATGACTCCAAAGGGACAACATTTGTTATCAAAAGTGTCTGATCTCATTGACCCCTCTTCGAAAAGGTGGGATGAGGATCTCATTAGACAGACCTTGTGGCCTGTTGATTTACAGCGGGTCCTTGCTATCCCTCTGCCTCAGTTTGATATGTTAGATTTTGTTGCCTGGAGTCATACTAAGAGTGGGATTTTTTCTGTTCGGTCTGCATATTATGTTGAGTGGGATTATCAACATGGAAGGAAACTTCGTCGTATAAATGGAATGGGTCGAACAAACTTTAATCCAATTTGGTGTAAGATTTGGAAGTTATCTTGTCCGGCGAAGGTGAAAAATTTTATTTGGCGGACGCTGCATGGTACTCTTCCATGCCGTGTTACGCTTGCTAATAGACACATAAAAGTTTCATCTTTATGCCCTTGTTGTGCTTCTGGTTTAGAAGACACAAAGCATATGTTGTTTCAGTGCCAGAAGGCAAAAGAGGTCTGGAGAAGGCTTGGATTAGACGAGATCATTGCTCAAGCTTGTGAAGTTGATCGTGCTGGAGAGGCGGTCCTCGAGTTTTTGTTGCTCATGCCTGACCAAGATTTATCTATTATGGGGTTCCAGAATACTCGGGAGATGATTGCCATTACGTCTTGGTATTTATGGTGGGAAAGACGTAAATTAGTGCACAAGGAGATATTTCAAGATGCAAAACAGATTTCAATGGGGATACAAGCTCTTACGACTAATTATGTTGTTGCTTCCAGTCCAAGGGCTTCTATGAAAAGAGGGGGTTGGATTCGTCCCCCGGTGGGTTTTGTGAAACTTAATGTTGACGCTTCTTTTGATTATGATCTTCTTAATGATACGGCGGGGGCTGTCCTGAGGAATGACAAAGGGAAGTTTATTGCAGGGGGTACTTGGAAAATTGATCATTGCATTGACGCTCTAACAGCGGAAGCTTGGGCTCTCAGATTCGGTCTTTCACTGGCGCAATGTGCGGGTTGCAATCGCCTAGTTATTAATTCTGATAATTTGGAGGTTATTGAAACGATGAATAATGGCGGACAGTCAGCAGGAGCGGCGGCGGCAATCTTTGATGATTGCTATTTTTTGGCGTGTGATTTTCCTACCTCTAGGTTTGAACATTGTAATAGGGAAGCCAATAAGGTTGCGCACGAGCTTGCTAGGTTAGCTAGATTTTCTTCTACCATTGATTGGTTTGAGGAGCCTATGTTTGAGATTGTACCATTCCTCACAAATGATGTATCTGTTATTTCCGTTGAATAAAGTCCATTTGTTTTTCAAAAAAAAACATAATAGCAAAGGTACCCAAGGGAGACGGCAGCGTGTGCCAACGCCCGGGTGACCGGGGTGCGGTGTTATGGCCGTGTCATGGGGGCTAGCGCCCATAGTCGGTTTCTCCATTTCGAACTTCTTGTGTCGGTATACTAGGTTTGTGAGATTAAAAATGGCATCCCCTCATTTGTTTGATTTGAAGCCCAAGATAAAACTTGAGTTCAACCATCATCAACGTCTCAAACTTGCTTGTCATTAGATCACCAAACTCTTTGATGAAATGTAAGTTACTTCATTGGAAAATAATATCTTCCACATAAATTTGACAAGTAAAGAGTTCATCATTGTCAGGCTGGTAAACAGAGTATAGTCAAGTTTTCTATTTCAACACCTTTTTTCAAAAAGAAACATCTTCCAACACTCACCAAGCTCTAGAAGCTTCTTTGAGTCCATAAATAGGTTTGTGAAATTTTAATATTATTAGGTTTCTTAGGTTTTTGATACCGGGTGATTGTTTAACATAAATCTCTTCATTGGTGTCTCGCTCATGCGTCTAGCATCATTGGTGGGTGCGTGCAGGCATGTCTTTGGTGGATCTGTCCTTGGTGGATTTTCTCGAGTATGGTTGTAGTTCGTCTACGTTCGTGTGTTTTCTAGTTGGATCTTCCGATTTACGCTACACTTCAATGGTGGCAGTTGTTGTTTTCGTGTGCTGGTCCTATGGGGCCTTAGCACGACGACTTCCAGACTGTCTACTACAGCAAGTTTTCTCCCGATCCAGTGAGGGAGGCGCGATGACGGCGGCACGCCTTTGGCTTGCTTCGGTGGTTGTAATTGTCGATAGATGGTTATGGATCTAGATGTAAATTTTATTATTTCTGGTGTTTGTTGTACTGACATGATTGAAGATGAACATATCAGAATTTCTCCCATGAAAAAAACCTCATCCTCGACTTTACCATTCAAAAATGCATGTATTTATGTCCATTTGGTATCATGTAATATTATAGTGATTTTTGTAGGCAAAAAGAATGTCAATAGCTTCTAGTCAGGCAAAGAGAGCATAATTAAATTCCACTAAAATCCAAACCTTATAATTAAATATATCACTAGCAAATATGCACGCGCGTTGCAACGAGGAAACAAAAACCTAATAGTATACAAAACCAAATGATGCATCTAGTTAGTCCTTCGGTCTATATCAATTATAAGTATGCTCTCTTTTCTTGAGGGCTGCCACCTCGGTCGTGGCCCCTAGTAAAGTTCACGACAACTCAGTCTGGATGGACTTTTCATATTTTTTTGAAAATACCAGCAGATCAGCATATACCTTGGCTATCCTCTAGTTGCTTCTTTACGAGGCCGAGCTCTTCCTCGGCCTGCTCCAGTTTCCGCTTCAGTTTGGAGACCTCTGCAGCATGAGCGGTGGCAGCCTCCAGCGACACCTTCTTATTCACAAAACAACTTATGTTAGACTCCTGCGATTTTTTTCTCTTCGATCCTCTATTCGGCTCCTTATTTTCGAACACCAAACAGAGCATCAGGGGCTACTGTCTATACTGTGATATTCTTCCTGCAAACGCGTTACTTACCTCAAAGCCTGATAGAAGGCTAGTGCAGACTTCGGTCAGTCCGCTTTTCATGAAGTGGACCTTCTCTATTACCATGCCCATAAGGGCGTGGTGTGCATCCACAATAGAGGCGCCTCGTAGCACCTCCAGCAAGCTATCCGGTGCCTCTAGTTGGATAGAGGTCACCGGCGGAATAGGCACACTCCCTCCTCTCGGAGCATGCCATTCGCTGGACTCCGGAGCCGCATAGGTCTCCGGAATAGTACCCGGCTTAGGTCCAAAGGGAACCCGGCCCCTGTCACCGGTCCTCGCAGGGGCTTTTCCCCCCATGCGTCCAGCAATTGAGGAATCGTCCTGGGGCACCGCCTCGACGACCTCCAGAAGCCCCTCTGGTCGGGGATGATCTTTGGCGACACCACCGTGTCGTCACCCCTGGGAGAGACGGAATGAGCAGGTGGCGGAGACATTCTAGCCATCTCCTTTGAGTCTAGAGATCCCTCGGACGAAGATCGCGGGGAGCCGTCGCGCGCTGGACTGCAATAACAAGGTTCATTAATATTACAAACCGGGAAAGCTAGATGTTTTCGGATCCCGATACTTACGAGGCGGCCTGAGGCTTGGTCCGGCGAGGTCGCTCCGGATTGCTGTCCACATCCCACACGGAGTTATCCGCGTGGGAACCTCTAACCCTTTTAGGTGCTCCTGCCTCTGGATTTGTGGAGGCCGCCCTCTTCCTCCTCCCCACTTCAGTTGGGGAGTCGCTTTCTTCTTTCTCTTCGTCATCGTCGTCGGCGGACAAAGAGGAAGTCTCGTCTTCGGACATCATGTACGGAGCGCCTTTTCGGCGAAGGCCATTCTTGGCCCCTTTGACCGCTTTCTTGGTCGTCTTCTCCGGCACCTCATAAGGTGCTGGAAAAAGCATTTTCGTCAACAATGGGAATTCTCGGTCTTCGGGTAGCGGAGCTGGACTGTTAATCCCCTCCGCTATCTTGATCAGGCCTGAAAATACGGGTAGGAAGGCTTAGGATTTTTCTCAAAATATGCTAGTAAAGGGTACGCCTTGAAAACATTAGAAGAGCTTACCGGGTTAGCCTGGCGTTTTAAGCTAAGCCCGCGATCTTCGGTCGTGGGCGGTGGTGTCTCGCCGGCCTTAAAGAGCACTTTCCATATTTCTTCGTGTGTTGTGCCATAGAGCTCTTGTAGCGTCTGGTGCTTGGCCGGGTCGTACTCCCACAGATAGCAAGTCCGGCGTTTGCACGGAAGAACCCGACGAATGAGTATGACCTGGACCACATTGACGAGCTTGATCTTCCTATACATCATATTCTGGACACACGTCTGGAGCCGAGTCAGTTCGTCCGAGAGACCCCAGGTTAGGACCCTCTCTTGCTAGGAGGTGAGCCACATCGGGAATCCAGATCTGAATTTGGGGGCCGCTACCCAGTTGGCGTCGCGCAGCTCGGTGATATAGAACCACCCCGATTGCCACCCTTTCACCATCTCCGCGAACGAGCCTTTGGGCCAGGTAACATTGGGCATCTTGCCCACCATGGCGCCTCTGCATTCTGCTTGTTGGCCGCTCACCACCTTCAGCTTCACGTTGAAGGTCTTCAACCATAGGCCGAAATGAGGCAGGATGCAGAGGAAGGCCTCGCACACGACATTGAATGTCGTGATGTTGAGGATGAAGTTGGGGGCTAGGTCATAGAAGTCTAGCCCATAGTAAAACATCAGTCCCCGAACGAAGGGATGGAGAGGGAAACACAGCCCGCGGACGAAATGTGTGAGGAAAACAACCCTCTTGTGGGGCTCTGGAGTAGGGACGATCTGTCCCTTATCCGGGAGTCGGTGAGCGATCTCCTTGGCCAGATATCCGGCCTCCCAGAGCGCCTTGATATCCTTCTTCTTTACGGAGGAGGCCATCCACTTACCCCCAGCTTCGGATCCGGACATTTTTGGAGTGTTTTCTCGGTTGAGGGAAAAGTTAGAAGCTTGGGCGCTGGAGCTTAGGGACGGAAAGGCTGAGGAGGGGCTGAGGTGTGGGTGAAGGTGGGGAATCCTTATCCCCTTATAAAGGCCGCGAATGTCAAGCATCTCCCCACTCGCCTTGAACTCGCCTATTTCCAAGGGCCGTGCAAAACCGCACGGTTGGGTCACCCACGCCCGTATTGATGAGAATCTCATAATAAGGGGGCACGATGTCTGCTTTGACAAGACGTGCCAATGGCAACCGCGTCTCAAAATGTGGAGCGGCAGACGAAAAACGGTCCAAAATTATGACCGGACAGGCGTGATGTCATATTATAAAAGCTGCCAGCGGATTAGACTCATGCAAAAATATATATTCTCTCTACGGTTTTTGTATGGTGTGTGTGACAGGTTCGGATACTATCATCGCATCCGAAGACTATTTTGAAGTTCGGATAAAAGGGAACCCGCCTTCCAATGCCAAAGACAATCTGCGCGCCAAACTCCTCGTCATTTAAGCCAGGTTCAGGGGCTACTGAGGGAGTCCTGGACTAAGGGGTCCTCGGGCGTCCGGCCTGTTATCCGTGGGCCGGGCTGATGGGTTGTGAAGACATGAAGGCCGAAGACTATACCTGAGTCTGGATTGGACTCTCCTTAGCGCGGAAGGCAAGCTTAGCAACCGACTATGAAGATTCCTTCTTATGTAACCGACTCTATGTAAATACTAGATCCCCCCGGTGTCTATATATACCGGAGGGGATAGTCCGGAAAGGACACCATTCATTACCATAGTCATATAGACTAGGCTTCTAGGGTTTAGTCATCACGATCTCGTGGTAGATCATCTCTTGTAACACCCATATTCATCAATATCAATCAAGCAGGACGTAGGGTATTACCTTCATAGAGAGGGCCCGAACCTGGGTAAACATTGTGTCCCTTGTCTCCTGTTACCATCGATCCTAGACGCGCAGTTCGGGACCCCCTACCCGAGACCCGCCGGTTTTGACACCGACAGCGGCGTCGAGGTCGTCATCCATGGCGAGGGTGGGGCGGGAGCGCGCGCGGGCGGGAGGAATATGGGGGGAAATGGAAGGAAAAGGCTGCCACCGACCAATGGGCCAGGGGGGAGAAGGCGCGTGCGTGTCTGTCTCGTGTCCGTACAGACACAAATCCGGCTCAAAAATGGGTCGGGAATGGGTCGGTAGACGGACTCCAAGCGGACGCACGTCCGTTTGGGCCGACGCGTTGGACCGACTTTCGTATTCAGGCCGACCCAAACAGACACTAGCGGAGGAAATGGGTCGCCCCGTTGGAGTTGATCTAATGTCCTAGTGAGACTCTTGTATCCTAGGCCTGTTATATAATGTGAGGGTAGACAAATGATGTAAGCTATATCAACATAATAGCAAAGGCATCCAAGGGAGACGGCGGCGTGTGCCAACGCCCGGATGACCGGGGTGCGGTGTTGTGGCCGTGTCATGGGGGCTAGCGCCCATAATCAAGCTCCGAGAATGTAGGCATATCAATAAATTTCGTTAACAAATCCCGATGTCATGTTTTGTGTGATTGTTTGATCCTTGGTAGATCGACTACGCACCTCGGATTATTCTAACATCGGAGGCTTGGTTGCGCATGATCGCGTGAGCTGCGGAGGCGGCACTACGGCATGGTTGCATGAAGGCCCGGCAACTGCGCGCAGGTGTTGCAATACCATTGTTGGGTTTCTCCATTCCGAACTTCTTGTGTCAGTGTACTAGGTTTGTGAGATAAAAAAGGGCATCCCCTCATTTGTTTGATTAGAAGCCCAAGATAAAACTTGAGTTCAACCATCATCGACGTCTCAAACTTGCTTGTCATTAGATCACCAAACTCTTTGACGAAATGTAAGTTACTTCATTGGAAAATAATATCGTCCACATAAATTTGACAAATAAAGAGTTCATCATTGTCAGGCTGGTAATCAGAGTATAGTCAAGTTTTCTATCTCAACACTTTTTTTCAAAAAGAAACATCTTCCAACACTCACCAAGCTCTAGAAGCTTCTTTGAGTCCATAAATAGGTTTGTGAAATTTGTAATATTATTAGGTTTCTTAGGTTTTCGATACCGGGTGATTGTTTAACATAAATCTCTTCCTTGGTGTCTCGCTCATGCGTCTAGCATCATCAGTGGGTGCGTGCAGGCATGTCTTTGGTGGATCTGTCCTTGGTGGATTTTCTCGAGTATGGTTGTAGTTCGTCTATGTTCGTGTGTTTTCTAGTTGGATCTTCCGATTTACGCACACTTCAATGGTGGCAGTTGTTGTTTTCGTGTGCTGGTCCTATGGGGCCTTAGCACGATGACTTTCAAACTGTCTACTACAGCAAGTTTTCTCCAGATCCAGTGAGGGAGGCGCGATGACGGCGGCACGCCTTTGGCTCGCTTCGGTGGTTGTAATTGTCGATAGATGGTTTATGGATCTAGATGTAAATTTTATTATTTCTGGTGTTCGTTGTACTGATATGATTGAAGATGAACATATCAGAATTTCTCCCACAAAAAAACCTCATCCTCGACTTTACCATTCAAAAATGCATGTATTTATGTCCATTTGGTATCATGTAATATTATAGTGATTTTTGTAGGCAAAAAGAATGGCAATAGCTTCTAGTCAGGCAAAGAGAGCATAATTAAATTCCACTAAAATCCAAACCTTATAATTGAATATATCACTAGCAAATATGCACGCGCGTTGCAACGAGGAAACAAAAACCTAATAGTATGCAAAACCAAATGATGCATCTAGTTAGTCCTTCGGTGTATACAAAATTGATATTACAATATGCCGTGTATCGCGGACATTTTTTCTCCTCTATATAGAGATGATGGACTTACCTGCAAAGAAATATGCGCTGGTAAAACAAAAGGAAATTATAATTGATATATTAAAGTCCAGGCTCCATTGACAATAGGTAAAAAGATTTATCTTTTCACACAAAAGGTAAAAAGATTAAACAATTGAAGTACTCCTTTGTATAAATCTATGGAAAATCATATCTATGAAATTACTCAGCAAGATGTACGATGAAAGAGCGACATAATCCCTCCGTTTCTGAATATAAGGTGCAACAGTTTTCATGCAAGTCAAACTTATATATGTTTGACCAAGATTATAGAATGGCATCAACATCTACAACACAAAATAAATAAAATATGACAATACTTTTCGTTATGGGTGTAATGATAAAATTTTGGTATTGTAGATATTGATATTTTTTTATAAAAACTTGGTCAACATGCATATCCTCATCTTGCTTGTTTCTAAACATCCACTTGGTGTTTTTTGTAAATTTTCATGACAGGCCAAGAGTATCAATTTCCTTTATATTAGTAGGTATAGGCCACCAAGCGTGTGTTTTTTGCGGATAACTTGACCATCCTCATCTTGCTTGTTTCGAAAGATCCACTTGGTGTCGACGATGTTATCCTTCATGTTGCGCTTCTCGGTTAATGTCTGTACATTATTTCTTTGGAAGTTATGAAGCTCTTCGTGCATATCATTTACACATTCTGCATATTCAAGAGATTCTTCCACCCTAAAAGGTTCAATGGAAGAGACAAAGGAGTAGTGTTGATAACAGTTTGCGAGCCTAGTTTTGATCGAGGTATTCTCCCTTCTTTAATCTCTCCGAGGTTTGGTTGACAGAATGGTTGTTATTCACTCTAGCCTTGACTCGTGTAAGTTTTTATTTTCAATATGCAGTTCTTCTTATTGTGCTGGGTGTTGATCTTGTTGATCCACTTCTTTCATCTTCTTCGCTTGAAGGAGCCTCCTTGTTTGCTATAGGTAACAAGGCCCATGTTTTACTTTGGAGAGAGGACACGACCCAAAACGGAGTTCCCTTGTTACGCGTAAGCACGTTGATCATGACCGCATGTAGGCAAACACAAGACACCAATACGATACATACACGGTTGGATACAATTAATCCATAGGCCCAAATGAATGTTGTCAATGGGAAAGGATGATTAACACATTCATGCATTACTTGTTGTATGCATGCTTAGCTTAGCAGCCCATGCAACGTTTTTTTAGAATGACCGGCAAACCAAATTAAACCAAAGTATGAGCATGATGTTTGAGTAGAGTTAGGATGCTAACATACAAACTACACAGAAACGGAGTTAAAATTGCATGTACCAATGGTGTGTGGAGAGGGGGGAGAGGAGGTGGCAGGCGTGTGCGTAATTAGATGGGTGTAGCTATCTATTACATAATTAGGAAAAAGACAAATAAGCTACCACGTTCGTCCATTTATGCTAAAAATATATCCTTCATTGATCTTAATTGTGATGGTAAGATTAAAAGATTAAAAAGTTACATACAATATAATCATGTACACGCGAGACTATTACATGACACGTCCCTCCAGCGGAGCGATTCCGCCCGGGGAATTTCCCTCCGGGAGGGGAAATCGAAGCCATCATCATCACCAACAACCCTCTCATCTTTGGGAGGCCAATCTTCATCAACATCTTCAACAACATCATCTCATCTCAAACCCTAGTTCGTCTCTTGTGTTCAATCTTTGTACCTAAACCTCAGATTAGTGCCTGTGGGTGACTAGTAGTGTTGATTACATCTTGTAGTTGATGCTAAATGGTTTATTTGGTGGAAGATTATATGTTCAGATCCATTATGCTATTTAATATCCCTCTGATGTTGAGCATGAATATTATTTGTGAGTAGTTGCCTTTGTTCTTGAGGCCATGGGAGAAGTCATGTTGCAAGTAACATGTGAATTTGATATTCGTTCAATATTTTGATGATATGTATGTTGTGATTCCCTTAGTGGTGTTATGTGAACGTCGACTACATGACACTTTACCATCTTTGGGCCTAAGGGAATGCATTGTGGAGTAGTTATTAGATCGAGGCAAAGAGAGTAGACGCTACCGTCCTCGCCGAGCTCTACACCGACCCGGCCCTCATTGCCAAAAACTGCTCCATCGAGGATGAGTGGGTGGTGTCGGTGAACCGCCACACGATCTTCATCTGTGACCAAGAGCGGGAGGATACCTTTGCCAAGAAAATTATAATGGATATATTGAAGTCCAAGATCCATTGACAATAGGCAAAAAGATTAATCTTTTAACACAAAAAGGTAAAAAGATTAAACCATTGAAGTACACATTTGTATACATCTATGGAAAATCAAATATATGAAATTACTCACCATGATGCACGACGAAATACCGACATACTCCCTCCGTTTCTGAATATAAGGTGCACCAGTTTTCATGCAAGTCAAACTTATATATGTTTGACCAAGATCATAGAATGATATCAACATCAACAACACAAAATAAATAAAATATGAAAATACTTTTCATGATGGGTGTATTGATAAAAATTTGGTATTGTAGATATTGATGAATCCCCGTCAGCGACGTGTGTGAGCACCGGCGGCATGGTGGCCGCGCCCTGCGTGCGTACTCTGGATGTGCCGTAGGAGAGGAGATGCCTCTGAGGAGGGTGGATTCGTGAGGATCGGCAGATGTCCACCATACCATGGCCACACCCTGCATGTCGTAGGAGAGGGGATGGGGACAACTTGCCTCTAAGGAGGGTGGATTCGCGACGATAGAACCACCTCACAAGCCATGTCTCCTCTCCTCTTGCTGTCGCCCGGCTTTAGACATTTTTTTAGACTCATTAACATATTTGAAATCGTGAACATTTTACAAATTCATGAACACTTTTACAAATTTTCAAACATTTTATAAAATCAAGAACATTTTTTGAATTCATGAACATTTTATATTTTTTGCAAAAAAAATTAAACTATGAATTTAATAATTTTCTCGAATCTGCGAACATTTCTAGAATGGACGAGCATTGTTTTGCAAATTTGTGCAACAATTTGTGAAATTCAAGAACATTTTTTTATTTAACGAACATTTTTTGAAATGCATGATCATTTTTTGAATCTGTGCACATTTTATGAATGGATAAACCATTTTGTAAGTCACGAACAGTTTTTGAATTTTTAGGATTTTTTCCATTCACAAACATTTTTGACTTGGCGAAAAAAGGAATTTCATTAACATTTTCAGTGCACGAAAATTTCAAAAAAATCATGAATATTTTTTTATTTGCCATCTTCAAATTTTCAAACATTTTTTGAATAAGCAAGCATTTGTCATAAAATCGTGAATATTTTTAAATCCACAAACATTTTGTGATTTATCAAACATTTTATTTCAAAATTATCAGTTTTTCTAATTTTCAAAACTTTTCTGTAGTCCCAAATTATTTATAGTAGAAAAAATTTAAATGGGAAAGAAAAATAAAGAGTAAAAATGAAATATCAAAAAACGGCCACCCAACCCAAACGGGCGTGCTGCGTCTTCTTCCAACGCACAGAGCGCGGTATAGGAGGTCCATACTGCATGGGCCGGTCCAGGCGGAGGATCCCCTGTGTGAAACGTGTTTTTTATCACTAATAGGTGACATTGATGGATAATATTTTGCAACTTTGAGGGAAATTTCCATGACGTACACAAGAAGCAATAGCCCCTTTATTATTACTAGCAAAAGGGCCCTGCGTTGCAAGGGGAGAAAAAAATTATAATCTCCAATGGACATGATCACATTTTGTTGCGTCGCCGACATATAATATCACTCTCAATTTCATGAAATCGTGAACATTGTTTTAAACCCGTCAACATATTTGAAATCGTGAACTTTTTCAAATTCATGAACACTTTAACAAATTTTTGAAAATTTTCTAAAATCAAGAAAAAAATTAATTCATAACCATTTTATAGTATTTGCAAACTTTTTAAAAATGTGAGCTCTACTATTTTCCGCGAACATTTTATAGTCTATGTTTCCGGAACAATAACTTTTTTTTAGTGTCTAAAAATGTGAGCTCTACTATTTTCTATTCAATTGGTGGTGGTTTACCTTTGGTAATTCATATAGTAGGGCCTGCAAAAATTGGCTGCATGCTATGCATAGGTACTGGATCAGGAGACAATCCACTATTTTCACTCTCTTTTTTTGCTGCAAACTGTGGTCTACATTATTCAAAAAAAATTGAGAACTTCCATTACTCAATTAAGTTAGTTACATATGCTAGAACACATGCCACTTTTTTTTTGCGGGGGTAGAACACATGCCACTGATAATTCATTATAATGATATTGCCATAAAATGTGAACTCAGACGTATATACATATTGTCTATCAGAAGCTACGATCTATTGGAATCTTGCATGGCGATATTGCTCTTTCATTTGGATTACATCATGGTTTTGAAGTATATCCTGGGGAAGGCAAAAGGCACTCGGAGCAACAAAACGTTGCCAGATGTATATACTTCGTATTTGTATTCTGATGTGATGCATGTACAGCAAGCTTATTGTAAGAGAGACATAGTGTTGTGAGGCACACCAACTTAAATACTTGGATGCAACAAATCATGTCAAATATTTAATAAGTCTTGGGGCATATGGATGGATGATATTAGACTAATCAAGTAATGTATCATAGCACTGCCACTAAATATGAGATAAGTGGAGAAAAAGTGAAATGTTCTGACTTTAGACAGCGATATTTGATTGAACTCTTGTTTGTAATTTCGTGAGAAAGATGCTTTAAAAGAAGTATGCCAAGGAGTTCCTCCTTGGTTGTCGAATTATATATGCAATGAAAATCATAAAAGCACATAATGGGAATAACGTGTGCATTCAAAATTTACAAAATTAAACAATAATTTTAAAGTAAAAAATATTTAACTTCTTTGTAGTCTCTTTCTCATAGTACTATCATTTATGATATTACAAAAGCATGTTCATATGAAAATATTAGTCAAAATCATATAATAGAGATCGTATGGTCCGTTAGAAGTATGCATAAAATCTAGTCGCGCAAATATGCGGGTAATTCCGCTAGTTTGATAGTATAATATAATAGTATTGTTTGGGGGTGGGAGCTTGGACGAAGTTATGGGTGTAAGCAGTGCAATTAGAATCATCGGGTTGCAGGGAATTTAGAGGCAGAACTTTTGTTTGCATCCGTACCTCGATGGTTTGGGATGGAGAGGTGTATCGTAACGTTGGCGGATACGTTAAATAGTCCAAGCAGTGCAATATTATAGGAAGACTTTTTGTGGAACTTGAGCATTACGTACCACACTCGGGGGATCAGAACATACTACATTATTAGAAAGAAAAGTGGTATGCTTACGAGAAGGACGGAAATGTATCTTACCGATGGGTACTGTGAGAAGAATGGATATGCATGTGCCCCAAGATATCACGGTGCATGTCTCGAAGAAATCTAAGATGCATCGAACCTTTAAAATAGGATTGCGATGCCAGTGAACAAAAAAAAAGTATTTTCATATGTCGTCCATCATCAAGCATGTGACGGTGACTAATACTCCCTCCGTTCGGAATTACTTGTCTCGGATATGGATGTATCTAGAAATAAAATACATCTAGATACATCCATTTCTGCGACAAGTAATTCCGAACAAAGGGAGTACAATGTAGCACCGGGAGGACCTTGCACTGCTCCCGAGCCCCGAGGACGATCCACGCCATGGACGCAGTTGTCACTGAGGCGAACACCACCAGTGCGGCGATCATGGGGATGTTGTCGGGCAAGCATTTAGGCATCAAAAGGCAGATTGGCGCCCCTAGCACCGACCACTTCGATGTCAGCTCGTCGCCACCATGCATAGTACTACCATAGCTGCTAACATGTTGTTGATGTGCTTTGCTCTTCTCTTTTTGAAATGAGTCTCGAGACAAGCCCAGTTTTGAATTAACAAAGTCATTAATCGACCAAAAATTGCGACAACCAACAACTTATAGAAAAAAAAGCAATATATACAAAAAGTGATGTAAAACATCTCACAGGCAATAACGGCAAAAAAAAACATCAAAAAAAGAGAAAATAAGCGCAACTTGCACTGTCGAGGCTATCGTCCACCTCTATGGCCAACACCAATAAGGAAGCACATGTCTTGAAAGGAGGATCCGCCAAAGGAAACGTGACCTCGACCAGTCTCGGTTGGCCATGCCAAATTACCAAGTCATCGTTCTCTGCCTTTGTAGAGGGCCACTACCCTCTCACCCTAGATTGAAGGATGATGCACCGTCAGAGTCAGTGATTCACCCCAGAACCAGAAAGATCAGTGGTGCCCTAGTGGTAATACTGCTGGTATAGTACTATTGTTTTTAACGATACGATGGCATATATAGCAGGTTATAGTTCCAAGTTGGTCCCTACATGTTATAGTTCCAAGTTCAAAATAACTAAAATATACCCGCATATATCTATAGGCATAGCTAGACATGGATTAAATTTACTATATTAAATAAAAGAGAGGTGAATTGAGCAAAAAAAACAGAGCCAAGACGGCTAAAAGAGGAGAGTTCCGGCCCAATGGGTTTAACTTAGCTTGTGGTCAAAAGTGTTTTAGTAAATGATCAAATGATCTTTCTTGATTGATTGACACTATTTCTGTGGGTACATAGTACGCGGATACTTTACAGCAACTGTCATAGACGAGAAATCACGATGGTTGGGAGAAGAGAGAAAGAAGGGACACATCTGTTGCAAGGGCGGTGTAGGTTAGGAAAGGGTAGATTCACTTAGTTATAGGTCGTGCTTGGCCATGTAGTCTATCTACAGCAAATGCCTCGCTGGCGAACGACGGCTGCTGGAGCGGACAGGCGCGAGTACGGATGTGCTTGGCCATGTAGTCTATCTACAGCAAGTGCTGAGTTGCAGGAACGCTTCTGAAACATGGGTGAAGTTGCAAAAATGTAAAGTAGGTGAAGGTGGCTCCTAGCCGTCCGATCAACAACAGATCGAACGCCCACGGAGGCAGTTCATGCGTACGGAAAGTGTTGAAAATATGCCCTAGAGGCAATAATAAAATAATTATTATATTTCCTTGTTCATGATAATTGTCTATTATTTATGCTATAATTGTATTATCCGGAAATCGTAATACATGTGTGAATACATAGACCACAATGTGTCCCTAGTGAGCCTCTAGTTGACTAGCTCGTTGATCAACAGATAGTCATGGTTTCCTGGCTATGGACATGGGGATGTCATTGATAACGGGATCACATCATTAGAAGAATGATGTGATGGACAAGACCCAATCCTAAGCTTAGCTCAAAGATCATGTAGTTCGTTTGCTGTAGCTTTTCTGAATGTCAAGTATCATTTCCTTAGACCATGAGATTGTGCAACTCCCGGATATCGTAGGAGTGCTTTGGGTGTGCCAAACGTCACAACGTAACTGGGTGACTATAAAGGTACATTGCAGGTGTCTCCGAAAGTGTCTGTTGGGTTGGCACGAATCGAGACTGGGATTTGTCACTCCGTATGACGGAGAGGTATCTCTGGGCCCACTCGGTAATGCATCATCATAATGAGCTCAAAGTGATCAAGTGGTTGATCACGGGATCATGCATTACGGTACGAGTAAAGTGACTTGCCGGTAACGAGACTGAACAAGGTATTGGGATACCGACGATCGAGTCTCGGGCAAGTAACGTACCGATTGACAAAGGGAATTGTATACGGGGTTGCTTGAATCCTCGACATCGTGGTTCATCCGATGAGATCATCGAGGAGCATGTGGGAGCCAACATGGGTATCCAGATCCCGTTGTTGGTTATTGGCCGGAGAGCCGTCTCGGTCATGTCTACGTGTCTCCCGAACTCGTAGGGTCTACACACTTAAGGTTCGGTGACGCTAGGGTTGTAGAGATATGAGTGTGCAGTAATCCAAAAGTTGTTCGGAGTCCCGGATAAGATCCTGGACGTCACGAGGAGTTCCGGAATGGTCCGAAGGTGAAGAATTATATATAGGAAGTGTAGTTTCGGCCATCGGGAAAGATTCGGGGTCACCGGTATTGTACCGGGACCACCGGATGGGTCCCGGGGGTCCACCGGGTGGGGCCACCATCCCGGAGGGCCCCATGGGCTGAAGTGGGGAGGGGAACCAGCCCATAGTGGGCTAGTGCGCCCCCCCCCCCTTGGGCCCCCCTGCGCCTAGGGTTGGAAACCCTAGGGTGGGGGGCGCCTCCACTTGCCTTGGGGGGCACTCCACCCCCCTTGACCGCCCCCCCCCCCTTGGGAGATCCCATCTCCAGGGCCGGCGCCCACCCCCCCCCCCCCAAGGGGCCTATATAAGGGGGGAGGGAGGCAGCTGTCGTGGTTCTAAGTCTGACAGTGAGGTAGGGGGTGTGTATGGAGAGGCTAGACCTTAGCTATTGGGAAGTTGTAAGCACGCAAGGTTTACGAGTTCAGGCCCTTCTCTGAGGAAGTAACAGCCCTACGTCTCGGTGCCCGGAGGCGGTCGATTGGATTATGCATGTGTAAAATGACAGGGGTGCGAACCCCTGATACTGAGGAGGGGGTGGCTTATATAGAGTTCGCCAGCCCTCTCCTGCCCTCAGTAATGCAGGGTTTAAGGTACATTTAAGGTGGGCGTTACTGATAACATCCCTAATAAAGTGTCATAATAATCATAAAGACTACTTAATAGCCGACCGTTTGCCTGCGAAGTGACTTGAGGTCTTCTGGCAGTCGAGTGGTTGGCTTCTTGGTCGAGTGACAGCTTCTTGGTCGAGTGTCTTCAACCCGTCGAGTGGGATATCTTCAAGTTGTTTGAAAGGTGACTTCCTCTAAGGATGTCCTATGGTAGGGCTCTTTAGGACGGGTCCGTGTCCCTACCGTAGGTACATGACTTCATCATTAGCCCCCGAACGGATCGAGGCTGGAGTGAGAAAAGGGTTAGGGACCTTTTCAACCGACCCTTCGGGTTATTATGGGTGCTTCGTTCTGGGTCGACTGTCACGGATGACGTCATTAACCTCTTTCAGTCGCCTTGATCTGTTCCAGGTCTTTCGTCGAATGGATTTCTTTACCTGTGAGGTATCGAGCGCCGGCGTGCGCGGGATTTCTGTTTCGTCAAGTTGTTCTGCAGCCGGCGGAGATCGCGGGATTCGGATTTTTTGGGAAGCGCGCGGAACGGGGGCGGCCGCAGTAATCGGGAGCGACAGTGCGAAGGCTCCTCGATCCCCGCGCCGCCTTTTTTGCCACGTACAGCGCGCGCGCCTGCCACGGGATTTGACTGGATAGCTCGGGCCTACCTGCCAGCCACTCGGGAGCGGCCCCTTATAAGTAGTTGGCCCGGAGCCTTTCATCAGTACGCGTGCTCATCTCTTCCTCTTCCTTCTCTGTTTCTCCGTCGCCTCCTCCGCTACCTCCGCTCTCGCCCCGCCACCACAAAACCAGCTCGAGACCTCGCCAGCGACGATGGTGAAGGGTAAGACGACCGCTCTGGAGTGCGCGAAGAAGGCGGCGGCGGCGGGGAAGGGAAAGAAGTCTGCGCGCGGGGGTTCCTCCTCTCGGACGGCCCTGCCCAAGGGGTGGATCCAGGGCGACTAGATGCCCTCGGTGCTCCGTCAGGAGGACCTCGACGACCTGGTCGAGGGAGGAGCCATTCCCCACAAGGCGGCGCGTCTTCCAGGGGGAGAAATCGAGCCCCAGCCACGCGACGGTGAGTGCGTCCTCCTGGCGACTCATATTGACCGTGGGTTCTCTCTGCCGCCCCACTCTTTCTTCCGCAACTTCCTGAACTTCTTCGGGGCGCAGCTCCATCACTTTAGTCCGAACTCCATAGTCTATCTTGCCGCCTTTATTTCTATGTGTGAGGCGTTCTTGGGGTGCCGCCCACACTGGGGACTTTTCAAGCACATCTTCACCGTTCGCTCTCAGTCGGTTAAGAAGGCCAAGTCGAGTGACGAGAAGACACAGGTGATCCAGCTGTGCGGGGGTTTGGCGATCCAGACGAGGGGGAAGAGCTGTTTTCCCTCCATTACCTTCCCGGAGTCAGTTCGAGGATGGCAGGCGACTTGGTTCTATTGCCAGGATCAGGTGACCCCAGGGCAGTCGACTGGACTTCCACCCTTCACCCTCGACCGAGCCAAAAAGCCGGCTTCTCTGAAGGTGACGCCCGAAGAAAAGGCCCAGGTCAAGATACTGGCGGGTCGAGTGGTCGAACTTGTCCGTGAGGGCGTGACGGGGATGGATCTGCTTGAAGTCTTCCTCAAGAGGCGAATCCAACCACTCCAGGCTCGGAACCACCCGATGTGGCTGTACTCCGGCCTCGAGGACACCACTCGGATCCACCCGGAGGAGGTCACCGACGAGATGTTGGAGGGGTGGCTGTCAAGCATCACGGGGAACAAGGACAACCCCCGAGGAGCTAGGAGGGTCATTCCACTCGACCGCTCGTATGAGGTCGACCAGGTGCGTCTTTATGTTTCCGACTGAAATCTTCGTTTTCTGCATTGGTCTTCTTTTGAGAGGGTCGACTGACTTTCCATTTTGTCTGCTGTCTTTCAGGCGACCACTGAGATGTATTCGACGCCCAACGGGGCACAGGGGTCGACTGAGGAAGGAGAAGGGGAGCGGAGGTGAGAGTGGGGACGACCAGGGCGAGTGGGAGTCAGACGGCGAAGGAGAGGGAGGCGATGACATCTTCTCCAGCGAGGAGGAGGAGGAGGCCGAACCTCCCCGCCCGGAAAGGCGATCCAAGCTCGCACACGACCCGGTGCAGGGACGTGGCCAGGCGACTGCCTCCGTCGGGCCATCGTCGAAACGCCCTCGGACTTCTTCTCCAACACCGACTGGGAAGGTCCCCAAGCAACCACGCACGACGCAATCCAAGCCGCCCAAGACTCTGCCAAAGATGAAGATAACTGTCCCTGTTATTTCCGGGTAACAAGTCTTGTCTTCTTTCGTCGATTGGAGGACGGATCCTCGGTCGACTCGTTATGCTTAACTGGCTGATCCTTCGAAATTTGCAGTGCTGCTACCTCCGAGGTCTCTGCCAAAGACGACGACCAAGAGATGGGGGACGCTGCTACCTCCAACCCTGGTACGATCATTGACGTTCTGTTTTTGAGTTGGCTTGGTCATTTCTTGCAATTCTGGTCGATTGAAAGTTCTTCCTGCAGCTCCTCCTCATGTTATCGACCTCCCGGATGACGATGACAACGAGCCACTGAGGATAGGGAGGACCAAGAGGCCGTCGACTGACAGGGCTCCCCAGCCTGCTTCGGCGCCTGAGGCCGCGGCTCGGGATGGCGGCGATGCCCCTCGGGCTTCTGTGTCCTTCGCCAATCCCCTGTCGAGTGCGCAACCCTCGGCGTCGACTGCCAATCTGACTTCGCTCTTTGTCGCGTACTCTGTCCCTGAAGACGAAGTGGCCGCTGCGAAGGAGGCCATACACCAGGCAGGGGTCATGATGGAGCAGGTGAAGAAGGCTCGAGAGGCCAGCCAGGCGGCTTACGACGCGAGTTCGGTGCTTCAGAGTAACGTCCAGGTCAGTCGACTTGATACTTGTTTGTTTGAAGAGTCTTTCTCCCTCTTTCTTTTTCTTTTTGAAGATCTTTGTATCTGTATCTGTACACCCAGTGGGTGTGTTTTCTCTTTCTTGGACTAGTGGGGGCACGCTGAGTGCACCCACTGAGTGTAGTCCCCGAGACTACGGTGGACTGTTGGCAGTCGACTGTAGTCTGTATATTGCGTTTGTGAATCTGTACTTCTTCACTCGGTTTGGTCTGGCCAGGTCGAGTGGGACCGTGTCCTGTCGACTGCGGGCAGTCGTTTTTTTTGGTCGAACCAGTGGGGGCACGCTGAGTGCACCCACTGGGTGTAGTCCCAGAGACTACTGTCGAATGTTTTTGATTCGGCTGTGGTCTTAGAAACGTCACCATTGTTCCTTAGTTACTCAGAAGCAACTTATCTCGACCGTCTGTCGGCTGGTTTTTCTTTTTGCAGAGATCCTGCGAACTTGCCGCTCGCTATGCTGAATTGGAGAAACAGAAGATTCAACTGGACCTTGATCTAGAGCTGGCCAGGACGGAGTTGCAGAAGGTCAGGGAGGGCGCCGCAGGTAAAGCGACTTTGTCGACTGATTTTGTTTTCAGGCTTGAGCATTCCTCTGTTGTTTCCGATTCAATCGCCATTTCTTTGTAGGAGAATTGGAAAAAGCTTTGGCGAGGAAGGACCAGGACTTGGCTGTTGCCCGCAAGGAGGCTGACGACAAGACGGCTCTGGCCGAACAGAAGCTGGCTTCGGTCGACCAGTTGGAAAAAGAGAACACCAGGTTGCAGGTCGCTCTGACTGATGCCAACAGGCTGACTGCCAGTTGGAAGAAGAAGAACCTCCTCTTGGGCGAGGAGATGGAAGGCATCGCCCGTAGGAGGGACGACCTGGAGAGCTACCTGAGGAGCCTCGCCAAGAGGCTGTACATCAAACTTGAAGGTGCACATCTAATTTTGACTGTTTTGTACTTTTGTGTCTGACTCAATCTTGCGATCGTTGGCTTATCTTTAGGTCTTGTGTGCAGAATTCTGTCAGAACTTCGAAGAGGAGACCGGGCGGATCGAAACGGGTCTGGACCCAATCAATTCTCCGGTGAAAGATGATACTGCTATGAACCTGCTCCGACTTTAATCTCGAATCGACGGCGCCGTGGATTACTTGGCTCGACTGAAGGTCGCCATGTCGCGGATCGACTCGATGCTCTGGCCAGAGTCCACGCTCCAGAACGATCTCGAGTCTCTTATGGCTCGACTTGACAAAATCCCCGATCGAGTGCAGGAGTGGAAGAAGTCTTCTGCCCGGTGCGGTGCTGATGTGGCTCTATCCTTAGTCCGCGTCCACTGCAAGGAGGCGCGAGAGAAAAGCTGGCCGCCATCCAAGTCGCCAATACCAAGAGGCACAGCTTCCAAGACTTAATGGAGACCTTCATTGCTGCAGCCACTCGCATTGCGGACGGAATTGACCTGGATGAGTTCGTCGCTCCTACCAGCCCTCCTCTTGAGGAGTGAGAAAACTTTTATGCCTTTCCTTAAATTAGCCTCGGAATGCCAAGTGGACTTGTAATCGTTTAAATTCTGCCGAGCTGAGGGCTCGAGTACTTTGATTCGGGGCCCAGGGCCTTTTAAGCTTTATCCGAACTTAATTTTTGCTGAATGTCTTCGTGGTCTGGAACTGTCGTGTGGGGCTTGATGGCCGACCCTCACCCTGTTGTTGTACATTGTATTTGTGGCGGAGCTCTCGGGAAAAGGTGGCAGTCGACCCATGCCTTGTTACTGTAGAGTGGGACGAAGCTCACATTGTATTTGTGGCGGAGCTCTTCAGGAGAAGGTGGGTTTCGAACTTAGGCGAGTATCTGACTGCAGCTAAGTCTCTTCGTGTAGAACTTAGGCGAGTGCTGAACTGCAGCTAAGCCCCCGAGTGAGAGGTTTGCTCTCCACTCGGTAGGATTTTTCAAACTTAGGCGAGTGTCTGACCGCAGCTAAGTCTCTTCGTAAAGAACTTAGGCGAGTGCCGAACTGCAGCTAAGCCCCCGAGTGGGAGGTTTGCTCTCCACTCGGTAGGATTTTTCAAACTTAGGCGAGTGTCTGACCGCAACTAAGTCTCTTCGTGGAGAACTTAGGCGAGTGCCGGACTGCAGCTAAGCCCCCGAGTGGGAGGTTTGCTCTCCACTCGGTAGGAATTTTTCAAACTTAGGCGAGTGTCTAACTGCAGCTAAGTCTCTTTGTGGAAAACTTAGGCGAGTGCTGAACTGCAGCTAAGCCCCCGAGTGGGAGGTTTGCTCTCCGCTCGGTAGGATTTTTCAAACTTAGGCGAGTGTCTGACTGCAGCTAAGTCTCTTCGTGGAGAACTTAGGCGAGTGCTGAACTGCAGTTAAGCCCCCGAGTGGGAGGTTTGCTCTCCACTCGGTAGGATTTTTCAAATTTAGGCGAGTGTCTGACTGCAGCTAAGTCTCTTCGTGGAGAACTTAGGCGAGTGCTGAACTGCAGCTAAGCCCCCGAGTGGGAGGTTTGCTCTCCACTCGGTAGGATTTTTCAAACTTAGGCGAGTGTCTGACTGCAGCTAAGTCTCTTCATGGAGAACTTAGGCGAGTGCTGAACTGCAGCTAAGCCCCCGAGTGGGAGGTTTTCTCTCCACTCGATAGGATTTTTCAAACTTAGGCGAGTGTCTGACTGCAGCTAAGTCTCTTCGTGGAGAACTTAGGCGACTGCTGAACTGCAGCTAAGCCCCCGAGTGGGAGGTTTGCTCTCCACTCGGTAGGATTTTTCAAACTTAGGCGAGTGTCTGACTGCAGCTAAGTCTCTTCATGGAGAACTTAGGCGAGTGCTGAACTGCATCTAAGCCCCCGAGTGGGAGGTTTGCTCTCCACTCGGTAGGATTTTTCAAACTTAGGCGAATCGGATTCGCAGCTAAGTCACCCACTGGGGGATTTCGTATACATACAACAGTGACAGCAATTATTGGAACACTCTTATTTCTGATAAAAATGAACTTCAGGAGTTTTTCTTATTACATCTGGTTTGAGAGCGGACTTAAGTGTAAAAGGGGCGGAGAAGCTCCGCGTTCCAAGCTCGAGGTTCGTCGATTTATCGATCAACATTGTAAAGGTGATATGCTCCGTTGTGGAGGACTCTGGTGACGATGAAGGGGCCTTCCCAAGTGGGAGCGAGCTTGTGAGGTTTCTGTTGATCCACTCGGAGGACCAAATCTCCTTCTTGAAAGGCTCGGCTCTTCACATTCCGGGCGTGGAATCGACGCAAGTCCTGCTGGTAAATGGTCGATCTGATCATTGCCATCTCCCTCTCTTCCTCCAAGAGGTCGACTGCGTCTTGCCGGGCCTGCTCTGCTTCATCTTCGGTGTAAAATTCGACTCGGGGCGCATTATGAAGGAGATCGCTTGGCAGGACAGCTTCGGCTCCATAAACCAGAAAGAATGGGGTCCTTCCAGTCGACCAGTTAGGGGTGGTCCTTAATCCCCACAGCACTGACGGAGGCTCGTCGACCCAAGCGCCTGCCGCATGCTTGACATCGCGCATCAGCCGAGGTTTTAGCCCTTTGAGAATTAGACCATTTGCTCTCTCAGCCTGTCCATTCGACTGGGGGTGAGCGACTGAGGCGTAGTCGACTCGTGTGCCTTGAGAAGCGCAAAATGCTCTGAACTCGTCCGAATCAAAGTTTGACCCGTTATCAGTGATGATGCTGTGCGGGACTCCATATCTGAATGTCAATCCTCTGATGAAACTGCTAGCGGTGCCAGCGTCGAGGCTCTTTATGGGCTTAGCTTCGATCCATTTGGTAAACTTGTCGACTGCCACAAGCACATGAGTGAATCCACTCCTGCCCGTTCTTAGGGGCCCAACCATGTCCAATCCCCAGACGGCAAAGGGCCAGACGAGCGGAATGGTTTTCAGGGCTGACGCGGGCTTGTGTGACATGTTGGAGTAGAACTGGCAGCCCTCGCACTTGTCGACTATCTCTTTCGCCATCTCATTTGCCCTTGGCCAATAAAATCCAGCTCGGTATGCCTTAGCCACAATGGTCCGAGAGGACGCATGGTGACCGCAGGTTCCCGAGTGGATATCGTTGAGGATTATTTGACCCTCTTCTGGCGTTATGCATTTCTGGCCGACTCCGGTCGCACTTTCTCTGTACAGCTGTCCCCTTATGACTGTGAAGGCCTTAGATCGGCCTTAGGATATATGCAATGTACGGTATTGTCCAGTCAGGGATGACTGCCAAGACTTCCATGATTAGGTCGACCACTGCAGGCACTTCAACTTCAGTCGTATCCGTGGCACTTTTCGGCTGCGGGGCTTCTTCTGTGAAAGGATCTTCTTGGACTGACGGCGAGTGAATGTGTTCCAAGAACACGTTGCTTGGAATGGCTTCTCTCTTGGAGCCTATCTTTGCCAAGTCGTCAGCTGCCTGGTTTTTCAGTCGGGGGATGTGGTGGAGTTCCAACCCCTCGAACTTCTTCTCTAGCTTCCGTACTGCATTGCAGTATCCAGTCATTGCTGGACTCCTGACGTCCCACTCCTTCATCACTTGATTAACCACCAGATCCGAGTCGCCATAGACCATGAGGCGACGGACGCCGAGCGAAATGGCCATGCGCAACCCATACAAAAGTGCTTCATACTCTGCTTCGTTATTGGAGGAATTGAAGTGAATCTGGAGAATGTATCTGAGCTTATCTCCTCGGGGGGAGACCAAAACTACCCCCGCGCCCGAACCATTCAGCATCTTGGATCCATCGAAGAACATAGTCCAGTGTTCCGAGTGAACTTGAGTCGGAAGTTGCTGTTCAATCCACTCGGCGATGAAATCCGCGATTGCTTGGGACTTGATGGCTTTCTTTGCTTCAAACTTGATGTCTAAAGGAAGGAGTTTGATCGCCCACTTGGCCACTCGACCAGTTGCATCTCTGTTATGCAGGATCTCCGATAATGGGGCGTCGCTGACGACTGTAATGGAGTGGTCAGAGAAATAATGTGCAACTTTCTTCGTGGTCATGTAAATCCCATATACAAGCTTCTGGTAGTGGGGGTATCTTTGTTTTGAAGGGGTCAAAACTTCAGACACATAATAAACAGGGCGTTGAACTTTGAAGGCCTTCCCTTCCTCTTCCCGCTCGACTGTAAGTACTGTACTGACAACTTGTCCCGTGGCTACAATGTAAAGCAGCAGAGGCTCTTTGCTGATTGGGGCAGCTAGCACCGGCTGGGTGGAGAGCAGAGCTTTGAGCTCTGCAAACGCTGCATCAGCTTCTGGAGTCCACTCGAACTTGTCAGACTTTTTCATCAGTCGGTAAAGAGGCAACGTTTTTTCACCGAGTTGAGAAATGAATCGACTTAAGGCGGCCAAGCAGCCTGTAAGTTTTTGGACATCATGCATACGTACAGGACGCTTCATCCGGAGTATGGTGCCAATTTTTTCAGGATTGGCGTCGATTCCCCGTTCGAAAACGAGAAAACCGAGTAGCTTGCCACCTGGAACTCCGAAAGTGCACTTTGACGGATTGAGCTTGATATCGTACCTCCTGAGGTTGGCGAAGGTTTCAGTAAGGTCAGCCCGCAGGTCGGAACCTTTCCGGGACTTGACTACGATATCGTCCATGTACGCCTCCACATTCCGACTGATTTGAGTGAGTAAACACTTTTGGATCATTCTCATGAATGTGGCTCCGGCGTTCTTGAGGCCGAATGGCATGGTGACGTAACAGAAGCATCCGAATGGAGTGATGAAAGCTGTTTTGATTTCGTCGGGCCCATACAAACGGATCTGATGGTACCCGGAGTAGGCATCTAGAAAAGACAATCTCTCGCATCCCGCAGTTGACTCGACAATTTGGTCGATGCGAGGGAGAGGAAAATGATCTTTCGGGAAGGCCCGATTGATATGCTTGAAATCAATGCACATACAGAGTGACTTGTCCTTCTTGGGGACCATGACAACATTGGCGAGCCACTCGGAGTGGTAGATCTCTCGGATGAACTCAGCTGCTAAGAGTCGAGCCACTTCCTCGCCAATGGCTTGTTTTTTCTGGACGGCGGACCGCCGAAGATGTTCCTTCACGGGTTTGAACTTTGAGTCGACTCGCAGGCGGTGCTCAGCCAGCCCCCTGGGAACTCCAGGCATGTCAGAGGGTTTCCATGCGAAGATGTCCCAGTTCTCACGGAGGAGCTGGATGAGCGCTTCTTCCTATTTGGAGTCGAGCGTCGTCGAGATGTGAGTCGGAGCTGCGTCGGGATCAGTCGGGTGAATGTGGACTGTCTTCGTTTCGCCAGCCGACTGAAATGCTGACTCGGAGGCAGGCTTCTTAGCCCGCAGCAATTCACTCGGGTCGGCAGTCTTTTGGTACTCTTTCAGCTCGACTACTGCCATCTGAGCGTCGGCGATCTTTGATCCCTTCTGGAAACATTCTTCTGCTTTCTTCCGGTTGCCCCTAACAGTGATCACACCTTTGGGGCCAGGCATCTTTAATTTAAGATACACGTAGCATGGTCGAGCCATGAAGCGTGTGTAAGCTGGCCTGCCCAAGATGGCGTGATAAGCACTCTGGAAGTCCACAACTTCAAACGTTAACTTTTCCTTGCGGTAATTCTTTGAATCACCGAAAACCACATCAATAGCAATCTGGCCGAGCGACTCGGCTTTCTTCCCAGGAATGACTCCGTGGAAGCTCATGTTACTGGTGCTGAGTCTGGACATCAGAATGCCCATTCCTTTCAAGGTTTCAGCGTACAGTATGTTCAGGCCACTGCCGCCGTCCATCAGGACTTTGGTCAGTCGAGTGCCTTCGACAACTGGGTCGACCACCAAAGCTTGCCTCCCAGGGGTGGCAATGTGCGTCGGGTGATCGGACTGGTCGAACGTGATGGCAGTCTGAGACCACTTCAGGTAACTGGGAGTCGCCGGGGCAACCATGTTGACCTCACGGTTAATGATTTTCAGTCGACTTTTGCTTTCGAGATCAGCAAAAATCATCAAGGTGGAATTGACTTGGGGGTATCCATCGTCACTATCTTCCTTGTCTTCAACTCTGTCTGGCTCTTTTTCCTTATCCTTGGGCTGCTTGCCCTGGAACTACTGAATCAGAAGCCGACATTGTCGAGTGGTATGCTTCGGGAAAATAAAATTTCCTTCTTCATCTTTCTTGGTATGGATGTGACATGGCAGGTCCAGAACATCATTCCCATCCTGATCTTTAACCTTCTTCGGCTTCCATGTGCCCTTGGGCTTTCCCTTGAAATTTCCCTGGGCCACAGCCAGGGCCTCCCCCGGGGCGGCTGGCTCGGCCTTCCGCTTCTGCTTTCGACTGGAGTTTCCTCCAGTTTCTTGGGCGACTGACTTAAGTTTGCCACTTCGGAGTCGGTCTTCGTCTTCTCCATTAGCGTACTTGGTGGCAATCTCCATCATCCGATTAAGGGACATCTCTCCGGTCCGGCCAAACTTCAGATTCAACTCCCTGTACTTGACGCCTTCCTTGAAAGCGCAAACCGCTTGATGGTCTGGCACGTTCTCGACCGAGTGGTGCAGTGTGATCCGCCTCTGAATATATTCTCTCAGAGTTTCATTCGGCTTCTGTACGCAAGACCGCAGCTCCGTAAGGCCTGCAGGGCGCTTGCATGTCCCTTCGAAGGTTGTGATAAACACTCGGGAGAGATCCTCCCAAGTGTAAACGCTGCTGGGCGCCAACTGATTCAGCCACGCCCTAGCTGAGCCTTTCAACATGAGGGGCAAATGCTTCATGGCCACCTCATCGTTGCCGCCGCCAATCTGCACAGCCACTCGGTAATCCTCGAGCCAGGTGTCAGGCTTGGACTCACTGGTGAACTTGCTGATTCCAGTCGCCAGCCGGAAGTTGGGAGGGATCACCGCAGCTCTGATGGCCCGACTGAAACATTCAGGCCCCGAGGCGTGTGTCCTGCTGCCGGTGGGCGTATCTCTGTTGTGGCCCTCTCGATGAGCCCTGTTCCTGTCCACCAGACCTTGAACGAGGATGGATCTCGCGTCAAAGCCTGGGTCTCTGGGGTCGTCTGGGATCCTCTGCCCAGTGTTATGGGGGCGCCTGTCGTCTCGATGTCGAGGTGCATATGATCCACTCCTCGGAGGAGGGGACGGCACCCGACGCCCATCATCACAGTCGGGTCGGTGATCATATTGTTCATTCCTCCTATACTGATCGTGCCGGTCTCCACGCCCCTCACGCCTCGGGGGCGATCTCGGGCTGTGAGCCGACTGGACGGTCTCCGTTGCGACGGATCGACTGTGGATCCTGTCCCGCGACTGAGAGACGGCGGAATTCTGATTTCCCGCCGCTCGGAGCAATGCTCTGATCTGCAGCAATCCTCTGCCGGCCTCCGACTGGGAGGGCTGGATTGACTCCGCTATGCGGGCCGCGGCAGCCAGGTTCTGAACCGAAGTTCGGTACACCTGCGGTGGTGGGAAGAGCTGACGTCGACTGGGTTCGGGAGCTTGCTGGCGTCGACTGGACTCGGGAGCCTGCTGGCGTCGACTGGACTCGGGAGCCCGCTGATGCGCCCGCTCGTCGAGAGCTCGCTGTAGATTCTCCAGTCGAGTGCGCTCGGCTAGATTAGCCAAGCGCGCGTCCTCCAAGGCCCGGGCCTCGGGGGTTTCTCCAACAATAGGGGTGTAGAGCGCGTCCATGTTCCGGCGACGAAGCTCCTCCTGCTGCAATGACGTAAGAGGCTCGGGGAGGTATTCGTCGTGAGGGTGCGACGGATCGCCCCTATCGGCACCATCATCAGCGCGATGGAATCCAGGGGGACTGCGTGTCCCCTCGACCGCCAGAACCTCCGCCAACGGGTCGCTGCTGTCACACTCAGAAGCGGTCTCCATGGAGCCAGTCGACAGATCGAACAGGCCGCAGAGGGATTCGTCAGGCTCGATTGCAGCGACTTGCGGGGTCGCCGACTGGCGGGCCGCGGCGTGCTTCATCCACCGCTGGAGCCTCGACCGACCCGAGCGCTTGTGCTGGCGGGAGACAGGACGGGGAGATGACACGGGAGTCGACCGATATGGGGTCGACGGCTGCCTCAGGAGGACGCCACGGACGCACGCGCGGAAGTGCATCGCACCGCGGACGGGGAGCGCGTCGACGTCAAGCGGCGCCTCCTGGAGCCAGGCGGAGTCATCGGCGATGAAAGTGAGTCCGCCGAGACGGATCTCGCGGCCCTCCGGCAAAGCTCCGCAAGAAAACATGATCAAGTGGATCGGAAAAATCGCAACTTCTCCAATTAGGCGCTAAGACTAATGCCCCAAGGTGGGCGCCAATTGTCGTGGTTCTAAGTCTGACAGTGAGGTAGGGGGTGTGTATGGAGAGGCTAGACCTTAGCTATTGGGAAGTTGTAAGCACGCAAGGTTTACGAGTTCAGGCCCTTCTCTGAGGAAGTAACAGCCCTACGTCTCGGTGCCCAGAGGCGGTCGATTGGATTATGCGTGTGTAAAATGACAGGGGTGCGAACCCCTGATACTGAGGAGGGGGGTGGCTTATATAGAGTTCGCCAGCCCTCTCCTGCCCTCAGTAATGCAGGGTTTAAGGTACATTTAAGGTGGGCGTTACTGATAACGTCCCTAATAAAGTGTCATAATAATTATAAAGACTACTTAATAACCGACCGTTTGCCTGCGAAGTGACTTGAGGTCTTCTGACAGTCGAGTGGTTGGCTTCTTGGTCGAGTGACAGCTTCTTGGTCGAGTGTCTTCAACCCATCGAGTGGGATATCTTCAAGTTGTTTGAAAGGTGACTTCCTCTAAGGATGTCCTATGGTAGGGCTCTTTAGGACGGGTCCGTGTCCCTACCGTAGGTACATGACTTCATCAGCAGCCGCACCTCAAGTCTTGGCGCCTCCCTCTCCCCTGCTACACCTCTCCCTCTCGCAGAAGCTCGGCGAAACCCTGCTGCGATCATTGCTGCATCCATCACCACGCCGTCGTGCTGCTGGATCTTCATCAACCTCTCCTTCCCCCTTACTGGATCAAGAAGGAAGAGACATCATCCGCTCCGTACGTGTGTTGAACGCGGAGGTGCCGTCCGTTCGGCACTTGGTCCTCGGTGATTTGGATCACGGCGAGTACGACTCCATCATCCCCGTTCTCTTGAACGCTTCCGCTCGCGATCTAAAGGGTATGTAGATGCACTCTCCTCTCGTTGCTAGTTGACTCCATAGATTGATCTTGGTGAAACGTAGGAAAAAAATTTGTTTTCTGCAACGTTCCCCATCAGAAAGATCAGCCGGGTGAACACAAACGTTTACCAAATTATAAAGCTGAAACTGGAGTTGATTTTTGAAATTTTGAAACTAATCGTGTTCTCTGAAATTTGCCAAAAAAAAGGAGGTAAAATTAAGCATGTTTTATATAAACCCAAATAACCGAGAAGACGCCCAGGCCCATATTCCAGCTCGTACACCTCTCGCCTCTCGCGCTCGCCTCCTCTTCCCCGCTCCGTCTCTCCGATCAGGCTCAGGTCGACGAGAGCGGACGGCGGGGTCCGTCGGAGAGCTCGCCGGCAAGGGACGATCAGTCTTCTCCCCTCTTTCCTCGGAGTAGGAGGTCACCCGAGGCAAGCGATCTCCTCTCCGGCGGCGCCACCATCAGGAAACGGCGACCTCGACGCCGACCAGGTCTTGCAGTGGTTAGACAACGTGGGCGACCAGGTAGTTCAGGTACGGCTAGCTGCGTCCTTCTAGATTCGTAACCTTCCCTTAATTGCCAGGGTCGCACTGCCTGCATCTGAATCGGAATAAATCTCTTGTTTTTACAGTTTCTTTGTCAGATTATTATGCATTGTCGCTCTTATATCTCAAATACTTTCTTCTTCAAACAAGAAACCAACATATGTGTTAAATTGCAGTTTCCTTTGGTATTTTGCCCAAAACAATTGCCTTTCTAGCTTATGCCTGCAGCACCAGACCAACTACCAGTTCCATGACTTCTGTTAGTGCGTCTCGTGGAACAGGTGAAAGGAGCAGGGCGGTTGTGTTGATCAATAGGTTCGGATCTCGGTTTGCGTCTGTGATTCTAGCAGTACACACCAAGAAAGATAGTGCGGGAACCTTGGAATTTCGTTGGCAAATGGCGATCAACGGTAGTAGCTCCAGCAAAAGAAAAGTTGAAGCGCAGCGAGAGGGGGAGAGCAGCTCCAAGAAGCTGAATGTCACCGTGGGGTTGGAGACCCTTGACTGTACTATCTGCTCTGCACCCCTCAGGCCTCCGATATTCCAGGTACTGCATCTATGTGCGTGTTCACTTGTCTTTGAACTCAACCTTTTATTTCATTCATGATAAAGCAGAAGTTAAAAGTAGAGCTTGGATGAATTTATTTTTGGATGTAGTGCTACTTAATTGGAAAGAAATTGTTTCTTGTGTAAACATAACATAATCGCTATGTTAGCTCAAATGATGGAATGTCTGTGGTGGTTACCTATCATGTTGTCGTGTGGTATTTCAATTCTTTGTCGCTGGTAAGATTTACTCTTACGATGATCCAATTAATTCTTTCTATTCTGCAGTGCTCTGTGGGGCATTTCATATGCTCCTCGTGCCGTGAACGTGAGGATCAACTGGACTACAAGTGCCCGACATGCTCTGCCAAAACTTCCTTCAAGCGCTGCTTTGGAATGGAACATGTCGTCCAGTCAGTCACAGTTGCTTGCTCCAATGACAAGTACGGATGCGCGGAGAAGTTCACCTACTACAAGAAAGAAGAACACGAGAAAGCATGCCCGAATGCCCCATGCTTCTGCCCAGAGCCCGGTTGTGAATTCGCTGGGCCAACAAAGATGCTCCTGGACCATTTCGCTGCCCAGCACAAGTGTCCGTCTACAAACCTTCCAGACTCTGGCACGGTGTCTCTCCGCCTAAAACCGGGCTTACATGTTCTGCAATGCACCGACACCAGCTATTTTTTCTTGCTCAGCATGGCAACGAAGCCTTTTGGACATGCCATCTCAGTCGTCTGCGTCCAACCAAACGTTACGGAATTCAGGTTCGCATGTACTATGAGCTACGACTGCCTAACGACCGGCTGCTGTGGAAGTACAAGCTGCCACATAAGGAGCTCTTCACTCTCTGATGGGCTTCCGACAGTGTATGACTTGATACTTCCCAAGGGAAAGGTTTCTGATGATGAAAACGACATCATGCTCAAAGCCACCATTCATCGTCAACCTTTAGGTCTCAGCAGATCTTGTTTTCCAGAAATGGGTCCGACTCCTGCACTTGAACAAAATCCCGATACTTGTGACGTTGAGGAGAAGGAGGAGGAGGATCATGACGAAGAGGAGGACGAGGATCATGAGGAAGAGGAGGAGGGCGATAATGAGGAAGAGTTGGATGCTGATCATGAGGACGAGAATGATGATGCTGATGATGAGGAGGAGGAAGAGGAGGAAGAGTTGGATGATGACTATGAGGACGAGGATGAGGAGGAGGAGGAGGAGGAGGAGGAGGAGGAGCTGGATGAGGACTAGGAGGATAAACCTTGAAGTCTCAGAGGCCAGCAGATCCAGTCTTTGAGGAAATGCCCCGACTCCTGTTGTTCAACGAAGATCGTACTCTGGTACTGATGATGAGGATAATACACATTTAAGTACCGGCCTTGTTTCGAGAATTTGGCCAGATCCTTCTGATGGGTTTTCTTCTACCTCTTTTTTACCTTCTAGGCTTTGTGTAGCTTTCAGTTTAACATCAGCTATCTCAGTTGATTGATGTCGTCAGCTCTGTATTCATAATTTAAATATTAGTACAAAAATACAGTCGGGAGAAAACCCTTCAGGTTACCTCAAAAAAGTATCAGCCTTGCTCGTTTATGCTAAAGGCTTAGCGTGGGCTTGCTGCCATTTTGCCTGGCCTTCACGGTTCTGGTTCGACGGTATACATGTCAAGTCTTTCTGGTCTAAAGTTCCGCTTGTTGTTAGGCATTCCTGCAGCTCCTAGTACATTTCTCTGCAGTTACATGACTACCGAGTATGAACCACCACCTTTTTGCATACTAACAGGAATTGCTTCTTTTAGATCTCTGTGTGACTACATGAGATCCAAGATCCCTAAAAAAGAGATACCAAGGTCGCAGGTGGCCGCAATATTTTGAGGGTCATAAGATGAGATGTTTTTCAGAATGCGGTGGCCAGTCAGATGTTTGATTATCTGTAGAAGAAAACAAGATGAAACCCTGTGTAATTTTTGGTTGGAGTAGTTGATGATTCTGAAGTTTGTTTTTTCTTAAGATTTGTTTGTTTGCCTTCCCCGCACTCTGCCGCCGCCATCACCCCGGCACTCGTCTCAGAGCGAGGCCCCATTGGATAGCTCGCCGGAGAGGGAGCGGCATCCTTCGCCACCCAGTCAGAGGAGCAGCGTCGGAGAAGGATCATCGCCGTGTCAGGCCCAAGATCAACTCTGAACCTGCTGAACTTAACTGAAACTGTGGATTTCCTCTGTACACTTCGGACAGAGTGATGCGAACCGTTATCTGGCGATCCTGGCCGTGCAAGCCGCATCCAATGGACCAAGTTCAGTTACCTCTCCAGGACATTCTTTAGTCCTGTTTCTTCTGTCGCTTTTCCCGCTTTTCCTTGCCTTCTCTTTGCTTTAGTTTTTTTTTTAAACAACCTCGCGATGTTTTTATTAATTCGTCACAATGTTTACAGGGATGGATGGAAGGTCTCCCGGGTGTCCCAACCACATATAGCGACCCACCCCGACTATGAAAGCCTTGTAAGTTTTACCTCAGACTGGATTTGGAGGTAGGTCTACTGGACATCTCTGCAGATGCTCTTTTCTTTTCATCATTTTCATTGTTAGCGAAACTGGGACTGCTTACCGAAAATTTCAAAGGATTTTTTTTATCAACTTTGTTGTGTTTCACTTCCCATCGAAAATTGTCAATTTCGCCAAATTTGTTCGAAACTTCTTCCAAAGCCTTTTCTCTAATTGGGAGTGATGCCCCTTCAGTCGAAAAAATAACTGGATTTGAAGCTGCGGAGAAGCATTAAATAAGTTTGCGAGGAATTCATGGTGCAAGAGAGACACTTCCAATTAGTAGATACAAAAGCTGTGTGTAATCCTATGAAAACCAGTCCTTTGTAAAATGGCTTTATCCTGCCAGAAATCCTTTCAGGTCCTTTGCGAAAATGAATTTGGTATTTCCATCAACGGTCTTTCATGGTCTAGCTATACCGTACATCATAACTAACCAACTGGATCTTACAAGTGCAGCGGAGGAATATCCAAAATTGAGAGAACTCATACAGAGGAAGGACGAAATTGTTACTAACACTGCTTCACCACCGATGTATTTTAGGTGTGATCTACGGCAACATGTTCTTTCTCCAGAATTTTTTGGTACAAAGTTTGATGTTATTCTTGTGGATCCACCATGGGAAGAGTATGTTCGTCGTGCACCAGGAATAACAGATTATATTGGATACTGGAACGCTGAGGAGATTACGAATTTGAAGATTGAGGTTGCTGTTCTTGTCTGGTTGTTTCGGGACAGCACATTGCATAACATCCAAGGCTCCAAGTTTACCCAAGTTTTGTAGTCCAGGTTAACCAGCCTCCGAGTGCTCATGGGAGCAACTGCACCTAGTTTAAGTTGGTGATGACGTTGACGAAGATGATGTTGCTGGACATAACGCAAAGATGAGACTGGTGGTTCATACGCTCACGCGTTGAAAGTGGTCGCCACAAGCATCATTGACACAGAGGATAGGTGATGCGGAGCATCCTACTGTCATTCCCATGGACATTTCATCATCACCTCGAACACCAAGTGGACCCATGACGAGAGCCCGTGCACGTGATATCGAAACCGAGGTTACCTCTTTCCTCTTCGAGCTCCCTTTGGATTCACATAAGAAATGGCTTCTACCTCAATCGAAAACTTTGTGCATGACTAGGTATCGAGGAGAAGATCATGATGGCAAGAGCCTCAAGAAGAAGGAGGAGAAGGAAGAGCTCCAAGACACGAAGCACCGGAGGCTCTCTGGACACCCCGGGTGCCCGCACCGTCCACCCCCGGGTGCCCGCACCCTCCACCCCTGGGTGCCCGGGCCCGCCAGCCGCTAAGGGTGTTGGCCCTCTGACCCGTCCGGGTGCCCGGCCCCCTCCTTGGCGCCTGCCTCTCACCGGTCCGGGTGCCCGAACCCCTTTACCCCAGGTGCCCGGACCCCTCCCAGTGTGCTTGTGTGCACTATGGGCATTTGACCCTTGTACCCCCGTTTTTCCCCAATTTCGTCCCTAGCCTATAAGTACTCTTCTCATAGTTCATTTTTAGGGTTAGCAAAGTATTGGATAGACAAAGAGAGAGCTTTGCTCATCTTCCTCCTCTTGGAGATCAAGGCCTCCTCTTGGAGTAGCTCCTCTTGGAGATCAAGGCCTCCTCTTGGAGTAGCTCCTCTTTGAGATCAAGGCCTCCTCTTGGAGAAGATCCTCTTGTGGATTCAAGGCCTCCTTTTGGAGAAGATTATCACCAAGACCTCACCTAGTGGGAATAACCTTACCCTAGTGCTATTTTCCTTGAATTGTTCTTGTATGCTTGTGGATCTCATGTTTGCTACTGTAGTGGATGTGTTATTTGCGCTTGTTTGAGTGATTCTCCTCTTGTGTTCTTGTGTGTTCCTCACTCCCCCCCCCCTCCAAGTGTGAAAAGATCCCCTCTAGGGTTTCACCCTACAACAATAGGCCCACACTGGCGGCGGTGGGAGATTGCACCGGTTCCAAGATGGAGGCGAGCGTCATGACGAATAAGCCTCAACAGTGTAAAGGCCTCCTTTGGTTCATATATGCATCTCAAATCCTATAGGGAAAGAGATGTCACTTGATGCATGGCTGCATAGGATAGGAATTTTTATACTAAGTCCTCGAAATAGCTTTTTTTCTACTAGGATAGGAATTTTTCTACTAAGTCTGGGCTAATGTTTTTTTTTCTTTGAAATGTGTAGGATTGATTCCTATCCTACATAGGAATAGGAATCAATTCCTAAAGACCAAAGGGATTGGAAGAATTTTTTTTCTACAAAGTTCGCATCCTTTAGAATTTCTATGAACCAAAGGAGGCCTAAGCAACAGAGCTACCTAAAGTCCAAGAGGGCGGTGCCCCCCCCCCCCCCCCCCCCCCAAAGCCATAAGATTTTTTGCCCCATAAACAAACATTTGTGTTTCATATGTGTTCCCTGGCAAACGCCACCACTGTGGTGATCATCGAGATGTTTCCCGACATGCACTTTGGTGGTGGTGGGCATACTACCGAAGGGACTAGCGTGGGCCACTTCGCAGACGACTCATCCCCTCCGGCGACTATGAGCCATGCCACCATGGACACAACGGTGAGAGCTCCAACTGTGTTGCGTGCATTTTGGGTTTTTCTCGATCCTGAGGGATGCAATGGTGGCTTTTGCAAAGTCTACAATTTATAGGCAACTGATGTGACCCGGTGGCAAATAGGCTTTGTGACCAATTAGAATAAAAAAAATGTTAATGGGCGCATTTTGTCGTGCAACCGGTGATATTGTTGTTGTTTTGGGTTGTAGTTCTTCAATATCTAGAGATAGGTAAAACCCTAGCCGCCTGCCGAGTCTCTCACAAGTCACTTCCGACCCCCCCCCCCCCCCCCCCCCGGCGCCGCCACATTAGTTGACCATCTCTTCTTATGAACACATTTGTCATCTTGTATTCAATTTGTCAATATTAGAGCACATGAGCCTGGTGTGGTGGTAAAGTTGTTGCATTGTGACCATGAGGTCACAGGCTTGAGTCCTGCAAGCAGGAACTATGTACACCGGGCCGCCCCTTTTCATTTAGGGCACGGAAGCCTTCAAAGGCAGCGGCAAGGAAGCGCTGAATGGTCGGCATGCTCTTCATGCAGCTAACTTTTAATCACAACAACGGCCAGCACGACTTCGGGTGGCGGCATTGAACTCTTAATTGTGTTGAGCATAAGGCTATGTGCTACCCTAATCGATGTTAACAGTCTACAATGACATGAGCTTTCAAGTAGAGCGTAGAAGCTTTACTTGATTCACAGACTAAATTAAGGCGTGTGCTCAGACATCAAATTTCTTTGGTGTTAGGTTGCTTTTCCCTCCGTTCCTAAATATAAGTCTTTGTAAGGATTCCACTATGGACTACATACGGAGCAAAATGAGTTAATCTATACTCTAAAATGCATCTACATACATCCGTATGTGGTTCATAGTGAAATCTCTACAAAGACTTATATTTAGGAACGGAGGGAGTATACTGCAAACAAAGCTTTCCAGAAATATTTTCCAAAACTTCTGACAACACTCAGGTTCTTGTGTCATAACCAGTATAACTGGATTAACAATCTTTCTCCCATGGGACTTAAACAGGACAACAACCATACAAAACTTGCCAACACTCTCCATGATGCTTGGAAACTGCGCTAGCCGCCTACAGCAAACCACGTCTCGAGGATGATGCGGACCTAAGCACTTTTCTTCGAAGATTTCTTGTGGATTTTCTTCTGGGGCTTCAACTTATTCGATCCGGATGATGATGATTGCTTGTCTTTCCTCCTCTTGTTGTCCTTCTTCACCTTGTACATCGTGATTGCCTGGCATCAAAGTTATGTACAGCTGCTGTTAGATGCTGAGCTAGACAAATGGAAAAGGTAACATATACTGAATCCTGGAGGCTTGCCTTGCTGACATCCAACGGCTCCTCAAAGTTCTTGGCCAGCAGACTGTTCAGGATCTTGTCGTTCTGCTGTTTCTCCAGGTTGCCCATTCCTTTCCCTTCTACAACAGGGAGGAACTGCAGAAAAGCAACAGTTAAGCTAAGCAAACTATCAAATTACAAAGGTGCTTGGATTTACAGAAGGCAAATAAGTTCACAGGGGAAAAACCTTTCTATTTTTGCCAGCCTTCTTAAGAGGTTTCTCGCCAGGCAACTTTTTGTCAAACTTTCCACCGCTAGCAGTTGCTGCAGAAGCCATACCAGCAACATTCTCGAGATCTTCCTTCTTAGCTTTTCTAGGCAGATCAGCTTTTGTCCCTGTGATGGGCACAGACGTGGCAGCAAGCTGTATGTGACTGCATAATGTTTTTTCAGAAAGCTGTTATATGAGAAAGTCGAGTTGCTAATGTAATGAATAATAAACTAAGTAGTGCATGAGGTATATATATAGATGATACTAGCTACTCCCTCCGTTTCAAATTACTCGTCGTGGTTTTAGTTCAAATTTAAACTAAAACCACGACAAGTAATTTGGAACGGAGGGAGTAGTAGGAAAGGATTACCTTGGCAGAGCACCAACTTTTGCAGCATTCTTCAAATTTCCAAGTCTGTTCTTTTCTTGTTTATCTACCCTGCCCTTCTTCTCTTCCCTTCTTTGAGCAAAAGGATCAACACCAGGCTCTGTAATAAATCATACTTCGTTAAAAGGGTAACAGAATGACACATATACATTTTAGAACTAATTACATTGCCAATTTAGACTCGAGAGATTCAGTCAGTCATAAATGAAAAGATTACTGGAAAATAAAAATGATAGATGGACTAAATCAGTGTGCAAAGCAGAAGCGTGCAGGTTGTTAGCATTTGTGTCATGGCACATTACTGCAATAGGCACTCGGTGTAAAGCTCGAAACGATTGCTACTCTTGTTGCAAAACAAAATGCTGCTCGTTAGATTCAATTAGTCAAAATGCAAAGAGCATTGGAGATTTAAAATGAACACCAGACTAAATCGGTGTAGATACGCAGAAGCATACATGCTGTTAAGCATTTGTGTCACAGCTCATGATGACTGCAATGTGTACTCGGCAGGGAAAAGCTTGAAAAGATTACTACCCTTGCCGCAAAAACAAATTCACCGGTCATAGATACAGAAGACGAAGTTGCTCACCATCTGTTAATTTGGCTTCAATGATGGGAACGTCTCTGTCATCATTAACACGATCATAGCCATAAGTCCGCTTCCAGGAATTAGTTTGCTCGTCCCATGCACGCTTGTTCTTCTTGTGCTTGATAATCCCTGCAAGTATGTTCCTATCATATCAAACCCAAGCAAGTACACTTGCAATAAAAACATTCAGCAAGCCAGCAAGAATAACAGGCTCACCTTTCGACTTCGCGAACTGCTCCCACTTGGTAGGGGGCTTCGGCCTCGGCAACTGGTGACAGGAGAGGTAAAGATTATAAACATCTTGCAGTTTGCAAATACATGCATATATTATCATAACAAAAGTTCTGTTGAGCTTAATATCTCGTTTTAAGGATTGGCACAGAGCAGGAATGAGAAATTAGAATCAATACAAGCAATAATTGAAGCAATATATGCTGGTGGTGGGCTGGTGGCAGTCGTAGTTCCATGCTAATATGTCACCCTCGCGTCTGTAGCCTACACCAACCTACTAGCCGGCAGTAATCATTCTTCTCTAAATCAAATCGAGAGCAACCGAAAGCGTAGCGAGCAGAGATAGCATGAGGGGAGGAGAGAGAGGGATGCGGTAATATTCTCACATGCTTCTCGCGGGGCAGGCGGTTGGCGGGCGGCGGGAGGCGGACGACGGGGCCGTCGCGGCCCTCGGTGGCCGGCAGCGAGAAGAGGGCGTTGGCGACGGCCTGCGCCAGCTCCGTGGCCTTCCGCAGGCACTCCTCCCGCAGCTCCGCCCTGGAGGACGCGGCGGAGGCGGCGAGGTGGTGCGAGGGGTCGTAGGCCATGAGGTGGCCCAGGTCCACCTCGAAGTTGGTGGCGGCGGCGGAGGCGGAGGCGGCTGCTTCTTCCGCCGCCATTGCTGCTGCGGCGAGTGTACGGGGGGTTGGGGGAGGAGGGGGCGGCGTGGTGGTGCTTGGTTGGGTTTTAGTAGTGAGCTGGGCTGGGCTGCGGGACACGGGCTGGGCCGCTGGGCTGGGTAAATGAATACGCGCTTCTGGGCTATTCTGAGTTGCGGGCCTATGCTGCAGTTTACCTAAGGGCAGCCCAGACTGGGTCACTTGAAGGGCAGTCTTGTCCCAAAAAAAAAACTTGAAGGGCAGCCAGAGCCAGTGTCGATATCCATTGTGATCTAGCCGCCGCCGGCGCCCATGGCAGCCGTGGCCTTCTCTTTTAACAGTACTCATCTAATCTGCCTGGGTTTCGCAGCATTCATTTAGATGTTTCATTCAAAAAATCTAGGCCCTGTTCGAAATCTCTCCACTCCGCGGAGGTGTGAAGCTCGGTTTTGGCAGCTCCGTCAAAGTGATCTGAAGTCTGGTCCGCTCCAGGAGCGGAGTTAGAGGAGCGGAGAGGAACCGAACAAGTCGCCCGTGCGATCGGAATCCATCACTGTTATATTTCTGCCCTCTCATGTTTCTTCTCCCCTTATCTTTGTTTTTGTTGTTAGGGATGACTACAGAACCAAGTCTACAGGAACCAGTCGCCGTCTCCTCCCCATGCACCGATGCACACAGCGTGCGTGCACCCAGGATCCTGACTGCATTCTGTTACAGTGAGTGTGTGTGTCCGTATGTACCCTCCCTCCCTCTCTCTGATCCCCTTGTACTGCTTCATATATGCTTTTGTTTTCAGATCATACTGCTTCATATATGCTGCTCTACAAGGCTACAAGGGTGAATACAGTGCGTGTATTGCATGCTATTCTTCTATGCACGCTGATTATGTCTTGCATCTATTACACATTTCTACCTGATATGATATGCCTAGGGACGTCAAGGTCGGCCAGCGAGACGATGAGAGATAACCTTCATCGTCGATTGTCAGCGAGAAACAGCCCGGATCACCGGCCAAGGCCCCTAATTAACCGCTTATGATAAAAGTGGGGGCTGCAAAGCCAGCCAGAAGGTTTGCCTAGAAGTAGCCACCCTTTAAAGAATGCAAGATAGCTCATTGCTCGAGCGCATGAAGATGAACGGGCCTAAGCGTTCTGCCTAAGATGTGGGATGTCAAAATGCATCAGTAAAGGAGCGGTCCGACTTCGAGGGAAGCAACCGTGTAACGAAAACATTGGTGAGTTCGAGAGCCATTTGACAGAATTGGTTGATCCATGACTGTTAGTTTTGGCATCAGATGATAGCAGTGAGCTCTAACATTCACACCCACAAATTGCCAAGTGACTGAAATCGCACCTCCAGCTAATCAGGCTTCTGCGTAGCACTGAACTTTCAAACTAGAGACTGTTTTAAGGGCTACTTACTGCGACTACCTGACTTTATTTTGCAGTTTGCATCTTTGCAGGCTCGGGATGGATATTTATGCATAAAATAGAAGGCCATAACTGGAATCATTCAGATGGCAAGTACAGGATAATGAAACATCAAGGTGGTCTCTTTCAACATACAGTAACAAACATAGGCATGCAGGCAGCCAAACAAAAGCAGCTGCTCCAGGATCTGATGACACCACAATCCACAGGAGGTTCTCTCTCTTTCAACTAACTGCAAACAAGAAGGGACAGATATCCATCTACCATTCCATTCCATTCCATCCATCATCCTAGTAACCCTAGAAGCTCAGCTACAGATTTCTACCACTCATCATCAGCAACCTCTACTAGACCACTACTCTGATCACTGACCAGCTCTGGCTGAATCTGGTTCTCATCTTGCTGCTACTCTTACCTTACCTTACCTCTCGTCTGTTGAATGGTCTCGTGAGCTTCTTCACTTGGGGCCCTTCTTCCACAGCCCGCTCATCCTCCGCAGCACGCCGCTGTTGCGCCGCTTCGGGGACTCATCGTCCGAGAACGGCGACCCCATCAGCTTCCCGCCGATGGACCCGTTGTACTCCGCGTCCAGCGACCCGGTCCTCTCCACCATCCGGCCGCCATTGTTGCCGCCGCCGGCGAGCGCGGCGGCGGCGGCCTCCGCGGCCTTGCGCCACTGGTCGGACTGCACGCGCAGCCGGCGCAGCTCCGCGTCAGCCTCCGCGCTCGCCGCCTGCGCGGCGTCCAGCTGCTCCGAGGCCCGGGCGGCGCGCCGGCTGCTCTTGTCGGCCTCCTCCGTCACGTACCCAAGCCGCATCCGCACGTCCTGCTCCGCCGCCTTGGCCAGCTCCAGCTCCGCCACCGCCGCCTCGTACCGCTGCTGCACGTCGGCCTCCTTCCTGCCCGCCTCCGACTTGAGGGTCTCGTTCTCCTCCGCCAGGCTCTGCAGCGCGTTCTCCTTGTCCATCATGTTCGCCTTGAGCTCCGCGATGTCGGTGATCGACTTCATCAGCTTCGCCTCCAGCTCCGGCTGCATTTCACTCAGCCCGTCTGACCTGTGAAGGTCCTCCTGCGGCTTGCCTGTCAGTGCTGCCTGCGCTGCCATGAGCTCGTCAGTCTTGCTCTTCAGCTTGAGCTCGATATCACACACTTGGCGCGTGCACTCAAACTTGACATTCTCCAGCATCTCATAGACTGTCTTTGTCTCGAAGGCCATCCGAGTTTGCTCCTCCTGATACCTCATCTCAGCCACCTCAAGCGCCATCCGCAAGTGCTCAATCTCTGGGTCAGGACTTCCACAGCTTCCATTGACGTCACTGGTGGGATGCTCGCTCTTTTTCAGAACTTCAGTCAACGGACTGCCAAAGCCACCATTGGCATTGCCTGCCTGTGCCTCATTCAGAATTTCATTACCTGCAGCCTGCGCTTTCTTCAGATCTTCCTCAAGCGATGCTACCCGAGCTTTAGACTCACCGAGCTCTATGTCCTTTGACCTCAGGCATTCCTGTAACCGGAGACCCTCAGCTAGGAGTGAATCAATGGTGGCCTTTGCGGTCTCAAGCTGCAGCTTGGTCTCAGTTGCCATGGCATTCGCATCAGCTGCAGCCTTGTCACTTTCACTGACATTTACTTTCAGGGCTTCAATCGTTGCAAGCCTGAGCTCCATCTCCTGCTTCAGCCCCTCGAGCTCAGAGTCCGCATGCTCACATTGCTTGGCACGGGCTGTATCGGATTGCACCGTCGCCTCCAGCTGCAACTTCAGCCTCTGGATCTCAGACAAGGCCGAGCTGAGTGCAGCGGCATCCACTGACTGCTGTTTCTGCAATGCCTCAAGCTCGGCCTGCCAGGTGCGGTCACGCTCCTGCTGGATCTTGCGCAGCTCCTGGAGACGGGATTCCTCTGCTGCTGAGAGCTCGACAAGCTGGCACTGTGACTCCTCCAGCTTCGACGATGCATCCTGCCCCTTCTTCTTTGCTTCATCGGCCTCCTGCTGTGCTTGGCGCCTTCGTGCCTCTGATGCGCTCAGTTGTTCCTTGGTCTTCTTCAGCTCATCTTGGAGCTGGTTGACCTTAGACTCTAGCTCAGTTAGCCTACTTGGGCGCTTCTTCTGAAAAATGAATGCAGACAGTATTAATTAAGCAATATAAATGAAATTTGCTGCAAAAGATTCGGCATTTTACAGTGCTGAACTGATTATATATGCTATAAAGCCTATCATCATACTACTTCCAGGATAGCTACCTGGGGGCGCATTGGAATGTACAAGGCTTTTTGAGAAATGGAAGTTCAGTTCTTGTAAAATACATTGAAAGGGCTACTTTGGAATGTCGACTGTTTTTGAACTGAACAGAAAGCAGCAAATTTAAATCCACTGAGGGCAATCAGCAACGCAACGACTGCCAAACAAGTAACTTTCTACCTCCGTAACTGGGCTCCGTGGTGAACGGCGCTCAATGACCTTTGGGCTCCTCTCTGTAGGTGTTCTCGTTGGTGTGATCCCTGCGGAGTCAGTTTCATTCCCTCCAGTTTTAGCCACACGAGACGACCGCGGAGTTGCTGGAGACGTCCTCTGCGGAGCATCTGAAGAGCCATTCCTACTGAACACAGAACGACAAAAAAAAACTTAGTATAAAGTACATATCTAATGATAGTATCTGTACAAGAAAGATGAACAGAGCATGATATTAATTGCTAGTATATATGCTCAGCAGCTTTGCGTTCCAGTTTGGTTATTTATTTCAAACCAAATTGACAACATTCACTTGCAATAGAAAAAAGGTCTATTCTACAGTGCTGTTAATATGCTACTATCATACAACTATCTTATTGGCTTGACAGAGATAAGATACTACAAATCGTACAACCATCTTAGTGGCTTGAAAAAGATAAAGAAAGAAAAGGCCTAGTCAACACAAGATCTGTAAATATTATTTCACTATGCAGAAGTAAATGGCTATTTTGACCTGCACTGGTCCCAGTACATTAGACCCATTTAATACTAGAAACGATATTGCCATCATTTGGGTACTGCTGTCCACCGAGGTGGTGGACACTGGCTCAGAGACGCACATGCGTGTGTAGAAAGGACTACAGATGCGCTTGGCAAACAAACACATGCACAAAAGGAAGGAAGGAAGGAAGGAAGAAACACATGGAAGCTACCTGGTTTTTGAGTTCTGCATGATGAGATCCCTCACCAGATCCTTGTGCACTCACTCAACTTCTGCAAAAATCACCACAATGCCGAGGTTAAGATGCTAGAACTCAATCATGAAACTTGGTACAGAAAGTAAATACATGATTGCTACGTATTTAGCTTGAAATAATTACAATGTAAGGGTCATCAAAAAATCACAGGATGCAGATTACTAGCAGTTCAAAGTTCAAAAACCCAATTCAGCAAAGTTAAAATGCCAAGAGAAAAATGGCATAGGGACTAATTATCCTGATAGGTGATAGTCCAAATTAAAAATGTGCAGCCACACACGCCCTATAGCCTCAGGCAGAGGTAACAAACAGTGCACCAGGCTGCACTGCACACAAGGACTGAGGTTGGCCCAATCTAAGGAGCCGTCAGGTTGAAGGAATCCAGCAAACAGCCGCAAACCTACTCCCACTACAAAACCTAAAATATTGCAGACATGGCAAACCACCCTTGATTCATGCAACCGGCACAGTGAGCACCCAAGGGCTGGAATGGGCATCCTTTCCTCCTTTCCAGGGTGGGGAACAATAATGTGAGCCAGCCAGCCAGCCTGCCTGCCTGCCTTTCATGGAAGGGAGTAAAGAAATGGTGGTGAAAAATTTCAGAGGGGGGAGAGGCTGCGGTAACTTGCACAGTTACAGAGAATGGTGATAATGAGGCCGTTATTATTATGAATCTGTACCCAATGGGCGTAGACTAGTAGTAGATCCTGCTGCTGCAGGTTGAGTGGAGTGGAGGAATGCATTGATGGGGGAAGAACAAGGGCAGGAGGAGCAGGAGGAGGAGGAGGATAAGCATTTGCTGAAAAGGATGATTGGCATTGAAGCACTGTGCGGATTTGTAGTAGTGGTAGAAACTTGCAGTGGATTGATAGCGGATTAGGGCACGGATGCTGTACATTGTACACAAGGAGTAACAGTACTGGGAGGGCCATTTATTCGTGGGTTTGTACTACTACCCAGCAAGAACAAGGAAAGGTTGGGGCTCAAGAGATTCAGAAAGGAGAAGAAGTTGCTCCAAAGAAGAACATATTAAAAGAGATCAAAGCATCTAATAAAATGTAAACAAGCTGCAAAGCAGGGATGGTGAAAAAAGCAGGAGCTTTTTCTTGAACTTGGGCACTAATGGCTGCTCCTGCTCGACAAACCATGGAGGAAACGGAGGCATCCAATGCCAAATCCCTCGTCCTCTCCGCCCCCTTCTTACTCCTACATTCACCGAATCAAATGGGGAAAAAATCCCTCCTCCTCCCCCCCTCTTCCCTCGCGGAACAAACAGATGCTACGGATATCCAAGAAGAACATGCAGTGGCTTCTTCCAGAGCAAGAAGTACAAGGATGGATCCAAGGCACGCCATTGCAGCAGGGCAGGGAAGGAAAAATCTCTTACCTCTTCTTGTTTCCACCCTCTCTCTCTCCTCTTTGCTGTTCTTGTTCTTCTTCTTCTCACTCCTCTCTCTCCACTGCCGCTGTCTGCTAGTGTGTGACTGCGTGCGCCGAGCCGAGCGTCTTCTCTTCTCTCGGGTCTGCCATCCCACTCCACGCTCGCTCCCCTTTCGCTCGCTCCGACGGGGGCGGATCTCCTGCGCCCGCTGCGCCTGTGGCCCCGCGCGTGTCCCTCCCGGGGCGTGCGGCCTCGCGGGCCCACCCGTCGGTGTCCCGCCCGCCGGCCGTCCGTTCCATCACTGGTCTCGAGGAGAGAGGAGCGGTCTCTTCTCGTCTCGTCGCCTACCGAGATGGGTGACCTGACGTACTGGCTGGTGGGGTCCGCTTGTAGGTGGGCCCGGGTTGTCAGCGTGGTGGATGTGGGCGCGAGGAGGCGTGGCTGGGTGGGGGTGGGGGAGTCCCGACGAGCGCTGCGCTGGTGAGTCAAACGGGCATCGCGCCTCTGACCCGGCGTCCATCATCACACAGGAGAAAGGTCTCTTCGTGGATATTTTTCTTGTTTGTTTGGAATTGGATTGGAAAAGGCATGGTAGCACTGCCGAGTTTCCATGTGTTTTTTACTAGTAGATGGTTATTAAATAAAGGTTTTTAGGGAGGATTTGGAGTCGTGGTACTCCCTCCGTTCTTTAAAGAGTGTATTTTCAACTCTGTTGAAAAGTCAAACATTTTCATGTTTGATTGTATTTATACAATAATATATCAACATTTATGTCATCAAATTAGTAGCATTCGATTCAAATAAAATATGTCTGCATCATATATCTATTTGGTTTCTCAATTATTTATATATTTTAGTACAAACTCGGTCAAATTTTAAGATAGTTTGATCCTTCAATAAAATTAGAAATACATTTTTTAAAGGACGGAAAGAGTATGTGTTCTTTTCTGGTAGTGTGGTGCTTCTTTTCTTGGGTCTATTGCATCATGGCGCCGTGGTTTGCAAGCTAAACTTGCGGTTAGTTGGAAGAGCTTAGGGTAAGTGCAAGTGTCGTGCATGCACATGTTTTTGCTTTGTGAAGGAGAGAAGAGGAAATAGGATGTCACGTGTCGTGATTTCGAGACCAGCTGGTACCGTTGGGTGAGTCTCCTCGGGAGCTTTATCAGACAGGTTTTCCGCAACTTCACCACGCGCATCTAGCCCTAAAACCACACCGTGTCTCTTTATGGGCATGCGTCCACGGATATTGATATGAGAACCGCCTTTGCTATCGTGTGCCATGAATTCGTCCACATATATATTTCAAATGAAATTTGAACAAACCGAACGATGTTCATGCAAGCCCGATTTTCATCTAAAGCGGGCCAAATTCATTGCATTTCTTACTTATTTCAATTTTAACCTAATCAAAATCTTCGCCGCCGTGGGGGAGTCTGTGTTCCACGTCATCTCTTCCTTATGTCCGGCAGGCTCAATGGTCGTGAGCCCTCGGAAATGAAGCTGGGGTTTGACTTTAAAAAAACCTGATAACCTTATATTTTGAAAAAAAAATGAGTTATAAATGAGAGGAAGATACCCCTCGCAAAAGAACATAGTACCACGGCAGCACCTCATCTCATGTGCCAAGTTCAGTTATGGCATATCAGTCGGCTCCCCTGGCGAGAGAGATGCCTGGAGCTATGGCATATCAAACCGCACCTTCATCAGAACTGAAGGGCCTTGCACCAATAAACCATCGTCACGTCAATCCGGAGATGCCTGGACGGAGGGACGTCGCTGCCTCCAGAGGGGGTTCTTTTTCGTTCCCTTTTTTCCTTCCTCCTTCGATCCTTTGGACCTGCATGTAAACTTTGCTCCCTGCTAAATATCTATAAGAAAAGGCCAGCACTTAGCAGGATCTTTCAGAAAAAATAAAGGGTTTCCCTGCATTCCTTTCTATGGGATCAATCATACTAGTAGTTGTGTCTACAGTTTGGGCAAAGTCATGCTTAGTTGAAATTCTGTCGAAACTCGGAAGTTTACAGAACTCGGACTCAAATATTCAGTAGAAATGTATGTACAGAAGTACTATTGAAAACTCTTCACAAGTTTAGTACAGTACATAAGTACTTAATATCTAGTCTGTCACTCTGACCAATTGCCAATGCTTCGTCGCCTACGACATCACCTTTTTATGCAAACTGGGAAAGCACAAACTGCATGGATCCAACACTATGAACAGCGCAATTTGCCAACTGAAGTTTCTAATGTTTTGCTGGAAACTTAGAATAGAATATATAACTGAACATCACCGCTATGACCAGAGTAAATGCAGGTGTTATATTCATACATGATACAATGATGAATGATAAAAGATATAAACTTTGAATAACCAAAAAACTTAGTGGATAGTCACAGGAGATAGACAAACTTTAGAAAATGTATGTGTCTAAGATCTGGGAAAATAGCATAAAATTGGATTTGTCTCAGTTTTTATTGCGAACTCAGCTGAGAAAGCAGAATAAGTAGTTTGAATCAGAATAGAGTGTCAACGCATTCCTTTCTTTAGTCTGTGTAATAATCTAAGAAAACAAAACTATTTTCCAGTCAGAACAGTTATACGGAAACAACATAGGATAGCTCCCTATTGAGTACATTAAAGAAGAGAGAATAATCCTGTACAAGCTTCTAGCAAGTTGAACTGGAGGAGGCTGTGCGCTTCACATTAAGAAAGGACACTCACATGTTCAGAAGAACACAGCGTCGAATAAGACATCATTAAGAACAATTTAGTATCTCTACGTACTGCCGAAGATGCACAAGAACATACTCCTGGATCCACACACTCCTACTGGTCTGGTCAACCTTTTTAAGTATGCATAGTTCCATCAAGCATCAAGTAACCGAATGGCTCCCTTATTTACCAAAGTCTTACTCACCACCCCTCTGGAGCACAACTCAGCCAGCATTTCCCGTGCCTCCTTGACCAAGCCTTCGTAAGCCAAGCCTTCAATCAATATAGTGTAGGTCGATTCATTTGGCATGCAGCCATTTGACACCATGTAAGTAAACAGATCGATGGCGCTATGTGTCTCGCGCCTTTTGCAAAGCCCAAGGAGTATCGCGTTGTAGAGCACAGTGTTGGGCCTTATTCCCATGTCTTGCACTTTACAAAATGCTTTGATCGCTTCTTCGATCCTGTCTTCCCGACAAAGACCAGAAGATATTGTCGAGTAAGTGATTATATCCGGCTGGAGCCCTTTGGTTACCATCTCATTCAGAAGTTCTAAAGCTTCCTCTGTCTTGCCGGCTTTGGTAAGGCCATCGATGACGGTGTTGTAGCTAATCAAGACAGGGGTGCAGCCTTTGTCCTTGAGTTGATGAAGCAGCTCAACGGCGGCATCAACCTCCCCACCGCGACACAGCGCGGTAAGAAGAGTGTTGTATGAGACGATGTCGGGGTAACAGCCGCTGGACACCATCAGTTCCACAAACGCCATGGCTCTGTCCATCTTCTTTTGCTTGCAGAACGCGTGAAGTATCGGGTTGTAGCTCAATGAATTAGGCGTGCACCCGTACTTTGGGATCTGATCAAGAATCTCCATCGCAGGCTCGACCAATCCTCTCCGGCACAAGAAACTGATGAGCATGTTGAATGTCACCACATTTGGGGGGCACCCCTTGCGACTCATCTCAGCCATGAGCTTCTCGGCGTCCTCCCACCGCTCTGCGGTGCACAAGCCCTTCAACACAATGTTGTAGCTGACGGTGTTCGGCTCGCATCCGTTGGACGGCAGGCTCTTCAAGAACTCCATGGCGTCATCGACCCGCCCTTCCTGGCAAATGCCGTTGACGACGACGTTGTAGGTGATTATGTCCGGGGCGCACCCCTTGTCGCGCATCTCGTCGAGCAGCTTCATGGCCTGCTTGTACCCGCTCCTCTTGCAGGTGGCCTCGAGCAGGATGGTGTAGGTGACCACGTCAGGCACGCAGCCCCGGCGGAGCATATCGTCGAGCACCGCGAGGGCGTTGTCCGTCCTGCCGCGCCCGCAGAGGCCGCGGATGAGGGTGTTGTAGGTGTAGGCGTCGGGCTCCATGGGCATCGCCGCGACGAGCCGGCGCGCGTTGTCGAGCTGCCCCGTGACGCAGTACCCGGCGACCATGGCGTTGTAGGCCATGACGTCGGGCTCGCAGGCGGCCAGCACGCGCCGGGCCTCCGCGGTGCGCCCGGACGCGCACAGCTTCTTGATGAGCGCGGCGCAGGGCCCCGGTGCGGCGGCGGCCGCGGAAGGGTCGAGGCCCGCCATGGATTCGACGAGCCGGAGGGCCCCCTCGAGGTCGCCGCGGCGGACCAGGCCTCGCAGGCGGTCGTTGGAGGCGGCGGCGCTGCGGTGGGGGACGGCATTGGGAGCCGCGGCGGCGCCGGCGTAGGCCAGGGTGAGGCGCGGTTTGGGGGCGGCGGTTTTGGGCGTGGGCAGGGAAGGGTAAGGGTGGGAGGAGGCGAAGGTGGGGAGGGCGGACATGGCGGGAGGCGGCGCTGCTGCCGGCGGCGCCATCTTTGCTCGTGCCGCGGCGACGATAAGGTTGTGAGTGGGGCGGTGGAGGCGTGGAGACCTTGGAGCCTCGGAGTTTTTTTCTACGAGACTACGAAAGCCCGTCGGCTGTGCAGGCCTCATTTTCGCTAACGTAATTGGGCTTCCATTTCTCAAAAAAAAAAAGCAGCAAAGGATATACCCAAAAAGAAAAGGCAGCCCTTTGCTTAAAATAAATATCAAAGGCTGCCCAAATTATGTAGGCAATTATTAAACCATTTTGAACCAAGATTGATCCGAATAGAACGAATTCAAACTTCTCCTATAAAAGTTCCCCGTGCGAAATCTATACAAAAAAAGAGTAATTAAAAGGGAAAATGAATTTGAGGCATGCTAAATGCGCCCAATGAAAACTTGAATGAACGGTATCTTCGTATGGAGTGAATTTTGTTTTTTGAGCAGTATGGAGTGAAGTCTGTTGACTTGCTTCGAAAAAGGGCCACGAACGAGACTGAAGCTGGGAAGAAATGTCGGTTGGGCTGCGCGTAGATGAGGCCCATGTGTAAATGTGGCCCAGCAGCCCAGAACGACGAGTTCTTCAACGTCAGTTTCTCTTTCCTCGCCGACCGACGGCGCTCATCTGCGGTGGCCGGTGGCTTCGCCGGATGTGAATCCCCCTCCCCCTCCCCCCCAGGTCCCCGTCCCCGTCGCCACACGCCGTCTTTACGTCTCCTACCCCGCGCCCTCCCTACTTGCCGGCGACGGCTTGGGCAGCCTCGGCTCCGTCGCCAACCCTCAGGTAGCGCCCGATGCCTCCCCAATCCGCTCTAATACCAGATAGAGTGTGCTTTTCTATGGTTTGGAGGACTAGTGTTACTAATGCTTGATGCAGCCGTTAGCCTGTTGTTACTTATGGCTCATATGTTGGTAACATTCGCTAATTACATGGGGGATCTATTATTCGATGCACTTCCGGTTAGACGGATTTTTCCTGATGTGTAATCTCATCTGCTGCATCATATGTTACATATTTATCACATGGTGTTGTTAGTAGTGCACAAACGTGCAGCAACCATGGTTTATACCATCAAACAATGAAACAAAATGTACGGGAAAGATTCTTGAGACCCAAATATGAGCTGCCAGCTCTTTTTCTTAAGCAGTTACCGATAAATCCTTCTATTCCTCAATGACGAATGAAGTAACTTATTGCTGTGGGAAATTCCTTGGTCAAGCTAACATTAATATTCATCCTACTTTTCCCTCTACTTCTTGATTGTTATTGTCCAGCACCTCCTTTGAACTTTTTGCAGACATATATATATTTGCTTCCCGGTTCTTCATTTGAAATATAATCTTTCTGAATGCTAGTGATTTTTGGCAAAATGGATCCTGAAGATCTCAGTGACTCAGAGGAAGAAGATGATGAGATGATGCTACTCATTTTGCCAGCTTTATATCTAGCTTCCGCTGGGTACGAGGCAAAACGTACACGATATCGCAGTGGCGCAGAGTGGATATGCGAAGTTCTTGAAGATGACCGAGGTCAGGGCTATCCGAAACTTTGGATCGAACCTCATGTTCTCCGTGAATTTTCACAGTATGTCAGGTCAAAACATCTCCTGCGGAATACAAGAGGCGTTTCTGTGGAAGAGCAGATCGGCATGTTTGTGTACATGCTCTCACGAAATGCTAACTTTGACCAATTAAGTGATAGATTTGAGCGCAGCAGAGAGACTATCCATAGACATATCAAGGCATGCTTTGATGCGATCGTCTCACTGAAAGGTGACTTTGTGAAGCATCCTGGAACTAAGACTCATTGGAAAATATTATCTGATCCGCATTTCGGGCCATACTTTGAGGTAAGTGTGTGTAACTTAAGGTTGCCTAGTTTCGTAACTTGTATGCTTTTCTGTTACATCTCAATTACTTAGTGGATGTTTTCTCTTGCAGAACTGTATAGGAGCAATCGATGGAATTCATGTCCCGTTGACAATATCAGATAGGGAAGCGGCTCCATATCGAAATAGAGAAGGATCCATCACTCAAAATGTTATGCTTGCTTGTGATTTTGATCTCAATTTTGTCCATGTGTCCTCTGGCTGGGAAGGCTCTGCACCTGATGCAGAGGTCTTGCATTCTGCCATAGAATCTGGATTTCAAGTTCCAAGAGGCAAATATTATTTGGTAGATGGGGGTTATCCGAACACTCCTTCTTTTCTTGCTCCTTATAGCGGGATCCCTTACCATATTGAAGAGCAGGAGCAGAGAAGTTGCCCAGCAAGAGACTACAAGGAGTTGTTCAACCTTCGCCATGCACAACTGCATGGCCATATAAAAGATGCTATAGGTCTATTAAAGATGAGATTTCCAGTTTTAAAGGTTGCGACATCATACCGGTTAGAGACTCAACTGAAAATTCCAGCAGCGGCAGTGGTGTTGCATAACATAATTCAGAGGCAAGAAGATGCTGAAGGACCCTCAGTTAACCAAACAATCCCAATCGATACCCGTGAAAGTGGGAATGACGCACATGGCCATGTTGTTTCAGCACTCAACAATCAGTGTGACACGGGCGGTGCTTTAAGAGACGATATTGCAAAGAGGATGTGGGCAGATTACGTAATAAATATGTGATTTTTCATATTTCTTACGCACCGAAGGTAAAAAAGAGGAAAGGATGTACAAGTCCTCTAAAGCCTTTGGGGTTTGCCTAGACTGACACAAGAGAAGTGGGCAGCCTGAAGGAAGAATCAAATCAATGGAAAACAATCCTCAATTTCGATGTCTCATGATGCTTCTTGTTTGAAGAATGCTTCGTACTGGTAGATTTTTTCTTCTTCTTTCCTCTGAATCAAGACTCCAAGATTTGTAGTGAAGTTGGGATTGGACGTGTTAATGCGGGTTTTGACTGCCTGGTCTGACTCTGCTTTTGTCGCTTAGGCTTCAAGACATGTATCAGCAGCAAAGTTTATGTTGACCCCTACTTTCTTTGCAATTCTTATCATCGATCAGTGTATTCCGGTTGCTCTTCTATTTTTCTTATTTTTCTGAACACAAGCTCTACCAAACTTGGCACTTGCCTGCCTCTACCTAAGAAATGCGCAATACAAGATTGGCCTGCAATAATCAGTGCAAAGTTGTGTATTCCTGAAGTAGAGTTGAGACCATGTCAGCTATATACAGTGGTTCGCATTGCTCCCTCGTCAATATATGAGGCCCCCTGAGCCGTACTTAAACACATCATTTTTGTGGTAGAGTTCATTTCTATTGATTTTGTTGTCAGACTTTGGTGAGCTTCCGAGATTTTGTCTTTACTCACAGAGACGGCTTGAAATGTTACCAGTTGCATTCGGCTGGTATGGTTGAGCCTGTTCCAGGTTCAGTTTGCAATAATCGACCACCAGAGCTTGCCTCCCAGGGGTGGCAATGTGCGCAAGGTGATCAGACTGGTCGAACGTGATGGCAGTCTGAGACCACTTCAGGTAGCTGGGTGTTGCCGGGGCAACCATATTCACTTCACGGTTAATGACTTTCAGTCGGCTTTTGCTTTCGACATCAGCAAAAATCATCAAAGTGGAATTGACTTGGGGGTACCCGTCGTCACTATCTTCCTTATCCTCAACCTTGTCCGACTCTTTTTCCTTGTCTTTGGACTGCTTGCCCTGGAACTGCTGGATCAGGAGCCGACACTGTCGAGTGGTATGCTTTGGGTAAATGAGTTTACCCTCCTCATCTTTCTTGGTGTGAATGTGACACGGCGGATCCAAAAACATCATTTCCGTCTTGATCTTTTACTTTCTTGGGGTTCCAGGGCCCCTTGGGTTTTCCCTTGAATTTCTCCTGGGTTACGGCCAGGGCCTCCCCAGGAGCGGCTGGCTCGGCCTTCCGTTTCTGCTTCCGACTGGAATTGCCTCCGGTTTCTTGGGCGACTGCTTTCTGCTTGCCACTCCGGAGTCGATCTTCATCTTCTCCGTTAGCGTATTTGGTGGCAATTTCCATCATCCGATTCAGAGACATTTCTCCGGTCCGACCAAACTTCAGGTTCAACTCTCTGTTCTTGACGCCTTTTTAAAGGCACAAACTGCTTGGTGATCTGGTACATTCTCAACTGTGTGATGCAAAGTGATCCACCTCTGGATGTAATCCCTCAGAGTTTCACTCGGTTTCTGCACGCAAGACCGCAATTCTGTAAGGCCTGCCGGTCGCTTGCATGTTCCTTCAAAGGTTGTGACAAACATTCGAGAGAGATCCTCCCAAGTGTAGATGCTGCTGGGTGCTAACTGATTCAGCCACGCTCTGGCTGAGCCCTCTAACAGGAGAGGCAAATGCTTCATAGCCACCTCATCATTGCCGCCGCCAATCTGGACAGCCACTCGGTAGTCTTCGAGCCAAGTGTCAGGCTTAGACTCGCCGGTGAACTTGCTGACTACAGTCGCCAACCGGAAGTTGGGAGGAATCACTGCGGCCCTGATGGCTCGACTGAAACATTCTGGCCCTGAAACATGTACCCTGCTGCTGGTAGGAGCATCTCTGTCATGTCCTTCTTTGTGAGCCCTGTTCCTGTCGACCAAACCTTGAATGAGGATGGATCTTGCGTCAAAGCCTGGTTCCCTGGGGTCGACTGGGATCCTCCGCCCAACACTATGAGGGCGTCTGTCATCCTGCTGTCGAGGCGCATACGACCCACTCCTCGGGGGAGGGGTTGGCACTCGACGTCGATCATCACGATCGAATCGATGATCATACTGCTTGTTTCTTCTGTACTGATCTGGTCGGTCTCCACGTCCCTCACGCCTCGGGGGCGATCTTGGGCTGTGAGCCGACTGCACTGTATCCGCTGCAATGGATCGACTGTGGATCCTATTCCGCGACTGAGAGACAGCGGAATTCTGGTTTCCCGCTGCCCGGAGCAACGCTCTGATTTGCAACAAGCCTCTGCCGGCTTCTGACTGGGAGGGCTGAATTGATTCTGCTATTCGGGCCGCGGCTGCCAAATTCTGAACGGGAGTTCGATATACCTGCGTAGGCGGGAAGAGCTGACGTCGACTGGACTCAGGAGCCCACTGACGCACTTGCTCGTCGAGTGCTCGCTGGAGATTCTCCAGTCGAGTGCGCTCGGCCAAGTTAGCCAAGCGCGCGTCCTCCAAGGCTCGGGCCTCAGGGGTTTCTCCAACGATAGGAGTGTGGAGTGCATCCATGTTCCGGCGGCGAAGCTCCACTCGCTGCAGCGACGTGAGAGGCTCAGGGAGATATTCTTCGTGGGGATGCGACGGGTCGCCCCCACCTGCCCCTCCGTCGGTACGAGTAAAACCGGGAGGGCCGCATGTCCCGTCAATTGCCAGGACCTCCGCCGCAGGATCACTGCTGTCGCACTCGGATGCGGTCTCTGCGGAGCCAGTCGAACAGGCCGTAGAGAGATTCGTCGGGCTCGATTGCCGCGACTTGTAGGGTGGCCGACTGGCGAGCCACCGCATACCTCACCCACCTCTGAAGTCTCGATCGACCAGAGCGCTTGCGCCGGCGAGAGACGAGGCGGGGAGATGACACGGGAGCCGACCAATACTGGGTCGACGGCTGCCGCAGTAGGACGCCGCGAACACATGCACGAAAGTGCGTCGCCCCGTGGATGGGGAGCGCGTCGATGTCGAGCGGAGCCTCTTGAAGCCAGGCGGAGTCGTCGGCGATGAACGTGAGCGCGCCGAGACGGATCTCGCGGCCCTCCACCAAAACTCCGCATGAAACCATGATCAAGGAGATCGGAAAAAATGCAACTCCTACAATTCAAGCGCTAAGATTCCGGCCCCACGGTGGGCGCCAACTATCATGGTTCTAAGTCTGACAGCGATGTAGGGGGGTAAGTATGGAGAGGCTAGATCTTAGCTATGCAGGAGCTGTAAGCACATGAAGATGTACGAGTTCAGGCCCTTCTCAGAGGAAGTAAAAGCCCTACGTCTCGGTGCCCGGAGGCGGTCGACTGGATTATATGTGTGAGAATGACAGGGGTGCGAACCCTTGATACTGAGGAGGGGGGTGGCTTATATAGAGTTCGCCAGCCCTCTCCTGCCCTCAGTAATGCAGGGTTTAAGGTACATTAAGGTTGGGCGTTACTGGTAACGCCTCTAATAAAGTGCTATAATGACCATAAAGGCTACTTAATGACCGACCGTTTGCCTGCGGAGTGACTTTAGATCTCCTGGCAGTCGAGTGGTTGGCTTCGTGGTCGAGTGATAGCTTCCTGGTCGAGTGTCTTGAACCCGTGGAGTGGGTATCTTCAAGTCGATTGAAAGGTGACTTCTTCTATGGATGTCCTTGGCTAGGGCTCTTAGGACAGGTCCGTGCCCCTACCCTAGGTACATGGCTTCATCAGGATACCCAAAAGAAAATGTTGGGTACACCTTCTATCACAAATCCGAAGGCAAGATATTCATTGCTGAGAATGGATCTTTTCTAGAGAAGGAGTTTCTCTCGAAAGAAGTGAGTGGGAGGAAAGTAGAACTTGATGAGGTAACTGTACTTTCTCCCTTATTGGAAAGTAGTTCATCATAGAAATCTATTCCTGTGACTACTACACCAATTAGTGAGGAAGCTAATGATGATGATCATGTAACTTCAAATCAAGTTACTACCGAACCTCGTAGGTAAACCAGAGTGATATCCGCACCAGAGTGGTACGGCAATCCTGTTCTAGAGGTCATGTTACTTGACCATGACGAGCCTACGAACTATGAGGAAGCGATGATGAGCCCAGATTCCGTGAAATGGCTTGAGGCCATGAAATCTGAGATGGGATCCATGTATGAGAACAAAGTATGGACTTTGATTGACTTTCCCATTGATCGGCGAGCCATTGATATTAAATGGATCTTCAAGAGGAAGACGGACGCTGATAGTAGTATCACTATCTACAAAGCTAGAATTGTCGCAAAAAGGTTTTCGACAAGTTCAAGGTGTTGACTACGATGAGAGTTTCTCACTCGTATCTATGCTTAAGTATGTCCGAATCATGTTAGCAATTGCCGCATTTTATGAAATCTGGCAAGTGGATAAACAAAACTGCATTCCTTAATGGATTTATTAAAGAAGAGTTGTATATGATGCAACCAGAAGGTTTTGTCAATCCTAAAGGTACTAACAAAATATGCAAGCTCCAGCGATCCATCTATGTACTGGTGCAAGCATCTCGGAGTTGAAATATACGCTTTGATAAGTTGATCAAAGCATATAGTTTTATACAGACTTGCGGTGAAGCCTGTATTTACAAGAAAGTGAGTGGGAGCATTACAACATTTCTAATAAGTATATGTGAATGACATATTGTTGATCGGAGATAATGTAAAATTATTCTACAAAGCATAAATGAATGTTTGAAAGGAGTTTTTCAAAGAAAGACCTCGGTGAAGCTACTTACATGTTGAGCATCAAGATCTATAGAGATAGATCAAGACGCTTGATAAGTTTTTCAATGAGTACATACCTTGACAAATTTTGAAGTAGTTCAAAATGGAACAGTCAAAAAGGAATTTTTGCCTGTGTTACAAGGTGTGAAGTTGAGTAAGACTCAAAACCCGACCACGACAGAAGATAGAGAGAGAATGAAAGTCATTTCCTATGCCTCGGCCATAGGTTCTATAAAGTATGCCATGCTGTGTACCAGACCTATTGTATACCCTGCCCTGAGTTTGGCAAGGGAGTACAATAGTGATCTAGGAGTAGATCACTGGACATTGGTCAAAATTATCCTTAGTGGAATAAGGATATGTTTCTTGATTATGGAGGTGACAAAAGGTTCGTCGTAAAGGGTTATGTCGATGCAAGTTTTGACACTGATCCAGATGACTCTAAGTCTCAATCTGGATACATATTGAAAGTGGGAGCACTAGAGTAGCTCCGTGCAGAGCATTCTTGACATAGAAATTTGCAAAATACGTACGGATCTGAATGTGGCAGACCCGTTGACTAAACTTCTCTCACAAGCAAAACATGATCACACCTTAGTAGTCTTTGGGTGTTAATCACATAGCGATGTGAACTAGATTATTGACTCTAGTAAACCCTTTGGGTGTTGGTCACATGTCGATGTGAACTATGGGTGATAATCCATGGTGATGTGAACTATTGGTATTAAATCACATGGCGATGTGAACTAGATTATTGACTCTAGTGCAAGTGGGAGACTGAATGAAATATGCCCTAGAGGCAATAATAAAGTTATTATTTATTTCCTTATATCATGATAAATGTTTATTATTCATGCTAGAATTGTATTAACCGGAAACACAATACATGTGTGAATACATAGACAAACAGAGTGTCACTAGTATGCCTCTACTTGACTAACACGTTGATCAAAGATGGTTATGTTTCCTAACCATAGACATGAGTTGTCATTTGATTAACGGGATCACATCATTAGGAGAATGATGTGATTGACTTGACCCATTCCGTTAGCTTAGCACTTGATCGTTTAGTTTGTTGCTATTGCTTTCTTCATGACTTATACATGTTCCTATGACTATGAGATTATGCAACTCCCGTTTACCGGAGGAACACTTTGTGTGCTACCAAACGTCACAATGTAACTGGGTGATTATAAAGATGCTCTACAGGTGTCTCCGAAGGTACTTGTTGGATTGGCGTATTTCGAGATTAGGATTTGTCACTCCGATTGTTGGAGAGGTATCTCTGGGCCCTCTCGATAATGCACATCACGTAAGCCTTGCAAGCATTGCAACTAATGAGTTAGTTGCGAGATGATGTATTACGGAACGAGTAAAGAGACTTGCCGATAACGAGATTGAACTAGGTATTGAGATGCCGACGATCGAATCTCGGGCAAGTAACATACCGATGACAAAGGGAATAACGTATGTTGTTATGCGGTCTGACCGATAAAGATCTTCGTAGATAATGTAGGAGCCAATATGAGCATCCAAGTTCCGCTATTGATTATTGACTGGAGACGTGTCTCGGTCATGTCTGCATAGTTCTCGAACCTGTAGGGTCCACACGCTTAACGCTACGATGACAATTATATTTATGAGTTTATATGTTTTGATGTACCGAAGGAGTTCGGAGTCCCGGATGAGATCGGGGACATGACAAGGAGTCTCGAAATGGTCGTGATGTAAAGATCGATATATTGGACGGCTATATTCGGACTTCGGAAAGGTTTCGAGTGATTCAGGTATTATTCGAAGTACCGTAGAGTTACGGGAATTCACGGGGGAGTATATGAGCCTTATTGGGCCATAAGGGAATAGAGGAGATAGGCCAAAAGGAAGGAGGCCTACGTCCCCCTCTGGTCCGAGTTGGGCAAGGGGTGCAGCCCCCTTTTTCCTTCTCCCTCTCCTCCTCTTTCCTTCACTCCTACTCCAACAAGGAAAGGAGGAGTCCTATTCCCGGTGGGAGTAGGACTCCCCCCTTGGGGCGCCCTCCTCCTAGGCCGGCCGCCTTCCCCCTTGCTCCTTTATATACAGGGGCAGGGGGGCACCTCTAGACACACAAGTTGATCAAGTTGATTGTCTCTTAGCCGTGTGCGGTGTCCCCCTCCACCATAGTCCACCTCGATAATACTATAGCGGTGCTTAGGCGAAACCCTGCGTCGGTAGAACATCAACATCGCCACCAAACTGTCGTGCTGACGAAACTCTCCCTCAACACTCGGCTGGATCGGAGTTAGAGGGACGTCATCGGGCTGAACGTGTGCTGAACTCGAAGGTGCCGTGCATTCGGTACTTGATCGGTCGGATCGTGAAGACGTACGACTACATCAACCGCGTTGTGCTAACGCTTCCGCTTTCGGTCTACGAGGGTACGTGGACACACTCTCCCCTCTCGTTGCTGTGCATCACCATGATCTTTCATGTGCGTAGGAAATTTTTGAAATTACTACGTTCCCCAGCAGGAACAATACGAAACAAAACTAGATATTGTTCTTAAAGGCCGGCATTGCCTAGCCAAATGTTCTCCCAGAAACGAATCTCCGAGACATCCTTTATCGTGAAGGATCCAAAGCGAAAAAGATGTTTCTTCGCCGTCATTAGACTAGTCCAAAAGTACAAGTCATCAGGTTTTAAATAGGACTGGGACACAATTTTTTGGCCTAGATACTTATTGCAAAGTAGAGTTTGCCAAACACCATCCTTAGTATGTAGTTTGAACAATCATTTACTAAGTAAGACATCATTCTTAATTTGCAGGTCATGAATGCCAAATCCATCTTGGTATTTTGGCTTACAAATCACGCTCCAATTAGCCGGTCTGTGAAACAATTCCTTATTTAATACTATCTTAAATCTCGTTTTCTTATTTGACACTGGATTTTTTCCCTATATAACAATGAATCTAAATTTTATGTCTTCTATAACACTTTTGTCTATTTTGAACCTAAATGACATCTGAAAAGATCCTTTTGCCCCTCATGTGATATGTGTGTGTGCGCGGCAATAACACACACAGCTTCATTGTGAGGGCAGTAGCACATACACACGCAGCACACTCACAGGCAGCAGCACACACATAGCACAGTCACATGCGGCAGCACACACACGCATCACACTCACAGGCAGCGCCACACACTGCACGTGGCACACACGCAGCATCACACACACACACGCAACACACACACCCACAGAGCACACACACAGCAGCGCGGACGCCTGCACGTACACACGCAGTAGCGAGCACACACGTAGCAGTAGCACACATGTATACGCGAACACACACACACGCAACATAACACATGCGCGCACACAAATATACCAAATGAGGGCAAAAAGGTTTTTTCAGATGTCATTTAGGCTTAAAATGGACAGAAGTGTTATAAAAGACATAAAATTTAGACTCGTTAAATAGGGAAGAAATTATTTGTCAATGTTAAACAGGGCATAAAATTTAGACATGGTGTTAAATAAGGAATTCTTTCTTCCAGTCTGTACCTTTTCTTTTCATTTTCTCCTTGCCAAAAGAATCAAGATCTGAAATAAATCGAGTCTCTGTAAGACTTTTTTTAGGAATTGAAAAAAATGTATTGAGAACCATATTTGTGAGGACGGAGTTGATCAAGACTAGTCAACCGCTTCTCTAAGCGCTCCTTTACATATTTTCACTCCGCAATAGTGAGATGCCAATAATGAATCAAAATTCTCAAATATTTAATCAGAAATTGACCTTGTGCACAATCAAATAGGTCAGCATAATCAACCGTCGTCTGTATCTTCAAAGCAGAATAATTAACTTTACGAAGATTTGTTATGTGTTTATTGTCTAACGATATTTCATTTTTGAGTTAAATACATCGGAGGTGCCTAAACTTGTCTTGTGTGATCAGTTTGATGCCTAAAGTTGTATAATACATGAAACTGGTGCTCAAACTTGTCCGATCGTGCAAATACGGTGCCTTCATCCATATTCCAACGTATGTGCTGTCCGCGTGGCGTGCTAGTGCGGCAGTGGCCCATGTGCCCGCTCGTGAGGAATTATTTTACAGAAACCAAACTCGAATTTTATTTAATCATGCAGGAATGTCTTGAAGTATAGGGTATGCTAGATAGAAATAAAATGGAAAAAAAAACACAGAGGAGTTTCGAACGAGGCACCTCTTGGTCAACTACCGGCACGATCTAGCCATGCAGCTGAACTTTGCCTTCCATAAGAATGTTAGCAATAAAGCTATTGTAGACTGATTGATGCGTTTATCCATCATTTATTTTTTATTTTTTCCAAGTTCATGTTTAGTTTTATGACACACAATTTTTCCCATATAAAAATACAATAATTACCAATATTAAATTACTTTGTGTTTTCAAATCTTTTTAATTCTTTTTGTGTGTACTTTGAAGAGGTAAAATGAACTTTTTCAGAATTTTATGTTGATTTAAATAGTTGAACCCATATTAAATACTATTGTGTAAATTCATATATCTTCATTCTGCACCAGAAGCACACACAATTATTGTGTATCTTCACTCTATTTCTAGAATACCCAATTATTAAAATTTTGACAACTTTGTATTTTGTAAACTATTCAACATGTATTAAAAATTATTTTCTAATAATATTAAATTCTACAATGTATCCAAACATGTCAACCATGTTTGTAGAAATTTAAGGATATTCAAAACAATTTTAATAAGCGTTGAACATTTTCTAAAAACATGTTGAGCCTTTTGTAAAATACACATTGTCATTTTTAATGCATGGCAAATATTTTTCAAAAACACTTATAATTTGTTAATACATGTGAAAACTTTTCCCAAAACATGTTGAACATTTTTCAAATGCACTAAAACTTTCTTCTAAGTTTATGGCAGTTTGTACTTTTTTTGAACATTTATTATTTTAAATAGTAAAAAAAATATAACCACAAACTTGAAAAAGTAAAAATAAAACTTGTGTGGACCAATACGAGCGCCATATGGAAACAAAATCGCTTGAAGAGGTACATAGCGACCACAACGGATTTTTGGAGCACGGTGGCCACTAAGCACTTTTTTTTGAAAGGGTAAAAACTGTCACTTAAAAGTTACCATTTATTTATTTATTTGACAAAAACATATGCATGTGCTATAAGTGACTGTCAAATTTCGTCTGAAATGATGTTATATTATAGTCTGCAATAAAGACAAAAATCCGGAGAAAAAAGAGCTGATTTTTGCATGTATTTGTCTTTTTCTTATCTCTCACATACAAACACAGATTTTGATGAAAATTCGCACGATGTATTACACTTCTACATGTGCACATATAAAAAAAATCAAAATTTTTTGCACTGTAAAAATCCGTTTCTTTGAAGTTCAAAAAACAGGCACAATATGCCCGTGTTGCAAAGTTACAAAAAAGGCGAGATCACAGAGGCAAGCGCCCCCTTTATATTTTTATAGAAGAATTATCTTTTGCATAACAACGCAATATGTACAGTTCAACTTCATGATTGCCTATTCAGCAGAGTTTGGCGTGGACTCACACGTTTTCTTTAGTTTTTGTCTGTCATACGCTTATACTGACATAGGTTTTTCCTACGTAATTAAATTAAATATGAGGAGTTTCCTAAAAAACAATCTCAAGCGCAGGCCACCCAACACGTTCCCTGCTCTCTGCCACTGACATGTGGGGTTGTCACGCCACGTGGGCAGAGCATACGCCTAGATACAGAAGATGGCACCGTATTTGTACAGCCGGACAAGTTTAAACACCAATTTCGTGTATTTTGCAATTTTAGGCACTAAACTGACCGTGCTGAACAAGTTGAGGCACCCCTAGTATATTTACCTCTTCATTTTTATGGTTTTTTAAGCCAAAACCGATGTGCATAGTTATGTCCTGCTGAGACAGCCTGTGGGTCTTACCGAGGCCCTACTGGGCAGTCAGATCTCGAAACAGATCGAAACGTGCAAGCTGAGCGTGTGCTCTTGATAGATTCTTGCTGAGCTGCTACCTCCTTACAATATTTTCTCAAATAGTTTTGCTAAAGCACATCTAGATATGTTATAAGTATTGCACATCTAAATTATATGTCATTGATCTTACATTAAGATTCGTATGGATACTTTCTTTTTTTTTCTTTTTATGCTTGATTCACTCACTTAAATGTGTAATAACTAGAGCATATCTAGATGTGCCCTAGACACACCTCTTCCTCAAAAGGGCCACCCTTCTCTAAGAAAATAAGATCAACCCTCGAAAACAGTGGCATCCAGACCATTATTGGAGTAAAATAAACCAACAATTCGTCTACTTGGCCATACATATTTTTTTATTGAAGTTGCAGTACTTCGGTTCTGAGGGGTAGAAACATGACTATTCTCTCTGTTCCAAATTATAAATATGTTTTTTTAAAAAGATGTTAGACCCTTGCCTCTACATCAATCGATGCATGTATCCATCTTTATTAATTATTCCACAAATGTTTAACAAGAATACATCAATTCACTCGAAGCCACCACTCACACCTACAAACTCTATAATGTGGAGTGCTCGGACTCCATATATCTAAAATCCGGTGTCGCCGCCGAGCCATCCACATAACCTATCGGAACCAACAGCTGTTGCAGCCTATCTAAAGCGCACATCACATGCATACGTTTTAGAAGTCTCCATCATCATCGGACCACTGACCCATCTTCAGAAGAGAGATCTGCATCATCCCTGCTAGGCCGAACATGCGTCAACGCCACCAGGGCGCCCAACGGCGCTACCGCCCTGCGCTCGTCCGCCCAGATGCGAAGAACCAAGAAGATCTGTCATGCATAACACCTGCGAACCAGGCATGACTCAGCGTAGCACATGTCGGCTAGGCATGACTTGACAGCTCCACCGAGGCTCCGTGCAAGACGAAGCCGCTCCACCTCATGCCTCAGTCTTTCAGCGCTGCTCCACAAACGATGCTTCCAAAAGAGAAAAACGGCACCGTAGTACCATCGTCGTCCAAATTATAATATGTACTATCTTTTTCTAGATCGGGTTTTCTGAATCAAATGTATATAGTCGTGTTTAAGTGTTTGTTCATTCATTTCAGTCTGTTTGCACTTCAGATAAAAATATCCGAAAACATCTTGTAATTTGGAACGGAGATGATAGTGTATTCTTCGCAAAAAAAAAAACTGAAGTACAGTAGTATATATTATACCTATGACATATGTGGTGCAGTGTCACCTCTGGTCCGGTTGCATTCGAGGGAGGCTCCAAGTAGGGATGTTGCCAAGTGCGCAGCCCCAGTTGACTTGCCCTTTCCCCTCTTCTAGTTCTATCCCAATCCATCCCCCATCGATCCCTATTCATCTCTTCTTCCCTAGCTACTTGTTGAAATTCCTGTTGAGTTTGTGCAGATCATCATATGCATATTGTTGCTCATTATAGGATAGGGTTCGCGAGATGTTCCCAGATGCCGGTGCAAGCCCATACTTCCTACAAAACCAGCAGCAGCTCTTCCATGGAATCAATGGCATTGGGGTGGACGCCGCCTTCCCCGGAGACGGCGGGCTGGCGGTGCCCGACACCCACCGCAGCGCCCTGCTGTACAACCTGTCCGTGCTCAAGGACAAGGTGCAGCAGCTGGAGCCGCTCGTCGGCCTCGCCGTCGGTAGCGGCTACGGCCCCGTCGTGCCCGGAGCCAGCGCCGTCGTCCAGGAGATCATCACCGTGGCTACATCCATGCTGTACGCCCTACAGCACCCTTACGGCATCGGCGCGTTGACAACATCCGGTAATAACGCGGTCACGCCGGAGGGTGTGGTCGACGGCCGTGCAAAGAACGGCGCCGCGGATGATGACCAAGACCAGCAGGCCATGGTGGATGCCATGCAGCTGTGGCAGCAGCAGCACCATGGCGGCGGGCACGACATCCCCGGAAAGTCCACGGAGGCGGCCGCCGTGTCATCGTCGACGCAAGCGACGACGGCGGTGGACACGGCGATCATCGAGCTAGACGCGGCCGAGCTGCTGGCCAAGTACACGCACTACTGCCAGGTGTGCGGCAAGGGGTTCAAGCGCGACGCCAACCTGCGCATGCACATGCGCGCGCACGGCGACGAGTACAAGAGCAAGGCGGCGCTGGCCAACCCGACCACCAGGCTGTTCGCGACCTCCGGCGAGGACGCCGCCGCGGGGAGGTCAAGGAACAGCAAGTACTCGTGCCCGCAGGACGGGTGCCGGTGGAACCGGAGGCACGCCAAGTTCCAGCCGCTCAAGTCGGTCATCTGCGCCAAGAACCACTACAAGCGCAGCCACTGCCCCAAGATGTACGTCTGCAACCGCTGCAACCGCAAGCACTTCTCCGTCCTCTCCGACCTCCGCACCCACGAGAAGCACTGCGGCGACCACCGCTGGATATGCTCCTGCGGCACCACCTTCTCCCGCAAGGACAAGCTCGCCGGCCATGTCTCCCTCTTCGCAGGCCACCAGCCCGTCGCGCCGCTCGCTCCCGGCCGGCAGCGGCAGGCACGGTAAGAGATCCTCATTATTGTCCACGTCCTCCGACGACCTTGCTGGAAACTGCACCAACACCGGCTTCTCCATTACTCCTACATGACATGCATTGTGCAAATGTGGCCTCCCGTTCATCTAAAAAATATTGTGCAAATGTGATATTGGTACACTTACGTACGTGAGCGCATCAAACTGTAGATATACCGGGGCTTAATTACATCATGGATTGTTTTGGAAAATAGGGTTACCATGCCCTGGAAATAGGGCATTAATTCATACGTCCAAAGTTTTCTCTCTCTTCTTTTGTACTATGTCAACTAGCCATACTCATGCATGCGTTGCCAGCCACGAATGGGAGATTTGATTTCTCATTGTCGTATGCAATATAAGTTCATTACTTAACATATGAAATATGTCGGATTTTTTTACAACACAAAAATCTTAACCTTGAAAGATTGAAATGTTCATAACTAATTGTGATCGAATTTAAAATCCACTTAGAACACACTAATGAATGTTGCATGGTAGTAATAGGGAGCAGTGGCTCATGTCTAGATGAGATGGATGATAATATTAGGGCCGCCATAAGTGTCACACTTGTGGCACGAAGCAATTCCGCTTGACGTTTTTTGATGCCAAGTTTAGTTACATGAGGATGACAACTTTCTGTTTGGATGACAAGTTTCAGTTTTTTTTGTGGATTTTTTTCGAATGACAATTTTAGTGTAGAAACAATAGGGCAGTGTTACTTTATGCCACACGTGTAACACTTACCATTTGGCTAATATTGATGGACAAGCTAGCAAATCCAGCTGTTGAACATATTTGATGATGCGTAGTGGGGCTTGTCTAGAAGATATATATAAATGTGGCTTTGTCATCAAACTGTTGCCGCCCTGCCTTGGTGACACCTGCTGCAAATGCAAGGGAAGATAAAATCAACATCAGTAGAAACGATTGGGAGTTTCCAAAAAAAAAAAAACGATTGGGCATGACGACTCGAAATCATACATACATGCATGAAGATAATATTTACTTTGGATGAGGCCTAGCAGCGTAATTTTGTGATGAGTAATCATCGATGTAACAAAGACCTCTATAAATGTCATTGCATCAGTTACTCTATTCCTCACGAAGACCACACCCGAAATGTTAGTATGATATTATACTGAAAATAAAGGAGGGTCGGCCAGACAAACATAAATTCACCCTAACCTGTCCACATCATTTGGTGGAGTTGTCCCTTCTAGATTGTGTAATTTCCCTCATGTACTCCAACCGAGCCATATCTAAAAGATTTAGATTATCGATCCCTATCTAGATCTTCACCAATATTTGGTATAGTATCTTTAATCATGCATGAAGTAGCTCATTGCCGCCACACCTTCAAGAGCAGTGAGAATGATGGCAATAGTTTCCTCATCATGGTACGCCTCCTCGGCTGTATTGACAAAGCAACACACATACACCCCAGGGACCTATATGTGTTTTTGTAGTGAGGGAGTTCAATCAATTAGTTAGTGCATTGTAAAGCGCAACAATATATGTCTCCATGTAACACAAAATCAACACTAGTGTTTTACAATTTTTCCTCTCTTTCTTGGAGTCATCACTGTGGTGAGATGTGTATCTATAGAAATTACGTATGGCTTACCCTAGAATCATTTTAGAGATAAGAGATAGAACTTCTTTTTTGAATAGAGAATTAGTGTTAGAAATCAATATGAGAACACAAATGGTGTTGATATCAGAAACAATGAGATTATTACCATGATAATAGAAACCAAAAAATATAACTAGGGTCCATAGTTTTTATAAAAAATATAACTAGGGTCCATTTTACCTTATTAATTATTTTATAAAATACCTCTATATGAGTAGTATGGAAAAAATATAACCAGGGTCCATAGTTTTTGCAAGATACTCCCTCCATAAACTACTATAAGATGTTTTAGGTCAAGTGACCTAGAACATTTTATATTAGTTTATAAGTGGGTTACCTTTTTACACTAGAAAAACAATATGTATAAAAACTATTTCAAATTTACGGAGACAAACAATGTTTTAATACTATAATAATAACTCATATTGGGCAATGGGCTGTATTAAAAATGATAAAGAGGTATAATCGGTTCATCCAACTGGTATATGGGGAGTGGGAGTACATAGTCCTATATATAAAAATGAACCTATACTATTAATAACGAGGTTTACCAAAATGCCGGCATAAGGAGTTTTCCTAAAGTACTCCTCAATTATGTCTCATTCTTCACAAAATTCCTTTTAGAAGAAAAAATAAGACCTCAACATATAAGACAACATGACCAAAAGAACAGAAAAGAATATGCGTATTACAATTTTAGTGTGGTATATTTATGTCATTTATTAATCCTACGGTCTTACTTTGTCTAATACATACCTAGTATCTAGTACATATGCGAAATTCACTTGACAACGTAGCCACTAGGCAAGGTAAGAAAAAACTTGAAACTACAATGCCTTCACTGAAACAAAATGAGCGTCTGGAATTTGCCATTGAAGGTGATAATAATTCAACGAAAATACATAATTACATCTGAAATCATGAGAATAGGATGAAACAAAAAATATGCTTGGGAGTAACACTGAACTATGCCCCCTCATGGAGAGTGAATCTACATAATGAATTTCTTGAAACCGCCACACTAGATGGAAGCAATAGCAACAAACAAAAATCACATGTAGAAACATAAAAGAAACAAATTGTATTCACATGCAAATGCTTATTGGGTTTGCACCAAGGATCATGCACACTGTTCTCCAGAATTAGTTGGGTTGAGAAAAATTAACTGGCTTCAAACAGACCATAGGGATGACATGACGAGTACATTGGATCAAGTTTCTAACATCCTGTAAGTGCATCTAGTGCCACCCCTAGTTGGTTTTGGAGTATTGACGACAAACCTAGTTGAGGGACTAATGTGTTTGTGAGAATTGCAGGATAACACAGGTAGAAGTCCCTCAATGATTCGGTTTTACTACCAGAGATGACCCCTAAAAATGTACGAAGACATTGAAGACAATGGTGGTATTTGAAGATATTCATATTGAAGACTATGACAAGAGAAGACACCACGTGAAGCCTATGGAACTCGAAGACTTAGATTCTTCGTAGTTTTATTTCATCTGTGTTGAGTCATAGGAACCACCGTACTATTAAGTGGGGTTCAAGAGAACCAGTCAGAATGGCTGAAGTGATGCCTAATTCAAAACCTATATCTTCGAGCGAAGACTATGAGAGCAAATCTTGTCCAGAGTCGGACAAGTCAGCTTTACTTGTAGCCCAAGTAAAGTTGCCGTGTGAGTTTGAAATCTGACCGTTGGTACACGTGTCAGTTCCTTAGTGACCCAGGGTCATTTCGGACAAATCAGGCCGGGTTGCCCAGTGGCTATAAATAGTCCATCCCCTACAACCATAAACGGTTGGCTGCTCAGATTTCAGTGTACGGCTTTTGTCGTTTGAGAGCAACCCACCTCGAAGCCTTTGAGAGAAAATTCCTAGCGAGGAGAAAAGCCCTAACCACCCAGAGCCAGAGTAAATTGGGCATCACTTAAGTCTTCGTGTCTGAGTGATCTGAAGACTTATTACACTTGAGGATTGTGCATCCTCCAGCCGGTTAGGCGTCACATTCTGAGCATCCAAGAGAAATTATGGATTGCCAGTGAATGAAGTCTGTGAAGGTTTGGGAGTCTACCTTGAAGACTTACCAGAGTGATTGGGCGAGGTCTGTGTGACCTTAGCTCAAGGAGAAAACGGTGAGGACTGGGTGTACTGAGCTGCGTGTTCAGGACTGGGTGTCCGGGACTGTGTGTCCTTTGGTTTAAATACCTAGCCGCTCCAACCAGACGTACAGTTGTCACAGCAACTGAAACTGGTCCAACAAATCATTGTCTTCAGCGTGTCACTGGTTTCATCTTCACTTCCTTTTACTTTCAGTTACACACTGTGAAGCCATTGCATGCTTGCTTTATCTTCTGTCTTCACAATATAACTGTATGATTTGTTTGGCTTCATAACTTCTTCCTACCTGATCCTTATTACACCGCAGCTACTTGTCTTGTGCTTTCACTCTATTGAATACTTGACCATGGCTTGCCTAGTGTAATCTAACTTCCGCTGCTTAAGTGATTGGCATATCTGTACTGTTTGTCTTCATAACCTTCATGTTTTGAAGACTTTCATAAAAATCGCCTATTCACCCCCCCTCTAGTCGATATAACGCACTTTCAATTGGTATCAGAGCAAGGTGCTCCCTTGTTCTGTGTGATTCGGTTTAACCACCTGGAGTTTTAGCTATGTCGACTGCAGGGATAATTAAAGTCTCCGCTGCGTGCCCCGTCTTCGATGGAACTGAATATCCCTACTGAAAGAATAAGATGCGCATGCATCTTGAAGCCATTGACGTCGACCTATGGTATGTCATCGAAAACGGTGTTCCCAAGGCTGGAGAAGGTGTCACTGCTGCTGATGTCAAGAAGTTCACTCAACTGGACTCTACTGCCAAGAATATCATCTATGGTCATCTGACCAAGGGACAGTACGGCCGTGTGAGTGCCTTGAAGACATCCAAGCTGGTCTGGGACTGGCTCTCCAAAGTCAATGAAGGCATCTCAACCCAGAGAGATCAAAGAATTAGTGTTCTTCACAATCTCTTCAACCGCTTCAAGCGAAATGACAATGAGAATGTCCAGTACACATTTGACCGGCTCACTGACATCACAAATGAGCTTCAAGCCCTTGGCACCACTGAGATCACCAAACGTGAAATCGTCAAGACGCTGCTGAGATGTAACGCCCCATATGTAACCTTCCCGAATTGTACTCCAACTCATGCCGTTTCCGGTATTAAGTTATATTTAATTCTTGGGTTCGGGTCTTTGTCTCCGTGTGTTGTTTTCGTTTTCGTGCATCTCATATCATGTCATCACGTGCATTGCTTTTGCATACATGTTCATCTCATGTATTCGAGCATTTTCCCCGTTGTCCGTTTTGCATTCCGGCGCTTCATTCTCCTCCGGTGGCCATTTCTAGCTTTCTTTCGTGTGTGGGGATTAAACATTTCCGGATTGGACCGAGACTTGCCATGCGTCCTTGGTTTACTACCGGTAGACCGCCTGTCAAGTTTCGGGTCATTTGGACTTCGTTTGATACTCCAACGGTTAACCAAGGGACCGAAAATGCCTCGTGTGTGTGCAGCCCAACACCCCTCCATTTTGGCCCAAAACCCACCAAACTCTGCTCCATCGTCTCGGTCGTTCAATCACGATCGTGTGGGCGAAAACCGCACCTCATTTGGACTCTCCTAGCTCCACTTATGCCTATAAATACCCCTCCATCTCGGATCTCTTCTTCTCCCCCGTCCAACCCTAGTTTAAAAAAAAACTGAGATCTGCGCCGACGGACGTGTCCGCCGACTCCCGCAGCCACCCGCAAGCCGCCACGTGGCCTCCCGCCGCCGCTCACCGCGCCGGCCCGCTCAGGCCCGAGCCGGGCCCCCGCGGCCCAGCCGCTCCCGCCGCCGCCCGGGTCATCTCCCTCCTCCAGCCCGGCGTCGCCCTTCCGTCGCGCCGCCGCAGCTCGCCCTCGCCGGCCGAGCTCGCCGCGCCGCCCCCAGGCCGAGCTCGCCGCGCCACCCGCCGCTGCCGCCCGGTGCCTCCTCCTCGTCGCCCCGCCGCGCCCGGCGACGGATCCGGCCACCGCGCTGCCGGATCTCGCCGGCCCCGGCCACCACCGCCTCGCCGGAGCTCCTCCGCGCCGGCGAACTCCATTTCGGCCAACCTTGGGTTCCGCGCCGCCGGTGAACAGTGTTTTTCGCCAGATCCAGATCCAGCTACAGTGAAACCCTAGGGGTTGACTTTTTCCCTCTCCCGTTAAATTTTCGTGCTACCTTTGACCTGCCATATCTTTGCATCCGTAGCTCCGATTTGGGCATATGATATGTCAAAATCTTCGTCTCGACGAGTACATCATTTCATTCCATTGCATCATTTGCATTTGAGGTCATCTTGTTGCCCAAAATGCTGTTGGAAGGAGGCATCATGAGTTAAATTGCAGATCCGTTAGTTCAAGATGCACTTTTGTCATTTTTGCCATATTTAATCCGTGCATGATATGCCTGTGCCCCTTTGGGATGAATTGTTAAGCATGTTGTCTTCTTTCTAGAGGTGCCTTCCATGTATTTTTAGGATGTGTGGGTTGTCTTGTGCAAGCTTGCGAAGTAGGCTACCTGAGTTTACTGATTTCAGGGACTTAGTGAAAATCACTAAGTCTGGGATGTTTTAGTTCACGATGCTATATGTCCAGCTTGTTTCCTAGTGATCCGTGCCTCTTTTGAGGATGATCAGTAAGAGTGACTTGTTATGATTGTTGTGCTTAATCCATACATGTCTTTACTTGTTATGTTGGAGCACCCTAGGTTGACTCAATCGAGCTCAACTTTTGGATAGTTACTGTTTTGGGCAGATCGTGAACTCTTTTGCGATTTTGCCGGAGTGATTGCTAGTGATCCATGCATGCTATGCCATTGTTCTTGCCATGTATAGCTAGAATTTTGTGCCTTCTTAATGGATATATGCTTTCCTTGCCATGTCTTGCACCGTAGTGAGAGCATCGAGCTCGTTTACATGCCTCCGCGAGTTATTATTTCAGCATGTCCCAGTTTTCCCTAAGTCTGAAAACTGATTGTGTTTCATCGATGTTCGTGTGCTCGGTAGAGTATTTTGTGAACCCTTTTGGCCCCAGGTCATTTTGGTTGTTTTGTTAAGCTTGTTGAGTAGCTCCATGCCATGCTCTTACTTGCCATGTTCAGGTTTTGCATCATGTTGTTTTGCTGCTCCGAAGAGAGCATTGTGGTCTGAAATTTCAGACTAGCGTTAATTTCGCTAAGTCTGAAATCTGTTTTGCTTATTCAGTTTTGCCATGCTTGTTTAAAGCCCTTAATGGATGAATTTGCCTATGCCTCAGTCCTGATGATTTGTTAAGCTTCTTGAGTACATCACTGCCATGCAATTTGTTTTCATGTTTGGTGGCTGTAGCATGTTCATTTTGTTGCATTTAGGAGCCTACTTGCTGTAAATCGCAGATCGGTTCGTTTAGTAAATCGCTTGCCATTTCTAAACCGTAGCTCCGATTGCCATGATCTTTATATCGTTTTCAGGGGATTTCTTCCCCTCTATCCAGTGGCACACTTGGATTTCCATGCTGATGCCAGGTTCATGCATTTCCTGTTACATCTTGCATTTTGCATCCCGCATCGCATCCCGCATAGCATATCATCTTTGCATATTATTGGTTGCCCTTGCACGTGGTTGATTGTATCCTTGTTGTCTGTTTGTGTTGTTGGGTAGAGCCGGGAGACGAGTTCGCTAATGAGGAGCCCGTTGAGTTTGCTTTTGAGGATCCAGTCAATTCTGACAACTGTGCAGGCAAGATGATCACACCCTTGAAATCACTACTATCTTTGCTATGCTAGTTTGCTCCCTCTTTTGCTTTGCCAATGCTACGATGCCTACCACTTGCTTGTCAGCCTCCCAATTGCCATGATTGAGCCTCTAACCCCCCTTTTGTCCTAGCAAACCATTGATTGGCTATGTTACCGCTTTGCTCAGCCCTTCTTATAGCGTTGTTAGTTGCAGGTGAAGATTGGAGCCGTTCCTTGTTGGAACATTTATTTACTTGTTGGGATATCATTATATTGCTATGTTATCTTTACCCATCTATATACTTGGTAAAGGGTGGAAGGCTCAGCCTCTCGCCTAGTGTTTTGTTCCACTCTTGCCGCCCTAGTTTTCGTCATATCGGTGTTATGTTCCCGGATTGTTGCGTCCCTTACGCGGTTGGGCTATAATGGGAACCCCTTGATAGTTCGCCTTGATTAAAGCTTTTCCAGCAATGCCCAACATTGGTTTTACCATCTGCCACCTGCCCTTTTCTTTCCCTTGGGTTTCCGGAGCCCGAGGGTCATCTTTATTTTAGCCCCCCCCCCCCCCCCCCCCGGGCCAGTGCTCCTCTGAGTGTTGGTCCGAACCAGGCAGCCTGCGGGACCACCTCGAGGAAACTCGAGGGTTGGTTTTACTCGTAGCTTGACCTATCCGAGCGTGCCCTGAGAAAGAGATATGTGCAGCTCCTATCGGGATTTGTCGGCACATTCGGGCGGTGTTGCTGGACTAGTTTTGACCTGTCGAATCATCTTGTTGTACCGGGATACCGAGTCTGATCGGTGGGTCCTGGGTGGAGGTCTATTCCTTCGTTGACCGTGAGAGCTTGTTATGGGCTAAGTTGGGACCCCCCTGCAGGGATTGATCTTTCGAAAGCCGTGCCCGCGGTTATGGGCAGATGGGAATTTGTTAATGTCCGGTTGTAGATAACTTGAACTTAAATAATTAAAATGAATCAACTGAGTGTGTTGCCGTGATGGCCTCTTCTCGGCGGAGTCCGGGAAGTGGACACGGCGTTGGAGTTTTGTTTGCGTAGTCTGCTCTATTTAGTTTCCGCTCGTGCTTTGCCTCCTCTTCTCGCTCTACTTTGCGAACAGGTTAGCCACCATATATGCTAGTCGCTTGCTGCAGCTCCACTTTACATTACCCCTTTCCTACCTATTAAGCTTAAATAGTCTTGATCGCGAGGGTGCGAGATTGCTGAGTCCTTTGTGGCTCACAGATTACTATTACACCAGATGCAGGGACAGATGATACTTCTCCGGATGGCGCGCTCGAGCTGAAGTGGGAGTACGACGAGGACTCTCAGCGATACTATGTTTCTTTTCCTGATGATCAGTAGTGGTGCCTATTCGGGGTTCGATTCAGGGTTTAGTCGCTTGTTGGGGGTCTTTTCTATTTGGCGCCGTAGTCGGGCCATGAGTGATTGTATGATGGATGTTATTTATGTACTTTGATGTGACGTGGCGAGTGTAAGCCAACTATTATTATTTTCCCCCTTTATATTATATACGTACTTGGGTTGTGTAATGATTCCCGACTTGCGACATTGCTTTCAATGCGCCTATGTCTCTAAGTCGTGCCTCGACACGTGGGAGACATAGCCGCATCAAGGGCGTTACATGAGATCACTTGACAGTTCGTTTGACATCCTAGCCCTGATGATTCAAGAACATCCAGACTTCAAGACACTCGATCCGTCTGACATACTTGAGAGGCTCAACACACACGAGTTTCAGCTTTCTGAGAAAAGAGATATCTACGGTCCAAACTATGGGCGAACTCGCGCCTTAAAGGCAAAAGCTATGTCCTCATGTGAAGAAGAATCTGACAGCAGTTCTAATGATCCTGAAGACATTGGACGGGAACTTGCAATGCTAGTGAAGAAGTTCCAGAAATTCACCAAGAAGAAAGGCTTCAAAAAATCTTCGCGATCAAGCTCAAGGAATGATGAAGCTTCTGCTCATGACTACAAGAAGAAAACATGTCACAAGTGCAAGAAAACTGGACACTTCATCTCTGAGTGTCCATAGTGGGACAATGAGAGCAGAAAGAAAAAGAACAGCAAGGAATATGACTCTGACGACAAGAAGAAGAAGAAATACTCAAAGTCTTCTTCCAAGTCTTCCTCAAAGTCTTCATCACACAAGAAGAGCTCAACTGGCAAGGCTCGTGCGTTTGTTGGCAAGGAAATGGATTCAGAGGAGGAGTCCGCTTCTGAGGAGGCAGAGGTGGAGTCTGAGGAGGAGTCTGATTCTGGCATTGCGAGTCTGGCTACAGTATACGTCGCCAAGTCCATCTTCAACACTGAAGACAATGACTTCATCACCAACACCGATGCAAATGACAAGGACGACTCTACTCCTACCTACTGCTTCATGGCACGCGGTGCCAAGGTAAACACACACACTACTCACTATCAAACATCCAGTGACGATGACTCTGAGTGTGATTCAAAACCCAGCTACAAAACACTTGCTAAAATTGCCACTGAACAACAGAAAGCCATGGAACATATTCAAAAACTGTTAGACAGAAGCGATGATCTGTTGGGTGCTGAAATGACTCGATCTGAATCCTTAATTGAAGACATAAAAAATCTTCATGTTAAGTATCAGGAACTTGAAGATCGTCATGATACTCTCTCAACAACTCATGAAAAGCTTTCCTATGATTATCTTCAAAGGAAGCAAGATCTTGAGAAATTGAGAGCGGCTCATGAAGATCTTCAAAAGGAAAACGAGTCACTTCGCGCCGAACAGATCAGTTCCGCTCAGGAAGGATTTGAACCACCATGCCTTAAATGCATTGAGCATGATAATGCTACTTCTGTTGCTGAATGTTCCACTGCCACTGCTGTTGCAATATCTTCAACTGTTGAAGTGGTAACTAACCCCTCTGCTGAGGATACCACTGCTATTGTTGATGAGAATGCTAGGTTGAAGACATTGCTTGAAACAGGGATGTACAAAAGTCTCAAAGGACATCAGACATTATGTGATGTCCTCAAGAAGCAGATTCTGAACCGAAACCCTAGGAAAGAGGGTGTTAGGTTCGTGAGGAAAATTAATGCAGATGGCTCTTACTGGAAACCTGAGCAGTACCCCAAAACCACATGGGTTGCTGCAAAGGAATCCTCAGCAGATCCATCCAATCTATCTGGCTTCACTTGTGCTAATCCTATTATCATTGATGAATCCTTTGATGCAAACTATAAACTGTTTAAGAATCAGAATGGTGAAGTATTTGCCAGGTACATTGGTACTAACTGCAGGAATGGACCGCCTATGAAGAAGATCTGGGTTCCAAAAACGTGTCTGGAGAATCTTCCTGTGAATGTCCTCACCTCACATGAAGAAGACAAACCTCAGACCAAAGGCTTCATATGGTCCAAAGGCTTCATACAGGCAGAGGACTCACCTGAGTCGCACTAACGCAAATGTTTTGCAGGGAAACCATGCTCAGGCATATGAGAGCGGTTCTTCAAACCGTCATGTTCATATGACCAAGAACTATTCTGTCTATTCTTATGAGTACTATTGCCCGCCTGCTAGACTGTTTGCTAGGGCTCCAAAGCCAAAATTCTCAGATGCTGCACTTAGACTTATAGCTTCTAAGCCACCCTTGAAGATGTGGGTGGTTAAGAAAGCTTAACTCTCTTTTGCAGGGAAAGGTCTCCAGCAGAAAACCAAAATCTTCTGACGCTATTGCTGGGGACCTTAAAAATCTTGTGGGGCGCAAGATCAAATGCCCGAATGGCATCACTATGTATTTCGTACCCGAAACACATGCTACTCTTCCTATTAGTCCTAACCTGGATCTAAGTTTTCATAACCCACTAGTTCGTCAAATGTTTTTGCTTCACAATTCTCTTCGTGAAGCCTATCCCCCTAACTGCACTGTAGGGTACGACACAAGCGCCTTCAGAGTCTTCAGAATGGATTATTGACAGTGGGTGTACAAATCACATGACTGGCAAAAGAAGTCTTTTTATGGACTCAACCTTACGTCCATCCGACAAGAGCCACATCACATTTGCTGACACTGGTAAAAGTAAGGTATTGGGTCTAGGTAGAGTTGCAATCTCAAAGGATCAACACATGGATAAAGTCATGTTTGTTGAATCCCTTGGCTTCAACTTAATGTCTGTTTCAATGCTTTGCGATTTGAACATGATTGTAATTTTTGGAAAATATCGTTGTCTAGTACTAATGGAATCTGACAAGTCTCTAGTGTTTGAAGGGTATCGGAAAGATGATCTGTATGTGGTAGATTTCTCAGCAGGGCCACAGCTTGCAGTATGTCTTCTGGCAAAGGCTTCAGAATGCTGGCTTTGGCATCGGAGGCTTGGGCATGCTGGCATGAGGAACCTCCACACCCTTGCAAAGAAGAAGCATGTCATAGGCATCGAGGGCGTCAAGTTCAAGAAATATCACTTATGCGGTGCCTGTGAAGCAGGGAAGATGACAAGGGCAAAACATCCTTCGAAGACAATCATGACCACTACTCGACCCTTCGAACTGCTTCACATGGATCTCTTTGGTCCCACTCACTACTCAACTTTTTCCACTACTGCTTGCCTCTATGGCTTTGTCATTGTTGATGATTACTCTAGATATACTTGGGTGCACATAATCCTTTACAAGACTGAAGTGCAGGATGTCTTCAGACGCTTCGCAAATTGGGCTATGAACAATTATGGCGCCAAGATAAAGCACATCAGAAGTGACAATGGCACTGAATTCAAAAACACTGGCCTTGATACATATCTAGATACCTTGGGCATCACACATGAATTCTCAGCTCCGTACACGCCACAGCAGAATGGCGTCATCGAACGCAAGAACAGAACACTCATTGAGATGGCCAGAACAATGCTAGATGAGTACAAGACTCCAAGAAAATTCTGGCCTGAAGCCATTGACACTGCATGCCATACAATCAACCGTGTTTATCTTCACAAGCTTCTGAACAAGACATCTTATGAACTTCTAACTGGCAAGAAGCCAAATGTCAGTTACTTCAGAGTATTTGGCTCAAGATGCTGGATCAAGGACCCACACCACACCTCAAAATTTGCACCAAAAGCACATGAGGGCTTTATGCTTGGATATGGAAAGGATTCGCACTCCTACAGAGTCTTCAATCTCTTTCACTACAAAGTGGTTGAAACAGTGGATGTGCAGTTCGATGAGACCAATGGTTCACAAAGAGAGCAACTGCCAGATGTGCTAGATGAAGTTCCAGCCAGTGAATCAATCAAGCTAATGGGAACTGGAGAAATTATACCTTCTGAAGCTCATCCTGAAGAAGAACTTATCATCTCAGCACCTGATCCACATGAAGACAATGCTCAGCCTGAAGACATTCCTCCCCACGACAACATAGATCAGCAAGAGCAAAGTCTTTGACCCATACATCCTCGTGTTGCCAATGAAGTGCAGATTGACAGAATAATTAACAGCATCAATGCACCTGGTCCACTGACTCGTTCAAGGGCAACTCAACTGGCAAATTTCTACGGACACTTCGCATTCGTTTCAATCATAGAACCCAAGAAAGTTGAAGAAGCTTTTATGGAACCTGAGTGGATTCAAGCAATGCAAGAAGAGCTTCATCAGTTTGAACTGAACAATGTATGGGAATTGGTTAAGCATCCTGATCCACGGAAGCATAACATAATAGGCACCAAATGGATATACCGCAACAAGCAAGATGAGCATGGTCAAGTGGTCAGAAACAAAGCTCGTCTCGTTGCTCAAGGATATACTCAAGTGGAAGGCATTGACTTCAATGAAACATTTGCTCCTGTGGCCAGACTTGAAGCCATCCGTATACTGCTGGCCTATGCAAATCATCATAACATACTTTTATATCAAATGGATGTGAAGAGTGCCTTTCTCAATGGCAAGATTGAAGAAGAAGTGTATGTTGCACAACCACCTGGGTTTGAAGATCCAAAACATCCTGACATGGTTTACAAGCTCAACAAGGCACTATATGGCCTCAAACAAGCCCCTCGGGCCTGGTATGACACACTCAAATACTTCCTGAAGAGCAAAGGCTTCATACCTGGCTCCCTAGATCCCACACTCTTCACGAAGACATATGATGGTGAACTGTTTGTGTGCCAAATATATGTGGATGACATTATCTTCGGCTGCACCAATCAGAAGTACAGTGAGGAGTTCGGATATATGATGCAAGAGCAATATCAGATGTCTATGATGGGGGAGCTGAAATTCTTCCTCGGTCTTCAGATACGGCAACAACGCAATGGCATCTTCATATCTCAAGAGAAGTATCTCAAAGATTGCCTGAAGAAGTTCGGTACGCAAGACTGCAAAGGCTTCACAACACCAATGCCAGGCAAACATCATCTGGGTCCTGACGACAATGGTAAAGAGTTCGATCAAAAGGTATACCGCTCCATGATTGGTTCTTTGCTTTATTTATGTGCATCTAGGCCAGATATTATGCTTAGTGTTTGCATGTGTGCTCGATTTCAAGCGGCACCAAAGGAGTCGCATCACTTAGCAGTGAAGCGAATTCTTAGATATTTGGCTCACACCCCAACTCTAGGATTGTGGTATCCAAAGGGCTCAGAGTTTGATCTGGTTGGATTCTCGGATGCTGATTATGCTGGTGACAAGGTTGATCGAAAGTCTACATCAGGCACATGTCACTTTTTGGGACGATCACTTGTGTGTTGGTCTTCAAAGAAGCAGAACTGTGTATCCCTCTCCACTGCTGAATCTGAATACATTGCTGCTGGATCTTGCTGCGCTCAGCTTCTGTAGATGAAGCAAACCCTCAAGGACTATGGCATTCAACTGAAGCAAGTGCCTCTCTACTGCGACAACGAAAGCGCCATCAAGATCGCCAACAACCCAGTTCAGCATTCGAAGACAAAGCACATTGAAATTTGTCATCACTTTCTCAGAGATCATGTTGCAAAGGAAGATATTGATATCATACACGTCAACACTGAAGAGCAATTGGCAGATATCTTCACCAAGTCCTTGGATGAGAAGAGATTTTGCAAGTTACGGTGTGAGATAAATATCTTGGAATCCTCAAATGTCCTGTGATCAGGCACACATCCTAACACTTATGCATATTGATGACTTAGATGTGCAACACACAAAGTAACGTATATCTTCAATCAATGAAGACATATATTCTAAGTGTGAATACATTAATGTGAAAATTGACTTCGGAGTGCCACGATAATTGTGCGCCGTGTCTGAGTCTAATACTTCCTATACGGTGGGTAACGCCACCACCAAACGTTCTATTTTTGAAGTGCTTCACTCATGGCATTACCTAGCAATGTCTTCACATTTGGTTTGGCTTCAATCTCTACATGTCTTCATGATTATCTTCATTACGTGGATTATATATATATATACTAGTGTTCTGTCCTCTACAGCATTCACTTATAGCTATGTCTTCTTGTTCTGAATCTTTTGAACTAAGTGAATGTGATCGGACCCTAATCTCTTCATGCTTTCTATCTCAAATTCTATCTCTCCAAGTCATATGCATCCTATTGAAACTGTCGAATGTCTTCTCTGCGTCCTTGTCAGCAGAAGACATAGAGACAAACTTTAAAACCGTTTTTAATGCTCATTCATCCACAAGAAATCCGGAGAAGTAGGAACGACCACCCGACAATCCAGGCATGCGTGGGATGTGGAACTGCCCCCGAGACTCCGCATGATGGCCACGTGCTGTTCAGATGCGAATCGCCAGGGGCACCTGTGTAATAGCGCAGTGCAGCCCCTGTGACTATAAATACACACTCACCACGGTCATTATCTTCTTCTCCTTCTTCCTCCCTCGCATGAACCCTAGCGCCACCGCTAGCTCTCGACGACGCCGGCGACGAAGCGCTTCACTGCCGCAACCTCTCCGACGTCGTTTTCACGCCGACCGCGGACATCACTCTCTCCGCCGTCGCCGTAGGTGTCTTCTGTCGCCAAGTTAGGGCACGGAGGATCGAACTGCTCGGCCTCATCTCCCACTCCGTCTAGCAGTTCCAAGTGTGGTAAATAAAACCTCTTTTTACAGCCTCTTTTGATCCTATAGTTCGGTCACTTCCTGCCATAAGAAGTTTCTATTCACACAAGTTAGATCTGTCTCAGTCTGCATCTCATAACTTGCCTAGTATATTCACTTGTGCTTCATGAAGTAGTTAGATTCCTCACTTGTACTGATCTGTGGGTTCGTACAAATCTGGAACCAACTTCTTTTCTATGAGTGAATGTCTTCGCACGCTGTGGTCAATGTCTTCTAAACCGATTTATCTTCAAAATCTTCTGAGAATGCATATGACCTCTTCCCCTTCCCTCGCACCTTAATGCTGTCACAGGTACATGTCCATGGGAGAATCCTTTGGTTCTCATAGTCTGCATTCATTTGCAGAATACTTACAGCATCACATCAACTCTCCTGAAGCCAGTTCCTGTTGGTCAAGCAAACGGAAGCCTTTGAAGCCTTTGAACATCTTGAAGCCTTCCAAGTTAAGGTTTATGGCTTCAGAAACAGCAGCAAGGAAGGGGGGCAGACAGAGACGTGGGGAAACATCCAAAGATCTGCCTGATGAACTGGCAGAGATATACAAAACAGACCCTGAAGAGAACTATGGTCAGCGCAAGACTCGAATCCAATGGATTCGAAGATATTGGACAGAACAATGGTTCCACTACCGCTTCATCACTCAGGAGTATGCGGAGAAGTGCGCCATCAAGAGACCATGGGGAGACGTACTATACAAAAATCTCGTACCCAGGTCCAGAGACGAAGCCATTGCTCAAGGCTTCTACCCATGCATGGTCCGAGGACCACAGCCAGCTGAAGCACATCCGTCATCTCTCCTCTGGTGTCGCGACGACAATCTGTTCAAGCGCAACTTCCAGTTTGCCCAGAACTCTGCGAAGCAAAACAAGAAGAAGTTGGGGTTAGACTTCAACCCTGGTCCCTCCTCTCCAAGGGCGGATGGCACACGCGACGCCGAACCCAATATCATCGGTCTGTATGCCAATCTTGCAGGCCTCATCACCCGCATCCTAGTCCAAGGGACTGCCGTGAATGACCCTCCAGCAGACACTGAGTCTGATGACGCGCCTGCTGTGCCGAAGCCAAAGCAGATGAAGAAGCCAAAAGCTTCAAAGCTGGCCCCTTCACCCAAAATCTCAAGAGCGAAGCCATTGGCAACTGCACCTCCTGAAGCCAGTGTGCAGTCTGAAGACTTATCACGAGTCTCCAAGCCCCAGGAAGCCAAGAAGCCTCAGCCACACACAGGCAAAGAGCTCACAGCTGCTGCCATTCTGCGCAGCGAAACCATTGATCTGTCAAGCGACGAAGATCTTGGAGATGACGCTCTTGAGCAGCTCATCAAGAGCAAGGAGGAGGCTGAAATCTTCAACAATCTGCCTCTGTTTGATGTAGCAATCATCCACAACTTCATCGATGAGTGGTTTGCTACACCAAATATCAGCTTCGATGATCTGCAGCTGCCCATTGGCCTCAGCGTCGCCTTCCAAGGCGCCATTGCTTCAGAACTTGCAATTGCCCAGCGCATTGTTGAACCGAAGCAGAAAATTGATTTTGAAAAGGCTCAGTTCAAGCAGAATATGGCCAGGCTCAGCGTCCAAGAAGTCAAGGACTTCAAGATCATGTTGCACGAGTTAAAGGAAAACTTTCTAAAGAAACGTGCAGAAGCTCAGGGTTCGCAGGAGCGAATGAAGACTCTGGCTGATCGCTGTGTGCAGGCCTACAATGAGGCCGAGAAGCGCAAGGCACTTGGGCGTCCCGACATCGACCTCAGGATGGTCGCAAAGAAAAAGAAGAAGCCTGCTGTGGCTGAACCAGAGGCACCAAGGCAAGAAGCTGTTCCGACTGTCTTCCCCACTGCTACGACTGGCTCGAAGCCAAAGAGCCGGTCAACCGCTTCAGAGCTCAAGAATACACGGACAGCCGAAGCTGAAGCAAGGAAGAGGAAACACTCTGAAGCCTCGCCTTCTGATCCCACCAAGAAGAAGCGCAAGATCAAGAAAACTCGGGCTGCTCCCACAGAGCCCTTGATGGTTGAACCTCTATCTGTCATCTACCCTGACGTAGATCGTCAGCTGACAGTTCATGAGCCTGCTCCCACAGAGGCTCCTGAAGCTGAAGATATTCCAGCAGCCGACCCCATCGCTGCTGAAGACATTGGTCATCAGGACCATGTACAAGATGATGCAGCCCTTCCTTAGCTTGAGACAAGCAAACTCATCAGCATTGGTCGTCCTCTGACGCCAATTGCACAAGATGCATCATGGGCGGATCGCCCACAAGTGGAAGAAGAATCTGAGGTCCAGCCCACTCCAACTCCACAGGCGTCGTCTGCGTTTCGCAGGCTTCGCAAAGGTCCAAGGCCTCAGGACTCTGCTGACGACATTCCGGCTGCATCAGCCGAAGAGCATGAAGAAGTACCACAAGCTCCAACCCCCCCGCTCCAACAAGAAACCGTTCTCCAGGAGAACGTGCCGGAGTCTGTCCCTCCAACTACACAGGTGGAGGCTGAGAATGTTGAGGCGGCCACAACCAACACCGAAGCCAATGTGGCGCCCTCCCCACCCAAAGCTTCTGAAGACAGTGAAGCTACTGATCCAGATATGTCTGTTCCTGAGTCTGCTGCAGGTCCTCAATTTGATTACCATGTTGAGCACAGGCCTCAGGTCTAGACGCCAATCCCTCGACTGCCAAGGTTCCCAGGTCCTGCATCAGCTCCTGGCTCCTTCGACATCACTAGCTTCAAGGCCGACAACACGTTCTTCAACAGCTCCAAGAACCCCTATTCAAGGGAAAGGATTGTATCTGATAGGTTCTGGAGCTATCCTCAGCGCAGCTACTACTCCTGCATCCTCTACAACCAAGGTCACATCTTCCCGCACAAGCACCTTGATGTTGAAGCCATTGCTGGACTGCCCTGTTTGGAGGAAGCTTTGGATTGCTTTAAGCAAGTGGGTCTGCTGCAGTTCGTAACTGATGAAGAGCACTGGAATGAAGAGCTTCTGCTTCAATTCTATGCCACCCTCCACATTAAGGGATACAACAGAGATCCGAAGACTTGGATCCTGGAGTGAATGACCGGTAATGTCCATCACGAAGCCAATGCATTTGATATCATTGAGCTTACCGGCCTACCCACTCCTGGCGAATTCTTCGAAGAAGGCTGCCAATTACATGCTGAAGCAATTGAAAGCATATTTCAGAGGCCTGAACCAAATATGAGTCAGATGCTTTCAATGATGAAGCCATTGCCCCATGATGCACCCTATCCAACTGAGTTCTTTGTTGAAGACTTAGAGTACCTACCCAGAACCATATATCACATCATCAGGTGGACTCTCTGGCCCCTCAAGGGACACTCTCCACATGCCAAGGTTGAGGGTGCAATGAAGACTCTCATATTCTACATCCTTCATGGCAAATGCTTCAATGCGCAGGACTTCTTCATACGCCAGCTTGCGGCATCCGGCTCAGATTTATTTGGCTTGAAGTTTTATGCTCCTTGGGTTATGCGGCTGATCAAGCTTCATTCTGCGATTTCATATCAGCCCTCCGCCCGCAACCATCGGATCTTCTTGCCAGATGTGGACACCTATGCTGAAGCTGTATATCCTGAGCCTGCCAAGCAACCCTTAAGTCTTCAGAATGCAGAACACCAGAGCTTCACGCAGAACGTTGAAGGTGTTGAAGCCATCTCCAGGGTGTACCCGTTGACTGGCACTACACGTGCACCTGCATCCACTGAAGCCACTGACAGCGCAACTGCTCAGCGACCCAAGAAGCGCGCTCGTGCCCTCAATGACCGAGAGCTTCTTGTGGCCCTTCACTAAAAGCAAGATAGGCATCACGACTGGTTGAAGAGACAGATGAAAAGCCTCTTGGTGGATGTCAATCGCATCAGAAATCTTGCCACCAAGAATGCATTCGTTACTCATGAAACTTGTCGCCGCACCTGGAAAGGCCTCACAATGCTGTGCCCTGAAGCCGATCTTCATGAGGATGGCTTCAGAGAGAGATTCAAGTTTGACTCCACACCCCCCAGAAGAGTTGTGCTGCGCGGAACTCCATCACTTGAAGATTTTGAGTTCTCTTCCTCTGCTGCCACGGTGACTGCAAGAATCATCGAGGAAGAAGACGACGCTACATCACCACCACCTCCTTCAGCGCGTGTCGACCCTGCACCAAGCTCTTCAGCACCACCAAACAACTCCAACGACCCTGCTGCGCCTGGGAACGCGTAGAAAACTCTATGTCTTCAATCCTTTTTGGTCATCACTGACAAAAGGGGGAGAAGCATATGACGTTGATAGTCTTCAAGCGGGTCAATATGGGCGGGTGCTTTATATTTTGCTACATTTTGCTTCGTGCTTACAACTCTCGTTTTGCTACACTTGATTCTTTGAGTTGTAACACTTAAACTCGATGGTCGTCTGCTACTTGTTTGCCACTATGTTTTTGCGAAGATAAATTCCGCATGTACGATGATAATTTCCGCAGACATCCATTTTTCATTATGCATGTCATTCTCTTCATATACTTTTACATGTTGGGGAACGTAGTAATTTCGAAAATTTTCCTACGCACACGCAAGATCATGGTGATGCATAGCAACGAGGGGGAGAGTATTGTCTACGTACCAACGCAGACCGACTGCGGAAGCGATCACACAACGTAGAGGAAGTAGTCGTACGTCTTCTTCCCGATCCGACCGATCCAAGCACCGTTACTCCGGCACCTCCGAGTTCTTAGCACACGTTCAGCTCGATGACGTTCCTCGGGCTCCGATCCAGCAAAGCGTCGAGGAAGAGTTCCGTCAGCACGACGGCGTGGTGACGATCTTGATGTTCTACCGACGCAGGGCTTCGCCTAAGCACTGCAACAATATGACCGAGGTGGAATTTGGTGGCAGGGGGCACCGCACACGGCTAAGGAACGATCAACTTGTGTGTCTATGGGGTGCCCCCTGCCCCCGTATATAAGGGAGCAGGGGGAGGGGTTCGGCCGGCTAGGGAAAGGGCGCGGGAGGAGTCCTACTCCTACCGGGAGTAGGACTCCCCCCCTCAATCCTATTCCAACTAGGACTCTCAAGGGGGAAAGGAGAGAGAGGGGGGCCGGCCCCTTCTCCTAGTCCTACTAGGACTTGGGGAAAGGGGGGGCGCGCAGCCAGCTGTGGGCTGCCCCTTTTCTCTTTTCCACTAAGGCCCAATAGGCCCATTTGCCTCCCGGGGGGTTCCGGTAACCCTCCCGGTATTCCGGTAAAATCCCGATTTCACCCGGAACACTTCCGGTGTCCAAACATAGGCTTCCAATATATCAATCTTTACGTCTCGACCATTTCGAGACTCCTCGTCATGTCCGTGATCACATCCGGGACTCCGAACAACCTTCGGTACATCAAAATGCATAAACTCATAATAACTGTCATCGTAACGTTAAGCGTGCGGACCCTACGGTTCGAGAACAATGTAGACATGACCGAGACATGTCTCCGGTCAATAACCAATAGCGGGACCTGGATGCCCATATTGGCTCCTACATATTCTATGAAGATCTTTTATCGCTCAGACCGCATAACAACATACGTTGTTCCCTTTGTCATCGGTATGTTACTTGCCCGAGATTCGATCATCGGTATCCAATACCTAGTTCAATCTCGTTACCGGCAAGTCTCTTTACTCGTTTCGTAATACATCATCTCGCAACTAACTTCTTAGTTGCAATGCTTGCAAGGCTTATGTGATGTGCATTACCGAGAGGGCCCAGAGATACCTCTCCGACAATCGGAGTGACAAATCCTAATCTCGAAATACGCCAACCCAACATCTACCTTTGGAGACACCTGTAGTACTCCTTTATAATCACCCAGTTACGTTGTGACATTTGGTAGTACCCAAAGTATTCCTCCGGTAAACGGGAGTTGCATAATCTCATAGTCATAGGAACATGTATAAGTCATGAAGAAAGCAATAGCAACATACTAAACGATCGGGTGCTAAGCTAATGGAATGGGTCATGTCAATCAGATCATTCATCTAATGATGTGATCCCATTAATCAAATAACAACTCTTTGTCCATGGTTAGGAAACATAACCATCTTTGATTAATGAGCTAGTCAAGTAGAGGCATACTAGTGACACTCTGTTTGTCTATGTATTCACACATGTATTATGTTTCCGGTTAATACAATTCTAGCATGAATAATAAATATTTATCATGATATAAGGAAATAAATAATAACTTTATTATTGCCTCTAGGGCATATTTCCTTCAGTCTCCCACTTGCACTAGAGTCAATAATCTAGATCACATCACCATGTGATTAACATCGATAGTTCACATCATCATGTGATTAACACCCATAGTTCACATCGCCATGTGACCAACACCCAAAGGGTTTACTAGATTCAGTAATCTAGTTCACATCGCTATGTGATTAACACCCAAAGAGTACTAAGGTGTGATCATGTTTTGCTTGTGAGAGAATCTTAGTCAACGGGTCTGCCACATTCAGATCCACATGTATTTTGCAAATTTCTATGTCAACAATGCTTTGCTTGGAGCTACTCTAGCTAATTGCTCCCACTTTCAATATGTATCTAGACCGAGACTTAGAGTCATCTAGATTAGTGTCAAAAACTTGCATCGGCATAACCCTTTACGACGAACCTTTTTATCACGTCCATAATCGAGAAACATATCCTTATTTCACTAAGGATAATTCTGACCGCTGTCTAGTGATCTACTCCTAGATCACTATTGTACTCCCTTGCCAAATCAGTGCAGGGTATACAATAGATCTGGTATACAGCATGACATACTTTATAGAACCTATGGCCAAGGCATAGGGAATGACTTTCATTCTCTTTCTATCTTCTGCCGTGGTCGGGCTTTGAGTCTTACTCAACTTTACACCTTATAATACAGGCAAGAACTCTTTCTTTGACTGCTCCATTTTGAACTACTTCAAAATCTTGTCAAGGTATGTACTCATTGAAAAAACTTATCAAGCGTCTTGATCTATTCTATAGATCTTGAAGCTCAATATGTAAGCAGCTTCACTGAAGTCTTTCTTTGAAAAACTCCTTTCAAACACTCCTTTATGCTTTACAGAATAATTCTACATTATTTCCGATCAACAATATGTCATTCACATATACTTATCAGAAATGTTGTAGTGCTCCCACTCACTTTCTTGTAAATACAGGCTTCACCGCAAATCTGTATAAAACTATATGCTTTGATCAACTCATCAAAGCGTATATTCCAACTCCGAGATGCTTGCACCAGTCCACAGATGGATCGCTGGAGCTTGCACATTTTGTTAGCACCTTTCGGATTGACAAAACCTTCTGTTGCATCATATACAACTCTTCTTTAATAAATCCATTGAGGAATGCAGTTTTGTTTATCCATTTGCCAGATTTCATAAAATGCGGCAATTACTAACATGATACGGACAGACTCAAGCATAGATACGAGTGAGAAGCTCTCATCGTAGTCAACACCTTGAACTTGTCGAAAACCTTTTGCGACAATTCTAGCTTTGTAGATAGTAACACTACTACCAGCGTCCGTCTTCCTCTTGAAGATCCATTTATTCTCAATTGCTTGCCGATCATCGGGCAAGTCAACCAAAGTCCAAACTTTATTTTCATACATGGATCATATCTCAGAATTCATGGCCTCAAACCATTTCGCGGAATCTGGGCTCATCATCGCTTCCTCATAGTTCGTAGGTTCGTCATGGTCAAGTAACATGACCTCCAGAATAGGATTACCGTACCATTCTGGTGCGGATCTCACTCTGGTTTACCTACGAGATTCGGTAGTAACTTGATCTGAAGTTACATGATCATCATCATTAGCTTCCTCACTAATTGGTGTAGTAGTCACAAGAACAGATTTTTGTGATGAATTACTTTCCAATAAGGTAGAAGGTACAATTACCTTATCAAGTTTTCTACTTTCCTCCCACTCACTTCTTTCGAGAGAAACTCCTTCTCTAGAAAGTTTCCGAATTTAGCAACAAAAGTCTTGCCTATGGATCTGTGATAGAAGGTGTACCCAACATTTTTCTTTAGGGTATCCTATGAAGACGCACTTTTCCGATATGGGTTTGAGCTTATCAGGATGAAACTTTTTCACATAAGCATCACAACCCCAAACTTTAAGAAACGACAACTTTGGTTTCTTGCCAAACCATAGTTCATAAGGCGTTGTCTCGACGGATATAGATGGTGCCCCTTTTTTACGTGAATGCAGTTGTCTCTAATGCATGACCCCAAAAACGATAGTGGTAAATCGGTAAGAAACATCATAGATTGCACTATATCCAATAAAGTACGGTTATGACATTCGGACACACCATTACACTGTGATGTTCCATGTGGCGTGAGTAGTGAAACTATTTCACATTGTTTTTAACTGAAGGCCAAACTCGTAACTCAAATACTCTTCTCTACGATCAGATCATAGAAACTTTATTTTCTTGTTACGATGATTTTTCACTTCACTCTGAAATTCTTTGAACTTTTTCAAATGTTTCAGACTTATGTTTCATCAAGTAGATATACTCATATCTGCTCAAATCATCTGTGAAGATCAGAAAATAATGATACCTGTCACGAGCCTCAATATTCATTGGACCACATACATCAGTATGTATGATTTCCAACAAATCTGTTGCTCGCTCTATTGTTCCGAAGAACAGAGTCTTAGTCATCTTGCCCATGAGGCATGGTTCGCAAGCATCAACTGATTCATAATCAAGTGATTCCAAAAGCCCATCAGCATGGAGTTTCTTCATGCGCTTTACACCAATATGACCTAAACGGCAGCAGCACAAATAAGTTGCACTATCATTATTAACTTTGCATCTTTTGGTTTCAATATTATGATTATGTGTATCACTACGATCGAGATCCAATGAACTATTTTCATTGGGTGTGTAACCATATAAGGTTTTATTCATGTAAACAAAACAACAATTTATTCTCTTACTTAAATGAATAACCGTATTACAATAAACATGATCAAATCATATTTATGCTCAACGCAAACACCAAATAACACTTATTTAGGTTCAACACTAATCCCGAAATTATAGGGAGTGTGCGATGATGATCATATCAATCTTGGAACCACTTCCAACACACATCGTCACCTCACCCTTAACTAGTCTCTGTTTATTCTGCAACTCCCGTTTCGAGTTACTAATCTTAGCAACTGAACTAGTATCAAATACTGAGGGTTTGCTATAAACACTATTAAAGTACACATCAATAACATGTATATCAAATATACTTATGTTCACTTTGCCATCCTTCTTATCCGCCAATCACTTGGGGTAGTTCCGCTTCCAGTGACCAGTCCCTTTGCAGTAGAAGCACTTAGTCTCAGGCTTAGGACCATGAAGGAAATATGCCCTAGAGGCAATAATAAAGTTATTATTTATTTCCTTATATCATGATAAATGTTTATTATTCATGCTAGAATTGTATTAACCGGAAACATAATACATGTGTGAATACATAGACCAACAGAGTGTCACTAGTATGCCTCTACTTGACTAGCTCGTTAATCAAAGATGGTTATGTTTCCTAACCATGAACAAAGAGTTGTTATTTGATTAACGAGGTCACATCATTAGTAGAATGATCTGATTGACATGACCCATTCCATTAGCTTAGCACCCGATCGTTTAGTATGTTGCTATTGCTTTCTTCATGACTTATACATGTCCCTATAACTATGAGATTATGCAACTCCCGTTTATCGGAGGAACACTTTGGGTACTACCAAACGTCACAACGTAACTGGGTGATTATAAAGGAGTACTACAGGTGTCTCCAATGGTAGATGTTGGGTTGGCGTATTTCGAGATTAGGGTTTGTCACTCCGATTGTCGGAGAGGTATCTCTGGGCCCTCTCGGTAATGCACATCACATAAGCCTTGCAAGCACTGCAACTAATATGTTAGTTGTGAGATGATGTATTACGGAACGAGTAAAGAGACTTGCCGGTAACGAGATTGAACTAGGTATTGGATACCGACGATCGAATCTCAGGCAAGTAACATACCGATGACAAAGGGAACAATGTATGTTGTTATGCGGTCTGACCGATAAAGATCTTCGTAGAATATGTAGGAGCCAATATGGGCATCCAGGTCCCGCTATTGGTTATTGACCGGAGACGTGTCTCGGTCATGTCTACATTGTTCTCGAACCGTAGGGTCCGCACGCTTATCGTTACGATGACAGTTATTATGAGTTTATGCATTTTGATGTACCGAAGGTTGTTCGGAGTCCCGGATGAGATCACGGACATGACGAGGAGTCTCGAAATGGTCGAGACGTAAAGATTGATATATTGGAAGCCTATGTTTGGACATAGGAAGTGTTCCGGGTGAAATCGGGATTTTACCGGAATACCGGGAGGGTTACCGGAACCCCCCGGGAGACTAATGGGCCTATTGGGCCTTAGTGGAAAAGAGAAAAGGGGCAGCCCACAGCTGGCCGCGCGCCCCCCCCCCTTCCCCAAGTCCTAGTAGGACTAGGAGAAGGGGCCGGCCCCCCTCTCTCTCCTTTCCCCCTTGAGAGTCCTAGTTGGAATAGGATTGGAGGGGGGAGTCCTACTCCCGGTAGGAGTAGGACTCCCCCTGCGCCTCCCTCTCTCTGGCCGGCCAGCCCCCTCCCTCCAACCTTTATATACGGGGGCAGGGGACACCCCAAGACACACAAGTTGATCCTTGAGAACGTTCCTTAGCCGTGTGCGGTGCCCCCTGCCACCAAATTCCACCTCGATCATACCGTTGTAGTGCTTAGGCGAAGCCCTGCGTCGGTAGTACATCAAGATCGTCACCACGCCGTCGTGCTGACGGAACTCTTCCTCGACGCTTTGCTGGATCGGAGCCCGAGGATCGTCATCGAGCTGAACGTGTTCTAAGAACTCGGAGGTGCCGGAGTAACGGTGCTTGGATCGGTCGGATCGGGAAGAAGACGTACGACTACTTCCTCTACGTTGTGTGATCGCTTCCGCAGTCGGTCTGCGTTGGTACGTAGACAACACTCTCCCCTCTCGTTGCTGTGCATCACCATGATCTTGCGTGTGCGTAGGAAAATTTTCGAAATTACTACGTTCCCCAACAGTGGCATCCGAGCCTAGGTTTTATGGTTTGATGTTATTTGCACGAGTAGAACACAAGTGAGTTGTGGGCGATACAAGTCATACTGCCTACCAGCATGTCATACTTTGGTTCGGCGGTATTGTTGGGTGAGACGATCCGGACCAACCTTACGCGTACTCTTACGCGAGACCGGTTCCCTCGACGTGCTTTGCACATAGATGGCTTGCGGAAGACTGTCTCTCCAACTTTAGTTGAACCAAGTGTAACTACGCCCGGTCCTTGAGAAGGTTAAAACGGAGTCTATTTGACGAACTATCGTTGTGGTTTTGATGCGTAGGTGAGATGAGTTCTTACTTAAGCCCGTAGCAGCCACGTAAAACTTGCAACAACAAAGTAGAGGACGTCTAACTTGTTTTTGCAGGGTATGTTGTGATGTGATATGGTCAAGGCATGATGCTGATTTTATTGTATGAGATGATCATGTTTTGCAACCGAGTTATCGGCAACTGGCAGGAGCCATATGGTTGTTGCTTTATTGTATGCAATGCAATCGCGATGTAATGCTTTACTTAATTACTAAGCGGTAGTGATAGTCGTGGAAGCATAAGATTGGCGAGACGACAACGATGCTACGATGGAGATCAAGGTGTCGAGCCGGTGACGATGGTGATCATGACGGTGCTTCGGAGATGGAGATCACAAGCACAAGATGATGATGGCCATATCATATCACTTATATTGATTGCATGTGATGTTTATCCTTTTATGCATCTTATCTTGCTTTGATTGACAGTAGCATTATAAGATGATCTCTCACTAAATTATCAAGAAGTGTTCTCCCTGAGTATGCACCGTTGCCAAAGTTCGTCGTGCCCAGACACCACGTGATGATCGGGTGTGATAAGCTCTACGTCCAAATACAACGGGTGCAAAACAGTTGCACACGCAGAATACTCAGGTTATACTTGACGAGCCAAGCATATACAGATATGGCCTCGGAACACGGAGGCCGAAAGGTCGAGCGTGAATCATATAGTAGATATGATCAACATAACGATGTTCACCATTGAAAACTACTCCATCTCATGTGATGATCGGTTATGGTTTAGTTGATTTGGATCACGTGATCACTTAGAGGATTAGAGGGATGTCTATCTAAGTGGGAGTTCTTAAGTAATTTGATTAACTGAACTTAAACTTATCATGAACTTAGTACCTGATAGTATCTTGCTTGTTTATGTTGATTGTAGATAGATGGCTCGTGCTGTTGTTCCGTTAAATTTTAATGCGTTCCTTGAGAAAGCAAAGTTGAAAGATGATGGTAGCAATTACACGGACTGGGTCCATAACCTGAGGATTATCCTCATTGCTGCACAGAAGAATTACGTCCTGGAAGCACCGCTGGGTGACAGGCCTGCTGCTGGAGCAATGCCAGATGTTATGAACGTCTGGCAGAGCAAAGCTAATGACTACTCGATAGTTCAGTGTGCCATGCTTTACGGCTTAGAATCGGGACTTCAACGACGTTTTGAACGTCATGGAGCATATGAGATGTTCCAGGAGTTGAAGTTGATATTTCAAGCAAATGCCCGAATTGAGAGATATGAAGTCTCCAATGAGTTCTATAGCTGCAAAATGGAGGAGAACAGTTCTGTCAGTGAGCATATACTCAAAATGTCTGGGTATAATAATCACTTGATTTAGATGGGAGTTAATCTTCCAGATGACTGCGTCATTGACAAAATTCTCCAATCACTGCCACCAAGCTACAAGAGCTTCGTGATGAACTATAATATGCAAGGGATGAACAAGACTATTCCCGAGCTCTTCGCAATGCTGAAAGCTGCGGAGGTAGAAATCAAGAAGGAGCATCAAGTGTTGATGGTTAGCAAAACCACTAGTTTCAAGAAAAAGGGCAAAGGGAAGAAGAAGGGAAACTTCAAGAAGAACAGCAAGCAAGTTGCTGCTCAGGAGAAGAAACCCAAGTCTGGACCTAAGCCTGAAACTGAGTGCTTCTACTGCAAGCAGACTGGTCACTGGACGCGGAACTGCCCCAAGTATTTGGCGGATAAGAAGGATGGCAAAGTGAACAAAGGTATATGTGATATACATGTTATTGATGTGTACCTTACTAGAGCTCGCAGTAGCACCTGGGTATTTGATACTGGTTCTGTTGCTAATATTTGCAACTCAAAACAGGGACTACGGAATAAGCGGACACTAGCAAAGGACGAGGTGACGATGCGCGTGGGAAACGGTTCCAAAGTCGATGTGATCGCGGTCGGCACGCTACCTCTACATCTACCTTCGGGATTAATATTAGACCTAAATAATTGTTATTTGGTGCCAGCGTTGAGCATGAACATTATATCTGGATCGTGTTTGATGCGAGACGGTTATTCATTTAAATCAGAGAATAATGGTTGTTCTATTTATATGAGTAATATCTTTTATGGTCATGCACCTTTGAAGAGTGGTCTATTCTTGTTGAATCTCGATGATAGTGATACACATATTCATAATGTAGAAGCCAAAAGATGCAAAGTTAATAATGATAGTGCAACTTATTTGTGGCACTGCCGTTTAGGTCATATCGGTGTAAAGCGCATGAAGAAACTCCATACTGATGGGCTTTTGGAACCACTTGATTATGAATCACTTGGTACTTGCGAACCGTGCCTCATAGGCAAGATGACTAAAACACCGTTCTCCGGTACTATGGAGAGAGCAACAAATTTATTGGAAATCATACATACCGATGTATGTGGTCCGATGAACATTGAGGCTCGTGGCGGATATCGTTATTTTCTCACCTTCATAGATGATTTAAGCAGATATGGGTATATCTACTTAATGAAACATAAGTCTGAAACATTTGAAAAGTTCAAAGAATTTCAGAGTGAGGTTGAAAATCATCGTAACAAGAAAATAAAGTTTCTACGATCTGATCGTGGAGGAGAATATTTGAGTTACGAGTTTGGTGTACATTTGAAAAATTGTGGAATAGTTTCGCAACTCACGCCACCCGGAACACCACAGCGTAATGGTGTGTCCGAATGTCGTAATCGTACTTTACTAGATATGGTGCGATCTATGATGTCTCTTACTGATTTGCCGCTATCATTTTGGGGTTATGCTTTAGAGACGGCCGCATTCACGTTAAATAGGGCACCATCAAAATCCGTTGAGACGACACCTTATGAACTATGGTTTGGCAAGAAACCAAAGTTGTCGTTTCTTAAAGTTTGGGGCTGCGATGCTTATGTGAAAAAGCTTCAACCTGATAAGCTCGAACCCAAATCGGAGAAATGTGTCTTCATAGGATATCCAAAGGAAACTATTGGATACACCTTCTATCACAGATCCGAAGGCAAAACTTTTGTTGCTAAATTCGGAAACTTTCTAGAGAAGGAGTTTCTCTCGAAAGAAGTGAGTGGGAGGAAAGTAGAACTTGACGAGGTAACTGTACCTGCTCCCTTATTGGAAAATAGTACATCACAGAAAACTGTTTCTGCGACACCTATACCAATTAGTGAGGAAGCTAATGATGATGATCATGAAGCTTCAGGACAAGATACTACTGAACCACGTAGATCAACCAGAGTGAGATCCGCACCAGAGTGGTACGGTAGTCCAGTTCTGGAAGTCATGCTACTAGATCATGATGAACCTACGAACTATGAAGAAGCGATGGTGAGCCCAGATTCCGCAAAGTGGCTTGAGGCCATGAAATCTGAGATGGGATCCATGTATGAAAACAAAGTATGGACTTTGGTTGACTTGCCCGATGATCGGCAAGCAATTGAGAATAAATGGATCTTCAAGAAAAAGACTGACGCTGACGGTAATATTACTGTCTATAAAGCTCGACTTGTCGCAAAAGGTTTTCGACAAGTTCAAGGGGTTGACTACGATGAGACCTTCTCACCCGTAGCGATGCTTAAGTCCGTCAGAATTATGTTAGCAATTGCCGCATTTTATGATTATGAAATATGGCAGATGGATGTCAAAACTGCATTCCTGAATGGATTTCTGGAAGAAGAGTTGTATATGATACAACCATAAGGTTTTGTCGATCCAAAGGGAGCTAACAAAGTATGCAAACTCCAGCGATCCATTTATGGACTGGAGCAAGCATCTCGGAGTTGGAATAAACGCTTTGATAGTGTGATCAAAGCATTTGGCTTTATACAGACTTTTGGAGAAGCCTGTATTTACAAGAAAGTGAGTGGGAGCTCTGTAGCATTTCTGATATTATATGTGGATGACATATTGCTGATTGGAAATGATATAGAATTTCTGGATAGCATAAAGGGATACTTGAATAAAAGTTTTTCGATGAAAGACATCGGGGAAGCTGCTTACATATTAGGCATAAAGATCTATAGAGATAGATCAAAACGCTTAATTGGACTTTCACAGAGCACATACCTTGACAAGATTTTGAAGAAGTTCAAAATGGATCAAGCAAAGAAAGGGTTCTTGCCTGTGTTACAAGGTGTGAAGTTGAGTCAGACTCAATGCCCGACCACTGCAGAAGATAGAGAGAAAATGAAAGATGTTCCCTATGCTTCAGCCATAGGCTCTATCATGTATGCAATGCTGTGTACCAGACCTGATGTGTGCCTTGCTATAAGTTTAGCAGGGAGGTACCAAAGTAATCCAGGAATGGATCACTGGACAGCGGTCAAGAACATCCTGAAATACCTGAAAAGGACTAAGGATATGTTTCTCGTATATGGAGGTGACAAAGAGCTCACCGTAATAGGTTACGTTGATGCAAGCTTTGACACTGATCCGGACGATTCTAAATCGCAAACCGGATACGTGTTTACTTTAAACGGTGGAGCTGTCAGTTGGTGCAGTTCTAAACAAAGCGTCGTAGCGGGATCTACATGTGAAGCGGAGTACATAGCTGCTTCGGAAGCAGCAAACGAAGGAGTCTGGATGAAGGAGTTCATATCCGATCTAGGTGTCATACCTAGTGCATCGGGTCCAATGAAAATCTTTTGTGACAATACTGGTGCAATTGCTTTGGCAAAGGAATCCAGATTTCACAAAAGGACCAAACACATCAAGAGACGCTTCAACTCCATCCGGGATTTAGTCCAGGTGGGAGACATAGAGATTTGCAAGATACATACGGATCTGAATGTTGCAGACCCGTTGACTAAGCCTCTTCCACGAGCAAAACATGATCAACACCAAGGCTCCATGGGTGTTAGAATCATTACTGTGTAATCTAGATTATTGACTCTAGTGCAAGTGGGAGACTGAAGGAAATATGCCCTAGAGGCAATAATAAAGTTATTATTTATTTCCTTATATCATGATAAATGTTTATTATTCATGCTAGAATTGTATTAACCGGAAACATAATACATGTGTGAATACATAGACCAACAGAGTGTCACTAGTATGCCTCTACTTGACTAGCTCGTTAATCAAAGATGGTTATGTTTCCTAACCATGAACAAAGAGTTGTTATTTGATTAACGAGGTCACATCATTAGTAGAATGATCCGATTGACATGACCCATTCCATTAGCTTAGCACCCGATCGTTTAGTATGTTGCTATTGCTTTCTTCATGACTTATACATGTTCCTATAACTATGAGATTATGCAACTCCCGTTTACCGGAGGAACACTTTGGGTACTACCAAACGTCACAACATAACTGGTTGATTATAAAGGAGTACTACAGGTGTCTCCAATGGTAGATGTTGGGTTGGCGTATTTCGAGATTAGGGTTTGTCACTCCGATTGTCGGAGAGGTATCTCTGGGCCCTCTCGGTAATGCACATCACATAAGCCTTGCAAGCACTGCAACTAATATGTTAGTTGTGAGATGATGTATTATGGAACGAGTAAAGAGACTTGCCGGTAACGAGATTGAACTAGGTATTGGATACCGACGATCGAATCTCAGGCAAGTAACATACCGATGACAAAGGGAACAACTTATGTTGTTATGCGGTCTGACCGATAAAGATCTTCGTAGAATATGTAGGAGCCAATATGGGCATCCAGGTCCCGCTATTGGTTATTGACCGGAGATGTGTCTCGGTCATGTCTACATTGTTCTCGAACCGTAGGGTCCGCACGCTTAACGTTACAATGACAGTTATTATGAGTTTATGCATTTTGATGTACCGAAGGTTGTTCGGAGTCCCGGATGAGATCACGGACATGACGAGGAGTCTCAAAATGGTCGAGACGTAAAGATTGATATATTGGAAGCCTATGTTTGGACATAGGAAGTGTTCCGGGTGAAATCGGGATTTTACCGGAATACCGGGAGGGTTACCGGAACCCCCCGGGAGACTAATGGGCCTATTGGGCCTTAGTGGAAAAGAGAAAAGGGGCAGCCCACAGCTGGCCGCACCCCCCCCCTTCCCCAAGTCCTAGTAGGACTAGGAGAAGGGGCCGGCCCCCTCTCTCTCCTTTCCCCCTTGAGAGTCCTAGTTGGAATAGGATTGGAGGGGGGAGTCCTACTCCCGGTAGGAGTAGGACTCCCCCTGCGCCTCCCTCTCTCTGACCGGCCAGCCCCCTCCCTCCAACCTTTATATACGGGGGCAGGGGACACCCCAAGACACACAAGTTGATCCTTGAGATCGTTCCTTAGCCGTGTGCGGTGCCCCCTGCCACCAAATTCCACCTCGATCATACCGTTGTAGTGCTTAGGCGAAGCCCTGCGTCGGTAGTACATCAAGATCGTCACCACGCCGTCGTGCTGACGGAACTCTTCCTCGATGCTTTGCTGGATCGGAGCCCGAGGATCGTCATCGAGCTGAACGTGTGCTAAGAACTCGGAGGTGCCGGAGTAACGGTGCTTGGATCGGTCGGATCGGGAAGAAGATGTACGACTACTTCCTCTATGTTGTGTGATCGCTTCCGCAGTCGGTCTGCGTTGGTACGTAGACAACACTCTCCCCTCTCGTTGCTGTGCATCACCATGATCTTGCGTGTGCGTAGGAAAATTTTCGAAATTACTACGTTCCCCAACAGACCAGACTTGGGCTTCTTCACTTGAGCAGCAACTTGCTTGCCGTTCTTCTTGAAGTTCCCCTTCTTCCCTTTTGCCCTTTTCTTCAAACTAGTGGTCTTGTCAACCATCAACACTTGATGTTTTTCTTGATTTCTACCTTCGTTGATTTCATCATCACGAAGAGCTTGGGAGTTGTATCCGTTATCCCTTGCATATTATAGTTCTTCACGAAGTTGTACTTACTTAGTGATGGACATTAGAGAATTCTGTCAATCACTATCTTATCTGAAAGATTAACTCCCACTTGATTCAAGCGATTGTAGTACCCAGACAATCTGAGCACATGCTCATTAGTTGAGCGATTCTCCTCCATCTTTCAGCTATAGAACTTGTTGGAGACTTCATATCTCTCAACTCGGGTATTTGCTTGAAATATTAACTTCAACTCCTGGAACATCTCATATGGTCCATGACGTTCAAAACGTCTTTGAAGTCCCGATTCTAAGCCATTAAGCATGGTGCACTAAACTATCAAGTAGTCATCATATTGAGCTGGCCAAACGTTCATAATGTCTGCATCTGCTCCTGCAATAGGTCTGTCACCTAGCGGTGCATCAAGGACATAATTTTTCTGTGCAGCAATGAGGATAAACCTCAGATCACGGATCCAATCCGTATCATTGCTACTAACATCTTTCAACACAATTTTCTCTAGGAACATATCAAAATAAACATATGAAAGCAACAACGCGAGCTATTGATCTACAACATAGATATGCTAATACTACCAGGACTAAGTTCATGATAAATTAAAGTTCAATTAATCATATTACTTAAGAACTCCCACTTAGATAGACATCCCTCTAATCCTCTAAGTGATCACGTGATCCAAATCAACTAAACCATAACCGATCATCACGTGAGATGGAGTAGTTTTCAATGGTGAACATCGTTATGTTGATCATATCTACTATATGATTCACGCTCGACCTTTCGGTCTCCGTGTTCCGAGGCCATATCTGCATATGCTAGGCTCGTCAAGTTTAACCTGAGTATTCCGCGTGTGCAACTGTTTTGCACCCGTTGTATTTGAACGTAGAGCTTATCACACCCAATCATCACGTGGTGTCTGGGCACGACGAACTTTGGCAACGGTGCATACTCAGGGAGAACACTTCTTGATAATTTAGTGAGAGATCATCTTATAATGCTACCGTCAATCAAAGCAAGATAAGATGCATAAAAGGATAAACATCACATGCAATCAATATAAGTGATATGATATGGCCATCATCATCTTGTGCTTGTGATCTCCATCTCCGAAGCACCGTCATGATCACCATCGTCACCAGCGCGACACCTTGATCTCCATCGTAGCATCGTTGTCGTCTCGCCAATCTTATGCTTCCACGACTATCACTACCGCTTAGTAATTAAGTAAAGCATTACATCGCGATTGCATTGCATACAATAAAGCGACAACCATATGGCTCCTGCCAGTTGCCGATAACTTGGTTACAAAACATGATCATCTCATACAATAAAATCAGCATCATGCCTTGACCATATCACATCACAACATGCCCTGCAAAAACAAGTTAGACGTCCTCTACTTTGTTGTTGCAAGTTTTACGTGGCTGCTACGGGCTTAAGTAAGAACTCATCTCACCTACGCATCAAAACCACAACGATAGTTTGTCAAATAGACTCCGTTTTAACCTTCTCAAGGACCGGGCGTAGCCACACTTGGTTCAACTAAAGTTGGAGAGACAGTCTTCCGCAAGCCATCTGTGTGCATAGCACGTCGAGGGAACCGGTCTCGCGTAAGAGTACGCGTAAGGTTGGTCCGGATCGTCTCGTCCAACAATGCCGCTGAACCGAAGTATGACATGCTGGTAGGCAGTATGACTTGTATCGCCCACAACTCACTTGTGTTCTACTCGTGCAAATAACATCAAACCATAAAACCTAGGCTCTGATACCACTGTTGGGGAACGTAGTAATTTCGAAAATTTTCCTACGCACACGCAAGATCATGGTGATGCATAGCAACGAGGGGGAGAGTATTGTCTACGTACCAACGCAGACCGACTGCGGAAGCGATCACACAACGTAGAGGAAGTAGTCGCACGTCTTCTTCCCGATCCGACCGATCCAAGCACCGTTACTCCGGCACCTCCGAGTTCTTAGCACACGTTCAGCTCGATGACGTTCCTCGGGCTCCGATCCAGCAAAGTGTCGAGGAAGAGTTCCGTCAGCATGACGGCGTGGTGACGATCTTGATGTTCTACCGACGCAGGGCTTCGCCTAAGCACTGCAACGATATGACCGAGGTGGAATTTGGTGGCAGGGGGCACCGCACACGGCTAAGGAACGATCAACAATGATCAACTTGTGTGTCTATGGGGTGCCCCCTGCCCCCGTATATAAAGGAGCAGGGGGAGGGGTTCGGCCGGCTAGGGAGAGGGCGCGGGAGGAGTCCTACTCCTACCGGGAGTAGGACTCCCCCCCTCAATCCTATTCCAACTAGGACTCTCAAGGGGGAAAGGAGAGAGAGGGGGGCCGGCCCCTTCTCCTAGTCCTACTAGGACTTGGGGAAAGGGGGGGCGCGCGGCCAGCTGTGGGCTGCCCCTTTTCTCTTTTCCACTAAGGCCCAATAGGCCCATTTGCCTCCCGGGGGGTTCCGGTAACCCTCCCGGTATTCCGGTAAAATCCCGATTTCACCCGGAACACTTCCGGTGTCCAAACATAGGCTTCCAATATATCAATCTTTACGTCTCGACCATTTCGAGACTCCTCGTCATGTCCGTGATCACATCCGGGACTCCGAACAACCTTCAGTACATCAAAATGCATAAACTCATAATAACTGTCATCGTAACGTTAAGCGTGCGGACCCTACGGTTCCAGAACAATGTAGACATGACCGAGACATGTCTCCGGTCAATAAACAATAGCGGGACCTGGATGCCCATATTGGCTCCTACATATTCTACGAAGATATTTTATCGGTCAGACCGCATAACAACATACGTTGTTCCCTTTGTCATCGGTATGTTACTTGCCCGAGATTCGATCGTCGGTATCCAATACCTAGTTCAATCTCGTTACCGGCAAGTCTCTTTACTTGTTCCGTAATACATCATCTCGCAAGTAACTTCTTAGTTGCAATGCTTCCAAGGCTTATGTGATGTGCATTACCGAGAGGGCCCAGAGATACCTCTCCGACAATCGGAGTGACAAATCCTAATCTCGAAATACGCCAACCCAACATCTACCTTTGGAGACACCTGTAGTACTCCTTTATAATCACCCAGTTACGTTGTGACGTTTGGTAGTACCCAAAGTATTCCTCCGGTAAACGGGAGTTGCATAATCTCATAGTCATAGGAACATGTATAAGTCATGAAGAAAGCAATAGCAACATACTAAACGATCGGGTGCTAAGCTAATGGAATGGGTCATGTCAATCAGATCATTCATCTAATGATGTGATCCCATTAATCAAATAACAACTCTTTGTCCATGGTTAGGAAACATAACCATCTTTGATTAACGAGCTAGTCAAGTAGAGGCATACTAGTGACACTCTGTTTGTCTATGTATTCACACATGTATTATGTTTCCGGTTAATACAATTCTAGCATGAATAATAAATATTTATCATGATATAAGGAAATAAATAATAACTTTATTATTGCCTCTAGGGCATATTTTCTTCATTACATGCATGGTGGATTGTCATCATAAGTTGAAGTGGATTTCCACAAGTACAACCTGCCATGTGCATTTGCGTTCCAGAAGCAAATTACTTATATGCACATCTTCAGGGGGAGCCCTTGCAGCTTATGAAGACAATTCCTTTACAATTTCACAAATTATATTCCCCGTTGAAAGCTTCAACTAGTTTGTCATCAATCACCAAAAAGGGGGAGATTGTAAGTGCATCTAGTGCCACCCCTAGTTGGTTTTGAAGTATTGACGACAAACCTAGTTGAGGGACTAATGTGTTTGTGAGAATTGCAGGATAACACAGGTAGAAGTCCCTCAATGATTCGGTTTTACTACCAGAGAAGACCCCTAAAAATGTATGAAGACATTGAAGACAATAGTGGTATTTGAAGATATTCACATTGAAGACTATGACAAGAGAAGACACCACGTGAAGCCTATGGAACTCGAAGACTTAGATTCTTCGTAGTTTTATTTCATCTGTGTTGAGTCATAGGAACCGCCATACTGTTAAGTGGGGTCCAAGAGAACCAGTCAGAATGACTGAAGTGATGCCTAATTCAAAACCTATATCTTCGAGCGAAGACTATGAGAGCAAATCTTGTCTAGAGTCGGACAAGTCAGCTTTACTTGTAGCCCAAGTAAAGTTGCCGTGTGAGTTTGAAATCTGACCGTTGGTACATGTGTCAGTTCCTTAGTGACCCAGGGTCATTTCGGACAAATCAGGTTGGGTTGCCCAGTGGCTATAAATAGTCCATCCCCTACAACCATAAACGGTTGGCTGCTCAGATTTTAGTGTACGGCTTTGTCGTTTGAGAGCAACCCACCTCGAAGCTTTTGAGAGAAAATTCCTAGCGAGGAGAAAAGCCCTAACCACCGAGAGCCAGAGTAAATTGGGCATCACTTAAGTCTTCGTGTCTGAGTGATCTGAAGACTTATTACACTTGAGGACTGTGCATCCTCCAGCCGGTTAGGCGTCGCGTTCTTAGCATCCAAGAGAAATTGTGGATTGCCAGTGAATGAAGTCTGTGAAGGTTTGGGAGTCTACCTTGAAGACTTACCAGAGTGATTGGGCGAGGTCTGTGTGACCTTAGCTCAAGGAGAAAACGGTGAGGACTGGGTGTACTGAGCTGCGTGTTCAAGACTGGGTGTCCGGGACTGTGTGTCCTTTGGTTTAAATACCTAGCCGCTCCAACCAGACGTACAGTTGTCACAGCAACTGGAACTGGTCCAACAAATCATTGTCTTCAGCGTGTCACTGGTTTCATCTTCACTTCCTTTTACTTTCAGTTACACACTGTGAAGCCATTGCATGCTTGCTTTATCTTCTGTCTTCACAACATAACTGTATGATTTGTTTGGCTTCATAACTTCTTCCTACCTGATCCTTATTACACCGCAGCTACTTGTCTTGTGCTTTCACTCTATTGAATACTTGACCATGGCTTGCCTAGTGTAATCTAACTTCCGCTGCTTAAGTGATTGGCATATCTGTACTGTTTGTCTTCATAACCTTCACGTTTTGAAGACTTTCATAAAAATCGCCTATTCACCCCCCCTCCAGTCGATACAACGCACTTTCACATCCCACGTTTGTTTTTCAGCCATCGACAATATTTTGTGCTCCCTATATCCCATGACGGATGAAACTATGGTATATGTCATTATGTTTTCTTGTTCCATGTCATATGTGGTAGATGGTTGGCCTTACTATTGATATTGCACTAACGCTATTCAAAGGCATTGCAAAACCAATACCGTGGCAAAGAACATGAACCTCAACCACAAACTCCATTATAGATAAAACCCTATAACTTCGGGAAGGAGATGGCAACATGTGTCATCGAAGGTCGCCTATCAACCCAGACTGCAAGGACCATGAAACTCATCAAAACACTTCAGTAAAGGGCAGAGATGTGCTTGCATCACAAAGAGAGTCGATGGCTGATGACCCGCAAGTATAGGGGATCTATCGTAGTCATTTCGATAAGTAAGAGTGTCGAACCCAACGAGGAGCGGAAGGAAATGACAAGCAGTTTTCAGTAAGGTATTTTTTGCAAGCACTAAAATTATCGGTAACAGATAATTTTGGGATAAGGTAATTTGTAACAGGTAACATGTAACAAAAGTAAACAAGATGCAGCAAGGTGGCCCAATCTTTTTTGTAGCAAAGGATAAGCCTGGACAAACTCTTATATAAAGGAAAGCGCTACCGAGGAGGCGAGGACACATGGGAATTATCGTCAAGCTAGTTTTCATCATGCTCATATGATGCGCGTTCGTTACTTCGATAATTTGATATGTGGGTGGACCGGTGCTTGGGTACTGCCCTTCCTTGGACAAGCATCCCACTTATGATTAACCCTTCTCGCAAGCATCCGCAACTACGAAAAAAAATTAAAAATATGTGCTAACTCATTTCATAAAGCTGTATTTCACTCCATTCATAAACAAAATCTCAGTTCAAAAAGAGACTTTTCTCATTTCGGATAGCAGATTTCACTCATTTCATAAAAACAAAATGCTCTTTGAATTTTTTCACTAAAATCAAATAAAACATTTTAATCATGAAAAATAATATTTAAAAAAGTTGATTTCACTAGATTCAAAAAATAATTTCTCTCCATTCAAATAAATGACTCCACTCATTTCAAAAATACATATTTCACAAATTTCGAAAATCGGATTTCACTCATTTTAAAAATAAATATTTCACTAATTCCAAAAAATGGTTTACACAATTTTTTTAAAAAATAAATAAGTAAAAAAACTAATTTCAATCAATTCAAAAAAATCGATATCACTCATTTCAAAATTTTGATCTCACTAAATAAAAAATCACTCATTTTAAAAAACTATCTTTCAGTAGTTTCAGATAGCGTATATTGTGCATGTCAAGAAACATATTCGCTTTATTTCAGAAAAGCGAGCAAACCCCTTGATTTCACTATAATCAAATAACATATTTCACTTATTCAAAAACTTATTTCACTCCTTCGATATAGCACATTTGACTCAATGAAAAAAGCAGATTTCACTAATTTCAAAAACTGATATCACTCATCTAAAAAACAACCGCTCTTCTCAAAAAACCGATTTGTCTAATATAAAAAAACATATTCACTTATTAAAAAACAGATTTTCTTATTTGAAAAATCAGTCATTCTAGTAAATTGAAAAATCACTCATTTAGAACATAAATATTTAACCCATTTCATATAATTAAAAAATGTTAGAGGTTTACACAATTCATATAACTAAAAGAAATGTTAGAGGTTTACACAATTCATATAATTAAAAAAATGTTAGAGGTTTACACAATTTCAAAAAACAGGTTTCACTTTTTTTTTTGCGCAAGACTCGCACTCGTAGCGCAGCTGCCCAGGACGCAGTGCGGATTCGTCCACACCGTCGGAGGTCGGACTCAGATTTAGTGCCACAGGCAATCTGCTCCTTTCATTTCTGATCCAACGGTTGTGAAACAAAAGTCAGGCAACTGTGGCCGAGTGACTTTGCTTCACCACGTTAGCGGATCTGCCGCCGCCACCTCCTCCATGGATCCCCGCATTGGGTAGCCTGCGTCGCGTCGCCGCCGGTAGCACCGTGCCGCCCCGCGACCTCTACGGCACCACCGACGCCTACCACCTCTTCCCCACCCGACGCCGACGCCGACGCCACCTCTGCTCCGCCCCACCTCCGGCCGTCAGCTCAGGGCAGCTCCTGATCCCGCGCGCTGCTCCGGCGGCGAGCATGGCGTTCGCCGGACGGGACCCCGGGCCCTCACGGCCCGCTCTCCTCATCCTCCTCAAGACGCTACCGCTGCTCGTGCTCCTCACCTTCTCCTCCGCCGCGCCCCCGGCGGCGTCGTCTCCCGCGGCTGTGCACAACAACAACTGGGCCGTGCTCGTCTGCACATCCCGCTTCTGGTGAGACCCCCTCTATCATGCCTGCGTCATACCGCCACCGCGCCGTTCGTTGCTTCCTAGCTGTGCGTCCGTTTGTTGTGGATCAATGCAACTGTAGCGGGTTCAGGTTCAGTGTGCCAAATGTAGCAGTGACTAGTGAGAGGTCTAGAGAAACAAGGGTGTTGCTGTAAGTGCCGACAAGTGCGCGCGGTTCATACAAGGATTCGGATCCCAGTTGGTGTAGATTGCATTCGCCTGTGTATTCATGAGTTTGTGCATCCCTGTTTGCTAAGTATTATATCGATGTCACTATACGGAGCGATTTGATTTTTTTCATTGGCTGGGATCCATTTGTAGTGCTTTATTCTTCTGATTGCGTATAGTTTAATATTGTCATCAGTGGTGGAGCCAGCCTGTTCATAGAGCCTGGGCAAGGCTAATGGTCCCCGTGCTGATGAACATTTGCCGATGAAGCTGCCTACTGAATTCTCCTGCCCTGCTATAGCTTGAACAAAGGTTCCAGGATGAACCTGGGCAAGCCGCCCAGGGTCGCCAGGAGGTGGCTCCGTCATTGATTATCAGTATGACCGGAGATCTCAGTGGTTTTACAACTAATAATTGAATAGAGTTTATTCGTTCTCTCTGTGGGTGTGTAATAATAATGATGATGGCTTAAAATGTCTAGACTGTAATGATGTAAGTTCAGCGAGCACAAGTGTCTTTCGACAGACATTTTGGTATGAACACATGCACAATTGTAGTTTTTCCTCGAATACGCAGAAGAAGAATCCCAAGAAGGGCACATATGCACAATTCTAGTTGTGTTAATACCAGCCAATGTTTTAAAAGTTCTCCCTTTGAGATGCATGTTTAGTTCCCATACCTATAACATTTGAATATGTGGCTTATGCTTTTATGTTGTCTTGTTTTTTTTTTTGCGGGTGTTTTATGTTGTCTTGTTGATGTTGGGTTCTGCTGCTTATCCCTGTTGTCACTTAATTCTGACCTATTATTGAAATGTTATGCAGGTTTAATTATAGACATATGGCCAACACGCTGTCTTTGTACAGGTAGTATACTTAATACAGTTATGCCATTATATGCAATTGTCAATCATTGTCCTATGTAAGGTTATTCCTTAGTAATGAATATACCACTTTTTCCAGGACTGTTAAGAGATTAGGAATACCTGACGAGCGGATAATACTTATGTTGGCGGATGATATGGCTTGTAATCCTCGGAACAATTACCCTGCCCAAGTGTTCAACAATGAGAACCACCAGCTTAATCTTTATGGTGACAATGTTGAGGTGAATCTCTTTTACTCTGAAAATATTGCTGCTGAATTCATAACATTGTAGTTTGAGAACCCCTAGGGTGCAATATCTTCCCAAGCCCATGATGTACATGTATCATTGATACCAATGAGGTACCAAAGCTACGAAATAGTTGATGATATCTAAGCATGCATACCCACAGTAAATGACACACTACGACTACTTGACCTCTTTTTGAACAAGTAGACGCCCATAGGCATATATGATCGATATATTGCAGTACCTACAATCTTGATTTTCCCATTGATAATATCATGAAACAATGCCTCCTAAAAGATGGTCAAATTTTGCAAAACGATGGATACTTAAGGCACTCTACACAGTTCAATATGGCCAGTTAGGTCATTTACGGATGGTGGCAGCTGACAATTATCCAAGTTGTCCACTCATAATGCTATGCAATCAGACATGTGTATTAAAAAAAGTAATATTTGATCTTGGTATGCTGATGTTACTCTTTTGGTTTTCTAATGACAGGTTGATTACCGAGGTTACGAGGTTACAGTTGAAAACTTTTTGCGAGTTTTGACTGGCAGACATGAGAGTGCTGTACCAAGATCAAAGCGTCTCTTAAGTGATGAAGGAAGCCATATTCTTTTGTACATGACTGGGCATGGTGGGGATGAATTTCTGAAGTTCCAAGATAACGAAGAACTTCAGAGCCATGATTTAGCAGATGCAGTAAAGCAAATGAAGGAGAAGCATAGGTTGAATTGTTTAATTATTAACATTTGGATATTGGCTTGCGCCCCTTCATTTCTGGGTTCATTGGTTCTGACCTTTTCACCTTGGTCTTCCTTTCAGATTTAAAGAGTTGTTGATAATGGTAGATACCTGCCAGGCTGCTACTCTGTTTTCACAGGTTTGTTTCTAGTTGCCACAAGTTTGGCTTGACACATACTGAATTACTGTTATACATATTATCCATTTCATTTTGTAACCATCCAATATTTTTACCTTTTGGGTACGGTTCACAGATGTTTTTATTTATTTGTTTTTCGCACAACTAGCTCCAGGTTCATCTTTCTGAATTTGTTCTCCATATGACCATATACACTTTGTAACATTAGTTGTCGCCGTACATCACCTTTTTATCACGAAATAGCTGTTTGGCATATAATAGTGGCAAATGCTGTATATGCCTTTTGTGAAAATGTATGCTAACCACTTGTGTTTCATGATTTGAATAATAGTTCACATAATTATAGATTCAGACAAGGATCTGGTCTGGTTGAGTAGACTTCACCCTCTCGGCTTTTCTTATCTGAAAATTATGTCTAAAGACTGTACCTGACATGTTTAATATATACAGCTTCAATCACCTGGCGTTTTGGCTATTGGTAGCAGCATGAAAGGGGAAAACTCGTACTCTCACCATCTTGACTCAGACGTGAGAACATGCGCTATACAGTTGTTTCAGATAGTATTTGCGAACTTATTATACCTTATTACTACTTGTTACGAAGCTGGTTAATGTTAAATATTTCTGGTGGCAGATTGGTGTTTCTGTTGTGGATAGGTTTACCTTCCATACACTTGCTTTCTTTGAGAAGCTGAACATGTATAGCAATGCTTCATTGAACAGGTGAATAATACTTTACATGTTCTTCTCTTGGATTATGTATATCGGTTGAAAGTTCATCTATTATCTGCATGACAAGGTGTTGAACTTCGTGTTATTTCTTACTGCGATGTCTAATTACTGTAAAAAAATAGTCGTTTACTCTTTTTTGTTGAGTGTGAACGTTGTGTCCTGCCAGGTGATGATCTAGGTGTGCTGTGCAATTTGCTTTGCTGTTTCTATATTAATACAGGTCATGTTCTTGTTCAGTTTTCGAATTTCTATGTAATATGATGTGAAAGGAAGGTCTACATCATTTGGGTGCTTTCTCTATATACATGATGTTAATTTATCCTTTCTTAATCTAAAGAGAGAAGGAAGAATCGAAGACTTTGTTTTTCTTAGCAAAATTGGCCAGTTCAGCTTCAAATGATCACTAGAATAGTTTGTATATTCTTCAATGAACTTTTAAGATTCTTGTTCACCAATGCTTTGATTTCTTTGGTGATCGCTCCACTAAATGCTATTAGCTGAAAATGTGACACCATATGACTTCCGTGCATGTCTGCCTTAAACCAGCCACAACAATCTGATGAGTACACTTGCTTAAAAGGCAGACACGAATGCTTCATAAAAAAATGGTTTGTGCAATATTACCATGCAGCTAGTTTATAACTTGTTTACTTCCGTTAGATCTTCAGTATGGAGATAGTCATTTACAGTAACATATAATTCATTACTAAAAGTGATATTTAACCAATATGCTTTCTTTCGAACTTACATAAAAATAATTGAAATCCATGGCTTCTAACTGCGGGCTAATCATATTGCAGTGAACTTTAAATTCAATGCTGACTGTTTTCTGTGTTCACTTATGAATTAAGAGTCAGTTGTGTCCTCTATTCTAAATTATGTGCTATGTCACTCAACTAGATTCAGTCTTATATTTGTTAAAAGAATATAGCTGGGTGGCCCTCATTAGCATCCAATGCTCATCATGGTGTGTTATAACCTTGTCTTTTATATCCCAGTCTTTTCAACTCATACGACCCTTCCATGCTGCTGTCTACTGCATATTATCGAATGGATCTTTACAAGCGTGCCTTAAACGAGGTAATTGCAAAATAATATCTATTTGTAATGACTCCTCTGTTGTCCATGGCTAAGCCTTTTTCCCCTTCTATTCTGTCTTTGACCAGGTCCCAGTGACAAATTTCTTTGGGTCAGTCATGAAGACTATCCATACCGATTCAGCCTACACAGGCTTCTTAGCTGCACATGACACAGAAACCCCCCTTCCTACCGGAAATGATATACTTGACCATGTCATGTTAGAGGATGAGGCTAGTGCAAGAAGATCAGACATAGAAGAGATGAAAGTGAGTTTTAGTAAATTTTGCAAAAACGAAATAGAATTTTGAGACTAATACTTTGTTAATTGCAACATCCAGGAAGCACAATTAAGGTCGCATGGATGGACAGAGGCCTTGCTAGAACAGCTGGAAGGCAAGAATTCTGATGTTGTTGTGATGTATGGCCTGGGAACTATGGGCATACTGTTGGCAATTTCAACCTGGCTATCAATGTAGGAACTCCGAATTGTGCTGGTAATACATCTTGCAGAAAAACTTGGCCATACTAACTCCCACAGAATGGGACCAAAAAGAGTGTAAATAAGGGAAATACTTTGGGGCTGAAACATTTTGTATTTTGTACCTAATCTTAGTATCCAGTCAGTTTTTATTATTATAATTGATGTGCGTAGTTTTTGTATGGTATGCTCTGCTTTTTTTGGATACGTAGGAAACTATATTTGGTGGACATTTTTGCGCATCTGTTGTTACAGTTCTCTGGATCACATATCACATGTCAGATTATTTCGTCATTATAGTTGAAAACATTTAGGTACGGATAAGAATGTGTACTCAAAACCCAAAATTCTGAGGAACTTTATTTTAGCCAAATGTGCAAAAATTCAGACGTTACATAAGGAAAACACTAAGCAGTCTTTTTTGTTTTTGTTTTCGCGGGAGAAACACTAAAGCAGTCTAAGTGTTATGCTTAGAAGGCGTTCCTGGCACCAAGTTTTGAGCTTTGATCACGCTTAGACCAGTCCTATCTGACACGTACAAGGTGTGGAACTGATCATTACTTCTTCCACTTGAAGGGATATTTGGCTCAAGCTGTAGTTTGTGATTCGAAATGTTTTTTTTCTTCCTTTTTACAGTGTTGGACACATCACCTTCTCATTCTAGATCGCCAGACATGGCATCGACTTGGGTAGTTTTACGCTGGTATCTGCATAGATGAGTATAGCTCCTCCTCTAAAGTCTATTTGCTCATGAAAATTGTATATATAACCCCTATACTCACATCTTAAAACGGTTGCCATCGGCTGCTGATAACACTTCTTATATACTAAGATCACGTCTTCGTGCAGCTTGTGCCGTCTCCCTGAGTATTTTAATAAGATCATGTCTTCGTGCAGCTTTTTCCTGCAAGTACTTTTATGATTTTTAAAATTGTTTTTGTCACCACCTTAATCTCTAATTTCTCACAGGTCTGGTGTTTTTTTTTATGGTCTTATACTGCTGGTTGAGGAATAGCAGTCTAACTCAAAGAAATCTAACCATCAATTTTAGGACCACTAAAAACAATCAACTTTAGGGGCACCAAGGACAATTTTCCATTGGTTTGTTTTTCTTCGGAGGGTAGTTTCAACCAACAGTTTTGTGTCAGACTAGGTTTGATCTGTACAAATATCTGCGAGACTTCACGTTGACATGGCTGAAAAAGTCAATGACCGGAACGGTGCTCTATATGAAAAAAACTAAACTACTGCCTCCGGTCCATATTACTTGTCGCAGCTTTAGTACAAATTTGTACTAAAGTTGCGACAAGTATAATATGGATTGGAGGGAGTATTAAACTCTTTGAAACTACCATCAAATCTATTAGATCATCTCTAGTAGATCTCTCAAGAGTTATTTAAGAGAGAAATTTTTGGTTTGAGGGATTAAGTGATATCCAGCGGATTCCTCAAATGTGTAGTTCTTAAAGAACAAATATAGGTTTGTATCCCTTACAAGTTTGCTCTCTAACCTATTTTTACTCTAAGAGAGGGCATTCTCAGGGAAAGTAGGCAGACTCCTCCCGTCCCGCATTCATGGCGTGCCGACGGGCGTGCCGGTCGATTGGCTCGGCTGCCACTAAAAACCCATGGCTGCCGCCCCGAAACCTAGCCCATCCCACCGCAAACCCATATTTTGCAGCCGTCGCCCCCACTTTAAGCGTCTCCCGCTGCCAAACCAGTTAGTCGCCGCCTTCGTCGAGCTCAAGGTTGCGGCCCCCGGTCGAGCTCCGTCCCCTCCCGAACCCCACATCGCCTCCAGTAGATCCCCTGCCGCCTCTCCGACATCACCACCGCTCCACACGCTGACCCAACCACCCTCTTTACCCCACCACCGCCTTCCCGAGCCGTCCCCGAGCCATCTCCCCCGACTACGTCGCCGACCTAAGTGTTGTTTGTTTGCCCCCGTAGCTTCGTGTTGGGGAACGTTGTAGAAAACAAAAATTTTCCTACGGTTTCACCAAGATCCATCTATGAGTTCATCTAGCAACGAGTCATCGGATGCATCTACATACCTTTGTAGATCGCGAGCGGAAGCGTTCAAAGAACGGGGATGAAGTAGTCGAACACGACGTGATCCAAATCACCGATGACCAAGCGCCGAACGGACGGCACCTCCGCGTTCAACACACGTACGGAGCGGATGACGTCTCCTCCTTCTTAATCCAGCAAGGGGGGAGGAGAGGTTGATGAAGATCCAGCAGCACGACGGCGTGGTGGTGGATGCAGGGCGTCACAGTAGCAGGGCTCCGCCTATACTACGAGAGAGAGATGTAATGGGGAGAGAGGGAGGCGCCAAGGGCTGGTGTGTCAAGTCCCTCCTCTCCTCCCACTATATATAGGGGTGCTAGGGAGGGCGCCGGCCCTAGGAGATGGGATCTCCTAGGGGGGCGGGGGCTAAGGGGTGGGGGCTTGCCCCCCAAGCAAGGGGGCGCCCCCTTTAGGGTTTCCCCCCCAACCCTAGCCGCATGGGCCCTAGGGGAGTGGCGCCCCAGCCCACTTTGGGCTGGGTTTCGTCCCACTTTAGCCCATGGGGCCCCCCGGGACCCTTCCGGTGGTCCCGGTATAATACCGGTGACCCCGAAACTTGTCCCGATGGCCGAAACAGCACTTCCTATATATAATTCTTTATCTCCGGACCATTCCGGAACTCCTCGTGACGTCCGGGATCTCATCCGGGACTCCGAACAACATTCGGGTTACTGCATATACATATCTTCACAACCCTAGCGTCACCGAACCTTAAGTGTGTAGACCCTACGGGTTCGGGAGACAAGCAGACATGACCGAGACGACTCTCCGGTCAATAACCAACAGCGGGATCTGGATACCCATGTTGTCTCCCACATGTTCCACGATGATCTCATCGGATGAACCACGATGTCGAGGATTCAATCAACCCCGTATGCAATTCCCTTTGTCAATCGATATGTTATTTGCCCGAGATTCGATCGTCGGTATCCCAATACCTCGTTCAATCTCGTTACCGGCAAGTCACTTTACTCGTACCGTAATGCATGATCCCGTGACCAGACACTTGGTCACTTTGAGCTCATTATGATGATGCATTACCGAGTTGGCCCAGTGATACCTCTCCGTCATACGGAGTGACAAATCCCAGTCTTGATCCGTGTCAACCCAACAGACACTTTCGGAGATACCCATAGTATACCTTTATAGTCACCCAATTACGTTGTGACGTTTGGTATACCCAAAGCAATCCTACGGTATCCGGGAGTTACACGATCTCATGGTCTAAGGAAAAGATACTTGACATTGGAAAAACTCTAGCAAACGAACTATACGATCTTTATGCTATGTTTAGGATTGGGTCTTGTCCATCACATCATTCTCCTAATGATGTGATCTCGTTATCAATGACATCCAATGTCCATAGCCAGGAAACCATGACTATCTGTTGATCAACGAGCTAGTCAACTAGAGGCTTACTAGGGACATGTTGGTGTTTGTTATTCATACATGTATTACGATTTCCGGATAACACAATTATAGATAAAGACAATTATCATGAACAAGGAAATATAATAATAATGCTTTTATTATTGCCTCTAGGGCATATTTCCAACAGTCTCCCACTTGCACTAGAGTCAATAATCTAGTTACATTGTGATGAATCGAACACCCATGGAATTCTGGTGTTGATCATGTTTTGCCCTAGGGAGAGGTTTAGTCAACGGATCTGCTACATTCAGGTCCGTATGTACTTTACAAATCTGTATGTCTCCATCTTGAACATTTTCACGAATGGAGTTGAAGCGACGCTTGATGTGCCTTGTCTTCTTGTGAAACCTGGGCTCCTTGGCAAGTGCAATAGCTCCAGTGTTGTCACAGAAGAGCTTGATCGGCCCCGACGCATTGGGTATGACTCCGAGGTCGGTGATGAACTCCTTCACCCAAATTGCTTCATGTGCTGCCTCCGAGGCTGCCATGTACTCCGCTTCACATGTAGATCCCGCCACGACGCTCTGCTTGCAACTGCACCAGCTTACTGCCCCACCATTCAAAATATACACGTATCCGGTTTGTGACTTAGAGTCATCCAGATCTGTGTCGAAGCTAGCGTCGACGTAACCCTTTACGACGAGCTCTTCGTCACCTCCATAAACGAGAAACATTTCCTTAGTCCTTTTCAGGTACTTCAGGATATTCTTGACCGCTGTCCAGTGTTCCTTGCCGGGATTACTTTGGTACCTTCCTACCAAACTTACGGCAAGGTTTACATCAGGTCTGGTACACAGCATGGCATACATAATAGAACCTATGGCTGAGGCATAGGGGATGACACTCATCTCTTCTATTTCTTCTGCCGTGGTCGGACTTTGAGCCGAGCTTAATTTCATACCTTGTAACACAGGCAAGAACCCCTTCTTAGATTGATCCATATTGAACTTCTTCAATATCTTCTCAAGGTATGTGCTTTGTGAAAGACCTATGAGGCGTCTTGATCTATCTCTATAGATCTTGATGCCTAATATATAAGCAGCTTCTCCAAGGTTCTTCATTGAAAAACTCTTATTCAAGTAGGCCTTGATGCTGTCCAAGAGTTCTATATCATTTCCCATCAAGAGTATGTCATCTACATATAGTATGAGAAATGCTATAGAGCTCCCACTCACTTTCTTGTAAACGCAGGCTTCTCCATAAGTCTGCGTAAACCCAAACGTTTTGATCATCTCATCAAAGCGAATGTTCCAACTCCGAGATGCTTGCACCAGCCCATAAATCGAGCGTTGGAGCTTGCACACCTTGTCAGCATTCTTAGGATCGACAAAACCCTCCGGCTGCATCATATACAGTTCTTCCTTAAGGAAACCATTAAGGAATGCCGTTTTGACGTCCATTTGCCATATCTCATAATCGTAGAATGCGGCAATTGCTAACATGATTCAGACGGACTTTAGCTTCGCTACCGGTGAGAAAGTCTCATCGTAGTCAACCCCTTGAACTTGTCGATAACCCTTAGCGACAAGTCGAGCTTTCTAGATGGTCACATTACCATCCGCGTCTGTCTTCTTCTTAAAGATCCATTTATTTTCTATGGCTCGCCATTCAACGGGCAAGTCAGTCAAAGTCCATACTTCGTTTTCATACATGGATCCTATCTCGGATTTCATGGCTTCTAGCCATTTGTCGGAATCCGGGCCCGCCATCGCTTCTTCATAGTTCGAAGGTTCACCGTTGTCTAACAACATGATTTCCAAGACAGGGTTGCCGTACCATTCTGGTGCGGAACGTGTCCTTGCGGACCTTCGAATTTCAGTAGGAGCTTGATCAGAAGTATCTTGATCATTATCATTAACTTCCTCTCTAGTCGGTGCTGGCACCTCAGGAACATTTTCTTGAGTTGCGCCATCTTCCGGTTCAAGAGGTAATACTTCATCAAGTTCTACTTTCCTCCCACTTACTTCTTTTGAGAGAAACTCCTTCTCTAGAAAGGATCCATTCTTGGCAATAAAGACCTTGCCTTCGGATCTGAGGTAGAAGGTATACCCAATAGTTTTTGGGTATCCTATGAAGACGCATTTTTCCGACTTGGGTTCGAGCTTTTCAGGTTGAAGTTTCTTGACATAAGCATCGCATCCCCAAACTTTTAGAAATGACAGCTTAGGTTTCTTCCCAAACCATAATTCATACGGTGTCGTCTCAACGGATTTCGACGGAGCCCTATTTAAAGTGAATGCGGCAGTCTCTAAAGCATAGCCCCAAAAAGATAGCAGTAAATCGGTAAGAGACATCATAGATCGCACCATATCTAATAGAGTGCGATTACGACGTTCGGACACACCGTTACGCTGAGGTGTTCCAGGCGGCGTGAGTTGTGAAACTATTCCACATTTTCTTAAGTGTGTGCCAAATTCGTGACTCAAGTATTCTCCTCCACGATCTGATCGTAGAAACTTGATTTTTCTGTCACATTGATTCTCAACCTCACTCTGAAATTCCTTGAACTTTTCAAAGGTTTCAGACTTGTGTTTCATTAAGTATATATACCCATATCTACTCAAGTCATCAGTGAAGGTGAGAACATAACGATAGCCGCCGCGAGCCTCAACACTCATTGGACCGCACACATCAGTATGTATGATTTCCAATAAGTTGGTTGCTCGCTCCATTATTCCTGAGAACGGAGTCTTGGTCATTTTACCCATGAGGCATGATTCGCACGTGTCAAATGATTCATAATCAAGAGACTCTAAAAGTCCATCTGCATGGAGCTTCTTCATGCGTTTGACACCTATGTGACCAAGGCGGCAGTGCCACAAGTATGTGGGACTATCATTATCAACTTTACATCTTTTGGTACTCACATTATGAACATGTGTAGCATTACGTTCGAGATTCATAAAGAATAAACCATTCACCATAGGAGCATGACCATAAAACATATCTCTCATATAAATAGAACAACCATTATTCTCGGATTTAAATGAGTAGCCATCTCGAATTAAACGAGATCCCGATACAATGTTCATGCTCAAAGCTGGCACTAAATAACAATTATTAAGGTTTAAAACTAATCCCGAAGGTAAATATAGAGGTAGCGTGCCGACGGCGATCACATTGACCTTGGAACCATTCCCGACGCACATTGTCACCTCGTCCTTTGCCAGTTTCCGCTTATTCCGCAGCCCCTGCTTTGAGTTACAAATGTGAGCAACTGCACCGGTATCAAATACCCAGGAGCTACTACGGACACTAGTAAGGTACACATCAATTATATGTATATCACATATACCTTTTGTTTTGCCGGCCTTCTTGTCTGCTAAGTATTTGGGGCAATTCCGCTTCCAGTGACCGCTTCCCTTGCAATAAAAGCACTCAGTCTCGGGCTTGGGTCCATTCTTTGGCTTCTTTCCGGCAGCTTGCTTGCCGGGCGCGGCAACTCCCTTGCCGTCCTTCTTGAAGTTCTTTTTACCCTTGCCCTTCTTGAACTTAGTGGTTTTATTCACCATCAACACTTGATGTTCCTTCTTGACTTCTACCTCCGCTGATTTCAGCATTGAAAATAACTCAGGAATGGTCTTTTCCATCCCCTGCATATTGAAGTTCATCACAAAGCTCTTGTAGCTTGGTGGAAGCGACTGGAGGATTCTGTCAATGACCGCATCATCCGGGAGGTTAACTCCCAGCTGAGTCAAGCGGTTATGCAACCTAGACATAGTGAGTATGTGCTCACTGACAGAACTATTTTCCTCCATCTTACAGCTGAAGAATTTGTCGGAGACTTCATATCTCTCGACCCGGGCATGAGCTTGAAAAACCATTTTCAGCTCTTCGAACATCTCATATGCTCCATGTCTCTCAAAACGCTTTTGGAGCCCCGGCTCTAAGCTGTAAAGCATGCCGCACTGAACGAGGGAGTAGTCGTCAACACGTGTCTGCCAAGCGTTCATAATGTCTTGGTTCTATGGGACGGGAGCTTCACCTAGCGGTGCTTGTAGGACATAATCTTTCTTGGCAGCTATGAGGATGATCCTCAGGTTCCGGACCCAGTCCGTATAGTTGCTGCCATCATCTTTCAGCTTGGTTTTCTCTAGGAACGCGTTGAAGTTGAGGACTACGTTGGCCATTTGATCTACAAGACATTGTAAAGAATTTAGACTAAGTTCATGATAATTAAGTTCATCTAATCAAATTATTCAATGAACTCCCACTTAGATAGACATCCCTCTTCTAGTCATCTAAGTATAACATGATCCGAGTCAACTAGGCCGTGTCCGATCATCACGTGAGACGGACTAGTCAACGTCGGTGAACATCTTCATGTTGATCGTATCTTCTATACGACTCATGCTCGACCTTTCGGTCTTCTGTGTTCCGAGGCCATGTCTGTACATGCTAGGCTCGTCAAGTCAACCTAAGTGTTTGCATGTGTAAATCTGTCTTACACCCGTTGTATGTGAACGTCTGAATCAAACACCCGATCATCACGTGGTGCTTTGAATCAACGAATTGTCGCAACGGTGCACAGTTAGGGGGAACACTTCTTGAAATTATTATGAGGGATCATCTTATTTACTACCATCGTTCTAAGTAAACAAGATGCAAAACATGATAAACATCACATGCAATCAAATAATAAACATGACATGATATGGCCAATATCACATAGCTCCTTTGATCTCCATCTTGGGGCTCCATGATTATCTTGTCACCGGCTTGACACCATGATCTTCATCATCATGATCTCCATCATCGTGTCTCCATGAAGTTGCTCGCCAACTATTACTTCTACTACTATGGCTAACGCGTTTAGCAATAAAGTAAAGTAATTTACATGGCGTTTCTCAATGACACGCAGGTCATACAAAAAATAAAGACAACTCCTATGGCTCCTGCCGGTTGTCATACTCATCGACATGCAAGTCGTGATTCCTATTACAATAGTATGAACATCTCATACATCACATATAGATCATTCATCATTCATCACAACTTTGGCCATATCATATCACAAAGCACTTGCTGCAAAAACAAGTTAGACGTCCTCTAATTGTTGTTGCAAGTTTTACGTGGCTGAATTAGGGTTCTAGCAAGAACGTCTTCTTACCTACGTGAAAGCCACAACGTGATTTGTCAACTTCTATTTACCCTTCATAAGGACCCTGTTCATCGAATCCGCTCCAACTAAAGTGGGAGAGACAGACACCCGCCAGCCACCTTATGCAACTAGTGCATGTTAGTCGGTGGAACCGGTCTCACGTAAGCGTACGTGTAAGGTTGGTCCGGGCCGCTTCATCCCACAATATCACTGAAGCAAGATAATACTAGTAGCGGCAAGAAAGTTGACAAATCTACGCCCACAACAAATTATGTTCTACTCGCGCAAGAAGAACTACGCATAGACCTAGCTCTGATACCACTGTTGGGGAACGTTGCAGAAAACAAAAAATTTCCTACGGTTTCACCAAGATCCATCTATGAGTTCATCTAGCAATGAGTCATCGGATGCATCTACATACCTTTGTAGATCGCGAGCGGAAGCGTTCAAAGAACGGGGATGAAGTAGTCGAACACGACGTGATCCAAATCACCGATGACCAAGCGCCGAACGGACGGCACCTTCGCGTTCAACACATGTACGGAGCGGATGACGTATCCTCCTTCTTAATCCAGCAAGGGGGAAGGAGAGGTTGATGAAGATCCAGCAGCACGACGGCGTGGTGGTGGATGCAGGGCGTCACAGTAGCAGGGCTCCGCCTATACTACGAGAGAGAGATGTAACGGGGAGAGAGGGAGGCGCCAAGGGCTGGTGTGTCAAGTCCCTCCTCTCTCCCACTATATATAGGGGTGCTAGGGGGGGCGCCGGCCAAGGTGTGGGGGCTTGCCCCCCAAGCAAAGGGGCGCCCCCTTTAGGGTTCCCCCCCCAACCCTAGCCGCATGGGCCCTAGGGGAGTGGCGCCCCAGCCCACTTTGGGCTGGGTTTCATCCCACTTTAGCCCATGGGGCCCCCCGGGATAGGTGGCCCCACCCGGTGGACCCCCGGGACCCTTCCGGTGGTCCCGGTATAATACCGGTGACCCCGAAACTTGTCCCGATGGCCGAAACAGCACTTCCTATATATAATTCTTTATCTCCGGACCATTCCGGAACTCCTCGTGACGTCCGGGATCTCATCCGGGACTCCGAACAACATTCAGGTTACTGCATATACATATCTTCACAACCCTAGAGGCAACCATGTTGGCTCCCACATGTTCCACGATGTTCTTCACAACCCCAACAACGGGATCTGGATACCCATGTTGGCTCCCACATGTTCCACGATGATCTCATCGGATGAACCACGATGTCGAGGATTCAATCAACCCTGTATGCAATTCCCTTTGTCAATCGATATGTTACTTGCCCGAGATTCGATCATCGGTATCCCAATACCTCGTTCAATCTCGTTACCGGCAAGTCACTTTACTCGTACCGTAATGCATGATCCCGTGACCAGACACTTGGTCACTTTGAGCTCATTATGATGATGCATTACCGAGTGGGCCCAGTGATACCTCTCCGTCATACGGAGTGACAAATCCCAGTCTTGATCCGTGTCAACCCAACAGACACTTTCGGAGATACCCGTAGTATACCTTTATAGTCACCCAATTACGTTGTGACGTTTGGTATACCCAAAGCAATCCTACGGTATCCGGGAGTTACACGATCTCATGGTCTAAGGAAAAGATACTTGACATTGGAAAAACTCTAGCAAACGAACTATACGATCTTTATGCTATGTTTAGGATTGGGTCTTGTCCATCACATCATTCTCCTAATGATGTGATCTCGTTATCAATGACATCCAATGTCCATAGCCAGGAAACCATGACTATCTGTTGATCAACGAGCTAGTCAGCTAGAGGCTTACTAGGGACATGTTGGTGTCTGTTATTCACACATGTATTACGATTTCCGGATAACACAATTATAGCATGAATAAAGACAATTATCACGAACAAGGAAATATAATAATAATGCTTTTATTATTGCCTCTAGGGCATATTTCCAACACTTCGATCCCCTGTGCCGTCTCCCTGAGCTTTGTCGCCACTTTCGTAGCCATCAGCACTGCCGTTGTCGTCGAAGTACCGTGATGTCTGTTGCCGGCCGCGGGGCAAGTTTGCGGCGGAGATCCATGACGCCTTCACGAGCCGTGTGTGGCTAGGCACATTTACCACCGAAGAGGAGGCATCATGCGCTTACACCGCCGTCGTGTGTCACTGGCTGCGAGCGAAACTTAACCTCCCCGCCAATGTGGCGGTTGTGGCTGATCACGCCCCTCCTACCATTCGTATCGTCTACCGGGCCGAGGAGAAGGAGCATCGGAATGTCGAGGCGCAATGCATGACCAAACGCACTGATGCCGACTTGCTGGCCAAGCTCATCGAAGAGGACTCAAACCTCCTAGCCGAGAACCAAGCCTTCTTCGAGTCAGTGGCGGACGAGCGCACAGTCAACCGCTTGACTGCCTCCAAGCCAAGAAGATGTTCAACGAGCTCAGCGATGAGTAGGAGGACAAGGATGAGATGTGTCGTGGAGTCGGACAGCCCCAACCTCAATGAGGCCCGTTACCTCCTTTGACTAAGACTTCTCGGATTACGTTAAGGGTGATGACAAGTAGACCTATGTACTGTGTAGTTTTAGTTATGTTTTATATCGATCATTAACCTAGTTCGATATTGATGTAGTGTCAATGGACTGTTTAATCATGCTATATATATTATGATGTTAATGTGCTATGTTGTTGAATTATTCAATGAACTAGTTTAATTTTTTGTTTGAAGTGAGTTTGTGTACAAAGAGTTGTGTTCAATTTTTTTTTTGGGGGGGGGGGGGTTAAGTTGTAGGAAATCAACTAGATGTAGAAAATTTTAAACCGTAAAAATTATTATTTTTTCTTAAATAAGGGTCAGATTTTGGACTTTTAGGATAAGAGATCGACTAGAGATGCTGTTAGGTGCAACAAGTCGTGATCTGCCATAGAACCTTGGAGCTCCAGTACTCGGTGGAGCCACAAACAATTGCAAAGAGCTTCTGAAGCACACTGAAGGCTATCTTCATGCCGTTTCTTGACATTGGGCAAAGTGAATGTTTTTGTTATCTTTTGGATGTGGAATTGTTTTGACTAATGTGGCCCATATGGGGCATAGATGCCATCCGCAAGGTAGTAACGCATCAGAGTAGTTGTGCCCATTGACTGAATAGTTGCAAGCAGGAGCATCTCCTGTAATAAGCTTAGCAAACATTGGTGATCTCAACAGCACATTTAGGTCATTGTGAGAGTTAAGAAAACTAAAGAATGAATGTCATATCCAAAGATCCTTCGCTACAACTGCCTCAAGAATGATTGTTGGATTGTTGTATTGACCTTTGTACTAACCCTTCCACTCTGCATGACAATTCTTTCAGATCCAGTGCATACAGTCAAGTGATCCAAGTATCCCTGGCCATCATGTTGCTTCACTCTCTGTCATTAGCCTCTGGGTGTCTTCCTCGCTGGATGCCCTCAAGTACTCCAGTCCAAAAGCATCGATCACTGCTCTAGTGAACCTTTGAACGGACTCCAAGATTGTGTCTTCACCAATGTGGACATACGTCAATTGCATCGGCCGAACACCCATATGCCAAAACTCGAACAACTGCAATACACTTCATCAGAGGGCTTGCACTTATTTCTCTGCATGCATTCCTTTTAAGCTTGAACCAATCTCATACTTCTCAACGGCAATGGTGATAAAAAGACTTGTGTACATCCGAAAGCGCGACAAAAGTACATCTCCGGATAGTTTGGATTTGGATCAAAGTAGTCTGCCATGATCTAGGCATGGCCCTCCGCTGTATCACGGCTGAGTTATATGCGGCCAAACGGCAATCCTCTCCTCGGCTGCCGAATATCATCATTGAAAATCATGCCAAGAACGGTTTCAAAGTCTTCATCGTCTTCTTTCATTTTTGATGTCGAGTCCTCAAAGACCATCTCCCTCAAACTATTCATCTTCAATTAAAATGATCCGGTTCAATTCGAGTGTACAAAACAAATCGAAACAGAGGAAAAAAAGTCAAAAAACTCATCTAGACAAACCGTCGAACACTTGTGTGTTGGGGAACGTAGTAATTTCAAAAAATAATAATTCTACGCACACGCAAGATCATGGTGATGCATAGCAACGAGAGGGGAGAGTGTTGTCTACGTACCCTCGTAGACCGTAAGCGGAAGCGTTATATCAACGCGGTTGATGTAGTCGAACGTCTTCACGATCCGACCGATCCAACTACCGAAAGCACGGCACCTCCGAGTTCTGCACACGTACGGCTCGGTGACGTCCTCGCCTTCTCGATCCAGCAAGAGGGGCGAAGTAGTAGCTGAGTTCTGGCAACACGACGGCGTGGTGACGGTGTTGGTGAAGAACAATCTCCGCAGGGCTTCGCCTAAGCACTACGAAAACTATGACGGAGGATAAACTAGAGGGAACGGGGTTGCCGGCACATGGCTTGGTGTTTCTTGATGTGTCTTTGGTGCTAGCCCTGCCCCTCTATTTATATGTTGAGCCCTGGGGTTGAAACTTGGAGTAAAAGCCTCCACAAAGTCGGTTTCACCCGAAAGGCAAGAGTCCTTCTAGGACTCCAGGGCCAGACGCCAGGGTTCCCGGTGTCTGGACCCAGACGCCAGGGACCCTGGCGTCTGGCCCCTGGACTCCGCAAAACTTCTTTTTGTGCTTTCCAATAACCTTGTGGGCTTTCCCCTTTGGCCTCAATAAAGTGTTCTCGTACCCAAACATTTCGGGAAACATCCGGAACCCCTTCCGGTGATTTCCGGAACCCTTCCGGTGACCAAACACTATTATCCCATATATCAAACTTTGTCTCTGGACCATTCCGGAGTTCCTCGTCATGTCCGTGATCTCATCCCGGACTCCGAACAACATTCGGTCACCAACATACATAACTCACATAGTACTATATCGTCAACGAACGTTAAGCGTGCGGACCCTACGGGTTCGAGAACTATGTAGACATGACCGAGACACCTCTCTGGTTAATAACCAATAGCGGGACCTGGATGCCCATATTGGCTCCTACATATTCTACGAAGATCTTTATCGGTCAGACCGCATAACAACATACGTTGTTCCCTTTGTCATCGGTATGTTACTTGCCCGAGATTCGATCGTCGATATCTCAATACCTAGTTCAATCTCGTTACCGGCAAGTCTCTTTACTCGTTCCGTAATACATAATCTCGCAACTAACTCATTAGTTTCAATGCTTGCAAGGATTATGTGATGTGCATTACCGAGAGGGCCCAGAGATACCTCTCCGACAATCGGAGTGACAAATCCTAATCTCGAAATACGCCAACCCAACATGTACCTTTGGAGACACCTGTAGAGCTCCTTTATAATCACCCAGTTACGTTGTGACGTTTGGTAGCACACAAAGTGTTCCTTCGGTAAACGGGAGTTGCATAATCTCATAGTCATAGGAACATGTATAAGTCATGAAGAAAGCAATAGCAACATACTAAACGATCAGGTGCTAAGCTAATGGAATGGGTCATGTCAATCACATCATTCTTCTAATGATGTGATCCCATTAATCAAATGACAACACATGTCTATGGTTAGGAAACATAACCATCTTCGATTAATGAGCTAGTCAAGTAGAGGCATACTAGTGACGTTTGGTTTGTCTATGTATTCACACAAGTATTATGTTTCCGGATAATACAATTCTAGCATGAATAATAAACATTTATCATGATATAAGGAAATAGAATAATAGCATTATTATTGCCTCTAGGGCATATTTCCTTCAGTCTCCCACTTGCACTAAAGTCAATAATCTAGTTCACATCGCCATGTGATTCAACACTAATAGTTCACATCACCATGTGATTAACACCCATAGTTCACATCGTCATGTGACCTATACCCAAAGGGTTTACTAGAGTCAATAATCTAGTTCACATCGTTTATGTGATTAACACCCAAAGAGTACTAAGGTGTGATCATGTTTTGCTTGTGAGATAATATTAGTCAACGGGTCTGTCACATACAGATCCATAAGTATTTTGCGAATTCTATGACTACAATGCTCTGCACGGAGCTACTCTAGCTAATTGCTCCCACTTTCAATATGTATCTAGATCGAGACTTAGAGTCATCCAGATCTGTGTCAAAACTTGCATCGACGTAACTTTTTACGATGAACCTTTTGTCACCTCCATAATTGAGAAATATTTCCTTATTCCACTAAGGATAATTTTGACCGCTGTCCAGTAATCTACTCTTAGATCACTATTGTACTCCCTTGCTTAACACAGTGTAGGGTATATGATAGATCTGGTACACAGCATGGCATACTTTATAGAATCTATGGCTGAGGCATAGGAAATGACTTTCATTCTCTTTCTATCTTCTGCCGTGGTCGGGCTTTGAGTCTTACTCAATTTCACACCTTGTAACACAGGCAAGAATTCTTTCTTTGAGTGTTCCATTTTGAACTAATTCAAAATCTTGTCAAGGTATGTACTCATTGAAAAAACTTATCAAGCGTCTTGATCTATCTCTATAGATCTTGATGCTCAATATGTAAGCAGCTTCACTAAGGTCTTTCTTTGAAAAAAAACCTCCTTTAAAACACTCCTTTATGCTTTGCAGAATAATTCTACATTATTTCCGATCAACAATATGGCATTCACATATACTTATCAGAAATGTTGTAGTGCTCCCACTCACTTTCTTGTAAATACAGGTTTCACCGCAAGTCTGTATAAAACTATATGCTTTGATCAACTTATCAAAGCGTATATTCCAACTCCGAGATGCTTGCACCAGTCCATAGATGGATCGCTGGAGCTTGCATATTTAGTTAACACCTTTACGATCGACAAAACCTTCTAGTTGCATTGTATACAACTCTTCTTTAATAAATCCATTAAGGAATGAAGTTTTGTTTATCCATTTGCCAGATTTCATAAAATGCGGCAATTGCTAACATGATTCGGACATACTTAAGCATCGCTACGAGTGAGAAAAATTCATCGTAGTCAACACCATGAACTTGTCGAAAACCTTTTTGCGACAATTCTAGCTTTGTAGATAGTAACACTACTATCAGCGTCCGTCTCCCTCTTGAAGATCCATTTATTCTCAATTGCTTGCCGATCTTTGGGCAAGTCAACCAAAGTCCACACTTTATTCTCATACGTGGATCCCGTCTCAGATTTCATGGCCTCAAACCATTTCGTGGAATCTGGGCTCATCATCGCTTCCTCATAGTTCGCAAGTTCGTCATGGTCTAGTAACATGACTTCCAGAACAGGATTACCGTACCACTCTGGTGCGGATCTCACTCTAGTTTACCTACGAGATTCGGTAGTAACTTGATTTTGAAGTTACATGATCATCATCATTAGCTTCCTCACTAATTGGTGTAGTAGTCACAAGAACATATTTCTGTGATGAACTACTTTCCAATAAGGGAGAAGGTACAATTACCTTATCAAGTTCTACTTTCCTCCCACTCACTTCTTTCGAGAGAAACTCCTTCTCTAGAAAGGATCCATTCTCAGCAACGAACATCTTGCCTTCGGATCTGTGATAGAAGGTGTACCCAACATTTTTATTTTGGGTATCCTATGAAGACGCACTTCTCTGATTTGGGTTTGAGCTTATCAGGTTGAAACTTTTTCACATAAGCATTGCAACCTCAAACTTTAAGAAATGACAGCTTAGGTTTCTTGCCAAACCATAGTTCATACGGTGTCGTCTCAACGGATTTAGATGGTGCCCTATTTAACGTGAATGCAGCTGTCTCTAATGCATAATCCCAAAACGATAGTGGTAGATTGGTAAGAGACATCATAGTTCGCACAATATCTAATAAAGTACGGTTTATGACGTTCGGATACACCATTATGCTGTGGTTTTCCAGGTGGCGTGAGTAGTGAAACTATTTCACATTGTTTTTAACTGAAGGCCAAACTTGTAACTCAAATATTTTACTTCTGCGATCATATCGTAGAAACTTTTTATTTTTGTTACGATGATTCTCCACTTCACTCTGAAATTCTTTGAACTTTTCAAATGTTTCAGACTTGTGTTTCATCAAGTAGATATACCCATATCTGCTCAAATCATCTGTGAAGGTCAGAAAATAACGATACCCGTCGCGAGCCTCAACACTCATCGGATCACATACATCAGTATGTATTATTTCCAATAAGTCAGTTGCTCGCTCCATTGTTCCGGAGAACGGAGTCTTAGTCATCTTGCCCATAAGGCATGGTTCACAAGCATCAAGTCATTCCAAAATCCCATCAGCATGGAGCTTCTTCATGCGCTTTACACCAATATGACCTAAACGGCAGTGCCACAAATAAGTTGCACTATCATTATTAACTTTGCATCTTTTGTCTTCAATATTATGAATATGTGTATCACTACGATCGAGATCCAACAAACTATTTTCATTGGGTGTGTAACCATATAAGGTTTTATTCATGTAAACAGAACAACAATTTATTCTCTTACTTAAATGAATAATCGTATTACAATAAACATGATCAAATCATATTCATGCTCAACGCAAACACCAAATAACATTTATTTAGGTTCAACACTAATCCCAAAAGTATAGGGAGTGTGCGATGATGATCATATCAATCTTGGAACCACTTCCAACACACATCGTCACTTCACCCTTAACTAGTCTCTGTTTATTCTGCAACTCCCGTTTCGAGTTACTAATCTTAGCAACCGAACTAGTATCAAATACTGAGGGGTTGCTATAAACACTAGTAAAGCACACATCAATAACATGTATATCAAATATACTTATGTTCACTTTGCCATCCTTCTTATACACCAATCACTTGGGGTAGTTTCGCTTCCAGTGACCAGTCCCTTTGCAGTAGAAGCACTTAGTCTCAGGCTTAGGACCAGACTTGGGCTTCTTCACTTGAGTAGCAACTTGCTTGCCATTCTTCTTGAAGTTCCCCTTCTTCCTTTTGCCCTTTTCTTGAAACTAGTGGTCTTGTCTACCATCAACACTTGATGTTTTTCTTGATTTCTACCTTCGTCGATTTTAGCATCACGAAGAGCTTGGGAATCGGTTCTGTTATCCCTTGCATATTATAGTTCATCATGAAGTTCTACTAACTTGGTGATGGTGACTAGAGAATTCTGTCAATCACTATTTTATCTGGAAGATTAACTCCCACTTGATTCAAGCGATTGTAGTGCCCAGACAATCTGAGCACATGCTCACTAGTTGAGCGATTCTCCTCCATCTTTTAGCTATAGAACTTGTTGGAGATTTCATATCTCTCAACTCAGGTATTTGCTTGAAATATTAACTTCAACTCCTGGAACATCTCTTATGGTCCATGACGTTCGAAACGTCTTTGAAGTCCCGATTCTAAGCCGTTAAGCATGGTGCACTAAACTATCAAGTAGTCATCATATTGAGCTAGCCAAACGTTCATAATGTCTGCATCTGCTCCTGCAATAGGTCTGTCACCTAGCGGTGCATCAAGGACATAATTCTTTTATGCAACAATGAGGATAAACCTCAGACCACGGATCCAATCCGCATCATTGCTACTAACATTTTTCAACACAATTTTCTCTAGGAACATATCAAAATAAACACATGGAAGCAACAACGCGAGCTATTGATCTACAACATAATTTGCAAAATACTACCAGGACTAAGTTCATGATAAATTTAAGTTCAATTAATCATATTACTTAAGAACTCCCACTTAGATAGACATCCCTATAATCCTCTAAGTGATCACGTGATCCAAATCAACTAAACCATGTCCGATCATCACGTGAGATGGAGTAGTTTCATTGGTGAACATCACTATGTTGATCATATCTACTATATGATTCACGCTCGACCTTTCGGTCTCCGTGTTCCGAGGCCATATCTGTATATGCTTGGCTCGTCAAGTATAACCTGAGTATTCCGCGCGTGCAACTGTTTTGCACCCGTTGTATTTGAACATAGAGCCTATCACACCCGATCATCACGTGGTGTCTCAGCACGAAGAACTTTCGCAACGGTGCATACTCAGGGAGAACACTTCTTGATAATTAGTGAGAGATCATCTTATAATGCTACCGTCAATCAAAGCAAGATAAGATGCATAAAAGATAAACATCACATGCAATCAATATAAGTGATATGATATGGCCATCAACATCTTGTGCTTGTGATCTCCATCTTCGAAGCACCGTCGTGATCACCGTCATCACCGGCGCGACACCTTGATCTTCATCGTAGCATCGTTGTCGTCTCGCCAATCTTATGCTTCCACGACTATCGCTACCGCTTAGTGATAAAAGTAAAGCATTACAGCGCGATTGCATTGCATACAATAAAGCGACAACTATATGGCTCCTGCCAGTTGCCGATAACTCGGTTACAAAACATGATCATCTCATACAATAAAATTTAGCATCATGTCTTGACCATATCACATCACAACATGCCCTGCAAAAACAAGTTAGACGTCCTCTACTTTGTTGTTGTAAGTTTTACATGGCTGCTACGGGATTAAGCAAGAACCAATCTTACCTACGCATCAAAACCACAACGATAGTTTGTCAAGTTGGTGTTGTTTTAACCTTCGCAAGGACCGGGCATAGCCACACTCGGTTCAACTAAAGTTGGAGAAACTGTCACCCGCAAGCCACCTATGTGCAAAGCACGTCGGGAGAACCGGTTTCGCGTAAGCGTACGCGTAATGTCGGTCCGGGCCGCTTCGTCCAACAATACCGCCGAACCAAAGTATGACATGCTGGTAAGCAGTATGACTTATATCGCCCACAACTCACTTGTGTTCTACTTGTGCATATAACATCAACACATAAAACCTAGGCTCTGATACCACTGCTGGGGAACGTAGTAATTTCAAAAAAAAATCCTACGCACATGCAAGATCATGGTGATGCATAGCAACGAGAGGGGAGAGTGTTGTCTACGTACCCTCGTAGACCGTAAGCGGAAGCGTTATATCAACGCGGTTGATGTAGTCGAACGTCTTCACGATCCGACCGATCCAAGTACCGAAAGCATGGCACCTCTGAGTTCTGCACACGTACAGCTCGTTGACGTCCTCGCCTTCTCGATCCAGCAAGAGGGGCGAAGTAGTAGATGAGTTCCGGCAGCACGACGGCATGGTGACGGTGTTGGTGAAGAACAATCTCCGCAGGGCTTCGCCTAAGCACCACGAAAACTATGACAGAGGATAAACTAGAGGGAACGGGGTTGCCGGCACACGGCTTGGTGTTTCTTGATGTGTCTTTGGTGCTAGCCCTGCCCCTCTATTTATATGTTGAGCCCTGGGGTTGAAACTTGGAGTAAAAGCCTCCACAAAGTCGGTTTCACCCGAAAGGCAAGAGTCCTTCTCGGACTCCAGGGCCAGACGCCAGGGTTCCCGGCGTCTGGACCCAGACGCCAGGGACCCTGGCGTCTGGCCCCTGGACTCCACAAAACTTCTTTTTGCGCTTTCCAAAAACCTTGTGGGCTTTCCCCTTTGGCCCAACTAAAGTGTTCTCGTACCCAAACATTTCGGGAAACATCCGGAACCCCTTCCGGTGATTTCCGGAACCCTTCCGGTGACCAAACACTATTATCCCATATATCAAACTTTGTCTCCGAACCATTCTGGAGTTCCTCGTCATGTCCGTGATCTCATCCCGGACTCCGAACAACATTCGGTCACCAACATACATAACTCACATAGTACTATATCGTCAACGAACGTTAAGCGTGCGGACCCTACGGGTTCGAGAACTATGTAGACATGACCGAGACACCTCTCTGGTCAATAACCAATAGCGGGACCTGGATGCCCATATTGGCCCCTAGATATTCTACGAAGATCTTTATCGGTCAGACCGCATAACAACATACGTTGTTCCCTTTGTCATCGGTATGTTACTTGCCCAAGATTCGATCGTCGGTATCTCAATACCTAGTTCAATCTCGTTACCGGCAAGTCTCTTTACTAGTTCCGTAATACATCATCTCGCAACTAACTCATTAGTTGCAATGCTTGCAAGGCTTATGTTGTAACGCCCCAGATATTACTTTCCCAATTTGTACTCCAACTCTTGCCGTTTCCGGCATTAAGTTATATTTATTCCTCGGGTTCAGGTCTTTGTCTCCATGTGTTGTTTTCGTTTTCGTGCATCTCATATCATGTCATCACGTGCATTGCATTTGCATACATGTTCATCTCATGCATTCGAGCATTTTCCCCGTTGTCCGTTTTGCATTCCGGCCCTTCCTTCTCCTCCGGTGGCCATTTCTAGCTTTCTTTCGTGTGTGGGGATTAAACATTTCCGGATTGGACCGAGACTTTCCATGTGGCCTTGGTTTACTACCGGTAGACCGCCTGTCAAGTTTCGGGTCATTTGGACTTCGTTTGATACTCCAACGGTTAACCGAGGGACCGAAAAGGCCTCGTGTGTGTTGCAGCCCAACACCCGTCCAATTTGGCCCAAAACCCACCAAACTCTGCTCCATCGTCTCGGTCGTTCGATCACGATCGCGTGGGCGAAAACCGCACCTCATTTGGACACTCCTAGCTCCCTCTATGCCTATATATACCCCCTCCATTCAGATCTCTTCTTCCGCTGTCCAAAACCCTAAAAAAACATCCTCCGCCACCGACGGACACGTCCGCCCCGGCCGGACGCGTCCGCCCGAGCCAATCCCGAACCGCCACCTGTCCCGAGAGGGGATCACTTCGCCGCGATCCGCGCCGGCCCGCGGGGCCCGAAGCCGGCCCTCTCCCGTCGCCGCCTGGGCCAGGGGCGCCCGCGCCGCGCCGCCGCTTCTTCCCGCGCTCCGGTGGCCGGAGCCACCACCGCCGCCATCGCCACCTATCGCCGTGCTCCGCCGCGCACCACCGCGCCGGATCTCCCCGCCGGCGCCCGAGCCCGCGCCCCTCGCCGCCTCCTCCTCACCGGCCGGCCCCGGATCCGGCCTCCTCGCCTCGGGAAGCGCCAACTCTGGCCATCTCCAACAAACTCCGGCGAGCTCCCCGGCGTGCATCAGATTCCGCGCCCGATCTGGATCTCAGATCCGGATTTGTCTAGGGTTGACTTTTCCCTCTCCCCCCTAATTTTATGCAAACTTTGACCTGCCATATCTCCGCATCCGTAGCTCCGTTTTGGACATATGATATATCAAAATCTTCGTCTCGATGAGTACATCATTTCATTCCATTGCATCATTTGCATTTGAGTTTATCTTGATGCCCAAAATGCTGTTAGAAGGAGGCATCGTGAGTTAAATTGCAGATCCGTTAGCTCATCATTGACTTTTGTCATTTTTGCCATGATTATTGTGTGCATGATATGCCTGTGCCCCTCTGGGATGAATTGTTAAGCATTTTGTCTTCTTTCCAGAGGTGCCACCCATGCATTTTTAGGATGTGTGTGTTGTCTTGTGCAAGCTTGCAAAGAGGGGTACCTGAGATTGCTGATTTCAGGGACTTAGTGATTTTCACTGTCTGGGATGTTTTAGTTCATGATGCTATATGTCCAGCTTGTTTCCTAGTGATCCGTGCCCCTTTTGAGTATGATCAGTAAGGGACATTTGTTAATCTTGTTGTGCTATATCCATCCATGTCTTTACTTGTTATGTTGGAGCACCCTAGGTTGAGTCAATCGAGCTCAACTTTTGCATTGTTGTTAATTTGGGCAGATCGTGAACTCTTTTGCGATTTTGCCGGTGCATTTGCTAGTCATCCATGCATGCTATGCCATTGTTCTTGCCATGTCTAGCTAGCATTTTGTGCCTTCTTTACGGATATATGCTTGACTTGCCATGACTTGCACCGTAGTGAGTGCATCGAGCTCGTTTACATGCCTCCGTGAGTTATGATTTCAGCATGTCTCAGTTTTCACCAAGTCTGAAAACTGATTGTGCTTCATCTATGTTCGTGTGCTCGTTAGAGTATTTTGTGAACCCTTTTGGCCCCAGGTCACTTTGGGTGTTTTGTTAAGCTTGTTGAGTAGCTCCATGCCATGTTCTTACTTGTCATGTTCAGGTTATGTTTCATGTTGTTTTGCTGCTCTTAAGAGAGCATCGTGGTCTGAAATTTCAGACTAGTGTTAATTTCACTAAGTCTGAAATCTGTTTTGCTTATTCAGTTTTGCCATGCTTGTTTGAACCCCTTAATGGATGAATTTGCCTATGGCTCAGTCCTAGTGATTTGTTAAGCATATTGTGTACATCCCTGCCATGCATTTTGTTTTCATGTTTGGTGGCTGTAGCATGTTCATTTCGTTGCATTTAGGAGCCTACTTGCTGTAAATCGCAGATCAGTTCGTTTCGTAAAACGCTTGCCATTTCCAAACCGTAGCTCCGATTCCAATGATATTTATATCGTTTTTAGGTGATTTCATCCCCTCTATCCAGTGGCACACTTGGTTTTCTAAGTTGAGGCCAGGTTCATGCATTTCCTGTCACGTCTTGCATTTTGCATCCCGCATAGCATACCATATTTGCATATTATTGGTTACCCTTGCACGTGGTTGATTGTATCCTTGTTGCTTGTTTGTGTTGTTGGGTAGAGCCGGGAGACGAGTTCGCTAACGAGGTGCCCGTTGAGTTTGCTTTTGAGGATCCAGTCAACTCTGACAACTGTGCAGGCAAGATGATCATACACTTGAAATCACTACTATCTTTGCTATGCTAGTTGCTCGCTCTTTTGCTTTGCCAATGCTACGATGCCTACCACTTGCTTGTCAGCCTCCCAATTGCCATGATTGAACCTCTAACCCACCTTTGTCCTAGCAAACCGTTGATTGGCTATGTTACCACTTTGCTCAGCCCCTTCTTATAGCGTTATTAGTTGCAGGTGAAGATTGGAGCCGTTCCTTCTTGGAACCTTTATTTACTTGTTGGGATATCATTATATTGTCATGTTATCTTAATTCATCTATATACTTGGTTAAGGGTGGAAGGCTCGGCCTCTCGCCTAGTGTTTTGTTCCACTCTTCCCGCCCTAGTTTCCGTCATATCGGTGTTATGTTCCCGGATTGTTGCGTCCCTTACGCGGTTGGGCTATAATGGGAACCCCTGGATAGTTCGCCTTGATTAAAGCTTTTCCAGCAATGCCCAACATTGGTTTTACCATTTGCCACCTAGCCTCTTTTTCCCTTGGGTTTCCGGAGCCCGAGGGTCATCTTATTTTAACCCCCCCCCCCCCCCGCCCCAGGCCAGTGCTCCTCTGAGTGTTGGTCCCACCGAGCGATGTCCGGGGCTACCAGGGGCAACTCTGGGCTGGCCTACCCGACGTCTGGCTCATCTGAGTGTGCCCTGAGAACGAGATATGTGCAGCTCCTATCGGGATTTGTCGGCACATTCGGGCGGTGTTGCTGGACTTGTTTTGACCTGTCGAATCATCTTGTTGTACCGAGATACCGAGTGTGATCGGTGTGTCTTGGGTGGAGGTCTATTCCTTCATTGACCGTGAGAGCTTGTTATGGGCTAAGTTGGGACCCCCTGTAGGGATTGATCTTTTGAAAGCCGTGCCCGCGGTTATGGGCAGATGGGAATTTGTTAATGTCCGGTTGTAGATAACTTGAACCTTAATTAATTAAAATGAATCAACTGAGTGTGTTGCCGTGATGGCCTCTTCTCGGCGGAGTCCGGGAAGTGGACACGGTGTTGGAGTTATGTTTGCGCAGGTTGCTCTCTAGTTTCTCGCTCGTGCCTTGCCTCCTCTTCTCGCTCTCTTTTGCGAATAAGTTAGCCACCATATATGCTAGTCGCTTGCTGGAGCTCCACTTATACATTACCCCTTTCCTACCTATTAAGCTTAAATAGTCTTGATCGCGAGGGTGCGAGATTGCTGAGTCCTTGTGGCTCACAGATTACTATTACACCAGATGCAGGGACAGACGATACAGCTCCAGATGGCGCGCTCGAGCTCAAGTGGGAGTACGACGAGGACTCTCAGCGTTACTATGTGTCTTTTCCTGATGATCAGTAGTGGTGCCCAATCGGGGTTAGATTCAGGGCCTTGTCGCATGTTGGGAGTCTTTTCTATTTTGGCGTCGTAGTCGGGCCATGAGTGAATTGTATGATGGATGTTATTTATGTACTTTGATGTGACGTGGCGGGTGTAAGCCAACTAAGTTCTTCCCCTTTATATTATTTATGTACATGGGATGTGTAATGATTTCCTAACTTGCGACATTGCTTTCAATGCGGCTATGCCTCTAAGTCGTGCCTCGACACGTGGGAGATATAGCCGCATCGAGGGCGTTACAAGTTGGTAATCAGAGCCTTCCCCGACCTTAGGAGCCCCCATTGCTTGATCGTTTTTAGCAGACGAGTTGTGTCTAGAAAAATGTTTTGAGTCCTTAGGAATTATATATCGGAGAGATTAGGAATTCTTTTTACTTCCCAGTCTCCTCATCGCTCTGGTAAGGCATCCTGACGTAGAGTTTTGACTCTTCTCTTCTCGAATTTCACAAAAAAAAATTTAGGATCACGCGAGTATCTTGGTTTTGTTCCGATGGCTTATGATGAGAATACTGTCTTGGTGCCTCCTGTCAGGGGTTTAGTGGAAGTGTCCTGGGGAGTTGAGCTCTGAGGTGTTGTCATCATAATTTTATCGTTGCAATTCTGGTATACTTGAGATATGTTCGCAACATCGAAAATCTCCTTTATGCAGTTCGTTGGTGAGATAACCTCGACACCACCAAGTACTGGGGCGGGAGTTCGGGAGTATCGCCATAACCTGTATAACGGATGCTTTTCGAAGGTTGAGGTAGATGATTTCCGAAGGTTTCTTGGTTATGTGTTGAAGGATGGATACAGCTAGATGTAGGATTTGCTAGCTTGGGTGAGATATTATGCTTCCCCTGTATCCCCAACACCTGATTGCATAACCGGAAAGTTTCGGGAGTTCCATAGGTGGGAATTCAAGTAGCTCGTAGGATATCTTTCCAACAAATGTATGATATGAAATTGGGGTTCGACGTCTAGTGGTTCGCCTATTCACGGTCGATTTTACAGTGGCCTCGTTGTGTCTTAAAGAGTCCTTGGCTATGCTGACTCGGGGACGCTTCGTATGTCATGTGCACTGCCTTGTACATGATGGTGCTGTACGATCGAGCCCGTGTAGGTCCCACCACGAAAACCTCGGACGGAATTTCTATCATATGTTTGTTCCGGCTTATTCCGCAAGCCAACCCTTGGTTTTATTTTCAGTTGTGGTATTCGAGTTCCTTCGACGTCATTTGTTGATTCCACCCCTCGTTGATGTACCCATTCTACCTGATTCTTCGTGGCTTCGCAATTTAGGAATATGTGACCACTTCAAGAGAAGTGCATTCGTTCATTTTGTTCGGATGTGAAGACTTTATGTTGCAATTTTTCATTCCGTTGGATTCACCTTCAATATTTGTCTATTTGTGTGCTAATGGTGGTCAACCTCTCCAGGATGGCTCCTCCAACGCGCACGACTCCGAACCCTGATCCGCCACCACCTCCACCGCCTCCGGAGGCTTGGCAAGCTGTGATGGCCGCTACTAATGCAAATACACAGTTGATCATGCAAATCCTCCAAGAGCGCAATCAAGGCAGTCAAGGGAATTAAGGCAACAATCAGAACCATTTTGCTACTCTGAACCAGTTCCTCGCAAATGGTCCAAAGACGTTCAGCAATTGTGTTGAGGCTACCGATGCTGACGATTGGCTAGTGGATCTGGGCAAGCATTTTGAATGCAGCAACGTCAGGCCTGAAGATTTCGTCAAGTTCGCTTCTTTCCAGCTCAAAGATCAGGCCGCAGAGTGGTTCCAGCAGTACAAGGTTTCTAGAGGAGGACGTTTGATCACTTGGGATGATTTCCGTCGTGATTTCCGAGCTCATCACATCCCTCAAAGTGTGACTGAAAGCAAACGTGAGGAATTCCGCAATCTGAAGCAAGGCTCTTTGTCTGTCTATGACTACAACAAGTTGTTCCAGAAGCTCGCCCGTTTTGCCAAGCAGGATGTTCCTGATGAGAAGAGCATGATCTATCAGTTCAGGGGTGGTCTCCGTGAGGAAATTCAGCTCGCTCTTGTCCTCTTCGAGCCGCTGAGATACGATGAGTTCTACAACATGGCACTGAAGCAAGAGGCTGCTCAGTTGAGGTGTGATGCTTCCAGGAAGCGAGTCAGAGACACTACGCCTTCTTCCTCTACTCAAGTGGCCAAGCAGCAGAAGTATTGGCTTCCTCCTCCTCTGTTCCGTCAGCCGTTTCAGCAGAAGAGCAAAGGTGGCAGTGGTTCATCCCACCCACCCAACCCAGGCTTTCAGAACAAGACTTCGTCTCAAGCTCCAAGATCAAGTGCTCCGTACCACCATCCGCTTTCTGAGGTCACGTGCAACAAGTGCCAACAGAAGGGTCACTACGCCAACAAGTGTTTCAACCAGAGGCGTCTTCCTCCTCCTCCTCCTGTCAGATCGGCAAGTACAGCTGTGGTCAAGCATAACCCCAAGTCCGCCAAGGTCAACTTGATGAACGCAGCTCAGGCAGAGGATTCTTCGGATGTGATCATGGGTAACCTTCCTGTTAATGATATTCCTGCAAAAGTTCTTTTGATACGGGTGCATCACATTGTTTCATCTCGAGGCCATTTGTTTCTAAGCATGAGTTGCCTTTGCAAGATTTGCCTAGACAGTTGTCTGTTGTTTCTCCGGGCAAATTCATGAATGCTAGCGCTATTGTTCCGGATATTTCTATCACATTGGGCGATTACAAGTTTCTCTCTTCCCCGGTGGTTCTTGGTAATTCTGATATCGATCTTATTCTTGGGATGGACGGGCTCTCTAAACACAAGGCTCACCTCGATTGTGCAGCCAGGCAGATTCAACTGACTCATTCGTCTGAGGATGTCATTGTCTTTGCCGCTCGGGATAATACCATCCAGTTGTTTTCTCTCAATGAGAAGGGTGAATTGGATGCTATTTTGCAGATTCCGGTTGTTTGTGAGTATCAAGACGTCTTCCCAGAAGAACTCCCAGGAATGCCTCCGCACCGGCCGGTTGAATTTGTTATTGAACTTGAGCCCGGTACGGAACCTGTGTGCAAACGTCCCTACAAGCTCGGCCCCGAAGAGTTGAAGGAGTTGAAGAAACAACTCGATGTTCAAGAAAGAATGGGTCTCATTCGGCCTAGTACTTCTCCGTGGGGTTGTGGTGTTCTTTTTGTGAAGAAGAAGGATGGAACGGACCGACTTTGTGTTGATTATCGTCCATTGAACAAGAAGACCATCAAGAACAAATACCCACTTCCCAACATTAATGAGCTGTTTGAACAACTCAAGGGTGCCCAAGTATTCTCCAAGCTAGATCTCTGTATGGGTTATCATCAAATTCGCATTCGTGAGCAAGATATTCCCAAGACGGCGTTCAGAACAAGCTATGGGTCATATGAATACACTGTCATGTCTTTTGGCCTCGCCAACGCTCCTCCGACGTTCTCTCGCATGATGAACTTCATCTTCAACCCCTACACCAATGACTTCATTTTGGTCTATCTCGACGACATTCTGGTTTTCTCGAAGAACAAGGAAGATCATGCCAAGCACTTGCGTTTGGTTCTTGACAAGCTCAGGGAACATCAGTTCTACGCCAAGTTCTCCAAGTGTGAATTTTGGCTCGATGAGGTGCTTTATCTTGGCCATATCATCTCTGCCAAGGGCATTTCTGTGGATCCTGAGAAGGTGTCCGCAATTGTTAATTGGGAACCTCCTCAGAACATGAAGCAACTCCGTAGCTTCCTCGGTCTTGCAAGCTATTACCGAAGATTCGTTGAAAACTTTTCCAAGATCGCGAAGCCTCTCTCAAATCTTCTTCAGAAGCACGTCAAGTATGTTTGGTCTCCGGAGTGTGATATTGCTTTCAACGCTTTGAAAGAAAAATTAATCACTGCTCCAGTTCTGACTCCGCCTGATGAAACCAAGCCGTACGAGGTCTTTTGTGATGCCTCTCTCCAAGGTCTAGGTGCCGTACTGATGCAAGAGAAGAAAGTTGTTGCTTATACCTCTCGCCAGTTGAAGCCTAATGAGAAGAACTACCCCACTCATGATCTCGAGTTGGCGGCAGTTGTGCACACTTTGTTGACTTGGAGACATCTTCTATTGGGAAGGAAAGTGGACATTTTCACTGATCACAAGAGTCTCAAGTACATCTTCACTCAGCCTAATCTCAACCTCAGGCAGACTCGACGGGTCGAAATGATTCAAGAGTACAATCCAAGTATCGAGTATACTCCAGGCAAGGCCAATGTGATTGCTGACGCTTTGAGCAGAAAAGCATATTGCAACAGTCTGATTCTCAAGCCTTATCAACCCAAGCTTTGTGAAGCTTTCCGCAAACTTAATCTACAAATTGTTCCTCAAAGTTTCCTCGCCAACCTTCAAGTCTCTCATACCTTGGAAGACCAGATTCGCCAAGCCCAGCTTCTTGATGCTATGGTGAAAAAGGTGAAGATTGGTATTGCAAAGAGTCAGTCCAAGTACAAGTGCTACCGACTTGATGACAAGGACACTCTCTTCTTTGAGGATCGAATTGTTGTGCCCAAAGGTGAACTTCATAAAGTGATCATGAACGAGGCTCACAACTCTCTCCTCTCCATCCACCCGAGGAGCACGAAGATGTATCAGGATCTGAAGCAAACTTATTGGTGGACTCGAATGAAGCGCGAGATCGCTCAATTCGTAAATGAATGTGATGTCTGCAGAAGAGTGAAGGCAGAACACCAAAGGCCAGCAGGTCTCCTCCAACCTCTTGCCATTCCAGAATGGAAGTTTGACCACATTGAAATGGACTTCGTGACTGGGTTTCCAAAGTCCAAGCATGGCAATGATGCTATATTCGTTGTCATCGACAAGCTCACCAAAGTGGCTCATTTTTTGCCTATCAAAGAGTCTATCACTGCAGCTCAATTGGCGGAACTCTATACCTCTCGAATTGTCTCTCTGCACGGTATTCCTCAAGTGATATCTTCAGACCGTGGCAGCATCTTTACCTCCAAGTTTTGGGATTCTTTTCAGAAGGCCATGGGCACCAACATTCGCTTCAGCACTGCTTTCCATCCTCAAATAAGCGGTCAAGTCAAGCGTGTCAACCAGATTCTTGAAGATATGCTCAGGGCTTGTGTTATCTCCTTCGGCATGAAGTGGGAGGATTGTCTTCCTTATGCTGAATTCTCATACAACAACAGTTTTCAAGCAAGTTCGGGCAAGGCCCCATTTGAAATTTTGTATGGTAGGAAGTGCCGTACACCTCTCAACTGGTCTGAAACCGGTGAACGTCAGCTGCTGGGTAATGATCTAATCACAGAGGCAGAAGAAATGTGCAAGGTCATTCGTGATAACCTCAAAGCAGCCCAATCCCGCCAGAAGAGCTACTATGATAGTAAGCACCGTGATTTGGCTTTCGAGATCGGAGATCATGTTTACCTCCGCGTCTCTCCTATGAAAGGGACTCGTCGCTTCGGTATCAAAGGGAAGCTTGCCCCTAGATACGTCGGACCTTTCAAGATTGTCAGCAAGAGAGGCGACCTCGCCTATCAACTCGAGCTTCCTTCAAACTTTGCCAATGTTCATGATGTGTTCCATGTCTCCCAACTCCGAAAGTGCTTCAAGACGCCTGAACGCACCGTCAACTTCGAGGAACTTGAGCTCCAAGAAGATCTCTCCTATCGTGAGCACCCAATTGCAATCCTTGAAGAGACTGAACGCAGAACTCGCAACAAGTCAATCAAATTTCTCAAAGTCAAGTGGTCACACCATTCCGACCGTGAAGCTACCTGGGAACGCGAGGATCACCTCCGTTCTGAGTACCTGGAGTTCTTTCAGTCCTAGATCTCGGGACGAGATCTTTTCGTAGTGGTGGAGTGTTGTAACGCCCCAGATATTACTTTCCCAATTTGTACTCCAACTCTTGCCGTTTCCGGCATTAAATTATATTTATTCCTCGGGTTCGGGTCTTTGTCTCCGTGTGTTGTTTTCGTTTTCGTGCATCTCATATCATGTCATCACGTGCATTGCATTTGCATACATGTTCATCTCATGCATTCGAGCATTTTCCCCGTTGTCCGTTTTGCATTCCGGCGCTTCCTTCTCCTCCGGTGGCCATTTCTAGCTTTCTTTCGTGTGTGGGGATTAAACATTTCCGGATTGGACCGAGACTTGCCATGTGGCCTTGGTTTACTACCGGTAGACCGCCTGTCAAGTTTCGGGTCATTTGGACTTCGTTTGATACTCCAACGGTTAACCGAGGGACCGAAAAGGCCTCATGTGTATTGCAGCCCAACACCCCTCCAATTTGGCCCAAAACCCACCAAACTCTGCTCCATCGTCTCGGTCGTTCGATCACGATCGCGTGGGCGAAAACCGCACCTCATTTGGACACTCCTAGCTCCCTCTATGCCTATATATACCCCCTCCATTCGGATCTCTTCTTCACCTGTCCAAAACCCTAAAAAAAACATCCTCCGCCGACGACGGACACGTCCGCCCCGGCCGGACGCGTCCGTCCTCGCCGCCCGAGCCAATCCCGCGCCGCCACCTGTCCCGAGAGGGGACCGCTTCGCCGCGACCCGCGCCGGCCCGCGGGGCCCGAAGCCGGCCCTCTCCCGTCACCGCCTGGGCCAGGGGCGCCCGCGCCGCGCCGTCGCTTCTTCCCGCACTCCGGTGGCCGGAGCCACCACCGCCGCCATCGCCGCCCGTCGCCGTGCTCCGCCGCGCACCACCGCGCTGGATCTCCCCGCCGGCGCCCGAGCCCGCGCCCCTCGCCGCCTCCTCCTCACCGGTCGGCCCCGGATCCGGCCTCCTCGCCTCGGGAAGCGCCAACTCCGGCCATCTCCAACAAACTCCGGCGAGCTCCCCGGCGTGCATCAGATTCCGCGCCCGATCTGGATCTCAGATCCGGATTTGTCTAGGGTTGACTTTTTCCCTCTCCCCCCTAATTTTATGCAAACTTTGACCTGCCATATCTCCGCATCCGTAGCTCCGTTTTGGACATATGATATATCAAAATCTTCGTCTCGATGAGTACATCATTTCATTCCATTGCATCATTTGCATTTGAGTTCATCTTGATGCCCAAAATGCTGTTAGAAGGAGGCATCGTGAGTTAAATTGCAGATCCGTTAGCTCATCATTGACTTTTGTCATTTTTGCCATGATTATTGTGTGCATGATATGCCTGTGCCCCTTTGGGATGAATTGTTAAGCATTTTGTCTTCTTTCCAGAGGTGCCACCCATGCATTTTTAGGATGTGTGTGTTGTCTTGTGCAAGCTTGCAAAGAGGGGTACCTGAGATTGCTGATTTCAGGGACTTAGTGATTTTCACTAAGTCTGGGATGTTTTAGTTCATGATGCTATATGTCCAGCTTGTTTCCTAGTGATCCGTGCCCCTTTTGAGTATGATCAGTAAGGGACATTTGTTAATCTTGTTGTGCTATATCCATCCATGTCTTTACGTTTTATGTTGGAGCACCCTAGGTTGAGTCAATCGAGCTCAACTTTTGCATTGTTGTTAATTTGGGCAGATCGTGAACTCTTTTGCGATTTTGCCGGTCCTATTGCTAGTGATCCATGCATGCTATGCCATTGTTCTTGCCATATCTAGCTAGCATTTTGTGCCTTCTTTACGGATATATGCTTGCCTTGCCATGACTTGCACCGTAGTGAGTGCATCGAGCTCGTTTACATGCCTCCGTGAGTTATGATTTCAGCATGTCTCAGTTTTCACTAAGTCTGAAAACTGATTGTGCTTCATCTATGTTCGTGTGCTCGTTAGAGTATTTTGTGAACCCTTTTGGCCCTAGGTCACTTTGGGTGTTTTGTTAAACTTGTTGAGTAGCTCCATGCCATGTTCTTATTTGTCATGTTCAGGTTATGTTTCATGTTGTTTTGCTGCTCCTAAGAGAGCATCGTGCTCTGAAATTTCAGACTAGTGTTAATTTCACTAAGTCTGAAATCTGTTTTGCTTATTCAGTTTTGCCATGCTTGGTTGAACCCCTTAATGGATGAATTTGCCTATGGCTCAGTCCTAGTGATTTGTTAAGCATATTGTGTACATCCCTGCCATACATTTTGTTTTCATGTTTGGTGGCTGCAGCATGTTCATTTCGTTGCATTTAGGAGCCTACTTGCTGTAAATCGCAGATCGGTTCGTTTCGTAAAACGCTTGCCATTTCCAAACCGTAGCTCCGATTCCAATGATCTTTATATCGTTTTCAGGTGATTTCATCCCCTCTATCCAGTGGCACACTTGGTTTTCCAAGTTGAGGCCAGGTTCATGCATTTCCTGTCACGTCTTGCATTTTGCATCCCGCATCGCATCCCGCATAGCATACCATCTTTGCATATTATTGGTTGCCCTTGCACGTGGTTGATTGTACCCTTGTTGCTTGTTTATGTTGTTGGGTAGAGCCGGGAGGCGAGTTCGCTAACAAGGAGCCCGTTGAGTTTGCTTTTGAGGATCCAGTCAACTCTGACAACTGTGCAGGCAAGATGATCATACCCTTGAAATCACTACTATCTTTGCTATGCTAGTTGCTCGCTCTTTTGCTTTGCCAATGCTACGATGCCTACCACTTGCTTGTCGGCCTTCCAATTTCCATTATTGAACCTCTAACCCACCTTTGTCCTAGCAAACCGTTGATTGGCTATGTTACCACTTTGCTCAGCCCCTTCTTATAGCGTTGTTAGTTGCAGGTGAAGATTGGAGCCGTTCCTTGTTGGAACCTTTATTTACTTGTTGGGATATCATTATATTGCCATGTTATCTTAATTCATCTATATACTTGGTTAAGGGTGGAAGGCTCGGCCTCTCGCCTAGTGTTTTGTTCCACTCTTGCCGCCCTAGTTTCCGTCATATCGGTGTTATGTTCCCGGATTGTTGCGTCCCTTATGCGGTTGGGCTATAATGGGAACCCTTTGATAGTTCGCCTTGATTAAAGCTTTTCCAGCAATGCCCAACATTGGTTTTACCATTTGCCATCTAGCCTCTTTTTCCCCTGGGTTTCCGGAGCCCGAGGGTCATCTTATTTTAACCCCTCCGGGCCAGTGCTCCTCTGCGTGTTGGTCCCACCGAGCGATGTCCGGGGCTACCAGGGGCAACTCTGGGCTGGCCTACCCGACGTCTGGCTCATCTGAGTGTGCCCTGAGAACGAGATATGTGCAGCTCCTATCGGGATTTGTCGGCACATTCGGGCGGTGTTGCTGGACTTGTTTTGACCTGTCAAATCATCTTGTTGTACCGAGATACCGAGTGTGATCGGTGTGTCTTGGGTGGAGGTCTATTCCTTCATTGACCGTGAGAGCTTGTTATGGGCTAAGTTGGGACCCCCCTGCAGGGATTGATCTTTCGAAAGCCGTGCCCGCGGTTATGGGCAGATGGGAATTTGTTAATGTCCGGTTGTAGATAACTTGAACCTTAATTAATTAAAATGAATCAACTGAGTGTGTTGCCGTGATGGCCTCTTCTCGGCGGAGTCCGGGAAGTGGACACGGTGTTGGAGTTATGTTTGCGCAGGTTGCTCTCTAGTTTCTCGCTCGTGCCTTGCCTCCTCTTCTCGCTCTCTTTTGCGAATAAGTTAACCACCATATATGCTAGTTGCTTGCTGCAGCTCCACTTATACATTACCCCTTTCCTACCTATTAAGCTTAAATAGTCTTGATCGCGAGGGTGCGAGATTGCTGAGTCCCTGTGGCTCACAGATTACTATTACACCAGATGCAGGGACAGACGATACAGCTCCAGATGGCGCGCTCGAGCTCAAGTGGGAGTACGACAAGGACTCTCAGCGTTACTATGTGTCTTTTCCTGATGATCAGTAGTGGTGCCCAATCGGGGTTAGATTCAGGGCCTTGTCGCATGTTGGGAGTCTTTTCTATTTTGGCGCCGTAGTCGGGCCATGAGTGAATTGTATGATGGATGTTATTTATGTACTTTGATGTGACGTGGCGAGTGTAAGCCAACTAAGTTCTTCCCCTTTATATTATTTATGTACATGAGATGTGTAATGATTTCCTAACTTGCGACATTGCTTTCAATGCGGCTATGCCTCTAAGTCGTGCCTCGACACGTGGGAGATATAGCCGCATCGAGGGCATTACATATGTGATGTGCATTACCGAGAGGGCCCAGAGATACCTCTCCGACAATCGGAGTGACAAATCCTAATCTCGAAATACGCCAACCCAACATGTACCTTTGGAGACACCTATAGAGCTCCTTTATAATCACCCAGTTACGTTGTGACGTTTGATAGCACACAAAGTGTTCCTCCGGTAAACGGGAGTTGCATAATCTCATAGTCATAGGAACATGTATAAGTCATGAAGAAAGCAATAGCAACATACTAAACGATCGGGTGCTAAGCTAATGGAATGGGTCATGTCAATCACATCATTCTCCTAATGATGTGATCCCATTAATCAAATGACAACACATGTCTATGGTTAGGAAACATAACCATCTTCGATTAACGAGCTAGTCAAGTAGAGGCATACTAGTGACGTTTGGTTTGTCTATGTATTCACACAAGTATTATGTTTCGGATAATACAATTCTAGCATGAATAATAAACATTTATCATGATATAAGAAAATAAAATAATAACATTATTATTGCCTCTAGGGCATATTTCCTTCATTGTGGTGCAGTGGTGGTGCACCGACCGACTGGCGTCGTTTAGGCCAAACCAGTGGGCGGTGATGCATGGGAGTGACCTGCAACGGTGCGTTAGCAAAGGTCAGATGCGATGGCCACCAAAGAGGAACAAGATCCGAGCGAATCGGTTATGGAGATGGTGACGGCCGCGAACGGGCTCCGAGTCGGGCAGAAGGGTGGCAAGGGCCGAGGGAGACAACAAGGTAGCCACGGGGGGGGGGGGGGGGGGGGGGACGGTCGCCGGGAGGTGCGCCGGCGAAGAGGCAGTGGAGGTGGGAGTTGCAAGAGAGCCAGCTTTTTTTCCTCCGAGTATATTTAGGCGCCGAATAGGAGGCGGAGTAAAAAAAAATATTCTCCTCTGTTTGGTTTAGGGGATCGGTTAGGTGCCGGTTAGAAGAGTAAAACCGAAATTTTACTTTTCTAATGCCGGATAGGGGATTGATTAGAGTTGGCCTTAGACGACTCAGCCTCATATGTTGGGTTAGACTACTCGTACGTAGTACTCTCTCCATAAAAAAATATAAAAAAGTTTATATTTTTTTTGAGACAAATAAGAAAGTTTATATAACTATTAATGATCTAAACACTTTTATACTTCTTTACATAGAGAGTACCACACGTCCCTATCCGTATTGGTGATCCATCTCTTCATTAAAATGGCCAGTACTAGGCACCGGACGATCGATCCAAATTTTAGTCGGTCACCCACGCATGTGCGTGATAGACGCCTCCATGACCTACTTTCCCTAACCCTAACCCTAGTCGAACGCCCGTGTGCGTGTACGTGGCTGCTGCCGCAGCTGTCCATGTGCGTGGCGACCATGACCGCTGGTGGCGAGGAGGAAAGCCGAAGAGAGAGGCGGGGACGGCGGGGATGGTGATGTATTACCGAGTGGACGGCGATGGGGCGGACCGTCGGCGAGGGCGATGGAGGCAGCGGACGGCGACAGAGGTAGCGGGCGGAGGGTGACGAAGGCAGCGGACGGCGACGGCGGCTGCGGACGCCGAGGCTGACGGTGAGGGCGATGGAGGCAGCAGACGACGATGGAGGCTGCAGATGGAGGGTGACGAAGGCAGCGGACGGCGACGGCGACGATGGTAGCATGGATGAGCCGATGACGACAAGATGTTGAAGAGTGGGAGTGAGAGAGTGAAGTGGGGAAGGGGAGATGGTGTACGTATGTGGATAGTTGATTGAGTTCGTCGCGTGCGACGGGCGCGCCAACCCGCCCGCCACTACTACTTTGGGGTGGCGGGCGGCAAAGGCGATTTGATTTGGGGACGACCACACAGCTAACTTAGTTGTAGTCGTTGCTGGCAATTGCCTGCCGCAGATAATATCTATATAATTTTCTTTTCGGTGCTGATTGCAAGCACTAAACTGTGGCAAGCAGTATAGTGTGCCCGCCAGCGTTGCCTTCCAGAGCAGTGTGCAAGCTATAGTATACACCCACAAATGACCATATTCATCACGTGGCCATGCTCAGCGGTGCTTATTTGTGACGGGTCATTTACGACACCCGCCCCTACTAGTCCAGTAGCTCTGGCGGCCATGCCGTGTCATCTGCCACTGCTTGCTTTCAAAAACAGCCGTGGTGGGTGCCCGTCGTGCCCGCCACTAATTGAGATTTACCTATAAGACCTTTTCTAGTAGTGGCAGGTCACAACACCTCAATCGCGCCGTTGTAGCACGCGGTTGTGTTGGTTCCAGCATGTCGTCGCCGATGTTCTAGCACAAGGAAACACTGTCAGCAGTACCTGCTCATGCCGGTTGCAGCATCCTTTATGACGCGTAGGGTTCCACTGGCCACACAGTCGTTGGATCGCCTTGATCCATGCGCCGTCATGCACACAGTCTGTTATTTCCCTTGCCTACTATGTGCCCCTTTTCCTTATCTTGCAACAACAGCAGCGGTGTTGCAAACCACAATGGCAAACGACGACTGCAACTTAGACAAGCTTTTGCAATATCAGCTCTATTGCAAAAAAATAATCTACAACAAAAACTCTGTTGCTAAAAATAAATAAATCCTGCAACACAACCTATGTTGCAAAAATGTACTATTATGCAACATAACCTTTGTTACAAATGTTTTCCCAACAAGACCTTTGTTGCGAAGTAGAGGGAGACATTGAGCCACTGGATTGATCCAACGACTTGCCAGGCAGCAGTTCTTTTAAAAAAAATCTTTTTAAAAGATTGGCCGGACGATGCATAGCAGTTTCCATATATTTATCTCTAACTCTCAAATATTATTATATCTCTAACAGGCCACGCGGGGGGACATGCGGCGTGGGTGCCTGCCGATGGGAAAGGGTGAGTCGAAGGATAAGATAGATGCAAGCAGAACCAGAGAGATGGAGAATCATGAGACGATGGGAGACGCACGATCTGTTTTGTGATCTAACGTGCCGTCCGCGTATGCACAACCAGTAACTATAAATACTCCCCCTAGTAGGTCCAAAGAAGGCAACGGCGTAACCCTGCATCGATCTCTTCGCTGCCTGGCCACCATGTCTTCCTCCGCCGTCCGGCCGTGTTTCCTTTGCCTCCACGCGCCCGCTTCGTCCTCCGGCCTCCTCCCGACCAGCCGTCCGCATCGCAGCAGCGCCCTGCCGCCGGCACATGGGCGTAACAACCGGAAGCCCGTCGGCCACGGGATCGTCTGCAGCCAGGCCGGCGCCGGCGATGGTCACGCCATGACGATCAAAATCAACCCCAGGGATCGAGCGGAGAAGGATTATGTGAGACACTTGACCTGATCTTTCCTCTGGTTTTTGACTAACTGCTACTTAATCGCCCAACGACACATAATTTAACCCCTGTAGGAGTTGTTGCCTACGGGGGTGGATTTGTTTGAACTTCCACTCCAGATTGATGTTGTGATCAACTGAATATACTCTCTTTTTTACGTATGCCTTCCAAGATCAGAATTTTAAGCCTTTTCTGGTCATCCATTGATGCATCTAAATATTAATGTTCCCCGACACAATGCCTTTGATTGACTTCAACACAACTTACCATTTTAATTCTACAGAAACAATATGCATGATCCCTAAACGCAAACCAAATAAATTTGTTTAGAAATATCCTATTGCTGCTATTGTTTCAATTCCGTCTGGCTGTTTCAAATTCCAGATATATCGAAGTATTTTCAGCAGGGGCAATCGAAGTGTTTTTTTTTTGTTTCATCCTATTTTCCCTATTTGTTTGTCATTATTTATTTTCCGTTGAATCATTCTCTCCTTCAATGGAAAAATCGAGGGCATCATATTTGCAAGCCTTTTAACCTTACCTAGCTGCTCATGCTGAAGTTCACAACTGTACTAGACAACATATGAGATGTACTTACTAGTAGATAAAACAAATTAGGACCGAACATTGAAGGATTCCAGAAATAATGGACTGAAATTATTAAATATACAGTACTGAACTTTATAATTAATACAATATCTTGCTTAGCGTCTTGGTCATATAGTCTTATATCTGAAGTCCCTTTTTTCTTCTAAAAGGAGTTTCGTGAAGAAGGAGACAGAATTGAGGAGTACTTCAGGAAGTTTACTAATGGCGGCACCTTGGTAACCCTTGTCCCTAACAGTATAGAATCATTTATATATATGAGTATGTACTCCCACACCTCATATACTAGTTGGACGAGTCGGTTATACCTTATTAGCAATTTCTAATACACTTTGTTAGAAACGACCAGATACTGCAAAGTGAGTTCTGTACAAAAATTGTTCGAGTCCATATATGTGTATATAGGAAAAATAATCCTACTACCGCATGTCTCTAAACCCATGTCAGGTAGTATATATATATAGTATTTTATCATTTAAAGTATTTTCAGGACCATTTTTTATGTAACTTTGAAGCAAACTACATGAAAAAAATTGTGAGCCCATAGTTTGAGGAATATTTTGAAATAGCTTCATAATTGTAGATAGGAAAAAAAATATATTTTTTAAATTGTACATCAACAAAACGTAGTATATATAGTACCTAAGCAGCCTGATAATACATACTCTTCGCCTAGTGTCGAAATGGCCTGACCTTTCTTTTCTTTTTTTGCGGTGAGCAGCACATGGGGTTAGCAACAATATTTCGAGGTTATATTTGCATGATCGCTAAAAATTCTGTGAGGCTGGCTTCTATTGTCATGGTAAACTAATTGTTTCTGGTAGCATTGATTTCTAACACAAATTCTCTGCTAAACACGATGACAATATCTTCTACTTTTCTCTCTGATATGATTACAGGGTAAGCCAGGCATAATTTCTGAAGATGCACGTCTCACCACACTGATGACTCCAAGAAAGGGAGAAAAGATGGTAACACAATAGTACTGTTTTTGTATTCCATGAAAAATTGATGTGGTATATACACTATGGAGCACTAACTAGTTGATTGAACTCGCTCGGTACTAAAACATACTACCATATAGGCTCTTGGGGTGTACGTGCGCAACTTTGTCAGTGCAGCCGAGGATGCGTACAATGATAAGGTCACTGAGGAAACTATTGTTAACTTTCTTGGTGCTCTTCAAGGTGTGGCAGCAATGAGCTACTTCATGGCTCAAGACACTCTTGCAAATATTGGTGATGATGAAGCTAGTTCACTGTACTGCGGTCCAGATTCTGTTTTCAATAGACCTTGGTTGGAGTACATGAGGAAAACAGGCAATCTGAGACGTGAATTGAAGACGGCTCCGCCACAAGACCCGGACGGGGTAGGGTGAACTTCCGTTCGTTTGGCCGATTTCCTCTACTTTCTTTGCTGTCGTACTGACATTTTTGCATGGTCGCCGTGCAGATTGTGATGAATACGGTGACTGAAGCAATGAAACTCACGGAGTCCTTTGTTAGATTGATGACTGTTCGTCGCAGAACTGCGCTACTAGGCCTTATCCCAAGTAAATATTATCTTCATGTATTTTGAGTCGTCACCATCTTTTCTGTTGATGTTAATTTTTGCCTCCCCTTGCATGGCGGCAGCTGTCACCACAGGCTCGGCGGCAGAAGTTTGATGGCAAACCATATCTATGCTTCAAAAAGAGAGTCACAAGTTCCTTGGAAGATTAATTGCAAGTCTGAATCGGATCAAGTCCACTTTAGTTTACCCATATGCAATACATGCAACTTTGTATAATATTAATACAGTTCAGGTATACAATATATGGAAGACAGACTAGAGATCTCACAGTTAATCCAAATTCCAAATATATATAACATCATCAAGTTAGATGTATACTTCTGTTTAAACTCCTTCTTGCTCTCCTACACCTTGATATCTTCTTTATCCCATCGGCATTGTAGCCGACCTAGAAAGCGTGCCCGCCGTGTCACCATCGGTTCGTTGATGCCCTCTATAGGCTAAACCCTTGGTGCTTTTGGACGGTGGTGGTCAACAGGCTTCATCCGGTCGTAGATGAACAACTTGTGCATGTGCTTGCCTTGGTCACGTAAATCTGGCGCAGCGGCGCACGAGATAGAGGTGGATGGTGGTATTATGAGTTTACATCGAGATTCTATTGTATTTGGAGGGAAAGTGTTTGCTCGAAGTTCTGTTGCGAGGATGATAGCCCCAGGTTTGACTTGTGGTTGGATTAGCTAACATTGGTGTGCGAGTGACGATTCATTCCTAGAGGTGTTGTCTTTTGAGACTTGCTCCATTCATTAGGTCACATATCGCTCGACTCATGGATTATGGTCCACCATTATAAGGTTTGTGCTAGGATTATTGAGATGGTGGCGTGAGACTGATTCTATATTGATGGCCCTGGGTTTTTTCAAATCGATTTATTCATTGTCAATGTCTGACATTACTTTCGATAATAAATAGTAGTAATATATAACTTATATGAACTAATCGATATGGATGCTAAGGGGTTATCCTGGTTGGAAACAATAAGCCCCACCTAGTGAGAGCCGTAGAAACAAAATAGCTTAGGAGAGTTGGGGGACTCCGGTGGGTATGGAAAGAGGGATGAACAATGAAACAGCTAAATGAGGGAATGCTCTCCCTTGATGATTGCCACTATTAACGAGTGTCATCGCAGACCGGCTAGCCAATCAATGATGGCTACATAGAGATGACCGAAATGTTGAACAATGCAGGGAAATATCTTGTGCACCAGAGCTTGTAGTGCTACCGGTGCACTGAACCCATATTGCGCTTTTAAAATGTTCAGAAAAATCTGAAAAAAGATTAGCACATTCACAAAATTTCAAGTCAAAATTTGAAAGATAACTCGAAAAAACAAAAATCACAAATTCAACACTGAATACTACATAACATAGGTTGGGCTTTAGATTTGGCCCATTATCACACAAATGCCAAATTTATCATCTTTGTATCTCAAAAAATGTTTCAAATTTTGACACAAATTTTGTGACATCATACATTGATCTTGTGTTAATGTCCTATATGTTTTTAGATTTTTTTTTAAATGTTTGATGGCATCCGGTGCACCAGTAGCATCATAAGTGCGGGTGCAAAGGATACATTCCTTGAACAATGCAGCCCTAGCTACACCATACACCCATACACAAAGCACATATATGTAGTCACATTCACACATATGTGGAGTATTGCATATCACTAGCAAAACGGCCCATGTGTTGCAATGGGACAAAAAAAATCATAATCTCCAATGGTCATGATCACATTTTGCTGAATCGCCGAGATACACTATCACTCCCATTTTTGTGAAATCATGAACAATTTTTGAAAAATCATGAACATTGTTTTAAAATTGTGAACATATCTGAAATTGTAAACATTTTTCAAATACCTGGACATTTTTTTACAGATTTTCGTACATTTTCTGAAATCATGAACATTTTTGAATTCATGAACATTTTATACTATTAGAAAACATTTTTTTAACTGTGAACATTTTTTAATTATTTTTCTTGAATAGGCGAACATTTCTAGAATCGACGAACATTTCTTTGGAAATTTTTTGGTGGAACATTTTTTGATTTAGCGAACATTTTCTGAAATTCATGATCATTTTTTGAATTAGCAAAATTTCATGAATCAAAAAACTATTTTGTAAGTCATGAACGGTCTTTGAATTTTTAGGATATTTTCCAATTCATGAATATTCTTTGAATTGGCGACATTTTGTTCAATTTCATTAACATTTTTAATACACCAACTTTTAAAAAAATCATGAACATTTTTTATTTTTCAAACATTTGATTTAAAAATTGTGAATATTTATTGTATATGCTAATATTTTTTTAAAAATCACAAACCTTTTCTAAATCCACAAACATTTACGAATTATTAAACATTTTATTTCAAAATTCTATTTTAAAAAAAAATTGGAAATTTTTTGAAGTCCCAAATTATTAAAGTAGAAAAAATGAAGACGGAAAACGGAAACAAAGAATAAAAAACAGGCCTCCCGGACATGGGCTGCCCAAACAGGCGTTGTGTCTTCTCCCAGCTTGCAGAGCACAGTATGGAGGATTCCTATTTGGGCCGGCCCAAGCAGGGATTCCCCTGTGTGAAACTTTTTTTTATCACTTATAGGTGGCATTGCAGGGTAATATTCTGCAACTTTGAGGGCAAATTCGATATCATACCGCCAGAAGCAATAGCCCCTTTATTATTAGGTGTAGATAAACAACTGACAAACATATACAACCAAAATATACATTCCATATAATTATATTCATTTATATCATTAGTCACATGCATCTTGCATATTTACAATATCCATGTCATTGTATACATGTACATTCATGTACGACACAGGATAAAAGCAAACTTTGTGCCTTTTCGGTCCGTGCAACCATCTGGATTCGTTCTCCGACCAACGCAGCCCGTGCCTGGCGAGTCAACTAACAAAGCGAAAAGTCATCAGTACCCTCGGCAGGGTGCCTAGCGCGGCCGGATGTGCCACGACGGGGCCTACACACACAAGTTAGCAGGTTCGGGCCTCCGATGAGGAGTAATACACTACATCCTGCTTGCTATTGTTATTCAAGGTGAGTATACCTCGCTTGAGGGATTATAATAGAGTTTAGATGTCTACCGAGAGTTTGTCCCATCAGATTCCATCGGAAGGAGAGCTCCCTACCCTCCCCTTATATACATGGTGGAGGGTAGGGTTTTACGGAGAGAGATGCAATTGATGCCTCCGCTATCGTAGACTTGGGGACCAAGATGATCCTAGGGGTGCTCTTGGGCCGCTCGAGAACTCTCATCTCCTTAATGGGCTTAATGCCCCCTTGGTCAACTTGGTTGACGGGCACCCCTAGGGAGGCCACCCCCGATGTGTGTGGCACCCTCAACCGTTCACGGGGCTGGCGTGGCCCATGCGAGACAGATCCGTGGGACCCTGGTTTTCACGGGGCCGACAAACACCATTGTGTCCACTTGTGGTTTATTCTTTCCTTCACTTGTTCTGTGCAAGCTAGTATATTATCTTATATCTTATCTAGATTGTTGTTTTATTAGCTTGCTATATAGGTTGTCCATCTTGTTGTATATCTGGATAACCTATATTCTTGGTGTATCCCTTGAAACTGGAAAATAAAGTAAAAACTATTAGTCACCTATTCACCCCACCTCCCCTCTACTCAACCACACCGATCCTTTCACAAGGCATAACCTTCTAAGACCCCGATGATCTGGAGATCTTTACAACAAGACAAGGACCCGTACAGGCCTAAGGAAGAGGGGGAGGATATTTTGGGACCAGAATTTCCTTACCCCGTGTGCAGTTGGAGCACTCATGTACCCCGTGATGACCCACAAGTATAGGGGGTCAATCATAGTCCTTTCGATAAGTAAGAGTGTCGAACCCAACAAGGAGCAGAAGGAAGTGACAAGTAACAGTAACGGTAAATAAAGTGTAGCAAGGCAGCCCAATCCTTTTGTGGCAAAGGACAGACCCAAACAGCCTCTTATAATAAGCAAAGTGTTCTTGAGGGCACACGAGAATTTCATCTGGTCATTTTCATCATGTTGGTTTGATTAGCGTTTGCTACTTTGATAATTTGATATGTGGGTGGACCGGTGCTTGAGTGTTGTTCTTACTTGAACAAGCCTCCCACTTATGATTAACCCCCTTGCAAGCATCCGCAACTACGAGAAAAGTATTAAAATAAAATCTAACCATAGCATTAAACATTTGGATCCAAATCGGCCCCTTACGAAGTAGCGCATAAACTAGGGTTTAAACTTCTGTCATTCTAGCAACCCATCATCTAATAACTACTCCACGATGCATTCCCTTAGGCCCAAAGATGGTGAAGTGTCATGTAGTCTACGTTCACATGACACAACTAAGGTAATCACAACATACATATCATCAAAATATCAAACACATATCAAGTTCACATGATTACTTGCAACATGACTTCTCCTGTGACCTTAAGAACAAAAGTAACTACACGCAAATAATATTCATGCTCAAGATCAAACGGGTATTAAATAGCATAATGGGTCTGAACATATAATCTTCCACCAAATAAATCATATAGTAATCAACTACAAGATGTAATCAACACTACTAGTCACCCACAGGTACCAATCTGAGGTTCCGGTATAAAAATTGAACACAAGAGATGAACTAGGGTTTGAGAGATGGTGATGTTGAGGATGTTGATGGAGATTGGCCTCCCAAAGATGAGAGGGTTGTTGGTGATGACGATAGCTTCGATTTCCACCTCTGGGAGGGAAATTACCCCGGCGGAATCGCTCGGCCGGAGGGCAAAAGTGCTCCTGCCCAAGTTTCTCCTCGAGACGGCGGTGCTCCGTCCCGAAAGTCATCTCCTTTTTTTCTAGGTCAAAATGACTTATATACCATAAGATAGGCAGCAGAGGTGGGCTGGACTGGCCACAACCCACCAGGGCGCGCCTAGGGTCCTGGCGCGTCCTGGTGTTTTGTGGTCACTAGGTGGCCTCCCTCTGGTAGTTATTTGCTCCAGTTTTTTCATATATTCCAAAATAATTCTCCGTAAATTTTCAGCTTATTTGGAGAGGTGCAGAATAGGTGCCTTGACGTAGCTTTTTCAGGTTCAGAATTCCAGCTGCCGGTATTCTTCCTCTTTGTGTAAACCTTGCATATTATGAGAGAAAAGGCATTAGAATTACTCCATAAAGCATTATATGCATAAAAACATTATAAATAATAGTAAAAACATGATGCAAAATGGACGTATCACCCCGCAAATTTTACACGTAATGACATCGCTTTCACTGTTAATGTGCTTCCTAGAATAGTCCTAAGCCAACCAAAAGACGTTCGAAAGGCGTCAAAGACATCTTCTATTACCTGCAAGGGACCGAAGATGTTGCCCTATTTTGTAGAAGGAATCAAGACGTGATGTTCATAGGCTATGACGATGTTGGGTACCTGTCGGACCCGCATACTTCTAAGTCATAGACAAGATATGCTTTCCTTTGGGGTGGAACTACATTTTCCTGGAAATCATCCAAGTAAAGTCTTGTATAAACTTTCACGAACAACTCGGTAATCATAGCACTATACGAAGCATTACGAGGGTGTGTATGGCTTCGGCGGATGATCGGCCACATTCCGCAGACGTGTGGATTGAACAACATACAAACCCATACCATTATATATGAAGATAATGCTACTTGTGTTGCACAAGACCAAATTGGTTATGTGAAGAGTAACCTCATGAAGCATATTAGTCCCAAGTTCTTCTATGCACATGAGATGCAGAAGTTGAACGAGGTGAGAATTTTGCACAAATCCAGATGGGTTATGTGAAGAGTAACCTCACTAAGTCTTGTGACAACCTTACTGATTTGGTCACTAAATCACCATTGGCATCATCCTTCAAAAGATGTGTGCGTGTAATTGTTATGATGAGACTTGGGGAGATACAAGGTTTAGGAGGAGAAAGCACATATGCATCGTTAAAATATCATTCCTGATGATCGAGTGCTCAACTTGATGGCTTGATGGTTGAGTGGATTGTACTCTTTTTTCCTTGATTGGGTGTTCCTCATGTTTTTCACACAAGGTTTTTGACAAGGCAATTCGTGCAATACAACAACGTATACTATGTGATCTTTCTCCATATTTTTTTCCACTAGATTTTCCAGAGTTTTGAGGCATGGATATACAGATAGTTGCTCAAGGGGGGGTGTTGGGAAACTTGGGCCTTTGATGGAGCCCATTAAGGACCAAGTTCATCCACTTAACGTTAAAGCGGGCACTTATCCCCACCCTTTAGTTATATAAAGAGGAAGGCACCTCATTGTACGTAAATTTGATCAATGAGCAATAAAGAGAGCTTCTTCGTGTCAATTTTACTTTCTATACCTATGTTTGATCGACTCTTCCTGCGACAGTCCCGCTCTACAACCGTTGGACCGTACTCGCCGGCAGAGGTTGTGGAACAGTTATGTTCATATGAGGGATTCTCTGGCGGGTGGTTGTCTCCTGGCATGTATGCCATGAAACAGTCTGGATTTTAATTTACCTTGATCGTGTTGTGTGGGTAGGTAGCTCCATGGAGAATCGCCTTCTTTGGCAATTGGTGGCACAACACATAGTGTTCAGTTCGAAGGTGCTATCCCGAGTATCGAGTCTCGAGCTCCGGAGTGAAAACCTTGGGTATGGCCTATGATGGTTGCACATGGTAATAACTGTGTTTACACATTGTTACCTTTGTTGAATGCATTGCTTTGGATAATCTTCAGACGTGCTCATCAAGGTGAAAACCCAATATCTAACCTCCAATACTTCGATCCAGCAACGGTGGTGCATGCATGATGTTCCCTTGATGAAGGTGCTGCCTTCATAGAACCTTTTCGATAGTTCGTGTGTCGTCCAGGGCAGTGGATGCTATTGCTGCTAGTTTGCTATTTGTGTGTCGTTGATCATGTCACCTCTTGTCTTTTTATGTTTTTGGTTGTGTCTATCCTCAGTGTCCCAACTAGGTCTTGATATTATGTCGGTGCAGAGTCTGGTGTAATTTATATCATCTCCATGTTAATATATTACCCCTTGCAAAAAAAGACATACACATGTACCAACAAGACGTGTCATGGCCCGATTCTTGACCTCCTTGACGCTTGAGGACGCGGTGGTCAGCGCAATAGTCACACTAGAAGGCGATCGGAAACCTAGGAGGAGGAGTGCGGGGCATGGGAGGAGGCTCAGGTGGCGGTGGCCGCAAGATTTGGCTTGGTGGTGGGAGGAGATTCAGGAGGCATAAACCAAATAAGTAATTTTACTGGTGCTGGTATGTACATGTGGGCAATCCACCATCCGTCACTTTCGTCAAGATCCATGCAAGTTTTATACTCTATTTTCAAATATCAGATTACACATAGCAATACATGTACTAGTGTCAGATATTGTCAGCTTTTACAAAAAGGAGACAGTAAGAGTGGAGAGAACGGTGCATGCATGCATGCATTCTCTCACGCCATACATACGTCATGCATTTTATTTCTATCCTCATATTTTTAATTGATTCATACCTTTTGAACCAAATGTCGATTATTGAAACTTTTTGTACATTTGAATTCGTGGTGACAAGACCTTCACAACAAGATAAATTTTGGTTATGTATGAAATATATTTTATTTTATATATTTCAATTATCTTTGAAATCACTTTCATAAAGCATTTCATAAAAGTTTTTTCTAGTTTTTCGCTCATTTTCACAAAGACACGGATATGTTTGATATATTAGTAAAATGGAAGTTAAATATATTCTTAATAATAAATTCTGCATAATGAAACAACCAAATTCTCATATTTCAAATAACCAATTTCAAAAAAATTGACACGGTGGAATAAGTAGCTTGACAAACATACTAAAAAAGTTGAGTGAAATACGTGGACCGCAATGCTACAATTTAGAGTGTTTGAAATAGTCAATTTCACATATTTAAAATAACTTATTTCACTAGTTTTTTTCTCAATTATCTTTGAAATCACTTTCATAAAACATAAGTTGTTCCGCTATTTCATAAAAGATTTTTTGAGTGTTTCGCTAATTTCAAAATTTATTTCACTCATTTAACAAATTGGCTCTCTTCATAAAACAGATCTCGCTTAGTTAAAAAAATTATATTTCACTCATTTCAAAAATGATTTCACTCATTCAAACAATGATTTCACTCAATTCATAAAATTGGTTTCACTGAATTAAAAAACCTATTTTAGAAAAAAAAAATCATATGTATGCAAAACGGATTTCACTCATTTGGAAAAACTGGCTTCACTCAATTCAAAAAACCTATTTAACTTCTTCAGAAAACTGATTTCACTCGTTTCAAATGTTCAAACTTAAACATGTTTAAATGTATTCAAGAGGGGTCTCATTCTAAAGGTCTTGGCGCCAGGAGTTCAAATATATATAAAAAAACAAAAACAAAATTGTGGCTTAAAAATATGGTTGATTTAAATTAGCGAAGATTGATTAAGTATGTTTGTTGCCTGGGAGAGGAGAGAGTCAATATATTTTATTTCTTCTATGCTTGTACCTTTTTGCAGAGAATACGGGAGATGGGTTGCCACCATACCGGGTTATACATATGGATGAGCACCACTTAGGTACAGATCATAAAAGCATTTTAATGGTGGATGCAGTGGTAAAAAGATGTTTGCGATGCATAAGAGCATCTACAGTCGGACTTGGCAAATCCAGCTCCTCAAACGGCCGCGGACGCACCCGAGCGCGTCCAAGGGCACTGACCGGGCATCTTTCAAATGTTGCGCCGCACATCCACATACCACAAATTTCCGATCCTCAAATCCATGCAATCCATGCGTGTCGGTCATACGATACAAACTTTCCGAATGTCAAAGTTCGAAACAAAGCAAAGCAAAGCAAATCATGGTTCAACAAACCGGACATGGCAAAATGAAATCAATGTCCAAGCGTGACGGATGGCCTCGGATTACTGGCTAGGCGCCTGCTCCTGCTCGTCTTGCTCTGCTTGCATTCGGGCTACCTGCTCCGTCTGCATCCGGGCTGCCTCCTCCGACTGCATCTGGGCCGCAGCCGCCCTCGCCGCCTCGTACTTCCTACGGTCATTGATCTTCATCTTCTTGTCCACAAGCCACTTCTTCGCATGCTCATCATAGAGGGTCTCGTCCGCCAACATGATCTACGCATCTTTCGCGTCCCGTGCGAGTTGCAACCTCTCCTTCTCAAGCTCTATGTCACCAAATGTTTTGGCCTTCTCGAGCCCCCATTTGAAAAAAGTTCAGCGGATCTGAAAAAAGTTCATTGTATTTGAAAAAAAGTGCATCGGTTTGGAAGAAAAGTTCATGAACTAGAAAACCACGCATTTGAGGGAAAAATAAAAGAAAAGGGAAAAGAAGTAGAAAAAAAGAATAAAACAAACTGGAGAACTAATAAATAGGGGAACGAAGAAATAAAGGACAAGTGGGTTAGTGGTCTAGTGGTTGTCGCGTGTCCTTTGGAACGTGCGGGTTGTGACTTTGATCCCCAAGTGGGCAGCATTTTTTGGAATTTATCGGTACACCAACGATGCAGGTTGGTAACAATAATGGGCCGAGCCCAGCTAACGCGCTACATGCGCCGGTTTGCAGAAATAGTTGTAACGGGCGCCTGCAACGCCAAATAGGAAATGCCTTCCTATTTTGCAATTCAGACGCCGCAAACGGGAAATGGCTTCCTATTTTGCAATTCAGACGCCGCAAACGGGCGTTTGGAGCGCACCACCATTGCTGTGAGCTGGGTCGGGCCATGTATCTTCTGTTTTTTTTTCGTTTAAACGTTCAAAAAAGGAGCGCCACCGAAGTTTGAACTCACAATCAGTTCCTCTGAAGCAAACGACAGTAACCACTGCAACATCCAACAATAACTGCTTTATAACTTGTTTTTTTATTTCTAGTTGTCTCTTTAGTCGCGGTTGCTGGTCATTTCTTGGGAGGTTTTATTCGGTTTTTCTTTCTTTTCCTTTTTTTATTTTTTTGTTTTTATTAATACAAGATTTCTTTAAATTCATGCTTTATAAAATTCATGATTTTCTAAACAAAATAAAAACTTGATGAACTTTTTAGGAAATGTGAAGAACTCTTTTCAAATTTGATGAACTTTTTTTATATTCCATGGATCTGTTTTTCAAATTTGATGGACTTTTTTTTCATCCAGTGAAATTTTTTCAATCCGATGAACTTTTTTCCAAAATTTTGCACTATTTTTGAAAATTTCACGCACATTTTTTAATTCAAGAATTTTCGAAAACAAAATTATTTTTTTCGTAATTCAATAGTTGATCGTCAACCGCGACCAGTCAGCAGTAAGCAAACGATTCCACACCGAAATGATGTGACCAGCGAACACCCCCTCCTTTGGCCCGGGCCCAAGAGTGTGGCTGCATGGGCACTATATTGTTGGGTAACGTAGTAATTTCAAAAAAATTCCTACGCACACGCAAGATCATGGTGATGTATAGCAACGAGGGGGAGAGTCTGATCTACGTACCCTTATAGATCGCAACGGAAGTATTGACACAACGTAGAGGAAGTAGTCGTACGTCTTCTTCCCGATCCGACCGATCCAAGCACCATTACTCCGGCACCTCCGAGTTCTTAGCACACGTACAACTTGATGACGATCCCCGGGCTCCGATCCAGCAAAGCTTCGGGGAGGAGTTCCGTCAGCACGACGGCGTGATGGCGATCTTGATGTTCTACCGACGCAGGGCTTCGCCTAAGCACTACAACGATATGATCAAGGTGGAATATGGTGGCAGGGAGCACCGCACACGGCTAAGGAACGATCACGTGGATCAACTTCTGTGTCTAGAGGTGCCCCACTGCCCCCGTATATAAAGGAGCAAGGGGAGGAGGCCGGCCCTAGGAGAGGCGCGCCAGGTGTGGAGTCCTACTGGGACTCCAAGTCCTAGTAGGAGTGCACCAAGAGGGGAGGAAGGGAGAAGGAAGTGGAGGAGTAGGAAAGGTGGCCGACCCCCTTTTCCCTAGTCCAATTCGGACTAGAGGGGAGGGGGGCGCAGCAGCCTTTTTCCTCTTTCCACTAAGGCCCATCAAGGCCCATTACCTCTCCCGTAACTACCCGGTACTCCGAAAAATACCCGAATCACTCGGAACCTTTCCGATGTCCGAATATAGTCGTCCAATATATCGATCTTTACGTCTCAACCATTTCGAGACTCCTCGTCATGTCCCCGATCTCATCCAGGACTCCGAACTCCTTCGGTACATCAAAACTCATAAACTCATAATATAACTGTCATCGAAACCTTAAGCGTGCGGACCCTACGGTTCGAGAACAATGTAGACATGACCGAGACACATCTCCGGTCAATAACCAATAGCGGGACCTGGATGCCCATATTGGCTCCTACATATTCTACGAAGATCTTTATTGGTCAGACCGCATAACAACATACGTTGTTCCCTTTGTCATCGGTATGTTACTTGCCCGAGATTCGATCGTCGGTATCCAATACCTAGTTCAATCTCGTTACCGGCAAGTCTCTTTACTCGTTCTGTAATACATCATCCCGCAACTAACTCATTAGTTGCAATGCTTGCAAGGCTTAAGTGATGTGCATTACCGAGAGGGCCCAGAGATACCTCTCCGACAATCGGAGTGACAAATCCTAATCTCGAAATACGCCAACCCAACATGTACCTTTGGAGACACCTGTAGAGCTCCTTTATAATCACCCAGTTACGTTGTGACATTTGGTAGCACACAAAGTGTTCCTCCAGCAAACGGGAGTTGCATAATCTCATAGTCATAGGAACATGTATAAGTCATGAAGAAAGCAATAGCAACATACTAAACGATCGGGTGCTAAGCTAATGGAATGGGTCATGTCAATCAGATCATTCATCTAATGATGTGATCCCGTTAATTAAATAACAACTCTTTGTCCATGGTTAGGAAACATAACCATCTTTGATTAACGAGCTAGTCAAGTAGAGGCATACTAGTGACACTCTGTTTGTCTATGTATTCACACATGTATTATGTTTCCGGTTAATACAATTCTAGCATGAATAAAAAACATTTATCATGATATAAGGAAATAAATAATAACTTTATTATTGCCTCTAGGGCATATTTCCTTCAGTCTCCCACTTGCACTAGAGTCAATAATCTAGATCACATCACCATGTGATTAACATCGATAGTTCACATCATCATGTGATTAACACCCATAGTTCACATCGCCATGTGACCAATACCCAAAGGGTTTACTCGATTCAGTAATCTAGTTCACATCACTATGTGATTAACACCCAAAGAGTACTAAGGTGTGATCATGTTTTGCTTGTGAGAGAATCTTAGTCAACGGGTCTGCCACATTCAGATCCACATGTATTTTGCAAATTTCTATGTCAACAATGCTCTGCATGGAGCTACTCTAGCTAATTGCTCCCACTTTCAATATGTATCTAGACCGAGACTTAGAGTCATCTAGATTAGTGTCAAAACTTGCATCGGCGTAACCCTTTACGACGAGCCTTTTGTCACGTCCATAATCGAGAAAGATATCCTTATTTCACTAAGGATAATTCTGACTGCTGTCCAGTGATCTACTCCTAGATCACTATTGTACTCCCTTGCCAAATCAGTGCAGGGTATACAATAGATCTGGTATACAGCATGACATACTTTATAGAACCTATGGCCAAGGCATAGGGAATGACTTTCATTCTCTTTCTATCTTCTGCCGTGGTCGGGCTTTGAGTCTTACTCAATTTCACACCTTGTAACACAGGCAATAACTCCTTCTTTGACTGTTCCATTTTGAACTACTTCAAAATCTTGTCAAGGTATGTACTCTTGGAAATACTTATCAAGCGTCTTGATCTATCTCTATAGATCTTGATGCTCAATATGTAAGTAGCTTCACCGAGGTCTTTCTTTGAAAAACTCCTTTCAAACACTCCTTTATGCTTTACAGAATAATTCTACATTATTTCCGATCAACAATATGTCATTCACATATACTTATCAGAAATGCTGTAGTGCTCCCACTCACTTTCTTGTAAATACAGGCTTCACCGCAAGTCTGTATAAAACTATATGCTTTGATCAACTCATCAAAGCGTATATTCCAACTCCGAGATTCTTGCACCAGTTCACAGATGGATCGCTGGAGCTTGCACATTTTGTTAGCATCTTTCGGATTGACAAAACCTTCTGGTTGCATCATATACAACTCTTCTTTAATAAATCTATTAAGGAATGCAGTTTTGTTTATCCATTTGCCAGATTTCATAAAATGCGGCAATTAGTAACATGATTCGGACAGACTCAAGCATAGATACGAGTGAGAAGCTCTCATCGTAGTCAACACCTTGAACTTGTCGAAAACTTTTTGCGACAATTCTAGCTTTGTAGATAGTAACACTACTATCAGCGTCCGTCTTCCTCTTAAAGATCCATTTATTCTCAATTGCTTGCCGATCAACGGGCAAGTCAACCAAAGTCCAAACTTTGTTCTCATACATGGATCATATCTCAGATTTCATGGCCTCAAACCATTTCGCGGTATCTGGGCTCATCATCGCTTCCTCATAGTTCGTAGGCTCGTCATGGTCAAGTAACATGACCTCCAGAACAGGATTACCGTACCACTCTGGTGCGGTTCTTGTTGGGGAACGTAGTAATTTCAAAAAAATTCCTACGCACACGCAAGATCATGGTGATGCATAGCAACGAGGGGGAGAGTCTGATCTACGTACCCTTGTAGATCACAACGGAAGCGTTGACACAACGTAGAGGAAGTAGTCGTACGTCTTCTTCCTGATCCGACCGATCCAAGCACCGTTACTCCGGCACCTCCGAGTTCTAAGCACACGTACAGCTCGATGACGATCCCCGGGCTCCGATCCAGCAAAGCTTCGGGGAGGAGTTCCGTCAGCACGACGGCGTGGTGACGATCGTGATGTACTACCGACGCAGGGCTTCGCCTAAGCACTACAACGATATGATCGAGGTGGAATTTGGTGGCAGGGGCACCGCACACGGCTAAGGAACGATCTCAATGATCAACTTGTGTGTCTAGAGGTGCCCCCTGCCCCCGTATATAAAGGATCCAAGGGGGAGGGCTGGCCGGCCAAGGAGGAGGGCGCAGGAGGAGTCCTACTCCTACCGGGAGTAGGACTCCCCCCAATCCTATTCCTAATAGGATTCCGAGAGAGAGAGAGAGAGAGAGAGAGAGAGAGAGAAGGGGCCGGCCACCTCTCCTAGTCCTAATAGGACTAGGGGAGGGGGGAAGCGTGCAGCCCACCTTGGGCTGCCCCTTTCACCTTTCCACTAAGGCCCAATAAGGCCCATATGGTTCCCCGGGGGTTCCGGTAACCTCCCGCTACTCCGGTAAAATCCCGATTTCACCCGGAACACTTCCGATATCCAAATATAGGCTTCCAATATATCAATCTTTATGTCTCGACCATTTCGAGACTCCTCGTCATGTCCGTGATCACATCCGGGACTCCGAACAACCTTCGGTACATCAAAATGCATAAACTCATAATAACTGTCATCGTAACGTTAAGCATGCGGACCCTACGGTTCGAGAACAATGTAGACATGACCGAGACACGTCTCCGGTCAATAACCAATAACGGGACCTGGATGCCCATATTGGCTCCTACATATTCTACGAAGATCTTTATCGGCCAGACCGCATAACAACATACGTTGTTCCCTTTGTCATCGGTATGTTACTTGCCCGAGATTCGATCGTCGGTATCCAATATCTAGTTCAATCTCGTTACTGGCAAGTCTCTTTACTTGTTCTGTAATACATTATCCCACAACTAACTCATTAGTTGCAATGCTTGCAAGGCTTGTATAATGTGTATTAGCGAGAGGGCCCAGAGATACCTCTCCGACAATCGAGTGATAAATCCTAATCTCGAAATATGCCAACCCAACATCTACCATTGGAGACACCTGTAGTACTCCTTTATAATCACCCAGTTACGTTGTGACGTTTGGTTGCACCCAAAGTGTTCCTCCGGCAAACGGGAGTTGCATAATCTCTTAGTCATAGGAACATGTATAAGTCATGAAGAAAGCAATAGCAACATACTAAACGATCGGGTGCTAAGCTAATGGAATGGGTCATGTCAATCAGATCATTCAACTAATGATGTGACCTCGTTAATCAAATAACAACACATTGTTCATGGTTAGGAAACATAACCATCTTTGATTAACGAGCTAGTCTAGTAGAGGCATACTAGTGACACTAAGTTTGTCTATGTATTCACACATGTATTATGTTTCCGGTTAATACAATTCTAGCATGAATAATAAACATTTATCATGATATAAGGAAATAAATAATAACTTTATTATTGCCTCTAGGGCATATTTCCTTCAGTCTCCCACTTGCACTAGAGTCAATAATCTAGATCACATCACCATGTGATTAACATCGATAGTTCACATCATCATGTGATTAACACCCATAGTTCACATCGCCATGTGACCAATACCCAAAGGGTTTACTAGATTCAGTAATCTAGTTCACATCGCTATGTGATTAACACCCAAAGAGTACTAAGGTGTGATCATGTATTGCTTGTGAGAGAATCTTAGTCAACGGGTCTGCCACATTCAGATCCACATGTATTTTGCAAATTTCTATGTCAACAATGCTCTGCATGAAGCTACTCTAGCTAATTGCTCCCACTTTCAATATGTATCTAGACCGAGACTTAGAGTCATCTAGATTAGTGTCAAAACTTGCATCGGCGTAACCCTTTACGACGAACCTTTTGTCACGTCCATAATCGAGAAACATATCCTTATTTCACTAAGGATAATTCTGACCGCTGTCCAGTGATCTACTCCTAGATCACTATTGTACTCCCTTGCCAAATCAGTGCAGGGTATACAATAGATCTGGTATACAGCATGACATACTTTATAGAACCTATGGCCAAGGCATAGGGAATGACTTTCATTCTCTTTCTATCTTCTGCCGTGGTCGGGCTTTGAGTCTTACTCAATTTCATACCTTGTAACATAGGCAAGAAACTCTTTCTTTGACTGTTCCATTTTGAACTACTTCAAAATCTTGTCAAGGTATGTATTTGTTGAAAAAACTTATCAAGCGTCTTGATCTATCTGTATAGATCTTGATGCTCAATATGTAAGCAGCTTCACCGAAGTCTTTCTTTGAAAAACTCCTTTCAAACACTCCTTTATGCTTTACAGAATAATTCTACATTATTTCCGATCAACAATATGTCATTCACATATACTTTATCAGAAATGCTGTAGTGCTCCCACTCACTTTCTTGTAAATACAGGCTTCACCGCAAGTCTGTATAAAACTATATGCTTTGATCAACTTATCAAAGCGTGTATTCCAACTCTGAGATGCTTGCACCAGTCCATAGATGAATCGCTGGAGCTTGCATATTTTGTTAGCACCTTTAGGATTGACAAAACCTACTGGTTGCATCATATACAACTCTTCTTTAAGAAATCCATTAAGGAATGCAGTTTTGTTTATCCATTTGCCAGATTTCATAAAATGCGGCAATTGCTAACATGATTCGGACAGACTTAAGCATAGATACGGGTGAGAAACTCTCATTGTAGTCAACACTTTGAACTTGTCGAAAACCTTTTGCGACAATTCTAGCTTTGTAGATAGTAACACTACTATCAACGTCCGTCTTCCTCTTGAAGATCCATTTATTTTCTATGGCTTGCCGATCATTGGGAAAATCCATCAAAGTCCATACTTTGTTCTCATACATGGATCATATCTCAGATTTCATGGCCTCAAACCATTTCGCAGAATTTGGGCTCATCATCGCTTCCTCATAGTTCATAGGTTCGTCATGGTCAAGTAACATGACCTCCAGAACAGGATTACCATACCACTCTGGTGCGGATTTCACTTTGGTTTACCTACGAGATTCGGTAGTAACTTGATCCGAAGTTTCATGATCATTATCATTAGCTTCCTCACTAATTGGTGTAGGAGTCACAAGAACAGATTTCTGTGATGAACTACTTTCCAATAAACGAGAAGGTACAATTACCTTATCAAGTTCTACTTTCCTCCCACTCACTTCTTTCAAGAGAAACTCCTTCTCTAGAAAGTATCCATTATAAGCAACGAATGTCTTGCCTTAGGATCTGTGATAGAAGGTGTACCCAACAGTCTCCTTTTGGGTATCCTATGAAGACATATTTCTCCGATTTGGTTTTGAGCTTATCAGGATGAAACTTTTTCACATAAGCATCACATCCCCAAACTTTAAGAAACGACTACTTTGGTTTCTTGCTAAACCACAGTTCAAATTGTGTCGTCTCAACGGACTTAGATGGTGCCCTTTTTTTAACGTGAATGCAGCTGTCTCTAATGCATAACCCCAAAACGATAGTGGTAGATTGGTAAGAGACATCATAGATCGCACTATATCTAATAAAGTACGGTTATGACGTTTGGACACACCATTACACTATGGTGTTCCTTGTGGCGTGAGTAGTGAAACTATTTCACATTGTTTTTAACTAAAGGCCAAACTCGTAAGTCAAATACTCTTCTCTACGATCAGATCATAGAAACTTTATTTTCTTGTTACGATGATTTTTCACTTCACTCTGAAATTCTTTGAACTTTTCAAATGTTTCAGACTTATGTTTCATCAAGTAGATATACTCATATCTGCTCAAATAATCTGTGAAGATCAGAAAATAATGATACCTATCGCGAGCCTCAATATTCATCGGACCACATACATCAGTATGTATGATTTCCAACAAATCTGTTGCTCGCTCCATTGTTCCGAAGAACAGAGTCTTAGTCATCTTGCCCATGAGGCATGGTTTGCAAGCATCAACTGATTCATAATCAAGTGATTCCAAAAGCCCATCAGCATGGAGTTTCTTCATGCGCTTTACACCAATATGACCTAAACGGCAGTGCTACAAATAAGTTGCACTATCATTATTAACTTTGCATCTTTTGGTTTCAATATTATGATTATGTGTATCACTACGATCGAGATCCAACGAACTATTTTCATTGGGTGTGTAACCATATAAGGTTTTATTCATGTAAACAGAACAACAATTTATTCTCTTACTTAAATGAATAACCGTATTACAATAAACATGATCAAATCATATTCATGCTCAACGCAAACACCAAATAACACTTATTTAGGTTCAACACTAATCCCGAAATTATAGGGAGTGTGCGATGATGATCAAATCAATCTTGGAACCACTTCCAACACACATCGTCACTTCACCCTTAACTAGTCTCTGTTTATTCTGCAACTCCCATTTCGAGTTACTAATCTTAGCAACTGAACTAGTATCAAATACTGAGGATTTGCTATAAACACTAGTAAAGTACACATCAATAACATGTATATTAAATATACTTATGTTCACTTTGCCATCCTTCTTATCCGCCAATTACTTGGGGTAGTTACGCTTCCAGTGACCAGTCCCTTTGCAGTAGAAGCACTCAGTCTCAGGCTTAGGTCCAGACTTGGGCTTCTTCACTTGAGCAGCAACTTGCTTGCTGTTCTTTTTGAAGTTCCCCTTCTTCCCTTTGCCCTTTTCTTGAAACTTGTCAACCATCAACACTTGATGTTTTTCTTGATTTTTACCTTCGTTGATTTCAGCATCACGAAGAGCTTGGGAGTCGTTTTCGTCATCCCTTGCATACTATAGTTCATCATGAAGTTCTACTAACTTGGTCATGGTGACTAGAGAATTCTGTCAATCACTATCTTATCTGGAAGATTAACTCCCACTTGATTCAATCGATTGTAGTACCCAGACAATCTGAGCACATGCTCACTAGTTGAGCGATTCTCCTCCATCTTTTAGCTATAGAACTTGTTGGAGACTTCATATCTCTCAACTCGGGTATTTGCTTGAAATATTAACTTCAACTCCTGGAACATCTCATATGGTCCATGACGTTCAAAACGTATTTGAAGTCCCGATTCTAAGCCATTAAGCATGGTGCACTAAACTATCAAGTAGTCATCATATTGAGCTAGCCAAACGTTCATAACGTCTGCATCTGCTCCTGCAATAGGTCTGTCACCTAGCGGTGCATCAAGGACATAATTCTTCTGTGCAGCAATGAGGATAAACCTCAGATCACGGATCCAATCCGCATCATTGCTACTAACATCTTTCAACACAATTTCTCTAGGAACATATCAAAATAAACACAGGGAAGCAACAACGCGAGCTATTGATCTACAACATCATTTGCAAAATACTACCAGGACTAAGTTCACGATAAATTTAAGTTCAATTTAATCATATTACTTAAGAACTCCCACTTAGATGGACATCCCTCTAATCCTCTAAGTGATCACGTGATCCAAATCAACTAAACCATGTCCGATCATCACGTGAGATGGAGTAGTTTCATTGGTGAACATCACTATGTTGATCATATCTACTATCTGATTCACGCTCGACCTTTCGGTCTCCGTGTTCCGAGGCCATATCTGTATATGCTTGGCTCGTCAAGTATAACCTGAGTATTCCGCGTGTGCAACTGTTTTGCACCCGTTGTATTTGAATGTAGAGCCTATCACACCCGATCATCACGTGGTGTCTCAGCACGAAGAACTTTCGCAACGGTGCATACTCAGGGAGAACACTTCTTGATGATTAGTGAGAGATCATCTTAAAATGCTACCGTCAAACTAAGCAAAATAAGATGTATAAAAGATAAACATCATATGCAATCAAAATATGTGACATGATATGGCCATCATCATCTTGCTTCTTTGATCTCCATCTCCAAAGTACTGTCATGATCTATATCGTTACCGGCATGACACCATGATCTCCATCATCTTGATCTATATCAATGTGTCGTCACGTGGTCGTCTCGCCAACACTTGCTCTTGCAACTATTGCTATCGCATAGCAATAAAGTAAAGCAATTATTGGGCGCTTGCATCTTATGCAATAGACAGACAACCATAAGGCTTTTGCCAGTTGCCGATAAGTTCAACAAAACATGATCATCTTATATAACAACTTATAACTCATCACGTTTTGACCATATCACATCACAACATGCCCTGCAAAAACAAGTTAGACGTCCTCTACTTTGTTGTTGCAAATTTACGTGGCTGCTACGGGCTTAATCAAGAACCAATCTCACCTACGCATCAAAACCACAACGATAGTTTGTCAAATAGACTCCATTTTAACCTTCGCAAGGACCGGGCGTAGCCACACTTGGTTCAACTAAAGTTGGAGAAACAGTCACCCGCAAGTCACCTATGTGCAAAGCACGTCGGGGAAACCGGTCTCGCGTAAGCGTACGCGTAATGTCGGTCCGGGCCGCTTCATCCAACAATACCGCCGAACCAAAGTATGACATGCTGGTAGGCAGTATGAATTATATCGCCCACAACTCACTTGTGTTCTACTCATGCATATAACATCAAACCATAAAACCTAGGCTCGGATGCCACTGTTGGGGAAAGTAGTAATTTCAAAAAATTTCCTACACACACGCAAGATCATGGTGATGCATAGCAACGAGGGGGAGAGTCTGATCTACGTACCCTTGTAGATCGCAACGGAAGCGTTGACACAACGTAGAGGAAGTAGTCGTACGTCTTCTTCCCGATCCGACCGATCCAAGCACCGTTACTCCGGCACCTCCGAGTTCTAAGCACACGTACAGCTCGATGACGATCCCCGGGCTCCGATCCAGCAAAGCTTCGGGGGAGGAGTTCCGTCAGCACGACGGCGTGGTGACGATCTTGATGTACTACCGACGCAGGGCTTCGCCTAAGCACTACAACGATATGATCGAGGTGGAATTTGGTGGCAGGGGGCACCGCACACGGCTAAGGAACGATCTCAATGATCAACTTGTGTGTCTAGAGGTGCCCCCTGCCCCCGTATATAAAGGATCCAAGGGGGAGGGCTGGCCGGCCAAGGAGGAGGGCGCAGGAGGAGTCCTACTCCTACCGGGAGTAGGACTCCCCCCCCCCCCCAATCCTATTCCTAATAGGATTCCGAGAGAGAGAGAGAGAGAGAGAGAGGGAGAGAAGGGGCCGGCCACCTCTCCTAGTCCTAATAGGACTAGGGGAGGGGGGAGGCGCGCAGCCCACCTTGGGCTGCCCCTTTCACCTTTCCACTAAGGCCCAATAAGGCCCATATGGTTCCCGGGGGGTTCCGGTAACCTCCCGGTACTCCGGTAAAATCCCGACTTCACCCGGAACACTTCCGATATCCAAATATAGGCTTCCAATATATCAATCTTTATGTCTCGACCATTTCGAGACTCCTCGTCATGTCCGTGATCACATCCGGGACTCCGAACAACCTTCGGTACATCAAAATGCATAAACTCATAATAACTGTCATCGTAACGTTAAGCGTGCGGACCCTACGGTTCGAGAACAATGTAGACATGACCGAGACACGTCTCCGGTCAATAACCAATAGCGGGACCTGGATGTCCATATTGGCTCCTACATATTCTACGAAGATCTTTATCGGCCAGACCGCATAACAACATACGTTGTTCCCTTTGTCATCGGTATGTTACTTGCCCGAGATTCGATCGTCGGTATCCAATACCTAGTTCAATCTCGTTACTGGCAAGTCTCTTTACTCGTTCTGTAATACATCATCCCGCAACTAACTCATTAGTTGCAATGCTTGCAAGGCTTGTATAATGTGTATTAGCGAGAGGGCCCAGAGATACCTCTCCGACAATCGGAGTGACAAATCCTAATCTCGAAATATGCCAACCCAATATCTACCATTGGAGACACCTGTAGTACTCCTTTATAATCACCCAGTTACGTTGTGACGTTTGGTAGCACCCAAAGTGTTCCTCTGGCAAACGGGAGTTGCATAATCTCATAGTCATAGGAACGTGTATAAGTCATGAAGAAAGCAATAGCAACATACTAAACGATCGGGTGCTAAGCTAATGGAATGGGTCATGTCAATCAGATCATTCAACTAATGATGTGACCTCGTTAATCAAATAACAACTCTTTTGTTCATGGTTAGGAAACATAACCATCTTTGATTAACGAGCTAGTCAAGTAGAGGCATACTAGTGACACTAAGTTTGTCTATGTATTCACACATGTATTATGTTTCCGGTTAATACAATTCTAGTATGAATAATAAACATTTATCATGATATAAGGAAATAAATAATAACTTTATTATTGCCTCTAGGGCATATTTCCTTCAGTTCTCACTCTGCTTTACCTACGAGATTCGGTAGTAACTTGATCTGAAGTTACATGATCATCATCATTAGCTTCCTCACTAATTGGTGTAGTAGTCAGAAGAACAGATTTTTGTGATGAACTACTTTCCAACAAGGGAGAAGGTACAATTACCTTATCAAGTTTTCTACTTTTCTCCCACTCACTTCTTTCGAGAGAAAACTCCTTCTCTGGAAAGGATCCATTCCCAGCAACGAATATCTTGCCTTCGGATCTGTGATAGAAGGTGTACCCAACATATTCTTTAGGGTATCCTATGAAGACGCACTTTTCCGATTTGGGTTTGAGCTTATCAGGATGAAACTTTTTCACATAAGCATCACAATCCCAAACTTTAAGAAACGACAACTTTGGTTTCTTGCCAAACCACAGTTCATAAGGCGTCATCTCAACAGATTTTGATGGTGCCCTATTTAACGTGAATGCAACTGTCTCTAATGCATAACCCCAAAACGATAGTGGTAGATCGGTAAGAGACATCATAGATCGCACCATATCTAATAAAGTACGGTTATGACGTTCGGACACACCATTACACTATGGTGTTCCATGTGGCTTGAGTAGTGAAACTATTTCACATAGTTTTTAACTGAAGGCCAAACTCGTAAGTCAAATACTCTTCTCTACGATCAGATCATAGAAACTTTATTTTCTTGTTACGATGATTTTTCACTTCACTCTGAAATTCTTTGAACTTTTCAAATGTTTCAGACTTATGTTTCATCAAGTAGATATACTCATATCTGCTCAAATCATCTGTGAAGATCAGAAAATAATGATACCTGTCGCGAGCCTCAATATTCATCGGACCACATACATCAGTATGTATGATTTCCAACAAATCTGTTGCTCGCTCCATTGTTCCGAAGAACAGAGTCTTAGTCATCTTGCCCATGAGGCATGGTTCGCAAGCATCAACAGATTCATAATCAAGTGATTCCAAAAGCCCATCAGCATGGAGTTTCTTCATGCGCTTTACACCAATATGACCTAAACGGCAGTGATACAAATAAGTTGCACTATCATTATTAACTTTGCATCTTTTGGTTTCAATATTATGATTATGTGTATCACTACGATCGAGATCCAACGAACTATTTTCATTGGGTGTGTAACCATATAAGGTTTTATTCATGTAAACAGAACAACAATTTATTCTCTTACTTAAATGAATAACCGTATTACAATAAACATGATCAAATCATATTCATGCTCAACGCAAACACCAAATAACACTTATTTAGGTTCAACACTAATCCCAAAATTATAGGGAGTGTGCGATGATGATCTTATCAATCTTGGAACCACTTCCAACACACATCGTCACTTCACCCTTAACTAGTCTTTGTTTATTCTGCAACTCCCGTTTCGAGTTACTAATCTTAGCAACTGAACTAGTATCAAATACTGAGGGTTTGCTATAAACACTAGTAAAGTACACATCAATAACATGTATATCAAATATACTTATGTTCACTTTGCCATCCTTCTTATCGCCAATCACTTGGGGTAGTTTCGCTTCCAGTGACCAGTCCCTTTGCAGTAGAAGCACTCAGTCTCAGGCTTAGGTCCAGACTTGGGCTTCTTCACTTGAGCAGCAACTTGCTTGCTATTCTTTTTGAAGTTCCCCTTCTTCCCTCTGCCCTTTTCTTGAAACTAGTGGTCTTGTCTACCATCAACACTTGATGTTTTTCTTGATTTCTACCTTCATCGATTTCATCATCATGAAAAGCTCGGGAGTCATTTTCGTCATCCCTTGCATACTATAGTTCATCACGAAGTTCTACTAACTTGGTCATGGTGACTAGAGAATTCTGTCAATCACTATCTTATCTGGAAGATTAACTCCCACTTGATTCAAGCGATTGTAGTACCCAGACAATCTGAGCACATGCTCACTAGTTGAGCGATTCTCCTCCATCTTTTAGCTATAGAACTTGTTGGAGACTTCATATCTCTCAACTCGGGTATTTGCTTGAAATATTATCTTCAACTCCTGGAACATCTCATATGGTCCATGATGTTCAAAACGTTTTTGAAGTCCCGATTCTAAGCCATTAAGCATGGTGCACTAAACTATCAAGTAGTCATCATATTGAGCTAGCCAAACGTTCATAACGTCTGCATCTGCTCCTGCAATAGGTCTATCACCTAGCGGTGCATCAAGGACATAATTCTTCTGTGCAGCAATGAGGATAAACCTCAGATCACGGATCCAATCCGCATCATTGCTACTAACATCTTTCAATACAATTTTCTCTAGGAACATATCAAAGTAAACACAGGGAAGCAAGAACGCGAGCTATTGATCTATAATATGATTTACAAAATACTACCAGGACTAAGTTCATGATAAATTTAAGTTCAATTAATCATATTACTTAAGAACTCCCACTTAGATAGACATCCCTCTAATCCTCTAAGTGATCACGTGATCCAAATCAACTAAACCATGTCCGATCATCACGTGAGATGGAGTAGTTTCAATGGTGAACATCACTATGTTGATCATATCTACTATATGATTCACGCTCGACCTTTCGGTCTCCGTGTTCCGAGGCCATATCTGTATATGCTTGGCTCGTCAAGTATAACCTGAGTATTCTGCGTGTGCAACTATTTTGCACCCGTTGTATTTGAACGTAGAGCCTATCACACCCGATCATCACGTGGTGTCTCAGCACGAAGAACTTTCGCAACGGTGCATACTCAGGGAGAACACTTCTTGATAATTAGTGAGAGATCATCTTATAATGCTACCGTCAATCAAAGCAAGATAAGATGCATAAAAGATAAACATCACATGCAATCAATATAAGTGATATGATATGGCCATCATCATCTTGTGCCTGTGATCTCCAGTTCCGAAGCACCGTCATGATCACCATCGTCACCGGCATGACACCATGATCTCCATCATCTTGATCTATATCAATGTGTCGTCACGTGGTCGTCTCGCCAACAATTGCTCTTGCAACTATTGCTATCGCATAGCGATAAAGTAAAGTAATTATTTGGTGCTTGCATCTTATGCAATAAAGAGATAACCATAAGGCTTTTGCCAGTTGCCGATAACTTCAACAAAACATGATTATCTCATATAACAACTTATATCTCATCACGTCTTGACCATATCACATCACAACATGCCCTGCAAAAACAAGTTAGACGTCCTCTACTTTGTTATTGCAAGTTTTACGTGGCTGCTACAGGCTGAACAAGAACCGTTCTTACCTACGCATCAAAAACCACAACGATAGTTTGTCAATTTGACTCCGTTTTAACCTTCGCAAGGACCGGGCGTAGCCACACTCGGTTCAACTAAAGTTGGAGAAACAGTCACCCGCAAGCCACCTTTGTGCAAAGCACGTCGGGAGAACCGGTCTCGCGTAAGCATACGCGTAATGTCTGTCCGGGCCGCTTCATCCAACAATACCGCCGAACCAAAGTATGACATGCTGGTAGGCAGTATGACTTATATCGCCCACAACTTACTTGTGTTCTACTCGTGCATATAACATCAATCCATAAAACCTAGGCTCTGATACCACTGTTGGGTAACGTAGTAATTTCAAAAAAATTCCTACGCACACGCAAGATCATGGTGATGCATAGCAACGAGGGGGGGGGGAGTCTGATCTACGTACCCTTGTAGATCGCAACGGAAGCGTTGACACAACGTAGAGGAAGTAGTCGTACGTCTTCTTCCTGATCCGACCGATCCAAGCACCGTTACTCTGGCACCTCCGAGTTCTTAGCACACGTACAGCTTGATGACGATCCCCGGGCTCCGATCCAGCAATGCTTCGGGGAGGAGTTCCGTCAGCACGACGGCGTGATGACGATCTTGATGTTCTACCGACGCAGGGCTTCGCCTAAGCACTACAACGATATGATCGAGGTGGAATATGGTGGCAGGGGGCACCGCACACGGCTAAGAAACGATCACGTGGATCAACTTGTGTGTCTAGAGGTGCCCCCTGCCCCCGTATATAAAGGAGCAAGGGGGAGGAGGCCGGCCCTAGGAGAGGCGCGCCAGGTGTGGAGTCCTACTAGGACTCCAAGTCATAGTAGGAGTCCACCAAGAGGGGAGAAAGGGAGAAGGAAGTGGAGAAGTAGGAAAGGTGGCCGGCCCCCTTTTCCCTAGTCCAATTCGGACTAGAGGGGAGGGGGGCGCAGCAGCCTTTTTCCTCTTCCCACTAAGGCCCATCAAGGCCCATTACTTCTCCCGTAACTACCCGGTACTCCGAAAAATACCCGAATCACTCGGAACCTTTACGATGTCCGAATATAGTCGTCCAATATATCGATCTTTACGTCTCGACCATTTCGAGACTCCTCGTCATGTCCCCGATCTCATCCGGGACTCCGAACTCCTTCGGTACATCAAAACTCATAAACTCATAATATAACTGTCATCGAAACCTTAAGCGTGCGGACCCTACGGTTCGAGAACAATGTAGACATGACCGAGACACGTCTCCGGTCAATAACCAATAGCGGGACCTGGATGCCCATATTGGCTCCTACATATTCTACGAAGATCTTTATCGGTCAGACCGCATAACAACATACGTTGTTCCCTTTGTCATCGGTATGTTACTTGCCCGAGATTCGATCGTCGGTATCCAATACCTAGTTCAATCTCGTTACCGGCAAGTCTTTTTACTCGTTCTGTAATACATCATCCCGCAACTAACTCATTAGTTGCAATGTTTGCAAGGCTTAAGTGATGTGCATTACCGAGAGGGCCCAGAGATACCTCTCCGACAATCGGAGTGACAAATCCTAATCTCGAAATACGCCAACCCAACATGTACCTTTGGAGACACCTGTAGAGCTCCTTTATAATCATCCAGTTACGTTGTGACGTTTGGTAGCACACAAAGTGTTCCTCCGGCAAACGGGAGTTGCATAATCTCATAGTCATAGGAACATGTATAAGTCATGAAGAAAGCAATAGCAACATACTAAACGATCGGGTGCTAAGCTAATGGAATGGGTCATGTCAATCAGATCATTCATCTAATGATGTGATCCCGTTAATCAAATAACAACTCTTTGTCCATGGTTAGGAAACATAACCATCTTTGATTAACGAGCTAGTCAAGTAGAGGCATACTAGTGACACTCTGTTTGTCTATGTATTCACACATGTATTATGTTTTCGGTTAATACAATTCTAGCATGAATAATAAACATTTATCATGATATAAGGAAATAAATAATAACTTTATTATTGCCTCTAGGGCATATTTCCTTCATATATCCCCTAGTTGGCGCCAAAGGTGCTGACTAGGAGCTCCCGCTTGCATAGTTGACCGGTCAACCATGACCAGTCAGCAGTAAGCGAACGATTCCACACCGAAATGATGTGACCAGCGAACACCCCCCCCCCCTTGGCCCGGGCCCAAGAGTGTGGCTGCATGGGTCCTATATCCCCTAGTTGGCGCCAAAGATGCTGACAAGGAGCTCCCGCTTGTTGTCGCTATAAGCAAGAATATGATTCCTATTTGAGCGTCAAAATAGGACCTCCTAACGGGCGCTCTAAGCGCCGGTTGCCACTACAGGCGCTCGCATACAATGCACAGCAGGCCGGCCCAGCACCTGCTCAAAAAAAAGAAAATGACGGAAACGTTAAGAAAATGTGCAAAAGCTGGGTTTCGAACTCAGCATCGCACGTGTATCGACTAACGCAAGAACGACTAAAGCAAACACATTATGTTGTTCTTCTACTAGAAAAAAGTTCTAGTTAACCTTTCTTTTAGTGAAATATTAACATAAATCTGGAAACTAGTTGAAAAGTTCATTGATTTTGAAAAAAACCGTTCATCAAATTTGAATAGTTCATCAATTGTTTTTTAAAAAAAAATTCACAAAATTTAAAAAGTTTCGTCAAGTTTGAAGAAAAGTTCATCGATTTGTAAAAGTTTCATCAATTTAGAAAAAGAATTCATGGAATTTGAAAAAAAAGTTCATTGAATTTAAAAAAATTTCATCAAATTTTAAAAAAGTTCATCAAAATTGAAAAAAGTTCATCGGATTTGAAAAAATGCATCTTATTTGAAAAAAAATTCATCGATTATAAAAAGTTCATCGAATTTGAAACATACAAAGTTCATGCATTTCCAGAAAAATAAAAAACAAAGAAGAAAAATTGAAAAGGGAAAAAGACGAAAAATAAAGAAGAAAATAGGGAATCGCTGCTTTTTATACTGTTCTATATTTAAAGAAGGGAAAAGAAATTACATAGTCACGGAACGGGCGATGGCCAGTTGGTTACCTCGATTTGTATGAAGCGTAGAGGTTGAGAGTTCCAAAGTCAACGGGACAGATTTGTACTATTACCGAAAGAGAATAAAGTCTATATGGGCCGTCCCAGCGCAACGCGGGGGTGTGCGCCAATTTGCGTAAAGCCGAAGAAACCGGCGCTAAAGGCACCGTTTAGAATTTGCCCATGAAAACGGCGTGCCTAAACTGAAGCTAGGCCTGCCGACGCCGCAGTTTGGGCCGTTCCTTGGTTGCTTTGTTGTTTCTTCTATTTTCAGATTATTTTATTTTATTTTATTTTTTCTGTTTCTGTTTCTGGTTCTATTTCTTTACTTTTCTTTTCCCTTTCTATTTTTCCTTTCTTCTTCTTCTTTTCATTTTGGTTATATTATACAACTTCATTGCATGTTATAACAATGTTCATCATATGTTTAGGAGATATTCATGGTATATTACAAAAAATTCATCATGCATTATAAAAATGATCATCATATATTAGAGATTGTTCAACGAATATACAAATGTTCATTGTGTTTTTGAATTTTGTTAATGTATATTCCACAAATGTTCACTGTGTATTCAAAAATTGTTCAACGTATATGACAAAAATGCTCAAAGCGTATTAAAAAGTTATTAAACGCATACATTCATATTTATTTTCAAAAATATTCATCATAAATTTAGAAAATTCATCGTATAATAAAAAACAATCATGTATCATTTAAAATGTTTATCATATATTAAGAAAATGTTCAACGTATATTACAATTTGTTCAATGTGTGTTTTCCAAAATTTGTCAAAATAAGCTCGATGCTTAATCTGTTGCACCACAAATGTATCTGCAAAACTCTTGAGGTCGATCGGTTAGTAACACTCGTTCACGAGAGGGAGCTCAAGAGTTTGAGCTCCCGCTAGCGCATGACTTTTGGGTGATTTGCTTTTACGCATCTCGAGCTCGTTACCTTCAAATGGGCCAGCCCATTCGCCCGTGCCTTCAGCGAAGGCTCAATCGGCAAATAGGAGCTCTCAAGCGAGACATAGCTCGCTCGTTTGGTTATCTAGCATGGAAGTTCGGCTATTTTTTCTGATGACAAATTTCTTAAGTCAATTGTTAAAGCAAAATGAAAGAATGTACGAAATGGAATTGGATTATATATTTCATGGTTGAACAAGCTATAATGTATGTGAAAAAAACAATTAGAATTGAGAATAGATAATAAATACATGCAACACTACTTCCTGGAAATTGAGAAAGACTTGGGATAATTTTTAAACAAGTTATAGTAGTTAAAAAATTGGATGGTCTTTTACTGAAATAGAGGGTCTTATTTTGTTGTTTGCTGTCAAGAAATTGGAAAACCCCTGAAAGAATTGTTTGGAAATTAATTATAAAATAGAAAGATGAAGGAAACAAATGAAGATTCACCAAATTGTGATACATTGCTTTACATTTTGAAGTACATTTTAGTACCCCCCCCCCCCCCCCCCAGCCTCTCCCCACATTTTTCAACCAAAATCATGCAATGTTGAAGTACTTCACTTGAACATCCTGTATCCTGCAATTGACAGCACAACTAAGTTAGGTATTTATCATATGGTTAATATGGAGAAAATTAAAAATTGATTGCATCTTTTTTTCAGTGGTAGCAGAATAATGGTATGTCTTTGTAAGAATGACTTCACTATAGGTAGCCATCTGAAACCTTAGCTGTTATAGTCGTGAATTATTATACTATTTAAATATGGTTAATTAGATTCGTGTTGGTGAACTAAATTTGTATTTGGTGAAAGTAAAAAATGTATTTGGTGAATTCAAAAATATGAATTTGGTCTGTGTAAACTAAACTGGAATTGGGTAAAAAGTAAATGAATTTCATGTGAAGTAATTTTAGCAAAGTGTGAGCTAATTTTCAATTGGGTGAACTAAATTTATTATTGGTGAAATTCATTTGAGTTGGTATATTTTTTTAAATTGGTGGATGGAGTAATTTTGAAATGGGTGAACAAATTTTGAACTAAGTTAACTAAAAAGGTACTCCCTCTATAAACAAATATAATATGTTTTAGTGACTTGAAAACAGTCTCTAAAATATCTTATATTGTTTAGAGAGGGAGTATTTGTTGACATAATTTTGTCTTTGGAGAACTATATTTCCATTTGGTGAAATAATTTTATATTTGGTGTATTATACTTGAAATGGGTGAGCTAATGAATTAAGCGAACTACTTTTATAATTGCTTTCGGTGACACTTTTGGATAGGATGAGCTAAATTTGAATTTGTTGAACTAAATTTGAATTTGGTGAGCAAAATTTGAATTTTGGTGAGCTAAGTTTGAATTTTGTATTTGGTTTAATTGAACTAATTTGGAATTGAGTGAACTATTTTTTTACTATGTGCTTAAAATTTGAATTTGAGGAACCAAATTTGTAAACTAAATTAATGAACTAGTTTGGGATTGGGTGAACTAAAAATTGAATTTGGTTTTGAGTGAGCTAGTTTTGTGGTTAGTGAGTTATTAAAAAAACAATTGGCGTTCTAAATTTGAATTGGTGAACTTTAGTTCGTACAGACTGAACTATATTAGTATTATTGTACTAAATTGTAATTTGGTGAACTTAAATTTTTTAATTTGATTTGTTTGAACAAAATTTGAATTTGGAACCTTTTTGAATTGGCTAAAAAAGTTGAATTGGGTGAAATGATTTTGAATTGAATGAAGTAATTTTGTATTTGGAGAATAATAATTTTGAATTGAGTGACCTGATTTTGTATTTAGTGAGAAAAATTTGAATTGAGTGAACTAATTTGTTAATTGGTTTGGATGAAATAAATTCGAATTGGGTGAAATAAGTATGTACTTGGTGAACTAATTTTGAATTCAATTAAATAAATTTAAATTTGGTGACCTTTTTTATGTATTTCTTGAACAAGATTTTAATTGAAATTTAAATATTTTGAACTATTGAGAACAAGATTTGAATTTGGTGAACTATTTTTGGATATTCTAAAATAGATATGAGTTTTTTTACAAAATATTTGAATTTGCTCATGTTTCTAAAATTTCGTGAAAGAAGTTATAATTTTTGTGAACTTTTCTAGAATACCGTTGACAAGATTTGAATTTGGTGAACAATGTATTGAGTAACTTGAACACTTTTTTTATTTGGTGAACTTTTTTCAAGATATGGTTGTAACATCCTGATGTTCAGAATGTTTCATAATTTTTTTTCTAAAAAGTAGGGCCAGAAAATTTCATTTGTTTTATTTGGTTAATGCATGCCTAAATGAGATTATGTAATTTCGAGGGTTTAATTTAAACTAGATGTAAATTAAAATTTAAGTTTTGTTCTTCTCTTTCAATTGGATTTATTTTTCTCGTCTTCGTCATATTAAATTACGTGCCTCTAGATTTTCTAAAGTTTGCTTGATATTTTTTTAGCCTTTTATTATTTTCTTGATTTTCCAGAGTGAAAATCAATCTTTTCTCCTTGTCTCAAACTTTGGACACCTCTCTTTTGTCTCCTCTCATTTTTCCCACGCGAGTGGACCAAGCCCATCTTCGTTTTACTTCTTCTTTTCTCTTCCCACTTTGGCCCTAACGGAACTAGCGTAGGTTGACCATATCAAGATTCTATACTATTTCCTCCCCATGAATGGGTGGGAATGCGAGCGGTTAGGGTGGTGTGACTCGTCGAAGCCAGGTACTCATCAAAGCCGATGACATGACCGGAGATGATGCAACTTCCTGGCATACTACACCCTACCATTAGGCCACTGACATGTGGGCCTGTTAATACTTGTCCAGGAAAAGGTCGCGAAACCTTGGGGCTGATAGCTTAGCTAAATTTGCTTTTTCTTTAAATGTTGGAAGGCATGTGTGGTTCCTTCGAGCACATGACATTATAACGATTCCGTTGAACTTGTTTGAATAAAGAACGTTATACCCCTAAAAAACCTAACATGTTGTAACGCCCCACATGTAACCTTCCCCAATTGTACTCCGACTCATGCCGTTTCCGGCATTAAGTTATATTTAATTCTCGGGTTCGGGTCTTTGCCTCCGTGTGTTGTTTCGTTTTTCGTGCATCTCATATCATGTCGTCACGTGCATTGCATTTGCATACATGTTCATCTCATGCATTCGAGCATTTTTCCCGTTGTCCGTTTTGCATTCCGGCGCTTCGTTCTCCTCCGGTGGCCATTTCTAGCTTTCTTTCGTGTGTGGGGATTAAACATTTCCGGATTGGGCCGAGACTTGCCATGCGGCCTTGGTTTACTACCGGTAGACCGCCTGTCAAATTTCGGGTCATTTGGACTTCGTTTGATACTCCAACGGTTAACCGAGGGACCGAAAAGGCCTCGTATGTGTGCAGCCCAACACCCCTCCATTTTGGCCCAAAACCCACCAAACTCAGCTCCATCGTCTCGGTCGTTCGATCACGATCGTGTGGGCGAAAACCGCACCTCATTTAGACTCTCCTAACTCCACTTATGTCTATAAATACCCCTCCATCTCGGATCTCTTCTTCTCCCCCTCGAAACCCTAAAAAAAAGATCCAGCGCGCCGGCCGGACACGTCCGAGTCCGACCGGACAAGTTGCGCCACCGCCTCCGCACCAGTGGGGGGCCGCCACGTGGCGCCCCAGATCCGTCGCCGCCGCCGGCCTGGGAGGCCCAGGGAGGGCCCCCGAGGCCCACTCCGCCGCCCGCGCCCTCCGCCGCCCGCGCCGCCGTCTTCTTCGGGCGCGGCCACCGCCGCCACCTCCGGCGCGCCCCGCCGCCGTCCGGCTGCCGGCCGCCCCGCCGCGGGCCGCCGCACCGCTCCCCGCCGCCTCGCGCCACCTCCGGTGGCCGAGCGCCACCGCGACCCCGCCGCGCCCTCCGGTCGCCGCCGCGGCCTCTCCTTCCCGCGGCCACCCCACCGCCGGCGACTCCCTCCGCCTCGACGCCGGCCATCCTCGGCTTCCACGCCAGCCGGTGAACAGTGCATCCCGATCTGGATCTGAGATCCACTCCCCCTCGGTTGACTTTTTCCCTCCTAACCCTAGTTTTTCTTGATACTTTGACTGCTTGTATCTCCGCATCCGTAGCTCCGATTTGGGCGTATGATATGTCAAATTCTTCGTCTCGACGAGTACATCATTTCATTCCATTGCATCATTTGCATTTGAGGTCATCTGGTTGCCCAAAATACTGTTGGAAGGAGGCATGTTGAGTTAAATTGCAGATCCGTTAATCCAACATGCACTTTTGTCATTTTTGCCATATTTAATCCGTGCATGATATGCCTGTGCCCCTTTGTGATGAATTGTTAAGCATGTGGCCTTCTTTCCAGAGGTGCCTTCAATGTATTTTTAGGAGGTGTGTGTTGTCTTGTGCAAGCTTGCGAAGAGGGCTACCTGAGATTTCAGATTTCAGGGACTTAGTGATTTTCACTAAGTCTGAGCCGTTTTAGTTCACGATGCTATATGTTCGGCTTGCTTCCTAGTGATCCGTGCCTCTTTTGAGGATGATCAGTAAGAGTGATTTGTTATGCTTGTTGTGCTTAATCCATCCATGTCTTTACTTGTTATGTTGGAGCACCCTAGGTTGACTCAATCGAGCTCAACTTTTGGATAGTTGCTGTTTTGGGCAGATCGTTAACTCTTTTGCGATTTTGCCGGAGTTATTGCTAGTGATCCATGCATGCTATGCCATTGTTCTTGCCATGTCTAGCTAGCATTTTGTGCCTACTTTATGGATATATGCTTACCTTGCCATGACTTGCACCGTAGTGAGAGCACCGAGCTCGTTTATATGCCTCCGTGAGTTATTATTTCAGCATGTCCCAGTTTTCACTAAGTCTGAAAACTGATTGTGTTTCATCGATGTTCGTGTGCTCGGTAGAGTATTTTGTGAACCCTTTTGGCCCCAGGTCATGTTGGGTGTTTTGTTAAGCTTGTTGAGTAGCTCCATGCCATGCTCTTACTTGCCATGTTAAGGTTTTCCTTCATGTTGTTTTGCTGCTCCGAAGTGAGCATCGTGGTCTGAAATTTCAGACTAGCGTTAATTTCGCTAAGTCTGAAATCTGTTTTGCTTATTCAGTTTTGCCATGCTTGTTTGAAGCCCTTAATGGATGAATTTGCCTATGCCTCAGTCATGATGATTTGTTAAGCTTGATGAGTACATCACTGCCATGTAATTTGTTTTCATGTTGGGTGGCTGTAGCATGTTCATTTTGTTGCATTTAGGAGGCATGTTGCTGTAAATTGCAGATCGGTTCGTTTAGTAAAACGCTTGCCATTTCTTAACCGTAGCTCCGATTGCCATGATCTTTATATCGTTTTCAGGGGATTTCTTCCCCTCTATCCAGTGGCACACTTGGATTTCCAAGTTGAGGCCAGGTTCATGCATTTCCTGTTACATGTTGCATTCTTGCATCCCGCATCGCATCCCGCATAGCATATCATCTTTGCATCTTATTGGTTGCCTTTGCACGTGGTTGATTGTATCCTTGTTGCTTGTTTGTGTTGTTGGGTAGATCCGGGAGACGAGTTCACTAACGAGGAGCCCGTTGAGTTTGCTTTTGAGGATCCAGTCAATTCTGACAACTGTGCAGGCAAGATGATCACACCCTTGAAATCACTACTATCTTTGCTATGCTAGTTTGCTCGCTCTTTTGCTTTGCCAATGCTACGATGCCTACCACTTGCTTGTCAGCCTCCCAATTGCCATGATTGAGCCTCTAACCCACCTTTGTCCTAGCAAACCATTGATTGGCTATGTTACCGCTTTGCTCAGCCCTTCTTATAGCGTTGTTAGTTGCAGGTGAAGATTGGAGCCGTTCCTTGTTGGAACACTTATTTACTTGTTGGGATATCATTATATCGCTATGTTATCTTTACTCATCTATATACTTGGTAAAGGGTGGAAGGCTCGGCCTCTCGCCTAGTGTTTTGTTCCACTCTTGCCGCCCTAGTTTCCGTCATATCGGTGTTATGTTCCCGGTTTGTTGCGTCCCTTACGCGGTTGGGCTATAATGGGAACCCCTCGATAGTTCGCCTTGATTAAAGCTTTTCCAGCAATGCCCAACATTAGTTTTACCATTTGACACCTACCCTTTCCTTTCCCTTGGGTTTCCGGAGCCCGAGGGTCATCTTTATTTTAGCCCCCACGGGCCAGTGCTCCTCTGAGTGTTGGTCCGAACCAGGCAGCCTGCGGGGCCACCTCAGGGAAACCCGAGGGTTGGTTTCACTCGTAGCTTGACCTATCCGAACGTGCCCTGAGAAAGAGATATGTGCAGCTCCTATCGGGATTTGTCGGCACATTCGGGCGGTGTTGCTGGACTAGTTTTGACCTGTCGAATCATCTTGTTGTACCGGGATACCGAGTCTGATCGGTGGGTCCTGGGTGGAGGTCTATTCCTTCGTTGACCGTGAGAGCTTGTTATGGGCTAAGTTGGGACCCCCCTGCAGGGATTGATCTTTCGAAAGCCGTGCCCGCGGTTATGGGCAGATGGGAATTTGTTAATGTCCGGTTGTAGATAACTTGAACTTAATTAATTAAAATGAAACAACTGTGTCTGTTGCCGTGATGGCCTCTTCTCGGCGGAGTCCGGGAAGTGGACACGGCGTTGGAGTTATGCCTGCGTAGTCTGCTCTACTTAGTTACCGCTCGTGCTTTGCCTTCTCTTCTCGCTCTCTTTTGCGAATAAGTTAGCCACCATATATGCTAGTCGCTTGCTGCAGCTCCACTCACATTACCCCTTCCTTACCTATTAAGCTTAAATAGTCTTGATCGCGAGGGTGCGAGATTGCTGAGTCCTTGTGGCTCACAGATTACTATTATACCAGATGCAGGGACCGATGATACTCCTCCGGATGGTGCGTTCGAGCTGAAGTGGGAGTACGACGAGGACTCTCAGCGATACTATGTTTCTTTTCCTGATGATCAGTAGTGGTGCCTGCTCGGGGTTCGATTCAGGGTTTAGTCGCATGTTGGGGGGTCTTTTCTATTTTGGCGCCGTAGTCGGGCCATGAGTGTTTGTATGATGTATGCTATTTATGTACCTTGATGTGACGTGGCGAGTGTAAGCCGACTATTATTATTATTCCCCCTTTATATTTATATGTACATGGGTTGTGTGAAGATTGCCTCACTTGCGACTTATGCCTTCAATGCGATTATGCCTCTAAGTCGTGCCTCGACACGTGGGAGATATAGTCGCATCGAGGGTGTAACAAGTTGGTATCAGAGCCTTCCCCGACCTTAGGAGCCCCATTGCTTGATCGTTTTTAGCAGCCGAGTTGTGTCTAGAAAAATGTTTTGAGTCCTTAGGAATTATATATCGGAGAGCTTAGGAATTCTTTTTACTTCCCAGTCTCCTCATCGCTCTGGTAAGGCATCCTGACGTAGAGTTTTGACTCTTCTCTTCTCAAATTTCACTAAAAAAATTTTAGGATCACGCGAGTATCTTAGTTTTGTTCCGATGGCTTATGATGAGAATACTGTCTTGGTGCCTCCTGTCAGGGGTTTAGTGGAAGTGTCCCGGGGAGTTGAGCTCTGAGGTGTTGTCATCATAATTCTATCGTTGCAATTCTGGCATACTTGAGATATGTGCGCGACATCGAAAATCTCCTTTATGCAGTTCGTTGGTGAGATAACCTCGACGCCACCCAGTACTGGGGCGGGAGTTCGGGAGTATCGCCATAACTTGTATAACGGATGCTTTTCGAAGGTTGAGATAGATGGTTTCCGAAGGTTTCTTGGTTATGTGTTGAAGGATGGATGCAGCTGGATGTAGGATTTGCTAGCTTGGGTGAGATATTATGCTTCCCCTGTATCCTCAACACCTGATTGCATAACCGGAAAGTTTCGGGAGTTCCATAGGTGGGAATTCAAGTAGCCTAAGGATATCTTTCCAACAGATGTGTGATATGAAATTGGGGTTCGACGTCTAGTGGTTCGCCTATTCACGGTCGATTTTACAGTGGCCTCGTTGTGTCTTAAAGAGTCCTTGGCTATGCTGACTCGGGGACGCTTCGTATGTCATGTGCACTGCTTTGTACATGATGGTGCTGTACGGTCGAGCCCGTGTAGGTCCTACCACGAACACTTCGGACGAAATTTCTATCATGTGTTTGTTCCGGCTTATTCCGCAAGCCAACCCTTGGTTTTATTTCGAGTTGTGGTATTCGTTCTTCTTCGACGTCATATGTTGATTCCATCCCTCGTTGATGTACCTCTTCTACATGATTCTTCGTGGCTTCGCAATTTAGGAATATGTGACCACTTCAAGAGATGTGCATTCGTTCATTTTGTTCGGGTGTGAAGACTTATGTTGCAATTTTCATTCCGTTGGATTCACCTTCTATATTTCTCTATTTGTGTGCTAATGGTGGTCAACCTCTTCAGGATGGCTCCTCCAACGCGCACGACTCCGAACCCAGATCCTCCGCCACCTCCGCCTCCTCCGGAAGCATGGCAGGCTGTGATGGCTGCTACTAATGCAAATACTCAGCTGATCATGCAAATCATCCAAGAGCGGAATCAAAGCAGTCAAGCGAATCAAGGCAGCAACCAGAACCAGTTTGCAACTCTGCATCAGTTCCTCGCAAATGGTCCAAAGACGTTCAGTAACTGCGTTGAGGCTACCGATGCTGATGATTGGTTAATCGATCTGGGCAAGCATTTTGAATGTAGCAACGTCAGACCTGAAGATTTCGTCAAGTTCGCGTCTTTCCAGCTCAAGGATCAGGCCGCAGAGTGGTTTCAGCAGTACCGGGATTCCAGAGGTGGACGTTTGATCACTTGGGATGATTTCCGTCGTGATTTCCGCGCTCATCACATTCCTCAAAGTGTGACTGAAAGCAAACGTGAAGAATTCCGCAATCTGAAGCAAGGTTCTTTGTCTGTCTATGACTACAACAAGTTGTTCCAGAAGCTCGCCCGTTTTGCCAAGCAGGATGTTCCTGATGAGAAGAGCATGATCTATCAGTTCAGGGGTGGTCTTCGTGAAGAAATTCAGCTCGCTCTTATACTCTTCGAGCCGCTGAGATACGATGAGTTCTACAACATGGCACTGAAGCAAGAGGCTGCTCAGCTCAGGTGTGATGCTTCCAGGAAGCGAGTCAGAGACACTTCGTCTTCGTCCTCTACTCAAGTGACCAAGCAGCAGAAGTATTGGCTTCCTCCTCCTCCGTTTCGTCAGCCGTATCAGCAGAAGAGCAAAGGTGGCAGTGGTTCGTCCCACCCACCCAACCCAGGCTTTCAGAACAAGACTTCGTCTCAAGCTCCAAGATCGAGTGCTCCGTATCACCGTCCGCTCTCAGAGGTCACGTGCAACAAGTGCCAACAGAAGGGTCACTACGCTAACAAGTGTTTCAACCAGAGGCGTCTTCCTCCTCCTCCTCCTGTCAGATCGGCAAGTACAGCTGTGGTCAAGCATAATCCCAAGCACGCCAAGGTCAATATGGTGAATGCAGCTCAAGCAGAGGATTCGTCAGATGTGATCATGGGTAACCTTCCTGTTAATGATATTCCTGCAAGAGTTCTTTTTGATTCAGGTGCGTCGCATTGTTTCATGTCTAAGCCATTTTTCACCAAGCACGAGTTCGTTTCTTCGCATTTGGGTAAACAAATGGATATTGTTTCTCCTGGCAAACGATTGAGTGCAAGTCTGGAGGTGCCAGATGTTTCCATCATGTTGGGTGAATTCAAGTTCTTGGCTTCTCCTATGGTTCTTGGCAATTCCGATATCGGCCTCATTCTTGGGATGGACTGGCTCTCTAAACATAAAGCTCAGCTGGATTGCGCAGCCAAGCAGATTCAACTGACTCATTCGTCTGAGGAAGTGATTGTCTTTGCTGCTCGGGATAATACCATCCGGTTATTCTCTCTCAATGAGAAGGGTGAATTGGATGCTATTTCGCAGATTCCGGTTGTTTGTGAGTATCAAGATGTCTTCCCTGAAGAACTCCCAGGCATGCCTCCAAACCGGCCTGTCGAATTCGTTATTGAACTTGAGTCCGGTACGGAACCGGTGTGCAAACGGCCTTACAAGCTCGGCCCCGAAGAGTTGAAGGAGTTGAAGAAACAGCTCGATAAGCAAGAAAGTATGGGTCTCATTCGTCCTAGTACTTCTCCGTGGGGTTGTGGTGTTCTTTTTGTGAAGAAGAAGGATGGAACGGACCGACTTTGTGTTGATTATCGTCCATTGAACAAGAAGACCATCAAGAACAAGTATCCACTTCCCAACATTAATGAGCTATTCGAACAACTCAAGGGTACCCAAGTATTCTCCAAGCTTGATCTCCGTATGGGTTATCATCAAATTCGCATTCGTGAACAAGATATTCCAAAGACGGCGTTCAGAACAAGCTATGGGTCATATGAATACACAGTTATGTCTTTTGGCCTCGCTAATGCTCCTCCAACGTTCTCTCGCATGATGAACTTCATCTTCAACCCCTACACCAACGACTTCGTTTTGGTCTATCTCGATGATATCCTGGTTTTCTCGAAGAACAAGGAAGATCATGCCAAACACTTGCGTTTGGTTCTTGACAAGCTAAGGGAACATCAATTCTATGCCAAGTTCTCTAAGTGTGAGTTTTGGCTCGATGAGGTTCTTTATCTTGGTCATATTATCTCTGCCAAGGGCATTTCCGTGGATCCTGAGAAGGTGTCTGCAATCGTTAATTGGGAACCTCCTCAGAATGTGAAGCAACTCCGTAGCTTCCTCGGTCTTGCAAGTTATTGTCGAAGATTCGTTGAAAACTTCTCCAAGATCGCGAAGCCTCTCTCAAATCTTCTTCAGAAGCACGTCAAGTACGTTTGGTCTCCGGAGTGTGATGTTGCTTTCAACGCTTTAAAAGAGAAATTGATCACTGCTCCAGTTCTAACTCCGCCTGATGAAACCAAGCCGTACGAGGTCTTTTTTGATGCCTCTCTCCAAGGTCTCGGTGCAGTACTGATGCAAGAGAAGAAAGTTGTTGCTTATACCTCTCGCCAGTTGAAGCCAAATGAGAAGAACTACCCCACTCATGATCTTGAGTTGGCGGCAGTTGTGCATGCATTGTTGACTTGGAGACATCTTCTCTTGGGAAGGAAAGTGGACATTTTCACCGATCACAAAAGTCTCAAGTACATCTTCACTCAGCCTAATCTCAATCTCAGGCAGACTCGATGGGTCGAAATGATTCAAGAGTACAATCCGAGTATCGAGTATACTCCAGGCAAGGCTAATGTGATTGCTGACGCTTTGAGCAGAAAAGCATATTGCAACAGTCTGATTCTCAAGCCTTATCAACCCGAGCTTTGTGAAGCCTTCCGCAAACTTAATCTGCAAGTTGTTCCTCAGGGTTTCCTCGCCAACCTTCAAGTTTCTCCTACCTTGGAAGACCAGATTCGCCAAGCCCAGCTTCTTGATGTGATGGTGAAAAAGGTGAAGATCGGTATTGCAAAGAGTCAGTCCAAGTACAAGTGCTACCGGCTTGATGACAAGGACACTCTCTTCTTCGAGGATCGAATTGTTGTGCCCAAAGGTGAACTTCGTAAAGTGATCATGAATGAGGCTCATAACTCTCTCCTCTCCATCCACCCTGGGAGCACGAAGATGTATCAAGACCTGAAGCAAACTTATTGGTGGACTCGAATGAAGCGCGAGATCGCTCAATTCGTGAATGAATGTGATGTCTGCAGAAGAGTGAAAGCAGAACACCAAAGGCCAGCAGGTCTCCTCCAACCTCTCGCCATTCCAGAATGGAAGTTTGACCACATTGAAATGGACTTCGTGACCGGGTTTCCTAAGTCCAAGCGTGGCAATGATGCTATATTCGTTGTCATCGACAAGCTGACCAAAGTGGCTCATTTCCTGCCTATCAAAGAGTCAATCACTGCAGCTCAATTGGCGGAGCTCTACACCTCTCGCATTGTCTCTCTGCACGGTATTCCTCAAGTGATATCTTCAGACCGTGGCAGCATCTTTACCTCCAAGTTCTGGGATTCTTTTCAGAAGGCCATGGGCACCAGCATTCGTTTCAGCACTGCTTTCCACCCTCAAACAAGCGGTCAAGTCGAGCGCGTCAACCAGATTCTTGAAGATATGCTCAGAGCTTGTGTTATCTCCTTCGGCATGAAGTGGGAGGATTGCCTTCCTTATGCTGAATTCTCGTACAACAACAGTTTCCAAGCAAGCTCCGGCAAGGCCCCGTTTGAAATTTTGTATGGTAGGAAGTGCCGTACACCTCTCAACTGGTCTGAAACCGGTGAACGTCAGCTGCTGGGTAATGACCTGATCACAGAAGCAGAAGAAATGTGCAAGGTCATTCGTGATAACCTCAAAGCAGCCCAGTCTCGTCAGAAGAGCTATTACGACAGCAAGCACCGTGATTTGGCCTTCGAGATCGGAGATCATGTCTACCTCCGCGTCTCTCCTATGAAAGGGACCCGTCGCTTCGGTATCAAAGGGAAGCTTGCCCCAAGATACGTCGGGCCTTTCAAGATCGTCAGCAAGAGAGGCGACCTCGCCTATCAACTCGAGCTTCCTGCAACCTTTGCCAATGTTCATGATGTGTTTCACGTCTCGCAACTCCGTAAGTGCTTCAAGACGCCCGAGCGCATCGTAAACTTCGAGGACATTGAGCTCCAAGAAGATCTCTCCTACCGTGAGCACCCAGTTGCAATCCTTGAAGAGACTGAACGCAAAACTCGCAACAAGTCAATCAAGTTTCTCAAAATCAAGTGGTCACACCATTCCGACCGTGAAGCTACCTGGGAACGTGAGGATCACCTCCGTTCTGAGTACCCGGAGTTCTTTCAGTCCTAGATCTCGGGACGAGATCTTTTCATAGTGGTGGAGTGTTGTAACGCCCCACATGTAACCTTCCCCAATTGTACTCCGACTCATGCCGTTTCCGGCATTAAGTTATATTTAATTCTCGGGTTCGGGTCTTTGCCTCCGTGTGTTGTTTCGTTTTTCGTGCATCTCATATCATGTCGTCACGTGCATTGCATTTGCATACATGTTCATCTCATGCATTCGAGCATTTTTCCCGTTGTCCGTTTTGCATTCCGGCGCTTCGTTCTCCTCCGGTGGCCATTTCTAGCTTTCTTTCGTGTGTGGGGATTAAACATTTCCGGATTGGGCCGAGACTTGCCATGCGGCCTTGGTTTACTACCGGTAGACCGCCTGTCAAATTTCGGGTCATTTGGACTTCGTTTGATACTCCAACGGTTAACCGAGGGACCGAAAAGGCCTCGTGTGTGTGCAGCCCAACACCCCTCCATTTTGGGCCAAAACCCACCAAACTCAGCTCCATCGTCTCGGTCGTTCGATCACGATCGTGTGGGCGAAAACCGCACCTCATTTGGACTCTCCTAGCTCCACTTATGTCTATAAATACCCCTCCATCTCGGATCTCTTCTTCTCCCCCTCGAAACCCTAAAAAAAAGATCCAGCGCGCCGGCCGGACACGTCCGAGTCCGACCGGACAAGTTGCGCCACCGCCTCCGCACCAGTGGGGGGCCGCCACGTGGCGCCCCAGATCCGTCGCCGCCGCCGGCCTGGGAGGCCCAGGGAGGGCCCCCGAGGCCCACTCCGCCGCCCGCGCCCTCCGCCGCCCGCGCCGCCGTCTTCTTCGGGCGCGGCCACCGCCGCCACCTCCGGCGCGCCCCGCCGCCGTCCGGCTGCCGGCCGCCCCGCCGCGGGCCGCCGCACCGCTCCCCGCCGCCTCGCGCCACCTCCGGTGGCCGAGCGCCACCGCGACCCCGCCGCGCCCTCCGGTCGCCGCCGCGGCCTCTCCTTCCCGCGGCCACCCCACCGCCGGCGACTCCCTCCGCCTCGACGCCGGCCATCCTCGGCTTCCACGCCAGCCGGTGAACAGTGCATCCCGATCTGGATCTGAGATCCACTCCCCCTCGGTTGACTTTTTCCCTCCTAACCCTAGTTTTTCTTGATACTTTGACTGCTTGTATCTCCGCATCCGTAGCTCCGATTTGGGCGTATGATATGTCAAATTCTTCGTCTCGACGAGTACATCATTTCATTCCATTGCATCATTTGCATTTGAGGTCATCTGGTTGCCCAAAATACTGTTGGAAGGAGGCATGTTGAGTTAAATTGCAGATCCGTTAATCCAACATGCACTTTTGTCATTTTTGCCATATTTAATCCGTGCATGATATGCCTGTGCCCCTTTGTGATGAATTGTTAAGCATGTGGCCTTCTTTCCAGAGGTGCCTTCCATGTATTTTTAGGAGGTGTGTGTTGTCTTGTGCAAGCTTGCGAAGAGGGCTACCTGAGATTTCAGATTTCAGGGACTGAGTGATTTTCACTAAGTCTGAGCCGTTTTAGTTCACGATGCTATATGTTCGGCTTGTTTCCTAGTGATCCGTGCCTCTTTTGAGGATGATCAGTAAGAGTGATTTGTTATGCTTGTTGTGCTTAATCCATCCATGTCTTTACTTGTTATGTTGGAGCACCCTAGGTTGACTCAATCGAGCTCAACTTTTGGATAGTTGCTGTTTTGGGCAGATCGTTAACTCTTTTGCGATTTTGCCGGAGTTATTGCTAGTGATCCATGCACGCTATGCCATTGTTCTTGCCATGTCTAGCTAGCATTTTGTGCCTACTTTATGGATATATGCTTACCTTGCCATGACTTGCACCGTAGTGAGAGCACCGAGCTCGTTTATATGCCTCCGTGAGTTATTATTTCAGCATGTCCCAGTTTTCACTAAGTCTGAAAACTGATTGTGTTTCGTCGATGTTCGTGTGCTCGGTAGAGTATTTTGTGAACCCTTTTGGCCCCAGGTCATGTTGGGTGTTTTGTTAAGCTTGTTGAGTAGCTCCATGCCATGCTCTTACTTGCCATGTTAAGGTTTTCCTTCATGTTGTTTTGCTGCTCCGAAGTGAGCATCGTGGTCTGAAATTTCAGACTAGCGTTAATTTCGCTAAGTCTGAAATCTGTTTTGCTTATTCAGTTTTGCCATGCTTGTTTGAAGCCCTTAATGGATGAATTTGCCTATGCCTCAGTCATGATGATTTGTTAAGCTTGATGAGTACATCACTGCCATGTAATTTGTTTTCATGTTGGGTGGCTGTAGCATGTTCATTTTGTTGCATTTAGGAGGCATGTTGCTGTAAATTGCAGATCGGTTCGTTTAGTAAAACGCTTGCCATTTCTTAACCGTAGCTCCGATTGCCATGATCTTTATATCGTTTTCAGGGGATTTCTTCCCCTCTATCCAGTGGCACACTTGGATTTCCAAGTTGAGGCCAGGTTCATGCATTTCCTGTTACATGTTGCATTCTTGCATCCCGCATCGCATCCCGCATAGCATATCATCTTTGCATCTTATTGGTTGCCTTTGCACGTGGTTGATTGTATCCTTGTTGCTTGTTTGTGTTGTTGGGTAGAGCCGGGAGACGAGTTCGCTAACGAGGAGCCCGTTGAGTTTGCTTTTGAGGATCCAGTCAATTCTGACAACTGTGCAGGCAAGATGATCACACCCTTGAAATCACTACTATCTTTGCTATGCTAGTTTGCTCGCTCTTTTGCTTTGCCAATGCTACGATGCCTACCACTTGCTTGTCAGCCTCCCAATTGCCATGATTGAGCCTCTAACCCACCTTTGTCCTAGCAAACCATTGATTGGCTATGTTACCGCTTTGCTCAGCCCTTCTTATAGCGTTGTTAGTTGCAGGTGAAGATTGGAGTCGTTCCTTGTTGGAACACTTATTTACTTGTTGGGATATCATTATATCGCTATGTTATCTTTACTCATCTATATACTTGGTAAAGGGTGGAAGGCTCGGCCTCTCGCCTAGTGTTTTGTTCCACTCTTGCCGCCCTAGTTTCCGTCATATCGGTGTTATGTTCCCGGTTTGTTGCGTCCCTTACGCGGTTGGGCTATAATGGGAACCCCTCGATAGTTCGCCTTGATTAAAGCTTTTCCAGCAATGCCCAACATTGGTTTTACCATTTGACACCTACCCTTTCCTTTCCCTTGGGTTTCCAGAGCCCGAGGGTCATCTTTATTTTAGCCCCCACGGGCCAGTGCTCCTCTGAGTGTTGGTCCGAACCAGGCAGCCTGCGGGGCCACCTCAGGGAAACCCGAGGGTTGGTTTTACTCGTAGCTTGACCTATCCGAGCGTGCCCTGAGAAAGAGATATGTGCAGCTCCTATCGGGATTTGTCGGCACATTCGGGCGGTGTTGCTGGACTAGTTTTGACCTGTTGAATCATCTTGTTGTACCGGGATACCGAGTCTGATCGGTGGGTCCTGGGTGGAGGTCTATTCCTTCGTTGACCGTGAGAGCTTGTTATGGGCTAAGTTGGGACCCCCCTGCAGGGATTGATCTTTCGAAAGCCGTGCCCGCGGTTATGGGCAGATGGGAATTTGTTAATGTCCGGTTGTAGATAACTTGAACTTAATTAATTAAAATGAAACAACTGTGTCTGTTGCCGTGATGGCCTCTTCTCGGCGGAGTCCGGGAAGTGGACACGGCGTTGGAGTTATGCCTGCGTAGTCTGCTCTACTTAGTTACCGCTCGTGCTTTGCCTTCTCTTCTCGCTCTCTTTTGTGAATAAGTTAGCCACCATATATGCTAGTCGCTTGCTGCAGCTCCACTCACATTACCCCTTCCTTACCTATTAAGCTTAAATAGTCTTGATCGCGAGGGTGCGAGATTGCTGAGTCCTTGTGGCTCACAGATTACTATTATACCAGATGCAGGGACCGATGATACTCCTCCGGATGGTGCGTTCGAGCTGAAGTGGGAGTACGACGAGGACTCTCAGCGATACTATGTTTCTTTTCCTGATGATCAGTAGTGGTGCCTGCTCGGGGTTCGATTCAGGATTTAGTCGCATGTTGGGGGGTCTTTTCTATTTTGGCGCCGTAGTCGGGCCATGAGTGTTTGTATGATGTATGCTATTTATGTACCTTGATGTGACGTGGCGAGTGTAAGCCGACTATTATTATTATTCCCCCTTTATATTTATATGTACATGGGTTGTGTGAAGATTGCCTCACTTGCGACTTATGCCTTCAATGCGATTATGCCTCTAAGTCGTGCCTCGACACGTGGGAGATATAGTCGCATCGAGGGTGTAACACATGTTTATTTTCTTCTTCTTCTTTTCTCCTCCCACTAGGGCTTGACCGAAAAGGTCGCCTATTTCCAAAAAAATTACCATGTTCAATGGAGAGTGTTCGGGTAGGCCAGAAGAGTCCGCTTGAGAGAACGTTCTTTCTCGACAACCTTGAAATGGCCCCATTTTTTCCATGGCCTTCTCTGAACAATTCAAGACATCATGCCAAGTTGTTTGGGTTTTCAACAAGTTTTGCGTTTTCTGGAGTTTTTCTTGGTTAAAAAAGGTCGATAAATTGTCTGACATGTCACAACTTGCATACATTATTGAAAGTCGTTCAAACCAAACATGGATGCCTACCATGGGCATGGCCAACTGCTTGTAAAAGTTGGGGTCATTTTAAGGATGTCCAATGATAGACAATGTTTAACAAAGGATATTCGGGTAGGCCAGAAGAGTCTGTTTGAAACCATGTTGTTTTTCGACGTCCGTCAAATGGCCAGACGGGTGCATCTATGAGCATGTATTTTTTTTCTGAATTTGAATGCTTCTGTTATTTGTAATTTCCGTGACATGGTCATTTTCTTATGTCCTAACCATTTCTTGAAAATTTGTCAATAATTTTGGAATTTAAAATTGTGTATGACAATTTTGCAAACTTGAATACTTTTTTTCAAATTTGTAACAAATTCCCAACAATTTATGAAAGTTTTGACCACAAATTGCAAACTCCGTACTTAAAAATAATTATCAGTTTGTTTTGAAAACACAAATATTTTAAATTTGTGAACAAAAATAATCAAAACGAGAACATTTCTAAAATTCTATAACAATTTTTAAAAAGTAAACAATAGTTGCAAACAAGGATATTTTTGGGTATTCCAAATAGTATTTCAAAAAAATTAACATGTTTTAGAAAGAATAATAAATTTCAAAAAGGAGAAAAATGAGTTAACGAAATAAGAGATGGAAAACAGAAAAAAAGACGTTTAGGCCTTGTCCCAATTAGGCGACGACATCGCTCCAATCTGGCGCATGTTGGGCTGGCCCAAGCATTCGCGGATTTGAAAAAAGTTCATCGATTTTGAAAGAAATGTTCACAGATTTGAAATTTTTTGCAGTTTTTTAAAAAGGTTAAATATAGTTTGAGAAATTAAAAAATATTCACAAATTTGAGAAAAAGTTCATGAATTTAATATATACTTTATTTTAAAATGTTCACACATTAAAAAAACAGAAATAAAAAAGGGAAAAGAAAATGAAAAAGACCCAGAATAAAATAGAACAAAACCCGGGTTAAAAAACACACAAAAAAATCAATCTGAAAGTTCTCGAAGTTGCATTTGCCACATAAGGAGCAAAAAATAGAGCAAGCGGGCGCAAGAAGTAACCTGTCCAGTTGGTTATTAGAACTTAAAGAAAACCTTGAGGGCTGGAGTTTAATATCTTGCGGCACACATTTTTTGCAGATTAAAACGACAGACAAAATGGCTGAGGGCGTCAAATAGGATTTGGTTATGCCACGTACGTTGGGCTGTGTACGTGGGGTATGTACATGGGCTGCGTATCGGCACGCTCGGCGCGGGGACGTATTTTCAGAAAAGACTGCCATTGAACTATAAAGTGTGATCATAGGTTGATACAGAAAACATTATTGGTTTTTTGAAGGAAACAAAACTCATTTATGTAAAACCAATCATAACTTGGTTCAGTTAGCAATATTGCAATTCAGATTTTGACGCTAGAGGAGCATAGACAGAGTTTCTCCCTTGTCATGAGCATCAAGGCAATCACGAGACCAGAATTTTTCAAAAGTTAACTCAAACGAACATGCAGCCTGCACAGGACTTTCATATGCTTTGTTGTGAATATGAATGCCAGAATGAAACAAAATTTCAAGCAGAGCCATACAGTAGAACATCACAGATCAAGCAGAGGAGGTAAATTTAGGAAATCGAAACCAAAATAGATAGATAGATAAGGATGATGACTTGATGTTTCTAGCTAGGATCAAATCAATAGAAGCTACTAGGAGCATATGGCAGTTCTTCTTTCAGCCCGCACAAGCACTAGCATAAAACATCAGAAGAAGTCAGCGCAACGAAACTTGACGTCGAAGAAGTGAACGCTGAATGCGACGGCCAAATCCCACATGAACGCCAGCTTCTCTTGGTCGCCGGTGATGGCGACGGTGGGCCTCATGTCGTAGGGCTTGAGGGTTTTGGCCCTGCCACTGCCGGCGATGATCTCCGTGACGCGTGTGAGGCCGTCCATGGCAGCCACGACGCTGCCGGTGGTGGCGCATCCCTTGTCGCATTCGACCTCGACCCTGACAAAGGACTTGCCGATGTCAACCAGCTCCTGCACGCAGACGCAGACATGTCCACAAATTAAATTAGCGACGGAGCATGCAGATGAGATGAAAGATGAACGATGGATGGATGGATCTTGTTCGTACCTGGCAGACGACATCGGGCAGAGGGAAGACGCGAACTTTGGCCATCATTCTTGCGAGGAGTCCTTGGGAGTCCTTGGCGGTGGTGCGGAGGTGCTCGGCGAGATCCTTGTCATTGTGCACCAGCATGGCCTGGTACGGGTGCTTGTAGGCGACGATGGGAGCCTCCTCCTCCATGGCCAGAGAAGCCTGGCGGTAACGACACAGCAGCTTAAAGTGGAGCAGGCAGAAGCCGTTGGCCAGGTTGAGCAGGTAGTTGGCCTTGTCTTCCTCGTCGGAGACGTCGCCGAGAAAAGCCGGGTGCCACTCCGGGTCATCCACGCCGGAGCCGAGGAAGGTCACGGACATGTTGCGCAAGGCATCGATGGCGGCCAGCACGGTGTCGGCGCTGGCGTAGCCGCCCTCGCACTCGCCCTCCACCTCCAGGAACGCCCAAGTGATGCGCGCCACCTCCTGCAGGCATGCGTGCGTACGAGACACGTGAATCAATGATAGATCCATACGGCATGGAGTGTAGGACGAGAGGAAGAAGCGCGCGCATCAAGATGGAGATGGAGATGGAGATGGAGATGGTGTAGGAGAGGAGGAAGGCGGAGATGTATGTACCTGGTACATGGCGTCGGGGAGCGGGAAGGGATGATCCTTCGTCATGCTCGCCAGGAGGCCAAGGCTGTCCTTGGCGGTGATGGCGAGGCGCTCCAGGACGGTCTTGTCGCCGGCGCTGATGACGGCGTGGAACTTGCCGCGCGCTTCCTCCATGGCCTCCAGAAAGGCCTGCATCCGGCCGGACCGAACCGGAGGAAGATTCAGCAACAAGTGAACAAGCTAGGCGTGGAACCGATGGATCGGAGCAAAGTGACGGCCGGACGGAAAGGGACCAGTACGTACCTTCTCCTTGTCGGACGGCGAAGCATTGTCTCCAGCGGCGCAGGCGCAGCGAAGGGGAGCCGGCGCCTTCGCACCTCCGACTGCCGGCAGAGACACAGCAAGGACCAACGTGCCCGAGCCCGGCGACGGTGCTGACCCGAGGAGGAGCACGCGGCCGCCTCCGACGACGTGGACCTGCTGCTGCTGCTGCTGCAGCAGACCGCGGGCAGCGGCGGCCGGGAAGGGGACGGAGGAGGTGAAGGCGAGGGCCATCGCTGCTGCTGCGCCGGGGCGGTTCGCCTCCGCTCTGGTGGTTTGGTGGGTGGCAGGCGGCGAGGAGGACGGAGGAGATTGAGAGGGGAGGCCAAGGAAGGGAGGGAAGCCTTGTTTTGTAGCCAAGCCGACGTGGGTGGGCCATGCCATGGACAGAGGCCGTTTCTCCTTTTTCTCTTTTTGACCATTCTTTCTTCGTTACAAGATTACTCTTTTTTTTACCATTTACTACTGTATTATTTACTACAACTGCTCTCTTCCTTTTTTACTCTACCCAATTCCCAACAAAACGCAACGGCTGTTTTGCTGGGTAAATTAGCACTTTTTTTATTAATGTATTTAATTCATGATGAATAAAAAAGAAAGGAAGAGATCGTCATCCCCCGACAGCGACCCAATGGCTGCCGCCACCGCCGCCAAGAAGAAGGCTGCGGAGGAAGCCATGGCCGCTGCCGCGGCTTTAGCCTGGCCTGTTGGGGGGGGGGGGGGGGGTGGAGGTGTGGGGGGATATGATCTGATTATCCCCTATTTACTCGTTCATATAGCCGAAATTTACTGTGTGTTCATAGATGTTTTGGTGCTTGTTTAGATACCGGTCTGATTTATTCAAGGAGCAGCCGTGCAGAGACGCTCTTCAAAAACCTTATCTCCCTTCTCCCGATGCAAGACCACATAATACAGGGTTTCAGAGGCCTGCTCTCCCGAATAGCCGTGCACGCGGTCTACGGAATGACAACGTCAGAAGCATCAAGAGTGAGAGGAATAGCAGAGTGATGGCTAGGGTTGTGCGCGAGGAGGGAACAAGAGTGTCGATTGGAGTTCCCAATGACGTCAATATATGCTCGGTGGAGGCTTTGTAATGGGGAATCGCCGTTGTGCAACTACACTGTAAATGGTTGTGACTGCAACATGAGATACTATCTTGCCGATGGCATCTATTCTCAGTGGGTTGCTTTCGTGAAGACCATATCCGAACCACAAGGCAACAAACAAAGCCATTTTGTAGCAATGCAGGAAGCAGATAGGAAGAAAGTGAAGAAGGCATTCGGAGTGCTTCAAGTTTGTTGGAGAATTGTTCGTGGAGCTGCAATGATGTGGTAATTGAAAACTTTATGGCAACTAATGACATGTTATGTTATTTTGCATAATATAATTGTCGAAAATGAGGATGATTGTGTTCCCCAACCCAATGATTTTGAAGCGCCTGGAGAACAAGTTCAAGTCTCGAAATATCAAGATGCAAATCAGCTTATGGTCTTTCTACGGATGTGCCAGAATCTTCAAGATCATCAAGTGCACGCATATGTACTCAGTGATCTTGTGGAGTATATGTGGACCCACAATGGAAAACCAAAGAGCTATAATGTTTGAGTTGTGCACTTTAAATAAATTTTATATAAGTAATATGTATTGTCGTTACCAACATTTATTATTTACGTGCGATATTGACGTGTATGATGGACGTGCATAGATTTTACATGGATTTGAGAGTCCAGATTTGAGAAACGTGGCTACCGGACACGAGATATGAGGGGCATGTTCGGACGCATCCGCGGACGTACAGGGGAGGGGTGTGGATTTGCCAAATCGGACTGTAACAGTGAGTGATGTGCTGGTAGAACGGGGAAGTTGACCCTAGAATGAGACGGCCTTTTTTATTTTGTTGAGAAGTATGTTCGGACGGAGGAAGTATTAATAAAATGCAATGGCCTCAAGCTACACGTAGTCACGGTTTTGATGGGTAAATTAGCAACTTTTTATTAGTTTATTTGATCCATGATGATGCTTGGAATAACAGTATGAAGCTCGTACCGATATCTAAACAACCATGTACCAAACATAGACCAAAACATCTATGAACACAATAAATACGACTACCATATGAACGAGTAAACATCTATGAACGTCCGTGCACACGGTTGACGAAATAACACCACCAAAAGCATCAACAGTGAGAGGAATAGCAGAATGATGGCTATGGTTGTGTGCGAGTAGGGAACGTGAGTGTCAACTGGATTTGAGAGTCAAGATTTGAGATACGTGGCTACCGGACACGAGATATGAGGGGCATGTTCGGACGCATCCGCGGACGTACAGGGGAGGGGTGTGGATTTGCCAAATCGGACTGTAACAGTGAGTGATGTGCTAGTAGAACGGAGAAGTTGACCCAAGAATGAGACGGCCTTTTTTATTTTGTTGAGAAGTATTTTCGGACAGAGGAAGTACTAATAAAATGCAACGGCATGAAGCTACACGTAGTCACGGTTTTGATGGGTAAATTAGCAACTTTTTATTAATTTATTTAATCCATGATGATGCTTGGAATAACAGTATGAAGCTCGTACCGATATCTAAACAACCATGTACCAAACATAAAACAAAACATCTATGAACACAATAAATACGACTACCACATGAACGAGTAAATGGGGATGATAAGATCATATTCTTCAATAGGCCAGGCTAAAGCTGCCTTTGCAGCCTTCTTCTTGGCGGCGGTGGCGATAGCCATGGGGCCGATGTCGGGGAAGTAGTCGACACCAAGACGATGAAAAAGAAGGAGCAGTCGCGCAGAGACGCTCTCCAAAAACCTTATCGCCGGTCTCTGTGCAGGATCGCAAAAGGTAGGGTTCTGAAAGCCTGCTCTCGTGAACGGCCGTGCACACGGTTGACGAAATGACACCACCGAAAGCATCAACAGTGACAGGAATAGCAGAATGACGGCTATGGTTGTGTGCGAGTAGGGAACGAGAGTGTCAACTGGATTTGAGAGTCAAGATTTGAGATATGTGGCTACCGGGCACAATATATGAGGGGCGTGTCCGGACGCGTCCGCGGACATATAAGGGGACGAATTTGCCAAATCCGACTATAACAGCGAGTGATGTGCTGGTAGAATAGGGAAGTCGACCTAGAATGAGATGTGCTGGAGTGACCATTGGAACAATCGAGGTTTTGAGCCGTTATTAGCGAAGAATATTTATATTATGAGGTAAAAAATTTGAATTCGAAATTTATTTAATTTTTTGGATAGTAAAATGCCGAGAGTTTTGAGGTTTTTTTGAATACCGGATCTTCCGGCAGCTACCCGAAAGAAAAAATTGAGAAAGAAAAAGCATTTGTGGTGGTCGAAATTCGAGTTCATGCGGAAGTAATGCTTGGTTACGTTTTTGCTACTCCAGAATACTCAACAATCTACTCCTACTTACTAGTACTAGCATTATATTTCCCAACTCAAAAAAAGTAGCATTATATTTTCACTCACCAAGATATTGATTGCTCTGGTAATTAATAAGGAAAAAAAAATATCCTTTACTTGTGCAAGGTTGGTTCGCTGCACGGTCAAAAGCAGTGCAGTGGCTTCTGCCACCCTTGCAACCGAGGATACCCAGGTTTCCTGTGTGCTCATCTCAGGTTGATGCTAGGATGGGTATCCTCGGTTACCCACGCCACGGGGCTCCGCACCGCCCGTACGGCGTAGGTAAGAGGGGAGATCCCCACCACCGCCATCAGCCCCGGGCTATAGCCGGCGGCATCCTTCGACGGCGGCGGAGGAAGGGGAGGACGGATGGGGACCCCCGGCGGCTAGGGTTTTAGATCCTGCCCAGGTGTCACAGTTGACCGAGGAACCTGGACTTCAGGCGCCTTCCCGCCTAGTTCCTTGTCCTTCCTCCTCCTCCTTCTCAGTGGTACTTCTTCTTCATCGTCCGGGAGCACAACAATGTCTTGTGGAACTGCAACAAACAGAGAAAGCCATAAGGATAACCGACGAACCATCCAGTCGACCAAATGAATTTGAATCGGGTAGACTTACTGGCTTTGGAGGTGACGGCATCGTCAGCTTCCTCGTCGGCTGGAGTCTTGTCAATATCCATATCAGTCGCAGCTGAGGTCGGGCTATACAGGTTCATCACCCACTCGGTCAGAACAAGAAAACTGGTCGAAACAGGAAATTCGGTTGGAACAAGTAAATACGAGAAAAACGTTTACCCGGAAGCAACAGGGACGTCCATCTTGATTCTAGGCAAGGTCTTCCGAGCCTTCGAAGGAGTAATTTTGGGCTGCTTGGTGACCTTCTCAGTCAATTCTGGAGTCAAGGACCGAGCGCGCTTGTGAGATGGAACACTCGACGCCACAGCTTTGCCGCGCTTGCTCGCGGGGTCATGGCGTAGCTTGGATCAATGTTCAGAACGAGGCGGTGAGTCGGCCACTTCCTCATCGTCCGATTCATCGCTCTCGTCGTCATCATCGTCAGCTGGGGACTCCCACTCGCCGCTCTCCTCGGTGTTGTCCTCGCCCTCTTGGTCTTGCTCCATAGCTTGTTCACCATTGGGCATCGGATACATCTCCGTGTAGATCTACAAAACAAGGGATCGACCATTAGTCAGTCGGACCAACAATCAGTCAGAAAATGCGTTCAAAAATTCAGTTATGATGACCAGATCTTGTCTAGCAGGTTGCTGTCGCTGAAAGGGTCGACTCTCCTAGCGCCCCTAGGGTTGTCCTTGTTCTCGGTGATCCCCATCAACCACTTGGCCACTGTCTTGGCCTCCACCTCCTCCGGATGAACCCGAGCGGTGTCACCAGCCCCGGAGTACATCCACATGGAGTGGTCTCGAGCTTGGAGAGGTTGGATCCGCCGACTGAGGAACACCTCGAGCAGATCCATGCCGGTGACACCTTGGTTAATCAGTTGGACTACTTTCTCGACTAGCAGTCACTTTCAATGAAGATGGAGTTTGAACACGGTCGAAAGATAAAGGGAGGATCCCGGTCGACTGGCCTGGGATCGCGATGTCCTGGCAGTAGAACCAGGTTGACTGCCAGCCCTTGACCGACTCCGGAAGAGTCATCGGGGGGAAAGAACTCCTCTTCCTCTTCTGAATGCCCAGACCCCCACACATCTGAATAACATGGGCCTTCTCGTCGTTCGAGTTCGCTTTCTTCACATTTTGGGATCGGATGGTAAAGATGTGCTTGAAAAGACCGCGGTCGGCACCCCAGGAAATTCTCACACATGGAGACGAATGCGGCAAGATATGTGATGGTATTGGGGGTGAAATTGTGGAGTTGGGCACCAAAGAAATTCAGGAAACCTCGAAAGAAAGGATGTGGTGGAAGCGAGAAGCCGCGGTCGACATGGGTGGCGAGCAGAACACACTCACCCGGTCGCGGCTGTGGCTCCGTTTCCCCCCTCGGCAGACGTGCAGACTTATGGACGATCAGCCCTAGCTCGGCCATATCATCCAAGTCCTCCTGCCGAAGCGAAGATCGGATCCAGTCTCCTTGGATCCAACCCGACGGCAGCCCCGAGCGCGATGAAGACCCCGATTCATCTTCTTGTTCTTCGCCGCCCCCGTCGCCTTCTTCGCAGGCTCTAGCGCCGCTGTTTTGTCCTTCCCCATGGCGGCGGAGCAGCGGCGTCGAGAGTGGATAGGCTGGACGAAGTGGAGATGCGAGGGGAAGAAGAAGGGAAATGGACGCGCACAGTACAAATGCCTCGGCCTCGCTGCTTTTAAAGGCCTGCTTCCGAGTGGCTGACGCGTGGGCCCGAGCGCTCTGTCAAATCCCCCCCCCCAACAGTCGCACATGGGATACGTGGCGAAAAAGGTGGCGTGGAAATCGAAAAGTCCTATTTATCTACTCCACTTACCGCGGGGCGCTCCGCCTGGCGCGCTTCCACCAAAATTTTGAATCCCGTGAAATCCGGGATCCTACACAACCGATCACGCCAACGATCTCATGTCAGAGATATCACTCGACGGATGTGTAACACCCTCGATGCGACTATATCTCCCACGTGTCGAGGCACGACTTAGAGGCATAATCGCATTGAAGGCATAAGTCGCAAGTGAGGCAATCTTCACATAACCCATGTACATATAAATATAAAGGGGGAATAATAATAATAGTCGGCTTACACTCGCCACGTCACATCAAGGTACATAAATAGCATTCATCATACAAACACTCATGGCCCGACTACGGCGCCAAAATAGAAAAGACTCCCCAACATGCGACTAAGCCCTGAATCGAACCCCGAGCAGGCACCACTACTGATCATCAGGAAAAGAAACATAGTATCGCTGAGAGTCCTCGTCGTACTCCCACTTCAACTCGAACGCGCCATCCGGAGGAGTACCATCGGTCCCTGCATCTGGTATAATAGTAATCTGTGAGCCACAAGGACTCAGCAATCTCGCACCCTCGCGATCAAGACTATTTAAGCTTAATAGGAAGGAAAGGGGTAATGTGAGTGGAGCTGCAGCAAGCGACTAGCATATATGGTGGCTACCTTATTCGCAAAAAAAAGAGCGAGAAGAGAAGGCAAAGCACGAGCGGTAACTAAATAGAGTAGACTACGCAAGCATAACTCCAACACCGTGTCCACTTCCCGGACTCCGCCGCGAAGAGGCCATCACGGCAACACACGCAGTTGATTCATTTTAATTAATTAAGTTCAAGTTATCTACAACCGGACATTAACAAATTCCCATCTGCCCATAACAGCGGGCACGGCTTTCGAAAGATCAATCCCTGCAGGGGGGTCCCAACTTGGCCCATAACAAGCTCTCACGGTCAACGAAGGAATAGACCTCCACCCAGGACCCACCGATCAGACTCGGTATCCCGGTACAACAAGATGATTCGACAGGTCAAAACTAGTCCAGCAACACCGCCCGAATGCGCCGACAAATCCCGATAGGAGCTGCACATATCTCTTTCTCAGGGCACACTCAGATTGTCTAAACTTCCGGTAGGCCAGCCCAGAGTTACCCCTGGTGGCCACCGGCGGCTGACGTTCTGGACCAACACTCAGAGGAGCACTGGCCCGTGGGGGGCTAAAATAAAGATGACCCTCGGGCTCCGGAAACCCAAGGGAAAGAAAAGGGGTAGGTGGCAAATGGTAAAACCAATGTTGGGCATAGCTGGAAAAGCTTTAATCAAGGCGAACTATCAAGGGGTTCCCATTATAGCCCAACCGCGTAAGGGACGCAACAATCCGGGAACATAACACCGATATGACGGAAACTAGGGCGGCAAGAGTGGAACAAAACACTAGGCGAGAGGCCGAGCCTTCCACCCTTTACCAAGTATATAGATGAGTAAAGATAACATAGCAATATAGTGATATCCCAACAAGTAAATAAATGTTCCAACAAGGAACGGCTCCAATCTTCACCTGCAACTAACAACGCTATAAGAAGGGCTGAGCAAAGCGGTAACATAGCCAATCACTGGTTTGCTAGGACAAAGGTGGGTTAGAGGCTCAATCATGGCAATTGGGAGGCTGACAAGCAAGTGGTAGGCATCGTAGCATTGGCAAAGCAAAAGAGCGAGCAAACTAGCATAGCAAAGATAGTAGTGATTTCAAGGGTGTGATCATCTTGCCTGCACAGTTGTCAGAATTGACTGGATCCTCAAAAGCAAACTCAACGGGCTCCTCGTTAGCGAACTCGTCTCCCGGCTCTACCCAACAACACAAACAAGCAACAAGGATACAATCAACCACGTGCAAGGGCAACCAATAAGATGCAAAGATGATATGCTATGCGGGATGCGATGCGGGATGCAAGAATGCAACATGTAACAGGGAATGCATGAACCTGGCCTCAACTTGGAAATCCAAGTGTGCCATTGGATAGAGGGGAAGAAATCCCCTGAAAACGATATAAAGATCATGGCAATCGGAGCTACGGTTAAGAAATGGCAAGCGTTTTACTAAACGAACCGATCTGCGATTTACAGCAACATGCCTCCTAAACGCAACAAAATGAACATGCTACAGCCACCGAACATGAAAACAAATTGCATGGCAGTGATGTACTCATCAAGCTTAACAAATCATCATGACTGAGGCATAGGCAAATCATCCACTAAGGGCTTCAAACAAGCATGGCAAAACTGAATAAGCAAAACAGATTTCAGACTTAGCGAAATTAACGCTAGTCTGAAATTTCAGACCACGATGCTCTCTTCGGAGCAGCAAAACAACATGAAGGAAAACCTGAAAATGCCAAGTAAGAGCATGGCATGGAGCTACTCAACAAGCTTAACAAAACACCCAACATGACCTGGGGCCAAAAGGGTTCACAAAATACTCTAGCGAGCACACGAACATCGATGAAACACAATCAGTTTTCAGACTTAGCGAAAACTGGGACATGCTGAAATAATAACTCACGGAGGCTTGTAAACGAGCTCGATGCTCTCACTACGGAGCAAGTCATGGCAAGGCAAGCATATATCCACTAAGAAGGCACAAAATGCTAGCTATACATGGCAAGAACAATGGCATAGCATGCATGGATCACTAGCAATAACTCCGGCAAAATCGCAAAAGAGTTAACGATCTGCCCAAAACAGCAACTATCCAAAAGTTGAGCTCGATTGAGTCAACCTAGGGGGCTCCAACATAACACGTAAAGACATGGATGGATTAAGCACAACAAGCATAACAAACCACTCTTACTGATCATCCTCAAAAGAGGCACGGATCGCTAGGAAACAAGCCGGACATATAGCATCGTGAACTAAAACGGCTCAGACTTAGTGAAAATCACTAAGTCCCTGAAATCTGAAATCTCAGGTAGCCCTCTTCGCAAGCTTGCACAAGACAACACACACATCCTAAAAATACATGGAAGGCACCTCTGGAAAGAAGACAACATGCTTAACAATTCATCCCAAAGGGGCACAGGCATATCATGCACGGATTAAATATGGCAAAAATGACAAAAGTGCATGTTGGATTAACGGATCTGCAATTTAACTCAACATGCCTCCTTCCAACAGCATTTTGGGCACCAAGATGACCTCGAATGCAAATGATGCAATGGAATGAAATGATGTACTCATCGAGACGAAGAATTTAACATATCATACACCCAAATCGGAGTTACGGGTGCAAAGTTATGGCAGGTCAAAGTATGAATAAAATTCTGAGAGAGTAGAGAAAAGTCAACCCCGAATAGATCTAGGGTTACTGTTCACGGCGGCGGCACTGTTCACCGGGGCGGCGGATCTCGCCGGATTTGCTGCCGGAGAGGAGGGAGAAGGCCGGAGCCGAGCGGGGGCTCGCCGGAGATGACCCCGGGGCCGTGGGGAGGAGGCGGCGACCGGCTCGGGCGGCGCTGGTGCCCGCGGCGGCGGCGTCCCGGCGAGGCGGCGGCGGCGACCCGCGGGCGAGGAGGCGCGGGGCGTGGCAGGAGGCGATGGGCCTCGCGGGGGCCCGATCCGGGCCTCCCGGGCCGGCGGCGGCGGCGATGTGGACCGGGGGCGCGGGCGAACCCCGGCGCGACACGTGGCGGCAGACAGGCGGTCCGGACGTGTCCGCCGGCGGGCGAATTGTCCGGCGGCGCGCGGATCTGTTTTTTTTTTGGATTAGGATTTCGAGGGGGAGAAGAAGAGATCCGAGATGGAGGGGTATTTATAGACATAAGTGGAGCTAGGAGAGTCCAAATGAGGTGCGGTTTTCGCCCACACGATCGTGATCGAACGACCGAGACGATGGAGCTGAGTTTGGTGGGTTTTGGGCCAAAATGGAGGGGTGTTGGGCTGCACACACACGAGGCCTTTTCGGTCCCTCGGTTAACCGTTGGAGTATCAAACGAAGTCCAAATGACCCGAAACTTGACAGGCGGTCTACCGGTAGTAAACCAAGGCCGCATGGCAAGTCTCGGCCCAATCCGGAAATGTTTAATCCCCACACACGAAAGAAAGCTAGAAATGGCCACCGGAGGAGAACGAAGCGCCGGAATGCAAAACGGACAACGGGGAAAATGCTCGGATGCATGAGATGAACATGTATGCGAATGCAATGCACGTGATGACATGATATGAGATGCACGAAAACAAAAACAACACACGGAGACAAAGACCCGAACCCGAGAATTAAATATAACTTAATGCCGGAAACGGCATGAGTCGGAGTACAATTGGGGAAGGTTACATGTGGGGCGTTACAACACTCCACCACTACGAAAAGATCTCGTCCCGAGATCTAGGACTGAAAGAACTCCGGGTACTCAGAACGGAGGTGATCCTCGCATTCCCAGGTAGCTTCACGGTCGGAATGGTGTGACCACTTGACTTTGAGAAACTTGATTGACTTGTTGCGAGTTTTGCGTTCGGTCTCTTCAAGGATTGCAACTGGGTGCTCACGGTAGGAGAGATCTTCTTGGAGCTCAATGTCCTCGAAGTTGACGGTGCGCTCAGGCGTTTTGAAGCACTTACGGAGTTGCGAGACGTGGAACACATCATGAACATTGGCAAAGGTTGCAGGAAGCTCGAGTTGATAGGCGAGGTCGCCTCTCTTGCTGACGATCTTGAAAGGCCCGACGTATCTGGGGGCAAGCTTCCCTTTGATACCGAAGCGACGAGTCCCTTTCATTCGAGAGACGCGGAGGTAGACATGGTCTCCGATCTCGAAAGCCAAGTCACGGTGCTTGCTGTCGTAGTAGCTCTTCTGACGAGACTGGGCTGCTTTGAGGTTATCACCAATGACCTTGCACATTTCTTCTGCTTCTGTGACCAGGTCATTACCCAGCAGCTGACGTTCACCGGTTTCAAACCAGTTGAGAGGTGTACGGCACTTCCTACCATACAGAATTTCAAACGGGCCTTGCCGGAACTTGCTTGGAAACTGTTGTTGTACGAGAATTCAGCATAAGGAAGGCAATCCTCCCACTTCATGCCGAAGGAGATAACACAAGCTCTGAGCATATCTTCAAGAATCTGGTTGACACGCTCGACTTGACCGCTTGTTTGAGGGTGGAAAGCAGTGCTGAAACGAATGCTGGTGCCCATGGCCTTCTGAAAAGAATCCCAAAACTTGGAGGTAAAGATGCTGCCACGGTCTGAAGATATCACTTGAGGAATACCGTGCAGAGAGACAATGCGAGAGGTGTAGAGCTCCGCCAATTGAGCTGCAGTGATTGACTCTTTGATAGGCAAGAAATGAGCCACTTTGGTCAGCTTGTCGATGACAACGAATATAGCATCATTGCCACGCTTGGACTTAGGAAACCCAGTCACGAAGTCCATTTCAATGTGGTCAAACTTCCATTCTGGAATGGCGAGAGGTTGGAGGAGACCTGCTGGCCTTTGGTGTTCTGCTTTCACTCTTCTGCAGACATCACATTCATTCACGAATTGAGCGATCTCGCGCTTCATTCGAGTCCACCAATAAGTTTGCTTCAGGTCTTGATACATCTTCGTGCTCCCAGGGTGGATGGAGAGGAGAGAGTTGTGAGCCTCATTCATGATCACTTTACGAAGTTCTCCTTTGGGCACAACAATTCGATCCTCGAAGAAGAGAGTGTCCTTGTCATCAAGCCGGTAGCACTTGTACTTGGACTGACTCTTTGCAATACCGATCTTCACCTTTTTCACCATAGCATCAAGAAGCTGGGCTTGGCGAATCTGGTCTTCCAAGGTAGGAGAAACTTGAAGGTTGGCAAGGAAACCTTGAGGAACAACTTGCAGATTAAGTTTGCGGAAGGCTTCACAAAGCTCGGGTTGATAAGGCTTGAGAATCAGGCTGTTGCAATATGCTTTTCTGCTCAAAGCGTCAGCAATCACATTAGCCTTGCCTGGAGTATACTCGATACTCGGATTGTACTCTTGAATCATTTCGACCCATCGAGTCTGCCTGAGGTTGAGATTAGGCTGAGTGAAGATGTACTTGCGACTCTTGTGATCAGTGAAAATGTCCACTTTCCTTCCCAAGAGAAGATGTCTCCAAGTCAACAATGCGTGCACAACTGCCGCCAACTCGAGATCATGAGTGGGGTAGTTCTTCTCATTTGGCTTCAACTGGCGAGAGGTATAAGCAACAACTTTCTTCTCTTGCATCAGTACTGCACCGAGACCTTGGAGAGACGCATCACAAAAGACCTCGTACGGCTTGGTTTCATCAGGCGGAGTTAGAACTGGAGCAGTGGTCAATTTCTCTTTCAAAGCGTTGAAAGCAACATCACACTCCGGAGACCAAACGTACTTGACGTGCTTCTGAAGAAGATTTGAGAGAGGCTTCGCGATCTTGGAGAAGTTTTCAACGAATCTTCGACAATAACTTGCAAGACCGAGGAAGCTACGGAGTTGCTTCACATTCTGAGGAGGTTCCCAATTAAAAATTGCAGATACCTTCTCAGGATCCACGGAAATGCCCTTGGCAGATATAATATGACCAAGATAAAGAACCTCATCGAGCCAAAACTCACACTTGGAGAACTTGGCATAGAATTGATGTTCCCTTAGCTTGTCAAGAACCAAACGCAAGTGTTTGGCATGATCTTCCTTGTTCTTCGAGAAAACCAGGATATCATCGAGATAGACCAAAACAAAGTCATTGGTGTAGGGGTTGAAGATGAAGTTCATCATGCGAGAGAACGTCGGAGGAGCATTAGCGAGGCCAAAAGACATAACAGTGTATTCATATGACCCATAGCTTGTTCTGAACGCCGTCTTTGGAATATCTTGTTCACGAATGCGAATTTGATGATAACCCATACGGAGATCAAGCTTGGAGAATACTTGGGCACCCTTGAGTTGTTCGAATAGCTCATTAATGTTGGGAAGTGGATACTTGTTCTTGATGGTCTTCTTGTTCAATGGACGATAATCAACACAAAGTCGGTCCGTTCCATCCTTCTTCTTCACAAAAAGAACACCACAACCCCACGGAGAAGTACTAGGCCGAATGAGACCCATTCTTTCTTGCACATCGAGCTGTTTCTTCAACTCCTTCAACTCTTCGGGGCCGAGCTTGTAAGGCCGTTTACACACTGGTTCCATACCAGGCTCAAGTTCAATAACGAATTCAACAGGCCGGTTTGGAGGCATGCCTGGGAGTTCTTCAGGGAAGACATCTTGATACTCACAAACAACCGGAATCTGCGAAATAGCATCCAATTCACCCTTTTCATTGAGAGAGAATAACCGGATGGTATTATCCCGAGCAGCAAAGACAATCACTTCCTCAGACGAATGAGTCAGTTGAATCTGCTTGGCTGCGCAATCCAGCTGAGCTTTATGTTTAGAGAGCCAGTCCATCCCAAGAATGAGGTCGATATCGGAATTGCCAAGAATCATCGGGGAAGCCAGAAACTTAAAGTCACCCAGCGAGATAGAAATATCTGGAACTTCATAGTTAGCAAGCAAGCATTTGCTCGGAGAGACGACTGCTAATGGCTGATGCATAACTTGAGAAAACCACCCGTGCTTAGATGCAAAAGGCTTCGAGATGAAACAATGTGATGCACCTGTATCAAAAAGTACTTTTGCAGGAACATCGTTAACAGGAAGGTTACCCATGATCACATCTGACGAATCCTCTGCTTGAGCTGCATTCACCATATTGACCTTGGCGTGCTTGGGATTGTGCTTGACCACAGCTGTACTTGCCGATCTGACAGGAGGAGGAGGAGGAAGACGCCTCTGGTTAAAACACTTGTTGGCGTAGTGACCCTTCTGTTGGCACTTGTTGCACGTGACCTCTGAGAGCGGACGGTGGTACGGAGCACTCGATCTTGGAGCTTGAGACGAAGTCTTGTTCTGAAAACCTGGGTTGGGTGGGTGGGACGAACCACTGCCACCTTTGCTCTTCTGCTGATACGGCTGACGAAACGGAGGAGGAGGAAGCCAATACTTCTGCTGCTTGGCCACTTGAGTAGAGGACGAAGACGAAGTGTCTCTGACTCGCTTCCTGGAAGCATCACACCTGAGCTGAGCAGCCTCTTGCTTCAGTGCCATGTTGTAGAACTCATCGTATCTCAGCGGCTCGAAGAGGACAAGAGCGAGCTGAATTTCTTCACGAAGACCACCCCTGAACTGATAGATCATGCTCTTCTCATCAGGAACATCCTGCTTGGCAAAACGGGCGAGTTTCTGGAACAACTTGTTGTAGTCATAGACAGACAAAGAGCCTTGCTTCAGATTGCGGAATTCTTCACGTTTGCTTTCAGTCACACTTTGAGGAATGTGATGAGCGCGGAAATCACGACGGAAATCATCCCAAGTGATCAAACGTCCACCTCTGGGATCCCGGTACTGCTGAAACCACTCTGCGGCCTGATCCTTGAGCTGGAAAGACGCGAACTTGACGAAATCTTCAGGTCTGACGTTGCTACATTCAAAATGCTTGCCCAGATCGACTAACCAATCATCAGCATCGGTAGCCTCAACGCAGTTACTGAACGTCTTTGGACCATTTGCGAGGAACTGATGCAGAGTTGCAAACTGGTTCTGGTTGCTGCCTTGATTCGCTTGACTGCTTTGATTCCGCTCTTGGATGATTTGCATGATCAGCTGAGTATTTGCATTAGTAGCAGCCATCACAGCCTGCCATGCTTCCGGAGGAGGCGGAGGTGGCGGAGGATCTGGGTTCGGAGTCGTGCGCGTTGGAGGAGCCATCCTGAAGAGGTTGACCACCATTAGCACACAAATAGACAAATATAGAAGGTGAATCTAACGGAATGAAAATTGCAACATAAGTCTTCACATCCAAACAAAATGAACGAATGCACTTCTCTTGAAGTGGTCACATATTCCTAAATTGCGAAGCCACGAAGAATCATGTAGAAGAGATACATCAACGAGGGATGGAATCAACATATGACGTCGAAGAAGAACGAATACCACAAATCGAAATAAAACCAAGGGTTGGCTTGCGGAATAAGCCGGAACAAACACATGATAGAAATTTCGTCCGAAGTGTTCGTGGTAGGACCTACACGGGCTCGACCGTACAGCACCATCATGTACAAGGCAGTGCACATGACATACGAAGCGTCCCCGAGTCAGCATAGCCAAGGACTCTTTAAGACACAACGAGACCACTGTAAAATCGACCGTGAATAGGCGAACCACTAGACGTCGAACCCCAATTTCATATCACACATCTGTTGGAAAGATATCGTAAGGCTACTTGAATTCCCACCTATGGAACTCCCGAAACTTTCCGGTTATGCAATCAGGTGTTGAGGATACAGGGGAAGCATAATATCTCACCCAAGCTAGCAAATCCTACATCCAGCTGCATCCATCCTTCAACACATAACCAAGAAACCTTCGGAAACCATCTATCTCAACCTTCGAAAAGCATCCGTTATACAAGTTATGGCGATACTCCCGAACTCCCGCCCCAGTACTAGGTGGCGTCGAGGTTATCTCACCAACGAACTGCATAAAGGAGATTTTCGATGTCGCGCACATATCTCAAGTATACCAGAATTGCAACGATAGAATTATGATGACAACACCTCAGAGCTGAACTCCCCGGGACACTTCCACTAAACCCCTGACAGGAGGCACCAAGACAGTATTCTCATCATAAGCCATCGGAACAAAACTAAGATACTCGCGTGATCCTAAATTTTTTTTTAGTGAAATTTGAGAAGAGAAGAGTCAAAACTCTACGTCAGGATGCCTTACCAGAGCGATGAGGAGACTGGAAAGTAAAAAGAATTCCTAAGCTCTCCGATATATAATTCCTAAGGACTCAAAACATTTTTCTAGACACAACTCGGCTGCTAGAAACGATCAAGCAATGGGGCTCCTAAGGTCGGGGAAGGCTCTGATTACCAACTTGTAACACCCTCGATGCGACTATATCTCCCACGTGTCGAGGCACGACTTAGAGGCATAATCGCATTGAAGGCATAAGTCGCAAGTGACGCAATCTTCACACAACCCATGTACATATAAATATAAAGGGGGAATAATAATAATAGTCGGCTTACACTCGCCACGTCACATCAAGGTACATAAATAGCATTCATCATACAAACACTCATGGCCCGACTACGGCGCCAAAATAGAAAAGACTCCCCAACATGCGACTAAGCCCTGAATCGAACCCCGAGCAGGCACCACTACTGATCATCAGGAAAAGAAACATAGTATCACTGAGAGTCCTCGTCGTACTCCCACTTCAACTCGAACGCGCCATCCGGAGGAGTACCATCGGTCCCTGCATCTGGTATAATAGTAATCTGTGAGCCACAAGGACTCAGCAATCTCGCACCCTCGCGATCAAGACTATTTAAGCTTAATAGGAAGGAAAGGGGTAATGTGAGTGGAGCTGCAGCAAGCGACTAGCATATATGGTGGCTACCTTATTCGCAAAAAAAAGAGCGAGAAGAGAAGGCAAAGCACGAGCGGTAACTAAATAGAGCAGACTACGCAAGCATAACTCCAACGCCGTGTCCACTTCCCGGACTCCGCCACGAAGAGGCCATCACGGCAACACACGCAGTTGATTCATTTTAATTAATTAAGTTCAAGTTATCTACAACCGGACATTAACAAATTCCCATCTGCCCATAACCGCGGGCACGGCTTTCGAAAGATCAATCCCTGCAGGGGGGTCCCAACTTGGCCCATAACAAGCTCTCATGGTCAACGAAGGAATAGACCTCCACTCAGGACCCACCGACCAGACTCGGTATCCCGGTACAACAAGATGATTCGACAGGTCAAAACTAGTCCAGCAACACCGCCCGAATGCGCCGACAAATCCCGATAGGAGCTGCACATATCTCTTTCTCAAGGCACACTCAGATTGTCTAAACTTCCGGTAGGCCAGCCCAGAGTTGCCCCTGGTGGCCACCGGCGGCTGACGTTCCGGACCAACACTCAGAGGAGCACTGGCCCGTGGGGGGCTAAAATAAAGATGACCCTCGGGCTCCGGAAACCCAAGGGAAAGAAAAGGGGTAGGTGGCAAATGGTAAAACCAATGTTGGGCATTGCTGGAAAAGCTTTAATCAAGGCGAACTATCAAGGGGTTCCCATTATAGCCCAACCGCGTAAGGGACGCAACAATCCGGGAACATAACACCGATATGACAGAAACTAGGGCGGCAAGAGTGGAACAAAACACTAGGCGAGAGGCCGAGCCTTCCACCCTTTACCAAGTATATAGATGAGTAAAGATAACATAGCAATATAGTGATATCCCAACAAGTAAATAAATGTTCCAACAAGGAACGGCTCCAATCTTCACCTGCAACTAACAACGCTATAAGAAGGGCTGAGCAAAGCGGTAACATAGCCAATCAATGGTTTGCTAGGACAAAGGTGGGTTAGAGGCTCAATCATGGCAATTGGGAGGCTGACAAGCAAGTGGTAGGCATTGTAGCATTAGCAAAGCAAAAGAGCGAGCAAACTAGCATAGCAAAGATAGTAGTGATTTCAAGGGTGTGATCATCTTGCCTGCACAGTTGTCAAAATTGACTGGATCCTCAAAAGCAAACTCAACGGGCTCCTCGTTAGCGAACTCGTCTCCCGGCTCTACCCAACAACACAAACAAGCAACAAGGATACAATCAACCACGTGCAAGGGCAACCAATAAGATGCAAAGATGATATGCTATGCGGGATGCGGTGCGGGATGCAAGAATGCAACATGTAACAGGGAATGCATGAACCTGGCCTCAACATGGAAATCCAAGTGTGCCACTGGATAGAGGGGAAGAAATCCCCTGAAAACGATATAAAGATCATGGCAATCGGAGCTACGGTTAAGAAATGGCAAGCGTTTTACTAAACGAACCGATCTGCGATTTACAGCAACATGCCTCCTAAACGCAACAAAATGAACATGCTACAGCCACCGAACATGAAAAAAAATTGCATGGCAGTGATGTACTCATCAAGCTTAACAAATCATCATGACTGAGGCATAGGCAAATCATCCACTAAGGGCTTCAAACAAGCATGGCAAAACTGAATAAGCAAAACAGATTTCAGACTTAGCGAAATTAACGCTAGTCTGAAATTTCAGACCACGATGCTCTCTTCGGAGCAGCAAAACAACATGAAGGAAAACCTGAACATGGCAAGTAAGAGCATGGCATGGAGCTACTCATCAAGCTTAACAAAACACCCGACATGACCTGGGGCCAAAAGGGTTCACAAAATACTCTAGCGAGCACACGAACATCGATGAAACACAATCAGTTTTCAGACTTAGCGAAAACTGGGACATGCTGAAATAATAACTCACGGAGGCTTGTAAACGAGCTCGATGCTCTCGCTACGGAGCAAGTCATGGCAAGGCAAGCATATATCCACTAAGAAGGCACAAAATGCTAGCTAGACATGGCAAGAACAATGGCATAGCATGCATGGATCACTAGCAATCACTCCGGCAAAATCGCAAAAGAGTTAACGATCTGCCCAAAACAGCAACTATCCAAAAGTTGAGCTCGATTGAGTCAACCTAGGGGGCTCCAACATAACACGTAAAACATGGATGGATTAAGCACAACAAGCATAACAAACCACTCTTACTGATCATCCTCAAAAGAGGCACGGATCGCTAGGAAACAAGCCGGACATATAGCATCGTGAACTAAAACGGCTCAGACTTAGTGAAAATCACTAAGTCCCTGAAATCTGAAATCTCAGGTAGCCCTCTTCGCAAGCTTGCACAAGACAACACACACATCCTAAAAATACATGGAAGGCACCTCTGGAAAGAAGACAACATGCTTAACAATTCATCCCAAAGGGGCACAGGCATATCATGCACGGATTAAATATGGCAAAAATGACAAAAGTGCATGTTGGATTAACGGATCTGCAATTTAACTCAACTTGCCTCCTTCCAACAGCATTTTGGGCACCAAGATGACCTCGAATGCAAATGATGCAATGGAATGAAATGATGTACTCGTCGAGACGAAGAATTTGACATATCATACGCCCAAATCGGAGCTACGGGTGCAAAGTTATGACAGGTCAAAGTATGAATAAAATTCTGAGAGAGGAGAGAAAAGTCAACCCCGAATAGATCTAGGGTTACTGTTCACGGCAGCGGCACTGTTCACCGGGGCGGCGGATCTCACCGGATTTGCTGCCGGAGAGGAGGGAGAAGGCCGGAGCCGAGCGGGGGCTCGCCGGAGATGACCCCGGGGCCGTGGGGAGGAGGCGGCGACCGGCTCGGGCGGCGCTGGTGCCCGCGGCGGCGGCGGCGTCGCGGCGAGGCGGCGGCGTCCCGGCGAGGCGGCGGCGTCCCGGCGAGGCGGCGGCGGCGACCCGCGGGCGAGGAGGCGCGGGGCGTGGCAGGAGGCGATGGGCCTCGCGGGGGCCCGATCCGGGCCTCCCGGGCCGGCGGCGGCGGCGATGTGGACCGGGGGCGCGGGCGAACCCCGGCATGACACGTGGCGGCGGACAGGCGGTCCGGACGTGTCCGCCGGCGGGTGAATTGTCCGGCGGCGCGCGGATCTGTTTTTTTTGGATTAGGGTTTCGAGGGGGAGAAGAAGAGATCCGAGATGGAGGGGTATTTATAGACATAAGTGGAGCTAGGAGAGTCCAAATGAGGTGCGGTTTTCGCCCACACGATCGTGATCGAACGACCGAGACGATGGAGCTGAGTTTGGTGGGTTTTGGGCCAAAATGGAGGGGTGTTGGGCTGCACACACACGAGGCCTTTTCGGTCCCTCGGTTAACCGTTGGAGTATCAAACGAAGTCCAAATGACCCGAAACTTGACAGGCGGTCTACCGGTAGTAAACCAAGGCCGCATGGCAAGTCTCGGCCCAATCCGGAAATGTTTAATCCCCACACACGAAAGAAAGCTAGAAATGGCCACCGGAGGAGAACGAAGCGCCGGAATGCAAAACGGACAACGGGGAAAATGCTCGGATGCATGAGATGAACATGTATGCGAATGCAATGCACGTGATGACATGATATGAGATGCACGAAAACAAAAACAACACACGGAGACAAAGACCCGAACCCGAGAATTAAATATAACTTAATGCCGGAAACGGCATGAGTCGGAGTACAATTGGGGAATGTTACATGTGGGGCGTTACAGGATGATATCGTTTAAACCAGTCGGCAATTATTGAATCGATCAAGGCGACTGAAGCGAAGCTGAAGTTCTAACAACTGGCATCCACTTGGAGATAAAGACAAGTAAAAGCAAGAGTAAAAGCAAGGTCAACTTCATCCTTCTTTTTCACTCAAACCTTGATCCATTCGGGGGCTAATGATGAGGACATAAACCTGGGGTAGGGTCATAGGCCTGACCTATACATCCTACCTAAGGTCCTTGTCCTAAGTGTTGGGGAACGTAGTAATTTCAAAAAAATTCCTACGCACATGCAAGATCATGGTGATGCATAGCAACGAGGGGGAGAGTCTGATCTACGTACCCTTGTAGATCGCAACGGAAGCATTGACACAACATAGAGGAAGTAGTCTTACGTCTTCTTCCCGATCCGACCGATTCAAGTACCGTTACTCCGGCACCTCCGAGTTCTTAGCACACGTTCAGCTCGATGACGATCCTCGGGCTCCGATCCAGCAAAGCGTCGAGGAAGAGTTTCTTCAGCACGACGGCGTGGTGACGATCTTGATGTACTACCGACACAGGGCTTCGCCTAAGAACTACAACGGTATGATCGAGGTGGAATTTGGTGGCAGGGGGCACCGCACACGGCTAAGGAACGATCTCAATGATCAACTTGTGTGTCTAGAGGTGCCCCCTGCCCCCGTATATAAAGGTTGCCAGGGGGAGGGCTGGCCGGCCAAAGGAGGAGGGCGCAGGAGGAGTCCTACTCCTACCGGGAGTAGGACTCCCCCCCAATCCTATTCCTAATAGGATTCCTCGAGAGAGAGAGAGAGGGAGAAGGGGCCCGGCCACCTCTCCTAGTCCTAATAGGACTAGGGGAGGGGGGAGGCGCGCAACCCACCTTGGGCTGCCCCTTTCACCTTTCCACTAAGGCCCAATAAGGCCCATTTGGTTCCCGGGGGGTTCCGGTAACCTCCCGGTACTCCGGTAAAATTCCCGATTTCACCCGGAACACTTCTGATGTCCAAACATAGGCTTCCAATATATCAATCTTTATGTCTCGACCATTTCGAGACTCCTCTTCATGTCCGTGATCACATCCGGGACTTCGAACAACCTTCGGTACATCAAAATGCATAAACTCATAATAACTGTCATCGTAACGTTAAGCGTGCGGACCCTACGGTTCGAGAACAATGTAGACATGACCGAGACACGTCTCCGGTCAATAACCAATAGCGGGACCTGGATGCCCATATTGGCTCGTACATATTCTACGAAAATCTTTATCGGTCAGACCGCATAACAACATACGTTGTTCCCTTTGTCGTCGGTATGTTACTTGCCCGAGATTCGATCGTCGGTATCCAATACCTAGTTCAATCTCGTTACTGGCAAGTCTCTTTACTCGTTCTGTAATACATCATCTCACAACAAACATCTTAGTTGTAATGCTTGCAAGGCTTATGTGATGTGTATTACCGAGAGGGCCCAGAGGTACCTCTCCGACAATCGGAGTGACAAATCCTATTCTCGAAATACGCCAACCCAACATCTACCATTGGAAACACCTGTAGTACTCCTTTATAATCACCCAGTTATGTTGTGACGTTTGGTAGCACCCAAAGTGTTCCTCCGGCAAACGGGAGTTGCATAATCTCATAGTCATAGGAACATGTATAAGTCATGAAGAAAGCAATAGCAACATACTAAACGATCGGGTGCTAAGCTAATGGAATGGGTCATGTCAATTAGATCATTCAACTAATGATGTGACCTCGTTAATCAAATAACAACTCTTTTGTTCATGGTTAGGAAACATAACCATCTTTGATTAACGAGCTAGTCAAGTAGAGGTATACTAGTGACACTCTGTTTGTCTATGTATTCACACATGTATTATGTTTCCGGTTAATACAATTCTAGCATGAATAATAAACATTTATCATGATATAAGGAAATAAATAATAACTTTATTATTGCCTCTAGGGCATATTTCCTTCAGTCTCCCACTTGCACTAGAGTCAATAATATAGATTACACAGAAATGATTCTAACACCCATGGAGCCTTGGTGCTGATCATGTTTTGCTCGTGGAAGAGGCTTAGTCAACGGGTCTGCAACATTCAGATCCGTATGTATCTTGCAAATCTCTATGTCTCCCACCTGGACTAGATCCCAGATGGAGTTGAAGCGTCTCTTGATGTGTTTGGTCCTTTTGTGAAATCTGGATTCCTTTGCCAAGGCAATTGCACCAGTATTGCCACAAAAAATTTTCATTGGACCCGATGCACTAGGTATGACACCTAGATCGGATATGAACTCCTTCATCCAGACTCCTTCGTTCGCTGCTTCCGAAGCAGCTATGTACTCCGCTTCACATGTAGATCCCGCTACGACGCTTTGTTTAGAGCTGCACCAACTGACAGCTCCACCGTTTAAAGTAAACACATATCCGGTTTGCGATTTAGAATCGTCTGGATCAGTGTCAAAGCTTGCATCAACGTAACCTCTTACGGTGAGCTCTTTGTCACCTCCATATATGAGAAACATATCCTTAGTCCTTTTCAGGTATTTCAGGATGTTCTTGACCGCTGTCCAGTGATCCACTCCTGGATTACTTTGGTACCTCCCTGCTAAACTTATAGCAAGGCACACATCAGGTCTGGTACACAGCATTGCATACATGATAGAGCCTATGGCTGAAGCATAGGGAACATCTTTCATTTTCTCTCTATCTTCTGCAGTGGTCGGGCATTGAGTCTGACTCAACTTCACACCTTGTAACACAGGCAAGAACCCTTTCTTTGCTTGATCCATTTTGAAGTTCTTCAAAATCTTGTCAAGGTATGTGCTTTGTGAAAGTCCAATTAAGCGTCTTGATCTATCTCTATAGATCTTAATGCCCAATATGTAAGCAGCTTCACCGAGGTCTTTCATTGAAAAAATCTTATTCAAGTATCCCTTTATGCTATCCAGAAATTCTATATCATTTCCAATCAGCAATATGTCATCTACATATAATATCAGAAATGCTACAGAGCTCCCACTCACTTTCTTGTAAATACAGGCTTCTCCAAAAGTCTGTATAAAGCCAAATGCTTTGATCACACTATCAAAGCGTTTATTCCAACTCCGAGATGCTTGCACCAGTCCATAAATGGATCGCTGGAGTTTGCACACTTTGTTAGCTCCCTTTGGATCAACAAAACCTTCCGGTTGCATCATATACAACTCTTCTTCCAGAAATCCATTCAGGAATGCAGTTTTGACATCCATCTGCCAAATTTCATAATCATAAAATGCGGCAATTGCTAACATGATTCTGACAGACTTAAGCATCGCTACGGGTGAGAAGGTCTCATCGTAGTCAACCCCTTGAACTTGTCGAAAACCTTTTGCGACAAGTCGAGCTTTATAGACAGTAATATTACCGTCAGCGTCAGTCTTTTTCTTGAAGATCCATTTATTCTCAATTGCTTGCCGATCATCGGGCAAGTCAACCAAAGTCCATACTTTGTTCTCATACATGGATCCCATCTCAGATTTCATGGCTTCAAGCCACTTTGCGGAATCTGGGCTCACCATCGCTTCATAGTTCGTAGGTTCATCATGATCTAGTAGCATGACTTCCAGAATTGGATTACCATACCACTCTGGTGCGGATCTCACTCTGGTTGATCTACGTGGTTCAGTAGTATCTTGTCCTGAAGTTTCATGATCATCATCATTAGCTTCCTCACTAATTGGTATAGGTGTCGTAGAAACAGTTTTCTGTGATGTACTATTTTCCAATAAGGGAGCAGGTACAGTTACCTCGTCAAGTTCTACTTTCCTCCCACTCACTTCTTTCGAGAGAAACTCCTTCTCTAGAAATGATCCATTCTTAGCAACGAATGTCTTGCCTTCGGATCTGTGATAGAAGGTGTACCCAATAGTCTCCTTTGGGTATCCTATGAAGACACATTTCTCCGCTTTGGGTTCGAGCTTATCAGGTTGAAGCTTTTTCACATAAGCATCGCAGCCCCAAACTTTAAGAAACGACAACTTTGGTTTCTTGCCAAACCATAGTTCATAAGGCGTCGTCTCAACGGATTTTGATGGTGCCCTATTTAACGTGAATGCGGCCGTCTCTAAAGCATAACCCCAAAATGATAGCGGTAAATCAGTAAGAGACATCATAGATCGCACCATATCTAGTAAAGTACGATTACGACGTTCGGACACACCATTACGTTGTGGTGTTCCGGGTGGCGTGAGTTGCGAAACTATTCCACAATTTTTCAAATGTACACCAAACTCATAACTCAAATATTCTCCTCCACGATCAGATCGTAGAAACTTTATTTTCTTGTTACGATGATTTTCAACTTCACTCTGAAATTCTTTGAACTTTTCAAATGTTTCAGACTTGTGTTTCATTAAGTAGACATAACCATATCTGCTTAAATCATCTGTGAAGGTGAGAAAATAACGATATCCGCCACGATCCTCAATATTCATCGGACCACATACATCGGTATGTATGATTTCCAACAGATCTGTTGCTCTCTCCATAGTACTGGAGAACGGTGTTTTAGTCATCTTGCCTATGAGGCACGGTTCGCAAGTACCAAGTGATTCATAATCAAGTGGTTCCAAAAGCCCATCAGTATGGAGTTTCTTCATGTGCTTTACACCGATATGACCTAAACGGCAGTGCCATAAATAAGTTGCACTATCATTATCAACTCTGCATCTTTTGGTTTCAACATTATGAATATGTGTATCACTACTATCGAGATTCATCAAAAATAGACCACTCTTCAAAGGTGCATGACCATAAAAGATATTACTCATATAAATAGAACAACCATTATTCTCTGATTTAAATGAATAACCGTCTCGCATTAAACAAGATCCAGATATAATGTTCATGCTCAACGCTGGTACCAAATAACAATTATTTAGGTCTAATATTAATCCCGAAGGTAGATGTAGAGGTAGCGTGCCGACCGCGATCACATCGACTTTGGAACCGTTTCCCACGCGCATCGTCACCTCGTCCTTTGCTAGTGTCCGCTTATTCCGTAGTCCCTTTTTCGAGTTGCAAATATTAGCAACAGAACCAGTATCAAATACCCAGGTGCTACTGCGAGCTCTAGTAAGGTACACATCAATAACATGTATATCACATATACCTTTGTTCACCTTGCCATCCTTCTTATCCGCCAAATACTTGGGGCAGTTCCGCTTCCAGTGACCAGTCTGCTTGCAGTAGAAGCACTCAGTTTCAGGCTTAGGTCCAGACTTGGGTTTCTTCTCCTGAGCAGCAACTTGCTTGCTGTTCTTCTTGAAGTTCCCCTTCTTCTTCCCTTTGCCCTTTTTCTTGAAACTAGTGGTCTTGTTGACCATCAACACTTGATGCTCCTTCTTGATTTCTACCTCCGCAGCTTTCAGCATTGCGAAGAGCTCGGGAATAGTCTTGTTCATCCCTTGCATATTATAGTTCATCACAAAGCTCTTGTAGCTTGGTGGCAGTGATTGGAGAATTCTGTCAATGACGCAATCATCTGGAAGATTAACTCCCATCTGAATCAAGTGATTATTATACCCAGACATTTTGAGTATATGCTCACTGACAGAACTGTTCTCCTCCATCTTGCAGCTATAGAACTTATTGGAGACTTCATATCTCTCAATTCGGGCATTTGCTTGAAATATTAACTTCAACTCCTGGAACATCTCATATGCTCCATGACGTTCAAAACGTCGTTGAAGTCCCGATTCTAAGCCGTAAAGCATGGCACACTGAACTATCGAGTAGTCATCAGCTTTGCTCTGCCAGACGTTCATAACATCTGGTGTTGCTCCAGCAGCAGGCCTGGCACCCAGCGGTGCTTCCAGGACGTAATTCTTCTGTGCAGCAATGAGGATAATCCTCAGGTTACGGACCCAGTCCGTGTAATTGCTACCATCATCTTTCAACTTTGCTTTCTCAAGGAACGCATTAAAATTCAACGGAACAACAGCACGAGCCATCTATCTACAATCAACATAAACAAGCAAGATACTACCAGGTACTAAGTTCATGATAAGTTTAAGTTCAGTTAATCAAATTACTTAAGAACTCCCACTTAGATAGACATCCCTCTAATCCTCTAAGTGATCACGTGATCCAAATCAACTAAACCATAACCGATCATCACGTGAGATGGAGTAGTTTTCAATGGTGAACATCGTTATGTTGATCATATCTACTATATGATTCACGCTCGACCTTTCGGTCTCTGTGTTCCGAGGCCATATCTGCATATGCTAGGCTCGTCAAGTTTAACCTGAGTATTCTGCGTGTGCAAAACTGGCTTGCACCCGTTGTAGATGGACGTAGAGCTTATCACACCCGATCATCACGTGGTGTCTGGGCACGACGAACTTTGGCAACGGTGCATACTCAGGGAGAACACTTCTTGATAATTTAGTGAGAGATCATCTTATAATGCTACCGTCAATCAAAGCAAGATAAGATGCATAAAAGGATAAACATCACATGCAATCAATATAAGTGATATGATATGGCCATCATCATCTTGTGCTTGTGATCTCCATCTCCGAAGCACCGTCATGATCACCATCGTCACCGGCACGACACCTTGATCTCCATCGTAGCATCGTTGTCGTCTCGCTAATCTTATGCTTCCACGACTATCACTACCGCTTAGTAATAAAGTAAAGCATTACATCGCGATTGCATTGCATACAATAAAGCGACAACCATATGGCTCCTGCCAGTTGCCGATAACTTGGTTACAAAACATGATCATCTCATACAATAAAATTTAGCATCATGCCTTGACCATATCACATCACATCATGCCCTGCAAAAACAAGTTAGACGTCCTCTACTTTGTTGTTGCAAGTTTTACGTGGCTGCTACGGGCTTAAGCAAGAACTCATCTCACCTACGCATCAAACCACAACGATAGTTTGTCAAATAGACTCCGTTTTAACCTTCTCAAGGACCGGGCGTAGCCACACTTGGTTCAACTAAAGTTGGAGAGACAGTCGCCCGCAAGCCATCTATGTGCAAAGCACGTCGAGGGAACCGGTCTCGCATAAGCGTACGCGTAAGGTTGGTCCGGGTCGTCTCGTCCAACAATACCGCTGAACCAAAGTATGACATGCTGGTAGGCAGTATGACTTGTATCGCCCATAACTCACTTGTGTTCTACTCGTGCAAATAACATCAAACCATAAAACCTAGGCTCGGATACCACTGTTGGGGAACGTAGTAATTTCAAAAAAATTCCTACGCACACGCAAGATCATGGTGATGCATAGCAACGAGGGGGAGAGTCTGATCTACGTACCCTTGTAGATCGCAACGGAAGCGTTGACACAACGTAGAGGAAGTAGTCGTACGTCTTCTTCCCGATCCGACCGATCCAAGTACCGTTACTCCAGCACCTCCGAGTTCTTAGCACACGTTCAGCTCCGATCCAGCAAAGCGTCGAGGAAGAGTTCCGTCAGCACGACGGCGTGGTGACGATCTTGATGTACTACCGACGCAGGGCTTCGCCTAAGCACTACAACGGTATGATCGAGGTGGAATTTGGTGGCAGGGGGCACCACACACGGCTAAGGAACGATCTCAATGATCAACTTGTGTGTCTAGAGGTGCCCCCTGCCCCCGTATATAAAGGTTGCCAGGGGGAGGGCTGGCCGGCCAAAGGAGGAGGGCGCAGGAGGAGTCCTACTCCTACCGGGAGTAGGACTCCCCCCCCCCCCAATCCTATTCCTAATAGGATTCCTCGAGAGAGAGAGAGAGGGAGAAGGGGGCCGGCCACCTCTCCTAGTCCTAATAGGACTAGGGGAGGGGGGAGGCGCGCAGCCCACCTTGGGCTGCCCCTTTCATCTTTCCACTAAGGCCCAATAAGGCCCATTTGGTTCCCGGGGGGTTCCGGTAACCTCCCGGTACTCCGGTAAAATTCCCGATTTCACCCGGAACACTTCCGATGTCCAAACATAGGCTTCCAATATATCAATCTTTATGTCTCGACCATTTAGAGACTCCTCATCATGTCCGTGATCACATCCGGGACCCCGAACAACCTTCGATACATCAAAATGCATAAACTCATAATAACTGTCATCGTAACGTTAAGCGTGCGGACCCTACGGTTCGAGAACAATGTAGACATGACCGAGACACGTCTCCGGTCAATAACCAATAGCGGGACCTGGATGCCCATATTGGCTCCTACATATTCTACGAAGATCTTTATCGGTCAGACCGCATAACAACATACGTTGTTCCCTTTGTCATCGGTATGTTACTTGCCCGAGATTCGATCGTCGGTATCCAATACCTAGTTCAATCTCGTTACTGGCAAGTCTCTTTACTCGTTCCGTAATACATCATCTCACAACTAACATCTTAGTTATAATGCTTGCAAGGCTTATGTGATGTGTATTACCGAGAGGGCCCAGAGGTACCTCTCCGACAATCGGAGTGACAAATCCTATTCTCGAAATACGCCAACCCAACATCTACCATTGGAAACACCTGTAGTACTCCTTTATAATCACCCAGTTACGTTGTGACGTTTGGTAGCACCCAAAGTGTTCCTCCGGCAAACGGGAGTTGCATAATCTCATAGTCATAGGAACATGTATAAGTCATGAAGAAAGCAATAGCAACATACTAAACGATCGGGTGCTAAGCTAATGGAATGGGTCATGTCAATCAGATCATTCAACTAATGATGTGACCTTGTTAATCAAATAACAACTCTTTTGTTCATGGTTAGGAAACATAACCATCTTTGATTAACGAGATAGTCAAGTAGAGGTATACTAGTGACACTCTGTTTGTCTATGTATTCACACATATATTATGTTTCCGGTTAATACAATTCTAGCATGAATAATAAACATTTATCATGATATAAGGAAATAAATAATAACTTTATTATTGCCTCTAGGGCATATTTCCTTCACTAAGAACAAAGAAGTTCAAGAATCAGAAGAAGGGATCCAGCAAAGGTGTCGAGTGAAGTACAGTCGACCTACCATCCACTCGGAGACCCCACTTTATCCAGGTCACTCGACCATCAAACCACTCGACAATAAGAAGACCTAAAGCCGCTCTGCGCGGCAATGGTCGGGCATTTACTCGTGTATTAAATGATCATTTGTAGCACTTCAATACAGGCGTTACCTGTAATGCCACCTCTTTATGTACATTGAATCCTATGTAACGGAGGGGGGTGGGGTCCTGGCGCACTCTATATAAGCCACCCCTCCTTTGGGACAAGGGTTCACACCCCTTGTAACTCACACGCTTATAATCCAGTCAACCGCCTCCGGGCTCCGAGACGTAGGGCTATTACTTCCTCCGAGAAGGGCCTGAACTCGTAAAACTTGCGTGTACAACTCCTCCATAGCTAGGATCTTGCCTCTACATTCCTACCCCCCTATTCTACTTTCAGACTTAGAACCACGACACCGCCGGCAGCAGCCGCATCGGCAAAGGAGTCTGTTGTGGATGGAGGCCCGCGGGATCTGGCCATCGCGGCATTGGACAATGACAAGGAGACAGTCGCTGATGGAAGCTTGGACGGCGACGACAACGACAACGATGCAGAGCAGGATGCAGCTATGGATGCTTAGTCCTCGAGATTTTTGCCTTCTCCAACGATAGGAGCGAGGACGAGGAGGGAGAGGAACATTTGGCGAAGGGGGTCGAAGTCCGCTGAGCCGGAGCCGGGGAGTCAATGTCCATCGAGCGGGAGAGACGGAGAGGTAGTAGATAGCAGAAGCCTAGGAGAGAAGGACCGGAGATGCTTGCCTCTGATACCAAGTTAGGCTATGCAAACACAGACAATGATGTATTCTATGTATCCGGCTGTACATAGTGTTACATGAGAATGAGAGAGAGAGGGAGAGGGAGAGAGCAAAGAGATCGTGTGTAGTTACAACGACATGAGCTAGCAATCCCTGAAATGTATAGATGGATGCACAAAGACATTGAGGCCCCGGAGAAGCTGTCTGCATGGTTAGCCACCTGGCCAGTGAAGTGTTGGTCCAACAGTCCAATCTCTTTCACTACCAGAATTTACCTAGTTGCCGACGGCCTCATCTATGCCGACGGCGCCCGACGGCATATGTATATCTGCCGACGGGGGCGGTCAACATAATACGACCGTGGGGACAACTCGCGGTACGCCTACGGGGGCCGACGGCATAGACGAGGCCATCGGCATAGAACGGGCCCACATCGGCGACCGCTTGACGGCGTCGAAACTACGCCGACGAGGGCTAACGGCGCCGTCGGCATACATTTCCTGACATCACCGATCCGCGCCGTCGCCACATCATCGATCCCAGGGAGTGAGGGCCCGTGGTGTGGCAGAGATATGCTGACGGCATACATGCCCTCCGCCACGGCATCGATCCGCGTGCAATGCCACATCATCGATCCGTGGGATCGTAGCTCCGTGTGTGCAGCCGTCGGCATACCTCTATTTTTATTTTTTATTTTTAATTTATATTATTTATTATTTTGTATTTTTTTCACAACATAAATGTGCTTATCTAAACAAAAAACATACCCCGATGATATATCGATTGCCCCCCTCGCGGATGTCGCTGTCGCCGTGTCACGGAGGGCGGAAACGGTCGACACGAAGGCGCCATGTGGCATGGCTATGCCGACGGCTTGGTCGTCGGCATAGCTATGCCATGTGGCGCCTCCGGGTTCGGCGGCACTTGACGGCGGCGCCGACACCCATCGTTAGGCTAGGAACGTTGCCGACGGTCGAGGCCGTCGGTATAGATGTACGGACGCTGTCGGGATAGCACCTATGCCGACGGCCTAAGGGGTTACGCCGACGCATATGTGGCCGACGGCGGCCATCGACATAGGCCTGTCCCGACGGGAATCAAGGCTATGCCGACGGCATGGGCCGTCGGCATAGGGCTCAATTCCGATAGTGTTTGGTGGGTTTAAACTCCTCCATCTTCACTCCGTTCACCAAAAAGATAGAGGTTAGAGAGTTTTCTCTTTCTTGGCAGTGCCATGAGGTTAGAGAGTTTTTCGTCCTCGCTGATCTAATTATTTGGATCTGATGAGTTTCTGTTATTGTGCCAAGCTTTTTTGTTAGTTTGATTCATTATAAGGTGAAATTTTTCATCGACACTATGCTGAAGATATAGTGATTCGACGGTCTGCATTTCTAGGAGATCATCGCCCAAGTATGTTCATCAATCAAGACTTTCCATCTTTTTAGATAGGCAACTCAAGGCACTTTCAAAAATCATTATTGGTAATGTTCGTGCGGGTAAAAAAGCGCTTCAGTCCAATTGCAGCCTCTTTATCAAAATCTTTAGAGTATTTCTTCGAGTAGAGAGTGTTTCCAACAAATTTCATTATAATTCTTAGTTATATGAGTTGCTTTGTATTTTCTTGAATCTTAGGTCTAAATCAGTATACTTTTAATTGTAAATTTTATGAATATGAATAAAATTACGGGTGTTTAGAAAAAAGAACACTGCCCTCAAAAGGAAAAAGCTCGGTTACAGAAACATGAAACGCGGCGGTCGGCATAAGAAGCGGCGGCGGAAGGCGAGCGAGGAACCCACCTGGCGGAGGTACGTATGCTCAACAAATTCTTCAAAATCTTCACTTTTCCTAGTGGAGGCGGAGTCGGAAGTCCGATGCCAGCCACGCGTTGGGGTTTCGTGGTCTTGACGGAGACGGACCCGGAACTCAGTCGCCGCATATATAAATGCAAGAGAAATCTTTCCTCGCAATCCACTAATAAAATTACAAGCACACACGCAGACTCAGGCGATTCGAGGCGAGGATCTAAGAGAGCTTGAGATCGGCGATGGCAGCGGCGATTCGGCAGGCGGCGAGGAGGTTGGCTGGCTTTGTTCTCCAGCGAACGAAAACGGAGGTGCCAAGGAGGCTCATCCACGGCGGTCCGCCGGCAGCAGCCCCCTCTTCCCTCCGGCATACTTCCTCCGGTGTTGAGGTACCGAAAATCACGACTTCTATCGATTATTTCATCGACTGCTGATTGATTCGCTACTGTGCTCTGCGAATAACATGATTAGGGATCTAGCAATTCCAGGCCTCGCAATACTGTAGGTCTCATAATCAAATCCTTTTCCCAAACGGCAAGATGGGGATCGCTTACCCTAGGATTATCGATGCTAGCTAGTTCCAAATTATTTTGTAAAACTTAGTTTCGCCATAAGTAAGCATGATTCGAAAATGAAATATCTTTTGCAGACATTAACACATGACACTGTTTGGTTTTTAGGCATGCCTACAATAACATTCTAGATCAACTGTAGCTATGTAGGCTTGCATCGATGAATATGTTGTTAGTTACTGTATCTAACTTCTACGTAATTTGTAAAGGAAATACCAGTGCCATAAATTTCTTAGTGAAATAAACTATTTTTGTTTGCATGGCCAGCTTCCTTCTGCGAAACCTGCTTCAGGGCATTATCAAGATGGGAAGGCTTCTGCTTTGAGTGAAATCAAGAAGAAGAGAGAAGAGTTGTTTGATCTGATTGCTGACACAGAAAGGCGATACGACACCCGGCTTACCAAGGAAGGCTGTCAAAACACACGCATGCTCCAGCAGCTTGCGGTGCAAATCGAGCCTAGACCCAATGACCCCTTGTGGTATCTACTCAGAACATATCCTGTCCTTTTCATGTTCCCTTTTCCTTGGAATAATCTGTTAACAAATTTTATTACATCTCTCTGAACTTGCAGGCGGTCGAAACGGTTTTCGAAGAGACTCAATGATTTTCTGGGGCTAGCTGGGGCTGTTATATCATCCTATATGCTTACGCGGAAGTGGCTTCACTTGGACCAAGAGGCAGATCCAAAAGGGGAGAAGACCTAACCAGCAATAATGGCTTCAGTTGGAGAACGAGGCAGAAGATCTAACTAGCTGTCTGGGAATCGAAGTGTAGTTTCACTAGTATAGAAATGCTCGAGGATGAAGTTATTAGTGCTCTTTTTGGGCATTCCTCAGCTTTTGTACCAGCAACTGTGAAAATTAGTAATGCATTTTTATATGGTTCTGGCTTCAGTTTCCTTTGACCTGACGTGCGATCACTATTTATGGCAAACTGTTTATGCCAATCACACCAGTATGATTTAGGGGAAGCTTGTAGTATTATGTATGCCAGCTCGTGTGTTTTATACAGGGATGAAAACGCTCTCTCTCCGCGTTTACCCAATGGAATCAGTTTCCACTGCTAACAGGCTGCCGCGGTGCTGCTCTGCTGGTTTCGTGAGCCAGCACCTTGCCGGCAGCGGGTCCACAGCGCTCGCCGATGGTGCCACGACGGGGCCTCCGGACGGTCTAGGGTGTGCTCGACGCCGCATCGGTCATCGGAGTCTGAAGTGCTGCTCCATCGGGTGTTGGGTCAAGCTGAAATCTTAAGAAAAAGTATTGCTCCACTGAAGAAAGGCAGCTACAGATATGCAGTCATTTGTATTGCTTTGTGTTCTACTCCAAATGTACTGTAATACGTTTGGGCAAGTTCAATTATATATTTTTGCAACATTTTTGAGAAAAAAATTCAAATCTATTACAAAAGTTCATCAGAAGTACAAAACACCTCAAACATAACAAAATTTTCATCAGTGTCTCTAGACCTCCGAGTGACCACTACCGAAGTTAGAGCGAGCCACCGACGCGCTATTGTGGCCCTATCAAAGCTGACTTGACCTTGTCGTTGACAGCTGGAAAGTCTTCATACACGTGTGCCCTTAAGGACCGGTACCCTGTAACATCGTCGTACACGCATGACGAGAAACCCTGACCTCGCCATCCCAAAGAGACGGCAAAAATCTATGCCGGAGGTCCATCAACTACGTCCAGATGGACAAACTCGAGCAGAATCGAAGTCCAAAAAACAAACTCTAAGAAGAAGCGCTACCATAAGCCCGAACGCCGTACCTGCGAGCAGTGGCGAATCTAGAACATAATTGCAGGGTAGGCTTGATTTCAAGGATACTGATTTTTTGGTGTCAGAAGCTATTTTATGCGCTGCACCTAACTACTATTGTGCTAATCATTGGTGGTGTTTTTTTGTGTGGCAAATTTTGAGGGTAGACTAGAGCCTGATGAAGCCTGTTGAGTAGAATCGCCACTGCCTGCGAGAACTAAAAAAAATCTAACCTAATAAATTGCTAGTCGGAACAAAAGGCATCGGGATTCTCCTCCATGCGACCGACCGCTAAAGCGGCAGACAGAGGGAAGGCGAATCCACGAGTTCACTGGAAGTTTGGAAGGAAGAAAAACTTTGATCAAAGACGGATCATTTTGATAGTTTCACTCAATACATGGCAAAACAACAGCAGTGTTTCTAGATAACATATCCAACCTCGTGGAAACAAACATGAGTTCATATCACAATATTTGGGCAACGAAATATCACTTCAAAATCCCAATACCTACGCTAGTGAGCCATGGGAGGCTTAACGCTTTTTGTGTCCGACTGTATATTGCTCATGGCGAGCAAGAAGCGTTGTGTCACTCGCGTGCCTCAAGTCGGCAACTGCTGCATGGGCCCGACCCATGTGCAAGAGTCTCCTTCAGCGAGCGAGCGTAGGTCAGCTTTTTCTGATTTGTTTCATTTTTTCAACTAATAAAAGGTATGTATTTGAAAACAGTTTCACCAATTTAAAAAATGTTCTTGAATACAAAAAGTTTATTAAAAATATTCACGATTTAGAAATACTGTTTACCAATTCAAGAAATGCTCAAGAATTCAAAACATGTTCCAGAATTCAAGAAATGTCTGTGAACAATTATTAAAAACGTGAAATTTTTTTGAAATACCAAAGAATGTTATGAAATGTGAATATATTTGAAATTTATGAGTATTTGTTGAATTATGAAGATTTTGGAAATTCTAAAAAATGAAGTTGTGAGCAATATTTTAAATTTATTTTATTTCCAAACAACTGAAATTTTCGAAAATATGAACAACTTTTGAAGATTTTTCAAAAATATGATATTTTTTAAAAAGAAAAAGGAGAAAAGAAACAAAAAAACAAGGACCCTGATAAGTGCGAGCCGTGTGGCACGGACACATGGAAGCATTTTTTTATATCAAGTCTAGTGAGGCGTGACAACTTCCTTTTCGGATGGCAAGTTTTGGTCTTTTTTTGTTTTGTTTTTCTTTCCGAATGACATTTTTAGTTGTAAAAAACGTTAGACCCGGTGCTTCACACATGTCGCCCTTATCATTTGGGGAAAAAAGGAAAACCAAATAGAACATTACAAGGTACTCCAAAACAAGTCACAAATCTTTGGAGAAGATTCCTAAAACCACTCGTAATGATTCGCTCACTTGCTTTCCTAATGGACCGGCGTATGTCCAACGCTGGAACGTGATCGCTCCCTTAACGCTCACAGTAAGCACGCGACAACTATATCTTGCTCAAAGCGAGATATATGTTGCCCTCGCCGGATATGTTTTTTCCCACACATAGCCATTCGGCCGGCCCAGTTTGGTCTATTTTTTTCGTTCCATCAGGTTTCGATTGAGACGGGGCTGTATTCACTCTGATTTCTTCGATTATTTTCTTTCTTTTTTACTTTTGTTTTCTTTTTTTCTTCGGTTTTTTTGTTGTTCTATATTTTCAATAGGTTTTTTTTGTTTCTTCTCTGTTTTACTTTTTTTTCTCTTTTTGTTTCCTTTCTAGGTTTTCTTCGGGTTTGTTGCTTCCTTTTATTTTTGGCACCTCATTTTTTTTGGATTTCTTGTTTTACTTTTTTTGTTGGTTTTCTTTTATTTCTCACCCAGGTTTTTTATTTTTCCTCGTTATACTTCTGTTTTCTTTGGTTTTCTAATCTGTCTTTTTTGTCTAATTTATGTTTCTTTGTCAGTATTTATAATTTTTTCTTTTACTTTTTCTAAATGTTTTTATGTCTGCGTTCAGATTTTTTTTCCATTTTTTGTGGTTTTCTTATTCTTCTTTGGTTTTCTTTTTTTTCCTTGGACTTTGGTTTTTATTTTTTATTTCGTTTTTACTTGGTTTCTCTTTTGTTTCTTTCATGCTTTTCATCTCTTTTTCTTTTCTTTCTCATTTTTTCCTTTTTTGTTTCTTTCTTGGTTTCCAATGGGTTTATTTTCTTTGTTTCTTTGTCGGTTTTCACTGTATTTCATTCCTTTTGCATTTGTTTCTTTGGTGTTCTTTTTTGTTTCCTCTTCTTTGGTTTCTATTGTTTCTTTTTTGGTTTTTGTTAGTTTTTTTATTTTTCTTTGCTTCTTTTGCTTTTCATTCTATATTTCTTGTATACATCAATAATATTTTTCTTGTACGTGTTTAGCATTTTTAAATAAAGTTTAACATTTTCAATTTAGGAGGACGCTAGCGGGTAACAGGTGGGACGCCTGGCTCCATCTTGTGAGACGTTTGATGGATGTTCAGTTGTCTCAACAGTCCGATCAGTTATGCTAGAAGTTAACTAAGAATGAAGAGTTCTCGGTTAAATTCATGTATCTGGATATTATCAACTCTAGCGTTGTTCCTTGTTCGAAACATGTTTGGAAAGTCAAAGTTCCTTTGAAATCGAAGTGTTTATGTGGTTTGTGCATAAACAACTCATTTTAACTAAGGATAATTTGGCAAAACGCAACTGGACAGGATCTACAAGATGTAGTTTCTGCTACCATGATGAATCCATCAAACACCTCTTTCTTGATTGCCCTTTGGCAAAAAAATTATGGTGGACGGTTCACATAGAATTTAATATTACTCCTCCGAATATTATCAACACGTTATTTGGGACGTGGTTAGATGGGATAGACTCTGAGACATCAAGACATATTCGTGTAGGAGTATGTGCTTTATTATGGGCAGTCTAGAACTGCAGAAATGATTTGGTCTTTAACAGAACAACAAATATTCATTTTTTGCAGGTTATTTTCTGAGCCACTACATTTATCCGTATGTGGTCGCTACTCACTCCGACGAAGGTCAGGGAGCGTATGGTTACTGGATCTACCCGATGAGAGATGGTAGCACGGGCTATTTTCAACCGGTTTGGATGACGGTCATGTAATAGGATAGGCAATTAGTTTTCCTATCTCTTGTTGCCAGCCGGTTGTGGCTTCTCTTTTACTTTTTTGGCTCTTTGTGAGCCTTTTTCGTTGTTTGTTTGAGACATGAAGACTTGTGTTGCACACTTTGCTCATTAATAATTATGGCCGCATGCATCGTTCTGATGCAGAGGCCGGGGATAACCCTCATTTTGAAAAAAAACAAATATAACATTTTTATTCAAAGTTCAACATTTCTCTATGCACATTTCTGTTGGAAATATGCCCTAGAGGCAATAATAAAAGCATTATTATTATATTTCCTTGTTCATGATAATTGTCTTTATTCATGCTATAATTGTGTTATCCGGAAATCGTAGTACATGTGTGAATAACAGACACCAACATGTCCCTAGTAAGCCTCTAGTTGACTAGCTCGTTGATCGACAGATAGTCACGGTTTCCTGACTATGGACATTGGATGTCATTGATAACGAGATCACATCATTAGGAGAATGATGTGATGGACAAGACCCAATCCTAAACATAGCATAAAGATCGTATAGTTCGTTTGCTAGAGTTTTTCCAATGTCAAGTATCTTTTCCTTAGACCATGAGATCGTGTAACTCCCGGATACCGTAGGAGTGCTTTGGGTATACCAAACGTCACAACGTAACTAGGTGACTATAAAGGTATACTACGGGTATCTCCGAAAGTGTCTGTTGGGTTGACACGGATCAAGACTGGGATTTGTCACTCCGTATGACGGAGAGGTATCACTGGGCCCACTCGGTAATGCATCATCATTATGAGCTCAAAGTGACCAAGTGTCTGGTCACGGGATCATGCATTACGGTACGAGTAAAGTGACTTGCCGGTAACGAGATTGAACGAGGTATTGGGATACCGACGATCGAATCTCGGGCAAGTAACATATCGATTGACAAAGGGAATTGTATACGGGGTTGCTTGAATCCTCGACTTCGTGGTTCATCTGATGAGATCATCGTGGAGCATGTGGGAGCCAACATGGGTATCCAGATCCTGCTATTGGTTATTGACCAGAGAGTCGTCTCGGTCATGTCTACATGCCTCCCGAACCCGTAGGGTCTACACACTTAAGGTTCGGTGACGCTAGGGTTGTAGGGATATGTATATGCAGTAACCCGAATGTTGTTTGGAGTCCCGGATGAGATCCCGGATGTCACGAGGAGTTCCGGAATGGTCCGGAGGTAAAGAATTATATATAGGAAGTTCTGTTTCGGCCATCGGGACAAGTTTCGGGGTCACCGGTATTGTACCGGGACCACCGGAAGGGTCCCGGGGGGGTCCACCGGGTGGGGCCACCTGCCCCGGGGGGCACATGGGCTGTAGGGGGTGCGTCTTGGCCTACATGGGCCAAGGGCACCAGCCCCAATAGGCCCATGCGCCTAGGGTTTCAAAAGGGGAAGAGTCCCGCAAGGGAAAGGCACCCCCTAGGTGCCTTGGGGGGAGGGAATCCTCCCTTGGCCGCCACCCCCCTAGGAGATTGGATCTCCTAGGGCCGGCGCCCCCCCTTGGCCCCCTATATATAGTGAGGGAAGGAGGGCCTCTTGGACCATGCTTTTGGTTGCCTCCTTCTCCCTCTCCAACACCTCCTCCTCCTCCATAGTGCTTGGCGAAGCCCTGACGGAGTGCTGCAGCTCCATCACCACCACGCCGTCGTGCTGTTGCTGGAGCCATCTTCCTCAATCTGTCCTCTCCCCTTGCTGGATCAAGGAGGAGACGTCATCCGCTCCGTACGTGTGTTGAACGCGGAGGTGCCATCCGTTCGGCGCTAGGATCTCCGGTGATTTAGATCACGTCGTGTACGACTACCTCATCCCCGTTCTTTGAACGCTTCCGCTCGCGATCTACAAAGGTATGTAGATGCATCCGATCACTCATTGCTAGATGAACTCATAGATGGATCTTGGTGAAACCGTAGGAAAATTTTTGTTTTCTGCTACGTTCCCCAACAGTGGCATCATGAGCTAGGTCTATGCGTAGTTCTTCTTGCGCGAGTAGAACACAATTTGTTGTGGGCATATATGTTGTCAACTTTCTTGCCGCTACTAGTCTTATCTTGCTTCAACGGTATTGTGGGATGAAGCGGCCCGGACCAACCTTACACGTACACTTACGTGAGACCGGTTCCACCGACTAACATGCACAAGTTGCATAAGGTGGCTGGCGGGTGTCTGTCCCTCCCACTTTAGTTGGAGCGGATTCGATGAAAAGGGTCCTTATGAAGGGTAAATAGAAGTTGACAAATCATGTTGTGGCTTTCACGTAGGTAAGAAAACATTCTTGCTAGAACCATATTTCAGTCACGTAAAACTTGCAACAACAATTAGAGGACGTCTAACTTGTTTTTGCAGCAAGTGCTTTGTGATGTGATATGGCCAAACTTGTGATGAATGATGAATGATACATATGTGATGTATGAGATGTTCGTGCTATTGTAATAGGAATCACGACTTGCATGTCGATGAGTATGACAACCGGCAGGAGCCATAGGAGTTGTCTTTATTTTTTATATGACCTGCGTGTCATTGAGAAACGCCATGTAAATTACTTTACTTTATTGCTAAACACGTTAGCCTTAGTAGTAGAAGTAATAGTTGGCGAGCAACTTCATGGAGACACAATGATGGAGATCATGATGATGGAGATCATGGTGTCATGCCGGTGACAAGATGATCATGGAGCCCCAAGATGGAGATCAAAGGAGCTATGTGATATTGGCCATATCATGTCACTATTATTATTTGATTGCATGTGATGTTTATCATGTTTTTGCATCTTGTTTACTTAGAACGACGGTAGTAAATAAGATGATACCTCATAATAATTTCAAGAAAGTGTTCCCCCTAACTGTGCACCGTTGCGACAGTTCGTTCGTTTCTAAGCACCACGTGATGATCGGGTGTGATGGATTCCAACGTTCACATACAACGGGTGTAAGACAGATTTACACATGCAAACACTTAGGTTGACTTGACGAGCCTAGCATGTACAGACATGGCCTCGGAACACAGAAGACCGAAAGGTCGAGCATGAGTCGTATAGAAGATACGATCAACATAAAGATGTTCACCGATGTTGGCTAGTCCGTCTCACGTGATGATCGGACACGGCCTAGTTGACTCGGATCATGTTATACTTAGATGACTAGAAGAGGGATGTCTATCTAAGTGGGAGTTCATTGAATAATTTGATTAGATGAACTTAATTATTATGAACTTAGTCTAAAATCTTTACAATATGTCTTGTAGATCAAATGGCCAACGTAGTCCTCAACTTCAACGCGTTCCTAGAGAAAACCAAGCTGAAAGACGATGGCAGCAACTACACGGACTGGGTCCGGAACTTGAGGATCATCCTCATAGCTGCCAAGAAAGATTATGTCCTACAAGCACCGCTAGGTGAAGCTCCCGTCCCACAGAACCAAGACGTTATGAACGCTTGGCAGACACGTGCTGATGACTACTCCCTCGTTCAGTGCGGCATGCTTTTGTGACGCCCCCGATTTAATCGTACACTAATCATACACGCAAACGTGTACGATCAAGATCAGGGACCCACGGGAAGATATCACAACACAACTCTACAAATAAAATAAGTCATACAAGCATCATATTACAAGCCAGGGGCCTCGAGGGCTCGAATACAAGAGCTCGATCATAGACGAGTCAGCGGAAGCAACAATATCTGAGTACAGACATAAGTTAAACAAGTTTGCCTTAAGAAGGCTAGCACAAACTGGGATACAGATCGAAAGAGGCGCAGGCCTCCTGCCTGGGATCCTCCTAACTACTCCTGGTCGTCGTCAGCGGGCAGCACGTAGTAGTAGGCACCTCCGGTGTAGTAGGAGTCGTCGTCGACGGTGGCGTCTGGCTCCTGAGCTCCAACATCTGGTCGCGACAACCAGGTAGAAGGGATAGGGGGAAAAGAGGGAGAAAGCAACCGTGAGTACTCATCCAAAGTACTCGCAAGCAAGGAGCTACACTACATATGTATGCATTGGTATCAACTGGAATAAGGCTATTATAAGTGGACTGAACTGCAGAAAGCCGGAATAAGAGGGGGATAGCTAGTCCTTTCGAAGACTACGCTTCTGGCAGCCCCAGTCTTGCAGCATGTAGAAGAGAGTAGACTGAAGTCCTCCAAGTAGCATCGCATAGCATAATCCTACCCGATGATCCTCTCCTCGTCGCCCTGTTAGAGAGCGATCACCGGGTTATATCTGGCACTTGGAAGGGTGTGTTTTATTAAGTATCCGGTTCTAGTTGTCATAAGGTCAAGGTACAACTCCGGGTCGTCCTTTTACCAAGGGACACGGCTATTCGAATAGATAGACTTCCCTGCAGGGGTGCACCACATACCCCAACACGCTCGATCCCATTTGGCCGGACACACTTTCCTGGGTCATGACCGGCCTCGGAAGATCAACACGTCGCAGCCCTACCTAGGCACAACAGAGAGGTCAGCACACCGGTCTAAACCCTATGGCGCAGGGGTCTGGGCCCATCGCCCTTTGCACACCTGCACGTTGCGAACGCGGCCGAAAGCAGACCTAGCCTAGTGGCCTTCCAGTCCAATCCGGCGCGCGCCACTCAGTCGCTGACGTCACGAAGGCTTCGGCTGATACCACGACGCCGGGATACCCATAACTACTCCCGCGTAGATGGTTAGTGCGTATAGACCAAATGGCCAGACTCAGATCAAATACCCAGATCTCGTTAAGCGTGTTAAGTATCCGCGAACGCCGACCAGGGCCAGGCCCACCTCTCTCCTAGGTGGTCGGAACCTGCCCTGTCGCTCCGCCTCAAAGATCCACTCGCGGGTGCTCCTACGAGCCGTCCCGTCTTTAGTCACCACATGTATCATGTATAAAGTATATAGTACATACCCGTGATCACCTCCCGAGTGATCACGGCCCGATGGTATAGCATGGCAGACGGACAAGAATGTAGGGCCACTGATGATAAACTAGCATCCTATACTAAGCATTAGGTTTGCAGGTAAAGGTAACAACAGTAGTAGCAAGGACATGCTATGCATCAGTATAGGATTAACGGGAAGCAGTAACATGCTACACTACTCTAATGCAAGCAGTATAGAGAAGGGTAGGCGATATCTGGTGATCAAGGGGGGGGGGCTTGCCTGGTTGCTCTGGCAAGAGAGAGGGGTCATCTGCACCGTTGTCGTACTGGGGGTCTCCGGCAATCTCAGGGTCTACCAAAAAGAAGTAACGGAGGGGAACACAATAAATAACAGAGCAATCAATGTAACAAAAGGCAAGATGCGGCATTACGTTGTGCTAGGGGTGACCTGACGCGGTACGAGGTGATACCGGTGAAGGGGGGAAACATCCGGGAAAATATCCCCGGTGTTTCGCATTTTCGGGCAGAGGAGCCGGAGGGGAAAAGTTGCGAGTTCGATAGGTTAGGGAGGTGTGGCGGACGAACGGGTTGCGTATCCAGATTCGTCTCGTTGTTCTGAGCAACTTTCATGTTGAAAATAATTTAATCCGGGTTGCATATTAAAAGATATGATTTTCTAAAGATTTTATTAATTTCTGGAATTTAATTAATTAGTTAAATTAATTCGGAAAATGGATTAATGACATCGGCATGATGTCATGCTGACGTCAGTAGTCAACAAAGTTGACTGGTCAACCTGACCAGTGGGTCGCACTGGTCAGTGACACATTTTAATTAAACATTTTAATTACCCTAATTAGTATTAATTAGGGGGTCTGCCCCACTGCAATACTAATTAAATAGCTAATTAACTAACCAGGTTAATTAGATAACTAATATTTAATTAGTTTAGTTAGTTGTTTAGTTTAATTAATCAAAATTAATTAAGTTAATTATTTCTCTAATTAATTAATTAATTAATTAATTGTTTTTATTTTTATTTTTATTTTTATAAATACGTTCGGGGGGGTGGGGCCCTTGTCATTGGCCCAGGGGGCCTAGCGGGTTTGGGCGCGAGTGCGCGAACGGGCGCGGGCGCCAGGAGCGGGCGCCCGACAGGGGTGAGATCATGCGCGGCGTCGCCCGAGCGAGAGCGCCGGCGAGCAGGGCGGCCGCGACTTGGGAGGGGCCGGGCAGAGGACGATGAGGGAAGGGTGGTTGGGGGCGCGTCCACCGGCATAAGCAGCGGGCGGAGGCGGCGGCGACGTCAGGCGGGTAGCAGCGGGCAGAGCGCACTCGGGCGACGGCCAAGCCATGGTGGATGCACGCCCGGGCGGCGCAGGGGCACGGCTAGGGGCGCGCGTGTGCGTGTTGGACTAAGGCAGAGTCAACGTGACGGGAGCGCCGCCCACGGTGACTTCTTGCGCGGGACAACAACGACGAGCACGGCGGTCAGAGGATGCAGATCAAGGGAAGGCAGAGGGGAAAAGCGCGTCGGCTCACATCGTTGATGGGGAGAGGCTCGGGGATGCACGGGATGCAGTGAAGCCGTCGGAACCCACGACGAACGGCGGCGGAGATGAGCTCGATGGCGAGCGTACGTGCTGTCCCGGCTCGATTCAGAGCACGTAGGCGAACGAGACGACTATGGCGAAGCTCCTGGACGCCTTGGAGCGATGAGGGGAGGCCGGTGGCCACCGGATCGACGAGGATGGTCGGAGGCGCGGTAGCCGTGGTGCGGGAGAGGTCCGAGAAGGCGAGGACGGCGCCTGCTGCTTGCTGCCGCGGTGGAGGTCCAGGGTGAAGCAGGATCGAACGGAGGGAGGAGAGGCTGCGAGGGGGGTCGGGTATGTGGCGCCTCGCCTCTGGTCTCGATGTGCGGCGGCGCGAGGGGAGGAGGTGAGGGATCGAGCGAGAGGAGTGGGGGGAATCGGGGGGAGTGGATGCGGATAGGGTTTCGGGGTGGCTCAGGGGGTAATAGGGGGCGGCTGGGCCGGCCTGGTTGGCCCGATGGCTAGCTGGGCCGAGGCCCAGCGAGGGAGGGGGGTTTGCTCTTTGTTTGTTTGTTTTTTGTTAGTTTAGTTTTTTTTGTATTTTCTTTTCTTTTATTTATTTACTTTTCTGTTTTAAATCATTTTAAATTATTTAGGCCTTTTATAAAAATGTGTTTACTACACCATATTTATCTATGTAATATTTAGTACAAACCGAACAGTTTTATTTTAATGTTTGAAAACTTTTATTATTTATCAAACTTTGAATTTGAATTTTGGACATCTTTTGATCTAACGATAGATTAGCAACCGTAATAATGGTGACGTGGCATCATTAACAGGGGATTACTGTAGCCTAATTATCCGGGCGTCACAATTCTCCTCTACTACAAGAAATCTCGTCCCGAGATTTAAGAGGGGAAGTGATGGTGAAGGGATTTGGTTACGAAATTCTAACGAGCGTCCTCAAACTTGGTTGCTCTTCTCGAAGAGGTCGATCCATTACATTGATGTCTTCAGTCCTCTGCTTCAGGAGTCATCGTCCTTCCTTCAGGACCTTCAACGTACTTACGAATAGGTAAGGGGCAGCTTGGCTACGACAGAATGCTTATGAGGGAAACAATCTGGGGTTAACCCATGAATGAGCATAAGACTACCTCTCGAGTTGAACAAATGATACACATCGAGGGCAAAGTAGGACAGTGCAATAAGAAGTTTTGAGCGGATAGGCAATCGTTCATTGCCTGAAACATAGTGTGAAAGGGGTTCAGAGCACTAGGAATAAGTATTGTGTCTGAAACCAGAATTGATGATCTTTTGAAAGGTGGCTCGTGAAGTACTTACGAAGCCACGCGTGAGGAATAACTTTGGCAACAGGGTGTACAGGAGAGTCAGGTTTCGATCCTGTGGAACTGTGGGTTATGGGCCCACCAGGTGGGTTAGAATAGGGATGGGCGTTGACATCTTGCATGGTCATGATAGCAAGGCATGTCAGAGGATCAGCCTATCAGTTACGTCGGCAACAACATCGGTACCAAGGGCGAGGGACGAAGAGAACCATTTTCCTGCTCGTTGAACGAGGCGGACCAATATGCAAAGTTCTCATCCACCGGTGGTTACCGGGATGCTATCAACAATGGTAACAGGGTCTTACTGACAGAGTTGTACAACGAGGTGCTTACTAAGCAGGGATTTATCATTGCTTAGTTAAATCAGATTACAAGAAAGCTTAACAAGACAATGGAAAGGAAAATGTGATTATCAGGTTTAACAGAAGAATGGAAAGGAAAATGTGTTTTAAACACATAATTCAGGGATATATCCTTCCCAAGGACAAGCAGAGCATGACATCCAAGACCGGATAGAAGGTAGAAAACTCTTTTAGGTAGGAGAGACAAATTTCATGACATTACCCATACAACGGTGTTTGGGTAATTTCAACAAGAACATTTAGCATGGTGCTTCAAATGTTCTTATTGAAAATCGGAGTACCATAGACATGCTTCGAGATAGCGCCGACATGTTCTTCAAGCAAAGGTCAAACTTTGGATACACAAAGGATCCATCAGGAACAACTCATAGAATAAGTCTTGCAATAGGTCCTCCAACCAAGTGTGCTAGACATGACATCACCTTATTGGGTTATAGAAAGACCAGTGTTATGACTCTTGGAAAATGTTCCAACCATCATATCTGACCGAGTTTCAGATCTGGTTGGTGTGAGGATACCTCAGACTCGGGATGAGAAGAAGAGGTGCAACACATTGACGGGATGGCGTTGCAAGATTCTCGGGAAATGAACTATGAAGGCAAGTCCCGAATCATGAGTTCACCATTTAACCAAGGAGAGGAAGAAGGGGTGGCTGATGAACTCAGCGACAATTCATTGAGATTTTCCAAAAGATGGATCTCCACAATTAGGTGAACAAGGGGATGACAACTATCAGATAAAATGATACAATGAGGTATGCTTAAGGAAACATACCCATTTAAACATTGGTTGAAAGGTGCACCCGAAATATGGGCTGGGTCGCATGAACAATGTTAGAATGGTGACTTAATGAACAAAAGAATTAGAATGAAACTATCAATCATTCACTACAAGCAATAGGGTTGCTAGAAGTTTTGAATTCACACCTCAAGGTTCAATTGCCGGTATTCCGGTTAGAATCAACACGGGGACCAAGAATGAACAGAGATGGCGAGAAGTAATACTATAACAAGAATCCTTAAGAGGTGGTGTAATTCTAACAACATTCTTGAGATAAAAGATGGTAACACTCCAAGCTAAAGAAGAACAAATGTTGGATAGCAAGGAAGTCAAGGTATAACACAAAACACGGACAAGTTTGTGTTGAACGGAAGGCAATAAAGTGGTCGATGATAATACCATTCATCGAGGGAAAGGATGGTATTTCTCATTATGAATTCGATTGATATCCTGGAAGAGCTCAAGATGTTGGTGCTGATCACGACACATTTGTCGAGAGATTTCATGAAGATGTAATCTATCGGCGATGACATCAAGTCAAAGGAATTATGAAGCAAAAGGTTATTGGAACCATGGGTACGACACAAACTCAAAATCAAGCTTGTTGTTCAAGGTGAAAGATATGACGAGAAAGATCGACGTAAGCTTAGCTCATCGTCGAAAGTTGTGTTCCGGGAAGAAGGACCAGGTAGCACAGTTAAAATTTAGCACGATAATGATATAGCCAACCGGGCTAGGAATGACTTGAAGGAGTATTAAACTCATAAGCAATAAAAATTACTTATAGTTATTGAATCGGAGTACAGACTCGATTCACTGTCGGTGTCCTTGAGTGTCTAACATCTCAGAACCTGGGGGGATCCGAGATCGGTGAGAAACAATACTAGATGAAAACTCGCAGGAAGCAACACAGTACTCGAGATACCAGAGGTTAATACTCAAGGAAGATCAAAAATAGAGGTTGCAGAGATGTATCGATCAACAAAAGACAAGTGCTTTAACTTGCCTGAGAAATGGAATCAAGGAGAAAATGTGATCGGGATCATGATTGCAAATGATCAATACATAGGTACCAGATGATGTCATATCAAGGAAATAGTTAATATTGCAAGAAGCTTCTATGACAGGATCTACATCGTGTCCATGGGCATGAACACAAAGTTCAAGGTCGACTCCCACTTCTTTAATGCATAACCTTTCATTTACTTCTCGCCTTCAACGAAGTTGTGGTGTTGAAATTTTATCCGTCATAACACCAGTAGAGTATGACCCGTAGTAATTTCCGGGTTCACACGGATTAGAAAAAGGCATATGTTCAACCCGTCAGGGTATCGTGGAAACATATACCACAAGCTTCAATAGTAAATACCACAAGCTTGAAAGCAGGGCATGGTTGAACAATCAGAGGATAGGATTTACCAATGGAGAGAGAACTTCCAAAGGGATTGAATATGAAGGACGCTATCGGATAAAATCCAACAAAGGATCCGGTGGTCCTCAAAGGATCTTATGTGAGCATCGGTACTCAACTAGAAGAGGAAAGAATGCAAAGGCATTGGATTATGGAAACAACTGACTAATCCAGAGCACAAATGCAAATGAATTATGATTTTCAATTCAAGGGATCAGAAGCAATGTTCTGATTAGGGATGGATAAGTTGAATAGCCCTAGGGGTACAATCGACGGCAATTGGATTTGTTGAGAACCAGCTCGTGTTTAAAATGATGTCTGAGCCGGAAAGATAATTCAAAAGGATCAACTGATGATTGCATGCATTCGCACTTATGTTGAATCAATAGGATCAAAAAGACAATGCCTAAGGATACTAACGAATATTGCCAGACATATGGAAAGCATCCATAATGCAAGCAGGCAAGTATTGCAGAGCAATAAGCTACTAAGGATTTTTGGAGGATCAAATAGTATTTCGAAGACCATTGTGAAACACATGAACAACTAGGGATGAGTGGATACTCGACAAGTGCGAGGATTTAATTGAAGGGGTATTCATGTGGCAAGGAACTGCTAGGCAGTAGGCACAAAGTATTCTCGGAACAATAGAGAAGACTTCGGGGTAACTTGTAATAACAAGATCAATGGGGGATGATCATATGAATGGCAAGTGTAAGTAGTTAACCATAAGGATTTATCGGTGGAAGGAAATCGCAAATGCGATGGCATAAAGACTCGAGAGAACATCGTAGAGTAACTTCGGGATCTTCTAGTGCAGCAGGCGATCATCTGGACTGAAGGGGCTCTCCGGGAGAAAGTATTTTTGAGAACCTAAAGTTAGATTTTAATAAAAATCTTTTAACCCGAATAGAAGAGAGTTCAGAATCCCAGAGTAAAGATCGAGGAGTAAAAGATCCTAATACCACCCAATGGCGACGTGGGCCCATGGGCCGCACAGCCAAGTTAGTAAAGAATTTTCATCGACTAGACTCAACTTCGGCCAAGGAGCGTGGAAGGGATTCCTACAGGCAGTCGGCTCTGATACCAACTTGTGACGCCCCCGATTTAATCATACACTAATCATACACGCAAACGTGTACGATCAAGATCAGGGACCCACGGGAAGATATCACAACACAACTCTACAAATAAAATAAGTCATACAAGCATCATATTACAAGCCAGGGGCCTCGAGGGCTCGAATACAAGAGCTCGATCATAGACGAGTCAGCGGAAGCAACAATATCTGAGTACAGACATAAGTTAAACAAGTTTGCCTTAAGAAGGCTAGCACAAACTGGGATACAGATCGAAAGAGGCGCAGGCCTCCTGCCTGGGATCCTCCTAACTACTCCTGGTCGTCGTCAGCGGGCAGCACGTAGTAGTAGGCACCTCCGGTGTAGTAGGAGTCGTCGTCGACGGTGGCGTCTGGCTCCTGAGCTCCAACATCTGGTCGCGACAACCAGGTAGAAGGGATAGGGGGAAAAGAGGGAGAAAGCAACCGTGAGTACTCATCCAAAGTACTCGCAAGCAAGGAGCTACACTACATATGTATGCATTGGTATCAACTGGAATAAGGCTATTATAAGTGGACTGAACTGCAGAAAGCCGGAATAAGAGGGGGATAGCTAGTCCTTTCGAAGACTACGCTTCTGGCAGCCCCCGTCTTGCAGCATGTAGAAGAGAGTAGACTGAAGTCCTCCAAGTAGCATCGCATAGCATAATCCTACCCGATGATCCTCTCCTCGTTGCCCTGTTAGAGAGCGATCACCGGGTTATATCTGGCACTTGGAAGGGTGTGTTTTATTAAGTATCCGGTTCTAGTTGTCATAAGGTCAAGGTACAACTCCGGGTCGTCCTTTTACCAAGGGACACGGCTATTCGAATAGATAGACTTCCCTGCAGGGGTGCACCACATACCCCAACACGCTCGATCCCATTTGGCCGGACACACTTTCCTGGGTCATGACCGGCCTCGGAAGATCAACACGTCGCAGCCCTACCTAGGCACAACAGAGAGGTCAGCACACCGGTCTAAACCCTATGGCGCAGGGGTCTGGGCCCATCGCCCTTTGCACACCTGCATGTTGCGAACGCGGCCGAAAGCAGACCTAGCCTAGTGGCCTTCCAGTCCAATCCGGCGCGCGCCACTCAGTCGCTGACGTCACGAAGGCTTCGGCTGATACCACGACGCCGGGATACCCATAACTACTCCCGCGTAGATGGTTAGTGCGTATAGACCAAATGGCCAGACTCAGATCAAATACCCAGATCTCGTTAAGCGTGTTAAGTATCCGCGAACGCCGACCAGGGCCAGGCCCACCTCTCTCCTAGGTGGTCGGAACCTGCCCTGTCGCTCCGCCTCAAAGATCCACTCGCGGGTGCTCCTACGAGCCGTCCCGTCTTTAGTCACCACATGTATCATGTATAAAGTATATAGTACATACCCGTGATCACCTCCCGAGTGATCACGGCCCGATGGTATAGCATGGCAGACGGACAAGAATGTAGGGCCACTGATGATAAACTAGCATCCTATACTAAGCATTAGGTTTGCAGGTAAAGGTAACAACAGTAGTAGCAAGGACATGCTATGCATCAGTATAGGATTAACGGGAAGCAGTAACATGCTACACTACTCTAATGCAAGCAGTATAGAGAAGGGTAGGCGATATCTGGTGATCAAGGGGGGGGGGCTTGCCTGGTTGCTCTGGCAAGAGAGAGGGGTCATCTGCACCGTTGTCGTACTGGGGGTCTCCGGCAATCTCAGGGTCTACCAAAAAGAAGTAACGGAGGGGAACACAATAAATAACAGAGCAATCAATGTAACAAAAGGCAAGATGCGGCATTACGTTGTGCTAGGGGTGACCTGACGCGGTACGAGGTGATACCGGTGAAGGGGGGAAACATCCGGGAAAATATCCCCGGTGTTTCGCATTTTCGGGCAGAGGAGCCGGAGGGGAAAAGTTGCGAGTTCGATAGGTTAGGGAGGTGTGGCGGACGAACGGGTTGCGTATCCAGATTCGTCTCGTCGTTCTGAGCAACTTTCATGTTGAAAATAATTTAATCCGGGTTGCATATTAAAAGATATGATTTTCTAAAGATTTTATTAATTTCTGGAATTTAATTAATTAGTTAAATTAATTCGGAAAATGGATTAATGACATCGGCATGATGTCATGCTGACGTCAGTAGTCAACAAAGTTGACTGGTCAACCTGACCAGTGGGTCGCACTGGTCAGTGACACATTTTAATTAAACATTTTAATTACCCTAATTAGTATTAATTAGGGGGTCTGCCCCACTGCAATACTAATTAAATAGCTAATTAACTAACCAGGTTAATTAGATAACTAATATTTAATTAGTTTAGTTAGTTGTTTAGTTTAATTAATCAAAATTAATTAAGTTAATTATTTCTCTAATTAATTAATTAATTAATTAATTGTTTTTATTTTTATTTTTATTTTTATAAATACGTTCGGGGGGGTGGGGCCCTTGTCATTGGCCCAGGGGGCCTAGCGGGTTTGGGCGCGAGTGCGCGAACGGGCGCGGGCGCCAGGAGCGGGCGCCCGACAGGGGTGAGATCATGCGCGGCGTCGCCCGAGCGAGAGCGCCGGCGAGCAGGGCGGCCGCGACTTGGGAGGGGCCGGGCAGAGGACGATGAGGGAAGGGTGGTTGGGGGCGCGTCCACCGGCATAAGCAGCGGGCGGAGGCGGCGGCGACGTCAGGCGGGTAGCAGCGGGCAGAGCGCACTCGGGCGACGGCCAAGCCACGGTGGATGCACGCCCGGGCGGCGCAGGGGCACGGCTAGGGGCGCGCGTGTGCGTGTTGGACTAAGGCAGAGTCAACGTGACGGGAGCGCCGCCCACGGTGACTTCTTGCGCGGGACAACAACGACGAGCACGGCGGTCAGAGGATGCAGATCAAGGGAAGGCAGAGGGGAAAAGCGCGTCGGCTCACATCGTTGATGGGGAGAGGCTCGGGGATGCACGGGATGCAGTGAAGCCGTCGGAACCCACGACGAACGGCGGCGGAGATGAGCTCGATGGCGAGCGTACGTGCTGTCCCGGCTCGATTCAGAGCACGTAGGCGAACGAGACGACTATGGCGAAGCTCCTGGACGCCTTGGAGCGATGAGGGGAGGCCGGTGGCCACCGGATCGACGAGGATGGTCGGAGGCGCGGTAGCCGTGGTGCGGGAGAGGTCCGAGAAGGCGAGGACGGCGCCTGCTGCTTGCTGCCGCGGTGGAGGTCCAGGGTGAAGCAGGATCGAACGGAGGGAGGAGAGGCTGCGAGGGGGGTCGGGTATGTGGCGCCTCGCCTCTGGTCTCGATGTGCGGCGGCGCGAGGGGAGGAGGTGAGGGATCGAGCGAGAGGAGTGGGGGGAATCGGGGGGAGTGGATGCGGATAGGGTTTCGGGGTGGCTCAGGGGGTAATAGGGGGCGGCTGGGCCGGCCTGGTTGGCCCGATGGCTAGCTGGGCCGAGGCCCAGCGAGGGAGGGGGGTTTGCTCTTTGTTTGTTTGTTTTTTGTTAGTTTAGTTTTTTTTGTATTTTCTTTTCTTTTATTTATTTACTTTTCTGTTTTAAATCATTTTAAATTATTTAGGCCTTTTATAAAAATGTGTTTACTACACCATATTTATCTATGTAATATTTAGTACAAACCGAACAGTTTTATTTTAATGTTTGAAAACTTTTATTATTTATCAAACTTTGAATTTGAATTTTGGACATCTTTTGATCTAACGATAGATTAGCAACCGTAATAATGGTGACGTGGCATCATTAACAGGGGATTACTGTAGCCTAATTATCCGGGCGTCACAGCTTTACAGTTTAGAGCCGGGGCTCCAAAAGCGTTTTGAGAGACATGGAGCATATGAGATGTTCGAAGAGCTGAAAATGGTTTTTCAAGCTCATGCCCGAGTCGAGAGATATGAAGTCTCCGACAAATTCTTTAGCTGTAAGATGGAGGAAAATAGTTCTGTCAGTGAGCACATACTCACTATGTCTGGGTTACATAACCGCTTGACTCAGCTGGGAGTTAATCTCCCGGATGATGCGGTCATTGACAGAATCCTCGAGTCGCTTCCACCAAGCTACAAGAGCTTTGTGATGAACTTCAATATGCAGGGGATGGAAAAGACCATTCCTGAGGTATTTGCAATGCTGAAATCAGCAGAGGTAGAAGTCAAGAAGGAACATCAAGTGTTGATGGTCAATAAAACCACTAAGTTCAAGAAGGGCAAGGGTAAAAAGAACATCAAGAAGGACGGCAAGGGAGTTGCCGTGCCCAGTAAGCAAGCTGCCGGGAAGAAGCCAAAGAATGGAGCCAAGCCCGAGACTGAGTGCTTTTATTGCAAGGGAAGTGGTCATTGGAAGCGGAACTGCCCCAAATACTTAGCAGACAAGAAGGCCGGCATAAAAAGGTATATGTGATATACATGTAATTTATGTGTACCTTACCAGTACTCGTAGTAGCTCCTAGGTATTTGATGCCGGTGCAGTTGCTCACATTTGTAACTCAAAGCAGGAGCTGCGGAATAAGCGGAAACTGGCAAAGGACGAGGTGACGATGCGCGTCGGGAATGGTTCCAAGGTCAATGTGATCGTCGTCGGCATGCTACCTCTACATTTACCTACGGGATTAGTTTTAAACCTCAATAATTGTCATTTAGTGCCAGCTTTGAGCATGAACATTGTATTGGGATCTCGTTTAATTCGAGATGGCTACTCATTTAAATCCGAGAATAATGGTTGTTCTATTTATATGAGAGATATGTTTTATGGTCATGCTCCGATGGTTAATGGTTTATTCTTTCTCGAGCGTAATGCTACACATGTTCATAGTGTGAAAACCAAAAGATGTAAGGTTGATAATGATAGTCCCACATACTTGTGGCACTGCCGCCTTGGTCACATAGGTGTCAAACGCATGAAGAAGCTCCATGCAGATGGACTTTTAGAGTCTCTTGATTATGAATCATTTGACACGTGCGAACCATGCCTCATGGGTAAGATGATCAAGACTCCGTTCTCAGGAACAATGGAGCGAGCAACCAACTTATTGGAAATCATACATACGGATGTGTGCGGTCCAATGAGTGTTGAGGCTCGCGGTGGCTATCGTTATGTTCTCACCCTCACTGATGACTTGAGTAGATATGGGTATGTCTACTTAATGAAACACAAGTCCGAGACCTTTGAAAAGTTCAAGGAATTTCGGAGTGAGTATGAGAATCAACGTGACAGAAAAATCAAGTTTTTGCGATCAGATCGTGGAGGAGAATACTTGAGTCATGAATTTGGCACACACTTAAGAAAATGTGGAATAGTTTCACAACTCACGCCGCCTGGAACACCTCAGCGTAATGGTGTGTCCGAACGTCGTAATCGCACTCTATTAGATATGGTGCGATCTATGATGTCTCTTACCGATTTACCGCTATCTTTTTGGGGCTATGCTTTAGAGACTGCCACATTCACTTTAAATAGGGCTCCGTCGAAATCCGTTGAGACGACACCGTATGAATTATGGTTTGGGAAGAAACCTAAGCTATCGTTTCTAAAAGTTTGGGGATGCGATGCTTATGTCAAGAAATTTCAACCTGAAAAGCTTGAACCCAAGTCGAAAAAATGCGTCTTCATAGGATACCCTAAAGAAACTATTGGGTATACCTTCTAACTCAGATCCGAAGGCAAGGTCTTTGTTGCCAAGAATGGATCCTTTCTAGAGAAGGAGTTTCTCTCGAAAGAAGTAAGTGGGAGGAAAGTAGAACTTGATGAAGTATTACCTCTTGAACCGGAAAATGGCGCAACTCAAGAAAATGTTCCTGAGGTGCCTGCACCGACTAGAGAGGAAGTTAATGATGATGATCATGAAACTTCAGATCAAGTTGCTACTGAACTTCGAAGGTCCACAAGGACACGTTCCGCACCAGAGTGGTACGGCAACCCTGTCTTGGAAATCATGTTGTTAGACAACGGTGAACCTTCGAACTATGAAGAAGCAATGGCGGGCCCAGATTCCGACAAATGGCTAGAAGCCATGAAATCCGAGATAGGATCCATGTATGAAAACGAAGTATGGACTTTGACTGACTTGCCCGATGATCGGTGAGCCATAGAAAATAAATGGATCTTTAAGAAGAAGACAGACGCGGATGGTAATGTGACCATCTATAAAGCTCGGCTTGTCGCTAAGGGTTATCGATAAGTTCAAGGGGTTGACTATGATGAGACTTTCTCACCGGTAGCGAAGCTAAAGTCCGTACGAATCATGTTAGCAATTGCTGCATTCTATGATTATGAGATATGGCAAATGGACATCAAAACGGCAATCCTTAATGGTTTCCTTAAGGAAGAATTGTATATGATGCAGCCGGAAGGTTGTGTCGATCCTAAGAATGCTGACAAGGTGTGCAAGCTCCAACGCTCGATTTATGGGCTGGTGCAAGCATCTCGGAGTTGGAACATTCGCTTTGATGAGATGATCAAAGCGTTTGGGTTTACGCAGACTTATGGAGAAGCCCGCGTTTACAAGAAAGTGAGTGGGAGCTTTGTAGCATTTCTCATATTATATGTAGATGACATACTTTTGATGGGAAATGATATAGAACTCTTGGACAGCATTAAGGCCTACTTGAATAAGAGTTCTTCAATGAAGGACCTTGGAGAAGCTGTTTATATATTAGGCATCAAGATCTATAGAGATAGATCAAGACGCCTCATAGGTCTTTCACAAAGCACATACCTTGATAAGATATTGAAGAAGTTCAATATGGATCAATCTAAGAAGGGGTTCTTGCCTGTGTTACAAGGTATGAAATTGAGCTCAGCTCAATGTCCGACCACGGCAAAAGATATAGAAGAGATGAGTGTCATCCCCTATGCCTCAGCCATAGGTTCTATTATGTGTGCCATGCTGTGTACCAGACCTGATGTAAACCTTGCCGTAAGTTTGGTAGGAAGGTACCAAAGCAATCCCGGCAAGGAACACTAGACAGCGGTCAAGAATATCCTAAAGTACCTGAAAAGGACTAAGGAAATGTTTCTCGTTTATGGAGGTGACGAAGAGCTTATCGTAAAGGGTTACGTCGACGATAGCTTCGACACAGATCTGGATGACTCTAAGTCACAAACCGGATACGTGTATATTTTGAATGGTGGGGCAGTAAGCTGGTGCAGTTGCAAGCGGAGCGTCGTGGCGGGATCTACATGTGAAGCGGAGTACATGGCAGCCTCGAAGTCAGCACATGAAGCAATTTGGGTGAAGGAGTTCATCACCGACCTCGGAGTCATACCCAATGCGTCGGGGCCAATCAAACTCTTCTGTGACAACACTGGAGCTATTGCACTTGCCAAGGAGCCCAGGTTTCACAAGAAGACAAGGCACATCAAGCATCGCTTCAACTCCATTCGTGAAAATGTTCAAGATGGAGACATAGATAGTTGTAAAATACATACGGACCTGAATGTAGCAGATCCGTTGACTAAACCTCTCCCTAGAGCAAAACATGATCAACACCAGAATTCCATGGGTGTTCGATTCATCACAATGTAACTAGATTATTGACTCTAGTGCAAGTGGAAGACTGTTGGAAATATGCCCTAGAGGCAATAATAAAAGCATTATTATTATATTTCCTTGTTCATGATAATTGTCTTTATTCATGCTATAATTGTGTTATCCGAAAATCGTAGTACATGTGTGAATAACAGACACCAACATGTCCCTAGTAAGCCTCTAGTTGACTAGCTCGTTGATCGACAGATAGTCATGGTTTTCTGACTATGGACATTGGATGTCATTGATAACGAGATCACATCATTAGGAGAATGATGTGATGGACAAGACCCAATCCTAAACATAGCATAAAGATCGTATAGTTCGTTTGCTAGAGTTTTTCCAATGTCAAGTATCTTTTCCTTAGACCATGAGATCGTGTAACTCCCGGATACCATAGGAGTGCTTTGGGTATACCAAACGTCACAACGTAACTGGGTGACTATAAAGGTATACTACGGGTATCTCCGAAAGTGTCTGTTGGGTTGACACGGATCAAGACTGGGATTTGTCACTCCGTATGACGGAGAGGTATCACTAGGCCCACTCGGTAATGCATCATCATTATGAGCTCAAAGTGACCAAGTGTCTGGTCACGGGACCATGCATTACGGTACGAGTAATGTGACTTGCCGTTAATGAGATTGAACGAGGTATTGGGATACCGACGATCGAATCTCGGGCAAGTAACATACCGATTGACAAAGGGAATTGTATACGGGGTTGCTTGAATCCTCGACTTCGTGGTTCATCCGATGAGATCATCGTGGAGCATGTGGGAGCCAACATGGGTATCCAGATCCCGCTGTTGGTTATTGACCGGAGAGTCGTCTCGGTCATGTCTACATGTCTCCCGAACCCGTAGGGTCTACACACTTAAGGTTCGGTGACGCTAGGGTTGTAGGGATATGTATATGCAGTAACCCGAATGTTGTTCGGAGTCCCGGATGAGATCCCGGACGTCATGAGGAGTTCCGGAATGGTCCGGAGGTAAAGAATTATATATAGGAAGTGCTGTTTCGGCCATCGGGACAAGTTTCGGGGTCACCGGTATTGTACCGGGACCACTGGAAGGGTCCCGGGGGGGTCCACCGGGTGGGGCCACCTGCCCCGGGGGGCCACATGGGCTGTAGGGGGTGCGCCTTGGCCTACATGGGCCAAGGGCACCAGCCCCAATAGGCCCATGCGCCTAGGGTTTCAAAAGGGGAAGAGTCCCACAAGGGGAAGGCACCCCCTAGGTGCCTTGGGGGGGGGGGGGGGGAGGGAATCCTCCCTTGGCCGCCGCCCCCCTAGGAGATTGGATCTCCTAGGGCCGGTGCCCCCCCTTGGCCCCCTATATATAGTGAGGGAAGGAGGGCCTCTTGGACCATGCTTTTGGTTGCCTCCTTCTCCCTCTCCAACACCTCCTCCTCCTCCATAGTGCTTGGCGAAGCCCTGACGGAGTACTGCAGCTCCATCACCACCACGCCGTCGTGCTGTTGCTGGAGCCATCTTCCTCAACCTCTCCTCTCCCCTTGCTGGATCAAGAAGGAGGAGACGTCATCCGCTCCGTACGTGTGTTGAACGCGGAGGTGCCGTCCGTTCGGCGCTAGGATCTCCGGTGATTTGGATCACGTCGTGTACGACTACCTCATCCCCGTTCTTTGAATGCCTCCGCTTGCGATCTACAAAGGTATGTAGATGCATCCGATCACTCGTTGCTAGATGAACTCATAGATGGATCTTGGTGAAACCGTAGGAAAAATTTTGTTTTCTGCTACGTTCCCCAACAATTTCTAGTAGTTTTAAATGCTTGGTTACCATCTTTTTAATTACTAGATTAACATTTGTTGAATACATGGTCGACATTTTCTCTATACATACTTCAACATTTGCAAATGCTTGATTAATATTTTTCATTTATAAGATTAACATCTTTTAACACATTGCTTTCTTTCTGTAAACACTTTCCGTATACATGAGGAAACATTTTCTTCATACTCATTTACCATTTTTGCAAATGCTTTGGTAACAATGAATCAATCTGTGGTTAAATGGTTAGGAGGAAAGTGGTATCCCCAACTCACCAAGATTCAAATCCTTGTGCTCGCATTTTCCTTGGCGAAACAAAAAATTTCCAAGGACATCATTAAGCATATACACCTATTCTCCATTCAAATGTCCATGCAGACAAGCCCACACACACTCCTACTACTCCGCTAAAAATGTCGGGCATGTATGGTTGGTGGCTAACTTTGCCAATATTTCCCACACCATTTTTTCAAACTTGCGTTACTTTAGGTGTTCAAATTCTTAGCCACAATTGATAGACCTTGCGGATCGAGTAGGTCAGATAATCGGTGGTCCTACCTTCTGCTTGCGGCTAGAGGAGCTCCCGGTGCCGGCCATGGTGCCGGTGATGGCAGAGAGTAGTGGTGGCGGTGCTTCCCGTCAGCACTGCACTAACCCTAAATCGGTAGGGGATTAGGTGGGGTGTACGGCGTTGCGACGAACCTAATGTTGCGAGCCGCCGGCCACCACCTCTTTATATAGTGTAGGTGACAGGGGCCCGTCACCCATAGTGGGCTGAGCGCCCCTGATCAGGGTGCAGGGTGGGCCGTTGGGCCCACACGGTGGAGATCATCCTAACACTCTCCCCCTTGATCTCAACTTTTACTTTACTCGTTTCATAACAGATCAATACATAGAACATGTTTCATCATCACAGCTCAATTGCCGATAGAATCAGATAGTCACAACGTACCTCTCTGTTTTGAAAGAAATTCTTTAACCTTGGGCCCTTTTATTGTCCGAAAATGTTAGACTATACCATAAAACCCATGTCGACTGTGTGTTCTCCGAACACACTGGGCAGTAAGCCTTTAATAAGCAGATCTGCAAACACTTGTCTGTTACTTTTATGCTTCAAGCATTTCTACATAATTCCAGACTTTTTCCTTTACAACGCATAACTCTGTGTCAATGTGTTTGGCATCAACACTTGACTCGTTGTCATAGGAGTGACAAACTTAAAATGGTTATCGCTGTTGCCAACCATTATTAACTCCGGGTACAGGTCTCCTTAACCATTTTGCCTGTCCCCCAGCCTCATATCAAGCTATAAAATATCTTTGCATCACATTGATGATAATTGTTTCATTCTTTGGAGCTTTTCCACACAAAAACCTCCAAGTATGAAAGTTAGCGACAATTGTGGATTTCGCTATACATTTCACAAGTCCTGTCTTTGTACTCACAATCTTTTGAGAGCACTTATTTCTTTCAGCATGAGGCCGATATCGACTCCATTCCAGTGATCTATATATGGACTTGAGATTGCCAAAACAACCTGGATACGTGAATTGTGTCAAGGTAATATATTGAGCTTTCAACAGCTGAAGCATACCATATCCGTTTTCAATCTTTTCTCATCAACTTTTGGAACACCATAGTTTCCAGTTCCATTACCCTTGACTATAAGAACAGGCGTAGGTTTTCTCGCATGCATACTTTAGAGACCTTTGTTAGCATGTCCATGTGACATTCCTAATACCCCATTTTATTCTTTTATTGGTGAATCTCAATAATTATAACGAGAGTCACTCTGCTGAAAACATTCTTTTGAACTTTGAGAACAAGAACTTCTTTTCTCCTGCTGCAGTAAACTGACATCACCACTAGCAAGTAGGACGTCATGCACATGCACAGGATTAGGAAATGAATTTCCCGTTCTATAACTTTGCATAAATACAATTGTCTTCTCATTTTCTTTAACCCAAAAACATTTGATTCTTCTAACTTTAAATGTCACTGTCTAGAGACTTGCTCTAGTCAACAAAAGACTTCTTGAAGCAGTATCCCTCCCTTGTGTTCTTTACTTTCATCTAATGTAACTCAGATCATGATGTCAGTCATGATGTGCCACTAACACTCGTTGTAATTTATTCATTCTCTTTGCACAAAATATTTCCTTTGGTAACACATTGACCTTGTAGACCCTTTACATCCTATTGTTTATGCTTCATTGGAAATTACTTATGAGTCCCAAACATCGCTGGGATTCACCAATTTTATTTCATCTCATATAGTCTCTTATCATTTAGACAAACAGACACTTCTCAAAGCTCGATTGAGCGCTTTAAATGAGGTGGGATCAACCTCCATTTGAATTTCCCTAACATAAACTTTATAGTAATCAGAAGTATCTGATTTTCTCATTCCTTGAGACCATATGTACCTCAGGTACTAGCACTTCTTTCATATGGGGCTATTGTTGCTCTGTCATTGCCAAGAGGCAAATTAATTCTATAGTCTTTCATTTCCAAGAGACAATAGATTTTATAGAGACTTGTATCACAAGATTCATGTTTACTCATTCATCCTTTATAGAGCTAACAACAGGTGTTGTATAGGTCATACAACATGCTCCCCCAGATTACTCCATCTTCACTAAAAATGGCGTCTCTTTAAACTTTATTATTTGGGTTTATTCTGTTAAAACTTTCTTCTTTCTGGCACTTCAAGCACCGTCTTAGTATTCCTTAGTCTGCTTTCGGAACTGTAAAAGATCCAGGAATACAACTATTTATATTCTTTAGGGGTATTATTATGACCGTCGTACTCCCCCAGACGATCACATTCTTCATTAGTAGATCACTTTAGATGCATAATGTGCATCACATTATCTAAAGTATAGGGGGGTTTCATCATTCTTAATTTATCTAATATTTCTTTCTCCCCCTCGAAATGTGGCAAGAAATTTTCTGCCACAATTTCGAAAACCATTATAACTTTTGTGAATTGAGCAAACTTCAATTATCTATTTCATTCATCTGATTACTTTATGCGAAATGAAGTTATCTGTTAACTGATATGGGAGTATTTTTTCCTCATTCCATTTCAGAAACTCAACAGAGTTCTTTATTATTAGTACTTTTGCAAGTCACACTTGCATATCAATCTTATCTTTAGGTTCGTTTGTAACTTTTATTCTCTTTGGATTTATTGAGTGCTTAATGACCGTTACACGTAAGGTGTGTACGGTCGATACTAGGAAAGCATAATAGCTACTCCATAGTTTTCTCGCAGAGTGGGACACATTAAACACACATGAGTCTATCATATCTTTCTCCTGTCATACATGATAAGTCCTTTGCCTACATTTCTCCTACCATACATGATTTTTTTTGACATAATACTATGTCAACTTTACCCAGTTACGCAGGTATTTTCCCAGACTTTTCCCGCCATGCGGGTTTTATCATAATCATCTTTTCCCGCTATGCGGGTAATTTCTTGTAAGGGACATAAATGTCAGAATTGGCTCTTTTGACTGCATATTCAACCATCAAATTCAGAAATAAATCCGAATGCTCTTTGACACACATGCTTGATCCGACGTTGGTCAAATTAAACATGCATGTTGCTTGTTTCATTTCAAATCATGTTGACTGAAAAATCTTCTTCATGGAGAGTACATGAAAGACATTCGTCAACCAAGACTATCAATGATCTATCTCTTTTCTTTTGAAACCATTCTTTAGAAAGAACATACTCCCTCACGTTATGACCTTTCTTGGTCATCTTCCGGGTCACAAGTACCCAGCCATTCTCTTTCACGAATGAAAGCATGGAAAACTTTTAGTCTGAGAAAATTAGCCAATAATCAACAATAATGAGCATAAAATTAACCCCGCTGGTCTAGTTAAAAAATATGCACATTAAACTTTTTAGAAAATTTCTTTTATATTCTAAATCACCGTTGGGCAGAATTAGAATAAAACATCACCTTTCTACATTAATTCCATATCACCGTTGGGCGGAAAAGGAAATAATGCATATAACTCACAAACAATATGAAGATAGTATTTCTGTTAAACAACTTTGCTAAGAAATAATCATCATGATCTACTTTATTGCAGCGGGAACAAGAATATACATTTCTCTTGCTCAAGAGCATTTCTTGATCTTTATCTGTTCTCTGAAAATTGACCACTTTGATACAAACTTTATCAGAGATTTAAGCTTTGAACATAAGACTCATAGAATTATAGTACTGTTATCATCAACGTTGGTCAGAAAATAACGATACCATATTTTAACTTGAAACAAATATCTTTCTTTTGTCATAACGGAAACTATCTGAATCTGAATTCACCCACAGGGGAAAAACATTGCTAAGAACAATTCTTCCAATTAAATTTTTCCGTTGGTTCCAATTTAATTGGAGGATAAAACTTTTACTTTGCAACAGAAAGATGAATGTAAAATTCATAAACTTTTTACTTTTCAGAAACTTGTCTTTAACAAAATCAAAATTCATGAAATTTATTATTTTCTTTGTAAAATTCATGAATTTCTTGTTCTGATTTTTTTATTTTCATTTTCAGAAAAATTTTCTGTTTACTTTTCTATTTTCTAAACAAATTTTCGTTGGATTATTTGAATAGAAAAACTATATATAAAATCTGCCCAAAATCTAGACAGAAAGTCAAAATAAGAGGAAAAGACTGCAGTTGGCCCGGCCTAGGCCCAACGCGCGAGTCCCGCAGTGGAAGGAAACGCACAGGGCCTGCCATTCGCACGCCCCTGGCCAAAAACGGCCCGGGCCAGCGCCAGCAGCCCAGCGCGAGCGAGCCGGCCTCGCTACACTTCCGGCCCATGGCCCGTAGCAGATCTAGGGTTTTAATCCTAGCCGTTCTTTGCAATCCAGCGGCCATCCGCGTCGATCGGTCGAACAAAACGACCCACCGCGCTTCTCTGGACGAACCCTAGTCCATTCTCTCCTCCCCCGCGCGCCTCTCCTTTCTCTCTAGCTCCCGCGGCAGCGGAGCTGCTCTAGCGGTCCAGCTGCGCCGCCGGCGAGCCGGCGACGACGTCGGCCGTCATTGCGCCGCGCGCCACCTCTTCTTCCCTTTCCCCTTCCCCTCTGTCCTATCCTCCAACGACAGAGAGAAATGACACGGCGGAGCGGTCCTCTGCTCCCCTTCTCGCTCGTGGTTCTCTCTGGCCGACGGCGAGGCTCCCCGGCGCGGCGAGGGTCCTCCTTTCCTTTCCCCTTCTCCATTTCACCCATCACCGCCAGGCCAAGCGAGAGAGAGACGCTAGTGGTCGCGCCCCCAAGCTCCCATCTGCGCCCGAGGAATGGAGTGGCGGCGCCGATGCCGACCCCTTCGCCGGTCACGCGTTCCCCTTGTGGTGAGCGCGCCGCCGTCGAATGGATCGGTGACGGTGCTCTTTCCCCGATGGGGTCTGTTCTTTTTGGCAGTGGGGAAGGCGTGTTGCCCCCACTGCCCGTGTACTTTGCTCCTTGCGGGGTTGTTCTTCGTCCAAATGGCTCAGCTTGCCGATGCCCGTTCGGATCGAGAGGAACCGGCGCGGCCTTGCGGCGGCGCACTTTGCCGGCGAGCACTAGGCCCTCTCCGGTGATATCTTTGCCTTGTCACTTTAGGGCTCTTTGGGGAAGGGAAAAATTATATGATTTGCACCGAAGATCCTAAACCAAACCTGTCTGATACCATTGATAGACCTTGCGGATCGAGTAGGTTAGATAATCGGTGGTCCTACCTTCTGCTTGTGGCTGGAGGAGCTCCCGGTGCCGGCCATGGTGTCGGTGATGGCAGAGAGTAGTGGTGGCGGTGCTTCCCGTCAGCATTGCACTAACCCTAGATCGGTAGGGGATTAGGTGGGTGTACAGCGTTGCGACGAACCTAGTGTTGCGAGCCGCCGGCCATCACCTCTTTATATAGTGCAGGTGACAGGGGCCCGTCACCCATAGTGGGCTGAGCGCCCCCGATCAGGGCGCGGATCTAAGGGCCCGGTGGGCCGTTGGGCCCACACGGTGGAGATCATCCTAACAACAATTTGACTTGTCTAAGGAATCTTGGCACACTTTCGTGTGTATAACATGTAGGCTTTATTTCCCACATAAAAATCTTGTTTTAAGTGTGGATAAAACCAAACACCCAACTAATTTGGTCATACTTTCTTGACTTGAAGTTTGATAAAGTGTGGCTAAAAAACAAACACCTCCTAATGGTGTCCCCAATTTATCTGCCCCATTTTGCAAAAATCTACTGTCTCATATTCTATAGCACTTAAACAATTTATCTGCCCCATTTTGCAAAAATCTACTGTCTCATATTCTATAGCACTTAAATACCGAAATCCGACTTCTTGTTGCAATGGGAGGTTGACAAGCTCTATAACGCAGTCACCACATGGAGGCGTGGAGGTGGTACGTGCCTGGCAGGATGGTGCGGTGAGAGCTTTTGTTACCTTTTGGGTTGTAGACATCAGCAAGGTAGTACCACATGGTATAGTTGTTTCCATTAACTTGGTAGTTGCACTTCGGAGCATTGCCTTCACAAAGTCTTGAAAACAATGGAGATCTGTTAGAATAAATCCGAGGACGTACCATCAATTTACCAAGGACCAAGCAATCACACCAGCACGACACCGAGATTTGTTAACAAGGTTTACCATCATGGCTACATCCCCGGGGCCTGACTACGGGCGCTTCTCCCCATGACACCGCTACAATACCGCACCCTGGCCGCCCGGGCGCCGGCACACACCGCCGGCTCCCCCGCATACCTGTGCTATTATGTTGGCATAGGTTATATCATGTGTCTATCCCCGCTATATATGAGAGGCATAGGATACAAGTGTTCTACTTGGACACGACTCCATATTCTGTCTACACACCGTACGACTTCAAGTCCAATTGTAACCTAACTTGTACAATAATATTCGACACAACTCTAACAAGACCGCTGAAGCACATTGGTGTCGTTGTGAGATGATCTGGCATGCCAAATAAACAGTGCCAAATACACATATAATATGATGCCATTTCTCCAAGAATGAGGGCGGGTTCTCCAACATGGCCTTGGTGTTCCCCTTGCACAGCAGATTGACAGTTCTTCCATTCCTAGTGCATGTGATTAGCTCATCAAACCATACTAGCGGACCTCTTGATTCCCCAAGCGCAAAAAGGTTGGTTTGTGTCCTTGACATTTGGCTCTCACAAGTTCTATTTTTCAAACGCCTTGGCAAAACCTGACCATTTCCTCACGGTATATGATCTCACACATCTAGAGGTACTCATCCATGGCATCAATGGGTGGGCCATATATACAAGCATCCTGATAGCCTTAATGCACTTTTGGAGAGAAGAGAACCCAAGTAGCCAAGTGCAACTCCTTTCAGCCTGAAGTAGTCATCACAAGACTTCACACCTTCCACGATGCATAATAAAAGGTTCCTCAATATTAGGTAGTTGCACCTAAAAAGGTCATCATGAAAGGTCAGAGTAGCTGCAAAGAAGTTGTAGTGGAGAAAAACATGCCCCCATGCCCTATGTTGATTAAGATCAACTCGAAGCCCCAGCGTAGAACCCTCAAAGTGGAGAACATGCTCCCCTTCCTCCTTCATTGCTTCAAGTACCAAGATCACCATCCTTACTTCAAGTAACATGTAGACAATGGCGTCGAGGGGAACAGTTACATCGCGTGGAGCACCAGTGAGGTGCAACAATGTTCGGGGACGAGTGCTAGAGGGGCGACATGACGATCAGGTGGAGCAGTGGGAGGAGGCGTGGTGGTAGTGGCTGGGTCGACATGAGCAAGAGAGAGGAGGCGGCAGGGGTGGGGTGGGGGGGGGGGGGGGGGTAGGGTCCGTGGATGGGTTGACCTGGCGGATATTCTAGACTATCCCCTCCCCCCCCCCCCCCCCCCCCCTCCCATTTCAATGGATTTGGGGTACTTTGGACCATCTACATATTTGTGGCAAAAAAAAAAATTGGGGGGGGGGGGGGGGGGGGGGGCGTTTGATGCATGGGCTTATTTGTTTTAACCGTCTAATTTCGAACATATGGGAGAGAGTGGGAGATGCCCTAACTATTTTGTTTTGTTCTGCTAAAACGTAGATGCCCTAACGATGCATCCATTGTTTGGTCCCTCTAGTAGTAGACAAGGCATCATGTATATTTGTTTCTACTAATGTGTTTTCAGATTCTAGTGTATCAAATAGGTCCTTCACTGGTTGGTTCGAGTAAATAAGAAGGTCCTCCATTTTTGTTTTTGTTTTGGAGAAGAAATACTATTAGGAGGAATAATAGTAGTACCACTACTAACGATCTCTACTTTTGGGCGGGAGTGCCCAAGATCGCGCACGGGCTAATAACAATATGCGTGTATGATAATAAGGAAAAGTGGCGTGGATCCACCGATTTTTGCAACGCTCAAGGCGGGTGGTTTGTTTTTTATATTTCTAGCTAGCTGGTCTATCGCACACGGTTCGTCCTAATTTTCAAAAACTTACCCGCCTTTATCTTCCACAGGTGGTGGTTTTACAGCGCACTTGCATCGCACACGGTTAAGCCAGTACCTCCACCCTTTGCTCGCGCTTGCACGGTCGTGATGTCAGCGCACTTGCATCGCACACGGTTGAGCCAGTACCTCCACCCTTTGCTCAATACGTGATTACGCAGTCACCTATGGCCCGAGCGGTCCATGGATCGGATGGCATGCGCCGGTCGCCGTCGACGAAAAGGGGTGTGCAACATCGCTGACTATCGACAACCTAGGTGGGTTCCTAGATATATTTTTTTACATTGAACTAAGACTTTATTCAACGGAGAATCATGCGGATAGAGTCTATCCGTAGGCCATTGACAAGAAAGTCTGGTTCTCATCGAGCCAGCAGTCCGTACCCTCTATTGCACTCGCACGCTGCGCACACAAGTGGGCCGGAAAGTTAAAAACCCTACTAACATGCTGCACCGAAAAGGACACAAAACTAAGGACTAAAGCTTCTAGTTCTCGAAAGATAGGTGCTGCAACGGATCGTGAGTTGTCGCGCAAGTTCCATTGGATGACCAGGTCCATGCAGTCGACCTGCATTATCACATGTGGCATCCCGCGAAGCTGAGCAAAGATCACAGCCTCCCAGAATGCTAGGAGTTCAGCAATGAAAGAATCTGAGACCCCCTCTGGCGGATTGCACCAGGTCCCAATGAATGAGATGTGAGACCGGGCAACACCTCCTGCTCCTCTTGACAGCGCATCTGGGAGCACCGAGCCACCAGTATTGATGGCAATCCACCCCCACATCGGGGGGGTTCCAACCCTGCCCCGTCTGCACACTGGGCCGACGAGTAGGTAGTTCAAGTATGGCCAGGGTTTTATGGATCCACTTCAGCGCTTGCACAGGGGAGAATCTCTCTTGACGGTGAGTTCATTTGTTCCTGGAGGTCCATATGGCATGCATGATTGTGATGATCTGACAACGAGTCTCATCAGAGAACATCTCATCAACACTGGTAGAAAAAAGCCCTTTAGTCCCGGTTCGCAACAGCCTTTAGTCCCGGCTGTGCAACCGGGACTAAATAAGCGCGACTAAAGACCCCCCCCCCCTTTAGCCGCGGCTCTTACGGACCGCGACAAAAGTCTTTAGTCCCGGTTCTTGTGGCTGACCGGGACCAAAGGCCCGCCACGTGGGCGCCCGTGGTCCGTCGGGGCCGAGGACCTTTAGTCCCGGCTCTCGTGGCCAACCGGGACTAAAGGCCTCCTCCGCAGGTTTAGGGTTTTAGCCCCCCTAAACCTGGTTTCTTTTTAATTTGTAGTGTTTTATTTGTTTTATATTTTATTTTGTGTTTTATTTTATTTTTGATGAAGTTTCAGTACACATATTCTACGCTTCTATATACATGCATATGAAATTTCAAACAAGAAGAATTCAAGAGGAATATATAATATATATTCAATCTCGGGTGACCATATACAACTTCGAACAAGTTTCCATACACAATTAGGATGGATGACCATATACAACTTCGAACAAGTTTCAACCTCGGGTATGCATATAAATTTCTTCGTCCTCGGTATAGTGTTGTCCTTTAGGATTGATGACTTCCCTCATGAAAAATCCTGCTAATTCTTCTTGAATTGGTCGGAAGCGAGCTTCTGGACTAAGCCTCCTCCGCAAGTTATCCGTCGCGTTCCGCACGCTAGCTGATGCCTTCCGCTCAGTGGTTTGTCTCCGGATGTTCTCACAAACATAGTATCCACATAGATCGGTCCCCGATGGCTGCTTATCCACATTAACTAACTTTCTGGAATCTAGCTCATGTTTGAATTCACCGACAGTTTCTTCTGAGAACCGTCTCCAAACCCTACAGGGCAAAGAAAATTAAATGAATAAGGGATTTATTAGTTAGTTGATATTAGGAAATGAAGAGACCGATCGATATAGAGCTCAAATGATTGAAAATAATTACTTTTGCAGCATTTTTCTCATGTCGGCCCAACGCTTTGGATCCGAATCCTTAGAGTCCATGATTAGAACTGTGGAGGTGTGAAGTTCAATATTTAGCAGAATCCAGTGGAACCTGCGGACACGTTACATGCACAGTCATGCATAACTCATCGATTAGACATACCATGCATGGAGTAAACAAAATAGAATGGGCACAAGAGAGAAACACTCACCCAAAATGGTAAGGAAATAGAATATGACTTTTGAGTTGATGCTTTTTAAGAAACTTGTACAGGTCTTTCTCCATGTCTTTGGGGTGATGTTCTAACACATGTCCATTAACGATATGTGGGTCAATGAACCCAACATCATGGATGTTTCTTATTTTGCATTCCCAAATCTTCAATCTGCATAATAGCGTACGCAACAATATAGTTAGGACAATATATATATATATATATATATAGTGCAGGCAATGAAGAACGAGATGAGGTAGAAATAAATCACTTACAGAACGTAGCAACTCAGCATAGATTTGTCGAGGGCGCGCAGATTGAACAGCTGGAATAATTCACTCATATGAACTTCTACAGAGTACCGTTTGATGTGATGCTCATGTGTAACATCCGCATAAACATATTCTTTGTCGGCCCATGTTATGAATTGCTTGTACCAACGTAGCAGATTTCGCATTTGTGTTGGTAGACTATTTTCCTTCTCAGGCTCGACGAGAGGCCCCTTCCGCACATATTGTAATGTTATCTCACCTGCAGGCGCATCCTCAAGGTCTAAGAAGGCACGAACAGTCAAACCCATCTCGGACGCTTGTTTCATGGCAGCCGCTACAGTCAATCCAAGTGCCGCCGCAGCTGCTATGATCTCGGGGTCCTCTTCCGGACCGGCTTTCACTATGAGCGGGGGGATCGATTGTTTCTTCTGCATCCCGAGCTGGTCAACTTGTTTCCCGCTTTTTTTACTTTCTTCCTCCTTCAATATTTTTGCTTGCCTACGAAGTTCATGTCCATAGTCGTCAGGCATATTCAGCTCGGCTTAGGACGGTGTCGTCAAAAAATCCTTAGCCCACTTCTTTTGCTTCTCAGTGAATACTTGCTTGGGCTCAGGCACTTTTTTCGCCTTCATATCCGCCTTCCATTTCTCATAATCAGTAGACGCGGCCAATGTGAGGTCAACTTCACTAAGTTCCCCAGGCCTTGGGAGGAGAGGCTTCAGCGATGGCTCCGGTACCCTTGTGGTCTTAGATACATAAGGGTCCGGGTTAATAGTCCAGGAGTAGGTTTCCTTGCTGTCCGCCTGCTTCTGCTTCTTTGCCGGAGGTGGATTGGGGGGCGTCGTACCCGCCGAAGGAGGATTGGGGGGCGTCGTACCCGCCGGAGGTTGTGGATCGGGGGACGGCGTCGAATGGCGTGAAGGAGGTGTAGGTGAACCACCACGACCACCACCACCGCCACCACCACCACCACCATCGGAGGGGGGTGGACTTGCTAGCCTTGGCGCCTCGTCTGGAAACACTATGTACTTCTTTTTCCATAGAATGAACTGGCGCTTGACATCTCCAAGTCTGGTATCCCCTTCGGGTGTAGGTTTGTCAATCTCCAGGTCCTCAAACCCTTGGACTATGTCTTCCACCGTGACACAAGCATAGCCATATGGAATGGGGTTGTTGTGGTGGAGTGCTCCAGGTTTACAGGGTAAAGCACTGCCGCTAGCTACCTTCGTGGAAACGTTCCCCACGGGATAATGCAGATCACAGTCTTTCATCTTCTTTACATCATCCACGGGGTAGTGAGGCTCCGGTGCACGAATCTCGATCATCGGTGCACTAGCACCAGGCGGGGCATCCGTGGAAGCCACGCTGCTTCTCCGCTGCTGGCTTCCGCAATCCGCTTCATGATCTTCATGCGGCCCTGTAGCCGATTTTTCTTTCAATAGTTCATGCACGGTCTGCTTCAACTCATGGAGTTCCGATGCAAACTTCGTCATAAGATCTGCATCCCGGTCCGTCTTTCTCTTACGGCTTCTGTAACCGTACGGGTCATTGTCTTGGGAAAACCCTACTTTCCACGAAACTTTGCCTTTGCCTCGTACACGTCCTCCGTGTTCATCATTCCCGAGGGCTAAAGTCAGTGCGTCTTTCTCTCTGTTGAACTTGATCAAGCCCGCTTGAGCTTGGGTCATTGCGTCAATAAGGGCTTGGGTCGGAGCAAAGCGTCGATGCCGGTGAACACACACCCCTGTCTCCGGGTCTAGCGATCCCCCATGCCCGTACCACCAGCTTTTGGCCCTTGGGTCCCATCCCTCTGTACCTAGAGGGATTCCTCGCACCCTCAGGTCCTCCTCCATCTTCTGCCACCTAGGGTCCGCAAGGCGGTATCCTCCTGGCCCCATAATATGATGGTACTTTTTCTTAGCCGCATTATCCTTATTTTTTTCGATATTTCCTTGAAATGGTCCGATTGCTTTTGCCTCACAAATTCTGGCCAATCATCTTTCAGTTTCTCATATTGTCCATTGAAATCCGGAGTCTTGCCCTTGTTGACATAGTCACGGGTTAAATTTTTCTTGAAGTTCCGGAATGCATCGGCCATCTTCTGAAGAGCGAACTCTTTAACTAGCCTCCTCCTCTGACGTCCACCCGGAACCTCGTTACCGAATTCATCGACTTTGTTGTATTCCGGAGGTAGAATGAAATGTTCCATAAGCTTTCTCCAGCAATCCTTTTTCGTTCTCTTGTCGACAAAACTGAAACCAAGACGTGCCTTCTTTGGCTCTTTCCATTCCTGGACGGTGATCGGGACGTTGTCTCTAACAACGACTCCGCATTGGTTGACAAACTTTGAGGTGTGCTGTAGGGGCTTGCCGGTTTCACTGACAGACTCAATGGCATATGTTTCTCCTGTTTTCATCGCCTTGGATTTGCCACGCTGCTTTGTCGTACTCGATCCGGAGGGCTAAAAAAAGAAAGAGAGTCGCGTGCGTTAATACATATGTATTCACATTTCAGTAAGTTTGTATCACGAGAGGCTCTCAATGTATATATATACCTCGCCGGAGGTGGTTGCTTCTTGCAATTGGAGATCGTCGGTTGTTGACGGTTGACCTCCGTCAACAATGTCCGTTCCTTCACCTTCTCGATCATCGTCACCGTCAAGGTTCATATAAGAAGAGACTACATCCTCTTGTTGCTCATATTCTGAGCCCGGCACATAAGGAATCTCGTTGTTGATGATGTCCATTAAATAACGTTCAGCCTCCGGATCCCTAAGCGGCTCGGTTCTGTCGTCCGCCATATGTCACTCCTGCATGTAGTAAAAATTCTTTAAGTATAAAGGAATTAAAAAATAAGATTAAGGGGACATAGAGGAGGAGGAATTAAAAAATAAGATTCTTTAAGTAAAAATTCTTTTTTTCTTCTTCTTCCTTTCTTCTTCCTCTTTCTTCTTCTTCCTTTCTTCTTCTTCCTTTTTCCTTTCTTCTTCTTCCTTTCTTCTTTCTTTCTTCTTCTTCCTTTTTCTTTTTTCTTTCTTTCTTCTTCTTTCTTTCTTCTTCTTCCTTTCTTCTTCTTCCTTTCTTCTTTCTTTCTTCTTCTTCCTTTTTCTTTTTTCTTTCTTTCTTCTTCTTTCTTTCTTCTTCTTCCTTTCTTCTTCTTCCTTTCTATTCTTTCTTTCTTCTTCTTTCCTTTTTCTTTTTACTTTCTTTCTTCTTCTTCCTTTCTTCTTCCTTTCTTCTTCTTTTTTTCTTCTTCCTTTTTCTTTCTTCTTTCTTTTGGTTTTCATTTGGTTTTTATTTGGTTTTCATTTTTTTCTTCTTCCTTTTTCTTTCTTGTTTTTTCTTCTTCCTTTTTTTCTTCTTTCTTTTCTTCTTCCTCCTTTTTTTGTTTTTTTCTTCTGTTTGTTTTTTTGTTTTCTTTTGTTTTTTTCTTCTTCCTTTGTTTTTCTTCTGTTTTTTTGTTTTCTTTTGTTTTTCTTGAGTTTTTTCTTCTTCCTTTTTCCTTTCTTCTTCTTTCTTTCTTCTTCTTCCTTTCTTCTTCTTTCTTTCTTCTTCTTCCTTTCTTCTTTCTTTCTTCTTCTTCCTTTTTCTTTTTTCTTTCTTTCTTCTTTCTTTCTTTCTTCTTCTTTCTTTCTTCTTCTTCCTTTCTTCTCTTCTTCCTTTCTATTCTTTCTTTCTTCCTGCGGAGGACGGCAGGCAGGGCGGCGGGCGGCGGGCGGCGGGCGGAGGGCGGCAGGGCGTCGGGCGGCGGGCGGAGGGCGTCGGGCGGCGGGCGGCAGGGCGTCGGGCGGCGGGCGGCGCAGGGCGGCGGGCAAGGGCGGCGAGCAAGGGCAGGCACGGGCGGAGGCGGCGCTCACTGGGGATGGGGGCGGCGGCGCGCAGGGCTTCGGCGTCGGCGTCGGGGCAGGGCTTCGGCGTCGGCGTCGGGGCAGGGCTTTGGCGTCGGCGTCGGCGTCGGGGCAGGGCTTCGGCGTCGGCGTCGATCGGCGTTGGGGAGAAGAGGAGATCGGCTAAGTGTATATATAGACGCACCTTTAGTCGCGGTTGGGGAGGAGGACCGCGACTAAAGGTACCCTTTAGTCGCGGTCCCCCTCCCCAACCGCGACTAAAGGGTTTTGGCGCCGCTTTCTTTCCCGCGCAGAAAGACCCTTTAGTCGCGGTTGGGGACAACAACCGCGACTAAAGGGTACCCTTTAGTCGCGGTCCGCCTCCCCAGCCGGGACTAAAGGGTCTGTGCTGAACTGGCGCGGTGCGGTGGGATGTTTAGTCCCACCTCGCTAGCCGAGAGGCTTCGACAGTGGTTTATAAGCGCGGCTGCGCTCACCACTTCGAGCTCCTCTCGAATGCAGGCTTACGGGCCTATTCTGTTACTATGTGCCTGTGGGCCTACTGGGCCTTCTGCGGGCCTGAATCCTGGCCCATTAATGGGTTTCTAGTCGTATTCAGGCCGTGGTGGCCCAGTAGGTGGCATAATATTTATTTTTTGCCTGTTTTTTGTTTTCATTTTTGCTTTATTTATTTTGTTTTGTTTCTACTTACAACAAAAAACTTATTTATTTTATTTTATTTTGTTTCTAATTACTTATTTATTTTTACTTTATGATAATTACTTATTTATTTTACTTTATGATAATTATTTTATTTTATTAAAGTTTATATTATTTTGTTTCTAATTCATTTTAAAATCTTAAAAATACAATTATATATCAAAAAAATCAGAAAATAAAACTAATTCATTTTAAATTCTTGTTTTTCTTCTGTTTTTTTCTTCTTTTTCCTTCTGTTTTTTTCTTCTGTTTGTTTTTTCCTTTTTCTTGTTTTTCTTCTTTTTCTTCTTCCTTTCTTCTTCTTTCTTTCTTCTTCTTCCTTTCTTCTTCTTCCTTTCTTCTTTCTTTCTTCTTCTTCCTTTTTCTTTTTTCTTTCTTTCTTCTTCTTTCTTTCTTCTTCCTCCTTTTTCTTTCTTGTTTTTTCTTCTTCCTTTTTTTCTTCTTTCTTTTCTTCTTCCTCCTTTTTATTGTTTTTTTCTTCTGTTTGTTTTTTTGTTTTCTTTTGTTTTTTTCTTCTTCCTTTCTTCTTCTTTCTTTCTTCTTCTTCCTTTCTTCTTCTTCCTTTCTTCTTTCTTTCTTCTTCTTCCTTTTTCTTTTTTCTTTCTTTCTTCTTCTTTCTTTCTTCTTCTTCCTTTCTTCTTCTTCCTTTCTATTCTTTCTTTCTTCTTCTTTCCTTTTTCTTTTTTACTTTCTTTCTTCTTCTTCCTTTCTTCTTCCTTTCTTCTTCTTTTTTTCTTCTTCCTTTTTCTTTCTTCTTTCTTTTGATTTTCATTTGGTTTTTATTTGGTTTTCATTTTTTTCTTCTTCCTTTTTCTTTCTTGTTTTTTCTTCTTCCTTTTTTTCTTCTTTCTTTTCTTCTTTCTCCTTTTTATTGTTTTTTTCTTCTGTTTGTTTTTTTTGTTTTCTTTTGTTTTTTTCTTCTTCCTTTCTTCTTCTTTCTTTCTTCTTCTTCCTTTCTTCTTCTTCCTTTCTATTCTTTCTTTCTTCTTCTTTCCTTTTTCTTTTTACTTTCTTTCTTCTTCTTCCTTTCTTCTTCCTTTCTTCTTCTTTTTTTCTTCTTCCTTTTTCTTTCTTCTTTCTTTTGGTTTTCATTTGGTTTTTATTTGGTTTTCATTTTTTTCTTCTTCCTTTTTCTTTCTTGTTTTTTCTTCTTCCTTTTTTTCTTCTTTCTTTTCTTCTTCCTCCTTTTTATTGTTTTTTTCTTCTTCCTTGAAGGTTCATTTTAAAATACAATTATATATCAAAAAAATCAGAAAAATAAAACTAATTCATTTTAAAATCCCTTGAAGGTTCGACCAAATACAAAGTTTGGTACAATAAATTATTACACATCAATTCTTCCCTTGTACGTCCCTGCTTGCTTACGATTGTGCCGTATCCATGGAGCATCCTCATCATTTAACTTAATGCTTGGGTCAGTGTTCACTTTGAAGGGCGGAATTTCACCAAACATATTATAATCTTCTGACATGTCTGTCTTGTCCTCCACTCCCACGATGTTTCTTTTCCCTGAAAGAACAATGTGGCGCTTTGGATCATCGCATGATGTACTGATCGTTTTCTATTCTTTCCGTTTCCTTGGTTTGCTACTCATGTCCTTCAAATAAAAAACCTGAGCGACATCTTTGGCAAGGACGAATGGTTCGTCAAGGTAACCAAGATTGTTGAAATCCACCATTGTCATTCCGTATTGCTCGTCCACCTTTACCCCACCTCCTGTTAGCTTGAACCATTTGCACCGGAACAAAGGGACCTTAAAGGAGGGTCCATAGTCAAGTTCCCATATCTCCTCTATGTAACCATAATATGTGACCTTTTGCCCATTCTCGGTTGCTGCATCAAAGCGGACACCACTGTTTTGGTTGGTGCTCTTTTTATCTTGGGCGATGGTGTAAAATGTATTCCCATTTATCTCGTACCCTTGGAAAGTCGTTATAGTCGAAGATGGTTTCTTGGCCAACATGTACAGCTGATCTCCAACATCATTGTCATTCATTAAATGTTTTCGCAACCAACTGTCGAAAGTCTCCATGTGGGCCTTTCTAATCCAGGATTCAGGCTTCCCCGGGTTGTCCGAGCGTAAAATATTCTTGTATTGCTCGAAGTACGGAGCCACCAAGCTGGAATTTTGCAGAACTGTGTGGTGTGCTTCAGTCATAGAATGACCGTCCATACATATCGTGGTATCCCTTCCGATCTTGCCTTTTCCACTTAGTCTCCCCTCGTGCCGCGATTGAATACCAATCGGCTTAAGGTCAGGAACATAGTCAATACAGAACTCAATTACCTCCTCATTTTGATGGCCCTTGGAGATGCTTCCTTCTGGCCTAGCACGGTTACGAACATATTTCTTTAATACTCCCATGAACCTCTCAAAGGGGAACATATTTTGTAGAAATACAGGACCGAGAATGGAAATCTCTTCGACTAGGTGGACCAGGAGGTGCGTCATAATATTGAAGAAGGATGGTGGGAACACCAACTCGAAACTGACAAGGCATTGGACCACATCGTTCTGTAACCGTGGTAGATCTTCTGGATTGATTACCTTCTGAGAGATTGCATTGACGAATGCACATAGCTTCACAATGGCTACTCGAACATTTTCCGGTAGGAGCCCCCCCAAAGCAATCGGAAGCAATTGCGTCATAATCACGTGGCAGTCGTGAGACTTCAGGTTTTGGAACTTTTTCTCCGGCATGTTTATTATTCCCTTTATATTCGACGAGAAGCCAGACGGGACCATCATACTGCTCAGGCATTTAAAAAAATGACCTTCTCTTCTTTGGTAAGAGCGTAGCTGGCACGACCTTGAAACCATTCCGGATGCCGGTCATCTGGGTCTTTCAAAAGTTGCTGGTCCTGCCGTGCTTCCTTTGTATCATTTGTCTTCCCATACACGCCCAAGAAGCTTAGCAGGTTCACGCAAATATTCTTCGTAACATGCATCACGTCGATTGCAGAGCGGACATCTAGGACTTTCCAATATTCTAGCTCCCAAAATATAGATTTCTTCTTCCACATGGGTGCGTGCCCGTCAACTCCCCGCGGAACTGATTGTCCGGCAGGACCCTTTCCAAAGATGACTTTCAAATCCTTGACCATATCAAATATCTCAGCACCAGTACGTTCCGCAGGCTTCGGCCGGTGATCTGCCTTCCCGTTGAAATGCTTGCCTTTCTTTCTTACGTTATGATTTCGGGGAAGAAATCAACGATGACCCAGGTACACGTTCTTCTTACAATTAACCAAACATACACTTTCAGTCTCATGTAAGCAGTGCGTGCATACATTGTATCCCTTATTTTTCTGTCCCGAAAGGTTACTGAGAGCAGGCCAATCGTTGATGGTTACAAAAAGCAACGCTCGTAGGTCAAATTCCTCTCCTTTGTGCTCATCCCAAACACGTACACCAGGTTTCGCCCACAACTGTAAAAGTTCTTCAACTAATGGCCTTAGGTACACATCGATGTCGTTACCGGGTTGCTTAGGGCCTTGGATGAGAATTGGCATCATAATGAACTTCCGCTTCATGCACAACCAAGGAGGAAGGTTGTAGATGCATAGAGTCACGGGCCAGGTGCTATGGTTGGAGCTCTGCTCGCCAAAAGGATTAATGCCATCAGTATTTAGACCAAATCTTAAGTTCCTTGCGTCAGCTGCAAAATCTTTGAAAACTCTGTCGATCTTTCTCCATTGCGTTCCATCAGCGGTGTGTCTCGACTGCCCGTCGGACAAACGGTCCTCTTTGTGCCATCGCAACAACTTGGCATGCTTTTCGTTCATGAACAGACGTTTCACCCGTGGTATTATAGGAGCATACCACATCACCTTGGCGGGAACCCTCTTCCTGGGTTTCTCGCCCTCAACATCGTCACCAGGGTCATCGCCTCTGATCTTATAACGCAATGCAGTGCATACAGGGCATTCATTCAAATTCTCGTATTCACCGCGGTAGAGGATGCAGTCATTAATGCATGCATGTATCTTCTGAACCTCTAAACCTAGAGGGCAGACAACCTTCTTTGCTTCGTACGTACTGGCGGGCAACTCATTATTCTTCGGCAACATATTCTTCAATATTTTCAGCAAATTTTCAAATGATGAGTCACCTACACCTTCCTGTGCCTTCCATTTTAGCAAATCCAGTGTGCAGCCCAGCTTTTTCAGACTATTATCGCATCCTGGATACAACGACTTTTTGTGATCCTCTAACATGCGATCCAAATTCTCCCTCTCCTTGTCAGTTTCGCAGCGTCTCCGTGCATCAGCAATGGTCCGACCAAGATCATCAGCGGGCTCATCATGTGCCTCTTCTTCACCTTCACCTAACCCTTCCACACCTTCAGCATCATCCTCCATGAAAGTATCACCGAAAAGATCACGATAGTTGTCATCGATATCATCCCCTTCTTCATCTTCTTCCATTCTAATCCCTCTTTCTCCATGCTTGGTCCAACAATAATAGCTTGGCATAAAACCATGCTTAAGCAGGTCCATGTGAACTCTTCTTGAGGAGGAGTAACCCTTCTCATTCTTACAGACAGCACATGGACAGATAATAAAACCTTGCTGCTTGTTCGCATTTGCCACTACGAGGAAATCTTTCAAACCCGTAGTGAACTCGCCGGAGAGTCGGGAACCGTACATTCATTGCCGATTCATCTGCATTATTATTATATAAAGTATATAATTAACCATCATGCATTTGTTAAACTAACTAGCTAGAAATAATACAAATTAAACAATGAACTACACACATGCGTATTTTATCAATGACACATGAAAGGTTCGAGTTGCTAACCGCGATCGCGGAGGAAAAATAAATGAGAAAGCTCAAATGTGGCTTGTTTCAGGCTCTCGGGCATTTCATCAAACACCTTGTGTGCATAGGAGAAACCAAAAGCAAACCCACCACCACCCCACCACCACCTTCTGAAAATTGTGAAGTGAGCCGAGTGAAGTGAAGTGAGCTGAGTATATATAGGGCCTTTAGTCGCGATTGGCCAGGCCAACCGGGACTAAAGCCCCTCCCGTCCGCCAGTTGGATGGGCTTTAGTCCCGGTTGGCCTGGCCAACCGCGACTAAAGGCCTTCTGGGACCTTTAGTCCCGGTTGGCCACGCCAACCGGGACTAAAGCCCCTCCCGTCCGCCAGCTGTCGACCGAGCGCGCTGGGCCCAGGTAGTTGGTCGCGGGTCTTCTCCCGAACCGCGACTAAAGACCCCTTTGGTCGCGGTTCGATTGTTTTGGAGACTAATGGGGGCGTATGGAAGCCTCGTTTTCTACCAGTGCAAGGACTATATCCCGTGCCCATGTTAAAGGATGCAGCCTCGGTAGATGAAGATCGAACTGGTCCTTCGCTGTAATCCAAAACTGCTTGGCATGTGAGCATGAGATAAATGCATGCATTAAGTCTTCGTTCATGGCCTTGGCCATGCATATGTTCCTAGATGGCCGGTCTGCGGCGTCGACGTCTAGCTACATACGGTACGCACGCACGCACGCACCCACCACCAAATTGACAGCGTACGGTATGTTACGTTACATTGTCTTGTTCGCAACAAATATCCACACAATTCATCCCATGATTTAACTGATTTTTATTCGGATTTGAGGAGGATATAAATATAAATAGACCGATTAATAATTCACTAAATTAGCAACGGCCTTATTATGATTAATCAGCAACCAGCTAATATCATTATGCTCCTGGAGTAATTAATCCATTGAATGGATGTACCTGTTTATAGCTAGTTTGATTGATGTAGGTATACTGGAGTATTTTACTACTAAAAAAAAACTGTACTACTGAAAACTAAGCAATCTTTTTGATTAACACATCTCATAAAGATGGAAATTATGTGGGGTCGTCAGATCCACATGTGTGGATAGCTTTAGACTAAAGTAGCTTCATTTTTATGTTGTTCATCGTCTTAGCTTCGACGGCGGTGATGTTGGCGTTGAATAAAGATTTTTCAGATCCTTCTCCGACAAGGCGACCGGTCCTATGATGGGGATGGTTTTGGAAACCAGTCTGTTCAAGTAAGGATGGTGTGACGGCGGCAACATCCTCGTGGTGGACATGTGTCCTCGGGCTCCGTCGTTCCGCCGGCGTCTGCTCCAACGTCGGCGCAGTGTTGGGTCCGTGGTTGATGGATGGCGGGTTTGGTTTCCTCCGTCGGCGTCTTAGTCGTCGTGGGGTGCCAGATTTGAAGTTCGATGGCGTATCTGGAGTGTTGCCCCGGTCTGATTCGTCCAACGACAATGGCTTCACTTCTGGTGAGCCACCTTGGAGATCCGCAAAGCTGTATATCAGCGACGAAGCCGCGTCGAGTTCGGGTGAGGAGGTGATCCGTCGATCTTTTCTTCGATAGCTGCTGTGGTGGTGTCAGAGACAGGTGACGGACATTGGTATCAAGCACAGAAATGTCATGCTATCTTTTTAGTTTTGTCATGACGTTTAATTATACTTTAATCTTTATGATATACTCCCTTCGTTCCTAAATACTTGTCTTTCTAGACATTTTAAATGACTACTACATACGGATGTATGTAGACATATTTTAAAGTGTAGATTCACTCATTTTGCTTCGTATGTAGTCACTTGTTGAAATGACTAGAAAGACAAGTATTTAGAAACGGAGGGAGTAAATGATACACGTATTACCATAAAAGAAGTGAAAATTAGGCCGTAACCCAAAACACCCACCAGGCAGGCAGATTGTTTGTGAAATAGGCTGGAATTCAAACCGAAGTACGAAAATAACCTTGGCATTTCATTTTAACGAAGTGCAAGTAATCTTATCCTAGACCACAAACCGGAAACGGCATGACCATTTTACCCCCCCGGACTCCACCGACCACTCCGCCCCTTTATACAAGCCCGTGGCATAACGGCAAGTGGGCAAACACCGCAACAGCCACAGCTCCCGCACCGCCGCAGCGCCCCCACGCCCACGCCCACGCCCTCGAACTCCGACGACAAACCCTCCCCTGCGCGCCCTAGCCCATCGCCGCCATGCGCGGCGGCGGGCTGCTCCGGGCCCTGGCGGGCAGGTTGCGCGCGGCCCTCGTCGGCCGCATCCGCTACGGCGGTGGCCGGGCCCACGGCGGAGGTGGCGGCCCGGCTGCGAGGGGAGGTCACGTGGTGAGGACCGATGTATCCACCGGCGAGAGCGGGCGGGGCTCGTACAAGGGGGGAGGCTCGTACGGCGGGAGGACCAGCGAGGGCGGGCAGGGCTCGTACCAGGCGGGAGGCTCATACGGCGGGAGGACCGGCGAGGGCGGGCAGGGCTCGTACCAGGCGGGAGGCTCATACGGCGGAGACGGCGCCGGGCATGGACACGGAGGGAGCGCACGGGGTGGGCACGGCGCGCGCGGATCGGACCATGAGCAGGCCAACGGTTTCTGGGGAGGCCTTCGGCGCCGCCTGAAGAAGGTGCGTCTCGTCTCCCATGTTCCCTGTACCCTTCTGTGCTGTCGAAGTACCTGTCGCTGCTTGCGTTCTCATATTCTCGGTTGGTTTTGAACAGACGCTTGATGAGCGTGACCTGCTGGAGAACCTCGAGGAGCTGCATTACCAAGTGGAGGTTCGTGATTGACCACTGAAGACTGCTTCATTGCGCTGCTTGTTTCTGCTATTTCCCGTTTTCCTGACGTGGCTGGAGTAACGTTGCTGTGTGTCAAATGCTGGTTGCTTGAAACTGCTACAGGCAACTTGCTGTGTTGTTTACTTGTCTGATTTATCTTAGATGATGCTTAGCTGTTATGTTCATGAAACTGGAGATTGCTTGACTGTCTATATTGGGTTGATGATCTTTGGGAGCTGGAGTACCAAATTGAGGTTCATGATTAACGACTGGAATTGCTAGAGTCATCGATGCTTTTTTTGTTTCCCTGGCTTGTCTATGCTGCTTTTGTTTTCATGATGTGTGGCTCGAGTAACGTTCTGCATGTTTACTGTTTGTCAAATGCTGGTTGCTGGAAACTGCCATAGGCAGTAGTGCCTGTGTTGTTACCTGTCTGATTTATATTAGATGCTTAGCTCTTTGTTATGTTTATGAAACTGGAGATTCCTTGATTAATTGGGTTGATGATCTTTAGGAGCTGGAGTACCAAGTTGAGGTTCATGATTAACCACAAGAATTGCTTGATTGCTATTATATTGGGTCATTGGTGGTATTTTTCTTTCCCTGATTTGTCTCCTGGAGCACAATGGCACTGACGCTGGAGTGTATGTTATGAAATGATGTAAACTGCTATACTTGTAACTGGTCATTATGCTTCGGGAAGGTGATTTTATCTTTGATGCTTAGTTGTTTCTTATGTTTTATTAGTATGAGACTGGAGATTGATTTTGGGTTGAGGGTCTTCGGGAGCTTGAATACAAAGTTGAGGTTCGTCATGAACCATGGAGTTTGCTTGATTGTCTTGGTCATCTAAGCTTAGATGCTGAAACTTGCCTACTGTATGACCAGATTTTCCTGTCACTGTTTTGGTCGCGAACTAATAGTAACGTTTATGCTGGATATTGTTGGATGTTGGATCAAATAACTAGTTGTGTATAGCCGTGTTTTGCTTGGTAATTGTGCGTAATTATATGTTCAGATGCTAAACTGTTCATTCTGATACTGATAATAATGAAGCTTGCCTACCGGATAATATTTAATTCAATGGCCTTGATATTTGGGATTTCTGATTTCGTAGCACTCATATTGCACCTGTGCCAAGTTGAGGTTCTTGATTAACTACTGGAGATTGCTTGCGGTATTTCTGTTTTCCTAACTTGTCTTGAGCAGCATAACGATATTGGTGCTATAAGCAACTATATGTTCCATTCATTCTTGTACCAATAGTAATCTAACTTGCCTACTGGATATATGTAATTCAACCTGGTCATTATGCTTCGGGAAGGACACTGCTATAGGCATATAGTTAGTTCTGTTGTTCCTGGCCATTATGCTGCTGGAAGGTGATTTTATCTTATGCTTAGCTGTTTGCTATGTTACTAATACTGGAGATTGATTGATTGCCCTGATTGGTTTGACGGTCTTCGTGAGCTTGTTAGAAGCTATGTGCAACTATATGTTCCGTTCATTCTTGTACTAATAGTAATCTTTTTTTTTTGAACTGGCTGTACTAATAGTAATGAAACTTGCCTACTGGATATATGTAATTCAATGGCATTGTTCCTGGTCATTATGCTTCGGGAAGGACACCGCTATAGGCATATAGTTAGTTCCGTTGTTCCTGGCCATTATGCTGCAGAAAGGTGATTTTATCTTATGCTTAGATGTTTGCTATGTTACTACTACTGGAGATTGATTGATTGTCCTGATTGGCTTGAGGGTCTTCGTGAGCTTGACCACCAAGTTGAGGTTCTTGATAATTGTAACTATTCTGTTTTGGTTTAGTTATTAACCAATAGCAATGTTTTTGGATGTTGGAAATAACTATATGCATGATATGTTTAGATCCTCAACTGTGCTACTAATACTGTTTGTTTGATGTCCCCGCGAGGTTAAACATTGCGTTGGTAGATCTGTTAATATATTTGTGCTGGTAGATCTGTTGATATATTTGTGCTGGTAGATCTGTTCATATATTTGTGCTGGGAGTTCTGCTAGATTTAGCACCATATCGTCTGTTAACCATTTGATTAGCTTATTCCAAGTATTCTTATTAATTATTTCATCGCTGATGTACTTTGACCATCTGTTTCATATGTTCTTTCATGTTCCTGGGGATTTCCTGTGTTGCGTCTTACTCTGGGTTCTGTCTACTTTGTATTTGACCTCGTATTGTCTTAGCAGAAAGGTGATATGGTAGTTGGGACATTGTATCTCTGTTTGATATGGTGTTGATAGTAGATATTGGATGAGCTGTCTTGTTGTATCTCTGTTTAATTTCACGAACAACACTGCCCATTTAAATTTCATTTACATAAGTTTTGATGCATTCTATATTTCTGCACAGAGAATCGAAAGGATCCAGAACTTACCGGAGAGGATCGCAGCCATTGGGCAGAAGTTTCATGATCATTGGGTTACGGTCAGCCTTGCCTTCAGCACAATGTATGCAACTGTATCAGGAAAGGTCCAGGACCAGGCCGTTTCAGTGAAGGCCAAGATGATTGACCAGGCCGTTTCAGTGAAGGCCAAGATGATAGGAGTGAAGGATAAACTGAAGGAAAGGCTCTCTCCGCAGAAGGTCAGACCGAACGACGATCAGCCGGAAGATGAACCTATTGCCATACCATTGGCAACAGATTTCTCTCCATGAGCCGGTACTGAAGACGGCTGTATTAGTCTCACAACAACGCTTGTCTTTTTTTCATCAGTGTCTTGCTGTAGCTTGTTAGATACTGATCACTGAATCAGCTTCTGTTCTGGGCAAGTCGGGCAAAAACCATCTTGCCAACAATTACCTGATGTGTGCTGGCTCAGTTCATGAGCAGATGGATGCATCTCTTGTATGCGCTACTGTCAGGGCGAGAACAGTAGCAAATTAGCTGCAACAGCCCTTGTATGTTTGCCAAGTCCGCCCGCTGAATCAGGGGCTGCCCTCTGCATGTGAAAACTTACTCTTCAGTTGCAAGGACAATTTCTTAAATTCTCAGGCAACTTCATGTCTTCTGTATCAAAACACTGCTCATTTCTGATAAGATTGTGGCCAAACAAAGCATACATAGTCAAAATAATAATAATGTAAAGCATATCTGGTGACTATCGCAAAATACCCTTATTCCCAAACATGTTGTCGGCTTTGCGAGTTAACACTTAACAGCCCCCCCAAAATCATCTAACTCCAAAAACACGGTCACTTTCGAGAGTCGGGGCATCTTCACCTCAAACTGTCCGGACAAGTTTACCATCCAACACGTTGCCACAATGATCCGCGGTCCGGTCCAGATGTCAGGGAGTTTACCATCTGATGTGGCGAAGCTGCTCCGGGGCAACACCACCCCTCGCCGCCGGCGGCCGAAGAAGCCGTTGCCGGCCATGCCCAATTTAATTGCTTTATGTTGGCTGGCAATCTACTAATAAGATATAGCAAAATGGAGTATGTATTTTGCCCTACTCTATTACTCATGAACATATAGCTTCACTTGACTAATGTGACAATGATACAATATCAGTATATGTGATTGTCCAGGTGTTGATTACAATCCTAGCTTAAAACTCCGCCCTCGATGAGAGGATGAAGTATATAGACCATTCTAATTATCCACCGGTTTAATTGTTTTATGTTGGCTGGCAGCCTATTAACAAGATGTAGTAAAATGGAGTATGTATTTTGCCCTACTCATGAACATATAACTTCACTTAACAAATGTAGCATTGATAATTTTCTCCAGTTAGAATATTAGTAACTGTTCAGGTGTGGATGACAACCCTAGCTTAAAAGCTTCGTCCTTGCTGAGAGGATGAAGTATAGCCCATTCTGGTTATCTATCAGTTTAATTGTATTTATGTTGGCTTGCAGCCTACGGACAAGATGTAGTCAAATGGAGTATCTACTTTGCCTACTCATGAACATATAGCATCACTTGACAAATGAAAGAATGGTATTTTTCTCCGATTAGAATATCACTACATGATTGTTCAGGTGTGGATGACAACCCCAGCTTAAAAGCTTTGTCCTTGCTGAGAGGATGAAGTATAGCACATTCTAGTTATCTATCGGTTTAATTGTATTTATGTTGGCTTGCAGCCTACGAACAAGATGTAGTCAAATGGAGTATGTATTTTGCCCTACTCATGAACATATAGCATCACTTGACAAATGAAAGAATGGTATTTTTCTCTGGTTAGAATATCACTACATGATTGTTTAGGTGTGGATCAAAACCCTAGCTTAAGCTTCATCCTTGCTGAGAGGATGAAGTATTGCCCATTCTAGTTATCTATCGGTTTAACTGTATTTATGTTTGCTTGCAGCTTACTAACAAGATGTAGTCAAATGGAGTATGTACTTTGCCCTACTCATGAACATATAGCATCACTAGACAAATGAAAGAATGGTAATTTTCTCTGGTTAGAATATCACTACATGATTGTTCAGCTGTGGATGACAACCCTAGCTTAAAAGCTTCGCCCTTGCTGAGAGGATGAAGTATAGCACATTCTAGTTATCTATCAGTTTAATTGTATTTATGTTGGCTTGCAGCCTACGGACAAGATGTAGTCAAATGGAGTATGTACTTTGCCTACTCATGAACATATAGCATCACTTGACAAATGAAAGAATGGTATTTTTCTCCCGTTACACTAGTGCAGAACCGGGCTTTAGCGCCGGTTCGTAAGGGCCTTTAGTGCCGGTTCTGCAACCGGCACTAAAGAGTGGGGACTAAAGGCCCCCCCCTTTAGTACCGGTTCATCATGAACCGGCGCTAAAGGGCCACCACGTGGCAGGAGCCAGGCCCGGGTGCTGGTAGACCATTAGTATCGGTTGGTAACACCAACCGGTACTAAATGTTTGGGTTTTTTTTGTTTTTTTTGTTTTCATTAATTTTGTGTTTTCCATTTAATTCTTTTTTGTTTGCTGGTATTTTAGATACTACATATTGTACACGTTATGCATATATATAAATAGAGTTTCTCGTAGAACCGCATATATATAAATATATATCAGGGAATGTCTCACAACCACCACCATTAGTTATTCACACACACACACACACACACACACACACACACACACACACACACACACACATATATATATATATATATAGACACACACACACAATTTCTCCTACATGTTGCCTTGGTGCTTTCGGAGCACGATGACAAGTGGTTCATGGGGGCGGTAGCGGGTAATAGTATTCTCCTTTAAGATCTATGACCTGGTCGAGCAAAAATCCTGCTATTTCCTCTTGAAGTGCTCGTATGCGCTCCGTTGTTAGGAGCTTCTCCCGCACGTCATGTAACTGTTAAGAAGGAGATCAATATTGATCACCATGTAAAAATTGTGAATAGTGTTCTGTGAAACGTACCCATTGCTGTCTATCAGATTTGCTCCTTTCGGACGCCATCATGCGAATGTTCTCGCAAACGTAGTATGCACACAGATCATTCCCCGGTGTCTGCTTCAGGGCCTTTACGAGAATGGAATTGAATCAGATAATGATTAATCAAGCATGATAATGAATTAATGGTACTGAAACAAGAATTAAAGAGATGGTAGCTAGCTAGCTAGTACTAGCTACTTAATTACTTACCTTGGGTCGTTACCAAAATAGCTTTTGTGGCCATTTTCCTGGAGTCACCTTGATGTACTTTGCCCAAGCCCTGCCCGCCGGCAAAGAAAATTAATAAAGGGGTTATTAAAAATAGTTCATATCAGGAAATGATGAACTAAATAGGCCGAGATATAGTTAATAATGATTGAAATTACCTGTTGACTATCCCCTTCACGATGTTGTAGTCACTATCTCTTTTAAGTAGTGAGTCCAGTACTTCAACTTTTGCATGGTCAACTTTAATGTCTAGCAAGATCCAGTGGAACCTCCATGCGCATACGTTTGCATGTATAAATTAAGCGGGCATGTGCATAACACTAATCAACTATAACCCTAAACCCTATACACTTATTAACATCTAGCTACTAAGCAAAAACAGAATTTATAGTACAAGACAATGTGACTCACTCGAAGTTGTAAGGAAGTAATATATCTTCATTGCTATTGAGGCGCTTCAAGAACTCTAGCATGCTATTCTCTACATCTTGTTTACAGTATTCCAATTTCCATGTGTATTCATTAACGGTATTTGGGTCAATGAACCCAATGCCATAGCGTCCACCTTTTTTCATTTCATACATCTTCATCCTGCATAATACCACAGAAAAGAATATATAGTGAGGATATATAATTACAGGTAATTAATGATCAATCAATAAGCACTAGATCTAGCTTGAGACTTAAATTACAGAAAGAAATCACTTACAGACAATAGCAACTGACGATAGATTTGTCGAGTGCATCTTGATTGAATAACTGAAATAGTTTTGAATACTCAACGGATAGAGCTTTCTTATGGAAGTAATGATCTTCCTTGACTTTCACCATGAGGGACTCTCGATTGGAAATCTTGGTAATGTTCATGTACCATTGATGCAATTCATACATTCTCGTTGGGAGGTTCTTGACCTCGTCTGGCTCGACCAAAGGTTGGCCCCGGACATATTTCTGTTTTATTTCCTCCTCTCTAAGCGGAGACATGGGCTCGATCTCGAGGAGTTGTCCAACAGTGATATTGAGAATTTCAGCCTGCGTTATATGCTCCTCGGTTATTACCACATTGCCCACCTTGGGAACGTAAACTGTTTGCCCACAATAATATTGGGCGCGCGTACTCTCACGTGTTGTTGGCACAACAAGCGGGGGGATCGATTGCACCGCCTGTTCTCCCAGCTGGGGAACGGTTTTCCCGCATTTTTGACAGCTGCTTGTTGGCTCGAGCTCGAGCTCGCTTCTTTCTGTAGTCGTGCTCGATGTACCTTCCTGATTTGGCGCTCATAGTCTGAGTCAACAGGCTTGGGAGCCGGTGGTCTAGCCATACAAATGAAGTGGTCAATCTTTTCCTCAGGCACTTTCTCCCTCGGCGGCGTTGCCGGTTTCGGTCCAAAATGGGCGTCCACTTCTGCCCGCACTATGACATTGTTTTGCTCCTCGGTCATGTCGTAAGGCCTCCGAGGAAGAGGAGCGAGGCTTGGACCATATTTATATCGCTTCGTGTCTCCGCCTGTACTTCTTGCACTACCTCGACTCGTACCGCTACGCACTATAGCTGCGGCGTGTCTCTTCTGCGATTGCTGAGACGGCGAAGACGGCTGACGTGGCTGAGTTGGAGCAGGAGGAGTGGCCTGATGCTGTGCCAGACTTGAAGCAGGAGGTGTGGCCTGACACGGTGTCGGACTTGAAACGGGAGGAGTGGCCTGAGGCTGTGCCGGACTTGAAGCAGGAGTCTGCTCATGCGTTCATGGACTTGGAGGAGTGGGACTCTGCTGACTCGGTGGCGGACTTCAAGGAGGAGTCGGCAGACGCGGTGTCGGTGGACTTTGAAAGATGATGCAATCCTTTCTCCATAGGATGATACGATGTATGGCCTCTCCCAGTGTGTGCTCGTCGTCACCTCCAGGAATGTCAAGCTATAGCCCCGAATATGGGTCCACCACCTCATCAACCAAGACACGAGCATAGCCCGCTGGAATCGGGGCGCAATGGAAGGTTGCTTCGGGGGTAATTGTAAAAGCAACCGCGTCTGCCACCTTCATGGATATGTTCTGCATTTTGAAGTGTAGCTCACAGTTAGTGTTCTCTATGATGTCATCCACAGGGTATGTATCGAGCAGTGCGTCACCCGGGGCGGAACCAACGCTGCTTCTCGGCATGGATGGGACGGTGCTATCCAATGCTGGATGATCATCCGCTTGCTGCTGCTGCCGCCGCTGCTGAGACCCCCTTTCCTGGCTAAGTGAGTCGATCTGCTACTGCTGCTGCTGGAATTTGAGTGACAAGTCCGCGTGCCTTGCTTCTAGGCCTTGAAGGCGTTCCGCGTCCTGCTTCCTCTGCTCCTCCTCCAGCTTCCTCTTCTTCTCCTCCTCCATCTTCTTTCTTGCACGTGTCTTGTAGTCAACGTTCCATTCCGAAAAGCCCTCATACCAGGGAACAACGCCCTTGCCTCGTTTTCTTCCTGGGTGTTCAGGATTTCCCAGGGCGCACGTAAGCTCGTCGTTCTCTCTGTTGGGCGTGAACACCCCCTTTTAACATCTTCTATTGCGTCAAGTAACTTTTGACTTGCTCCTTTTAGACTTGCCTTCTTTGAAACCAGGTCTGTCTTCGGGTCCAACGCCCCCCATGCGCATAGAACCAACTTCTGCACCTGGGGGGCCAGCTCCTAGTAACCGGAGTGACCCTGCATCCTCCATCTCTTGCTCAGACTTATCCACTTAGTCATTGCCACCGCGTAGCCACCTGGACCCAGCCTATGGAACTGCGTCTTTTTTGTGGCACTGGCCTTGTTTTTTGCCGACCGTTCCTTAGATAATTCCGATTCCTTGAATTTCACGAAAGCGGGCCAGTGTTCTCTTTGCTTCTCGAGTGTTCCCTTGAATTCTGGAGTCTTCCTTTCTACAGCGAGGTAGTTGGCCCATACAGTTTTCTTGTGGGTGTTGAATGCATTTGCCATCTTCTTAAGAGCAGCGTCCTTGACTTTCTGCACATCTGCATCAGTGAAATGATCTGGTAGGGTGAAATGTTCCATCAGAGATTCCCAAAGCTTTTGTTTTTCTCTGTCGTCGACCCAAGCAACATCTGGACGTTTAGTTTTTGGCTCTTTCCATTCTTGAATGGAGATCGGGAGTTGGTCCCTCACAAGAACTCCGCACTGACGAGTCCACTTGTTCGCAATGTTCTTAGGCGTGAGGAGTTTGCCATTAGTTTTGATGGAGTCGATGTTGTACTTTACACCCTCCTTCAACTTTTTGCCCAGGCCTCGCTTTGTCCCGTTGTCTGTAGAAGCAGATTTGCTCGATCCGGAGGGCTGAAAGAAGAAAGATCGATTCATTAATATATATATATCTTCAAATAAAAAACATGTGATGATCACTAGATGCCTGCTTATATAAATATACCTCGCCGGTAGTCTTTGTTATTTCAAGATCAACGTTGTCTGTGTCATCATAAACATTGTCTGCGTCATCATAATCATAATCATAGTTCATGACTTCATCAGCTCGGTCGTCGAGATCGAATACGTTATCATCACCCTCCCCGGTATTGTTCAGATATTGGGAGCCATCATTTGTTTCATTCAGATCATTGATACGTCTCCAACGTATCTATAATTTTTTATTGCTCCATGCTACATTATCTACTGTTTTGGACTATATTGGGCTTTATTTTCCACTTTTATATTATTTTTGGGACTAACCTATTAACCGGAGGCCCAGCCCAGAATTGCTGTTTTTTTGCCTATTTCAGTGTTTCGAAGAAACGGAATATCAAACGCAATCCAAACAGAATAATCCTTTCTGGAACGTGATTTTCTTCTAGAATATGACCCAGGAGACTTGGACCCTACGCCAAGGAAGCTTCGAGGTGGGCACGAGGTAGGGGGGCACGCCCTACACCCCCAGGCGCGCCCCCACCCTTGTGGGCCCACCGAAGCTCCACCGACGTACTTCTTCCTCCTATATATACCCACGTACCCCCAAACGATCAGAACAGGAGCCAAAAACCTAATTACACCGCCGCAACTTTCTGTATCCACGAGATCCCATCTTGGGGCCTGTTCCGGAGCTCCGCCGGAGAGGGCCGTCATCACGGAGGGCTTCTACATCATCATAGCCTCTCCGATGAAGTGTGAGTAGTTTACCTCAGACCTTCGGGTCCATAGTTATTAGCTAGATGCCTTCTTCTCTCTTTTTGGATCTCAATACAATGTTCTCCCCCTGTCTTGTGGAGATCTATTCGATGTAATCTTCTTCTTTTTGCGGTGTCTTTGTTGAGAACGATGAATTGTGGGTTTATGATCAAGTCTATCTATGAAAAATATTTGAATCTTCTCTGAATTCTTTTATGTATGATTGGTTATCTTTACAAGTCTCTTCGAATTATCCGTTTGGTTTGGCCAACTAGATTGGTAGTTCTTGCCATGGGAGAAGTGCTTAGCTTTGGGTTCGATCTTGCGGTGTCCTTTCCCAGTGACAGAAGGGGCAACAAGGCACGTATTGTATCGTTGCCATCGAGGATAACAAGATGGGGTTTATTTCATATTGCATGAATTTATCTCTCTACATCATGTCATCTTGCTTAAAGTGTTACTCCATTTTTAACTTAATACTCTAGATGCATGCCGGATAGCGGTCGATGAGTGGAGTAATAGTAGTAGATGCAGAATCGTTTCGGTCTACTTGTCACGGACGTGATGCCTATATACATGATCATGCCTAGATATTCTCATAACTATGCTCAATTCTGTCAATTGCTCAACAGTAATTTGTTCTCCCACCGTAGAATACTTAAGCTCTTGAGGGAAGCCACTAGTGAAACCTATGGCCCCCGGGTCTATTCTCATCATATCAATCCCCATCACTTTAATTTTGCTTTGCTTTTTTACTTTGCCTTTTACTTTTTACTTTGCATCTCTATACCAAAAATACCAAAAATATTATCTCTATCAGATCTCACTCTCGTAAGTGACCGTGAAGGGATTGACAACCCCTAATCGCGTTGGTTGCGAGTAGCTATCGTTTTGTGCAGGTACGAGGGACTTGAGCATGGCCTCCTATTGGATTGATACATTGGTTCTCAAAAACTGAGGGAAATACTTACACTACTCTGCTGCATCATCCTCTCCTCTTCGAGGAAAACCAACGCAAGCTCAAGAGGTAGCAAGAAGAATTTCTGGCGCCGTTGTCGGGGAGTCTACGCAAAAAGTCAACATACCAAGTACCCATCACAATCCTATCTCCCGCATTACATTAGTTGCCATTTGCCTCTCGTTTTCCTCTCCCCCACTACACCCTTGCCGTTTTATTCGCCCTATCTTTCTCCTTCTCCTTCTCCTTCTCTGTTTGCCTTTTTTCTCGCTTGCCTTTTGTTTTCTCGTGTGTTGGATTGCTTGTTTGTCGCGATGGCTCAAGATACTACCAAATTGTGTGACTTCACCAATACCAACAATAATGATTTCCTTAGCACTCCGATTGCTCCTCTTGCCAATACTGAATCTTGTGAAATCAATACTGCTTTGTTGAATCTTGTTATGAAAGATCAATTCGCTGACCTTCCTAGTGAAGATGCCCCTACTCATCTAAATAGCTTTGTTGATTTATGTGATATGCAAAAGAAAAAAATATGTCGATAATGATGTCGTTAAATTGAAGCTATTTCCTTTTTCGTTTAGAGATCGTGCTAAAGCTTGGTTTTCTTCTTTGCCTAAAAATAGTATTGATTCTTGGAACAAGTGCAAAGATGCTTTTATCTCTAAGTATTTTCCTCCCGCTAAGATCATCTCTCTTAGAAACGATACTATGAATTTTAAGCAACTTGATCATGAACATGTTGCACAAGCTTGGGAGAGAATGAAATTAATGATACGTAATTGCCCTACTCATGGTTTGAATTTGTGGATGATTATACAAAAATTTTATGCCGTATTGAATTTTGCTTCTAGAAATCTTTTAGATTCGGCCGTGGGAGGCACTTTTATGGAAATCACTTTAGGAGATGCTAGTAAACTCCTAGATAATATTATGGTTAATTATTCTCAATGGCATACTCAAAGATCTTCTAATAAAAAAGTGCATGCGATAGAGGAAATCAATGTTTTGAGTGGAAAGATGGATGAACTTATGAAATTATTTGCTACTAAGAGTGTTTCTTCTGATCCTAATGATATGCCTTTGTCTACTTTGATTGAGAATAACAATGAATCTATGGATGTGAATTTTGTTGGTAGGAATAATTTTGGTAACAACGCTTATAGAGGGAATTTTAATCCTAGGCTATATCCTAGTAATCCTTCTAACAATTATGGGAATTCCTACAACAAATCTTATGGAAATTATAATAAGATGCCCTCTGAATTTGAGAATAGTGTTAAAGAGTTTATGAATTCACAACAGAATTTTAATGCTTTGCTTGAAGAGAAATTGCTTAAAGTTGATGATTTGGCTAGGAACGTTGATAGAATTTCTCTTGAAGTTGATTCTTTAAAGCTTAGATCTATTCCTCCTAAGCGTGATATCAATGAGTTTGTCAAATCCATGAGCCCATGAGAATTTCCATTGATGAGTGCAAGGAAAGAACCGCCAGGATGCGTGCTTCCAAAGATGCCTTTATTAAAGCGTGTTCTTCCAATTCCTATGAAAATCAAGATGAAGATCTAAAAGTTATTGATGTGTCTCCTATCAAATCTTTGTTTTGCAATATGAATCTTTATGAAACTGAATATGATCTTCCTTTACCTAGAAGGCGTTCTAAAAATTCGGAGTATTTAGATCTTTACGATGAAATTGATGAAAGTGGGATTGAAAAAATAAAAAATCTAGATGTTGCTAAACCCATTATATTGGATTTCAAGGAATTTAATCATGAAAGTTGCTCTTTGATTGATTGTATTTCCTTGTTGTAATCCGTGCTAAATTCTCCACATGCTTATAGTCAAAAGAAAGCCTTCACTGAACATATTGTTGATGCCTTGATGCAATCTTATGAAGAAAAACTTGAGTTGAAAGTTTCTATCCCTAGAAAACTCTATGATGAGTGGGAACTAACTATTAAAATTAAAATTAAAGATCATGAGTTTTATGCTTTGTGTGATTTGGGTGCTAGTGTCTCCACTATCCCCAAAACTTTGTGTGATTTGCTAGATTTCCGCGATCTTGATGATTGCTCTTTAAACTTACATCTCGCGGACTATACTATTAAGAAACCTATGGGAAGGATTAATGATGTTATTATTGTTGCAAATAGGAATTATGTGCCCGTAGATTTCATTGTTCTTAATATAGATTGCAATCCTTCTTGCCCTATTATTCTTGGTAGACCTTTCCTTAGAATGGTTGGTGTGATTATTGATATGAAGGAAGAGAATATTAGATTCCAATTTCCATTAAAAAAGGGCATGGAATACTTTCCAAGAAAGAGAATAAAATTGCCATATGAAACTATCATGAGAGCCACTTATGGATTGCCCTCCAAAGATGGCAATACCTAGATTTATCCTCGTTTTTATGCCTAGCTAGGGGCGTTAAACGATAGCGCTTGTTGGGAGGCAACCCAATTTTATTTTTAGTTTTTTGTGTTTTCCTTCTGTTAGGGAATAAATAACCCATCTACCTTCTTTTTGGATGTGGTTTTGTGTTTTAATTAGTGTTTGTGCCAAGTTAGACCTATTGGATCTTCTTGGATGATAGTTATTTGATCTTGCTGTAATTTCCAGAAACTTTGTGTTTAGTGCCCGAATTATTAAAAATCATCAGAACGTGATAAAATACTGATTCCAATTGCAGCTGATCAATAAACAAATTGTCTAGGTCTTCCAATTTTGGTAGAATTTTTTAGGTTCCAGAAGTTTGCGTTAGTTACAGATTACTACAGACTATTCTGTTTTTGACAGATTCTGTTTTTCGTGTGTTGTTTTCTTATTTTGATGAATCTATGGTTAGTAAAATAGTTTATAATCCATAGAGAAGTTGGAATACAGTAGGTTTAACACCAATATAAATAAAGAATGAGTTCATTACAGTATTTTGAAGTGGTCTTTTGTTTTCTTTCTCTAACGGAGCTCATGAGATTTCTATTGAGTTTCGTGTTGTGAAGTTTTCAAGTTTTGCGTGAATTCTTTTGATGGATTATGGAACAAGGAGTGGCAAAAGCCTAAGCTTGGGGATGACCATGGCACCCCCAGGATAATCCAAGGACACCAAAAAGTCAAAGCTTGGGGATGCCCCGGAAGGCATCCCCTCTTTCATCCACTTCCATTAGTAATTTACTTGGAGCTATATTTTTATTCACCAACATGATATGTGTTTTGCTTGGAGCGTCTTGTATTATTTGAGTATTTGTTTGTTAGTGTGCCACAATCATCCTTGCTATACACACCTTTTGAGAGAGCCATACATGAATTAGAATTTGATAGAATACTCTACGTGCTTCACTTATATCTTTTGAGCTATGTAGTTTTGCTCTATGTGCTTCACTTATATCTTTTGAGCGTTATAATTTTGCTCTATGTGCTTCACTTAGATCTTTTAGAGCACGGTGGTGGTTTCTTTTAAAGAAACTATTGATCTCTCATGCTTCACTTAAATTATTTTTAGAGTCTTAATAGCATGGTAATTTTCTTAATAATAACATGCTTGGTATTCAAGATTTGTGAAACTTTCTTTTGAGTGCGTTGAATACTAAGAAAAGTTGGATGCTTGATAATTGTTTTGAGATATGGAGGTAGTAATATCAAAGTCATGCTAGTAGAGTAATTGTGAATTTGAGAAGTGCTTGAGTTAAAGTTTGCAAGTCCTGTAGCATGCAGTAAACGTTATGCAACAAATTTGAAACATGAGGTGTTATTTGATTGTCCTCCTTATGAGTGGCGGTCGGGGACGAGCGATGGTCTTTTCCTACCAATCTATCCCCCTAGGAGCATGCGCGTAATACTTTGGTTTTTGATGGCTTGTAGATTTTTGCAATAAGTATATGAGTTCTTTATGACTAATGTTGAGTCCATGGATTATACGCACTCTCACCCTTCCATCATTGCTAGCCTCTTCGATACCTTGCATTGCCCTTTCTCACATTGAGAGTTGGTGCAAACTTCGCCGGTGCATCCAAACCCCGTGATATGATACGCTCTTTCACACATAAACCTCCTTATATCTTCCTCAAAACAGCCACCATACCTACCTATTATGGCATTTCCATAGCCATTCCGAGATATATTGCCATGCAACTTTCCACCATCCAGTTTATCATGACACATTCATCATTGTCATATTGCTTAGCATGATCATGTAGTTGACATAGTATTTGTGGCAAAGCCACCGTTCATTATTCTTTGATACTTGTCACTCTTGATTCATTGCATATCCCGGTATACCGCCGGAAACATTCATATAGAGTCACACTTTGTTCAGTATTGAGTTGTAATCATTGAGTTGTAAATAAATAGAAGTGTGATGATCATCATTCAATAGAGCATTGTCCCAAAAAAGGCCAAAGAAAAAAAAGAAGGCCCAAAAAAAGGGGCAATGCTACTATCCTTTTTTTCCACACTTGTGCTTCAAAGTAGCACCATGATATAGCAAGTCTCATATATTGTGCTTCAAAGTAGCACCATGTTCTTCATATAGAGAGGCTCATATGTTGTCACTTTTATATACCAACGGGAACTTTTCATTATAGAACTTGGCTTGTATATTCAAACGATGGGCCTCCTCAAGTGCCCTAGGTCTTCGTGAGCAAGCAAATTGGATGCACAACCACTTAGTTTCTTTTGTTGAGCTTTCATACATTTATAGCTCTAGTGCATCCGTTGCATGGCAATTCCTACTCCTTGCATTAACATCAATCGATGGGCATCTCCATAGCCCATTGATTAGCCTCGTTGATGTGAGACTTTCTGCTTTTTTGTCTTCTCCACATAACCCCCATCATTATATTCTATTCCACCCATAGTGCTAAATCCATGGCTCATGCTCATGTATTGCGTGAAAGTTTATGAGTTTGAAATTATTAAGGTGTGAAACAATTGCTTGGCTTGTCATCGGGGTTGTGCATGATGAGAGCATTCTTGTGTGACGAAAATGGAGTATGACTAAACTATATGATTTTGTAGGGATGAACTTTCTTTGGCCATGTTACTTTGAGAAAACATAATTGCTTTGTTGGTTTGCTTGAAGTATTATTATTCTTTATGTCAATATGAAATTTTGTCTTGAATCTTCCTAATCTGAATATTCATACCACAATTAAGGAGATTTGCATTGAAATTATGCCAAGTAGCACTCCGCATCAAAAATTCTCTTTTTATCATTTACCTACTCGAGGACGAGCAGGAATTAAGCTTGGGGATGCCTGATACGTCTCCAACGTATCTATAATTTTTGATTGCTCCATGCTACATTATCTACTGTTCTGGACTATATTGGGTTTTATTTTCCATTTTTATATTATTTTTGGGACTAACCTATTAACCGGAGGCCCAACCCAGAATTGCGTTTTTTTGCCTATTTCAGTGTTTCGAAGAAACGGAATATCAAACGGAATCCAAACAGAATAATCCTTTCTGGAACGTGATTTTCTTCCTGAATATGACCCAGGAGACTTGGACCCTATGCCAAGGAAGCTTCGAGGTGGGCACGAGGAAGGGGGCACGCCCTACACCCCTAGGCGCGCCCCCACCCTTGTGGGCCGACCGAAGCTCCACCGACGTACTTCTTCCTCCTATATATACCCACGTACCCCCAAACGATCAGAACAGGAGCCAAAAACCTAATTCCACCACCGCAACTTTCTGTATCCACGAGATCCCATCTTGGGGCCTGTTCCGGAGCTCCGCCGGAGAGGGCCGTCATCACGGAGGGCTTCTACATCATCATAGCCTCTCCGATGAAGTGTGAGTAGTTTACCTCAGACCTTCGGGTCCATAGTTATTAGCTAGATGGCTTCTTCTCTCTTTTTGGATCTCAATACAATGTTCTCCCCTCTCTTGTGGAGATCTATTCGATGTAATCTTCTTCTTTTTGCGGTGTGTTTGTTGAGACTGATGAATTGTGGGTTTATGATCAAGTCTATCTATGAAAAATATTTGAATCTTCTCTGAATTCTTTTATGTATGATTGGTTATCTTTGCAAGTCTCTTCGAATTATCCGTTTGGTTTGGCCAACTAGATTGGTAGTTCTTGCCATGGGAGAAGTGCTTAGCTTTGGGTTCGATCTTGCGGTGTCCTTTCCCAGTGACAGAAGGGGCAGCAAGGCACGTATTGTATCGTTGCCATCGAGGATAACAAGATGGGGTTTTTGCATATTGCATGAATTTATCTCTCTACATCATGTCATCTTTCTTAAAGCGTTACTCTGTTTTTAACTTAATGCTCTAGATGCATGCTGGATAGCGGTTGATGAGTGGAGTAATAGTAGTAGATGCAGAATCGTTTCGGTCTACTTGTCATGGACGTGATGCCTATATACATGATCATGCCTAGATATTCTCATAACTATGCTCAATTCTGTCAATTGCTCAACAGTAATTTGTTCACCCACCGTAGAATACTTATGCTCTTGAGAGAAGCCACTAGTGAAACCTATGGCCCCCGGGTCTATTCTCATCATATCAATCTCCATCACTTTAATTTTGCTTTGCCTTTTACTTTGCCTTTTACTTTTTACTTTGCATCTCTATACCAAAAATACCAAAAATATTATCTCTATCAGATCTCACTCTCGTAAGTGACCGTGAAGGGATTGACAACCCCTAATTGCGTTGGTTGCGAGTAGCTATCGTTTTGTGCAGGTACGAGGGACTTGAGCGTGGCCTCCTACTGGATTGATACCTTGGTTCTCAAAAACTGAGGCAAATACTTACGCTACTCTACTGCATCATCCTCTCCTTTTCGGGGGAAACCAATGCAAGCTCAAGAGGTGGCAATCATCTAGCCTACGAGGGATGCGTATGATCTCGAACAAATCCTCTTCTCTCTCTCTCTCTGTCGGTATTGTCCGTCATAGCTTTTACTTAACTAATACAGAAGAAATATAAAACAATTTAGTATTCAAATTACAATGCATGGATGCAATCAATAAGGAAAAACTGAATCATATATAGTACATAATATGCATCATCTCGAATGATATATAATCTCAAGTACATCGTCTCAAAAAATATATATAATCTCGAATACATCTTCTCGAATATTATATAGCGAATACATCACTGGCTAGGTAGCTAATAAAGATCGAATACTACAGAAGAATCTAGGCCACTCGCGGTTCTTGGGGCGCGAGCGGTGGACACCCAAAGAGAAGGAACCATCAGAGGATCATATCTCCGGTCATCTGCCCAAAGAACCTGCTAGGTATTGGAGAACCTGACATCCATAGCAGCCATGTAGCGATGGACGTGCTCGTCCTCCTCCCTGACACGACGACGCACCACCTCTGGTGGGGCCGGCTCCGTCTGCACCGAATGTGGCCCACGTGAACGCCACCAAAGGATATCAGGGTTGACGACGGGACCCGAGGCCGGGTTCCTCACCAAGCGGCGCGCCCCTCCAGGTACCACCTCCCAGTGCCAGCCCGGCGGAGCCCAGTCCCGGACATGGGTCAGCCGGACGTTGTGGCGAACGGGTCGACGGCGAGGATGCGGGCCGGGCATCGTCGAGAACAAATACTATATGCCTGCAAAAAGTAACATTTTTTTAAATGTGATTGGATTGTGATAACTAAAATTTATAACATTTATATATATATATATATAACTAAAAAACAGAAAAAATTATAACATTTCTATATAACTAACATTTCAAATATTTCTATAACTAAAAAACAGAAAAATTGCTAAAATTTCTATAAATATTTCTATAACTAAAAAACAGAAAAATTTATAACATTTCTATATAACTAACATTTCTAATATTTCTATAACTAAAAAACAGAAAAATTGCTAACATTTCTATAAATATTTCTATAACTAAAAAACAGAAAAATTTATAACATTTCTATATAAATAACATTTCTAATATTTCTAGTTTGTGTGTGTGTATGTGTGTCTATGTGTGTGTGTGTGTACACATGGCGGCAGCGGGGCACTGGAGCTCACCGGGGGGCGGCGACTGGGGGCGGCGACGGCGACGGGTCGGGGCGCGGCGACGGGGACGATGGGGATGGGTCGGGCGGGGGCGACGGGAGGCCGGGGCGGGGCGCGGCGACGGGGCGGGGCACGACAACGGGGACGGCGACGGCGAGGCGATGGGACGGCGACGGGGGCGGCGGCGACGGCGACGGACGGCGACAGGGGCAGCGACGAGGGGCGGCGGCAACGTGGCAGAGGAGAACGAAACTGTCGAATTTTTTTGAAGGGTTTTCTTATATAGAACACACCTTTAGTACCGGTTGGGGGCACCAACCGATACTAAAGGTCTGTTTTGGCCAGGCGAAGCGGCAGGAAGCGCTGGTCCTGGCGCTCCTAAAGTAGCGAGGTGGGACTAAACTTCTGCGCCCCTCGCCTGGCAGCGCACACCCTTTAGTACCGGGTCGTGGCTCCAACCAGTTGGTGCGCTGCCAGACGAGGGGCGCAGAAGTTTAGTCCCACCTCGCTAGTTTAGGAGTGCCAGGACCAGTTTATAAGCCCCGGCGCGGGCACTGCATTGAGCTCCTCTCAATAGCAGGGCGTCTGGGCCTACCTCTCCTACTTTGCATGTGGGCCTACTGGGCTTGCGGGCCTGCATCCTGGCCCAACTACAGGTTGGGTTTCTAGTCGTATGCATGCCGTTGTGGCCCAGTAGGTGGGCTTTTTGTTTTCTTATTTTTTGCTTTATTTATTTTTCAGTTGTTTTTTGCTTTATTTAGAGTTTCTTTGTGAATATTTTTGCTTTAGGTACAAAAATTTACAAACTCTCTATTAGTGCGGGTAGTTTACAAATTTGAATAGTTTACATTTTGAATTATTTGAAATTTGTGTGAATCACTAGTTTATGAATAACTTAACTTTGAAAATAGATTTTTTAGTGATTCTTTTTTCTTATGTTTAATATTAGTGTGTTTTATCATTATATTCAATTTGGTAATGCTTAGGTTATTTAAAAAATGAAATGCCTTTGTAACGGATGAGTTTTCGTCCGAAGCCCTCATACTTCGAAAAAGATTGTCCATTTTGTACACGAAGTGCATCCAGTTTTTGCGGTAACCCTCTCTACTTTTTTGCACATGCTATGTGGGTGAAATTATGATACGATGCCAACTTTCAACCTTTTTGAGTTCATTTGAAATGATTTTCAATTTTAAGGTCATTTAGCTGGAAAAAATCAGTAAATGCATGAAAGAATTTGTTTGCACATAAAATTTCTTCGCGTTTCAAATGCCAAAACACATAAGTACCTTAACTATTACAGAGATTCCCTCCTGGGTGTGAAAACACGGAAGAAAGTGATGATAGTGAAGCCGATCACATCCTAGATCTTTGGGTGTGAAACTTTTTCTTCGCGTGTGTCCCTTTGCGTCAAAGCCATGGTAAATCTTCATCACTTAACTGGATGCTCAGGTCAATATTCACTCTGAATGGAGCAATTTCATCAAACTTTTTATAATCTTCTGACATGTCTGTCTTGTCATCCACTCCCACGATGTTTCTCTTCCCAGAAAGAACTATGTGGCGCTTTAGCTCATCATATGATGCATTCCCTTTCTTATCTTTTCTTTTTCTCAGCTTGGTAGACATGTCCTTCACATAGAAAACCTGTGCCACATCATTAGCTAGGACGAATGGTTCATCTGCATACGCAAGATTGTTGAGATCCACTATTGTCATTCCATACTGCGGGCCTTCCGTTACCCCGCCTCGTGTCATATTGACCCATTTGCACCGAAACAAAGGGGCCTTCAAACCACTTCCATAGTCAAGTTCCCATGTCTCCTCTATGTAACCATAATATGTTTCCTTTCCCGTCTTGGTTGTTGCATCAAAGCGGAAACCACTGTTTTGGTTCGTGCTCTTCTTATCTTGGGCGATCGTGTAAAATGTATTACCATTTATCTCGTACCCTTTGAAAGTCATTATATTCGAAGATGGTAACTGGGATAGCGAGTACATGTCATCTTCAATAGAGGTGTCATGCATGGTACGTGTCTGCAACCAGCCGGCGAAACTCCTGGTTTCTTCACGTGTAATCCAGTCATCAGACCACTCCGGGTGTTTGGAGCGTAGAAAATTCTTGTGTTCGTCCATATACGGAGCCACCAAGGCGGAATTCTGTAGAACTATGTAGTGTGCTTCAGTGAGAGAATGTCCATCCATACATATTATTTGATCCCCTCCTAGCGTGCCTTTTCCATCCATTCTTCCCTTATGCCGCGATTCAGGAACACCAATCGGCTTAAGGTCAGGAATATAGTCAATACAAAACTCAATCACCTCCTCATTTTCATCGCCCTTGGAGATGCTTCCTTCTGGCCTAGCACGGTTATGAACATATTTATTTAAGACTCCCATGAACCTCTCAAAGGGGAACATGTTGTGTAGAAATACAGGACCCAAAACGTTAATCTCTTCGCATAGGTGAACTAGGACGTGCGTCATGATGTTGAAGAAGGATGGTGAGAACACCAACTCGAAACTGACAAGACATTGCACCAAATCATTCTCTAACCCTGGTATGATTTCTGGATTGATTACCTTCTGAGAGATTGCATTGAGGAATGCACATAGCTTCACAATGGCTAATCGAACGTTATCCGGTAGAAGCCCCCTCAATGAAACCGGAAGCAGTTGCGTCATAATCACGTGGCAGTCATGAGACTTTAGGTTCTGGAACTTTTTCTCTGCCATGTTTATTATTCCCTTTATATTCGACGAGAAGCCAGACGGTACCTTAATACTGAGCAGGCATTCAAAGAAGATTTCCTTCTCTTTTTTGGTAAGAGCGTAGCTGGCATGACCCTGATGTATGCCGTCTTTTCCATGCATACGTTGCTGGTCCTCCCGCGCCTCTGGCGAATCTTTTGTCTTTCCATACACGCCCAAGAAGCCAAGCAGGGTCACGCAAAGATTCTTCGTCACGTGCATCACGTCGATTGCAGAGCGGACCTCTAGGTCTTTCCAATAGGGCAGGTCCCAAAATATAGATTTCTTCTTCCACATGGGTGCGCGCCCGTCAGCGTCATTCGGAACAGGTTGTCCGCCAGGACCCTTTCCAAAGACTACCTTCAAATCCTTGACCATATCATGTACATCAGCACCAGTACGGTGGCGAGGCTTCGTCCGGTGATCCGCCTCACCTTTGAAATGCTTGCCTTTCTTTCTTACGGGATGCCTGCTCGGAAGAAATCGACGATGTCCCAGGTACACATTCTTCCTACAATTGTCCAAATATATACTGTCGGTATCATCCAAAAAGTGCGTGCATGCGCGGTATCCCTTGTTTGTCTGTCCTGAAAGGTTACTCAGAGCAGGCCAATCATTGATGGTCACAAACAGCAAGGCCTTTAGGTCAAATTCTTCCCCCATGTGCTCATCCCACGCACGTACACCTGTTCCATTCCACAGCTGTAAGAGTTCTTCAACTAATGGCCTTAGGTACACATCAATGTCGTTGCCGGGTTGCTTAGGGCCTTGGATGAGCACTGGCATCATAATGAACTTCCGCTTCATGCACAACCAAGGAGGAAGGTTATAAAAACATAGAGTCACAGGCCAGGTGCTATGGTTGCTGCTCTGCTCCCCAAAAGGATTAATGCCATCTGCGCTTAGACCAAACCATACGTTCCTTGCGTCATCTGCAAACTCCTACCCGTACTTTCTCTCAATTTTTCTCCACTGCGACCCATCAGCGGGTACTCTCAACTTTCCGTCTTTCTTACAGTCTTCTCTGTGCCATCGCATCGCCTTGGCATGCTCTTTGTTTTGGAACAAACGTTTCAACCGTGGTATTATAGGAGCATACCACATCACCTTGGCAGGAATCTTCTTCCTGGGGCACTCGCCCTCGACATCACTAGGGTCATCGCGCCTGATCTTATAGCGCAATGCACCACATACCGGGCAAGCGTTCAGATCCTCGTACTCACCGCGGTAGAGGATGCAGTCATTAGGGCATGCATGTATCTTCTGCACCTCTAACCCTAGAGGGCAGGCAGCCTTCTTTGCTTCGTACGTACTCTCGGGCAATTCATTGTCCTTTGGAAGCATATTCTTTATCATTACCAGCAACTTTCCAAATCCCTTGTCAGATACACCATTCTCTGCCTTCCATTGCAGCAATTCCAGTGTGGTGCCCAACTTTGTCTTGTTAGCTTCGCAATTCGGGTACAACAATTTCTTGTGATCCTCTAACATGTGCTGCAACTTCTTCTCCAAATCACTTGCGCAGTTTCTCTTTGCATCGGCAATGGCCCGACCTAGATCATCAGCGGGGTCATCTGATGCCTCTTCTTCAGCTTCTTCCCGCATTGCCGGCTCAGCTTCTTCCCCATTGTTGTATCATCGTATTCAGGGAACCCATGGCCAGGATAGCTGTCCTCATCCTCTTCTTCTTCATTGTCTTCCATCATAACCCCTCTTTCTCCGTGCTTGGTCCAAACATTATAGTGGGGTATGAAACCGGACTTAAACATGTGGACGTGAATGGTTCTTGACGTAGAGTAATTGTGATCATTCTTACAGACAAAACATGGACAAGGCATAAAAACATCCGCCCGCTTGTTTGCCTCAGCCGCAAGCAGAAAAGTTTGCACTCCATTAATGAACTCGGGAGAGCATCGGTCATCGTACATCCATTGTCGGCTCATCTTCATTACACAACACCGAAAAGACCAAATTAATACAAGTTCATACATAAAGTTCATACAAGACTTAAATGCAACAAACAAATAACTCTCTAGCTAAAGCATTTAAATGCAACAACAAATGCGATCAAGATTGCAAGTAAGGTAACAATTGATCCAACAGCATAATGATTCCAAGCCTCACTATCAATGGCATATTTTCTAATCTTTCTAATCTTCAAGCGCATTTTCTCCATCTTGATCTTGTGATCATCGACGACATTGGCAACATGCAACTACGATTCCATCTTCTCCCCCTCAATTATTTTCAATTTTTCTTTCAAATACTCATTTTCTCTTTCAACTAAATTTAACCTCTCGACAATAGGGTCGGTTGGAATTTCCAGTTCACAAACCTCCTAGACAAAAATTTCTATGTCAACTTGATGGGCATAATTTGTCATAAACACGAAATGCAACAACTACTTTTAAAAGAGAATATACCACATCCGAATCATAACAAGGACGAGGGCCGTCGGGGACGGATATCAAAACCATGGCACTATGTATAACAAACAACGTACGGGTAAGATAATTATACGAGTAACTATATATCCAAATCACACAAACATCAATTTGGTAATGTAAAACATTCATGAACAAGAGGCTCACCACAAGGTGGTGCCGGCGACGGAATGGTGCGGGCAATCGACTGTGGTTACGACGGAGATTTAGAAGGCACTAAGTAAACCACACCTACATATGCAAACTAAGTGTTATTTTTGACCTCAAATTGCATATAAATAGCACATATATTTCCTCCCAAATTACTAAACTCATAAATTAATCACTATACAAAGCATTGCAAGAGCTAATCTAGCAATGAGAGATGAAAGGACAAAGTTGCTAACATTTTTGATCATTTGAATGGATGGGGGCCTTCAAATCTTGACAAAATTTGGGCAAAATGTGTGATGAGCTCGAGAGGTAGAGGGGAAGAACAGAGAGGAGAGGGGAAAGGGGAAGAACAGAGCGAGCTCGGGTGGATGAAGGGTTTATGTAGGACGACCTTTAGCACCGGTTCGTGCCACGAATCGGTACTAAAGGTGCTGGAGGGGCCCCGGACTGACAACATCCTGCCACCACTCACTTTAGTACCGGTCCGTGGCACGAACCGGTGCTAAAGGTCGGCCACGAACCGGTACTAATGAAAGCGGCCGGCTAGCCGTTGGAACCGGCACTAATGCACACATTAGTGCCGGCTCAATAGCAAACCGGCACTAATGTGCTAGATATTTGACCCTTTTTCTACTAGTGCTAGAATATCACTACATGATTGTTTAGGTGTGGATGACAACACTAGCTTAAAAGCTTCGTCCTTGCTGAGAGGATGAAGTATAGCCCATTCTAGTTATCTATCGGTTTAATTGTATTTATGTTAGCTTGCAGCCTACGAACAAGATGTAGTCAAATGGAGTATGTACTTTGCCCTACTCATGAACATATAGCATCACTTGACAAATCAAAGAATGGTATTTTTTTCTCAGATTAGAATATCACTACATGATTGTTCAGGTGTGGATGACAACCCTAGCTTAAAAGCTTCGCCCTTGCTGAGAGGATGAAGTATAGCCCATTCTAGTTATCTATCAGTTTAATTGTATCTATGTTGGCTTACAGCCTAAGAACAAGATGTAGTCAAATGAAGTATGTACTTTGCCCTACTCATGAACATATAGCATCACTTGACAAATGAAAGAATGGTAATTTTCTCTAGTTAGAATATCACTACATGATTGTTCAGGTGTGGATGACAACCCTAGCTTAAAAGCTTCGTCCTTGCTAAGAGGATGAAGTATAGCCCATTCTAGTTATCTATCAATTTAATTGTATTTATGTTGGCTTGCAGCCTACGGACAAGATGTAGTCAAATGGAGTATGTACTTTGCCTACTCATGAACATATAGCATCACTTGACAAATGAAAGAATGGTATTTTTCTCCGGTTAGAATATCACTACATGATTGTTCAGGTGTGGATGACAACCCTAGCTTAAAAGCTTCGTCCTTGCTGAGAGGATGAAGTATAGCCCATTCTAGTTATCTATTGGTTTAATTGTATTTATGTTGGCTTGCAGCCTACGAACAAGATGTAGTCAACTGGAGTATGTAGTTTGCCCTACTCATGAACATATAGCATCACTTGACAAATGAAAGAATGGTAATTTTCTCTGGCTAGAATATCACTACATGATTGTTCAGGTGTGGATGACAACCCTAGCTTAAAAGCTATGTCCGTGCTGAGAGGATGAAGTATAGCCAATTCTAGTTATCTATCGGTTTAATTGTATTTATGTTTGCTTGCAGCCTAAGAACAAGATGTAGTCAAATGGAGTATGTACTTTTCCCTACTCATGAACATATAGCATCACTTGACAAATGTAAGAATGATAATTTTCTCCGGTTAGAATATCACTACATGATTGTTCAGGTGTGGATGACAATCCTAGCTTAAAAGCTTCGTCCTCGCTAAGAGGATGAAGTATAGCCCATTCCAATTATCAATTGGTTTAATTGTTCTTTCAATTTAGAAAATATAAAGATACTCTATGACATGTGGATGGAGCTGGGTTCCTACCGGATCTAGCTCGTAGATTGTAGGGGTGGAAGGGGCTTGGCGTGGAGGAAGGTGAGGCCACCGGCGCTGGGGCGCCGTCGCGCGGGAGAGAGGGCGCAGGAGGCGGCGGCTAGGGTTAGGTCTCCCAGCTCCCTTCAGGAAGCCGAGCAAATATGATTGCTTGTGCTTAACTTCAAACGAGTCCTTACATGAGTTTATGTAATCTCCAAATACGATAACTGGGCTAAGCCCCTAATAACGATAAGATAACTGGGCCAGGCCCCTAACTGTCTGGGCTGTAGTATATGCCGGTCATAACATCTCTCCCCGCCTGCACAAACAACTCGTCCTCGAGCTGGAAGGCGGGGAAGCGCTTGCGAAATTCCTCGAGGTGACCAACGGGCGCCAAACACCTCCGCGTCAGCTGGGACGGGCAGGTCGCCGAGCCCGGCGGCGGCGGTATCCTCCTCAATGTAGTCCGCATCCTCCAGGTAGAAGAGTCGCGGGCAGACATGCCGGGCACGTAGGGCTCATCACAGTTGAAGCACAACCCTTGGCGGCGACGCTCAAGTTGCTCCGCCGGTGTGAGCCGGCGGAACAGGCTCGCCGCGGTCGCGGCGAGGGGCGCCACGGAAGCCTGAGCAGGCCGACCCTACGTGGGAACTTCCTGCCAGGGTGGCGGCCCAGCGGCCCGGGGCGGTGACGCCTACTCGATGGCAACCGCGTGGGCTCAAAAACGCGGGCGTCGTACATGGCCCGTCTGGAGGTCCTGTGGCCCACGCATCTCCATGTCCACGCGGATGTGGTCCGGTAGGCTGCCGACGAAGAGCTCAGCCCGCTGACGAGCCGAAATGCCGGGGGCATGGCACGCCAGTGCCTGGAAACGGTCGGCAAAGTCTTGCACTGTGGTGAGGAACGGAAGGCGCCCAAGCTCCGCCAGACGGCTCCCAGGTATAAGCGGACCGAAGCGCAAGAGGCACAGATCACGGAAACGCTCCCATGGTGGCATGCCGCCCTCGTCCTGCTCGAGGGCGTAATACCACGTCTGGGCGGTGCCTCATAGACGATAGGAGGCGATCCAAGTGCGGTCGGACGCGAGCGTGCGCTGCCCCCTGAAAATTTGGTGAAATTGGTTGAGCCAATTCAGGGGGTCGATGGTGCCATCGTAGGTCACGAACTCCAGCTTGGAGAATCTCAGCGGTGGCTGGGCGTGGACGACGGGCGGGTATGTGTCATCCGCGCGGACCCGCGAGGGCGACGACGCCGAGTGACCGGGCTGCAGAGTACCCCCATGGAAAAGGGGCCTGAGGGAGTCATGGATTAGGGGGTGTCCGGATAGCTGGACTATACCTTCCGCCGGACTCCTGGACTATGAAGATACAAGATTGAAGACTTCGTCCCGTGTCCGGAAGGGACTTTCCTTGGCGTGGAAGGCAAGCTTGGCGATACGGATATGTAGATCTCCTACCATTGTAACCGACTCTGTGTAACCCTAACCCTCTCCGATGTCTATATAAACCGGAGGGTTTTAGTCCGTAGGACATAAAAACAATCATACCATAGGCTAGCTTCTAGGGTTTAGCCTCCTTGATCTCATAGTAGATCTACTCTTGTACTACCCATATCATCAATATTAATCAAGCAGGACGTAGGGTTTTACCTCCATCAAGAGGGCCCGAACCTGGGTAAAACATCGTGTCCCATGTCTCCTGTTACCATCCGCCTAGACACACAGTTTGGGACCCCCTACCCGAGATCCGCCGGTTTTGACACCGACATTGGTGGTTTCATTGAGAGTTCCTCCGTGACGTCACTTTTAGGCCCGATGGCTCCTCAGATCATCAACAGTGATGCGGTCCTGGGCGAAACTTTTCTCCCCGGACAGATCTTCGTCTTCGGCGGCTTCGCACTGCGGGCCAATTTGCTTGGCCATCTGGAGTAGATCGAAAGCTACGCCCCTGGCCATCAGGTCAGATTTGGAAGCTTGAACTATGCGGCTGATATCCGCAGAGATTTGATCTTCGACGGATTTGAGCCATAGCCGGGCGCGCCGCACTGTCACGATGGGCATGATTTAGCTCTGCCACCGAACAGTGCCCTGGAGGCCGCACCCGCATTAGCTCCGACCTTTAATTCCAAGCCAGCTGTGCCGATCGAGCATGGGTGGCTGGACACCGCCTCGGGGCTGCAATCTCTATGGCAATCGAGCCGAACACCCGCTTTGTCCCCTGCAAAGCCAGTGACTCTAAGGCGCCGGACTCCACCCCGGACTCCGAGCCCTCCGCGCCCCTACCGACCGAATCTGATTGGGAGCCGATCATGGAGTTCACCTCCGCGGACATCTTTCAGCACTCGCCCTTTGGCGATATTCTGAAGTCACTAAAGTATCTCTCTTTATCAGGAGAGCCCTGGCCGGACTACGGTCAGCGAGGTTGGGATACGGACGATGAAGAAATTCAAAGCCCACCCACCACCCACTTTGTAGCCACTGTCGATGATTTAACCGACATGCTCGACTTCGAATCCGAAGACATCAACGGTATGGACGCCGATGCGGAAGACGATCAAGACCCAGCGCCTATAGGGCACTGGAAAGCCACCTCGTCATATGACATATACATGGTGGACACCTCGAAAGAAGGAGATGGCGATGGAACAGCGGAGGATGACCCCTCCAAGAAACAGCCTAAGCACCGGCGTCAGCGGCGCCGCTCTAAATCCCGCCACAGCAAAAATGGTGATTCCGGCACAGGAGATAATAACACTCCGGACAGTACCGAAGAAAACCCCCTCCAGCAAGATTCAGCACAGGAGGATGGAGAAGCCAGCCCTCACGAGAGAGCGGCAGACAGAGAAGTTGAGGACGATAATTACATGCCTCCCTCCGAAGACGAGGCAAGCCTCGACGACGACGAATTCGTTGTGCCAGAGGATCCCGTCGAACAAGAGCATTTCGAATGCAGGCTTATGGACACAGCAACAGCTTAGAGCTGATCAAGATTTGCTAGCTGACAGATGGACTGAAGTCCTTGCGGCCGAAGAGTATGAACTCGAACGCCCCTCCAAGAGATTCCCAAAGCGCAGGGTGCTACCCCGATTTGAGTAGGAAGCACCTAATCCTACATCACCAACGCATGATACGGCCGACCGGCCACCTCGTGGCCGCGACAGAGAGGCCCCTCGGCCGTCCACTCAAGCCGCACCCCGGCGCCGCTCAAAAACTACCAAGGCACGGGAAAATGCGCCAGACCTGCGAGATATATTGGAGGACAAGGCAAGGCAAACATGATTGATCTACGGATCGCGCGGGCGCCCCACGGTGTGTGACGGTGATCGTCACTCCGGATATAGTAAATCCGGCCGGGCCGAACACAATAGACAAAGCTCATTTGAGCTGCGTCGTGATATAGCCCAATACAGAGGCGCCGCACACCCACTATGCTTCACAGATGAAGTAATGGATCATCAAATCCCTGAGGGTTTCAAACCCGTGAACATCGAATCCTACGATGGCACAACAGATCCCGCGGTATGGATCGAGGATTATCTCCTTCATATCCACATTGCCCGCGGCTATGATCTACACGCCATCAAATACCTCCCACTCAAACTTAAAGGACCAGCTCAGCATTGGCTTAACAGCCTGCCAGCAGAATCAATCGGTTGTTGGGAGGACCTAGAAGCCGCATTCCTCGACAATTTCCAGGGCACTTATGTGCGACCACTAGACGCCGATGACCTAAGCCACATAATTCAGCAGCCAGAGGAATCGGCCAGGCAATTCTGGACACGGTTCCTAACAAAGAAAAATCAAATAGTCGACTGTCCGGACGTAGAGGCCCTAGCAGCCTTCAAGCATAACATCCGTGACGACTAGCTTGCCCGGCACCTTGGACAGGAAAAGCCGAAATCCATGGCAGCACTCACGACACTCATGACCGCTTTTGCGCGGGAGAAGATAGCTGGCTAGCTCGCAGCAATAACTTGACCAAGAACCCTGGTAATTCGGATACCAAGGACAACAGTGGCAGGTCACGTCGGAACAAGCAGAAGTGCTGCATTAACAGCGACAATTCTGAGGATACGACAGTTAATGCCGGATTCAGGGGCTATAAATCCGGTCAGCGGAAAAAGCCATTCAAAAGAAATACTCAGGGCCCGTCCAGTTTGGACCGAATACTCGACCGCTTGTGCCAGATACATGGCACCCCCGAAAAGCTAGCCAATCACACCAACAGGGATTGTTGGGTGTTCAAGCAGGCAGGCAAGTTAAATGCCGAAAATAAAGACAAGGGGCTGCATAGCGATGACGATGAGGAGCCCCGGCCACCGAACAACAGTGGACAGAAGGGTTTTCCCCAACAAGTGCGGACGGTGAACATGATATACGCAACCCACATCCCCAAGAGGGAGCGGAAGCGTGCGTTAAGGGACGTATACACGATGGAGCCAGTCGCCCCAAAGTTCAACCCATGGTCCTCCTGCCCGATCACTTTTGATCGACGGGACCAGCCCACTAGCATCCGTCATGGCGGATTTGCCGCATTGGTTTTAGACCCAATTATTGATGGATTTCATCTCACAAGAGTCCTTATGGACGGCGGTAGCAGCCTAAACCTGCTTTACCAGGATACAGTGCGGAAAATGGGCATAGATCCCTCGAGGATTAAGCCCACCAAAACGACCTTTAAAGGCGTCATACTAGGTGTAGAGGCCAACTGTACAGGCTCAATTACACTCGAAGTGGTCTTCGGATAATTTCCAAAGCGAGGAGTTAATCTTGGACATAGTCCCGTTCCGCAGTGGCTATCACGCACTACTCGGGCGAACCGTATTTGCAAAGTTCAATGTGGTACCGCACTACGCATACCATAAGCTCAAGATGCCAAGCCCTCGAGGAGTAATCGCGGTCAATGGAAACACTAAACGCTCCCTCCAAACGGAGGAGCACATGGCGGCCCTCGCAGCGGAAGTACAAAGCAGCCTCTCAAGGCAGTTCTCTAGTCCGGCCGTTAAACGTCCGAACACTGTCAAGCGCGCCCGGAGTAACCTACAACAAGACCGCCTGGCACGTTCCGAGCAGGCATAGAAATGCGGCCCCAACCCCAGCCCTCGAGAAATAGCAAAACCAGTGCTTCGCGTACATAACTACGCTCTTGAAATACCATGGGCACAGGGGAGGGGCACCATCACGGCATGCCCGAAACACGGCTTAAACCGCACTAGGGGCTGCCGATTTTTCAATTTTCTCTTACTTTCAGGACTCCATAATTCGGAAGACCTGTTCGGCCGTTCACCTGCCGCACAAACGATGCAACAACTAGGGAAGCAGAAAAGCTACGCTGCATTATGGAACTCCCAGGTGGCCTCTATCACGAGCAGTATACCTGTTTCGCATACTATTCCGCAGCCTGCGCCTAGAAAGGACATGTTAAATAGTCCCACTTTTTGCTTATCGCACTATTTGTACCGTTCTGCTTTGATCGCAGCCTTTTTAATAAACAATGCATAGCTTTTGTCTATTATTGCATTAATGTCTTTCATATATGTTCATTAATGACATGTTGCACCCGTACACTCTGGTACGGCTAATACACCAGGGGCTTAAGTACCCCTCAATATGGTGTGAGAAGTCCGAACACTTTCACAAGTGCGGCACCCCGAACTTATAGCATTATATGCATCGGCTCCGAATCATGTCTTGGGTCAATAGTTGGGTTTGCCCGGCTCCTATGTTTTGGTGCCTTACGTTCCGTTATATCGGCTAAGGTAGCACTAGGAGAACTACTGCGATTGTGCCCCAGTTGAGCTGGGCTGAGCACCTCAGTAGAGAAAGCTAAAACTGACTGTCATGATAAAGCGAGAGACTGGTCGCTGTTCGAGAGGTTTTTTCGAGTCCCTAAAGACTTATGCCGCTTAGAGCGAGGAGTCGGCTTTGTCCGGCCAAAGGCATGGATAGCGCCCCGAACTCGGCCTTCCGAATACTAGGGGCTTCGCCATAATTTAAAATTATAGAATTCTATGGCTAAGTGAGAGTGTTCAAGCATTATAGTCCGATTGCCTTGTTCGTTGTGCTGAGCGCCTCCCTCGAAGGACCCAAACATGGGAAAAAGAGCGCTCGGGTTTATCCCGAAAACCCCAGCACTAGTGGCATGGGGGCAGAAGCCGACGACTCGCCATCTCTCAATTTTGATAAACAGCCGCACAGAAGGTAGTATTTGAAATTCAAAAGCATTGCTTAGCGCATATGAACAAGTTTTCAGCGCACATGACAAAACGAGAGAGTTTACTCAAATATTACATCCCTGGAACATTCATCCGCCATAAGGCGGGCACCCTCCAGAACGCCCTCATAATACAACTCAGGCTTGCGATGCTCTTTCCCCAGCGGTGGCCCGTCCTTCACAAGCTTCTCAGCGTCCAACTTGCCCCAGTGCACCCTAAAATGGGCAAGGGCCCTACGGGCACCCTCGATGCAGACGGAGCGCTTGATGACCTCGAGCCTTGGACAGGCCTCGACCAGTCGCCGCACCAGTCCGAAGTAGCTCCCAGGTAGAGCCTCTCCAGCCAACAGCCGAACTGTGAGGCCCTTCATGGCCTGTTCGGCCACCTTATGGAGCTCAACCAGTTGCTTCAGATGGTCGCTCAGGGGCACAAGGTGTCCGGCCTCAGCATACTGAGATCAGAACACCTTCTACGTCGAGCTGTCCTCTTCGGCTCGGTAGAATGCGGCGGCATCGGATACGCTGCGGGGCAAATCTGCGAATGCTCCTGGAGAGCTCCGGATTCGGGTAAGTAACAAGTAACTCACTTTTACATGTTTGCTTTGCATAAAGAATGCCTTACCTGCCGCTATTTTCTTCACCACATCCACCTCCTGAATGGACTTCTGGGCTTCGGCCTTGGCAGACTTGGCAGTTTCAATGGCCGCCGCGGCTCGGACGCTCACCGCTTCGATTCAAGCTCCAAACTCTCATGCTTTTTCATGAGAGCCTGGAGCTCTTGCCGCACCTCGCCAACTTGCGCCTCATATTTCTCCCGCTCGGTGCGCTCCGTGGCCGCTCTCTTCTCGGCCTCGGACAGCGCCTGCTTGAGGGTCGCTACCTCAGTTGTGGCCCCTACAATAAGCCACTTAATCCTGTCATTTTTTTGCAATTGCATCTTTTATATATTCTTTCTATAAGGTACCTCTTACCTTCTTTCTCCTCGAGCTTCCGCTTGGCAAGGTCGAGCTCTTGCTCGGACCGCTCGAGGCCCTGCTTCAGTGTGCCCACCTCCGCAGTCAGTATGGCGGTCACTAGCAGCGAAGCCTGCATACGCATATTGACTCATTTATTGTTAGACTCCTGCGAATTTTATTAGATCCTCTATTTGGCTTTTCTTTCCGAACGCCAAACAGAGCATCAGGGGCTACTGTCTATGCGGTAATATTCTTACATATTTTTTACTTACTTCAAAGCCTGTTTGAAGGCTGGCACAAGCTTCAGTCAGTCCGCTCTTGGCGGACTGAACCTTCTGGATCACCGCACTCATAATAGTGCGGTGCTCCTCGTCGATGGAGGCGCCCTTAAGCACCTCCAACAGATTGTCCGACGCCTCCGGTTGGACGGGGGCCGCCGGCTCAGTAGGCTTGCTCCTCTTAGAAGGAGGTCGCCTGCAGCAGTCCGGAACCGTTGAGGATTCCGGCGCGGTGTCCGGCTCACAGCCGGACTTGGAGCCCTGGGGGGTTCTATCCCCTTTACTCCTGGAGTCCGAGAGGATGCCTTGCGGCTCCTCCAGGACCACCTCCTCTTGGGGAGGAACCTGTCGCGACGCCACTTCGGCGTCGCCCGTGAGGCGGGGGGAGGTAGCCGTCGGAAGTGAATTCACATCCGACGAGTCCAGGGAGCCGCTGGACGACTCGTCGAGGCCAGCCGTGGGCGGACTGCATAATTGTATTCGACATAAGCAAAGCTTGTGCCATAAAGGAGTACTATGAATCACTCTGGTATCCGAATACTTACAATTTCGCCAGGCGCTTGGCCCTGTGCGGCCACTCCTCTTCGCCATCATCAACGTCGACGGAGTAGTCCGGAGGAGGGGTCTTCCTCTTCTTGGACCCTTCGGCCTCGCCAGCTGGGGCGGCCTTCCTCTTCTTTCCTTCCCCCGCTGGAGGGGGAGAGGTTTCTTCGTCCTCCTCCTCGTCTTCACAGGAGGAGTGCGTCTCAGAGTCGTCGGACGATGAGTCCGACACCACCATACGCCGGGAACTCTTTCGAGTTCCCGTGGCCTTCTTCTCCGGCACCACGTAGGGTGCCGGAACCAGCAGCTTCGCTAAGCGAGCATTGGCTGGATCTTCGGGCAAAGGAGCCAGACAGTCCATCTATCCGGACTTCACCTGCCAATCCTGTCAAAGGTAAGGGAGCTTAGATCCCGCATAGAGTCAAATTATGAAAAACTAAATACCCTGTGAAAGGTAGAGATAGCTCACCGCACTAGCTTGACGCTGCGTGCTGAACCCGCGATCCTCGGAAGTGGATGCGGGAGCCTCGGCGCCCTTGAATAGCACCTTCCAGGCATCTTCGTACGTCGTGTTGAAGAGCCTGCTCAAAGTTCGGTGCTGCGCCGGGTCGAACTCCCACAGGCTGAAGGCCCATTGTTGAGACGGGAGGATCCGGCGGACGAGCATAATCTGGACTACATTGACAAGCTTGAGCTGCTTGTTCACAAGGGTTTGGATGCATGTTTGCAGTCCAGTCACCTCTTCTTTGTAGCCCAACGACAGGCCCGTCTCTTTCCAGGACGTGAGCCGTGTGGGGGGTCTGGACCGGAACTCAGGGGCTGCGATCCATTCAGGATCGCGTGGCTCGGTGATGTAAAACCACCCCGATTGCCACCCCTTTAGGGTCTCCACAAAGGAGCCCTCGAGCCACAGGACGTTGGGCATCTTGCCCGCCATGGCACCTTCGCACTCCGCATGGGTGCCGCGCACCACCTTCGGCTTGACATTAAAAGTCTTGAGCCAAAGACCGAAATGGGGGCGGATGCAAAGGAAAGCCTCGCACACTACAATAAACGCCGAGATGTTGAGGATGAAGTTCGGGGCCAGATCGTGGAAATCCAGGCTGTAGTAGAACATGAGCCCCCGGACAAATGGGTGGAGAGGAAAGCCCAGTCCGCGGAGGAAATGGGGAGGAACACCACCCACTCATGGGGCCTGGGGGTGGGGATGAGCTGCCCCTCTTCGGGAGGCCGGTGCGCGATGTCGTCAGACAAGTATCCGGCCTTCCTTAGCTTTTTTATGTGACCCTCCTTGACGGAGGAGACCATCCACTTGCCCCCGCTCCGGACATGGCCAGAGAAGGTCGAGGTGGGAAGTGCAGACTTGGGCGCTAGAGCTCGAGTGCGCGGAGAATGGATAGGCAAAGGAGGAAGAAGGCGTAGGTGAGAAAGGTGGATCCTTATCCCCTTATGTGGGCGGATGCGGCTATGCGTCCCCACTAGCCTGATAAAACTCGCTTATCTCCCAAGCACCGTAATCAATAGCGCGGTTGGGTTACCCATGCCCGTATTGATGAGAATCTTGGAATAAGGGGACACGATCTCTGCTTCGACAGGACGTGCCAAGGAAACCGCCTCGCTAAACGCGCTAAGGTGGGACAGTGAAAACGATTCGAATAAAGGCTTGGCATGGTGTGATGTCATGCCACGGAATGCGTCAGCAGATTAGATCTGTGTAAATATTATTCTCTCTATGGCAATATGTGGAAACTTGTTTTGCAGAGCCGGACACTATTCTTTGTGTTCAAAATCTTTTAGTGCTTGGAGGAGGAACCCGCCTTGCAATGCCGAAGACAATCTGCGCGCCGGACTCGTCATCATTGAAGCCTTGTTCAAGGGCTACTGAGGGAGTCCTGGATTAGGGGGTGTATGGATAGCCGGACTATACATTCCGGCGGACTCCTGGACTATGAAGATACAAGATTGAAGACTTCGTCCCGTGTCCGGAAGGGACTTTCCTTGGCGTGGAAGGCAAGCTTGGCGATACGGATATGTAGATCTCCTACCATTGTAACCGACTCTGTGTAACCCTAACCCTCTCCGGTGTCTATATAAACCAGAGGGTTTTAGTCCGTAGGACATAACAACAATCATACCATAGGCTAGCTTCTAGGGTTTAGCCTGCTTGATCTCGTGGTAGATCTACTCTTGTACTACCCATATCATCAATATTAATCAAGCAGGATGTAGGGTTTTACCTCCATCAAGAGGGCCCGAACCTGGGTAAAACATCTTGTCCCTTGTCTCCTATTACCATCCGCCTAGACGCACAGTTCGGGACCCACTACCCGAGATCCGCCAGTTTTGACACCGACAGGGCCCGTCCACACCATCGTAGGGACTCGCAGCACCCAAGGACCCACCGAACTGCATGGTCAGTGGCGGCGCCGACGATGACAACACGTGCGGCTGTCCGTAGGCCATCGTGTAGATAGGCTCGATGGACACCGCGGGCACCGTCGATGGAAGGCCCGGCCCTGAGATTGTCGATGGCGGCGGCAGCGGCTGCTGCTGCGGCAGCAGCATGATGGATGCGACGGAGGTCACCGGTGGGGACAGCTGCCACGAGAACTGCTGCGGCCCTGCGAGGGTGGTGACGGGGGCGGGCGGCTGCAACCCATAGTGCCCTGCGAGGAAGGTGCAGATGCCCTGGACCTCCTGAGTCAGGTCCCGGAGTGCCACCGTCATCTCCTCCGGGGTGAGCACGGCGGGGGCGGGCGCGAGCGGTGTCCAGGCGGTGGAGGAGCCGGCCCGGTCAGGAACGGCGTGCTGGCCATGGTGGTCATCGGCGACGAAGAGGCGATCGATAGTGAAAGGGAGGGGGTGGGCGGTGGCGCGGACATGATCGAGCCTGAGACACCTGATACCAGATTGGCAGGAGCTGGGTTCCTACCGGGTCTAGTTCATAGGTTGTAGGGGTGGAAGGGGGCTTGGCGTGGAGGAAGGCGAGGTCGCCGGCACTGGGGCACCGTCGCGCGAGAGAGAGAGAGCGCGCTGTCGTGGATCTAAGACTGACAGTAGAATGGGGGTAGGTATGAGGAGGCAAGATCCTAGCTATGGCGAAGTTGTACACACAAGTTTTATGAGTTTAGGCCCTTCTCGGAAGAAGTAAAAGCCCAACGTCTCGGAGCCCGGAGGCGGTCGACTGAATTATGTGTGTGTGTGTGAGTGTGTGTGTGTTACAGGGGTTGCGAACCCTTGTGCCACTGGAGGGGGTGGCTTATATAGAGTGCGCCAGGACCCCAGCCAGCCCACGTTACAAGGAGTTCAATGTACATAAAGAAGGAGCGTTACAGGTAACGTCCGTAATAAAGTGCTATAAATGACTATTAAGTCTAAGAGTAACGCCCGACCGTTGCCGTCTAGACTGACTTTAGGTCTTCTCTGCGTCGAGTGGTTTCTGGTTTGGTCGAGTGGCGTTGCTCCTTCCGAATGGAAAGTCTCTGGTCGAGTGGATCATGGTATCCTTTGAATGTTTCTAACTTCAGGGTGATGTCCTTGGGGAGGGTATCTAGGTCAGGCCTACGACCCTACCCTAGGTACATAGCTTCATCATTAGCCCCCGAATGGATCAGGGTTTGAGTGGAGAAGGAGTTGAAAATACTTCCGACTCACTTTTCATGCTTCGGATGTGCCTTGTTTGGATCGATGAACCAGCGTGATGACAACAACTTCTTTTTCAGTCGCCTTGGTCCATTCCTGGTTTTGTCGAGTGAACTTTTGCTAAAAAAGCTTCGAGTGTTAATATGGAGAAGATCTTCCGTCTGATAGGTTGCTCTGCTGTCCGCGGATCTCGCGGGATTCGAATTTTGGGAAGCGCGCGGGGCGGAGGAGGCCGCAGTAATCGGGTTGGATAAGGCAGGGCCGCCTCAATTTCCACGCCGCCTTTTTTGCCATGTATAGCCCGCGCGACTATTGCGGGATTTGATAAGATTGCCCGGGCCTACAGGTCAGTCACTCGGAAGCAACCCCATATAAGGCGCCGGGCCGGGGTTTTTGAACAGTGCCTCTCCATTCTTCTTCTTTCCTCTCAGTTTTCCCCACTGCGTCCGCTCCTGCCCCAGCGCCGCCGCTCCGTTCGAGCTCTGTCTGCTGCGATGGGGAAAGAGAAGACGGTGGCTCTGGAGCGCGCAAAGAAGGCCACGGCGAAGGCTAAGGGGAAGAAGTCCAGCCGGCGCGGATCTTCCTCAAGGTCCGGCCTACCGCCGGGCTGGATCCAGGGCGACTGGATTCGCTCGGTGATCCATCAGGACGACATCGACGACCTAGTCGAGGGGGGACTGATCCCCCATGAATCGGCGCGGTGATGTCTACTGCACAACCTTCTTCTTGTAGACGTTGTTGGGCCTCCAATTGCAGAGGTTTGTAGTATAGTAGCAAATTTCCCTCAAGTGGATGACCTAAGGTTTATCAATCCGTGAGAGGCGTAGGATGAAGATGGTCTCTCTCAAGCAACCCTGCAACCAAATAACAAGGAGTCTCTTGTGTCCCGAACACACCCAATACAATGGTAAATTGTATAGGTGCACTAGTTCGGCGAAGAGATGGTGATACAAGTGCAATATGGATGGTAGATATAGGTTTTTGTAAACTGAAAATATAAAAACAGCAAGGTAACAAGCGGTAAAACTGAGTGTAAACGGTATTGCAATGATAGGTGAGGGAGTCCTGGATTAGGGGTGTTCGGATAGCCGGACTATACCTTCGGCCGGAGTCCTCGACTATGAAGATACAAGATTGAAGACTTCATCCCGTGTCCTGAAGGGACTTTCCTTGGCGTGGAAGGCAAGCTTGGCGATACGGATATGTAGATCTCCTACCATTGTAACCGACTCTGTGTAACCCTAGCCCTCTCCGGTGTCTATATAAACCGGAGGGTTTTAGTCCGTAGGACATAACAAGAACAACAATCATACCATAGGCTAGCTTCTAGGGTTTAGCCTCCTTCATCTCGTGGTAGATCTACTCTTGTACTACCCATATCATCAATATTAATCAAGCAGGAGTAGGGTTTTACATCCATCGAGAGGGCCCGAACCAGGGTAAAAACATTGTGTCCCTTGTCTCCTGTTACCATCCGCCTAGACGCATAGTTCGGGACCACCTACCCGAGATCCGCCGGTTTTGACACCGACATTCGTGCTTTCATTAAGAGTTCCTCTATGTCGTCACTTTTACGCCTGATGGCTCCTCCGATCTTCAACAGCGATGCAGTCCAGGGTGAGACCTTTCGCCCCGGACAGATCTTCGTATTCGGCGGCTTTGCACTGCGGGCCAATTCGCTTGGTCATCTGGAGCAGATCGAAAGCTACGCCCCTGGCCATCAAGTCAGATTTGGAAGTTTGAACTACACGGCTGACATCCGCGGAGACTTGATCTTCGACGGATTTGAGCCACAGCCGAGCGCGCCGCACTGTCACGAAGGGCATGATTTAGCTCTGCCACCGAACAGTGTCCTGGAGGCCGCACCCTCATCATCTCCGACCCTTGGTTCGGAGACAACTGCGCCGATCTCGGATGGGTCGTTGGACGTCACCTCGGAGGCTGCGATCTGTATGGCGGTCGAGCCGAACACCAGCTTTGTCCCCTGCGAAGCTCGTGACTCCAAGGCGCCGGACTCCACTCCGGACTCCGAGCCCCCCCGCGCCCCTGCCGATCGAATCCGATTGGGCGCCGATTATGGAATTCACCGCCGCGGACATCTTTTAGCACTCGCCCTTTGGCGATATTTTGAAATCACTAAAGTCTCTCTCTTTATCAGGAGAGCCCTGGCCGGACTACGGTCAGTAAGGTAGGGATACGGACGATGAACAAATTCAAAGCCCACCCACCACCCACTTTGTAGCCATTGTCGCTGATTTAACCGACATGCTCGACTTCGACTCCGAAGACATCGACGGTATGGACGTCGATGTAGGAGACGATCAAGAACCAGCGCCTATAGGGCACTGGAAAGCCACCTCGTCATATGACATATACATGGTGGAGACCCCAAAAGAAGGCGATGGCGATGGAACAGCGGAGGATGACCCCTCCAAGAAACAGCCTAAACGTCGGCGTCAACGGCGCCGCTCTAAATCCCGCCAAAGCAGAAAACGGTGATTCCGGCACAGGAGATAATAGCACTCCGGACAGCGCCGAAGAAAACCCCCTCCAGCAAGATTAAGCACAGGAGGATGGAGAAGCCAGCCCTCACAAGAGAGCGGCAGATAGAGAGGTCGAGGATGATAATTACATGCCTCCCTCCGAAGACGAGGCAAGCCTTGACGACGACGAATTTGTCGTGCCTGAGGATCCCATCGAGCAGGAGCGCTTCAAGCGCAGGCTAATGGCCACTGCGAGTAGTCTCAAGAAAAAGCAGCAACAGCTTAGAGCTGATCAAGACTTGCTAGCTGACAGATGGACTGAAGTCCTTGTGGCCGAAGAGTATGAACTCGAATGCCGCTCCAAGAGCTACCCAAAGCGCAGGTTGCTACCCCGATTAGAGGAGGAAGTACCTACATCACCAGTGCATGACGCGTCCGACCGGCCACCTCATGGCCGCGATACAGAGGCCTCTCGGCCCTCCACTCAAGCCGCACCCCGGCACCGCTTAAAACACACTAATGCCCGGGAAAATGCGCCAGACCTGCGAGATATATTGGAAGACAAGGCAAGGCAAACAAGATTGATCTACGGATCGCGTGGGCGCCCCACGACACGAGACGATAATCGTCACGCCGCATACAGTAAATCCGGCCGGGCCGAACACAATAGACAAAGCTCATTTGAGCTACATCGTGATATAGCCCAGTACAGAGGTGCCGCACACCCACTATGCTTCACAGATGAAGTAATGGATCATCAAATCCCCGAGGGTTTCAAACCCGTAAACATTGAGTCATACGATGGCACAACAGACCCTGCGGTATGGATCGAGGATTATCTCCTTCATATCTACATGGCCCGCGGCGATGATCTACACGCCATCAAATACCTCCCACTCAAGCTTAAAGGACCAGCTCGGCATTGGCTTAACAGCTTGCCAGCGGAATCAATTGGTTGTTGGAGGACCTGGAAGCCGCATTCCTCGACAATTTCTAGGGCACCTATGTGCGACCACCAGACGCCGATGACCTAAGCGACATAATTCAGCAGCCAGAGGAATCGGCCAGGCAATTCTGGACGCGGTTCCTAACAAAGAAAAATCAAATCGTTGACTATCCGGATACAGAGGCCCTAGCGGCTTTCAAGCACAATATCCGTGATGAGTGGCTTGCCCGGCACCTTGGACAGGAAAAGCTAAAATCTATGGCAGCACTCACGACACTCATGACCCGCTTTTGTGTGTGAGAAGACAACTGGCTAGCTCGTAGCAATAACATAACCAAGAGCCCTGGTAATTCGAATACCAAGGACAACAGTGGGAGGTCGCGTCGCAACAAGCAAAAGCGCCGCATTAACAGCGACAATGCAGAGGATACGACAGTTAATGCCGGATTCAGAGGCTCCAAATCCGGTCAGCGGAAAAAACCATTCAAAAGAAATACTCTGGGCCTGTCCAGTTTGGACCGAATACTCGACCGCTCGTGCCAGATACATGGCACCCCCGAAAAGCCAACAAATCACACCAACAGGGATTGTTGGGTGTTCAAGCAAGCGGGCAAATTAAATGCCGAAAATAGAGACAAGGGGCTGCATAGCGACGACGAGGAGGAGCCCCGGCCGCCGAACAACAATGGACAGAAGGGATTCCCCCCACAAGTGCGGATGGTGAACATGATATACGCAACCCACATCCCCAAGAGGGAGCGGAAGCGTGCGTTAAGGGACGTATACGCGATGGCGCCAGTCGCCCCAAAGCTCAACCCCTGGTCCTCCTGCCCGATCACTTTTGATCGAAGGGACCACCCCACTAGCATCCGTCATGGCGGATTCGCCGCGTTGGTTCTAGACCCAATTATTGACGGATTTCACCTCACTAGAGTCCTTATGGACGGCGACAGTAGCCTGAACCTGCTTTACCAGGATACAGTGTGGAAAATGGGCATCGATCCCTCGAGGATTAAACCCACTAAAACGACCTTTAAATGCATCATACCAGGTGTAGAGGCCAACTGTACAGGCTCAGTCACACTTGAAGTGGTCTTCGGATCTCCGGATAACTTCCGAAGCGAGGAGTTAATCTTCGACATAGTCCCGTTCCACGGTGGCTATCACGCACTGCTCGGGCGAACCGCATTTGCCAAGTTCAATGTGGTGCCGCACTACGCATACCTCAAGCTCAAGATGCCAGGCCCTCACGGAGTCATTACGGTCAATGGAAACACCGAACGCTCTCTCCGAACGGAGGAGCATACGGCGAATATTGCAGCAGAAGTGCAAAGCAGCCTTTCAAGGCAATTTTCCAGTCCGGCTACTAAACGTCCGGACAACTTCAAGAGCGCCCCGAGTAACCTACAACAAGACCGTCTGGCACGTTCCGAGCAAGCGTAGCAATGCGGCCCCGACCCCAGCCCTTGCGAAATTGCGAAACCAGTACTGCACATACATAACTACGCTCTGGAAATACCATGGGCATAGGGGAAGGGGAACCATCACGGCACACCTGAAACACGGCTTAAACCGCACTAGGGGCTGCCGATTTCTTAATTTTCTTTTACTTTCAGGACTCCATTCTTTGGAAGGCCTAATCGGCAGTACAATTGCCGCACAAACGCTGCAAGAACCAGGGAAGCAGAAAGTTACGCCGCATCATGGAATTCCCAGGTGGTCTCTATAACGAGCAATATACCTGTTTCACATACCATTCCGCAGCCTGCCCCTGGAAAGGACATGTTAAATAGTCCCGCCTTTTGCTTATCACACTATTTGTATCGTTCTACTTTGATCATAGCTTTTTTAAATAAACAATGCATAGCTTTCGTCTATTATTGCATTAATCTCTTTTATATATGTTCATTAATGACATGTTGCACCCGTACACTCTGGTATGGCCAATACGCCAGGGGCTTAAGTACCCCTCAATATGGTGTGAGAAGTCCGAACACTTTCCCAAGTGCGGCACCCCGAACTTATAGCATTATATGCATCGGCTCCGAATCATGTCTTGGGTCAATAGTTGGGTTTGCCCGGCTCCTATGTTTTGGTGCCTTACGTTCCGTTATATCGGCTAAGGTAGCACTAGGAGAACTACTGCGATTGTGCCCCAGTTGAGCTGGGCTAAGCACCTTAGTAGATAAAGCTAAAACTGACTGTCATGATGAAGCAAGAGACTGGTCGCTCTTCGAGAGGTTTTTTGAGTCCCTAAAGACTTATGCCGCTTAGAGCGAGGAGTCGGCTTTGTCCGGCCTAGGCATGGATAGCACCCCGAACTCGGTCTTCTGAATACTAGGGGCTTCGCCGAAATTTAAAATTATAGAATTCTTTGGCTAAGTGAGAGTGTTCAAGCATTATAGTCCGATTGCCTTGTTCGTTGTGCTGAGCGCCTCCCTCGAAGGACCCAAACATGGGAAAAAGAGCGCTCGGGTTTATCCCGAACACCCCAGCACTAGTGGCATGGGGGCAGAAGCCGACGACTCGCCATCTCTCAATTTTGATAAACAGCCGCACAGAAGGTAGTATTTTAAATTCAAAACGCATTGCTTAGCGCATATGATAAAGTTTTCAGCGCACATGACAAAACGAGAGAGTTTACTCAAATATTACATCCCTGGAACATTCATCCGCCATAAGGCGGGCACCCTTCAGAACGCCCTCATAATACAACTCAGGCTTGCGATGCTCTTTCCCCAGCGGTGGCCCGTCCTTCACAAGCTTCTCAGCGTCCAACTTGCCCCAGTGCACCTTAGCACGGGCAAGGGCCCTACGGGCACCTTCAATGCAGACGGAGCGCTTGATGACTTCGAGCCTTGGACAAGCCTCCACCAGCCGCCGCACTAGCCCGAAGTAGCTCCCAGGCAGAGCCTCTCCAGGCCACAATCGAACTATGAGGCCCCTCATGGCCTGTTCGGCCACCTTGTGGAGCTTGACCAGTTGCTTCAGCTGGTCGCTCAAGGGCAAAGGGTGTCCGGCCTTAGCATACTGAGACCAGAACACCTTCTCCGTCGAGCTGCCCTCCTCAGCTCGGTAGAATGCGGCGGCATCGGACACGCTGCGGGGCAAATCTGCGAATGCTCCTGGAGAGCTCCGGATTCGGGTAAGTAACAAATAATTCACTTTCACATGCTTGCTTTGCATAAAGAAATCCTTACCCGCCGCTATCTTTTTCATCGCATCCACCTCCTGAAGGGCATTCTGGGCTTCGGCCTTGGCAGACTTGGCATTTTCAATGGCCGCCGCGAACTCGGACGCTCGCGTCTTCGAGTCAAGCTCAAAACTCTCATGTTTTTTCATGAGAGCCTTGAGCTCTTGCCGCACCTCGCCAACCTGCGCCTCATACTTCTCCCGCTCGGTGCGCTCCATTGCCGCCCTCTTCTCGGCCTCGGACAGCGCTTGCTTAGGGGTCGCCACCTCAGTTGTGGCCCCTACAATAGCCACGTTAATCCTGTCATTTTTTGCAATTGCACCTTTTATATATTTCAATAAGGTATTTCTTACCTTCTCCTCGAGCTGCCGCTTGGCAAGGCCGAGCTCTTGCTCAGACCGCTTGAGGTCCTGCTTCAGCGTGCCCACCTCCACAGTCAGTGCGACGGACGTTAGCAGCGAAGCCTGCATACGCATATTCACTCGTTTTTTGTTAGACTCCTGCGAATTTTATTAGATCCTCTATTCAGCTTTTCTTTCCGAATGCCGAACAGAGCATCAGGGGCTACTGTCTATGCGGTAATATTTTTACATATTCTTTACTTACCACAAAGCCTGTTAGAAGGCTGGCACAGGCTTCAGTCAGTCCGCTCTTGGCGGACTGAACCTTCTGGATCACCGCATTCATAATAGTGCGGTGCTCCTCGTCGATGGAGGCGCCGTTAAGCACCTCCAGCAAATTGTCCGGTGCCTCCGGTTGGACGGAGGTCACCGGCTCGGTAGGCTTGCTCCTCTTGGAAGGAGGCTGCCTACTGGAGTCCGGAACCGTTGAAGGTTTCGGCGCGGTGTCCGGCTCAAAGCCGGACTTAGAGCCCTGGGGGGTTCTATCCCCTTTACTCCTGGAGTCCGGGAGGTTGCTTTGTGGCTCCTCTAGGACCACCTCCTCCTGGCTCGGAACCTGTTGCGACGCCATTTCGGCATCGTCCGTAGGGCGGGGGGAGGTATCCGTCGGAATTGAATTCACATCCGATGAGTCCAGGGAACCGCTCGACGACATGTCGAGCCCGGCCTTGGGCAGACTGCATAATTATATTCGACATAAGGAAAAGCTGTGCAATAAAGGAATGCTATGAATTACTCTGGTATTTGGACACTTACGATTTCGCCAGGGGCTTGGCCCTGAGCGGCCACTCCTCTCTGCCGTCGTCGGCGTTGGTGGAGTAGTCCGGAGGAAGGGTTTTCCCCTTCTTGGACCCTTCGGCCTCCCCGGTTGGGGCGGCCTTCCTTTTCTTTCCTCCCCCCGCTGGAGGGGGAGAGGCTTCTTCTTCCTCATCCTCGTCTTCGCAGGAGGAGTGCGTCTCAGAGTCGTCGGACGATGAGTCCGACACCACCGGGCGCCGGGAACTCTTTTGAGTTCCCGTGGCCTTCTTCTTCGGCACCACGTAAGGGGCCAGAGCCAGCAGCTTCGCCAAGCTAGCATCGGCTGGGCCTTCGGGCAGAGGGGCTGGACAATTAACCTGTTCGGCCTTCTTCTACCATGCTTGTCAAAGGCACGGGAGATTAGATCCCGCATAGAGTCAAACTATGAAAAACAAATATCCTGTAATAGGTAGAAGCAGCTTACCGTGTTGGTGTGCGCTGCGTGCTAAATCCGCGATCTTCTGTTGCGGATGCGGGAGCCTCGGCGCCCTTGAAAAGCACCTTCCAGGCATCTTCGTACGTCGTGTCGAAGAGCCTGTTTAGAGTTTGGTGCTGCGCCGGGTCGAACTCCCACAAATTGAAGGCCCGTTGTTGGCATGGGAGGATCCAGCGGACGAGCATGACCTGGACTACATTGACAAGTCTGAGCTTCTTGCTCACCAGGTTTTCGATGCAAGATTGCAGTCTGGTCACCTCTCCCTTTTCACCCCACGACTGGCCGGTCTCCTTCTAGGAGTTGAGCCGCGTAGGGGTTCCAGATCGGAATTCGGGGGCTGCGACCCACTCAGGGTCGCGCGGCTCGGTGATGTAAAACCACCCCGATTGCCACCCCTTTAGGGTCTCCACGAAGGAGCCCTCGAGCCACAGGACGTTGGGCATCTTGCCCACCATGGCGCCTCCGCACTCCGCCTGGTTGCCGCGCACCACCTTTGGCTTGACGTTAAAGGTCTTGAGCCATAGGCCGAAGTGGGGTTGGATGCAGAGGAAAGCCTCGCACACGACGATAAACGCCGAGATGTTGAGGACAAAATTCGGGGCCAGATCGTGGAAATCCAGGTCGTAGTAGAACATGAGCCCCCGAACAAATGGGTGGAGAGGAAAGCCCAGTCCGCGGAGGAAATGAGGGAGGAACACCACCCTCTCATGGGGCCCTGGGGTGGGGATGAGCTGCCCCGCTTCGGGAAGCCGGTGCGTGATGTCGTTAGACACGAATCCGGCCTTCCTCAGCTTTTTGATGTGTCCCTCCGTAACGGAAGAGACCATCCACCTGCCTCCCGCTCCGGACATGGCTGGAGAAAGGTTGAGGTGGGGAATGCGGACTTGGGTGCTGGAGCTCGAGTGCGCGGAAATGGATGAGCAAGGTAGGAAGAAGGCATGGATGAAAAAGGTGGATCCTTATCCCCTTATATGGGCGGACGCAACTATGCGCCCCCACCAGCCTGGTAAAACTCGCTTATCTCCCAAGCACCATGATCAATGGCGCGGTTGGGTTACCCATGCCTGTATTGATGAGAATCCCGGAATAAGGGGACACGATCTTTGCTTCGACAAGACGTGCCAAGGAAACCGCCTCGCTAAACGCGCCGAGGCGGAACAGTAAAAACGATTCGAATAAAGGCTTGGCCATGGTGTGATGTCACGCTACGGAATACGTCAGCAGATTAGATTTGTGTAAATATTATTCTCTCTATGGCAATATGTGGAAACTTATTTTGCAGAGCCGGACACTATCCTTGTGTTCAAAATCTTCTATGAAGTACTTGGAGGAGGAACCCGCCTTGCAATGCTGAAGACAATCTGCGCGCCGGACTCGTCGTCATTGAAGCCTGGTTCAGGGGCTACTGAGGGAGTCCTGGATTAGGGGGTGTTCGGATAGCCGGACTATACCTTCGGTCGGACTCCTGGACTATGAAGATACAAGACTGAAGACTTCGTCCCGTGTCCGGAAGGGACTTTCCTTGGCGTGGAAGGCAAGCTTGGCGATACGGATATGTAGATCTCCTACCATTGTAACCGACTCTATGTAACCCTAGCCCTCTCCCGTGTCTATATAAACCGGAGGGTTTTAGTCCATAGGACATAACAAGAACAACAATCATACCATAGGCTAGCTTCTAGGGTTTAGCCTCCTTGATCTCGTGGTAGATCTACTCTTGTACTACCCATATCATCAATATTAATCAAGCAATAATAGGGTTTTACCTCCATCGAGAGGGCCCGAACCTGGGTAAAAACATCGTGTCCCTTGTCTCCTGTTACCATCCGCCTAGACGCACAGTTCGGGACCCCCTACCCGAGATCGGCCGGTTTTGACACCGACAATAGGAAACAAAGCCTAGGGTTCATACTTTCACTAGTGCAAGTTATCTCAACAATAATAACATAATTGGATCATATAACTATCGCTCAACATGCAACAAAGAGTCACTCCAAAGTCACTAATAGTGGAGAACAAACGAAGAGATTATGGTAGGGTACGTAACCACCTCAAAGTTTATTCTTTCCAATCAATCCGTTGGGCTATTCCTATAAGTGTCACAAACAGCCCTAGAGTTCGTACTCGAATAACACCTTAAGACACAAATCAACCAAAACCCTAATGTCACCTAGATACTCCAATGTCACCTCAAGTATCCTTGGGCATGATTATATGATATGCATCACACAATCTCAATTCATCTACTCAAACAAACACATAGAACCTCAAAGAGTGCCCCAAACTTTCTACCGGAGAATCACGACGAAAACGTGTGCCAACCCCTATGCATAGTTTCATGGGTGGAACCCGCAAGTTGATCACCAAAACATACATCAAGTGAATCACGTGATATCCCATTGTCACCACAGATACGCACGGCAAGACATACATCAAGTGTTCTCAAATCTTTAAATACTCAATCCGATAAGATTACTTCAAAGGGAAAACTCAATCCATTACAAGAGAGTAGAGGGGGAGAAGAAACATAACATCCAACTATAATAGCAAAGCTCGCGATACATCAAGATCGTGCCAAAAAGAACACGAGAGAGAGAGATCAAACACATAGCTACTAGTACATACCCTCAGCCCCGAGGGTGAAGTACTCCCTCCTCGTCATGGAGAGCGCCGGGATGACGAAGATGGTCACTGGTGAGGGTTCCCCCCCCCTCTGGCAGGGTGCCGGAACAGGGTCCCGATTGGTTTTTGGTGGCTACAGAGGCTTACGGCGGCGGAACTCCCGATCTAATCTCCGTTCTGGAAGTTTTATGATACGTCGGTGGAGCTTCGGGGGCCCCACGAGGTAGGGGGCGCGCCCCCACCCTCGTGGCCAACTCCCGTACCTTCTGACGTAGAGTCCAAGTCTATCCTGTGGCTTTCCTTCCAACAATAACTTCTCCAGTTGATTTCGTTCCGTTTCGACTCCGTCTGATATTCCTTTTCCTCGAAACACTGAAATAGTCATAAACAACAAATCTAGGTTGGGCCTCCGGTTAATAGGTTAGTCCCAAAAGTAATATAAAAGTGGATAATAAAGCCCAATATTTCCCAAAACAGTAGATAATATAGCATGGAGCAATCACAAATTATAGATATGTTGGAGACGTATCAAGCATCCCCAAGCTAAATTCCTGCTCGTCCTCGAGTAGGTAAATGATAAAAAAGATAATTTTTGATGTGAAATGATAGATGGCATAATTTCAATGTAATTCTTCTTACTTGTATATGAATATTCAGATTCAAAAGATTCAAGACAAAAGTTCATATTGACATAAAAATAATAATACTTCAAGCATACTAACTAAGCAATTATGTCTTCTCAAAATAAAATGGCCAAAGAAAGTTCATCCCTACAAAATCATATAGTTTAGTCATGCTCCATTTTCGTCACACAAGAATGCTCTCATCATGCACAACCCCGATGACAAGCCAAGCAATTGTTTCATACTTTTAGTGATCTCAAACTCATAAACCTTCACGCAATACATGAGCGTGAGCCATGGATATAGCACTATGGGTGGAATAGAATATGATGATGGGAGTTATGTGGAGAAGACAAAAAAGGAGAAAGTCTCACATCAACGAGGCTAATCAATGGCTATGGAGATGCCCATCGATTGATGTTAATGCAAGGAGTAGGGATTGCCATGCAACGGATGCACTAGAGCTATAAATGTATGAAAGCTCAACAAAAGAAACTAAGTGGGTGTGCATCCAACTTCCTTGCTCACGAAGACCTAGGGCACTTGAGGGGGCCCATTGTTGGAATATACAAGCCAAGTTCTACAATGAAAAATTCCCACTGGTATATGAAAGTGACAACATATGAGACTCTCTATATGAAGAACATGGTGCTACTTTGAAGCACAATATATGAGACTCGCTATATCATGGTGCTACTTTGAAGCACAAGTGTGGAAAAAAGGATAGTAGAATTGCCCCTTTTTTTGGGCCTTCTTTTTCTTTTCTTTGTCCTTTCTCTTTTTTTGGGACAATGCTCTATTGAATGATGATCGTCACACTTCTATTTATTTACAACTCAATGATTACAACTTGATACTAGAACAAGGTATGACTCTATATGAATGCCTCCGGCGGTGTACCGGGATATGCAATGAACCAAGAGTGACATGTATGAAAGAATTATGAACGGTGGCTTTGCCACATATACTATGTCCCACATATACTATGTCAACTACATGATCATGCTAGCAATATGACAATGATGAATGTGTCATGAAGAACGGTATGGTGGAAAGTAGCATGGCAATATATCTCGGAATGGCTATGGAAATGCCATAATAGGTAGGTATGGTGGCTGTTTTGAGGAAGATATAAGGAGGTTTATGTGTGAAATAGCGTATCATATCACGGGGTTTGGATGCACCGGCGAAGTTTGCACCAACTCTCAATGTGAGTAAGGGCAATGCACGGTACCAAAGAGGCTAGCAATGATGGAAGGGTGAGAGTGCGTATAATCCATGGACTCAACATTAGTCATAAAGAACTCACATACTTATTGCAAAAATCTACAAGCCATCAAAAACCAAAGCACTATGCGCATGCTCCTAGGGGGGTAGATTGGTAGGAAAAGACCATCGCTCGTCCCCGACCGCCACTCATAAGGAGGACAATCAAATAACACCTCATGTTTCAAATTTGTTACATAACGTTTACCTTACGTGCATGCTACAGGACTTGCAAACTTCAACACAAGCACTTCTCAAATTCACAATTACTCTACTAGCATGACTTTGATATTACTATCTCCATATCTCAAAACAATCATCAATCATCAAACTTCTCTTAGTATTCAACACACTCATAAGAAAGTTTTTACTATTCTTGAATACCTAGCATATTAAGATTTAAGCACATTACCATGATATTTAAGACTCTCAAAATAATATAAGTGAAGCATGATAGTTCATCTATTTATTCAAAATAAAACCACCATTGTGCGCTAAAAGATATAAGTGAAGTACTAGAGCAATTGACAAACTACTCCGAAAGATAAAAGTGAAGATCAATGAGTAGTCGAATAATTATGCAACTATGTGAAGACTCTCCCATTTAAGAATTTCAGATCTTGGTATTTTATTCAAACAGCAAGCAAAGCAAAAGAAAATTACATGACGCTCCAAGCAAAACACATATCATGTGGTGAATAAAAATATAGCTCCAAGTAGAGTTACTGATGAACGAAGACGGAAGAGGGGATGCCTTCCGGGGTATCCCCAAGATTAGGCTCTTGGTTATCCTTGAATATTACCTTGGGGTGCCTTGGGCATCCCCAAGCTTAGGCTCTTGCCACTCCTTATTCCATAGTCCATCGAATCTTTACCCAAAACTTGAAAACTTCACAACACAAAACTCAATAGAAATCTCGTAAGCTCTGTTAGCGAAAGAAAACAAAACACCACTTCAAGGTACTGTAATGAACTCATTCTTTATTTATATTGGTGTTAAACCTACTGTATTCCAACTTCTCTATGGATTATAAACTATTTTACTAACCATGGATTCAACAAAATAAGCAAACAACACACGAAAAACAGAATCTGTCAAAAACAGAACAGTCTGTAGTAATATGTAACTAACGCGAACTTATGGAACTCAAAAAATTCTAAAATAAATTGGTGGACCTGAAGAATTTTTCTAGTAATCATCTTCAAAAATAATCAACTAAATATCACTCTCCAGTAAAACGTTCTAGCTAATCTCGTGAGTGCTAAAGTTTCTGTTTTTTACAGCATGATCATAAAGACTTCACCCAAGTCTTCCCAAAGGTTCTACTTGGCACAAACACTAATTAAAACACAAAACCACATCTAAACATAAGCTAGATGGATTATTTATTCCTAAACAGAACCAAAAAGAAAGAAACTAAAATAAAATTGGGTTGCCTCCCAGCGAGCGCTATCGTTTAACGCCCCTAGCTAGGCATGATGATTTCAGTGATGCTCACATAAAACATAAGAATTGAAACATAAAGAGAGCATCGTGAAGAATATGACTAGCACATTTAAGTCTAACCCACTTCCTATGCATAGGGATTTTGTGAGAAAACAATTTATGGGAATAATAATCAACTTGCATAGGAAGGTAAAACAAGCATAACTTCAAAACTTTAAGCACATAGAGAGGAAACTTGATATTATTGCAATTCATACAAGCATATGTTCCTCCCTCATAATAATTTTCAGTAGCATCATGAATGAATTCAACAATATAACCAGCACCTAAAGCATTCTTTTCATGATCTACAAGCATAGCATTTTTATTACTCTCCACATAAGCAAAATTCTTCTCAAGAATAGTAGTGGGAGCAAACTCAACAAAATAACTATCATGTGATTGAAAATTAAGATCAAGATGACAAGTTTCATGGTTATCATTATTCTTTAAAGCATACGTGTCATCACAATAATCATCATAGATAGGAGGCATGATTTCATCATAGTAAATTTGCTCATCAAAGCTTGGGGGACAAAAAATATCATCTTCATCAAACATAGCTTCCCCAAGCTTGTGGCTTTGCATATCATTAACATCATGGATATACAAGGAATTCATACTAACAACATTGCAATCATGCTCATCATTCAAATATTTAGTGCCAAACATTTTAGAGATTTCTTCTTCTAGCACTTGAGCACAATTATCCTTTCCATCATACTCACGAAAGATATTAAAAAGGTGAAGCGTATGAGACAAACTCAATTCCATTTTTTTGGTAGTTTTCTTTTATAAAATAGACTAGTGCTAAAACAAGAAACAAAAGATTCGATTGCAAGATCTAAAGATATACCTTCACTTACCTAGCCTCCCCGGCAACGGCGCCAGAAAAGAGCTTGATGTCTACTACACAACCTTCTTGTAGACGTTGTTGGGCCTCTAAGTGTAGAGGTTTGTAGGACAGTAGCAAATTTCCCTCAAGTGGATGACCTAAGGTTTATCAATCCGTGGGAGGCGTAGGATGAAGATGGTCTCTCTCAAGCAACCTTGCAACCAAATAACAAAGAGTCTCTTGTGTCCCCAACACACCCAATACAATGATAAATTGTATAGGTGCACTAATTCGGCGAAGAGATTATGATACAAGTGCAATATGGATGGTAGATATAGGTTTTTGTAAACTGAAAATATAAAAACAGCACGGTGACAAGCGGTAAAAGTGAGCGTAAACGGTATTGCAATGATAGGAAACAAGGCCTAGGGTTCATACTTTCACTAGTGCAAGTTCTCTCAACAATAATAACATAATTGGATCATATAACTATCCCTCAACATGCAACAAAGAGTCACTCCAAAGTCACTAATAGTGGAGAACAAACGAAGAGATTATGGTAGGGTACGAAACCACCTCAAAGTTTATTCTTTCCAATCAATCCGTTGGGCTATTCCTATAAGTGTCACAAACAGCCCTAGAGTTCGTACTCGAATAACACCTTAAGACACAAATCAACCAAAACCCTAATGTCACCTAGATACTCCAATGTCACCTCAAGTATCCGTGGGCATGATTATACGATATGCATCACACAATCTCAATTCATCTACTCAAACAAACACATAGAACCTCAAAGAGTGCCCCAAAGTTTCTACCAGAGAATCACGACGAAAACGTGTGCCAACCCCTATGCATAGGTTCATGGGCGGAACCCGCAAGTTGATCACCAAAACATACATCAAGTGAATCACGTGATATCCCATTGTCACCACAGATACGCATGGCAAGACATACATCAAGTGTTCTCAAATCTTTAAAGACTCAATCCGATAAGATTACTTCAAAGGGAAAACTCAATCCATTACAAGAGAGTAGAGGGGGAGAAGAAACATAAGATCCAACTATAATAGCAAAGCTCGCGATACATCAAGATCGTGCCAAATCAAGAACACGAGAGAGAGAGATCAAACACATAGCTACTGGTACATACCCTCAACCCCGAGGGTGAACTACTCCATCCTCGTCATGGAGAGCACCGGGATGATGAAGATGGTCACCGGTGAGGGTTCCCCCCCCCTCCGGCAAGGTGCCGAAACAGGCTCCCGATTGGTTTTTGGTGGCTACAGAGGCTTGCGGTGGCGGAACTCCCGATCTAATCTCCGTTCTGGAAGTCTTACAATACGTATGTATATATGGGTGCAAGGGGTACGTCGGTGGAGCTTCGGGGGCCCCATGAGGCAGGGGGCGCGCCCTAGGGGGTGGGCGCGCCCCCACCCTTGTGGCCAGCTCCCGTATCTTCTGACGTAGAGTCCAAGTCTATCTTGTGGCTTTCCTTCCAAAAATAACTTCTCCAGTTGATTTTGTTCCGTTTCGACTCCGTCTGATATTCCTTTTCCTCGAAACACTAAAATAGGCATAAAACAGCAAATCTGGGCTGGGCCTCCGGTTAATAGGTTAGTCCCAAAAGTAATATAAAAGTGGATAATAAAGCCCAATATTGCCTAAAACAGTAGATAATATAGCATGGAGCAATCAAAAATTATAGATACGTTGGAGACGTATCACGCGGCTCCCGGGGAACGAGACCGAGTCGCAGCCACAAGAGGGTGAGTGCGTTCTCCTCGCTACTCACGTCGACCGCGGGTTTTCTTTGCCTCCCCACCCTTTCTTTCGAGGTTTCTTGAACTTCTTTGGGGCGCAACTCCACCACTTTACCCCAAACACCGTCGTGTATCTTGCTGCTTTCGTGTCCATGTGCGAGAACTTCCTGGGTTGTCGGCCACACTGGGGTCTCTTCAAACACATATTCACGTGTCGTTCTCAGTCGGTCAAGAAGGCCAACCCGATTGATGAGAGGACGCATGTGATCCAGATGTGCGGGGGTCTTGGGATTCAGATGAGGGGTAAAAGGTCTTTCCCAGCCATGATCCTTCCTGAGTCGGTCCGAGGGTGGCAGTCGACCTGGTTCTACTGCAAGGACCAGCCGACTCCAGGTCAGTCGACTGGACTTCCCCCCATTTTCCATGGCCCGAGTGGAGAAGCCCTCTGCCTTGAAAGTGACCCCAGAGGAGAAGGCACGAGTGAAGGTGATGGTCGAGCGAGTAGTCCAGCTTGCCTGTGATGGGGTAACCGGTATGGATCTGTTGGAGGTCTTCCTCAGGCGACGCATCCAACCGCTTCAAGCTCGTGACCATTCGATGTGGATGTATTCGGGCATTGACAACAGCACTCGGATCCATCCAGAGGAAGTCGATGAAGCTACATTGGAGGGGTGGCTGAGGGGTATCGCTGGCAACAAAGATAACCCTAGGGGATCCAGGAGGCACTACAAAAAAAAGACACATCCGTGACATTTTGGGCCGAACGAATTTTTTTTCTGTCATACATATGACACTTCTATGACGATAATTGTGACAAAACCCGGTATCATCGTAGATGTGGTGGGCTCCTACTTCTATGACAAAAAATCATGATAGAAAATGGGCTTTTCGTCCTGGACGGGCCGGAGACATAGCTGCATGACATTCTTTGGGCCGTCCATGATGGAAAAAACCGTGGTAGAAGCGAGGGCGAGGAAAATTTCGGGGAGCTCCCAGTTACGTTGGGAGGTCGGGGGCCGAGCGATGCACGTTTCTCTCGTACACGTACGCGCGTGTGTGCGAGGCGTTGGCTCTAACTAAACCTGAGCGAGGCGTTGGGCTCTAACTAAACCCGAGCGATTGCACTGCAGGCTACGCGTTACTGAACCCGAGCGATCGATCGATGACTGTTAGCTGAACCCGATCGAGCGATTCCTTCGCTACTGCTGCTACCTGAAGCCGATCGATGCTACCTCTGGGACGAACAGTGAGTGTTGCGGGGGGTGGGGGTTGGATGAACAGTGAGCAGTGGCATTGCCTCTGGATGAACAGGACCCCGTGGTGTGGTGGAGGGCTGGATGAACAGTAGATGGTGGAGGGGTGCCCATGGAGGGGTGGTTGAACAAGACCCCGTGGTGTGGAGGGCTGGATGAACAGTAGATGGTGGAGGGGTGCCCGTGGAGGGGTGGTTGAATAGGAACCCGTGGTGTGGAGGGCTGGATGAACAGTAGACGGTGGAGGGGTGGTTGAACAGTAGCCGGTGGAGTAGCGCGCGGTGGAGGCTGGATGAACAGGAGCCCGCGGAGGCTGGAGGAGGTCGGCGGTGGAGATGAATAGTATCCCGTGGAGTCCCGTTATGCGGTACGCCACACCCCTCCCGATGAACAGGACCCCCGTTTCAACCGTAGCGCTCCAACACAAGTCCATTTCGTCCGTTTTGCGGTACGCCACACCCCACCCGGTCAACAGGACCCCCGTTTCGACTGTAGGAGGTCTGTTTCCTCCGTTTTGCGGTACGCCACACCCCTCTCAATCAACAGGACCCCGTTCTGAACATAGGAGGTCCGTTTCCTCCGTTGTGCGGTACGCCAGGCCTCGTTTCCATCGCCTTTTCTGTCCAAGCCCTCCCGATGAACACGACCACGCATTCCGTTCCGACCCAGCCGGTTGGCTCCCACGTGTTCCGTTGCCTCCCGATGAACACGACGCATTCCATTGCCTCCTGATGAACACAATGCATTCCGGTGGCTCCCCATGAACACGACGCATTCCGTTGCCTCCCGATGAACACGACGACGACGCTGTTTCTCTGTTCCGACCCAGCCATGTACACGAGCCCTGGCCGTACGTATGCGCGAGTAGGCGTTCGAGACCCCGCTCGTATGTACACATATATGGTCGTATTTTCTTCCTTGCACCCTGGCCGTTGTGCGTACGTGTACATGCTACATGCGCGCCTCTACTATGAAACATACGCGCCTCTACTACGACACGTGCGCGCCTCTACATCCACCAGTATATATGTACGTACATGTTCGCGACCAGAATGACAACGCTACGTACGCTTCGACCAGGTGGGTCCCGACTGTCAGGCACTTCCTTGCCTGCGAAGATGTAGCTGGTGGGTCCCAGCAGTCAGGGGGTGACTCGTTTTTTTGCCCGGACGCACTTCCTTGCATGCGAAGATGTAGCTGGTGGGTCCCAGCAGTCAAGGGCAAACTTTTTTTCGTGAAATACGATGGCCCGTCCGGTGGATCCCCGCTGTCAGGTGGAGGAATAATTATTTTGCACGTAATAAGGAGGCACTTCCTTGCTGCGGCCGTGGACCCAGCTGTCAGCCTCTCCACATACAGTCGACGTCCGATGGAAGCCGTTCCTTGACCACGTTGACCACACCGCGCCGAGAGCACCAGGGCGGTGGACGACGGGAGGCCTTGAAAGGGGACGACGTGGAGCTGGGGAAGACGCGGCAGTGGATGCCCACGCGTAGAGGAGTATGAGGGTTCACTGGTTTGCTGCGGTGTGAGGCTGCCGTCGCCGCAGAATAACAGGGGGTGTGGGTGAGTAGAGGGATGGCCTGGCCAGCGGGGGGAGTAGTAGGGGCAGTGAGGCCTCCGCCGCATCGCAGCCGGCCACGGGAGGCAGGAGCACGAGGCACGACCGGCGCTGGTTTGGGCGGCTGGAGCAAGAAGACCAGAGGTTGAAGAAGCACTACGGCCGTTGGATGGACATCGTACGATCACTGGAGCTAGAATCGTGCATATTGACTAAGTTGACAAAGCCCTCCGTCCCAGTCAACTTAGTAGGCCCACAAGTCAGCCTGCCACTATACTGGGTCCCAGCTAACAGGGGGAGTATTCATTTTTTTGTGCGTAATAAGGACGCACTTCCTTGTGTGCGAAGATATAGTTGGTGGGTCCGTGCTGTCAGCGGCGGTAACGTTTTTTCTGAGAAATACAGAGGCCCTTTCGGTGGGTCCCTGATGTCAGGTGGAGGAATCATTATTTTGCACGTAATAAGGAGGCATTTCCTTGCGTGCGGCCGTGGACCCAGCTGTCGGCCTCTCCACATACAGTCCACTTCAGATGCATGTCGGTCGTTGACCACATTGACCAGGCCGCACTGGGAGCACCAGGGCGGTGGACGACGACGAGGCCTAGGAAGGGAACGACGCGGAGGCAGGGAAGACTCGGCAGTTGTTTCCCATGCGGAGGGGAGTACGACTGTACGAGGGTTTACTGGTTCGCCTATCGTCGCTGGAGAATAACAGCAGGTGTGGGTGAGTAGAGGGATGGGTAGGCTAGCGATGGGAGTATGATGGGGCGGTGAGGCCTGCGCAGCAGCAGAGCCGGCCGCGGGGAGGATGGAGCAGGCAGTCCCGCCGGCGCTTGTTTGAGCGGCTGGAGCAGGAAGAGCAAAGATTGAAGAAGCACGACGGCCGTTGGATGGCCATCCAATAGTCACTCCTTGTGCGTCAACCTTTTTTTAGGAAAGCCTCAAATCTGTGGAAAACAGCATACAGCCCATCTGCCATTATTTCTAATAATTTATAGCCCATTTGCTAATTATTAAGGTTTTTTGTGGAGCCCATATTCTTTTTGTTAGCATTACAGCCAATATTGTGACCACGGTTAAAAAATTATACGAAATTTTGCATATTTCGGGGCGGCCCAAACTGTTTTTAATCCTAAAATCTTGACTCACATTCAAACTGATTTTAAAAATAAATGTATATCAATATAAAATCCAACAAATTCTCCATGCATAAAAATTAATGTAAGTTAAAATCTCGAAATGAAAAAAAAAGATATTTGAAACTAATTGCCGGTTTGATGTGTTTTAAAAATGTATAGCCCATTTATCATTACTGATGAGCCATTTTCTCGGCCAGCCGAATGAAAGCTCTCCTCGTCTTGAAAGATTTGCAGCCCAATAGGCCTGACAAAGCGACTTACTTGGAAAATCACAAAAAAACTAGGCTGTGGTCGTGGACCCAGCTGTCAGCCTCTCCACGTACAGTACTCTTCCGATGGAAGTCGTTCCTTGACCATGTTGACCACGCCGCGTGGAGAGCACCACGGCGGTGGACGATGGCGAGGCCTAGGAAGGGGACGACATGGAGCCAGGGAAGATGCGGCAGTGGAAGCCCACGCGGAGAGGAGTACGAGGGTTCACTGGTTCGGCTGCGGTGTGAGGCTGCTGTTGCCGCAGGGCCTGGCCAGCGGTGGGAATAGTAGGGGGCGGTGAGGCCTCCGCGGCAGCACAGCCGGCCACGAGAGGCAGGAGCATGCGACACGACTGGCGCTGCTTTGGGCGGCTGGAGCAAGAAGACTAGAGGTTGAAGAAGCACTACGGCCGTTGGATGGACATCGTGCGGTCACTGGAGCTAGAATCATTCATATTGACTAAGTTGACAAAGCCCTTCATCCCCGTCAACTTAGTACGCCCACAAGTCAGCCTCCCACCAAGGTGGGTCCCAGCTAGCCGGGGGAGTATTCATTTTTTTGTGCGTAATAAGGAGGCACTTCCGGTGGGTCCGAGCTGACAGCGGGGGGAACGGTTTTTTCGCGAAATACGGTGGCCCGTCAGGTGTGTCCCAGCAGTCAAGGGGCAAACGTTTTTTTTCGCAAAATACGGTGGCCCGTCCAGTGGGTCCCTGCTGTCAGTTGGAGGAATCATTGTTTTCTGCGTAATAAGGAGGCACTTACTTGCTGCGGCCGTGGACCCAGCTGAGACTCTCCACGTACAGTATACTTCCGATGGAAGTCGTTCCTTGACCATGTTGACCTCGCCGCATTCTGTTGCATGCATGCATCCATGGGCGTGGTGCGTCCCCACTGTCAACCTCTCACGCACAGTCGTCTTCCGATGACTCTTGGTTGTTGACCATGTTGACCACACCGTGCCGAGCGCACCCAGACTGGAACGACCCGGAGATGGGGAAGACGGGGCAGTGGAGTCGCAGATGGAGAGGAGTGGGAAACTTCACTGGTTCGGGCGCGCGGCAGCACAGCCACAGTGCCGCCCACGGGAGACAGGAGCAAGAACAGAGGTTGAAGAAGGAGCATGGCTGTTGGATTAACATCCAACGGTCTAGCTACTAGAATCATTTGTTGAGTAAGTTGACAAAGCCGTGCGTACACGTTCGCTTACTAGGCCCACAAGTCAGTCACCAAATCTGACGGGTCCTAGCTGTCAACGGGATGAATAATTTTTTCGCAAAACAAGGAGGCACTTCCTTCCATGCGAAGATACTGCCGGTGGGTCCCAGCTGTCAGGTGGAGGAAACATTTTTTCAGCTTAATAAGGAGGAACTTTCCTTGCGTGCGACCATGGACCTCGTGGGTCCCAGCCGCCAGGCTCTCCACGTACAGTCCTCTTCCGATGACTCTCGTTTGTTGACCATGCTGCACCGAACGCAGTGAGGCGGTGGACGACGGCGAGGCCCCGGATGGGCATGACTCGGAGATGGGAAAACGCGGTAGTGGAGTCGCAGATTGAGAGGAGGAGAAGGGTTACAACTGGTTCTGTTGCGGCGTGGGGCTGTAGTCTGTGGAGAATAACAGGAGGTGTCGAGGGGTGGAGGGATAGCCTGGCCGGCGGTGGGGTAGCGCTTCCCAGCGATGCGTGCTAGGCAGAGCCGCTAGCCGCCGGAGGCCGGACCAGGCACTCCCGGCGACACTGGAGGAAGAAGACGAGAGATTGAAGGTGCATGCCGGTCGTTGGATATAAATCCAATGGCTGTGGACAACACAATCATTTGTTGACCAAGTTGACAACGCCCTGCGTAGGCTTCGACCTATTGGCCCACATGTCAGCCTGCAAAAATGTGGCATATATTTATCCCATGTTTTCTAGAATGGGACAGTCCATTTGCTGGGCTGGGTGAACAAATAATTTCACGTCAATTAGGCCCATTTATATTTTCTAAGAAATCCCAGCCCATTTGCACTTCCTTGTAATACACGTATTAGGTGGGCTCGTTATATATATAATGTTATGTTAGAAGGAGCAATTAATATCAAAGGATAAATCGGAGAGGCACATTATATATATATAATTAAGTAATTAGCGAGTTATTGCTCAAAATAAAAATGAGCGCGTTATTATTAAATTGGTCCTTCAAATCTTCGCAAGCTTTTGTACGCAATCACCAGGATTTTCCTTGCCTGTGAGTCAAAAACAACCAGGATTTTCCTTGCCAACTTCCGTTAAACATTTACTTTTATAAGTTAATAACACGTGGGATGTTTTTATAATGTATATATAAGTCTCTATAAAATATACGATAATAGTAATAATATAAATATATATAATGTGGTTAGAAGGGAAAACATAAATTGGACACAACATTACTTTTATAAGAGACCTGCGTTTTATACCCCACAGTAGGCATACTAACAAGTTCACACACTATGTTCACAGACTCAGGTTCACAAGACATGTTCATATTCATAACCAACGTTCACTATAAACAACTCAAGAGATTCATATATACACAAGCTCAGCATATCTATGCATCCAAATGATTGATAGATTGCACGACAATATTCATACATAATTCACAAAAAGATTCAGATATACACATGTTCAGTATGTTTATGCATCCAAATGATTGAGATCACAGCCAATATGATCCATGGACGAACTTTAATTACCTAGGGTACAGACTGGTAAATGGTGTTCAATCGGAGGTACACCTTGCTAAAATTAGTTCTTGTACGAGTAAACTTTCGAGTACATAAGAGGCAGCACAGACAATCTGAACTTTGCTTGTAGGTTTATACTCAAATAGTGGCCTCGTGCCGAGGGAGGTTTGAGCAACTTGGCCACTACTTTCATCCAACTAGTTTACTGGCTCATCTTGGTCATGTATCTCGCCAAAATTCTACATTGCAGACGAGAAAGGAGGCGGTTGAGAAAATGAACCACCCAAGTTTTTTATGCAGTTCAACTGAAATGGAGCATCCTTCGTGTGCAGACTGATTAAGTGCCAGATGAATATACGCTTCAACTAACTTGTCTGGAATCTTTAGACTCCATGCCATATAGTTCGCTACCATATGTGCCGATAACCAAAAGGCACAAGTTGGGACCAAAGACTGGACTGCGTTTTTCTGGGCTATGCACCAAGCAATATTTTTGGCGTTCACTCTCCTAATACTTGGAGTTGGACAATTGGTTGACGCCGGTTGATACTCGAATGAATATAGGCACTTCTTGTCAACATCGATGCATGTCAGAGTGAACTTTGGAGTACATAGCAGCAGCATAAGTACCTGTCCATCTGATCATTTTGTGCAGTTCTACTGAAATCACCCGATGTAATGATTTGCCTGCAAGTTCAGGCTCCAAATTATTCCTTTATGAAATCAGCAAACAGTAGCACGATACCAAGTTACCAATACATATGACAGGCACAATAATCAGGATAAAGACTAGTACCAACCTGTGTGAGGTAGCATATCAATTACTATTTCCTTTGACAGGAAGCCGAGGTAAGCCAAGCGACTGACAGCAAAGGAAGAAAGCAAGCGGAGATTAGCGACTGACGGGAAAGGACGGAAGCTGTCGAGGCAATGAAGCACCCAAAGTTTTTGTGCAGTTCCACCAAAATCGAGCATCCCTGTTGGCACATATATTGAGAGAGTGAGATTACTGTAATAGTGGGACTAGTTGATGAAACATACACTAACAAATAGAAGCACCCTCGTTATCTTAATGGGTAAAGTTAGCAACATAGTAGTCTTGCTTAAAGAGAGGTATTAGTTTATTTAATCAGTGCCAATTAGCTCAACTCAACACTCAAAGCATTGCCATTTATCATAGGTTGCAAAACTTTAACGTGCAAAGATAAAGGAGTTTCTCATGACAGTAGCACGATACAAATAGAGATGACAGCAAACTAATATGGATGAAGGCCTTAGGCCCGTACCAACCTGAGAAAAAAAGCTTATTCATGTAGTCCCATAAGAGATGATAAAGCACTCACTGGAATCACACAATAGTATATATTTTTGTGCACTTCAAATGTATGGTTGAAATCACTCTTGTTTACCAGTGTTGAGATTATATCGAAAGATTATCAAGAACATCCAGCAGAGTTAAAGCACTGGCTGGGATACAGTTCATTGTATTGCCTTGTGTAGTTCCACTAAAATGTATGATTGGCACAACATGATCCCTATTTGCACAAGTAGGAACAAGGTGAAACCTTCATTAGCTTAGTGAGAAAGGATAGGAAGACATTAGCATATTACTCAAACAGTAGCATCAAATTCATGATGGACAATACGCAAAACATTGCCTCATTGAACCGATGGCAATAAATTGACATGCAAAACAATAGCACTATTATGTCATGACACTAATAATATTCCCTCCCAGCTCCACCACATGATTCACCTCCATAGACAAACATACACACGTACATGATTCAGCATAGGGTCCTACTAAAGATTTGTTTAACTCCAACAGGAAAATTAGGCAGTAATAAATTAGTGGTACTTAAGTACTCCTAATTAATTAAGCGAGACAGCAGAAGTGGAAGGGCTCCCTGGAGGATCGTCTCACATGTAAGGTACTCGTTGCCGGAGCCCTTGAATGGCCTCGACTGAGGCCTCTGGCTTTAGCAAGATCGCCTTGGCACTGTTTATTCTTCTTCTTCCACTTCATGCTCTGTTTCTCTTTCTCCTCACCATTTGGTGAAACCAAGTACATGATTGGCCTTTTAATTCAGAATTGGTTTTGTCAGTGAGGGAGTACAAGTGTACTAGTAAAAAACAACATTATTTTCTCATGGCAGTCGGAAAATAGAGATGAACACATGCATTAAATATCATTCTTACCTAAAGGAAGGTTATGGCGCCAATATGGATGATGAGGATTGGAACACAGATCTCCCTTTGTGCAGTTCCACCAAAATGAACCAACTGTTCCATTCTGACATTCCAGTTAAACAGCACAAAAGTCACTTCTTTTAAGAAGAGTTTTGTGCAGTGCACCAAAAGGTCACAACAGCAACCAGGTGAATTGGATATCCCTGTTTGCACAAAAAGGCACAGAGGAAACAGTCAGAGTCTCAAACAATTACAGGCAAAAACATTTGGCTAAACTTGTCATGGCTTATAACAGTGGCATGGCTTCATTTTTACCAGGGACATTAGATTAAGAACAGCTAAGGCTCCATTTGGTTCACAGGTTTGGTGCAGGATTTTCGTAGGAACACAATTCCTACGGAATTCTTTCCCTTCCAACCGTTCGGAACACGGGAAAGGTGAATAGGGTTTCATCGGAAAGCTGGTCTGGTAGTACTTATTCCATAGGATTAGAAACATCCACGCGCTACTCATTTTTTGGGCGGAAGCCCGAGGCAGGCGCTCGCTGCCATGCGTTAGACAGGTTGCTGTGCTGTGTTGCTGGAATAAAAAAATCAACCTCTGTGTGGTACGTGAGGTGAGGACAAGAGTAGTCACTGTGCAGCTGAATAAACAAATAGCATCTCATACTGCCAAGCATGCTACTATAAAAAAACAAATCTGTACATTTCGTAGTCCATCCAAACACATTCTCTTGAGAGTTTCCTTCGGTTCGCTATTCCATAGTTTTATACCTACATTCCTTTCCTATTCCTCTATTTTCATCAAGACCTATGTTTTCTGCCCCTTTATTCATAGTTTGTTGCCCCGAGAAACAAACATCCAAGAAACATATCTGGGTTGGTCCCATTTTTGTTCACTCTAGCCACCTACTCCTATGTGTGGATAGCAAATCTAGTCCTGGTCATACCACTGTGTACATCGTTACCCCTATATTTCCCTTTTCGACCAAGAGACCGGTTGGATGACCAGTCTGTACTACTTTCACCCCCTTTCCTTCCTGTTTGTACCAAGTCCGATGTACATACTAAATTCCCCCACCCCCACTTTATTTCTTGTTTGAACCAAGTACTCCCTCCGTCCGGAATTACTTGTCATCAAAATGGATGTGTCTCGAACTAAAATACATCTAGATACATCCATTTCAATGACAAGTATTTTCGGGCGGAGGGAGTACAAGATTCTACTCCATGAAGTAGCTTTACCTCTAACAATAGAAGAAAAAAATATGTGACGTTGGACCATCCGATCGAGAGGGGCTGAGAGGTAGAAAATGATGCACATGCAGCGACGTAGCAAGCTGGGGAAGTAGAGCTAAGGCGGTTTTGAACGAAGATATACCTGAAGGTCGTCGGGATGTGGATAGGTGAGCGGCGGGAGGCCGGATCCGCCCACAGGCAACGACGAAGGGATCGGAGGACCTCCCGCGCCGGCGCTCGGCCAGAGATAATGGTGCGGCCGGCAGTGGGTCTCCTCCCTCACTGTCGATGATGGCCTAAACGGTGCCCCTCCTCCCCTTCACTGGCGGAGGGGGATACATCCGGATCTGTAACCAGTGGTGAGGATAGAAAGTCAATGTTTTTTGAAGGGAGAAAGACAGTGTTACTACCCCTATCTTCACTAGTAGAAAACAGGGCTTTAGTCCAGGCCGGGTCAGCCCATTAGTCCCGATTCAGTCCAGAACCGGGACCAATGGGGGCATTGGTCCCGGTTCGTGACCCCAGGGGGCCGGCCGGGCCACGTGGGCCATTGGTCCCGGTTCATCTGGACCTTTTGGTCCCGGTTGGTGGGATGAACCGGGACCAATGGGCCTCGCTCCTGGCCCACCACCATTGGTCCCGGTTGGTGGCTTGAACCGGTCCCAAAGGCTCCCCTTTAGTCCCGGTTCATGTCACCAACCGGGACCAATGAGGTGCCTATATATACCCCTCGCTCGCGAGCAGAGCACCCCAGTGCTCTGTTTTTCTCTGGCCGAGGGGAGAGGGCTTGGTGGTGCTCTAGCTCACCTCCTATGCACACAAGGTGTTCGATGGAATGCCCGAGCCACACTACTTAACCTTTCTCCTCTCCAAGCTCGACCTCCAAGCTCCATTTTCCATAATATTTGTCCAGGTTTAGCGGTCCGTCACGCCCCATCCCCGTCTTCACCACCGTCGATCACCCGCGCCGAGCTCATCGCCGGCACCACCGTGGTGAGCCTCTTGTTCTTATCTTCTTTCTGAAAGGAAAAATATTATTACTTGTATGTTTACATAGATACTTGTATTATTTTCTTACTTTTATTATTGCATCTTATATAGTGCGATGGTTTTGGTATCCGCCCCCGTCGGCCCTCGTCCTGTCTATGATTCGGATGTGGTATATATATTATCTTTATAACTATTGGTTCATTTATTTTTTATGAAAATTATGCCGACCAATGTGACATAGATTTTATTTATGTAGGATGTATGTGAATCGGAAATGCCAACCGACCCTATTGTCGAGAGGTTAAATTTAGTTGAAGAAGGAAACAATTTGTTGAAGGAAAAAATAAAAAAATTGAGGAGGAGAAGATGATATTGGAGTTGCATGTTGTGGATGTCGTCGATGATCACAAGATCAAGATGGATGCAATGCGCTTGAAGATTAGAAAGATTAGAAAATATGCCATTCATATCGAGGCTTGGTATCATTATGCCGTTGGATCAATTGTTACCTTGGTTGCGATTATAATTATATATAATGCACGCAGATGAACCGGCAATGGATGTACGGTGACAGACACACCTGCGAGTACATTAAGGGCGTGCATGAGTTTCTCGATGCGGCTGAGGCAAACAAGCAGAATGGTTTTATGTGTTGTCCATGCACTGAATGTGGGAATACGAGGTCTTACTCTAACCGGAAAATCCTTCACTCCCACCTGCTTTACAAGGGTTTCAGGCCACACTATAATGTTTGGACGAGGCACGGAGAAATAGGGGTTATGATGGAAGACGGCGAAGAAGAAGAGTACGATGACAACTATGTGCCCCCTGAATACGGTGATGCTGCAACGGGGGGAGCTGGTGAAGATCAAGAGGAACCAGACGATGTGCCCAATGATGCTGCAACGGGTGAAGCTGCTGAAGATCAAGAGGAACTAGACGATGTGCCCGATGATGATGATCTCTGACGGGTCATTGTCGATGCAAGGACGCAATGCGAAAGTCAAAAGGAGAAGCTGAAGTTCGATCGCATGTTAGAGGATCACAAAAAAGGGTTATACCCCAATTGCGAAGATGGTAACACAAAGCTCGGTACCGTACTGGAATTGCTGCAGTGGAAGGCGGAGAATGCTGTGGCTGACAAAGGATTTGAGAAGCTACTGAAAATATTGAAGAAGAAGCTTCCAAAGGATAACGAATTGCCCGACAGTACATACGCAGCAAAGAAGGTCGTATGCTCTCTAGGATTGGAGGTGGAGAAGATACATGCATGCCCTAATGACTACATCCTCTACCGCGGTGCATACAAGGATCTAAACGCATGCCCGGTATGCGGTGCATTGCGGTATAAGATAAGACAAGATGACCCTGGTGATGTTGACGGCGAGCCCCCCAGGAAGAGGGTTCCTGCGAAGGTGATGTGGTATGCTCCAATAGTACCATGGTTGAAACGGCTGTTCAGAAACAAAGAGCATGCCAAGTTCATGCGATGGCACAGTGACAACCGAAAGAAAGATGGGCAGTTGAGAGCACCCGCTGACGGGTCGCAGTGGAGAAAAATCGAGAGAAAGTACTGGGATGAGTTTGCAAAGGACCCAAGGAATGTATGGTTTGCTTTAAGCATGGATGGCATTAATCCTTTCGGGGAGCAGAGCAGCAATCACAGCACCTGGCTCGTGACTCTATGTATGTATAACCTTCCTCCTTGGATGTGCATGAAGCGGAAGTTCATTATGATGCCAGTTCTCATCCAAGGCCCTAAGCAACCGGGCAACAACATTGATGTGTACCTAAGGCCATTAGTTGAAGAACTTTTACATCTGTGGATGGAAATGGTGTACGTACGTGGGATGAGCATAGACAGGAGGAATTTAACCTTAAGTCTTTGTTGTTCGTGACCATCAACGATTGGCCCGCTCTTAGTAACCTTTCAGGACAGACAAACAAAGGATACCACGCATGCACGCACTGTTTAGATGACACTGAAAGTATATACCTGGACAAATGCAGGAAGAATGTGTACCTGGGCCATCGTCGATTTCTTCCGACCAACCATCAATGTCAAAAGAAAGGCAAGCATTTCAAAGGCGAGGCAGATCACCGGAAGAAGCCCGCCATGTGTACCGGTGATCACATACTTGCTATGGTCAATGATTTACACTACGTAATCTTTGGAAAGGGTCCCGGTGGACTAGTTGTTCCGAATGACGCTGAGGGACATGCACCCATGTGGAAGAAGAAATCTATATTTTGGGACCTACCCTACTGGAAAGACCTAGAGGTTCGCTCTTCAACCGACGTGATGCATGTGACTAAGAACCTTTGCGTGAACCTGCTAGGCTTCTTGGGCGTGTATGGGAAGACAAAAGATACACCTGAGGCACGGGAGGACCTGCAACGTTTGCATGAAAAAGACGGCATGCCTCCGAAGCAGTATAAAGGTCCTGCCAGCTACGCTCTTACGAAGGAAGAGAAAGAAATCTTCTTTGAATGCCTGCTCAGTATGAAGGTCACGATTGGCTTCTCGTCGAATATAAAAGGAATAATAAATATGCCAGAGAAAAAGTTTCAGAACCTAAAGTCTCATGACTGCCACGTGATTATGACGCAACTGCTTCCAGTTGCATTGAGGGGGCTTCTACCGGAAAACGTCCGATTAGCCATTGTGAAGCTATGTGCATTCCTCAATGCAATCTCTCAGAAGGTGATCGATCCAGAAATCGTACCAAGGCTAAGGAGTGATGTGGCGCAATGTCTTGTCAGTTTCGAGCTGGTGTTCCCACCATCCTTCTTCAATATCATGACGCACGTCCTAGTTCATCTAGTCGATGAGATTGTCATCCTAGGGCTCGTATTTCTACACAATATGTTCCCCTTTGAGAGGTTCATGGGAGTCCTAAAGAAATATGTCCGTAACCACGCTAGGCTAGAAGGAAGCATCTCTATGGGCCGTCAAACAGAGGATGTTATCGGGTTTTGTGTTGACTTCATTCCTGGCCTTAAGAAGATAGGTCTCCCTAAATCGCGGTATGAGGGGAGACTGACTGGAAAAGGCACTCTTGGAAGAGACTCAATAATATGCAGGGACGGATATTCTTGGTCTCAAGCACACTACACAGTTCTACAGAACTCTACCTTGGTGACCCCGTATGTCGGTGAACACAAGAACAGTCTGCGCTCCAAACACCCGGAGCAGTGCGACAACTGGATTACATGTGAACACATCAGGACTTTCAGCAGTTGGTTGGAAACACGTCTCAGAGGTGACAACACTGTTTGTGATGAGTTGTACTTGTTTTCCAGGGGACCATCTTTGACTATATTGACTTACAAAGGATACGAGATAAATGGGAATACATTTTACACGATCGCCCAAGATCAAAAGAGCACCAACCAAAACAGCGGTGTCCGCTTTGATGCAGCAACCGAGAGCGGAAAGGACACATATTATGGTTACATAGTGGACATATGGGAACTTGACTACGGACCTGATTTTAAGGTCCCTTTGTTTAAGTGCAAATGGGTCAATCTGTCAGGTGGCGGGGTACAGGTAGACCCACAGTACGGAATGACAACAGTGGATCTGAAAAATCTTGGGTACACTGACGAACCGTTCGCCATAGCCAATGATGTGGCACAGGTTATCTATGTGAAGGACATGTCTACCAAACCGAGAAAAAGAAAAGATAAGGAAGCGAATACATCATACGATGAGCCAAAGCGCCACATAGTTCTTTCAGGAAAAAGGGACATCCTGGGAGTGGACGGCAAGACAGACATGTCTGAAGATTATGAAAAGTTTCATGAAATTCCTCCCTTCAATGTCAAGGCTGACCCAAGCATCCTGATAAACAATGAAGATTATCCATGGTTACGGTGCAATAAGCAAATGACACAAGCGAAGAAAAGGTGAAGAATTTCTCCCGCAACTATTATGATGATACCATGCCAACTTTGTAACACACGAACATGCTACCATTGTCCATTTTGTACATGCACATGCTATGTGGGTGAAATTATGATACCATGCCAACTTTCAACTTTTTCAGAGTTCATTTGAAATGCTTTAATGTCTTATGGTTCAGCCCTCGTAATACCATGACCATAGTCCCTGGCCCATGCCAACTTTCAAATTTCTAAAACTAATCGCACTAACAGAAAGTTTATAATTTTGCTCCTCGCCCCTGGCCCATGACCATTAGTCCCGGTTTGTGCCACAAATCGGGACTAAAGGGTTGGTCCTCGTTGCGGGCAGAGTTTAGTCCCACCTCGCCAACCGAAGGGGGCTCACACCGGTTTATAAGCCCTTCCCTCTTTGCCTTGTTGAGCTTCTCTCAAAGTGAAAATGGATGCCCTAATAGAGAAAAGTTTAACCTAAATTCATAGTGAATTTCTCTGAAATTCATAGAAATTTACTATGAATTTAGGCTGAATTTTCTCTATAAGCGCATCTATTCTCATTTTTAGTAAGTTAATCACAAACTTGTGATTCACACAAATTTCAAAGAATTCAAATTTTAACTATTCAATTTTGAAAACTAATGGCACTAACAGAAAGTTTATAATTTTTCTAAAACTAATGGCACTAACAGAAAGTTTATAATTTTGCTAACCTAAAAGCAAACAGAATTAAAAATTAAAGCAAAAAACAAAAGAAAATAAATAATGCAAAAAACAAATAAAAAACAGGAAAAACAATATTTTTATAGTAAAGTTAATCACAAAATAGAATAAATAAAGCAACAAAGAAAACAAAAAACCTAAAAAAGTGTTTTGAAATTTGAAAACTAATGGCACTAACAGAAAGTTTATAATTTTTCTAAAACTAAAAGCAAAAAGAATAAAAAAAATAAAGCAAAAAACAAAAGAAAATAAATAATGCAGAAAACAAAACAAAAAAACTGGAAAAAAAATAGCAACAATAAGTTTTTTGTTGTAAGTAGAAACAAAATAAAATATAAAGCAACAAAGAAAACAAAAAAAGTGTTTTCAAATTTGAAAACTAATGGCATTAACAAAAAGTTTATAATTTTTCTAAAACTAAGAACATAAAGAATTAAAAAATAAAGCAAAAAACAAAATAAAATAAATAAAGCAACAAAAAAACAAAAAACAAATGCCACCTACTAGGCCCCCACGCCCTGAATACGACTAGAAACCCATCCAAGGGCCAGGATTCAGGCCCGTAGTAGGCCCACGGGCATAGCAGTGACAATTAGGCCCGTAAGCCTGCAATGGAGAGGAGCTCGAGAGGGGTGCGGTAGTGGGGCTTATAAACCACTGCGCACCCCTCTCAACTAGCGAGGTGGGACTAAACTTTTGACGCAGTAGCCGCACAAGGCCTTTGGTCTCGGTTGGTGGCACCAACCGGGACTAAAGGGGGGCATTGGTCACGGTTCGTGGCACAAACCGTGACCAATGCCCCCCTTTAGTCCCGGTTGGTGCCACCAACCGAGACCAAAGGCCGCCGCTTCCCGCCCTTTGGGCTGCTGAAAAGAGGCCTTTGGTCTCGGTTGGTGGCACCAACCGGGACTAAAGGGGGGCATTGGTCACGGTTTGTGCCACGAACCGTGACCAATGCTCCGTCTATATAAGCCACACTTGTGAAAATTTTGGTTCAGTTTCTTCGATCCCGCCCCGACGACGCCGCCAGGCTGCCCGTGCTCGCCGCCGCCGCCCCGAGGTCACCGTCGCCGTCACCGCCCGCTCCTCGTCGCCGCCATCGCCCGCTCCTCGAGACCACGCTACCCCCAAGCCCTTGCCGCCCTCGAGCCCGCGCCGCCCCGGAGCTCGTCGTCGTCCCCGAGCCCTCCTCCCCGAGCTCACGCCGCCCCTCAAGCTCGCCGTCGTCCCCAAGCCCGCGCCGCCCGCGATCTCGCCGTCGTCCCCGAGCCCTCCTCCCCGAGCCCGTGCCGCCCTCGCCGCCCTCCTCCCCGAGCCATCCGCCGCCCTCGCCGCCCTCGCCGCCGCCCTCATCGACGCCCTCGCCGCCCCCGTCGTCGCCCTCGCCGGTCTACCTCGCTGCTATGAGCCGCCGCCACCTGTTTATCATTTTTTTCATTTTTTTGTTCGTATATATAATGTATATATGTATGTGGCTATATGTATGTATAGATGTTCATATATGTGTATTATTTTTTTTGTTCATAGCATTTTTTGTTCATATATGTATTTTTTTGTTTATGTGTATTATTTTTTTGTTCATATTTTTTTCATAGCATTATTTCCATGTATATATGTATGTGGCTATGTACGTACAGATGGATAGCATTTTTTCCATGTATGACATGTCATTGTCGATATACCCCCTCCTCGTTAACTTCAACGGGAGGGGGCTCGATATAACCCTCCCCGATAACTTCGACATGAGGGGGGTCGATATACCCCCTCCCTGATAACTTCGACATGAGGGGGGGTCGAGAACTAGTTTAGGGGGTCGAGAACTAGTTTAGGGGGTCGAGGGTTGAGAACTAGTTTAGGGGGTCGAGGGTTGAGAACTAGTTTAGGGGGTCGAGGGAAGAAGGGGAAGAAGAGGGAGAAGAAGAGGGAGAAGAAGAGGAGAGGAAGAAGAGGAAGTCTTCTCCTCTATTCTTTCTTCTCTTCTTTTTTCTTCTTCTTCTTCCTATATGTATTAGTTTTTTTATTTAGGTTGTTAATTAGTAGATATTAATTTTGTTCATATATGTATGGATGCATGTGATATGTATGTATGTATGTATGTATGTATGTATGTATGTATGTATGTATCGGGTATGTCGTTGTCGATATAGCCCCTACCCGATAACTTCGACATGAGGGGGTCGAGAGGGGGTCTAGGGTCACCGAGGGGTCGAGGGTCGTCGAACATGAGAGAAAGAAGAGGATAAAAAAAAAGAGGAAGAAGAAAAAAAGAGGAGAAGAAAGAATAGAGGAGTTCTTCTCCTCTATTCTTTCTTCTCCTCTTTTTTTTCTTCTTCTTCCTCTTTTTTTTATCGGGAACGAGGGTCGTCGAGCGTCGCCGAGCAGTAGATGAAACCCTAAATAGCAAGTATCGTCGGTGTGAGATACATGTGGCCGTCGGTGTCGGACACTACATCCACGTCCCACAAGTGACGCGGGCTTCGACGCCCACGTCACTTGTGGGACGTGGATGTAGTTTCCGACACCGACGGCCACATGTATCTCACACCCACGATACTTGCTATTTAGGGTTTCCTCTACCGTTCGGCGACCCTGACCCTCAACGACCCTCGTTTCCGATAAAATAAAGAGGAAGAAGAAGAAGAAAAAGAGAAGAAGAGAAGAAGAAGAAAAAAAGAGAAGAAGAGAAGAAGAAGAATAAAAGAGGAGAAGAAGAAGAAAAAAAGAGGATCTTTCTTCTCCTCTTTCTTTTCTTCTTCTTCCTCTTTATTTTATTGGGAACGAGGGTCGTCGAGGGTCAGGGTCGCCGAGCGGTAGAGGAAACCCTAAATAGAAAGTATCGTCGGTGTGAGATACATGTGGCCGTCGGTGTCGGACACTACATCCACGTCCCACAAGTGGCGCGGGCTTCGACGCCCATATCACTTGTGGGACGTGGATGTAGTGTCCGACACCAACGGCCACATGTATCTCACACCCACGATACTTGCTATTTAGGGTTTCCTCTACCGCTCGATGACCCTCGACGACCCTCGTTCCTGATAAAAAAAGAGGAAGAAGAAAAAAAAAGAGGAAAAGAAAGAATAGAGGAGTTCTTACTCCTCTATTCTTTCTTCTCCTCTTTTTTTCTTCCTCTTCTTTTTTTATCCTTGAAGCGTTGTCGAGGCCACCCCAAACCCTAGAAAAGCAGCGTCGAGGCCACCCCAAACCCTAGAGAAGCAGCGTCGAGGCCATTAATTAATATTAGTTATACGTTTGCCACTAATATATCCATGTGTCATGTTTGAATAATAATTGCCATGTTGTCAATATTTGTAGAAACTATGGACACCGCCCGAGACGAAGTACAAGAAGAGTTGTTGGGGGACATAATCGCACGAGGAAGTGATGCCGTCGTCTCGTTGTTTCTCAACGACACTGATAGTCTGGAAGCAGCTGGCTATGATTATGATGGCTCCGGTGACCTAATGCCGGTGCAAGAAGGAGACCGTGAGGACGACTCCAGTGACCCAATGCCGGTGCAAGAAGGAGACCGTGATGACGTCTCCGGCGACCGAACCGAGTCCGGCCAGGTATATACATTAGTTAAGCTTCTGCTGACTAGCTAATTGATGCATTCATTGTTTTGGTATGTACACATATTAATTAAGTCTTTGTTCTTTTTTCTAGCCCTCCGGATCGAGCACAACTTTGGTAAAGAGCCGAGGCCCGAAGAAAAAGTTGAGCTCGGATGAAAAGTTTGAGATCATAGCAATCGCGCCCGACGACCAACCGATTGAACCCCTCCGGAGAAAGAGCGCATTTGTTGCTCAGTGCGGGGTTTTGGTTAGGGACAAGATCTGGATCAGCATCCAGCAATGGTTAAAGCCGGCTACAGAAGACCCTGAGGTGTCTTATGTCAATGATATGCAGAAAAATGATCTTTGGACTGAGCTGAAGTCAAATTTCACCCTACCGCCAGAGGATGATCCAGAGAAGCCAGTTAAAGAGCAATTAATCAAGTCTTTTGCTCTTAAGAGGATGGCAGAACTATTCAGGAGGTGGAAGAAAGAGCTGAATAAGTTTGTCGAAAATAAAGAGACACCAGAATTCAAGGGCAGATATGAGAAGATCAGAGATCACTAGCCCGCATTTGTGGCCCACAAGACATCAGAAAAGAATAAGAAGATGTCGGCGACAAACAAGCAAAATGCTGCGAAGAAGAAGCATCACCATCGCACGGGGTCAGGTGGCTACCTCGTAGCCCGGCCTAAGTGGGCCAAGACTGAGAATGATCTGGTTGATAAACGGATCGAACCAGAGACAATTAACTGGCCAGACCGTTGCCAGACTTGGTTCTTCGGGGCTGGCAGAACCTTGGACCCTATAACAGGGAAGTGCATTTGGACGAACGATCAAATGGACATACCAGTCAGGAAGCTTCAGCGGTATATCGAAGCAGCGCAGCAAGGGACGTTCTTTCCAGATAGAGAGAACGACGAGCTCACAATGGCCCTCGGGAATCCTGAGCACCCTGGACGGACACGAGGCACGCTAGGCTCCATTCCGTGGAAGGTTGGGTTTCCGGACGTAGGCGGTTACAAATCCCAGGAGAGGAGGAAAAAATTGCAGCAGACCCAAATGCAAGCGCTGCAAGCAAGGGTACAAGCGATAGAGGAACGAGAAGCAAATCGCAGCAAACGTACTGCTGAAGCTTCCCCCGAAGCTACCCCGCCATCTCGGCAGAGAAGCAGCGTGGCTTCCACCAAGCTGCTTCAGCCGGAGCATGCCTTGACGGCTCCTGCCAGCTATCCCGTGGATGCTATCACGGAATCTCAAAATTGCCACCTTATGACGCAATGGATGAATTTGAAGGTCAAGGCGGCTGTTGGCTCTGTTTATCCTACTGAACCCGGTGCAACTTTTCACTGCCGGCCGATTTCAGAAGGATATGCTAGGGTGATGGTGGATGAAATAACGGAGGGATTTGAGGACCTCCAGCTTGACCACCCTACCAGTGAAGGGGAGACTAGGCTGGGGTCTGCTCTGAAGACTCCATGCCTATGGCGGAAGGAGCTCATCAACCTTCCGAACTGGACGCCTCCGCCTTCTCCTCCTCCTCCGGCAAGTCAGGGCACTCCGCCTCCTCCACCGCCTCCTCCTCCGGTGAGTCAGGGCACCCCGCCTCCTCCACCGCCTCCTCCTCCAGCGAGTGACGATCAGGGCACTCGACCGGCTCCTTCTCCGGCACGTGGCGGCACTCCGCCTCCTTCTCCGCCTGCGCCGACGCGCCCGAGCAGCCAGCCTCCTCCTTCTCTGCCTCGTTAGCAAGGGCAAAAGAGACCTGCCGCCGCTCTGGCTGCTCCGGCGCGTCATAGTCCTTCTCCTCCACCTCGTAAGCAAGTAAAGAAGACAACCGCTCCATCTGCTCTGCCGGCGTCTAGCAGTACAGCCAGAGGTGGGAGGAATACAGATTCGGTCCTTCTCTGAAGACTCCAGAGAAGTTACCATACGAGAGGACCCCAGAGGAGAACGCCGAGATCGCACGAGAAGAAGTGAGGAACTACTTTGAAGGGGTCAAAGTAAAGAAACATCCACCTCCGGAGGAGAAGGTAGATCCGGTGAAAGCGAAGCGCACTCTGGCTGCCCTGACAAAACCACCCAAGTCTCCGCCGAAAGGAAACTATGAGCGCATTATTGGAAAGGAATTTGCCAAAGCGGAGCGGTCGGGAAGTATGATCAAAGGATGAAAGAACGATGAGCTGGGAAACAAATTGCCCAGCTCGGCGAACAAGCGAAGCAATCGTGCCCCCCGCTCAAGGTGCCAAGAGACAACGTCGCTAATGATCCGAGGATGGTGCCGGTTATAGCAATCTTGGCGATTACCTGCCTGACGATGTACATTATGATTTCATGGAGGTGCAGATACAAAGATACGAGTACGGGAAGCCTCTCGTCAAAGATGAAAGATCTCTATCAACGATGATGTGAAGATTGCATGATTGGTACTTGAAAATCTGCAGAGACTCTGGGGGGAGGAGTACTTTGTATGTGAAAGTTAAAAAGGAGCATGACCTCGTTGGAATTGAACTGTTGCCTGTTCCATTTGAGGAGTTCTTTTAGTTTACCAATCAATTGGCCCTCGATAAAACAACGGTCACCTGCTACTGTCTGTAAGTAGTACTACTTCTGTCATTAAGTCTCTCTATATAGATCAGCTCTTTCATAGCATGTATTTATAATCATCCTCACTATATTATGCAGATTGAAGATCGCCGAATTGAAGAAAAGACAAGTCGGTGATATTGGGTTCATTAACACATATCTCAAAGATGCAACTCAGGTTAGATTTCATGCCGCAGCTACCGAGGCCAACTTGCTACGATCGTTGGTAATGAATGAAAACAAAGACATAATGCTCTTTCCTTACAACTTCAAGTGAGTGTTACTGTCTTGTGCGTATTCGGTTTCCCTTATATATTAGTCAAGGTTATAGTAATGTAATTGATGAGTTATGCATGTGTGTGCAGTTACCACTATATTCTCCTAGAGATTAAGCTTGAGCAGGGACTAGTAACCGTCTTAGACTCAGGACGAAAAGATCCCCAGGACTATGCGGACATGAATCAAATGCTCGAGAAGTAAGTTAAATCGATCATTATCCACCATATCAGCAACTTTGTTCATTTCCTGATATATCAAGTAATTGTTTTCTTTGTTTGGAAGGGTTTGGAAAAAATTCTCTAAAAAAGCTCCAGGACTCCCGAAGAAGCTGCAATTTAGACACCCGAAAGTAAGTACTATAGTAGCACGTTCCGCGCATCTCCTATTGATTTGGCATTCTTGCTTATCAGTTTGATTGACCTCTATTTCTTGTAAAGTGGTTGTGGCAGGAACAAGGGAATGATTTCTGTGGATACTATGTTTGCGAGTCCATCCGCCACACGACCTGTGAGCGGGGCTACACTGACGGACAATATGAAGTACGTAAATAACAACATTCACAATTTTATTTTATTACCATCATTTGTGTTGAGTTTCATTCATTCATATATATATATATATATATGTATTGACCACCTTCTTCAAATTAGATGTTTCGGAAGCGGGATGAACTCCTAGCACCAGCTCGCATGCGAGCAATTCAAGAGGAATTGGCGGCATTCTTTCTTGACCACGTGATCGCTCAAGACGGAGAATACTATATGGACCATGAGTCCGTATGATTATATTTGTAAGAGATAATTATTGTATATATGTAGCCGGTAGTGTCGAATAGATATACGAGAACTTGTTGTTTGACCAATCTCTCGGAGAAGGAGAGGTGGTCGATATCACTTCTCTCTGTATGCATATATGTTCATGACGATCTTCTGTTTCCTTCGTTTGCTTACTAGCTAGCTAGCGTGTCTAGTCCTCTCTATACGTATGTATAGTACGTAGCGTCGACCAAGAACGGACATAAGAGAGGACACTTCTCTCTATTAATTATAGCTAGCTAACACAATATATGAAACACCTAAATTAACCCCCCAAAACCCCCAAACCCCCCCCCCCTTTCAAAAAAAACAAAAAACCCAGCCACAGAAATGCTGACGCGTGGATGCCTATTGGTCCCGGTTGGTGCCACCAACCGGGACCAAAGGGTCTCCTGCATGGGCTCCACGCACAGGCCATGTGGAGGCCCATCAGTCCCGGTTCTGGATTGAACCGGGACTAAAGGGACAGGGCATTAGTACCGACCCTTTAGTCCCGGTTCAGGAACCGGGACAAAAGGCCCTTACGAACCGGGACAACAGGCCCTTTTTCTACTAGTGCTTGTTTAGATCTGGAGAGGATGAGAGTGTGTGAATAGAGCAACCCTAGCAAGCAAGCGCGGAGGCTCCGGCCTATATATACGTAGTGGGGTAGTTTTCCTTTTTCACTCCATCAAAACAATCGTTTAAAATTGTGTACTACTACATGCCAGGTCACGGTTTTTTTTAGTTGTTGATTGTTTTTTGAGATAGCTACCTGCTTGTTCCAAGTGGTGTTACGGTGTGCCAGGTCGCACTTTGTATCGTTCAAGTCTAGTACTACAAGTCCCGCCATGAAATGAACAACCACCCCCTCGTAAAAATTGTGAACAAGCCCATGGCTAAAATTAGCGGAAACGTGGGTTGCCCCAACATGCATTATTATTTATATTTTCTACTCCCTCCATTCCTAAATATTAGTCTTTTTTATTAGCCACACCTAAGACAAGAATTTTTTTATTAGCAGTGAACCCCACATGTCATAGACACAAAAATTGTGGCAAGATTCCTTTAGGCAAGCCAAAGTGTATCTAACAATTTGAGCAACTCAGGTTAGGCAAGTGTGGGAAAAATAATGTGGCAACATAAGACAAACATAGTCACAATCCAAAGAGCCCCGTAATTTTTTGTGACATGCATGAAAATTTGGTTAGTTAAACTTATAGTCAAAATTTGGCAAGGTGCATCAAATCAACACATGCAAGATCAAAAGGAAAGTCACGGCATGCATGCATGTGTTGTACTCCCTCCGTTTCCAAATATAAGTATTTTTAGAGATTGCAACAAGTGACTACATACAGAGCAGAATATGTCTACTCCTACATACGAAGTAGCCCATTTGAAATGTGTAAAAAGACTTATATCGAGTGCAGTGCTTTGATGTGTCGCGTCAACTCGTACAAGACCGAGAAATTTGATTACTACAACACCCTCTCCCTCACGGACTGAGTTCCAGTGCCTTAACTGCACCTGCCTTTGGCTGCATGACAGGAGGGCCAACCACCTGTTGGGCCCACATGTCATAGACGCAAAGGCAGGAGCAGTAAGTAGAAGCTTTCGCTACACGCTATCCCTCCCGCACGAGGTGGACGGACATGCAGTAGTGGATTTGATACTGTAGAAGTAGGAGTAACATCATTGTTCGTCTTCTTGAAGAGACGAAGAGCCAAGCGCAACCCGAATGTGGCAGTTGCGAATGCTCGTGTGGTGCAGTTCCTTGGAGTACTAGCCAGGCTCTTGCATGAGACAAAATTGCTATTGTTTAACAATTAAACTCCATTATCCATTGGTTGATACTCATTCTTCATAGGTCCACGCGCTTAGCACAATTTCCTCCGGGGGTCACCAATGTTAATTTGCTAATTAATAGCATTGCATGCAATGAACTAGCCATTGCAAGTCATTAAAAGCATGCACACCTCTCATCTCTTATTGGTTGATATGTCAAGAAACAAGGTAGAAGTTAATGCACCGCACCTAAGTGTTTTGGGACTATTTGGTTTACGTAAGATGACTTACACACCTAGACGGAGGGAGTAGTATAGCCCTGTAAACCGGAAAGGAGTATTTGCCTTTCTAGAGATTTCAACAAGTGACTAGACTACACCGTGTGCAGTACTCCCTCCCTTCCGGTTTATAGGGCTCAAATCTCAAATCTCATGAACCAAGGCATTTTGCGATTGGAGGAATGTATCTCGTACTTTACAAAACTACCCTAAATAAACTCATGCATTAATTACGTAGTTCTCTCGTTTTCCTCTCCGCCTTGGTTGCAATGCACAATATTGAGCACTCCTATATGACTAGCCGCTCTATCTACATGCAGGACATTTCAAAGCATTCGGGCCCACGTGCCATCCACCAAATCACAGTGAGGTGCTACAGTCGAGACTCACCTGTCACCCCAGTGTGGCCATCATGACCCGTCATATCACAAAACCCACACCTTTACCAGCAGTGGTAAGGTGGCCTCCAAGTTGGACTGGACGAAGCAACCATCATTTCACTGGAACGCTCGTTCAAGCCCTTTCTTCCCTTTCTTGAAGAAAACCTCACTCCAGGCTACTCACTTCTGCCATTTTTCTTCTGTACCGACGAAGGAAAGGTGGGCGAATCAGTTATGCTGCTATATTTTCATTCCAAGAATCTTCTTTTTGTGAAGCACCGACCGATTCTCACATCCTATTCTTTTCCCGTTTTCATTGCGATTGTGGTTTCCTTTCGATTGCTTTTTGTTTGTCAGTTCATTGATGGATCATGGAGCACTAGGCAAAGAGTTGCCGGCGGACAACCCACTGGAGACAGCGATCTCCAGGAAGCGAGCACCGACCAACGAGTTGACAATGTTGGCGGGCCAACCCATGGAGACGAAGAACTCCAAGAAATAAGCACTAGACAAAGAGTTGAGGACGTTGGCGGACGAACTCCTCAAAGAAAGTTGGAAGAACAGCAAGGGCCCGATCGTGCCTACCCCAGGAACTCTGATTGCCACCTATGTGAGGCTCAAGACCGAATTTGAGGAGATAGTCGCCGTTGAGAAGCAGTATTCCCCTGGCAAGGTGATGGCCCCATCGAGGAAGAGAAGATGGCCCCGGAGGGATGAGATCCCCCGGTGAGCTGCACAATGTAAAAAATAATGGCTTATTACCATAGTTGTGGTTTTTGATTATTTGCAATGTGCTTGCTAATATGTTAGGGTTGTGCAGGTGCCGGTGGACGTCCTTGATGATTACGATGTCGTGGCCCGTCCTGTTGGCATCGCCCCGGAGATCGATTCCAATGCCGCTGTCCATCCTGTGGACATCGCCCCAGAGATCGATTCCGATGTCGTGGTCAGTCCTGTGGACATCGCCCCAGAAATCGATTCCCATGCCCCTGTCCGTGCTGTGGTCATTGCCCGAGATATCGATGACAAGAAATAGTTGGCCGCGCTAATCCTTAAGGGTAGTTTGCATTGCCCTGTGTTTAATTACCAGAACGATGCGTGTTATCAAACCATCTTAGGGCTAGTGCACTGTCTTGTGTGGGCAGATCTTGCTACTTTTGTTTGATAGTGAATCATGCGATGAATCATGCGAACCCTCTCCGAGTTATGGAAACAGATGTATCCTCACCAGCTTTTGATGTAATATATGGCATGCTTAGATGTAAGTTTGAACTGTTTATCATATCAGCAGGGCTTGTTTGATGATTCTTGGTGATAGTAGGCTAGCTACTGTGCAAGCTATAGTACTTGCAAAACACTCACCGAAGAGAAACGTTGGGGCTGATGAGCTTGTGGTATGCTTATACTTATCCCTCATCGATCGACCAATAGCCCTAGCTCCTAAAATTGCAGGCTTAGAGATCGATCAGACAATAGTCGACATACATTCAGGCCTCATTTGGTTCATAGGGTAGGAAAATCGTAGCAAAAGTACAGAGAACGTGCAACACAAAATCATAGCAGTGAAGAGACGTACTCCCTCCGTTCCAAATAGATGACCTAGGCGGGCTAGTTTGGCCTAGTGGGTTTCAGTGATATGACGTGCTACAGTGTCGTCCAGTCTTCGCGTGTGGTAGTAGTATTGCGGGTACAGTAAGTTTTCTTGAAGAAGCGGAATTCAACGAAGTCATGATGGTTCCTTCGTCCGAACAACTTATAGTGGGAAAAGTTGGGCCTGCGATACAACCGGGGTAGACCAGGATAATTTTCTGCATGGCAGGTGGACCAGGACGGTCGACATCCCACATGTTGGCGAATGAAATTATTCTTTCCGATATAGAGGACGAGCAACGAGTATTCATTGTTTATTTTTGATGAAAGCTATTGTCTCCACTGTTACGACGGAGGAGTGTGAAACACGGCAGCCCAGTGAACTTGGCATGTGCACCACTCCCTCCTTCCTCATGTAATGCCCAGGTTACACCTTTTTCTCACTTTCTCTCTATCTATTTCCTCTCAAATGTTTTTTACCTTTTTTAAGACACAATTGTTTTTATTCCTTTTTAGAATTATTTTTTTATACCTAGGAGCACGTGTAGAGACGGGCTCTTGCAGAGCCCACTCCTTGACTTTGTCAATGCCTCTCTCTCCTCCACATAAGGAGTACTACTTGGTATGCATGCATGCGGCAGGCAGCTGGCGTCTTGAGGGGCCAGGGCGGTGAGAGCGGGCTCCGGAAGCGGTCCGGACTCCAGCATGGCCCACCTCACATTATCACCATATATTTCTTGGAGTCCATGCGCGGCGGGCGGGCGATCTCTTCTCCCTCCCCCGTTTCTCTCTTCTCAGCTAACACCCGTCGAGCGATTAGATTTCAGCTATCGATGGTTTATTCAATTACGGTCCCACATGTCAGTCAAATTGCAAGACAACGTGTGTCCCCTCTGGTGAACGGCGTGTGAGCCGGACTGTCGGGGTTGCGACGCGTATGAGTCATAAGTGTAACGCCTTTTCCTTTAGAACTTGCGAAGCATAACATTTTCGCGCGATCGATCGATAGAAATCCAGAACAAAATGACAAGGGTGGTGCTTTCCCACTCGTTAGGCAGGCTAGTTCGAGTGATATGATGTGCTACAGTGCCGTCCACTTGCTCCATTTTTATGTAAGCAAGAGTTTACACTCTTACGCGGGAGGTGTGCGAAACACCGCGGATCTGATTTTGATCGAGGGATAACTGTTCCCTGCCAAATAATGGAGGATTGTTAGCAATTATAGAATGATAGTTAGGGCATCTCCAGCGTTGGCCCACAAATTTACACCGGCATCTGTCCGAGGACACTGATGGATGCCATCCGATGCTGCCCGCATACCTTTCGACAACTATATGAACTAACCGGACGAAATTCGTGCAAACAAAGCAAATTTCAAATTAACCGGATGAAATTCATTACATTTCGAAAACTTTTCCTACAAACTGGAAGAAATTCATTACATATTTCGCACAAACCGTACTAAAACCTACTGTAAACCTAATCTAAACGATCGCCGGCGCCCGACCACCATGTCCGGCCATGAACCTGAGAAAGCCGGCCATTGCCTTTGCCTCCTCCTCATCTGCCTCGATAACCTCCTCCTCCGGAGCACAAGGTTCTGAAGATTTCCACCTCCACGTCGCCGTCAAGCGGCTAATTGGTCGTCGATGTTTACCCCACCAAGCTTGGCGTCGACTGAGTGGAGTAGCGGTGGCCTTCCCGGGACCAGAGCGGCAGCGACCTACCATGTACTACTCTTCCTCGCTGCCAGCTGCACCCACACATGCGCGTCGGCTTCGTGGTCGTGCCGGCGGAGGGCGACCGGGGGGTGCCGGCGATCTCCTTCATTTTCTCCTACGACAGTACGTCGAAGAGAGCTTTGGAGCGTGCCCAGAGCAGAGTCGCCGATGTCCCTCGTCTGCTCCTACGATAGTACGTCCAAGAGAGCTTCGGAGTGCCAGGAGGCCATGGTTGAAGTGGTGCCGACAGAAGGAAGGGACCGGAGAAGAATAAGTGTGGGTCTTTGGCTATGGCTGGGAGCTGGGGCTCAAGTTAATATAGCAGGCGAATGGTAATGAGCCGCGGCAGACGGATGGACAACTGGCGCCGGAGTAGGTTCGTCGGGCGTGAATGCGGACGCTGCTTCAGTGACTTAACTGCAAATGTGTTTGGGTTACTGACATGTGGGCCCAACGGGCATCTGGCCCGCATGTCAGTGACACACCAAATGCACCTGCAGTTAAGTCCGGTGAATGCGGCATTGACATTCTGGAGAGACGGTGACCATTTCAGGCGGGAAGCGCGCGCTAGCGATGGAAGGGGTTTCGGTGTGCAGTGGCACTAAGATCACGATAGTACATACTCCGTACCATACTACCATAGTACCCTCTCTAGCTTAGGCTTTTTTATAGATTGTCGTTGTGATGGACGATATACATGAGCAAGGCAGTCCGAGTATGACCGTTGGTGTTGAGCCAGGTGAATACATGCTCGGTGTTCGCGTAGGCCTCCATCAAACGTCTAAACAGTAATGTCAGGCACCGCCAGGGCGCGCAGGTGATGGGCTCGCCGTTTGCGTTGCGCCATGAGCAGGACTTTGATTTAGAGGGCGATGTGCATGCATTAGCATGCGTTGACAGCGTGAGCGTGAGTGTCTAACGCGAAGTATTTCATTTTCATTTGGCTGACGAGGGTGCATTGCAGCGACGAGTCCGTGGTTTGATTCCCCACATACGCATAATTTTGGTTTTTACAGTATCTCTTTCTCCATTGACAAGTAGGCCCGCGTAGATAGATAAAGAACACGAGCTGATGAGGCGCATGCGGACTGTTTGACTGGTCAACCAGACAAATACGGAGCTATACACTGAGCCAGTGACCGTATAATCACCATATCTCGTATACAATGATCAAACTGAGCTATCAAGACAAGTTCGATGACCGCCAATGCATTTTACTCGGTAATAAATGACCAGAATTGAAGGGGAATCCAAATTTGCATCATCTTCTGTCCTTGAGCTCTTGACAAGCCAATGCACTATACGGTTGTCCGGCCACTCCACCCCAGAGCTCTCACCAAGCGTCGTTCATGCCACCGCGCCGCACACTAACCGGTAAGGTAGCGATGGCATCCCGCCGCGTCGAGTTCCTCGCCGCCCACGACCGCACACAAAATGGTAGGGAAGCGATGGCATCCCGCCATGCCGAGTTCATCGCCGCTTATGACCTCACAACTATGTGGGAGGAATTTGAAGATGCCAAGGCCGAATGGGCGGTAGAGCAAGAGGCGGCCAAAGCCGCACAGAGGGAGCAGAAAAGTCAGAAAGCACTCAAGAAAAGAGAGGCCCGCCGCCGCAAGAAAGAAAAGGACGCACGCGCTGCTGCGGAGAGGTCGGCGGAGATCCAAGCACGGTGGGGTGTCGCCGACAAAGCCGGGAAGGAGAACGACGGCGCCTGGCCAGCATGTGAGAAGTAGTAGTACTAGTAGTTAGTGTGTGTGTGTGTGTCTGTGTCTGAGTACGAGCATGTACCAATACTACTAGTTACTACTGTAGTTTTTAGAGCAAATTACCAATACATTAGCCTAGACTAAATGGAAAAATTCCTATCCTAAGCATCAAATGGCATCTCTTTCTCTATAGGAATGGAGATGCATGTCATCTCACTTCCTATGATTTTCATATTCCTATCCTATGAACGAAAGGAGGCCTCTATTGGAGTAACTACTGTAGCTAGCAGTACTGCTGGTACTCACCAGCTGGTACAGTAGTTTTCTTCCAGAAGCGGAATTCAATGAAGTCATGATGGTTCCTTCATCCGAGCAACTTCAAAGTGGGAAGTGGGCCTGTGATTTGATGGCTCATTAGTCATTGTTACTGCGGCGCGACGACCTGGGTGACTCTCCCTTGGAGTTCTGCGTGCATGGCAAGTGGACCAGGATGGTCCACGTCCCACATGTTGGTGAACGGAAGTATTCTTTCCGATATCAAGGAGCAAGGAAACCGCGTGGTATAGTATCACTGCTGATTGGTTCGCAAAAAAATAGTATCACTGCCAATTTATAATTATTTTTTATTTCTGATTAATGCTAGCGTTTTAACTCTGACGACGAAGGGTGCCAAACACGGCACGTGCTAGATGTCCCACACGTTAGCGAAAGGAGTGGGACATGAACAGCATGGTAGAGCCCAGCGTAAAAAAAACGTGGTAGAGCGTCTCCACTTCTTCCACTTCTGGGTCGGAGACCACATGTAGTAGTACTTAGTGGTATGAACGATACAAAGTGCGACCTGGAGAGAAAGACACGTCTAGTTGGAAGGTCTCGGGGCATACACATGAACAAATATAAAAGTTAATATGTGCCTCCAACTAATATAGTAGTAGTAGAGTACTTAGGCACGTACTCCATAACATCACCGTGCATTGCACGTACAACATTTAGTGGTAGTACGTAGTAAGAGAAAAATGCCGCCCAAGAGTTCCCTTCTCGACCTACTTTTGGGTGTTTGGTAGAGTGTATGGAGGGTGCATGAGTCCACACTAGTTTAGCACAAATACACTAGAAGCATGCATGAAGAAAGCATGAAGAGGGGTGTTGAGTTGAGCATGCATGAAGAGGGAACAACTATGCTGAGACGAGAATGCAACCAAACACACCCTATATGCCATGCATGTTCATACCATTTGTGCCTTTCTACTTCACTTACTGCGCTACATTACTCAGGTTTGTACGTCCACTCCTGGGTACATGTCCGTCTCGTAGTTCCAGTCCCACGTGTTCTTCATATAGATGGAACGTTCCTTGCATAACACATGCACCTTGATGCTAGATGTCTCGCATGTTGGCAAAAGGATGAACAAAGCTCACGTAAAAAAATAGAGTCGAAGAACATAGATTCCAGACGACCGAGAAGGAGCAAGGAACCTTGTGGTGGAGCGTCTGCACTCATAATATTTAATGTTATTCAGCGATATAAAATTAACCAATCATCTCCACAGTGGACTGGAAGAGTACGAAACACGGCAGCCCAGTGTAGTTACATCATACTAGTACATGGCTAAACCACGCTATCACCATATTTCTTGGATTTCGTGCGACACCTATCTCTAGTAATCCAGCAGCCTGTATCGCTTCTCCCTCCTTGTCTCTATCAAAGTGCGGCGGGCTGGCGTTTCTGCCGTCTATTGAGGTCGGTTAACTATCACATGTTAGCGACATGCAAAGAGCATTCTAAAAAAATTCCTTTCACATTCCGTTTTCAAAAAGAAAAAAAATCCTTTCATGTACGAATTTGCTTGTATGCTTTGAGCAACTTGCATGTCCTATACTGCTCATGATTGATACTCTAACTTAGCTAGATGTTAGACTAACTCATGACTAACCCTGAACTAATTGTAGCCAAAGAGGTGTTTGGGTGACAGGGTTAGATTGACAATAAATGCACTTCATGGAGAGAGAAAAGTGATTTTTCAGTGGTCCCAATGAGAACTATCTCCAGTTAGCACCTCTTGGGTGGGATAGTTTTTTTTGGTGGGTTCGATGCAACTTGCTCCAATTTAAACCCTCATGCTTGGATACTTTAGGGCTATTTGAGCCCCAACTAGCTCATACTAACTCTAACCCATGGATCCAAACAGGGCCTATGGCCAGTCTCGACGCGGAGCAGTCGCGTGCATCGGGAAGCGGCGCTCTCTCGGCCATCGCGCCACTTCAAAGCCGGCACCAATGAGAAGTCGCCTCCGCTGTGGCCGGGCATTAATGCGGCACTGACGCTCCAGGGCGACGCTGACCGTTTCACGCGGGAAGCGCGCGCTGGCAAGGGAGTATAGGTTTTGAACCTTTTCAGGTGTAGTACTGGTAGTTTGCAAAACTACTCAATTATTGCACTCAGTTTCTTAAGAAATTGTGGTAAAAAACGTTACTCCACAGCCCGCTTCCCTTCTCCTTCCTCTTCCACCGCCGGCACACGTCCGTGGGAAGCGGCCAGTCAACCCTTATATAGGAGTGCTAGCACAAAAAGATGCATGCATGACCACTAAAATTTCCATATTAAAGCGTCGCTCCAGCGGGAGTATGGCGTATGTTGCTACCTTCGGCCGGCCCATGGCTACTGGGCGACGGCGACCAGAGAAGAGGCGGCGGGAGGGGAATGAATGCAGCTACTGTTTGGGTTCGCCTTCCGGCTTAAATAAATGCGCAGCATCACGTGTACCCGCGGTGCAAAAATTGTAACATACGTGTCTGCTTAAGTGGGCGTCACGTAACTGGTGTGTGTAAGAGAGATTCTGAGAGACAGAGTGCGTGTGTGCGACTCTACTCTTCGGACATGTACTCAACCTTTTGCATCAGGATATAAGTATAATGGTATTTACTTTAGCTAGTCATTTACGTGGCCATGTTAACGTGGTTGTGTCAAAAAATGTCACTTCCTGCTCGTAATTTGCGTTATATAATTACAAGCAAGATTCTCGTGCATTGCACGGAACATCAATATGCATTTTTTTACAAAACACCTGTTGTGATTGACCCATACAGGAGTAATCCCATGTGTAAAAACTAATGATATCTCGAGAATTTTATCGGAAAACTGGTATCTCGAGAATGTCATCGAAAAAATGAAAGATGAGAGATAAGGCGAGGAGGAGTGGAGCGTGGTGGTGACTGGTGGTCGGAATGGGCGGAGGCATGGGGATGGACGGCGCCGGTAGGCGGCAGCGGCCACCATGCATGCTAGATTGTTCCAGAGACTTATTCCTTTTTTAATTGCTGAGCAATGAGGTTGCGGGAGATAATGATGTGGAGAGAGGTGCGGGTATCTTTTGCAAAAATTATCATAGTTTGCTTTCTATCCTCAGATATAGATCATACGGTTTGTATTACAAGATGGCAGGCACACCATCACCGCCAACTCGTTTTTTATAAGGGTACAGATGATAAGTTTGCTGACTACTAAAGTAAAGTGGAATTTGTCCATGTTATGCAAGTAAATAAAGGTGATTGTTTATCATACGGGTAAGGTTGGATGAAGGGTGGTAGGAACAAATGCTCCGCCTAGAGCATGTGTGTGTGAGATGGAGTCTTAGTGTGTGTGTGGGGTGTGTGAGAGAGAGAGAGAGAGGAGAGAGAGAGAGATGGAGTCTTAGTTTGTGTGTGTGTGTGTGAGAGAGAGAGAGAGAGATGGAGTCTTAGTGTGTGTGGGGGGGTGTGCATGCGTGTGTGCGTGCGTGCATGTGTGTGTATGTGTGAGGGAGAGAGAGAGATGGAGTCTTAGTGTGTGTGCGGGGGGTGCGTGTGTGTGTGCGTCTATGTGTGTGTGTCGTGGGGTCCTCTGTGGCAGATGTAATGTAAGTGTGCACGGCTTCATCATAGAGAGGTGATGTGTATGGCAGAGGCCACCAACGATGGGGTGCGAGAGAGAAAATGCCCGTAGAGAGGGAAGAGAAGGTGTGTGCGCGTGAGAGGAGTCGACATCGAGAGAACGTGTTTGTTCGTGAGACACCGAGGAAGACTACTATATATCGATGGTGCATGTAGGCGGGAATTAAACAAAGGGATGGTCTTATTGGTTTCAGGGATATAGGGGAAGAGTGAGAGGCGGGGGGTAGCTAGAAGGAGATTGTTAAGTGTGAGTGTGTATTTTACCCATCCAAACGGAAGTTATGTGCACAAAAGAGGAGAACGATTCGATGTGGCGTTAGGATTGAGGGTAATTAACTACGTATGGGGACATAGAGACCTTGAACGTGCATGTGTGAGAGGTATACATGTATACATGGGATGGGTGTGTGTGCGCGCGCGCATGATCGAGATAAAAGAAAGAAGACATAAGTCATAAGATCAACTACATGGGAGAGACAGATCGGTATGACAATATGCATGCATGTGAGAATGCAGGGAAGAAGGCCCGACAATTGAGCATGTGTTTTTGTCTTTAAGAGATAGTGGCGTGGGCTGGAGTATGCATCTATGGCGAGCATAGGGAGTGAGGCGCAACGATTGTGCAAAAGAGACCAACCTATAAATGCATATGTATGGAGAGACATATATAGTGTGGGTGATAGGAAGCAAGACTCCGTGCAAGAAAGAAATGTTGACGGAGAAACTACAGATAGATACAGAGATGGAGATGCTAGGTAGAGGGACATCCTCTAGTTTGGGTGTTGGAGATGACCGTCGGGTGGTTCAAAGGGTGAAGTTATATATGTGTGAGAGAGGGCACTTGACTGCATGTAGAGAGAAACATATGTAGTGTGCATGATAGGAATCAAGAGTGAGGGCGAGAAAGAAGGTTGATGGAAAAATAGATAAATAGAAAGATAAAGATGCTAGCTAGTGTGCATTAGAGATAGGAGTCGAATGGATCAGAAGGCTGGGTTATGTGTGTGGGTGTGAGAGAGATAGAGAGAGGGTGCATGTGAGTCACATACAAATAGATATCAGAGAGAAATGAGATCCAGAGAGATGGAGTTTTGTGTCTGCGAGAGAGAAAGATATTTCACAACGAGAGTGATAGCTAGAGAGACATACGAGGGAATGCAAGATATCTCTAGGGAGAGAGGGTGTGTGTGAGCGACATACAAAAGAACAATGGAGAAATATGAGACCCTGGGAGACAGAGTTTGTGTTTGTGTGTGAGAAAGAGATATTGAAGAGGAAGAGTCGTAGGTTCTCATATCTAAGGAGCGAAAGACATCTCTGTATGAGGGGTGTGCGAGTGGCACACATGGGAATAGTAGATAGAAATGAGACCCCGGGAGACAAAGCTTTGTGTTTGTGTGAGCGAAAGAGATTCCACATGGAGAATCATAGTTAGAGACACATAGCAGGGAGCGAGATATACTTAGAGAGAGATAGAGTGATGAAGGTCGAGGGAGAGAGTATCGTCAGTGTGTTACGAAGATAAAAGATCATTGCCGACATACAGGTAGCACGAGAGATACCTGAGAGACGATGAACGCATATAGGTCTAGAGAGATAGTCCTATATAAGCATGAGTGATAGCTATATGAGACGAATATCTGGATTAAAGGGGATTCAAATATTTAAACTGGAGATCACGACATCGATAATATCATAATGCAAATTGGTGTATCAAACATGCATATTCATTTGAATTTGGGCACACGTGTAATGTTATATAGTTTATCAATATTGGTGATTCATAGATTCTTCAATTACAAACAATGCATGGTTTATATGCAATTAATGTCTAAACGGGATTACACTATATGTTGCGTGTGTGAAACACATTATACATGTTTGAGAAGTAAAAAAACCCGCATGAAACACACATTAATTGGAGATAGTTAGCGAGGAATGCATACATTGGATTTCAACATAAAGTGGTTTCAAATATTTGAAAATCCAAATTGATGGATACAACCTTATGAATCTGAGATCATGCCATTTGTAAACCATATTTATGTATAAATGGTGTTGTGATTTTGAAAGTATATATAAAAATGATGTATATAGAATGTAATTCCAATTGAAAATGGATCCCGCCCGGAAAAAATAGAATACAAACGGGATTCGAATTGAGTTGGCACGGTAAACGTGCACTCTACAAAATTTGAACGAAGCGAGGAAAGTCGTAGTAACCGCCCGAAACCAAAACCTGCGAGAGGGAAATCACTACTGCCTATCCCTGCCATGCAAAGCCTATCTGCTAGATTTCTATAGGTTTGGATAGGGGTAGGTTTGTAATTTCACCCAAACATGACGTAACCGCCTCTCACCCGGATTCATACACGGTGGGCGCCAAAACACAGTGTGTCCTCGGCCGAAGTCGACTCCCTCCCCGATTCATATTCATACACGGTGGGCGCCAAAAACAAACTCTCGTCGGCAAATATTCGGTGTATGCGAGATTACCGTCCTATCCCCAACCGACTAATGTTGTTGTGATGTAGTAGAAATTTGAAACGGGGGCTAAGTTTGTAAATTTCCTCGCATTTGAGACAAGCGCGCCCTGAATACATGGTTCCCCCCTTCCTCTCTACCTCCCTTTTCCCCATTCGTACTCCATGGGCGCCAAAACACCCTCTCCACCCCACCCTCCTCCGTCCGCCACCCCATCCACCGCCGTCCTCCTCCACCATGCCGGAGCTGATACCCCGACACCGCCGTCCATTACAAGAGATCGACCTCTCTCATCCACGGCTTCGGACCAGGATCCTTGCATCCCGTCCTCTCACTTCATCCCCGTCGTCGTCCACCTTGCCTGCGCTGCTCCTACGACCGTCTTGTCCATCGCACCCCGCCGCCATCGTCAACCCTCCTAGATCTGCGTCCACGCCGCCGACAGCCATCGCTACCGCAGCACCATCAAGTTCTCAGCAGATGCATACACGGCGCCGCACTAGAGGTGGTACTCTTTCATATCTGCTCAACTTATTTATCGCAGCAAGAAAATAGATCGCCACTGCTTTACTCTAATTTCTTGTCTTGGTTGCGAAGTTGCCTTTGTCCGGTTTGCACCTTCAGATCCGCCATGGCATGCTCAACACTATACTCCCAATGCTTATGGTTTTCCCCTTTTATATTCCACACTAGTTAAATCATAGTAGACTAAATTTCAAAATTCGGTCAGTCGATTTTTCAGAGCTCGCGGAGTTCGCCAATGCGACCGAAGGGGCTCGGGTGGTTGTGGGGCCTCGCCGAACGAAGAAAACTCGACGCGGGTGGGGGTTGGGGTGGGGTGGGTGGGTGTGGCGGAGGAACACAGGCGGTGGGGGCCGGTGGTCCGGCCGGCGGCCCGTGCGGTGTTCTGTATGGGAAGAATCAGAGATGGGGAAGAAGAAGGGTTAGGAGACGTAGGATCTTCATCCAACCGCCTGAAATGGTCGAGAGACAGCTGGGAGTTGCATTCTTAATGCGCTCTGGTTCATCATGTGTGGGCACTGCGCAACCAACATTTTATTATCCAAAATCTTCTTGCTCTTCTTTACCATGTTCCTCTTCCGTTCTTCTTTAATATGTACTCTCTACGTTCTTAAATACAAGTCTTTGTATAGATTCCACCATGGACTACATATGGAGCAAAATGAGTGAATCTACACTCTAAAATGTATCTGGATACATCTGTATGTGATCCATAGTGGAAATCTCTACCAAGACTTATATTTTGGAACGGAGGGAGTATGATAGTAGTACAGTATGTTCCTTGTACTGAAGATGAGCAGGGACATTTGCAGTGTAGAGGTCTATACGGTCGGTTGTCATGGACAGTTTGAGCCACTTTGATTCGGAGGATCTTGTAAACATAGGAATAGGATTTGTAGTGGCCTGCCCACTTGAATCCTATAAGAATAGCAAGGAAATGCGGGGAGCTATGTCGCCTTTGAGAGTTACACTGATATTAACAGTACCGCACCTTCACTTGAAGAGAGCTGGTATCTGAAGCCTTTCTAGCCGTACCGGCAATACTAGCACATATATTCCAGCAAGTTCCACTTTGCTGATTTTACTCTGATGCTTAAGGTTTTCCCGTTATATCTACACTATGATATGTGTAGCTGCTTTGTGTCGCACTAGCAGCAGTCTACTCTTGAAGCTAAACACTGCAATGACTTACAAAATTGGCACCAAGGCATTGAGTGCCATTTTGGATGCAATGAAACTCATACGCTGCCCACCTGTTGATTCTTGTTCAGAATATGATCCTAATGACTATTCTAACCTCGAGGAGTCAAAGGCAGATGGCCTGTCCTGTTCACCCATCAAGGTGTCTGTTCTAATTTGGCAATGTTTTATTGATTGCGGGTATCTTGCATATGTTGTCTTGCATTTCTTCTACTTTGTTTAACTGCCATCTGCTTAGTTTACTCATCATATATGTCGAGATGCCATGCCCATCCATTATCAATACATATTCCATCTGTCATCATACCATGTTTTTCCACTCAAATGTTGTTCTTGTGCATCAGACATCAGAAAGGAAGAGGGTGATTGCCGAACCTGAAGGAGCACCAGCAAAGTCCTTGAAAAACATGGTGGTCCCGGAGAAATCAGACAGCACCCCACTTATATTGGCTGTACAACTAGTGACGCAAAATGTAGGACCGACTCCAGCAACTGTACCCATACTTCACTGGCCACACAACTAGCCCCACCACACAGGACCTGCACTCCAGCAAAAGGTATATCGATTTCATTTGCCATAGCACCAGCTGTACCACAGAAAAATCCCACTCCAGTAAAAAGTACAGCAAGTCCACTGGTCGAAGACCTATCCCAACTGCAGAGACGGCCAATTCCTATAGATTGGAACCCCATTCCATTTATTCCTAGTTTAAAAGACAATGCTTTCAATGTTGTTAGGGACTACGTGCATATATTCCCATCATAGGAAGATTATTGTGAAGACAAACACCATTTTCACATCTTCCTGCCCAACTTACGTGTAAGTGCTATTATTCATGGTTATTATTTTCCTGTTTTCTACTGATTGAACACATCAATGATTTACATTACATTGTTGTAACTAGGCGAGGGTCAATCTGGATAGTCATGACGAGCAAAGCTTGCTTGTGCTTTTCAAGGAAGCATTGCAGCAGTATCGGTGTTACCTGAGGAAATCACACTTTGATGGCAAGTCTATAAATGAATTTCCGGTGAAGTCTCCGGTGCTAAAGTTAGAAGACATTGAATGGAAAAACCTTGTTATGCACTGGTCTCGTTCCCAGGATGAGGTACTGTCTATGAAATCACATGACAATTTGAACTTCTACTTTTCCGCATGTGCCTTACGGATCTTTTTTGCAGAAAATCTGCTCGAAGAAGAATTCCAGTCTGATAAGAACGACAGGATATCACAAATATGCTGCCCACTGCTTTGCTCTTGTTAGTACATGTTGTCCTATATCACTGTACTTGCATACATACCTGGTTCATTATGTGACAGCAGTATGCATGATAGCTTGCTTATCAATTGTTCTCTCCAAATTATCTAATTTGTATGAATGCTTACATTAGTGTAGAATATATCCAATGCCAATGTTTTTTAGCTCTGCATTGTTCTTGTAAGTACATGTTGTCCTTTATCACTGTACTTATAATGACAAGTAGTTGTTCATATACCATCACTCTGCAGCTTATTTTCCTTTGCCCTCCATTTTCTACACATCAGATCTATATTTACTCTTACCATAAGGTTGGTACTGAAGAAGTTTAGTTGTGCATTGCTCTTGGCTGTACCTTTTGCATGTATCGCTGCACTTACATTTATAGCTACTTGGTTATGTAGCATCACTCTTCATCTTATCTTAAATATTCTCCATTTTTTCATATATTATCACATCTATATTTACTCTTAACAAAATGTAGAATAAAGGCAATGCTTTTGAATAAGATTATGTGGTAAACTTCTTGAATTGCCCCCCATCAGCATGGGAAAGGCCTTTATAGAGCCTGTCTTCACCAATAATGTAAGTTTGTCCATCTCAAGCCTTCAAACTTTGTTGTATATATTTGGTTAGGCATGACTGCAATAGCTGTTTATTTTTGGTGTTTGCATCAAATTGCTTGTTTAAAGTTTATTATGTAGTTCATAAACAAAAGTTTGTCCTTTCTCAATTTAAGTTTTCAGTTGTACAACCAAGTTCCTTCTTCATACCATGTAAATTAAACTATACAGAGCAAGTGATCTTCTTTTGCACTGCACGTATGCTTCTATTCTTCATCCGTAATCCAGTGGTGTGGTGAACCTACCCACTATAGCACAATGTCATATTCTGCAATGTCTTAACTATGAACAATGTCATATCATTCTACTATTATTTAAACTGTCTCTCTATTTGCCAATCTGAAATGGTATAAATTGACAGCACACTAACCATTGATACTTATGAGTTCTTCATTTGTAATCCAGTGGTGTCGTGAAGCTGCCAACTCCTTCACAATGTCATTTCCTACCATGTCTTGACCTGAACAATACCATATTGTGTTAATGCAATTTTAAACTGTGTCACTTTATTCGTCAGTAAGAAATGTGATGAATTGTCAGCACTGATACTTTTATGTGCAAAACTTGTCACCTGTTTGCTTGTTTATCTTTCAGAGTGAGGAAGATATAAGTGTTGCAAGCGCAGTCTCATCATCTTGCTCAGCTGCTTGCGCTGCAGCTCCCCAGCAAGGCTAACCTTTCTTGAACTCTATTGAAGTGATGTCAGTTTTGTATATTATTTTGTTGACGTGTTTATTTGCACTGGTGGCGATCTTTGATGCCCAGTGTATGTAATCTGTTGTCTGCTTGTACTTTATTATCATAGTGGCGAACTTTGATGCCCAGTGGATGTAATATGCCGTAATTTATTTATTGTATAGTCTAGGTTTTTTCTTATTCACGATGCTGCAGTTATTTTACTGTATATATATCCTGTCTTCGCAATAAACCGGCCAAACCATAAAATTGCGGTACATAATCGGGTCGTCATGCAATCATGATGTAGGTTGGGCCTGAAACGTGCCGAACAGCTCACGGGCTGGCAGCAGCCTGAAATGAACCCCGACCCATGATTGTGCGAATCAAATCACGGGCTTTTAACAGGCCAAAATTGTCTTGGTCCTTGTTTGGCCCAATCAGATATCGGCTGCGGGCAGGCCGGATGCAAACCGGGCCGTAGTTAGGCCCAACTATATGACGGGCTTTTAACAGGCCGAAATTAATATAGGGCCAAAATGTTAAATGGGCCCTTAACAGGCCAAAACTAATATTAGGCCGAATTACTAAGTGGGCCTTTAGCAAGTGGGCCCAAAAGCATAGTGTCCAGTTGACGGGCCGAATCTGATATGGGCCATAATTGAGCCCAAAGCCTCTTAAAGGGCCGGACTTGATCTGGGCCGTAATTTGGCCCAAAACGTGGTAGGCTTTTAACAGGCCGGATCTCATATGGGCCACTATTAGGCCCGGAGCGTGGCAGGCCATTAATGGACCGGATCAAATATGGGCCGGCATTTGGCCCAAAACATGGCTGCCAGTTAATGGGCCGGCCTACTAGGGTCCTCAAAATCTTGTGGGCCCATAGCTGGGTCGGCCCATTAATGTCGGTGAAATCTCGTGGGCCTTTTGCTGGGCCGGCCCATTATGATCCGCAAGAATCTTGTGGGCCTTTACCTGGGCCGGCCCATTATGGCACACAAAAATCTTGTGGGCCTTTACCTGGGCCGGCCCATTGTGGCTTGCAAAATCTTGTGGGCCTTTAGCTGGGCCAGCCCATTATGGTCCGCAAAATCTCGTGGGCCTTTAGCTAGGCCGGCCCATTATGATCCGCAAGAATCTTGTGGGCCTTTACCTGGGCCGGCCCATTATGGCACACAAAAATCTTGTGGGCCTTTACCTGGGTCGGCCCATTATGGCCCGCAAAATCTTGTGGGCCTTTAGCTGGGCCAGCCCATTATGGTCCGCAAAATCTTGTGGGCCTTCAGTTGGGCCGGCCCATTTAAACTTGATGGGCCGGTCCACGTGTCAACATATCATAGGCGCGTCTCGCCCATTGGATGAGTGACACCTGTGCCAACGCGGACCTGACACGTGTATCCTCCAGCCAATGATGATTTTACACGTGGAAAATCCCCATTGGTTGGGGCTGTTAATAGGTTATCGGATCCAAAACCCGACCCGATAGCTTAACGGTGTTCCGTTACGGTGGATGCCACATGTCGGTCACCCTTGACGAAAGCACTTCTGTGACGCGTGATTTATCATCAAGAAAGTGGACACTTCCGTGATGATAATTTTGGTAATGTCATGGAACACTTCTAAGACAGCAGAGGTATGACTATCTTGATTCTGTCATAAATTTGTCATGGATGTACATGCATGACAAAAAACGCGACCTACAGTGACAAACATGTATCATCACATAAGTGTATTTTTTGTAGTGAGGATCCCTCCACTCAGCAACACGTACGAAACAGACAAGGTATGACTCCAAATGGTCGAGTGTCTTCTTGATTTATCAAGTAACTGTTTGTTGTCATCCGACTGACTCCTGTCTTGATTGTTATCTTCCACGCCCTGACTGAGATGTACTCGATGCCCAACAGGAAGCAGGAGCAGGACCCTGAGGGGGAGGCGAGTGGAGGCAAAAGTGGCGAGTGGCATTCTGATGGTGAAGAGGACGAGGATGGCGACGACCCGAGTGATGAAGAAGAGGTCGACTCTCCTCCCCATAGGGAAAGGCGATCCAAGCTTACTCACGATCCAGCAAGTGCCCGCGGCAAAGCGACTGCGCAAACCGGGCAGTCATCAAAGCGCCCTCGGACGTCTTCTCCAGCGCTGACTGAAAAGGCACCGAAGCAACCGAAAGTTGCGCCGTCCAAACCGCCAAAAGCCTTGCCCTAGATCAAAGTGGCCATCCCTATTGCTTCCGGGTATTAGTTGGACTTGATTTCTTGTTTTAGTATGAATTTGGATTTGAGTCGATTCATTTCGACAGACATGTCCGACTGAACTCTAAAATTTGTAGTGCTGCTACCTCTAGGACTTCTGCTTACAAGAATGAGGACGAGGAGATGGAGGATGCAGTCACCTCTAATCCGAGTACCACTCTCATAATCTAGTTTTTATTTTCTCGACTGCTTCGTGGGTCGACTGAATTCTGGTGGTCGATCTTTTTCGCAGCTCTTCCCAATGTCATTGATCTTCCGGATGATGGTGAAGACGTGCCGGTGAGGCCCGGGAAAAGAGGAAGTAGGAAGACGTCCGCCGACAAGGTGCCTCCGTCGACACCGGTGATGGAACTGGTGATCCAGGAAGCCGGCGACACTAATCAGACCGCTGTAACTTTTTCCATCCCGCTGACGAGTGCTCAGCCTTCAGCGTCGACTACCCAGACTCCAGACAATCCATCTTCACTCTTTGCTGCACATCACGTCCCAGAGGACCAAGCGAGTGCTGCCAGGGAGGCTATTCGCCAAGCGAGCATCATGATGGAGCGGATGAAGGTGATTCGAGAGCTAGCCAAGCTGCTTACGACGCTAGTTCGGCAACTTCAGAGCAACGTCCAGGTTAGTTGATCGTCGACTGTCCCTTCAGTTTGCCGCTTGTTCTGCTAGGATATGGTATCTGAAAACTTTCTTAGAGGAATCTTTTCATTGATCTGTGTCTTGCATTTGTACACCCACTGGGTGTTTTGACTTGTCACTAAGTAAACTTGCACTTTGAACTGACTGTGTTGTTGTCGATTGAATCCCTGGACTGGTGGGGGCGCGCTGGGTGCACCCACTGGGTGTAGTCTCCAAGACCATAATTGACTGCTGGCAGTCTACTGTGGTCTGAGAATCAGAATTTCCTCACTCGGCCTGGACGGACCATGATGAGTGGAATCTGAACCAGTGGGGGCACGCTGAGTGCACCCACTGGGTGTTGTCCCCGAGACCGTGGTCGACTACGGGCAGTCGACACTGGTCTGAGTGTAACCTTCTGTCTTTTTTTACACTCATCTTGGACAGATCGTGTCGAGTGGAAACTGGACCAGTGGGGGCATGCTAAGTGCACCCACTGGGTGTAGTCCTCGAGACTATTGTTGGATGTTTGATTCGGTAGTAGTCTTAGAATTTGTTGACTTTAACGTTTTATCTCTCTGAAATAACCAATCTTTTCATCTGATGACTGACTTGTTCTTTGGTTGCAGAAATCTTGTGGTCTTGGAGCTTGTTTTGCTGACCTGGAGAAGCAGCAGATTCAACTCAACCTCGATCTGGAGCTGGCCAAGAAAAATCTGCAGAAAGCCAAGGATGAAGCCGCTGGTAAGAAAGACTTGTCGACTGATTTATCTCTGAACCGGATTTCATCCTACTTTTCCTGAATCAAGTATTGTTTCTTTCAGAGAAACTGAACCAAGCTCTGGTGAAAAAGGATCAAGATCTGGCGGCCGCGCAGAAAACAGCTGATGAGAAAACTGCACTTGCTGAACAGAAGCTAGCTTCAGTCGGCAAACTGGAGGAAGAAAACGCCAAGCTAAAAGCTGCCCTACGGAGCCAATAAGGAAGAGACTCGCCTAAAGAAGGACAAGAACAATCTCAATGAGAAAACAGAAGGCATTGCTCCCAAGAGGGACGATCTGGAGAATTATTTAGGAGGCCTTGCTAAGAAGGTGTTCATCATGGTTGAAGGTATTTTCTTTGACTCGACTGATTTGTTCCTGTCGACTCGACATATAACCATTGACTCATCCTTGAATTGTGCATGCAGAATTTTGTCAGAACTTCAAGGAAGAGACTGGGCAAATTGAAACAAGCTTGGACCCCATCAACTCTCTAGTGAAGGATGAAGCTGCCATGAACGTACTCCGACTGGAATATCGTATTGCTGGTGTTGTCGACTATCTCGCTCGACTGAAAGTCGCAATGTCACGGATCGACATGGCTCTCTGGCCAATGGCGACGTTCCAGAATGACCTCGAGTCTCTGATGGCTCGGCTCAATGAAGTTCCCGGTCGAGTTCAAGAATGGAAGAAGTCTTCTGCCTGGTGCGGCGCTGATGTGGCTCTATCTCTGGTTCGTGTCCACTACCGGGAAGCGCGGGAAGAGAACCTGGCAGCAATCAAGGTTGCCAATACCAAGAGGCACGACTTACAGTCCTTCATGTAGACCTTTATTGCTGCTGCCACTCGGATTGCTGGCGGAATCGACCTGGATGAATTCGTCGAGCCTGCCAGCCCTCCTCCTGCGGAGTGAACAAACTTGTATGCCCACCTTAAATTTGCCTCGGAATGCCCAGTGGTTTTGTAACCGTTAAAAATCCTTCGGGTTGAATGCCCGAGTACTTTAATCCGTGGTCTTGAACTTTAGGATTTATCTGAACTTGGTTTATCTCTGAATATGCGTGTGTTTGCCTTCGAGCGGAGCTTGTTCTTCGCTCGGAATAACCTTTGTACTTGACATGCAGCCCTGAGGAGGAGTGTCGTTGTCAAAACCGGCGGATCTCGGGTAGGGGGTCCCGAACTGTGCGTCAAGGCCGGATGGTAACAGGAGACAAGGGACACAATGTTTTTACCCAGGTTCGGGCCCTCTCGATGGAGGTAATACCCTACTCCTGCTTGATTAATATTGATGATATGGGTAGTACAAGAGTAGATCTACCACGAGATCAAGGAGGCTAAACCCTAGAAGCTAGCCTATGGTATGATTGTTGTATATGGAGTTGATGTCCTACGGACTACAACCCTCCGGTTTATATAGACACCAGATAGGGTTAGGGTTACACAGAGTCGGTTACAATGGTAGGAGATCTTGAATATCCGCATCGCCAGGCTTGCCTTCCACGCCAAGGAAAGTCCCATCTGGACACGGGACGAAGTCTTCAATCTTGTATCTTCATAGTCCTAGAGTCCGGCTGAAGGTATAGTCCGGCTACCCGAACACCCCCTAATCCAGGACTCCCTCAGTAGCCCCTGAACCAAGCTTCAATGACGATGAGTCCGGCGCGCAGATTGTCTTCGGCATTGCAAGGCGGGTTCCTCCTCCAAATCCTTCATAGAAGATTGTAAACACCAAGAGTAGTGTCCGGCTCTGCAAAATAAGTTTCCACATATTGCCATACAGAGAATAATATAAACACAAATCAAATCTGCTGACGTATTCCGCAGTGTGTCATCACACTACGGCCAAGTCCTTTACTCGAATCGTTTTTACTTTTCCACCTCAGCACGTTTTGCGAGGCGGTTTCCTTGGCACGTCTTGTCAAAGCAGAGATCGTGTACTCCTTTTACGGGATTCTCATCAATACGGACGTGGGTAACCCAACCGTGCCCGTTAGCACGTTTCCTCGATTAAAGACGAGTCCCGAACGGTTACGGGGAGGGCTCTTGGTATTCAACCTCTTATAAAGAGTCCAAGGCCTTACTCCTTTTTTCAATCTCAAGCGAGTTCGCCCGTTGCCTCGAGTTCCAACACCCTAGGCTCTAGATTCCAGGCGCTTTGGACCTTCGACGATGTCCGGTTCTGACCTTCAAGTCCGATGCACGTCCTCCTCCATCACAGAGGAGGATGTACTAAAGTTGAGGGAGGCTAAGTTCCTGACCGGCGAAATTTCGCATAGGTTGCCTGCTCAAGGGCAGGTCATTCCCAGTCCCCAACCTGGTGAGAGCGTGGTGTTCATGTCTCACATCCTTCGGGGGTTGGGCTTCCCAATGGATCCCTTTGTGAGGGGACTGTTGTTTTATTATGAGCTGGAATTCCATGACTTAGCTCCGGAGTCCATCCTCCATATCTCCTCGTTTATTGTCGTGTGTGAAGCGTTCCTCTGTGTTACCCCTCACTTCGGATTATGGCTCAAGACCTTCAAAGTGGAGCCAAAGATGATCAAGGGACGGCACGCAGAGTGCGGAGGCGCTGTTATAAGCAAAAATGTGGATGCTCCATGGCCCGAGGGCTCTTTTCAAGAGGAGCTAGGCTTGTGGCAACGAGAGTGGTTTTATATCACCGCTCCCCGGAGCACCAAGTGGGTGGCGCCCCCTGCCTTTCGCTCGGGTCCCCCACCACGGCTAGCGTCATGGGTCAACAGAGGGTTAGATTGGGGTTTGCCCAAAGACGTGCCCTTGTTACAGGGCCGCATTAAGGATCTCTTGGAAGGAGATCTCAGCCTGGTCAAGGTGACGCAGGTCATGCTGATTCGCCGAATATTGCCCGGCAAACGTCGCTCCCTTCGCCTGTGGGAGTTTAATCCAGAGGGACCGCGAGCTCTCCATAATTTCATGGGCGCAACGCCCGCGGAGATGTATAAACTGTTCTTCGGATCACAAGAGATGTGTCCGGATTTCATCGAGGACGCAGGCCTAAGCTGCAATCGCCCGGATACTCAAGTAAGCAACCTTGTGCTCGGACCTTCTATCCGTATCATTGTCATAAACTTACCCCTAAAAGAGCCGTCCTTTTAAACAGGAGTGGATAGCGAAGGCAAAGCTAATCAGGTGTCCGGCTCCCCTTCCCGAAACCAGGACGGATCCCGTGCTGGTCAGGATGCTGGAGATAATGCCTTTGGAGGGAAGCAAGGGCGAGGACAAGGAAACTATGGCCTCCTCGAAGGAGGCTGCTCCGAAGGGAGGAACCGACAATTCCTCTCCTAAGGGGAAGAAGAGAGCCGCCTCTGACGACCCGGATACCATGGCCTCGAAGCGGGGGGGAAATCCTCGTCAGAGGTTCCGACGCCGGGGAGTTCCTTGGCCGGACTACGCCCTCAAGGGGATCAGCCCTCCAGCGAGCCGTAAGTAGAGAAAGATTTTCCTTTTGAGGGATGAGGGAAATCCTTGATTTATATCTGGGAAGATTAACCGAATTTTTACCTTGTAGCTCGGACCTCAGCCCTTCTGAGCAGAGCTTGTCTTCGGGGGATCTCCTTCCGGAGATGATGGAGAGCGGGCCGCCTCCCCCTGCCGTGCCGCCTAGCGAGGCGGGTGACCCTGAGGTGTCGTCGCGGAGGGTTTCTCCGAATCCGGCAGGGGCGGAAGATAGCTATGTGGCCCCCCGAGGTTCTCCGCGTCCGGCCTTCGAAAGAGGTCGTGGGACAAGTCCGGCACCGTCTGGTGCTCGGTTGGAGGAGCTAAATATTCTGCTGGGGCGAGCTTCTATCTCGGATGAGCACCGTGCATTGATGGGCACGGTGATTGAAAGGATCTCATCCGCAGAGAGCGGATTGCATGAGGCCGTCAAAAGTTTACTGGCGGGTTTTGAGGTACATTAGATAATGTACACTTTTGTCAGTTGCGCATGAATAAGATGCGCCCTATGTAGATAGTAGCCCCTGAGACTCTGCGCGTCGTCAAGAAATGACGGCACGCGGAGGATCATAATCCCAGGTCTAAGATGTCGCCTTTGAATGTAGGCGGCAGGGTGTCCGGAATCGAGCCGAACTGATGATTTTGCCGAACTAAAGCGGCAACTAGACGTGGCAGATGCCGACATCGCGCTTATCAACAAGCGGCTTGATGAGGCTCAAGGTATGTAATTCCTCGGGCGGCATTAGGTAAGAAGAGTTTTATGCCAGTGTCTTATGATGTGTGTGCTTGACGCAGATGGTGCGGCCGCCGTGGAGAGTCTTAGGGCAAAACTTGCCCGAGCTAAAGAACAAGCCAGAGAAAGTGATGCGGCTGCCAAGAAAGCCCTTGAAGAGCTGAGAGCCGAACAGGCTGCTCATTGCCGAAGTAAGGAAGAGATGGCCGAGATGGCCGAAAAGTTAAAGAGTGCTGCAGACCGTTGCAGACTTCTTGAGAAAGAAGACCAGGCGAAATAGACGGACTTAGAGAAGGCCATTGCCAATGCTAAGGACGCGCGCTCTGTGATGAGAGCTGCAAAGGAGGAGCTGCGTCAGGCCGAATAGATTGCGGCTGGAGAGCCCTTTATGCTGCGAAGGAAATTTTGCGATCCGAAGTTTGCTCCGTTGGACCGGATGTGGAGTGTGGAGGATACCTATCTGGATTTGGCAGCGAGTGCTGCTTATGCGACCGAACACTTTCCAGATCAGAAAGATCGCGAAGTGGAAAAGCTTTTCTGTTCACAGTTTCACAATCTAGAGATGCCACTGGCAGTGGACGGTCGTTTGGATCAATGGGCCGAACTGAATAGGTTGTCCGGACTCGCCATGAAGTACGTCGTGGGTCATCTGTGGCCGGGGAGATCGGAGCCGAAGAGTTATTTCAGCTTGGTGCAGCAATTCCTTGACGCGGTGCCGCGTATTAATGCAATGAAGAGGTCAGCATGCATAGAGGGCGCAAGGATGGCTCTTGCCCGTGTCAAGACATACTGGGCAGAGATGGAGACCACCGTTGTTGCGTCCCGATATTCGGACAAAAGCCGAGTACCCTCCGAGCACTATTTTTAGGAAGTCCTTGAAGGCGCTCGTGTAATAGAGACGCAGTGCTCGAAAGATGCTATGTTATGATAGCATATGTAATTATAAAGTAATATTTTGATAAACTGTAGTGGCCTTTTTATACTTGTGCCTTCAAGTATTGGGAACACCTCCTGTGCGGCCGTTTTAAGATGTATATATACAAAATCTGAAAGATGGCAGTCGTTGGCTTTAGCCCCCACGCACATAGTGCGGGGGTGCTCGCAGAAGACGCATTTTCACACTTAACCCAACGTCTTGGTCCTACAAAGGAGGTGATAGCGCAGCGGGCCAGGCAACCGGACTATAATGCTTTAACACTTTCACTTAGCCATAGGAGCTTGACAGTGAGACTATTTAGGTAGCCCCTTGGTGGCGACTGCGCTCGCCCGCATTCGGGGCGCGTATGTGCCTGACCGGGAAGCGGCCCTTCGTTAAAGCGGAGGAATCCGATAGATTCCGATAGGTCATTGAGTGGTTGACCAGTCTCACGCTACATCATGACAGTCAGTTTTTGGCTTTCTCTACTGAGGTGCTCGCCCGGCCGAACCGGGGCACAATCGCAGTAGTTCTCCTGGTGCTACCTTAGCCGATAGAGCGGAATGTAAGGTAGCCGAACTCAGGAGCCAGGCAACCCAACATTTGACCAAAGACATGATTTGGAGCTGATGCATATAATGCCAAAACTCGCAACGCCGAACACTCCATAAGGTGTTCGGTCTTTATGAGTGCGGGCGAAACAACACTCTTTATTAAAAAAGCCCCTAGTGTCCAGTGTTGGGGAACGTAGTAATTTCGAAAATTTTCCTACGCACACGCAAGATCATGGTGATGCACAGCAACGAGAGGGGAGAGTGTTGTCTACGTACCAACGCAGACCGACTGCGGAAGCGATCACACAACGTAGAGGAAGTAGTCGTACGTCTTCTTCCCGATCCGACCGATCCAAGCACCGTTACTCCGGCACCTCCGAGTTCTTAGCACACGTTCAGCTCGATGACGATCCTCGGGCTCTGATCCAGCAAAGCGTCGAGGAAGAGTTCCGTCAGCACGACGGCGTGGTGACGATCTTGATGTACTACCGACGCAGGGCTTCGCCTAAGCACTACAACGGTATGATCGAGGTGGAATTTGGTGCAGGGGGCACCGCACACGGCTAAGGAACGATCTCAAGGATCAACTTGTGTGTCTTGGGGTGTCCCCTGCCCCCGTATATAAAGGTTGGAGGGAGGGGGGCTGGCCATCCAGAGAGAGGGAGGCGCAGGAGGAGTCTTACTCCTACCGGGAGTAGGACTCCCCCCTCCAATCCTAGTCCAACTAGGAATCCTTAAAGGGGGAGAGAGAGAGAGGTGGCCGGCCCCTCTCCTAGTCCTAATAGGACTAGGGAGAGGGGGGGAGGCGCAGCCCTATGTGGGCTGCCCTCTCACCTTTCCACTAAGGCCCATGTTGGCCCATTTGGCTCCCGGGGGGTTCCGGTAACCCTCCCGGTAATCCGGTAAAATCCCGATTTCACCCGGAACACTTCCGGTGTCCAAACATAGGCTTCCAATATATCAATCTTTACGTCTCGACCATTTAGAGACTCCTCGTCATGTCCGTGATCACATCCGGGACTCCGAACAACCTTCGGTACATCAAAATGCATAAACTCATAATAACTGTCATCGTAACGTTAAGCGTGCGGACCCTACGGTTCGAGAACAATGTAGACATGACCGAGACACGTCTCCGGTCAATAACCAATAGCGGGACCTGGATGCCCATATTGGCTCCTACATATTCTATGAAGATCTTTATCGGTCAGACCGCATAACAACATACGTTGTTCCCTTTGTCATCGGTATGTTACTTGCCCGAGATTCGATCATCGGTATCCAATACCTAGTTCAATCTCGTTACTGGCAAGTCTCTTTACTCGTTCCGTAATACATCATCTCATAACTAACATCTTAGTTATTATGCTTGCAAGGCTTATGTGATGTATATTACCGAGAGGGCCCAGAGATACCTCTCCGACAATCGGAGTGACAAACCCTAATCTCGAAATACGCCAACCCAACATCTACCATTGGAGACACCTGTAGTACTCCTTTATAATCACCCAGTTACGTTGTGACGTTTGGTAGTACCCAAAGTGTTCCTCCGGTAAACGGGAGTTGCATAATCTCATAGTTATAGGAACATGTATAAGTCATGAAGAAAGCAATAGCAACATACTAAACGATCGGGTGCTAAGCTAATGGAATGGGTCATGTCAATCAGATCATTCAACTAATGATGTGACCTCGTTAATCAAATAACAACTCTTTGTTCATGGTTAGGAAACATAACCATCTTTGATTAACGAGCTAGTCAAGTAGAGGCATACTAGTGACACTCTGTTGGTCTATGTATTCACACATGTATTATGTTTCCGGTTAATACAATTCTGGCATGAATAATAAACATTTATCATGATATAAGGAAATAAATAATAACTTTATTATTGCCTCTAGGGCATATTTCCTTCAGTCTCCCACTTGCACTAGAGTCAATAATCTAGTTCACATCGCCATGTGATTTAGCAGTAATGGTTCACATCACCATGTGATTAACACCCATAGTTCACATCGTCATGTGACCAACACTCAAAGGGATTACTAGAGTCAGCAATCTAGTTCACATATCTACGTGATTAACACCCAAAGAGTACTAAGGTGTGATCATGTTTTGCTTGTGAGATAATTTTAGTCAACGGGTCTGTCACATTCAGATCCGTAAGTATTTTGCAAGTTCTATGTCTACAATGCTCTACACGAAGCTACTCTAGCTAATTGCTCCCACTTTCAATATGTATCCAGATTTAGAATCATCTGGATCAGTGTCAAAAACTTGCATCGACGTAACCCTTTACGACGAACCCTTTTTTGTCACGTCCATAATCGAGAAACATTTCCTTATTTCACTAAGGATAATTCTGACCGCTGTCCAGTGATCTACTCCTAGATCACTATTGTACTCCCTTGCCAAATCAGTGCAGGGTATACAATAGATCCGGTACACAGCATGGCATACTTTATAGAACCTATGAATGAGGCATAGGGAATGACTTTCATTCTCTTTCTATCTTCTGCCGTGGTCGGGCTTTGAGTCTTTACTCAACTTCACACCTTGTAACACAGGCAAGAAACTTTTTCTTTGACTGTTCCATTTTGAACTACTTCAAAATCTTGTCAAGGTATGTACTTATTGAAAAACTTATCAAGCGTCTTAATCTATCTCTATAGATCTTGAAGCTCAATATGTAAGCAGCTTTACCGAAGTCTTTCTTTGAAAAACTCCTTTCAAACACTCCTTTTATGCTTTACAGAATAATTCTACATTATTTCCGATCAACAATATGTCATTCACATATACTTATCAGAAATGCTGTAGTGCTCCCACTCACTTTCTCGTAAATATAGGCTTCACCGCAAGTCTGTATAAAACTACATGCTTTGATCAACTTATCAAAGCGTATATTCCAACTCCGAGATGCTTGCACCAGTCCACAGATGGATCGCTGGTGCTTGCACATTTTGTTAGCACCTTTTGGATTGACAAAACCTTCTAGTTGCATCACATACAACTCTTCTTTAATAAATCCATTAAGGAATGCAGTTTTGTTTATCCATTTGCCAGATTTCATAAAATGCGGCAATTGCTAACATGATTCGGACAGACTTAAGCATAGATACGAGTGAGAAAAACTCATTGTAGTCAACACCTTGAACTTGTCGAAAACTTTTGCGACAATTCTAGCTTTGTAGATAGTAACACTACTATCAGCGTCCGTCTTCCTCTTGAAGATCCATTTATTTTCTATGGCTTGCCGATCATCGGGCAAATCCATCAAAGTCCATACTTTGTTCTCATACATGGATCATATCTCAGATTTCATGGCCTCAAACCATTTCGCGGAATCTGGGCTCATCATCGCTTCCTCATAGTTCGTAGGTTCATCATGATCTAGTAGCATGACTTCCAGAGAAGGATTACCGTACCACTCTGGCGTGGATCTTACTCTGGTTTACCTCCAAGGTTCGGTAGTAACTTGATCTGAAGTTACATGATCATCATCATTAGCTTCCTCACTAATTGGTGTAGGTGTCACAGAAACAGTTTTCTGTGATGTACTACTTTCCAATAAGGGAGCAGGTACAGTTACCTCATCAAGTTCTACTTTCCTCCCACTCACTTCTTTCGAGAGAAACTCCTTCTCCAGAAAGTTTCTGAATTTTAGCAACAAAAGTCTTGCCTTCGGATCTGTGATAGAAGGTGTATCCAATAGTTTCCTTTGGATATCCTATGCAGACGCACTTCTCTGATTTGAGTTTGAGCTTATCAGGATGAAACTTTTTCATATAAGCATCGCAACCCCAAATTTTAAGAAATGACAGCTTAGGTTTCTTGCCAAACCATAGTTCACACGGTGTCGTCTCAACGGATTTAGATGGTGCCCTATTTAACGTGAATGCAGCTGTCTCTAATGCATAACCCCAAAACGATAGTGGTAGATCGGTAAGATACATCATAGATTGCACTATATCCAATAAAGTACGGTTATGACGTTAGGACACACCATTATGCTGTGGTGTTCCATGTGGCATGATTTTGTGAAACTATTCCACATTGTTTTAATTGAAGACCAAACTCGTAACTCAAATATTTTACCTCTACGATCATATCGTAGAAACTTTTATTTTCTTGTCACGATGATTTTCCACTTCACTCTGAAATTCTTTGAACTTTTCAAATGTTTCAGACTTATGTTTCATCAAGTAGATATACTCATATCTGCTCAAATCATCTGTGAAGATCAGAAAATAATGATACCTGTCGCGAGCCTCAATATTCATCGGACCACATACATCAGTATGTATGATTTCCAACAAATCTGTTGCTCGCTCCATTGTTCTGAAGAACGGAGTTTTAGTCATCTTGCCCAAAAGGCATGGTTCGCAAGCATCAAGTGATTCATAATCAAGTGATTTCGAAAGCCCATCAGCATGGAGTTTCTTCATGCTCTTTATACCAATATGACCTAAACGGCAGTGCCACAAATAAGTTGCACTATCATTATTAACTTTGCATCTTTTGGTTTCAATATTATGAATATGTGTATCACTACGATCGAGATCCAATGAACCATTTTCATTGGGTGTGTAACCATATAAGGTTTTATTCATGTAAACAGAACAACAATTGTTCTCTAACTTAAATGAATAACCGTATTGCAATAAACATGATCAAATCATATTCATGCTCAACGCAAACACCAAATAACACTTATTTAGGTTCAACACTAAGCCCGAAAGTAGAGGGGAGTATGCGATGATGATCATATCAATCTTGGAACTACTTCCAACACACATCGTCACTTCACCCTTAACTAGTCTCTGTTTATTCTGCAACTCCCGTTTCGAGTTACTACTCTTTAGCAACTGAACTAGCATCAAATACTAAGGGGTTGCTATAAACACTAGTAAAGTACACATCAATAACATGTATATCAAATATACTTATGTTCACTTTGCCATCCTTCTTATCCGCCAATCACTTGGGGTAGTTCTGCTTCCAGTGACCAGTCCCTTGGAAGTAGAAGCACTTAGTCTCAGGCTTGGGATCAGACTTGGGCTTCTTCACTTGAGCAGCAACTTGCTTGCCGTTCTTCTTGAAGTTCCCCTTCTTCCCTTTGCCCTTTTCTTGAAACTAGTGGTCTTCTCAACCATCAACACTTGATGTTTTTCTTGATTTCTACCTTCGTTGATTTCAGCATCACGAAGAGCTTGGGAGTTGTTTCTGTTATCCCTTGCATATTATAGTTCATCACGAAGTTCTACTAACTTGGTGATGGTGACTAGAGAATTCTGTCAATCACTATCTTATCTGGAAGATTAACTCCCACTTGATTCAAGCGATTGTAGTACCCAGACAATCTGAGCACATGCTCACTAGTTGAGCGATTCTCCTCCATCTTTTAGCTATAGAACTTGCTGGAGACTTCATGTCTCTCAACTCGGGTATTTGCTTGAAATATTAACTTCAACTCCTGGAACATCTCATATGGTCCATGACGTTCAAAACGTCTTTGAAGTCCCGATTCTAAGCCGTTAAGCATGGTGCACTAAACTATCAAGTAGTCATCATATTGAGCTAGCCAAACGTTCATAACGTCTGCATCTGCTCCTGCAATAGGTCTGTCACCGAGCGGTGCATCAAGGACATAATTCTTCTGTGCAGCAATGAGGATAAACCTCAGATCACGGATCCAATCCGCATCATTGCTACTAACTTCTTTCAACACAATTTTCTCTAGGAACATATCAAAATAAACACAGGGAAGCAACAACGCGAGCTATTGATCTACAACATGATTTGCAAAATACTACCAGGACTAAGTTCATGATAAATTTAAGTTCAATTTAATCATATTACTTAAGAACTCCCACTTAGATAGACATCCCTCTAATCCTCTAAGTGATCACGTGATCCAAATCAACTAAACCATAACCGATCATCACGTGAGATGGAGTAGTTTTCAATGGTGAACATCGTTATGTTGATCATATCTACTATATGATTCACGCTCGACCTTTCGGTCTCCGTGTTCCGAGGCCATATCTGTATATGCTTGGCTCGTCAAGTATAACCTGAGTATTCTGCGTGTGCAACTGTTTTGCACCCGTTGTATTTGGACGTAGAGCTTATCACACCCGATCATCACGTGGTGTCTGGGCACGACGAACTTTGGCAACGGTGCATACTCAGGGAGAACACTTCTTGATAATTTAGTGAGAGATCATCTTATAATGCTACCGTCAATCAAAGCAAGATAAGATGCATAAAAGGATAAACATCACATGCAATCAATATAAGTGATATGATATGGCCATCATCATCTTGTGCTTTTGATCTCCATCTCCGAAGCACCGTCATGATCACCATCGTCACCGGCGCGACACCTTGATCTCCATCGTAGCATCATTGTCGTCTCGCCAATCTTATGCTTCCACGACTATCACTACCGCTTAGTAATAAAGTAAAGCATTACATCGCGATTGCATTGCATACAATAAAGCGACAACCATATGGCTCATGCCAGTTGCCGATAACTCGGTTACAAAACATGATCATCTCATACAATAAAATCAGCATCATGCCTTGACCATATCACATCACAACATACCCTGCAAAAACAAGTTAGACGTCCTCTACTTTGTTGTTGCAAGTTTTACGTGGCTGCTACGGGCTTAAGTAAGAACTCATCTCACCTACGCATCAAAACCACAACGATAGTTCGTCAAATAGACTCCGTTTTAACCTTCTCAAGGACCGGGCGTAGTCACACTTGGTTCAACTAAAGTTGGAGAGACAGTCTTCCGCAAGCCATCTATGTGCAAAGCACGTCGAGGGAACCGGTCTCGCGTAAGAGTACGCGTAAGGTTGGTCCGGATCGTCTCACCCAACAATACCGCCGAACCAAACTATGACATGCTGGTAGGCAGTATGACTTGTATCGCCCACAACTCACTTGTGTTCTACTCGTGCAAATAACATCAAACCATAAAACCTAGGCTCTGATACCACTGTTGGGGAACGTAGTAATTTCGAAAATTTTCCTACGCACACGCAAGATCATGGTAATGCACAGCAACGAGAGGGGAGAGTGTTGTCTACGTACCAACGCAGACCGACTGCGGAAGCGATCACACAACGTAGAGGATGTAGTCGTACGTCTTCTTCCCGATCCGACCGATCCAAGCACCGTTACCCCGGCACCTCTGAGTTCTTAGCACACGTTCAGCTCGATGACGATCCTCGGGCTCCGATCCAGCAAAGCGTCGAGGAAGAGTTCCGTCAGCACGACGGCGTGGTGACGATCTTGATGTACTACCGACGCAGGGCTTCGCCTAAGCACTACAACGGTATGATCGAGGTGGAATTTGGTGGCAGGGGGCACCGCACACGGCTAAGGAACGATCTCAAGGATCAACTTGTGTGTCTTGGGGTGTCCCCTGCCCCCGTATATAAATGTTGGAGGGAGGGGGGCTGGCCGGCCAGAGAGAGGGAGGCGCAGGAGGAGTCCTACTCCTACCGGGAGTAGGACTCCCCCCTCCAATCCTAGTCCAACTAGGAATCCTTAAAGGGGAGATAGAGAGAGGTGGCCGGCCCCTCTCCTAGTCCTAATAGGACTAGGGAGAGGGGGGAGGCGCAGCCCTATGTGGGCTGCCCTCTCACCTTTCCACTAAGGCCCATGTTGGCCCATTTGGCTCCCGGGGGGTTCCGGTAACCCTCCCGGTAATCCGGTAAAATCCCGATTTCACCCGGAACACTTCCGGTGTCCAAACATAGGCTTCCAATATATCAATCTTTACGTCTCGACCATTTCGAGACTCCTCGTCATGTCCGTGATCACATCCGGGACTCCGAACAACCTCCGGTACATCAAAATGCATAAACTCATAATAACTGTCATCGTAACGTTAAGCGTGCGGACCCTACGGTTCGAGAACAATGTAGACATGACCGAGACACGTCTCCGGTCAATAACCAATAGCGGGACCTGGATGCCCATATTGGCTCCTACATATTCTACGAAGATCTTTATCGGTCAGACCGCATAACAACATACGTTGTTCCCTTTGTCATCGGTATGTTACTTGCCCGAGATTCGATCATCGGTATCCAATACCTAGTTCAATCTCGTTACTGGCAAGTCTCTTTACTCGTTCCGTAATACATCATCTCATAACTAACATCTTAGTTATTATGCTTGCAAGGCTTATGTGATGTATATTACCGAGAGGGCCCAGAGATACCTCTCCGACAATCGGAGTGACAAACCCTAATCTCGAAATACGCCAACCCAACATCTACCATTGGAGACACCTGTAGTACTCCTTTATAATCACCCAGTTACGTTGTGACGTTTGGTAGTACCCAAAGTGTTCCTCCGGTAAACGGGAGTTGCATAATCTCATAGTTATAGGAACATGTATAAGTCATGAAGAAAGCAATAGCAACATACTAAACGATCGGGTGCTAAGCTAATGGAATGGGTCATGTCAATCAGATCATTCAACTAATGATGTGACCTCGTTAATCAAATAACAACTCTTTGTTCATGGTTAGGAAACATAACCATCTTTGATTAACGAGCTAGTCAAGTAGAGGCATACTAGTGACACTCTGTTGGTCTATGTATTCACACATGTATTATGTTTCCGGTTAATACAATTCTGGCATGAATAATAAACATTTATCATGATATAAGGAAATAAATAATAACTTTATTATTGCCTCTAGGGCATATTTCCTTCATCCAGGTACGTGCAAAAATTCTGACGTGGCCACATGCCAAGACGCCAGCCTCCTCCTTTGGTTATATCAGAAAAAACCAGGGGATGTGTAGCAACAAGAGACAGTAAAAAAGGTTTACGCAGGGTCTTAATCTAAAAAGAATCCTTTAGGATGGGTCCCTACTGCACGTCTGCGCCTGTGTCTCCGTTGTGCCGTATCTTGGACGGGCGCCGCACGACGTTCATCTATAAAAGAGAGGAACTGAGTTGAAAACGGGTCGTGCCAAACAAAAGTTTAAAATAAACAAAGTATAAAGTAAAATATATAAAATTGAGCTTTATTGTCTCTTATTATATATGCATGGAGCCCCTAGTGGGGGTATATGGTGTAACGCCCCGAGACCGATGTGCCAGGTGTCGTTCAGTTATTCGCTGGTGTTGCCTTGTCATTGCTTGCGTGTCATGTATTGCATATCATGTCATCACGTGCATTTCGTTTGCATACATGTTCGCCTCATGCATCCGAGCATTTTCCCCGTTGTCCGTTTTGCATTCCGGCGCTTCGTTCTCCTCCGGTGGTCATTTCTACCTTTCTTTCATGTGTGGGGATTAAACATTTCCGGATTGGACCGAGACTTGCCAAGCGGCCTTGGTTTACTACCGGTAGACCGCTTATCAAGTTTCGTACCATTTGGACTTCGTTTGATGCTCCAACGGTTAACCAAGGGACCGGAAAGGCCTCGTGTGTGTTGCAGCCCAACACCCCTCCAATTTGGCCCAAAACCCACCTAAACCTGCTCCATCATCTCGGTCGTTTGATCACTATCGCGTGGCCGAAAACCGCACCTCATTTGGGCTCTCCTAGCTCCCTCTACCTATAAATATGTGCAACCCTTCCCAAATTGGCGGTGCAAACCCTAGATCCCTTCATCCTCGCGCCATCGGACAAACATCCCGCCGATGGACACCTCCGACTTTGCCGTCCGCCGCCACGTGGCGCCGTCTGATTCGCGCGCCCGCGTGCCCACTCCGCCGCGCCGCCGGAACCGCCCGAGGCCCATCGCCGGCCCGCCTTTGGGCCAAACCGGGCCAGACCCCGCGAGCCGCTCCCCCGCGTTCGCCCGTTCGCCGGCACCATCCGCCACCATCGCCTTCGACGCCGGTGCGCTCCACCGCCGCCGCGTCATCTCCGTCGCCGCCTTGCGCCTCCCCGCGCCGCCGCCGGAGGCCGTGCTCAGCTGACCCGTGCCGCCGCACTTGCTCGCCGTCGCCGCCCTGCATCAGCCGCCCGGCGCCACCTTGTCTCCCTCCCGCCGTTCGTCCCACCGGCCGCCGCCGCCGGCGAGATCCGCCGCCCGGGAGCCGTCGCGTCCGCCTCGTCCGGATCCACCGCGGGGTGGATCAGATCCACCCGCGCGTCCAACCAAACACCACGCCCGCGCCTGGACCGAGCCGTCCCGCACCGCTCCGTCCCGTTGACTTACTCCGTAGGTATAAATTTCATTAAGTCCCCGAGTTTTCCATGTTTCAAATGCCCATGTTCATCGTGTCATAATTCATCATCCGTAGATCCGTTTTGGACATATAGCATATCAAAATGTTTGCCTCAGAGAGTACATCATTTCATTCCATTGCATCATTTTCATTTGAGTTCATCTTGATGCCCGAAATGCTGTTAGAAGAGGGCTACTTGAGTTAATCGTTAGATCTGCTACTCCATCTTAGACATTTGTCATTTTTGCCATGATTATTGTGTGCATGATATGCCCATGAGTTCTACATATGTTTTGTTAAGGGTTTTGTTATCTTTCCAGAGGTGCAACCCATGTATTTTTGTGATGTGTGTGGTGGCTAGTGCAAGCTTGCAAAGTGAGGCACTTGGCAATTCTGTTTTCAGGGACTTAGTAATTTCACTAAGTCCTGGGATTGTTTATCTCATGATGCCATATGTTCATGTTGTTTCCTAGTGATCCGTGCCTCTTTTGAGGATGATCAGTAAGGATGTTTTGTTAATCTTGTAGTTCTCTATCCATCCATGTCTTTGTTTGCATATATGGAGCACCCTAGCTTGAGTCAATCGAGCTCTACTTTTGCTTCGTTGTGAATCTGGGCAGATCGTCAACTTGTTTGCGATTTTGCCGATGTTATTGTAGTTGATCCGTGCATGCTATGCCATAGTTCTTGCCATGTCTGGCTTGCATTTTGTGCCTTCTTAATGGTTGTATGCTTGTCTTGCCATGACTTGCACCGTAGTGAGTGCATCAAACTCCTAAACATGCCTACTTGATATCTGTTTTCAGCATGTCCCGGTTTTCACTAAGTCTGAAAACTGATTATGTTTTTGCTATGTTCGTGTGCTTGTTAATATATTTTCGGATCCCTTTTGGCTCAAGGCCACTAAGGGACTTTTGTTAAGCTCTTTGAGTAGCTCCATGCCATGCTTTACTTTGCCATGTTCAGGTCCTGTAGCATATAGTTTTGTTGCTCCGAAGAGAGCTACTTGGTCTGAAATTCCAGACAAGTGTTAATTTCACTAAGTCTGAGATCTGTTTACCATTTGCATTTTTGCCATGCTTGTTTGAACCTGTTAATGGATGATTTGGCCGTAGCTCAGTGCTAGACTTTTGTTAAGCATCTTGAATGCATCCCTGCCATGTATTTTGTTGCCATGTTTGAGTGTTGTAGCATGTTCATCTCATTGCATTTAGATGACTACTTGCTGTAAATCGCAGACCGGTGTCATATTTGAATCGCTTGCCATTTCCAAACCGTAACTCCGATTCCGGTGGTCTTTATATCGTTTTCAAGCGATTTCATCTCATATTTCCAGTGGCACACTTGGTTTTCCAAGTTGAGGCCAGGTTCACGCATTCCTTGTCAAATCATGCATATGCATCGCATACCGCATTCCGCATATCATACCATGTTCAAGTGTTAGTTGTTTACTAGGTTGTGTGCTTCTTTTTCCGGTGTTGCTTCTTCGGGTTGGTTCCGCTAACGTTGTGTTTGTGAGGACCCGTTTGTCTACGTCCGTTTGTCTTCTTCATGGACTCGTTCTTCTTCCTTGCGGGATTTCAGGCAAGATGATCATACCCTCGAAATCACTTCTATCTTTGCTTGCTAGTTGCTCGCTCTTTTGCTATGCCTATGCTGCGATACCTACCACTTGCTTATCATGCCTCCCATATTGTTGAACCAAGCCTCTAACCCACCGTGTCCTAGCAAACCGTTGATTGGCTATGTTACCGCTTTGCTCAGCCCCTCTTATAGCGTTGTTAGTTGCAGGTGAAGATTGAAGTTTGTTCCTTGTTGGAACATGGAGATCGTTCCTTGTTGGAACATTGTTTACTTGTTGGGATATCACTATATATCTTATTTAATTAATGCATCTATATACTTGGTAAAGGGTGGAAGGCTCGGCCTTATGCCTGGTTTTTTGTTCCACTATTGCCGCCCTAGTTTCCGTCATATCGGTGTTATGTTCCCGGATTTTGCGTCCCTTACGCGGTTGGGCTATAATGGGAACCCCTTGACAGTTCGCCTTAAGTAAAGCTCTTCCAGCAATGCCCAACATTGGTTTTACCATTTGCCACCTAGCCTTTTCTTTCCCTTGGGTTCTGCAGACTCAAGGGTCATCATTATTTTACCCTCCCCCCCCCCCCCCCGGGCCAGTGCTCCTCTGAGTGTTGGTCCAACTGAGTGATGTCCGAGGCTACCAGGGGCAACTCTGGGCTGGCTTACCCGACATCTGGCTCATCTGAGTGTGCCCTGAGAAAGAGATATGTGCAGCTCCTATCGGGATTTGTTGGCACATTCGGGCGGTGTTGCTGGTTTAGTTTTACCCTGTCGAAATGTCTTGTTGTACCGGGATACCGAGTCTAATCGGAATGTCTTGGGTGGAGGTCTATTCCTTCGTTGACCGTGAGAGCTTGTGATGGGCTAAGTTGGGACTCCCCTGCAGGGATTTGAACTTTCGAAAGCCGTGCCCGCGGTTATGGGCAGATGGGATTTTGTTAACGTCCGGTTGTAGAAAACCTGAAGTCGACCTTAATTAAAATGAATCAACAACGTGTGTAACCGTGATGGTCTCTTTCCGGCGGAGTCCGGGAAGTGAACACGGTTGTTGGAGTTATGCTTGACGTAGGTAGTCCAGGATCACTTCTTGATCATACTTTTATCGACCGTGCTTTGCCTTCCCTTCTCGCTCTCATTTGCGTATGTTAGCCACCATATATGCTAGTCGCTTGCTGCAGCTCCACCTCATACCTTTACCTTACCCATAAGCTTAAATAGTCTTGATCGCGAGGGTGTAAGATTGCTGAGTCCCTGTGGCTCACAGATACTTCCAAAACCAGCTTGCAGGTGCCGATGAGTCCGTGCAGATGACGCTACCAAGCTCAGGAGGAGCTCGATGAAGACCTTGTCCTTTATGCTGTTTCGTTCTAGTTGATCAGTAGTGGAGCCCAGTTGGGGTCGATCGGGGACCTTGTCGCATTTGGGGTTCTTCTTTTATTTTGGTTCCATAGTCGGACCTTGATTGTATTTGGATGATGTAATGCTTTATTCATGTAATTGCGTGAAGTGGCGATTGTAAGCCAACTATGTTTCTTTTCCCTTATGTATTACACGGGTTGTGTGAAGATTACCTCACTTGCGACATTGCTTTCAATGCGGTTATGCCTCTAAGTCGTGCTTCAACACGTAGGAGATATAGCCGCATCGAGGGCGTGACATATCGCCACTAAGCCTGCATCAATGATGATTTTGTCCCAAACTCGTCTATCCGTGTTCGTGGTCTTTAATGACCTATTTCGAAGTTTTTTGGCCGGTGAGGCCATTTTACTGTGGGGCTGTCAAAGCGGCCGCACAGTCCTCTGCTTGGGGAGGCGCACTTTAGTGCTTCCCCTTCAAAGAGATGATGCCTCGTGGACCGGGCATCTTAAGCGTGAGACATGCATAATGCGGTATTGCGTTAAAGCGGGCGAAAGCTTCGCGTCCCAGTAGTGCTTGATAGCGACTTGAGAACGGGACGATATGGAAGGTCAGCTTTTTGCGGCAGAAGTTATCGGCAGAGCCGAATATAACTTCGAGCCGGAGAAAACCCATACAATGGGTGTCCGGACCAGGTGTTACCCCTTGAAAGGAGGTTTTGCTGCGGCGGATTCTTGCTGGGTTTATCCCCATGTGATGGATTGTATCCTGATATATCAGGTTTAGTCCACTGCCGCCGTCCATAAGGACATTTGAAAACCGGAGTCCGCCAATTATTGGATCGAGTATCGAGGCAGTCCAGCCTGGGTTCTTGATATTTCTAGAATAATCTAGCTGATCGAAGATGATTGGTTTTGACAGCCAGTGGCGGGACCCTTTGGGGATAGGTCGTGTGGTGCGTACCTTTATGGGCGTCGCACGTTTTGTTATGTGAAGTAGGTTCACTGTTTTTACTTCTTGTGGGAAGTTCTTTTGTTTCCTGGTGCTCTGCTTTTGGGGTTCGTCCTCGTCTTCGCTTGGTGTGTCGAGCCCCTTGTGTTCGGCATTGAGTCTGCCGGATTGTTTGAAAACCCAACAATCTCTGTGGGTATGGTTAGCAGACTTCCCGGGAGTACTGTGTATCTGACATATCCTGTCCAGGATTTTATTTAAGTTGGATGGATCGTCCCTGTTATCCTGGAGGGGTGGTTTTGTCTGATTTTGTCGTGAACCTTTGAATCCGGCATTGACTGTCGTGCTCTTCAGACTTTTTTCCTTAGTCCGGCGACGGTCCTTGTTGCGTCGCGGTTTTCCGTTTCCATCCCTAGTTTCAGATGTACTTGGGTCGCTGGGGCTGCACCTTGCCAACCAGTTGTCCTCTCCTGCACAAAAGCGAGTCATGAGGCTTGTTAGTGCGGCCATTGTTCTTGGCTTTTCTTGGCCGAGGTGTCTGGTGAGCCATTCGTCTCGGACGTTATGCCTGAAAGCTGCTAAGGCTTCGGCGTCCGGACAGTCGACTATCTGATTCTTTTTAGTGAGGAATCTTTTCCAGAACTGCCGAGCTGATTCTCCGGGTTGTTGAGTTATGTGACTAAGATCGTCTGCATCCGGAGGACGGACATAGGTCCCTTGAAAATTTGCTCGAGCTCTTCCCAACTTCCAATTGTGTTTTCAGGAAGGCTTTTAAGCCAATGCCGGGCTGGCCCTTTAAGCTTAAGGGGTAAATATTTTATGGCGTGGAGATCATCTCCTCTAGCCATGTGTATGTGGAGGATATAATCCTCGATCCAGACTCCAGGGTTTGTTGTTCCATCATATGCCTCTATGTTTACGGGTTTGAATCCCTCTGGAAATTCATAGTCCAGGACCTCATCGGTGAAACATAGGGGGTGTGCAGCGCCCCTGTATTTGGGTGTGCCGGATTCTGATGATGGCTTTATTGCATTGCTTACGAGAGCTTGCTTTCTTGGCCCATAAATGGACCTAACTGGGCCATGATGCGAATCCTTAGGTGGGTCGCATGCCGATTTAAGTGCGGCGCCGCTTGCCACTTTGCGGGGTCGTCTATCCGACCGTGTGGCTTTCTTATTTTTTGAATGCGAGGGCTCTAGGGCCTCTTCGTCGAATTCAGGCAGTAGCTTTCTTTTCGGATAGCTTTTAGTGCGGCGACCGTCGCCGTATTTATCTGCGGTATTGGTTACTTTGCTCCATCTAATCCGGAGTGCATCTTCCGTTGTTTTTAGCTTCCGCTTCTGCTTTTTCAAGCTGCGTGCAGTTGCAACGAGCCTCTTGTGGAGATTCTTCTGCTCCATGGGTTTATCCGGCGTGAGGTCATCCGGAATGCCGTTTTCACCGGAGGAGGGATCTTCGGTTTCTCTATCCGTGTTGCCCTGTTCGGACGGTTGCTCTAAGGCCTGCTCGTCGTCTACCGGCTAGTCCTGCTCTATGGCTGGGTTTTTATCGAGGCGGGGCTTGGGTCGGTGTTTACGCCGATGCTTTGATTGCTTTTCGGGGGGTTGATCTCCCGTTCCATCCCCTTTTTCCTCGTTGTCGCTTCCTTTAGGGGTATCCCCCATGTACACATCGTGAGATGAGGTGGCTGTCCAATGCCCTATGGGCGTTGGTTCATCGGTATCTCCTGCATCGTCATCCATGCTGTCGATGTCTCCGGAGTCGAAGTTGAGCACGTCATTTAAATTGTCGACAGTGGCTACCAAGTGGGTGGTGGGTGGGCTTTGAATTTCTTCATCGTCCGTATCCCATCCTCGTTGACCGCAGTTCGGCCAGGGCTCTCCTGATAAAGAGAGAGACTTGAGAGAATTCAGGATATCGCCAAAAGGCGAGTGCTGAAAGATGTCCGCGGCGGTGAACTCCATTATTGGCGCCCAATCGGATTTGATCGGCAGGGGCGCGGGGGGTTCGGAGTCTGGAGAGGAGTCCGGATCCTCGGAGTCGTGAGTCACGCGGAGTGTGGGGCCGGCGTTTGGCTCGATCGCCTTTGAGATCGCAGCCCCCAAGGTGACATGCAACCGCTCATCCTGGATTGACACAACTGGCTCCGAATTAAGGGTCAGATCTGGTGCGTTTGCGGCCTCCGGGATACTGTTCGGTGACAGAGCTAGATCATGCCCCGCGAGACAGTGCGGCGCGCTTGGTTGTGGATCGAATCCGTCGAAGATCAAATCTCTGCGGATGTCTGCCATGTAATTTAGGCTTCCAAACCTGACTTGATGGCTAGGGGCGTAGCTTTCGATCTGCTCCAGGTGGCCAAGCGAATTGGCCCGCAGTGCCAAGCCGCCGAAGACGAAGATCTTTCTGGGGAGAAAAGTCTCACCCTGGACCTCATCGTTGTTGATGATCAAGGGAGCCATCGGGCCTAAAGGTGACGACACAGAGGAACTCTCAATGAAAGCACCAATGTCGGTGTCAAAACCGGCGGATCTCGGGTAGGGGGTCCGGAACTATGCGTCAAGGCCGGATGGTAACAGGAGACAAGGGACACAATGTTTTTACCCAGGTTCGGGCCCTCTCGATGGAGGTAATACCCTACTCCTCCTTGATTAATATTGATGATATGGGTAGTACAAGAGTAGATCTACCACGAGATCAAGGAGGCTAAACCCTAGAAGCTAGCCTATGGTATGATTGTTGTATATGGAGTTGATGTCCTACGGACTACAACCCTCCGGTTTATATAGACACCGGATAGGGTTAGGGTTACACAGAGTCGGTTACAATGGTAGGAGATCTTGAATATCCGCATCGCCAAGCTTGCCTTCCACGCCAAGGAAAGTCCCATCCGGACACGGGACGAAGTCTTCAATCTTGTATCTTCATAGTCCTGGAGTCCGGCTGAAGGTATAGTCCGGCTACCCGAACACCCCCTAATCCAGGACTCCCTCAAGGAGGTTCCAGTCGACCTGCACCTCGTCGTCCTTGCAGAAAAGGATGGAGCGCACGTTGTACTTGTGGCGCAGCTCCAAAGGGGAAGGTTGCAGTCGACCTGCACCTCGTCGTCTTTGCGGATAGGGATGGAGCGCACGTTTTACTTGTGGCGCAGCTCCGGAGGAGAAGGTTGCAGTCGACCTGCACCTCATCGTCCTTGCGGATCAGGATGGAGCGCACGTTGTACTTGTGGCGCAGCTCCGAAGGGGAAGGTTGTAGTCGACCTGCACCTCGTCGTCCTTGCGGATAGGGATGAAGAGCACGTTGTACTTGTGGTGCGGCCTTGAAGGAGAAGGTTGCAGTCGACCTGCACCTCGTCGTCCTTGCGGATATGGGCATGTTTCAAACTTAGGCGAGTACTGGACTGCAACTAAGCCTCCGAGTGGGAGGGTTGCTCACCACTCGGTAGGATTTTTAAACTTAGGTGAGTAGTGAACTGCAGCTAAGCCCCCGAGTGGGAGCGTTGCTCACCACTCGGTAGGATTTTTAAACTTAGGCGAGTACTGAACTGCAGCTAAGCCCCCGAGAGGGAGGGTTGCTCACCACTGGGTAGGATTTTTTAAACTTAGGCGAGTACTGGACTGCAGCTAAGCCCCCGAGTGAGAGGGTTGTTCACCACTCGATAGGATTTTTCAAACTTAGGCGAGTACTGGACTGCAGCTAAGCCCCCGAGTGAGAGGCTTGCTCACCACTCGGTAGGATTTTTAAACTTAGGCGAGTACTAGACTGCAGCTAAGCCCCCGAGTGGGAGGGTTGCTCACCACTCGGTAGGATTTTTTAAACTTAGGCGAGTACTGGACTGCAGCTAAGCCCCCGAGTGAGAGGCTTGCTCACCACTCGGTAGGATTTTTAAACTTAGGCGAGTACTGGACTGCAGCTAAGCCCCCGAGTGGGAGGGTTGCTCACCACTCGGTAGGATTTTTTTAACTTAGGCGAGTACTGGACTGCAGCTAAGCCCACGAGTGAGAGGCTTGCTCACCACTCGGTAGGATTTTTCAAACTTAGGCGAGTACTGGACTGCAGCTAAGCCCCCGAGTGAGAGGCTTGCTCACCACTCGGTAGGATTTTTCAAACTTAGGCGAGTACTAGACTGCAGCTAAGCCCCTGAGTGAGAGGCTTGCTCACCACTCGGTAGGATTTTTTAAACTTAGGCGAGTACTGGACTGCATCTAAGCCCCCGAGTGAGAGGCTTGCTCACCACTCGGTAGGATTTTTTAAACTTAGGCAAGTACTGGACTGCAGCTAAGCCCCCGAGTGAGAGGCTTGCTCACCACTCGGTAGACTTTTTTTAACTTAGGAGAGTAGTGGACTGCAGCTAAGCCGCCGACTGGGAGGCTTGCTCACCACTCGGTAAGATTTTTTAAACTTAGGCGAGTACTGGACTACAGCTAAGCCCCCGAGTGAGAGGCTTGTTCACCACTCGGTAGGATTTTTTAAACTTAGGCGGAACGGATTCGCGGCTAAGCCCCCGAGTGAGAGGTTTGCTCATCACTCGGTAGGATTTTATAAACTTAGGCGAAACGGGTTCGCGGCTAAGTCACCCACTGGGGGATTTCAGACACAAACATAAGCAACGACAATCGTTTTTAGAAGACGGTAAAGCTCTTGTCTTTAATAAACAAACTACAAAGGTATTTCTTATTACATCTCATCAGAATGAGTGCTTAAGTATAAAAGGGGCGGAGCAGCTCTGCATTCCAAGCAAGCGCTCGTCTTTCTTGTGCTTCACATTGTAGAGGTGGTACACTCCATTGTGGAGCACTCTGGTGACAATGAAGGGACCTTCCCAAGCAGGAGCAAGCTTGTGTGGTTTCTGCTGATCCACTCGGAGAACCAAGTCTCCCTCTTGAAATGCCCGACCCCTCACGTTTCTCGCGTGGAACCGACGCAAGTCTTGCTGGTAGATGGTCGACCAGATTAGGGCCATCTCTCTTTCTTCTTCCAGGAGATCAACTACATCTTGCCGTGCCTGTTCTTCTTCATCTTCTGTGAAAAGCTCGACTCGGGGGGCATTGTGGAGCAAGTCACTCGGAAGTACAGCTTCAGCTCCATAAACCAAGAAGAAAGGAGTTCGACCAGTCGACCGATTGGGAGTTGTCCTCAGTCCCCATAGTACTGACGGAAGTTCATCGACCCAGGCTCCTGCTGCGTGTTTGAGATCACGCATCAGTCGGGGATTCAACCCTTTGAGAATCAATCCATTTGCTCTTTCAGCTTGCCCATTCGACTGGGGGTGAGCGACTGAAGCATAGTCGACTCGAGTACCTTGTGAGGCACAGAAAGCTCTGAACTCAGCAGAATCGAAGTTTGACCCATTGTCAGTGATGATGTTGTGTGGAACACCATATCTGAATGTTAACTCTCTGATGAAACTGACAGCAGTACTGGCTTCAAGGTTTTTGATAGGCTTGGCTTCGATCCATTTGGTGAACTTGTCGACTGCCACCAGCACGTGAGTGAAACCACTCCTACCTGTCCTCAGAGGTCCAACCATATCCAAACCCCAAACAGCAAAGGGCCAGACGAGTGGAATGGTCTTCAGGGCTGGCTTGTGAGACATGTTGGAGTAAAACTGGCAACCTTCACATTTGTCGACTATTTCTTTTGCCATCTCATTTGCTCGTGGCCAATAAAATCCCGCTTGGTATACTTTGGCTACAATGGTCCGAGAAGACGCATGATGACCACAGGTCCCCGAGTGGATGTCATTGAGGATCACTTGACCTTCTTCTGGTGTTATGCATTTCTGGCAGACTCCAGTCACACTCTCTCTGAACAATTGTCCTCCTATCACAGTAAAGTCTTTGGATCGACGAACGATCTGTCGGGCCTCTTCTTCATCCTCTGGAAGTTCCTTTCTGAGAGTGTGTAAAATGTATGGCACTGTCCAGTCGGGAGTGATAACCAAAACCTCCATGATCAGGTCGACCACATCTGGGACTTCGACTTCAGTTGGGTCAGTGGCACTTTTTGGTTGTGGGGGCTCTTCAGTGAAAGGATCTTCTTGAACTAAAGGTGTGTGAATATGTTCCAAGAACACATTGCTGGGAATGGCCTCCCTCTTGGAACCTATCTTTGCCAAATTATCAGCTGCTTGATTTTTCAGTTGGGGTATGTGATGGAGCTCTAAACCCTCGAACTTCTTCTCTAGCTTTCGTACTGCATTACAATAACCAGTCATAGCTGGACTCCTGACATCCCACTCCTTCATCACTTGATTGACCACTAAATCCGAGTCGCCATAGACCATAAGGCGACGAACGCCGAGTGAAATGGCCGTACAGAAGTGCTTCATACTTAGCTTCGTTGTTGGAGGAGTCAAAATGAATCTGGAGAACATAACTGAGTTTATCACCTCGGGGAGATACCAATACCACCCCAGCACTGGAACCATTCAACATCCTGGATCCATCGAAGAACATGGTCCAATGCTCCAAGTGAATCTGAGTCGGCAGTTGTTGTTCAACCCACTCGGCGAGGAAATCTGCTATTGCTTGGGACTTTATAGCTTTCTTTGCCTCAAACTTGATATCTAAGGGCAGGAGTTCAATCGCCCACTTTGCCACTCGACCAGTTGCATCTCTGTTGTTCAGAATCTCTGACAATGGTCCATCACTGACGACTGTAATGGAGTGATCAGAGAAATAGTGTGCCACCTTCTTCGTGGTCATGTAAATCCCATAAACAAGCTTCTGATAATGTGGATATCTTTGCTTGGATGGAGTCAGAACTTCAGAAATATAGTATACTGGGCGCTGAACTTTATAGGCTTTTCCTTCTTCTTCCCGCTCAACCGTGAGTACTGTACTGACAACTTGTCTAGTGGCTGCGATATAAAGCAGTAAAGGCTCTTTGCTGATTGGGCCAGCAAGCACCGGCTGGGTGGAAAGCAGGGCTTTGAGCTCTGCAAATGCTGCATCAGCTTCAGGAGTCCACTTGAACTTATCAGATTTCTTCATCAATCGGTAAAGAGGCAACGCCTTTTCACTGAGGCGAGAAATGAATCGACTCAAGGTGGCCAAACAACCAGTAAGCTTCTGGACACCATGCACACGCACAGGGCGTTTCATCCGGAGTATAGCATCAACTTTCTCTGGGTTAGCGTCGATCCCTCATTTGGAAACGAGGAAACCGAGTAGCTTTCCACCAAGAACTCCGAATGTGCACTTTGATGGATTGAGCTTGATATCATACCTTCTGAGGTTGGCAAAAGTTTCAGCAAGGTCAGTCAGCAGGTCGGAACCTTTATGTGACTTGACCACAATGTCATCCATGTAAGCTTCCACATTCCGACTGATTTGAGTGAGCAGGCACTTCTGAATCATCCTCATGAATGTGGCTCCAGCGTTCTTCAGGCCGAATGGCATGGTGACATAACAGAAGCATCCGAATGGAGTAATGAAAGCCGTTTTTATCTCATCGGTTCCATACAGTCGGATCTGATGATACCCGAAATAGGCGTCCAGAAAAGATAATCGCTCACACCCCGCAGTCGAGTCGACGATTTGGTCGATGCGGGGGAGAGGAAAATGATTTTTTGGGCAGGCCCGATTGATACGCTTGAAGTCAATGCACATGCGAACTGAATCGTCCTTCTTAGGGACCATGACAACATTGGCAAGCCACTCGGAGTGGTAAATCTCTCGGATGAACTCAGCTGCCAGAAGCCGAGCCACTTCCTTGCCGATTGATTTTCTCTTCTGTACGGCGGATCGTTGAAGATGTTCTTTAACTGGCTTCACTTTCGGATGGACTCGCAAACGATGCTCAACCAGTCCCCTGGGTACACCCGGCATGTCAGAAGGTTTCCATGCGAAGATGTCCCAGTTCTCACGGAGGAACTGGATGAGCGCTTCTTCCTATTTGTTGTCGAGTAAAGTTGAAATATGAGTAGGAGCAGCACTAGGATCGGTCGGGTGAATATGAATCGGCTTAGTTTCACCGGACGACTGAAATGCAGAATCAGTGGCAGGCTTCTTGGAGCGCAACAAATTACTCGGATCTGCGTTCTTCCGGTATTCTTGCATTTCAACTGCTGCCATTTGTGCATCGGCGGTTTTTGAGCCCTTCTGGAAGCACTCTTCTGCCTTTTGCCAATTGCCAGTGATAGTGATCACTCCTCTGGGACCAGGCATTTTCAACTTGAGATACACGTAACACGATCGAGCCATGAAATGTGCATAGGCAGGCCTACCCAGAATGGCATGATAAGCACTCTGGAAATCCACTACTTCAAATGTCAACTTTTCTTTGCAGTAATTCTTGGAATCACCGAAAACCACATTAAGGGTGATCTGGACGAGTGATTCAGCCTTCTTGCCAGGTATGATGCCATGAAAACTCATGTTGCTTTCACTAAACTTGGACATTGGAATGCCCATTCCCTTCAAGGTTTCAGCGTACAGGATATTCGGGCCACTTCCGCCATCCATCAGCACTTTAGTCAGTCGAGTGCCTTCAATAACTGGGTCGACCACCAGCACTTGCCTCCCAGGGGTGGCTATACGTGTTGGATGGTCAGAGTGGACGAATGTGATGGTAGTCTGGGACCACTTCAAGTAACTTGGTGTTGCCAGAGCAACCATGTTCACCTCTCTGTTTATAACTTTCAGTTGACTTTTGCTTTCAACATCAGAAAAAATCGTTAGAGTGGAATTGACGTTGGGAAAACCATCATCGTCTTCATCCTTATCCTCACCTTTGTCCGACTCCTTTTCCTTCTCTTTGGGTTGTTTCTATCAGAACTGTTGGATCAAGAGCCGACACTGTCGAGTGGTGTGTTTGGGATAAATCAGATTACCCTCCTCATCCTTCTTGATATGAATGTGACAGGGTAAATCCAACACATCGTTTCCGTCTTGATCTTTAACTTTCTTGGGGTTCCATGGCCCTTTTGGCTTCCCCTTGAACTTCCCTTGGGCCACAACTAAAGCTTCACCAGGAGCTACTGGTTCGGCCTTGCGTTTCTGTTTCCGACTGGAAGTCTCTCCTCTGGTTTCCTGGGCGACTATTTTGTGCTTGCCACTCTGGAGTTGGTCCTCCTCCTCACCATTGGCATACTTGGTGGCAATCTCTATCATCCGACTCAGGGACATATCTCCTGTCAGACCGAACTTCAGGTTCAACTCTCGGTACTTAACACCCTCCTTGAAGGCACAAACTGCTTGATGATCTGACACATTCTCTACTGTGTGGTGCAATGTGATCCATCTCTGAATATAATCTCTCAAGGTCTCATTTGGTTTCTGCACACGGGACTGCAACTCTGTCAACCCCGCTGGTCGTTTGCACGTACCTTCAAAGGTTCCAAAAAACACTCGGGCAAGTTCCTCCCAACTATATATGCTGCCAGATGCTAACTGATTCAACCATGCTCTGGCCCCTCCAACATAAGAGGAAGGTGCTTCATGGCCACTTCATCATTGCCACCACCGATCTGCACAGTCACTCGGTAGTCTTCAAGCCAAGTGTCAGGCTTGGACTCACCGGTGAACTTGCTGACTCCAGTCGCCAACCTAAAGTTGGGAGTAATCACTGCTGCTCGGATGGCTCTGCTGAAACACTCGGGACCTGAAACGTGCACTCTGCTGCCAGTCGGATAATCTCTATCATGGCCCTCTCTGTGTGCCCTGTTCCTGTCAACCAGACCTTGGACAAGAATAGATCTCGCATCAAAGCCCGGCTCTCTGGGGTTGACTGGAATTCTTCGTCCACCACTGTGAGGGCGCCTGTCATCGTGTCGCCGAGGCACATGTGACTCACTCCTCAGGGGAGGTGTAGGTACTCGGCGACGGTCATCGTGGTCGAGTCATGATCATATTGCTCACGATTTCTGTATTGATCTCGCCGGTCTCCACATCCCTCATGCCTCGGAGGTGATCTTGGGCTGTGATCCGACTGAACTTTGTCTGCCACCACAGATCTGCTGTGAATCCTATTCCGCGACTGAGATACTACTATGTTCTGCTCTCCCGCTGCTCGGAGTAAAGCTCGGATCTGCATCAAACCTCTGCCAGCCTCCGACTGGGAAGGCTGAATCGACTCTGCTATTCGGGTTGCAGCTGTGAGATTTTGAATCGGAGTTCGGTATACCTGAGTCGGAGGCGAAAAAAGTTGTCGTCGACTGGAGTCAAGAATCCGCTGCCGAGCACATTCGTCGAGTGTGTGCTGGAGGTTCTCCAGTCAAGTGCGCTCAGCCAAGTTGGCCAGGCGCGCCTCCTCCAAGGCCCGGGCCTCGGGGGTTTCTCCAACGATAGGAGTGTGAAGTGCATCCATGTTGCGGCGGCGAAGCTCTTCCCTCTGCTGCGAAGAGAGGGGCTCGGGGCGGTACTCCTCGTGGACGCGCGACGGATCGCCACCACCATCGCCGTCGTCGTCGCGGGGGAAGCCAGGGGGACTACGCGGTCCGTTGACCATCAGGACTTCCGCAGCGGGGTCACTGCTGTCGCACTCGGATGCAGTCTTGACGGGGCCAGTCGATAGGTTGAACAGGCCGTAGAGAGTTTCCTCGGGCTCGATTGCCGTGATTTGTGGGGTGGCCGATTGGCGGGCCACCGCATGCCTCACCCACCGCTGGAGCCGCGCTGACCGGAATGGTTGTGCCGGCGAACAGCGGGGAGTGAGGACGCTATAGGAGCCGACCTATACTGAGTCGACGGCTGCCGAAGAAGGACGCCGCGGATGCACGCGCGAAAATGCGTTGCCCCGCGGACGGGGAGCGCCTCGACGTCGAGTGGAGCCTCTTGGAGCCAAGCGGAGTCGTCGGCGACGAACACTAGCGCGTCGAGACGGATCTGGCAGCCCTCAGCCAATCCTCCGCCGGAAACCATGATGATGGGAACCGGAAAAATCGCAACTTCTCCAACAAGTCGCTAAGACACCTGCCCCACGGTGGGCGCCAACTGTCGCGGATCTAAGACTGACAGTAGAATGAGGGTAGGTATGAGGAGGCAAGATCCTAGCTATCGCGAAGTTGTACACACGAGTTTTACGAGTTTAGGCCCTTCTCAGAAGAAGTAAAAGCCCTACGTCTCGAGGCCCGGAGGCGGTCGACTGAGTTATGCGTGTGTGTGTGTGTGTGTGTGTGTGTGTGTGTGTGTGTGTGTGTGTGTGTGTGTGTGTGTGTGTGTGTGTGTGTGTGTGTGTGTGTGTGTGTGTGTGTGTGTGTGTGTGTGTGTGTGTGTGTGTGTGTTAGTTACAGGGGCTGCGAACCATTGTGTCAGTGGAGGGGGTGGCTTATATAGAGTGCGCTAGGACCCCAGCCAGCCCATGTTACAAGGAGTTCAATGTACATAAAGAAGGAGCGTTACAGGAAACGTCCGTAATAAAGTGCTATAAGTGACTATTAAGTCTAAGAGTAACGCCCGACCGTTGCCGTGTAGACTGACTTTAGGTCTTCTGTGCGTCGAGGGGTTGCTGTTTTGGTCAAGTGGCGTTGCTCCTTCCGAGTGGAAAGTCTTTGGTCGAGTGGATCATGGTATCCTTTGAATGTTTCTGACTTCAGGGTGATGTCCTTGGGGAGGGTATCTAGGTCAGGCCTACGATCCTACCCTGGGTACATAGCTTCATTAGACGCAGGAGGCGGCGGCTAGGGTTAGGTCTCCCGGCTCTCTTCAAGAAGCCAAGTAAATATGATTGCTTCTGCTTAACTTCAAACGAGTCCTTACATAAGTTTATGTAATCTCTAACGATAACTGGGCTAAGCCTCTAATAATGATAAGATAACTGGGCCAAACCCCTAACTGCATGGGCTGTAGTATATGCCGGTCATAACAACATGCTAATTGTGATAACTTTTCATACCATTCCATCGAAGGTTCACTGAAATATACAGTTGTGTCTATTTTCATAGTTCTGTTATTTCTGCCCCTGTTATTCCTACAATGTTAATTTTGCCGACTTTTCATACTACCATTCCATCAAAGGATCAAGGAAGTATATAGTTGTGTTTATTTTCATAGTTCTGTTATTTCTCATTCCATAAATCCTTCTCCTAAACGTTGCTATAAATTCTCAGAAAAGTGCGGGATATCGTCTAGTTTTACGAATCTTTCACACAGGTGTTCAAAATAATGCATGAAAAATCGGCACAGAAATAGTGGTCCGTGCCGGATGATTCTCAGCGTGACAATGAAAATAGTCACTTTTTCTTGGCAGCTTGATAGATACCAAAGCTCTTAAATTATCACCAAAACAAATCTAAAATTACTAAGCAACACCCTACCTTTAACTGGATTATTATGGGCGATAATATCTGTGTTTGGAAATTAAACGTGCACTACCAATGAGATGGATGATGACGAGGGATTGCCGGTGATGGGACGGAGGTGATGGGTGGGAGGGATGGCTTGCAAGAGAAGAGAAAAGCTGTCATTATCACCACGGAGGTTGACCACTTGACCCAACGCCTTCCCTTCTCCAAAAACCCCAACCCACCGAATCCCTTGGTCTCCGTGCCCTTCTCCGGCGAGCTCCCTACTCGCACCCACCACCGCACTCGGCCTCTCAACGCTCATCTCCATCACTCGCTCCATGTTCTCTCTCGCGCCGGAGCCACAAGGACATTTTTCTTCTTCATTTTTTCCCTCTTTCTCTCACGAAAACAAAAAATAAAAAAATGCATTTTTTTCTTAGCAAAAAAATGTGTTTTTTTAGAAGCAAATATGTGCCTCCATGAAGCAAATTTGTGATTCTCATCGAAGCAAAGAAAACAACGCACATTTTTCTTTTCCCCAAAAATGGACAAAAGCCAAAAAAACGTGAAAACACGTATAGAAAAAATAAAAAATAAAATCCTGAGGAAGCACCCAACATGCGATACGTGGCGACGGCTACGCCAAGTGACGCGCTCTCAGCCCACCAAAATAACACCCACGGACCTCGCACGGACCTCGCACAAAGGGTAGCCCTCGATTAGTTGATTCCTTGATTAGGAAGTCCCTTCGGCACTAGGTCTCTAGAAATTTATTACTCCAATAAAGTTGAAAGTACATTCGTTTAAGGACGAAGGGAATACATACCTAGGTGGGTTCGGGCCAGGGCGGCCGCCTTGGCTGCGTGGCCTTGGCCGGGCGAGTTGATCAGATTAAAGCTACCATGTGATTTTTGAGCATGATGATTGCAATTGACTTGAAATGACTTTTTGAGTCATGACAGGTAGGTTTTTTTAAAGGAGATTGAAACCTGATACGTCACAAATGTATCATTTTTTGATTGTTTCATGTTATTATAATATCACTTTTATATACTTTTCATACAATTTAGATTATTTTCTAGACTAACCTATTAATCTAGTGTCAGTTTGTTGTTATCTGCATGTTTTTTATTTTACAGAAAATCCATATCTATAGACGACAAAAAACCGACAATTTAGTACCCTTTTTTTCAGGGAGCATTGGGGGAGAACGAGAGGATCCAAGGGGGCCCCACACGGTCATGTGGTGCGGCCAGGCCTTAGGGCGCGCCTGTTCGTACAATAATTTGCCTTCTTGTGTTTTGGGATTGTTGTCAAAAACAGCAAGGGAGTAATGTATTTGCTAGTGCACACAAAGATTATAGGTCCTTGGAATACTGAGGAGTTTGCTACAAACTGCGAAGATTATGATCTATGTTGCATTGAAAATTAACATCGAAGATCATGCGTGAAGAAGTTGACCCCCAAAAAGTGTTTTCCTTCGTAATTTATTTTCTCTTTCTTGAGTCATAGGACCATCTACTGTCAAGAGGGGTATAGTGTTTGAAACTCTTGTTTCTCTGATGCTAAACTGAAACCTATGATAGTTAAAAGGAACTCTTTGAGTTCTGAGACATTACTTGCCAGACAGAGATATTGATCTTCTGGGCTGCGAGAGATATGCTTTGGACCGATGAGTGAGCTTTACTTGTTCCTCAAGTAAAGTTGTCAAGTGCGTTTGAAATCCAACCATTGAAACGTTTCAGTTGGCCATTGGCTGGACATCATGTCCTAAATGGTCATTTGCCCCTCGGTAAGGTTGCGACTATAAATAGCCACCCCATTCCAACTTGAACCAATGGCTGCTCCGTGTGATTCGGACAAGTTTGTCTGAGCACCCACTCTCTGAAAGATTTGAGTTTAAAATCACTAAGAGAGAAACTCCAGAGCTAAAAAAACTAGGTAGCTTCACTTGACAAAGACTCACAACGTGAAGTATAGCCCATTCTAAGTATCCATCGGTTTAATTGTTCTATGTTGGATGGCGGCCTACTAACAAGATGTAGATAACGGAGTATTTATTTTGCATTACACATGAACATATAGCTTCACTTGAAAAATGTAAGAATGATAATTTTCTCGAGTTAGAAAATCAGTACATGATTGTTCATGCGTTGAAGACAATCCAAGCTTAAAAGCTCCGCCCTCGCTAAGAGTATAGACCATTCTGATTGTCCAACGGTTTAATTATTTTATGTTGGCTGACAGCCTACTAACAAGATGTAGTAAAATGGAGTATGTATTTTGCCCTACTCATGAACATATAGCTTTCACTTGAAAAATGTGAGAATGACAATTTTCTCCAGTTAGAATATCAGTACATGATTATTCAGGTGTTGATGACAATCCTAGCTTCAAAGCCCCATCCTCGCTGAGAGGTGAAGTATAGCACATTTTAATTATTAATCAGTTTAATTGTTCTATGTTGCCTGGCAGCCTACTAAAAAGATGTGGTCAAATGGAGTATGTATTTTGCCCAACTGATGAACATATAGCTTCACTTGACAAATGTTAGAATGATAATTTTCTCCGGTTAGAATATTAGTATATGATTGTTCAGGTGTTATTGAGAGAGATACTTTCCTGACAATTAGGAAAATAGGTCTCGTGACCGCGTCGCTCCCGCGGGCGACTGGCCGCCCCCCGGCGCCTCTTCCCCGAGACCTTCCCCTTCCCTCCCTCCTTGTCACCGTCACTGGCGTCCAGCGCCGGGCCTGGCCTGGGCGGTGCTGGCGGCGACGGACATTGCCCATTCCCCGCTAGGGTCACGCTGACACGGGGCGGTGCGGCGCCGCGGGGTGCTCCTAGCTACTTGACGGCGGGGTGACGCGGCGGCGCCCGCACGGCCCAGATCCGGGCCCTTCGGGCCCCATCTGGGTCTTGGTGGGGAGGGTAGTCGGTGTGGCTTCCGGGAGGCGGGGGAGCGGCGATGGGCGGGTGGATGCTGGAAGCGTGGCCGACGGGGCTTTGCGGGCCCGATATGGGCCTGGCTGGGCCAGGGGTGGCCTGGTATGCCCTGTTGCCGCGTTCGGATGGCGACCGCGACGGTGCTGAGGCACGGGCCTCCCGCACGAGGAGGATGGCAATTTTATCCATGGGTACGGGTATCCGTTGGTATCGTACCCGCATGGGCAGGGTATGTGCACACTTTTATACCCATGGGTAGTACCCATATACCCTACCCGTTAAGTCATGGGTAGGGTATGGGTATAGCCTTGTACCCACAGGTATACCATACCCTCCCCGCAAGTGAACTAATGTTAAGTTGTCATCAATTAATTATTTATTTATCATGTGACTCGTCTACTCCTATTGATTTGTAGGGTTCATGTACTCATCTACCTGTTATTGAGCTGAGATAATTTTTTTTTGTCAAATGTGATATCAATGAGTGTAAAATTGTGAACAATTTGCGTACTATTTGTTCTACCCGATGAGTACCCAATAGGTATGGGTACCCACCGGGTATGGGTATGGGTAATGTTTCATACCCGTGGGTACGAGTATGGGTAGAATTTCATACCTACTAACTATATGGGTATGGGTATGGTATTGCTCTATCCTGTCCATACCCTGCCCATTGCCATCCTTAGTTCCCTCCCACGTGGCTCCGATGTTGCTGCTCCTATCGCCTGGTGCGTCTCTCTTCATCCTCTTGGCCTCGTGCTGATGATCTCAGTGAGGCGGCATGGGTGGCGTTAAGACTGCGGTGGCGCATGCTGGTGGGGCGGCGAGATGGATGGTTGGCTCCGGCCCGGTTGGGCAGTGGGGTTTGGAGTGCGGGAGAAATCCCTTGCCGGCTCTTTCGAATCCGATGAGGTGACACCTGCGGGTGCCGTCATTCCTTCCCGGAGGGTGTCGGAGGTATCCATCCCCCACTACCTTCTGTGTGCCGTGGGAAACCCTAGGACACGTCCGGGCAGCAGTCTCGTTGGCACCACATCCCTTCTTGGAGGTGTTGCTTGGTATGCGGCGGATCGAAGCCTTGGTCTATGGTGGGTCGATTCCGGAGGGCGTGGCGGTGGCGTGTCATCTGTGCTTTGTCGAGCTGCCGTTGTTGGCATTTGTTTTTTCTAATTTGTTCGTTCTCTTTTCTTTTGGGTTTGTTGTGCTACTCGCCCCAACAAATGCCATGTGATCGGTGTCGGTTGCTTTGTAATGCAAAGTGGGGGAACCTATTTTTTGTTATAGCCCATTCCGATTACCCCTGGGTTTAATTGGCATATGTTGGTTGACAGCTTACTAATATGATGTAGTAAACTGAAATACGCATTTTGCCCTTCTCATGAACCATGCCATTTTGTACACCTTTGGTTATTCTCTAAAAAATGGATTATGGTGGACAATGCAAGCAAATACCTATTTGGTAACACGGCAAGGCTCGGGATTTAAGGTGAAATTTCTGTGTGTTTTTACGCTCCTATGCTCTTATAATATAGACAACCAAATTACATTATCTTGAATTATTATGAGAAAATCTGATCGTACTATATGTTTCTTGTTTTTGTCTTAGAATGCATTCAATTCAGAAAACATGAAGATACTCTATAATGCGCTAATTTTGCTGAGTTTTCGTATCACATCAAAGGTCCATGAAAATATGTAGTTGTGCTTTCTTTTCATAGTTCTATAATTTCTCACTCCAAAAACCATTCTCCTGAATACTTCTATAAATTCTCACGGCAAGTGGGGCGCAGTGTGTCAACACATGGTATAGGTCTTCTAGTTCCAACGAATTTGACCGAGTTTCACACACAAAAGAGAACTTCACCACAAATCCGATGTCAGATTTTTGGCCATGGTAAATCAAATGTTTTTCATGGCAATTTTTATTTGACAAGGACGACAAGTTTAATTGGCAATCACGACAAATTCGTTTTAATTAACTTTTTTTTCTTCAGAAAATTGCCGTGCTCATAAACTACATTTGTCATCCTCACGCTAACTACGATTGTCGTGAAATAAACATTGTATTTGCCATGCTTAAAAATTTGAGGTCGGATTTTCAGCATCACCGGAAAAAAGCTATACTTATTTCTCGGTAGATATTCATAGCCGCTCAATCATGATGTTTTCACCGGGGATAAGTGGGATGGCGTGCGGAAAGAGTGGGGAGAGAAAAGCTGCGATTTTTATCACCAATGGACACAGGTCGACGGGACGTACTCCCTCCGTCCGGAAATACTTGTCATTGAAATGGATGTATCTAGATGTATTTTAATTTTAGATACATTTATTTTCATCCATTTTGATGACAAGTATTTTCGGACGGAAAGAATAGTAAGCAATCATCACAGTTAATACAGACACGCCATGGTAAATTTCAAATTTCAAATCGAATGGCAGTACAGGAAGAAGTGCATTCTCCGGAGTCCAGAAAACCCCTTGACCAGACGGGAACAAGTGCAGCGCATCCTCCACTCCAGACGAGCTCAGAAACCCCAACCCACCGAACCCCTCGGTCTCCTCCGCTTCTCCGGCGACCTCTCTCCTCCCACCCATCACTGGTTCACCGCAACGCAGCGAACCAACCCACCAGCCACTCAACGCTCAGCTCCCACCGCTCACTCTCCATGTTCTCGTCTCTGGCGCCGGCGGCGGCGGCCTCCAAGAACGCGGACGGCGACGAGGGGCGCCGAAGCGGCCCGGCGTCGCCGGACAGGCTGCGCCACATGCACGCGGACGTGGCCGAGCTGCTCCGGGCCAACGCCACCCCACGCCGCCGGCGGGCGAGGAAGCCGGTGCCGGCCGCGCCGGGCCAGGAGCGCCGCCACGCGCGCTACGGCTGCGCGTTCGAGGAGGAGGCGCCGGCGGAGGGCGGGTTCGCGCCGCCCCGGATGGTCTGGGCCAAGGTCAAGGGCTACCCGCGGTGGCCGGGCCAGGTGTTCGACCCGGCGGACGCGTCCAAGCAAGCGCTGCGCGAGCGCAAGCGGGGGGCGGACGGGGCCGCCCTGGTCGCCTGCTTCGGGGACGGCTCCTTCGTGTGGGCCGGCGCGGCGGACCTCGCCCCGCTCCGCCACGACTTCGCGCGCCTCGCCGCCGTCGGCCTCCGGAGCAACTGCAAGGCCGAGTTCGCCCTCGCCCTGGACGACGCGCTGGCCGAGGTCTCCCGCCGCGTGGACGCCGGCCTCTCCTGCGAGTGCCCCGCCGCCGCCGCCGCCGCCGCTAGGAAGCAGGTGTTTCCGAACTCCGGCCTCCGCAGAGGCGCGTCCGGCGCCGGGGTGGACGCCGGCTTCGCCCGGGGCGCGCTCCGCTGCGAGGCGCTCGTCGGGTTCGTCGCCGCGCTGGCCGTGGCGCCAGGGGAAGGCGCCGACAGGCTCGACCACGCCGCTGCCGCGGCGCAGCTGGCAGCGTTCGACCGATGGAGAGGCAAGACCGTCATCGTGTCCGCCGCGCCTGCAAGCCGTGCTGCGACGCCCAAGAGGACGACAAGGGCAAGGGGCCAAGACGACGGCGCCGACGATGGCGGCATGGTGCTCTCCGCGACGCCGCGTGCACGCCGTGGCCGTGCGACGACCCCCAAGCGAACAAGGCCCACGGGACAAGACGACGGCGCCGCCATGGTGTTCTCCGCGACGCGCGCGAGCCGCGCCACAAGCCCCAGGAGGACAAGGGCAAGGGGGCAAGACGGCGGCGACGCCTCCGCCGGCAACCGGGTCATGACAAGGTGCGCGCGCGCGGCGGCAGCGGCGGACGCGGCCTTCGTGCTGGGCGTGTCCCGCGGCGATGCGAGCGTCGCAAAGGGCCCGACGCCGCAGGCCGGAGCCGAGCTCGCCGTCGCCATGGCGCAGCCGAGGGCCTTGGCCCAGCGGAGGGGCGCCGCAAGCTTCGTCCCCGACGAGCACACCGCGACCCACGACGCCGCCAAGGCCGCCATGGATGCCGCCGACGCCAAGATGGCAAGGTCGACGAGCTGCATCAGCTCAAGGGACGAGAACTCCGGCTCAAGCGAGGACGGCGTCGTCGACGACGATGATGCCACGGGATCGGAGTACTCCTCCGAGGCCCCGTCCCATGAGACGACGGTGAGCGGCAGCAGGTGGAAGGGTCGCGTGATCGTGCTGCCGTTCCTGGCCATCGTTCTGCTCCTCTGCCGGCTGGCGATGGAGTAGTATCATCGACATCAGATTATCTCGAGCTGAAACAAACTTCGAACGGCAGACGAGCTGTAGGATCGATCGATCGATCGCTGGTTGTCTTTTGGTGGCATTTATCCGCACTTTATTAGTAGATGAAAAACAGCATTTGGTCGAGCTAGTGTGCTATTTTGTGAAGGTCTAGAGCTGAAGTTTCTCCTCCATTTGCACTATGTGGTTCGAGTGACAGACATATGAGTTGTAAGACCATTAGTTATCTTCTTTCATGGCGTTCATCTGCAGTTTGTTCACACGAAACCATCATCGGAGATCAGAAGAGTGAATTGAGCAAGGTTCATTTCATAAAGCTGGTTAGTGAAAAATATTGTATCTTTGCAAAGTTGTCCTAGATGATTGCAAAGCGAATGGGGCTCGAAGAAGGAAGATCGTATCGCTGCCTGCTGCCTTTCAGAACTCTTACTAATGAAGAACGCAGAACCAGCAGCCGATCCGATCTTTGCAGTAAATGGTTACAATGCACAAGGTGACAAGAAGCCACAGCTACTGTGAGGGAGAAGATACGGGGGCAGCAATGGAGCTTTGATCTGATCGGGTGGGGTGGGGTGATGTAAAGTAAAGCAGATGCTATCTGCACCTGTGCAGCAGCAGGGGGGTCAAAAGTTGCTCATCTTTGGCCTGGGGAAAGAAACAGGAAAGGAAAGCTCCAAACGTGGGGTTAAGAGAGAGAGAGAGAGAAAGAACAGTGGCAAAGACAGAGCTCCAAACGCAGGTAATGTCGGAGTGCAGGCAGTCCAGTTCATGGAACCAAAGCCAGCAGCAGGCCACACACACACACCACAGCAACGACAGGAGTTGGGAGGGGGCAGTTTCTGCCATGCCTTTTGCTTTCTGGCCTCCCAGTCCCATTCTTTTGAATCGGACCGTTTAATAAAATCTAACCAAAGCACCATCAGTTCCATCTACCATGTGGCTAAACATCATGCTAAAAAAAGGTGCAAATTTCAACAAATTTGACTGCATGAGTAGTGCCTATCTGATCATAATAAGGAAGCAATCCTCTGTTCTCAAACTCGAAATGAATGGCATGTTCACCATACTACAAGGCCCCATTCCCAACTGACAAAATCAGAGGGCAGTGAAAGAGGCATCTGCATAGCAGTACAAGAAAAAAAAAGAAACTTCAGAAAGACAAAGAAACATTTTCTCTTTCTTTATGGAAAAGAAAACAACCACCTTCCTTTAGCTCACGTCGGCCTTCCTTCCGTCTCACCAAAGACGCATCACAGCGATGACAGGTGGTTTTGTGAAGAAGCTGACAAGTTTTCTTTAACTGTTGTTGGACGTGAAAGCGTAGTTAAAACCGAGGGTTGTGGTGTGTAATGTCGGAAAGACGTTTCACAAGAGCATCCACTGTTTCACCGTGGATTGATTGCTGACATGAGCCCATGAGTACATGAACCAACCAGCCAGCGGACCGGCGCAGACAGGAGTTGGGAGGTGGCAGTATGTACCATGCCTTTTGCTTTCTGCCCTCCCCTTGTTTTGAAACGGACGGTTCTCTTCTTCTGGCTTCTTCCCATCTTTTGCTTATTGTCAGTTGCCAATTGCCTCTCGTCTTGAGGCCAACTTCAGCGCGCGACCCTATTTTCTTCAGGTGTTTCCGCTTATAGCAAAACGGACAAATCAGACGGCCCAGCACGGGCGCAAACAGACTTTTGTCCGTTTTCGACCCATCGTCGGCTCAAGTTTAGGTTGTTTTTGGGGTGAAACGGACAGTGCACGGACGGGCGGGACACACGCGCTTGTCCTTCCCTGGTCCGCCCGTCGGCGGCACAAAGTAAACCCGGGCAAACATCAGGCCGGGCCGGGTTTCAGGCCGGGCTTGTAAAAGCCCGACCTTCATTTCTCAAGCCCGAGCCTGGCCCGAAGCCCGAAATACTCCCTATTTTCAAGCCCGAGCCCGGCCCGAAATCAAGCCCGAAGCCCGAAAGCCCGGCCCGAATGCTATTTTTTAGTACGCGCACGTGCAAGCCCGGCCCGAAGCCCGAAAGCCCGGCGCGAAATACAGAAAAATTGAAGCCCGAGCCCGCCCCGAAGCCCGAAAGCCCGGCATGAAATACAGAAAAATTGAAGCCCGAGCCTGCCCCGAAGCCCGAAAGCCCGGCACGAAATACAGAAAAATTGAAGCCCGAGCCCGGCCCGAACTATCTTTCGAGCTGCAAAACAAAGCCCGAGCCTGGCCCGAATGTCAAGCCCGACCCGGCCTGGGCCGGGTTTTTTGGGCCGGGCTCGGGCCGAGCTGCCCATGCCCGGGTTTAGCACAAAGCACCACCACGGCGCCCCATTTCGCGTCGTTTCCCCACAAACCCTCGCACGTCCCGCTCACCACCCTCCCCCGTCCATGGCCGACGTCCCGCCGAATTTCGGTGGCCTGGCCGTCGGCCCGCCCGAAAAGGTGAAGAAGAAGGCGGCCAAGGGTCCAAGGAAGCCGGGGTCGGAATGCACGTCGGAGGAGCTCGCAAAGATGGACGCGGAATCGCAAAGAGGAGGAACCAGAGGGCGGTCGTCAAGGGCAAGAACGCCGCGGCCAAGTTCGCCGGCGAGCGCGATGCGGTGGAGGCCGCGCGGCGCAAAGCCGAGGTCGACGAGAAGGAGGACATCATCAGCAAAGCGCACACCCTCCTCATGCTTGGCCTTTGTCATCCGGCGGGTTTCTCGGGAGCGGCCGTCGGCCCATCGAGCACAGGCTCGTCGGTCAGGCAGAGGCCCTTGCGATCATGAGGCCCTTCCCAATGTCACGACCAGGCAGAGGCAGTTTGACATCAAGGCCACCAATGCCGCAACCAAAGCAAAGGAGGTGCCCCTTGAGATCATGAGCGTGGACTTGACCAAGATGAGCGAGAAGACGAGGAGCTGGTTCGAGGCCAGGCAGAAGGAGATGTTCGACACCGATGGCATGAACTAGGTCGTCTGATCGGCCGTGGCCGTTCTTTTTGAAGGCTGGCATGGATGCCGGCCGCTGGCTGTGTGTCGGCGAGAAACCTATTCATTTTGGGGGCTGGTTGTGTTGCCGGCGACAAAACTATTCATTTTGTAGGCTGGCTCTGTTGCCGGCAAGAACGTGTAGGCCGTTGGCTGTGTTGCCGGCGAGGATGTGTAGGCCGCTGGCCTGAACTAGGGCGTGGTATTTTGAAAGTTGGCACTTGAAAAAGGAGGCGGACAGGATGTGGCCAAAGGATGTGTTCGCGCGTTGGGCGCACAGCCACCGCACCTCAGGACAGGTCCGAACACGATCTCATTGCTCTACGTAAACGGACAGAATCCGGGCAAAATGGACGTCCATTGACCTGATTCCTTGACAACTCTTCCCTGATGGACAGCTGCTGCATACCACCATGCCACAGTAACATCGTTTTCTTGTATGGTGAAAAAGCAGTAAGAATGCAATCGGTATAAATTTCATGTGACCAATATCATGCTAAAAATGCACAAATTTCAGGAAAGTTGACTGCACATTCTGGGTTGAGAGGGACATGGAAAAAGCTCTCCTTTGGAGCACCATGGGGATGGGGCTGAGAGGGACAGCAGTTCACTTGCACGGATGGATAGCCACAGCCGCATGTAATGCCAAGTGGGTAACAGCAGGCCACACACACGCAGTGAAGTTCATTGAGCCAAATTTACATTGGTTTTGTAAAGGAGATTCACAATTCTTAAGTGCTTGCTTGAAAGAGACAACAATATTTTTCCAGTGTTGATGGCGTGGTGCCTGCCATTGTCTGCGAGTAAAACCAAGGGGCTAGGGCGCTGCAAAAATGTTTGGAAATCTCACTAGAGCGTCACCATTTCACCGTTGATCGCTGGTCTGCTGCCATTTTTCACCGTTTAAGTAAAATCTCACCAAAGCACCGCCATTGTTTCGCCGGTGTAGCCATTAACCCACCGGATGCTTCCGTGCTTGAGATGGAGGTCACACGAGCCAGCCAGCAGCAGGTGCAGTCAGGACAGGATTGCTTCTTTCTTTGTGGCAGACGGTTCCCCTTCCCATCTTTTGCTGATGGCAGAAAGAAGCCAGGTTGCCTGCCTCTGCTGTGGACTGATCCACAACAGTGCACTGATGGAATTTTACTGCGTGTCAATCCCCAGCACAACGGCTGCATGGTGAAAAACAGCAGTAGTAGTAGTAGAATGCAATGACATGGGACTACTTTCTTTTATGGTGAAAAGAGGAGTCGATTGGTATCAGGTCCATGTGACTAATAGTATCATGCTAAAAAAGTGCAAATAAAATAAAATTGACTGGACGTTCTTGGTTATAATCTGACGGGGTAAAAAGCATCTACAGCCGCGGTGAGTTAATAACTCGGACGCTTAAACGCCCGCGGACGCGTAGGGCACGCCTCGTATTTCACTTTTTTACATTCATGTATCTCATATTTGGCACCTTATATTCATGTTATACATACAATGTGAGCTATTCTACGTGATCAAACAACGGCAACAAAATCAGCTGCAAACGGACAACAAAATCCGTCACAAACGGACATTAAGCGAGCTTGACATCATCCAAAAGATCATCTGAGTTCTTCGCCAAACAAGTTCTTAAACATCAACAACTATAAATGATATAAACATATGAGGATGTGCGGGATCACCACTTTCACACCGGGCCTTTGCCCTTTTGGTCGCCGTCGCAGTTGTAGGCGTCTGCGGCTGTGGAGGATCTAGGTCGTCGAAGGAGGAGGTGGAGTTGTCGGAGTCGAGGAAGGACAGAACTTAAACCCCTTCATCTGGCGCGGGCACTAGCACCCACCCCTGCTCGCGTGTTGGAACGACCGACACGGGAGGGGGCGACACGTGGGCGGTGTGGACGGCACTGTCCTACCGAAGCTGAGCGCGGGCCGAGAGGGTCCAGCTCCGGCGTCCGCACTGCGCTGGCGCGGAGTTGCCGACAATGCTGCAGATCCAGAGCTGCCCCAATGTCCACGGAGGCCGGTGGATGAGCTAGAGTTTGAAGCTGGAAGCCGGATTAGGGATTTTGTGGGACAACTATGGGGTCGATGGTGTGTCAGGCCTATCAGGCGGACGCGCCTAGGCGTGCCCTGTTCGCCCTATATCCGTCCTAGATTTGGGCTACATACGAGAGGCGCCAGACAGCTCCGATGTTTGAGGCCAGTTTGAGACGTCTTGGTGAGTTGATTCTTTGTACCCGGGCATTTGAGATATGGGCATCAGGCTGCAGATGCTCTAACATTAATAGGAGTAGTTGATCATACGAAATCAATCTTGTTTCCAAGCTCACAGTGAATGACATGCATTGTTCATCATAGTACAACGCCCCAATTGACAAAATCAAAGGCAGTAAGGGCATGTACAATGGTGGCATATGGATACATATGCCTCGTGATAAAAATTAATTTGAGGCACCTAAATTTATTTTTTCTCCTCAATGCAAGCTATCATTAGTGGGCCTCATTAAGAAATAGAAAATAAAGACTCCAGTACACATGCATCTCTACTTTCATTCCAACATTTTTAGCTTTTGTCACCGGACCACACTTTTTCTATTCAAGCACCCGTCTCCTGGAGAGGATCCTGCTCCCTTATCCGAACCTACTTTACGTCATATCCGATCCTACATGACATGCGAGGCATCACCTTAAGGCTATGCATTATACATGCCCTAAAAGAGACGTCTGCATTATACCACCAATGCAAAAAAGAAACTCCAAAAAAGACAAGAAACATTTCCTCTTTCTTTCTGAAAAAAGAAACAACCACCTTCCTTTTGCCCTCACCCCACAAAATTTCAGAAAAGGTGACTGCACATTCTGGGTTGAGAGGGACAAAGAAAAGCTCTCCTTTGGCGTAGTACCATGGGGCTGAGAGGGACAGCAGTTGCACGGATGGATAGCTACAGCCGCAAGTCATGCCAAGTGGGTAAAGTCAGATAACAGCAGCCACACACACACACAGTGAAATTCACTGAATCAAAGATACATTGGTTTTGTGAAGGAGATCACAGTTCTTTTGAAGTGTTTTCTTGAAAGAGCCAAGATTTTTCCAGTGTTGATGGCATGGCATTGTTTGTGAGTAAAACCAAGGGGATAGGGTGCCGGAAAAACGTTTGAAAATCTCACTAGAGCACCGCAGTTTCACCGTTGATTGCTGGCTTGCTGCCATTTTTTCATCGTTTAATAAAATCTCACCAAAGCACCACCACAATTTCACCGCTGGAGCCATGAACCCAGCTGGTGCTTAAGACCAACTCCACCGCATGAACCCATCCCGTCCGGCCTTGTTTGTTTGGGGTAAAACGAACAAACGAGGCGGCCCAGCGCGCGACGGTCCGAACCCATCTGGTCCGTTTTGTGTTCGGGCTGACCCATTTCGAGCGCATTTTTGCGCTGGATTTGGGTCGCCACGGACACTAAACGGACGAGCCGCTTGTCCGTGTCTGCCCGCGTGGCGGGGCGGCCACCTACCTCTCACCCGCCAACATCAATGCGCACGGGTGGCCGACCCCACCTGTCATCGGCCCAGTGGAAGGTCGCCGTCCTTCTTAAATGGGGAACCAGTGGACCGATCGTCGTCCAGACTGCCCACTTCATCCCGCGGCCTCCTCGAAACCCGACCGCGCTAAACCCTAGCCCTCCCTTGTCGAGCTCGCCGGCCGGCCACTTCGAAGCCATGGGCTTCTGGAACCGCAAGGGGAAGCACGATCGCGAGGCCGGCTCCTCGTCGGGGCGCCGCGCCGGCTCCGTGAAGGAGGCCGCATCACCACCATGCCCCCCCCCCCCCCCCGCCCGCTTTCTCCATCGCCCCCACGTCCGCCGGCGAGCGCGACCGGCACTACATCCGCGCGTCGGTGTGCCGCCGTTATTGGGAGACAAGGACGCCGCTTCCCTAGAGCGACGTCCACCTCCCCAACGGATGGCACCTCAGCGCCGACTGTGTGCCGATCCCGCCGGTCCCGGCGAGCGGCCGTGCACGCCGTCAAGAGATCGAGTGCCGCCGCCGCCTCCTCCCCGACGACCTGTACTACGACGACAGGTACGTCCGGGACTCCTCCCTCTGGGATACCGGGCTCAGGGACGAGCACAACGTGCAGCGTGTCTCTTTCTTCGCCAGCACGACGTCTGGGCCGCAGCGGCCACGTCGGGAGCGAGCAGCGCCTGCTCCCCAGGAGCACGGGCGTAGGCTGGTGCGCGGCCTCACGCCCACGGCCTCGCCGTCGCCTTCGCCATCTCCACCACCACCTCCTCGCATGACAGCGGAGGAGAAGGCTCGTCTCATGGCGCGTGTCATGAGGACTCCATGTACACGTACGATGAGCGGCAATGGGAGGGCCTGGAGGAGATGATGGCCCACTCCGCCGCCGGCGAGGTAGCCATCCCCGAGGAGGAGGCGATGGAGGAGGAGCCGGTGGCCGCGTTCCACCCGGGTCTGCTGGGCCAGGGGTGGGGCTGGTCCTGCACTGCACCGGAGATGGCCGTCGCCGTGGGCGTGAACTGGTGTGCCACTCCGCCGCGGTCACCGGAGCGGGAGGCGTCGCCACGGGAGGAGGTCGTGCAGGCACCTCCTGCCGTCCAGCCCGCACCCGTCTACCAGCACCGCCGGCCCACCTCTGGACGCCGCCGGCCTACGTGGACCTCGTCAGCGACGACGACGACGCTGGCGGCCACTGAAGACGGCGACGGCATCGCCGGGCACAGGCAGAAGCGCGCTGGCGGCGGCCGTTTTTTATTTTCTTTTATATGTTTAATTATGTCAAGTTGAACGTGAAACTGTGTCGTTTTGTGGCCGTGGCGACCCTAACTAAGTTTTATGTTTATTAAACTGCGTTTATTTAATTTTTTAGTCATTTTATTTACTTTTTTATTTTTTTTAAATCATGTCCAACGTGGACGCAATTTGGGGTGCGGCCGCACGGTGGGCGCACACACGACCCAACGGACAAGACCGGACACGGGCGAACCCATCGGCGTCCCAAAGGGACAAAATCCGGCCAAATTGGACGCCCGTTTGAGATCGCGCGGTCGAGATGGCCTAAGACGAGGGTAACACGAGCCAGCCAGCAGACCGGCTGCCTGCACGCTCGCCTCGCATGCAGCAGTGGGTGGGTGGGTTGGTGGGCCTTTTTATTTGTATGACAGGCGGGCCACACCGCACATGCAAGCGGATCGAGGCGGACGAGGAGTGGCCAGAAAGTGTCCGTCTGTGTCCGCTTTAGCCTCAAACTGAGACCAACTTTGGTCCAGTGATGGGGTGAAACGAACACGAAACGAACAGAAAAGTAAAATGAGGTCTGCCGCTGGGTCATCTGGTATGTCCGTTTTACCCTAAACGAACACACCCGAATAAAATAGGGTAGTGCGGTGGAGTTGGCCTCATTGTACTACTACCGATGCAAAAAAGAAACTCCAAGACAAGAAGCTTTCCCTCTTTCTTTCTGAAAAAGAAAACAACCACCTTCCTTTTGCCCTCACCCCACGAGATTGTAGTCTGGCATATCGCCTCCGTTCCCATCGCCTTCCCCTAAACCCCAACCAAACCCCTCCGCCTCACCCCACAGAGGCACAGAGCTCCTTCCTTCCTTCGTCCCCGTCCATGACCGCCTGCTGCTGCTCGCTCTCCGGTTTGTTGCCGCTGCTTGTCTACAGGGTGGGTGGTGACCATGGCGCCTGCTACTCTGTCGCCGGAAGAAGGAGCCGTCGCCAAGAACGTCGACGGGGGGCACGGGAGCGCTTCGGCACCGCCGGCGAGGAGGGCACGGTCCTTGCACCCGGACGTGGTGGAGCTGCTCCGGCGATCCAGTCACCGGCGGACCAGGAAGCAGGCGGCGCCGACACCGACAGCGCGCGCGGCCAAGGGCGAGTGGAGAGGAGGGGCGCGCCCGGTACGACTACGTGGGGTTGAGAGAGAGACGACAATAGCAAAGACAGAGCTCCAAGCGCAAGTAATGTCAGGTTGCAGGACACACACATGACAGCAACGACGATCGTCTAGGGTGGTTTTGTGAAGAAAAATGACAATTTTTTGTAAGTTTTGTTGACATGAAACTGTGAGGAGTAAAAGGAAAAGGTCCAAAATAAATCTTGAATTTATAGACGAAAGCTAAATTAAACCTTGAATTTCCAATCCCTGAAATCAGCACACTAAAATCTTCGATCCCGGTCCATTTTGAACGTTGAGAGTGTTTCCTAACGGGGATTGTCGATGTGACAGGTTGAATCCCGAGATTGTTGACTGTGAAAGCCACTTGGGCGGCCCAACAGGCGTAAAAAAGACCGATAGTTTTTTTTCGTAATACATGACGTAAAATAGACAACTACTGTTGATTGCGGACGCGACTGGGTAGGCCCACGGCGTGCGAAGCGAGTTATTTTTTTTCCCTTTTTCATAACGCGCGACATAAAAATTACACAGAAAATAAGCAACCCGAAGCAACCTTGTGTTGCCAAACTCCTCGCCAAAGCAACTGGAACAAATGGTTCTTACTGATTTAATGAGAGGCTGGATCAATTTAGCAACACGCCCCAAAGTCAAGATTAGAAAAAATGTATATTTAAGGGCATGCAAATGTGGAAAACGTAAACACATGTAAACAAATGTGTGAGACGTTGAGTAATTTTTAAAATATGAACAACGTTTTGAAAACAGAATGAATTTTGAAAAAGTGAACACTTTTTTAATAAATGGGAATGATTTTTATTTTTTGAAATGAAACACTAGTATTCCATTAAGACACGGCTCGATCGCCGGTCACATCACTGAGTACAGCGTCGGGGTAGCTGGTGAACCACTCACGGTGCTCACCATCAGCTAAACATGCACCTATGGAAGCCAGCACATGCGCTGGACCATTACAAAGTCTCGGCACAAACACCACCTAGGCCTCAATAAACAGGGTCCTAAATTTAAACATGATCTCACTAAGCAGCACACCCAGGGCGCGAGAAAGCATAGGCATCTGAGTTCATGGCCTGCTGAAGGACCAGGCAGTCGGTTTCAAAAATCACGCGCCCAACACCGAGCCTGAGCTCGCCATCGTTGCTTGATGAATTTACAGTTGAGAAAAAGGTGGCCGGCGTCCTCAAAAACCTTCCCACATACTGCACATCGTGTGTCAAGCTCCACCCCTCGTCTGCTAATGTTCATATACATTGGGTGACTGTTATGTGCTAATCTCCAAAGGAAATGGTGGACTCTTGGTGGGCATTTAACCTTCCAAATGGCTCGAAAAACTTCAGAGGTTGGTTGTACATCAGAAGAACTTTGCCCTTTCTGCCGCCTTGCTTCTTCCTTCATCATCCGAACATAGATTTTGTAGGCTGATTTCACAGAGAAGATGCCCTTACTGTCAAAATGCCATGCCATAAAATCTTCCCCATGCTCGCAGATTGGGATACTCAAATGATGGGGATATCGTCCGGGTGGAAACAGTCTGACACAAGATTACGGTCCCAACAGCCTGTGTCCGGGTGGAATGAATTTTGAAAACTAAACAAAATTTGAAAATCCGAACACTTTTTGAAATTTTTAAAAATGGAAGCAACTTTGATTTCAGGGATTGTAGAGTTTGGTGTGCTGGTTTCAGGGATCGAAAGTTTAAGGCTTGATTTAGCTTTCGTCTACAAGTTCAAGGTTTGTTTTGGACTTTTTCTGAAGTAAAACCAATGGGTAGGGTGCTGGAAAGACGTTTCACCGTGGATTGCTGATATGTTGCCATGACCATTGAAGTGATGGAACCAACCAACCAACCAGTGGACCGGCTGCTGCTGCAGCAGCAGGCGCAGACAGGAGTTTCTAGCATGCCTTTTGCTTTCTGCCTTCCCTTCTTTAGTTCTTTTGATTTGATTGAAACGGACGGATTTCTTCATCTGGCCCCATTTTCCTCTCGTGTGATTCCTCGGCAACTCGGCCCGGATGGAGTTTTAGGCCGACTCAACTCCCAGCAGCTACAGCTGCTGCATGCCACCATGAACACAAAACATATTCTTCTTTTATATCCTGAAAAGAAACAGTGAGAATGTAATGACATTGCAGTATTTTTTTCGTTCTTTCATGGTGGATTTGAGTCTACTGGTATCAGTTTCAAGCTAAAAAAGTATGCTCCTACAAACTTCAGAAAAGTTGGCTGCACATTCTTGGTTGAGAGGGACAAATAAAATCTCTCCTTTGGCCTAGTACCATGGGGTTGAGAGGGACAGCAGTTCACTTGCACGGACGGATAGCTACAGCCGCAAGTCATGCCAAGCGGGCAGACTCGGATAACAGCACGCCACACACACAGTGAAGAGGTAATAGCACGGCAGGTCCTTAAACTTGTCTTGCATGTGATACTTTGGTCCTAAAACTTGCAAAAGGTAACTATTTAGTCCTCGAACTTGTCTCAAAGGTGCAAATTTGGTCCTGGACGAATCAGATGCAGCCATGTGGAGCCAGCTCGGCCGAGCCGGTCAGCGCCGTGCATTTTGCATTTAGCCCCCTGTCTTCTGTCGATTTCAACCCGCAGTATACCTCGTGGCTGTCAAAGGATATCACCTGAAGCGTCAGGTCAGGCTCCTCGTCGGCTTGCCGCTGCTGCCCAAGCCCCAGGTTGTGGCCGGAGTGGAGGAGAGGAAGCACGCCGGCGCCCGGCGGTGGTGGCCTGAAGCTGTCGGGGCACCCGAAGCTGACCTGCTCGTCGTCGCCCATGACGAACGGCATCGGGCCCAGCAACGCCCGCGCGCGCCGGCGCAGCGAGGGAGGTGGCTTCCTGTTGCTGACGCTCCGCCTGCGCCGCCGCGGGGTGCACCGGTGCGTGCACCTTGATTCCGATGGGGTACAGCACGGGCGAGCCATAGAGCTGGAGGGAGGCCACATCGGCGTAGCCGTAGGGGTAGGCCTCGAGCTGGTGCACCGCATGCCGGGCCAGCATGCGCTCCCGCTGGTGCGCGTTCTGGTGCCCGCCCAGCGCGTGCGAGCTGAAGAACTTCCCCTGGCAGTAGTTGCACGTGAATACCCGCCGCCGGTCCTGTCGGTGGTGCTCGACTTCGCGGTCGTGGTGTCGGCGGCGGTGACGGTGAGCGACAAGTCGAGGGCGAGCTTGGGGCGGGAGGAGGTGTTGGATGCCTCGTTGTTAGACGCCGCCTGGCTGCTGATGTCGGACAGCTGATCCTCGCACACCTCTTACGCTACTGTTCTTCGTCTCTGAACAATCTCTCTCTCTCTCTCTCTCTCTCTAAATCATATTGAACAAACTCAGCATGAACAATCACAGCAGGTAATGCAATGGAATGGAATGGAATGGCTTTACCGAGTTGCACATCAATCAGCAGCTCATGGCAACAAACAAATCATCAGTGTAAGTGGAAAAGAAAAACAGAGTACACATCGACGATCTTCAGAGAAGCAGCACGGCCAAGGATTTCAGCAGTAGGACATGGTGCAGCTCCAGCTCTGCTCGCTGCCCAAGACCCGGCAAGCCGTCGCGAAGTCGAGGATCTTGCCGAAGATTCTGAACATCTCTACAAGTTGATCCTGCCCTGGCCGGCGGCGAACACTGTTGGAATCCATGGGTGCGTCCGGGTGTACGGACGCCTCGGTCCACTGGAACAGCGGTGTCAAGCCGAGGTTCATCTCGAACACCTTCCGCACCACCTTGTCCCTTCGATTCGCCGGGTCACACCACGAGACGCAGAGCATGAACAGCCTGGACGCGCAGCAGACCAGCGCCGGCGTGTAATCTCGGAGCCGTGGCGGCGGCCGGGACGTCTGGACGATGGACCATGAACCGGCGTCGAGATGGTAGGCGATGAGCGTGTCAGACTCGCAGTAGACGTAGAACGTGTCGCCGCAGACGGCGTCGGAGCATGCCAGGCCGACGTCGGTGGGGAACCAGGCGATCTCGACCCATTTGTCGGTCATCGGATTGTATATCTCGCCGGCCACGAGGGGCTCGTCCCATGCCCTCGGCCACCCACAGCGATAAGAGCTTGCCTTGCCTGAGCTGGCTGTTTCTCTTGCTTGGCAACCTTGCCGTGACCGTGAGGTGGGCCAGTGGAATCGGTGTCCTCGTTCAGTACATCCCTAAGACGGAGCCACCGGAGTGAGAGCCCATGCGGGTCCTCGTACACGGCGGAGGTGCCTCCCAGCCGGAACTTGCCGCCGGTGTTGGCGCGCCGGATATGCTTCTCGACGCGGGCGTGCACAAAGCTGCGACTGGCGGACATCTCAAACACCCCCAGCACCGGCTGTGACCGGGCCGGTCGCGCCGATGAGGGGGCTGGACACAATGACTACCTTCTACGTCTTGGTCTTGACAGAGCCGGCGCTCGACCCCTCGGAGCGGCCGTCGACAACGTAGAGCTCGTCCCCGACGTCCACGATGGAGAACAAGAACCTACCTATGAGCGGGGCTGCCCCGACCCGGCGCCACCGGTGCGCGTCGAGTGCGTGCACAGCCGCGGCGGCGACGGACGCACCCCAGGGCGTCGTGGCCTCTGGGTGCAGGCAAGAAGCGAGGCCAGCAGTTTATTTGACAAAACGTCAGGGGGGTATCTGCAAAATGGCCAGTGACGACCGGACCGGTCCGGCTGGCTCCACTTGGCTGCTCCTGATTGGACCAGGACTAAACATGCACATCTGAGACAAGTTCGAGGACTACATAGTTAGCTTTTGCAAGTTTAAGGACCAAAGTGTCACATGCAAGACAAGTTCACGGACCTGCCGTGCTATTACCTCCACAGTGAAGTTCACTGAACCAAAGATGCATTGGTTTCGTGGTGAAGAAGATAACAATTCTTTTGAAGTTCTTGCTTGAAAGAGACAAGATTCTTCAGGCGTTGCTTACATGACACTATTCCACCGTTAGGGTGTTGGAAAAACGTTTGAAATCTCACCATTGCACCGTTGGTTGCTGGTTTGCTGCCACCACAATTTCACCGCGCGCTGGAGCCATGAACCCAGCTGGTGCTTAAGACGAAGGTCACACGAGCCAGCCGGCCTGCCAGCAGACCGGCTGCTGCTGCAGCAGGCGCAGACTGGGGATGATGAGAGCTGTGGCAGTTTCTACCAAGCTTTGCTTTGGCTTTCTGATGAAACGGATTGCTTCTTTCTTTGTGGCAGACGGATCCCTTTCCCATCTTTTGCTGGTGGCAGAAAGAAGCCCAGTTGCCTGCCTCTGCTGTGGACTGATCCGCAACAGTGCTCTGATGGAATTTTACTGCGTGTCAATCCCCAGCAAGTACGGCTGCATATCCCACCACGCGACAACGAAATCCTTCATGGTGAGAAACAGTAGGAATGTGATTGACATGGGTGTGCATTTCGACGGTGGATTTCAGTCGACTGGCATCAGTTTCAGGTCACTAATATCATGCTAAAAAAGTGCAAACTACAAATAATTTGACTGCACATTCTGGATTATAATCTGGCGGGGGTAACATGAGTAGGAGTACTACTTGATCATAACATAGCATTCTTCTGTTTCCAAACTCAAAGTGAATGGCATTGCACTGTTCATCATAGTACAAGGCCCCAACTGACAAAATCAGAGGCAGTGAAAGAGGCATCTGCATTGTACTACCAATGCAAAAAAGAAACTCCAAGAAGACAAGAAACTTTCCCTCCTCCTTTCTGAAAAAGAAAACAACCACCTTCCTTTTGCTCACGTAGCCCTTCCCTCCGTCCCACCCCACAAGACTGCATTTTTGCGTATGGCCTCTCTGTTCTTCCCGTCGCCTCCCCCTAAACCCCAACCAAACCCCTCCCTCCGCGTCTCCACAGAGCTCCTTCGTCCCCGTCCACGGCCGCCTGCTGCTCGCTCGCTCTCCGGTAAGGGCAAGCCCTTCCCCCTTCCCCCAGGCGAGGCGAGGCGGGGCAAGAACGCGCGCGCTGATCGTTTCTTGCCGCTGCAGGGTGGTGACCATGGCGCCTGCTACTCCGTCGCCGGAGGAAGGAGCGGTCGCCAAGAACGTCGACCGGGGGCACGGGAGCACCGCGGGAACGCCGGCACGGAGGGCACGGTCCTTGCATCCGGACGTGGCGGAGCTGCTCCAGCGATCCAGTCACCGGCGGACCAGGAAGAAGGCCTCGCCGACGGCGCGCGCGGCCAAGCGCGGGGAGGTGGGGCGCGCCCGGTACGACTACGTGTTCGAGCGTGAGGAGGAGGGGGAGGATGGGCTCCCCGCGCCGCCGCGGCTCGTGTGGGCCAAGGTGAGGGGCTACCACTGGTGGCCGGCGCAGGTGTTCGACCCGGCGGACGCGTCGGCGCTCGCGCTCGGGGAGCGCCGGCGGCGCGGCGCGGCCCTGGTGGCCAACTTCTGGGAGCGGACGTTCGCGTGGGAGGCCGACCCGGCCGCGCTCCGCCCGTTCCGCGAGGGGTTCCCGCGCTTCGCCGCCGTGGACCGCGCCCACGTCCCGCGCTGGGGCGCCCGCAGGACCATGTCCCCGTTCGCCTCCGCCGTGGACGCCGCGCTGGGCGAGGTCGCGCGCCGCGTCGACTTCGGCCTGTCGTGCGACTGCGCCATCAGCCGCGGCGTCGCCAAGCGGCAGGTGGTCGACAACGCCGGCGTCCGGGAGGGCGCGCACGGGGCCGTGGTGGACACCGCCTTCGCCAGGGACGCGTTCCGCGGCGACGCGTTCGTCCAGTACCTCTCCGCGCTCGCCGTCGCGCCGCTCGCCGGGGCCGACCGGCTCGAGCTCACCGTCGCCACGGCGCAGCTCAGGGCCTTCACCCGGTGGAGGGGCACCAGAGGCCTCCCCGTGTACACGGTTTGGTACGGCATCCGCGACGTTGCCGATGGCGCCATGGGGGCCACGCCGGCACGCCGTGGCCGTGGCCGTGCCAGTGCCACTGCCAAGAGGGAGCGGCCAAGGGGCGACAGTGCCGATGGCATATGGAAGGACTCAAGGTGCGTCACCTGCGGCAGAGCAAGGGAGAGCGTGGAAGACGCCCTGGAGGTGGAGAACTACGAGCCGACCACAAAGATGGGGAAGCTCATGCGCAGGGCCGCACGCCGGATGTCGCTGTCGCCGCCGGTGACCCGCAGAGCCGACCGCGCCACGCCCACTCCTCCGGCGAACGCTGCTGTGGTGACACGGTGCACAAGCGCTGCTGCCGATCATGCCGCTCAGCTGCATGACGTCACCGTCACCACCGCTGCTCCTCCTCCGGCGAAGCCGCAGCACAAGGACGAGCAGCCTCGGCTGACCGGGCTGCTGCTCAACTTCACCGGCCCGACCGCCGTCCCTCCGGCGACCGACCTCGTCGACATCTTCAGCCGGTTCGGGCCCGTGGTGGAGGCCAGGCCGGAAGGCTTCTCCGTCGCCGTGGTGATCTTCGAGAGCAGCCTGGACGCCGCGGCGGCGTTCGCGGGCACGGCCAAGATCGGCGCCCTCAGCCCCAACCTCATCAGCTTCCGCCTCGCCTACTCGCTGTCCGCTCCCGCCGCGCAGGCCGATGATTCTCCGCAGAGCCCCATGAACGCCGATGAGATGGATCACCTGCTCGATGAGGCTGAGGGCATGAATCTCCTCGACCTCCTCGCAGTCGAAGCTCTTCACTAGCTGCCTCACTCACTCAGGTTTCTTCTGCTCATCCCCTGACAATGTGGCCTTCTTCTTGTCTGCATCATATGGCGTTGCAGCCTTGCTGTTCCTGTGTTACTCAATGCCAATGTTGTTTTTTTCTCTTGCAGGTTAATTATTTTGGATATGAGAAGACAATGGAAGAAGAGTTTACATGTTCAAATCAAGCAAGGAATTTTTGGATCACTAGTAGCAGGAAAAATAGTTCAGGAAGTAGTCAGTTGTGTTGCATCCATGTGGAGTGGTGAAGTAGGATCATCACACATCAGTTACTAAATCTTTTTGGCCTGTCTTCTACTACAAACTGTTGTTTCACTTACTACTCCCTCCGTAAACTAATATAAGAATGTTTAGATCATTATTTTAGGAGGTCTTTTACGGTGATTGGCGAGTTACGGCTCGTAATTTCGTGTAACTCCGTCCCTGATTTTTTCTAACCGTCGGATCAAAAAAATCATTTAAAGGTTTTTTTGTGTGAAAAGGGTAGAGTAGTAAATTAGCAGGTCAATCCAGTCGCTAGTCAATCCCTCGCACAACCTTCCTCGTTGTCAGTTTATTAGCTTCCTCAATCCCCTCGCACAGCCGCCGCCGCCGACCCTCCCCTCGACCGTGGCGACGCCGGCGTCCCTCCTGTCGGTCGTGCCGCCGTCGCCTCAAACCGTCGCACAGCCGCAACCACCTATACTTTTTCTCGCCCCTTCCCTAATCCAGTTCCCGTCCAAAGCCGCCGCCGCAAACTAGGGATCCCGCTGGACCTCGCCGCCGCCACAATCAAGGGATCACGCCGGACCTCGCCGCCGCTGCAATCAAGGGATCCCGCCAGACCGCCGTCAGGTTTCTGGCCCGCCGCCAGGAGCCGCAGGAACTGCAAGCCATCAGGTGCGGCGCGCCGAGCCCGCTGAAGCCTCCTCTGCCCCACCGCCCCCTGCAGCGCATCCCTCCGACGAGCATCCGGTCATACCGAGCAACGCCGCGGACCAGTCCGTAGGCAGGTAGCCACCACTCCTGCCTTCCTCTACCCGCTTCCTTGACCCCCTCCCATTACCTTCCCATAACACTAGATTGAGAAGATTGTTGTTAATTCCACGGTTAGAATGCAGTGAATGTAACGTCAGCTGCACTGAAGGTGAAAATGATACTGTACTAGCTAAACATTTTGCTGGCTTCTCTGAATATTTTGCATCTTTGTCTAGCTGGTTGTTTTGCAAATGGGAGTATAATTTTCTTCCAGGATGGTGTTCCTTCCTTTAGCTGCACATTTAAACTGTAGCCAATTGCTATGCAACCTAGGCTTTGAGCCAGATTATATTTAGTCAGTCTCGTTAGGGCAACAATCATGAAGTAAAAAGCAACTAGATATTGTTGTTCACAATTTATTCAGTGCAATATTCATGTGAAGGCACCAAAACACAAACTTGACCCCCCCCCCCCCCCCCAATTTTCCTGGTTCTGCGGTTAGGCAATTACCACATGTTTTCCTGCAGTGAAGCATCTGCTGTTATGATATGCAGGCATGAGTACCAGAGGGTGGCTACCATTGTTTGTAGGAACCATGGCCTTAGTCAGAGTAGTTCAGGATGATGGGGGCTGAATCTGTATTTAGTTTTTTTTTGTTTTGCACATCGGTAGGCAAAGCCTAGTGTTTGTTTGGCTTCGGTCATGTCCTTGGTTACAGTAGCGTTGAATCTGCAAGTTAAAAATCAGACATTTACTAAAACTGAGCCAAGGAAATTTGGATTTCATAGTTACAATAGCAGGAAATGGTCATATTATGACTGAAATATATTAAAAATGTCTATTTAGTTCTGTTTTCAGATATAACCTTGTAAGTAGAAACATGCATAACTCAAGTAAACCATACATCTAGGTAAGTTTGCACAGGTAGCAATGTTAAGTCTTACTACGAACCTAGCAATAAAAATGATGAAGCTCCTGTCAATTTTTTGAATAGCTAGCTTGAGACAATATTCTCATCTTCTCTAATAGAAATGACAGAGCTCCTGTCAATATTTGGAAAAAAGTTGCTTTTCAGACTCATCTATCGCAGACAAAATGAAGACTTGAATGGTAGTGAGAGAGCTGCAATTATTTTACTTTGTATCTTGGCTTACATGCTTGCTCTTCCGTAATGCAGTGAATATATAAATGTGTACTAAACAATTGAGTTTTGCTGTGTTGAGCATACATGCTTGTTGTTCATTCCTTATCCCCTGTATGCAGGATCTATCTGGCCGACCTCATTTGAGCTGCGGCTTAAGTATTCCCACTGCGCGGGTTTGCACATATGATACATAGGTATTGTGAGATTTCGCAGTTGTTTTCAGTTTTCTGCAATGTTGATTTGAAAAGCTCCGATGTTCTGTTTATGTATGCTAGACTTAAGAAAGAATTTCATAGTCACATTTGACATATTTAGATCAAGTTTATCCCTCCGATTATGTTACATTCAACTCTTCCTCTCTCCAGTGAATAATTTTTGACATATCTTAACAAGACTTGTTTGTCATCTTTTAGCTAGTGTGATGAGATTTTGGTACCTGTACATTCCTTGTACCAACTTAGGCAAATAATAATTTATTTGTTTTTGTGACAGTTGGTTGAGCACATCTTCTAGCCTCTTGTGAATACATCTGGGACAACGCTTCACATCAGTCAAGTATATACTACTTCCGTTTCGAGTGAAATCCTCTCCCATAGCCCCTGCCCCAGATGAAGTGAGCTATATATGTGTATGATGATCCTCCTTTCCTAAAAGTGAGATTGCCATATGTAGTTCAGAATTGACCTAGCATGCTTAATTTACACAACATCTAAATCATGAGCTTACGAAGCTGCTGTTTTGGAGTTGTGTGTCGCAATATGAGTAGTAAATTTGTGAACCTGCTATGTAATGTTCAGGTTCCAGCAAGGAAATTTGTGTGCCGGCCGACATCTCCCTGCCCCACCGCCCACTGCAGCGCCTCCCTCCGCCAAGCAGCCGGCGACGCCGAGCAACGCCGGCGAGCACTCCGTGGACAGGTACCTTTTCCACTACATCACTTAGTTTAAGTTTTTATCTTTAGAACAAGAGAACAAAACATAGACTAACCTGAACAAAATAAGCCATGATGGAACTCCTGAAACTCTGAACCTTTTATGTTGAGAGGAATATGTGAGTAGGGAAATTCTTTTACTTCTGGTGTATAATTGAGACCAATTGTTAATTTGTATGTGATATGCAGGAAGATATGGCCGATGTAAGTGCTGAGTGTATGGCTGAGTACGACGACATTGTCAGCAGGATGTTTGATAGCGAGGAAGAGGGTTTTGAGTTCTATAACAAGTATGCTCTTGAGAAAGGCTTTAGTGTGAGGAAAGGATATGTTGAGTGGGATGAAGCGAACGAGAAGATAATTCTGAGGAAACTTGTCTGTAGTCGTGAAGGTTGCCATGAAGAGAAGCACATGAAGAGGAAGAGAGAAGATAGGAAGAGGAAGCCACGGAATATCACTCGTGTGGGGTGTAAAGCGAAATTTGTCATTGCAAGAGTCGCGAAAACAGGGCGCTGGTTTGTGAAGGATTTCATCGATGAACACAACCATCCTTTGGCCCCACGAGACCTTGCTTGCTTTTTGCGTTCCCACAGAAGAATCAGTGACGAGCAGAAAGCGGACATTATAGAGATGCAAAGTGTTGGAATCCGGAAACACAAAATCATGGATGTGTTGTGCATGCAGTCCGGTGGATATGACCATGTTGGATGCATGCTGAGGGACATCTATAACTTCTGTCATCGCTACAAGCAGGAAACAGTCGCTGTCGGTGATGCTCAGACGGTGATCCGTCACATGATGGCGCGGCAAGAGAGAGACCCAGATTATTTCTTCAAATACTTGGTTGATAAAGATGGGCATCTGAAGGGATTGTTCTGGTCCGATACTCAATCCCGCCTTGACTACGAGGCTTTCGGTGATGTTGTGGTTTTTGATAGCACATACAGGACCAATAAGTACAATCTGCCGTTTGTTCCGTTTGTCGGGTTGAATCACCACCGCAGCACAGTTATCTTTGGATGCGGGATCATTTCTCATGAAACTAACGAGGCGTACGAGTGGATGTTGCGGACATTTTCTGAAGCCATGTCGCAGAAGCATCCGATATCTGTAATCACTGACGGGGACCTTGCAATGCAAAGAGCGATCAGGGTGGTGTGGCCTGACTCATACCACAGGCTGTGCGTATGGCACATTCAGCAGAACATTGTACGCCATCTGCATGATGATGAGGTTAGGGAAGAATTCAGATCTTTCATATATGACTCGTCTTCTATTGAAGAGCATGAGAGAAAATGGATAGAGTTCTTACGAAGGAATGAAGTGACAAGTGAGGAGTCATGGTTGCATCAGATGTATCAGATGAGGAAGTTGTGGTGTGCTCCATACCTGGTGGGGCGCTGTTTCTTAGGATTGAGCAGCAATCAGCGGAGTGAGAGCCTAAACTCCGTGCTACATACACATCTTGAGGGTAAGATGACCTTGTTTGATATGTTAGAGCACTATGAGCGTTGCCTTTCGGGACGACGCTTGAACGAGGCGATCCTAGACATCGTGGCCTTGCAGTCCATTCCATTTACAGACGCTGATGCTTCAAGTCTCGAGAAACATGCTGCCCGGGTTTTCACGCCTTGTATGTTTCAGTTGGTCAGATGGAGCATAAATGCTGTCAGCAAATGTGTTGTCAGCGAGATACTAGATGCATGGGAGTTGACTACATATGTTGTGGCTAAGATCGATAGAAGAGAGAAGAAGTTTGAAGTGCGCTGTGAGATGAAGGAAGGTTCTTTGTATAGGATAAGTTGTTCTTGTCGTAAGCTGGAATGCTTGGGAACACCATGCTCTCATATATTCTACATCTTGGGAATACGTCAAGTGGAAGTGCTGCCTAGGTGTTGTGTTCCCATGAGGTGGACGATGAGTGGGAAGTCTGCATTCCCTCCGACCAGAAAGAGTGAGATGTACGACTATTCGGCAAGCCTTGTGAGGTACCGTGAGTTGCGGAATTTGAGTCACGCAGCATGTTTCCGGGCATGTCAATCTAGTGAGGAGTATCAGCGTCTGAAGATGATTCTGAGTGAACAAGATGGCAGCAAGGAATCAAGCCGTGGTCAGGAGGAATGCATTAGGTTTGGTCCGGTGCTACCACAGACGACGGAAAATGATTGTGGAGATTTGGAAAAGGTTCTGGACCCAGTGCATGTGCAAGGCCGAGGTGCACCGAAGAAAAGGTTGCAGACAAAGATGAAGAAGCAAAGGTCAAAGAGGAAATGTGGCTACTGTGGGGTGGAAGGTCATGATCAGCGTACATGCAATAAATTGAAAGAGGTGTCAAATATGTCTAACTTTTAATTTTACATCTGACTTACTCATTACTATAGTGCACTAATTATATCTGTTGCTGTGTAGGAAATGATGGCAGCAAACTGTTAGCTACAACTCTCTGTACAAGGCCATTGGCAAAATGGACGCAGCTGCTGAGCCTCAAGAGAGTGATGTTGTGTTGGTGGCGAAGTGGCCCAACCGCCTCTATCCTATGTGAGCATTACAATGACCATCTGATGGAAACGACCCTCCCAAATGATAACCTGGGACGTCCTTTGTCCAGAATTAATTGGCCGGTCTATCTGTTTTTGGCAAACCTGCCATTTTAGTGCAAGTTTCACAAATTATGCATGATTTTTAGGTTGTATGTTGCATCACTAGAGTATTTCTAGCGTTACTTTTTTTACATAGAGAAAGCTTTAGTTATTTAAATTGTGATTATATATGCTACCAAGGAGAAATGTGATAGCTTGTTATCTTGTTCTCAATTAAATGTGCTCATAAGAGAGCTTCTTGATCCCAAAGAGAAATGTGATAGCTTGTTATCTTGTTCTCAATTAAATTTGTGTGCCGCTATCCTAAACCTCCTCTGCTTTCTCTGAAACAGGGTTGCCATGTGAAGAAAAAGGATATGTGGGAGCTTTTGGATGGACAAAGGCTCCAGCAAGGAAGAGAAGAGAGCTGCATTTCCTTACTTGCAATTCTAGTAATTATCTTTGTTATAACTTGTAGAGTGTACCTGCAAAAAAACTTGTAGAGTGTGATGGATTAATTAGGATGCTACGTAATCAGAGTACGTACACTATCATATGTATCATGACTGATTACGACCAAGGTGTGGGTTCCATGAACAAGACTCCCATTTATATGTTTATTAATGATATTGTGTTGTGCTTGCTCGACTACATCTGTACATTATTTGTGGAATTGGTCTTACATGACACTATTTCAACTGGAGTTGGTCGAGTCGTCCTGCTCATTTTTTATGCGAATGAACATTGTTGTCGCGCGAAATGCTTGTACGGAAGGAGCACTGGAGACTTCATGCTGGGGCTTATCCTAAGCTTGTTGATAGGTGATCATTTCTGGCTTGTCATGTAGTGACCCTGAACTCTGAAACTGATTCAACCAATGTGCTATCTGATTGGTTATACCCAGGTACATATACAGATATATGATGGAAAATATGCATTTTGACAAATTGCACCAAAATTTTAAGCTAATACTCGTTGCCCGTCTCATGAAATGTGCCCGTGTAAATTTGCATCAATCCAAAATGTAGTGACATTCTTAGTAAAATTGGTCGTTTGATTGATGTTACGAACATAAAACTGGTTTGGACTAGTGCAGCATATGCAATGCAAAAATAGTAAAAGCCACAATTAAGTGTGCGGGCATCAAAGGAACCTTTCATCTAAAAATTGAGCAACAACTCAAAGTTGAAAGCCTATTATTGTAAACATAGTCTCACAATTGTCACTTGAATGAAGTTATTGTTGGATCGAAAATAATGCAAACACTAATTGGGACAATAGTTCAGCTCCAAAGCTTGAAATTGTAGAAAAACCAAAAGCCTACTGAAGAGGCTCATCACTGCTGCCGAAATCCAATGCTTTCTTCGTATTGTTATCTGCAATTTTCTTCCTTTTGGGCGATGACCCATATTCGCCCATGTCCCTCTCGCCGATATCCATGTACCCACATGCATATATGTCTTCTTCGGACATGTCTTGCCCCTATGCATACGAAAGGTATTTAGGTCAACATGCAAATGATGTGGCCCTTTTTTAAAATAATAAGTAGGAACTTGGCAATATAACCAACCTGTTCAGACATGTCATCGTCGCTATAATCTGGGAATGCACAATTCTTCACAATGTACAAATGACATTTCTTTATCCCTTCTAAAGTGTGCAACATTTCATCGACGTCATGCTGGCCTAACATCTTTACCATTCCTTCTGGTGGTACACACCCAGGCTTAATGTAGTACAAATCTGCTTCCCCTTTGTACCCATGGTAACGCAAATTTTTCACCATTATCTGCCAGTCCACCTTGGCAGGTTCAAGTACTGTCATCATACCAGGTTTCTTGTTGTGGTATGCTTCAGGAACATGAGAAAGTTCTTCGTCCACATGAACAATAAATTGCATTACAACTACCTACATACGGCTCGTTGACATCAGTTTTTGCACAATATTAAAGTGTTCATATGTAGGATGTGCATACCATTTGTAAAACATACTTACGTAGGATGAGACAGATTGCTCTGGTGTACGGATCTCTTGTTCTACCTGTAGAGGTACTGATGAGATAGATTGCTCTGGTGTAGGGATGTCTTGTTGTTCCTGAGCATGCTGTTGATATAAATTGATTTTGATTTGTGTGTGGATAATTTAATGAATAATAAGTAAATAATGAAATGTACCTTCATGCCTGTACTAGCATGGTCTTGCATCATACCCCCTTTCATGCGGATCTCCTCCATCTTGGCCTTGTCATCCTGCTGAGCCTGCTGTGGTTACAAACTAATTTTGCCTTGTGTGTGGATAACATAATGAATAATAATCTTAGTAAATAAAGGAACGTACCTTCAGGCGTGTATTAGCATGGTCCTGTATCGTATTTCCTTCCATGCGGGTCTCCTCCATCTTGGCCTTGTAATCCAGATCATTGCGGTCATGTGGTAAGTTAAGGTCCATGCCCACACGCGTCTGGATGTTATTAAAGCCCATCTTACCACGCTCGAGTTGTAGAACGCGGTCTTGCATTATATTCCCTTCCATGCGGATCTCCTCCATCTTGGTCTTGTGATTCATGTCATTACGCTCCTGCTTCAACATAAGGTCCATGTTCGCACGCGCCTGCATGATATTGAATTCCATCCTGCCACGCTCGAGCTGCATAGCGTGATCCAAGTTCTTGCGCTCCTGCTTCAACTTTAGGTCCATATCGTAATGGAAATGCTTCAAACTCTCATCCATGGCTGCACGCTCCTCTTTCATCATCTGTTCCATGGCTGCACGCTCCTCCTTCCTCATGCGGTCCACGGTTGCCCGCTCCTGCTTCAGATTCTTGTCCATCACCTCTCGCTCCCACTGCATATTCTTGTCCATCTCTTGACGCGCGTGATGCAAGTACTTGTCATCATCCACTCGGTTGTGCCGTGCCTTTGAATCCATGGTCCCTATAGAAATCAATAGAACAGTGCTAGTTACAATATGTTTGAAAATTGAAATATCTTTTAATTTGAAACTGTGACTATTCAACACAATGTGGCCGAACTGAAGGTACGGAGTGCTTGGTGCTAGGTCCTAGGTGCACTATATAGATCAAATTACTAACTCCCATACTGCTACATCCAATACTTACCATCTAACAAAAAAAGGTTCATCACATTGAGTATGGATTCAGTTTTGTTTTGTCAACCTAACAGATAATTACAACAATATATTTTGTACTAACACATTTCATGGTCTTGTACGAGCATGCAATTTAGAGAAAGTATTAGATTTCTGTATTTTAGTTTAGTGCATGCGATGTGCCACTAGAAGGATCCGCAGATCGGCCGCCGCGGCACCGTCCGCATCCACCGTATTAATGGAATCTGACTGATAATAAGAGGGAGGGAAACACCATAGGTGTACATACAGTTCGGTTGCGGAGCACCGGGTCGCCGGACGCGGAGGAGAGGACGTCGCCGGGCGTGGAGGAGAGGGAGCCGCCGCCTGATGAACTGCTCCCGATGGGATTTGCGTCTATGGTTTGGTTTACGTACGTGGCTGCTAAGTTGGGCTGGCAAGTATATGGGCAATTCTATTACGTATCTGGATTGGGCTGTTAAGTACTATTGGGCTTTTGTGCTCACGTGGATCAAATATCGTAAATCTGAAATAACAAAATGTTTTTGTTACTTAAAAGAAATTTTGTCTTAAAAAACACTTAAAAGAAACTTAAAAAATCCATTTCTTTTGCACATAGTGATGATAGCCAATAAATCTTACTCGTTAGAGCATCTCCAACAGCCGCGCTAAAAGACGCGCACGACACCACCGCGCCACCATGCCACCTCGCCGCCGGGAAGGTTCGGGCTACCGCGGCGTCCGCGTGTCCGTCCGGCACCTACTCCGCCTCGATTCGGTCGGGCGGCGGCGTGCGCCTCGGCCTCGGAACTTTCGACAACGCCCAGGATGGCGCCCGCGCGTACGACGCTACGGCGTGGCGCCTCCGATGGTCCGGTTGGGACATGAACTTCACCGACATGGCGACGTGGGAGCGGGCACAGGAGTTGGCGCCTTTCCCACGGCTTGTCACTGACGAGGATCGTCGCAAAACCAGAGGCGGGAGCGCTGTCTTAGCCTGGCCGAGATGGACGAGGAAGCCATGGCGCTGTGGAGGCAACGCTTCCCACAAGACATCATCGACGAGGAACAGTTCTTCGTCTAGAGGAGGGCGGAGAGGGAGGAGAGAAGGAAGGAGCGAGTCACCTATCGCGAGGACAAGCGAACGCGGAAGGCGATCGCTAAATATAACATCGCGCTAGGAGATGCGTCGTCCTGGGACTCCCGGGACGAGCGGTTCCTTGACGCCTATGCTCAGACGTCGGAGGAGGACATCACCGAAGCAGAGTCCGAGTCGAAGAATGAAGAGAAGTAGTAGTTTTGTATCGTAGAAGTGTATCGTAGAAGCAGGCTATGTGCCGAACTATCTCCATATTTGTATGCTCACAACCAAATATGTATCGAATCACAGTTGATCAAAGAAAAAAACTGAAATATAGCATGCCTGCTGGAGCGGCTCGGGCGCCCTTTATTTCGCGGCGGGCGCTGGAGCCAGTGCACCGCCGTGCGCAAAACCTGTTGAAGATGCTTTTAGGGACAACTCGTTGTGATAGCATTTTCTGATGACCCATTGTGCTAAAAGGGATCCGGGTAAGTTTGGACCAGAGTATCTCAGAGAAATAAATGTGCAGGACACAAAGAAGTTGTTGGCTATTGGAGAGGTAAGGGTGTTTCCAAGAATGCTCGCATGAATTGATTGCATGCAGTGGCAATGGAAAAACTGGCCCAAAGGTTTGCAGGGAATGTATCAAGTTCACAACAGAGAGGCCGCCATCATACTAGAAGCGGTGGCATCACATGACTTATGGATTTGACATGCTTTCTTTCGAATGCCCCGTTCTCACAATGATGGAGCCGCATCGCGCTCGGGTGAGGAGGTGATCCAACATTCTTTTCTTCGATGGCTGTTGTGGTGGTGCCGGAGGCAGGTCACAGGTGTTGATGTCAAGCTCAGAGATGTTCTGCTATCTTTTCAGTTCTGTCATGTCGGTTTTTACGTGACTTGTACATTGTTCTTTATGATATGAATGAGACACATATTAGCATGGAAAAAAAAGTTAACACACAATTAGTTTGGCCAAAGAGATCGCCTAAGCCCGCGCTCAAGCCAAAAACAGACGTGGCAGATTAAAAAAAATGACGTGCCAAAAGAAATGGTGTTTCATCAATCAACCACTTTCCGACTTTAAAGGCGCCATCCAATTTTTGGCTCGTCGATGGATTAATACTTATCACGCCCGTAACAATCGGCCCTCCCAAACTCCGCTCCCACCTCCCCATTATCTGCAACAACCTCCGATCCAACTGGCCTAGCCGGCTCCAACGCCGATTCTCCACTCATATTCCAGTCCAGGCGCCTTCTCACACAAGACCTTCTCCTCCAACGCCAGTCCCATTGAACGCCGCTGCCCTGTTCACCGGCTGTAACGGAGCCGCCGTCCTCACCCACGGGAACGGAGCCGCCGGCGACCGCCCATCCGGCCTGCGGAATACGACGTCACTGCTTGTTCTGCATCCACACGTTGGATTGAAGGTGAGAATGTCGGCTCATGTCATCAGTTAGAAGTAAGGCAACGCATGAGATGATTTAAAACCAAAGAATGGGTTCCGCTTATTCTGTGCATGAACCCATCATGAGATCTTATGGGTTTTCTCTGAAATTTTCTCCGTCCACAGCATCGTGATCCGCCTCTCTATGCTCGTCGCCGGCATCGAACTCTCTCCGTGGACACTACACGCAGTCAGCTCGAACGCCAACGCCACCCTCCTGACGGGCGCAATCGGAGCCGCCAGCCACACCCAGCCACCCAGGGGATCGGAGCCAGCGGCCACCACCCACCTGGCCTGTGCGATACGACGGTACTGCTTCCTCTTCATCCACCTATTCGCATCACGGTTAGAACGCCTGATATTTTTACACCCCTTAGACAATAGTGAGGTCAATATAATCCAAAACTTTGTATATAAATATCAAATGGCAGAATCATACAGTACATACCACGTGTTGTTCATATTAACGACAGTAGAGAAAATTTAGTAAGTAATCATTAATCACCGATCAATCTGTGTGGTAAACGTACACCTCTGGAGAGGTAGTAACAAAGAAATAAATAAATTAAATAGCTTATCATAGTAATTTTGTGCTCTTTAAGAAACAAGTGGAACAATTACACTACGGTACAACCCCATAGCTTATGTTTATTCTCTGAATTGACCCAGTCTCTGTTTGTGCATATTTTCCAGGAATGGCCAGTTCTCCTACAAGTTGTGCCAACACACAATTACCAGACGTAACCAATCAGGTATATTTTTTCCCAGTTAGGTTCAAATCTTTGAAAACACATAGTTCTTTTACCTTTACACGTATTTCAGGCTTTTTTGGACGAACTCAGTGTGAAACATGCAAATATGAGGTTAATGTGCTCACCGATAAGGTTCGCGCAAATGATTGATGGATTAGATGACGAGCACTTAAAGGCCATATGCACTCAAACTGGTCTTGGAGGGCTAACAAAGATGAAGTCAGTGTCCCTCCGACGTATTATGTTGGTGCTGCTAGCCAAGAGCTACATCCACGACATGCAGAGTATTCACATTGCTGGTAAGGACATTTCTATAACTCCAACGGATGTCTATCAATTAATGGACCTTCCAATAGAGGGGAAAAATATGTATATGGAAATGGGAAAACCAAAAGACGCAAACTTGTTAAGGGCTTATCAAACAGATGGAAGACTTAAGCTGAGTGACCTTGAGGACAAAATTAAAGCCTCCAAAACTCCAGATGATCATTTCATCAGGCGGTTTGTTTTGTATGCTATTGGCATTATTTTAGCACCCACATTACAGGATTATGTCGACTCCAAATATTTTATCCTTGTTGAAGACGTCACAAGAATTCCCAATTTAACTGGGGATGTTTCACACTGGACCATTTGATAACATCCATCAATACTTTTAATTATAAGGATCAAGTCAATCTACAAGGAAATCTAGCTTTGCTCCAAGTAAGTGCTACGGCACTAGTTGTCATTCTACTATTATTCATATGATGCATATATCTCTATCATTGATGTACTAATGTTTCCTATAGTTTTGGTATTGGGAACATGTCCGTGCTGGATCGATTTTGTATTCTCGTATACCCCGTCCACTGATGGCACGGTGGGATGAAGCCACAGGTAAAATAAGAACCGAGGCTTGTGATAAAGGAGGCCTATAGAACGGATTGGTACCTTTCTAGACTTGACTTCTTTATTTACTATATTTATTTCTTAGTACTGATTCTTTATATCTTTTTAAAGGTTGTCATGAGCATCGGCGATGAGCCAACCAACATTACAAACGACCAGCATACCAACAAAGATACACATGCGCATGAAGATGCTATCTATCGACCACAACCACGAGGTCAAACTATGAGTAGCCAACAAGTAAGTTGCTCGAAGACACATCCTTTTCAATAACATAACAAAGGTCACACCGAACCATACTTATTTTTCTTCAAACAAAATGAGTTGACATTTCTTTTATGCAGATGGACATGATACTTCAAACACATAACGATCTATTTGCAGAACTAGAGAAAAAGTTGGTCAAACAAGTAGTAGAAGTAGAGCACAAATTAGATAAAAGAATAATTACCGTGACCGAAGACGTGATAAACATAAGGGGTAAAATTGCCACTCAACCTAGGTTGTCCAAGCTGGAGGACGAAGTTGGAGACCTGAAAAGGGAAGTTGGAGACCTCAAAAGGGAACTCCAGGTAAGTGATACTACAACATCAATTTTACCCATAACTTCCTATATTTTCATTCTATGCATTTCATGTTACAGGAACTAAGATCCCTAGGTGAAAAAAACAAACAATCAACGACGACGAATGCATACGTACAGGTGATAACTATGGCCCATCACCTTGCTAATATGAGCTAATTTCTGTTCATTGACCAACTTCTAATTTTAGGAACAAGAGCAACCAAGCAATGGCAAGTTTTCATCAACTCCTGGGTTTGACGCATGGAAAGCACAGAGTTCTGCTGGTACACCTAGTGCAAAACCTGTGGTGCAAAACAAGGAGTTGGACCAACACATCCCACCACGGAAGCCTGTATTCAACAATGATTATGTATTGACAGATGAAGACTATGAGGCTGCACTTTTCATCCGAGGGAGTCACGACCTTGTTGAGGTAGTTCACATCGAAGACATTGTGCTAACAGTTCATAAACTCAAGCCAAATGTTAGCAAACTATTCTTCATCGATGACGTAAGGCCCATATACTGTAATCTACATCAAGTATTCTAAATTGTGCCATATTACATGACTACAAATTTTGCAGGTTATTAATGCATATGCACACATTAGCAATGTTGCAACTGATGCTACATCATTCATTTCCACCGTAGAAAGCAGAATTTTACTAGGTGAATTTGGGGGTATTCCAATGGGATGCAAAAGCCCACATGTTGCTAATGTAGCAAGGAAATTTGTAGGACGCAGAATGGTATGCATGTTTCTTGACTTGTTTAATTGTATATCTTGATTTTCCCTAAATTGAGTCCGCTTTAATTTTCTGCCAGGTACGTGTCCCAATGAATGTGCACAGCATGCACTGGTTATTACTCGTGTTTAATTTAGACAAAGAAGAGATCCAGGTCCTAAACTCCAACCAAGCATATCGTGACATTGCCAAGGAAACTGCACTGGTAAGCTTGCTCTCTTGTTGCCTCTTACCATCATGTGACACTTTTATAAAAGCACTAATGCAATCCCTTGAATTACTCCTCATACACCAGGTGGAGTCCATTCAGGCGTGTATCAACGAAGCGGTCGAGGATGGCTTGGTAACACCGCCTAAACCCATCAATATTACCCAGTGGAAAACCACTTGCTATACTAACATACCACAACAAACGGATGGGTACGTATAGGCAGCTACATGATTCCTCACCTACACTACAATACTTAACTTCAACTTTACATCACAGTTATTCCTGTGGGGCGTACACACTCAAATACATGTTGACATGGGACGGAGATAAAATTACCGAGGATTTCACACAGGTCTGTCAAACACTAAATTACATTTGCAATCATGCACTACCTATGCTTCACCCCTATCCTAACCTATGCATCGCTATCTAATTCAGGCAGAAATACATGTTTTCAGCTGGAAAATATGTTCAAGCCTGCTGCGTTCGGATTGCAACAAGCTTCGGAAAAAATCATACAAGAATCCTATAACGGTAAGTTCTACACAAGTAGCATTTCATGTCATGTAGTTCCTACCTTTCATGATTGCACGTAACGCACCACTATTTCCTCTATAGAGGGACGAGTACGAAGCCAGCATTCCAGAGGAACGAAAAGGTGCGGACGACGATGTCACGATTGTCACCAACCCTGATGTTACAAAAAAACCAGAGACATCCGGTGCCCCAAAGCGTAAAACGTGGACGCCCGAGGAAGAATGACCCTCCAAGTGATCCAGTGAAACAACAATTTGACACCAAGACTATCGCTAAACAAGTGGAGTTCAAAAGACGCAAGCGCAAACCATCAAACGTCGTGTCCAGCCCATTCGTAAAGCCATGAGTGGGCTACACAGAGAGGCACTTCAAGGGCAGTTCCAAATGATTGATCTTCATAGCATGTTCTTTGAATTAAAGGCTACACTTATGTTCTGATGTTTTTGCATTTTATTTGTATGCTTATTTCCATCTAAATGCTTGACTTTTCATTGGCTCTTTTTTAAGTATACAGTTCTGGTTTAAGTGGATGATGATTATGGCTGAGGCAGGGTAATTAAGAAAGAAAAATCATAGCATATAGAACACATGACCAATGATGTAAATATCATGGTTACACTACTATGTCTCACATCACGAGTTGAGTGGGACATTATTACCTTGCCAGCAAAAGGAACAGAATCAATAATGCAGCTAGCTTGATGGATTACTTCGGTCCACTCGACAAGAAAAATTACAGGCTGCAGCACCAGCAGTCAATGCACACACAGAACCGTATTGTCAAGTGTCAGCCTCTCCTGCAGAAAAGAAGAAAGAATAGCATCAGGAACACCATGTACCATTTTTATACTGATATAGACATCTGGACAAGAGTTGGTACATTGCAGCTCGTGTTTTGCTTCGAAAGTAATGCGATACATTGAGGTAACAAATTTACAACTAATAAATCTAGGCCTAAGTCTGTTGGGTAACAATACCGTAACAGGTGTCACATCTAGCTTTACTCTAACAGAGTTCTGGTACTAACTAGACATCTAGGACAACAATAAGAAAAACTAGACAGCTAGGACAACAATAAGAACCAGGCAACCAGGCAACCAACAAACAGATGCTAAACTTGCTCATTGGCAAAATAGGTTGTGCACGCGAACATGACAGAGAGAACTAAAATAGGGGCCATACTTATTCTGTTCCATGCTAAAGGTGACAGCAATATTTGTCGACAATGATTATGGATGAGGCATGGAAATGCACATGTGGCAACGCGTGCAAAGCAGGCAAAAAATTCATATAAAGCAACCATCCTTCCAAATTGAGCCAATTTTGGTTTTCCAAGATGTCCATTCAATACGGTGGCATACACCGCCTAAATATACAAAATTCCTAACTAATTTTAATGGGAAATGGCAATAGTCCAGTGGCATAATCACAAGAACAGTGTCTGAATCTCCTACTGTAACTGTATTTCATAGCACAAAGGTTCTGAATCCATCAACTTGCAAGTTATATTCCAATGAAAAGTATTACCTACTTACTCTAATCACTACCTACTGACTCCAACCACTGTAGTCAAAAGGAGGGGGAAATAACTGCTGCTCCAAGATATGCAATCATCAGTCCTCCAGATGATTTTTGCCTCCTCCACATATCCTGCTGTATCCTGGATGTCGGGACCTTGCTGCTCCTCACGGTCCTCTTTTATCTTTTCTATGCGCTTTTGCATCGATCTCATGTTATGTGGCATCTTATTCTTCTTCATCGTGGCTGCCCACAGCAAGAGGTACAATGTAGTGTGTCAGTACCATGGAAGGCTTGAAAGGGGCGGAGATGGCAGTACAAACTAGTTTAAATCAGGTGCTTGACAAAAACAGTGCATAAACTGATATTACACTTGGGATAACAGACTAGTTTTACTTCACTTTCCCCTCAATCAAATCATGATATTTGTTGACATAGCTTACTATTGGTGAAACATAAGAAGGCAGGGACATTTAGGAACGAAATGGCGGTCTTGGCATCAACAAGTACATGTAGATTTTACTTAACATCGACTCAAAGATCAACTCCAACAGTGAGGTTCAGATCTACTTCACTACATAAAAAAAGTTTTAGATGTAGTTCATTATCTAAAAATATTATTATGTTATTAAACAACATCATTCATATCAACATTGATAGTGACCAAATCGACAGAATCCATACCAGGTTGAGGTCGGTTTCATCTTCAAAATCTTCAAGCATGTCGGCATCCATAAGTCGCTTCAGCCACAACAGCATGGACTTATGCTTGATAGACTCTCTCTCAGCGTCGCCGAGCACAGCCTCCACCGACTCTATTGCGACCTTGATGACTGTCAAGGCGAGCATGCACCCGAGTGCCACCCCGACTGTCGACATGGCTCGTGCCTGCTGAGTTGGGCTGTGTGCTGAATATAGTGGATTTGTCATTGAAGCTCCGGCCCTTATCAATCTAACAAAGCATGGGAAGCAAACAAAATCGAATCAGCAACTGCAGAATCAGTCATGACCTGTTTTACAGAATACAGATATCACAGACTAGCAAATAATCAAGTCAATTAATAATATTTATAAAATCTTAGACAAAAGGAAGTTGCCCACCTACTCCATTAAGCATAAGGAAGCAACATTCAGAATTTAGTTACATGTCCACTGTATAAAGCTCATGTGCTTCGTCAGATACTTTTACAGATTCAAACTAGTAACCAGAACTGAAGAGTAATGCAAAGCCGTGAACTTGCAAGGAATAAGGTAGAGTAAGAGATATGGACCTGTGACGGTGCTGCGCCGGGCTCTCCACAGATCCGGCCTGGATTACGCCGATGGCAGCATGATCCGGCAAGGTCAAGTGTCTCTTGGACGCCCAGCAGCCCACTCGAAGCAGCTCACCATCACTCCGCCGGAGTTGGCCATGATGTCCGGTAGGATCAGCACGCCCTTCTTTGCCAGAATCTGCACCACAAACATGAACATTTCTCTGCTGTCAGTCAATGTGTGAATGTGTCAACAAATTCAGCATAGTTTTGTGGCAAAATGTTGGTGTTCTTGCCTCGTCGGCCTCGGGGTCTGTTGGGTGGTTAATAGCCTCAATGATGTACTTTGCTTTGATGGCATCAGCATTGTCCCTAGTAGAAGAAGATAATCGAATGGGCTTTTTATTAACAAAAATGTATTCAGATACACAAAAAATAACAGGCAGGAGGATACTTTAACTGAGCTTCTGAGCAGTAATCTGATAAAGATTGGATGAAGTGAGATGGGACGAGGAAATAGAAGATTACTTGTTTATGACTCCTCCCAGAGCTGCCGGGATGAGCACGTCGCACTCTTCCGTGAGCAGCGAGGTCGGGTCGACGACGTCGCCTCCGTCAAAGCCCTTGACCCCACGGTTCTCTGCCGAGTGCTTCATCAGCTTGGCTATGTCAATGCCATTAGAGTTCTTGACAGCCCCTGTGACATCTCTGATGGAGACCACCTTGCCACCAGCTTCAGTGATCAATTGGGCAGCCCAAGAGCCAATATTGCCAAATACCTGAAAAAGGCAAGAAGATAATAATTGCTCATCTGTGCAAATGTAGATGAAGAAACAGAGTTCTGGCCTTGCTCCACAATGTATGGCGCCATTGTACACAACGATTATTACTAGCATTGTGTAGGCATGCTTGTATATATTTGGCAGAATATATTACTTGTGGGTGCTCATTGTGTGCTCCTTTCCCCTTTAATTTCAGCGCGTGAGGTGGGAGATTAGAAAGATACTGACATATCAAGCACAGAACTTTGCAATTGCCACTGATGGTGTCTCCATTGTAAGCCTAAGCTTTGACAAGATGCTTGTCTCTAAATTATAAATGGGAAACATCTTAGCTTTGCGTGAAAATTAAAGAGACAGGCAAAAATTTCTCTCGCATTTTAAATGCGCAAAAGACCGAACAAAAAGCAAATAATCTTAGTGAGTTCAGATAAAACAGATAATTACCTTAAGAAGAGTTCAATTGCAATTATCTAGTTGGATAAAGTTTAATTTATGCTATAGGCCTTGTGAACGATACTACTTAAGATTTGCATGCTAGATCATGGCTCTTACTCCTAAAATCATTGGCAAGTGCTGATAACAAAATAAAAATGTTCTTACTTGCTACCATTAAAAAAAGGATTTGTGTACAAGATTTTGATCTTAATGCCTGTTCTTCATTTCTGCAAGCTTATATGGTACATAAAAATTCAAAACAAGAGGAGTATAGCTAACCTGAAACTGTTATAGATCAATTCAAGAATCATATTCTTTTCTTAGAGATAAGGGGCACACCCCTTGGTTTCATTTTATTTGAATGCAAGCACAAGTGCACAAGCAGTGTGATTTCTCGGATGCCAGCACATGTGCAACCATCAGACTCCAAAAACAATTGAAAAAATTGTACTGACAGCCGCAGGTCGGCCAGAGTACAATCAGAATCATCAGCCAAATAAATGTCACCGAATAGGAGCGTTTGAAGATAGAGCATCAGGAAAGATGGAAAATCACAACATGAGTCCTCCGCAAAGATAGGACATCGTTACCACTGACGCAGGGCATCAAACTTGCTTGCAGTTAAGAATCATTGAATCAAAATAAAAGTGTATATCTATAATTGAAGTTCACACAGACTACAGTTACATGTATCAGGATAACTGCATAGCTCCCCATGTGCATCAATCAACAAAGCACAAATCAAATCAATACATGTCGTGATCAACATAGGGGATGGAGGGGGGGGGGGGGGGGGGGCGTACGTACCATGTCGGGCAGGATAACCTGCAGTCCGGCGGGGCCGGTGTCAACCTGGGCGACCTCGACCAGCAGCGGCGACTGCAGTGTTGGTATGGTCGACGACTAGATGCAGGAGTTGGGGACGACCTCGTCCGGGCACGGCTGCTCCCCCTCCTTCCGGTGACGCCGCTGAAGATGCCGCCGCCACGACCACCCGCCTCCTCCGCTGAAGATGCCGCCACCGCTGCTGAACATGGACGCCGATCTGGTCAATGACTCAGTGAGGAGCGGGGAGGAGAAGGCGCAGGAGAAGCGGCTGAGCCGGCGGCGCAGCGACCGGCAGAGGAGGAGGCGCGGAGGGGGGGGGGGGAAGAAGCGTGCGTCAGCGCAGCGACACGGCAGAGGAGGAAGCGCGGGGGATCGACAGAGGAGGAAGAAGCGTGCGTGGCTAGGTTTCTTTTTCCTTTTCTCCCAGCGCTGCACACTAAATTGGACGAATCTACCCTTTTGAAAAATGATTAGCCCCACCATAATCTTGTAATGGTCCCACAGTTATTTGTAATTTCATGTAATTTTACTCTCGTAACTCCTCGTAACTCCTATTTCTCCACCGTTTGATCGTAGTGAATGGATGGCCCCTAAATTCGCCAATCATTGTAACAGTTGTATTATTTTAGTGATCTAAACACTTTTATATTAGTTTACAGAGGGAGTACATGTTAGTGAGTTATCTGGGGTGCAAAGACATCTAAGTCGATGATGATTTATATCCTATCTATCCATTTGGAAATTGGACAGTTGTTGTACTTATATTGCCTGCATTATAAGCTGGGTCGTTCGATCTAAAATTTGTAGCAGAAATTTGTTTCCATGTTTTTTTTGGCGATGAAAATTTGTTTCCATCTAGTGTTCAATTTTTGTTTGAAATGAATGATTATACCGGTCAACGCATTTAGATACTTGTTATCCATATTAGAAACCTTGGTAATTGATGTATCAGCGGTAATCCAGAGAAGAATTCAGGCTTATCTGCTCTTGGTGAACAGTAAATTCAAAAACGAATTCAAGTTTTTATTAAAAAAAAATTAGGCATCCAAGATGCTCGGGTTCGTGGCCGTTCTTTTTTCTTTGCCACGAGCTCCTCGAATGTCATTTGACCGTGAAAATTTGCATGCACTTGAGCGTCTTGGATGATTAAAAAATGAGCTTTGCTACACGTACAAGATGTTACAGGGATGAGGGGTTTAGAGGGTGTCGTAGTGGTTTTTAATTGGTCATTAGTAGAGGTACGGGCCCATCCCGTTGAAATCAGGAGGGGGGGGGGGTGTTTAGAAAGTTTGGAAGGAGGCTATAAAAACCTGTAAAAGCATGTACGTCTAGCATTTTTGTTAAAAAATTCAGGGTCGGTTTGGGAGCTCAGTTTTTTCGAAGTATTTTGAGAATACTTCAGGCTGCGTTTAGCAACGAAGTTTTTCTGCAGTTTTACAAGAAATACCGCGGTTTTCAATAAATCCGCTGTTTTAAATACTTTGATGTGTTTGGCATGAACAAATACAACAGTTTTAGAAACTGTAGTTTTCTTGAAACCACTGTTTTTTTCTGTTTTGGAAAAAGAGGTTGGAACCTCTTTTTTGTAAACAGAGAAACGCACACGCTGCATTACTTTGCTCTCCCCTGCAATTTTTTCTGGTGAGCCCATCTTCCAGCCATCTTTGTGATGTGCAATTCATCCATTTTTTTCTCCAATCATGGACAAATAAAGCTCGCCACTTGGTTGGAAGAAAGGTAGTATGTGCTACCCTGCCCGATTGATTGAGCCCGTCAACACAACTCCATGCGTGCATGTACGGTTGATTGCGCCCATAACTTCCTAGGTCAGTTATCAACTGGGCGTCCTTTAGCACACGCTGATTGAACCGGTCCTGTAGTTCCTTAGGTGTAGCTAAGTTAGGTTCAGTTGTCTAACAGTCAGTCAAAACTACGGTACAAACAACACCAGGCAAACATATCCGTAGTTTTCCGAAAACTGAAAAAAATGCAGTTTCTAAAAACTGTAGTATTTGTTATCCACGCATTGCAATACCAAGATTTCCGAATACTACAGTATTTAAAAAACTTTACTGCCAAACTAGGCCAGTTTCTAAAAATATTAAAGTATTAAATACTTCAGGCTGTTTGGCCCCAACAAAAAATGCAGTTTTATATACTTCGGTATTGCTAGAAACTGCACTAATTTTGAAGTATGTAAAAAAGAGGTCCGGACCTCTTTTTCCTAAACTGAAGTATTTGTTGCCGGGGCATGTAAATACTTCAGTATCTGAATACTTCGATTTTAGAAAAACTTTGTTGCCAAACTAGGCCTCAGTTGTTTTGTTTTTTCTACTATTATTTTTGAATTTACTGTTCATGAACATGTGTAGATGAGACTCTTCTTCGAATCATTGTTCTCCATGCTTTTACTTTTGGCATAAATAAATGTCAAATTACACAACTTAATTCAATTCATCACAAGTTATGCGTGCTGCGAGAGACTCCCAGAACATAAAAAGGAGGACCGAACCGGGCCAAACCAGTGAACGATCGGTTGGTCCACTGCAGAAAACCGGAGAACTTGCGTCCTGTACTGCATGAATTTAGGGAGATGGCTCCGGCACGAAGGAAGAGGGCCCGCGGCAATTGGTAGCATCTTGATATTAATGTATTACCCTACGTAAAAAAGAACTACTAAAACATCAACATGTTCGGAGTCACACATTGTCATTTCAATAACCTTCGATTATCGAACATCATTAACATATTCCAGTGTTGGGGTCATCAAGGTATCACGTTAGAAACACCTTGACCGTTGCAGTAGCAAATCAAATCATGGCCTTGAGGCATGTGCTCACAGATACCTGAAGGTACTCATCCCACTAGTCTAGGGCACAGAAGCATCCTAGTAGCAGTCGTGCACTTCTGGAGACCAGAGAACTCAATGTGTCCGATGACATCCCTCTTTAGCTTGAAGTAAGCATCATAGGCATTGATGCCACTTCTTGAGCTTGCGTTCATTTTTCCCCTGAAGAGGAAAGGGTGATGCAGCAAAGTAGAGATAAGTATCTCCCTCAATTAAGAACCAACGCATCAATCCAGTAGGAGGTACAAGCAAGTCCCCGATAGATGTACCTCCACAAACTAGCAAACACTTGCACACAACGCGAAAACGGGGTTGTCAATCCCTTCACGGTTACTAGCAAGAGTGAGATCTGATGGAGATAAAAGGCAAAATAAAGTAAATATAAATAAATTGCAGTAAGGTGTTTTGGGTTTTTGGTTTTATAGATCTGAAAATATATGATAAGAAATAGACCCGGGGGCCATAGTTTTCACTAGAGGTTTCTCTCTTGAAGAAAGCATATAGTGGGTGAACAAATTACTGTTGAGCAATTGATAGAAAAGCGCAAAGTTATGACGATATCTAAGGCAATGATCATGAATATAGGCATCACGTTCATGACAAGTAGACCTACTCCTGCCTGCATCTCCTATTATTACCCCACACATCGACCGCTATCCAGCATGCATCTAGTGTATTAAGTTAACAAGAATGGAGTAACGCCTTAAGCAAGATGACATGATGTAGATGGATAGATCCAATTAATATGGTAAAAAACATATTTTTATCCTTAATGGCAACAATACAAATGCGTGCCTCGCTACCCCAACAGTCACTGGGTGAGGACACCGCAAGATTGAACCCATCACAAAGCACCTCTCCCATTGCAAGAAAAAGCAATCTAGTTGGCCAAACCAAATCGATAGATCAGAGAGAGATGCAAAGCTATCTTAATCATGTATAAAAGAGTTCAGAGAAGACTCAAATAATATTCATAAATAATCTGACCATCAATCCACAATTCATCGGATCTCAACAAAAACGCACCGCAAAAGAAGATTACATCGAATAAATCTCCAAGAATGAGGAGAACATTGTATTGAAGATCAAAGAGAGAGAGAGAGACAAGAAGCCATCTAGGTACTAGCTGTGGACCCGTAGATCTGTGGTAAACTACTCACACATCATTAGAAGGGCAACAAGGTTGGTGTAGAGGCCCTCCGTGATCGAATCCCCCTCCGGCAGAGTGCCGGAAAAGGCCCCAAGATGGAATCTCACAAGAACAGAAGTTTACGGCGGCGAAAAAGTATTTTTGGTGTGCCCTCTGACGTAAGGGGAATATTTGGGTATTTATAGAGCCAGGATTAGGGTTAGGAGGTGTCCGAGGGCCCCACAAGCCTAGGGCGCCCCTGGGGCACGCCCCGAGGGCTTGTGGCTCCCTCGTGGGTCTTCTGGTCTCTTCCCGAAGCTTCATGGTTGTCTTCAGGTCCAAGAAAGATCCTCAAAAAATTTCGTTCTGTTTGAATTCCGTTTGATATTGATTTCTGTAGAAGACAAAAACAAGGAAAAACAGCAACTCGCATTGGGCACTGGGCACTAGGTTAATAGGTTAGTCCCAGAAAATGATATAAAATAGCATATTAATGCATATACAACATCCAAGATAGATAATATAATAGCATGAAACAATAAAAAATTATAGATATGTTGGAGACGTATGAAGCATCCCAAGCTTAATTCATGCTCGTCCTCGGGTAGTGTAACACCCCGAGACCGATGTGCCAGGTGTCCTCCAGTTTTTCGATGTTGTTGCCTTGTCATTTGATTGCGTGTTGCATCTTGTCATGTCATCATGTGCATTGCATCAACATGTTTTAAAACTTGCATTCGTCCGGGTTCTCCAAATTCCGGATCTCCCCTTCCAAACCCTAAAAAAATTCGCCTTCGCCGCCATCGGACACGTCCGGACGACGCCGGACGCGTCCGCCACCCGCCGCCGACCAACCCGGTGCCGCCACATGGCCCGGGCGCGCCCACATCGCCGCCGGCCCGCAAGGCCCGCTCGGGGCCCTCGAGGCCCGCTCCCTCGCGCTGCCTCACACCCGCAAGCCGCCGCCGCCCTCCTCTTGTCCGGTTGCCCGAGGAGCCCGGCGCCGCCGCTCGCCATCGACGCCGGCCGACCGCGAGCTCGCCTGGCTCGTCGCCCCGCCGCCTCCCGACCGGCGCCGCGCCACCCGCCGCCGTCCGCCGTCCCTCGTCGTCCGTGCCATCTCCCAAGACCGGCAAGGCCGGCCCCCGCTTCTCCTCCGTGCTCCGGCGAGCTCCAAGTCCCCTCCGGCAAACCTCGTTTTGCGTGCTTCGGCGAGATCCGATCCAGATCTGAAAAACCCTAGGGGTTGACCTTTTTTTCACTAAGTTCCCAGTTATTTTGCATACTTTGACCTGTGATAATTACGCATCCGTAGCTCCGTTTTGGGCATATAGCATATCAAAATGTTCATCTCAGAGAGTACATCCTTTCACCTCATTGCATCATTTTCATTTGAGTTCATCTTGATGCCCGAAATGCTGTTAGAAGAATGCTATTTGAGATAATTGTCAGATCTGTTGCTCCAATTAGATATTTGTCATTTTTGCCATGATTGATGTGTGCATGATATGCCCCTAAGCTCTACATGTGTTTTGTTATATGTTTTGCCATCTATCCAGAGGTGCAACCCATGTATTTTTGTGATGTGTGTGGTGACTAGCACAAGCTTACAAAGTGGTGCATTCGTTAAGGTTGATTTCAGGGACTTAGCAATTCCACTAAGTCCTTGGACTGTTTATCTCATTATGCCATATGTTCATGTTGTTTCCTAGTGATCCATGCCTCTTTTGAGGATGATCAGTAAGGATGTTTTGTTAATCTTGTAGTGCTCTATCCATGCATGTCTTTGTGTGCAATTATGGAGCACCCTAGCTTGAGTCAATCGAGCTCTACTTTTGCTATTTTGTGAATCTGGGCAGATTGTCTACTTGTTAGCGATTTTGCCGAGGATGTTGTAGTTAATCCATGCATGCTATGTTATTGTTCTTGCCATGTCTAGCTTGTATTTTGTGTATTCTTGATGGGTGTATGCTTAGATTGTCATGACTTGCTCTATAGTGAGTGCATCGAGCTCGTAAACATGCCTACTTGATATCTGATTTTGCATGCTCCAGTTTTTCACTAAGTCTGAGAACTGATTATGTTTTTGCCATGTTCACATGCTTGCAAATGTATTTTCTGATCCCTTTTGGCTCAAGGTCACTAAGGGAATTTTGTTAAGCTCTTTGAGTAGCTCCATGCCATGCTTTACTTTGCCATGTTCAGGTCCTGTTGCATATAGTTTTCATGCTCCAAAATGTGCTATCTGATCTGAAATTCCAGAGAAGTGTTAATTTCACCAAGTCTGAAATCTGTTTGCCAAATGCATTTTTGCCATGCTTGTTTGAACCTGTTAATGGATGAATTGGCCGTAGCTCAGTGTTCATCTTTTGTTAAGCATCATGAATGGATCCCTGCCATGTATTTTGTTGCCATGTCTGAGTGCTGTAGCATGTTCATCTTGGTGCGTTTAGATGGCTACTTGCTGTAAATCGCAGATCGGTGTCATATTTGAATTGCTTGCCATTTCCAAACCGTGACTCCGATTCCGGTGATCTTTATATCGTTTTCAAACGATTTCATCTCACCTTTCTAGTGGCACACTTGGATTTCCATGTTGAGGCCAGGTTCATTCATTCCTTGTCAAATCATGCATATGCATCACATATCGCATCCCGCATAGCATACCATCTTTGCATCATATTGTTTGAGTTTGCACGTGGTTGATTGTGTTCCGTTTGCTTCTTTGTCTTGTTTGGGTAGAGCCGGGAGATGAGTTCGCTAACGAGGAGCCCGTTGAGTTTGCTTTCGAGGATCCAGTCAACTCTGACAACTTTGCAGGCAAGATGATCATACCCTCGAAATCACTACTATCTTTGCTTTGCTAGATGCTCGCTCTTTTGCTATGCCTATGCTATGATGCCTACCACTTGCTTATCACGCCTCCCAAATTGCCATGTCCAACCTCTAACCACCATGTCCTAGCAAACTGTTGATTGGCTATGTTACCGCTTTGCTCAGCCCCTCTTATAGCGTTGCTAGTTGCAGGTGAAGATTGGAGACCGTTCCTTGTTGGAACATTATTTACTTGTTGGGATATCATTATATTGCTATGTTATCTTAATGCATCTATATACTTGGTAAAGGGTGGAAGGCTCGGCCTCTCGCCTAGTGTTTTGTTCCACTCTTGCCGCCCTAGTTTCCATCATATCGGTGTTATGTTCCCGGATTTTGCGTTCCTTACGCGGTTGGATTATAATGGGAACCCCTTGATAGTTCGCCTTGAATAAAGCTTTTCCAGCAATGCCCAACCTTGGTTTTACCATTTGCCACCTAGCCTCTTTTTCCCTTGGGTTTCCGGAGCCCGAGGGTCATCTTATTTAAACGCCCCCGGGCCAGTGCTCCTCTGAGTGTTGGTCCAAACTAGAGTCCTATGCAGCGCCCCCTCGGGGAAACTCGAGGTTTGGTTTTAGTTGTATGGAGCGCTCATCTGAGTGTGCCCTGAGAACGAGATATGTGCAGCTCCTATCGGGATTTGTCGGCACATTCGGGCGGTGTTGCTGGATTTGTTTTAACTTGTCGAAGTGTCTTGTAGAACCGGGATACTGAGTCTGATCGGAATGTCTCGGGAGGAGGTCTATTCCTTCGTTGACCGTGAGAGCTTGTCATGGGCTAAGTTGGGACTCCCCTGCAGGGATTTGAACTTTCGAAAGCCGTGCCCGCGGTTATGGGCAGATGGGAATTTGTTAATGTCCGGTTGTAGATAACTTGAACCTTAACTTAATTAAAATGAATCAACTGTGTGAGTTACCGTGATGGTCTCTTCTCGGCGGAGTCCGGGAAGCGAACACGGTGTTGGAGTAATGCTTGCCGCAGGTTGCTCTCTAGTTATTCGTTCGCGCTTTGCCTTCTCTTCTCGCTCTCTATCGCAAACAGGATAGCCACCATATATGCTAGTCGCTTGCTGTAGCTTCACATATTTTACCTTGCCTTACCTATAAGCTTAAATAGTCTTGATCGCGAGGGTGCGAGATTGCTGAGTCCCTGTGGCTCACAGATTACTTCCAAAACAGATGTAGGACCTGATGACTCCGTTCCAGATGACGCGCTAGAGCTCAAGTGGGAGTTCGACGAGGACTCACGCCGTTATTATGTTTCTTTCCCTGATGATCAGTAGTGGTGCCCAGTTGGGGCGATCGGGACCGTGTCGCATGTTGGGTTGATCTTTTATTTTGGTGCCGTAGTCGGGCCATGAGTGATTGGATGATGTAATGCTATTTATGTACTTTGATTGACGTGGCGAGTGTAAGCCAACTATGTATCTTCCCTTCTATTATCTATATTACATGGGATGTTGTGAAGATTGCCTAACTTGCGACATTGCTTTCAATGCGGTTATGCCTCTAAGTCGTGCCTCGACACGTGGGAGATATAGCCGCATCGAGGGCGTTACAAGTTGGTAATCAGAGCCTTCCCCGACCTTAGGAGCCCCCACTGCTTGATCGTATTTAGCAGCCGTTGTTGAGTCTAGAAAAAATGTTTTGAGTCATTTAGGAATTATATATCGGAGAGTTTAGGAATTCTTTTTACTCCCCAGTCCCTTCATCGCTCTGGTAAGGCATCCTGACATAGAGTTTTGTCTCTTCTCTTCTCAAATTTCACTAAAAAAATTTTAGGATCACGCGGGTATCTTGGAATTGTTCCGATCGATTTGTGACGAGAACATTGTTCTTGGTGCCTCCTGTCTTTAGGGGTTGTAGAAAACCTAAAGTTGACCTTAATTAAAATACATCAACCGCGTGTGTAACCGTGGTGGTCTCTTTCCGGCGGAGTCCGGGAAGTGAACACGGTGTTGGAGTTATGCTTGACGTAGGTTGTTCTAGAATCACTTCTTGATCATACTTTTATCGACCGTGCTTTGCCTTCTCTTCTCGCTCTCATTTGCGTATGTTAGCCACCATATATGCTAGTCGCTTGCTGCAGCTCCACCTCATACCTTTTACCTTACCCATAAGCTTAAATAGTCTTGATCGCGAGGGTGTGAGATTGCTGAGTCCCCGTGGCTCACAGATACTTCCAAAACCAGCTTGCAGGTGCCGACGAGTCCGTGCAGATGACGCAACCCTGCTCAGGAGGAGCTCGTTGAAGATCTTATCCTTTGTGTTGTTTCATTCTAGTTGATCATTAGTGGAGCCCAGTTGGGGTCGATCGGGGACCGTGTCGCATTTGTGGTTCTTTTTTTATTTTGGTTCTGTAGTCGGACCTTGATTGTATTTGGATGTTGTAATGATTTATTCATGTATTGTGTGAAGTGGCGATTGTAAGCCAACTATGTATCTCTTTCCCTTATGTATTACATGGGTTTTGTGAAGATTACCTCACTTGCGACATTGCTTTCAATGCGGTTATGCCTCTAAGTCGTGCTTCGACACGTGGGAGATATAGCCGCATCGAGGGCATTACAAGTTGGTATCAGAGCCGGTGGTTTCAATTCAAGCTTTTGGCGTTGATCACATCCTTTTCCTCGTTTCAAATGTGTTCTTATGCCGGTGCACCTCTTAATCTTCCCTGCTTGCTATTCTATTGTTCCGGAGTGCTCAAGATATCTCAATAGGCTTGTCTTGTCATTCAAGATCCGTCCAACCTATTTCGAGGTTGTTATCTCAATTCAAGACATTTAATTCAACCGGTGCAATCTTTCTTTTAAATCGTTCAACGGTGTATCTTTTGAGTGGTCCCTAACCACAGGTCTTTTCCCAGGATCTTACCTGACTCTTCTTATTCTCCCGGAGTTAGTCTCAAATTCATTTCACAGTTTAACGTAAGAATGAATTTTCATCAGTCAGAGGGTTTCTCCAAGATCTTTCAAATTCTTTTCATCGTTGGCTCAACCTTTCCATTCTTCATTCCAGAGTGCCTCAACAATTCATGGTGGTGTTTCTTGTCGTCATTCTCGGATTTTGAAGATCGAAGAAGAGTTTTTCCTCCATATCTTGCTCCATTCTCTTCAAGATTCGTGGTTCTAGTTCAAGGCCATCCTCTCATAATTGTTTTCAATTGTCAGAATTCTTTTCACCCATCCGGAGTAATTCAGAGTATTTTCAGTTTGATTCTCCGGAGCCCATCATCTCATAATTATTCATTCCCAGCTTTCAGTTATCGTTCTCCTAATCTTACCGGTGCATCGATCAACTATCCTCTAATCAGTTCTTGATCTCTTCGTTCTCATGTATCTAAATCCTCTCAAGCATCTTTGTTCATTTTATAATTCTTCCCGATGTTTTCTTTATCTTCTCTTCGTTCATTTTCAATTCTTACGGTGGTTCGTTCAAGAGTTCCTCTTCCTTCGTTTATCATATCAATTTATTCATTGTTTTCAATCCTACCGGTGGTTCGTTGAAGACCTTTTCAAAGTCGACTCTATATCTATCTTAATGCTCTCTATGAGAATAAGTAGTATGTCAAATCCGTTGCTTGTCAGCAATTAAATTGTTGAAGGATACGCATAACATAATTCTTACTCTTGTTCCATCCAAGTGATTAATTCTTTTTCCGGAGTGGTTCATCATAGCAAATTCTCGGTTCGAGATACTTTATCTATTCTTTTCCCGGAGTCCCAAGTTCTCTCAATTATTTCACCACGGAGATTCATCTAAATCGTTACAAGGATTCAACTTGTGTTTTCAACTTCTCTTTCCTTTTGTTTGACCATTCTTTTGTTTACCGGAGTTCTTCATGGAGGTTCTACATAATGGTCCATCAAGGATTTAATTCCTTCTCCAACTTTTTCATCGAGATTCTTTTCTAAGAAGCTCAAGCTTTCTTCCTATTGTAATCCGGAGTGCAATTCTTTCTTCCGTACCATTGGAGGTGGTTTTATGTCATTCTTGATAATTTGAGTTCATGTTTTCATGATTCACATGTTGTCAAGAATGAGATATTTTAAATCCATCAATCTCGTCATTGGAGTTTTCTTGGGTTATTTTTCACCGAAAGCCCTCCATTGGGAATGTTGCTATTTATGGTGCTTATAAATGACCCAAGTTTTTCATTTATCCTTCCGGTGAAACAGTTTCTCGTCTCCTTGTTCTTACCAATCCAATTCTTTTTTTCCGTGAGTGGCAGGTTGTCACCTCATAATTTGAGACGTATTCCATAAGACCATATCAAGCTTATTCCTTTCATTGTTGGTTTTTCCAACAACTCCGTTCTAGCTTTTGTTGTAAGCATGCTCCCTCAAGACCTTGTTTCCCTTCGCTCACTTCATTCCATTCTTATTTTGTTTCGAAGGCATTGTGATGCTCATCTTTTCAACCCATCATCTCGTTTTGTCAAAGATCATGTTCTTTTCATGCCTATCCATTTAACCGGAGTGTTGTGCCCTTTTTCTCAAGTTCTTTTCATCTTATCAAGTCTTGCATGTCTTTCCAAACGGAGTGCTGTTCGAATTTGTTCTTCCTTGTTTCTTTTTCCTAACGGAGTGTTTTTAACTTCGTTCATCTCCGTTGTTTTCTTTCTGTCTTTTGCTCAACCTCGCAAGGTTCTTTGGCTTCACTCGTTTGTCAAAGGAGCAACTTAGTTTTTACCTCTTCTCTTTCTCGTCCGTTGTCCCTCCTGTGCCATTCTAGATCTCGGGACGAGATCCTCTCGTAGTGGTGGAGTGTTGTAACGCCCCGAGACCGATGTGCCAAGTGTCGTCCAGTTATTCGTTGTCGTTGCCATGTCATTTGCTTGCATGTTGCATTTCATCATGTCATCATGTGCATTGCATCATCATGTTTTCAAAACTTGCATCCGCCCCGGTCTCCTCCTCCTCTCCGTTGTCCGTTCTGAGCCCAACCACACTTGCACGCGCCCGCAACACGTCCAAAATAGTATTTTTATAAGTGGCCGGAAGATGTTCTCGGAATGGGATGAGAGTTGACGTGTGGTCTTATTATAGTGTAGATAGACCGCCTGTCAAGTTTCATCGCATTCGGAGATCGTTTGATGCCCCAACGGATAACTATAGCGACATTATAGTCGGTCTATCGTCGGACGTTTTCGGTCTCCAGAAACAGTCGCCGGGCCTCTCTCTCTTCTCTTCTCTCAGCTCGAGCCCTTCTGCACAGTCCACTACCTACCGCCAGGCCCGACCTAATCTCTCTTATTAGTCCGCGGACCTCCTCCCGCGCGCGTCCGAAATCTGTCCCGGACCCGACCCGGACAGTCATTACCGTTGGGTCCGGATCATCCCCAAACATCTACAAAACGTCACCATTTTCTTATTTGGACTCCTCTAACCTTTTATTCTCGATCGTCCATTTATGATCGGAGGATTCCGTTAGCCCCTAACCTATTTCACCGCTATATATAATGGGCAACCCTAGATTTTAGGGGTTTGTCCCATCCATTCCCTCGGCCGCCGCCGCATCCTCCTCATTTTCCTGAGCCACCAACCAGATCCACTCCTCTTGTCTTCCTTGAGATCCACCTCCCTAGATTTCAGCGCCACCCAATCAACGCCTCCTTCCCTCCTCCCTTTTCATCCACCACCAAATCCATCCCCTCCAACCAGAGATCCCCTCTGATCCATCCTTCCCGTGCAGCAACCAGGAGCACAAGCTCCACAACCGCGAGCCTCCCCACGCCAGCGCGTCTCCTCCTCCCTCTGCTCCCTGTCTCCCTCCGCGGCGTGAAACTCCCGAGGAGAGCCAAGCTCCTCCTGTTTTAGAGCTCCGCCGTCTTCCTCGCGGTCTCGCACGCCTCTGCCTCCCCTGCATCCTGAGCAAGTCCAGCCGCACGCAGATCCTTCGTCCCTGACCGCGGCCGCGCCACCGTTCGTCGCCAGGCCAGACTCCCTCGCGCCCCTCTCCTTCTTCATTCTCCCTGTCATCATCTCCCTCTCTCTCTCTGAACCAGAGTCTCAGGCCACCATGGACAACCCCAGGAGCTCCCTTGCGCCGCCGGATCCGAGACCCCTCGCCCGGACCTGCCCGTTCCCGGCGCTCGCGTCACCGTCAGCCAACCGTCGCCAGAGTTCCTTGTCGGCTCGCACGCCGACCTGCAAGTCCCACGCCGTCGCTGCTTCCCTGTTTCAACCGCTGCTTTTCTTCCTATTGAGAAGAGGAGAACGATGCCTCTGTCTCGATCCATTCGAGCGCACGCCACGCGTTGACCGCGACAACGCCTGAGCCAGATCCAGCCGGCCCACTTGCCCCGCCGGCCTGCTGCTTCCACCAACTGGGCCTTAGCCCAATGTGAGCCACCCCAGCGCCCCACCTTTTTTTATTTTCTCTTGTTGGGCCAGGCAGTTTCGGCCCAGTGTATATTTTTTCAGATCTGCGAGTTTGTCTTTTTTCAGAGACAGTAGTTTTGCAGAATGGCCCCTAAACTTCATGCATTTAATAACTTCACAACCGTGCATCGGATCTAAATAATTTATATATGAAAGTTGCTTAGAATTTTGTCTAGTTTAATAATATGCAACTTCCATCTATGTTTAAAATGTCTAAAATGCTTTTTGTTTAAATTTGCTCCTATGCCATGCTAAAATGCTTTAATTCATAACTAAATAACCGTAACTTGGAATTAAATAAACTTTATATGTAAATGGGGTAGAAAAATGCCTAGTTTAACATGGTGGCATCATCTTGCATGTTTAATAACTATAAAATTATGTTTAGGGAAGAACAGTACCAAACCTAATATATGCATATGAGGATTTTCCAGATTTGTTGTTCGTTGCTTCCGGCCTCATTTAAACTTGACTAGATAGGTAGTTTTACTTTGCTTCACCCTTTTGCCATGTTTATCAACATTTAATATTGTTGGGTACATAAACGAGAGAGAACTAAATAAGTCATGTGGTGTTTTCTTCCATATGCAACTCCGTTGCATATTGAGCTCCACTTAATTTGTAGGATTGCTTGTGCACTTTGCCATGCCATGTATCTTTAAACCGGACATGCATCATACTTGTTTGTGCATCGTGCCATGTTCATGTGGTGGTTGTTTGCCTATGTTGTTTGCTTTCTTTCCGGTGTTGCTTCTTCGGGTTAGTTTCGATAACGTCGCGTTTGTGAGGAACCGTTCGACTTCGTCCGTTTGTCTTCTTCATGGACTCGTTCTTCTTCCTTGCGGGATCTCAGGCAAGATGACCATACCCTCTAAATCACTTCTATCTTTGCTTGCTAGTTGCTCGCTCTTTTGCTATGCCTATGTTGCGATACCTACCACTTGCTTATCATGCCTCCCATGTTGTTGAACCAAGCCTCTAACCCACCTTGTCCTAGCAAACCATTGTTTGGCTATGTTACCGCTTTGCTCAGCCCCTCTTATAGCGTTGTTAGTTGCAGGTGAAGATTGAAGTTTGTTCCTTGTTGGAACATGGAGATGTTATTCCTTGTTGAGACACGTTTACTTGTTGGGATATCACAATACCTCGTATTCAATTAATGCATCTATATACTTGGTAAAGGGTGGAAGGCTCGGCCTTATGCCTGGTGTTTTGTTCCACTCTTGCCGCCCTAGTTTCCGTCATATGATTGTTATGTTCCCGGATTTTGCGTTCCTTACGTGGTTGGGTTATAATGGGAACCCCTTGACAGTTCGCCTTGAATAAAACTCCTCCAGCAATGCCCAACATTGGTTTTACCATTCGCCACCTAGCCTTTTCTTTCCCTTGGGTTCTGCAGACTCAAGGGTCATCTTTATTTAAACCCCCCCGGGCCAGTGCTCCTCTGAGTGTTGGTCCGACCGAGTAGACTGCGGGGCCACCTCGGGGCAACTTGAGGGTTGGTTTTACTCGTAGGATGTCTCATCTGAGTGTGCCCTGAGAACGATATATGTGCAGCTCCTATCGGGATTTGTCGGCACATTCGGGCGGTGTTGCTGGACTTGTTTTACCATTGTCGAAATGTCTTGTAACTGGGATTCCGAGTCTGATCGGGTCTTCCCGCTAGAAGGAATATCCTTCGTTGACCGTGAGAGCTTGTGATGGGCTAAGTTGGGACACCCCTGCAGGGATTTGAACTTTCGAAAGCCATGCCCGTGGTTATGGGCAGATGGGAATTTGTTAATGTCCGGTTGTAGAAAACCTGAAGTTGACCTTAATTAAAATACATCAACCGCGTGTGTAACCGTGATGGTCTCTTTCCGGCGGAGTCCGGGAAGTGAACACGGTGTTGGAGTAATGCTTGGCGTAGGTTGTTCTAGGATCACTTCTTGATCATAGTTGTTCGACTGTGCTTTTGCCTTCTCTTCTCGCTCTCTTTTGCGAATAAGTTAGCCACCATATTCTGCTAGTCGCTTGCTGCAGCTCCACATCATACCTTTGCCTTACCTATAAGCTTAAATAGTCTTGATCGCGAGGTTGTGAGATTGCTGAGTCCCCGTGACTCACACATACTCCCAAAACCAGTTTGCAGGTGCTCGATGATACCGTACAGGTGACGCAACCGAGCTCAAGGAGGAGCTCGATGAAGATCTTGTCCTTTGTGTTGTTTCGTTCTAGTTGATCAGTAGTGGAGCCCAGTCGGGACGATCGGGGATCTGTGTAGCATTTGTGGTAGTCTTCTTTTATTTTGGTTCCGTAGTCGGACCTTGATTGTATCTGGATGATGTAATGCTTTATTCATGTAATTGTGTGAAGTGGCGATTGTAAGCCAACTATGTTTCTCTTTCCCTTATGTATTACATGGGTTGTGTGAAGATTACCTCACTTGCGACATTGCTTTCAATGCGCTTATGCCTCTAAGTCGTGCTTCGACACGTGGGAGATATAGCCGCATCGAGGGTGTTACAAGTTGGTATCAGAGCCTTCCACGACCTTAGGAGCCCCCACTGCTTGATCGTATTTAGCAGCCGTTGTTGAGTCTAGAAAAAATGTTTTGAGTCATTTAGGAATTATATATCCATATTGTTGAACCCAGTCTCCTCATCGCTCTGGTAAGGCATCCTAACATAGAGTTTTGACTCTTCTCTTCTCAAATTTCACAAAAAAAAATTTAGGATCACACGGGTATCTTGGAATCGTTCCGATGGTTTTGTGACGAGAACATTGTTCTTGGTGCCTCCTGTCTTTAGGGGTTGTGGCAGTGTCCCGGGGAGTTGAACTCTGAGGTGTTGTCGTCACAATTTTATCGTTGCAGTTCTGGAATACCTGAGATTAGTTTCGCCTACATCAAAAATCTCTTTTATGAAGTTGTTGGTGAGATAACCTCGACGCCACCCAGTACTGGGGAGGGAGTTCGGGAGTATTGCCATAACTCGTATAACAGATGCTTTTCGAAGGTTGAGGTAGATGATTTCCGAAGGTTTCTTGGTTATGTGTTGAAGGATGGATACAGCTAGATGTAGGATTTGCTAGTTTTGGGTGAGATATTATGCTTCCCATGTATCCCCAACACCTGATTGCATAACCGAAAAATTTCGGGAGTTTATAAGTGGGAATTCAAGTAGCTCTTAGGATATCTTTTCGACAGATGTATGATATGAAATTGGGGTTCGACGTCTAGTGGTCCGCCTATCGATGGTTGGTTTTACAGTGGTCTCGTTGTGTCTTAAAGAGTCCTTGGCTATGCCGACTCGGGGATGCTTCGTATGTCATGTGCACTGCCTTGTTCATGATGGTGCTGTACGACCGAGCCCGTGTAGGCCTCACCACGAAAACTTCGGACGAAATCTCCGTCATATGTTTGTTCCGGCTTATTCTGAAAGCCAATCCTTTGTTTTTGTTTTGAGTTGTGATATTCGAGTTGCTTCGAAGTCAAATGTTGATTCCATACCTTTCCTAAGCGGTGTTCTCATTCTCCTATGTGAATACTAATCCTTCTTGATAATCAAGATTGTCATGTCAATCCTTTTTCCAACTGATGTGCTTCTCTTCGAGATGATCCCATCTTTCTCCCCATCAGCAAGATCAATTATCATTTCTTCTCGATGTTGTTTGTTTCATTCGTCCCAAGCTGCCTTTGTTTTTCCCGCCCACCCACCCCTTTTTCTTCGAGGACTCGGAATTCTTAATCAAGTATCCTTTTATTCATATGAAGTCTGTCCATTCTTTTCCATCAATGTTCTTATCCGGTGATTCTCAAGAAGATGCTAACGGAGCTTCTAGTTCATCATTCTTCGTTCTCTTTTATCCGATGAATTCAATTCAAGCTTTGCCAATTATATCCTTTCCTCGTTGCAAATACCTTCTCATGCCGGTGCACCTCATATTCAGTCATTTCTCGCTATTCAATTGTTCTGGAGTGCTCAAGATATCTCGAAGATTCGTGTTTCCACTCTGCATTCATTCAAGATCTTTCGAGGAGCTTCTCTCATTCAAGTCTTTTAATTCAACCGGTGTAATCTATCTTCCAAGCAACCTTTTCAACGGTGTTTCTTTGAGTGGGCCCTAACCCACAGGTCTTTTCCCAGGATCTTACCTGACTCTTCTAATTTTTCCCGGAGCTAGCCTAAATTCTTTCGAAGTTTGACGTAAGAATGATTTATCATCAGTCAAATGTCTTTCTCCAAGATCTTCCAAATTCTTTTCATAATTGGTTCAACTTTTCTATTCTTCTTTATTCCGGAGTGTCTCAACAATTCATGGTGGTGTTTCTCGTCGTCATTCTCGGATTTTGAAGACCAAAGAAGAGTTTCTCTTTAATCTTGCTCCATTCTTTCAAGATTCGTGATTCTAACTTGTTGCCTTCCTCTCATAACTGTTTTCGATTGTGAGAAACCTTTTTACCTATCCGGGGCAATTCAAGAGTCTTCTCAGTTTATTATCCGGAGTCCATCATTTCAGAAGACTTGTTCATTCTCAGCTTTCAGCTCTCGTTCCCCAAATCTCACCGGTGCATCATTCAATATTCTTTAATCAGCGCGTGATCTCTTTGTTTCAGTTGTATCTAAATTCTCTCAAGTATCTTCGTTCATTTCATAATTCTTTCCGGTGTTTCTTATCTTCTCTTCATTCCTTTTTCAATTCTCACGGTGGTTTGCTAAAGATTCCTCTTCTTACGTTATCATACTTCCGTTCTTTCAAATCCTACCGGTGGATCATCGAAGGCCTCTTCAAGTTCGTGCATTATCTATCTTAATCCTTTCTACGAGAATAAGTAGTATGCCAATTTCATTGGTTGTCATCAAGTTGAATTGGTGAAGGATAAGCATAATGTAATTCTTATTCTTGTTACATCGAGTTGATTCAATTCCTTATTCCGGAGTGGTTCATCATACATATTATTGGTTTCAAGTGCTCATCTTTCTTTCCAGGAGTTCCAAGCTCTAATTATCATGGAGATCCATCTAAATCATTGCAAGGATTCACCTTGTGTTTTCAATTTCTCTTTCTTTTGTTACCGGAGTTCTTCATGGAGGCTCGACATGGTGTTTCATCAAGGAATTAATTCCTTCTCGAAGTTTTCATTGAGATTCTTTTCTAGGGAGCTCAAGTACTCTTCATCTTGCTATCCGGAGTGTAATTCTTTCTTCCGTATCATTGGAGGTGGTATTATGTCATTCTTGATAATTTGAGTTCATGTTCCATGATTCACATGTTGTTAAGTATGAGATATTTTAAACCCATCAATCTCATCATTGGAGTTATCTTGGGTTATAGTTCACCTAAAGCCTTCCCTAAGGAATGTTGCTATCTATCTATGGTGCTCATAAATGAACCAAGTTCTTCATTTATCCTCCTGGTGAAATAGTTTCTCGTCTCCTTGTGGATATCAATCCAATCTATCGTTTCCATCAGTGGCAGTATTTCAACTCAGTTTTGAGATGTTTTCCATAAGCCCACAACAAGCTTACTCTTTTCGTTGTTGGTTTTCCGACAACTCCGTTCGATCCTTCTCCTAAAGATGCCTTTCAAGCTCTTTTGTGGCAGAAATTGGCATTTTCTTCTCCATTCTCCTAGTTCAACTATCTATCTTCTATTCTTTCGTTCCGGAGGCATTGCGATGTTGTTCTTTTCAACTCGTCATCTCGTTTTTTTGTCAAAGATCATGTTCTTTTCATGCCTATCCATTTAATCGGAGTGTTGTGCCCTTTTGCTCAAGTTCTTTTCGCCTTATCAAGCCTTGCACCTCTTTTCAACCGGAGTGCTGTCTGAGATCTTTCTTACACCTTGTTCCATTCATTCAATAGTTCCGGAGGCAGAGTGTTGTGATTTCATCAAGTATCTTCTCATCTTATCAAGTTCTTATTCAATTCCTTTTATTTTCAATCGGAGTGCTGCCCGAAGTTGTTCTTCCTTGTTCGTCTTTTCTAACGGAGTGTTTTCAACTTCGTTCATCTCCGTTGTATTCTTTTCTCGAAATGACTTAACCTTTTCAAGGTTCTTTGGTTTCACTCATTGGTCAAAGAAGCAACTTAGTTTTACCTCTTCTCTTTTCTCTTCCGTTTTCCCTCTGGTGCCATTCTAGATCTCAGGACGAGATCCTCTCGTAGTGGTGGAGTGTTGTAACACCCCGAGGCCGATGTGCCAGGTGTCCTCTAGTTTTTCGCTGTTGTTGCCTTGTCATTCGCTTGCGTGTTGCATCTTGTCATGTCATCATGTGCATTGCATCATCATGTTTTAAAACTTGCATTCGTCCGGGTTCTCCAAATTCCAGATCTCCCCTTCCAAGTCGTGCCTCGACACTTGGGAGATATAGCCGCATCGAGGGCGTTACAGGTAGGTAAATGGAAAAAACAGAATTTTTTATGTGGAATGCTACCTAACATATAATTCAATGTAATTTTTCTTATTGTGGCATGAAATTTCATATCCATAAGATTCAAAACAAAAATTTAATATTGACATAAAACAATAATACTTCAAGCATACTAATAAAGCAATCATGTATTCTCAAAATATCATGGCTAAAGAAAGTTATCCCTACAAAATCATATAATCTTGCCATGCTCTATCTTCATCAAACATTCTTTTTTTCTTCAGTTGCAATGGAATACCGTCCTCCTAATGGTTTCATGAGCTTCCTTCAGGTCCAAAATCTGTTGGGGATCGTAGCAATAATTCAAAAAATTTCCTACGTGTCACCAAGATCATCTAGGAGATACTAGCAACGAGAGAGAGGGAGTGCATCTTCATACCCTTGAAGATCGCTAAGCGGAAGCGTTACTAGAACACGGATGAGGTAGTTGTATTTGTAGCGATTCAGATCGCGGTCGATTCTGATCCAAGTGCCGAACAATGGCGCCTCCGCGTTCAACACACGTGCAGCCCGGTGACGTCTCCCATGCCTTGATCCAGCAAGGAGAGAGGGAGAGGTTGGGGAAGACTCCGTCCAGCAGCAGCACGACGGCGTGGTGGTGGTGGAGGACAGCGGTACTCCAGCAGGGCTTCGCCAAGCACTACGAGAGACGAGGAGGGAGAGAGGTAGGGCTGCGCCTTGGGGAAGAGAGACTCGAGTATTGTGCAGCCCCAAAACCTCCACTATATATAGGGGAAAGGGCAAGGGGAGGCGCCCTAGGGTTTCCCCTAGGGGGGGCGGCGGCCAAGGCAGATGGGATCTCCCCCTTGGGTGACTTGGCCCCCAAGCCAGGAGGTGGGAACCCTAGATGGGGTGCCCCAAACCCCCTGGTCACATGGGAATAGGTGAGGGGGCGCATAGCCCCTTAGTGGGCTGGTTTGCCCCCTTCCCTTGGCCCATGAAGCCCCCCCAACACTTGCCGGGGCTCCCGAAACACCTTTCGGTCATGCTGGTCATCACCCGGTACCTTCGGAACACTTCCGGACTCCAAAACCCTTCGTCCAATATATCAATCTTCACCTCCGGACCATTCCGGAACTCCTCATGACGTCCAGGATCTCATCTGGGACCCCGAAAAACATTCGGTAACCGCGTACATACTTTCCCTATAACCCTAGCGTCATCGAACCTTAAGTGTGTAGACCCTACTGAAGGAAATATGCCCTAGAGGCAATAATAATGTTATTATTTTATTTCCTTATATCATGATAAATGTTTATTATTCATGCTATAATTGTATTATCCGGAAACATAATACTTGTGTGAATACATAGACAAACTAAACGTCACTAGTATGCCTCTACTTGACTAGCTCGTTAATCAAAGATGGTTATGTTTCCTAACCATAGACATGTGTTGTCATTTGATTAACGAGATCACATTATTAGGAGTATGATGTGATTGACATGACCCATTCCATTAGCTTAGCACCCGATCGTTTAGTATGTTTCTATTGCTTTCTTCATGACTTATACATGTTCCTATGACTATGAGATTATGCAACTCCCGTTTGCCGGAGGAACACTTTGTGTGCTACCAAACGTCACAACGTAACTGGGTGATTATAAAGGAGCTCTACAGGTGTCTCCAAAGGTAAATGTTGGGTTGGCGTATTTCGAGATTAGAATTTGTCACTCCGATTGTCGGAGAGGTATCTCTGGGCCCTCTCAGTAATGCACATCACATAAGCCTTGCAAGCATTGCAACTAATGAGTTGGTTGCGAGATGATGTATTACGAAACGAGTAAAGAGACTTGCCGGTAACGAGATTGAACTAGGTATTGAGATACCGACGATCGAATCTCGGGCAAGTAACATACCGATGACAAAGGGAACAACGTACGTTGTTATGCGGTCTGACCGATAAAGATCTTCGTAGAATATGTGGGAGCCAATATGAGCATACAGGTTCCGCTATTGGTTATTGACTGCAGACATGTCTCGGTCATGTCTACATTGTTCTCGAACCCGTAGGGTCCGCACGCTTAAGGTTTTGATGATAGTTATATACCGAGGAGTCTCGAAATGGTTGAGACATAACAATTGATATATTGTACGACTATATTCGGACACCGGAAGTGTTCCGGGTGATTTCGGAGAAAACCGGAGTACCGGAGGGTTACCGGAACCCCCCGGGAGAAGTAATGGGCCATATGGGCCTTAGTGGAGAGAGAGAAGGGCAGCTAGGGTGGGCCGCGCGCCTCGTCCCCCCTTTGTCCGAATTGGACTAGGAGAGGGGGGGCGGCGCCCCCCTTTCCTTCTCCCTCCCCACTTCCTTTCCCCCTCCTAGTAGGAGTCCTACTCCTACTCCTACTAGGAGGAGGACTCCTCCTTGGCGCGCCAATAGGGCCGGCCGGCCTCCTCCCCTTGCTCCTTTATATACGGGGGCAGGGGGCACCCCTGGACACACAAGTTGATCCATGTGATCGTTTTCTTAGGCGTGTGCGGTGCCCCCTTCAACCATAATCCTCGATAATATTGTAGCGGTGCTTAGGCGAAGCCCTGCGACGATAGAACATCAAGATTGTCACCACGCCGTCGTGCTGACGGAACTCTTCCGGACACTTTGCTGGATCGGAGTCCGGGGATCGTCATCGAGCTGAACGTGTGCTAAAACTCGGAGGTGCCGTAGTTTCAGTGCTTGATCGGTCGGGCCGTGAAGACGTACGACTACATCAACCGTGTTGTGCTAACACTTCCGCTGTCGATCTACAAGGGTACGTAGATCACACTCTCCCCTCTCGTTGCTATGCATCACCATGATCTTGCGTGTGCGTAGGAATTTTTTGAATTTACTACGTTCCCCAACAGTGGCGTCCGAGCCTAGGTTTTATGTGTTGATGTTATATGCACGAGTAGAACACAAGTGAGTTGTGGGCGATATAAGTCATACTTCTTACCAGCATGTCATACTTTGGTTCGGCGTTATTGTTGGACGAAGCGGCCCGGACCGACATTACGCGTACGCTTGCGCGAGACCGGTTCTCCCGACGTGCTTTTCACAAAGGTGGCTAGCGGGTGATAGTTTCTCCAACTTTAGTTGAACCGAGTGTGGCTACGCCCGGACCTTGCGAAGGTTAAAACAGCACCAACTTGACAAACTATCGTTGTGGTTTTGATGCGTAGGTAAGATTGGTTCTTACTTAAGTCCGTAGCAGCCACGTAAAAGTTGCAACAACAAAGTAGAGGACGTCTAACTTGTTTTTGCAGGGCATGTTGTGATGTGATATGGTCAAGACATGATGCTAAATTTTATTGTATGAGATGATCATGTTTTGTAACCAAGTTATCGGCAACTGGCAGGAGCCATATGGTTGCCGCTTTATTGTATGCAATGCAATTGCGCTGTAATGCTTTACTTTATCACTAAGCGGTTGCGATAGTCGTGGAAGCATAAGATTGGCGAGACGACAATGATGCTATGATGGTGATCAAGGTGTCGCGCCGGTGACGATGGTGATCATGAAGGTGCTTCGAAGATGGAGATCACAAGCACAAGATGATGATGGCCATATCATATCACTTATATTGATTGCATGTGATGTTTATCTGTTATGCATCTTATCTTGCTTTGTTTGACAGTAGCATTTTAAGATGATCTCTCACTAATTATCAAGAAGTGTTCTCCCTGAGTGTGCACCGTTGTGAAAGTTCTTCGTGCTGAGACACCATGTGATGATCGGGTGTGATAGGCTCTACGTTCAAATACAACGGGTGCAAAACAGTTGCACACGCGGAATACTCAGGTTATACTTGACGAGCCAAGCATATACAGATATGGCCTCGGAACACGGAGATCGAAGGGTCGAGCGTGAATCATATAGTAGATATGATCAACATAGTGATGTTCACCAATGAAACTACTCCATCTCACGTGATGATCAGACATGGTTTAGTTGATTTGGATCACGTAATCACTTAGAGGATTAGAGGGATGTCTATCTAAGTGGGAGTTCTTTAGTAATATGATTAATTGAACCTAAATTTATCATGAACTTAGTACCCGATAGTATCTTGCTTGTTTATGTTTGATTGTAGATAGATGGCCCGTGCTATTGTTCCGTTGAATTTTAATGCGTTCCTTGAGAAAGCAAAGTTGAAAGATGATGGTAGCAATTACACGGACTGGGTTCGTAACTTGAGGATTATCCTCATTGCTGCACAGAAGAATTATGTCCTGGAAGCACCGCTGGGTGCTAGGCCTGCTGCTGGAGCAACACCAGATGTTATGAACGTCTGGCAGAGCAAAGCTGATGACTACTTGATAGTTCAGTGTGCCATGCTTTACATGTTCCTATGACTATGAGATTATGCAACTCCCGTTTGCCGGAGGAACACTTTGTGTGCTACCAAACGTCACAATGTAACTGGGTGATTATAAAGGAGCTCTACAGGTGTCTCCAAAGGTAAATGTTGGGTTGGCGTATTTTGAGATTAGGATTTGTCACTCCGATTGTCGGAGAGGTATCTCTGGGCCCTCTCGATAGTGCACATCACATAAGCCTTGCAAGCATTGCAACTAATGAGTTGGTTGCGAGATGATGTATTACGAAATGAGTAAAGAGACTTGCCGGTAACAAGATTGAACTAGGTATTGAGATACCGACGATCGAATCTCGGGCAAGTAACATACCAATGACAAAGGGAACAACGTATGTTGTTATGCGGTCTGACCGATAAAGATCTTCGTAGAATATGTGGGAGCCAATATGAGCATCCAGGTTCCGCTATTGGTTATTGACCGGAGACATGTCTCGGTCATGTCTACATTGTTCTCGAACCCGTAGGGTCCGCACGCTTAAGGTTTCGATGACAGTTATATTATGAGTTTATGAGTTTTGATGTACCGAAGTTAGTTCGGAGTCCCGGATGTGATCATGGACATAACGAGCAGTCTCGAAATGGTTGAGACATAAAGATTGATATATTGTACGACTATTTTCGGACACCGGAAGTGTTCCGGGTGATTTCGGAGAAAACCGGAGTACCGGAGGGTTACTGGAACCCCTCGGGAGAAGTAATGGGCCATATGGGCCTTAGTGGAGAGAGAGAAGGGCAGCCAGGGTGGGCCGCGCGCCTCCTCCCCTCTTGGTCCGAATTGGACTAGGAGAGGGGGGGCGGCGCCCCCCTTTCCTTGTCCCTCCCCACTTCCTTTCCCCCTCCTAGTAGGAGTCCTACTCCTACTAGGAGGAGGACTCCTCCTTGGCGCGCCAATAGGGCCGGCCGGCCTGCTCCCCTTGCTCCTTTATATACGGGGGCAGGGGGCACCCCTAGACACACAAGTTGATCCACGTGATCGTTTCCTTAGGCGTGTGCGGTGCCCCCTTCCACCATAATCCTCGATAATATTGTAGCGGTGCTTAGGCGAAGCCCTGCGACGGTAGAACATCAAGATCGTCACCACGCCGTCGTGCTGACGGAACTCTTCCCCGATACTTTGCTGGATCGGAGTCCGGGGATCGTCATTGAGCTGAATGTGTGCTAAAACTCGGAGGTGCCATAGTTTCGGTGCTTGATCGGTCGGGCCGTGAAGACGTACGACTACATCAACCGCGTTGTGCTAACGCTTCCGCTGTCGGTCTACAAGGGCACGTAGATCACACTCTCCCCTCTCGTTGCTATGCATCACCATGATATTGCGTGTGCGTAGGAAATTTTTTGAATTTACTACGTTCCCCAACACCTACGAGCTCGAGAATAATGCAGACATGACCGAGACATCTCTCTGGTCAATAACCAACAGCGGGATCTGGATACCCATGTTGGCTCCCACATGTTCCATGATGATCTCATCGGATGAACCACGATGTCAAGGATTCAGTCAATCCCGTATACAATTCCCTTTGTCTACCGGTATAGTACTTGCCCGAGATTTGATCGTCAATATCCTGATACCTTGTTCAATCTCGTTACTGGCAAGTTGTAAGTGCATCTAGTGCCACCCCTAGTTGGTTTTGGAGTATTGACGACAAACCTAGTTGAGGGACTAATGTGTTTGTGAGAATTGCAGGATAACACAGGTAGAAGTCCCTCATAGATTCGGTTTAGCTACCAGAGATGACCCCTAAAAATGTACGAAGACATTGAAGACAATGGTGGTTTATGAAGATATTCATATTGAAGACAATGACATGTGAAGACTCCCTATGAAGCTTATGGAACTCGAAGACTTAGATCCTTTGTAGTTTTAATTCATTCATGTTGTGTCATAGGGACCACCGTACTGTTAAGTGGGGTCCAAGAGAACCAGTCAGGATGACTGAAGTGATGCCTAATTAAAATCCTATGTCTTCGAGTGAAGACAATGAGAGAAAATCTTGTCTAGAGTCAGACAAGTCAGCTTTACTTGTAGCCCAAATAAAGTTGCCGTGTGAGTTCGAAATTCGACCGTTGATACACGTGTCAGTTCCTTAGTGACCCAGGGTCATTTCGGACAAATCAGGTCGGGTTGCCAAGTGGCTATAAATAGTCCACCCCTACAACCATAAACGGTGGGCTGCTCAGATTTCAGTGCACGGCTTTTGTCGTTTGAGAGCAACCCACCTCGAAGCCTTTGAGAGAAAATCCCTAGCGAGGAGAAAAGCCCCAACCACCCAGAGCCAGAGTAATTGGGCATCACTTAAGTCTTCTTGTCTGAGTGATCTGAAAACTTATTACACTTGAGGACTGTGCATCCTCCAGCCGGTTAGGCGTCGCGTTCTGAGCATCCAAGAGAAATTGTGGATTGCCGGTGAACAAAGTCTATGAAGGTTTGGGAGTCTACCTTGAAGACTTACCAGAGTGATTGGGCGAGGTCTGTGTGACCTTAGCTCAAGGAGAAAACGGTGAGGACTGGGTGTCCCGAGCTGCGTGTTCAGGACTGGGTGTCCGGGACTGTGTGTCCTTTGGTTTAAATACCTAGCCGCTCCAACCAGACGTACAGTTGTCACAGCAACTGGAACTGGTCCAACAAATCATTGTCTTCAGCGTGTCACCGGTTTCATCTTAACCTCCCTTTACTTACCATTACACATTGTGAAGCCATTGCATGCTTGCTTTATCTTCTGTCTTCACAACTTGACTGTATGATTTGTTTGGCTTCATAACTTCTTCCTACCTGATCCTTATTACACTGAAGCTGTTTGTCACTGTGCTTTCACTATATTGTATACTTGACCATGGCTTGCCTTGTGTAATCTAACTTCCGCTGCATAGTGATAGGCTTGTCCATTCTGTTTGTCTTCATAACTTCCACGTTTTGAAGACTTTCATAAAAATCGCCTATTCACCCCCCCTCTAGTCGATATAACGCACTTTCAATTGGTATCAGAGCAAGGTGCTCCCTTGTTCTGTGTGATTCGGTTTAACCACCTGGAGTTTTAGCTATGTCGACTGCAGGGATAATTAAAGTCTCCGCTGCGTGCCCCGTCTTCGATGGAACTGAATATCCCTACTGGAAGAATAAGATGCGCATGCATCTTGAAGCCATTAACGTCGACCTATGGTATGTCGTTGAAAACAGCGTTCCCAAGGCTGAAGAAGGTGTCACTGCTGCTGATGTCAAGAAGTTCACTCAACTGGACTCTACTGCCAAGAATATCATCTGTGGTCATCTGACCAAAGGACAGTATGGCCGTGTGAGTGCCTTGAAGACATCCAAGCTGGTCTGGGACTGGCTCTCCAAGGTCAATGAAGGCATCTCAACTCAGAGAGATCAAAGAATCAGTGTTCTTCGCAACCGCTTCAAGCGAAATGATAATGAGAATGTCCAGCACACATTTGACCGGCTCACTGACATCACAAATGAGCTTCAAGCCCTCGGCGCCACTGAGATCACCAAACATGAAATCGTCAAGACGCTGCTGAGATCACTTGATAGTTCGTTTGACATCCTAGCCCTGATGATTCAAGAACATCCAGACTTCAAGACACTCGATCCGTCTGACGTACTTGAGAGGCTCAACACACATGAGTTTCAGCTTTCTGAGAAAAGAGATATCTACCTCCAAACTATGGGCGAACTCGTGCCTTGAAGGCAAAAGCTGTGTCCTCATCTGAAGAAGAATCTGACAGCAGTTCTGATGATCCTGAAGACATTGGAAGGGAACTTGCAATGCTAGTGAAGAAGTTCCAGAAATTCACCAAGAAGAAAGGCTTCAGAAAGTCTTCACGATCAAGCTCAAGGAATGGTGAAGCTTCTGCTCATGACTACAAGAAGAAAACATGTCACAAGTGCAAGAAAACTGGACACTTCATCTCTGAGTGTCCACAGTGGGACAATGAGAGCAGAAAGAAGAAGAAGAGCATGGAATATGACTCCGACGACAAGAAGAAGAAATACTCAAAGTCTTCTTCCAAGTCTTCCTCAAAGTCTTCATCACACAAGAAGAGCTCAACTGGTAAGGCTCGTGCGTTTGTTGGCAAGGAAATGGATTCAGAGGAGGAGTCCGCTTCTGAGGAGGCAGAGGTGGAGTCTGAGGAGGAGTCTGATTCTGACAAGGACGACTCTACTCCTACCTACTGCTTCATGGCACGCGGTGCCAAGGTAAACACACGCACTACTCACTATCAAACATCCAGTGACGATGACTCTGATTGTGATTCAAAACCCAGCTACAAAACACTTGCTAAAATTGCAATTGAACAACAAAAGGCCATGGAACATATTCAAAAACTGTTAGACAGAAGCGATGATCTGTTGGGTGCTGAAATGACTCGTTCTGAATCCTGAATTGAAGACATAAAAAATCTTCATGTTAAGTATCAGGAACTCGAAGATCATCTTGAGACTCTCTCAACTACTCATGAAAAGCTTTCCTATGATTATCTTCAAAAGAAGCAAGATCTTGAGAAGTTGAGAGCGGATCATGAAGATCTTCAAAAGGAAAACGAGTCACTTCGAGCCGAACAGATCAGTTCTGCTCAGGAAGGATTTGAACCACCATGCCTTAAATGCATTGAGCGTGATAATGCTACTTCTGTTGCTGAATGTTCCACTGCTACTGCTGTTGCAATATCTTCAACTGTTGAATTGGTAACTAACCCCTCTGCTGAGGATACCACTGCTATTGCTGATGAGAATGCTAGGTTGAAGACATTGCTTGAAACAGGGATGTACAAAAGTCTCAAAGGACATCAGACATTATGTGATGTCCTCAAGAAGCAGATTCTGAACCAAAACCCTAGGAAAGAGGGTGTTGGGTTCGTGAGGAAAATTAATGCAAATGGATCCTACTGGAAACCTGAGCAGTACCCCAAAACCACATGGGTTGCTGCAAAGGAATCCTCAGCAGATCCATCCAATCTATCTGGCTTCACTTGTGCTGATCCTATTATCATTGATGAATCCTTTGATGCAAACTATAAACTGTTTAAAAATCAGAATGGTGAAGTATTTGCCAGGTACATTGGTACTAACTGCAGGAATGGACCGCCTATGAAGAAGATCTGGGTTCCAAAAACGTGTCTGGAGAATCTTCCTGTGAATGTCCTCATGACACCTCACATGAAGAAGACAAACCTCAGACCAAAGGCTTCATATGGTCCAAAGGCTTCATACAGGCAGAGGACTCACCTGAGTCGCACTAACGCAAATGTTTTGCAGGGAAACCATGCTCAGGCATATCAGAGCGGTTCTTCAAACCGTCATGCTCATATGACCAAGAACTATTCTGCCTATTCTTATGAGTACTATTGCCCGCCTGCTAGACTGTTTGGCAGGGCTCCAAAGCCAAAATTCTCAGATGCTGCACTTAGACTTATTGCTTCTAAGCCACCCTTGAAGATGTGGGTGGTTAAGAAAGCTTAACTCTCTTTTGCAGGGAAAGGTCTCCAGTAGAAAACCAAAATCTTCTGACGCTATTGCTAGGGACCTTAAAAATCTTGTGGGGCGCAAGATCAAATGCCCGAATGGCATCACTATGTATTTCGTAACTGAATCGCATGCTACTCTCCCTACTAGTCCTAACCTGGATCTAAGTTTTCATAATCCACTGGTTCGTCAAATGTTTTTGCTTCACAATACTCTTCGTGAAGCCTATCCCCCTAACTGCACTGTAGGGTACGACACCAGCGACTTCAGAGTCTTCAGAATGGATTATTGACAGTGGGTGTACAAATCACATGACTGGCAAAAGAAGTCTCTTTATGGACTCAACCTTACGTCCATCTGACAAGAGCCACATCACATTTGCTGACACTGGTAAAAGTAAGGTATTGGGTCTAGGTAGAGTTGCAATCTCAAAGGATCAACACATGGATAAAGTCATGTTTGTTGAATCCCTTGGCTTCAACTTAATGTCTGTCTCAATGCTTTGCGATTTGAACATGATTGTAATCTTTGGAAAATATCGTTGCCTGGTACTAATGGAATCTGACAAGTCTCAAGTGTTTGAAGGGTATCGGAAAGATGATTTGTACGTGGTAGATTTCTCAGCAGGGCCACAGATTGCAGTATGTCTTCTCGCAAAGGCTTCAGAATGCTGGCTTTGGCATCGGAGGCTTGGGCATGCTGGCATGAGGAACCTCCACACCCTGGCGAAGAAGAAGCATGTCATAGGCATCGAGGGCGTCAAGTTCAAGAAAGATCACTTATGCGGTGCCTGTGAAGCAGGGAAGATGACAAGGGCAAAACATCCTTCGAAGACAATCATGACCACTACTCGACCCTTCGAACTGCTTCACATGGATCTCTTTGGTCCCACTCACTACTCAACTTTTTCCACTACTGCTTGCCTCTACAGCTTTGTCATTGTTGATGATTACTCTAGATATACTTGGGTGCACATAATCCTTTACAAGACTGAAGTGCAGGATGTCTTCAGACGCTTCGCAAATCGGGCTATGAACAATTATGGCGCCAAGATAAAGCACATCAGAAGTGACAATGGCACTGAATTCAAGAACACTGGCCTTGACACATATCTTGATACATTGGGCATCACTCATGAATTCTCAGGTCCGTACACGCCACAGCAGAATGGCATCGTCGAACGCAAGAACAGAACACTCATTGAGATGGCTAGAACAATGCTAGATGAGTACAAGACTCCAAGAAAATTCTGGACTGAAGCCATTGACACTGCATGCCATACAATTAACCGTGTCTATCTTCACAAGCTTCTGAACAAGACATCTTATGAACTTCTAATGGCAAGAAGCCAAATGTCAGTTACTTCAGAGTATTTGGCTCAAGATGCTGGATCAAGGACCCTCACCGCACCTCAAAATTTGCTCCAAAAGCACATGAGGGCTTTATGCTTGGATATGGAAAGGATTCGCACTCCTACAGAGTCTTCAATCTCTTTCACTACAAAGTGGTTGAAACAGTGGATGTGCAGTTCGATGAGACCAATGGGTCACAAAGGGAGCAACTGCCAGATGTGCTAGGTGAAGTTCCAGCCAGTGAATCAATCAAGCTAATGGGAACTGGAGAAATTATACCTTCTGAAGCTCATCCTGAAGAAGAACTTATCATCTCAGCACCTGATCCACATGAAGACAATGCTCAGCCTGAAGACATTCCTCCCCACGACAACATAGATCAGCAAGAGCAAAGTCTTTGACCCATACATCCTCGTGTTGCCAATGAAGTGCAGATTGACAGAATAATTGATAGCATCAATGCACCTGGTCCACTGACTCGTTCAAGGGCAACTCAACTGGCAAATTTCTGTGGACACTTCGCATTCGTTTCAATCACAGAACCCAAGAAAGTTGAAGAAGCTTTTATGGAACCTGAGTGGATTCAAGCTATGCAAGAAGAGCTTCAACAGTTTGAGCTGAACAATGTATGGGAATTGGTTAAGCGTCCTGATCCACAGAAGCATAACATAATAGGCACCAAATGGATATACCGCAACAAGCAAGATGAGCATGGTCAAGTCATCAGAAAGAAGGCTCGTCTCGTTGCTCAAGGATATACTCAAGTGGAAGGCATTGACTTCGATGAAACATTTGCTCCTGTGGCCAGACTTGAAGCCATCCGTATACTGCTGGCCTATGCAAATCATCACAAGATAATTCTGTATCAAATGGATGTGAAGAGTGCCTTTCTCAATGGCAAAATTGAAGAAGAAGTGTATGTTGCACAACCACCTGGGTTTGAAGATCCAAAACATCCTGACATGGTTTACAAGCTCAATAAGGCACTATATGGCCTCAAACAAGCCCCTAGGGCCTGGTATGATACACTCAAATACTTCCTGAAGAGCAAAGGCTTCATACCTGGTTCCCTAGATCCCACTCTCTTCACGAAGACATATGATGGTGAACTGTTTGTGTGCCAAATATATGTGGATGACATTATCTTCGGCTGCACTAACCAGAAGTACAGTGAGGAGTTCGGATATATGATGCAAGAGCAATATCAGATGTCTATGATGGGGGAGCTGAAATTCTTCCTCGGTCTTCAGATACGGCAACAACGCAATGGCATCTTCATATCTCAAGAGAAGTATCTCAAAGATTGCCTGAAGAAGTTCGGTATGCAAGACTGCAAAGGTTTCACAACACCAATGCTAGCCAAACATCATCTGGGTCCTGACAACAATGGTAAAGAGTTCGATCAAAAGGTATACCGCTCCATGATTGGTTCTTTGCTTTATTTATGTGCATCTAGGCCAGATATTATGCTTAGTGTTTGCATGTGTGCTCGATTCCAAGCGGCACCAAAGGAGTCGCATCACTTAGCTGTGAAGCGAATTCTTCGATATTTGGCTCACACCCCAACTCTAGGGTTATGGTATCCAAAGGGCTCAGAGTTTGATCTGGCTGGATTTTCGGATGCTGATTACGCTGGTGACAAGGTTGATCGGAAGTCCACATCAGGCACATGTCACTTTCTGGGCCGATCACTTGTATGTTGGTCTTCAAAGAAGCAGAACTGTGTATCTCTCTCCACTGCTGAATCTGAATACATTGCTGCTGGATCCTGCTGCGCTCAGCTTCTATGGATGAAGCAAACCCTCAAGGATTATGGCATTCATCTGAAGCAAGTGCCACTTTACTGCGACAACGAAAGCGCCATCAAGATCGCCAACAACCCAGTTCAGCACTCGAAGACAAAGCACATTGAAATTCGTCATTATTTTCTCAGAGATCATGTTGCAAAGGAAGATATTGATATCATACACGTCAACACTGAAGAGCAATTGGCAGATACCTTCACCAAGCCCTTGGATGAGAAGAGATTTTGCAAGTTACGATGTGAGCTAAATATCTTGGAATCCTCAAATGTCCTGTGATCAGGCACACATCCTAACACTTATGCATGTTGATGACTTAGATGTGCAACGCACGAAGTAACGTATATCTTCAATCAATGAAGACATACATTCTAAGTGTGAATACATTAACATGGAATTTGACTTCAGAGCGCCACGATAATTGTGTGCCGTGTCTGGGTCTAATACTTCCTATACGGTGGGTAACGCCACCACCAAATTTTCTGCTTGAAATGTTTCACTCATGGCGTTACATTTGCTATGTCTTCACATTTGGTTTGGCTTGAATCTCAACATGTCTTCATGATTATCTTCACTATGTTGAGTATATATATGTACTGGTGTTCTGTCCTCAACAACATTCACTTATAGCTATGTCTTCTTGTTTGAATCTTTTGAACTAAGTGAATGTGATCGGACCCTAACCTCTCCATGCTTCCTACCTCAAACTCTATCTCTCCAAGTCATATGCATTCTATTGAAACTGTCGAATGTCTTCACTGCATCCTTGTCAGCTGAAGACACAGAGACAAACTTTTAAACCGTTTTCAATACTTTTCCATCAAAAAGAAATCCGGAGAAGTAGGAACGACACCCGACAAACAAGGCGTGCGTGGGATGTGGAACTGCCCCCACAATACCGCATGATGGCCACGTGCTGATCAGATGCGAATCGCCAGGGGCACCTGAGTAATAGCGCAGTGCCGCCCCTATCCATATAAATACACGATTAACTGCGGTCATTATCTCTTCTTCCACCCTCGCACGAACCCTAGCGCCACCGCTAGCTCTCAACGACGCCGGCGACGAAGTGCTTCACTGCCGCAACCTCTCCGACGCCGTTTTCACGCCGACTGCGGACATCGTCTCTCCGCCGTTGCCGTAGGTGTCTTCCGTCGCCAAGTTAAGGCACGGAGGATCGAACTGCTCGGCCTCAACTCCCACTTCGTCTAGCAGTTCCAAGTGTGGTAAATAAAACCTCTTTTTACAGCCTCTTTTGATCCTATAGTTCGGTCACTTTCTGCCATAAGAAGTTTCTATTCACACAAGTTACATCTCTCTTAATCTGCATCTCATAACTTGCCTAGTATATTCACTTGTGCTTCATGAAGTAGTTAGATTCCTCACTTGTACTGATCTATGGGTTCGTACAAATCTGGAACCAACTTCTTTTCTATAAAGTGAATGTCTTCGCATGATGAGGTCAATATCTTCTAAACTGATTTATCTTCAAAATCTTCTGAGAATGCATATGACCTCTTCCCCTTCCCTCGCACCTTAATGCTGTCACAGGTACATGTCCGTGGGAGAATCTTTTGGTTCTCATAGTCTGCATTCATTTGCAGAGTTCTTACAGCGTCACATCAATTCTCCTGAAGCCAGTTCTTGTTGGTCAAGCAAAAGGAAGCCTTTGAAGACTTTGAACATCTTGAAGCCTTCCAAGTTAAGCTTCATGGCAGCAGAAAAACCAGCAAGGAAGGGAGGCAGACAGAGACGTGGTGAAACGTCTAAAGATCTGCCTGATGACTTGGCAGAAATGTACAAAACTGATCCTGAAGAGAGCTATGGTCAGCGCAAGACATGAATCCAATGGATTCAAAGATATTGGGCAGAGCAGTGGTTCTAATACCGCTTCGTCACTAAGGAATATGCAGAAAAGTGCGCCATCAAGAGACCGTGGGGAGACGTATTATACAAAAATCTCGTACCCCGGTCCAGAGACGAAGCCATTGCTCAAGGCTTCTATCCATGCATGGTCAGAGGACCATAGCCAGCTGAAACACATCCGTCATCACTTCTCTGGTGTCGCGATGACACTCTGTTCAAGCGCAACTTCCAATTTGCTCAGAACTCTGCGAAGCAAAACAAGAAGGAGTTGGGGTTGGACTTCAACCCTGGTCCCTCTAAACCAAGGGTGGATGGCACACGCGACGCCAATCCCAATATCATCGGGCCGTATGCCAATCTCGAAGGTCTCATCACTCGCATTCTAGTCCAAGGGACTGTCGTGAACGACCCTCCAACAAACACTGAGTCTGATGACGCTCCTGCTGCACCGAAGCCGGAGCAGACGAAGAAGCCAAAAGCTTCAAAGCCAGCCGCTTCTCCCAAAATCTCCAGAGCGAAGCCATTGGCAACTACACCTCCTAAAGCAAGTGTGCAGTCTAAAGACTTATCACGAGTCTCCAAGCCCCAAGAAGCCAAGAAGCCTCAGCCACACACAGGCAAAGAGCTCACAGCTGCTGCCATTCTGCGTAGCGAGACCATTGATCTGTCCAGTGACGAAGATCTTGGCGATGACGCTCTTGAGCAGCTCATCAAGAGCAAGGAAGAGGCTGAAATCTTCAACAATCTGCCTCTGTTTGATGCAGCAATCCTCCACAACTTCATCGATGAATGGTTTGATACACCCAATATCAGCTTCGATGATCTGCAGCTGCCCATTGGCCTCAGCGTCGCCTTCCAAGGTGCTATTGCTTCAGAACTTGCAATTGCCCAGCGCATTGTTGAACTGAAGCAGAAGATTGATTTTGAAAAGGCTCGGTTCAAGCAGAATATGGCCAAGCTCAGCGTCCAAGAAGTCAAGGACTTCAAGATCATGTTGCACGAGTTGAAGGAAGACTTTCTGAAGAAACGTGCCGAAGCTCAGGGTTCGCGGGAGCGAATGAAGACTCTGGCTGATCATTGTGTGCAGGCCTACAATGAGGCCGAGAAGCGCAAGGCACTTGGGCGTCCCGGCATCGACCCCAAGATGGCCGCGAAGAAAAAGAAGAAGCCCGCTGTTGCTGAACAAGAGGCACCAAGGCAAGAAGCTGTTCCGATTGTCTTCCCCACTGCTAAGACTGGCTCGAAGCCAAAGCACCGGTCAACCGCTTCAGAGCTCAAGAAGACACGGACAGCCGAAGCAGAAGCAAGGAAGAGGAAACACCCTGAAGCCTCTCCTTCTGACCCCACCATCAAGAAGCGCAAGACCAAGAAATCTCGGGCTGCTCCCACAGAGCCCTTGATAGTCGAACCCTATCCGTCCGCTATCCTGACGAAGATCGTCAGTTGACAGTGCATGAGCCTGCTTTCACAGAGGCTCCGCACGTTGAAGACATTCCAGCAGCCGACCCCAACGCTGCTGAAGACATTGGTCTCCAAGACAATGTACAAGGTGATGCAGCCCTTCCTCAGCTTGAGGCAAGCGAAATGATCAGCATTGGTCGTCCATTGACACCAATCACACAAGATGCATCATGGGCAGATCGCCCACAGGAGGAAGAGAATGAGCCCCAGCCCACTGCAACTCCACCGGCGTCGCCTACATTCCGTAGGCTTCGCAAAGGGCCAAGGGCTCAGGCTGCTGACGACATTCCGGCTGCATCAGCCAAAGATATTGAAGAAGAACCTCAAGCTCCATCTCCCCCGCACCAACAAGAAGCAGTTTTCCAGGAAAACGTTGTTGAGGCTGAAAACGTTGAGGCTGCCACAACCAACACTGAAGCAATTGTGGAGCCCTTCCCACCAACAGCTTCAAGAGACACTGAAGCTACTGCATCTGAACCTTCTGTGCCTGAGTCTGCTGCCGGTCCACAATTCAACTATCATGTTGCGCACAGGCCCCAGGTCCAGAAGCCGATCCCACGACTGCCAAGGTTCCCAGGTCCTGAATCAGCTCCTGGCTCCTTTAATGTCAATAGCTTCAGGGTAGATAACACGTTTTCAACAGCTCCAAGAACCCTTATTCAAGGGAACGGATTGTATCAGATAGGTTCTGGAGCTACCCACAGCGCAGCTACTATTCATGCATCCTATACAACCAAGGCCGTATCTTTCCTCACCAGCGCCTTGAGGTTGAAGCTGTTGCTGGTCTGCCTGGTCTGGAAGAAGCACTGGATTGCTTCAAGCAAGTGGGTCTGCTGCCGTTTATCACCGATGAAGAGCACTGGAATGAAGAGCTTCTGCTCCAGTTCTATGCCACACTGCATATCAAAGGCTATAACAGAGATCCGAAGACTTGGGTCCTGGAGTGGATGACCGGCAATGTCCATCATGAAGCCAATGCATTCGATATCATTGAGCTTACCGGTCTACCCACTCCTGGCGAACTCTTCAAAGAAGGCTGCCAACTCCGTGCTGAAGCAATTGAGAGCATATTCCAGCGACCTGAGCCAAATATGAGTCAGATGCTCTCAATGATGAAGCCATTGCCTCTTGATGCACCTTATCCAACTGAGTTCTTCGTTGAAGACTTAGAGTACCTGCCCAGAACTATATATCACATCGTCAGGCGGACTCTATGGCCCATTAAGGGGCACTCTCCATATGCCAAGGTTGAAGGTGCCATGAAGACTCTCATCTTCTGTATCCTGCATGGCAAATGCTTCAACGCACAGGATCTCTTTATACGCCAACTTGCAGCGTCTGGCTCAGATCTCTTTGGTTTGAAGATTTATGCTCCTTGGGTTATGAGGCTGATCAAGCTTCACTCTACTATCTCCTATCAGCCCTCAGCCCGCAACCATAGGATCTTCTTACCCGATGTGGACACCTCTGCTGAAGCAATATATCCTGAGCCTGCCAAGCAACCATTAAGTCTTCAGAATGCAGAACACCAGAGCTTCACTCAGAATGATGAAGGTGTTGAAGCCATCTCAAGAGTGTATCCAATGGCTGGCACCACACGTGCCCCTGCATCAACTGAAGCCACTAACAGCACTGCTGCACAGAGACCCAAGAAACACGCTCGTACACTCAATGACCGAGAACTTCTTGTGGCTCTTCACCAAAAGCAAGATAGGCATCATGAATGGCTCAAAAGGCGGATGAGAAGTATCATGCAAGACGTCAATCGCATCAGAAATCTGGCCACCAAGAATGCATTTGTCGCACATGAAACCTGTCGCCGCACTTGGAAAGGCCTCACCATGATGTGCACTGAAGCTGAACTTCAAGCGGATGGCTTCATAGAGAGATTCAAGTTTGACTCCACGCCCCCCAGAAGAGCTGTGCTGCACGGAACTCCGTCCCTTGAAGATTCAGAGTTCTCTTCCTCTGCTGCCACCGTGACTGGAAGAATCATTGAGGAAGAAGACGACGCTACATCACCACCACCTTCTTCAGCGCACGTCGACCCTCTGCTGCCACCGTGACTGGAAGAATCATTGAGGAAGAAGACGACGCTACATCACCACCACCTTCTTCAGCGTGCGTCGACCCTGCACCAAGCTCTTCAGCACCACCAAACGCCTCCACCGACCCTGTTGCGCCTAGGAACGCGTAGAAAACTCTATGTCTTCACACCTTTTTGGTCATCACTGACAAAAGGGGGAGAAGCATATGATGTTTATAGTCTTCAAGCGGGTCAATAATATGGGCGGGTGCTTTATATTTTGCTACATTTTGCTTCGTGCTTACAACTCTCGTTTTGCTACATTTGGTTCTTTGAGTTGTAACACTTAAACTTGATGGTCGTCTGCTACTTGTTTGCCACTATGTTTTTGCGAAGATAAATTCCGCATGTACGACGATAATTTCCGCACTTATATCATTTCGCAGACGTCCATTTTTCATTATGCATGTCATTCTCTTCATATACCATTACATGCATGGTGGATTGTCATCATAAGTTGAAGTGGATTCCCACAAGTACAACCTGCCATGTGCATTTGCGTTCCAGAAGCAAATTACTTATATGCACATCTTCAGGGGGAGCCCTTGCAGCTTATGAAGACAATTCCTTTACAATTTCACAAATTATATTCCCCGTTGAAAACTTCAACTAGTTTGTCATCAATCACCAAAAAGGGGGAGATTGTAAGTGTATCTAGTGCCACCCCTAGTTGGTTTTGGAGAATTGACGACAAACCTAGTTGAGGGACTAATGTGTTTGTGAGAATTGCAGGATAACACAGGTAGGAAGTCCCTCATTGATTCGGTTTAGCTACCAGAGATGACCCCTAAAAATGTACGAAGACATTAAGACAATGGTGGTTTATGAAGATATTCATATTGAAGACAATGACATGTGAAGACTCCCTATGAAGCTTATGGAACTCGAAGACTTAGATCCTTTGTAGTTTTACTTCATTCATGTTGTGTCATAGGAACCACCGTACTGTTAAGTGGGGTCCAAGAGAACCAGTCAGGATGACTGAAGTGATGCTTAATTCAAATCCTATGTCTTCAAGTGAAGACAATGAGAGAAAATCTTGTCCAGAGTCAGACAAGTCAGCTTTACTTGTAGCCCAAGTAAAGTTGCCGTGTGAGTTCGAAATTCAACCGTTGATACACGTGTCAGTTCCTTAGTGACCCAGGGTCATTTCGGACAAATCAGGTCGGGTTGCCAAGTGGCTATAAATAGTCCACCCCTACAACCATAAACGGTGGGCTGCTCAGATTTCAGTGCACGACTTTTGTCGTTTGAGAGCAACCCACCTCGAAGCCTTTGAGAGAAAATCCCTAGCGAGGAGAAAAGCCCTAACCACCCAGAGCCAGAGTAATTGGGCATCACTTAAGTCTTCTTGTCTGAGTGATCTGAAGACTTATTACACTTGAGGACTGTGCATCCTCCAGCCGGTTAGGCGTCGCGTTCTGAGCATCCAAGAGAAATTGTGGATTGCCGGTGAACGAAGTCTGTGAAGGTTTGGGAGTATACCTTGAAGACTTACCAGAGTGATTGGGCGAGGTCTGTGTGACCTTAGCTCAAGGAGAAAACGGTGAGGACTGGGTGTCCTGAGCTGCGTGTTCAGGACTTTGTGTCCGGGACTGTGTGTCCTTTGGTTTAAATACCTAGCCGCTCCAACCAGACGTACAGTTGTCACAGCAACTGGAACTGGTCCAACAAATCATTGTCTTCAGCGTGTCACTGGTTTCATCTTCACCTCCCTTTACTTACCATTACACATTGTGAAGCCATTGCATGCTTGCTTTATCTTCTGTCTTCACAACTTGACTGTATGATTTGTTTGGCTTCATAACTTCTTCCTACCTGATCCTTATTACACTAAAGCTGTTTGTCACTGTGCTTTCACTATATTGTATACTTGACCATGGCTTGCCTTGTGTAATCTAACTTCCGCTGCATAGTGATAGGCTTGTCCATTCTGTTTGTCTTCATAACTTCCACGTTTTGAAGACTTTCATAAAAATCGCCTATTCACCCCCCCCCTCTAGTCGATATAATGCACTTTCACAAGTCTCTTTACTCGTTCCGTAACACATCATCCCGTGATCAACTCCTTGGTCACATTGTGCACATTATGATGATGTCCTACCGAGTGGGCCTAGAGATACCTCTCCGTTTACACGGAGTGACAAATCCCAGTCTTGATTCGTGCCAACCCAACAGACACTTTCGGAGATACTCGTAGTGTACCTCTATAGCCACCCAGTTACGTTGTGGCGTTTGGTACACCCAAAGCATTCCTACGGTATCCGGGAGTTGCACAATCTCACGGTCTAAGGAAATGATACTTGACATTAGAAAAGCTTTAGCATACGAACTACATGATCTTGTGCTAGGTTTAGGATTGGGTCTTGTCCATCACATCATTCTCCTAATGATGTGATCCCATTATCAACGACATCCAATGTCCATGATCAGGAAACCATGACCATCTATTGATCAACGAGCTAGTCAACTAGAGGCTTACTAGGGACATGTTGTGGTCTATGTATTCACACATGTATTACGGTTTCCGGTTAATACAATTATAGCATGAACAATAGACAATTATCATGAACAAGGAAATACAATAATAACCATTTTATTATTGCCTCTAGGGCATATTTCCAACAAAATCATCCCAACATCACCTTCCAGCCCCTCAACAGCTTGGTTTTCAATATATGATGTTCTGCACGTAGCAGCCGCCGCCACCATCCAGGTACCACCCTCTTCCATCAATGTCTGATCCCAGGACCTCAACTCCATCGAACAAGCGAAAACGAGTCACAGTCGATGTGGAAGCATATGATGAAAATAGGCTGAGGTTGTACTATACAAAACATGAGGATATCAGATTGGTAAGCCCCCCAAATCCTCTTATTCTTGTCAAGTAGACATCAAACATAACTCATGTTTTGCTATCTAAGAATTTATCTTGGCTAGGTCTCCTAGTTTTATACTCTTGGACATGCATCTTGTCTTTTGTTTAGTAAAATTTAATAGTATGCTTACTTCCTTTTGTGCAGATGAGTGCTTGGTTGTGCAACTCTGTGAATCCAATCGATGGGAATGCCAAGAAGGGAGAATACTACTTGAAGGAGGTTGCTGATACATACAACAACACAACCGAGAGTGACCGACATAGGGACGTGAAGCACCTCAAGAACCATTGATACAAAACAACAAAGAAGGTAACCTAGCTAATTGCTCCCACTTTCAATATGCATCCAGATTGTGAAGGAAATATGCCCTAGAGGCAATAATAAACTTATTATTTATTTCCTTATATCATGATAAATGTTTATTATTCATGCTAGAATTGTATTAACCGTAAACATAATACATGTGTGAATACATAGACAAACTTAGTGTCACTAGTATGCCTCTACTAGACTAGCTCGTTAATCAAAGATGGTTATGTTTCCTAACCATGAACAATGTGTTGTTATTTGATTAACGAGGTCACATCATTAGTTGAATGATCTGATTGACATGACCCATTTCATTAGCTTAGCACCCGATCGTTTAGTATGTTGCTATTGCTTTCTTCAAGACTTATACATGTTCCTATGACTATGAGATTATGCAACTCCCGTTTACCGGAGGAACACTTTGTGTGCTACCAAACGTCACAACGTAACTAGGTTATTATAAAGGATCTCTACAGGTGTCTCCAAAGGTAGATGTTGGGTTGGCGTATTTCGAGATTAGGATTTGTCACTCCGATTGTCGGAGAGGTATCTCTGGGCCCTCTCGGTAATGCACATCACATAAGCCTTGCAAGCATTGTGACTAATGAGTTAGTTGCGAGATGATGTATTACGGAACGAGTAAAGAGACTTGCCGGTAATGAGATTGAACTAGGTATTGGATACCGACGATCGAATCTCGGGCAAGTAAGATACCGATGACAAAGGGAACAACGTATGTTGTTATGCGGTCTGACCGATAAAGATCTTCGTAGAATATGTAGGAGCCAATATGGGCATCCAGGTCCCGCTATTGGTTATTGACCGGAGACGTGTCTCGGTCATGTCTACATTGTTCTCGAACCGTAGGGTCCGCACGCTTAAGGTTTCGATGACAGTTATATTATGAGTTTATGAGTTTTGATGTACCGAAGGAGTTCGGAGTCCCGGATGAGATCGAGGACATGACAAGGAGTCTCGAAATGGTCGAGACGTAAAGATCGATATATTGGACGACTATATTCGGACTTCGGAAAGGTTCCGAGTGATTCGGGTATTTTTCGGAGTACCGGAGAGTTACGGGAATTCGCCGGGGAGTATATGGGCCTTATTGGGCCATACGGGAATAGAGGAAAGAGGCCAAAAGGAAGGAGGCCTGCGCCCCCCCTCTGGTCCGAATTGGACAAGGGGCGCAGCCCCCTTTTCCTTATTCCTCTCCCCCTCTTTCCCCTTCTCCTACACCAACAAGGAAGGAGGGAGTCCTACTCCCGGTGGGAGTAGGACTCCCCTTGGCGCGCCTCCTCCTAGGCCGGCCGCCCCCTCCCCCTTGCTCCTTTATATACGGAGGCAGGGGGCACCCCATGACACACAAGTTGATCATTGAGATCGTTCCTTAGCCGTGTGCGGTGCCCCCTGCCACCATATTCCACCTCGATCATATCGTTGCAGTGCTTAGGCGAAGCCCTGCGTCGGTAGAACATCAAGATCGTCACCACGCTGTCGTGCTGCCGGAACTCCTCCCCGAAGCTTTGCTGGATCGGAGCCCGGGGATCGTCATCGAGCTGTACGTGTGCTAAGAACTCGGAGGTGCCGGAGTAACGGTGCTTGGATCGGTCGGATCTGAAAGAAGACGTACGACTACTTCCTCTACGTTGTGTCAACGCTTCCGTTGCGATCTATGAGGGTACGTAGATCAGACTCTCCCCCTCGTTGCTATGCATCACCATGATCTTGCGTGTGCGTAGGAATTTTTTTGAAATTACTACGTTCCCCAATAGTGGTATCAGAGCCTAGGTTTTATGGTTTGATGTTATATGCACGAGTAGAACACAAGTGAGTTGTGGGCGATATAAGTCATACTGCCTACCAGCATGTCATACTTTGGTTCGGCGGTATTGTTGGACGAGACGACCCGGACCAACCTTACACGTACGCTTACGCGAGACCGGTTCCCTCGACGTGCTTTGCACATAGATGGCTTGCGGGCGACCGTCTCTCCAACTTTAGTTGAACCGAGTGTGGCTACGCCCGGTCCTTGAGAAGGTTAAAACGGAGTCTATTTGACAAACTATCGTTGTGGTTTTGATGTGTAGGTGAGATTGGTTCTTGCTTAAGCCCGTAGCAGCCACGTAAAAATTGCAACAACAAAGTAGAGGACGTCTAACTTGTTTTTGCAGGGCATGTTGTGATGTGATATGGTCAAGACATGATGCTAAATTTTATTGTATGAGATGATCATGTTTTGTAACCGAGTTATTGGCAACTGGCAGGAGCCATATGGTTGTCGCTTTATTGTATGCAATGCAATCGCGATGTAATGCTTTACTTTATCACTAAACGGTAGCGATAGTCGTGGAAGCATAAGATTGGCGAGACGACAACGATGCTACGATGGAGATCAAGGTGTCGCGCCGGTGACGATGGTGATCATGACGGTGCTTCGGAGATGGAGATCACAAGCACAAGATGATGATGGCCATATCATATCACTTATATTGATTTCATGTGATGTTTATCTTTTATGCATCTTATCTTGCTTTGATTGACGGTAGCATTATAAGATGATCTCTCACTAAATTATCAAGAAGTGTTCTCCCTGAGTATGCACCGTTGCGAAAGTTCTTCGTGCTGAGACACCACGTGATGATCGGGTGTGATAGGCTCTACGTTCAAATACAACGGGTGCAAAACAGTTGCACACGCGGAATACTCAGGTTATACTTGACGAGCCAAGCATATACAGATATGGCCTCAGAACACGGAGACCGAAAGGACGTGCGTGAATCATATAGTAGATATGATCAACATAGTGATGTTCACCATTGAAACTACTCCATCTCACGTGATGATCGGACATGGTTTAGTTGATTTGGATCACGTGATCACTTAGATGATTAGAGGGATGTCTATCTAAGTGGGAGTTCTTAAGTGATATGATTAATTGAACTTAAATTTATCATGAACTTAGTCCTGGTAGTATTTTGAAAATCATGTTGTAGATCAATAACTCGCGTTGTTGCTTCCCTGTGTTTATTTTGATATGTTCCTTGAGAAAATTGTGTTGAAAGATGTTAGGAGCAATGATGCGGATTGGATCCGTAATCTGAGGTTTATCCTCATTGCTGCACAGAAAAATTATGTCCTTGATGCACCGCTAGGTGACAGACCTATTGCAGGAGCAGATGCAGACGTTATGAACGTTTGGCTAGCTCAATATGATGACTACTTGATAGTTTAGTGCACCATGCTTAACGGCTTAGAATCGGGACTTCAAAGACGTTTTGAACGTCATGGACCATATGAGATGTTCCAGGAGTTGAAGTTAATATTTCAAGCAAATACCCGAGTTGAGAGATATGAAGTCTCCAACAAGTTCTATAGCTAAAAGATGGAGGAGAATCGCTCAACTAGTGAGCATGTGCTCAGATTGTCTGGGTACTACAATCGCTTGAATCAAGTGGGAGTTAATCTTCCAGATAAGATAGTGATTGACAGAATTCTCTAGTCACCATGACCAAGTTAGTAGAACTTCATGATGAACTATAGTATGCAAGGGATGACGAAAACGACTCCCAAGCTCTTCGTGATGCTGAAATCAACGAAGGTAGAAATCAAGAAAAACATCAAGTGTTGATGGTTGACAAGATCACTAGTTTCAAGAAAAGGGAAAAGGGAAGAAGGGGAACTTCAAGAAGAATGGCAAGAAAGTTGCTGCTCAAGTGAAGAAGCCCAAGTCTAGTCCTAAGCCTGAGACTAAGTGCTTCTACTTCAAAGGGACTGGTCACTGAAAGCGGAACTACCCCAAGTGATTGGCGGATAAGAAGGATGGCAAAGTGAACATAAGCATATTTGATATACATGTTATTGATGTGTACTTTACTAGTGTTTATAGCAACCCCTCAGTATTTGATACTGGTTCAGTTGCTAAGAGTAGTAACTCGAAACGGGAGTTGCAGAATAAACAGAAACTAGTAAAAGTCGAGGTGATGATGTGTGTTGGAAGTAGTTCCAAGATTGATATGATCATCATCGCACTCTCCCTATACTTTCAGGATTAGTGTTGAAACTAAATAAGTGTTATTTGGTGTTTGCGTTGAGCATGAATATGATTTGATCATGTTTATTGCAATACGGTTATTCATTTAAGTTAGAGAACAATTGTTGTTCTGTTTACATGAATAAAACCTTATATGGTTACACACCCAATGAAAATGGTTCATTGGATCTCGATCGTAGTGATACACATATTCATAATATTGAAACCAAAAGATGCAAAGTTAATAATGATAGTGCAACTTATTTGTGGCACTGCAGTTTAAGTCATATTGGTGTAAAGCGCATGAAGAAACTCCATGCTGATGGGCTTTTGGAATCACTTGATTATGAATCACTTGATACTTGCGAACCATGCCTTATGGGAAAGATGACTAAAACGCCGTTCTTCGGAACAATGGAGCGAGCAACAGATTTGTTGGAAATCATACATACTGATGTATGTGGTCCGATGAATATTGAGGCTCGCGATAGGTATCATTATTTTCTGATCTTCACAGATGATTTGAGCAGATATGAGTATATCTACTTGATGAAACATAAGTCTGAAACATTTGAAAAGTTCAAAGAATTTCAGAGTGAAGTGGAGAATCATCGTAACAAGAAAATAAGGTTTCTACGATCTGATCGCGGAGATAAATATTTGAGTTACGAGTTTGGTCTTCAATTAAAACAATGTGGAATAGTTTCACAAATTCGTGCCACCCGGAACACTATAGCCTAATGGTGTGTCCGAACGTCATAGCCGTACTTTATTAGATATAGTACAAATCTATGATGTTTCTTACCGATTTACCACTATCGTTTTTGAGGTTATGCATTAAAGACAACTGCATTCACGTTAAAAAAAAGGGGCACCATCTAAGTCCGTTGAGACGACACAATCTGAACTGTGGTTTAGCAAGAAACCAAAGTTGTCGTTTCTTAAAGTTTGGGGTTGTGATGCTTATGTGAAAAAGTTTCATCCTAATAAGCTCAAAACCAAAATCGGAGAAATATGTCTTCATAGGATAGCCAAAAGGAGACTGTTGAGTACACCTTCTATCACAGATCCTAAGGCAAGACATTCGTTGCTTATAATGGATCCTTTCTAGAGAAGGATTTTCTCTCGAAAGAAGTGAGTGGGAGGAAAGTAGAACTTGATAAGGTAATTGTACCTTCTCCCTTATTGGAAATTAGTTCATCACAGAAATCTGTTCCTGTGACTACTACACCAATTAGTGAGGAAGCTAATGATGATGATCATAAAACTTCAGATCAAGTTACTACCGAATCTCGTAGGTAAACCAGAGTGATATCTGCACCAGAGTGGTACAGTAATCCTGTTCTGGAAGTCATGTTACTAGACCATGACGAACTTGCGAACTATGAGGAAGCGATGATGAGCCCAGATTCCACAAAATGGCTTGAGGCCATGAAATCTGAGATGAGATTCATGTATGAAAACAAAGTATGGACTTTGGTTGACTTACTCGATGATCGGCAAGCCATAGAAAATAAATGGATCTTCAAGAGGAAGACGGACGTTGATAGTAGTGTTACTATCTACAAAGCTAGAATTGTCACAAAAAGGTTTTCGACAAGTTCGAAGTGTTGACTACGATGAGAGTTTCTCACTCGTATCTATGCTTAAGTCTGTCCGAATCATGTTAGCAATTGCCGCATTTTATGAAATCTGGCAAATGGATAAACAAAACTGCATTCCTTAATGGATTTCTTAAAGAAGAGTTGTATATGATGCAACCAGTAGGTTTTGTCAATCCTAAAGGTGCTAACAAAATATGCAAGCTCCAGCGATTCATCTATGGACTGGTGCAAGCATCTCGGAGTTGGAATACACGCTTTGATAAGTTGATCAAAGCATATAGTTTTATACAGACTTGCGGTGAAGCCTGTATTTACAAGAAAGTGAGTGGGAGCACTACAACATTTCTGATAAGTATATGTGAACGACATATTGTTGATCAGAAATAATGTAGAATTATTCTGTAAAGCATAAAGGAGTGTTTGAAAGGAGTTTTTCAAAGAAAGACTTCGGTGAAGCTGCTTACATATTGAGCATCAAGATCTATAGAGATAGATCAAGACGCTTGATAAGTTTTTTCAACAAATACATACCTTGACAAGATTTTGAAGTAGTTCAAAATGGAACAGTCAAAGAAAGAGTTTCTTGCCTATGTTACAAGGTATGAAATTGAGTAAGACTCAAAGCCCGACCACGGCAGAAGATAGAAAGAGAATGAAAGTCATTCCCTAGGCCTTGGCCATAGGTTCTATAAAGTATGTCATGCTGTATACCAGATCTATTGTATACCCTGCACTGATTTGGCAAGGGAGTACAATAGTGATCTAGGAGTAGATCACTGGACATCGGTCAGAATTATCCTTAGTGAAATAAGGATATGTTTCTCGATTATGGACGTGACAAAAGGTTCGTCGTAAAGGGTTACGCCGATGCAAGTTTTGACACTAATCTAGATGACTCTAAGTCTCGGTCTAGATACATATTGAAAGTGGGAGCAATTAGCTAGAGTAGCTCCATGCAGAGCATTGTTGACATAGAAATTTGCAAAATACATGTGGATCTGAATGTGGCAGACCCGTTGACTAAGATTCTCTCACAAGCAAAACATGATCACACCTTAGTACTCTTTGGGTGTTAATCACATAGCGATGTGAACTAGATTACTGAATCTAGTAAACCCTTTGGGTATTGTGTTGGGGAACGTAGTAATTTCAAAAAAATTTCCTACGCACACGCAAGATCATGGTGATGCATAGCAACGAGAGGGGAGAGTGTTGTCTACGTACCAACGCAGACCGACTGCGGAAGCGATCACACAACATAGAGGAAGTAGTCGTACGTCTTCTTCCCGATCCGACCGATCCAAGTACCGTTACTCCGGCTCCTCCGAGTTCTTAGCACACGTTCAGCTCGATGACGATCCTCGGGCTCCGATCCAGCAAAGCGTCGAGGGAGAGTTCCGTCAGCACGATGGCGTGGTGACGATCTTGATGTACTACCGACGCAGGGCTTCGCCTAAGCACTACAACGGTATGATCGAGGTGGAATTTGGTGGCAGGGGGCACCGCACACGGCTAAGGAACGATCTCAAGGATCAACTTGTGTGTCTTGGGGTGTCCCCTGCCCCCGTATATAAAGGAGCAAGGGAGGAGGGGCTGGACGGCCAAGGAGGGAGGCGCAGGAGAGTCCTACTCCCACTAGGAGTAGGATTCCCCTCCAATCCTAGTCCAACTAGGATTCCTTGGAGGGGGAAAGAGGAGGAGGTGGCCGGCCACCCTTTCCTAGTCCTAATAGGACTAGGGGAAGGGGGAGGCGCGCAGCCCATCTAGGGCAGCCCCTTCTCTTTTCCACTAAGGCCCATTATGGCCCATCTAGCTCCCGGGGGGTTCCGGTAACCCTCCCGGTATTCCGGTAAAATCCCGATTTCACCCGGAACACTTCCGATGTCCAAACATAGGCTTCCAATATATCAATCTTTATGTCTCGACCATTTCGAGACTCCTCGTCATGTCCGTGATCACATCCGGGACTCCGAACAACCTTCGGTACATCAAAATGCATAAACTCATAATAACTGTCATCGTAACGTTAAGCGTGCGGACCCTACGGTTCGAGAACAATGTAGACATGACCGAGACATGTCTCCGGTCAATAACCAATAGCGGGACCTGGATGCCCATATTGGCTCCTACATATTCTACGAAGATCTTTATCGGTCAGACTGCATAACAAGATACGTTGTTCCCTTTGTCATCGGTATGTTACTTGCCCGAGATTCGATCGTCGGTATCCAATACCTAGTTCAATCTCGTTACTGGCAAGTATCTTTACTCGTTCCGTAATACATCATCTCATAACTAACATCTTAGTTATAATGCTTGCAAGGCTTATGTGATGTGTATTACCGAGAGGGCCCAGAGATACCTCTCCGACAATCGGAGTGACAAAACCCTAATCTCGAAATACGCCAACCCAACATCTACCATTGGAGACACCTGTAGTACTCCTTTATAATCACCCAGTTACGTTGTGACGTTTGGTAGTACCCAAAGTGTTCCTCCGGTAAACGGGAGTTGCGTAATCTCATAGTTATAGGAACATGTATAAGTCATGAAGAAAGCAATAGCAACATACTAAACGATCGGGTGCTAAGCTAATGGAATGGGTCATGTCAATCAGATCATTCAACTAATGATGTGACCTCGTTAATCAAATAACAACTCTTTGTTCATGGTTAGGAAACATAACCATCTTTGATTAACGAGCTAGTCAAGTAGAGGCATACTAGTGACACTCTGTTTGTCTATGTATTCACACATGTATTATGTTTCCGGTTAATACAATTCTAGCATGAATAATAAACATTTATCATGATATAAGGAAATAAATAATAACTTTATTATTGCCTCTAGGGCATATTTCCTTCAGTCTCCCACTTGCACTAGAGTCAATAATCTAGATTACACAGTAATGATTCTAACACCCATGGAGCCTTGGTGCTGATCATGTTTTGCTCGTGGAAGAGGCTTAGTCAACGGGTCTGCAACATTCAGATCCGTATGTATCTTGCAAATTTCTATGTCTCCCACCTGGACTAGATCCCGGATGGAGTTGAAGCGTCTCTTGATGTGTTTGGTTCTTTTGTGAAATCTGGATTCCTTTGCCAAAGCAATTGCACCAGTATTGTCACAAAAGATTTTCATTGGACCCGATGCACTAGGTATGACACCTAGATCGGATATGAACTCCTTCATCCAGACTCCTTCGTTTGCTGCTTCCGAAGCAGCTATGTATTCCGCTTCACATGTAGATCCCGCTACGACGCTTTGTTTAGAACTACACCAACTGACAGCTCCACCGTTTAAAGTAAACACGTATCCGGTTTGCGATTTAGAATCGTCCGGATCAGTGTCAAAGCTTGCATCAACGTAACCTCTTACGGTGAGCTCTTTGTCACCTCCATATACGAGAAACATATCCTTAGTCCTTTTCAGGTATTTCAGGATGTTCTTGACCGCTGTCCAGTGATCCACTCCTGGATTACTTTGGTACCTCCCTACTAAACTTATAGCAAGGCACACATCAGGTCTGGTACACAGCATTGCATACATGATAGAGCCTATGGCTGAAGCATAGGGAACATCTTTCATTTTCTCGCTATCTTCTGCAGTGGTCGGGCATTGAGTCTGACTCAACTTCACACCTTGTAACACAGGCAAGAACCCTTTCTTTGCTTGATCCATTTTGAACTTCTTCAAAATCTTGTCAAGGTATGTGCTTTGTGAAAGTCCAATTAAGCGTCTTGATCTATCTCTATAGATCTTTATGCCTAATATGTAAGCAGCTTCCCCGAGGTCTTTCATCGAAAAACTTTTATTCAAGTATCCCTTTATGCTATCCAGAAATTCTATATCATTTCCAATCAGCAATATGTCATCCACATATAATATCAGAAATGCTACAGAGCTCCCACTCACTTTCTTGTAAATACAGGCTTCTCCAAAAGTCTGTATAAAGCCAAATGCTTTGATTACACTATCAAAGCGTTTATTCCAACTCCGAGATGCTTGCACCAGTCCATAAATGGATCGCTGGAGTTTGCACACTTTGTTAGCTCCCTTTGGATCGACAAAACCTTCTGGTTGCATCATATACAACTCTTCTTCCAGAAATCCATTCAGGAATGCAGTTTTGACATCCATCTGCCATATTTTATAATCATAAAATGCGGCAATTGCTAACATGATTCTGACGGACTTAAGCATCGCTACGGGTGAGAAGGTCTCATCGTAGTCAACCCCTTGAACTTGTCGAAAACCTTTTGCGACAAGTCGAGCTTTATAGACAGTAATATTACCGTCAGTGTCAGTCTTTTTCTTGAAGATCCATTTATTCTCAATTGCTTGCCGATCATCGGGCAGGTCAACCAAAGTCCATACTTTGTTCTCATACATGGATCCCATCTCAGATTTCATGGCCTCAAGCCACTTTGCGGAATCTGGGCTCACCATCGCTTCTTCATAGTTTGTAGGTTCATCATGATCTAGTAGCATAACTTCCAGAATTGGATTACCGTACCACTCTGGTGCGGACCTCACTCTGGTTGATCTATGTGGTTCAGTAGTATCTTGTCCTGAAGTTTCATGATCATCATCATTAGCTTCATCACTAATTGGTATAGGTGTCGCAGAAACAGTTTTCTGTGATGTACTATTTTCCAATAAGGGAGCAGTTACCTCGTCAAGTTCTACTTTCCTCCCACTCACTTCTTTCGAGAGAAACTCCTTCTCTAGAAATGATCCATTCTTAGCAATGAATGTCTTGCCTTCGGATCTGTGATAGAAGGTATACCCGACAGTTTCCTTTGGGTATCCTATGAAGACACATTTCTCCGCTTTGGGTTCGAGCTTATCAGGTTGAAGCTTTTTCACATAAGCATCGCAGCCCCAAACTTTAAGAAACGACAACTTTGGTTTCTTGCCAAACCATAGTTCATAAGGCGTCGTCTCAACGGATTTTGATGGTGCCCTATTTAACGTGAATGTGGTCGTCTCTAAAGCATAACCCCAAAACGATAGCGGTAAATCAGTAAGAGACATCATAGATCGCACCATATCTAGTAAAGTACGATTACGACGTTCGGACACACCGTTACGTTGTGGTGTTCCGGGTGGCGTGAGTTGCGAAACTATTCCACAATTTTTCAAATGTACACCAAACTCGTAACTCAAATATTCTCCTCCACGATCAGATTGTAGAAACTTTATTTTCTTGTTACGATGATTTTCAACTTCACTCTGAAATTCCTTGAACTTTTCAAATGTTTCAGACTTATGTTTCATTAAGTAGATATACCCATATCTGCTTAAATCATCTGTGAACGTGAGAAAATAACGATATCCGCCACGAGCCTCAATATTCATCGGACCACATACATCGGCATGTATGATTTCCAATAAATCTGTTGCTCTCTCCATAGTACCAGAGAACGGTGTTTTAGTCATCTTGCCTATGAGGCACGGTTCGCAAGTACCAAGTGATTCATAATCAAGTGGTTCCAAAAGCCCATCAGTATGGAGTTTCTTCATGCGCTTTACACCGATATGACCTAAACGGCAGTGCCACAAATAAGTTGCACTATCATTATCAACTCTGCATCTTTTGGCTTCCACATTATGAATATGTGTATTACTACTATCGAGATTCAACAAGAATAGACCACTCTTCAAAGGTGCATGACCATAAAAGATATTACTCATATAAATAGAACAACCATTATTCTCTGATTTAAATGAATAACCGTCTCGCATTAAACAAGATCCAGATATAATGTTCATGCTCAACGCTGGCACCAAATAACAATTATTTAGGTCTAATATTAATCCCGAAGGTAGATGTAGAGGTAGCGTGCCGACCACGATCACATCGACTTTGGAACCGTTTCCCACGCTCATCGTCACCTCGTCCTTTGCTAGCGTCCGCTTATTCCGTAGTCCCTGTTTCGAGTTGCAAATATTAGCAACAGAACCAGTATCAAATACCCAGGTGCTACTGCGAGCTCTAGTAAGGTACACATCAATAACATGTATATCACATATACCTTTGTTCACCTTGCCATCCTTCTTATCCGCCAAATACTTGGGGCAGTTCCGCTTCCAGGGACCAGTCTGCTTGCAATAGAAGCACTCAGTTTCAGGCTTAGGTCCAGACTTGGGTTTCTTCTCCTGAGCAGCAACTTGCTTGCTGTTCTTCTTGAAGTTCCCCTTCTTCTTCCCTTTTCCCTTTTTCTTGAAACTAGTGGTTTTGTTAACCATCAACACTTGATGCTCCTTCTTGATTTCTACCTCCGCAGATTTCAGCATTGCGAAGAGCTCGGGAATAGTCTTGTTCATCCCTTGCATATTATAGTTCATCACGAAGCTCTTGTAGCTTGGTGGCAGTGATTGGAGAATTCTGTCAATGACGCAATCATCTGGAAGATTAACTCCCATCTAAATCAAGTGATTATTATACCCAGACATTTTGAGTATATGCTCACTGACAGAACTGTTCTCCTCCATCTTGCAGCTATAGAACTTATTGGAGACTTCATATCTCTCAATTCGGGCATTTGCTTGAAATATTAACTTCAACTCCTGGAACATCTCATATGCTCCATGACGTTCAAAACGTCATTGAAGTCCCGATTCTAAGCCGTAAAGCATGGCACACTGAACTATCGAGTAGTCATCAGCTTTGCTCTGCCAGACGTTCATAACATCTGGTGTTGCTCCAGCAGCAGGCCTGGCACCTAGCGGTGCTTCCAGGACGTAATTCTTCTGTGCAGCAATGAGGATAATCCTTAGGTTACGGACCCAGTCCGTGTAATTGCTACCATCATCTTTCAACTTTGCTTTCTCAAGGAACGCATTAAAATTCAACGGAACAACAGCACGAGCCATCTATCTACAATCAACATAAACAAGCAAGATACTATCAGGTACTAAGTTCATGATAAGTTTAAGTTCAGTTAATCAAATTACTTAGGAACTCCCACTTAGATAGACATCCCTCTAATCCTCTAAGTGATCACGTGATCCAAATCAACTAAACCATAACCGATCATCACGTGAGATGGAGTAGTTTTCAATGGTGAACATCATTATGTTGATCATATCTACTATATGATTCACGCTCGACCTTTCGGTCTCTGTGTTCCGAGGCCATATCTGCATATGCTAGGCTCGTCAAGTTTAACCTGAGTATTCTGCGTGTGCAAAACTGGCTTGCACCCGTTGTAGATGGACGTAGAGCTTATCACACCCGATCATCACGTGGTGTCTGGGCACGACGAACTTTCGCAACGGTGCATACTCAGGGAGAACACTTCTTGATAATTTAGTGAGAGATCATCTTATAATGCTACCGTCAATCAAAGCAAGATAAGATGCATAAAAGGATAAACATCACATGCAATCAATATAAGTGATATGATATGGACATCATCATCTTGTGCTTGTGATCTCCATCTCCGAAGCACCGTCATGATCACCATCGTCACCGGCGCGACACCTTGATCTCCATCGTAGCATCGTTGTCGTCTCGCCAATCTTATGCTTCTACGACTATCACTACCGCTTAGTAATAAAGTAAAGCATTACATCGCGATTGCATTGCATACAATAAAGCGACAACCACATGGCTCCTGCCAGTTGCCGATAACTTGGTTACAAAACATGATCATCTCATACAATAAAATCAGCATCATGCCTTGACCATATCACATCACAACATGCCCTGCAAAAACAAGTTAGACGTCCTCTACTTTGTTGTTGCAAGTTTTACGTGGCTGCTACGGGCTTAAGTAAGAACTCATCTCACCTACGCATCAAAACCACAACGATAGTTCGTCAAATAGACTCCGTTTTAACCTTCTCAAGGACCGGGCGTAGCCACACTTGGTTCAACTAAAGTTGGAGAGACAGTCTTCCGCAAGCCATCTATGTGCAAAGCACGTCGAGGGAACCGGTCTCGCGTAAGAGTACGCGTAACGTTGGTCCGGATCGTCTCGTCCAACAATACCGCCGAACCAAAGTATGACATGCTGGTAGGCAGTATGACTTGTATTGCCCACAACTCACTTGTGTTCTACTCGTGCAAATAACATCAAACCATAAAAACCTAGGCTCGGATGCCACTGTTGGGGAACGTAGTAATTTCAAAAAATTTCCTATGCACACGCAAGATCATTATGATGCATAGCAACGAGAGGGGAGAGTGTTGTCTACGTACCAACGCAGACCGACTGCGGAAGCGATCACACAACGTAGAGGAAGTAGTCGTACGTCTTCTTCCCGATCCGACCGATCCAAGTACCATTACTCCGGCACCTCCGAGTTCTTAGCACACGTTCAACTCGATGACGATCCTCGGGCTCCGATCCAGCAAAGCGTCGAGGGAGAGTTCCGTCGGCACGACGGCGTGGTGACAATCTTGATGTACTACCGACGCAGGGCTTCGCCTAAGCACTACAACGGTATGATCGAGGTGGAATTTGGTGACAGGGAGCACCGCACACGGCTAAGGAACGATCTCAAGGATCAACTTGTGTGTCTTGGGGTGTCCCCTGCCCCCGTATATAAAGGAGCAAGGGAGGAGGGGCTGGCCGGCCAAGGAGGGAGGCGCAGGAGAGTCCTACTCCCATTGGGAGTAGGATTGCCCTCCAATCCTAGTCCAACTAGGATTCCTTGGAGGGGAAAAGAGGAGGAGGTGGCCGACCACCCTTTCCTAGTCCTAATAGGACTAGGGGAAGGGGGAGGCGCGCAGCCCATCTAGGGCAGCCCCTTCTCTTTTCCACTAAGGCCCATTATGGCCCATCTAGCTCCCGGGGGGTTCCGGTAACCCTCCCGGTATTCCGGTAAAATCCCGATTTCACCCGGAACACTTCCGATGTCCAAACATAGGCTTCCAATATATCAATCTTTATGTCTTGACCATTTCGAGACTCCTCGTCATGTCCGTGATCACATCCGGGACTCCGAACAACCTTCGGTACATCAAAATGCATAAACTCATAATAACTGTCATCGTAATGTTAAGCGTGCGGACCCTACGGTTCGAGAACAATGTAGACATGACCGAGACATGTCTCCGGTCAATAACCAATAGCGGGACCTGGATGCCCATATTGGCTCCTACATATTCTACGAAGATCTTTATCGGTCAGACCGCATAACAACATACGTTGTTCCCTTTGTCATCGGTATGTTACTTGCCCGAGATTCGATCGTTGGTATCCAATACCTAGTTCAATCTCGTTACTGGCAAGTCTCTTTACTCGTTCCGTAATACATCATCTCATAACTAACATCTTAGTTATAATGCTTGCAAGGCTTATGTGATGTGTATTACCGAGAGGGCCCAGAGATACCTCTCCGACAATCGGAGTGACAAAACCTAATCTCGAAATACGCCAACCCAACATCTACCATTGGAGACACCTGTAGTACTCCTTTATAATCACCCAGTTACGTTGTGACGTTTGGTAGTACCCAAAGTTTTCCTCCGGTAAACGGGAGTTGCATAATCTCTTAGTTATAGGAACATGTATAAGTCATGAAGAAAGCAATAGCAACATACTAAACGATCGGGTGCTAAGCTAATGGAATGGGTCATGTCAATCAGATCATTCAACTAATGATGTGACCTCGTTAATCAAATAACAACTCTTTGTTCATGGTTAGGAAACATAACCATCTTTGATTAACGAGCTAGTCAAGTAGAGGCATACTAGTGACACTCTGTTTGTCTATGTATTCACACATGTATTATGTTTCCGGTTAATACAATTCTAGCATGAATAATAAACATTTATCATGATATAAGGAAATAAATAATAACTTTATTATTGCCTCTAGGGCATATTTCCTTCATATTGGTCACATGGCGATGTGAACAATGGGTGTTAATCACATGATGATGTGAACTATCGGTGTTAATCACATGGTGATGTGATCTAGATTATTGACTCTAGTGCAAGTGGGAGACTGAAGGAAATATGCCCTAGAGGCAATAATAAAGTTATTATTTATTTCCTTATGTCATGATAAATGTTTATTATTCATGCTGGAATTGTATTAACCGGAAACATAATACATGTGTGAATACATAGACAAACTTAGTGTCACTAGTATGCCTCTACTAGACTAGCTCGTTAATCAAAGATGGTTATGTTTCCTAACCATGAACAATGTGTTGTTATTTGATTAACAAGGTCACATCATTAGTTGAATGATCTGATTGACATGACCCATTTCATTAGCCTAGCACCCGATCGTTTAGTATGTTGCTATTGCTTTCTTCATGACTTATACATGTTCCTATGACTATGAGATTATGCAACTCCCGTTTACCGGAGGAACACTTTGTGTGCTGCCAAACGTCACAACGTAACTAGGTTATTATAAAGGAGCTCTACAGGTGTCTCCAAAGGTAGATGTTGGGTTGGCGTATTTCGAGATTAGGATTTTTCACTCCGATTGTCGGAGAGGTATCTCTGGGCCCTCTCGGTAATGCACATCACATAAGCCTTGCAAGCATTGTGACTAATGAGTTAGTTGCGAGATGATGTATTACAGAACGAGTAAAGAGACTTGCCGGTAACGAGATTGAACTAGGTATTGGATACCGACGATCGAATCTCGGGCAAGTAACATACCGATGACAAAGGGAACAACGTATGTTATTATGCGGTCTGACCGATAAAGATCTTCGTAGAATATGTAGGAGCCAATATGGGCATCCATGTCCCGCTATTGGTTATTGATCGGAGACGTGTCTCGGTCATGTCTACATTGTTCTCGAACCATAGGGTCCCCACGCTTAAGGTTTCGATGACAGTTATATTATGAGTTTATGAGTTTTGATTTACCGAAGGAGTTCGGAGTCCCGGATGAGATCGGGGACATGACGAGGAGTCTCGAAATGGTCGAGACGTAAAGATCAATATATTGGACGACTATATTCGGACTTCGGAAAGGTTCCGAGTGATTCGGGTATTTTTCGGAGTACCGGAGAGTTACGGGAATTCGCCGGGGAGTATATGGGTCTTATTGGGCCATACGGGAATAGAGGAAAGAGGCCAAAAGGAAGGAGGACTGTGCCCCCCCCTCTGGTCCGAATTGGACAAGGGGCGCAGCCCCCTTTTCCTTATTCCTCTCCCCCTCTTTCCCCTTCTCCTACTCCAACAAGGAAGGAGGGAGTCCTACTCTCAGTGGGAGTAGGACTCCCCTTGGCGCGCCTCCTCCTAGGCCGGCCGCCCCCTCACCCTTGCTCCTTTATATACGGAGGCAGGGGGGCACCCCATGACACACAAGTTGATCATTGAGATCGTTCCTTAGCCGTGTGCGGTGCCCCCTGCCACCATATTCCACCTTGATCATATCGTTGCAGTGCTTAGGCGAAGCCCTGCGTCGGTAGAACATCAAGATCGTCACCACGCCGTCATGCTGACGGAACTCCTCCCCGAAGCTTTGCTGGATCGGAGCCCGGGGATCGTCATCGAGATGTGCGTGTGCTAAGAACTCGGAGGTGCCGGAGTAACGGTGCTTGTGTCAATGCTTCCGTTGCGATCTACAAGGGTACGTAGATCAGACTCTCCCCCTCGTTGCTATGCATCACCATGATCTTGCGTGTGCGTAGGAAATTTTTTGAAATTACTACGTTCCCCAACAGATTGAGACTTAGAATCATCTGGATCAGTGTCAAAGTCTGCATCGACGTAACCTTTTACGACGAACCTTTTGTCACCTCCATAATTGAGACATATCCTTATTCCACTAAGGATAATTTTGACCACTGTCCAGTGATCTACTCCTAGATCACTATTGTACTTCTTTGCCAACATCAGTGTAGGGTATACAATAGATCTGGTACACAGCATGGCATACTTTATAGAACCTATGGCTGAGGCATAGGAAATTACTTTCATTCTCTTTCTATCTTCTGCCGTGGTCGGGTTTTGAGTCTTACTCAATTTCACACCTTGTAACACAGGCAACAACTCTTTTTTGACTGTTCCATTTCGAACTACTTCAAAATCTTGTCAATGTATGTACTCATTGAAAAAACTTATCAAGCGTCTTGATCTATCTCTATAGATCTTGATGCTCAATATGTAAGCAGCTTCACCGAGGTTTTCTTTGAAAAAAATCCTTTCAAACACTCCTTTATGCTTTGCAGAATAATTCTACATTATTTCCGATCAACAATATGTCATTCACATATGCTTATCAGGAATGCTGTAGTGCTCCCACTCACTTTTTTGTAAATACAGGCTTCACCGCAAGTCTGTATAAAACTATATGCTTTGATCAACTTATCAAAGCGTATATTCCAACTCCGAGATGCTTGCACCAGTCCATAGATGGATCGCTGGAGCTTGCATATTTAGTTAACACCTTTAGGATCGACAAAACCTTCTAGTTGCATCGTATACAACTCTTCTTTAATAAATCCATCAAGGAATGCAGTTTTGTTTATCCATTTGCCAGATTTCATAAAATGCGGCAATTGCTAACATGATTTGGACAGACTTAAGCATAGATACGAGTGAGAAACTCTCATCGTAGTCAACACCTTGAACTTGTCGAAAACCTTTTGCGACAATTCTAGCTTTGTAGATAGTAACACTACTATCAGCGTCCGTCTTCCTCTTGAAGATCCATTATTTTCTATGGCTTGCCGATCATCGGGCAAATCCATCAAAGTCCATACTTTGTTCTCATACATGGATCATATCTCAGATTTCATGGCCTCAAACCATTTCGCGGAATCTGGGCTCATCATCGCTTCCTCATAGTTCGTAGGTTCATCATGGTGAAGTAACATGACCTCCAGAACAGGATTACCGTACCACTCTGGTGCGGATCTCACTCTGGTTTACCTACGAGGTTCGGTAGTAACTTGATCTGAAGTTACATGATCATCATCATTAGCTTCCTCACTAATTGGTGTAGTAGTCACAGGAACAGATTTCTGGGATGAACTACTTTCCAATAAGGGAGCAGGTACAGTTACCTCATCACGTTCTACTTTCCTCCCACTCACTTCTTTTGAGAGAAACTCCTTCTCTAAAAAGGATCCATTCTAAGCAACGAATATCTTGCCTTCGGATCTGTGATAGAAGGTGTACCCAACTGTCTCCTTTGGGTATCCTATGAAGACGCATTTCTCCGATTTGGGTTTGAGCTTATCAGGATGAAACTTTTTCACATAAGCATCACAACCCCAAACTTTAAGAAACGACAACTTTGGTTTCTTGCTAAACCATAGTTCATATAGTGTCATCTCAACGGATTTAGATGGTGCCCTATTTAACGTGAATGCAGCTATCTCTAATGCATAACCCCAAAACTTTAGTGGTAAATCAGTAAGAAACATCATAGATTGCACTATATCCAATAAAGTACGGTTATGACGTTCGGACACACCATTATGCTGTGGTGTTCCAGGTGGCATGAATTTGTGAAACTATTCCACATTGTTTTAATTGAAGACCAAACTCGTAACTCAAATATTCATCTCCGTGATCAGATCGTGGAAACCTTATCTTCTTGTCGCGATGATTTTCCACTTCACTCTGAAATTCTTTGAACTATTCAAATGTTTCAGACTTATGTTTCATCAAGTAGATATACCCATATCTACTTAAACCATCTGTGAAGGTCAGAAAATAACGATACCCGCCGCGAGCTTCAACATTCATCAGACCACATACATCTGTATGTATGATTTCCAACAAATCTGTTGCTCTCTCCATAATACCGGAGAACGGTGTTTTTAGTCATCTTTCCCATAAGACATGGTTCGCAAGCACCAAGTGATTCATAATCAAGTGACTCCAAAATCTCATCAGCATGGAGTTTCTTCATGCGCTTTACACCAATATGACCTAAACGGCAGTGCCACAAATAAGTTCCACTATCATTATTAACTTTGCGTCTTTTGGTTTCAATATTATGAATATGTGTATCACTACGATCGAGATCCAATGAAACATTTTCATTGGGTGTGTAACCATATAAGGATTTATTCATGTAAACAGAACAACAATTTATTCTCTTACTTAAATGAATAACCGTATTACAATAAACATGATCAAATCATATTCATGCTCAACGCAAATACCAAATAACAATTATTTAGGTTCAACACTAATCCTGAAAGTATAGGGAGTGTGCGATGATGATCATATCAATCTTGGAACCACTTCCAACACACATCATCACTTCACCCTTAACTAGTCTCTGTTTATTCTGCAACTCCCATTTCGAGTTACTAATCTTAGCAACTAAACTAGTATCAAATACTGAGGGGTTGCTATAAACACTAGTAAAGTACACATCAATAACATGTATATCAATATACTTATGTTCACTTTTCCATCCTTCTTATCTGCCAATCACTTGGGGTAGTTTCGTTTCCAGTGACCAGTTCCTTTGCAGTAGAAGCACTTAGTCTCAGGCTTAAGACCAGACTTGGGCTTCTTCACTTGAGCAGCAACTTGCTTGCTGTTCTTCTTGAAGTTCCCTTTTTTTCCTTTGCCCTTTTCTTGAAACTAGTGGTCTTGTCTATCATCAACACTTGATGTTTTTCTCGATTTCTACCTTCGTCAATTTCAGCATTACGAAGAGCTTGGGAATCGTCTCCGTTATCCCTTGCATATCATAGTTCTTCACGAAGTTCTACTAACTTGGTGATGGTGACTAGAGAATTCTGTCAATCACTATTTTATCTGGAAGATTAACTCCCACTTGATTCAAGCGATTGTAGTACCCAGACAATCTGAGCACATGCTCACTAGTTGAGCGATTCTCCTCCATCTTTTAGCTACATAACTTGTTGGAGACTTCATATCTCTCAACTCGGGTATTTGCTTAAAATATTAACTTCAACTCCTGGAACATCTCATATGGTCCATGACATTCAAAACGTCTTTGAAGTCCCGATTCTAAGCCGTTAAGCATGGTGCACTAAACTATCAAGTAGTCATCATATTGAGCTAGCCAAACGTTCATAACGTCTGCATCTGCTCCTGCAATAAGTCTGTCACCTAGCGGTGCATCAAGGACATAATTCTTCTGTGCAGCAATGAGGATAAACCTCAGATCACGGATCCAATCCGCATCATTGCTACTAACATCTTTCAACACAATTTTCTCTAGGAACATATCAAAATAAACACAGGGAAGCAACAACGCGAGCTATTGATCTACAACATAGATATGCTAATACTACCAGGACTAAGTTCATGATAAATTAAAGTTCAATTAATCATATTACTTAAGAACTCCCACTTAGATAGACATCCCTCTAATCCTCTAAGTGATCACGTGATCCAAATCAACTAAACCATGTCCGATCATCACGTGAGATGGAGTAGTTTTCAATGGTGAACATCACTATGTTGATCATATCTACTATATGATTCACGTTCGACCTTTCGGTCTCCCTGTTCCGAGGCCATATCTGTATATGCTAGGCTCGTCAAGTTTAACCTGAGTATTTCGCGTGTGCAACTGTTTTGCACCCGTTGTATTTGAACGTAGAGCCTATCACACCCGATCATCACGTGGTGTCTCAGCACGAAGAACTTTCGCAACGGTGCATACTCAGGGAGAACACTTCTTGATAATTAGTGAGAGATCATCTTAAAATGCTACCGTCAAACTAAGCAAAAATAAGATGTATAAAAGATAAACATCATATGCAATCAAAATATGTGACATGATATGGCCTTCATCATCTTGCGCCTTTGATCTCCATCTCCAAAGTACTGTTATGATCTATATTGTCACCGGCATGACACCATAATCTCCATCATCTTGATCTATATCAATGTGTCGTCACATGGTCGTCTCGCCAACAATTTCTCTTGCAACTATTGCTATCGCATAGCGATAAAGTAAAGCAATTATTGGGCACTTGCATCTTATGCAATAGAGAGACAACCATAAGGATTTTGCCAGTTGCCGATAACTTCAACAAAACATGATCATCTCATACAACAACTTATATCTCATCACGTCTTGACCATATCACATCACAACATGCCCTGCAAAAACAAGTTAGACGTCCTCTACTTCGTTGTTGCAAGTTTTACATGGTTGCTACGGGTTTAAGCAAGAACCAATCTTACCTACGCATCAAAACCACAACGATAGTTTGTCAAGTTGGTGCTATTTTAACCTTCGCAAGGACCGGGCGTAGCCACACTTGGTTCAACTAAAGTTGGAGAAACTGACACCCGGCAGCCACCTGTGTGCAAAGCACGTCGGTAGAACCAGTCTTGCGTAAGCGTACGCGTAATGTCGGTCCGGGCCACTTCATCCAACAATACCGCCGAACCAAAGTATGACATGCTGGTAAGCAGTATGACTTATATCGCCCACAACTCACTTGTGTTCTACTCGTGCATATAACATCAACACATAAAACCTAGGCTCTGATGCCACTGTTGGGGAACATAGTAATTTCAAAAAATTTCCTACGCACACGCAAGATCATGGTGATGCATAGCAACGAGAGGGGAGAGTATGATCTACGTACCCTCGTAGAGCGATAGCGGAAGCGTTATGACAACGCGGTTGACATAGTCGTACGTCTTCACGGGCCGACCGATCAAGCACCGAAACTACGGCACCTCCGAGTTCTAGCACACGTTCAGCTCGATGACGATCCTCGGACTCCGATCCAGCAAAGTGTCGGGGAAGAGTTCCGTCAGCACGATGGCGTGGTCATGATCTTGATGTTCTACCGTCGCAGGGCTTCGCCTAAGCACTGCTACAATATTATCAAGGAGTATGGTGGAAGGGGGCACCACACACTGCTAAGAAAACGATCACGAGGATCAACTTGTGTGTCTAGGGGTGCCCCCCTGCCCCTGTATATAAAGGAGCAAGGGGGGAGGCCGGCCGGCCCTAGAGCGCGCCAAGGAGGAGTCCTCCTCCTAGTAGGAGTAGGACTCCCCTCTTTCCTACTCCTACTAGGAGGGGGAAAGGAAGGGGGAGAGGGAGAAGGAAAGGGGGGGGGGCACCGCCCCCCCCTCTCCTAGTACAATTCGGACCAGAGGGGGAGGGGCGCGCGGCCCACCATGGCCGCCCCTCTCTCTCTCCACTAGGGCCCATAAGGCCCATTACTTCTCCCCCGGGGGGGGGGGGAGGCGGTTCCGGTAACCCTCCGGCACTCCGGTTTTCTCCGAAATCACCCGGAACACTTACGGTGTTCGAATATATCCGTCCAATATATCAATCTTTATGTCTCGACCATTTCGAGACTCCTCGTCATGTCCCCGATCTCATCCGGGACTCCGAACTCCTTCGGTACATCAAAACTCATAAACTCATAATATAATTATCATCGAAACCTTAAGCATGCGGACCCTACGGGTTCGAGAACAATGTAGACATGGCCGAGACACGTCTTTAGTCAATAACCAATAGCGGAACCTGGATGCTCATATTGGCCCCTACATATTCTACGAAGATCTTTATCGGTCAGACCGCATAACAACATACGTTGTTCCCTTTGTCATCGGTATGTTACTTGCCCGAGATTCGATCATCGGTATCTTAATACCTAGTTCAATCTCGTTACCGGCAAGTCTCTTTACTCGTTCTGTAATACATCATCTCGCAACTAACTTATTAGTTGCAATGCTTGCAAGGCTTATGTGATGTGCATTACCGAGAGGGCCCAGAGATACCTCTCCGACAATCGGAGTGACAAATCCTAATCTCAAAATACGCCAACCCAACATGTACCTTTGGAGACACCTGTAGAGCTCCTTTATAATCACCCAGTTACGTTGTGACGTTTGGTAGCACACAAAGTGTTCCTCCGGTAAACGGGAGTTGCATAATCTCATAGTCACAGGAACATGTATAAGTAATGAAGAAAGCAATAGCAACATACTAAACGATTGAGTGCTAAGCTAACGGAATGGGTCAAGTCAATCACATCATTCTCCTAATGATGTGATCCCGTTAATCAAATAACAACTCTTTGTCTATGGTTAGGAAACATAACCATCTTTGATTAACGAGCTAGTCAAGTAGAGGCATACTAGTGACACTCTGTTTGTCTATGCATTCACACATGTATTATGTTTTTGGTTAATATAATTCTAGCATGAATAATAAACATTTATCATGAAATAAGGAAATAAATAATAACTTTATTATTGCCTCTAGAGCATATTTCCTTCAGCTGGGCCCCAGCATAACCCAGAAAAGCAAGGTGGCAGTTTCTAGCATGATTTTGCTTTGTGGCCTTCCCTTCTTCTCGATCAGATTTCCTCCTTTTGGCCCACTTCACATCTTTTGTCCAATATCCCAGCGCCTCTGGTCCGGTGTGATTAGCTAGCAGCAACACTGTCCTAGATGGAATTTTATTTAACCTCAATCCCCAACAACCGCTGCTGTTGCATGTCACTAATGCCACAATGGCAGCTTTTACATCGGTGGAGAAAAACAATGGGAATACAACTTGTACATCCCCTAAAATTAATATTAATAATTATTAAATGGTACTACGCCCGATGGGCACCCGATAGGGTCGAGTTACCCAATGGGTATGGGTGTGGGCGTAGGATGGGCCCAATTGTGTAATTGGGCATGGAACTGGTAGAGGTCGACCCAGCTAAACCCGACCCGACTGCCAGGTTGATCCAGATCCAGTCGTGCATGGATCGCTCATTGGATGGTTGGAAAAACATGAAAGAAGGAAAAGAAGGGAGCATTGTTGTATGGGGTCGGGCCTCCAGCATAACCCAGAAAAGCAAGGCGGCACGAGAGCATCCAACCCACCGATCCAAACTTGGGCAGCACATGAAAATATAATTGGAAAAAATTATTTATGTGTGCAGTCCAATGTATTGAGCAGTTTCTGTGTGCGTTAATTCTAGGTGGCATGTTCTCACAACCATTACCGGTGCAAGGTCCGCCCCACCTTAAAAGAATCCGTGCTCCGCCACTACTTGTGGTCCCTTGTGTTTTGAGACGAAGGTCAGACGTGCCTTGTGCAACCAACCAACCAGCTGCAGCAGCAGGTGTAGACAGGAGAGTGCAGATGGCAGTTTCTACCACGATTTTTCTTTGCGGCCTCCTTTCTTTTTCGAAGGGATTTCTTCCTCTTGACGCACATCACCGCTTTTGTCCAGTAGCCTAGCACCTCTGGTCTGGTGTGATTCGCTAGCAGCAACACTGCCTGGATGGAATTGTACATAACCTAAGTCCCCAACAACCACAACTGTTGCATGTCACCAATGCCATAATGACATCTTTTATATCGGTGGTGAAAAACGGTAGAAATGCAATGCCATTCTTTTATATCGATGGATCGATTCGACTGGTATTAAATTTCATGTGACAAATTCAGTATACAAGCTAAAATTTTGCACATCATTGGCCAGATGATTTACAAAAAATGACTGCATGTTCTCAACTAAAACCTGCTGGTGGGCAGTACCTGATCATAAGGAAGCAATCTTCTCTTTTCAAATTCAAATTGAATGGCATGTTCACAGCACCACAAGGCCCCAGCTGATGATGATGAAATCAGAGGCAGTAAAAAAGGCATCTGCATACTGTACACAAGGAAACAGAAGCTCCAAAAAGACTGAAACTTTTTCTTTTGGAAAGAGAAAAAATACAGCTGCCCTTTCGCTCACGTACCCCCGCCTCCGTCCCCCGCAAGATTGCGGTTTTGCAAATAGTGCCATCGATCTCTCCTCTCCTCGTCGCCTCGAACTCCCCCTAAACCCCAACCGATCGAACCCCTCCGCCTCCGTCCCCGTCCCGTCCATGGCCTACTTCTGCACGCTCTCCGGCGAGGACCTCTCCCTCTCCCTCCCAACAAGGGGCGGCGAGAGGACGCGCGCGCTGGCGGGTCACATGGCGTCCGCTCTGGCGCCGGAGGAGGGCGCGGGCGCCAAGAACGTCGACGAGGGGCTCGGGAGCGCCGTGGGGCGCCCGTCGAGGCACCGGGCCTTGCGCTCGGACGCGGCGGAGGTGCTTCAGGAGGGGGGATGCGACCGGCGGACCAAGACCAAGAAGCGGGCGGCGCGTGCGGCGAAGGGGGAGGGGCGCGCTCGGTACGGCTGCGCGTTCGAGGAGGAGGAGGAGGGGATCGCGGCGCCGAATCGGCTGGTGTGGTCCAAGGTGAAGGGCTACCCGTGGTGGCCGGCCCAGGTGCTCGACCCGGCGGACGCGTCGGCGCTCGCGCTGGCGGAGCGCCGGAAGGACGGGGCCCTCCTCGTCGCCAACTTCTGGCAGAAGACGTTCGCGTGGGTGTCCGGCGCGGCGTCGCTCCGCCCGTTCCGCGACGGGTTCCGGCGCTTCGCCGCCGTCGACCGCGCCCACGTCCAGCTCTGGGGCGCCCGCGCCACCATGTCCCCGTTCGCCTCCGCCCTGGACACCGCGCTCGGCGAGGTCGCGCGCCGCGTGGAAGCCGGCCTGTCGTGCGGCTGCGCCATCGGCTACCGCGTCTCCAAGAAGCAGGTGATCGACAACCCCGGCGTCCGTGAGGGCGCGCAGGGCGCGGTGGTGGATGCCGCCTTCACCAGGGACGCGTTCCGCGGCGAGGCGTTCGTCGAGTACGTCTCCGCGCTTGCCGTCGCGCCGCTGGCCGGAGCCGACAGGCTCGAGCTCACCGTCGCCATGGCGCAGCTCACGGCCTTCACCCGGTGGAGGGGAACCCGAGGCCTCCCCGTGTACACGGCTTGCCATGGCATCGACGACATCGCCGACGGTGTCAGGGAGGGCACGCCGGCACGCCGTGCCACCAAGAGGGGAAGGCCAAAGGGCGACAATGCCGCCGAGGGCAAACGGAAGATGTCAAGGTACTGCACCTGCGACGGCAGCGCAAGCGAGAGCACGGAAGATCCCTTGGAGATGGAGGAGAAGTATGAGCCCAGGCCACAGCCCGCGTCTCACCAGACGACCACGAAGATTGGGAGGCTCATGAGCCAGGCCGCACGCCGGATGTCGCTGTCGCCGGTGAGCCACAAAGCCGATCCTCAGGCGAATGCAGGTGTGACGATGACAAGGTGCACCGGGGCTGCTGCTGCTGCTGATCATACCACCGCTGCTCCTTCAGCGAAGCCGCAGAATGGTGGCCTCAACAAGGATGAGCCTTTGCTGACCGGGCTGTCGCTGAACTTCACCGGCCCGGACACCGTCCCTCCGGCGAGTGACCTCGTCAAGATCTTCAGCAAGTTTGGGCCTGTGGTGGAAGCCAGGCCAGAAGGTTTGACGGTCTCCATGGTGATCTTCAAGAGGAAATTGGATGCCGAGGCGGCGTTTTCAAGCACCCCGAAGATCCGTGCCCTGGACCCAAATCTGGTCAGCTACCGCCTCGCCTACTCGCTGCCGGCTCCTACACCGGCTGATTCTCCACAGAGCCCAATGAACACCGATGAAATGGATCACCTATTTATTGATGATGATGAAGCGCTTCAGTAGCCTGACTACTATGGGTTTTGTTTTGGGGGATCACTCAGGTTTCTGCTGCTCATCCTGGCAATGTTTCTTTTTTGGCTGATCAATGACATTGCAGCACTTGCTGTTCCTATGTTACTAACTATCAATGTTGTTTTTCCTCTTGCAGGTTATTTTCGATAGGAGGAGGCAATGAAAGAGATTACATGTTCAAATCAAGCAAGCAAGCAAGTTTTGAAGTATCTATGATAGACTGTAGCAGGGAAAAGTTCAGGAACTATATATTGTCAGTTATGTTGTATCCATGTGGACTGGTAGCTTCCAGCAGTTACACCTTTTTTGCTTGTCTTCTACAAAGTGTTGTTTGATGACTATGTTAGTGAGTTTTATCTTTGGTGCAAAGACATCTAAGTTGATGATGCCTTTTATCTATCTATCTATCTATCTATCTATCTATATATCTGGATTTTGGATTCATTCTGACATGCCCCCTGATTGGTGCTGTATTATCTGCATTGCAAAGCTGGTTAAAGACCATGATGTGCTCAATTTTCATTTTGCAAATGATTTTACCAGTCCATGTCTATACAGGCTTGTCCCCACATGTTCAAATCATGCAAGGAAGGTTATAGTACTACTACATGATAGCCTGTAGCAGGAAGTTCAGGAACCAGTCAGTTATGTTGTATCCATGTGGACTGGTGAAGTAGTTTCCAGCAGTTGCAGTGTTGTTTAATGACTATGTTAGTGAGTTATCTGTGTTGCAAAGACATATAATTTCATGATGCTTTATATATCTATCTATCTATAGTTTTGATTTTGGAATCGTTCGAGCTACAACTTATGCAGCAGAAAGCTGCTCTGATTTGTGCATGCTGCGTTCAGTTTTCCATCTGAAATTATTGTAGCAGTACATGTGTGTGCAGACTTATTTAGTCTGGTAACTGGTTCCATGCTCTTTAAACAAAATGTGAGATTGAAATCCTGAATTGTTAGTATGTTTCATATCCAATTCATCACAAATTCCACCAACATTACGATAAGGCCCCGCAAGGAGGCCTGATGGACATTTAAAATCTCCAATTTGCTTGCTAACAAGACCAGAGCAAATTAAGTCTCCAAACTAGAGGGATTAACTTGCAGATGATGAGCGATAATAATTATAATGCGTACCAATGGAACGAACAAGTGTAGGATACTGCAAACTGTTGCTGCAGGATCAATCGATTCAGCAAGGAAGTAATCATTTGCAACCAAACAGCATCAATACATTCTCAACTTGGAGGTGTCAAGATATCACGTTACATACATTGACTCGAAAGAATCAAAGTGGGCTGTACAGAGTTGATCTAACCGGAGGGGAGAAAATTGGAGTTGCACATTCAGCGCGACCGATCCCCGGCCAGAAACATCAAGAGATCAGAAGAAGAGAAAACAATGCTCTACCCTATCTAGTATGTACATTGCTCCTACCCCTTCTGACCCTTGTCATGACAAGTGGAAGGAGCCTAAACCCTCGGCCAGAGCGTATTTGAGTTTAGCTTTCATGATCTCCTGCGATGATCCAGAAACACAGAGGGTGAGAAATCTTCCCGGCTTTGCATGCTTGTAGAATGAAGTATTAACTATGTATGCATGGGTGGGTCTCTTTTCATGGTACCTTCGAGGAGTAAGGAGGAAGCTTGATGAAGTGCCGGCAAGTGTTGACGCTTGGCAACTCGTTGTCGACGTTGCCATCACATTGCTGTTGAACATAATGAATGTCGTTCAGAACAGTTTCATCGGAATCTCAGACTTTTGCCATATTAGAGTATAGTTTCTTATGAGAAACAGAATTGCGAACCTTTCGCACGACGGTGAGCTTTGGATCGAGCGAAGCTAGTCCACCAAGTGGGAGCTGAGGAGCACCAGTGGTGAATTGGAGGAATGCCCGCTGGTCCTCTCTTTCAAACTCCCGCAAGATCTCCAGGAACTGCACCAATGGATTATTGAGTATTAGCATTTCAGTTCTATATTATTAGCTGTTCAGAAGACAAATACTCCCCCCTATAAAAATATAAGACGTTTTTGCAGTTCAAATTGAACAGCAAAAACGCCTTATATTTTGGTACAGAGGTAGTATTTGAGAAGCTTGTGTCTACGTTCTACTTACACTTTTTATTGGTGGACTGCTAGCATCGTAGCCATGCTCGAATTCGATGTGATCTTCAAGTTTGCTTGACTGCAAGAAGCATACCAAGTCAAACCATTAAGCAAAAACACTTTGTAGCAATGAAGATAAGAAACAATGGGGTGCTTACAGCCCAAGAATCTTGTTCACCACAAAGTATGCGCTCCATCTCTTCCTCGTCGAACATTCTAAGGGTCTTCAGAGCAAAGACCTGCAAGTTGTCAAAACAGGTCAGTACTTGTCCACTTCAGAAAAGAAGATAAAATATATTTGATCTAATTATTCAACAGAAAACTGACCTCGTTGACTGCAGACTTGAAAGCCTCGACCTGTTTCGCAATCCCACCCTTCAAGGTCGCATCAACTATCAAATTTACATACTCCTCCAGATTGTCTAGGGTCACCATCTTGTCTGAGCCTCCAGGAACAAGCTCATATTCAGAATTTCCAGGAAGAGTAAAGTCCAGGCACAAATCTTCCAGTCTCACATTTTTATATGACAAATCTGCGCTGGGATTGGATGTCTTCTCTGAAGATTTCTCCAAGAACTTCTTCCTTTTAACTAGTGCCTGAAACTCCATTACCGTTTTGCCCAGCTCAGGATCAAATGATGGAATGTCGTAGATATCAAGCTCCTAAAATAAAAAAAAGATCCATGATAAGAACATATAGGAGATGCAATTGAGCAAAGAAGAGGGAATGGATAAACAGTTATTGGATGATTGCTGAAGGAAGTACCTGGCCAAGCATGATCTTGTAGAATGCTTTTGAGAGCGGGATGTCCAGGATCCTTCCATCAAGAAGGGCTCTGGCTACAACATGTCCAAGAAGCTTGAACTTTTTTACCACGTCAGACAATTCGATCCCCCGTGTTGAAGTGCCTACTGAGGACCATGGCTGTGGAAACAGCCCAAAGCTAGAACGAACGAATCCAGTTTCTCCTGCTTTTCTAGCATTATTATCGCCTCTCCACATCCCAATCCCGAGCCTCTGAAGTTCATGACTAACAGTACTGTAAAATTCAAAGGTTGGGCCTCGCCCAGTCCCAACCTCTCCATGAAATACCACCTCAATGGTTTTGGTGCTTGACCCATGTTTGATCATCATAGAGGCAGCACTTTCAAGTATGTTATCTCGTGTTACTTTGTGCTTCTTCATCTTTTTACTTGCCTCATTTGGAGCATCACTTTCCTCTTCCTCGTCTGGTGAAGCCTCATCTGGAGTACTTGAACCATCCGGAGCACTTGCCTCATCTCCCATGAATGAGCGATGCACTGTCAGGCAAAAGTACTTCCACCGTGCACTGAAGGACAATAAGAAGGGACAAGTTTCCACCAGATAGACACACCACGAGGGTACCAGCCCATCCTCAAACAAGCCCTCTTGCATTTGCATCTCGAGCTTATTCGTCAGAAGGCTACTCATGAACTGATGCTGTGGAATCGGAGAGATTGTCACCTTAAGGTCATCCAAACTCCGGAGGTAGCCTTCAGCAAATTTGCATATCTGCTGATCCATTGACAGCTGATATGAAAAACGATTAAGCCCTTCAAGAACTTTCAGCGTTAATAACAAGTTGTAGGATGGATCAGATTCATCCACATCACCAGGAAGCTTCCCAAGGAATAGAGTAGAGAAAAATGGGTCCTTTACCAATGACTGTTCAAGTTTTTCCTGCATGGCGAATAGCCGAGTATTACAGGAACTCGGAGAAGAGATGTTCTCGCATTTGTTTCTGTTATATGATATTCTGTGCTCTTCATCCCAAAAAGACGAGTCAATCATAATATCAGATTGTCCTGCATTCATTAAACGCACAAGTGACTCAAAAATTGTTGCAGATGGCTGGAGTTTTGTGCCTTTGTAAGAGAACATCAATCTTGAGGATCCCTGCGCATTCCCTTTGGAAACCTCAGGCCAAAGGACTGCTTCAATGTCACCTGGCTTTGAAGAAAGACTAACTGGGAGAACACCACCATAAATGCGCAATTCCTTCTCCCTGCGCGCCTTTACAAATTTTATATCCAGTAATTCTGATTCCTGGGTTGTTGAATGCCTCAGAGGAATCATCGTGCTCTCACGGGTACGCTGTCCATGATCAGATAGTATTACAGGAAAACTGTCGTAAGACATGTGCAGAGCATCTAGCAGCTTATCCACCAAAATCTCAAGGGGCTTCACGGAGCTTCCATTGGACACCTTAAGAGCCAAATGGGTGAACTTCTGCAATCGATGTTGCACTTCCTTAAGCTGCTCTGCTAAGTCCTGGCAATTATTGAGGTTTGACTTCAAATATGCCCCGTTGGAGAGATAATCTACTAAATACTTGGCTGATCCGCTCTTTGCAAACGTAAAAGTAGAGGTACTTGGAAGTTCATCTGATAAAAATTTCCTCGAAATATCAGACAACTCTTTGCAGAGATCCAGATCCTGGGTGGGGACTGTCAAGGCATGCCGATTCAGCCTAGCAAAAAAATCTTTAACAAATTTAAGAACACATCCAAACCTATGTGGAGATTTGTTATTTGCTTTCACCACAACAAAGCTTTTCTTGATCTCTTCTGCTAGATTCAAGATAGCATTGTTCTCAATCTTGCATCCATCTGTCGAGGAAGAATCCAAGTCCAATTCAAAGCACAAACACCATTCTTGCGCATTGTTTTTCTTTTTCAACTTCTGACTGGAGTTTCTATTTTTTTCTTGTGCTTGTATGGTCTCAATTGCATGCTTTACACCCTCCTTGGTAAAACTCTCGAAGAAAAACTGATGGTGCTTTTTCAGGAGGGTCTTTGAAACTTCGAGCGTTTGGAACACGATATGGCGGTTCTTCCGGGCCAACAGACAAGTAAGAAAGCTGATACAAGAATAAAAAAAAAGCATGACCAACATGCGAGATTGAAATACAATAAATGTCATGTTTCAGACTTATCCAAAATCTTTTCAAAGACGACAATTGTGGCAAAAATTTACCTTGAGAGATTTGCAGTCTTCTGCAACTCCACCAGGAAAGTAGGTGTGCTTAACTCAACAATGTTGCCGATGACAACAATGCACCTGTAGCAAACCGATGATAGCACACCACATTTCGCAACCTACGTTTGGAGTGCAGGAATATGTATGTAAAGGGACAGTTCTAGTGCCAGTTCCTTTCCTTAGGATACTGAAATTTATGTCAAATTGTCAAGGGACTGGTACCTGTGTTATAAGGGTCACAATGCTAGCAAGCTGGTCAATGTGTGCATTTTGCTCTGTGGAGGCATTCTCCTGCCCAGATGCTCCAAGAGGCCGCATAAGCTGGTAGATGAATTCCACAAGCATCTCCAACTGATGTTTGGAAATCAATAGTGTCAATGATATGGATTTGCATGGCAACAAAATCCGGCACACCCAGGAAATACAACGAGGACAAGTATAGTACCTTATCGCTGCCACTGTGCGAGCGACTGTAGTAAGTAATCATCTGCTTGAGCAAATCGCAGACACCAAGGTCGAAAAGGGAGTTCACAGCCTTCTCTGAGGCGGAGGCAATGTGTTTGAGCAGCCCAAGGATGCCCTGCCACACATGCCGATTCATCAATGAGTCCTCGCTCGCGAAAGATGTGACAAGAACGGTGGTAAAACAAAATGCAAAGCTGGTGGTGACTGAGGAGACTGATCATGGCACATACAGGTAAAGTGTCGTCGCCGAGGGTCTTCCAGCCGTCCTTGTCCAGCAGCCCCATGGCCGTGTCGATCACCTTGGACTCGCAGAGCCTGTCCATGTGCTCGGCCTTGCCGTGAGCATCGGCAGCGAGCATTCCCAGGCAAGAGAGCGCCGACTCCAGTATCTGGCATCCACAGAGACCGATCATACATCAGAACAGCTGCTTCTAAAATCAGGGAGACAAAAGAGTGACAGGTCACAGGTAACAAGCCGAGTACCGAGTTGTCGGCGGACTGCAGGAGGTTGCAGAGCGCCGGCGCGGCCTCCATGGCCTTGGGCACGTCCGCGTCGTCGCATTCCTGGACGAGCTCGGCGACGATCTTGAGCGCCACTTTCTGCAGGCATTCCCACAAATAGGTGGTGAGCAGAGGCACGCCGGTGTTCTTTTCCAACAGGCATAACAGAACGCACGCGGCGGCACAAGCCGCGGAGGTTTGCAGTAATAAGGGAGGCTGACCTGCTTGCTGGCGGAGAGGAAGTCGAAGAGGTGCAGCGCGGCGGCGGCGACGCCGAGGCGGAGGCACTGGTCCGGGCATTCCTCGGATATCTTGTCCAGAGCTCGGAGGCACTGCCGCCGGGACAGAAGAAGCCAGCCGGAGTGAGTACACAGTAGCAGTAATAATCCCACGACCAGATAATAAACAAATAAATGCCGCATATGTTCCGATTATTTTCTTTTGCAGTAGAACATTAATTACAGTAAATTTTAATTGTGATACTAGTAGTAAAATTTTGATTTGCTAGCCATGCAATAAGTGAACAAGAACGTCGATCTATCCGCGCACCGCACGTCAAAATAGGATTTAATTAGAACAATGGGGCCAGTTAAGGAAATCTATGATTCGATGTAGGGTTTAAGCCGGGGGTTTAAGAATTAAGATCATCATCGTCGGCGGTAACTAATCAATGAGCTGCCGGCGCCGGACGGACGTACCTCCTCGGCGAGCTCGATGTTGTCGGCGGTGAGCAGGCGGTCGCGGAGCGCCTCGACGGCGCCGTGCTGGGCGAAGGTGGGGGCCCACTGCGGCAGGATGTCGACGGCCTCGGCGATGGCCCGCGCGGCGAAGACGGGCAGGTCGCCCTGGTCGACGGCGCCGGGGGCGGCGGCGGCGAGGAAGCCGGGGAGGCGGGCCGCGAAGTAGGCGACGTCGACGATGCCGAGGAGCACGTCCGGGTCGGTGAGCGCGAGCGTGTCGCAGAGCGTGGCCAGCGCCGCCGCGTGCGCGTCCGCGCACGCGGCCTCGTCGGTCAGCGCCGCCTGCACGTAGAGGAGGATCTCCGCCATCGGTCGTGCGCGTGCGTGACTGTCTCGCCGCCGGCCTGCGGCGGCGAGAGAGGTTTGGCGAGGTCGTGTTCTGCGGAGGTTTCGATCGGCGCTGCTGCTGCGGCCTGCGGGGGCGAGGGAGGCCTAGTACGACTTTTATGCGTGGCGGCGTGGGCGTCACGGATATACCCAGGGGGCCCAGCTGGTTGCGGGGTCGGCCCGCCAGCTCGGTTAGGAGTCCGAGTAGGCTCAGCATGTTAGAGTTGTAGACGCATCGATCAAATCTCGCGCTATTTTCTGTGCCGTGTGGCCACAAGTTAATCAAAGCTCCTGTCATCTTTAAATTCAATTGTAAGAAGAACAATAAGTTAATCAAGCTCTTGGAGGTGTACAAGTGACGGAGTCTGGTCCAATTGCAATGTTTTTCTTGATGGCTTGGAACAACTTCATCTTCCTAAAATCGTTACCATGAAGAGGATGTATATGAGAGATTTTGTTGTAATTCTTAGTTTTATTATTAGTAGCAAGTTATACTTTGTAGTTTCTTGCAATGTTCAAAAGATCGATCGACTCAACGATTAATCGCTCAGTTTATTGCTACTCACTGGGTAGCCGGTTATTATGCCTTATCTTCGCTATTAATTGCTTGGCCGATTTAACACTTTGACAAGTGAATTATCAGGGATCTAGCAATAAATTAGCCCGGACCCTGTCGCTAGAAACGACAAAATCAGGTCTCCCCCTTCAGTAGCCTCTCCCGCACAACACGCCTCCCCACTCGATAGGGGTTTGGTCACTTGCCCAACGCCGCCATGCTCCCAATTCACCCGCCGCCGCCACCTTGCTCGCCTCCGGCGGCCAGAGCTAGCCCCATCTGAGCTGCCCGCCCTCTAGATCTTCCCCTTGTCTTCCCCAAGAGCTCAATCACCAGTGCCCTATGCATATCCCCATCTCCCAGCTCCTATAGGACGAGGAGCAAGACACTGATGACTAGAGCAACTTGACGACGCCACTACTTCCTCCGGCGGCATGAGAGTCGCGCTGCCCCTACCTCTAGCAGCAAGATGCTGATGACTGGAGAAAGCTCAATATTTTTAGCTTTAATATCTAAAACATCATATTCACCCATAAGGCTCCTTTTAATCTTCCTAATTTCTGCCCCAACATTAATTCTGTTGGGGAACGTAGTAATTTCAAAAAAATTCCTACACATCCACAGGATCATGGTGATGCATAGCAACGAGAGGGGAGAGTGTGTCCACGTACCCTCGTAGACCGAAAGCGGAAGCGTTAGCACAACGCGGTTGATGTAGTCGTACGTCGTCACAATCTGACCAATCCAAGTACCGAACACACGACACCTCCGAGTTCTGCACATGTTCAACTCGATGACGTCCCGCGAGCCCCGATGTAGCAAAGCTTCACAGGAGAGTTTCATCAGCACGACGGCGTGGTGACGGTGATGATGATGCTATTGACGCAGGGCTTCGCCTAAGCATCGCTACGATATGATCGAGGTGGATTATGGTGGAGGGGGGCACCACACACGTCTTTGAACAATCAACTTGTATGTCTTTGGGTGCCCCCCTGCCCCCGTATATAAAGGAGCAAGGGGGAGGCCGGCCAGCCTTGGTGCGCCCCAAGGAGAGGAGGGAGAGGGAAGGGGGGAAGGAAAGAGAGGGAGAGGGAAAGAGGGGCCGCGCCCCCTCCCCTAGTCCAATTCGGACTCCTCGTGGGAGGGGGCGCGCCACCTCCTGGGCTGCTGCCCTCTCTCTCCCCTCAGTCCCACTAAGGCCCAATACTTCCCCCGGGGGGGGGGGGGGGGTTCCGGTAACCCTTCCGGCACTCCGGTTTTCTCCGAAACCATCCAGAACACTTCCGATGTCCGAATATAGCTGTCCAATATATCAATCTTTACGCCTCGACCATTTCGAGACTCCTCGTCGTGTCCGTGATCACATCCGGGACTCCGAACTAGCTTCGGTACATCAAAGCACTAAAACTCATAATACCGATCATCACCGAACTTTAAGCGTGCGGACCTACGGGTTCAAGAACAATGTAGACATGACCGAGACACGTCTCCGGTCAATAATGAATAGCGGAACCTGCATGCTCATGTTGGCTCCTACATATTCTACGAAGATCCTTATCGTTCAAAGATCAAACAGCATAACAACATACGTTGTTCCTTTTGTCATCGGTATGTTACTTGCCCGAGATTCGATCGTCGGTATCTCAATACCTAGTTCAATATTGTTACCGGCAAGTCTCTTTACTCGTTCCGTAATACATCATTCCGTAACTAACTCATTAGTTATAATGCTTGCAAGGCTTATAGTGATGTGCATTACCGAGTGGGCCTAGAAATACCTCTCCGACAATCGGAGTGACAAATCCTAATCTCGAAATACGCCAACCCAACAAGTACCTTTGGAGACACCAATATTATGCCTTAGATCCAAATCTTTCCAATACTCCAAGTCCCACAAAGTGGACCTGCGGGTAAACAAGAATCTCTCTTCTACCCTGCCACGCTTCCTTTTCCTGCTACCATTACCAGGATGGTTTCCTGGTGTAATATGCCTGACCTTCTCTAATTCCACTTGCAACTCATCGGCGGTGAGCCTCTTTGGCGCATCACGGTTTTCATGCTTTGCATTGAACACATGTCTTCGGTATTTTCTAGGATGCGGCTTGTCCTTGGCAAGGAAACGGCGGTGTCCAATGTAATAGATCTTGCTAAGTATTGCGTATGGCAGCGGATTCCTGTCACATCGAACACATGCATTGTAACCATGTGTCGTTCGCCCTGACATAGTGCCCAAAGCCGGATAATCATGGATGCACCAAATTATAACAGCACGCAGAAAGAAATCAGCTGGTGGGCTGCTATATAGGTCTTGAGTGAGAACACCCTTCCATAGTTGTTGAAGTTCCTCCACAAGAGGCTCCATGAACAAATCAAATTCATTTCCAGGACTTTTTGGACCCGGGATGAGCAAGGCCATCATGTAGTTTGATTCTTCGGTGCAGACATTTGGAGGCATGTTGTAAGGGATAACAAGCACTGGCCACATGCTATATGTGGCGCTCTGGTGGCCAAATGGGTTAAATCCATCTAAAGCTAAGCCAAGTCTAATGTTTCTCGGGTCAGCAGCAAACTCTTTGTGTTTATCATTGAAGCTTCTCCACTCACTACCATGAGATGGATGGCTCATTACATTCTGATCTCTGTACTCCTGGTTCCTAGAATGCCACAGTACATCCTCTCTTGTTTCAGCATCATGAAACAACCTCTGCAATCTTGGTGTAATTGGAAAATGTCTCAGAACATTATGAGGAATCCTCTTCACAGCATCGCCATCTTTCCATCTTGATGATTTGCATTTCGGGCATTCACTTAAGTTGGCATAATCCTTTCGGAACAGAACACGATTATTCTTACAAACATGGATCATATCATATCCAATTCCAACTGCACGAAGGAAATTCTTCATTTTACTGTAGGTGTGTGGAAGCTCAGACGCATCTGGGAAAGATTCACGGAAAGCAGCCAACATCGCGTCGAATGATTTGTTGGTCATCCACTCAGATGTCTTCACCTGAAGAAAGGTGACCATAGTTGAGAATACTGACAACTTATTTCCTGGGGTGACAGCAACGTTGCATTGTTCCAACATGCGGGCCCACCGTTTTTCTTCTGCATGTGAAAGTTCACGGAATGCACGAGCATTTCGTAGCATTGTTTCAATGTTGGTCAAACTCACTGGCTCCGCCACCACCACCTCCTCCTCCTCTTCCACCTGAGCATCAGACAAATCAAGATGGTGATCTGCTGCTTCCACGTAGTCAATAACATTGACGTTCACAACTTCACCATGATGAACCCGCCTAGTATATGTGACCGACATCCCATACAAGTGTAGATGATTTTGCACAGTTGACTGGGGTCTTGTAACTAATTTCGGACCACCGTACTCAGCTCTGATAAAGTTCATGAAGTTTTCAACCCCCTCGACATATGCAGCGGAGAATCTTCGAGCAGAAGTTATCCAAGTCCTGTCCATCTGTTAGACATACAAATTAGTTCTTCTACTAGATATTACAGGAAAAACATATATTTTTTTATGAAGTCCAGAAAAAAAATACCTAGGTCGATGTCTAAAGCTATGGCAAACTATTTGGACGAGCAGATCTAAGTAATGAAATATATGTAAAGCTAATTCAGCAAACAGATTTGAGTGCCAAATTATGACAGACTGTTTTAGCAGTCAATGAGGCTGAGCACACAGCCATCGAACTATCGAAGGCCATCGCAGCAACAAAGATCGAGTATAAAACGGTGTAGAGCTATTTCAGCTAACAGATTGGCTACTAGACCATGGCAATCTACGTCATAATAAATATATGGCAGGATATTTTAGCAACTAATCGGCCTTGGCATGCCATCTCAGCTAAGCAGATTGAGTGCAGAACAGGGCAAGGAAGCTTCTTAAGTAGAGCATATTGCCAGTAAACTACTTCGGCAAACAGTGAGATTAACAACGTCTATCAGCTAACATTTAGCGCTACATCGACATGAACGGGGCCTCAGTCTAGAATGCGCATACCGTGGGAGAAGCTGACCGCCGTGCGTCTCCACACGAACGTCGCCAGCGGTGGCGGCGCTGACCGCCGTGCGCCTCCACAAGAACATAGCCAGAGGTGGCGGCGCGGCTAGAGGATGGCAGTCTACGAGAGCGTACTGTGGGAGTGAGAGGATCGCCGAACCGCAGCGCCGACGTATCGGCGTGGCGGGGAGGGCATCTTTGGCAGAGCGAATGGAGTGGAGGGGGACACGGGGATGGGGGTTTGGGGATATTATTGGCTAGTTGGCCGAAGGGCGGTTGAATCGGATTTGGGGGGAATTTTTGGGTGTGTGGGGGGAGGGGAGGATTTTCGCGCGATGGGCGGGGGGAGTTTGGCGCATGGTCAGTTTCTCCAAGTGCAGTCCCACGTGTCAGTGAAGAGGCAAGCCGAAGCGCGTTCCGTTTGCGTGAGCCGTGTGCAGGACCGAACGTGTGTGGGGTGCAATGCGACCGCGACAGGAGTGCTGTGAGTGTACCACATTTTTTCCTTTTAAACTAGGTACTTCGCCCCCTAAAAAAATATGTTTCTTCGCGCGATCCATCGATACTACTACTAGTAATCCGGTAATCCCGACTAAAACAGCGCGGCCGGATCTTTTCCCGCGCGATATGCTGGGAGGTTGGCTTAGTTGGGTTTTTAGGACAAGTAATGCTACACCTACGTAATCGCAGTTACGTAATTAACGCAATGTGAAACGTGTGAGCTGTTGATTGTAGATTGGGGGGAGGGAGGGGCCCACCACCATGAAAATCAGGGGAGGAGAGAGAGAGAGAGGCAATTTACATTAACCCTTTCGTAGGTTCCCGTAGATGTAGAAAGATGTGTCCGATCCTGCAATATAGGCCGTCCGATCTATATCTAACGGATAGGAAGGAAACTATGACAATTTACCCGCACTCCTCTCCACATTTGCAGATAAGTCTTTCCCTCGTTCATCCTTTTCTCCCACAAGATCTTGATCTCCCGTGCAACGCACGGGCATCTTGCTAGTACTCCTACAATACGTATATTATTGTGAAAGTTCATATACACCGGCTGAGATTAATGCAAACACGACATATTTTCATTACATTTCTAACTTTTATATAGGACAAAAAAATAAAAGAAACCCGACCCTAAACCTATTCTACGGCGGCGACCGACGTCCTCCATCTATGGTCTCCATGTATGGGGGCGGGGTTCAAGACCCATGAAGTGAAGGTGCGGTCTCCAGCGAGGAAAAGTAGAACACGGGAGACGGACCGGCCAGTTGGCACACCATGCCCTGCCGCCTCCCATGCCCTACTCATCCTCGGAGGAGTCCCCGACCTCGGCGGTGCCGGACGTTGGACAATGACAAGTAGGACACGTGGCTGACGGTGCTCTCGTCGTCGGCCGCTAGCGTGGCCACCGCTTGTGTGGATACTTGAGCGAGGGCGGCGACCTTGAGCTCCATCCCCGAAGAAAAGGTCTCCCGCAGAGCGTTCGCGCTTGCGGTCATGGCGGATGTGGTTCCAGGTAGGAGGACGATGTGCTATGGTGTGGAGGTTAGCTGGGCGTTGTCGCTTTAAGTAGCGCATTCCGGTGAGGCCAAGCGTCCGGGTGCGTCATTAAGTCGCCGGAGTTGGTTCCGCGGGCACCGAGCCTCTTAATGACGACATACGAACGAACGGCATGAATGCGGGCAGCTGGCGCCGGCTGGGAACGCACCGCGTGACGGCGCGAGGGACGAGGGTTTTGTTGTGCCAGGGTAGTCAGCTGTGGTCGTGGCAACGTTGGAGATGCCCTTTGCTCACATGCGATCCCCGCATGTCATTGGAAAAGCAAGACGACCCAGCATGGTCTCAGGTCTAGAGGATCCAGTTGGCCGCGCTACACCACTCCGCGGACGCGTCGCGGTGCCCCGTGCATCCTCGATGATCCGGGTGTTGGGGTGTGTTTGGATTGTGGACAAAGTGCACCTTGCCAAAATTTTGGTCATGACCAAAAGATTGGTCTTTGTTTGGATGGTTGCCATTTTTTTGGCGTGCCAATGAACTCTAGCCAACTCTAGTTCATTTTTCTTGCCAATGTCGGCCAAATCATGGGCAACCAATACCTCAACCAAAATTTTGGTCATGACCCAAAGATTGGTCTTTGTTTGGACGGTTGCCATTTCTTTGGCATGCCAATGAACTCTAGCCAACTCAAGTTCATTTTTCTTGCCAATGTCGGCCAAATCATGGGCAACCAATACCTCAACCAAAATTTTGGCTACCCAATGCTTTGATGGGGCAACCTTGGGCACAAACCAAACATACCGTTGGTCGTGCCACAGCACTAACGCCACCCTCGGCAAACTGAAACCGACCGTGTCTAGCGACGATATGAGCGTGTCGCTCACCGCGGTCGCCGTGTCCAGAGGCGGTGCTGGAGCTGTGCCCCATTGTTGGCCCCAACGACCCACATGAACAGTTGTCGGTGGCGAGGAGGTCGTGGGCCAACTCCTCCATTGGACTAGTCTGCGCTACGTCTTCCCGACGGGTGTGCCCCACATGTCTGTTTCCCTGTTTTCCCGGCCATATTCGAGCACCGAAGGGACAAACACAGGAACGAAGTGAATCACACGCCGGCCAGTCAAGTGCTCCGAAGCAGTAGTGCTGGGCTAGGAGGACTCCGGTGAACTGGGCTATAGCGGACTACTATGGCTCATGGAAGCACTAGACTACATTTCCCCATAAGAGAGGCTGCCAAGGATAAACAACTAGATTGTCGGATCCCACACATACCAAGCATTTCAATCATACACACAATATGCTCGATATGTGTAAATACAACATGGCATCACAACATAACTCTACGACTCAAGTATTTATTCATTAGGCTCCGAAGAGCCAGATAAAACAAAATTGGGTCTCATGACCCAACATTCAGAGCATACAAATCAAAGCACATGCGGAAGCTTAACATGTATGAGTACAGACTTCTACAAATGAAAAAGGCTGAGAAGCCTGACTATCTACCAGATCCTGCCGAGGGCACAAGATCGTAGCTGAGGTATCAAGCTAAACGGCGAAGTCCACGTGGAACTACTAGCGAGACTGAAGTCTCTCTGCAAAAACATAAATTAAGCAAACGTGAGTACAAATGTGTGACGCCCCGAGATCGTTCTGCCAGGTGTCCTCCAGTTATTCACTGTGTTTGCCATGTCTTTTCGCTTGTGTGTTGCATCTTGTCATGTCATCATGTGCATTGCATCATCTTGTTTTCAAAACTTGCATTCGTCCGGGGTATCCCAGTTCTCCCCGTTGTCCGTTTTGAGCCCAGACACACTTGCACGCGCCCGCGGCATGTCCGAAATATTATTTTATAAGTGGCCGGAAAATGTTCTCGGAATGGGATGAAAGTTGGCGTGTGGTCTTATTATAGTGTAGATAGACCGCCTGTCAAGTTTCATCGCATTCGTAGATCGTTTGATGCCCCAACGATTAACTATAGCGGTAGTATAGCCGGTCTAACGTCGGACGTTTTCGGTCTCCGGAAACAGTCGCCGGGCCTCCCTCTCTTCTCTTCTCTCAGCTCGAGACCGTCTACACAGCCCACTACCTACCGCCAGATCCAACCTAAGCTCTCTCGTCATCCCGCGACCCTCCTCGCGCGCGCGTCCGATAGCTATCCCGGACCCGACCCGAACAGTTGTCACCGTTGAACTCAGATCATCCCCAAACATCTACAAAATGTCTCCATTTTGTTATTTGGACTCCCTAGCTATTTTATTCATGACCGTCCAATTAAGATCGGAGGGACCTAATGCCCCTAAACTTAGCCTTTTGCCATATATAGATCAACTCTAGCCTAACCCTAAAAATCCTCCCCCTTGTCCCATCGCGCCGCCGCCACCCACTCACCCTTCCCCTCGGGATCTTCCCAGATCCACCTCGTAGCCAGACCGAGCTCCACCTAGTTTTCCCCACTGGACCAATCCATCGATCCCCAGCAACCAACGCTGCCTCCCTCGAGCTCCAACGGGACCGCGCCCTTGGATCCCCTGCCCGAGCTCCTCGCTCATCGCCTCCCCGACAGCGTCGCCATGGCCTCGTCTTCATCAGGGGATGAGCCTCCCCGAGCTCCTCCCTCCTCTTGTGCTCGAGACTAGCAGCATCCTCGCCGGCCACAGCAGGTTCCAGGCCGACCCCGTGCCTTCTCCCTGGCGTCATCTCCTCCCTCTCTCTCTCTAATTCCGCCATGGACATCCTCGCAGGTAACCGAGCCCCTGCCTACCTCGTTGGAGAGATTCGTCTCTGCCATGGAGCGTGCAGCAGACACTTGCCGTTGCCGCAGCTCGCCCCATCATCCTCGCTGGCCCCGTGGTTCCACCGCGTCGCCGCCTTCCCATGGCGCGCATTGACCTTCCCTGCTTCCGCGTGGACCGACCGTCGTGCGCCCCGCCACGCCAAGTCCACAGCTCGTCGCCACCGGGAACAAGCCCCTCCGCCCCGGATCCAGCCGGCCTCCTCTCCAGCTTCGCGCCAAGTCCCACCTCCCAGGAGTCTTCTCCTCACCGCTGCGTCCGTCAAGTCCGCTGTTGCCGCTGTTTCTCTGTCGAACGAGCAAGCTCAAACCCCAGCGCCAAGTCCAGCCTGCTCGATCCCCTGCTTCAGGACCGAGTCGTCGAACAATGCCGCTGCGCGTTGACTGTCCAGCTTGCCGAGGCCCAGCGCCAGATCGCTACATGGCCAAGATCTGCCAGCTCCCTATTGGCCCAATGTGAGCAGCCCAGATCCACCTAATTCGGCCCCTATTCCAGATCCGACCTGTGTAGTTTTTTTAGGTTCTGTGTTTTAGCTATTTTTCTAGAGGAGAGCAGTTTTTGCACAGAACCCCTTGCACTTCATGCATTTTAAAACTCACAAACGGTGCACCATATATAAAAACTTTATATATGAAACTTGTTTAGAATTTTGTCTAGATTCATAATATCCAACTTTCATCCATGTTTAAAATGTTGTTTGTTTAATTTTGCATAAATGCCATGCTAAAATGTTTTAATTCATAACTAATTAACCGTAGCTCCAAATTTAATAAACTTTATATGTAAATGGGGAAGAATTTTGCCTAGTTTAACATGGTGGCATCATCTTGCATGTTTAACAACTCTAAAATAGGGTTTAGGGCAGAACAGGACCAAACCTAATATATGCATACGAGGAGTTTCCGGACTTGTTGTTTTGTTGTTCCGGCCTCATTTAAACTTGCCTAGATTAGATAGTTTTATCATGCTTCCCCTCTTGCCATTGTTTAACAACATTTAATATTGTTGGGTACATAAACGAGATCGAACTTAATAACTTGAACGTGGTGTTTCGTCAATATGCAACGGAGTTGCATATTGAGCTCCACTTAATTTGTAGGATTGCTTGTGCACTTTGCCATGCCATGCCCTCTTTAAACCGGACATGCATCATACCTTTTTGCGCATCATGCCATGTCTATGTGGTGGTTGTTTACTAGGTTGTTTGCTCTTTTCCGGTGTTGCTTCTTCGGGTTGGTTCCGATAACGTCGCGTTGTGAGGAACCGTTCGACTATGTCCGTTTGTCTTCTTCATGGACTCGTTCTTCTTCCTTGCGGGATTTTAGGCAAGATGACCATACCCTCGAAATCACTTCTATCTTTGCTTGCTTAGTTGCTCGCTCTTTAGCTATGCATATGCTGCGATACCTACCACTTGCTTATCATGCCACCTGTATTGTTGAACCAAGCCTCTAACCCACCTTGTCCAAGCAAACCGTTGTTTGGCTGTGTTACCGCTTTGCTCAGCCCCTCTTATAGCGTTGTTAGTTGCAGGTGAAGATTGAAGTTTGTTCCTTGTTGGAACATGGAGATGTTGTTCCTTGTTGGAACATGTTTACTTGTTGGGATATCACAATATATTTCTTATTTTAATTAATGCATCTATATACTTGGTAAAGGGCGGAAGGCTCGTCCTTATGCCTGGTGTTTTGTTCCACTCTTGCCGCCCTAGTTTCCGTCATATCGGTGTTATGTTCCCGGATTTTGCGTTCCTTACGCGGTTGGGTTATAATGGGAACCCCTTGAGGCCTTGACAGTTCGCCTCGAATAAAACTCCTCCTGCAAGGCCCAACCTTGGTTTTACCATTCGCCACCTAGCCTTTTCCCTTGGGAGTCACGCATCCCGAGGGTCATCTTTATTTTAACCCCCCCGGGCCAGTGCTTGTCTAAGCGTTGGTCCGAACTAGAGTCCTTTGCAGCGCCACCTCGGGGAAACTTGAGGGCTGGTTTTAGTTGTACGGAGCGCTCATCCGGTGTTGCCCTGAGAATGAGATATGTGCAGCTCCTATCAGGATGTCGGCGCATCGGGCGGTCTTGCTGGTCTTGTTTTACCTGTCGAAATGTCTTGTAACCGGGATTCCGAGTCTGATCGGGTCTTCCCGCTAGAAGGAATATCCATCGTTGACCGTGAGAGCTTGTGATGGGCTAAGTTGGGACACCCCTGCAGGGATTTGAACTTTCGAAAGCCGTGCCCGCGGTTATGGGCAGATGGGAATTTGTTAATGTCCGGTTGTAGAAAACCTGAAGTTAACCTTAATTAAAATACATCAACCGCGTGTGTAACCGTGATGGTCTCTTTCCGGTGGAGTCCGGGAAGTGAACACGGTTGTTGGAGTTATGCTTGACGTAGGTTGTTCTAGGATCACTTCTTGATCATACTTTTATCGACCGTGCTTTGCCTTCTCTTCTCGCTCTCATTTGCGTATGTTAGCCACCATATATGCTAGTCGCTTGCTGCAGCTCCACCTCATACCTTTTACCTTACCCATAAGCTTAAATAGTCTTGATCGCGAGGGTGTGAGATTATTGAGTCCCCGTGACTCACAGATACTTTCAAAACCAGCTTGCAGGTGCCGTTGAACCGGGCAGGTGACGCAACCAAGCTCAGGAGGAGCTCGACAAAGATCTTGTCCTTTGTGTTGTTTCGTTCTAATTGATCAGTAGTGGAGCCCAGTTGGGGTCGATCCGGGACCTTGTCGCATTTGGGGTTCTTCTTTTATTTTGGTTCCGTAGTCGGACCTTGATTGTATTTGATTGTTGTAATGCTGTATTCATGTATTTGTGTGAAGTGGCGATTGTAAGCCAACTATGTATCTCTTTCCCTTATGTATTACATGGGTTGTGTGAAGATTACCTCACTTGCGACATTGCTTTCAATGCGGCTATGCCTCTAAGTCGTGCTTCAACACGTGGGAGATATAGCCGCATCGAGGGCGTTATAAGTTGGTATCAGAGCCTTCCCCGACCTTAGGAGCCCCCCCCGCTTGATCGAATTAGCTGACGTCGTTGAGTCTAGAAATTTTTTTTGAGTCATTTAGGAATTATATATCGAAGAGTTTAGGAATTCTTTTTACTCCCCAGTCCCTTCATCGCTCTGGTAAGGCATCCTGACGTAGAGTTTTGACTCTTCTCTTCTCAAATTTCACTAAAAAAATTTTAGGATCACGCGGGTATCTTGGAATCGTTCCAATGGTTTTGTGACGAGAACATTGTTCTTGGTGGCTCCTGTCATTTAGGGGTTGTGGCAGTGTCCCAGGGAGTTGAGCTCCGAGGTGTTGTCGTCACAATTTTATCATTGCAGTTCTGGAATACCTGAGTTTAGTTCGCCGACATCGAAAATCTCTTTTATGCAGTTGTTGGTGAGATAACCTCGACGCCACCCAGTATTGGGGCGGGAGTTCGGGAGTATTGCCCTAACTCGTATAACGTATGCTTTTCGAAGGTTGAGGTAGATGATTTCCGAAGGTTTCTTGGTTATGTGTTGAAGGATGGATACAGCTAGATGTAGGATTTGCTAGTTTTGGGTGAGATATTATGCTTCCCCTGTATCCCCAACACCTGATTGCATAACCGGAAAATTTCGGGAGTTTATAAGTGGGAATTCAAGTAGCTCTTAGGATATCTTTCCGACAGATGTATGATATGAAATTGGGGTTCGAAGTCTAGTGGTCCGCCTATTCACGGTTGGTTTTACAGTGGTCTCATTGTGTCTTAAAGAGTCCTTGGCTATGCCGACTCGGGGACGCTTCGTATGTCATGTGCACTGCCTTGTACATGATGGTGCTGTACGATCGAGCCCGTGTAGGCCCCACCACGAAAACTTCGGACAAAATCTCTATCATATGTTTGTTCCAGCTTATTTTGCAAGCCAAGCCTATGTTTTGTTTTGAGTTGTGGTATTCGAGTTGCTTCAGAGGCAAGTGTTGATTCCATACCAATCCTAAGCGGTGTTCTCATATTTCTATGTGAATACTAATCCTTCTCGATCATCGAGTCTGTCATGTCAATCCTTTTTAACCGGTGTGCTTCTCTTCAAGTGGATCCGATCATTGCAACATCCGCAAGATCAAGTATTAGTTCTCCTCAACGGTGATCATTTCATTCGTCCCAAGCTGACTTTGTTTTCCCACCCTCCCACCCTTTTTCTTCAATGGCTCAGATATCTTAATCGAGTATCCATTTTATTCATGTGAAGACTATTCATTCTTGTCTTTGAATGTTCTTATCTGGTGATGCTCATGAAGATACTAACGGAGCCTCAAGTTCATCATCATTCATTCTTTTCTTCTCCGGTGGATTCAAATCAAGCTTTTGGTGTTGATCATATCCTTTTCCTCGTTTCAGAAGTTTTATCATACCGGTGCACCTCATAATCTTCCACTCTTCGCTATTCTTTTGTTTCAGAGTGCTAAAGATATCTCATAAGATTCGTGTTTCCACTCTTCTTTCATTCAAGATATTTCGAGGATGTTATATCATTCAAGCCATTCAATTAAAATCAGCACAATCTATCTTTTAAATCATTCTATCGGTGTTTTCTTTTGAGTGGGCCCTAACCCACAGGTCTTTTCCCAGGATCTTACCTGACTCTTCTTATTTTCCCGGAGCTATCCTAAATTCGTTTCAAAGTTTGACGTAAGAATGAGTTATCATCAGTCAAATGCCTTTCTCCAAGATCATTCAATTTCTTTTCATCGTTGGTTCAACCTCTTCGTTTTTTGGGATTCTCTCAGAGTGCCTCAATAATTCATGGTGGTGTTTCTCATCGTCATTCTCAGATTTTGGAAGACCGAACAAGAGTTTCTCTTTAATCTTGCTCCATTCTCTTCAAGATTTGTGGTTCTAGTTCAAGGCCATCCTCTCATAATTGGTTGATTGTGGGAATTCTTTTCACCTATCCGGAGCAAATTCAAGAGTCTTCTCAGTTTGATTATCCAGAGCCCATCATCTAAGATTTATTCATTCCAGTTTTCAGCTCTCATACTCTAAATCATACCAGTGTCTAAATCAAGGATTCTCTAATCAGCTCATAATCTTTTCGTTCTCATGGGTCTAAATTCTCTCAAGCATCTTCGTTTAATTGCTAATTCTTCCCGGTGTGTCTTCATGTTTTAATCGTTCTTTTCAATTCTTACGGTGGTTCGTTCAAGAGTTTTCTTCCTTCGTGTATCATATCTATGCATTCGTGCTTTTCAAATTCTACCGGTGGATTGTTGAAGACTTTCTCAAGTTTGCGCTATATCTATCTTATTCTTTCTACGGGGATAAGTAGTATGCCAAATCCGTTGCTTGTCAGCAATTAAATTGTTGAAGGATACGCGTAACATAATTCTTATTCTTGTTCCATACAAGTGATTAATTCCTTATTCCGGAGGTTCATCAAATTCTTAGTTTCACTTGTTTTATCTTTCTTTTCCCGGAGTTCCAAGCTCTCTCAATTATGTCATCGCGAAGCTTCATATAAATCATCGCAAGGATTCAACTTGTGTTTTCAACTTCTCTTTCCTTTCATTTGACCATTCTTTTGTTTACCGGAGTTCTTCATCCAGGTGCTACATGATGGTTCATCAAGGAATTATTTCCTTCTCGAAGCGTTCATCAAGATTTATTTTCTAAGGAGCTTAAGATTCTTCATCTTGCAATCCGGAGTGCAAATTCTTTCTTCCATATTATTGGAGGTGGTATTATGTCATTTTGATAATTTGAGTTCATGTTTTCATGATTCACATTTTGTCAACAATGAGATATTTCAAATCCTTCAACCTATTCGTTGGAATTATCTTGGGTTATATTTCACCTAGAGCGTTCCCTAAGGATTGTTGCTACCTATGGGAAAATGACCCAAGTTCTTCATGTACCCTTCCGGTGATAAGTTTCTCGTCTCCTTGTTCATCCCAATCCAATTCTTTTCCCGTGAGTGGCAGGTTGTCACCTCATAATTTTGAGATGTACTCCATAAGAACATATCAAGCTTATTCTTTTCGTTGTTGGTTTTCCAACAACTCCGTTCTAGCTGTTGTTGTAAGCGTGCTCCCTCGAGATCTTGTTTCACTTCGTTCATTCCATTCCACTCTTTCTTTTGTTCCGGAAGCTTTGTGATGTTGCTCTCTCATCATCTCAGATTGTGAAGATCATGTTCTTTCCTTGCTTATACCATTTAACCGGAGTGCCATGCCCTCTTTTCAAGTTCTTCCCATTCTATCAAGTTTTGGCTCCCTTCTCAACTAGAGTGCCGTCTGAAATCGTTCTTACCCGTTGTGCCATTCTTTCAATAATTCTGGAGGTAGTGTGTTGTTGATTTCATCAAGTATCCTCTCATCTTGTCAAGTTCTTGTTAATTTCTTCCATTTACAGTCGAAGTGCTGTCCAAATTATATCAGTCTTATCCCTTCTCTATCTTGTTTAACCGGAGTGTCGTGTCCTCTGCTCAAGTTCTTTTCATCGTATTAAGTCTTGCATAACTTCTCAACCGGAGTGTTGTCAGAATTCATTCTTCCTTATTTCTCTTTTCTAACGGAGTGTTTCTTTTCTAGTTCTGTCACCTCCGTTGTATTCTTTTCTCGAAATGGCTTAACCTTTTTCAAGGTTCTTTGGTTTCACTCGTTTGTCAAAGAAGAAACTTAGCCTTACCTCTCCGCTTTCTCTTCCGTTGTCCCTCCGGTGCCATTCTAGATCTCGGGACGAGATCCTCTCGTAGTGGTGGAGTGTTGTGACGCCCCGAGACCGTTGTGCCAGGTGTCCTCCAGTTATTCACTGCATTTACCATGTCTTTTCGCTTGCGTGTTGCATCTTGTCATGTCATCATGTGCATTGCATCATCTTGTTTTCAAAACTTGCATTCGTCCGGGGTATCCCAGTTCTCCCCGTTGTCCGTTCTGAGCCCAGACACACTTGCACGCGCCCGCAGCATGTCCGAAATATTATTTTATAAGTGGCCGGAAAATGTTCTCGGAATGGGATGAAAGTTGGCATGTGGTCTTATTATAGTGTAGATAGACCGTCTGTCAAGTTTCATCGCATTCGGAGATCGTTTGATGCCCCAACGATTAACTATAGCGGCAGTATAGCCGGTCTAACGTCGGACGTTTTCGGTCTCCGGAAACAGTCACCGGGCCTCCCTCTCTTCTCTTCTCTCAGCTTGAGACCGTCTACACAGCCCACTACCTACTGCCAGATCCAATCTAAGCTCTCTCGTCATCCCGCGACCCTCCTCGCGCGCGCGTCCGATAGCTGTCCCGGACCCGACCCGAACAGTTGTCACCGTTGAACTCAGATCATCCCCAAACATCTACAAAACGTCTCCGTTTTGTTATTTGGACTCCCTAGCTATTTTATTCGCGACCGTCCGATTAAGATCGGAGGGACCTAATGCCCCTAAACTTAGCCTTTTCCCATATATAGATCAACTCTAGCCTAACCCTAAAAATCCTCCCTGTTGTCCCATCGCGCCGCCGCCACCCACTCACCCTTCCCCTCGGGATCTTCCCAGATCCACCTCGTAGCCTGACCGAGCTCCACCTAGTTTTCCCCACTGGACCAATCCAATGATCCCCACCAACCACCGCTGCCTCCCTCGAGCTCCAACGGGACCGCGCCCTTGGATCCCCTGCCCGAGCTCCTCGCTTGTCGCCTCCCCGACAGCGTCGCCATGGCCTCGTCTTCATCAGGGGATGAGCCTCCCCGAGCTCCTCCCTCCTCTTGCGCTCGAGACCAGCAGCATCCTCGCCGGCCACAGCAGGTTCCAGGCCGACTCCGCGCCTTCTCCCTGGCGTCATCTCCTCCGTATCTCTCTCTAATTACGCCATGGACATCCTCGCAGTTAACCGAGCCCCTGCCTATCTTGCCGGAGAGATTCGTCTCCGCCATGGAGCGTGCAGCAGACGCTCGCCGTTGCTGCAGCTCGCCCCAGCATCCTCGTCGGCCCCGCGGTTCCACCGCGTCGCCTCCTTCCCATGGCATGCGTTGACCTTCCCTGCTTCCGTGTGGACTGGCCGTCCTGCGCCCCGCCACGCCAAGTCCACAGCTCGTCGCTGCCGGGAACAAGCCCCTCCGCCCCGGATCCAGCCGGCCTCCTCTCCAGCTTCACGCCAAGTCCCACCTCGTCGGAGTCTTCTCCTCGCCGCTACGTCCATCAAGTCCGCTGCTGCCGCTGTTTCTCTATCGAACGAGCAAGCTCGAACCCCAGCGCCAAGTCCAGCCTGCTCGATCCCCTGCTTCTGGACCGAGTCGTCGAACGATGCCGCCGCGCGTTGAGCGTCCAGCTTGCCGAGGCCCAGCGCCATATCGCTACATGGCCCAGATCTGCCAGCTCCCTGTTGGCCCAATGTGAGCAGCCCAGATCCACCTAATTCGGCCCCTGTTCCAGATCCGGCCCGTGTAGTTTTTTTAGGTTCTGTGTTTTAGCTATTTTTCTAGAGGAGAGCAGTTTTTGCAGAGAACCCCTTGCACTTCATGCATTTTAGAACTCACAAACTGTGCATCGTATATAAAAACTTTATATATGAAACTTGTTTAGAATTTTGTCTAGATTCATAATATCCAACTTTCATCCATGTTTAAAATGTTGTTTGTTTAATTTTGCATAAATGCCATGCTAAAATGTTTTAATTCATAACTAATTAACCGTAGCTCCAAATTTAATAAACTTTATATGTAAATGGGGTAGAATTTTGCCTAGTTTAACATGGTGGCATCATCTTGCATGTTTAACAAATCTAAAATAGGGTTTAGGACAGAACAGGACCAAACCTAATATATGCATACGAGGAGTTTCCGGACTTGTTGTTTTGTTGTTCCGGCCTCATTTAAACTTGCCTAGATTAGATAGTTTCATCATGCTTCCCCCCTTGCCATTGTTTAACAACATTTAATATTGTTGGGTACATAAACGAGATCGAACTTAATAACTTGAATGTGGTGTTTCGTCAATATGCAACGGAGTTGCATATTGAGCTCCACTTAATTTGTAGGATTGCTTGTGTACTTTGCCATGCCATGCCCTCTTTAAACCGGACATGCATCATACTTGTTTGCACATCATGCCATGTCTATGTGGTGGTTATTTACTAGGTTGTTTGCTATTTTCCGGTGTTGCTTCTTCGGGTTGGTTTCGATAACGTCGCGTTGTGAGGAACCGTTCGACTACGTCCATTGGTCTTCTTCATGGACTCATTCTTCTTCCTTTTGGGATTTCAGACAAGATGACCATACCCTCGAAATCACTTCTATCTTTGCTTGCTTAGTTGCTCGCTCTTTTGCTATGCCTATGCCGCGATACCTACCACTTGCTTATCATACCACCCATATTGTTGAACCAAGCCTCTAACCCACCTTGTCCTAGCAAAGCGTTGCTTGGCTGTGTTACCGCTTTGCTTAGCCCCTCTTATAGCGTTGTTAGTTTCAGGTGAAGATTGAAGTTTGTTCCTTGTTGGAACATGGAGATGTTGTTCCTTGTTGGAACATGTTTACTTGTTGGGATATCACCATATATTTCTTATTTTAATTAATGCATCTATATACTTGGTAAAGGGTGGAAGGCTCGGCCTTATGCCTGGTGATTTGTTCCACTCTTGCCGCCCTAGTTTCCGTCATATCGGTGTTATGTTCCCGGATTTTGCGTTCCTTACGCGGTTGGGTTATAATGGGAACCCCTTGATAGTTCGCCTTGAATAAAACTCCTCCAGCAAGGCCCAACCTTGGTTTTACCATTCGCCACCTAGCCTTTTCCCTTGGGAGTCGCGCATCCTGAGGGTCATCTTTATTTTAACCCCCCGGGCCTGTGCTTGTCTAAGCATTGGTCCGAACTAGAGTCCTTTGCAGTGCCACCTCGGGGAAACTTGAGGGCTGGTTTTAGTTGTACGGAGCGCTCATCCGGTGTTGCCCTGAGAACGAGATATGTGCAGCTCCTATTAGGATGTCGGCGCATCGGGCGGTCTTGCTGGTCTTGTTTTACCTGTGGAAATGTCTTGTAACTGGGATTCCGAGTCTGATCGGGTCTTCCCGCTAGAAGGAATATCCTTCATTGACCGTGAGAGCTTGTGATGGGCTAAGTTGGGACACCCCTGCAGGGATTTGAACTTTCGAAAGCCGTGCCCGCGGTTATGGGTAGATGGGAATTTGTTAATGTCCGGTTGTAGAAAACCTGAAGTTGACCTTAATTAAAATACATCAACCGCGTGTGTAATCGTGATGGTCTCTTTCCGGTGGAGTCCGGGAAGTGAACACGGTTGTTGGAGTTATGCTTGACGTAGGTTGTTCTAGGATCACTTCTTGATCATACTTTTATTGACCGTGCTTTGCCTTCTCTTCTCGCTCTCATTTGCGTATGTTAGCCACCATATATGCTAGTCGCTTGCTGCAGCCCCACCTCATACCTTTTACCTTACCCATAAGCTTAAATAGTCTTGATCGCGAGGGTGTGAGATTGCTGAGTCCCCGTGAGTCACAAATACTTTCAAAACCAGCTTGCAGGTGCCGTTGAACCAGGCAGGTGACGCAACCAAGCTCAGGAGGAGCTCGACAAAGATCTTGTCCTTTGTGTTGTTTCATTCTAATTGATCAGTAGTGGAGCCCAGTTGGTGTCGATCGGGGACCTTGCCGCATTTGGGGTTCTTATTTTATTTTGGTTCCGTAGTCGGACCTTGATTGTATTTGATTGTTGTAATGTTGTATTCATGTATTTGTGTGAAGTGGCAATTGTAAGCCAACTATGTATCTCTTTCCCTTATGTATTACATGGGTTGTGTGAAGATTAGCTCACTTGCGACATTGCTTTCAATGCGGTTATGCCTCTAAGTCTTGCTTCGACACGTGGGAGATATAGCCGCATCGAGGGCGTTATAAAATGTACCCAGCAAGACTTACATCACAACATAACTCTACGACTCAAGTATTTATTCATTAGGCTCCGAAGAGACAGATAAAACAAACATGGGTCTCATGACCCAACATTCAGAGCATACAAGTCAAAGCACATGCGGAAGCTTAACATGTCTGAGTACAGACTTCTACAAATGAAAAAGGCTGAGAAGCCTGACTATCTACCAGATCCTGCCAAGGGCACAAGATCGTAGCTGAGGTATCAAGCTAAACGTTGAAGTCCACGTGGAACTACTAGCGAGACTGAAGTCTCTCTGCAAAAACATAAATTAAGCAAACGTGAGTACAAATGTACCCAGCAAGACTTACATCAGAACTAGCTACATATGCATCGGTATCAGCAAAGGGGGTGGTGGAGTTTAACTGCAGCAAGCCAGCTTTGACTCAGTGGCTAACCAGAACTACGACTGCAGGTAACTCTTTTGAGGTGGCGCACACGAGTCCACAAATTCACCATACCAATACACCACTATGGATCTGCTCCCGTCTCCCTGCAAGAATGCCATCCATAGCACTCACGCTTATCTTGCGAGTTTTAGAGTATCCACTTTCACTTGTCTATGAACTATGCAAGGGGTCCAAGTTTCCATATCCAAGGAATCCGGCTATTCGAATAAATAATGATAACCCTGCAGTGGTGTACTTCTTCACACACGCTCTCGCCACTTACCACCATGTACACATTGTGTATGTCGGCAACCTTCAAGCGGAAGCCTGGCGAGGGAGTCGGCCACGACCTGACTAACCAACAAGTCTCTAGTCCAGGTTTATCGCCTATTCGGGTTCCATCCGCAAGGAGATCCAGACGGGGTGTCGCTCACGGCCCCAAACGATGTGAGTAGGGTTCCCAATTAGCCCACCATCCGGGTGCCACTTGGTACACCTTGCCGCTGTGCCTAGTCTATCCCAAGCCCACCTATACAGGGTGCCACTTGGTAGACTACTAACACTACCTACAAACACCAGAAACTAGTTGCAACTCCCGAACAGAGACCAGGTTGATTAATAAGTCGAGAGAGCTTGGAGCGCCCGGAGCCCAATGTGTGGTAGTAACTGTTCATGGATCACAAACACAGAACTCAGTTCCTGAGGACGGCTGCAATGAGACAACCCACCATGTACTCCTACATGGCCTCTGACCACTACCTTTACCAAATTGTGTTCGCACACTTAGCTCACACACAGTAGGACATGTTCACCACATTCCAATCCATCCCTGATGAATCGGACCTGACTCAACTCTAAGAAGTAGTAGGCATGACAAACATGTTGGGGAACATAGCAGAAATTCAAAATTTTCCTACGTGTCACCAAGATCTATCTATGGAGAGACTAGCAACGAGGGGAAGGAGAGTGCATCTACATACCCTTGTAGATCGCTAAGTGGAAGCGTTCAAGTGAACGGGGTTGATGGAGTCGTACTCGTCGTGATTCAAATCACCGAAGATCCTAGTGCCGAACGGACGGCACCTCCGTGTTCAACACACGTACAGCCCGGTGACGTCTCCCATGCCTTGATCCAGCAAGGAGAGAGGGAGAGGTTGAGGAAGACTCCATCCAGCAGCAGCACAACGGCGTGGTGGTGATGGAGGAGCGTGGCTATCCTGCAGGGCTTCGCCAAGCACCGCAGAAGAGGAGGAAGAAGAGACGCAGGGCTGCACCAAGAGAGATTGAATCGCATGTGTTATGGGCAGCCCTAGGCCTCATATATATAGGGAAGGGGAGGGGCTGCGCCCCCTCTAGGGTTCCCACCCCTAGGGGGGGCGGCAGCCCTAGATGGGGAGCAAGAGGGGCGGCCAAGAGGGGGAGAGAGGGATGGCGCCCCTAGGGTGGGCCTTAAGGCCCATATAAGCCTAGGGTTTCCTCCTTTTTTCCTCCTAGCTGCCCTTGGGCCTTGTGGTAGGTGCACCAGCCCACTTAGGGGCTGGTCCCTCACCACCCTTGGCCCACGCAAGCCTCCGGGGCAGGTGGCCCCACTTGGTGGACCCCCGGGACCCTCCCGGTGGTCCCGGTACGTTACCGATAAACCCCGAAACTCTTCCGGTGACCAAAACAGGACTTCCCATATATAAATCTTTACCTCCGGACCATTCCGGAACTCCTCGTGACATCCGGGATCTCATACGGGACTCCGAACAACATTCGGTAACCACATACAAACTTCCTTTATAACCCTAGCGTCATCGAACCTTAAGTGTGTAGACCCTACGGGTTCGGGAGACATGCAGACATGACCGAGACATTCTCCGGTCAATAACCAACAGCGGGATCTGGATACCCATGTTGGCTCCCACATGTTCCACGATGATCTCATCGGATGAACCACGATGTCAAGGAGTTAATCAATCCCGTATGCAATTCCCTTTGTCTAGCGGTATTGCACTTGCCCGAGATTCGATCGTCGGTATCCCGATACCTTGTTCAATCTCGTTACCGGCAAGTCTCTTTACTCGTTCCGTAACACATCATCCCGTGATCAACTCCTTGATCACATTGTGCACATTATGATGATGTCCTACCGAGTGGGCCCAGAGATACCTCTCCGTTTACACGGAGTGACAAATCCCAGTCTCGATTCGTGCCAACCCAACAGACACTTTCAGAGATACCCGTAGTGTACCTTTATAGCCACCCAGTTACGTTGTGACGTTTGGCACACCCAAAGCACTCCTACGGTATCCGGGAGTTGCACAATCTCATGGTCTAAGGAAATGATACTTGACATTAGCAAAGCTTTAGCATACGAACTACACGATCTAGTGCTATGCTTAGGATTGGGTCTTGTCCATCACATCATTCTCCTAATGATGTGATCCCGTTATCAACGACATCCAATGTCCATGGTCAGGAAACCGTAACCATATATTGATCAACGAGCTAGTCAACTAGAGGCTTACTAGGGACATGGTGTTGTCTATGTATCCACACATGTATCTGAGTTTCCTATCAATACAATTCTAGCATGGATAATAAACGATTATCATGAACAAGGAAATATAATAATAATCAATTTATTATTGCCTCTAGGGCATATTTCCAACAGTCTCCCACTTGCACTAGAGTCAATAATCTAGTTCACATCGCCATGTGATTAATACTTACAGGTCACATCGCCATGTGACTAACACCCAAGAGTTTACTAGAGTCAGTAATCTAGTTCACATCACTATGTGATTAACACTCAATGAGTTCTGGGTTTGATCATGTTGCTTGTGAGAGAGGTTTTAGTCAATGGGTCTGAACCCTTCAGATCCGTGTGTGCTTTACAAATCTCTATGTCATCTCCTAGATGTAGCTACCACGTTCTATTTGGAGCTATTCCAAATAACTGTTCTACTATACGAATCCAGTTTACTAACCGAATAATCTGGATTAGTGTCAAAGATTGCATCGGCGTAACCCTTTACGACGAACTCTTTTACCACCTCCATAATCGAGAAAATTCCTTAGTCCACTAGTTACTAAGGATAACTTTGACCGCTGTCCTGTGATCCATTCTTGGATCACTCTTGTACCCCTTGACTGACTCATGGCAAGGCACACTTCAGGTGCGGTACACAGCATAGCATACTATAGAGCCTATGTCTTAAGCATAGGGGACAACCTTCGTCCTTTCTCTCTATTCTGCCGTGGTCGAGCTTTAAGTCTTAACTTCATACCTTACAACTTAGGCAAGAACTCCTTCTTTGACTGATCCATCTTGAACAGCTTCAAGATCATGTTAAGGTATGTGCTCATTTGAAAGTACCATTAAGCGTTTTGATATATCCTTATAGATCTTGATGCTCAATGTTCAAGTAGCTTAATCCAGGCTTTCCATTGAAAAACACTTTCCAAATAACCCTATATGCTTTCCAGAAATTCTACGTCATTTCTGATCAACAATATGTCAACAACATATACTTATCAAAAATTCTATAGTGCTCCCACTCACTTCTTTGGAAATACAAGTTTCTCATAAACTTTGTATACACCAAAATCTTTGATCATCTCATCAAAGCATACATTCCAACTCCGAGATGCTTACTCCAGTCCTTAGAAGGATTGCTGGAGCTTTGCATACTTATTAGCATATTTCAGGATTGACAAAACCTTCCGGTTGTATCACATACAACCTTTCCTCAAGAAAATCGTCGAGGAAACAATGTTTTGACATCCCATCTGCAAGATTTCATAAATAATGCAGTGATCGCTAATATAATTCCAACAGACTCTTAGATCGCTACGAGTGAGAAAGTCTCATCGTAGTCAACTCCTTGAACTTGTCGGAAAACATCTTAACGACAAGTCGAGCTTTCTTAATGGTGATACTTACCATCATTGTCCGTCTTCCTTTTAAAATCCATATGTACCTAACAGCCTTACGACCATCAAGTAGTTCTTCCAAAGTCTACACTTTGTTTTCATATATGGATCCTCTCTCGGATTATATGGCCTCGAGCCATTTATCGGAATCCGGGCCCACCATCGCTTCTCCATAGCTTGTAGGTTCATTGTTGTCTCGCAACATGACTTTCAAGACAGGATTACCTACCACTCTGAAGTAGTACGCATCCTTGTCATCCTACATGGTTTGGGAGTGACTTGATCTGAAGTCTCATGATCAATATCATAAGCTTCCACTTCAATCGGTGTGGGTGCCACATGAACAATTTCCTGTGCCCTGCCACACACTAGTTGAAGGGATGGTTCAATAACCTCATCAAGTTTCCACCATCCTCCCACTCAATTCTTTCGAGAGAAACTTTTCCTCGAAAAAGGACCCGATTCTAGAAACAATCCTTATTGCTTTCGGATCTGAGACAGGAGGTATACCCAACTGTTTTGGGTGTCCTATGAAGATGCATTTATCCGCTTTGGGTTCGAGCTTATCAGCCTGAAACTTTTTCACATAAGCGTCGCAGCCCCAAACCTTTTAAGAAATGACAGCTTAGGTTTCTCTAAACCATAGTTCATACGGTGTCACCTCATCGGAATTACGTGGTTCCCCTTTTAAAGTGAATGTGGTTGTCTCTAATGCCTAACCCATAAACCATCGTGGTAATTCGATAAGAGACATCATGGTATGCATCATATCCAATAGGGTGCATTTATGATGCTCGGACACACCATCACACTATGGTGTTCCAGGCTGTATCAGTTGTGAAACAATTTCCACAATGTCTTAATTCTGCGCCAAACTCGTAATTCAGATATTCATCTCTATGATCATATCATAGATATTTTATCCTCTTGTCACGACGATCTTTCAACTTCACCCTGAAATTACTTGAACCTTTCAATAATTCAGACTCGTGATTCATCAAGTAAATATACTCAACATCTACTCAAATCATCTGTGAAGTAAGAACATAACGATATCCACTACACGCCTCAGCACTTATTGGACTGCACACATCAAAATGTATTACTTCCAGCAAGTTGCTTTCTAGTTCCATTTTACTGAAACCGAGGCTTTCAGTCATCTTGCCCATGTGGTATGATTTGCATGTCTCAAGTGATTCAAAATCAAGTGAGTCCAAACGATCCATCTGCATGGAGTTTCTTCATGCATATACACCAATAGACACGGTTTGCATGTCTCAAACTTCTCAAAAATGAGTGAGTCCAAAGATCCATCAACATGGAGCTTCTTCATGCGTTTTATACCGATATGACTTACGTGGCAGTGCCACAAGTAGGTGGTACTATCATTACTATCTTATATCTTTTGGCATGAACATGTGTATCACTACGATCGAGATTCAATAAACCATTCATTTTAGGTGTAAGACCATTGAAGGTATTATTCAAATAAACAGAGTAACTATTATTCTCCTTAAATGAATAACCGTATTGCAATAGACATAATCCAATCATGTCTATGCTCAACGCAAACACCAATCTCGATGGTAGAGGGAGCGTACGATATTTGATCAACCTTGAAAATACTTCCAACACATATCGTTATCTCACCTTTAGCTAGTCTCCATTTATCCCGCAACTTTTATTTCGAGTTACTAACACTTAGCAACCGAACCGGTATCTAATACCCTGGTGCTACTAGGAGTACTAGTAAAGTACACATTAACACAATGTACATCCAATATACTTCTATCGACCTTGCCAGCCTTCTCATCTACCAAGTATCTAGGGTAATTTTGCTCCAGTGGCTGTTCCTCTTATTACAGAAGCACTTAGTCTCGGGTTTGGGTTCAACCTTGGGTTTCTTTACTAGAGCAGCAGCTGAATTGCCGTTTCATGAAGTATCCCTTCTTGCCCTTGCCCTTCTTGAAACTAGTGGTTTCAGCAACCATCAACAATTGATGCTCCTTCTTGATTTCTACTTTTGTGGTGTCAAACATCGCAAATATCTCAAGGATCATCATATGTGTCCCTGATATATTATAGTTCATCACGAAGCTCTAGCAGCTTGGTGGTAATGACTTCGGAGAAACATCACTATCTCATCTGGAAGATCAACTCCCACTCGATTCAAATGATTGTTGTACTCAGACAATCTGAGCACAAGCTCAACAATTGAGCTTTTCTCCTAAGTTTGTAGGCTAAGAAAATCGTCGGGGGTCTTATACCTCTTGACGTGGGCACGAGCCTAAAATCCCAATTTCAGCCCTCAAAACATCTCATATGTTTCGCGACGTTTCAAAACTGTCTTTGGTGCCTCAACTCTAAACCGTTTAACTGAACTATCATGCAGTTATCAAAACGTGTATGTCAGATATTCGCAACATCCACAGACAACGTTCGAGGTTCAGCAGACTGAGCGGTGCATTAAGGACATAAGCCTTCTATGAAGCAATGAGGACAATCCTCAATTTACGGACCTAGTCCGCATAATTGCTACTATCAACTTTCAACTAAATTTTCTCTAGGAACATAACTAAACAATAGAACTGAAGCGCGAGCTACGACATAATTTGCAAAGATCTTTTGAGTATGTTCAGGATAATTAAGTTCATCTTATGAACTCCCACTCAGATAGACATCCCTCTAGTCATCTAAGTGATTACATGATCTGAGTCAACTAGGCCGTGTCCGATCATCACGTGAGACGGACTAGTCAACGTCGGTGAACATCTTCATGTTGATCGTATCTTCTATACGACTCATGCTCGACCTTTCGGTCTTCTGTGTTCCGAGGCCATGTCTATACACATGCTAGGCTCGTCAAGTTAACCCTAAGTGTTTTGCATGTGTAAAACTGTCTTACACCCGTTGTATGTGAATGTAAGGATCTATCACACCCGATCATCACGTGGTGCTTCGAAACGACGAACTTTAGCAATGGTGCACAGTTAGGGGAGAACACCTCTTTAAATTTTTATGAGGGATCATCTTATTTACTACCGTCGTTCTAAGCAAATAAGATGTATAAACATGATAAACATCACATGCAATCATATAGTGACATGATATGGCCAATATCACTTTGCTCCTTTTGATCTCCATCTTCGGGGCTCCATGATCATCGTCGTCACCGGCATGACACCATGATCTCCATCATCGTGTCTTCTTGAAGTTGTCACGTCATCTATTACTTCTACTACTATAGCTAACGGTTAGCAATAAAGTAAAGTAATTACATGACGTTTATGTTGACACGCAGGTCATAAATAAATTGAGACAACTCCTATGGCTCCTGCCGGTTGTCATACTCATCGACATGCAAGTTGTGATTCCTATTAAAAGAACATGATCACCTCATACATCACATATATCATTCATCACATCCTTTGGCCATATCACATCACATAGCATACCCTGCAAAAACAAGTTAGACGTCCTCTAATTGTTGTTTGCATGTTTTACGTGGCTGCTATGGGTTTCTAGCAAGAACGTTTCTTACCTACGCAAAAACCACAACGTGATATGCCAATTGCTATTTACCCTTCATAAGGACCCTTTTCATCGAATCCGATCCGACTAAAGTAGGAGAGACAGACACCCGCCAGCCACCTTATGCAACTAGTGCATGTTTGTCGGTGGAACCGGTCTCACGTAAGAGTACGTGTAAGGTTGGTCCGGGCCGCTTCATCCCACGATGCCGCCGAATCAAGATAAGACTAGTAATGGCTAGCATATTGAACAAAATCAACGCCCACAACTACTTTGTGTTCTACTCGTGCATAGAATCTACGCAATAGACCTAGCTCATGATGCCACTGTTGGGGAACGTAGCAGAAATTCAAAATTTTCCTACGTGTCACCAAGATCTATCTATGGAGAGACTAGCAACAAGGGGAAGGAGAGTGCATCTACATACCCTTGTAGATCGCTAAGCGGAAGCGTTCAAGTGAACGGGGTTGATGGAGTCGTACTCGTCGTGATTCAAATCACCGAAGATCCTAGTGCCGAACGGACGGCACCTCCGTGTTCAACACACGTACAGCCCGGTGACGTCTCCCATGCCTTGATCCAGCAAGGAGAGAGGGAGAGGTTGAGGAAGACTCCATCCAGCAGCAGCACAACGGCGTGGTGGTGATGGAGGAGCGTGGCTATCCTGCAGGGCTTCGCCAAGCACCGCAGAAGAGGAGGAAGAAGAGACGCAGGGCTGCACCAAGAGAGATTGAATCGCATGTGTTATGGGCAGCCCTAGGCCTCATATATATAGGGAAGGGGAGGGGCTGCGCCCCCTCTAGGGTTCCCACCCCTAGGGGGGGCGGCAGCCCTAGATGGGGAGCAAGGGGGCGGCCAAGAGGGGGAGAGAGGGATGGCGCCCCTAGGGTGGGCCTTAAGGCCAATCTAAGCCTAGGGTTTCCTCCTTTTTTCCTCCTAGCTGCCCTTGGGCCTTGTGGGAGGTGCACCAGCCCACTTAGGGGCTGGTCCCTCACCACCCTTGGCCCATGCAAGCCTCCGGGGCAGGTGGCCCCACTTGGTGGACCCCCGGGACCCTCCCGGTGGTCCCGGTACGTTACCGATAAACCCCGAAACTCTTCCGGTGACCAAAACAGGACTTCCCATATATTAATCTTTACCTCCGGACCATTCCGGAACTCCTCGTGACGTCCGGGATCTCATTCTGGACTCCGAACAACATTCGTTAACCACATACAAACTTCCTTTATAACCCTAGCGTCATCGAACCTTAAGTGTGTAGACCCTACGGGTTCGGGAGACATGCAGACATGACCGAGACGTTCTCCGGTCAATAACCAACAGCGGGATCTAGATACCCATGTTGGCTCCCACATGTTCCACGATGATCTCATCGGATGAACCACGATGTCAAGGAGTTAATCAATCCCGTATGCAATTCCCTTTGTCTAGCGGTATTGCACTTGCCCGAGATTCGATCGTCGGTATCCCGATACCTTGTTCAATCTCGTTACCGGCAAGTCTCTTTACTCGTTCCGTAACACATCGTCCCGTGATCAACTCCTTGATCACATTGTGCACATTATGATGATGTCCTACCGAGTGGGCCCAGAGATACCTCTCCGTTTACACGGAGTGACAAATCCCAGTCTCGATTCGTGCCAACCCAATAGACACTTTCAGAGATACCCGTAGTGTACCTTTATAGCCACCCAGTTACGTTGTGACGTTTGGCACACCCAAAGCACTCCTACGGTATCCGGGAGTTGCACAATCCCATGGTCTAAGGAAATGATACTTGACATTAGCAAAGCTTTAGCATACGAACTACATGATCTAGTGCTATGCTTAGGATTGGGTCTTGTCCATCACATCATTCTCCTAATGATGTGATCCCGTTATCAACGACATCCAATGTCCATGGTCAGGAAACAGTAACCATCTATTGATCAACGAGCTAGTCAACTAGAGGCTTACTAGGGACATGGTGTTGTCTATGTATCCACACATGTATCTGAGTTTCCTATCAATACAATTCTAGCATGGATAATAAACGATTATCATGAACAAGGAAATATAATAATAATCAATTTATTATTGCCTCTATGGCATATTTCCAACAAAACAAGCATGAATGAGTAGGCACATCCGGGCTCAAACAACTCCTACTCATGCTAGTGGGTTTCATCTATTTACTGTGGCAATGACATGTCATGCAGAGGAAAGGGGTTCAACTACCGCAGCATGTAACAGTTGAATCGCTCTTGTCCTAATGCAGTAAAAGAGAGCAGGAGCGAGATAGTGGGATTGTATCGGAATGAACAAGGGGGTTTTTCTTGCCTGGCACTTCTGAAGATAGTATAGTTCTTCATCGGTGTCATCGATCTCATCGTCGGAACCACGTTTACTGAGGGGGAACAAATACCGGCAAACAAAGAAAGAACACAATCAATGCAATGCACATTCACATGAATGACATGTCATGTCAAGGTACTAAATTCACCTAATGCAATATCTAGCCAAGTTAATTGAAGTGGAATTCAAACAAGGTTAAACTCCAACTCCAAATGCTAGTTCATAAATTGCCCTAATCATGATTTATCCTATTCAGTCAGGTTAACTTGTTCAAAAATGCATGAAACTGCCATAAACAGGTTCTTCATATTTTTCTGATAATTTTTCATATATAATTTATTCCATTCCGAGTTACGGTTGATTTTCTATGAATTTTTGAAGTTTTAACTATTTTCTGAAATTTTCTAAACCTTTTCTGATTTATTCAAATTTTAGAAAATAGTTACAGCGTCAGCATGACGTCAAGATGACGTCATCAGGTCAATCGGGGCTGACCAGGGTCAAACCTGACACGTGGGGCCCACATGTCATAGGCTCAGTTATAATTAGTGATTTTAGTTAACCTAACCAAAATCGTTAGAGGGGCTAGGCCCACCGGTCATTGGCTGCGGGTGTTAATTAGAGCCTAAACTAATTGTTGCCACGTCATCTAAACAGGGTTTCGCCGCCGGCGACCTCATCCGACGGCGGAGGCATGTCGGAATCGCTGCTCCGGTAGCGGTTCGATGCGCCGAGGGTGCCAGTGGAGAGCTCACGCTCGTGCGCGACTAGGGGAGGCCTCGGGAGGCAGTGGGGTGGCTGGGAACAACGACCACGTCGGCTTTGGCGGCGGCTGGAGCTCGGGCCAGCACGAGCGCGGTGGCTGCATCGCGTTAGCCAGAGAGCAGAGGAGCGCGTCGGGATCCTGGGGACCTGGAGAGCACACAGGCACTACTGGAGCGAGCAGAAGAGCTCCGGGGCGCGAGGTTCGCCGGCCATGGCAATGGCCGGAGCTCGGTGCTTGCGGGGACGGCAGCTACAACACGAGAACGAGCAGGGGAGGAGGGGGAAAACGAAGGAGTCCTCACAGCAAAGTTGTTTAGCAGCTCAGACGGCTCGGGGAGGCCCTCTTCGGCGCGAATCGATGGCGGCGATCCACGGGTTGCCAGCGAGGAAGACGATGATGCTGACGGCACTGTAGTGCGCCCGGGCTTCTGATTTTTAGTGTTCAGACGAGGACGAGCTTCTCTCCATGGCTGGACACGGCGCGGGGCCTAGCTAGGGTGCGTGGTGGCTACGACGGTGAGCAGCGGCTCTCCGGTGCGCTCGGCTTCGGGGGAGAGATGAGGCAGGGAGAGAGGGGAGTGGTCGAGGGAGTCCAGGGGTCTGCGTGGCAACGCCAGAGGCGTCCAGGCCGTCGAGGAGGCAGGCGAGCAGGGTGGAGGTGGCGCGCGCGTGTGCATGCACGGCGGCCACACGCCCTGCCTATTGGCCTGGGGAGGAAGAGGACAGGGGAGGTGGAGGTGGGCTGGGCCGGTACAGTAGCGGGCCGCATAGGTGGGCTGGCCTCTCTGGTGGGCTTGACAGGTGAGGCCAGGTAAAAACTGCTCTATTTTATTATCTATGTTGTTTTCGTTTTATTTAATCATTTTGCCACTGATTCAAATTCAAAAGTAAATCAAAGCAGGGCAAAACCTTCTGAATATTTGTATGTTGCCATTATGGGCTTTTCCAAAGGCACATAAATAATTTCAGGGCCTTTTGAAATATATTCTATATAAAATGAATATAATCCAAAGGTCAAATACTTATTGATTTAAATTCAAAGTCCCAAAAATAATTCCTTAAAAATTATCCTAAATTTTGGTTTGATATATAGTTCTTGCCAAAATTCTCAAACATTGCAAAAAGGACATCTTGGAAACAAAGAATGAGATTTCCAGGGTTCTTTGCCCTTCTTTTCATTAAAGTTTTGAGGCTTCAACAATCCTCAATTCAAGTTTCAGAAATTTAAATAAGATGCATGAATGCAATGCCACTAATTACAAGCATTAAACTGGGGCTGTGACAACTTACCCCCACTAAACAAGAATCTCGTCCCGAGATTCAAGACGTGAGGTAAGAAGACAGAGGGGTCACAAAGCCAACACAATCTTCTCGATCCAACTGCCCTTCTCAAAGATGTTGATTCATTTCTTCATATTGATCCTGATGTTTGTGCTTTCAAGATCTTCATCCAACATGATGATGATGGAAAGAAACTCTACAGGAATCGATCTTCTCAAAGACCGAGCAACTCAAGATCAACTCATGGAGTGAGACGTTGAAACATCTCATGAGCTAAGATCCTAACTCACGTCAAGTGGGAAGGAAGGAAACAAATGATGAAAGTTCAATTTGGTAGGCAAGAATTCCACGCTTGGAAAGGTGGTGGATGGTGTCAAGGTGGCGAGGAAATAATTGCCATGATCCCATAACGGGGCACCTAATTGGGAAAGGTGACTCGTTGGCTTGTTCCCTTAAGTGGCAAAAAGAATTACTTTTGATCCATAGATCATTGAAACTCTTCATACAAGCTTAAGGTAAATCAGAACAATCATTTGGCGTAGTACGAAGGAATGGCATACCCGGACTAGAATGGACGATGTGGACTACCTTGTTGAAGACAACGCAATAGGTGATTTTTGCTTATCATCGGAAATGGATGGGACCCATGGTAGGACCACTTTTGAGGATGATCCTGAACAAGAATTACTAAGAAGGCAGCCCACAGTGAAAGGGCACAAAGACGGTGCAAGCTAGGAACAAAATGCAAATGTTGGAATGTTCCAATCATCATATCTGCCTGAGATTCAGATCTGGTTAGTAACAGGATACTTCAGACAACATGTCCGAAAAGGAAATGTTGCAACACAAATCGACGAGATGATATTGCGAGATTCTCGTGAGATGAACTACGGTAGCAAGATCCAAAACATGAGCTGGTTCTGCTACATACATATGAACACACTGTCCCAGACAAGCATGACCACGTAGTAGTCTTATAATAAACACTACTGAGTTCAGGTGGGGAACCATCATCGAGGATATTGAAGTCCTTGTATAAGTCTTGCTCTTAAGAAGGAACTTCTTTTCCTTGAACAAATCAATCAGTGGCTTGGTGTGCTAGGAAATACATATGGGCTGAAGGTTGCAAGTCTTCAAACCATAGAATACTTCACACATATGCATGACTGACTTGGGATGGTTCCGAAGGAAGCAAAAACAAGCTTTCTTGAATTCACGGCGGCAACTTTCATCAAATGCACGTGAATTAGAGGAAGTCACTCCTTTCATCCAAACGTATACCTCATGAGCGGAGCATGAAGGCAATGCTTACAAAGTTTCCAATACTAGTGTAATGTTCAACATGAATCATGGGGGAGACAAAATGCTGCTGATGGGATCAATAGCAACTCATCGGAATTTCCATATCACTGGACTTCCACCATCATGTGAACACGGTGATAGCATTGGTCAGACCAAAAGATGCAATGGTGTATGCTCGAGGGATCAATCACGAGTAAGACAACATTACGAACATCATTGGTTCTGATTTGACTTGACGATAGCCCATACTCAAGTCAAAGTTTTGACAAGACAATAGATCCAACAACTGATCACGAGGACCAATTGGTGAAGATATCATCTTTCTTCAACACACACACAAACACAAAGATATCCCTTCAGAAAGAACCAAATTCAGCAAAGCTTTTTATCTTCCAACTCTCCAAGTTGTTGTTTAGCTTAACCAACTAGCTCAGGGGTATCCAACACAGATTTTTGGAGAAGGGGTGGTTTACAAGAAACCAACTTGATCACGAACTCAACATAGCGGTCAGGTGACAACCTGGTAACACTTCGGAGAACATATCCGGAAAATCATGAACCACTGATATGTTACTAAGCTCGAGAACAATCTTGCTTTTGAGAGAAAGACGATATGATCAGATAAGCAAGGGATTGAACAATCCTCACTCATTGATCGAGGAGTGCACCAGAAATAAGGACTAGGTAGCACGATCAGTCCTAGGATGGTGATTCAATAACCAACACGCTAAGAATGAGAATATTGTCCATTTACTACAAAGCAACGAGTTGCTCGGAGTATTGATTTCACACATCACAATTCACTTGTCGGCATTCCGGTTACAACAACACGGAACCGAGGAATGAACAATGATGGCAGGAAGTATCACTAAACCAAGAATTCATAAGAGGTGGTGCAATTCTCATGACATTCTTGATAAGAGAGAAGGTGACACTCCATGGTAGAACAGAGCAAAAGCTAGATTGGCATTTGGATCTGTGGATTACATCTGCTTTGACCCAATCCTAGAAATGGATAAGGTACTGGAGTTTGTTTCTCCTAGTCATTCCGGAATAGAATGGCTTGACGGACCACAAGAATGATAGGCACCGATGAACGAATGCACGCATACTCTTGACTATCAATTGATAGACGAAGGTCAGAACACGACTAAAGAGGGACAACTCAAAGGAACATATGTTTTTCTGAGTTGTGGATGCATGGATTAGTATGCCGAATAAATTCAACATATTTATTCCAGATAACCCATGCAGAACAGGAGGGACTAGCAAATTCACAATTTTTTGAATGGAGAACTCATCAAGAGCACTCTTGTTGTGATCTTTTGGTTCAAAGGAACTCCTGCCAAGGATGGTTCATGGTATTTGGAAGAATGATATACCACGGACCTCGAAGACTATCACAAAGATTACTAATATCCTAAAGGTACGAGCAACACTATCAACACAAGGTAAGTAGAGTGAATCTTGGGTCAAGAACCCAGGAGTAGAATACCTACTACTAAATGGCATCATGGGATGCTTTCGAGAATGGTGGCCAGAATCATCACATCGGGAACACAAAACATGGCTAGATTACCAGGTGACTCCCTAAAACACCTAGGGTCATAATAATAGCTCCAACATATATGTCGAGGCAACAAAGTACCTCAACTCACCGATTAGTGTGGTTAATACAGCCCAAAAGGACATCGGGAACAGAAAGAAGGGATTTGGAAATGCATCAGACTATTTAGAAACCTGGGATGACTCGAACAGCATAACGGCTGTAAATGCTCAAAATGATTTGAGACATCCTGCAAAAAAATGGTGGCATAACCACTCAACATCACAATATCAAGGTTCTGAGGCCTGCTATGAAAATATGGAAGTAGTAGGAACTGAACTGAGGCTTGAACTCAACAATCCTAGGAAACTACGGTTTAGTAACACATCATCCTGAGAGATAGAAGAGAAGCCTAGTTCTTAACCCCGTAGAAAAGATAAGATGACTCGGATCAGAAGGTCATGAGGATAAGGAGTAAAAAGAGCCTTATGTTCCCATCCACAATCAAATCCCTTATATAACTAAAGCATTTCTAGACATGACTTCGACCAGCTTGGCTTGGTAATCCTATAGGTAGTCAAGCTCTGATACCAAAGCTGTCAGGGCCCCGATTCTAAGTCACACCGATCTAGCCCGTAACACCTCATACCACTTTGCGGCCTCATGCACGGTATTCCCACGGGTGTCGCCTTACCATGGCCCGGGACAGTTTGCGCCTTTTGGCTCACGTATATGATAGTGTCGCTAGCATCCATATGACAGAGAACCCGGACCGACATGACTAGTCGTGAACCCAAAGTGGCACTAACTTACGGGGACAGGCATACATGAATCAACATCGAGCATGTCGGTCAGCAGCGTGTGAGTCTGGGCTGTAGCACTAGGCTAACAGGACTCCGGGAACCCGGGCTGTAGCAGGCTAGGCAGGACTCCGGATGTCATCGCGTGACATTTCCCCGAAGGGACAGACACAGGAATGAAGTGAATCACACGCCGGCCAGTCAAGTGCTCCGGAGCAGTAGTGCTGGGCTAGCAGGACTCCGGTGAACCGGGCTGTAGCGGACTACTATGGCTCATGGAAGCACTAGACTACATTTCCCCATAAGAGAGGCTGCCAAGGATAAACAACTAGATTGTTGGATCCCACACATACCAAGCATTTCAATCATACACACAATATGCTCGATATGTGTAAATACAACATGGCATCACAACATAACTCTACGACTCAAGTATTTATTCATTAGGCTCCGAAGAGACAGATAAAACAAACATGGGTCTCATGACCCAACATTCAGAGCATACAAGTCAAAGCACATGCGGAAGCTTAACATGTCTGAGTACAGACTTCTACAAATGAAAAAGGCTGAGAAGCCTGACTATCTACCAGATCCTGCCGAGGGCACAAGATCGTAGCTGAGGTATCAAGCTAAACGTCGAAGTCCACGTGGAACTACTAGCGAGACTGAAGTCTCTCTGCAAAAACATAAATTAAGAAAATGTGAGTACAAATGTACCCAGCAAGACTTACATCAAAACTAGCTACATATGCATCGGTATCAACAAAGGGGGTGGTGGAGTTTAACTGCAGCAAGCCAGCTTTGACTCAGTGGCTAACGTGAACTACGACTGCAAGTAACTCTTTTGAGGTGGCGCACATGAGTCCACAAATTCACCATACGAATACACCACTATGGATCCACTCCCGTCTCCCTGCGAGAACGCCATCCATAGCACTCACGCTTATTTTGCGAGTTTTAGAGTATCCACTTTCACTTGTCTACGAACTATGCAAGGGGTCCAAGTTTCCATATCCGAGGAATCCCGCTATTCGAATAGATAATGATAACCCTGCAGGGGTGTACTTCTTCACACACGCTCTCGCCACTTACCACCATGTACACATCGTGTATCTCGGCAAACTTCAAGCGGAAGCCTGGCGAGGGAGTCGGCCACGACCTGACAAACCAACAAGTCTCTAGTCCAGGTTTATCGCCTATTCGGGTTCCATCTGTAAGGAGATCCGGCCGGGGTGTCGCTCACGGCCCCAAACGATGTGAGCAGGGTTCCCAAGCCCACCATCCGGGTGCCACTTGGTACACCGTGCCACTGTGCCTAGTCTGTCCCAAGCCCACCTGTACCGGGTGCCACTTGTAGACTACTAACACTACCTACAAACACCAGAAACTAGTTGCAACTCCCGGACAGAGATCAGGTTGATTAATAAGTCGAGAGAGCTTGGAGCGCCCGGAGCCCAATGTGTGGTAGTAACTGTTCATGGATCACAAACACAGAAATCAGTTCCTAAGGACAGCTGCAATGAGACAACCCACCATGTACTCCTACATGGCCTCTCACCGCTACCTTTACCAAATCGTGTTCACACACTTAGCTCACACAGTAGGACATGTTCACCACATTCCAATTCATCCTCAATGAATCGGACCTGACTCAACTCTAAGCAGTAGCAGGCATGACAAACAAGCATGAATGAGTAGGCACATCAGGGCTCAAACAACTCCTACTCATGCTAGTGGGTTTCATCTATTTACTGTGGCAATGACAGGTCATGCAAAGGAAAGGGGTTCAACTACCGCAGCATGTAACAGTTGAATCGCTCTTGTCCTAATGCAGTAAAAGAGAGCAGGAGCGAGAGAGTGGGATTGTATCAGAATGAATAAGGGGGTTTTGCTTGCCTGGCACTTCTGAAGATAGTATAGTTCTTCATCGGTGTTATCGATCTCATCGTCGGAACCACGTTTACTGAGGGGGAACAAATACCGGCAAACAGAGAAAGAACACAATCAATGCAATGCACATTCACATGAATGACATGTCATGTTAAGGTACTGAATTCACCTAATGCAATATCTAGCCAAGTTAATTGAAGTGGAATTCAAACAAGGTTATACTCCAACTCCAAATGCTAGTTCATAAATTGCCCTAATCATGATTTATCCTATTCAGTGAGGTTAACTTGTTCAAAAATGTATGAAACTTCCATAAACAGATTCTTCATATTTTTCTGATAATTTTTCATATATAATTTATTTCATTCCGAGTTACGGTTGATTTTCTATGAATTTTTGAAGTTTTAACTATTTTCTGAAATTTTCTAAACCTTTTCTGATTTATTCAAATTTCAGAAAATAGTTACAGCGTTAGCATGACGTCAAGATGACATCATCAGGTCAACCGGGGCTGACCAGGGTCAAACCTGACACGTGGGGCCCACATGTCATAGGCTTAGTTATAATTAGTGATTTTAGTTAAACCTAACCAAAATCGTTAGAGGGGCTAGGCCCACCGGTCATTGGCTGCGGGTGTTAATTAGAGCCTAAACTAATTGTTGCCACGTCATCTAACAGGGTTTCGCCGCCGGCGACCTCATCCGACGGCGGAGGCATGTCGGAATCGCTGCTCCGATAGCGGTTCGATGCACCGAGGGTACCAGTGGAGAGCTCACGCTCGTGCGCGACTAGGGGAGGCCTCGGGAGGAGGTGGGGTGGCCGGGAATGATGACCACGTCGACTTTGGCGGCGGCCGGAGCTCGGGCCAGCACGGGCGCGGTGGTTGCAGCGCGTTAGCCAGAGAGCAGAGGAGCGCGTCGGGATCCTGGGGACCTGGAGAGCACACAGGCGCTACTGGAGCGAGCGGAAGAGCTCCGGGGTGCGAGGTTCGCCGGCCATGGCAATGGCCAGAGCTCGGTGCTTGCGGGGACGACAGCTACAGCACGAGAACGAGCAGGGGAGGAGGGGGAAAACGAAGGAGTCCTCACAGCGAAGTTGTTTAGCAGCTCAGATGGCTCGGGGAGGCTCTCTTCGACGCGAATCGACGGCGGCGATCCACGGGTTGCCAGTGAGGAAGACGATGATGCTGACGGTGCTGCAGTGCACCCGGGCTTCTTATTTTCAGTGTTCAGACGAGGACGAGCTTCTCTCCATGGCTGGACACGGTGCGGGGCCTAGGTAGGGTGCGTGGTGGCTACGACTGCGAGCAGCGGCTCTCCGGTGCACTCGGCTTCGGGGGAGAGACGAGGCAGGGAGAGAGGGGAGCGGTCAAGGGGGTCCAGGGGTCTGCGTGGCAACGCCAGAGGCGTCCAGGCCATCGAGGAGGCAGGCGAGCAGGGTGGAGGTGGCGCGCGCGTGTGCGCGCACGGTGGCCACACGCCCTGCCTACTGGCCTGGGGAGGAAGACGACAGGGGAGGTGGAGGTGGGCTGGGCCGGTACAGTAGCGGGCCGCGTAGGTGGGCTGGCCTCTCTGGTGGGCTTCACAGGTGAGGCCAGGTAAAAACTGCTCTGTTTTATTATCTATGTTGTTTTCTTTTTATTTAATCACTTTGCCACTGATTCAAATTCAAAAGTAAACCAAAGCAGGGCAAAACCTTCTGAATATTTGTATGTTGCCATTATGGACTTTTCCAAAGGCACATAAATAATTTCAGGGCCTTTTGAAATATATTCTATATAAAATGAATATAATCCAAGGTCAAATCCTTATTTATTTAAATTCAAAGTCCCAAAAACAATTCCTTAAAAATGTTCAATTTTGGTTTGATATATAGTTCTTGCCAAAATTCTCAAACATTGCAAAAAGGACATCTTGGAAACAAAGAATGAGATTTCCAGGGTTCTTTGCCCTTCTTTTGATTAAAGTTTTGAAGCTTCAACGATCCTCAATTCAAGTTTCAGAAATTTAAATAAGATGCATGAATGCAATGCCACTAATTACAAGCATTAAACTGGGGCCGTGACATGTGGTAAAAGGATAGTACCATTGTCCCTTCTCTCTTTTTCTCTCATTTCCATTTTTTTGGGCCTTCTCTTTTTTTATGGCCTTTCTCTTTTTTTGGGCCTTCTCTTTTTATGACCTTTCTATTTTTTTCTTGGGCCTTCTCTTTTTTTATTCCTCACTTGGGACAATGCTCTAATAATGATGATCATCACACTTCTATTTATTTACAACTCAATGATTACAACTCGATACTAGAACAAAGATGACTCTATATGAATGCCTCCGGCGGTGTACCGGGATATGCAATGAACCAAGAGTGACATGTATGAAAGAATTATGAATGGTGGCTTTGCCACTAATACTATGTCAACTATATAATCATGCTAAGCAATATGACAATGATGAATATGTCATGATAAACGGAACGGTGGAAAGTTGCATGGCAATATATCTTGGAATGGCTATGGAAATGCCATAATAGGTAGGTATGGTGGCTGTTTTGAGGAAGATATAATGAGTTTTATGTGTGATAGAGCGTATCATATCATGGGGTTTGGATGCACCAGCAAAGTTTGCGCCAATTCTCAATGCGAGAAAGGGCAATGCTCGATACCGAAGAGGCTAGCAAGGATGGAAGGGTGAGAGTGCGTATAATACATGGACTCAACATTAGTCATAAAGAACTCACATACTTATTGCCAAAATCTACAAGTCATCAAAAACCTCGACACTACGCGCATGCTCCTAGGGGGATAGATTGGTAGGAAAAGATCATCGCTCGTCCCCGACCGCCACTCATAAGGAGGACAATCAAATAACACCTCATGTTTCAAATTTGTTACACAACGTTTACCATACGTGCATGCTACGAGACTTGCAAACTTCAACACAAGTATTCCTCAAATTCACAACTACTCAACTAGCACGACTTTGATATTATTACCTCCATATCTCAAAACAATCATCAAGCATCAAACTTCTCTTAGTATTCAATACTCTATATGAAAGTTTTTACTAATCTTAAATACCTAGCATATTAGGATTTTAAGCAAATTACCATGCTATTTAAGACTCTCAAAATAATCTAAGTGAAGCATGAGAGTTCATTTATTTCTTCAAAATAAAACTACCACCATGCTCTAAAAGATATAAGTGAAGCACTAGAGCAAATGACAAACTACTCCAAAAGATATAAGTGAAGATCAATGAGTAGTTGAATAATTATGAAACTATGTGAAGACTCTCTAACATTTAATAATTTCAGATATTGGTATTTTATTCAAACAGCAAGCAAAGCAAAAGAAAATGGCACTCTAAGAATGGCAAACATCATGTGAAGAAGCAAAAACTTAGGATCAACCGAAACTAACCGATAGTTGTTGAAGAAGAAAGGTGGGATGCCCAAGCTTAGATGCTTGAGACTTCTTGAAATATTATCTTGGGATGCCTTGGACATCCCCAAGCTTGAGCTTTTGTGTCTCCTTAATTCCTCTCATATCACAGTCTCCCTAAATCTCAAAAGCTTCATCCACACAAAACTCAACAAGGACTCGTGAGATAAGTTAGTATAAACCATTGCAAAAAACTTATCATACTCTACTGTAGCAAATCACTAAAATTATTATTCAACATTGCATACTAAATGCCTCTGCATATTTAATAGTCCTATCCTCAAATAGAATCATTAAAGAAGCAAACATATGCAAACAATGTAAACATAACAGCAATCTGCCTAAACAGGACAGTCTGTAAATAATGCAGCAACATCCATATTTCCCTAGCTCCAAAAATTATGAAAGAAAATTCCCACTGTAGTAAATTTATCAGATCTTAATATGCAAAAGGTTTCAACATTTTATCACATTCTGAATTTTTTTACAGCGGTAAACTTTCTGTTTTCAAACACAACATGAAGACTTGTAAAACAGGCATAGTAAAGGCTATCAATGCCACTTTTATTGAAATAAAATATGCAAAACATTGTTCTAAATAACAGAAAGAAAATTCTAACAGAATAAATTAACGCTCCAAGAAAAACACATATCATGTGGCGAATAAAATTATAGCTCCAAGTAAAATTACCGATGAACGAAGACGAAAGAGGGGATACCTTCGGGGCATCCCCAAGCTTAGGCTCTTGGATATCCTTGAATATTACCTTGGGTTGCCTTAGGCATCCCCAATCTTAGGCTCTTTCCACTCCTTATTCCATAGTCCATCGAATCTTTACCCAAAACTTGAAAACTTCACAACACAAAAATTAAAGTAGAAAACTCGTAAGGTCCGTTAGCGAAAGAAAGCAAAACACCACTTCAAGGTACTGTAATGAACTCATTCTTTATTTATATTGGTGTTAAACCTACTGTATTACAACTTCTCCATGGTTTATAAACTATTTTACTAGCCATATATTCATCAAAATAAGCAAACAACACACGAAAAAACAGAATCTGTCAAAAACAGAACAGTCTGTAGTAATATGGATCAAACGTATACTTCTGGAACTCATAAAATTCTCAAAGAAATTGTTGGACGTGAGTAATTTATCTATTAATCATCTGCAAAAATAATTAACTAAATATCACTCTCCAATAAAATTTGGAAGCAATTCTCGTGAGCGCTAAAGTTTCTATTTTTTTACAGCATGATCAACAAGACTTTCCCAAAGTCTTCCCAAAGGTTCTACTTGGCACAAACACTAACTAAAGGCATAAAACATACCTAAACAAAGGCTAGATGAATTATTTATTACTAAACAGGAACAAAAAGCATGGAATAAAAATAAAATTGGGTTGCCTCCCAACAAGCGCTATCGTTTAACGCCCCTAGCTAGGAACGATGATTTCAATGATGCTCACATAAAGGATAAGAATTGAAACATAAAGAGAGCATCATGAAGAATATGACTAGCACATTTAAGTCTAACCCACTTCCTATGCATAGGGATTTTGTGAGCAAACAACTTTTGGGAACAAGAATCAACTTGCATAGGATGGTAAAACAAGCATAACTTCAAAACTTTAAGCACATAGAGAGGAAATTTGATATTATTGCCATTCCTACAAGAAAAATTCTTCTCATGAATAATAGTGGGAGCAAACTCAACAAAATAACTATCATGTGATTGAAAATTAAGATCAAGATGACAAGTTTCATGGTTATCATTATTCTTTAAAGCATACGTGTCATCACAATAATCATCATATATAGTAGGCATGGTTTCATCATAATAAATTTGCTCTTCAAAACTTGGGGGACAAAAAATATCATCTTCATCAAACATAGCTTCCCCAAGCTTGTGGCTTTGCATATCATTAGCATCATGGATATTCAAGGAATTCATACTAACAACATTGCAATCATGTTCATCATTTAAATATTTAGTGCCAAACATTTGATAGATTTCTTCTTCTAGCACTTGAGCACAGTTATCCTTTCCATCATACTCACGAAAGATATTAAAAAGGTGAAACGTATGAGACAAACTCAATTCATTTTTTATAGTTTTCTTTTATAAACTAAACTAGTGATAAAACAAGAAACTAAAAGACTCGATTGCAAGATCTAAAGATATACCTTCAAGCACTCACCTCCCCGGCAACGGCGCCAGAAAAAAGCTTGATGTCTACTACACAACCTTCTTCTTGTAGACGTTGTTGGGCCTCCAAGTGCAGAGGTTTGTAGGATAGTAGCAAATTTCCCTCAAGTGGATGACCTAAGGTTTATCAATCCGTAGGAGGCGTAGAATGAAGATGGTCTCTCTCAAGCAACCTGCAACCAAATAACAAAGAGTCTCTTGTGTCCCCAACACACCCAATACAATGGTAAATTGTATAGGTGCACTAGTTCGGCAAAGAGATGGTGATACAAGTGGTATATGGATGGTAGATAAAGGTATTTGTAATCTGAAATTATAAAAGCAGCAAGGTAACGAATGATAAAAGTGAGCGTAAACGGTATTGCAATGCTAGGAAACAAGGCCTAGGGTTCATACTTTCGCTAGTGTAAGTTCCCTCAACAATAATAACATAATTGGGTCATATAACTATCCCTCAACATGCAACAAAGAGTCACTCCAAAGTCACTAATAGCGGAGAACAAACAAAGAGATTATGGTAGGGTACGAAACCACCTCAAAGTTATTCTTTCCAATCAATCCGTTGGGCTATTCCTATAAGTGTCACAAACAGCCCTAGAGTTCGTACTAGAATAGCACCTTAAGACACAAATCAACCAAAACCCTAATGTCACCTAGATACTCCAATGTCACCTCAAGTATCCGTGGGTATGATTATACGATATGCATCACACAATCTCAGATTCATCTATTCAACCAACACATAGGACCTCAAAGAGTGCCCCAAAGTTTCTACCGGAGAATCACGACGAAAACGTGTGCCAACCCCTATGCATAGGTTCATGGGCGGAACCCGCAAGTTGGTCACCAAGACATACATCAAGTGAATCACGTGATATCCCATTGTCACCACAGATATCCACGGCAAGACATACATCAAGTGTTCTCAAATCTTTAAAGACTCAATCCGATAAGATAACTCCAAAGGGAAAACTCAATTCATTACAAGAGAGTAGAGGGGGAGGAAAAACATAAGATCCAACTATAATAGCAAAGCTCGCGATACATCAAGATCGTGCCAAATCAAGAACATGAGAGAGAGAGAGATCAAACGCATAGCTACTGGTACATACCCTCATCCCTGAGGGAGAACTACTCCCTCCTCGTCATGGAGAGCACCGGGATGATGAAGATAGTCACCGGAGAAGGATTCCCCCTCCGACAGGGTGCTAGAACGGGTCTAGATTGGTTTTCGGTGGCTACAGAGGCTTCTGGCGGCGGAACTCCCGATCTATTGTGCTCTCGGATGTTTTTAGAGTATATGGAGATATATATAAGAGGAAGAAGTACGTCAGGGGGGCCACGACGGGCTCACGAGGGTGGAGGGCGCGCCCAGGGGGGTGGGCGCGCCCCCCTGCCTCGTGACCTCCTCGCAGATCCCCCGACATGCACTCCAAGTCTTCTGGGCATCTTTCCTTCCAAAAATGAGTTCCGTGAAGTTTCAGGTCAATTGGACTCCGTTTGGTTTTCCTTTTCTTCGAAACCCTAAAACAGGGTAAAAACAGAAACTGGCACTGGACTCTGGGTTAATAGGTTAGTCCCAAAAATGATATAAAAGTATATAATGAAGCTCATAAACATTCAAAACAGTAGACAATATAACATGGAGCAATCAAAAATTATAGATACGTTGGAGACGTATCACCCATCAGCATGGAGTTTCTTCATGCGCTTTATACCAATATGACCTAAACGACAGTGCCACATATAAGTTGCACTATCATTATTAACTTTGCATCTTTTTGCTTCAATATTATGAATATGTGTATCATTATGATCGAGATTCAATAAACCATTTATATTGAGTGTATGACCATAGAAGGTTTTATTCATGTAAATAGAACAACAATTATTCTTTGACTTAAATGAATAACCGTATTGCAATAAAGATGATCCAATCATATTTATGCTCAACGCAAACACCAAATAACATTTATTTTAGGTTCAGCACTAATCCTGAAGGTAAAGCGAGTGTGAGACGGTGATCTTATCAACCTTGGAATCACTTCCAACACACATCGTCACTTTACCCTCAACTAGTTTCTGTTCATTTTATAACTCCTGTTTCAAGTTACTAATCATAGCAACTAAACCAGTATCAAATACCCAGGTGCTACTATGAACACTAGTAAAGTACACATCAATAACATGTATACCATATATACTTTTGTTCACTTTTCCATCCTTCTTATCCCCCAAGTATTTGGGCGGTTCCGCTTCCAGTGACCATTTCCTTTAAGGTAAAAGCACTCAGTTTTAGGCTTGGGTCTAGCTTTGGGCTTCTTCATGGGAGTGGCAACTTGCTTGCCATCTATCTATTATATACATAATACAGAAGACAAATAAGCCACCATGTTTGTCCACACAGATTAAATTATCTCAACCGTTAATTTTAGATATAGACGGTTAAGATTTAAAGATATAACGTTACATAAAAATATTGGGTACATGCATATATTGTGTTGCCCATGAGATGTCTGTCACGTACATAAATCTATGGTGGAAAACGTAGGCTAGAATACATGAAAAGAAAAACAAATCTGTAATAGAAAGAGTCAACGTGCAGTTAGGAATTCAAACCGCTCACAACAAGGATACGTACAAGTATTTTCTTGACTCGGTTCATCTTTTGAGGAACCTTTGGAGCTCTCACGTTAATTCTAGGAGAAACCAAACAATACTCTCCCAATCAACCACGTAACAACCCATCACCTAATGGCACATACCTTCACCTCCTTGATACGTTTCCTAGGAGAGCGCAACAACCTCTTTTCACCTCAGCGCTGTCAAGACCTTAACCTACCTATGGTCTTCCGTCACCAACAACTCCGGTGTCAATTCTCCTTTGCATGCTGATGATGGGCACCTCCTAGCTCAAGCACGAGCGTCACCAGCGCCGGCGTGGTCATCTGTTCAAAACTTGATGCATCTTACCAGTATATTTACCCTGAACGAGATCTGCAGGCTCCTCAAATTGCGTTGGTATTATTCCGAGCAGCTTTCCAAATTAGATTTGGTTCTTAGATTATCCAATGATCATAGCCTATACATCAGATTTCTGGCAGTGACACATGGTTCTATTGATGATCATAACCTGTGTGCACGAGCGTCACCAGCGCCGCCATGGTCCATGTCCGAAACCTGATGCTGCTCACCCGCGTTTTTACCCTGAAGGAGATCTGCAGGCTCCAGAAATTTCGTTGGTATTGTTCCAATTAGATTTCCTAATTTGATTCAGTAAATTGCGTTGGTATTATTCCGATCAGCTTTCCAAATTAGATTTGGTTCTTAGATTATCCAATGATCATAGACTATACATCAGATTTGTGGCAGGACACATGGTTCTATCAATGATCATAACCTATGCACGAGCGTCACCAGCGCCGCCATGGTCCATGTCCGAAACCTGATGCTGCTCACCCACGTTTTTACCCCGTAGGAGATCTGCAGGATCCACAAATTTCGTTGGTATTGTTCCAATTAGATTTCCTAATTTGATTCGGTTCTTAATTATCCAATGATCATAGCCTATACATCATATTTGTGACAAGGACACATGCTTCTATCGATGATCATAGCCTGGACACCAGAGTTGTGGCTCGGACGCAGGGCTCTATCAGTTGGATTCGTAATTACTTGCATGGATGCCCTATGCTTTATTCTGTACCAAGCATGAGGAGGATAAGGGTTTCTGCAGGAGCCTCTATTCCTTGAGATTGCCTTCACAAAATCAGCACATGTATTAATAGTAGCAAGGCGGAGTCCTTGACATTGCCTTCATAGAATCAGATTATCCAATGATCATAGCCTATATATCAGATTTCTGGCAGGGACACAAGGTTCTATGGATGATCATAACCTGTGTGCACGAGCGTCACCAGCACCGCCATGGTTCATGTCCGAAACCTGATGCTGCTCACCCGCGTTTTTACCCTGAAGGAGATCTGAAGGCTCGACAAATTTCGTTGGTATTGTTCCAATTTGATTTCCTAATTTGATTCGGTAAATTGCGCTGGTATTATTCAGATCAGCTTTCCAATTTAGATTTGGTTCTTAGATTATCCAATGGTCATAGCCTATACATCAGATTTGTGGTAGGGACACATGGTTCTTTTGATGATCATAACCTGTGCACGAGCGTCACCAGCGCCGCCATGGTCCATGTCCGAAACCTGATGCTACTCACCCACATTTTTACCCCGTAGGAGATCTGCAGGCTCCACAAATTTCGTTGGTATTGTTCCAATTAGATTTCCTAATTTGATTGGCTTCTTACATTATCCAATGATCATAGCCTATACATCATATTTGTGACAAGGACACAGGCTTCTATCGATGATCATGGCCCCACACCAGAGTTGTGGCTCGGACGCAGGGCTCTATCGGTTGGATTCGTAATTACTTGCATGGATGCCCTATGCTTTATTCTGTACCAAGGATGAGCAGGATAAGAGTTTCTGCAGGAGCCTCTATTCCTTGAGATTGCCTTCACAAAATCAGCACATGTATTAATAGTAGCAAGGCAGAGTCCTTGACATTGCCTTCATAGAATCAGCACATGTACCCGTTATTTGCACCTACGAATATGTTGATTATTCATATTGGTTCAATTGTGTTGTCATGAGAACATGAAAAACACTTGAGGATGATTCTAATTTGTATGTACATGTTTATTTCAGAGCCTATTGTTGACATAATGTTGTTCTACTACTGGAGTTTGTACCAAGTCTACATCAGAACACTTGAAAGTTAACTATTGGAGGTTATGTTTTTTCTTCCCTGTTTTATGTAGGTTCTTTATATATGGAACCTTGCATTTTTTGTTTATGTCAACATGTTCAGAGCAGTGTTCTAAATATTTATAAATATATTTAAATGTTAAGCTCTAGAGAAAGGCACGCATAACCGATGCAACATAAGTGAAGAGTTTTGTGGTTGTAGTATCAGTCCATAATAAAATGAAGAGGAACAAAATTAAAGGAGTTTCTGTTCCATACATATACAGATTTTTGTATTCTAAAATTGTTACTGAGATGGGAGATTCAAGAAAATTTATAGAAAGAAAAATGATGTTTAAATATAGTGCAGCTTGCATATCACGAGATTTAAGAGATAAGAGCAGCCTACTACATCAGTGTAGACACTTTGATCTGTTCTTGAGTCGTTATGTACGCACTGTAATTAATCATACTTCAATTTTCTACTTTATTGGACTGTACACACTTTGATCTGGTCTTGAGTCAGTATGTACACACTTTGATATGATGTTTTGCTGCTACTAATTGTGGGTTTCTCCTAACCATCTTTACTACTTTGAGTGATATATCGACATGGAGCTTATGATCTCCATGAATAGAGGAAACAATTCGATGTCAAAAGGATTCATGTTGGAGTAGGGTTTTCAATACAAATACTATTCAATACACTGATACATTTATTTGTCAGGCAGTTCACAAATATTTATTTTTTATATTCTTACCATGAAACATCCTATTAGTTCCTATTATAACTTGAAAAAATGTACTTTGCAACTACCTTCTGTTTGTTAGATATGCTTTCCTGGAGGCTATTTACATGGACTGATTTTATATCTTATTCCATAAGGTAATCGTTTGTTCAGATAAAAATAGGATAGCAAAGTGCATATATGAAAAGCGATTATAGCTTCAGTTTCTTATACATAATGAGATTGTGAAGTGAAAACAGTACATCATGATTCTTATGTCAATTTCATAAAAGGCCTTAAAAAGTCTTTTCTTATATTTATCTTAACCTGTCATCAGAATGCTTACCAGAACCTATGGGTACATATACTCCCTATGTGATTCCTTCAAAGCTAAAAATCATGACATTTGTCATGTTTTACCCGCTGTCGTCTATAGAACAAAATGCAAATCTTGGTCTTGCTTTCGTAGTAAATGTAAATGATCTTACCAGCATTTTGCATCACTCGCTGGGACCTTTACCAATGTACGTGTTGCTTTTCTATATGGCCAGGGGTACAAAGAAAATGCTGGGAGGGCTGTAAGGACAAAAGAGTGTATATTTATGGAGATAGAAGATTTCTTATACATAAAATATTGCCAGGTATAACACCACTAAAAGTGGTTTTGTTTTTAAATAATGTGATAATAGTAAAGGCTAAAATAAAATCTTCATATGCAATATCTATGTTTTATTTTCTAACTTGAACAATAGAAATAAGTACAAATAACATGTGCAAGACCTGTAAAAGACAATATATATAACTGGACTGAGGTATAGAGAATTTTTTTGAGTTCAATAAGTATATGCAACAATCAAGACATGATATTAATTAGTTGAGAAGATAATAAATCATTGTTTTTGGAAACAAAAGATCAAGTTATATGCAACACACTTCATTAGTCGAATATAATAAAAAATCCATGTACTGATGAGATGAATGGAGAAAAAGTCTGAGCCATCAATTTTTTTATTTATCCAATTTTTATATTTGAGAAAAAAATGCATTATAACTAGGAGTTTCCACCTAATTTGGTGCCTAACTACACACCAATAAAAAAATACTCCCTACGTTGCAAAAAGAAGTGTCTTAGCTTTGCACTAATATTAGTATAAATTCTAATAAAGTGACATTTATTTTGAAACAGAGGAAGTAACAATTAAAGCAACAATCTAAAATTGTTTACTCGAGATCATGTCAAAATCAAATTATGGTCTTGGTTGAAATTTATTTATAAATTCTAAACTATCATAAATAGCCATGTCTCCTTTGGTGTTATTGGCAACTGATGATGAATCATAAAAGTAGAATGAGAAGAATGTGTGTTTCCAAAACTTCTAACATTAGCTCTAACATATAAATAGTATTTACTTTGTCCAACGGGAATAGTACCAATTTATCAATGTTTTCTTGCAATGCAAAGATTCTATAAAGCATATTCATATGAAAATAATTATCACATTAACTTATAAAAAATCTAAAGTAGCATGTGTAGATATATGTCGAAAGTCTAGCCGCGCAAATGCGCGGGTCACCCCGCTAGTTCTTCTTGAAGTTCCCTTTCTTCCCCTTGGCCTTTTACTTGAAACTAGTGGTCTTGTCAACCATCAACACTTGATACTTTTCTTGATTTCTACCTTTGCCGATTTCAGCATCATGAAGAGCTCGGGGAATCGTTTTCGTCATCCCTTGCATATTATAGTTCATCACGAAGTTCCAGTAACTTGGTGATAGTGACTAGAGAAATCTGTCAATCACTATCTTATCTGGAAGATTAACTCCCACTTGATTCAAGCGATTGTAGTACTCGGACATTTTGAGCACATGCTCACTTGTTGAGCTATTCTCCTCCATCTTGTAGGCAAAAATACTTGTCAGAGGTCTCATACCTCTCGACTCAGGAATGAGTCTGAAATACCAATTTCAACTCTTGGAACATCTCATATGCTCCATGGCATTTCAAAACATTTTTGAAGTCCTAGTTCTAAGCCGTAAAGCATGGTGCACTAAACTATCAAGTAGTCATCATACCGATCTTGTCAAACGTTCATAACGTCTGCATGTGCTCCTGCAATAGTTCTGTCACCTAGCGGTGCATCAAGGACATAATTCTTCAGTGTAGCAATGAGGATAATCCTCAGATCACGGACCTATCCGCATCATTACTACTATCAACTCTTAACTTAGTTTTCTCTAGGAACATATCATAAATAAAACGGGGAAGCCATACGCGAGCAATTGATCTACAACATAGATATGCAAATACTATTAGGACTAAGTTCATGATAAATTTAAGTTCAATTAATCATATTACTTAAGAACTCCCACTTAGGTAGACATCCCTCTAGTCATCTAAATGATAATGTGATCCATATCAACTAAACCATGTACGATCTTCGCATGAGATGGAGTAGCTTTCAATGGTGAACATATCTATGCTGATCATATCTACTATATGATTCACGCTCGACCTTTTGGTCTCAGTGTTTCGAGGCCATATCTGCATATGCTAGGCTCGTCAAGTTTAACCCGAGTATTCCGCATGTGCAAAACTGTCTTGCACCCGTTGTATGTGAACGTAGAGCTTATCACACCTGATCATCACGTGGTGTCTCGGCACGATGAACTGTCGCAATGGTGCATACTCAGGGAGAACACTTATACCTTGAAATTTAGTGAGGGATCATCTTATAATGCTTCCACCGAACTAAGCAAAATAAGATGCATAAAAGATAAACATCACATGCGATCAAAATATGTGACATGATATGGCCATCATCATCTTGCGCCTTTGATCTCGATCTCCAAAGTACCATCATGATATCTATCGTCACCGGCATGACACCATGATCTCCATCATCTTGATCTTTATCAATGTGTCGTCACATGGCCGTCTCGCCAACTATTGCTTTTGCAACTATTTCTATCGCATAGCAATAAAGTAAAGCAATTATATGGCGCTTGCATCTTATGCAATAAAGAGACAACCATAAGGCTCCTGCCAGTTGCCGATAACTTCAACAAAACATGATCATCTCATACAAAAATTTATATCTCATCACGTCCTGACCATATCACATCACAACATACCCTGCAAAAACAAGTTAGATGTCCTCTACTTTGTTGTTGCAAGTTTTACGTGGCTGCTACGGGCTTAGCAAGAACCGTTCTTACCTACGCATCAAAAAACCACAACGCGGTATAGTGATTGCCAAGGTTGTCAGAATCGTGATTTTGAATCGGATCGGGGCTCTGATGGTAGGATCGCAAATCGTAGAATCTTCACTATCAGGATCGTAAAAACGTAGATTCTATGAACTAAAATCGTAGAATCAGAGGAGTTAGTTTGGATCGTAAAGTCGTAGAATCGTATAACAGAATCACGATTTTGACAACCTTGGTGATTGCTTTTTGATCTTCAGAAAGAACCCTGTTCATTGAATCCGATTCAACTAAAGTTGGAGAAACTGACACCCGCCAGCCACCTATGTGCAAAGCACGTCGGTAGAACCAGTCTCATGAACGCAGTCATGTAATGTCGGTCCGGGCCGCATCATCCAACAATACCGCCGAATCAAGAAACAACTAGTGATGACAAGCAATATGTATATACCCACACCCACAACTCCTTTGTGTTCTACACGTGCATATAACATCTGCGCATAAACCTGGCTCGGATGCCACTATTGGGGAACACTGTATTTCAAAAAAATTCCTATGATCACGCAAGATCTATCTAGGAGATGCATAGCAACGAGAGGGGAGAGTGTGTCTATGTACCCTCGTAGACCGAAAGCGGAAGCGTTTTGTAACGCGGTTGATCATGTAGTCAAACGTCTTCGTGATCCAACCGATCAAGTACCGAACGCACGACACCTCCGCGATCTGCACACGTTCAACTCGATGACGTCCCTTGAACTCTAGATCCAGCTGAGGCCGAGGGAGGGTTTCGTCAGCACGACAGCGTGTTGACGGGGATGATGAAGTTACCACGCAGGGCTTCACCTAAGCACTACAATAATATGACCGAGGTGGAAATCTATGGAGGGGGCACCGCACACGGCTAAGAAATCAACTCCTGTGATTATGGGGTGCCCCCCTCCCGATATATAAAGGAGGGGAGGAGGAGGAGGGCCGGCCACAAGGGGCATGCCCAAAGGGGGGATTCCTACTCTTAGTAGGAGTAGGTTTCCCCCTTTCCTAGTCCAAGTAGGAGAAGAAGGAAGGAGCGGAGAGGGAGAAGGGAAGAGGGGGGCGCCGCCCCCTCCCTAGTCCAATTCGGACCAGACAATGGGGGGGGGGGGGGCTCCCCTTGTGGCCCTTCTCTCCTTTCCACTAAGGCCCATGAAGGCCCAATACTCCCCTCGGTGAATTCCCGTAACTCTCCAGTACTCTGAAAAATACCCGAACCACTCAGAACCTTTCCGATGTCCGAATATAGCCTTCCAATATATCAATATTTATGTCTCGACCATTTCGAGACTCTTCGTCATGTCCGTGATCTCATCCGGGACTCCGAAAAAACTTCATTCAACAAATCACATAACTCATAATACAAATCGTCATCGAACGTTAAGCATGCGGACCCTACGGGTTTGAGAACTATGTAGACATGACCGAGACACATCTCCGGTCAATAACCAATAGCAGAACCTGGATGCTCATATTGGCTGCTACATATTCTACAAAGATCTTTATCGGTCAAACCGCACAACAATATACGTTGTTCCCTTTGTCATCGGTATGTTACTTCCCCGAGATTCGATCGTCGGTATCATCATACCTAGTTCAATCTCGTTACCGGCAAGTCTATTTACTCGTTTCGTAATGCATCATTTCGCAACTAACTCATTAGTCACATTGCTTGCAAGGCTTATAGTGATGAGCACTACCGAGAGGGCCCAGAGATACCCTCTCTGATACACGGAGTGACAAATCCTAATCTCGATCTATACCAACTCAACAAACACCATCGGAGACATGTGTAGAGCATCTTTATAATCTCATACTCAGAGGAACATGTAAAAATCATGATGAAACTAATAGCAATAAAACTAAATGATCATTATGCTAAGCTAACGGATGGGCATTGTCCATCACATCATTCTCTGATGATGTGACCTCGTTCATCAAATGACAACACATGTCTATGGCTAGGAAACTTAACCATCTTTGATTAACGAGCTAGTCAAGTAGAGGCATACTAGGGACACTCTATTTGTCTAGGTATTCACACATGTACTAAGTTTCCGGTTAATACAATTCTAGCCTGAATAATAAAAATTTATCATGATATAAGGAAATATAAATAACAACTTTATTATTGCCTCTAGGGCTTATTTCCTTCAGATCAATGCATGTGTACCTTACTAGTTTTAGGTAGAGTAGCAAATTTCACGCGGCTGCGGGTATTTCAAAATACAGGGCCCATGCATCATTGCCTTTCGGTCGAACCTATGTCCACAATTTTTTGTATGTATATCTCCATTGGTCCCTGAACCCAAAATACTGCCTCGTTCCCATAAAACCAAGCGGCCCACACATATTAAGGCGTCGACTCAAACTCAATCCCTCTCCCGTTTACTATGACGTGGCCCCGCTGAAGGAAATATGCCCTAGAGGCTATAATAAAGTTGTTATTTATATTTCCTTATATCATGATAAATGTTTATTATTCATGCTAGAAGTGTATTAACTGGAAACTTAGTGCATATGTGAATACATAGACAAACAGAGTGTCACTAGTATGCCTCTACTTGACTAGCTCGTTGAATCAAAGATGGTTAAGTTTCGTGGCCATAGACATGAGTTGTCATTTGATTAACGGGATCATATCATTAGAGAATGACGTCATTGACTTGACCCATTTTGTTAGCTTAACATGATGATCGTTTAGTTTGTTGCTATTGCTTTCTCCATAACTTATACATGTTCCTATGACTATGAGATCATGCAACTCCCGAATACCGGAGGAATACTTTGTGTGCTACCAAACATCACAACGTAACTGGGTGATTATAAAGGTGATCTACAGGTATCTCCGATGGTGTTTGTTGAGTTGGCATAGATCGAGATTAGGATTTGTCACTTCGATTGTCGGACAAGTATCTCTGGGCCCTCTAAGTAATGCACATCAGTATAAGCCTTGCAAGCAATGTGACTAATGAGTTACTTACGGGATGATGCATTACGGAACCAATAAAGAGCTTGCCGGTAACGAGATTGAACTAGGTACTGAGATACCGACAGTCGAATCTCGGGCAAGTAACATACCGATGGCAAAGGGAACAACGTATATCGTTATGCGGTTTGACCGATAAAGATCTTCGTAAGATATGTGGGAGCCAATATGAATATCCAGGTTCCGCTATTGGTTATTGACAGGAGACGTGTCTCGGAAATGTCTACATAGTTCTTGAACCCGTAGGGTCCGCACGCTTAACATTCGGTGACGATCAGTATTATGAGTTTATGTGTATTGATGTACCGAAGGTAGTTCAGAGTCCCGGATGTGATCACGGATATGACAACGAGTCTCGAAATGGCCGAGACATAAAGATTGATATATTGTATGGCTATATTCGGACACCGGAAGTGTTCCGGGTGATTTCAAAGAAAACCGGAGTACCGAAGGGTTCCCGGAAGCCCGCGGGGAGAACTAATGGGCCACATGGGCCTTAGTGGAGAGATAGAGGGCCATCCAAGGCAGGCCGCGCGCCCCTCCCCCTCTGGTCCGAATTGGACTAGGGAAGGGGGCGGCTCCCCCTTTCCTTCTCCCTCTCCCCCTTCCTTTCCCCCTCCTAGTAGGAGTAGGAAAGGGGAGTCCTACTCCAACTAAGAGGAGGAATCCTCCTCTCCTGGCGCGCCCCAAGGGCCAGCTGGCCTCCCCCCTTGCTCCTTTATATACGGGGGTAGGGGCACCCTAGAACACACAAGTTGATTATTTCCAGCCGTGTGTGGTGCCCCCCTTCACCATAATCCACCTCGGTCACAATGTAGCAGTGCTCAGGCAAAGCCCTATTCCGGTAGCATCATCATCACCGTCATCACACCATCGTGCTGACGAAGCAGTCCCTCGACACTTTGCTGGATCGTGAGTTCGTGGGACGTCACCGAGATGAACATGTGCAGATTGCAGAGGTGCCGTACTTTCGGTACTAGGATAGGACGACCGTGAAGACGTACGACTACATCAACCACGTTGTCATAACGCTTCCGCTTACGATCTACGAGGGTACGTAGATGAAACTCTCCCCTCTCGTTGCTATGCATCACTGTCGGATCTCGGGTTCCGGCAAAACCCTTAAGGTTCAAACACTGGGGTACGCGCGAAGATCTCCCCCTACCGATCCATGTCCTAGCTTCGCTAAGATCTCACGGGCTAACTCGACGAACTCGCAACACAAAGGACACAAGATTTATACTGGTTCAGGCCACCGTTGTGGTGTAATACCCTACTCCAGTGTGGTGGTGGTGGATTGCCTCTTGGGCTGAGGATGAACAGTACAAGGGGAAGAACGGCCTCCTGAGGAGAGGTGTTCTTGTGAAAGGTGGGTGTGTGGATGGGTTCGATCCCTCCGAGACGAGTTGCCTCCTACTGCGGTGGCTAATCCTATTTATTGAGGCCCTGGTCCTCTCTCGAAATATTGAGCGGGAAGGGAGCCAACAACGGCTAATTTGAAAGGGGACAACTAGTACAGCTTATCCTGACTAAAGCAGTCTTCGCCTACAAAAGGCTCTAGTGGTGACGCCGCCTTGGGCTCCATGGTGACCTTCGTCTTGCCGTCCTGCTGGTCTTGGTCTCGTTGCACTGATATGGTAACCTTTGCTTGACGCCTCGGTACTATGCGTCTGCGCTTGCCTCCTTAGCACCAAAGAGGAAACAAGGACACTGTGCATGCTGGCGCCCGCCTGGTCTCGATCGTCATGGCTCATGTCACTGGAACCTCGTGAGGTTTGTCTTGCCTTGGTTTCTCCGCCCCTCGCAAGCGAGCCTAATGAGGCCACTCCTGAGGAGCTCTTGTATCGTCCGCCTCACGAGGCTTGGCCCCTCGCGAGGGTCTTGAATGCTTGTTGGTGAAGATGGGCCATACGGGCCCGCTCGTAGAGCCACGCCGTGGGCCGCAGGCAGGCAACTCTGGGGACCACCATTCCTAGAACACCGACAGTAGCCCCCGGGCCCAAGGCGCGCTCAGGCTTGGCTTCGAGGTGAAGCCGAAGGGCAAGTGCGGAGCGTCGTGGGCCCCAATAGCCTGCGGCCTTGGTCGGCGCATGGCGGTTGATTAGACGTGGGCGTCTCCACTTCCCCACGCAGCCTCGGCAACTACCCGACTTGACAAGTCCCTGCGACATGCAAGGAAAAACCATCATTTCCTGTGATCATGGGAGGCGCTGGTTGGCCTTCTCTTGTATAAATGGGGAGGGGGCAGAGCTCCCATCGCCCATCTCCTCCCATTCCGCTCGCTTCCCCCCTTTGATCCATCACCAGTTGCAACACCAATCACTACAAAAAAATACACTTCCGTGATGATACGTGTTTGTCACAGTAGGTCGCTTTTTTTTGTCATGCATGTACATCCATGACAAATTTATGACAGAATCAAGATAGTCATACATGTGCTGTCGTAGAAGTGTTCCATGACATTACCAAAATTATCATCACGGAAGTGTCCACTTCCATGACGATAAATCGCGCGTCACAGAAGTGCTTTCATCAAGGGTGACCGACACGTGGCATCCACCGTAATGGAACACCGTTAAGCTATCGAGTCGGGATTTGGATCCAATAACCCGTTAACAGCCCCGACCAATGGGAAATTTCCACGTGTAAAATTCTTAGTGGCCGGACAAAACACGTGTCAGCTCGTCAGTGGGTCAGATAGGCGCCTATGATACATCGACACATGGCACGGCCCAACAGAGGCCCATTCTTGTGAAAAGGCCGGCCCGTTTGACTTGGTCAAATGGTGGCGGGCCGGCCCATGTAAAGCCTGTTAACGGCCTGTTCGCATATAGCCCATTTACAGCCCGCTAACCCAAGGCTCGTTACGCCCTATCCGAATTAGGCCCAGTAGCATCATCTGGGCCATCCAATATGATTCCAGCCCGTTTTCACTTCTGGCCCATGTATGGCCCATGAAGTCTTTCGGCCCATATGAGGCCCTATGTAACTCTTGGCCTATTAACGACCCGTGGTGACACTGGCCCGTAATGAACAATGTATCACTTTACACCCATTAACGGCCCGTGGTGAAACTAGCCCGTAATGAACAGTGTATCACTTTATACCCATTAACGGCCCGTTATTCCGTTGGGCCGTTTCCAGCCCCTGTTATCTTTCGGCCTTCTCAGAGCCCATTTATTCTTGGGCTCATTTCCAGCATTCGGTTACTTATGGCCCGTTACTGTCATTTTCTGCTTGTGGGCCAAATTCAGCCCGTGGTTATAGTCGGCCCGTTTGCGGTCCGTTAATACGTTGGGCCGTTTTCATAGCGTCATCAAATACGGCCTATTAACGATGGCCTGTTACGGTCGGCCCATGAACGGACGATTCCAACTCTAGCCCGTTTACGACCATAATGCGGCATGTTATTGGCCCATGTTTGGCCAATCGATCATACGGCCCGTATAAGGCCCATTGATGATACGACCCGTAGAAGGCCCATTGTTTCTACGACCCATAAAAGGCCTACTGTTTCTACGGCCCGTAGAAGGCCCACTGTTTCTACGGCACGTAGGAGGCCCAGTGTCACTATAGTAAATATTAGCCCATGGTTATTGTGGCCTAGTTTTAAAAAATAGGTTATTGCAGCCACTAGTTAATCGCGGAAAAAGAACTGCAATTACTACAAGCAAACAAATATACAAGACAACAAGGAAATAAATAAGCAAGCAACTAACGCTAGGCTATCACGGCCATTACACATATTACATCCACTAGGCATCAAAGTTCGCCACCAGTGCAAATATAGGGAACAAAGCAGCATATCATATACACTGGCCGTCAAAAAATGTCCATCAGTGCAAATAAACGCGGCAGCAAAACAAGAGCATAACTAAAACAACTTCAGAAGACCTCAAGAAACGTTATCCTGGGTATCCACCATGCTGGCAATAAGCTTAGCAAGATGATTAGCTTTGTCCTGTTTGGCGCTAAAATCCTCCAACGCTTGCTGTTGCACCAGAAAGTATGCATCTGAATGCTCCAGGGACTTCTGCAGTCCTTCCTCTTCTTGTCGCAGCACAGTTGATCGATGTCTTTCAGCTTGTAGTTGAGACTCAAGAAACCGAACTGATTCAGACAGTGAGTTTGAATAGCTTGTGCAAGCGGCAGTGGCCAGTAACTCCAACACTAAACCAAGACAGGATGTGTCACTATCCTGAACCTTATCTGCATTACTTCCTTTACCGTTGCTTAATAAGGCACTCTTCCCCAATATTCTGTCAGCATTCTAAAAGAAGAAACAAGCAGACACATAACAAGTTTAGCATGCACTAGTATATGAAACTCATTTCGGTGAACCAGTTCATTAGTAAGGTGGACAGGATTAAACTACCAAGTCTTCTATTGCCAAGTACTAGTACATAATAAAAGCATTAAACAAACATATATCTATGTCCTATGGTAGCAATGGAATCTTAAATTAGAACAATTGTTCTTCAGGTTTAGGCACTTGTTCTACATTAACAGAGTACAGTGAGACGCAAGAATATAATACTTAAAAATAGAAAATGAGCTCATAGACCTTACCACATTCTTGGTTCGGGACCAGTACAGAACAAGGCGTTCCCAGTCATCGTCCAGTAAATGTGTCTCAGGAGAACGTAAGGGAATTTGATGAGTTTCTTTGCCGGTGAAGTATGTTTTCTTCAGGTAATTCCGATACTGCCACCAAGCATTCTTGAAGATAGCAGAGGTATTAGCACAGGTTACCTCATCCTGAGTTTCCAAATCGGTCCTTCTTTATAGGGAAAAATGGGGAAATTTGCTGTATTATAACCATCATGGAGGTAGGATGTATGGGACGAAGCAAAGTAATTGCCATGAATAACATTACTTACACATAACTCCTGGACAAACACCAGCAACTGGCATTTTCCTTCATCTTTGGTATAATATTTCCAAGATGGGAAGATACGCACATACGATTTAACAACATCAAATGCGATATATGCTAAACTACGACTAGCTGGTTGTGCTTCCTCCATAGGAATAGGCGTACTAACTGGTGGAGTTGGGGTTCGCCGTGATAGTACTGGCCCTTTGGGCACTGGAGCTTCCTTACTAACTGCTCTTGTTTGGGAGCTCTGTGGTGGAGATGGTGGTGTGTCAACAGGAACTGGGTTACTATCGGCTGGGGTTGGGGTTAGATTGGGTGAAGCTGGTTCTCTGTCCATCGTAGTAGGGGTACAATCTGCGAGAGTTTGGGTTATGTGAGGTAGGGCTGTTTCTTGTGCATGTACTGAAGGAAATATGCACTAGAGGCAATAATAAAGTTATTATTTATTTCCTTATATCATGATAAATGTTTATTATTCATGCTAGAATTGTATTAACCCGAAACATAATACATGTGCGAATACATAGACAAACTTAGTGTCACTAGTATGCCTCTACTAGACTAGCTCGTTAATCAAAGATGGTTATGTTTCCTAACCATGAACAATGTGTTGTTATTTGATAAACGAGGTCACATCATTAGTTGAATGATCTGATTGACATGACCCATTTCATTAGCTTAGCACCCGATCATTTAGTATGTTGCTATTGCTTTCTTCATGACTTATACATGTTCCTATGACTATGAGATTATCCAACTCCCGTTTACCGGAGGAACACTTTGTGTGCTACCAAACGTCACAACATAACTGGGTGATTATAAAGGAGCTCTACAGGTGTCTCCAAAGGTAGATGTTGGGTTGGCGTATTTCGAGATTAGGATTTGTCACTCCGATTGTCGGAGAGGTATCTCTGGGCCCTCTCGGTAATACACATCACATAAGCCTTGCAAGCATTGTGACTAATGATTTAGTTGCGAGATGATGTATTACGGAACGAGTAAAGAGACTTGCCAGTAACGAGATTGAACTAGGTATTGGATACCGACGATCGAATCTCGGGCAAGTAACATACCGATGACAAAGGGAACAATGTATGTTGTTATGCGGTCTGACCGATAAAGATCTTCGTAGAATATATAGGAGCCAATATGGGCATCCAGGTCCTGCTATTGGTTATTGACCGGAGATATGTCTCAGTCATGTCTACATTGTTCTCGAACCCTAGGGTCCGCACGCTTAACGTTACGATGACAGTTATTATGAGTTTATGCATTTGGATGTACCGAAGTTAGTTCGGAGTCCCGGATATGATCACGGACATGACGAGGAGTCTCGTAATGGTCGAGACATAAAGATTGATATATTGGATGACTATATTCGGACACCGGAAGTGTTTCGGGTGATTTCGGAGAAAACCGGAGAGCCGGAGGGTTACCGGAACCCTACCGGGAGAAGTAATGGGCCTTATGGGCTTTAGTGGAGAGAGAGAAGGGCTGCCAGAGGTGGGCCGCGTGCCACCTCCTCCCTGGTCCGAATTGGACTAGGGGAGGGGGGCGGCGCCCCCCCTTTTCCTTCTCCCACTCCACCTCTTTCCCCCTCCTAGTAGGAGTAGGACTCCTACTAGGAGGAGGACTCCTCCTTGGCGCGCCACACCTGGCCGGCCGGCCTCCTCCCCTTGCCCCTTTATATACGGGGGCAGGGGGCACCCCAAGACACACAAGTTGATCCACGTGATCGTTCCTTAGCCGTGTGCGGTGCCGCCTGCCACCATATTCCACCTCGATCATATCGTTGTAGTGCTTAGGCGAAGCTCTGCGTCGGTAGAACATCAAGATCGTCATCACGCCGTCGTGCTGACGGAACTCCTCCCCGAAGCTTTGCTGGATCGGAGCCCGGGGATCGTCATCGAGCTGTACGTGTGCTAAGAGCTCGGAGGTGCCAGAGTAACAGTGCTTGGATCGGTCGGATCAGGAAGAAGACATACGACTACTTCCTCTATGTTGTGTCAACGCTTCCGTTGCGATCTACAAGGGTACGTAGATCAGACTCTCCCCCTCTTTGCTATGCATCACCATGATCTTGCGTGTGCGTAGGAAATTTTTTGAAATTACTACGTTCGCCAATAGTGGTATTAGAGCCTAGGTTTTATGGTTTGATGTTATATGCACGAGTAGAACACAAGTGAGTTGTGGGCGATACAAGTCATACTGCCTACCAGCATGTCATACTTTGGTTCAGCGGTATTGTTGGACGAGACGACCCAGACCAACCTTACGTGTACGCTTACGCGAGACCGGTTCCCTCGACGTGCTTTGTACATAGATGGCTTGCGGGCGACTGTCTCTCCAGCTTTAGTTGAACTGAGTATGGCTACGCCCGGTCCTTGAGAAGGTTAAAACGGAGTCTATTTGACAAACTATCGTTGTGGTTTTGATGCGTAGGTGAGATTGGTTCTTGCTTAAGCCCGTAGCAGCCACGTAAAACTTGCAACAACAAAGTAGAGGACGTCTAACATGTTTTTGCAGGGCATGTTGTGATGTGATATGGTCAAGACATGATGCTAAATTTTATTGTATGAGATGATCATGTTTTGTAACCGAGTTATCGGCAACTGGCAGGAGCCATATGGTTGTTGCTTTATTGTATGCAATGCAATCGCGATGTAATGCTTTACTTTATCACTAAACGGTAGCGATAGTCATGGAAGCATAAGATTGGCGAGACGACAACGATGCTACGATGGAGATCAAGGTGTCGCGCCGGTGACGATGGTGATCATGACGGTGCTTCGGAGATGGAGATCACAAGCACAAGATGATGATGGCCATATCATATCACTTATATTGATTGCATGTGATGTTTATCTTTTTATGCATCTTATCTTGCTTTGATTGACGGTAGCATTATAAGATGATCTCTCACTAAATTATCAAGAAGTGTTCTCCCTGAGTATGCACCGTTGCGAAAGTTCTTCGGGCTGAGACACCACGTGATGATCGGGTGTGATAGGCTCTACGTTCAAATACAACGGGTGCAAAACAGTTGCACACGCGGAATACTCAGGTTATAGTTGACGAGCCAAGCATATACAGATATGGCCTCGGAACACGGAGACCGAAAGGTCGAGCGTGAATCATATAGTAGATATGATCAACATAATGATGTTCACCAATGAAACTAGTCCATCTCACATGATGATCGGACATGGTTTAGTTGATTTGGATCACGTGATCACTTAGAAGATTAGAGGGATGTCTATCTAAGTGGGAGTTCTTAAGTAGTATGATTAATTGAACTTAAATTTATCATGAACTTAGTACCTGATAGTATCTTGCTTGTTTATGTTGATTGTAGATAGATGGCTCGTGCTGTTGTTCAGTTGAATTTTAATGCGTTCCTTGAGAAAGCAAAGTTGAAAGATGATGGTAGCAATTACACGGACTGGGTCCGTAACTTGAGGATTATCCTCATTGCTGCACAGAAGAATTACGTCCTGGAAGCACCGCTGGGTGCCAGGCCTGCTGCTGGAGCAACACCAGATGTTATGAACGTCTGGCAGAGCAAAGCTGATGACTACTCGATAGTTCAGTGTGCCATGCTTTACGGCTTAGAATTGGGACTTCAACGACGTTTTCAATGTCATGGAGCATATGAGATGTTTCAGGAGTTGAAGTTAATATTTCAAGCAAATGCCCGGATTGAGAGATATGAAGTCTCCAATAAGTTCTATAGCTGCAAGATGGAAGAGAACAGTTCTGTCAGTGAGCATATACTCAAAATATCTGGGTATAATAATCACTTGATTCAATTGGGAGTTAATCTTCCAGATGATTGCGTCATTGACAGAATTCTCCAATCACTGCCACCAAGCTACAAGAGCTTCGTGATGAACTATAATATGCAAGGGATGAACAAGACTATTCCCGAGCTCTTCACAATGCTGAAAGCTGCGGAGGTAGAAATCAAAAAGGAGCATCAAGTGTTGATGGTTAACAAAACCACTAGTTTCAAGAAAAAGGGCAAAGGGAAGAAGAAAGGGAACTTCAAGAAGAACGGCAAGCAAGTTGCTGCTCAGGAGAAGAAACCCAAGTCTGGACCTAAGCCTGAAACTGAGTGCTTCTACTGCAAGCAGACGGGTCACTGGAAGCGGAACTGCCCCAGGTATTTGGCGGATAAGAAGGATGGCAAGGTGAACAAAGGTATATGTGATATACATGTTATTGATGTGTACCTTACTAATGCTCGCAGTAGCACCTGGGTATTTGATATTGGTTCTGTTGCTAATATTTGCAACTCAAAACAGGGACTACGGATTAAGCGAAGATTGGCTAAGGACGAGGTGACGATGCACGTGGGAAACGGTTCCAAAGTCGATGTGATCGCGATCGGCACGCTACCTCTACATCTACCTTCGGGATTAATATTAGACCTAAATAATTGTTATTTGGTGCCAGCGTTGAGCATGAACATTATATCTGGATCTTGTTTAATGCGAGACGGTTATTCATTTAAATCAGAGAATAATGGTTGTTCTATTTATATGAGTAATATCTTTTATGGTCATGCACCCTTGAAGAGTGGTCTATTCTTGTTAAATCTCGATAGTAGTGATACACATATTCATAATGTAGAAGCCAAAAGATGCAGAGTTGATAATGATAGTGCAACTTATTTGTGGCACTGCCGTTTAGGTCATATCGGTATAAAGCGCCTGAAGAAACTCCATACTGATGGACTTTTGGAACCACTTGATTATGAATCACTTGGTACTTGCGAACCGTGCCTCATGGGCAAGATGACTAAAACACCGTTCTCCGGTACTATGGAGAGAGCAACAGATTTGTTGGAAATCATACATACAGATGTATGCGGTCCGATGAATATTGAGGCTCGTGGCGGATATCATTATTTTCTCACCTTCACAGATGATTTAAGCAGATATGGGTATATCTACTTAATGAAACATAAGTCTGAAACATTTGAAAAGTTCAAAGAATTTCAGAGTGAAGTGGAAAATCATCATAACAAGAAAATAAAGTTTCTACGATCTGATCCTGGAGGAGAATATTTGAGTTACGAGTTTGGTGTACATTTGAAAAATCGTGGAATAGTTTCGCAACTCACGCCACCCGGAACACCACAGCGTAATGGTGTGTCCGAATGTCGTAATCGTACTTTACTAGATATGGTGCGATCTATGATGTCTCTTACTTATTTACCGCTATCGTTTTGGGGATACGCTCTAGAGACGGCCGCATTCGCGTTAAATAGGGCACCATCAAAATCCGTTGAGACGACGCCTTATGAACTATGGTTTGGCAAGAAACCAAAGTTGTCATTTCTGAAAGTTTGGGGCTGCGATGCTTATGTGAAAAAGCTTCAACCTGATAAGCTCGAACCCAAATCGGAGAAATGTGTCTTCATAGGATATCCAAAGGAAACTATTGGATACACCTTCTATCACAGATCCGAAGGCAAGACTTTTGTTGCTAAATTCGGAAACTTTCTTGAGAAGGAGTTTCTCTCGAAAGAAGTGAGTGGGAGGAAAGTAGAACTTGACGAGGTAACTGTACCCGCTCCCTTATTGGAAAGTAGTACATCACAGAAAACTGTTTCTGCAACACCTACACCAATAAGTGAGGAAGCTAATGATGATGATCATGAAACTTCAGAACAAGATACTACTGAACCTCGTAGATCAACCAGAGCAAGATCCGCACCAGAGTGGTACGATAATCCAGTTCTGGAAGTCATGCTGCTAGATCATGATGAACCTATGAACTATGAAGAAGCGATGGTGAGCCCAGATTCCGCAAAGTGGCTTGAAGCCATGAAATCTGAGATGGGATCCATGTATGAGAACAAAGTATGGACTTTCGTTGACTTGCCCGATGATCGGCAAGCAATTGAGAATAAATGGATCTTCAAGAAAAAGACTGACGCTGATGGTAATGTTACTGTCTATAAAGCTCGACTTGTCGCAAAAGGTTTTCGACAAGTTCAAGGGGTTGACTATGATGAGACCTTCTCACCCGTAGCGATGCTTAAGTCTGTCCAAATCATGTTAGCAATTGCCGCGTTTTATGATTATGAAATTTGGCAGATGGATGTCAAAACTGCATTCCTGAATGGATTTCTGGAAGAAGAGTTGTATATGATGCAACCGGAAGGTTTTGTCGATCCAAAGGGAGCTAACAAAGTGTGCAAACTCCAGCGATCCATTTATGGACTGGTGCAAGCATCTCGGAGTTGGAATAAACGCTTTGATAGTGTGATCAAAGCATTTGTCTTTATACAGACTTTTGGAGAAGCCTGTATTTACAAGAAAGTGAGTGGGAGCTCTGTAGCATTTCTGATATTATATGTGGATGACATATTGCTGATTGGAAATGATATAGAATTTCTGGATAGCATAAATGGATACTTGAATAAGAGTTTTTCAATGAAAGACCTCGGTGAAGCTGCTTACATATTGGGCATTAAGATCTATAGAGATAGATCAAGACGCTTAATTGGACTTTCACAAAGCACATACCTTGACAAGATTTTGAAGAAGTTCAAAATGGATTAAGCAAAGAAAGGGTTCTTGCCTGTGTTACAAGGTGTGAAGTTGAGTCAGACTCAATGCCCGACCACTGCAGAAGATAGAGAGAAAATGAAAGATGTTCCCTATGCTTCAGCCATAGGCTCTATCATGTATGCAATGCTGTGTACCAGACCTGATGTGTGCCTTGCTATAAGTTTAGCAGGGAGGTACCAAAGTAATCCAGGAGTGGATCACTGGACAGCGGTCAAGAACATCCTGAAATACCTGAAAAGGACTAAGGATATGTTTCTCATATATGGAGGTGACAAAGAGCTCGCTGTAAGAGGTTACGTTGATGCAAGCTTTGACACTGATCCGGACGATTCTAAATCGCAAACCGGATACATGTTTACATTAAATGGTGGAGCTGTCAGTTGGTACAGTTCTAAACAAAGCGTCGTAGCAGGATCTACATGTGAAGCGGAGTACATAGCTGCTTCGGAAGCGGTGAACGAAGGAGTCTGGATGAAGGAGTTCATATCCGATCTAGGTGTCATACCTAGTGCATCGGGTCCAATGAAAATCTTTTGTGACAATACTGGTGCAATTGCCTTGGCAAAGGAATCCAGATTTCACAAGAGGACCAAGCACATCAAGAGACGCTTCAATTCCATCAGGGATCTAGTCCAGGTGGGAGACATAGAGATTTGCAAGATACATACGGATCTGAATGTTGCAGACCCATTGACTAAGCCTCTTCCACGAGCAAAACATGATCAGCACCAAGGCTCCATGAGTGTTAGAATCATTACTGTGTAATCTAGATTATTGACTCTAGTGCAAGTGGGAGACTGAAGGAAATATGCCCTAGAGGCAATAATAAAGTTATTATTTATTTCCTTATATCATGATAAATGTTTATTATTCATGCTAGAATTGTATTAACCGGAAACATAATACATGTGTGAATACATAGACAAACTTAGTGTCACTAGTATGCCTCTACTAGACTAGCTCGTTAATCAAAGATGGTTATGTTTCCTAACCATGAACAATGTGTTGTTATTTGATTAACGAGGTCACATCATTAGTTGAATGATCTGATTGACATGACCCATTTCATTAGCTTAGCACCCGATCGTTTAGTATGTTGCTATTGCTTTCTTCATGACTTATACATGTTCCTATGACTATGAGATTATGCAACTCCCGTTTACCGGAGGAACACTTTGTGTGCTACCAAACGTCACAACGTAACTGGGTGATTATAAAGGAGCTCTACAGGTGTCTCCAAAGGTAGATGTTGGGTTGGCGTATTTCAAGATTAGGATTTGTCACTTCGATTGTCGGAGAGGTATCTCTGGGCCCTCTCGGTAATACACATCACATAAGCCTTGCAAGCATTGTGACTAATGAGTTAGTTGCGAGATGATGTATTACAGAACGAGTAAAGAGACTTGCCAGTAACGAGATTGAACTAGGTATTGGATACAGACGATCGAATCTCGGGCAAGTAACATACCGATGACAAAGGGAACAACGTATGTTGTTATGCGGTCTGACCGATAAAGATCTTTGTAGAATATGTAGGAGCCAATATGGGCATCCAGGTCCCGCTATTGGTTATTGACCGGAGATATGTCTCAGTCATGTCTACATTGTTCTCGAACCATAGGGTCCGCACGCTTAACGTTACGATGACAATTATTATGAGTTTATGCATTTTGATGTACCGAAGTTAGTTCGGAGTCCCGGATATGATCACAGACATGACGAGGAGTCTCGGAATGGTCGAGACATAAAGATTGATATATTGGATGACTATATTCGGACACCGGAAGTGTTCCGGGTGATTTCGGAGAAAACCGGAGAGCCGGAGGGTTACCGGAACCCTACCGGGAGAAGTAATGGGCCTTATGGGCTTTAGTGGAGAGAGAGAAGGGCTGCCAGAGGTGGGCCGCACGCCACCTCCTCCCTTGTCCGAATTGGACTAGGGGAGGGGGGCGGCGCCCCCCCTTTTCCTTCTCCCACTCCACCTCTTTCCCCCTCCTAGTAGGAGTCCTACTCCTACTAGGAGGAGGACTCCTCCTTGGCGCGCCACACCTGGCCGGCCGGCCTCCTCCCCTTGCTCCTTTATATACGGGGGCAGGGGGCACCCCAAGACACACAAGTTGATCCACGTGATCGTTCCTTAGCCGTGTGCGGTGCCCCCTGCCACCATATTCCACCTCGATCATATAGTTGTAGTGCTTAGGCGAAGCCCTGCGTCAGTAGAACATCAAGATCGTCATCACGCCGTCGTGCTGACGGAACTCCTCCCCGAAGCTTTGCTGGATCGGAGCCTGGGGATCGTCATCGAGCTGTACGTGTGCTAAGAACTCGGAGGTGCCGGAGTAACGGTGCTTGGATCGGTCGGATCGGGAAGAAGACATACGACTACTTCCTCTACGTTGTGTCAACGCTTCCGTTGCGATCTACAAGGGTATGTAGATCAGACTCTCCCCCTCGTTGCTATGCATCACCATGATCTTGCGTGTGCGTAGGAATTTTTTTGAAATTACTACGTTCCCCAACATGTACAACCGGGGTGCTATCTCCACCAAGAGGTAGCACTGTTTTATTTGAAGACCGTGTTTTTAGTCCGCTAGATACTGGCGTCACCCGCTCCAATTCAAATGGCTGATAAACAAGAAACATAGTTGAATGTACATACATTGTATGAGAGACAGATGCAATAGATAGTGTGGAAAAAAGAGGGCATGAAATAGCTGACATGTATATTGTTTAGCTAAAATGGATAGCATGACATAATTTCACATATATGATGTCTATCTAAACTTGATAGCATAGCATAACATAATTCAAAGATATGATGAATAACTAAACAGGATCGCATGACATAATTCACCTACATGTTATCTAAGTAATCAGGATCACATCATTTAATTCACATATGTGATTTATATGCTAAACAGAGGGCATTCGATATGATGTCTGAACTAAGAACATGGTGTTGAATATTGTGTATATGATGTCAAAACTATGCGATGCAAGACACCGTATGCATGATATGAGCAGTATAACCGTGCCAAGTTAGAGCATACACCTCAGTGGGGGAATAGGACTGGTCATCTGTCTCTGAATCCATCTCTGAGGATCTATCGGGACCCAACAAGAGATCTGCTTCGACAGGTAGCACTGTCTGCTCTGAAGGCCTTGTTTTCACTCCAGATTTTTCCATCTCCCACCCAAATGGCTGATTCACAGGAAGAGTAGTTTAATGTACAAACATTGTCGACAAATGGAAATGTAATGAAGAAAAGGATGGGCAAGATATCGTTCAAATACATGATGCCTAGTTAAACAGGATGGCATTGCACATTTCACATATATTACGGCTGGCTAAAAGACATGAGACTGCATAATTCCCATATATGATATAGAAACTAAACAGGTGGCATTATAGAACATGTCTAAACTAAGCAGATGACATATATGATGTCAAAAGTAGGCACTGCAAGGCAACATATGCATGATATGACTAACATCATCATGCCAAGGTAGAGCAAACACCTTGGGGGTTAAATAGGAGTGGTCAGCGGCATCCGAATCCGCCTCAGAACAGATATCTTCCGCTAGATTACAATCTGGAGAGGGATGGGGAGGGTTTGCCATTGAACCCACCATGGAACGATGTCTGCATGACATTGTATTGCCGCACAAAACTCTTCTCTTTTTCTCTACATGATTAGCATGACTGTGTACAATATCTGACATGCATACGAAAAAAAGATGGTGATATTATGTAAGGAGAGCATGCAGAAATTTAGAGTGATGGTAACAACTAGTGGATCGATGTTTTTCCGTTGAACCAAAATAGCCCTAATGGATCGACGTGAGTGTATAGTAATAAGTGATGCAACAAGTGTACAACCTCTTTGCCGTAGCCGTGTCGACCTCAGCATCATTGGGTTGGCCGCTAAAGCAGTTGAGGCAGAGGTGGCTGTCGGAGGTGTGGAGGAAGATCTGAGGGTGATGTAGATGGCTTCCAGGGCACTGCTCTGTTATGATGCATCGTTCTCTCATTGGAGGAGCTCCGGTGAGCCGTAAGACGTCAAGGCTGAAGCAGCACAAGAACGACATCGCCAATCTCAAGTGGGATTCTAATAGCATCTACAATAGATGATGTAAAATGGATGTAAAATTAACATCAACAAAAACCACCTGACTACAACAGATGAGGTAAAAACTATTGACTCTGAACTTAACTATCGAAATTGAAATTTACTGTGGAATCTGAATGCTACTGTCGAAACTGAACACAATGGTAGCAGAGAGGCACTTGACATGTAGTTTAGGGAGGGCCCGCAGTTCATCTTCAACCTGCACCCCCCTTAGCTGCCAGCCACCACCGGCCAAACCGCCGGCCCCAGCGTCGCCTCGACGCCCCGAAACAACTCGCCACCGCCGCCCCGGCCAGCCCTGTAGGCCCCCCGCCCCCACCCTGAACCCTAAGATAGATAGTGGGGTACCTCTCCGGCGAGCCCCCATCCCCGCTGCGGGTGGTTCTTCCTTAATAACGGCGAGCCCCCAACCCCTGAAAATCGACTGACCCAAAAGTCGATTCATTCGACTGAAGTGTGGCTTAATCGGAGCAGAGCAGCAGCACGAGCGAGGGGGGGAGCAGCAGCTGCAGCAGCTAGGCGAGCGAGCGATCGAGCGAGAGCCGGAGCAGCAGCAGAAGATCCGTCTGGTATGGATGCCGCTGCCGAATGGGCCTCACACTGGGGGAGAGCCGATGAGGAGATGTCTCCCGCGGCGCCAGCTTCAAGGTAGCCGCTCCATGGGGGTGCGGGATGGACCACCGTCGGCGCCGGGAGGTCGGGTTAAGGAGAAGGTGCGATGCGATGAGTGTACAACCTCTTTGGTGGCGCCGAGTTGGCCTCGGCTTCGTCCGAGGAGTCGGTGAGGATGCTGCGGTTCCGGTGGAGCAGGTTAAGGCGGCGTTGTGGGGATGGAGCATCCGAGATAGACGAAGCGATCATCGGAGCAGCTCCTTGGAGGTGGAGGACGGGGTGGCTGAACCGGCGGGACAACAAGATGGATGACGGATCCTCATCCGGGGAGGTGGAGGAGGGACGTCGAGCTATTGCGATGGACGACGTCATTGGGGAAGAGGCTCCGGCTGGGTAGCGGTGATGTGTCGGACGGAGGAGGGTGGGGTTTCGCGGCTGGAGCGGAGAGGTTATGGCGGCCTGGGATTTCGAATGGCGAAAAGGGGGCGATGGGAGGGGGTGAAGCATGACTTAGGAACGCGCTTGTCCAAATGTAGGGTGTGTTACAAAAGTACCCCCCACTGATTTGAACTAGCGGCCCTTTCGGCTCAGGGTTAGAAGGGGGATTTCGCGTGTCGGGATTTGGCAGCTGGAGGGAGTTTTCGCGCACGTTGTAGTTTCAGGATAGCAAGGCACGGCTTGTGAAGGCACTAGTTTTGGGAGCACGATATCTGAATTTTCAGGATATAACAAGACGCTGGTTGAATTTTAGGGACAAGCCTAACGTGTAGTAATATTGTACTTGTACGTACCAAATCAATTCGCACTTCCCTCAACCAAAAAGAAAACGAAAAAAATAAAACTATTCACACCACACAAAGGGAGAGTCTTGCCCCGTTTTACTATACAAATGCTATTCAAAGCTACTCCCTCCTTCCATCTATATAGGGCCTAATGCGTTTTTCGATGCTAACTTTGACCAAATATTAGAGCAATGATATATGACATGCAACTTACACAAAGCACACCGTTAAATTCGTCTGTGAAAGGTTCTTTCAATGATATAATTTTCACATTGTGCATGCCATGTAGTCTTAATCTTGTCAATAGTCAAAGGCGGTCTTAAAAATCTCATTACGCCGTATATGGATGGAAGGAGGGAGTATGAATCCATGTTATGTCCGATTAAATTTTTTCGCTTGCTGTATAATGCATGTAACCTACTCATACCAACATTTTAGTGCATTCCAAATGTCTATACTACCGCTGCAATTTGAACTAAATTTGAATTCGTTTCTCTATTTCAATAAGAATCTACAATGATGATTGTTGCCAACTTCAACCATCATAGTTTCCTTGCTATCCGCCAGATATAAATCAGACGGCCTATAATGCAGGATGGCAGGCACACCATCATCAACAACTCCGTTTTTATAAGAGTAGAGATAAAATATATTAAATGTAGTATACCATGTTCATAACCACACCATGTGTATCACCGTTATATATATTCACACATCCATCGGTTTGAAACACTATGATAAATTCTTCAAATATCCGAATTCGCTTTTTATAATGAAGTATATATGATCTCTATTTGTCTTTTACACCCACACAACCCTCTTATCTTTGTAGCTAGCGCTAACTTTCTCTTGTGCATGCACCCACCCGCATCCCTCTCACCCTCCCTCAGCATTCTCTAGCTCCATCGCGCAAATTCGTCTTTTCACTTTAGGTCGTTCTCCCACGGTGTGTGTAGGCCCCCCAGCTCCTTCTTTACGGCACACATCGATCGATATGCCTCTCTAGCCAGGTGTGCCTAGCACAAACACAAGCTTCCCCTCTTCTCTTGTCACCATCCATGCCTCACTCCCACCACTCTTTTCATCGTTCTCGTACTCGCACACTCCTCCCCCTTGATATAGTATGCCTCTCGTACCACCTCCTACATGCATCCCTCTCTCTCTATCCTTCTCCTCATGCCTCATTTGCTTCTAACACACACATGCATGTATACCGATCAATCTCCCAACATATACCTAGATCGACTTTAACTACCCCCCATCGATCCATGTACGTCACAAGTTATGTCTATCCTTTCTCTTACAAAGGGTGATTGATCTTCCTATGTAGTTACGTTTGATTACCACAGCCACATCGTCCCCCCTCATCATTCGTGCATGCCTTCTGACCCGTCTCTCACACACACGTGCATAGACAACAAGCAACCATCTCCTCTCTTAATGATATTGTGGGCGTGCCCTCCGTTTGTCTAGCAAGCCTATCCCACCATTTGTTAGAAGCAACTCCACTACCACCCCCTCCAACACTCTAGCTCTGTCTCTCTCCCAACCTTATTCATCTCCTGCACATATGCATGGATGCCGATCAATCTCCCTTAATACATGAGGCAGATCGATCTCCTTAATACATGAGGTAGGCCTCTCTCCTCCTCCACACATATACCAGCCATTGTACCTCTATAGTTAATTGGGCCTCCCTCTTCCCCCACCACACACCGATAGTCGAGCGCTGCAGGTAAGTATCCATGCCATAGAGACAAACTGCACATGTCCCATCTCACGTTCCAGTAGGCCAGCCCCTCTATATCTTTGACGTGAGCACACACAAATTCGATGGCACTCTTTATCGATCGCACGCGCGCGCACACACACACACACATCATCCCTCTCTTTGATTCTATGGACACCTCTAGCTGATGATACCTCCACTCTCTTCTCGTGGATCGCCCCCTCTATATATATGTTATATCCAGGACTCTATTTAACACACATTGCATATGTTAAATTTTTTGATTGACCCCCCCCCCCCCACAAAAAAACTCTCAAGAACCCACACACTATATCTCTCTAGGTTTGTATCTCTCTCACACAACCCCACATAGGTGTTGTACGTATACAAGAAGAGAATAGGTGCATCGTGCACGTACTCACGCTTCATGCCCAGCCACACCCGCGCGGGTACACAGTGGAGCTCATTTCTCCGCAGAAGCTGAATTTGTTTTTGAAACATCAAGTGGCCAGAGACTCGAAAACTTATTTTCCCATTAGTGACTTGTCAGGGCGGTGGATTTTAGTTTGTGCGATAATGCTGCATCCACCTAAAGTAACGAAAGTTCTTATGTAAACCTCCTAGTAATTCCCTCTTCGTAGGTGCAACATTACTCCTAACATTTGTAATATCAGTTTGAAACTTGTAATATTGCCGTGTCCTATTCATGCGTTTTCAAAATCCTGCGAATCAAACAGGTCCTGAGTTGGTGATGATGTTGTGCCTCCCATCTTTCACTAATAGCCGTCGGATCTAGATCTGACGCATACAAACCAAGCTTCTCCATTTTTGCAAAAATATGCCCGCACTTGTTCCATATTTACAAACAACTCCTTGTCTCTTGCAATCTAGGAGTAGAAGTCCGTGGAAAAATCTGGCGCGATGGCCGCTGCCGGAGCCGTCCACCCCCAATCTTGGTGTTCCGTGCAATGCACGAGCATCTACACATGGGAAATTATGTCGAACAGGGCTAGTTGTAAGAAGGCTAGCTCTACAGCCATGATGATAGTGACTGCAGACGGTGAGGCTGACTATGGTATGCCGAACACCGCGCCTATACTCAGGTGTCATCTCCGGCGCAGGGTCTTGACTATGAGGAGCAGCATGTAATAATTTGACCAACTGGTAGTACAGTGCTAGTACTCCTACTACTACATTGGTAGTACTACTACTAGTACTAGTAGCACCACCGTCGGGATTTAGGAGTACTACCATGTCCACCGGCACTGAGGAACGTCTCCAGGTAGTATTGCTTGAGGCCGCCAGAGCGAGGGGCCGCTTGGACGACAGCTTCGTCTCCTTGTTCGATGAGGTCCTCATCTCAGTTTCTTCGACAAGTTCACCATCGTCAAGAAGCTTGCAGACAACTTTGACGTAAGCCTCCAACCGACGCGCCCAGGCTCTGCGATGCCCGCCACCCTCAACAGCCACTATGGTAACAACCTCTTCGACGCACTAGTGGCCCTGCGACTGCCCGCCGTCGCGCCGGAGAATGTCCACCTCGAGGTCTCGCTCACCGCACAGCGCCTGGCGCAGCAAGACACCATCGACATAATCACCCACGTCTATGCGCAAATCGTCCACAAGGACTACTACATGCAAGAGGAGGACGATAGGATGCTGGCCTTCTTGGAGCACAGGGCAACCTTGGACGGCACTGCTCAGAAGCACGTTGAGCTCGCCGCCAACGCCGCTGCTCCTCACACGTCGGTTGGTGACCCGGCGCACTAGGGCGTGAGGATGTCGTTGAACGTTGATGGATCCGTATGTATTTTTATCTTTCCATCAAATCCATGTAGTAGTATATGATACTACAATAATTATCTTACCTTTCGCATCAACTTCATAATTTTCGTACGTACTCCATGCATGAACGGCGCCAGAACCAAACTTCTCATTACTCTAGGCAAAATCGTTATTTTGTATCTATCGGTCACGCCATGGAGCAGAACCAAATTTTACAAGTTACGAGTTCAAAAGGAAAAGCCCGTGTTCGCGTTGCACCCCCACACGGTTGGTCCGGCACGCCGCTCAAGCGGGAATGCGTGCGGTGTTGCATTCTTCTGGCCCATGCCACCCTACTACTCCTACTAGTATATACTAGTATACTAGTATAGAGGATTCGAGGTGCTGGTTACGTACAACGAACACATTAACATATGGCTATAGTTAAAACACCCGCCCGACGCGCGAAGCATGTGAAGCTAGTAGTACAAATTTAGAGAAGCGACTTGAAAGCCATTTATAAATTTAGTAAGTTTATCACAGGCATATCATTTTATTACATACAACAGGTCATCAACCCACATCGACAACGAGGATACATTACAAATACTAAAGTTTTCACCACACAACAAATAACAAGCCATGAAATGAACTTCAACTCAACCATTCTACGACATTGGAAACGCTTGCTTTGAACCACAAGTGATTCTCTGGGACGGGCCATCCGTTGTCGATCTGGAGACCAACGCAGGACTGATCATCCAGGCTGAAGCTGCCTACTATATCAGTACTAGGGTAGGGAACCACCCAAATGTCCGAGGTATAGACACAGTTGCTTCTCATAAATGTGTCAACAGCAGTTGGATTGCCTTTCACCATCATCAGATAGTTTTGTCCAAGGAAGAGCGAGTTTTCTCCAAGTCTATCAATTCTGTGCCAGGAAGAAGGAGTTGGCGCTAGCACACTAGTATCCATCCTGAATACCATGCAATGGGTGTTGGAACAGGTCCGGAGAGTGCGACCATGGGAGACACCTGCTTCCTTAGCAGTAACATCATCAGTGGGCTGTATACACACAAGAAGAGGTGATCCATCGGAATTAGTTGCCAGGCGCCACAGAGTATATCGGCGCTGCTCGTCCTCATGCTCGTGATCATCACCATCGTCATCTCCCCCTTGGTTATAAAAATTTTCAAGTATAGGTGGTGGGATGTTCACAGGACCTTGCAAACACAAGAAGAAGGTTAATTAGTAAAGGGAGACTTGCTAACCCGCATGCATGTGGATGAAACAATTATAATTATGGTGGAAGACAAACGTACCGAAACTACAAGGATGACATGCAAAAAACAGTGCCACGAGTGGTGGCAGCAAACACAAGGCCCTCGTATTGAATTGCATCATTGTACTCATCTGTGTACAGAAACTGATTTTTGAGCAATATCCATCAAGTCGAACCACGAAGGACGGCAACAAGCTTGTCGAAGATAGCAACAACTTGATAGTTGTTGTAATTCCAAGAGCGGTTGGGAACTCGACAAATTGCTATCTTCCATAGAAGACAGTCAGCATGATCGTATTTGAACATGCGTACATTACCAGTGTGCACAACCTCTGGGCAGTGTGCTGACATTTTTGGAAGTGGAACCCGGTGACGTGTGTACACATTCACAAGTTCCCACTCGAAGTTGGACCCAATGTAAACAACCCAATCTCCATTTGCGCCCACCCAAGCCTTGCCCTCAAGCGATGGCATCTTAACATCGTACATATCATTATCAAGCGACATCAACTGGCACAGGGCGAGGCCTCCGTCGTGCCGGCGCTAGTCATCAGGGTCACGGCGAAGAAGACAGGGGAGATCAAACCGCTCCTTGACTCTTGGGTTCTTTGTAATGATGTTATTAGTTGAGTCGAGAGTGGGCTTGAACGAATCTGCCATGCTAGCCGAGGTGATGACATCGCACCGATCAATGAGTTCCTCCACCACGTCATCTTTCAGATCGGGGCAAGAATAACGGGGTCGTTTCTGGCCTGTTCCCTCCATGGAGAAGAGAATCGAACAATGGTAGAAGAAAGGGTGAAGGGCTGAAGGAAAATTGAGGAGGGAGAGGAAGAGCATGCGACAGCAGTTCCAAATCGAGAGGGAAAGGCGAAGAGTCAGTGGACGGTTGCGAGTTTGCCACGGTTCACGAAGAGGCGCCCTGGCCTACACGTCCGTTCGGAAATACTCCTACTACTCTCCGTCGTCTCACTGATATGTTGGAACGGGACCACATGTCAACGAAACATGGTGTGTAATTTCTCGTGCAAAATGCGATCTGGCCGCGTTGGCCCGAGGTGCCGCATTAGTTATCGACCTTTATTTTTTTAATGGCGTGCCGATCAGTTTTGAAGCACGACTAACTGGTACTATACGTGGAGAGGATGACAGTAGGGACCCGCCAAGGTCATGGCAGTACGCAAGCAAGTGCCTCCTTATTTCAAGCCAATAAAAAATGGCTCCTCCTAGTAGATTTCTGACATCTGGGTCCCATGCCATTGTCAACGTAGTCAATAGACGAGAGAATTGCACAACGAGCGGCTGACACCAGGGACCCAACAGCTCGCCCAGTTATTTTTGTTTTGGGTTAATTTGATAAATGCCACTCCAAATCTCATGTATCCTAGAAATTCCACTGGAATTTCCAAACTATGAAAAATGCCATTTCATGCCATTTCTAGTGGCATTTTTCGAAGTCTGGAGTGCCGTTTTTCAAAGTGTGCAAACTTCAGTGGCGTTTTTCAAAGTTTGCAAAAATTGAAGTGGCATTTTTCAAAGTTTGGAAATTGTAGTCGCATTTTTATGAATCGCCATAATTGGAGTGGCATTTATCTAATTTGTTTTTGAGACGGAAGCAGGGTGTCAACTCGGCTGTGCGGGACACTCTGGCCTGTCTAGGCAGCCTTTTCTTTTATGTTTACAACAGACCAGCCCATTAGTTTTTTTCTTTTTGAAAATGGCTAGCCCAGTTCTTTTGTGATTTGTCAAGTAAGTCGCTTTATCAGGCCTGCTAGGCTGCAAATCTTTCAAGACGAGGAGAGCTTCATTCGGCTGGCCGAGAAAATGGCTTATCAGTAATGAGAAATGGGTTGTACATTTTTAAAACACATCAAACCGGCAATTATTTTCAAATATCTTTTTTTCATTTCGAGATTTTAAATTGCAATGATTTTTATGCGTGGACAATTCATTGGATTTTATATTGATATACATTTATTTTTAAAATCAGTCTGAATGTGACTCGAAATTTCGGGATTAAAAACAGTTCAGACCGCATCGACATATGCAAAATTTCGTATAATTTTGTAACCGTGGCCACAATATGGGCTGTAATGCTAACATAAAGAATATGGGCTCCAAAAAAACCCGTAAGAATTAGCAAATGGGCTGTAAATTATTTGAAATAATGGCAGATGGGCTCTATGCTGTTTTCCACAAATTTGATGCTTTCCATAGATGGCCTGTATACTATTGGATGTCCATCCAACGGCCGTCGTGCTTCTTCAATCTCTGCTCTACCTGCTCCAGCCGCTCAAACAAGCGCCGGCAGGACTGCCTGCTCCTTCCTCCCCACGGTCGGCTGTACTGCCGCAGGCCTCACCGCCCCACCATACTCCCATCGCTGGCCTAGCCATCCCTCTACTCACCCACACCTGCTGTTATTCTCCGGCGATGGCAGACAAACCAGTAAACCCTCATACAGTTGTACTCCCCTCCGCGTGGGAAACAAAAACAACGACCGAGTCTTCCCTGCCTCCGTGTCGTTCCCTTCCTAGGCCTCGCCGTCGTCCACCACCCTGGTGCTCTCGGCGTGGCGTGGTTAGCGTGGTCAACGACCGACATGCATCTGAAGTGGACTGTATGTGGAGAGGCTGACAGATGGGTCCACGGCCGCACGCAAGGAAATGCCTCCTTATTACGTGCAAAATAATGATTTCCTCCACCTGACATCTGGGACCCACCGAAACAGCCTCTGTATTTCGCGAAAAAATGTTACCGCCACTGACAGCTCGGACCCACCAGCTATATCTTCGCACGCAAGGAAGTGCCTCCTTATTACGCACAAAAAAATGAATACTCCCCCTGCTAGCTGGACCCAGTATAGTGGACCTACTAAGTTGACGGGGACGAAGGGCTTTGTCAACTTAGTCAATATGCACGTTTCTAGCTTGACTGACCGTACGATGTCTAACCAATGGCTGTAGTGCTTCTTCAACCTTTGGTCTTCTTGCTCCAGCCGCCCAAAGCAGCGCCGGTCGTGCCGCCTGCTCCTGCCTCTCATGGCCGGCTGTGCTGCCGTGGAGGCCTCACTGCCCCCATACTACTCCCACCGCTGGCCAGGCCATCCCTCCACTCCCCTCACCACACCCCCTATTATTCTGCGGCCACGGCAGCGCAACCGAACCAGTGAACCCTCGTACTCCTCTCCGCATGGGCATCCACTGCCGCGTCTTCCCTGGCTCCGCGTCATCCCCTTCCTAGGCCTCGCTGTCGTCCACCGCCGTGGTGCTGTCGGCGCGGCGTGGTCAATGTGGTCAACGACCGAATTCCATCGGAAGAATACTGTACGTGGAGAGGCTGATAGCTGGGTCCACGGCAGCCGCAAGGAAGTGCCTCCTTATTACGTGGAAAATAATTATTCCTCCACCTCACAATAGGGACCCACCGGACGCCCACCAGTATATCGCGAAAAAACATTTGGCCCTGACTGCTGGAACCCACCCGATGGGCCACCGTATTTCATGAAAAAAATGTTCCCCTGCTGTTAGCTCGGACCCACCGGAAGTGCCTCATCACGCACAAAAAAATGAATACCCCCTGCTAGCTGGGACCCACCTTAGTGGCAGGCTGACTTGTTGGCCTACTAAGTTGACGGGCACGGAGGGCTTTGTCAACTTAGTCAATATGCGTCTAGCTCCAGTGACCGTACGATGTCCATCCAACGGCCATAGTGCTTCTTCAACCTCTGGTCTTCTTGCTCCAGCCGCCCAAACCAGCGCCGGTCGTGCCTCGTGCTCCTGCCTCCCGTGGCCGGCTGCGATGCGGCGGAGGCCTCACCGCCCCCTACTACTCCCACCACTGGCCAGGCCATCCCTCTACTCACCCACACCCCTGTTATTCTGTGGTGATGGCAGCCTCACACCGCAGCGAACCAGTGAACCCTCGTACTCCTCTACGCGTGGGCATCCACTGCCGCGTCTTCCCCGGCTCCGCGTCGTCCCCTTCCTAGGCCTCGCCGTCGTCCACCGCCCTGGTGCTCTCGGCGCGGCGTGGTCAACGTGGTGAAGGAACGGCTTCCATGGGACGTGGACTGTACATAGAGAGGCTGACAGCTGGGTCCACGGCCGCAGCAAGGAACTGCCTCCTTATTACGTGCAAAATAATTATTCCTCCACCTGACAGCAAGGACCCACCGGACGGGCCACCAGTATTTTGCGACAAAAATCGTTTCCCCCTGACTGCTGGGACCCACCGGACATGCCACCGTATTTCGCGAAAAAACGTCCCCCCCCGCTGTCAGCTTGGACCCACCGGAAGTGCCTCCTTATTACGCACAAAAAAATGAATACTCCCCCGGCTAGCTGGGACCCACCTTGCTGGGAGGCTGACTTGTGGGTCTACTAAGTTGACGGGGACGAAGGGCTTTGTCAACTTAGTCAATCTGAACGATTCTAGCTCTAGTGACCGTACGATGTCCATCCAACGGCCGTAGTGCTTCTTCAACCTCTGGTCTTCTTACTCCAGCCACCCAAAGCAGCGCCGGTCGTGCCGCATCCTCCTGCCTCACGTGGCCGGCTGTGCTGCCGTAGAGGCCTCACTGCCTCCTACTATTCCCACCGCTGGCCAGGCCTGCGGCGACGGCAGCCTCAAACCGCAGCCGAACCAGTCAACCCTCATAATCCTCTCCACGCGGGCTTCCACTGCCGCGTCGTCCCCTTCCGAGGCCTCGCCGTCGTCCACCGCCGTGGTGCTCTCCGCGCGGCGTGGTCAGCGTGGTCAAGGAACAACTTCCATCGGAAGAGTACTTCACGTGGAGAGGCTGACAGCTGGGTCCACGGCCACATCCCAGTTTTTTTTGTGATTTGCCAAGTAAGTCGCTTTGTCGGGCCTGTTGGGCTGCAAATCTTTCAAGACGAGGAGAGCTTTCATTCGGCTGGCCAAGAAAATGGCCCATCAGTAATGAGAAATGGGTTGTACATTTTTAAAACACATCAAACCGGCAATTAGTTTCAAATATCTTTTTTTTCATTTCAAGATTTTAAATTACATTAATTTTTATGCATGGAGAATTTGTTGGATTTTATATTGATATACCTTTATTTTTAAAATCAGTTTGAATGTGAGTCGACATTTCGGGATTAAAAACAGTTCGGACCGCACCGAAATATGCAAAATTTCATATAATTTTTTAACCATTGCCACAATATGGGCTGTAATGCTAACAAAAAGAATATGGGCTCCAAAAAAACCTTAAGAATTAGCAAATGGGCTGTAAATTATTAGAAATAATGGCAGATGGGTTGTATCTTGTTTTCCACAGATTTGAGGCTTTCCTAAAAAAAGGTTGACGCACAAGCACTGACTGTTGGATGTCCATCCAACGGCCGTCGTGCTTCTTCAATCTCTGCTCTTCCTGCTCTAGCCGCTAGAACAAGCGCCGGCGGGACCGCCTGCTCCCTCCTCCTCGCGGCCGCCTATGCTGCCTCGCAGGCCTCACCGCCCGACCGTACTACCATCGCTGGCCTAGCCATCCCTCTACTCACCCAGACCTGCTGTTATTCTCCGGCGACGGCAGACGAACCAGTAAACCCTCGTACAGTCGTACTCCCCTCCGCGTGGGAAACAGCTGCCGAGTCTTCCCTGCCTCCGTGTCGTCCCCTTCCTAGGCCTCGTTGTCGTCCACCGCCCCGGTGCTCTCGGTGTGGCGTGGTCAACGTGGTCAAGAACGACTTCCATTGGACGTGGACTGTACGTGAAGAGGCTGACAGCTGGGTCCACGGCCGCAGCAATGAAGTGCCTCCTTATTATGCGGAAAATAATGATTCCTCCACCTGACAGATGGGACCCACCGGACGGGCCACTGTATTTCACGAAAAAACATTTCCCCCTAACTGCTGGGACCCACCAGCTACATCTTCGCACGCAAGGAACTGCGTCTGGGCAAAAAAAAACGATTCGCCCCCTGACTGCTGGGACCCACCAGCTACATCTTCGCAGGCAAGGAAGTGCCTGACAGTCGGGACCCACCTGGTCAAAGCGTACGTAGCGTTGTCATTCTGGTCACGAACGTGTACGCATATATTGGTCGATGTAGAGGCGCACACGTGTCGTAGTAGAGGCGCGCACGTAGCATGTACATGTACGTACAACGGCCAGGGTGCAAGAAAGAAAACACGGCCACGTATGTGTACATACGGGCGGGGTCTCAAACGCCTCCTCGCGCATACGTACGGCGAGGGCTCGTGTACATGGCTGGGTCGGAATGGAGAAACATCGTCGTCGTCGTGTTCATGGGGAGGCAACGGAATGCGTCGTGTTCATAGGGAGGCAACGGAATGCGTCATGTTCATGGGGAGGCAACGGAATGCATCATGTTCATCGGGAGGCAACGGAACGCATGGGAGCCAACTGGTTGGGTCGGAACGGAATGCGTGGCCGTGTTCATTGGGAGGGCTTGGACGGAACTGGCGATGGAAACGAGGCCTGGCGTACCGCACAATGGAGGAAACGGACCTCCTACATTCAGAACGGGGTCCTGTTGATCGGGAGGGGTCTGGCGTACCGCAAAACGGAGGAAACGGACCTCCTACGGTCGAAACGGGGGTCCTGTTCATCGGGAGGGGTGTGGCGTACCGCAAAACAGAGGAAACGGACTTGTGTTGGAGCGCTACGGTCGAAACGGGGGTCGTGTTCATCGGGAGGGGTGTGGCGTACCACAAAACGGGACTCCACGGGATACTGTTCATCTCCACCGTCGACCCCCTCCAGCCTCCACGAGCTACTGTTGATCCACCATCGACCTCCTCCAGCCTCTACCTGCAACTGTTCATCCACGGGCTCCTCTTCATCCAGCCTCCACCGTGCGCTAGTCCACCGGCTACTGTTGAACCAGCCCTCTCCACGGGCTCCCGTTCAACCACCCTCCACGGGCTACTGTTCATCCCGCCCTCCACCGTATACTGTTCATCCAGCCCTCCACGGGGTCCTGTTCATCCAGCCCCAACCGGCTCGATCGATCGGGGTCATGTTCATCCAGAGGCAACACCACGGGGTCCTGTTCATCCACCCCCACCGGGAACTGTTCATCCAACCCCCCCCCCCCACGCGCGCAACGCTCACTATTCATCCAGAGGCAGCATCGATCGGCTTCAGTTAGCAGCAGTAACGAAGGAATCGCTCGATCGGGTTCAGTTAACAGCCATCGATCGATCGCTCGGGTTCAGTAACGCGTAGCCTGCAGTGCAATCGCTCGGGTTCAGTTAGAGCCCAATGCCTCGCTCGGGTTTAGTTAGAGCTAACGCCTCGCACACACACGCGTACGTGTATGAGAGAAGCGTGCATCGCTTGGCCCCCGACCTCCCACCGTAACCGGGAACTCCCTGAAATTTTCCTCGCCCTCGCTTCTACCATGGTTTTTTCCGTCATGGACGGCCCAAAGAATGTCATGCAGCTGCGTCTCCAGCCCGCCCAAGACGAAAAGCCCATTTTCTGTCATGATTTTTTGTCATAGAAGTAGGAGCCCACCACATCTATGATGATACCGGGTTTTGTCACAATTATTGTCATAGAAGTGTCATATGTATGACAGAAAAAAAAATTCATTCGGCCCAAAATGTCACGAATGTGTCTTTTTTTGTAGTGAATGGCGCCATCGAAGAGGTTCTCTGCCACGGAGAAGAGGAAGGCCCTTCACGAAGGTCCCGGCTCTCCGGTGCCCAAGTGTGGACGCGTCCGTCCCCGCAAGGGCACCGCGACCCCCGCCGCGGCCCCGCGCAGCCGTGGCGGTGCCGCTCCGCGTGGCAGGGGCACTCCGGTCGTGGCAGTCCTGTGGATGAAGGGAGACGTGCCATGGTCGCGCGGCCTCCCCGCCGGTGCTTCCACTCGGCGGAGGTGCTACCGGAGTTCGTCGTCTGGTCGTAGAACCCGGCCGGCAACTGGCTTCAGCTCCCGCATTTCTTTGTCAATGAGCTACCAGCCTCTGGTACAGGCGGGTTCTAGCTGCAAGCGGACGGTTGTTGCAGCAGGGCTTCTTGGGTCGCAGTCGAGGTCTCTGCCGCGGGCAACATAGCTCTGACTCACGTTTGGCAGACGTTCGCCCGTGCGCGCGGCCTGGGCAGGCTGTGCATCCTCCATTTCAGGTACGATGGTGACGCGACCCTCTACGTGAGGGTGTTTGGGGAAGATGGTCGCCGCGCCGGGTGCTGCCCCGAGGTCAACGACGGCGAGGAGGTTCTCGGCCTTGGTGATGGTCGTGATGAGGATGAGGGCGAACCTGCCCTTGGGGCCGACCACGTCTCGTCCAGCTATGGCGGCTTTTTCTCCGGTGAGAGCTCCAACAGCGATGGTTACGACCAGCTGCCACGCCGCTGCTCCCGCTTTGAAGGCGGCAGTGGGTCGTCTCGTCGCCGCCTCTCCGTGAAGCACGAGGATGGGTCTGGCTGAGCTCGGGACAGTGCCAAGAGGCCGCCCTCGTGGATTGCTGTAGGGGCACGCCCCACTTTTATTTTGCTCTTCCGTTCCTTCCTCTATCAAAAGAGATACCAGAATGGGCCCTCGGAGGGGCGTGTATCGAACTATGATCTCAACCATTATGCTATGTTTGTTGTTTCTGTGTTGTGTCGTTATTTTGCGAAGAGGTAACTTAGCTTGACTTGCTCGGAGTAGCCTCCTCCTCACGAGGCGCTTGCTTCCTGGTGCCTGCTGAGGCCTCCTTGGCCTGGTAAGCACTTAGGAACTGCAAAAAACTCTTTAAAAGGCATGTTGTTCACCCGAGCCTTGCTCTCAGGTGACACTGGCCTTGACCCAGCGATTCATATCGCGGTACCCGTGCGGCACGGATTAGGAGAGGTGCGCCAGCTTGTGGGCTCGAATGAGGGTGCCTTCCAGCCCTGTAGAAAAGTAAAAAAGCTCATGAGGGCACCCGCAGAAAAGGAAAAAAACTCATGAGGGCACCCGTCCAGCCCCCTCGCGAGGAATGTGAGAGAGAGAACAGGCTAGACTGAGGACGGAAACAGAGGCAGAAGGCGACGGAACCAAATCAACAAAGAACACCAGAAGCAAACTTCAATTAAAAGAGGTGAGCCAAATATGGAAAGCAAATGAAAAGTCGCGTCCGGCACCTAGTCTAGTCTTCAAGTCTTCTCACCAACGCGGAGCTAAGTGCTGCCACTTGGACGTGGGAGGGAGCCCCCGAGGCCCGAGGGCGGCACTCCTGAGACTCCGGGCGTGTACAGCCTCACTCGTTATTACATGAGAGTGTCACGGGCGGCGATCTTCATAGGCACGGGGCCTTGCTTCACATGCGCTGGGCCCTGCTTCATGGCTAGACCTTCCGGAGGTGCTGGATGTTCCAGGCGTTCTGGATGGGCACCCTGTCCTGTGTCTCCAGGCGCGCGGCGCCAGGCCTAGAGACATGGACGACCTTGAACAGGCCATCCCACATGGGTGAGAGCTTATGCAGCCCTTCCCTGGAGAGCACCCGCCTCAGGACGAGGTCCCCCACCTCGAGCGTCCTGGAGCGGATGCTGCAACAGTGGTACCGCCGCAGCGCATGCTGGTATCTTGCTGCCCGCAGTGCAGCTTCGCGGCGGTGTTCCTCCCCCAGCACGAGGTCCATCTGTGTCCTGCTGCGTATCATCAAATGCCAGGACCCGTGCGGAGCTATGCATGATCTCATGAGGGAGAACCTCTTCTGCTCCGTAGACGAGGAAGAATGGGGTCTCGCCCATTGGCTTGGTGGCGGTGGTGTGGATGGACCATAGCATGGACTGGAGCTCGTCGTGCCAGCCCCTGCCGCAGGCTTCGAGATTCTTCTTGAAGGTCCTAGTCTGGAGGCCTCTCAGGACCTCTGCGCTGGCGCGTTCGGCTTAACCATTGCTCCGGGGGTGCGCTACCGAAGCGTAGCAGATCTGCCTTCCAAGGTTAGCACAATACATTTTGAAGAGATTACTGGTGAACTGCAAACCATTATCGGTGATGATGAGGATGGGGACCCCGAAATGGCTCACGAGACACTTGATGAACTTGATCGCAGAGCCAGCTGGGATAGTGCGGACGGCTTCCACCTCCGCCCACTTGGTGAACTTGTCGATGGCAACGTAGAGGTACCGGTAGCCCCCTGGCGCTTGAGGGAATGTGCCCGGGATATCCAGTCCCCAGACTACGAACGGCCATGAGAGTTGAATGGTCTGGAGGCCCTGATCTGGCTGATGGATCTTCTTGGCATGGAATTGGCAGGCCTCACAGGACTTCACCAGCCCAGCTGCATCATTGAGCACCGTAGCCCAGTAGAATCCGATGCGGAATGCCTTGTTGACGAGGTTCGTGACAACGAGTGGTGCCCATAGTCCCCTCCGTGTATGTGTCGGCTAGCGGCTCCTTCCCCTATTCCCTGGAGATGCAATGCAGTGAAACATCATTTGTCCGCTTCCTGTATAACTCACCGTCCTGGATGCAGTATGCTGTGGCTTGCCGGGCCACACGCTCCGCGTCCTCCTCCTTCTCTGGCAGCGTCCCTTGCATCAGGTATTCCTTGAGTTCCTTGGTCCAACATCCCTCTTGGGGCTCGAGCGCCAAGAGTAGACGTGCTCCCGAAGCCGGGCCACAAGATGGGGTTCCTATGACATGCCGCTGCAGGAGTTCCTCCGGAGGTTGAGCTATTCTTGAAAGCGGTGGTGTTGCCGATGGCTTGAAGAGCCGCTCCTCGAAGACGCCAGGCTCTTGGGGCTGCCGCTTGGATGCCCTTCTGGCGATGTTGTCAGCTTCCTTGTTGGTGCCACAGGGCACGTGCTGCAACTCCAGGCCCAGGAATTACTTCTCCATCTTGCGCACCTCTGCAAGGTATGCTTCCATGTGCTCATCCTTCGGCTCGTACACCTTGTTGGAGAAGTTGACGAGGAGCTGTGAGTCGCCCCTAACGGTGAGGCGCTTCACCCGCAGAGCTGCCGCAGCTTTCAGGCTAGCTATGAGGCCTTAGTATTCTGCGATGTTGTTGGAGACCTTCTCGCCCTGCTGAAAGCAGAGCTGCACAGTGTAGTAGAGCTTGTTCTGAGTGGGTGAGATGAGCACCGCTCCAGCCCTCGCGCCCCGGTGTGCGAAAGCGTCATCCAAATACATGACCCAACCGTCAGGCGCCTCACTCTTCTCGGTGAGAGGGACCGATCTTTGCCTATTTTGAGCGCCGGGGTGTCTGTCCATTCTGCCACGAAATCAGCGAGTGCGGCTCCCTTGATGACCCTGGTAGTACTGAATTCCAACTGGAATGCTTGCAACTCAATGTTCCACTCAGCAACACTTCCAGCAGAGTTGGGGCTCCTAAGCACTCTCTCCAATGGGTAGGCTGAGATGACCTTGATGGGGTGGCCCTGGAAGTAGTGCCGTAGCTTGCACGAGGCCACCAAGAGCGCAAGTAGGAGCTTCTGAGGCATGGGGTACCATTGAGGGAGTCCAGGATTAGGGGTTCCTCGGACGACCGGACTATGTACGTTGGCTGGACTGTAGGACTATGAAGATACAAGATTGAAGACTTTGTCCCGTGTCCGGGTGGAACTCTCCTTTGCGTGGAAGGCAAGATTGGAAATTTGGATATGTGGATCTCCTCCCTTGTAATCGACTCTGTGTAACCCTAGCCCTCTCCGGTGTCTATATAAACCGGAGGGTTTAGTCCGTAGGACAACAACAATAATAATCATAGGCTAGCTTCTAGGGTTTAGCCTCTACGATCTCGTGGTAGAAAAACTCTTGTAATACTCATATCATCAAGATCAATCAAGCAGGACGTAGGGTATTACCTCCATCGAGAGGGCCCGAACCTGGGTAAACATTGTGTCCCCCGTCTCCTGTTACCAACCACCTTATACACACAGTTCGGGACCCCCTACCCGAGATCCGCCGGTTTTGACACTGACATTGGTGCTTTCATTGAGAGTTCCATTGCGTCGTCGCCATAAAGCTTGGTGGCTCCTTCGATCATCGGCAACAATGCGATCCAGGGTGAGGTTTTTCTCCCCGGACAGATCTTCGTATTCGGCGGCTTCGTACTATGGGCCAACTCGCTTGGCCATCTGGAGCAGATCGAGAGCTACGCCCCTGGCCATCAGGTCAGGTTTGGAAGCTTAAACTACACTGCCGACATCCGGGGAGACTTGATCTTCGACGGATTCGATCCTATGTCAGGTGCGCCGCATTGTCTCGACGAGCATGACTTAGCTCTGCCGTCGAACGGTGTCTGGGAGATCACACCTGTGGCTACTCCGGCCTTCGATCCGGAGCAGATTGTGCCGTCCAAGGACGGGTGGACAGACCCCGCCGCGGAGACCGCACACTCAGCGGCGATAGAGCCGGATACTGACTTCACCCCTATGAGACCTGTGTTGCCGGACCCTTTGATTCATCCCCGTCCACAGGCTCTGAACCGCCCGGGTTCGTGCCTATCAGATCTGATTGGGCACTGATCATGGAGTTCACTTCCATGGGTACCTTTCAGCACTCGCCCTTGGGCGACTTGCTAAATTCATTGAAATCTCCCTCCTTGTTAGGAGACCCTTGGCAGAACTGTGTCCAGCTTGAGTGGGAAGCGGACGACGAAGAAATTCATTCCCCACCCACCACCCACTTAATAGCCATTGTCGATGACTTAACCGAAATGCTTGATTTTGGCTCCGAAGACATCCACAGTATGGACGACAATGTAGGAGAAGAACCGGAACCACCTCCCACAGGGCGCTGGACTACCACCTCATCATATGATATATATATATATATATATATATATATATATATATATATACATGGTGGACACCCCCAAAGAAAGCGATGGCAATAAGGCAACAGAGGATAATCCACCCGAGAAGCAATTTAAGCACCGGCGTCAACGACGCCGCTCTAAGCCCCGCCACTGCAAAAACGGCGATACCGGCACAAGAGACAATAACGCTATTGGTAGCGCCGAAGATGAGGACAATCCCCTCCAGCTAGGCCCCGAACGGGAGGATGGGCAAGCCAGCCCTAAGGAACAAGAAGCAGACGGAGAATTAGAGGATGACAATTACATGCCTCTCTCCGAAGGCGAGGTGAGCCTCGGCGACAACGAATTTATCGTTCCTAAGGATCCCGCCGAAGAGGAGCGCTTCAAGCGCCGGCTTATAGCCACAACAAAAAGCCTGAAGAAAAAGCGACAACAGCTTCAAGCTAACCAAGATCTGCTAGCGGATAGATGGACCGAGGTCCTGGCGGCCGAGGAATATGAACTCGAACACCCAACCAAAAGTTACCCAAAGCACATGTTGCTACCCCAACTCGAGGAGGAAGCATTAAAGCCTATGATCCCAGCATATGATGCGGCTCACCGACCACCTCATGGCCGAGACAAAGCGACATATCAAGCTGAAGTCCAGCTCGCACCCCGTCGCTAGTCAATTAAAAATACAAAGGCCCGGGGCAACACGCAGGACCTGCGAGATGCATTGGAAAACAAAGTAGGACATACAAGATCAATCTACGGATCACGGGGGCGCACCCCAACGCGTGACGATGATTGTCTCGCCGGATACACTAAAAGCAAATCCGGCCGGGCCAAATACAGCAGACAAGACTCATATGAACTGCGTTGTGATATAGCCCGGCACAGAGGCGCCACTCACCCCCTATGCTTCACTGATGAAGTAATGGATCACGAGTTCCCAGAAGGTTTTAAACCCGTGAATATCGAATCATATGATGGCACAACAGACCCTGCGGTATGGATCAAAGATTTCCTCCTCCATATCCACATGGCCCGCGGCGACAATCTACATGCCATCAAGTACCTGCCATTAAAACTCAAAGGGCCTGCTCGGCATTGGCTTAATAGCCTGCCGGCAAACTCCATTGGCAGTTGGGAGAATTTGGAAGACGCATTCCTTGACAACTTCCAGGGCACTTATGTGCGACCACGAGATGCCGGTGACTTGAGTCACATAACCCAACAGCCAGGGGAATCAACCAGGAAATTTTTGGACTCGGTTCCTAACTAAAAAGAACTAGATCATCGACTGTCCGGATGCCGAGGCCTTAGCGGCATTTAAGCATAACATCCGCGACGAGTGGCTTACCCGACACCTCGGCCAAGAAAAGTTGAAGTCCATGGTAGCCCTCACGACACTCATGACCCGCTTTTGCGCGGGCGAGGATAGCTGGCTGGCTCGCAGCAACAACACTTCAAGAAACCTTGGCAACTCAGATGCCAAAGATAGCAACAGCAGGCCACGTCGCAATAGACACAAGCATCGCAACAACGGCGACAACGCCGAAGACACGGCAGTCAATGCCGGATTCAGTGGCTCTAAATCCAGTCAGCGGAAAAAGCCGTTTAAAAGAATCAATCTGGGCACGTCCAGCTTGGACCACATACTCGATCGTTCGTGTCAAATTCACGGCACCCCCGATAAACCAGCCAACCAAACCAACAGAGAATGTTGGGTGTTCAAACAGGCCGGCATGTTAAATGCCGAAAACAAGGAAAATGGGTTGCATAGTGACGACGAGGAGGAGCCCTGGCCACCGAACACAGGAGGACAAAAGAAATTCCCTCCCCAAGTGAAAACGGTAAGCATGGTATACGCAACCCATATCCCCAAGCGGGAACGGAAGCGTGCCCTGAGGGACATCTATGCGATAGAGCCAGTCTCCCCAAAGTTCAACACATGGTCTTCTTGTCCGATCACCTTCGACCGCAGGGACCACCCACTAGTAGAAAAAGGGTCTAATGTGAAACTCATTAGTCTCGGTTTGTAATTGAACCGGCACTAATGTGACCATTAGTACCGGTTCCAACGGCTAGGAGGGCGGTGCTCATTAGTACCAGTTCGTGGTGAACCTTTAGTACCGGTTCGTGCCACGAACCGGTTCTAAAGAGGTGGTGGCCTTTAGTACGGGTTGGTGGCTCCAACCGGTACTAAAGGGGGGGGGGTTCTTTAGTACCGTTTGGAGCCACCAACCGGTACTAAAGGTGGTGGCCTTTAGTACGGTTGGTGGCTCCAACCGGTACTAAAGACCCCCCTTTTAGTACCGGTTGGAGCCACCAACCGGTACTAGAGGTGGTGCGCTGCCACCCGCAGTGCATAATGTTTAGTCCCACCTTGCTAGTTGAGAGGAGCTCGCACCGGTTTATAAGCCCCGCCGCGGCTACCGTGTCGAGCTCCTCTCTAAGCAGGCCTTTGTGGGCCTATTGCAAGTCTTCTGCCCTATGGGGCCTACTGGGACGTACGGGCCTGCATCCTGGCCCAACTAGAGTTTGGGTTTCTAGTCGTATGCAGGCCGTGCTGGCCCAGTAGACGGGCTGTTTTTGCTTTATTTCAAATATAAAAATTAAAAAATCCTTAGCAGCCGGGACTAAAGGTCCTCCAGACCATGGTGTGCCTCATGCCACGTGGCGGGCCTTTGGTCCCGGTTCGTGTTGAACCGGGACTAAAGGGGGGGGGGGACCTTTAGTCCCCACTCTTTAGTGCCGGTTGCAGAACCGGTACTAAAAGTAGTTTTTCTACTAGTGACCCCACCAGTATCCGTCATGGCGGTTCTGCTGCATTGGTCCTTGACCCCATCATTGACGGATTTCATCTCAGTCGAGTCCTTATGGACGGCGGCAGCAGCTCGAACCTGCTCTATCAGGATACAGTGCGTAAAATGGGCATAGACCCCTCGAGGATCAAACCCACCAAAACCACCTTTAAAGGTGTCATCCTAGGTGTAGAGGCCTGTTGCATGGGCTCAATAAAACTAGAAGTAGTCTTCGGATCTTCGGACAACTTCCGAAGCGAGGAGTTAATCTTCAACATCGTCCCCTTCCGTAGTGGCTATCATGCACTGCCCGGACGAACCACATTTGCCAGATTCAATGCGGTACCGCATTATGCATATCTCAAGCTCAAAATGCCAGGACCTCGCGGGGTTATAACAGTTAATGGAAACACCGAACGCTTGATCCGCACGGAGGAGCACACCGCGACCCTCGCGGCAGAAGCGCATAGTGCTAGCTCTTGAGCACTGCGTTGGTTTTCCCCGAAGAGGAAGGGATGATGCAGCAAAGTAGCGTAAGTATTTCCCTATGTTTTTGAGAACCAAGGAATCAATCCACTAGGAGGCTACGCGAGAGTCTCTCGTACCTGCAGAAAACAAATAAATCCTCGCAACCAACGCTAATAGGGGTTGTCAATCCCTACACGGCCACTTACAAGAGTGAGATCTGATAGATATGATAAGATAATATTTTTGGTATTTTTGTGATAAAGAGGCAAAGTAAAATAAAGGCAAAGTAAAAAGCAAAGGAAATAACTAAGTAGTAGGAGATTAATATGATGAAGATAGACCCGGGGGCCATAGGTTTCACTAGTGGCTTCTCTCGAGAGCATAAGTGTTCTACGGTGGGTGAACGAATTACTGTTGAGAAATTGACAGAATTGAGCATAGTTATGAGAATATCTAGGTATGATCATGTATCACTAGTAGAAAAAGCGTCAAATGTGAAGCACATTAGTGCCGGTTTGAATTTGAGCCGGCACTAATGTGTCCATTAGTGCCGGTTCCAACGGCTAGGCGGGCTGACATCATTAGTACTGGTTCGTGGCGAACCTTTAGCACCGGTTCATGCCACGAACCGGTACTAATGAGGCTGTGTCAGGCTATGGTCAGGCTGGGGCCCCCACGAAGACCTTTAGTACCGGTTCATGCCATGAACCGGTACTAGAGTTTCTTTGTAAGCTGATTTTTAGTCCCACCTCGCCAAGAGAGAGGTAGTATGAGCGGTTTATAAGCCATGAGTGCATAGGCAATGACGAAGAGTTGCAATGCTCACCTGCACGTTGATTAGCTTCAACCCTTGCGGAATAACATAGATTGCACTGAGCTATGTGCAATGCAGTCTAAACTGTTCCGAAAGGCTTGAAGCAAATTGACCAGCATTGCACCTCTTTTTTATTTTTAATAACTTACTTGAACTCCGGACTTCTTTTGTGTTCAGTATGCAGCATTCAAAGTGATGTCATTAATTTCCAACACGTTCTGACATCATTTGTTGTTTTTCGGTCATTTACCTAATTGTTTAGAGAGCTAAATGACCATGAAATTGAAAATCACTACAAAATGAATCCTAAAAATGTTGAAACTTGGCATGGTATCATCATATCACCCGCATAGCATGCGCGAAAGAGTAGAGAGGGTCATGGCAAAAACTGGACGCACTTCGTGTACAAACTGGACAAACACTTTCGGAGTATCAGGGTTTCGGACGAGAACTCATCTGTTACACGACCACTTCAATGTTTTTAACTTATTTGAACTCCGGACTTCTTTTGTGTTCAGTATGGAGCATTCAAAGCTACGTCATCAATTTCCAACATGTTCTAACATCGTTTGTTGTTTTTCGATCATTTACCTAATTGCTTAGAGAGCTAATTGACCGCGAAATTGAAAATCACTACAAAATGAATCCTGAAAATGTTGAAACTTGGCATGGTATCATCATTTCTCCCGCATAGCATGTGCGAAAGAGTAGAGAGGGTCACAGCAAAAACTGGACACACTTCGTGTACAAACCGGACAAACTCTTTCGGAGTATCAGGGTTTCGGACGGGAACTCATCTGTTACACGGCCACTTCAATGTTTTTTAAACTTATTTGAACTCCGGACTTATTTTGTGTTCAGTATGCAGCATTCAAAGCGACGTAATCAATTTCCAACATGTTCTAACATCATTTGTTGTTCTTTCGATCATTTACCTAATTGTTTAGAGAGCTAAATGACCGTGAAATTGATAATCACTACAAAATGAATCCTGAAAATGTTGGAACTTGGCATGGTATCATCATTTCTCCCGCATAGCATGTGCGAAAGAGTAGAGAGGGTCACAGCAAAAACTGGAGGCACTTCGTGTACAAACTGGACAAACTCTTTCGGAGTATCAGGGTTTCGGACAAGAACTCATCTGTTACATGGCCACTTCAATGTTTTTTAAAGTTATTTGAACTCCGGACTTCTTTTGTGTTCAGTATGCAGCATTCAAAGTGATGTCACCAATTTCCAACATGTTCTAACATCATTTGTTGTTTTTCGATCATTTACCTAATTGTTTAGAGAGCTAAAGGACCGTGAAATTGAAAATCACTACAAAATGAATCCTGAAAATGTTGAAACTTGGCATGGTATCATCATTTCTCCCGCATAGCATGTGCGAAAGAGTAGAGAGGGTCACGGCAGAAACTGGATGCACTTCGTGTACAAACTGGACAAACTCTTTTGGAGTATCAGGGTTTCGGACGAGAAGTCATCTTTTACACGGCCACTTCAATGTTTTTTAAACTTATTTGAACTCCGGACTTCTTTTGTGTTCAGTATGCAGCATTCAAAGCGACGTCATCAATTTCCAACATGTTCTAACATCATTTGTTGTTTTTTCGATCATTTACCTAATTGTTTAGAGAGCCAAATGACCGTGAAATTGAAAATCACTACAAAATGTATCCTGAAAATGTTGAAACTTGGCATGGTATCATCATTTCTCCCGCATAGCATGTGCGAAAGAGTAGAGAGGGTCACGGCAAAAACTGGACGCACTTCGTGTACAAACTGGACATACTCTTTCGGAGTATCAGGGTTTCAGACGAGAACTCATCTGTTACACGGCCACTTCAATGTTTCTTAAACTTATTTGAACTCCAGACTTCTTTTGTGTTCAGTATGCATCATTCAAAGCGACATCACCAATTTCCAACATGTTCTAACATCATTTGTTGTTTTTCGATCATTTACCTAATTGTTTAGAGAGCTAAATGAATGTCAAATTGAAAATCACTACAAAATGAATCCGGAAAATGTTGACACTTGGCATGGTATCATCATTTCTCCTGCATAGCATGTGCGAAAGAGTAGAGAGGGTCACGGCAAAAACTGGACGCACTTCGTGTACAAACTGGACAAACTCTTCCGGAGTATCAGGGTTTCGGATGAGAACTCATCTGTTACACGGCCACTTCAATGTTTTTTAAACTTATTTGAACTTCGGACTTCTTTTGTGTTCAGTATGCAGCATTCAAAGCGACGCCATCAATTTCCAACATGTTCTAACATCATTTGTTGTTTTTCGATCATTTACCTAATTGTTTGGAGAGCTAAATGACCGTGAAATTGAAAATCACTACAAAATGAATCCTGAAAATGTTGAAACCTGGCATGGTATCATCATTTCACCCGCATAGCATGTGTGAAAGAGTAGAGAGGGTCACGGCAAAAACTGGACGCACTTCGTGTACAAACCGGAAATAGAAGAAAATAAATAGAAGAAAAGAAATAATGCAGAAAATAAAAAAACTATACAAAAAAATCATTCAAAAATAAATAGAAGAAAATAAATAATGCAGAAAAGAAAAAACTATATAAAAAACTACTCAAAAATAAATAGAAGAAAATAAATAATGCAGAAAAGGAAAAAACTATATAAAAAATTTGTTGGCGCGCTGCCCAGTGGGCCTGCCAGACCTAGGGTGTGCAAATGCAGGCCCAGAAGGGCCAGCAGGCTCATAGGGAAACGCGCCCTAGTTAATTAGGCCGAGAAGCCTACTATATAGAGAAGCTCGAAGGAGCAGCCGCGGCTAAACTAGTGCGGCTGACCTTCGCTCGGCAAGGTGGGACTAAACATTGTGCACCGCCGGTGGCAGCGCACAACCTTTAGTACCGGTTGGTGGCTACAACCGGTACTAAAGGGTGGGTCTTTAGTGCTGGTTGTAGCCACCAACCGGTACTAAAGGGGCCGTTTCCCGCCCCTTGGCCTGGCGAAAACTGGCCTTTAGTACCGGTTGGTGGCTCCAACCGGCACTAAAGACCCATCCTATATATATGGAACCTACGAAAAAATCAGTTTCATCGACCACTAGTAGTTCTTCTCGATCCAACTTCTTCGCCGCGCCCGTCGCCCCATCGCGCGCGCCGCCCTCGCGGCCCGTCGTCGCCGTCACCGCCGCCGCCCCCGCCACCCGTCGTCGCCGTCACCGCCTGGCCCGTCGCCCCCGCCGCGCCCCGTATGTCGCCGCCGCCTATCGCCCGCCGCGCCCGTCCCCCCGTCGTCGCCCGCCGCCGCCGCCCGTACACCGCCGCCCATACACACACACACAGACACACACACACATAGAGACACACACACACACACACCACACACACACACATACACACACACACATTGTTTTTACTTATTTTCTATTTTCTGTTGTTTAGATTAATGTTAGTTAAATTACGTAGATAATAATGTTAGAATGTTAATGTTAGATGAATTATATGGAAAAGATGTTAAATATTAATGTCAAATATATTTTACATGAATTAGAACAAGTTGAACTAGTTGAATTAGTATAGCTAGTTTATTTTTAGTATGAAAATTAATAGAACAAGTTAATTTTTAGTAAGAAAATTTAGGTATATGAGATTTGATGATCTAATCAAAATATTAATATATAGAACTACCTACTTTATTTTAGTAAGAAATTAATAGAACTAGTTTATTTTTAGTAAATGCTTAGTTGAATTAATAGAACTAGTTTATCTAGTTGAATTAATAGAACTAGTAAGTGTTTAATGTTTCACCTATATATGAACACATATGTTAGATATTAGATATAAATTATATGGTAGATATATATTTAATTTAGTTATATGAGATTTCATTATCTAATTAACATTTTATTATATAGAACTAGCTACCTTATTTTTAGTAAGAAAATTTATAGAACTAGTTTAGTTGAATTAATTAGTTGAACTAGTTAGTTGGATTAGTTCAATTAATTAGGTATATTCTTCATAAGTGCTTAGTTGACCTAGTTGAATTAATAGAACTATATAGTTGAATTAATAGAACTAGTAAGTGTTTAATGTTTCACCTATGAACATAGGAATGTCGTCTGACGAAGAACACGATTTCATTATGTGCGAATACTGTGAAGACCAGCGCGGCCTGTGCGGCACAAATTTTCTAGTTGATGGTAGACGCTTCAGCATCAAGCTGGATGAGAACTTCAAAGTGGATACGATAAGTCACATCGACAGATCTTTTTTCGTAATTAAGCATGACTTATGCTTCATTTGCTTCACCTTTTAATTTTAATTTTTCACTATTCTACTAGTGTATCCCCTGCCATGCAAGAATTTTTGTCTTGGATAAGATAGGTTTCAGTCCTAACGAAACTATGGAGGTAAAAAGAGTTTACTTGAAGACCGAGCATGGTTATACCTTCAACGTCAAATTATAAAATGTAGACACATACACCTATTTTGAATGCAAAACTTGGCAAGCACTATGCAAGGCTTATGCATTTGAGCCTGATATGGTTATCACCTTTGATATTCGTCCAGAAGATGATATTGAAGGTAATAGAGACATCTGGGTCGATGTGCAGACGCCTCCAGTTCTACCATTATGTGAGTTTCTCAACCATATTTATGTCTTCGATATGAGATTATTTGAACCAGTTGAATAATTAATAGATCTCAATTTATATTGACAGCTTACTTCCAATCAAGCAAACATGTCCGGCGCTTGGTAGACAGGACCGTCCATTGTCCCGGGGCTGAACTAAACTGCGAGGAGACAAGTCATTATGTTTCATGGCTTGAGGATCTTGATGCTGTCAAGACAAATTTCTTTCCTGCACTTAGAAATGTTAGTACTCAAAACATGCAACCAATAGTGTTCGTACTGAACTACGGTCACATATATTTAGGAAAGATGGTAAGGTTTCTACTATTTCTCCTTAGTGCATCTTTTGCATACATTATTTTTAAGCTAAACTTCATTGCTAAGTATGTTACTATACGATGTTCTTCAATAGGGACTCCCGATGAATGTTGTGCCTGATTGGATCGAGACTAAAGGTACCATGAATATTGTTAGCTTACGGCCAAGATATCCTACAATGCACTTTAGTGCATTCAGCATTTCTAATAGCGAGGAATGCTTAATAGTAAAAGACCAAAGCAAAATTGTGAACGATCACAGAGAAGTACTAGGGGGCAGCAATCAGAAGCGCAACCCACGATTAGGGGACAGGTTCATCTGCATGCTCCAATATGATGAATCAGCAAAGCTATACATGTTCTATGCTATTTTACCTGAGAGAGAGAGTAGCAGGAGTGATTAATTAGCTAGTTCATGCTCTTAGTACTTGTCCTCTCATGTCCGTGTTCTTCGTCCTGAACTTAATCTCAAAGAGTGATCTGCTTTTGTGGTGTTATGAATGCTTATAATATCATTACCATGTTGAACTTGATGATATCTTTTGTATGAAAACCGTTGGTGATGATATATATGACGCAAGAGTTTTTATATTAATTAATATGATGATGATGATGATGAGTTATTATATCATTTATGAAAGTAATTGCATATTAGTTACAACTGGATGGATTCTAGCTCAGTGATCAAGTATATGCCATATCCATATTACCTCGATCACATAAGTAGGTGATCAAGTATTTATAATATGGATATGACATATACTTGATGACTTAGGTAGGATCCACACGCATCCAGTCAAACTAATCACCTAATGATTTAACAACTCATTATAATGTAGAACAATCACTAAATTAAATTGAAAACACAAAATTAAAGTAAAAATAAAAAATAGAACCAAAACACACCAAAACATTTAGTACCGGTTGGTGTTACCAACCGGTACTAATGTCCTACGCGCCCATGGAGCTGGCTCGTGCCACGTGTTTGCCCTTTAGCACCGGTTCGTGCTGAACCGGTACTAAGGGGGGGGGGCCTTTAGTGCCTACAATTTAGTGCCGGTTACCGAACCGACACTAAAGGCCCTTACGAACCGGTGCTATTGCTCGGTTCTGCACTAGTGTATATAGGCATCACGTCCGAGACAAGTAGACTGAATCCTTCCTGCATCTACTACTATTACTCCACTCATTGACCGCTATCCAGCATGCATCTAGAGTATTAAGTTAAAAACAGAGTAACGCCTTAAGCAAGATGACATGATGTAGAGGGATAGACTCATGCAATATGATGAAAACCCCACCTTGTTATCCTTGATGGCAACAATACAATACATGCCTTGATGCCCCTACTGTCACTGGGAAAGGACACCGCAAGATTGAACCCAAAGCTAAGCACTTCTCCCATTGCAAGAAAGATCAACTAGTAGGACAAACCAAACTGATAATTCGAAGAGACTTGAAAAGATAACCAATCATACATAAAAGAATTCAAAGAAGATTCAAATATTGTTCATAGATAGACTTGATCATAAACCCACAATTCATCGGTCTCAATAAACACACCGCAAAAAGAAGATTACATCGAATAGTTCTCCACAAGAGAGGGGGAGAACATTGTATTGAGATCCAAAAAGAGAGAAGAAGCCATCTAGCTACTAACTATGGACCCGTAGGTCTGAGGTAAACTACTGACACTTCATCGGAGGGGCTATGGTGTTGATGTAGAAGCCCTACGTGATCGATGCCCCGTCCGGCGGAGCTCTGAAACAGGCCCCAAGATGGGATCTCGTGGATACAGAAAGTTGCGGCAGTGGAATTAGGGTTTTGGCTCCGTCTCTGATCGTTTGGGGGTATGTAGGTATATATAGGACGAAGGAGTACATCGGTGGAGCAACAGGGGGCCCACGAGGGTGGAGGCCGCGCCTGGGGGGGGGATTGGGGTAGGCGCCCTCCATTGGTAGAAAAAGGGCTTGTTGTCCCGGTTCGTAAGGGCCTTTTGTCCCGGTTCCTGAACTGGGACTAAAGGGTCGGTACTAATGCCCTGTCCCTTTAGTCCCGGTTCAATCCAGAACCAGGACAGATGGGCCTCCACGTGGCCTGTGCGCGGAGCCTAGGCAGGAGACCCTTTGGTCCCGGTTGGTGGCACCAACCAGGACCAATAGGCATCCACGTGTTAGCATTTCTGTGGCTGGGGTTTTTGTTTTTTTAGGGGGGGGGGGGTTGGGGGTTTTGGGGGGTTAATTTAGGTGTTTCATATATTGTGTTAGCTAGCTATAATTAATAGAGAGAAGTGTCCTCTCTTATGTCCGTGCTTGGTCGACGCTACATACTATACATATGTATAGAGAGGACTAGACACGCTAGCTAGCTAGTAAGCAAACGAAGGAAACAGAAGATCGTCATGCATGAACATATATGCATACAGAGAGAAGTGATATCGACCACCTCTCCTTCTCCGAGACATTGGTCGAACAACAAGTTCTCGTATATCTATCCGACACTACCGGCTACATATATACAATAATTATCTCTTACAAATATAATCATACGGACTCATGGTCCACATAGTATTCTCCGTCTTCAGCGATCACATGGTTAAGAAAGAATGCCGCCAATTCCTCTTGAATTGCTCACATGCGAGCTAGTGCTAGGAGTTCATCCCGCTTCTGGAACATCTAATTTGAAGAAGGGGGTCAATACATATATATATATATATATATATGAATGAAACTCAACACAAATGATGGTAATAAAATAAAATTGTGAATGTTGTTATTTACGTACTTCATATTGTTCGTCAGTGTAGCCCCGCTCACAGGTCGTGTGGCGGATGGACTTGCAAACGTAGTATCCACAGAAATCATTCCCTTGTTCCTGCCACAACCACTTTACAAGAAATAGAGGTCAATCAAACTGATAAGCAAGAATGCCAAATGATATTGATGAAACTAGCGCTTGAATCAATAGGAGATGCGCGGAACATGCTACTATAGTACGTACTTTCATGTGTCTAAATTGTAGCTTCTTCGGGAGTCCTGGAGCTTTTTGAAGGAAATATGCCCTAGAGGCAATAATAAAGTTATTATTTTTTTTCCTTATATCATGATAAATGTTTATTATTCATGCTAGAATTGTATTAACCGGAAACATAATACATGTGTGAATACATAGACAAACAGAGTGTCACTAGTATGCCTCTACATGACTAGCTCGTTAATCAAAGATGGTTATGTTTCCTAACCATGAACAAAGAGTTGTTATTTGATTAACGAGGTCACATCATTGGTTGAATGATCTGATTTACATGACCCATTCCATTAGCTTAGCACCCGATCGTTTAGTATGTTGCTATTGCTTTCTTCATGACTTATACATGTCCCTATGACTATGAGATTATGCAACTCCCGTTTGCCGGAGGAACACTTTGGGTACTACCAAACGTCACAATGTAACTGGGTGATTATAAAGGAGTACTACAGGTGTCTCCAATGGTAGATGTTGGGTTGGCGTATTTCGAGATTAGGGTTTGTCACTCCGATTGTCGGAGAGGTATCTCTGGGCCCTCTCGGTAATACACATTATACAAGCCTTGCAAGCATTGCAACTAATGAGTTAGTTGCGGGATGATGTAATACGGAACGAGTAAAGAGACTTGCCGATAACGAGATTGAACTAGGTATTGGATGCCGACGATCGAATCTCGGGCAAGTAACATACCGATGACAAAGGGAACAACGTATGTTGTTATGCGGTCTGACCGATAAAGATCTTCGTAGAATATGTAGGAGCCAATATGGGCATCCAGGTACCGCTATTGGTTATTGACCGGAGACGTGTCTCGGTCATGTCTACATTGTTCTCGAACCATAGGGTCCGCATGCTTAACGTTACGATGACAGTCATTATGATTTTATGCATTTTGATGTACCGAAGGTTGTTCGGAGTCCCAGATGTGATCACGGACATGACGAGGAGTCTCGAAATGGTCGAGACATAAAGATTGATATATTGGAAGCCTATGTTTGGACATCGGAAGTGTTCCGGGTGAAATCGGGATTTTACCGGAGTACCGGGAGGTTACCGGAACCCCCCGGGAACCATATGGGCCTTATTGGGCCTTAGTGGAAAGGTGAAAGGGGCAGCCCAAGGTGGGCTGCGCGCCTCCCCCCTCCCCTAGTCCTATTAGGACTAGGAGAGGTGGCCGGCCACCTCTCTCCCTCTCTTTCTCCTTGGGAGTCCTATTAGGAATAGGATTGGGGGGGGGGGGGGAGTCCTACTCCCGGTAGGAGTAGGACTCCTCCTGCGCCTCCATAGTTGGCCGGCCAGCCCTCCCATTGTCAACCCTTATATACGGGGGTAGGGGGCACATCTAGACACACAAGTTGATCATTGAGATCATTCCTTAGCCGTGTGCGGTGCCCCCTGCCACCAAATTCCACCTCGATCATATCGTTGTAGTGCTTAGGCGAAGCCCTACGTCGGTAGTACATCAAGATCGTCACCACGCCGTCGTGCTGGCGGAACTCCTCCCCGAAGCTTTGCTGGATCGGAGCCCGGGGATCGTCATGGAGCTGAACGTGTACTAAGAACTCGGAGGTGCCGGAGTAACTGTGCTTGGATCGGTCAGATCGGGAAGAAGATGTACGACTACTTCCTCTACGTTGTGTCAACGCTTCCGTTGCGATCTACAAGGGTACGTAGATCAGACTCTCCCCCTCGTTGCTATGCATCACCATGATCTTGCGTGTGCGTAGGAAAATTTTGAAATTACTACGTTCCCCAATAGTGGCATCCGAGCCTAGGTTTTATGGTTTGATGTTATTTGCACGAGTAGAACACAAGTGAGTTGTGGGCGATACAAGTCATACTACCTACCAGCATGTCATACTTTGGTTCGGCGGTATTGTTGGACGAGACGACCCGGACCAACCTTACGCGTACGCTTACGCAAGACCGGTTCCCTCGACGTGCTTTGCACATAGATGGCTTGCGGGCGACTGTCTCTCCAACTTTAGTTGAACCGAGTGTGGCTACGCCCGGTCCTTGAGAAGGTTAAAACGGAGTCTATTTGACAAACTATCGTTGTGGTTTTGATGCGTAGGTGAGATGAGTTCTTGCTTAAGCCCGTAGCAGCCACGTAAAACTTGCAACAACAAAGTAGAGGACGTCTAACTTGTTTTTGCAGGGCATGATGTGATGTGATATGGTCAAGGCATGATGCTAAATTTTATTGTATGAGATGATCATGTTTTGTAACCAAGTTATCGGCAACTGGCAGGAGCCATATGGTTGTCGCTTTACTAAGTGGTAGTGATAGTCGTGGAAGCATAAGATTGGCGAGATGACAATGATGCTACGAAGGAGATCAAGGTGTCGTGCCGGTGACGATGGTGATCATGACGGTCTTCGGAGATGGAGATCACAAGCACAAGATGATGATGGCCATATCATATCACTTATATTGATTGCATGTGATGTTTATCCTTTTATGCATCTTATCTTGCTTTGATTGACGGTAGCATTATAAGATGATCTCTCACTAAATTATCAAGAAGTATTCTCCCTGAGTATGCACCGTTGCCAAAGTTCGTCGTGCCCAGACACCACGTGATGATCGGGTGTGATAAGCTCTACGTCCATCTACAACGGGTGCAAGCCAGTTTTGCACACGCAGAATACTCAGGTTAAACTTGACGAGCCTAGCATATGCAGATATGGCCTCGGAACACAGGGACCGAAAGGTCGAGCGTGAATCATATAGTAGATATGATCAACATAACGATGTTCACCATTGAAAACTACTCCATCTCACGTGATGATCGGTTATGGTTTAGTTGATTTGGATCACGTGATCACTTAGAGGATTAGAGGGATGTCTATCTAAGTGGGAGTTCTTAAGTAATTTGATTAACTGAACTTAAACTTATCATGAACTTAGTACCTGATAGTATCTTGCTTGTTTATGTTGATTGTAGATAGATGGCTCGTGCTGTTGTTCCGTTGAATTTTAATGCGTTCCTTGAGAAAGCAAAGTTGAAAGATGATGGTAGCAATTACACGGACTGGGTCCGTAACCTGAGGATTATCCTCATTGCTGCACAGAAGAATTACATCCTGGAAGCACCGCTGGGTGCCAGGCCTGCTGCTGGAGCAACACCAGATGTTATGAACGTCTGGCAGAGCAAAGCTGATGACTACTCGATAGTTCAGTGTGCCATGCTTTACGGCTTAGAATCGGGACTTCAACGACGTTTTGAATGTCATGGAGCATATGAGATGTTCCAGGACTTGAAGTTAATATTTCAAGCAAATGCCCGAATTGAGAGATATGAAGTCTCCAATAAGTTCTATAGCTGCAAGATGGAGGAGAACAGTTCTGTCAGTGAGCATATACTCAAAATGTCTGGGTATAATAATCACTTGATTCAGATGGGAGTTAATCTTCCAGATGATTGCGTCATTGACAGAATTCTCCAATCACTCCCACCAAGCTACAAGAGCTTCGTGATGAACTATAATATGCAAGGGATGAACAAGACTATTCCCGAGCTCTTCGCAATGCTGAAAGCTGCGGAGGTAGAAATCAAGAAGGAGCATCAAGTGTTGATGGTCAACAAGACCACTAGTTTCAAGAAACAGAGCAAAGGGAAAAAGAAGGGGAACTTCAAGAAGAACAGCAAGCAAGTTGCTGCTCAGGAGAAGAAACGCAAGTCTGGACCTAAGCCTGAAACTAAGTGCTTCTACTGCAAGCAGACTGGTCACTGGAAGCGGAACTGCCCCAAGTATTTGGCGGATAAGAAGGATGGCAAGGTGAACAAAGGTATATGTGATATACATGTTATTGATGTGTACCTTACTAGAGCTCGCAGTAGCACCTGGGTATTTGATACTGGTTCTGTTGCTAATATTTGCAACTCGAAACAGGGACTACGGAATAAGCGGACACTAGCAAAGGACGAGGTGATGATGCGCGTGGGAAACGGTTCCAAAGTCGATGTGATCGCGGTCGGCACGCTACCTCTACATCTACCTTCGGGATTAATATTAGACCTAAATAATTGTTATTTGGTGCCAGCGTTGAGCATGAACATTATATCTAGATCTTGTTTAATGCGAGATGGTTATTCATTTAAATCAGAGAATAATGGTTGTTCTATTTATATGAGTAATATCTTTTATGGTCATGCACCTTTGAAGAGTGGTCTATTTTTGATGAATCTCGATAGTAGTGATACACATATTCATAATGTTGAAACCAAAAGATGCAGAGTTGATAATGATAGTGCAACTTATTTGTGGCACTGCCGTTTAGGTCATATCGGTATAAAGCGCATGAAGAAACTCCATAATGATGGACTTTTGGAACCACTTGATTATGAATCACTTGGTACTTGCGAACCGTGCCTCATGGGCAAGATGACTAAAACACCGTTCTCCGGTACTATGGAGAGAGCAACAGATTTATTGGAAATCATACATACCGATGTATGTGGTCCAATGAATATTGAGGCTCGTGGCGGATATCATTATTTTCTAACCTTCACAGATGATTTAAGAAGATATGGGTATATCTACTTAATGAAACACAAGTCTGAAACATTTGAAAAGTTCAAAGAATTTCAGAGTGAAGTTGAAAATCATCGTAACAAGAAAATAAAGTTTCTACGATCTAATCGTGGAGGAGAATATTTGAGTTACGAGTTTGGTGTACATTTGAAAAATTGTGGAATAGTTTCGCAACTCACGCCACCCGGAACACCACAGCGTAATGGTGTGTCCGAACGTCGTAATCGTACTTTACTAGATATGGTGCGATCTATGATGTCTCTTACTAATTTACCGCTATCATTTTGGGGTTATGCTTTAGAGACGGCCCCATTCACGTTAAATAGGGCACCATCAAAATCCGTTGAGACGACGCCTTATGAACTATGGTTTGGCAAGAAACCAAAGTTGTCGTTTCTTAAAGTTTGGGATTGCGATGCTTATGTGAAAAAGCTTCAACCTGATAAGCTCGAACCCAAAGCGGAGAAATGTGTCTTCATAGGATACCCAAAGGAGACTGTTGGGTACACCTTCTATCACAGATCCGAAGGCAAGACATTCGTTGCTAAGAATGGATCATTTCTAGAGAAGGAGTTTCTCTCGAAAGAAGTGAGTGGGAGGAAAGTACAACTTGACGAGGTAACTGTACCTGCTCCCTTATTGGAAAATAGTACATCACAGAAAACTGTTTCTGCGACACCTATACCAATTAGTGAGGAAGCTAATGATGATGATCATGAAACTTCAGGACAAGATACTACTGAACCACGTAGATCAACCAGAGTGAGATCCGCACCAGAGTGGTACGGTAATCCAATTCTGGAAGTCATGCTACTAGATCATGATGAACCTACGAACTATGAAGAAGCGATGGTGAGCCCAGATTCCGCAAAGTGGCTTGAAGCCATGAAATCTGAGATGGGATCCATGTATGAGAACAAAGTATGGACTTTTGTTGACTTGCCCGATGATCGGCAAGCAATTGAGAATAAAAGGATCTTCAAGAAAAAGACTGACGCTGACGGTAATATTACTGTCTATAAAGCTCGACTTGTCGCAAAAGGTTTTCGACAAGTTCAAGGGGTTGACTACGATGAGACCTTCTCACCCGTAGCGATGCTTAAGTCTGTCAGAATCATGTTAGCAATTGCCGCATTTTATGATTATGAAATTTGGCAGATGGATGTCAAAACTGCATTCCTGAATGGATTTTTGGAAGAAGAGTTGTATATGATGCAACCAGAAGGTTTTGTAGATCCAAAGGGAGCTAACAAAGTGTGCAAGCTCCAGCGATCCATTTATGGACTGGTGCAAGCCTCTCGGAGTTGGAATAAACGCTTTGATAGTGTGATCAAAGCATTTGGTTTTATACAGACGTTTGGAGAAGCCTGTATTTACAAGAAAGTGAGTGGGAGCTCTGTAGCATTTCTGATATTATATGTGGATGACATATTGCTGATTGGAAATGATATAGAATTTCTGGATAGCATAAAGGGATACTTGAATAAAAGTTTTTCGATGAAAGACCTCGGGAAGCTGCTTACATATTAGGCATAAAGATCTATAGAGATAGATCAAGACGCTTAATTGGACTTTCACAAAGCACATACCTTGACAAGATTTTGAAGAAGTTCAAAATGGATCAAGCAAAGAAAGGGTTCTTGCCTATGTTACAAGGTGTGAAGTTGAGTCAGACTCAATGCCCGACCACTGCAGAAGATAGAGAGAAAATGAAAGATGTTCCCTATGCTTCAGCCATAGGCTCTATCATGTATGCAATGCTGTGTACCAGACCTGATGTGTGCCTTGATATAAGTTTAGCAGGGAGGTACCAAAGTAATCCAGGAGTGGATCACTGGATAGCGGTCAAGAACATCCTGAAATACCTGAAAAGGACTAAGGATATGTTTCTCGTATATGGAGGTGACAAAGAGCTCACCGTAAGAGGTTACGTTGATGCAAGCTTTGACACTGATCCGGACGATTGTAAATCGCAAACCGGATACGTGTTTACTTTAAACGGTGGAGCTGTCAGTTGGTGCAGTTCTAAACAAAGCGTCGTAGCGGGATCTACATGTGAAGCGGAGTACATAGCTGCTTCGGAAGCAGCGAACGAAGGAGTCTGGATCAAGGAGTTCATATCCGATCTAGGTGTCATACCTAGTGCATCGGGTCCAATGAAAATCTTTTGTGACAATACTGGTGCAATTGCCTTAGCAAAGGAATCCAGATTTCACAAAAGGACCAAACACATCAAGAGACGCTTCAACTCCATCCGGGATCTAGTCCAGGTGGGAGACATAGAGATTTGCAAGATACATACGGATCTGAATGTTGCAGACCCGTTGACTAAGCCTCTTCCACGAGCAAAACATGATTAGCACCAAGGCTCCATGGGTGTTAGAATCATTACTGTGTAATCTAGATTATTGACTCTAGTGCAAGTGGCAGACTGAAGGAAATATGCCCTAGAGGCAATAATAAAGTTATTATTTATTTCCTTATATCATGATAAATGTTTATTATTCATGCTAGAATTGTATTAACCGGAAACATAATACATGTGTGAATACATAGACAAACAGAGTGTCACTAGTATGCCTCTACTTGACTAGCTCGTTAATCAAAGATGGTTATGTTTCCTAACCATGAACAAAGAGTTGTTATTTGATTAACGAGGTCACATCATTGGTTGAATGATCTGATTGACATGACCCATTCCATTAGCTTAGCACCCGATCGTTTAGTATGTTGCTATTGCTTTCTTCATGACTTATACATGTTCCTATGACTATGAGATTATGCAACTCCCGTTTGCCGGAGGAACACTTTGGGTACTACCAAACGTCACAACGTAACAGGGTGATTATAAAGGAGTACTACAGGTGTCTCCAATGGTAGATGTTGGGTTGGCGTATTTCGAGATTAGGGTTTGTCACTCCGATTGTCGGAGAGGTATCTCTGGGCCCTCTCGGCAATACACATTATACAAGCCTTGCAAGCATTGCAACTAATGAGTTAGTTGCGGGATGATGTAATACGGAATGAGTAAAGAGACTTGCCGGTAACGAGATTGAACTAGGTATTGGATACCGACGATCGAATCTCGGGCAAGTAACATACCGATGACAAAGGGAACAACGTATGGATTGAGCAGAACACTGCACGCCACCCACGAAATGACTTGGTGTCAATCAACGACTTTATCAAGCTGTACCCACCAAAGTTTAACCATTCCGTCGAGCCCCTCGACGCAGATGATTGGCTTCGCAGCATCACCCACAAGCTACGTTCTGCCAACGTAGCCGAAGCCGACAAGGTCACCTATGCTGCCTATCATCTCGAGGGCCCCGCTAGCCATTGGTGGGAAAACTACGAAGCTATGCGCCCGGTCGGTCAAATCACTACCTGGGCTGAGTTCAGTGAGGCTTTCCGTGAGCATCACATTCCGGAAGGTCTCATGGATCGCAAGAGGGAGGAGTTCTGCAACTTCACCCAAGGAAGGCTGACTGTGGATGCATATAGCCGAGAATTTGGGAACCTGGCACGCTATGCTCCTGAAGAGGTTTCTACTGACGCCAAGAAGCAGGCAAGGTTCCGCAAGGGACTTAGCCCTGAGCTTCGCCGCGATCTCCGTCTACACGAGTGCACATCCTTTCAGAAGTTGGTCAATAAAGCTATCAGTGCTGAGACAGGCCACACTGATTATGACGCTTCATGCAAGCACTCCCGTGATTTTGGGTCTTCGTCCGGCTCTGGAGCTCAGAAGCGCCGGGTGTGGATTCCAAGCACGGCACTGCCACCCAGATTCACCCCGAGGCCATCCTTTGAGGCGCCTCATCCCAACCAGCAATTTGCACCGCCCAAGCCCTATGGTGGCCCCGCTGCTAATGCTTCTCCACGCCCCACTGTGGTAACATGCTTCAAGTGTGGAGAGCCGGGTCACTATAGTCGAGAGTGTCCCCAGAACAACCCCAATCAAGCTGGAAAGTCCGTTGGCCGTGGTAAGCCCGCGGGAAAGACTTTCTACGCCAAGCCGTCCACCACTGCACATGGCCATGTCAATTATGTTTCAGCCGAAGAGGCTCATGAGGTTCCCAACATTGTCCTTGGTACGCTCCTTGTTAACTGCCATCCGGCATCTGTTCTTTTTGATACTGGAGCATCTCATTCATTCATATCCGAGAATTATGCTCGGTTGCATAACACGACATTCTGTGACATGCCCACTTCCATGGTAATTCAAACTCCGGGTTCCAAATGGCAAACTTCTAGGGTAAGCCATGGGAACGAAATTCTTGTCGATAGGCTTGTCTTCCTTGCATCTTTAATAGCTCTCAAGTCCTCTGACATAAACATCATCTTGGGTATGGACTGGATGTCATCTCATTATGCCAGGATCGATTGTGCCACTAGAACCGTTCAACTTACTCACCCCTCGGGCAAGACAGTTAATGTCTTAACTCGAGTGGCCAAGCGCCAACGTTACTTCCTCAATGCCAACCCTCTTCCAGACCTTGAGGACGTTCCGGTAGTCCGAGACTTTCCGGATGTGTTTCCAGAAGAACTGCCAGGTGTTCCACCTGACAGGGATGTTGAGTTTGTAATAGACCTTGTTCCAGGAACCGTTCCAATTGCTAGAAGACCCTACAAGATGGCACCCTTAGAACTAGCCGAGCTTAAGAACCAACTCGATGAGTCCTCGAACAAGGGGTTCATCCGTCCTAGCTCCTCTCCTTGGGCTTGCCCCGTCCTCTTCGTCAAGAAGAAGGATGGAACGGATCGAATGGTTGTGGATTACCGACCTGTCAATCTGGTCACCATCAAGAACAAATACCCGCTTCCCAGGATCAACGACCTGTATGACCAGCTCGCTGGATCCTCAGTCTTCTCCAAGATGGATTTGAGGTTGGGCTACGATCAAATCAAAATCAGAAACGGGGACATTCCCAAAACGGCCTTTGTTACTCGTTATGGCCAATACGAGTACACCGTCATGTCCTTCGGTTTAACCAATGCCCCGGCCACCTTCTCCCGGTTAATGAACTCAGTCTTCATGGAGTACTTGGACAAATTCGTCGTAGTATACCTCGATGACATACTCATCTACTCCAAGAGTGAAGAGGAACATGCCGAACATCTAAGGCTGGTATTGATGAAACTTCGAGAGCATCGTCTTTATGCCAAATTCTCCAAGTGTGAATTTTGGTTGTCAGAAGTGACCTATCTAGGCCATGTAATCTCTGGTAAGGGTATTGCTGTCAATCCCAGCGAGTTCAAGCCGTCCTTGATTGGACTCCACCTGAAACGGTCAAGCAAGTTCGGAGTTTCCTTGGCCTAGCGAGCTATTGCTGCCGCTTCGTCGAGAACTTCTCCAAGGTTGCGAACCCTCTAACTGAACTCCTCAAGAAAGATAAAAAGTTCGAGTGGACTCCACAGTGTGAGTTCAGTTTTCAGGAACTGAAAAGACGCCTGACATCTGCTCCCGTACTGGTACCACCAGATTTCTCCAAGGACTTTATTATCTATTGTGACGCCTCGCGACAAGGACTAGGTTGCATACTCATGCAAGATCGTCAGGTAATTGCCTATGCTTCACGGCAATTACACCCACATGAGGAAAATTATCCCAGACATGATCTAGAGCTTGCAGCTATAGTCCATGCACTCAAAACCTGGCGACATTACCTTCTCAGTAATCGTTGCGAGATCTTCACCGATCACCAAAGTTTGAAATCTATCTTCACCCAACCAGATTTGAATCTCAGGCAAAGACGTTGGGTCGAGTTGATCTCGGATTACGACTTAGGAATAACTTACACCCCGGGCAAAGCCAATGTCATGGCTGATGCACTAAGTCGTAAGTCCTACTGTAACAACCTGATGTTACAACAAAGTCAACCACTTCTCCATGAGGAATTTCGTAAGCTTAACCTTCACATTGTTCCTCGAGGATTCCTATCTACCCTGGTGGCGAAACCTACCCTTATGGATCAAATCATAGCTGCCCAAAAGCGTGATAAGGGCATATCCCGGATTAAGGAAAACATTGCTAGCGGAGTAGCTAAATGCTTTTCCATGGATGAACAAGGTGCTGTCTTCTTCGAGAACCGCCTGGTGGTTCCCAAGAAACAACATCTACGCCAGATGATCCTTAAGGAAGCTCATGAATCCCCTCTCACCATTCATCCCGGTAGTACTAAAATGTATCAAGACCTACGCCAGAGGTTTTGGTGGACTAGGATGAAGAGAGAAATCGCTCAATACATTGCTAATTGCGACGTTTGTCGTCGTGTTAAAGCGGAGCATCAACGGCCTGCTGGCACCCTTCAACCTTTGGCTATTCCTGAATGGAAATGGGACAAAATCAGTATGGATTTCATCACTGGGTTTCCCAGGACCAAGAGAGGAAATAATGCCATCTTCGTTGTGATCGACCGACTTTCCAAAGTAGCCCATTTTCTACCTGTTCGTGAGAGTATCACCGCTAGCCAGCTAGCTGACTTATACATCTCCCGAATAGTGTCTCTTCATGGTGTCCCATTGGAAATTAACTCAGACTGTGGAAGTCTCTTCACCTCTCGATTTTGGGAAAGTTTCCAAAATGCTATGGGAACTCATCTCTCCTTTAGCACCGCCTTCCATCCTCAATCAAGTGGTCAAGTAGAGCGAGTCAATCAAATTCTGGAAGATATGCTCCGAGCTTCTGTTATCTCGTTCGGAATGAGTTGGGAGAAATGCCTTCCATTCGCGGAGTTTGCTTATAACAATAGTTATCAAGCTAGTTTGGGCAAAGCTCCCTTCGAAGTTCTCTATGGACGAAAATGTCGAACGCCTCTTAACTGGTCAGAAACCGGGGAAAGACAACTCTTTGGCCCGGATATGATTCAGGAAGCAGAAGAGCAGGTTCGCGTTATTCGTGAGAAATTGAAAACAGCCCAATCTCGCCAAAAGAGTCAATATGATCGTAAACATAAGCCTATGACATTTGAAGTTGACGAGAAGGATTACCTTCGGGTTACCCCGTTAAAGGGAACCCATCGCTTCGGTATCAAGGGCAAATTGGCTCCTCGTTACATTGGACCCTTTCGCATTCTGGCTAAACGAGGAGAAGTTGCCTACCAATTGGAACTACCTCCACATCTTTCCAGAGTTCACGATGTCTTCCATGTTTCGCAACTCAGGCGTTGCTTCGCGGATCCTATCCGTGGAGTGGACCACGAAACGCTTGATTTACAAGATAACCTTTCTTATCGAGAATACCCCGTTCGTATCCTTGATCAAGCCGAGCGTACCACTCGACGTCATAATATCAAGTTTCTCAAGGTTCAATGGTCACACCATTCCGAGGAAGAAGCCACTTGGGAAAGGGAGGATCGTCTTCGACTCGAGTACCCCACCTTCTTTCCAGATGATCCTAAATCTCGGGACGAGATTCTATTGAGTGGGGGTGAGTTGTCACACCCTAGCTAGACCATGCATTAGAGTGTGCATCATGTTTACTTTCATCAGAAACTTGAAATAGGGAAAGCAGAACCCCCAGCACCCCCCTGAAATCAACTAGGGTTTACTAAAAATAAATTCAATGAACCTGAAATGCCCTTCTAAAATGCTCACCCTTTTTGCCTTGGGTTAGAACCTTTGGGAAAATAGGTGCACATTTTTCTAGGTCAATAGAAGGTCACTGATTTAATTCATACTTATTTGAATTTGGGCATTTAAATGCTATTAAATAATTCAAATGCTCAAATAATGTTGGAACTATTTTTTGGGCCACTGAAATAATTCAGCAAGTGTCCATGAATATTTTCAGGATTTTATAAAATGATTTAGTATTTAAACTAAATCAAAACAAAATAACAGAAATAGAAAACAGAAATAATAAAAGAGGGAAGGCCACTGGGCCACTTACCTGGACCCTACCTGGCCCAACTCCAGCTGGCGGCCCAGCCCACCACCGCTGCCTCCTGTCGTCTCCCTCCTCGGACAGAAGGACAGGGGCATGTGCTCGACGCTCGCCGGCACGCGCGCGCGCCACCTCCACCCTGCCTGGCCACCTCCTGCTTCCCGACCCCTCTAGACGAGCGCCACGCATCCCTGGGAACCCCTCTCGCTCACTCTCTCGTCCCCATTCCCCCCTCTGGCTCCCTCTCTCTTCCACCGAGCGGAGCTCGTCGCTGCCGTACGCCGTAGGAGCAGCCTCCGTGCTCCCCTCACCCTCCCGCCGAGTCCAGAAGAACCCCCGAAGCCTCCTCGTCCTCCCAATCAAGCTAGAAGACGCCGGGAGGCCCTGTTTCATCGCCGTCGTGGTCATCTTCAACCTCGGGCACCCGAGCTCCTCGCCGTCGATTCGCGCCGTCAGGGTCGTCCCCGAGCTTGCTAGCCATCCCTACGGCACCGCAGTGAGCTCTCGATCCTTTCCCCCTTAACCACGCCGTCGATTTCGCCCCGTAGCTGCTGCCCCGCGAGCACCCGAAGCTCGCCGCCGCTGAGCCTCGACACCGTCGTGGCTAGAGCCACGGTAGCTCAAAGCCGAGCACGCTGCTGTGCTCAGCACGCTTCCAGGAGCCGGGCGCGCCCACCCGTACGACCTGCCGTGCCCCCTAGTGCCAACCCCGACCTTGCCCGAACTCCGGCCGCCACCGAGGTCGACGCCATGCTCAGCTCCGGCCACCTCGCGGCCTCCCGTCCGTTCCTTTGGATGTGGACGAGCACGAGCTCCTCCCTAGTGCCCCCAGCGCGCCAAACCATCGCCTGTAGCAAAATCCCGACGCGGACGCCGCCGCGATCTGAGGTCGCCGGCGGCTAAATGCCGGTAGCCGACGTGGCCGTCAGTAGCGGTTAATTAACCCACTAACCAACCCCTCTAGAGCCACTGCCATGTGGTTCCTAGTGCCTAATTAGTTAGTTAACTGCTCTGTTAGATTAGCACCGGTCTCAGGAGGGCCCCACCTGTCATTTTGACTTTGCCACGTCACCGTTGACCTGGACCCACACGTCAGCCACAGAAACCAGCTAGGGTCACTGACCAGTGGACCCCACTGGTCGGGTTTGACCTGGACCGTGCCTTTGACTTGCTGACGTCATGCTGACGCAAGGCTGACGCAGTAACTCTTTTCTGGATTTAATTTTATATAGAAAATTCCAGAGAATTGCCTAAACTTCAAAAATTCATAGAAATTCAACCATAACTCCAAATGAGACAAATTATATATGAACATTTATCAGAAAAATTCAATCTATCCATCTGTAATGGTTTCATGCATGACAAAACAAGTTTACCCTACTGTTTAAGCAGAATAAGGAAAAGCCCTATAAATGCAATAATTAATGAGCTAATATTTGAATCTTGGATTCAAATGAGTTCACCCCTTTCTGTTTTAGCTTGCATTAGGCCAAAACACATTCATATTACCATGTCATAGCATGCATCATATTGTTGCATATCGTCATATGTTGATTGAGCTCGGTTGTGTTCTTCGTGGTAGGTTCTGCCTCCGAGGATATTCACGAGTATCCAACTGAAGGGCAGTATCCCGTTACCACTCCATCACGCAAGCAACCATTGATCATTCCGATACAACCCATGTTCTCGCCCCTGCTCTTGTTTACTGCATTAAGACAACACGATTCAAACTGCTGTGTGCTACGGTAGTTCAACCCTTATCCTCTGCATGACTTGTCAGTGCCACAGTAACTAGATGAAACCCACTAGCATGTGTAGGAGTTGATTGAGCCATGTTTTGTGATTCCTACCTTGCTATGCCTGCTATGCTTAGAGTTGAGTCAGGTCTGGTTCATCTGGGTGATGGGCTAGAGTGAAATGCTTGTGTCAGTGATATGTGGGATGTGTTGAACATGTTTTGGCAAAGGTATCGATGAGAGGCCATGTAGGAGTACATGGTGGGTTGTTTCATTGAAGCCATCCCTAAGAACTGAGTTCTGTATGCGTAATTTAAGATTCAGCTACTACCACACATTGGGCCCTGAAACATGACCCCGCTCGACTTACTGACCTCTCTCGCCTCAGTCCAGGAGTTGCAACTAGTTTCTGGTGTTTGTAGGATATGTGTTGGCGGCCGTGCGTAGCGCTGACCCTAGGGGTGGGCTATGATGCGGTAGATACACCGTGGCACGGTGTACCGAGTCACCCGTTTGGTGTCTCGGGAACCCTGTTCACATCGTTCGGGGCCGTTGAGGACACCCCGGCCGGATTTCCTTGCGGATGGAACCTGAATAGGCGATGACCCTGGACTAGAGACTTGTGAGGTTAGTCAGGTCGTGGTCTACACCCACGTCGGTTTTCGCTTGAAGTCTGCCGAGCACATTTCGTGTGCAGACGCTAAGTGGTGGAAACATGTGTGACGAAGTACACCCCTGTAGGGTATAAAACTATTCGAATAGCTGCGTCCGCGGTAAAGGACTACTTGGTTGCCTATACAGTTCATAGACAAGTTAATGGATACTACTAAAAGACTCAAGATAAGTGTGTGTACCAAGGATCGCCCTCTCGCAGGATACGAGGGAGGATCCACGGTGGAGTATTGTGTTGGTGAGTAGTGGACTCGTGTGCGAAAACTATTTTACTAAAGGGTTCCGTAGGATAGCTTAGCCAAGAGTCAAAGCTGGCTTGCTGCATAAACCCCACCACCTTCTTGAGAATGAGCATGTATAGTAGGTTCTGATGTAAGACTTGCTGAGTACCTTTGTACTCATGTTTGCTTATTTATTGTTTTCAGAATACAACACTGCCCCCTCCGATGGGTTTTACGTAGACCTTGATGTCGACGAGTGACTAGCCACCCAGGTGGTGATCCAGGCCATGGAGGGCCCTATGTAGATAGATAGGCTTCGAGAAGCCTTCTTTCTTTCTAGAGTCTGTACTCAGACTAGTTGCTTCCGCATGTGCTTGTATGACTATATGACTTGAGTGTCGGGTCATGTGACCCCTATCTGTATCAATATGTTATGTATGGCTCCCTGGAGCCTTTAAATAAAGTACTTGAGTTGTAGAGTTTTGTTGTGATGCCATGTTTTATGTACTTGTATCGGGCATATTGTGTGTATGATTGAAATGCTTGGTATGAGTGGGATCCGACAATCTAGTTGTTTGTCCTTCGCAGCCTTTCTTATGGGGAAATGTAGTCTAGTGTTCCTCGAGCCATAGTAGTCCGCTACAGCCCGGTTCACCGGAGTCCTGCTAGCCCAGCACTACTGTTCAGGACACCTGACTGGCCGGCATGTGTTTCACTTCGTCCCTATATCTGTCCCTTCGGGGAAATGTCACGCGGTGATCTCCTGAGTCCTGTCTAGCCTGCTACAGCCCGGGATCCCCGGAGTCCTGTTAGCCCTGTGCTACAGCCCGGAATCACTCGTTGATGACCGACATGTTCGATGTGACTCACGTATGCCTGTCTCCATAGGTCTGTGCCGCTTTGGGTTCACGACTAGCCATGTCGGCCTGGGTTCTCGGTCATATGGATGCTAGCGACATTGCCATATACGCGAGCCAAAAGGCGCAAACGGTCCCGGGCCATGGTAAGGCGACACCCATGGGATACCGTGCGTGAGGCCGCAAAGTGATATGAGGTGTTACCGGCTAGATCGATGTGGCTTAGAATCGGGGTCCTGACAGCGGGCGACGGCGTCGGGGGAGGGCGCGGGCGACGGCCGGCGAGGGCGCGAGCGATGGCGACTCGGGGCGCGGGCGACGGGAACGGCTGGGGCGGCGAGCGGTGTTGGGGCAGCCTGGCGGCGTCGATGTGCTCGGCGTCGTCGGGGGCAACTACGAGGGAAATGTGAAATTTTCCTAAGTGCTGGCTTGTATAGCAAAGGCATTGGTCACGGTTCGTGGCACAAACCGTGACCAATGCCCCCCTTTAGTCACGGTTGGTATCACCAGCCGAGACCAAAGGCCTCTTTTCAGCAGCCCAAAGGGCGGGAAGCGGCGGCCTTTGGTCTCGGTTGGTGGCACCAACTGGGACTAAAGGGGGGCAGTGGTCACGGTTTGTGCCACGAACCGTGACCAATTCCCCCCTCTAGTCCCGGTTGGTTCCACCAACCGGGACTCAAGGCCTTGTGCGGCTGCTGCGTCGAAAGTTTAGTCCCACCTCGCTAGTTGAGAGGGGTGCGCAGTGGTTTATAAGCCCCACTGCCGCACCCCTCTCGAGCTCCTCTCCAATGCAGACTTACGGGCCTAATTGTCACTGCTATGCCTGTGGGCCTACTGGGCCTCCTGCGGGCTTGAATCCTGGCCCTTGGATGGGTTTCTAGTCGTATTCAGGCCGTGGGGGCCCAGTAGGTGGCATTTTTTGTTTTTTGTTGCTTTATTTATTTTCTTCTATTTTTGCTTTATTTTTTAATTCTTTATGCTTTTAGTTCTAGAAAAATTATAAACTTTTTTGCTTTTGTTTTCTTGTTGCTTTATTTTCTAATTCTTTATGCTTTTTGTTAATGCCATTAGTTTTCAAATTTGAAAACACTTTTTTTTGTTTTCTTTGTTGCTTTATTTATTTTATTTTGTTTCTAATTACAACAAAATACTATCGTTGCTATTTTTTCCTGTATTTTTGTTTTGTTTTCTGCATTATTTATTTTCTTTTGTTTTTTGCATTATTTTTTATTCTTTTTGCTTTTAGTTTTAGAAAAATTATAAACTTTCTGTTAGTGCCATTAGTTTTCAAATTTGAAAACACTTTTTTATTTTTTTTGTTTTCTTTGTTGCTTTATTTATTTTATTTTGTGATTAACTTTACTATAAAAATAGTTTTTTTCCTGTTTTTTGATTTTTTTTTTGCATTATTTATTTTCTTTTGTTTTTTGCTTTAATTTTTAATTCAGTTTGCTTTTAGGTTAGCAAAATTATAAACTTTTGGTTAGTGCCATTACTTTTAGAAAAATTATAAACTTTCTGTTAGTGCCATTAGTTTTCAAATTTGAATAGTTAAAATTTGAATTCTTTAAAATTTGTGTGAATCACAAGTTTGTGATTAACTTACTAAAAAAATGAGAATAGATGCGCTTATAGAGAAAATCAACACGGCAGAGAGGGAAGGCTTATAAACCGGTGTGAGCCCCCTTCGGTTGGCGAGGTGGGACTAAACTCTGCCCGCAACGAGGACCAACCCTTTAGTCCCGGTTTGTGGCACAAACCGGGACTAATGGTCATGGGCCAGGGGCGAGGAGCAAAATTATAAACTTTCTGTTAGTGCCATTAGTTTTAGAAAGTTGAAAGTTGGCATGGGCCAGGGACTAATGGTCATGGTATTACGAGGGCCGAACCATAAGACATTAAAGCATTTCAAATGAACTCTGAAAAAGTTGAAAGTTGGCATGGTATCATAATTTCACCTACATAGCATGTGCATGTACAAAACGGACAATGGTAGCATGTTCGTGTGTTACAAAGTTCGCATGGTATCATCATAATAGTTGCGGGAGAAAGTCTTCACTTTTTCTTCGCTTGTGTCATTTGCTTATTGCGCCGTAACCATGGATAATCTTCATTGTTTATCAGGATGCTTGGGTCAGCCTTGACATTGAAGGGAGGAATTTCATGAAACTTTTCATAATCTTCAGACATGTCTGTCTTGCCGTCCGCTCCCAGGATGTCCCTTTTTCCTGAAAGAACTATGTGGCGCTTTGGCTCATCATATGATGTATTCGCTTCCTTATCTTTTCTTTTTCTCGGTGTGGTAGACATGTCCTTCACATAGATAACCTGTGCCACATCATTGGCTAGGACGAACAGTTCGTCAGTGTACCCAAGATTTTTCAGATCCACTGTTGTCATTCCGTACTGTGGGTCTACCTGTACCCCGCCGCCTGACAGATTGACCCATTTGCACTTAAACAAAGGGACCTTAAAATTAGGTCCGTAGTCAAGTTCCCATATGTCCACTATGTAACCATAATATGTGTCCTTTCCGCTCTCGGTTGCTGCATCAAAGCGGACACCGCTGTTTTGGTTGGTGCTCTTTTGATCTTGGGCGATCGTGTAAAATGTATTCCCATTTATGTCGTATCCTTTGTAAGTCAATACAGTCAAAGATGGGCCCCTGAACAACAAGTACAACTCATCACAAACAGTGTTGTCACCTCTGAGACGTGTTTCCAACCAACTGCTGAAAGTCCTGATGTGTTCACATGTAATCCAGTCGTCGCACTGCTCCGGGTGTTTGGAGCGCAGACTGTTCTTGTGTTCATCGGCATACGGGGTCACCAAGGTAGAGTTCTGTAGAACTGTGTAGTGTGCTTGAGACCAAGAATATCTGTCCCTGCATATTATTGAGTCTCTTCCAAGAGTGCCTTTTCCAATCAGTCTCCCCTCATACCGCGATTTAGGGAGACCTGTCTTCTTAAGGCCAGGAATGAAGTCGACACAAAACCCGATAACATCCTATGTTTGATGGCCCATGGAGATGCTTCCTTCTGGCCTAGCGCGGTTATGGACATATTTCTTTAGGACTCCCATGAACCTCTCAAAGGGGAACATATTGTGTAGAAATACGGGCCCCAGGATGACAATCTCGTCGACTAGATGAACTAGGACGTGTGTCATGATATTGAAGAAGGATGGTGGGAACACCAGCTCGAAACTGACAAGACATTGCGCCACATCACTCCTTAGCCTTGGTACGATTTCTGGATCGATCACCGTCTGAGAGATTGCATTGCGGAATGCACATAGCTTCACAATGGCTAATCGGACGTTTTCCGGTAGAAGCCCCCTCAATGCAACCGGAAGCAGTTGCGTCATAATCACGTGGCAGTCATGAGACTTTAGGTTCTGAAACTTTTTCTCTTGCATATTTATTATTCCCTTTATATTCGACGAGAAGCCAGTCGTGACCTTCATACTGAGCAGGCATTCAAAGAAGATTTCTTTCTCTTCTTTCGTAAGAGCGTAGCTGGCAGGACCTTTATACTCCTTCGGAGGCATGCCGTCTTTTTCGTGCAAACATTGCATGTCCTCCCGTGCCTCAGGTGTATCTTTTGTCTTCCCATACACGCCCAAGAAGCCTAGCAGGTTCATGCAAAGGTTCTTCGTCACGTGCATCACGTCGATTGAAGAGCGGACCTCTAGGTCTTTCCAGTAGGGTAGGTCCCAAAATATAGATTTCTTCTTCCACATGGGTGCGTGTCCCTCAGCGTCATTCGGAACAGCTAGTCCACCGGGACCCTTTCCAAAGATTACATAGTGTAAATCATTGACCATAGCAAGTACGTGATCACCGGTATGCATGGCGGGCTTCTTCCGGTGATCTGCCTCGCCTTTGAAATGCTTGCCTTTCTTTCAACATTGATGGTTGGTCGGAAGAAATCGACGATGGCCCAGGTACACATTCTTCCTGCATTTGTCCAGGTATATACTTTCAGTGTCATCTAAACAGTCCGTGCATGCATGGTATCCTTTGTTTGTCTGTCCTGAAAGGTTACTGAGAGCGGGCCAATCGTTGATGGTCACGAACAACAACGCCTTTAGGTTAAATTCCTCCCGTCTGTGCTCATCCCACGTACGTACACTGTTTCCATTCCACAACTGTAAAAGTTCTTCAACTAATGGCCTTAGGTACACATCAATGTCGTTGCCGGGTTGCTTAGGGCTTTGGATGAGAACTGACATCATAATGAACTTCCGCTTCATGCACATCCAAGGAGGAAGGTTATACATACATAGAGTCACGGGCCAGGTGCTGTGATTGCTACTCTGCTCCCCGAAAGGATTAATGCCATCTGCGCTTAAAGCAAACCATACATTCCTTAGGTCCTTTGTAAACTCATCCCAGTACTTTCTCTCGATTTTTCTCCACTACGACCCGTCAGCGGGTGCTCTCAACTTCGCATCTTTCTTTCGGTTCTCACTGTGCCATCGCATCAACTTGGCATGCTCTTCGTTTCTGAACAGACGTTTCAACCATGGTATTATATGAGCATACCACATCACCTTCGCAGGAACCCTCTTCCTGGGGGGCTCGCCGTCAACATCACCAGGGTCATCTCGTCTGATCTTATACCGCAATGCACCGCATACCGGGCATGCGTTCAGATCCTTGTATGCACCACGGTAGAGGATGCAGTCATTAGGGCATGCATGTATCATCTCGACCTCCAATCCTAGAGGGCATACGACCTTCTTTGCTGTGTATGTACTGTCGGGCAATTCGTTATCCTTTAGAAGCTTCTTCTTCAATATTTTCAGTAGCTTCTCAAATCCTTTGTCAGCCACAGCATTCTCTGCCTTCCACTTCAGCAATTCCAGTACGGTACCGAGCTTTGTGTTGCCATCTTCGCAATTGAGGTACAACCCTTTTTTGTGATCCTTTAACATGCGATCGAACTTCAGCTTCTCGTTTTGACTTTCTCATTGCGTCCTTGCATCGACAATGACCCGGCGGAGATCATCATCATCGGGCACATCGTCTGGTTCCTCTTGATCTTCAGCAGCTTCACACATTGCAGCATCATTGGGCACATCGTCTGGTTCCTCTTGATCTTCACCAGCTCCCCCCGTTGCAGCATCACCGTATTCAGGGGGCACATAGTTGTCTTCATACTCTTCTTCTTCGCCGCCTTCCATCATAACCCCTATTTCTCTGTGCCTCGTCCGAACATTATAGTGTGGCATGAAACCCTTGTAAAGTAGGTGGGAGTGAAGGATTTTCCGGTTAGAGTAAGACCTCGTATTCCCACATTCAGTGCATGGACAACACATAAAACCATTCTGCTTGTTTGCCTTAGCCGCATCAAGAAACTCATGCACGCCCTTAATGTACTCGCAGGTGTGTCTGTCACCGTACATCCATTGCCGGTTCATCTGCGTGCATTATATATAATCAAGTGTCCAAATTAATAGAAGTTCATCATCACATTAAAACCAAAGTGCATACATAGTTCTCATCTAACAACATATAGCTCTCGAGAGCATCTAATTAATTAAACCATACATTGAAACTATGTAAAACATTTCAATGCGAAAACAAATGCGATCATAATCGCAACCAAGGTAACAATTGATCACATGGTATAATGATACCAAGCCTCGGTATGAATGGCATATTTTCTAATCTTTCTAATCTTCAAGCGCATTGCATCCATCTTGATCTTGTGATCATCGACGACATCCGCAACATGCAACTCCAATATCATCTTCTCCTCCTCAATTTTTTTTATTTTTTCCTTCAACAAATTGTTTTCTTCTTCAACTAAATTTAACCTCTCGACAATAGGCTCGGTTGGCATTTCCAATTCACATACATCCTACATAAATAAAATCTATGTCACGTTGGTCGGCATAATTTTCATAAACAATAAATGAACCAATAGTTATAAAGGTAATATATATACCACATCCGAATCATAGACAGGACGAGGGCCAACAGGGGCGGATACCAAAACCATCGCACTATATAAGATACAATAATAAAAGTAAGAAAATAATACAAGTATCTATGTAAACATACAAGTAAGAATATTTTTCCTTTCAGATAGAAGATAAGAACAAGAGGCTCACCACGGTGGGGCCGGCGATGAGCTCGGCGCGGGTGATCGACGGCGGTGAAGACGGGGACGGGGCGTGACGGACCACTAAACCTAGGAAAATCTTGTGGAAAATGGAGCTTGGAGGTCGAGCTTGGAGAGGAGAAAGCTTAAGTAGTGTGGCTCGGGCATTCCATCGAACACCTTGTGTGCATAGGAGGTGAGCTAGAGCACCACCAAGCCCTCTCCCCCTCGGCCAGAAAAAACAGAGGAGTGTGCTCTGCTCTCACGCGAGGGGGTATATATAGGCACTTCATTGGTCCCGGTTGGTGGCACGAACCGGGACTACAGGTGAGCCTTTGGTCCCGGTTCAAGCCACCAACCGGGACCAATGGTGGTGGGCTAGGAGCGAGGCCCATTGGTCCCGGTTCATCCCACCAACCGGGAGAAAAAGGTCCTGATGAACCGGGACCAATGGCCCACATGCCCCGACCGACCCCTGGGCTCATGAACCGGGACCAATGCCCCCATTGGTCCCGGTTCTGGACTGAACCGGGACTAATGGGCTGACCCGGCCTGGACCAAAGCCCTGTTTTCTACTAGTGCCCCCTACCTCGTGGCCTCCTCTTTTGTGTCTTGACGTAGGGTCCAAGTCTCCTGGGTCTTGTTCGTTGAGAAAATCACGTTCCCGAAGGTTTCATTCCGTTTGGACTCAGTTTGATATTCCTTTTCTTCGAAACCCTAAAATAGGCAAAAAACAGCAATCTTAGGCTGGGCCTCCGGTTAATAGGTTAGTCCCAAAAGTAATATAAAAGTGGATAATAAAGCCCAACAATGTCCAAAATAGTAGATAATATAGCATGGAGCAATCAAAAATTATAGATACGTTGGAGATGTATCAAGCATCCCAAACTTAATTCCTGCTCGTCCTCGAGTAGGTAAATGATAAAAACAGAATTTTTGATGCGGAGTGCTACTTGGCATAATTTTAATGTAATTCTTCTTAATTATGGCATGAATATTGAGATCCAAAAGATTTAAGACAAAAGTTCATATTGACGTAAAGATAATAATACTTCAAGCATACTAGCTAAGCAATTATGTCTTCTCAAAATAACATGGCCAAAGAAAGTTCATCCCTACAAAATCATATAGTTCAGTCATGTTTCATTTTCGTCACACAAGAATTCTCTCATCATGCACAACCCCGATGACAAGCCAAGCAATTGTTTCATACTTTAGAAATCTCAAACCTATAAACTTTCACGCAATATATGAACGCGAGCCATGGACATAACACTATGGGTGGAATAGAATATAATGAGGGGGGTTATGTGGAGAAGACAAAAAAGGAGAAAGTCTCACATCAACGAGGCTAATCAATGGGCTACGGAGATACCCATCGATTGATGTTAATGCAAGGAGTAGGGATTACCATGCAACGGATGCACTAGAGCTATGAATGTATGAAAGCTCAACAAAAGAAACTAAGTGGGTGTGCATCCAACTTGCTTGCTCACGAAGACCTAGGGCACCTGAGGAGGCCCATTGTTGGAATATACAAGCCAAGTTCTATAATGAAAAGTTCCCACTAGTATATGAAAATGACAAAACAAGAGACTCTCTATCATGAAGATTATGGTGCTACTTTGAAGCACAAGTGTGGCAAAGGATAGTAACATTGTCCGTTCTCTCTTTTTCTCTCTTTTGTTTCGGGCCTTCTATTTTTTATGGCTATTCTCTCTCTTTTTATGAAGATTCCTCACATGGGACAATGCTCTAAAATGATGATCATCACACTTCTATTTATTTCCAACTCAATGATTACAACTCGATACTAGAACAAAAGATGACTCTATATGAATGCCTCCGGCGGTGTACCGGGATATGCAATGGACCAAGAGTGACATGTATGAAAGAATTATGAACGGTGGCTCTGCTACAAATACTATGTCAACTACATGATCATGCTAAGCAATCTGACAATGATGAATGTGTCATGATAAACGGAATGTTGGAAAGTTGCATGGCAATATATCTCGGAATGGCCATGGAGATGCCATAATAGGTAGGTATGGTCGCTGTTTTGAGCAAGATATAAGGAGGTTTACGTGTGACAGAGCGTATCATATCACGGGGTTTGGATGCACCGGCGAAGTTTGCGCCAACTCTCGATGTGAGAAAGGGCAATGCACGGTACCGAAGAGGCTAGCAAGGATGGAAGGGCGAGAGTGCGTATAATCCATGGACTCAACATTAGTCATAAAGAACTCACATACTTATTGCAAAAATCTACAAGTCATCAAAAACCTCGGCACTACGCTCCTGCTCCTAGGGGGATAGATTGGTAGGAAAAGACCGTCGCTCTTCCCCGACCACCACTCATAAGGAAGACAATCAAATAACACCTCATGTTTCAAATTTGTTACATAAGGTTTACCATACGTGCATACTACGGGACTTGCAAACTTCAACACAAGTATTTCTCAATTTCACAACTACTCAATTAGCACGACTTTGATATTATTACCTCCATATCTCAAAACAATCATCAAGCATCAAACTTCTCTTAGTATTCAAAACACTCATAAGAAATGTTTACTAATCTTGAATACCTAGAATATTAGGATTTTAAGTAAATTACCAAGCTATTTAAGACTCTCGAAATAATCTAAGTGAAGCATGAGAGATCAATAGTTTCTATAAAACAAATCGACCACCGTGCTCTAAAATATATAAGTGAAGTACTAGAGCAAAACTATATAACTCAAAAGATATAAGCGAAGCACATAGAGTATTCTAACAAATTCCAAATCATGTATGGCTCTCTCAAAAGGTGTGTACCGCAAGGATTATTGTGGTAAAATAACAAATAAAGACTCAAATAATCGAAGACTGTCCAAGCAAAACACATATCATGTGGCGAATAAAAATATAGCTCCAAGTAAAGTTACCGATAAAAGTAGACAAAAGAGGGGATGCCTTCTGGGGCATTCCCAAGCTTTGGCTTTTAGGTGTCCTTAGATTATCTTGGGGGTACCATGGGCATCCCCAAGCTTAGGCTCTTACCACTCCTTGTTCCATAATCCATCAAATCTTTACCCAAAACTTGAAAACTTCACAACACAAAACTTAAAGTAGAAAATCTCGTGAGCTCCGTTAGCGAAAGAAAACAAAAGACCACTTCAAGGTACTGTAATGAACTCATTATTTATTTATATTGGTGTTATACCTACTGTATTCCAACTTCTCTATGGTTTATAAACTATTTTACTAGCCATAGATTCATCAAAATAAGCAAACAACACACGATAAACAGAATCTGTCAAAAACAGAACAGTCTGTGGTAATCTGTAGCTAGTGCAAAATCTGGAACCCCAAAAATTCTATAATAAATTTCTGGACGTGAGGAATTTATCTATTAATAACTTCGAAACAAATTAACTAAATATCACTTTCCAAATAAAAATGGCAGTAGTTCTCGTGAGCGCTAAAGTTTCTGTTTTTTACAGCAAGTGTAACAAGACTTTCCCCAAGTCTTCCCAGCGGTTCTACTTCGCACAAACATCAATTAAACACAAAAGACACAACCAAAACAGAGGCTAGATAAATTATTTATCACATAACAAGCAAGGATAGACCTAGGTATTCCCATCTTTGGTTTTCAACTTTTTAGCGGAATCAAGCTTGAATTCGGGAGATTCTTTACGTTTCCCTTCATATTCTGAAATTTTTAGATCTAACAAATCCAACCGCTTATTGCAAAGGGTAATCAACATATTCATGCGGTGAATATTTCCACTAACGTTCTTTAGAGGTTCAAGAGACTTCTGGAAGATTTTAGTAACTTCACAAATTTTTTCAAAAGCTGGTGTCTCTTCGTGAGTAGGATGAGGCCCCTCTTGTTGAGGTAGTGTTCCCACTATACCTTCTATAATTTCAAGCGCAATATGGGGGTCGATTTCAATAAAATTGCCTTTGGCAACGCAATCCAAGAGTTGTCTATGAGACATATTTAATCCAACATAAAAATTGCGAAGCAAAATTCTCAGGTTTATTTCAGAGGTACAATTACGATAAGACTCCATTATTCTCAACAAGGCATCTTTTAAGTTTTCTCGTAGTCTTTGTTTAAAGTGAAAGATTTTGAACTCAGGGGTCAACGGAGAAGATAAGGGACTAGCCATAACGACAAGCAAACGAACTAACGCATAAGCAAACAAGCGGGCAAAAAGAGGCAAATAGAGAAAGAGAGGGAGGATAGAAAGAGAGGGCGAATAAAATGGCAAGGGTGAAGTGGGGGAGAGGAAAACGAGAGGCAAATGGCAAATAATGTAATGCAGGATATAAGGGTATGTGATGGGTACTTGGTATGTTGACTTTTGTGTAGACCTCCCTGGCAACGGCGCCAGAAATCCTTCTTGCTACCTCTTGAGCACTGCATTGGTTTTCCCCAAAGAGGAAGGGATGATGCAGCAAAGTAGGATAAGTATTTCCCTCAGATTTTGAGAACCAAGGTATCAATCCAGTAGGAGGCTACGCGCGAGTCCCTCGTACCTGCACAAAACAAATAAATCCTTGCAACCAACGCGAATAGGGGTTGTCAATCCCTACATGGACACTTACGAGAGTGAGATCTGATAGATATGATAAGATAATATTTTTGGTATTTTTGTGATAAAGATGCAAAGTAAAATAAAGGCAAAGTAAGAAGCAAAGGAAATAAGTAAGTAGAAGGAGATTAATACGATGAAGATAGACCCGGGGGCCATAGGTTTCACTAGTGGCTTCTCTCGAGAGCATAACTCTTCTATGGTGGGTGAACAAATTACTGTTGAGCAATAGACAGAATTGAGCATAGTTATGAGAATATCTAGGTATGATCATTGCTACCTCTTTGAGCACTGCGTTGGTTTTCCCCGGAGAGGAAGGGATGATGCAGCAAACTAGCGTAAGTATTTCCCTCAGTTTTTGAGAACCAAGGTATCAATCCAGTAGGAGGCTACACGCGAGTCCCTCGCACCTGCACAAAACAAATAAATCCTCGCAACCAACGCAAATAGGGGTTGTCAATCCCTATAGGGCCACTTACGAGAGTGAGATCTGATAGATATGATAAGATAATATTTTTCGTATTTTTATGATAAAGATGCAAACTAAAGTAAAGGCAAAGTAAATAGCAAAGTAAACAACTAAGTAGTAGGAGATTGATATGATAAAGATAGGCCCGGGGGCATAGGTTTCACTACTGGCTTCTCTCAAGAGCATAAGTATTCTACGGTGGGTGAACAAATTACTATTGAGCAATTGACAGAATTCAGCATGGTTATGAGAATATCTAGGTATGATCATGTATATATGCATCACGTACGAGACAAGTAGACCGACTCCTACCTGCATCTACTACTATTAATCCACTCATCGACTGCTATCCAGCATGCATCTAGAGTATTAAGTTAAAAATAGAGTAATGCCTTAAGCAAGATGACATGATGTAGAGGGATACACTCATGCAATATGAAGCAAACCCCATCTTGTTATCCTCGATGGCAACAATACAATACGTGCCTTGCTACCCTTACTGTCACTGAGAAAGGACACCGCGAGATTGAACCCAAAGCTAAGCACTTCTCCCATTGCAAGAAAGATCAATCTAGTAGGCCAAAATAAACAGATAATTCAAAGAGACTTGCAATGAGAACCAATCATACATAAAAGAATTCAGAGTAAATTCAAATATTATTCATAGATAGACTTGAACATAAACCCACAATTCATCGGTCTCAACAAACACACCGCAAAAACAAGATTACATCGAATAGATCTCCACAAGAGAGGGGGAGAACATTGTATTGAGATCCAAAAAGAGAGAAGAAGGCATCTAGCTACTAACTATGGACCCGTAGGTCTGAGGTAAACTCCTCACACTTCATCGGAGAGGCTACGGTGTTGATGTAGAAGCCCTCCGTGATCGATGCCCCCTCCGACGGAGCTCCGGAACAGGCCCCAAGATGGGATCTCGTGGATACCAAAAGTTACGGTGGTGGAATTAGTGTTTTGGCTCCGTATATGATCGTTTGGGGGTACGTGGGTATATATAGGAGGAAGAAGTACGTCGGTGGAGCAACAAGGGCCCCATGAGGGTGGAGGGTGCGCCTGGGGGTAGGCGCGCCCCTACCTCGTGGCATCCTGTTACGTGTCTTGATGTAGGTTCCAAGTCTCTTGAGTTGTATTCGATGAGAAAATCACATTACCGAAGATTTCATTCCGTTTGGACTCCATTTGATATTCCTTTTCTTCGAAACCCTAAAAGAGGCAAAAAACAGCAATTCTGGGCTGGGCCTCTAGTTAATAGGTTAATCCCAAAAATAATATAAAAGTGGATAATAAAGCCCAATAATGTCCAAAACAGTAGATAATATAGCATGGAGCAATCAAAAATTATAGATACGTTGGAGACGTATCAAGCATCCCCAAACTTAATTCCTCCTCGTCCTCAAGTAGGTAAATGATAAAAATAGAATTTTTGATGCGGAGTGCTACTTGGCATAATTTTAATGTAATTCTTCTTAATTGTGGTATGAATATTCAGATCCGAAAGATTCAAGACAAAAGTTCAATATTGACATAAAATGATAATACTTCAAGCATACTAACAAAGAAATTATGTCTTCTCAAATTAACATGGCTAAAGAAAGTTATCCCTACAAAATCATATAGTCTGGCTATGCTCTATCTTCACCACACAAAATATTTAAATCATGCACAACCCCGGTGACAAGCTAAGCAATTGTTTCATACTTTTGACATTCTCAAAACTTTTTCAATCTTCACGCAATACATGAGCGTGAGCCATGGATATAACACTATAGGTGGAATAGAGTGGTGGTTGTGGAGAAGACAAAAAGGGAGAAGATAGTCTCACATCAACTAGGCGTATCAACGGGCTATGGAGATGCCCATAAATAGATATCAATGTGAGTGAGTAGGGATTGCCATGCAACGGATGCACTAGAGCTATAAGTATATGAAAGCTCAAAAAGAAACTAAGTGGGTGTGCATCCAACTTGCTTGCTCATGAAGACCTAGGGCAATTTGAGGAAGCCCATCATTGGAATATACAAGCCATGTTCTATAATGAAATATTCCCACTAGTATATGAAAGTGATAACATGAGAGACTCTCTAGTATGAAGACCATGCATGCTGCTACTTTGAAGCACAAGTGTGGTAAAAGGATAGTAACATTGTCCCTTCTCTCTTTTTCTCTCATTTTTTTATTGTTTTATTTGGGCCTTTTCTCTTTTTTATGGCCTCTTTTCTTTCTCTTTTTTTATTTGGGCTTCTTTGGCCTCTTTTATTTATTTTTCGTCCGGAGTCTCATCCTGACTTATGGGGAATCATAGTCGCCATCATCCTTTCCTCACTGGGACAATGCTCTAATAATGATGATCATCACACTTTTATTTTTCTTACAACTCAACAATTACAACTCGATACTTAGAACAAAATATGACTCTATATGAATGCCTCCGGCAGTGTACTGGGATATGCAATGATGTATGAAAGAATTATGAATGACGGCTTTGCCACAAATACGATGTCAACTACATGATCATGCTAAGAAATATGACAATGATGGAGTGTGTCATAAACGGAACGGTGGAAAGTTGCATGGCAATATATCTCGGAATGGCTATGGAAATGCCATAATAGGTAGGTATGGTGGCTGTTTTGAGGAAGGTATATGGTAGGTGTATGATACCGATGAAAGGTGTGCGGTATTAGAGAGGCTAGCAAAGGTGGAAGGGTGAGAGTGCGTATAATCCATGAACTCAACATTAGTCATAAAGAACTCATATACTTATTGCAAAAATCTACAAGTTATCAAAGCAAAGTATTACGTGCATGCTCCTAGGGGGATAGATTGGTAGGAAAAGACCATCGCTCGTCCCCGACCGCCACTCATAAGGAAGACAATCAATAAATAAATCATGCTCCGACTTCATCACATAACGGTTCACCATACGTGCATGCTACGGGAATCACAAGCTTCAACACAAGTATTTCTCAAATGCACAACTACTCTACTAGCATGACTTTAATATCACCATCTCCATATCTCAAAACAATTATCAAGTATCAAACTTCTCATAGTACACACTCATAAGAGAGTTTTATTATTAATCTTGTATACCAAGCATATTAGGATTTTAAGAAAATTACCATGCTATTAAGACTCTCAAAATAATCTAAGTGAAGCATGAGAGATCAGTAGTTTCTATAAAACAAATCCACCACCGTGCTCTAAAAGATATAAGTGAAGCACTAGAGCAAAATTATATAACTCAAAAGATATAAGTGAAGCACATAGAGTATTCTAATAAATTCCAAATCATGTATGCCTCTCTCAAAAGGTGTGTACAGCAAGGACAATTGTGGTAAACTAACAAGCAAAGACCCAAATCATACACGACGCTCCAAGCAAAACACATATCATGTGGTAAATAAAAATATAGCTCCAAGTAAAGTTACCGATAGAAGTAGACTAAAGAGGGGATGCCTTCCGGGGCATCCCAAAGCTCTGGCTTTTAGGTGTCCTTAGATTATCTTGGGGGTGCCATGGGCATCCCCAAGATTAGGCTCTTGCCACTCCTTGTTCCATAATCTATCAAATCTTTACCCAAAAGATGAAAACTTCACAACACAAAACTTAAAGTAGAAAATCTCGTGAGCTCCGTTAGCGAAAGAAAATAAAAGACCACTTCAAGGTACTGTAATTTACTCATTCTTTCTTTATATTGGTGTTATACCTACTGTATTCAAACTTCTCTATGGTTTATAAACTATTTTACTAGCCATAGATTCATGAAAATAAGCAAACAACACACGAAAAACAGAATCTGTCAAAAACAGAACAGTCTGTAGTAATCTGTAGCTAGCGCAAGATCTGAAACCCTAAAAATTCTAAAATAAATTGCTGGACGTGGGGAATTTATCTATTAATCATATGCAAAAAGAATTAAGTAAATATCACTTTCCAAATAAAAATTACAGCAATTCTCGTGAGCGCCAAAGTTTCTGTTTTTTTAAAGCAAGTTCAACAAGACTTTCCCCAAGTCTTCCCAATGGTTCTACTTGGCACAAACACTAACTAAACACAAAAAACACAACCAAAACATAGGCTAGATAATTTATTTATTACTAAACAGGAGCAAAAATCAAGGAATAAAAATAAAATAGGGTTGCCTCCCAACAAGCGCTATCGTTTAACGCCCGTAGCTAGGCATAACAAGCAAGAATAGATCTAGGTATTGACATCTTTGGTAGGCAATCCATAAGTGGCTCTCATAATAGATTCATAAAGTAATTTAATTTTATTTCTAGGAAAGTGTTCCTTGCCTTTCCTTAATGGAAATTGGAATCTAATATTTCCCTCCTTCATATCAATAATTGCACCAATCGTTCTAAGGAAAGGTCTACCAAGAATAATAGGACATGAAGGATTGCAATCTATGTCAAGAACAATAAAATCTACTGGCACATAATTCCTATTTGCAACAATAAGAGCATCATTAATTCTTCCCATAGGTTTCTTAATAGTGGAATCCGCAAGGTGCAAGTTTAGAGAGCAATCATCAAAATCACGGAAACCTAACAAATCACACAAAGTCTTTGGAATCATGGAAACACTAGCACCCAAATCACATAAAGCATATCATTCATGATCTTTAATTTAATTTTAATAGTTGGTTCCCTGTCATCATAAAGTTTTCTAGGGATAGAAACTTCCAATTCAAGTTTTTCTTCATAAGATTGCATCAAGCCATCAACGATATGTTTAGTAAGCGCTTTATTTTGACTATAAGCGTGAGGAGAATTTAGCACGGATTGCAACAAGGAAATAGAATCAATCAAAGATCAATTTTCATAGTTAAATTCCTTGCAATCCATAATAGTGGTATTAGCAACATCTAGGGTTTTAATTTCTTCAATCCCACTTTTATCAAATTTAGCATCAAGATCAAAAGATTCAGAATTCTTGGAACGCCTTCTAGGTAAAGGTGGATCATATTCAGTCCCATCATTATCAAGATTCATATTGCAAAACAAAGATTTAATAGGGGACACATCAATAACTTTTAGATCTTCATCATTATTTTCATAGGAACTAGAAGAACACGCTTTTATAAAGGCATCTTTCTTAGCACACATCCTAGCGGTTCTTTCTTTGCACTCATCAATGGAAATTCTCATGGCTTTGAGAGAATCGTTGATATCATGCTTTGGTGGAATAGATCTAAGTTTCAAAGAATCAACATCAAGAGCAATTATATCAACGTTCCTAGCCAAATCATCAATCTTAAGCAATTTTTCTTCAATCATAGCATTAAAATTCTTTTGCGAAGTAATAAATCTTTAATATTAGATTCAAAATCAGAGGGCATATTATTATAATTTCCATAAGAATTGTTGTAGGAATTACCATAATTATTAGAGGGATTACTAGGATAAGGCCTAGGGTTGAAATTTCCTCTATACGCGTTATTACCAAAATTGTTCCTACCAACAAAATTCCCATCCATAGATTCATTATTATTCTCAATCAAAGTACACAAGGGAATATCACTAGGATCAGAAGAAACACTCTTATTAGCAAATAATTTCATAAGTTCATCCATCTTTCCACTCAAAACATTAATTTCTTCTATCGCATGCACCTTTTTATTAGTACATCTTTCAGTATGCCATTGAGAATAATTAACCATAATATTTTCTAGGAGTTTAGTAGCTTCTCCTAAAGTGATTTCCATAAAAGTGCCTCCCGCGGCCGAATCTAAAAGATTTCTAGAAGCAAAGTTCAATCCGACATTAAATTTTTGAACAATCATCCACAAATTTAAACCATGAGTAGGGCAATTACGTATCATTAATTTCATTCTCTCCCAAGCTTGTGCAACATGTTCATGATCAAGTTGCTTAAAATTCATAATATCGTTTCTAAGAGAGATGACCTTAGTGGGAGGAAAATACTTAGAGATAAAAGCATCTTTGCACGTGTTCCATGAATCAATACTATTTTTAGGCAAAGACGAAAACCAAGCTTTAGCACGATCTCTAGCGAAAAAGGAAATAGCTTCAATTTAACAATATCATTATCCACATCTTTCTACTTTTGCATGTCACACAAATCAACGAAGCTATTTAGATGGGTAGCGGCATCTTCACTAGGAAGGCTGGAGAACGGATCTTTCATGACAAGATTCAGCAAAGCAGCATTAATTTCACAAGATTCAGCATCGGTAAGAGGAGCAATCGGAGTGCTAATAAAATCATTGCTGTTGGTATTGGTGAAGTCACACAATTTAGTATTATCTTGAGCCATCATGACAAGAAAGCAAACTAACACACAAGCAAACAAAAAAGCAAGCGGGCAAAAAGAGGCAAATAGAGAAGGAGAGGGAGGATAGAGAGAGAGAGAGGGCGAATAAAACGACAAGGGTGAAGTGGGGGGGGGAGAGGAAAACGAGAGGCAAATGGCAAATAATGTAATGCGGGAGATAAGGGTATGTGATGGGTACTTGGTATGTTGCCTTTTGCGTAGACCTCACCGGCAACGGCGCCAGAAATCCTTCTTGCTACCTCTTTTAGCACTGCGTTGGTTTTCCCCAAAGAGGAAGGAATGATGCAGAAAAGTAGCGTAAGTATTTCCCTCAGTTTTTGAGAACCAAGGTATCAATCCAGTAGGAGGCTACAGCGGGTCACTCGCACCTGCACAAAACAAATAAATCCTCGCAACCAACGCAAATAGGGGTTGTCAATCCCTATAGGGCCACTTACGAGAGTGAGATCTGATAGATATGATAAGATAATATTTTTGGTATTTTTATGATAAAGATGCAAAGTAAAATAAAGGCAAAGTAGATAACTAAGTAGTAGGAGATTGATATGATAAAGATAGACCCGGGGACCATAGGTTTCACTAATGGCTTCTCTCGAGAGCATAAGTATTCTACGGTAGGTGAACAAATTACTGTTGAGCAATTGACAGAACTGAGCATAGTTATGAGAATATAGGCATCACGTCCGAGACAATTAGACCGACTCTTGCCTGCATCTGCTACTATTACTCCACTCATCAATCGCTATCTAGAATGCATCTAGAGTATTAAGTTAAAATCAGAGTAACGCCTTAAGCAAGATGACATGATGTAGAGGAATAGACTCATGCAATATGAAGAAAACCCCATCTTGTTATCCTCGATGGCAACAATACAGTACGTGCCTTGCTGCCCTTACTGTTACCGGGAAAGGACAGCGCAAGATTGAACCCAAAGCTAAGCACTTCTCCCATTTCAAGAAAGATCAATCTAGTAGGCCAAACCAAACTGATAATTTGAAGACACTTGCAAAGATAAACAATCATACATAAAAGAATTTGGAGAAGATTCAAATATTATTCATAGATAGACTTGATCATAAACCCACAATTCATTGGTCTCAACAAACACACCACAATAATCAAATAGATCTCCACAAGAGAGGGGGAGAACATTGTATTGAGATCCAAAAAGAGAGAAGAAGCCATCTAACTACTTACTATGGACCCGTAGGTCTGTGGTAAACTACTCACACTTCATCGGAGAGGCTATGGTGTTGATGTAATACCCTCCGTGATCGATGCCCCCTCCGGCGGAGCTCCGGAACAGGCCCCAAGATGGGATCTTGTGGATACAGAAAGTTACGACGGTGGAATTAGGGTTTTGGCTCCGTATATGATCGTTTGGGGGTACGTGGGTATATATAGGAGGAAGAAGTGTGTGAGTGGAGCAACAGGGGCCCCACGAGGGTGGAGGGCGCGCCTGGGGGGGGGGGGTAGGCGCGCCCCCTCCCTCATGGCCTCCTGTTACGTGTCTTGACGTAGGGTCCAAGTCTCCTAAGTTGTAATCGATGAGAAAATCACGTTCCCGAAGGTTTCATTCCGTTTGGACTCGGTTTGATATTCCTTTTCTTTGAAACCCTAAAACAGGCAAAAACAATAATTCTAGGCTGGGCCTCCGGTTAATATGTTAGTCCCAAAAATTATATAAAAATGGATAATAAATCCGAATAATGTCCAAAACAGCAGATAATATAGCATGGATCAATCAAAAATTATAGATACGTTGGAGACGTATCAATCATGTATATAGGCATCACGTCCGAGACAAGTAGACCGACTCCTGCCTACATCTACTACTATTACTCCACTCATAGACCGCTATCCAGCATGCATCTAAAGTATTAAGTTAAAAACAGAGTAATGCCTTAAGCAAGATGACATGATGTAGAGGGATAGACTCATGCAATATGATGAAAACCCCATCTTCTTATCCTCGATGGCAAAAATACAATACGTGCCTTGCTGCCCCTACTGTCACTGGGAGAGGACACCGCAAGATTGAACCCAAAGCTAAGCACTTCTCCCATTGCAAGAAACATCAACCTAGTAGGCCATACCAAACTGATAATTCGACGAGACTTGCAAACATAACCAATCATACATAAAAGAATTCAAAGAAGATTCAAATATTGTTCATAGATAGACTTGATCATAAACCTACAATTCATCGGTCTCAACAAACACACCACAAAAGGAAGTTTACATTGAATAGTTCTCCACAAGAGAGGGGGAGAACATTGTATTGAGATCCAAAAAGAGAGAAGAAGCCATCTAGCTACTAATTATGGACCCGTAGGTCTGAGGTAAACTACTCACACTTCATCGGAGGGGCTATGGTGTTGATGTAGAAGCCCTCCATGATCGATGCCCCCTCCGGCAATGCTCCGGAACAGGCCCCAAGATGGGATCTCGTGGATACAGAAAGTTGCGGCAGTGGAATTAGGTTTTTGACTCCATCTCTGATCGTTCGGGGGTACGTAGGTATATATAGGAGGAAGGAGTACGTCGGTGGAGCAACAGGGGGCCACGAGGGTGGAGGGCGCGCCTGGGGGGGGGGGGGGGGGGTAGGCGCACCCCCTACCTCGTGGCCTCCTCTTTTGTGTCTTAACATAGGGTCCAAGTCTCCTGGGTCTTGTTCGTTGAGAAAATCACGTTCCCGAAGGTTTTATTCCGTTTGCACTCCGTTTGATATTCCTTTTCTTCGAAACCCTAAAAGAGGCACAAAACAGCAATTCTGGGCTCGGCCTCTGGTTAATAGGTTAGTCCCAAAAGTAATATAAAAGTGGATAATAAAGCCCAATAATGTCCGAAACAGTAGATAATATAGCATGGAGCAATCAAAAATTATAGATACGTTGGAGACGTATCACATAGCAGCCTTATGAGGCAAACCGCCAATTCGGCGAAAAAGAACCCGGACACCTTCAAGCGAATCCGGAGTACCCTTCAAGAGGATCGCCAGGCACGTTTAGAGCTGGCCTAGCAATTCGGCCTCCATCCTAGTCCCAATAAAGCGGTGAAATTTGTGCCGCGCGTACATAATTACGCACTCAAGATACCATGGGCATAGGCGGAGGCAGGGCTTTGCCACGGCCCACAATACGGCTCAACCACTTCAGGACCCGTATACCTTTAAAGTTTCTTCCTTTCAGGCCCCTATTCTCTGAAGGCCCTCTCCAATCGTCCAATTATCGGACCCGTCACGGGAAGGAAACACCAAGGAAGCAAGAAGCTTTGACGTACAAGGGAATCCTCAGGTGGTCTCTGATAACGATCGATATACCTGTTTTGCATACCCACACGCAGCTTGACCTTGGATAGGACATGTCAAATAGTCCTATTTTCTACTTATTACACTACATGTATGCATACACTTTGACGTATTATTTAAATAACAATATATAGCATCAGCTCATTATTGCATTCTTTATCTTTTCTTGTTTTTTGTCTGCTTACTTACGACAAGTTGCACCCGTACATTCTGGTACGACCAGTGCGCCAGGGGCTTCAGTTTACCCCATAACACGACATGAAAAGTCCGAACACTTTCGCCAGTGCGGCACCCCGAACTTATAGCATTATATGCATCAGCTCCAAATCATGTCTTGGGTTAATAGTTGGGTTTGCCCAGCTCCCATGTTTTGGTGCCTTACGTTCCGCTATATCGGCTAAGGTAGCACTGGGAGAACTACTGCGATTGTGACCCGGTTCTTCCAGATGAGCACCTCAGTAGAGAAAACCGAAAACTGACTATCATGATGCGGCGAGAGCTGGTCGCTGTTCGAGAGGTCTCAAATCATTAAATATTTTTTCCGCTTCGGGCGACGAGTCGGCCTTGTACGATTTAGGCGTACATAGCGCCCCAAGTTCGGCCTTCTGAATACTAGGGGCTTCGCCAAAATTTAAAATTGTAGACTTCTATGGCTAAGTGTGAGTGATAAAGCCTTATAGTCCGATTGCCTGGTTCGTTGTGCTGAACACCTCCTTCAAAGGACCTAAAACTGGGATAAAGAGTGATCAGGTTTATCCCGAACACCTCAGTACTAGTTACGTGGGGGCAGAAGCCGACGACTGGCCAACTCTCAAATTTTATAAATGGATGCATAGAAGGTAATATTTTAACTTAACAAGCGTTATATAGCGCACATGAACTCACTTCATATTATAGGATCAAAGAGTACATTCATTCAAATATCACACCCTTGGCACATTCATCTGTCACAAGGCAAGCACCCTTCAGGACACTGTCATAATACTTTTCAGGGTGGTGATGCTCCTTGCCCTCCGGTGGCCCCTCCTTCACCAGCTTTTCGGCGTCCATCTTCGCCCAGTGCACTTTTGCCCGGGCAAAAGCCCTGCGCGCACCCTCAATGCAGGCAGACCGCTTTATGACTTCAAGCCGGGGGCAGGCGTTTACAAGCCGCGTTACCATCCCAAAATAGCTGTCGGGCAGGGGCTCGCCAGGCCACATCCGGACTATGAGGCCCTTCATGGCTAGTTCGGTCGCCTTGTGAAGCTCGACCAGCTGCTTCAAATGGTCACTCAAGGGCATATGTTCGGTCCCAGTATACTGACACCGGAACAACATCTTCATCAAGCTCCCTTCCTCGGGCCAGTAGAACTCCACGGCATCCGACACACTGCGGGGTAGATCTGCGAATGCTCCTAGAGAGCTCCGGATTCGGGTAAGTAAAAGGAAAGTTCCCTTCACATGCTTGCTTTGCACAAAGAATGCCTTACCCGCCGCTATCTTCCTGACTGCCTCAATTTCCTAGACAACCTTTTGGGCTTTGGCCTTAGCATTTTGTGCGCTCTCGAGGGCCTTCGCAAGCTCGGACCCTTGCGTCTTAGAGTCACGCTCCAAGGACTCGTACTTCTGGACAAACTCCTGGAGCTCTTGCTGAACCTCGCCGACTCGGGCCTCTTGCTTCTCGCACTCGGCGTGCTCCTTGGATGCTTTACCTTCGGCGTCGGACACCGCCTTCATCAGGGTCGCCACCTCGGCCATGGCCCCTAGTAAAATTCATGACGATCCTGTGATCTAACAACCGGTTTCCTCTTTCTCTATCAATAAACATACGAGGTATCACTTACCTTTGTTCTCCTTGAGCTGCCTCTTAGTAAGGCCGAGCTCTTACTCGGACCGCCCAAGGTCCCGCTTCAATGCGGGACATCCACCGTATGAGTGGCAGCGGCCAGCAGTGAAGCTTGCTTATTCACATAGACATATTCTGATTAGACTCCCGTGATTATTATTTGATCCTTTGTTTGGCCTTTCTTACGAACACCAAACAAAGCATCAGGGGCTACTATCTATGCTGTAACATTTTCTCACAATTTGATTACTTACCTCAAAGCCTGTTAGGAGGCTGGCACAGGCTTCAGTCAGTCTGCTTTTGGCAGACTGAATCTTCTTGACCATCGCTCTCATAATAGTGCAGTGCTCTTCATCAATGGAAGCGCCGCGGAGTGCTTCCAGCAAATTGCCCGATGACCCTGGACGGACAGAGGCCATCGGCACAGACTTGCTGCCCCGGCATTAAAGCCCATGGGAGTCTTGCCCCTCGTACACCCAGCGTTCGGATTGTCGCCTTGGGGCGCTTCCAGAACTGCCTCCCCTTGGTTCGGTACCCTCTAAGACAGCACCTCGAATTCTTCCGCAGGGCGGGGGGAGGAGGCGGTCGGGAGTGAATCGTTGCTCATCTTCGACAGGCCCAAAGACTCATCCGAAGAGGATACGTCGATACGGGCTTTGGAGGGTGTCGGTGTCAAAACCGGCGGATCTCGGGTAGGGGTCCCGAACTAATGTCTAAGGCGGATGGTAACAGGAGGTGGGGGACACGATGTTTACCCATGTTCGGGCCCTCTCGATGGAGGTAATACCCTACGTCCTGCTTGATTGATCTTGATGATATGAGTATTACAAGAGTTGATCTACCACGAGATCATAGAGGCTAAACCCTAGAAGCTAGCCTATGGTATGATTGTTTGTATATCTATCGACTAGCCTGGCCCTGGTTTATATAATGCACTAGAGGCCTAGGATAACAAGAGGCCTAGCCGAATACGCCGGTGGGGGAGGAGTCCTTGTCTTGACCACCAAGTCTTGTGAAATCTTCCTTGTATGTGGCAGCTGTCCGAACTAGCCCATGAGTGTACGGCCATGGGGGTCCTCGGCCCAATCCAACTGATCGGGAGACGATGTGGTGAGTACCCCCTAGTCCAGGAGACCATCAGTAGCCCCCTGAACCGGTCTTCAAGTTGGGGACGCTCCTCGTTTCTTCCGAACTATTCTTCGTCTTTGGTCGTCGGTCTTGAAAACCGGTTCAACAAATCTTCACATCTTCTATCTTGAGAATTGCCGAGCTAAATCTGAAGATCTCACACGTCGGGTATCCGAGGAGCCCTTCAATTCTTCGGCCATTATCAATGCCTTGTTATTTTTATGCCACACCTCGGGTTCGAAGTTGTTCCCGGGCGGCAGCGTCCTCTTGCGTCTGAGCTCCAACACCAGACTATATTTGTGGTATATTTTGCGGATGAGCACCAACGCCGGACCGTTCCAAGCTCCAACGCCGGAATGTATCTGAGCTCCAACGCCGGACTATATCCGAGCTCCAACGCCGGACTATATCCGAGGTGTCATAAATCACCTTGGTTCAAAAAAGTTGAAAGAGTATAGCCGAGCTTAATGCCGGGAATGCCCTCTATGGAGCCAGCTACAGGCACCCAAGCTTTATGTCGGACTGCTTCCGAAGTGGTGCACCACCCCGACTGTGGACCGATTTTTTGTCAATATTTTTATTGGTGCAATTTATTCTCTGCCGAGATATATAGCCAGTAGCACTCAAGGTGCGTATCGGTCTAAAACCCGAGATGCACCTGAAGGATGACATGAGACCGCTGATCCCAGTAGCCGCTAAGACTCAGGTTGATTTGCAAAGTCGGTATGAGGATCAACTCCTAGCTCGGTAGAATACTTCGGGACACAAAAAGTGGTGTGCAGAGTCCTCGAGACTCAGGTTGGATGTGGCCGACCAACCTGAGGATCATAATCTCCTCGAAAACTGTATTGCACTTAAATTTTTTGCACTGGATTGCCAATGCAGTAGCCCCCAAGACACTGGTCGGGTGGCAACACCAGATCAGGGGATCAACGCGCCCCTTTAATATTAGTAAATGATAAGCCCGGAGCCCAGTAGCCCCCGAGCCTTAATGCGGGCACGGGTGGCCGAATTAAGGATCGATATCCAAAGTAAAATCACAAATTATGTGTAATGATTCTATGTATCCAAGTACTTTACATCATTGATGCTCGGATCCGCATTGTACAAAACATTGTTGACCGACCATCGGCTTGCACCTCCTCGGCTAGTAGCCGAGGAGTGTTTTTCCTACTTTATAAAGCCTTTATGAGCGCAAAGATTTACGACAAACAAGGCAATCTGGCCATACGGTTTTATAAACAAAGGTATGCAGAGAGATATGTTATATTATTGTTTAACATAAGAAATGTCTTCCATAGAAAATAGTCCCGCTATCGGTCCTTTCTTTGGGTTGTCATGCTATGCATGATCATGAAACCTCATCTCTAATGTAAGAGCAAAATATCGAGGATTTAGTTTGGGAGGACAGTGACTAGCCCCCGGTAGTGTTCGGAGACAGTCGAGGTCAAGCCGTAAACAGTTTGGCCAATGTTATGAATGGCCCATCATTTAACACAGTCATCGGATCACTGACCAGTTTATGCTTATTGTGACAGTTAGTTTTCGGCTTTCTCCACTGAGGTGATTAACCATGTGAGCTGGAAGCACAATCGCAGTAGTTCTCCCTTTGCACACCTAGTCGAACAAAGCGGAACGTAGGAGGCAAGCGCAGGAGCCGGGCAACCCAATTATTGATCGAAGACACAATTCGAAACCGACGCATATGTAGCAATACCCGAGAATGTTTTTGCCGAATCTCTAAAGGTGTCCGACGTTGCACTGCGAGACTTTTGCTAAAAACACACAAATAGTTTGAAAGTTCCATAATCTTGGAAAAGCAAAAAAACGTCAGTAAAAACTTGACGTCCGAACAAGATCAAGTGTCCGGTGCCAATCTGAAAATTGGAAAAAAAATGTGCTTCTGTCATGCTTTAACATGACACATCCGATCTCAAGACTTCACGCGGGTCAGCCTACGGCTTCAAGATCCTCATCCCAAAGGCGGAGTACTTCTCCGAGGTCAGTTTAGCAAACTAAACTCAAGCGGCTTTCAGAGAGAAGACAGGCTATCCGGCTATTGACCATAAACTCGAGTCGAAAAAGGAGCGGTAGAAAAAGACTTTGCAACGACCAAGAAGAAAACACGTTTACTATAAAACAGCTCATATAAATTTTAAGAGCCCCCAAGTGACTTGGGTAAAAGAATTTTATGTATAATGATTGTATGTACCAAAGTACTTATATCATAGCTGTGTTCACCCGAACATTAAACGCTTCTTAACCGACCGTCGGCTTCTCCCTCTTCGGCCAAGGGCCGAAAAGTGTCATGTACTCCAGCTGTCGAGAGTATCGACGGTGTTTCCGATGACCAGGCAATCAGGCCATAAGGCTGTAATAGACAAATCACACTCAGGGAACTTATGCTATATTACTGACGAAGTGTAAGAAGCATCTTGAAAGAAAATTATATCCCCACCGACACCTTTCTTCGGTGCTCATTATTACTATGAGACTTGTGCAATGGATTTTTTGCACTCATGAGTTCCGTTGTGTGCCGACCATAATTGAAAACAATAAGAGCGCTAGCTTTCGGCTTCACCCAGTCTGAGGTCAGAGCTCGGATGACCCGGTCGTGAAAATCGCAGAGGTGCTCCCTTTACTCCCTAGCCGAACAATCGGGAACGTAGGGGTAAGCACAGGAGCCAGGCAACCCAGCTTGCAATTCGCTTAGGGTAATATGGTGCATATTATGGCGTAATACACAAACAAGGAACGAAGCCATACAAGTATAATCATATGCAAGAGGAAAAGCTCCATCAAGGGAGCCCCCAAATAAATGGGGTATTTGAATATGCCCGTCACAAACAAAGTGTTGACAAGGAACTTCGTCACAAACAACTTTGTGCCGAAAAGTATAACGCTTGGTCGAACCAAAAAAAATTTAAAACTAAAAGTTTTTGAGCATGAATGCAACTTAGCTGGTTAATGTGCTCGGTGTTGATGACGCGATTCGGGCTTGTGGCGGGACGAAGACGCCCATTGATCTATGACAGATCCGACAAGGTTCGCAGTCCTCGGCATGGCCGAGGTCCCAGCCCCCGGTCCCGAGGTGTCCGGGAAACGAGTTCGGCACTCTGGAGTAGTGACCACCTAACACAATCAAAATCGATTACCTACACAGATAAAATAGTGCGGTCCAGGAAATAATAATAAAATATATGTATAATCCTTGCATAATTTCTTTACGCAAAAATAATTTATTTAAAGAAATGTGGCCTGGCGCTGAAGCCAATGTCTATGCAGGGCGTCAGCGTGACGCAATGAAGGCGTGACAAAGCCTGAATTTGCAGGGCGGTCCGGGCTCCAAATGCGGCGTTCGCCGAACTATATACAGAAACTGACCGAACCACCACGCGGCCATTTTTAATGTGGCCGCCATTTGATAGATGTGTGTATAGATGATGGAAAAAACCAGAGTAATAATTTCTTAAGAAAAATAAACCCAACAAGCAAAAATTGTTAGGATTAATAGCACTTGGTTTATTTGTTGTAGCATTCCGAAGAAAAGCGACTCCCAAAATCGGGAGTCGATCAGCACACCCATTGCCTGATGGGCGATAGAGCGATGGCCTGGTGATGCTAGCAAAGGTTGGCTTGCCGAGGCGAAGCCCTCGGCCCAGCTAACGTGACGAAGCTGGTCGGCTGGTGACGCTGAAGTCACCAGAGTATGTTGATGAATAAATAGCCAAGTCCCTGGTCTAGCCGAGGTGACGAAGCAGGCCAGTGAGGAGTTGTTGTAGCTGCTATGCTAGCCGAGGTGTTGAAGTAGTTCAGCGTGATGGGCATTGGCTTGAAGAAGCAACAGTGCGGCCATGCCGACGCAGGTCGTAACTTGTGACGCGGTCAATGTCGGTTTGATGAAGTGACCATGCGGGGATGCCTGTGTTCCCGCTTCGTGCATTCCATGGGGCGGCGATGTTGGTGATGACTTATCCTTGGTGTTTCCGAGCTCTTGTTCGCTCGCTGCGATGATGATCGGAAGAAGTTGAGCTCCGATCAAAAGGCGACGACGTGTCTAGCGTAGGTCGGTAGCCATGGAGCAGCATTGCCGGACTGGTTTGATACCAGCATGATAGTGAAGATTACCTCAGAGGAGTATTACAATTTTATGGGCACGTGTTTGAAAACAACGTACATGTCGGGACCCCGATTCTAAGTCACACCAATCTAGCATGTAACACCTCATATCACTTTGCAGCCTCACGCACGGTATCCCCACGGGTGTCGCCTTACCAAGGCCCGGGACCGTTTGCGTCTTTTGGCTCGCGTATATGATGGTGTCGCTAGCATCCATATGACAGAGAACCCGGGCCGACATGGCTAGTCGTGAACCCAAAGCGGCCCTAACCTATGGGAGCAGGCATACATGATTCACATCGAGCGTGTCGGTCAGCAGCGTGTGAATCCGGGCTGTAGCACCGGGCTAACAGGACTCCGGGGAACCCGGGCTGTAGCAGGCTAGGCAGGACTCCGGTCGTCACCGCGTGACATTTCCCCGAAGGGATAGACATAGGAACGAAGTGAAACACATGCCGGCTAGTCAAGTGTTCCGAGCAGTAGTGCTGGGCTAGCAGGACTCCGGTGGACCGGGCTGTAGCGGACTACTATCGCTCAGAAAACACTACACTACATTTCCCCATATGATAGGCTGCCAAGGATAAACAACCAGATTGTCGGATCCCACACATAGCAATACACGCTACACGTATGCATAACATGCAAGTATGTGCTGTACAACATGGCATCACAACATAACGCAAACTCATATAGATAAAGGCTCAGAAGAGCCACATAGCATAAATACAAGCAGGGGTCACATGACCCATCATTCAGAGCATACAAGCAACGGAAGCATTACATGTCTGAGTACAGACAACTACAAAAGAAAAGAGCTGGAAAGCCTGACTATCTATAAGACCCTCCCAAGGGTACAAGATCGTAGCTGAGGTAACAAGCTACTCGTCGAAGTACAAGCGGAACTACTAGTAAGACAGATGTCTCATCTGCAAAACATAAATAAAGCAAACGTGAGTACAAAGGTACTCAGCAAGACTTACATCAGATCCTATCATATATGCATTAGTATCAAGAAGGTAATGTGGGGTTTAGTTGCAGCAAGCCAGCTTTGACTCAGTGGCTATCATGTTCTACGACAACGAGAAACTTCTTTGAGATGAGGCAGCGCACGCGAGTCCACTAATCACTACATCAACACACCACTAAGGATTCATCCTCGTCTCCCTACGAGAAGGCCATCCATAGCACTCACACTTGTCTTGAGCATTTTAGAGTATCCACTTTAAGTTGTCTGTGTACCACGTAAGCATCCAAGAAGTCCATAACCGAGGACACGGCTATTCGAATAGATCATGATAACCCTGCAGGGGTGTACTTCTTCACACACGCTCTCGCCACTTACCGCCATGTACACGTCATGTATCTCGGAAACCTTCAAGCGGAAGCCTGGCGAGGGTGTCGGCCACGACCTGACTAACCACGCAAGACTCTAGTCCAGGTTTATCGCCTATTCGGGTTCCATCCGCAAGGAGATCCGGCCGAGGTTTTGCTCACGGCCGCAAACGATGTGTATAGGGTTCCCGAGCCCACCATCCGGGTGCCACTCGGTACACCGGGCCACGTGTGCCTAGTCTGTCCCAAGTCCACCCTGCTAGGTGCCACTCGGTAGAAAAATAGCACTACCTACAAACAACAGAGACTATTTGCGACTCCTGGACAGAGATCAAGTTGGCTAATAAGTCGAGAGGGGCACTTAAGCATTCCAATGTGTGATAGTAGCTAGTCATTGGACAACATACACGGAACTCGGTGCTTAAGGATGGTTCCAGTGAGACAACCCACCATGTACTCCTACATGGCCTCTCACCGCTACCTTTACCAAATCGTGTTCACACGATTAACTCTCAGTACTAGAACATATCGTACCACTCCAATTCATTCCCGATGAATCAGACCTGACACAACTCTAAGCAATAGCAGGCATGGCATGGCAAGAACACAACATGGCTCAATCAACCCCTACACATGCTAGTGGGTTTCAACTATTTACTGTGGCAATGACAGGTCATGCAGAGGAATGGGTTCAACTACCGCAGCATAAAGTAGCAGTTGAATCGTTGTTGTCCTAATGCAATAGAAGAGAGCAGGAGCGAGAGAGTGGGATTGTATCGGAATGAACAAGGGGGGTTGCTTGCCTGGTAGTTCAACAGGGGGGCACTGCTTCACTGATAGGTACTCTCGAACACTTCCGGAGCTGGACCTATCGAGAAGGAACGGTGCCAACAATCAATACACAAGCATATGCAACAATCTGATGCATGAACATGGCATGAAGATGTGATGCTGTTTGAGCTAATGCAACTAGTATTCAACTGCATGAAGTCCATTTGAACCAAAGATTCAAATGCATCTCCAAATAAGCTCTTTATATAAGCCATAAGTGTGTTTCCATATATACAACAAGTATAGGTTGGTTTGTCATGCATGAAAATGGTACAGATGGACAGATTGAATTTTTTGATAATTTTTCATATATAAATTATTTCAATCCGAGCTACGGTTGAATTTATATGAAATTTTGAAGTTTTGAACATTTTCTGAAATTTCCTGATTAAATTTAATAGCAGAGAATGATTTATTGCGTCAGCATGACAACAGCATTGCGTCAGCAGGTCAAAGGAGCTGATCGAGTTAAACCTGACGTGTGGGGTCCACACGTCAGGGACTCAGTTAGTTAACCGGGGTTTAATTAGTCTAATTAGGGTTAGTGGGCGCCGGGCCCACTGGTCAGTGACTAACTAGGTAACTAACCTAGGTTAATTAGTGTTAATCTAATACTAACTAAATGTCAGGGGGTGGCCCATGCGTCAATGACACAAGGGGGAGGGTCAACCCTGGTCAACGGGGTCAAAGCCACTGGCGGCTTGACGCCGGCGAGCCAGACGCGGCGGAGGGCGTCGGAAACGCGTCTCCGGTGACCAAATGGGCCGCGGAGACCATCTCCGAGGAGCTGGTGCTCGCGCGCATCCACTGGTGCCCTCCGTTTCACCGGAGACGGCCTAAATCGACGGCGGCGACCACTTGGGCGGCGGCCGGAGTTCGGCGGGGAGGGGAGAAGGGGCTACGGTGCATGGCAGGGGCAGCAGGTGAGGGTTTTGGGGTCCTGGCGTTGCACTGAGCACGATGGTGTGCTCGGTTGCGGCTGGCTCGGCCCCTGGCCACGGTGGCGCCATGGCCGGTGGCGAGGTGCTACGGCTTCGGTCGAAACGGCGGCTGCGGTGTTCGAGAAGCAAGGGGAAGAGGGGAAAACGACGATGGAGCTCACAGCAGTCACAGAGGGCGTCGAAGCGGGCTCGGGGAAGCGTTGGTTGCCGCGAATTTGACGGTGGCGATCCACGGCGGCTGAGGCGAAGACAATGGCAATGGCGGTGCTCCAGGGCTTCCCGCGTCACGTGGCTCGACAGAGAGGTGGACGGTGATGTGGCGGAGCTTCTGAGCTGGTCGGAGAAGCGAGGGGGAGGCGGTGGCTACGGAAATGGTGAACGGCGGCGACGGCAATGCTCGAGCGGTCGCGCGGGAGAGAACCAGGGGAGGAGGGAGGGCGAGGGAGAGGGAGAGAGGTCGGGGCGGTGCGTGGCGTCGCGCGGGGCATCCAGACGACGAGGAGGAGAAGCAGGAGGTGGCGGGGAACGTGGCCACGGCCGGCTGTGGCGCGGCCACGCAGCAGCTCCTACTGGCAGGAGCTTGAAGAAGCTCCTGGCAGTTGGGCTGGGCCGGCCTGCTGGGCCGCAGGGCCAGGCCAGGCTGCACAGGTGAGTTGGCCCAGGTAAGTAACCCTCCATTTTTGTTTTTGTTTTCTATTTTCTGACATTTGTTTTGATTTGATAAAAATACCAAATCATTTTATATTGCCCTGAAAATTATTGTAGGAACTAATTGGATTATTCCAAAGCCCCACATTAAAAATCAGAATTATTGGAGTATATTTGAATATATAACAAATATAAATCCAATACAAATAATTATGCATTAATTCCAAATGGCCAAAATAAATATTTATAAGCTCCTAAAAATATTGGTTTGAATTTTACCTCTCACCAATATTTTCAGACAGAGACATGAACATTTTCTTGGACCCTTTTGGAGCACTTTTTATTTGGGTTATTTTCGGAAATGATTCCGAGGGTTTCACAAATGCCCATTTCAAATTTCAATGGAGTTTAAACATGATGCAATCATGAAGGCTAGCCTAGGTCATACCAGAACTAGGGATGTGACAGTACAATACCCTGGGAGAAAATTCATTTAAGAAGGTTGTCCCATATCATGTTCATAAAGAAACATGAATTCGGGTCAGATCCGTATTCGCGTAGAAAATAGACCCGAAAAGTGATGCACTAATCGGAAGGTTCCTGGAGTTTGGAAGGTCGGATCGAGCTGAAATTTGGAGGGGTGTTAGGTATAGGAATTACGCAGCCGATCAACAGTTGGATCTGCCAAAGGACGTCTGAGCTAGGTGCTGGAGACCACGCCCTAAACTCGTCCAGATTGCCGTCCAGATTTGATAGGGCTCCGGTATATCATAGATTGCCTGAGATTCCTCCATCGGAACTCGACGAAATTTTGCATGGTTGTTGTAGACTCAATCCCGCACAATTCCACCAAAGGGATCGTCAAAGCGATGCTTTAATAGCTGGTGGCAGCGGATACAAGTTCATTGTTCGGAAAAACAGCATGGTCGCCCGAGGGCAATGTTGACGTAGAGCCCCCGAGCTCCATGGATGATTTCTCCATGATCTTGATAGAGATCGGAGTTGATATTGATGAAGACCCTCATCCGAACATGACGATCGGAGATGGAGCATGGTCCTCAGTTGAGCCAAGGTGACCAGCTGAGCCGGCGACAAAGATGTCGACGTCGCAGTTAATCTGCAGACGAGCCATGGATCCTTTTGCCGATCACACGGCGGAACTCTTAATGAAAGCACCAATGTCGGTGTCAAAACCGGCGGATCTCGGGTAGGGGGTCCCGAACTGTGCGTCTAAGGCGGATGGTAATAGGAGGTGGGGGACACGATGTTTACTCAGGTTCGGGCCCTCTCGATGGAGGTAATACCCTACGTCCTGCTTGATTGTTCTTGCTGATATGAGTATTACAAGAGTTGATCTACCACGAGATCGTAGAGGCTAAACCCTAGAAGCTAGCCTATGGTATGGTTGTTTGTATATCTATCGACTAGCCTGGCCCTGGTTTATATAATGCACCAGAGGCCTAGGATAACAATAGTCCTAGCCGAATACGCTGGTGGGGGAGGAGTCCTTGTCTTGACCACCAAGTCTTGTGGAATCTTCCTTGTATGCGGCAGCTGTCCGAACTGGCCCATGAGTATACGGCCATGGGGGTCCTTGGCCCAATCCAACTGATCGGGAAACGATGTGGTGAGTACCACCTACTCTAGGACACCGTTAAAGGGGCTGCATGATCATGTTCGACATGATAAGAAATAATAAAATAAAACATACCAAGAGCTATTATGGTATCCAGATACGTAAGACTTCGCCAGGGGCTTGTCCCTGGGCAACCACTCCTCGTCGCTAAAAGCGGCCGCCAAGGAGTAGTCCAGAAGGAGAGTCCTTCCCTTCTTGGAGCCTTCGGCTTCCCCTGACGGGGCGGCCTTCCTTTTCTTGGCTCCCCCGGCTAGGGGGGGGGGGACTTTCCTCTTCCTCCTTCTCGTTTTCGTGGGAGGAGGGCGCCTCGGTGTTATCGGACGACGATTCCGATATGACCTTGCGTCGGAGACCTTTCCTGGTCCACGTGGCCTTCTTCTCCGGTGCCTCATAGGGCGTCGGAGCCAGCATCTCCGTTAAGAGAGCACTTGCTGGATCCTCGGGTAGTGGGGCCGGACAGTCGATCTGCTCCGCTGTCGCGACCCATTCCTGTTAAATGGCATAGAGGCTTAGATCCCCCACATGATTATACCGGGGAAAACATCTTATGAGATATAAAGAGCTTACCGGATTGGCAGGGCGCTTTGCGCTGAGTCCGCGATCCTCAGTAATGGGAGGAGGTACCTCGGCGGCCTTGAATAGCAACCTCTAGACGTCTTGGTGCGTCGTGTCAAAAACCTCTTGCAGCGTATGGTTCTTGGCCGGGTCGAACTCCCACAAATTGAATGCCCGTCCTTGACACGGAAGGATCCGGCAGAAGAGCATGACCTGGACCACGTTGACGATCTTGATTTTCTTGCTTATCATATTTCTTACGCAGTTCTAGAGTCCGGTCAGTTCCATCGATGAACCCCAGGATAGGCCCTTCTCTTTCCAGGAGGTGAGCCGCGTGGGGATGCCGGATCGAAATTCGGGGACCACCACCCAGTTGGTGTCACGCGGTTCGGTGATGTAGAACCACCCCAATTGCCACCCCTTCACTGTCTCCGCATAGGAGCCTTCGAGCCAGGTGACGTTGGGCATTTTTCCCACCATGGTGCCTCCGCACTCCGCTTGCTGGCCGACCACCACCTTCATTTTAACGTTGAAGGTTTTCAGCAATAGGCCGAAGTGGGCCTTGATGCGGAAGAAGGCCTCGCACACGACGATAAAAGCCGAGATGTTGAGAATGAAATTTGGGGCCAGATCGTGGAAGTCCAGCCCGTAGTAGAACGTGAGCCCGCGAACAAAGGGGTGGAGGGGAAATCCTAGCCCGCGGACGAAATGGGTAAGGAATACAACCCTTTCGTAGGGTTCGGGGGTAGGGACAATCTGCCCCTCGTCTGAGAGCCGGTGGGCGATGTCTGCGGCCAGGTATCCGGCTTCTCGAACCTTCATAACGTTCTCCTCCGTAACGGCGGAGACCATCCAGTTGCCTCCCGCTCCGTACATGTTTGGAGTGGTTTTACGGAGAAAATGCGAACTTGGGCGCTGCAGCTCGAGTGCGCAAAAATGGATGGGCAGGGAAGAAGAAGGCGTGGGTGAAAAGGAGGAGTCCTTGTCCCTTTATAAGGGCAAAGGAAGCTATGCGCCTCCCCACCCTCCTGGTAAAACTTGCTTATTCCCCATGGACCGTAATTGATGGCACGGTTGGGTTATCCACACCCGTATAGATGAGAATCCCGTGATAAAGGGACATGATCTCTGCTTCGACAAGACATGCCTAGAAAATTGCCTCTCCATACGCGTAGTAGCTGGTTGAGAAAAACAGTTCGAATAATGATCGGGCCATGGCGTGATGTCACATTATGAAAAGTTGTCAGCAGATTAGATTTGTGGGAATATTATACTCTCTACTATGGTATGTGGAATTTGTTTTGCAGAGCCGGACATGATCCTTGTGTTCAAAATCTTCCATGGAGTATTCGGAGAAGGAACCTGCCTTGCAATGCCGATGATAATCCGTGCGCCGGACTCATCGTCATTGAAGCCTGCTTCAAGGGCTACTAAGGGAGTCCTGGATTAGGGGGTCCTCGGACGGCAAGACTATGTACTTTGGCTGGACTGTTGGACTATGAAGATACAAGATTGAAGACTTCGTCCCGTGTACGGGTGGGACTCTCCTTTGCGTGGGAGGCAAGCTTGGCAATTCGAATATGTGGATCTCCTCCCTTGTAACCGAATCTGTGTAACCCTAGCCCTCTCCAGTGTCTATATAAACTGGAGGGTTTAGTCCGTAGGACAACAACAATCATAATCATAGGCTAGCTTCTAGGGTTTAGCCGCTACGATCTCGTGGTAGATCAACTCTTGTAATATTGATATCATCAAGATCAATCAAGTAGGACGTAGGGTATTACCTCGATCGAGAGGGCCCAAACCTAGGTAAACTTTGTGTCCCCCGTCTCCTGTTACCATCCTCCTTAGACGCACAGTTCGGGACCCCTACCCGAGATCCGCCGGTTTTGACACCGACAACTGCTACGTCTTGAGCTTGCGTTGGTTTTCCCCGAAGAGGAAGGGATGATGCAGCAGAGTAGCGTAAGTATTTCCCTCAGTTTTTGAGAACCAAGGTATCAATCCAGTAGGAGGACACGCTCAAGTCCCTTGTACTTGCACAAAACAATAGCTACTCGCAACCAATGCGATTAGGGGTTGTCAATCCCTTCACGGTCACTTTTGAGAGTGAGATCTGATATATATAATATTTTTGGCAAAGTAAAAAAGCAAAGCAAGATTAAAGTGATGGAGATTGATATGATGAGAATAGACCCGGGGGCCATAGGTTTCACTAGTGGCTTCTCTCAAGAGCATAAGTATTCTACGGTGGGTGAACAAATTACTGTTGAGCAATTGACATAATTGAGCATAGTTATGACAATATCTAGGCATGATCATGTATATAGGCATCACGTGCGTGACAAGTAGATCAAAACGATTCTACATCTACTACTATTACTCCACTCATCGACCACTATCCAGCATGCATCTAGAGTATTAAGTTAAAAACAGAGTAACGCCTTAAGCAAGATGACATGATGTAGAGAGATAAATTCAAGCAATATGAAATAAACCCCATCTTGTTATCCTCGATGGCAACGATACGATACGTGCCTTGCTGCCCCTTCTGTCACTGGGTAAGGACACCGCAAGATCGAACCCAAAGCTAAGCACTTCTCCCATGGCAAGAACTACCAATCTAGTTGGCCAAACCAAACGGATAATTCAAAGAGACTTGCAAAGATAACCAATCATATATAAAAGAATTCAGAGAAGATTCAAATATTATTCATAAATAGACTTGATCATAAACCCACAATTCATCGATCTCAACAAACACACCGCAAAAAGAAGATTACATCGAATAGATCTCCACAAGAGAGGGGGAGAACTTTGTATTGAGATTCAAAGAGAGAGAAGAAGCCATCTAGCTACTAACTATGGACCCGAAGGTCTGAGGTAAACTACTCACACTTCATCGGAGATGCTATGATGATGTAGAAGCCCTACGTGATGACGGCCCTCTTCCGGCGGAGCTCCGGAGCAGGCCCCAAGATGGGATCTCATGGATACAGAAAGTTGCAGCGGTGGAATTAGGTTTTTGGCTCCTCCCCCGATCATTTAGGGGTACGTGTGTATATATAGGAGGAAGAAGTACGCCGTAGGAGCAACGAGGGGCCCATGAGGCAGGGGGGCGTGCCCTAGGGGGGCGCCCCCACCCTCGTGACCGCCTCTTTTGTTCCTTGGAGCAGGGTCCAAGTCTCCTGGATCACATTCGGTGAGAAAATCACGTTCCCAAAGGTTTTATTCCGTTTGGACTCCGTTTGATATTCCATTTCTTTGAAACACTGAAATAGGCAAAAAACAGCAATACTGGGATGGGCCTCCGGTTAATAGGTTAGTCACAAAAATAATATAAAAGTGGAAAATAAAGCCCAATATAGTCCAAAACAGTAGATAATATAGCATGGAGCAATCAAAAATTATAGATACGTTGGAGACGTATCAGGCATCCCCAAGCTTAATTCCTGCTCGTCCTCGAGTAGGTAAATGATAAAAAGAGAATTTTTGATGTGGAGTGCTACTTGGCATAATTTCAATGCAAATCTTCTTAATTGTGGTATGAATATTCATATTAGAAAGATTCAAGTCAGAAGTTTATATTGACATAAAAATAATAATATTTCAAGCATACTAATAAAGCAATTATGTCTTCTCAAAATAACATGGCCAAAGAAAGTTATCCCTACAAAATCATATAGTATGGCTATGCTCCATCTTCACCACACAAAGTATTTAAATCATGCACAGCCCGATGACAAGCCAAGCAATTGTTTCATACTCTAAGTTTTTCAAAACTTTTGCAATCTTCACGAAATACATGAGCGTGAGCCATGGATATAGCACTATAGGTGGAATAGAATGGTGGTTCTGGAGAAGACAAAAAGGAGGGGAAGATAGTCTCAGATCAACTTGGCGTATCAACGGGCTATGGAGATGCCCATCAATAGATATCAATGTGAGTGAGTAGGGATTGCCATGCAACAGATGCACTAGAGCTATAAATGTATGAAAGCTCAACAAAAGAAACTAGTGGGTGTGCATCCAACTTGCTTGCTCATGAAGTCCTAGGGCAATTTTGAGGAAGCCCATCATTGGAATATACAAGCCAAGTTCTATAATGTAAAATTCCCACTAGTATATGAAAATGACAACATATGAGACTCTCTATATGAAGAACATGGTGCTACTTCGAAGCACAATATATGAGACTCGCTATATCATGGTGCTTCTTTCAAGCACAAGTGTGGAAAAAAGATAGTAGCATTGCCCCTTTTTATTTATTTTCTTTTTTTTGGCCTTCCTTTTTTTGGGACAATGCTCTATTGAATGATGATCATCACACTTTTATTTATTTACAACTCAATGATTACAACTCGATTCTAAAACAAAGTATGACTCTATATGGATGCCTACGGCGGTGTACCGGGATATGCAATGAATCAAGAGTTACAAGTATGAAGAAATTATGAACGGTGGCTTTGCCACAAATACTATGTCAACTACATGATCATGCTAAGCAATATGACAATGATGAATGTGTCATGATGAACTAGATGGTGGAAAGTTGCATGGCCATATATCTCGGAATGGCTATGGAAATGCCATAATAGGTAGGTATGGTGGCTATTTTGAGGAAGGTATATGGTAGGTGTATGATACCGGCGAAAGGTGCGCGGTATTAGAGAGGCTAGAAAAGGTGGAAGGGTGAGAGTGTGTATAATCCATGGACTCAACATTAGTCATAGAGAACACATATACTTATTGCAAAAATCTAGAAGTTATCAAAGCAAAATACACGCATGCTCCTAGGGGGATAGATTGGTAGGAAAAGACCATCCCTCATCCCCGACCGTCACTCATAAGGAAGACAATCAATAAATAAATCATGCTCCGACTTCGTCACATAACGGTTCACCATACGTGCATGCTACGGGAATCACAAACTTTAACACAAGTATTCTTTAAATTCACAACTACCCAACTAGCATGAATTTAATATTATAAACTCCATATCTCAAAACAATTATCATTCTTCAATCTTTTCTTAGTATTCAACACACTCAAAAGAAAGTTTCACAAATCTTGAATACCAAGCATATTATTATTAAGCAAATTACCATGCTATTAAGAGACTCTCAAAATAATTTAAGTGAAGCATGAGAGATCAATAGTTTCTTTAAAACAAATCCACCACCGTGCTCTAAAAGATCTAAGTGAAGCACATAGAGAAAAATTATCTAGCTCAAAAGATATAAGTGAAGCACATAGAGCAAAACTACTTAGCTCAAAAGATATAAGTGAAGCACATAGAGTATTCTATCAAATTTTAATTCATGTATGGATCTCTCAAAAGGTGTGTACAGCAAGGATGATTGTGACATACTAAGACACAAAGACACAAATAATACAAGACGCTCCAAGAAAAACACATATCATGTTGGTGAATAAAAATATAGCTCCAAGTAAATTACCGATGGAAGTGGACGAAAGAGGGGATGCCTTCCGGGGAATCCCCAAGATTTGACTTCTTGGTGTACTTGGATTATCTTGGGGGTGCCATGGGCATCCCCAAGCCTAGCCTCTTGCCACTCCTTGTTCCATGACCCATCAAAATAATTCATGCAAAACTTGAAAACTTCACAACACAAAACTCAAAATAGAAAACTCGTGAGCTCCGTTAGCGAAAGAAAACAAAAAACCACTTCAAGGTACTGTAATGAACTCATTATTTATTTATATTGGTGTTAAGCCTACTATATTACAACTTCTCTATGGATTATAAACTATTTTACTAGCCATAGATTCATCAAAATAAGCAAACAACACACAAAAAACAGAATCTGTCAAAAACAGAACAGTCTGTCGTAATATGTAGCTAGCGCAAGATCTGGAACCGCAAAAATTCTAAAATAAGTTTCTGGACGTGAGGAATTTATCTATTAATCATCTTCAAAAAGAATTAACTAAATAGCACTATTCAAATAAAAATTACAGCAGTTATCGTGAGCACTAAAGTTTCTGTTTTTTATAGCAAGTTCAACAAGACTTTCCCCAAGTCTTCCCAACGGTTCTACTTGGCACAAACACTAATCAAACACAAAAAACACAAGAAAAACAGAGGCTAAATAATTTATTGATTACTAAGCAGGAGCAAAAAGCAAGGAATAAAAATAAAATTGGGTTGCCTCCCAACAAGCGCTATCGTTTAACGCCCCTAGCTAGGCATAAAAGCGAGGATAGATCTAGGTATTGCCATCTTTGGTAGGCAATTCATAAGTGGCTCTCATGATAGTTTCATATGGTAATTTTATTTTCTTTCTAGGAAAGTGTTCCATGCCCTTTTTTAGTGGAAATTGAAATCTAATATTCCCTTCCTTCATATCAATAATCGCACCAACCGTTCTAAGGAATGGTCTACCAAGAATAATAGGGCAAGAAAGATTGCAATCTATATCAAGAACAATGAAATCTACGGGCACATAATTCCTATTTGCAACAATAAGAACATCATTAATCCTTCCCATAGGTTTCTTAATAGTGGAATCCGCAAGATGCAAGTTTAGAGAGCAATCATCAAAATTACGGAAATCTAGCAAATCACATAAAGTCTTGGGAATAGTGGAGACACTAGCACCCAAATCACACACAGCATAAAACTCATGATCTTTAATTTTAATTATAATAGTTGGTTCCCACTCATCATAGAGTTTTCTAGGGATAGAAACATTCAACTCAAGTTTTTCTTTATAAGATTGCATCAAGGCATCAACAATATGTTCGGTGAAGGCTTTATTTTGACTATAAGCATGTGGAGAATTTAGCACGGATTGCAACAAGGAAATACAATCAATTAAAGAGAAACTTTCATAATTAAATTCCTTGAAATCCAATATAGTGGGTTTAGCAACATCTAGATTTTTATTTCTTTCAATCCCACTTTCATCAATTTCATCATTAAGATCTAAATACTCTGAATTTTTAGAACGCCTTCTAGGTAAAGGAAGATCATATTCAGTTTCATCAAGATTCATATTGCAAAATAAAGATTTAATAGGGGACACATCAATAACTTTTAGATCTTCATCTTGATTTTCATAGGAATCCGGTTTAGCAGCCATCTTATTAACTAAGGTGGCTTGCATAACCGAAATTTTAGCAGTCATCTTTTCTAGATGAGCAATTTGGGATCTTATACCCTCAAATTCTTTAGACATATCATCAAGCTCTTTATATATATAACTCATAAAACTTTTTTGTTCCTTAAGCTCGTTTCTAAAGAAATTATTATGCTCAAATTGCAAAACCATGAACTTCCTAACATTGGTTTCGATCTCCTCTAACCTTTTAAGGTGAAGATCACCAAATCTCGGTTGAGCCATCACGAAAAACAAGCAATCTAACACACGAGCAAACAAAAAGGCAAGCGGGCAAAAAGAGGCAAATAGAGAGGGAGGATAGAGGGAGAGAGAGAGCGAATAAATCGGCAAGGGTGAATTGGGGGGAGAGGAAAAGGAGAGGCAAATGGCAAATAATGTAAAGCAAGAGATAGGGACTGTGATGGGTACTTGGTATGTTGAATTTTTGCGTAGACTGCCCGGCAACGGCGCCAGAAATCCTTCTTGCTACGTCTTGAGCTTGCGTTGGTTTTCCCCGAAGAGGAAGGGATGATGCAGCAGAGTAGCGTAAGTATTTCCCTCGGTTTTTGAGAACCAAGGTATCAATCCAGTAGGAGGCCACGCTCAGGTCCCTCGTACCTGCACAAAATGATAGCTACTCGCAACCAACGCAATTAGGGGTTGTCAATCCCTTCACGGTCACTTACGAGAGTGAGATCTGATAGATATAATATTTTTGGTATTTTTGGTATAAAGATGCAAAGTAAGAAGGAAAGGAAAAGTAAAAAGCAAAGCAAGATTAAAGTGATGGAGATTGATATGATGAGAATAGACCCGGGGGCCATAGATTTCACTAGTGGCTTCTCTCAAGAGCATAAGTATTCTACGGTGGGTGAACAAATTACTGTTGAGCAATTGAAAGAATTGAGCATAGTTATGAGAATATCTAGGCAAGATCATGTATATAGGCATCACGTCCGTGACAAGTAGATCGAAATGATTCTGCATCTACTACTATTACTCCACTCATCTACCGCTATCGAGCATGCATCTAGAGTATTAAGTTAAAAACAGAGTAACGCCTTAAGCAAGATGACATGATGTAGAGAGATAAATTCATGAAATATGAAATAAACCCCATCTTGTTATCCTTGATGGCAACGATACAATACGTGCCTTGCTGCCCCTTCTGTCACCGGGTAAGGACACCACAAGATCGAACCCAAAGCTAAGCACTTCTCCCATGGTAAGAACTACCAATCTAGTTGGCCAAACCAAAGGGATAATTCGAAGAGACTTGCAAATATAACCAATCATATGTAAAAGAATTCAGAGAAGATTCAAATATTATTCATAGATAGACTTGATGATGAACCCACAATTCATCGGTCTCAACAAACACACCGCAAAAAGAAGATTACATCGAATAGATCTCCACAAGAGAGGGGGAGAACTTTGTATTGAGATTCAAAGAGAGAGAAGAAGCCATCTAGATACTAACTATGGACCCGAAGGTCTGAGGTAAACTACTCACACTTCATCGGAGAGGCTATGATGATGTAGAAGCCCTCCGTGATGACGGCCCTCTTCCGGCGGAGCTCCGGAACAGGCCCCAAGATGGGATCTCGTGGATACAGAAAGTTGCGGCGGTGGAATTAGGTTTTTGGCTCCTCCCCTGATCGTTTGGGGGTACGTGTGTATATATAGGAGGAAGACACTACTACGAAAAGGCCTACTAATGGCGCACCGGTTTTGCCTACTAATGGCGCATCACCGGTGCGCCATTAGTATCTGGTATACTAATGGCGCACCATCCAGTAAACAGGCAGTGTGCCATTAGTTTTGCTCACGGTGCGCCACTAGTGTCTGCTATACTAATGGCGCACCACATGGTAGTGCGCCATTAGTAACAATTTTTTTAATTTTTTTCTTAATATCAGGTCACTATTTCACCTATGAGATATCCAACACATATATATACAACAAGCATCCATATAACAATCATAGCCAACACACAAGTTCCATCATATATACATACATAGCCAACACATAGTTCCATCGTTACATATTACAAAAGTTTCACATTGTTCATCCGACACCATTATCCATCAATTTACAAAAGTTTCACTTTGATACAAAATAAAAACACAAATGGAAAAGAAGCACTCCATCCATGCAGGCTTCTGCGAATTAAATCAAATCTGCAAAATGATAAACAAGAAGTTAGAAGAAGAAAAAGAAGAAGACTAGAAGAATACTAGAAGAAGAAGAATACTAGAAGAAGAATAAGAAGAATTTTGGAAAGGAAGAAGAATAAGAAGAAGACTATAAGCTTATTATGTAAACTTGATCATTTTGTGCTAACATAAGTTATTTTGGAGCTAACCTATAGGAAACTAAGCATATAAGCTCTAAGTTAGTATATTAGAGGTAACTTAGGTAAAATGAACTTAACCTATGTCATTTTGGAAAAGAAGAAGAATAAGAAAAAGACTATAAGCTTATTATGTAAACTTGATCATTTTGTGCTAACATAAGTTATTTTGGAGCTAACCTATAGGAAACTAAGCATATAAGCTCTAAGTTAGCATATTAGAGCCAACTTAGGTAAAATGAAGCTAACCTATAGGAAACTAAGCATATTAGAGATAACATAGGTAACTAAGTATATATATATATATATATATATATATATCATTTTGGAGATTTGACATACCTGACAAAGTTCAGTTCTCATGCATTGTTCTTCTCCTTCTCCTTCCTCAGCCTGATGCGCCAAGAGCGGCGAGCCGGTGGAGGCGGTGGAGGCAGTGGAATGTAGTCTTCTACCTCAATTGGCGTGGTCATGTCGCCCAGCTGTGGGATCGCCGGCGCCACCACCGGTGCATGGTCATTGTCAGGCACCACCACCATCGCGAGGCCACCTTCAGGCACGACCATCGCTAGGTCATCCTCAGCCACCTCCATCTCTTGCCCATGGTCAGCCACCACCATCTCTTGCCCATGGTCAGCCACCACCATCTCTTGCCCTTGGTCAGCCACCACCAATGCTAGGTCATCCTCAGCCTGATGCCCATCGTCATCCTGCAGCTCCTCATCCCCACTCTGCTCCTCTTCTCCCGCACTCCAGTCCGGATCATCCTTCTTGTTGTCTATGCTGCTGCCAGAATCGCTGCTGCTTTCGCTACAGCCAGAATCGCTGCTGCTTTCGCTACAGCCATAGTCGCTGCTGCTTTGGCTGTAGCCATTGTTGCTGCTGCTACTCCCATTACCTGTCCAAATGCAACAATGACCGTTAACAATCGATGTGAGACAATGCCAAATGTAGAGGAATAAGAAGAGGCAGAACGTACCGGCATCATAATCTTTGGCGTAGCGCATGCGACACATAGTCACGTTGAACACCTTCACGATGAGCATGGCGGCGTCGTCGTCGTATCTGAAGAGAAGGAAGTACCCCAGCCGTAGGTCGTAGGCACGGTAGAACTTCTACCAGCCACGAGACAAGTACATGTGGCCCTCCTTGATCACCAACTCCATGTCCCACAGCCTGTGAAACCCGCTGTCGGCCTGTCGCAGCTTCACATTATTTGGCGGATCTTCACCCATCAGCATGTTCATAAAACTGTCAGGCAGCCTCTCTAGTTTGGGACAATGAGTGTTGTAGCAAACAACAGATATCATAATGAGATGGGTGAAGGGTAGATCTCTCGTTTTATATACCTGCGTCATGGATGATACTGAAGTCCCAAGTATGATAGTGAAGAACTCAGAAGCATCCAACTCGTACTGCGGTGTCGCAGAGCGGCGGTGGCTACTTCCCGCCATCTCTGATAAGCAGCAGAAGAGACCAATTAGTACCCTTACAACAGATCATTAAACATGCATGATAACAGGCATCACAAGTAATTCAGTGGCATCACAAGTAATTCAGAAATTGTGAAACAAGCCTTTCAATGTACGAACTTGAAAGAACTACTGAGGCTTCTGCGACAGTTCAGAAAAGTAATGATCAATTCTCTCTATTTCTGTTTCTAGTTCACATAGTTTGATAACTTGGATGCACAAAGGCTATTGGTGCATTATCATAAGGTTCCATATCATGTAGAAGAAAAAAATATAGGTGACAATAGCAAGCACACATCTGAGCAGACATTAGCAATATATGACAGAAATATACATGCTGATTAACAAGCTTGGGCTTAGCAGTAATATTCTGAGAAAATATTTTCTTGAAGCCTGAACAAGTGGCTTTCCTTTTTAAAAATAGAACCAAAACCATGACACAATCACTTGACAACATCTATTGACTACATTAGATGGAGAACTGCTAAGCGGTGCAAGCAAGCAAAATTGCCAAGCTAGTGCACCAAGTCCAAATTCAGTTAAAGCAAGCTCTTCCTACTGCAAGGATATTGAGCTTTCGAATTGTAGAGAATTTGTTGCTTTCACTTGCCATAATCTACTCCAGCTAGTTGCTGCAAGTGGGTGCAATTATAAATGGCATGGCTACAGAAAATATGAGGACGAGCAAGTGGGTGCAATTATAAACTCACTTACAGTAACAAGAAAGCACATCAAAATCTGAACCAGTATCTGAGCTAGTACTCCAAACTGTATGTAAAATGTGCTCCTACTAAAAAAACAGGACATTGTGCCTGTCAAATATGCAGTTCTCCTTATCAACCTACCTAGCAGTAACAAAACCAAAAAAACTCATGTGGCACCTACATGAGTAGCAGGAGTCTTTCTGAATTGTGATGCTAGGTTATTAATTTCTTACAGAGTGCACCATTTAAAGGCATTGATGTGATTATTTCTCTGCAATTATGTATCCTAAACTAGCAAGGTTATATTTAAAGGCATTTACAGAGTGCACCATTTAAAGGCATTAATTATGTATCCTAAACTAGCAAGCTGTTAACATGTCACTTGATAAAACATGGAGAAAACTACCTAAAGCGATGCAAAGCCTGCTTTGAAGAACGATTTAGAGAATAATAAGAAGCCACACAAAGCTAACAACAGCAAATTAGCACCAGGCAAAAGCAAAAGGGAACGAATTACTACTACCCTTTACACTAGCACCGACCCTTCACAGTAGCAAAAGATGTCTACATACTCGCACCATTCGTCCATCCATCTAGCAAGCAACTAGCACAATTTAACCAACCATCAAGCAAACCATCTACTACCTAACATCAACACACATCCATCTATCCAACATCCATTGATCCATGTAAATAGCAGCATGGACAAGAGAGGAACAGGGAACAGAGAGATGAACAAGGAACATGGAGGTGAGTAAGGAAGAGGGGCTCACCACGGGCAACGCGTCGAAGGAGAGCAGCCGCCGGCCACGGGTAGGGAGAGATGGCGGGAGGTGGCGACGATGGTCACGGCACCATCCTTGGTTCGCCGGCTACTGCTGGGAAGACCGGAGGCGGAGGACGGCAGGGGCCGGCTGGGTGGGCGTGTGCGTCGGGGCCGAGGTCGCCGGCTGCTGCAGGGGTCGGAAGAGGCGCTCGCTCGTCCGAGGTGGAGGAGAGGAGCGGGCGGTGGGGCGAGGAACCCTAGCGCAAGGGTCAGGGCGGCGCGGGTGGGGGTGCGGGGGCGCGGGGGCGGGAGGGGTGTGGAGTTCGGCGAGGGTCGGGGCGGCGGGGGTGGGAGCGCGGGGGCGGCGGGGGTGGAGTCCGGTGAGGGTCGGGGCAGCGGCGTCGTGGGTCGGGGCAGCACGCGGGTGGATCTGGTGGCGAGGGAGAGAGGGTCGAAGGGGATCTGATGAGGGAGAGGGAGGATAGCTTACTAATGGCGCACCACTCCTCGGTGCGCAATTAGAGATCTTTTTTTAGATAGCAATGGCGCACCCCGCAGTGGTGCACCATTAGAATGTTTTTTTATTACAGTTCGAGCACAGGTTATATTGCACCTAACCCAATCCACATTAGAACCCGCCCACTAGCTCGACTGGTCAGCACGCAACACACACACCAGGAGGTCCTGGGTTCGATTCCTAGGCTCCGCAATATATTTTTTTCGCATTTTAAATGCTGTTTGATATTTATTTGAGTTTAAATATGTTCAAACTTGTTTAAATCATAACAATAATATTTTTTTATAAAAACTGTAATAATTTTTTTAAAAATATGTTCAAATTTGTTACTTGAAAATATCATCGGCGGTGGCGGTGGAGCGGGGAAGGGTGCGGGGGGTGCCCGTTGGCGGCGGTGGAGCGGGGGAGGGTGCGGGGGGCCTGGTGCTCGTCGGCGGCGGTGGAGGGGGATCGAGATCGAGTGTCCTCACCACTGGCTCGCATCCTTAGGGTGACTCAGCATCTTGTCTTTTTTATTTATCTCCGGATCATTTCCGTCATCTTCCCGCTTCTTCTCCTCCATATCCGCGTGCCAACGCAGGAGCTTTGCTACCTTAGGGTCCGCAAAATACCGCTGCAGACGAGGAGTGATCGGAAAGTACCACACCAATTTTCGAGGAGCTTTCTTCCTCTTCTTGTATCGAGTGACGCCGCACACCGGACATATGGTAGACTCCGCGTGCTCGTCTCGATAAATGATGCAATTGTTCATGGACATATGGTATTTCACGTGCGGTAAATCCAGAGGACACACGATTTTCTAATGCAGTGCGCCATTAGTAGTTTTGCAAAAAAGTAAAAAAAAATAATTTTCATACTAATGGCGCACCGTTGCATAGTGCGCCATTACTAGTTTAAACTAGTAATGACGCACTGTGCAACGGTGCGCCATTAGTAGTTTTGCCAAAAAGAAAAAAAAAACAAATTACTGGCACACTTTGTCGTCGGTGCGCCATTAGTAGTTCTAACTAATAATGGCGCACTTTGCCCGGATGCGCCATTAGTATGTTTGAAAAAATGGAAAAAATTTTGTTACTAGTGGCGCACCTTTTGTCTGGTGCGCCATTAGTGTCTTCCACACTAATGGCCTACCTCCACCTGGTGCGCCATTAGTATATAGTAGTGGCGCACCACTTCTCTGGTGCGCCATTAGTGTCAATCCTATCTTTATCCCTTTTCTTAGTAGTGAAAAGTACGCCGGAGGAGCAACGAGGGGCCCATGAGGCAGGGGGGCGTGCCCTAGGGGGGCGCCCGCCACCCTCGTGACCGCCTCTTTTGTTCCTTGGAGCAGGGTCCAAGTCTCCTGGATCACGTTCGGTGAGAAAATCACGTTCCCGAAGGTTTTATTCCGTTTGGACTCCGTTTGATATTCCGTTTCTTCGAAACACTGAAATAGGCAAAAAACAGCAATTTTGGGCTGGGCCTCCGATTAATAGGTTAGTCCCAAAAATAATATAAAAGTGGAAAATAAAGCCCAATATAGTCCAAAACAGTAGATAATATAGCATGGAGCAACCAAAAATTATAGATACGTTGGAGACGTATCAACAACCATGCTCTTGCATCCCGCAACACCGTGCTGACGAAGTATACCGGGTGCTCGACGAGGGTAGGCGCACTGATGAGGCTTGCGCCTTCCGGGAGTTGGGGTCCCTCCTGAGGTGATGGGGCCCCCAACGCTTGGTCGCTTGTCGAGGCCTTTGCAGGTTCTGGGGCGTCGCCCTGCTGAGGTTGATCCTCTGATGTCGCTGTTGCGGCCCTTGTGGCACCCTCCTGGTCTTGCATCGTCCCTGCTCGGGGCGTAGCTCGGCACAATGCGCCCTTGGCTTGGTGTTCTTTCCGAACCGCCACAAGAGCCGCACTGGCGGAGTAGGGAGTGGCGGCAAGATAAAGCACTAGGGGCTCGAGAGGTCGCGATGCCACCATCACTGGAGGGCTGGTCAGGTATCTCTTGAGGTCTTGAAATGCTCGGTTGTCCTCCGGGGTCCACTCGAATAGGCCCTTCTTCTTCATCAGCTTGAAGAAGGGTAGGGCACGCTCTCCCAGCTTGGAAATAAAGCGTCCTAATGCTGTGACCCATCAAACAAGCTTCTGCATTTCCTTGAGGGTTTGTGGTGGACTCATGTCTTCAATGGCCTTGACCTTCTCCGGGTTGGCCTCGATTCCCCTGTGGGACACAAGGAAGCCCAACAGCATGCATGAAGGGACGCCAAACACGCACTTCTCTGGGTTGAGCCGCAAATCCACCTGGCAGAGGCTTTCAAAGGTCTCCTCCAGGTCTTGGATCAAGGTCCTCACCTCCCGAGACTTCACCACGATGTCGTCGACGTAGGCTTTAGTGTTCCTCCCGAGCTGCCGAACCAAGGCGATGTGCATGAGCCGCTGGAAGGTTGCGACTGCATTGCATAGTCCGAACGGAATGCAAGTAGTATACCCCACACGGGGTCAGGAAGGCTGCCTTATCCACATCTTCTACCGCCATCTTGATCTGGTGATATCCTGAGAATGCATTCAGGAAGCACAACATGTCGCACTCGGCAGTCGAGTCGACGATCTGGTCGATGTGTGGAAGCGGGAACGGATCTTGGGGGAAGGCCTTGTTGACGTTGGTGAAGTCGACGCACATCTGCTCCTTCCCGCCTTTCTTGGGGACGGCGACATGGTTTGTGATACATCTCCAACGTATCTATAATTTTTGATTGCTCCATGCCATATTATCTACTGTTTTGGACATTATTGGGCTTTATTATCCACTTTTATATTATTTTTGGGACTAACCTATTAACCGGAGGCCCAACCTAGAATTATTGTTTTTGCCTGTTTTAGGGTTTCGAAGAAACGAAATATCAAACGGAGTCCAAACGGAATGAAACCTTCGGAAACATGATTTTCTCATCACATAAGATCTAGGAGATTTGGACCCTCCATCAAGAAAGCCACGAGGCGTTCATGAGGGTGGAGGGTGCGCCCCCCTAGGGCGCGCCCCCTGCCTCGTGGACCCCTGTTGCTCCACCGACGTACTTCTTCCTCCTATATATATCCACGTACCCCAAACGATCAGATATGGAGCCAAAAACCTAATTCCACCGCCGCAACTTTCTATATCCACGAGATCCCATCTTGGGGCCTGTTCCGGAGCTCCGCCGGAGGGGGCATCGATCACGGAGGGCTTCTACATCATCATCCAAGCCCCTCCGATGAAGTGTGAGTAGTTTACTTCAGACCTACGGGTCCATAGTTAGTAGCTAGATGTCTTCTTCTCTCTTTTTGGATGTCAATACAATATTCTCCCCCTCTCTCGTGGAGATCTATTCAATGTAATCTTCTTTTTGCGGTGTGTTTGTTCTGATGAATTGTGGGTTTATGATCCAGTCTATCTATGAATAATATTTGAATCTTCTATGAATTCTTTTATGTATGATTGGTTATCTTTGCAAGTCTCTTCGAATTATCAGTTTGGTTTGGCCTACTAGATTGGTTGTTCCTGCCATGGAAGAAGTGCTTAGCTTTGGGTTCCATCTTGCGGTGTCCTTTCCCAGTGACCGAAGGGGCAGCAAGGCACGTATTGTATCATTGCCATCACGGATAACAAGATGGGTTTTTTTATCATATTGCATGAAACTATCCCTCTACATCATGTCATCTTGCTTAAGGCGTTACTCTGTTTTTAACTTAATACTCTAGTTGCATGCTGGATAGCAGTCGATGAGTGGAGTAATAGTAGTAGATGCAGGCAGGAGTCGGTCTCCCTGTCTCGGACGTGATGCCTATATACATAATCATACCTAGATATTCTCATAACTATGCTCAATTCTGTCAATTGCTCAACAGTAATTTGTTCACCCACCGTAGAATACTTATGCTCTTGAGAGAAGCCACTAGTGAAACCTATGGCCCCGGGTCTCTTTCTCATCATATCAATCTCCGGCACTATTATTGCTTTGCTTTTACTCTGCCTTTTGCTTTTCACTTTGCATCTCTATACCAAAAGTACCAAGAATATTATTTATCATCTCTATCAGATCTCACTTTCGTAAGTGGCCGTGAAGGGATTGACAACCCCTAAGCGCATTGGTTGCGAAGCTATTGTTTCTATGTAGGTATGAGGGACTCGCACATAGCCTCCTACTGGATTGATACCTTGGTTCTCAAAAACTGAGGGAAATACTTACGCTACTTTGCTCCATCATCCTCTCCTCTTCGAGGAAATCCAACGCAGTTCTCAAGAGGTACCAAGAAGAATTTCTAGCGCCGTTGCCGGGGAGTCTGCGCAAAAGTCAACATACCAAGTACCCATCACAATCCCTATCTCCCGCATTACATTATTTGCCATTTTCCTCTCCCCCCAATTCTCCCTTGCCGTTTTATTCGCCCTCTCTCTCTATCCTCCCTCTCTTTCTCTATTTGCCTCTTTTTGCCCGTTTGCCTTTTTGTTTGCTTGTGTGTTAGTTTGCTCGCTTGTCGTCATGGCTAGTCTCATATCTTCTCCATTGTCTCTCGAGAATGAAGTTCTAAATTTTAAACAAAGGGAGGGAGAAAATCTAAAAGATGCTTGGTATAGAATTTGCAATGCTCAAAATAGATCTACCAGGAAGCAATCTACTTCAGTTCTTCTCCGCAATTTTTATGTAGGTGCTAGTCCTTGGTGTAGATATATCCTTGATACCATTACCGGAGGGAATTTCTTGGGTTACCATACTTTTGATTCTTATAATGCTATGTTAGATTTATTTGGCCCACCACCTCTTTTGGTTAATGGAACTATGTTAACTTTGGAGCATGTTATGCAAAGACTTGAAATTATTGAAAATAAAGTTGCTACCGTTGAATTAATTGAAAATCTAGATAAAAAAATCCACAATCAAGTTACCAAATATGGATCTAAGGTAGGAATGACTTTGAAAAATATTAAGGAAAAGGAACCCATAGTTAATGAGAAAATAAATCTAGATTCCACTAGAATCGATAAACTTGAGGGTATCATTACGAACTTGGGGACCGCCTTTTCTTCCGTAACGAATACTCCAAGCCCTCCTACTAAAATTGCCAAGCTTATGTATGTTCCTAAAAATAAGGGTGAATCATCTAGTAAGGAAACTACGGATCTTAAATCTATAAGTATTCATCCCAATCTTTTTACTATCATTAAGGAACCAATTGCTACAAATGAATTTTTCAATCTTGTGCCTAAGAGTTTAATAATCACTAGAAAGAAAGAAATTCCTAAGGGAGATAGATGCCTCATTGATGAATTTCCTACCAAAGATGGCAATACCTAGATCTATTCTTGTTTGTTATGCCTAGCTACGGGCGTTAAACGATAGCGCTTGTTGGGAGGCAACCCAATTTTATTTTTATTCCTTGCTTTTTTCTCCTGTTTAGTAATAAATAAATTATTTAGCTTCTGTTTTGGTTGTGTTTTTTGTGTTTAATTAGTGTTTGTGCTAAGTAGAACCATTGGGAAAACATGGGGAAAGTCTTGTTGAACTTACTGTAAAAAAGAGAAACTTTAGCGCTCACGAGAACTGCTGCCATTTTTATTTGGGGTGTGCTATTTAGTTAATTATTTTTGTAGATGATTAATATATAAATTCCTCACGTCCAGAAATTTATTTTAGGATTGTTGGGGTTCCAGATCTTGCGCTAGCTACATATTACTATAGACTGTTCTGTTTTTCGTGTGTTGTTTGCTTATTTTGATGAATCTATGGCTAGTAAAATAGTTTATGAACCATAGAGAAGTTAGAATATAGTAGGTATAACACCCATATAAATAAAGAATGAGTTCATTACAGTACCTTGAAGTGGTCTTTTGTTTTCTTTCACTAACGGAGCTCATGAGATTTTCTACTTTAAGTTTTGTGTTGTGAAGTTTTCAAGTTTTGGGTAAAGATTTGATGGATTATGGAACAAGGACTGGCAAGAGCCTAAGCTTGGGGATGCCCATGGCTCCCCCAAGATAATCTAAGGACACCTAAAAGCCAAAGCTTGGGGATGCCATAGAAGGCATCCCCTCTTTCGTCTACTTCTATTGGTAACTTTCCTTGGAGCTATATTTTTATTCACCACATGATATGTGTTTTGCTTGGAGCATCTTTTATGATTTGAGTCTTTGCTTGTTAGTCTACCACAATCATCCTTGCTGTACACACCTTTTGAGAGAGCCATACATAATTTGGAATTTGATAGAATGCTCTATGTGCTTCACTTATATCTTTTGAGTTATATAATTTTGCTCTAGTGCTTCACTTATATCTTTTAGAGCACGGTGGTGGATTTGTTTTATAGAAACTATTGATCTCTCATGATTCACTTAGATTATTTTGAGAGTCTTAATAGCATGGTAATTTTAATAATAATAATATGCTTGGTATTCAAGATTTGTAAAACTTTCTTTGGAGTGCGTTGAATACTAAGAAAAAATTGATGCTTGATAATTGTTTTGAGATATGAGGATGGTGATATTAGAGTCATGCTAGTTGAGTAGTTGTGAATTTGAGAAATGCTTGTGTTAAAGTTTGTGATTTCCGTAGCATGAACGTATGGTAAACCGTTATGTGATGAAGTCGGAGCATGATTTATTTATTGATTGTCTTCCTTATGAGTGGCGGTCGGGGACGAGCGATGGTCTTTTCCTACCAATCTATCCCCCTAGGAGGATGCGCGTAACAGTTTGCTTTGATAACTTCTAGATTTTTTCAATAAGTATATGAGTTCTTTATGACTAATGTTGAGTCCATGGATTATACACACTTTCCTTCCTTCCACCATTGCTAGCCTCTCTAATACCGCACACTTTTCACCGGTATCATACACCCACCAAATACCTTCCTCAAAACAGCCGCCATACCTACCTATCATGGCATTTCCATAGCCATTCTGAGATATATTGCCATGCAACTTTCCACCGTTCCGTTCATTATGACACGCTCCATCATTGTCATATTGCTAGCATGATCATGTAGTTGACATCGTATTTGTGGCAAAGCCACCGTTCATAATTCTTTCATACATGTCACTCTTGATTCATTGTATATCCCGGTACACCACCGGAGGCATTCATATAGTGTCATATTTTGTTCTAAGTATTGAGTTGTAATTGCTGAGTTGTAAGAAAAATAAAAAAATGTGATGATCATCATTTTTAGAGCATTGTCCCAAGTGAGGAAAGGATGATGGAGACTATGATTCCCCCACAAGTCGGGATGAGACTCCGGACGAAAAAAAAGAGGCCATAAAAAAAAGAGAAGGCCAAAAAAAGAGAGAAAATAGAGAAGGGATAATGTTACTATCCTTTTACCAAACTTGTGCTTCAAAGTAGCACCGTGATCTTCATGATAGAGAGTCTCTCATTCTGTCACTTTCATATACTAGTGGGATTTTTTCATTATAGAACTTGGCTTGTATATTCCAATGATGGGGTTCCTCAAGATACCCTAGGTCTTCGCGAGCAAGCGAGTTGGATGCACACCCACTTAGTTTCTTTTGTTGAGCTTTCATATACTTATAGATCTAGTGCATCCATTGCCTGGCAATCCCTACTCACTCACATTGATATATATTGATGGGCATCTCCATAGCCCGTTGACACGCCTAGTTGATGTGAGACTATCTTATCCCTTTTTGTCTTCTCCACAACCACCATTCTATTCCACCTATAGTGCTATATCCATGCCTCACGCTCATCTATTGCGTGAAACAATTGCTTGGCTTGTCATCGGGGTTGTGCATGATTTAAATACTTTGTGTGGTGAAGATAGAGCATAGCCAGACTATATGATTTTGTAGGGATAGCTTTCTTTGGCCATGTTATTTTGAGAAGACATAATTGCTTTGTTAGTATGCTTGAAGTATTATTATTTTTATATCAACATGAACTTTTGTCTTGAATCTTTTGAATCTGAATATTCATACCACAATTAAGAAGATTTACATTAAAATTATGCCAAGTAGCACTCTGCATCAAAAATTTTGTTTTTATCATTTACCTGCTCGAGGATGAGTAGGAATTAAGCTTGGGGATGCTTGATACGTCTCCAACGTATCTATAATTTTTTATTGCTCCATGCTATATTATCTACTGTTTTGGACATTATTGGCCTTTATTATCCACTTTTATGTTATTTTTGGAACTAACCTATTAACCGGAGGCCCAGCCCAAAATTGATGTTTTTTTGCCTGTTTTAGGGTTTCGAAGAAAAGGAATATCAAACGGAGTCCAAACGGAATGAAACCTTCGGAAACGTGATTTTCTCATCAGATATGATCCAGGAGACTTGGACCCTCCGTCAAGAAAGCCACGAGGTGGTCACGAGGGTGGAGGGCGCCCCCCCTAGGGCACGCCCCCTGCCTCGTGGGCCCCCTGTTGCTCCACCGACGTACTTCTTCCTCCTATATATATCCACGTACCCCCAAACGATCAGATACGGAGCCAAAACCCTAATTCCACTGCCGCAAATTTCTGTATCGACGAGATCCCATCTTGGGCCTGTTCCGGAGCTCCGCCGGAGGGGCATCGATCACGGAGGGCTTCTACATCATCAACCAAGCCCCTCCGATGAAGTGTGAGTAGTTTGCTTCAGACCTACGGGTCCATAGTTAGTAGCTAGATGGCTTCTTCTCTCTTTTTAGATCTCAATACAATGTTCTCCCCCTCTCTCGTGGAGATCTATTCGATGTAATCTTCTTTTTGCGGTGTGTTTGTTGAGACTGATGAATTGTGGGTTTATGATCCAGTCTATCTATGAATAATATTTGAATCTTCTCTGAATTCTTTTATGTATGATTGGTTATCTTTGCAAGTCTCTTCGAATTATCAGTTTGGTTTGGCCTACTAGATTGGTTGTTCTTGCCATGGGAGTAGTGCTTAGCTTTGGGTTCGATCTTGCGGTGTCCTTTCCCAGTGACAGAAGGGGCAGCAAGGCACCGTATTGTATCGTTGCCATCGAGGATAACAAGATGGGGTTTTTATCATATTGCATGAAACTATCCCTCTACATCATGTCATCTTGCTGAAGGCATTACTTTGTTTTTAACTTAATACTCTAGATGCATGCTGGATAGCGGTCGATGAGTGGAGTAATAGTAGTAGATGCAGGCACGAGTTGGTCTACTTGTATCGGACGTGATGCCTATATACATGATCATACCTAGATATTCTCATAACTACACTCAATTCTGTCAATTGCTCAATATTAATTTGTTCACCCACTGTAGAATACTTATGCTCTTGAGAGAAGCCACTAGTGAAACCTATGGCCCCCGGGTCTCTTTCTCATCATATCAATCTCCATCACTTTATTATTGCTTTGCCTTTACTTTTTCTTTTTTCTTTTCACTTTGCATCTGTATACCAAAAATTCTATCAATTGCTCATTATTTATCATCTCTATCAGATCTCATTTTCGTAAGTGACCGTGAAGGGATTGACAACCCATAAGCGCGTTGCTTGCGTTGAGCTATTGTTTTTGTGTAGGTACGAGGGACTCGCGCATAGCCTCCTACTGGATTGATACCTTGGTTCTAAAAAACTGAGGGAAATACTTATGCTACTTTGCTGCATCATCCTCTCCTCTTCGGGGAAATCCAACGCAGTGCTCAAGAGGTAGCAGTTTGCCAGCCACTCGGGGTATTGAACCTCGCGAATGACACCCGCAGCCTCCAACTTGCGGGTTTCTTGGACGATGAAAGCTTGTTTTTTTGTGAACTTCCTCCTCGCCTTCTGCTTTACAGGGCGTACGTTGGGGCACACCTTCAGGTGGTGCTCTATCACCCCTCTTGGGACCCCTACCAGTTGATCGGTCTCCCAAGCGAACACTTCCTTGTTTGCGCGCAAGAACTTCACCAGCGCCTCCTCCTAATCAGGCCCAAGGTTGGCACCAATGGTAAAGGTGGCCCCTGAGGACCCGTCCTCCTCAACTGGCACTTGCTTGGTTTCTGCCTTGTCCTAAGTGAAAAACTGCTTCTTCTTGGTTGGTGCGGCTCCCTTGGCCTTGGAGGTATCCGCGTTGGCGAGTTGTGCTGCCGCGGTGGCCTTGAGGGTGAGCTTGAGCATCATCAAGGCTTCCTTGGTGTCCCCAACTACCGTGAGGACACTCTTGCTCCCGGGCATCTTCATGAGGTTGTAAGCTGGATGGGTCACCGCCATGAACTGAGCCAAGGCTGGGTATCCGGGGATGGCATTGTACGGGAGGCCGATGTGGGTGATGTCGAAATCAATGAGCTAGGTGCGGTTGTTGTCGCGCGTGCCGACGGTGGAGGCAGGATGATCCCCTGGGTCGAAGGTGAGGTCTGCCTCGGGCGCGGCCCAGCCGACGGAGCCACCGGGCGCTTGGAAGTGGCGCCGATCTGGCGAAAGAACGGCTTGACGTGACGATCCGAGGGTGGTGCTTGTGAGCCGCCGAGGAGGGCCGCAACTGCATTGTGCACCGGCACCGCGTAGCGTGTGGCGAAGAGGCCGCACATCTCCTCCCAAGATGCCACCATGGATCCGGGGAGGTTGAGCAGCCAGGCGTGCGGTGTGCCAGTGAGGGCCATGGGAAGCTAGTTGGCCATGATCTTGTTGTCGCCCCGAGCTTAAGGACGGCCTCCTCATACGCCAGCAGGAAAGCCGATGGGTCCGTCGCGCCATCGTAGAGCAGCGATATCTCCGGCTTGAACTTGGGTGGCCACTTCACCTACCGCGGGGCAGGAGCAAGGGCTCGGAGCCCCCGAGCGTCACTGTGGGCACCCGTAGATCCAGCCAGCAGGGTGGCGCCAGCCATGGAGAGTGGGTGCGAAGGTGGTGGTGCGCGAATTGACAGAAGGAAAACTCCGGCGCACTCCTACCTGGTGCGCCAAATGTCGGATCTCGGGTTCCAGTAAAACCCTTAAGGTTCGAACACTGGGGTGCACGTGAAGATCTCCCCCTACCGATCCACGTTCTAGCTTCACTAAGATCTCACGGGCTAACTCGACGAACTCGCAACACAAAGGACACAAGATTTATACTAGTTCGGGCAGCCGTTGTGGTGTAATACCCTACTCCAATGTGGTGGTGGTCGATTGCCTCTTGGGCTGAGGATGAATAGTACAAGGGGAAGAACGGCCTCCCAAGGAGAGGTGTTCTTGTGCTAGGATGGGTGTGTGGATGGGTTGGATCCCTCCGAGACGAGTTGCCTCCTACTACGGTGGCTAATCCTATTTATAGAGGCCCTGGTCCTCTCCCCAAATATTGAGTGGGAAGGGAGCCAACAATGACCAATTTGAAAGGGGACAACTAGTACAGCTTATCCTGACTAAAGCCGTCTTCGCTTGCAAAAGGCTCTGGTGGTGACGCCGCCTTGGGCTCCATGGTGACCTCCGTCTTGCCGTCCTGCAGGTCTTGGTCTTCTTGCACTGATATGGTAACCTTTGCTTGACGCCTCGGTACTCTGCTTTTCCACTTACCTCCTTAGCACCAAAAAGGAAACAAGGACACTATGGACGCTGGCGCCCGCCTGGCGCCCGCCTAGTATCGATCGTCATGGCTCACGTCACTGGAACCTCGTGAGGTTTTTCTTGCCTCGGTTTCTCTGCCCCTAGCGAGCCAGCCTGGTGAGGCCACTCCTAAGGAGGTCTTTTGTCGTCCGCCTCGCGAGGGTCTTGAATGCTTGTTGGTGAAGATGGGTCATACGGGCCCGCTCGTACAGCCACGCCGTGGGCCGCAGGCAGGCAACTCTAGGGACCCCCGTTCCCAGAATGCCGACAATCACCATAATCTTGCGTGTGCGTAGGTTTTTTTTTTGAAATTACTGCGTTCCCCAATAGTGGCATCCGAGCCAGGTTTATGCGTAGATGTTATATGCACGAGTAGAACACAAAGGAGTTGTGGGCGTGGGTTGATACGTCTCAGTCGTATCTACTTATCCAAACACTTTTGCCCTTGTTTTGGACTCTAACTTGTATGATTTGAATGGAACTAACCCGGACTGACGCTGTTTTCAACAGAATTGCCATGATGTTGTTTTATGTGCAGAAAACAAATATTCTCGGAATGACCTGAAACTCCATGGAACATCTTAGAAAAAATAATAAAAAATCCTCGCCAAAGAAGAAGACCAGGGGCCCACACCCTGTCCACGAGGGTGGGCCCCCCCTCTAGGGCGCGCCCCTACCTCATGGGCCCCATGGATGCCCTCCGACGCCAACTCCAACTCTATATATTTGCTTTCGGAGAGAAAAAAATCAGAGAGAAGAAATCATTGCGTTTTACGATATGGAGCCGCCGCCAAGCCCTAAAACCTCTTGGGAGGGCTGATCTGGAGTCCGTCCGGGGCTCCGGAGAGGGGGATTCGTCGCCGTCGTCATCATCAACCATCCACCATCACCAATTTCATGATGCTCACCGCCGTGTGTGAGTAATTCCATCGTAGGCTTGCTGGACGGTGATGGGTTGGATGAGATTTATCATGTCATCGAGTTAGTTTTGTTAGGGTTTGATCCCTAGTATCCACTATGTTCTGAGATTGATGTTGCTATGACTTTGCTATGCGTAATGCTTGTCACTAGGGCCCGAGTGCCATGATTTCAGATATGAACCTATTATGTTTTCATGAATATATGTGAGTTCTTGATCGTATCTTGCAAGTCTATAGTCACCTACTATGTGTTATGATCCGGCAACCCCGAAGTGACAATAATCGGGACCACTAGTTTGAGGAGTTCACATATTCACTATGTGCTAATGCTTTGTTCCAGTTCTCTATTAAAAGGAGGCCTAAATATGCCTTAGTTTCCAAAAGGACCCAGCTGCCACGGGAGGGTAGGACAAAAGATGTCATGCAAGTTCTTTTCCATAAGCATGTATGGCTATATACGGAATACATGCCTACATTACATTGATGAATTGGAGCTAGTTCTGTGTCACCCTATGTTATGACTGATACATGATGAACCGCATCCGGCATAATTATCCATCACTGATCTGGTGCCTACGAGTTTTCCATATACTGGTATACGCTTATTTACTTTCCCGCTGCTACTGCTACAATCACTACAAAATACCAAAAACATTACTTTTGCTGTCTTTACTTTTGTTGCTGCTACCACCACTATCATATTACTTTGCTATTAACACCTTGCTGCATATACTAAGTTTACAGGTGTGGTTGAATTGAAAACTCAACTGCTAATACTTGAGAATATTCTTTGGCTCCACTTGTGTCGAATCAATAAATTTGGGTTGAATACTCTACCCTCAAAAGCTGTTGCGATCCCCTTTACTTGTGGGTTATCAAGACTAATTTCTGGCGCCGTTGCCGGGGAGCATAGCTCTATTCTTTGAGTCACTTGGGATTTATATCTGCTGGACACTATGAAGAGCTTGAAAGATGCTAAGACAACAATTTATCCCTCAACTACGAGGTGAGGTAAGGAACTGCCATCTAGCTCTGCACTTGATTCACCTTCTGTTATGAGTGAGTTTGCGACACCTACACCTGCTTCTGCTATTCGTTCTGATATGTCACATGTTATTGATGATGCCACTTCTACTATGCATGATAGTTATGATGAAACAGCTTCTATGCCTGATACTACTGTGCCCCTTGGTGAATTTCTTGATGAACAAATTGCTAGGGCTAGAGAAAAAGAAATTATTGAATTCGAATACAATGATGAAAGTGATGATGAAAATATGCCTGTTATTCCTGAGGGTTATCTTTTTGATATGGAATCTTCTGCCGCTATTTTAGCTTGCAGGGATAGATATGAGCTTAAGAGGTTATTAGTTAAATGGAACAAAGAATCACTTAGAGATAAAATGAAACCCGACCCTGCTTTTGGTACTTCACCTATCTGTGTTCCTGATAAGGATTATGAATTCTCTGTTGATCCTGATATAATTACTTTGGTTGAATCTGATCCGTTTTATGGCTATGAATCTGAAACTGTTGTGGCACATCTTACTAAGTTAAATGATATAGCCGCCCTGTTTACTAATGATGAGAGATCGCGTTACTTTTATATACTCAAAATATTTTCGTTCTCATTAAAGGGTGATGCTAAGATATGGTTTAATTCTCTTGATCCTGGTTGTCTGCGTAGTCCCCAGGATATGATTTATTACTTCTCTACTAAATATTTCCCTGCTCATAAGAAACAAGCTGCTTTGAGGGAAATATACAACTTCGTGAAAATTAAAGAAGAGAGTCTCCCACAAGCTTGGGGGAGGCTTCTCAAGTTACTTAATGCTTTGCCTGATCATCCTCTTAAGAAACATGAAATACTTGACATCTTTTATAATGGACTAACTGATGCTTCCAGAGACTACCTGGATAGTTGTGCTGGTTCTCTTCTCAGGGAAAGAACACCGGATGAAGCTAAAATTCTATTGAATAATATGTTGACAAATGAAAATAATTGGGCACCTCCTGAGCCAGCTCCTGCTCCAATTACCGAGCCTATTCTTAAACCAACTCCGAAGAAGAGAGGTGTTCTATTCCTCAGTCCAAAAGATATGCAAGAGGCAAAGAAAACTATGAAAGAAAAAGGTATTAAAGCCGAAGATGTTAAGAATTTACCTCCTATTGAAGAAATACATGGTCTTAATATACCGCCTATTGAAGAAACATATGATCTCAATTCTTTATTTATTGAAAAACCTCCTGATCCCGATATCCCGACACAGGTAGTAAAGGTAAATTTTCTCTACAGATATGATAAAGCTGAAGTCCCTCCTACTAAAATTGCTAGTCAGTGCTTGTATGAGTTTGATAACTTTATGTTTAAGCAAGACAACTTCAATGCTTATTTTGGTAGAAAATTAAAAGAAAATGCTTATATGATTAGACCCTTGGGTGATTATATGGCTAATATTAAAGGTGAACTTAAACTTGTTAGCAAACATGCTTCTATGGTTACTACTCAAGTAGAACAAGTACTTAAAGCTCAAAAAGAAGTGCTTCATGAAATAAATAGTAAGAAAAATGATTATGCTGTTAGGGTGGCTACTAGAGCTGGTAGAATGACTCAGGAACCTATGTATCCTGAAGGCCACCCTAAGAGAATCGAGAAAGATTCTCAAAGAAATAATATTGATCTTCCTAGTTCTTCTAAAAAGAAGAAGAAGAAAAATGATAGAACTGTGCAAACTTCTAGTGAACCTATTGCTGAACCACCTGATAATCCAAATGATATCTCTATGTCTGATGCTGAAACACAATCTGGTAATGAACAAGAACCTAATGAAAATATTAATGATGATGTTCATGATGATGCTCAACCTAGTAATGACAATGATGTAGAAATTGAACCTGCTATTGATCTTGGTAACCCATAATCAAAGAATCAACGTTATGATAAAAGAGACTTTGTTGCTAGGAAACATGGTAAAGAAAGGGAACCTTGGGTTTAGAAACCCATGCCTTTTCCTCCAAAACCATCCAAGAAAAAGGATGATGAGGATTTGGAGCGCTTTGCTGAAATGATTAGGCCTATCTTTTTGCGTATGCGATTAACTGATGTGCTCAAAACTAATCCTTATGCTAAATATATGAAGGATATCATTACTAATAAAAGAAAGATACCGGCAGTTGAGATTTCCACCATGCTTGCTAATTATACTTTTAAGGGTGGAATACCAAAGAAACTTGGAGACCCCGGAGTACCTACTATACCTTGCTCCATTACAAGAAATTATATTAAAACTGCTTTATGTGATCTTGGAGCCGGTGTTAGTGTTATGCCTCTCTCTTTATATCGTAGACTTGATTTGAATAAGTTGACACCTACTAAAGTATCTTTGCAAATGGCTGATAAATCAACTGCTATACCTGTCGGTATTTGTGAGGATGTGCCTGTTGTGGTTGCAAACATTACTATTTTAACGGACTTTGTTATTCTTGATATTCTCGAGGATGATAGTATGTCTATTATTCTTGGAAGACCATTTCTTAATACTGCAGGGGCTGTTATTGATTGCAACAAAGGCAATGTCACTTTTCATGTTAATGGTAATGAGCATACGGTACACTTTCCGAGGAAACAACCTCAAGTTCATAGTATCAATTCTATCGGTAAAATTCCATCGATTATATTTGGAGGTTTTGAATTTCCTCTCCCTACTGTCAAGAAGAAATATGATATACTTATTATTGGGGATGTGCATATCCTCGTTGAGGTAACTTAGTGTTATTCAAATTTCTACAGTTTCATGATTATCGGAATGAGTTTGTTAACAAGACTTGATCAACCTTGTTAGTGGATTCTTTTTGATGAGCATGAGATGGATGAAACTAGAAGCACAAACTTCTGTACCCTCTCTATACTTTCTGTTAACTATTAGAAATAAAGTAAAAATAGTATTTTTCTGTCTATTTCCTGGCTTATCCGTGCAATATAAGAATATCCCGAAAATAAAAGTCCTCAGAATGCCATGCCAATTTTAATATGATTTTTCGGGAATATTTGAGGATTTACTGTGCAAAAATTACCGCAGGAGGAGCTGCCACCTGGCCATGAGGGTGGTGGGCGCGAGTTCCAGCCACTTTTGCTGTGATCTTCGATCTACTTGCTCAAAGCATCTCTCGCAAAACTGCTTGGGGAGATTGTTCCTTGGTATGTGACTCCTCCATTGGTCCAATTAGTTTTTATTCTAGTGCTTTATTCTTTGCAAATTTGTGCTGCATAGGTGACCATGTTCTTGAGCTTGCATGTCAAATTTATATGGTTCCAAATAGTTCTAATGCTTGATATAAGCTCTAGGCACTTGTAGGAGTAGTTGTTATTAGTTTTATTGAGTTTGGTTTACTTTTATTTTGAAGTTACTAAAAATTTCAGACTTTTTCAGAAAATGATGAGGACATTATTGAGGGGCTCAACGAGCCAAAGCTCGAAGGAAAAGGCGCCGAAGCCTAAGTATAATTTGCCGCGCACCGCGGAGATTCGGGCATGTGAATGGCCTTCTCATGATTTCTTGAGAGCAGCCGGTATCTATGAAGATTTTCATGAATTGGCTCACAATGCAGGCCTCACCGCTTTCCTCCACGACCAATGCGATCAGTATCTCTTACTCACAAATACATTTGTGCAAAACTTTCATTTTCATTTATATGATGAGCATAAGGAGATGCCACTTTATGATTTTTGTCGGATTTGTTTAGTCCCTTTTGACGGCATGCAAGACAGAAGAACCACATCGTGATGATGTGGTTGGGTTTATTGATACTATCACTGTAGGAGAAACTAGGAAGGTTTCCGATGCACGAATCACTAGCATACATTTTCATGTTTTACGTTACTTTGCATTATTTGCTAGTCGTTGTTTAATTGGACGCGGAAACTGTGGAAACCTTAGTATCCCTGATATAATTATTCTGCTCCACGGTTTATACAGTGATAACGCTTTTAGTATGGGCGGTATTATTGCTAGACGGTTAAGTATGAACCATACCAAAGGCCCCATCTTTGGAGGCATCTATGCTACACGCCTAGCCGTACATTTTAACATACCTATTAGGCATGCTGAGAAGGACGAAAAGGTGCTGCCTCGTGTTTATCTAGATCATAAAAGTATGGTGGCACATGATTTTATTGTTAAGAATAGGGCAGGAGAGCTTAAATATCAATTGTTCTTTAACAAACATCATCCTGAAACTATTATCCCGCCTGCTCCTTCTTTATTTGATTTGACTGTAGGCACGTACCTTGTTCCATTGACGGCTGTTCACGCCTACCGGAACCCTGCACCAGCCAAGGAGCCAGAACCGGAACGACAATTTGATCCTTCACAACAGTCTAACTATCAGTGGGATCCGGAGATGAGTGCCAGCCAGTGGCAATCGGATCCTTCTTCTTCCTCATCACAGTACGGCCCTAAGAATTATTATTATGGATATCAGCCAAGCCAGCCGTGGCCATAGGCCAACTTAGGCCAAAAGCCTAAGCTTGGGGGGGGGGGGTATGTATTTCTCACCGACATTACATTTATGCTCACACACACTCATTACTAGATGTCAGTGCTCATACTCTTTCACTATAATATCCATGCTAGTTTATTTTCTTTTTCCTGCTTTCTTCTTGTGTGTTTGTTAAACCTTAAGAAAAACCAAAAAAATTAGTAGTAGTTTATTTTTCTGCTGTAGTAGTAATAATTAAAAAGAAAACCCAAAAATATTTCCCGTTCTTCTTTTGCTTGTTGGGAGCTTTCCCCTGTATATAGTTTTATTTCTTTTCTTTGCGGGGGTTAGTAGGAGAAGACCATAATTAAATTGTTGAAGTGGCTCTTATATGCTTTATTGTTGATTTAACTGAGAGCCCATATTGCCTTGTCTTCTCCTGTTTATTGAATGCCCGCAGATTCCAGCTTAGTCCAATGCACGTACACTCTTATTATTCACATCGTTCGGTCGTGCAAGTGAAAGACAATTATGAAGATATATGATGGACTGACTGAGATGAGAAAAGCTGGTATGAACTCGACCTCTTTTGTTTTTGTAAATATGATGAGTCCCTCGTTCTTGATTCAGCTTATTATGAATAAACATGTTTGCAATGGCAATTAGAGATCATAGTTGCTTGTGCCATGCTTGATTAGCTATGAGATATAATGGTTTACCTTATGCGCACAACATGCTATTGTGATGATTATGATGTGGTATGATGGGGTGGTATCCTCCTTTGAATGATTTAAGTGACTTGACTTGGCACATGTTCATGCATGTAGTTGGAATAAAATCAACATAGCCTTCACGATATTTATGTTCATGGTGGATTATATCCTACTCATGCTTGCATCCAATGTTTATTAATTTTAATGCATGTACATGGCTGTTGTCGCTCTCTAGTTGGTCACTTCCCAGTCTATTGCTAGCCTTCACTTGTACTAAGCAGGAATACTGCTTGTGCATCCAATCCCTTAAACCCCAAAGTTATTCGAGATGAGTCCACTATACCTTCCTATATACGGTACCTACCTGCCGTTCCAAGTAAATTTGTATGTGCCAAACTCTAAACCTTCAAATAAACATTCTATTTTGTATGCTCGAATAACTCATGTATCAACCAAGGCTGTCCTTATCTTCCGTGTTAGGCGGGTTATTCTCAAGAGGAGTGGACTCCACTCCTCACTCACGAGAAAATGGCTGGTCACTGGGATGCCCAGTCCCATGCTTTATGCAAACTAAATCAAAATTAATTGCAAACAAAACTCCCCATGGGACCTGATGTATGTTGGAGGCACTCGTTGTTTCGAGCAAGCCATGGATTGATGCTTGTTGGTGGAGGGGGAGTATAAACTTTACCATTCTGTTTGGGAACCGCCTATAATGTGTTTAGCATGGAAGATATCGCCATCTCTTAGTTGCTACGTTGACAATGAAAGTATACCGCTCAAAATACAATTTATCTCTATTTCAAAACCGAGTTCTAGCACCTCTACAAATCCCTACTTCCCACTTTGAAGGGCCTATCCATTTACTTTTATGTTGAGTCATCACCCTCTTATTAAAAAGCACTAGCTGGAGAGCACAGCTATCATTTGCATGCATCACTATTAATCTATGTTGGGTGTGACTATGATTGGATCTCTTTTACCATGAATTACAATGTCTAGGCAGTCCTTGATCTTTAAAGGTGCTCTGCATTTATGTTTTGCGGTCTCATAAAGGGCTAGCGAGATACCATCTTGTTATATCATATTATGATTGTTTTGAGAAAGTGTTGTCATCCAAGATTTATTATTATGACTTGCTAGTTGATTATGCTATTGATATGAGTAATTATGAGACCTGAGAATTATCGCAAATATGGTTAGTTATGATCTATGCTGAAAACTTGAATGCTGGCTTGACATAGTCATAACAACAAGAGCAAAGAGAGTTTGTAAAAGTTTTTCTTTCTTTCATTCAGTTTGTCAACTGAATTGCTTGAGGACAAGCAAGGGTTTAAGCTTGGGGGAGTTGATACGTCTCCGTCGTATCTACTTTTCCAAACACTTTTGCCCTTGTTTTGGACTCTAACTTGTATGATTTGAACGGAACTAACCCGGAATTGCCATGATGTTGTCTTATGTGCAGAAAACAAATATTCTCGGAATGACTTGAAACTCCACGGAACATCTTAGAAAAAATAATAAAAAATCCTCGCCAAAGATGAAGACCAGGGGGCCCACACCCTGTCCACGAGGGTGGGGGCGCCCCCCCCTCTAGGGCGCGCCTCCCTACCTCGTGGGCCCCCTGGATGCCCTCCGATGCCAACTCCAACTCTATATATTTGCTTTCGGAGAGAAAAAAAATCAAAGAGAAGAAATCATCGCGTTTTACGATACGGAGCCGCCGCCAAGCCCTAAAACCTCTCGGGAGGGCTGATCTGGAGTCCGTTCAGGGCTCCTGAGAGGGGGATTCGTCGCTGTCGTCATCATCAACCATCCTCCATCACCAATTCACTACTAGGGAAAAGCCTAGCAGCAGCGCGGGTTTTGGGCCTATTAGCAGCGCGGGGGCCGATGCTACTAATAAGGCGCTACAGCTAACGTATAGCAGCAGCGCGGGTGCCACCCGCGCTACTACTACGTCCGTTAGTAGTAGCGTGGGTAAAAACCCGCGCTACTACTAACCCGCGAATTTTTTTTTCGAATTTTTTGCGCGAATTTTCAAATTTTTGAATTATTTTAACCTCTAATCTCTAATCACCCTCATCGCTGCTCAATTTAATCACTAATCACCCCTCATCATTCCAAATCATCTAACTTCCCGGACGGTCACCCATCCTCTCACTACTCCAGCCTGAGCACGCTTAACTTCCGGGTTCTATTCTCCCTCGATTCCAAGTCTGCACTTGTTGTTTTCCTAACAATAGTAAGATGTCAATCCTATTAACCCTCGGGGGTTTAGCTTCAGCATGAAGTCACACATTTCGCTGTTTGAGTTTAAAACTATTGTTCTAAAAAACAATAATTATTTAGTAACACTAATATTTCTATAATCCCGAAGTTTGACCACATTTTGACCAAAGTTTGACGAGATTTGACCAAAATTCCAAAAAACTGAAATAATTAAAACCACCAGGTCGAGTTCGCTTCTCCCTTCCTTTTGGTGTTTAGGATTTAGTAACACTAATATTCTTGGATAATTATTTAGTAACACTAATACTTCTTGAATAAGTAGTTTGACCACAGTATGACCAGATTTGACCAAAATAAAAAAAAACTAAAATTTGAGCATAACTTTTTTTCCTTTTAGAATTTGAGGATTGTAAAAATTTTCAAACAGGCCGTAGGCGGTCTCCATCGTATGTGGATTTTTGTGCTGAACATTTTGATATATTATACATTTTTTTCTGACATCATATGCAAAAGTTATAGCCGTTTTACATTTTCCCTACACTTTTTGCAAAACATGTCCAAATTTAAGTTTTTAAATTTTCCTAACTAGTAGATGTAGTAACATAACTACATCTCAAAGGATTTTATTTTTTGAAACATTTTGATATATTATACGTGTTTTTCTAACGTATGCAAAAGTTATAGCCGTTTTACATTTTCCCTACACTTTTTGCAAAACAAGTCCAAATTTAAGTTTTTAAATTTTCCTAACTAGTAGATGTAGTAACATAACTACATCTCGAAGGATTTTAATTTTTGAAGTTTTTATCATTTTCTTTTGCTTTTTACAAAACTGAAAAGGCGATCCACGGGGGGGGGGGGGGGGTAGAGTTTCAAAATGGGACCTTTAGTAATAGCGAGGGATTTTACCCCTCGCTACTACTATGGCATGTCCCGGAGGGGCACGGTTGAGACTCTTAGTAGTAGCGAGGGGTAAAAACTTAGTAGTAGCGCGGGTTAAAAACCCGCGCTACTACTATGGTATGTCCCGGGGGTCACGGTAGAGACCGCTTAGTAGTAGCGAGGGTAAGAAACTAGTGCTACTGCTATCAACTTAGTAGTAGCGAGGGTTAAAAACCCGCGCTACTGCTACTTAGCAGCAGTGCCTGATTTTAAAGCGCGCTGCTGGTAAGATTCTGTGTATAAGCTTTTCCCTAGTAGTGATTTCATGATGCTCACCACCGTGCATGCGTAATTCCATCATAGGCTTGCTGGACGGTGATGGTTTGGATGAGATTTATCATGTAATCGAGTTAGTTTTGTTAGGGTTTGATCCCTAGTATCCACTATGTTCTGAGATTGATGTTGTTGTGACTTTGCTATGCTTAATGCTTGTCACTAGGGCCCGAGTGCCATGATTTCAGATCTGAACCTATTATGTTTTCATGAATATACGTGAGTTCTTGATCCTATCTTGCAAGTCTATAGTCACCTACTATGTGTTATGATCTGGCCACTCCCAAGTGACAATAATCGGGACCACTCCCGGTGATGACCATAGTTTGAGGAGTTCATGTATTCACTATGTGCTAATGCTTTGTTCCAGTTCTCTATTAAAAGGAGGCCTTAATATCCCTTAGTTTCCAATAGGACCCCGCTGCCAAGGGAGGGTAGGACCAAAGATGTCATGCAAGTTCTTTTCCATAAGCATGTATGGCTATATACGGAATACATGCCTACATTACATTGATGAATTGGAGCTAGTTCTGTGTCACCCTATGTTATGACTGATACATGATGAACTCCATTCGGCATAATTATCCATCACTGATCCGGTGCCTACGAGTATTTCATATACTGGTTTACGCTTATTTACTTTCCCGCTGCTACTGTTACAATCACTACAAAATACCAAAAACATTACTTTTGATGTCTTTACTTTTGTTGCTGCTACCACCACTATCATATTACTTTGCTACTAAACACTTTACTGCAGATACTAAGTTTCCAAGTGTGGTTGAATTGACAACTCAGCTGCTAATACTTGAGAATATTCTTTGGCTCCCCTTATGTCGAATCAATAAATTTGGGTTGAATACTCTACCCTTGAAAGCTGTTGCGATCCCCTATACTTGTGAGTTATCAACACTAATTTCTGGCGCCGTTGCCGGGGAGCATAGCTCTATTCTTAGAGACACTTGCGATTTATATCTTCTGGACACTATGAGGAACCTGAAAGATGCTAAGACAACAATTTATCCCTCAACTATGAGGGGAGGTAAGGAACTGCCATCTAGATCTGCACTTGATTAACCTTCTGTTATGAGTAAGTTTGCGACACCTACACCTGCTTCTGCTATTCGTTCTGATATGTCGCATGTTATTGATGATGCCACTTCTGCTATGCATGATACTTATGATCAAACTGCTTCTATGCCTGATACTACTGTGCCCCTTGGTGAATTTCTTGATGAAAAAATTGCTAGGGCTAGAGAAAAAGAAATTATTGAATATGAATACGATGATGAAAGTGATGATGAAAATATGCCTGTTATTCTTGAGGGTTATCTTTTTGATATGGAATCTTCTACCGCTATTTTAGCTTGCAGGGATAGATATGAGCTTAAGAGGTTATTAGTTAAATGGAACAAAGAATCACTTAGAGATAAAATGAAACCCGACCCTGCTTTTGGTACTTCACCTATCTGTGTTCCTGATAAGGATTATGAATTCTCTGTTGATCCTGATATAATTACTTTGGTTGAATCTGATCCGTTTTATGGCTATGAATCTGAAACTGTTGTGGCACATCTTACTAAGTTAAATGATATAGCCGACCTGTTTACTAATGATGAGAGATCGCGTTACTTTTATATACTCAAAATATTTCCGTTCTCATTAAAGGGGATGCTAAGATATGGTTTAATTCTCTTGATCCTGGTTGTGTGCGTAGTCCCCAGGATATGATTTATTACTTCTCTGCTAAATATTTCCCTGCTCACAAGAAACAAGCTGCTTTGAGGGAAATATACAACTTTGTGCAAATTAAAGAAGTGAGTCTCCCACAAGCTTGGGGGAGGCTTCTCAAGTTACTTAATGCTTTCCCTGATCATCCTCTTAAGAAACCTGAAATACTTGATATCTCTACTATTAAAGGAGGATCAAACATCGTGATGGTTCGACCTCGTTCGACCTCCGCCTCCTATCGCTGCTATCGATACATCCTCCCGCAGCTTCTTCCATCCCCGCCCGAAAAAAGGCAAAAAAAGACCCACGAGGCCACGACCCCACGTCCCACGCCCACGGCCACGCAGCCTCCTCATCTCCCGCACCCCATCGCTTCCGATCCCGTCTCTCTCCCCGCTCCGGCGCTCCCGAGAAAAGAATTCTCTGAATCTCCCCTTCTCGTCCGCCCCGCGGTCGCGGTCCAGGGCTCTAGGCCGTTGGCAGTAAGATCCAGTCCCATCAACAACTTCTCTGTTCCTCCCTCTTATCTGCACCACTCTAGATCGCGTCCAACCATGGGCGAGCTTGGCAGCGGCACAGAAGGAGAGCGCCAGTACGTCGCCTCCAGAGGACGTATTGGGGTTGGGGCTGGTGTGTAGGTGCAGCCGTACGACTCAGCCATCGGCCATGGCAGATGCGCTGGCCGCCGGGAGTGCCAGTACGCCACCGTCGGGAAAGCCATCAGGGCGGGGTTCCCTGTGCGACGGAAGGCCGGCGCCGAGTGATGCGGCGAGTGCCAGGCTTCTAGAGGGCGCCGCGGGTATGACAGCCGGATGCCGGATGATCACACATGCTTCTGCTCCGGCGGACAGGCTAGCAGGTCGCGTTCTACTACTTCGTCAGGTTCAGGTACCCTTGATTGATCGAAGAGGTAATTGGTTGGTCAACAATGTTTGATTGATCTAATCAACCTTGAGACGTCCTAATTTCTTACCAGTATTTTCTTTGCGAATTAATTTCTGACCAGTCTATTTACTGGGAAGACTTCTCTACTTTTAACCTGACACTTCATCTACAGGTATGTAGACTATGTTTGATTGATCTAAGAGGTAATTGGTTGGTCAACGATGTTCCAGTCTATTTACTGGTAAGGGAAGACTTCTCTTCTTTTAAACTGATCTAATCACTCTTTGACTATAGGAAATGGAACAAATTAAGTAGGATGAAGACATAAACACAAACAATGTAGTAGACTATGAACTAGACAATTCCCTCAAATTCTCCACATTTAGCATGTTCTCTACTCCACATGTTGTTTAAATCAAGCCGTGTCTAACTAGAGATAGAACTTGTCTATTCCAAGCTACATTTCCTTTTATATACAGAATCATTTTTGACATTGGTTTATGATCTTGCAGGCCAAAGAAACCGATGGTGAGCACATGAAACACAACTACCTTATTTATCAGTAGTTTTCTTATGGTGCACACGGACCAATTCAAGCATTTGTAAGTGTTTTATTTTTCTTCTCTTACGAATTCAAGCATCAATGTGCATGGTTTCCATTTGCCACTTCAGAAAGCTCTGTAGTTACTCTGGTTCTGTTCGTGCTTCTCATCGTTGTGCCATTCCAGTGCATACGCAAGAGGAGGCAGTATCGTCCAGGCTCCGCAAGTACAGTAACTCAGGCAGGACACCCCATTCCAGAGTGGCAGCGACCTGGAGTTCGGCAGAGTCCACAGGCTGCAGCAGACACACCAATTCGCATATGAGGAGCTGGAGGAGCCCACCGGCGGCTTCAGCGACACGCAAGAGTTCGGCGGCCAGCGATGGCTTCGGCACCATGCATGTACAAACGTACCCCCTCCGTTCCAAAATAGATGGCCCAACGTTGGGTCATCTATTTTGGAACGGAGGGAGTACATAACAGGCACGCTCGCGCTATTTCCTCGGAGTTTGACATGGATCAATATCCTGACGACAACAGATTTTGTATGTGGTGTTCAGGATAACTACGGGACGGGCGGGCAGTGGTGGTGGAGCAGTTGTACGACAACAACTGCTGGCACGTGCAGCAGTTCATGAACTAGGCGACGATCCTGTCATAGCTGCACCACCTGAACCTCGCCATCTTCTACGGATCCAGTCGCAGCTGCACCACCTGAACCTCGTCTTCTTCCATGGCTGCACGTCCAGCCGCAGCCGTGTGCTGCTGCTGGTGTACGAGTAGATGCCCTATAACACCGTGGCCGACCACTTGCACGACCACCGTGCGGTGGTGCTGCCACTGTCGTGGTCACTCCGCCTCAATGTCGTCATCGAGGCAGCTGCAACAGTAGCGGATCTCCACCCCATCGAGCCTCCCGTGGTGTACCATGACGAGAAGACTACCAACATCCTCCTCGATGCCGAATTCCATGTCAAGGTGGCCAACTTTGGCCTCACCCGGCTCTTCCCGCTTGACGGCGCCACGGGGCATACCAGGGTTAGTGGTCCGGGGTACGCCCCCCCCCCTCTCTCTCCTTAGCTCAGGGTAAGGAGTGAGAAGTTGTGCATGTATGTGTGCGTCTATAGAAGTCTTAGGTATAGTTTTGTGAACATGAAATTTGAGTAGACATAGGCAAAATGAAACACTAGAATAGAATGTCGTGACAATGCCAGAAGTTAGAAATGGAATTTCCTATGTGGCGAAAGAATGTAACTCCATGGAAGGTTGGATTTTGAAATAATCATCCTAGATAGATGTTGTAATGGGAGAAATATTGGCCCAGTAAACACCAATTTAGCATTAGCCATGCATGCCTTTGAATATAATTCTCGTTGCTCTCTTGTACTGTTTTGTGTTTTCAGCTGACATGTGAAAACAATGTATTATTTAATACATAGGTTCCAATATATTTCTGAATCTTAATGTTGAAAATGTCGTGTTTCAAAATCTTGCTTCACTTCTTGCTCGGTTAGTGTGCTTTATATCTCTGATCTTCTATTACCTTTTTTTGTTTCACATTTTCACACTATCTTGTGTAGCTTGTCTACATCCTTTTGTCAGATATTGGACCAACTAATTCCATGTTGTTTTTCAGTGTGTGCATCTGCAGTAATGTTTTATGCAGTTAGATATTTTACGGTGGCAGGAGGAAGATCCTGGATGAGTTGAACCCTTAGCATGCAGTAGATAATGGAAATTTGGAATGCATGCAAGTCATATCAGCTCATGTATTGGGAACATATACTAGGTTTTCTGTGCGGAAGTATTCAGAATTTACATTGTATCCTTGAAGTTATTGGTCTATCTATCCTCTATTTATTTATATTTCATTTTGCAAAACCAAAAGTAGAGCCAAACATTTTACCAGCTTCAAAAAGTGGAACATCATAAATTCCAAAACCAAATTCATGTTCTGAAATAGAAGTTTAGGAATGCTAGAGCATGCAAGTTCTGTGTTATTAACAGAAAGTTGATTGGTCTGATAAATTTGCAAATAAAAAAATTAGACATGGAAGTGTCCGCATTTTTGTGGTAAACCTGCTCTAAAGAAATATTTCTTTATTATTTTTCAACATGGAGTGGGGAATCCCTTGCTAACCTATTTTTTTGGTACTCATTTTATGTTGCTAATTTTCCAGTTAATGTACATGGTGGAACATGTTGGATTTTGAGGAATAATGCATGCATGGTCAAGTTTATTCTATAGACTTGCTCAAGTTAAAACAAATATTCCAAGGCGATGGAAGGGCAAGATGACAGATTTGTTAAGCGGCAGCAAGGCTACAGCAAGGGTAGATGAAATTGAATGAATGTGCATGTGAACAAGATGAAAGTTACCGCTTGAAGGAGATATGGTTGTTAAAGAGACACGATGAGTGTGGTAGAGAATCAATGTAGTTGTTATATGGGTGGAATCAACATGTTGTCTTGTTTGACACACTTCTTGGAAGAACAAAAATTTCTATTAATATTTTTTGCCATTCCGTGGCAACGAACGGGTACTCAGCTAGTCTTTTATAATGGACTAACCGATGCTTCCAGAGGTTACCTGGATAGTTGTGCTGGTTCTCTTTTCAGGTAAAGAACACCGGATGAAGCTGAAATTCTATTGAATAATATGTTGACAAATGAAAATAATTGGGCACCTCCTGAGCCAGCTCCTGCTCCAATTACTGAGCCTATTCTTAAACCAACTCCGAAGAAGAGAGGTGTTCTATTCCTCAGTCCCGAAGATATGCAAGAGGCAAAGAAATCTATGAAAGAAAAAGGTATTAAAGCTGAAGATGTTAAGAATTTACCTCCTATTGAAGAAATGCATGGTCTTAATATAACTCCTATTGAAGAAACATATGATCTCAATTCTTTATGTACTAAAGAACCTCCTGATCCTGATATCCCGACACACGTAGTAAAGGTAAATTCTCTCTATAGATATGATAAAGCTGAAGTCCCTCCTACTAAAATTGCTAGTCATTGCTTGGATGAGTTTGATAACTTTATGTTTAAGCAAGACGACTTCAATGCTTATTTTGGTAGGAAATTAAAAGAAAATGCTTACATGATTAGACGCTTGGGTGATTATATGGCTGATATTAAAGGTGAACTTAAACTTGTTAGCAAACATGCTTCTATGGTTACTACTCAAGTAGAACAAGTACTTAAAGCTCAAAAAGGAGTGCTTGATGAAATAAATAGTAAGGAGAATGATTATGCTGTTAGGGTGGCTACTAGAACTGGTAGAATGACTCAGGAACCTTTGTATCCTGAAGGCCACCCTAAGAGAATCAAGCAAGATTCTCAAAGAAATAATATTGATGTGCCTAGTTCTTCTAAAAAGAAGAAGAAGAAAAATGATAGAACTGTGCAAACTTCTAGTGAACCTATTGCTGAACCACCTGATAATCCAAATGATATCTCTATGTCTGATGCTGAACACAATCTGATAATGAACATGAACCTAATGAAAATATTAATGATGATGTTGATGATGCTCAACCTAGTAATGATAATGATGTAAAAATTGAACCTGCTGTTGATCTTGATAACCCACAATCAAAGAATCAACGTTATGATAAAAGAGACTTTGTTGCAAGGAAACATGGTAAAGAAAGGGAACTTTGGGTTCAGAAACCCATGCCTTTTCCTCCAAAACCATCCAAGAAAAAGGATGATGAGGATTTTGAGTGCTGTGCTGAAATGATTAGGCCTATCTTTTTTGCGTATGCGATTAACTGATGTGCTCAAAACAAATCCTTATGCTAAATATATGAAGGATATCATTACTAATAAAAGAAAGATACCAGAAGCTGAGATTTCCACCATGCTTACTAATTATACTTTTAAGGGTGGAATACCAAAGAAACTTGGAGACCCCGGAGTACCTACTATACCTTGCTCCATTAAAAGAAATTATATTAAAACTGCTTTATGTGATCTTGGAGCCGGTGTAAGTGTTATGCCTCTCTCTTTATATCGTAGACTTGACTTGAATAAGTTGACACCTACTGAAATATCTTTGCAAATGGCTGATAAATCAACAGCTATACATGTCGATATTTGTGAGGATGTGCCTGTTGTGGTTGCAAACGTTACTATTTTAACGGACTTTGTTATTCTTGATATTCCCGAGGATGATAGTATGTCTATTATTCTTGGAAGACCTTTTCTTAATACTGCAGGGGCTGTTATTGATTGCAACAAAGGCAATGCCACTTTTCATGTTAAAGGTAATGAGCATATGGTACACTTTCTGAGGAAACAACCTCAAGTTCATAGGATCAATTCTATCGGTAAAATTCCATCGATTATATTTGGAGGTTTTGAATTTCCTCTCCCTACTGTCAAGAAGAAATATGATATACTTTTTATTGGGGATGTGCATATCCCTGTTGAGGTAACTTAGTGTTATTCGAAATTTCTCCGGTTTCATGATTATCGGAATGAGTTTGTTAACAAGACTTGATCAACCTTGTTAGTGGATTCTTTTTGATGAGCATGAGATGGATGAAACTAGAAGCACAAACTTCTGTACCCTCTCTATACTTTCTGTTAATTAGTAGAAATAAAGTAAAAATATTATTTTTTCTGTGTGTTTCCTAGCTTATCCGTGCAATATAAAAATATCCTGAAAATAAAAGTCCTCAGAATGCCATGCCAATTTAATATGATTTTTTCGGGAATATTTGAGGATTTACTGTGCAAAATTTACTGCGGGAGGAGCTGCCACCTGGCCACGAGGGTGGTGGGCGCCCGCCCCCCCCCCTTTAGGGCGTGCCCCCCTGCCTCGTGGGCCCACGGTGGTCCTCCTCAACTTAACCCAGCACCCATCTTCTTCCTCTGCCTCACACAAACCCGTAAAACCAACTCAAGCACGAGTTCCAGCCACTTTTGCTATGATTTTCGATCTCCTTGCACAAAGCATGTCTCACAAAACTGCTTGGGGAGATTGTTCCTTGGTATGTGACTCCTCCATTGGTCCAATTAGTTTTTGTTCTAGTGCTTTATTCTTTGCAAATTTGTGCTGCATAGGTGACCATGTTCTTGAGCTTGCATGTCAAATTTATATGGTTCCAAGTAGTTCTAATTCTTGATATAGGCTCTAGGCACTTGTAGGAGTAGTTGTTATTAGTTTTATTGAGTTTGGTTTACTTTTATTTTGAAGTTACTAAATATTTCAGAATTTTTCAAAAAATGATGAGGAGATTATTGAGGGGCTCATTGAGCCAAAGCTCGAAGGAAAAGGCGCCGAAGCCTAAGTATAATTTGCCGCGCACCGCGGAGATTCGGGCGTGTGAATGGCCTTCTGATGATTTCTTGAGAGCAGCCGGTATCTATGAAGATTTTCATGAATTGGCTCACAATGCAGGCCTCACCGCTTTCCTCCACGACCAATGCGATCAGTATCTCTTACTCACAAATACCTTTGTGCAAAACTTTCATTTTCATTCTAGGAACTCACCACCTACGGTGGAGTTTCATTTATATGATGAGCATAAGGAGATGTCACTTTATGATTTTTGTCAGATTTGTTTAGTCCCTTGTGAGGGCAAGATAAAAGAACCACATCATGATGATGTGGTTGGGTTTATTGATACTATCACTATAGGAGAAACTAGGAAGGTTTCCGATGCACGAATCACTAGCATACATTTTCCTGTTTTACGTTACTTTGCATTATTTGTTAGTCGTTGTTCAATTGGACGGGGAAACTGTGGAAACCTTAGTATCCCTGATATAATTATTCTTCTCCATAGTTTATACAGTGATAACCCTTTTAGTATGGGCGGTATTATTGCTATACGGTTAAGTATGAACCGTACCAAAGGCCCCATCTTTGGAGGCATCTATGCTACACGCCTAGCCGTACATTTTAACATACCTATTAGGCATTCTAAGAAGGAAGAAAAGGTGCTGCCCCGTGTTTATCTAGATCATAAAATTATGGTGGCACATGATTTTATTGTTAAGAATAGGGCAGGAGAGTTTAAATATCAATTGTTCTTTAACAAACATCATCCTGAGACTATTATCCCGCCTGCTCCTTCTTTGTTTGATTTGACTGTAGGCACGTACCTTGTTCCCTTGACGACTATTCGTGCCTACCGGAACCCTGCACCAGTCGAGGAGCCAGAACCGGAACCACAATTTGAGTCTAACTATCAGTGGATCCGGAGATGATTGCCAGCCAGTGGCAATCGGATCCTTCTTCTTCCTCATCACAGTACGACCCCAACAACTATTATTGTGGATATCAGCCAGGCCAACCGTGGCCATAGACCAACTTAGGCCAAAAGCCCAAGCTTGGGGGAGTATGTATTTCTCACCGACATTACATTTATGCTCACACACACTCATTACTAGATGTCGGTGCTCATACTCTTTCACTGTAATATCCATGCTAGTTTAGTTTCTTTTTCCTGCTTTCCTCTTGTGTGTTTGTTAAACCTTAAGAAAAACCAAAAAAATTAGTAGTAGTTTATTTTTCTACTGTAGTAGTAATAATTAAAAAGAAAACCCAAAAATATTTCCCGTTCTTCTTTTGCTTGTTGGGAGCTTTCCCCTGTAAATAGTTTTATGTCTTTTCTTTTCTTTGGGGGGGGGGGGGGTCAGTAGGAGAAGACCATAATTAAATTGTTGTAGTGTCTCTTATATGCTTTATTGTTGATTTAACCAAGAGCCCATATTGCCTTGTCTTCTCCTGTTTATTGAATGCCCGCAGATTCCAGCTTAGTCCAATGCACGTACACTCTTCTTATTATTCACACCGTTCGGTCGTGCAAGTGAAAGACAATTATGATGATATATGATGGACTGGCTGAGATGAGAAAAGCTGGTATGAACTCAAACTCTTTTGTTTTTGTAAATATGATGAGTCTCTCGTTCTTGATTCAGCTTAGTATGAATAAACATGTTTGCAATGACAATTAGAGATCATAGTTGCTTGTGACATGCTTGATTAGCTATGAGTTATAATTGTTTACCTTGTGTGCCAACATGCTATTGCGATGATTATGATGTGGTATGATGGGGTGGTATCCTCCTTTGAATGATTTAAGTGACTTGACTTGGCACATGTTCACGCATGTAGTAGGAACAAAATCAACATAGCCTTCACGATATTTATGTTCATGGTAGATTATATCCTACTCACGCTTGCATTCAATATTTATTAATTTTAATGCATGTACATGGCTGTTGTCGCTCTCTAGTTGGTCGCTTCGGAGTCTTTTGCTAGCCTTCACGTGTACTAAGCGGGAATACTTCTTGTGCATCCAATCCCTTAAACCCCGATGTTATTCCAGATGAGTCCACTATACCTTCCAATATGCAGTATCTACCTGCCGTTCCAAGTAAATTTGTATGTGCCAAACTCTAAACCTTCAAATAAACTTTCTGTTTTGTATGCTTGAATATCTCATGTATCAACCAAGGTTGTCCTTATCTTCCGTGTTAGGCGGGTTATTCTCAAGAGGAGTGGACTCCGTTCCTCACTCACGAGAAAATGGCTGGTCACCGGGATGCCCAGTCCCATGCTTTATGCAAACTAAATGAAAATTAATTGCAAACAAAACTCCCCCTGGGACCTGATGTATGTTGGAGGCACTCGTTGTTTCGAGCAAGCCATGGATTGATGCTTGTTGGTGGAGGGGGAGTATAAACTTTACCATTCTATTTGGGAACCGCCTATAATGTGTTTAGCATGGAAGATATCGCCATCTCTTAGTTGCTACGTTGACAATGAAAGTATACCGCTCAAAATACAATTTGTCTCTATCTCAAAACCGAGCTCTAGCACCTCTAAAAATCCCTGCTTCCCTTTGCGAAAGGCCTATCCATTTACTTTTATGTTGAGTCATCACCCTCTTATTAAAAAGCACTAGCTGGAGAGCACAGCTATCATTTGCATGCATCACTATTAATCTATGTTGGGTGCTCTGCATTTATGTTTTGCGGTCTCATAAAGGGCTAGCGAGATACCATCTTGTTATATCATATTATGATTGTTTTGAGAAAGTGTTGTCATCCGAGATTTATTATTATGTCTTGCTAGTTGATTATGCTATTGATATGAGTAATTATGAGACCTGAGAATTATTGCAAATGTGGTTAGTTATGATCTATGTTGAAAACTTGAATGCTGGCTTGACATAGTTATAACAACAAGAGCTAACATAGTTGGTAAAAGTTTTTCTTTCTTTCTTTCTTTTAGTTTGTCAACTGAATTGCTTGAGGACAAGCAAGGGTTTAAGCTCGGGTCAGTTGATACGTCTCCGTCGTATCTACTTTTCCAAACACTTTTGCCCGTGTTTTGGACTCTAACTTGTAAGATTTGAATGGAACTAACCCGTACTGACGCTGTTTTCAGCAGAATTGCCATGATGTTGTTTTATGTGCAGAAAAGAAATATTCTCGGAATGACCTGAAACTCCACGGAATATCTTAGAAAAAATAATAAAAAATCCTCGCCAAAGATGAAGACCAGGGGCCCACACCCTGTCCACGATATTTGCTTTCAGAGAGAAAAAAATCAGAGAGAAGAAATCATCGCGTTTTACGATACGGAGCCGCCGCCAAGCCCTAAAACCTCTCGGGAGGGCTGATCTGGAGTCCGTTCGGGGCTCCGGAGAGGGGGATTCATCATCGTCGTCATCATCATCCTCCATCATCAATTTCATGATGCTCACCGCCGTGCGTGAGTAATTCCATCGTAGGCTTGCTGGACGGTGATGGGTTGGATGAGATTTATCATGTAATCGAGTTAGTTTTGTTAGGGTTTGATCCCTAGTATCCACTATGTTCTGAGATTGATGTTGCTATGACTTTGCTATGCTTAATGCTTGTCATTAGGGCCCGAGTGCCATGATTTCAGATCTGAACCTATTATGGTTTCATGAATATATGTGAGTTCTTGATCCTATCTTGCAAGTCTATATTCACCTATTATGTGTTATGATCCGGCAACCCCGAAGTGACAATAACCGGGACCACTCCCGGTGATGACCATAGTTTGAGGAGTTCATGTATTCACTATATGCTAATGCTTTGTTCCGGTTCTCTATTAAAAGAGGCCTTAATATCCCTTAGTTTCCAATAGGACCCCACTGCCACGGGAGGGTAGGACAAAATATGTCTTGCAAGTTCTTTTCCATAAGGACGTATGGCTATATATGGAATACATGCCTACATTACATTGATGAATTGGAGCTAGTTCTGTGTCACCCTATGTTATCACTGATACATGATGAACCGCATCCGGCATAATTATCCATCACTGATCCGGTGCCTATGAGTTTTTCATATACTGGTTTACGCTTATTTACTTTCCCGCTGCTACTATTATAATCACTACAAAATACCAAAAACATTACTTTTGCTGTCTTTACTTTTGTTTCTGCTACCACCACTATCATATAACTTTGCTACTAAACACTTTGCTGCAGATACTAAGTTTCCAGGTGTGGTTGAATTGCCAACTCACCTGCTAATACTTGGAATATTCTTTGGGTCCCCTTGTGTCGAGTCAATAAATTTGATTTGAATACTCTACCCTCGAAAGCTGTTGCGATCCCCTTTACTTGTGGGTTATCATGGGTATATACATATTGCTTGTCGTCACTAGTTGTTTCTTGATTTGGCGACATTTTTGGATGAAGCGGCCCAGACCGACATTATGCATACGCTTACGCAAGACAGGTTCTACCGACGTGCTTCGCACACAGGTGGCTAGTGGGTGTCTATTTCTCCAGCTTTAGTTGAATCAGATTCAATGAACAGGGTTCTTTAGGAATATCAAAAAGCAATCACTATACTGCGTTGTGGTTTTTGATGCGTAGGTAAGAACGGTTCGTGCTCAGCCCGTAGCAGCCACGTAAAACTTGCAACAACAAAGTGATCATGTTTTTGCAGGGCATGTTGTGATGTGATATGGTCAAGACATGATGCTAAATTCTATTGCATGAGATGATCATGTTTTGTAACACAGTTATCGGCAACTGGCAGGAGCCATATGGTTGTCGCTTTATTGTATGAAATGCAATCGCCATGTAATTGCTTTACTTTATCACTAGGCATTAGTGATAGTCGTAGAAGCAATAGTTGGTGAGACAACAACGATGCTTCGATGGAGATCAAGGTGTCAAGCCGGTGACGATGGTGATCATGACGGTGCTTTGGAGATGGATATCAAAGGCATAAGATAATGATGGCCATATCATATCACTTATATTGATTGCATGTGATGTTTATCCTTTATGCATCTTATTTTGCTTAGTTCGACGGTAGCATTATCAGATGATCTCTCACTAAATTTCAAGGTATAAGTGTTCTCCCTGAGTATGCACCGTTGCTACAGTTTGTTGTGCTGAGACACCACGTGATGATCGGGTGTGATAAGCTCTACGTTCTCATACAACGGGTGCAAGCCAGTTTTGCACACGCAGAATACTCTGATTAAACTTGACGAGCCTAGCATATGCAGATATGGCCACGGAACACAGAGACCGAAAGGTCGAGCATGAATCATATAGTAGATATGATCAACATATGATGTTCACCATTGAAAACTACTCCATGTCATGTGATGATCCGACATGGTTTAGTTGATATGGATCATGTGATCACTTAGATGATTAGAGAGATGTCTATCTAAGTGGGAGTTCTTAAGTAATTTGATTAATTGAACTTCAATTTATCATGAACTTAGTGCCTAATAGTATTTTTCAAGTCTATGTTCTTGTAGATAGATGGCCTGTGTTGTTGTTCCATTGAATTTTAATGCGTTCCTAGAGAAAGCTAAGTTGAAGGATGATGGTAGCAACTACACAGACTGGATCCGTAACTTGAGGATTATCCTCATTGCTGCATAGAAGAATTACGTCCTGGAAGCACCGCTAGGTGACAAGCCCGTTGCAGGAGCAACGCCAGATGTTGTGAACACCTGGCAGAGCAAAGCTGATGATTACTCAATAGTTCAGTGTGCCATGCTTTACGGCTTAGAACCGGGACTTCAACGACATTTTGAACGTCATGGATCATATGAGATGTTCCGGGAGTTGAAGTTAATATTTCAAGAAAATGCCCGGATTGAGAGATATGAAGTATCCAATAAGTTCTACAGCTTCAAGATGGAGGAGAATAGTTCTGTCAGTGAATATATACTCAGAATGTCTGGGTACCACAACCACTTGACAGAGTTCTTCAATCACTCCCACCAAGCTACAAGATCTTCGTGATGAACTATAATATGCAAGGGATGGATAAGACGATTCCTGAGCTCTTCGCAATGCTAAAAGCTGCAGAGGTACAAATCAAGAAGGAGCATCAAGTGTTGATGGTCAACAAGACCACCAGTTTCAGGAAAAGGGTAAAGGGACGAAAGGGAACTTCAAGAAGAACGGCAAGCCAGTTGTTGCTCAAGTGAAGAAACCCAAGTCTGGACCTAAGCCTGAGACTGAGTGCTTCTACTACAAAGGGACTGGTCACTGGAAGCGGAACTGCCCCAAGTATTTGGCGGAGAAGAAGGATGGCATAGTGAAAGGTATATTTGATATACATGTTATTGATGTGTACCTTACTAATGCTCGCAGTAGAGCCTGGATATTTGATACTGGTTCTATTGCTAATATTTGCAACTCGAAACAGGGGATGCGGATTAAGCGAATATTGGCTAAGGATGAGGTGATGATGCGCGTGGGAAATGGTTCCAAAGTCGATGTGATCGTCGTCGGCACACTACCTCTACATCTACCTTCGGGATTATTTTAGACCTAATTAAATTTTTATTTGGTGCCGGCGTTGAGCATGAACATTATATCTGGATCTTGTTTGATGTGAGACGGTTATTCATTTAAATCAGAGAATAATGGTTGTTCTATTTATGTGAGTAATATCTTTTATGGTCTTGCACCCTTGATGAGTGGTCTATTTTTACTAAATCTTGCTAGTAGTGATAGATACACAAATACATAGTATTGAAGCCAAAAGATGCAGAGTTTATAATGATAGTGCAACTTATTTGTGGCATTGCCGTTTGGGTCAAATTGGTGTAAAGCGCATGAAGAAACTCCATTTTGATGGACTTCTAAATCACTTGATTATGAATCACTTGGTACTTGTGAACCATGCCTCATGGGCAAGATGACTAAAACTTTGTTCTCCGGAACAATGGAGCGAGCAACAGAGTTATTGGAAATCGTACATACTGATGTATGTGATCCAATCAACATTGAAGCTCGCGGCGGATATCGTTATTTTTTTCACCTTCACAGATGATTTGAGCAGATATGAGTATATCTTCTTAATGAAACATAAGTCTGAAACATTTGAAAAGTTCAAAGAATTTCAGAGTGAAGTGGAAAATCATCGTAACAAGAAAATAAAGTTTCTACGATCTGATCATGGAGGAGAATATTTGAGTTACGAGTTTGGTCTTCATTTGAAACAATGCGGAATAGTTTCGCATCTCACGCCACTCGGAACACCACAACGTAATGGTGTGTCCAAACGTCGTAATCGTACTTTACTAGATATAGTGCGAGCTATGATGTCTCTTACTGATTTACCGCTTTCGTTTTGGGTTATGCTTTAGAGACGACTACATTCACGTTAAATAGGGCACCATCTAAATACGTTGAGACGCCACCTTATGAACTGTGGTTTGGCAAGAAACCCAAGTTGTCGTTTCTTAAAGTTTGGGGCATCGATGCTTATGTGAAAAAGCTTCAACCTGATAAGCTCGAACCAAAATCGGAGAAATGTGTCTTCATAGGATACTCAAAGGAGACTGTTGGGTACACCTTCTATCACAAATCCGAAGGCAAGATATTCATTGCTAAGAATATGGATCCTTTCCAGAGAAGTAGTTTGTCTAGAAAGAAGTGAGTGGGGGGGGGGGGAGTAGAACTTGATGAGGCAATTGTACCTACTCCCTTATTGGAAAGTAGTTCATCATTGAAATCAGTTCCAGTGATTCCTACATGAGTAAGTGAGGAAGCTAATGATGATGATCATGAAACTTCTAATCAAGTAACTACCAAACCTCGTAGGTCAACCAGAGTGAGATCCGCACCAGAGTGGTACGGTAATCCTGTTCTGGAGGTCATGTTACTTGACCATGATGAACCTATGAACTATGAGGAAGCGATGATGAGCCCAGATTCCGCAAAATGGCTTGAGGCCATGAAATCTGAGATGGGATTCATGTATGAGAACAAAGTGTGGACTTTGGTTGACTTGCCCGATGATCGGCAGGCCATAGAGAATAAATGGATCCTCAACAAGAAGACTGACGCTGACGGTAATGTTACTGTCTACAAAGCTTGACTTGTGGCAAAAGGTTTTCGACAAGTTCAAGGAGTTGACTACGATGAGACCTTCTCACCCGTAGCGATGCTTAAGTCTGTCTGAATCATGTTAGCAATTGCCGCATTTTATGATTATGAAAATTGGCAAATGGATGTCAAAACTGTATTCCTTAATGGATATCTTAAATAAGAGTTGTATATGATGCAACCAGAAGGTTTTGTTGATCCAAAAGGTGCTAACAAAGTGTGCAAGCTCCAGTGATCCATGTATGGACTGGTGCAAGCCTCTCAGAGTAGGGATATACGCTTTGATAGTGTGATCAAAGCATATGGTATTATACAGACTTTTGGAGAAGCCTGTATTTACAAGAAAGTGAGTGGGTGCTCTGTAGCATTTCTGATATTATATGTAGATGACATATTGTTGATAGGAAATGATACTGAATTTCTGAGTAGCATAAAAGGATACGTGAATAAGAATTTTTCAATGAAAGACCTTGGTGAAGCTGCTTATATATTGGGCATCAAGATCTATAGAGATAGATCAAGAGGCTTAATTGGACTTTCACAAAGCACATACCCTGATAAAGTTTTGAAGAAATTCAAAATGGATTAGGCAAATAAAGTGTTCTTGCCTGTGTTACAAGGTGGGAAGTTGAGTCAGACTCAATGCCCGACCACTGCAGAAGATAGAGAGAAAATGAAAAGTGTTCCATATGCTTCACGCATAGGCTCTATCATGTATGCAATGCTGTGTACCATACCTAATGTGTGCCTTGCTATTAGTTTAGCAGGGAGGTGCCAAAGTAATCCAGGAGTGGATCACTGGGGAACGGTCAAAAACATCCTGAAATACCTGAAAAGGACTAAGGATATGTTTCTCATATATGGAGGTGACAAAGAGCTCGTCATAAACGGTTACGTCGATGCAAGCTTTGACACTGATCCGGATGACTCTAATTCTCAAACCGGATATGTGTTTTTATTAAATGGTGGAGCAGTCAGTTGGTGCAGTTCCAAGAAGAGCATCGTGGCGAGATCTACATGTGAAGCGGAGTACATAGCTGCTTCGGAAGCAGCAAATGAAGGAGTCTGGATGAAGGAGTTCTTATCCGATCTAGGTGTCATACCTAGTGCATTGGGTCGAATGAAAATCTTTTGTGACAATACTGGTGCAATTGCCTTGGCAAAGGAATCCAGATTTCACAAGAGAACCAAGCACATCAAGAGATGCTTCAATTCCATCCGTGATCAAGTCAAGGAGGGAGACATAGAGATTTGCAAGATACATACGGATCTGAATGTTGTAGACCCATTGAATAAGCTTCTCTCATGAGCAAAACATGATCAGCACCAAGACTCCATGGGTGTTAGAATCATTACTATGTAATCTGGATTATTGACTCTAGTGCAAGTGGGAGACTGAAGGAAATATGCCCTAGAGGCAATAATAAAGTTGTGGTTTATATTTCCTTATATCATGATAAATATTTATTATTCATGCTAGAATTGTATTAACCGGAAACTTAGTACATGTGTGAATACATAGACAAACAGAGTGTCACTAGTATGCCTCTACTTGACTAGCTCATTGAATCAAAGATGGTTAAGTTTCCTGGCCATAGACATGAGTTGTCATTTGATTAACGGGATCACATCATTAGAGAATGATGTGATTGACTTGACCCAGTCCGTTAGCTTAGCACGATAATCGTTTAGTTTGTTGCTACTGCTTTCTCCATAACATATACGTGTTTCTATGACTATGAGATCATGCAACTCCCGAATACCGGAGCAATACTTTGTGTGCTACCAAACGTCACAACGTAACTGGGTGATTATAAAGGTGATCTACATGTGTCTCCGAAGGTACTTGTTGAGTTGGCGTATTTCGAGATTAGGATTTGTCACTCCGATTGCCGGAGAGGTATCTCTAGGCCCTCTCGGTAATGCACATCAATATAAGCTTTGCAAACAATGTGACTAATGAGTTAGTTGCGGGATGATGCATTATGGAACGAGTAAAGAGACTTTACAATAACGAGATTAAACTAGGTATTGAGATACCGACGATCCAATCTCGGACAAGTAGCATACCGATGACAAAGGGAACAACATATATCATTATGCGGTTTGACCGAGAAAGATCTTCGTAGAATATGTGAGAGACAATACAAACATCCAGGTTCCGCTATTGGTTATTGACAGGAGACGTGTCTCGGTCATATCTACATAGTTCTCGAACCCGCAGGGTCCGCACGCTTAACGTTCGATGACGATCAGTATTATGAGTTTATGTGTTTTGATGTACCTAAGGTAGTTCGGAGTCCCGGATGTGATCATGGACATCACGAGGAGTCTCGAAATGGTCGAGACATAAAGATTGATATATTGGACGGCTATATTCGGACACTGGAAGTGTTCCGGGTGATTTCGGAGAAAACCGGAGTACCGGAGGGTTACCGGAACCCCCCCCCCCCCCCCCCCCCGGAGAACTAATGGGCCACATGGGCCTTAGTGGAGAGAGAGGGCCGGCCAGGGCAGGCCTCGTGCCCCTCCCCCTCTGGTCCGAATTGCCCTCTCCCTCTCCTCCTTCTTTTCCTCCTCCTAGTAGGAGTAGGAAAGGGGAGTCCGAATCCTACTAGGAGGAGGACTCCTCCTCTCCTGGCATGCCCCAAGGGCCGACCGGCCTCCCCCTTGCTCCTTTATATATGAGGGGCAGGGGGCACCCTAGAACACACAAGTTGATTGTTTCCAGCTGTGTGCGGTGCCCCCCTCCACCATAATCCACCTCGGTCATATCATAGTGGTGCTTAGGCGAAGCTCTATTCCGGTAGCATCATCATCACCGTCATCACGCCCTCGTGCTGATGAAGCTCTCCCTCGACACTCTGATGGATCGTCAGTTCGTGGGACGTCACCGAGCTGAACGTGTGCAGATCGCGGAGGTGTCATACTTTCGGTACTAGGATCGGTCGATCGTGAAGACGTACGACTACATCAACCGCGTTGTCATAACGCTTCCGCTTATGGTCTACGAGGGTACCTAGACGAAACTCTCCCCTCTCATTGCTATGCATCACCATGATCTTGCGTGTGCATAGGATTTTTTTTGAAATTACCGTGTTCCCCAACACCCGCACGTTGTAGTACTCCTACAAACCCTACCGCCGCACGCATCATCAGTTTTCTTCAAGAGGAAGAGGGAGAAGCGGATTTGTAGTGGAGGCGCTTTAAAAAATGGATTTGTAGTGGAGGCTCCTACCCTAGGGTGCCCTAGGTAGCTACCGCACGCATCATTGGTTTGCTCTTTTCTTTATGCTCTTGCGCCCTAGAGTGAGATGATGGTTGCTTCGTCTGTCTAGCTAAATGCGGGAAAGGTGGGCTTTGTTATTTGACCCCTCATCGCTCATTTACTACTACTGTGGTGCTACGACCGGGGTGCCTCCAAGTCCAACCACTGCTCCAAACTGTAATTTGTTGCATCGCACGTGGAACAAGATGGTGGATGAGCCACATGTCAGCCAAAGGGGTCATGTTAAGTGTGTCACCATTTCCTGTGTGGACTGACCCTGCTTGAGGCCTCATTCGGTTTGGAGGATTTTCGTATGAATAACATAGGAACAAGGATTCTGGAGGAAATTTCCTATATATGCATTTGGTTTATAGGAAATGAGTATCAGAATTTCGTAGGAATACTACTCATTTCCTGTGTTTTTGGAGGAAACTACACATCCAGTCAAAGCTCATTTTGCACGTAGGAATGAGGCAAGTCAATTCCTTAGAATGGGAAGTGACATCCTATCAAATTCCTATACTACTCCTAATTCCTACATTCTGATTTCCTCCAAACCGAATGGGCCCTGAGTTGCTACACCAACACGACAGGAGCAGCCTACCACTTGGTTTTGCTCCTAGGTGAATCCCAGCTATATTGATCTAACTAGCAATGTGCTCGTGCGTTGCAACAGATCCAAAATAGAATACTACATGTTCACAAACTTGAAAGAAAAACAATATAGTTTGGTGTATATATCACTAAAAATATACTCGTATAGGCTTCACTCAAAATATATTCCTTGTGGCTGTTTTCATGAGGTGGGGGAGGAATGTGGTTGGTTTCAAGATACTAAGGGGTTTCTGCAAATTGGAGCAGAGGAGTGGGGTCGTGTTGAAAAAATGCCACAACTTACATCATAGTCGTTAGATGCAGATCTGACAGTCAGAAATGATGGATGGCAGACACACTATCGGTGTCAAAACCGGCGGATCTCGGGTAGGGGGTCCCGAACTATGCGTCTAAGGCGGATGGTAACAGGAGGCAGGGGACACGATGTTTTACCCAGGTTCGGGCCCTCTTGATGGAGGTAAAACCCTACGTCCTGCTTGATTATTCTTGATAATATGAGTAGTACAAGAGTTGATCGGCCACGAGATCGGAGAGGCTAAACCCTAGAAGCTAGCCTATGGTATGATTGTATGTTGTCCTACGGACTAAAACCCTCCGGTTTATATAGACACCGGAGGAGGTTAGGGTTACACAAGGTCGGTTACAAAGGAGGAGATATACATATCCATATTGCCTAGCTTGCCTTCCACGCCAAGTAGAGTCCCATCCGGACACGGGCGAAGTCTTCAATCTCGTATCTTCATAGTCCAACAGTCCGGCCAAAGGACATAGTTCGGCTGTCCGAAGACCCCCTAATCCAGGACTCCCTCAGTAGCCCCTGAACCAGGCTTCAATGACGATGAGTCCGGCGCGCAGTGTTGTCTTCGGCATTACAAGGTGGGTCCCTCCTCTGAATACACCATGGAGGGGTTTGAATACAAGGATAGTGTCCGACCCTGCAAAATAAGTTCCACATACCACCGTAGAGAGAATAATATTTCCACAAATCTAATCTGCTGACATGTTTTGGCAGCATGACATCATGCCATGCCCCGGTAATTATTCGAACCGTTTTTCTTTAACCAGCCCCGCACATAACGCGAGGCGGTTTCTTGACACGTCTTGTCAAAGCAGAGATCATGTTCCCTTTATTATGGGATTCTCATTAATACGGACGTTGGTAACCCAACCGTGCCTAGGACTCCTAGATCTTAGGAAAGTCCCAAACGGCCACGAGGAGGACGCTTGATATTCACCCTCCTTATAAAGGGACAAGGCTTTTACTTTTTTCCCTCCCATGCTCAATCAAATCCTTCCCCCACCTCGAGTTCGAACACCCAAAGCCCATGTCAGGTGCTTCGGACCTTCAATCATGTCCGGATCCAGCCTTCAAGGCCGGTGGATGCCTTCCTCCATCACGGAGGAGGATATCAAGAAGTTGAGGGAGGCCAGATATCTGACCGCTGAAATTTCGCATAGGCTGCCCGCCCAAGGGCAGGTCGTCCCTTCTCCTGAACCCAACGAGAGCGTTGTGTTCGTCTCCCACTTCCTTCGAGGACTAGGCCTCGCTCTGGATCCCTTTCTTAGGGGTCTTATGTTCTATTACGGGCTGGATTTTCACGATCTGGCCCCGGATTCCCTTCTTCACATCTCGTCATTTATTGTCGTTTGTGAGGCCTTCCTCCGCATTACCCCTCACTTCGGCCTGTGGCTCAAGACCTTTGATGTGAAGCCGAAGATGGTCGAGGGGCAGTATGCAGCGTGCGGAGGTGCTCTAATAAGCAAAATTGCTGACGCTCCATGACCAAAGGGTTCCTTTCTAGAGGTGTCCGGATTGTGGCAAGTGGGTAGCTACCCCCACCTTTTGCCCGGGCCCTCCACCACAACTCATGTCATGGATCAGCAGGGAGATGAGCTGGGGTCCAGCCAAGGACGTGCCCATACTGCAGAGCCGTATCTGAGATCTCTTCGAGGGAGATTTCAGTCTGGTTATGGTAATGCAAGCTTATGCTGGTTCGTTGGGTCCAGCCTTGCAAACGCCGGCCCCTTCGCATGTGGGAATTCAACCCGGAAGGACCGCGCACTATTCAGAATTTCCTCGGCATGACGCACAAGGAGATGTACAAATCATTCTTCGAACCCCAAATAGAGTGTCCGGACACTACCCAGGACGTGGTCCTGAGCAGCAACCGCACCGCTGCCCAAGTAAGTAATCCCATGGCCAAACACACTATCTTTTTATTTATCATGACATCATTCTGAAGAATCGCTCTTTGACCAGGACTGGATAGCAAAGGCGAAGATGATCCAGTGTTTGTCCCCCCTTCCTGAAGGCTTGGACAATCCGGTGCTGGAAAAGATGCTCGAGACAGCACCTTGTCTAGTGCCCTCAAATGAAGATAAAGGGGGGAATAAAGAGGGCGAAAGCAGGCCTCCATCACTACCTATTCCAATCGAGGGAATGAGCGCCTCCGCGAGGGAGGATAACCAAGGGGAAGAATCTGACATTCTCTCTCCTCGGGGAAGGAAGAGGACTACCTCTGAAGATCTGGAAACTAATGTTTCCAAACGGGAAAAGAAATCTCTGCCAGAGGGTCCTACCTAGGAGGGTATTCTTGCCGCACAGTGTCCGCGCGGGGATCAGCCCTCAACCGAGTTGTAAGTAATCAAAAAGTACTTCATAGTGAAGATATCCTACCTTACTTCCAAAGACAATAACCGATGCTTGTAAATTGTAGTCCGGATCGCAGCCCTTCTCGACAGAGTTCATCTTCAGGGGATCTTCTTCCGGAGATGATGGAGAGCGAAACGCCTCCCACGGACTCCCCAGCTCAAGAAGCGGGTGACCTTCAAGTGTTGTCGCAAAGGGTATCTCCGGATCCAATATCGCCAGAGGATAACTCTTTGGCTGCCCGGCATCCCCAGTATCTGGCTCCTGAGGAGAGCGACAGCAAGGGTCCGTACTGTATGCGGTCGAACGTGTTGAAGGATCTTCTGGGGAAGGCTGTCGTCTCGGAAGTGCATCATACGCTAATGGGTACGGTAATTGAAAGAATTTCCTCCGCCGAAAGTGGTTTGCATGAAGCTTTGATGAGTCTGCTGAATGGCTTCGAGGTACGTAAAAATAATGTATGCCTTTAATAGTATCGCATATGTTAGGTATGCCCATGAAGATAGTAGCCCCTGAGCCTCTGGTTGTCGTCGAGAACGGCGGCAAACAAAGGATCATAGTCCCAGGTAATAACCAGACCGCCTTTATGTGCAAGTGGTTGAAGCTCCGGTGGCTAGCCGGACTGATGGGTTTGCCGAACTAAAGCGGCAACTGGATGCGGCAGATGCCGACATCGTGCTTGTTAACAAGCAGCTTGACGAGGCACATGGTAGGTGATTTTTCTGGTGAATGTCACATAGTAAGAACAGCATGATGCCAGTATCTTTAATATGTTGTGACTGCAGATGGAGCTGCCATCATGGAGACCCTTCGGGCAGAGCTTTCCCGAGCCAAGGAGCAAGCAAGGAGTAGTAATGCGGCCGCTTTAAAGGCGGCCGAAGAGTTAAGGGCCGAACAGGACGCACATTGCAGGAGCAAAGAAAAAATTGCCAAGCTTGCCATGGAGTTAAAAGATGCTGCTGACCATTACCGGCTTCTTGAAGATGAAAACCGAGTGAAGGCGACGGACCTGGAGAAGGCCCGGGTGGCTGCCAAGGAGGCCCGCTCCAAAATTAGAGCGATGAAGGAGGAGCTGAATCAAGCTGAGGATATCATTTCTGGGAAGCCCTTCTTGTTGCGGACTAAGTTCGGAGATCCAAAATACAATCATCTGGACCGGCTATGGAGTTTTGCGGATGAGTACATGGATTTGGCTGCGAGTGTTGCGGATGCGACCGAGTACTTCAAGGATCAGAAAGGTCCTGAAGTGGAGAAGTTGTTCTGGTCACAGTTTCACGCTCTAGTCAGTCCGCTCATGCTGAATGAGCGATTAACCGGTTGGGCCGAGCTCCATAGAATATCCGGACTAGCCATGAGGTCCGTTGTGGATCATTTGTGGCCAGGAGGGCCAAGGCCGAATAGCTACTTTAGCTTAGTGCAACAATTCCTTGGCGCTGTGCCACGCATCGATGCTGTGAAGAGCTCGGCGTGCATAGAAGGCTCGCGGATGGCCCTTGCCCGTGTCAAAACATACTGGGCGGAGATGGATGCCACCACTGTTGCGGCACAGGGTTCGGCCATAGGCCGAGCGGCTGCCGAGCACTACTTTGAAGAAGTTCTTCAAGGCGCTCGTTCAATAGAGTCCCAGTGCTCGAAGAATATTATGTTTGAGTGACATGTATTCCCATTGTAAAAACAATGTTTTATTGAATTTATCAAGGTTGTATTTATACTTTTGCCCAACAGTGCTATGATGCCTCCTATGCGGCTGTTTGTGTATATATGTATATAACCTGAAAGATTGCAGTTGTCGGCTTCAGCCCCCACGCATATAACGCGGGGGTGTTCGCAGAAGACGCATGTTCACACTTGATCCAACATCTTGGTCCATTAAGGAGGTGATAGCGCAGCGAATTAGGCAACCATACTATAATGCTTTAACACTTTCACTTAGCCAGAGGAGTTTGACAATGGGGCTACTATATAGCCCCTGGTGGCTCCGCACTCATCCGAATTCGGGGTGCGTACATGCCTGGCCGAGAAACGACCCTTCATTAAAGTGGAGGAATCCCGAAGATTCCGCTAGGTCATTGAGTGGTTGACCAGTCTCATGCTATATCATGACAATCAGTTTTCGGATTTCTCTACTAAGGTGCTCGTCTGGGCGAACCAGGGCACAATCGCAGTAGTTCTCCTGGTGCCACCTTAGCCGATAGAGCGGAACGTAAGGCAGCAAAACACAGGAGTCGGGCAAACCCAACATTTGACCAAAGACATGATTCGGAGCTGATGCATATAAGGCCAAACTCGCGACGCCGAACACTCCCTAAGGTATTCGGTCTTTATGGTGGAAACCGGGCTTAAGCAGTGCCCTTTGTAATAAGCCACTGGTGTCCAGATACGTGCAATATTATGACGTGGCCACATGCCAATACGTCAGCATCCTTCTCAATTGTACTGAGAATCCGGGGGATGTGTATCAATAAGATACAGTAAAAAAGGTTTACGCAGGGTCTTAATCTAAAAAGAATCCTTGGAACAGGTCCCTGCTGCACTGCTGCGCCTATGTCTCTGTTCTGCCGTATCCTGGATTGGTGTAGCACGATGGTCATCTGTATCAATTACATATAGCTGCACCGGACTCGTCTAACCGCGTCCGTGGTCATAACGACCTGTCAGATGCTTTAGTTGGTGAGGCCATTTAGTGTGCGGCTGCCAAGGCAGCCGGACGGTCTTCCGCGCGCAAGGAGCGCTCAATATTTCCATTTACTGTAATGATGCCGCGTGGACCGGGAATCTTAAGCATGAGAGAAGTGTAATGCAATATTGCGTTAAAGCAAGCGAAAGCTTCGCGTCCGAGTAGTGCTTGATAGCCACTTTGGAATGGAGCGATGTGGAAGGTTAACTTTTCGCTGCGGAAGTTATCGGGAAAGCCGAATATAACCTCTAGTAGCAGGGAGCCCGTGCAATGGGCTTATGGGCCTAGCGTTACTCCTTTAAAGTAGTATTGCTATGGCTAATTTTTGCTGGGTCTATCCCCATGTTGCGGACTGTGTCCTGATATATCAGGTTTAAACTGCTGCCACCGTCCATCAGGACTCGTGTGAAGTGGTATCCGTCAACTATTGGGTCTAATACCAAGGCAGCCCATCCTGCACGCCGGATACTTGCCGAGTAATCCTGATGGTCAAAGGTGATCGGTTGGGACGACCAATGGCAGAACTCCGCGGTGATAGGCCCTGGGGCATGTGTCTCTAGGAGTGTCGCTTTGTTTCTCCCCTTTATCACGTGTAACACGTTGACTGTTTTGACTTCTGGTGGGAATTTCTTCTGTTCCCAAGTGCTTTGCTTGCGAGACTCGTCCTCCTCTTCGCTTGGTGTATCCTGCCCCTTATTTTCGGTGTTGAGCTTGCCGGACTGCTTGAAAACCCAACATTCTCTATGGGTATGATTTGCAGGCTTATCGGGGGTGCTGTGGATCTGACATATGTTATCTAGAATCTTGTTTAGGTTGGACAGTTCGTCTCTGTTGCCTTTGGAGGGCGGCTTTTGTTGACCTAGCCGAGAATTTCTAAATCCGGCGTTTACCGTGAAGGAAATATGCCCTAGAGGCAATAATAAAGTTATTATTTATTTCCTTATATCATGATAAATGTTTATTATTCATGCTAGAATTGTATTAACCGGAAACATAATACATGTGTGAATACATAGACAAACAGAGTGTCACTAGTATGCCTCTACTTGACTAGCTCGTTACTCAAAGATGGTTATGTTTCCTAACCATGAACAAAGAGTTGTTATTTGATTAACGAGGTCACATCATTAGTTGAATGATCTGATTGACATGACCCATTCCATTAGCTTAGCACCCGATCGTTTAGTATGTTGCCATTGCTTTCTTCATGACTTATACATGTTCCTATGACTATGAGATTATGCAACTCCCGTTTGCCGGAGGAACACTTTGGGTGCTACCAAACGTCACAACGTAACTGGGTGATTATAAAGGAGTACTACAGGTGTTTCCAATGGTAGATGTTGGGATGGCGTATTTCGAGAATAGGATTTGTCACTCCGATTGTCGGAGAGGTATCTCTGGGCCCTCTCGGTAATACACATCACATAAGCCTTGCAAGCATTATAACTAAGATGTTAGTTTTGAGAAGATGTATTACGGAACGAGTAAAGAGACTTGCCGGTAACGAGATTGAACTAGGTATTGGATACCGACGATCGAATCTCGGGCAAGTAACATACCGATGACAAAGGGAACAACGTATGTTGTTATGCAGTCTGACCGATAAATATCTTCGTAGAATATGTAGGAGCCAATATGGGCATCCAGGTCCCGCTATTGGTTATTGGTCGGAGACGTGTCTCGGTCATGTCTACATTGTTCTCGAACCGTAGGGTCCGCACGCTTAAGGTTTCGATGACAGTTATATTATGAGTTTATGAGTTTTGATGTACCGAAGGAGTTCGGAGTCCCGGATGAGATCGGGGACATGACGATGAGTCTCGAAATGGTTGAGACGTAAAGATCGATATATTGGACGACTATATTCGGACTTCGGAAAGGTTCCGAGTGATTCGGGTATTTTCGGAGGTACCGGGGAGTTACGGGAATACGGGGAAGAGTATTGGGCCTTGATGGGCTTTAGTGGGAAGAGGAAAAAGGCTGCTCCGCCCCCCCTCCCCTCTAGTCCGAATTGGACTAGGGAAAAGGGGGCCGGCCACCTTTCCTACTCCTCCACTTCCTTCTCCCTTCCTCCCCTCTTGGTGGACTCCTACTAGGACTCCACACCTGGCGCGCCTCTCCTAGGGCCGGCCTCCTCCTCCCTTGCTCCTTTATATACGGGGGCAGGGGGCACCCCATAGACACAGAAGTTGATCATTGAGATCGTTCCTTAGCCGTGTGCGGTGCCCCCTGCCACCAAATTCCACCTCGATCATATCGTTGTAGTGCTTAGGCGAAGCCCTGCGTCGGTAGTACATCAAGATCATCACCACGCCGTCGTGCTGACGGAACTCCTCCCCGAAGCTTTGCTGGATCGGAGCCCGGGGATCGTCATCGAGCTGAACGTGTGCTAAGAACTCGGAGGTGCCGGAGTAACGGTGCTTGGATCGGTCGGATCGGGAAGAAGACGTACGACTACTTCCTCTACGTTGTGTCAACGCTTCCGTTGCGATCTACAAGGGTACGTAGATCAGACTCTCCCCCTCGTTGCTATGCATCACCATGATCTTGCGTGTGCGTAGGAAATTTTTTGAAATTACTACGTTCCCCAACAGTAGCATCCGAGCCTAGGTTTTTGGTTTGATGTTATTTGCACGAGTAGAACACAAGTGAGTTGTGGGCAATACAAGTCATACTGCCTACCAGCATGTCATACTTTGGTTCGGCGGTATTATTGGACGAGACGACCCGGACCAACCTTACGCGTACGCTTACGCGAGACCGGTTCCCTCAACGTGCTTTGCACATAGATGGCTTGCGGGCGACTGTCTCTCCAACTTTAGTTGAACCGAGTATGGCTACGCCCGGTCCTTGAGAAGGTTAAAACGGAGTCTATTTGACAAACTATCGTTGTGGTTTTGATGCGTAGGTGAGATGAGTTCTTGCTTAAGCCCGTAGCAGCCATGTAAAACTTGCAACAACAAAGTAGAGGACGTCTAACTTGTTTTTGCAGGGCATGTTGTGATGTGATATGGTCAAGGCATGATGCTGATTTTATTGTATGAGATGATCATGTTTTCTAACCAAGTTATCGGCAACTGGCAGGAGCCATATGGTTGTCGCTTTATTGTATGCAATGCAATTGCGATGTAATGCTTTACTTTATTGCTAAGCGGTAGTGATAGTCACGGAAGCATAAGATTGGCGAGACGACAACGATGCTACGATGGAGATCAAGGTGTCGCGCCGGTGATGATGGTGATCATGACGGTGCTTCGGAGATGGAGATCACAAGCACAAGATGATGATGGCCATATCATATCACTTATATTGATTGCATGTGATGTTTATCTTTTATGCATCTTATCTTGCTTTGATTGACGGTAGCATTATAAGATGATCTCTCACTAAATTATCAAGAAGTGTTCTCCCTGAGTATGCACCGTTGCGAAAGTTCTTCGTGCTGAGACACCATGTGATGATCGGGTGTGATAGGCTCTACGTTCAAATACAACAGGTGCAAAACAGTTGCACACGCGGAATACTCAGGTTATACTTGACGAGCCAAGCATATACAGATATGGCCTCGGAACACGGAGACCGAAAGGTCGAGCGTGAATCATATAGTAGATATGATCAACATAGTGATGTTCACCATTGAAACTACTCCATCTCACGTGATGATCGGTCATGGTTTAGTTGATTTGGATCACGTGATCACTTAGAGGATTAGAGGGATGTCTATCTAAGTGGGAGTTCTTAAGTAATATGATTAAATTGAACTTAAATTTATCATGAACTTAGTCCTGGTAGTATTTTGCAAATTATGTTGTAGATCAATAGCTCGCGTTGTTGCTTCCCTATGTTTATTTTGATATGTTCCTAGAGAAAATTGTGTTGAAAGATGTTAGTAGCAAAGATGCGGATTGGATCCGTGATTAGAGGTTTATCCTCATTGCTGCACAGAAGAATTATGTTCTTGATGCACCGCTAGGTGAAAGACCTATTGCAGGAGCAGATGCAGACATTATGAACGTTTGGCTAGCTCAATATGATGACTACTTGATAGTTTAGTGCACCATGCTTAATGGCTTAGAATCGGGACTTCAAAGACGTTTTGAACGTCATGGACCATATGAGATGTTCCAAGAGTTGAAGATAATATTTCAAGCAAATACCCGAGTTGAGAGATATGAAGTCTCCAACAAGTTCTATAGCTAAAAGATGGAGGAGAATCGCTCAACTAGTGAGCATGTGCCCAGATTGTCTGAGTACTACAATCACTTGAATCAAGTGGGAGTTAATCTTCCAGATAAGATAGTGATTGACAGAATTCTCTAGTCACCATCACCAAGTTAGTAGAACTTCGTGATGAACTATGATATGCAAGGGATAACGGAAACAACTCCCAAGCTCTTCGTAATGCGGAAATCGACGAAGGTAGAAATCAAGAAAAACATCAAGTGTTGATGGTAGACAAGACCACTAGTTTCAAGAAAAGGGCAGAGGGAAGAAGGGGAACTTCAAGAAGAACGGCAAGTGAGTTGCTCAAGTGAAGAAGCCCAAGTCTGGTCCTAAGCCTGAGACTAAGTGCTTCTACTGCAAAGGGACTGGTCACTGGAAGCGGAACTACCCCAAGTGATTGGCGGATAAGAAGGATGGCAAAGTGAACATAAGTATATTTGATATACATGTTATTGATGTGTACTTTACTAGTGTTTATAGCAAACCCTCAGTATTTGATACTAGTTCAGTTGCTAAGATTAGTAACTCGAAACGGGAGTTGCAGAATAAACAGAGACTAGTTAAGGGTGAAGTGACGATGTGTATTGGAAGTAGTTCCAAGATTGATATGATCATCATCGCACACCCCCCTATACTTTCGGGATTAGTGTTGAAACTAAATAAGTGTTATTTGGTGTTTGTGTTGAGCATGAATATGATTTGATCATGTTTATTGTAATACGGTTATTCATTTAAGTAAAAGAATAAATTGTTGTTCTGTTTACATGAATAAAACCTTATATGGTTACACACCCAATGAAAATAGTTCATTGGATCTCGATCTTAATAATACACATATTCATAATATTGAAACCAAAAGATGCAAAGTTAATAATGATAGTGCAACTTATTTGTGGCACTGCTGTTTAGGTCATATTGGTATAAAGCGCATGAAGAAACTCCATGCTGATGGGCTTTCGGAATCACTTGATTATGAATCACTTGATGCTTGCGAACCATGCCTTTTGGGCAAGATGACTAAAACGCCGTTCTCCAGAACAACGGAGCGAGAAAAGATTTGTTGGAAATCATACATACTGATGTATGTGGTCCGATGAATATTGAGGCTCGCGACAGGTATCATTATTTTCTGATCTTCACAAATGATTTGAGCAGATATGAGTTTATCTACTTAATGAAACATAAGTCTGAAACATTTGAAAAGTTCAAAGAATTTCAGAGTGAAGTGAAAAACATCGTGACAAGAAAATAAAGTTTCTACGATCTGATCGCGGAGACAAATATTTGAGTTACGAGTTTGGTCTTCAGTTAAAACAATGTGAAATAGTTTCACTACTCACGCCACCTGGAACACCACATCATAATGGTTTATTGGATATAGTGCAATCTATGATGTCTCTTACCGATTTACCACTATTGTTTTTGGGGTCATGCATTAGAGACAACTGCATTCACGTTAAAAAGGGGCACCATCTATATCCGTCGAGACGACGCCTTATGAACTATGGTTTGGCAAGAAACCAAAGTTGTCGTTTCTTAAAGTTTGGGGTTGCGATGCTTATATGAAAAAGTTTCATCCTGATAAGCTCAAACCTCAAATCGGAGAAGTGAATCTTCATAGGATATCCAAAGGAAACTATTGGATACACCTTCTATCACAGATCCGAAGGCAAGACTTTTGTTGCTAAATTCGGAAACTTTCTGGAGAAGGAGTTTCTCTCAACAGAAGTGAGTGGGAGGAAAGTAGAACTTGACGAGGTAACTGTACCTGCTCCCTTATTGGAATGTAGTACATCACAGAAAAATGTTTCTGTGACACCTACACCAGTTAGTGAGGAAGCTAATGATGATGATCATGAAACTTTAGAACAAGACACTACTGAACCTCGTAGATCAACCAGAGTAAGATCCACGCCAGAGTGGTACGGTAATCCTGTTCTAGAAGTCATGCTACTAGATCATGATGATCCTATGAACTATGAAGAAGCGATGGTGAGCCCAGATTCCGCAAAGTGGCTTGAAGCCATGAAATCTGAGATATGATCCATGTATGAGAACAAAGTATGGACTTTGGTTGACTTGCCCGATGATCGGCAAGCCATAGAAAAATGGATCTTCAAGAGGAAGACGGACGCTGATAGTAGTGTTACTATCTACAAAGCTAGAATTGTCGCAAAAGGTTTTCGACAAGTTCAAGGTGTTGACTACTATGAGATTTTCTCACTCGTATCTATGCTTAAGTCTGTCCGAATCATGTTAGCAATTGCCGCATTTTATGAAATCTGGCAAATGGATAAACAAAACTGCATTCCTTAATGGATTTGCTAAAGAAGGGTTGTATACGATGCAACTAGAAGGTTTTGTCGATCCTAAAGGTGTTAACTAAATATGCAAGCTCCAGCGGTCTATCTGTGGACTGGTGCAAGCATCTCGGAGTTGGAATATACGCTTTGATGAGTTGATCAAAGCATATAGTTTTATACAGACTTGCGGTGAAGCCTATATTTACGAGAAAGTGAGTGGGAGCACTACAGCATTTCTGACAAGTATATGTGAATGACATATTGTTGATCGGAAATAATATAGAATTATTCTGTAAAGCATAAAAGGAGTGTTTGAAAGGAGTTTTTCAAAGAAGGACTTCGGTAAAGCTGCTTACATATTGAGCTTCAAGATCTATAGAGATAGATCAAGACGCTTGATAAGTTTTTCAATAAGTACATACCTTGACAAGATTTTGAAGTAGTTCAAAATGGAACAGTCAAAGAAAAAGTTTCTTGCCTGTGTTACAAGGTGTGAAGTTGAGTAAAGACTCAAAGCCCGACCACGGCAGAAGATAGAAAGAAAATGAAAGTCATTCCCTATGCCTCATTCATAGGTTCTATAAAGTATGCCATGCTATGTACCAGATCTATTGTATACCCTGCACTGATTTGGCAAGGGAGTACAATAGTGATCTAGGAGTAGATCACTGGACAGCGGTTAGAATTATCCTTAGTGAAATAAGGATATGTTTCTCGATTATGGACGTGACAAAAAGGTTCGTCATAAAGGGTTACGTCGATGCAAGTTTTTGACACTGATCCAGATGAATCTAAAAGTCTCAATCTGGATACATATTGAAAGTGGGAGCAATTAGCTAGAGTAGCTCCTTGTAGAGCATTATAGACAAAGCATTTTGCAAATTACTTACGGATTTGAATGTGACAGACCCGTTGACTAAAATTATCTCACAAGCAAAACATGATCACACCTTAGTACTCTTTGGGTGTTAATCACATAGAGATGTGAACTAGATTACTGACTCTCGTAAACCCTTTGAGTGTTGGTCACATGACGATGTGAACTATGGGTGTTAATCACATGGTGATGTGAACTATCGCTGCTAAATCACATGGCGATGTGAACTAGATTATTGACTCTAGTGCAAGTGGGAGACTGAAGGAAATATGCCCTAGAGGCAATAATAAAGTTATTATTTATTTCCTTATATCATGATAAATGTTTATTATTCATGCTAGAATTGTATTAACCGGAAACATAATACATGTGTGAATACATAGACAAACAGAGTGTCACTAGTATGCCTCTACTTGACTAGCTCGTTAATCAAAGATGGTTATGTTTCCTAACCATGAACAAAGAGTTGTTATTTGATTAACGAGGTCACATCATTAGTTGAATGATTTGATTGACATGACCCATTCCATTAGCTTAGCACCCGATCGTTTAGTATGTTGCTATTGCTTTCTTCATGACTTATACATGTTCCTATGACTATGAGATTATGCAACTCCCGTTTGCCGGAGGAACACTTTGGGTGCTACCAAACGTCACAACGTAACTGGGTGATTATAAAGGAGTACTACAGGTGTTTCCAATGGTAGATGTTGGGTTGGCGTATTTCGAGAATAGGATTTGTCACTCCGATTGTCGGAGAGGTATCTCTGGGCCCTCTCGGTAATACACATCACATAAGCCTTGCAAGCATTATAACTAAGATGTTAGTTGTGAGATGATGTATTACGGAATGAGTAAAGAGACTTGCCGGTAACGAGATTGAACTAGGTATTGGATACCGACGATCGAATCTCGGGCAAGTAACATACCGATGACAAAGGGAACAACGTATGTTGTTATGCGGTCTGACCGATAAAGATCTTCGTAGAATATGTAGGAGCCAATATGGGCATCCAGGTCCCGCTATTGGTTATTGACCAGAGACGTGTCTCGGTCATGTCTACATTGTTCTCGAACCGTAGGGTCCGCACGCTTAAGGTTTCGATGACAGTTATATTATGAGTTTATGAGTTTTGATGTACCGAAGGAGTTCGGAGTCCCGGATGAGATCAGGGACATGACGAGGAGTCTCTAAATGGTCGAGACGTAAAGATCGATATATTGGACGACTATATTCGGACATCGGAAAGGTTCCGAGTGATTCGGGTATTTTCGGAGGTACCGGGGAGTTATGGGAATACGGGGAAGAGTATTGGGCCTTGATGGGCTTTAGTGGGAAGAGGAAAAAGGCTGCTGCACCCCCCCTCCCCTCTAGTCCGAATTGGACTAGGGAAAAGGGGGCCGGCCACCTTTCCTACTCCTCCACTTCCTTCTCCCTTCCTCCCCTCTTGGTGGACTCCTACTAGGACTTGGAGTCCTAGTAGGACTCCACACCTGGCGCGCCTCTCCTAGGGCCGGCCTCCTCCTCCCTTGCTCCTTTATATACGGGGGCAGGGGCACCCCATAGACACAGAAGTTGATCATTGAGATCGTTCCTTAGCCGTGTGCGGTGCCCCCTGCCACCAAATTCCACCTCGATCATATCGTTGTAGTGCTTAGGCGAAGCCCTGCGTCGGTAGTACATCAAGATCGTCACCACGCCGTCGTGCTGACGGAACTCCTCCCCGAAGCTTTGCTGGATCGGAGCCCGGGGATCGTCATCGAGCTGAACGTGTGCTAAAAACTCGGAGGTGCCGGAGTAACGGTGCTTGGATCGGTCGGATCGGGAAGAAGACGTACGACTACTTCCTCTACGTTGTGTCAACGCTTCCGTTGCGATCTACAAGGGTACGTAGATCAGACTCTCCCCCTCGTTGCTATGCATCACCATGATCTTGCGTGTGCGTAGGAAATTTTTTGAAATTACTACGTTCCCCAACATACCGCTATGCTCTTCGGGCTGTCTTCTTTATTCCGGCGCTTGTTTTTGCTGCATCGTGATTTCCCGTTTCCGTCCCTGACTTTGGATGTACTTGGGTCACTGGTGCTGCGTCGGGCTAACCAGCTGTCCTCACCCGCGCAAAAGCGGGTCATGAGGCTTGTTAATGCTGCCATTGTTCTCGGCTTTTCTTGGCTGAGGTGTCTGGCAAGCCATTCGTCTCGAACGCTATGCTTGAAAGCTGCTAAGGCTTTGACGTCCGGATAGTCGACTATTTGTTTTTTTAGTGAGGAACCTGTTCCGAAGCTTTCGGGCTAACTCTCCGGGCTGTTGAGTTATATGAATTAAATCGTCTGTATCTGGTGGTCGGATATAGGTCCCTTGAAAATTTGCCCGAAAGGCGTCTTCGAGCTCTTCCCAGCTTCCAATGGAGTTTTCGGGGAGGCTTTTAAGCCAGTGCCGAGCTGGCCCTTTGAGCTTGAGGCATAAGTACTTGATGGCGTGGAGATCGTCTCCTCGAGCCATATGGATATGGAGGATGTAGTCCTCAATCCAGACCCCAGGGTCTGTCGCTGCGTCGTACGCCTCTATGTTTACGGGTTTGAATCCCTCTGGAAATTCATGATCCAGCACCTCATCGGTGAAACATAGGGGGTGTGTGGCACCCCTGTATTTGGGTGCACCATGGTGTTCGGTTGTTTGTTCTGCTGCATTGCATACTGGAGCATTCTAGCGTGGCCCGTAGATCGATCTGGTTGTGTCGTCCTTTTGATGCGAGCCCTCACGCGGATCGTGTACTGGCTTATGTGCGGCATCGTTTGCCGCTCTATGTTGGCCACGAGGTCGTCTATCCGACCGGATGGCCATTTTGTTTTTTGGTTGTGGGGGATCTAAGGCCTCCTCATCGAATTCAGGTAGCAACTTTTGCTTCGGGTAGCTCTTGGTGTGGCGATTACCGCTGTACTTTGCTGCAGTGTTGAGTACTTCACTCCATCTGATTCTGAGTGTGTCTTGTGCAGCCTTGAGCCTTTGCTTCTGCTTTTTCAGACTCCTCGCAGTCGCAACAAGCCTTTGTTGAGCATTCTATTGCTCCGGGTGCCTGTTTGGTGTGATGTCGTCCGGACTCTTATCTTCGACAGAGTCGGGTTGTTCGGTTTGATTCTTCGTGTTGCCGTGGTCTATATGATCGATGTTTCTGCCGAGGGGGGATTTGGAGCAGCATTTACGCCAGCACTTTGACTGCTTCTCGAGGGAACAACCCTTCATTGCATCGTTCTGTTCCTCATCGTCGTTTTCTTTGGGTGTGTCCACCATGTATACGTCATATGATGAAGTGGGTGTCCGATGCCCTGTGGGCAGTGGTTCCTGTTTGTCTCCTGCATCGTCCTCCATACCATCGATGTCTTCGGAGTCGAAGTCGAGCATGTCGGTCAAATCATCTACAGTGGCTACTAAGTGGGTGGTAGGTGGGCGGCGAATTTCATCGTCATCCGCATCCCAATCCTGTCGGACATAGTTCGGCCAGGACTCTCCTAACAAGGAGAGCGACCTTAATGAGTTCAGTATGTCGCCGAAGGGCGAGTGCTGAAAGATATCTGCGGAGGTAAACTCCATGATCGGTGCCCAGTCGAATTCGATAGGCACGGGCACAGGCGGTTCGGAGTCCATGGCCGGGGAAGGATCCAGTAGTTCGGCGTCACGGCTCACGTGAAGGGTAAGGTCGATACTCGGCTTGATCGCTGTTGAGAATACGGCCTCCATGGCGGGGTCTATCCACCCGTCCATGGATGGCGCAACTGGTTTCGAATTGAGGGCCGGAGCGGTTGCCGGTGCAATCTCCTGAACACTGTCCGATAATAGAGCTAAATCATGATCATCGTGACCGTGTGGCGCACTAGGCAGGGGCTCAAATCCATCGAAGATCGAGTCTCCGCGGATAACGACCGTGTAGTTTAAGCTTCCAAACCTGACCTGGTTGCCAGGGGCATAACTCCCGATCTGCTCCAGATGGCCAAGTGAGTTGGCCCGCAGTGCGAAGCCACCGAATACAAAGATCTGTCCGAGGAGAAAAGTCTCACCCCAGACTGCATCTCTATCGATGATTGAAGGAGCCATCAAGCCTAATGATGACGACACGGAGGAACTCTCAATGAAAGCACCAATGTCGGTGTCAAAACCGGCGGATCTCGGGTAGGGGGTCCCGAACTGTGCGTCTAAGGCGGATGGTAACAGGAGGAAGGGGACACGATGTTTTACCCAGGTCCGGGCCCTCTTGATGGAGGTTAAACCCTACGTCCTGCTTGATTATTCTTGATAATATGATACGGCCCATGTTTGGCCCATGTTTACGACCAGACTACGATCTGTTTGGCCCATGTTTGGCCAATCGATCATACGGCCCGTATAAGGCCCATTGATGATACGGCCCGTAGAAGGCCCATTGATGATACGGCTCGTAGAAGGCCCATTGATGATACGGCCCGTAGAAGGCCCATTGTTTCTACGGCCCGTAGAAGGCCCACTGTTTCTACGTCCCGTAGGAGGCCCAGTGTCACTACAGTAAATATTAGCCCATAGTTATTGTGGCCTAGTTTTAAAAAATAGGTTATTGCGGCCACTAGCAAACCGTAGAAAAAGAACTGCACTGACTACAAGCAAACAAATAAACAAGACAACAAGGAAATAAATAAGCAAGCAACTTACACTAGGCTATCATGGCTATTACACATATTACATCCACTGGGCATCAAAGCTCGCCACCAGTGCAAATTTAGGGAACACAGCAGCATATAAACGCCGTAGCAAAACAAGTCCAGAACTGAAACCTCTTCAGAAGAGCTCAAGAAACAATATCCTGGGTACCCATAATGCTGGCAAGATGCTTAGCAAGCTTATTAAGTTTCTCTTGTTTGGCACTTAAGTCCTCCAGCACTTGCTGTTGCACCAGAAAGTATGCATCTGAATTCTGCAGGGACGTCCTCTGTCCTTCGGCTTCCTGTCGCATAACATCTGATCGATGTCTTTCAACTTGAAGTTGAGACTCAAGAAGCTGAACTGATTCATGCAATGAGTTCAAAGAGCTAGTGCCAGCAGTGGTAGCCAGTAACTCGAACACTACATCATGACAGGACTTTGGGGTTGTCTCAGTGTCTTCAACATAATTTTTATCTGCTTTCTTGGAGACCAACAGGGATGTCTCACCATCTTGAACCTTATCTGCATTACTTCCTTTACCATTGCATAATAGGGTACTCTTCTCCAATATTTTATCCGCATTCTAAAAGAGAAACAAACAAACACATCTCGGGTTTACAATGTAGTATATGAAACTCATTTTGGTAAACCAGTTCAGTAGTAAGGTGGACAGGATAACAGCATGAAACAAACATATATCTATGTAGTATGGTCACTGTATGGTCTATATCATTCTAGTTTATGTTGCCAAATCAAGATAGATACAGTTCGAATCATATCTATTTAAGACAACATAGCATAGACAGAATATAAGTGTGGGAAACTACATAGCAATAACAACACTTGTAATGTGCATGGCATGAGAACATAACTGTTTATTCAATTGAAACTGAAATCAACATAGAGCAAGTTACAACAGCAAACAGCCAAACACGTTGAAGAAACAGGTTTAAAACATACCTGTTGCGCCATTGGAGTTTCAATTGCATCCTTCAAATTTGAAATTAGTTGGTATCAGTAAATACAGTGATGCAAGAGCAAAGTAGTATGAACCATAGCTATGGAACCTGACCTGCGAACAATTCTTCTTCTACTTTAAGCGTTGACTTCGGGTTCGGAGTGGTGGTCCTCGTGATTTGGGCACTGCAGTTGCCTTACTAACTGCTCGTGTTTAGGTGCTCTGTGATGGAGATGTTGTTGTGTCAACGGGAACTGGGTGTCTATCTGCTGGGGTTGGGGTTACAAGGGGTGTAGCTAGTTCTCTGTCCAACTGGGTAGGAATACAATCTGCATGAGTGTGGTTATGTGTGGTGGGTATGGTTCATGGGCAAGTACAACCGTGTTTCTATCTGCATCGACAGGTAGCACGATCTTTTCTGAAGACCATGTTTTTACACCCACAGATACTGCCATCACTCCCTCCAACTGAAATGGCTAATAAACAAGAAAAGTAATTGAATGTACAGACATTGTAAGATAGACAGGTGCAGGGAAGAAAACAGGGCATGAAATAATTCACATTTATGTTGTCTAAGCAAACAGAATAGCAAGACATAATTTCACATATATGATGGCTAATTAAACAGGATAACATGACACAATTTCACATGTATGATGGCTAACTAAACATGATAGAATGACATACTTCAAAATATGAAGACTATGTAAATAGGATGACATGATATAACTATACGATGTGTCTATTAAAGTGGTTGGCATGCCATAAGTCACAAACTTGCCGTCGATGGAAACATGATGGCATGATATAATTCACGGATAGAATGACATAATTTAAATATGATGACTATGTAAACAAGATGAGATGATATAACTATATTATGTCTTTAGAAAATGGGTTGGCATGCCATAATTTAGATACATGCTGTCTATGTAAAAATCATGGCATGACATAATTAAAATATATGATTTATATACTAAGGAAGTGAGCAGACGGCAATCGCATATATGATGTGTAAACTAAGGAGATGGCATTCAATATTGTGTATATGATGTAAATACTAAGCATTGCAATACAACATATGCATTATATGAGTAATATAACCCTGCCAAGTTTGAGCATACACCTTAGGGGGATAATAGGTCTGGTCATCTGCTTGTGAATTGTCCTTTGAAGAGCTATCTGTAACCAGCAAGATATCTGCTTCAGCAGGTAGCATTGTCTGCTCTGAAGACCTTGTTTTCACTACAGATTTCTCCATCACCAATTCGAAATGGGTGATGCACAGGAAGAGCAGTTGAATATACAAACATTGTCGACAAAAGCAATGAGAAATACAAAAAAGGACGACATGATATAATTCACATATATGACGCTTGCCTAAACAGCATGGCATTGCATAATTCACATACATAATGCCTTGCAACAAGATAACATTGCATAATTCACATATATAATGTCTTGCAACAAGATGGCATTGCATAATTCACATATATGGTAATTAGACACTAAACATGTGGCATTCACACAAAGCATGTCTAAACTAAGAAAATGACATAGCAATGCAAGATAACATACGCACGATATGAGCAACATAACCCTGCCAAGTTAGGGCATGCACCTCGGGGGGGGGGGGGAATATGACTGGTCATCTGTCTCTGAATCCTCCTCTGAGGAGCTATCGGTAACCAGCAAGACATGCACTTCATCAGATAACATTGTCTGCTCTGAAGACCTTGTTTCCGCTCCATATTTTTCCATGGCCGTGCGAAATGGCTGATGCACAGGAAGAGTAATTGAATGTACTAAAATTGTTGACAAATTTAACACGTAATAAAAAAATTATGGCATGATATAATTCACAAGATGACTGGCTAACTAGGGTGGCATTGCAAAATTCACATATATCATGCCTGGCTAGACAAGATGGCATTGCATGATTCACATATACGATAAAGAAAATAACAGATGGCATTGACACAAAGAATGTCTAAACTAAGCAGATGACATCTTTAATGTATACAGTAAGCAATGCAAGGCACCATATGCATGATATTACCAACATCAGCATGCCAAGTTAGAGCGAAGACCTCATGGGGTAAATAGGAGTGGTCTTCTCCTTCTGAATCCCCCTCATAACAGTTATCTTCCTCTTTATTACGACCCGAAATGGGTGGAGGGGGGCTGCCTTTGCCCCACCATGGCATGACATCTGCATGAAATTTTATTGCCACGCAAGGCTCGTCTCTTTTGCTCTACATGATCAGTTCCATTGTGTACAATAACTGGCATGCATAGGAATAAAACATAGTGAGATTATGTAAGGAGTGCATGCACAAATCCAGAGTGATGGTAGCAAACTGTGGATAGACCCAAAACCAATGATAGCAGGCAGATAATAGCTTTAGTTAAAAAATACAGATAATGGCTCCTTTAATGTTTGTTTGCACCCAACATGAAACTCATAGTAGACACCGGAGGTTAACCAGATAGTACTGATTGTTGCCCCAATATGTACCCCACAACCATTTAAAAGCTCAAGTTTAAGCATTAGTTTGGACCTGACTCGGAGTCTAATAGGTGAACACGACAATAATGTAGCATGTCATCATATTAAGCGACGCATAATGTAAGCAGACACGGAAGAGTGCGACCTCTCTTGCGGACCCGTGTAGTCCTCAAGGTCATCTTCTCAATTGATGATGGTAATGCAGTTTCTGTGGCTGCCGGCGGCGGGGAAGAAGATCTAAGGCGGCGAAAGACAGGCTGGAGAGCGGATCCCTGCTGTGGTGAACCCTTCCGTCATTGGAGCAGCTGAGCTGAGGTGGAACACAGCGTCGTAGGAGCAGGACAAACCACACAAGGATTTCTTTGACACATATCTCTAACATAAGTAATTGAGTAAGGGCTTGTTTGAATTTGAGGATTCTAACAATGCAGAGATAGGAAATTGTCGGTGTAATGGGACACGGATACCCCGAAGACGGCCAGATGATATTTCAAGACATCGGGGCTAGCAAAGCCCCTCAATCCGACTGCCCGGCCGCTCCTGCCGGCTCCCCGTCTGGCTGCACTACCCGGCCGGCTGCCGACTACCGGCCGCCGACTACGCCAACCAGTCGGCTGCCGACTGCAGCCCGACCCGACATCGACGAGACAACCGTACCGCGACGCCATCATCTACAGTGTACCGTGTCCCCTGGGTACTGATTTATAAAGTACCCCAGGGGACAAGCATGGCATGTGCCATGCCACTAGCCATGCCTACTTGGCTTGGCATGTAAGCTACCCAAGGTAGCTTACATCCAACGCCACCACCCACATAGCTTACATGGTAAGCTAGCCTACACTATATATACCACCACACATCCATCCATCCAGGAGGATGGCCACTCACGCCCCCACATAAGCTAGCAAGCAAGCTAGCTATCCATCCATCCATCTATTCACTTGAGCGCGTATGCTCACGGCCATGAGCATGGCCGGCCACTAGCATGCCTCGTACAGGCATATATACAGCTAGATGCCTACGACACTGAGCTGAGATACAGCTCCAGGAGTGCTTTGTACTGCCCGATGTACACCTCAGATATATATACTCAGACATGCAGGAGTAGGGGTATTATCTCTCCGGAGAGCCCCGAACCTGGGTAATCCACCGCGTGCTACTCGCATACCCGCTCCCGGTCCTATCAGCAGCAGTCCTACCCACACACTAAGCCCTTGTGGCATCTATCGACTCGCAAGCACCCCGTGAGAAATACCACGACAGTTGGCGCCCACCGTGGGGCGGTACTATGCTACCGCGCTGCTGCTGGTTTCGCTGTCCGGGTGGGACCATCTTCGTCATCTCCGCCGCGGCGTCGCGCCGTCTCTCCGGTAGCGCTCGGGGGCTCGACGTCAACCCGCCCCCGGAGCGGCCGTGAGGGGTGGCGCGTCCTCGCCGTCGGCCTCTTCGCCCCCGCCGCGGCATGACCTCGCCGTCGGCCTCGCCTTCTTCACCACCACCGTCACGACGGAGGCCGTCCGTCCGCGCGCGCGCTGCGCGCGGTGCCTCGCTTCGGTCGGCCGCATCCGTGCGCGCGTTGTGCCGCGTCGCTCGCGTCCGCTTCCCTCCACGTTGTGCCCTGCCCCGGCCAACACGCATCAAACCATAGCCACATACTAGCGATACACAAGCCAGATAATACTTATGCAAGTCCGCCATCGCCCGTTTGTCGGCCACGGCCGCTATCAAGCCGCTGGCCACGCCGCCATCGTGCTCGAGCTCAAGCGCGAGCCCTCCCTTGAGGCGCCAACGCGCGCGCTCCTCTCCTTCCCCTCGCGGCCATGGCGCCCTTGGCCCCTGCCTCAACACCGCGGGCTCCTCGCGCTGCGCCGGGTTCCAGGCCGCGTCCGCCTGCCTCCGTGCCGCGGCGTGCGGGCCGCCCCGCGCCGGCCACACCATCTCTGCTCTGGCCCGGCTGCTGCCCGCCCGTGGCCGCTTGCTCCGCCTCCGCGCCCGGCCGCTGGTTCCAACTCGTCCAGCCGCCGGGTCTGCCTTGCCTGGCCGGCTCTGCCGCCCAGCTCCACCGCGCGGCCACGCCCGCGACTCCTGCCGCCTCCTTGCACGCGTGCCGACTCGGCCTCCCCGCGCCGGCTGCCCCGGGCCGGATTTTGCCCGCGCCGGCCTCCCGCGTGCCGACTCGGCCTCCCCGCGTCGGCTGCCCCGAGCCGGCTTTGCCCGCGCCGGCCTCCCGCGTGCCGACTCGGCCTCCCCGCGCCGGCTGCCCTGGGCCGGCTTTGCCCGCGGCGGCTGCCCCGCCTACGCCGGCCTCCCCCGCGCCGGCCTCCCCACGCCGGCTGCCCCGGGCCGGCTCTGCCCGTCGCCGGCTGCCCTGCGCCGGCGTCCCCCGCACCCGGACGCCGGCTCCGCTCCCTTCGGCTTCCTGCCGCCCGCGCCGGCTGCGGCCTCACCTCCCCCGGCCGCGCCCCGTTGAGATGTAGGGAGTTGTCGGAGCACAGCGAGACAAAGATATATCTTAAATATTTCGGGCCAGCAAGGCGCGGGTTGAAGACGCGGGAGTTTCGTAGCATGATAGATAGAGACGCTTGCTTGAATTTTCGGCATAACAAGGTGCGGCTTGAAATTTCGGAAGAACAAGCTTAACATGTACCCAAAAAAGACAATTTGCACCTCAACACGCACAACACACACACAAACACCATTTAGGCTAGAGTAAGGTACACGTGCATTGCACTCATGAGATTTGGCAACCAAATTATGAATAAATACCACATTATAGCATGCAAGATTTGAGTCATATATGCATGATGTAGATGTTCGTTTAATTCTTATAGTTCATTTCATTCAAAATCATCTAGTTTTTATAAGAAAGCTAATCTATTTTAAGATTCATGGAATTGTGCGTCATAAGACATAAAGTAAAAACAAATAATGGCAAATCATGTAGAAAAACATTTGGGCAATTCTGATATGGAAGATTCTAGAACAAATAAGAAGTGCTTGTGTTTTGATGTTTGTGCATTATGCTTAAGTTCAACCATGGAGTCTACTAGATTATACATGTGGCGAAATCTGGTGGAATCTAATTTGCCATCTTTGGACCATCGGATTCGCCTCATCCAACGACCATCTTTCAAAGTTAAAGTTACCCGCACACAATATAAAAATATATAAATAGAATATATATATAGGGGTATAGATATAGATATGTGATGCAAAAGCCGCCCATCATCTCCAATTAGAATAGTGTGTCCATGCACGGACGCGACGTGGCCAAATGATGTCTGCCATCGGTATCTCAAATTCAAATCATTCTGACCTTGTTCAATGTGTATACATTACAACATGCTCGTTTCCAAACCACACCGCGCAGATCTCCGTTATATTCATGCATGCATGGGTTTCAAACATCAGGATCTCTTATTCAAATATTTGAATTCAACTTTACATTGATTTTGACCTCACCTATTCAGCTATTCCTTTACACCCACACAGTAGTCTTCTCTTTATAATTGTACCACTAACTTTCTCTCATGCATGCATGCACATACACTACGAGTCGGCATTATCCATCGCACACATGCAATCTTTTTCTTCAGGTCAGTCTCCCATGAAGGCACACACCAACACACATCCCCCTCTCCATCATATCGGGCATTCTTTATCTCTCATGCGTGCATGCGCAATGATCGATGTTCTTCTATGTATGTGTGTAATAGCTAGGTGTTTCATAGTTTTCCACACAAACCGATCAATCGATATATCCAGGGAGGTCTCACCCTCTTTCCCACGTCCACATCGATCAATCTATACCTATCTATATATGATTAACATATATAGCTAATACACCCACATTAATTATGTATCCAACGTCCCCCTCTCATCATCCATGCCTTCCACTTCATCTCTCAAACGCGTGCACAATGGCGAAGACAGGGGCAGTAAGGGCCCTGCCCCCCTCCCCCCTAACATCACTATATATCAAGGCTAATATGAATGTGATCATTAGACAATTGCTGCTAAAAATGGTTTAAGTTCATGAATTGACCCTCCTCGTAAAGGATTAGCAATTCTTGGCCCCCTAGCTCATTTATTTTTCATGGCTCCGCCACTGCGCGCATCAGCGCACGTGTTCGCCCTCTCTCTCTAAATATTGATCTTGCACTTGTGCATTCCTTCACAGTCTCCCTCCACTCGGCCCCTCGCACCATCTTCTAGCCCCCCACCGGATTTTGCCACATGTACAATCTAGCAGACTCCATGGTCGAACTTAAGCATAATGCACAAACCTCAAAACAACAGTGGTTCTCCTTTGTTCTACAATCTTTCGTATCATAACTGCCCAAACTTTTTTCTAGTTGAATTGCCATTATTTGTTTTTACTTTATGCTTTACAATGCATAATTCCATGAATCATAAAATAGATTAAGGGCTTCTTTGATTCAAAGGATACTCAAAGGAATTTTGGAGGATTCTAATCATTAGGAATTTTTCCTATCTTGGTTGTTTGATTCGTAGGATTCTAAACCATAGGAATTTTTCCATATGATTCATTTGCACTAGATTTCATAGGAAACATCCCATCCACTCAAACCTCTTTGAAATAATTCTACGTTTTTTCTATGCACAATGAAACACTCGTACAATCTTGTAGCATTCAAGACGACATTCCACTATAATCCCATGTTTTTCCTATTGCCGCGTTCTTAGCTTTTTTATAAAAACTAATTGATTTTGAATGAGATGAACTATACGAATTAAACGAAGGGCTAAATCAGGCATATATGACTCAGAGCTTACATGCTATAGTGTGGTATTTATTCATAATTTGGTTGCAAAATCTGATGCGTGCAATGCACGTGTACCTTACTAGTACTTCGAGTATGTGCAAAACACGTAAATTAGAATACCAATGGCACGCTACACAGTGTCTCTCTTACAGTTCATGAAGCCACGTGGCACTTGTGTAGGCGTTGTCGCGACCTCCTTGCGTGGATTGATCACAGTGACATGCTACTGGTTGTAGAAGAATGAAGTCATCCTCCCTGAGCCACACTGGCGGTACATGCATGAAGCGAAGATGTGCACGCACGCCATGCACATACTCATTCCTCACACGCACACGCGGGTACAAGGGCGGACGCAATTTTGTAGCAAGATCCACCCCATGTGATAATTTGACACGTGTAAAGTCGTTCACTTCATTGATGGTCAATTAATACGGCACATGCAAATTGAGTGGACGTGAGGGCGGAAGAAAGACATTATTACTCCACTGCGCGCATGCGAGTAGTTAAATCGTGGGTTGCTAGTAGTACTTCCATTGGTCTCCTTCGTATTTTGTGCCAATTTTTGAAAGTAACATAATATTTACGCATTTGAGCATTGTAGTAGTACTTGAAATTTATGTTCCGCTAAACTCATCGGGAGCCGTTTCGGGCCTCGAAACCAAAACCATCAATTTATCTTTACCTTGTTCCCATCACATTCGAAAGCCTGCTCACACCTACTAGTAGTACGTACCAAACCTGAACGTGTTCCCACTATGCAGGTATTAGTACTAGTGCTAGTACTTAGGTTATAAAAAGGGGAACTACCTAACCGAAAATCACTCTACCTTTCCTCCTCATAAGTGCTTCTTCTTCGTCCGACATTACCATGGCCGGTGAGTAGAGCTCTAGGTCAAGAACTACTCGTAACAAGGGAGCGGTAACCAAGGCTGCAGAAAAAAAGAGGGCTCGCCGCCACGCAGAGACCTCGAAAGATCTCTCACGGGAAGGCGATGGCTCCCAGGAGCGCCCTAGCCGCGGAGGCGAACATGCCGAGTTGGCGGAGCTGGAGTCGTTATCCCTCGATGGCATGCCCGATCAGCTCAATAAGCAGAAGGAGTTCATCCAAGGCTTGATGGAGTTGCTGAAGGAGATCCTCGATGACATGCCCGCTGAGCTCAATCAGCAGGGGGAGTCGACCGCCGGCTTGGTGATGCTGCTGAAGAAGAGCATTGCCTCGGAGAAGAAGGCGACCGGCGAAATCCTGTGACTTCGGGAGGACAATGCGAAGCTCTACCACGAGATCGACCTGTTGAAGGAGAAGAACGCCGGCTGGAAGAAGCTGCATGAGAATAGTAGTTCCTCGATGAAGATGCTGCAGGCCCTCGCTATGGAACAGAAGGAAGAGTTGGTGAAGCTCCGCATCGAGCACCCGGCTGCTGTCAAGGTACGTAATATGGCCGTGGAACAGATGATGAAGGCTCGCATCGATAAATGTCGCATCATGGACACAATGATGAAGATGGCGGAGGAGACGCGCAAGGAGATGGAGGCCGTGGAGGCGATGAAGAAGCAGTTACGACTCCGCGGCGAATTAGATCATTTCGGGTGATAATCTTCCTTCTTCTTTTGCTCCCGTGTTTCATCTTTTGCATCGGGTGTTTCGCTGCACATGTCACGTTCTCTGCGAGGCATGAATAGAACAATGTTTTTTTGAGGGAATGAATAGAACAATGCTAACAATGAGATGACTACCAAATTAGATCATGTTTTATCGCCATATCTCACTGGGCTGCCGTGTTTCGTGCTCCTCCGTCGCAGTACTACTCCAGTGGAAAACTTGAGTATACCGCACGGTTCTTTGCTCCTCCTCGATCAGGTCGTCGGCGCATTTATACGAGCAGTCAAATTACAAGGTCCCGCTTTCCAGGAGTAATGAGCCGTCAAATCACAAAGGCCCTCGCCTCTCGTGAAACCGATCAAGCTAGACTGCCCCGCCCTCTAGCCTTTTAAAAAATGTATACTTTTGTACAGCAGTAGTAGTATCGATGGATTGCGCCATATAGAGAGCGCTCGTCGCCAAATTATGCATATAGTACTATTAAAAAGGCTAGTCACAATAATGGTGTCTAGCACAACCCACCCCTCAAATAAAACTAAGAGGGTGCTTCGATACGTTTTAGTCCCATGACTAAAAGTAGTGGGACTAAAACATGCTAGCCTCACCCATGCTTGGATCCAAATACTAAAAAGGCTAAAATCAAGTTAATGAGCATTTATTATCCTCCAAACCCTCCAATCCAGAACTCTCTCGTGTTAAAGGAGAGGAGTTAAATGAGTAGAGAGAGGACTAATCCACATTTTAGTAGGGGTACCTGTCGTGGTTTTGTCACGGCAGATGTCCTAGAGAAAGGACTTAGTCGTGGAGCCATCGCGATGGGTTAGCTTGAAGGGGTTAAAGCGGACACAGGGACGCAAGAGAATTTATACTAGTTCGGCCCCTTCAATGAAGGTAAAAGCCTACGTCTAGTTGTGATGGAATTGGTGGGGTTTCGATGACTAGGGAGCAAACAAGCTTCGCCTATGTCTCGAGTTGTTCTCTGTTGTCGCTGAACCGTCGCCGGGTTGTCCCCTTATATACACGGGTGACACCCGTCGGTTCACAGAGACCAACACCGGTCGATATTCGTATCCGGGTTGGTCTCTCCTTATTCCTAGCTTACAATACAAGTTTATATACAAATTCTGGTTACAGCTACAAGTCGTGAACCGGCTACGGGCCTTAGGACCTCATCGGCCTTCTTGGGCTTTATCACTTCTGGAGCTAATGATGAAGTTGATCCGGCCCAGATAAGCCGGTTTATGCCCAGTAGTAATATCCCCAACATTAGGCCCCGGATTGATTTGAACAGGTTCATGTCAATCCTTTAACAAAAACTTCATCTTCAACATCTTCTCTTAAATTGGTAGACCGCCATGATGTCATCTTTTCTGATTATTGTAAACTGGAGTGATGTCACCTGTCATAACGAAGATATCCATTATGCTTCTTTGTTTAATATATCTGCGGAAAAAGAGGCGACAGCTCCGTCTCGTGGCCCCTTGATTGTCGCGCCTGACTCATGTTTGCCTTATAAATAAGCCCGAAGGGTCATTTCCTTTCTCTTTCCCTTCTTCCCCTTCTGCTTCGTCTTCATCACGTCGCCAGCCTCGGAGATCCGCCGCCGCCGTCAACCTCTGCACCAACCTTGGCCGCTACATCAACCTGAACGCACCAGAGCGCCGCGGCAATCTTCCGCGTCTTCCTTAACTCTGGTAAACCTTCTGCTCTTCTCAACTCAGATCTGTTCTAGGGTTTCATGTTCTTGCAGTGTTCATCACCTGTTCGTGTTCATACACCAACCCTGGATGCATCTGCGAACCTCTGCTCTGTATAACGGTAGCTGTTAGTATCCGCTTTTAGTTTCATTCCCTAGACCATAGATCTCACATATGTTTCTGCCCATTGATTCAATGTTGTTCTGCCTTGAGCTTTTGAATATTTTTCTTATTCCTAAACTTGCTTCAGATCCAACGCTGTAAAGAAATCGTGTGAAATCTTTTTCTGCACACTTATCCATCCGCCATCTCAGCGGTCTCCATGCGTAGATCAGGCGGTTTAACCTTGTAGAAAAAATTTACCAACCCGGCATATATCATTAGTCCCCTAGTTGAACCGCCAGATGTTGTTGCTTCATAAACTCCGCTTTAGATAGATATGTGCCCAGTTTAACATTACGCATATCAATGTACCTTGATCAATGCATTTTTGAACCGGGATCTTCTACCTTGTATATTTCCTTATGGCCAAGCAAGTATATGAGTGCAATTGGGTTCCTTCTCGCGTCACAGAGGCTGAACTTGATGATCTAGTCCTGATTGGCGCTTTAGGCGGCAAAGATACCATCCATTGGAGGGCTCCTGGCAAAGAATGCTGTCCCACACCTCAAGAAGGAGAGGTCATTGTTTTCGTAGATCACCTAGCCCGGGGCTTTAAGCCACCCGGTTCTAAATTTTACCAGGATGTTTTAGCCAATTTCCAACTCCATCCACAAGACACTGGCCCCAACTCTGTTACAAATATGTGTCACTTCCAAGTGCTCTGTGAGGTGTTCTTTCAAGAGGAGCCCACAATGGAATTGTTCAGAGATCTTTTCCATCTAAACCGTCGTACTGAGTTTACTGATGGCTATAATATGGAGTTGGGTGGCGTGGCGATTCAGAAAAGAAAAGAGGTCACATACCCTCACGCCAAACTCCACAGCCACCCCAAAGAGTGGAATCAGACATGGTTCTACTGCAAAGACACCTCCCTTTGCTAATGAGAATCCCTTTCCTGGCTTTTGTCCGGAGCGGCTCAGCAATACACACCCTTTTCCTCAAAGATTGACTGCCCAGGAGTGAAGCAAATATGCTCCTCAACTATCAAAGCTCAGTGCCTTTATGGCCAACGGTTTAACATGGGTTGATCTCGCTCGCTGTTGGATATCATGGACCATACTGCCCCTTAGTCGGCGCTCCGGTTTGATGTGCGAGTATACTGACAGTGTTGATGACCCACTGCGACATTCCAAAATCCAGCTTTCTGATGAAGAAATCATAGAGGCTGTGAATAAGATGCTGAATGAACCGGAACACGTCTGCGCTAGAACCGGCCTGCTTCCCTTCTGTGCCACCAACAAACCGCCAGCTCTAAGACTTTGATTTTTCTCTTTGCTGAATCTGTTGTTGATATGTCTGGTCATTGTTTAATATCAGTGTCTGTGCAATCAGGGCAATGATCCATTTTGGAGCAAGAAACTGCCGCAGGAGAAATCAGAAAAACCAGACAAACCAGAGAGAGCAACTCGGCAAAAGACTAAAGCCCACAGGAAAAGAACCACTGCATCTTCTAATCCAGCCCCTGATGATGATGTGGAAAATCCGGACCTTGAGGTAGAACTTGACTCACTTGGTTTATTTTTCATACGTCTTATTGGTGATGATACTTGTCAGGATGATGCCGAAGCCAGCCACGCGGATGTTGCAGAGGTAATTATTCTCTCTTCCGATTCAGAAACTTTGCCTTCACAAAAAATCCGTGAGGCAAACCGGAAAGTTAAATTTTCTCATCCTCTTACTTATTTGGATCCTAAATTTCTTATGAAGACCCAACAACACGAAGCTCGACGCACAACCCGGCACAGCGGCCAGGTAGTTACCTCCGCCGGTTTATGGAACAGTCCAGTTCGGAAACGTCATTCAGAGGTCTCTAATTTGCTTGTCAGTGCTTGTCCTAAAGCGGGCTGCTTTCGTCAACCTCTTAATCCGTCCGACTCTGATTACCAGGTTACTTCCCACTCATCTTCTGGCGAGTCATCGGCTACTCAGCTCCCACCGCTCAAAACGGTCCTCGGGTAAGCTATACTTATTGTAATATTTACAGTACATTGCCTTAGAACATATGTTGTATTTGACTTTGTTATTCTTCTCAGGGCCAAACCTAGGCCAAGCAAGAAGGCCCGTCTGGATAAAGCGGCCGAAGAAGATGTCGTTCTTGAACCAGGCAAGACACCCAATGTTGAAGCGGCTATTCCTGAGGATATGCCCAACGATCCACCGCAACAAGACGATGATCTTATTGCTAAAGAGAGACATATTGATGCCTCAGGTCCTGTCCATCAGCCCACAGGTTCCATCCGGATTGAAAGCTCCACCAGTCCAGCAAAACCAGTAACAAGCCAACAGCCCCAGTGCAAACCGGCGGTACCCAGGATGATGAGGTTATCATTACTGGCACTGGCCATACCGAAGCAAACAATCCTGTCGCTTTGTCCAAACATTCTGCCAAAGAAGAATCTGCTGCCTTTGGCAAAGGCAAGTGGAACGCTGATCTGACGACTTACACTGCTCTGAACGCCCAAGATATCCATTCCAGCTATCTAAACCGGTTGTATACCAGTCGCCACTATGAAGCTGGTCTGGTTAATATGATGAAAGAGAAATATGAGGTAATTTCCATATGCTCCTTCATACTTGTATGCTTCAATTCTTGCTGATTCTCCTAGCCCCCAAGGGCCGGTTTGCAATCTTCTTTCAAACCAGGACTTACTAATGTAAACCTTAATGCTTTGAAATTCGCTGATGTAGCCCCCAAGGGCCGGTTCAACTTAGCATAGTTAAACAGGTACTTTAAGTAATTGAAATTGCCGCATCAGAATATATACGAGCAAATAGTCATTAGCCCTCAAGTGCCAAGTTGAATACTTGTATTGATCTTGGGACTTTATTAGCAATTGAAAGATGAAGATCGAATATGCATTAGCCCCCAACTGCCAAGTGCATAACTTGTTATGTGGTTGGTACTTCAATCCTTGTACCGTTTTGCTGAATCATATAACTGTCTGCATGCAGGCTGAGCTGAAGACGAAAGAAAACCAAACCGCCGACCTCCAAGAAAACCTGAAAACCCAACAAGCTAAAAGCTCCAAAGCAAAAGAGGAATTAGCCAGCGCTTTAAGTGCCATGGAGTAGCTTAAGGAGAGCTTCAAGAAGAAGCAGGCGGATTGGGCCACTGAAAAGTCCACTTTAATCAAGCGAGCAGAGGATGCCGAGGCTGCACTCAAACCGGTGGCCGATGAATTGACCAATATAAAGCGGCACGTGCATACTATGACTACTGCCATCTTTGATAAGCCAGTTTGACTTCTGAATTGACTCGGCCTTCTTACAGAGCTGCCGGTTTAACCCTTATGATATTTCAGGGACACGCACTAGTCACTTGGGCTCAGATGTGCGTAAAAACTGAAAGTCGTCTACACGTTGGTCGAACAGCTGTATACTGGCGCGCAGCGGATAATCTGTACCGCATCTCACAACAAACCGGCGCCCACTTTGATTCAAGATACCCTGATGAAGCTGTTGGTGCTTCCCGCTCGGGTTGAAGAGCTGAAGAAATCTGCTGCTCGAACCGGTGGGATCAATGCTTTAATGCCGGCAAAAGCCTGGGTGCCAGATTTTGATCCTATTAAAGCGGCTCAAGGCTATCCCAGCTTGAAAGAAGATGGGTCGGAATTCAGTGAAGCGGATCAGCGAGCCATAAACCGGGAGGTGCGCCCGCTAGCTTGTCAACTGGTTGAAGCAGTAGACTTGTCTCGTTATCAAGCTCAATATGATAATCAGAGCAAGCGAATAGCTGCCCGAATTCATGAGTCGGAAAATCTTATCCCTCCAATCCGTAAGCACACTTACGCTCCCGATATTGACCCGTCATTGCTAATCCACGATGAAGCTGTTTTTCAAGCATTAATGGGAATCGACTGGACAACTGTTGATTTCCAGCCACTGGGTAGAGAAACGGAGGCTCAAGCGGCGCAGGATGACCCACAACCATCAGGCCGGGATGGTAACCAGGCTTGAACCGGAAGCCGGTTTTCAAACTGCCTCTCCTTTGCGAAAAACAATGATATTATCATGGGCACCGTGTTGCCTTGTAATAGACTAGTTGATACTTTTGATGTCGATATGCCTTCGTGCATAATTTGTTCTTCTTGTGGTGATGAACTTTCCGAAGCACCTTTCTGCAATAAAAAACTCTTCAAGTGCCACCGCGGTTGTACCGTCCGGCGGAATATGATTTCTGCATATACGAAGTCAAAACATCCAAAAAAAAATCTGAAGTATATGATCAAATTTTGTGATACATAATACCTGCCCTCGTTGAGCATGAAGTTGGCTTGGCCAATCTTGAAGCGGAGTTGTGCACACCCACACTGTTGGAGCAGATAACAGCTCCTGTATATATATGATGCTGGTTTACCAGGTAAACCGTGCCGGGTTATAATAAACACCGTGTTACTCCATAAGAGGATGTTAACAACAAGGATCAAACCGGGCAAATAGTCTCCGGATTGACGTGAACTGTGTTTCGTCAATTGATTGGTTAAAAAACTTTGTCGGTTTAAAAAACATAAAAAAAAGTAAAAAAAAACCCTTCAAAGAAAAGTATAAAGAAAATGCAAAAAAGGTTTATTTGAGCTGATCAGATGGTGTTACCATGGCCGATCACAACCAAGCTCTCGTTAGGTGTAACTATGGTTCTAGTCAGCCAGGTCCCCAAATGAAACCGTGGCATTTATGCCGATCAAGTGGCATGGTCATGGTTCAGGTTCGACCAAGCCCCCAAGTGATTCTGTGGCCTTAGGCCGACCAAGAGGCATGACTGGTTCAGACGTGACCAAGTCCCCAAGTGATCTGGTGGCTCTCGCCTATCAAGAGGCATGGTATTGGTTCGGACACGACCAATCCTCCAAGTGATATGATGCTTTTGTAAAGCTAACTCAAGGGGTAATCCGGAGGCCACTTTAGAGCAACTCCGTGTAACCTCACATGATGTCAAAGAACAGATACCCCGCTTTAGCTGAGGCTCCGGTTTATTATATTTAATCATAATATATACATTGTCGTAATATGTACATAAGTATAGCCAATGGCTCAGGTATAGTAAGGCTGAAGATGAGCTATGTTCCAAGGCCTGTTGGTCTCCTCCTCTGATGTGCGTGAGTCTTTATGCTCTCGAATATCGATCAGATAGTACGACCCATTTTGCAGATTCTTGCTGACCACGAAAGGCCCCTCCCAAGGCGGGGATAGCTTATGCATATCAGTCTGATCTTGGATGAGCCAAAGCACCAAATCTCCTTCCTGAAAGGTTCTGGTTCTGACTCGGCGACTGTGATAACGATGAAGATCCTGCTGGTAAATCGCCGATCGGGCGGCTGTGATGTCACGCTCTTCATCCAACCGGTCCAAAGCATCTTGCCGTGATGTCTCGTTGTCCGCTTCAATATAAGCCGTCACACGAGGTGAATCATGACGGATATCACTGGGGAGAACCGCCTCCGCTCCATAAACCATGAAGAATGGTGTGTACCCTGTTGATCTGTTGGGTGTTGTATTGATGCTCCATAACACAGATGGTAATTCTTCTACCCAACAACCCAGCGTTCTCTGCAAAGGAACCATGAGCCGGGGCTTGATGCCTCTCAAGATCTCTTGATTAGCTCTTTCTGCTTGACCATTGGACTGTGGATGTGCCACTGATGAAACGTCGAGCCGGATGTGCTCCCGTTCGCAGAACTCTTTCATAGCACCTTTGGAAAAATTGGTACCATTATCTGTGATAATACTGTGTGGAAAGCCAAACCGGAAAACCACCTTTTTGATGAATTGAACCGCCGTGGCCACATCACAATTGCTAACAGGTTCTGCCTCCACCCACTTTGTAAACTTGTCAACCGCCACCAGGAGGTGGGTCTTCTTATCTTTGGGCCTTTTGAAAGGCCCAACCATATCCAGCCCCCAAGTCGCAAACGGCCAAGTAATTGGAATCATTCTCAATTCTTGAGCCAGTACATGAGCACGTCTTGAAAACCTTTGGCAACCATCACATCGTCTGACCAGATCCTCCGCATCAGCATGAGCAGTTAACCAATAGAAGCCATGGCGAAACGCTTTAGCCACCAGAGACTTTGAACCGGCGTGGTGACCACAATCTCCTTCGTGGATCTCACGCAAAATTTCACGGCCTTCTTCAGGAGACACACAACGTTGGAAAGCTCCTGACACACTGGAATGATGTAACTCACCGTTGATAATATCCATGGACTTGGATCGCCGGATTATCTGCTAGGCCAAAATCTCATCCTCTAGCAACTCGCCCCGGTTCTTGTATGCCAGGTAAGGAAGCGTCCAATCCGGAATAACATGAAGAGCTGCCACCAATTGAGCCTCCGGATCAGGAATAGCCAAATCCTCTTCACCAGGGATCTTGACCGACGGGTTGTGCAGCACATCCAGAAAAACATTGGGCGGGACCGGTTTGCGCTGAGAGCCCAGCCGGCTTAAAGCGTCCGCCGCTTCATTTTTTCCGCCGGTCCACGTGGTCCACCTGATAGCCTTTGAAATAACCTACAACAGTATCCACCTCACGACGATATGCTGCCATAAGTGGGTCCTTGGAGTCCCAAGTGCCAGACACTTGCTGAGCCACAAGGTCCGAGTCACCGAAGCAGTTAACTCGACTTAGATTCATCTCCTTAGGCATCCGGAGACCATGGAGCAAGGCTTCATACTTAGCTGCATTGTTAGTACAAGGGAACATTAAGCGGAGAACATAACAAAACTTATCACCTCGTGGGGAAGTTAATACGACTCCAGCCCCCGAGCCTTCCAACTGCCTGGATCCGTCAAAATCGATGGTCCAATACGTGTGATCCGGCTTTTCTTCAGGTGCTTGCATTTCCGTCCAATCATTGATGAAATCAACAAGTGGTTGAGACTTAACGCTATCCGAGGCACATACTTCAAACCGTACGGCCCCAGCTCTATAGCCCACTTTGCAATCCGGCGAGTTGCTTCCCGGTTCTGGATGATATCTCCCAAGGAGCAGAACTGACCACCGTAATTGGGTGCCCTTGGAAGTATTGTTTAAGCTTACGGCTTGCCATAAAAACTCCATACACCAACTTCTGCCAATGCGGATACCTTTGCTTGGACTCGATTAGTACCTCATTGATAAAATAGACCGGACGTTGAACCGGATGCTCCTTACCTGCCTCCTTTCGTTCCACCACAATGGCTACGCTGACCGCCCGAACATTGGCAGCAACATATAGCAGCAACGGCTCCTTGTAAATGGGAGCGGCGAGCACCGACGGATTGGCCAATTGCCGCTTTAAGTCCTCAAACGCTTCATTAGCAGCAGAACTCCAGACAAACTGATCCGTCTTTTTCAACATCTGATACAAAGGGATTGCCTTCTCACCAAGACGACTGATAAACCGGCTTAATGCTGCAATCCGGCCGGCCAGTCGTTGAACATCATTGATACAGTTTGGTTTAGCCAGGGAGGTGATGGCCGTGATCTTCTCCGGATTAGCCTCAATTCCCCTGTTGGACACCAGAAAACCCAATAGCTTGCCCGCGGGTACACCAAAAACACACTTGTCCGGATTAAGCATCATCTTGTATGTCCTCAGGTTATCAAAAGTTTCCTTCAAATCATCAATCAAAGTCTCCTTCTCCCTAGACTTAACCACGATATCATCCACGTAAGCATGTACATTACGGCCAATCTGCTTGTGAAGACAATTTTGTACACACCATTGATAAGTTGCCTGGGCACTCTTGAGCCTGAAGGGCATAGACACATAGCAGAAGGCTCGAAAGGGAGTTATAAATGTCGTCTTCTCCTGGTCCTTAACTGCCATTTTGATCTGATGATAGCCAGAATATGCATCCAAAAAACTTAAACGCTCACAACGCGCCGTAGCATCAATAATTTGATCAATACGGGGGAGGGAAAAAGGATCTGCTGGACAAGCCTTATTAAGATCTGTGTAATCCACACACATGCGCCAGGTGCCGTTTTTCTTGAGGACCAGTACCGGATTGGCAAGCCACTCAGGGTGAAAAACTTCAACAATAAAGCCAGCTGCTAAGAGCCTGGCTACCTCTTCTCCAATCGCCTTGCATCTTTCTTCGTTAAACCGGCGGAGGAACTGTTTCACCGGTTTATATTTAGGATCCACATTAAGGGTGTGCTCAGCGGGTTGCCTCGGTACACCTGGCATGTCAGAGGGCTTCCATGCAAAAATGTCCCGATTCTCACGGATGAACTCGATGAGCGCGCTTTCCTATTTCGGATCCAAGTTGGCACTGATGCTGAACTGCTTGGACGAATCGCCAGGTACGAAGTCAACAAGCTTAGTTTCTGCTGCCGATTTGAACTTCAGGGCCGGATCATGCTCCGTAGTTGGCTTTTTTAATGGAGTCATGTCCGCCGGATCAACATTGTCCTTATAGTACTTTAACTCCTCGGTGGCACAAATCGACTCTGCATAAGCCACATCTCCTTCCTCACACTCCAAAGCGATTTTGCGGCTTCCGTGAACCGTTATTGGTCCCCCGTGACCCGGCATCTTGAGCTGCAAATACACATAACAGGGCCGTGCCATAAACTTGCCATAAGCCGGTCGCCCAAACAGAGCGTGATATGGACTCTAGATTTTCACCACTTCAAACATCAATGTCTCTGACCTGGAATCATGGTCATCCCCAAAGGCCACTTCCAGAGCTATCTTACCAATGGGATACGCTGATCTGCCAGGCACTACACCGTGGAATACTGTATTAGACGGTTTGAGATTCTTATCTGTTAGTCCCATACGACGGAAGGTCTCATAGTACAGGATGTTAATGCTGCTCCCTCCATCCATAAGCACCTTGGTGAACTTGTAACCTCCCACCTGAGGCACCACCACCAGAGCCAACTGACCCAGATTATCAACCTGGGGAGGGTGATCTTCTCTGCTCCATATGATGGGCTGCTCAGACCAACGTAGATAACGGGGTATGGCCGGTTCAACAGAGTTGACCGCCGGCCTCTGAACCTTCCGGTCTCGCTTGTCCAAGCTAGTGGTGAAGACATGGTACTGCCCACTACTCAGCTGCTTTGGGTTGCTCTGGTAACCTGACTGTTGCTGCTGTGGGTTGTAACCACCCTAGTTGTTCTGACTATTTTGACCATTATGTCCGCCCGGATTAACATTGAATCCTGAACCGGAACTTCCTCCACCGTAACCCGGCCCGGATCATGAGCCACCGCCAGATTCGTGATCATACCGGAAATTATTAGAATTCTTGAACTCCTGCATAATAAAGAAATCCTTCCAAAGGTGGTTTGCTGGCACCTCCTTCGTCCCATGTTTTGGACAGGGCTGGTTTAGCAGATATTTAAGCGGTTTGGGTTAGGGTTGGGTGCTCCATTACGATTTTTCGGTCTACCCTTGCGTCGCTAGCCATTGTCCTGTGCGTTGATATTAGCCACAAAGTCCATGTTACCATCTGCTTTACGCTTGTCTCCACCACCATTGCCTGCCCAGTGATGCTGCTGACCTTTGGAGCTGCTGTTCTTCTTCCCTTTTCCTGTCTTGTCATCATCAGATTTGGGGTCCTTGGTACTATCAGAATCAGCATATTTCACCAAAGAGGCCATGAGGGTCCCCATGTCGGTGTAATGACGCCTCATCCGTCCCAACTTTAGCTTCAGGGGCCCAAACCGGCAGTTGCCTTCTAGGGTTAATACTGCGGTGTCGGCGTTGATGCGGTCTGAGGAGTGCAACACTTGCGAAACCCGGCGCACCCAATGAGTCGTTGATTCTCCTTCCTCCTGGACACATGCAGCTAAGTCTACTATCGACATAGGCTGTTTACAGGTATCCTTGAAATTGCTGATAAACCGGGCTCGTAACTGGGCCCATGAACTGATAGAATTAGCCAGCAAGCTTTTTAACCAAGTACGGGCCGTTCCTTCAAGCATCATGGTGAAGTATTTCTCACACGCCGCGTCATCCACATCAAGCATCTCCATGGCCATCTCATAGCTCTCCACCCATGTCTCTGGAGGTTGATCCGCCGTGTAATTTGGTACCTTGCGCGGGCCTTTGAAATCCTTGGGCAGGCGCACGTTGCGTAAAGTGGGGATAAGGCAAGGCACCCCCAAAGAACTGGAAGTAACCCCAGGTTCAGTAGAGGTGGTTGGACGAACCGGCGTGAGCTGCCGAGCCTGATGCTGTGTGGCTAACTCGGCCTCCCTGCGCGCGCGGGCCCGGTCCACCACTCCCTGAGCGTTATCAGCACCACCCACCGGGTTGTTGTCACGGGGTGCTCCCCGTCGTTCGTTACTCGACACTGCCGGTTCATCCATATGTCTGCTATAGCTCCGGCTTGGACGGGGGGTCGAGTGGATCCGGTCACGGCTGTATGAGTACGCTTCCTGTTGGGCCAAGGCTGTCCTCAGAAGTTCTTTGACCCGTCGCGTCTCTACCACCTGCGGCGAGTCACCTTCAATTGGAATGGCCTCCAGCCGTGCAGAAGCGGCAACAAGATTGTCCATTGGGTTGGAGTAGTGACCCGGAGGTGTTAAAGTAGGCTGAGGTATGACGGTGTTTTGATGAGGCGGGTCCATCTGACGAGGCTAAACCGGTGCACCGGTCCCAGGGGCTTCTGCCCGGTTTCCCTCCAGCGGATTGCCGGCTCTTGGTCCTGGAGTGTTGAAAAGGTCTCTGGCCTCGAAAACTGGAGGTAAACGGGATCGGTGCTTCCTCCTCATGACTTCATGCGACGCGCTCTGGTCCAACATAAGCCCGTAGGCCTGTGCGTCTAAAGCGGCCTGCTCTGCGGCCATCCTGGCATCCTCGGCCGCCAGATCTGCCTTGGCCTGGGTGATCTGTTCCTTTACCTTTGCAATCTCCGCGTTGTGAACATCCTGATCCGGTGGATTAACCTCCGCCACAAGCACAACCAACGCATCAAATAGTTCTGATAGAACCTGAGGCGGCGGGCGCACAGGGCCTCCTGCCCCAGCAGCCATCGCCGCTGCTGAACCGGAGATCGTTGCCGCAGCTGTCGAAGAATGAAGCGCCGCTTGTGTTCCGGTCATGAATATTCCAACCCGGTTGGGCAGATCAGAGGGTTCCGGAATACTGTCGCCATCGGAACAGGTCCCAATCCGGCCATCTTGTAGCTGATAAAGAGATTCGGTTTCTCCAGTCGAAGACTCGTCACCGGAACAAACAATGGTCGCACGGCGAAATGCCGATCCGTCCTCATAACCTCCTCCATGGACGACTCCCATGAAGGCACGCTTCACGGCCGGTTTAACCCGGGCGGATCGCGCACGCTGAGCCGTCTCGATGAGGTTGGTGCAGATGTCCGGCTCAGGGCCCGGTTCACGCATCTCGCCGATGAAAACGTGAATGCCGCCAAAGGGGACCCGGTACCCGTACTCAATTGAGCCGGCCTCGGGCCCCCAGCCTGCATCGTCGATGTAGAGCTTGCCGCGACGACTCTTAGTCATCCGGCCTACGGCGTAGCCCTCAAGTCCTTCAAAGCGGCCCTCCAAGAACCGGAAACCATCATGCGATAGCCCCACGGTGGGCGCCAAATGTCGTGATTTTGTCACGGCAGATGTCCTAGAGACACTACAACAAGAACCCCCCTTCAGCAATGCATAGATACGTTGTCATTTGTCCATATAAGCGTTGTTAAGGTCTACACCAACGGATTCATATGTGTTGCCGTTGGTGGCGCTGCAAGGGTCTACAACAATGTATATAGATCCATTGGTAATCTGGGAAATAATGTGTTGCAAAGCGACAACGGATTCCTGCAACGCTTTTATGCGTTGGTGCTTGCAAAATAGAATGACCTCCATATATAATATTTTTTGTGGGTATATGTAATCATTTATAACACTGTTGTTCTTTGCACTGGTGGTTGCAAAATAGAGTAACATCCATATATAATCATTTATAATAGTAGGTAGTTCAAATGGTAGTACAAGCTAGAACTTTAGTAAAACTCAAAAAGAGTAGAAATGAAAGGGATATATTGATTCAATGGAACAATATGTTGCATTATCAATTAGGAGTACATCACTTAGAAAATATAAAAAATGAAAAATGAAAAAAATTCTAAACATTGAGAGATTTGTCTTGTTTCTCCTCCAAGTAGAAGAATCATCATACGTTCTCCAAGGTCCAAGTAATCATCTTGTATTGAAATTCTCAAACTACAAAGAAAAGTCATAATACCATTTAGGCATAAATTCAAAATGAAGTTTAAAAATGTACATATTATACATTGTTCCTAAATGGATCCATAGAAAAATTACCAAGTGTGCAAGAATATATTGTAGGTGGGAAGACCTAAGCTTATGTATGCCTGAAAAATAACTTAGTAGTACATGTTAAAACACTAATTATGTTTGACCAATAGGATGTGCCTGTTCACTGTAAACAGCCAGCATCATGTATTCACTACTAACAATTATCCAATATTGTATTATATCAGCAATAAGATGAGTTGATCAACCAACTAAATGATGAATAGATAAGCAATAAAACCGATTATACAAAATTAGATATTTCCGTTTTTCAAAAGTCTCAACATTAAATAGTTTTGTGTCACCATTACTCACGTACTGTTCATGCTTGGTATGATGTATTAGGGAAAAATAACTCAATGCCAACAGCTAAAAAATCATTAACTAGTCAACATCACAGAGAACTTCGTAGTTGAGAACTACAATGTCACATTATAATTTCTCAATTCAAGAATAAGATTCTTGGAACCACTAGAAGAAACAACATGAAAAACAAACACATCATTGGATTTGGACTTCTGTAGGAAAAAGTAGTGGGGTTTTGTTTCTAGACAAGGTAGGATCCAAGGTGTGTACAGGGAAATAAAAATAATTTAATGTGGCACTATTTAATTCTTCAAGACCAACCTAACTCTAAAGCTGAATACATATTTAAGACAATGCTCCAGGGGTGACCTATGTAATGGCCGAACAATCTAAATAAAGCAAACCTATGTAATGAATGAACAATTTTATATCAGTACTTACCCAATTTTAAGAAATACTACCCATGTGCCTTTCCTGCCAACATGGCATATCATATAACGAATAGAATTTGATCTTTGGTCGCAACTCAGCTCCCTCATCATGTACTCCCTCCGTCCCAAAAATGTTAGATCATTCTTTACACTATGACAGTGTCAAAAATGGTCTTACATTTTGGGATGGAGAGAGTACCCTTTGTCATGCCACCGAATAACTGAATATCAATACATATATGAATCTACAAAATATGAGGCTGAACGTAAGTTAAGACCGATATATATTGGCACACTTAAGTAACAGACTCGTTGGAACAAATTAGTGTAAAACTGAAGGATGTGGAATAAATAAGAATGCTACATCATGAGGAGAAGATAAGGAATGAAAACCTTAGTGGCCTGAACCAGAGGAGGTTTATCAAGTAAGCGAATGGGTTGCTCCACGTTCTGCGATTACGTCGTAAGCTGCACATTTCCATCTACCCCTGAAGCTCCACACTATTAAAGAAAGTTAATCCCTCACACAATCAGCCAAGGCAGGGTAAAATATTTTAACACAATCTTACCTATTTGTGCATCTATTGTCAACAGTTCGAAACCTGACCTGTAGGAACGTTCCATAACAACATCACGGTTGCTGCAAGTGTCTAGACTTAAAAGACCGACGGATTGTTAGCTGACATCTTGCAGGCACAAAAATTGCAAGGAAAATAATCACATGATGAGATACTGGTGGAACAAATAATACCAACAACTGTAAGGAAAAGGGACCGTGGAATCAATAAGGAGCTAGAGGGTTCCATGATTATTATTCTACTTATTGTACATATTGAATATTTTTTGCAATGAAGAGTATAAAAGAGAAGGTAATCAGGAGAAAGATTAGAGAAGAAATAACAAGTGGTAGGTTCAATTTGCAAGAATTTTAAAACATACAGATCTCCTATATTTTTTATTTGTGAATGCATATTATCTTCTATCTACTGTATATGTACTAAGGAGCAGCAAAATCAGCAGGGGCGACAATAGCAATCAGCGGCAGCAGCCATGGCAACCAGCCGCGGAAGAAAACAATCAGGGTAAGCAGCAATCATCTTCTATCTACTGTATATAGGTACTAAAGAGTAGCAAAATCAGCAGCGGCGACAATAGTAATTAGCAGCAGCAGCCAGTAGCAATGGCAACCAGCGGCGATAGCAAACAATCAGCGGCAGCGGCAATCGTCTTCTATCTACTGTATAGGTACTAAGGACCGGCAAAATCAGCAGCAGTAACGAACAATCAGTGTCACCAAGGGCTGTACTTTCCATCACCACGCACGCACCACATAGACACATGAAAATGAGCCAAGCACGCACGCAGCTGCAGGCAAACGCACGCACGGCCACCAGAGTAAGACCACGCCGGTCGTCGGGCATCAAAATAAGGCCAAAAGAAACATCATCGCCTCTGCAGGCTTTTGGAGCCGGAAGAAGCCAAGAACCACACGCACACGCGGAATCCAATTGGCAGTGTTGAGGACCACGGTCTGAGCTCCACCCCATGCTCCTCTGACCTCGGGCTCGTCTCAACTGTCGGCCAGCACCGAGAGACCACCAGTCCACCACAGAGAGGCGGGAGCAGAACCCTACACCACAACTTGTTTGAGAGATCCATTCCATGCCCGAGCCAGCAGCAGCGACGCGGAATAGTGCCCTCCAAAAGAGAGGCGAGCCTGTTGCGCCGGCAATCCTTGTTGATGCGTGCAGTGGCGTGGAGGACTTCGCCACGGCGGAATATAGGATGAGAGTACTGGGGGAGCCTGGGCTATGAGCGACGGCGCAGGACAACGATGGATCTAGGTAGAATTGAAGGTGGCGGCGGCTCGTCATGGAATTCAGGTGAGACAGAGGGGAATCGGGGGAGAGAGATGGCGGACGAGGTATACATGGAGGTGTGGGTACGGGGAAAGTTTTTAGAGACGAGGAGGTTAGCTCTAAGCGTGGAAGGATTGACGAGGAGGTTAGCTCTAAGTGCGGAAGGTGGAAGGTGGGATAAACAACAGATCCTATATATAATATCGTTGGTACAAATGCGTTGGTATACAGGTTTTTGTTGTAGTGAGAAATGACTTAGTCGGGGAGCCATCGCGACAGGTTAGCTTGAAGGTGTTAAAGCGGACACATGGACGCAAGAGAATTTATAATAGTTCGTCCCCTTCAATGAAGGTAAAAGCCTACGTCTAGTTGTGATGGAATTGATGGGGTTTCGATGACTAGGGAGCAAACAAGCTTCGCCTATGTCCCGAGTTGTTCTCTGTTGTCCCTGAACCGTCACCGGGTTGTCCCCTTATATACACGGGTGACACCCGTCGGTTCACAGAGTCCCAACACCGGTCGATATTCGTATCCGGGTTGGTCTCTCCTTATTCCTAGGTTACAATATAAGTTTATATACAAATTCCGGTTTACAACTACAAGTCGTGAACCGGCTACGGGCCTTAGGCCCTCGTCTGCCTTTTTGGACTTTATCACTTCTGGAGCTACTGATGAAGTTGATCCGGCCCAGATAGGCCGGTTTACGGCCAGTAGTAATATCCCCAACAGTACCTCTGACTAAATTTTTTTTTGTCTCAAGACTAGTTTTATCCCCTCTTTAGTCAGGGGTGCTTGGAACTTTAGCCTCTTAAAGAGACTATTTTTAGTCAGACTAAAATAAGTCCCTTGGATCCAAGCACCCTCTAAGCATCCTGGAATTCTTTGACAAAACTAAGCACCCTGAAATTCTTTGACAACTAAACTGCTGGCTATATGATGTTGGCCATATATGTTGTACGTATATAATGTGAAGAAACGAGTGGTAGTACTATACCAACTAAAAGATGAAATGTAAGAAATAATAGTATGTATGTACTGAAGAGTTAAAGTAACGAGAAGAAACATAACATAGTTCTGCTGGGGGCTCAGCACAACACACCCCTGAAATTAAATTAAGCACACTTGAAACTAAACTTTGCAACTTTTCTGGTAGACACTGCATTAGAACCACCATGAGCAACGACACTGCCACCTTACTCGGAGTCCTCGTCCATGTCCTCGACTTCGTCCTTGTCCCTGTTCCTCTTGGCCGATACTTCTTTGCTTGAACCACACACTTGGTTGTTGCTCTTCATCCAACCCTTGTAGATATTGAAGCAAAGGTAGCCATCCATTGCAGCGTGGTGGATGTGGTCTATATCTAGTAAATTCCGCTGCCATGCATGACGATGTAACGTGTAATGAGGTTTCTCCAGTTTACCGTACGAAGGATGAACCATGGCTCCTGCCAGGGTCAGCATTGAAGGCTGATGAGAGGACACCGGCCGAATCTTCTGGAGGTCGAAGGTGTTGCCTACAATGAGGCCTATCCGATGCAGGACTTCTTTATCATTACCAAAGTCTACAGTAACGAATTTGACTAGGTTGCTCTCGAGGAAGTCCTCAAAATCCTGGCACTCAACGTCGGCATGGCATATGTGGTCGACCAAGCATAAGTCATGCACGCAAACCTGGTTCACGGCGGGCTTCTTCCTCTCTTCGTCCTTTAGATCCTTCTCTCGTCCCAGGACTGTGGTGTACACAACATCTAGCCCAGCGACCCACTCATCATCTGAGTCTTCGAACATGCGTCTGAAGTGAGAAAGGCATCCTTTCACCGTCGCGGAAGAACGGGTGTAGATGACGTCGAACTCATCGCCGGTGATGGTTCTAACCTTGTACTCACCGCCGATCGTGGAGATTTGGGACGCCATGGATTTGGGAGCAGGGTTAGGATTAGTGGAACTGCCGTAATGTGAATGGACGGGACGACTAGGAGCGAACCTCCGTAGTATTGAAGGACGTGCGGGGACGAGTAGGAGCGAACTGCCAGCGTGCGAACGGCAGGGTAGTGGCTTTCCATTCTCCCATGATACGGGCTTCAGAGAGCCCTTGGATCTGAGATCGAACGGTTGCATGGCGTGATTCTAGACCTATGGGTGAATATCCTATCCTGGAGGGTTATTTTGCAAATTTTCAGCAACTTAGCATGCGACCGTTTGATCTCAGATCCAAGGGCTGCCAGCAGCCCGTATCATGGTCGCGCCTACCACGACCGTCGCGTCCCTCGCGCAGTCGCGCCCTTGGAGATTTAACACAGTGCGTTAGGCAATCTGATGTTGGCATGTCATACATAGTCATCACTTAGTCACTCATACTACAACAAGGTTGGCTATAAGTGTATTTCTTTACTCCTCTCTATCTCTTTCTTCGTACTCAAGGAAGAAACGGTGCTAAGCGCATGTATTTATTACATTTGCCAAGGAGTGACCTCTTCCAATGAAATCGTGTTGCTAAGTTTGCTTCATTTAATTAGCTATAGACTCAAAATTGTCTTTTCACCTAGGTACACGCGCTTAGCACCGTTTCTTCCATGGGTCACCAAACTAGTCTCTCCCTTTTTGATTAACTTGCCACATCAGACTTTATGCTTATGTGGCAAGCTTAAGCACCTGTAGGAGCAAGTAAAAGTAAGTACAATAGTGCGCTTTACATGGCATTTTTGCATATGTGGAGGAAAGAGAGGCAAGGAAAAAGTGGAGAAGTGGGCTCTCATGCAAGGGCCAGCCTCTACTACATGGTGGAGCATTGGGAGAGGCACCTATATGGAGGTGGTCAGGAATTTGGGAGACTCACGCCGGTCGTAGCGCCGCCGTTAAAATGATAATGGCAAGTCAAATCATGGGGCCCCATCTGTCCAGCAGTAACTCGCTGTCAAATCGCACAACCCTACGTTTGCAGCAGCCTACTCCCTCGTCTTCTCGCGTCTCTGTCGAACCAACTAGGTGGAACTGCCCCACCGCCTACCGCGTAGGAAAAGCCCCGCCCTCGACTTTTAAATAGTATACATTATATACTAATTTTGTATCCATGGATTGCGCCCGCGCCATGGAGCAAAGCGTCTAGAAATAGAGAAGAGGGAGAGGGGAGATGGTGGTTTTGGAATGGAGATGATGGAGAGGAGAGGATGTGGTTTTGCAATGGAGAAGAGGGAGAGGAGCGTGCGGCAGCGATTTAGGATTGGACAAGAGGGCCGGCGCGCTCTGACTGGACCAAAATCAAAATCAATTTGGTAACATGCATTCACATTTTGCTTGTCAAATATAGTATGTGGTCAAACTTTGACCCAAAATACGTGAAACAACAAAAAAATACTTCCAAGACCAGCGTCGCTCTTCCGCTCTTCTCCTCTTAAACCACCGTCGCTCCTCTCCTGTTCCAATCTAAATGCAGCGCCGCTCCTCTCCTCTTCCATTTCAAAACCACCGCCCCTCCTCTCCTATTCCAGTCCAAAACCTGCGTCGCTCCTCTCCTGTTATAATCCAAAACCAGCACTGCTCCTTTCCTCTTCCATTCAAAAACCACCGCCGGCGAGTGAAGGTGCTGTGGAGAAGTAGATCGATGGAGGAGTACAACCGATATGTGAGGATCGCATACGGCGACCCTGTGAAGCTAGCTAGGATGTTGGAGATACAGTCTTGGTTTGACAACAAGGACCAACTAGCGGCGACGGCGACATCCATGGCCAAATATCTGCAATAGAGCGAAAAGGCGACGATACTCCCGGAGGGAGTCACGCCGGAGTACATAGAGCTGCTCCTCTGGGCCATGGAGCAAACAGATTCACCGGATCCGATCATGAGGGAGCGGTGGTGGGAGTATCGATCCCAGAAGGAGCATCCATGAGAGATTGAAGGATCGAGCATCTACAGGGTGCCATTTGTGAGGGTGTCCTGCCAGAGCGAGCAAGTGGAGTCTTCGTCGACCAAACCCAACTACAAGAGGAGAAAAGCAGTTGGCCCAACGATGTTTCCTCGCCATCGTCTCCCTCGCCATTCACATCATCTCACGGGGCGGCTGTCTGCCGCCGAGGAATAGGACGGGGCTTCCCCCCCCCCCCCCAGCCCAATAGTCGGGCAGGTTGTGAATTGCCAGGAGGAGCTTAGGGTTGTCAGTATTTGCAGGTTGTGAATTGTGTTTTTTGTTGTGTATTTTGAGAGTACTTTCAGATATGAATGTCTTTTGAATTTCAGATTTGCAATATTGAGCATATGAAGTATTTTATGAATTCTAGATATCTATTTTTAGCAATTAAAAAATGTAGTTTCATAGGAGTATAAAAGTGCAGACAATGTGATTCTTAGAGAAGAAACTGCAAGTTTCAGATTTAGATAAGAAACTGCAAGTTCAGTCTTAGATAAGAAACTGCAACTTTCAGAGGCAGAGCATTTATATTAACACGACCTTTTCAAACAGGGTTCACATCATGTTGGAAGTTTTATTCATGGTCGAAAATGGAACTACCAGCCAGTTAACATTATGCTGATCAACATTCATGCATATAACATCTTCATATGATGCACAGTCAAAATGCCCACACAATGTCGAGTGTGCGAAACAAAGAGAAAACGAGGGACGAACTTTTGGCAAGTCTTGGACGTGGTTTTGGGCTGCCCCATCTAGGCTTTCATTTTTAACATGCGCAGCCCACGTCCTCGGATGGGAGGTCCATAGGCCTGTTTGTATTTTCTGAGGGCCGTCATGTATCGACCGGCCTATCGACCTCCCATCCGAGATTTTATTTTTGGCAGCCCAATTTATGTATTTTTTTGAAGAAACCGCAGAGGTCTGTTCTATTTTTCTATATAAGAATAGGAACGGCAGGTCCAACTTATGTTTCCCTTCTAACTATATTATATATATTTAAATTATTTTATATGTTGACTGTTTAGTTCACATAATTGGCAAATAGATGACCGCTCTCGCGATCCCCTTCGCCCCCGCCACCACCTCCACCCTCGCCGCCGCCCCCGCCACTACCTCCAACCTCGCCACCGCCATAGATCTCGCCGCCACCCCCCGCCTCCTGACTCCAGGCGTGCCTGCCCCCCTCAGCAAGTCCGCTGGGGCGCCCCATGGAGTCGCCGGCCATATCCATGGGGGAATGGCTAGAAGACAGGCAGATGTACAAGATGCATCTCCCACATGTCCACAAAGCCTTCCCGCGGATGCTCTAGCCGATCGACTCCGTCGCATCGGCGGTGCTGCGGGAGACTCGAGGAAGGAGATGGAGGGAGCGGGCGATGCGGATCCGCGATGACGCTCTCTCCTGGACCCGGTGCACGCGCGAATGGAGGGAACCAGGGGAGGAAGCTGCGAGGGAGGAAGCCAAGGAGGGACCAAATCCGTTCTCTCACTCGCGCAGGTGTGCTCGGATGTGCAAGGATCATGTGGATTAGGAGCTGCTAAATCTAGCCCCGCAGATCTACTTCGAAGGAGATTTCTCAAAGAAGCACAGGATGCCCCAACCTAGTGAGCCGCCGATTGCGTTCGTTTGATGGGCGAAAGGAGAAGTGAATTCAGGAGATCCACGCTGTGCTACGAGATGGGAATGCTTGACTGGACTCCTGCCCACCAGCACGCCACCGAAGCTGGAGCAGGTGGATCCCCTACCTTACCTCTCCCCCAAACCTGCAGAAGATTGAAATTAGGCTTGCAATCTGCTTCAATTGAGCTGTCTGGTGGTTATTTCTGCTTCCTAAGAGACAACATCTGGCTGGAGGATGAGAAGGAACCAGGAACTCCGATGAATTTCCCCTATCACAATGGGGGGAGCGCCGGTTGGGCAGTGGTACGGCCCACCTCCGCCCCAAATGGGGGCACAATTTGGGCAGGCTCCTGTAATTGCCCAGGATCAATCTGCTGGTGGTTCTGACTCTCAGATTAGTGGGAAATCTCAAGGCAAGAATCAGCAAAAGAAGAGATAGGACATCCAGAAAGCTGCTCCTGCCCCTGCTTCGGGCCTTATGGCATACTCTGAGGTGATCTGCTACAACTGTGGGGAACTAGGGCATCATTTGGATAAATGTGTTAAGCCCAAGAGTTGTTTTATTTGTAGAATGGTTACCCATAAAGTTGAGAATTTCCCTGTCAGAAGGAAAACCCACAGTTCTTCTAGATATGTTGGAAGTGCTGCTCCAGGACTATGTCCACCATTGACAGAATTTTCTGTGACATAGAATTAGATAGTTTTTCCCCTTTCTAGTTGTAGAGCTCTGCCCAGATGTGGTAGTGACCACACTCCTTTGCTCTGGGACTCGGGTCTTAACCAAACTCCAAATAGCAATAGTTTTCAATTTGAAAAGTGGTGGTTTCTTAGAGAAGATTTTAGTGAGCTAGTCAGGAAAATCTGGAATGAGCCTACTGGGACTAGCTGCCCCCTAGAAAATTGGCAGATCAAAATCAGGAGATTTAGAAGAACTACCAAAGGGTGGAACTCCAATGAGGAAGCTAATCTTAGAAGATACGAAAGGCTTCTCCTCCTTGAGTTTGATTCTCTAGATATTAAGGCAGAAACCACTGACCTCTCTGAGGCTGAGACTAATAGATTAAACTTTGTCCATGGAGAGCTCAAGAAAATTTGGCTTCAAGAAGAAATCAAAGCCAAACAAAGGTCTAGAGATAGGAACATTAAGGAGGGTGATAGAAATACTGCTTACTTCCATGCAGTCGCTAACCAGAGGAGGAGGAAAACTCACATTCACTCCCTTGATGGCCCTAATGGCCCTGTTACTGAGGTAGATGAGATGCTGAAAGTAACTAGTGACTTCTACAAAGACATGTTTAAGAAAGAAAACCCTTCTGGGTTCTCTCTACAAAAGAATTTTTTTCTCTGCTTCTGAAAAAGTCTCTCCTGCTGAAAATGAGTTGCTAGAAGCCCCTTTTTCAGAGACAGAGGTGAAGGAAGCCATTTTTACCAGCATTTTTGGGACTTGGTGAAAAATGATCTCTTAGATATTTTCCAAGCCTTTCATAGAGGAGAGTTGGATCCAGCAACTTACTCATGGGGGGTCCGTTGAGGTCAAGTTAAATACCTATGAAAGTGTTTTTCCTTGCTGGTAAAGGCCTTAGAAGGTGATCCCAGATCCCCGCTTTTGTTTAATTTAGTAGTGGATGTTCTTACTAAAATGCTGAGAAAAGCTGCTGATCATAGTCTGATTGCAGGGCTCTGTCCTGAGTCTGCCCTGGTGGCATCATCTTCCTTCAATATGCAGATGATACCATCATTTTCTTAGACAATGACTCCACACATGCTAGCAATCTGAAAACTGTTCTAACCTGGTTTGAACAAGTCTCAGGCATGAGAATCAACTACTCTAAAAGTGAACTCATCCCTGTCAACATGGATGATCAGGAGTTAGATAACTTCCTCTCTATTCTAGTCCGTAATAATAAAGGTAACTTCCCCTTTAAGTACCCAGGTATCCCTCTCCACTATGATAAACTAAGGAGAGAGGATATCCAACCCCTTCTGGATAAAATCATTAAAAGGATTGCTGGGTGGAGGGGCGAACTTCTCTCTTATAGAGGTAGATTGATCCTCATACAAGCTTGTTTGGCTAGCATTCTAGTGTATCTCCTCTCCTTCTTCAAGTTCCCTAAATGGGCAGTGAACCTCATCAATTCTCAGATGTATCATTGCTTGTGGAATGATTTTGAGGGAAATAGGAAGCTACACCTTGCTAATTGGGCCCTAGTCTCTATGAAAAAAGATTTTGGAGGCCTAGGCATACCTAACCTCCAAGAAATTAACATCTGTCTTCTAGGGTCTTGGATTAAAAGATTCTATGAAGAAGACCTGAAACCCTGTAAGCTTCTTATTGCCCATAAATACCTAGGAAATAAACCTAATATTTTTGTCCCTTCCTCCAACCCTAAGACCTCTAGATTCTGGAAAGGATTAAAATCTATTATGCATGCTGTGAAATTTGGCTAAAGATGGAACATAGGGGATGGGAGTAGAACCAGGTTCTGGGAAGATACTTGGTTTGGCACATCCCCCCTAGCAGTCCAATTTTGGCCTATTTACTCTGTCCGTAATGAGCTTAACAAAACTGTCAATGAAGTTTGGGATGGTCAATGCCTAAACTCTCTTTTAGAAGGAACTTTAGTGATAGTCTCATGGAACAATGGTTCCAGTTGGAGGAAATTGCCAAAAGCATTACCTTTACTGCCGAGCCGAATGCCCTGACTTGGCAGCTGGACAATAAGGGGAAGTATTATTCCAGCTCCCTCTATCATGTTATCAACTTTAGAGGGGTTCAACCCGTGTTTATCCCTGCTGTCTGGAAATTGAGAGTTCCCCCTACAATTCATGTATTTCTCTGGCTTCTCTCCAAAAACAAATTGATGACTAGGGATAACCTTAGGAACATACACATCATCAAACCCCTTGACTGTGTTTATTGCTTGGAACAAGAGTCTTGTTCTCACCTATTTTTGGAATGTATAGTTGTTAAACATCTCTGAGCCCACATTGAGGAATATTTCTCTAGTCAGATTGGCTCATCCTTCGAATCTGTCGCCAGATTCTGGATTGCTACCAAAAAGTGCTCAGTTTTAAATACTGTTAGCTCAGTTGTCCTTTGGTGCCTCTGGAAATGTAGAAATGCTATGATTATTAGTAACACCTCCTGGATTTCCATTCCACAGGTCTTGAGGTTGATCAGGATCATGGTGAGGAACTGGGCGATTCTCTCCTCCGGATTGGACAAGGACAAGTTGATGAGCTTCCTGGAAACCCTAACAAGATCCCTCTAGAAACCGTTGGCGATCACTTGTGGCTGAACAAGGTTCGACCTGCTTGGGGCTAGACCCGTGGGCTCGTCTCAAGATCTCTGATGAAGATGATGGGCACCTGGCGCCGAAAAAGAAGGACATCCACCATGCTACGCCTTCCAGCCCAGTGTCTCCACTTGCTTACTGGTCGCCGCAGGCTGACACGGCCCCTCGGCTGAAGACCATGAAGGCTTCGCTAGACCCTCCTTGTGTCATTTGAGTGCTCTATCCGCTCTGCCTTTGGCACTGCTCGGGTGATTTGTGTTATTCGGAGAACTTGTTCATCCACCCCTAGTTTGTAGCTTTTCTACCTTTGCTTTCGAACTGCTCTTTGAGCTGCTGTATCAGAATATGTTGTGGTTTCGTTCTCAGCAATGGAACCGGGGAGAAGCTCCGTGTTTTTCTAAAAAAATATTTTATATGTTATTATATAAAGCTTGGTAATACTGTAAATTTAAGGACGAATGTAATAATATCACTTATTATTTAAATATATTTATAACAAAATGCTCAGCCCCTTTTTTTGATAACACTGCTGGCCCAACCCAACATTATAATGAGAATCAGCCCAGCAAAATCGTGTATTTCGAGAAAGTGCAAATAGGATGTAATTTTTTAGGAAATAAAATAAACGGGCTGCATGGACGCTACATTATTTGTTCACCCAGCCCAGCTAATGGCTGTGATTCAAAAAAGATCAAATTGACTGTAAATTCTACCGCGCAAAAAAAGACTGTAAATTCTGAAAAAATGGGTTGAATACGTGCCACATTTTTGGAGGCTGAAATGTCGGCCAATAGGTCGAAGCCAATGCTAGTCATTGTCAATTTAGTCAACAAATGATTCTGACATGTTAGCCGTTGGATTTACATCCAACGACCGGCATCCATCTTCAATCTCTAGTGTTCTTCCTCCAGCGCCACCGGGACAATCTCTAGAAGGTGACTCCACCGTTGGCCAGGCCATCCCTCCACCCCTCCACACCTCCTGTTCTTCTCCACCGACTGCTGAACCACACCGCACTAGAACCAGTTAACCCTCGTACACCTCTTTGTCTGCGACTCTACTCCCGCGCCTTCCCATCTCCGGCTCGTTGCTGTCTAGGGCCTCGCCGTCGTCCACCACCTTGGATGCGCTCGGCGCGGCGTGGTCAACGAACGACACCATCGGAAGTAGACTGTGTGTGGAGAGGCTGGCAGCTGGGTCCACGGCCACACACAAGGAAATGCCTCCTTATTACGCGCAAAATAATGATTCCTCCACCTGACATCTGGGACCCACCGGAAGGGCCTCTGTATTTGGTGAAATAAAGTGCCCCCGCTGACATGTCGGACCCACCAGCTATCTTCGCACGCAAGGAAGTGCCTCCTTATTAGCACAAAAAAATGAATATTCCCCCTACCAGCTGGAACCCAGCATAGCGGGAGGCTAACTTGTGGGCCTACCAAGTTGACGGGGACGGAGGGCTTTGTCAACTTAGTCAATATGAACGATTCTAGCTCATGTTACCGTACGATATTCATCCAACGGCCGTAGTGCTTCTTCAACCTCTGGTGTTATTGCTCCAGCCGCCCAAACCATCGCCGGTCGTGCCGCGTGCTCCTGCCTCCCGTGGCCGGCTGTGATGCCGCGGAGGCCTCACCGCTCCCTACTACTCCCACCACTGGCCAGGCTATTCCTCTACTCACCCACACCCCTTGTTATTCCGCGGCGACAGCAGCCTCACACCGCAGCCGAACCAGTGAACCCTCGTACTCCTCTTCGCGTGAGCATCCACTACTGCGTCTTCCCCGGCTCCGAGTCGTCCCCTTCCTAGTCCTCGCCGTCGTCCACCGCCCTGCTGCTCTCGACGCGGCGTGGTCAATGTGGTCAACGACCGACTTCCATCAGAAGAGTACTGTACGTGGAGAGGCTAACAGCTGGGTCCATGGCAGCCGCAAGGAAGTGCCTCCTTATTACGCGGGAAATAATTAATCCCCCACCTGACAGCGGGGACCAACCAGACGGGCCACCAGTATTTTGTGAAAAAATCATTCCCCCTTGACTGCTGGGACCCACCGGACGGGCCACCGTATTTCACGAAAAAATGTTCCCCCCGCTGTCATCTCGGACCCACCGAAAGTGCCTCCTTATTACGCACAAAAAATGAATACTTCCCCGGCTAATTGGGACCCACCTTGCTGGGAGGCTGACTTGTGGGCCTACTAAGTTGACGGGGACGAAGGGCTTTGTCAACTTAGTCAATATGAACGATTCTAGCTCCAGTGACCGTACGATGTCCATCCAACGGCCGTAGTGCTTCTTCAACCTCTAGTCTTCTTGCTCCAGCCGCCCAGAGCAGCGCCGGTCGTGCCGCATGCTCCAGCCTCCCATGGCCGGCTGTGCTGCCGCAGAGGCCTCACCGCCCCTATTATTCCCACCGATGGCCAGGCCCTGCGGCGACAGCTGGTCCACGGCCACAGCCCAGTTTTTTGTGATTTTCCAAGTAAGTCGCTTTGTCAGGCCTGTTGGGCTGCAAATCTTTCAAGACGAGGAGAGCTTTCATTCGGCTAGCCGAGAAAATGGCCCATCAGTAATGCACAATGGGTTGTACATTTTTAAAACACGTCAAACCGGCAATTAGTTTCAAATATCTTTTTTTTCATTGCAAGATTTTAAATTTCATTCATTTTTATGCATGTAGAATTTGTTGGATTTTACATTGATATACATTTATTTTTAAAATCAGTTTGAATGTGAGTCAAAATTTCGGGATTAAAAACAGTTCAGACCGCACCGAAACATGCAAAATTTCGTATAATTTTTTAACCGTTGCCAAAATATGGGCTGTAATGCTAACAAAAAGAATATGGGCTCCAAAAAAACCTTAAGAATTAGCAAATGGGCCGTAAATTATTAGAAATAATGGCAGATGGGCTATATACTATTTTCCACAAATTTGAGGCTTTCCTAAAAAAGGTTGACGCACAAGCACTGACTATTGGATGTCCATCCAACGGCCGTCGTGCTTCTTCAATCTCTGCTCTTCCTGCTCCAACCGCTCAAACAAGCGCCGGCAGGACTGCTTGCTCCCTCCTCCTCGTGGCCGGCTATGCTGCCACGCAGGCCTCACCGCCCGACCGTACTCCCATCGCTGGCCTAGCCATCCCTCTACTCACCCACACCTGCTGTTATTCTCCGGTGACGTCAGACGAACCAGTAAACCCTCGTACAGTCGTACTCCCCTCCGCGTGGGAAACAACTGCCGAGTCTTCCCTGCCTCCGTGTCGTCCCCTTCATAGGCCTCGTCGTCGTCCAACGCCCTGGTGCCCTCGGCGCGGCATGGTCAACGTGGTCAAGGAACAACTTCCATCGGACGTGGACCGTACGTGGAGAGGCTGACAGCTGGGTCCACGGCCGCAGCAAGGAAGTGCCTCCTTATTACGCGGAAAATAATGATTCCTCCACCTGACAGTTGGGACCCACCGGACGGGCCACTGTATTTCGCGAAAAAAACGTTTTCCCCTGACTGCTGGGACCCACCAGCTACATCTTCGCACGCAAGGAAGTGCGTTCGGGCAAAAAACAAAACGATTCGCCCCCTGACTGCTGGGACCGACCAGCTACATCTTCGCAGGCAAGGAAGTGCCTGACAATTGGGACACACCTAGTCGAAGCGTACGTAGAGTTGTCATTCTGGTCGCAAACATGTATGTACATATTGGTCGATGTAGAGGCGCGCACGTGTCGTAGTAGAGGCGCGCATGTAGCATTTACATGTACGTACAGCGGCCAGGGTGCAAGAAAGAAAATATGGCCACGTATGTGTACATATGGGCGGGGACTCGAACGCCTACTCGCGCATACGTACGGCGAGGGCTCGTGTACATGGCTGGGTCGGAATGGAGAAACAGCATCATGGGGAGGCAACGGAATGCGTCATGTTCACGGGGAGGCAACGGAATGCGTCGTGTTCATCGGGAGGGCTTTGACAGAATAGGCGATGGAAACGAGGCCTGGCGTACCGCAGAACAGAGGAAACGGCCTTGTGTTCGACCGGCCACGTTCGAAACGGGATCCTGTTCATTGGGAGGGGTCTGGCGTACCGCAAAACGGAGGAAACAGACCTCCTATGTTCGAAACAGGGGTCTTCTTGATCGGGAGGGGTGTGCCGTACCGCAAAACCGAGGAAACGGACTTGTGTTGGAGCGCTACGGTTGAAATGGGGGTCCTGTTCCTCGGGAGGGATGTGGCGTACCGCAAAACGGGACTCCATGGGATACTGTTCATCTCCACCGTCGACCTCCTCCAGCCTCCACGGGCTCCTATTCATCCAGCCTCCACCGCGCGCTACTCCACCAGCTACTGTTCAACCACCCCTCCACCGTCTACTGTTCATCCAGCCCTCCACACCACGGGATCCTATTCAACCACCCCTCCACGGGCACCCCTCCACCATCTACTATTCATCCAGCCCTCCACACCACGGGGTCCTGTTCAACCACCCCTCCACAGTCTACTATTCATCCAGCCCTCCACACCATGGGGTCCTATTCATCCACCCCTCCATGGGCACCCCTCCACCGTCTACTGTTCATCCAGCCCTCCACCACACCACGGGGTCCTGTAAATCCAGAGGCAACACCACCGCTCACTGTTCATCCACCCCCCCCCCCCCGCCCCCACAACGCTCACTGTTCATCCCATCGATCGGCTTCAGTTAGCAGCAGTAGCGAAGGAATCGCTCGATGAGGTTCAGTTAACAGCCATGGATCGATCGCTCGGGTTCAGTAACGCGAGCCTGCAGCGCAATCGCTCGGGTTCAGTTAGAGCCCAACGCCTCGCTCGGGTTCAATTAGAGCCAACGCCTCGCACACACGCACGTACGTGTACGAGAGAAACGCGCATCGCTCGGCCCCTGACCTCCCACCGTCACCGGGAACTCCCCGAAATTTTCCTCCCCCTCGCTTCTACCATGGTTTTTTCCATCATGGACGGCCCAAAGAATGTCATGCAACTGCGTCTCCGGCCCGCCCAGGACGAAAAGCCCATTTTCTGTCATGATTTTTTGTCATAGAAGTAGGAGCCCACCACATCTATGATGATACCGGGTTTTTTCACAATTATCATCATAGAAGTGTCATATGTATGACAGAAAAAAATTTCGTTCGACCCAAAATGTCACGGATGTGTATTTTTTTTGTAGTGGTGTGTGTGTGAGAGAGAGATACAAACCTAGACATAATGCGCCGTCCATCCCCATGCCTCCGCCCTGTCCGACCACCAGTCACCATCACGCCCCACTCCTCCTGACCTTATCTCTCATCTTTCTCGAGATATCATTTTTTCAATGAAATTCTCGAGACACTATTTTTTCGATAAAATTCTCAAGATATCATTAGTTTTTACGCATGGGATTACTCCTGGATGGGTCAATCACAATAGGTGTTTCGTAAAAAATGCATCTTGATGTTCCGTGCAATGCACGGGTATCTTGCTAGTCCATGAAAACAACATATGGCAAAATTTCACGACGAACGAGGGATTTGAATCTGCTGGGAGGGGCTATTTGGATTTTGCCCGGGGTAGCCAAAATATTGGCGACCCTTTCATCCACCGGTGCCTTTGCCACCGATGAACGAGGAATGGCTCGGGTGCTCATGCATGAGCTGTGCTTTTTTTGTCCCACCAAGCCGCCCGAGCCGGCCGTAGACCGACCGACGGCCCGCATATTACGCTATCCAATCGTAGCCGCGCATATTCTGACAGCAACTCAACCAACCGAACGAAATTAATGCAAACACGGAGATATTTCTCATAAACAATAACGTAATTCATATAAAATACCGAATTTTCATACAAACATGACAGATTTCATTACATTCAAATCAACTAAGCGGTGCTAGTTCTGGACAACACATGTATATAATACCTGGCCTAAATGGTCACCCGCCGATCCATTTGTGTTCCTCATGTCCGGCCGCACTGATATGGTTGGCTGATGCCCAAGATGATGATGGAAGGGGGATTCTCCGCTTCTGTGGAGCCCATGCGGGGTCGACAAACGTCCTCACAACAAAAGGACCCGGCAAGACACATTCTATGTACGCTGGTGTCACCTCTGTGGTGGCCTTCATGGGACCCAAGCGGCGGCGGCCTCCCGTGTTCTACTTCTCCTCGATGATGGCGGCGGACACGGAGGTGATGGCCGCCGACTCGTCGCTCTCCGCACACCCGGCTTCTGTCTATGCTTGCATGGCGCAGCCGCCGGCATGGGAGTCTCGGCCACAGAAACAGGAGACATGGTTAAAGACACGGGATGCGTGGTATGAGGCAGCGGTGTGTTGCTGAACTGCGCACCGGCTTGGGGCGGCAACTGGCTCCGTCAGGCGAGGGGAAGGAGCTGGATCAGCGAACTGCATAGCTCATAGCTAGCAGGCTCCGCGGGCCACCCAGCCGGCTTGGATGCGGGATAACTACTCTTCGTATGCCATTGTAAGAGTGGACAAAATGGTGAAGGAGGAGATAGGGGAGTGGCAGAGGGGTGTGATTCTTGGCCGGCGTTTGGCCTCGTTTAAATAGGAGATTAAATAGACGGTGGACGGGAGGAGATCGGTTGGCGTTGCGTTTAATGCCGGCCCGGTCATGAACGGACGTGTGTTCAGAGTGGGTTTCTCGGCTTCCACACGGGTTTCATGGAGGCGTTTGAATGCGGCAAGGAGGCGTGTTCAACCGGGCGTGCATCGAGTGGCGCCCTCGACTCTGACGTACGACACCGCGCCGTTCTTCCACTGACATGTGGGCTCTTTGGGTACATGGCCTGCATGTTGCTACCTCTTGAGCTTGCGTTGGATTTCCCCGAAGAGGAAGGGACGATGCAGCAGAGTAACGTAAGTATTTCCCTCAGTTTTTGAGAACCAAGGTATCAATCCAGTAGGAGGCCACGCTAAAGTCCCTCGTACCTGCACAAAACGATAGCTACTCGCAACCAACGCGATTACGGGTTGTCAATCCCTTCACGTTGACTTACGAGAGAAAGATCTGATAGATATAATATTTTTGGTATTTTTGGTATAGAGATGAAAGTGAAAACTAAAAGGCAAAGTAAAAAAGCAAAGCAAGATTAAAGTGATGGAGATTGATATGATGAGAATAGACCCGGGGGACATAGGTTTCACTAGTGGCTTCTCTCAAGAGCATAAGTATTCTACGGTGGGTGAACAAATTACTGTTGAGCAATTGACAGAATTGAGCATAGTTATGAGAATATCTAAGCATGATCATGTATATAGGCATCACATCCGTGACAAGTAGACCGAAACAATTCTGCATCTACTACTATTACTCCACTCATCGACCGCTATCCAGCATGCATCTAGACTATTAAGTTAAAAACAGAGTAACGCTTTAAGCAATATGACATGATGTAGAGAGATAATTTCATGCAATATGAAATAAACCCCATCTTGTTATCCTCGATGGCAACGATGTAATACGTGCCTTGCTGCCCCTTCTGTCACTGGGAAAGGACACCGCAAGATCGAACCCAAAGCTAAGAACTTCTCCCATGGCAAGAACTACCAATCTAGTTGGCCCAACCAAACGGTTAATTCGAAGAGACTTGCAAAGATAACCAATCATACATAAAAGAATTCAGAGAAGATTCAAATATTATTCATAGATAGACTTGATCATAAACCCACAATTCATTGGTCTCAACAAACACACCGAAAAAAGAAGAAGATTACATATCGAATAGATCTCCACGAGAGAGGGGGAGAACTTTGTATTGAGATCCAAAAAGAGAGAAGAAGCCATCTAGCTACTAACTATGGACCCGAAGGTCTGAGGTAAACTACTCACACTTCATCGGAGAGGCTATGATGATGTAGAGGCACAAAACTCACTAGAAATTGGTTCAACATAACTAGATCTCTTAAAAAGATTAGCAAGCGGATGAGGATCCATAAATCTTAGGTTCTCTGTTTAGTAATAAATAAACGACTATTCCAATCATACGAGCAAACAAAAAGCAAGCAAGCAAAAAGAGGCAAATAGAGAGGGAGGATAGAGAGAGGGGGCGAATAAAACGGCAAGGGTGATGTAACGCCCTTGATGCGGCTATATCTCCCACGTGTTGAAGCACGATTTAGAGGCATAACCGCATTGAAAGCAATGTCGCAAGTGAGGTAATCTTCACACAACCCATGTAATGCAATAAGGGAAAAAGATACATAGTTGGCTTACAATCGCCACTTCACACAATTACATGAATAAAGCATTACATCATCTAGATACAATCAAGGTCTGACTATGGAACCAAAATAAAAGAAGATTACCCAAAATGCTACACAAATCCCCGATCGTCCCGACTGGGCTCCACTACTCATCAACTGGAACGAAACAACACAAAGGACAATATCTTCATCGAGCTCCTCCTTGAGCTTGGTTGCGTCATCTGCACGGTTTAACGGCACCTGCAAGCTGGTTTTGGAAGTATCTGTGAGTCACGGGGACTCAACAATCTCACACCCTCGCAATCAAGACTATTTAAGCTTATAGGAAGGGTAAAAGGTATGAGGTGGAGCTGCAGCAAGCGACTAGCATATTTGGTGGCTAACATATACGCAAAAGAGAGCGAGAAGAGAAGGCAAAGCACGTTTGAGAAATCTATGATCAAGAAGTGATCCTAAAACAACCTACGTCAAGCATAACTCCAACACCGTGTTCACTTTCTGGACTCCGCCGAGAAGAGACCATCACGGTTACACACGCGGTTGGTGCATTTTAATTAAGGTTAACTTCAGGTTTTCTACAACCGGACATTAACAAATTCCCATCTGCCCATAACCGCGGGCATAACTTTCAAAAGTTCAAATCCCTGCAGGGGTGTCCCAACTTAGCCCATCACAAGCTCTCACGGTCAACGAAGGATATTCCTTCTAGCGGGAAGACCCGATCAGACTCAGAATCCCAGCTACAAGACATTTCGACAATGGTATAACAAGACCAGCAACACCGCCCGAATGTGCCGACAAATCCCAATAGGACCTGCACATATCTCGTTCTCAGGGCACACTCAGAAGAGCATTACGTACAACTAAAACCAACCCTCAAGTTTCCCCGAGGTGGCGCTGCAAGTGGCTCTGTTTGGACCAACACTCAGAGGAGCACTGGCCCGGGGTCGTTAAAATAATGATGACCATTGAGTCTGTAGAACCCAAGGGACAGAAAAGGCTAGGTGGCGAATGGTAAAACCAAGGTTGGGCATTGCTGGAGGAGTTTTATTCAAGGCGAAATGTCAAGGGGTTCCCATTATAACCCAACCGTGTAAGGAACGCAAAATCCGGGAACATAACAGCGATATGACGGAAACTAGGGCGGCAAGAGTGGAACAAAACACCAGGCATAAGGTCGAGCCTTCCACCCTTTACCAAGTATATAGATGCATTATTTAAATAAGAGATATTATGATATCCCAACAAGTAAACATGTTCCAACAAGGAACAACATCTCCATGTTCCAACAAGGAACAAACTTCATCTTCACCTGCAACTAACAACGCTATAAGAGGGGCTGAGCAAAGCGGTAACATAGCCAAACAACGGTTTGCTAGGACAAGGTGGGTTAGAGGCTTGGTTCAACAATATGGGAGGCATGGTAAGCAAGTGGTAGGTATCGCAGCATAGGAATAGCAAAAGAGCGAGCAACTAGCAAGCAAAGATAGAAGTGATTTCGAGGGTATGGTCATCTTGCCTGAAATCCCACAAGGAAGAAGAACGAGTCCATGAAGAAGACAAACGGTCATAGCCGAACGGGTCCTGACAAACGCGACGTTATCGGAACTAACTCGAAGAAGCAACACCGGAAAGAAGCACACAACATAGTAAACAACCAACACATAAGCATGGCACGATGCGCAAACAAGTATGATGCATGTTCGGTTTAATGAAGCATGGAATGACAAAGTGCACAAACAACCCTACAAATTAAGTGGAGCTTAAAGTGCAACTCCGTTGCATATTGATGAAACACCACGTGACTTATTTAATTCGATCTTATTTATGTACTCAACAATATTAAATGTTGTTAGCATGGCACACTGGTAGGAAAAGGGCCTGTTGTCCCGATTCGTAAGGGCCTTTTGTCCCGGTTCCTGAACCGGGACTAAAGGGTCGGTACTAATGCCCTGTCCATTTAGTCCCGGTTCAATCCAGAACCGGGACAGATGGGCCTCCACGTGGCCTGTGCGTGGAGCCCAGGCAGGAGACCCTTTGGTCCCGGTTGGTAGGCATCCACGCGTCAGCATTTCTGTGGCTGGGGTTTTTGCTTTTTTTTAAAGGGGGGGGGGGTTTAGGGATTTTGGGGGGGTTAATTTAGGTGTTTGATATATTGTGTGAGCTAGCTATAATTAATAGAGAGAAGTGTCCTGTCACATCCCTAGTTCTGGTATGACCTAGGCTAGCTAATCATGTGTGCATCATGTTTAAATTTCATTTAAATTTGAAATGGGGATTTGTAAAACCCTCAGAAATCATTTCTGGAAATGACCCAGATAAAAATTGCTCCAAAAGGGTCCAAGAAAATGTTCATGTCTCTCTTTGAAAATATTGAGCAGAGGTAAAATTCAAACCAATATTTTTAGGAGCTCATAAATATTTATTTTGGCCATTTGGAGTTAATCCAGTAATTATTTGCGTTGGATAAATATTTTTATATATATGAAATATTGTCCAATAATTCTGAATTTTGGTGAGAATAATCCCTTAGGCCCCTGCAAAAATTGTCAGAATTAAATAAAATGATTTGGTATTTTTATTAAATCAAACAAATATCAGAAAATTAGAAAAGAAAACAAAAAGGAAAAAGCCTACCTGGACCTTACCTGCAGCCTGACAGCCCTGCGGCCCAGCAGGCCAGCCCAGCCAGCTGGCCGACGCTAGTCGTCGCCTACCTCCTGCCAGGAGGATGGCGCGCGTGTGCCCGACGCGCGCGAGCACACGCCGGCCACCTACTGCTTCCCCGCTCGCCGCTGGAGGCACCCAACGACGCCACGCACTCCCCTCGGCCCTCTCTTACTCCCTCGAGCTCTCTCCTCTCCCCTGTTGCTCCCTCTCCCGTTTGCCCGAGCGGGCCCGCTGCCGCCGCTTGCTGCTGCCGTAGCCACCGCCTCCCCCTCGCTTCTCCGACATGGCCACGAGCTTCGCCTCGACTCTGTCTTCCTCTCCACCGAGCCGCGCCTCGCCGGAGGCCGTGCATCATCGTCATCTTCATCATCTTCGTCGCCGGCCGCTGGAGATCCCCCTTGCCGCTGCGCTCGCCCCAGTGCACCTCTGAGCCCGCTAACGATCCCTATGGATCCCAGTGAGCTCCTCCGTCTTTCCGCTCACTCCCCCCTGCCATAATTTGCGCGCTAGCCACTGCCCCGCGTGTCCCGAGCGCCACCGTCCGCCATGACCGATGAGGTCCTCGCTCCTGAGCGTCTCTCCTCGGTGCAGTGGCACCAGCATGCTCCTGGAGCTCCCAGGAGTCCGCCCCGCTGCTTAGCTCGCTCATAAGCCAAGCGTAGCACCTCGCCCGCGCTAACCCGAGCTCCGGCCGCTGCCTCACTCGCCGCCGACGTGTCTCCGGCCACCCAACAGTCTGGCCGTCGTGCTCAGCTCCCTCCCCGTGCCGCGTAGAGCACGTAGGTGCCCCGCACGAGCCACCCTACCCACTGTAGCGTCGGCCCCGAGCTCACCCGTGCTCCGGCGACCGCCAAGGTTGACGCCGCTGATGACTCTGGCCATCCCAGTCCCAACCGCTGCCACAAATCGACGCGGACGAGTGCCCGCATCCCGTAGATGCCCTCCGCCGGCCATTTGGTCGCCGGAGGAGGAATCCCGCAGCCCTCCGCCGCGTTCGGCCTCGCCGGCGGCTAAACATCGGTGGGGTTGACCGGGTCTACCCCCCCCCCTAGTTGACCTACTGTTTGACCACCCAGGGTCAATGACATGTGGGGCCCGGCTCTACTAAATTTTGTTTAGGATTAGTTTATAAATTAATTAACTCTGTTAATTAACTATGGCACTGACGTGTGGCCCCCACACGTCAGATTTGACCTGGACAGCCACGTTGACTCGCTGACATAGTGATGACGTCATGCTGACGCAGTTATTCTTTTTTGGAATTTTTTTTAAATAGGAAATTCCAGAAAATGATTTAAACTTCAAAAATTCATAGAAATTCAACCGTAGCTCAGATTGAAATAATTTATATATGAAAAATTATCAAAAATTCAATCTATCCATCTGTACCACTTTCATGCATGTTCAACCAACTTATACCCACTATATAAGTGAAAACATGATAATGGCATTTTAAATGCTAAATATGGAGTTTGCATAGGAACCCTTGCTCCGTATGGACTTCATTTAAATTGTTGCTAGATGCATTAGTGCAAATCATAACATTATTACCATGTTCATGCATCATAATGTTGCATATGTTTGTGTCTTGATTTCCGACACCGTTCCTTCTCGATAGGTCCTGCTCCGGAAAGTGTTCGAGAGTACCTATAAGTGGAGCAGTGCCCCCCTGTTCATCTACCAGCCAAGCAACCCCCCCTGTGTTCATTCCGATACAATCCCACTCTCTCGCTCCTGCTCTCTTTTATTGCAATAGGACAACAACGATTCAACTGCTACTTTATGCTGCGGTAGTTGAACCCATTCCTCTGCATGACCTGTCATTGCCACAGTAAATAGTTGAAACCCACTAGCATGTGTAGGAGTTTATCGAGCCATGTGGTGTTCCTACCATGCCATGCCTGCTATTGCTTAGAGTTGTGTCAGGTCTGATTCATCGGGAATGAATTGGAGTGGTACAATATGTTCTTGTGGTGTTCCTACCATGCCATGCCTGCTATTGCTTAGAGTTTTGTCAGGTCTGATTCATCGGGAATGAATTGGAGTGGTACGATATGTTCTGGTGCTGAGAGTTAAGCGTGTGAACATGATTTGGTAAAGGTAGCGGTGGGAGGCCATGTAGGAGTACATGGTTGGTTGTCTCATTGGGACCATCCTTAAGAACTAAGTTCTGTGTAAGTTGTCCAATGACTAGCTACTACCACACATTGGGCTCCGGGCGCTCCAAGCTCTCTCGACTTATTAACCTCCTTGAACTCTGTCTAGGAGTTGCAAATAGTTTCTGGTGTTTGTAGGTAGTGCTATTTTTCTACCGAGTGGCACCCAGCAGGGTGGACTTGGGACAGACTAGGCACACGTGGCCCAGTGTACCGAGTGGCACCCGGATGGTGGGCTCGGGAACCCTGTACACATTTTTTGGGTCCGTGAGCGAAACCCCGGCCAGATCTCCTTGCGGATGGAACCCGAATAGGCGATAAACCTGGACTAGAGTCTTGCGTGGTTAGTTAGGTCGTGGCAGACACCCTTGCCAGGCTTCCGCTTGAAGGTTGCCGAGATACATGAAGTGTATATGGTGATAAGTGGTGAGAGCGTGTGTGAAGAAGTACACCCCTGCAAGGTTATCATGATCTATTCGAATAGCCGTGTCCTTGGTTATGGACTTCTTGGATGCTTACGTGGTACATAGACAACTTTAAGTGGATAATCTAAAATGCTCAAGACAAGTGTGAGTGCTATGGATGGCCTTCTCGTACAAAGACGAGGATGGATCCATAGTAGTGTATTGATGTGGTGATTAGTGGACTCGTGTGCGCTACCTCATCTCAAAAAAGTTTCTCGTTGTCGTAGAACAGGATAGCCACTGAGTCAAAGCTGGCTTGCTGCAACTAAACCCCACATTACCTTCTTGATACAAATGCATGTATGATAGGATCTGAAGTAAGTCTTGCTGAGTACCTTTGTACTCACGTTTGCTTTATTTATGTTTTGCAGGTGAGACATCTATCTCACTAGTAGTACCGCTTGGACTTCGACGAGTAGCTTGTTACCTCAGCTATGATCTTGTACCTTGGAGGGACTTGTAGATAGTCAGGTTTCTTAGCCTTTTTCTTTTGTAGTTGTCTGTACTCAGACATGTAATGCTTCTGTTGCTTGTATGCTCTGAATGATGGGTCATGTGACCCCTATTTGTATTAATGCTATGTGGCTCTTCTGGGCCTTTATCTATATGAGTTGCGTTATGTTGTGATGCCATGTTGTACAACACATACTTGCATGTTATGCGTACGTGTGATGTGTATTGCTAAGTGTGGGATCCGACAATCTAGTTGTTTATCCTTGGCAGCCTCTCTTGTGGGGAAATGTAGTCTAGTGCTTCCTTGAGACATAGTAGTCCACTACAGCCCGGTTCACCGGAGTCCTGCTAGCCCAGCACTACTTCTCAGGACACTTCACTGGCCGGCATGTGTTTCACTTCGTTCTTGTGTCTGTCCCTTCGGGGAAATGTCATGCGGTGACATCTGGAGTCCTGCCTAGCCTGCTACAGCCCGCATTCCCTGGAGTCCTGTTAGCCCAGTGCTACAGCCCGGAATCACACGCTGCTGACCGACACGCTCGATGTGAATCATGTATGTCTGTTCCCATAGGTTAGTACCGCTTTGGGTTCACGACTAGCCATGTCGGCCCGGGTTCTCTGTCATATGGATGCTAGCGGCACAATCATATACGTGAGCCAAAAGGTGCAAACGGTCCCGAGCCAGGGTAAGGAGGCACCCGTGGGGATACCATGCGTGAGGCCGCAAAGTGATATGAGGTGTTACCGGCTAGATCGATGTGATTTGGAATCGGGGTCCCGACAGTTTTGGTATCAGAGCCTGACTGCCTGTTGGATTACCAAGCCAACCTGGTCGAAGTTGAGTCTAGAAATTCTTTAGCTATATAGGGGAATTGATTGTGGAAGGGAATGTATGGCCCTTTTTACTCCTTATGCCTCATGCCTTTTGATCTGAGTCATCCTATCTTTCCTACGGGGTTAAGGAACTAGGCTTTCTCTTCCGTCTATCAGGATCATGTGTTACTACTCCGTAGTCTCTAAGGTTTCGTTGATCTGAGTCATATCCCAGTTTGAGTACCTCCGGTGTAGCCTGTTTAGCAGTATCCCAAAACCTTGAGTGATGATGTTGAGTATGGTGCTACCCCGTCTTTGGCAGAATGTCTCATTTCGAGCATTTTACTGCCGCTATGCTGCCGTTATTGTCCTAGGAGTTCAAGAGATAGTATTTTTCTCGTACTATAATCTACATCCTTATGGTGATGCTGAATCCATCCTTGTTTTCCTTGGTTGGTTCTTCAGGATGTCGTCAGTTAACCGAAATTCTGTTGCTCGTAGCCGGAACCACGGACATGGTAGGGATGAGGATCCTCCCGACCAGCCTTCGTTGGCAGAGTTCATGTTAGAGATGGAGAAGAACAAGCGAGAGTCTAACCGCTTGTTAGCACGTATCGAGGAGAACACCGCACCCCAGTGCAAAGAGTCAGCGTCCATCTATGATTTCATTGGTCTGAAACCACCTACCTTCCATCATTCCATTGAACCACTCGATGCAGATGACTGGCTCCGTAGTATCACACACAAGCTGCGTTGTGCGAACTTAGCTGAAAGTGACAAGGTCACCTATGCTGCTTATCATCTGGAAGGTCCTGCTAGTATTTGGTGGCAGAACTATGAGGCTATGCTTCCAGCTGGCCAGATAACCACCTGGAGAGATTTCACTGAGGCTTTTCGCGAGCATCACATCCCTCTGGCTCTCATCGACTGCAAGAGAGAAGAGTTCTGTAGTTTCACCCAGAGTAAGATGGCTGTTGATGCTTATAGTAGAGAGTTTGAGAACCTTGCCCACTATGCTATAGAAGAAGTGTCCACAGACGCCAAGAAGCAGGCTAGGTTCCGGAAGGGTCGCAACCCCAAGTTGCATCGTGATCTCCACTTGCATCATTGCAATACCTTCCAGGCTCTTGTGAACAAGGCCATTAATGCAGAGACAGCTCAACTGACATACGAGGAGTCTCGTAAGCACACGCATGATTTGGGTTCTTCTTCCGATTCTACTTCACAGAAGCGCCGGATTTGGGTTCCGAACTCCGCTCTTCCACCCGGTTTTACACCAAGGCCATCTTGTGTGGCACCTCACACAGTTCAGCAGTATGCTCCACCCAGGCCTATTGGTAGACCTCTTGTCAAAGCGGGTCCATGTCCTACTTCAGGGACTTGTTTCACATGCGGAGAGCCAGGACACTATGCATGTGACTACTCTCAAACCAACTTTGCTCCACCCCAGCCTGAGAAGTCTGTTGGCCGTGGTAAGCCATCACGCAAGATGATTAGTGTCAAGTCAGCTCCCACTGTACGTGGATGTGTGAATCACGTCTCAGCTAAAGACGCTCATGATGATCCGGATGTCGTCCTTCGTACACTCCATGTCAATTGTCATCCAGCTTCGGTTCTGTTTGATACCGGAGCATCTCACTCCTTCATCTCTGAAGGCTATGCTCGTTTGCACGACATGTCATTTTGTGATATGCCAACTCCACTTGAAATCCAAACTCCAGGGTGTAGATGGCAAACTACCAGAATAAGCCATAGTAATGAAATCCTTGTTGACAGACTTGTATTCCTTGCATCACTTATAGCCCTCAAGTCTACAGATATTAACATCTTCTTGGGTATGGACTGGATGAAAGCTAATCATGCCAAGATTGATTGTTACACAAGGTATGTTCAGCTTACACACCCATCTAGCAAGATAGTCACCGTATCCACTAGAGTTGCAAAGCGTCAACTCTATTCTCTTAATGCCAACCCTCTTCCAGACCTTGAAGATGTCCCTGTAGTCTGTGACTTTCCGAATGTCTTTCCATAGGAACTGCCAGGTATTCCACCTGACAGAGATGTAGAATTTGTCATAGATCTTATCCCAGGAACTGCTCCAATCACTAGGAGACCTTACAAGATGGCACCCTTAGAACTAGCTGAGCTTAAGGTACAACTCGATGAATCCTTGCAAAAGGGTTTCATCCGTCCTAGTTCTTCTCCCTGGGCTTGCCCCGTCCTCCTCGTCAAGAAGAAGGATGGTACGGACCGGATGGTTGTAGATTATCGTCCCGTTAATTTGGTCACGATAAAGAACAAGTATCCGCTCCCCAGGATCAACGACTTGTATGATCAGCTCGCTGGATCCTCATTCTTTTCCAGGATGGATTTGAGGTTAGGCTACCACCAAATCAAGATCAGAAATGGGGACATTCCTCAGATGGCTTTTGTCACTCGTTATGGTCAGTACGAGTACACCGTCATGTCCTTTGGTCTAACCAACGCTCCAGCTACTTTCTATCGCTTGATGAACTCGATCTTCATGGAGTACTTAGATAAGTTTGTCATGGTTTACCTCGATGATATTCTTGTTTACTCGAAGAACGAGGAAGATCATGCCGAACATCTTAGACTTGTGCTAGAAAAACTCAGAGAGCACCGCCTTTATGCCAAGTTCTCCAAGTGCGAATATTGGTTGCCAGAAGTGACCTATCTCGGCCACGTAATCTCTGGTAAGGGCATTGTTGTCAATCCCGAAAGAGTTCAGGCCGTTCTTGATTGGACTCCGCCTGAAACAGTTAAGCAAGTTAGGAGTTTCCTTGGTCTAGCCAGTTATTGTCGCCGCTTCGTTGAGAACTTTTCCAAAGTGGCCAAACCTCTCACGGAACTTCTCAAGAAAGATAAAAAGTTTGAGTGGTCCCCACAGTGTGAGCATAGTTTTCAGGAACTGAAAAGATGCCTGACTTCTGCTCCCATACTTGTGCCACCGGATTTCACTAAGGACTTTGTTATCTATTGTGATGCCTCACGACAGGGACTAGGTTGCATTGTTATGCAGGATCGCCATGTGATTGCCTATGCATCTCGACAGTTGCATCCACATGAGGAGAATTATCCTACACATGATCTAGAGCTTGCAGCCGTAGTCTATGCACTTAAGACCTGGCGACATTACCTTCTTGGTAAACGTTGCGAGATTTACACCGATCACGAGAGTCTCAAGTATATCTTCACCCAACCAGATTTGAACCTTAGGAAAAGACGTTGGTTGGAGTTGATCTCAGATTATGACTTAGGGCTTACCTACACCCCAGGCAAGGGCAATGTCATGGCTGATGCGCTAAGTCGTAAGTCCTATTGCAACAATCTCATCTTGCAGCAGGGCCAACCACTTCTTCATGTGGAATTCTGTAAGCTTAACCTTCACATTGCTCCTCATGGATTCCTTTCTACCTTGGTGGTGAAACCTACTCTTGTGGATCAGATCATCTCTGCTCAGAAGCAGGATACAGGAATTTCCTGGATCAAGAGAAACATTAACAAGGGAGTTTGTGGTAGTTTCTCTATAGATGATCGTGGTGTTGTTTTCTTTGAGAGTCGCTTGGTGGTTCCCAAGAATCAACATCTTCGACAATTAATCCTTAAGGAGGCGCATGAATCTCCTCTCATGATTCATCCCGGTAGTACTAAGATGTATCAGGACCTACGCCAGAGGTTCTGGTGGACTAGGATGAAGAGAGAAATCGCTCAGTTTATTGCTAACTGTGACGTTTGTCATCGCGTGAAGGCAGAGCATCAGATACCTGCTGGCACCCTTCAACCTTTAGCTATTCCTGAGTGGAAATGGGATAAAGTTGGTATGGACTTCATCACTGGCTTTCCCAGGACCTAGAAAGGGAATAACGCTATCTTCGTGGTCATTGATCGTCATTCCAAAGTGGCTCACTTCCTACCTGTTCGAGAGAGTATCACTGCTAGTCAGCTCGCTGACTTATATATTTCTCGAATAGTGTCACTTCATGGTGTTCCACTAGAGATCAATTCAGACAGTGGTAGTCTTTTCACTTCTCATTTCTGGGAGAGTTTCCAAACTGCCATGGGCACCCATCTTTCCTTCAGTACCGCTTTCCACCCTCAATCAAGTGGTCAGGTGGAAAAGGTCAACCAAATTCTTGAAGACATGCTTAGAGCTTGTGTTATCTCATTCGGTATGGATTGGGAGAAGTGTCTTCCCTTCGCCGAGTTTGCTTACAACAACAGCTACCAATCCAGCCTCAAGAAAGCTCCTTTTGAGGTTCTGTATGGACGAAGATGTCGAACACCTTTGAACTGGTCAGAAACCGGTGAAAGACAATTCTTTGGACCGGATATGATCCAGGAGGTAGAAGAGCAAGTTCGCATCATTTGTGAGAATTCGAAAACAGCCCAATCTCGTCAAAAGAGCTAGTATGACCGTAGTCATAAGGAAGTGGCTTATGAAATTGGCGACAAAGCTTACCTTCGGGTTACCCCTTTGAAGGGTACCCATCGATTCGGTATCAAGGGCGCGTTGGCTCCTCGTTACATTGGTCCCTTTCTCATTCTTGCTAAACGAGGAGAGGTTGCCTACCAGTTGGAACTACCACCACATCTTTCTCGAGTTCATGATGTCTTCCACGTCTCTCAACTCAGGCCTTGCTTCTCGGATCCCATCCGTGGAGTGGACCACGAAATGCTTGATCTCCAAGATAACCTCACATATCGAGAGTACCCTGTTCGCATCCTTGATCAAGTAGAGCGTGTCACTCGACGTTGTAACATCAAGTTTCTCAAGGTTCAGTGGTCTCATCATTCTGAGATAGAAGCTACTTGGGAGCGTGAAGATCGTCTTCGTCTGGAGTACCCCACCTTCTTTCCACCGACTCCTGAATCTCGGGATGAGATTCTTCCGAGTGGGGGCGAGTTGTCACATCCCTAGTTCTGGTATGACCTAGGCTAGCTAGTCATGTGTGCATCATGTTTAAATTTCATTTAAATTTGAAATGGGGATTTGTAAAACCCTCAGAAATCATTTCTGGAAATGACCACCTAGATAAAAATTGCTCCAAAAGGGTCCAAGAAAATGTTCATGTCTCTCTCTGAAAATATTGAGCAGAGGGAAAATTCAAACCAATATTTTTAGGAGCTCATAAATATTTATTTTGGCCATTTGGAGTTAATCCAGTAATTATTTGCGTTGGATAAATATTTTTATATATATGAAATATTGTCCAATAATTCTGAATTTTGATGAGGGGCTTTGGAATAATCCCTTAGGCCCTTGCAAAAATTGTCAGAATTAAATAAAATGATTTGGTATTTTTATTAAATCAAACAAATGTCAGAAAATTAGAAAAGAAAACGAAAAGGAAAAATCCTACCTGGACCTTACCTGCAGCATGGCAGCCCAGCGGCCCAACAGGCCAGCCCAGCCAGCTGGCCGACGCCAGTCGTCGCCTACCTCCTGCCAAGAGGATGGCGCGCGTGTGCCCGACGCGCGCAAGCACACGCCGGCCACTTCCTGCTTCCCCGCTCGCCGCTGGAGGCACCCAACGATGCCACGCACTCCCCTCGGCCCTCTCTCACTCCCTCGAGCTCTCTCCTCTCCCCTGGTGCTCCCTCTCCCGTTTGCCCGAGTGCGCCCGCCGCCGCCGCTTGATGCTGCCGCAGCCACCGCCTCCCCCTCGCTTCTCCGACGTGCCCACGAGCTTCCCCTCGACTGCGTCTTCCTCTCCACCGAGCCGCGCCTCGCCGGAGGCCCTGCATCGTCGTCATCTTCATCATCTTCGCCGCCGGCCACCGGAGATCCCCCTTGCCGCTGCGCTCGCCCTGGTGCATCTCCAAGCCCGCTAACCATCCCTACGGATCCCAGTGAGCTCCTCCGTCTTTCCCCTCACCCCCCCCCCCCCCCGTGCCATAATTTCCGCGCTAGCCACCGCCCCGCGTGTCCCGAGCGCCGCCGTCCGCCATGACCGATGAGGTCCTCGCTCCTGAGCATCTCCGCTCGGTGTAGTGGCACGAGCGTGCTCCTGGAGCTCCCAGGAGTACGCCCCGCTGCTTAGCTCGCTCGTCAGCCAAGCGTAGCACCTCGCCCGCGCTAAGCCGAGCTCCGGCCGCCGCCTCACTCGCCGCCGACGTGTCTCCGGCCACCCAACGGTCCGGCCGTCGTGCTCAGCTCCCTCACCGTGCCGCATAGAGCACGTAGGTGCCCCGCAAGAGCCACCCTACCCACCGTAGCGTCGGCCCCGAGCTCACCCGAGCTCCGGCGACCGCCAAGGTTGACGCCAGTGATGACTCCGGCCATCCCAGGCCCAACCGCTGCCACAAGTTGACACGGACGAGTGACCGCGTCCCACAGATGCCCTCCGCCGGCCATTCGGTCGACGGAGGAGGAATCCCACAGCCCTCCGCCGCGTTCGGCCTCGCTGGCGGCTAAACGTCGGTGGGGTTGACCGGGTCTAACCCCCCCCCCCCCCCAGTTGACCTGGTGTTTGACCACCCAGGGTCAATGACATGTGGGGCCCGGCTCTGCTAAATTTAGTTTAGGATTAGTTTAAAAATTAATTAACTCTGTTAATTAACTATGGCACTGACGTGTGGCCCCCACACGTCAGATTTGACCTCGACAGCCACGTTGACTCGCTGACGTAGTGATGACGTCATGCTGATGGAGTTATTCTTTTCTGGAATTTTTTTAAATAGGAAATTCTAGAAAATGATTTAAACTTCAGAAATTCATAGAAATTCAACCGTAGCTCAGATTGAAATAATTTATATATGAAAAATTATCAGAAAAGTTCAATCTATCCATTTGTACCACTTTAATGCACGTTCAACCAACTTATACCCACTGTATAAGTGAAAACATGATAATGGCATTTTAAATGCAAAATATGGAGTTTGCATAGGAACCCTTGGTCCATATGGACTTCATTTAAATTGTTGCTAGATGCATTAGTGCAAATCATAACATTATTACCATGTTAATGCATCATAATGTTGCATATGTTTGTGTCTTGATTTCCGACACCGTTCCTTCTCGATAGGTCCTGCTCCGGAAAGTGTTCGAGAGTACCTATCTGTGGAGCAGTGCCCCCTGTTGATCTACCAGGCAAGCAACCCCCCCTTTGTTCATTCTGATACAATCCCACTCTCTCGCTCCTGCTCTCTTTTATTGCATTAGGACAACAATGATTCAACTGCTACTTTATGCTGCGGTAGTTGAACCCATTCCTCTGCATGACCTGTCATTGCCATAGTAAATAGTTGAAACCCACTAGCATGTGTAGGAGTTGATCGAGCCATGTGGTGTTCCTACCATGCCATGCCTGCTATTGCTTAGAGTTGTGTCAGGTCTGATTAATCGGGAATGAATTGGAGTGGTACGATATGTTCTTGTGGTGTTCCTACCATGCCATGCCTGCTATTGCTTAGAGTTGTGTCAGGTCTGATTCATCGGGAATGAATTGGAGTGGTACTATATGTTCTGGTGCTGAGAGTTAAGCGTGTGAACACAATTTGGTAAAGGTAGCGGTGAGAGGCCATGTAGGAGTACATGGTGGGTTGTCTCATTGGGACCGTCCTTAAGAACTGAGTTCTATGTAAGTTGTCCAATGACTAGCTACTACCACACATTGGGCTCCGGGCGCTCCAAGCTCTCTCGACTTATTGACCGCCTTGAACTCTGTACAGGAGTTGCAAATAGTTTCTAGTGTTTATAGGTAGTGCTATTTTTCTACCGAGTGGCACCCAGCAGGGTGGACTTGGGACAGACTAGGCACACGTGCCCGGTGTACCGAGTGGCACCCGGATGGTGGGCTCGGGAACCCTGTACACATCGTTTGGGGCCGTGAGCGAAAGCCCGGCCGGATCTCCTTGTGGATGGAACCCGAATAGGCGATAAACCTGGACTAGAGTCTTGTGTAGTTAGTTAGGTCGTGGCCGACACCCTCGCCAGGCTTCCGCTTGAAGGTTGCCGAGATACATAAAGTGTATATGGTGATAAGTGGTGAGAGCGTGTGTGAAGAAGTACACCCCTACAGGGTTATCATGATCTATTCGAATAGCCGTGTCCTCGGTTATGGACTTCTTGGATGCTTACGTGGTACATAGACAACTTTAAGTGGATACTCTAAAATGCTCAAGACAAGTGTGAGTGCTATGGATGGCCTTCTCGTAAGAAGACGAGGATGGATCCATAGTAGTGTATTGATGTGGTGATTAGTGGACTCGTGTGCGCTGCCTCATCTCAAAAAAGTTTCTCGTTGTCGTAGGACAGGATAGCCAGTGAGTCAAAGCTGGCTTGCTGCAACTAAACCCCACATTACCTTCTTGATACAAATGCATGTATGATAGGATCTGAAGTAAGTCTTGCTGAGTACCTTTGTACTCACGTTTGCTTTATTTATGTTTTGCAGGTGAGACATCTGACTCACTAGTAGTACCGCTTGGACTTTGACGAGTAGCTTGTAACCTCAGCTACGATCTTGTACCTTGTTGGGGCTTGTAGATAGTCAGGTTTCTTAGCCTTTTTCTTTTGTAGTTGTCTGTACTCATACATGTAATGCTTTCATTGCTTGTATGCTCTGAATGATGGGTCATGTGACCCCTGTTTGTATTAATTCTATGTGGCTCTTCTGGGCCTTTATCTATATGAGTTGCATTATGTTGTGATGCCATGTTGTACAGCACATACTTGCATGTTATGCGTATGTGTGATGTGTATTGCTATGTGTGGGATCCGACAATCTAGTTGTTTATCCTTGGCAGCCTCTCTTGTGGGGAAATGTAGTCTAGTGCTTCCTTGAGCCATAGTAGTCCGCTACAGCCCGGTTCACCGGAGTCCTGCTAGCCCAGCACTACTGCTCAGGACACTTGACTGGCCGGCATGTGTTTCACTTCGTTCTGTGTCTGTCCCTTCGGAGAAATGTCACACGATGACATCCGGAGTCCTGCCCAGCCTGCTACAGCCTGGGTTCCCTGGAGTCCTGTTAGCCCAGTGCTACAGCCCGGAATCACACGCTGCTGACCGACATGCTCGATGTGAATCATGTATGCCTGTTCCCATAGGTTAGTGCCGCTTTGGGTTCACGACTAGCCATGTCGGCCCGAGTTCTCTGTCATATGGATGCTAGCGACACAATCCTATACGCGAGCCAAAAGGCACAAAGGGTCCCGGGCCAGGGTAAGGCGACACCCATGGGGATACCGTGCGTGAGGCCGCAAAGTGATACGAGGTGTTACCGGCTAGATCGATGTGATTTGGAATCGGGGTCCCGACATGTCCTCTCTTATGTCCGTGCTTGGTCGACGCTACGTACTATACATACGTATAGAGAGGACTAGACACGCTAGCTAGCTAGTAAGCAAACGAAGGAAACAGAAGATCGTCATGCATGAACATATATTGGCAAGTTTAAATGAGGGACCAGGACCAATGCCCCCATTGGTCCCGGTTCTAGAATGAACCGGGACTAATGGGCTGACCCAGCCTGGACCAAAGCCCTGTTTTCTACTAGTGGCAAGAGGTGAAGCAAAACAAAACTACCTATCTTGGCAAGTTTAAATGAGGCCAGAACAACAAACAACAAGTCCGGAAAACCCTCATATGCATATTTTGGTTATGGTACTGTTCTGTCCTAAACACAATTTTAGAGTTATTAAACATGCAAGAAAAGTGCACCATGTTAAACTAGGCATTTTTCCACCCCATTTACATATAAAGTTTATTAAAATCCGAGCTACGGTTATTAAGCTATGAACTAAAGCATTTTACATGGCAATATGAGAAAATATATGCAAACATCATTTTAAACATTTTAAACATGGATGAAAAAGACATATTATGAAACTACAAGAAATTCTAAGCAACGTTCATGTTAAGTTTGTTTAAAACCGATGCACGGTTATTTAGGTGTGAGCATTTTTAAAATGATGGCATATTCTGTAATTATGCATGTGAAGGAAAATTAGTAAATTCACAGAACTAAAAAACATATATGGGTGAATCTGGTGCAAGTTGGGCCAACTGAGAAGAAGAAAAAAGAAAAAAAAAGAAAAACAAACAAGTGCTGCTACGGGCGTCTCACCATGGGCCAAGGGAGCTGGGCCTTGCTGGATCTCAGATGGGCCTTGAGCGCTGGGAGGCCTACAGGCGATGTGGCAGCCCACACGGAAGGGCGACGCGTCAACAGGCATGGGGCGAGCTGCACTGCTCGTCTCTGAAGAAAAACACCAGCGACGGGGAGGTTCAGCGGGAGCCGTGGCGAGGCAAGGACCTGGAGGTGCGCTGGCTGGAACTCCGGCAAGGCGAGGGCATGGCGTCATGCAGCGAGGCCAGGGACGGATGGATCCAGGGCAGGGTCACCGGATCCGAGCGATGGCGCGAGGAACAGAGGACGGGGTGCCCAGGACGCCGGCGGCGTGAGTTCGAGCCCTGGTGGCCAAGGTTACTCCCTGTGAGGGAGACAGAGAGGGCGTGAGGAAGAGAACGGGGAAAGGGAAGGGAGAAGGCGGAGAGGGACGGCAGAGAACTGGCCTGGGCGACCGTAGTCAACCTCCGGCGAGGCAGGAGACCTGCTTGATCTTCCGACGAGCGGCGCGAGGACGAGGTGAGGAGGCGCTCAAGCGCCTGTGCGCTGGATCGAGGGCTCGAGGAGCACCTCTCCTTTGGTGCTGGACACGCACGGGAGCAGGGAAGGGGAGGCGGCTGAGAGCTGGTTGGGTGGATCGGGCAGGGGAGATCCCGATGAGGATTTGGAAAGTGGCGGCGTGAGGGGGAAAGATGGGACAACTCTCCTTGATTTTAGGGTTGGACTGATACATATAGCATGTGGAAATTTGGGTAGGGGCTACCTCATCCCTCCGACCGTAATCGGGCAGACGAGAAAAAAATAGGTTAGGAAGTCTAATTAACAAAACAGAGACGTTTTGTAGATGTTTGGGGATGATCCGGACACAACGGTAGCGACAGTCCGGGTCGCATCCGGGGAAGTTTCGGACACGCACGCGAGGGGTCGGTTGGAACTTGTGGGCTGTGCAGAAGGGCTCGAGCTGAGAGAAGAGAAGAGAGAGAGCCCCGGCGACTGTTTCCGGAGACCGAAAACGTCCGACGTTAGACCGGCTATAATGCTGCTATAGTTATCCGTTGGGGCGTCAAACGGATTCCGAATGCGATGAAACTTGACAGGCGGTCTATCTACACTATAATAAGACCACACGTCAACTGCATCCCATTCCGAGAACATTTTCCGGCCACTTATAAAATACTATTTCGGACATGCCGCGGGCACGTGCAAGTGTGGTTGGGCTCAGAACAGACAACGGAGAGAACTTGGAGAACCCGGACGAATGCAAGTTTTAAAACATGATGATGCAATGCACATGATGACATGATAATATGCAACACGCAAGCAAAAGACATGACAATGATCGTGAATAACTGGAAGACACCTGGCACCTCGGCCACGAGGCGTTACAACACTCCACCACTACGAGAGGATCTCGTCCCGAGATCTAGAATGGCACCGGAGGGCAAACGCAAGAGAAAGAGAAGAGGTAAAATTAAGTTGCTTCTTTGACAAACGAGTGAGACCAAAGAACCTTGAAAAGGTTAAGCCATTTGAGAAAAGAATACAACAGAGATGACGAAGCTGAAAACACTCCATTAGAAAAGAGGAACAAGGGAGAACAACTTCGGGCAGCACTCCGATTGAAAAGAAAAGGAATTGAATAAGAACTTGAGAAAAAGGTCACAACACTTCGGTTCAATGGACAGGCACGAAAAGAACATGATCTTTGACAAAATGAGATGACGGGTGAAAAGAACAACATCACCAGGCCTCCGGGAGAAAGAAATAGAAGATAGATCATTGGAATAAGAATGGAGAAGAAAAGGCCAACTTCTGCCACAAATGAGCTTGAAAAGCATCCTTGCAAAGAAAGATTGCACGGTGTTGTTGGAAAATCAACAACGAAAAGAATAAGCTTGTAATGGGCTTATGGAAAACATCTCAAGAACTTTAGGTGAAAACCAGCCATAAATGGAAACAAGATTGGATTGATATGAACAAGGAGACAAGAAACTTATTTCACCGGGAGGATAAATGAAGAACTTGGGTCATTTATGAGCACCACAAATAGCAACGATCCTTAGGGAAGGCTTTATGTGAAATATAACCCAAGATAAATCCAAAGAAGAAATTGATGGATTTAAAATATTTCATTCTTGATAACATGTGAATCATGAAACATGAACTCAAGTTATGAAGAATGACATAGCACCACCTCAATTGATACGGTAGAAAGAACTGCACTTCGAAATGCAAGATGAAGAATGCTTGAGCTCCTCTGAAAGAATGTCGATGAACAATTTGAAAAGGAATAAAATCCTTGATGAACCATCAAGTAGAGCCTCCATGAAGAACTCCGGTAAACAAAAGAATGATCAAACGGAAGGAAAAAAGAAGTTGAAAACACAAGGTGAATCCTTGTACCGATTTAGATGAATCTCCATGGTGAAATAATTGAAAGAGGTTGGAACTCCGTGAAAAAGAGAAGATGAACAATTGAAATCAGGAATTTGATGAGCCTCCGGAATAAGGAATTAATCATTTGGGTGAAACAAGAATAAGAATTATGTTATGCTCATCCTTCACCAATTAAATTAATGATAGACAACGGATTTGGCATACTACTTATTCTCGAAGAAAGGATTAAGATAGATATCGCGCCAACTTGGGAAGGTATTGAACGAACCACCGGAAGGGTTGAAACAACGAATAAATTGATATCATAAAGAAGGAAGAGAAAACTCTTGAACGAACCACCATAAGAATTGAAAAAGAATAATTAAAACATGAAGAAACACCGGGAAGAATTAGCAATTAAACGAAGATGCTTGAGAGAATTTAGATCCATGAGAACGACAAGATTATGAGCTGATTAGAGAATCCTTGATCTAAGCACTGGTATGATTTAGAGTATGAGAGCTGAAAGCTGGAATGAATAAATCTTCTAAAATGTTGGGCTTTGGACAAATCAAACTAAAAAGAATCTTGAATTGCTCCGGATAGGTGAAAATAATTTTCACAATCAAAAACAATTATGAGAGGATGGCATCAAGCTAGAACTATGAATCTCTGAGAGAGCGGATAGATATGGAGGAAAACTCTTCTTCGGTCTTCAAATGTTGAGAAAGATGATGAAACCAGCACTGAGAATTGTTTAGACACTCCAGGAGAATCAAAAGCAAAGAGGTTGAGCCAATGATGAAAAGAATTTGAAAGATCTTGAAGAAATACATATGACTCATGATGAATCATTCTTACGTCAAACTTCGAAAAGAAAATTTGAGGATAGCTCCGGGAAAATGAGAAGAGTCAGGTAAGATCCTAGGAAAAGACCTATGGGTTAGGGCCCACTCAAAAGAAACACCGTTGAACGATTACTTGAAAAGAAGATGGCACCGGTTGAGTTAAATGGCTTGAATGGGATAACAACCTCGAAATAGGTTGAACGGATTTGAATGACAAGATGAGCCTTCTGAAATATCTTCAGCACTCCGGAACAATTGAATAGCGGGAGGTGAAAGATTAAGAATTGCACCAGCATGAGAAAGCATGGAAACAAGGAAAGGGATATGATCAACACCAATAGCTTGAATTGAATCCACCGAAGAAGATAATGAGTGAAGAGTGAAGAACTAGTAGAGCATCTCCATGTGAACCACCGGGTAGAACATTGAAAGAAAAGAATTAAGAGACTTCACAAGAATAAAAGGATGCTTGATTACGAAATCCGAGTCCTTGAGGAAAAAGGGTGGGTGGGCGGGAAAAACAAAGACAACTTGGAGACGGATGAAACAAACACCGTTGATAAGAACTAGTAATAGATCTTGCTGATGTTGAAATGATCGGATCCACTTGAAGAGAAGCACACCGGTTGAAAAGGATTGACATGACAGTCTCGATTATCATGAAGGTTTCATATTCACATAGGAGTATGAGAACACCGTTTAGGAAAAGTATGGAATCAACATTTGACTTCGAAGCAACTCGAATACCACAATCCAAAACAAAACAAAGGATTGGCTTGTAAAATAAGCCGGAACAAACATATGATAGAGATTTCATCTGAAGTTTTCGTGGTGGGGCCTAAACGGGCTCGATCGTACAGCACCATCATGTACAAGGCAGTGACCATGACATACGAAGCGTCCCCGAGTCGCCATAGCCAAGGACTCGTTAAGACACAACGAGACCACTGTAAAACCAACCGTGAATAGGCGGACCACTAGACGTCGAACCCCAATTTCATATCATACATCTGTCAGAAAGATATCCTAAGAGCTACTTCAATTCCTACTTATAAACTCCCGAAATTTTCCGGTTATGCAATCAGGTTATGGGGATATAGGGGAAGCATAATATCTCACCGAAAACTAGCAAATCCTACATCCAGCTGTATCCATCCTTCAACACATAACCAAGAAACCTTCGGAAATCGTTTACCTCAACCTTCGAAAAGCATATGTTATATGAGTTATGGCAATACTCCCGAACTCCCGCCCCAGTACTGGGTGGCGTCGAGGTTATCTCACTAACAACTGCATAAAAGAGATTTTCGATGTCGGCGAAACTAATCTCAGGTATTCCACAACTGCAACGATAAAATTGTGACGACAACACCTCGGAGCTCAACTCCCCGGGACACTTCCACAACCCCTATATGACAGGAGGCACCAAGAATAATGTTCTCGTCACAAATCGATCGGAACGATTCCAAGATACCCGTGTGATCCTAAATTTTTTTAGTGAAATTTGAGAAGAGAAGAGTCAAAACTCTACGTCAGGATGCCTCACCAGAGCGATGAAGGGACTGAGGAGTAAAAAGAATTCCTAACTCTCCGATATATATAAATCCTAAATGACTCAAAACATTTCTAGACTCAATAATGCCAGCGATTTGATCAAGCATGGGGCTCCTAAGGTCGGGGAAGGCTCTGATACCAACTTGTAACGCCCTCGATGCGGCTATATCTCCCACGTGTCGAAGCACGACTTAGTGGCATAACCGCATTGAAAGCAATGTCGCAAGTGAGGTAATCTTCACACAACCCATGTAATGCAATAAGGGAAAGAGATACATAGTTGGCTTACAATCGCCACTTCACACAATTACATGAATAAAGCATTACAGCATCCAGATACAATCAAGGTCCGACTACGGAACCAAAATAAAAGAAGACTACCCCAAATGCTACACAGATCCCCGATCGTCCTGACTGGGCTCCACTACTGATCAACTAGAACGAAACAACTCAAAGGACAAGATCTTCATCGATCTCCTCCTTGAGCTTGGTTGCGTCATCTGCACGGTTCAACGGCACCTGCAAGTTGGTTTTGGAAGTATCTGTGAGTCACGGGGACTCAACAATCTCACACCCTCGCGATCAAGACTATTTAAGCTTATAGGAAGGGTAAAAGGTATGAGGTGGAGCTGCAACAAGCGACTAGCATATTTGGTGGCTAACATATACGCAAAAGAGAGCGAGAAGAGAAGGCAAAGCACGTTCGAGAAATCTATGATTAAGAAGTGATCCTAGAACAACCTATGTCAAGCATAACTCCAACACCGTGTTCACTTCCTGGACTCCGCCGAGAAGAGACTATCACGGTTACACACGTGGTTGGTGCATTTTAATTAAGGTCAACTTCAGGTTTTCTACAACCAGACATTAACAAATTCTCATCTGCCCGTAACCGTGGGCATGGCTTTCGAAAGTTCAAATCCCTGCAGGGGTGTCCCAACTTAGCCCATCACAAGCTCTCACAGTCAACGAAGGACATTCCTTCTAGCGGGAAGACCTGATCAGACTCGGAATCCTGGCTACAAGACATTTTGACAATGGTAAAACAAGACCAGCAACACCGCCCGAATGTGCCGACAAATCCCGATAGGAGCTGCACATATCTCGTTCTCAGGGCACACTCAGATGAGCACTACGTACAACTAAAACCAACCCTCAAGTTTCCCCGAGGTGGCGCTGCAAGTGGCTCTGTTTGGACCAACACTCAGAGGAGCACTGGCCCGGGGGGGGGGGGTTAAAATAATGATGACCCTTGAGTCTGCAGAACCCAAGGGAAAGAAAAGGCTAGGTTGCGAATGGTAAAACCAAGGTTGGGCATTGCTGGAGGAGTTTTATTTAAGGCGAACGGTCAAGGGGTTCCCATTATAACCCAACCACGTAAGGAACGCAAAATCCGGGAACATAACACCGATATGACGGAAACTAGGGCGGCCAGAGTGGAATAAAACACCAGGCATAAGGCCGAGCCTTCCACCCTTTAGCAAGTATATAGATGCATTAGTTAAATAAGAGATATTGTGATATCCCAACAAGTAAATATGTTCCAACAAGGAACAACATCTCCATGTTCCAACAAGGAACAAACTTCATCTTCACCTGCAACTAACAACGCTGTAAGAGGGGCTGAGCAAAGCGGTAACATAGCCAAACAACGGTTTGCTAGGACAAGGTGGGTTAGAGGCTTGGTTCAACAATATGGGAGGCATGGTAAGCAAGTGGTATGTACAGCAGCATAGGCATAGCAAAAGAGCGAGCAACTAGCAAGCAAAGATAGAAGTGATTTCGAGGGTATGGTCATCTTGCCTGAAATCCCGCAAGGAAGAAGAACGAGTCCATGAAGAAGACAAATGGACGTAGCCAAACGGGTCCTCACAAACGCGACGTTATCGGAACCAACCCGAAGAAGCAACACCGGAAGGAAGCACACAACATAGTAAAAAACCAACACATAAGCATGGGACGATGCGCAAACAAGTATGATGCATGTCCGGTTTAAAGAAGCATGGCATGACAAAGTGCACAAACAACCCTACAAATTAAGTGGATCTCAAAGTGCAACTCCGTTGCATATTGATGAAACACCACGTGACTTATTTAATTCGATCTTGTTTATGTACTCAACAATATTAAATGTTGTTAGCATGGCAAGAGGTGAAGCAAAACAAAACTACCTATCTTCGCAAGTTTAAATGAGGCCGGAACAACAAACAACAAGTCCGGAAAACCCTCATATGCATATTTTGGTTATGGTACTGTTCTGCCCAAAACACAATTTTAGAGTTATTAAACATGCAAGAAAATTGCACCATGTTAAACTACGCATTTTTCCACCCCATTTACATATAAAGTTTATTAAAATCCGAGCTACGGTTATTAAGCTATGAACTAAAGCATTTTACATGGCAATATGGGAAAATATATGCAAACATCATTTTAAACATTTTAAACATGGATGAAAAAGACATATTACGAAACTACATGAAATTCTAAGCAACGTTCATGTTAAGTTTTCTTAAAACCGATGCACGGTTATTTAGGTGTGAGCATTTTTAAAATGATGGCATATTCTGTAATTATGCATGTGAAGGAAAATTGGTAAATTCACAGAACTAAAAAAACATCTATGGGCCGAATATGGTGCAAGTTGGGCCAACTGAGAAGAAGAAAAAAGAAAAAAAAAGAAAAACAAACAAGGCGCTACTGGGGGGCGTCTCACCATGGGCCAAGGGAGCTGGGCCTTGCTGGATCTCAAATGGGCCTTGAGCGCTGGGAGGCCTGCAGGTGATGTGGCAGCCCACACGGAAGGGCGGCGCGTCAACAGGCAACGGGCGAGCTACACTGCTTGTCTCTGAAGAAAAACGCCAACGATGGGGAGGTTCAGCGGGAGCCGCAACGACGCAAGGACCTGGAGGTGCACTGGCTGGAACTCCCGCAAGGCGAGTGAGGGAGTCCTGGATTAGGGGGTGTTCGGATAGCCGGACTATACCTTCAGCCGGACTCCTGGACTATGAAGATACAAGATTGAAGATTTTGTCCCGTGTCCGGAAGGGACTTTCCTTGGCGTGGAAGGCAAGGTTGGCGATACGGATATTCAGATCTCCTACCATTGTAACTGACTTTGTGTAACCCTAACCCTCTCCAGTGTCTATATAAACCGGAGGGTTTTAGTCCGCAGGAGAACATACACATCAACAATCATACCATAGGCTAGCTTCTAGGGTTTAGCCTCTCTGATCTCGTGGTAGATCTACTCTTGTACTACCCATATCATCAATATTAATCAAGCAGGACGTAGGGTTTTACCTCCATTGAGAGGGCCCGAACCTGGGTAAAACTTCGTGTCCCTTGCCTCCTGTTACCATCCGGCCTAGACGCACAGTTCGGGACCCCCTACCCAAGATCCGCCGGTTTTGACACCGACATTGGTGCTTTCATTGAGAGTTCCTCTGTGTCGTCGCCGTCAGGCTTGATGGCTCCTACGATCATCAATAGCGATGCAGTCCAGGGTGAGACCTTCCTCCCCGGACAGATGTTCATCTTCGGCGGCTTTGCACGGCGGGCCAATTCACTTGCCCACCTGGAGCAGATCAAAATCTATGCCCCTGGCCGTCAGGTTAGATTTGGAAGTTTAAACTACACGGCTGACATCCGCGGGGACTTGATCTTCGACGGATTCGAGCCACTGCCGAGCGCGCCGCACTGTCACGACGAGCATGATCTAGCTCTGCCATCGAACAGTGCACTGGAGGCCGCACCCGCATCGGCTTTGACCCTTGATTCGAAGCCAACTGCGCCGATCGAGGATGGGGTGCCGCACACCGCCTCGGGGGCTGCGACCCCAATGGAGATCAAGCCGAACACCAACCCCGCACTCCGTGAGACTCATGACTCCAAGGAGCCTGACTCCTCTCCGAACTCCGAACCCCTCGTGCCCCTGCCGATCGAATCCGATCGGGCGCCGATCATGGAGTTTATTGCCGTGGACATCTTTCAGCACTCGCCTTTCGGCGATATTCTGAAGACATTAATGTCTCTCTCTTTATCAAGGGAGCCCTGGTCGGACTACGGTCAGCAAGATTGGGATGCGGACGATGAAGAAATTCAAAGCCCACCCACCACCCACTTTGTAGCCACTGTCGATGATTTAACCGACATGCTCGACTTCGACTCCGAAGACATCGACGGTATGGACGCCGATGAAGGATACGATGAAGAACCAGCGCCTATTAGGCCCTGGAACGCCACCTCGTCACATGACGTATACATGGTGGACGCACCAAAAGTCGACAACGGAGAGCGGAAGGACGCACCGAAGGCTTGTTCCCTCGAAAAGCAGTCAAAGCGGCGACGCAAGCGCCACCCCAAATCCCGCCTCGACAGAAATAGCGATCACACAGACCCAACGCTGGAGCAGGGCGAACCGCTGCCGGACAACGGCAATCCGAATAATCAAACCGAACAAACAAATCCTATCAAGGATAATGGTCCAGACGACATAACGCCGGACAGGCACCCGGAGCAGCAGAACGCCCGTAAAAGGCTTGTTGCCACCGCGAGGAGCCTTAAAAAGCAGAAGCAAAGGCTCAAGGCCACGCAAGACATACTCCAATTCAGATGGAGCAAAATACTCAACACTTCAGCAAGGTACGGCGACAATCGCCCCTCCAAGAGCTACCCAAAGCGAAAGCTGCTACCCGAATTCGATGAGGAGGCCGCAGACCCCCCACAACCAAATATCAAAGCAGCCACCTGGTCGGATAGACGACCCCTCTACCAACATAGAGCGGCATACAACGCCGCTCACAATACAACACGCGACCCAGGCGAGGGTTCGCACCCAAAGGACGGCGCAACAAGATCCATCTATGGACCACGCAAGTGCGCCCCAGCATACAATGCAACACTACAAACATCCGAACAATGCGGTACACCCAGCTACAGGGGTGCCGCACACCCGCTATGTTTCACCGATGAGGTGCTGGACCATGAATTTCCAGAGGGATTCAAGCCCGTAAACATAGAGGCATACGATGGAACAATAGACCCTGGGGTTTGGATTGAGGACTATATCCTTCATATCCATATGGCTCGAGGAGATGATCTCCACGCCATCAAGTGCTTACCCCTCAATCTCAAAGGGCCAGCTCGTCACTGGCTCAAAGGCCTCCCCGAAAGCTCCATTGGAAGTTGGGAAGATCTTGAAGACGCCTTTCGGGCAAATTTTCAAGGGACTTATGTCCGACCTCCGGATGCGGACGATCTGAGTCATATAACTCAACAGCCCGGAGAGTCAGCCCGAAAGCTTTGGAATAGGTTTCTTACTAAAAAGAACCAGATTGTCGACTGTCCGGACGCCGAAGCCTTAGCGGCTTTCAAGCATAGCGTCCGCGACGAATGGCTCGCCACACACCTCGGCCAAAATAAGCCTAGAACGATGGCCGCATTAACAAACCTCATGACCCGCTTTTGCGCGGGTGAGGACAGCTGGCTCGCCAGATGCAGCACCAGCGACCCTAGTACATCTGAAGTTAGAGATGGAAACGGGAAATCATGGCGCAACAGCAATAACTAACGCAGGAATAAAGAAGATAGCACGAAGGGCACGGCATTAAATGCCGAATTCAAAAGCTCTCGGCCAGGTCAAAAGCCGCCCCCTAAAGGCACCAGGGATGAACTGTCCAGCCTCAACAAAATTCTGGACCAAGTATGTCAGATCCATAGTACCCCTGGTAAACCTGCTAATCATACCCACAGAGAATGTTGGGTCTTCAAGCAGTCCGGCAAGCTCAACGCCGAACACAAGGGGGAGGATACGCCAAGTGAAGACGAGGACGAGCCTCCCAAGCAAGACACGGGGGAACAAAAGAAATTTCCACCAGAAGTCAAAACAGTAAACGTGCTACACGTGGTCAAGGGAAAAAACAACGCGGCACCCCCAGGAAAATATACCCAAGTGCCTGTCAGCGCGAAGTCCTGCCACTGGTCATCTCAACCGATCACTTTCGACCATCGTGATTACTCAGCAAGTATCCGACACGCAAGGTGGCTTGCCCTGGTATTAGACCCAGTAATTGGCGGATATCACTTCACACAAGTCTTGATGGATGGTGGCAGTATCCTAAACCTAATACATCAGGATACAATCCGCGGGATGGGGTTAGACCCAACACAAATTCTCCATAGCAATGCTACCTTTAAAGGAGTAACGCCAGGCCCAGGGGCTCATTGTACAGGCTCCCTCCTACAACAAGTTATATTTGGCTCCCCCGATAACTTCCGTCGTGAGCATTTAACTTTCCACATCGCTCAGTTTCAAAGTGGCTATCAAGCACTGCTCGGACGCGAAGCTTTTGCTCGCTTTAATGCAATACCACACTACGCCTCCCTCACACTCAAGATGCCCGGTTCACGTGGCATCATTACAGTGCACGGAAATATCAAGCGATCTCTGCATGCCGAAGAGAGTGAGGTGGCCTTCGCAGCCACACACTAAAAGTGCCCGGACCAGCGAAAGCATTCAATAGGTCATCAAGACCTCAGACACAACTAATCGTGTCCGGCGCCGCTACTTATACCGAATAAATGGTCACACCCCGATTCATCAATACAAGGGGCTCAACGCGCGCAGACATGTGGCAATTTCTCCTCATCTTGAATTATGCATGGTTTCTTTAACAAACCATATTTTTGCACGACAACCTTTTTCACCTAAATTCCTCTCTTTTACAGACGATCATCGTGCTACACCCGTCCAGGATACGGCACAATGGAGACACAGGCGCAGACGTGCAGCAGGGACCCGCTCCAAGGATTCTTTTTAGATTAAGACCCTGCGTAAACCTTTTTTACTGTCTCTTGTTGATACATATCCACCATTGAGAAGGATGCTGATGTCTTGGCATGTGGCCACGCTAGAACAATGCACGTACCTCGACATAAGGGGCTTCTTACAAAGGCCATTATTTAGGCCCGGTTTATACCACAAAGACCGAATACCATAGGGAGTGTTCGGCGTCGCGAGTTTGGCCCTATATGCATCAGCTCCGAATCATTGTCTTTGGTCAAATGTTGGGTTTGCCTGGCTCCTGTGTTTTGGTGCCTTACGTTTCGCTTTACCGGCTAAGGTAGCACCAGGAGAACTACAGCGATTGTGCCCTGGTTCATCCGGACGAGCACCTCAGTAGAGAAAGCCGCAAACTGACTGTCATGATATAGCGTGAGACTGGTCAACCACTCGATGACCCATGGGAATGTTAGAATTCCTCCTCCTTAACGAAGGGCCATTTTCTGGCTAGGCATGTATGCACCCCGGCATCGGTAGAGTGCGGAGCCACCAGGGGCTATCTAGTAGCCCCACTGTCAAACTCCTGTGGCTAAGTGAAAGTGTTAAAGCGTTATAGTCCGGTTGCCTCGCTCGCTCCGCTATCACCTCCGCATTATACGTGGGGGTTGAAGCCGACGACTGCAATCTTTCAGGTTATACACATGTATACATAAACGGCCGCCCAGGAGGCATCATATTACTTTCAGGCAAAAGTATAAAAATAGCCTTATGAATATTTATAAAAGCATTTCGCTTACAATGAGATTACATATCACTCAAACATAATATTTTTGAGCATTGGGTCTCTATCAAATGAGCACCCTCAAGAACTTCTTCAAAGTAGTGCTCAGCAGCCCTTCCACCTATGGCCGAATCCCGCGCTGCAACAGTGGTAGCATCCATATCCTCCCAGTTTGGTTTAACACGGGCAAAGGCCATCCATGCACCCTCTATGCACGCCGACCTCTTCATCGCATTAATGCGCGGCACCACATCAAGGAACTGCTGCACCAAGCTGAAATAGCTGTTCGGTTTTGACCTTTCCGGCATAGCTGATCCACCACAGACCTCATGGAGAGTCCGGACAACCTATTTAGTTCGGCCCATTCGGCTAATTGGTCAGACAATGAAAGCGGACGCTCGGGAGAATGGAATTGTCTCCAAAACAGTTGGTCTACTTCATGGTCCGTCTGACCCTAGAAATACTTGGCCGCATCAGTAGAGCTCGCTGCTAAATCCATATACACATCCTCCGAACTCCACAGCCGATCCAGAGGGGCATACCGTGGATCTCCGAACTTCCTCCGCAACATAAAGGATTTCCCAGGTACAATATCCCTGGCTTCCCGCAGCTCCTCCTTCTTTGCCCTCATAGCAGAGCGGAGGTCTTTTCCCGTTGCAGCAGCCTTCTCAAGGTCCGATGCCTTCGCCTGGTTTTCCTTTTCAAGAACCCGGCAATGGTCGACGGCGGCTTTTAATTCTATGGCCATCTTGGCCATCTTATCTCGACTCTCGCCATGAGCGGCCTTCTCGGCTTGCAACTCTTCGGCCGCCTTCAAAGCAGCCGCATTACCCAACCTCGCTTGTTCCTTGGCTCGGGCAAGTTCTGCCCGCAAGGCTTCAACAGTGGCATCTCCATCTGCAATCACAACATATTAAAGATACTGGCATCATGCTGCTCTTCCTATGTAACCCGGGATAAGGGGACACGATCTCTGCTCTAACAAGACGTGCCAAGGAAACTGCCTCGCATAACGCGTTGAGGTGGGATAATGAAACGACTCGGATAAAGGCTTGGCCGTGGTGTGTCACGCTATGGAATACGTCAGCAGATTAGATTGGTGTAAATATTATTCTCTCTATGGCAATATGTGGAAACTTATTTTGTAGAGCTGGACACTATCTTTGTGTTCAAAACCTTCTACGAAGTATTTGGAGGAGGAACCCGCCTTGCAATGCCGAAGACAATTTGCGCGCCGGACTCGTCATCATTGAAGCCTAGTTCAGGGGCTACTGAGGGAGTCCTGGATTAGGGGGTGTTCAGATAGCCGGACTATACCTTCAGCCGGACTCCTGGACTATGAAGATACAAGATTGAAGACTTCGTCCCGTGTCCGGGAGGGACTTTCCTTGGCGGCCGCCCACTTGGCACTTCTAGGAGCCTTCATGTAGAACCACTCCTGTTGCCACAATTCAGACACCTCTGGAATGGAGCCTTTGGGCCATGGAGCTCCCGTCATCTTGCGTATTGAGGCACCTCCACACGCCGCATGTTGCCCCTCGATCATCTTCGGCTTTACTTCAAAGGTCTTGAGCCGTAAGCCAAAGTGAGGGGTAACCCGGAGGAAGGCCTCACACACGACAATAAATGTCGTGATATGAAGAAAGGAGTCCGGAGCTAGATCATGGAAATCTAGCCCATAGTAAAACATCAAGCCCCTGACGAAAGGATCCAAAGCAAGGCCAAGACCTCGGAGGAAGTGGGAGACGAACACGACGCTCTTGTTGGGTTCGGGGGAGGGGGCGGCCTTCCCCCGGGGCGGTAGCCGATGCAAAATCTAGGCGGTCAGATATCTGGCCTCCCTCAACTTTTTGATGTCTTCTTCCGTGATGGATGAAGGCACCCATCAGCCTTGAAGGCTAGATCCATACATGACTGAAGGTTCGGAGCACCTGACCTAAGCTTTGGGCGTTTGAGCTTGAGGCGGGGGAAGGATTCGATTGAACATGGGAGGGAAAAATAAAAGCCTTGTCCCTTTATAAAGAGGGTGAATATCAAGCGTCCTCTCCGTGTCTGTTTGGACTTGCCTATGATCTAGGAGTCCTAGAAGCGGTTGGGTTACCCACGCCCGTATTGATGAGAATCCTGGAATAAGGGGACACGATCTCTGCTTTGACAAGACGTGCCAAGGAAACCGCCTCGCATGACGCGCTGAGGTGGGATAATGAAACGACTCGGATAAAGGCTTGGCCGTGGTGTGTCATGCTATGGAATACGTCAGCAGATTAGATTTGTGTAAGTATTATTCTCTCTATGGCAATATGTGGAAACTTATTTTGCAGAGCCGGACACTATCTTTGTGTTCAAAATCTTCTATGAAGTACTTGGAGGAGGAACACGCCTTGCAATGCCGAAGACAATCTGTGCACCGGACTCGTCGTCATTGAAGCCTGGTACAGGGGCTACTGAGGGAGTCCTGGATTAGGGGGTGTTCGGATAGCCGGACTATACCTTCAGCCGGACTCCTCGATTATGAAGATACAAGATTGAAGACTTCGTCCCGTGTCCGAAAGGGACTTTCCTTGGCGTCGAAGGCAAGCTTGGCGATACGGATATTCAGATCTCCTACCATTGTAACCGACTTTGTGTAACCCTAACCCTCTCTGGTGTCTATATAAACCGGAGGGTTTTAGTCCGCAGGAGAACATACACATCAACAATCATACCATAGGCTAGCTTCTAGGGTTTAGCCTCTCTGATCTCGTGGTAGATCTACTCTTGTACTACCCATATCATTAATATTAATCAAGCAGGACGTAGGGTTTTACCTCCATCGCGAGGGCCCGGACCTGGGTAAAACTTCGTGTCCCATGCCTCCTGTTACCATCCGGCCTAGACGCATAGTTTGGGACCTCCTACCCGAGATCCGCCGGTTTTGACACCGACAACAAGGGCATGGCGTCATGTGGCGAGGCCAGGGACGAGTGGATCCGGGGCAGGGTCACCGGATCCGAGCGATGGCGCGAGGAACGAAGCACGGGGTGCGCAGGACGCCGGCGGCGTGAGTTCGAGCCCTGGCGGCCAAGGTTACTCCCTACGAGGTAGACAGAGACGGCGTGAGGAAGAGAACCGGGAAAGGGAAGGGAGGAGAAGGCGGAGAGGGACGGCAGAGCACTGGCCTGGGCGACCGTAGTCGACCTCCGGCAAGGCAAGAGACCTACTGGATCTTCCGACGAGCGGCGCGGGGACGAGGTGAGGAGACGCTCAGGAGCCTGCGCGCTGGATCGAGGGCTCGAGGAGCACCTCTCCTTTGGTGCTAGACACGCACGGGAGCAGGGAAGGGGAGGCGGTTGAGAGCTGGTTGGGTGGATCGGGCTAGGGAGATCCCGATGAGGATTTGGAAAGTGGCGGCGCGAGGGGGAAAGATGGGACAGCTCTCCTTGATTTTAGGGTTGGACTGATACATATAGCATCTGGAAATTTGGGTAGGGGCTACCTCATCCCTCTGATCGTAATCGGGCGGACGAGAAAAAATAGGTTAGGAAGTCCAATTAACAAAACAGAGACGTTTTGTAGATGTTTGGGGATGATCCGGACACAACAGTAGCGACAGTCCGGGTCGCGTCCAGGGAAGTTTCGGACATGCACACGAGGGGTCGGTTGGAACTTGTGGGCTGTGCAGAAGGGCTTGAGCTGAGAGAAGAGAAGATAGAGAGCCCCGGCGGCTGTTTCCGGAGACCGAATACGTCCGACGTTAGACCGACTATAATGCCGCTATAGTTATCCGTTGGGGCGTCAAACGGACTCCGAATGCGATGAAACTTGACAGGCGGTCTATCTACACTATAATAAGGCCACACGTCAACTCTCATCCCATTCCGATAACATTTTCCGGCCACTTATAAAATACTATTTCGGACATGACGCGGGCACGTGCAAGTGTAGTTGGGCTCAGAACGGACAACGGAGAGAACTCAGAGAACCCGGACGAATGCATGTTTTAAAACATGATGATGCAATGAACATGATGACATGATAACATGCAACACGCAAGCAAAATACATGACAACAACATCGAATAACTGGAAGACACCTGGCACCTCGGCCTCGGGGCGTTACAGGTGAAGTGGGGGAGAGGAAAATGGAAAATAATGTAATGCGAGAGATACGGATTGTGATGGGTACTTGGTATGTTGACTTTTTCCGTAGACTCCCCGGCAACGGTGCCAGAAATTCTTCTTGCTACGTCTTGAGCTTGCGTTGGATTTCCCCGAAGAGGAAGGGATGATGCAGCAGAGTAGCGTAAGTATTTCGCTCAATTTTTTAGAACCAAGGTATCAATCCAGTAGGAGGCCACGCTCAAGTCCCTCTTACCTGCACAAAACGATAGCTACTCGCAACCAACGCGATTAGGGGCTGTCAATCCCATCACGGTCACTTACGAGAGTGAGATCTGATAGATATAATATTTTTGGTATTTTTGGTATAGAGATGCAAAGTGAAAAGTAAAAGATAAAGTAAAAAAGCAAAGCAAGATTAAAGTGATGGAGATTGATATGATGAGAATAGACCCGAGGGCCATAGGTTTCACTAGTGGCTTCTCTCAAGAGCATAAGTATTCTACGGTGGGTGAACAAATTACTGTTGAGCAATTGACATAATTGAGCATAGTTATGAGAATATCTAAGCATGATCATGTATATAGGCATCACGTCCATGACAAGTAGACCGAAACGATTCTGCATCTACTACTATTACTCCACTCATCGACCGCTATCTAGCATGCATCTAGAGCATTAAGTTAAAAACAGAGTAACGCTTTAAGCAAGATGACATGATGTAGAGAGATAAATTCATGCAATATGAAATAAACCCCATCTTGTTATCCTCGATGGCAACGATGCAATACGTGCCTTGCTGCCCCTTCTGTCACTTGGAAAGGACACCGCAAGATTGAACCCAAAGCTAAGCACTTCTCTCATGGCAAGAACTACCAATCTAATTGGCCAAACCAATCATACATAAAAGAATTCAGAGAAGATTCAAATATTATTCATAGATAGACTTGATCATAAACCCACAATTCATCGGTCTCAACAAACACACCGCAAAAAGATGAAGATTACATCGGATAGATCTCCACGAGAGAGGGGGAACTTTGTATTGAGATCCAAAAAGAGAGAAGAAGCCATCTAGCTACTAACTATGGACTCGAAGGTCTGAGGTAAACTACTCACACTCCATGATGACGGCCCTCTCCGGCGGAGCTCCGGAACAGGCCCCAAGATGGGATCTCGTGGATACAGAAAGTTGCGGCGGTGGAATTAGGTTTTTGGCTCCTGTTCTGATCGTTTGGGGGTACGTAGGTATATATAGGAGGAAGAAGTACGTCGGTGGAGCTTCGGTGGGCCCACGAGGGTGGGGGCGCGCCTGGGGGTATAGGGCACACCCCCCTACCTCGTGCCCACCTCGAAGCTTCCTTGGTGTAGGGTCCAAGTCTCCTGGGTCATATTGTGGAAGAAAATCACATTCCAGAATGGTTTATTCTGTTTGCACTCCGTTTGATATTTTGTTTCTTCGAAACACTGAAATAGGCAAAAAAACAACAATTCTGGGCTGGGCCTCCGGTTAATAGGTTAGTCCCAAAAATAATATAAAATTGGAAAATAAAGCCCAATATAGTCCAAAACAGTAGATAATATAGCATGGAGCAATCAAAATTTATAGATACGTTGCAGACGTATCACATGTCAGTGACCCAACGCAGGCAGCACACAGTAGATGAACTTTTGTTGGACCAAGGCGGTCAGAAGCGGGCATTTTATAAACTGATGATTGTTCATTGAGTGTGACACCGTCTATTTCATCTAGATAAGCCTACTATATAATGTAAGGGAATTTTGAAATTTTCATATATACGTTGATAGCCCGTTCGATACGTTGTGATTCATAAAGACCGCTGCAAACATCAATGTTCTGCTTATCACAGATAAGATTGATTAAACCTTGCAAAAAAGGATTAGATTGATTAATACCCGTAACAATCCATGTCCTTAACAAAGGGTGCTTGCAGGCATGCGAGCATTGCATGCGTGCATGTGTACGTTTCAGTGTTGCATGCATGTGTGCGTATGTACGTGTGTTCGTGAGTGCATGTGTACGTGTCAGTGTTGCATGCCTGCATGCGTGCATGTGTTTGTTATGTGTATGTGTCAGTGTTGCATGCCTGCATGCATGCGTGTGTTCGTGCGAGTCTTGCGTGAGTGCATGTGTACGTGTGGGGTGAGGCTACACGTTAGTCGACTGACTATTTCATCTCTGGTCAATAGATTTTCCAGCAGTTGGATACGGAATCAAGGGCCTGCAGTTTATCTTCAACCTCCACCCCCTAAGCCGCCAGCCACCGTCGGCCGAAATGATGGCGTCCACCGCACCGAGCTTTTTCTCCGGCAATCCCCACGCCACCGCTCAATAACCGCGCCAATCCACCGCCTGCGACTACCAACGAGAGGTCTCACGACTTCGAATCCCCACCGACCACTAATTTATTACCATTTATGTCCTACATATACGCGCTGACAGGTGGGCCCTATGGTAATGTGTGCTGCTAAATGTGAACCATTTCCCCCGCAAAAAAATGTGAACCATTTGACTGGTCAATTGATCGTGTCAACAACAAATTACAGAGCTGTATAGTGAGCCAATGACCGTATGATCACCCTAAAATGTATTTTATCAACACAGTACAGACTCAAACTACCATTTCTTTCTTTCATATACGTGCTGACAGGTGGGCCCCACGGTTATGCGCCCCGATAGTGCAACACTAGTTGCGCCATGTGGAACGTTTGACTGGTCAATTGATTGTGTCATCAACAAAATACGGAGTTGTATGGGTGAGCCAGTGACCGTATAGTCACAACATGTATTTTTTTAACACGGTACAGACACAAGCGCTCATATAGAGGCGCAAGCACTCACCACTATAAGAGCACACACGTAGACCCTACCCCTATGAGCACCTTCGAGAGAGTGAGCCAACATATGAACTTGAGATTTTACGAAGTCACTCAAGGTGCCTCATAGTCGAGTGGAACGTCTCCTCCCACTGAACGCACATCGCCAGAAAAATACTGAAATTAACCCAAGATAAATGCGAGCACTAGGACTTTAACCCAGGTGTGCTCGAGAAACCACTGTCCTCCTAACCATCCAACCACAGGTTGGTTAGCACCACAAAATGTATGTGATGACCGTGATGAGCTTATTCTGAAGTCTATTTACCATATCGTGCTTTCGCTTCAAATACAATGACCATAAGTGTCGTCAACAAAATACAGAGCACGCATCAAATACAATGTCCGTTAGTGTCATCAACAAAATACAAAGACGTATCGTGAGCTAGATACCTTATGATCACCACAAGAATATATACAGTGACCGTAATGAGCATATTGTGAAGTCCACCGACCGTATAGTGCTTTCGCTTGAAATACAGTGACTGTCACGCGTGAATGTGTCATGGGCATGCATACATTTAGAGGGCCGAGAGATAGTTTGTGTGCATACGTGAAAGTTTTGTAGAAAGAGGGGGTGTTCGGTGGAGACAAGGAGAGATATGACCTTCGTTTCTCTTTCCCATGACTAATATTTTAGGAGAAAATATAAAGAATCGCAATGCAGAACAAATATTTTTGGATGCACCATGCAATTAACTTTCATGTATAACATTATACTATTGAATATGCTTATTTTCTTAGTGGTCGATTGCGTGTGTGGTGTGGGGGGCACATCATTTCTAGTTGGGGTGGGCACATCATTTCTAGTTGTGGTGTGTCAACATGAGGACTCATGGGTCGGTTCCATCCTGCACCACATAGGTTGGACCGAGTCACATTATACGAAGACCCATGTGGAGGACTCGGTGTACACCACGAAGCTACCAGAGTCATGGAGGACTCTATCCCCGCTGGTGATAAGCCGACTATATATGATTTGTAACCCTAGGCGCCGAGTATTTTATTGAAGCCTCGGTGCTAGTTTGTCGATAGTATACACACACGCACAATGTCTGGTATTCACGTGTACTTTGTACACACCCCTATAACTAATATACAGTACCAAGAGTTGGCTTTTTCCTCAACTGCAAGGGTCCGAACTTGGGTAAAACTTTTCCTCGTATTACCATCAAGCCTAACAGTCGGGGATATCCTACCGAATGATCTGATGGAATCATATCTGCCAACTACTAAGAGAGAGGTGTGTTTGGGGGGGCGGGGGGCAATTTGTGCGAGAGAGGCCTAAAGATAATGTGCGTGCGGGAGACATGTAGGCACATATATGTGCGTATAGAGGGCTAGTAGAGACCGCACATGTGTATATATGCACGTGAGAGAAATAGTGTTTTCCAACTACGATTAGTGAAAAGAGTGGTACATAATAGTCAGAAAGAGAGAGAGAGAGAGAGAGAGAGAGATACAAAGGGAGTGTGTGTGTGTGTGAGACACCCCAACACCCCAGGAGAGATTGTGAGCATGTGTGAAAGAGAAATGCCGATGTATATAAAGTGTGTGCACTTATGCGTTAGATAGAGAGATATATAGCATGTTTATGAGAACGGGCCGAGGCATAGTGCATCTACGTGTAAAAGACGGTTCTACACATTGAATTAAAATATAAATGGCATTATTATTTTTAAATGAGATCATGAATTTTGCAATTTGCATATGAACGAAAAGCGGTCCATCAGACACCCATACTCTATTGAATTCTAACATGTGCATGTGTTTATTTCATATTATCGATCCATAGAGTGAGAGCGGTTTGAAATACAGGCAATGCATTGCTTTTGCAATTCATATATAAACATTAATTAGTGCACTCCATGTTGTTAGTGTGAAGCACTTTATACATTTGTCACTTAAATGGATACATTCCAAATTGCTAGCTACGAAATACAATGCATGTTGAATTCAACATAAAAGGGGATTTTGAAGATTCGAATTCATAGGAAGTTCATTCATCTATTTGAACCCGAGATAATGGCATTTGTAAATTAGATCTATAAGGGGGCATCAATCTTTGTTGTGTGTTTGAACATGCTATATATTCATATGCATGTCTAACTATTTTTTTTGCAACCAAGGAGATTATATCTGGAACCATGCATGAACTGAGGTAAGTTGCATATTTTTTTAATATATAGTCATGTACAACGTATATTCAAATGTACCCCCTCCATTCCAAAATAATTGTAGTTTTAGGATTTTCAAGAGTAAAGATTTGTGAAGTTTGACAAATCCTGAAAGTTCAATTCAAGAGAACCGAAAACGTTAATGCTTCTGCTCCCAAATATTGAACGAAGCACCAAATATGCCTCTGGTCACCCGAAACCGCGTGAGACTAATGTTTGGTGGTAGGAAATTACTGTCCTGACTCTAGCATGTGTAGCCTATCGGCCCGATGTCCAAAGGTCTAAACCAGGGTAGGTTTGTAAATTTTCACCAAGATGCCTGTCTCAACCGCCTCCGAGAAGCATTCATACGCCGTGGGCACCTAAACACCCATGCGCTCGACCGAAATCTATCCCGCCCACCATTTGGGACACCTGAGATTACTGTCCTACCCCCAACCTGCAATATGTCCGAAATTTTAGATGGGGGCAAAGTTTGTAACTTTCCCCAAATTTCAAACAAGCGTGTCCCAAACTGAAACATTGTTCACCCTTAGTTCCCCCTCCCTCTGTTTCCCCATTCATACTCCGTGGGCGCCAAAACGCCCTCTCCACCAGTCGCGAAACCCCAGCCTCCTGCATCCTCCACCCCATCGTGCCCAATACACTTCCGCCCTCCTCCATCACGCCGGAGCCGGTACCCCGACGTCGTCGTCCAACGCAACCACAACCACAATGCCCTCAAGGACTTAGCAGCTGAAGCCGAGGTAAAGCTGCCTCCACGACGTCAATGCTGACGTGCGCCGTACTAGAACCACTTCGACCATGCCGTCCTACGCCTCACCACTGCCACTCCACTATCGCAACCGTTCACTGCACCGGAGTTGTTCCCGCTATGCCGTCGTTCGTTGCCTCAGATCTGGTTCCCCGCCGCCGAAAGATGGCCACCGCACCACACTCAACAACTTGGCCATGGGTTCATCCAACGCTCCACCGTCCTCCACAACTTCTCATTTCCAACGAACCACAAGAAGATCGTTGGAAAAATAGAAGGAGGACACAACACTTCCAGTAGAAAGAGGTACTCCTCTTCCCTTATTCATGCAAATCTTACGTCTCTGCTCACACCGTATTCATCCCATGAAAGAAACTAGTTGAGCGCATCGTACTACATCTTCTTCGTGATACTAATTACACAAGGTTTCCTCCCATCACTACAAGAAATATGTCAACTAGTGACCTTCTGTCAGTGACCCTGGAAGAATTGGTCATAGATCTATGACCATTTGAGACCAATTGGTCAAAAGTTATTCGTGGGGCAACAAACCCTAAACTATTGTAACGCCCCGAGACCGATGAGCCAGGTGTCGTCCAGTTATTCGCTGTTGTTGCCTTGTCATTGCTTGCATGTATTGCATTGCATATCATGTCATCATGTGCATTTCATTTGCATACATGTTCGTCTCATGCATCTGAGCTTTTTCCCCGTTGTCCATTTTGCATTCCGGCGCTCATATCTCCTCCGGTGGTCATTTCTACCTTCTTTTCATGTGTGGGGATTAAACATTTCCGGATTGGACCGAGACTTGCCAAGCGTCCTTGGTTTACTACCGGTAGACCGCCTATCAAGTTGCGTACCATTTGGACTTCGTTTGATACTTCAACGGTTAACCGAGGGACCGGAAAGGCCTCGTGTGTGTTGCAGCCCAACACCCCTCCAAAGTGGCCCAAAACCCACCTAAGACCTCTCCATCATCTCGGTCGTTCGGTCACGATCACGTGGCCGAAAACGGCACCTCATTTGGACTCTCATAGCTCCCTCTACCTATATATATGTGATCCCCTCCAAAATTTCCGCAGATGAAACCCTAAAACTCCCCCCCGCACGCCGCCGGACATGTCCGCGCCCGCCGGACGAAATCCCGCCGCTGCTCCTGGCCAGTGGCAACATGCCACGTGTCCCACGTCCGCCGTCGCCGCCGCCGGCCCGCGCGGCCAGGATCGGGCCCGCGGGGCCCAAACGCCGCAGCCGCCACCCGTGGGTGACCCCGGGTGCGCCGCCCGCCGTCTTCGCTGCTTCCGGCTGCTAGAGCTGCGCCGGCCACCGCCGCCACCAGCGGAAGATGCATGCGCCACCTCCGAACCTCCCCGCTGTCCGCCACCCTTCACCGGAGCTCGCCGGTGCTGCTCTTCGCCGCCGCCTCGGGCGCCTGCTCCTCCACGCGCCGCCCCACTCCTGAGGCCGGAGCTCACCGGCCGCCGACGTCCACCGCGGCACACCGCATCCGCCGCCCATTGCCGGTGCCTCGCCGCGCCTTGCAGCCGCGCCGCTGTGCCGGGCCCTCCTCGTCGTCGGCACCCACTCCGGCCCTCCTCCGTCTTCCTCCTCGTTTTGCTTCTCCGGTGAACAGTAATTCTGACAAACTGCTACAGTGCTCCGGCGAGATCGGGATGTGGATCTAGACGAGAGGTTGACTTTTCTCCCCGAAACCCTAATATTTTGCTATCGTCGTCAGTCCATAACTCTGCATCCGTAGCTCCGATTCATGCGTGTAGCATATCAAAATGTTCATCTCAGAGAGTACATCATTTCATCTCATTGCATCATTTTCATTTGAGTTCATCTTGATGCCCGAAATGCTGTTGGAAGAGTGCTATTTGGGATAATTGTCAGATCTGCTGCTCCAATTAGATATTTGTCATTTTTGCCATGATTATTGTGTGCATGATATGCCCCTGAGCTCGACATGAGTTTTTTTATATGCTTTGCCATCTATCGAGAGGTGCAACCCATGTATTTTTGTCATTTGTGTGGTGACTAGCACAAGCTTGCAAAGTGGTGCATTCGTTAATGCTGATTTCAGGGACTTAGCAATTCCACTAAGTCCTTGATCTGTTTTTATCAATATGCCATATGTTCATGTTGTTTCCTAGTGATCCATGCCTCTTTTGAGGATCATCAGTAAGGATGATTTTTTAATCTTGTAGTGCTCTATATCCATGTCTTTTTTGCAATTATGGAGCACCCTAGCTTGAGTCAATCGAGCGCTACTTTTGCTATTTCGTGAATCTGGGCAGATTGTCTACTTGTTAGCGATTTTGCCGAGGATGTTGTAGTTGATCTGTGCATGCTATGTTATTGTTCTTGCCATGTCTAGCTTGTATAATATGTATTCTTGATGGGTGTATGGTTAGATTGTCATGACTTGCTCTGTAGTGAGTGCATCGAGCTCGTAAACATGCCCACTTGATATCTGATTTGCATGCTCCAGTTTTTCTCTAAGTCTAAGAACTGATTATGTTTTTGCCATGTTCACATGCTTGCAATTGTATTTTCTGATCCCTTTTGGCTCAAGGTCACTAAGGGACTTTTGTTAAGCTCGTTGAGTAGCTCCATGCCATGCTTTACTTTGCCATGTTCAGGCCCTGTAGCATATAATTTTCATGCTCCAAAGTGTGCTACCTGATCTGAGATTCCAGGCTTGTGTTAATTTCACTAAGTCTGAAATCTGTTTACCAATTGCACTTTTGCCATGCTTGTTTGAACCTGTTAATGGATGAATTGGCCGTAGCTCAGTGTTCATCTTTTATCAAGCATCATGAATGGATCCCTGCCATGTATTTTGTTGCCATGTTTGAGTGCTGTAGCATGTTCATCTTCTTGCATTTAGATGGCTACTGGCTGTATATCGCAGAACGTTGTCATATTTGAATCGCTTGCCATTTCCAAACCGTGACTCCGATTCCGGCGATCTTTATACCATTTTCAAGCGGAATCATCTCACCTTTCCAGTGGCACACTTTGATTTCCAAGTTGAGGCCAAATTCCATCATTCCTTTGCAAATCATGCATATGCATCGCATACCGCATCCCACATATCATACCATGTTCATGTGTTGGTTGTTTACTATGTTGTGTGCTTCTTTCCGGTGTTTGCTTCTTCGGGTTGGTTCCGATAACGCCGCGCTTGTGAGGAACCGTTCGACTACGTCCGTTTGTCTTCTTCATGGACTCGTTCTTCTTCCTTGCGGGATTTCAGGCAAGATGACCATACCCTCGAAATCACTTCTATCTTTGCTTGCTTAGTTGCTCGCTCTTTTGCTATGCCTATGTTGCGATACCTACCACTTGCTTATCATGCCACCCATATTGTTGAACCAAGCCTCTAACCCACCTTGTCCTAGCAAACCGTTGTTTGGCTATGTTACCGCTTTGCTCAGCCCCTCTTATAGCGTTGTCAGTTGCAGGTGAAGATTGAAGTTTGTTCCTTGTTGGAACATGGAGATGTTGTTCCTTGTTGGAACATGTTTACTTGTTGGGATATCACAATATCTCTTATTTAATTAATGCATCTATATATTTGGTAAAGGGTGGAAGGCTCGGCCTTATGCCTGGTGTTTTGTTCCACTCTTGCCGCCCTAGTTTCCGTCATATCGGTGTTATGTTCCCGGATTTTGCATTCCTTACGAGGTTGGGTATAATGGGAACCCCTTGACAGTTCTCCTTGAATAAAACTCCTCCAGCAAGGCCCACCATTGGTTTTACCATTCGCCACCTAGCCTTTCCTTCCCTTGAGTCGGCCGGCTCAAGGGTCATCTTTATTTAAACCCCCCGGGCCAGTGCTCCTCTGAGTTTTGGTCCAACTTGTCAGCCGTCGGTGGCCACCAGGGGCAACTCTGGGCTGGCCTACCAGAAGTTTAGACAATCCGGTGTGCTCTGAGAAAGAGATATGTGCAGCTCCTATCGGGATTTGTCGACATATTCGGGTGGCTTTCCTGGTCTTGTTTTACCATTGTCGAAATGTCTTGTAACCGGGATTCCGAGTCTGATCGGGTCTTCCCGCTAGAAGGAATATTCTTCGTTGACCGTGAGAGCTTGTGATGGGCTTAGTTGGGACACGCCTGCAGGGGTTTGAACTTTCGAAAGCCGTGCCCACGGTTATGGGCAGATGGGAATTTGTTAATGTCCGGTTGTACAAAACCTATAGTTGACCTTAATTAAAATGCATCAATCGCGTGCGTAACCGTGATGGTCTCTTTCTGGCGGAGTCCGGGAAGTGAACACGGTCTTGGAGTTATGCTTGACGTAGGTTGCTATAGGATCATTTCTTGATCATAGTTTTTTCGTTCGTGCTTTGCCTTCTCTTCTCGCTCTCTTTTGCGAATAGGTTAGCCACCATATATGCTAGTCGCTTGCTGTAGCTCCACCTCATACTTTTACCTTACCCATAAGCTTAAATAGTCTTGATCGCGAGGGTGTGAGATTGCTGAGTCCCCGTGGCTCACAGATACTTCCAAAACCAGCTTGCAGGTGTCGATGAGTCCGTGCAGATGACGCAACCAAGCTTAGGAGGAGCTCGATGAAGATCTTGTCCTTTGTGTTGATTCGTTCTAGTTGATCAGTAGTGGAGCCCAGTTGGGGTCGATCGGGGACCTTGTCGCATTTGGGGTTCTTCTTTTATTTTGGTTCCGTAGTCGGACCTTGATTGAATTTGGATGATGTAATGCATTATTCATGTAATTGTGTGAAGTGGCGATTGTAAGCCAACTATGTATCTCTTTTCCCTTATTGTATTACATGGGTTGTTTGCGAAGATTACCTCACTTGCGACATTGCTTTCAATGCGGTTATGCCGCTAAGTCGTGCTTCGACACGTGGGAGACATAGCCGCATCGAGGGCGTAACAACTATATCGACCATTTTGGTCAGAAAGGTCGTAATTTCCTTACATGAAATGGTCACAAAGTAGACAACACTGGTCCGCTGCCTTATTTCTAGCTGATCATGACCAATATAGATGGTCGTAACCTTGTAAATTATGGTGGATTGGTATTACTAGGCGCCACCTCATCAGGTTTGCCTATGTGTCATGTCCATGTGTCAATTTTTGCCCTAGGTTGTGAAGCAACCTATATTTTTGTCATTCCCAAAATTCCCAAAAAAATCTCATAAATTCTTTGGGTCATATCTTTGTCAAATATGTAAAAATCCTTCCTTTTCTAGTTCAAAAATATTCATTTTCCTATTATGTTCACAACAACCCATTATGTAGGAAGTGCTATTTATATATTCTTGATTGCCCTCGAAATTTTTGGGCACTTTTCCTATCCAAATCATTGCCTCATGACAAAATTCAGCTCCATTTTCCCAGCAAATCTTCCTTGGCGAATTTCCATAGTTTTGTCCACCTAGAAGCATTGTGATGGAAATACCACCTAGGATCCTCCTTTTGAGCTGAAAATTTGTGAATACATTCTTCTTGGTAGATGATCACCCTCAGCCCAAACTCATGCCCATTGGCCATGTGCATTTCCCGTACCGCTAATCCAACACTTGGCTTCTAATTCATCTTTGAGCATAGTTCGGTCTCCTCATGAGAATCTTATGTTGTAATTTTCTTCCTAGCACCTACCTAGGGAGTGCCCAACCCACTAGACATGCCTAGGCCGCCCAGAACGCAAGGCAACGCCACAGTCATGCGGTGACCACGCGGCAGGCATGCGATCTTACGCGCTCTAGAGTTGGGCCCTCGGCCACCATCCAAACATCGATGTATCGCCAGCAAACCATGTAGTTCCGATTAAATAGATACTTGTGTAACTAGAAATGATTTTTGGAAAAAATAACGAGCAAACTATATGGCAGTTATAGTTCAAATTTGACCCATTTCCTATTGAATCGGCGGAAACTTGTCTTTTTCACCATAGGTGGATCAACAAAATTTACACCCATCCATTTTGTCAATTGTGCAATTAATATGGCCTAATATTATATAAAATTGATTCGGTCCAATTTTGCAACAAATTTATGGTAGGTCCTTCATAAAAAAACTCATTTCGGGTACTCAAAAAATGCAAAATGTATTTTCCATGAAAAGAAAATAAAAACTCCCTTAGGCAACATTGTTTGGAATTCCAAGATGCACCCTTGTGCACAATATGAGATCATCTGAACAAACTATGCCATGAATGTGGCCATAAGATTGATCATTTGGCTTGAAAGCAATGAATCTTCACGCATGATAGCTCGTTTCTGAGAACACTTTTTAAAAGTAATTTCCTTATTACAAGTTTATTATTTTTTCTGGAAACTTGGTCACATATAATGACACAATGCGAAGGTTTTCCAATTTTTTGGTTTTTTTGAATTTTTTATGCTCGTTTCAAAATGCGATCAAAACGGCGGGCTTGACCGTTCCTAGCTAGTGGTTGAATCTTGGAAAAATTTTGATGTTTCTATGATTAAGTAGATACTTATGTACCTAGAAATGATTTTTGGAAAAAAAATAAAGAGCAAACTAGGCAGCTGCAGTTCAAATTTGACCCGCTTCCTACTGAATCGGCAGAAATTTGTCTTTTTCACCAGAGGTGGATCAAAACTTTTGACACGCAACCATTTTGTCAATTGTTCATTAAATATGGCCTAGTATTTTATAAAATTGATTTGGTCCAATTTTGCAACAAATATATGCTAGGTCCTTCACAAAAAAACTCAGTTCGGGCACTCGGAAAATGGAAAATGAATTTTCTGTGCATAGAAAATGAAAACCCTCTTAGGCAACATTGCTTGGAATTCCAAGATGCACCCTTGTGCACAATAGGAGATTATTTGAACAAACTATGCCATGAATGTGGCCATAAGATTGATCATTTGGCTTGAAAGCCATGAATCTTCATGCATGATAACTCATTTCTGAGAACACTTTTTTAAAATAATTGTCGTATTACAAGTTTATTATTTTTCTTGGAAACTTGGTCACATATAATGACACAATGCAAAAGTTTTCCAATTTTTTGTTTTTTAAAAAAAATTATGCCCGTTTCAAAATGCGGTCAAAACGGCGGGCTTGACCGTTCCTAGCTAGTGGTTGAATCTTGGAAAACTTTTGATGTTTCTCTAATTAAATAGATACTTATGTACCTAGAAATGATTTTTTGAAAAAAAAATAAAGAGCAAACTATGAGGCAGCTGCAGTTCAAATTTGACCCGCTTCCTACTGAATCGGCCGGAATTTGTCTTTTTCACTAGAGGTGGATCAAAACTTTGACACCCAACCATTTTGTCAATTGTGCATTAAATATGGCCTAGTATTTTATAAAGTTTAATTGGTCCAATTTTGCAACAAATATATGGTGGGTCCTTCACAAAAAAACTCATTTCAGGAACTCGGAAAATGGAAAATGAATTTTCCGTGAAAAGAAAATAAAAACTCCCACATTGAGCGCGGCCCGCCGAACCGCCTAAGGCCTTTAAGCCCGTGCCGCTGTGTAAGGTGTTAGCCTTTTTCTTTTCTATTTCGTATATTTTCGTCTACGTTTAGTCCCACATTGCCTAGCCTTTGACCTCTAAATCTCTTTTCCATCAATAAATATAGACCCATAGAGCCTCCAAAAATCATCCGTTTCGGGTTAAATCAATATTTTGGTTTGACTAGATTCATTAAAAAAATATATTTCTCCTCTCCGGCGCGACTTTTGGAAATTATCTCTTCTCTCCAAAGTCGTCTTTTCTCTGTCTTATAAAGGTATCTTTCTTTATTTTTTTCCTCTTATACCTCCGTAGTTTATTAATTTTTAGACTAATATAATAAAATAATTAGATTATTAATTAGTCTACCTATTTATACATTAGACCCTAGCCCGTAACTATTTTTTCTTCCGTAAAACAGCTTGGCCCTGATTTTTCAAATAGCCATAACTTTTTACTCGTTTATCCAAATCCAACGAAACCAACGCCCACGTCTTCGTTATGATCCCCTCTATCCATTAATCCAACTCAAACATGTTTTTGAAAATTTTAAAATTTGAATTAGATCAAATTTGATTTCAAACTTTTTTCGATTATATCTATTTATCCGTAACTCCGTTTGAGTTGATTTTTTTTGCAAATCGAAGCTCTTGACCTAAATTTTCTGATAAGGCCAAATTCACATAATTTTGGTGCTGTTAGAAATTGTTTTATGTTGCAAGAGCTATTTGCTTGGTTTTGATGTTTTCCGAATCGACTTCTTCGATCTTTCTGGTCTTTTGAGTAATTGCTTATGTGTGGTTACTATTGCTTGATTACGATAGATTGACCGGAGTGTGACGAGTAGAGCTATCAAGATTTTTGAGTGCGAATCATCTTCATCAACATTGCAGGCAAGTTCACACTTTGATCATACCTTTTCTACTACCTAGTTTTATTGCATTAGATCAATCCTCACACATTGCATGATTAGGATCTAATTAAATTGTGGGATGGGAAGTAGATGAGGTAGTACCTATTACCTGTGTATTATCAAACCTTTGGGAGTTATTTCTACGTTTGCTTATTATGCCATGCTATGCTAGTAGACGTGGATTGGGTGAGTGATATCCATGACAGATGTGAGATTGATAATTAATGGTTTACTTAAGGTGGCAACTTAAACACACATCTGGGTGGATTGAGGCACCTGGGTATTCCAGGACTTGCCTGTCTAGGCACCTGGGTATTCCAGGACTTGCCTGTTTTTCTTTTGGACCGCCACCCAGGCCCAAAGGGATCATAAGATTATTCATACTAGAAACTTCCGTGTGCAGCCACAAGCCACTATGGGCTCTGCCATAGTTGATTAAGTCGTGCGAACTCTTACAGGGTAGACTAGCAGATGTAGGGGAAAGTAGGTGTACCGGTCTATCCAACATAAGGTGCTAGCGCTTCTGAAAGACTATGTCTCGGTCATCCGTTTCTCAAACATCCTGTAGTGCGAGAAATCCAACGGAGGCGATCGAGTCTTGTGGGGAAAAGTGCGCAAACCTCTGCAGAGTGTATAAACTAATCATGATTAGCCGTGTCCCCAGTTATGGACGTCTTGAGTATCTAGAACTTGGATTATCCTGTTGATCTCATCATGTTACTTTAATTAATTTTGTTGGGTGTTAATGATTACTTTTAATTGGGATTGAGAATGCTGTAAACCATTCTCAATGTTTAACAACCACCATGATAGTTAATAAAAATTTATTCCTTTGCAGTAGGGAAAAATTGGCTTTTCGCAAAAACATTATAACCATAGAGCTTTTCCACCAGCCATATATGCATGTAGTGATAGCTATTGTTCATCATTTTTCTCTATGGTGTGAATTTGCCAGTACATTCAATGTACTGACCCGTTTTCGGGCTGCAACGTCTCATGTTGCAGGTTTCTTACGACGAGTAAGTGATACGTTAGGGTTACGATTTCTACACTCAACTTTGCTGTTGGTGTTGATGGGAATCCACAACCTTGTTGCTTTCGCTATATGGATTGAGGTAATAGTATTTACGTTACTTATACATGTGATTTACCTCTGTTATAAATCCTCGAGTACTGTGTGTGTCAGCATACCGATCCAGGGATGACACTTAAGCACAGAGACTTGATTCATTCGGGTCGGGTCGCTACAAGATGGTATCAGAGCACATGTTGACTGTAGGACGTGACCCTAGAAACTGGCAAGCCCATAGCAAAGATTTTTCTCTACAACTTTCCCTTTCAAAAAGATTTTTACCTCTCTTCTCTTCTGAACTTATTCAAAATTCCCTTTAGTGAGACCATACCCCTTTCCCCTTTTGACCACATGAAGATTCGACTGATGAGACCACTCCAAGAAGTACAAGATATCAGACAACTAAGACCACTTCAGAATGAAGAGTATTTTTCGTGCATCTGAATAATGGAATCTACAACGGTTGAAGACCGAAGACAAGTAGAATTTGAAGGCTCTCAAGAATTCGCAGATTTGTATGACCTAGGAAGGCCACCCTTATGGAACTTGGCAGACTATGGAAGTTGTCAACACCCGAGATCAAGGTGTATCGGAGAAAGACCGGAGCATGTAGAGTTAAGAACTCAAGGATTTGTCAAGAAAACCCTAAGGCAGGAGATATCAACTATGGAGATATAGCTCATGGAAATGACAAGAGCAGAAACACGGTTATCCGTGATGTCATCGCCCGCTGATGCTATTGTCACCATGCTGAGTTAAGGATGCTTTCTTCAGAATGGATTTGATGGAAGAACGCTGATGGAGCACCTATTAGTAAGATGAAGTTTTAACCTTAGCTAGTGTATCACCAGGATCTAGAGTATTACATCAAGAAGTTTAAGGTGGAGCTCCATGAAGCCGTATTAGACAAGGAAGCATTTCGTGAAGAACTCAGGAACCAAAGGCTGGAAGTAGCCAAGCTGGAGGAGCTACAACCTCGAGATACCGGAGATTCGTTGAAAACTGAAGGACAGTAGGATCATGGTTCAGGTCGAGTTTGATGAAACCCAGAAGTTTGGAATGCAACTCCAGAATATTAAAGGACGTCACGAGAGACTTCGCATCAACAGAGTTGATCCGTCAAAAGAACTTAAGAAAGACAAGCATGACCGGAAGAAGCCATTGGAGGCATGAACAAGGCTTGAAGAGTTTGAAGAGTTGATGATTTGTTGACCTTTAGAAGACCAAACCCCTGTTATATACCTACGTTAGATGCGACGTTTGTGAGCTGTCATTTGTTTGATGCTTTTCTCGACAGCCACAAATAAAACCTGTCTTTTCAAAACCTTTGATTGTATTGTGTGTATCCCTCTCCCTCTCTCTTATCTTACCCCAAACCCACATGGACCCAATAGAGGATGAATGGAGATGAGCTTGTATTTTCTGGACCGATGAGTCAGTTGGAGACAGACCAATGGATACAGAACATGGAGTATCATATGGAGAATAACCCTATAGTCGGAAAGGATATGACCCAGCATGCTCTTCAGTGCTGTGAAAGAGGTGATGCTACTTGGTGGAGGATGTACCAAACCATCAATGAATGGCAAGGAGTAACCACTTGGAAAGAATTTAAGTTGACTTTGCTAAAGTCTCAGTTTGTGTCCTAGAAGTTGAAGCCTTATGGAAAGGATATGAAGAAAACTTGTGCATGCAAGCTTTGTGGAGAAATAGGACACAACCATAAAGAACACAAGGATGAATGCCCTAACTGTGAAGGAAGTCACCCAGCTGAAGAATGCCCAACTAGGCAGATCACTTGTTTCTTGTGTGAAGGGACTACCCACTACCCTGCTCAGTGTCACATTTACCTCCTGGTACAAAGAACCGTACAGCTGAAGAAAGAAGTAAAGAAAGGAGCCCTTATGGAAAATTTAGAAGAACCGGTGATGAAGAAAGAGGTGGAGGACACACCCAAAGAGGAACCCATTAAACCCTACACCAAGTCTTGCTATTCATGTGGAGAAGAAGGACACATCTCCTAGAATTGTATGAAGGGGGGTCTAGTAGAATTCACGACAGAGAAAGTGGAATATGACCCACGGGAAATAGAAGCCCTGATTGGAATGGAAAAGTCCAGGAAGAGAAACCAATTGGAGCCCAGGAGGAACCTGAGTCATATCATCTGTTACAAGTGCAAGGAGTCAGGGCACTACCTCAACAGTTGCCCAAAAAGGAAACCTCGATACTTGTCAGAAGTAATATGTTTCAGTTGTAATGGAGCACGGCACTTTGCCAGAGAATGCCCCAACGAGAAGGAAACTTGTGCTAGATAGTTGAGTTTGAAACAAAAGAAATGGAGTAGTTGAAGTGAGAACATTTTATTTTCTATTAAGTTGTTGAGTTGAGGCATGTAATGGAAAAACAGGATATTGTAATAATTTGAGAAATCAATAAAGTTAGCAGTGTTGGTACTGATTTGAATTTTATGAGTTACTCTATGAAGAAAGATGTTGACCATTTTCGAGGATATGGGAAATATGGTCTATGAAATATTGGAGCATTTTAAAGGTGGTAGTACCCTGTAAGAACTGTTGACCCCTGGAAAAGATAAGGATACTCCACTGAGTGGATTTCGGACAAAATGAATACGAGTTTTGTCTCGATATGTGTGATACCCCAAGGGTATGTGGGATGAAGTTGGAGACCGTTAGTTGTTTGGACCAAATGTGATCAAGGAGTCAGAAGAGAATGTTAAGTTGATTTGAGATAGACTGAAGGTAGCTCAGTCCAGGCAGAAGAGTTATGTAGACTCAAAAACTCAAGAAGGTAGTCTATGAAATTGGAGACAAAACATGTCTTCGCGTGTCCCCTATGCGAGGAGTTAAATGGATTGGAGTTAAGGGAAAATTAGCCCTGAGATTTGTAGGACCATACGGAGTTTTGGAGCGTATGGGAGAAGTGGCCAACAAGTTGGAGTCACCCGAAGGACTGTCAGGAGTTCATGATGTGTTTCACGTTTCCCAGTTGAAGAAGTGCCATGCAGAGATGGCCAATATTCCCCTGTAAGGACGCTTGACCCTGGAAAGGATAATGATGTTCCATGAAGTGGAATATGGACTTCACAAATATAAGTTTTTATCTCGGTATGTGGGATATCCCACGAGGATGAAGAGATAAATTACTATTGGATATAAAGGAGGTATGATGTTGGAAATATGGATCAATGAAATTTCCATGATGAGTCTGAGTAATCATGTCCTAGTTTGCTGCCAATAGAAGGAAGGAAGATAGTACAATTGGATGGATTAAAGAATACTAGGAAGTTGGAAGTTGGAACAATGATCAGTTGCCCGATGATAAGTTCAAGGACTACAAGTGATGAGATGGGCCATAACCCACAGGCCCCAGGACCTGCCAAGAAGCAAGCACATTCTTGCTGAAGGAAAAACCCTGGAGGAAGTTACGATTTTATCGATAGACGATTTTATAGGAGTAACGCAAAACCTGAGAGTTGTAAAGGAACGATAGATGTTTGTTTGGCTTGCAGAATCAATGGATTATTCCGAACGCAGTTCGTGGACAAGAGAAATTCTGCAATGCTTGTGAGGATGACCGAGTGTTAGAATGCGAGATTTGCAAAACCATATACACGGTAATGATTTGGGTGCGGGATGGATTGATCACCATACCGACTTACTCTTATTATTCGCCTTGCTATATGGGATGGTAAATATGAGTGACTTGCCTATGGTAGAGAGACGACGATATTAAACCTTGTTAAACCTTAGAAGGGTATAGGTATTTTTCCCTTGTACACGGAAGTTGTTGCCAACCGTAGGTTATACGGTGAGGTTCAACCCAGACCCATTTCCTGCAGGAGAAACCATAAATTGTTGACCACCATGAGATATCGATAGTTGTTTTGTATTGGCGCCAGACCAGTCAGCTAAGAAGACCCAACCTCGGAATAACCTTACCAAGAGGAAGGACATAAGAATTGAGGAAAAAGGTTATGCCGTTACCGGAAGAGCTAGAGAACGAATTATACTGAAGATCTGAGAAGGCCGACACTGTCAAGGTTAAGGATGGAGTATATGAGTTTTGATGGAACCATAACAATGCTTCTAAGGGTGGTAGCACCCCAGACCCCGGAGATGATTGATGAAATTTTGAAGAGACCCCGAACCTAACCTATTTCTTCCTAGCCTCTCCGAATCTCGAGGACGAGATTCATTTTAAGGGTGGTAGGTTTGTAACATCCCAAAATTCTAAATTTTGGAATGTTATAATAAATAGATAGATTTGATTGATTGTTTGGTTGATTGCGTGAAATTGAGTGAAATTCGAAACCTTTTTGAAAGTTAAATGAGAGGGAATAAAAGGACTTTCCCAAACTTTCATTTTGCTCTTATGATCTCCATGAATTCAAATTCTTTTCAAACACAAAACCCTGGAGAGAAGATGACATGACTTCTTCCATTTATTTAAATGACAAGGGGTGTTGAAAATATTTGAATTCATTTGAAAATATTTCCGATTCTGGAACTTTATGCAACTCAATGATTTTCATGAGAGAAGATAGAATGACTTCTTCAAATTATATGAAATATGAGTTGGGAGTTTCAAAGAATTAAATTCAAAGCCCTTTTGAATTTATTTTCAATTTGGAGTTATTTGAGTTTTATTCAAATTATTTTTCTCCAAAAATAAAATAAATGTAAATTAGGGTAACATGATTCCCTACAATAGAAAATTGGAGAAAAATTAATTTAAAATCATTTTGGTATTTTTAAAATGATTTTAGTTGGATTTTATTAGACCAGGAGCACTCTTTGATTTATTAGAATTTGTGTGTATTTTATTTAATGTTAGGAAAATGTTCATCTTGTAGAAAATATTTTCTGAAAATTTTGATATATTATATGCCTATATAAAAATTTATATTATTTTTATTTATTCAGTTTTCCTTTCTGTTTTTATAAAAGAAACTATACATGCGGCCCGTAATTATTTGTTGCTCACGTGCGCTGCATAGTAGCAGCGGGCGCCCCATCATTTTTTTTACTATATGGGCCAGGCCCAGCCGACCCTATTCCTCCCCATAGTTTTTTTTTCTTTTTTCTCTTCTTTCTTTTCAATTGATCAAAAAAAACCTGCATTGCGCGCGGCCGGCCGAACCGCCTAAGGCCTTTAAGCTCGTGCCGCCGTGCGAGGTGTTAGCCTGTTTCTTTTCTATTTCGTATATTTTCGTCTACGTTTAGTCCCACATTGCCTAGCCTTTGACCTCTAAATCTCTTTTCCACCAATAAATATAGACCCATAGAGCCTCCAAAAATCATCCGATTCGGGTTAAATCAATATTTTGGTTTGACTAGATTCATTAAAAAAATATATTTCTCCTCTCCGGCGTGACTTCTGGAAATTATCTCTTCTCTCCAAAGTCGTCTTTTCTCTGTCTTATAAAGGTATCTTTCTTTATTTTTTTCCTCTTATACATCCGTAGTTTATTAATTTTTAGACTAATATGATAAAATAATTAGATTATCAATTAGTCTACGTATTTATACATTAGACCCTAGCCCGTAACTATTTTTTCTTCCGTAAAACAGCTTGGCCCTGATTTTTCAAATAGCCATAACTTTTTACTCGTTTATCCAAATCCAACGAAACCAACGCCCACGTCTTCGTTATGATCCCCTCTATCCATTAATCCAACTCAAACATGTTTTTGAAAATTTTAAAATTTGAATTAGATCAGATTTGAATTCAAACTTCTTTTGATCATATCTTTTTATCCGTAACTCCGTTTGAGTTGATTTTTTCTGCAAATCGAAGCTCTTGACCTAAATTTTCTGATAAGGCCAAATTCACATGATTTTGGTGCTGTTAGAAATTGTTTTATGTTGCAAGAGCTATTTGCTTGGTTTTGATGTTTTCCGAATCGACTTTTTCGATCTTTCTGGTCTTTTGAGTGATTGCTTATGCATGGTTACTATTGCTTGATTACGATAGATTGACCGGAGTGTGACGAGTAGAGCTATCAAGATTTTTGAGTGCGAATCATCTTCATCAACATTGTAGGCAAGTTCACACTTTGATCATACCTTTTCTACTACCTAGTTTTATTGCATTAGATCAATCCTCACACATTGCATGATTAGGATCTAATTAAATTGTGGGATGGTAAGTAGATGAGGTAGTACCTATTACCTGTGTATTATCAAACCTTTGGGAGTTATTTCTATGTTTGCTTATTATGCCATGCTATGCTAGTAGACGTGGATTGGGTGAGTGATATCCATGACAGATGTGAGATTGATAATTAATGATTTACTTAAGGTGGCAACTTAAACACACATCTGGGTGGATTGAGGCACCTGGGTATTCCAGGACTTGCCTGTCTAGGCACCTGGGTATTCCAGGACTTGCCTGTTTTTCTTTTGGACCGCCACCCAGGCCCAAAGGGATCACAAGATTATTCATACTAGAAACTTCCGTGTGCAGCCACGAGCCACTATGGGCTCTGCCATAGTTCATTAAGTCGTGCGAACTCTTACAGGGTAGACTAGCAGATGTAGGGGAAAGTAGGTGTACCGGTCTATCCAACATAAGGTGCTAGCGCTTCTGAAAGACTATGTCTCGGTCATCCGTTTCTCAAACATCCTGTAGTGCGAGAAATCCAACGGAGGCGATCGAGTCTTGTGGGGAAAAGTGCGCAAACCTCTGCAGAGTGTATAAACTAATCATGATTAGCCGTGTCCCCGGTTATGGACGTCTTGAGTATCTAGATCTTGGATTATCCTGTTGATCTCATCATGTTACTTTAATTAATTTTGTTGGGTGTTAATGATTACTTTTAATTGGGATTGAGAATGCTGTAAACCATTCTCAATGTTTAACAACCACCATGATAGTTAATAAAAATTTATTCCTTTGCAGTAGGGAAAAATTGGCTTTTCGCAAAAACATTATAACCATAGAGCTTTTCCACCAGCCATATATGCATGTAGTGATAGCTATTGTTCATCATTTTTCTCTATGGTGTGAATTTTCCAGTACATTCAATGTACTGACCCGTTTTCGGGCTGCAACGTCTCATGTTGCAGGTTTCTTATGACGAGTAAGTGATACGTTCGGGTTACGATTTCTACACTCAACTTTGCCGTTGGTGTTGATGGGAATCCACAACCTTGTTACTTCCGCTATTTGGATTGAGGTAATAGTATTTACGTTACTTATACATGTGATTTACCTCTGTTATAAATCCTCGAGTACTGTGTGTGTCAGCATACCGATCCTGGGATGACACTTAAGCACAGAGACTTGATCCATTCGGGTCGGGTCGCTACATCTTATAAATCACCCCTTCTCCAAGAATCTGTGTCGGATATCCCTGAGCTAGTTGGTTGAGCTAGACAACAACTTGGAGAGTTGGAAGGTAGAAGCTTTGCTTAACTTAGTTCATCTCTTAGGGATATCTTCTGTGTCTACGTGTTGAAGAAAGATGGTATCTCCATCGATTGGTCCTCGTGATAAGTTGTTGGATCTATTGCCTTGTCAAAACTTTGACTTGAGTATGGGCTATTGTCAAGTCAAATCAGAACCAACGATGTTCGTAATGTTGTCTTACTCGTGGTTGATCCCTCGAGCATACACCATTGCATATTTTGGTCTGACCAATGCTATCACCGTGTTCACATGATGGAGGAAGTCCAGTCATATGGAAATTCCGATGAGTTGCTGTTGAGCCCATCAGCAGCATTTTGTCTCCCCCATGATTCATGTTGAACATTATACTAGTGTTGGAAACTTTATAAGCATTGCCCTCATGTCTCGTTCATGAAGCATAATGCAAGTTTCCACCGTGGATTCGAGAAAGATTGTTTTGCTTCCTTTGGAATCATCCCAAGTTAGTCATGCATGTGATATTCTATGGTTTGATAGGCTCGCTACCTCCAGCCCATATGTGTCCCTAGCACACCAAGCCACTGACTGATTTGTTCTAGGAGAAGGAGTTAAGTGCTAATCCATGGTAATGCACAAGACTTCATTATTCGCGATGATGGTTCCCAACCAGAACTCGGTAGTGTTTTATTATAAGACTACCATGTGGCCATGCTTGTCTGGGACAGCGTTTTCACATGTTGTAGCAGAACTAGCTCATGCTCTGGAGCTTGCTATCATAGTTCATCTCCCGAGAATCTCGCAATGTCATCTCATCGATTTGTGTTGCAAACTTTCATTTTCTTTCTAGACTCGATGAGTCTGGAATATCCTGACACCAACCAGATCTGAATCTCAAGTAGATGTGATGGTTGGGACGTTTTCCCAAGAGCTATAATATTGGTCTCTCGGTAACCGGTAAAGTGCATGATGTGGCCAACACACCCAACCGGAAGACCTATTATTGTAGTATCTTCTTTGAAGAAGTTGGCCACTTCCCCATAAGGATCTCGTAGAATTTATTCCAATAGTAGTTCCTTATGGATTTTTCTGTTCCCAAAGTCTGACCTTTTACTTCATGTCCTAGATACCAAACCATATCAATAAATGGGTTATGCTAGCACATCAAGGAGAACATTAGAAGCGGAGTGCTAAATGTCTCTCGGTCGATCATCCAGATTTTGATCCCTTGGCCTCGCTAAGGTGAAATCTGAGAAAGTGTTATCTTTCTTTGCATCTGCATCCTCCACCATTATTCATCATGGTAGTATGTTGTGTTGCCAGGATCCTTGACATGGATATTGGTAAAACTTGTTGAATATGGGAATGCTCAAGTTCTTGAGAGCACACGTAATCACTAGGATTTATCGTCGACATTAATTGGGATCTGCTCTTAGTTTCCTCGGTTATGCTATAACCTTTCCAATAGTGGAATCCCTCTCTACTGTTGGGTTTCTCCCCAGTTACTAGAATCATTCCCAACATTTGCATTTTGTTTCGAGCTTGCACCCGTCATTGTGTCAGTCTGCCATGGGTCCCTTCCATTTCCGATGATAAGCATAAATCATCCATTGGGTTGTCTTCAACAAGGTAGTCCACATCATCCATTCGAACTCCGCCAAACGATCGATTGTGATTGCCTTAGGGTGGTATAAAGAGTTTCAATGATCTATGTACCAAAAGTAATTATTTTTAACACTTAAGGGAATAACTCCACGAGTCACTTTTCCTGAGGTGCCCCATTATGGAATGATAGCAATTTTTCCTTGCTACTTTGAAACCCTCATCAAATTGTTTCTTCCATCCCTCCTGATGCATGTCTTGCCTCTTTGCTATAGATATGTTTCTATGTCTCATTCCATGAGTTGATCTTGTGATCATTAAGATGATCCTAAGTTGCTCGAACTTCAGGAAGATCGATTCTTCTAAATTCTCCCTTTCTACTCGTTGTCATGTTGGATGTAGTTCTCAAAGCAAGACGTCGAGATCAAGGTGATGCAATGAATCAACATCCTCAAGAAAGACATATGGATCGTGAAGATTGTGTTAGCTTGTGTCCCTCTGTCTTCCTATCTCACGACTTGAATCTCGGGACGAGATTCTTATTTAGTAGGGGTGAGCTGTCACATCCCTAGTTCTGGTATGCACTAGGATAGCCCTTCATGTGAGCATCATGTTTAAATTCAAATGAAATTTGAATTGAGGAGATTTCAAAAGCCTCAGAAGACCACTAAAAATAACCAACATTTAAATCTCATCAAATGAGTCCAAGAAAATGTTCCTGTTAATCTTTCAAAATATTGGCAAGGGATAAAATTCAAACCAATATTTCTAGAATCTCAGAAACAATTATTTTGGGCCTTTGAAATAATCCAATAAATAATTGAATTGGATCCATATTTGTGATATAACAAATATATGTTCAATAATTCTGGAAATTGTTGTGTAGCTTTGGATAAGTCCATTTAGTTCACACAATTATTTTCATGAATTTTGAAAATGGTTTGGTCTTTGAACTAAACCAAAACATAATAGAAAAAATAGAAAAAGAGAACAAATTCAATAACAGAGAGAGAGAGAGAGTTAGTACCTGGGCCACTTATTTGTGCGGCCCAGGAGCCGGCCCAGCCCAGCTGGCCGATGCCAGTCGTCTCCCTCCTCTCGCCAGAAGGACGAGGGGCGTGCGCCCACCGCGCGTGCCTGGCCACCTCCTGCTTCCCGCCACTGCCTCGATGCCTAGGACGTTGCCACGCACCCCCCGGACCCTCTGCACCTCTCACCTCTCTCGCTGGACCTCCTCTTCCTTCTTTGCCTCTCCCCGCGGCGCCACCGAATGCTGCCGTCGCCACCGCTTGCTATTGCCGTGTCCACCGCCTCTCCTTCGCCCCCTGGAGCTGCCCACGAGCTCCGCCGAGTCCCTCTCCTCCTCCTCACCAAGCCGCCCGATGCCGAAAGCCCCTGGATGCCGCCTGCACCGCCATTCCCCTCGTCGGCCACCGAAGATCGTCACCGTCGATTTGCTTCCTCCGGTGCCTCCCCATGCTCGCTGACCCTCCCGTTCGACTCACTATGAGCTCCTGCTCCCAAAACCTCTCTCCCCTCTGTCGATTACCTCATCTGGCCCCACTGACCACCATGGCCGAAGCTCGCCGCTGCCGTGCCTCGTCGCCACCGTGGCTGGAGCCGTTGTAGCTCGAAGCCGAGCACACCATCGTGCTCAACGTGTCATCAGGAGCTCGTAGCCAGCACCAGCTTCTCCCCACGTGCCCCCTAGCCCCAACCCGATTATGCCGTAGCTCCGGCCGCCGCTCGGCTTGTAGCCGGCGTTGATTCCGGTGACCCCGTGACCTGTTGCTGCCTCCGCTAGATGCGCGGGAACAAGGGCTATCGCCCAGTGCCCTCGGCACGTCCAACCGACGCCCACAGCGCGATTCCGGCGAGCCACCGCTGCACTGTGAGGTCGTTGGAGTATAACTCCGGTGGCTGGTGATGTGGCACGTCATTAGCCGCTGATGACCCTGCTAATTAACCCCCTCACTCACTGACATGTGGGCCCTGGCCTGCTAACTAACATAGCTTAGCACTTAAACTAACCTGAATTAGTTAATTAACTAACTGTGTGACTGACCAATGGGTCCCACAGGTCAGGTTTGACCTGGACCGTGCCCTGTTGACCTGCTGATGTCATGATGACGCAGTGCTGATGCAGTAAAGCCTTTCTGGAATTGAAATAAATCAGGAAAGGTTTAGAAATTCCAGAAAATGCTTTAAACTCTGAAAAATCATAGAAAATCAACCGTAGCTCTGAATTAAATAAATTATATATATAAAATTATCAGAAAAATCCAATCTATCCATTCATGCTATTTCCATGCATGTTTGTGCAACTTATGCCTGCTGATCAGGTCAAATCAAATGTTGGCATTTAAATAATCACATATGGAGTTTGAATTTGAACCTTTGGTTCAAACAAACTTCATTTAAATCATTGCTAGTTGCATTAGCTCAAATCATAGCATATTGCCATGTCATGATCATGCATCATATTGTGCATCGCATTAATTGTGTTATTCCTTGTTTGCCGGTAATTGTCCCCTCTCGATAGACGTGCTTCCGACGATGAGTTCGATGACACCGATGAAGAGCTATATTATCTTCAGAAGTGCGAGGCAAGCAAAACCCCCTTGTTCATTCCGATACAATCCCACTCTCTCGCTCCTACTCTCTTTTCCTGCATTAGGACAACAACGATTCAACTGTTACATGTTGCGATAGTTAAACCCCATTCCTCTACATGACCTATCATTGCCAGAGTAAATAGATGAAACCCACTAGCATGAGTAGGAGTTGTTTGAGCCCTGATGTGCCTACTCATTCATGCTTGTTTGTCATGCCTGCTATTGCTTAGAGTTGAGTCAGGTCTGATTCATCGGGGATGAATTAGAGGTGTGAGAACATGTCCTACTGTTGTGAGCTAAGTGTGTGAACACGATTTGGTAAAGGTATCGGTGAGAGGCCATGTAGGAGTACATTGTAGGTTGTCTCATTGAAGCCGTCCTCAGGAACTGAGTTCTGTGTTTGTGATCCATGAACAGCTACTACCACGCATTGGAATGCTTAAGTGCCCCTCTCGACTTATTAATAAACCTGATCTCTGTCCAGGAGTTGCAACTAGTTTCTGGTGTTTGTAGGTTGTGTTAGTAGTCTACCAAGTTGTACCCGGTACAGGTGGGCTTGGGACAGACTAGGCACCGTGGCACGGTGTACCAAGCGTAGATCCATCCGTCGAGGTGGCCTTGGGAACCCTACACACATCGTTTGGGGCCGTGAGTGACACCCCGGTCGGATCTCCTTGCGGATGGAACCCGAATAGGCGATAAACTTGGACTAGAGACTTGTTGGTTAGTCAGATCGTGGCCGACTCCCTTGCCAGGCTTCCGCTTGAAGGTTGCCGAGATACACGATGTGTACATGGTGGTAAGTGGCGAGAGTGTGTGTGAAGAAGTACACCCCTGAAGGGTTAACAACATCTATTCGAATAGCCGTGTCCGCGGTAAAGGACTTCTGGGTTGCCTGTATAGTTCATAGACAAGTGAAAGTGGATACTCTAAAATGCGCAAGATAAGCGTGAGTGCTATGAATGGCGTTCTCGCAGGGAGACGGGAGCGGATCCATAGTGGTGTCTTCATATGGTGAATATGTGGACTCGTGTGCGCCACCTCAAAAGAGTTACTTGAAGTCGTAGTTCAGGATAGCCACCGAGTCAAAGCTGGCTTGCTGCAGTTAAACTCCACCACCCCTTTATTGATACTGATGCATATGTAGCTAGTTCTAATGTAAGTCTTGCTGGGTACATTTGTACTCACGTTTGCTTAATTTATGTTTTTGTAGAGAGACTTCAGTCTCACTAGTAGTTCTGCATGGACTTCGACGTTTCGCTCGTTACCTCAGCTATGATCTTGTACCCTTGGGAGGGTCTTGTAGATAGTCAGGCTCCTTAGCCTTCTTCATTTGTAGTTGTCTGTACTCAGACAAGTTAAGATTCCACATGTGCTTGTTGCTTGTATGCTCTGTATGTTGGGTCATGAGACCCATGTTTGGAATATCTCGCTCCTCGGAGCCTAATGAATAAATACTTGAGTCGTAGAGTTATGGTGTGATGCCATGTTGTATTTACACATATCGAGCATATTGTGTGTATGATTGAAATGCTTGGTATGTGTGTGATCCGACAACCTAGTTGTTTATCCTTGGTAGCCTCTCTTATGGGGAAATGTAGTCTTCTGCTTCCATGAGCCATAGTAGTCCGCTACAGCCCGGTTCACCGGAGTCCTACTAGCCCAACACTACTGCTCCGGAACACTTGACTGGCCGGCATGTGATTCACTTTGTTCCTATGTCTGTCCCTTCGGGGAAATGTCACGCGGTGACATCCGGAGTCCTGCTAGCCTACTACAGCCCGGGTTCCCGGAGTCCTGTTAGCCCAGTTGCTACAGCCCAGATTCCCACGCTGCTGACCGACATGCTCGATGTTGATTCATGTATGCATGTCCCCGTAAGTTAGTGCCACTTTGGGTTCACGACTAGTCATGTCGGCCCGGGTTCTCTTCATATGGATGCTAGCGACACTATCATATACATGAGCCAAAAGGCGCAAATGGTCCCGGGCCATGGTAAGGCGACTCCCATGGGGATACCGTGCGTGAGGCCGCAAAGTGATATGAGGTGTTACATGCTAGATCAGTGTGACTAAGAATCGGGGTCCTGACATTAGGTGTCATGCACGTATCCTCCCAATGTGGATCCAGTACAGGAATGAGAAAGACAATACCCAGTTTAACACCTTCCTTGACCATTTATCCATAAGTAATGTTATTCATCACAATTTGTAATATTGTCTTGCTCTGTGCCATACTTTCTAGCTTCCTCCTAATAAGACTCACATTCTTTTTTCAACATATGAGGTTCAAGTTGGATCCGAAAGATGATGCAACTATCAAGCATGCACTCATGTTTTTCAGTCTGCTCTGCGACAGTATCGGTACCACCTTAGAAAATCTCACTCTGAAGGCAAGGGTAACAACGAAATCGCCCAAACATCTCTAGTGGAATATATTACAGATGAAGACTGGACAGCCTTGTTAAACACTGGTCTGATCCAAAGTACCAGGTAGGGTATATGTATTTGATTAGACCACATATTGAACTTGTATTTATGTATGTGCCTTACAAGTGTATCTTCTTCTATGCTAACTGTTTGAAGAACAAGACCAACCGTTGTAAAGTGAAATTCCAACAGACAACAGGATCTCGTAGCTATATTGCACACTGCGAGGCTCTTGTAAATAGTTGCTACTTACTTATTTTTTCTGTGCCATATTATTGTATCTATATTGACTTGTTCCAAATATAGAGGAAAACCCGTGCAGACCAAAAAGAACCTAAACCGAATGCAGTGCAAATCTTCAAGGATTGCCACACCAGCAAGATGAAGGGCATGAGCACACCAATTCAGGTCGTTGTTGTAAGTCCTTACTCCTCCTACCTTTGAACTGATTGATACTATGATGTGTTCATTTAACTGCTTTGTTTGCAACCAATGTCAGTTACTTTGTTCACTTTTATACACAGTTTTCTTAACGTATCATTTCACCTTACATGGTGTAAAAGAGATGAAGGATATTCTTTTGGTCTTGATCTGTAATCTAGTTGTGATGTTAACGTGCGCACACAATGATACAATAGCCTGTTTGTTTTATATCTGTTTTCCCATGATATGAATGATGTCTATTTATCCTACTTTAAACCATGTCTCTTTATCCTTAGATGTCATAGAATATGAGGAAATGGACAATACATTAGGCATGCTATACGGAAATATGTTCGGAAAGTGATTTTATTATGTAGTTGGCACTACAATACATGCTAATGTATTACAGTAGTTCACCAAAATAAGTTATGTATAAACGTGAAACCTATTTTGTTTTTTTGTCTCATTAGTAACTTATCTAGTACACTAACCTACAAGTTTGAGCTTTCAGCAAGCTATGGAACAAATGATTGAACAGCCACAACCACTTGAAGGCGATGAGGCTACCAAAGGCACAATGTCACCTCTTGCTACAGTGCTTCAGTATCTCTCCACTAATAGTGCAAAAAGCACCTTCCTGCGTAATTCTGGGATGGTTGTCAAGGTAACCTCGTCCAAATCGCCTACTGAACAAAATCTTCTGTCTAGACAGAGTGATATATCTGTGCTCCAGACACAAGTCCAATCCCTAATGGACGTTGTGTCGGAAACAAAAATAGTGGTTGACAAATGTCGTGAAGATATGAATGGTTTTGAAACCAGACTATCAGACATTTTCTTCGTTGTTCAAGAGCAATGGCAGAAAAAAGGGGAAGATCGTGCTGCTCCATCAAATTCTATAGCCTGAAACATGAGCACTTAGGTCAAATGATTTGTGCTTCTATACATCTGATGGTGCTTTTATCTGCAAGGACTGTAAACTTTATGCCAACATGACTTTTGTTGTATGGTTGGAATTTATTTTGTTGTTATACAACATTTATGATGTTGCCAAAGGTTGCAGTAATTATGACGCTATTTTTGTGTAGTGTAGGTTTATCATAGTAATGTATTTGGTCGAAAGCTTCGTAGGAGCCCAACATGCCAACATTCGTCGGGCCCATTCCAATTGGGCTAAAAACGATTCTGGGCCGAAATTTGCATGTAGCCCACTAAAAATATTGGGCCTAAATGGGCATAAGCTTTCATATTTTTCTGGTAGGCCCGTGCCCATAGTGGGCCTTTAACCGGCCTAAATATAATTTGTGCCCTAAGTAATAATAGGACGTTTACATGTCTAAATATATCGAGCCCATAAAAAACATGGGCCTTTAGTAGGCCGAAAGTAAGATTGGGCCCTGATTGTGCCAAATAACCCATTGGTCTTAGCAGGCCGAAATGGTGGCCCATTTACAATGCGGATCGTCCACAGGCCGAAAGTCAGACGGGTCGTAAATGCGCCGACCTACTACACAGGCCTTTAACAGGCTAGAAGTTCGGTCGGGCTTGATTAGTGTCATTTTTATATGCGCCGTTAGTAGGCCCAATGTGGCGTTGGGCCACATATGGCCCATGGATTTCATCTGACGTTAATAGGCTGAAAGTCGCAACAGGCTGAAAGTGGCCCAAATCTGTAGTGGGCCTCTAACAGGCCGAATGTCAGACATGGCCGAATATGACCCATATCCTTCACGGTCATTTATGGGCCGAAATTTTCAATGGCATATAAATGGGCCCAAATGAAGAAGGACCTTTAACAGGCCGGAAACACACCGGGCTGTAATTCGGCCCAAATTCTTAGTGGACTGTTAACGGGCCAGAAGTGACCATGGGCCACAATGATGACAAGTTTAGGACGGGCCGTTGACGGGCCGATTTAACACTAGCCTTAACTGAGAATGTTGGGCCTTTAGCTGGGCCTTAACTGAGAATGTTGGGCCTTTAGCTGGGCCAGCCCATTATGGTCTACAAAATCATGTGGGCCTATAGTTGGGCCGGTCCATTATGGCCCGCTAAATCTTGTGGGCCTCTAGTTGGGTCGGCCCATTTAATCTTTATGGGCTACTTTTGGGTCGGTCCATGTGTGAATGTATCATAGGCGCATCTCGCCCATTGGATGAGTGACACATGTGCCAACGCGGAGCTGACATGTCGTTTCATTAGCCAATGAGAGTTTTACACATGGAATATCGGCATTGGTCGTTACTGTTAGCGGGTTATCGGATCCAAAATCAGACCCGATAGCTTAACGGTGTCCCATTACGGTGGATGCCATGTGTCGGTCACCCTTGATGAAAGCACTTCTATGACGGGCGATTTATTGTCATGGAAGTGGACACTTCCATGATGATAATTTTGGTAATGTCATGGAAAACTTCTACGATAGCATAGGTATGACTATCTTGATTCTGTCATAAATTTGTCATGGATGTATATGAATGACATAAAATGTAACCTACTGTGACAAACACGTATCATCATGGGAGTGTACTTTTTTGTAATGGTAGCAGGGGTCGACGATGGTCTCAGCGAGGTTAGCCACGGAGTCCTTCTCCTACCAAGTGTCGATGATCTTGTATTGCATGTCGACTAGCTTGCTGCACCAGATAGCCGAATCGTCGCGTTCTTCCTTCTCTCCACCGTAGCGAAGGTGCAGTCGGCGCTGCCGATGAAACGGGCAAATGCTACAGAACCTCTGATGGCCCTACAGCAGTAGTAGACAAGATCCTCGTCTTGCACGCATACCTAGGTGACGGCGATCCACTGGTCCCTGTCTTGAGACGAATGGATGGGGACAAGGTCTAGTCCTACGACCTTTTGCTTTCTCATCCTTTAGGTCATGCTTGAACTCGGTGAGGCATAGGTTCACCAACTCCAGATCGTTGGTGTACATCACATTCAACTTCTTGCTGAGTCCATGTCCAGCAGGCTCACCCCTCGGATCGCCATTGGAGTCTCTTCAAGTGAACGAGTGGGTGGGCGGTGGCAGCAGTTCATTTTTCAGCTCTTGGGGAACTGGATTCAACAGTAAACTGAGTGTGTACAAGCAACACAGTTACTACCCCTCCCTCGCCCGCTGCATGCCCGGCAGAACATGCACCCTCGGCGCATTCAAACGTGTCCATTAAGAAACCTATTCCGGCCACACGTCGGTTCACGAGCGGGTCTGTATTGGTACTGTAATAACAAGGTTAGTGGTCACTTTACTTAAATTTAATTATCTTTAATAGAAATTTATTATTAAAATAAGCAATCCATTGGCCCGTTTTATCAGTGCCATAGGATCAACATGCACAACACTTAGAATTATTATTCTAAGGACACACATGATCAGCACATTTGTCTCACTTTCACACAGATAATACTACCAAGTTTGAAATGTTTGTTATGGTTGCTGTCCTCTTCATCATCATGCCGTGTTTCCCATCTTGCAAGATTCAGAACCAACAAATAAGATTCACCAAAGATGCCTACACATCTCATTGATTCCCAGCTTGCAAGATTCAGAACCAACAAATAAGATTCAAATAATAAGTGCAACAAAGATGCCTACACATCTCATTGATTCCCAGCTTGCAAGATTCAGAACCAACAAATAAGATTCAAATAATAAGTACAACAAAGATGCCTACACATCTCATTGATTCCAAGCTTGCAAGATTTAGAACCAACCCATTATAGCCTTTTGATAATGTGAATATCGGGATTAAATCCATCTTGGCTAGCCATGTCATACAACCCGAGAACTTGGCGAATGCTCTTGACCATCACAACATATGTAGTTGAGTATTCCTATTTGCACAACGCATACAATAAAGAGCATGATTACTATAATACTGGCACTAGTGGAATTCAACCTGCTGCTCCACTCGATAATTCAATTCATGCCACTTTTTCTACAGTTCACCTGAAATGAAGCAAAGATTGTATCATTCAGCTAGCAAGAAGTACTTGCTCTCGTGAGCTGGCAGGTTCTTCTCTAGTAGTTGCACAAAAATTGAGCAACATTAAGGTTGGTTGTCCTGCTCATGTAAGGTGCAACTATAATTTTCTTATCCTTTTGTGCATTTTCACTAAAATAAAGTGCCATTGTGGTGACAGTGATGGCTCATCTTGCAAAGGCTAATAAAGCGTTGCACGAGATTACCAGTATAATTTGACGGAGATTTTGGAAACTCCAATCACCATTTTGTGCAGTTCCACCAAAATTGAGAGATGTTGCCCACGTGACATTTTAGTTCAATTACAAGACACTCATTCCAAAAAAAGTATTTTGTGTAGTTTACCAAAAGGTTACAATAGCAACAAGATGAAATGGATATCCCTATCTGCACAAAAAGATAGAAAGTAAACAGTTGTTGGTTAATAAGAAGATACGAAACATACACAAAATGAAAAGAAGCAGCTTAATTATGTTCATGGCAATCACGCAAGAATATTAGAAATTTTAAAACGTCGACAATGCTTCATGTTACAGGAAGCATTACGATCAACAATGACATTCGTCAAATATGGGATTACTTTAATGGTGGCGTTGCTTGTTTACTAGATACAGTAAATCAATAGTAGCTAAAGAGTTGGTTTAAGGGCATGGGACCGTGGGGGCACCAGGACACTCAGCAGCGTAAAGAAGCAACTTACTTATCATACTAGGGAAAACATCAGGAGTACCATTCGTAACACAATTTAATTGCATCATATCACTGGAAGCATTAGATTAACAATAACACTGGTTAGACATGTCCTTAAGGTAACAGTGTGCTCGCTTCATTTTACATGCGCCCTTACATAAACAACAACAAAAAGTTAGTATAAGGACATGCGACAGTGGACACATCAGCACAATGTACCTACAAGGAGGCATAAAGCGGTGATGCCGAGTTTGTTCATGCTCTGTGAGGCCAGCAAATCTAATCATGGAGACCTTTTACTATGTGAGGGCAGCAAATCTAATCTTGGAGACCTTTTACTATGTGAGGGCAGGAAATCTAATCTTGGAGACCTTTTACTATGTGAGGGCAGCAAATCTAATCCTGGAGACCTTTTACTATGTGAGGGCAGCAAATCTAATCCTGGAGACCTTTTACCATGTGAGGGCGGTAAATCTAATCCTGGAAATCTTTTACTATGTGAGGGCAGAAAATCTAATACTGGAGACCTTTTACTATGTGAGGGCAGCAAATCTAATCTTGGAGACCTTTTACTATGTGAGGGCAGCAATTCTAATACTGGACGTACTCTGTTGACTTGTCCTCGAGCCGCCACTTTCTATCCTTTTTTCAACCAATAATAGATCTGTTCCATATCCAATTTGTACTGCGTTTTCCCATTATTTCGCTTTTCAACCAAGAGACCGGTTGGGTATCCAGTCTCTACTACTTTCCCCTGTTATTTCCTCTTTGAATCATGTCCTAGATTCATGCTACGAGTTTCCCCCTTTCTTCCTTGTTTGAACCAAGTATTAGATTTGAATGCATGAAGTAGATTTACCTCTAATAATACTAAAAATTTAGGTGGCTTTGGAAGAGCTAATGGAAGTAGAAAAAGATGCACATGCAGACACATGGGGAGCTAGGGTAGTAGAGCAAGACCGCTTTCGAAGAACTTATACCTGAGGGTTGTCGGGATGTCGACGACGGTAGGTCGGATCTGCGCACAATACGGCTGGGAGGAAGAAGGGTCGAAGGACTGATGACCCACAAGTATAGGGGATCAATTGTAGCTCTTTTCGATAAGTAAGCGTGTGGAACCCAACGGGGAGCAGAAGGAAATGACAAGTGGTTTTCAGCAAGGTAATGTGTGCAAGTGCTGAAATTGTAAGTAGCAGAGTAGTTTGATAACAAGATAATTTTGTAACGAGCAAGTAACGACAGTTGTAACAAAATTGCAGCAAGGTAGCCCAATCCTTTTGAGTCAAAGCATTCTTGAGGGTACACGGGAATTTCATCTAGTCACTTTCAGGTTCGATTTGGGTTCGCTACTTTGATAACTTGATATGTGGGTGGACCCGTTCTTAGGTGTTGTTCTTACTTGAACAAACCACCTACTTATGATTAACCCTCCTGCAAGCATCAACAACTACGAGAGAAGTATTAAGAATAAATTCTAACCATAGCATTAAACTTTTGGGTCCAATCGGTCCCTTACGGAATAGCGCATAAACTAGGTTTAAGCTTCTGTCACTCTCGCAACCCATCATCTATTTTATACTCCACAATGCATTCCCTTAGGCCCAAATATGGTGAAGTGTCATGTAGTCGACGTTCACATGACACCACTAAGGGAATCACAACATACATACTATCAAAATATCGAACACATATCAAGTTCACATGATTACTTGCAACATGATTTCTCCCGTGACCTCAAGAACAAAAGTAACTACTCACAAATGATAATCATGCTCATGATCAGAGGAGTATTAAATAGTATATTGGATCTGAACATATAATCTTCCACTAAATAAACCATATAGTGATCAACTACAAGATGTATTCAACACTACTAGTCACCCACAATCACCAATCTATAGTTCCGGTAACAAGACTGAACACAAGAGATGAACTAGGGTTTGAGATGAGATGGTGTTGTTGAAGATGTTGATGACGATGATTTCCCCCTCCGAGAGGCATGTTCCCCCGGCAGAATCGCTCCACCGGAGGGTAAAAGTGCTCCTGCCCAAGTTCCACCTCGAGACGGCGGTGCTCCGTCCCAAAAGTCATCCCCTTATTTTTTTTCTAGGTCAAAAGGACCTATATACCAGAAGATGGGCACCGGGGTGGGCCTGGGTGAGCACAACCCACCAGGGCGCACCTGAGCTGCCTGGCGTGCCCAAGTGGGTTGTGCCCACCTGGTGGGCCCCTTTGTTAGTTATTTGCTCCAATATTCCTCAAATATTCCATAAAAATCTCCGTGAAGTTTGAGCTTGTTTGGAGTTGTGCAGAATAGGTAGCCTGATGTAGCTTTTTCGGGTCTAGATTTCCAGCTACCGGAATTCTCCCTCTTTGTGTATACCTTGCATATTATGAGAGAAAAGGCATTAGAATTACTCCAAAAATCATTATTATGGATAAAAACATCATAAATAACATTAAGAAAACATGATGAAAAATGGACGTATCAACTCCCCAAGCGTAGACCTCGCTTGTCCTCAAGCGAAAACTGAAATCGAAAAACATGTCCACATGCTTTGAGAGAGAGGTGCAATAAAAACAAAATACGGACATAGAAGCATCATGTTAATTATTATAACAGCAAAAAATTTAAACATAAGACTCTTATCATAGAACTTTTATCATAGAATTCTCATGAATAAGTGACAATTCATCACACAATCGAAGTATAGAGCAAAAACTCTATCAAAAACCGATAAACTATGTTCTCAGTCAACTTTGAAAATACAATTCAACATCTGTTTATGAAGGGTCACATATCGGAGCCTTTAGGCAAGTCCACATACTCAACCGTCATATAGTCTTCTATTATTGCTAACACTCACAACATACACATGAGCAGAACGTTTCAACCGGACACATAGAAAGATAGGGGCTTATAGTTTTGCCTCCCAACATATTCACCTCAAGGGTGATGTTAAGAATAATAACTCATGCTATTTATATTCAACTCGACATATGTGCCTAGATCTTTCCTCGCCACATGATGCTTGCCAAAGGAGAAAAAATAAAAAGGAATAGAGAGAAAAACTTTGACTCTTTGCATAAAATTAAATACATAAAAGTAAAAGATAGGCCCTTCGTAGAGGGAAGAAGAGGTTTCCATGCGCTTATTTGTTTGGATGCTCAATCCCTTAGTGCAAAAGAACGTCACGTTGCATTGCCCCTTGTGATAGCGACCTTTATTATGCAGTCTGCCGCTTTTATTCTTCACCATCACAAGTCCGTGCAACGCTCAATTTTCTCTTACACTAAATGATCTCACACATTTAGAAGAATTTTTTATTGACTTTTTGCACCGATGACAACTTACTTGAGAGATCTTGCTCAATCCCTAGGCAGGTATGGTGGACACATGAAAATAAGATTTGGGTTTAAGGGTTTTTGGATGCACAAGTAGTATCTCTACTTAGTGCAGAATTTTTGGCTAGCAAAGATAGGGGCAAGCACCACATGTTGAAGCATCCATGACAATATGACTTATATGTGAATATAAACAAACATAAACCATTAAGTTGTCTTCCTTGTCCAACATAAACAATTTTGGCATATAATATTTTGATGAGGGCTCACAATCACAAAAGATTTCTAGGATAGTATATTTATATGTGAATCTTCTCTTCCCTTATTAATTCTTTAATGGGTTGCATCATTGACTAATGCTATGTTTGTCAATCTCTAATAAAAAAATTCTACTTATACTTTTCCTTATGTGGTGTCATCACCTACCATAAGATTAGTATATGATCTTCTTGCCTATTTATTTCCTTTCATTTATTTCCTTTCTCTTTTTCTTCCCTATTTCCTTTCTTTTATTTGCAACATGAGAGTAAAGAAAGAAAAAACTCAAACTAAACTTTATTATATATCTTGCGCATGTTTACAAGGATAGATCACTAAGCAAACTCTCAAAGAAGAAAGGATTGAACTAAACTTTTATTCATCTAAAGCAAAAGATCGAACTAAAATAAGTAAAGGTAAAAGGATAGTGGGGTGATACGATACCGGGGCACCTCCCCCAAGCTTGGCGGAAGCCAAGGGAAGTGCACATACCCGATACTCAATTCTCCTTTGATGGTGAAGAAGATGATGGTGGTGTTGAAGCGGAGATCTTGTCCTCGGATTTCCATGGGAGTGGTCCAACATCATAAGAAGAGGAGTGAGTCTCACGGGTCCTGCAACTAGCAGCCAAACTCATACCTTTAAACCTCGCCTCATACTCAAAGACTTGGTTTTGGATATCATAGATATGGCTTTGGAGGAAGGTTATTTTCTCATTGAGAGTGAAGACGATGTCCTTCATGGGCTTGCCATCCACCTTGAGATCATGGGAGGGGTCTGTGATCATAAGGTGATTGGCATTGAGTCCACGCTCCACCATCCCCTTGCACCGGAAGACTTCTTGCTCCATAGCTTCAAACCTGGCCTCTACAGTTCCGGTCCCCTTAGGACCTTGCATATCGCAGAGGTGAAGCACCCCCTCATGCATCTGGATGGTTTGATGGTGCTGCACCACCTCCCGTAGATATGGGTTGATGACGTTCTTGAAGAACTTGTCCTTGGAGGAGCTTGAAGCAGCCATGATAGATGTGATCTAACAGGAAACAGCAAGGGAAAGAAAACAGAGGATTTCTCCATGATGCGGTGGTTAACAGGTTCGGGAAGTATGTATAGATTTTTTATCTTGGAGGACAAGCAAACTGTAGAAAAACATAGTCCAAAAGGTGTCCCAGGTGGGCACAACCCACCTGGGCCTGCCAGGCAAGCCTGGCGCGCCCTGGTGTCTTGTGCCCACTAGGGTACGCTTCCTGGAAGTTTCTTATTTTCTTAATTTTCTAAATATTCCAAAACTGATAAAAATATTTTTGCGGATTTTTCGGAGTCCGTTTACTTACCATATCATGTACCTCCTTATTTTCATGATTCTGGAGTGTTCCGGAAGGACTCTTTTAAGTTTGGATAATATTACTTTCCACATTAATGGGCGTACCTGAGATATAATATTTTATTCGTTGCCCATTGACAACCTTCGGGTTAGTACCTTCGGCATTATTTATTTTGATGGCTCCAGACCGATAAACCTCCTCGATGACATATGGGCCTTCCCATTTTGAGAGGAGTTTTCCTGCAAAGAATCTGAAACAAGAGTTGTACAAAAGAACATATTCTCCAACTTTGAACTCATGCTTTTGGATTCTTTTGTCATGCCATCTTTTAATTTTTTCTTTGAATAATTTTGCATTTTCATAAGCTTGGGTTCTCCATTCATCCAATGAGCTAATTTCAAATAACCTCTTTTCACTGGCAAGTTTGAAATCATAGTTGAGTTCTTTGTTTGCCCAATATGCTTTATGTTCTAACTCAAGAGGAAAATGACAAGCCTTTCTATAAACCATTTTATAAGGAGACATACCCATAGGATTTTTATATGTTGTTCTATAAGCCCAAAGTGCATCATCTAATTTCTTAGACCAATTCTTCCTGGACCTATTGACAGTCTTTTGCAAAATTAATTTTATTTCCCTATTGCTAAGTTCAACTTGACCACTAGACTGAGGATGATAAGGTGATGCAATTCTCTGGTTAACATCATACTTGGCATGCATTTTACGGAAAGCACCATGAATAAAGTGTGAACGACTATCAGTCATTAAGTATCAAGGGACTCCAAACCTTGGTAAAATAACTTCCTTAAGCATTTTAATAGAGATGTTGTGATCAGCACTACTGGTTGGAGTAGCTTCTACCCATTTAGTAACATAATCAACAACAACCAAAATATGTGTATACCCATTAGAGGAAGGAAAAGGTCCCATGTAATCAAATCCCCAAACATCAAATGGTTCAACAGCAAGTGAATGATTCATAGGCATTTCTTGACGCTTACCGATATTACCTATTCTTTGACATCCATCACAAGATAAGACGAACTAACGAGCATCCTTGAAGAGAGTAGGCCAATAAAATCCATATTGTGATACCTTGTGAGCAGTTCTATGTCCAACATGATGCCCTCCATAAGCTTCAGAGTGACATTTCCATAGGATTTGTCCCTGTTCATGCTCAGGTACACAACGTCTAATAATACCATCCACTCCATCTTTATAAATATGTGGGTCATCCCAAAAGTAATGTCTTAAATCATAGAAGAATTTTTTCTTTTGTTGCTATGTAAAGCTAGGTGGTAAATATTTAGCAACAATGTAATTAGCATAATCAGCATACCAAGGAGTACTATGAGCAACATTTATTGCAGCTAACTGCTCATTAGGAAACTATCATCAAAAGGTACATTTTCAATCCTAGATAAGTTATCAGCTATGGGGTTCTTAGCTCCTTTTCTATCAGTCATCTGTAAATGAAATTCTTGTAACAAGAGAACCCATCGAATAAGTCTAGGTTTAGCATCTTTCACTAGTAGAAAAAGGGCCTATTGTCTCGGTTCGTAAGGGCCTTTTGTCCCAGTTCCTGAACCGGGACTAAAGGGTCGGTACTAATGCCCTGTCCCTTTAGTCCCAGTTCAATCCAGAACCGGGATAGATGGGCCTGCATGTGGCCTGTGCGCGGAGCCCAGGCAGGAGGGCCTTTGGTCCCGGTTGGTGGCACCAACCGGGACTAATAGGCATCCACGCGTCAACATTTCTGTGGCTGGGGTTTTTGTTTTTTCTTTGAGGGGGGGGGGGGGGGGGGTTGGGGGTTTTGGGGGGTTAATTTAGGTGTTTCATATATTGTGTTAGCTAGATATAATTAATAGAGAGAAGTGTCATCTCTTATGTCCGTGCTTGGTCGACGCTATGTACTATACATACGTATAGAGAGGACTAGACACGCTAGCTAGCTAGTAAGCAAAGAAGATAACAGAAGATCGTCATGAACATATATGCATACAAAGAGAAGTGATATCGACCACCTCTCCTTCTCCGAGAGATTGGTCGAACAACAAGTTCTCGTATATCTACCCGACACTACCGGCTACATATATACAATAATGATCTCTTACAAATATAATCTCCTAACATATGGACTCATGGTCCATATAGTATTCTTCGTCTTCAGCGACCACATGGTCAAGAAAGAATGCTGCCAATTCCTCTTGAATTGCTCGCATGCGAGCAGGTGCTAGGAGTTCATCCCGCTTCCGAAACATCTAATTTGAAGAAGGGGGTCAATACATATATATATGAATGAATGAAACTCAACACAAATGATGGTAATAAAATAAAATTGTGAATGTTGTTATTTACGCACTTCATATTGTTCGTTAGAGTAGCCCCGCTCACAGGTCGTGTGGCGGATGGACTCGCAAACGTAGTATCCACAGAAATCATTCCCTTTTTCCTGCCACAACCACTTTACAAGAAATAGAGGTCAATCAAACTAATAAGCAAGAATGCCAAATGGTATTGATGAAACTAGCCCTAGAATCACTAGGAGATGCACGGAACATGCTACTATAGTACTTACTTTCGGGTGTCTAAATTGCAGCTTCTTCGGGAGTCCCGAAGCTTTTTTGGTGAATTTTCTCTAAACCCTGCCAGACAAAGAAAACGAGTACTTGATATATCAGGAAATGAACAAAGTTGCTGCTATGGTGGATAATGATCGATTTAACTTACTTCTCGAGCATTTGAGTCATGTCCGCATAGTCCTGGGGATCTTTTCGTCTTGAGTCTAAGACGGTTACTAGTCCCTGCTCAAGCTTAATCTCTAGGAGAATATAGTGGAAACTGCACACGCATGCATAACTCATCAATTACGTTACTATAACCTTGACTAATATATAAGGGAAACCGAATATGCACAAGACAGTAACACTCACTTGAAGTTGTAAGGGAAGAGTATTATATCTTTGTTTTCATTTATTACCAACGATCGTAGCAAGTTGGCCTCAGTATCTGTGGCATGAAATTTAACCTGAGTTGCATCTATGAGATTTGTGTTAATGAACCCAATATCATCGATTTGTCTTTTCTTCAATTCGACGATCTTCAATCTGCATAATATAGATAAATACATGCAATGTAAGAGCTGAGCTATATAGAGAGACTTAATGACAGAAGTAGTACTACTTACAGACAATAGCAGGTGACCGTTGCTTTATCGAGGGCCAATTGATTGAAAAACTGAAAGAACTCCTCAAATGGAATAGGCAACAGTTCAATTCCAACGAGGTCATGCTCCTTTTTAACTCTCACATACAAAGTACTCCTCCCCCCAGACTCTCTGCATATTTTCAAGTACCAATCATGCAATCTTCGCATCATCGTTGATAGAGATCTTTCATCTTTGACAAGAGGCTTCCCGTACTCGTATCTTTGTATCTGCACCTCCATGAAATCATAATGTACATCGTCGGGAAGGTAATCTCCAAGATTGCTATAACCGGGCACCATCCTCGGATCATTAGCGACGATGTCGCTAGGCACCTTGAGCGGGGGGCACGATTGCTTCGCTTGTTCGCCAAGCTGGGCAATTTGTTTCCCAGCTCATCATTCATTCAGCCTTTGATCATTGACAGTACTTTCCGACCGCTCCGCTTCGACAAATTCCTTTCCAATAATGTGCTCATAGTTTCCTTTTGGCGGAGAATTGGGTGGTTTTGTCAGGGAAGCCAAAGTGCGCTTCGCTTTCACCGGATCTACCTTCTCCTCTGGAGGTGGATGTTTCTTTGCTTTCACCTCTTCAAAGAAGTTCCTCACTTCTTCTCATGCGATCTTGGCATTCTCCTCCGGAGTCCTCTCGTATGGTAACTTCTCTGGAGTCTTTAGAGAAGGACCGAATTTGTATGTCCTCCCGCCTCTGGCTGTACTGCTAGACGCCGGCAGAGCAGACGGAGCGGTTGTCTTCTTTACTTTCTTACGAGGCAGAGGAGAACGACTACGACGCGTCGGAGCAGCCGGAGCGGCGGCACGTCTCTTCCGCCATTGCTGACGAGGCGGAGAAGGAGGAGGCTGGCTTCTCGGGCGCGCCGGCGCAGGCGGAGAAGGAGGCGGAGTGCCACCACGCGCCGGAGAAGGAGCCAGCCGAGTGCCCTGATCGTCACTTGCCGAAGGAGGAGGAGGTGGAGGAGGCGGAGTTCCCTGACTCGCCAGAGGAGGAGGAGGAGGCGGAGGCGTCTAGTTCGGAAGGTTGATGAGCTCCTTCCGCCATAGGCATGGAGTCTTCAGAGCAGAACCCAGCCGAGCCTCCCCTTCACCGGTAGGGTGGTCAAGCTGGAGGTCCTCAAATCCCTCCGTTATTTCAGCATATCCTTCTAGAATCGGCCGGCAGTGAAAAGTTGTGCCGGGTTCAGTAGGAAAAATGGAGCCAACAGCCGCCTTGACCTTCATATTAATCCATTGCATCATAAGGTGGCAATTTTGAGACTCCATGATAGCATCCACGGGATAGCTGGCAGGAGCCGTCAAGACATGCTTCGGCTGAAGCAGCTCAGTCTAAGCCACACTGCTTCTCCGCTGAGATGGCGGGGTAGCTTCGGGGGAAGCTTCGGCAGTTCGTTTACTGCAATTTGCTTCACGTTCCTCTATTGCTTGTACTCTAGCATGCAGCGCCTGTAGTTGGGTCTGCTCCACTTTCTTCCTCCTCTCATGGCATTTGTAACCGCTTGCGTCCGGAAACCCAACCTTGCACGGAATGGAGCCTGGCGTGCCTCGTGTCCGTCCAGGGTGCTCAGAATTCCCGAGAGCCATTGTGAGCTCGTCGTTCTCTCTGTCTGGAACGAATGTCCCTTGTTGCGCTGCTTCGATATACTGCTGAAGCTTCTTGACTGGTATGTCCATTTGATCATTCGTCCAAATGCATGTCCCTGATACAGGGTCCAAGGTTCCGCCAGCCCCGAAGAACCAAGTCCGGCAACAGTCTAGACGGTTAATTGTCTCTGGTTCGATCCCTTTATCAACCAGATCATTCTCAGTCTTGGCCCACTTAGGCCGGGCTGCGAGGTAGCCACCTGACCTCGTGCGATGGTGATGCTTCTTCTTCGCAGCATTTTGCTTGTTTGTCGCCGACATCTTCTTACTCTTTTCCGATGTCTTGTGGGCCACAAATGCGGGCCAGTGATCTCTGATCTTCTCATATCTGCCCTTGAATTCTGGTGTCTCTTTATTTTCGACAAACTTATTCAGCTCTTTCTTCCACCTCCTGAATAGTTCTGCCATCCTCTTAAGAGCAAAAGACTTGATTAATTGCTCTTTAACTGGCTTCTCTGGATCATCCTCTGGCGGTAGGGTGAAATTTGACTTCAGCTCAGTCCAAAGATCATTTTTCTGCATATCATTGACATAAGACACCTCAGGGTCTTCTGTAGCCGGCTTTAACCATTGCTGGATGCTGATCGGGATCTTGTCCCTAACTAGAACCCCGCACTGAGCAACAAATGTGCTCTTTGTCCGGAGGGGTTCAATCGGTTGGCCGTCGGGCGCGATTGCTATGATCTCAAACTTTTCATCCAAGCTCAACTTTTTCTTCGGGCCTCGTCTCTTTACCGAAGTTGTGCTCGATCCGAAGGGCTAGAAAAAAGAACAAAGACTTAATTAATATGTGTACGTACCAAAACAATGAATGCATCAATTAGCTAGTCTGCACAAGCTTAACTAATATATATACCTGGTCGGACTCGGTTCGGTCACCGGAGATGTCATCATGATCTCCTTCTTACACCGGCATTGGGTCACCGGAGCCGTCCTCACCGTCTCCTTCTTGCACCGGCATTAGGTCACCGGAGCCATCATAATCATAGCCAGCTGCTTCCAGACCATCGGTGTCATTGAGAAACAACGAGCAGACGACATCACTTCCTCGTGCGATTATGTCCCCCAACAACTCTTCTTGTTCTTCGTCTCGGGCGGTGTCCATAGTTTCTACAAATATTTACAACATGGCAATTATTATTCAAACATGACAGATGGATATATTAGTGGCAAATGTAGAACTAATATTAATTAGTGGCCTCGACTTTGCTTCTCTCGGGTTTGGGGTGGCCTTGACAACGCTTCAAGGATAAAAAAAGAAGAGGAAGAAGAAAAAAAGAGGAGAAGTTCCTCTTTTTTTCATCGGGAACGAGGGTCGTCGAGGGTCGCCGAGCGGTAGAGGAAACCCTAAATAGCAAGTATCGTGGGTGTGAGATACATGTGGCCGTCGGTGTCGGACACTACATCCACGTCCCACAAGTGACATGGGCATCGAAGCCCGCGTCACTTGTGGGACGTGGATGTAGTGTCCGACACCGACGGCCACATCTATCTCACACCGGCGATACTTGCTATTTAGGGTTTCCTCTACTACTCGGTGACCCTCGACGACCCTCGTTCCCGATAAAAAAAGAGGAAGAAGAAGAAAAAAAAGAGGAGAAGAAAGATTCTTTCTTCTCCTCTTTTTCTTCTTCTTCTTCTTCCTCTTCTTTTTATCGGGAACGAGGGTCGTCGAGGGTCATGGTCGCCGAGCGGTAGAGGAAACCCTAAATAGCAAGTATCATGGGTGTGAGATACATGTGGCCGTCCGTGTCGGACACTACATCCACGTCCCACAAGTGACGTGGGCGTCGAAGCCCGCGTCACTTGTGGGACGTGGATGTAGTGTCCGACACCGACGGCCACATGTATCTCACACCGACGATACTTGCTATTTAGGGTTTCCTCTACCGCTCGGTGACCCTCGACGACCCTCATTCCCGATAAAAAAAGAGGAAGAAGAAGGAAAAAATAGGAGAAGAAAGATTCTTTCTTCTCCTCTTTTTTTCTTCTTCCTCTTTTTTTTATCGGGAACGAGGGTCGTCAAGGGTCATGGTCGCCGAGCGGTAGAGGAAACCCTAAATAGCAAGTATCGTGGTTGTGAGATACATGTGGACGTCCGTGTCGGACACTACATCCACGTCCCACAAGTGACGTGGGCGTCGAAGCCCGCATCACTTGTGGGACGTGGATGTAGTGTCTGACACCGACAACCACATGTGTCTCACACCGACGATACTTGCTATTTAGGGTATATCGACCGCCCCTCGTGTTGAAGTTATCGGGAGATGGTATATATATCGATCCCCCCCCTCGTGTTGGAGTTATCGGGACGGGTATATCAACAACGACAGACCCGATAAAATACAAAATACAAACATATATATGAAAAAAATCTGAAAAGAAGCAATATACACAATATATATACTGACATATATACATAATATACACAAAGAAGCAATATACACAATAAGACATAAGAAAACGAAGAAAAATAGAAAGAGGAGAAGAAGAAAGGAATAGCTAGAGGAGAAGATCGAAGAAAAAAAGAAGAAGAAAAAGAGGACAAGAAGAAAAAATAGAATATATTCTAGTTTCTCTTCTTCTCCACTATTCCTTTCTTCTTCTCCTCTTCTTTTTCTTCTTTTTTCTTCTTCTTATTTATTTCTCCTCTTCTTCCTCTCCTCTTCTTATTTTCTTTCTTTCCTATCCTTCTTTTCCTTCCTTCTTAATATCACATAGCAAATTTTGCAACGATAGGGAGGGGGTGCTCCCGTGGTCTAAAATCCGTCTATGCACGATAGAAAATTCTGAAAAAATACATCTATGATCCCTCAATGTCCCTCCCTCTCTCATGAACAAAAAAAATATGTGAATTAAAAAAACATCATGTTCTATGAACAAAAAAACATCATATTTCATCCACATTCGTGCATACATCATATATGTGATCATCTATGAAAAAACATCATATTCTGTAAAAAAATCATTACATATATATATATATATATAAACAAGCATATATATATATAAACAAGCATATATATATATATATTAACAAGCATATATATGAAAAAAAATTGCAAGGGAGGGCGCCGGCGGCCGGACCAAGCTGAGGTCGGCGGCGAGGATGGCGTCGGGGCAGGGGCGTGGGCAATGGCGAGGGCGGGCCGGGGCGGCGCGTGTCGGGGCAGGGGCGCGGGCGATGGCGACGGGGCGGGCCGTGGCGGCGCGCTCGGGGCAGGGGCGCGGGCGATGGCGATGGGGGCGGGCCGTGGCGGCGCGCGTCGGGGCAGGGGCGCGGGCGATGGTGACGGGGGCGGGCCGGGGCAGCGCGCGTCGGGGCAGGGGCGGGCTGGGGCGGCGCGCGTCGGGGCAGGGGCGCGGGCGATGGTGGGCGACGACGGGCACGGGCGAGGCGACGACGACGGCGGGGCAGCCTGGCGGCGTCGTGGTCGGGGCGGCAACTACGAGAGATGAGAGTGAAAATTTCCGAAGTGTGAACTTATATAGCTAGATGGCTTCTTCTCTCTTTTTGGATCTCAATACAAAGTTCTCCCCCTCTCTTGTGGACATCTATTCAATGTAATCTTCTTTTGCGGTGTGTTTGTTGAGGCCGATGAATTGTGGGTTTATGATCAAGTTTATCTATGAATAATATTTGAATCATCTCTGAATTCTTTTATGTATGATTGGTTATCTTTGCAAGTCTCTTCGAATTATCAGTTTGGTTTGGCCAACTAGATTGATCTTTCTTGCAATGGGAGAAGTGCTTAGCTTTGGGTTCAATCTTGCAGTGTCCTTTCCCAGTGACAGTAGGGGCAGCAAGGCACGTTGTCGGTGTCAAAACCGGCGGATCTCGGGTAGGGGGTCCCGAACTGTGCGTCTAAGGCGGATGGTAACAGGAGGCAGGGGACACGATGTTTACCCAGGTTCGGGCCCTCTTGATGGAGGTAATACCCCACGTCCTGCTTGATTGATATTGATGATATGAGTATTACAAGAGTTGATCTACCACGAGATCATAGAGGCTAAACCCTAGAAGCTAGCCTATCGTATGATTGTATGTTGTCCTACGGACTAAACCCTCCGGTTTATATAGACACCGAAGGGGGCAAGGGTTACACAGATTCGGTTACAAGGGAGGGGATCTACATATCCATATTGCCAAGCTTGCCTTCCACGCCAAGGAAAGTCCCATCCGGACACGGGACGAAGTCTTCAATCTTGTATCTTCATAGTCCAATAGTCCGGCAAAAGTATATAGTCCGACTGTCCAGAGACCCCCTAATCCAGGACTCCCTCAGTAGCCCCTGAACCAGGCTTCAATGGCGATGAGTCTGGCGTGCAGTTTTGTCTTCGGCATTGCAAGGCAGGTTCCTCCTCCGAATACTTCATAGAAGATTTTGAACACAAGGATAGTGTCCGGCTCTGCAAAACAAGTTCCACATACCACCGTAGAGAGAATAATATTTCCACAAATATAATCTGCTGACTGATACGTCTCCAACTTGGCTTGTATATTCCAATGATGGGCTTCCACAAAATGCCCTAGGTCTTCGTGAGCAAGCGAGTTGGATTGACACCCACTTAGTTCCTTTTGTTGAGCTTTCATACACTTATAGCTCTAGTGCATCCGTTGCATGGCAATCCCTACTCACTCACATTGATATCTATTGATGGGCATCTCCATAGCCCATTGATACGCCTAGTTAATGTGAGACTATCTTCCCCTTTTTTGTCTCCTCCACAACCACCATTCTATTCCACCTAAAGTGTTATATCCATTGCTCACGCTCATGTATTGCGTGAAGATTGAAAGAGTTTGATAACACCAAAAGTATGAAACAATTGCTTCGCTTGTCATCGGGGTTGTGCATGATTTAAATACTTTGTGTGGTGAAGATAGAGCATAGCCATACTATATGATTTTGTAGGGATAACTTTCTTTGGCCATGTTATTTTGAAGAGACATAATTGCTTTGTTAGTATGCTGGAAGTATTATTATTTCTATGTCAATATTGAACTTTTGTCTTGAATCTTTCGGATCTCAATATTCATACCACAATTAAGAAGAGTTACATTGAAATTATGCCAAGTAGCATTCCTCATCAAAAATTCTGTTTTTATCATTTACCTACTCGAGGACGAGCAGGAATTAAGCTTGGGGATGCTTGATACGTCTCCAACGTATCTATAATTTTTGATTGTTCCATGCTATATTATATTCTATTTTGGACATTATTGGGCTTTGTTATACACTTTTATATTATTTTTGGGACTAACCTATTAACCGGAGACCCAGCCCAGAATTGTTGTTTTTTGCCTATTTTAGGGTTTCGCAGAAAAAGAATATCAAACGGAGTCCAAATGGAATGAAACCTTCAGGAATGTGATTTTCGGAACGAACATGATCCAGAGGACTTGGACCCTATGTCAAACAATCAACGAGAAAGGCACGAGGTAGGGGGCGCCTACCCCCCCCCCCCCCCCCCCCCCGCACAGACGCGCCCTCCACCGTCGTGGGCCCCCTGTTGCTCCATCGACGTACACCTTCCTCCTATATATACCTACGTACCCCCAAACTACCAGATACGGAGCCAAAACCCTAATTCCACCACCGTAACTTTCTGTATCCACAAGATCCCATCTTGGGGCCTTTTCCGGTGCTCCGCCCGAGGGGCCATCGAGCACGGAGGGCTTCTACATCAACACCATGGCCCCTCCGATGAAGTGTGAGTAGTTTACTTCAGACTTACGGGTCCATAGTTATTAGCTAGATGACTTCTTCTCTCTTTTTCGATCTCAATACAAAGTTCTCCCCCTCTCTTGTGGAGATCTATTTGATGTAATCTTCTTTTGCGGTGTGTTTGTTGAGACCGATGAATTGTGGGTTTATGATCAAGTCTATTTATGAACAATATTTAAATCTTCTCTGAATTATTTTATGTATGATTGGTTATCTTTGCAAGTCTCTTCGAATTATCAGTTTGGTTTGGCCTACTAGATTGATATTTCTTGCAATGGGACAAGTGCTTAGCTTTGGGTTCAATCTTGCGGTGTCCTTTCCCAGTGACAGTAGGGGCAGCAAGGCACGTTGTCGGTGTCAAAACTGGTGGATCTCGGGTAGGGGTCCCGAACTGTGCGTCTAAGGCGGATGGTAATAGGAGGCAGGGGACACGATGTTTACCCAGGTTCGGGCCCTCTTGATGGAGGTAATACCCTACGTCCTGCTTGATTGATATTGATGATGTGAGTATTACAAGAGTTGATCTACCATGAGATCATAGAGGCTAAACCCTAGAAGCTAGTCTATCGTATGACTGTATGTTGTCCTACGGACTAAACCCTTCGGTTTATATAGACACCGAAGGGGGCTAGGGTTACACAGATTCGGTTACAAGGGAGGAGATCTACATATCCATATTGCCAAGCTTGCCTTCCACGCCAAGGAAAGTCCCATCCGGACACGGGACGAATTCTTCAATCTTGTATCTTCATAGTCCAATAGTCCGGCCAAAGTATATAGTCCGACTGTCCAGAGACCCCCTAATCCAGGACTCCCTCAGTAGCCCCTGAACCATGCTACAATGACGATGAGTCCGGCGTGCAGTTTTGTCTTCGGCGTTGCAAGGTAGGTTCCTCCTCCGAATACTTCATAGAAGATTTTGAACACAAGGATAGTGTCCGGCTCTGCAAAACAAGTTCCACATACCACCGTAGAGAGAATAATATTTCCACAAATCTAATCTGCTGACTGATACGTCTCCAACATATCTATAATTTTTTATTGCTCCATACTATGTTATCTACTGTTTTGGGCAATATTGGGCTTTATTATCCACTTTTATATTATTTTTGGGACTAACCTATTAACCGGAGGCCCAGCCCAGAATTGCAGTTTTTGCCTATTTCAGTGTTTCGAAGAAAAGGAATATCAAATAGAGCCGAAACGGAACGAAATCAACTGGAGAAGTTATTTTTGGAAGGAAAGCTATTGGATGGACTTGGACCCCACATCAGGAGCCAAGGGAGGAGCTCACGAGGGTGCCCCCCCCCTAGGGCGCGCCCCCTGCCTCATGGGGCCCTCGAAGCTCCACCGACGTACTTCATGCACCCATATATACCCACGTACCCTAAAACTTCCAGAACAGACAATAGATCGGGAGTTCCGCCGCCAGAAGCCTCCATAGCCACCGAAAGCCAATCTAGACCCGTTCCGGCACCATGCCGGAGGGGGCAATCCCTCTCCGGTGGCCATCTTCATCATCCCGGTGCTCTCCATGACGAGGAGGGAGTAGCTCTCCCTCGGGGCTGAGGGTAGGTACCAGTAGCTATGTGTTTGATCTCTCTCTCTCTCTCTCTCGTGTTCTTGAGGTGGTACGATCTTGATGTATCGCGAGCTTTTCTATTATAGTTGTATCCTATGATGGTTTGTCCCCCCTCTACTCTCTTGTAATGGATTGAGTTTCTCCTTTGAAGTTATCTTATCGGATTGAGTCTTTAAAGATTTGAGAACACTTGATGTATGTCTTGCCGTGGATATCTGTGGTGACAATGGGATATCACATGATTCACTTGATGTATGTTTTGGTGACCAACTTGCGAGTTCCACCCATGAACCTATGAATATGGGTTGGCTCACATTTTCGTCGTGATCCTCCGGTAGAAACTTTGGGGCACTCTTTGAGGTCCTATGTGTTGGTTGAATAGATTAAACTAAGATTGTGTGATGCATATCGTATAATCATACCCACGGATACTTGAGGTGACATTGGAGTATCTAGGTGACATTAGGGTTTTGGTTGATTTGTGTCTTAAGGTGTTATTCTAGTACGAACTCTAGGGCTGTTTGTGACACTTATAGGAATAGCCCAACGGATTGATTGGAAAGAATAACTTTGAGGTGGTTTCGTACCCTACCATAATCTCTTCGTTTGTTCGCCGCTATTAGTGACTTTGGAGTGACTCTTTGTTGCATGTTGAGGGATAGTTATATGATCCAATTATGTTATTATTGTTGAGAGGACTTGCACTAGTGAAAGTATGAACCCGAGGCCTTGTTTCAACGCGTTGCAATACCGTTTACGCTCACTCTTATCATTTGTTACCTTTCTGTTTTTATATTTTCAGATTACAAATACCTTTATCAACCATCCATATTGCACTTGTATCACCATCTCTTCGCCGAACTAGTGCACCTATACAATTTACCATTGTATTGGGTGTGTTGGGGACACAAGAGACTCTTTGTTATTTGGTTGCAGGGTTGCTTGAGAGAGACCATCTTTATCCTACGCCTCCTACGGATTGATAAACCTTAGGTCATCCACTAGAGGGAAATTTGCTACTGTCCTACAAACCTCTGCACTTGGAGGCCCAACAACGTCTACAAGAAGAAGGTTGTGTAGTAGACATCAAGCTCTTTTCTGGCGCCGTTGCCGGGGAGGTGAGTGCTTGAAGGTATATCTTTAGATCTTGCAATCAAGTCTTTTAGTTTCTTGTTTTATCACTGGTTTAGTTTATAAAAGATAACTATAAAAAATGGAATTGAGTTTATCTCATACGCTTCATCTTTTTAATATCTTTCGTGAGGATGATGGAAAGGAAAATTGTGCTCAAGTGCTAGAAGCAGAAATCTATAAAATGTTTGGCACTAAATCTTTGAATGATGAGCATGATTGCAATGTTGTTAGTACGAATTCTTTGAATATCCATGATACTAATGATGATTGCACTAGTTATGATGAAAATGTCTCATATAAACATGTGAATTTTTCTGGAGTACATTGGGTTTGTAAGTACACACCAAATAGGGAAGATAGATATTGCAAGAGGCATAAGTACTTAGAAACTAAATTGTTGCAAGAAGAGCTAGATGAATGTGCTGAAAATATAAATTATGTTGGCCGTGCGTGTGAGCTTTGCAATGAACATGATCATTTCAATACCCAATGCAAATTGTTTCATGATCGTACCGTTTCCAAAAATTGTGATGACTTGATCTCCCTTTCCCATCATAATGAACTTAGTTTGCTCTTAGGTTATGAATAAATGAAACGTATAACTAATCATCTTCCAGAATTTGCCCGTTACAAACTTCTTGGCTTTGATCTAGAGAAAAATTATATGTATTGTGTGGTGAATTGTATTGAAAATCCTTATGTTGCCAATTACATAAAGAAAAGAAAGCAAATAGAACATGAAGAGAATACTAATGAAAGGGAAGAGACTTCCCAATATCCTTCTATTATTTCTTATGATGAATCAGGTAATGAGGAGGAGCCTCCTATTCAATCAATCTCATTAATAAGGAGCTCCAAAAAGAGGACTGAACCCACACATGATGTGGTGAAGAAGAAGAAAAGAAAAAGGAAGAGAGGTAAAAAGATATCCCTCCCAAATAGTGCTGCCCCTATTACTATTGTGCCTCATGAAAATATAATTGTGGAAGATAATTATACTTCTTATGATCTTGAAACTCTTTTTGGCACTTGCTTGGACGGATATGATAATTGCTATACTATTGGTGCTATCTATACTATTAATGATGAGAGTGATTATGCTTATGATATGAAAAGGCCCAAGCTTGGGGATGCTATGTTTCATGAAGATGATGTTTTTGAGAATATATTTGCTGCAATTAATGTTTGTCCCAAGCTTGGGGATGCTACGCTTAATGAAGATGATATTTTTAGTGTCCCAAGTTTTAATATGCAAATTTATAATGATGATAGCATGCCTCCTACTTATGATAATTATTGTGATGATACATATGCTATAAAAAGTAGTGATGATTATATTTATAAAACTTGTCATGATTATGATTACCCTTTTTATGAACATTACTCTTTTAATGTGGAAACAATTTATAGTATTCAAGTCTCTTATGATACTCACACTATTCCGATTAAGAAGAAATTTGCTTATGTGGAGAGTAATAAAATTTCTATGCTTGTAGATCATGAAAATAATGCTTTAGGTGCTGGTTATATTCTTGAATTCATTCATGATGCTACTGAAAATTATTATGAGGGAGGAACATATGGTTATAGGAATTGCAATAATATCAAGTTTCCTCTCTATGTGCTTAAAGTTTTGAAGTTATGCTTGTTTTGTCCTCCTATGCAAGTTGATTCTTGTTCCCATAAGTTGTTTGCTCACAAAATCCCTATGCATAGGAAGTGGGTTAGACTTAAATGTGATAGTCATATTCTTCATGATGCTCTCTTTATGTTTCCATTCTTATCCTTTATGTGAGCATCGTTGAAATCATCATGCCTAGCTAGGGGCGTTAAACGATAGCGCTTGTTGGGAGGCAACCCAATTTTATTTTAGTTCCATGCTTTTTTTCCTGTTTAGTAATAAATAATTCATCTATACTCTGTTTGGATGTGGTTTTATGCTTTTAATTAGTGTTTGTGCCAAGTAGAACCTTTGGGAAGACTTGGGGAAAGTCTTGTTGATCATGCTGTAAAAAAAGAAACTTTAGCGCTCACGAGAATTGCTGCTATTTTTTATTGGGGAATGATATTTAGTTAATTATTTTTGCAGATGATTAATAGATAAATTACTAAGGTCCAGAAATTTATTTTAGAATTTTTGGGGTTCCAAAAGTATACATTTGATCCAGATTACTACAGACTGTTCTGTTTTTGACAGATTCTGTTTTCGATTTGTTGTTTGCTTATTTTGATGAATCTATGAGTAGTATCAATAGATAAGTTGGAATACAGTAGGTTTAGCACCAATATAAATTAAGAATGAGTTCATTGCAGTACCTTGAAGTGGTGATTTATTTTCTTATACTAACGGAGCTCACAAATTTTCTACTTTAAGTTTTGTGTTGTGAAGTTTTCAAGTTTTGAGTAAAGATTCAATGGACTATGGAATAAGGAGTGGAAAGAGCCTAAGCTAGGGGATGCCCAAGGTACCCCAAGGTAATATTCAAGTACAACCAAGAGCCTAAGCTTGGGGATGTCCCGGAAGGCATCCCCTCTTTCGTCTTCGTTCATCGGTAACTATACTTGGAGCTATATTTTTATTCACCACATGATATGTGTTTCGCTTGGAGCATCAATTTATTTTGTTAAAATTTTCTTGCTGTTATTTAGAACAATGTTTTGCATCTTTTATTTCAATAAAAGTGGCATTGATAGCCTTTACTATGCCTATTTTAGAAGTCCACATGTTGCTGTTTGAAAACAGAAAGTTTACCGCTGTTGCAATAATTCCCTAGAAAAGTCATAATGTGATAAAATGTCGGGACCCCGATTCTAAGTCACACCGATCTAGCATGTAACACCTCATATCACTTTGCGTCCTCATGCACGGTATCCCCACGGGTGTCGCCTTACCATGGCCCGGGACCGTTTGCGCCTTTTGGCTCACGTATATGATAGTGTCGCTAGCATCCATATGACAGAGAACCCGGGCCGACATGGCTAGTCGTGAACCCAAAGCGGCACAGACCTATGGAGATAGGCATACATGAATCACATTGAGCATGTCGGTCAACAGCGTATGAATCCGGGCTGTAGCACTGGGCTAACAGGACTCCGGAAGTCACCGCGTGACATTTCCCCGAAGGGACAGACATAGGAACGAAGTGGAACACATGCCGGATAGTCAAGTGTTCTGAGCAGTAGTGCTGGGCTAGCAGGACTGCGGTGAACCGGGCTATAGCGGACTACTATGGTTCAAGGAAGCACTAGACTACATTTCCCCATAAGAGAGGCTGCCAAGGATAAACAACTAGATTGTCGGATCCCACACATAGCAATACACGTCACACGTACGCATGACATGCAAGTATGTGTTGTACAACATGGCATCACAACATAACGCAACTCATATAGATAAAGGCTCAGAAGAGCCACATAGCATTAATACAAACAGGGGTCACATGACCCATCATTCAGAGCATACAAGCAACGGAAGCATTACATGTCTGAGTACAGACAACTACAAAAGAAAAGGGCCGAGGAGCCTGACTATCCACAAGTCCCTCCCAAGGGACCAAGATCGTAGCTGAGGTACAAGCTACTCGTCGAAGTCCAAGTGGTACTACTAGTGAGACAGATGTCTCATCTGCAAAACATAAATAAAGCAAACGTGAGTACAAAGGTACTCAACAAGACTTACATCAGATCCTATCATACATGCATTTGTATCAAGAAGGTGAAGTGGGGTTTAGTTGTAGCAAGCCAGCTTTGACTCAGTGGCTATCCTATTCTACGACAACGAGAAACTTCTTTGAGATGAGGCAGTGCACACAAGTCCACTAATCACCACATCAATACACTACTATGGATTCATCCCGGTCTCTCCACGAGAAGGCCATCCGTAGCACTCACACATGTCTTGAGCATTTTAGAGTATCCACTTTAAGTTTTCTATGTACCACGTAAGCATCCAAGAAGTCCATAACCGAGGACACGAGTATTCGAATAGATCATGATAACCCTGCAGGGGTGTACCTCATCACACACGCTCTCACCACTTATCACCATGTAAACGTCATGTATCTTGGCAACCTTCAAGCGGAAGCCTGGCGAGGGTGTCAGCCACGACCTGACTAACCAAACAAGACTCTAATCCAGGTTTATCGCCTATTCGGGTTCCATCCGCAAGGAGATCCGGCCGGGGTGTCGCTCACGGCCCCAAACGATGCGAGCAGGGTTCCCAAGCCCACCATCTGGGTGCCACTTGGTACACCGTGCCACTTGTGCCTAGTCTGTCCCAAGCCCACCCTGCCGGGTGCCACTCGGTAGAAAAATAGCACTACCTACAAACACCAAAAACTATTTGCAACTCCTGGACAGAGATCAAGTTGGTTTATAAGATGAAAGGGGTCAAGTTACCGGAACCCAATGTGTGGTAGTAGCTAGTCATTGGACAACTTACACAGAACTCGGTTCTTAAGGATGGCCCCACTGAGACAACCCACCATGTACTCCTACATGGCCTCTCACCGCTACCTTTACCGAATCGTGTTCACACGCTTAACTCTTAGCATCAGAACATAGCATAACACTCCAATCCATTCCCAATGAATCAGACCTGACACAACTCTAAGCAATAGCAGGCATGGCATGGTAGAAGCACAACATGGCTCAAACAACTCCTACAAATGCTAGTGGGTTTCAACTATTTACTATGGCAATGACAGGTCATGCAAAGGAATGGGTTCAACTACCGCAGCATAAAGTAGCAGTTGAATCGTTGTTGTCCTAATGCAATAAAAGAGAGCAGGAGCGAGAGAGTGGGATTGTATCGGAATGAACAAGGGGGTTTGCTTGCCTGATAGATCCACGAAGAAGCACTGCTCCTCAGACAGGTACTCGGGACACCTTCCGGAGTAGAACCTATCTAGAGGGGACGGTGCCGGCAATCAATAAACAACCATATGAAACAATATGATGCATGAAGATGACATTTCAAAGATGCTATGACTTGCCCTAATGCATGTAGCATCAATTTGGTTGAAGTCCATATGAACCAAGGGTTCATGTGCAAATCCCAAATTAGGTATATAACATGCCATTATTACATTTTCACTTATACAGCAAGTATAAGTTGGTTTTTCATGCATGAAACTGGCATAAATGGATTCCTTGCATTTTTCTGATAATTTTTCATATATAATTTATTTGATTTGGAGTTACGGTTGAATTACTATGAATTTTAGAAGTTTTAACTATTTTCTGAAATTCTATGAATTATTTAAAATCCAGAAAAACAATTACTGCGTCAGCGTGACGTCACAGAGGCATCGGCAGGGCTGACCAAGTCAAACCTGATGTGTGTGGTCCACACGTCAGTGACACCGGGGCTAAACACGAGTCAAACCCAGCTGACCAGGGTTTGACCGAGCACTGGGGCCCATAGTCAGTGGCTTATGGGTGGATTAAGCGGCAGGGTTAGCAGCTAATCACGCGCCACGTCAGCCTCCGGAGTTTCGCCGGCGACGACCTCGAGCCACGGCGGAAGTTCGCCGGAATGAGCTGGAGGCCATGGTTTGGCACACGGAGGCCACCGGCGGGTAGCCCGCGCACCGGCGCATCCAGCCGCGCTCAAGGGAGGCCACGGGGGCGCCGGAGCTTGCCGGAGCAGAGCTCGCAGCGGCGGCCGGAGTCCGGTGGCATGCAGGCGCAGGCTACGGCTCGAGAAAGGCAGAAGGAAGAGCGGGGAAGGGTGGAGCAGCTCACCATGGGGACAGCAGAGGCGGGGACGAGGCTGGGGGCGCGTCGAGGGCAACATGAGGTCGCCGGAGATCTGCGCAGCCGAAGGTAGAAGACGGCGATGGCGGCGGCGATGCAGAGCGTCCGGCGTCGCGTGACTCGTTGGAGAGGACGAGGGAGTCGCGGAGATGCTCGTGGACTCGTCTGAGGGGCGAGGGGATGGCGGGGAGCGCGTCGGCGGTGAGTTGCGGCGACGGCAGTCGCTTGGCTGTGAGAGAAAGAGCAAGGGGGAGGGAGCAGAGGAGCGGCTCGATTCGAAGGGGAAAGTGAGAGCGGTCTGGGGGGTCGCGTGGCACTCGCAGCGGCCTCCAGCAGCGGCGGCAAGCAGGAGCTGGCCGAGCGCGTGTGTGCACGCCGTGGCCACACGCCCTCCTGCCTACTGGCAGGAGGTTAGGGGTGACTAGCGCATGGGCCTCGTGGGCTGGCAGTCCACTGGACCGGCCAGGTAAGCCCAGGTAGGTTTTCTTTCTATTTGTTTTCTTTTCTATTTTTCTGACATTTGTTTTGATTTGATAAAAATACCTAATCATTTTATTTAATTCTGACAATTTTTGCAGGGGCCTAAGGAATTATTCCAAAGCCCCTCACCAAAATTCAGGATTATTGGACAATATTTCATATATATATATATAAATATTTATCCAACGCAAATAATTACTAGATTAACTCCAAATGTCCAAAATAAATATTTATGAGTTCCTTAAAATATTGGTTTGATTTTTACCTCTGACCAATATTTTCAGAGAGTAACATGAACATTTTCTTGGACCTTTTTGGAGAAATTTTTATCTGGATTATTTCCAGAAATGATTTCTAAGGGTTTTACAAATCCCCATTTCAAATTTAAATGAAATTTAAACATGATGCACACATGGCTAGCTGATCTAGGTCATATCAAAACTAGGGATGTGACAACTCACCCCCAGTCGGAAGAATCTCCTCCCGAGATTCAGGAGTTGGTGGAAAGAAGGCGGGGTACTCAAGTCGAAGACGATCTTCTCGCTCCCAAGTAGCTTCTCTCTCGGAATGATGAGACCATTGAACCTTGAGAAACTTGATGTTATGACGTCGAGTGACACGCTCTGCTTGATCCAGAATGCGAACGGGGTACTCTCGATAAGTAAGGTTATCTTGGAGATCAAGCGTTTCGTGGTCCACTCCGCGGATGGGATCCGAGAAGCAACGCCTGAGTTAAGAGACGTGGAAGACATCATGAACTCGAGAAAGATGTGGGGGTAGTTCCAACTGGTAGGCAACCTCTCCTCATTTAGCGAGAATGCAAAAAGGACCAATGTAACGAGGAGCCAACTTGCCCTTGATACCGAAACGATGGGTACCCTTTAGAGGAGTAACCCAAAGGTAAGCCTTATCGCCAACTTCATAAGCCACTTCCTTATGATGACGGTCATACTGGCTCTTTTGACGAGATTGGGGTATTTTCAAATTCTCACGAATGATGCGAACTTGCTCTTCCTCCTCCTGGATCATATCCGGTCCAAAGAATTGTCTTTCACCGGGTTCTGACCAGTTCAAAGGTGTTCGACATCTTCATCCATACAGAACCTCAAAAGGAGCTTTCTTGAGGCTGGATTGGTAACTATTGTTATAAGAAAACTCAGCAAAGGGAAGACACTTGTCCCAATCCATACCGAATGAGATAACACAAGCTCTAAGCATGTCTTCGAGAATTTGGTTGACCCTTTCCACCTGACCACTTGATTGAGGGTGGAAAGCGGTACTGAAGGAAAGATGGGTGCCCACGGCAGTTTGGAAACTCTCCCAGAAATGAGAAGTGAAAAGACTACCACAGTCTGAATAGATCTCTAGTGGAACACCATGAAGTGACACTATTCGAGAAATATATAAGTCAGCGAGCTGACTAGCAGTGATACTCTCTCGAACGGGTAAGAAGTGAGCCACTTTAGAAAGACGATCAATGACTACGAAGATAGCATTATTCCCTTTCTTGGTCCTGGGAAAGCCGGTGATGAAGTCCATACCAACTTTATCCCATTTCCGTTCAGGAATAGCTAAAGGCTGAAGGGTGCTAGTAGGTCTCTGATGCTCTACCTTCACGCGACGACAAACGTCACAGTTAGCAATAAACTGAGCAATTTCTCTCTTCATCCTAGTCCACCAGAACCTCTGGCGTAGGTCCTGATACATCTTAGTACTACCGGTCTGAATCGTGAGAGGAGATTCATGCACCTCCTTAAGGATTAATTTCCGAAGATGCTGCTTCTTTGGGACCACCAGGCGATTCCCAAAGAAAACAACACCCTGATCATCTATAGAGAAACTACCAGCAATGCCCTTGGCAATGTTTCTCTTGATCCGAGTAATCCCCGTATCATGCTTCTGGGCTTCTATGATATGATCCACAAGAGTAGGCTTCGCCACCAAGGTAGAAAGGAACCTGTGAGGAGCAATGTGAAGGTTAAGCTTACAGAATTCCTCATGAAGAAGTGGTTGGCCCTGCTGCAACATGAGATTGTTGCAATAGGACTTACGACTTAGCGCATCAGCCATGACATTCCCCTTGCCTACGGTGTAGGTAATCCCTAAGTCGTAATTTGAGATCAACTCCAACCAACGTCTTTGCCTAAGGTTCAAATCTGGTTGGGTGAAAATATACTTAAGACTCTAGTGATCGGTGTAAATCTTGCAACGTTTACCAAGAAGGTAATGTCGCCAGGTCTTAAGTGCATAGACTACGGCTGCAAGCTCTAGATCATGTGTAGGATAATTCTCCTCATGTGGATGCAACTGTCGAGATGCATAGGCAATCACATGGCGATCTTGCATAAGAATGCAACCTAGTCCCTGTCGTGAGGCATCACAATAGATAACAAAGTCCTTAGTGAAGTCTGGTGGCACAAGTATGGGAGCAGAAGTCAGGGGTCTTTTCAGTTCCTGAAAACTGTGCTCACACTGCGGGGTCCAATCAAACTTTTTATCTTTCTTGAGAAGTTCCGTGAGAGGTTTGGCCACTTTGGAGAAGTTCTCAACGAAGCGGCGACAATAACTGGCTTGACCAAGGAAACTCCTAACTTGCTTAACTGTTTCAGGCGGAGTCCAATCAAGAACGGCCTGAACTCTTTCGGGATTGACAACAATGCCCTTACCAGAGATTACGTGGCCAAGATAGGTCACTTCTGCAACCAAAATTCGCACTTGGAGAACTTGGCATAAAGGCGGTGCTCTCTGAGTTTTTCTAGCACAAGTCTAAGATGTTCGGCATGCTCTTCCTCATTCTTCGAGTAAATAAGAATATCATCGAGGTAAACCACGATGAACTTATCTAAGTACTCCATGAAGATCGAGTTCATCAAGCGGGAGAATGTAGCTGGAGCATTGGTTAGACCAAAAGACATGACGGTGTACTCGTACTGGCCATAACGAGTGACAAAAGCCGTCTTAGGAATGTCCCCGTTTCTAATCTTGATTTGATGGTAGCCTAACCTCAAATCCATCTTGGAAAAGACTGAGGATCCAGTGAGCTGATCATACAGATCGTTGATCCTCAGGAGCGGATACTTGTTCTTTATCGTGACCAAATTAACGAGACGATAATCTACAACCATCCGGTCCGTACCATCCTTCTTCTTGACGAAGCGGACGGGGCAAGCCCAAGGAGAAGAACTAGGACGGATGAAACCCTTTTGCAAGGACTCATCAAGTTGTTTCTTAAGCTCGGCTAGTTCTAAGGGTGCCATCTTGTAAGGTCTCCTAGAAATTGGAGCGGTTCCTGGAATAAGATCTATGACAAACTCTACATCTCTGTCAGGTGGAATACCTGGCAGTTCCTCTGCAAAGACATCCGGAAATTCACGGACTACCGGGATATCTTCAAGGTCTGGAAGAGGGCTGGCATTAAGAGAATAGAGTTGACGCTTTGCAACTCTGGTGGAGACAGTGACTATCTTGCCAGATGGGTGTGTAAGCTGAACAGACCTAGTGTAACAATCAATCTTGGCATAATGAGCTTTCATCCAGTCCATACCCAAGATGATGTTAATATCCGTAGACTTGAGGGCTATAAGTGACGCAAGGAATACAAGTCTATCAACAAGGATTTCATTACCATGGCTTACACTAGAAGTTTGCCATTTGGATCCAGGAGTTTGAATTACTAGTGGAGAGGGCATATCACAAAAGGATATGTTGTGCAAGCTGGCATAACCTTCAGAGATGAAGGAGTGAGATGCTTCGGTATCAAACAGAACCGAAGCTGGATGGCAATTGACAAGGAGGGTACCAAGAACGACATCCGGATCATCATGAGTGTCTTTAGCTAAGACGTGATGCACACATCCACGTTCAGTGGGAGCTGACATGACACTGATCATCTTGCGTGATGGCTTATCACGGTCAACAGACTTCTCGGGCTGGGGTGGAGCATAGTTGGTTTGAGAGCAGTCATGTGCATAGTGTCCTGGCTCTCCGCATGTGAAGCAAGTCCCTGAAGTAGGACGTGGGCCCGCATTGACAAGCAGTCTACCAATAGGTCTGGGTGGAGCATATGACTGAACTGGGTGAGGCGCCACAGAAGATGGCCTCGGTGAATATCCGGGTGGAATAGCGGAGTTCGGAACCCAAATCCAGCGCTTCTGCGAACTAGAATCGGAGGAAGAAACCAAATCACGGGTGTGCTTACAAGACTCCTCGTAAGTGAGCTGAGCTGTCTCTGCATTAATGGCCTTGTTCACAAGAGCCCGGAAGGTATTGCAATGGTGCAAGTGGAGATCATGACGCAACTTGGGGTTGAGACCCTTCCGGAACCTAGCCTGCTTCTTGGCGTCTGTGGACACTTCTTCTATAGCATAACGGGCGAGGTTCTCAAACTCTCTACTGTAAGCATCAACAGCCATCTTACCCTATGTGAAACTACAGAACTCTTCTCTCTTGCGGTCAATGAGGGCTTGAGGAATGTGATGCTCGCGAAAAGCCTCAGTGAAATCCTTCCAGGTAGGTATCTGCCCAGCTGGAAGCATAGCCTCATAGTTCTGCCACCAAAGACTAGCAGGACCTTCCAGGTGATATGCAGCATAGGTGACCTTGTCACCTTCAGCTACGCTCGCGGAACGCAGCTTGTGAGTAATACTACGGAGCCAATCATCTGCATCGAGTGGTTCAATGGAATGATGGAAGGTAGGTGGTTTTAGACAAATGAAATCATAGATGGTCGCTGACTCTTTGCATTGATGTGCAGTGTTCTCCTCAATACGTGCCAACAAGCGGTTAGTCTCATGCTTGTTCCTCTCGATCTCTAACATGAACTCTGCCAACGAAGACTAGTCGGGAGGATCCTCATCCCTACCATCTCCGTGGTTCCGGCTACGAGCAACAGAACTTCGGTTAACCAGCAACATCCTGAAGAACGAAACCAAGGAAAACAAGGATGGATTCAGCATCAACTATAGGATGCAGAAGGTAGCACAAGAATTTAGTATCTCTCAAACTCCTAGGACAATTCCGGCAGCATAACGGTAGTAAAATGCTCAAAATGAGACATCCTACAAATGATGGGGTAGCATCAAACTCAACATCATCACCCAAGGTTCTGAGATATTACTAAATAGACTACACCAGAGGTACTCGAACTGGGATATGACTCTGATCAACCAATCCTAAGAGATTATGGAGTAGTAACATGTGATCCTGATAGACAGAAGAGAAAGTCTAGTTCCTTAACCCCATAGGAAAGATAGGATGACTCAAATCAGAAGGGCATGAGGTAAAAGGAGTAAAAAGAGCCTTACGTTCCCTTCCACAATCAATTCCCTTATATAACTAAAGCATTTCTAGACTCAACTTCGACCAGTTTGGCTTGGTAATCCTATAGTTAGTCAGGCTCTGATACCTAAGCAGTCGGGACTCCGATTCTAAGTCACACCGATCTAGCACGTAACACCTCATATCACTTTGCGGCCTCACGCACGGTATCCCCACGGGTGTCGCCTTACCATGGCCCGGGACTGTTTGCGCCTTTTGGCTCACGTATATGATAGTGTCGCTAGCATCCATATGACAGAGAACCCGGGCCGACATGGCTAGTCGTGAACCCAAAGCGGCACAGACCTATGGAGACAGGCATAGATGAACCACATCGAGCATGTCGGTCAACAACGTATGAATCCGGGTTGTAGCACTAGGCTAACAGGACTCCGGAAGTCACCGCGTGACATTTCCCCGAAGGGACAGACATAGGAACAAAGTGGAACACATGCCGGCCAGTCAAGTGTTCTGAGCAGTAGTGCTGGGCTAGCAGGACTACGGTGAACCGGGCTATAGCAGACTACTATGGCTCAAGGAAGCACTAGACTACATTTCCCCATAAGAGAGGCTGCCAAGGATAAACAACTAGATTGTCGGATCCCACACATAGCAATACACGTCACACGTACGCATGACATGCAAGTATGTGCTGTACAACATGGCATCACAACATAACGCAACTCATATAGATAAAGGCTCAGAAGAGCCACATAGCATTAATACAAACAGGGGTCGCATGACCCATCATTCAGAGAATACAAGCAACGGAAGCATTACATGTCTGAGTACAGACAACTACAAAAGAAAATGGCCGAGGAGCCTGACTATCCACAAGTCCGTCCCAAGGGACCAAGATCGTAGCTGAGGTACAAGCTACTCTTCGAAGTCCAAGTGCTACTACTAGTGAGACAGATGTCTCATCTGCAAAACATAAATAAAGCAAACGTGAGTACAAAGGTACTCAACAAGACTTACATCAGATCCTATCATACATGTATTTGTATCAAGAAGGTGAAGTGGGGTTTAGTTGCAGCAAGCCAGCTTTGACTCAGTGGCTATCCTATTCTACGACAACGAGAAACTTCTTTGAGATGAGGCAGCGCACATGAGTCCACTAATCACCACATCAATACACTACTATGGATTCATCCCCGTCTCTCCATGAGAAGGCCATCCGTAGCACTCACACTTATCTTGAGCATTTTAGAGTATCCACTTTAAGTTTTCTATGTACCACGTAAGCATCCAAGAAGTCCATAACCGAGGACACGGCTATTCGAATAGATCATGATAACCCTGCAGGGGTGTACCTCATCACACACGCTCTCACCACTTATCACCATGTACACGTCATGTATCTCGGCAACCTTCAAGCGGAAGCCTGGCGAGGGTGTCGGCCACGACCTGACTAACCAAACAAGACTCTATAATCCAGGTTTATCGCCTATTCGGATTCCATCCACAAGGAGATCCGGCCGGGGTGTCGCTCACGGCCCCAAATGATGCGAGCAGGGTTCCCAAGCCCAGCATCCGGGTGCCACTTGGTACACCGTGCCACTTGTGCCTAGTCTGTCCCAAGCCCACCCTGCCGGGTGCCACTCGGTAGAAAAATAGCACTACCTACAAATACCAGAAACTATTTGCAACTCCTCGACAGAGATCAAGTTGGTTAATAAGTCGAGAGGGATCGAGTTACCGGAACCCAATGTGTGGTAGTAGCTATTAATTGGACAACTTACACAGAACTCGGTTCTTAAGGACGGTCCCAATGAGACAACCCACCATGTACTCCTACATGGCCTCTCACCGCTACCTTTACCAAATCGTGTTCACACGCTTAACTCTCAGCATCAGAACATAGCATAACACTCCAATCCATTCCCAATGAATTAGACCTGACACAACTCTAAGCAATAGCAGGCATGGCATGGTAGAAGCACAACATGGCTCAAACAACTCCTACACATGCTAGTGGGTTTCAACTATTTACTGTGGCAATGACAGGTCATGCAAAGGAATGGGTTCAACTACCGTAGCATAAAATAGCAGTTGAATCGTTGTTGTCCTAATGCAATAAAAGATAGCAGGAGCGAGAGAGTGGGATTGTATCGGAATGAACAAGGGGGTTTGCTTGCCTATTAGATCCACGAAGAAGCACTGCTCCTCAGACAGGTACTCGGGACACCTTCCGGAGTAGAGCCTATCGAGGGGGGACGGTGCGGGCAATCAATAAACAACCATATGCAACAATATGATGCATGAAGATGACATTTCAAAGATGCTATGACTTGCCCTAATGCATGTAGCATCAATTTGGTTGAAGTCCATATGAATCAAGGGTTCATATGCAAATCCCAAATTAGGTATATAACATGCCATTATTACGTTTTCACTTATACAGCAGGTATAAGTTGGTTTTTCATGCATGAAACTGGCATAAATGGATTCCTTGCATTTTTCTGATAATTTTTCATATATAATTTATTTGATTTGGAGTTACGGTTGAATTACTATGAATTTTAGAAGTTTTAACTATTTTCTGAAATTCTCTGAATTATTTAAAATCCAGAAAAACAATTACTGCGTCAGCATGACGTCAGAGAGGCGTCAGCAGGGCTGACCAAGTCAAACCTGACGTGTGGGGTCCACACGTCAGTGACACCGGGGCTAAACCCGAGTCAAACCCAGCTGACTAGGGTTTGACCGACCACTGGGGCCCATAGTCAGTGGCTTAGGGGTTGGATTAAGAGGCAGGGTTAGCAGCTAATCACGCGCCACGTCAGCCGCCGGAGTTTTGCCGGCGACGACCTCGAGCCACGGTGGAATTTCGCCGGAATGAGCCGGAGGCCATGGTTTGGCACACGGAGGCCACCGGCGGGTAGCCCGTGCACGGGCGCATCCAGCCGCGCTCAGGGGAGGCCGCGGGGGCGCCGGAGCTCGTCGAAGCAGAGCTCGCGGCGGCGGCCGGAGTTCAGTGGCGTGCGGGCACAGCCTACGGCTTGGGAAAGGCAAAAGGAAGAGCGGGGAAGGGTGCAGCAGCTCACCACGGGGACAACAGAGGCGGGGATGAGGCTGGGGGCGCGTCGAGGGCAGCATGAGGTCGCCGGAGATCTGCGCAGCCAAAGGTAGAAGAAGACGATGCCGGCGGCGATGCAGAGCGTCCGGCATCGTGTGACTCGGTGGAGAGGACGAGGGAGTCGCGGAGATGCTCGTGGACTCGTCGAAGGGGCGAGGGGACGGCGGGGAGCGCGTCGGCGGTGAGTTGCGGCGACGGCAGCCGCTCGGCTGTGAGAGAAAGAGCGAGGGGGAGGGAGCAGAGGAGCGGATCGATTCGAAGGGGAAAGTGAGAGCGGTCCGGGGGGTCGCGTGGCGCTCGCAGCGGCCTCCAGCAGCAGCGGCAAGCAGGAGCTGGCCGAGCACGTGTGTGCGCGCCGTGGCCACACGCCCTCCTGCCTACTGGTAGGAGGTTAGGGGTGACTGGCACCTGGGACTCGTGGGCTGGCAGTCCACTGGACCGGCCAGGTAAGCCCAGGTAGGTTTTCTTTCTATTTGTTTTCTTTTCTATTTTTCTGACATTTGTTTTGATTTGATAAAAATACCAAATCATTTTATTTAATTCTGACAATTTTTGCAGGGGCCTAAGGAATTATTCCAAAGCCCCTCACCAAAATTCAGAATTATTGGACAATATTTCATATATATATAAATATTTATCCAAAGCAAATAATTACTGGATTAACATGAACATTTTCTTGGACCTTTTTGGAGAAAAAAATTTCTGCATTATTTCCAGAAATGATTTCTGAGGGTTTTACAAATCCCCATTTCAAATTTAAATGAAATTTAAACATGATGCACACATGGCTAGATGATCTAGGTCATACTAGAACTAGGGATGTGACATAAAATGTTGAAACATTTTGCATATTAAGATCTGATAAATTTACTACAGTGGGAATTTTCTTTCATAATTTTTGGAGCTAGGGAAGTATTGATGTTGCTGCATTCTTTACAGACTGTCCTGTTTAGGCAGATTGCTGTTATGTTTGTATTGTTTGCATATGTTTGCTTCTTTAATGATTCTATTTGGGGATAGAACTATTAAATATGTAGAGACATTTAGTATGCAATGTTGAATAATAATTTTAGTGATTTGCTACAGTAGAGTATGATAAGGTTTTTGCAATGGTTTATACTAACTTATCTCACGAGTCCTTGTTGAGTTTTGTGTGGATGAAGCTTTTGAGATTTAGGGAGACCTTGATATGAGAGGAATTAAGGAGACACAAAATCTCAAGCTTGGGGATGCCCAAGGCACCCCAAGATAATATTTCAAGAAGTCTCTAGCATCTAAGCTTGGGGATGCCCCGGTTAGCATCCCACCTTTCTTCTTCAACAACTATCGGTTAGTATCGGTTGATCCTAAGTTTTTGCTTCTTCACATGATGTTTGCCATTCTTAGAATGTCATTTTACTTTGCTTTGCTTGCTGTTTGAATAAAATACCAAGTTCTGAAATTATTAAATATTAGGGAGTCTTCACGTAGTTGCATAATTATTCGACTACTCATTGATCTTCACTTATATCTTTCGGAGTAGTTTTTCGTTTGCTCTAGTGCTTCACTTATATCTCTTAGAGCATGGTGGTAGTTTTATTTTGAAGAAATAGATGAACTATCATGCTTCACTTAGATTATTTCGAGAGTCTTAAATAGCATGGTAATTTGCTTAAAATCCTAATATGCTAGGTATACAAGATTAGTAAAAACTTTCATACAGAGTATTGAATACTAAGAGAAGTTTGATGCTTGATGATTGTTTTGAGATATGGAGGTAATAATATCAAAGTCGTGCTAGTTGAGTAGTTGTGAATTTGAGAAATGCTTGTGTTGAAGTTTCCAAGTCCCGTAGCATGCACGTATGGTAAACGTTGTGTAACAAATTTGAAACATGAGGTGTTATTTGATTGTCCTCCTTGTGAGTGGCGGTCGGGGACGAGCGATGGTCTTTTCCTACCAATCTATCCCCCTAGGAGCATGCACGTAGTGCCGAGGTTTTTGATGACATGTAGACTTTTGCAATAAGTATGTGAGTTCTTTATGACTAATTTTGACTCCATGGATTATATGCACTCTCACCCTTCCATCCTTGCAAGCCTCTTCGGTACCGTGCATTGCCCTTTCTCACATTGAGAGTTGGCGCAAAATTCGCCGGTGCATCCAAACCCCGTGATATGATATGCTCTTTCACACATAAAACTCCTTATATCTTCCTCAAAACAGCCACCATACCTACCTATTATGGCATTTCCATAGGCAGTCCGAGATATATTGCCATGCAACTTTCCACCATTCCGTTCATCATGACACATTCATCATTGTCATATTGCTGAGCATGATCATGTAGTTGACATAGTATTTGTGGAAAAGCCACCATTCATAATTCTTTAATACATCACTAGTACAAAAAGGGTCGATTGTCCCGGTTCGTAAGGGCCATTTGTCCCAGTTCCTGAACCGGGACTAAAGGGTCGGTACTAATGCCCTGTCCCTTTAGTCCCGGTTCAATCCAGAACCGGGACAGATGGGCCTCCATGTGGCCTGTGCGCGGAGCCCAGGCAGGAGGGCCTTTGGTCCCGGTTGGTGGCACCAACCGGGACCAATAGGCATCCACGCGTCAGCATTTCTGTGGCTGGGGTTTTTGTTTTTTTTGAAAGGGGGGGGTGGGGGTTTTGGGGGGTTAATTTAGGTGTTTCATATATTGTGTTAGCTAGCTATAATTAATAGAGAGAAGTGTCCTATCTTATGTCCGTGCTTGGTCGACGCTACGTACTATACATACGTATAGAGAGGACTAGACACGCTAGCTAGCTAGTAAGCAAACGAAGGAAACAGAAGATCGTTATGAACATATATGCATACAGAGAGAAGTGATATCGACCACCTCTCCTTCTCCGAGAGATTGGTCGAACAACAAGTTCTCATATATCTATCTGACACTACCGGCTACATATATACAATAATTATCTCTTACAAATATAATCTCCTAACATACGGACTCATGGTCCACATAGTATTCTCCGTCTTCAGCGATCACGTGGTCAAGAAAGAATGCCACCAATTCCTCTTGAATTGCTCGCATGCGAGCTGGTGCTAGGAGTTCATCTCGCTTCCGAAACATCTAATTTGAAGAAGGGGGTCAATACATATATATATGAATGAATGAAACTCAACACAAATGATGGTAATAAAATAAAATTGTGAATGTTGTTCCTGCCACAACCACTTTACAAGAAATAGAGGTCAATCAAACTGATAAGCAAGAATGCCAAATGGTATTGATGAAACTAGTGCTTGAATCAATAGGAGATGGGCGGAACATGCTACTATAGTACTTACTTTCGGGTGTCTAAATTGCAGCTTCTTCGAGAGTCCCGAAGCTTTTTTGGTGAATTTTTTCCAAACCCTGCCAGACAAAGAAAACAATTACTTGATATATCAGGAAATGAACAAAGTTGCTGATATGGTGGATAATGATCGATTTAACTTACTTCTCGAGCATTTGAGTCATGTCCGCATAGTCCTGGGGATCTTTTCGTTTAGAGTCTAAGACGGTTACTAGTCCCTGCTCAAGCTTAATCTCTAGGAGAATATAGTGGAAACTGCACACGCAAGCATAACTCATCAATTACATTACTATAACCTTGACTAATTATGACACTCCAAAAAATGTCATCAAAAACTTTGTTGAATTTTTTAAAAGAGGGCTTTTAAAATTTCTTTTCCAGAAATCCTCCCTCTTAAAAAACTTCCTTTTCTTTGGCAAGGATTTTTTTTTATTTTTCTTCAAACTATGGTGTTTGATCATTTAAAACTTCTTCTCTGTTGGTTCCCTTCTCAAATTATATTTTTGGGAGTTTAATCTTCTTCTTTTAAAAAAGAAACTCTATGGGAATTGGGGATTTTCATATCTTGAAAACCACCCATGACTTTGTATTTTTGCCCATGTGGTAAAACCCCTCCAAAACCTCCCCTCCTCCTTGTAATCAACCTAAGTTCTCTGTCCCAACTAATCCAAATAAGTTTTGGATTTTATTCTAATTATTTTTCCTCTCAAATCATTTCTGTCAATTATTTGGAGCTTGAGAGATTTTCGAAGCAAGTGCCTTATTGCCTTTGAGTTTTGACCTCAAACCAACTCCTCTGGATTGCCCTTAGCATCCACAACCCAGAACCATCTTGATCCACTCCTCCTCTTTTCAAGTTTTTCAAATTTCAGTCTCTGCAAGTTTGGACCAGATTTGCCAAATTTGGTGAAATTCATATCTACACCTCTCCAAAAATTTCACCAAAAATCAGGCAGCCTACTGGAGCAATGAGAAGCCACTTCATCAAAAATCAGATCAAGGAAAAATCCCTACATGCCTAGATCATTCTGTCGAACACCTTGCATGCACTGTTTCCTTGCACTTTCAGTAAATTCAGTAAAAATTCAGAGTTCAGTGTCGTTTTCTTCGTCAGAAATTCAGGCACATGCTCACAGTGCCCTTGGCACGTTCCTTGCCGCCTCTTCCTCCTGTCTGGAGCACCACACGCGCGCTTGGCGCCTTCCTGGCGTCGGTGGCGCCCTGGCCCGCCTGCGCTGGTGTGTCTTGCGGCGGCCGAACCACTGTAGCGGCCGATAGGGAGCAGAACGGCGGCTCAACGCTGTTCGGCGCCGCCCAACGCTCCCTGGCTCTCCGCGTGGCCATCTCATTGCCAGCGCACGCATGCAGCACCGCTGCCGTGGCGCGACACGCACGGAGCATGCTCTCTGCCGCCGACGGGCCCGCGTCGCCCCGTTCCGTCGAACTCCCCCTAAGCAACCAAATCCCGACGCGGTTAGCACCCAAACGGAACCAGGGAACACCCACGACGGCGCTCAACCTCTGAACCCTCCCGTGCAACCACTGCGCCGCCGTAATCACCTCGCCGGACTTATCCGTTCGCGGCAACCGACTCGGGCCGGCTATATATAGCACCCCGAGCCTGCCCTCGCCCCCGCACACCTCCACCACCTCACTAGACCCTGCCTGGCCACTGGAGGAGCCTCGAGGAGCCCTTCTTCCTCGACTCCGGCTACCTCCGTCCGCCTCGGGCTTCGGCAACGTTCACTGCGGTGAGGCCACCTCCGGTGCCCAAACCCCGCCTGTAGCTTTCTTCCACACCTAGTGCTCTAACCCCCTCATCAATTTGCACATTGAAGCCCTCTCCGGCGCGCTCCATCCATGCCCGAACCGCCGTCCGCCGGAGCAGAAGCCACTGCCGATGTGGTCCTCGCTGACAGCCACCACCACCACCAACCGACGTGGAAGGGCGCCCTGAACACGGAGGTACTCTCCGATCTCCCTGCCTCGCCGTGGATCGCCGCCGGCGACCACCGCGGCTCTCGGGCGCCGACGAGCTTCGTTCCCCATTTGAAAATTCAAATCTGACGGTTGGGACCCGCCCGTTAGCCTCTCAGATCTTTTTAAACGAATCGTTTTCTGAAAACGCCTTCGGGCAAAATACGCTTTCCCCTCTGGGCTGGCGTATTCGAGACTAGAGCGTTTTCTGTTTTTATAAACTAGCCCCTGGATACTTTCTGTTTCATTACAGATGAGTCCCTGGACAAAAACCTTTATAACTTCTAAAAAAAAGTATTTTTGATTGATTCTTTTTCTGTCCTCTTTAAAATTTTGTCTAGTTTTTTATCAGATTTATTTGAAAAATATTTGGAATACTTTTTGTGCACCTCTCGGTATTTACATTAGCACGTGTGGTTTTCTTATATACCGTAGATACCGAAGGAGGTGACGGAGCCGCGAACTTCACCGAGCTAGGCTCCGACTACTCTGAACGAGGCAAGCATGTTTGAACTTTTGATATGATGAGTGTCTTGGCATGTTTTGCATTTAGTTAGTTTCATGGCATGTTGATGAGCATACCGATGAACGTTATTTTCATGCATTGTTGAGGCAAGTGAGTTCGATGATCCATGCGTTGATGGATGTGAGTATGCATGTCCATGTGTTGGCATGAAGATGGGTAAGATGGCAGTGTCGTAGCATGCCAGTCTTACGCCATACAAATTGACTTCAGTGTCAAACCGTATTGGTCCAGTTCCTCCCATTTCCTTCCATGTACTACCACATGTTTTCTGCAAGGACTATGGCTTAGTAAATTGCAAACGGCTTTCCTGGTACACACCAAAAGGAGAGGCTGTGATGATGGTTCCATGGCCCTGGATTAAAGCCAGTCATCCGGTCAGGGGGCATGGGTGTTTCTGGTTGGGACCGAGAGGGGGGCACCCCTTAGAGCGCGCGCATATAAATTTGATCCCATGCTATTCGAGATTGTGATCTCCCCGTCTCAAAAGTTTTTCTTGGACGATGTCTAGGGTGAGTCCTGGCATCGAGAGGTAGGATGGGTGTGTACTGGTTAGCTGTGTTTTCTTCCGAAAAACCGTAAATGGAACTAGTCCTTCGCGACTACGGTAATCCGTTGGTTGTGGGAAAAATTTTGTACAAACTCTGCAGAGTCATACATTCCTTTGAATCATCTATTCCATGTCCAAATCCATATATTCTTGTCCTAACAGTGTCAGTTTGATGACAGAGACTCCGGTGAATCACATCAGTGCTAAGTCTGGTTGAATATTTATTCCAGTGGATGGACTAACCCATTTATTATCATGAATTGAATATTTATTATGAGTATTATTTACTTGTGAATAAAAGCTCTTTATGTGGTGTCTCTAAGACGCCTAACTGTGGCATTTCTTTTGAAGCCCTTTATGTGGTGTCGCTAAGACGCCCGACTGTCGCATTTCTTTTACAACCCTTTATGTGGTGTCGCTAAGACGCCCGACTGTGGCATTTCTTTTGAAGCCCTTTATGTGGTGTCGCTAAGACGCCCGACTGTGGCTTTTCTTTTAAAGCCCTTTATGTGGTGTCGCTAAGACGCCTGTGTCGGTGTACTAAAGTAGGGGTACCTTAGTATCCCAAACTTGTGCATGGGCAGTCGCAGCGACCCGCGGCAAGGCTTGCCGGGCGACCGCCAAGACCCTCTGTGGTTCCTTTAGGAGCCATTCAAGAACAAAGTATCCAAGAGCAAAACAAGGCCCCGGCAAGAGGAGCTTGCCGGGAAGGAAACAAGGCCCCGGCAAGAGGAGCTTGCCGGGAAGGAGACAAGGCCCCGGCAAGAGGAGCTTGCCGGGAAGGAGACGAGACCCCGGCAAGAGGAGCTTGCCGGGAAGACCAACCAAAGCATCTCAAGAAGCTCGCTTCGGCGCACCGCGCGCCCCGACAAGGCCCGGTGAGCGACAAGCTCCCGGACCCGACAAGACAACATTCGCGGCAAGGCACTTGCCGCGGCAAGCTACTACCCCACAGCCCGCGCTCCAGCTCACCCACCAACGTGTCGCCCTGGGACCATTCCTGGCGTACGTGGCGGGAGGCTGTGCAGCCGGGGGCATGCGGTGGCGAGCGGACGCTGACAAGGAACCATCGTGGCAAACGGTGGTGTTCCTAGCGGTCCCTCTCTGGGCCGTCAAGGTGACACAGACGGGCATTTAATGCCCTTGTCCCCTGCCGTCAGAGTTAGGTAGGATGCGACATGTAGGCGGTGGAGCCAACTACCACCCCTTTTACATTTTTACCCTCACCTCTGTTGCCACGTGTCGGTGACCCCTTAGAGACATAAAAGGAGGCCCATGCGCAACAGAGGGGGGAGACAGCCATTCACACGCTCGGTCTCGCCAGCTGCTTGAGTGTACTGTAGCACTCGCCGCTCCCGAGCAAGAACTCAATACAACCACCAAACTAGGAGTAGGGTTTTACGCATCCGTGCGGCCCGAACCTGGGTAAATCGATCGTCTCGCTTGTGTGTTTCGCCTCGATCTGCTCTTTGTGCATCCACCGCCCCCTGCCGAACCAAAAGGGGCTCGGTCCGCCGATCCCCATAGGTGTGCGAGGGATCAGACACCCCCGACATCTTTGGTGCGCCAGGTAGGGGGTGCGTCGAGGTTGTGCGAACCTGATCCGGCATTCGCGCGAGCCGAACCTTCAGCGTCTTCATCAACATGCCGCCGAAGAAGAAGATTTCGGAGGCAGCTGTTCCATCTGCGCCGAGCCCGCCGTCACCAGAGCGGACGGCTGGTGGAGCAGGCGCTGGCGGAAGAGCGGGCGCCACGGGGAGACTCGTGGCGCTGCCAGGTCCAAGGACCAGGCTGCACCGCACATCGGCGGCACGGTCGCCTCCCACAACGACCGCGCGCACTCCAAGACCTCGGCATCCGTACACGCACCGCGCTCGTCCCAGGAGGCGCGGGACCAGCAGCGTCATGGTACCCATGGTACCATACGTCTGCTGGGCCAAGATCAAGCTGGCGGGTCCCGGAGTGCTCAGGGCCTGCATGCACGCCAGCACGCTGGCACGAGCGTGGCGCGGTCGCCTGGACGAGATGTTGCTCCTTCTAACGTAGTTAGGAGTCCGAGCATATCTCGCTCCTCGCACCGTTCGCTGCCGCCGTCCACCACTCCGGCGGAAGCGTTGGCACGTGCCCAGCTGCTCCTAGACTACTCTCCAGCGCCAGAGAAGATCGATGACTGGAGGGCCACTATCCAGAGCCTCATCGGCTTCGCCAACAGCGACAACCCGCGGCAGCCGAGCGCATCGCTCCCGCGGCAAGTCACCCAGGCGCGAGCCGGTGGTGACAAGACCGGCGAGGGTGCAACCACCGTGCACTCTCCGCCCCGAAGGCCAAGATCGCCGGCGCACCAGATCCACCTCGTCGTGATCAACGCCAAGTTCTTCATGAGAAGCAGCAAGAAGACACTCGAACGCGCATCGAGCGCCGAAGGGAAACGCGGCGTCAATCAGACCTGCGCGCTGGGCCCTCTGTTGACATGCATGCACCCGGAGAGCCAGGTAGCTTGCCGTACGCTGCAGGTTGTCCTGCATTCACCCGTGAGCTGCGGCAAGTCCAGTGGCCCAACCAGAAGCATTTCAAGCTAGACGTGCCGGAGAAGTACGATGGCAAGTCGCACCCGTCGGAGTTCCTCAGCATCTACACCATCGCGGTGCAAGCTGCCGGGGGGCGAGACGACAAGGTCCTTACCAACTACTTCCCGCCCGTGCTCAAGCCCGAAGTCAGATCATGGCTCATGCACTTGCCAGACAACTCCATATCCTCTTGGGCGGATTTGTGCCATCAGTTTGTCGGCACCTTTACAGGCGGCCACAAACCACATGGCCAAGAGAGTGACCTCCACCTGCTTGCCCAGAAGGAAGGAGAACCCCTGCGCAAATATATCCAGAGATTCAGCCGCGTGCAGCGCAACATCCCAGACATCCACCCTGCCGCGGTTATCAGTGTGTTCCATCAGAACGTGCGTAATCGCAGGATGCGGGAGGAGATGGCGATGAGCAGGATCAGGGACGTCAGCGAGCTGTACGCCCTGGTCGACAAGTGTGCACGTGCTGAAGAAGGGAGGAAACTCCCCGGAGAGGATGCTGGAGCAGGGGGATCTGACAGCGAGGATGCCGCCCCGGCAAGGAAGAACCGGAGGCGCAACAGGAAGAAGAGCGGCAAAGAGGTACTAGTCGTTGAGCAGTCCAGCGATGACGACCCCGCCAAGCAAGCCAAAGTTGGCAGCTCCGGCAAGGAGGTTACCGTGTGCACCAACTGCCAGGCTGTGGCGGCCGCCGACAAGCAGGGCAGCTCCGACAAGCAGTACTGCAAGATCCACCGCACCAAGGGCCATGATCTCCAGAACTGCAAGAGGGTCGAGCAGCTTGTCCAGCAACAAAAAGCTGAGTACGAGCGGCGCGACAAGGAGAGAGCCCAAGGAGGCGGTGGAGAAGCTGGCGAGAAGCGCGCTGGCCCGGGGGGAAGCCGCGGCAAGGCCAAGCAGCGGCAAGGAGACAGACCTCCCTGCGGCCGCGACAAGGACGAAGACGAAGACAACAATGAAGACATGGATGATGTTGAGAACAGCGAGCAGGAGTTTCAGAAGGCTACAGAAGTCTTGTGTGTTGACGGTGGCGCTTCTCTGCATACTTCCCACCGCCAACTCAAACAGTGGCTCCGGGAAGTTAATGCAGCAGAGCCACCTGTCGAATCACGCAAGCTTCTGAAGTGGTCCAACACGCCAATCATCTTTGACATTGAGGACCACCCTGATCGCACAACCGCGGTCGGGTGCTTGCCGTTGTTGGTCTCCCCAACAATCCGCAACCTCAAGGTCACCAAGATGCTAGTTGACGGCGGGGCCGGCCTGAATCTGATCTCCTCCGCTGTGCTCCAGAAACTCCAGATCCCGGACAGCGAGCTCGAAGAAACCGGTACATTCCAAGGAATTAACCCAGGAAGGAGCAAGCCGAAGGGAAAAGTCGCGCTGCCGGTGACATTCGGCAGCGAGATGAACTTCAGGACTGAGAGGGTCACCTTCGACGTTGCTGATTTCCCATTGCCCTACAATGGGATACTTGGCCGTCCCGCGCTCGCCAAGTTCATGGCGGCCTCTCACTATGCCTACAACATGCTCAAGATGCCAGGCCCGATAAGCGTCATCTCTGTCCCTGGCGACAAGAAGGACGCCCTTATCTGCGCCGACAAGATCTACCGGGAAGCTGCCGCCGCGACAGACCGCAAGACACTTGCCGCTGAAACTCCACCGGCAAGGAGAAGACCAAGTCCGGCGGGTGCTTTGATGCCTACTCCGGCAAGCGCACCTCTTCGGAGTGCTGCGTTGCTGTCGAGGACGCACCATTGAGCTCCACCGGCAAGAGTAAGAAGACGATGGCCGCTCCACCACTTACCAAGAAGGTGCCCGCCAAGGAGGACGGCACTGGTGGTACCTTCGCCATCAGTGCCACGCTTGGTCCTAAATAGGAAAGCGCGCTCGCTACTTTCCTGCGGGCGAATGTCGACGTGTTTGCATGGCAACCGTCGGACATCCCCGGTGTTCCCAGGAAGGTAATTGAGCACCACCTTGCCGTTTGTCCTCATGCGCGGCCCGTCAAGCAGAAAGTCAGGAAGCAGGCGGTGGAGCGCCAAGAATTCATAGCAAAGGAGATCAAGAAGTTGGAAGCAGCAGGCCTTGTCAGAGGAGTGCTCCATCCAACGTGGTTGGCCGATCCGGTTGTAGTGTGCAAGGCAAACGGGAAGTGGAGGCGTTGTATTGACTTCACTGATGTTAATAAAGCTTGTCCCAAAGATCCGTTTCCCTTGCCGTGCATTGACCAGATTGTTGACTCCACTGCCGGATGTGATCTGCTTTCATTTCTTGACGCATATTCAGGATATCATCAGATCTTCATGGCAGAAGAGGATGAGGAGAAAACCGCATTCATTACTCCATGTGGCACGTACTGTTTCGTACGGATGCCTTTCGGATTAAAGAATGCTGGTTCAACATTTGCCAGAGTAGTCCATATTGCTTTGAAGCCATAGATACACAGAAATGTAGAAGCTTACATGGATGATATAGTGGTCAAAAGCAAAGACAGGGCGACTCTGATCCAAGACTTAGAAGAGACTTTTGCAAATCTGCGCAAGGTCAACCTCAAGCTCAACCCCGAGAAGTGTGTGTTTGGACTCCCTTCCGGCAAGCTTCTCGGGTTCTTTGTGTCTCAGCGGGGAATCGAAGCTAATCCCGACAAGATCAGGGCCATTGAGCAGATCAAAGCCCCAAAGCGCGTCAAGGATGTATGGAAGCTTGCCGGCTGCGTAGCTGCTCTCAGCAGGTTTATCTCTCGGTCTGCTGAGCGCGCCCTGCCGTTTTTCAAAATTTTGAAAAGGGTAGGTCCAATGAGATGGACTCCGGAAGCGGAGGCTGCGCTGCAAGACTTGAAGAGATACTTGTCCTCCTCTCCAACACTTGTCGCACCTAAACCACAAGAGAAGTTGCTGCTGTACATAGCGGCAACCAATCAAGTGGTTAGTGCTGCGCTAGTAGCGGAAAGGGAGGCCGACGACGAGCCAGCGGCCGCGGCAAGCACCTCCAGTGACAAGCAGGGGGCTTCCCCGACAAGCTCTTGTCCCGACAAGCAAGGATCTGCGCAGATACAAGAGGAGATACAGAAGAAAATGGTGCAGCGCCCAGTTTAGTTTGTCAGCTCCCTTTTACAGGGGGCTAGGTCAAGGTACTCTGGTGTGCAGAAGCTGCTTTTCGGCCTTCTCATGGCCTCGAGAAAGCTGCGCCATTACTTCCAAGCACACGAGATCACAGTTGTCACTCGCTTTCCGCTGAAGAGGATATTGCAAAATCCAGAAGCAACGGGCAGGATTGTCGAGTGGGCACTGGAACTGTCAAGCTTTGGTCTCAGGTTTGAGAGTACATCAACAATCCAGAGCAGAGCATTGGCAGAGTTCATAGCAGAGTGGACGCCAACTCCAGACGAAGAAATTCCGGAGACGAGCATCCCCGCCAAGGAAGCAAGCAAAGAGTGGCTCATGTACTTTGACGGTGCCTTCTCGCTGCAAGGCGCCGGTGCTGGTGTACTGCTTGTCGCACCCACCGGAGAGCACCTCAAGTACATAGTCCAGATGCACTTTCCCAAGGAGCAAGCGACAAACAATACTGCAGAGTATGAAGGCTTGCTTGCCAGTCTCAGAATCGCGGCGGAACTTGGGATTAAGAAGCTCATTGTCAGGGGCGACTCGCAGCTTGTCGTCCGCCAAGTGAACAAGGACAACCAGAGTCCGTTGATGGAAGCTTACGTCGATGAAGTGAGGAAGCTGGAAGAGCTGTTTGATGGCCTACAAATGGAACATGTTCCAAGAGCTGAGAACGACATTGCCGATGGCCTGTCGAAGTGCGCAGCACTTAAGTTACCTGTGGAACCAGGGACCTTTTGTGCTCAAGCTGACTCAGCCATCCGTAACACCATCAACTGAACAGAGCAAGAAGAGGAAGTTGATCTCTGGCGACTATCTTCCGGCAGAGCTTCCCAAAGCCGCCGCCAAGAAGGTCCCCAAGATCGACGCCAAGAATGCTGAGGAGCAATCTACTCCGGCAAGCCCCAGGGTTTGTTCCGTTGAGGCAGATTCTCCCGACAAGCTTTGCTCCGGCAAGCTTGTCGGGGAGCGTCAAGCTCCGGCAGAGTCGCAGACTCTCGCTGTAGAAGCAGACGGTCCCACAGCAGCAGATGCGCCTTTAGTCCTTGTTGTCGAGCCACATGCTCCAACATGGGCGCAACAGATTGTTTGTTTCCTTCAGACAGGAGAGCTTCCCGAGGAACCAGAAGAAGCGGAAAGAGTAGCCCGGCAGTCTAGTATGTACCAGTTTGTCAACGACACACTGTAAAGAAGAAGACTCAACGGTGTGAAATTGAAGTGTATTCCCCGGGAAGACGGACAGAAGCTGTTGGCAGAGATACACGGAGGCATATGTGTTCACCACATTGGCGCAAGAGCTCTTGTCGGAAAAGCATTCCGACAAGGCTTCTTCTGGCCGACAACCCTCCAGGATGCAACTGCACAAGTAACCAAGTGTGAAGCATGCCAGTTCCATTCCAAGCAGATACACCAGCCAGCTCAAACTCACCAGACGATCCCTTTATCCTGGCCATTTTCGGTCTGGGGGCTCAATATCCTCGGCCCCTTCCCCCGAGAAGTCGGGGGCTTTGAGTACTTGTACGTTGCAATTGACAAGTTCACAAAGTGGCCGGAAGTGGAACCAGTGAGGAAGGTGACGGCGCAGTCTGCGATCAAATTCTTCAGGTCGATTGTTTGCCGTTTCGGCATCCCTAACAGGATAATTACCGACAACGGAACACAATTTACGAGCCGCGCCTTCATGCAGTACGTCCAAGATCTTGGCGCCAAGGCCTGCTTCGCTTCTGTTGCTCACCCGAGAAGCAACGGCCAAGCTGAGAGGGCAAATGCTGAAGTGCTGCGCGGGCTCAAGACCAGGACATTTGACAGGCTGCACAAGCGCGGACGCAACGGGATCGAGGAGCTGGCGGTGGTTCTTTGGTCGATCAGGACGACGCCAAATCAAGCCACCGGGCAGACACCCTTCGCTCTAGTCTATGGAGCGGAGGCAGTTACCCCCACGGAACTCGTATATGGGTCACCTCGAGTGCTCGCTTATGATGAGCTTGAGCAAGAGCGGCTGCGGCAAGATGACGCGCTGCTCCTTGAGGAAGATCGTCTCCAGGCTGCTGTGCGAGCCGCTCGCTACCAGCAAGCTTTGCGCCGCTATCATATCCGCAAAGTTAACGCCAGGAGCCTCGAGGAAGGCGACCTTGTTCTTCGGCGCGTTCAGTCCGCCAAGAATTCCAACAAGTTGACGCCGAAGTGGGAAGGCCCTTACCGGGTGAAACGAGTCACCAGGCCTGGCGCTGTCCGCCTGGAGACCGAAGATGGCGTACTAGTGAGAAACTCCTGGAATATCGAGCTTTTTCGTAAGTTTTACCCGTAAGGCGCGGTTGTCGGACCCTGTTCGGCAACCACCCTTTTGTACAAGTCTTGCCGCTGTTGCATGTAATCCTTTGTACAAAGCTAGGCGCAGACCCTGAGCACAAGATAATGAAGCGCTGGCGCCCAGAGTTATAGCATGCATGCTAGGTCGAGTCGAGTCCTCGGTTAGGGTTGATAGTGCCTAACAGCAGCTAACCCCTAACTTAGAGGTCTAGTGTGCGTCCCTTTGTCCTTCCTTCGTTTCCTTTGCTTCGCAGGGCTTGCATATCCTTGTCGGACCGCTTGAGGACGAAAGGGAGAAGAAGGACGTGCTGGCATCCGAACCCCGGCAAGCCGGAGTTGCCGGGGGCTGCTAGTACCAAGGTTCACCTCCCGGCAAGCCAGAGTTGCCAGGGGCTGCAATCTCAGATAAGTTTTTCATCCCTCTTCATGCATTCTCTTTTGGACTGGGAATACGAAGCCTCGTTTCTTCCCGAAAGCCACCGTGCTCCCTTAGCTTTGGTCCCTGGGGCCCCAGGTCCAGGTTTTGGTCGCAGTCGCGGCAGGAAAGGGATGAAACGAGGGGCCGCACCCACCTTGTCCCTGCCTCCGTCAAGAGCGTGAGAAAGGTCGAGCGATGTGGGTATGAGGCAGGGCCTGTTGCCGGGGAAGGAGTGTCTATCTGTGAGATACCAAGGATCTGCTCCTTGACGTGGGTTCTACCTGCGGGACAAATAACCCGGCAAACATCCCCTTTTCATTAAAACATTCCACGCAGGTACAGTCCATAGAGAATGAAAAACATGAAAGAGAGGATTACAAGTTTTACATGCAACTAAGGCCCGAGGGCTTACAAATTAAAAAGATAAGATGCCCGTAATCCCTTTCCCGCCCCTCTTTTCAGGAGGTAGGTCAAGGAGGCGAGAAGGGCAAAAGGAGCGCCTAGGCGAACTACGGGTGCCAGAAGACACCAAGAGAACATCCCGGGGGCCGTCAAGGCTGGACGATAATGGCAGCGCCGGAAGCAGGGCTCGAAGACGAGGCGGCAGGACGTCAGCACGCTGTCGAGGGCAGCACGCCCTCATACTCCGGCTTGACGGCCTTGCCGCCAGCCCTCTTGATCTTCCGCAGCCTCCCTACGCCAGCCGCCCAAGGAGACGCCCTCGGGGAGTTCAAGGAGCCGGCGACACGGATGATGGGGTCATCGGTGCCGCGCGGAGCGGCGCCCGACACCTAGTCAGACCCGCCATCCTGCCGCCCGTTCCCCTCGTCGTCGCTGCCGCTCCCCTCCTCGTCACTCTCGCTCGAGGAGGAGCCTTCGCTGTCGGAGGAGCTTTCCACGCAGCACCGGGCCCGGACGCCGAAGCACCCGAAGACCTTGACGGAGAGGAGATCGCCCTCCACCAGCTTGAAGTGGAGGGTGAGCCCCGGCATCAAGCTGTGGATGCGGGCGAACGTCTTCCACCCTCGGCCGAGATACATCACGCTGGGGGCTGGGAATTCGGCACGGACCCGCGTGCCGCTGATCCGACAGCCCCTCATCTGCAGCCTCAGCGTCTCGGGTGGGTCCAACTCCACCACTTCCGCAAACGGATCCGGGAGTCGGAGGCGACGATGAGGCGCCCGGCGCAGCCTGACAAAGAACTCGCAAGGGTCGTCCCCGGCATGGGCCACCGCGGGAAGAGGAGCCGCCAACGGAGGCGAAGCCGACGCGCCGCCTCGTCCACCTCTTCCCCGAGCGCCACGGCCTCGTCCACGACCTCGTCCACGACCTCGCCCCCTCCCTCTTCCCCTTGCGGCTGGCTCCGCCGCCTCGGGTGCAGGAGAGGGAGGGATGCGCTGCCTGGCGGCAACCTTTGCCGCCACTGACGAAGGACCAGAGTTCCCTCTCTCCATGGCGAATGGGGGGAGGGGAGCAGAAGCTGAAGGAAGGAGAAGATGGGAGGATGCGGGCTCCCGTCCTCCCCTCCCACTCTTTATAAAGGAGCAAGGTGGGGGCTCGGCCGCCCCACTCGGTGAATCAAGAAGCAGGGGGCTGGGGCCGACCCGCTGCCTCGACCCACGACGGCCCCGTTTCCCGCCTCCGCCGTCCGCGACCCCAAGTGCATGGGAGCCGTGTGGCAGGCGTGCAGAACCGAGGCGACGAATGGGGCGGCCTCTCCCCACCCCGTGATCGTGGGGAGTGGGCACCTCGAAAACCGCCCACGATCTCTCCCATGATGCCGCGTTTGACGAGTGCCGTTTGGGGAGAGCGCGGTGGATGCGGAGTGAGTTATGGCGTGCCCTAGGCCGCGCGTGCCCGTGCACTGTTCTGGGCCTGGCCCAACAGCGCTCGGCATCGTGTATGGCCCAGGCCCGGGGGCTCCTTCGGTGTACTAAAGTAGGGGTACCTTAGTATCCCGAACTTGTGCACGGGCAGTCGCAGCGACCCGCGGCAAGGCTTGCCGGGCGACCGCCAAGACCCTCCGTGGTTCCTTTAGGAGCCATTCAAGAACAAAGTATCCAAGAGCAAAACAAGGCCCCGGCAAGAGGAGCTTGCCGGGAAGGAAACAAGGCCCCGGCAAGAGGAGCTTGCCGGGAAGGAGACAAGGCCCCGGCAAGAGGAGCTTGCTGGGAAGGAGACGAGACCCCGGCAAGAGGAGCTTGCCGGGAAGACCAACCAAAGCATCTCAAGAAGCTCGCTGCGGCACACCGCGTGCCCCGACAAGGCCCGGTGAGCGACAAGCTCCCGGACCCGACAAGAAAACATTCGCGGCAAGGCACTTGCCGCGGCAAGCTACTACCCCGCAGCCCGCACTCCAGCTCACCCACCAACGTGTCGCCCTGGGACCATTCCTGGCGTACGTGGCGGGAGGCTGTGCAGCCGGGGGCATGCGGTGGCGAGCGGACGCTGACAAGGAACCATCGTGGCAAACGGTGGCGTTCCTAGCGGTCCCTCTCTGGGCCGTCAAGGTGACACAGACGGGCATTTAATGCCCTTGTCCCCTGCCGTCAGAGTTAGGTAGGATGCGACATGTAGGCGGTGGAGCCAACTACCACCTCTTTTACATGTTTACCCTCACCTCTGTTGCCACGTGTCGGTGACCCCTTAGACATATAAAAGGAGGCCCATGCGCAACAGAGGGGGGGAGACAGCCATTCTCACGCTCGGTTTCGCCAGCTGCTTGAGTGTACTGTAGCACTCGCCGCTCCCGAGCAAGAACTCAATACAACCACCAAAGCAGGAGTAGGGTTTTACGCATCCGTGCGGCCCGAACCTGGGTAAATCGATCGTCTCGCTCATGTGTTTCGCCTCGATCTGCTCTTTGTGCATCCACCGCCCCCTGCCGAACCAAAAGACACCCCCGACAGCCCGATTGTGGCATTTCTTTTGAAGCCCTTTATGTGGTGTCGCTAAGACGCCCGACTGTGGCATTTCTTTTAAAGCCCTTTATGTGGTGTCGCTAAGACGCCCGACTGTGGCATTTCTTTTGAAGCCCTTTATGTGGTGTCGCTAAGACGCCCGACTGTGGCATTTCTTTTAAAGCCCTTTATGTGGTGTCGCTAAGACGCCCGACTGTGGCATTTCTTTTGAAGCCCTTTATGTGGTGTCGCTAAGACGCCCGACTGTGGCATTTCTTTTAAAGCCCTTTATGTGGTGTCGCTAAGACGCCCGACTGTGGCATTTCTTTTGAAGCCCTTTATGTGGTGTCGCTAAGACGCCCGACTGTGGCATGATTTTCTTTTATTTATTTGTTCACCTTTCGAGGCGTCGCTTCAGACACCCAATCGGTTTTCATTTATATTTTGTTGGGATTTCAGGCGGACTACCGCCGTTTCCCTTTTACTTACTTCGTTATGCTAATTTTTTGAATGTGCATTGGGGAAAATTAATCATGACGCATTCATGCATGCATTTGTTATATCTTACGTCCGAACTATCTTGCGAGTACTTTCAAAGTACTCACTGGCTTATTGATTTGGCCAGATGCTGACGAAGGCGATCTCATGGATGAAGAGTTCGATAGCGAGTCCGACGCCTAGAGGAATCCCAGTCAGTCTCGTGCGACCCTGGACATGGTCACTGTATTATATCCGCTTCCGCAACCCGAATAAATTCATCGAGCCTCAGCTCGACGCTCGATGAGATGCCAGTTTGAGAGTCATGTTATCACACTCCCCACTTTGTTATTCCACCATCACTTTATCCCCGAGTCAGTAGTATGCCACCACACCATTGTGTTATATCCGCCATTAGGTATAACTATTGGCGCGCTTGTAATTTAACCTGAGTCGCATCTATTATATTTGTGTTAATGAACCCAATATCACCGATTTGTCTTTTCTTCAATTCGACGATCTTCAATCTGCATAATATAGTGAGGATAATTATAAATACATGCAATGAAAGAGCTGAGCTATATAGAGAGACTTAATGAGAGAAGTATACTTACAGACAGTAGCAGGTGATCGTTGCTTTATCGAGGGCCAATTGATTGAAAAACTGAAAGAACTCCTCAAATGGAACAGGAAACAGATCAATTCCAACGAGGTCATGCTCCTTTTTAACTCTCACATACAAAGTACTCCTCCCCCCAGCAGCCTAGCTCGACCTTGTAATATATTCTATGCTACTGGCTTATTGTATCAAGAATTTGTCTACCAGTGAGGAGGATTTCTCTCATACTGGCCTCAAAAGATTGGTTTCTCAATAAATATTTTTATTGAAAAACCAGTCGTGACACTAATATATAAGGGAAACCGAATATGCACAAGACAGTAACACTCACTTGAAGTTGTAAGGAAAGAGTATTATATCTTTGTTTTCATTTATTACCAACGATCATAGAGTGTTGATCGGATTGGTTTCTGCAGATGCTTTACATGGCTGTTCCACCGGTGCCGCGTGAGCCGCGTCGACACCGCGGCGATCGACCGCGGTTGGTGCTGCAGGGGGCGAGGTTTATGGATTGAAACCGCCTAAAGAGGAAGGCGTGGCACAGCGCGGTACACCGAAGTCGAGGGACGAAAGTCCTCTGCTCGAACCCCGTCATGCACCTCCTCCTGGACCAGGGCGATAGCACATGCTGTATCCAAATCAGCCGGGCGTTGGACCATGATCGCCGCTCGCAAATCCGTCCGGAGTCCACTGATAAAGCGTGTCAAAAAATAGAAAGGATGAATTTCATCAGAGTATGATAATAATTGGTTCATCAAATGCTCAAATCTCTCAATGTAATCTTGGACTGTGCTAGATTGCTTAATGGCAAAAAATTGTCTAACCAAGAGCTGGTGTCGATCCCGACCGAAATGGGTGGAGAGCAAATTGCATAACCCCTTCCAATTCAGGTTCATGACTTTTTTTTCCTAACGGACTGTAACCACACTGTTGCGGTAGGGGAAACATTCAGACTGGCCATCTGGACCCAGACAGACTCGTGAATCGAGTAGATGGCGAAATATTGTTCACAGAGGTCCTTCCAGAGAAGGGGATTCTCACCATTGAACAGCGGAAACGGCATTGATGGTGGACTAGCAGCATGGGAAGCAAAGAACGGAGCAAAATTCCTAGGATCACTAGCAGGTGCCGGAGTTTGGGAATTGATCGTACCGTTGGCCGGAGGGGCCGGAGGGCTGACAAGCACCCCGTCGACCGCCGTCCGTGGAGGTGAGGCAAGGTCGTGGCCATCGGCCCGAGGAGAAGTGCGCGCCAGAGATCCGTCCGAAGACAAATTGCTCTTCCGCGGCGACAGATCGAGGTGATCTGTCGCTGACGCCTCCCCCGTGTCGGTGCTCTTGTTGCTCGTGTGTTGCTTCTTGAGTAGGCCGACCACCTCTTGCAGATTAGCGATCTGGGAGTTGATCGCGGGCCTCCAGGATGCGAACTCGACCACAACCATCGACTTGATATCCTCTCTCCATTCCACTCGGAGCTCCGCGAAGAAATCCTTGAGGTCGCCCTTGGTAACGGGCTCCATATCCCGTTGCATCCGGTCAGCTCGTTGCTTCCGCGTCTCGATGATGGACGCCGCCAGGACAGAAGCGAAATCGGGCCCTGGCTCTGAGTACCAAGTGTTAGCACTGCTCTACCGTCTCAGATTCATATGAGGTTCAGAGTACAGAATTCTCTCCTTACAAGCACGGCAGTGCCAATTTTCCAGGAAGGAAAGTGGAAGTGGAGGGAACTAGGGTTCTAAGTGGTAGGTAGCCGCCGCTGCCGTGTCATGCCAGCCTGATTGATCTCCGATGCCCTCTGATCCTCTCCCAGGCCGCTTATACTTCGCTAGTAGAGTTCACCCACTCATCCCCCATGATACGCTGGTTGGGCTTCATGATCCTCTTTGCCGGGCCTTGGGTCGTCTCCTTGCCTGACTCGGTGACTTGCTGGGCTGGTACTGTAGGGATGTTAGGGGTGCTAACAGTTTTCCCAACAAACCAAAGTTCCCTGGTGGTGTTTTTTATGTGCCTCCTACAAGTGATCTGATGATGGTGTTTTTGAAGACTACTGTGTTGGACTACTTTTTGTCCATGCCATTGAAAATATCACCAGATTACTACTACCAGACTGCATTACAAATAAGCTAAACAACGTCAACCCTACAGGTTCGAATTGTCCATCATGGTACTAGTCGATGACAGGTGGAGTAATAATACTAGAAATTAATTGGGGAAAAGTAGTGCCATGCACCACAGCTTAGTGATGCTATCTTATTTAGGAGATATAAATTAGTTGGAAGATCTTAACCAGCCCTTGATCTTAAATAGACCGAATTGTGATGGACTCCTTTGAGCCGCCGAACAAGGCATTGACAAAGAATTACTCTGCTCAGAATCGAGAGCACAAGAATGGATGAACCAAGAGCACAAGAATTACTTTTGCTAAAAAAAGAACCAAGATCACAGGAATGGATGAACTAAAAAAACGCCGGAATTAAGAAGAAAAAGAAGAGGAAAAGCAGTAAAGATGCTTGCGCTTCTGCGAGGAGAACAACCAAATTACCTCAAACACACCCCTCCTTGCTTCTCCAATCAACCCCACACCCCTCGTAAAGGAGATAAGATTTCAAGAAGAAACAACAACGAAGGTCAGGCCATGGCTCCCCGCAAGACCTAGCGCCGCCTGCTAGTCCTAGAACTCCTCCTTCCTGCCCCGATGGCAGTGAGCAGCACCGATCGCGCGGCAGGGGTGGGGCGGCAGCACACGCAGTCCTCCGTCTCGAGATGGATGTCGAACTCGATGGCCTTCTTGAGGCCCCTGCAGCACTGCTTGCCGCACTTGCGCGCTTGCTGCTCCAGCAGCCCCCACCCGAGCGCGGCCCCGACCACGGCCCCCGTGAGCGGCGTGGCCAGGTGGAGCAACGCGTGTGCCTCGAGCAGCAGCAGCCTGACGTGCGGCCCCCCGAGGAAGCCTAGCACAAACGCGTCCACCGTGGCCATTGGCGCATGGTCGCAGAAGGGCTCGACCGGATTCAATGTGTACCGCGGGTTAATTTGACAGAATGATGGGGGAATCTGAAAAATGTGCGACAATGACCGGCCTGGTCTAGCTGGCGCCACTTGGCTGCTCCTCAGGACTAAACATGCAAATCTGAGACAAGTTCTAGGACTAGATAGATAGTTAGCTTTTGCAAGTTTTAGGACATGCAAAAGATAACTATCTAGTCCTATAACTTGTCTCACATGTCCATGTTTAGTCCTGGGCCAATCAGGAGCAGCCAAGTGGCGCCAGCTGGATTGAGCCGGTCAGCTGTTGAACATTTGCAGATACCCCCTACCATTTCATGAATTCAACCTGCAGTACAACTCAGTGGCCGTCAAAGCGTCAGGTCAACAGGCTCCTCGTCGGCTTGCACCATGATGATGCCGTTGCTGCCCAGGTTGTGGTCGGAGTGGAGGAGGGGGCACGTTAGCGCCGAGTTGTGGTAGGCTGAAGCTGCTGGGGCACCCGAAGCTGACCTCTTCATCGTCGCCTAGGAGGAGCCCGCGCGCGCGCCCGCACCGCGATGACGGCAGTGTCCTGCTGCTGCCGCTCCGCCTGCGCCGTCGAGAGTGCACCGATGCGTGCGCCTGGATGCCGATGGGTTACAGCCCAGCCGCCCCGTAGAGCGGGAGGGAGGCCATGTTGGAATAGCCATAGGGGTAGGCCTCGAGCTAGTGCACCACACACCGGGCCAGCGTGCGCTCCCACCGGTGCGCGTTCTAGTGCCCGCCCAGTGCCTGCGAGCTGAAAAACTTTCTCTGGCAGTAGCTGCAAGTGCATGTGTTCTTCTGTACTTGGTGAGATGATTTGATGGATAAACTGGAAAGCATATCTTGTTTCTAGTCTCAGCTGCACTCATTGACTGATTCACCATACCAAAGTGCAGATGAGTCCTGAGTTGTACAAGGATAATATAGCATGGGTTGCTCTTGTCAGTGTGGTGATCATGACAAATGAATCTAAGTAAGTTCAGATTTATCCAGATGACTAAAGGGCTGCTAGATGAGCATAGGCAGAATTTTTCAAGCTTCATGTTTCCTAAATAACTGAATGTGTTTGGATGTGGAGTGCAAATAGATCAAGACAAGTATCTGATCCATTGTTAAGCCTAAATATGCTACGTCTGATGCAGTCTGAGAATCTCTCAAACGGAACCTTATGTGAAAGAAAAGGTCCAAGAGTAGCACATTCAGTTGGTGTCATGAAAAGATGGAAGCCATGGTGTTCCAATCCAAACCCATGTGGTGTTCTGGATATCTGAATCGTCATATGAGAGCATGAATATAAATGCTAGACAGCTACCCCGAATTCACCAACAAAGAATACTTTTTTCCAAGAGGTTTTTGTTAGCACTACTCTACTGTCTCAGATTCATATGAGGTTCAGAGTACAGAATTCTCTCCTTACAAGCACGGCAGTGCCAATTTTTCAGGAAGGAAAGTGGAAGTGGAGGGAACTAGGGTTCTAAGTGGTAGGTAGTCGCCGCTGCCGTGTCATGCCAGCCTGATTGATCTCCGATGCCCTCTGATCCTCTCCCAGGCCACTTATACTTCGCTAGTAGAGTTCACCCACTCATCCCCCGTGATACGCTGGTTGGGCTTCATGATCCTCTTTGCTGGGCCTTGGGCCGTCTCCTTGCCTGACTCGGTGACTTGCTGGGCTGGTACTGTAGGGATGTTAGGGCTGCAAACAGTTTTCCCAACAAACCAAACTTCCCTGGTGGTGTTTTTTATGTGCCTCCTACAAGTGATCTGATGATGGTGTTTTTGAAGACTACCGTGTTGGACTTCTTTTTGTCCATGCCATTGCAAATATCACCAGATTACTACTACCAGACTGCATTACAAATAATCTAAACAACGTCAACCCTATAGGTTCGAATTGTCCATCATGGTACTAGTCGATGACAAGTGGAGTAATAATACTAGAAATTAATTGGGGAAAAGTAGTGCCATGCACCACAGCATCATTAGTAAACAGGGCAGCTATATCATTTAACTTAGTAAGATGTGCCACAACAGTTTCAGATTCATAGCCATAAAATGGATCAGATTCAAGCAAAGTAATTATATCAGGATCAACAGAGAATTCATAATCCTTACGAGGAACACAAATAGGTGAAGTAGCAAAAGCAGGGTCGGGTTTCATTTTATCTCTAAGTGATTGTTTGTTCCATTTAACTAATAACCTCTTAAGCTCATATCTATCCCTGCAAGCTAAAATAGCGGCAGAAGATTCCATATCAAAAACACAGCCCTGAGGAATAACAGGCATATTTTCATCATCACTATCATCATCGTATTCAGATTCAATAATTTCTTTTTCTCTAGCCCTAGCAATTTGTTCATCAAGAAATTCACCAAGGGGCACCGTAGTATCAGGCATAGAAGCAGTTTCATCATAAGTATCATGCATAGCAGAAGTGGCATCATCAATAACATGCGACATATCAGAACGAATAGCAGAAGCAGGTGTAGGTGTCGCTAGCTCACTCATAACAGAAGGTGAATCAAGTGCAGAGCTAGATGGCAGTTCCTTAGCTCCCCTTGTAGTTGAGGGATAGATCTCGGGTAGGGGTCCCGAACTGTGCGTCTAGGCCGGATGGTAACAGGAGGCAGGGGACACGAAGTTTTACCCAGGTTCGGGCCCTCTCGATGGAGGTAAGACCCTATGTCCTGCTTGATTAATATTGATGGTATGGGTATTACAAGAGTTGATCTACCACGATATCAGAGAGGCTAAACCCTAGAAGCTAGCCTATGGTATGATTGTTGATGTGTATGTTGTCCTACGGACTAAAACCCTCTGGTTTATATAGACACCGGATAGGGTTAGGGTTACATAGAGTCGGTTACAATGGTAGGAGATCTGAACATCCGTATTGCCAAGCTTGCCTTCCATGCCCAGGAAAATCCCCTCCGGACACGGGACGGAGTCTTCAATCTTGTATCTTCATAGTCCAGGAGTCCGGCGGAAGGTATAGTTCGGCTATCCGAACACCCCCTAATCCAGGACTCCCTCAGTAGCCCCTGAACCAGGCTTCAATGACGACGGGTCCGGCGCGCAAATTGTCTTTGACATTGCAAGGCGGGTTCCTCCTCCGAATACTTCATAGAAGATCTTGAACACAAAGATCGTGTCCGGCTCTGCAAAATAAGTTTCCACATATTTCCATAGAGAGAATAATAATATTAACACAAATCTAATCTGCTGACGTATTCCGTGGTGCGACACGCCACGGCCAAGCCTTTATCCAAATCGTTTCATTATCCCACCTCAGCGCGTTATGCGAGGCGGTTTCCTTGGCACGTCTTGTCAAAGCAGAGATCGTGTCCCCTCATTTCGGGATTCTCATCAATACGGGGATGGGTAACCCAACCGCGCCTTTGATTACAGTGCTTGGAGATAAGCAAGTTTTACCAGGCTGGTGGGGACACATAATCGCATCCACCCATATAAGGGGATAGGGATCCACCTCTTCACCCACGCCTTCTTCCTCCTCTGCCTATCCATTCTTGCGCACTCGAGCTCCAGTGCCCAAGTCCGCACTACCGCCTCGACCTTCTCCCGTCATGTCCGGAGCGGGAGGCAAGTGGATGGTCTCCTCCGTCATGGAAGGACACATCAAAAAGCTGAGGAAGGCCGGATAGCTGGCTAGTGACATCGCGCACCGGCTCCCCGAAAAGGGGCAGCTCATCCCCACTCCTAGGCCCCATGAGAGGGTGGTATTTCTCCCCCATTTCTTTCGCGGACTGGGCTTCCCTCTGCATCCATTTGTCCGGGGGCTCATGTTCTACTACAGCCTGGATTTCCATGATCTGGCCCCGAACTTCGTCCTCAACATCTCGGCGTTTATCGTCGTGTGCGAGGCCTTCCTCCGCATCCGCCCCCATTTCGGCTTATGGCTAAAGACCTTCAACGTCAAGCCGAAGGTGGTGCGCGGTAGCCAGGCGGAGTGCGGTGGCGCCATGGTTGGAAAGATGGCCAACGTCCTGTGGCTCGAGGGCTCCTTTGTGGAGACCCTGAAGGGGTGGCAATCAGGGTGGTTTTACATCACCAAGCCGCACGACGCCGAATGGGTCGCACCCCCTGAGTTCCGATCCGGCCCCCCGTGCGGCTCACCTCCTGGAAGGAGACAGGCCTGTCTTGGGGTAAAAAAGGAGAGCTTACCGGACTCCAAACATGCATCCAAACCCTGGTGGACAAGAAGCTCAAGCTTGTCAATGTAGTCCAGGTTATGCTCGTCCGCTTGATCCTCCCGTATCAACGACGGGCCTTCAACCTTTGGGAATTCGACCCGGCGCAGCATCAAACTCTTAACAGGCTCTTTGACACGACGTACGAAGATGCCTGGAGGGTGCTTTTCAAGGGCACCGAGGCTCCCGCATCCGCTGCCGAGGATCGCGGATTCAGTACTCAGCATCACGCTCATGTGGTAAGCTGTTCTTGTCCTTTTACAGGGTATCAGTTTTTCATAGTTTGACTCTATGCAGGATCTGAGTTCCCTTATCTCGCATAGGATTGGGTGGTGACGTCCGGACAGATAAACTGTCCGGCTCCTCTGCCCGAAGGCCCAGCGGATGCTTGCTTGGCAAAGCTGCTGGTTCCGGCGCCCTATGTGTTGCCGGAGAAGAAGGCCACGAAAAGGGCCACGGGGACTCGAAAGAGTGCCCGGCGCCAGGAGGTGTCGGATTCGTCATCCGACGGTCCTGAAGCGCCTTCCTCTCGTGAAGACGAGGAGGAGGAAGAAGAGACCTCTCCCCCTCCAGCGGGAGGAGAGAAGAAAAGGAAGGCCGCCCTCTCCGAGGAGGCCGGAGGGTCCAAGAAGGGGAAAAGCCTTCCTCCGGAGTGCTCCACCGACGCCGACGACGACGAAGAGGAGTGGCAGCCCAGGGCCAAGCCCCTGGCGAAATCGTAAGTGTCCGGATACCGGGGTAATTCATGGTATTTGTTTTTCGAGCAGCCTTTCCTTATGTTGAACATGTTTATGCAGCCCACCCAAAGACCGGCTCGAGGCATCCTCGAGCGGCTCACTGGACCCGTCAGAGGTGAACTCGCTTCCGATGGCTTCATCCCCCCACCCTGCGAATGACACCGAAGTGTTGTCCCAACAGGTTCCAAGACGGGAGGAGGTGGTCCTGGAGGCGCCGCAAGGCGACCTCCCGGACTCCAGGAGTAAAGGGGATGAACCCGCCCAGGGCTCCAAGTCCGACTTAAGGCCGGACACAGCTCCGGAATCTTCAAGGGTTCCAGAGTCCGGCGGGCGACCTCCTTCCAAGAGGGGCAAGCCTACCGTGCCGGTGACCTCCGTCCAACCGGAGGCGCCGGACAATATGTTGGAGGTGCTCCAAGGTGCCTCCGTCGACGAGGGGCACCGCACTATTATGAGTGCGGTGAGACAGAAGGTTCAGTCCGCCAAAAGCGGACCGACTAAAGCTTGTACAAGCCTTTTAACACGCTTTGAGGTAAGTAAATAATGTTCAAATAATGTTACCGCATAGACAGTAGCCCCTGATGCTCTGTTGGGCGTTCGGGAAGAAAAGCCGAATAGAGGATCAAAGAATTCGCAGGAGTCTAACAAAAGGAGTCAATATGCGTATGCAGGCTTCTCTCCTAGCGTCCGCCGCACTGACTGCGGAAGTGGACGTGCTGAAGCAGAGTCTAGAGAAGTCTGAGCAAGAGCTCGGGCGTGCTAAGAAGCAGCTCGAGGAGAAGGAAGGTAAGAAATACCCTGTTTGAATATGCATATAAAAAAGGTGCAATTGCAAAAAATGACAGGATTGACATGGCTATTGCAGGGGCCACGTCTGAGGTGGAGACCCTTAAGCAAGCACAGCTCGAGGCCGAGAAGAGTGCGGCCGTGGAGCGCGCCGAGCGGGAGAGGTATGAGGCTGAGGTGGGCAAGGTGCGGCAAGAGCTCCAGGTTCTCATGAAGAAACATGAGAGTTTGGAGCTTGACTCGAAGACGCGAGCATCCGAGCTCGCGACAGCTATAGAAAATGCCAAGTCTGCCAAGGCCGAGTCCCAGAAAACCCTCCAGGAGTTGGATGGGGTGAAGAAGATTGCGGTGGGTAAGGCATTCTTTATGCAAAGCAAACACATAAACATGAGTTACGTGTTACTTACCCGAATCCGAAGCTCTCCAAGAGCGTTCGCAGATCTTCCCTGGAGTGTATCTAATGCCGCTGCATTCTATCGAGCCAAGGAGGGCAGCTCGACAGAGAAGGTGTTCTGGTCTCAATACGCTGAGGCCGGACACCCCGTGCCCCTGAGCGACCAGCTGAAGCAACTGGTTGAGCTCCACAAGGCGGCCGAACAGGCCATGAAGGGCCTCCTAGTTCGGCTGTGGCCTGGAGAGGCTCTGCCTGGGAGCTATTTTTGGCTGGTGCGGCGGCTGGTGGACGCCTGTCCGAGGCTTGAAGACATCAAGCGCTACGTCTGCATTGAAGGTGCCCGTAGGGCCCTTGCCCGTGCTAAGGTGCACTGGGGCAAGCTGGATGCGGAGAAGCTTATGAAGGACGGGCCACCGCCGGGGAAAGAGCATCGCAAGCCCGAGAATTGTTATAAGGATGTTCTGAAGGGTGCCCGCCTTGTTGTCGATGAATGTACCAAGGATGTATTTTTTGAGTAAAACCCGCTCGTGTTATCCTGTGCGCTGAAAACTTGTTCATATGCGCTAAGCAATGCTTCTTGAATTTAAAATATTACCTTCTGTGCGGCTGTTTATCAATACTGAGAGATGGCGAGTCATCGACTTCTGGCCCCATGCCGCTAGTGCTGGGGTGTTCGGGGATAAACCTAGGCGCTCTTTTTCCCATATTTGGGTCCTTCGAGGGAGGCGCTCAGCCCAACGAACGAGGCAATCAGACTATAATGCGTGAACACTCTCACTTAGCCATAGAATTCTATAATTTTAAATTTCGGCAAAGCCCCTTGTATTTGGAAGACCGATTTCGGGGCGCTATCCATGCCTTGGCCGGACAGAGCCAACTCCTCGCCCGAAGCGGCATAAGTCTTTAGGGACTTGAAAAAACCTCTCGAACAGCGACCAGCTCTCGCTTCATCATGACAGTCAGTTTTAGCTTTCTCCACTGAGGTGCTCGGCCTAGCTCAACTGGGGCACAATCGCACTGGTTCTCCTAGTGCTACCTTAGCCGATACAGCGGAACGTAAGGCACCAAAACATAGGAGCCAGGCAAACCCAACTATTGAGCCAAGACATGATTCGGAGCCGATGCATATAATGCTATAAGTTCGGGGTGCCGCACTTGTTAAAGTGTACGGACTTCTCACACCATGTTGAGGGCTACTAAAGCCCCTGGCGTATTTTGGCCGTACCAAAGTGTACGGGTGCAACATGTCGTTAAGGAACATATATCTATTAACAAAAGGTAATGCAAAAAATAGACAAAAGCTAAGCATTGTTCATTAAAATAGCTGCGATCAAAGCAGAACGATACAAGTGATGTGATAAATGAAAAGTTGGACTATTTAACATGTCTGCTTCAGGGGCAAGCTGCGGGATAGTATGCGAAACAGGTATACTGCTCGTGATAGAGACCACCTGGGATTTCCGTAATGCGGCATGGCTTGTCTGCTTCCCTGGTCCTTGCATCGTCTGTGTGGCAATTGAACTGCCGAACAAGCCTTCCGAAGAGTAGGGTCCTGGAAGGAAGAGAAAAGTATAAAAAAGGTTGGCAGCCCCTGGTTTCAGCCATGTTTTGGGCATGCCGTGATGGTGCCCCTCCCCCTATGCCCATGGTATTTCTAGGGCGTAGTTATGTATGCAAAGTACTGGCGTCGCCTTTTTGCGGGGGTTGGGGTTGGGTCCGCATTGCTACGCCTGCTCGAAACGTGCCAGGCGGTCTTGTTGTAGGTTACTCCGGGCACGCTTGACTGTGTCCGGATGTTTAATGGCCGGACTGGAGAACTGCCTGGAGAGGCTGCTTTGTACTTCCGCTGCAAGGGCCGCCGTGTGCTCCTCCGTTCGGAGGGAGCGTTCGGTGTTTCCATTGACCGTAATTACTCCTCGAGGGCCTGGCATCTTGAGCTTAAGGTATGCGTAGTGCGGGACCGCATTGAACTTGGCGAATGCGGTTCGCCCGAGCAGTGCATGGTAGCCACTGCGGAACAGGACTATGTCGAAGATTAATGTCACACCCTAGCTAGTCCATGCATTAGAGTGTGCATCATGTTTACTTTCATCAGAAACTTGAAATGGGGAAGGCAGAACCCCCAGCACCCCCCCTGAAATCAACTAGGTTTTACTAAAAATAATTTCAATGAACCTGAAATGCCCTTCTAAAATGTTCACCCTCTTTGCCTTGGGTTAGAACCTTTGGGAAAATAGGTGCACATTTTTCTATGTCAACAGAAGGTCACTGATTTAATTCATAAATATTTGAATTTGGGCATTTAAATGCTATTAAATAATTCAAGTGCTCAAATAATTCTGGAAATAATTGTTTGCTGTTAGGAATAATCCCAATAGAGCCCACAATTATTTTCAGGATTTTAGAAAGTGCCTAGGTATTTTAATTAAAGCCCTAAAGCTACAGAATAATAGAAAAAGAAAACAAAAATCAAAAAGGGGGAAAGAAGCCCACCAGGGCCTTACCTGGCTCGGCCCAGCCGACTGGCCAGCGCCAGTCACCCCCTACCTCGCGCCAGGAGGCAGGGGCGCGTGCTCGCCGCGCGCCGGCCACGCGCCGGCCACCTCCTACTTCTGCCGACGCCGGGAGGCACCTAGAGACGCCACGGGACCCCCTCGATCCTCTCCCGTCCTCTCTCACTCTCCCCCTCGTCTCCCTCATCCTCTCCCACGATGGCCGAGCGCGCCCCTCGCCGCCGATCGCCGTAGCCGTCGCCAGAGACCTCCCCTCGCCCCTCCGACGAGTCCATAAGCTTCGCCTCGGCTCCCTCGTCCTCCCCACCGAGCCACGCTTCGCCGGAAGCCCTGCAACGCCGCCTTCGCCCTCGTCTTCAACCTCGGGCATCCGAGATCGCCGGCGACCTCACCTCTTCTCCAGCCCGTCCCCGAGCCCGCTGAGGCCACCGCTGCACTCCCCGTGAGCCTCTCTCTCGATCCCCACCTTCCCCTTGCTCGTTTGCACCCTGTAGCTCCGATTTCCACCGCGTCTGAAGCTCGCCGGTGTTGTGCCTCGTCGCCGTCGTGGCCAGGGCCACCGTGGCTTGAAGCCAGGCACACCACCATGATCAGCGCAGCCCCAGGGACCCGTTGCCACCACCAGTTCTTCCTCCCGTGCACCGTAGCCTCGAATCCGACCTCGCCCGAACTCCGGCGGCCGCCAAGCTCGTCACCAGCGTTGTTTCTGGCCACCCCGAGCCCAACTATCACCACCAAACGATGTGGCTCGCTCCCCGCATCGTGTAGCACATCTCCGCCGCCGTTTTGGTCGCCTGAGGGCGTTTTCCGAAGCCCTTCGCCGTCTCGGGCCTCGCCGGCGGCTCAACGCCGGCGAGTTGACCCAGTTTGACCCCTGGGTGGGCCCAAGTAGACCCCCCTGAGTCTATGACAGGTGGGGCCGGTCTGTTAACTAAATTAGGATTAGTTTTAATTAAATCTTAATTATTCAGTCACTGACTAGTGGGCCCTGCCCAGTAATTAGGCTAATTAAACGTAGTTAGTGCACTGAGAGGCTGATAGAAGGGCCCCACCAGTCAGGTTTGACCTGGGCTGGCGCCTTTGACCTGCTGAGGTCAGCATGACGCAATGCTGATGCAGTAATGCATTTTCTGGAATTATTTTTATTCAGGAAATTCCAGAAAATAGTTCAAACTTCAAAAATTCATAGAAATTCAACCATAACTCCAAATGAGATAAATTATATATGAAAAATTATCAGAAAAATTCAATCTATCCATCTGTAATGGTTTCATGCATGACAAAACAAGTTTACCCTGCTGTTTAAGAAGAATAAGGAAATGCCCTATAAATGCAATAATTAATGAGCTAATATTTGAATCTTGGATTCAAATGAGTTCACCCCTTTCTGTTTTAGCTTGCATTAGGCCAAAACACATTCATATTGCCATGTCATAGCATGCATCATATTGTTGCATATCGTCATGTGTTGATTGTGCTCGGTTGTGTTCTTCGTGGTAGGTTCTGCCTCCGAGGATATTCACGAGTATCCAACTGAAGGGCAGTATCCCGTTACCACTCCATCAGGCAAGCAACCATTGATCATTCCGATACAACCCATGTTCTCGCTCCTGCTCTTGTTACTGCATTAAGACAACACGATTCAAACTGTTGTGTGCTACGGTAGTTGAACCCTTATCCTCTGCATGACCTGTCATTGCCACAGTAACTAGATGAAACCCACTAGCATGTGTAGGAGTTGATTGAGCCATGTTTTGTGATTCCTACCTTGCTATGCCTGCTATGATTAGAGTTGTGTCAGGGCTGGTTCATCTGGGTGATGGGCTAGAGTGAAATGCTTGTGTCGGTAATATGTGGGATGTGTTGAACATGTTTTGGTAAAGGTATCGATGAGAGGCCATGTAGGAGTACATGGTGGGTTGTTTCATTGAGGCTGTCCCTAAGAACTGAGTTCTGTATGCGTGATTTAAGATTCAGCTACTAACACACATTGGGCCCTGAAATATGACCTCGCTCGACTTACTGACCCCTCTCGCCTCAGTCCAGGAGTTGCAACTAGTTTCTGGTGTTTGTAGGTTAAGTGTTGGCGGCCGTGCGTAGCGCTGACCCTAGGGGTGGGCTATGTTGCAGTGGATACACCATGGCACGGTGTACCGAGTCACTCGTTTGGTGTCTTGGGAACCCTGTTCACATCCTTCGGGGCCGTTGAGGACACCCCGGCTGGATTTCCTTGCAGATGGAACCTGAATAGGCGATGACCCTGGACTAGAGACTTGTGAGGTTAGTCAGGTCGTGGTCTACACCCACGTCGATTTTCGCTTGAAGTCTGCCGAGCACATTTCGTGTGCAGACGCTAAGTGGTGGAAACATGTGTGATGAAGTACACCCCTGCAGGGTATAAAACTATTCGAATAGCCGCGTCCGCGGTAAAGGACTACTTGGTTGCCTATACAGTTCATAGACAAGTTAATGGATACTACTAAAAGACTCAAGATAAGTGTGAGTATCGAGGATGGCCCTCTTGCAGGATAACGAGGGAGGATCCCTGGTGGAGTATTGTGTTGGTGAGTAGTGGACTCGTGTGCGAAAACTATTTTACTAGAGAGGTTCCGTAGGATAGCTTAGCCAAGAGTCAAAGCTGGCTTGCTGCATAACCCCACCACCTTCCTGAGAATGAGCATGTATAGTAGGTTCTGATGTAAGACTTGCTGAGTACCTTTGTACTCATGTTTGTTTATTATTATTTTCAGACGACAACACTGCCCCCTCCGATGGGTTTTATGTAGATCTTGACGTCGACGAGTGACTAGCCACCCAGGTGGTGATCCCGGCCATGGAGGGCCCTATGTAGATAGACAGGCTTGAGAAGCCTTCCTTCTTTTTTAGATTCTGTACTCAGGCTAGTTGCTTCCGCATGTGCCTGTATGATTGTATGACTTGAGTGTCGGGTCATGTGACTCCTATCTGTATGAACATGTTATCTATGGCTCCCTGGAACCTTTAAATAAAGTACTTGAGTTGTAGAGTTTTGTTGTGATGCCATGTTGTGTGTACTCATATCGGGCATCTTGTGTGTATGATTGAAATGCTTGGTATGAGTGGGATCCGACAATCTAGTTGTTTATCCTTCGCAGCCTTTCTTATGGGGAAATGTAGTCTAGTGTTCCTCGAGCCATAGTAGTCTGCTACAGCCCGGTTCACCGGAGTCCTGCTAGCCCAGCACTACTGTTCAGGACACTTGACTGGCCGGCATGTGTTTCACTTCGTCCCTATGTCTGTCCCTTCGGGGAAATGTCACGCGGTGACTTCCGGAGTCCTGCCTAGCCTGCTACAGCCTGGAACCCCCGGAGTCCTATTAGCCCAGTGCTACAGCCCGGAATCACTCGTTGATGACCGACATGTTCGATGTGATTCATGTATGCCTGTCTCCATAGGTCTGTGCCGCTTTGGGTTCACGACTAGCCATGTCGGCCCGGGTTCTCTGTCATATGAATGCTAGCGACACTATCATGGTAAGGCGCAAACGGTCCCGGGCCATGGTAAGGCGTCACCCGTGGGATACCGTGCGTGAGGCCGCAAAGTGATATGAGGTGTTACCGGCTAGATCGATGTGACTTGGAATCGGGGTCCTGACAGCGTTGGCATCAGAGCCGGACTGCCTATAGGTTCGTTGAGCCAAACTGGTCGATGTCGAGTCTAGAAATGCTTTAGTTATATGTAAGGGAATTGATTGTGGGAGGGAATGTAAGGTTCTTTTACTCCTTTACCCTATGCCTCTGATCTGACTCATTCTCTTCTCATTCAACGTGGGTTAAGGACTAGGCTCTCTTCTTCTATCAGGTTCACGTGTTACTAATCCGTAGTAGCTTATAGGATTATTGCTATGAGTCCCAGTCCAATTTCTACTATTTTAGTATGTTACTATTTGAATCAGAACCTTGATATGATGTTGTTGAGCGGTATTGTGAATTGTTGTGGATGTCTCAAACCTTTTTCTGAGCATTTACAGCCGTTATGCTGTCCATTTTCCCCTAGGAATTCTGATGTCTTTGTCTTATGGTTGTGCTTTCAGATGGCCAACCGCCCTCAAAACCAAGTGGTTCGCCTGACCAGGTGCCTCGACGTGCCCGGTCATACTGCTATGTTAGTCCAGGTCATGATCGAGACAGGATACCGTTGGTATCCCGAATACACTGTCGAAGAGCAGTTCCGCGACTTTAATCAAAGCCAGTATTTCTGCACCGTCAGGATATTTCCTTCCTATCCTGGATCTACCGAGCCCCTTCACTGTTCCTATGGACTCGGGGTTACCGTTGAGATGGCTGTGCAGGATGCTGCCTACTCCATGATGACCATCTTGCGAGTCCGGACTGGCCTGCTTCGGAACACTGACTTCCGTTACATGCCAGCTTCACTTCCGGGAGCCCAAGGATATCTTCAGGCTATCTATACTGACTCCACTCAGGAGGACTCATCAACTCGTACCACCGCGGAGATGGTCGAAGATAAGGACCGAGAGAATCGGGCCTTGAGGCTGGAGCTTTTTAATACTCGTGCTGATCATTGGGCCACATTGACTCGGTTTGCACCCGCGGTGCAAGCTGGATGTATGGATACAATGGATCTGTATCCTGCGAGATCAGCTCTACCAGACATGGTGGATTGGCGTGATGTGGGAGGCATCACCCCACCCCATGGTCCCCACAGGCCACCGTTTGTTGGTCCAAGACCTCATCCTAGCCCCTATAGTCCACAGACTCCTCAGGACCGTCTGTTTCCGGATGATCACGTTGAACTTCCAGGCTATGGAGGTGACTTCTATGAGGACTACTACGGAGCTGTCTGAGTTAGTAGTAGTACCACTAGTATTGTAGTAGTTGTATCTCCACTGTCCTGCGTGACTTATGGAATATGACTTTGCGTGTAATCGATTCCAGAGGTGTAGACAAATAATGTATAGGAACTTGGAATGCCTCCAATGAGATGTAACGTCTCTCATCATAGTTGTAATGTAGCCTAGGCTTGTACTAAACTATGTATGATGTGGATGACCGTTGGTATGTATGTGGCAGTTTTATATTACCATGACATACGGATGGGCATCTCTGCATTCCGTGTTATCCATTACATTCTGCACTTCCTTGCTAAGTTTGAGCCATCCTTGACTAAACCGTTGTCTTGTTTTCTCCTAGGATGGTCAACACCCGCGGCAACCCTGCTGTCCCGGAGCAGGGGGAAGCCAGTGCAGCTAGAGGTGAAAATCTGCCTCACCCGCCTTCTCTGGCCGAAGTGATGCTGGAGGCGGAAAGAAACAAGCGTGAGACCAACCGCCTGCTGGAGCGGATTGAGCAGAACACTGCACGCCACCCACGAAATGACTTGGTGTCAATCAATGACTTTATCAAGCTGTACCCACCAAAGTTTAACCATTCCGTCGAGCCCCTCGACGCGGATGATTGGCTTCGCAGCATCACACACAAGCTACGTTCTGCCAACGTAGCCGAAGTCGACAAGGTTACCTATGCTGCCTATCATCTCGAAGGCCCCGCTAGCCATTGGTGGGAAAACTACGAAGCTATGCGCCCGGTCGGTCAAATCACTACCTGAGTTGAGTTCAGTGAGGCTTTCCGTGAGCATCACATTCCGGAAGGTCTCATGGATCGCAAGAGGGAGGAGTTCTGTAACTTCATCCAAGGAAGGCTGACTGTGGATGCATATAGTCGTGAATTTGGGAACCTGGCACGCTATGCTCCTGAAGAGGTTTCTACTGACGCCAAGAAGCAGGCAAGGTTCCGCAAGGGACTTAGCCCTGAGCTTCGCCGCGATCTCCGTCTACACGAGTGCACATCCTTTTAGAAGTTGGTCAATAAAGCTATCAGTGCTGAGACAGGCCAGACTGATTATGACGCTTCACGCAAGCACTCCCGTGATTTTGGGTCTTCATCCGGCTCTGGAGCTCAGAAGCGCCGGGTGTGGATTCCAAGCACAGCACTGCCACCCAGATTCATCCCGAGGCCGTCCTTTGAGGCGCCTCGTCCCAACCAGCAATTCGCACCGCCCAAGCCCTATGGTGGCCCCGCTGCTAATGCTGCTCCACGCCCCACTGTGGTAACATGCTTCAAGTGTGGAGAGCCGGGTCACTATAGTCGAGAGTGTCCCCAGAACAACCCCAATCAAGCTGGAAAGTCCGTTGGCCGTGGCAAGCCCGCGGGAAAGACTTTCTACGCCAAGCCGGCCACCACTGCCCGTGGCCATGTTAACTATGTTTCAGCCAAGGAGGCTCATGAGGATCCCAACGTCGTCCTTGGTACGCTCCTTGTTAACTGCCATCCGGCATCTGTTCTTTTTGATACTGGAGCATCTCATTCATTCATATCCGAGAATTATGCTCGGTTGCATAACATGACATTCTGTGACATGCCCACTTCCATGGTAATTCAAACTCCGGGTTCCAAATGGCAAACTTCTAGGGTAAGCCATGGGAATGAAATTCTTGTCGATAGACTTGTCTTCCTTGCATCTTTAATAGCTCTCAAGTCCTCCGACATAAACATCATCTTGGGTATGGACTGGATGTCATCTCATTATGCCAAGATCGATTGTGCCACTAGAACTGTTCAACTCACTCACCCCTCGGGCAAGACAGTTAATGTCTTAACTCAAGTGGCCAAGCGCCAACTTTACTCCCTAAATGCCAACCCTCTTCCAGCCCTTGAGGACGTTCCGGTAGTCCGAGACTTTCCGGATGTGTTTCCAGAAGAACTGCCAGGTGTTCCACCTGACAGGGATGTCGAGTTTGTGATAGACCTTGTTCCAGGAACCATTCCAATTTCTAGAAGACCCTACAAGATGGCACCCTTAGAATTAGCCGAGCTTAAGAACCAACTCGATGAGTCCTTGAACAAGGGGTTCATCCGTCCTAGTTCCTCTCCTTGGGCTTGCCCCGTCCTCTTCGTCAAGAAGAAGGATGGAACAGATCGAATGGTCGTAGATTACCGACCCGTCAACTTGGTCACTATCCAGAACAAATACCCGCTTCCCAGGATCAACGACCTGTATGACCAGCTCGCTGGATCCTCAGTCTTCTCCAAGATGGATTTGAGGTTGGGCTACGATCAAATCAAAATCAGAAATGGGGACATTCCCAAAACGGCCTTTGTTACTCGTTATGGCCAATACGAGTACACCGTTATGTCCTTCGGTTTAACCAATGCCCCGGCCACCTTCTCCCGGTTAATGAACTCGGTTTTCATGGAGTACTTGGACAAATTCGTCGTAGTATACCTCGATGATATACTCATCTACTCCAAGAATGAAGAGGAACATGCCGAACATCTAAGGCTGGTATTGATGAAACTTCAGAGCATCACCTTTATGCCAAATACTCCAAGTGTGAATTTTGGTTGTCAGAAGTGACCTATCTAGGCCATGTAATCTCTGGTAAGGGTACTGCTGTCAATCCCGAGCGAGTTCAAGCCGTCCTTGATTGGACTCCACCTGAAACGGTCAAGCAAGTTCGGAGTTTTCTTGGCCTAGCGAGCTATTGCCGCCGCTTCGTCGAGAACTTTTCCAAGGTTGCTAAACCTCTAACTGAACTCCTCAAGAAAGATAAAAAGTTCGAGTGGACTCCACAGTGCGAGTTCAGTTTTCAGGAACTGAAAAGATGCCTGACATCTGCTCCCGTACTGGTACCACCAGATTTCTCCAAGGACTTTATTATCTATTGCGACGCCTCGTGACAAGGACTAGGTTGCATACTCATGCAAGATCGTCAGGTAATTGCCTATGCCTCACGGCAATTACACCCACATGAGGAAAATTATCCCACACATGATCTAGAGCTTGCAGTCGTAGTCCATGCACTTAAAACCTGGCGACATTACCTTCTCGGTAATCGTTGCGAGATCTTCACCGATCACCAAAGTTTGAAATATATCTTCACCCAACCAGATTTGAATCTCAGGCAAAGACGTTGGGTCGAGTTGATCTCGGATTATGACTTAGGAATAACTTACACCCCGGGCAAAGCCAATGTCATGGCTGATGCGCTAAGCCGTAAGTCCTATTGTAACAACCTAATGTTACAACAAAGTCAACCACTTCTCCATGAGGAATTTCGTAAGCTTAATCTTCACATTGTTCCTCGAGGATTCCTATCTACCCTGGTGGCGAAACCTACCGTTATGGATCAAATCATAGCTGCCCAAAAGCGTGATAAGGGCATATCCCGGACTAAGGAAAACATTGCTAGCGGAGTTGCTAAATGTTTTTCCATGGATGAACAAGGTGTTGTCTTCTTCGAGAACCGTCTGGTGGTTCCCAAGAAACAACATCTACGCCAGATGATCCTTAAGGAAGCTCATGAATCCCCTCTCACCATTCATCCCGGTAGTACTAAAATGTATCAAGACCTACGCCAGAGGTTTTGGTGGACTAGGATGAAGAGAGAAATCACTCAATACATTGCTAATTGTGACATTTGTCGTCGTGTTAAAGCAGAGCATCAACGGCCTGCTGGCACCCTTCAACCTTTGGCTATTCCTGAATGGAAATGGGACAAAATCAGTATGGATTTCATCACTGGGTTTCCCGGGACCAAGAGAGGGAATAATGCCATCTTCTTCGTCGAGGCTTGCCTCGTCTTCGGAGGGAGGCATATGATTATTGTCCTCGACCTCTCTATCAGCCGCTCTCCCATGGGGGTTGGTTTCTCCATCCTCCTGTGCTAAATCTTGCTCGGGGGGATGTTCTTTGGCGCTTTCCGGGGTATTATTATCTCCCATGTTGGAATCGCCGTTTTTGTGTTGGCGGGATTTTGAGCGGCGCCGCTGACGCCGGCACTTTTGCTGTTTCTTGGAGGGGTCATCCTCCATTGTTCCATCGCCCTCTCCCTCTTTTGGGGTGTCCACCATGTATATGTCATATGACGAGGTGGCTTTCCAGGGCCTAGTATGCGCTGGTTCTTCATCATCTCCTTCATCGGCGTCCATACCGTCGATGTATTCGGAATCGAAGTCGAGCATGTCGGTTAAGTTGTCGACAGTGTCTACAAAGTGGGTGGTGGGTGGGTTTTGAATTTCTTCATCGTCCGTACCCCAACCTTGCTGACCGTAGTCCGGTCAGGGCTCTCCTGACAAAGAGAGAGACTTCAGTGATTTCAAGATATGACCGAAAGGCGAGTGCTGAAAGACGTCCGCGGCCATGAACTCCATGATCGGCGCCCAATCGGATTCGATCGGCAGGGGCACGGAGAGTTCGGAGTCCGAAGAAGAATCCGGCTCCATGGAGTCACGAGTCCTGTAGAGTACAGGGCTGGTGTTCGGCTCAACCGTCGTTGGGATTGCAGCCCCCGAGGCGGCGTCCAACCGCCCGTCCTCGATCGGCGCGGCCGGCTCCGAACTAGGGGTCAGAACCGATGCGGGTACGGCCTCCAGGGCACTGTTCGGCGGCAGAGCTAGATCATGCTCGTCGTGACAGTGCAGCGCGCTCGGCAGTGGTTCGAATCCGTCGAAGATCAAGTCCCCTCGGATGTTGGTCGTGTAGTTTAAACTTCCGAATCTGACCTGACGGCTAGGGGCGTAGCTTTCGATCTGCTCTAGATGGCCAAGTGAATCGGCCCATAGTGCGATGCCACCAAAGACGAAGATCTTTCCGGGGAGGAAGGTCTCACCCTGGACTGCATCGCCATTGATGATCGTAGGAGCCATCAGGCCTGACGGCGACGGCACAGAGGAACTCTCAATGAAAGCACCAATGTCGGTGTCAAAACTGGCGGATCTCGGGTAGGGGTCCTGAACTGTGCGTCTAGGCCGGATGGTAACAGGAGGCAGGGGACATGAAGTTTTACCCAGGTTCGGGCCCTCTTGATGGAGGTAAAACCCTACGTCCTGCTTGACTAATATTGATGGTATGGGTATTACAAGAGTTGATCTACCACGAGATCAGAGAGGCTAAACCCTAGAAGCTAGCCTATGGTATGATTGTTGATGTGTATGTTGTCCTACGGACTAAAACCCTCCGGTTTATATAGACACCGGATAGGGTTAGGGTTACATAGAGTCGGTTACAATGGTAGGAGATCTGAACATCCGTATTGCCAAGTTTTCCTTCCACGCCCAGGAAAATCCCCTCCGGACACGGGACGGAGTCTTCAATCTTGTATCTTCATAGTCCAGGAGTCCGGCGGAAGGTATAGTTCGGCTATCCGAACACCCCCTAATCCAGGACTCCCTCAGATAGATCTTGGTTTTTGGATCTCTCAAGTTCTTCATAATGATAAGCAGATATAAATCCCAAGTGACTCAAAGAATAGAGCTATGCTCCCCGGCAACGGCGCCAGAAATTAGTCTTGATAACCCACAAGTATAGGGGATCGCAACAACTTTCGAGGGTAGAGTATTCAACCCAAATTTATTGATTCGACACAAGGGGAGCCAAAGAATATTCAAGTATTAGCAGCTGAGTTGTCAATTCAACTACACCTAGAAACTTAGTATCTGCAGCAAAGTGGTTAGTAGCAAAGTAATATGATAGTGGTGGTAGCGGCAACAAAAGTAAAGACAGCAAAAGTAATGTTTTTGGTATTTTGTAGTGATTGTAACAGTAGTAGAGGAAAAGTAAATAAGCGTAAACCAGTATAGGGAAAACTCGTTGGCACCGGATCAGCGATGGATAATTATGCCGGATGCGGTTCATCATGTAACAGTCATAACATAGGGTGACACAGAACTAGCTCCAATTCATCAATGTAATGTAGGCATGTATTCCGTATATAGTCATACATGCTTATGGAAAAGAACTTGCATGACATCTTTTGTCCTATCCTCCCGTGGCAGTAGGGTCCTATTGGAAACTAAGGGATATTAAGGCCTCCTTTTAATAGAGAACCGGAACAAAGCATTAGCACATAGTGAATACATGAACTCCTCAAACTATGGTCATCACCGGGAGTGGTCCCGATTATTGTCACTTCAGGGTTGCCGGATCATAACACATAGTAGGTGACTATAGACTTGCAAGGTAGGATCAAGAACTCCCATATATTCATGAAAACATAATAGGTTCAGATCTGAAATCATGGCACTCGGGCCCTAGTGACAAGCATTAAGCATAGCAAAGTCATAGCAACATCAATCTCAGAACATAATGGATACTAGGGATCAAACCCTAACAAAACTAACTCGATTACATGATAAATCTCATCCAACCCATCACCGTCCAGCAAGCCTACGATGGAATTACTCACGCACGGCGGTGAGCATCATGAAATTGGTGATGGAGGATGGTTGATGATGACGACGGTGACGAATCCCCCTCTCCGGAGCCCCGAACGGACTCCAGATCAGCCCTCCCGAGAGGTTTTAGGGCTTGGCGGCGGCTCCGTATCATAAAACGTGATGATTTCTTCTCTCTGGGTTTTTTCTCTCTGAAAGCAAATATATAGAGTTGGAGTTGGCGTCGGAGGGCATCCAGGGGGCCCACGAGGTAGGGGGCGCGCCCTAGGGGGGCGCCCCCCACCCTCGTGAGAAGGGTGTGGGTCCCCTGGTCTTCATCTTTGGCGAGGATTTTTTATTATTTTTTCTAAGATGTTCCGTGGAGTTTTAGGTCATTCCGAGAATATTTGTTTTCTGCACATAAAACAACACCATGGCAATTCTGCTGAAAATATCATCAGTCCGGGTTAGTTCCATTCAAATCATACAAGTTAGAGTCCAAAACAAGGGCAAAAGTGTTTGGAAAAGTAGATATGACAGAGACGTATCACCTGCGTCGGTAGAACATCATCATCGTCACCACGCCGTCGTGCTGACGAAACTCTCCCTCAACACTCGGCTGGATCCGAGCTCGAGGGACGTCATTGAACGTGTGCAGAACTCAGAGGTGCCGTACATTTGGTACTTGATCGGTCGGATCATGAAGACGTACGACTACATCAACCGCGTTGTGCTAACGCTTCCGCTTTCGGTCTACGAGGGTACGTGGACACACTCTCCCCTCTTGTTGCTATGCATCACCATGATCTTGCGTGTGCGTATGAATTTTTTTGAAATTACTACGTACACCAACACTCTCCCCCTCGCTTCCGGTGGCACCGGAGTGCCACCGAGGGCCATCATCATCACCGCAATCTTCACCAACAACTTCACCGCCGTCGTCACCAACTCTTCCGCCCTCTATGCGGTGGTGTAACCTCTCTCTTACCCGCTGTAATCTCTACTTAAACATGGTGCTCAACGCTATATATTATTTCCCAATGATGTATGGCTATCCTATGATGTTTGAGTAGATCCGTTTTGTCCTATGGGCTATTTGATGATCAAGATTGGTTTGAGTTGCATGTTTTATAATTGGTGTTGTCCTATGGTGCTCTTCGTATCGCGCAAGCGTGAGGGATCCCCGCTGTAGGGTGTTGCAATACGTTCATGATTCGCTTATAGTGGGTTGCGTGAGTGACTGAAACACAAACCCAAGTAAGGGGATTGTTGCGTATGGGATAAAGAGGACTTGATGCTTTAATGCTATGGTTGGGTTTTACATTAATGATCTTTAGTAGTTGCGGATGCTTGCTAGAGTTCCAATCATAAGTGCATATTATCCAAGTAGAGAAAGTATGTTAGCTTATGCCTCTCGCTAAAATAAAATTGCAATAATGATTACCAGTCTAGTTATCGATTGCCTAGGGACAAATAACTTTATCGTAACAACAAGCTCTTTACTAAAACTAACTTAGTTGTGTCTTATCTAAACAGCCCCTACTTTTTATTTACGTAATCTTTATTATATTGCAAACCTATCCAACAACATCTACAAAGTACTTCTAGTTTCATACTTGTTCTAGGTAAAGCGAACATCAAGCATGCATAGAGTTGTATCGGTGGTCGATAGAACTTGAGGGAATATTTGTTCTGCCTTTAGCTCCTCGTTCGGTTCGACACTCTTACTTATCGAAAACTGTTGCGATCCCCTATACTTGTGGGTTATCAAGACCTTTTTCTGGCGCCGTTGCCGGGGAGCAATAGCATGGGGTGAATATTCTCATGTGTGCTTGTTTGCTTTATCACTAAGTAATTTTTATTTGTTGTTCTTAGTTGTTTTATATCTTTAGTTATGGATAGGAAACGCAAAATACCAAAAAAATTAGTTGTACCTACTAAACCAATGGTTGAAGAACCACTCAAAATCTATCACACTGCTGAAGCTTATTACTCGGATCATCTTCGATCCCTATGTGCTCGTGCTGAAACCCCAACTAGCTTACTTGAGGGCAAATCTTTAGATGAGCATGCTTGTTATGTGCGACACCGAATATCTGAAAAGGGGAAAATTTTACTAGGTCAAATTCATCGTTTGCAATGCTATGCTTGGAATTTATGCGAAATATATGATATTACTTGTTGTTCTGAAAACCCTAAGAAACACCTTCCCTATCAATGTGAGTTTAGTGACAATGGAATCGTATCTTCGTATGCTAAGGGTGTTTATAGTTACTATGATGTTCAACAAACTGAAGAATTTGTTGCTTTTAAGGGTGCCTATGAAATTGCTTCTTTGATTGAAACGTATGATGCTACTCTTTACAAATCTGAAAATTTTGACATACTTAAATATTTCTATGATAATTATGCTTCTAATGCCTATGTTGAACCATATATTGAGGACTACCCCGCTGTCCAAGAAGAGACTAATATTTTACAGGAGTCTATGGAAGAAGAAATTGATGAAACTGTGAGCTCATTGGATGAAAAAGATGAGGAGGAGAGCGAAGAACAAAAGGAGGAAGAGCGGATTAGCTACCCGTGCCCACCTTCTAATGAGAGTAACTCTTAAACTCATACATTGTTTAATTCCCCTTCATGCTTACCGAAGGATGAATGCTATGATAATTACTATGATCCCGTTGATTCTCTTGAAATATCCCTTTTTGATGATGCTTGCTATGCTTGTGACCAAGATGCCAATATGAATTATGCTTATGGAGATGAACTTGTTATAGTTCCTTATCTTAAACATGAAATTGTTTGCTATTGCACCCACACATGATAGTCCTATTATCTTTTTGAATTCTCCAAACTACACTATATCGGAGAAGTTTGTGCTTATTAAGGATTATATTGATGGGTTGCCTTATACCGTTGCACATGATGATTTTGATGAATATAATATGCATGTGCTTGCTGCTCCTACTTGCAATTATTATGAGAGAGGAACTATATCTCCACATCTCTATGTTTCCAATATGATAAAATTGCAAGAAACTATTTATACTATGCATTGGCCTTTACTATGTGTGCATGAATTGTTCTTTTATGACATGCCGATGCATAGGAAGAGAGTTAGACTTCGTCATTACTTGATATATGTTACTTTGAGCTCACTACTAAATTACAAATCATTGTTAATTAAAATTGGCTTTGATATACCTTGGGATCCAGGTGGATCCATTACTTGAGCACTATATGCCTAGCTTAATGGCTTTAAAGAAAGCGATGCCTGGGAGACAACCCGGAAGTTTTAGAGAGTCGTTTATTTCTGTTGAGTGCTTCCATATAGTTTAAAAACAACAAAAATAAAGAAGGGAACCCAAAACTTTTCCAAAAAGTAAAGTGAAAGTGAGAAAGACAAGCATTGTTGAAGTGGGAGAGCTCCTTGAACTTTGTTCATGCTCACGGCAACTTTGTGAATCTTGATTATAGAAACTTTTCAACAAAAATAATTATCCCCTTGTACAATTCCATTGTATTATAAAAATAATGTGCCAAGGTTTGCCTTTAGGATGTTTACATTTGCTTGATGGTTTGTACGGTGCAGGACGGAAACTTTGGCTGTAGTTCGTGATTTTACATTTTTAGCTGGAACTTCAAATGGTTCTGATTATTTTTGCAATGTCTTTCTATAAAAATTGTTTATTTTTTCTAATTTTGGCAGAATTTTTCAAGCATCATAAGTATGGTGAATGTTCAGATTATTACAAACTGTTCTGTTTTAGACAGCTTCTGTTTTTGATGCATAGTTTGCTTGTTTTGATGAAACTATCGATTCATATCAGTGGACTAAGCCATGAAAACGTTATATTACAGTAGACACAATGCAAAAACAATGAATTGGTTTGCAACAGTACTTATAGTAGTGATTTGCTTTATTATACTAACGGATCTTACCGAGTTTTCTGTTGAAGTTTTGTGTGGATGAAGTGTTCGATGATCGAGGAGGTCTCGATGTGAGAAGAAGGAAGAGAGGCAAGAGCGCAAGCTTGGGGATGCCCGAGGCACCCCAAGTAAATATTCAAGGAGATTCAAGCGTCTAAGCTTGGGGATGCCCCGGAAGGCATCCCCTCTTTCTTCAACAAGTATCGGTATGTTTTCGTATTCGTTTCATTCATGTGATATGTGCAATCTTGGAGCGTCTTTTGCATTTAGTTTTCACTTTTCTTTTATGCACCATGCTGGTATGAGATAGTCCTTGGTTGATTTTATAGAATGCTCTATGCACTTCACTTATATCTTTTGGGTATGGCTTTATAGAATGCTTCATGTGCTTCACTTATATCATTTGAAGTTTGGATTGCCTGTTTCTATTTACATAGAAAACCGCCATTTTGTAGAATGCTCTTTTGCTTCACTTATGTTTGTTATAGCACGGGCATATATTTTTTAGAAAGAACTAAACTCTCTTGCTTCACTTATATCTATTTAGAAAGATGACAGGAACTGGTCATTCACATGGTTAGTCATAAAATCCTACATAAAACTTGTAGAACGCTGAATATGATATGTTTGATTCTTTGCAATAGTTTTTGCGATATAAATATGGTGATATTAGAGTCATACTAGTGGGTAGTTGTGGATTAGTAGAAATACTTGTGTTGAGGTTTGTGATTCCCGTAGCATGCACGTATGGTGAACCGTTATGTAACAAAGTCGGAGCATGAGGTATTTATTGATTGTCTTCCTTATGAGTGGCGGTTGGGGATGAGCGATGGTCTTTTCCTAACAATCTATCCCCCTAGGGGCATGCGTAGTAGTAGTTTGCTTCGAGGGCTAATAAACTTTTGCAATAAGTATGTGAGTTCTTTATGACTAATGTTGAGTCCAGGGATTATATGCACTCTCACCCTTCCACCATTGCTAGCCTCTCTAGTATCGCGCAACTTTCGCCGGTGCCTTAAACCCACCATATACCTTCCTCAAAACAGCCACCATACCTACCTATCATGGCATTTCCATAACCATTCCGAGATATATTGCCATGCAACTTCCATCATCATCATACACATGACTTGAGCATTCATTGTCATATTGCTTTGCATGATCGTAAGATAGCTAGCATGATGTTTTCATGGCTTGTCCGTTTTTTGATGTCATTGCTACGCTAGATCATTGCACATCCCGGTACACCACCGGAGGCATTCATATAGAGTCATATCTTTGTTCTAGTATCGAGTTGTAATATTAAGTTGTAAATAAATAAAAGTGTGATGATCATCATTATAGGAGCATTGCCCCAGTGAGGAAAGGATGATGGAGACTATGATTCTCCCACAAGTCGGGATGAGACTCCGGACGAAAAAAAAGGGAAAGGCCAAAAAAAGAGAAGGCCCAAAAAAGAAATAAAATAATAATAATAAAATGAGAGAAAAAGAGAGAAGGGGCAATGTTACTATCCTTTTACCACACTTGTGCTTCAAAGTAGCACCATGTTCTTCATATAGAGAGTCTCTTGAGTTACCACTTTCATATACTAGTGGGAATTTTCATTATAGAACTTGGCTTGTATATTCCGATGATGGGCTTCCTCAAACGCCCGAGGTCTTCATGACCAAGCAAGTTGGATGCACACCCACTTAGTTTCAGTTTGAGCTTTCATACATTTATAGCTCTAGCGCATCCGTTGCATGGCAATCCCTACTCACTCACATTGATATCTATTGATAGGCATCTCCATAGCCCGTTGATACGCCTAGTTGATGTGAGACTATCTTCTCCTTTTTGTCTTCTCCACCATCATATTCTATTCCACCTATAGTGCTATGTCCATGGCTCACGCTCATGTATTGCGTGAAAGTTGAAAAGGTTTGAGAACGTCAAAAGTATGAAACAATTGCTTGGCTTGTCATCGGGGTTGTGCATGATGTGAATATTTTGTGTGGTGAAGATGGACCATAGCCAGACTATATGATTTTGTAGCGATAACTTCCTTTGGCCATGTTATTTTGAAAAGACATGATTGCTTTATTAGTGGGCTTGAATATTATTGTTTTTATGTCAAATGATAGACTATTGCTTTGAATCACTCGTGTCTTAATATTCATGCCATGATTAGATATGTGATCAAGATTATGCTAGGTAGCATTCCACATCAAAATTTCTCTTTTTTATCATTTACCTACTCGAGGACGAGCAGGAATTAAGCTTGGGGATGCTGATACGTCTCCATCATATCTATAATTTTTGTTGTTCCATGCCAATATTCTACAACTTTCATATACTTTTGGCAACTTTTATACTATTTTTGGGACTAAGATATTGATCCAGTGCCCAGTGCTAGTTCCTGTTTGTTGCATGTTTTTTGTTTCGCAGAATATCCATATCAAACGGAGTCCAAACGGGATAAAAACTGACGGAGATTTTTTTGGAATATATATGATTTTTGGGAAGAAAAATCCACGCGAGACGATGCCCGAGGGGGCCACGAGGCAGGGGGTGCGCCCCTGACCCTCGTGGCCACCCCGTAAGGCGGTTGATTCCCTTCTTTCACCGCAAGAAAGCTAATGTCCGGATAGAGATCATGTTCAAATTTTTGCCCAATCGGAGTTACGGATCTCCGGGAATATAAGAAACGGTGAAAGCGAAGAATCTGAGAACGCAGAAACAAAGAGAGACAGAGAGACATATCAAATCTCGGAGGGGCTCTCGCCCCTCCCATGCCATGGAGGCCAAGGACCAGAGGGGAAACCCTTCTCCCATCTAGGGAGGAGGTCAAGGAAGAAGAAGAAGAAGGAGGGGGGCTCTCTCCCCCTCGCTTCCGGTGGCACCGGAGTGCCACCGGGGGCCATCATCATCACCGCAATCTTCACCAACAACTTCACCGCCATCATCACCAACTCTTCCCCCCTCTATGCAGTGGTGTAACCTCTCTCTTACCCGCTGTAATCTCTACTTAAACATGGTGCTCAATGCTATATATTATTTCCCAATGATGTATGGCTATCCTATGATGTTTGAGTAGATCCGTTTTGTCCTATGGGCTATTTTATGATCAAGATTGGTTTGAGTTGCATGTTTTATTATTGGTGCTGTCCTATGGTGCTCTCCGTGTTGCGCAAGCGTGAGGGATCCCCGCTGTAGGGTGTTGCAATACGTTCATGATTCGCTTATAGTGGGTTGCGTGAGTGACTGAAACACAAACCCGAGTAAGGGGATTGTTGCGTATGGGATAAAGAGGACTTGATGCTTTAATGCTATGGTTGGGTTTTACCTTAATGATCTTTAGTAGTTGCGGATGCTTGCTAGAGTTCCAACCATAAGTGCATATTATCCAAGTAGAGAAAGTATGTTAGCTTATGCCTCTCCCTCAAATAAAATTGCAATAATGATTACCGGTCTAGTTATCGATTGCCTAGGGACAAATAACTTTCTTGTAACAACAAGCTCTTTACTAAAACTAACTTAGTTGTGTCTTTACCTAAACGGCCCCTACTTTTTATTTACGTATTCTTTATTATCTTGCAAACCTATCCAACAACATCTACAAAGTACTTCTAGTTTCATACTTGTTCTAGGTAAAGCGAACATCAAGCGTGTGTAGAGTTGTATCGGTGGTCGATAGAACTTGAGGGAATATCTGTTCTGCCTTTAGCTCCTCGTTGGGTTTGACACTCTTACTTATCAAAAACTGTTGCGATCCCCTATACTTGTGGGTTATCAAGAATGACCCTCTTGTTGTAGAACTGCTCCGACTCCCAGGTCGCTTGCATCAGTCTCGATGACGAATTGCTTGCTAAAATTTGGTAGAGCGAGAACCGGAGCTGTCACCAAAGAGTGCTTCAGGGTGTCGAATGTAGTTGTGCAATCACTTGTCCATACAAAAGGAACATGTTTCTTCAGTGTAGGATCTAGTAGAAGGAGTGTCTAGAGGGGGGTGAATAGACACTTAATGCTAAAGTTGCACTTTTTAAGATTTTTCGGTTTAAGTGGAGTTCGGGCACAATTTTAACATACACAATACATATCAAGCAAGCATGCACCGAGTATATAGGCAGCGGAAAGTAAAGCATGCAACTTGCAAGAATGTAAAGGGAAGGGTTTGGAGGATTCAAACGCAATTGGAGACACGGATGTTTTTCCCGTGGTTCGGATAGGTGGTGCTATCCTACATCCACGTTGATGGAGACTTCAACCCACGGAGGGTAACGGTTGCGCGAGTCCACGGAGGGCTCCACCCACGAAGGGTCCACGAAGAAGCAACCTTGTCTATTCCACCATGGCCATCGCCCACGAAGGACTTGCCTCACTAGCGGTAGATCTTCACGAAGTAGGCGATCTCCTTGCCCTTACAAACTCCTTGGTTCAACTCCACAATCTTGTCGGAGGCTCCCAAGTGACCCCTAGCCAATCTAGGGGACACCACTCTCCAAGAAGTAACAAATGGTGTGTTGATGATGAAATCCTTGCTCTTGTGCTTCAAATGATAGTCTCCCCAACACTCAACTCTCTCTCATAGGATTTGGATCTGGTGGATAGAAGATTTGAGTGGAAAGCAACTTGGGGAAGGCTAGAGATCAAGATTCATATGGTAGGAATGGAATATCTTGGTCTCAACACATGAGTAGGTGGTTCTTTCTCAGAACATATGGGTAGGAATGGTGTATGTGTTCTGATGGCTCTCTCTTCGAATGAAGAGGTGGTGGAGGGGTATATATTGCCTCCACACAAAATCCAACCGTTACACACAATCTACCAATCTCGGTGGGACCGAATCAGAAAACTCGGTCGGACCGAAATGGTAAACCTAGTGACCGTTAGGAATTTCGGTGGGACTGAGATGCAACTTGGTAGGACCGATTCGGTTAGGGTTTGGGCATAACGCAATCTCGGTGAGACCGATCGCACAAACTCGGTGAGACCGAGTTCGGCAATTAGCTAACCAGAGAGTTGGTCAGGCAAACTCGGTGGTACCGACTTGCTCTTTCGGTGAGACCGAAAAGTTACAAGAAGGAAACATAGAGTTTACCTTGCATTCTCGGTGGGACCGATTGCATATCTCGGCGGGACCGAAGATATTGCAACAGGTAACAGAGAGTTTGCAAGCCCATCTCGGTGAGACCGAGAACCTTATCAGTAGGACCGAATTGCTAGGGTTTGGCAGTGGCAAATGACAAGTGAAACTCGGTGGCGCCGGATTGACAGAATCGGTATGACCGAGTTTGGCTTAGGGTTTAGGTCATTTGTGGATATGGAAAGGTGGTTGAGGATTTTGGAGCATATCACTAAGCACATAGAGCAAGAGGCTCATTAAGAAACACCTCATCCCTCCTTGATAGTATTGGCTTTTCCTAAAGACTCAATGTGATCTTGGATCACTAAAATATAAAATGAAGAGTCTTGAACTTTTGAGCTTGAGCCAATTCTTTGTCCTTAGCATTTTGTGGGTTCCACTTTCACATCCATGCCACTCCATTGTTGAACTTATCTGAAATATACTAGGTAAAGGTATTAGTCCAACAAGAGATATGTTTTCATCAATTACCAAAACCACCTAGGGAGCACTTGTGCTTTCAATCTCCCCCTTTTTGGTAATTGATGGCAACATACATCAAAGCTTTAGATAAAGATATAAAGAATAGCAAGTAAAGCTTTGGAAGGACATGTAACAAGCATAGGCTCCCCCTACATGTATGCACTCATGTGAATATGAAATATAGAGGCATGTGAGGGCATAACCATGACAGAGTGGGCAATGTGTTACATGTATCTTGGCCATATGCATCAGAGTAAAAGATTGTTAAGGAAAATACCTTCATGCTCATGAGTCCTTCTTGCAAACAGTATGTACATAAGCAAGAACTTCTCATACTCATGATTTTGATGCATACACTTACCTTGTAGTCTTTGGTTGACTTAGGATGGAATGAGCCTGCACAAACAAGGTTAGATAACACAGGTACATCCACTAGCCAGAGTAAACTGAAGAAACCACAAGAATACCAAGACTGGGATGACATGTAGAGAGTAAGTACTAGGTACTGCATTGAATTCAACATGTCCCCAAGGGTAAAGATATGCAATGAATTTTACTGATTTCTTTCCCATAGGTGTCTTGCTCCCCCTCAATCTTATATGGGATATTCGGAGAAGATAGGGAATAGAAAATCAGAGCTAAAAGAAACAAAACAAATGAACATGTCTTTCCCCCTAAAAAGACATGTGACATCTTTCCTCTTGATCATCAAGCATCTGGGATCCTTGAGTATTGTCTCTCCCCCTAGGGATCTCTTTCTCCCCCTTAATACATTATCTGGGACATCTGGGATCCTTGAGGTGTTCTCTCCCCCTTTAGTGCTTTGATGTGATCTCTTTCTCCTCGAAGATAAGCTTTGATGTGATCTCTCTCTCTCCCCCTTTGACATCAATTTCCAAGAAGGTTCTTCTGGAATCCGTCCAAAAGGTTTGGTCCTTGAGACTCGGCATAAAGCAAAGAATAAAATTGGGATGCTTGTAGAGGACAAGATTCATTGAGTGGAGCTAGATCAGAAGAATTATAGGTTATGTGACAAACTGTTTTTCCTATTGTGAAGTCGGTGGCACCGAGTGGTATGATTCGGTGGTACCGAAGGAATTCGGTTGGATCGAAAATTACAATTCGGTGAGACCGAGTTCACACAGAGAAAAACACTTGTCACCTCAGCTCACTAGACATGCAGGATCTCACAAAGATTTGCAATGAATTGAATGAAGGATTTGCAAGGAATTGCATGCAGAAAATGCAGAACAAAAACAAAAAGCAAAGAGAAGAAGCTGAAGGATCTAGATGAAGTTGAAAAGGATAAAGAAAATAAATATGCATGAGACAAATGCAATAACACAAAAAGAACACAAGAGAACTTCATCTAGAGTTGGGCGGTGACATTGTCACCTATGTTGGAGTATATTGACTTGGGAGTCAAGTGAGAACACTTGATCATAGGTCATACTCATCGTTTAAGCTCAAAATGGTGTTGCCATTTTTCGTTTAAGCATCTTGATGTATTCACATCTTGTTGAGTTGCTTTGACTCATGTCTTCGAGTAAAGCTTCTCTTAAGATGGGATAACATACCTTGGGTGGTGGAGTGGTTCTTGCTGATGTAGTTGAACTTGTGTGGGTGCTTAAGGTTGATGTAGTCCATCAAGAATTTGGAGCACCACTTGGAGTTTGAGTCCATCTACCTACATGGGTTAGTTCTTGCAAGGAAGAGCACTTGTGTATCCAAAAATGACAATCATGAAGCTCAACATAGAATTTGTCAAAGGATATGTTTGAATGGTTTTGTGCTTCCTTGTCTTCAACCACCATTGTGTAGAGACTTGGTGATGTAGAGATTGCTCAAGATGTGAGTGAGTTGCAATCCCATGGAATTAGTTTCAACCAAGTACCTACATGGGTTAGACAACATGCAAGGTACAAATATATCCAAGACATAAGATAGTCATCATAAGAGATATATCATGGATTAGTCATAAGCTCATGTCTTGCATGTGTCCAATGGAGTTCCTACTCCACGTTTGAAGCATCAATGATGTTCAATTCTCCTCTTAGCCTGCAAAAAACTTTCTCATCAAGTGGTTTAGTGAATATATCCGCTAATTGCTTGTCAGTGCGAACATGCTTAAGATTAATGTCACCCTTAGCAACATGATCTCGAATGAAATGATGACGAACTTCAATATGCTTAGTTCGAGAATGTTGTACGGGATTATGACCAATTTTGATAGCGCTTTCATTGTCACAAAGTAGTGGAACATGTTTCACATAAATTCCATAATCTTTAAGAGTTTGGGTCATCCAAAGTAATTGAGCACAACATGAACCAGCGGCAATGTATTCCGCTTCGGCAGTGGATAAGGATACCGAGTTTTGTTTCTTGGAGGACCAAGACACAAGAGATCTGCCAAGAAATTGACAGGTACCCGAAGTGGACTTCCTATCAACCTTGTCTCTGGCATAATCCGAGTCAGAATAGCCAACAAGATCAAAAGAAGACCTCTTAGGATACCAAATGCCAAAGTTTGGTGTGTGAATTAAGTATCTCACTATCCTTTTCACAGCCTTAAGATGACATTCTTTAGGAGTAGCTTGATATCGTGCACACATGCATACACTTAGCATAATATCGGGACGTCAAGCACATAGGTATAGTAATGAACCAATCATAGAATGATAAACCTTTTGATTAACTGGTTCACCATCTTTGGTCAAATCATTATGTCCACTAGTGGGCATGGGTGTAGACATACCTTTGCACTCTTGCATATTAAACTTCTTGAATAAGTCCTTGGTGTACTTCGTTTGAGAAACAAATGTACCTTCCTTAGTTTGCTTGATTTGCAAACCAAGAAAGAATTTGAGTTCACTCATCATAGACATCTCAAACTTCTCTAACATTAGCTTTCCAAACTTTTCACTAAAGAGAGGGTTAGTTGAACCAAATATGATATCATCAACATAGATTTGACATACAAATAGTTCTCCATTAACCCTTTTAGTGAAGAGAGTAGAATCAATTTTACCAATTTCAAAACCACTTGCAATAAGGAACTTGGTCAAGCATTTATACCATGCTCTAGGAGCTTGTTTAAGACCATAAAGAGCTTTGTGAAGTTTGTAAACATGATTAGGTTTCTTAGGATTGACAAAGCCGGGAGGTTGTTTGACATAAACTTCCTCCTCTATTTCACCATTTAGAAAAGCACTCTTAATGTCCATTTGGTACAAGGTGATATTATGGTGATTAGCATAGGCAAGTAAGATGCGAATGGACTCAAGTCTAGCAATGGGAGCATATGTCTCACCATAGTCCATACCTTCGACTTGTGTGTACCCTTGGGCGACGAGACGTGCTTTGTTGCGGACCACTTGTCCATCTTCATCTTGCTTGTTGCGAAACACCCATTTGGTGCCAATGATGTTGTGGTTGTTGTCGGGCTTCTCAACCAATGTCCAAACTTGGTTTCTCTCAAAATTGTGTAGCTCTTCATGCATAGCGTTTATCCAATCCGGATCTTCCAATGCTTCTTCAACCTTCATAGGTTCAATGCTAGAGATGAATGAATAGTTTTCACAAAAGTTAGCTAAACGAGTTTTTGAGCGAGTGATTCTCCCGGTTTGTATATCATTGAGGATTTGCTCGATGGGATGATCTTTGGCAATTCTTGCTCGAACTCGTGAGAGCTTTTGCTTGGGTCTTCGTTGAGAATCTTCTTCATCTTGTTCTTCATCTTGTTCTTCTTCTTGGCATTCTTCATTGTTGACGTTGTCATTCTCTTGTCGTGGTGGGGAAGGAGGTTGTTGATGTTCGTCTTGATGTACTTCCTCGTCTTCTTCATCTCGGCGTGTCCCACTTGTGGATGCTTCCGTGTCGATTCTTGGTTCACCTTGTTGTGAAGTAGAAGCTTCCACTTGGACGGATGACGTACTCTCCTTCACCTCCGTTGGACGAACTTTGCCAATGGACAGGTCTTGGATTGCTTCTGAAGGGTCTTTGTCTCCTACATCAATTGGCAATTGCTCTACTTGCGAGCCATTAGATTCATCAAACTTCACATCTACCATCTCTTCAACCTTTCGGGTGAAATTGTTGTAGACACGGTAAGTGTGAGAGTTTGAGCCATAACCGAGTAGGAAGCCTTCATGAGATTTAGGAGCAAACTTTGAACGACGATGCTTATCAAGAATGTAGCACTTTGAGCCGAATACTCGAAAGTATCCAACTTGGGGTTTGTTACCGGTGAGGAGCTCGTATGCTGTCTTGCCGAGTAGCTTGTGAAGATACAAGCGATTTGTTGCGTGACAAGCTGTCTCAACCGCTTCCGCCCAAAAGTGCTTTGACGTCTTGTATTCATCAAGCATTGTTCTTGCCATTTCGATGAGCGTCCGGTTCTTCCTCTCAACAACTCCATTTTGTTGAGGTGTGTACGTAGCTGAGAACTCGTGTGAAATCCCTTCTTCGTCAAGAAAGGTGTCCACATTTGCGTTCTTGAACTCCGTTTCGTTGTCACTCCGAACCTTCTTGATCTTCACTTCAAACTGATTTTGGGCTTTCCTAGCGAAGTTTTTGAAGATCTTCTGGACCTGCGACTTGTCATTAAGAAAGAACACCCATGTAAATCTTGAAAAATCATCAACTATAACTAGACCAAAAGAATTTCCACCGAGACTTTTGTAGGCGTTGGGACCAAAAAGATCCATATGAAGCAGCTCGAGTGGCCTCCTCGTGGTCATGATGTTCTTCACGGCATGCCTTCCTCCAACCTGTTTACCTGCTTGACAAGCACTGCAAATTCTATCCTTATCAAATATGACATCGTTAACTCCAAGGATATGATTTCCTTTAATAAGCTTGTCAAGATTTCTCATGCCAACGTGACCTAGTCGTCTATGCCACAACCAACCGTTTGAGGATTTAGCAATGAAGCAAGTTTTAGGTTGTGCCTTTTTAGAGAAATCGGCAATGTAAAGATCACCTCTACGCACACCAGTAAAGACCATTTTATGATTGTCTCGACGAAACACTTGGAAATCTACCTCAGTAAATAGAACATTTAGGCCAAAATCAGCAAGTCTAGATACTGAAAGTAAATTGTAGCCGAGAGATTCAACGAGCATGACATTTTGAATGGAACTATCATGTGAGATGGCCACCTTACCAAGGCCAACTACTTCACCCTTTGAATTATCACCAAAGGTGACATATTTTCGAGGGCCGTCATTTTCAGCAAGCTCACGGAACATCTCTTCATCTCCGGTCATATGATCAGTACATCCACTATCAAGAACCCATTCCTTTCCACCTGACGCATATCCCCGAAGATTTTCCGTAAGACCAAAATGTCTCATTGTATCATCAAGGTCCAAGTCACTATCATCATCATCATAGTATCCATGTTCATCATGATCTTGTGACTCATCATTTCCTAGAGAGGGTAATTCATTAGATAAATGGTCATCAAAGTGGTCACTTTTATGAATTCTTATAGCTTCAAATATAATATCACTAATGATTCCAACATCTCCTTTAGCATGCTTGAGATTGGTAAGCTCAAATAGACAATCACCAAACATAGGATCACTAGAGTTCATCTTACTCAAGGCAATAGATTTATGGAGAATTTTATCCAAATTTTTCACGGAATGATCGGGAAATCGTTCCTCAAGAAATTTCCATATAGTGTAGGCACAATTAAGAGTAGGCAAACTAGCAATCAAATTTTTGGGCAATCCTCTAATGATGAGCTCAATGGTTCTAAGATTGCGAATCATGTCAATATCTTCATCTAGGGTAGGATGCAAAGGATCAATATGAGGTGCACAAGGGCTAGCAATATACTTGTTTAAATGATATTGATTGAAGATTACAAGCATCTCATTTTTCCACTCATGCAAGTGCTCTCCATCAAGAATAGGCACTCTATGTCTAAGACTCCCTAAAGTAGACACATCCATCTTCCTCCAATGGTGATTAAACCAAGGCAATGGAGACCAAAGCTCTGATACCACTTGTAGGATCTAGAAGAAGGAGTGTCTAGAGGGGGGTGAATAGACACTTAATGCTAAAGTTGCACTTTTTAAGCTTTTTCGGTTTAAGTGGAGTTCGGGCACAATTTTAACATACACAATACATATCAAGCAAGCATGCACCGAGTATATAGGAAGCGGAAAGTAAAGCATGCAACTTGCAAGAATGTAAAGGGAAGGGTTTGGAGGATTCAAACGCAATTGGAGACACGGATGTTTTTCCCGTGGTTCGGATAGGTGGTGCTATCCTACATCCACGTTGATGGAGACTTCAACCCACGAAGGGTAACGGTTGCACGAGTCCACGGAGGGCTCCACCCACGAAGGGTCCACGAAGAAGCAACCTTGTCTATTCCACCATGGCCATCGCCCACGAAGGACTTGCCTCGCTAGCGGTAGATCTTCACGAAGTAGGCGATCTCCTTGCCCTTACAAACTCCTTGGTTCAACTCCACAATCTTGTCGGAGGCTCCCAAGTGACACCTAGCCAATCTGGGAGACACCACTCTCCAAGAAGTAACAAATGGTGTGTTGATGATGAACTCCTTGCTCTTGTGCTTCAAATGATAGTCTCCCCAACACTCAACTCTCTCTCATAGGATTTGGATCTGGTGGAAAGAAGATTTGAGTGGAAAGCAACTTGGGGAAGGCTAGAGATCAAGATTCATATGGTAGGAATGGAATATCTTGGTCTCAACACATGAGTAGGTGGTTCTTTCTCAGAACATATGGGTAGGAATGGTGTATGTGTTCTGATGGCTCTCTCTTCGAATGAAGAGGTGGTGGAGGGGTATATATAGCCTCCACACAAAATCCAACCGTTACACACAATCTACCAATCTCGGTGGGACCGAATCAGAAAACTCGGTCGGACCGAAATGGTAAACCTAGTGACCATTAGGAATTTCGGTGGGACTGAGATGCAACTCGGTAGGACCGATTCGGTTAGGGTTTGGGCATAACGTAATCTCGGTGAGACCGATCGCACAAACTCGGTGAGACCGAGTTCGGCAATTAGCTAACCAGAGAGTTGGTCAGGCAAACTCGGTGGGACCGACTTGCTCTTTCGGTGAGACCGAAAAGTTACAAGAAGGAAACATAGAGTTTACCTTGCATTCTCGGTGGGACCGATTGCATATCTCGGTGGGACCGAAGATATTGCAACAGGTAACAGAGAGTTTGCAAGCCCATCTCGGTGAGACCGAGAACCATATCGGTAGGACCGAATTGCTAGGGTTTGGCAGTGGCAAATGACAAGTGAAACTCGGTGGCGCCGGATTGACAGAATCGGTATGACCGAGTTTGGCTTAGGGTTTAGGTCATTTGTGGATATGGAAAGGTGGTTGAGGATTTTGGAGCATATCACTAAGCACATAGAGCAAGAGGCTCATTAAGCAACACCTCATCCCTCCTTGATAGTATTGGCTTTTCCTAAAGACTCAATGTGATCTTGGATCACTAAAATATAAAATGAAGAGTCTTGAACTTTTGAGCTTGAGCCAATTCTTTGTCCTTAGCATTTTGCGCGTTCCAGTTTCACATCCATGTCACTCCATTGTTGAACTTATCTGAAATATACTAGGTAAAGGTATTAGTCCAACAAGAGATATGTTGTCATCAATTACTAAAACCACCTAGGGAGCACTTGTGCTTTCATTCAGCAAATCTGTCAAAGGTTTGGCAATGATGCCATAGTGATGAACGAACTTGCGATAATATCCTGAAAGCCCCAAGAATTAACGCAACTGCTTGACATTGAGTGGAACAGGCCATTGTTGGACTTGCTGAATTTTGTCTGGTTCGGTGGACACCCCCTGTTCACTAACGATGAAACCCAAGTAAGAAAGTTCTCGCTAAGAAAAAGAGCATTTGGAAGCCTTGACTTGCCACTTATCCTTGCACAAAAGGTGCAAAACTTCTTGAAGGTGCTGCAAGTGCTGCTCGAAGGTAGTTGAGAAGATCAATATATCGTCAAAAAAGACCAAAGCACAGATGCATAATACTGGTTTCAGAGTGTGGTTCATGGCTCCCTGAAATGTAGCCAGACCCCCAGCTACTCCATAAGGCAACACCTTGTATTCGTAATGGCCAGAGTGAGTCTGGAATGCGGTTATGTATTCTTCCCCCTCTGCCAATCTGATTTGATGGTACCCGGCACAGAAATCCAGTTTGGAGAACCAGCTAGCACCTGAAATTTCATCGAGCAGCTCGTCGATAACTGGGAGGAGAAACTTTGGGTTAACAGTCAATGCATTCAACTTACGGTAGTCTATGCAAAGCCGCCACTGCCCATCTTTCTTACGAACCAAGATTGCGGGTGAAGCAAATGGACTATGGGAGTGTTGAATAAGGCCGGATGCAAAGAAGCTCTTCGACTTGTCTTTCAATTTATGTCTTCGTTTTGGGAGTGTGTCTGTAAGGCCGTATGCTAATTGGTGTAGCACCCGGCAATAGGGGGATCCGGTGGTCACACGCTCGACTGGGTGGAAGCCCTTGTGGTGTTGCAAACACATCAGAGTATTCTTGTAAGAGCTGCTGAATTTTAGCCGGTGGGGGTACTGATTCTTTCTCAGGTTGCTTGTGTTTGTCAGCAACATTACAAAGGTACACCAAGTGGTCCACTTCTCCTTGAACGCACATGAAGTGTAATTCCTCAGAAGAAATGGTGGGACAGGTGCTGTCAGTGAATACATGTCCTTGCAACTGAATCAGATCATCCCAGACTTGATACTCACTGTTTTGTGGATCCAGTCAATATTGGGGTTCAGCTCTTCCAACCAATCCATGCCAACAATAACGTCAAACCCTCCTAGTGGTAAAACTTTGAAAGAAGTGGAAAATTGATGATCTTGTACAGTCCAAGGGCAGTTGGGCAGTTCTAGTTCACAGCGGAGTTCGGCACCATTTGCCACTTTCACCCAAGCCGGCTTAGGCAGCGCCTACAACCCTTGTAATTGAGGAACACAACGGGAATTAATAAAAGAAGCTGAACTACCAGAATCAACAAGCACCTCCACATTTTGTCCTTGAAGAACTGCAGTAAATTGTAGCAGTTTCGAAGAATCATTGCCATTGAACACCTATAAAGACAATGCATCTTCAGTTTCAGTTTGTTCAGTGGTCGGGCCCTTCCCTTCCGATGGTGCGATCCCCATGAAATCCATAAATTCTTCCAGCACATGCATCTGAATTGTTGTCGAGCAAGTGTGGCCGCGACCCCACCACTCCCCACACTTGAAGCACAAACCACGAGCCCTTCTGTATGCACGGAGAGTGTTGATCGGATTCGTTTCTGCAGATGCTTGACATGGCTGTTCCACCGGTGCCGCGCGAGCCTCATATCTGCCCTTGAATTCTGGTGTCTCTTTATTTTTGACAAACTTATTCAGCTCTTTCTTCCACCTCCTGAATAGTTCTGTCATCCTCTTAAGAGCAAAAGACTTGATTAATTGCTCTTTAACTGGCTTCTCCGGATCATCCTCTGGCGGTAGGGTGAAATTTGACTTCAGCTCGGTCCAAAGATCATTTTTCTGCATATCATTGACATAAGACACCTCAGGGTCTTCTGTAGCCGGCTTTAACCATTGCTGGATGCTGATCGGGATCTTGTCCCTAACCAAAACCCCGCACTGAGCAACAAATGCGCTCTTTGTCCGGAGGGGTTCAATCGGTTGGCCGTCGGGCGTGATTGCTATGATCTCAAACTTTTCATCCGAGCTCAACTTTTTCTTTGGGCCTCGTCTCTTTACCGAAGTTGTGCTCGATCCGGAGGGCTAGAAAAAAGAACAAAGACTTAATTAATATGTGTACATACCAAAACAATGAATGCATCAATTAGCTAGTCAGCAGAAGCTTAACTAATACATATACCTGGCCGGACTCGGTTCGGTCACCGGAGACGTCATCACGGTCTTCTTCTTGCACCGGCATTGTGTCACAGGAGCCGTCCTCACGGTCTCCTTCTTGCACCGGCATTAGGTCACCGGAGCCACCATAATCATAGCCAGCTGCTTCCAAACCATCGTTGTCGTTGAGAAACAACGAGCAGACGGCATCACTTCCTCGTGCGATTATGTCCCCCAACAACTCTTCGTGTACTTCGTCTCGGGCGGTGTCCATAGTTTCTACAAATATTTACAACATGGCGGCAATTATTATTCAAACATGACAGATGGATATATTAGTGGAAAACATAGAACTAATATTAATTAGTGGCCTCGACGCTGCTTCTCTAGGGTTTGGGGTGGCCTCGACGCTGCTTCTCTAGGGTTTGGGGTGGCCTCGACAACTCTTCAAGGATAAAAAAAGAAGAGGAAGAAGAAAAAAAAGAGGAGAAGAAAGAATAGAGGAGTAAGAACTCCTCTATTCTTTCTTCTCCTCTTTTTTTCTTCTTCTTCCTCTTTCTTTTATCGGGAACGAGGGTCGCCGAGTGGTAGAGGAAACCCTAAATAGCAAGTATCGTGGGTGTGAGACCTCGTTCCCGATAAAAAAAGAGGAATAAGAAGAAAAAAAGAGAAGAAGAGATCTTCTCTTTTTTTTTTCTTCCTCTTTTTTTATCGGGAACGAGGGTCATCGAGGGTCAGGGTCGCCGAGCGGTAGAGGAAACCCTAAATAGCAAGTATCGTCGATGTGAGATACATGTGGCCGTCGGTGTCGGACACTACATCCACGTCCCACAAGTGACGCGGGTCGACGCCCGTGTCACTTGTGGGACGTGGATGTACTGCCCGACACCGACGGCCACATGTATCTCACACCGACGATACTTGCTATTTAGGGTATATCGACCCCCCCCCCTCGTGTTGAAGTTATCGGGAGGTGGTATATATATATCGAACCCCCCTCGTGTTGAAGTTATCGGGAGGGGGTATGTCGACCACCCCCCCCTCGTGTTGAAGTTATCGGGAGGGGTATATCGACAACGACAGACCCGATAAAACATAAGAATACGAAGAAGAAATAAAAAGAGGAGAAGAAGAAGAAAGGAATAGAGGAGAAGATCGAAGAAAAAAAGAGAAGAAAAAAAAGAGGAGAAGAAGAAAGGAATAGAGGAGAAGAAGTTTTCTTCCTCCCCTCTTCTTCTCCTCTTCCTTTTCTTCCTCTCCTCTTCTTCTCCTTTTTCCTCTTCTTATTTTCCTTTTTCCTCTCCTAAATATATAAAACTTTTCTATAAATGAAACTAACCTAAAATGTACTAAATCAGAGAACATATATAGATAATCCTTTTCTAAATATTTAAATCTAACTTTTGCATATATGAACATATATACACAGAGAACATACAAACAAATATACATTTTTATAAAAAAGAAAAATACAAAATACAAACATATATATGAAAAAAAATCTGAAAAGAAGTAATATACACAATATATATACTGACATATATACATAATATACACAAAGAAGCAATATACACAATATACACAAGCATATAATATATATGTAAAAAAACAGGGGAGGGGCGCCAACGGAGGGGCAGGGCAACGGCGACGGGCGGGCCGGGGCGACGGCGACGGGCGGGGCGGGGCGACGGCGATGGGCGGGGCACGGGCGACGGGCGGGGCAGGGCGACGACGACGGGCGAGCCGGGGCAGGGCGGCGAGCGGCGAGCGGCGTCGGGCGAGGGCACGACCGACGGCGAGTGGGCGGTGATGGCGACCTCGGGCGGCTAGGGGAGGCGTGGCGATGATGGGCGGGGGCGACGACAACGGCGTCGACGGGCATGGGCGACGGGGCAGAGGGCGACGGGGCAGCGAGGAGAATGAGGAACTGAATGAAAATTTCACAAGTGTTTTCTTATATACTGAGAGCATTGGTCCTGGTTCGTGACACAAACCGGGACCAATGCCCCCTTTAGTCCCGGTTGGTGCCACCAACCAGGACCAAAGGCCTCTTTTCAGCAGCCCAAAGGGCGGGAAGCGGCGGCCTTTGGTCCCGGTTGGTGGCACCAACCGGGACTAAAGGGGGGCATTGGTCACGGTTTGTGCCACGAACCGTGACCAATGCCCCCCTTTAGTCCCGGTTGGTGCCACCAACCGGGACCAAAGGCCTGCGCCTGCCAAAGCCGCGGTGCGGTGGGATGTTTAGTCTCACCTCGCTAGCTGAGGAGCGGTCGCACCTGTTTATAAGCGCTGCCCCACCATCTCCATCAAACTCCTCAGAACTGTACGCCTCTGGGCCTAATCTCACACCGCTATGCCCATGGGCCTGCTGGACCTTCTGCGGGCCTGAATCCTGGCCCATGGATGGGCTTCTAGTCGTATTCACGCCGTGGTGGCCCAGTAGGTGGCATTTTTTTACTATTTATTTTTTCATTTCTACTTAGAACTAAATACTTATAGTTTTTTAGTGGTTTTTTTCTTTTAGGTCACAAAAATTATAAACTTTCTGTTAGTGCCATTAGTTTTAAATTTGAATAGTTTAAATTTGAATTTTTTTTCAAATTTGTGTGAATCACTAGTTTATGAATAACTTTACTATAAAAATTGATTTTTGAGTCATTTTTTTTCCTGCTATTTAATATTACTGTGTTTTATCATTACTATTTATTTTCTTTTGTTTTTTGCTTTATATTTTAATTCTTTTTGCTTTTAGTTTTAGAAAAATTATAAACTTTCTGTTAGTGCCATTAGTTTTCAAATTTGAAAACACTTTTTTTTGTTTTTTTGTTTTCTTTGTTGCTTTATTTATTTTATTTTGTTTCTACTTACAACAAAATACTTATTGTTGCTATTTTTATTTTTTTCAGTTTTTTTGTTTTGTTTTCTGTATTATTTATTTTCTTTTGTTTTTTGCTTTATTTTTTAATTCTTTTTGCTTTTAGGTCACCAAAATTATAAACTTTCTGTTAGTGCCATTAGTTTTAGAAAAATTATAAACTTTCTGTTAGTGCCATTAGTTTTAAAATTTGAATAGTTTAAGTTTGAATTTTTTTTAAATCTGTGTGAATCACTAGCTAATGAATAACTTTACTATAAAAATTGATTTTTGAGTCATTATTTTTCCTGCTATTTAATATTACTGTGTTTTATCATTACTATTTATTTTCTTTTGTTTTTTGCTTTATTTTTCAATTCTTTTTGCTTTTAGTTTTAGAAAAATTATAAACTTTTTGTTAGTGCCATTAGTTTTCAAATTGGAAAACACTTTTTTGGTTTTTTGTTTTCTTTGTTGCTTTATTTATTTTATTTTGTTTCTACTTACAACAAAATACTTATTGTTGCTATTTTTTTATTTTTTTTGTTTTGTTTTCTGTATTATTTATTTTCTTTTGTTTTTTGCTTTATTTTTTAATTCTTTTTGCTTTTAGGTCAGCAAAATTATAAACTTTCTGTTAGTGCCATTAGTTTTAGAAAAATTATAAACTGTCTGTTAGTGCCATTAGTTTTCAAATTTGAATAGTTAAAATTTGAATTCTTTGAAATTTGTGTGAATCACAAGCTTGTGATTAACTTTACTAAAAAATGAACATAGATGCACCTATAGAGAAAATTCAACCTAAATTCATAGTTTTCAAATGAACTCTGAAAAAGTTGGCATAGCATACTCGTGTGTTACAAAGTTGGCATGGTATCATCATAATAGTTGCGGGAGAAAGTCTTCACTTTTTCTTCGCTTGTGTCATTTGCTTATTGCGCCATAACCATGGATAATCTTCATTGTTTATCAGGATGCTCGGGTCAGCCTTGACATTGAAGGGAGGAATTTCATGAAACTTTTCATAATCTTCAGACATGTCTGTCTTGCCCTCCACTCCCAGGATATCCCTTTTTCCTGAAAGAACTATGTGGCGCTTTGGCTCATCGTATGATGTATTTGCTTCCTTATCTTTTCTTTTTCTCGGTTTGGTAGACATGTCCTTCACATAGATAACTTGTGCCACATCATTGGCTAGGACGAATGGTTCGTCAGTGTACCCAAGATTTTTCAGATCCACTGTTGTCATTCCGTACTGTGGGTCTACCTGTACCCCGCCGCATGACGGATTGACCCATTTGCACTTAAACAAAGGGACCTTAAAATCATGTCCGTAGTCAAGTTCCCATATGTCCACTATGTAACCATAATATGTGTCCTTTCCGCTCTCGGTTGCTGCATCAAAGCGGACACCGCTGTTTTGGTTGGTGCTCTTTTGATCTCAGGCGATCGTGTAAAATGTATTCCCATTTATCTCGTATCCTTTGTAAGTCAATACAGTCAAAGATGGTCCCGTGGACAACAAGTACAGCTCATCACAAACAGTGTTGTCACCTCTAAGACGTGTTTCCAACCAACTTCTGAAAGTCCTGATGTGTTAACATGTAATCCAGTCGTCCCACTACGATGGGTGTTTGGAGCGCAGACTGTTCTTGTGTTCATCGACATACGGGGTCACCAAGGTAGAGTTCTGTAGAACTGTGTAGTGTGCTTGAGACCATGAATATCCGTCCTTGCATATTATTGAGTCACTTCGAAGAGTGCCTTTTCCAGTCAGTCTCCCCTCATACCGCGATTTAGGAGACCTATCTTCTTAAGGCCAGGAATGAAGTCAACACAGAACCCGATAACATCTTCTGTTTGATGGCCCATGGAGATGCTTCCTTCTGGCCTAGCGCAGTTACGGACATATTTCTTTAGGACTCCCATGAACCTCTCAAAGGGGAACATATTGTGTAGAAATACGGGCCCTAGGATGACAATCTCGTCGACTAGATGAACTAGGACGTGCGTCATGATATTGAAGAAGGATGGTGGGAACACCAGCTCGAAACTGACAAGACATTGCGCCACATCACCCCTTAGCCTTGGTATGATTTGTGGATCGATCACCTTTTGAGAGATTGCATTGAGGAATGCACATAGCTTCACAATGGCTAATCGGACGTTTTCCGGTAGAAGCCCCCTCAATGCAACCGGAAGCAGTTGCGTCATAATCAAGTGGCAGTCATGAGACTTTAGGTTCTGAAAATTTTTCTCTGGCATATTTATTATTCCCTTTATATTCGACGAGAAGCCAGTCGTGACCTTCATACTGAGCAGGCATTCAAAGAAGATTTATTTCTCTTCTTTCGTAAGAGTGTAGCTGGCAGGACCTTTATACTGCTTTGGAGGCATGCCGTCTTTTTCGTGCAAACGTTGCAGGTCCTCCCATGCCTCAGGTGTATCTTTTGTCTTCCCATACACGCCCAAGAAGCCTAGCAGGTTCATGCAAAGGTTCTTCGTCACGTGCATCACGTTGATTGAAGAGCGGACCTCTAGGTCTTTCCAGTAGGGTAGGTCCCAAAATATAGATTTCTTCTTCCACATGGGTGCGTGTCCCTCAACGTCATTCAGAATAGCTAGTCCGCCGGGACCCTTTCCAAAGATTACGTGTAAATCATTGACCATAGCAAGTACGTGATCACCGGTACGCATGGCGGGCTTCTTCCGGTGATCTGCCTCGCCTTTGAAATGCTTGCCTTTCTTTCGACATTGATGGTTGGTCGGAAGAAATCGACGATGGCCCAGGTACACATTCTACCTGCATTTGTCCAGGTATATACTTTTAGTGTCATCTAAATAGTGCGTGCATGTGTGGTATCCTTTGTTTGTCTGTCCTGAAAGGTTACTGAGAGCGGGCCAATCATTGATGGTCACGAACAGCAACGCCTTTAGGTTAAATTCCTCCTGTTTGTGCTCATCCCACGTACGTACACCATTTCCATTCCACAGCTGTAAAAGTTCTTCAACTAATGGCCTTAGGTACACATCAATGTCGTTGCCGGGTTGCTTAGGGCCTTGGATGAGAACTGGCATCATAATGAATTTCCGCTTCATGCACATCCAAGTAGGAAGGTTATACATACATAGAGTCACGGGCCAGGTGCTGTGGTTGCTCCTCTGCTCCCCAAAAGGATTAATGCCATCCGCGCTTAAAGCAAACCATACGTTCCTTGGGTCCTTTGCAAACTCATCCCAGTACTTTCTGTTGATTTTTCTCCACTGCGACCCGTCAGCAGGTTCTCTCAACTTCCCGTCTTTCTTCCGGTCCTCACTGTGCCATCGCATCAACTTGGCATGCTCTTCGTTTCTGAACAGACGTTTCAACCGTGGTATTATAGGAGCATACCACATCACCTTCGTAGGAACCCTCTTCCTGGGGGGGCTCGCCATCAACATCACCAAGGTCATCTCATCTGATCTTATACCGCAATGCACCGCATACCGAGCATGCGTTCAGATCCTTGTATGCACCGCGGTAGAGGATGCAGTCATTAGGGCATGCATGTATCTTCTCCACCTCCAATCCTAGAGGGCATACGACCTTAATTCTTTGCTGCATATGTACTATCGGGCAATTCGTTATCCTTTGGAAGCTTCTTCTTCAATATTTTCAGTAGCTTCTCAAATCCTTTGTTAACCACAGCATTCTCTGCCTTCCACTACAGCAATTCTAGTACGGTACCGAGCTTTGTGTTGCCATCTTTGCAATTGGGGTACAACCCTTTTTTGTGATCCTCTAACATGCGATCGAACTTCAACTTCTCCTTTTGACTTTCGCATTGTGTCCTTGCATCGACAATGACCCGGCGGAGATCATCATCATCGGGCACATCGTCTGGTTCCTCTTGATCTTCAGCAGCTTCACCCGTTGCAGCATCATTGGGCACATTGTCTGGTTCCTCTTGATCTTCACCAGCTCCCCCCGTTGCAGCATCACCGTATTCAGGGGGCACATAGTTGTCATCGTACTCTTCTTCTTCGCCGTCTTCCATCATAACCCCTATTTCTCCGTGCCTCATCCAAACATTATAGTGTGGCATGAAACCCTTGTAAAGCAGGTGGGAGTGAAGAATTATCCGGTTAGAGTAAGACCTCGTATTCCCACATTCAGTGCATGGACAACACATAAAACCATTCTGCTTGTTTGCCTCAGCGGCATCGAGAAACTCATGCACGCCGTTAATGTACTCAGAGGTGTGTCTGTCACCGTACATCCATTGCCGGTTCATCTGCGTGCGTTATATATAATTAAGTGTCCAAATTAATAGAAGTTCATCATCACATTAAAACCAAAGTACATACATAGTTCTCATCTAACAACATATAGGTCTCCAGAGCATCTAATTAATTAAACCATACATTGAAACTATGTAAAACATTTCAATGCAAAAACAAATGCGATCATAATCGCAACCAAGGTAACAATTGATCCAACGGCATAATGATACCAAGCCTCGGTATGAATGGCATATTTACTAATCTTTCTAATCTTCAAGCGCATGGCATCCATCTTGATCTTGTGATCATCGACGACATCCGCAACATGCAACTCAAATATCATCTTCTCCTCCTCAATTTTTTTTTATTTTTTCCATCAACAAATTGTTTTCTTCTTCAACTAAATTTAACCTCTCGACAATAGGGTCGGTTGGAATTTCCGATTCACATACATCCTACATAAATAAAATCTATGTCACGTTGGTCGGCATAATTTTCATAAACAATAAATGAACCAATAGTTATAAAGATAATATATACCACATCCGAATCATAGACAGGACGAGGGACGATGGGGACGGATACCAAAACCATCGCACTATATAAGATGCAATAATAAAAGTAAGAAAATAATACAAGTATCTATGTAAACATACAAGTAAGAATATATTTTCCTTTCAAAAAGAAGATAAGAACAAGAGGCTCACCACGGTGGTGCCGGCGATGAGCTCGGCACGGGTGATCGATGGCGGTGAAGACGGGGACGGGGCGTGACGGACCGCTAAACCTAGACAAATATTGAGGAAAATGGAGCTTGGAGGTCGAGCTTGGAGAGGAGAAAGCTTAAGTAGTGTTGCTCGGGCATTCCATCGAACACCTTGTGTGCATAGGAGGTGAGCTAGAGCACCACCAAGCCCTCTCCCCCTCGGCCAGAAAAAACAGAGCAGTGTGCTCTGCTCTTACGCGAGGGGGTATATATAGTCACCTCATTGGTCCCGGTTGGTGGCATGAATCGGGACTAAAGGGGAGCCTTTGGTCCCGGTTCAAGCCACCAACCGGGACCAATGGTGGTGGGCCAGGAGGGAGGCCCATTGGTCCCGGTTCGTCCCACCAACCGGGACCAAAAGGTCCAGACGAACCGGGACCAATGGCCCATGTGGCCCGGCCGGCCCCCTGGGCTCACGAACCGGGTCCAATGCCCCCATTGGTCCCGGTTCTGGACTGAACCAGGACTAATGGGCTGACCCGGCCTGGACCGTTGCCCCCTTTTCTACTAGTGCATGTCACTCTTGGTTCATTGCATATCCCGGTACACCGCCGGAGGCATTCATATAGAATCATCTTTGTTCTAGTATCGAGTTGTAATCATTGAGTTGTAAATAAATAGAAGTGTGATGATCATCATTATTAGAGCATTGTCCCAAGTGAGGAATAAAATAAAATAAAATAAAATAAAGGCCACAAAAAAGAGAAGGCCCAAAAAAAGAGAGGCCGTAAAAAAGAAAAGGCCCAAAAAAATGAGAGAAAAAGAGAGAAGGGACAATGTTACTATCCTTTTACCACACTTGTGCTTCAAAGTAGTACCATGATCTTCATAGTAGAGAGTCTCTCATGTTATCACTTTCATATACTAGTGGGAATTTTTCATTATAGAACTTGGGTTGTATATTCCAACAATGGGCCTCCTCAAGTGCCCTAGGTCTTCTTGAGCAAGCAAGTTGGATGCACACCCACTTAGTTTCTTTTGTTGAGCTTTCATACATTTATAGCTCTAGTGCATCCATTGCATGGCAATCCCTACTCCTTGCATTAACATCAATCGATGAGCATCTCCATAACTCATTGATTTGCCTCGTTGATGTGAGACTTTCTCCTTTTTGTGTTCTCCACATAACCCCCTCATTATATTCTATTCCACCCATAGTGCTATGTCCATGGCTCGCGCTCATATATTGCGTGAAAGTTTATAGGTTTGAGATTACTAAGGTATGAAACAATTGCTTGGCTTGTCATCGGGGATGTGCATGATGAGAGCATTCTTGTGTGACGAAAATGAAACATGACTAAACTATATAATTTTGTAGGGATGAACTTTCTTTGGCCATGTTATTTTGAGAAGACATAATTGCTTAGTTAGTATGCTTGAAGTATTATCATTTTTATGTCAATATGAACTTTTGTATTGAATCTTTCGGATCTGAATATTCATGCCACAATTAAGAAGAATTACTTTGAAATTATGCCAAGTAGCACTCCGCATCAAAAAATTTGTTTTTATCATTTACCTACTCGAGGACGAGCAGGAATTATGCTTGGGGATGCTTGATACGTCTCCAACGTATCTATAATGTTTGATTGCTCCATGCTATGTTATCTAATGTTTTGGGAAATATTGGGCTTTATTATCCACTTTTATATTATTTTTGGGACTAACCTATTAACCGGAGGCCCAGCACAGAATTGTTGTTTTTGCCTATTTTAGTGTTTCAAAGAAAAGGAATATCAAACGAAGTCGAACCGGAACGAAATCAACTGGAGAACTTATTTTTGGAAGGAAAGCCACCGGATGGACTTGGACCCCACGTCATGAGGCAAGGGAGGAGCTCACGAGGGTGGGCCCCCCCTAGGGCGCACCCCCTGCTCGTGGGGCCCCGAAGCTCCACCGACGTAATTCCTGCACCCATATATACCCACGTACCCTAAAACTTCCAGACCACACAATATATCGGGAGTTCCGTCGCCAGAAGCCTCCGTAGCCACCGAAAGCCAATCTAGACCCATTCCGGCAGCCTGTCGAAGGGGGCAATCCCTCTCCGGTGGCCATCTTCATCTTCCCAGTGCTCTCCATGATGAGGAGGGAGTAGTTCTCCCTCGGGGCTGAGGGTATGTACCAGTAGCTATGTGTGTGATCTCTCTCTCTTTCGTGTTCATGAGGTGGTACGATCTTGATGTATCGCGAGCTTTGCTATTATAGTTGGATCCGATGATGTTTTCTCCCCCCTCTACTCTCTTGTAATGGATTGAGTTTCCCCTTTGAAGTTATCTTATCAGATTGAGTCTTTAAAGATTTGAGAACACTTGATGTATGTCTTGCCGTGGATATCTGTGGTCACACTGGGATATCACGTGATTCACTTGATGTATGTTTTGGTGACCAACTTGCGGGTTCCGCCCATGAACCTATGCATAGGGGTTGGCACACGTTTTCGTCGTGATTCTCTGGTAGAAACTTTGGGGCACTCTTTGAGGTTCTATGTGTTGGTTGAATAGATGAAACTGACATTGTGTGATGCATATCGTATAATCATACCCACGGATACGTGAGGTGGCATTGGAGTATCTAGGTGACATTAGGGTATTGGTTGATTTGTGTCTTAAGGTGTTATTCTAGTACGAACTCCAGAGCTGTTTGTGACACTTATAGGAATAGCCGAACAGATTGATTGGAAAGAATAACTTTGAGGTGGTTTCGTGCCCTACCATAATCTCTTCGTTTGTTCGCCGCTATTGGTGACTTTGGAGTGACTCTTTGTTGCATGTTGAGGCACACTTATATGATCTAATTATGTTATTATTGTTGAGAGGACTTGCACTAGTGAAAGTATGAACCCTAGGCCTTGTTTCAACGCATTGCAATACCGTTTACGCTCACTCTTATCATTTGTTACATTGCTGTTTTTATATTTTCAGATTACAAATACCTTTATCTACCATCCATATTGCACTTGTATCACCATCTCTTCGCCGAACTAGTGCACCTATGCAATTTACCATTGTATTGGGTGTGTTGGGGACACAAGAGACTCTTTGTTATTTGGTTGCAGGTTTGCTTGAGAGAGACCATCTTCATCCTACGCCTCCTACGGATTGATAAACCTTAGGTCAGCCACTTGAGGGAAATTTGCTATTGTCCTACAAACCTCTGCACTTGGAGGCCCAACAACGTCTACAAGAAGAAGGTTGTGTAGTAGACATCACTGACACATTTTGACAGCATGACATCACGTCATGGCCCAGTCATTATTCGAACTGTTTTTCCCAACCAGCACCGCACATATCGCAAGGCGGTTTTATTGACACGTCTTGTCAAAGCAGAGATCGTGTCCCCCCTTATTACGGGATTCTCATCAATACGGACATGGGTAACCCAACCGTGCCTGTTGGTATGACTCCTCAATTTTAGGCAAGTCGCAAATGACCATGAGGGGGATGCTTGATATTCACCCTCTTTATAAAGAGGCCAAGGCATGTCCTTTTTTCCCTCTCGTGCTCAATCGAATCCTTCCCCCGCCTCGAGTCCCAACACCCAAGGCTCAGGTCAGGCGCTTCGGACCTTCAACCATGTCCGGATCCAACTTCCAAGGTCGGTGGATGTCTTCCTCTGTCATAGAGGAGGACATCAAGAAGCTGAGAGAGGCCAGGTATCTGACCGCCGAAATCTCGCACAGGATGCCCGCTCGAGGGCAGGTCATCCCCACTCCCGAACCCAATGAGAGTGTTGTGTTCATCTCTCACTTCCTCTGAGGGCTAGGCCTCGCTCTGGATCCCTTTGTTATGGGGCTCATGTTCTATTATGGGCTGGATTTCCATGATCTGGCCCCGGATTCCCTCCTTCACATCTCGTCATTCATCGTCGTGTGTGAGGCCTTCCTCCGCATTACCTCACACTTCGGCATGTGGCTCAAGACCTTCAATGTGAAGCCGAAGATGATCGAGGGGCAGCACGCAGAGTGCGGAGGTGCCGTAATAAGCAAAAGTGTTGAGGCTCCATGGCCAGAGGGTTCCTTCCCAGAGGTGTCCAGTTTGTGGCAGCGGGAGTGCTTCTATATCACAGCTCCGTGGAGTTCCAAGTGGGTAGCCGCCCCTGCCTTTCGCTCAGGCCCCCCACAACAACTGACGTCATGGATCAACAAGGGGCTGAACTGGGGGCCAGTAAATGATGTGCCGATATTGCAGAGTCGCATCCGAGATCTCCTTGAGAGAGATGTCAGCCTGGTCATGGTAATGCAAGTCATGCTAGTTCGTCGAGTCCAGCCTTGCAAACGTCGACCCCTCCGTATGTGGGAATTCAACCCGGAAGGACCGCGAACTATTCAGCACTTCCTCGGTATGACGCTCGAAGAGATGTACAAATTGTTCTTCGGACCTCAAATAGAGTGTACGGACACCACCGAGGATGCGGGTCTGAGTTGTAATCGCCCTGATACCCAAGTAAGTAATCCCATGACTGAACATGTTGTCTTTCTATTTATCATAACATCATTATGAAAAGTCGCTCTTTGACTAGGACTAGATAACAAAGGCGAAGATGATCAGGTGTTCGGCCCACCTTCCCGAAGGCTTGACCAATCCAGTACTAGACAGAATGCTCGAGCCGGCGCCGTATGAGGCGCCCTCAAAGGAAGATAAAGGGGGAACAAAGAGGCTGAAAGCAAGCCTCACTCACTATTCGTCCAAACCGGGGGAGTTAGCGCCTCCGCGAAGGAGGATAGCCAAGGAGAAGAATATGAAATTCCCTCTCCCCAAGGAAGGAAGAGGACCACCTCGGAAGACCCGGAAACAAAGGTTTCCAAACGGGGAAGAAATCTCCGCCATAGGGTCCTGCCTTGAAGGGTACTCTTGTCGCACAGTGTCCGCAAGGGGATCATCCCTCTACCGAGTTCTAAGTAAACAAAAAGTAATTAATAGTAAAAATATCTTACATTACTTCTGAAGATAATAACCGAAGCATATGTCTTGCAGTTCGGATAGTAGCCCTTCTCAACAGAGTTCGTCTTCGGGGGATCTTCTTCCGGGGATGATGGAGAGCGAAACACCTCCCCCTGCCACCCCACCTCACGAGGCGGGCGACCCTGAAGTGTCGTCGCAGAGGGTTTCTCCTGATCCGCCAAGGCCAGAGGGTGATCCTTTGGCCACCCGAAGTCCCCAGTATCCGGCTCCTAAAGAGAGCAATAGAAAGAGTCCGGAACCGTACAGCATGCGGTCGGACGCTCTGAAGGATCTTCTGGAGCAATCGGCCATCTCAGAAGCGCATCGTACGCTAATGGGTATGGCAATTGAAAGGATTTCATCCGCTATAAGCGGGTTGCATGAAGCTTTTATGAGTCTGCTGAAACTGAAAGGCTTTGAGGTACGTGAAATAGTGTATGTTTTTTACAGTACTGCACACGTTAGGTGTGCCCTATGCAGATAGTAGCCCCTGAGACTCTGGTTGCCGTTGAAGACGGCGGCAAAAGGAGGATCATATTCCATGGTAATAACTAGACTGCCTTTATGTGTAGGTGGCTGAAGGTCCGGTGGCTAGCCGGACTGATGAGTTTGCCGAACTAAAGCGGCAGCTTGATGCGGCAGATGCCTGATGTCTACTACACAACCTTCTTCTTGTAGACGTTGTTGGGCCTCCGAGTGTAGAGGTTTGTAGGACAGTAGCAAATTCCCTCAAGTGGATGACCTAAGGTTTATCAATCCGTAGGAGGCGTAGGATGAAGATGGTCTCTCTCAAGCAACCCTGCAACCAAATAGCAAAGAGTCTGTTGTGTCCCCAACACACCCAATACAATGGTAAATTGTATAGGTGCACTAGTTCGGCGAAGAGATGGTGATACAAGTGCAATATGGATAGTAGATAAAGGTTTTTGTAATCTGAAATTATAAAAACAGCAAAGTAACTAATGATAAAAGTGAGCATAAACAGTATTGCAATGCTAGGAAACAATTTCACTAGTGCAAGACCTCTCAACAATAATAACATAATTGGATCATATAGCTATCCCTCAACATGCAACAAAGAGTCACTCCAAAGTCACTAATAGCAGAGAACAAACAAAGATATCATGGTAGGGTACGAAACCACCTCAAAGTTATTCTTTCCAATCAATCCGTTGGGCTATTCCTATAAGTGTCACAAACAGCCCTAGAGTTCGTACTCGAATAACACCTCAAGACACAAATCAACCAAAACCCTAATGTCACCTAGAGACTCCAATGTCACCTCAAGTATCAGTGGGTACGATTATACGATATGCATCACACAATCTCAGATTCATCTATTCAACCAACACATAGAACCTCAAAGAGTGCCCCAAAGTTTCTACCGGAGAATCACGATAAAAACGTGTGCCAACCCCTATGCATAGGTTCATGGGCGGAACCCGCAAGTTGATCACCAAAACATACATCAAGTGAATCACGTGGTATCCCATTGTCACCACAGATACGCACGGCAAGACATAAATCAAGTGTTCTCAAATCTTTAAAGACTCAATCTGATAAGATAACTTCAAAGGGAAAACTCAATCCATTACAAGAGAGTAGAGGGGGGAGAAAACATCATAAGATCCAACTATAATAGCAAAGCTCGCGATACATCAAGATCGTATCACCTCAAGAACACGAGAGGGAGAAAGAGAGAGAGATCAAACACATAGCTACTGGTACATACCCTCAGCCCCTAGGGAGAACTACTCCCTCCTCGTCATGGAGAGCACCGTGATGATGAAGATGGCCACTGGAGAGGGATTCCCCCTCCGGTAGGGTGCCTGAACGGGTCTAGATTGGCTTTCGGTGGCTACGGAGGCTTCTGGCAGCGGAACTCCCGATCTATTGCGATCCCCGATCGTTTTAGGGTATATGGAGATATATAGGTGGAAGAAGTACGTCAGGGGAGCCACGAGGGGCCCACGAGGGTGGAGGGCGCACCCAGGGGGTGGGCACGCCCCCCTGCCTCATGGATTCATCGTTGCTTCCCTTACGTGGACTCCAAGTCTCCCGGGTTGCTTTCCTTCCAAAAATAAATTCCCTGAAGTTTCGGGTCAATTGGACCCCGTTTGATTTTCCTTTTCTGCGATACTCTAAAACAAGGAGAGAAAAACAGAAACTGGCACTGGGATCTAGGTTAATATGTTAGTCCCAAAAATAATATAAAAGTGTATAATAAATCCCATAAACATCCAAAGTTGATAATATAATAGCATGTAACAATCAAAAATTATAGATGCGTTGGAGACGTATCAGCATCCCCAAGCTTAATTCCTGCTCGTCCACGAGTAGGTAAATGATAAAAACAGAATTTTTGATGTGGAATGCTACCTAACATATTTATCATGTATTTCTCTTTATTGTGGCAAGAATTCAGATCCATAAGATTCAAGACAAAAGTTTAATATTGACATAAAAATAATAATACTTCAAGCATACTAACTAATCAATCATGTATTCTCAAAATAACATGGCCAAAGAAAGTTCATCCCTACAAAATCATATAGTTTGGTCATGCTCCATTTTCGTCACACAAGAATGCTCTCATCATGCACAACCCCGATGACAAGCCAAGCAATTGTTTCATACTTTAGTAATCTCAAACCTATAAACTTTCACGCAATATATGAGCGCGAGCCATGGACATAGCACTATGGGTGGAATTGAATATAATGAGGGGGTTATGTGGAGAAGACAAAAAAGGAGAAAGTCTCACATCGACGCAGCTAATCAATGGGCTAGGGAGATGCCCATCAATTGATGTCAATGCAAGGAGTAGGGATTGCCATGCAACGGATGCACTAGAGCTATAAATGTATGAAAGCTCAACAAAAGAAACTAAGTGGGTGTGCATCCAATTTGCTTGCTCATAAAGACCTAGGGCACTTGAGGAGGCCCATTGTTGGAATATACAAGCCAAGTTCTATAATGAAAAATTCCTACTAGTATATGAAAGTGACAAAACAAGTGACTCTCTATCGTAAAGATCATGGTGCTACTTTGAAGCACAATTGTGGAAAAAGGATAGTAGCATTGTCCCTTTTATTTTTTGTTTTTTTACTTTTTTTATTTGGCCTTTCCTTTTTTATTTGGCCTTTCTTTTTTTTATTGTTTTTTGGGCCTTCCCTTTTTTGGCCTTTCTCTTTTTTTGGGGGACAATGCTCTATTAGTGATGATCATCACAATTCTATTTATTTACAACTCAAAGATTACAACTCGATACGAGAACAAAGTATGACTCTATATGAATGCCTCCGGCGGTGTATCGGGATGGGCAATGAATCAAGAGTGACATGTATGAAAGAATTATGAACGGTGGCTTTGCCACAAATACTATGTCAACTACATGATCATGCTAAGCAATATGACAATGATGAATGTGTCATGATAAACGGAATGGTGGAAAGTTGCATGGCAATATATCTCGGAATGGCTATGGAAATGCCATAATAGGTAGGTATGGTGGCTGTTTTGAGGAAGATATAAGGAGGTTTATTTGTGAAAGAGTGTATCATATCACGGGGTTTTGGATGCATCGGCGAAGTTTGCGCCAACTCTCAATGTGAGAAAGGGCAATGCACTGTACCGAAGAGGCTAGCAATGATGGAAGGGTGAGAGTGCGTATAATCCATGGACTCAACATTAGTCATAAAGAACTCACATACTTATTGAAAAAAATCTACAAGTCATCAAAAACAAAGTATTACGCGCATGCTCCTAAGGGGATAGATTGGTAGGAAAAGACCATCGCTCGTCCCCGACCGCCACTCATAAGGAAGACAATCAAATAACACCTCATGTTTCAAATTTGTTACACAACGTTTACCATACGTGCATGCTACGGGACTTGCAAACTTCAACACAGGTATTCCTCAAATTCACAACTACCCAACTAGCACAACTTTGATATCACTATCTCCATATCTCAAAAACAATCATCAAGTATCAAACTTCTCTTAGTATTCAATTCACTCTATATGAAAGTTTTTATTATATCCCTCTTGGATGCCCATCATATTAGGACTAGGTTCATAACAAAAGAAAATTACCATGCTGTTTAGGAATCTCAAAATAATATAAGTGAAGCATGAGAGTTCATCTATTTCTATAAAATAAAACCACCACCGTGCTCTAAAAGGATATAAGTGAAGCACTAGAGCAAATGACAAACTACTCCGAAAGATATAAGTGAAGATCAATGAGTAGTCGAATAATTATGCAACTATGTGAAGACTCTCTAACATTTAATAATTTAAGATCTTGGTATTTTATTCAAACAGAAAGCAAAACAAAATAAAATAAAATGACACTCCAAGCAAAACACATACCATGTGGTAAATAAAAATATAGCTCAAACATATACTTCTGGAACTCATAAAATTCTCAAATAAATTGCTGGACGTGAGGAATTTATCTATTAATCATATTCAAAAATAATTAACTAAATATCACTCTCCAAATAAAAATGGCAGAAATTCTCGTGAGCTCTAAAGTTTCTGTTTTTTACAGCATGGTCGCAAAGACTTTCCCCAAGTCTTCCCAAAGGTTCTACTTGGGCACAAACACTAATTAAAACATGAAAAAATGAATCATAACAGAGGCTAAATAAATTATTTATTTCTAAACAGGAACAAAAATAAAATTGGGTTGCCTCCCAACAAGCGCTATCGTTTAACGCCCCTAGCTAGGCATGATGATTTCAACGATGCTCACATAAAAGATAAGAATTGTAACATAAAGAGAGCATCATGAAGAATAGACTAGCACATTTAAGTCTAACCCACTTCCTATGCATAGGGATTTTTTTGTGAGCAAACAACTTATGGGAACAATAATCAACTAGCATATGAAGGCAAAACAAGCATAACTTCAAAACTTTAAGCACATAGAGAGGAAACTTGATATTATTACAATTCCTACAAGCATATGTTCCTCCCTCATAATAATTTTAAGTAGCATCATGAATGAATTCAACAATATAACCATCACATAAAGCATTATTTTCATGATCTACAAGCATAGAAAAATTACTACTCTCCACTTCGGCAAAATTCTTCTTATTCATAATAGTGGGAGCAAACTCAACAAAATAACTATCATGTGAGGCATAATCCAATTGAAAACTAAAATCATGATGACAAGTTTCATGGATATCATTATTCTTTATAGCATACAAGTCATCACAATAATCATTATAGATAGCAACTTTGTTCTCATAATCAATGGGAACCTCTTCCGAAATAGTGGAATCATTACTAGATAAAGTCATGACGTCTCCAAATCCACTTTCATCAATATAATAATCATAAATAGGAGGCATGCTTTCATCATAATAAATTTGCTCATCAAAACTTGGGGGACAGAAAATATCATCTTCATCAAACAAAGCTTCCCCAAGCTTGTGGCTTTGCATATCATTATCATCATGGATATTCAAGGAATTTATACTAACAACATTGCAATCATGCTCATCATTCAAATATTTAGTGCCAAACATTCTAATGCATTATTCTTCTAAAACTTTGGCACAATTTTCCTTTCCATCATACTCACGAAAGATATTAAAAAGATGAAGCGTATGAGGTGAACTTAATTCCATTTTTTTGTAATTGTCTTTTATAAACTAAACTAGTGATAAAAAAAGAAACTAAAAGACTCGATTCCAAGATCTAAAGATATACCTTCAAGCGCTAACCTCCCCGGCAACGGCGCCAGAAAAGAGCTTGATGTCTACTACTGTGACGCCCCCGATTTAATCGTACACTAATCATACACGCAAACGTGTACGATCAAGATCAGGGAATCACGGGAAGATATCACAACACAACTCTACAAATAAAATAAGTCATACAAGCATCATATTACAAGCCAGGGGCCTCGAAGGCTCGAATACAAGAGCTCGATCATAGACGAGTCAGCGGAAGCAACAATATCTGAGTACAGACATAAGTTAAACAAGTTGCCATAAGATGGCTAGCACAAACTGGGATGCAGATCGAAAGAGGCGCAGGCCTCCTGCCTGGGATCCTCCTAAACTACTCCTGGTCGCCGTCAGCAGGCAGCACGTAGTAGTAGGCACCTCCGGTGTAGTAGGAGTCGTCGTCGACGGTGGCGTCTGGCTCCTGGGCTCCAACATCTGGTTGCGACAACCAGGTAGAAGGAATAGAGGGAAAAGACAGAGAAAGCAACCGTGAGTACTCATCCAAAGTACTCGCAAGCAAGGAGCTACACTACATATGCATGCATTGGTATCAAATGGAATAAGGGTATCATAAGTGGACTGAACTGCAGAATGCCAGAATAAGAGGGGGATAACTAATCCTGTCGAAGATTACGCTTCTGGAAGCCTCCGTCTTGCAGCATGTAGAAGAGAGTAGACTGAAATCCTCCAAGTAGCATCGTATAGCATAATCCTACCCGATGATCCTCTCCTCGTCGCCCTGTTAGAGAGCGATCACCGGGTTATATCTAGCACTTGGAAGGGGGGTGTTTTATTAAGTATCCAGTTCTAGTTGTCATAAGGTCAAGGTACAACTCCGGGTCGTCCTTTTACCGAGGGACACGGCTATTCGAATAGATAAACTTCCCTGCAGGGGTGCACCACATACCCCAACACGCTCGATCCCATTTGGCCGGACACACTTTCCTGGGTCATGCCCGGCCTCGGAAGATCAACACGTCGCAGCCCTACCTAGGCACAACAGAGAGGTCAGCACGCCGGTCTAAACCCTATGGCGCAGGGGTTTGGGCCCATCGCCCTTTGCACACCTGCACGTTGCGAACGCGGCCGGAAGCGGAACTAGCCCCCTTAATACAAGAGCAGGCTTACGGTCCAATCCGGCGTGCGCCACTCAGTCGCTGACGTCACGAAGGCTTCGGCTGATACCACGACGCCGGGATACCCATAACTACTCCCGCGTAGATGGTTAGTGCGTATAGACCAAATGGCCAGACTCAGATCAAATACCCAGATCTCGTTAAGAGTGTTAAGTGTCCGCGAACGCCGAACAGGGCCAGGCCCACCTCTCTCCTAGGTGGTCGGAACCTGCCCTGTCGCTCCGCCTCAAAGATCCACTCGCGGGTGCTCCTACGAGCCTACCCGTCTTTAGTGACCACATGTATCATGTATAAAGTATATAGTATATACCCGTGATCACCTCCCGAGTGATCACGGCCCGATAGTATAGCATGGCAGACGGACAAGAATGTAGGGCCACTGATGATAAACTAGCATCCTATACTAAGCATTAGGTTTGCAGGTAAAGGTAACAACAGTAGTTGCAAGGACAGGCTATGCATCAGGATAGGAATAACAGAAAGTAGTAACATGCTACACTACTCTAATGCAAGCAGTATAGAGAAGAGTAGGCGATATCTGGTGATCAAAGGGGGGGGCTTGCCTGGTTGCTCTGGCAAGAGAGAGGGGTCGTCAACACCGTAGTCGTACTGGGTAGTAGCGGCGTCGGTCTCGGTGTCTAGCGAGAGAAGAGGGGGAAGAAACAATAAATATAATGTAAGCATATGCATAGTGATGCATGATATGACAAGTAACGGCGTTAGAGGTGCCCTAACGCGGTAGTAGGTGATACCGGTGAAGGGGGGTGACATCCGGGAAAGTAACCCCGGTGTTTCGCGTTTTCGGGCAGAGGAACCGGAGGGGGAAAGTTGCGAGTTTGCTATGCTAGGGATGCGTGACGGACGAACGGGCTGCGTATCCGGGTTCGTCTCGTCGTTCTGAGCAACTTTCATGTTGAAAATATTTTCATCCGAGTTACGGATTAAAAGATATGATTCTCTAAAGATTTAAACCATTTTCTGATTTTAATTATTTATTTTATTCCAACATTATCCAAAACAGTGAATGATGACGTCAGCATGACATCGGAGTGATGTCAGCAGGTCAACTGGTCGGTTGACCAGTCAAACCAGACAGGTGGGTCCAGTGGGACCCACATGTCATTGACAGGGCTAACTAAACAGGTTTGATTAGTTTAGTTAATTAATTAGGTTAATTAAGCAAGATTAATTAAGTTAATTAATCCTTTAATTAATTAATTAACTTAATAATTTTATTTATTATTTATTTTTAATTCCTTTTTTTTACAAAACGTTCTGGGGCTGGGGCCCCCTTGTCATAGGCCCCTGGGGGCCTAGCGGGTCACGCGTGCTACGGTTATGGGCGCAGAGGCGCTGTGAGCGCCCAGACCCGGGCGAGGGCCGAGCGGGCGCCGGGCGTCGGGGATGGCCGCGGCGAGGCCACGGCAGGGTGGCGGCCCAGCGAGCCGGAGGTGGGGCGGAGCAGGACGGCGCGTCGGCGGCCGCAGTGGTGGGCGGAACCGGCGCGGCCACGACACGGTTCGGCGGCCGGGCGCAGCGGCGGCAGCGATGGCAGAGCAGGCGACCGCGGGAGGCACGAAGGCGAGCGCGAGGTCACGGCGAGACATGCGGCGTGCGCAGCAGGGGGGGCACGAGGCGCGGTGCAGGCGGCGCAAGGCGCCGCGCCAAGGGCGGGCGAGCGGCGCGGAACAGCGCGCAGCGAGCAGCGGAGTAGAGGCCGTGGGCGAGAGGCGGGGCTCACGGCGACGGGCGCGGCAGACGCGAGCCCGTCCGGAGCTCGGGCGCGGGGCGTACGGGGAAAGGGGGGGCGCGCGGCGCGAGTGCCCGTGGGGTGCGGCCAAGGAGGCGGGGCCAAGCACCGGCGAAAGGGGACGGGGTGCAGGAGGGCCGGGGTCCTCACCGGGGTGCGTAGGTAACGGGCAGCGTGCCCGATGGAGGTCGGGGAGGACCGTGGTGGAGGGGGACGGGGACGGCGTCGACGGGGAGGAGACGAGGCCGAGGCGGCGACGTGCGTCGACGGCGTTGGCGACGATGAGACGAGGACGACGGGGCGGCACCGTGGTGCTGGGGAGGCGGTTAGGCGACGGAGAGGAGGGGCGAGGAGTACAGGGCGGTGACGGGAGATTGCCGGCGCCGGGGCCGAGCTGCGTAGCTCGATCTCGATCCATATCGGATCGGGAGAGGGGGGAGTGGGAGCGAGTGGGGGGGCAAGTGGGGTGTTAGGGTTTCGGTCGGGGTGGGGTGGGGTGGCCTATAGGCCACGGGGTGAAGGGGCCGCGTGGGCCGGCCTGGTGGGCGGCCTGGTCGGCCAGCCGGGCCGTTTGGCCCAGGAGGGGGGGGCTTTTTTTTCTTATTCCTTTTCTGTTTTATTTCATTTAATAGCATTTAGGCATTTTATAAAAATGTGTTTACTTCACCAAAATTACCGATGCAATAATAGACTTAGCCCGAACATTTTATTTTAATATTTAAAAACTTTTGTCGTTTGACTTAATTAGGATTTAAATTTGAAACGGTTTTGAATTAACCCGAGATTAATTATAGTGACAGAGGTGACGTGTCACCATTAACGTGAGATCACTGTAGCATGATTATCCGGGCGTTACAAATCTCCTCCACTACAAGAAATCTCGTCCCGAGATTTAGGAGGTAGAAGGAAACAGTGCAGGGTATTCATCGCGAAGACGATCCTCGCGTTCCCATGTGGCTTCGTCTTCAGAGTGATTCGACCACTGGACTTTGAGGAATTTGATCGCCTTCTAACGTGTGCGGCGTTCAGCTTGGTCGAGAATGCGGACCGGATGCTCTTTATAAGAGAGGTCCTGTTGCAATTCGAGCACTTCATGATCCACCGCTCGGATTGGATCCTTGAAGCAACGGCGGAGTTGTGACACATGGAACACATCGTGAACCTGAGAAAGGTTCGGCGGAAGCTCCAGTTGATATGCCACCTTTCCACGCCTTTCGAGAATAGTGAATGGACCGATAAAGCGAGGAGCTAGCTTGCCCTTGATCCCGAAGCGTTGTGCACCCTTCATTGGTGTAACTCGAAGATAAGCCTTTTCGCCAGGTTGATAGACCATGTCTTGGTGATGACGGTCATACTGACTTTTCTGACGTGACTGAGCAGTCTTGAGATTCTCGCAAATAATGCGAAGTTGTTCTTCGGCCTGTTGGATAATATCCGGACCTAAGAGTGGACGTTCCCCAGTTTCTGACCAGTTCAGAGGGGTTCGACACTTTCGTCCATATAGCACTTCGAAGGGGGACATCTTCAAACTAGCTTGGTAGCTATTATTATAAGAGAACTCGGCATATGGAAGAGATTCCTCCCATTTCTTGCCGAATGAGATTACACAAGCTCGAAGCATGTCTTCGAGAACTTGGTTGACACGTTCAACCTGTCCTTGCGACTGAGGATGAAACGCAGTACTGAACGACAGATGAGTTCCCATAGCTTCTTGGAAACTCGCCCAAAACCTTGAAGTGAATAAGCTGCCACGGTCTGAACTGATAACCAATGGAATACTGTGAAGTGAAACAATTCTGGCCATGTAGAGAGTAGCAAGCTGACTAGCAGTGATTGTCTCTTTGACAGCCAGAAAATGGGCAACTTTGGAAAGCCGGTCAATGACGACAAGAATAGCATCATTACCTTTCTGCGATTTGGGAAATCTAGTGACGAAGTCCATTTCAACATGGTCCCATTTCCATTCAGGAATAGAGATAGGTTGCAGAGTTCTAGCAGGCCCTTGATGCTCTGCTTTGATTCGGCGACAAACGTCACACTCAGCAACATAACGAGCAATGTCCTGCTTCACATTAGACCACCAGAATCTTTGACGAATATCCTGGTACATCTTTGTACTACCAGGATGGATGGACAGAGGCGTATCATGGGCTTCTTGCATAACCCCTTTAGTCTTATCCAGGTTTTTCTTCGAACATGGTACCACTAGGCGGCCTTTGAAATACAAGGCGCCAGCGTCAGCAACAGTGAAGAATGAGGGCTTTCCTTTTTTGAGGTCGCGCTTAATCTTGAGGACTTCATCGTCACATTTCTGTATCCATTTGATGGTGTCCACAAGATCTGGTTTCGCAACCAGGGTATTGAGAGAACCCTTGGAAACAACATGGAGGTTCCGTTTGGGGAAATCTTCGGGAGGGGGAGCGAGTGATCCCGGAGGAACAATATGGAGGTTCAGCCTTCTAAATTCTTCAACAAGCGATGGGTGAACTTTGTGAACCTGGAGGTGGTTACAGTAATACTTGCGGCTCAAGGCATCAGCCATTACATTAGCCTTGCCGGGGGTATAGGATATACCCATGTCAAAGTCTACAACAGTCTCCATCCATCTTTGCTGACGTAGGTTCAAATCTGGCTGAGTAAACAGATACTTCAGACTTTGATGGTCGGTGAAGATCTCGCAACGATTACCGAGAAGGTAATGTCGCCACTGCTTCAGTGCATGAATGACAGCAGCAAGCTCGAGGTCGTGAACTGGGTAGTTTTCTTCATGAGGGCGCAGTTGACGAGAGGCATAAGCAATCACTCTGCGCTCTTGCATTAGGACGCAGCCTAATCCTTGACGGGAAGCGTCGCAGTAAATGAAGAAGTCCTTCTTAGTATCAGGTGGAGCAAGTACGGGGGCAGAAGTCAACTTGTCTTTGAGCGCCTGGAAACTATCCTGACACTTGTTTGTCCAGTCAAATTTGACACCCTTATGCAACAGATTAGTCAGAGGCCTGGCAATCTTGGAGAAGTTCTCGACGAACCGACGGCAATAGCTGGCGAGACCGAGAAAACTTCGGACTTGCTTGACGTTCTTCGGAGGAGTCCAATCAAGAATAGCCTGAACTCGTTCAGGGTTGACGGCAATACCATCCTTGGAGATGACATGCCCAAGATAGGTTACTTCGGGGAGCCAGAATTCACACTTGGAATACTTAGCGTACAGTTGATGTTCTCGAAGCTTCTCCAACACAAGACGCAGATGTCCAGCATGTTCTTCCTCGTTCTTGGAAAATACAAGGATATCGTCCAGATAAACCACGACGAACTTGTCGAGGTAATCCATGAATATATAATTCATCAGACGAGAGAAGGTGGCGGGAGCATTCGTTAAGCCGAATGACATGACGGTGTACTCGTATGACCCATACCGAGTCACGAAGGCGGTTTTTGGGATGTCCTCTTCACGAACACGGATCTGGTGGTAACCCAACCTCAAGTCGAGTTTAGAGAACACTGACGAGCCAGCCAGTTGATCATAAAGATCATTGATCCGAGGAAGCGGATATTTATTCTGAATGGTAGCTTGGTTTATAGGACGGTAGTCTTGGACTAATCGGTTTGTCCCATCCTTTTTCTTAACAAAGAGAGAAGGTGCTCCCCAAGGAGAGCAACTTGGGCGAATGAAACCTTTGACAAGAGATTTGTCGATTTCCTCCTTAAGCTCAATGAGTTCATGCTGCGGCATCTTATATGGTCGTTTAGCTATAGGGGTGGTGCCGGGTTTCAAGTCGATGATGAATTCGACAGCTCTAGCAGGGGGAATCCCTGGAAGTTCTTCTGGGAAGACATCTTGGAATTCATGAACGACGGGAATGTTTTCAATGCCCTCGAGTGGTGCAGTGTTCAACGCATTCAAGGCATAAAGTCGTGCCTCGGCGTTCTGAACTAGATGAGCTTGGTAAGCTATTATTTCGTCAGAAGGGTGTAGCAGATGGACGACCTTAGTGGCGCAAACTATAGAAGCAGTATGCGCTTTCAACCAATCCATTCCCAGAATGAGTTCGATGCTACAGGACTTTAGTACGATGGGGGAGGCAAGGAATTCCAGTCCTTCAATTTCAACGGGGACGTTGTGACTAACCATAGAGGTTTGACACTGGCCCGCAGGGGTGTGTACCACAATCGCAGTGTTCATCTCTTCGTATTTAATGCCATGCATGAATGCAAACTCAGCTGATATGAATGAATGTGATGCTCCTGTATCAAATAAAACAGATGCTGGTACTGAATTTACGAGGAGTGTACCCATCATGGTAGCAGGCTGGTCTAGAACTTCATTGAGATCAACATGGTTGGCATGAACACGACGATAAGACTTGGCACTGTTGTTGCGAGGCTGGTTGCTTCCACGGCCAGTTGCTGGGAGGGCCAGTTGATTCTGGTTCTGATTGCAATCCCTAGCACGGTGACCTGGTTGTCCACACTTGTAGCAGAGACCATTATTGGGAGTGGGAACAGGAGCTTGTGGTGGTGGAGCTGGAAGTCTTGTCTGCCTAGTTGGAGGAGCAGGCAGACGAGGTGCAGCATAGGTCTGCCTTGGGGCAGGTGCATTTGGCTGGTACATACTGTTGGGAATCCATATCTTACGCTTCTGCGAAGACGGGCCTGAAGATGAGCCCGTGTCACGGCTACGCCTGTGAGAGCTCTGGTATTCCTGCAGACCAGTTTCGACGTTGATGGCTTTGTTCACCAAGGTGGCGAAATCAGTAAAGTCATGCACGAGAAGTGCGAGCTTGATGTCAGCTTGAAGGCCATCACAGAACTTCTCCTATCTACGTGCATCAGTTGCAATGTCTTCTTCAGCATAGCGGGACAAGTCAAGAAACTCCCACTGATAAGCTTCCACAGTTTTGTTGCCTTGGGTGAGGTTGCAGAACTCATGCTTCTTCTGGTCCATGACTCCTTGAGGAATGAAGCGAGCACGGAAGGCAGCTTGGAAGTCTGGCCAGGTGATGATTGTCCCAGCTGGCAGGGTACGCCTGTGGCTGTCCCACCATTGAGCTGCGGGTCCTTTCAGGAAGAATGAAGCAAAGGTGACATAGCTGGCAGGGGCTACATCAGCAGACGCCATCTCATAGGTGATGTCACGGAGCCAGTCATCAGCATCCAGAGGCTGAGTTGAGCTGCGGTACACGGTTGGGTTGAGGCGCATGAAGTCCTGCAGAGTCACTTGGGTTGGCTGCTGGTTCATATTGGGGCGAGGGAACTGAGCCATAATATTCTCCATAAACTGACGATTCAGCTCAAACTGTTGCATCATCCCAGCCATGTACTCAGGCGGTGGTGGGGGGTTGCCACCACGACCACGACCACCTGGTCTAACCATCCTGCTAATAATTAACAGGGGTAGTTCAGCATTTAGAAATTTGCAAAGACAAGAATCATTCATGAAGAAACATGCACAACGAAAGCAGCACGATAGATACTACATAGTAGTCTTCATATCTTACAAAGGAGACCATGCATAGAGTTCGTTACACAGAATTCGGTACAAAGGCTAAGACATCATAGGCGGCACATAGGCTCGCGGCGAATGCATCTAACACTAACAAGCAAGTCTACATCAGTCCCACGCGGTACTGTGGAGGTAGGTGTAGCCTGACAGCTGGTAGTGACGCGAAGGAAAGACCTCCACGTGAGTAGCCTGGGGTCCACGGATACTCTGGTGCGGAACCCGATGCGCAGGTGGCAGGAGAGGACCAAGTGCAGGAGAGTAGCCTCCCACATCTGGCCAGCCGACGCCCTGGGGCATCACGGTCCTGGCAAGGTAGATCGCAGAATGCGACAGATCACCAGATCGGACAGAGGGGTGCAGCAGTGTCAGAGCACGATACAGGTGCTGACGAGTGGTGTACAACTCGTGACGAAGGGCTCGGTTAGCTCGATCCAGCCCATCAGCATGCATAACAAGGTCCTGATGGTAGAAGGGCTCTCGGGTGACAGTGGAGTAGGCAGCAGTGTAGTAACCCTCCGCACCAACATCAGATGCGATACCAATGTGCCTGAAGGGGGAGGTGTCCAACTCCTGATACTCTCCACGAAGACGTGTCAGAGCAGCATAAGCAGCATCGTGGACCGCCATATCGATAGTCACTCCAACACCATGAGCAGTGTGCAACACAGTAGTGGAGTCATACTCCCGAGAGTAGAGGTGGACGATGGCACGATACTGCTCCTGGTTGAAGTCCTGATACTCCTCATAGACGGTGTACTCAGGGTGCCAGCGATAACCTAGATAGGTCATCATCTCAACCAACACAGCAGGTGATCCTGAGGCACCAATGGCCGTCGTGTGGCGCACGACCTGCCTCGTGGGTTCCATCTGAAAACAAAGATGTTTTCACAGGAGTCAAATGACAAGGTGGACAATGTTCAAACACTACTCTATAGAATAACTAGGGCTTATCCAACTTTGGGGTGAATGTCGTAACGGGATCCTAGTGTCAGAGTTAGTAAATTCGTCTTAACCCGGATAGAAGAGAGATCAGAGTCCCAGAGTAAGGATCGAGGAGTAAAAGATCCTAATACCACCCAGATGGCGACGTGGGCCCGTAAGCCGCACAGCCATGTTAGTAAAAGTTTTTTGTAATGTCTAGACTCGACTTCGGCCCAGGAGTGTGGAAGGGGGATTCCTACAGGCAGTCGGCTCTGATACCAACTTGTGATGCCCCCGATTTAATCGTACACTAATCATACACGCAAACGTGTACGATCAAGATCAGGGACTCACGGGAAGATATCACAACACAACTCTACAAATAAAATAAGTCATACAAGCATCATATTACAAGCCAGGGGCCTCAAAGGCTCGAATACAAGAGCTCGATCATAGACGAGTCAGCGGAAGCAACAATATCTGAGTACAGACATAAGTTAAACAAGTTGCCATAAGATGGCTAGCACAAACTGGGATGCAGATCGAAAGAGGCGCAGGCCTCCTGCCTGGAATCCTCCTAAACTACTCCTGGTCGCCGTCAGCGGGCAGCACGTAGTAGTAGGCACCTCCGGTGTAGTAGGAGTCGTCGTCGACGGTGGCGTCTGGCTCCTGGGCTCCAACATCTGGTTGCGACAACCAGGTAGAAGGAATAGAGGGAAAAGAAAGAGAAAGAAACCGTGAGTACTCATCCAAAGTACTCGCAAGCAAGGAGCTACACTACATATGCATGCATTGGTATCAAATGGAATAAGGGTATCATAAGTGGACTGAACTGCAGAATGCCAGAATAAGAGGGGGATAACTAATCCTGTCGAAGACTACGCTTCTGGAAGCCTCCGTCTTGTAGCATGTAGAAGAGAGTAGACTGAAATCCTCCAAGTAGCATCGTATAGCATAATCCTACCCGATGATCCTCTCCTCGTCGCCCTGTTAGAGAGCGATCACCGGGTTATATCTGGCACTTGGAAGGGGGTGTTTTATTAAGTATCCGGTTCTAGTTGTCATAAGGTCAAGGTACAACTCCGGGTCGTCCTTTTACCGAGGGACACGGCTATTCGAATAGATAAACTTCCCTGCAGGGGTGCACCACATACCCCAACACGCTCGATCCCATTTGGCCGGACACACTTTCCTGGGTCATGCCCGGCCTCGGAAGATCAACACGTCGCAGCCCTACCTAGGCACAACAGAGAGGTCAGCACGCCGGTCTAAACCCTATGGCGCAGGGGTCTGGGCCCATCGCCCTTTGCACACCTGCACGTTGCGAACGCGGCCGGAAGCAGAACTAGCCCCCTTAATACAAGAGCAGGCTTACGGTCCAATCCGGCGCGCGCCACTCAGTCGCTGACGTCACGAAGGCTTCGGCTGATACCACGACGCCGGGATACCCATAACTACTCCCGCGTAGATGGTTAGTGCGTATAGACCAAATGGCCAGACTCAGATCAAATACCCAGATCTCGTTAAGCGTGTTAAGTGTCCGCGAACGCCGAACAGGGCCAGGTCCACCTCTCTCCTAGGTGGTCGGAACCTGCCCTGTCGCTCCGCCTCAAAGATCCACTCGCGGGTGCTCCTACGAGCCTACCCGTCTTTAGTGACCACATGTATCATGTATAAAGTATATAGTATATACCCGTGATCACCTCCCGAGTGATCACGACCCGATAGTATAGCATGGCAGACGGACAAGAATGTAGGGCCACTGATGATAAACTAGCATCCTATACTAAGCATTAGGTTTGCAGGTAAAGGTAACAACAGTAGTAGCAAGGACAGGCTATGCATCAGGATAGGAATAACGGAAAGCAGTAACATGCTACACTACTCTAATGCAAGCAGTATAGAGAAGAGTAGGCGATATCTGGTGATCAAAGGGGGGGGGGCTTGCCTGGTTGCTCTGGCAAGAGAGAGGGGTCGTCAACACCGTAGTCGTACTGGGTAGTAGCGGCGTCGGTCTCGGTGTCTAGCGAGAGAAGAGGGGGAAGAAACAATAAATATAATGTAAGCATATGCATAGTGATGCATGATATGACAAGTAACGGCGTTAGAGGTGCCCTAACGCGGTAGTAGGTGATACCGGTGAAGGGGGGTGACATCCGGGAAAGTAACCACGGTGTTTCGCGTTTTCGGGCAGAGGAACCGGAGGGGGAAAGTTGCGAGTTTGCTATGCTAGGGATGCGTGACGGACGAACGGGCTGCGTATCCGGGTTCGTCTCGTCGTTCTTAGCAACTTTCATGTTGAAAATATTTTCATCCGAGTTACGGATTAAAAGATATGATTCTCTAAAGATTTAAACCATTTTCTGATTTTAATTATTTATTTTATTCCAACATTATCCAAAACAGTGAATGATGACGTCAGCATGACATCGGAGTGATGTCAGCAGGTCAACTGGTCGGTTGACCAGTCAAACCAGACAGGTGGGTCCAGTGGGACCCACATGTCATTGACAGGGCTAACTAAACAGGTTTGATTAGTTTAGTTAATTAATTAGGTTAATTAAGCAAGATTAATTAAGTTAATTAATCCTTTAATTAATTAATTAACTTAATAATTTTATTTATTATTTATTTTTAATTCCTTTTTTTTACAAAACGTTCTGGGGCTGGGGCCCCCTTGTCATAGGCCCCTGGGGGCCTAGCGGGTCAGGCGTGCTACGGTTACGGGCGCAGAGGCGCTGTGAGCGCCCAGACCCGGGCGAGGGCCGAGCGGGCGCCGGGCGTCGGGGATGGCCGCGGCGAGGCCACGGCAGGGTGGCGGCCCAGCGAGCCGGAGGTGGGGCGGAGCAGGACGGCGCGTCGGCGGCCGTAGTGGTGGGCGGAACCGGCGCGGCCACGACACGGTTCGGCGGCCGGGCGCAGCGGCGGCAGCGATGGCAGAGCAGGCGACCGCGGGAGGCACGAAGGCGAGCGCGAGATCACGGCGAGACTTGCGGCGCGCGCAGCAGGGGGGCACGAGGCGCGGTGCAGGCGGCGCAAGGCGCGGCGCCAAGGGCGGGTGAGCGGCGCGGAACAGCGCGCAGCGAGCAGCGGAGTAGAGGCCGTCGGCGAGAGGCGGGGCTCACGGCGACGGGCGCGGCAGACGCGAGCCGGTCCGGAGCTCGGGCGCGGGGCGTACGGGGAAAGGGGGGCGCGCGGCGCGAGTGCCCGCGGGGTGCGGCCAAGGAGGCGGGGCCAAGCACCGGCGAGAGGGGACGGGGTGCAGGAGGGCCGGGGTCCTCACCGAGGTGCGTAGGGAACGGGCAGCGTGCCCGATGGAGGTCGGGGAGGACCGTGGTGGAGGGGGACGGGGACGGCGTCGACGGGGAGGAGACGAGGCCGAGGCGGCGGCGTGCGTCGACGGCGTTGGCGACGAGGAGACGAGGACGACGGGGCGGCACCGTGGTGCTGGGGAGGCGGTTAGGCGACGGAGAGGAGGGGCGAGGAGTACAGGGCGGTGACGGGAGATTGCCGGCGCCGGGGCCGAGCTGCGTAGATTGATCCCGATCCAGATCGGATCGGGAGAGGGGGGAGTGGGAGCGAGTGGGGGGGCAAGTGGGGCGTTAGGGTTTCGGTCGGGGTGGGGTGGGGTGGCCTATAGGCCATGGGGTGAAGGGGCCGCGTGGACCAGCCTGGTGGGCGGCCTGGTCGGCCAGCCAGGCCGTTTGGCCCGGGAGGGGGGGCTTTTTATTTATTTCTTTTCTGTTTTATTTCATTTAATAGCATTTAGGCATTTTATAAAAATGTGTTTACTTCACCAAAATTACCGATGCAATAATAGACTTAGCCCGAACATTTTATTTTAATATTTAAAAACTTTTGTCGTTTGACTTAATTAGGATTTAAATTTGAAACGGTTTTGAATTAACCCGAGATTAATTACAGTGACAGAGGTGACGTGTCACCATTAACGTGAGATCACTGTAGCATGATTATCCGGGCGTTACAACTACACAACCTTCTTCTTGTAGACGTTGTTGGGCCTCCAAGTGCAGTGGTTTGTAGGACAGTAGCAAATTTCCCTCAAGTGGATGACCTAAGGTTTATCAATCTGTAGGAGGCGTAGGATGAAGATGGTCTCTCTCAAGCAACCCTGCAACCAAATAACAAAGAGTCTCTTGTGTCCCCAACACACCCAATACAATGGTAAATTGTATAGGTGCACTAGTTCGGCGAAGAGATGGTGATACAAGTGCAATATGGATATTAGATAAAGGTTTTGGTAATCTGAAATTATAAAAACAGCAAAGTAACTAATGATAAAAGTGAGCATAAACATAATTGGATCATATAGCTGTTGGGAAACATAGTAATTTCAAAAAAATTCCTACGCACACGCAAGATCATGGTGATGCATAGCAACGAGAGGGGATAGTGGTGTCTACGTACATTCGTAGACCGAAAGCGGAAGCGTTAGCACAACGCGGTTGATGTAGTCGTACGTCTTCACGATCCGACTGATCAAGTACTGAACGCACGGCACCTCCGAGTTCTGCACATGTTCAACTTGATGACGTCCCTCGAACTCTGATCTAGTCGAGTGTTGAGGGAGAGTTTCGTCAGCACGACAGCGTGGTGATGATGATGATGTTCTACCAACGCAGGGCTTCTCCTAAGCACCACTACGATATGATCGAGGTGGTTTATGGTGGAGGGGGGCACCGCACACGGCTAAGAGATCAAGAGATCGATTGTTGTGTCTATGGGGTACCCCCTGGCCACGTATATAAAGGAGTGGAGGAGGGGAGGGGCCGGCCCTCTCTATGGCGCGCCCTAGGGGAGTCCTACTCCCACCGGCAGTAGGATTCCCCCTTTCCTAGTAGAACTAGGAGCCCTTCCAGGTAGTAGGAGAAGAAGAGAAGGAAAGGGAAAAGAGAAGAGAAGGAAGTAGGGGGCGCGGCCCTTCCCCCTAGTCCAATTCGGACTAGGCCTTGGGGGGCACGCGGCCTGCCTCTCTCTCTTTCCCCTAAAGCCCAATAAGGCCCATACACTCCCCGGCGAATTCCCGTAACTCCCCGGTACTCCGATAAATAACCGAATCACTCAGAACCTTTCCGATGTCCGAATATAGTCATCCAATATATCTATCTTTATGTCTCGGCCATTTCGAGACTCCTCGTCATGTCCCCGATCTCATACGGGACTCCGAACTACCTTCGGTACATCAAAACACATAAACTCATAATATAACCGTGATCAAACTTTAAGCGTGCGGACCCTACGAGTTCGAGAACTATGTAGACATGATTGAGACACATCTTCGGTCAATAACCAATAGCGGAACCTGGATGCTCATATTGGCTCCTACATATTCTACGAAGATCTTTATCAGTCAAAGCGCATAACGACATACGTTGTTCCCTTTGTCATCGGTATGTTACTTGCCTGAGATTCGATCGTCGGTATCTCAATACCTAGTTCAATATCGTTACCGTCAAATCTCTTTACTCGTTCTGTAATACATCATCCCACAACTAACTCATTAGTTGCATTGTTTGGAAGGCTTATAGTGATGTGCATTACCGAGTGGGCCCAGAGATACCTCTCCGACAATACGCCAACCCAACAAGTACCTTCGGAGACACCTGTAGAGCACCTTTATAATCACCCAGTTACGTTGTGACATTTGGTGGCACACAAAGTGTTCCTCCGGTAAATGGGAGTTGCATAATCTCATAGTCATAGGAACATGTATAAGTCATGAAGAAAGCAATAGCAACAAACTAAACAATCAAGTGCTAATCTAACGGAATGGGTCAAGTCAATCACATCATTCTCCTAATGATGTGATCTTGTTAATCAAATGACAACTCATGTCTATGGTTAGGAAACATAACCATCTTTGATCAATGAGCTAGTCAAGTAGAGGCATACTAGTGACACTCTGTTGGTCTATGTATTCATACATGTATTATGTTTCCAGTTAATACAATTCTAGCATGAATAATAAACATTTATCATGATATAAGGAAATAAATAATAACTTTATTATTGCCTCTAGGGCATATTTCCTTCAGTCTCCCACTTGCACTAGAGTCAATAATCTAGTTCACATCACCATGTGATTTAATACCAATAGTTCACATTACCATATGATTAACACACATAGTTCACATCGACATGTGACCAACACCCAAAGGGTTTACTACAGTCAATAATCTAGTTCACATCTCTATGTGATTAACACCCAAAGAGTACTAAGGCATGATCATGTTTTGCTTGTGAGAGAAGTTTAGTCAACGGGTCTGCCACATTCAGATCCATAAGTATTTTGCAAATTTCTATATCAGCAATGCTCTGCATGGAGCTACTCTAGCTAATTGCTCTTACTTTCAATATGTATCCAGATTGAGATTTAGAGTCATCTGGATCAGTGTCAAAATTTACATCGACGTAACCCTTTATGACGAACATTTTTGTCACCTCCATAATTGAGAAACATATCCTTATTCCACTAAGGATAATTTTGACCGCTGTCCAGTGATCTAATCCTAGATCACTATTGTACTCCCTTGCCAAAATAAACAGTGTAGGGTATACAATAGATCTGGTACATAGCATGGCATACTTTATAGAACCTATGGCTGAGGCATAGGGAATGACTTTCATTCTCTTTCTATCTTCTGTCGTGGTCTTGCTTTGAGTCTTACTCAATTTCACACCTTGTAACACACGCAAGAACTCTTTCTTTGACTGTTCCATTTTGAACTACTTCAAAATCTTGTCAAGGTATGTACTCATTGAAAAAACGTATCAAGCGTCTTGATCTATCTCTATAGATCTTGATGCTCAATATGTAAGCAGCTTCACCGAGGTCTTTCTTTGAAAAACTCCTTTCAAACACTCCTTTATGCTTTGCAGAATAATTCTACATTATCTTCGATCAACAATATGTCATTCACATATACTTATCAGAAATGTTGTATTGCTCCCACTCACTTTCTTGTAAATACAGGCTTCACCGCAAGTCTGTATAAAACTATATGCTTTGATCAACTTATCAAAGCGTATATTCCAACTCCGAGATGCTTGCACCAGTCCATAGATGGATCGCTGGAGCTTGCATATTTTGTTAGAACCTCTAGGATTGATAAAACTTTCTTGTTGCATCATACACAACTCTTCTTTAATAAATCCATTAAGGAATGTAGTTTTGTTTATCCATTTGCCAGATTTCATAAAATGTGGCAATTTCTAACATGATTCGGACAGACTTAAGCATAGATACGAGTGAGAGACTCTCATCGTAGTCAACACCTTGAACTTGTCGAACACCTTTTGCGAAAATTCTAGCTTTGTAGATAGTAACACTACTATCAGCGTCCGTCTTCCTCTTGAAGATCCATTTAATCTCAATTGCTTGCCGATCATCGAGCAAGTCAACCAAAGTCCACACTTTGTTCTCATACATGGATCCCATCTCAGATTTCATGGCCTCAAGCCATTTCGCGAAATCTGGGCTCATCATTGCTTCCTCATAGTTCGTAGGTTCGTCATGGTCAAGTAACATGACCTCCAGAATAGGATTACCATACCACTCTGGTGCGGATATCACTCTGGTTTGCCTACGAGGTTCGGTAGTAACTTGATCTGAAGTTACATGATCATCATCATTAGCTTCCTCACTAATTGGTGTAGTAGTCACAGGAACAGATTTCTGTGATGAACTAATTTCCAATAAGGGAGCAGGTACAATTACCTCATCAAGTTCTACTTTCCTCCCACTCACTTCTTTCGAGAGAAACTCCTTCTCTAGAAAGGATCCATTCTCAGCAATGAATATCTTGCCTTTGGATCTGTGATAGAAGGTGTACCCAACATTTTCTTTTGGGTATCCTATGAAGACGCACTTATCCGATTTGGGTTTGAGCTTATTAGGTTGCAATTTTTTCACATAAGCATTGCAACCTCAAACTTTAAGAAACGACAGCTTAGGTTTCTTGCCAAACCATAGTTCATACGGTGTCGTCTCAACGGATTTAGATGGTGCCCTATTTAACGTGAATGTAGTTGTCTCTAATGCATAGCCCCAAAACGATAGTGGTAAATTGGTAAGAGACATCATAGATCGCACCATATCTAATAAAGTACGGTTACGACGTTCGGACACACCATTACACTGTGGTGTTCCAGGTGGCATGAGTAGTGTAACTATTTCACATTGTTTTAACTGAAGGCCAAACTCGTAACTCAAATATTTTACTTCTGCGATCATATCGTAGAAACTTTTATTTTTGTTACGATGATTCTCCACTTCACTCTGAAATTCTTTTGAACTTTTCAAATGTTTCAGACTTGTGTTTCATCTAGTAGATATACTCATATCTGCTCAAATCATATGTGAAGATCAGAAAATAATGATACCTGCCGCGAGCCTCAATATTCATCGGACCACATACATAAGTATGTATGATTTCCAACAAATCAAATGATTCCAAAAGCCCATCAGCATGGATTTTCTTCATGCGCTTTACACCAATATGACCTAAACAGCAGTGCCACAAATAAGTTGCACTATCATTATTAACTTTGCATCTTTTGGCTTCAATATTATGAAGATGTGTATCACCACGATCGAGATCCAACAAACCATTTTCATTAGGTGTATGACCATAGAAGGTTTTATTCATGTAAACAGAACAACAATTATTCTCTAACTTACATGAATAACCGTATTGCAATAAACATGATCCAATCATATTCATGCTCAACGCAAACACTAAATAACATTTATTTTAGGTTTAACACTAATCCTGAAAGTATAGGGAGTGTGCGATGATGAACATATACATCTTGGAACCATTTCCAATACACATCGTCACTTCACCCTTAACTAGTCTCTGTTCATTCCGCAACTCCTGTTTCGAGTTACTATTCTTAGCAACTGAACTAGTATCAAATACTGAGGGGTTGCTATAAACACTAGTAAAGTACACATCAATAACATGTATATCAAATATACCTATGTTCACTTTGCCATCCTTCTTATCCACCAATTACTTGGGGTAGTTCCGCTTCCAGTGACCAGTCCCTTTGCAATAGAAGCACTCAGTTTCAGGCTTAGGTCCAGACATGGGTTTTTTCACTTGAGCAGCAACTTGCTTGCCGTTCTTCTTGAAGTTCCCCTTTCTTCCCTTTGTCCCTTTACTTAAAACTAGTGGTTTTGTTTACCATCAACGCTTGATGCTTTTCTTGATTTCTACCTTCGTCAATTTCAGCATCACGAAGAGCTTGGGAATCATTTCCGGTATCCCTTGCATATTATAGTTCATCACGAAGTTCTACTAACTTGGTGATGGTGACTAGAGAATTATGTCAATCACTATTTTATCTGGAAGATTAACTCCCACTTGATTCAAGCGATTGTAGTACCCAGACAATCTGAGCACATGCTCGCTGCTTGAGCTATTCTCCTCCATCTTTTAGCTATAGAACTTGTTGGAGACTTCATATCTCTCAACTCGGGTATTTGCTTGAAATATAAACTTCAACTCTTGGAACATCTCATATGGTCCATGATGTTCAAAACGTCTTTGAAGTCCCGATTCTAAGCCGTTTAAGCATGGTGCACTAAACTATCAAGTAGTCATCATATTGAGCTAGCCAAACGTTCATAACATCTGCATCTGCTCCTGCAATAGATTTGTCACCTAGCGGTGCATCAAGGACATAATTCTTCTGTGCGGCAGTGAGGATAAACCTCAGATCACAGATCCAATCCACATCATTGCTACTAACATCTTTCAACTTAGTTTCCTCTAGGAACATATCAAAAATAAAATAGGGGAGCTAAACGCGAGCTTTTGATCTACAACATAGATATGCTAATACTACTAGGACTAAGTTCATGATAAATTTAAGTTCAATTAATCATATTACTTAAGAACTCCCACTTAGATAGACATCCCTCTAATCCTCTAAGTGATCACGTGATCCATATCAACTAAACCATGTATGATCATCATGTGAGATGGAGTAGTTTCAATGGTGAACAACACTATGTTGATCATATCTACTATATGATTCACGCTCAACCTTTCGGTCTCCGTGTTCCGAGGCCGTATCTGTTATATGCTATGCTCGTCAAGTTTAACCTGAGTATTCCGCGTGTGCAACTGTTTTGCACCCGTTGTATTTGAACGTAGAGCCTATCATACCCGATCATCACGTGGTGTCTCAGCACGAAGAACTTTCTCAATGGTGCATACTCAGGGAGAACACTTGTACCTTGATAATTAGTGAGAGATCATCTTATAAAGCTACCGTCGAACTAAGCAAAATAAGACGTATAAAAGATAAACATCACATGCAATCAAAATATGTGACATGATATGGCCATCATCATCTTGTGCCTTTGATTTCCATCTCGAAAGCATCATCACCGGCATGACACCATGATCTCCATCATCTTGATCTATATCAATGTGTCATCACATGGTCGTCTCACCAACTATTGCTCTTGCAACTATTGCTATCGCATAGCGATAAAGTAAACCAATTATTTGGTGCTTGCATCTTATGCAATAAAGAGACAACCATAAGGCTTCTGCCAGTTGCCGATAACTTCAACAAAACATGATCATCTTATACAACAACTTATATCTCATCACGTCTTGACCATATCACATCACAACATGCCCTGCAAAAACAAGTTAGACGTCCTCTACTTTGTTGTTGCAAGTTTTTACGTGGCTGCTACGGGCTGAGCAAGAACCATTCTTACCTACGCATCGAAACCACAACGATAGTTTGTCAAGTTAGTGTTGTTTTAACCTTCTCAAGGACCGGGCGTAGCCACACTCGGTTCAACTAAAGTTGGAGAAAATGACACCCGCTAGTCACCTGTGTGCATAGCATGGCGGTAAAACCAGTCTCGCGTAAGCGTACGCGTAATGTCGGTCCGGGCCGCTTCATCCAACAATACCGTCGAACCAAAGTGTGACATGCTGGTAAGCAGTATGACTTATATTGCCCACAACTCACTTGTGTTCTACTCATGCATATTACATCAACGCATAAAACCTGGCTCAGATGCCACTGTTGGGGAACGTAGTAATTTCAAAAAAATTCCTACGCACACGCAAGATCATGGTGATGCATAGCAACAAGAGGGGAGAGTGTTTTCTACGTACCCTCGTAGACCGAAAGCAGAAGTGTTAGCACAATGCGGTTGATGTAGTCGTACGTCTTCACGATCCGACCGATGAAGTACCGAACGCACGGCACCTCCGAGTTCTGCACACGTTCAACTCGATGACGTCCCTCGAACTCCGATCCAGCCGAGTGTTGAGGGAGAGTTTTGTCAGCACGACGGCATGGTGACGATGATGATGTTCTACCGACGCGGGGCTTCTCCTAAGCACCGCTACGATATGATTGAGGTGGATTATGGTGGAGGGGGCACCGCACATGGCTAAGAGATCAAGAGATCAATTGTTGTGTCTATGGGGTGCCCCCTGGCCACGTATATAAAGGAGTGGAGGAGGGGAGGGGCCGGCCCTCTCTATGGCGCGCCCTAGGGGAGTCCTACTCCCACCGGCAGTAGGATTCCCCCTTTCTTAGTAGAACTAGGAGCCCTTCCATGTAGTAGGGAAAAGAGAAGAGAAGGAAGGAGGGGGCGCAGCCCTTCCCCCTAGTCCAATTCGGACTAGGCCTTGGGGGGGCGCGGCCTGCCTCTCTCTCTTTCCCCTAAAGCCCAATAAGGCTCATACACTCCTCGGCGAATTCCCGTAACTCCCCGGTACTCCAATAAATACCCGAATCACTCGAAACCTTTCCGATGTCCGAATATAGTCGTCCAATATATCAATCTTTACGTCTCGACCATTTCAAGACTCCTCGTCATGTCCCCGATCTCATCCGGGACTCCGAACTACCTTCGGTACATCAAAACACATAAAATCATAATATAACCGTCATCAAACTTTAAGCGTGTGGACCCTACGGGTTTGAGAACTATGTAGACATGACCGAGACACGTCTCCGGTCAATAACCAATAGCGGAACCTAGATGCTCATATTGGATCCTACATATTCTAAGAATATCTTTATCGGTCAAACCGCATAACAACATATGTTGTTTCCTTTGTCATCGGTATGTTACTTGCCCGAGATTCGATCGTAGGTATCTCAATACCTAGTTCAATCTTGTTACCGGCAAGTCTCTTTACTCATTGCATAATACATCATCCCGCAACTAACTCATTAGTTGCAATGCTTGCAAGGCTTATAGTGACGTGCATTACCGAGTGGGCCTAGAGATACCTCTCCGACAATCGGAGTGACAAATCATAATCTCGAAATACGCCAACCCAACAAGTACCGTCGGAGACACCTGTAGAGAACCTTTATAATCACCTAGTTATGTTGTGACGTTTGGTGGCACACAAAGTGTTCCTCCGGTAAACGGGAGTTGCATAATCTCATAGTCATAGGAACATGTATAAGTCATGAAGAAAGCAATAGCAACAAACTAAACGATCAAGTGCTAAGCTAACGGAATGGGTCAAGTCAATCACATCATTCTCCTAATGATGTGATCTCGTTAATCAAATGACAACTCATGTCTATGGTTAGGAAACATAACCATCATTGATCAACGAGCTAGTCAAGTAGAGGCATACTAGTGACACCCTGTTTGTCTATGTATTCATACATGTATTATGTTTCTGGTTAATACAATTCTAGCATGAATAATAAACATTTATCATGATATAAGGAAATAAATAATAACTTTACTATTGCCTCTATGGCATATTTCCTTCAATAGCTATCCCTCAACATGCAACAAAGAGTCACTCCAAAGTCACTAATAGCGGAGAACAAACGAAGAGATCATGGTAGGGTATGAAACCACCTCAAAGTTCTTCTTTCCAATCAATCCGTTGGGCTATTCCTATAAGTGTCACAAACAGCCCTAGAGTTTGTACTCGAATAACACCTTAAGACATAAATCAACCAAAACCCTAATGTCACCTAGATACTCGAATGTCACCTCAAGTATCCGTGGGTATGATTATACAATATGCATCACACAATCTCAGATTCATCTATTCAACCAACACATAGAACCTCAAAGAGTGCCCCAAAGTTTCTACCGGAGAATCACGACGAAAACGTGTGCCAACCCCTATGCATAGCTTCATGGGCGGAACCCGCAAGTTGATCACCAAAACATACATCAAGTGAATCACATGGTATCCCATTGTCACCACAGATACGCACGGCAAGACATACATCAAGTGTTCTCAAATCTTTAAAGACTCAATCCGATAAGATAACTTCAAGGGAAAACTCAATCCATTACAAGAGAGTAGATGGGGGACAAAACATCATAAGATCCAACTATAATAGCAAAGCTCGCGATACATCAAGATTGTATCACCTCAAGTACATGAGAGAGAGAGAGAGATCAAACACATAGCTACTGGTACATACCCTCAGCCCCGAGGGAGAACTACTCCCTCCTTGTCATGGAGAGCACCGGGATGATGAAGATGGCCACCGGGGAGGGATTCCCCCTCCAGCAGGGTGCCTGAACGGGTGTAGATTGGCTTTCGGTGGCTATGGAGGCTTCTGGCGGCGGAACTTCCGATCTATTGTGCTCCCCGATCACTTTAGGATATATGGAGATATATAGGCAGAAGAAGTATGTCACGGGAGCCACAAGGGGGTGGGCGCGCCCCCCTACCTCGTGGCTTCCTCGTTGTTTCCCTTACATGGACTCCAAGTCTCCCGGGTTGCTTTCCTTCCAAAAATAAGTTCCGTGAAGTTTCAGGTCAATTGGACTCCGTTTGATTTTCCTTTTTTTGTGATACTCTAAAACACGGAAAAGAACAGAAACTGGCACTGGGCTCTAGGTTAATAGGTTAGTCCCAAAAATAATATAAAAGTGTATAATAAAGCCTATAAACATCCAAAGTTGATAATATAATAGCATGGAACAATCAAAAATTATAGATACGTTGGAGATGTATCAATGCCGACATCGTGCTTGTCAACAAGCGGCTCGACGAGGCACGGGGTAAGTGATTTCTCCGGTGATAAACACATAGTAAGAGGAGCATGATGCCATTATCTTTAATATGTTGTGACTGCAGATGGAGCTGCCACCGTGGAGACCCTTAGGGCGGAACTTGCCCGAGCCAAGGAACAAGCAAGGAATAGCAATGCAGCCGCTCTAAAGGCGGTCGAAGAGCTGAGGGCCGAATAAGCCGCGCATTGCCGGAGCAAGGAAACAATAGCCAAGATGGCCGTTGAGTTGAAAGATGCCGCTGACCGTTACCAGCTTCTTGAAAAAGAAAGCTGTGCGAAGGCGACGGACCTGGAGAAGGCCATGGTAGCAGCCAAGGAAGCCCGCTCCAAAATCAGAGCGACGAAGGAGGAGCTGCGTCAAGCTGCAGATATCGCGGCTGGGAAGCCTTTTTTGTTGCGAACTAAGTTCGGAGATCCGAAGTATGCTCCTCTTGATCAACTATGGAGTTCTGTAGACGCATACGTGGATTTGGCAGCAAGTGCTGCTGATGCGGCCGAGTGCTTCAAGGATCAAAAAGATCGTGAAGTGGAAAAGCTGTTCTGGTCACAATTCCATGCTCCAGTGCATCCGCTGCTATTGAATGAGCGAATGGCCAAGTGGTCCGAGCTCCATAGGTTGTCCGGACTTGCCATGAGGTCTGTTGTGGATCATCTGTGGCCGGAAGGGCCAAGGCCGAATAGTTACTTTAGTTTAGTGCAACAATTCCTTGGTGTTGTGCCGCATATCGACGCTATGAAGAGGTCGGCGTGCATAGAGGGTGCGCGGATGGCACTTGCCCGTGTCAAGACATACTAGGCAGACATGGAGGCCACCACTGTTGCAACACAGGGTTCGGCCGTGGGCCGAGTAGCAGCCGAGCACTACTTTGAAGAGGTCCTTGAAGGCGCTCGTTCGATAGTGACATGTATTCCCATTGTAAAAACAATGTTTTATTTGATTTATAAAGGTTGTGTTTATACTTTTGCCTGAAAGTATTATGATGCCTCATGTGCGGCCGTTTATGTATATATGTATATAACCTAAAAGATTGCAGTCGTCGGCTTCAGCCCCCACGCATATAATGCGGGGGTGTTCGCAAAAAAACACGTATTCACACTTGGCCCAACGTCTTGGTCCATGAAGGAGGTGGTAGCGTAGCGAACGTGGCAATCGGACTATATTGCTTTAACACTTTCACTTATCCATAGGAGTTTGACGGTGGGACTACTATATAGCCCCTGGTACTTCCGCGCTCGTCCGAATACGTGGCGCGTACGTACGTGACCGGGAAATGGCCCTTCGTTAATGCAGAGGAATCCCTAAGATTCCGCTAAGTCATCAAGTGGTTGACCAGTCTCGCGCTTTATCATGACAGTCAGTTTTTGGCTTTCTCTACTGAGGTGCTCATCCGGATGAACCAGGGCACAATCGCAGTAGTTCTCCCGGTGCCACCTTAGCTGATAGAGCGGAACGTAAGGTAGCAAAACACGGGAGCCGGGCAAACCCAACATTTGACGAAAGACATGATTCGGAGCTGATGCATATAAGGCCAAACTCGCGACGTCGAACACTCCCTAAGGTATTCGGTCTTTATAATATATGGGGGCTGAACAATGCCCTTAATAATAAACCCCGAGTGTCCAGGTACATGCAGTGTCCTGTAGTGGCCACATGCCAATAATGTCAGCATCCTTCTTGGTTGTATTGAGTATCCAGAGGATGTGAACAACAAGAGAAAGTAAGAAAAAGGTTTGCGCAGGGTCTTAATCTGAAAAGAAACCTTTGAGCGGGTCCCTGCTGCACGTCTGCGCATGTGTCTCCGTTGTGCCGTATCCTGGACGGGTGTAGCACTATTGTCATCTGTAAAAGAGAAGAACTTAGGTGAAAGTTGCTATACCAGAAAATTGGTTATTATCAATAAACCATTAAAATTCAAGATAAGTCAAGTTGAGCCGAACTAGCCCTGATTACACGCGGGAAGCCCCTGGTACCGTCTATGAGGGTTTGACCATCAAACCAATCTCATGTTTATGTAGTAATGCACCGGACTCGTCTAACGTGTCCGTGGTCTTGACGACCTGTCATTTTTTCTAGTTGGTGAGGTCGTCTAGTGCTCGGCTATTAAAGCCGCCGCGCATTCTTCCGCGCGTAGAGAACACTCAATATTTCCACTAACTATGATGGTGCCACGTGGACCGGGCATCTTAAGCTTGAGAGAAGCGTAATTCGGTATTGCATTAAAACGAGCGAAAGCCGCTCTTCCGAGTAGTGCTTGATAGCCACTTCAGAATGGAACGATGTAGAAAGTTAACTTTTCGCTTCGGAGGTTGTCGGGAGAACCGAATACAACCTCTAGTAATAGAGAGCCCATGCAGCGGGCCTCTGGGTCTGGTATTACTCCCTTGAAGGTAGTATTACTGTGGCTAATTTTTGTCGGGTCTATCCCCATTTTGCGGACTATGTCCTGATATATTAGATTTAGACCACTGTCGCCGTCCATAAGGACTCGTGTGAGATGGTATCCATTTACTATTGGGTCTAACACTAAGGCAGCCAATCCTTCATGTCGGATCCTTGTCGCGTGATCCCCGTGATCAAAAGTGATCGGGCAGGCCAACCAGGGGTTGAACCTAGGGGTGACGGGCTCTATGGCGCGTATGTCTTGGAGTGCATGTTTGCTTCTCCTCTTCGTCACATGGATCATGTTTACTGTTTTAACCTCTGGCGGGAATTTTTTCTGTCCTCCAGTGCTTTGCTGGCGAGGTTCATCCTCGTCTTCGCTTGGTGTCTCCCCCCCCCCTTGTGTTCGGCGTTTAGCTTACCGGCCTGCTTGAAGACCCAGCATTCTCTGTGGGTGTGATTTGCAGGTTTATCGGGGGTGCCATGAATCTGACATAGTTTGTCAAGAATCATGTTTAGGCCAGACGGTCCATGTCTGCTGCCTTTGAAAGGCTTTTTCCGCTGACCTGGCCGAGAGCCCCTGAATCCGGTGTTCACCGCCGTATTATCTGGGTTGTCTTATTTATTTCAACGCTTGTTTTTACTGCGTCATGGTTTTCCATTGCCATGCCTGACTTCGGATGTGCTTGGGTCGCTGGTGCTACTGCGGGCTAACCAGCTATCTTGGCCCACGCAAAAGCGGGTCATGAGGCTTGTCAGGGCTGCCATTGTTCTCGGTTTTTTGCGGCCGAGGTGTCTGGCGAGCCATTCGTCTCGGACGCTGTGCTTGAAAGCTGCTAAGGCTTCGGCGTCTGGACAGTCGATGATTTGGTTCTTCTTAGTGAGAAACCTGTTCCAAAGCTTTCGGGCTGACTCTCCGGGCTGTTGAATTATATGACTTAAATCGTCTGCATCCGGAGGTCGGACATAGGTCCGTTGAAAATTAGCCTGAAAAGCGTCCTCGAGCTCCTCCCAACTTCTAATTGAATTTTTGGGAGGCTTTTCAGCTAGTGCCGAGCTGGTCCTTTAAGCTTGAGGGGCAAGTACTTGATGGCATGGAGATCGTCTCCACGAGCCATATGGATATGGAGGATAAAGTCCTCAATCCAGACCCCAGGGTCTGTGGTCCCGTCGTACACCTCTATGTTCACTGGTTTGAATCCTTCTGGGAATTCGTGATCCAGCACCTCATCAGTGAAACATAGGGGGTGTGCGGCACACCTGTATTTGGATGTATCATAGCGTTTGGACGGTTGTAGTATTCGATTTTGATTTTGTGCCGGAGCGCGCTTCCTAGATCCATAGATGGATCTGGTCATACTGGATTTTTGGCGCAAGTCCTCACGTAGATCATGTGTTGACTTATGTGCGACCTTGTTAGCCGCTCTATCACAGTCACAAGGTGGTTGATCCGGCCGGTTGGCTGTTTTATTTTTTGGCTGTATGGGCTCTAAGGCCTCATCGTTGAATTCGGGTAATAGCTTACGCTTTGGATAGCTCTTTGTGTGGTAAACTCCACCATAGTTTTCTTTGTTGTCGAGCACTTTGTTCCACCTGCTGTTGAGCGTATTCTGGTCGGCCTTAAGCCTTGGCTTCTGCTTCTTCAGACTCCTCGATGTGGCAATAAGCCTTCTGCGGAGGTTCTCTTGCTCCAAGTTCATTTCCGGGATGATGTGTGCATCTTTGTCCGGACTGTTTTCCTCCCTAGAGGGGTTTTGATGAGGTTTATGCTCGGCATCATCGTGTTCAGACGTCGGATCCATATTGTGTTCACCATTCGCAGCTTCATCCTGCTCTGCCGCCGGGGCAATGTGGTCGTCGTTTCCTCTGGAGTCGACTGGAGTGTTATTTTCTCTTGCGTTGTTATCGCTGTTTTTGCCGAGGCAGGATTTGGAGCGGCGCCTACGCCGATGCTTTGTTTGCTTCTTGGAGGGGTCATCCTCCGCTATCTCCTCCCGTTCCTCGTCATTGTTTTCTTTCGGTGTATCCACCATGTATATGTCATGTGATGAAGTGGCGGTCCAGTGTCCTGTGGGCGGTGGTTCCTGTTCGTCTCCCGCATCGTCGTCCATACCATCGATGTCTTCAGAGTCGAAGTCTAGCATGTCGGTTAAATCGTCGACAGTGGCTGCTAAGTGGGTGGTGGGTGGGCAGCGAATTTCTTCGTCGTCCGCATCCCATTCTAGTCGGACATAGTTCGGCAAAGGTTCTCCCGACAAGGAGAGAGACTTTAATGAATTTAGCACATCGCCGAAAGGCAAGTGCTGAAAGATATCCGTAGAGGTGAACTCCATGATCGGCGCCCAATCGGATACGATAGGCATGGATGCAGGCGGCTCGGAGTCCGTGGCCAGAGACGAATCCAGTGGTTCGGCAACACGGCTCTCGTAAGGGGTGAAGTCAGTATCCGGCCCCATTGCCATTGAGAGTGCGGCCTCCATGGCGGGGCCTATCCTTCCGTCGTCGGATGGCGCAATTTGCTCCGTATTAAAAGTCGGATTAGTTGCAGATGCGATGTCCCGAACACAGTCCGACGGCAGAGTTACGTCATGCTCGTCGGGATTGTGCGGCGCACCTGATATGGGCTCGAATCCGTCGAAGATCAAGTCTCCGCGGATGTCGGCAGTGTAGTTTAAGTGTCCGAACCCGACCTGATGGCCAGGGGCGTAGCTCTCGATCTGCTCCAGATGGCCAAGCGAATTAGCCCGCAGTGCGAAGCCGCCGAATACGAAGATCTGTCCGGGGAAGAAAACCTCACCCTGGACCGCATCGTTACCGATGATTGAAGGGGCCATTGAGCCTTATGGTGACAGCACAGTGGAAGTCTCAATGAAAGCACCAATGTCGGTGTCAAAACCGGTGGATCTCAGGTAGGGGGTCCCGAACTGTGCGTCTAAGGCGGATGGTAACAGGAGGCAGGGGACACGATGTTTACCCAGGTTCGGGCCCTCTTGATGGAGGTAATACCCTACGTCCTGCTTGATTGATATTGATGATATGAGTATTACAAGAGTTGATCTACCACGAGATCGTAGAGGCTAAACCCTAGAAGCTAGCCTATGGTATGATTGTATGTTGTCCTACGGACTAAACCCTCCGGTTTATATAGACACCAGAGGGGGTTAGGGTTGCACAGAGTCGGTTACAAGGGAGGAGATCTACATATCTGTATTTCCAAGCTTTCCTTCCACGCCAAGGAAAGTCCCATCCGGACACGGGACAAAATCTTCAATCTTGTATCTTCATAGTCCAACAGTCCGGCCAAAGGATATAGTCCGGCTATCCGGAGACCCCCTAATCTAGGACTCCCTCACGCACCATCAATTACGCGCTTGGGGAATAGGCGATTTTACCAGGCAAGTGGGGAGGCGCATCGCCTCTTCCGCCCTTATAAAGGGACAAGGATTCACCCTTTTTACCCACGCCTTCTTCCCCCTTGCTTACCCATTCTTGCACACTCGAGCTCCAGCGCCCAAGTTCGCGTCTTTCTTCTCAAACCACTCCAAGCATGTCCGGAGCGGGAGGCAAGTGGATGGTCTCCTCCGTCATGGAGGAGGACATCACAAAGTTACGGGAAGCTGGATATCTGGCCGCGGATATCGCGCACCGGCTGCTAGATGCAGGGCAGATCATCCCTATGCCCGAACCCCATGAGACGGTAGTTTTTCTTACCCACTTCATCCGCGGACTGGGATTTCCCCTCCACCTGTTTGTCCGTGGGCTCATGTTCTACTACGGGATGGATTTTCATGATCTGGCCCCCAATTTCATCTTCAACATCCCGGCCTTTATCGTCATGTGCGTGGCCTTCCTCCGCATTAGGCCCCATTTTGGCCTGTGGCTGAAGACCTTCAATGTCAAACCGAAGGTGGTGGTCGGCCAACAAGCAGAGTGCGGAAGCGCCATGGTGGGCAAAATTCCTAACGTCACCTGGCTCGAAGGCTCCTATGTGGAGACCAAAAGGGGTGGCAATCGGGATGGTTCTACATCACCGAGCCGCGCGACACCAACTGGGTGGCGGCCCCCAAATTTCGATCCGGAATCCCGACGCGGCTCACTTCTTAGAAATAGAAGGGCCTATCCTGGGGTTCCCTGGCAGAGCTAACCGGACTCCAGACCTGCATCAGGAACATGATGAGCAAGAAAATCAAGCTCGTCAACGTGGTCCAGGTCATGCTCTTTTGCCGGATTCTCCCGGGTCAACGACGGGCATTCAATTTGTAGTAGTTTGACCCGGCCCAGCACCAGACGCTGCGAGAGCTCTACGACACGACGCACAAGGACGTCTGGAGGGTGATGTTCAAGGGCGCCGAGGTACCTCCTTCTTTCACCGAGGACCATGGACTCAGCGCAAAGCGCCATGCCAATCCGGTAAGTTTTTATATCTCATAGGGTATTTATTTGCCCCAGTTAAATCATGTGCGGGATCTAAGCTTCCATGTCATTAACAGGACTGGACAAAGATAGCGGAGGAGCTCGATTGCCCAGCCCCCATGCCTGAAGATCCTGCAGATGATCTCCTAATGGAGATGCTGGCTCCAGCACCTTACGAGGTGCCGGTGAAGAAGACCAAGAAGAAGGCCACGGGGGCCCGAAAGGGTCTCCGGCCGAAGGATGTATCAGACTCATCGTCCGATGAATCCAACGTGCACTCCTCCCACGAAAATGAGGAGGAGGAGGAGGAGGAGGAGGAAAGTTCTCCCCCCCCACCCCGCCGGGGGGGACAAGAAAAGGAAGGCCAATCCAACCGGGGAGGACGAATGGTCCAAGAAGGGAAGGACCCTCCTTCCAGACTGCTCCATGACGGGCCGCCTACAGCAGCGACGAATGGTTTTCCAGGGAGAAGCCCCTGGCGAAGTCGTAAGTATCCGGACACCATAGTAATTCATGGTATGTTTTATTGCACTGTTTCTCATTATGCCGCGTATGATTATGCAGTCCGTCCCGAGCTCATCTCGACCTAGATTCGTCGGACAGTTCATTGGACTCGTCGGATATGAATAGTGATTCACTTCCGACTGCCTCCACCCCTTGCCATACGGACAATGTCGAGGTGTTGTCCCGAAAGGCACCGAGCCGAGGGTAGGTAGTCCTGGGGGCACCTCAAGGCGACCTTCCGGTCCCTAGATGCAAAGGGAGCAAGACTCCCACGGGCTCCAAGTTCAGCCCCCAGCCAAATACTGCCCCGGAACCTTCGACAGTTCCGGACTCTGGCAGACGATCCCCCATTAAGGGGGGCAAGCCGCCCGTGCCGGTGTCCTTTGTCCATCTAGAGGCACCGGACAACTTGCTAGAAGCGCTTCGCGGTGCTTCCATCGACGAAGAGCGCCGCACTATCATGAGTGCGGTGATCGAGAAAGTTCAGTACGCCAAAAATGGACTGATCGAAGCTTGCGCCAGCCTCCTAACAGGCTTTGAGGTAAGCAATCAAAATATAAGAAAATATTACCGCATAGACAGTAGCCCCTGATGCTCTGTTCCGCGTTCGTGAAGAAAGGCCGAATAGAGGATCAAATGATGACCCAAGAGTCTAATCAGAATATGTCTATGTGTATGTGCAGGCTTCACTGCTGGCCGCTGCCGCACGTACTGCGGAGGTCTCTGCACTGAAGCAGGACCTGGAGCGGTCCGAGAATGAGCTTGGCCTTACCAAGAGGCAGCTCGATGAGAGCAAAGGTAAGCAATACCTTGTCTATATATTAAAAAGAAGTTCGAGTGTGAAGTAATAGGATCATCATGAATTTGCCAGGGGCCATGACCGAAGTGGCGACCCTGAAGAAGGTGTTGTTCGAGGCCGAAGACAAAGCGGCCAAGGAGCGCATTGAGCGGGAAAAACAAGAAGCCCGGGTAGGCGAGGTGCAGAGCTCGAGGCTCTCGCCAAAAAACACGAGTCCTTGGAGCTTGACTCGAAGACGCGAGAGTCTGAGCTTGCGAAGGCGCTCGAAAGCGCTGGGAGCACCAAGGCTGAGGCCCACAAGACCCTCTAGGAGATTGATGCGGTGAAAAAGATAGCAGCGGGTAAGGCATTCATTATGCAAAGCAAGCATGTGAAGGAAACTTTCCTTTTACTTACCCGAGTTCGAAGCTCTCCAGGAGGGTTCGCAGATCTTCCCCACAGTGTGTTGGATGCCACGGAGTTTTACCGAGCTGAGGAGGGGAGCTCGACGGAAAAGTTGTTCTGGTCTCAGTATACTGGGACCGAACACCCAATGCCATTGAGCGACCAGCTGAAGCAATTGGTCGAGCTCCACAAGGCGGCCGAATAGGCCATGAAGGGTCTTATCGTCCGGATGTGGCTTGGCGAGCCCCTGCCCGACAGCTAGTTCGGTCTGGTGAGGCGGCTTGTGGATGCTTGCCCTCGGCTTGAAGTCATAAAGCAGTCTGTCTGCATCAAGGGTGCGCGCAGGGCTTTTGCCCGAGTGAAGGTGCACTGGGCGAAGCTGGACGCCATGAAGCTGGCGAAGGAGGGGCCGCCAGAGGGCAAGGAGCATCGCCGCCCCGAAATGTATTATGACACTGTCCTGAAGGGTTCCCGCCTTGTGGCGGATGAATGTGCCAGAGATGTAATTTTTGAATGAACATGCTCATGTGATCCTGTAATGTGAAACAAGTTCATTTGCACTATGCAACGCATTTTTAATTTAAAATATTACCTTCGTGCGGCCGTTTATAAAATTTGAGAGTTGGCCAGTCGTCGGCTTCTACCCCATGTAACTAGTACTGGGGTGTTCGGGATAAACCTGAGCACTCTTTATCCCAATTTTGGGTCCTTTGAGGGAGGTGTTCAGCACAACGAACTAGGCAATCAGACTATAAGGCTTTATCACTATCACTTAGCCATAGAAGTCTACAATTTTAAATTTTGGCGAAGCCCCTAGTATTCGGAAGGCCGAATTAGGGGTGCTATACATGCCTAAGTCGGGCAAGGCCGACTCCTGGCCCAAAGCGGAAAAAGTCTTTAAGGACTTGAGACCTCTCGAACAGCGACCAGCTCTCGCCCTATCATGACAGTCAGTTTTCGGCTTTCTCTACTGAGGTGCTCGTCCGGAAGAACCGGGACACAATCGCAGTAGTTCTCCCAGCGCTACCTTAGTCGATATAGCGGAACGTAAGGTACCAAAGCATGGGAGCCAGGCAAACCCAACTATTGACCCAAGACATGATTCGAAGCTGATGCATATAATGATATAAGTTTGGGGTGCCGCATTGTCGAAAGTGTTCGGACTTCTGACACTGTATTATGGGGTAAACGAAAGCCCTTGGCATACTGACCGTACCAGGATGTAAGGGTGCAAGTTGTCGTAAATGAACATATAAGAAAAAGGGGATGAATAATGCAATAATAGACTAATTCTATGCATTTATTTAAATAATACGTCAAATCATACTGATAGAAGTAGTGTAATAAGCAGAAAATAGGACTATTTGACATGTCCTATCCAAGGGCAAGTTGCGTATGGATAGTAGAAAGCGGGTATATCGATTATTATTAGAGACCACCTGGGGGTTCCCGTGTACATCTTAGCTTCTTGGCTCCTTGGTTGTTCCTTCCCGTAATGTGTCCGGCAATCGTACTGCCGGAAACGGCGTTCAAAGAGTTAGGTCCTGAAAGAGAAAAATGATAAAGGTATACAGCCCCTAGGGTGGTTAAGCCGCATTGCGGGACGTGCCCTGATCATGCCCCCGCCTATGCCCATGGTATTTTCAGTGCGTAATTATGTACGCGCAGCACGGATTTCGTCGCTGGACTGGGACTAGGACGGGGGCCGAATTTCTAGGCGAGCTCTGAACGTGACAGGTGATCTTGTTGCAGTTTACTCCGGACTCGCTTGACGGTGTCCGAGGACTGTATCGCCGAATTGGTGGTTTGCCTTAAAAGGCTGCTTTGTGCCTCTGCTGCGAGGGTCGCAGTGTGCTCTTCCGTGCGGAGCGAGCGTTCTGTATTTCCATTGACTGTTATGACCCCCCCCCCCCTAGGTCCTGGCATCTTGAGCTTGAGGTATGCGTAATGCGGTACCGCATTGAATTTTGCAAATACGGTTCGCCGGAGCAGTGCGTGATAGCCACTGCAGAACGGGACGATGTCGAAGATTAACTCCTCGCTTCGGAAGTTGTCCGGAGATCCGAAGACCACTTCCAGTGTGATTGAGCCCGTGCAATGGGCCTCTATACCTGGGATGACGCCCTTAAAGGTGGTTTTGGTGGCTTTGATCCTCGAGGGATCTATACCCATTTTGCGCGCTGTATCCTGATGGAGCAGGTTCAGGCTGCTGCTGCCGTCCATAAGGACTCGAGTGAGGTGAAATTCGTCGATGATGGGGTCTAGGACCAGTGCGGCGGATCCGCCATGACGGATACTAGTGGGGTGGTCCCTGCGATCAAAGGTGATCGGACAAGCGGACCATGGGTTGAACTTTGGGGCGACGGGCTCCATCGCATAGACGTCCCTTAGTGCACGCTTCCGTTCCCTCTTGGGAATTTGGGTTGCGTATATCATGTTCACCGTCTTCACTTGTGGGGGGAACCTCTTCTGTCCTCCCGTGTTCGGTGGCCGGGGCTCATCATCATCATCACTATGCAGCCCCTTGTCCTTGTTTTCGGCATTTAACTTGCCGGCCTGCTTGAACACCCAGCATTCTCTATTGGTGTGATTGGCTGGCTTATCGGGGGTGCCGTGGATTTGACACGAGCGATCCAGTATGCGATCCAAACTGGATGAGCCCGGAGTACTTCTTTTGAATGGCTTTTTCCGCTGACCGGATCTAGAACCTCTGAATCCGGCATTGACTGCCGTATCATCGGTGTTATCGCCATTGTTGCGGCGCTTTTGTCTGTTACGACGTGGTCAGCCGTTGGCATCTTTGGTATCCGGAGTACCCGAATTCCTTGATGTGTTGTTGCTGCGAGCCAGCCAGCTATCCTCGCTTGCGCAAAAGCGGGTCATGAGTGTCGTGAGGGCTGCCATAGACTTCGGCTTCTCCTGGCCGAGGTGCCGGGCAAGCCACTCATCACGGAAGTTATGCTTGAATGCCATTAAGGCTTCAGCATCCGGACAGTCGACAATTTGGTTTTTCTTAGTTAGGAACCGTGTCCAGAATTTCCTGGCCGATTCCCCTGGCTGCTGGGTTATATGGCTCAAGTCATCAGCATCCGGTGGTCGCACATAAGTGCCCTGGAAGTTGTCAAGGAATGCGTCTTCCAAATCCTCCCAACTGCCGACGAAGTCTGCTGGCAAGCTATTCAGCCAATGCCGAGCTGGTACTTTGAGTTTTAGTGGGAGGTACTTGATGGCATGTAGATCATCACCGCGAGCCATGTGGATGTGAAGGAGGAAATCCTCAATCCATACAGCGGGATCTGTTGTACCGTCATACGATTCGATATTTACGGGTTTCAAACCCTCCGGGAATTCGTGATCCATAACTTCATCAATGAAGCATAGAGGGTGTGTGGCGCCTCTGTGCCGGGCTATATCCCGACGCAGTTCATATGAGTCTTGTCTGCTGTATTCGGCCCAGCCGGATTTACTTTTAGTGTATCCGGCGCGACGATCATCGTCCCGCGTTGGCGCGCGCCCCCGTGACCCATATATTGACCTTGCATGTTTTGCCCTGTTGTCCAATACGTCTCGCAGGTCCTGTGTGTTGCCCCGGACCTTGGTATTTTTGATTGAGTGGCGGCGGGGTGCGGGCTGAACTACAGGCTGAAATGCCTCTCTGGCTCGGCCACGCGGTGGCCGGTCAGCCGCATCGTACACTGGTGATGGAGGTTTCAATGCTTCCTCCTCGAGGTGAGGTAGCAACCTGCGCTTTGGGTAACTCTTCGAGGGGCGCTCGAGTTCATATTCCTCGGCCGCAAGGACTTCGGTCCATCTATCTGCTAGCAAGTCTTGATCAGCTTGAAGTTGTTGTTGCTTTTTCTTCAGGCTATTTGATGTGGCCATAAGCCGGCGCTTGAAGCGCTCCTGCTCGATGGGATCCTCAGGCACGATAAATTCTTTGTCGCCGAGCTCACCTTGTCTTCGGAGAGAGGCATGTAATTGTCCTCCTCCGATTCTCCATCTGCTGCCTGCTCTGGAGGGCTAGCTTATTCACCCTCCCGCTCTACATTGTGCTGGAGGGGATTGTGGTTGTCTTCGGCACTATCCGGAGTGTTAATATCTCTTGTGTCGGTATCACTACTTTTGCTGTGGCGGGACTTAGAGCGGCCCCGCTGACGTCGGTGCTTGGGTTGCTTCTTGGAGGGGTCATCCTCCGCTGTCTCGTCGCCATTGCCTTCTTTGGGGGTGTCCACCATGTATATATCATATGATGAGGTGGTAGTCCAGCGCCCTATGGGTGGTGGTTCCTGTCCGTCCCCCGCATCGTCGTCCATACCATCGATGTCTTCGGAGTCGAAGTCGAGCATGTCGGTTAAATCGTCGACAGTGGCTACTAAGTGGGTGGTGGGTGGGCGGCTAATTTCTTTGTCGTTCGCATCCCATTCTAGCCGGACATAGTTCAGCCAAGGTTCTCCTGACAAGGAGAGAGACCTTAATGAATTTGGCAAATTGCCGAAAGGCAGGTGCTCAAAGATATCCGCAGAGGTGAACTCCATGATCGGCGCCCAACCGGATTCGATAGGCACGGATGCAGGCGGCTCGGAGTCCGTGGCCGGAGACGAATCCAGTGGTTCGGCAACACGGCTCTCGTAAGGGGTGAAGTCAGTATCTGGCTCCATCGCCACTGAGAGTGCGGCCTCCGTGGCGGGGTCTATCCCTCCGTCCTCATATGGTGCAATTTGTTCCAGATTGAAGGCCGGAGTAGTTGTAGGTGTGATCTCCCGAACACTGTCCGACGGCAGAGCTAAATCATACTCGTCGTGACCATGCGGCGCACTTGACATGGGCCCGAATCCGTCGAAGATCAAGTCTCCGCGGATGTCAGTAGTGTAGTTTAAGTTTCTGACCCTGGCCTGATGGCCAGGGGGGCATAGCTCTTGATCTGCTCTAGATGGCCAAGCGAATTGGCCCGCAGTGCGAAGCCGCTGAATACGAAGATCTGTCCGGGGAGGAAAACCTCACCCTGGACCGCATCATTACCGATGATTGAAGGGGCCATCGAGCCTTATGGTGACGGAACAGTGGAACTCTCAATGAAAGCACCAATCTCGGTGTCGAAACCGGAGGATCTCAGTAGGGGGTCCCTAACTGTGCATCTAAGGCGGATGACAACAGGAGGCAGGGGACACGATGTTTACCCAGGTTCGAGCCCTCTTGATGGAGGTAATACCCTACGTCCTGCTTGATTGATATTGATGATATGAGTATTACAAGAGTTGATCTACCACGAGATCGTAGAGGCTAAACCATAGAAGCTAGCCTATGTTGTGATTGTATGTTGTCCTACGGACTAAACCCTCCAGTTTATATAGACACCGGAGGGGGCTAGGGTTACACAGAGTCGGTTACAAGGGAGGAGATCTACATATCCATATTGCCAAGCTTGCCTTCCACGCCAAGGAAAGTCCCATCCGGACACGGGACGAAGTCTTCAATCTTGTATCTTCATAGTCCAACAGTCCGGCCAAAGGATATAGTCCGGCTGTCCGGAGACCCCCTAATCCAGGACTCCCTCACACGTATTGTATTGTTTCCATCGAGGATAAAAAGATGGGGTTTATATAATATTGCATGAGTTTATCCCTCTACATCATGTCATCTTGCTTAAAGCGTTACTCTGTTCTCTTGAACTTAATACTCTAGATGCATGATGGATAGCGGTCGATGTGTGGAGTAATAGTAGTAGATGCAGGCAGGAGTCGGTCTACATGTCTCGGACGTGATGCCTATATACATCATCATACCTAGATATTCTCATAACTATGCTCAATTCTGTCAATTTCTCAACAGTAATTTGTTCACCCACCTTAAATACTTATGCTCTTGAGAGAAGTCACTAGTGAAACCTATGGCCCCCGGGTCTATCTTCCATCATATTAATCTTCCAATACTTCGTTATTTCCTTTGCCATTTATTTTACTTTGCATCTTTTATTTCTCTTTATCATAAAAATACCAAAAATATTATCCTATCATATCTATCAGATCTTACTCTCGCAAGTGACCGTGTAGGGATTGACAACCCCTTATCACGTTGGTTGCGAGGATTTATTTGTTTGTGTAGGTATGAGGGACTCGTGCGCGGCCTCCTACTGGATTGATACCTTGGTTCTAAAAACCGAGGGAAATACTTACGCTACTTTGCTGCATCACCCTTTCCTCTTCAAGGGAAAACCAACGCGGTGCTCAAGAGGTAGCAAGAAGGATTTCTAGCGTCATTGCGAGGGAGGTTCGCGCAAGACAAGTCAAGATTTGACTCCCGACAACGAGTCACTTGTGGCGCCGTTGCAAGTCAAGACATACCAAGTACCCATCACAAACCCTTATCTCCCGCATTACATTATTTTCCATTTGCCTCTCATTTTCCTCTCCACCACTTCACCCTTGCCGTTTTATTCTCCCTCTCTCTCCATCCTCCCTCTCTTTCTCTATTTTCCTCTTTTTTCCCATCTTCTGTTTGCTTTTGTGTTGGATTGCTTGCTTGTCACGATGGCTCAAGATAATACTAAATTGTGTGACTTCACCAATACCAACAATAATGATTTCCTTAGCACTCTGATTGCTCCTCTTACCGATACTGAATCTTGTCCTCAAAGATTAATTCGCCGGCCTTCCTAGTGAAGATGCTGCTACCCATCTGAATAGCTTCGTTGATTTATGTGATATGCAAAAGAAGAAAGATGTGGATAATGATATTGTTAAATTGAAGCTATTCCCTTTTTTGCTTAAAGATCGTGCTAAAGCTTGGTTTTCGTCTTTGCCTAAAAATAGTATTGATTCATGGAATAAGTGCAAAGATGCTTTTATCTCTAAGTATTTTCCTCCCACTAAGATCATCTCTCTTAGAAATGATATTATGAATTTTAAGCAACTTGATCATGAACATGTTGCACAAGCTTGGGAGAGGATGAAATTAATGATACGTAATTGCCCTACACATGGTTTGAATTTGTGGATGATTATACAAAAAAATTATGTCGGATTGAATTTTGCTTCTAGAAATCTTTTAGATTCGGCCGCGGGAGGCACTTTTATGGAAATCACTTTAGGAGAAGCTACTAAACTCCTAGATAATATTATGGTTAATTATTCTCAATGGCACACTGAAAGATCTACTAATAAGAAAGTGCATGCGATAGAAGAAATTAATGTTTTGAGTGGAAAGATGGATGAACTTATGAAATTATTTGCTAATAAAAGTGTTTCTTCTGATCCTAATGATATGCATTTGTCTACTTTGATTGAGAATAATAATGAACCTATGGATGTGAATTTTGTTGGTAGGAACAATTTTGGTAACAACGCGTATAGAGGAAACTTTAATCCTAGGCCGTATCCTAGTAATTCCTCTAATAATTATGATAATTCCTACAAGAATTCTTATGGAAATTATAATAAGATGCCCTCTGATTTTGAATCTAATATTAAAGAATTTATTACTTCGCAAAATAATTTCAATGCTTTGATTGAAGAAAAATTGCTTAAGATTTATGAGTTGGCTAGGAACGTTGATAGAATTTCTCTTGATGTTGATACTTTGAAACTTAGATATATTCCACCTAAGCATGATATCAATGAGTCTCTCAAAGCCATGAGTATTTCCATTGATGAGTGCAAAGAAAGAACCGCTAGGATGCGTGCTAAAAAAGATTGCTTTATAAAATCGTGTTCTTCTAGTTTCCATGATAATAAAGATGAAGATATAAAAGTTATTGATGTGTCCCCTATTAAATCTTTGTTTTGCAATATGAATCTTGATAATGATGGGACTGAATATGATCCACCTTTATCTAGATGGCGTTCCAAGAATTCGGATTCTTTAGATCTTGATGCTAAAATTGTTAAAAGTGGGATTGAAGAAGTCAAAACTTTAAATATTAATGAACCCACTATTTTGGATTTCAAGGAATTTAATTATTATAATTGCTCTTTGATAGATTGTATTTCCTTGTTTCAATCAGTGCTAAATTCTCCTCATGCTTATAGTCAAAATAAAGCTTTTACTAAACATATCGTTGATGCTTTGATGCAATCTTATGAAGAAAAACTTGAGTTGGAAGTTTCTATCCCTAGAAAACTTTATGATGAGTGGGAACCTACTATTAAAATTAAAATTAAAGATCATGAATGCTATGCTTTGTGTGATTTGGATGCTAGTGTTTTCACGATTCCAAAGACTTTGTGTGATTTGCTAGGTTTCTGTGATTTTGATGATTGCTCTTTAAACTTGCACCTTGCGAATTCCATTATTAAGAAACCTATGGGAAGAATTAATAATGTTCTTACTGTTGCAAATAGGAATTATGTGCCCATAGATTTTATTGTTCTTGACATAGATTCCAATCCTTCATGTCCTATTATTCTTGGTAGACCTTTCCTTAGAACGATTGGTGCAATTATTGATATGAAGGAAGGGAATATTAGATTCCAATTTCCGTTAAGGCATGGAACACTTCCCTAGAAATAAAATTAAATTACCTTATGAATCTATTATGAGATCCACTTATGGATTGCCTACCAAAGATGGCAATACCTAGATCTATCCTTACTTTTATGCCTAGCTAGGGGCGTTAAACGATAGCGCTTGTTGGGAGGCAACCCAATTTTATTTTTATTCCTTTATTTTTTATCCTGTTTAGTAATAAATAATTTATCTAGCCTATGTTTTGGTTGTGTTTTTGTGTTTAATTAGTGTTCATGCCAAGTAGAACTGTTGGGAAGACTTGGGAAAAGTCTTTTTAATCTTGCTGTAAAAAACAGAAACTTTAGTGCTCACGAAAATTGCAGCCATATTTATTTGGAAAGTGATATTTAGTTAATTCTTTTTTCAGATGATTAATAGATAAATTCCTCACGTCCAGAAATTTATTTTAGAATTTTTGGGGTTCTAGATCTTGCGTTAGCTACAGATTACTACAGGCTGTTCTGTTTTTGACAGATTCTGTTTTTCGTGTGTTGTTTGCTTATTTTGATGAATCTATGGCTAGTAAAATAGTTTATAAACCATAGAGAAGTTGGAATACAGTAGGTTTAACACCAATATAAATAAAGAATGAGTTCATTACATTACCTTGAAGTGGTGTTTTATTTCTTTCGCTAACAGAGCTCACGAGATTTTCTACCTTAAGTTTTGTGTTGTGAAATTTTCAAGTTTTGGGTAAAAGATTTTATGGATTATGGAACAAGGAGTGGAAAGAGCCTAATGTTGGGTATTCCCATAGCACCCCAAGATAATCTAAGTAAACCTAAAATCCAAAGCTTGGGGATGCCCCGGAAGGCATCCCCTCTTTGGTCTACTTCCATCGGTAACTTTACTTGGAGCTATATTTTTATTTACCACATGATATGTGTTTTGCTTGGAGCGTCTTGTATTATTTGAGTCTTTATTTGTTAGTTTTCCACAATCATACTTGCTGTACACACCTTTTGAGAGAGACACACATGATTCGGAAGTTGTTAGAATACTCTATATGCTTCACTTATATCTTTTGAGTTATATAGTTTTTGCTCTAGTGCTTGACTTATATCTTTTAGAGCACATCGCTGGATTTGTTTTATAGAAACTATTGTTCTCTCATGCTTCACTTATATTATTTTGAGAGTCCTACAAAACATCATGGTAATTTGCTTTAATTATGTTAGGCATTCAAGATTAATAAAAAATTTCTTATGAGTGTGTTGAATACTATGAGAAGTTTGATACTTGATAATTGTTTTGAGATATGGAGATGGTAATATTCGAGTCATGCTAGTCGAGTAGTTGTGAATTTGAGAAATACTTGTGTTAAAGTTTGTGATTCCCGTAGCATGCACGTATGGTGAACCGTTATGTGATGAAGTCGGAGCATGATTTATTTATTGATTGTCTTCCTTATGAGTGGCGGTCGGGGACGAGCGATTGTCTTTTCCTACCAATCTATCCCCCTAGGAGCATGCGTGTAATACTTTGCTTTGATAACTTGTAGGTTTTTGCAATGAGTATATGAGTTCCTTATGACTAAGGTTGAGTCCATGGATCATACACACTTTTCTTCCTTCCACCATTGCTAGCCTCTCTAATATCGCGCACCTTTCGCCGGTATCATACACCCACCATATACCTTCCTCAAAACAGCCACCATACCTACCTATCATGGCATTTCCATAGCCATTCCGAGATATATTGCCATGCAACTTTCCACCGTTCCGTTTACTATGACACGCTCCATCATTGTCATATTGCTTTGCATGATCATGTAGTTTACATTGTATTTGTGGCAAAGCCACCGTTCATAATTCTTTCATACATGTCACTCTTGACTCATTGCATATCCCGGTACACCACCGGAGGCATTCACATAGAGTCATATTTTGTTCTAATTGTTGAGTTGTAAGTAAATAAAAGTGTGATGATCATCATTTTTAGAGCATTGTCCCAAGTGAGGAAAGGATGATGGAGACTATGATTCCCCCACAAGTCGGGATGAGACTCCGGACGAAAAAAAAGAGGCCAGAAGGCCCAAATAAATAAATATGAGAGGAAAAGAGAGAAGGGACAATGCTACTATCCTTTTACCACACTTGTGCTTCAAAGTAGCACCAGGATCTTCATAATAGAGAGTCTCCTATGTTATCACTTTCATATACTAGTGGGAATTTTTCATTATAGAACTTGGATTGTATATTCCAATGATGGGCTTCCTCAAAATGCCCTAGGTCTTCCTGAGCAAGCGAGTTGGATGCACACGCACTTAGTTCCTTTTGTTGAGCTTTCATACACTTATAGCTCTAGTGCATCCGTTGCATGGCAATCCCTACTCACTCACATTGATATCTATTGATGGGCATCTCCATAGCCCGTTGATATGCCTAGTTGATGTGAGACTATCTTCCCCTTTTTTGTCTCCTCCACAACCACCATTCTATTCCACCTAAAGTGTTATGTCCATTGCTCACGCTCATGTATTGCGTGAAGATTGAAAGAGTTTGATAACACCAAAAGTATGAAACAATTGCTTCGCTTGTCATCGGGGTTGTGCATGATTTAAATACTTTGTGTGGTGAAGATAGAGCATAGCCATACTATATGATTTTGTAGGGATAACTTTCTTTGGCCATGTTATTTTGAAGAGACATAATTTCTTAGTTAGTATGCTTGAAGTATTATTATTTCTATGTCAATATTGAACTTTTGTCTTGAATCTTTCGGATCTCAATATTCATACCACAATTAAGAAGAATTACATTGAAATTATGCCAAGTAGCATTCCACATCAAAAATTCTGTTTTTATCATTTACCTACTCGAGGACGAGCAGGAATTAAGCTTGGGGATGCTTGATACGTCTCCAACGTATCTATAATTTTTTATTGTTCCATACTATATTATATTCTATTTTGGACGTTATTGGGCTTTATTATACACTTTTATATTATTTTGGGGACTAAACTATTAACCGGAGACCCAGCCCAGAATTGCTGTTTTTTGCCTATTTTAGGGTTTCGCAGAAAAAGGATATCAAACGGAGTCCAAATGGAATGAAACCTTCGGGAATGTGATTTTCGAAACGAACATGATCCAGAGGACTTGGACCCTATGTCAAGCAATCAAAGAGAAAGTCACGAGGTAGGGGGCGCCTACCCCCCCCCCCCCCCAGACGCGCCCTCCACCCTCGTGGGCCCCCTGTTGCTCCATCGACGTACTCCTTCCTCCTATATATACCTACGTACCCCCAAACTACCAGATACGGAGCCAAAACCCTAATTCCACCACCATAACTTTCTGTATCCATGAGATCCCATCTTGGGGCCTTTTCCGGTGCTCCGCCAAAGGGGCCATCGATCACGGAGGGCTTCTACATCAACACCATAGCCCCTCCGATGAAGTGTGAGTAGTTTACTTCAGACCTACGGGTCCATAGTTATTAGCTACATGACTTCTTCTCTCTTTTTGGATCTCAATACAAAGTTCTCCCCCTCTCTTGTGGAGATCTATTCGATGTAATCTTCTTTTGTGGTGTGTTTGTTGAGACCGATGAATTGTGGGTTTATGATCAAGTCTATTTATGAACAATATTTAAATCTTCTCTGAATTATTTTATGTATGATTGGTTATCTTTGCAAGTCTCTTCGAATTATCAGTTTGGTTTGGCCTACTAGATTGATCTTTCTTGCAATGGGAGAAGTGCTTAGCTTTGGGTTCAATCTTGCGGTGTCCTTTCCCAGTGACAGTAGGGGCAGCAAGGCACGTATTGTATTGTTGCCATCGAGGATAACAAGATGGGGTTTATATCATATTGCATGAGTTTATTCCTCTACATCATGTCATCTTGCTTAAAGCGTTACTCTGTTCTCTTGAACTTAATACTCTGCATGCATGCTGGATAGCGGTCGATGTGTGGAGTAATAGTGGTAGATGCAGGCAGGAGTCGGTCTACTTGTCTCGGACGTGATGCCTATATACATGATCATACCTAGATATTCTCATAACTATGCGCAATTCTGTCAACTGCTCAACAGTAATTTGTTCACCCACCGTAAATACTTATGCTCTTGAGAGAAGCCACTAGTGAAACCTATGCCCCCGTATCTATCTTTCATCATATTAATCTTCCAATACTTAGTTATTTCCTTTGCCATTTATTTTACTTTGCATCTTTTATTTTTCTTTATCATAAAAATACCAAAAATATTATCCTATTATATCTATCTGATCTCACTCTCGTAAGTGACCGTGTAGGGATTGACAACCCCTTATCTTGTTGGTTGCAAGGATTTATTTGTTTGTGTAGGTACGAGGGACTCGTGCGTGGCCTCCTATTGGATTGATACCTTGGTTCTCAAAAACTGAGAAAAATACCTACGCTACTTTACTGCATCACCATTTTCTCTTTAAGGGAAAACCAACGCAGTGCTCAAGAGGTAGCATGGCATACGACGGTGCGAGGTGACGGGGAGCTTCCGGGTACGGAGAGGAGAGATGGGAGGTGCAGATCGCCACGAGCGCACGGGGGTGTCCTGAAGTTGCAAAGGAGCTTGGGAGGCGTCGCCATTGCCGGTGGAGGTGATGGTCAGAGAATGCTCGCGCTGGATGGGTACTCGGGGTCAAGGGCCATGACGAGGAGGTAGCATGCATCTTTGGGAGTCCCCATAGAGTCAACAAAGGTGACGAGGAGGCTGGGGTGCGGCATTGATGACGAATCAACCATGGCGGCTGGATATCTTTGCTCAAGAGGGGTGATGTGTGGGATCACAGCGGGGCCATCCCCGGCCAACTACCTCGATTGGGAACGAGGCGCAACACCGCAGACCTGCTGACATTGTCTCGAGGATCGAGAAGGTAGGTGGCCGCGTACACGCAGGTTGGCCACTAGAGTTGGAGGAGATCGGCAAGGGCGTCGCATGGCTTCGTGGTGACGCGGGCATCCAAGGCATGCAGAAACCATGGGCGCGGAGTGGCCCTTCAAGCCCGCCCCGGCCGCTTCCCTTCCTCCTCGCACATTGGTTCTCAGCAACCGCGCAGGCAGGCATCTCCCATGTCTATCGGATGCAGGAGATGGGGAGGATAGAGAGAGATATATTATTTGGATTTTATTTATTTATTTTATGTTTTTCCTAGTGGGTCCCGTATGTAAGGTAGCGAGAAGTGAGGTCTGTTTATTATTTTATTCTTTTCTGGTGGGTTCTACATGTAAGTGACACAACTCTTTTGCCAGTCACTAGGGGCAAAAATGTCCAAAATGGTGCCATGTCACGGTCAAACGGCGCTAACCAAACGACACCATGATGGAAGGACATTCAAGCGACCCTTGGAAAAAATCTAAAGGCAAAATTGAGCAAGGTCAAAAAATAAGGGCAAACCACATGAGTAGGCTACAAGGCAAGAATGCAACTGTCTCGTTATTTTTTGTGGCTTAGATGAAATAAATCATGTCCTAACTAACAAGTTTTATATTGGCATAATACCTTTATGCTTGTTCCCTCAAAGGTTGGTACTCCCTTCGATCCAAAATAAGTGTTGTAACTTTGAACTAAAGTTAGTTCAACCTTATTTCAAGGCTGCCACGCTTATTATGGATCGGAGGGAGTAACTTTTATTTTTTTTACCAGTTCAAGGTCGGTAACTGATGAGCCTCTATGTGCGTCGTTGTTGAAACGAAAGCATACATGCACTGCATTTACTATGAAAATATTCAAGTACATTTAGCTAAATGAAGTGTTTTTAATATAATTATGTAGCTTCCATAGCATGGGTTAATTGCACGATAAATCAACAAGCTCTTTACATTTTAATTAAAACAACAACAAAATTTGTGCAGATTTCCTTGCGTTGTACAAGGATTCTCATACTAATTTATACATGGCTTGGAATGTAAGTCTTATAACTTTTATTTGAATATATATAATTAGGAGCCACTAATGAAGGTCTGCTTAATTGTACAACTATATATTCTAGCACATCTCTTTGTGGCATCTTATAATATTGAATACACATGCACTAAATAGTCAAAAAATGTACATGCACTAGAAAGCGATCCAACCTCTCACTTGGTTAGGATAATGAATATACAATCTCATATTAATTGCTTGTGCATACTAATTAATTTGTATTCATATTTATAACGTCGAAGATTTCTTGATAGTTTTTTATTTAAAAAATAAAATGTAAAAAGCATTCCCATGTAAATGTACAACCCATCATGATACGACTCACTGCAGTTTAGAGTGACATTTATAGCCCCAGTAATCTATAGTACTCCCACTATTAGTAAGAAGTTCTTGTCTAGGAACATATCGACATTGTTACATAGCTTCCAACATTTTAAAGTACCCTTGTACATGCAAACGAAGTCTCGATATGTTCAGATGAAGCAAAAAGTATTGTGAGCTTACATAGGAAAGTAGGAACATATAGATGATTCTATCTTCTTTTTTGGGGGGAGGGGGTCACCTCACAAATTCATTAAAAGAACACAATATGTATATTTTGGCCTTGGTTGATACATTTGCTTGACTATGTGTAGCATTCGAAAGTTCTCTTAAACTATCGAGAAAAAACACATGTACTATTTTTAGAAATATGTGGGTGGAGACCCCTACTCCCTTGCATGAAACCAAAGTCATAAAATGGATTAAGTTCTCCAAGGGAAGGCAAACATCCAACAGAGATAAGAAAATTTCAAATGTAGGATTAGTCACAAAAGCCCAACACAATTGAATACAAAGAAGCTAAGCACTGAATTAGTTGGCTTGCCTTGCCATGAACCACAAAAATATTCATGGGTCAAAATACTGATTGTTCTCATATTACGGGTCATCGAATGTTCATGATTAGGTTGTGAAGGAATAATGAATATAGTAATATAATTACACATTTTAGCATTGTAACCTTCATCCCTACCAAACTGCATATGCCTTGCCAAAAAGTGAACATCATGTGGAGAAATAATAAATTTAGCAAACTATCACACATAACCAAATATCAGGACCTTGGATTCCGACCAAGGTTTTTCCTATGATAAAAAACTTAGATATTTATCCTGGATTCAAACAACATATGAGTTATAGTACACTTTTAATGTCATCATTAGCAATGACCATATGAAACATTAACTTGACCGAATTCGATGCATATATGTTGCACTAGTAATGGACATGGTCGTGGACTTCTTCAAAATCTTTCATTTTTATTGGGTGAAAATCATAAATACTTTTGAACATATACAATAAAAAATGTTGTGCGTGTTATATTCTACACTGTTTGTAGTACATTTTTTTAATTAATATTTCAACTGCAGAGTGATTCTCGCAATGGTCGCACAAATGTGATTTATCCTGGTTTAAGCAAGACATCATCGATCATCTCTTCAGGCGATGTCAATAGATCACTTCCGGATATACTTGCCAAAAATGATATATGGGACTAAGAGTATTCAAGGTACAAACTTCTACAGAAACACGCTAAATATTTTTGTTCTCTTGGGAGGAAAACAAACGTGGAATTTTCGTATCACTCTATTACATATTAAAGTGCCAAAATTAGTTCATGAAATTATAACAACCTGGAGTCAAACTAGTGGATATTAAACAAAAATAGAGTTGTGGTGTCATAGAGAATTCCAAGTATGTACCACACAAAAGTATAGTCTGCAGAGAGGTAAACATTGTAGGTTCATGGTACCTATTAAGTATACAGTGTATTTTTGATGATTTGAGTAGCATGCTGAGAAATAGTACATGTGAATCACTACACTTTGTAGACTGGAATTAGTTTGGGAAATGATCCAATCACATAATTATTCCTAGATTTTAACATATATTCATGGGATAATTAATTTTATGCCCCTAGTTGTGTCCCACCAAGCTGTTTTACCTCTAACTTTCAAAAGCCATCGGTTTTGTCCAAGTCCCTTCGCTCCTCTTATGCTTTTGCCCTTTGACCGTTTGAATGTCACTTTGAAAACTTCATAACAAATTCATAGTAAATAATAAAATGCAAATAAGATACCAAAATGTTTGGAAAAACATCATCTATATTTCAATGTCATTTGCACTCATGACAAAAGTTTTGCAAAGTGCCCATCCAAGTATTAGCTCTTATGATTCCACCATGAACAGTAAAATATGAAAAAAAAAATCAAAAAATTCAAAAATAAATTTGGTGGCAAATAATGACAAATGTTTTAAGTGCTTGCCAAGTTTCATCAGGGAATGACATTCATGGAACTCGTGGCAAAAAAACAACCTATTTTGGAGTGCTGGTTTTTTGCCACGACTTCCGCGAATGTCATTCCCTGATGAAACTTGGCAAGCAGTTGAAACATTTATCATTATTTTGCACCAAATTTATTTTTTAATTTTTTTTCAGATTTTACTTTTCATGGTGGTATCATAAGAGCTAAAACTTGGATGGGCACTTTCCAACACTTTTGTCATGAATGCAGATGACATTGACATATTGATGTTTTTCTGAACATTTTGGTATCTTATTTGCATTTTTGTGATTTAGTATGAATTTGTTATGAAGTTTTCAAGTGACTATCAAACAGTCGAAGGGCAAAAGCATAAGAGGAGCAAAGAGACTTGGACAGAACCATTGGCTTTTAGAAATTAGGGGTAAAACAGCCGAGTGGGACACAACTAGGGGAATAAAACTAATTATTCATATGTTCTTTATCACAGGAAAATTTTCTGCTGATTAGCATGCCCAGCTTTACAGAGTTAGTGGTGATCCAAAACCAGCGGGTTACTTACCAAAGTCCTTCATTCCATAAATTATAAGTAAACATGTGGAGATAAGTTTTGGTGGCTATGTGTCCCAACGATTTGTATATTATGTATTTGTACCTATCTTATGTGATCTTTGTATATGACTAGGATATATGCTCTTAATTTCACACTTAACTCATTTTCCAACAAGATTTTAGTTTCAAATAAATATATTATTTATTATTATTGGTTCATATTAGGCGATATTCTTTAATTGTACTAGATGCTTCCTGCACATGTTGCGAGGATTTTTTGCACTATATTTTAATTAGATTTGGTTGTATTGAACATGAATATTGGTTTAATACTATGAGAACTAAAATTGAAATTACAAGTGATTTATTAGTTATTATATTATGGAAAAATATTTATTAAATATACATAGAATAACAAAGTGGAAATTATCTAGCATGTTTGCATGTTGAGGTGAGTTCTTTCCTAGGCATCGCTGCAGTTGATGTTTGTCTTTTCTCATGCATGTTGCATCCTGAGGTGGCATGTGTGCATGTTGAGAGAACTACATTTGTGAGGGCTAGCTATTTCATATAGAAGATATGGCTATGTATTTATTCTTTTCCTAAAATCTTAGATTTTTATTTTACTGAATTTATTTTTATATATCTTATGTGTTTATTGTACGTGACTAGGATATAAATGCACCTCATTAATTTCATCATTGAATATTTGACTTTAAAGCAAGATTGTGTTAGAACTAAATCCTTCATATTATATATTTTTCCATTATGATCATGCTTTAAATGCCTGTCACTAATTGTCCTCACCAAATCCTATAGGAACCACGACATTTCATACTATTAAAGGCGGCCTCGATGAAAGGCACATCGCTACATCAACACTTGTGTTTCTCCTTTGGCTTTGAGGTAGATGGGTAGTTCTCTTCAACATATTGTGTTGTTTGTTGTATTGCTTCTTGCTAATACACTCACAACACAATGCTTTCCTTCCATTGAAGAGGTAAAAGATATACTTTAGTTATCTATTGATAATGCAATACATACCTCGCATAATGCTTTACTTGCTTTCATGTTTTTTCTTCCTCTTGTCAACAATTTGAAGCAAGGAAACTCAACAGTGCCATGGCCCTCTGATGTTGCTCCGGATCTCATCTTTCCAAATCAAAATCTTACCTCAAATGAAACTTCAATAATCACTTATGTGAGTGAGTAATATGTGTTTCTTAAGTGAACTTAGCACCTGTGAGAATTTTTTTACCCATCATCTACATCCTGAAAGATGCAAACTACTCACAATAAGGTCATGTAAATTACATCTTGACAGTACTCAATTCATACATGGTACCCAGAAGGTGGCAAGGATCACTATTATGGTGTGGAGGCCACAATAGATGTTTACAACCATGATTTACAACTTGGACAATCAAGTGCAGCAATGATTTCAATTGTAAATAGAGGAGATGGAAAACCATCTTCGCTCAGCGGGATTCAATTTGGGTGGCATGTAAGTTACATGATTTGGAGAGCAGTATGTATATTAGTTCCACTATATAAAAAATATTACTAGTCATAAATGTAATATTGGATCTCATGCACATGTTGTGTATAACTCCCATAAGAATTGTTTTGATTCTCTTTCAAATTCCACATGGGTGGACAATTTTCTCTAAGATCTTATCAATATTTACTATATTAGTAGTTGATAGCCACTTAAGTTATGTGTACACAATTATTGTGGATGGGAAACATAATATACATACACCCCATGTACATAGAATTCATCAAGCATATGTAGCTAAAAATTTCATTTATACCAATACATTATTTATTTTACTCCAATTCGTTACTACTTTGATTATCTATTCATTAATTTACAAGATATTCTTGGTTCCTTCCTTCCCATCCTTAGTTTAGGAAAGTGGGTATATTTTTATTTTATCAATTTTGGGAACTTCTAAACAAAGGAGGTCTTTCATGGTAAATGAAGTTCCTACAATGTAGTTATGTGGTTCCAAACTTCCCACCACATAGACCATAGTATAATAAACCTTAAAGTGTGTTAATTAGATCTTCTTTGACATCGTCATGATCTCTCTCCCTCTACCTATCTCTCTCTCTCTCTCTATCTCTCTCTCTCTCTCTCTCTAATTATTCATCATCGATACATATGTATAGCTTTCTCTAATTATTTGTCATGTAGGATACACATGGATAGACAAGTATTAATTCATGGATACACATGTATAAATTTCTCTAATTTCTATCAGTTCCATGTTAAGTAGCAAGTTAAGAAAACAATGTGCCTAAAGATTATAGGAACAAAATACGGGGTGAATTATGGGATGCAGTTTTCAAACATCGTATCATGGATACACATGTATAACTTTATCTATTATTCATCATCCAAAAAATATTATATGTGAATTCCCTTGGTTAATTTCCTCTTATAAAAAAATGATATTTTTGTATTAAACACATTTTCAGTTGTTTTGGGGGAGCAATTTTTTCTTTCCAATTGCAACAATTGACTCCTGGAATGTTAGTGTTAGGTACATTTTCTAGATTCTAAAGAACCGCTTGACATGATACATTTCTCTTGTACAACATCATAGTTTGAAATGTTGTGCTTGGAGCTAGAGTATGTTAAGCATTGTGCACACACAAAATGTTGCATAAGCGTAACCTAACAGCTAGCAACCAAGCTTCTTAACGGTTATCATGCATCCTCTTGATCGACTATGGATTTATCTTGAACACTTTTCTCGTTGATTGTAGTTTTATTTGCAAGGCTCCCTTTTCTACCTAATTTATTTGATTTCCAATTATCTGGAATCTTGTATTTGTATAGTAATATATACGGTTGAAACATATATATGAGTAAGGATGGATGGATGGATTGTTTTTTTTATCTATGCTAACACTACAACATGTTGTCTAGATTTTCCCATGGCTGTACCAGGATTCACACACTCATTTCTACATGTCTTGGATTGTAAGTTTTCTCTTTTTAAACTCTATAAGATACACTATTCATGATATTTGTTAAAAAATAGAAGTGGTTACATGCAAGGAATTATGTGTGGTTGAAAAAACTACAAAGTTTTCAATTTCTATTACTAGAAACTAACAATATTGTATTTGCAAGCATGCACATACCTGATAAACAAGCATTCATGGTAATACTTTATTTGAGGTGTGGTATAAGTTATGTCTGAAATAATATGCATCCAATAATTTGCCATATAATGCAATCCACTTGTTCGTATAATGGTGTTGGTTAGGAATTGCCACATTCTCAGCATGCAACTTTTACCATTAACTTTTATTTTGTGTAACTATAAAATTATATCATCCATTAATATTTTCATGATAAATCTATTTAGTAGAACTATTTAACTATACAAATATAAATATTGATTTGACATGTATTTACAAACAGAGGTGCTAATATATTTAGATGTCATCATTACCATATACCATGAACGAGAACTTTGTGGAGTAGGTCTCTGTCTCTAGGCTCGTAGCCTTGGGCATGGACATGGGCTTCTTAAGAATACTTAATTATACATGGTGTAAAACATAAATACCTGTGTGGTACTGTGAACTTTGTAGCACATTTTAATTATATTGCAATGTCAGAGTGGTGGATCTTCTAGCAAGGGTTGTTGGAACATGAAATGCCCTGGCTATCACAAGACATCATCGAGGATAGCTCCAGGCCAGGTCATCAGTCCACTTTCACGTATCAATGGCAACAAATCATATATCACACTAAGAATATTCAAGGTACATACTTTCTCATCCAGCATTCTAGATTTTTTTTATTTGGTCTCTTGGGAGGAAAGTATTTATCTAGATGTGCAAGCTTGTGATGGCATGGTAGCATTAGCTTTGGAAAGGGGCCTACCATTGAAATATGCTTAGACTAGAACAAGTAATCATCGTATATAATATACGGTGCAGGAAGAATGCTATTCTTTGTTTGGAAAATCATATATGTATATTTAAGCTAACTCTTACACACTAGTCCTTATCTTACCAAAAAATGATGGCTTTGTTTTCGTGTAGTTCCTAATGATTGCCATTGTTATCTCTCTCTCTCTCTCTCTCTCTGTGTGTGTGTGTGTGCGCGCGCGCGCGCATACACATGCTCGCGCACGCGCATAATTAGGAGACTATATTGTGCGAAACTATATTTTAGAAAAATATAATGTTATAACTTCAACCTTGCTAAAAAAATTAATTTTATAATTACTAGTCAAAGATTTAGAAGTTTGATTAAGTTTTCTGGGATGTTAGTATATCATGTATGTGGGATGGTAGAAGTATCTCCTATACATAAGAACAAAGATAGTGTGTACTAACATGGCGATCAATACATGTAGGAACAATCTTCAGGTGATTGGCAGATCCATGTGGGAGCTAATAGTGGGCATCCAAAACCCGTGGGTTACTTCCCTAAATCCTTGATTACAGGACTCATAGATAAACCCGTGGAGATAAGCTTCGGTGGCTATGTCAAGCATAGGAAATCACGACCAAGTCCTCCAATGGGAAGTGGCTATGTTTTCGAAACTGGCAGGGCTGCATCCTTCGGTATACTCAAGCTTATCGATGCACAGGGTATTGATCATAACATCGTTGCAGATCTTCCATCTTCTACTGATGGAAAAGGTTGCTATACTCCTTCAAAAATAAAGTGGGCACAGTTCTTTTATGGGGGGCCTAGTTGTGCTGATTAACTATGTGATATTTCACTTATGTACTTCAAAGGCTAAAAAATAATCAAGAAAGGAGTGTTCATCATGTCCTCACTACAAATTTAAATTCCCAACTGTAGTACATACCATGCAATCTCTAGCTTGTATAAAAAACTTATGGGGTGGTTTTTCCAACCATTGTGTAAGATAGATCACTAATCTCTAGCGAATCGGAGGCAAACACAAAAGGTCAACGAGATAAGTAATATGTGTGATAGTTTTTTGTAGGCCCACCAAGGATCCTGTATTCACATGTTGTTTGGGTTTCTATAGTTCCTATCCATCCAAAGTTTCTCATCTATTGCAGTCACCAGTGAAAGTATTGCACATTAGGCGTTCGAATGGTTAGTGAAATATTTTAAAGGGGAAGGACAAATTCTTGCCAAAATCCATGCCCTCAACAATCGAATGGTTGCGTGATGTGGTTGTATGTGTTTTTCGGCCAGAAACATTCTTGGATTTCTCTCATTTGGGTCTTCGTGTTTGAATCTTTTTGTCCTTTTACTTGTTCACTATAACTAGGTGTTTAGAATTTTATTGACTTGACTTTGGCAATTTTACTACATAGTCACAAGGGAAAGTATCCGGTGCTCCCAGCCTTGGGATACTCCCGGTGCTCCAATGTCGAAAAAACATTTATTTAATATTTCAAAAATATCCTAAAAAATTGTGAATGTTCACAATGAATATGACTACAAGGCCTAGAAATTTTAGGTCCAAACTCGAAACACACATTGAGAAACAAAAAAGTGAAATCTAGCATGAATAGTGTAAAGAAGAGACAAAAGCAACATTGACACTATTCAGATCTAGATTTCTCTTTTTTGTTTATCAATATACATTTTGATTTTGGACCTAAAATCTTTAGGGAATGTGGTGACATTCCTTGTGAGCACTGGCGGAGGGCTCTGGTGGGCAGGGTATGGCAGCCGCCATATCTTGATTTCGGGCAAAACAAATTTAATACGTATGCTTCTACGGATCTACCGATCGACAAACTCTAGCTGTCGGGGGCTCCCTGTCCTTCCATCCCTCCCTCCGCCGCCGCCGAAGGACGCCGCCGGCCTATTGCCCGGGGGCTGACGGCGGTGGCGGGGGCCTTTCCTCTCTCCCGCGCCATGGGGACGGTGCGGAGCTCCGCGGCGTGTGGTGGCACGGCCGATCTGGCCTCCGTGGTGTGGCGGGCCTGCCTTGACCGGCGGCGGCGCGGCGGCGGCCTCGTCCTAGGGCGGTGGTGGTGGCGGGTGCGGTGGCCGGCCCTGCGTCGGGCAGCGGCCTTGGCTGCGTTCGGCGGTGGCGGCCGGATCTGCAGCGACGGACCATCTGACCTCGGATCGGCGGTGGCGGCATGGAGGGCCTGGTGGTTGGGTCGGCGCCATGCGTGGTTTGCCCTCCGGACAGATCTGATCTGCCCGGTGCGGCTTGCTCGATGTGCGGCGGCTCAGATCGGCGGCGACCCGTGCGCACAATACGTGATGGAGGTTCTTCGAGCGGATCCGTGTGAAAACCTTGTGCTCGGCTTGTTGCCAAGACTGGCGTTGGTGGCACCCTGTGGTGTCATTACCTTCTTGAAGGCATCGCCGTGGAGAAGCTCTAGACCTCTATCCGCTACCTCCGGGGGAAACCCTAGATCAGTTGATCGGATGACGGCGATGCGTTGGTGTCGTTTCCTCCTTGGGGGCGTCATTCTTGGAGGCGTACACGGGATCGAGGGACCAGCGGGTGCCTTTTTGGTGGAGCGGTACTTCATCCTTCACATTGATGACGGCGAATCTCGGCGGCGCGGTGCAGTGGAGACTCGGCGCCCGATGCGCGGTGATGGACTCGCGCAGGTGGAGGTAGTTGTCTGGCGTCAAGGTGGCGTCGATGACGGAGTGGCCTGACAAGGTAGAAGCCTCAATATCTACTCTGAAGACGGACCTGTGGAAGATGGCGGCGACGACACATGTGAGTGCGTCAAACCAGTTTATGCCCCAGACCCGGTATGTGGCTCGGCTCGAGCTTCTGGCTTTTGATGATAGGCTTAGGTGAGTAGACCGGGTATATGGCCCAGGTAGCACCCCTTCATCATATGGATAGGAGTAGTGGCATTTGTTGCCAAGATGGCGGATTCAGGCATATTGTTGTAATACTTTGTAAGGTCCTCGAGAATAATCAATAAAATGGCCGTATGCATCTCCCAGATGCAGAGGCCAGGGGTCATCCTCCTTTTCTAAAAAAAACCGATCGACAAACTCTGGACTCGTTCGATTGCAGCGCCGGTACAGAGCCTGATGGGCCGACGCATCCAGTCTGTTGGGCCAGTAGCGGTGCCCCGTGGAGATCGACCACGGGCAGGATCAATCCGATCGAGCGCCTACAAACCAAAAAAAGGCACACACGCACGCTCTCCAGACGCGACGCAACGCAAAGGCCAAAGCTAGCGCGGCGGCGGCTGGCCAGGTCGCGAGGACCAGGCGGGCGACCAATGAAGGCGGCAGGCTGGGGTCTTAGAGGGCTGCGGCAGCAAGCTTCAGCGGTGGCTCCAGCGCCGCTCCAGCGAAGGCAGCAAGCGACGTCTTCAGCGGCAGCAGCAACTGATGGCTCCAGTGGCGGCAGCAAGCTCCATTGGGATTTTCCTGGTAATTCCTCAGGGTTCGAACCAGAGACTAGTTGCAGCCACTTTGTTAGGTATTGCCGATTTTTCTTCTGTCAATTCTTCAGGATCTGAAATTCCGAACCAACTGCACTAATTCTGAATATAACTGTGTACTGTATGAACAAGTTTCTGTATTTAGATGATTGTACGTATAAGCTAATAAGATGTCCAGCCTGTGCTGTTCTGTCCAGATTACTAGAAGATGGATAGAAAGGGGAATGGACTAGTAAATCCAAAGAAAAGGGGAAGAGGTAACTCCTCTTTGTCCTGAAATTTTATAGCAATTTTGAACAGCAACTTCAAACCTTAAATTCAAGCAGATTGTAGTGATATATTAATGTTGTGATTGCAGATTTGAAGAAGTATTTTGAAGTATTTGGTAGTGGCAGCAGTTCAAAATCAAATCCAAGCACCCGTGAAAGTGTCAATATTTCGGCATATGCCATTGAAAGCTTCATTATCGATATATTTTAGGTTGCTTTCCTATTGAAACATGCCTACATATTCATTGTATTTGGTTTTTCGTTTGTAATTTGTCATAACTCTTTTGATTTGCATCAAAAAAATTATTTCCTTAAGACTTCGCCACACCTTCAATTTTTTCGTCCTCCGCCTCTGCTTGTGAGACTTATCACGTTTGTTGTAAATAGATGGACAATTGACCACCATCGACGATGATACAAAGAGGAAAAGTGACAACACACTACGGGTGCATGATAGTTTGTTTCTTCCGTTGCAACGCACGGTTGTCTTTTTTTTAGAAAAACACAGCCATGTTTTCTAGCCCGTACATAACGCGCTACAGGAACACAGCCATGTTTTCTACTATTGCTTTCTGCAACTGGCGCACACCATTCGATCAGAATGGGCCGGCCAATCTAAGCACGTAGCGAGCAAGCTCGTCCTAGTTTTTGGAAGCTTTTAGAAATTGCCCAATACGGTCAGTTTTCCCCCATTTCGTTTCTAGTGTTTCTAGACCGCTTTTCTATGTTTTATTTGGTTTTTTGTTTTTGTGTTTTAATTTATTGTTATCTTTCGTCTTTCATTTCTTTTCTATTGACGGAACACAAATTCGGAAACTTTTTAAAAATCCATGACATTTTCCTTAAGTTTGTGAACTTTCTCAAATTCTTGAACTTTTTTCTCAATTTTTCATGACTTTTTTCAAATTCACGAAACTTTGTTTCAATTCGATGAATATTTATCAAATTCGTGAACATTGTTTCAATTCGAGGAACATTTAACAAATTCATGATGAGCAGCTACAACCTATAGTAGTATAGAAATGGCACATAAAAACATGTACGAACTGATTTAGTAAAAAGGAAAGGCTAGGTGGAGTATGTAAGAATATAAATTATGACAAAGCATTGAAAACTTAATCTTCTTTTAGAGGTACTGAAAGGGCATCGCTATGTCTCGCGTTCAGCAAGTCGAGGCTTCCGACTCGTTGAAGCGCGCGAACATATGGGCCGGCCCAGCTTCAAGGGTACTAGACTACCTCATTTTTTCTTTTTTCACATTTTTATTTCTTTTCTGATTTCATTATTTATTTTATATACACTTTGAAATATTCTAAATATATATATATATATATATACATATATATATATATATATCACAAATATATATTTAACATAATATTTTGAAAATGTTAATCATGCATTTGAAAAATGTCGAACAAGTATTTAAAAAATGTTGAACAAGTATTTGAAAAAATATTGAACAAGCATTTAGAAAAATGTTGATCATGTATATAAAAATGTTGAACAAATATTTTAACAAAATTGAACAACTATTTTAAAAATATTGAACAAGTATTTAAAAAATGTTGAACAAGTATTTGAAAAAAGGTTGATCATGTGTCTAAAAATATTTAATAAGTATTTTAAAAATGTTTAACATGTATATAAAAATATTGAACAAGTATTTAAAAATTGTTGTACAAGTTTTGGAAAAATGTTAGATGTATAACATAAAAATGAAGAAATGTAGAATAATAATCAAAAGAACAAAGAAACCAAAAAAAGGAAAAAAGAAATGAAAAAAGATGAAGAAACAAAGTGTGAAAAGAATGAAAAAATGGAGAAGATAAAATAAAACAAAAAAAATAAATAAAACTCAAAGAAAACTGGCTTGAATCGCCTCAAGTACGACACGCACCCAACTTATCACCAACATGACTTGGGCGGAGTGGTAGCCCTTTTCCTCAGCTCTTTTTCTTACTATATGAGTGCCCGAATGGGTCGGCCCAATACGATGCCGGGAGAGGAAAAACCCTCAGCAAGAACAGCCTCTTGTCTGGAATTTCCTATTGGACGCACGATGCGCCAAAGTGTCAACCTATCGCACACCCCTCGTTCGTAGTTGGGCCGGCCCTTTCTCCAGTTTTCTTTTCTCAAGCGACCGGTTCTGTTTCTTCTCCTCCAGATTCTTCGCCACTATTCATGCTCCTTCTCCTGCGTCTTCTCTCTCAGGCGGCAGATGGATCTTTCTCTTCTCCTGCCGATCTTTCTCCTCTTCACTAGGCTTTTAGGCGGCGAGGTGATTCTTTTCTCCTCCTCTATGGTTTCCTTTTGAGGTAAATACACTAGGGGTGCCTCAACTTGTTCTGCACGGTCAGTTTAGTGCCTAAAATTGCAAAATACATGAAATTGGTGCTTAAACTTGTCCGACTGTGCAAATACGGTGCCACCTTCTGTATCTGGGCGTATGCTCTGCCCACGTGGTGTGACAACCCCACATGTCAGTTGCAGAGAGCGGGGAACGTGCTGGGCGGCCTGTGCTTGAGATTGTTTTTGCAGGAAACTCTTCATATTTAATTTAATCATGTAGGAAAAACCTATGTTAGTATAAGCGTATGACAGACAAAAACTAAAGAAAACGTGTGAGTCCACGCCAAACTCTGTTGAATAGGCAATCATGAAGTCGAACTGTACATATTGCGTTGTTATGCAAAAGGTAATTCTTCTATAAAAATATAAAGGGGGTGCTTGCCTCTGTGATCTCGCCTTTTTTGTAACTTTGCAACACGGGCATATTGTGCCCGTTTTTTCAACTTCAAAGAAACGGATTTTTACAGTGCAAAAAATTCTGAATTTTTTTATATGTGCACATATAGAAGTGTAATACATCGTGTGAATTTTCATCAAAATCTGTGCTTGTATGTGAGAGATAAGAAAAAGACAAATACATGCAAAATTCAGCTCTCTTTTTCGCCGGATTTTTGTCTTTATTGCAGAGTATAATATAACATCATTTCAGATGAAATTTGACAGTTACCTATAGCACATGCATATGTTTTTGTCAAATAAATAAATAAATGGTAACTTTTAAGTGACGGTTTTTACCCTTTCAAAAAAAGTGCTCAGTGGCCACGGTGCTCCAAAAATCTGTTGTGGTCGCTATGTACCTCTTCAAGCGATTTTGTTTCCATATGGCAGTCGTATAGGTCCACACAAGTTTTATTTTTACTTTTTCAAGTTCGTGGTTATAATTTTTTTTACTATTTTAAAAAATAAATGTTCGAAAACAAGTACAAACTGCCATAAACTTAGAAGAAAGTTTTAGTGCATTTGAAAAATGTTCAACATGTTTTTGGAAAAGTTTTCACATGTATTAACAAATTATAAGTGTTTTTGAAAAATATTTTCCATGCATTAAAAATGACAATGTGTATTTTACAAAAGGCTCAACATGTTTTTAGAAAATGTTCAACGCTTATTAAAATTGTTTTGAATATCCTTATATTTCTACAAACATGGTTGACATGTTTGGATACATTGTAGAATTTAATATTATTAGAAAATAATTTTTTAATACATGTTGAATAGTTTACAAAATACAAAGTTGTCAAATTTTTAATAATTGGGTATTCTAGAAATAGAGTGAAGATACACAATAATTGTGTGTGCTTCTGGTGCAGAATGAAGATATATGAATTTACACAATAGTATTTAATATGGGTTCAACTATTTAAATCAACATAAAATTCTGAAAAAGTTCATTTTATCTCTTCAAAATACACACAAAAAGAAAAAAAATTGAAAATACAAAGTAATTTAATATTGGTAATTATTGTATTTTTATATGGGAAAAATTGTGTGTCATAAAACTAAACATGAACTTGGAAAAAATAAAAAATAAACAGTGGTAATAAATAAAAAATAAATGATGGATAAATGCGTCAATCAGTCTACAATAGCTTTATTGCTAACATTCTTATGGAAAGGAAAGTTCAGCTGCATGGCTAGATCGTGCCGGTAGTTGACCAGGAGGTGCCTCGTTCAAAACTCCTCTGTGTTTTTTTTTCATTTTATTTCTATCTAGCATACCCTATACTTCAAGACTTTCCTGCATGATTAAATAAAATTCGAGTTTGGTTTCTGTAAAATAATTCCTCACGAGCGGGCACATGGGCCACTGCCGCACTAGCACGCCACGCGGACAACACGTACATTGGAATATGGATGAAGGCACCGTATTTACACGACCGGACAAGTTTGAGCACCAGTTTCATGTATTTTACAACTGTAGGCATCAAACTGACCGCACAGGACAAGTTTAGGCACCTCCGATGTATTTAACTCTTTCCTTTTCCCTCTCTCACGGGAAGTAACACATGGTTTGGTTCATCCATTTTTCTATTGGCAGTTCACGTTTGGCATGTTCATCCCGACGTACAATGCTGCTGATTTGTGATAGTTTCTATATGTTGGTCAAATCTGTTGGCGCAGCTCTAGTTTAATGCTTCCCCTCATTTTTAGGTTCCTCCATGTGCCAATACATCCATCTTGTGATGTTTTTCTTCATGTGTACAGGTCTGGTTCAGATCTAGCAGACAAGAGGTTTGATTTTGAATCCTACAGGGTGAAGGTAAAATGTTGCAACACTCTCGCTATATCTTTAGCTCATATTTTAGGGATGGAACTCATTCATATGGTGTATTATTCGGTATTTTATCAATTCTATTTTTCTTATGGGGAAAAACAATATGATCTGTAATAGTGTTAGTGGCAAATTAAGCATTTGTGTTCTTGTTGAATTGTGTCATAGTGGTAGCTAGTACCTGGCTGAAGCTACTTGTCTTGTTTTCAACAATACATACTATGGATGTGCGCACCCGTATTTCTACCCAGTGAAACTTCTGAGCTGAATCACCCTTATAAATGTTTTGCTCCCCTTAAATCAGTAGATCTTAACAGTCTAGTACAAATTGGCATAAACGATACCATCGATTTTTTTGAATGATTGGCATATAAAGAATGTTAGTTCTTCTTTGCAAATTTACAAATAAATGACATATTATCATAGTGGCCTGTAAATTTTTGGTGAGATCTCTAGATAGCCCCAATGAATTTGTGCACCTGTATCTCTTCCCACTTGAACCAAGAAAATGCAAATTTTCACACCAACCTATTCGAGAGAAGTTGAAACCAATTTTAAATGATCTTATCTGGATTGGTGCACGCTTATTGCTATTGCTAATTGTTTTATGTCTTCTGGATACAACTTACCTAGAGTTGATTTGTTTCTCTATAGTTTGTTCTCTGAAAAATCTGCCACTTATGTTCTTTATGTATCTAGTGTATACATTATTTCTAGTGCGTACAAGTTTAACTATACTTGATCCCATCCTCTAGAGTATGTCCCTGTTGTATACAACTTTCTCTGAATTCAACTGTAGATCTTGCTTGAGAGAGTTCTTTGAATATCCTGCATTTTTTTACTAAAGCCTTGTATACATACTTAATGTTTTATTTTTCATTCTATTCAAACAGCTTTATTTCATCCATGAAGGGATTTCATCCTGTAAGTTATTTGATTTCATTTTTACCATAACTGCTACTTGTTTGCAAATTCTCGGTATGCATTATGTTAGGTTTTTGACACATCTTATCTTTCTACTTATTCAAGTATTTCTCATTTTCATCTCTCTATCAAGATACCATTCCTCACCTCTGCCTGCTTGTCGCTTACAGATGGCGAAGTTTGATCCGCACAAGGTTGACTTTGGAGGCCTTGGATGTTTCCACCAAGAAGAGTAAGAAACAGTGTTAGATGTCTTCAGAAAGAAAAGGAGAGTTGCCAATAGATGCTAGAGTTTCTGTTAAAATGGTTCCACTATTTTTCCTGTGGTGGCATCCCTCGAATGCACATTTAATGTGTACTTCCTATGAGTGACATATATTTTCGCATCTAAAAAGTACTATACAATTGTGAGATGTTGTTTTCTTTGCTTTTGCTTGACTCGCCATAGTTCAATATTGCATCACAAAAGAGAAACACGCATGGGATAATGAACAAATTTAGTTTTGGGGAAATTTGCAATTCTTCTGAACAAACATTTGTGGAGTTCTCATTTTCTTCTGCCTTTGGGTTACATTATTGGTTGAGCGGGGATAGATTGTTGCTTCTGTTCCTTCGCTGCTTCCTCTAATATATTTAGCACTATCTGGACGATGTGTGACATAACTAGATTAGCGAACAATCCCCTATTCATTTCTTCATAGTGCATCTATACATGCCTAGCCATATGTATTATCATGCCGTACAACCATAGCCATGTTCAATTCTTTCTAGAATAGCAATATTGGAGAACCTAAACACTAACACAACATACACGAGATAAAATATGTGAACAAATTTTGAATTCCAAGAACATTTATTTATAATTCCATGAGGATTATTTGAATGCCTTAAACATGTTCTGAATCCAGGAACAATTTTTGAATTGATGAACATTATTTGGAATACAAGAGAATTTTTGAATTCCATGAACATTTGAACATTAATTCCATCGACAAACATTTTTCACTTCCATAAACATTTTTTGTTTGGCTTGCACATTATTGAATGCAATGATTTTTTTAATTCCAAGGACATTGTTTCAATTCATGTACAACTTTTGAATGCCTTGACATTATTTGAATCAGAGAACAATATTTTGAACCAATGTACATTTTTTTGTTCTGAGAACAATTTTTGTGTGATTTGAAAATTGCTTGAATTCGTGAGTAGCTCTTGATTCCCAAGACACTTTTTGAATCCTAGATTTTTTTTGTGCTTCAAACTTTTTTAATACAAGAATATTTTTGAAATCCGAGAAAAAGAATTCAACGGCACGAGAAACTTTTTTTTTGAATCCATGATTTTTTTATTCCAGTAACATTTTTTGACTGCGTTAAATATTTTTTGAATCTACGAACGTTTTTTAGTAATGAACAACAACTGTTTATTCCAGGAACAACTTTTAAATTTCAAGAATAATTTTGAATGTCTTCAACATTTTTCTAAACTAAGAACAACTTTTCAAATAGTTGGTGCATTTTTTGAATCCATGAACGGTTTTGTAATTCTAGGAAAATATTTTTAGTGGCTTGATCAATTTTCAATGCCTTGAACATTTTAATCTAATAACAGTTTTTGAATGTCATGGTCATTTTTTAGTCCAAGAACAAATTTAAAATGTGTTCAAAAAGGAATAAATTTAAATTTCAAAGAACAATTTTTGATTTGATGAACAAGTTTTTGAAAGCATTGACCATTTTTTTATTCTAATAATGTTTTCTGAATGTCTGGAACTTTTTTTCAATATATTTTCAATTCCAAGAACATATTTTCAATGTCTTGAACATTTCTTGAATCCAAGAACAATTTTTGAATGTGTTGAACTTATTTGACAACAAGAAGATTTTTCAATGTCAAAGAGAAATTTTTTATTTCGTGAACAATTATTGAGTACCTTGAACATTTTTCTCAATCGAAGAACAATTTCCTGAATGACTCAAACATTGTTTTAATCTATGAACAACTTTTCAATTCCAAGAACAGTTTCTGACTGCCTTGAACATCTTTTGAATTCAAGAAAAATCTTTTAATGAAATGAACTTTTTTAAATCCAAGAACATCTCTCTTCAATTCAAATAACAACTTTGAATTGATGAACAATTTTGAACTGCCTTGAACTTTTTTTAATCCAAGAACTAGGCCCGTGTTTCTAGTAGCAACGAACTTTAGAAGAAAAAAAAGAACTCTTTTGCTACTGAGCGTCAAAGCACTGGAAGATATTTTTTTTTTGTTTGAGGGGTAAGCACTGGAAGAAATAGGCTGGTAGGTTTTGTACACCGAACAAGAAATAGGAGTAGCTAGCAGTCGAACAGGAAACGGAAACAAAAACAGCTACTAGTCGAACCAGAAAAAAGAACGAAGAAAACCGAAAATAGAAACAGGAACGTAGAAAAATCGGACCACCAAGCCCACCGGTAGGATGCTCTGTGCGAAACAGTGGCTGTTTGACGCAGAGAGCGTCGTATAGGTGCTCCCCTCTTGTCTCACTTAATGCAAAAAAATAGACGCCACGGTACTGAAAATTTAATCACACTAGTATAACGCCCGTGCGTTGCCACGGGCTCTTCAAAATTTATAATCAGTATCTTTCATTTATCATCCCTTCATATTGGGTGATTATGGGGTGCTCTAATTAGAAACACAATAATCAAATATTAGGAAATTTCACCGAACGAACAACAACGAATAATACGATATCTATCAAACGAATAAAATGAGGTCATATTTTTGGTCCGTCATGCACTTCTGTTGAAAAGTGCCTATCCCTTTTAGAATCAACCCACTGTTTGCTCGCACGCAAAAAAAATACATCTCTAAAGTGGGAAACCGATCGGTGCCAAAAAGAACTCAAACTCCTATCCAATCTCGACTTCGTGCTCTTCCACTTCCATTGATAAAGATGGGACGTCAAGGGTTTCATCATGATGACCTCGAGCAGCCGCCGACATCCCTCCCCACATCTACCCCTACCCCCTGCTGCCGCTTGCACTGTCCTTGCTTCTCGAGGGAGCTAGGGACACAATGTTCTCTAGGATGGGCATGACCAGATCTACGAGGAGGCCACATTCTTCCATGGGAACCCAACCAAGCACACCACCCTCCGCAACCATCCAATCCCAGCCTAACAAAGTCAAGACCCGCCATCGATCCACAAATCAGGCTCGCCGCATCCAGGTTCACTGCAAGTCTGCGACGAGTCTGTAGTCGACATCTTGACTTTGGCTATCCCCACGGAAGAATCATCGGATCCTGCTTACTTTTACCATCACTTCGTCTCTTCCCAAGGCAGCGACACCACCCAGCCAATCACCACCACCGCTTGCGGCTTGCCTACATAAAATCATGAGAAATCTCCATGGCGGTGCTGTAAGATCACCTTGGCGACCTCGACAGTGACCGGCTGGTCTAAAATCTAAGCTAGTCGCTCTTTGTAGAAACCAATAGAAGTAGGCATGTGACTCAGATTTGTTCTTTGGTGTGCATGCGTTTCTTGCTGCCCACCAGCTCTTGTCTACAACTCGCCTATCTCTGTACCAGCTCTTGGTCTACAACTCGCCTATCTCCATGCTCGAGAATCTGGAGTGTAGTAGTTAAAAAAAAGACCAACTTTATACTCATTTGATAATTCAACGTGCATGGGCATGCACCGGATGGAATTCACGCTCTATGTAAAATCTGGAGTGTAATGACCATGGTTGATGAATGAAAGTCTTATTTCCGCAAAAAAAGAAGTTAAAGGTGAATATATTCCTCATGTGTAGAGTACAAACAGAGCATATAGTGGTGACCTAGTTGGGCCATGCCAGTACTAAAATCTTCTAATTTCTTTTGATTGAATCCAAGTTGTCTCTTTTCTTTCGATTCAGCAAAGCTAGTTTGAATAAATAGGATTGTCTATATCTTAACTCCTTTGCCAATTAAGCTTCAAAATTGCAGTCTGATTCAAAAATAATCGAATGATTGTGTCGTTAACTCCAGGAGATTCTCGTTAGATCTTAGGAACGCTGCAAGCCATCATATCATATAAGAATAAGATCGACAATTCATATGGACAGATCTTACTACAATCATATTATTACTACTCGCACACTGATATGGACAGATCATACAAGATCGAAGGTACGTAAGACAAGGTCCTCTAGATTACGAAAAACTGTTTGCTTCGCCTCATGTGAGACGGACCCCCGGCTATTCTTCAATGGCGCACCGCGCGCACATATTTGGCGGCGAAGTAACTCGTTATCCTAAGGACGTCCCCGTCAAGCCCGTCGACAGCGTCACCCTTTTCCATCTCCCCGGCTGGACCTCACCGAGTTTCCACTGTCGACGGCCTGCCGCCGCCGCATTCTGCTGCACGAAGGAGATCAACGACGGTTTAGACGTGCACGGGTGCAGCAGAGCAGATCGACCGACGGATCGGTTGACAACACGTACCGTCGCAGGCCGCGTGGCCGTGGTGGGGGGCGGCGGCGCTCGAGGTGCCCTGCGCCTCGCATTCGCAGGGCGAGACGGCGCTCGTGGCGCTGGTGCCGATCTCCTCCTCTGGACGAACGAGGAGCCAGCCGTCCAAGCTGGGCGAGGGAGCCAACGGCGGCCTGCAGCGCTGCCGGCTCGACTCCTTGCAGTAGGCCATCGCGCTCGCGACGGCCTCCTCCCTCGCCCGGGCGGTGCCGTCCTCGCCGGCGGCGACCCTCCCGTCTGGCTTCGTCGCCCGGCCCTTCCGTCTCCCGCGCCCGTCTGGCCGCTCGTCCGCAGCACCGGCGCGCTGCAGATTTCTGGCGAACCTGCGCAGGCACCGCCTTAGCGCGTGGCCCTTTCGTGCGGCCGTGTCACCGCCCTCCCTCACCGGTGAGCGCGCGCTGTTCGACGAGCTGCTTCGGGCGCCGAGCAAGGAGGAGGAGGTGGACAACCTCGATGCCGGGGAGGAGCCCGGGTCGGAGGCCACCTTAGCGTCGCCAGGGCCGAACGCCGGCGACGAGGAGCTGCCCTACTCAACGCTCGAAGCGCCGTCCGTGGTCGCTGCCGTCGCCACGGCCGACGCCATCGCCGCGCACACGGCGCACGGGAACATCCACGCCATGACGACCTGGAAGAAATGCATGGTGATCAGGAGCACTGGGTTTTGCTTGCAGGCCCTTGTGTATGTAGTACGTCCTTGTATATATATACACGTCGCGATTGCGATCGCGTTCGCCTCCGACTCCGGCGGTGGTTGCAGGGGGGGCACGGCGGCGTCTGCGGGCGCGTGATTTCCGAAATCCGAGATGCCACAGCGAGATTGCCAAAATCCTATGGCTAATCTATGGAATACTCCGGCGGTTCCTTCCATATACGGAGGGAGTACTAATTACTGTACGGTTTAATTACTCGATCGCTGATTTATCGGATGAGCTAGTAATGCGGACGGATCGCTGATTTATTACCATATTCGATATTTCCTGAGTTATGGCCTTACCATACCCGAGTTATTACCATATAATTACCATATTCAAAATTTCCTGAGTTATGGCCTTACCATATCTGGATTGATTTATTACTATACGTGGATTAATTATGATTGATTACCATAAATACGTTGGGTATTGCCGGTCAGACGAGAAAAGAGAAAAACCGGTGGGAGGGGCTGGTGGGAGGTGGGACGAAGAAAAACCGGTTGAAAATAAACCGGTTGAAAGTGGGGGGAAGGGGACTATTCAACCAATTCATCCATTAGGAGTAGAGATAAGTTAGGAAAGTTAGATCCATGATCTTTTGTATGTTTGGAAAGTGCTGATTTTTTAAAAAAAGTAGTGGACTAAAAAAATAAACCAATGGATAAGAAAACCAGTGGGGAGAGGTGGTGGGAGGTGGGAGCAAATAAAACCGGACGAAAATAAAACCGGAGTACCAGGCTACCAACTGCTCCATTAGGAATAGAGATTGACGGAGCTTTTAGCTTAACCAACCTTTTTTGTGAGAATTAACTTAACCAACCTGGGCCGCTACCCCAGGCCATGGAATCTTTCTATTAATGGCCAATATACAAAGTAAAACAAGCCCAAAATTAGTTTTGGTTGGCCCCTCCCGATACAGACACACACACACACACCCTTCTATCAGAATGGGCTGGCCCATCTAAGCACTTAGGTAGCAAGCTCGTCCTAGTTTCTGGAGGCTTGTTATTCGCCCGGTTTTGGGAAGCTTCTAGTTGTTGTTTTTTCATTTTTCGTTTCTAGTTTTTCTGGATCGGGTTTTTCTGTTTTATTTAGATATTTCGTTTTTCATTTCATTTTTATTTTTCATATTATCAAATGCGAAACTTTTTCAAATGCGGCAACATTTTTCAAATTCTTGAACTTTTTCTTAATTTTGTGAACTGTCTCAAATTTGTGAACTTTGTTTTCCATTTTTTGTGAACTTTTCTTAAATTCTCAATCTTTTTTCAATTCAATGAACATTTTTTAATTTGTTAAAATTTTCAAATTTTTAAACTGTTTTCATATTAGTGATTTTTTCAGAAAAAATTAACTTTATTCCATATTTATGTTTATTAAAAACATTTGGTCAACTTTGTTAGTGGCCAAAGGGTCAATGATTGAGCAGTCAACCCTGAATACCCAACTTGTTAGTGCTTGGTTTGCTTGCTGGGCCGACACTCGAGAGTAGCGCGTGAGGGCCGCTACGCTTATGTGGGGGCAGAAGTGAACTACGGTCTTTATAGGAGGTCTCCACACACACATGTTAGAAATTAAATGATATCCCGTGCGTTGCTATGGGTACATGTAGTTGTATCTTTATAAAATTGCAAAAATAATAGTAAGAGTAGACATTGAGTGATGGAGAATAAGAGATAAAAATAATTTTTCTTGCTAAGTTCCTCTGCTTTGCGGCAGTGAACCCCGCGTATCAATTTGAGCAGGTTTTCAAGATCAAATACAACAATATCTTAAACAAATACCATGAGTATATTAGAGAAATATTAGACAAATTTTCAGTAAATAGCAAGCATTACTTTCTGTTTACACAGGATAAATAGAATAAGTTGCTAAACACACACTCCTAGAAATGGTAACTATATCATCAATGTGGATATTTTTGTTCTCTATAAGAGAACAGAAGGCATTTTCAATTTTGTAACTATATATCGTCCAGTGATTTAACTTGGAATGGCACTAACCAAAACATAACATTTTCTCAAGAGGAGACGTAAATTTAATCTACATGGAATAAAAAGGCGGGATCTTATTCTTTTCTTCGGTTCTTTGGTAAAGGGTCGCCATCTACCTCTTATTAGGAACAATGACCGATATCTCAAAACATGTTGAAATACCCAGAGCAAAAGACACATATTTGAGAGATAAACTAGATTGTTCTAAATCATGAAGAGGAGCAATTGCCTCCAATTTAGCAAGCAAGTAGTCGAATAAAATAGGAGAGGAGAAAAATACAACACGGTTAAAAATATTATCCCTCCAATGAATAATGTGAATCCTGGAATGCAAATAATATCCTAAAATGAATAAAAATATGTAGGAGTCAAAGATGAAAAAGAAATCCCATGGTTAGTACATCGATGGTTACAAAGCTCGATCTCGGCAGCATGGTGGTGGACCTCACCCTACGTCTAGCGTCCATCACCGTTTGTGGTCCTCCGATGGTTCGCCAGGAAGATGGTGATTCCGCTGATTGCGTCTTCCAAAAAGGATGACATGGGTGTATTCGCATGCATGGTGAACCAAGGGAACCTCACGGTGGTGATCAACATACCCGCGCAGAACCCACGAGTGGCCATGAGAGCAGTCAAATAGTCGTGCAAGACACAAAGTCATGGCATAGGAGAATAAATAGGTAGCCGCTCATTTACCTCACCGGCTCGATAGTCGTCTGCCTCGCCTCTTCCTTGTGTGCATGCACCTAGTGTGTGAGGAGAGGAAGGGACAAACCTGGTTAATTACTTTGGTAGCCGACTGGTTGTTTACCAAAGTAAATCACTCACTGGCGCCGGCATTAAAGCGGCGCGAGTGAGCCGACTGGTTGTCTATCAAAGTAAACCGCTCATTGACGTGAGGAGAGGAAGTTACTGCTGCTGTAGCTTCGTACTACTTCTTTCCATAATAACCCATCAATTGCATGCAGATTTGACATTTCCTCTCCGCACACTCATTAGCGCCGGCATTAAAGCGGCGCGCCAGCCGAGAGAGCACCTCGTGCGCCGCTTTCAGATGCATGCGAGTGATGCGCATTCAAGCGACACAACGACCGCCCGTCCGTCCGTCTACCGCTCACATTGATGGCACGCGGTTGTCGACTTTGGTAGCCGACTGGTTGTCTACCAAAGTAAACCGCTCACTGGCGTGAGGAGAGGAAGTTACTGCTGTTGTAGCTTCGTACTACTTCTCCCCATAATAACCAACCAGTTGCATGCAGATTTGACATTTCCTCTCTGCACACTCATTGGCATCAGCATTAAAGCGGCGCGCCAGCCGAGAGAGCGTCGTGTGCGCCGCTTCTAGATGCATGCGACTGACGCGCATTCAAACGACACAACGACCACCCATCCGTTCGTCTACCGCTCACATTGATGGCACGCGGTTGCCGAGGCGTCTCCTCTTGCGCCACCCGTCCGTCCCTCCGTTGCGCTCCATTGCTATATAAATCGCTACCCCGGCCATAGCCACAATCATCCACCTCAGATCCCTCTCCTCACCACTCCCACCATGGATCCCTCCCCGCCAAACTTTCTGGGACGGCCTGATGTCGGACATGAAGAAGGAGACGGCTGCCATTGCTATCGGTTGGCTGGCCGGCAGGCAGCTGGAGGACGATGACGTCTCAATGGAGGACGTTGTCGACGATGAACCGGCGCCACCCTCCTCCTCCGCGCCAACCTCGCTGGTGCATTGCACCTTGACCATCGGCGAGGCCCGTGCCCATTACATAGACATGGTGTAGGAGGACAAGTTATGGGAGGCGTAGGACGACGCCGCCTACAACCACCACCTCGACTTCCGTGCCGCGAATCTCCCACAATGCGGCTATATCTCCCATGTGTCGGGGCACGACTTAGAGGCATAGCCGCATGGTAGGTTTGTCGCAAGAGGGGTAATCTTCACACAATCCCATGTACTGAATAAGAAAGGGATAAGAGTTGGCTTACAATCACCACTTCACACAAATACAAGTTAAACATACATCATCCAGAATACAAACAAGGTCCGACTAGGGAACCAAAGTAATAGAAGACAACCCCAATTGCTAGATCCCTGATCGTCCCAACTGGGCTCCACTACTGAACAACAGGAAAACGAAAACAAAACAATGATCAAGGTCTTCATCGAGCTCCCACTTGAGCTGGGTGGCGTCACCTGCACTGGCATCATCGGCACCTGCATCTATTTTGGAAGATTTGTGAGCCACGAGGACTCAGCAATCTCACACCCGCGAGATCAAGACTATTTAAGCTTATGGGTAGGAAAGGGGTAGTGAGGTGGAGCTGCAGCAAGCACTAAGTATATATGGTGGCTAACTTACGCAAATAAGAGCGAGAAGAGAAGCAACGCAACGGTCGTGAACTAGAAGTGATCAAGAAGTGATCCTGAAACTACTTACGTTCAAGCATAACACAAGAACCGTGTTCACTTCCCGGACTCCACCGAGAAGAGACCATCACGGCTAAACACGCGGTTGATGCATTTTAATTAAGTTAAGTTTCAAGTTCTCTACAACCGGATATTAACAAATTCCCATCTACCCATAACCACATGCACGGCTTTCAAAAGTTCAAACCCTGCAGGGGTGTCCCACCTTAGCCCATCACAAGCTCTCACGGTCAACGAAGGATATTTCTTCTCGCAGGAAGACCCGATCAGTCTCGGAATCCTGGTTACAAGACATTTCGATAATGGTAAAACAAGACCAGCAAGACCGCCCGATGCGCCGACATCCCGATAGGAGCTGCACATATCTCGTTCTCAGGGCAACACCGAATGAGCACTCCGTACAACTAAAACCAGCCCTCAAGTTCCCCTGAGGTGGCGCTGCAAAGGACTCTAGTTTGGACTAACACTTAGAGAAGCACTGGCCCGGGGCGGTTAAAATAAAGATGACCCCCGGGAGCGCGACTCCCAAGGGAAAGGTAGGTGGTGGTGAGGCACATGGTAAAACCAAGGTTGGGCCTTGCTGGAGGAGTTTTCAAAGCGAACTGTCAAGGGGTCCCCATAACACCCAACCGTGTAAGGAACGCAAAATCAAGGAACATAACACCGATATGACATAAACTAGGGCGGCAAAGTGGAACAAAACACCAGGCATAAGGCCGAGCCTTCCACCCTTTACCAAGTATATAGATGCATTCATTAAATAAGAGATATTGTGATATCCCAACATATCCATGTTCCAACATGGAACAAACTTAATCTTCACCTGCAACTAGCAACGCTATAAGAGGGGTTGAGCAAAAGCGGTAACATAGCCAAACAACTGTTTGCTAGGAAAGGTGGGTTAGAGGCTTGACATGGCAATATGGGAGGCATGATATAACAAGTGGTAGGTAGCGCGGCATAGCAATAGAGCGAACAACTAGCAAGCAAAGATAGAAGTGATTCCGAGGGTATGGTCATCTTGCCTGAGATCCCGCAAGGAAGAAGAACAATTCCATGAAGAAAACAAACAGACGTAGTCGAACGAATCCTCACAAACGCGACGTTATCGGAACTAACCCGAAGAAGCAACACCGGAAAGAAGCAAACAACATAGTAAACAACCATCACATAAGCATGGCATGATGCACAACCAAAGTATGATCCATGTCCGGTTTAATGAGGCATGGCATGGCAAAGTGCACAAACAAAACTACAAATTAAGTGGAGCTCAATATGCAACGAGTTGCATATTGACGGAACACCACATCAATTATTTAGTTCTCTCCCGTTTAAGTACTCAAAAAAAATTAAATGTTGGATAGCATGGTAAGAGGTGAAGCATAATTAAACTAACTATCTAGTCAAGTTTAAATGAGGCCGGAACAACAAACAACAAGTCTGGAAAATCCTCATGTGCATATTTTAGATTTGGTACTGTTCTGCCCTATACACAATTTTAGAGTTATTAAACATGCAAGATGAATGCACCATGTTAAACTAGGCATTTTTCTACCCCATTTACATATAAAGTTTATCAAATTTGGAGCTACGGTTATTTAGTTATGAAATAAAGCATTTAACATGGCAATTAAGCAAAATATAAGAAAACATCATTTTAAACATTTTAAACCTAGATGGAAGTCGCAAGTTGCATATATAATTTATTTAGATCCGATGCACGGTTGGTGAGTTATGATATGCATGATGTGCAAGGGTGTTTCTGTAAAACCGCAGTTTCTGGAAATTAGAAAAATCGTTCTTGCAGGGGAAAAACATGATGGGCCAGATATGAGGCAAACTGGGCCAGGGAAGCTGCTGGTAGCTCACCATGGGCTGGGCCCAAACGATGGAACATGAGGCCGGGCAGCCTAGAGAGGTGCGGGAGGTTAGGCCTCGCGGGGTGCAGCCCATGCGGTCGCAGTCAACGATGACACCCGAGGTGTCGAGGCAGAGGCACCATCCTCCTCTGCCTGAACTGCTACTGCTCGATGCAGCGAAGGAGAGCCGCGGCTGGAGGGGGCTTGGCGCGGCGAGACTTGGACGGAGGACGGGGAGCATGACAGGGAGGCGCGGACGAACTAGGCGCCTGGATCCGAGCGAGGGCGTCGATGCGTGAAGGTCGCCGGACGGAGCGGGGTTGGCTGCACCACTGTAGGGTGCTCCTGTCCATGGCGTCAAGGAAGACATAGAGGTTATGGATGAGGAAAAAATGTACGGGAGGGGAAAGAAAAGGAAGGGAGAGGCTTGATACACTGTCCTGGTGCTCCACAAGCTAGCGAGGTCCGGCGGGGATGCAGGACCTAGGCGGTGCGAGGCGAGGCTCCAAGCGGCGAAGGGCACGGGCGTCCATGAGCTCGGGTAGGAGAAGGAGGGTCGAGGAGGTCCTGCGGTGGCACTGCCGGCGATGTGGCGCGCGGGCGGAGCTGGAGGCCATGGCGGCGGCGTCCTGGTTCAGAGAGAGAGATGTGAGAGGAGGGAGCAGCAAGGAGAGATGGAGGGAAGGAGAGCAGCGGCAGGGCTCATCTGCTCGTCGGGGATGCGGGAGCTGCTCCTGCTGCCGGCGGCCGGGACAAGGCAGAGGAGGTGGGGGAGGACTCTAGGAGGTGCTCGGTGGTTGGCCAGGTTTGCAATTCGAGGAGGGGGATCGACTGGATGGATGGATCGGGAGGAGATCCTGAGGAGGAAGAGACAAGAGGAGTGCTGGTTGGCTGGTTTTGGATCCCGATGGGGAGAGTGGCGGTGGCGTGGGGATGGATGGGACATCTCCCCTAGAAACTAGGGTTGATCTTTTTATATATGGCAATATGGATTTTTGGGTAGGGGCTACCTCGTCCCTCCGATTGTAATCGGACGGTCGAGAAACAAATAGGTAGGGAGTCCGAAATGAAAAACGAAGATGTTTTTGTAGATGTTTGGGGATGAACCGAATCCAACGGTGACGACTACCCAGGTCGGGTCCGGGACAGCTTTCGGACGCGCGCGCGAGGAGGGCCGCGGGCTGACGAGAGAGGTTAGGTTGGGCCTGGCGGCAAGTAGTGGATTGTGTAGACGGTCTAGGGAGGAAAAGAGGGAAAGCCCGGCAACAGTTTTCGGAGACCGAAAACGTCCGATGATTTGACCGACTATAATGCCGCTATAGTTATCCTAGGGGCGTCAAACGGACTCCGAATGCGATGAAACTTGGCAGGCGGCCTACTGGCAACATAACAACACCGCATGCCAACTTTCAACCCATTCTGAGAATATCTTCCGGCCACTTATAAAACACTATTTCGGACATGCCGCGAGCGCGTGCGAGTGTGGTTGGGCTCAGAACGGACAACGGAGACAACGGGGAGACCCGGACAGATGCAAGTTTTGAAAACATGATGATGCAATGCACATGATGACATGAAAAGATGCAACATGCAAGCGAATGACAAGGCAACAACAGCGAATAACTGGAGGACACCTGGCGCATCGATCTCGGGGCGTTACAGCTTGTAACACCCACAATGCGGCTATATCTCCCACATGTCGGGGCACGACTTAGAGGCATAGCCCCATGGTAAGTTTGTCGCAAGTTGGTAATCAGAGCCTTCCCCGACTTAGGAGCCCCCTGCTTGATCGAATCGCTGACGTTGTTGAGTTTAGAACAAAATGTTTTGAGTCTTAGGATTATATATATCGGAGAGTAGGATTCTTTTTACTCCTCAGTCCCTTCATCACTCTGGTGAGGCCTCCTGACGTAGAGTTTTGACTCTTCTCTCCTCAAATTTCACAAAAAAAAATTAGGATCACGCAGGTATCTTGGAATCGTTCCGATAGTTTTGTGACAAGAACATTGTTCTTGGTGCCTCCTGACATTTAGGGGTTGTGGCAGTGTCCAAGAGAGTTGAGCTCCGAGGTGTTGTCGTCACAATTTTATCGTTGCAGTTCTGGAATACCTGAGTTCGTCGATATCGAAAATCTCTTTTATGCAGTTGCTGGTGAGATAACCTCGACGCCACCTAGTACTGGGGTGGGAGTTCGGGAGTATTGCCATAACTCGTATAACGGATGCTTTTCGAAGGTTGAGGTACATGATTTCCGAAGGTTTCTTGGTTATGTGTTGAAGGATGGATACAACTGGATGTAGGATTTGTTAGTTTTGGGTGAGATATTATGCTTCCCATGTATCCCCAACACCTGATTGCATAACCAGAAAGTTTCGGGAGTTTATAAGTGGGAATTCAAGTAGCTCCTAGAATATCTTTCCAGCAGACACATGATACAATACATGATCTATCATATGTTTGTTTCCGGCCTATTCTGCAAGCCAATCTTTGTTTTGTTTTGAGTTGTGGTATTCGAGTTGCTTCAATGTCAAGTATTGATTCCATACCTTTCCTAAGCGGTGTTCTCATATTCCTATGTGAATACTAATCCTTTGTGGTAATCGAGATTGTCATGTCAATCCTTTTCAACCGGTGTGTTTCTCTTCAAGTGGATCCAATCATTTCAACATCCGCAAGATCAACTCTAAGTTTTCTCGATGGTATCCATTCCATCTGCCCATGTTTGCCTTTGTTTTTCCGCCCTCCCACCCCTTGTTTCTTCAAAGACTCGGATTTCTTAATCAAATATCCATTTTATTGATGTGAAGTCTCTCCATTATTTTCCGTCAATGTTCTTATCCGGTGATTCTCAGGAAGATACTAACGGAGCTTCAAGTTCATCATTCTTCATTCTCTTTCTTCTCCGGTGGATGCAATTCAAGCTTTTGGTGTTGATTATATCCCTTTTCTCATTTCAAATGTTTTCTCATGCCGATGCACCTCTTAATCATTCATCTCTCTCTATTCATATCCGAAGTGCTGAAGATATCTCAGAAGATTCAAGTTTCCATTCTCAATTCGCTCAAGCTCTTTCGAGGATGTTATCTCATTCAAGCCATTTAATTCAACCGGTGCAATCTCTATTTTCAAGCAATCTTTTCAATGGTGTTTCTTTTGAGTGGTCCCTAACCCACATGTCTTTTTCCAGGAACTTACCCGACTCTTCTATTTTCCCGGAGCTACCCTCAAATTCTTTTCGAAGTTTGACGTAAGAATGATTTATCAGCAGTCATATGTATTTCCCCAAACATCTTTCAAATTCTTTCATCGTTGGCTCAACCTCTTCGCTTTTTATTCTCCCGGAGTGTCTAAACAGTTCTTAGTGGTGGTTCTCATCATCTTTCTCAACATTTGAAGACCGAAGAAGAGCTTCTCTGCAATCATATCCGTTCTTCCAAAGATTCATGATTCTAGCTTGATGCCATCCTCCCATAATTGTTTTTGATTGTGAGAATCCTTTTCAACCTTCCGGAGCAATTCATGAGTCTTTTCAGTTTGATTCTTCAAAGGCCATCATTTCGGGTTTATTCATTCTCAGCTTTCAGCTCTCGTTCTCCAATCTTACCGGTGCATCATTCAAATATCCTCTAATTGGTTCATGATCTCTTTGTTCTCATGTATCTAAATTCTCTATAGTATCTTCATTCGTTTTCCAATTCTTCCCGGTGAATTGTGTCTTTGATACTTTCATTTTCAATTCTTATGGTGGTTCATTAAAGATTTCTCTTCCTTCGTTATCATATCAATTCATTCGTTCTTTCCAAATCCTACCGGCGGATCGTTGAAGACCTTACCAAGTTTACGCTATATCTCTCTTTAATCCTTGCAATGAGAATAAGTAGTATGCCAAATCCATTGCTTGTCATCAATTTAATTTGATGAAGGATAAGCATACAATAAATCTTATTCTTATTTCCTCGAGGTGATTCAATTATTTTCTTCCGGATATTCTCAACGATGAGTTAATTTTTGATTACAAGTGAGTCATCTTTCTTTTCCGGAGTTCCAAGGTTTTCCGCTTTATCTTGTTGCGAAGCTCCATCTAAATCATTACAAGGCTTCACCTTGTGTTTTCAACTTTCCTTTCTTTTTATCATCATTTTGTTACCAGAGTTCTTCATGGAGGCTCTACATGGTGGTTCATCAAGGATTTCTTTCATTCTTCATTCGTTCTTTAAGATTTCTCTTGAAGTTATGATCCACCAAGCTGTACTCTCAATTAAACATGGTGTTCTACACATGTCTTGTTTTGAGGAGTTCAAGCTTTCTTCATCTTGCATTTTGAAGTGTTATTCCTTCTACCTTATCTCATCTTTTGAGGTGGTGTTATGTCATTGTTGATAATTTTTCCTTCATGTTTCATGATTCAAAAGTTGTCAGGAATGAGATAGTTAAACACATCAATTTCTTCGAGCATGGGCTCTTCTCAATCCATCAATCTCTTCATTGGAGTTATATTGGGTTATATTTCACCTAAAGCTTTCCCTAAGGATTTTTGCTATTTATGGTGCTCATAAATGACCCAAGTTTTTCATTTATCCTCCCGGTGAAATAAGTTCTAGTATCCTTGTTGAAATCAATCCAAATATATTGTTTCCGTTAGTGACAGAATTTCACCTCATAATTTTGAGACGTTTTCCATAAGCCCACAACAATCTTACTCTTTTCGTATTGATTTTCCAACAACTCCGTTCAATCCTTCTTTGCAAGGATGCTCTTCAAATTCAATTTTGACAGGAGTTGTCATTATTCTTTTCCGACCCTTTTATACCAACAATATAGCTTCCATTATTTTGATCCACATGCATTGTGTTGTTTCTCTCTTCGACCCATCATCTCGTTTTGTCAAGATCATGTTCTTTCCTTTGCTAATCCATTCAATCGGAGTGTCGTTTCATCCATCCAAGTTCTCCCATCTTACCAAGTTTTGCCAAGATCATGTTCTTTCCTTTGCTGTCTGGAATCTTTCTTACCCATTATGCCTTTCTTTCAATAGTTCCGGAGGCAGTGTGTTGTTGATCTCATCAAGTATCGTCTCATCGTGTCCAATTCATGTTCGATTCCTTCCATTTACAGTCGGAGTGCTGTCCAAATTATATCATTCTTATTCCTTCTCTATGTTGTTTTAACCGGAGTGTTGTGTCTATCATTCCTCTTCTAACCGGAGTCTCATCCAAGTGCTTTCACTTTTGCCAAGTTCATATTCTATGCCTTCCATTTCCAACCAGAGTGTTGTCGTAATTGATCCTTATCGTTCCTTGTTCATCTCGTTTCAGCCGGAGTGCTTGCATGTACTTGTCCATTGTAACCCTTTTCTTATGTCTTTCAACCTACAAGGTTTTACTAATGTTCCTTGTTCCTCTTTTCTAACGGAGTGTTTTCAACTTTGTTCAACTTTGTTGTATTCTTTCTTTCAATTTGTTCAACCTCTCAAGGTTCGTGGTTTCACTCATTTGTCAAAGAAGCAACTTAGTTTTACCTCTTCTCTTCCTCTTCCATTTCCGTCCGGTGCCATCCTAGATCTCGGGACGAGATCCTCTTGTAGTGGTGGAGTGTTGTAACGCCCCGAGATCGATGTGCTAGGTGTCCTCCAGTTATTCGCTGTCGTTGCCTTGTCATTCGCTTGCGTGTTGCATCTTGTCATGTCATCATGTGCATTGCATCATCATGTTTTCAAAACTTGCATCCGTCCGGGTCTCCCCGTTCTATCCGTTGTCCGTTCTTAGCCCAACCACACTCACACGCGCCCGCGGCATGTCCGAAATAGTATTTTATAAGTGGCCGGAAAATGTTCTCGGAATGGGTTGAAAGTTGGCATGCGGTGTTGTTATGTTGCCAGTAGGCCGCCTGCCAAGTTTCATCGCATTCGGAGTCCGTTTGACGCCCCTACGAATAACTATAGCGGCATTATAGTCGCTCAATCGTCGGACGTTTTCGGTCTCCGAAAACTGTTGCCGGGCGTTCCCTCTTTTTCCTCCCTAGACTGTCTACACAATCCACTACTTGCCGCCAGGCCCAATCTAACCTCTCTCATCGAATCCCGGCCATCCTCGACTTTCGTGCCGCGACGAACCCTAGATCCGCTCCGTTGACCACTGTTCACCCAAGGTCTAAATTTCCACTAAGTCTTCATCTATGCAACATTTTCAGGCTCGGTTCAATGCATCATAACTCCATGACCATTGCTCCGTTTCATGCGCATGATATATCAAAATGTTCATTGGGATATGCTATTCATTTCATTCCATTGTGGCATGATTGTTTGAGTCCATCTTGATACCCAAATCACTGATGCAAGAGTGCTATAAAATGTTTGCTCCTGTTACTTAGCAGATTAAGATGATTTGTCATTTTTGTCACATTTGTTGTGTGCTTCATATGGGCATGAGCTCTACATGTGTTTTGATCTATGCCATGCCATATTTACAGAGGTGCTTGCCATGTATTTTTGTGATCTATGTGGTGACTAGCACAAGCATGCAAAGTAGCCCTTGTGATATTGCTGTTTTCAGGAACTTAGGATTTTTGCTACGTCCTTGTTCTGCTGTTATTTTGATGCCATGTAAACTTGATGCTACAGTGAGATCCATGTTTGTTTTGAGCATCTTCAGTAAGGGTGTTTTGGACATATGGTTATGATCTATCCATCCAAGCCCATGTTTGCAATTATGGAGTGCCCTAGCATGTCTTAATCTTGCTCTAATTTTGCTATAAAATGTTCCTGGCAGATTGTTTACATGTTAATCAATTTTGCCATGGTTGTTGTTGTTGATCCATGCATGCTGTGCACTTTCTCTTGCCATGGTTAGCTTCATGAACATGTCTTCTTGCTGATGCTATGCTTATCTTGTCATGCAATGCCTTGTGGTGAGTGATTTGAGCTTGCAAAGATGCCTTCATAATTCTGTTTATGCCATGTTCAGTTTTCTGCTAAGTCTGAGACTGTTAATAAAACTTGCTATGTTTACATGGGTGCCATCATATCTTCTGTGCCTTTTTGTCTCATGATCAGTAAGGGACTTTTGTTCTATGCATTTATTAGATTCATTCCATGCCTTTGTTTGCTATGATATGTTCCTGTAGCATGTTGTTAGCTTGCTCTAAACATTGCTTCCTGATGTTATTTCTGGCATGTTAGTATTTTCACCAAGTCTGTGAAGCTGAAATCTTTTGCACTTTTGCCATGCTTGTTTGAACCTGCTCTTGTGTGATTGAGCCGTAGCTCAGTGTTCATGTTTTCTCAAGTATCTTGAGTACATCACTGCCACATGCTTTGTTGCTATGTTGGAGTACACTAGCTTAGTTTCTTGTTGCATTCTAGATGGCATCGTGTTGTTAATCATAGAATTGTGCCATTATTGGTTTGCTTGCCATTTGCAAACCGTGCATCTGATTCTGGTGATCTTTATATCAATTTCGACCGAAATCAACTCATCTTTCCAGCGGAACACTTGGTTTGCCAAGTTGATGCCTTGATCAATCTTTTCCTTCGGGAGCACGCATATGCATTGCATATCATATCTTGCATATCATGCCATGTTTTGCATCATGTTGATTGTGCATTGCACCATGATTGATTGTTGTTCCTTTGCTTGTGTCCTTGCTTTGGGTAGAGCCGAGAGACGAGTACGTGATCGAGGAACCTGTTGAGTATGCTACCGAACTCAAGTGGGAGTTCGACGAGGATTCCAGTTGTTACTATGTTTCTTTTCCGGATGATCAGTAGAGGAGCCCAGTTGGGGAGATCGGGGATCTAGCATTTGGGGTTGTCTTTCTTTATTTTGGTTCCGTAGTCAGACCTTTGATTGTATTCTTGATGATGTATGACTATTTATGTATTGTGTGAAGTGGCAATTGTAAGCCGACTCTTTATCCCTTTCTTATTCAGTACATGGGATGTGTAAAGATTACCCCTCTTGCGACATGCCTACCATGCGGCTATGCCTCTAAGCCGTGCCCCGACACGTGGGGGATATAGTCGCAGGCGGAGGAGCAGCTCGCCGCCGGCAGGGCTGTCGCGCCGGACGCGGACCTGGCGGAGCAGGAGGTGCTGCTCGAGTCCTGCTGCTCCACCCGCGAGATCCGCCTCGCCCAGTCGCGGAGGTGGTGGTAGCCTACAAGGAGAGCGACGACGCGGGCGAGGCGGTGTTCGGCAAGACCGACGAGGAGGAGGAGGACATCGCCGAGTCCACGCTCTACCGCGGCGACCACGAAGGTGGCACGTCCATGGGCGCAGCCGGCAACGAGGAAGAGTAATGCGCGGTAGGTCACCGCTGCTCATGTCCCAGGAAGGCCACCGCTCCTCCCCTCCCATCGACGCCAAGCTTGGTTGGCTCAACATCTTTGGCCGATTAGTCGCTTGGCGGCGGTGTGGAGGCGGACAACTTCACTTCCCGAGCCTTCGTGGGTGGAGGTTACGGAGGTAGTGCTGGAGAGCGCCGAGGCGGAACCAGAGACAGTGAAGCTTCAGTTCTCGAGGCTCATGGCCGGACACGAGGAACGGGCGTCAACCACCATTTAGATTAAGTATTAATTATACCTCTAGAGAAAGTATTAATTATACCTCTAGAGCCGGACTAGCATCGCTTTGATGTAAATGTATTGAAATCCATCATGTTTATATGAAATTTGGACGTGTTAATATGGAATCCGTCATGTTTAGATGAAATACTGGCTTGTTTGCATGAATTTTATCCGGTTTGTTGAAAAAGAGTTTGAAATATGCGGCTATGTTGGGGAACGCAGTATTTTAAAAAAATTCCTACGATCACACAAGATCTATCTAGGAGATTCATAGCAATGAGAGGGGAGAGTGTGTCTACGTACCCTCGTAGATCGAAAGCGGAAGCGTTAAGCAACGCGGTTGATGTAGTCGAACGTCTTCGCGATCCAACCGATCAAGTACCGAATGCACGGCACCTCCGTGATCTGCACACGTTCAGATTGATGATGTCCCTCGTACTCTTGATCCAGCTGAGGCCGAGGGAGAGTTTCGTCAGCACGACGGCGTGGTGATGGTGTTGATGAAGTTACCAATGCAGGGCTTCGCCTAAGAACTACGCCGATATGACCGAGGTGGAAAACTGTGGAGGACGGCACCACACACGGCTAAGACAAATCTTGGAGTGCCTTTGGAGTGCCCCCTGCCCACGTATATAAAGGAGGAGGAAGAGGAGGCCGGCCTAGGAGGGGCGCGCCTATAGGGGGAGTCCAACTAGGATTCCCAATCCTAGTTGGAGTCCCCTTCCTTTTCCAAGAGGGAGAGAGGGAAGGAGTAGGAGAGGGAGCAGGAAAGAGAGGGGACCGCCACCCCCTCCCTAGTCCAATGATGACCCACAAGTATAGGGGATCTATCATAGTCCTTTCAATAAGTAAGAGTGTCAAATCCAACGAGGAGCAGAAGGAAATGATAAGCAGTTTTCAGTAAGGTATTCTCTGCAAGCACTGAAATTATCGGTAACAGATAGTTTTGTGATAAGGTAATTTGTAACGGGTAACAAGTAATAAAAGTAAAGAAGGTGAAGAAAGGTGGCCCAATCCTTTTTTTAGCAAAGGAAAAGCCTGGACAAACTTTTGAATAAAGGAAAACACTCCCGAGGACACATGGGAATTATCGTGAAGCTAGTTTTTATCACGCTCATATGATTCGCGTTCGGTACTTTGATAATTTGATATGTGGGTGGACCGGTGCTTGGGTACTGCCATTCCTTGGGCAAGCATCCCACTTATGATTAACCCCTCTTGCAAGCATCCGCAACTACAAAAGAAATATTAAGGTAAACCTAACCATAGCATGAAACATGTGGATCCAAATCAGCCCCTTACGAAGCAACACATAAACTAGGGTTTAAGCTTCTGTCACTCTAGCAACCCATCATCTACTTATTACTTCCCAATGCCTTGCTCTAGGCCCAAACAATGGTGAAGTGTCATGTAGTCGACGTTCACATGACACCACTAGAGGAGAGACAACATACATCTCATAAAAATATCAAACGAATACCAAATTCACATGACTACTTATAGCAAGACTTCTCCCATGTCCTCAGGAGCAAACGTAACTACTCACAAAGCATGTTCATAATTAGAGGGGTATTAATATGCATAAAGGATCTGAACATATGATCTTCCACCAAATAAACCAACTAGCATCAACTACAAGGAGTAATCAACACTACTAGCAACCCACGGGTACCAATCTGAGGTTTTGGGACAAAGATTGGATACAAGAGATGAACTAGGATTTGAGATGAGATGGTGCTGGTGAAGATGTTGATGGAGATTCACCCCCTCCCGATGAGAGGATCGATGGTGATGACGATGGTGATGATTTCCACCTCCTGGAGGGATGTTTCCCCGGCAGAACAGCTCCGCCGGAGCCCTAGATTGGTTCCGCCAAGGTCCCGCCTCGTGGCGGCGGAGTTTCGTCCCGAGAGCTTGCTTATGATTTTTTCCAGGGCGAAAGACCTCATATAGCCAAAGATGGGCACCGGAGGCCTGCTAGGGGGCCCACGAGGCAGGGGGCGCGCCCAGGGGGGTAGGGCACGCCCCCACCCTCGTGGATGGTGGGTGGCCCCCCTGTGGTGCTTCCTTCGCCCAATATTTTTATATATTCTAAAACTGACTTCTGTGAAGTTTCAGGACTTTTGGAGATGTGCAGAATAGGTCTCTAATATTTTCTCCTTTTTCAGCCCAGAATTCCAACTGCCGGCATTCTCCCTCTTCGTGTAAACCTTGTAAAATAAGAGAGAATAGGCATAAGTGTTGTGAAATAATGTGCAATAATAGCCCATAATGCAATAAATATCGATATAAAAGCATGATGCAAAATGGACGTATCAACTCCCCCAAGCTTAGACCTCGCTTGTCCTCAAGCGGAAGCCGATATCGAAAAATATGTCCACATGTTTAGAGATGGAGGTGTCGATAAAATAAAATACGGACATGAGGGCATCATGATCATTCTTAGAACATCAACATATATATATATATATATATATATATATATATATATATATATATATTGTCATATGATTTCTTATGCTAAAGTAACAATTCATTCACAATTTCAAGTATGAATCAGAAACTTCATTGAAAACTAACAAACTATAATCTCAGTCATTGAAGCAATTGCAATTTATCATAACATCGGAAAGAGTCAATATAAGAGCTTTTCAGCAAGTCCACATACTCAACTATCATTTAGTATTTCACAATTGCTAACACTCAAGCAATACTTATGGGTATGAAGTTTTAATCGGACACAGAGAAAGATAGGGGCTTATGGTTTTGCCTCCCAACCTTTTGCCTCAAGGGTAATGTCAACAATAATAGTTCATGAAAACTCACATCCAATTAGCTATATGTATCAGGATCTTTCCGACACATTGTGCTTGCCGAAGTATAAAATGTAAAAAGGAAAGGTGAAGATCACCATGACTCTTGTATGAAGTATAAGACAAGAATAAAAGATAGGCCCTTCGCAGAGGGAAGCAGAGGTTGTAATGTGTTTTTATGGTTGGATGCACGAAATCTTAATGCAAAAGAACGTGACTTTATATTGCCACTTGTGATATGGACCTTTATTATGCAGTCTGTCGCTTTTATTTCTTCCACATCACAAGATCGTATAAAGCTTATTTTCTCCACACTAATAAATCATACATATTTAGAGAGCAATTTTTATTGCTTGCAACAATGACAACTTACTTGAAGGATCTTACTCAATCCATAGGTAGATATGGTGGACTCTCATGGCAAAACTGGTTTGAAGGATACTTGGAAGCACAAGTAGTATCTCTACTTGGTGCAAAGAATTTGGCTAATACGAGGGGAAAGGCAAGCTCAACATGTTGGATGATCCATGACAGTATAATTTATTTCAGATGTAAAAAAACAAAGCCCATTACGTTGTCTTCCTTGTCCAACGTCAACTTTTTAGCATGTCATATTTTAACGAGTGCTCACAATCGTAAAAGATGTCCAAGATAGCATATTTATATGTGAAAACTTCTCTTTCTTTATCACTTCCTATTAATTGCAACGATGACCAAAACTATGTTTGTCAACTCTCACCAACTTTTATTCATCATACTCTTTATATGTGAAGTCATTACTCTCCATAAGATCCATATGATCTCTTTATTCTTTTTGTTCTTTCTCTTCTCTTTTATTTTTATTCCCTCAAGATCACAGCAAGATAACCAAGCCCTTGACTCAAAACTAATCTTTATTATATACATATTTCACGGACTTGATTACATAGAAGGATCATAAAGCAAAACTCAAAACTAGATCATACTAAAAATTTATTCTACTAGATCAAGATATTACCGAAAGGATCGTACTAAGAAAAACGGTAAAGATAAAAGTGTGACGGTGATACGATACCGGGGCACTCCCCCAAGCTTGGCAGTTGCCAAGGGAAGTGCCCATACCCGATACTCAATTCTCCTTGATGGTAGTGATGATGGAGTTGTTGATGATGTAGGCTTGTCATCCATCTTCCAAGGCATAGGCTCACCATCATAGAAAGATGATCGAGTCTCCAAGATCCTCGAATCTGCAGCCAAACTCATCCTCTTGAATCTATATTCATACTCATAGTTTTGGTTTTGCAGGTCATAGATCTGGGCTTGGAGGTGCTTGATTTTCTTGTGAAGCTTGAAGATGGTCCCCCCAACGCCCTTGGCATCCAGCTTGTGCTCGTTGGTGAACCCCGCAATCATCATGTGGTTGGCGTCGAGTCCGCGTTCCACCATCCCCTGGCACTTGAAAACTTGTTGCTTGCTACCTCTTGAGCACTGCGTTTGTTTTCCCTTGAAGAGGAAAGGGTGACGCAGCAAAGTAGCGTAAGTATTTCCCTCAGTTTTTGAGAACGAAGGTATCAATCCAGTAGGAGACTACACGCAAGTCCCTCGTACCTACACAAACAAATAAGAACCTCGCAACCAACACGATAAAGGGGTTGTCAATCCCTTCACGGTCACTTACGAGAGTGAGATCTCATAGAGACAATAAGATAAATAAATATTTTTGGTATTTTTATGATATAGATTGAAAGTAAAGATCGCAAAATAAAATAGATTGGAAACTTTATATGATAAAAGATAGACCCGGGGGCCATATGTTTCACTAGTGGCTTCTCTCAAGATAGCATAAGTATTACGGTGGGTGAACAAATTACTGTCAAGCAATTGATAGAAAAGTGCATAATTATGAGAATATCTAGGCATGATCATGTATATGCGCATCACGTCCACGACAAGTAGACCGGAATGATTCTACATCTACTACTATTACTCCACACATCGGCCGCTATCCAGCATGCATCTAGAGTATTAAGTTCATAAGAACAGAGTAACGCATTAGGCAAGATGAAATGATGTAGAGGGATAAACTCAAGCAATATGATATAAACTCCATCTTTTTATCCTCGATGGCAACAATACAATACGTGCCTTGCTGCCCCTGCTGTCACTGGGAAAGGACACTACAAGATTGAACCCAAAGCTAAGCACTTCTCCCATTGCAAGAAAGATCAATCTAGTAGGCCAAACCAAACTGATAATTCTAAGAGACTTGCATAGATAACCAATCATACATAAAAGATTTCAGAGAAGAATCAAATATTGTTCATAGATAAACTTGATCATAAACCCATAATTCATCGGACCTCGACAAACACACCGCAAAATTAGTTACATCGAATAGATATCCAAGAAGATCGAGGAGAACATTGTGTTGAGATCCAAAGAGAGAGAAGAAGCCATCTAGCTAATAACTATGGACCCGAAGGTATGTGGTAAACTACTCACACATCATTGGAGAGGCTATGGTGTTGATGTAGAAGCCCTCCGTGATCGATTCCCCCTCCGGCGGAGCTCCGGAAAAGGCCCCAAGATGGGATCTCTTTGGTACAGAAGCTTGCGGCCGTGGAAATAGGGTTTCGTGGTGCTCCTGGATGTTTTCTGGGTATATGGAAATATATAGGAGGAAGAAGTAGGTTGATGGAGTTACGAGAGGCCCACGAGGGTGGGGGCGTGTCCAGGGGGCAGGCACGCCCTCCTGCCTCATGGCCTCTTCGTTGATTTCTTGACGTCTACTCCAAGTCCCCTAGATCACGTTTGTTCCAAAAATAACTCTCCCAAAGGTTTCATTCCGTTTGGATTCCGTTTGATAGTCCTTTTCTGTGAAACACCGAAATAGGCAAAAAAACATCAATTTGCACTGGGCCTTGTGTTAATAGGTTAGTCCCAAAAATAATATAGAAGTGTATAAATAAGCCGATTAACATCCAAAACAAATAATATAATAGTATGGAACAATCAAAAATTATAGTTACGTTGGAGACGTGTCAAGCATCCCCAAGCTTAATTCCTGCTCGTCCTCGAGTAGGTAAATGATAAAAATAGAATTTTTGATGTGGAATGCTACCTAGCATAATTCTCAATGTAATTTTCTTTATTGTGGCATGAATGTTCGGATCCAAAATATTCAGGACAAAAGTTTAATTGATATTAAAAATAATAATACTTCAATCATACTAATAAAGCAATCATGTCTAGTCAATATAACATGGCCAAAGGAAGTTATCCCTACAAAATCATATAGTCTGGGTATGCTCTATCTTGACCACACAAAATATTTAAATCATGCACAACCCCGATGACAAGCCAAGCAATTGTTTCATACTTTTGATGTTCTCCAACTTTTTCAATCTTCACACAATATATGAGCGTGAGCCATGGACATAGCACTATAGGTGGAATAGAATGGTGGTTGTGGAGAAGACAAAAAAGGAGAAGATAGTCTCACATCAACTAGGCGTATCAACTGGCTATGGAGATGTCCATCAATAGATATCAATGTGAGTGGGTAGGGATTGCCATGCAACGGATGCACTAGAGCTATCAGTGTATAAAAGCTCAACAAAAGAAACTAAGTGGGTGTGCATCCAACTTGCTTGCTCACGAAGACATAGGGAATTTTTAGGAAGCCCGTCATTGGAATATAAAAGCCAAGTTCTATAATGTAAAATTCCCACTAGTATATGAAAGTGACAACACATGAGACTCTCTATCATGAAGATCATGGTGCTACTTTGAAGCACAAGTGTGGTAAAAGGATAGTAACATTGTCCCTTCTCTCTTTTTCTCTCATTTCTCTTTTTTCCTTTTTTATTTGGGCCTTTCCCTTTTTTATGGCCTCTTTTTTTTTCTCTTTTTTTCATCCGGAGTCTCATCCCGACTTGTGGGGGAATCATAGTCTCCATCATCCTTTCCTCACTTGGGACAATGCTCTAATAATGATGATCATCACACTTTTATTTACTTACAACTCAAAAATTACAACTCAATTCTTAGAACAAAATATGACTCTATGTGAATGCCTCCGGCGGTGTACCGGGATGTGCAATGACTCATGAGTGACATGTATGAAAGAATTATAAAGGTGGCTTTGCCACAAGTATGATCTCAACTACATTATCATGCAAAAAAATATGACAATGATGAAGCGTGTCATAATAAATGAAACAGTGGAAAGTTGCATGGCAATACATCTCGGAATGGCTATGGAAATACCATAATAGGTAGGTATGGTGGCTGTTTTGAGGAAGGTATATGGTGGGTTTATGGTACCGACGGAAGTTGCGCGGTACTAGAGAGGCTAGCAATGGTGGAAGGGTGAGAGTGCGTATAATCCATGGACTCAACATTAGTCATAAGAACTCACATACTTATTGCAAAAATTTATTAGTTATCGAAACAAAGTACTATGCGCATGCTACTAGGGGGATAGATTGGTAGGAAAATACCATCGCTCGTCCCCAACCGCCACTCATAAGGAAGACAATCAATAAATAAATCATGCTCTGACTTCATCACATAACGATTCACCATACATGCATGCTACGGGAATCACAAACTTTAGAACAAGTATTTCTCAAATTCACAACTACTCAACTAGCATGACTCTAATATCACCATCTTCATATCTCAAAACAATCATCAAGTATCAAACTTCTCATAGTATCCAATGCACTTTTTATGATAGTTTTTATTATACCCATTTTGGATGCCCATCATATTAGGACTAATTTTATAACCAAAGCAAATTACCATGCTGTTCTAAAGTACTCTCAAAATGATATAAGTGAAGCATGAGAGATCAATAATTTCTACAAAACAAAACCACCACCGTGCTCTAAAAGATATAAGTGAAGCACTAGAGCAAAATTATCTAGCTCAAAAGATATAAGTGAAGCACATAGAGTATTCTAATAAATTCCAATTCATGTGTGTCTATCCCAAAAGGTGTGTACAGGAAGGATGATTGTGGCAAACTAAAAAGCAAAGACTCGAGTCATACAAGACGCTCCAAGCAAAACACATATCATGTGGTGAATAAAAATATAGCCTCAAGTAAAGCTACCGATGGAAGATGACGAAAGAGGGGATGCCTTCCGAGGCATCCCCAAGCTTAGGCATTTGTTTGTCCTTGAATTTTACCTTGGGGTGCCTTGGGCTTTCCCAAGCTTAGGCTCTTTCCACTCCTTATTCCATAATCCATAAATCTTCACCCAAAACTTGAAAACTTCACAACACAAAACTCAACAGAAAATCTCATGAGCTCCATTAGTATAAGAAAACAAATCACCACTTAAGGTACTGTAATGAACTCATTCTTTATTTATATTGGTGTTAAACCTACTGTATTCCAACTTCTCTATGGTCCATACCATCCGATACTAGGCATAGATTCGTCAAAATAAGCAAACAACACACGAAAAACAGAATCTGTCAAAATAGAACAGTCTGTAGTAATCTGTAGGTTTAGAATACTTCTGTAACCCCAAAAATTCTGAACTAAATTTCAGGACGTGAGGAATTTATCTATTAATCATCTGCAAAAAGAATCAACCTAATCGCATCTCCAGTAAAAAAATGGCAGCTAATCTCGTGAGCGCTAAAGTTTCTGTTTTGTACAGCAAGATCGCAAAGACTTTCCCCAAGTCTTCCCAAAGGTTCTACTTGGCACAAACACTAATTAAAAGAATAAAACTACATCTAAACAGAGGCTAGATGAATTACTTATTACTAAACATAACCAAAAAGCAAGAAACAAAAATAAAATTGGGTTGCCTCCCAACAAACGCTATCGTTTAACGCCCCTAGCTAGGCATCTATAATTTTAATGATGCTCACATGAAAGATAGAAATTGAAACACGAAGGGAGCATCATGAAGCATATGAAAACCACATCTAAGTCTAGCATACTTCCTATGCATAGTCATTATATAAGCAAACAAATTATCAAGACAAGCAAAAACTAGCATATGCAAGGAAGGAGAAAGAAACAATAGCAATCTCAACATAACGAGAGGTAATGTAGTAACATGAAAATTGCTACAGCCACATTTTCCTCTCTCATAATAATTACATGTAGGATCATAAGCAAATTCAAAAATATAGCTATCACAAAACATATTCTTAACACGATCCACATGTATGCAAAGTTGACACTCTTCCAAAATAGTGGGATTAACATTAACTAAAGTCATGACCTCTCCAAACCCACTTTTATCAAAAATTTGATAAGATTGAACATTCTCCAAATATGTGGGATCTAAAGTTGACACTCTTCCAAACCCACTTTCAATAATATTGCAAACACTATTATCAATCTCATATTCATCATGGGGCTTAAATAAATTTTCAAGATCAGAAGAAGAATCACCCCAATCATGATCATTGCAACAAATAGTAGTTATAGCAAAACTAGCATCCTCAAGCTTAGGGTTTTGCATATTATTAGCACACTTGACGTTAATAGAATTTATAATAACATCATCGCAATCATGCTTTTCATCGAAGTAACCATCAAGTATGGGTGCAATAGCACGATCTCATGTTTAACATAAGGAGCTATAGCAAATCCATCTTCATAAATATTGGCATCATGGCCACAAGAATAGCAAGCATCGTGTTCATCAAGGGATATTTCAATTAAATCATTGGAATCATAATTATCTATAGATTCATGCATATCATTATTTTCTTCCAAAGCAGCGGTCATTCTTTCAATAAATTCTTTGACATAGACATTATGAGCATAGTTTTCATAGCAATATTTAAGTATATCAAGATTTTCAGATTCGTAGAGAGTAATATCATACTTTTCAATCAAAGAAGCAACTTCATAAGCACCCTTAAAAGCAACAAATTCTACAATTTGTTCAATATCATAGTAAATATAAACACCCTTTGCATAAGAGGATAAGATTTCATTTTCATTAAACTCGCATAGGTAGGGAAGGTGTTTTTTAGGGTTCTTAGAGCAACAAGTAAAATCAAAAATTTCACAAAGATTCCAAGCGTAACACAACAATCTGTAAATTTGATCCCATAAGAGTATCACTTTTTCATACAAACAGTGACGCACAAAATGAGCATGCTCATCTAAAGATTTCTCATCAACTAGGCTAGTTGGGGTTTCAGCACGAGCGGATAAGGATCGAAGATGATCCAAATAGAGCACTTTAAGTGGATCCATATCAAATAGATTTTTAGCGAGCAAAGATGCAAGCAATTAGAAGGCACGTGGAAACACAAACAAAAAGACATACGGGAAGAAGGCGGAGAAAAGGCAATGGCAAAGGTGAAGTGGGGGAGAGGAAAACTAGAGGCAAATGGCAAATAATGTAATGCGAGGGATGAGAGTTTGTGATGGTTACTTGGTATGTCTTGACTTGTGCGTAGATCTCCCCGGCAACGGCGCCAGAAATGGCTTGTTGCGGGGAGATCAAATCTTGACTTGACTTGGTGTAAGCCTCCTCGGCAACGGCGCCAGAAATCCTTGCTACATCTTGAGCACTGCGTTGGTTTTCCCTTGAAGAGGAAAGGGTGATGCACCAAAATAGCGTAAGTATTTCCCTCAGTTTTTGAGAACCAAGGTATCAATCCAGTAGGAGACTACACGCAAGTCCCTCGTACCTACACAAACAAAGAAGAACCTCACAACCAACACGATAAAGGGGTTGTCAATCCCTTCACGGTCACTTACGAGAGTGAGATCTGATAAAGATAATAAGATAAATAATTTTTTTATATTTTTATGATATAGATTGAAAGTAAAGATTGCAAAAAAAATAGATTGGAAACTTTATATAATAAAAGATAGACCCGGGGGCCATAGGTTTCACTAGTGGCTTCTGTCAAGATAGCATAAGTATTACGGTGGGTGAACAAATTACTGTCGAGCAATTGATAGAAAAGTGCATAATTATAAGAATATCTAGGCATGATCATGTATATGCGCATCACGTCCGCGACAAGTAGACCGAAACGATTCCGCATCTACTACTATTACTCCACACATCGACCGCTATCCAGCATGCATCTAGAGTATTAAGTTCATAAGAACAGAGTAACGCATTAGGCAAGATGACATGATGTAGAGGGATAAACTCAAGCAATATGATATAAACCCCATCTTTTTATCCTCGATGGCAATAATACAATACGTGCCTTGCTGCCCCTGCTGTCACTGGGAAAGGACACTGCAAGATTGAACCCAAAGGTAAGCACTTCTCCCATTGCAAGAAAGATCAATCTAGTTGGCCAAACCAAACTGATAATTCTAAGAGACTTGCATAGATAACCAATCATACATAAAAGATTTCAGAGAAGAATCAAATATTGTTCATAGATAAACTTGATCATAAACCCACAATTCATCGGATCTCGACAAACACACCGCAAAAAGAGTTACATCGAATAGATCTCCAAGAAGATCGAGGAGAACATTGTATTGAGATCCAAAGAGAGGGAAGAAGCCATCTAGCTAATAACTATGGACCCGAAGGTGTGTGGTAAACTACTCACACATCATCGGAGAGGCTATGGTGTTGATGTAGAAGCCCTCCGTGATCGATTCCCCCTCCGGCGGAGCTCCGGAAAAGGCCCCAAGATGGAATCTCTTGGGTACAGAAGGTTGCGGCGGTGGAAATAGGGTTCCGTGGTGCTCCTGGATGTTTTTAGGGTATATGGACATATATAGGAGGAAGAAGTAGGTCTGTGGAGCTACGAGGGGTCCACGAGGGTGGGGGCACGCCCAGGGGGCAGGCGCGCCTCCCTGCCTCGTGGCCTCGTCGTTGATTTCTTGATGTCTACTCCAAGTCCCCTGGATCATGTTTGTTCCAAAAATAACTCCCCCAAAGGTTTCATTCCGTTTGGATTCCGATTGATATTCCTTTTCTGCGAAACACTGAAATAGGCAAAAAAACAGCAATTTGCACTGGGCCTTGGGTTAGTAGGTTAGTCCCAAAAATAATATAAAAGTGTATAAATAAGCCCATTAACATCCAAAACAGATAATATAATAGCATGGAACAATCAAAAATTATAGATACGTTGGAGACGTATCATTGCTCCATTGCTTCGAGTCTTGTCTCCACGCTTCTGGTCCTCCTTGGTCCCTCAACATCGCGGATGTGCAGCACCCCCTCACGCAACTCAATGGTTTGAGGATGTTGCAGCACCTTCGCGAGGTAGGGGTTGATGGCCCTCTCGAAAAACTTGTCCTTGGGGGCGCTTGTAGACGTCATGGTGATTGAGGGAGTCCTGGATTAGGGGGTCTCCAGACAGCCGGACTATATCCTTTGGCCGGACTGTTGGACTATGAAGATACAAGATTGAAGACTTCGTCCCGTGTCCGGATGGGACTCTCCTTGCCGTAGAAAGGAAGCTTGGCAATACGGATATGTAGATCTCCTCCCTTGTAACTGACTCTGTGTAACCCTAGCCCCCTCCCGTGTCTATATAAACCGGAGGGTTTAGTCTGTAGGACAAGATACAATCATACCATAGGCTAGCTTCTAGGTTTTAGCCTCTACGATCTCATGGTAGATCAACTCTTGTAATACTCATATCATCAAGAACAATCAAGCAGGACGTAGGGTATTACCTCCATCAAGAGGGCCCGAACCTGGGTAAACATCATGTCCCCTACCTCACCATCCGCCTTAGATGAACAGTTTGGGACCCCTACCTGAGATCCGCCGGTTTTGACACCGACATTGGTGCTTTCATTGAGAGTTCCACTGTGCCATCACCGTAAGGAGGGATGGCTCGTCTCGTTGTCAAGGACAACATCACCTCTTGGGGAGCCCTGGCTGTAGGCCAAGCTCTCCGACTAGGCGGCTTCGTCATGACTGCCTGCTCGGCCGCAGCGCCGACGATGACCTCTCGGGTCATCGAAAATAGCCTCCACATTGGCTCGAAATTCGCTGAGTAGATGGATCCAATGGATCTCTCCTCCTTGAATGAGCTCTTGGATCACATCGCCGCTCTGGGAGTCACTACGGACTATGATCAGATCGGGCTTAAACCCGACCAAAGGGAGATTAACTCTCCGCCGGTCACCCATCAGATAGCGGTGGTGGAGGGGCAATACGGCAATTCTCCCTCTATCCTGAGGACGAACTATGTCTGGATTCCCGAGCTCTTCGAGCCGGATACCCGCCCACGGGAGGACATCGCCCTAACCATGAACCTAGAATGAGGCTGCATGCCGAACCTGCGGGGCAACATCCCAGAGCCCGAACTTCCAAGATCGGAAACTCCCCCGCCCCGGGGTCTCAGATCGGGCCAAGGTCTGGACTTAAATCCACCCACCCACCCAGATACAAACGATCTTTCTCACATTAGGCAAGAGCCCCAAGAGACAGTACATCACTATTGGGCCAGATTCCTCCTTGTAATGAACAAGGTCAAGGACTGTTGCGAGGAAGACGCAATTTCGCTCTTTTGCAACAATTGCACGAACAAGGTAATCCTCAACGCCATAATTCACCGTGACATAGAGCACTTCGCTGACTTGGCGGCCATAGTATGGAAGTACTGTGCGATGGAAAGCACCTGGAAAACTCAAACAAAATTTTGGGATAATCCGTCTCCGACAAAACCCCCGGTCCGAACTAAAAGGGTGCACTCTCATAAGTCGCCCGACTCAATTACAAAGAAGCAAAATCCCACTACAGGGCATGGAACCGTATTGGAGGGATGGCTTAACGGGCCCTGCAAAATTCATAGTACAGCGGATACCATACCAACACACAGCCTTAGAGCATGTTGGGTACTCCGGCAGGTGGCCAAGAGCGGTGAGGATCTCCTCATCCAAAACACCTCAGAGCACCTTCCCACGGATAACAATACATTATTGACAGTCTTCGAGACCTTCGCCTCAAATAATAGGCGTAAGCGAGCACTCCACAGCCTTGCCGAAGTCTGCCACGTGGCAGCAATAAATCCATGGAGCGACACGGCTATCACCTTCAATGCCAGTGACAAATCTAAATTCCGAACAGCCCGAGCACCAGCCGCCTTGGTCCTCAGTCCAATTGTGGACGGCTTTCGACTCACTAAGGTGCTCATGGATGGCGGCAGCGGATTAAACCTCATTTATGAGGAGACTCTTAAAAAAAAGGAAATAGATAGCAACCGTATTGAGCAAAGCAACACGACCTTCCGAGGAATCATACCTAGTCGGGAGGCACGTTGTGCTGGAAAAATCACACTAGATGTGGTATTCGACACTCTCGAAAATTACAGGTCTGAGGAAATTACATTCCAAGTGGCTCCGTTCAGTAGCGGATACCACACCCTTCTAGGGTGGGAGGCATTCATGATCTTCCAAGCCATACCCCATTACGGGTACATGAAGCTCAAAATGCCCGGGCCCAATGGAATCATCAATCTATCTAGTGATCCGGACATAACACTCCATGCCGAGAACAAAACAACCGCACTGGCGCTCGAGGCATTATCCGAAGCCCTTGTGGCGGAGGAATTAACCGCGATGCGCTCCACAGTGGACAGGGACGGCGTGATACTAGACAAAAGAGCCAAGTCCACTTCTTTTAAACCAGCGGATGAAACAGTCAAATTCAAAGTCCGTCCAACGGGCCCCACAAAAACAGCATCTATCGGGGCACAGTTAAACCCCACCGTAGACACCGCACTGCGAGAGTTCCTGCGCGAGAATTGGGACATATTCACCTGGCATCCTTCAGACATGCCAGGAATCCCACGCAGGCTGGCCGAGCATAGGCTTAACATTCTAAAAGGATTTAAGACGGTCAAGCAGACTCTTCGGCGTTTCTCCGAACCTAAACGACAAGCCATGGGAGAGGAGCTAGCCAAGTTACTGGAGGTCGGATTCATCAGAGAAATAAAGCATTCGGACTGGCTAGCAAACCTGGTGATGGTGCCAAAGAAGGACAAGTCCTGGCGCCTATGCGTCGACTTCAAGGACCTTAATAAGGCTTGCCCAAAGGATCCCTTCCCCTCCCTCGCATCGACCAAATTATCGACGCTACCGCTGGACACGACTCATTGTGCTTCCTCGATGCATACTCCGGTTACCATCAAATTAAGATGGCGGAGTCCGATCAAGCCGCAACGGCATTTATCACTCCATACGACCCCTTCTGTTTTAACACAATGCCCTTCCAGCTCAAAAATGCCGGCGCAAACGTATCAGCAAAACAGTGGAGGCATACATCGACGATGTGGTCGTTAAAACCAGACACGTCGACTCCTTAATAGATGACTTGAGGCTCACGTTCGACAATCTCCAAGCATACGACATTAAGCTCAATCCGGAAAAATGCGTTTTCGGTGTACCCGCCAGAAAGCTCCTGGGCTTTATCATCTCCAGCAAAGGAATTGAAGCAAATCCGACCAAAATCCGAGCTATGTCGCAGTTGGCTATCCCAACTGACCTCAAGAAAATCCAGAAGTTAACTGGATGTGTGGCGGCCTTAAGCCGCTTTATCTCCCGATTAGGAGAAAAGGCACTCCCCCTTTATCGCCTTCTTCGGCGCATCGAACACTTCGAGTGGACGGACGCAGCCATGGCCGGATTGGAAGAAATAAAAGCCATCCTAGCCACCAACCCAATCTTGGCCGCGCCAAATGTCGGTGAACCAATGCTATTATATATAGCGGCAACTCACCAAGTTGTAAGCACTGTGCTCGTCGTCGAACGAGAGACGGACGGACACAAATTCCCGCTTCAAAAGCCGGTATATTACGTATCCACTGTCCTCACTCCATGAAAATCACGGTACCGACATTATCAAAAGATAGCATACGCGGTATTCATGGCATCTCGGAAATTACGACACTACTTTCAAGAGTGTTCAATTACGGTGGCCTCCGAAGTACCACTCAACGACATAATAAACAACCGCGATGCCACGGGCCAGGTTGCCAAATGGGCCATCGAGCTCCTCCCGTTCGACATAACATATAGACCACGGTGAGCCATTAGGTCACAAGTACTGCCCGATTTCGTCGCCGAATGGACAAAAGCCGAACTCCCTAAAGAGTACAACGCATACTCTAATTGGATCATGCACTTCGACGACTCTAAAATGCTGGCTTGTCTGGGGGCTGGCATCGTCCTGACGTCCCCCACCGGAGATACAGTGCAATACGTACTCCAAATACCATACACAGACTCCAATAACGCAGCCGAATATGAGGCCCTATTACACGGTCTCCGGATGGCACTTTCCATGGGCATTCAACACTTGGAGGTGTGTGGGGATTTGAACCTCGCAATATCCAAAATAAATGGAGACTTCGATGCCAAGCATCCAAAAATGGCGGCATATCGCAACGCTGTCCTCAAAATGTCAGCTCGGTTCGAGGGGAATTCCACCATGTGGCTCGGGAAAACAACCAGGCGGCGGATATCCTCGCCCGTATTGGCGCTAAGCGCGAGCCTGTCCCACCTAACATCTTGCTGGAAAAACTATTTAAGCCATCCGTGGTATGGGAAGGGGACACCGGTAACAATAGTTCGGACCCGGCCACAACACCAGATACCGAACACTCTGACACAATCGGAGGCTCTGCCATCGAAATAACACCTTCAACCCACGTAATAATGGCCGTCATCGACCTGTGGACAGAACCATTCCTGGCCTATCTAACCAGGCAGGAACTACCCGAGGACCAAAATGAGGCACGCTGCATAGTGCGGCGATCCAAAGCCTACAAGGTCCACGAGGGAGAGCTTTAGAAGAAAAGCACTACCGGAGTCCTTCAAAGGTGCATCTCCGAAGAGGAAGGGCGGAAGCTTTTGGCAGAAATCCATGCTAGACTCGATGGCCATCATGCCGCAGCTCGGGCCCTTGTAAGCAAGGCCTTCCGTACTGGTTTCTACTAGCCGACGGCCTGAGCATATGCACAACATTTGGTCCAACATTGCGTCGGTTGCCAGCTTTTTGCAAACCAAAGCCATATGCCGCCTACCACTCTCCAAACAATCCCCATTACTTGGCCCTTTGCGGTCTGGGGGCATGATATGGCCGGACCCCTTAAAGGGGGAACCCATAAGAAAAAAAATACTTACTGGTCATGGTGGATAAATTCACTAAATGGATAGAAGCCAAACCTGTCAAAACGGCCGAATCCGGACCGGTGATAGACTTCATATCTGGGGTTGTACACCGTTATGGCATCCCCCACAGCATCATCACTGACAATGGCATGAACTTTACAGCCGACGAGGTGAAACTTTGGTGCAGCAACATGGGCATCAAGCTCGATTATGCTTCTGTCTATCACCCGCAAACCAACGGTCAAGTCGAGCGAGCAAACGGTCTTATCATGAGTGGCATCAAACCCAGATTAGTGCGGTCCTTAAAGGAATCAAACATGCACTGGGTAGAGGAGCTCGACTCCGTACTATGGGGGCTGCGGACCACACCGAATCGTACTACCGGATACACACCGTTCTTTATGGTGTATGGCACAGAGGCAGTACTGCCTTACGACATAATTCATGACTCACCTCGAGTGTGCATGTACAAAGAGAAAGAAGCCGAGCTCGATCGGCAGGACAGTTTGGAAGCCCTGGAGGAGGAGCGCGATGTGGCAAAAGCCCGTTCCACATTCTATCAGCAACAGGCTCGAAGGTATCAAAGCAGAGAAGTACGGGGCAAAACCTATAACGTTGGTGAACTAGTTTTACGCTTGCCGGAGAAGAAAAAGAACAAGATCAAGCCCAAATGGGAAGGTCCCTTCATTATTGACCAAGTTCTGACCGGTGGAGCATACTGTCTGCGGGATGCATCGGACAATCGACTCGAGCCAAACCCATGGAACGCAGCCAGACTCCGAAGATTCTACGCCTAGCGCCGGACTCTATGTTCGTCTCCTTACCCCCGTCAAATTTTTACATATCCATTATCTGTCTTTTCTCTCTTTGTCTCTTCCTTTTTCTCCTCCTCAATGCCTTAAAAAGGCTAACTTGTGTCTTGACTACACAATCTTGACGCGCTAACCGCGCTCATTATACCTGGGGGCTTCCTATACAGAAGCTTAATAGAACTATTGTTCTGGGCTTTATGCCCCACGCATGTGTTATTCTTCCGCATGTACCTTTTTTCGCCATTATATGCATTGATATGACTTAAGTTTTGGCCAAGCTGGGTTGCCTAGCTCTTGTATTTATGCCTTACATTCCCGTTAATTCGGCTAGGGCATAAGGGGAGCACCTCTGCGATTGTTACTGCTGGGTCAGCCGGATGTGTACCTCAGACTGGGTGAAGCCGAAAGCTAGCGTTCTTAAGGGAATATTCGGTCGGTGAACAAAAGATGACTTTTATTTATTTCAAAACATGCCCCCAGATGCTTTTAGCCTGCGACTCGTTTCGCAGTTCGGACATGCACATTAGGGCATGCCTACCCAGGGAAAGGAACCCTTAACGGAACTATTCTCCCTGGAAGATGTTTCTTACTATCCATGTAATATAACATAGCTAGTCGGGTACTTGTCTATTCAAGCACTTATGACCCCTATGCCTGGTTTCCATGCATACCCAAGTTTTTACATAACCGAGTGGGTATTCGGATACACTCCGGACTATCGGGTCCAGAGGTCGAAGCGAAAAGGTCTGCCATGACAAATGATTTACAATTCGGCTAGGGGCATTATATATGTCACTTGAAGTACACAGTCACTAAGACTGATTAAATTCTTCTTCTATACCATCCAATAGGCTATCTAGCCTACAATCCTGTTGGGAATACTTTGCGGCTAATTCTACTTGGTCATACACTAAGCTGACGGGGACCTCTTTCCCATCGGGCCCCACAGGTCCGACCTCGACCATGTGGTTTGGGTCAGCTTTGGTATATCGCGTCTTCACCATAGCCCAGGCTTCCCTTGCACCTTGTCGGCAGGCTGGTATCTTCCATAATCGAAAGCGCTGCCGTGCTCCCTTGAGCTTCTTTATAAGCTCCCCCATGCCTCCTGGCAGGGACGCGGATGGCCACAAGGCTTGGGCAATACCCTACATCACCCGTCAAACTTGCTCATGCAGTTGTGAGAGCTCTGGTAGAAGATCAACCGAAGACCCGGGCATCTCCTCTGCGGGATGACCCGTTAGCATACCTGCAGACATAACTTTGTTAGCGGGCTTCTTCATTGAACTCCTTTAAAAGTTCGTTCAAGCACTTACTGAAAATGCCGCGTCGAAGCCGCTTATTCTCCTTCACGAAGTCCGCAAGCTGGGCTTGGACATCTTTCAGTTCCACGCCCAGCCGGATATTGGCGTCTTGGAGATTATTTTTCTCCTGCCTGACTCGCGTAAGCACGCGCTCGCCAGCATTTAGCTGTCGATCAGCACGTGCCGCATTCACCACCACGGCCTCCGGATTCATTCCGGGGTCATCTGCAAAATCTATTGTTAGATTTGCATGCATGCCGAATACTACCTAGTACCTGTATTCTTTGCAATGGAAACAAGTGTTACCAGAGGGGCCCTTCTCGGACTCCTTCAACGCGGCAACAGCGGCCCCTAATTGGGCTTGCACTCTTCTAGCTCTTGGGACAATTGTGAATTCTTCTATGTAAGAACTTGCACAAATAGTGATCCTTAAAACAGTTGCGCCAACTGTTTCAAGTCTCAGGGGCTACTGATATATATAATCGCCAGATTTTCTTACCTATATATCCCTTAGATACTGGTCCGTGGCTCTGGCTAGACCATTTTGAGCAGCACGGATGTACGCATCTCCTGAGTTGAAGGCATCGAACGCCTCTTGCAGGAAACAAGTGTCATGGAGTACGGCCCGGTGACGCCTGTGATTCATGGCGCTCTCCACTTCGAAATTTGTAGCGGATAGTCTGTCTGCATCCTCTGTAGGAGGCGCATCCGGCGTCCGCCCCGTGTTAGCTGCCGCCTCTATGTCCGGCCCTGGAGCCCAGCTGGTGGAGGCGTTATCGGCAGCTTCTCCGGATATAGTCCGGCGAGCATTTTTTCTGCCAGGGAACATGGACGTCATTATATTTTAAGAAAGACGACAACGACGGAGCGAGGTTTTGTGTCATACCTCTGCCCCGGTGTCTCCGTCCTGAACGCCTTCCTTTTCGGCCTACCCGGCGTCGGTGCCCCTTGTTGGCGAGTAGCTGTGGGTTCGGCACGGCGTCCCGAAGGCCTTCCCTGTAAAACACCATATGTGTACGATAGGTGAAGTGCATAAAAGGGGATCCTTCTTGGAAGTTGGGACTCCAGTTTTTTCTTACATGCGATGCCGGGAGTAGTCCAGGATAGTCGGCCGTTATGGCCACCATGGCGTCGTTGCAGCTCAATTGATAGAATTTCCTGTCTATCAGCTCCACAAATATGTTCGGATCCTCTTCGAGTCCGAGATCGAGGGCCCGGTCAGGGTCCTACGGTTGTGGAGGTGGGCTGTTGACCTCCCTTACAGCTTTTCGCAGTTCCTGCCGTGAAACGACAAGGTGAATATTTACGACGAAGAATGCAGGAAGGTTGGGAGTAAAAAGTGACAGCTCACCCAGCTTGGAGGGTTGCACATGGAGAATCCATCCTGTGGCTTAATACAGATGAACTCCTCTTCCTCTCCCTTGAACAACTCAGACAGATTTTTTGCTAGAGCAGCAGCGGAGTCCGGTGACTTACGCCCGCAGCGGGTGGCATCATCTTCCCCGTTAAAACACCACAGGGGGTGCCCTCGATATTGAAGCGGCTTCACCCCCCGCATTATGCATATTGACATAACTTCGATTATTGTCAATCTTGATTGAGCCAACACTTTAATCCGGTCCATCAAGTAAAGGACTTCTCCGTTGTCTTCCCCCTGGGGGCTCCGTGGGCGCCAACTTCGGCGTTTCTTCAGAGGAGCATTGTTGAACTTGGGAAGACCCCTCCGAACAGGGTCTGGAAGGGGGACGTCCTCCATGTAAAACCACTCCAAAGGCCATTCTTTGGACCTCTTCTTTGGGGTACCGGACAGGTATCCGGTCTCGGCGATGCGCCATATTTAGGCTCCGCCCACTTGATAAAGTGACCCCTCCTGTGTATGGGGCACAAGGCAGAATAGCCTCTTCCACAGCTCAAAATGAGCCTCGCAGCCCAGAAATAGCTCACAAAGGGCAACATAACCAGCGATGTGTAATATGGAAGCAGGGGTGAAATTATGCAACTGGAGGCTGTAAAACTCCAGGATTCCGCGGAGGAACGGATGGATTGGAAATCCAAGTCCCCTTAGTAAGTAAGGCACAAGGCATACCCGCTCCCCCTTGGAGGGATTGGGGAAGCTCTTCGCTTGCTCCCCGCCATTATAGGTGGCGAGCCCGACTCGAACGGGGACCATATATGCTGGAGGGAGAAATCCCCGGGTCTCCAACTCTACTAATTGGTTCTGCGGGATGGAAAACTTCTCCCAGTCACCGGGCTTAGGGCTACGGGAGCGGGAGGAGGAGCTACGATGGCCGGCCATGTTGGAATGGATTTTTCCGAGAGCGCTCCGATGGATACTCGCCGTGGGAGGATGGTGTGGATTGGATCTCACAATCCCCATCCCTTTAATAGACAAGTTATTTACATGGCTAGGGGGCGAAGGTAAAAACGCCCTGGCTCCTCACATTCGCTCGATGCCTGGAAGAAAGCCCTTATTGGGCGCAGAAGCCAAGAAGTGCAACATTTATGGGGAGCCGAACACTACTCAGCAGATATTCAGAATTTGGAGAAGAACTCGCCTTGCAATGCTGAAAACAATATGTGCGTCGGACTCATCGTCATTGAAGCCTGGTTCGGGGGCTACTGAGGGAGTCCAGGATTAGGGGGTCTCCGGACAGCCGGACTATATCCTTTAGCCGGACTGTTGGACTATGAAGATACAAGATTGAAGACTTCGTCCCGTGTCCGGATGGGACTCACCTTGGCGTGGAAAGCAAGCTTGGCAATACGGATATGTAGATCTCCTCCCTTGTAACCGACTCTGTGTAACCTTAGCCCCCTCCGGTGTCTATATAAACCAGAGGGTTTAGTCCGTAGGACAAGATACAATCATACCATAGGCTAGCTTCTAGGGTTTAGCCTCTACGATCTCATGGTAGATCAACTCTTGTAATACTCATATCATCAAGAACAATGAAGAAGGACGTAGGGTATTACCTCCATCAAGAGGGCCCGAACCTGGGTAAACATCGTGTCCCCTGCCTCCTATTACCATCCGCCTTAGATGCATAGTTCGGGACCCCCTACCCGAGATACACCGGTTTTGACACCGACAGTGATCTAGATCTGTCAGAAAAATAGCTCGAAATAAAGACAGGAGATATTTGCATGGTACGGTGGTCAAAACCTTCGGGAGATTATATAATGAATTTTTACCAACCAAAAGAAGTATCGTGCAAGAAAACAGAGTCCGGAGGGCACACGAGGTGCCCACGAGGCAGGGGGCGTGCCCTCTACCCTCGTGGATGCCTCGTGTCCTTTCCGAACTGCTTCTTATTTTCCTATTTTCTTAAATATTCCAAAACGGAGAAAAATTGCTATTAGAACTGTTTTGGAGTCGGTTTACTTACCGTACCACATACCTCTTCCTTTTCGCAAGCTGAAATGTTCTGGAAGGTGTGCCTTATATACTCCTCCGGGGTTACGATTTCAATAACATTAGTTTCAACATTTGTAGGATTACCTGAGATATAGTGTTTGATTCTTTGACCGTTCACCACCCTCGGATTTGTGCCTTTGAAGTTGTTGATTTTTATGGCACCGAAACGACAGACCTCCTCAATAACGTAAGGACCTTCCCATTTAGAGAGGAGTTTTCCAGCAAAAAATCTTAAACGAGAGTTGCATAACAATACACAATCACTTACATTAAACTCACGTTTTTGTATTCTTTTCTCATGCCACCTTTTAACTTTTTCTTTAAACAGTTTGGCATTCTCATAGGCCTGGGTTCTCCTTTCATCAAGTGAGTTATGTCAAATAGTCTCTTCTCACCGGCAAGTTTGAAATCACAATTGAGCTTTATATGGCCCAATATGCCTTATGTTCTTGTTCGAGAGGTAAGTGACATGCTTTTCCATAGACCATTTTATATGGAGACATACTCATAGGATTTTTGTATGCAGTTCTATAGGCCCATAATGCATCATCAAGTTTCTTGGACCAATTCTTTCTAGATCTATTAACAGTCTTTTGCAGAATTAATTTAAGCTCTCTATTACTCAGTTCTACTTGACCACTAGACTGTGGATGATATGGAGATGCAATTCTATGATTAACATCATACTTAGCAAGCATTTTACGAAAAGCACCATGATTAAAATGTGAACCACCATCAATCATTAAGTATCTAGTGACTCCAAACCTTGGAAAAATAACTTCTTTAAGCATCTTAATAGAGGTGTTATGATCAACACTACTAGTTGGAATAGCTTCTACCCACTTAGTAACGTAATCAACAGCAACTAAAATATGTGTATACCCATTAGAGGAAGGAAACGGTCCCATATAATCAAAGCCCCAAACATCAAATGGTTCAATAACAAGTGAATAATTCATAGGCATTTCTTGACGTCTACTAATATTACCAATGCTTTGATATTCATCACAAGACAAGACAAACTTAAGGGCATCTTTGAAGAGAGTAGGCCAATAAAAACCAGATTGCAATACCTTATGTGCAGTTCTATCTCCAGCATGGTCTCCTCCGTAAGCCTCGGAGTGACACTTGCGTAGGATATGTTCCTGTTCATGCTCAGGTACACAACGTCTAATAACACCATCTACTCCTTCTTTATAAAGGCATGGGTCATCCCAGAAGTAATGTCTTAAATCATAGAAAAACTTTTTATTTTGTTGGTATGTGAAACTAGGTGGTATAAATTTAGCAACAATGTAATTAGCCTAATCACCATACCATGGAGCAGTACGAGAAGCATTTATGACAACTAATTGTTCATCAGGAAAGCTATCATCAATAGGTAGCGGGTCATCAAGAACATTCTCTAACCTAGACAAGTTGTCTGCAACGGGGTTCTCGGCTCCCTTTCTATCAATAATATGCAAATCAAATTCTTGTAGCAAGAGAACCCATCTAATAAGTCTAGCTTTAGCATCTTTCTTTTCCATCAGATATTTAATTGCAACATGATCAATGTGAACAGTTACTTTAGAATGAACAATATAAGGTCTGAACTTATCACAAGCCAATACAACTGCTAAAAATTCGTTTTCAGTAGTAGCATAATTTCTCTGGGCACTGTCTAGAGTTTTACTAGCATATTGGATAACATTTAATTTCTTATCAACTCTTTGTCCTAGAACAACACCTACAACATAATCACTAGCATCACACATAATTTCAAAGGGTAAATTCCAATCAGGTGGCTGAACAATAGGTGCAGAAATCAAGGCTTTCTTAAGTATTTCAAATGCTTCTACACAATCATCATCAAAGACAAAAGGAACATCTTTTTGTAAGAGATTAGCCAGAGGCCTAGAAATTTTTGAGAAGTCTTTAATGAACCTCCTATAAAAACTGGCATGACCAAGGAAACTTCTTATACCTTTAATGTCCTTAGGACACGACATCTTTTCAATAGCATCAACTTTAGCTTTATCAACTTCAATACCCTTTTCAGAAACTTTATGCCCCAAGACAATACCTTCATTAACCATAAAGTGGCACTTCTCCCAACTCAAGACAAGATTAGTTTCTTCACATCTCTGCAAAACTCGATCAAGGTTGCTTAAGCAATCATCAAAAGAAGTTCCATAAACGGAGAAATCATCCATGAAAACCTCAACAATCTTTTCACAAAAGTCAGAGAATATAGCAGTCATACATCTTTGAAAGGTAGCAGGTGCATTACATAAACCAAAAGGCATATGTCTATAAGCAAAGGCACCGAAAGGGCAAGTAAAGGTGGTCTTTTCTTGATCCTCTTTTGACACATGTATTTGAGAGAAACCAGAATAAACATCTAGAAAGCAAAAATGTGTATGTTTAGATAATCTTTCTAGCATTTGATCAATAAAAGTTAAAGGGTAATGATCCTTTTTAGTAGCTTTATTTAGTTTGCAGAAATCAATTACCATTCTATAGCCTGTAACAATTCTTTGTGGGATCAATTCTTAGGGACACAATGGACAGGACTTACCCACTGACTATCAGCAACGGGATAAATTATACCTGCCTCCAGAATATTTAGTATTTCTTTTCTTACCACTTCTTTCATCTTAGGATTTAACCGTCGTTGGTGATCAACAACCAGTTTAGCATCCTTCTCCAATTTTATTTTGTGCTGGCATAGAGTGGGACTAATGCCCTTAATATCATCAAAAGTATATCCAATAGAGTGGGACAATGCTTCTTCATAGTTTTCAATAATTTCTCCTCTTCTTGCTCTGAAAGGTTAGCACTAATAATAATAGGATATATCTTCTTTTCATCAAGATAAGCATATTTAAGAGTATCTGGTAATGGTTTAAGCTCAAACACGGGATCACCCTTGGGTGGAGGGTGGTCCCCTAAAATTTCAATAGGCAAGTTGTGTTTCAAAATAGGTCCTTGTTTAAAGAATACTTCATCTATTTCCCTTTTTTCATTCATAAACACATCATTTTCATGGTCTAGCAAATATTGTTCTAGAGGATCATTAGGAGGCAAGAAAATAGAAGCAAGACCAATAATTTCATCTTTACTAGGCAATTCTTTATCATGAGGTTGTCTATGAAATTTAGCAAAATTAAAATCATGAGACATATCCCCTAAACCAACAGAAACAATATCCTTTTTGCAGTCTATCTTAGCATTAGCAATATTCAAGAAGGGTCTACCAAATATAATGGGACAAAAGTCATCTTGTGGGGAACCGAGAAGAAGAAAATCAGTAGGATATTTAACTTTCCCACACAAGACTTCAACATCTCTAACAATCCCAACCGGTGAAATAGTATCTCTATTGGCAAGCTTAATTGTAACATCAATACCTTCTAACTCAGTTGGTGCAATATCGTGCATAATTTCTTCATATAAAGAATGAGGTATTGCACTAGCACTAGCACCCATATCACATAAGCCATGATAGCAGTGATCTCCTATTTTAAAAGAAATAACAGGCATGCCTACAACAGGTCTATGTTTATTTTTAATATCGGGTCTAGCAATTCTAGTAGCTTCATCACAAAAGTAAATACATGCCCATCAATATTATCGACGAAGAGATCTTTAGCCATAGCAATACTAGGTTCAACTTTAATTTTCTCAGAGGGTGTAGGTGTTCTAGTATTACTCTTACGAACCATAGTTGAAGCTTTAGCATGATCCTTTACTCTAGTAGGGAAAGGTGGTTTCTCAATATAAGCGGTAGGAACAATAGGATCAACATTATAAGTGATAGTCTTTTCTTCAACTTTAATAGGTTCAACTACTTTTACTTCAATGGGAGGATGATATTTAAGCCACTTCTCCTTAGGGAGATCAACATGAGTAGCAAATATGTGTATACCCATTAGAGGAAGGAAACGGTCCCATATAATCAAAGCCCCAAACATCAAATGGTTCAATAACAAGTGAATAGTTCATAGGCATTTCTTGACGTCTACTAATATTACCAATTCTTTGACATTCATCACAAGACAAGACAAACTTACGGGCATCCTTGAAAAGAGTAGGCCAATAAAAATCAGATTGCAATACCTTATGTGCAGTTCTATCACCAGCGTGGTGTCCTCCATAAGCCTCGGAGTGACACTTGCGTAGGATCTGTTCCTGTTCATACTCAGGTAGACAACGTCTAATAACACAATCTACTCCTTATTTATAAAGGTGTGGGTCATCCCATAAGTAATGTCTTAAATCATAGAAAACCTTTTTCTTTTGCTGGTATGTGAAACTAGGTGGTATAAATGTAGCAACAATGTAATTAGCAAAATCAACATACCATGGAGCAGTACGAGAAGCATTTATGACAGCTAATTGTTCATTAGGAAAGCTATCATCTATAGGTAGTGGGTCATCAAGAACAATCTCTAACCTAGAAAAGTTGTGTGCAACAGGGTTCTCAGCTCCCTTTCTATCAATAATATGCAAATCAAATTCTTGCAGCAAGAGAACCCATCTAATAAGTCTAGGTTTAGCATCTTTCTTTTCAATAAGATATTTAATAGCAGCATGATCAGTGTGAACAGTTACTTTAGAATCAACCGTATAAGGTCTGAACTTATCACAAGCAAATACAACTGCTAAAAATTCTTTTTGGTAGTAGCATAATTTCTCTAGGCATTGTCTAGAGTTTTACTAGCATAATGGATAACATTTAATTTCTTATCAACTCTTTGTCCTAGAATAGCACCTAGAGCATAATCACTAGCATCACACATGATTTCAAAGGGTAACTTCCAATCAGGTGGCTGAACAATAGGTGCAGAAATCAAGCTTTTCTTAAGTATTTCAAATGCTTCTACACAATCATCATCAAAGACAAAAGGAGCATCTTTTGTAAGAGATTAGTCAGAGGCCTAGAATTTTTTGAGAAGTCTTTAATGAACCTCCTATAAAAACCGGCATGACCAAGGAAACTTCTTATATCTTTAATGTCCTTAGGACACGACATCTTTTCAATAGCAACAACTTTAGCTTTATCAACTTCAATACCCTTTTCATAAACTTTATGCCCCAAGACAATACCTTCATTAACAGTAAAGTGGCACTTCTCCCAACTCAAGACAACATTAGTTTCTTCACATCTCTGCAAAACGCGATCAAGGTTTCTTAAGCAATCATCAAAAGAAGTTCCATACATGGAGAAATCATCCATGAAAACCTCAACAATCTTTTCACAAAAGTCATACAATATAGCAGTCATACATCTTTGAAAGGTAGCAGGTGCATTACATAAACCAAAAGGCATACGTCTATAAGCAACGGTACCGAAAGGGCAAGTAAAAGTGGTCTTTTCTTGATCCTCTTTCGACACACGTATTTGAGAGAAACCAGAATAACCATCTAGAAAGAAAAAATGTGTATGCTTGGATAATCTTTCTAGCATTTGATAAATAAAAGGTAAAGGGTTGTGATCCTTTCTAGTAGCTTTATTTAATTTGCGGAAATCTATTACCATTCTATAACCTGTAACAATTCTTTATGGGATCAATTCGTCTTTATCATTAGGAACAACAGTAATGCCTCCCTTCTTAGGGACACAATGGACATGACTTACCCACTGACTATCACCAACAGGATAAATTATACCTGCCTCCAGAAGCTTTAGTATTTCATTTCTTACAAGTTCTTTCATCTTAGGATTTAACCGTCGTTGGTGACCAACAACCGCTTTAGCGTCTTTCTAAAATTTTATTCTACGCTGGCATAGAGTGGGACTAATGCCCTTAAGATCATCAAGAGTATATCCAATAGCAGCACAGTGCTTCTTTAGAGTTTCCAATAATTTCTCTTCTTCCCGCTCTGAAATGTTAGCACTAATAATAATAGGATATGTCTTCTTTTCATCAAGATAAGCATATTTAAGAGTATCAGGTAATGGTTTAAGCTCAAACACGGGATCACCCTTGGGTGGAGGAGGATCCCCTAGAATTTCAACAGTCAAGTTGTGTCTCAAAATAGGTCCCTGTTTAAACAATACTTCAACTATTTCCCTTCTTTCATATCATTTTCATGGTCTAGCAGATATTATTCTAAAGGATCATTAGGAGGCACGGCAATAGAAGCAAGACCAATAATTTCATCTTTACTAGGCAATTCTTTATCATGGGGTTGTCTACGAAATTTAGCAAAATTGAAATCATGAGACATATCCACTAAACCAATAGAAACAATATCCCTTTTGTAGTCTATCTTAGCATTAACAGTATCCAAGAAGGGTCTACCAAATATAATGGGACAAAAGTCATCTTGTGGGGAACCAAGATCAAGAAAATCAGTAGGATATTTAACTTTCCCACACAAGACTTCAACATCTCTAACAATCCCAACTGGTGAAATAGTATCTCTATTGGCAAGCTTAATAGTAACATCAATATCTTCTATCTCCATAGGTGCAATATCACGCATAATTTCTTTATGTAAGGTATGAGGTATTGCACTCGCACTAGCACCCATATCACATAAGTGCTACCTCTTGAGCACTGCGTTGGTTTTCCCTTGAAGAGGAAAGGGTGATGCAGTAAAGCAGCGAAGTATTTCCCTCAATTTTTGAGAACCAAGGTATCAATCCAGTAGGAGACCACGCACGAGTCGCCTCATACCTACACAAACAAATAAGAACCTCGCAACCAACGCGATAAAGGGGTTGTCAATCCCTTCATGGCCACTTGCAAGAGTGAGATCTGATAGAGACAATGATAATAAGATAAATATTTTTGGCATTTTTATGATATAGATTGAAAGTAAAGATTGCAAAATAAAATAGATCAGAAACTTGTATGATGGAAAATAGACCCGGGAGCCATAGGTTTCACTAGTCGCTTCTCTCAAAATAGCATAAGTATTACGGTGGGTGAACAAATTACTGTCGAGCAATTGATAGAAAAGCGAATAATTATGAGAATATGTGGGCATGATCATGTATATAGGCATCACGTCCGATACAAGTAGACCGAAATGATTCTGCATCTACTACTATTACTCCACACATCGACCGCTATCCAGCATGCATCTAGAGTATTAAGTTCATAAGAACAGTGTAACGCCTTAAGCAAGATGACTTGATGTAGAGGGATAAACTCATGCAATATGATATAAACCCCATCTTTTTATCCTCGATGGCAACAGTACAATACATGTCGTTTCCCTTTCTGTCACTAGGATCGAGCATCGCAAGATTGAATCCAAAGCTAAGCACTTCTCCCATTGCAAGAAAGATCAATCTCGTAGGCCAAACCAAACTGATAATTCGAAGAGACTTGCAAAGATAAACCAATCATACATAAAACAATTTAGAGAATATTCAAATATTGTTCATAGATAGACTTGATCATAAACCCACAATTCATCGGATCTCGACAAACACACCGCAAAAGAAGATTATATCGAATAGATGTCCAAGAGAATCGAGGAGAACTTTGTATTGAGATCCAAAGAGAGAGAAGAAGCCATCTAGCTACTAGCTATGGACCCGAAGGTCTGAGATAAACTACTCACACATCATCGGAGAGGCCATGGAGTTGATGTAGAGGCCCTCCGTGATCAATGCCCCCTTCGGCGGAGCTCCAGAAAAGGCCCCAAGATGGGATCTCTTGGGTACAGAAGGTTGCAGCGGTGGAAATAGGGTTTCATGGTGCTCATGGATGTTTGCGGGGTATGAGAACATATATAGGAGGAAGAAGTAGGTCAGTGGAGCAACGAGGGGCCCACGAGGGGGAGGGCGCGCCCCCTGCCTTGTGGCCGCCTCGTTGATTGCTTGATGTCCATTCCAAGTCCTCTGGATCACGTTTGTTCCAAAAATCATGTTCCCGAAGGTTTCATTCCGTTTGGACTCCGTTTGATATTCCTTTTCTACGAAACACTGAAATAGGCAAAAAAAACAACAATTTGGGATGGGCCTCCGGTTAATAGGTTAGTCCCAAAAATAATATAAAAGTGTAAAATAAAGCCCATTAACATCCAAAACAGATAATATAATAGCATGGAACAATAAAAGATTATAGATACGTTGGAGACGTATCAGGATCCCCAAGCATAATTCATGCTCGTCCTCGAGTAGGTAAATGATAAAAACAGAATTTTTGATGTGGAATGCTTTATAGAATATTCTTCAATGTATTTTTCTCTATTGTGGCAGGAATGTTCAGATCCGAAAGATTCAAGATAGAAGTTTATTGACATAAAAATAGTAATACTCCAAGTATGTTAATCAAGCAATTATGTCTTATCAAAATACCATAGCCAAAGAAAACTTATCCCTACAAAGTCATATAGTTTGGCCATGCTTCATTTTCGTCACACAAAATGCTCTCATCATGCACAATGATACGTCTCCAATGTATCTATAATTTTTGATTGCTCCATGCTATATTATCTACTGTTTTGGACATTATTGGGCTTTATTTTCCACTTTTATATTATTTTTGGGACTAACCTATTAACCGGAGGCCCAGCCCAGAATTGTTGTTTTTTTTGCCTGTTTTAGGGTTTCAAAGAAAAGGAATATCAAACGGAGTCCAAACAGAATGAAACCTTCGGGAACGTGATTTTCTCAACGAACAAGACTAGGGAGACTTGGACCCTATGTCAAGACACAAAAGAGGAGGCCACAAGGTAGGGGGCGCGCCTAATTCCACCGCCGCAACTTTCTGTATCCACGAGATCCCATCTTGGGGCCTGTTCCGGAGCTCGACCGGAGGGGGCATCGATCACGGAGGGCTTCTACATCAACACCATAGCCCCTCCGATGAAGTGTGAGTAGTTTACCTCAGACCTACGGGTCCATAGTTATTAGCTAGATGGCTTCTTCTCTCTTTTTGGATCTCGATACAATGTTCTCCCCTCTCTTGTGGAGAACTATTCGATGTAATCTTCTTTTTGCGGTGTGTTTGTTGAGACCGATGAATTGTGGGTTTATGATCAAGTCTATCTATGAACAATATTTGAATCTTCTCTGAATTCTTTTATGTATGATTGGTTATCTTTGCAAGTCTCTTCGAATTATTAGTTTGGTTTGGCCTACTAGATTGATCTTTCTTGCAAGAAGTGCTTAGCAAGGCACGTATTGTATTGTTGCCATCGAAGATAACAAGATGGGGTTTTCATAATATTGCATGATTTTATCCCTCTACATCATGTCATCTTGCTTAAGGCATTACTCTGTTTTTAACTTAATACTCTAGATACATGCTGGATAGCGGTCGATGAGTGGAGTAATAGTAGTAGATGCAGGCAGGAGTCGGTCTACTTGTCTCAGACGTGATGCCTATATACATGATCATACCTAGATATTCTCATAATTATGCTCAATTCTTTCAATTGCTCAACAGTAATTTGTTCACCCACCGTAGAATACTTATGCTCTTGAGAGAAGCCACTAGTGAAACCTATGGCCCCCGGGTCTATCTTCATCATATTAATCTCGTACCGCTTAGTTATTTCCTTTGCTTTTTTACTTTGCCTTTATTTTACTTTGCATCTTTATCAAAAAAATACCAAAAAATATTATCTTATCATATCTATCAGCTCTCACTCTCTTAAGTGGCCGTGTAGGCATTGACAACCCCTATCCGCGTTGGTTGCGAGAATTTATTTGTTTTGTGCAGGTACGAGGGACTCACGCGTAGCCTCCTACTGGATTGATACCTTGGTTCTCAAAAACTGAGGGAAATACTTACGCTACTTTGCTAGATCATCCCTTCCTCTTCGGGGAAAACCAACGCAGTGCTCAAGAGGTAGCAAGAAGGATTTCTTGCACCGTTGCCGGGGAGGTCTATGCAAAAGTCAACATACCAAGTACCCAACACATACCCTTATCTCCCGCATTACATTATTTGCCATTTGCCTCTCATTTTCCTCTCCCCCACTTCACCCTTGCCATTTTAATCGCCCTCTCTCTCTATCCTCCATATCTTTCCCTATTTGCCTTCTTGTCATATGTATCCTTGTTTGTGTTTCCATGTGCCTTCTATTCGCTTGCATCTTTGCTTGCTAAAAATCTATTGATATGGATCCACTTAAAGTGTTCTACTTAGATCATCTTTGATCCTTATGTGCTCATGCTGAAACCCCAACTAGCCTAGTTGATGGGAAATCTTTAGATGAGCATGCTCATTTTGTGCATCACCGTTTGTCTGAAAAAGGGAAACTCTTATGGAATCAAATAAACAAATTGTTGTGTTATGCCTGGAATCTTTGTGAAATTCATGCTTTTACTTATTGCTCTAAGAACCCTAAAAAACACCTCCCCTACCTATGTGAGTTTAATGATAATGAAATCTTATCTTCTTATGAAAAGGGTGTTTATAGTTACTATGATATCGAACAAATTGAAGAATTTGTTGCTTTTAAGGGTGCTTATGAAGTTGCTTCTTCGATTGAAAAGTATGCTACTACTCTCTACGAATCTAAATTTTTTGACATACTTAAATATTGCTATGAAAACTATGCTCATAATGTCTATGTCAAAGAATTTATTGAGAGAATGAACGTTGCTTTGGAAGAAAATAATGATATGCATGAATCTATAGATAATGATGATTCCGGTGATTTGATTGAAATATCCCTTGATGAATATGATGCTTGCTATTCTTGTGGCCATGATGCCAATATTTATGAAGATGAATTTTCTATAGTTCCTTATGTTAAACATGAGATCGTTGCTATTACACCCATACTTGGTAGTTCCTTCGATGAAAAGCATGATTGCAATGATGTTATCATAAATTCTATTGATGTCAATTGTGCTAATAATATGCAAAACCCTAAGCTTGGGGATGCTAGTTTTCCTATGTTGCAATGATCATGATTGGGGTGATTCTTCTTATGATCTTGAAAATTTATTTAAGCCCCATGATGAATATGAGATTGATAATAGTGTTTGCAATATTATTAAAAGTGGGTTTGGAGAGGTCATGACTTTAGTTAATGTTAATCCCACTATTTTGGAAGAGCGTCAACTTTGCATGCATGTGGATCGTGTTGAAAATATTTTATGTGATAGCTATTTTGTCGAATTTTCTTATGATCCTACATGTAATTATTATGAGAGAGGAAAATATTGGTGGTAGAAATTTTTCATGTTACTAAATTACCTCTAGTTATGTTGAGATTACTATTGTTTCTTTCCTCTTCCATGCATATGCTAGTTTTTGCTTGCCATGATAATTTGTTTGCCTATAAGATGCCTATGCATAGGAATTATGGTAGACTTAGATGTGTTTGTCACATGTTTTATGATACTCTCTTTGTGCTTCAATTCTTGTCTTTTATGTGAGCATCATTAAAATTATCAATGCCTAGCTAAAAAGGCTTTAAAGAAAACGCTTATTGGGAGATAACCCAATATTTTTCCTTGCTGTTATTTAATAAATAATTTATCTAGCATCTGTTTTCGTTGTGTTTTTTGTGTTTAATTAGTGTTTGTGCCAAGTAGAACCGCTGGGAAGACTTGGGGAAAGTCTTGTTACACTTGCTGTAAAAAACAGAAACTTTAGCGCTCACGAGAACTGCTGCAATTTTTATTTGGTAAGTACTATTTAGTTAATTCTTTTTGCATATTATTAATAGATAAATTCCTCACGTCCAGCAATTTATTTTAGAATTTTTGGGGATCCATATCTTGCGCTAGCTACAGATTACTACAGACTGTTCTGTTTTTGACAGATTCTGTTTTTCGTGTGTTGTTTGCTTATTTTGATGAATCTATGGCTAGTAAAATAGTTTATAAACCATAGAGAAGTTGTAATACAGTAGGTATAACACCAATATAAATAAATAATGAGTTCATTACAGTACCTTGAAGTGGTCTTTTGTTTTCTTTCGCTAACGGAGCTCACGAGATTTTCTACTTTAAGTTTTGTGTTGTGAAGTTTTGAAGTTTTGGGTAAAGATTTGATGGATTATGGAACAAGGAGTGACCAGAGCCTAAGCTTGGGGATTCCCATGGAACCCCCAAGATAATATAAGGACACCTAAAAGCCAAAGCTTGGGGATGCCCCGGAAGGCATCCCCTCTTTCGTCTACTTCTATCGGTAACTTTACTTGGAGCTATATTTTTATTCGCCACATGATATGTGTTTTGCTTGGAGCGTCTTGTGTGATTTGAGTCTTTACCTTTTAGTTTACCACAATCATACTTGCTGTACACCCCTTTTGAGAGAGCCATACATGATTTGGAATTTGTTAGAATCCTCTATGTGCTTCGCTTAAATCTTTTGAGTTATGTAGTTTTGCTCTAGTACTTCACTTATATCTTTTAGAGCACGGTGGTGGATTTGTTTTATAGAAACTATTGATCTCTCATGCTTCACTTAGATTATTTTGAGAGTCTTAAATAGCATGGTAATTTGCTTAAAATCCTAATATTCTTGGTATACAAGATTAATAATAAAACTTTCTTATGAGTGTGTTGAATACTATGAGAAGTTTGATGCTTGATAATTGTTTTGAGATATGGAGATGGTGATATTAAGGTCATGCTAGTTGAGTAGTTGTGAATTTGAGAAATACTTGTGTTAAAGTTTGTGATTCTCGTAGCATGCATGTATGGTGAACCGTTATGTGATGAAGTCGGAGCATGATTTATTTATTGATTGTCTTCCTTATGAGTGGCGGTCGGGGATGAGGGATGGTCTTTTCCTACCAATCTATCCCCCTAGGAGCATGCGCGTAATACTTTGCTTTGATAACTTGTATATTTTTGCAATAAGTATATGAGTTCTTTATGACTAATGTTGAGTCCATGGATTACACACACTTTTCTCACCCTTCCACCTTTGCTAGCCTCTCTAATACTGCGCACCTTTCGCCGGTATCATACACCCACCATATACCTTCCTCAAAACAGCCACCATACCTACCTATTATGGCATTTCCATAGCCATTCCGAGATATATTGCCATGCAACTTTCCACCATTCCGTTTATTATGACACACTCCATCATTGTCTTATTGCTTAGCATGATCATGTAGTTGACATCGTATTTGTGGCAAAGCCACCATTCATAATTCTTTCATATGTGTCACTCTTGATTCATTGCATATCCCGGTACACCGCCGGAGGCATTCATATAGAGTCATATTTTGTTCTAAGTATCGAGTTGTAATTGTTGAGTTGTAAGAAAAATAAAAGTGTGATGATCATCATTATTAGAGCATTGTCCCAGTGAGGAAAGGATGATGGAGACTATGATTCCCCCACAAGTCGGGATGAGACTCCGGACGAAAAATAAAAAAAATAAAAAAGAGGCCATAAAAAAAGAGAGAAAAGGCCCAAATAAAAAAAATAAAAAAATGAGAGAAAAAGAGAGAAGGGACAATGTACTATCCTTTTACCACACTTGTGCTTCAAAGTAGCACCATGATCTTCATGATTGAGAGTCTCCTATGCTATCACTTTCATATACTAGTGGGAATTTTTCATTATAGAACTTGGCTTGTATATTCCACTGATGGGCTTCCTCAAAATGCCCTAGGTATTCATGATCAAGCAAGTTGGATGCACACCCACTTAGTTTCTTTTTGAGCTTTCATATACTTATAGCTCTCGTGCATCCGTTGCGTGGCAATCCCTACTCACTCACATTGATATCTATTGATGGGCACCTCCATAGCCCGTTGATACGCCTAGTTGATGTGAGACTATCTTCTCCCTTTTTGTCTTCTCCACAACCACCATTCTATTCCACCTATAGTGCTATATCCATGGCTCACGCTCATGTATTGCATGAAGATTGAAAAAGTTCTGAGAATGTCAAATGTATGAAACAATTGCTTGGCTTCTCATCGGGGTTGTGCATGATTTAAATATTTTGTGTGGTGAAGATGGAGCATAGCCAGACTATATGATTTTGTAGGGATAACTTTCTTTGGCCATGCTATTTTGAGAAGACATAATTGCTTTGTTAGTATGCTTGAAGTATTATTGTTTTTATGTCAATATTAAAATTTTGTCTTGAATCTCTCAGATCTGAATATTCATACCACAATTAAGAAGAATTACATTAAAATTATACCAAGTAGCACTCCGCATCAAAAATTCTATTTTTATCATTTACCTACTCGAGGACGAGCAGGAATTAAGCTTGGGGATGCTTGATACGTCTCCAACGTATCTATAATTTTTGATTGCTCCATGCTATATTATCTACTGTTTTGGACATTTTTGGGCTTTATTTTCCACTTTTATATTATTTTTGGGACTGACCTATTAACCGGAGGCCCAGCCCAGAATTGTATTTTTGCCTGTTTTAGGGTTTCGAAGAAAAGGAATATCAAACGGAGTCCAAAAGGAATGAAACCTTCGGGAACATGATTTTCTCAACGAACAAGAACAGGGAGACTTGGACCCTACGTCAAGACACAAAATAGGAGGCCACGAGGTAGGTGGGCACGCCTACCCCCCCCCCCCCCAGGCGCGCCCTCCACCCTCGTGGGCCCCCTGTTGCTCCATCGACGTACTCCTTCCTCCTATATATACCTACGTACCCCCAAACGATCAGATACGGAGCGAAAAACCTAATTCCACCGCCGCAACTTTCTGTATCCACGAGATCCCATCTTGGCGCCTATTCCGGAGCTCCGTCGGAGGGGGCATCGATCACGGAGGGCTTCTACATCAACACCATAGCCCCTCCGATGAAGTGTGAGTAGTTTACCTCAGACCTACAGGTCCATAGTTATTAGCTAGATGGCTTCTTCTCTCTTTTTGGATCTCAATACAATGTTCTCCCCCTTTCTTGTGGAGAACTATTCGATGTAATCTTCTTTTTGTGGTGTGTTTGTTGAGATCGATGAATTGTGGGTTTATGATCAAGTCTATCTATGAACAATATTTGAATCTTCTCTGAATTCTTTTATGTATGATTGCTTATCTTTGCAAGTCTCTTCGAATTATCAGTTTTGTTTGACCTACTAGATTGATCTTTCTTGCAAGAGAAGTGCTTAGCTTTGGGTTCAATCTTGCGGTGTCCTTTCCAAGTGACAGTAGGGGCAGCAAGGCACGTATTGTATTGTTGCCATCGAGGATAACAAGACGGGGTTTTCATCATATTGCATGAGTTTATCCCTCTACATCATGTCATCTTGCTTAAGGCGTTACTCTGTTTTTAACTTAATACTCTAGATGCATGTTGGATAGCGGTCGATGAGTGGAGTAATAGTAGTAGATGCAGGCAGGAGTCGGTCTACCTGTCTCGGACGTGATGCCTATATACATGATCATACCTAGATATTCTCATAGTTATGCTCAGTTCTGTCAATTGCTCAACAGTAATTTGTTCACCCACCGTAGAATACTTATGTTCTCGAGAGAAGCCACTAGTGAAACCTATGGCCCCCGGGTCTATCTTCATCATATTAATCTCCTACTACTTAGTTATTTCCTTTGCTTTTTACTTTGCCTTTATTTTACTTTGCATCTTTATCACAAAAATACCAAAAAATATTATCTTATCATATATATCAGATCTCACTCTCGTAAGTGGCCGTGTAGGGATTGACAACCCCTATTCGCGTTGGTTGCCAGGATTTATTTGTTTTGTGCAGGTACGAGGGACTCGCGCGTAGCCTCCTACTGGATTGATACCTTGGTTCTCCAAATCTGAGGGAAATACTTACGCTACTTTGCTGCATCATCCCTTGCTTTTCGAGGAAAACCAACGCAGTGCTCAAGAGGTAGCACACAACCCCGATGACAAGCTAAGCAGTTGTTTCATACTTGGCCTTTTGAAACTCTTTCAACTTTTATGCAATATATGAGCGCGAGCCATGGACATAGCACTATGGGTGGAATAGAATATGATGATTGAGGTTGTGTGAGAAGACAAAAAGGGAGAAAGTCTCTGATTGACGCGGATAATCAATGGGCTATGGAGATGCCCACCGATTGATGTCAGTGCAAGGAGTAGGGATTGCCACGCAACGGATGCACTAGAGCTATAAATATATTAAAGCTCATCCAAGAAACTAAGTGGGTGTGCATCCAACTCGCTTGCTCACGAAGACCTAGGGCATTTGAGGAAGCCCATCATTGGAATATACAAGCCAAGTTCTACAATGAAAAATTCCCACTAGTATATGAAAGTGTCAAAATAAGAGACTCTCTATCATGAAGATCATGCACTACAAAAAAAAGACACATCCGTGACATTTATGGCCGAATGAAAAAAAAATCTGTCATACATATGACACTTCTATGATGATAATTGTGACAAAACCCGGTATCATCATAGATGTGGTGGGCTCCTACTTTTATGAAATAATCATGACAGAAAATGGGCTTTTCGTCCTGGGCGGGGCGGAGACGCAGCTGCATGACATTCTTTGGGCCATCCATGATGGAAAAACCACGGTAGAAGCGAGGGGGGGGGGATTTCAGGGAGTTCCCGGTTACGGTGGGAGGTCGGGGGCCGAGCGATGTGCGTTTCTCTCTTACACATATGCGCGTGTGTTCGAGGCATTGGCTCTAACTGAACCCGAGCGAGGCATTAGGCTCAAGCTGAACCCGAGCGATTGCACTGCAGGCTACGCGTTACTGAACCCGAGAGATCGATCGATGGCTGTTAACTGAACCCGATCGAGCGATTCCTTCGCTACTGCTGCTAACTGAAGCCGATCGATGCTGCCTCTGGGATGAACAGTGAGTGTTGCGGGGGGTTTGGATGAACAGTGAGCGGTGGCATTGCCTCTGGATGAACAGGACCCCGTGGTGTGGTGGAGGGCTGGATGAACAGTAGATGGTGGAGGGGTGCCCGTGGAGGGATGGTTGAACAGGACCCTGTGGTGTGGAGGGCTGGATGAACAGTAGACGGTGGAGGGGTGGTTGAACAGTAGACGGTGGAGTAGCGCGCAGTGGAGGCTGGATGAACAGGAGCCCGTGGAGGCTGGAGGAGGTCGACGGTAGCCCGTGGAGGCTGGAGGAGGTCGACGGTGGAGATGAACAGTATCCCGTGGAGTCCTGTTTTGTAGTACGCCACACCCCTCCCGATGAACAGGACCCCCGTTTCGACCGTAGCGCTCCAACACAAGTCTGTTTCGTCTGTTTTGAGGTATGCCACACCCCTCCCGATCAACAGGACCCTCGTTTCGACCGTAGGAGGTCCGTTTCCTCCGTTTTGCGGTATGCCAGACCCCTCCCGATCAACAGGACCCCGTTCCAAATGTAGGAGGTCCGTTTCCTCCATTGTGCGGTACGCCAGGCCTCGTTTCCATCGCCTGTTCCGTCCAAGCCCTCCCGATGAACATGACCATGCATTCCGTTCCGACCAAGCCGGTTGGCTCCCATGCGTTCCGTTGCCTCCCGATGAACACGATGCATTCCGTTGCCTCCCCATGAACATGACGCATTCCGTTGCCTCCCCATGAACATGACGACGACGTTGTTTCTCCGTTCTGACCCAGCCATGTACATGAGCCCTGGCCGTACGTATGCGTGAGTAGGCGTTCGAGACCCCGCCCGTATGTACACATACGTGGCCCTATTTTCTTTCTCACACCATGGCCGTTGTACGTAAGTGTACATGCTACGTGCCTCTACTACGACACGTACGCGCCTCTACTACGACACGTGCGCGCCTCTACATCCACCAGTATATATGTACGTACACGTTCGCGACCAGAATGACAATGCTACGTACGCTTCGACCAGGTGGGTCCAGACTGTCAGACACTTCCTTGCGTGCGAAGATGTAGCTGGTGGGTCCCAGCAGTCAGGGGGGCGAATCGTTTTTTTGCCCGGACGCACTTCCTTGCGTGCGAAGATGTAGCTGGTGGGTCCCAGTAGTCAGGGGGGCGAATCGTTTTTTTGCCTGGACGCACTTCCTTGCGTGCGAAGATGTAGCTGGTGGGTCCCAGCAGTCAGGGGGAAACGTTTTTTTCACGAAATACGATGGCCCGTATAGTGGGTCCCCGCTGTCACGTGGAGGAATCATTATTTTGCGCGTAATAAGGAGGCACTTCCTTGCTGCGGCCGTGGACCCAGTTGTCAGCCTCTCCACGTACAGTCCACGTCCGATGGAAGTCGTTCCTTGACCACGTTGACCACGCCACGCCGAGAGCACCACGGCGTTGGACGATGACGAGGACTAGGAAGGGGACGACTCGGAGCCGGGGAAGACGCAATAGTGGATGCCCACGTGAAGAGGAGTACGAGGGTTCACTGGTCCGGCTGCGGTGTGAGGCTGCTGTCGCTGCAGAATAACAGGGGGTGTGGGTGAGTGGAGGGATGGCCTGGCCAGCGGTGGGAGTAGTAGGGGGCGGTGAGGCCTCCGCGGCATCACAGCTAGCCACGGGAGGCAGGAGCACGTGGCACGACCGGCGCTGGTTTGGGCGTCTGGAGCTAGAAGACTAGAGGTTGAAGAAGCACTATGACCGTTGGATGAACATCGTATGGTAACAGGAGCTAGAATCGTTCATATTGACTAAGTTGACAAAGCCCTCCGTCCCCGTCAACTTGGTAGGCCCACAAGTCAGCCTCCCACTATGCTGGGTTCCAACTGGCAGGGGGGATATTCATTTTTTTGTGCGTAATAAGGAGGCACTTCCTTGCGTGCGAAGATAGTTGGTGGGTCCGACATGTCAGCGGGGGCACATTATTTTCGCGAAATACAGAGGCCCTTCCGGTGGGTCCCAGATGTCAGGTGGAGGAATTATTATTTTGCGCGTAATAAGGAGGCATTTCCTTGTGTGCGGCCATGGACCCAGCTATCAGCCTCTCCACGCACAGTCTACTTCCGATGGTGTCGTTCGTTGACCACACCGCGCCGAGCGCATCCAAGGTGGTGGACGACGGCGAGGCCCCGGACAGCAACGAGCCGGAGATGAGAAGACGCGGGAGTAGAGTCGCAGACGAAGAGGTGTACGAGGGTTAACTGGTTCTAGTGCGGTGTGGTTCGGAAGTCGATGGAGAAGAACAGGAGGTGTGGAGGGGTGGAGGGATGGCCTGGCCAACGGTGGAGTAGCGCTTCATAGCGAAGCGTGCTAAGAAGAGCTACTAGCAGCAGGAGGTGGGAGGTGGTCCCGGCGGCGCTAGAGGAAGAAGATGAGAGATTGAAGATGGATGCCGGTCGTTGGATGTAAATCCAATGGCTAACATGTCAGAATCATTTGTTGACTAAATTGACAACGACTTGCGTTGGCTTCGACCTATTGGCCCACATTTCAGCCTCTAAAATGTGGCATGTATTCAACCCATTTTTTCAGAATTTATAGTCTTTTTTTTGCGCGGTAGAATTTACAGTCAATTTGATCTTTCTTTTTTTTGAATTACAGCCATTAGTTGGGCTGGGTGAACAAATAATGTAGCATCCATGCGGCCCATTTATTTTATTTCCTAAAAAATTACAGGCCATTTGCACTTTCTCGAAATACATGATTTTGTTGGGCTGATTCTAATTATAATGTTGGGTTGGGCCAGCAATGTTATCAAAAAATAAAAAGGGGCTGAGCATTTTGTTATAATTATATTTAAATAATAAGTGATATTATTACATTCGTCCTTAAATCTTACCAAGCTTTTGTACACAATCACTAGGATTTTCATGCCAAAACAATCCAGGATTTTATTTGTTAAGAAATTATTTTTATATGTTAATAAGATGTGGGATATTGTTTTCTTACATATGTAAGTATCTGTTAAATATATGATGACAATAAAAATAATATATAATAACATATAAAATATTTTTTTTAGAAAAACAGGGAGCATCTCCCCGGTTCCATTGTTGAGAACGAAACCACAATATATTCTGATACAGCAGCTCAAAGAGCAGTTCGAAAGCAAAGGTAGAAAAGCTACAAACTAGGGGGGTGGATGAACAAGTTCTCTGAATAACACAAATCATCCGAGCGATGCCAAAGGCAGAGCGGATAGAGCACTCAAATGACACAAGGAGGGTCCAGCGAAGCCTTCATGGTCTTCAGCCGAGGGGCCGTGTCAGCCTCCAGCGACCAGTAAGCAAGCGGAGACACCGGGCTGGAAGGCATAGCATGGTGGATGTCCCTCTTTTTCGGCACCAGGTGCCCATCATCTTCATCAGAGATCTTGAGACGAGCCCACAGGTCCAGCCCGAGAGCAGGTCGAGCCTTGTTCAGCCGCAAGTGATCGCCAACGGTTTCTGGAGGGATGTTGTTAGGGTTTCCACGAAGCTCATCAACTTGTCCTTGTCCGATCCAGAGGAGAGAATCGCCCATTTCCTCACCATGTTCCTGATCAACCTCAAGACCTGCGGAATGGAAATCCAGGAGGTGTTACTGAAAATCATAGCATTTCTATATTTCCAGAGGCACCAAAGGACAGCTGAGCTAACAGTACTTAAAACTGAGCACTTTTTGGTAGCAATCCACAATCTGACGACAAATCCGAAGGATGAGCCAATCTGACTAGAGAAATATTCCTCAATGTGGGCCGAGAGATGTTTAGCAACTATACATTCAAAAAATAGGTGAGAACAAGACTCTTGTTCCATGCAGTAAACACAACCAAGGGGTTTGATGATGTGTCTCTTCCTAAGGTTATCCCTAGTCATAAATTTTTTTGGAGAGAAGACAGAGAAATACATGAATTTTAGGGGGAATTCTCAATTTCCAGACATCAGGGATAAACACGGGTTGAACCCCTCGAAAGTAGATAACATGATAGAGGGAGCTGGAGGAATACTTCCCCCTTATTGTTCAGCTGCCAAATCAGGGCATCCGGCTCGGCAGTAAAGGTAATGCTTTTGGCAATTTCCTCCAACTGGAACCATTGGTCCATGAGACTATCACTAAACTTCCTTCTAAAAGAGAGTTTTAGGCATTGACCGTCCCAAACTTCATTGACACTTTTGTTAAGCTCATTGTAGACAGAGTAAATAGGCCAAAATTGGACTGCTAGGGGGGATGTGCCAAACCAAGTATCTTCCCAGAACTTGGTTCTGCTCCCATCCCCTATGTTCCATCTGTAGCCAAATTTCACAGCATGCATAATAGATTTTAATCCTTTCTAGAATCTAGAGGTCTTAGGGTTGGAGGAAGGGACAAAAATATTCGGTTTATTTCCTAGGTATTTATGGGCAATAAGAAGTTTCCAGGGTTTCAGGTCTTCCTCATAGAATCTTTTAATCCAAGACCCTAGAAGACAGATGTTAATTTCTTGGAGGTTGGGTATGCCTACGCCTCCAAAATCTTTTTCATAGAGACTAGGGCCCAATTAGGAAGGTGTAGCTTCCTATTTCCCTCAAAATCATTCCACAAGCAATGAGACATCTGAGAATTGATGAGGTTCACTGCCCATTTAGGGAACTTGAAGAAGGAGATGAGACACACTGGAATGCTAGCCAAACAAGCTTGTATGAGGATCAATCTACCTCTGTAAGAGAGAAGTTTGCCCCTCCACCCAGCAATCCTTTTAATGATTTTATGCAGAAGGGGTTGGATATCCTCTCTCCTCAGTTTATCATAGTGGAGAGGGATACCTAGGTACTTAATGGGGAAGTTACCTTTATTACAGACTAGAATAGAGAGGAAGTCAGCTAACTCCTGATCATCCATGTTGATAGGGATGAGTTCACTTTTAGAGTAGTTGATTCTCATGCCTGAGACTTGCTCAAAACAGGTTAGAACAGATTTCAGATTGCTAGCATGTGTGGAGTCATTGTCTAAGAAAAGGATGGTATCATCTGCATATTGAAGGCAGATGATGCCACTAGGGCAGACCTCAGGACAGAGCCCTGCAATTAGACTATGATCAGCAGCTTTGCTCAGCATTTTAGTAAGAACATCCACTACTAAATTAAACAAAAGCGGCGAGATGGGGTCACCTTGCCTAAGGCCTTTACCAGCAAGGAAAAAAATCACTTTCACAGTTATTTAACTTGACCCCAACAGACCCCCCATGAGTAAGTTGTTGGATCCAACTAGTCCATTTACCCCCAAAACCTCTAGGCTCCAGGAGTTTCATAAGGAAATCAAGGTCAACTTTATCGAAGGCAGTCTAAACTAGAACTACCATCTAGAGAAAAATTCTCAAAAACAGAGCCTTCAGATCTATTTTGGTGAGGATAAATAAAGGAAGAGCATTCAATGCCATAATTAAGAGAAGTAACATCTACACCAATCTTAGCAGCAATGGCATTGAAGGAATGATCATTAAAGTTGGAGAAGGAAGTGTGTTTCATACCCTGGGGTTTTTTGCACTTCTAGGTTCTGAACCTCTTTGAGCTGTTGAGCCTTTTCAATAATGGTTCTCTTGTCACCAGCTACCCTAGCACTAGTTCTGGTGGCTTGAACAGGACTCCATTTGGGAAGGTGCTTCTCCTTAGGAAGGGCAGGGAAGTCAGAGTTGTATTTTGAGTCCAAATTGTCTGAGAGTTCAGTTGTTTCAACAAGTGCCTCTTGATCCTCTTGTAGATCTACAGAACCTTCTAATTCCATCAGATCATCATCTTCCAGGAGCTCCATTTCCCTGAGGAGGTTGAATCCATCAGTTTCATCAAGCAAAGAATTCAAGATCTTTTCCTGGATGCTGAGTTGAGGAGTGTATGGAGAATCAGGGAGGTGTGTCTTGAGGACTGAAGTGGGTGTAGTTTCTCCAAGCATGTGATTGTGGCCAAAAGACTGTCCTCTGATGTTAGGGGCCCCAGAATTGGCAACAGGCCCTTTATCTGATTCAGATCTACAGCTCCTGTTGGATTCAGCATCTTCAGTAAGATTGGTACCAGTTTCAGCTGCAGAGACATATGTACCAGCAGAGAGGTTGGTGGAGGTGTCAGTTTCAGTGAGGGTTAAGGACTCCACCTCAATGAGTAGCCTGTAGATTTTGTTCCCAACTCCAAAAAGCCTTTCAGCAGGGATTTTGGAGGGATCTTTACATAATATGTTGACCCTAACTGTATCAGGAAATTAGCTTTCTTGCGGAGAAAGAAGGGCACCAACCGCCTTACGGGGTGGCCACGAGGGTCAGGGGCGCGCCCCCTACCTCGTGGGCCCCTCAAGCATCGTCTCGCATGGATTCTTCTTCCCAAAAATCATATATATTCCAAAAAAAATATCTGTCAGTGTTTATTCCGTTTGATATGGATATTCTGCGAAACAAAAAACATGCAACAAACAGGAACTGGCACTGGGCACTGGATAATTATGTTAGTCCCAAAAATAGTATAAAAAGTTGCCAAAAGTATATGAAAGTTGAATAATATTGGCATGTAACAATCAAAAATTATAGATACGACGGAGACGTATCAACCTACAGGCTACACTGGAGCTTCATCTTCACTGTATGGCTCCTCTTCTTCTTGTTGTTCATCATGTAGGTCTGCATTTTGGTTAGGAGGGTCTTCTTCAACATTGTCAGCTCCCCAGCGTGCATCTTCTTCACAAAATGCTGGATCAATGGCTTTTTTGCAGGTTTTCAGTAAGTGACCCAAGCCACCACACCTCTTGCATTTTCTTTTCCTAGGACCAAGTCCTTTTCCTTCACTTGCTGGCTTAATTCTTATCTTCCTTGGCCTGCCAGGTGCAGCTTTGTTTTGTACAGGTGGACTTAGTTTGAAACCAGGGTCTACAATATCCCACTGATGTTTTCCTTCAAGTGCAGGCAGGTTCTTAGCATATGTTTTTTAAACATTTCAACTGAGAAGTAGTTGTGCACATACTGGTCTATTTCTTTAGCTTCCCCTCTCAATGATGTTATGAAGAATAAAGCATGTATGCATGGCTGGCCTGTAACTTGCCACTTTCTGCAACTGCATGTTCTTTTCTCTACATCCATAGGGCATCTCCACTCCCTCTTCTCCTTGTCTATAGCAGTCACCTCTGCTTCAGTTGGACTTCTCCTAACTAAAGTCATGTCCAAGCCTTTGGATCTTGCCATCAAAATCTTCATAACTCTGGGAATTATGATATGCCCATTGAATTTTTGTAGTTCTATGCTTTTCCTAAGGCCAAAATTTTCCATTTAGTACTGCCTAATCTTATCCAACAAGTCCACAATGTGGAGACCCTTGAACTTTTTAATTTTGGAATTGAATGATTCTGCAAGGTTGTTATTGACATAGTCAACCTTGTAGATATCATTGAATTGTGCTCTGGCCCAGCTTTTTTGTGTGGTGCTCTTCCAGATAAGCCTGCACCTTGGGTTTTGTGAACAACCGTCTCAGGTGATAGTTGTGCTTCTTAATGCTATAAGTCAATGAACAAGGCCACAAATGCTGATCATAGAACTTCCCTCTGAATTTCTTAGAAAAATTCTGAGCCAGATGTCTCATGCACTCTCTATGCTCCACCCCAGGGTAAATGTCATCTACAGCTGTCTCAAGACCCTTGCATGCATCAGTATGAATTACTAGTCCTTCAGGATGACCTATCACCTTCTTCAAATTTTGGAAAAACCAACCCCAGCTCTCTTTAGACTCTGTCTCCAAAACACCATATGCAACTGGAAAAATCTAGTTATGTGCATCAATTGCACATGCAGCAACCAACTGACCTCTGAACCTACCATTTAGTGCAGTAGCATCAACAGCTAAGTATGGCCTACAACCAGCTAAAAATCCCTGCCAGCAAGCTGAAACTGACAAAAACTCTCCTAAAACACTGCTTCCCGTACCTCTTTCCTCTTAGCTGGAATGGTATTGTGTGTGTGTCAATTTCTACTACACTACCTGGAGAAGCCCTCTCAACCTCAGCTTTGAATGTGTACAAAAGTTGAAAACTATCCTCATATTTATCATACAATTTGTCAATTGCCATTTGTTTACCATAAAACACTCTCATGTATGGCAATTCTATACCATAATTTTTCTTCAAATGAGTTACCAACTCACCAGGACCAATGTTAGAGTTTTCTCTGACCCAATTTTGCATAGCATCAGGTATCCACCTCCTCTTGGCTGCTCTGAGCCTCTCAGTTCTATTCACACTTGGGCAGTGGTGCTCATAAGGACTTACTTTAATCTGTAAATTGAAACAAAGCTAAACATTAAGCAAACCGTGTGGCTCACTAAAACTAAATATGCAAACTAAATATGCAAGATACTGTCAATGAGATTAGTTAGTTAGTACTGTTACTACCTGAAACAAAGTACTATTTCTCATTAAAGAGGCATGTAGCCTCCATCTACACCTTGGAAATGCGCAATAAACAATGAACCTTGATGGATCACTCTTCTCTATTTTGAACTCTACTTCAGGCTTAATTGAGAATGTGGCAACTTCATTCCTGCAGTCAACAGCAGAAGGAAAAACAACTCCTTCAGCTAAACTAGGATTTTCCCTGTCATACATCATCTCAGGCCTGTCCTCATCATCATTCTCAAAATGTCCCATGCCAATGTTCTCTTGTTCCTCCTCTGAATCTGTATCTGAAAACTCAGCAGGAATAAAATCCTCATCTATCTCTTCATTTGTCTTCTGCACAAGATCTGGAAACATCCTCTCATCCTCCTCATCTGAGCCTAGCACATCATCAGGCTCAGCCTCCTCAATCATAGGATCTAAAGGAATTTCAGTGCCTTTGCAGCCAGGTTTCCTTGGTACATTTGCAGTAGGAGTTGCAGGTGGATTGCAAGTACTACTAGGGGGTGCTGACCTGCTCCTAGAAGTACTTCCTGCTGCATGTGTTTTATTTGTTGCTTTAGAGGCAAGGGGATTTGCTGCTGTAGTTGCTGCTTCCGCTCTACAACTCTGAATTACAGTAGTTTCAACATTTGCAGTTTTGGAATCAACCTATGTAGCAAACATTACACCTAACTCATCATCACACTGTAGAGGATTCCAACTAGCTTTCTCTACATCCCAGAATCTGAACTCAACTGCATCATGCATACCCCAAGTATATTTCCTATAGATTGTAGACCTAAAATCATTGAAAGAGCTTGTGCAGTCCACCACTAGAGGGAAACTGAAGCTTACATCCTGTCCCTTAGTACCACCCTTTGCTAAAAGAGTGGTCTGCATTCTAACTGTCAGAAAGAACACACGCGATGGATCCATCCTACAATTGTGAACACAACCGAAGTCATGGAATGCACCTTTCTAATCATGGAAACAGATGAGTAAGTATTGGATCTGGAAACTTACCCTGCCGGGATCTCCTGCCTTGAATCTGTTGTGCAGCCACTCCTCATGGCATCGTCGCTGCCGCCACCACCGCCGCGCGAAGAGCGTGTCTCCACCATCACCGCCTCGCGATGTAGATCCAGCAATGAGGACTTCACGACATCAAGGTCACGGTTTCTATGGGAGCCCGCATCGCTGCCGAGTGCTAGGGTTTGGGTTGCCTTTGTCGTCGCCGATCTAGGGTTCGGGGTTGGGATAAGACAGAGGGAGGGGGAGGGGAAATGGCAACTACACTGTCTACTCTATGTGGACCCACCTGTAAGGAAGGCCCAGGGGCAACCGATGTCCAAAACGTCGAGCCGTCACGGTCAAACGGTGCTGACCAAGCGGAGCTGTGACAGAAGGGCATTCGAGCTGACGGAGGGGGAAAACTAAGGGCAAAACTGAGCATGTCCGAAAAGTAAGGGCAAAACCTGGGGGTGGGAACCAACTAGGGGCAAAGATGCAATTGTCCCAAGAAACTAAGTGGGTGTGCATCCAACTTGCTTGCTCACGAAGACCTAGGGCAATTTGAGGAAGCCCATCATTGGAATATACAAGCCAAGTTCTGTAATGTAAAATTCCCACTAGTTTATGAAAGTGACAACATAAGAGACTCTCTATCATGAAGATCATGGTGCTCCTTTGAAGCACAAGTGTGGAAAATGGATAGTAACATTGTCCCTTCTCTCTTTTTCTCTCATTTCATTTTTTTATTTGGGCCTTCTTTCTTTTTCTTTTTCTTTTTTTGGCCTCTTTTTTTTCGTCCGGAGTCTCATCCCGACTTGTGGCGGAATCATGGTCTCCATCATCCTTTCCTCACTGGGACAACGCTCTAATATTGATGATCATCACACTTCTTTTTGACTTATAACTCAAGAATTACAACTCAATACTTAGAACAAAATATGACTCTATGTGAATGCCTCCGGCGGTGTACCGGGATATGCAATGAATCAAGAGTGACATGTATGAAAGAATTATGAACGGTGGCTTTGCCACAAATATCATGTCAACTACATGATCATGCAAAGCAATATGACAATGATGAAGCGTGTCATAGCAAAAGGAATGGTGGAAAGTTGCATGGCAATATATCTCGGAATGGTTATGGAAATGCCATAATAGGTAGGTATGGTGGCTGTTTTGAGGAAGGTATATGGTGGGTTTATGGTACCAGTGAAAGTTGTGCGGTGCTAGAGAGGCTAGCAATTGAGGAAGGGTGAGGGTGCGTATAATCCATGGACTCAACGTTAGCCATAAATAACTCACATATTTATTGCAAAACTCTATTAGTTATTGAAACAAAGTACTACGTGCATGCTCCTAGGGGGATAGATTGGTAGGAAAAGGCGATCGCTCGTCCCCGGCCGCCACTCATAAGGAAGGCAATCAATAAATAAATCATGCTCCGACTTCATCACATAACGGTTCACCATACGTGCATGCTATGGGAATCACAAACTTCAACACAAGTATTTCTCAAATTCACAACCACTCAACTAGCATGACTCTAATATCACCATCTCCATACCTCAAAACAATCATCAAGTATCAAACTTCTCTTAGTATTCAATGCACTTATATGAAAGTTTTTATTATGCCTAAAAGCAAATTGCCATGTTGTTCTAAAGGACTCTCAAAATAATATAAGTAAAGCATGAGAGGTCAATTATTTCTACAAAATAGAACCACCGCCGTGCTCTAAAAGATATAAGTGAAGTACTAGAGCAAAAACTATATAGCTCAAAAGATATAAGTGAAGCACATAGAGTATTCTAATAAATTCTAATTCATGTGTGTCTTTGTCAGTGTCAAAACCGGCGGATCTCGGGTAGGGGGTCCCAAACTGTGCGTCTAGGCTGGATGGTAACAGGAGGCAGGGGACACAATGTTTTACCCAGGTTTGGGGCCTCTTGATGGAGGTAAAACCCTATGTCCTGCTGGATTAATATTGATGATATGGGTAGTACAAGAGTAGATCTACCATGAGATCAGAAAGGCTAAACCCTAGAAGCTAGCCTATGGTATGATTGTATGTTTTTCCTATGGACTAAAACCCTCCGGTTTATATAGACACCGGAGAGGGCTAGGGTTACACAAAGTCGGTTACTATGGGAGGAGATCTACATATCCATATTGCCAAGCTTGCCTTCCACGCCAAGGAAAGTCCCATCCGGACATGGGACGAAGTCTTCAATCTTGTATCTTCATAGTCCAACAGTCCAGCCAAAGGTTATAGTCTGGCTATCCAGACACCCCCTAATCCAGGACTCCCTCAGTAGCCCCCGAACTAGGCTTCAATGATGATGAGTCCGGCGCGCAGATTGTCTTTGGCATTGCAAGGCGGGTTCCTCTCCAAAAATCCGTGTACCTATTTGAAATAGTGTCCGGCTTCTTGTGAATGTTGCGCTCCTTGGCTTCTACGCCCAATAATGGCCACTTTCCACGTGTCGAGCAAATGTGAAAAGCCAGGGTGTTTTTACATTTACCCCCTAGCTGTGTGAATGAGCTGCCTATTAAAAAGACGAGGATTCAGATCCAAGTCACACCATCCTCCCTTGGCGAGCCTTCATTGGAGCGCATCCGACAGAGATCTATTCCATCATGGCCGGTCGATGCAGCTCCTCCTCTCGCGCCCCTAGCCCCAAGCCTGGAGATTGGGAGAGATGTTCCATCCCGCACAGCAAATTGGTGATGCTTCAGACCAAGGGATTTCACCCCCCAGCATACATGGTCCCGGTTCGAGCCGGGCTCGCCACCTATAATGGCGGAGAGCAAGCGGAGAGCTTTCCCAATCCCTCCAAGGGAGAACGGGTATGCCTTGTCCCTCATTTGGTAAGAGGGCTCGAATTTCCATTTCATCCGTTTCTCCGGGGGCTCCTGGAGTTCTACGGCCTCTAGTTGCACAACCTTACGCCTGCCTCCATATTGCATATCGCGTGATTCGTAGCCCTTTGCGAGCTGTTTTTGGGCTGTGAGGCTCATTTCGCGCTGTGGAAAAAACTGTTTTGCCTTGTGCCCCGTTCTCAGAAGGGGTCAATATATCAGGTGGGTGGAGCCGAAGTGTGGCGTATCGCCGGGACCGGATATCTATCCGGAACCCCAAAGAAGACGTCCGAAGACTGGTCTTCAGAATGGTTTTATATAGAAGATGTCCCTCTTCCGGATCCTATTTGAATCGGCCTTCCTGAGTTCGACAACGCTCCTTTGAAGAAGCGCCAGAGCCGGCGTCCATGGAGCTCCCTGGAGGAAGATGACAGGGACGTTCTTTACCTGATGAGCCGGATAAGTTTGTTAGCTCGATCCAGATTAACCATGATCGAGGTCATGGCCACATGTATGATGCGGGGGGTGCAGCCACTTTAATATAGAGGCCACCCCATGTGGGATTTCAACGGGGAGAATGACGCCACCCGCTACGGCCGTAAAGGGCCTGGATCAGTTGCTGATCTAATAAAGATCTTATCCACTTTGTACAAGGGAGAAGAGGAGGAATTCCTCCGTGTCAACCCGCAGTGCGGATTTTCTATGTACAATCCTCCGAGCTGGGTAAGCGGAGAATTTTTCTCGCCCATCCATTTCATATTCCCGTAGTTAAGTATTCAGTCTAGAGATTTCAACGCAGGAGTTGCGCCAGGCTGTAAGGGAGATAAACAACCCCCCCCCCCCCCCCCACACACACACAACCCGAGGACCCTGGACGGTCCCTTGACCCGGCCTCCCAGGAGGATCCAGACATATCTATGGACCTGATCGATGGGGCATTTTACCAATTGAGCAATGACAACGCTTTGGTGGCCATTACGGCCGATTACCCTGGGCTACTTCCAGCCTCACAGGTAACTGAGACCGAAGTCCCAGTACTTCGAAAAGGGATCCGTCCATGTGTGTTTTTGATTACCGTATAACAACCGTGTTTTGCAGGGGAGGTCCTCGAGGCGGAAGGCCGAGCCTGCGACGACTAGCCAACTAGGGGCCGTGAGGCCAGGCAGGCTGAAAAGACCCGCAGTCCGGATTGAGACACCGGCACAGCGGTACGGCGCGCCGTCTTTATGGCAAGACATTATTCTCAGAGGCACATTAACACCCATGTCTTCTTTCCAGGAAAAAGAGTGCTCGCCGGACTATACCCGGAGAGGCTACTAATCGCGCCTCCACCAGCCAGGCTCCAAGGCCGGATTCAGAGGCGGGAACGAATATGAGGCGTGCGCCGGGCGCTCCTCTGACAGAGGATGCAAATAAACTGTCCACCACCAATTCCGAGGTGGAAAGTGCCATGAACCATAGGCGTCGCCGGACTGTTCTTCGTGACGCTTGTTTCTCCCAAGAGGCATTGGATGCCTTCAACTCGGGAGATGCGTACCTCCGTGCCGCTCAAAATGGTCTAGCCAGAGCCACGAAACAGTATGTAAAAGACATACGGGTGAGAAATTTTGGTGGTTATATATATCAGTAGCCCCTGAGACTTGAAACAGTTAGAATAACTAATTTAAGGATCATTTGTTATGCAGGTTCTTACAGAAAAGAATACCCAACTATCCCAAGAGTTGGAAGAGTGCAAAGCCCTACTTCAGGCCGCATTGGCCGCAGCAGGGGAGCCCAAAGAGACCCCCTCTGGTAATATATCCTTCGAATGATAAGTATCATATAGAGACTGCTGCCCCAATATGTACCCCACAACCATTTAAAAACTCAAGTTTCAGCATTAGTTTGGACCTGACTCAGAGTCTAATAGGTGAACACGATGATAATGTAGCATGTCATCATATTAAGCGACGCATAACGTAAGAAGACACAGAAGAGTGCAACCTCTCTTGCGGACCCGTGTAGTCCTCAAGGTCATCTGCTCAGTTGATGATGGTAATGCAGTTGCCGTGGCTGCCGGTGGCGGGGAAGAAGATCTGAGGCAGCGAAAGACAGTCTAGAGAGCGGATCCCTGCTGTGGTGAACCCTTTCGTCATTGGAGGAGCTCAGCTGGGGTGGAACACAACGCCGCAGGAGCAGGACAAACCACACAAGGTTTTCTTTGACACATATCTATAACAGAAGTAATTGAGTAAGGGCTTGTTGGAATTTGAGTATTCTAACAATATAGGGATAGGAAATAGACAGGAATAGGATAGGAATGCACGTGCAAAACAGAGAATTTAAAAACACAGGATTTCTGCCAATCTGGGTGTTTGATTCACAATAATTGGAAGATCACAGGATGCAAAAAAGCATGGTGAGATTAAGTCAAACCACAAGAAAATGTACGATTATAATGCTATTATGCTACTATCTCTTAGTCTTGTGCTTGAGGAATAGGAATATGAAAAGGAATAGAAGTGTAAATTAGAATTCCTACGGTTTTTCTTTCAAGGAGACACTAAAGGAACAAATCCTACAGTTTTCCTTTGCTGCATTCCTTTGCACCAAATTCATGAAAAGTAGTACCATAGGAAACTTTCCAATTCCGATGTTTTTCATTCACTTTTCCTTTCAAGCACTGGCGATTATAGTAGGCAGGCTTGAGCAAGGAAAATCCTACACTAAAAAAATGTTTTTGTGCTACTTCTATTACTTTGGACCCAGGCCACTGCCATAATAGCTCAACTCCCAGGCCCATCGACAAAAGCACAGCTCAAACGCGCAGAGATAAATAATGATGGCATTCAAGAGAGTCCATCACGGATAGCTAAGTTGTCTGGTACCTCACTGCTTGTCATTTAGTAGGATAAAATAATCGCATTTCCCGTTACTACGAGTGCTCAGTGGACAATATATATAACATGTAGAGTAAAAAAGAGATGCAACAAGTGTACAACCTCTTTGGCGAAGCCATGTCGATCTCAGCGTGATTGGGTTGGCTAGTGAGGATGCTCCGGCTGACTTGGCTGTCGGGGAGGGGGAGAAGATCTTAGGCGTCTGGAGATGGAGCCCGAGGTACTGCTCCGCTGTGATGGAGGGTTTCGTCGTTGGAGCAGCTCCGGTGACTTGTACAACACCGAGGCTGAAGCAGGACAAGAGAGACAACAAACAACGTTAACCTGAGTGGAATTCTAATAGCATCTCCAGTACATGATGTAAAATACATAACCACAAAGTGCTAGATGTAAAATACATCAGCCGCTCATCTCTGAACTTAACTGTCGAAACTGAATTTAACTGTCGAAACTGAACTTAACTGTCGAAACCGAACTTAACAATCGAAACTGAACTTAACTGTCGAAACTGAATTTTGCTGTCGAAACTGAATTTTGCTGTCGAAACTGAACGCACTAGCAAGGTGAGGCTACATGTCGGTCGACTGACTTTTTCATCTTTGGTCAGTTGATTTTGCAGCCGTTGGATACGAAATCAAGGGCCTGCGGTTCATCTTCAACCTCCACCCCCCTGAGCCCCCAGCCACCACCGGCCAAACAGCAGCCCCCCGCCGCCCGCGGCCGGCGGTGCACCGCCCCGCCCACCCCGAAAATAGTCCCCACCACCGGTCCACCGCCGCCCCGGCCATCCCTCTTGGCCCCCCTGCCGAGCTTTTTCTCCAGCGATCCCCACGCCACCGCCACGCCAACGCCCCGCCACCGCCGGCGACCACCGCCCCCATCCTGAACCCTAAGATAGATAGTGGGGTACCTCTCCGGCAAGCCCCCCCCCCCCTGAAAATCGACTGACCTAAAAGTCGATTCAGTCGACTGAATTGTAGCTAAATCGGAGCAGCATCGCAAGCAAGAGCAAGAGCGAGAGCAGCAACACGAGCAAGAGCGGACCAGGCAGGGGACCGAGAGCAAGAGCAGAGCAGCAGCGCGAGCGAGAGCTAAAGCAGCAGTAGCTCCTACTGATGTGGACGTCGTCGCCGAGGGAGCGACGCCGTGGAGGAAGTTGCCGGCAACGCCGCCATGGATGGAGCCGCGCCGTGTCGGCTCGGGACCGAGCGCCGGCAGCACTGTGAGATCGAATCAAGAAGAAAATGCGGCTATTAGTGTACAACCTCTTTGGTGGCGCCGATTTGTCCGCAGCTTCATCCAAGGAAACGGTGATGATGATGCTCTTCCGGTGGTGCAGGTGAAGACGATGGTGTGGGAATGGAGGTGGCGCGAAAGACGAGGGGAATGTCAGGGCAGCTCCTTGGAGGTGGAGGACGGGGTGGCTGAACTGGCGGGCTGATGAGATCCACGACGGATCCTCATCCGGTACGATGGATGAGCGACGTCGATGTGTTGCTGTGGACGACGTCGTCGTGGAAGAGGCTCCGGCTGGGTGGCGGACGGAGTAGGGTGTTGGGTTTTGTCGCAGGTTTTCACGGCCTCGGTGTACGAATGGGTGGGTGGATGGGATGGCAGTGGGGAACCATGGCTTAGAGACGCGCTTGTCTAAAATGTGGGGTAAGTTACGAAAGTACCCCCACCGATTTGAGGCGGTTCTTTCGGTTCAGGGGTACCACGGGCATTTCGTGTATCGGGATTTCACAGGACGTGGGAGTTTTCGCGCGCGTTGTAATTTCGGAATAGCAAGGCGCGGGTTGAGATGGAGGGAGTTGTCGGAGCACAACAAGACAAAGATATATCTTAAATATTTCGGGCTAACAAGGTGCGGGTTGAAGAGGCGGGAGTTTCACATCACGATAGACAGAGACGCTAGCTTGAATTTTTGGCATAACAAGGCGCGGCTTGAAATTTCGAAAGAACAAGCTTAAAGTGTACCCCAAAACAGACAATTTGCACCTCAACACGCACAACACACACAAACACCATTTAGACTAGAGTAAGGTACGCGTGCATTGCACGGATGAGATTTGGCAACCAAATTATGAATAAATACCACATTATAGCATGCAAGATTTGAGTCATATATGCATGATGTAGATGTTCGTTTAATTCTTATAGTTCATTTCATTCAAAATCATCTAGTTTTTATAAGAAAGCTAATCTATTTTAAGATTCATGGAATTGTGCGTCGTAAGACATAAAGTAAAAACAAATAATTGCAAATCATGTAGAAAAACATTTGGGCAATTCTGATACGGAAGATTCTAGAACAAATAAGAAGTGCTTGTGTTTTGATGTTTGTGCATTATGCTTAAGTTCAACCATGGAGTCTTCTAGATTATACATGTGGCAAAATCTGGTGGAATGTACATGATATCCAACGGCTAGTAGTGCTCAAATTTGCCATCTTTGGACCATCGGATTCGCCTCATCCAACGACCATCTTTCAAAGTTAAAGTTACCCCGTACACTATATAAAAAAATTATAAAAAATAATATATATAGGGGTATAGATATAGATATGTGATGCGAAAGCCGCCCATCATCTCCAATTAGAATAGTTTGTCCATGCACGGATGCGACGTGGCCAAATGATGTCTGCCATCGGTATCTCAAATTCAAATCAGTCTGACCTTGTTCAATGTTTATACATTACAACATGCTCGTTTCCAAACTACATCGTGCAGATCTCTGTTATATTCATTCATGCATGGGTTTCAAACATCAGGATCTCTTATTCAAATATTTGAATTCAACTTTACATTGATTATGACCTCACCTATTCTTTTACACCCATACAGTAGTCTTCTCTTTATAAATGTACCACTAACTTTCTCTCGTGCATGCATGCACACACACTACCAGTCGGCATTATCCATCGCACGCATGCAATCTTTTTCTTCAGGTCGGTCTCCCATGAAGGCACACACCCACACACACACCCCTCTCCATCATATCGGGCATTCTTTTATCTCTCACGCGTGCATGCGCAACGATCGATGTTCCTCTATGTATGTGTGTATATAGCTAGGTCTTTCATAGTTTTCCACACAAACCGATCAATCGATATATCCAGTGAGGTCTCACCCTCTTTCCCACGTCCACATCGATCAATCTATACCTATCTATATAGGATTAACATATATAGCTAATAGACCCACATTAATTATATATCCAACGCCCCCCTCTCATCATCCATGCCTCCCGCTTCATCTCTCAGATGCGTGCACAATGGCGAAGACAGGGGGCAGTAAGGGCCCTGCCCCCTCCCCCCTAACATCACTATATATGGAGGCTAATATGAATGTGATCATTAGACAATTGCTGCTAAAAATGGTTTAAGTTCATGAATTGACCCTCCTCGTAAAGGATTAGCAATGCTTGGCCCCCTAGCTCATTTATTTTTCATGGCTCCGCCACTGCGCGCAACAGCGCACGTGTTCGCCCCATCTCTCTAAATATCGATCACGCACTTGTGCATTCCTTCATAGTCTCCCTCCACTCGACCCCTCGCACCATCTTCTAGCCCCCACCGGATTTTGCCACATGTACAATCTAGCAGACTCCATGGTTGAACTTAAGCATAATGCACAAACCTCAAAACAATAGTGGTTCTCTTTTGTTCTAGAATCGTCTGTATCATAACTGCCCAAACTTTTTTTCTAGTTGAATTGCCATTATTTGTTTTTACTTTATGCTTTACAACGCACAATTCCATGAATCATAAAATAGATTAAGGGCTTCTTTGATTCAAAGGATTCTCAAAGGAATTTTGGAGGATTCTAATCATTAGGAATTTTTCCTATCTTGGTTGTTTGATTCGTAGGATTGTAAACCATAGGAATTTTTCCATATGATTCATTTGCACTAGATTTCATAGGAAACATCCCATCCACTCAAACCTCTTTGAAAGAATTCTGCGTTTTTTCTATGCACAATCAAACACTCGTACAATCCTGTAGGATTCAAGAGACATTCCATTATAATCCCATGTTTTTCCTATTCCCGCGTTCTTAGCTTTTTTATAAAAACTAATTGATTTTGAATGAGATGAACTATAAGAATTAAACGAAGGGCTACATCAGGCATATATGACTCAGAGCTTACATGCTATAGTGTGGTACTTATTCATAATTTGGTTGCAAAATCTGATGCGTGCAATGCACGTGTACCTTACTAGTACTTCGAGTATGTGCAAAACACGTAAATTAGAATACCAATGGCACGCTACACAGTGTCTCTCTTATAGTTCATGAAGCCACGTGGCACATGTGGAGGCGTTGTCCCGACCTCCTTGCGTGGATTGATCACAGTGACGTGCTTCTGGTTCCAGAAGAATGTATTCGTCCTCCCTGAGCCATACTGGCAGTACATGCACGAAGCGAAGATGTGCACGCACGCCACGCACGCACTCATTCCCTCGCACGCACACGCGGGTACACGGGCGAATGCAATTTTGTACCAAGATCCATCCCATGTGATAATTTGACGCATGTAAAGTCGTTCACTTCATTGATGGTCAATTAATACAGCGCATGCAAATTGAGTGGACGTGAGGGCGGAAGAAAGACATTATTACTCCACTGCGCGCATGCGAGTAGTTAAATTGTGGGTTTCTAGTTGTACTTCCATTGGTCTCCTTAGTATTTTGTGCCAATTTTTGACAGTAACATAATATTTATGCATTTGAGCAGTGTAGTACTTGAAATTTATGTTTCGCTAAACTCGTCGGGAGCCATTTCGGGCCTCGAAACCAAAACCATCAATTAATCTTTACCTTGTTCCCATCACATTCGAAAGCCTGCTCACACCTACTAGTACGTACCAAACCTGAACGTGTTCCCACTATGCAGGTATTAGTACTAGTGCTAGTACTTAGGTTATAAAAAGGGGAACTACCTAACCGAAAATTACTCTACCTTTCATCCTCATAAGTGCTTCTTCTTCGTCCATCGTTGCCATGGCCGATGAGCAGAGCTCTAGGTTGGGAACTACTCGTAACAAGGGAGCGACAACCAAGGCTGCGGAAAAAAAGAGAGGGCTCGCCGCCACGCAGAGACCTCGAAATATCTCTCATGGGCAGGCGATGGCTCCCAGGAGCGCCCTAGCTGCGGAGGCGAACATGCCGAGCCGGCAGAGCTGGAGTCGTTATCCCTTGACGGCATGCCCGATCAGCTCAATAAGCACCTCAATAAGCAGAAGGAGTTCATCCAAGGCTTGATGATGTTGTTGAAGGAGAGCCTCGACGACATGCCTGCTGAGCTCAATCAGCAGGGGGAGTTGACCGTCGGCTTGGTGATGCTGCTAAAGAAGAGCATTGCCTTGGACAAGAAGGCGACCGGTGAAATCCTGCGACTTCAGGAGGACAAGGCGAAGCTCTGCCACGAGATTGACTTGTTGAAGGATAAGAACACCGGCTGGAAGAAGCTGCATGAGAATAGTAGTTCCTCGATGAAGATGCTGCAGGCCCTTGTCATGGAACAAAAGGAGGAGTTGGCGAAGCTCCGCATCGAGCACCGGCTGCTGTCAAGGTACGTAATGCGGCCGTGGAACAGATGATGAAGGCTCGTGTCGAGAAATCCCGCGTCATAGACAGAATGAAGAAGATGGCGGAGGAGACGCGCAAGGAGATGGAGGTCGTGGAGGAGATGAAGAAGCAGTTACGACTCCGCGGCGAATTAGATCATTTGGGGTGATAATCTTCCTTCTTCTTTTGCTCCTGTGTTTCATCTTTTGCTTTGGGTGTTTCGCCGCACGTGTCACGTTCTCTGCGAGGCATGAATAGAACAATGGTTTTTTGAGGGAATGAATAGAACAATGCTAACAATGAGATGACTAGTAAATTAGATCATTTTTTATCGCCATATGGCACTGGGCTGCCATGTTTCATGCTCCTCCATCGCAGTACTACTCCACTGGAAAACTTGAGTATACCACACGGTTCTTTACTCCTCCTCGATCAGGTCGTCGGCACATTTATACAAGCAGTCAAATCACAAGGCCCCGCCTTCCAGCAGTAATGAGCCGTCAAATCACAAAGGCCCTCGCCTCTCGTGAAACTGACCAAGCTAGACTGCCCGGCCCTCTAGCCTTTTAAAAAAATGTGTACTTTTGTAGAGCAGTAGTATCGATGGATTGCGCCATGGAGCAAAACTTGAATTTAAAAAAGGTGGTACATATAGAGAGCGCTCGTCGCCAAATTATGCATATAGTACTATTAAAAAGGCTAGCCACAATAATGGTGTCCCGCACAACCCACCCCTCAAATAAAACTAAGAGGGTGCTTGGATACGTTTTAGTCCCATGACTAAAAGTAGTGGGACTAAAACATGCTAGCCTCACCCATGCTTGGATCCAAATACTAAAAAGGCTAAAATCAAGTTAATGAGCTTTTATTATCCTCCAAACCCTCCAATCCAGAACTCGTCTATGTTAAAGGAGAGGAGTTAAATGAGTAGAGAGAGGACTAATCCACATTTTAGTAGGGGTACCCCTGACTAAATTTTTTTAGTCTCAAGACTAGTTTTAGCCCTGCTTTAGTCAGGGGTGCTTGGAACTTTAGCCTCTTAAAGAGACTATTTTTAGTCAGACTAAAATAAGTCCCTTGGATCCAAGCATCCTCTTCTGGAATTCTTTGACAAAACTAAGCACCCTGAAATTCTTTGACAACTAAACTGTTGGCTATATGATGTTGGCCATATATATTGTACGTATATAATGTGAAGAAACGAGTGGTAGTACTATACCAACTAAAAGATGAAATGTAAGAAATACTAGCATGTACATACTGAAGAGTTAAAGTAACAAGAAGAAACATAACATAGTTCTGCTGGGGGCTCAACACACCACACCCCTCAAATTAAATTAAGCACACCTGAAATTAAACTTTGCAACTATTCCGGTAGACACTGCGTTAGAACCACCATGAGCAATGACACTGCCACCTTACTCGGAGTCCTCGTCCACGTCCTCGACTTCATCCTTGTCCCTCTTCCTCTTGGCCGATACTTCTTTGCTTGAACCGCACACTTGGTTGTTGCTCTTCATCCAACCCTTATAGATATTGAAGCAAAGGTAGCCATCCATTGCAGCGTAGTGGATGTGGTCTATATCTAGTACATTCCGCTGCCATGCATGACGATGAAACGTGTATGGAGGTTTCTACAGTTTACCGTACGAAGGATGAACCATGGCTCCTAGTAGGGTCAGCATTGAAGGCTGACGAGAGGACACCAGCCAATTCTTCTGGAGGTCAAAGGGGTTGCCTACAACGAGAACTATCTGACGCAGGACATCCCTGTCGTTCTTAAAGTCTACAGTAACGAATTTCACTGTTTTGTCCTTGAGGAAGTTCCTAAAATCCTGGCACTCAACATCGGCATGGCATATGTGGTAGACCAAGAAAACGTTATGTACGCAAACCTGGATCATGGCGGGCTTCTTCCTCTCTTCGCCCCTTAGATCCTTCTCTGGTCCCAGGACTATGGTGTACTCAACATCTAGCCCAGCGACCCACTCATCATCTGAGTTTTCGAACATGCGTCTGAACCGAGAAAGGCATCCTCTCACCATCGCGGAAGAACGGGTGTAGATGACATCGAACTCATCGCCGGTGATGGTTCTAACCTTGTACTCACCACCGATCGTGGAGATTTGGGACGCCATGGATTTGGGAGGAGGGTTAGGATTAGTGGAACTGTCGTAATGTGAATGGACGGGACGACTAGGAGCGAACCGCCGTAGAATTTAAGGACGTGCGGGGACGAGTAGGAGCAAACTGCCAGTGTGCGAACGGTAAGGTAGTGGCTTTCCATTCTCCCATGATACGGGCTTCCGAGAGCCCTTGGATCTGAGATCAAACGGTTGCATGGTGTGATTCTAGACCTATGGGTGAATATCCTACCCTGGAGGGTTATTCTGCAAATATTCAGCAACTTAGCATTCGACCGTTTGATCTCAGATCCAAGGGCCGCCAGCAGCCCGTATCATGGTCGCGCCTACCACGACCGTCGCGTCGCTCGCGCGGTCGCGCCCTTGGAGATTTAACACAGTGCGTTAGGCTATCTGATGTTGGCATGTCATACATAGTCATCACTTAGTCACTCATACTACAACAAGGTTGGCTATAAGTGTATTTTTTTACTCCTCTCTATCTCTTTCTTCGTACTCCCTCCGTCCCATAATATAAGAATGTTTTTAACACTAGTGTAGTGCCAAAAATGTTCTTATATTATGGGACACAGGGAGTACTAGTATTTATTGCATTTGCCAAGGAGTGACCTCTTCCAATGAAATGGTGTTGGTAAGTTTGCTTCATTTAATTAGCTATAGACTCAAAATTGTCTTTTCACCTAGGTACACGCGCTTAGCACCGTTTCTTCCTTGGGTCACCAAACTAGTCTATCTCTTCTTGATTAACTTGCCACATCAGACTTTATGCCTATGTGGCAAGCTTAAGCACCTGTAGGAGCAAGTAAAAGTAAGTACAATAGTGCGCTTTACATGGCATTTTTGCATATGTGGAGGAAAGAGAGGCAAGGAAAAAGTGGAGAAGTGGGCTCTCATCCCAGAGCCAGCCTCTACTACATGGTGGAGCATTGGGAGATGCACCTGTATGGAGGTGGTCAGGAATCGGGAGACTCACGCCGGTCGTAGCGATGCAGTTAAAATTATAATGGCAAGTCAAATCACGGGGCCCCACCTGTCCAACAGTAACTCGTTGTCAAATCACACATGCCTACGTTCGCAGCAGCCTACTCCCTCGTCTTCTCGCGTCTCTGTCAAACCGACTAGGCGGAACTGCCCCGCCGCCTACCGCGCAGGAAAAGCCCCGCCCTCGACTTTTAAATAGTATACAGTATACTAATTTTGTATCCATGGATTGTGCCCGTGCCATGGAGCAAAGCGTCTAGAAAACGGAGGAGAGACGGTGGTCTTGCAATAGAGAAGAGGGAGAGGCGAGACGGTGGTTTTGGAATGGAGATGATGGAGAGGAGAGGAGGTGGTTTTGCAATGGAGAAGATCAGAAGAGGGAGAGGCGAGACGGTGGTTTTGGAATGGAGATGATGGAGAGGAGAGGAGGTGGTTTTACAATGGAGAAGAGGGAGAGGAGCGTGCGGCAGCGATTTAGGATTGGACGAGAGGGCCGGCGCGTTGTGACTGGATCAAAATCAAAATCAGTTTACCCTTCAATTAAGAAAGCGACCCCACATTAACTAGTCTCCCTTTTATTCTGGGTCATAATTGACCATGATTTTTGCACATAAAATATATGTTATACATTGCAAAAATAATATAATTTGAAAGTACATTCAGATACGAACCAAATGATACAATATTTTGTGACATGCATTCACATTTTGCTTGTCAAATACAGTACGTGGTCAAACTTTCACCCAAATACGCAAAACAACAAAAAATACTTCCAAGACTAGTGCCGCTCTTCTTCTCTTAAACCACCGCCGCTCCTCTCCTGTTCCAATCTAAATGCAGCGCCGCTCCTCTCCTCTTCCATTTCAAAACCACCTCCCCTCATCTCCTGTTCCAGTCCAAAACCAGCGTCGCTCCTCTCATGTTCTAATCCAAAACCAGCGCTGCTCCTCTCCTCTTCCATTTAAAAACCACCACCGGCGAGTGACGGTGCTGCAGAGAAGTAGATCGATGGAGGAATACAACCGATACGTGAGGATCGCAGATGGCGACCCTGTGAAGCTAGCTAGGATGTTGGAGATACAGTTTTGATTTGACAACAAGGACCAACTAGCAGCGACGGCGACATCCATCGCCAAATATCTGCAACAGAGTGAAAAGGGGGCAATACTCCCGGAGGGAGTCGCGCCGGAGTACATAGAGCTGCTCCTCTGGGCCATGGAGCAAACAGATTCACCGAATCCGATCGTGAGGGAGAAGTGGTGGGACTATCGATCCCAGATGGAGCATCCACCAGAGATTGAATGATCGAGCATCTACAGGGTGTCGTTTGTGAGAGTGTCCTACCAGAGCGAGCCGGTGGAGTCTTCGTCGACCGAACCCAACTGCAAGAGGATAAAAGCAGTTGGCCCGATGACGCTTCCCCGCCATCGCCTCCCACGCCGTTCACATCGTCTCACAGGGCGGCTGTCTGCCGCCAAGGAATAGGAGGGGGCTACCCCCCACCCCAATAGTCGGGCAGGTTGTGAATTGTCAGGAGGAGCTTAGGGTTGTCAGTATTTGCAGGTTGTGAATTGTGTTTTGTGTTGTGTATTTTCAGAGTACTTTCATATATGAATGTCTTTTGAATTTCAGATTTGCAGTATTGAGCATATGAAGTATTTAATGAATTCTAGATATCTATTTTTAGCACTTAAAAATGTAGTTTCATAGGAGTATAAAAGTGTAGACAATGTGATTCTCAGAGAAGAAACTTCAAGTTTCAGTTTCAGATAAGAAACTGCAAGTTCAGTTTCAGATAAGAAACTGCAACTTTCAGAGGCAGAGCATTTATATTAACACGGCCTTTTCAAACAAGGTTAACATCATGTTGCAAGTTTTATTCATGGTCGAAAATGGAACTACCAGCCAGTTAACATCATGCTGATCAACATTCATGCATAGCACATCTTCATATGATGCACAGTCAAAATGCCCACACAATGTCGAGTGTGCGAAACACAGAAAAAACGAGGGACGAAGTGTTGGCAATTGTTGGACGTGGTTTTGGGCTGCCCCGTCTAGGCTTTCATTTTTAACATGCGCAGCCCACGCCCTCGGATGGGAGGTCCATAGGCTTGTTTGTATTTTCTTAGGGCCGTCATGTATCGACCGGCCTATGGACCTCCCATCTGAGGTTTTATTTTTGGTAGCCCAATTTATGTTTTTTTTAAGAAAACATAGAGGTCTGTTCTATTTTTCTATATAAGAATAAGAACGCCAGGTCCAACTTATGTTTCCCTAACTATATTATATATTTAAATTATTTTATATGTTGACTATTTAGTTCACATAATTGGCAAATAGATGACCGCTCTCGCGATCCCCTTCGCCCCCGCCACCACCTCCACCCTCGCCACCGCCCCCGCTACTACCTCCACCCTCACCGCCGCCATAGATCTCGCCGCCACCCCCCGCCTCCTGACTCCGGGCGCGCCTGCCCCCCTCAGCAAGTCCGCTCGCGCGCTCCATGAAGTCACCGGCCATATTCACGGGGGAATGGCTGGAAGACAGGAAGATGTACAAGATGCATCTACCACATGTCTACAAAGCCTTCCCGTGGATGCTCCAGCCGCTCAACTCCGTCGCGCCGGCGGTGCTGCCGATCCGTGATGGAGGGAGCGGGCGATGCCGATCCGTGACTACGCTCTCTCCTGGACCCAGTGCACGCACGAATGGAGGGAAGAAGATGAGGAAGCTGCGAGGGAGGAAGCCGAGGAGGGACCAAATCTGTTCTCTCACTCGCGCAGGTATGCTCGGATGTGCAAGGATCATGTGGATTGGGAGCTGCTGAATCTAGCCCTGCGGATCTACTTCGAAGGAGATTTCTCGGAAAAGCACAGGATGCCCCACCCCAGGGAGCCGCCAATTGCTTTCGTTTGATGGGCGAAAGGAGAAGTGAATTCAGGAGATCCACGCCGTGCTACGAGATGGGAATGCTTGACTGGACTCATACCCCAAACCTGCAGAAGATTGAAATTAGGCTTGCAATATGCTTCAATTGAGTTGTCTGGTGGTTATTTCTCCTTCCTGAGAGACAATATCTGGCTAGAGGATGAGAAGGAACCAGGAACTCCGATGAATTTCCCCTATCACAATGGGGGGAGCGCCGGTTGGGCAGTGGTATGGCCCACCTCCGCCCCAAATGGGAGCACAATCTGGGCAAGCTCCTGTAATTGCCCAAGATCAATCTGCTGGTGGTTCTGACTCTCAGATCAGTGGGAAATCTCAAGGCAAGAATCAGTAAAAGAAGAGACAGGACATCCAGAAAACTGCTCCTGCCCCTGCTTCGGGCCTTATGGCATACTCTGAGGTGATCTGCTACAACTTTGGGGAACCAGGGCATCATTTGGATAAATGTGTCAAGCCCAAGAGTTGTTTTATCTGCAAAATGGTTACCCATAAAGTTGAGAATTGCCCTGTCAGAAGGAAAACCCACAGTTCTGCTAGATATGTTGGAAGTGCTGCTCCAGGATTACGGTTCTACCACATAGACCCACCTGATGAAAATGCTCAGTATCATGGCTCCCTGGAGAATGTGGGGATTGTTCTGGTAGAAGCTGGTGAAGTGACCAAGCAGGAACTTGCCACTGAGTTTGTAGACATTTACAAAACCAACAGACCCTGGCCAATCAATGCCCTAGATGAGTGGACATTCTTGGTCAAATTCCCTCCTGAAATAGATGTAGTTCAAGTTGCTGGATACCCCTGTTTTGGTCTCAAAAAAGACAATGTGGTAGTCAATGTTGATGTCTGGAAAGGCAGGATTAAGGATAAAGAGGACCTCCAGGAAACTTGGATCAAGATCAGGAAATTGAACCCCCAAGTGGTGTGACTGGACTATGATGGATCAAATCACTTCCACTCTGGGGGTCTTACTGGATGTGGATTGGCGGCATAATTTCAAGTCATTCTATGAAACTGATCGTTTCAAAATTTCAGCCTAATCGGAGTTCCGGATCTCCGGGAATATAAGTGTAAGTGCATCTAGTGCCACCCCTAGTTGGTTTTGGAGTATTGATGACAAACCTAGTTGGGGGACTGATGTGTTTGTGAGAATTGCAGGATAACACAGGTAGAAGTCCCTCATTGATTCGGTTTCACTACCAGAGATGACCCCTAAAAATGTACGAAGACATTGAAGACAATGGTGGTTCATGAAGATATTCATATTGAAGACAATGACATGTGAAGACTCCCTATGAAGCTTATGGAACTCGAAGACTTAGATCCTTCATAGTTTTACTTCATTTATGTTGTGTCATAGGAACCACCGTACTATTAAGTGGGGTCCAAGAGAACCAGTCAGGACGACTGAAGTGATGCCTAATTCAAATCCTATGTCTTCGAGCGAAGACTATGAGAGAAAATCTTGTCCAGAGTCAGACAAGTCAGCTTTGCTTGTAGCCCAAGTAAAGTTGTCGTGTGAGTTTGAAATCCGACCGTTGGTACACGTGTCAGTTCCTTAGTGACCCAGGGTCATTTCAGACAAATCAGGTCGGGTTGCCCAGTGGCTATAAATAGTCCACCCCTACAACCATAAACGGTTGGCTGCTCAGATTTCAGTGCACGGCTTTTGTCGTTTGAGAGCAACCCACCTCGAAGCCTTTGAGAGAAAATTCCTAGCGAGGAGAAAAGCCCTAACCACCCAGAGCCAGAGTAAATTGGGCATCACTTAAGTCTTCTTGTCTGAGTGATCTGAAGACTTATTACACTTGAGGACTGTCCATCCTCCAGCCGGTTAGGCGTCGCGTTCTGAGCATCCAAGAGAAATTGTGGATTGCCGGTGAACGAAGTCTGTGAAGGTTTGGGAGTCTACCTTGAAGACTTACTAGAGTGATTGGGTGAGGTTTGTGCGACCTTCGCTCAAGGAGAAAATGGTGAGGACTGGGTGTCCTGAGCTGCGTGTTCAGGACTGGTTGTCCGGGACTGTGTGTCCTTTGGTTTAAATACCTAGCCGCTCCAACCAGACGTACAGTTGTCACAGCAACTGGAACTGGTCCAACAAATCATTGTCTTCAACGTGTCACTGGTTTCATCTTCACCTCCTTTTTACTTACCGTTACACATTGTGAAGCCATTGCATGCTTGCTTTATCTTTTGTCTTCACAACTTAACTGTATGATTTGTTTGGCTTCATAACTTCTTCCTACCTGATCCTTATTACACTGAAGTTGTTTGTCACTGTGCTTTCACTATACTGAATACTTGACCATGGCTTGCCTTGTGTAATCTAACTTCCGCTGCATAGTGATAGGCTTGTCTATTCTATTTGTCTTCATAACTTCCACGTTTTGAAGACTTTCATAAAAATCGCCTATTCACCCCCCCTCTAGTCGATATAACGCACTTTCAATTGGTATCAGAGCAAGGTGCTCCCTTGTTCTGTGTGATTCGGTTTAACCACCTGGAGTTTTAGCTATGTCGACTGCAGGGGTAATTAAAGTCTCCGCTGCGTGCCCCGTCTTCGATGGAATTGAATATCCCTACTGGAAGAATAAGATGCGCATGCATCTTGAAGCCATTGACGTCGACCTATGGTATGTCGTCGAAAACGGCGTTCCCAAGGCTGGAGAAGGTGTCACTTGTGACGCCCGGATAATCATGCTACAGTAATCCCACGCTAATCATGCCACGTCACCTTGGTTACTGTTGCTAATCTATCGTTAGGTCAAAACCGGTCCAAAATTCAAATTCAAAGTTTGGTAAATAATGACGGTTTTCAAAAATTAAAATAAAATGTTCGGTTTGTACTAAATATTGCATATGTAATTATGATGTAGTAAACACATTTTTATAAAATGCCTAAATAATTTAAAATGAAATAAAAACAGAAAAGGAAAATAAATAAAACAAAGAAACTAACAAAAAAAAAGAGGGAACCCCCTCCCACGGCCTACTGGCCTAGTTGGCCGGCCCATTCGGGCGCAGGCCCAACCGGCCCCCCTCCCCTTATCCATCCCCCCCCGAAACCCTAACCACCCCGTCACCCACTCCCCCCCCCCACGACCCACTCCCTCTCCCCCCTCTCCTCTCGATCCCATCTGGATCGGGGAGAGGCCTGACCCCGTCGCCCGTCCCCGCAAGCATCCTCCCCCTCCCCGCGCTCGTCCCCTACGTGCCCATGGCCGCACACGCCTGGCGTTGTCCCCTGGCGCCCCCTGCTCGCGATGCTCCCCGTGTCGCGCCTGCCGAGCTGTTGCGCCGCCGCTTGCCTGCTCCCGCACCTCGCTCCGCCCGACGCCGCAGGACGCCGCCGCCCGCCGGAGAGGACCCCCTCCCTCGCGCCCGTGCCATGGCCTCCTCCTCGCCTGGACGCCGGACGCCATCGCCGGGCCTCCTCGCTGGCCTGCTTCCTCCCACGTCGCCGTCGTCGCCGTCGTCCTCCCCAAGCCCCACTGCCCCGTTCCCTGCTCCTCGATGTGAGCTTCGCCTCGCCCCGGCCTCTTCTCTCTCCCTCGCCACGCGCTCACTGCCTCGACGGCCGCGCCCCGGCGCCCCTGGACGCGCCCTGGCCGTGCGCGCGCACGCGTCCGCGCTGGTCTTGCCCCGCCCATGGCCGCGCCCTCGCGCTCCCTCCCGTCCTCTCCCCGCACCCGCCCACGCCGGCGCCGTCCGCTGCTGCCGGCCCGCGTGCGCCCCACCGGCCTCTCCCTGCTCCGGCGCCCTGCCGGGCTTGCCCGCCCGCTCGGGCTGCGCCCCACGCCCGTGCCCGCTAAGGCCACAGGGGCCTTTTGACAGCTGGGCCCCAAAACCCCCTCTGTGTCTATGACGAAGGGGGCCCCCACCCCAGAACGATTTTAAAAAAAAGGAATTAAAAATATATATATATATATATATTGTAAAAAATAATAATTAATTAATGAAAGAAATAATTAACTTAATTAATTTTGATTAATGAAACTAATCAATTAATTAACCTAATTAACTACTGTTAATTAGCTAAATTAATTAATATGATAGTGGGGCCCACCCCCTAATTAATTTTGATTAGATTAATTAAACCGTTTAATTAAAATGTGTCACTGACCAGTGGGACCCACTGGTCAGGTTGACCAAGTCAACTTTGTTGACTGCTGATGTCAGCATGACATCATGCTGATGTCATTAATTCATTTTCGAATTAATTAATTAATTAAATTCTAGAAATTGATAAAATCTTTAGAAAATCATATCTTTTAATCCGTAACTCGGATTAAAATATTTTCAACATGAAAGTTGCTCAGAACGACGAGACGAATCTGGATACGCAGCCCGTTCGTCCGCCGCGCATCCTTAGCATAGCAAACACGCAACTTTCCCTCTTCGGTTCATTTGTCCGAAAACGCGAAACACCGGGGATATTTTCCCGGATGTTTCCCCCCTTCACCGGTATTACCTCGTACCGCGTCAGGTCACCCCTAGCACAACGTAATGCCGCATCTTGCCTTTTGTTACATTGATTGCTCTGTTATTTATTGTGTTCCCCCTCCGTTACTTCTTTCCGGTAGACCTCGAGATTGCCGGAGACCCCCAGTACGACTACGGTGCAGATGACCCCTCTCTCTCTTGCCAGAGCAACCAGGCAAGCCCCCCCTTTGATCACCAGATATCGCCTATTCTTCTCTATACTGCTTGCATTAGAGTAGTGTAGCATGTTACTGCTTCCCGTTAATCCTATACTGATGCATAGCCTGTCCTTGCTACTACTATTGCTACCTTTACCTGCAAACCTAATGCTTAGTATAGGATACTAGCTTATCATCAGTGGCCCTACATTCTTGTCCGTCTGCCATGCTATATACTTTATATTGGGCCGTGATCACTCGGGAGGTGATCACGGGTATATACTATATACTTTATACATGATACATGTGGTGACTAAAGACGGGTAGGCTCGTAGGAGCACCCGCGAGTGGATCTTTGAGGCGGAGCGACAGGGCAGGTTCCGACCACCTAGGAGAGAGGTGGGCCTGGCCCTGTTCGGCGTTCGCGGATACTTAACACGCTTAACGAGATCTGGGTATTTGATCTGAGTCTGGCCATTTGGTCTATACGCACTAACCATCTACGTGGGAGCAGTTATGGGTATCCCGGCGTCGTGGTATCAGCCGAAGCCTTCGTGACGTCAGTGACTGAGTGGCGCGTGCCGGATTGGACTGGAAGGCCACTAGGCTAGGTCTGCTTCCGGCCGCGTTCGCAACGTGCAGGTGTGCAAAGGGCGATGGGCCCAGACCCCTGCGCCATAGGGTTTAGACCGGCGTGCTGACCTCTCTGTTGTGCCTAGGTAGGGCTGCGACGTGTTGATCTTCCGAGGCCGGGCATGACCCAGAAAAGTGTGTCCGGCCAAATGGGATCGAGCGTGTTGGGGTATGTGGTGCACCCCTGCAGGGAAGTTTATCTATTCGAATAGCCGTGTCCCTCGGTAAAAGGACGACCCGGAGTTGTATCTTGACCTTATGACAACTAGAACCGGATACTTAATAAAACACACCCTTCCAAGTACCAGATACAACCGGTGATTGCTCTCTCACAGGGCGACGAGGAGAGGATCATCGGTTAGGTTTATGCTATACGATGCTACTTGGAGGACTTCAGTCTACTCTCTTCTACATGCTGGAAGACGGAGGCTGCCAGAAGCGTAGTCTTCGAAAGGACTAGCTATCCCCCTCTTATTCTGGCATTCTGCAGTTCAGTCCACTTATAATAGCCTTATCCCAGTTGATACCAATGCATACATATGTAGTATAGCTCCTTGCTTGCGAGTACTTTGGATGAGTACTCACGGTTGCTTTCTCCCTCTTTTCCCTCTATCCCTTCTACCTGGTTGTCACAACCAGGTGTTGGAGCCCAGGAGCCAGACGCCACCGTCGACCACGACTCCTACTACGCCGGAGGTGCCTACTACGTGCTGCCCACTGATGACGACCAGGAGTAGTTTAGGAGGATCCCAGGCAGGAGGCCTGCGCCTCTTTCAATCTGTATCCCAGTTTGTGCTAGCCTTCTTAAGGCAAACTTGTTTAACTTATGTCTGTACTCAGATATTGTTGCTTCCGCTGACTCGTCTATGATCGAGCTCTTGTATTCAAGCCTTCGAGGCCCCTGGCTTGTAATATGATGCTTGTATGACTTATTTTATTTGTAGAGTTGTGTTGTGATATCTTCCCATGAGTCCCGGGGGCGTCACAAGTTGGTATCAGAGCCGACTGCCTGTAGGAATCCCCCTTCCACACTCCTTGGCCGAAGTCGAGTCTAGACATTACAAAAACTTTTACTAACATGGCTGTGCGGCTTACGGGCCCACGTCGCCATCTGGGTGGTATTAGGATCTTTTACTCCTCGATCCTTACTCTGGGACTCTGAACTCTCTTCTATTCGGGTTAAATAATTTTGCTAAAATCCAACTCTAGGTTCTCGTTACCACTTCCTGCCAGAGAGCCCTTTAATACGGATGATCGGCTGCTTCAACGAAAGATTCTGACAATACTCTCGGATGTTCCCTCGATACTTTGTGCCATCCCTCTTGCAATTCCCCTTCCACCGTAAACCCTTAAGGATAACTACTTACAGTTGTTGTTCTTACATTCAGCCCCAGTTGATCTTGTTATTACAAGATACCCTGAAATTCTCTCTAATGTTACGAGGATACGTTGTGCCTACTGCCTTGCAGTTCTTGCCACATGAATATCCCTACGGATAATTTCTCACACTTACCGAGTATCCACTCATCTCCAGTTGATTCATGTATGTCATCAATCCTCGAAATACCATTCGATCTTCCAAAAATCCTCAGGAGCCTATTGCTCTTGAAATTTCTTCTTGCTTACATTTTGGTTAATCCCATAAGTCTAGTAATCTTATTGGCATCCTTTGCCACTACCCTTTTGAGTCCATTGATTCAATAAGATGCGAATGCTCGCATTCCTCAGTCGAATCCTTGAATTCATTCTTCCGACTCAGTGTCAATTTGTACATGAGCTGGATATCGACCAATCAAATTGCCATCGAATGTACCCCTAAGCCTACTCAACTTATCCATCCTTGATCAGAGTGTTGCTTCTGATCCCCTGATTTGGAAATCATAATTCTTTTGCATGCGAACTTTGAATTAGTCAGTTGTTTCTATAATCAGGTCTACTTGCATTCTTCTTACTCTGGTTGAGTACCAATGCTCACATCATATCCCTTGTGGACCATCGGTTCCTTTGTTGGATTTTATCCGACAGGGTGCTTCATATTGAATAACCTTGTGAGCCTTTCCATGGGTATATAATGCCTTTGGTAAATTGTATCATTTGCTTTCTCCAGCATACTCTACTCTCGAGCTTGAGTTATTTATTCCTGAAATTCTGGTATATGCTCCTAAGATGCCTCGATGGGTTGAACCTATGCCTTCCATATTATGTGTGAACTCGAAAGTTTTCACGAGTCATAGTCGTCTGGTATTTTGCCAGATAATTCAACCCCACAACTTCTTCGAAAAAGAGAAGTGAATGAAAGGTTATACACTGAAGAAGTGGGAGTCGACCTTGAACTTTTGTTCATGCCCATGGACACGATGTATATCCTATCATGGAAGCTTCTTGTAATAATAACTATCCCCTTGATATAATATCATTTGGTATCTGTGAATTGATCCTTGCAATCGTGGTTCCGACCATATGTTCTTCTTTGATCCCATTTCTCGGGCAAGTTTAAGCGCTTGTCTTCTGTAGAGCAATACCCCAGTCCAACCTCTACTTTGATCCGTCGTCGAGTATTACCCCCTCTGGTATATTGAGATTATCATGGAACTGCATAACTTCTTATGAGTTCTTCTTCAAGTATTATTTCTCACTGATTCCAAAATTTTCCCCGGATTCTGAGTTGTTAGACACTCAAGGACACCGATAGTGAATTGAGTCTGTACTCCGATTCAATAACTATAAGTAATTTTCATTGCTTACGAGTTTAATAATCCTTCAAGTCATTCCTAGCCCGGTTGGCTATATCATTATCATGCTAAATTTTAACCGTGCTACCTAGTCCAGATTCCTGGGTGCACCCTTCTATCATTGTTCAGTTGTCTATGTTTCCCTCGAGCATACATCATTATATCATTTGATCTGACAAATGATATTTCCTTGTTCACCTAATTGTGGAAATCCATCTTTTTGGGAAATCTCGATGATATGTCGCTGAGTCCATCAGCCACCTCCTCATCCACTCCTTGGTTTAATGCCGAACTCTGGTTTCGGGACCTGCTTCCACAGTCCATTTCTCGATAATCTTGTAACTCCATCTCGTCAAATTGTGTTTGCCCGCTTCCTTCTCGGGCATCATGAGTCCAAGGTATCATGCACCAATCAGATCTGGATCTTGGTCAGATATGATGATTGGTACATATTTCCAAGAGTTATAACATTGGTCTTTATATGACCTGGTAAGATGGTGTCATGCCTAGCACACCTGGCCGGAGGACCTATTGTTATAGTCCCCTTTTTAGCAAAGTTATCCATTTTTCCATGAGGAAACTGTAAGACTTATTCTATGAGTTGTTCCTGATGGATCCTTTGTGTAACCCGAAGTCTGACCTTTGCTTGAATACCATGTCAGCGCTATCTCGAAGCATGTCTATGGTACTCAGATTTTCAATAAGAACATTTGAAGCACCATGCTAAATGTTTCTTGTTGAAATTGCCCAAACACCGTTGTATGGGTAATGTCATGAAATTTGTCTCTCCTACCTAAAAGAGTTTTCTACCTTCTATCCGGTCTTGGATATAATACTCTGCTTGTTCTTGGGAAGGATATACCCCTGAAATATGTGTTTAATCACATTTTCCTTTCCATTCTTCTGTTTAATCTAAGAATCACATTTTTCCTTTCCATTGTTTTGTTTAACCTTTCTTGTGATCTATATGATCCAAGCAGAAATATTCTCCTATTTATGTAAACACCGTGGTGTACAATTCTGTTAGCATGACCCTGTTACTATTGTTGATGACATTCCGGTAGCCACCGATGGACGAGAACTTTGCCTAATGGCTCGCCTCGTTCAACGAGCAGGAAAATGGTTCTCTTCGTCCCTCGCCCTTGGTACCGACATTGTTGCCAACATAAATGATAGGCTACCCTCTGACATGTCTTGCTATCACGACCGTGCAAGATATCAACGCTTTTCCTACTTTTAACCACATGGTGGGCCCACAACCCACAGTTGCACAGGATCGAAACCTGACCCTCCTATACACCCCTGGTTTCCAAATTTAATTCCTCGCACTTGGCCTCGTTTGTGATTCACGAGCCACCTTCCGAGAAATCATCAATTCTGGTATTGGACACAATACTTATTCCCATTGCTTTGAACCCCATTTCACGCCATGTTTCAGGCATCAAGCGATTGCATGCCCGCTCGAAACTTCCCATGTTACCTCCTTACCTTGCTCTCGATATTTTCGTAAATTTCAATTCGAGAGTTACTTTTCGCCATGTTCCCTAATGATTATCTACCGGATAAGCAACCATGCAGAATTCTATTCTTCCAGTATACCCATCCTTTACTCCTCTGTAAGTACGATGGGGTTCCCAAAGGAAGGACGACAGCTTCCTCATGATTCATTGATGTAGAGAAATGAAGACATCAACGCTATGGATCAACCTCTTCAAGAAGGGCAACCAAGACCGAGAAGACATGTTACAATTTCGTAACCAGAACTTCCCCCTACTCCCCTCTTAAATCTCGGGACGACATTTCTTGTAGTAGAGGAGAATTGTGACGCCCGGATAATCATGCTACAGTAATCCCACGCTAATCATGCCACGTCACCTCGGTTACTGTTGCTAATCTATCGTTAGGTCAAAACTGGTCCAAAATTCAAATTCAAAGTTTGGTAAATAATGACGGTTTTCAAAAATTAAAATAAAATGTTCGGTTTGTACTAAATATTGCATATGTAATTATGATGTAGTAAACACATTTTTATAAAATGCCTAAATAATTTAAAATGAAAAAAAAACAGAAAAGGAAAATAAATAAAAGACAGAAACTAACAAAAAAAGAGGGAACCCCCTCCCACGGCCTACTGGCCTAGTTGGCCGGCCCATTCGGGCGCAGGCCCAACCGGCCCCCCTCCCCTTATCCATCCCCCCCCCCCCCGAAACCCTAACCACCCCGTCACCCACTCCCCCACCCCCACGACGCCACTCCCTCTCCCCCTCTCCTCTCGATCCCATCTGGATCGCGGAGAGGCCCGACCCCGTCGCCCGTCCCCGCACGCCTCCTCCCCCCCCCCCCCCCCCCGCGCGCTCGTCCCCTACGTGCCCATGGCCGCACACGCCTGGCGTTGTCCCCTGGCGCCCCCTGCTCGCGATGCTCCCCGTGCCGCGCCTGCCGAGCTGTTGCGCCGCCGCTTGCCTGCTCCCGCACCTCGCTCCGCCCGACGCCGCAGGACGCCGCCGCCCGCCGGAGAGGACCCCCTCCCTCGCGCCCATGCCACGGCCTCCTCCTCGCCTGGACGCCGGACGCCATCGCCGGGCCTCCTCGCCGGCCTGCTTCCTCCCACGTCGCCGTCGTCGCCGTCGTCCTCCCCAAGCCCCACTGCCCCGTTCCCTGCTCCTTGATGTGAGCTTCGCCTCGCCCCGGCCTCTTCTCTCTCCCTCGCCACGCGCTCACTGCCTCGACGGCCGCGCCCCGGCGCCCCTGGACGTGCCCTGGCCGTGCGCGCGCACGCGTCCGCGCTGGTCTTGCCCCGCCCATGGCCGCGCCCCCGCGCTCCCTCCCGTCCTCTCCCCGCACCCGCCCACGCGGGCGCCGTCCGCTGCTGCCGGCCCGCGTGCGCCCCACCGGCCTCTCCCTGCTCCGGCGCCCTGCCGGGCTTGCCCGCCCGCTCGGTCTGCGCCCCACGCCTGTGCCCGCTAAGGCCACAGGGGCCTTTTGACAGCTGGGCCCCAAAACCCCCTCTGTGTCTATGACGAAGGGGGCCCCCACCCCAGAACGATTTAAAAAAAGGAATTAAATATATATATATATATATAGTAAAAAATAATAATTAATTAATTAAAGAAATAATTAACTTAATTAATTTTTATTAATGAAACTAATCAATTAATTAACCTAATTAACTACTGTTAATTAGCTAAATTAATTAATATGACAGTGGGGCCCAACCCCTAATTAATTTTGATTAGATTAATTAAAATGTTTAATTAAATTGTGTCACTGACTAGTGGGACCCACTGGTCAGGTTGACCAAGTCAACTCTATTGACTGCTGATGTCAGCATGACATCATGCTGATGTCATTAATTCATTTTCGAATTAATTAATTAATTAAATTCTAGAAATTGATAAAATCTTTAGAAAATCATATCTTTTAATCCGTAACTCGGATTAAAATATTTTCAACATGAAAGTTGCTCAGAACGACGAGACGAATCTGGATACGCAGCCCGTTCGTCCGCCGCGCATCCCTAGCATAGCAAACACGCAACTTTCCCTCTTCGGTTCATTTGTCCGAAAACGCGAAACACCGGGGATATTTTCCCGGATGTTTCCCCCCTTCACCGGTATCACCTCGTACCGCGTCAGGTCACCCCTAGCACAACGTAATGCCGCATCTTGCCTTTTGTTACATTGATTGCTCTGTTATTTATTGTGTTCCCCCTCCGTTACTTCTTTCCGGTAGACCCCGAGATTGCCGGAGACCCCCAGTACGACTACGGTGCAGATGACCCCTCTCTCTCTTGCCAGAGCAACCAGGCAAGCCCCCGCTTTGATCACCAGATATCGCCTATTCTTCTCTATACTGCTTGCATTAGAGTAGTGTAGCATGTTACTGCTTCCCGTTAATCCTATACTGATGCATAGCCTGTCCTTGCTACTACTGTTGCTACCTTTACCTGCAAACCTAATGCTTAGTATAGGATGCTAGCTTATCATCAGTGGCCCTACATTCTTGTCCGTCTGCCATGCTATACTATTGGGCCGTGATCACTCGGGAGGTGATCACGGGTATATACTATATACTTTATACATGATACATGTGGTGACTAAAGACGGGTAGGCTCGTAGGAGCACCCGCGAGTGGATCTTTGAGGCGGAGCGACAGGGCAGGTTCCGACCACCTAGGAGAGAGGTGGGCCTGGCTCTGTTCGGCGTTCGCGGATACTTAACACGCTTAACGAGATCTGGGTATTTGATCTGAGTCTGGCCATTTGGTCTATACGCACTAACCATCTACGTGGGAGCAGTTATGGGTATCCCGGCGTTGTGGTATCAGCCGAAGCCTTCGTGACGTCAGCGACTGAGTGGCGCGCGCCGGATTGGACTGGAAGGCCACTAGGCTAGGTCTGCTTCCGGCCGCGTTCGCAACGTGCAGGTGTGCAAAGGGCGATGGGCCCAGACCCCTGCGCCATAGGGTTTAGACCGGCGTGCTGACCTCTCTGTTGTGCCTAGGTAGGGCTGCGACATGTTGATCTTCCGAGGCCGGGCATGACCCAGAAAAGTGTGTCCGGCCAAATGGGATCGAGCATGTTGGGGTATGTGGTGCACCCCTGCAGGGAAGTTTATCTATTCGAATAGCCGTGTCCCTCGGTAAAAGGACGACCCGGAGTTGTATCTTGACCTTATGACAACTAGAACCGGATACTTAATAAAACACACCCTTCCAAGTACCAGATACAACCGGTGATCGCTCTCTCACAGGGCGACGAGGAGAGGATCATCGGTTAGGTTTATGCTATACGATGCTACTTGGAGGACTTCAGTCTACTCTCTTCTACATGCTGGAAGACGGAGGCTGCCAGAAGCGTAGTCTTCGAAAGGACTAGCTATCCCCCTCTTATTCTGGCATTCTGCAGTTCAGTCCACTTATAATAGCCTTATCCCAGTTGATACCAATGCATACATATGTAGTATAGCTCCTTGCTTGCGAGTACTTTGGATGAGTACTCATGGTTGCTTTCTCCCTCTTTTCCCTCTATCCCTTCTACCTGGTTGTCGCAACCAGATGTTGGAGCCCAGGAGCCAGACGCCACCGTCGTCGACGACTCCTACTACGCCGGAGGTGCCTACTACGTTCTGCCCGCTGATGACGACCAGGAGTAGTTTAGGAGGATCCCAGGCAGGAGGCCTGCGCCTCTTTCGATCTGTATCCCAGTTTGTGCTAGCCTTCTTAAGGCAAACTTGTTTAACTTATGTCTGTACTCATATATTGTTGCTTCCGCTGACTCGTCTATGATCAAGCTCTTGTATTCGAGCCTTCGAGGCCCCTGGCTTGTAATATGATGCTTGTATGACTTATTTTATTTGTAGAGTTGTGTTGTGATATCTTCCCGTGAGTCCCGGGGGCGTCACATCACTGCTGCTGATGTCAAGAAGTTCACTCAACTGGACTCTACTGCCAAGAATATCATCTGTGGTCATCTGACCAAGGGACAGTACGGCCGTGTAAGTGCCTTGAAGACATCCAAGCTGGTCTGGGACTGGCTCTCCAAAGTCAATGAAGGCATCTCAACCCAGAGAGATCAGAGAATCAGTGTTCTTCGCAATCTCTTCAACCGCTTCAAGCGAAATGACAATGAGAATGTCTAGCACACATTTGACCAGCTCACTGACATCACAAATGAGCTTCAAGCCCTCGGCACCACTGAGATCACCAAACATGAAATCGTCAAGACGCTGCTGAGATCACTTGACAGTTCATTTGACATCCTAGCCCTGATGATTCAAGAACGTCTAGATTTCAAGACACTCGATCTGTCTGACATACTTGAGAGGCTCAACACACACGAGTTTCAGCTTTTTGAGAAAAGAGATATCTACGGTCCAAACTATGGGCGAACTCGTGCCTTGAAGGCAAAAGCTGTGTCCTCATCTGAAGAAGAATCGGACAGTTGTTCTGATGATCCTGAAGACATTGGACGGGAACTTGCAATGCTAGTGAAGTTCCAGAAATTCACCAAGAAGAAAGGCTTCAGAAAGACTTCACGATCAAGCTCAAGGAATGATGAAGCTTCTGCTCATGACTACAAGAAGAAAACATGTCACAAGTGCAAGAAAACTGGACACTTCATCTCTGAGTGTCCACAGTGGGACAATGAGAGCAGAAAGAAGAAGAAGAGCAAGGAATATGACTCCGACAACAAAAAGAAGAAATACTTGAAGTCTTCTTCCAAGTCTTCCTCAAAGTCTTCATCACACAAGAAGAGCTCAACTGGCAAGGCTTGTGCGTTTGTTGGCAAGGAAATGGATTCAGAGGAGGAGTCCGCTTCTGAGGAGGCAGAGGTGGAGTCTGAGGAGGATTCTGATTCTGGCATCGCGAGTCTGGCTACAGCCTACGTCGCCAAGTCCATCTTCAACACTGAAGACAATGACTTCATCACCAACACCGATGCAAATGACAAGGACGACTCTACTCCTACCTACTGCTTCATGGCACGCGGTGCCAAGGTAAACACACGCACTACTCACTATCAAACATCCAGTGACGATGACTCTGATTGTGATTCAAAACCCAGCTACAAAACACTTGCTAAAATTGCAACTGAACAACAAAAAGGCTATGGAACATATTCAAAAACTGTTAGACAGAAGCGATGATCTGTTGGGTGCTGAAATGACTCGTTCTGAATTCTTAATTGAAGACATAAAAAATCTTCATGTTAAGTATCAGGAGCTTGAAGATCGTCTTGAGACTCTCTCAACTACTCATGAAAAGCTTTCCTATGATTATCTTCAAAAGAAGCAAGATCTTGAGAAGTTGAGAGCGGATCATGTAGATCTTCAAAAGGAAAACGAGTCACTTCGAGCCGAAGAGATCAGTTCCGCTCAAGAAGGATTTGAACCACCATGCCTTAAATGCATTGAGCGTGATAATGCTACTTCTGTTGCTGAATGTTCCACTGCTACTGCTGTTGCAATATCTTCAACTGTTGAAGTGGTAACTAACCCCTCTGCTGAGGATACCACTGCTATTGCTGATGAGAATGCTAGGTTGAAGACATTGCTTGAAACAGGGATGTACAAAAGTCTCAAAGGACATCAGACATTATGTGATGTCCTCAAGAAGCAGATTCTGAACCGAAACCCTAGGAAAGAGGGTGTTGGGTTCGTGAGGAAAATTAATGCAGATGGCTCTTACTGGAAACCTGAGTAGTACCCCAAAACCACATGGGTTGCTGCAAAGGAATCCTCAGCAGATCCATCCAATCTATCTGGCTTCACTTGTGCTGATCCTATTATCATTGATGAATCCTTTGATGCAAACTATAAACTGTTTAAAAATCAGAATGGTGAAGTATTTGCCAGGTACATTGGTACTAACTGCAGGAATGGACCGCCTATGAAGAAGATCTGGGTTCCAAAAACGTGTCTGGAGAATCTTCCTGTGAATGTCTTCATGACACCTCACATGAAGAAGACAAACCTCAGACCAAAGGCTTCATATGGTCCAAAGGCTTCATACAGGCAGAGGACTCACCTGAGTCACACTAACGCAAATGTTTTGCAGGGAAACCATGCTCAGGCATATGAGAGCGGTTCTTCAAACCGTCATGTTCATATGACCAAGAACTATTCTGCCTATTCTTATGAGTACTATTGCCCGCCTGCTAGACTGTTTGCTAGGGCTCCAAATCCAAAATTCTCAGATGCTGCACTTAGACTTATTGCTTCTAAGCCACCCTTGAAGATGTGGGTGGTTAAGAAAGCTTAACTCTCTTTTGCAGGGAAAGGTCTCCAGCAGAAAACCAAAATCTTCTGACGCTATTGCTGGGGACCTTAAAAATCTTGTGGGGCGCAAGATCAAATGCCCGAATGGCATCACTATGTATTTCGTACCTGAATCGCATGCTACTCTCCCTATTAGTCCTAACCTGAATCTAAGTTTTCATAACCCACTGGTTCGTCAAATGTTTTTGCTTCACAATACTCTTTGTGAAGCCTATCCCCCTAACTGCACTGTAGGGTATGACACCAGCGACTTCAGAGTCTTTAGAATGGATTATTGACAGTGGGTGTACAAATCACATGACTGGCAAAAGAAGTCTTTTTATGAACTCAACCTTACGTCCATCCGACAAGAGCCACATCACATTTGCTGACACTGGTAAAAGTAAGGTATTGGGTCTAGGTAGAGTTGCAATCTCAAAGGATCAACACATGGATAAAGTCATGTTTGTTGAATCCCTTGGCTTCAACTTAATGTCTGTCTCAATGCTTTGCGATTTGAACATGATTGTAATTTTTGGAAAATATCGTTGCCTGGTACTAATGGAATCTGACAAGTCTCTAGTGTTTGAAGGGTATCGGAAAAATGATTTGTACGTGGTAGATTTCTCAGCAGGGCCACAGCTGGCAGTATGTCTTCTGGCAAAGGCTTCAGAATGCTGGCTTTGGCATCGGAGGCTTGGGCATGCTGGCATGAGGAACCTCCACACCCTTGCGAAGAAGAAGCATGTCATAGGCATCGAAGGCGTCAAGTTCAAGAAAGATCACTTATGCGGTGCCTGTGAAGCAGGGAAGATGACAAGGGCAAAACATCCTTCGAAGACAATCATGACCACTACTCGACCCTTCGAACTGCTTCACATGGATCTCTTTGGTCCCACTCACTACTCAACTTTTTCCACTACTGCTTGCCTCTATGGCTTTGTCATTGTTGATGATTACTCTAGATATACTTTGGTGCACATAATCCTTTACAAGACTGAAGTGCAGGATGTCTTCAGACGCTTCGCCAATCGGGCTATGAACAATTATGGCGCCAAGATAAAGCACATCAGAAGTGACAATGGCACTGAATTCAAGAACACTAGCCTTGACACATATCTTGATACATTGGGCATCACTCATGAATTCTCAGCTCCTTACACTCCACAGCAAAATGGGATTGTCGAACGCAAGAATAGAACACTCATTGAGATGGCCAGAACAATGCTAGATGAATACAAGACTCCAAGAAAATTCTGGACTGAAGCTATTGACACTGCATGCCATACAATCAACCGTGTTTATCTTCACAAGCTTCTGAACAAGACATCTTATGAACTTCTAACTGGCAAGAAGCCAAATGTCAGTTACTTCAGAGTATTTGGCTCAAGATGCTGGATCAAGGACCCACACCACACCTCAAAATTTGCACCAAAAGCACATGAGGGCTTTATGCTTGGATATGGAAAGGATTCGCACTCCTACAGAGTCTTCAATCTCTTTCACTACAAAGTGGTTGAAACAGTGGATGTGCAGTTCGATGAGACCAAAGGGTCACAAAGAGAGCAACTGCCAGATGTGCTAGATGAAGTTCCAGCCAGTGAATCAATCAAGCTAATGGGAACTGGAGAAATTATACCTTCTGAAGCTCATCCTGAAGAACTTATCATCTCAGCACCTGATCCACAGGAAGACAATGCTCAGCCTGAAGACATTCCTCCCCACGACAACATAGATCAGCAAGAGCAAAGTCTTCGACCCATACATCCTCGTGTTGCCAATGAAGTGCAGATTGACAGAATAATTGACAGCATCAATGCACCTGGTCCACTGACTCGTTCAAGGGCAACTCAACTGGCAAATTTCTGCAGACACTTCGCATTCATTTCAATCACAGAACCCAAGAAAGTTGAAGAAGCTTTTATGGAACCTGAGTGGATTCAAGCAATGCAAGAAGAGCTTCATCAGTTTGAGCTGAACAATGTATGGGAATTGGTTAAGCGTCCTGATCCACGGAAGCATAACATAATAGGCACCAAATGGATATACCGCAACAAGCAAGATTAGCATGGTCAAGTTGTCAGAAACAAAGCTTGTCTCATTGCTCAAGGATATACTCAAGTGGAGGGCATTGACTTCGATGAAACATTTGCTCCTGTGGCTAGACTTGAAGCCATACGCATACTGCTGGCCTATGCAAATCATCACAACATAATTCTGTATCAAATGGATGTGAAGAGTGCCTTTCTCAATGGCAAAATTGAAGAAGAAGTGTATGTTGCACAACCACCAGGGTTTGAAGATCCAAAACATCCTGACATGGTTTACAAGCTCAATAAGGCACTATATGGCCTCAAACAAGCCCCTCGGGCCTGGTATGACACACTCAAATACTTCCTGAAGAGCAAAGGCTTCATACCTGGCTCCCTAGATCCCACTCTCTTCACGAAGACATATGATGGTGAACTGTTTGTGTGCCAAATATATGTGGATGACATTATCTTCGGCTGCACCAATCAGAAGTACAGTGAGGAGTTCGGATATATGATGCAAGAGCAATATCAGATGTCTATGATGGGGGAGCTGAAATTCTTCCTCGGTCTTCAAATACGGCAACAACGCAATGGCATCTTCATATCTCAAGAGAAGTATCTCAAAGATTGCCTGAAGAAGTTCGGTATCCAAGACTGCAAAGGGTTCACAACACCAATGCCAGCCAAACATCATCTGGGTCCTGATGACAATGGTAAAGAGTTCGATCAAAAGGTATACCGCTCCATGATTGGTTCTTTGCTTTATTTATGTGCATCTAGGCCAGATATTATGCTTAGTGTTTGCATGTGTGCTCGATTCCAAGCGGCACCAAAGGAGTCGCATCACTTAGCAGTGAAGCGAATTCTTTGATATTTGGCTCACACCCCAACGCTAGGGTTATGGTATCCAAAGGGCTCAGAGTTTGATCTGGTTGGATTCTCGGATGCTGATTACGCCGGTGACAAGGTTGATCGGAAGTCCACGTCAGGCACATGTCACTTTTTGGGCCGATCACTTGTATGTTGGTCTTCAAAGAAGCAGAACTGTGTATCTCTCTCCACTGCTGAATCTGAATACATTGCTGCTGGATCCTGCTGCGCTCAGCTTCTATGGATGAAGCAAACCCTCAAGGATTATGGCATTCATCTGAAGCAAGTGCCACTTTACTGCGACAACGAAAGCGCCATCAAGATCGCCAACAACCCAGTTCAGCACTCGAAGACAAAGCACATTGAAATTCTTCATCATTTTCTCAGAGATCATGTTGCAAAGGAAGATATTGATATCATACACGTCAACACTGAAGAGCAATTGGCAGATATCTTCACCAAGCCCTTGGATGAGAAGAGATTTTGCAAGTTACGGTGTGAGCTAAATATCTTGGAATCCTCAAATGTCCTGTGATCAGGCACACATCCTAACACTTATGCATGTTGATGACTTAGATGTGCAACACACGAAGTAACGTATATCTTCAATCAATTAAGACATACATTCTAAGTGTGAATACATTAACATGGAATTTGACTTCGGAGCGCCACGATAATTGTGCGTCGTGTCTAAAGTCTAATACTTCCTATACGGTGGGTAACGCCACCACCAAACATTCTATTTGAAGTGTTTCACTCATGGCGTTACCTCGCAATGTCTTCACGTTTGGTTTGGCTTCAATCAATTTGTCTTCATGATTATCTTCACTGCGTTAATTATATAGATATATATATATATATATGTATTGGTGTTCTGTCCTCTACAGCATTCACTTATAGCTATGTCTTCTTGTTTGAATCTTTTGAACTAAGTGAATGTGATCGGACCCTAACCCCTCCATGCTTCCTACCTAAAACTCTATCTCTCCAAGTCGTATGCATTCTATTGAAACTGTCGAATGTCTTAACTGCATCCTTGTCAGCTGAAGACACAACGACAAACTTTAAAACCGTTTTCAATACTTTTTCATCAAAAAGAAATCCGGAGAAGTAGGAACAACACCCGACAAACAAGGCGTGCGTGGGATGTGGAACTGCCCCCAAAATACCGCATGATAGCCACGTGCTGTTCAGATGCGAATCGCCAGGGGCACCTAAGTAATAGCACAGTGCCGCCTCTATCCCTATAAATACACGATTCACTGCGGTCATTATCTCTTCTTCCACCCTCGCACGAACCCTAGCGCCACCGCTAGCTCTCAACGATGCCGGCGACGAAGCACTTCACTGCCGCAACCTCTCCGACGCCGTTTTCACGCCGACTGCGGGCATCGGTCTCTCTGCCGTCACCGTAGGTGTCTTCCGTCGCCAAGTTAGGGCACGGAGGATCGAACTGCTCGGCCTCAACTCCCACTTCGTCTAGCAGTTCCAAGTGGGGTAAATAAAACATCTTTTTACAGCCTCTTTTGATCCCATAGTTTAGTCACTTTCTGCCATAAGAAGTTTCTCTTCACACAAGTTAGAACTGTCTCAGTCTGCATCTCATAACTTGCCTAGTATATTCACTTGTGCTTCATGAAGTAGTTAGATTCCTCACTTGTACTGATCTATGGGTTCGTACAAATCTGGAACCAACTTCTTTTCTATACAGTGAATGTCTTCGCATGATGAGGTCAATATCTTCTAAACTGATTTATCTTCAAAATCTTCTGAGAATGCATATGACCTCTTCCCCTCCCCTCGCACCTTAACGTTGTCACAGGTACATGTCTGTGGGAGAATCTTTTGGTTCTCATAGTCTGCATTCATTTGCAGAGTTCTTACAGCGCCACATCAATTCACCTGAAGCCAGTTCTTGTTGGTCAAGCAAAAGGAAGCCTTTGAAGACTTTGAACTTCTTGAAGCCTTCCAAGTTAAGCTTCATGGCAGCAGAAAAACCAGCAAGGAAGGGAGGCAGACAGAGACGTGGTGAAACGTCTAAAGATCTGCCTGATGACTTGGCAGAAATGTACAAAACTGATCCTGAAGAGAGCTATGGTCAGCGCAAGACACGAATCCAATGGATTCGAAGATATTGGGCAGAGCAGTGGTTCCAATACCGCTTCGTCACTAAGGAATATGCAGAGAAGTGCGCCATCCAGAGACCGTGGGGAGACGTATTGTATAAAAATCTCGTACCCCGGTCCAGAGACGAAGCCATTGCTCAAGGCTTCTATCCATGCATGGTCAGAGGACCACAGCCAGCTGAAGCACATCCGTCATCACTTCTCTGGTGTCGCGATGACAATCTTTTCAAGCGCAACTTCCAATTTGCTCAAAACTCTGCGAAGCAAAACAAGAAGGAGCTGGGGTTGGACTTCAACCCTGGTCCCTCTAAACCAAGGGCGGATGGCACACGCGACGCAAATCCCAATATCATCGGGCCGTATGCCAATCTCGAAGGCCTCATCACCCGCATTCTAGTCCAAGGGACTACCGTGAATGACCCTCCAGCAGACACTGAGTCTGATGACGCTCCTGCTGCACCGAAGCCGGAGCAGACGAAGAAACCAAAAGCTTCAAAGCCAGCCGCTTCTCCCAAAATCTCCAGAGCGAAGCCATTGGCAACTGCACCTCCTGAAGCCAGTGTGTAGTCTGAAGACTTATCACGAGTCTCCAAGCCCCAAGAAGCAAAGAAGCCTCAGCCACACACAGGCAAAGAGCTCACAGCTGCTGCCATTCTGCGCTGCGAAACCATTGATCTGTCCAGCGACGAAGATCTTGGAGATGACGCTCTTGAGCAGCTCATCAAGAGCAAGGAGGAGGCTGAAATCTTCAACAATCTGCCTCTGTTTGATGCAGCAATCATCCACAACTTCATCGATGAGTGGTTTGATACACCCAATATCAGCTTCGATGATCTGCAGCTGCCCATTGGCCTCAGCGTCGCCTTCCAAAGCGCTATTGCTTCAGAACTTGCAATTGCCCAGCGCATTGTTGAACTGAAGCAGAAGATTGATTTTGAAAAGGCTCAGTTCAAGCAGAATATGGTCAGGCTCAGCGTCCAAGAAGTCAAGGACTTCAAGATCATGCTGCACGAGTTAAAGGAAACTTTCTGAAGAAACGTGCAGAAGCTCAGGGCTCGCGGGAGCGAATGAAGACTCTGGCTGATCGTTGTGTGCAGGCCTACAATGAGGCCGAGAAGCGCAAGGCACTTGGGCGTCCCGGCATCGACCCCAGGATGGCCGCGAAGAAAAAGAAGAAGCCTGCTGTGGCTGAACCAGAGGCACCAAGGTCAGAAACTGCTCCGATTGTCTTGCCCACCGCAATGAAAGGCTCGAAGCCAAAGAGTCGATCAACCGCCTCAGAGCTCAAGAAGACACGGACAGCCGAAGCTGAAGCAAGGAAGAGGAAACACTCTGAAGCCTCTCCTTCTGGCCCCACCAAAAAGAAGCGCAAGACCAAGAAATCTCGGGCTGCTCCCACAGAGCCCTTGATAGTCGAACCCCTCTCCGTCCGCTATCCTGACGAAGATCGTCAGTTGATAGTGCATGAGCCTGCTTTCACAGAGGCTCCGCACGCTGAAGACATTCCAGCAGCCGACCCCAACGCTGCTGAAGACATTGGTCTCCAAGACAATGTACAAGATGATACAGCCCTTCCTCAGCTTGAGACAAGCGAAATGATCAGCATTGGTCGTCCATTGACACCAATCACACAAGATGCATCGTGGGCAGATCGCCCACAGGAGGAAGATAATGAGCCCCAGCCCACTGCAACTCCACCGGCGTCGCCTACATTCCGTAGGCTTCGCAAAGGGCCAAGGGCTCAGGCTGCTGACGACATTCCGGCTACATCAGCCGAAGATATTGAAGAAGAACCTCAAGGTCCATCTCCCCCACACCAACAAGAAGCAGTGTTCCAAGAGAACGTGCCTGAATCCGTCCCTCTCACTACACGTGTTGAGGGTGAAAACGTTGAGGCTGCCACAACCAACACTGAAGCAATTGTGGATCCCTTCCCACCAACAACTTCAAGAGACACTGAAGCTACTGCATCTGAACCTTCTGTGCCCGAGTCTGCTGCCGGTCCACAATTCAACTATCATGTTGCGCACAGGCCCCAGGTCCAGAAGCCGATCCCACGACTGCCAAGGTTCCCAGGTCCTGTATCAGCTCCTGGCTCCTTCAACATCAACAGCTTCAGGGCAGATAACACGTTCTTCAATCGCTCCAAGAACCCTTATTCAAGGGAAAGGATTGTCTCAGATAGGTTCTGGAGCTACCCACAATGCAGCTATTATTCATGCATCCTATACAACCAAGGTCGCATCTTTCCTCACCAGCGCCTTAAGGTTGAAGCTATTGTTGGTCTGTCTGGTCTGGAAGAAGCACTGGATTGCTTCAAGCAAGTGGGTCTGCTGCCGTTTATCACCGATGAAGAGCACTGGAATGAAGAGCTTATGCTCCAGTTCTATGCCACCCGGCATATCAAAGGCTATAACAGAGATCCGAAGACTTGGGTCCTGGAGTGGATGACCGGCAATGTCCATCATGAAGCTAATGCATTCGATATCATTGAGCTTACCAGCCTACCCACTCCCGGCGAACTCTTCGAAGAAGGCTGCCAACTCCATGCTGAAGCAATTGAGAGCATATTCCAGCGGCCTGAGCCAAATATGAGTCAGATGCTCTCAATGATGAAGCCATTGCCTCATGATGCACCTTATCCAACTGAGTTCTTCGTTGAAGACTTAGAGTACCTGCCCAGAACCATATATCACATCGTCAGGCGGACTCTATGGCCCACTAAGGGGCACTCTCCATATGCCAAGGTTGAAGGTGCAATGAAGACTCTCATCTTCTGTATTCTGCATGGCAAATGCTTCAACGCACAGGATCTCTTTATACGCCAACTTGCAGCGTCTGGCTCAGATCTCTTTGGTTTGAAGTTTTATGCTCCTTGGGTTATGAGGCTGATCAAGCTTCACTCTGCTATCTCCTATCAGCCCTCAGCCCGCAACCATAGGATCTTCTTACCCGATGTGGACACCTCTGCTGAAGAAATATATCCTGAGCCTGCCAAGCAACCATTAAGTCTTCAGAATGCAGAACACCCGAGCTTCACTCAGAATGATGAAGGTGTTGAAGCCATCTCAAGAGTCTATCCAATGGCTGGCACCACACGTGCCCCTGCATCAACTGAAGCCACTAACAGCACAGCTGCACAGAGACCCAAGAAACACGCTCGTGCCCTCAATGACCGAGAACTTCTTGTGGCTCTTCACCAAAAGCAAGATAGGCATCACGACTGGCTCAAGAGGCAGATGAGAAGTATCATGCAAGACGTCAATCGCATTAGAAATCTGGCCACCAAGAATGCATTCATCGCCCATGAAACCTGTCGCCGCACTTGGAAAGGCCTCACCATGATGTGCACTGAAGCTGAACTTCAAGAGGATGGCTTCAGAGAGAGAGATTCAAGTTTGACTCCACACCCCCAGAAGAGCTGTGCTGCGCGGAACTCCATCTCTTGAAGATTCTGAGTTCTCTTCCTCTGCTGCCACCGTGACTGGAAGAATCATTGAGGAAGAAGACGACGCTACATCACCACCACCTCCTTCAGCGCGCGTCGACCCTGCACCAAGCTCTTCAGCACCACCAAACGCCTCCACCGACCCTGTTGCGCCTGGGAACGCGTAGAAAACTCTATGTCTTCAAACCTTTTTGGTCATCACTGACAAAAGGGGGAGAAGCATATGATGTTTATAGTCTTCAAGCGGGTCAATATGGGCGGGTGCTTTATATTTTGCTACATTTTGCTTCGTGCTTACAACTCTCGTTTTGCTACATTTGGTTCTTTGAGTTGTAACACTTAAACTTGATGGTCGTCTGCTACTTGTTTGCCACTACGTTTTTGCGAAGATAAATTCCGCATGTACGACGATAATTTCCGCACTTATATCATTTCGCAGATGTCCATTTTTCATTATGCATGTCATTCTCTTCATATACTTTCACATGCATGGTGGATTGTCATCATAAGTTGAAGTGGATCTCCACAAGTACAACCTGCCATGTGCATTTGCATTCAAGAAGCAAATTACTTATATGCACATCTTCAGGGGGAGCCCTTGCAGCTTATGAAGACAATTCCTTTACAATTTCACAAATTATATTCCCCGTTGAAAACTTCAACTAGTTTGTCATCAATCACCAAAAAGGGGGAGATTGTAAGTGCATCTAGTGCCACCCCTAGTTGGTTTTGGAGTATTGACGACAAACCTAGTTGAGGGACTAATGTGTTTGTGAGAATTGTAGGATACACAGGTAGAAGTCCCTCATTGATTCGGTTTCACTACCAGAGATGACCCCTAAAAATGTACGAAGACATTGAAGACAATGGTGGTTCATGAAGATATTCATATTGAAGACAATGACATGTGAAGACTCCCTATGAAGCTTATGGAACTCGGAGACTTAGATCCTTCGTAGTTTTACTTCATTTATGTTGTGTCATAGGAACCACCGTACTGTTAAGTGGGGTCCAAGAGAACCAGTCAGGACGACTGAAGTGATGCCTAATTCAAATCCTATGTCTTCGAGCGAAGACTATGAGAGAAAATCTTGTCCAGAGTCAGACAAGTCAGCTTTGCTTGTAGCCCAAGTAAAGTTGCCGTGTGAGTTCGAAATCCGACCGTTGGTACACGTGTCAGTTCCTTAGTTGTGACGCCCCCGATTTAATCGTACACTAATCATACACGCAAACGTGTACGATCAAGATCAGGGACTCACGGGAAGATATCACAACACAACTCTACAAATAAAATAAGTCATACAAGCATCATATTACAAGCCAGGGGCCTCAAAGTCTAGAATACAAGAGCTCGATCATAGACGAGTCAGCGGAAGCAACAATATCTGAGTACAGACATAAGTTAAACAAGTTTGCCTTAAGAAGGCTAGCACAAACTGGGATACAGATCGAAAGAGGCGCAGGCCTCCTGCCTGGGATCCTCCTAACTACTCCTGGTCGTCGTCAGCGGGCAGCACGTAGTAGTAGGCACCTCCGGTGTAGTAGGAGTCATCGTCGACGGTGGCGTCTGGCTCCTGGGCTCCAACATCTGGTTGCGACAACCAGGTAGAAGGAATAGAGGGAAAAGAAGGAGAAAGCAACCGTGAGTACTCATCCAAAGTACTCGCAAGCAAGGAGCTACACTACATATGTATGCATTGGTATCAACTGGGATAAGGCTATTATAAGTGGACTGAACTGCAGAAAGCCGGAATAAGAGGGGGATAGCTAGTCCTTTCGAAGACTACGCTTCTGGCAGCCTCCGTCTTGCAGCATGTAGAAGAGAGTAGACTGAAGTCCTCCAAGTAGCATCGCATAGCATAATCCTAACCGATGATCCTCCCCTCGTCGCCCTGTGAGAGAGCGATCACCGGTTGTATCTGGCACTTGGAAGGGTGTGTTTTATTAAGTATCCGGTTCTAGTTGTCATAAGGTCAAAGTACAACTCCGGGTCGTCCTTTTACCGAGGGACACGGCTATTCGAATAGATAGACTTCCCTGCAGGGGTGCACCACATACCCCAACACGCTCGATCCCATTTGGCCGGACACACTTTCCTAGGTCATGCCCGGCCTCGGAAGATCAACACGTCGCAGCCCTACCTAGGCACAACAGAGAGGTCAGCACGCCGGTCTAAATCCTATGGCGCAGGGGTCTGGGCCCATCGCCCTTTGCACACCTGCACGTTGCGTACGCGGGCGGAAGCAGACCTAGCCTAGTGGCTTTCCAGTCCAATCCGGCGCGCGCCACTCAGTTGCTGACGTCACGAAGGCTTCGGCTGATACCACGACGCCGGGATACCCATAACTACTCCCGCGTAGATGGTTAGTGCGTATAGACCAAATGGCCAGACTCAGATTAAATACCCAGATCTCGTTAAGCGTGTTAAGTGTCCGCGAACGCCGACCAGGGCCAGGCCCACCTCTCTCCTAGGTGGTCGGAACCTGCCCTGTCGCTCCGCCTCAAAGATCCACTCGCGGGTGCTCCTACGAGCCTACCCGTCTTTAGTCACCACATGTATCACGTATAAAGTATATAGTATATACCCGTGATCACCTCCCGAGTGATCACGGCCCGATAGTACAGCATGGCAGACGGACAAGAATGTAGGGCCACTGATGATAAACTAGCATCCTATACTAAGCATTAGGTTTGCAGGTAAAGGTAACAACAGTAGTAGCAAGGACAGGCTATGCATCAGTATAGGATTAACGGGAAGCAGTAACATGCTACACTACTCTAATGCAAGCAGTATAGAGAAGAGTAGGCGGTATCTGGTGATCAGAGGGGGGGCTTGCCTGGTTGCTCTGGCAAGAGAGAGGGGTCGTCAACTCCGTAGTCGTATTGGGTAGCAGCGGCGTCGGTCTCGGTGTCTATCGAGAGAAGAGGGGGGAGAAACAATAAATATTTAAGCAAGCATATGCATAGTGATGCCTGACATGACAAGTAATGGCGTTAGAGGTGCCCTAACGCGGTAATAGGTGCTACCGGTGAAGGGGGATGACATCCGGGAAAGTATCCCCGGTGTTTTGCGTTTTCGAGCAGAGGAGCCGGAGGGGGAAAGTTGCGAGTTTGCTATGCTAGGGATGCGTGACGGACGAACGGGCTGCATATCCGGGTTCGTCTCGTCGTTCTGAGCAACTTTCATGTAGAAAGTATTTCCATCTGAGCTACGGTTTATTTTCTATTAATTTTAAAAGATTTAAATCATTTTCAGGATTTAATTAATTAATTTAATACAACATTATCCAGAACAGTGCTTGCTGACATCATCATGACGTCAGCATGACGTCAGCAGTCAACAGAGGTGTTGACTGGTCAACTGACGTGTGGGACCCACTGGTCATTGACTGTTTAGCCTAATTAGGATTTAACTAATCTAATTAACGTTTAATTAACCTAACAAGTTAATTAGATTAATTTAAACAGGATTAATTAACTTAATTAATTTAGTTAATTAATCAATTAATTAATTAAATTCATTTCTATTTTTATTTATTTTTTTCTAATTAATTTCCTAATTCCCTTTTTTTAATGGGGGCGTGGGGCCTCGCTGGCAGTGGCACATCTGGCCACTGGAGCGGGCTAACGGGGCTGTGGGAGCGGGGCTACCCGTTTGGGCGCCCACCCAGGCCAGTGGAGGCGTCGGGGCGTCGTAGCCGGCGACGAGGTGCGACGGGCGGCAGGCGGGCAGTGGCGAGCGAGGCCACGACGCAAGGCGGGCGCGTGGTCGTGGTCGGACTGGGCAGCGGGCCTATGGCCGGAGACGAGGCCAGGGGCGGACGTGCTGAACCGGCGAAGGCCAGCGTGTAGTGGGGCAAGGACGCGGCCGGCAGCCACGGCGAGCGGAGGCGGGCACTAGAAGCGATGGGGGGAAGGCGGAGATGGCCGCGAGGCGAGGCGCGAGCGGCGCGGGCTCGCGCGCGCGCGTGGCGCGTAGGCGCGGCGAGGCTGGGAGCACGACGGCAGCAGTACGGGGCGGCACCGGCGCGGACGGCCCAGGGAAAGGGGTAGGGGAGATGGGGTCATACCCCCGGTGGAGGGGTTCGGTCGGCGAAGCTCGGGGCGGCCGACGTGGAGGGGACGAGGAGGCGGCAGTCCGGCGAGCTGGCGAAGGTGTCGAGGTCCGGCGACGGTCACGACGAGGTGGCAGAGTTCGGCGACGGCGTGGCGAGGTAGAGGCCTCGGGCGGCCTCTCGCGGTGCGAAGGAGGGGCGAAGAGGCGAGGCGACGACAGCGGGTGGTCGGCGGGGGAGGCCGCGGGGCGTCAGGGGCGAGGTCGCGGCGTCAGGCGGGCACCGCGCGAGGGAGAGGAGGGGCGCAGAGGAGTCCCTGAGGGGCGGCGCCGAGCCCGGCTGGGGGTGGCCTTAGCGGCGCGGCGACTTGCATCGGGCGCGGCCGTGCGGGAGGAGGGGATCGAGCAGGGGCGCCCCTCCCCCAGGCACGAGGCGTGCGTGTGTGTGTGTGTGTTGCGTGTGGTGGCGGCGCCAGGAAGGGAGCGAGGGGAGAGATGGGGGGGTAGTGGGGATTAGGGTTACGGTGGGGGGAAAGGGAGGCCTTGTAGGCCAACGTGCGGGGGTGGGCCGACAGGCAGCTCGGCCGCCTGGCCAACTGGGCCAAGGCCCAGTCAGGGAGGGGGGTATTATTATTTTAGTAATTTTTTCTATATTGTTCTATCTTTAATCCATTTGTTTTGTTTTACAAAAATACAAACAAGAGCACCTAAATTAGTGTGACTAGTTTTACCACCGCCACAAAAGGTTTCACACTAAACTAAAATAGTTTAATATTTTATAAATTATAAAAGGCATTTAATTTATTGTTTAAGCCACTGTTTTATTCACAAAAGGGCATTTAAACTCTTTACCAAATGTGGTTTTCAACATGACAATTATCTAGGGATTATTTGCCACACTTTGAAGATTTTAGTTTTTATATTTGAAAACTTTTATTGTTTGACTTTAATTCGAATTTGAATTTGTTTTGGTTTTGAATTATCTAGAGTTCATCAACAGTAACCGAGGTGACGTGGCATCCTTAGTGGGGGATCACTGTAGCTTAATTATCCGGGCGTCACAATTCTCCTCCACTACAAGAAATCTCGTCCCGAGATTTAGGAGGGGAGTATGGGGGAGAGATTGGTTACGAAATTCTAACGGATCTTCTCATCCTGGCTTGCTCTTCTCGAAGAGGTTGACCCCTTACATTGATGTCTTCATTTCTTTGCTTCAGGTCATCATGGTGAAGCCGTCCTTTTCTTTGGGAACTCCAACGTACTTACGAATGGGTAAGGGACAGCTCGGTAACGACAGAATGCTTATGAGGGAAACAATCTGGGGCTAACCCATGAATCAGCATAAGATTATCTCTCGAGTTGAACATATAAAATGCATCAAGAGTAAGGTGTGAAGGTACAATAAGAAGTTTCAAGCGGATAGACAATCGTTCGATGCCCGTTACAGGGCGTGAAAGTGGTTCAAAGCAATCGGGAATAAGTATTGCGTCTTATACCAGAATAGATCAACAGGCAGGAGGCCCATGAATTACATGCAAAGTCAAGAACGAGGAATAACTTTGACAACAGGGTGTACAGGAGAGTCAGGTTTCGATCCTGGGTCCTGTGGGTTATGGGCCCACCATGTGGTTTAAAATAGGGATGGGCGTTGACATCTTGCATGGTCATGATAGCAAGGCATGTCAGAGGATCAGCCTAACAGTTACGTCGACAGCAACATCGGTACCAAGGGCGAGGGACGAAGAGAACCATTTTCCTGCTTGTTGAACGAGGTGGACCAATAGGCAAAGTTCTCGTCCACCGGTGGTTACCGGGATGCTATCAACAATGGTAACAGGGTCTTACTGACAGAGTTGTACGCTGAGGTGCTTATAAAAGCAGTGACGTATTACTGCTTAGATCATATAAACCTCAAGAAGGTTAAACAGAACAATGGAAAGGAAAATGTGATTCTTAGATTAAACAGAAGAATGGAAAGGAAAATGTGTTTAAACACATATTTCAGGGGTACAACCTTCCCAAGAACAAACAGAGCATGATATCCAAGACCGGATAGAAGGTAGAAAACTCTTTTAGGTAGGAGAGACAAATTTCATGACATTACCCATACAACGGTGTTTGGGTAATTTCAACAAACATTTAGCATGGTGCTTCAAATGTTCTTATTGAAAATCGGAGTACCATAGACATGCTTCGAGATAGCGCTGACATGGTCAACAGGTGAAAATCAGACTTTTGAAACAAAAGGATCCATTAGGAATAACTTGTAGAATAAGTCTTACGGTTTCCTCATGGAAGAATGGATAGCATTGCTCAAAGGGAAATATAACAATAGGGCCTCCGGCCAGGTTGGCTAGGTATGATACCACCTTACCGGGTCATTCAAAGACCAACGTTATAACTCTTGGAAATATGTTCCAATCATCATATCTGACCGAGATTCAGATTTTATTGGTGTCAGGATACCTCAGACTCGGGATGCCTGAGAAGAAAGGGTGCAACACAATTTGACGAGATGACATTGTGAGATTCTCAGAAGTGATCTATGTAAGTGAGCTCTGAAACAAGAGGTCATCAGTAAACCAAGGGGAGGATGAGGAGGTGGCTGATAGGCTCAGCAACAAATCACCGAGATTTCCAAAGGATTGATTTCCACAATTATGTGAACAAGGAAATATCATTTGTCGGATCAAATGTCATAATGATGTATGCTCGAGGGAAACATGCACAACTGAACAATGATAGAAGGGTGCACCCAGGAATCTGGACTAGGTAGCACGATCAATGTTTGAATGATGATTCAATAATCAATAGACTTAGAATGAAACTGTAGACCAATAACTTCAAGCAATAGGGTTGCTAGAAGTTTAGAATTTGCACAACACAGACCATTAGTCGGTATTCCGGTTAGAAACAATACGGAGACCAAGAAATGAACGCAAAAGGCGAGAGATATTACTATATCAAGAATTCTCAAGAGGTGGTAAAATTACCACGACATTCCTGACATAAAAGGTGGTAACATTCCAAGGTAAAGAAGAACAAATGCTGTATAGCAAGGATCTCAAGGTATAACTCAAAACACGAATAAGTTTGTGTTGGAGGGAAGGCAATAAAGTGGCCGATGATAATACAATTCATCGGGGGCAAGGATGGTATTTCTCATCATGAATTCAATTGATATCCAGGAAGACCTCATAAGGTTGATGATCTTCACGGCACATTGGTCGAGAGATTTCAAGATGTAATCAATCAGTGACAACATCAAATCAAAGGAATGATGAAGCGGAAGGTTATTGGATCCATGGGCAGGGCACAAACTTGAAATCAAGCTTGTTGTTCAAGGTGAACTGATATGACGAGGAAGATCGACGTAAGCTTAGCTCATCATCGAAAGTTGTGCTCCGGGATTAAGGACCAGGTAGCACAGTTAAAATTTAGCACGATAATGATATAGCCGATCAGGCTAGGAATGACATGATCGAGTACAAACTCGGACTTAAAGAAGATTATCAAGAGTTGCTGAACCGTAGGGAAGACTCGGTTCAGTTATCGGTGTCTTTGAGTGTTTAATAACTCAGAGCCCATGAAAACTGTAATCAGTGAGAATGTAGTACTTGATGAAGAACTCATAAGAAGTTATGCAGTTTCAAGATAATCTCGAGATACCAGGGGGGGTAATACTCGAAGACGGATCAAAGTAGAGGTTGGACCGAGGTATTGATCCACATGAGACAAGTGCTTACACTTGCATCGAAAATGGTATTTAAAAGAGAACATGATCGGAACCACGATTGTAAAAAGGCCGGATCCCAGATATAAGATGAACTTATACCAAGGGAACTAATATCATTTACAAGAAGCTTCGATGATAAGTTTCACATCGGGTCCATGGGCATGAACGCAAAGGCTCAAGGTCGACTCCCAATTCTTCCATGCATAACCTTTCATTTTACTTCTCGCTTTTGACGAAGCTGTAGTATAGAAATTTTATCTAGCAAAATACCAGAAGAGTATGACTCGTGAAAACTTTCGAGTTCACACAGTTTAGAGAAGGCATATGTTCAACCCATCAGGGCATCTTAGGAGTATATACCACAAATTTCAAGAATAAATAACACCAGCTCGATAGTAGAGCATGTTTGAGAAAGCAGAGGATACAATTTACCAAAGGTATTATGTATCCGAGGAAAGGCTCACAGACTTATTGAATATGAAGGACGATGTCGGATATAATCCAGCAAATGATCTGGTGATCCGCAAGGGATCTGGTGCGAGCATCGGTACTCAACCAGAGGGAGAAACAATGCAAGGAGATCAGACTTTAGAAACAACTAACTAATTCAAGGCTCAAATGCAAAGGAATTATCAATTCCAAGACAAGGGATCAGAAGCAATGCTCTGATCAGGGATGGATAAATTGAATAGCCTTAAGGGTACAATCGACAGCAATTTGATTGGTCGAGATCCAGCTCATGTTTTAAAATAACGTCTGAGCCGGAAAGATAATTTAAAAGGATCAACTGATGATTGTGTGCATTCTCACTCAAGTTGAATCAATAGGATCAAAAGACGATGCCTAAGGATACTAACGAATATCGCCAGACATATGGAAAGCATCCATAATGCAAGCAAGCGAGAATTTCAAGAGCAATAGGCTGCTCGGGATTTTCGGAAGATCGAATGATATTTTGAAGTCTTTGGCGGAACACCTGAACAACTGGGAATGAGCGGATACCCGATAAGTGCGAGAATTATCCGTAGGGGTGTATATGTGGATAATGAACTGCAAGGCAGTAGGCACAAAGTATTCTCGGAAAAATAGAGAGAATTTCCGAGGTATCTTGTAATAACAAGATTAACTGGGAATGAACTTATGGACGACAAGTGTATGTATCTTTCCATATGGACTTATCGGTGGTATGGAATTGCAACGGCGAAGGACACAAAGGTCTCGGGGAAACATCGGAGAGTATTGTCAGAATCTTCTGTTGCAGCAGGCGATCATCTGGCCTGAAGGGGCTCTCCGGGAGGAAGTATTTTCGAGAACCTAAAGTTAGATTTTAGCAAAATCACTTAACCCGAATAGAAGAGAGTTCAGAGTCCCAGAGTAAAGGTCGAGGAATAAAAAGATCCTACTACCACCCAAACGGCGACGTGTGCTCGTAAGACACACAGCCGTGTTAGTAAAAGTTTTTGCAATGTCTAGACTCGACTTTGGCCAAGGAGTGTGGAAGGGGATTCCTACAGGCAGTCGGCTCTGATACCAACTTGTGACGCCCCCAATTTAATCGTACACTAATCATACATGCAAACGTGTACGATCAAGATCAGGGACTCACGGGAAGATATCACAACACAACTCTACAAATAAAATAAGTCATACAAGCATCATATTACAAGCCAGGGGCCTCGAAGTCTAGAATACAAGAGCTCGATCATAGACGAGTCAGCGGAAGCAACAATATCTGAGTACAGACATAAGTTAAACAAGTTTGCCTTAAGAAGGCTAGCACAAACTGGGATACAGATCGAAAGAGGCGCAGGCCTCCTGCCTGGGATCCTCCTAACTACTCCTGGTCGTCGTCAGCGGGCAGCACGTAGTAGTAGGCACCTCCGGTGTAGTAGGAGTCATCGTCGACGGTGGCGTCTGGCTCCTGGGCTCCAACATCTGGTTGCGACAACCAGGTAGAAGGAATAGAGGGAAAAGAAGGAGAAAGCAACCGTGAGTACTCATCCAAAGTACTCGCAAGCAAGGAGCTACACTACATATGTATGCATTGGTATCAACTGGGATAAGGCTATTATAAGTGGACTGAACTGCAGAAAGCCGGAATAAGAGGGGGATAGCTAGTCCTTTCGAAGACTACGCTTCTGGCAGCCTCCGTCTTGCAGCATGTAGAAGAGAGTAGACTGAAGTCCTCCAAGTAGCATCGCATAGCATAATCCTAACCGATGATCCTCCCCTCGTCGCCCTATGAGAGAGCGATCACCGGTTGTATCTGGCACTTGGAAGGGTGTGTTTTATTAAGTATCCGGTTCTAGTTGTCATAAGGTCAAAGTACAACTCCGGGTCGTCCTTTTACCGAGGGACACGGCTATTCGAATAGATAAACTTCCCTGCAGGGGTGCACCACATACCCCAACACGCTCGATCCCATTTGGCCGGACACACTTTCCTGGGTCATGCCCGGCCTCGGAATATCAACACGTCGCAGCCCTACCTAGGCACAACAGAGAGGTCAGCACGCCGGTCTAAATCCTATGGCGCAGGGGTCTGGGCCCATCGCCCTTTGCACACCTGCACGTTGCGTACGCGGCCGGAAGCAGACCTAGCCTAGTGGCTTTCCAGTCCAATCCGGCGTGCGCCACTCAGTCGCTCACGTCACGAAGGCTTCGGCTGATACCACGACGCCGGGATACCCATAACTACTCCCGCGTAGATGGTTAGTGCGTATAGACCAAATGGCCAGACTCAGATTAAATACCCAGATCTCGTTAAGCGTGTTAAGTGTCCGCGAACGCTGACCAGGGCCAGGCCCACCTCTCTCCTAGGTGGTCGAAACCTGCCCTGTCGCTCCGCCTCAAAGATCCACTCGCGGGTGCTCCTACGAGCCTACCCGTCTTTAGTCACCACATGTATCACGTATAAAGTATATAGTATATACCCGTGATCACCTCCCGAGTGATCACGGCCCGATAGTACAGCACGGCAGACGGACAAGAATGTAGGGCCACTGATGATAAACTAGCATCCTATACTAAGCATTAGGTTTGCAGGTAAAGGTAACAACAGTAGTAGCAAGGACAGGCTATGCATCAGTATAGGATTAACGGGAAGCAGTAACATGCTACACTACTCTAATGCAAGCAGTATAGAGAAGAGTAGGCGGTATCTGGTGATCAAAGGGGGGGCTTGCCTGGTTGCTCTCGCAAGAGAGAGGGGTCGTCAACTCCGTAGTCGTATTGGGTAGCAGCGGCGTCGGTCTCGGTGTCTATCGAGAGAAGAGGGGGGAGAAACAATAAATATTTAAGCAAGCATATGCATAGTGATGCCTGACATGACAAGTAATGGCGTTAGAGGTGCCCTAACGCGGTAATAGGTGCTACCGGTGAAGGGGGATGACATCCGGGAAAGTATCCCCGGTGTTTTGCGTTTTCAAGCAGAGGAGCCGGAGGGGGAAAGTTGCGAGTTTGCTATGCTAGGGATGCGTGACGGACGAACGGGCTGCGTATCCGGGTTCGTCTCGTCGTTCTGAGCAACTTTCATGTAGAAAGTATTTCCATCTGAGCTACGGTTTATTTTCTATTAATTTTAAAAGATTTAAATCATTTTCAGGATTTAATTAATTAATTTAATACAACATTATCCAGAACAGTGCTTGCTGACATCATCATGACGTCAGCATGACGTCAGCAGTCAACAGAGGTGTTGACTGGTCAACTGACGTGTGGGACCCACTGGTCATTGACTGTTTAGCCTAATTAGGATTTAACTAATCTAATTAACGTTTAATTAACCTAACAAGTTAATTAGATTAATTTAAACAGGATTAATTAACTTAATTAATTTAGTTAATTAATCAATTAATTAATTAAATTCATTTCTATTTTTATTTATTTTTTTCTAATTAATTTCCTAATTCCCTTTTTTTTAATGGGGGCGTGGGGCCTCGCTGGCAGTGGCACATCTGGCCACTGGAGCGGGCTAACGGGGCTGTGGGAGCGGGGCTACCCGTTTGGGCGCCCACCCAGGCCAGTGGAGGCGTCGGGGCGTCGTAGCCGGCGACGAGGTGCGACGGGCGGCAGGCGGGCAGTGGCGAGCGAGGCCACGACGCAAGGCGGGCGCGTGGTCGGGGTCGGACTGGGTAGCGGGCCTATGGCCGGAGACGAGGCCAGGGGCGGACGTGCTGAACCGGCGAAGGCCAGCGTGTAGTGGGGCAAGGACGCGGCCGGCAGCCACGGCGAGCGGAGGCGGGCACTAGAAGCGATGGGGGGAAGGCGGAGATGGCCGCGAGGCGAGGCGCGGGCTCGCGCGCGCGCGTGGCGCGTAGGCGCGGCGAGGCTGGGAGCACGACGGCAGCAGTACGGGGCGGCACCGGCGCGGACGGCCCAGGGAAAGGGGTAGGGGAGATGGGGTCATACCCCCGGTGGAGGGGTTCGGTCGGCGAAGCTCGGGGCGGCCGACGTGGAGGGGACGAGGAGGCGGCAGTCCGGCGAGCTGGCGAAGGTGTCGAGGTCCGGCGACGGTCACGACGAGGTGGCAGAGTTCGGCGACGGCGTGGCGAGGTAGAGGCCTCGGGCGGCCTCTCGCGGTGCGAAGGAGGGGCGAAGAGGCGAGGCGACGACAGCGGGTGGTCGGCGGGGGAGGCCGCGGGGCGTCAGGGGCGAGGTCGCGGCGTCAGGCGGGCGCCGCGCGAGGGAGAGGAGGGGCGCAGAGGAGTCCCTGAGGGGCGGCGCCGAGCCCGGCTGGGGGTGGCCTTAGCGGCGCGGCGACTTGCATCGGGCGCGGCCGTGCGGGAGGAGGGGATCGAGCAGGGGCGCCCCTCCCCCAGGCACGAGGCGTGCGTGTGTGTGTGTGTTGCGTGTGGTGGCGGCGCCAGGAAGGGAGCGAGGGGAGAGATGGGGGGGTAGTGGGGATTAGGGTTACGGTGGGGGGAAAGGGAGGCCTTGTAGGCCAACGTGCGGGGGTGGGCCGACAGGCAGCTCGGCCGCCTGGCCAACTGGGCCAAGGCCCAGTCAGGGAGGGGGGTATTATTATTTTAGTAATTTTTTTTCTATATTGTTCTATCTTTAATCCATTTGTTTTGTTTTACAAAAATACAAACAAGAGCACCTAAATTAGTGTGACTAGTTTTACCACCGCCACAAAAGGTTTCACACTAAACTAAAATAGTTTAATATTTTATAAATTATAAAAGGCATTTAATTTATTGTTTAAGCCACTGTTTTATTCACAAAAGGGCATTTAAACTCTTTACCAAATGTGGTTTTCAACATGACAATTATCTAGGGATTATTTGCCACACTTTGAAGATTTTAGTTTTTATATTTGAAAACTTTTATTGTTTGACTTTAATTCGAATTTGAATTTGTTTCGGTTTTGAATTATCTAGAGTTCATCAACAGTAACCGAGGTGACGTGGCATCCTTAGTGGGGGATCACTGTAGCTTAATTATCCGGGCGTCACATTAGTGACCTAGGGTCATTTCGGACAAATCAGGTCGGGTTGCCCATTGGCTATAAATAGTCCACCCCTACAACCATAAACGGTTGGCTGCTCAGATTTCAGTGCACGACTTTTGTCGTTTGAGAGCAACCCACCTCAAAGCCTTTGAGAGAAAATTCCTAGCGAGGAGAAAAGCCCTAACCAGCCAGAGCCAGAGTAAATTGGGCATCACTTAAGTCTTCTTGTCTGAGTGATCCGAAGACTTATTACACTTGAGGACTGTGCATCCTCCAGCCGGTTAGGCGTCGCGTTCTGAGCATCCAAGAGAAATTGTGGATTGCCGGTGAACGAAGTCTGTGAAGGTTTGGGAGTCTACCTTGAAGACTTACCAGAGTGATTGGGTGAGGTCTGTGTGACCTTAGCTCAAGGAGAAAACGGTGAGGACTGGGTGTCCTGAGCTGCGTGTTCAGGACTGGGTGTCCGGGACTGTGTGTCCTTTGGTTTAAATACCTAGCCGCTCCAACCAGACGTACAGTTGTCACAGCAACTGGAACTGGTCCAACAAATCATTGTCTTCAACGTGTCACTGGTTTCATATTCACCTCCTTTTTACTTACCGTTACACATTGTGAAGCCATTGCATGCTTGCTTTATCTTCTGCCTTCACAACTTGACTGTATGATTTGTTTGGCTTCATAACTTCTTCCTACCTGATCCTTATTACACAGAAGCTGTTTGTCACTATGCTTTCACTATACTGAATACTTGACCATGGCTTGCCTTGTGTAATCTAACTTCCGATGCATAGTGATAGGCTTGTCTATTCTGTTTGTCTTCATAACTTCCACGTTTTGAAGACTTTCATAAAAATCGCCTATTCACCCCCCCCCTCTAGTCGATATAACGCACTTTCAATAAGAAACGGTGAAAGGGAAGAATCTGAGAACGCAGAACCAAAGAGAAACAGAGATATAGATCCAATCTCGGAGGGGCTCTCGCCCCTCCCATGCCATGGAGGCCAAGGACCAGAGCGAAAACCCTTCTCCCATCTAGGGAGGAGGTCGAGGAAGAAGAGGAAGAAGGGGGCCCCTCTCCCCCTCTCCTCCGGTGGCGCCAGAACGCCGCCGTGGCCATCATCATCATCACCGCGATCTTCACCAACACCTCCGCCATCTTCACCAACATGTCCATCACCTTCCCCCTCTATCTACAGTGGTCCACTCTCCCGCAACCCGTTGTACCCTCTACTTGAACATGGTGCTTTATGCTTCATATTAGTATCCAATGATGTGTTGCCATCCTATGATGTCTGAGTAGATTTTCGTTGTCCTATAGGTGGTTGATGAATTGCTATGATTGATTTAATTTGCTTGTGGTTATGTTGTTGTCCTTTGGTGCCCATCATATGATTGCGCGCATGGATCATACCCTAGGGTTAGTTTGTATGTTGATAGGACTATGTATTGGAGGGCAAGAGCGACAGAAGCTTCAACCTAGCATAGAAATTGATGCATACGGGATTGAAGGGGGACCAATATATCTTAATGCTATGGTTGGGTTTTACCTTAATGAACATTAGTAGTTGCGGATGCTTGCTAATAGTTCCAATCATAAGTGCATAGAATTCCAAGTAAGGGATGACATGCTAGCAGTGGCCTCTCCCACATAATACTTGCTATCGGTCTAGTAAAGTAGTCAATTGCTTAGGGACAATTTCGCAAGTCCTACCACCACTTTTCCACACTCGCTATATTTACTTTATTGTTTCTTAACCTAAACAGCCCCTACCTTTTATTTAATTGCTCTTTATTATCTTGCAAACCTATCCAACAACACCTACAAAGTACTTCTAGTTTCAGACTTGTTATAGGTAAAGCGAACATCAAGCGTGCGTAGAGTTGTATCGGTGGTCGATAGAACTTGAGGGAATATTTGTTCTACCTTTAGCTCCTCATTGGGTTCGACACTCTTACTTATCGAAAACTGTTGCGATCCCCTATACTTGTGGGTTATCACAGGTGCACATGATGCTCCAGTGCAGCCTGCAGGTGCAGATGATGCTCAAGTAGAGCCCCATAGTGAAACAAATGAGGCAGCAACACAAGCTTCCAGAGTTGCAGATGAAGTTCAAAGGTAGTATTATTCTTCTTTGATTTATTTATGTGCTTATACCTGCAAATATCTCTTGTACTGTTACTAACCAACTATTTCGTCCCTATTTGTTAGCACACCAAGGAAGAACTACAAGAAGGCAGCAGAGAGAGGAGCATCTCCAATGGCTATCAGCAAGAAGAGGAAGCATAACACTTCTACAACTCCAAAAGAAGAACCTTGCTCAGTTACTGGCAGCAATGTAGATGCAAGAGTTGCTGCATGTGAAGAGCAAGTTCTCCCTCTAGTTGTTCCCCAAATCCCTGTCAAACTGACTAGGAGCAGGGCTAGGGAGATGAAAATCCTAGCTAGCAACACAAGGAGCAAGAAGGCCAAATCTGGAAAATGAGTACTAATGTGTTGTGCAAATTTGAAACTGTTAGATTTCTTGTAATGTGTTCTTTTGGTTGCAGCAAGATTGGTTGTGAACTATGCTCTTTTGGTTGTTGAAGAATATCAAATGCTGCTTGTGAACTATGTCTAGTTGCAGCAAGATTGGTTGTGAACTATGTTCTTTTGGTAGTTGAAGAATATCAAATGCTACTTATGTTCCAACAAGATTCATGTTACATATTTCTTTTCACAATACATGCATTTGCAAATTGTTGGGTCCAGAAAGCTTCATAACATAACATAACAACTGCTAGGTTCATACAACTTCATATGTTCATTACAGCTTCATAACATAGAAAGTGCATTTGAGATACATAGATCATAAACTAATGTGCATTCTGTGCAAAGACAGCCATTGAGATTGCTAGAAAACAAATGAAAATGCTAGCAAACAACATTGTCCCTATGCGCATCATTTCTTTCATTTTCTTCAACTCCTTGTTCAATGCACGATTCTTCTTCGCAAGATCAATTGCTCTCTTCTCCAGATGGTGACTTTTGATCCAGCTATGTTCGATCACTCCGTGCAGTTCTTCAAAGGCAAGACCAACACGTTCTGGAGGTGGTGGGTCAACCCAAACTACCCATTCACATTCATCTGGCAACGGAATCAATAAATTTGATTAAAATTATCCTTGAAAGTTAAATCAGAAAATGGAAACAAAAATACAATGCAAATGAAATCATACATCCAAAGGGCAACCCAAAAAACGACGTCTAGTGCTTGCGCCTCCCCAGGCGACACGATGAGCCGAGATTAGCCGGTGCCTCAGACAACAATGCTTCGTGCGCGGCTCCAAGACACAGTACGTCGAGTCTACCAAGTAGAACTCAGAGCTGTGCTGAACAATGCCTACCCCATCCACCTAAATCAGGCCAAGATCCAAAAATTAACCCCCAAATCTAGCAAACCCTAGAAAAGCAGGGGACCAGATGAGCTATAAAACCTGTTCGGCTGCCGGCGACGAGTTCTCCGACGAGATGGCCAACGTCGCCATTGTCCTTCCCACCTCTCCCCACACCGCAATGTCACACCTCTCCTCCCAGCCACTTCTCTGTTTTCTTGTGCAGCGGGAGCTAGAAGACGACTAAACGGGAGGGGGTATCAAACCCAGGGGCAAATGTGTCCAAAACATCGAGTCGTCACGGTCAAAGGGTATCTTTCTTTTATTTGTAATAATATCTTTCATATACTTAGCATAAGGATTGATTTTGAGCATATCAGTTAATCGCATACGCAAAAATATAGGTCTAATCATTTCAGCAAAGCGCTCAAAATCCTCATCATCCTTTCTCTTGGATGGTTTGGGAGGAAAAGGCATGGGTTTCTGAACCCAAGGCTCTCTTTCTTTACCATGTTTCCTATCAACAAAGTCTTTCTTATCATAACGTTGATTCTTTGATTGTGGGTTATCAAGATCAACAACAGGTTCAATTTCTATATCATTGTCATTACTAGGTTGAGCATCATCATGAACATTATCATTAACATTACCACTAGTTTCAGGTTCATTACCAGATTGTGTTTCAGCATCAAAAATCGAAATATCATTTGGATTCTCAGGTGTTTCAACAATAGGATCACTAGAAGCATGCAAAGTCTTGTCATTTTTCTTTTTCTTCTTTTCAGAAGGACTAGGTGCATCTATTTTATTTCTGTGAGAATCTTGCTCAATTCTCTTAGGGTGGCCTTCAGGATACAAAGGTTCCTGAGTCATTCTACCAGTTCTAGTAGCCACTCTAACAGAATTATCATTATCCTTACTATTCAATTCACTGAGCAAATCATTTTGAGCTTTAAGTACTTGTTGTCTACTTGAGTAGTAACCATAGGAGCATGTTTACTAATAAGTTTAAGTTCACCTTTAACATTAGCCATATAATCACCCAAGTGTTCAAGCATATTTGAATTGTATTTCAATTTTCTACCAAAATAAGCATTAAAATCTTCTTGCTTAGCCATAAATTTATCAAACTCATCTAAGCATGGGCTAGCAATTTTAGTAAATGGGATTTCAGCTTTATCATATCTATAGAGAGAATTTACCTTTACTACCCGTGTCGGGTTATCAAGACCATGAGTTTCTTCAATAGGTAAAGGATTAAGATTATATGTTTCTTCAACAAGCGGTAAATTAAGTCCATGTATTTCTTCAATAGGAGGTAAATTCTTAACGTCTTCAGCTTTAATACCTTTTTCTTTCATAGATTTCTTTGCCTCTTGCATATCTTCAGGACTGAGAAATAGAATACCCCTCTTCTTCGGAGTTGGTTTAGGAATAGGCTCAGGAATTGGCTCCGGAGGTGTCCAATTATTTTCATTTGTCAACATATTATTCAATAGAATTTCAGCTTCATCCAGTGTTCTTTCCCTGAAAATAGAACCAGCACAACTATCCAGGTAATCTCTGGAGGCATCGGTTAGTCCATTATAAAAGATATCAAGTATTTCATTTTTCTTAAGAGGATGATCAGGCAAAGCATTAAGTAATAGGAGAAGCCTCCCCCAAGCTTGTGGGAGACTCTCTTCTTCAATTTGCACAAAATTATATATATCCCCTAAAGCAGCTTGTTTCTTATGAGGAGGGAAATATTTAGCAGACAAGTAATAAGTCATATCCTGGGGACTACGCACACAACTAGGATCAAGAGAATTAAACCATATCTTAGCATCACCCTTTAATGAGAAGGGAAATATTTTAAGGATATAAAAGTAGCGAGTTCTCTCATCTTTAGTGAACAGGGTGGCTATATCATTCAATTTAGTAAGATGTGCCACAAGAGTTTCAGATTCATAACCATGAAAAGGATCAGATTCAACCAAAGTAATTATATCAGGATAAACAGAGAATTCATAATCCTTATCAGTAACAGAGATAGGTGAAGTAGCAAAAGCAGGGTCAGGTTTCATTCTAGCATTTAGAGATTGCTTACTCCATTTAGCTAATAATCTTTTGAGTTCAGTTCTATTTTGGCACGCTAAAATAGATAAGTAAGCTTCTTGATCAAATACATAACCCTTAGGAATAACAAGTGATTCTTCATCATCACTTTCATCAGTAACATCAGATTCAATATTTTCAATCTCTCTAGCCCTAGCAAGTTGTTCATCAAGAAAATCACTAAGTGGCATAGTATTATCAGGCATAGAGGTAGTTTCATCATAAGTATCATGCATAGTAGAAGTGGCATCATCAATAACATGCGACATATCAGAACGAATACCAGAAGCAGGTGTAGGTGTCGCAAGCTTACTCATAACAGGAGGTGAATCAAGTGCAGAGCTAGATGGCAGTTCCTTAACTCCCCTCGTAGTTGAGGGATAGATCTTGGTTTTTGGATCTCTCAAGTTCTTCATAATGATAAGCAGATATATATATCCCAAGTGACTCAAAGAATAGAGCTATGCTCCCCGACAACGGTGCCAGAAAATAGTCTTGATAACCCACAGGTATAGGGGATCGCAACAGTTTTCGAGGGTAGAGTATTCAACACAAATTTATTGATTCGACACAAGGGGAGCCAAAGAAAATTCTCAAGTATTAGCAGCTGAGTTGTCAATTCAACCACACCTGGAAACTTAATATCTGCAGCAAAGTGTTTAGTAGCAAAGTAATATGATAGTAGTGATAACGGTAGCAAAAGGTAACAATAGTAAAAGTAATGTTTTTGGTATTTTGTAGTGATGATAGCAATAGCCACGGAAAAGTAAATAAGCGGAGAACAATCTATGGAAAGCTCGTAGGCAATGGAACAGTGATGGAGAATTATGCCGGATGCGTTTCATCATGTAACAGTCATAACCTAGGGTGACACAGAACTAGCTCCAGTTCATTGATATAATGTAGGCATGTATTCCGAATATAGTCATACGTGCTTATGGAAAAGAACTTGCATGACATCTTTTGTCCTACCCTCCCATGGCAGCAGGGTCCTTACGGAAACTAAGGGATATTAAGGCCACATTTTAATAGAGAACCGGAACAAAGCATTAACACGTAGTGAATACATGAACTCCTCAAACTACGGTCATCACCGGTAAGTATCCCGATTATTGTCACTTCGGGGTTAATAGATCATAACACATAATAGGTGACTATAGACTTGCAAGATAGGAACAAGAACACTCATATATTGATGAAAACATAATAGGTTCAGATATGAAATCATGGCACTCGGGCCCTAGTGACAAGCATTAAGCATAGCAAAGTCAAAGCAACAACAATCTCAGAACATAGTCGATACTAGGGATCAAACCCTAACAAAACTAACTCGATTACATGATAGATCCCATCCAACCCATCACGGTCCAGCAAGCCTATGATGGTCTTACTCACGCACGGCGGTGAGCATCATGAAATTGGTGATGGAGGATGGTTGATGATGACGATGGCGATGGATTCCCCTCTCCGGAGCCCCGAACGGACTCCAGATCAGCCCTCCCGAGAGGTTTTAGGGCTTGGCGGCGGCTCCATATCGTAAAATGCAAAGATTTCTTCTCTCTGCTTTTTTTCTCCCCGAAACTCAATATATGAAGGTGGAGTTGGGGTCGGAGAGGCAACAGGGGGCCCACGAGGTAGGGGGCGCGCCCCCCACCCTCGTGGAGAGACGGTGGGGCCCCTGGCCTTCATCTTTGACAGGTATTTTTCTTATTTTCTGAAAAGTGGTTCCGTGAAGTTTCAGGTCATTCCGGGAACGTTTGCTCCTGCACATAAATAACGCGATGGTAATTCTGCTGAAAACAGCGTCAGTCCGGGTTAGTTCCATTCAAATCATGCAAGTTAGAGTCCAAAACAAGGGCAAAAGTGTTTGGAAAAGTAGATACAATGGAGACGTATCACGGTACGAGTGGTGGCGCCCTGAGGCTTTACACCTTCGACGTCACCCCCCCCCCCTAGTCGGTTTATCTAAATTCAAATTCAATTCAATTCCAGAGAGCTTCAAACAGCTATAACTCTTTAACCATAAGTCCAGATGAATTGATTCTTTTTGCATTATGTTATTTGCAAAGAAATCTAGCAGCTCACCAAAAATGAGATTTTTCTGAGCTGTATAGAATTTCTGGTGATTTTCAGAAGAGTTCTTGATATTTTCTTCTTGTGTTTAAAATTAGTTTCAGAGGGTGAGGCTTGTCTTGAGGATCACCAGAAGGCTTGTGAACCTCATATGCACTAAGGCAAGCCACAACAACATTTTCATGGTGCCATTCCAATATTGATGATTTTATTACTTGAATGAAATGATAAATCCATGCGTTTAAATAACTATTATGTTATTTATATTCTGTTAAGTGTGTGTTAGCATTATGCTTGATTTACAGAACCTTGAAACTAGCTTAGTTGGTAAAGAAGCTAAGATCTAATTATGGTAATGATAAAATGATTTGTTATGAGTAATTGCTTAAAGTTATTTTCTTGCATAAATAAAATAGTTAAATTTGCTAGAAAGTATCCTGTTAAGTGCTTGTTTAGCCATTTTACTTAAGTTACAGAATGTTTGAACCTAACTTGGTTGGGAAAGAGAATAGGATTTGCTTGTGGTGATAGTAAAATCTTTGCTATGCATATGAGAAATTAATCGAAGTTATTTTCTTGCATGAGAAAATGATAATACTTGCTGCAAAATATGTTGTTAAAGTGAGAGTTACCCTGACCAGGAAAGTAATAGAAGTTGTTGATGCATATGCTTAGTGTGAATATGGTTGACATCAGTCATTTTCGTTAATATGTGATGCATGTGTAGTATTGCATTTCATGGCATGCTATGACACCGGTCATCTTCATTTTAAGTTGAAACTGAATATAACTCAACTCGAATATATCGTAGACTGGGTCATGGCGCCGCTGAATCGAGATTTTCCCAGTGCAACCACATTTGCCGTTGTGGGAAGGCCTTGATTCGGTCCATTGACATGCCTCTGGTCGGTGCCTCCAACTAGGGAAGGTTATGGGCATACTTACCCTGGCCCGGTAAGCAGGCATAACATTGCGTGCCCGTTGTTGAGATTATGGTACCGGATCCCCGAGTGGGATCGTTTTGGCCACGACAGTGGTCGTTGTGTCTTTGGTAAACACGGGGCCACCTAGGACTAGCCTGTTGGGGATTGGGTCGGAGTGACTGGGAGAGTGTCATGGCAATTGAATGGTTTTGTCGGAGTGCCGTTGGTCCACCCGAGTGGGAGTGCGAGGCCATGGGTTCCGTGGTGTGGGTACAGTGTGCTACCTCTGTAGAGTGTATAATATATCGTTAGCTGAGTCCATGGTCACGGACACCTCGTAGTAGGTCCCACCATGAGTCGACATTTAATAAACCTGCACACTAAGTTATGAACTTTGCACTGATGATGATTGCGGAAAGGCCATCGAGATGTTCGAGACCCAATATGGGTCGTGGTTGTGATCGTCGTAAGGATCACGAGTTACTCTGGTCAAGGCCACGATGGTGGTTTGGTTGCGATCGCCGTAAGGATCACAAGTTACTCTGGTCAAGACCACGATGGTGGTTTGGTTGTGATCGCCATAAGGATCACGAGTTACTCTGGTCAAGAACACGATGGTGGTTTGGTTGTGATCGTCGTAAGGATCACGAGTTACTCTGGTTAAGACCATGATTGTGGTTTGTTTCTGATCCGAGAACGATCATGGTTGGTAAGTCGGTCCCGAGGGATGTCTATCCCAAGAGCATGAGCACAGCATGTTGGAACATTATTGCATTATTAATTGGTTAAATATCATGATATTGTTTGTCATTATGATTATGCATGTTGTGAGCTTGCAAGTACATTCCATGTACTGACCTAGCGTGTCATGCCAGATTTCAGGAAAGTCGCGTTGGAAAGGAGCGCTGCTCGAGTCTAGATCGTGTCCACATCGGTGTCCCTGTGCTATGGAGCTTCTGCTATGACGTTGTTCCGCTGCCACGTAGTTGTATGATCGAGGCCCCTTTATGTCCACTAAATAATGTACATATTGTTCAGCCGCACCATGTGTGCTGCTCGGCCTCGACATATGTTGTAATATAAACTCTGATGCGCTAGCATAAATAAAGCGGTTGTTTTTCTGTACCAAGATGTTGTGTGTTGCTAGAAGACATGGTCTCTGGGCTGGCAATGTAGGGTAAACCAGTCGCTCTGAGCCGGGGTGCCACAACGCTTGGTATCAGAACCGCGCTGACTTTAGGCCATGCTAGACTATGACGTGTTAAGAGGGATGTTAGATACGAGTTTAAGTTGAGTGCCGGTAGCTATTGTAGCTGGTTGTTGCATTGCATGCACTTGATTTATATTTTTATGCTAACCTGCTAATGGTTGTGAGTGTAGATGGCTCCGGTGTCGTATCCGTGCCAGTTGCAGCTGATGCCGTACATGTCACCGCACCTCTTTCTCAACGTGTGGCGTCGGTTGTACCCCCTCGGAGACAATCCAGTCTATCATGTGTACCGGGAGCATCTAGCTGATTCCGTGTATGAGTATCACGCAGTGGTTACTTTGCGCACTAGTTCTGATTCCGGATCTTACACTCATACTTCTCGGAGCGGTTACGCCTCTACCGCTTCTCAGGCTGTCCAGTTTGCTGTATTCGAGGTCCTTGTCGAGCTTCGTTACAACGAGGTCCGAATGCAAAACCACCCAGGTTTCTTTTACTACCCTTTTTTGCACGACAATGGTCGTGTCCGTTTCCAGATCATTGACCCGGAGTCTGATAGTGTTGCTAGCCACCTTGCTCGTTATGTCACTGCTAGCTATCTTATGATCCACGAGTTGGCTTGAGAACTGACTCGTGCCCGTACTGCTTTAGCCGCTGCTTTGCTCACTACTAGATCTGCCACAACTCCATCTTCTCTGGGATTTACTCCTTATATTCCAGCCAGTTATAGTTCCCCTGTTTCACCGGTTACTCCCCCGAGTAGCTCAGGCACCTCGACGGTGGACCCTCTCAGTACTCCTGCCGAGTGGGTTTCACTTCTCACTACTCCTGTAGCCCCGATGCTTCATCCTACCCCTGCTCCTGAGGGAGAGCCCTCGAGGTAGCGTCGTCGTGTTACCTTTAACTCTGAGGTTTTCGTTAACCTCGTCAGTTCAGGATCCGAGTCTGCTTCAGGGGAGGACACCGCAGCACGAGCAGAGCAGTAGTACCTCGGAGTATTCGAAGTCACCCAGATAATGTACGGAGGTAGTCGTACGAGTCATGATGTTTTGTTGCATGTATGAGAGTAGTTGAACTTGTCCTGTTGTTTATCTTTCATGTATGAGCTATGTATAATTATGTTGGGACTTTATTCGCCATATTTTCTTTGCTCTTTTGTTTTATTCCGGGATTTGTCCCTGGCTTTTCCCCAAATTTATTCTTGGATGTTTCTCATCTCGATTGCGTTGTCTTGGGAAAAATCCACAATAGGATGACGCGGGGAGGCAGCAGTAGCAACATTCGTGAGGGAACTCCTGTTCGTCGTTCCGCACAACAGGCAGGTCATTCGCCCGAGCCGTACGTTTCGCCACCGCCTCCACCGCCAAATCCGCCCTCCACCGAGCAAATTCTGCATATGTTTGAGGAAAGAAGGAACAATGATCTTCTTGAAATGTTAAGAAGTGTGCAAGCTATGGTTGGACAGAATGGAAATCAGAACGGTCATTACTCAAAGCTGTCAGATTTTCAAAGGACCAAGCCACCCAGTTTCAGTCAGATTGTTGACCCATTGGATGCAGACGATTGGTTGCGTACCATTGAGAAAAAGCTTGAGATTTCCCATACTGAACAAAATGATAAAGTTCCATTTGCAACTCATTACCTTGAAGGCGTTGCTGCCATATGGTGGGAAAATGCAAAAGCCATGTGGCCTGCTGATGAAGAAATCACCTGGGAAAAATTTAAGGATCAGTTCCAGAAATATCATATCCCTACTGGAGTTATGAAGGTTAAGCAGCGTGAATTTCTCGCACTCGTCCAAGGAAATCAGTCTGTGGGGGAATATTTGCAAAAATTTAATCATCTGGCCCGTTACTCCCTTTATGACATGACCATCAAAGAAAGAAAGATTGACAGATTTCTTCGAGGCTTAAATCCGCAACTCCGGTGCACTCTCAGTATGTTTGATTTCCCTGATTTCCAAACTCTGGTAAACAAGGCTTTCATTGCTGGACGGGAGCACAAGCTTATATTAGATAATACGCCTGCCAACAATGACAACAAGCGTAAGTTTGAGCCAACGAAGGGTGGGCAACCAGTGCAAAAGGCTCATACCTGGCAGCAGACTCAGGTGGAAAACAAGCCAAATTGGCAACAGAATGTTAACAAGACCACCACTCAAGTCAGGAATATCGTGACCAACCCCATGCATGAGGAGCGTCAGCGCAATAATTCTTGCTTCAGTTGTGGGCAGAACGGACATTATGCCAAACAGTGCCCCAAGAACAACAAGGCGAATGCCCCACTCAGGCAACAAGTCAACTTTATAGAGTCATGCCCAACCCAGCAAAACATTAGTGAGCATGTGCATCATCTCTTAGCCGATGAAGCATAAGAGAACCCTGAAGTCGTCATTGGTATGTTTTCTGTAAATGACATACCTGCCGTAATTTTATTTGACTCTGGGGATTCCCATTCTTTTATTTCTCGGAGTTTTGCTGCCCAAAACAAATTTCCTTGTACACTTTTGGGCAAAAATATGCTGGTACAAACCCCGGGATCTCTAATCAAGAGCAACCTGGTCTGCCGTGATCTGAAATCAATATCAACGGAGTCTACTTTCCAACCTCTCTGATAATCATTGAGTCTGAAAAGTTGGATATTATATTGGGTATGAATTGGTTGACCCAATATCAAGTTTGCATAAACTGCGCAACACGAGAAGTCACTTTGACCAGTCCAAATGGGCAGACTACCAAATTCTATGCTCGCAAGAATATACCCAAACAAGAATTGGTTTTCACCGCTGTGGCTGAGTTGGAATTAATTCCTGTGGTCAGTGAGTACCCTGATGTATTTCCAGAAGAACTGCCAGGCATGCCACCAGATCGAGAGCTGGAATTTGCAATAGACCTTGTGCCCGGAACTGCACTGCTATACAAGAAGTATTACTGGATGCCCTCATCAGAATTAGTGGAGCTAAAGAAACGGCTTGATGAACTGCTCCAGAAAGGATATATTCGTCCCAGCTCTTCACCATGGGGATCACCCGCTATTTTCGTGGACAAAAAGGATGGTAGCCTCCGCATGTGCGTGGATTACCGCCAGCTGAATGAGGTCACCATCAAAAATAAATATCCACTGCCAAGGATTGATGATTTGTTTGATCAGCTCAGTGGGGCTAAGGTATTCTCTAAGATCGATTTACGGACCGGATATCATCAGCTCAAAATTAAAAAGGAAGATATTCCTAAGACCGCATTCACTACTTAGCACGGTCTTTATGAATATATAGTGATGTCCTTTGGTCTCACCAATGCCCCTGCTTTCTTCATGCATATGATGAACAAAGTATTCATGGACTTCCTCGACAAATTCGTGGTAGTCTTCATTGATGTCATCCTCATTTACTCCAAGGGTGAAGATGAGCACAAGGATCACCTCCGAGCAGTGCTCCAACGACTCCGCGACCATCAGCTTTATGCCAAACTCAGTAAATGTGAGTTTTGGCTCAAGCAAGTTGGGTTTCTCGGACATGTACTATCCGCTGAAGGTATACCCGTGGACCCAAGCAAAGTAAAGGATGTGCTCGATTGGTTGCCGCCAATGATAGTGACACAGATCCGGAGTTTTCTCGGATTAGCTGGATATTACCGTCGTTTCATTGAAGGGTTTTCCAAGATTGCTAAACCCATGACAGAGCTGCTCAAAAAGGATAAGAAGTTTGAATGGACGGAGGACTGTGAGAAAAGTTTCAATGAGCTAAAGATACGGCTGACAACTGCACCTGTATTGACTCTCCCAAACATTTATCACAGCTTTGATGTGTATTGTGATGCCTCCAGGCAAGGCCTCGGTTGCGTACTTATGCAAGGCAGCAAGGTAGCAGCATATGCATCGCGACAGCTATGACCCCACGAGGGAAATTATCCTACTCATGACTTGGATTTGGCTGCGATGGTTCATGCGTTAAAAGTTTGGAGGCACTACCTTATTGGAAAAAGGTGCCAATTTTTTACCGATCACAAAAGTATTAAATACATATTTACTCAACCAGATTTAAATCTCCGTCAACGAAGATGGCTAGAGTTGGTCAAGGATTATGATCTTGGAATAAATTATCACTCGGGTAAGGCCAACGTGGTTGCCTATGCACTCAGTCGAAAGCATGTCAGCTTAAATGTCATATCGAAATCCTTGCCTCCCAAACTCCAAGAGGAGATCGCTCAGCTCAACCTGGTCATCGTGGATGCTGGCCTCGCTAACATTTTGGAAGTTACCCCACACTTGAGGAAGAGATCCGCAAGGCCCAGCTAGCTGACATCAAGCTGCAAAAATGTGCCAAGAGCCCGATGGTAGGGCAGACCCCAAATTCTCTAGGCCGTGGACGGATTTGTGTACCCAATTAGCCAGACTTCAAGAAGAAAATCATGTCGGAAGCACACGAATCCTCATATTCCATTCACCTGGGAGGTACAAAAATGTATGAGGACCTTAGTCAAATATTCTGATGGGATGGAATGAAGAAAGACATTGCCTATTTTGTGGCATGTTGCCACATATGCCACAAGGTGAAGGAAGAGCACCAAGCCAGCCAGACTCCTCCAACCGCTGTCGGTTTCGCAATGGAAATGGGATGACGTTTGTATGGATTTCATTACGGGATTACCTAAGACTCAGCGAGGAAATGATGCAATCTGGGTCATAGTGGACACCTTAACCAAGATTGCTCACTACATTCCGATCAGCACCAGATATCGAGCAGATCAACTTGCACAGCTGTATGTATCCAGAATCGTCAGTCTGCATGGAGTACCCCGAACCATCACTTCCGACTGAGGTTCCCTGTTTACCTTCGCTTTTTAGTCCCGTCTCCACCAAGCCTTGGGGCAGCGCTGAAATATAGTACTGCTTATCATCCTCAGACCAATGGACAGACAGAGCGGGTAAATCAAATACTTGAAGATATGTTGTGAGCCTGTGCTTTAGCCCAAGGACCTAAATGGGAAGATTGCTTGCCATATGCCGAGTTTTCTTACAACAACAGCTTCCAGACCAGTCTAAAGATGTCACCGTATGAAGCTCTGTATGGCCGTAAGTGTCGCACTCCTTTAAATTGGTCTCAAAGTGGAGATAGCCGTATCTACGGAACAGATCTCATGATGGAAGCTGAGAAACAAGTTAAGGAAATCAGGGACAGACTGTAATTGGCCAAATCTCGACGGAAAAGTTATTATGATGCAAAGCACCAACAGAGCAAGTTTGAACCCGGAGAACACGTATACCTCTGAGTCACTCCTATGAAAGGAGTCAAGAGATTCCAGACCCGTGGAAAGTTGGCACCCAGGTTTATTGGTCCATTCCCGGTTATGTCCCGAGTGGGTACTGTTGCCTATCAGTTGGAACTACCCGCTAAATTGGCAGACGTGCATAACGTGTTTCTTGTTTCACAATTAAGACGCTGCATATCCCCACCCGAGAAAAGGACTGCTATGGCTGAGGTAGAATTGGCAAATGATTTGACCTATGAAGAGAGACCATTTAGAATTTTGGATCAGATGGAAAGGGTCACTCGCAGTAAAGTAAGAAGATTCTACAAAGTTCAGTGGGAGCATCACACAGAGTCAGAATCAACTTGGGAGCGAGAAGAATTCCTAAGGGCTCATTATCCAGAGTGGTTTTCCAAAGCAACCGAATCTCGAGGACGAGATTCATTCTAAGTGGGGAGGTTTGTGACAGCCTGATTTTTGCCCTCTATTATTTTCCTGATTTTCATTTGGATTTATTTTGAAAGTTGGGGTTTTTGAATCTTTTCATATGGACTTAGACACTTGGGTACCCTTGGCTTTCAACCAAGTGCATCATTCCCCTCTCTAATCATCATTCCCCTTCTGATCCATCTCAAAATAATCTTGGGAATACTTTTCTTAAATGAAAAATATTCATTTACCTTCTCTAAAACCCTAGCTAGTTCAATGAGCTCCAAAGCAACCCTCATTTTTCTTGCCCACAAAAATCTGAGAAAATTCCCAAATATTCTTTGAACCCTAGGGAACCTTCCTGACCAAAAACATTTCATCACTTTTTGGAATATTTTTGCTACAGAAAATATTTTCTATTGTGGACAAAAATGGTGGTTTCTACAGCAACTACCATTTTACTTGTTCCCTTGTGCCTGAATTTTCTTGTGCGTCATCACCTTACTAGATGATGGCTAGCCTCCAAAGCACAGCCCCCAACTCCCAGCCATTTGACCTCAGTAACATCTCAAAGTTACTGACCATAAACTTATCTGGCGTGAAAATCTTCTCTACTGCATCTGGAGCCAAACCAAAGCGTGGTAACATTCGGAACTACCACGAACAACATGCCAGACATGAAGTTTGGGCTTAGGTCGACATGAAGTCAGAGTTCACGCGGTGACCGTGTTCGTCCAAGCGTGCTGGCATGCGGCCGACGTGCTCTGCAACGCGCCCGAGCCTCTGTTGATTGCGTGCTCGCTTCCCCGCCTGCCTAAGCATGCAAAACTTCGCCACTATCCTCGTCTCAATGCCATTAACTCCCCCTTGGCGCTCGCCGACACCGGAGCTTGCCGCAGCGAGCACGGGCATGGTCCGGCCAACCCAACAGTGCGCTGCGCACTGTGCTCGTCGCCTTCTCCTTGTTCTTGTGCTCGTCCCCGTTCGCCAATAGTCGCCGCATGAGCTGTGTCGCCTTCTCCCCCTCTCACTGACGCTGCTCGTCACCGGGCGTCGTGGACAGGACCGGCGAACCTTGAACCCCCCTCTCCGCTCGCCTATAAATGGAGCCATCCCCAGCCTCCTTGAGCGCCATCCACCACTCCCACACACCCCACAAGTGCGTAGGAATCCGTAGCCCGGCCGGGCAGGCCGCGGGCCGCCGTCCTCGAGCTCGAGCTCGCCGACGATCCCCTCTGGTCACCGCAGTAGCTCCAGCCCCTCCCAGGCCAGGGCGATCCTTCCAGGGCCTCCGCCTCTCTCCGGTGAAGCCATCCCGTCCCCTTGGAGCCCCTGAAGTTGCCTCTGCTCACCGTCTTCCTCATCTCTGGCGACCATCGCCCTCTGCCTCCGCTTGTGAGGTCGATTCCGACGCCGTCCGACCGCCCCGCTACACTACGGGTATGGGCAAGTGCGCCTACATCCCCTTTCCCGATCCCTCCCTCTCATTTTGGCCAAAGAGCCCTCGTCGCTGGCGAGAGCTCCGGCAAAGCCGCGACCCCCCCTCTGTTTCCTTCTCCCCTCCTTCTCACCTAACTAGCGGGGCCCGCTAGTCAGCCACTCTGTACGCGCGCGAAGCGGTACGAGTGGTGGCGCCCTGAGGCTTTACGCCTTCGACGTCACCCCCCCCCCCCCTAGTCTGTTTATCTAAATTCAAATTCAATTCAATTCCAGAGAGCTTCAAACAGCTATAACACTTTAACCATAAGTCCAAATGAATTGATTCTTTTTGCATTATGTTCTTTGCAAAGAAATCTAGTAGCTCACCAAAAATGAGATTTTTCTGAGCAGTCTAGATTTTCTGGTGATTTTCAGAAGAGTTCTTGATATTTTCTTCTTGTGTTTAAAATTATTTTCAGAGGGTGAGGCTTGTCTTGAGGATCACCAGAAGGCTTGTGAACCACATCTGCACTAAGGTAAGGCACAGCAACATTTTCATGGTGCCATTCCAATATTGATGATTTTCTTACTTGAATGAAATGATAAATCCATGCATTTAAATAACTATTATGTTATTTATATTCTATTAAGTGTGTGTTAGCATTATGCTTGATTTACAGAACCTTGAAACTAGCTTAGTTGGTAAAGAAGCTAAGATCTAATTATGGTAATGATAAAATGATTTGTTATGAGTAATTGCTTAAAGTTATTTTCTTGCATAAATAAAATAGTTAAATTTGCTAGAAAGTATCCTGTTAAGTGCTTGTTTAGCCATTTTACTTAAGTTACAGAATGTTTGAACCTAACTTGGTTGGGAAAGAGAATAGGATTTGCTTGTGGTGATAGTAAAATCTTTGCTATGCATATGAGAAATTAATCGAAGTTATTTTCTTGCATGAGAAAATGATAATACTTGCTGCAAAATATGTTGTTAAAGTGAGAGTTACCCTGACCAGGAAAGTAATAGAAGTTGTTGATGCATATGCTTAGTGTGAATATGGTTGACATCAGTCATTTTCGTTAATATGTGATGCATGTGTAGTATTGCATTTCATGGCATGCTATGACACCGGTCATCTTCATTTTAAGTTGAAACTGAATATAACTCAACTCGAATATATCGTAGACTAGGTCATGGCGCCGCTGAATCGAGATTTTCCCAGTGCAACCACATTTGCCTTTGTGGGAAGGCCTTGATTCGGTCCATTGACATGCCTCTGGTCGGTGCCTCCAACTAGGGAAGGTTATGGGCATACTTACCCTGGCCCGGTAAGCAGGCATAACATTGTGTGCCCGTTGTTGAGATTATGGTACCGGATCCCCGAGTGGGATCGTTTTGGCCACGACAGTGGTCGTTGTGTCTTTGGTAAACACGGGGCCACCTAGGACTAGCCTGTTGGGGATTGGGTCGGAGTGACTGGGAGAGTGTCATGGCAATTCGGAATGTCGTTGGTCCACCCGAATGGGAGTGCGAGGCCATGGGTTCCGTGGTGTGGGTACAGTTTGCTACCTCTACAGAGTGTATAATCTATCGATAGCCGAGTCCACGGTCACGGACACCTCGTAGTAGGTCCCACCATGACTCAATGTTTAATAAACCTGCACACTAATTTATGAACTTTGCACTGATGATGATGGCGGAAAGGCCATCGAGATGTTCAACACCCAATATGGGTCGTGGTTGTGATCGTTGTAAGGATCACGAGTTACTCTGGTCAAGACCATGATGGTGGTTTGGTTGTGATCGCCGTAAGGATCACGAGTTACTCTGGTCAAGACCACGATGGTGGTTTGGTTGTGATCGCCGTAAGGATCACGAGTTACTCTGGTCAAGACCATGATGGTGGTTTGGTTGTGATCGCCGTAAGGATCACGAGTTACTCTGGTTAAGACCACGATGGTGCTTTGTTTGTGATCCGAGAACGATCACGGTTGGTAAGTCAGTCCCGAGGGACGTCTATCCCAAGAGCATGAGCACAACATGTTGGAACATTATTGCATTATTAATTGGTTAAATATCATGATATTGTTTGTCATTATGATTATGCATGTTGTGAGCTTGCAAGTACATTCAATGTATTGACCTGGCGTGTCATGCCAGATTTCAGGAAAGTCGCGTTGGAAAGGAGAGCGCTGCTCGAGTCTAGATCGTGTCCACATCGGTGTCCCTCTGCTATGGAGTTTCCGCTACGACGTTGTTCCACTGCCGCGTAGTTGTATGATCGAGGCCCCTTTATGTCCACTAAATAATGTACATATTGTTCAGCCGCACCGTGTGTGCTGCTCGGCCTCGACATCTGTTGTAATATAAACTCTGATCCACTAGCATAAATAAAGCGGTTGTTTTTCTGTACCAAGATGTTGTGTGTTGCCAGAAGACATGGTCTCTGGGCTGGCAATGCAGGGTAAACCGGTCGCTCTGAGCCGGGGTGCCACAGTTCATAAGAACAGAGTAACACCTTAAGCAAGATGACAGGATGTAGAGGGGTAAACTCATGCAATATGATATAAACACCATCTTTTTATCCTCGATGGAAACAATACAATACGTGTCGTTTCCCTTTCTGTCAGTGGGATCGAGCATCGCAAGATTGAACCCAAAGCTAAGCACTTCTCCCATTGCAAGAAAGATCAATCTAGTAGGCCAAACCAAACTGATAATTCGAAGAGACTTGCAAAGATAAACCAATCATACATAAAAGAATTCAGATAAGATTCAAATATTGTTCATAGATAGACTTGATCATAAACCAACAATTCATCGGATCTCGACAAACACACCACAAAAGAAGATTACATCGAATAGATCTCCAAGAGAATCGAGGAGAACTTTGTATTGAGATCCAAAGAGAGAGAAGAAGCCATCTAGCTACTAGAAATGGACCCGGAGGTCTGTCGTAAACTACTCACACATCATCGGAGAGGCCATGGAGTTGATGTAGAGGCCCTCCGTGATAATTGCACCCTCCGGCGGAGCTCCGGAAAAGGCTCCAACATGGGATCTCTTGGGTACCCAAGGTTGTGGCGGTGGAAATAGGGTTTCGTGGTGCTCCTGGATGTTTGCGGGGTATGTGAACATATATAGGAGGAAGAAGTAGGTCGGTGGTGCAACGAGGGGACCACGAGGGGGGTGGGCGCGCCCCTTGCCTCGTGGCCGCCTCGTTGATTGCTTGACGTCCACTCCAAGTCCTCTGGATCACGTTTGTTCCAAAAATCACGTTCCTGAAGGTTTCATTCCGTTTGGACTTTGTTTGATATTCCTTTTCTACGAAACACTGAAATAGGAAAAAAAATAGCAATTTGGGATGGGCCTTCGGTTAATAGGTTAGTCCTAAAAATAACATAAAAGTGTAAAATAAAGCCCATTAACATCCAAAACAGATAATATAATAGCATGGAACAATCAAAAAGTATAGATAAGTTGGAGACGTATCAATAAGCCATGATAATAGTGATCTCCTATTTTAACAGAAACAACAGGCATGCCAACAATAGGTCTATGTTTACCTTTAGTATCGGGTCTAGCAATTCTAGCAGCTTCATCACAGAAGTAAATAACATGCCCATCAATATTACCGACCAAGAGATCCTTAACCATAGCAATACTAGGTTCAACTTTAATTTTCTCAGAGGGTGTAGGTGGTCTAGTATTACTCTTACGAACCACAGTTGAAGATTTAGCATGATCCTTTATTCTAACAGGGAAAGGTGGTTTCTCAATATAAGTGGTAGGAACAATAGGATCAACATTATAAGTGATAGTCTTTTCTTCAACTTTAATAGGTTCAACTACTTTTACTTCAGTGGGAGGATGATATTTAAACCACTTATCCTTAGGGAGATCAACATGAGTAGCAAATGATTCATAGAAAGAAGCTACTATCTCAGAGTCAAGTCCATATTTAGTGCTAAATTCACGAAAAGCATCGGTATCCATAAAAGATTTAACACAATCAAACTTAGGTGTTATACCTGTCTCCTTACCTTCATCGAGTTCCCAATCTTCAGAGTTGCATTTAATTCTTTCCAATAAATCCCACCTCAATTCAATAGTCTTCACCATAAAAGAACCAGTACAAGAAGTATCGAGCATGGAGCGATTATTGAGAGAAAGTCGAGCATAAAAATTTTGAATAATAATTTCTCTTGAGAGCTCATGATTGGGGCATGAATATAACATTGACTTAAGCCTCCCCCAAGCTTGAGCGATGCTTTCTCCTTTGCGAGGCCAAAAATTATATATGTTTATGATCACGATGAACCAGATGCATAGGATAAAACTTCTGATGAAATTCCAATTTCAATCGGTTGTAGTTCCATGATCCCATATCATCACATAGCCTAAACCATGTCAATACCTTTCCCTTCAAAGATAAAGGGAAGACCTTCTTCTTGATAACATCCTCGGGCATACCTGCAAGCTTAAATAATCCACAAACTTCATCCACATAGATTAAGTGCAAATCGGGATGCAATGTTACGTCTCCTGTAAAGGGTTAGCTAGCAGTTTCTCTATCATACCCGATGGAATTTCAAAGTAAACATTTTCAGTAGGTTCAGTAGGTTGAGGAGCAACTCTTTACTCTACTGATTGGGTGAAGATACCCCGAACAAGCCCCTCAAAGGATTATGTTCCATAGTAACAAGTGACAGTAAATTGCAGCACACTATATAAATTTTTCCTTACCAAATTCCACCTACCAAAGGCGCTTCACTCCCCGGCAACGGCGCTAGAAAAGAGTCTTGATGACCAACAAGTATATGTGATCTATCGTAGTCCTTTCTATAAGTAAGAGTGTCGAACCCAACGAGGAGTAGAAGGAAATGATAAGCAATTTTCAGTAAGGTATTCTCTGCAAGCACTGAAATTATCGGTAATAGATAGTTTTGTGATAAGGTAATTTGTAACGGGTAACAAGTTATAAAAGTAAATAAGGTGCAGCAAGATGGCCCAATCCTTTTTGTAGAGAAGGACAAGCCTGGACAAACTCTTATATAAAGGAAATCGCTCCCAAGGACACATGGGAATTATCGTCAAGCTAGTTTTCATCACGCTCATATGATTCGTGTTCAGTACTTTCATAATTTGATATGTGGGTGGACCGGTTCTTGGGTACTGCCCTTCCTTGGACAAGCATCCCACTTATGATTAACCCCTCTTGCAAGCATCCACAACTACAAAAAAAATTAAGGTAAACCTAACCATAGCATGAAACATATGGATCCAAATCAGCCCCTTACGAAGCAACGCATAAACTAGGGTTTAAGCTTCTGTCACTCTAGCAACCCATCATCTACTTATTACTTCCCAATGCCTTCCTCTAGGCCCGAACAATGGTGAAGTGTCATGTAGTCGATGTTCACATGACACCACTAGAGGAGAGACAACATACATCTCATCAAAATATCGAACGAATACCAAATTCACATGACTATTTTTAGCAAGACTTCTCCCATGTCCTCAGGAACAAACATAACTAGTCACAAAGCATATTCATGTTCATAATCAGAGGGGTATTAATATGCATAAAGGATCTGAACATATGATCTTCCACCAAATAAACCAACTAGCATCAACTACAAGGAGTAATCAACACTACTAGCAACCCACAGGTACCAATCTGAGGTTTTGGGACAAAGATTGGATACAAGAGATGAACTAGGGTTTGAGATGAGATGGTGCTGGTGAAGATGTTGATGGAGATTCACCCCCTCCCGATGAGAGGATCGATGGTGATGACAATGGTGATGATTTCCCCCTCCCAGAGGGATGTTTCCCCGGCAGAACAGCTCCGCCGGAGCCCTAGATTGGTTCCGCCTCGTGGCGGCGGAGTTTCGTCCCGAGAGCTTGCTTATGAATTTTTTTCCAGGGCGAAAGACCTCATATAGCCAAAGATGGGCACCGGATGCCTGCCAGGGGGCCCATGAGGCAGGGGGTATATATAAAAAATATTGGGCGAAGGAAGCACCAGAGGGGGGCCACCCACCATCCACGAGGCAGGGGGCGCGCCCAGGGGGTAGGGCGCGCCCCCACCCTCGTGGATGGTGGGTGGCCCCCCTCTGGTGCTTCCTTAACACAATATTTTTTTATATATTCTAAAACTGACTTTCGTGAAGTTTCAGGACTTTTGGAGTTGTGCAGAATAGGTCTCTAATATTTGATCCTTTTCCAGCCCAGAATTCCAGCTGCCGGCATTCTCCCTCTTCGTGTAAACCTTGTAAAATAAGAGAGAATAGGCATAAGTGTTGTGACATAATGTGTAATAACAGCCCATAATGCAATAAATATCGATATAAAAGCATGATGCAAAATGAACGTATCATCTAATTCGGACTAGCCATTGGGGGAGCATGGCCACCCGTTGAGGCCCTTCTCTCCTTTCCCGTATGGCCCATTAAGGCCCACTACTTCCCCCGGTGAATTCCCGTAACTCTCCGGTACTCTGAAAAATACCCGAATCACTCGGAACCTTTCCGATGTCCGAATATAGCCTTCCAATATATCAATCTTTATGTTTTAATCATTTCGAGACTCCTCGTCATGTCCGTGGTCTCATCCGAGACTCCGAAAAACCTTCGATACATCAAATCACATAACTCACAATACAAATCGTCATCAAATATTAAGCTTGCGGACCCTACGGGTTCGAGAACTATGTAGACATGACCGAGACACATCTCCGGTCAATAACCAATAGCGGAACCTGGATGCTGATATTGGTTCCTACATATTCTACAAAGATCTTTATTTGTCAAACCGCATAACAACATACGTTGTTCCCTTTGTCATCGGTATGTTACTTGCCCGAGATTCGATCGCCGGTATCACCATACCTAGTTCAATATCGTTACCGGCAAGTCTCTTTACTCATTCTGTAATGCATCGTCCCGCAACTAACTCATTAGTCACATTGTTTACAAGGCTTATAATGATGTGCATTACCGAGAGGGCCCAGAGATACCTCTCTGATAATCAGAGTGACAAATCCTAATCTTGATCTATGCCAACTCAACAAACACCTTCGGAGAAACCTGTAGAGCATATTTATAATCACCCAGTTACATTGTGACGTTTGATAGGACACTAAGTGTTCCTCCGGTATTCAGGAGTTGCATAATCTCATAGTCATAGGAACATGTATAAGTCATAAAGAAAGCAATAGCAATAAACTAAATGATCATAGTGCTAAGCTAACGGATGAGTCTTGTCCATCACATCATTCGCTAATGATGTGATCTCGTTCATCAAATGACAACACATGTCTATGGCTAGGAAACTTAACCATCTTTGATTAACGAGCTAGTCAAGTAGAGGCATACTAGGGACACTCTGTATGTCTATGTAATCACACATGTACTAAGTTTTCGGTTAATACAATTCTAACATGAATAATAAACATTTATCATGATGTAAGGAAATATAAATTACAACTTTACTATTGCCTCTAGGGCATATTTTCTTTGGTCTCTCACTTGCACTAGAGTCAATAATCTAGTTCACATCGCCAAGTGATTTAACACCAATATTTCACATTACCATGTGATTAGTTCACATCGTCATGTGACTAATACCCAAAGGGTTTTGCTAGAGTCAATAATCTAGTTCACATCGCTATGTGATTAACACCCAAAGAGTACTAAGGTGTGATCATGTTTTGCTTGTGAGAGAAGTTTAGTCTATGGGTCTGCAACATTCAGATCCGTATGTATTTTGCAAATTCCTATGTCTACAATACTCTGCACGGGGGCTACTCTAGCTAAGTTCTCCCACTTTCAATATGTATCTAGATCGAGACTGAGAGTCATCTAGATCGGTGTCAAAATCTTGCATCGACGTAACTCTTTACGACGAACTCTTTTATCACCTCCATAACCGAGAAACTCCTAGATCACTATTATAATCCCTTGCCAAAATCATGCTAAGGTATACAATAGGTCTGGTACACAACATAGCATACTTTATAGAACCTATGACTGAGGCATAGGGAATGACTTTTTCATTCTCTTTCTATTTTCTGTCGTGGTTGGGTTTTGAGTCTTTACTCAACTTCACACCTTGCAACACATGCAAGAACTCCTTCTTTGACTGTTCCATTTTGAACTACTTCAAAAAAAATTCAAGGTATGTACTCATTGAAAAATTTATCAAGCGTCTTGATCTATCTCTATAGATTTTGATGCCCAATATGTAAGCAACTTCACCGAGGTCTTTCATTGAAAAATTCTTATTCAAGTATCATTTTATGCTATCCAGAAATTCACTATCATTTCCGATCAACAATATGACATCCACATATAATATTACAAATGCTACAGGGCTCCCACTCACTTTCTTGTAAATACAGGCTTCTCCAAGAGTCTGTATAAAACTATATGCTTTAATCAACTCATCAAAGCGTATATTCCAACTTCGAGATGCTTGCACCAGTCCATAGATGGATCGCTGGAGCTTGCACACTTTGTTAGCACCTTTAGGATTGACAAAACCTTCTGGTTGCATCATATACAACTCTTCTTTAATAAATCCATTAAGGAATGTAATTTTGATATCCATTTGCCAGATTTCATAAATGCGGCAACTGTTAACATGATTCGGACATACTTTTAAGCATCAATACGAGTGAGAAAATCTCATCGTAGTCAACACCTTGAACTTGTCGAAAACCTTTTGCGACAATTTGAGCTTTGTAGATAGTAACACTACTATCAGCGTCTGTCTTCCTCTTGAAGATCCATTTATTCTCAATGGCTCGCCGGTCAATGGGCAAGTCAATCAAAGTCCATACTTTGTTCTCATCATTGTTGAGGAAATTGTTAACTGGTAGCTGCTCGGTTGGCGGACGAGTAGCGGATTAATAGGCTAATTGGCAAGTTAATCGGCAATTTAATCAATTAATCGGATGATTTATTGGTTTATCTGCTACTTGGTGACCCTACGAGTAGGGATTAATCGGGAAGTTAACTGGTTAATCGGATGAATTCTTGAACAGGGGTTCTCATACATGTATCCCATCTCAGATTTCATGGTCTCAAGCCATTTTGCGGAATCTGGGCTCATCATCGCTTCCTCATAGTTCGTAGGTTTGTCATGGTCAAGGAACATGACCTCCAGAATAGGATTACCGTACCACTCTAGTGCGGAACGTACTCTGATTGACCTATGAAGTTTGGTAGTAACTTGATCCGAAGTTTCTTGATCATCATCATTAACTTCCTCACTAATTGGTGTAGGCATCACTGGAACTGATTTCTGTGATGAACTACTTTCCAATTCGGGAGAAGGTACAATTACCTCATCAAGTTCTACTTTCCTTCCACTCACTTATTTCGAGAGAAACTCCTTCTCTAAAAAGGATCCACTCTTAGCAACAAAGATCTTGCCTTTCGGATCTGTGATAGAAGGTGTACCCAACAGTTTCTTTCGGGTATCCTATGAATACGCACTTCTCCGGTTTGGGTTTGAGCTTATCAGGCTGAAACTTTTTCACATAAGCATCGCAGCCCCAAACTTTAAGAAATGACAGCTTATGTTTCTTGCTAAACCATAGTTCATACTGTGTCAACTCAACGGATTTTTAGATGGTGCCCTATTTAACGTGAATGCAGATGTCTCTAATGCATAACCCCAAAACGATAGTGGTAAATTGGTAAGAGACATCATATATCGCACCATATATAATAAAGTACGGTTACGATGTTCGGACACACCATTACGATGTGGTGTTCCAGGTGGCGTGAGTTGCGAAACTATTCGATATTGTTTCAACTGAATGCCAAACTATTTTGTCTCCGCGATCAGATCGTAGAAACTTTATTTTCTTGTTACGATGATTCTCCACTTCACTCTGAAATTCTTTGAACTTTTCAAATGTTTCAGACTTGTGTTTCATTAAGTAGATATACTCATATCTGCTCAAATCATCTGTGAAGGTAGGAAAATAACGATACCCGCCGTGAGCCTCAACACTCATTGGATCACATACATCAGTATGTATTACTTCTAATAAGTCTGTTGCTCGCTCCATTGTTTCGGAGAACGGAGTCTTAGCCATCTTTGCCATGAGGCGTGGTTCGCAAGCATCAAGTCATTCCAAAAGTCCATCAGCAAGGAGTTTCTGCATGCGCTTTACACCAATATGACCTAAACGGCAGTGCGACAAATATGTTGCACTATCATTATTAACTTTGCATCTTTTGGCTTCAATATTATGAATATGTGTATCACTACGATCGAGATTCAATAAACCATTCACCTTGGGTGTATGACCACAGTAGGTTTGATTCATGTAAACAAAATAACAATTATTCTTTGACTTAAATGAATAACATATTGCAATAAACATGATCCAGTCATATTATGCTCAACGCAAACACCAAATAACATTTATTTTAGGTTCAACACTAATCCCGAAGGTAAATGGAGCATGCAATGGTGATCTTATCAACCTTGGAATCACTTCCAACACACATCGTCACCTTGATCGCAACTAGTCTTTGTTCATTTTGTAACTCCTGTTTCAAGTTACTAATTATAGCAACTGAACCAGTATCAAATACCCAGAGGTTACTATGAACACTAGTAAAGTACACATCAATAAAATGTATATCATATATACTTTTGTTCACTTTGCCATCCTTCTTATCCGCCAAATATTTGGAGCAGTTCCGCTTCCAGTGACCATTTCCTTTGCAGTAGAAGCACTCAGTTTCAGGATTGGGTCTAGCTTTGGGATTCTTCATGAGAGTGAAAACTCGCTTGTCATTCTTCTTGAAGTTCCCTTTCTTTCCCTTGCCCTTTTACTTGAAACTAGTGGTCTTGTCAACCATCAACATATGATGCTTTTCTTGATTTCTACATTCGTTGATTTCAGCATCACGAAGAGCGTTTCGTCATCCCTTGCATATTATAGTTCATCACGAAGTTCTAGTAACTTGGTGACAGTGACTAGAGAACTCTGTCAATCGCTATCTTATCTGAAAGATTAACTCCCACTTGATTCAAGCGATTGCAGTACTCAGACATTCTGAGCACATGCTCACTGGTTGAGCTATTCTCCTCCATCTTGTAGGCAAAATACTTATCAGAGGTCTCATACCTCTTGACTCGAGCATGAGTATGGAATACCAATTTCAGCTCTTGGAACATCTTATATGCTCTGTGGCGTTCAAAACATTTTTGAAGTTCCGGTTCTAAGCCGTAAAGCATGGCGCACTAAACTATCAAGTAGTCATCATACCGAGCTTGCCAAACGTTCATAACGTCTGCATCTGCTCCTGCAATAGGCCTGTCACCTAGCAATGCATCAAGGACATAATTCTTCTATACAGCAATGAGGATAATCCTCAGATCATGGAGCTAGTCCACATTATTGCTACTAATATCTTTCAACATATTTTCTCTTGGAACATATCATAAATAGAACGGGGAAGCTATATGCGAGCAATTGATCTACAACATAGATATGCAAAAAACTATCATGACTAAGTTCATGATAAATTTAAGTTCAATTAATCATATTACTTAAGAACTCCCACTTAGGACATCCCTCTAATCATCTAAGTGATCACGTGATCCATATCAACTAAACCATGTCCGATCATCACGTGAGATGGAGTAGATTTCAATGGTGAACATCACTATGTTGATCATATCTACTATATGATTCACGTTCGACCTTTTGGTCCCAGTGTTCCGAGGCCATATCTGCATATACTATGCTCGTCAAGTTTAACTCGAGTATTCTGCATGTGCAAAACTGGCTTGCACCTGTTGTATGTGAATGTAGAGCTTATCACGCCCAATCATCATGTGGTGTCTCAGCACAAAGAACTGTCGCAACGGTGCATACTCAGGGAGAACACTTATACCTTGAAATTTTAGTAAGGGATCATCTCATAATGCTACCGTCGTACACACTCATAAGAAAGTTTTATTATTAATCTTGCATACCAAGCATATCAGGATTTTAAGCAAATTACCATGTTATTAAGTCTCTCAAAATAATCTAAGTGAATCATGAGAGATCAATAGTTTCTATAAAACAAATCCACCACCTTGCTCTAAAAGATATAAGTGAAGCACTAGAGCAAAATTATATAACTCAAAAGATATAAGCGAAGCACATAGAGTATTCTAACAAATTCCAAATCATGTATGGCTCTCTCAAAAGGGGTGTGCAGCAAGGATTATTGTGGTAAACTAACAAGCAAAGACTCAAATCATACAAGACGCTCCAAGCAAAACACATATCATGTGGCGAATAAAAATATAGCTCCAAGTAAAGTTACCGATAGAAGTAGACGAAAGAGGGGATGCCTTCCGGGGCATCCCCAAGCTTTGGCTTTTAGGTGTCCTTAGATTATCTTGGGGGTGCCATGGGCATCCCCAAGCTTAGGTTCTTGCCACTCCTTGTTCCATAATCCATCAAATCTTTACCCAAAACTTGAAAACTTCACAACACAAAACTTAAAGTAGAAAATCTCGTGAGCTCCGTTAGCGAAAGAAAACAAAAGACCACTTCAAGGTACTGTAATGAACTCATTCTTTATTTATATGGGTGTTATACCTACCGTATTCCAACTTCTCTATGGTTCATAAACTATTTTACTAGCCATAGATTCATCAAAATAAGCAAACAACACACGAAAAACAGAATCTGTCAAAAACAGAACAGTCTGTAGTAATCTGTAGCTAGCGCAAGATCTGGAACCCCAAAAATTCTAAAATAAATTGCTGGACGTGAGGAATTTATCTATTAATCATCTTCAAAAATAATTAACTAAATAGCACATTCCAAATAAAAATGACAGCAGTTCTCGTGAGCGCTAAAGTTCCTATTTTTTACAGCAAGTTCAACAAGACTTTTCCCAAGTCTTCCCAACGGTTCTACTTGGCACAAACACTAATTAAACACAAAAAAACAACCACAACAGAGGCTAGATAATTTATTTATTAATAAACAGGAGAAAAAAGCAACAAATAAAAATAAAATTGGGTTGCCTCCCAACAAGCGCTATCGTTTAACGCCCCTAGCTAGGCATAACAAGCAAGAATAGATCTAGGTATTGCCATCTTTGGTAGGCAATCCATAAGTGGCTCTAATAATAGATTCATAAGGTAATTTAATTTTATTTCTAGGAAAGTGTTCCATGCCTTTCCTTAATAGAAATTGAAATCTAATATTTCCTTCCTTCATATCAATAATTGCACCAATCGTTCTAAGGAAAGGTCTACCAAGAATAATAGGACATGAATGATTGCAATCTATGTCAAGAACGATAAAATCTACGGGCACATAATTCCTATTTGCAACAATAAGAACATCATTAATTATTCCCATAGGTTTCTTAATAGTGGAATCCGGAAGGTGCAAGTTTAGAGAGCAATCATCACAATCATGGAAACCTAACAAATCACACAAAGTCTTTGGAATCGTGGAAACACTAGCACCAAATCACATAAAGCATAGCATTCATGATCGTTAATTTTAATTTTAATAGTTGGTTCCCACTCATCATAAAGTTTTCTAGGGAAAGAAACTTCCAATTCAAATTTTTCTTCATAAGATTGCATCAAGGCATCAACGATATGTTTAGTAAACGCTTTATTTGACTATAAGCGTGAGGAGAATTTAGCACGGATTGCAACAAGGAAATACAATCAATCAAAGAGCAATTTTCATAGTTAAATTCCTTGAAATCCATAATAGTGGGTTTAGCAACATCTGGGGTTTTAATTTCTTCAATCCCACTATTATCAAATTTAGCATCAAGATCAAAAGATTCAGAATTCTTGGAAAGCCTTCTAGGTAAAGGTGGATCATATTCAGTCCCATCATTATCAAGACTCATATTGCAAAACAAATATTTAATAGGGGACACATCAATAACTTTTAGATCTTCGTCATTATTTTCATAGGAACTAGAATAACACGCTTTTATAAAGGCATCTTTCTTAGCACGCATCCTAGCGGTTCTTTCTTTGCACTCATCAATGGAAATTCTCATGGCTTTGAGAGACTCATTGATATCATGCTTAGGTGGAATAGATCTAAGTTTCAAAGAATCAACATCATGAGCAATTCTATCAACGTTCCTAGCCAAATCATCAATCTTAAGCAATTTTTCTTCAATCATGGCATTAAAATTCTTTTGCGAAGTAATAAATTCTTTAATATTAGATTCAAAATCAGAGGGCATCTTATTATAATTTCCATAAGAATTGCTGTAGGAATTACCATAATTATTAGAGGGATTACTAGGATAAGGCCCAAGGTTGAAAATTCCTCTATACGCTTTATTACCAAAATTGTTCCTACCAACAAAATTCACATCCATAGATTCATTATTATTCTCAATCAAAGTAGACAAGGGAATATCATTAGGATCAGAAGAAACACTCTTATTAGCAAATAATTTCATAAGTTCATCCATCTTTCCACTCAAAACATTAATTTCTTCTATCGCATGCACCTTTTTATTAGTAGATCTTTCAGTATGCCATTGAGAATAATTAACCATAATATTATCTAGGAGTTTAGTAGCTTCTCCTAAAGTGATTTCCATAAAAGTGCCTCCCGCGGCCGAATCTAAAAGATTTCTAGAAGCAAAATTCAATCTGGCATAAAAATTTTGTATAATCACCCATAAATTTAAACCATGAGTAGGGCAATTACGTATCATTAATTTCATTCTCTCCCAAGCTTGTGCAACATGTTCATGATCAAGTTGCTTAAAGCTCATAATATCATTTCTAAGAGAGATGATCTTAGCAGGAGGAAAATACTTAGAGATAAAAGCATCTTTGCACTTGTTCCATGAATCAATACTATTTTTAGGCAAAGACGAAAACCAAGCTTGAGCACGATCTCTAAGCGAAAAAGGAAATAGCTTCAATTTAACAATATCATTATCCACATCTTTCTTCTTTGCATGTCACACAAATCAACGAAGCTATTTAGATGGGTAGCGGCATCTTCACTAGGAAGGCTGGAGAACGGATCTTTCATAACAAGATTCAGCAAAGCAGCATTAATTTCACAAGATTCGGCATTGGTAAGAGGAGCAATCGGAGTGCTAATAAAATCATCGTTGTTGGTATTGGTGGAGTCACACAATTTAGTATTATCTTGAGCCATTATGACAAGCAAGCAAACTAACACACAAGCAAACAAAAAGCAAGCGGGCAAAAAGAGGCAAATAGAGGGAGGATAGAGAGAGAGGGCAAATAAAACAGCAAGGGTGAAGTGGGGGAGAGGAAAACGAGAGGCAAATGGTAAATAATGTAATGCGGGAGATAAGGGTATGTGATGGGTACTTGGTATGTTGACTTTTGCGTAGACCTCCCCGGCAACGGCGCCAGAAATCCTTCTTGCTACCTCTTTTAGCACTGCGTTGGTTTTCCCCGAAGAGGAAGGGATGATGCAGCAAAGTAGCGTAAGTATTTCCCTCAGTTTTTGAGAACCAAGGTATCAATCCAGTAGGAGGCTACGCATGAGTCCCTCACACCTGCACAAAACAAATATATCCTCGCAACCAATGCAAATAGGGGTTGTCAATCCCTATAGGGCCACTTACGAGAGTGAGATCTGATAGATATGATAAGATAATATTTTTGGTATTTTTATGATAAAGATGCAAAGTAAAATAAAGGCAAAGTAAATAACTAAGTAGTAGGAGCTTGATATGATAAAGATAGACCCGGGGGCCATAGGTTTCACTAGTGGCTTCTCTCGAGAGCATAAGTATTCTACGGTGGGTGAACAAATTGCTATTGAGAAATTGACAGAACTGAGCATAGTTATGAGAATATCTAGGTATGATCATGTATATAGGCATCACATTCGAGACAAGTAGACCGACTCCTGCCTGCATCTACTACTATTACTCCAGTCATCGACCGTTCGAGACAAGTATTAAGTTAAAAATAGAGTAACGCCTTAAGCAAGATGACTTTATGTAGAGGGATAGACTCATGCAATATGAAGAAAACCCCATCTTGTTATCCTCGATGGCAACAATACAATGCGTGCCTTGCTGCCCTTACTGTCACCGGGAGAGGACACCGCAGGATTGAACCCAAAGCTAAGCACTTCTCCCATTGCAAGAAAGATCAATCTAGTAGGCCAAACCAAACTGATAATTCGAAGAGACTTGCAAAGATAACCAATCATACATAAAAGAATTCAGAGAAGATTCAAATATTATTCATAGATAGACTTGATCATAAACCCATAATTCATCGGTCTCAACAAACACACCGCAAAAAGAAGATTACATCGAATAGATATCCACAAGAGAGGGGGAGAATATTGTATTGAGATCCAAAAAGAGAGAAGAAGCCATCTAGCTACTAACTATGGACCCATAGGTCTGAGGTAAACTACTCACACTTCATCGAAGGGGCTATGGTGTTGATGTAGAAGCCCTCCGTGATTGATGACCCCTCCGGCAGAGCTCCGGAACAGGCCCCAAGTTGGGATCTCGTGGATACAGAAAGTTACGGCGGTGGAATAAGGGTTTTGGCTCTGTATCTGATCGTTTGGGGGTACGTGGGTATATATAGGAGGAAGAAGTACGTCGGTGGAGCAACAGGGGGCCCACGAGGGTGGAGGGAGCGCCTGGGGGGTAGGCCCGCCCCCCTACCTCGTGGCCTCCTGTTATGTGTCTTGACGTAGGGTCCAAGTCTCCTGAGTTGTATTCGATGAGAAAATCACGTCCCCGAAGGTTTCATTCCGTTTGGACTCCATTTGATATTCCTTTTCTTCGAAACCCTAAAACAGGCAAAAAAACAGCAATTCTAGGTTGGGCCTCCGGTTAATAGGTTAGTCCCAAAAATAATATAAAAGTGGATAATAAAGCCCAATAATGTCCAAAACAGTAGATAATATAGCATGGAGCAATCAAAAATTATAGATACGTTGGAGACGTATGACGTACTAAGCAAAATAAGATACATAAAAGATAAACATCACACGCAATCAAAATATGTGACATGATATGGCCCTCATCAGCTTGTGCCTTTGATATCTATCTCCAAAGTACCGTCATGATCTCCATCATCACTGGCATGACACCATGATCTCCATCATCTTGATCTTTATCAATGTGTCGTCAAATGGTCGTCTCGCCAACTATTGCTTTTGCAACTATTGCTATCGCATAGCGATAAAGTAAAGCAATTATATGGCGCTTGCATCTTATGCAATAAAGAGACAACCATAAGGCTCCTACCAGTTGTCGATAACGTTAACAAAATATGATCATCTCATACAACAATTTATATCTCATCACGTCTTGACCATATCACATCACAACATGCCCTGCAAAAACAAGTTAGACGTCCTCTACTTTGTTGTTGCAAGTTTTACGTGGATGCTACGGGCTTAGCAAGAATCGTTCTTACCTACGGCATAAAAACCACAACATGGTATAGTGATTGCTTTTTGATCTTTAGAAAGAAAACTATTCATTGAATCCGACTCAACTAAAGTTAAAGAAATAGACACCGGCCAGCCACCTGTGTGCAAAGCACGTCGGTAGAACCAGTCTCATGAACGCGGTCATGCAATGTCGGTTCGGGCCGCTTCATCGAACAATACCACCGAATCAAGAAACAACTAGTGAAGGCAAGCAATATGTATATACCCACGCCCACAACTCCTCTGTGTTCTACTTGTGCATATAACATCTACGTATAGACCTGGCTCGGATGCCACTATTGGGGAACGCAGTATTTCAAAAACTTCCTACGATCACGCAAGATCTATCTAGGAGATGCATAGCAACGAGAGGGGAGAGTGTGTCTACGTACCCTCGTAGACCGAAAGCGGAAGCGTTAAGCAACGCGGTTGATGTAGTCGAACGTCTTCGTGATCCAACCGATCAAGTATCGAATGCACGGCACCTCCGCGATCTGCACACGTTCAGCTCAGTGACGTCCCTCGTACTCTTGATCCAGCTGAGAATGAGGGAGAGTTTCGTCAGCACGACGGCATGGTGACGGTGATGATAAAGTTACCGACGCAGGGCTTCGCCTAAGCACTACGACGATATGACTGAGGTGGAAAACTGTGGAGGGGGGCACCGCATACGGCTAAGACAAATCTTGGAGTGCCTTTGGAGTGCCCCCTGCCCACGTATATAAAGGAGGAGGAAGAGGAGGCCGTCCTAGGAGGGGCGCCCCTATAGGGGGAGTCCAACTAGGATTCCCAATCCTAGTTGGAGTCCCCTTCCTTTTCCAAGAGGGGAGAGGGGGAAGGAGTAGGAGAGGGAGAAGGAAAGAGAGGGGGGCGTCACCCCCTCCCTAGTCCAATTCGGACTTGCCATGGGGGGGTGCGCGGCCACCCCTTGAGGCCCTTCTCACCTTTCCCATATGGCCCACTAAGGCCCACCACTTCCCCTGGCGAATTGTCGTTACTCTCCGGTACTCCGAAAAATACCCGAATCACTCGAAACCTTTCCGATGTCCGAATATAGCCTTCCAATATATCGATCTTTACGTCTTGACCACTTTGAGACTCCTCGTCATGTCCATGATCTCATCCGGAACTCCGAACAACCTTAGGTACATCAAATCACATAACTCATCATTTAAATCATCATTAAACGTTAAGCATGCGGACCCTACGGGTTCGAGAACTATGTAGACATGACCGAGACACATCTCCGGTCAATAACCAATAGCGGAACCTGGATGCTCATATTGGCTCCTACATATTCTACGAATATCTTTATCGGTCAAACCGCATAACAACATATGTTGTTCCCTTTGTCATCGGTATGTTACTTGCCCGAGATTCGATCGTCGGTATCACGATACCTAGTTCAATCTCATTACCGGAAAGTCTCTTTAATCATTCCTTAATGCATCATCCCACAACTAACTCATTAGTCACATTGTGTAACGACCTGACCCGAAATCGGTCAAGTCTCTGTGTAGCTCTACCATCCCAAGAATGCTGGCACACACGGTACATTGATGAAAAGATTCGAAGTTCAATCACACCTGAATTTATTACACGATTCTCATATTGAGTCTTTATTACATCATAATAAATTCGGCCGAAGGCCAACTCATGAGAAATAAGCTAAATAAAGCCGCGGAAGCGTAGACGATAAGCAAGTCCAACCGACTCCATAGGGCAATCACCGAGCATAGATCGTAGCCTCACTCCTGGTCGGAAAACTCCTCTGCAACATGAGACGTTGCAGCCGTGTAGGTCAGCATTTTGAATATGCCGGCAAGTCATAGAGAGAACAACAAATAATAATGCTAACACTATATGCAATTTGGCTGTGGGGCTCTAAGTTTTATATTTTTGCGAAAAAATCAGTTTTTCCCTACAACAAAGGACCTGCTTGCAATTACTACAAAATTTTGGTTGTCAATGAGATGGTTCCGCCAACCAGTGTCTCATACCCGAAATTATTAATAACCCATCAATTAATTAATTATGTTCAGTGTTGAGATTTCCGAAATACTCCAATTTCTAGAGGCTCATTTGTCCGTAACCGGGGACACGGCTAATCGATTAGGTTGTTACTCTGTAGAGTCTTATGCACTTTACCCGCAAGATTCGTTCCCTCCTTTATGTCCTCGCACTGCCTGGTGTTTGAAGACGGGACGAACAAAACAGGGTCTTCCGTAGAGTTTCTCTGGGCACTGCCGATGCCCATCCATGTCCTACCATTCTTCTACATCTGATGGCACCGTCCGACCAGAGTCACGCCTAAGGTCAACCCAGCCAGAGCCCATAACGTCTTTCGGCTGCACAGATAAGCTTCTAGTCAAGGGGTATCCATCCGTCTCTTCGTGGCTGGGTGAAGCTTTCCGCAAGATGTCATGGCGCTTCTCCATGCATCTCGGCCATCCGCTGTTTGCTCTAGGGTGCCCGCCAACCGTCCTCCAGCCAGTAGTGAATTTGAAGTCCATCTTGAGCTTGAAGTCATGGGGTTGTCATCATCTTGACTCTCACATCTCCCTTATGAATCTCTCAACCAACCCCGTCTACGAGCATAGCAAAATAAACTACATCATCCCGGGCAATGGTAACAAGGGAATTGGGTTCATCCTACCTCATGATACTACTCAAGAACACAACTTAAAATTCTCCTACTGCATGCATGGTGGGGAGGAATAATTCTAATGCAACAAAATCATAGATATTGTAAAACATGATCAAATGACTTGCCTGGCTGACGGTCTTCGAAAGCTAGCGACTCATAATAGCAGGCTTCGCACTCCGGGAATTCTATCGAGTCAAACAATAGCACAAATAAGTATTCCACTAAATAACATAACAGCAAGCTAAAGGAAATCACACCAGTACTCAAACCAAAACCAAAGAAAACTTGAGGAAAAGAAAATCAAGGTTTTCATCACTTCAAGCAACAACAAAGAAATAGTTGTATCCTACTAACAATTTTCTTAACAAAACCAAAACAAGGGTTTTTCTATCTAACAAAAAGGAAAACAACATATAAACTAGGTGCAAAAAGAATCACATCAATAGCTATTATAAACTCCTATTATGCCTAAAACAAAACTAATAAGAAAAATAAAATAAAACTTTTTTATTTTGCTGTATGAGAATGTTCACCCTCTGTAACTATACAAACTAATCTAAAATAGATTATAACAGGGGTAAATTAAAATTCTATACTAACTAGAACAGCAGGAAGCAGTAGTAGGATAAATAAAACTAGAAAAACTTGATTTTGACTAAAACTAATTTTAATACAATCTTCAAATACCCCCAACAAGTTCCTACTGCTAGGCTAAGTCCAAACTAGGCATTAGCAAAAAGAATCACCTAAAAATATTAATTCAAGCTCAAATTATAGCAGAAATACTAATCTAACTAAATCTAATATAAAACAATTTTTTAAAAACTAAAACATGGACGAAACTATTTTCTACAGAAACTATAGGAAATTTGCAAACGAAAGCAAAAAAATCAACTAAAAATAATAAATAAACTAAAAGATATAGATTTTCCAAGATTGGAACTATTCTGTTTTAAAACAGAAACGAAAATAAAACTAAAAGAAACTAACGCGCTAACGGGCCAAAACAGCGAGCGTTCTAAAACTAAACATCGCCTAAGCGTTTAATAAACCGATGCGTCCATGGGCTAATAGAAATAAACCAATCGGGCAGTCCAACTAAATCGCAACTTAAAAAATAAGCTGGTCTAAACCGAAACTAAAACCGATCTACTAAAGAAAAATTGTACCCCTTCACTAGTTCTAATCTAACGCATTTGATGGAAGATCGAACGGTGGAGGGGGGTCCGGTGGCTTACAGCAGCGACGATGGACGAAGACGACGGCGGCGGCTCGGGCGATGGGGGTGCGGCGGCTCAGTCGTCGGGGAGGAAGGCGGTGGCGTCGGGGCGATGCGGCGGAACTTGGGTAAGTCGGGGCGGGGTCGCTGGAGCTCGGAGACGGCGGGGTCGCTGAAGCTCGGAGACAACGGAGGTGATGGAGACGTGCTTGGGTGAGCTCCTGCTCCGGCGGGCGGCAGTCGAGCTCGAGGGCGACAGCTTCGGGGTTCCTGGGCGATGAGATGGTGTTAGCGAGGTGCGCGGGGAAAAGGCGGTTTGGGTGGTGTAGCTTGGAAGCAAGGAGGATTCTCACCGGCGGCAGAAGCGGCGGCGAACCGAGGCGGCGGTGGCGAGATGCGTTTGGCGAGGGCGCGAGCTATGGGTGGATTTGGGCTTAGGGTTTTAGGGGGATCGAGAAAGGAGATGCGTAGGTATTTATAGGACACGTTTTCGTGGAGGAGGGGCAGCTCGGGTTAGGGTTTTGGGAGCACAGACGTCGAGGGCTGGCGAGATTCTGGCGCTGGTCATTGCGGGAGGAAGGAGATAAGGTGGGGTCGGGGTGTCGGCGTGAGAGAGAGAGGGAGTTGCGGTCGGGCAACTGGAGCGGAGGCGGCTCGGGCGTGCGGCGCGCTGGGCTGGCGGCCTCGGCGCTGGTGGGCTACGGCCTCGGCGACTGGGCCTGCTGGCCTAGCGCCTAGCGCGCCGGGTTTTTTCCCTTTTTTTGAATTAAGGTAGAGAGAGAAAACTAATTATAGAGAAACCTACAGTATTTTTATATAGGACATATATATATATCAATAAAGTCATAAAAATAGATCCTACAACATGAACATTTTTTCAGAGGCAAAATAGAAACAACAAAAAAACATTTTCTGCAAATTCAAATTTGAATTCAAACTTTTTGGCAATATTTTCTTCTGACATTTTTTTTGGAGTGTCATGTTTACTCCTCTCATACTTTTGCTCAAGTATTTGTCAGGTATTTTTGAAATAAATTTCAATTGCCAATTCAAATTCAAATAAAACTCAACTGCCTCTGAAATTTCAAATGTCACTCAATTTTAAACAATATGCATAGATGCTTAGCTAATAATTGTAAAACATTCCAAATTCAAAATTTGGAATGTTACACATTGCTTGCAAGACTTGTAGTGATGTGCATTACCGAGAGGGCCCAGAGATACCTCTCCAACAATCAGAGTGATAAATCCTAATCTTGATCTATGCCAACTCAACAAACACCATCGGAGACACCTGTAGAGCATCTTTATAATCACCCAGTTAAGTCATGAAGAAAGCAATAGCAATAAACTAAACGATCATAGTGCTAAGCTAACGGATAGGTCTTGTCCATCACATCATTCTCTAATGATGTGATCCCGTTCATCCAATGACAACACATGTCTATGGCTAGGAAACTTAACCATCTTTGATTAAAAAGCTAGTCAAGTAGAAGCATACTAGGAACACTCTGTTTGTCTATGTAATCACACATGTACTAAGTTTCCGGTTAATACAATTCTACCATGAATGATAAACATTTATCATGATATAAGTAAATATAAATAACAACTTTATTATTGCCTCTAGAGCATATTTGCTTCAGGCTAGCGTTGGGTGGTGTCCTCTTGCATTCATGTCCGCGGATGGGTGCGAGAAGAAATTTGCAGGTTGCCATTGGAGATGCCCTAATCTAACTATACGATTTAGCTCCTTCCAATCATCAATGTACACAGGTAGTCTTTCCAATATCAATAGTCCAATATCAATAGTGATAGAAGGGTTGGGCGTGTTTTGTTGTGCCATTGGTGTTGTGGAATTTCTTGAAAAGTTAATCACTTTGTTTCAAAATATAAGATATATTATTTTTATGAAAAGTCAAACCTTTCATATTTCATCAAATTTATAAAATATATCAAAATTCATAATATCAAATTGGTATTTTTAGATTCGTTGTGAAATGAATCTCCATACTTATTTTGTTTAATAATTGTGGATGCGGATATTTTTGCTTTGAACTTGGTCAAACTTAAAGATATTTGACTTTCCAAAAAACTAATACCCCTTATATCTTGGAACTGATAGAATATTTAGTTTGGCGGGTGGGGGAGATGATAGAGTGTAGTTTATTTTTATTTATAGTGCGGTGATTTGGCGGGCCTATCATGGTGTGATTTTGTGCTATCTGCCAACCAACCTATATTTATGTGTGAAATTTCTTGTGTCAGTGGTTTCACATACTATATTTGTGCTACAATATCACATGGTGATGCTTCTTTTTTCTAGGTGGTGGAAGGGTGCGCATGATTGATATATTTTTATAGGCCGATTGCTGCTGATTGATTTGAAAGATCGTTGGTCTGATCAGAATCATAAACTAAATTCAAAATTGAATACCTCAATTGAATGAAAGAGATGCGGAACATAGTAAATTAAAAAAATGAATGAGGATCTTGAGAAATTGTTAACCCGATCAAAATCGGATGACCCGATTCTAAATTGACATCAATTAATTGTGAGGCATTAAAATTTGAAAGTATAGTGTATAGCATAAAAGAATTGAATAAAAGAGTTTTTAAAAATTGTTGATCCGGTCAAAATCTGGTAATCCAATTCTAATTGAAAATCTCAATTAAACGTGGACTCTTTAAAACTAGAAAGCTTAGTGTTATAGAGGATATTGTGTTTCCAACTTCCCAAAGCATACAATACTTAATTACGTTCCAGCAAGGAATAATTCAATTATAAACATGTAAAGTAATTCCATGGAGAAATACATGTATAGTTTTTTTGCGGAAAAACTTTCAATCTATTCATCTTCAAGGATGGCAGTACGACGAATACAAAAAATAGAAATTATATCCAGATCCGTAGACCATCTAGCAACGACTACAAGCATCGAAGCGAGCCGAAGGCGCTTCGCCGTCATCGACCCTCCATCGTCGGAGTCGGGCGTAACTTGTTGTAGTAGACAGTCGGAAAGTCGTCGTGCTAAGGCCCCATAGGACCAGCGCACCAGAACAGCAACCGTCGCCGATGAAGAATAACGTAGGTTGGAAGGATTCAACCCGAAGACACACAAACATAAACGAACAACGACGAGATCCGAGCAAATCCACCAAAGATAGATCCGCCGGAGACACACCTCCACACGGTCACCAACGATGCTAGACGCTTCGCCGGAATAAGGGCTAGGCGGGGAGACCTTTATTCCATCTTCAGAGAGCCGCCGATGTCTCGCCTTCCTAAGCAGAACACAAACCTTAACAAGACAGGAAAAAAATGGCTAAAAACGGAGCTCTCCCGCCGGCCCTTGCCAGGATCCACCGCGTCTCCATGACCCAGGGCCACCGGAGACGAGGCGGACCTGTGGCGGCGCCGGTGAGAGGTAGGAACCCTAAGTTTCTTTCTTGGAGGAGGAGAAGCAACTTGAGATAATACATGTATAGTTCTATATGATGTATTTCCAATATTAGTAATTTCAAGAAATTTGAATATAGTTGCATGACACGTAATTCTAACAACACACAGGTGTGTGTAAGTAGAGCTGCCGAGCCGTCTATATGATTTCAGTTTCTCACGTGCAACATTTCTTCTCTTGTCCTGGCCTTTTGCCGCGCATACTCCGGGTCAACCCCGGGCATTTCTCGATACAGAAAGTCAATAGACAAGCACGGCAAGCCACCTTCCGTTGGACATACATACATGCACTGCCATCCAACGAGTCGAGCAATGTGCCTAGTGTGTGAACATGTCGCATTCAACCGGTCAATTTAAGTAGCTCATGCGGTGTGTATGATATGATACATCTAGAGGCAGGCGTGCACGCTAGCCTGTGCTTGTGCATCCCCTGCCGGCCGGCCGGCATCTCGCCGTCTCGCTCTCACCGGCACGACTTGCGGACATCGGCGCGACAACGCGTCCATGCATGCTTGGAGAATGAGGTGCTCTCTGCTCGTTACTCGACTGATTCTTGCAAATAAAATGTGTGGGCTAGTACTTGGATTAGAGGATTATTCTGCCAAGTGTGAGAACGACTCGCCCAACTATATAGCATAAACATCCGCACACTACGTACACCACATGATAAGGGATTTGATAGCGTGGGCACGCATTTTTTCCGACACCATCCCTTTCAGCATCATGCCACAGCCAGTGCCTGCGAGTACATGGATGGAACTTCATTCCGGAATACTATATGGTTGCGTGCTTGCAAGATTATGATAAAAATTCAGCAGGAGCATGGGGTTAGGGTACTGCATTTTTTTTCGCGAATACGCAAAGATTACCTATCATTTCATTGATAGGTAGAAAAAAGAGTTCAACGGGGCCAACATTTTAAATACACTCTAGTCTCAAAGACACCATATAATAATACTCAAATCATGACTGGCGAATGGCGGCCATTGTTTCCTTGCATTTTCCCGTCTTGCATTGTGTCGCAAGCATGGTTAGCAATTTTCATGCACAACGAAGCAGTTGTCTTTCGCCGGTGAAAAACAAATTTGGGGTAACATTTCGTGTTCAAATTTGTTTTTATACAGTCCAAAATGTTTAACTTTTTTGTCAGGTAACATTTGGATGCAACTATAAATACATCAAAAATTGTCGGGTTTTTTTTACATTTGAAAATTTATTTTTCACGCGCAGAGCACATGCTCCCGGGAGCCAAATTAGATTTCCAACAAATATGTGCCCACAAAACACCCGGCCATCGACATCGTCTTCCACAACACTAGTTGAAGAAATATTTATCTTTTGAAAACGAATATATCCACTCAAATTTACAACTCATTACTTGGGCAGTTGGGCTGCTTCTCGGAGCACTTTGATTGCAGGGGATTCTTGTGAGAGAAATCAAACACCAAAACTGCAGCATTTTTTTAGTTTCCCTAAACCGCTACATTGATCTTCTGTTCACCTCGCGCGGGCGCGCACACACACACACACAAAAGTGTCCCATTACTAAGCCGAAAGGTCGATCATGTCCTAATCCAATGCAGAGGTGTGTTCCCACCTGTAGAATACAAGAAGGATATTTTAAGGCAAAGTATATCATTGGGTGACTAGTTTAATTCAAGAATGATAATTCAGATCATCCAAACCAAAAGCATAAAGAGTTGATCTTTTTCACCAACCATTTCTCTTCAAGGTCGATCATGGGCACAGATCGTCACCACCTCTCCTCCACCCTTCTCTAGCTCTGTCAGTTTGGGGGGGTGAGGAGGCTCGAAACGATTTGATAGTGTTATAGCTTTCACCCGATTAAGGGCTTGAAGGTAGGTTTTAGTTGTCCGCCGCTTCTGACACATGGAGCAAGATGATGCAATACTACTTACAACAACAGCTAAAAAATGAAGCAAGGTCCAGCGAACGAGACCAACACACCTTTAGAAGTCATCGTCGTCATCTTCCAAAGCAACACTTTAAAAACATATTTATTCTTTTAAAAGATATATCCACTGAAATCAATGAATCGACACTTTGGCAGCTTCTCTGAGGCACTTGAATTAGACGGATTATTGAGAGAGAAAGCAACCTTATCCTAAGCCGCAACACTAATCACATGTTCACTACATCAAACACCAAAAAATCTCCCAAATGCACGTTCCAATTGAAGAATACATGAAGTAAGCTGCGATTTCTCGTCCGTCAGATTAAGCGAACATCAATGGCTAGCGAGTCGTCTGACGAATGCTTTGTATCAGAATACAGATAGAAAGTGTTTACTCCTTCCGTTTCAAATTACTCATCGTAAAAATGAATGTATTTAAAACTAAAATACATCTAGATACATTCATATCTGCGACAGGTAATTTGAAACGGAGGAAATACTTGGTCTGTTTGCTGTCTTGTAAGCTGTTCCTTCAGTATCTTTGACCGTTTCAGGTTTGGCCTCATTAATTTAGCACCGAGTATATAGTCTTTCTTTCTAAGAAAAGAATTCACAGACAAAACATAACTACAAGCAGCAATATGAAAAAGAGAAAGTGGTACTAGGACAATTCCACGTGAGACACGTCCTTCCCACGTTCCCCGTTGCCACTGGCACTGTCGCTACTTACTGGTGTATCGGCTCGCGTGGCCTCGCCGCCACCCACCTTCCGACGAGGACGACAGCCAAACCTGGCGGCGGCATGGCACGCCCAATCCCAGGAGTGGAGCAGCATGTAGGAGGCGATGCCGCCGATGAGGCCGTAGGCGATGGAGTAGGTGAGCGGCATGAGCGCGAGCGTCATGAACGCCGGCACGGCCTGCCGCATGTCCTCCCAGTCCACCTCCGCCACCGCGCGCATCATCATCACGCCCACCAGCACCAGCGGCGGCCCGACCGCCCAGGACGGGATCGACGCCAGCAGCGGCGTGATGAACAGCGCCGCCGTGAAGTACAAGGACGCGGTGAGCGCCGTGAGCCCCGTCCGGCCGCCCTCGCGGATCCCCGTGGACGACTCGATGAACACCGTCACCGGGGACGTCCCCAGCAGCGAGCCGAAGACGATGGCGGTGGCGTCGGACATGAAGGCGAAGTACTGCCCCTCGAACTCCCCCGTGGCGTCGTCCACGAAGCCGGCGAAGCGCGCCATGGAGTAGAGCCCGCCGGTGGTGTCGAGGATGTCGACGTAGAGGAAGGTGACGAGCGCCTCCCAGAAGTAGCCGTGCCCGATGCCGCTGAAGTCGAGCGCGCCAGCGGTGGACTGGATGCGGTGCACGTCGAACACCTTCTTGAAGTAGCTGAAGCTCTCGTCGCCGGCGGGCGTGTCCGGGAACGCGGTGACCGCGGTGTTGCGCGGCCAGGAGATGAAGGTGACGAAGAGGATGCCGTAGATCATGGCGCCCTTGACGTTCTTGATGAGGCAGAAGGCGATGATGAGGAGGCCGACGATCGCGAGCCAGAAGGTCGGGGAGGTCATCCGGCCGGAGAGGCAGAGTATGCCGCCGGAGACCGTGCCGCCGGGCATCAGCGCCACCGTGCCGTTGGGGAACGTCATGACCGGCGCCACGGACGCGCGCTGCGACGCGGGGCACGCGCCGAGGGTGACCAGCGTGGACGTGCTGAACCCGACGAGGCCGAACCCCTGGTTGCTCTGCAGCCCGATGAAGGCCAGAAACAACCCGATCCCCGCGGACGACGCGATCCGCACGGGCTTGGGGATCAACTGGGCGAGCCTGGACCGCAGCCCGACGACGGAGATGAGGAGAAAGACGAGGCCCTCGATGAAGACGGCGGCGAGCGCCTTGCGGTAGGAGAGCGTGCCGGAGCCGTGGAAGCCGACGACGGTGTAGGCGAAGTAGGCGTTTGTGCCCATGCCGGGGGCGAGCGCGATGGGGAGGTTGGCGAAGGCGCCCATGATGAAGGAGCCGATGACGGAGGAGGCGGCGGTGGCGACGATGAGGTCGCGGCGCGCGCGGGAGAGGCAGGCGGCGTACCCCGGGTCGACGGGCGGGAACTTGCAGGCGGGGGACGGGGAGGCGCAGTCGTCGACGGAGCAGGTGGCGCCGGAGTCGGAGAGGATGGAGGCGTTGACGGCGAGGATGTAGGCCATGGTGAGGAAGGTGGTGGTGCCGGCGCGGAGCTCCGTGGTGAAGGTGGTCCCCCGCGCCGCCAGGCGGAAGCGCCGGCCCACCCAGGACCGCTCCACCGCGGCGTTGAGGCGGCCCACCCTCGTCGCCGTCGCGGCATGGCCGCCGTCATCGGTCCGCGGGATGATGGGGCTGGTCATGGCGGCGTGTGGCTGCGGGAGTGCGTGCGTCCGGTGGATCCTTTTAATGGATGGGGATTGATTCAGGCAGGAGGGCCGGAGGGGGTTGAGGTGCCGCCGTCGCGAGGGTCAAACGCTGGGGTGTGAGGGGGGCAGATGAGTCCACACGGGGAGGGGAGGAGATTCCAAATCTCGCGGGGTATTTGGGGAATCTTTTGTCCACGTTTTTCATCCTTCGGTGTGAACGAGGAACACGCTGATGCACCATCTCCTTTAAATTACCGGATTTATTTACTAATTCTAAGTTGACTGATCTCCGCGACATCGAGGACCGTCGACTGACATCGATATCCATGCAAGTTTGTCATCCTTTAGTGAAGTATTGTTACTCCACTAAGATTTGGCCGGACCTAGCTGTTCCCTATATACTCCCTTCGTTTTTAAATATTTATCTTTTTAAAAATTTCAACAAATGACTACATACAAAATAAAATCAATGAATCTACACTCTAAAATATGTTCAGATACATCCGTATGTTGTAGTCTATTTGAAATGTGTAGAAAGACAAATATTTGGAAACGAAGGGAGTATAACATAGTAAAATTCAAATTTGCATAAAAGTTCAACCTACTTTCGATTTAAACAACCGAATGTGGTTGTAGCAAAAAAAAAAGGATGTGGTTGTAACATTCCCTGTCTGCCGCTTGTAGTTTGTCGCACTGCCAGTTCTAGCATCGCCGGCCGCCAGTTCTAGGAGCAGTTTCTCCTTCTCATTTTCAGCTTGTAGTTATGTTTTGTTTGTGAATTGTTTTCTTAGAAACAAAGACTACACCCAGTGCTAAATTAAAATTAATGACGCCAAACCTGAAACTGCTAAATTAAAGGGCCAGCTTACAAGACAGCAAACAAAACAAGCAAAGCAGTATTTATGATTCTCCTATGTAGTATTCATTTACGATTTTGTTAGTCGCTCGTATTAAGTTTCAGAAGTTGAAACTTAACAGAAAAATTGAAAAACTCATCAAAACGCATTTAAAATGTCTTATTTGAAAGCCTTCGTTATGTGCTCAACCTATGTTAATCAACCGTCAAATACCTTGACCTGTGTCCTACTGGTAATATCTCGTTGGGTATTTGGGGATTTTTCTTTTTGCCCTTTGCATTTGTCTATTTTTGTACAAACACCCTTGAGGAAATAAAAGAAGTTACATTCATGTCCTTGGGAGTCAACCATCTTCATGTTGCAAAATGGATCGATGGCGCGCGCGTATACCAGTAAACCATGCAGGCCATTACTCATCGAGCATAAGTACCGACAGGAAATATACACCTTTGAGCCATCGATGTCACACAGGCGAACCGTTGAGGTGGGGTGAATCTATGAAACCTTATTCGTTGGATCGACACCGCCACCATCGACAATGAGCTAGTGAAGAAGACTTCATTGAGTGCCATCGTCACCACTGTTGGAAGGTCTGAAGCGACGGACAACGAAAACCTACCTAAGAGCGCCAAATTAGGTGAAACATATGTTGGAAATATGCCCTAGAGGCAATAATAAATAAGTTATTATTATACTTCCTTGTTCATGATAATCGTTTATTATCCATGCTAGAATTGTATTGATAGGAAACTCAGATACATGTGTGGATACATAGACAACACCATGTCCCTAGTAAGCCTCTAGTTGACTAGCTCGTTGATCAATAGATGGTTACGGTTTCCTGACCATGGACATTGGATGTCGTTGATGACGGGATCACATCATTAGGAGAATGATGTGATGGACAAGACCCAATCCTAAGCATAGCACTAGATCGTGTAGTTCGTATGCTAAAGCTTTTCTAATGTCAAGTATCGTTTCCTTAGACCATGAGATTGTGCAACTCCCGGATACCATAGGAGTGCTTTGGGTGTGCCAAACGTCACAACGTAACTGGGTGTCTATAAAGGTACACTACGGGTATCTCCAAAAGTGTCTGTTGGGTTGGCACGAATCGAGACTGGGATTTCTCACTCCGTGTGACGGAGAGGTATCTCTGGGCCCACTCGGTAGGACATCATCATAATGTGCACAATGTGATCAAGGAGTTGATCACGGGATGATGTGTTACGGAACGAGTAAAGAGACTTGCCAGTAACGAGATTGAACAAGGTATAAGGATACCGACGATCGAATCTCGGGCAAGTATCATACCGATAGACAAAGGGAATTGTATACGGGATTGATTAAGTCCTTGACATCGTGGTTCATCCGATGAGATTATCGTGGAACATGTGGAAGCTAACATGGGTATCCAGATCTCGCTGTTGGTTATTGACCGGAGAACGTCTCGGTCATGTCTGCATGTCTCCCGAACCCGTAGGGTCTACACACTTAAGGTTCGATGACGCTAGGGTTATAAAGGAAGTTAGTATGTGGTTACCGAATGTTGTTCGGAGTCCCCGGATGAGATCCCGGACGTCACGAGGAGTTCCGGAATGGTCCGGAGGTAAAGATTTATATATGGGAAGTCATGTTTTGAACACCGGAAAAGTTTCGGGGTTTATCGGTAATGTACCGGGGCCACCGGGAGGGTCCCCGGGGTCCACCGAGTGGGGCCACCTGCCCCGGAGGCTTGCGTGGGCCAAGGGTGGTGAGGGACCAGCCCCTAAGTGGGCAGGTGCGCCTCCCACAAGGCCCAAGGGCAGCTAGGAGGAAAAAAAAGGAGGAAACCCTAGGCTTATATGGGCCTAAGGCCCACCCTAGGGGGCGCCTCCCTCTCTCCCCTCTTGGCCGCTCCCCTTGCTCCCCATCTAGGGCTGCCGCCCCCCTAGGGATGGGAACCCTAGAGGGGGCGCAGCCCCTCCCCTTCCCTATATATATGAGGCCTAGGGCTGCCCATAACACACGCGATTCGATCTCTCGTTGGTGCAGCCCTGCATCTCTCTCTTCCTCCTCTTCTGTGGTGCTTGGCAAAGCCCTGCAGGATTGCCACGCTCCTCCATCACCACCACGCCGTTGTGCTGCTGCTGGATGGAGTCTTCCTCAACCTCTCCCTCTCTCCTTGCTGGATCAAGGCGTGGGAGACGTCACCGGGCTGTATGTGTGTTGAACGCGGAGGTGCCGTGCGTTCGGCACTTGGTCATCGGTGATTTCAATCACGACGAATACGACTCCATCAACCCCGTTCACTTGAACGCTTTCGCTTAGCGATCTACAAGGGTATGTAGATGCACTCTCCTTCCCCTCGTTGCTAGTCTCTCCATAGATAGATCTTGGTGACACATAGGAAAATTTTGAATTTCTGCTACGTTCCCCAACAGTGGTATCAGAGCTAGGTCTATTGCGTAGATTCTATGCACGAGTAGAACACAAAGTAGTTGTGGGCGTTGATTTTGTTCAATATGCTTGCCGTTACTAGTCTTATCTTGATTTGACGGCATTGTGGGATGAAGCGGCCCGGACCGACCTTACACGTACTCTTACGTGAGACTGGTTCCACCAACTGACATGCACTAGTTGCATAAGGTGGCTAGCGGGTGTCTGTCTCTCCCACTTTAGTCGGATCGGATTCGATGAAAAGGGTCCTTATGAAGGGTAAATAGCAATTGGCATATCACGTTGTGGTCTTTGAGTAGGTAAGAAACGTTCTTGCTAGTAACCCATAGCAGCCACGTAAAACATGCAAACAACAATTAGAGGACGTCTAACTTGTTTTTGCAGGGTATGCCATGTGATGTGATATGGCCAAAGGATGTGATGAATGATATATGTGATGTATGAGATTGATCATGTTCTTGTAATAGGAATCACGACTTGCATGTCGATGAATATGACAACCGGCAGGAGCCATAGGAGTTGTCTTTATTTATTTATGACCTGCGTGTCAACATAAACGTCATGTAATTACTTTACTTTATTGCTAACCGTTAGCTGTAGTAGTAGAAGTAATAGATGACGTGACAACTTCAAAAAGACACGATGATGGAGATCATGGTGTCATGCCGGTGACAATGATGATCATGGAGCCCCGAAGATGGAGATCAAAAAGGAGCAATATGATATTGGCCATATCATGTCACTATTTGATTGCATGTGATGTTTATCATGTTTATACATCTTATTTGCTTAGAACGACGGTAGTAAATAAGATGACCCCTCATTAAAATTTCAAGAAGTGTTCTCCCCTAACTGTGCACCGTTGCTACAGTTCGTCGTTTCGAAGCACCACGTGATGATCGGGTGTGATAGATCCTTACGTTCACATACAACGGGTGTAAGACAGTTTTACACATGCAAAACACTTAGGGTAAACTTGACGAGCCTAGCATGTGTATAGACATGGCCTCGGAACACAGAAGACCGAAAGGTCGAGCATGAGTCGTATAGAAGATACGATCAACATGAAGATGTTCACCGATGTTGACTAGTCCGTCTCACGTGATGATCGGACATGGCCTAGTTAACTCGGATCATGTAATCACTTGGATGACTAGAGGGATGTCTATCTGAGTGGGAGTTCATAAGATAAACTTAATTATCCTGAACATAGTCAAAAGGATTTTGCAAATTATGTCGTAGCTCACGCTATAGTTCTGCTGTTTAGATATGTTCCTAGAGAAAAAGTAGTTGAAAGTTGATAGTAGCAATTATGCGGACTAGGTCCGTACACTGAGGATTGTCCTCATTGCTTCTTAGAAGGCTTATGTCCTTAATGCACCGCTCAGTGTGCTGAACCTCGAACGTCGTCTGTATATGTTGCGAACATCTGACATACATGTTTTGATAACTACATGATAGTTCAGTTAAACGGTTTAGAGTTGAGGCACCAAAGACAGTTTTGAAACGTCGTGAAACATATGAGATGTTTTGAGGGCTGAAATTGGGATTTCAGGCTCGTGCCCACGTCAAGAGGTATAAGACCTCCGACGATTTTCTTAGCCTACAAACTAAGGAGAAAAGCTCAATTGTTGAGCTTGTGCTCAGATTGTCTAAGTACAACAATCATTTGAATCGAGTGGGAGTTGATCTTCCAGATGAGATAGTGATGTTTCTCCGAAGTCATTACCACCAAGCTGCTAGAGCTTCGTGATGAACTATAATATATCAGGGACATATATGATGATCCTTGAGATATTCGCGATGTTTGACACCACAAAAGTAGAAATCAAGAAGGAGCATCAATTGTTGATGGTTGGTGAAACCACTAGTTTCAAGAAGGGCAAGGGCAAGAAGGGATACTTCATGAAACGGCAATTCAGCTGCTGCTCTGGTGAAGAAACCCAAGGTTGAACCCAAACCCGAGACTAAGTGCTTCTGTAATAAGGGGAACAACCACTGGAGCGAAATTACCCTAGATACTTGGTAGATTAGAAGGCTGGCAAGGTCGATAAAAGTATATTGGATATGCATCGTGTTGATGTGTACTTTACTAGTACTCCTAGTAGCACCAGAGTATTAGATACCGGTTCGGTTGGTAAGTGTTAGTAACTCGAAATAAAAGCTACGGAATAAACGGAGACTAGCTAAAGGTGAGATAACGATATGTGTTGGAAGTATTTCCAAGGTTGATCAAATATCGTATGCTCCCTCTACCATCGAGATTGGTGTTTGCGTTGAGCATAGACATGATTGGATTATGTCTATCGCAATACGGTTATTCATTTAAGGAGAATAATGGTTACTCTGTTTATTTGAATAATACCTTCAATGGTCTTACACCTAAAATGAATGGTTTATTGAATCTCGATCGTAGTGATACACATGTTCATGCCAAAAGATAGTAATGATAGTACCACCTACTTGTGGCACTGCCACGTAAGTCATATCGGTATAAAACGCATGAGGAAGCTCCATGTTGATGGATCTTTGGGCTCACTCATTTTTGAAAAGTTTGAGACATGCGAACCATGTCTATTGGTGTATATGCATGAAGAAACTCCATGCAAATGGACCGTTTGGACTCACTTGATTTTGAATCAGTTGAGACATGCAAATCATACCATATGGGCAAGATGACTGAAAGCCTCGTTTTCAGTAAAATGGAACTAGAAAGCAACTTGTTGGAAGTAATACATTTTGATGTGTGCAGTCCAATGAGTGCTGAGGCGTGTAGTGGATATCGTTATGTTCTTACTTCACAGATGATTTGAGTAGATGTTGAGTATATTTACTTGATGAATCACGAGTCTGAATTATTGAAAGGTTCAAGTAATTTCAGGGTGAAGTTGAAAGATCATCGTGACAAGAGGATAAAATATCTATGATATGATCATAGAGATGAATATCTGAATTATGAGTTTGGCACAGAATTAAGACATTGTGGAAATTGTTTCACAACTAATACAGCCTGGAACACCATAGTGTGATGGTGTGTCCGAACATCATAACTGCACCCTATTGGATATGATGCATACCATGATGTCTCTTATCGAATTACCACAATAATTTATGGGTTAGGCATTAGAGACAACCACATTCACTTTAAAAGGGGCATCACGTAATTCCGATGAGATGACACCGTATGAACTATGGTTTAGAGAAACCTAAGCTGTCATTTCTTAAAAGTTTAGGGCTGCGACGCTTATGTGAAAAAGTTTCAGTCTGATAAGCTCGAACCCAAAGCGGATAAATGCGTCTTCATAGGACACCCAAAGCAGTTGGGTATACCTCCTGTCTCAGATCTGAAAGCAATAAGGGATTGTTTCTAGAATCGGGTCCTTTCTCGAGGAAAAGTTTCTCTCGAAAGAATTGAGTGGGAGGATGGTGGAAACTTGATAAGGTTATTGAACCGTCTCTTCAACTAGTGTGTGGCAGGGCACAGGAAATTGTTCCTGTGGCACCTACACCAATTGAAGTGGAAGCTTATGATATTGATCACGAGACTTCGGATCAAGTCACTCCCAAACCTCGTAGGATGACAAGGATACGTAATCCTGTCTTGGAAGTCATGTTGCGAGACAACAATGAACCTACGAGCTATGGAGAAGCGATGGTGGGCCCGGATTCCGATAAATGGCTCGAGGCCATATAATCCGAGAGAGGATCCATATATGAAAACAAAGTGTAGACTTTGGAAGAACTACTTGGTGGTCGTAAGGCTGTTAGGTACATATGGATTTTAAAAGGAAGATGGACAATAATGGTAAATGTCACCATTGAGAAAGCTCGACTTGTCGTTAAGATGTTTTCGACAAGTTCAAGGAGTTGACTACGATGAGACTTTCTCACCTGTAGCGATGCTAAAAGTCTGTTGGAATTATATTAGCAGTTACTGCACTATTTATGAAATCTTGCAGATAGGATGTCAAAACATTGTTTCCTCGACGATTTATGAGGAAAGGTTGTATGTGATACAACCGGAAGGTTTTGTCAATCCTGAAAGATGCTAATAAGTATGCAAAGCTCCAGCAGTCCTTCTAAGGAATGGAGTAAGCATCTCGGAGTTGGAATGTATGCTTTGATGGGATGATCAAAGATTTTGGTGTATACAAAGTTTATGAGAAACTTGTATTTCCAAAGAAGTGAGTGGGAGCACTATAGAATTTCTGATGAGTATATGTTGTTGACATATTATGGATCAGAAATGATGTAGAATTTCTGGAAAGCATATAGGGTTATTTGGAAAGTGTTTTCAATGGAAAGCCTGGATTAAGCTACTTGAGCATTGAGCATCAAGATCTATAAGGATAGATCAAAACGCTTAATGGTACTTTCAAATGAGCACATACCTTGACATGATCTTGAAGGTGTTCAAGATGGATCAGTCAAAGAAGGAGTTCTTGCCTGAGTTGTAAGGTATGAAGTTAAGACTTAAAGCTCGACCATGGCAGAATAGAGAGAAAGGATGAAGGTCGTCCCCTATGCTTAAGACGTAGGCTCTACAGTATGCTATGCTGTGTACCGCACCTGAAGTGTGCCTTGCCATGAGTCAGTCAAGGGGTGCAAGAGTGATCCAAGAATGGATCACAGGACAGCGGTCAAGGTTATCCTTAGTAACTAGTGGACTAAGGAATTTTCTCGATTATGGAGGTGGTAAAAGAGTTCGTCGTAAAGGGTTACGCCGATGCAAACTTTGACACTAATCCAGATTATTCTGAGTAGTAAACTGGATTCGTATAGTAGAACAGTTATTTGGAATAGCTCCAAATAGAACGTGGTAGCTGCATCTAGGAGATGACATAGAGATTTGTAAAGCACACACGGATCTGAAAGGTTCAGACCCGTTGACTAAAACCTCTCTCACAAGCAACATGATCAAACCCAGAACTCATTGAGTGCTAATCACATAGTGATGTGAACTAGATTATTGACTCTAGTACACTCTTTGGATGTTGGTTACATGGCGATGTGATCTGTGAGTGTTAATCACATGGCGATGTGAACTAGATTATTGACTCTAGTGCAAGTGGGAGACTGTTGGAAATATGCCCTAGAGGCAATAATAAATAAGTTATTATTATATTTCCTTGTTCATGATAATCGTTTATCATCCATGCTAGAATTGTATTGATAAGAAACTCAGATACATGTGTGGATACATAGACAACACCATGTCCCTAGTAAGCCTCTAGTTGACTAGCTCGTTGATCAATAGATGGTTACGGTTTCCTGACCATGGACATTGGATGTCGTTGATGACGGGATCACATCATTAGGAGAATGATGTGATGGACAAGACCCAATCCTAAGCATAGCACTAGATCGTGTAGTTCGTATGCTAAAGCTTTTCTAATGTCAAGTATCGTTTCCTTAGACCATGAGATTGTGCAACTCTCGGATACCGTAGGAGTGCTTTGGGTGTGCCAAACGTCACAACGTAACTGGGTGGCTATAAAGGTACACTATGGGTATCTCCGAAAGTGTCTGTTGGGTTAGCACGAATCGAAACTGGGATTTCTCACTCCGTGTGACGGAGAGGTATCTCTGGGCCCACTCGGTAGGACATCATCATAATGTGCACAATGTGATCAAGGAGTTGATCACGGGATGATGTGTTACGAAACGAGTAAAGAGACTTGCCGGTAACGAGATTGAACAAGGTATAAGGATACCGACGATCGAATCTCGGGCAAGTATCATACCGATAGACAAAGGGAATTGTATACGGGATTGATTAAGTCCTTGACATCGTGGTTCATCCGATGAGATCATCGTGGAACATGTGGGAGCCAACATGGGTACCCAGATCCCGATGTTGGTTATTGACCGGAGAACGTCTCGGTCATGTCTGCATGTCTCCCGAACCCGTAGGGTCTACACACTTAAGGTTCGATGACGCTAGGGTTATAAAGGAAGTTAGTATGTGGTTACCGAATGTTGTTCGGAGTCCCGGATGAGATCCCGGACGTCACGAGGAGTTCCGGAATGGTCCGGAGGTAAAGATTTATATATGGGAAGTCATGTTTTGAACACCGGAAAAGTTTCGGGGTTTATCGGTAATGTACCGGGGCCACCGGGAGGGTCCTGGGGATCCACCAAGTGGGGCCACCTGCCCCGGAGGCTTGCGTGGGCCAAGGATGGTGAGGGACCAGCCCCTAAGTGGGCTGGTGCGCCTCCCACAAGGCCCAAGGGCAGCTAGGAGGAAAAAAAGGAGGAAACCCTAGGCTTATATGGGCCTAAGGCCCACCCTAGGGGGCGCCTCCCTCTCTCCCCTCTTGGCCGCCCCCCTTGCTCCCCATCTAGGGTTGCCCCCCCCCCCTAGGGGTGGGAACCCTAGAGGGGCGCAGCCCCTCCCCTTCCCTATATATATGAGGCCTAGGGCTGCCCATAACACACGCGATTCGATCTCTCGTTGGTGCAGCCCTGCATCTCTCTCTTCCTCCTCTTCTGTGGTGCTTGGCGAAGCCCTGCAGGATTGCCACGCTCCTCCATCACCACCACGCCGTTGTGCTGCTGCTGGATGGAGTCTTCCTCAACCTCTCCCTCTCTCCTTGCTGGATCAAGGCGTGGGAGACGTCACCGGGCTGTACGTGTGTTGAACGCGGAGGTGCCGTGCGTTCGGCACTTGGTCATCGGTGATTTGAATCACGACGAGTACGACTCCATCAACCCCGTTCACTTGAACGCTTCCGCTTAGCGATCTACAAGGGTATGTAGATGTACTCTCCTTCCCCTCGTTGCTAGTCTCTCCATAGATAGATCTTGGTGACATGTAGGAAAATTTTGAATTTCTGCTACGTTCCCCAACAACATACAACTTCATCCGGCTGATCCGGGTCTCCCCGCACACCCACACCGGCAAGCTTGCGGAGGAGAAGGAGTGGGGTTGGGAGGGGGAACCTACCGACTGAGGAGAGGTGGCGGCATTGTACACTCAGAGATCGCCTCTCCCGGGGCTTGGAGAGGAACGAATGTGGAAAAGGACCAACTCTTTCTTCTTTCGATTTGAACGATGTGGTAAACTAGTCACTAGATGAGATACTATGCTTTAAATTGTCTTTCTTGAACTGTTCAGTGGGAAACACACCTTTGTGTTGGATTAGGACAGGTTGGTTTTTGTGGTTGGTGAGGTGAGCAGGAGATCGATGCTGCTGTTAGGCAAGGGCTGATTTTTCTCTCACAAGAATTCCTTGTAACCAAGTGCTCCCGATAAGCTGCCTGGGTAGTGAGTCATCAATTTGAGTGGATATATCATTTTCTTGAAGAATTTGGAAGATGATGGTGACGGATTTTTAAGGCCTGTTAGTCTCGCCTTCTTCATCCACTGGACCTTGTATCGTACTTTTTCTGAAAAAAAAACATATATTAATTAATTAATTCTGAAAAAACATATATTAATTATTAAAAAAAATCGGCAAAAAACGTCACACCCTTAACGGCCAAAGTTACATACGTATTATATAGATAGAAGTATGAGCATGGCGGGAAAATACAAGGAAACAATGAACGCCATTCGCGAGTCATGATTTGAGCATTACTATATGGTGTCTTTGAGACTTGAGTGCACTTAAAAAGTTACTCCAATTGATAAAACATGTGCCTTTCTCATTGCCCCGTTGAAAATACAGCTCTGAAACTATTAAAAAAAACACCATGCGCACACGCCGAAAGGGATGGTGCCGGAAAATGTGCGCCCATGCTATGTTATGGAGCTGTCAACTCCCTAAGGCTGGTCATAGTGGGGAGTAACTTAGACTAGTGTCATATGCATGACACTAGTCTAAGTTGCTATCTTCATAGTGCAAAGTAATATAGTACTAGTGTCATATGTGGCCTCATTTAATAGCTTGTAGACTCATGTTGTCTTGGAAAGCGCTATGTTACAGTAACATATTATGTTACTATTTCTCATTAACTATTTGCCACATAAGCAAAAAAAATTCAAGGTGCGCTATGTTGCTACCTAAGTTACTCTCACTATGACTAGCCTAAACATGTGTGGTGCGTATGTTGGTGTGCGGATGTTTATGCGAGCTGAGCGCGTCGTTCTCGATCACACTTGAAAGAATAACCCTCTAATCCGTTGAGTAGGAATCAGTTGAGCAACGAGCAGAGAGCACCGCATTCTTCAAGCATGCATGGCCGCGTTGTCGCGCCGATGTCCACATGTCGTGCCGGTGAGAGCGAGACGCCGAGATGCCGGCCGGCTGGCCGGGATGCACGTCTGCCTCTAAATGTATCATACCATATAGTCATATACACATCACCAGTGGCGGAGTCAGGATTCAAATATAGAGAAGGTCGAATACATATATTGATCTATCTCGTTGGTAATTACTCGTCGCTGCTATTAAAATTGTTGATCGTTTGAGGAGGGGGCAGGCCCCTGCTCGTCCTCCCCTGGCTCCGCCCCTGCACACCACATGAGCTACCTATTCAGTGGCGGAGCTACCAAGGAAAACCTTGGCGGGCCAAACTAAAAGAAAACACACAAAAAATTCAACTCAAGCAAATCGGTTATGCATTGGTTAGCCTTGCTGCCCATGACAATTATCTACTCCCTCCTTTCCTAAATATTTGTCTTTCTAAAGATTTCTTATGGTCACCACATACGAATATATATAGACATATTTTAGAGTGTGGATTCATTCATTTTACTCTGTATGTAGTCATCATTTGAAACCTCTAAAAAGACAAATATTTAGAAATGAAGGAAGTAGTGCCAAATTAAGACGTGCATTATCTCTATTCCTAATGGACGAATTGGTTGAATAGTCCCCCCCCCCCCCCACTTTCAACCGGTTTAATTTTAACCGGTTTATTTTCAACCGGTTTTTCTTCGTTCCACCTCCCACCACCTCCCTCCCACCGGTTTTTCTCTTTCTCGTATGGCCGACAATACCCAACGTATTTATGGTAATCAATCACAATTAATCCACGTATGGTAAGGCTATAAACTTAGAAATCTCAAATATGATAATTATAGTAATAAATCAATCCATGTATGGTAAGGCTATAACTAAGGAAATTTCGAATATGGTAATTATCACCAGAATCAAAATTTTCCAAAAAAGTTCTTCTTGCCATACCCTAATCGTGACCTCCTCATCCTGAGGCATTATTTCCATCTATTTCTCAGCTGAATCAGAACTTTCCAAAACTTTGTCTGACTAAATCACAATTTTCCTTCCTTCCCTATCATCTCAATCGAATCATGAGCTATAGGTAAGTCATTTCGTTCTCCACCTCGCACAGGTTGTACTGATTTTTATCATGGTTTGGCCCCCTGCCGTACAAGCCGCTCGATTCCTCCTCCCTCGCTCAATTCCTCCACCCTATCTTCTGTTGGGGAACATAGTAATTTCAAAAAATTTCCTACGCACACGCAAGATCATGGTGATGCATAGCAACGAGGGGGAGAGTATGATCTACGTACCCTTGTAGATCGCAACGGAAGCGTTGACACAACGTAGAGGAAGTAGTCGTACGTCTTCTTCCCGATCCGACCGATCCAAGCACCGTTACTCCGGCACCTCCGAGTTCTTAGCACACGTACAGCTTGATGACGATCCCCGGGCTCCGATCCAGCAAAGCTTTGGGGAGGAGTTCCGTCAGCACGACGGCGTGGTGACGATCTTGATGTTCTACCGACGCAGGGCTTCGCCTAAGCACTACAACGATATGATCGAGGTGGAATATGGTGGCAGGGGGCACCGCACACGGCTAAGGAACGATCTCAATGATCAACTTGTGTGTCATGGGGTGCCCCCTGCCTCCGTATATAAAGGAGCAAGGGGGAGGGGCCGGCCGGCCTAGGAGGAGGCGCACCAAGGGGAGTCCTACTCCCATCGGGAGTAGGACTCCCTCCTTCCTTGTTGGAGTAGGAGAAGGGGAAAGAGGGGGAGAGGAATAAGGAAAAGGGGGCTGCGCCCCTTGTCCAATTCGGATCAGAGGGTGGGCGCAGGCCTCCTTCCTTTTGGCCTCTCTCATATATTCCCGTATGGCCCAATAAGGCCCATATACTACCCGGCGAATTCCCGTAACTCTCCGGTACTCCGAAAAATACCCGAATCACTCGGAACCTTTCCGAAGTCCGAATATAGTCGCCAATATATCGATCTTTACGTCTCGACCATTTCGAGACTCCTCGTCATGTCCCCGATCTCATCCGGGACTCCGAACTCCTTCGGTACATCAAAACTCATAAACTCATAATATAACTGTCATCGAAACCTTAAGCGTGCGGACCCTACGGTTCGAGAACAATGTAGACATGACCGAGACACGTCTCCGGTCAATAACCAATAGCGGGACCTGGATGCCCATATTGGCTCCTACATATTCTACGAAGATCTTTATCGGTTAGACCGCATAACAACATACGTTGTTCCCTTTGTCATCGGTATGTTACTTGCCCGAGATTCGATCGTCGGTATCCAATACCTAGTTCAATCTCGTTACCGGCAAGTCTATTTACTCGTTCCGTAATACATCATCTCACAACTAATACATTATTTGTAATGCTTGCAAGGCTTATGTGATGTGCATTACCGAGAGGGCCCAGAGATACCTCTCCGACAATCGGAGTGACAAATCCTAATATCGAAATACGCCAACCCAACATGTACCTTTGGATACACCTGTAGTGCTCCTTTATAATCACCCAGTTACGTTGTGACGTTTGGCAGCACCCAAAGTGCTCCTCCGGTAAACGGGAGTTGCATAATCTCATAGTCATAGGAACATGTATAAGTCATGAAGAAAGCAATAGCAACATACTAAACGATCGGGTGCTAAGCTAATGGGTCATGTCAATCAGATCATTCAACTAATGATGTGACCTCGTTAATCAAATAACAACTCTTTGTCTATGGTTAGGAAACATAACCATCTTTGATTAACGAGCTAGTCAAGTAGAGGCATACTAGTGACACTCTGTTTGTCTATGTATTCACACATGTATTATGTTTCCGGTTAATACAATTCTAGCATGAATAATAAACATTTATCATGATATAAGGAAATAAATAATAATTTTATTATTGCCTCTAGGGCATATTTCCTTCAGTCTCCCACTTGCACTAGAGTCAATAATCTAGATCACATCTCCATGTGATTAACATCGATAGTTCACATCATCATGTGATTAACACCCATAGTTCACATCGCCATGTGACCAACACCCAAAAGGTTTACTAGATTCGGTAATCTAGTTCACATCGTTATGTGATTAACACCCAAAGAGTACTAAGGTGTGATCATGTTTTGCTTGTGAGAGAATTTTAGTCAACGGGTCTGCCACATTCAGATCCACATGTATTTTGCAATTTTCTATGTCAACAATGCTCTGCATGGAGCTACTCTAGCTAATTGCTCCCACTTTCAATATGTATCTAGACCGAGACTTAGAGTCATCTAGATTAGTGTCAAAACTTGCATCGGCGTAACCCTTTACGACGAACCCTTTTGTCATGTCCATAATCGAGAAACATATCCTTATTTCACTAAGGATAATTCTGACCGCTGTCCAGTGATCTACTCCTAGATCACTATTGTACTCCCTTGCCAAATCAGTGCAGGGTATACAATAGATCTGGTACACAGCATGACATACTTTATAGAACCTATGGCCAAGGCATAGGGAATGACTTTCATTCTCTTTCTATCTTCTGCCGTGGTCGGGCTTTGAGTCTTACTCAACTTCATACCTTGTAATACAGGCAAGAACTCTTTCTTTGACAGCTCCATTTTGAACTACTTCAAAGTCTTGTTAAGGTATGTACTCATTAAAAAAACTTATCAAGCGTCTTGATCTATCTCTATAGATCTTGAAGCTCAATATGTAAGCAGCTTCACCGAAGTCTTTCTTTGGAAAAAAACTCCTTTAAAACACTCCTTTATGCTTTACAGAATAGTTCTACATTATTTCCGATCAATAATATGTCATTCACATATACTTATCAGAAATGTTGTAGTGCTCCCACTCACTTTCTTGTAAATACAGGCTTCACCGCAAGTCTGTATAAAACTATATGCTTTGATCAACTTATCAAAGCGTGTATTCCAACTCCGAGATGCTTGCACCAGTCCATAGATGAATCGCTGGAACTTGCATATTTTGTTAGCACCTTTAGGATTGACAAAACCTACTGGTTGCATCATATACAACTCTTTTTTAAGAAATCCATTAAGGAATGCAGTTTTGTTTATCCATTTGCCAGATTTCATAAAATGTGGCAATTGCTAACATGATTCGAACAGACTTAAGCATAGATACGAGTGAGAAACTCTCACCGTAGTCAACACCTTGAACTTGTTGAAAACCTTTTGCGACAATTCTAGCTTTGTAGATAGTAACACTACTATCGGTGTCCGTCTTCCTCTTGAAGATCCATTATTTTCTATGGCTTGCCGATCATCGGGCAAATCCATCAAAGTCCATACTTTGTTCTTATACATGGATCATATCTCAGATTTCATGGCCTCAAACCATTTTGCGGAATCTGGGCTCATCATCGCTTCCTCATAGTTCGCAAGTTCATCATGGTCTAGTAACATGACTTCCAGAACAGGATTACCGTACCACTCTGGTGCGGATCTCACTCTGGTTTATCTACGAGATTCGGTAGTAACTTGATCTGAAGTTTCATGATCATCATCATTAGCTTCCTCACTAATTGGTGTAGGTGTCACAGAAACCAGTTTCTGTGATGTACTACTTTCCAATAAGGGAGGAGGTACAGTTACCTCATCAAGTTCTACTTTCCTCCCACTCACTTCTTTCGAGAGAAACTCCTTCTCTAGAAAGGATCCATTCCCAGCAACGAATAGCTTGCCTTCGGATCTGTGATAGAAGGTGTACCCAACATTTTTCTTTCTGGGTATCCTATGAAGACGCACTTCTCCGATTTGGGTTTGAGCTTATCAAGTTGAAACCTTTTCATATAAGCATTGCAACCCAAACTTTAAGAAACGACAACTTTGGTTTCTTGCCAAACCACAGTTCAGATTATGTCATCTCAACGGACTTAGATGGTGCCCTTTTTAACGTGAATGCAGCTGTCTTTAATGCATAATCCCAAAATGATATTGGTAAATCGGTAAGAAACATCATAGATTGTACTATATCCAATAAAGTACGGTTATGACATTCGGACACACCATTATCTTGTGGTGTTCCAGGCGGCGTGAGTAGTGAAACTATTTCACATTGTTTTTAACTGAAGACCAAACTTGTAACTCAAATATTTTACCTCTGCGATCATATCATAGAAACTTTTATTTTCTTGTCACGATGATTTTCTTCTTCACTCTGAAATTCTTTGAACTGTTCAAATGTTTCAGACTTATGTTTCATCAAGTAGATATCCCCATATCTGCTCAAATCATCTGTGAAGGTCAGAAAATAATGATACTTGCTGCAAGCCTTAATATTCATCGGACCACATACATCAGTATGTATGATTTCCAACAAATCTGTTGCTTGCTTCATTGTTCCGGAGAACGGCGTTTTAGTCATCTTGCCCATAAGGCATGGTTCGCAAGCATCAACTGATTCATAATCAAGTGATTCCAAAAGCCCATCAGCATGGAGTTTCTTCATGCGCTTTACACCAATATGACCTAAACGGCAGTGCCACAAATAAGTTGCACTATCATTATTAACTTTGCATCTTTTGGTTTCAATATTATGATTATGTGTATCACTACGATCGAGATCCAAAGAACTATTTTCATTGGGTGTGTAACCATATAAGGTTTTATTCATGTAAACAGAACAACAATTTATTTTCTTACTTAAATGAATAACCGTATTACAATAAACATGATCAAATCATATTCATGCTCAACGCAAACACCAAATAACACTTATTTAGGTTCAACACTAATCCCGAAATTATGGGGAGTGTGCGATGATGATCATATCAATCTTGGAACCACTTCCAACACACATCGTCACTTCACCCTTAACTAGTCTCTGTTTATTCTGCAACTCCCATTTCGAGTTACTAATCTTAGCAACTGAACTAGCATCAAATACTGAGGGGTTGCTATAAACACTAGTAAAGTACACATCAATAACATGTATATCAAATATACTTATGTTCACTTTGCCATCCTTCTTATCCGCCAATCACTTGGGGTAGTTCCGCTTCCAGTGACCAGTCCCTTTGCAGTAGAAGCACTTTGTCTCAGGCTTAGGACCAGACTTGGGCTTCTTCACATGAGTAGCAACTTGCTTGCCGTTCTTTTGAAGTTCCCCTTCTTCCCTTTGCCCTTTTCTTGAAACTAGTGATCTTGTCAACCATCAACACTTGATGTTTTTCTTGATTTCTACCTTCGTTGATTTCAGCATCACGAAGAGCTTGGGAGTTGTTTCCGTTATCCTTTGCTTATTATAGTTCATCACGAAGTTCTACTAACTTGGTGATGGTGACTAGAGAATTCTGTCAATCACTATCTTATCTGGAAGATTAACTCCCACTTGATTCAAGCGATTGTAGTACCCAGACAATCTGAGCACATGCTCACTGGTTGAGCGATTCTCCTCCATCTTTTAGCTATAGAACTTGTTGGAGACTTCATATCTCTCAACTCAGGTATTTGCTTGAAATATTAACTTCAACTCCTGGAACATCTCATATGGTCCATGATGTTCAAAACGTCTTTGAAGTCCCGATTCTAAGCCATTAAGCATGGTGCACTAAACTATCAAGTAGTCATCATATTGAGCTAGCCAAACGTTCATAACATCTGCATTTGCTCCTGCAATAGGTCTGTCACCTAGCGGTGCATCAAGGACATAATTCTTCTGTGCAGCAATGAGGATAAACCTCAGATCACGGATCCAATCCGTATCATTGCTACTAACATCTTTCAACACAATTTTCTCTAGGAACATATCAAAATAAACACAGGGAAGCAACAACGCGAGCTATTGATCTACAACATAATTTGCAAAATACTACCAGGACTAAGTTCATGATAAATTTAAGTTCAATTTAATCATATTACTTAAGAACTCCCACTTAGATAGACATCCCTCTAATCCTCTAAGTGATCACGTGATCCAAATCAACTAAATCATGTCCGATCATCACGTGAGATGGAGTAGTTTCATTGGTGAACATCACTATGTTGATCATATCTACTATATGATTCATGCTCGACCTTTCGGTCTCCGTGTTCCGAGGCCATATCTGTATATGCTTGGCTCGTCAAGTATAACCTGAGTATTCCGCGTGTGCAACTGTTTTGCACCCGTTGTATTTGAACGTAGAGCCTATCACACCCGATCATCACGTGGTGTCTCAGCACGAAGAACTTTCGCAACGGTGCATACTCAGGGAGAACACTTCTTGATAATTTAGTGAGAGATCATCTTATAATGCTACCGTCAATCAAAGCAAGATAAGATGCATAAAAGATAAACATCACATGCAATCAATATAAGTGATATGATATGGCCGTCATCATCTTGTGCTTGTGATCTCCATCTCCGAAGCAACGTCGTGATCACCATCGTCACCGGCGCGACACCTTGATCTCCATCGTAGCATCGTTGTCGTCTCGCCAATCTTATGCTTCCACGACTATCGCTACCGCTTAATGATAAAGTAAAGCATTACATCGCGATTGCATTGCATACAATAAAGCGACAACCATATGGCTCCTGCCAGTTGCCGATAACTCGGTTACAAAACATGATCATCTCATACAATAAAATTTAGCATCATGTATTGACCCTATCACATCACAACATGCCCTGCAAAAACAAGTTAGATGTCCTCTACTTTGTTGTTGCAAGTTTTACGTGGCTGCTACTGGCTTAAGCAAGAACTCATCTCACCTACGCATCAAAACCACAACGATAGTTTGTCAAATAGACTCCGTTTTAACCTTCTCAAGGACCGGGCGTAGCCATACTCGGTTCAACTAAAGTTGGAGAGACAGTCGCCCGCAAGCCATCTATGTGCAAAGCACGTCGAGGGAACCGGTCTCGCGTAAGCGTACGCGTAAGGTTGGTCCGGGTCGTCTCGTCCAACAATACCGCCGAACCAAAGTATGACATGCTGGTAGGCAGTATGACTTGTATCGCTCACAACTCACTTGTGTTCTACTCGTGCAAATAACATCAAACCATAAAACCTAGCCTCTGATGCCACTGTTGGGGAACGTAGTAATTTCAAAAAATTTCCTACACACATGCAAAATCATGGTGATGCATAGCAACGAGGGGGGGGAGTATGATCTATGTACCCTTATAGATCGCAACGGAAGCGTTGACACAACATAGAGGAAGTAGTCGTACGTCTTCTTCCCGATCCGACCGATCCAAGAACCGTTACTCCGGCACCTCCGAGTTCTTAGCACACGTACAGCTCGATGACGATCCCCGGGCTCCGATCCAGCAAAGCTTCGGGGAGGAGTTCCGTCAGCACGACGGCGTGGTGACGATCTTGATGTTCTACCGACGCAGGGCTTCGCCTAAGCACTACAACGATATGATCGAGGTGGAATATGGTGGCAGGGGGCACCGCACACGGCTAAGGAACGATCTCAATGATCAACTTGTGTGTCATGGGGTGCCCCCTGCCTCCGTATATAAAGGAGCAAGGGGGAGGGGGCGGCCGGCCTAGGAGGAGGCGCGCCAAGGGGAGTCCTACTCCCACCGGGAGTAGGACTCCCTCCTTCTTTGTTGGAGTAGGAGAAGGGGATCGAGGGGGAGAGGAATAAGGAAAAGGGGGCTGCGCCCCATGTCCAATTCGGACCAGAGGGGGGGCGCAGGCCTCCTTCCTTTTGGCCTCTCTCATCTATTCCCGTATGGCCCAATAAGGCCCATATACTCCCCGGCGAATTCCCGTAACTCTCCGGTACTCCGAAAAATACCCGAATCACTCGGAACCTTTCCGAAGTCCGAATATAGTCGTCCAATATATCGATCTTTACGTCTCGACCATTTCGAGACTCCTCGTCATGTCCCCGATCTCATCCGGGACTCCGAACTCCTTCGGTACATCAAAACTCATAAACTCATAATATAACTGTCATCGAAACCTTAAGCGTGCGGACCCTACGGTTCGAGAACAATGTAGACATGACCGAGACACGTCTCCGGTCAATAACCAATAGCGGGACCTGGATGCCCATATTGGCTCCTACATATTCTACGAAGATCTTTATCGGTCAGACCGCATAACAACATACGTTGTTCCCTTTGTCATCGGTATATTACTTGCCCGAGATTCGATCGTCGGTATCCAATACCTAGTTCAATCTCGTTATCGGCAAGTCTCTTTACTCGTTCCGTAATACATCATCTCACAACTAACACATTAGTTGTAATGCTTGCAAGGCTTATGTGATGTGCATTACCGAGAGGGCCCAGAGATACCTCTCCGACAATCGGAGTGACAAATCCTAATCTCGAAATACGCCAACCCAACATGTACCTTTGGAGACACCTGTAGTGCTCCTTTATAATCACCCAGTTATGTTGTGACGTTTGATAGCACCCAAAGTGTTCCTCCAGTAAACGGGAGTTGCATAATCTCATAGTCATAGGAACATGTATAAGTCATGAAGAAAGCAATAGCAACATACTAAACGATCGGGTGCTAAGCTAATGGGTCATGTCAATCAGATCATTCAACTAATGATGTGACCTCGTTAATCAAATAACAACTCTTTGTCTATGGTTAGGAAACATAACCATCTTTGATTAACGAGCTAGTCAAGTAGAGGCATACTAGTGACACTCTGTTTGTCTATGTATTCACACATGTATTATGTTTCCGGTTAATACAATTCTAGCATGAATAATAAACATTTATCATGATATAAGGAAATAAATAATAACTTTATTATTGCCTCTAGGGCATATTTCCTTCATCTTCTTCTTCATGGTGAGCGACCCAGGCAGCGATGCGTGCCCATTATGCATCAGCGAGGAGGACCAGGAAATGTTGATTGCCAGTCCCGCGCTCGTCACGTGAACCCGTTCACCGTCAGGTCATGCTGGTGTGTTACGGGTGTAGGTGCACCTTACCTTAGCCATGGAGGTTTGCTGGTGGACAACGGAGGCCTCGCCATGGACACCAGTATCCCTCTCCTCTTCCTGCGCCCTACCTCTCCTTCCTCAGTCTCTACCTCTCTCTCTCTTTTTCTCTATTCCAGGAGATCTGCAGCCGACGCCGCAGGCCCTGCCCGTTCGCTGCCGCTCACCTCGCCTCGCTGTTCGATCTCACCGCTGGATATGCACGACTCCGCCGCCCTGTGCCGTCCTCGTCGGGCACCATCATGGCGGCGCGAACACTGTATGCAGTGGCTACAATCGGCGGTGGATTCAACAGCGCGGTGGGCACTAGCGAGTAGCGACCCAGCGGGCAGCGGCTGTGCTGGCCGCTGTCTGCCGCCGAGGTGTAACGCCTCAGTCCCAGACTCCGAGTTCGTCATGGCACTCCGCGCGACTTCCCTTGCGCCGGCTGACTCATGCATGCATCTACAATCTAACTAGCTAATTCCTCCCTTTGACTGCTATTTTATCTGGTTGTACTGTTCCACAGCTTAGGGATCATCTACACAATCCATCGTCTCATGCATGCACAATCTAATTAATTTGTCTACTGACTGCAGTTTATGAATTGCTCCACAGATCATTTATAGAGATGATTTCAGACTTAGAAGTGTTGGGGTCATGATGCTCTAAATAGTTTTGAAGTTGTACTCACGACATCATGATGCTCTAAATGAAATGAAAATTTGATGGATTCAAGAAGAAAAAGGTCAGGTATGTTTAGTATGCACTACAGTAGAAATTTCACTCGTGGTCATCTTGGGATACTTGTACATGCTTGGTGTTACAATAATTCTACTAATTAATTCCATGAAAGTGCTGAAATTTGCTCAGTGAACAAGAAACCCACTGGGTAACATATTTGGACGCCATACAAGTGGATCTGCATTTTTTCATCAAGGTGTTGTCTCATCTTTTAATTTGCATCGTCGCTCTTGGATAATTAGTTTTCATAGAGATTTATCTTTGATCTGAACATTTTGAACTTTCTTTTTGCATAACCTTGATAAAAGGATTGACAACAAATAATCAGAGAAGACTAGCCAACGAGATGAGGAGAGGAAAGAAGTGAAAAGAGACAAAATACAGTATGATATATCAATTTAGAAGTCGTAGCAATGCACATCTTTCTAAATATATATCTTTATGTGATTGGTCACAAGTTGTAGTTGGTAGTGGTAGTAGTATATATTCACTATAATTGTTTGTACGAAATCACATTAAAAAAATCACACATAAATCACAACAATTGCGTGCAAAAACACATAATCTTACCATATTTCATAGGCTGCTATCATTTTTCATGTTTGTAGTTGTAGTGGGAAATAAAACAAATAATCTGGTTCGTATACAATTGTTATTTTTTTATGCTTGCATAATCTTTACCATTACGCAGCACGGTTATGCTTTTGCTACCTCTATATATGTCCTATGATAGAGATGTTCTGTTTTCAACAGGGAAAAATGGGACCAATTTAGCTTTATATGAATGCAATTCTATTATCCCATATACTAGAGTTCACATCGAAACTTTATCCTAGATGAACTAGACATTAAGTATGCCGTTCTGCAGCTCGCTGGTGCTGTGCTCACACACCGTTCTAATTAATCTTATCCGAGCTCTAGGTATGTATTAATTTTATCTTGATTAGATATTAAATGATTAATCAAACACAACTGGTGTTCATCCAGACTACATATGCCTGATTGTATTAGTGTCAGCTTTTTCAAGTCGAGTACTACAATGTTCGAAGGGAAATCATTTTAAATTGATCACCTAAATGATACAAGACAACATACAAATTAATCAATCTTAATGTCTACACATTTTATTTGCTCCTGTGTTCACTTCTTTCAAGTTACAACCTCATGGTACTCTTGATTCTTTTGACATTTGTATTAACCGACAATTATTTGGTTGAACAAAACACGGTTATCCATTGGCTACCTATAGTCTTTCAGCACTCAGTTAATACCCCCAGTCTGCCTCTTTCCCAAAGCCGGATAGACATGGCCACATCAAAACCAAACTATGCATATATTGTTGTCTCCCGTGAGGTTACCAGGTGACTATTACTTATTGTTAGTGTACATCTACTATACTATTTTAAGTGTCAGACACGTTCCTCGTGGTTGTGCTCTAATGATCTAATGGCTCTGTAGCTAATTCACTCTTAACATTGCTTATTCAAGTTGGAACCATGATCCTACTTTAAGTATACAGATTGTGAATGAACCCCCTACCAGTTTTGTGTTAAAGAGTTCCAATATTATTTCTTTGTAGTTATCAAGTAGGTTTTTTTGTAGAGTCAATGGTATATAGATATGCATGATAGCATTATTTGTTCAAAATTACCCTTCATCTTCAGACTAAATTCTGATGTGCATATTTTGTTTGCAGGAAATAAATAATGTTGACTTCTTGGACGAAAGTGAACATGATAGCTTGTGTTCTTTTCTACATGAAATAGTAAAAACGGTGCGATTTTGTTGTAATTGCTTGCTCTTAGTTACAATCTTCACTGGATGTAATAGAATTTTTTTTCTACCCTCTTCTCTGGGTAGTTATGCATCAAGTTTTTTATTGTTGATCTCCTTTTGCATGCATATTTTCTCCATTTTTGGTCTTCGCACAATATCATAGCTATATATTCTTACCGATCGTTGTGTATGGCTGATCAAAGTAGAAGTTTGTAGTCATATTTCTTGCCACTATACAGAATAGCACAATTTTATTGTATGTCCAAGAAGTTGGAAAGATAATTTTTCTAGGTCATATGTGACTACAATTTCTAAACATACAGTAAGTTGATGCTATTGAGTCTTCACGGTTTCCTTCACAAAACTATTGTGGCCATACAAACAAAGGCCATCATGGAGTACATATAACATGGATTTTCTATTGTGTTAATTGTTATGTGACCCTCTGCTTCTAATATATGCAATAATTTGAGATGAACCCAAATCTCTCCTTTTTCACTTAAATTATCTGCCCTTCTTAGAAAAACTGTTCTGAGTAAACTTTATTTATCATAGGCATATTTCAACTATTACATCAGTTATGTGGTCAGCATTGGATGTTTATTCTGTGGAATGTGCGAGTGTCACAATCTTGACTAAAGCTACAAAGAGATTATCTGAAAAATTGATTGCATAGAGTATGAGATATCACCCTGAATTTTATATCTCGCAGGACATTTGGTATGCCTTTTCGTTATCCTTATTTTGTGCACATATAAGTTATGTAATCTTAGGGGATGGCTAACCTTTGAAAATTGTGAAAGTTTGACAAGGCATTTAATATTTTGATGCAAGGTGGAGGTGGGGGAAGAAAACAACAAGAAGAAGGATTGTGCGAGGAAGTGGAGTGTCATGTGGCGGCTGAGAAGAGGGAGGGGCATGAAGATGACGAGGAGATGCATTTATCTACCACATAATGAGCATGAGATATCATCACATGTAAATAGTATATGACTCATATCACACAGCCTTTCTTTCACTTATATGCACTATAGCCCGTAGCAACACACGGGCGTTCTACTAGTCAATTGATTGAATTTCAGAGTGCCATAGCCTACATTTTATAGGAAAATTAGTACCGACTGAGAGACGAGAGTTTGGGGGCGTGCGCATGTGCCTGTGCAGCAGCGCTCGTCGTCTAGGTCGCTACTAGACTGGATGGCCGCCGCCACTGCTAGTTGCCTCCTAGGGCATGCCTGTTGGGGAACGTAGCAGAAATTCAAAATTTTCTACGCATCACCAAGATCAATCTATGGAGTAATCTAGCAACGAGGGAAGGAGAGTGCATCTACATACCCTTGTAGATCGCTGAGAGGAAGCGTTCAAGAGAACGGGATTGATGGAGTCGTACTCGTCGTGATCCAAATCACCGATGATCCTAGTGCCGAACGGACGGCACCTCCGCGTTCAACACACGTACAGCCCGGTGACGTCTCCCACGCCTTGATCCAGCAAGGAGGGAGGGAGAGGTTGAGGAAGACTCCATCTAGCAGTAGCACAACGGCGTGGTGGTGGTGGAGGAGCGTGGCAATCCTGCAGGGCTTCGCCAAGCACCATGGGATATGAGGAGAAAGACAGGGAGGGCTGCACCAACAGGGAGAGATCAAATCGCGTGTTATGGGCAGCCCCTAGGCCTCACTATATATAGGGGAGAGGGAGGAGGGTGCGCCCCCTCTAGGGTTCCCACCCCTGGGGGGGCGGCAGCCCTAGATGGGAAAGGGGAGGCGGCCAAGATGGGAGGGGAGAGGGAGGTGCACCAGGATGGGCCCTAAGGCCCATACCCCCTTAGGGTTTGCCCCCTTTCCACCTCTTAGGCGCCTTGGGCCCTTGTGGGGGGCGCACCAGCCCACCTGGGGCTGGTCCCCTCCCACACTTAGCCCACGCAAGCCTCCGGGCTTGGTGGCCCCACTTGGTGGACCCCCGGGACCCTCCCGGTGGTCCCGGTACGTTACCGATAAACCCCGAAACTTTTCCGGTGACCAAAACAGGACTTCCCATATATAAATCTTTACCTTCGGACCATTCCGGAACTCCTCGTGACGTCCGGGATCTCATCCGGGACTCCGAACAACATTCGGTAACTGCATATAAACTTCCTTTATAACCCTAGCGTCATCGAACCTTAAGTGTGTAGACCCTACGGGTTCGGGAGACATGCAGACATGACCGAGATGTTCTCCGGTCAATAACCAACAGCGGGATCTGGATACCCATGTTGGCTCCCACATGTTCCACGATGATCTCATTGGATGAACCACGATGTCAAGGACTTAATCAATCCCATATACAATTCCCTTTGTCTAGCGGTACGATACTTGCCCGAGATTCGATCGTCGGTATCCCGATACCTTGTTCAATCTCATTACCGGCAAGTCTCTTTACTCGTTCCGTAACACATCATCCCGTGATCAACTCCTTGATCACAATGTGCACATGATGTCCTACCGAGTGGGCCCAGAGATACCTCTCCGTCACACGGAGTGACAAAATCCCAGTCTCGATTCGTGCCAACCCAACAGACACTTTCGGAGATACCTGTAGTGTACCTTTATAGCCACCCAGTTACGTTGTGACGTTTGGCACACCCAAAGCACTCCTACGGTATCCGGGAGTTGCACAATCTCATGGTCTAAGGAAATGATACTTGACATTAGAAAAGCTTTAGCATACGAACTACACGATCTTGTGCTATGCTTAGGATTGGGTCTTCTCCATCACATCATTCTCCTAATGATGTGATCCCGTCATCAACGACATCCAATGTCCATGGTCAGGAAACCGTAACCATCTATTGATCAACGAGCTAGTCAACTAGAGGCTTACTAGGGACATGGTGTTGTCTATGTATCCACACATGTATCTGAGTTTCCTATCAATACAATTCTAGCATGGATAATAAACGATTATCATGAACAAGGAAATATAATAATAACCAATTTATTATTGCCTCTAGGGCATATTTCCAACAGTCTCCCACTTGCACCAGAGTCAATAATCCAGTTCACGTCGATATGTGATTAACACTCAAGGTCACATCCCCATGTGACTAACACCCAAAGAATTCTGGGTTTGATCATGTTATGCTTGTGAGAGAGGTTATAGTCAACGGGTCTGAACCTTTCAGATCCGTATGTACTTCGCAAATCTCTATGTCATCTCCTAGATGCAGCTACCACGTTCTATTTGGAGCCATTCCAAATAACTGTTCTACTATACGGATCCAGTTTACTACTCAGAATAATCTGGATTAGTGTCAAAGTTTGCATCGGCGTAACCCTTTATGACGAACTCTTTTACCACCTCCATAATCGAGAAATTCCTTAGTCCATTAGTTACTAAGGATAACTTTGACTGCTGTCCTGTGATCCATTCTTGGATCACTCTTGTACCCCTTGACTGACTCATGGCAAGGCACACTTCAGGTGCGGTACACAGCACAACATACTGTAGAGCCTATGTCTTAAGCATAGGGGACGACCTTCATCCTTTCTCTCTATTCTTCCGTGGTCGAGCTTTAAGTCTTAACTTCATACCTTACAACTCAGGCAAGAACTCCTTCTTTGACTGATCCATCTTGAACACCTTCAAGATCATGTCAAGGTATGTGCTCATTTGAAAGTACCATTAAGTGTTTTGATCTATCCTTATAGATCTTGATGCTCAATGTTCAAGTAGCTTAATCCAGGCTTTCCATTGAAAAACACTTTCCAAACAACCCTATATGCTTTCCAGAAATTCTACATCATTTCTGATCAACAATATGTCAACAACATATATTCATCAGAAATTCTATAGTGCTCCCACTCACTTCTTTGGAAATACAAGTTTCTTATAAACTTTGTATACACCCAAAACTTTGATCATCTCATCAAAGCATACATTCCAACTCCGAGATGCTTACTCCGGTCCTTAGAAGGATTGTTGGAGCTTTCCATACTTATTAGCATCTTTCAGGATTGACAAAACCTTCCGGTTGTATCACATACAACCTTTCCTCAAGAAAAACGTCGAGGAAACAATGCTTTGACATCCTATCTTCATAAATAATGCAGTAGTTGCTAATATAATTCCAACAGACTCTTAGCATCGCTACGAGTGAGAAAGTCTCATCGTAGTCAACTCCTTGAACTTGTCAGAAAACATCTTAACGACAAGTCGAGCTTTCTTCATGGTGATACTTACCATCATTGTCCGTCTTCCTTTTAAAATCCATATGTACCCAACAGCCTTACGACCATCAAGTAGTTCCTCCAAAGTCTACACTTTGTTTTCATACATGGATCCTCTCTCAGATTTTATGGCCTTGAGCCATTTATCAGAATCCAGGCCCACCATCGCTTCTCCATAGCTCGTAGGTTCATTGTTGTCTAGCAACATGACTTCCAAGACAGGATTACGTACCACTCTGAAGTAGTATGCATCCTTATCATCCTACGAGGTTTGGGAGTGACTTGATCTGAAGTCTCATGATCACTATCATAAGCTTCCGCTTCAATTGGTGTAGGTGCCACAGGAACAACTCTTTGTGCCCTGCTATACACTAGTTGTAGTGACGGTTTAATAACCTCATCAAATCTCCACCATCCTCCCACTCAATTCTCGAGACAAACCTTTTCCTCGAGAAAGAACCCGATTCAAGAAACAATCTCTATTGCTTTCGGATCTGAATTAGGAGATATACCCAACTGTCTTGGGTGTCCTATGAATATGCATTTATCCGCTTTGGGTTCGAGCTTATCAGACTGAAACTTTTCACATAAGCGTCGCAGCTCCAAACTTTTAAGAAATGATAGCTTAGGTTTCTCTAAACCATAGTTCATACGGTGTCATCTCATCGGAATTACGTGGTGCCCTATTTAAAGTGAATGTGGTTGTCTCTAATGCCTAACCCATAAACTATCGTCGTAATTCGATAAGAGACATCAAGGTATGCATCATATCCAATAGGGTGCAGTTATGATGTTCGGACACACCATCACACTATGGTGTTCCAGGCTGTATTAGTTGTGAAACAATTTCCACAATGTCTTAATTTTGTGCCCAACTCGTAATTCAGATATTCATCTCTATGATCATATCATAGATATTTTATCCTCTTGTCACGACGATCTTTCAACTTCACCCTGAAATTACTTGAACCTTTCAATAATTCAGACTCGTGATTCATCAAGTAAATATACTCAATATCTACTCAAATCATCTGTGAAGTAAGAACATAACGATATCCACTACACGCCTCAGCACTCATTGGACTGCACACATCAAAATGTATTACTTCCAACAAGTTGCTTTCTAGTTCCATTTTACTGAAACCGAGACTTTCAGTCATCTTGCCCATGTGGTATGTTTTGCATGTCTCAAGTGATTCAAAATCAAGTGAGTCCAAACGATCCATCTATATAGAGTTTATTCATGCATATCTACCAACAAACATGGTTCACATGTCTCAATCCTTTCAAAAATGAGTGAGTCCAAAGATCCATCAACATGGAGCTTCTTCATGTGTTTTATACCGATATGACTTAAGTGGCAGTGCCACAAGTAGGTGGCACTATCATTACTATCCTATATCTTTTGGCATGAACATGTGTATCACTACGATCGAGATTCAATAAATCATTCATTTTAGGTGCAAGACCATTGAAGGTATTATTCAAATAAACAGAGTAACCATTATTCTCCTTAAATGAATAACCGTATCGCGATAGACGTAATCCAATCATGTCTATGCTCAACGCAAACACCAAATAACAATTATTTAGGTTTTAATACCAATCTCGATGGTAGAGGGAGCGTACGATATTTGATCAACCTTGAAATACTCCCAACACATATCGTCATCTCAGCTTTTAGCTAGTCTCCGTTTACTCCGCAGCCTTTTATTTCGAGTTTACTAACACTTAGCAACCGAACCGGTATCTAATACCCTGGTGCTACTAGGAGTACTAGTAAAGTACACATCAACACAATGTATATCCAATATACTTCTATCGATCTTGCCAGCCTTCTAATCTACCAAGTATCTAGGGTAATTCTGCTCCAGTGGCTGTTCCTCTTATTACAGAAGCACTTAGTCTCGGGTTTGGGTTCAACCTTGGGTTTCTTCACTAGAGCAGCAGCTGAATTGCCGTATGAAGTATCCCTTCTTTCCGTTGCCCTCCTTGACACTAGTGGTTTCACCAACCATCAACAATTGATGCTCCTTCTTGATTTCTACTTTTGTGGTGTCAAACATCGCGAATATCTCAAGGATCATCATATATGTCCCTGATATATTATAGTTCATCACGAAGCTCTAGCAGCTTGGTGGTAATGACTTCGGAGAACTATCACTATTTCATCTGGAAGATCAACTCCCACTTGATTCAAGCGATTGTTGTACTCAGACAATCTGAGCACAAGCTCAACAATTGAACTTTTCTCCCTTAGTTTGCAGGCTAAGAAAATCGTTGGAGGTCTTATACCTCTTGACGTGGGCACGAGCCTGAAATCCCAATTTCAGCCCTCAAAACATCTCATATGTTTCGCGACGTTTCAAAACGTCTTCGGTGCCTCAACTCTAAACCGTTTAACTGAACTATCACGTAGTTATCAAAACGTGTATGCCAGATGTTCGCAACATCCATAGACGACGGTTGAGGTTCAGCACACTGAGCGATGCATTAAGGACATAAGCCTTCTATGAAGCAATGAGGACAATCCTCAGTTTACGGACCTAGTCCGCATAGTTGCTACTATCAACTTTCAACTAAATTTTCTCTAGGAACATAACTAAACAGTAGAACGGAAGCGCGAGCTTATGACATAATTTGCAAAGATCTTTTGACTATGTTCAGGATAATTAAGTTCATCTTATGAACTCCCACTCAGATAGACATCCCTCTAGTCATCTAAGTGATTACATGATCCGAGTCAACTAGGCCGTGTCCGATCATCACGTGAGACGGACTAGTCAACATCAGTGAACATCTTCATGCTGATCGTATCTACCATACGGCTCATGCTCGACCTTTCGGTCTTCTGTGTTCCGAGGCCATGTCTGTACACATGCTAGGCTCGTCAAGTCAACCTAAGTGTTTCGCGTGTGTAAATCTGTCTTACACCCGTTGTATGTGAGCGTTAGAATCTATCACACCCGATCATCATGTGGTGCTTCGAAACAACAAACTGTTGCAACGGTGCACAGTTAGGGGGAACACTTTCTTGAAATTTTAATGAGGGATCATCTTATTTACTACCGTCGTTCTAAGTAAACAAGATGTATAAACATGATAAACATCACATGCAATCAAATAGTGACATGATATGGCCAATATCATATTGCTCCTTTTGATCTCCATCTTCGGGGCTCTATGATCATCTTGTCACCGGCATGACACCATGATCTCCATCATCGTGTCTTCATGAAGTTGTCTCGCCAATGATTACTTCTACTACTACAGCTAACGGTTAGCAATAAAGTAAAGTAATTACATGACGTTTATGTTGACACGCAGGTCATAAATAAATTAAGACAACTCCTATGGCTCCTGCCAGTTGTCATACTCATCGACATGCAAGTCGTGATTCCTATTACAAGAACATGATCAATCTCATACATCACATATATCATTCATCACATCCTTTTGGCCATATCACATCACATAGCATACCCTGCAAATGTTGGGGAACGTAGTAATTTCAAAATTTTCCTATGCACACGCAAGATCATGGTGATGCATAGCAACGAGGGGGAGAGTCTGATCTACGTACCCTTGTAGATCGCAACGGAAGCGTTGACACAACGTAGAGGAAGTAGTCGTACGTCTTCTTCCTGATCCAACCGATCGAAGCACCTTTACTCCGGCACCTCCAAGTTCTTGGCACACGTATAGCTCGATGACGATCCCCGGGCTCCGATCCAGCAAAGCTTTGGGGAGGAGTTCCGTCAGCACGACGGCGTGGTGACGATCTTGATGTTCTACCGACGCAGGGCTTCGCCTAAGCACTACAACGATATGATCGAGGTGGAATATGGTGGCAGGGGGCACCGCACACAGCTAAGGAACGATCTCAATGATCAACTTGTGTGTCTAGAGGTGCCCCCTGCCCTCGTATATAAAGGATCCAAGGGGGAGGGGCTGCCCGGCCAAGAGGAGGGCGCAGGAGGAGTCCTACTCCTACCGGGAGTAGGACTCCCCCCCCCCCAATCCTATTCCAAATAGGACTCCCAAGGGGGAAAGAGAGAGAGAGGTGGCCGGCCACCTCTCCTAGTCCTAATAGGACTAGGGGAGGGGGGAGGCGCGCAGCCCACCATGGCAGCCCCTTTCACCTTTCCACTAAAGCCCAATAAGGCCCATATGGCTCCCGGGGGGTTCCGGTAACCTCCTGGTAATCCGGTAAAATCCCGATTTTACCCGGAACACTTCCGATATCCAAATATAGGCTTCCAATATATCAATCTTTATGTCTCGACCATTTCGAGACTCCTCGTCATGTCCGTGATCACATCCGGGACTCCGAACAACCTTCGGTACATCAAAATGCATAAACTCATAATAATTGTCATCGTAACGTTAAGCGTGCGGACCCTACGGTTCGAGAACAATGTAGACATGACCGAGACACGTCTCCGGTCAATAACCAATAGCGGGACCTGGATGCCCATATTGGATCCTACATATTCTATGAAGATCTTTATCGGTCAGACCGCATAACAACATACGTTGTTCCCTTTGTCATCGGTATGTTACTTGCCTGAGATTCGATCATCGGTATCCAATACCTAGTTCAATCTCGTTACCGGCAAGTCTCTTTACTCGTTCTGTAATACATCATCCCGCAACTAACTCATTAGTTGCAATGCTTGCAAGGCTTAAGTGATGTGCATTACCGAGAGGGCCCAGAGATACCTCTCCGACAATCGGAGTGACAAATCCTAATCTCGAAATACGCCAACCCAACATCTACCTTTGGAGACACCTGTAGTACTCCTTTATAATCACCCAGTTACGTTGTGACATTTGGTAGCACCCAAAGTGTTCCTCCGGCAAACGGGAGTTGCATAATCTCATAGTCATAGGAACATGTATAAGTCATGAAGAAAGCAATAGCAACATACTAAACGATCGGGTGCTAAGCTAATGGAATGGGTCATGCCAATCAGATCATTCAACTAATGATGTGATCCCGTTAATCAAATAACAACTCTTTGTTCATGGTTAGGAAACATAACCATCTTTGATTAACGAGCTAGTCAAGTAGAGGCATACTAGTGACACTCTGTTTGTCTATGTATTCACACATGTATTATGTTTCCGGTTAATACAATTCTAGCATGAATAATAAACATTTATCATGATATAAGGAAATAAATAATAACTTTATTATTGCCTCTAGGGCATATTTCCTTCAGTCTCCCACTTGCACTAGAGTCAATAATCTAGTTCACATCGCCATGTGATTTAACAGCAATAGTTCACATCACCATGTGATTAACACCCATAGTTCACATCGTCATGTGACCAACACTCAAAGGGTTTACTAGAGTCAGTAATCTAGTTCACATATCTATGTGATTAACACCCAAAGAGTACTAAGGTGTGATCATGTTTTTCTTGTGAGATATTTTTGGTCAACGGGTCTGTCACATTCAGATCCGTAAGTATTTTGCAAGTTCTATGTCTACAATGCTCTACACGGAGCTACTCTAGCTAATTGCTCCCACTTTCAATATGTATCCAGATTGAGACTTAGAATCATCTGGATCAGTGTCAAAAACTTGCATCGACGTAACCCTTTACGACGAACCTTTTTGTCATGTCCATAATCAAGAAACATATCCTTATTTCACTAAGGATAATTTTGACCGCTGTCCAGTGATCTACTCCTAGATCACTATTGTACTCCCTTGCCAAATCAATGCAGGGTATACAATAGATCTGGTACACAGCATGACATACTTTATAGAACCTATGGCCAAGGCATAGGAATGACTTTCATTCTCTTTCTATCTTCTGCCGTGGTCGGGCTTTGAGTCTTACTCAACTTCATACCTTGTAACACAGGCAAGAAACTTTTTCTTTAACTGTTCCATTTTGAACTACTTCAAAATCTTGTCAAGGTATGTACTCATTGAAAAGACTTATCAAGCGTCTTGATCTATCTCTATAGATCTTGATACTCAATATGTAAGCACCTTCATCGAGGTCTTTCTTTGAAAAACTCCTTTCAAACACTCCTTTATGCTTTGCAGAATAATTCTACATTATTTCCGATCAACAATGTGTCATTCACATATATTTATCAGAAATGTTGTAGTGCTCCCACTCACTTTCTTGTAAATACAGGCTTCACCGCAAGTCTGTATAAAACTATATGCTTTGATCAACTTATCAAAGCGTATATTCCAACTCCGAGATGCTTGCACCAGTCCATAGATGGATTGCTGGAGCTTGCATATTTTGTTAGCACCTTTAGGATTGACAAAACCATCTTGTTGCATCACATACAACTCTTCTTTAATAAATCCATTAAGGAATGCAGTTTTGTTTATCCATTTGCCAGATTTCATAAAATGCGGCAATTGCTAACATGATTCGGACAGACTTAAGCATAGATACGAGTGAGAGAATCTCATCGTAGTCAACACCTTGAACTTGTCGAAAACCTTTTGCGACAATTCTAGCTTTGTAGATAGTAACACTACTATTAGCGTCCGTCTTCCTCTTGAAGATCCATTTATTTTCTATGGCTTGCCGATCATCGGGCAAATCCATCAAAGTCCATACTTTGTTCTCATACATGGATCATATCTCAGATTTCATGGCCTCAAACCGTTTCGCGGAATCTGGGCTCATCATCGCTTCCTCATAGTTTGCAAGTTCGTCATGGTCTAGTAACATGACTTCCAGAACAGGATTACCGTACCACTCTGGTGCGGATCTCACTCTGGTTTACCTACGAGATTTGATAGTAATTTGATCGGAAGTTACATGATCATCATCATTAGCTTCCTCACTAATTGGTGTAGTAGTCACAGGAAAAGATTTCTGTGATGAACTACTTTCCAATAAGGGAGCAGGTACAGTTACCTCATCAAGTTCTACTTTCCTCCCACTCACTTCTTTCGAGAGAAACTCCTTCTCTAGAAAAACTCCGAATTTAGCAACAAAAGTCTTGCCTTCGGATTTGTGATAGAAGGTGTACCCAACAGTCTCCTTTGGGTATCCTATGAAGACATATTTCTCCGATTTGGGTTTGAGCTTATTAGGATGAAACTTTTTCATATAAGCATCACAACCCCAAACTTTAAGAAACGACAACTTTGGTTTCTTGCCAAACCACAGTTCAGATTGTGTCGTCTCAACGGACTTAGATGGTGCCCTATTTTACGTGAATGCAGCTGTCTCTAATGCATATCCCCAAAACGATAGTGGTAGATCGGTAAGAGACATCATATATCGCACCATATCTAATAAAGCACGGTCATGACGTTCGGACACACCATTACGCTGTGGTATTCCCTGTGGCATGAGTTTGTGAAACTATTCCACATTGTTTTAACTGAAGACCAAACTCGTAACTCAAATATTTGTCTCCGCGATCAGATCGTAGAAACTTTATTTTCTTGTCACGATGATTTTCCACTTCACTCTGAAATTCTTTGAACTTTTCAAATGTTTCAAACTTATGATTCATCAAGTAGATATACCCATATCTGCTCAAATCATCTTGTGAAGGTCAGAAAATAATGATACCTGTTGTAAGCCTTAATATTCATCGGACCACATACATCAGTATGTATGATTTCCAACAAATCTGTTGCTTGCTTCATTGTTCCGGAGAACGGCGTTATAGTCATCTTGCCCATAAGGCATGGTTCGCAAGCATCAAGTGATTCATAATCAAGTGATTCCAAAATCCCATCAGCATGGAGTTTCTTCATGCGCTTTACACCAATATGACCTAAACGGCAGTGCCACAAATAAGTTGCACTATCATTATTAACTTCGCATCTTTTGGTTTCAATATTATGAATATGTGTATCACTAAGATCGAGATCCAATGAACTATTTTCATTGGGTGTGTAACCATATAAGGTTTTATTCATGTAAACAGAACAACAATTTATTCTTTTACTTAAATGAATAACCGTATTACAATAAACATGATCAAATCATATTCATGCTCAATGCAAACACCAAATAACACTTATTTAGGTTCAACACTAATCCCGAAAGTATAGGGAGTGTGCGATGATGATCATATCAATCTTGGAACCACTTCCAACAGACATCGCCACTTCACCCTTAACTAGTCTCTGTTCATTCTGCAACTCACGTTTCGAGTTACTACTCTTAGCAACTGAACTAGCATCAAATACTGAGGGGTTGCTATAAACACTAGTAAAGTACACATCAATAACATGTATATCAAATATACTTATGTTCACTTTGCCATCCTTCTTATCCACCAATCACTTGGGGTAGTTCCGCTTCCAGTTACCAGTCCCTTTGAAGTAGAAGCACTTAGTCTCAGGCTTAGGATCAGATTTTGGCTTCTTCACTTGAGCAGCAACTTGCTTGCCGTTCTTCTTGAAGTTCCCCTTCTTCCCTTTGCCTTTTTCTTGAAACTAGTGGTCTTGTCAACCATCAACACTTGATGTTTTTCCTGATTTCTACCTTCGTTGATTTCAGCATCACGAAGAGCTTGGGAGTTGTTTCTGTTATCCCTTGCATATTATAGTTCATCACAAAGTTCTACTAACTTGGTGATGGTGACAAGAGAATTCTGTCAATCACTATCTTATCTGGAATATTAACTCCCACTTGATTCAAGCGATTGTAGTACCCAGACAATCTGAGCACATGCTCACTAGTTGAGCGATTCTCCTCCATCTTTTAGCTATAGAACTTGTTGGAGACTTCATATCTCTCAACTCGGGTATTTGCTTGAAATATTAACTTCAACTCCTGGAACATCTCATATGGTCCATGACGTTCAAAACGTCCTTGAAGTCCCGATTCTAAGCCGTTAAGTATGGTGCACTAAACTATCAAGTAGTCATCATATTGAGCTAGCCAAACGTTCTTAACGTCTGCATCTGCTCCTGCAATAGGTCTGTCACCTAGCGGTGCATCAAGGACATAATTCTTCTGTGCAGCAATGAGGATAAACCTCAGATCACGGATCCAATCCGCATCATTGCTACTAACATCTTTCAACACAATTTTCTCTAGGAGCATATCAAAATAAACACAGGGAAGCAACAACGCGAGCTATTGATCTACAACATGATTTGCAAAAGACTACCAGGACTAAGTTCATGATATATTTAAGTTCAATTAATCATATTACTTAAGAACTCCCACTTAGATAGACATCCCTCTAATCCTCTAAGTGATCACGTGATCCAAATCAACTAAACCATGTCCGATCATCACGTGAGATGGAGTAGTTTCATCGGTGAACATCATTATGTTGATCATATCTACTATATGATTCACGCTCGACCTTTCGGTCTCCGTGTTCCGAGGCCATATCTGTATATGCTTGGCTCGTCAAGTATAACCTGAGTATTCCGCGTGTGCAACTGTTTTGCACCCGTTGTATTTGAACGTAGAGCCTATCACACCCGATCATCACGTGGTGTCTCAGCACGAAGAACTTTCGCAACGGTGCATACTCAGGGAGAACACTTCTTGATAATTTAGTGAGAGATCATCTTATAATGCTATCGTCAATCAAAGCAAGATAAGATGCATAAAAGATAAACATCACATGCAATCAATATAAGTGATATGATATGGCCATCATCATCTTGTGCTTGTGATCTCCATCTCTGAAGCACCGTCATGATCACCATCGTCACCGGCGCGACACCTTGATCTCCATCGTAGCATCGTTGTCGTCTCGCCAATCTCATGCTTCCACGACTATCGCTACCGTTTAGTGATAAAGTAAAGCATTACATCGCGATTGCATTGCATACAATAAAGCGACAACCATATGGCTCCTGCCAGTTGCCGAGAACTCGGTTACAAAACATGATCATCTCATACAATAAAATTTAGCATCATGTCTTGACCATATCACATCACAACATGCCCTGCAAAAACAGGTTAGACGTCCTCTACTTTGTTGTTGCAAGTTTTACGTGGCTGCTACGGGCTTTAAGTAAGAACCAATCTCACCTACGCATCAAAACCACAACGATAGTTTGTCAAATAGACTCCGTTTTAACCTTCTCAAGGACCGGGCGTAGCCACACTCGGTTCAACAAAAGTTGGAGAGACTGTCGCCCGCAAGCCATCTATGTGCAAAGCACGTCGAGGGAACCGGTCTCGCGTAAGCGTACGCGTAAGGTTGGTCCGGGTCGTCTCGTCCAACAATACCGCCGAACCAAAGTATGACATGCTGGTAGGCAGTATGACTTATATCGTCCACAACTCACTTGTGTTCTACTCGTGCACATAACATCAAACCATAATACCTAGTCTCGGATGCCACTGTTGGGGAACGTAGTAATTTCAAAATTTTCCTACGCACACGCAAGATCATGGTGATGCATAGCAATGAGGGGGAGAGTCTGATCTACGTACCCTTGTAGATCGCAACGGAAGTGTTGACACAACGTAGAGGAAGTAGTCGTACGTCTTCTTCCCGATCCAACCGATCCAAGCACCGTTACTCCGGCACCTCCGAGTTCTTGGCACACGTACAGCTCGATGACGATCCCCGGGCTCCGATCCAGCAAAGCTTCGGGGAGGAGTTCCGTCAGCACGACGGCGTGGTGACGATCTTGATGTTCTATCGACGCAGGGCTTCGCCTAAGCACTACAACGATATGATCGAGGTGGAATATGGTGGCAGGGGGCACCGCACACGGCTAAGGAACGATCTCAATGATCAACTTGTGTGTCTAGAGGTGCCCCCTGCCCCCGTATATAAAGGATCCAAGGGGGAGGGGCTGGCCGGCCAAGAGGAGGGCGCAGGAGGAGTCCTACTCCTACCGGGAGTAGGACTCCCCCCAATCCTATTCCAAATAGGACTCCCAAGGGGGAAAGAGAGAGAGAGGTGGCCGACCACCTCTCCTAGTCCTAATAGGACTAGGGGAGGGGGAGGCGTGCAGCCCACCATGGCAGCCCCTTTCACCTTTCCACTAAAGCCCAATAAGGCCCATATGGCTCCCGGGGGGGTTCCGGTAACCTCCTGGTAATCCGGTAAAATCCCGATTTTACCCGGAACACTTCCGATATCCAAATATAGGCTTTCAATATATAAATCTTTATGTCTCGACCATTTCGAAACTCCTCGTCATGTCCGTGATCACATCCGGGACTCCGAACTACCTTTGGTACATCAAAATGCATAAACTCATAATAATTGTCATCGTAACGTTAAGCGTGCGGACCCTACGGTTCGAGAACAATGTAGACATGACCGAGACACGTCTCCGGTCAATAACCAATAGCGGGACCTGGATGCCCATATTGGCTCCTACATATTCTACGAAGATCTTTATCGGTCAGACCGCATAACAACATACGTTGTTCCCTTTGTCATCGGTATGTTACTTGCCTGAGATTCGATCGTCGGTATCCAATACCTAGTTCAATCTCGTTACCGGCAAGTCTCTTTACTCGTTATGTAATACATCATCCCGCAACTAACTCATTAGTTGCAATGCTTGCAAGGCTTAAGTGATGTGCATTACCGAGAGGGCCCAGAGATACCTCTCCGACAATCGGAGTGACAAATCCTAATGTCAAAATACGCCAACCCAACATCTACCTTTGTAGACACCTGTAGTACTCCTTTATAATCACCCAGTTACGTTGTGACGTTTGGTAGCACCCAAAGTGTTCCTCCGGCAAACGGGAATTGCATAATCTCATAGTCATAGGAACATGTATAAGTCATGAAGAAAGCAATAGCAACATACTAAACGATCGGGTGCTAAGCTAATGGAATGGGTCATGTCAATCAGATCATTCAACTAATGATGTGATCCCGTTAATCAAATAACAACTCTTTGTTCATGGTTATAAAACATAACCATCTTTGATTAACGAGCTAGTCAAGTAGAGGCATACTAGTGACACTCTGTTTGTCTATGTATTCACACATGTATTATGTTTCCGGTTAATACAATTCTAGCATGAATAATAAACATTTATCATGATATAAGGAAATAAATAATAACTTTATTATTGCCTCTAGGGCATATTTCCTTCAGCAAAAACAAGTTAGACGTCCTCTAATTGTTGTTTGCATGTTTTACGTGGCTGCTATGGGTTTCTAGCAAGAACATTTCTTACGTACGCAAAACCACAACGTGATATGCCAATTGCTATTTACCCTTCATAAGGACCCTTTTCATCGAATCCGTTCCGACTAAAGTGGGAGAGACAGACACCCGCCAGCCACCTTATGCAACTAGTGCATGTCAGTCGGTGGAACCGGTCTCACGTCAGCGTACGTGTAAGGTTGGTCCGGGCCGCTTCATCCCACGATGCCGTCGAAACAAGATTGGACTAGTAACGGTAAGCATATTGAACAATATCAACGCCCACAACTACTTTGTGTTCTACTCGTGCATAGAATCTACGCAATAGACCTAGCTCATGATGCCATTGTTGGGGAACGTAGCAGAAATTCAAAATTTTCTACGCATCACCAAGATCAATCTATGGAGTAATCTAGCAACGAGGGAAGGAGAGTACATCTACATACCCTTGTAGATCGCTAAGCGGAAGCGTTCAAGAGAACGGGGTTGATGGAGTCGTACTCGTCGTGATCCAAATCACCGATGATCCTAGTGCCGAACGGACGGCACCTCCGCGTTCAACACACGTACAGCCCGGTGACGTCTCCCACGCCTTGATCCAGCAAGGAGGGAGGGAGAGGTTGAGGAAGACTCCATCTAGCAGTAGCACAACGGCGTGGTGGTGGTGGAGGAGCGTGGCAATCCTGCAGGGCTTCGCCAAGCACCATGGGATATGAGGAGAAAGAGAGGGAGGGCTGCACCAACAGGGAGAGATCAAATCGCGTGTTATGGGCAGCCCCTAGGCCTCACTATATATAGGAGAGAGGGAGGAGGGTGTGCCCCCTCTAGGGTTCCCACCCCTGGGGGGGGGGCGGAAGCCCTAGATGGGAAAGGGGAGGCGGCCAAGATGGGAGGGGAGAGGGAGGCGCACCAGGATGGGCCCTAAGGCCCATACCCCCTTAGGGTTTGCCCCCTTTCCACCTCTTAGGCGCCTTGGGCCCTTGTGGGGGGCGCACCAGCCCACCTGGGGCTGGTCCCCTCCCACACTTAGCCCACGCAAGCCTCTGGGGTTGGTGGCCCCACTTGGTGGACCCCCGGGACCCTCCCGGTGGTCCCGGTACGTTACCGATAAACCCCGAAACTTTTCCGGTGACCAAAACAGGACTTCCCATATATAAATCTTTACCTCCGGACCATTCCGGAACTCCTCGTGACGTCCGGGATCTCATCCGGGACTCCGAACAACATTCGGTAACCGCATACAAACTTCCTTTATAACCCTAGCGTCATCGAACCTTAAGTGTGTAGACCCTACGGGTTCGGGAGACATGCAGACATGACCGAGACGTTCTCCGGTCAATAACCAACAGCGGGATCTGGATACCCATGTTGGCTCCCACATGTTCCACGATGATCTCATCGGATGAACCACGATGTCAAGGACTTAATCAATCCCGTATACAATTCCCTTTGTCTAGCGGTACGATACTTGCCCGAGATTCGATCGTCGGTATTCCGATACCTTGTTCAATCTCGTTACCGGCAAGTCTCTTTACTCGTTTCGTAACACATCATCCCGTGATCAACTCCTTGATCACATTGTGCACATGATGTCCTACCGAGTGGGCCCAGAGATACCTCTCTGTCACACGGAGTGACAAAATCCCAGTCTCGATTCGTGCCAACCCAACAGACACTTTCGGAGATACCTGTAGTGTACCTTTATAGCCACCCAGTTACGTTGTGACGTTTGGCACACCCAAAGCACTCCTACGGTATCCGGGAGTTGCACAATCTCATGGTCTAAGGAAATGATACTTGACATTAGAAAAGCTTTAGCATACGAACTACACGATCTTGTGCTATGCTTAGAATTGGGTCTTGTCCATCACATCATTCTCCTAATGATGTGATCCCGTCATCAACGACATCCAATGTCCATGGTCAGGAAACCGTAACCATCTATTGATCAACGAGCTAGTCAACTAGAGGCTTACTAGGGACATGGTGTTGTCTATGTATCCACACATGTATCTGAGTTTCCTATCAATACAATTCTAGCATGGATAATAAACGATTATCATGAATAAGGAAATATAATAATAACCAATTTATTATTGCCTCTAGGGCACATTTCCAATAATGCCGCCGCTGCATGAGTCGCCCTCAGATCTCTGCATCGCTCGGCGTTGCTACTCGATGCGTCGGTGCCACCGGCGGCTCGGCGCCGCCTCTCTGGCCCTCCCTGCAGCCGTGCGGTGGGTCTGCTACTCTGTTGGATACGAAGAGAAATCGAAGGAGGCATCGAGCAACAGAATCGTGAGTTCGTGACGAGGTTACAGGCAAGCAAGGCAGTCGTGGGCTTGGCTGCTCGTATATACTACTCTCTGTGTAAACTAATATAAGAGCGTTTAGAATACTAAAATAATAATCTAAACACCTTTATATTAGTTTACAGAAGGAGTACGTGTGTACTACTACTTTTTCTAGGACGTATATACTACTACGTGCATGTTTACCTCAGGGGCTGGGCAAGCCATGGCACGCTTTTGCCCCCACGAAGCTCCGCCAATGTACCTGTTCACACACTTGGCAACATTGCTCGACTCGTTGAATGGTAGTGCATGTCCAACACGAGGTGGCTTGCCGTGCTTGTCTATTGACTTTCTGCATCGAGAAATGTCCGGGGTTGACCTGAAGTATGTGCGGCAGAAGGCAAGGAAAAAACGACAAAATTATTAAAAAAATGGTTTACGAATTTTTTTTGAGACGGTTTACGAAAATTATTTATGACATCATCAAGAGTATTAGAAAACTGTTGGCCTGCTAGAAAGAAACACCCTCCTGCGAGCTGGGCCGGACCATCTAATCATTCTTTTCTGATCTTTTGAAACGCAAAAAAAAGTGAGCCCAATACGATTCAAACCAGTGACTTCATGCTTCAAAGTAAGCCGTGATAACCACCCAGCCACCCTCTTATGATGTGATTGCTTACCTATTTTTCATTCTTTTCATTCTTTTCTTCGTTCTTCTTTGCTTTTTCTTTTTTATGTTTCCTCATTTTTGGAATGGTTTTGTTTCGTTTTTATTTTTATTTTTCTTATTATTATTTTTGTTTTCTTTTATTTTTGCTAAATGCATAAACTTTTTTCATTATCAATGAACTTTTTTAAAAAAATGGATGAACTCCTTTTCAAAATCAATGAACTTTTTTTCAAAGGATGTTGTTTTTAAAATTGATGTAATTTTTTAAAATCCTTGAACTTTTTGTACAAAATCCGTGAATGTTTTCAAAGAAAATACACGACTTTTGGAGATTAATACGCTAACCAGAAGCCTCTTCATATTTCACCAGAATCTCCTTTAAGAGCCACCATATTGACACTAATCCCCTACAAAAAAACTATACTGTCATCAACAAAGAGGAGGTGTGTAACATGTGGGCTAGTGCTCCCAAAAGACACCCCCTTAATATGTTGTGCCTCTTGTGCTCTTCTAAGCAAAACAAAGAACACCTCCACACATAATAAAAATAAGTACGGGGTAAGCGGTTGCCCTGCCGGAGACCACTAGATGGGGTAAACCGTCTTGACAAGCCTTCATGTTACACAAACTTAATGCAAGGATGACACTTTTAAGTTGTCGAAATTTTTAATAGTAAAACTAAGTAGTGTGATAGAACTAGTACGATCAAAAAAAATATCAAAAAGCACTCCGCTAAAATGAGGCTTTCAAACCGCAATGTGCTTTTACTGTTGTCTTTGTTTCGATGAGATCTTGAAGATTAGACCCAAGTTAGATATGTTCTGGTAACTTTTTTTCTACCACATTTTACACTAGTGTGTAACATCATTTCTACAATATTATGTATTGCACGTTTGGGTCAAAGTGAAATATTTTATTTGAGGATTAAGTGAAACAATAAAGTTTTAAAGTTTTAAAAATCCAAGGCCAGGCGAAATGATAAGTGACTGCCAATAAATAGTGACAGTCTACGTCGTAAAAAAAGTGTAATTCACTCGAAGAAGAATATTCATCCCAACCGCCGCGGGCGACAGAGACGGCCGCGGAGTTCGCGCCGCCGGGGAAGGAGCAGCGGAGGTCAGCCGGCGTCTACCCATCCTCCTGCCACTTTCCTGTCCGGCCGGTGAAGTAACTAAACGCGGGCGGTTTGTTCCGTTCGCTTCGTTGGTACAGGATCAGGATGAAGGAGGAGGAGAAGGAGAAGGCGCCGCCGCACCCGCATGCCCATGGCGCCGCTGCCGCCGCCCCTCCTCCTAGGTACTCGCGCCCGTCGCGCTAGGTGTTGTCTGCTGTCCAGTTTTTTGCTGGGTTTCTCCGTCGAGGGGCCCGGGGGTTGGCTGGATCTGGATGATTGCGTCCTAATTCCATGGAACAGGGCTTGCGGATTAATTAATCATCAATTAAGAATAATCCCTGGATCTAGGACTCCTTGATTAGTTAATCCACAAGGATTTGGGGGTTAGGGTTTTAACCTTTTAGGTTTAGTTAGCTGCCGGTGGTGATGTGCGCCCAAACAAATTCAGTCAGGCTCTCTGCTTACCTGTTCCAAGTTTGTTGCAAATCATTATGAACAGTTGTGTTTACTGTGGCAACTAAATGCATCTATCGTATCAGCACAGATACTACAATCCCAATCCAGAGCATGTACTCAGCCCCATCTACTCCTGTTGATTGATATTCACAGCCCAATTGTAGATATATTAGGTTTGTTTCTTCATGTGCCGGCTGGTGCAAATTAAGAACCCAAACTGTAGGATTGTTGAACTCAAAGTACATATCTCACTTTTGTCATTTACACTCATTTGATGTCTGCGACTTTGTGAACCTTCTATGTTTAGATAGGAACACTGCTATACGAACGACACAATTGCGTCCGATTTACGGCCGACAAGCTGCGGCAACCATCGGATTCAGTTGGGCAACACTTGTACCCCCGCTTGATTAGAGTGTCTGCGCATATCGGCCAGGGAATGTCGTTTGCACAGCAGTTTCGTTTAGATAGGCAAAAACATTTATAGCCTGGTTGTTTTTCTAATAGTACAGTTCTACATTTGCTAGTTGCAGCCCCGAGATTGTTCTATTCAGATACGAGAAACACATGGATGCTTCAATACTTTTTGAATGCTATATTCAGATATGTTCTGTTGTTTGTATGCTGGTGCAAATTAAGGAAACTGTACCCTCATTCAGCAACTTACCACAAATCTCTGTGTATGCAACTAGTTGCTGATAACAAATTATGTAGGGCGCGACTCGGAGATGAACATGGATCTGCTTCTGTGTATCGTGTTGGTGCGCTGGAGAAGGAGATTGCAGGGTTTGCGCAGAGGGAAACTGAGGCCGTGGTCAATCCAACTGTCGGGAGTTTCTTTGTTTCTCTTGACGAGGCTTATGAATTCTACAACATTTATTCTTGGGAATCTGGTTTCGGAGTTAGGTATGGAGCTAGCAGTATGGATTCTCATGGAACTAAATGCATACAGCAACTTGTTTGCGCGTGTGAGGTATGATATTCATCCTCCCCTTGTAGTTAAGGTAGTATTTCTGATTTTTGTGTTGTTGGTCTCAACCCAGTACCAATGCTCAGAAAACGTTATGTTCTACAGGGTAAACCGTCCAAGGACAGCGATTCATTTCGTCGGTGTGAATGCAAAGTGTCAATTCTTTTGCTGAGATCCAGAGACGGCGGATGGCGTGTGTGTGAGCATCAAGTTGGGCATAACCATCCACTTTCTAAGATGTGTGCGCAGAGGTCATCTTGGCAGTCTCATAGTAGTATTGACAAGAACACAAGGGGCTTGATTCGTCAACTAAGGGAAAACAATGTGCCACACATTGATGATAATGATGCAAATAATCCGCTGTCTGATGATATCCAGAAGACAGAGGAAACCTTTGCTAGGATCAAAGCAAAGGATCCAACATTTGGTTACACTGGTTTGCAGCTTGATAGTAACTGGAGAGTAAGGCCACTACTCTGGACCAGTGGCCAGAGCCTTCAGTACCAATACTTCGGGGATGTGATTATCTTCGACACCACCTACAGATCGGACAAGTATGGGACGCCGTTCGGCCTTTTTGTTGGAGTCAACAACAACTTTGAGACCATATTGCTTGGTGGGGTGCTGATGATAAACGAGAAAACGGAGAGCTACAAATGGGTGCTCAGTCAGTTCTTCCAATTAATGGGTAGGGAACACCCCAGAACTATACTGACCGGTAAGATTGCTTCCGTACACACTTTTCCCTACCCAATAGTATTTTTCTGCAGCACTGCCAATCTAAGTTGTTATGTGTAAAATCCTGTAGATCGCTGCGAGGCAATTGAGGAAGCCGTATTGGAGGTACTGCCATCCACCACGCACAGATGGTTCAAGTGGAATGTCCTTCGCAGGGCAAAGGACTACCTTGGTTTTCATTACACCAAAACGAGTAGCTTCCGAGTGGGGCTCCACAAAATTCTGAACGACATGCTGATGGCTGATGAGTTTGAGAGAGCATGGGTGATGCTGCTAGAGAAGCATGGATTAGCGAATCATCCATTTCTGAAGGAGATCTATGAGGTGCGGCACAAGTGGGTTAAGGCATACTTCAGCGACATATTCTGTGCTACACTGACCAGCACACAGAAGAGCGAGAGCGCGAAACACTTTCTGAAACAACATGGCGTTCCACGGGATTGCTCAATGGAGCTTTTCGCCGAACAGTACGAGAAACTGCGGTCTGATCAGCAACCGGACTATGGGTTTCAGGAGCAGAGGACTACTATGGTAAGCTTAACTTGAGGAAATTAATATATTTCCTTTGGGCATTCAAGATAAGCTGAGACTAAGGATGAATTATTGTTTTTCATGCAGGATGAGATTGTTCTGAGAACAAATCTACCAATCGAGAAGCACGCCAGCGAGGTGTACACAAGACTGGTATACGAACGGTTTGTGCAAGCCATACGCGAATCCGAGCCTTACGTGGTGGAGGCAGTCATCCCCAACCTGAGGTACATAGCACGGCGTCCCAGCAGCGAAACTAGGGAGAAATGGTCTAGGGTGGAATATGAGGTGAATGTTAGAGAAGACGGCGAAGCGTTCATGTGCGTGTGCAAGCAATTCGAGCACACGGGGATGCTCTGCTGCCATGCTGTCAAGGTACAACAGTTCTCTGTCAGTACTACCATCTTCCAGCCATTGCTACTGCAGTATTCTCTTGCTCCTACTACCTTTCATTTGCATGCTTAGTATTATCTGCCATATGTAGTACATACACCTTCAGGCTTCGAATCTTTTTTCAGGTGATGATCCACCTGGGCGTGCGTGAAATACCAAGGCTACACGTCATGCCACGCTGGACAGCCAAGCCGCTCCAGTGCCAGATGCACTGCCGCGGCGAACCTCGGACGGACACGTGCCAGCAATGCAGGCACTCCGTGCTGCATGACAAGTTCTTAGACCTAGCGCGCCTCGCCTGTGAGGATGATCGGTGCTACGAGGTCGTCGTGAGGGGCATCGGCAAACTGAACAGAGAATTGGTGGCAGCAGAGGCCGCGCCCCGCCGCCACAGCACCAAGCCGGCGCCGCGGAAGCCGAGGAGGAAGCGTTGATTACTTGCACCCGGATGCCTGAAAGCCTGACCGATGCTTCGCGAGGCATGGAAGGAAACCAAGATATGTCAACTGACTTGTTCTTTCTGGTTTCTTCTTTTTGCGAGTGTGGATAACGTCTGAACCTGACCACGTATGAACTAGGCTAGATCAGTAGTATTTTGCATGTTCGGCAACGGCCTGGCACCATGGTTGGTTGATTGCCAGGAAGGGCTGCCCGTGTATACATGTTGAGGCGACCATATGTGCCAGTAAAACCAATTGGGTGTGCAATGTCAGCAGAATAGGATGACATGCATGGTCACCATAAACGGTCTTGTGTCGTATCAGAACCTCCCTGAGGATGTTTCTACCACGCCCGAATCCTATTCAGGGCTTAAGGCGCCGAATACTTCTTTATCGGTGTCTAGTTTTTTTTTATTGAGAACCGTTATCGCTTTCTAGTGCACACCCTCTTTCAACGCTATGTGAGTTTAAGTGGGCAGGCCAATCCTATTTTTTCTTATTTGCATCAGAGAGGTTCCCCGGTTTGGGTTGATTTCTTTTGGACCGAGTTCTCCATGTTTATTTTCGTTTTTTCTATTCCATTTATTATTATTTTTCTTATTCCATTTTCATGAAGTTTTCTAAAATTCATGAACTTATAAAAAATTCGTTCTTCAAATTTGTGAACTTATTTCAAGTTCGAAAACTTTGTTCATATCCACAAACATTTTCTCAAACACATGAACTTTTTGTAAATTCGTCAAATCTTCCTTTTAAGAAACTGAACTTTTTTGTATTATGAGGTTTTTAAAAATCCGTAAACATTTTTGTTTTTTCTTTTACGGGGTAGGAGGTCCTCTAGCTCAGTCCGACAGAAAAAGAAAAGAGACAAAAAGCATGCTCGGCGAGTTGTTACAAACTTAAAAATGTTTATGTTTGTCTTTTACGGGGTTTTGGGTTTTTCCTTTATCCAGAATAGGATGACATACATGGTGACCATCATAACACCTCTTGGCATACATTGACCTCTCCCGACGATGCTCATGAACGGTCTTGTGTCCTATCAGAACTCCCCCGAGGATGTTTCTACTCTGCATAAAGGTCCTTTGGTTTGGGCATCTATGACGCGCGAATCCTGTTGAGCGCTGAAGGTTAGTCATAGTGAGAGTAACTTAGCTAGTACATAACACATTTCAAGATAAATCTGTTTAGGCTGGATATAATGGGGAGTATCATATACTAGTATCATGTACTTCCTCCGTTCCTAAATAATTGTCTTTCTAGAGATTTCAACAAGTGACTACATACGGAGCAAAATGAGTGAATCTACACTCTAAAACATGTCTACATACATCCGTATGTTGTAGTCTATTTGAGATGGCTAGAAAGACAATTATTTGGGAACGGAGGGAGTATATGATACTAGTCTATGATACTACCTCCCTAATGAATAATATCATATATTAGTATCATGTAGTACTCTATTTATTGTCATGCATGACATATAGTAGCATATCATTAATTATGATACGGTATCATGATATGATACTTAATCATCTTTTTCTTCATTTAATTCTATGACACATCATCAAAATTGTCTAGTTGGCATGCATGATACTAGCTATGATACTATAATTGGCAAATAGTTAATGAGGAGAGAGATGGTTGTGAAAACATAATAGTATGTTACAGTAACATAGCGCCTTCTATAATAAGACGAGTCTATAAGCTAATAAATGAAGCCATTTATGATACTACTACTATATTACTTTGCATAATGGATGTAGTAATTTAGACTAGTGTCATGTGCATGACATTAGTATAATTACTCTCCACTGTGACCAGACTAACATCGTTATTGGTCTGTACCGCACAACCTCTTTCAACGGTACGTGAGTTAAGTGGGCCGGCCATACCAACTTTTCTTACCTTCATCGGTTTTGGGAACCTTCTAGAAGCTTCCCCCGGTTTTTGTGGGTTGGTTTCTTTTGGACTGAGTTTTTTATGGATTTTTTTTCCTTTTTTAGGTTTTTATTTTCTATTTTCATGAAGTTTCTACAAATTCATGTAATTTAAAAAAGTTATTTTCAAATTTATGAACTGATTTCAAACTCAATAAATTTATTCATATTCATGAACACTTTCTCAAACACATGAACTTTCTTAAAATTGTGATTTTTTTCTTTCAAAATTTGTGAACCTTTTTGAACTTTGCAAACATTTTTTGTATTTTGCAAACATTTTCCAAATTCGCATCTTTTTACATTCATGCACTTTTTTGGTATTCATGAACTTTTTCAAATTCACATTAAAAAAATAAAAGGTCAATGGTCAATGGGTCAAATAGTCAACGAAGGACCGAGCAAGCCTGCTTGTCAGAGCGAACATTCATGCATTCGTGCTTCATGGCCGGCTCAACTCAACTGACCATGCGCGTGAGCGATAGCAAGCTAACTCGCACATAAAGCGGGGTATATGAGATCTTCTAGCTCACTCCGACAGTAAAAGAAAAGAGACAAAAGACATGCTCGCGAGCTATTACAAACTTAAAAAGGATTCTGTTTTTCTTTTACGTGTTTTTGGGGTTTTTTTCTTCTATTTATTTTGGAATAATTTTCTGTTTTTTGAAATATTTCAGAAACATACAAAATCTGTTCAAGAAACTATATATCGTGATTTTAAAAATTGTTTACTTAAAATGTTTTAAAAAATTCCACGTTTTTCAAAATATTGTTCGGGATATAGAAAATTGTTCACATTTTCTAAAACTATTTGGTTTTTCCAAAATATATTGTGGGTTACTAAAATAGTTTAAGGTCTAAAAAATTGTTCTGGATTTCGTAAAATGTTAGTGTGTTTCAAAAAGAGTCCCTTTAAAAAAATATTCGAGTTTTAATATAATTTTCAAAATTTCAAAAAATGTTCACGTCTTCTAAAATTGTTTGCTTTTTGTGAAAATGTTTACAGGATCAAGATTTATTCACGTTTTCAAATATTGTTCTCCTTTCCAAAAAAAAATCTTTGTATTATCATAAAAAATGGGAACTAAATATGTTCCTATATAAAAAAATTGTCAAATACTATTTTCTTTATAAGGTATTTGGTTTTATTTTTAGAAAAGTCGAACGAGAAGCTACATTGCCCGTGCCACTCATAGTACCATACGACCTTGCTATAGATCAAACCACTGCAGTATTCGAACTACTACAGTATATTAGTAGACTGTCCGTGCGTTGCCACGGGCCAAAAATTAAATTTATAAACAATGCTCTCATTTCTCTCCCCGAATGAAGATATTGCACGCAATGTTCAACCACAACACAAACGCAAGTATCTTCTCTCTATTCCAACAAATGCCATGCACCCCTCTAGCCTCTTGTTTCTGTTGAAGTTGTTCTCCCTAGCCCTCTTTGTCTATACATCAACCATCCTCTCAATCTATTGCCCCTTGACTCTGCATGTGGCACCTATGTCGTTGCTTTGTTGTCTCGCTCTACTATGTATGTCGTGCAACATGGAACATGATCAACAAAGGATGAGATATAAGGCACCTCACCTTAGTACAAATCACAAGAAAATGTGGCATATGAACATGAAAACACTATTTCCACAACATGTTCATTCACAAACTAATAACGCTCTACTTAACTGGGCTTTGCTTTCATCTCCACCTAAGATGCATCTCCGTCACTTTATCTCACTAACACTTATTTTCCTATGGACCTCAAATATACATACAAGAATCACAAGACAAGGTTGCATCATTGTCATTCCATCTTTTCTTTCACTTCAGCTCTTTTGGTCATTGCAACACCAGTCTGCTCCATCGTCACCCTACTCCAAATCTGCCCATGTTTCCATCCGGCTCCAAATACGGCCATTTTTTCTCCAAGTCTTTCATGTCATATCAAGTTTGTACTTTCAACCTCAGAATTTTCGTTGTCCAGAATGAGGAGGGTTTTCAGAGTTCACTTCTTTGAGAGAGAACACAACACATATTGATACAGATAGTGATGAACAATAAACTCTGTGTGTCATTTTATAACGATGAATACCAACACATGGTATGTTATTCGATGGAGTAGCTAAGTTGTTGTGTTTGGAAAAATAAGTCTAACGTGCGTGTATTGAAGTGAATCCTTGAATTAACAAACACAAGAGGAAAAGGTGACTACTCCCTCTAGACGGGTGCATGGGGCATCCACAGGTTCCTAGATCATCAAGTTGACCAGCGCATTATACAACACAAAAACTATATGTTTAGGAATTTTATCCATATACGAATTCAGTGTCCATTGCCCGCACCCTAGTCATTCCAATCATTCCCCCCCTTACATCATATTATTGTCACCTTTTCCCCTCTCCCCACCTCTCTCTCTCTCTCTCTCTCTCTCTCATTGCATCTCATCCTAACGTTGTCCCCTACAACCATCCATCCACTAACATCGTCTCCGGCAATGGGCGAGGGCCATGGTGCCTCTACTTGCACGAGGAAAACCCCGGTTGGGCACGAAAATGTATCCAAGACACCTATGTTGCACCTCCTATTTTGGCGCCGTCTCCTGCTCCTCCCTCTCCTACTTCGGGGAGTTCGGAGACAAGCCAGTTGCAATGCGACCGATGTGCCATGCCTGGACCCCGTGCGTTGCAACAGGGGCATAGATATTCTATTGGTTCAACATCAATCTTGTCCGACATATACCTTACATCCACCATATTCTAGATTTTGATAACATTTAATTTGATTATATTATGATAAGAGAAGGCAAGGAAAGTTTTGATTCAGTTAAAATTCTGGTAAGATTGATTTGATATGATTGAGTTAATGCAGGACACGGTTATGGAAAAGTATCGATTTTTTTTAGATTATTCCAATTTACTTTATTTATGTTGATTTTTATTTTGTGCCGCATTGGTTGGGGATACCAAAAAACCAACAGGAAACCAAAGAGGGGAGGGGAACGTGGGGAGGAAAAAAACCAAGAATATGAGGGGAGGCGACGGAACAAAGTCTCCTTTAAGAGTAGAGATATCATACATTTCACTTCCATAGGTGTAAATTACTTCTCTACGAAAATATATTTTGTTTCAAATCTTGATATTCCTTGCTTCTGGAACTTTAGTTTTCTTCCTATGGTTTTTCACTTCCCTTTTTATGGTAAAAAAATTATTTCCAGTCAAATTACTTCTATGGCATTATTTCATTATCTCAACTCATTTTATGACTTCGAGGATATGAGAATAATCTAACATGTAAAATAATTCTTTCTCATGTTCCAAATAAGTCACCAGTAGGTCAAAAATAGAGGTGAAACCTTGCCAAACAGGCAGACACACAACAACAGCCGATGATTGCCGCTTAAGGTCCAATGAAAATAACATAAGTAGTGGAAAACAGAATTGTCAACTCTCCATGCTAGTTTTGCGACTCTGTACATTAAATTTTGATACATTTTACTTATCTTCCGTTATCTGTCATTGTTCGGGCGAACGCCGCGCTCCGGCAACGCTGTCGTCCAGGTGGATGTGGCCTCTACGAGACGATGTGGATGACATCATGTGCGCCACCACCTGGAAGAACGCCGTGGACCAGCAGGAGGCCGCCCTGCATGAGCACGTACATCATCCTCGGTGTGCCCACCGCCGAGTTGTCGTTGTGGTCAAGTGCATGGACCATGTCGTCGCGAGAAAGATGATGTCAATACACATGGATCTCAACCATGGAAGCAAGCATATCAAACAAACCCACATCAGCAAGCAAGCACACATACCTCCATCTTAGGATCCAGCCGCCTAATGTTGACTTGCCCGCCAGGACAATCTGGCCGCTGTCATGCTCACTGTAGCCGAATCCACTATCCCGGCCAGTCAACCATAACCTCACCCATGCACATGTACCTCACAGGCACAAAACCTCACCCATACTATGCCCACGGACCTGAAATCCCACACATACCCAAACCCATCGGGTACCCATACAGGATGTGTACCCATCGGGCAACTCGACAATATGCGATATTATACCATCAACAATGGCAAATTAAGCATAAAACAATGATTTTAATTCATAGTTGACAAGCTCGCAATCACAACCACATATAAATAGCATGACTATGTTCGCTAAAATGGTAGCCTGGCCATAGTAAATAACACGTTTACATGTGTAACCAAGGGACAAATAGCAACTGAAAATTATTTAAAACAAAGTACAACTCCAAGTCTCCAAACATGATTTTAGCAACCGCCAACCAGTAGCTCCAAGTCTTCATTCTCGAGTGATGACTGAAGTAGGTTCGTCCTACACACGATACAGACCAAAAGAACATGATTTAATTAATTATGCAGAGAATCTTACAATTTAAACGAAAAATATCTGAAGTGCAAACAACAAGGTTGTAATTTTTTTACTATTTGTTCTTCGCCATCCTCTAGAACACTCTGAAATTCTGCAAAGCGAGTGGAATTTTAATCACCTAATGTCTAACCAACAATTATTATATAAATAACAAGGTATTTGCATAATAAAAATAAGAGTCAAGTGCAAATGTTGAGCAGATCTGCATGAAACCATGGAGGCGAAAAATCGTGGAAACTATTCAACCAACTGAGACATTAGAGATATCTCACTACATGACCAAGAGTTCCAAACTTCCAATACGACATTGCCGCTGGCCGAGTGAAGTTCATGCGCTCGCTTTCGTGGGCCGACCCAAAACAGCACGTGCAGTTCAGCACTCTGTTGGATTATTTGGCACTTGACCTACCATTGACTAGGCCGTTGATACATTGATGGTTGACCGTTGGCTTTTCTAGAAAAAGTTCACACGCCTCGAAAGAAAATTAAGAATTTGAAAAATTTCACTGATTTGCAAAAAAAAAGTCTCACACATTGGAAAAACATCCACAAATTCAAAAAAATTCATGGATATGAATAAAGTTTGCGGATAAAATTTTCCATTAAATAGGAAAGTTCACGAAATTTGAAAAAAAATCCGTGAATTTGGAAAAATCCTAGAATTTTGAAATAGTTAACAAACTGATTTTTTTTCGTTGATTTCTAAAAATGTCAAACCAATTCAATAAAACGAAAAATAAAAGGAAATAAAGAAATGGACAAAGCTAAAGAAAAACCGGCGACAGCAAACATACAATAGACCAGGAAAAAACAAAACCATCCATAAGCTTCTAGTATAAGCTTACCAAAACGAGAAAAAATACAGTTACTGCAGAGTTTACATGGGCCGTCCCGTTAGTTCAAGGGGGCGCGTGTGCCGTGTACGCATAAGCCTTTAAACGCCGCCATAAGCACTAAATTGGAGTTGGCATAGAAATCCTATTCGTCGCCTAACTTCATTATCGGTTTGTATTTGATAATGTTTTGGAAATTCTCCCATTCTTTGTTTTTGCGAACATTTTACAAATTCACAAACATTTTTGTATCATGAACTTTTTACAAATTTATGCACTTTATTGTTTGTGATTTTTCCAAATTCTTTTTTTTTTCAAAATTTGAAGGGTCAAATGGTCAATGGTCAACATGTCAAAAGGTCAGTGGAAAGTGTCAAATAGTCAATGAATGACCCGTGCTTACTTGCCCGGCACAACTAATCATGCACGTGAGCGCTAGCAAGCCAACTTGGACGGCGTCGGTGTAACAAGCTCGATCTACTTAGGCCGTGTTCGGCTCCTCTCCGCTCCTTCCACTCCGCTCCGGAGCAGACAAGCCTCTAGCTCATTTATACGGAGCGGCCTAAACTGAGCTCCACAACTTCGCGGAGTCGAAGCGGATGGGATGGATTCCGAACACAGCCCTAGTCTTCCGAACGGATATGGAGGAGGAAAGAAAAGGAAGGAAGGGAGTTGGTAGAGGAGGAGGAAGGGGATAACCATGAGAAGGACAACTTCTCTTTGTCAATTCGGTTCTCATACAATCGATGCCCCCAACTGGTGGCTAGACCACCTACTTAACATATCTGAGCACGCAGGCTCCGACTCGGCCCAACACACGCAACTCACGCGCACACACACAACCCACCAGTAGTCGACGGTTGTGTTACCACTCGCTTCACTGGCAGTTGGGTCCGTTCCTTCCTGTAACTTGTTCTTTGGTGGGTCCTCCCCTACAGGCGTGACATTCTCCCCTCCTTGAGATGCGGCTTGTCCCCAAGCCGAGATCGTCAGGAACAGGCGGCGGAGCTCCTAGGCCCTTCCTAGGTTGCCAACGATAGGGGCAGCTCGCTCCATTGCATAAGGAGGTGCGACTGCATTTCTCCTTGAACGCGGATCAACTTGGTATCCACGATAGCTTTAGGATGATGCTCTGCCTGCATAATAGAATTAGCTGGGGGTAGGGTGCGACTCACCGGCGTGTTAGAATCCACTGCTATCTTCAACTGCGAGACATGCACTATAGGACGAATCTTAGTGTCATCAGTAAATTGAAGCTTGTATGTGACCTTTCCGACTTGGCGAGCACTGGATAAGGACCATAATAACAGAATGCCAATTTCTGATATGGGCGCTGAGCAACCGATGTCTGGATAAACGACTGAAGCTTGAGGAAAACCATGTCACCAACCTCGAAAGAGCGGTCAGTGCGATGCTTGTCTGCCTGGTTCTTCATGCGATCTTGGGCATGCTTCAGTTGTTGTTGCAAATGTTGTAACATCACCTCACTCTCTTGCAACCATGCCGCAAGGTTGGACACTAAACTTTCGTCAACTTGGGCGACAACAAATTTACGTGGCAGATGCCCATAGATCACTTTGAACGATGTGCGCCCCAAGAAAGAGTGAAATGTTGTATTGTACCAGTACTCCGCCAAGAACAACCACTTACTTCAATTGCCTAGGCAGGAATAAATGGCACAACGTAATTAGCCCTCCAAGCATTGGTTGACTCGCTCAGTTTGCTCGTCGGTTTGGGGGTGATACGAAGAGCTCAGATGTAGCTGAGTCTGAGAGAGCTTGAATAGTTCTAGCAAAATTGCACTGGTAAATATGCGGTCTCGGTCTGAGATAATTGCCAATGGCAGCCATGGAGACGGAAGATATTTTTCATGAAGGCTGTGGCAACCGTCAAGGCCGTGAAGGGGTGCTTCAATGACACAAAGTGTGCATATTTGGAAAACTTGCCCACCACTACTAGGATCATGTCGTGGCCTCCATATTTGGGAAGTCCTTCAATAAAATCAAGAGAGACCACTGCCCATGGACATTTAGGAATAGGTAAGGGTTGCAGCAACCCATCAGGAGAAGCCCGTTTTGTTTTTGCTCATTGACAAGTGTCACATGCCCTCACATACTGTTTGATCATGCCCTTCATAGCCTCGCAGAAGAAAAGATTCTTGACGCGGTGATAGGTGGTATAGAAACCCGAGTTCCCTCCTATTGCACTATCGTGAAGGGCCTTGACGAGTGACAGTTGGATGGTCGCATCGGAACCAATCCAAATGCGCCCTTGTAACGGATCACCGCGTCCTTCAAAATGTAATCCGTGTCACTGGATGGATCCATGGTAATTTGGGTCATTTTTGTTTTGCACTTCGATGTCCCGCTGATAACTAACAACCACTACCTCGATCCATGCTGGCCTACACACTGAAATTGCTAATATCTTAGTGTATGCTCCATGTTCACGGCACGACAGTGCATCTACTGCTTTGTTTGTGATGCCTGCCTTGTATTGGATCTGAAACTGCAAGCCACCAATTTTGTGAGGGCGCGCTGCTGTATTGGTGTGTTGAGCCGTTGGTCTGTCAAGTGGACTATTTTTTTTTTGATCAGTACGCACCAGAAATTTTGCATGCTGTAGATACGAACGTCAGTGATCCACTGCCAGGATCAGGGCCAAGCACTCTTTCTCATACGCTGACTGCCCCGGATTGCATGGTGCCAAGGCCTTGCTCAAGTATGCCAAGGGGTGGGAATCTTGCATCAATACAACACCCACACCGGTGGCACTCGCATATGTTTCCACCATGGTGAGTCGATTGTTAAAATCGGGTAAGGCCAACACATGAGCTTGAACCAGGGCTCGCTTTAGTTTTGTAAATGCCACATCAGCTGTTGGCATCCAAATGAAGAGAGTATCCTCCACCCCCCCCCCCCCCCCCCCCAAGTAGATCCGCCCATTGGTTCGATCCATGTGCCAGATTAAATAAATCATTTCTGTTCTAAAAAAGATTAAATAAATTGTTTATGGCACACCGACTCTTTGAGCACCTCCATACCTGCAGGAGGGCCTCCAATCCTCAACATCGGTCGATCCTCCGCTGAACCTTGCCCTACATTGTAGCACACATTTCTGTTCACTGCACCCACATTGCGAATGTCTGCTCTGTATCTTTTTTTGAGGGCACGAATGACATAATAACAACTCAACAAGGAGATTCTTATATATATATACAGAAAAAGATGAAAGCGCTAGAAGTCGATTTATATCAAATTACCAACCGTGGCACTTTGAGGTGAGTTTGTGCACGTTTTAACTGACGATGAGCACTGTTCCTATGCTTGTTGTTAATTAATTTTTTCACGAATACATATGGTTGCGTATCATTCCATTGACAAGGGAAAAAGAGTACAGTGGTACAGCCCTAGGCCATGTACACTCCGAAAGGCATGGTCGAGAGCTGCGATGAGCAAAAGAAAAAGGGTTGCCCAGCCCTATTTACAACGTGTCAAGTCATAGGCAAGATTGTATAGTCCCTTGGCGCCTGCCTTGGCCCAGACATCCTCCTTATCTTCTCCATAATTAGGGCATGGGAAGGCCGCACATTGTCAAAGATACATGCTCTGCGATGCTTCCAAATTGTTGTTATTCATCCACCAAATCCCGATAAAGATCACCCAGCAAGTGTACGTGTACGGTCAGCTACAACACAGCTAGTAGTAGATACGCTGACATGTCTATGAATCTCTTCATCTGACTTGTGCAAATATACAATGAGATCACGCTTCCCACGAGCTGCCTAACACCATATCAAAAGCAGCGAATCAGTTGCTACAAAACAAACAGGCAAGGGCAATTGTTTGGATCAAGTTCAAAGTGTATATTCAACCCTATCTCCTCGTCAAGAAAACACGGACTTGGATGCTGCACGCTGCACGCTGCATGGGGTACACCTCTACCCCCACAGGCCACAGTATTCTGTGTACAAAGGAAGGGACAAAATGCTTGCCCTTCTAAACTTATGAAGTCCCGAACAATAATTGATGCACAATGCGTAGAAAAGGAGCTCACAAGTCATGAAAGACAAAACAAGTTCTGTGTACAAAGGAAGGGACAAAATGCTTGCCCTTCTAAACTTATGAAGCCCCGAACAATAATTGATGCACAATGCGTAGAAAAGGAGCTCACAAGTCATGAAAGACAAAACAAGCAAACAAAAGAAATAAACCAAACAAATGCAGCTTGAAACTCCAGCCCGTCATCCACCATTTCGGCTAGCACCAGCGAAGCAACACCGATATTGGGGGAGGCACATTTGAATTACTCCCTCCTTCCATCTATATAGGTCCTAATACGTTTTTCGAGGCTAACTTTGACCAAGTGTTAGAACAATAATATATGACATGCGACTTACATAATGCATACGGTCAAATTCGTACGTGAAAGGAGCTTCCAATAATATAATTTTTACTTTATACATCTCATGTACTCCCTCCGTTTCAAAATATAGTGCGTCCTGGGTTCCCACGCTTCAATTTAACCATAAAATTTAACCAACGAGACCGAATGCGACGGGAGAAAAAAATTATATAATCGGAAAGTTCTTTTGAATACGAATTCATTGGTATAAATTTTACTCCCGCCGCAGTCGATCTCGTTGGTTAAATTTTATGGCCAAATTGAAGCGTGGGAACTTAGGACGCACTATATTTTAGAACGGAGGGAGTATTATCAATAGTCAAAAGCGGTCTTGAAAAACGCATTAGGCCCTATATAGATGAAAGAAGAGAGTTGGAACGAGCCCATGTTGCTCCGATTAGTCAAACCTGGATACAATGCCATGCGTTTCTGACGCCGAAGGCTAAAAAAGAGCAATTGCCCTCCCTCCCTAGATCGAAAGACGCCACATTGTCGACATGCACCCTAGAACTCCGAGCGAGCCATAAGAAAACATGTTGCTAGGGGAGGGGACCACAGCCACCCCTCACATGAGTCGAACTCCCACCGTCGCCCACGACATAATAGCTCAGAAGACAGACATTGCATGATGATATCACAAACCAAGAAAAAACATGACGAAGATGGAACAACCATATTATCACAAAAAGACAAGACATAACCGCTCAGAAGACGACATTGTAGGATGATAATGCAAATCAAGAAAAAACACGACAAAGATAGAACGACCACACTACCACAAAAGGACAAGACATGCCGAAACAACAGGCTCTCGCCAACCCTAACACGCCACTACTACCGTGGAGGGGGAGAAGACAACCCGTCAGCCTGCAGGGCACATGTGGAGAAGAGCAAGGATAGCCAGATCCCGCCAAATCGACAACAGGGTGAAGTCATAGCTAGAAGTCAACAGAGCCAACACAAGCAGCTACCAATCAAAAGGATTCTCGACTACCATCCTTGTAGTCCGCATGTAATGCCTCTAGGGAGGAATACGACACAAAAGGGTTGTTTTCGCCCAAATGGGACTAAGGGTTTTCATCTAGTAGATGGTGTGATGCGGAGCATTCCACGTTCATCCCCATGTACACTTTGATTATTCTCCAAACCCCAAGTGGACATATGACGAGACCTCGAACATACGTCATTGAACACAAGGTGAACTCGCTCCTCTCCGAACCATCACTTTCTACATGTGAGATATGGCTACTACCTCCAACGTGTGTTCTATGCATGATCAGGTACTTGGAGGAAAGCCACGAAGTCACCACATCCAACGGAACAGCTAGCGAGGACGCCAAGTACAAGGACCAAGAGAAGAAGCTGCGTGGAGCTACAGCCACCGGACGACCGGCCCAGCCCGGACGTCCGGCCCCTGAGGACCCGAGCCGAATCTACGGACGACCGGAGCCTCCGGACGTCCGACGACTCCCAGCGCCCAGACGATCGCCTGACACCGGACGTCCGACACTCTCCAGCGCCCGGACGACCGATGACGACCAGACGTCCGACACCACCTGTCCAGAGCCAAAACGCCGGACGTCCGACATGCACCGGACGACCGGACCCTCGCGAGCCACCGGACGTCCGGTACCTGTCGGGCGTCCGACGCCTGTGAGCCCGCCCGTGTGTTGGGCCGAAGCCACTTACCCTTTCATTCGCCTAGACTATATATACTCCTCCACCTCCTCCTAGTTAGGGTTAGCATTGGTTTAGCTCATACTTCGAGATAGAGCTTCACTCATCCATACCGATCTCCTCCTCGAGAGAGACTGCAGCCCCTCTTCGGAGAAGATCCACTTGGATTCAAGACCCCCTCTTGGGCGGCCCCATCAAGACCTCCTTCTAGGAGAAGAACCGGTTACTTGTATCGTCCTTTGTTGACCTTGGATCATCGTGTATCTCTTTGTGTTTCGAGAATCTAGCACATGTGTAATCGAATCTTGTTGGTTTGAGTGATTCTCTTGTGTTTTCCCTCGTGAATCCCCCTCATGTTCTTCGTGTTTCTCTTTGGGATCCGCTCCTTTCGTGAAAGATCGGGCCACTAGGGTTCTATCCTACATCATCTTGGTATCATGAGCCACGTTGATCATGATTTCGGAGCCTCCCCCATCGTTTTCTAGCCTTCTTTTGCTTGATTTCGTCCTAAATTCGAAAATCCCCATCAAAAATAGCCCCAAATTTTTTGTGATTTGTTGGTTTGATGATGTTTTGTTGATTTTGATCCATGGATTTGCTTGGTTTCGAGTGGATCTAGCATTTCCCCAAGTTTCTCCACTTTCCATCCACGAAATCTCATCAATTTTGACCCCAAAATCCCCAAATTCCGCCCAAAATCGCGTCCCGAATCTCGGATCTCGAGTTGACCCCGATCACCGGACGACCGTCACTTTACCGGACGTCCGGAGCCCCTGAAACGACCGAACGTCCGTCATCCACCGGACGACCGGAACCCCTAACCCGGATGGAAATTAGCGGATTTCCGAGCTCACCGGACATCCAGCCATCGGACATCCGTTCATTAGCGGACGTCCGCTACCTGTAAAAACTGTCTTTGGCTGATTTTTGTTTCGGCCATAACTAATTCATCCGAACTCCGATTTTGACGTTCTTTAGCTCGTTTTGAAGCTCTTGACATCCTCCTTCCCACAAAAATACCACCAAAATCATTTGACTCCATGAAATTTCCTGAAATTTGGCAAGTTTGCCTAGGCCCTCCACCATATCATCCGCTACACCACCATAGCCTTCCGCAACCTAACCAATTTTGTTCCCCATCGCATTCGTGGTTGCTTGAGGAGTGATTTGAATCTCCTAAGGTGTCTAGGCTACTTAGGGACGGTTGCTTCTTCATCAACCACCACCACCACTTCCGCATAGGCTTGACCACTATACACTTCCGCCCCCCAAATTAACCCAATTTTGTTTGTGTTGTGAGTTGTGTCTCCTAAGGTGTTTCGGCTACTTAGGTACCATGCTTTCAACTCCGACACCGTGTATAGTCCACCACCATAACCTCCACTTCCGCATTGCATAGTGCAACACCACCGCATTCCGCTACCACCATTTGACGTTTGAGATTTTGAGTTCGCTGTTTTTCCGTTTCCTAAGGTGTTTCGGCTGCTTAGGGACGAGTCTCCATCATCTTGGTATCTCCATCAAGATCACCGCCACTCATCATCGCCACGGACGGTAACCTCCATATCATCTCGATATCGTGGTATCCCTCCATTGTATATTCCCTTGCCATTGCATTGATAACCCCTAGCCCATTTTGCGTTACTTGCCTATCGAGACTAGCCATTTGAGTATTGCCAGCAACATTACTTGTGCATATTAGTGATCTACACCATACATTGCATACATACCTTATCATATTGGTATCATATCATCTCGTGTGCCTCAAGTTTGTTCCCGCATATATACAATTGCTACCTTGGTTTGTGCATTTCGCAAAGTGGCCTTACAAAAAAAAGAATAAAGCTTTTAAGCAAAGAAAAAGAGTGAGCACAGAGCTTGTAAGCAAGTGCCATAGCATCATACCACATTGCATATAAGATCATCTTAGATCATACCACCGGAACATCATACATATATAGCATACTTGGGATAGAAGTTGTTACATTTTGCAATTTATAGGTTGTGCACAAGTGTCGTATCCGCCTATTGAGCAATCGTGCTAGCGTCTCTCTTGAGTTGTGCAACACAAGCGTTTTCTATGGACTCCACATTTTGTGCTCATCCTTGGTTGCACGACCCCATTTATCTATCTGTGTGTGTGTTTCCGTGTGTCACATATTGCTATTGGTCTACTTGTTACACTTGAGAATTTGTGAATCTCTTTCAACATTATTGACTCTTGCTAACATTTTACATCAAATTTTTGTGCCACTATCCTCACCGAGCTCCACCATAAGCCTTACTTGTGTAGGTGTGAGAAACCGACAAGAATTGGTACCAATTGTGCTATTTCCTTGTCCACATTGGAGTGATCATTGATCCACTTTCAACTTCGGTCACGGTACATTTGGTATTCGTTCTTCTCTTTCTCCACTCACATTGGCTCGAATCTTGTGATGGATAGGCAAGGCATTTCATCTCCGGTCTTCCACAACAACAACGGCGTGAACAACTACATCACCAAAGTGTCAATTTTCGATCTACAACGACAAATGCAAGGCGCACAATCAAGATTGCGAGAGCGCATCGAGAACCTCTCCATCGACATTCGTCACTCCGAAGCGAGGAAAAGGGACTACATTGACAACAAGCTTTCCGCACAAAAGGAGGAGCAAGATGCAAGGATGGAGGAGATTAGAGCCTTGATCAAGTCTTCTTCCCCTTCGTCACCCTCAAGGCGGCGACATTCAAGCCACAAGTCTTCGGAGTGCCCAAGCGATGTAAGCGCAAGTCGTCCACGTCCACATCTCCATGGCGACCACCATCACGTTCGTGATACACATCGTCATGAAGGGCAATTCACCTCCAAGCATCATGTGCACGACGACGATGAACGACATCTACTACGAGCTCAAGCACGACAACTGTTGGGGAACATAGTAATTTCAAAAAATTTCCTACGCACACGCAAGATCATGGTGATGCATAGCAACAAGAGGGGAGAGTGTTGTCTACGTACCAACGCAGACCGACTGCGGAAGCGATCACACAACGTAGAGGAAGTAGTCGTACGTCTTCCCGATCCGACCGATCCAAGCACCGTTACTCCGGCACCTCCGAGTTCTTAGCACACGTTCAGCTCGATGACGATCCTCGGGCTCCGATCCAGCAAAGCTCGAGGAAGAGTTCCGTCAGCACGACGGCGTGGTGACGATCTTGATGTACTACCGACGCAGGGCTTCACCTAAGCACTGCAACAATATGATCGAGGTGGAATTTGGTGGCAGGGGGCACCGCACACGGCTAAGGAACGATCACCAAGGATCAACTTGTGTGTCATGGGGTGCCCCCTGCCTCCGTATATAAAGGAGCAAGGGGGAGGGGGCGGCCGGCCTAGGAGGAGGCGCGCCAAGGGGAGTCCTACTCCCACCGGGAGTAGGACTCCCTCCTTCCTTGTTGGAGTAGGAGAAGGGGAAAGAGGGGGAGAGGAATAAGGAAATGGGGGCTGCGACCCTTGTCCAATTCGGACCAGAGGGGGGGGGGGGGCGCAGGCCTCCTTCCTTTTGGTCTCTTTCCTCTATTCCCGTATGGTCCAATAAGGCCCATATACTCCCTGGCGAATTCCCGTAACTCTCCGGTACTCCGAAAAATACCCGAATCACTCGGAACCTTTCCGAAGTTCGAATATAGTCGTCCAATATATCGATCTTTATGTCTCGACCATTTCGAGACTCCTCGTCATGTCCCCGATCTCATCCGGGACTCCGAACTCCTTCGGTACATCAAAACTCATAAACTCATAATATAACTGTCATCGAAACCTTAAGCGTGCGGACCCTACGGTTCGAGAACAATGTAGACATGACCGAGACACGTCTCCGGTCAATAACCAATAGCGGGACCTGGATGCCCATATTGGCTCCTACATATTCTACGAAGATCTTTATCGGTCAGACCGCATAACAACATACGTTGTTCCCTTTGTCATCGGTATGTTACTTGCCCGAGATTCGATCGTCGGTATCCAATACCTAGTTCAATCTCGTTACTGGCAAGTCTCTTTACCCGTTCCGTAATACAACATCCGGCAACTAACTCATTAGTTGCAATGCTTGCAAGGCTTTAAGTGATGTGCATTACCGAGAGGGCCCAGAGATACCTCTCCGACAATCGGAGTGACAAATCCTAATCTCGAAATACGCCAACCCAACATCTACCTTTGGAGACACATGTAGTACTCCTTTATAATCACCCAGTTACGTTGTGACGTTTGGTAGTACCCAAAGTGTTCCTCCGGTAAACGGGAGTTGCATAATCTCATAGTCATAGGAACATGTATAAGTCATGAAGAAAGCAATAGCAACATACTAAACGATCGGGTGCTAAGCTAATGGAATGGGTCATGTCAATCAGATCATTCATCTAATGATGTGATCCCATTAATCAAATAACAACTCTTCGTCCATGGTTAGGAAACATAACCATCTTTGATTAACGAGCTAGTCAAGTAGAGGCATACTAGTGACACTCTGTTTGTCTATGTATTCACACATGTATTATGTTTCTGGTTAATACAATTCTAGCATGAATAATAAATATTTATCATGATATAAGGAAATAAATAATAACTTTATTATTGCCTCTAGGGCATATTTCCTTCAGTCTCCCACTTGCACTAGAGTCAATAATCTAGATCACATCACCATGTGATTAACATCGATAGTTCACATCATCATGTGATTAACACCCATAGTTCACATCGCCATGTGACCAACACCCAAAGGGTTTACTAGATTCAGTAATCTAGTTCACATCGCTATGTGATTAACACCCAAAGAGTACTAAGGTGTGATCATGTTTTGCTTGTGAGAGAATCTTAGTCAACGGGTCTGCCACATTCAGATCCACATGTATTTTGCAAATTTCTATGTCAACAATGCTCTGCATGGAGCTACTCTAGCTAATTGCTCCCACTTTCAATATGTATCTAGACCGAGACTTAGAGTCATCTAGATTAGTGTCAAAACTTGCATCGGCGTAACCCTTTACGACGAACCTTTTTATCACGTCCATAATCGAGAAACATATCCTTATTTCACTAAGGATAATTCTGACCGCTGTCCAGTGATCTACTCCTAGATCACTATTGTACTCCCTTGCCAAATCAGTGCAGGGTATACAATAGATCTGGTATACAGCATGACATACTTTATAGAACCTATGGCCAAGGCATAGGGAATGACTTTCATTCTCTTTCTATCTTCTGCCGTGGTCGGGCTTTGAGTCTTACTCGACTTCACACCTTATAATACAGGCAAGAACTCTTTCTTTGACTGCTCTATTTTGAACTACTTCAAAATCTTGTCAAGGTATGTACTCATTGAAAAAACTTATCAAGCGTCTTGATCTATCTCTATAGATCTTGAAGCTCAATATGTAAGCAGCTTCACCGAAGTCTTTCTTCGAAAAACTCCTTTCAAACACTCCTTTATGCTTTACAGAATAATTCTATATTATTTCCGATCAACAATATGTCATTCACATATACTTATCAGAAATGTTGTAGTGCTCCCACTCACTTTCTTGTAAATACAGGCTTCACCGCAAGTCTGTATAAAACTATATGCTTTGATCAACTCATCAAAGCGTATATTCCAACTCCGAGATGCTTGCACCAGTCCACAGATGGATCGCTGGAGCTTGCACATTTGGTTAGCACCTTTCGGATTGACAAAACTTTCTGTTGCATCATATACAACTCTTCTTTAATAAATCCATTAAGGAATGCAATTTTGTTTATCCATTTGCCAGATTTCATAAAATGCGGCAATTACTAACATGATTCGGACAGACTCAAGCATAGATACGAGTGAGAAGCTCTCATCGTAGTCAACACCTTGAACTTGTCGAAAACCTTTTGCGACAATTCTAGCTTTGTAGATAGTAACACTACTATCAGCGTCCGTCTTCCTCTTGAAGATCCATTTATTCTCAATTGCTTGCCGATCATCGGGCAAGTCAACCAAAGTCCAAACTTTGTTCTCATACATGGATCATATCTCAGATTTCATGGCCTCAAACCATTTCGCGGAATCTGGGCTCATCATCGCTTCCTCATAGTTCGTAGGTTCGTGATGGTCAAGTAACATGACCTCCAGAACAGGATTACCGTACCACTCTGGTGCGGATCTTGTCGTGGTTCTAAGTCTGACAGTGAGGTAGGGGGGTGTGTATGAGGAGGCTAGACCTTAGCTATTGGGAAGTTGTAAGCACGCAAGGTTTACGAGTTCAGACCCTTCTCGGAGGAAGTAACAACCCTACGTCTCCGTGCCCGGAGGCGGTCGATTGAATTATGCATGTGTAAATGACAGGGGTGCGAACCCTTGATACTGAGGAGGGGGATGGCTTATATAGAGTTCGCCAGCCCTCTCCTGCCCTCAGTAATGCAGGGTTTAAGGTACATTTCAGGTGGGGCGTTACTGATAACGTCCCTAATAAAGTGTCATAATAACCATAAAGACTACTTAATAGCCGACCGTTTGCCTGCGGAGTGACTTCAGGTCTTTTGGTCGGTCGAGTGGTTGACTTCATGGTCGAGTGTCTTCAACCCGTCGAGTGGGATACCTTCAAGTTGATTGAAAGGTGACTTCTTCTAGGGATGTCCTACGGTAGGGCTCTTTAGGACGGGTCCGTGTCCCTACCGTAGGTACATGGCTTCATCATTAGCCCCCGAATGGATCGAGGCTAGAGTGAGAAAAGGGGTTAGGGACCTTTCCGACTGACTCTTCAGGTTATATGAGTGCTTCGTTCTGGGTCGACTGTCACGGATGACGTCATTAACCTCTTTCAGTCGCCTTGATCCATTCTAGGTCTTTCGTCGAATGGATTTCTTTACCTGTGAGGCATCGAGCACCGGTGCGCGCGGGATTTCTGTTTTGACAAGTTGTTCTGCAGCCAGCGGATATCGCGGGATTCGGATTTTTGAGAAGCGCGCGGAACGGGGGCGGCCGCAGTAATCGGAAGTGACAATGCGAAGGCTCCTCGATCTCCGCGCCGCCTTTTTCGCCACGTACTGCGCGCGCGCCTGTCACGGGATTTGACTGGATAGCTTGGGCCTACTGGTCAGCCACTTGGAAGTGGCCCCTTATAAGTTGCCGGCTCAGAGTCCCCCAACAGTGCGCGTGCTCTTCTCTTCTCCTTCTTCCTCTCTTTCTTCGCAACCTCCCCCGCTTCCTCTGCTCTCGCCCAGCCATCGCAAACTAGCTCGAGATCTCGCCAGCGACGATGGTGAAGGGCAAGACGACCGCTCTGGAGCGCGCGAAGAAGGCGGCGGCGGCGGGGAAGGGGAAGAAGTCTGCGCGCGGTGGATCTTCCTCTCAGACGGCCCTGCCCAAAGGTTGGATCCAGGGCGACTGGATGCCATCGGTGCTCCGGCAGGAGGATCTTGATGACCTGGTTGAGGGGGGAGCCATTCCTCACAAGGCCGCGCGTCTTCCGGGGGGAGAGATCGAACCCCAACCTCGCGACGGTGAGTGCGTGCTCCTGGCCACTCACATCGACCGAGGGTTTTCTCTGCCGCCCCATTCTTTCTTCCACAACTTCTTGAACTTCTTTGGAGCGCGGCTCCATCACTTTACCCCAAACTACATAGTCTATCTTGCCGCTTTCATTTCTATGTGTGAGGCGTTCCTGGGTTGCCGCCCACACTGGGGGCTTTTCAAGCACATCTTCACCTGTCGCTCTCAGTCGGTCAAGAAGGCCAAGTCGAGTGACGAGAAGACACAAGTGATCCAGCTGTGTGGGGGCTTGGCGATCCAGACGAGGGGGAAGAGCTGTTTCCCATCCATTACTTTCCCGAAGTCAGTCCGAGGCTGGCAGGCGACTTGGTTCTACTGCCAGGATCAGGTGACTCCAGGGCAGTCGACTGGGCTCCCACCTTTCTCCCTCGACCGAGCCGAAAAGCCTGCTTCTCTGAAGGTGACGCCTGAAGAAAAGGCCCAGGTCAAGGTACTGGTGGGTCGAGTGGTTGAACTTGTCCGTGAGGGCGTGACGGGGATGGATCTGCTGGAAGTCTTCCTCAAGAGGCGAATCCAACCGCTCCAGGCTCGGGACCACCCGATGTGGCTGTACTTTGGCCTCGAGGACACCACTCGGATCCACCCGGAGGAGGTCACCGACGAGATGTTGGAGGTGTGGCTGTCAAGCATCACGGGGAACAAGGACAACCCCCGAGGAGCCAGGAGGGTCATTCCACTCGACAGTTCGTATGAGGTCGACCAGGTGCGTTTTTATGCTCCCGACTGAGATCTTCGTTTTCTGCGTTGGTCTTCTTTTGAGTAGGTCGATTGACTTTCGTTTTGTCTGCTGTCTTTCAGGCGACCACTGAGATGTACTTGACGCCCAATGGGGCACAGGGGTCGACTGAGGAAGGAGAAGGGAGCGGAGGCGAGAGCGGGGATGACCAGGGCGAGTGGGAGTCGGATGGTGAAGGAGAGGGAGGCGATGACGTCTTCTCCAGCGAAGAGGAGGAGGAGGAGGAGGCCGAACCCCCCCGCCCGGAAAGGAGATCCAAGCTCGCACACGACCCGACGCAGGAACGTGGCCAGGCGACTGCCTCGGTTGGGCCGTCGTCAAAACGCCCTCGGACTTCTTCTCCAACACCGACTGGGAAGGTCCCCAAGCAACCACGCACGACGCTATCCAAGCCGCCCAAGACTCTGCCCAAGATGAAGATAACTGTCCCTGTTATTTCTGGGTAATAAAGCTTGTTTTCCTTCGTCGAGGGAGGACGGATCCTTGGTCGACTCGTTAAGCTAACTGGCTGATTTTTCGAAATTTGCAGTGCTGCTACCTCCGAGGTCTCTGCCAAAGACGACGACCAAGAGATGGGGGACGCTGTTACCTCCAACCCTGGTACGATTATTGACGTTCTGTTTTTGAGTCGACTGGTCGTTTCTTGCAATTCTGGTCGATTGAAAGTCCTCCTTGCAGCCCTTCCTCATGTTATCGACCTCCCGGATGACGACGATAACGAACCGCTGAGGATGAGGAGGACTAAAAGGTCGTCGGCTGACAGGACTCCCCAACCTACTCCGGCGCCTGAGACCGTGGCTCGGGATGGTGGCGATGCCCCTCGAGCTTCTGTGACCTTTGCCAATCCCTTGTCGAGTGCGCAGCCTTCGGCGTCGACTTCAAATCCAACTTCGCTTTTTGTCGCATACCCTGCCCCTGAGGACGAAGTGGCTGCTGCAAAGGAGGCTATATGCCAGGCGGGGGTCATGATGGAACAGGTGAAGAAGGCTCGGGAGGCCAGCCAGGCAGCTTATGACGCAAGTTCGGCGCTTCACAGCAATGTCCAGGTCAGTCGACTTGATACTTGATTATTTGAAGAGTCTTTCTCCCTCTCTTTTTTTTGAAGATCTTTGTATCTGTACACCCAGTGGGTGTGTTTTCCCCTTCTTGGACTAGTGGGGGCACGCTGAGTGCACCCACTGGGTGTAGTCCCCGAGACTACGGTGGACTGCTGGCAGTCGACTGTAGTCTTTACATTGCGTTTCTGAATCTGTATTCCTTTCTTGGTCTGGTCGAGTCATGTCGAATGGATCTGTATCCGGTCGACTGCGGACACTCGACTTTTTTTTAAACCAGTGGGGGCACGCTGAGTGCACCCACTGGGTGTAGTCCCCGAGACTACTGTCGAATGTTTTTGATTCGGCTGTGGTCTTAGAAACGTCACCTTTTTTCCTTAGTTACTTGGAAGCGACTTATTTTGGATGTCTGTCGACTGATTTTTCCTTTTGCAGAAATCTTGTGAGCTTGCGTCTCGCTATACTGAGTTGGAGAAGCAGCGTATTCAACTGACCCTTGATCTAGAGCTGGCCAGAACGGAGCTGCAGAAGGTCAGAGATGACGTTGCTGGTAAGACGACCCTGTCGACTGGTTTTGTTTTTAGGCGTGAGTACTCTTCTGCTGTTTCTGAACCAATCATCGTTTCTTTTGTAGGAGAACTGAGCGAGGCTCTGGCGAAGAAGGATCGGGACTTGGCTGCCGCCCACAAGAAGGCTGGTGACAAGATTACTCTGGCTGAACAGAAGCTGGCTTCGGTCAGCCAGATAGAAGACGAGAATACCAAGCTGAAGACCGCTTTGAATGAAGCCAACAGGGAGTGCTCGCATTGGAAGAAGAAGCACCTCACCCTGAGCGAGCAGATGGAAGGCGTCGCTCGCAGGAGGGACGACCTGGAGAGCTACTTGAGGAGTCTCGCCAAGACGTTGTACACCAAGCTCGAAGGTGCGCATTCAATTCCGACTGGTTTTCTTTTGTGTCGACTCAGTTTGCGATCGTTGGCTTATCCTTGGGTCTTGTATGCAGGGTTTTGTCAGAACTTTGAAGAGGAGACCGGGCGAATTGAAACGTGTTTGGACCCAATCAATTCTCTAGTGAATGATGATGCGCCATGAATCTGCTCCGACTGGAATCCCGTATCGATGGCGCCGTGGATTACTTGGCTCGGCTGAAGGTTGCCATGTCGCGGATCGACCCGACACTTTGGCCAGAGTCTATGCTCCAGAATGATCTCGAGTCTCTGATGACTCGACTTGACAGAATCCCCGATCGAGTGCAGGAGTGGAAGAAGTCTTCTGCCCGGTGCGGCGCTGATGTGGCTCTATCTTTAGTCCACGTCCATTGCAAGGAGGCACGAGAAGAGAAGTTGGCCGCCATCCAAGTCGCCAATACCAAGAGGCACAACTTTCAAGACTTCATGGAGACTTTCATTGCTGCTGCCACTCGTATTGCGGACGGAATCGACCTGGATGAGTTCGTCGCCCCTGCCAGTCCTCCACCCGAGGAATGAAAAAAAAACTTTTATGCCTTTCCTTAAATTTGCCTCGGAATGCCGAGTGGATTTGTAACCGTTTAAACTCTGCCGAGCCGAGGGCTCGAGTACTTTGATTCAGGGCCTGGGGCCTTTTAAGCTTTATCCGAACTTAATTTCTTGCTGAATATCTTCGTGGTTTTGATCTGTTGTTAGGACTTTGGTCTTGTATTCAGACGAGTGCTGGACTGCGGCTAAGTCCCCGAGTGGGAGGATTGCTCTCCACTCGGTAGGATTTTTTCAAACTTAGGCGATTGCTTGACTGCAGCTAAGTTTCCGAGTGGGAGAACTTAGGCGAGTACTGGACTGCAGCTAAGCCCCCGAGTGGGAGGATTGCTCTCCACCCGGTAGGGTTTTTTAAACTTAGGCGAGTGCTTGACTGCAGCTAAGTTTCCGAGTGGGAGAACTTAGGCGAGTACTGGAATGCAGCTAAGCCCCCGAGTGGGAGGATCGCTCTCCACCCGGTAGGTTTTTTTTACTTAGGCGAGTGCTTGACTGCAGCTAAGTTTCCGAGTGGGAGAACTTAGGCGAGTACTGGACTGCAGCTAAGCCCCCGAGTGGGAGGATCGCTCTCCACTCGGTAGGATTTTTCAAACTTAGGCGAGTGCTTGACTGCAGCTAAGTTTCCGAGTGGGAGGATCGCTCTCCACTCGGTAGGATTTTTCAAACTTAGGCGAGTGCTTGACTGCAGCTAAGTTTCCGAGTGGGAGAACTTAGGCGAGTACTGGACTGCAGCTAAGCCCCCGAGTGGGAGGATTGCTCTCCACTCGGTAGGTTTTTTTTTACTTAGGCGAGTGCTTGACTGCAGCTAAGTTTTCGAGTGGGAGAACTTAGGCGAGTACTGGACTGCAGCTAAGCCCCCGAGTGGGAGGATCGCTCTCCACTCGGTAGGATTTTTCAAACTTAGGCGAGTGCTTGACTGCAGCTAAGTTTCCGAGTGGGAGAACTTAGGCGAGTACTGGACTGCAGCTAAGCCCCCGAGTGGGAGGATCGCTCTCCACTCGGTAGGATTTTTCAAACTTAGGCGAGTGCTTGACTGCAGCTAAGTTTCCGAGTGGGAGAACTTAGGCGAGTACTGGACTGCAGCTAAGCCCCCGAGTGGGAGGATTGCTCTCCACTCGGTAGGGTTTTTTCAAACTTAGGCGAGTGCTTGACTGCAGCTAAGTTTCCGAGTGGGAGAACTTAGGCGAGTACTGGACTGTAGCTAAGCCCTCGAGTGGGAGGATTGCTCTCCACTCGGTAGGATTTTTTCAAACTTAGGCGAGTGCTTGACTGCAGCTAAGTTTCCGAGTGGGAGAACTTAGGCGAGTACTGGACTGCAGCTAAGCCCCCAAGTGGGAGGATTGCTCTCCACTCGGTAGGATTTTTCAAACTTAGGCGAGTGCTTGACTGCAGCTAAGTTTTCGAGTGGGAGAACTTAGGCGAGTACTGGACTGTAGCTAAGCCCCCGAGTGGGAGGATTGCTCTCCACTCAGTAGGATTTTTTCAAACTTAGGCGAAACGGATTCGTAGCCTAGTCATCCGCTGGGGGTTTTGTATGCAAACAAAGTGACAGCCATTATTGAAACACTCTTGTCTTTGATAAAAATGAACTGTAGAAATTATTTTTCTTATTACATCTCATCTAAAGGAGAACTCAGGTGTAAAAGGGGCGGAGCAGTTCCGCGTTCCAAGCTCGTGGCTCGTCGATCTGGCGATCGACATTGTAGAGGTGGTATGCTCCATTGTGGAGGACTCTGGTGACTATGAAGGGGCCTTCCCAAGTAGGAGCAAGTTTGTGTGGCTTCTGTTGATCCACTCGGAGGACCAGATCCCCTTCTTGGAAGGCTCGACTTTTCACATTCTGGGCGTGAAAACGGCGCAAGTCTTGCTGATAAATGGTCGATCTGATCATGGCCATCTCCCTTTCTTCTTCTAAGAGGTCGACTGTGTCTTGCCGGGCCTGCTCTGCTTCGTCTTCGGTCTAAAGTTCGACTCGGGGTGCATTATGAAGAAGATCACTCGGCAGGACTGCTTCGGCTCCATAAACCAGAAAGAATGGAGTCCTTCCAGTCGACCGGTTAGGGGTGGTCCTTAATCCCCACAGAACTGACGGAAGCTCGTCGACCCAAGCGCCTGCCACGTGCTTGAGATCGCGCATCAGTCGAGGCTTTAGCCCTTTGAGAATCAGACCATTTGCTCTCTCAGCCTGTCCATTCGACTGGGGATGAGCGACCGAAGCGTAGTCGACTCGTGTGCCTTGAGAAGCGCAAAATGCTCTGAACTCGTCCGAATCAAAGTTTGACCCGTTATCAGTGATGATGCTATGCAGGACTCCATATCTGAATGTTAACCCTCTGACGAAACTGATAGCAGTGCCAGCATCGAGGTTCTTGATGGGCTTAGCTTCGATCCACTTGGTAAATTTGTCGACTGCCACAAGTACATGAGTGAATCCACTCCTGCCCGTTCTTAGGGGACCAACCATGTCCAATCCCCGGACGGCAAAGGGCCAGACGAGCGGAATGGTCTTCAGGGCTGATGCAGGCTTGTGTGACATGTTGGAGTAGAACTGGCACCCTTCACACTTGTCGACTATCTCTTTTGCCATCTCATTTGCTCTTGGCTAGTAAAATCCAGCTCGGTATGCTTTAGCCACAATAGTCCGAGAGGACGCATGGTGACCGCAGGTCCCCGAGTGGATATCATTAAGGATTATCTGACCCTCTTCTGGTGTTATGCATTTCTGGCCGACTCCGGTCGCGCTCTCTTCGTACAGCTGTCCCCTTATGACAGTGAAGGCCTTGGATCGGCGGACGATCTGTCGAGCCTCCTCCTCCTCCTCCGGGAGTTCTTTCCTTAGGATATATGCGATGTACGGTATTGTCCAGTCAGGGGTGATTGCCAAGACTTCCATGATTAGGTCGACCACTGCAGGCACTTCGACTTCAGTCGGATCTGTGGCACTTTTCGGCTGCGGGGCTTCTTCTGTGAAAGGATCCTCTCGGCCTGACGGTGAGTGAATGTGTTCCAAGAACACGTTGCTTGGAATGGCTTCTCTCTTGGAGCCTATCTTTGCCAAGTCGTCAGCCGCCTGATTTTTCAGTCGGGGGATGTGGTGGAGCTCTAACCCCTCGAACTTCTTTTCTAGCTTTCGCACTGCATTGCAATACCCAGTCATTGCCGGACTCTTGACGTCCCACTCCTTCATCACTTGATTAACCACCAAATCTGAGTCGCCATAGACCATGAGGCGACGGACGCCGAGTGAAATGGCCATGCGCAACCCATACAAAAGTGCCTCATACTCTGCTTCGTTATTGGAGGAATCGAAGTGAATTTGGAGAACATATCTGAGCTTATCCCCTCGGGGGGAGACCAAGACTACTCCTGCGCCCGATCCATTCAGCATCTTGGATCCATCGAAGAACATGGTCCAGTGCTCCGAGTGAACGTGAGTCGGAAGTTGCTGTTCAATCCACTCAGTGATGAAATCCGCGATTGCTTGGGACTTGATAGCCTTCTTTGCTTCAAACTTGATATCTAAAGGAAGGAGTTCAATCGCCCACTTGGCCACTCGACCAGTTGCGTCCCTGTTATGCAGGATCTCTGATAACGGGGCGTCGCTGACGACTGTAATGGAGTGGTCAGAGAAATAATGTGCAACTTTCTTCGTGGTCATATAAATCCCATATACAAGCTTCTGGTAGTGGGGGTATCTTTGTTTTGAAGGGGTCAAAACTTCAGACACATAATATACAGGGCGTTGAACTTTGAAGGCCTTCCCTTCCTCTTCCCGCTCGACCGTAAGTACTGTACTGACAACTTGTCCTGTGGCTGCAATGTAAAGCAGCAGAGGCTCTTTGCTGATTGGGGCAGCTAGCACCGGCTGGGTGGAGAGCAGAGCTTTGAGCTCTGCAAACGCTGCATTAGCTTCTGGAGTCCACTCGAACTTGTCAGACTTCTTCATCAGTCGGTAAAGAGGCAACGCTTTTTCACCGAGTCGAGAAATGAATCGACTTAAGGCGGCCAAGCAGCCTGTAAGCTTTTGGACATCATGCACACGTACAGGACGCTTCATCCGGAGTATGGTGCCAATTTTTTCAGGATTGGCGTCGATTCCCCGTTCGGAAACGAGAAAACCGAGTAGCTTTCCACCTGGAACCCCGAAAGTGTACTTTGACGGATTGAGCTTGATATCATACCTCCTGAGGTTGGCAAAGGTTTCAGCAAGGTCAGCCCGCAGGTCGGAACCTTTCCGGGACTTGACCACGATATCATCCTTGTACGCCTCCACAGTCCGACTGATTTGAGTGAGTAAACACTTCTGGATCATTCTCATGAATGTGGCTCCGGCGTTCTTGAGGCCAAATGGCATGGTGACGTAACAGAAGCATCCAAATGGAGTGATGAAAGCTGTTTTGATTTCGTCGGGCCCATACAGACGGATCTGATGGTACCCGGAATAGGCATCTAGAAAAGACAATCTCTCGCATCCCGCAGTTGAGTCGACAATTTGGTCGATGCGAGGGAGAGGAAAATGATCTTTCGGGCAGGCCCGATTGATATGTTTGAAATCAATGCACATACGGAGTGACTTGTCCTTCTTGGGGACCATGACGACATTGGCGAGCCACTCGGAGTGGTAAATCTCTCGGATGAACTCGGCTGCTAAGAGCCGAGCCACTTCTTCGCCAATGGCTTGTTTCTTGTTGACGGCGGACCGTCGAAGATGTTCCTTCACGGGCTTGAACTTTGGGTCGACTCGCAGACGGTGCTCAGCCAGCCCCCTGGGAACTCCAGGCATGTCAGAGGGTTTCCATGCGAAGATGTCCCAGTTCTCACGGAGGAGCTGGATGAGCGCTTCTTCCTATTTGGAGTCAAGCGTCGTCGAGATGTGAGTCGGAGCAGCGTCGGGATCGGTCGGGTGAATGTGGACTGTCTTTGTTTCGCCAGCCGACTGAAAAGCTGACTCGGAGGCAGGCTTCTTAGCCCGCAGCAATTCACTCGGGTCGGCAGTCTTTTGGTACTCTTTCAGCTCGACTACTGCCATCTGAGCGTCGGCGATCTTTGATCCCTTCTGAAAACATTCTTCTGCTTTCTTCCGGTTGCCCGTAACAGTGATCACACCTTTGGGGCCAGGCATCTTTAATTTAAGATACACGTAACATGGTCGAGCCATGAAGCGTGCGTAAGCTGGCCGGCCCAAAATGGCGTGATAAGCACTCTGGAAGTCCACAACTTCAAATGTCAACTTTTCCTTGCGGTAATTCTTTGAATCACCAAAAACCACATCGAGATCAATCTGGCTGAGTGACTCGGCTTTCTTCCCAGGAATGACTCCGTGGAAGCTCATGTTGCTGGCGCTGAGTCTGGACATCGGAATGCCCATTCCTTTCAAAGTTTCAGCATATAGTATGTTCAGGCCACTGCCGCCATCCATCAGGACTTTGGTCAGTCGAGCACCTTCGACGACCGGGTCGACCACCAAAGCTTGCCTCCCTGGGGTGGCAATGTGTGTCGGGTGATCAGATTGGTCGAATGTGATGGCGGTCTGAGACCATTTGAGGTAACTAGGTGTCGCCGGAGCAAGCATGTTCACCTCACGGTTAATGACTTTCAGTCGACTTTTGCTTTCGACATCAGCAAAAATCATCAAGGTGGAATTGACTTGGGGGTATCCATCATCACTATCCTCCTTGTCCTCAACTCTATCTGGTTCTTTTTCCTTATCCTTGGGCTGCTTGCCCTGGAACTGCTGAATCAGGAGCCGGCACTGTCGAGTGGTATGCTTCGGGAAAATAAAATTTCCCTCTTCATCTTTCTTGGTGTGGATGTGACATGGCAGGTCCAAAACATCATTCCCATCCTGATCCTTAACCTTCTTGGGCTTCCATGTGCCCTTGGGTTTTCCCTGGGCCACAGCCAGGGCCTCCCCAGGGGCGGCTGGCTCGGCCTTCCGCTTCTGCTTCCGACCGGAGTTTCCTCCGGTTTCTTGGGCGACTGATTTGAGTTTGCCACTTCAGAGTCGGTCCTCGTCTTCACCATTAGCGTACTTGGTGGCAATCTCCATCATCCGATTCAGGGACATCTCTCCTGTTCGACCAAACTTCAGATTCAACTCCCCGTATTTGACGCCTTCCTTGAAAGCACAAACTGCTTGATGGTCTGGCACGTTCTCGACCGAGTGGTGCAGTGTGATCCACCTCTGGATGTATTCTCTCAGTGTTTCATTCGGCTTCTGCACGCAAGACCGCAACTCTGTAAGGCCTGCAGGGCGCTTGCACGTTCCTTCGAAGGTTGTGATAAACACTCGAGCGAGGTCCGCCCAAGTGTAAATGCTGCTGGGTGCCAACTGATTCAGCCACGCCCTAGCTGAGCCTTCCAACATAAGAGGCAAATGCTTCATGGCCACCTCATCATTGCCACCGCCAATCTGCACAGCCACTCTGTAATCTTCGAGCCATGTGTCGGGCTTGGATTCGCCGGTGAACTTGCTGACTCCAGTCGCCAGCCTGAAGTTAGGAGGGATCACCGCGGCCCTGATGGCTCGGCTGAAACATTCAGGCCCCGAAGTATGTGCTCTGCTGCCGGTGGGCGTATCTCTGTTGTGGCCCTCTCGATGAGCCCTGTTCCTGTCCACCAAACCTTGAACGAGGATGGATCTCCCGTCAAAGCCTGGGTCTCTGGGGTCGACTGGGATCCTCTGCCCAACATTATGGGGGCGCCTGTTATCTCGATGTCGAGGTGCATACGATCCACTCCTCGGGGGAGGGGATGGCACTCGGTGTCTATCATCACGGTCGGGTCGGTGATCATACTGTTCATTCCTCCTGTACTGATCGTGCCGGTCTCCACGTCCCTCACGCCTCGGGAGCGATCTCGGGCTGTGAGCCGACTGGACTGTTTCCGTTGCAACGGATCGACCGTGGATCCTGTCCCGCGACTGAGAGACGGCGGAATTCTGATTTCCCGCCGCTCGGAGCAATGCTCTGATCTGCAACAATCCTTTGCTAGCCTCTGACTGAGAGGGCTGGATTGACTCTGCTATGCGGGCCGCGGCAGCCAAATTCTGAACTGGAGTTCGGTATACCTGCGGTGGTGGGAAGAGCTGATGTCGACTGGATTCGGGAGCTTGCTGTCGTCGACTGGACTCGGGAGCCCGCTGACGCGCTCGCTCGTCGAGTGCTCGCTGTAGATTCTCCAGTCGAGTGCGCTCGGCCAGATTAGCCAAGCGCGCGTCCTCCAAGGCCCGGGCCTCGGGGGTTTCTCCAACAATAGGAGTGTGGAGCGCGTCCATGTTCTGGCGACGAAGCTCCTCTCGCTGTAATGACGTAAGAGGTTCGGGGAGGTATTCGTCGTGGGGATGCGACGGATCGCCTCTATCTGCACCACTATCAGCGCGATGGAATCCAGGAGGACTGCGTGTCCCCTCGACCGCCAGAACCTCCGCCAAAGGGTCGCTGCTATCGCACTCGGATGCGGTCTCCGCGGAGCCAGTCGACAGATCGAACAGGCCGCAGAGGGATTCGTCGGGCTCGATTGCCGTGACTTGTGGGACCGCCGACTGGCGGGCCGCGGCGTGCTTCACCCACCGCTGGAGTCTCGACCGACCTAAGCGCTTGCGCTGGCGGGAGACAGGGCGGGGAGATGACACGGGAGTCGACCGATATGGGGTCGACGGCTGCCGCAGGAGGACGCCACGGATGCACGCGTGGAAGTGCGTCGCACCGCGGACGGGGAGCGCGTCAACGTCGAGCGGCGCCTCCTGGAGCCAGGCGGAGTCATCGGCGATGAAAGTGAGTGCGCCGAGACGGATCTCGCGGCCCTCTGCCAAAGCTCCGCAGGAAAACATGATCAAGTGGATCGGAAAAATTGCAACTTCTCCAATTGGGCGCTAAGACTAATGCCCCACGGTGGGCGCCAATTTTCGTGGTTCTAAGTCTGACAGTGAGGTAGGGGGGTGTGTATGAGGAGGCTAGACCTTAGCTATTGGGAAGTTGTAAGCACGCAAGGTTTACGAGTTCAGGCCCTTCTCGGAGGAACTAACAGCCCTACATCTCGGTGCCCGGAGGCGGTCGATTGAATTATGCGTGTGTAAATAACAGGGGTGCGAACCCTTGATACTGAGGAGGGGGATGGCTTATATAGAGTTCGCCAGCCCTCTCCTGCCCTCAGTAATGCAGGGTTTAAGGTACATTTAAGGTGGGGCGTTACTGATAATGTCCCTAATAAAGTGTCATAATAACCATAAAGACTACTTAATAGCCGACCGTTTGCCTGCGGAGTGACTTCAGGTCTTTTGGTCGGTCGAGTGGTTGACTTCATGGTCGAGTGATAGCTCCTTGGTCGAGTGTCTTCAACCCGTTGAGTGGGATACCTTCAAGTTGATTGAAAGGTGACTTCTTCTAGGGATGTCCTACGGTAGGGCTCTTTAGGACGGGTCCGTGTCCCTACCGTAGGTACATGGCTTCATCAGATCTCACTCTGGTTTACCTACGAGATTCGGTAGTAACTTGATCTGAAGTTACATGATCATCATCATTAGCTTCCTCACTAATTGGTGTAGTAGTCACAAGAACAGATTTTTGTGATGAACTACTTTCCAATAAGGTAGAAGGTACAATTACCTTATCAAGTTTTCTACTTTCCTCCCACTTACTTCTTTCAAGAGAAACTCCTTCTCTAGAAAGGATCCATTATAAGCAACGAATGTCTTGCCTTAGGATCTGTGATAGAAGGTGTACCCAACAGTCTCCTTTGGGTATCCTATGAAGACATATTTCTCCGATTTGGGTTTGAGCTTATCAGGATGAAACTTTTTCTCATAAGCATCGCAACCCCAAACTTCAAGAAACGACAACTTTGGTTTCTTGCCAAACCACAGTTCAGATTGTGTCGTCTCAATGGACTTAGATGGTGCCCTATTTTACGTGAATGCGGCTGTCTCTAATGCATATCCCCAAAATGATAGTGGTAGATCGGTAAGAGACATCATAGATTTGTACTATATCTAATAAAGTACGGCTATGACGTTCAGACACACCATTAGGCTGTAGTGTTCCGGGTGGCACGAATTTGTGAAACTATTCCACATTGTTTTAAATGTACACCAAACTCGTAACTCAAATATTCTCCTCCACGATCAGATCATAGAAACTTTATTTTCTTGTTACGATGATTTTCAACTTCATTCTGAAATTCTTTGAACTTTTCAAATGTTTCAGACTTGTGTTTCATTAAGTAGATATACTCATATCTGCTCAAATCATCTGTGAAGATCAGAAAATAATGATACCTATCGCGAGCCTCAATATTCATCGGACCACATACATCAGTATGTATGATTTCCAACAAATCTGTTGCTCGCTCCATTGTTCCAAAGAACGGTGTTTTAGTCATCTTGCCCATAAGGCATGGTTCGCAAGTATCAAGTGATTCATAATCAAGTGATTCCAAAAGCCCATCAGCATGGAGTTTCTTCATGCGCTTTACACCAATATGACTTAAACTGCAGTGCTACAAATAAGTTGCACTATCATTATTAACTTTGCATCTTTTGGTTCCAATATTATGAATATGTGTATCACTACGATCGAGATCCAATGAACCATTTTCATTGGGTGTGTAACCATATAAGGTTTTATTCATGTAAATAGAACAACAATTGTTCTCTAACTTAAATGAATAACCGTATTGCAATAAACATGATCAAATCATATTCATGCTCAACGCAAACACCAAATAACACTTATTTAGTTTCAACACTAATCCCGAAAGTATAGGGAGAGTGCGATGATGATCATATCAATCTTGGAACTACTTCCAACACACATCGTCACCTCGACTTTTACTAGTTTCTGTTTATTCTGCAACTCCCGTTTCGAGTTACTACTCTTAGCAACTGAACCCGTATCAAATACTGAGGGGTTGCTATAAACACTAGTAAAGTACACATCAATAACATGTATATCAAATATACTTATGTTCACTTTGCCATCCTTCTTATCCGCCAATCACTTGGGGTAGTTCCGCTTCTAGTGACCAGTCCCTTTGCAGTAGAAACACTTAGTCTCAGGCTTAGGATCAGACTTGGGTTTCTTCACTTGAGCAGCAACTTGCTTGCTGTTCTTTTTGAAGTTCCCCTTCTTCCCTTTTGCCCTTTTCTTCAAACTAGTGGTCTTGTGAACCATCAACACTTGATGTTTTTCGTGATTTCTACCTTCGTCGATTTCAGCATCACGAAGAGCTTGGGAATCGTTTCCGTTATCCCTTGTATATCATAATTCATCACGAAGTTCTACTAACTTGGTGATGGTGACTAGAGAATTCTGTCAATCACTATCTTATCTGGAAGATTAAATCCCACTTGATTCAAGCGATTGTAGTACCCAGACAATCTGAGCACATGCTCACTAGTTGAGCGATTCTCCTCCATCTTTTAGCTATAGAACTTGTTGGAGACTTCATATCTCTCAACTCGGGTATTTGCTTGAAATATTAACTTCAACTCCTGGAACATCTCATATGGTCCATGACATTCAAAACGTCTTTGAAGTCCCGATTCTAAGCCGTTAAGCATGGTGCACTTAAACTATCAAGTAGTCATCATATTGAGCTAGCCAAACGTTCATAACATCTGCATCTGCTCCTGCAATAGGTTTGTCACCTAGCGGTGCATCAAGGACATAATTCTTCTGTGCATCAATGAGGATAAACCTCAGATCACGGATCCAATCCGCATCATTGCTACTAACATCTTTCAACACAATTTTCTCTAGGAACATATCAAAATAAGCAGATCAAAGCAACAACGCGAGCTATTGATCTACAACATAGATATGCTAATACTACCAGGACTAAGTTCATGATAAATTAAAGTTCAATTAATCATATTACTTAAGAACTCCCACTTAGAAAGACATCCCTCTAATCTTCTAAGTGATCACGTGATCCAAATCAACTAAACCATAACCGATCATCACGTGAGATGGAGTAGTTTTCAATGGTGAACATTGTTATGTTGATCATATCTACTATATGATTCACGCTCGACCTTTCGGTCTCCGTGTTCCGAGGCCATATCTGCATATGCTAGGCTCGTCAAGTATAACCCGAGTATTCTGCGTGTGCAAAACTGGCTTGCACCCGTTGTAGATGGACGTAGAGCTTATCACACCCGATCATCACATGGTGTCTGGGCACGACGAACTTTGGCAACGGTGCATACTCAGGGAGAACACTTCTTGATAATTTAGTGAGAGATCATCTTATAATGCTACCGTCAATCAAAGCAAGATAAGATGCATAAAAAGATAAACATCACATGCAATCAATATAAGTGATATGATATGACCATCATCATCTTGTGCTTGTGATCTCCATCTCTGAAGCACCGTCATGATCACCATCGTCACCGGCATGACACCTTGATCTCCATCGTAGCATCGTTGTCGTCTCGCCAATCTTATGCTTCCACGACTATCGCTACCGCTTAGTGATAAAGTAAAGCATTACATCGCGATTGCATTGCATACAATAAAGCGACAACCATATGGCTCCTACCAGTTGCCGATAACTCGGTTACAAAACATGATCATCTCATACAATAAAATTTAGCATCATGTCTTGACCATATCACATCACAACATGCCCTGCAAAAACAAGTTAGATGTCCTCTACTTTGTTGTTGCATATTTTACGTGGCTGCTACGGGCTTAAGCAAGAAGCAATCTCACCTACGCATCAAAACCACAACGATAGTTTGTCAAATAGACTCCGTTTTAACCTTCTCAAGGACCGGGCATAGCCACACTTGGTTCAACTAAAGTTGGAGAGACAGTCGCCCGCAAGCCATCTATGTGCAAAGCACGTCGAGGGAACCGGTCTCGCATAAGCGTACGCGTAAGGTTGGTCCGGGTCGTCTCGTCCAACAATACCGTTGAACCAAAGTATGACATGCTGGTAGGCAGTATGACTTATATCGTCCACAACTCACTTGTGTTCTACTCGTGCATATAACATCAAACCATAAAACCTAGGCTCTGATACTACTGTTGGGGAACGTAGTAATTTCAAAAAATTTCCTACGCACACGCAAGATCATGGTGATGCATAGCAACGAGAGGGGAGAGTGTTGTCTACGTACCAACGCAGACCGACTGCGGAAGCGATCACACAACATAGAGGAAGTAGTCGTACATCTTCCCGATCCGACAGATCCAAGCACCGTTACTCCGGCACCTCCGAGTTCTTAGCACACGTTCAGCTCGATGACGATCCTCGGGCTCCGATCCAGCAAAGCGTCGAGGAAGAGTTCTGTCAGCACGACGGCGTGGTGACGATCTTGATGTACTACCGACGCAGGGCTTCGCCTAAGCACTGCAACAATATGATCGAGGTGGAATTTGGTGGCAGAGGGCAGCGCACACGGCTAAGGAACAATCACCAAGGATCAACTTGTGTGTCATGGGGTGCCCCCTGCCTCCGTATATAAAGGAGCAAGGGGGAGGGGGCGGCCAGCCTAGGAGGAGGCGCGCCAAGGGGAGTCCTACTCCCACCGGGAGTAGGACTCCCTCCTTCCTTGTTGGAGTAGGAGAAGGGGAAAGAGGAGCAGAGGAATAAGGAAAAGGGGGCTGCGCCCCTTGTCCAATTCGGACCAGAGGGGGGGGGGGGGGCGCAGGCCTCCTTCCTTTTGGTCTCTTTCCTCTATTCCCGTATGGCCCAATAAGGCCCATATACTCCCCGGCGAATTCCCGTAACTTTCCGGTACTCCGAAAAATACCCGAATCACTCGGAACCTTTCCGAAGTCCGAATATAGTCGTCCAATATATCGATCTTTACGTCTCGACCATTTCGAGACTCCTCGTCATGTCCCCGATCTCATCCGGGACTCCGAACTCCTTCGGTACATCAAAACTCATAAACTCATAATATAACTGTCATCGAAACCTTAAGCGTGCGGACCCTACGGTTCGAGAACAATGTAGACATGACCGAGACACGTCTCCGGTCAATAACCAATAGCGGGACCTGGATGCCCATATTGGCTCCTACATATTCTAGGAAGATCTTTATCGGTCAGACCGCATAACAACATACGTTGTTCCCTTTGTCATCGGTATGTTACTTGCCCGAGATTCGATCGTCGGTATCCAATACCTAGTTCAATCTCGTTACCGGCAAGTCTCTTTACTCGTTCCGTAATACAACATCCGGCAACTAACTCATTAGTTGCAATGCTTGCAAGGCTTTAAGTGATGTGCATTACCGAGAGGGCCCAGAGATACCTCTTCGACAATCGGAGTGAAAAATCCTAATCTCGAAATACGCCAACCCAACATCTACCTTTGGAGACACCTGTAGTACTCCTTTATAATCACCCAGTTACGTTGTGACGTTTGGTAGTACCCAAAGTGTTCCTCCGGGAAACAGGAGTTGCATAATCTCATAGTCATAGGAACATGTATAAGTCATGAAGAAAGCAATAGCAACATACTAAACGATCGGGTGCTAAGCTAATGGAATGGGTCATGTCAATCAGATCATTCATCTAATGATGTGATCCCATTAATAAAATAACAACTCTTTGTCCATGGTTAGGAAACATAACCATCTTTGATTAACGAGCTAGTCAAGTAGAGGCATACTAGTGACACTCTGTTTGTCTATGTATTCACACATGTATTATGTTTCCGGTTAATACAATTCTAGCATGAATAATAAATATTTATCATGATATAAGGAAATAAATAATAACTTTATTATTGCCTCTAGGGCATATTTCCTTCAACAACGACATCATCATCATGAAGATGCTCCACAAGCGCAAGTGCACAAGTCCCAACAAGCACTACCTCATGCCAAGTCGACGCTTCATGAGCACAAAAGAAGACTGCGAGACAAGCATCACCAAGAGCACGCTACGGCTACAACAACCACTTCGGCATCTTCGTCAAGTGCTATAAAGGCATCTTCTCCTTTGGATGTACGGCATCTTCGCCTACTTCCCGTGAGTTCGCCTACATCGACATCTTCAATTACAAGGCGACCAACTACGCGCGAGGGAGACACTTCCATCTTCGGAAGCCCCTCAAGGAAGATGGCCGAGCATGGGAATTTCCCTTCGCTCATGGATACAAGCTATGAGGTGCCACATCATATGGACCTCCTACAACAAGACGGCGACAAGAAGGTCGACCTAGGGCCATCCCCTTCGACCACGGCGACGAGCATGAACCTCTTCAACAACATGAAGACGGCGCCCATATTGGACTCATACTCCGAGTCAAGCTACGAGACCGCTCATGAGACCTTCTCTTTGGTCTTCGAGGAGAGTGATGGTGTGCCATCTTCTGCCTTCATCCATGGCTACGACCACGACATGATTGAGCATGGAGACATTTGCACCAACATCTCTCCGACAACGACATGTGACGAGATGCCCCAATTGCCATGTGAGGAGAGCCACCACCACATGAGTGACATGAGTGACTCCAGCACACGTGACATTGAGAGCATTTCCTATGAGAGGATGAGTGTGCCCACCACTAGCCCCACACTTGAGAGCATGCCACACATCCTATGTGAGGTTGAGAGCCATTTGAGTGACTCCACCAACCATATGAGTGAGAGTATCCGAGAGGGAGTGAGTGAGCCACAACACTTAGTGAGTGAGGTAGTTGACACGGCATGTGAGGCCACTTTGATTTCGAACGACTTAACCTCTACTCCTAGTGTGTTTTCTTCTTTGGTGCTAGGTCTCCTACATGACGACATGCCTATCCTCGACGAGTCCATGCCTCCAATGGAGACAACGATGGCCATGGTGGACGATGATGCACCCCCACATGGTTCCATCAAGATGAAGATGACAACGAGACGATTTTCAACACCTCACCTACAACACATAAGCGACGCTCCAAAGGTAACATAGGTGATGGTACTTCTCTTGTCCCACAAGTGGAATATTTTGCGAATGATTGCTTGCATGATGTTGACCTACCTATTACCATGCTTCACGCTAGTGAGACTTCTTCATGCCTTGACTTACCTATTTATGACGAATATGATGATGAGCATGTTGAGTTGCCTAGTTGTGATGCTATGCTTCATAGGATATCTTGTGAAAATTCTATTGGTCACATCATGTTTGACAATCCATTAACCTTGTCATATGCTATGAGTGAGATATCCCATATTGCATTATCCCAATCTCAACATAGTGACTATGCATGCCCCATTACAATAAATCCCATTTGCACTTATGGCATAGATGACGAGATGATGGTCATTGGCTTTTGTTTTTCATGTGATGATATTGCCATGCTTCCTTTACATGATTTGCGCAATTCATCTACTATGCCATGCCATGATCACATTGTACCAAATATGCTTTGTTTTGGATGTTGTCATAATTGTTTGCACCGTATGCATTCCATGAATAACAATGCTCTACATATTTCTTGTGATGCATTACACAATTTGAGTCTCCATTATGCTATACATAACAACAAACCTCTCATGATGGATGACATGTTTCTATATCACACATCTCATTTATTTGAGCATTGGCTATTTTGTGCTAACCAACACAAGCGCGTGCGCATCTGTAAGTGCATCTAGTGCCACCCCTAGTTGGTTTTGGAGTATTGACGACAAACCTAGTTGAGGGACTAATGTGTTTGTGAGAATTGCAGGATAACACAGGTAGAAGTCCCTCATTGATTCGGTTTTATTACCAGAGATGACCCCTAAAAATGTACGAAGACATTGAAGTCAATGGTGGTATATGAAGATATTCACTTTGAAGACTATGACAAGAGAAGACACCGCATGAAGCCTATGGAGCTCGAAGACTTAGATCTTTCGTAGTTCTCTTTTATTTGTGTTGAGTCATAGGAACCACCGTACTGCTAAGTGGGGTCCAAGAGAACCAGTCAGAACGACTGAAGTGATGCCTAAACAAAAAAACATATGTCTTCAAGCGAAGACTATGAGAGCAAATCTTGTCCAGAGTCGGACAAGTCAGCTTTGCTTGTAGCCCAAGTAAAGTTGCCGTGTGAGTTTGAAATCTGACCATTGGAACACGTGTCAGTTCCTTAGTGACCCAGGGTCATTTTGGACAAATCAGGTCGGGTTGCCTAGTGGCTATAAAAAGCCCACCCCCTACAACCATAAACGGTTGGCTGCTCAGATTTCAGTGCACGACTTTTGTTGTTTGAGAGCAACCCACCTCGAAGCCTTTCAGAGAGAATACCTAGCGAGGAAAAAGCCCTAACCACCCAGAGCCAGAGCAAATTGGGCATCACTTAAGTCTTCTTGTCTGAGTGATCTGAAGACTTATTACACTTGAGGACTGTGCATCCTCCAGCCGGTTAGGCGTCGCGTTCTGAGCATCCAAGAGTCATTGTGGATTGCCGGTGAACGAAGTCTGTGAAGGTTTGGAAGTCTACCTTGAAGACTTACCAGAGTGATTGGGCGAGGTCTGAGTGACCTTAGCTCAAGGAGAATACGGTGAGGACTGGGTGTCCTGAGCTGCGGTTCAGGACTGGGTGTCCGGGACTGTGTGTCCTAAGGTTTAAATACCTAGCCGCTCCAATCAGACGTACAGTTGTCACAGCAACTGGAACTGGTCCAACAAATCATTGTCTTCAACGAGTCACTGGTTTCATCTGAACTCCCGTTTACATATTGTTACTCATTGTGAAGTCATTGCATGTTTGCTGTACCCTTAGTCTTCACTGAGTGACTGTGTGTTTTGTTTGGCTTCATAATATCTTCCTACCTGATCTGTATTACACTGCAGCTATTCGTCACTGTGCTTTCACTTTGTTGATACTTGACCATGGCTTGCCTGGTGTAGTCTAACTTCCGCTGCATAGTAATAGGCATATCTCTACTGTTTGTCTTCATAACTTCCACGTTTTGAAGACTTTCATAAAAATCGCCTATTCACCCCCCTCTAGTCGATATAACGCACTTTCAATTGGTATCAGAGTAAGGTGCTCCCTTGTTCTGTGTGATTCGGTTTAACCACCTGGAGTTTTAGCTATGTCGACTGCAGGGATAATCAAAGTCTCCGCTGCGTGCCCCATCTTCGATGGAACTGAATATCCCTACTGGAAGAATAAGATGCGCATGCATCTTGAAGCCATTGACGTCGACCTATGGTATGTCGTCGAGAACGGCGTTCCCAAGGCTGGAGAAGGTGTCACTGCTGCTGATGTCAAGAAGTTCACTCAACTGGACTCTACTACCAAGAATATCATCTGTGGTCATCTGACCAAAGGACAGTATGGCCGTGTGAGTGCTTTGAAGACATCCAAGCTGGTCTGGGACTGGCTCTCCAAGGTCAATGAAGGCATCTCAACCTAGAGAGATCAGAGAATCAGTGTTCTTCGCAACCTCTTCAACCGCTTCAAGTGAATTGACAATGCGAATGTCCAGCACACATTTGACTGACTTACTGACATCACAAATGAGCTTCAAGCCCTTGGCGCCACTGAGATCACCAAATATGAAATCGTCAAGACGTTGCTGAGATCACTTGATAGTTCGTTTGACATCCTAGCCCTGATGATTCAAGAACGTCCTGATTTCAAGACACTCAATCCGTCTGACATACTCGAGAGACTCAACACACATGAGTTTTAGCTTTCTGAGAAAAGAGATATCTACGGTCCAAACTACGGGCGAACTCGTGCCCTGAAGGCAAAAGCTATTTCCTCATCTGAAGAAGAATCTGACAGCAGTTCTGATGATCCTGAAGACATTGGAAGGGAACTAGCAATGCTTGTGAAGAAGTTCCAAAGATTCACCAAGAAAAAAGGCTTCAGAAAGTCTTCACGATCAAGCTCAAGGAATGATGAAGCTTCTGCTCATGACTACAAGAAGAAAACATGCCACAAGTGCAAGAAAACTGGACACTTCATCTCTGAGTGTCCACAGTGGGACAATGAGAACAAAAAGAAGAAGAAGAGCAAGGAATATGACTCTGACGACAAGAAGAAGAAGAAATACTCAAAGTCTTCTTCCAAGTCTTCCTCAAAGTCTTCATCACACAAGAAGAGCTCATCTGGCAAGGCACGTGCGTTTGTTGGCAAGGAAATGGATTCAGAGGAGGAGTCCGCTTCTGAGGAGGCAGAGGTGGAGTCTGATTCTGGCATTGCAAGTCTGGCTACAGCATACGTTGCCAAGTCCATCTTCAACACTGAAGACAATGACTCCATCACCGACACCGATGCAAATGACAAGGACTGCTCCGATCCTACCTACTGCTTCATGGCACGCGGTGCCAAGGCAAACACACGCACTACTCACTATCAAACATCTAGTGATGATGACTCTGATTGTGATTCAGAACCCAGCTACAAAACACTTGCTAAAATTGCAACTGAACAACAGAAAGCCATGGAACATATTCAAAAACTGTTAGACAGAAGCGATGATCTGTTGGGTGCTGAAATGACTCAATCTGAATCCTTAATTGAAGACATAAAAAATCTTCACGTTAAGTATCAGGAACTTGAAGATCATCATGATACTCTCTCAACAACTCATGAAAAGATTTCCTATGATTATCTTCAAAGGAAGCAAGATCTTGAGAAATTGAGAGCGGCTCATGAAGATCTTCAAAAGGAAAACGAGTCACTTCGCGTCGAACAGATCAGTTCCGCTCAGGAAGGATTTGAACCACCATGTCTTAAATGCATTGAGCGTGATAATGTTGCTTCTGTTGCTGAATGTTCTACTGCTACTGCTGTTGCAATGTCTTCAACTGTTGATGTGGTAACTAACCCCTCTGCTGAGGATACCACTGCTATTACTGATGAGAATGCTAGGTTGAAGACATTGCTTGAAACAGGGATGTACAAAAGTCTTAAAGGGCATCAGACATTATGTGATGTCCTCAAGAAGTAGATTCTGAACCGAAACCCTAGGAAAGAGGGTGTTGGGTTCGTAAGGAAAATGAATGCAGATGGCTCTTACTGGAAACCTCAGCAGTACCCCAAAAACAAGTGGGTTGCTGCAAAGGAACCTACAGCAGATCCATCCAATTTATCTGGATTCACTTGTGCTAACCCCATTATCATTGATGAATCCTTTGATGCAAACTATGTACTGTTTAAGAATCAGGATGGTGAAGTGTTTGCCAGGTACATTGGTACTAACTGCAGGAATGGACCGCCTATGAAGAAGATCTGGGTTCCGAAAAAGTGTCTGGAAAATCTTCCTGTGAATGTCTTCATGACTCCTCACATGAAGAAGACAAACCTCAGACCAAAGGCTTTATACGGTCCAAAGTCTTCATACAGACAGAGGACTCACCTGAGTCGCACTAACGCAAATGTTTTGCAGGGAAACCACACTCAGTCATATGAATATGAGAACGGTTCATCAAACCGCCATGTTCATATGACCAAGAACTATTCTGCCTATTCTTATGAATACTATTGTCCACCTGCTAGACTATTTGCTAGGGCTCCAAAGCCAAAATTCTCAGATGCTGCACTTAGACTTATTGCTTCTAAGCCACCCTTGAAGATGTGGGTGGCTAAGAAAGCTTAACTCTCTTTTGCAGGGAAAGGTCTCCAGCAGAAAACCAAAATCTTCTGACGCTATTGCTGGGGACCTTAAACATCTTGTAGGGCGCAAGATCAAATGCCCGAATGGCATCACTATGTACTTCGTGCCTGAATCGCATGCTACTCTCCCTATTAGTCCTAATCTAGATCTAAGTTTTCATAACCCACTGGTTCGTCAAATGTTTTTGCTTCACAATTCTCTTCGTGAAGCCTATCCCCCTAACTGCACTGTAGGGCACGACACCAGCGTCTTCAGAATGGATTATTGACAGTGGGTGTACAAATCACATGACTGGAAAAAGAAGCCTTCTTATGGACTCAACCTTACGTCCATCCGACAAAAGTCACATCACATTCGCTGACACTGGTAAAAGTAAGGTATTGGGTCTAGGTAGAGTTGCAATCTCAAAGGATCAACACATGGATAAAGTCATGCTTGTTGAATCCCTTGGCTTCAACTTGATGTCTGTCTCAATGCTTTGCGATTTGAACATGATTGTAATATTTGGAAAATATCGTTGCCTGGTACTAATGGAATCTGACAAGTCTCTAGTGTTTGAAGGGTATCGGAAAGATGATTTGTACGTGGTAGATTTCTCAGCAGGGCCACAACTTGCAGTATGTCTTCTGGCAAATGCTTTAGAATGCTGGCTTTGGCATCGGAGGCTTGGGCATGCTGGCATGAGGAACCTCCACACCCTTGCAAAGAAGAAGCATGTCTTAGGCATCGAGGGCATCAAGTTCAAGAAAGATCACTTATGCGGTGCCTGCGAAGCAGGGAAGATGACGAGGGCAAAACATCCCTCGAAGACAATCATGACCACTACTCTACCCTTTGAACTGCTTCACATGGATCTTTTCGGTCCCACTCACTACTCAACTTTTACCACTACTGCTTGCCTCTATGGCTTTGTCATTGTTGATGATTACTCTAGATATACTTGGGTGCACATAATCCTTTACAAGACTGAAGTGCAGGATGTCTTCAGACGCTTCGCCAATCGAGCTATGAACAATTACGACGCCAAGATAAAGCACATCAGAAGTGACAATGGCACTGAATTCAAGAACACTGGACTTGATACATTTCTTGATACCTTGGGCATCACACATGAATTCTCAGCCCCATACACGCCACAACAGAATGGCGTCATCGAACGCAAGAACAAAACACTCATTGAGATGGCCAGAACGATGCTAGATGAATACAAGACTCCAAGAAAATTCTGGCCTGAAGCCATTGAGACTGCATGCCATACAATCAATCGTGTTTATCTTCACAAGCTTCTGAACAAGACATCTTATGAACTCCTAACTGGCAAGAAGCCAAATGTTAGTTATTTCAGAGTATTTGGCGCAAGGTGCTGGATCAAGGACCCTCACCATACCTCAAAATTTGCACCAAAAGCACATGAGGGTTTTATGCTTGGACATAGAAAGGATTCACACTCCTACATAGTCTTCAATCTCTTTCATTACAAAGTGGTTGAAACAGTGGATGTGCGGTTCGATGAGACCAATGGTTCACAAAGAGAGCAACTGCCAGATGTGCTAGATGAAGTTCCAGCTAGTGAATCAATCAAGCTAATGGGAATTGGAGAGATTATACCTTCTGAAGCTCATCCTGAAGAAGAACTTATCATCTCAGCACCTGATCCACATGAAGACAATGCTCAGCCTGAAGACATTCCTCCCCACGACAACGTAGATCAGCAAGAGCAAAGTCTTCGACCCATACATCCTCGTGTTGCCAATGAAGTGCAGATTGACAGAATAATTGATAGCATCAATGCACTTGGTCCACTGACTCGGTCAAGGGCAACTCAACTGGCAAATTTCTATGGGCACTTCGCATTCGTCTCAATTACAGAACCCAAGAAAGTTGAAGAAGCCTTCATGGAACCTGAATGGATTCAAGCTATGCAAGAAGAGCTTCAATAGTTTGAGCTGAACAATGTATGGGAACTGGTTAAGCGACCTGATCCACGGAAGCACAATATAATAGGTACCAAATGGATATACCGCAACAAACAAGATGAGCATGGTCAAATTGTCAGGAACAAAGCTCGTCTCGTTGCTCAAGGATATACTCAAGTGGAAGGCATTGATTTCGATGAAACATTTGCTCCTGTGGCCAGACTTGAAGCCATACGTATACTGCTGGCCTATGCAAATCATCATAACATACTGCTATATCAAATGGATGTGAAGAGTGCCTTTCTCAATGGCAAGATTGAAGAAGAAGTGTATGTTGCACAACCGCCTGGGTTTGAAGATCCAAAACATCCTGACATGGTATACAAGCTCAACAAGGCACTGTATGGCCTCAAACAAGCCCCTCGGGCCTGGTATGACACACTCAAATATTTCCTGAAGAGCAAAGGCTTCATACCTGGTTCCCTAGATCCCACTCTCTTCACGAAGACATATGATGGTGAACTGTTTGTGTGCCAAATATATGTGGATGACATTATCTTCGGCTGCACCAATCAGAAGTACAGTGAAGAGTTTGGCTATATGATGCAAGAGCAATATCAGATGTCTATGATGGGGGAGCTGAAGTTCTTCCTCGGTCTTCAAATACGACAACAACGCAATGACATCTTCATATCTCAAGAGAAGTATCTCAAAGAGTGCCTGAAGAAGTTTGGTATGCAAGACTGCAAAGGCTTCACAACACCAATGCCAGCCAAACAACATCTGGGTCCCGACGACAATGGTAAAGAGTTCGATCAAAAGGTATACCGCTCCATGATTGGTTCTTTGCTTTATTTATGTGCATCTAGGCCAGATATTATGCTTAGTGTTTGCATGTGTGCTCGATTTCAAGCGGCACCAAAGGAGTCGCATCACTTAGCTGTGAAGCGAATTCTTCGATATTTGGCTCACACCCCAACTCTCGGATTATGGTATCCAAAGGGCTCAGAGTTTGATCTGGTTGGATTCTCGGATGCTGATTATGCTGGTGACAAGGTTGATCGGAAGTCTACATCAGGCACATGCCACTTTCTGGGACGATCACTCGTATGTTGGTCTTCAAAGAAGCAGAAATGTGTATCCCTCTCCACTGCTGAATCTGAATACATTGCTGCTGGATCTTGCTGCGCTCAGCTTCTATGGATGAAGCAAACTCTCAAGGACTATGGCGTTCATCTGAAGCAAGTGCCACTTTACTGCAACAACGAAAGCGCCATCAAGATTGCCAATAACCCAGTTCAGCACTCAAAGACAAAGCACATTGAAATTCGTCATCACTTTCTCAGAGATCATGTTGTGAAGGAAGATATTGATATCATACACGTCAACACTGAAGAGCAATTGGCAGATATCTTCACCAAGCCCTTGGATGAGAAGAGATTTTGCAAGTTACGGTGTGAGCTAAATATCCTGGAATCCTCAAAAGTCCTGTGATCAGGCACACATCCTAACACTTATGCATATTGATGACTTAGATGTGCAACACAAGAAGTAACGTATATCTTCAATCAATGAAGACTTACATTCTAAGTGTGAATACGTTAATGTGGAATTTGACTTCGGAGCGCCATGATAATTGTGCGCCGTGTCTGAGTCTGATACTTCCTATACGGTGGGTAACGCCACCACCAAACGTTCTATTTTGAAGTGTTTCACTCACGGCGTTACCTTGCAAAGTCTTCACATTTGGTTTGGCTTCAATCTCAACATGTCTTCACGATTATCTTCACTATGTTGATTATATGGATATATATATAGTAGTGTTCTGTCCTCTACAACATTCACTTATAGCTATGTCTTCTTGTTTGGATCTTTTGAACTAAGTGAATGTGATTGGACCCTAGCCTCTCTATGCTCTCTATCTCAAATTCTATCTCTCCAAGTCATATGCATTCTATTGAAACTGTCGAATGTCTTCTCTGCGTCCTTGACAGCAGAAGACACCGAGACAACCTTTAAGTCCGTTTTCAATGCTCATTTATCCACATGAAATCCGGAGAAGTAGGAACGACCACCCGACAATCTAGGTGTGCGTGGGACGTGGAACTGCCCCCAAAATTCCGCATGATGGCCATGTGTTACTCAGATGCGAATCGCCAGGGGCACCTGTGTAATAGCACAGTGCCGCCCCTGTAACTATAAATACACACTCACTGCGGTCATTATCCCTTCTTCCACCCTCGCACGAACCCTAGCGCCATCGCTAGACCTCAACGACGCCGACGATGAAGCGCTTCGCTGCCGCAACCTCTCCGACGCCATCTTCACGCCGAACGCGGACATCGTCCTCTCCGCCGTCGCCGTAGGTTTCCTCTGTCGCCAAGTTAGGGCACGGAAGATTGAACTGCTCGGCCTCATCTTCCTCTCCGTCTAGCAGTTCTCAGTGTGGTAAATAAAACTTCTTTTTATGACACCTTTTGATCCTATGGCTTTGTCACTTTCTACCATAAGAAGTTTCCATTCACACAAGTTAGATCTCTCTCAATCTGCATCTCATAACATGCCTAGTATATTCACTTGTGCTTCACAAAGTAGTTAGATTCCTCACTTATACCGATCTGTGGGTTTGTACAAATCTGGAACCAACTTCTTATCTATGAGTGAATGTCTTCGCACGATGAGGTCAATGTCTTCTAAACTGATTTATCTTCAAAATCTTCTGAGAATGCATATGACCTCTTCCCCTTCCCTCGCACCTTAATGCTGTCATAGGTACATGTCCGTGGGAGAATCCTTTGGTTCTCATAGTCTGCATTCATTTGCAGAGTTCTTACAGCATCACATAAATTCTCCTGAAGCCAGTTCCTGTTGGTCCAGCAAGAGAAAGCCTTTGAAGCCTTTGAACGTCTTGAAGCCCTTCAAGTCAAAGTTTATGGCTTCAGAGATAGCAGCAAGGAAAGGGGGAGACAGCGTCGTGGCGGAACATCCAAAGATCTGCCTGATGAACTAGCAGAAATGTATAAAACAGATCCTGAAGAGAATTACAGTCAGCGCAAGACCCGAATCCAATGGATTCGACGCTATTGGGCAGAACAATGGTTCAAATACCGCTTCACAACCCAAGAGTATGCTGAGAAAAGTGCCATCAAAAGACCATGGGGAGACATCCTATACAAGAATCTTATACCCAGGTACAGAGATGAAGCCATTGCTCAAGGCTTCTATCCATGCATGGTCCGAGGGCCACAGCCTGCTGATGCCCATCCGTCGTCACTACTCTGGTGTCGTGACGACAATCTGTTCAAGCGCAACTTCCAGTTTGCCCAAAACTCAGCGAAGCAGAACAAGAAGAAATTTGGGTTAGACTTCAACCCTGGTCCCTCCGCACCAAGGGCAGATGGCACACGCGAGGCAGAACCCAATGTCATCGGTCCTTATGCAAACCTTGAAGGCCTCATCACTCGCATCTTAGTTCAAGGGACTGCAGTAAATGAGCCTCCAGCTGACTCTGAATCGGAAGAAGCGCCTGCAGTGCCGAAGCCACAACAGATGAGAAGCTAAAAGCTTCAAAGCCATCCCCTTCACCAAAAATCTCAAGGGCGAAGCCATTGGCAACTGCACCTCCTGAAGACAGTGTGCAATCTGAAGACGTATCCCGCATCTCCAAGCCCCAGAAGAGCAAGATGCCTCAGCCACACAGCGGCTAAAAGCTCACAGCTGCTGCAATTCTGCGAAGCGACGCCATTGATCTATCAAGTGATGAAGATCTTGCAGATGACGCTCTTGAGCAACTCATCAAGAGCAAAGAAGAAGCAGAAATCTTCAATAATCTGCCTCTCTTTGATGTCGTCATTGTTGGGGAACGCAGTAATTTCAAAAAATTTCCTACGCACGCGCAAGATCATGGGGATGCATAACAACGAGAGGGGAGAGTGTTGTCTATGTACCCTTCGTAGACCGCAACGGAAGCGTTGACGCAACGTAGAGGAAGTAGTCGTACGTCTTCCCGATCTGACCGATCCAAGCACCGTTACTCCGGCACCTCCGAGTTCTTAGCACACGTACAACTCGATGATGCTCCCCGGGCTCCGATCCAGCAAAGCTTCGGGGATGAGTTCCGTCAGCACAACGGCATGGTGACGATGATGATGTTCTACCGACGCAGGGCTTCGCCTAAGCACTACAACGATATGATCGAGGTGGAATATGGTGGCAGGGGCACCGCACACTGCTAAGGAACGATCACGTGGATCAACTTGTGTGTTCTAGGGTGCCCCCTTGCCTCTGTATATAAAGGATCCAAGGGGGAGGGGTTCGGCCGGCCCTATGGAGGCGCAGGAGGAGTCCTACTCCTACCGGGAGTAGGACTCCCCCCTTTTCCTAGTCCAAGTAGGATTGGTGGAGAAGAAAGGGAAAGAGGGGGGCGCCGCCCCTCCCTCCTTGTCCAATTCGGACTAGGGGGAGAGGGGGCGCACAGCCTGCCCTGGCAGCCCCTTCCTCTTCTCCACTTTAGGCCCATGAGGCCCATTAACCCCCCGGGGGGTTCCGGTAACCCCCCGGTGCTCCGGTTTTATCCAATACTTCTCCGGAACCCTTCCGGTGTCCGAATATAGTCATCCAATATATCAATCTTTATGTCTCGACCATTTCGAGACTCCTCATCATGTCCGTGATCACATCTGGGACTCCGAACTAACTTCGGTATATCAAAATGCATAAACTCATAATAACTGTCATCGTAACGTTAAGTGTGCAGACCCTACGGTTCGAGAACAATGTAGACATGACTAAGACAAATCTCCGGTCAATAACCAATAGCGGGACCTGGATGCCCATATTGGCTCCTACATATTCTACGAAGATCTTTATCGGTCAGACCGCATAACAACATACGTTGTTCCCTTTGTCATCGGTATGTTACTTGCCCGAGATTCGATCGTCGGTATCCAATACCTAGTTCAATCTCGTTACCGGCAAGTCTCTTTACTTGTTCTGTAATACATCATCTCGCAACTAACTCATTAGTTGTAATGCTTGCAAGGCTTATGTGATGTGCATTACCGAGAGGGCCCAGAGATACCTCTCCGACAATCGGAGTGACAAATCCTAATCTCGAAATACGCCAACCCAACATGTACCTTTGGAGACACCTGTAGCGCTCCTTTATAATCACCCAGTTACGTTGTGACGTTTGGTAGCACACAAAGTGTTCCTCCGGCACACGGGAGTTACATAATATCATAGTCATAGGAACATGTATAAGTCATGAAGAAAGCAATAGCAACATACTAAACGATCGGGTGCTAAGCTAATGGAATGGGTCATGTCAATCAGATCATTCAACTAATGATGTGATCCCGTTAATCAAATGACAACTCTTTGTCCATGGTTAGGAAACATAACCATCTTTGATTAACGAGCTAGTCAAGTAGAGGCATACTAGTGACACTCTGTTTGTCTATGTATTCACACATGTATTATGTTTCCGGTTAATACAATTCTAGCATGAATAATAAACATTTATCATGATATAAGGAAATAAATAATAACTTTATTATTGCCTCTAGGGCATATTTCCTTCAGCCATCATCCACGACTTCATCGACGAATGGTTTGACACGCCAAACATCAGCTTTGAAGATCTGCAGCTACCCATTGGCCTCAGTGTTGCCTTCCAAGGAGCCATTGCTTCAGAACTAGCCATCGCCCAACGCGTTGTTGAGCTGAAGCAGAAGATTGACTTTGAAAAGGCTCAGTTCAAGCAGCATATGGCCAGGCTCAGCGTGCAAGAAGTGAAGAACTTCAAGATCATGATGCACGAGCTCAAGGAAAACTTTCTGAAGAAGCGTGCAGAAGCTCAGGGTTCGCGTGAGCGCATGAAGACTCTGGCTGACAGATGCGTGCAAGACTACAATGAGGCTGAGAAGCGCAAGGCACTTGGGTGTCCTGGCATCGACCCCGGGATGGCCGCAAAGAAAAAGAAGAAGTCTGCTACAGCTGAACCCGATGCACCAAGGTAGGAAGCAGCTCCGATTGTCTTCCCAACTGCAACGACTGGCTCGAAGCCAAAGAGCCGGTCAACAGCTTCAGAACTCAAGAAGACCAGGATTGCTGAGGCTGAAGCAAGGAAAAGGAAATACCCCGAAGCCTCTCCTACTGCCCCCTCCAAGAAGAAGAGGAAGACCAAGAAAGATCAGGCTGCTCCCACAGAGCCCTTGATGGTTAAACCCCTTTCTGTGGTCTATCCTGACGCAGAACGTCAACTGACAGTTCAGGAGCCTGCTTCCACAGAGGCTCCTGAAACTGAAGACATTCCAGCAGCCGACCCCATCGCTGCTGAAGACATTGGTCATCATGACAATGTACAAGATGATGCACTCCTTCCTCAGTTTGAAAACAGCGAACTTATCAGCATTGGTCGTCCACTGACGCCAATTGCACAGGATGCTTCATGGGCGGATTGCCCCCAAGAGGAAGAAGAATCTGAGGCCCAGCCTACTCCAACTCCACAGGCGTCGTCTGCGTTACGCAGGCTTCACAAAGGTCCAAGGCCTCAAGTCTCTTAAGACATTCCGGCTGCATCAGCCGAAGATGATGAAGTACCCCAAGTCTCCCCGTGTCACCAAGAAGCAGTTCTTACAGAGAACGTGCTTGTGTCCGACCCTCCAGCTCGCCAAGTGGAGGAAGAAAATCGTGAGGCTGCCACTACCAACAATGAATCAAATGTGGAGCCTTCCCCACCAAAAGCATCAGAAGACAGTGAAGCCACTGATCCAGATACTTCTATTCCTGAGTCTACTGCAGGTCCCCAATTTGATTACCATGTTGAGCATAGGCCTCAGGTACAGAAGCCGATCCCAAGACTGCCAAGGTTCCCAGGTCCTGCATCAGCACCTGGCTCCTTCAACGTCAATGGCTTCAAGACAGACAATACCTTCTTCAATAGCTCCAAGAACCCCTACTCAAGGGAAAGGATTTTATCAGATCGGTTCTGGAGCTATCCTCAGCGAAGCTACTACTCATGCATCCTGTACAACCAAGGTCGCATCTTCCCGCACAAGCGCCTTGATGTTGAAGCTATTGCTGGTCTGCCCTGTCTAGAAGAAGCATTGGATTGCTTCAAGCAAGTGGGTCTGCTGTGGTTTGTTACTGATGAAGAGCATTGGAATGAAGAGCTCCTGCTACAATTCTATGCCACCCTTCACATCAAAGGATACAACAGAGATCCGAAGACTTGGGTCCTGGAGTGGATGACTGGCAATGTTCATCACGAAGCCAATGCATTTGATATCATTGAGCTCACTGGCTTGCCCACTCCTGGCGAATTCTTCGAGCAAGGCTGTCAGCTACACACTGAAGCTATTGAGAGCATCTTTCAGCGGCCAGAACCTGATATGAGTCAAATGCTCTCCATGATGAAGCCATTGCCCCAAGATGCTCCTTATCCCACAGAGTTCTTCGTTGAAGACCTTGAGTACCTGCCAAGAACCATCTATCACATCATCCAGCGGACTCTCTGGCCTATCAAAGGGCACTCTCCAAATGCCAAGATCGAGGGTGCAATGAAGACTCTGATATTCTGTATTCTTCATGGCAAATGCTTCAATGCACATGACTTCTTTATACGCCAACTTGCTGCATCAGGCTCAAATCTGTTTGGTTTGAAGTTCTATGCCCCTTGGGTAATGAGGCTGATCAAACTTCACTCTCTATCTTGTATCAGCCCTCAGGCCGCAACCATCGGATCTTCTTGCCTGATGTGGATACCTCTGCTGAAGCCATCTATCCTGAGCCTGACAAGCAACCTCTGAGTCTTCAGAATGCAGAACACCAGATTTTCACTTAGAATATTGATGGAATTGAAGCAATCTCTCGGGTGTATCCGTTGGCTGGCACTACACGTGCACCATGCCTTGCTTCCACTGAAGCCACTGACAGCACAACTGCTCCAAGACCCAAGAAACGCGCTCGTGTTCTCACTGACCGAGAGCTTCTTGTGGCCCTTCATCAAAAACAGGATAGGCATCATGACTGGCTGAAGCGTCAGATGAAAAGCCTCTTGGTGGATGTAAATCGCATTCGGAATCTTGCCACCAAGAATGCTTTCGTTGCACATGAAACCTGTCGCCGCACATGGAAAGGACTCATGGTGATGTGTTCTGAAGCTGATCTTCAAGAGGATGGCTTCACAGAGAGATTCAAGTTTGACTCCACACCTCCTAGAAGAGCTGTGCTGCGAGGCACGCCATCCCTTGAAGACTCGGAGTTTTCTTCCTCTGCTGCCACAGTGACTGCCAGAATTATAGAGGATGAAGACGATGCTACATCACCGCCACCTCCTTCGGCACGCGTCGACACTGCACCAAGCTCTTCAGCACCGCCAAACACCACCGACGACCCTGCCGCTCATGGGAACGAGTAGAAACTCTATGTCTTCGAACCTTTTTGGTCCTCACTGACAAAAGGGGGAGAAGCATATGAGGTTGATAGTCTTCAAGCGGGTCATTATGGGCGGTTGCTTTATATTTTGCTTCGTGCTTACAACTCTTGTTTTGCTACATTTGGTTCTTTGAGTTGTAACGCTTAAACTCGATGGTCGTCTGCTACTTATTTGCCACCTTGTTTTGCAAAGATAAATTCCGCACTTAGATCATTCTGCAGACGTCCATTTTCCATTATGCATGTCATTATCTTCATATACTTTTACATGCATAGTGGATTGTCATCATAAGTTGAAGTGGATCTCCACAAGTACAACCTGCCATGTGCATTTGCATTCCAAAAGCAAATTACTTATATGCACATCTTCAGGGGGAGCCCTTGCAACTTATGAAGACAATTCCTTATCCTTTAAAATTTCACAGACTATATTCCCCGTTGAAAACTTCAACTAGTTTGTCATCAATCACCAAGAAGGGGGAGATTGTAAGTGCATCTAGTGCCACCCCTAGTTGGTTTCGGAGTATTGATGACAAACCTAGTTGAGGGACTAATGTGTTTGTGAGAATTGCAGGATAACACAGGTAGAAGTCCCTCATTGATTCGGTTTTATTACCAGAGATGACCCCTAAAAATGTACGAAGACATTGAAGTCAATGGTGGTATATGAAGATATTCACTTTGAAGACTATGACAAGAGAAGACACCGCATAAAGCCTATGGAGCTCGAAGACTTAGATCTTTCGTAGTTCTCTTTTATTTGTGTTGAGTCATAGGAACCACCGTACTGCTAAGTGGGGTCCAAGAGAACCAGTCAGAACGACTGAAGTGATGCCTAAACAAAAAAACCTATGTCTTCAAGCGAAGACTATGAGAGAAAATCTTGTCCAGAGTCGGACAAGTCAGCTTTGCTTGTAGCCCAAGTAAAGTTGCCGTGTGAGTTTGAAATCTGACCGTTGGAACACGTGTCAGTTCCTTAGTGACCCAGGGTCATTTCGGACAAATCAGGTCGGGTTGCCTAGTGGCTATAAATAGCCCACCCCCTACAACCATAAACGGTTGGCTGCTCAGATTTCAGTGCACGGCTTTTGTCGTTTGAGAGCAACTCACCTCGAAGCCTTTCAGAGAGAATACCTAGCGAGGAAAAAGCCCTAACCACCTAGAGCCAGAGCAAATTGGGCATCACTTAAGTCTTCTTGTCTGAGTGATCTGAAGACTTATTACACTTGAGGACTGTGCATCCTCCAGCCGGTTAGGCGTCGCGTTCTAAGCATCCAAGAGTCATTGTGGATTGCCGGTGAACGAAGTCTGTGAAGGTTTGGAAGTCTACCTTGAAGACTTACCAGAGTGATTGGGCGAGGTCTGAGTGACCTTAGCTCAAGGAGAATACGGTGAGGACTGGGTGTCCTGAGATGCGGTTCAGGACTGGGTGTCCGGGACTGTGTGTCCTAAGGTTTAAATACCTAGCCGCTCCAACCAGACGTACAGTTGTCACATCAACTGGAACTGGTCCAACAAATCATTGTCTTCAACGAGTCACTGGTTTCATCTTCACTTCCCTTTACATATTGTTACTCGTTGTGAAGTCATTGCATGTTTGCTGTACCCTTAGTCTTCACTGAGTGACTGTGTGTTTTGTTTGGCTTCATAATATCTTCCTACCTGATCCGTATTACACTGCAGCTATTCGTCACTGTGCTTTCACTCTGTTGATACTTGACCATGGCTTGCCTAGTGTAGTCTAACTTCCGCTGCATAGTAATAGGCATATCTCTACTGTTTGTCTTCATAACTTCCACGTTTTGAAGACTTTCATAAAAATCGCCTATTCACCCCCCTCTAGTCGATATAACGCACTTTTAGCATCATGATGGGTGATGTGTACATCTACCACGCACACACAATTTTCCCTTTGTCTTTGTTTTGTGTAGGTACTCCCGTATACCCGTCAACCTCTCGATCCCAAGAGTTGACGAAATGAGCTCTTGTGAGCAAAGATGACTTGGGATCCCGTGAACTATCCTTTCCACCACTCTCTTCACGCAACGACTACGCGCATCTCTTTCACTTGGCTCTCACACGGCTATGGACTATATACCGCTTCTCGCTTCTTGCTCATTTTACCGTGTTCACTTTGCATGCTATGCTTGCTTCTATGCCTTTGCCATGCAATTGTGACCCTTGCTTGCATCTGTTGGGGAACGTAGTAATTTCAAAAAATTTCCTACGCACACGCAAGATCATGGTGATGCATAGCAACGAGGGGGAGAGTCTGATCTACGTACCCTTGTAGATCGCAACGGAAGCGTTGACACAACGTAGTGGAAGTAGTCGTACGTCTTCTTCCCGATCCGACCAATCCAAGCACCGTTACTCCGGCACCTCCGAGTTCTTAGCACATGTTCAGCTCGATGATGATCCTCGGGCTCCGATCCAGCAAAGCGTCGAGGAAGAGTTCCGTCAGCACGACGGCGTGGTGACGATCTTGATGTACTACCGACGCAGGGCTTCGCCTAAGCACTACAACGGTATGATCGAGGTGGAATTTGGTGGCAGGGGGCACCGCACACGGCTAAGGAATGATCTCAAGGATCAACTTGTCTTTCTACAGGTGCCCCCTGCCCCCGTATATAAAGGTTGCCAGGGGGAGGGCTGGCCGGCCAACTATGGAGGCGCAGGAGCAGTCCTACTCCTACTGGGAGTAGGACTCCCCCCCCCAATCCTATTCCTAATAGGACTCCCAAGTGGAAAGAGAGGGAGAGAGGTGGCCGGCCACCTCTCCTAGTCCTAATAGGACTAGGGGAGGGGGGAGGCGCGCAGCCCACCTTGGGCTGCCCCTTTCACCTTTCCACTAAGGCCCAATAAGGCCCATTTGGTTCCCGGGGGGTTCCGGTAACCTCCCGGTACTCCGGTAAAATCCCGATTTCACCCGGAACACTTCCGATGTCCAAACATAGGCTTCCAATATATCAATCTTTATGTCTCGACCATTTCGAGACTCCTCGTCATGTCCGTGATCACATCCGGGACTCCGAACAACCTTCGGTACATCAAAATGCATAAACTCATAATAACTGTCATCCTAACGTTAAGCGTGCGGACCCTACGGTTCGAGAACAATGTAGACATGACCGAGACACGTCTCCGATCAATAACCAATAGCGGGACCTGGATGCCCATATTGGCTCCTACATATTCTACGAAGATCTTTATCGGCCAGACCGCATAACAACATACGTTGTTCCCTTTGTCATCGGTATGTTACTTGCCCGAGATTCGATCGTCGGTATCCAATACCTAGTTCAATCTCGTTACCGGCAAGTCTCTTTAATCATTCCGTAATACATCATCTCACAACTAACATCTTAGTTATAATGCTTGCAAGGCTTATGTGATGTGTATTACCGAGAGGGCCCAGAGATACCTCTCCGACAATCGGAGTGACAAACCCTAATCTCGAAATACGCCAACCCAACATCTACCATTGGAGACACCTGTAGTACTCCTTTATAATCACCGAGTTACGTTGTGACGTTTGGTAGTACCCAAAGTGTTCCTCCGGCAAACGGGAGTTGCATAATCTCATAGTCATAGGAACATGTATAAGTCATGAAGAAAGCAATAGCAACATACTAAACGATCGGGTGCTAAGCTAATGGAATGGGTCATGTCAATCAGATCATTCAACTAATGATGTGACCTCGTTAATCAAATAACAACTCTTTTGTTCATGGTTAGGAAACATAACCATCTTTGATTAACGAGCTAGTCAAGTAGAGGCATACTAGTGACACTCTGTTTGTCTATGTATTCACACATGTATTATGTTTCCGGTTAATACAATTCTAGCATGAATAATAAACATTTATCATGATATAAGGAAATAAATAATAACTTTATTATTGCCTCTAGGGCATATTTCCTTCAGTCTCCCACTTGCACTAGAGTCAATAATCTAGTTCACATCGCCATGTGATTTAACAGCAATATTCACATCACCATGTGATTAACACCCATAGTTCACATCATCATGTGACCAACACTCAAAGGGTTTACTAGAGTCAGTAATCTAGTTCACATATCTATGTGATTAACATCCAAAGAGTACTAAGGTGTGATCATGTTTTGCTTGTGAGATAATTTTAGTCAACGGGTCTGTCACATTCAGATCCGTAAGTATTTTGCAAGTTCTATGTCTACAATGCTCTAGACGGAGCTACTCTAGCTTATTGCTCCCACTTTCAATATGTATCCAGATTGAGACTTTAGATTCATCTGGATCAGTGTCAAAAACTTGCATCGACGTAACCCTTTACGACGAACCTTTTTGTCACGTCCATAATCGAGAAACATATCCTTATTTCACTAAGGATAATTCTGACCGCTGTCCAGTGATCTACTCCTAGATCACTATTGTACTCCCTTGCCAAATCAGTGCAGGGTATACAATAGATCTGGTATACAGCATGACATACTTTATAGAACCTATGGCCAAGGCATAGGGAATGACTTTCATTCTCTTTCTATCTTCTGCCGTGGTTGGGCTTTGAGTCTTACTCAACTTCACACCTTATAATACAGGCAAGAACTCTTTCTTTGACTGCTCCATTTTGAACTACTTCAAAATCTTGTCAAGGTATGTACTCATTGAAAAAACTTATCAAGCGTCTTGATCTATCTCTATAGATCTTGAAGCTCAATATGTAAGCAGCTTCACCGAAGTCTTTCTTTGAAAAACTCCTTTCAAACACTCCTTTATGATTTACAGAATAATTCTACATTATTTCCGATCAACAATATGTCATTCACATATACTTATCAGAAATGTTGTAGTGCTCCCACTCACTTTCTTATAAATACAGGCTTCACCGCAAGTCTGTATAAAACTATATGCTTTGATCAACTTATCAAAGCGTATATTCCAACTCCGAGATGCTTGCACCAGTCCACAGATGGATCGCTGGAGCTTGCACATTTGGTTAGCACCTTTCGGATTGACAAAACCTTCTGTTGCATCATATACAACTCTTCTTTAATAAATCCATTAAGGAATGCAGTTTTGTTTATCCATTTGCCAGATTTCATAAAATGCGGCAATTACTAACATGATTCGGACAGACTCAAGCATAGATACGAGTGAGAAGCTCTCATCGTAGTCAACACCTTGAACTTGTCGAAAATCTTTTGCGACAATTCTAGCTTTGTAGATAGTAACACTACTATCAGCGTCCGTCTTCCTCTTGAAGATCCATTTATTCTCAATTGCTTGCCGATCATCGGGCAAGTCAACCAAAGTCCAAACTTTGTTCTCATACATGGATCATATCTCAGATTTCATGGCCTCAAACCATTTCGCGGAATCTGGGCTCATCATCGCTTCCTCATAGTTCGTAGGTTCGTCATGGTCAAGTAACATGACCTCCAGAACAGGATTACCGTACCACTCTGGTGCGGATCTCACTCTGGTTTACCTACGAGATTCGGTAGTAACTTGATCTGAAGTTACATGATCATCATCATTAGCTTCCTCACTAATTGGTGTAGTAGTCACAAGAACAGATTTTTGTGATGAACTACTTTCCAATAAGGTAGAAGGTACAATTACCTTATCAAGTTTTCTACTTTCCTCCCACTTACTTCTTTCAAGAGAAACTCCTTCTCTAGAAAGTATCCATTCTCAGCAACGAATGTCTTGCCTTTGGATCTGTGATAGAAGGTGTACCCAATTGTCTCCTTTGGGTATCCTATGAAGACATATTTCTCCGATTTTTGAGTTTGAGCTTATCGAGATGAAACTTTTTCACATAAGCATCGCAACTCCAAACTTTAAGAAACGACAGCTTAGGTTTCTTGCCAAACCATAGTTCATACGGTGTCGTCTCAACGGATTTAGATGGTGCCCTATTTAACGTGAATGCAGCTGTCTCTAGTGCATGATCCCAAAACGATATTGCTAAATCGGTAAGAAACATCATAGATTGTACTATATCCAATAAAGTACGGTTATGACGTTCGGACACACCATTATGCTGTGGTGTTCCAGGTGGCGTGAGTAGTGAAACTATTTCACATTGTTTTAACTGAAGACCAAACTCGTAACTCAAATACTCTTTTCCACGATCAGATCGTAGAAACTTTATTTTCTTGTTACGATGATTTTCCACTTCACTCTGAAATTATATGAACTTTTCAAATGTATCAGACTTCTATTTCATTAAGTAGATATACCCATATCTGCTCAAATCATCTGTGAAGGTCAGAAAATAATGATACCCGCTGCAAGCCTTAAATATTCATCGGACCACATACATCAGTATGTATGATTTCCAACAAATCTGTTGCTTGCTCCATTGTTCCGGAGAACGGCATTTTAGTCATCTTGCCCAAAAGGCATGGTTCGCAAGCATCAACTGATTCATAATCAAGTGATTCCGAAAGCCCATCAGCATGGAGTTTCTTCATGCGCTTTATACCAATATGACCTAAACGGCAGTGCCACAAATAAGTTGCACTATCATTATTAACTTTGCATCTTTTGGTTTCAATATTATGAATATGTGTATCACTACGATCGAGATCCAACGAACTTGTTTCATTGGGTGTATGACCATCGAAGGTTTTATTCATGTAAACAGAACAACAATTATTCTCTGACTTTAATGAATAACCGTATTGCAATAAACATGATCAAATCATATTCATGCTCAATGCAAAAACCAAATAACACTTATTTAAGTTCAACACTAATCCCGAAAGTATAGGGGAGTGTGCGATGATGATCATATCAATCTTGGAACTACTTCCAACACACATCGTCACTTCACCCTTAACTAGTCTCTGTTTATTCTGCAACTCCTGTTTCGAGTTACTACTCTTAGCAACTGAACCAATATCAAATACTGAGGGGTTGCTATAAACACTAGTAAAGCACACATCAATAACATGTATATCAAATATACTTTTGTTCACTTTGCCATCCTTCTTATCCACCAAATACTTGGGGCAGTTCCGCTTCCAGTGACCAGTCCCTTTGCAGTAGAAGCACTTAGTCTCAGGCTTAGGACCAGACTTGGGCTTCTTCACTTGAGCAGCAACTTGCTTGCCGTTCTTCTTGAAGTTCCCCTTCTTCCCTTTTGCCCTTTTCTTCAAACTAGTGGTCTTGTCAACCATCAACACTTGATGTTTTTCTTGATTTCTACCTTCATCGATTTCAGCATCACGAAGAGCTTGGGAATCGTTTCCGTTATCCCTTGCATATCATAGTTCATCACGAAGTTCTACTAACTTGGTGATGGTGACTAGAGAATTCTGTCAATCACTATCTTATCTGGAAGATTAACTCCCACTTGATTCAAGCGATTGTAGTATCCAGACAATCTGAGCACATGCTCACTAGTTGAGCGATTCTCCTCCATCTTTTAGCTATAGAACTTGTTGGAGACTTCATATCTCTCAACTCGGGTATTTGCTTGAAATATTAACTTCAACTCCCGGAACATCTCATATGGTCCATGACGTTCAAAATGTCTTTGAAGTCCCGATTCTAAGCCATTAAGCATGGTGCACTAAACTATCAAGTAGTCATCATATTGAGCTAGCCAAACGTTCATAACGTCTGCATCTGCTCCTGCAATAGGTCTGTCACCTAGCGGTGCATCAAGGACATAATTTTCTGTGCAGCAATGAGGATAAACCTCAGATCACGGATCCAATCCGTATCATTGCTACTAACATCTTTTAACAGAATTTTCTCTAGGAACATATCAAAATAAACATATGAAAGTAACAACGCGAGCTATTGATCTTCAACATAGATATGCTAATACTATCAGGACTAAGTTCATGATAAATTAAAGTTCAATTAATCATATTACTTAAGAACTCCCACTTAGATAGACATCCCTCTAATCCTCTAAGTGATCACGTGATCCAAATCAACTAAACCATAACCGATCATCACGTGAGATGGAGTAGTTTTCAATGGTGAACATCGTTATGTTGATCATATCTACTATATGATTCACGCTCGACCTTTCGGTCTCTGTGTTCCGAGGCCATATCTGCATATGCTAGGCTCGTCAAGTTTAACCTGAGTATTCTGCGTGTGCAAAACTGGCGTGCACCCGTTGTAGATGGACGTAGAGCTTATCACACCCGATCATCACGTGGTGTCTGGGCACGACGAACTTTGGAAACGGTGCATACTCAGGGAGAACACTTCTTGATAATTTAGTGAGAGATCATCTTATAATGCTAGCGTCAATCAAAGCAAGATAAGATGCACAAAAGATAAACATCACATGCAATCAATATAAGTGATATGATATGGCCATCATCATCTTGTGCTTGTGATCTCCATCTCCGAAGCACCGTCATGATCACCATCGTCACCGGCTCGACACCTTGATCTCCATCGTAGCATCATTGTCGTCTCGCCAATCTTATGCTTCCACAACTATCACTACCGCTTAGCAATAAAGTAAAGCATTACATCGCGATTGCATTGCATACAATAAAGAGACAACCATATGGCTCCTGCCAGTTCCCGATAACTTGGTTACAAAACATGATCATCTCATACAATAAAATCAGCATCATGCCTTGACCATATCACATCACAACATGCCCTGCAAAAACAAGTTAGACGTCCTCTACTTTGTTGTTGCAAGTTTTACGTGGCTGCTACGGGCTTAAGCAAGAACTCATCTCACCTACGCATCAAAACCACAACGAAAGTTTGTCAAATAGACTCCGTTTTAACCTTCTCAAGGACCGGGCGTAGCCACACTCGGTTCAACTAAAGTTGGAGAGACAGTCGCCCGCAAGCCATCTATGTGCAAAGCACGTCGAGGGAACCGGTCTCGCGTAAGCGTACGCGTAAGGTTGGTCCAGGTTGTCTCGTCCAACAATACCGCCGAACCAAAGTATGACATGCTCGTAGGCAGTATGACTTGTATCGCCCACAACTCACTTGTGTTCTACTCGTGCAAATAACATCAAACCATAAAACCTAGGCTCGGATGCCACTGTTGGGGAACGTAGTAATTTCAAAAAATTTCCTACGCACACGCAAGATCATGGTGATGCATATCAACGAGGGGGAGAGTCTGATCTACGTACCCTTGTAGATCGCAACGGAAGCGTTGACACAACGTAGTGGAAGTAGTCGTACGTCTTCTTCCCGATCCGACCGATCCAAGCACCGTTACTCCGGCACCTCCGAGTTCTTAGCACACGTTCAGCTCGATGACGATCCTCGGGCTCTGATCCAGCAAAGCGTCGAGGAAGAGTTCCGTCAGCACGATGGCGTGGTGACGATCTTGATGTACTACCGACACAGGGCTTCGCCTAAGCACTACAACGGTATGATCGAGGTGGAATTTGGTGGCAGGGGCACCGCACACGGCTAAGGAACGATCTCAAGGATCAACTTGTCTTTCTAGAGGTGCCCCCTGCCCCCGTATATAAAGGTTGCCAGGGGAGGGCTGGCCGGCCAACTATGGAGGCGCAGGAGGAGTCCTACTCCTACCGGGAGTAGGACTCCCCCCCAATCCTATTCCTAATAGGACTCCCAAGTGGAAAGAGAGGGAGAGAGGTGGCGGGCCACCTCTCCTAGTCCTAATAGGACTAGGGGAGGGGGGAGGCGCGCAGCCCACCTTGGGCTGCCCTTTTCACCTTTCCACTAAGGCCCAATAAGGCCCATTTGGTTCCCGGGGGGTTCCGGTAACCTCCTGGTACTCCGGTAAAATCCCGATTTCACCCGGAACACTTCCGATGTCCAAACATAGGCTTCCAATATATCAATCTTTATGTCTCGACCATTTCGAGACTCCTCGTCATGTCCGTGATCACATCCGGGACTCCGAACAACCTTCGGTACATCAAAATGCATAAACTCATAATAACTGTCATCGTAACGTTAAGCGTGCGGACCCTACGGTTCGAGAACAATGTAGACATGACCGAGACACGTCTCCGGTCAATAACCAATAGCGGGACCTGGATGCCCATATTGGCTCCTACATATTCTACGAAGATCTTTATCGGTCAGACCGCATAACAACATACGTTGTTCCCTTTGTCATCGGTATGTTACTTGCCCGAGATTCGATCGTCGGTATCCAATACCTAGTTCAATCTCGTTACCGGCAAGTCTCTTTACTCGTTCCGTAATACATCATCTCACAACTAACATCTTAGTTATAATGCTTGCAAGGCTTATGTGATGTGTATTACCGAGAGGGCCCAGAGATACCTCTCCGACAATCGGAGTGACAAACCCTAATATCGAAATACGCCAACCCAACATCTACCATTGGAGACACCTGTAGTACTCCTTTATAATCAGCCATTTACGTTGTGACGTTTGGTAGTACCCAAAGTGTTCCTCCGGCAAATGGGAGTTGCATAATCTCATAGTCATAGGAACATGTATAAGTCATGAAGAAAGCAATAGCAACATACTAAACGATCGGGTGCTAAGCTAATGGAATGGGTCATGTCAATCAGATCATTCAACTAATGATGTGACCTCGTTAATCAAATAACAACTCTTTTGTTCATGGTTAGGAAACATAACCATCTTTGATTAACGAGCTAGTCAAGTAGAGGCATACTAGTGACACTCTGTTTGTCTATGTATTCACACATGTATTATGTTTCCGGTTAATACAATTCTAGCATGAATAATAAACATTTATCATGATATAAGGAAATAAATAATAACTTTATTATTGCCTCTAGGGCATATTTCCTTCAGCATCTACCCATGATTCACAATTATGTTACTCCTATGTGTATTTGCATGCTTGGTGGAGATCCTTGTTGCTATTGCCATGTTTATCATGTGCCTCATGCTATTGATGCTATTTTGCTCATATCTTGCTTTCATGCTTGTGCTATATCATGTGAATTATTCATGCACACTATTTGCACCCATGACATGCTTGCCATGATTTCTTCTAGTATGTTGCATCTTCGCACTACTAGCTTGCTTGAATTGATCACCATGATTGCTTGCTTTGTCGCATCACCCATGTTCAACTCTTACTCGCTTTCTTGGGTTGATGACATATATGCTCGTGCCTCTCACTTGATACATCTTGTTCATTGTCGCTTGCCTCCAATTATGCTTATTGATCTTGGAGACTTGGACACATTACTTGTGATGAATGCTTGCTTGCTTGCGCCTATTGTATTTGGTTGTTCTCATGTCATATGCCTCCATACTATGAAATGCTCCCTTGTCCTTTCTTATGATGAGCATGATGCATCCACTTGTTGGGTATTTTACCGCACGAATGATAGGTTTTCCGCTAACCTCATTTGTTTTTCCGAGTGTTTGTCATGTTCTTTCATGTTGAAGGATTCACAAGGCGATACCGTCATGACACAATTTGGTCATGTGGAGGCATACACGCTGTGCAACACCAACATTTGCGAGAATCTCCTAAAGGTGAACTCCTTCCCTTTGAGCCATCCTCAAATATGCATATTCGATGGGTCACTCTTTCATTGTTGTTTCCTTCTTCTTGTCTACATGTTACATCTATTGGATGGAGGACCGACATTGGAGATGGAACCCATGGACCTTCAAGTTGAGGAGCGCTCAGATTTATTGGATGCACCTTCGAACCTCCACTCATGCCACAACATCAAGCATTGGTATACCAACACCTCCATATTTGTTGATTGTGTTCACACATGTTATGCTCGATGGACATATCATACACATGACAAATTTGCATCTTATGCATGGATTGACTCACATCATGATTGCCTTGTTGCATCTTGTATTCCCATGTCATCCATGATATATGAGCTTGTGCATTTCATTAGCAAATTTGTTGTGATATACCTTGATGGCATATTCATACATCATGATCTTATTGCCTACCATCAATTGCATGATCACATCATATTGAGCATCCATTGCCATATTCATGCTTTTGATAAACCGTCTCACTATGACATCATTTTGCACCATGGTTGCATTCATCATATTCTTACTTTTGCTACCATGAATGTTGTGCATACATTTCCATATCTTTTGGATAAGCTTCATGCACCTTGTCATGATCAATCTTGTTGCACGGACTCATTCTTACATGATGGACACTTTGTGTGCTCTAACCATTGTATTTCCGAGTGTCGTTTGTGTTTGCTCCTTGTGCATGTATACCACTCCGGCGACACCTTGGAGTACTTGGATTGCGCAACGTCATCCACTCCGTCCAACTACATGTCCGTCCACGACTACCGTTTCCATGGTGATGAGGATCACGATCCGAGGTCGGATCTTTCCCAAGGGAGGGGAGATGATGCGGAGCATCCCACGTTCATCCCCATGTACACTCCGACTACTCTCCAAACCCCAAGTGGACATATGACGAGACCTCAAACATACGCCATTGGACACAAGGTGAACTCGCTCCTCTCCGAACCATCACTTTCTACATGTGAGATATGGCTACTACCTCCAACGTGTGTTCTCTGCATGATCAGGTACTTGCAGGAAAGCCACGAAGTCACCACATCCAACGGAACAGCTAGCGAGGACGCCAAGTACAAGGACCAAGAGAAGAAGCTGCGGGAAGCTACAGCCACCGGACGACCGGCCTAGCCCGGACATCCGGCCCCTGAGGACCCGAGCCGAATCTACGGACGACCGGAGCCTCCGGACGTCCGATGACTCCCAGCGCCCGGACGACCGCCAGACACCGGACGCCCGACACTCTCCAGCGCCCGGACGACCGATGCCGACCGGACGTCCGGCACCACCTGTCCAAAGCCAAAACGCCGGACGTCCGACATGCACCGGACGACCGGACCTTCGCGAGCCACCGGACGTCCAGTACCTGTCGGACGTCCGACGCCTGTGCGCCCGCCCGTGTGTTGGGCCGAAGCCACTTACCCTTTCATTCGCCTAGACTATATATACTCCTCCACCTCCTCCTAGTTAGGTTAGCGTTGGTTTAGCTCATACTTCGAGATAGAGCTTCGCTCATCCATACCGATCTCCTCCTCGAGAGAGACTGCGGCCCCTCTTCAGAGAAGATCCACTTGGATTCAAGACCCCCTCTTGGGCGGCCCCATCAAGACCTCCTTCTAGGAGAAGAACCGGTTACGTGTATCGTCCTTTGTTGACCTTGGATCATCGTGTATCTCTTTGTGTTTCGAGGATCTAGCACATGTGTAATCGAATCTTGTTGGTTTGAGTGATTCTCTTGTGTTTTCCCTCGTGAATCCCCCTCGTGTTCTTCGTGTTTCTCTTTGGGATCCGCTCCTTTCGTGAAAGATCGGGCCACTAGGGTTCTACCCTACATCATGGTGATCATGAGGACATTACAAAGTTCCATTTTCAGGAACTTCTATTTCTAGGAACTTTTGCTAATGCTAATGAGAATATGATAGTACCTAAATCAAATAAGTTTGTATTATTAAGTAATGAAGGACCTTGTACGGACGAGAGGGACAAGCATTAGCGCCAATAAATCATGTTGCTAATGATGTGTCGTTTAAAAGCATCTCCAACAGCTGCTCTAAAATATGGCACAAAGGAGAATAGTTTTAAGGCACCAAAAATGCATTTTAGGGCATCAAATTTCTTTCTTATTCAACAGTTGCTTTAAAATAGGGCATCGCCACCACCGCTCCAACAGATATGCTAAAATAGGGCACCCAACCACATCTTTCTTCTCCATAACTGCATACATATTGAAACAAAACATGAACTATTGATAGAGTTTAATCGTCTGCATCAATGATAAAAGTATTATCCAAGGTTGTACAATCAATTTTTTTTAGACAAGGTTGTACAATTAATTGATCAATCAAGCACAGCACGCATGCTATGGGCCTGCTAGACAACACCAAATTCTCATTCGTCATTGATGTACGATTGACCAGCACATGTTACATGATTGAGGTGCACTCAAGCTAAAAAAAACAAAATACGGTGTGCACGGATGTTTGTCGTCATGAACAGTTGCTTCTTTGGCCAGCACTGCCTCCGTGTCCCAAACGAGCGCATGCGCCTGCACAGTAGCACACTCGACACGGACAGCCATGAGTGGGCGTGCATACTTTTTGCATGGTAAAGTAAAATATGCATCTGCAAAACTAGTACGTTGGTAGTACTCAGTGCCTGCGCAGATCATGCGTAACTAATCTGGAACGACCAAGCATCGTCGCTGCGCCAATAATTGAACCGTGCTGTGATTGATGTGTAGCTGAAGCTCCACCTACCGGTGTCTATCGACCGGCCGGTCCGGCTAGTAGGGACTCCGGCAGTCGAGCCCATCAAACGTGAAGCACGCGCACCACAAAATAATTTCAAGTTAAAAAAGATTCCATCTTAGCCACTGTCGCGTCGCCAAAATTTTGGACTTTTAAATAGCTGGGTAGCCGGTAGAGGCTCCAGATCGGGAAGCACAAGAACACAAGAGCCACGAGCACGCCCGGGAAATCTTGACTGCTGCTGAAGCTAGAGCAGTGCAGGGCGCGCGGTGTGCCAAGGAAGCTGAACATGTGCAGCCATGCGGAGCCGACGACGACGTGCGTGACGTGCCCGCCGCCGTCGCAGGGGCGGCTCATCACGGTGCTGAGCATCGACGGCGGCGGCATCCGCGGCCTCATCCCCTCCACCATCCTCGCCTGCCTCGAGTCCAAGCTCCAGGTACGCCCGTCCGTCTGCCGTCTGCACCTCCATCTTCCTCTCGTCCTACATTGTTCGGTTGATTGATTGATTGGGATGTGCACTGTGTTTGACTTCGACAGGAGCTGGACGGGCCGGACGCGCGCATCGCGGACTACTTCGACGTGATCGCCGGGACGAGCACGGGCGCGCTGGTCACGTCCATGCTGGCGGCGCCCGGCGAGAACAAGCGGCCGCTCTTCGAGGCCAAGGAGATCAACAAGTTCTACCTTGAGAACGGGCCCAAGATATTCCCCCAGAGGAGGTACGTATGCACGCACACGCACGGCACGCACGCGTGCCTTCTTCTCTTCTACTTCCGGCCGGCGGACTCTGTCGTCGGCGACGATGTTGATGCCGTTGCTGTTGCTTCACGTCCAGCTGGGGATTGCTGACCCCGATAGGGAACATGTTTGGCGCGGTCATGGGTCCCAAGTACGACGGCAAGTTCCTGCACGACAAGATCAAGAGCCTCACCAACGACGTCACCGTCGCCGACACCGTCACCAACATCATCGTCCCGACGTTCGACATCAAGTACCTTCAGCCGATCATCTTCAACACCTACGAGGCCAAGGTGGACCCGCTCAAGAACGCGCACCTCTCCGACATCTGCATCAGCACGTCCGCCGCGCCCACCTACTTCCCGGCGCACTACTTCACCACCCGCGACCCCACCGGCAAGCAGCCGGACCGCGAGTACCACCTCATCGACGGCGGCGTGGCCGCCAACAACCCCACCATGGCCGCCATGTCCATGATCACCAAGGAGGTGCTGCGCCGCAACCCCGACTTCACGCATGGCAAGCCCGCTGAGTACAACAACTACCTCATCATCTCCATCGGCACCGGGTCGGCCAAGATGGCCGAGAAGTACACCGCCCCCGACTGCGCCAAGTGGGGCGTCCTCCGCTGGCTCTACGACGGTGGCTTCACCCCGCTCATCGACATCTTCTCCCATGCAAGCGCCGACATGGTCGACATCCACGCAGCCGTGCTGTTCCAGGCCCTCCGCATCGAGAAGAACTACCTACGCATCCAGGACGACTCGCTCACGGGGCATACATCCTCGGTCGATATCGCCACCAAAGAGAACATGGAGGCACTTATCGGGATCGGTAAGAATCTGCTCAAGAAGAATGTGTCCCGGGTGAACATTGACACGGGGATGTATGAGTCCGTCGAAGGTGAGGGCACCAACGAAGAGGCCCTCGCGCGCTTCGCCAGGAAGCTCTCCGAGGAGCGCAAGCTGCGCCAAACCAACCTCAACTCCAAATAGAGAAGGTCGATTCGGAAGAGAAGAGGTCGATTCGAAGGAGAAGAGAGACGAAGAAGCACTGCCATGCTTAGGGATGGAGACGGATGCACGGCCGAAGATACACTAGTCTTCGTTATTTTAATTGTCACCGCGCATATTTTTATTATGCTTTCACGGGCAAACGTGTTCATTTGCATCCTAGCTATGCTAGGTCAACCAGTGGAGAGTTGTAATGTAATGTACTGATGTGGGTGCGTAATTATTGTATTTAAATAAAATCTGAGTTGTGCTTCGCTACCACCGTCTAGATACATTTAAAACTATCGAGACAAATCATTGGTGCAGATTAGAACTTACCCTTCACTCAGAAAGAGCAATAATGACAAATCACGTGTTAAGAGCATCTCCAACATCCGCATAAAAAATCTGCGTCCAATAAACGTTATAACGCGCCACTGTAGCATTTTTAATGTGCGGGTATCAACTTTGCTTTGGCAGGCGTCCAAAAACAGACAGTGCAAATTGTGAAGCGCGCGCAATTCGGTGCCCAAAATATGCTGCACGTGATAACGTTTTTCAGCGCGCGCCCAAAAACTTTTAGCGCTACAGCTTCTGCCGAAGCTGCCCGGCGCCCAAAAAACTAACTTTTAGTGCGCGGAGCTCTTTTTGGATGCCTGTTGAAGATGCTCTAAAAACGTTGTTGCAGTGTCAGTAATTAGCGTCAGGGGCATATTAGTTTTTTCTTTTCTCTTTAGACCAAGTCAGAGGATAGCCAGGGCCCTCGCAGTCGCAGCCCATATCCAACTAATGCCCTTGAGACCTGCTCACGCCCCACCAGACCCGAGGTCACGATTCCATTAATAAAGGGTGAAATGAGGCCGCGATCTCTCATCGTCGCCGCGAGAGCTTCCCGTGGCCATAACATCCTCCTACAACCTCCTCCGCGCCCTGCTCCTCGGACGCAGCCGGTTGGTACCTTCCTCGAACGCCGCCGGTCGGCTCTGCCTCCAACGCCGCTGCGCGACCTCCTTCCTCCACCAACACTGCAGCCGACGCGACTTGTTGTCAGCTCGGCTACTCCGCTGTCCATGGACTCAGATACGTGCGCCTCTCTCTCATTTTAGCATTTCTGCATCTCATACAAGATTTGAAAAGATACACACTCTGTAAAGGAAAACAGAGATGGCGTCTAATTAATGATCTTGATGTTAACAATTGAAACATTGCGGAAATACAATTCAGTATGCACATGCCCTAATTTCTCACTTAAGATTTTTTTAATAGACAGAGAGACAAATATTATGATGGGAATAGACTCATACAGAAGTGTTCTTGTTTAGATGTTGTAAACATGACTACGTGTGTGACCAGTAAGAATGTTACTATTGCGGTATTACGGCAAGATATCTCCCGTTTGATCTTTTGGTATTAGCTTATGGTCATAGGTCCTCCAAGGATTGGCTCTTCATTATCCGCTGTAACATATACCAAGTGTCATTCCACACTTTCTGTGGTCTACTTTGTAGTGATACTGGGATCAGTTTTGGATTGGACCTGAAACAATGAATAAAGCTAGTTTGTACTGACAGGAAAACAAACATCAGTTGGAACTAACTATGATCGCCGACCTTTGACTACTCCACTGGAACAACTCACCTTGTACCGACCAGTTCCCTTTGTATATTTACTTGAGAAGGTTATATAGGTTACACTTCTGAATACCGAGACCGTACCAATATGTTTCCTTGTCTTTTGCATTACTTGGGAATGTTCCACAAAGAATGCGTTCACACCTTTTTGTCATGGGTAACGAGGCAACCGCCAAAGCTTACAAAAATAAAAATCTGCCACAACCCTGATGCACTGGAGAGGACGATGGAATTAACTCGCATGCCTTTTATGTGTGTATGGTGCCATCTTATTTTTCGAGAAACAATTGTGTCATATTATATACACCAGAGGTTTAAAAATGATATTCAGAACTGTCGAATATCTTTTTTTAATTTGATGACCAATCGGAGGTTTGCGTAGTATCCATTCAATCACCAAAGTTGACATTAAGCAGATTTCAAAGTTCAGCATCCGCAAGCAATACTTATAACATAATTTATAATTTATTCCTTATTACTTATCGGATGAGAGCTAGTCGAGCTCATGCATACGACTTAAGTGTGGTGCCCTTCTACCGTATATCAAAGCCAACTCTTCACCACAGAAGGACCCCCTCGGTAGCAGCATGGCAGGAAGTTCCATAAATTTTGTCTCTTCCATCTTCAGGTTCTTTGTTGTGAAGTCTTTATACAGGTCGGTGCACTCAAATAGCTTGTCACTGACCTCTTTGTACTGCTCCCACCTAAGCAGCACAAATCTCTTAAATGTGTCCCCAATAGAGGCGTCAAGACGCACGTGCTTCCTAACACCTGAGACAAACATAAAAAAAACTATTTGGACATAACACAACAATGCACTTGCGAAAATTGTATATGTAGTTGAAGAATTACTGTCTAAAATATCAAATTCAGTAGATGTCGGGCAGTGTTGGAACGTGAGTGTGGATGCATCTGTCCCAAGAAGAGACCCTGATGTACATCATAAAGAGTTAACATAGCCGCTAAAAGAACTAGATGCATAGTAAATAAAAGTAATGAATTTACTCCACGTATTATCAGCATCCATGTTGGAGGCCATAAGAACACTCGGCTTGTTGGAGATGTTCCTTGTATAAATGAAGTGTCTTGCCAAAAATTTGAAGCAATATTATCATGTAGTTGCTATCAACTATTCCTATTTCCTTCATGCCATCAGCGACATAGCAAACCGTTTGTAGAGGACCGACATACATGACCACACCAGAAAAATTTATCTATAAAAAATTAGAAGTCAGTTTGATAATGATCATTAGCTAAAGATAATGTAAAATAAAAATGCAAATTAAGTTAGAAATAAATCCAGTAAGCGAGCCATTGCCTAGATAAAAAACATCAGCCATCTGCATTAATAATGGCAACAAAAGATTCTTTAGACCAAGTTCATGGAACCATTAGATTATTTTTGGTGGGTTGATTAGGATCATGAACTACACATATGGTTAAATGAAAGTGATTTCAGTGACTACCTGCTGGAAGACCCATAGCACAGGCTTACGATCTGGCACCCTGAAACCAAACATGAAGAAATAATATATCATATGATCAAGGACATACCTCTGAACCGTAGCAGATTGGTGCTGCGAGAAGGTGGCTTGGTGGATGGTTTAATGGTCCCAGATCGTAGCGTGTGATATGGTCTTTCAGCAGTTAGTCACTGAGAGTATTCATTTAGTTGTGCATGTACCCCATGTTCCCAGTCAACCCATCAAGAAATAATCTAACATTTACGGAACTTGATCTAAATATTTTTGTTGTTGTCATTATTAATGCGGATAACTGATATATTTTTATCTATACAATGGCTCTCTTGCAGGTATTATTTGTAACTTAATTTGCAATTTTGATCTTACATCTTTATTATCTAATGAACATGGATTTAACTTTTAAGTTTTGTTAGATATTTCTGCTGTAATCATGTATGTGGGGCCGCTGCAGACAGACTGCTATGTCGCTGATGGCATGAAAGAAATAATAATAGTTGATAGCAACTACAAGATAACTTTCTTCGGTTTTCTGGCAAGGCACTATGTTTATATACAAGAAACATCTCCATCTAGCCAAGCTAAACACTACTATTCTTGTGACCTCCCACATGGTGGTTGATCATACATCGAGAAAGTTCAATGCTTTTATTTATTATGCATCTAATTCTTAGCTTCTATATTAACTCTCTGTGAATGTATATGAGGGTCATTTTTTTTATTCTTTACAAATGTATATTAGGGTCGTTTCCTGGAGGTGGACGCATCCACGCTCACTTTCCCAACGTTGTGTGTCATTCTCTGAATTTGATATTTTAGACAGTAACTCTTCTTTCATACATAAATTTTGCAAGTGCATTAATTGTTCTCTTATGTCCCATTGATTGTTTTATATGTTTGTATCATGTATTAGAAAGCATGTGTGTCTTGATGCCTCTTTGAGGATACAGTTAAGGGATCGGTGCTTCTTAGGTGAAAGGAGTACAAAGAGGTCAATGACAAGCTACATGAGTGCGCCGAACTGACTGAAGAACCTAAAAGAGAAACTGAAGATGCAAGAGCCAACATTTATGTAACTTCCTGGTGGCATTCTGCCACCGAGAGATCCTTCTGTGATGAAGAGCTGGTTTCGCTGTACGGTAGAAGGGTCGTGTAGCTCCTCAGCGCCGCTTATTACCTCTTGGTCGCTGATTCGCTTCCCCGTCACCCTGCGCTTTCTCACCCAGCTTCGTTGCACGGCTTCCCTCATCCACCAGCTCGGCTCTTCCATTGCCACCTCACACCGCCTCTACCATCACCTGTGCCAGTTCCTTCCATGCAACTGCCGGTCAACTTGGACTTGGCAATCGCCGGCCAGCTAGGAAGTGGCAACCACATATCGTGGAGGTTGTTGTTGGTTGAGCTCATGGTAGTTGCTTCCTTCCCCATGACAAAAATGTTGGGGAACGTAGTAATTTCAAAATTTTCCTACGCACACGCAAGATCATGGTGATGCATAGCAACGAGGGGGAGAGTCTGATCTACGTACCCTTGTAGATCGCAACGGAAGCGTTGACACAACATAGAGGAAGTAGTCGTACGTCTTCTTCCCGATCCGACCGATCCAAGCACCGTTACTCCGGCACCTCCGAGTTCTTAGCACACGTTCAGCTCGATGACGATCCTCGGGCTCCGATCCAGCAAAGCGTCGAGGAAGAGTTCCGTCAGCACGACGGCGTGGTGACGATCTTGATGTACTACCGACGCAGGGCTTCGCCTAAGCACTGCAACAATATGATCGAGGTGGAATTTGGTGGCAGTGGGCACCGCACACGACTAAGGAACGATCACCAAGGATCAACTTGTGTGTCTAGAGGTGCCCCCTGCCCCCGTATATAAAGGATCCAAGGGGAGGGGCTGGCCGGCCAAGGAGGGAGGCGTAGGAGGAGTCCTACTCCTACTGGGAGTAGGACTCCCCCCTCCAATCCTATTCCAACTAGGACTCCAAGGGGGAAAGAGAGAGAGAGGTGGCCGGCCACCTCTCCTAGTCCTAATAGGACTAGGGGAGGGGGGGAGGTGTGCAACCCTCCATGGCAGCCCCTTTCACCTTTCCACTAAGGCCCATGTAGGCCCATTTGGCTCCCGGGGGGTTCCGGTAACCCTCCCGGTATTCCGGTAAAATCCCGATTTCACCCGGAACACTTCCGGTGTCCAAACATAGGCTTCCAATATATCAATCTTTATGTCTCAACCATTTCGAGACTCCTCGTCATGTCCGTGATCACATCCGGGACTCCGAACAACCTTCGGTATATCAAAATGCATAAACTCATAATAACTGTCATCGTAACGTTTAGCGTGCGGACCCTACGGTTCGAGAACAATGTAGACATGACCGAGACACGTCTCCGGTCAATAACCAATAGCGGGACCTGGATGCCCATATTGGCTCCTACATATTCTACGAAGATCTTTATCGGTCAGACCACATAACAACATACGTTGTTCCCTTTGTCATCGGTATGTTACTTGCCCGAGATTCGATCGTCGGTATCCAATACCTAGTTCAATCTCGTTACCGGCAAGTCTCTTTACTCGTTCCGTAATACATCATCTCACAACTAACATATTAGTTGCAGTGCTTGCAAGGCTTATGTGATGTGCATTACCGAGAGGGCCCAGAGATACCTCTCCGACAATCGGAGTGACAAATCCTATTCTCGAAATACGCCAACCCAACATCTACCATTGGAAACACCTGTAGTACTCCTTTATAATCACCCAGTTACGTTGTGACGTTTGGTAGTACCCAAAGTGTTCCTCCGGCAAACGGGAGTTGCATAATCTCGTAGTCATAGGAACATGTATAAGTCATGAAGAAAGCAATAGCAACATACTAAACGATCGGGTGCTAAGCCAATGGAATGGGTCATGTCAATTAGATCATTCAACTAATGATGTGACCTCGTTAATCAAATAACAACTCCTTGTTCATGGTTAGGAAACTTAACCATCTTTGATTAACGAGCTAGTCTAGTAGAGGCATACTAGTGACACTCTGTTTGTCTATGTATTCACACATGTATTATGTTTCCGGTTAATACAATTCTAGCATGAATAATAAACATTTATCATGATATAAGGAAATAAATAATAACTTTATTATTGCCTCTAGGGCATATTTCCTTCAGTTTCCCACTTGCACTCTAGAGTCAATAATCTAGTTCACATCGCCATGTGATTTAACAGCAATAGTTCACATCACTATGTGATTAACACCCATAGTTCACATCGTCATGTGACCAACACTCAAAGGGTTTACTAGAGTCAGTAATCTAGTTCACATATCTATGTGATTAACACCCAAAGAGTACAAATGTGTGATCATGTTTTGCTTGTGAGATAATTTTAGTCAACGGATCTGTCACATTCAGATCCGTAAGTATTTTACAAGTTCTATGTCTACAATGCTCTACACGGAGCTACTCTAGCTAATTGCTCGCACTTTCAATATGTATCCAGATTGAGACTTTAGATTCATCTGGATCAGTGTCAAAAACTTGCATCGACGTAACCCTTTACGACGAACCTTTTTGTCACGTCCATAATCGAGAAACATATCCTTATTTCACTAAGGATAATTTTGACCGCTGTCCAGCGATCTACTCCTAGATCACTATTGTACTCCTTTGCCAAATTCAGTGCGTGGTATACAATAGATCTGCTATACAGCATGACATACTTCATAGAACCTATGGCCAAGGCATAGGGAATGACTTTCATTCTCTTTCTATCTTCTGCCGTGGTCGGGCTTTGAGTCTTACTCAACTTCACACCTTGTAATACAGGCAAGAACTCTTTCTTTGACTGCTCCATTTTGAACTACTTCAAAATCTTGTCAAGGTATGTACTCATTGAAAAAACTCATCAAGCTTCTTGGTCTATCTCTATAGATCTTGGAGCTCAATATGTAAGCAGCTTCAACGAAGTCTTTCTTTGAAAAACTCCTTTCAAATACTCCTTTATGCTTTGCAGAATAATTCTACATTATTTCCGATCAACAATATGTCATTCACATATACTTATCAGAAATGTTGTAGTGCTCCCACTCACTTTCTTGTAAATACAGGCTTCACCGCAAGTCTGTATAAAACTATATGCTTTGATCAACTTATCAAAGCGTGTATTCCAACTCCAAGATGCTTGCACCACTCCATAGATGAATCACTGGAGCTTGCATATTTTGTTAGCACTTTTAGGATTGACAAAACCTTCTTGTTGCATCACATACAACTCTTCTTTAATAAATCCATTAAGGAATGCAGTTTTGTTTATCCATTTGCCAGATTTCATAAAATGCGGCAATTGCTAACATGATTCGGACAGACTTAAGCATAGATACGAGTGAGAAACTCTCATCGTAGTCAATACTTTGAACTTGTCGAAAACCTTTTGCGACAATTCTAGCTTTGTAGATAGTAACACTACTATCAACGTCCGTCTTCCTCTTGAAGATCCATTTATTTTCTATGGCTTGCCGATCATCGGGCAAGTCAACCAAAGTCCATACTTTGTTTTCATACACGAATCCCATCTCAGATTTCATGGCCTCAAGCCATTTTGCGGAATCTGGGCTCATCATCGCTTCCTCATAGTTCGTAGGTTCATCATGGTCTAGTAACGTGACTTCCAGAACAGGATTACCGTACCACTCTGGTGCGGATCTCACTCTGGTTTACCTACGAGATTCGGTAGTCACTTGATCTGAAGTTACGTGATCGTCATCATTAGCTTCCTCACTAATTGGTGTAGTAGTCACAAGAACAGATTTCTGTGATGAACTCCTTTCCAATAAGGGAGAAGGTATAATTACCTTATCAAGTTCTACTTTCCTCCCACTCACTTCTTTCGAGAGAAACTCCTTCTCTAGAAAGGATCCATTATAAGCAACGAATGTCTTGCCTTAGGATCTGTGATAGAAGGTGTACCCAACAGTCTCCTTTTGGGTATACTATGAAGACATATTTCTCCGATTTGGTTTTGAGCTTATCAGGATGAAACTTTTTCACATAAGCATCACAACCCCAAACTTTAAGAAACGACTACTTTGGTTTCTTGCTAAACCACAGTTCAGATTGTGTCGTCTCAACGGACTTAGATGGTGCCCCTTTTTAACGTGAATGCAGCTGTCTCTAATGCATAACCCCAAAATGATAGTGGTAGATCGGTAAGAGACATCATAGATCGCACTATATCTAATAAAGTACGGTTATGACGTTCGGACACACCATTACACTATGGTGTTCCATATGGCGTGAGTAGTGAAACTATTTCACATTGTTTTTAATTGAAGACCAAACTCGTAACTCAAATATTTGTCTCCGCGATCAGATCGTAGAAACTTTATTTTCTTGTCACGATGATTTTCCACTTCACTCTGAAATTCTTTGAACTTTTCAAATGTTTCAGACTTATGTTTCATCAAGTAGATATACTCATATCTGCTCAAATCATCTGTGAAGATCAGAAAATAATGATACCTGTCGCGAGCCTCAATATTCATTGGACCACAAACATCAGTATGTATGATTTCCAACAAATCTGTTGCTCGCTCCATTGTTCCGAAGAACAGAGTCTTAGTCATCTTTCCCATGAGGCATGGTTCGCAAGCATCAACTGATTCATAATCAAGTGATTCCAAAAACCCATCAGCATGGAGTTTCTTCATGTGCTTTACACCAATATGACCTAAACGGCAGTGCTACAAATAAGTTGCACTATCATTATTAACTTTGCATCTTTTGGTTTCAATATTATGATTATGTGTATCACTACGATCGAGATCCAACGAACTAATTTCATTGGGTGTGTAACCATATAAGGTTTTATTCATGTAAACAGAACAATAATTTATTCTCTTACTTAAATGAATAACCGTATTACAATAAACATGACCAAATCATATTCATGCTCAACGCAAACACCAAATAACACTTATTTAGGTTTAACACTAATCCCGAAATTATAGGGAGTGTGCGATGATGATTATATCAATCTTGGAACCACTTCCAACACACATCGTCACTTCACCCTTAACTAGTCTCTGTTTATTCTGCAACTCCCGTTTCGAGTTACTAATCTTAGCAACTGAACTAGTATCAAATACTGAGGGTTTGCTATAAACACTAGTAAAGTACACATCAATTGTTGGGGAACGTAGTAATTTCGAAAATTTTCCTACGCACACGCAAGATCATGGTGATGCATAGCAACGAGGGGGAGAGTATTGTCTACGTACCAACGCAGACCGACTGCGGAAGCGATCTTACAACGTAGAGGAAGTAGTCGTACGTCTTCTTCCCGATCCGACCGATCCAAGCACCGTTACTCCGGCACCTCCGAGTTCTTAGCACACGTTCAGCTCGATGACGATCCTCGGGCTCCGATCCAGCAAAGCGCCGAGGAAGAGTTCCGTCAGCACAACGGCGTGGTGACGATCTTGATGTACTACCGACGCAGGGCTTCGCCTAAGCTCTACAACGATATGACCGAGGTGGAATTTGGTGGCAGGGGGCACCGCACACGGCTAAGGAACGATCAACAATGATCAACTTGTGTGTCTATGGGGTGCCCCCTGCCCCCGTATGAAGGAAATATGCCCTAGAGGCAATAATAAAGTTATTATTTATTTCCTTATATCATGATAAATGTTTATTATTCATGCTAGAATTGTATTAACCGGAAACATAATACATGTGTGAATACATAGACCAACAGAGTGTCACTAGTATGCCTCTACTTGACTAGCTCGTTAATCAAAGATGGTTATGTTTCCTAACCATGAACAAAGAGTTGTTATTTGATTAACGAGATCACATCATTAGTAGAATGATCTGATTGACATGACCCATTCCATTAGCATAGCACCCGATCGTTTAGTATGTTGCTATTGCTTTCTTCATGACTTATACATGTTCCTATAACTATGAGATTATGCAACTCCCGTTTACCGGAGGAACACTTTGGGTACTACCAAACGTCACAACGTAACTGGGTGATTATAAAGGAGTACTACAGGTGTCTCCAATGGTAGATGTTGGGTTGGCGTATTTCGAGATTAGGGTTTGTCACTCCGATTGTCGGAGAGGTATCTCTGGGCCCTCTCGGTAATGCACATCACATAAGCCTTGCAAGCACTGCAACTAATATGTTAGTTGTGAGATGATGTATTACGGAACGAGTAAAGAGACTTGCCGGTAACGAGATTGAACTAGGTATTGGATACCGACGATCGAATCTCGGGCAAGTAACATACCGATGACAAAGGGAACAACGTATGTTGTTATGCGGTCTGATCGATAAAGATCTTCGTAGAATATGTAGGAGCCAATATGGGCATCCAGGTCCCGCTATTGGTTATTGACCGGAGACGTGTCTCGGTCATGTCTACATTGTTCTCGAACCGTAGGGTCCGCACGCTTAACGTTACGATGACAGTTATTATGAGTTTATGCATTTTGATGTACCGAAGGTTGTTCGGAGTCCCGGATGAGATCACGGACATGACGAGGAGTCTCGAAATGGTCGAGACGTAAAGATTGATATATTGGAAGCCTATGTTTGAACATAGGAAGTGTTCCGGGTGAAATCGGGATTTTACCGGAATACCGGGAGGGTTACCGGAACCCCCCGGGAGACTAATGGGCCTATTGGGCCTTAGTGGAAAAAGAGAAAAGGGACAAGCCCATGGCAGGCCGGCGCCCCCCCTTTCCCCAAGTCCTAGTAGGACTAGGATAGGGGGCCGGCCCCCCTTCTCTCTCTTTTCCCCCCCGGGAGTCCTAATTGGATTAGGATTGGGGGGAGGAGTCCTACTCCCGGTGGGAGTAGGACTCCCCTGCGCCTCCTCTCCCTGGCCGGCCGGCTCCCCCTCCTCCAACCTTTATATACGGGGGCAGGGGGCACCCCAAGACACAAGTTGATCCTTGAGATCGTTCCTTAGCCGTGTGCGGTGCCCCCTGCCACCAAATTCCACCTCGATCATACCGTTGTAGTGCTTAGGCGAAGCCCTGCGTTGGTAGTACATCAAGATCGTCATCACGCCGTCGTGCTGACGGAACTCTTCCTCGATGCTTTGCTGGATCGGAGCCCGAGGAACGTCATCGAGCTGTACGTGTACTAAGAACTCGGAGGTGCCGGAGTAACGGTGCTTGGATCGGTCGGATCGGGAAGAAGACGTACGACTACTTCCTCTACGTTGTGTGATCGCTTCCGCAGTCGGTCTGCGTTGGTACGTAGACAACACTCTCCCCTCTCGTTGCTGTGCATCACCATGATCTTGCGTGTGCGTAGGAAATTTTTTGAAATTACTGCGTTCCCCAACAGTGGCTTCCGAGCCTAGGTTTTATGGTTTGATGTTATATGCACGAGTAGAACACAAGTGAGTTGTGGGCGATACAAGTCATACTGCCTACCAGCATGTCATACTTTGGTTCGGCGGTATTGTTGGGTGAGACGATCCGGACCAACCTTACGCGTACTCTTACGCGAGACCGGTTCCCTCGACGTGCTTTGCACACAGATGGCTTGCGGAAGACTGCCTCTCCAACTTTAGTTGAACCAAGTGTGACTACGCCCGGTCCTTGAGAATGTTAAAACGGAGTCTATTTGACGAACTATCGTTGTGGTTTTGATGCGTAGGTGAGATGAGTTCTTACTTAAGCCCGTAGCAGCCACGTAAAACTTGCAACAACAAAGTAGATGACGTCTAACTTGTTTTTGCAGGGTATGTTGTGATGTGATATGGTCAAGGCATGATGCTGATTTTATTGTATGAGATGATCATGTTTTGTAACCGAGTTATCGGCAACTGGCAGGAGCCATATGGTTGTCGCTTTATTGTATGCAATGCAATCGCGATGTAATGCTTTACTTTATTACTAAACGGTAGTGATAGTCGTGGAAGCATAAGATTGGCGAGACGACAACGATGCTACGATGGAGATCAAGGTGTCGCGCCGGTGACGATGGTGATCATGACGGTGCTTCGGAGATGGAGATCACAAGCACAAGATGATGATGGCCATATCATATCACTTATATTGATTGCATGTGATGTTTATCCTTTTATGCATCTTATCTTGCTTTGATTGACGGTAGCATTATAAGATGATCTCTCACTAAATTATCAAGAAGTGTTCTCCCCGAGTATGCACCGTTGCCAAAGTTCGTCGTGCCCAGACACCACGTGATGATCGGGTGTGATAAGCTCTACGTCCATCTACAACGGGTGCAAGCCAGTTTTGCACACGCAGAATACTCAGGTTAAACTTGATGAGCCTAGCATATGCAGATATGGCCTCGGAACACAGAGACCGAAAGGTCGAGCGTGAATCATATAGTAGATATGATCAACATAACGATGTTCACCATTGAAAACTACTCCATCTCACGTGATGATCGGTTATGGTTTAGTTGATTTGGATCACGTGATCACTTAGAGGATTAGAGGGATGTCTATCTAAGTGGGAGTTCTTAAGTAATATGATTAATTGAACTTTAATTTATCATGAACTTAGTACCTGATAGTATCTTGCTTGTTTATGTTGATTGTAGATAGATGGCTCGTGCTATTGTTCCGTTGAATTTTAATGCGTTCCTTGAGAAAGCAAAGTTGAAAGATGATGGTAGCAATTACACGGACTGGGTCCGTAACCTGAGGATTAGCCTCATTGCTGCACAGAAGAATTATGTCCTGGAAGCACCGCTGGGTGACAGGCCTGCTGCTGGAGCAACGCAAGATGTTATGAACGTCTGGCAGAGCAAAGCTGATGACTACTCAATAGTTCAGTGTGCCATGCTTTACGGCTTAGAATCGGGACTTCAACGACGTTTTGAACGTCATGGAGCATATGAGATGTTCCAGGAGTTGAAGTTAATATTTCAAGCAAATGCCCGAATTGAGAGATATGAAGTCTCCAATAAGTTCTATAGCTGTAAGATGGAGGAGAACAGTTCTGTCAGTGAGCATATACTCAAGATGTCTGGGTATAATAATCACTTGATTCAGATGGGAGTTAATCTTCCAGATGACTGCGTCATTGACAGAATTCTCCAATCACTGCCACCAAGCTACAAGAGCTTCGTGATGAACTATAATATGCAAGGGATGAACAAGACTATTCCCGAGCTCTTCGCAATGCTGAAAGCTGCGGAGGTAGAAATCAAGAAGGAGCATCAAGTGTTGATGGTTAGCAAAACCACTAGTTTCAAGAAAAAGGGCAAAGGGAAGAAGAAGGGAAACTTCAAGAAGAACAGCAAGCAAGTTGCTGCTCAGGAGAAGAAACCCAAGTCTGGACCTAAGCCTGAAACTGAGTGCTTCTACTGCAAGCAGACTAGTCACTGGAAGCGGAACTGCCCCAAGTATTTGGCGGATAAGAAGGATGGCAAAGTGAGCAAAGGTATATGTGATATACATGTTATTGATGTGTACCTTACTAGAGCTCGCAGTAGCACCTGGGTATTTGATACTGGTTCTGTTGCTAGTATTTGCAACTCGAAACAGGGACTACAGAATAAGCGGACACTAGCAAAGGACGAGGTGACGATGCGCGTGGGAAACGGTTCCAAAGTCGATGTGATCGCGGTCGGCACGCTACCTCTACATCTACCTTCGAGATTAATATTAGACCTAAATAATTGTTATTTGGTGCCAGCGTTGAGCATGAACATTATATCTGGATCTTGTTTAATGCGAGGCGGTTATTCATTTAAATCAGAGAATAATGGTTGTTCTATTTATATGAATAATATCTTTTATGGTCATGCACCTTTGAAGAGTGGTCTATTCTTGTTGAATCTCGAAGATAGTGATACACATATTCATAATGTAGAAGCCAAAAGATGCAAAGTTAATAATGAAAGTGCAACTTACTTGTGGCACTGCCGTTTAGGTCATATCGGTGTAAAGCGTATGAAGAAACTCCATACTGATGGGGTTTTGGAACCACTTGATTATGAATCACTTGGTACTTGCGAACCGTGCCTCATAGGCAAGATGACTAAAACACCGTTCTCCAGTACTGTGGAGAGAGCAACAGATTTATTGGAAATCATACATACCGATGTATGTGGTCCGATGAATATTGAGGCTCGTGGCGGATATCGTTATTTTCTCACCTTCACAGATGATTTAAGCAGATATGGGTATATCTACTTAATGAAACATAAGTCTGAAACATTTGAAAAGTTCAAAGAATTTCAGAGTGAAGTTGAAAATCATCGTAACAAGAAAATAAAGTTTCTACGATCTGATCGTGGAGGAGAATATTTGAGTTACGAGTTTGGTGTACATTTGAAAAATTGTGGAATAGTTTCGCAACTCACGCCACCCGGAACACCACAACGTAATGGTGTGTCCGAACGTTGTAATCGTACTTTACTAGATATGGTGCGATCTATGATGTCTCTTACTGATTTACCGCTATCATTTTGGGGTTATGCTTTAGAGACGGCCGCATTCACGTTAAACAGGGCACCATCAAAATCCGTTGAGACGACACCTTATGAACTATGGTTTGGCAAGAAACCAAAGTTGTCATTTCTTAAAGTTTGGGGCTGCGATGCTTATGTGAAAAAGCTTCAACCTGATAAGCTCGAACCCAAATCGGAGAAGTGTGTCTTCATAGGATATCCAAAGGAAACTATTGGATACACCTTCTATCACAGATCCGAAGGCAAGACTTTTGTTGCTAAGTTCGGAAACTTTCTAGAGAACGAGTTTCTCTCGAAAGAAGTGAGTGGGAGGAAAGTAGAACTTGACGAGGTAACTGTACCTGCTCCCTTATTGGAAAATAGTACATCACAGAAAACTGTTTCTGCGACACCTATACCAATCAGTGAGGAAGCTAATGATGATGATCATGAAGCTTCAGAACAAGATACTACTGAACCACGTAGATTAACCAGAGTGAGATCCGCACCAGAGTGGTACGGTAATCCAGTTCTGGAAGTCATGATGCTAGATCATGATGAACCTACGAACTACGAAGAAGCAATGGTGAGCCCAGATTCCGCAAAGTGGCTTGAGGCCATGAAATCTGAGATGGGATCCATGTATGAAAACAAAGTATGGACTTTGGTTGACTTGCCCGATGATCGGCTAGCAATTGAGAATAAATGGATCTTCAAGAAAAAGACTGACGCTGACGGTAATATTACTGTCTATAAAGCTCGACTTGTCGCGAAAGGTTTTCGGCAAGTTCAAGGAGTTGACTACGATGAGACCTTCTCACCCGTAGCGATGCTTAAGTCCGTCAGAATAATGTTAGCAATTGCCGCATTTTATGATTATGAAATATGGCAGATGGATGTCAAAACTGCATTCCTGAATGGATTTCTGGAAGAAGAGCTGTATATGATACAACCAGAAGGTTTTGTCGATCCAAAGGGAGCTAACAAAGTATGCAAACTCCAGCGATCCATTTATGGACTGGTGCAAGCATCTCGGAGTTGGAATAAACCTTTTGATAGTGTGATCAAAGCATTTGGCTTTATACAGACTTTTGGAGAAGCCTGTATTTACAAGAAAGTGAGTGGGAGCTCTGTAGCATTTCTGATATTATATGTGGATGACATATTGCTAATCTGAAATGATATAGAATTTCTGGATAGCATAAAGGGATACTTGAATAAAAGTTTTTTCGATGAAAGACCTCAGGGAAGCTGCTTACATATTAGGCATAAAGATCTATAGAGATAGATCAAGATGCTTAATTGGAATTTCACAAAGCACATACCTTGACAAGATTTTGAAGAAGTTCAAAATGGATCAAGCAAAGAAAGGGTTCTTGCCTGTGTTACAAGGTATGAAATTGAGTAAGACTCAATGCCCGGCCACTGCAGAAGATAGAGAGAAAATGAAAGATGTTCCCTATGCTTCAGCCATAGGCTCTATCATGTATGCAATGCTGTGTACCAGACCTGATGTGTGCCTTGCTATAAGTTTAGCAGGGAGGTACCAAAGTAATCCAGGAATGGATCACTGGACAGCGGTCAAGAACATCCTGAAATACCTGAAAAGGACTAAGGATATGTTTCTCATATATGGAGGTGACAAAGAGCTCACCGTAAGAGGTTACGTTGATGCAAGCTTTGACACTGATCCGGACGATTCTAAATCGCAAACCGGATACGTGTTTACTTTAAACGGTGGAGCTGTCAGTTGGTGCAGTTCTAAACAAAGCGTCGTAGCGGGATCTACATGTGAAGCAGAGTACATAGCTGCTTCGGAAGCAGCGAACGAAGGAGTCTGGATGAAGGAGTTCATATCCGATCTAGGTGTCATACCTAGTGCATCGGGTCCAATGAAAATCTTCTGTGACAATACTGGTGCAATTGCCTTGGCAAAGGAATCCAGATTTCACAAAAAAAACCAAACACATCAAGAGACGCTTCAACTCCATCCGGGATTTAGTCCAGGTGGGAGACATAGAGATTTGCAAGATACATACGGATCTGAATGTTGCAGACCCGTTGACTAAGCCTCTTCCACGAGCAAAACATGATCAGCACCAAGGCTCCATGGGTGTTAGAATCATTACTGTGTAATCTAGATTATTGACTCTAGTGCAAGTGGGAGACTGAAGGAAATATGCCCTAGAGGCAATAATAAAGTTATTATTTATTTCCTTATATCATGATAAATGTTTATTATTCATGCTAGAATTGTATTAACCGGAAACATAATACATGTGTGAATACATAGACCAACAGAGTGTCACTAGTATGTCTCTACTTGACTAGCTCGTTAATCAAAGATGGTTATGTTTCCTAACCATGAACAAAGAGTTGTTATTTGATTAACGAGATCACATCATTAGTAGAATGATCTGATTGACATGACCCATTCCATTAGCATAGCACCCGATCGTTTAGTATGTTGCTATTGCTTTCTTCATGACTTATACATGTTCCTATAACTATGAGATTATGCAACTCCCGTTTACCGGAGGAACACTTTGGGTACTACCAAACGTCACAACATAACTGGGTGATTATAAAGGAGTACTACAGGTGTCTCCAATGGTAGATGTTGGGTTGGCGTATTTCGAGATTAGGGTTTGTCACTCCGATTGTCGGAGAGGTATCTCTGGGCCCTCTCGGTAATGCACATCACATAAGCCTTGCAAGCACTGCAACTAATATGTTAGTTGTGAGATGATGTATTACGGAACGAGTAAAGAGACTTGCCGGTAACGAGATTGAACTAGGTATTGGATACCGACGATCGAATCTCGGGCAAGTAACATACCGATGACAAAGGGAACAACGTATGTTGTTATGCGGTCTGACCGATAAAGATCTTCGTAGAATATGTAGGAGCCAATATGGGCATCCAGGTCCCGCTATTGGTTATTGACCGGAGACGTGTCTCGGTCATGTCTACATTGTTCTCGAACCGTAGGGTCCGCACGCTTAATGTTACGATGACAGTTATTATGAGTTTATGCATTTTGATGTACCGAAGGTTGTTCGGAGTCCCGGATGAGATCACGGACATGACGAGGAGTCTCGAAATGGTCGAGACGTAAAGATTGATATATTGGAAGCCTATGTTTGGACATAGGAAGTGTTCCGGGTGAAATCGGGATTTTACCGGAATACCGGGAGGGTTACCGGAACCCCCCGGGAGACTAATGGGCCTATTGGGCCTTAGTGGAAAAAGAGAAAAGGGACAAGCCCATGGCTGGCCGGCGCCCCCCCTTTCCCCAAGTCCTAGTAGGACTAGGATAGGGGGCCGGCCCCCCTTCTCTCTCTTTTCCCCCCGGGAGTCCTAATTGGATTAGGATTGGGGGGAGGAGTCCTACTCCCGATGGGAGTAGGACTCCCCTGCGCCTCCTCTCCCTGGCCGGCCGGCTCCCCCTCCTCCAACCTTTATATACGGGGGCAGGGGGCACCCCAAGACACAAGTTGATCCTTGAGATCGTTCCTTAGCCGTGTGCGGTGCCCCCTGCCACCAAATTCCACCTCGATCATACCGTTGTAGTGCTTAGGCGAAGCCCTGCGTCGGTAGTACATCAAGATCGTCATCACGCCGTCGTGCTGACGGAACTCTTCCTCGACGCTTTGCTGGATCGAAGCCCGAGGAACGTCATCGAGCTGTACGTGTACTAAGAACTCGGAGGTGCCGGAGTAACGGTGCTTGGATCGGTCGGATCGGGAAGAAGACGTACGACTACTTCCTCTACGTTGTGTGATCGCTTCCGCAGTCGGTCTGCGTTGGTACGTAGACAACACTCTCCCCTCTCGTTGCTGTGCATCACCATGATCTTGCGTGTGCGTAGGAAATTTTTTGAAATTACTGCGTTCGCCAACACCGTATATAAAGGAGCAGGGGGAGGGGTTCGGCCGGCCAAGGGAGAGAGGCACAGGGGGAGTCCCACTCCTACCGGGAGTAGGACTCCCCCCCCCCAATCCTATTCCTAATAGGACTCTTCAAGGAGAAGAGAGAAGAGAGGGGGGCCGGCCCCTTCTCCTAGTCCTAATAGGACTAGGGAAGGGGGGAGGCGCGCAGCCCTTGTGGGCAGCCCCTTTTCACTTTTCCACTAAGGCCCAATAGGCCCATTTGCCTCCCGGGGGGTTCCGGTAACCCTCCCGGTATTCCGGTAAAATCCCGATTTCACCCGGAACACTTCCGGTGTCCAAACATAGGCTTCCAATATATCAATCTTTACGTCTCGACCATTTCGAGACTCCTCGTCATGTCCGTGATCACATCCGGGACTCCGAACAACCTTCGGTACATCAAAATGCATAAACTCATAATAACTATCATCGTAACGTTAAGCGTGCGGACCCTACGGTTCGAGAACAATGTAGACATGACCGAGACACGTCTCCGGTCAATAACCAATAGCGGGACCTGGATGCCCATATTGGCTCCTACATATTCTACGAAGATCTTTATCGGTCAGACCGCATAACAACATACGTTGTTCCCTTTGTCATCGGTATGTTACTTGCCCGAGATTCGATCGTCGGTATCCAATACCTAGTTCAATCTCGTTACCGGCAAGTCTCTTTACTCGTTCCGTAATACATCATCTCACAACTAACATATTAGTTGCTGTGCTTGCAAGGCTTATGTGATGTGCATTACTGAGAGGGCCCAGAGATACCTCTCTGACAATCGGAGTGACAAACCCTAATCTCGAAATACGCCAACCCAACATCTACCATTGGTGACACCTGTAGTACTCCTTTATAATCACCCAGTTACGTTGTGACGTTTGGTAGTACCCAAAGTGTTCCTCCGGTAAACGGGAGTTGCATAATCTCATAGTTATAGGAACATGTATAAGTCATGAAGAAAGCAATAGCAACATACTAAACGATCGGGTGCTAAGCTAATGGAATGGGTCATGTCAATCAGATCATTCAACTAATGATGTGACCTCGTTAATCAAATAACAACTCTTTGTTCATGGTTAGGAAACATAACCATCTTTGATTAACGAGCTAGTCAAGTAGAGGCATACTAGTGACACTCTGTTGGTCTATGTATTCACACATGTATTATGTTTCCGGTTAATACAATTCTAGCATGAATAATAAACATTTATCATGATATAAGGAAATAAATAATAACTTTATTATTGCCTCTAGGGCATATTTCCTTCAGTCTCCCACTTGCACTAGAGTCAATAATCTAGATTACACAGTAATGATTCTAACACCCATGGAGCCTTGGTGCTGATCATGTTTTGCTCGTGGAAGAGGCTTAGTCAACGGGTCTGCAACATTCAGATCCGTATGTATCTTGCAAATCTCTATGTCTCCCACCTGGACTAAATCCCGGATGGAGTTGAAGCGTCTTTTGATGTGTTTGGTCCTTTTGTGAAATCTGGATTCCTTTGCCAAAGCAATTGCACCAGTATTGTCACAAAAGATTTTCATTGGACCCGATGCACTAGGTATGACACCTAGATCGGATATGAACTCCTTCATCCAGACTCCTTCGTTTGCTGCTTCCGAAGCAGCTATGTACTCCGCTTCACATGTAGATCCCGCTACAACGCTTTGTTTAGAACTGCACCAACTGACAGCTCCACCGTTTAAAGTAAACACGTATCCGGTTTGCGATTTAGAATCGTCCGGATCAGTGTCAAAGCTTGCATCAACGTAACCTCTTACGGTGAGCTCTTTGTCACCTCCATATACGAGAAACATATCCTTAGTCCTTTTCAGGTATTTCAGGATGTTCTTGACCGCTGTCCAGTGATCCACTCCTGGATTACTTTGGTACCTCCCTGCTAAACTTATAGCAAGGCACACATCAGGTCTGGTACACAGCATTGCATACATGATAGAGCCTATGGCTGAAGCATAGGGAACATCTTTCATTTTCTCTCTATCTTCTGCAGTGGTCGGGCATTGAGTCTGACTCAACTTCACACCTTGTAACACAGGCAAGAACCCTTTCTTTGCTTGATCCATTTTGAACTTCTTCAAAATCTTGTCAAGGTATGTGTTTTGTGAAAGTCCAATTAACCGTCTTGATCTATCTCTATAGATCTTTATGCCTAATATGTAAGCAGCTTCCCCGAGGTCTTTCATCGAAAAACTTTTATTCAAGTATCCCTTCACGCTATCCAGAAATTCTATATCATTTCCAATCAGCAATATGTCATCCACATATAATATCAGAAATGCTACAGAGCTCCCACTCACTTTCTTGTAAATACAGGCTTCTCCAAAAGTCTGTATAAAGCCAAATGCTTTGATCACACTATCAAAGCATTTATTCCAACTCCGAGATGCTTGCACCAGTCCATAAATGGATCGCTGGAGTTTGCACACTTTGTTAGCTCCCTTCGGATCGACAAAACCTTCTGGTTGCATCATATACAACTCTTCTTCCAGAAATCCATTCAGGAATGCAGTTTTGACATCCATTTGCCATATTTCATAATCATAAAACGCAGCAATTGCTAACATAATTCTGATGGACTTAAGCATCGCTACGGGTGAGAATGTCTCATCGTAGTCAACCCCTTGAACTTGTCGAAAACCTTTTGCGACAAGTCGAGCTTTATAGACAGTAATATTACCGTCAGCGTCAGTCTTTTTCTTGAAGATCCATTTATTCCCAATTGCTTGCCGATCATCGGGCAAGTCAACCAAAGTCCATACTTTGTTCTCATACATGGATCCCATCTTAGATTTCATGGCCTCAAGCCATTTTGCGGAATCTGGGCTCACCATCGCTTCTTCATAGTTCGTAGGTTCATCATGATCTAGTAGCATGACTTCCAGAACTGGATTACCATACCACTCTTGTGCGGATCTCACTCTGGTTGATCTACGTGGTTCAGTAGTATCTTGCCCTGAAGTTTCATGATCATCATCATTAGCTTCCTCACTAATTGGTATAGGTGTCGCAGAAACAGTTTTCTGTGATGTACTATTTTCCAATAAGGGAGCAGGTACAGTTACCTCGTCAAGTTCTACTTTCCTCCCACTCACTTCTTTCGAGAGAAACTCCTTCTCTAGAAATGATCCATTCTTAGCAACGAATGTCTTGCCTTCGGATCTGTGATAGAAGGTATACCCAATAGTTTCCTTTGGGTATCCTATGAAGACACATTTCTCCGCTTTGGGTTCGAGCTTATCAGGTTGAAGCTTTTTCACATAAGCATCGCAGCCCCAAACTTTAAGAAACGACAACTTTGGTTTCTTGCCAAACCATAGTTCATAAGGCGTTGTATCAACGGATTTTGATGGTGCCCTATTTAACGTGAATGCAGCCGTCTCTAAAGCATAACCCCAAAACGATAGCGGTAAATCAGTAAGAGACATCATAGATCGCACCATATCTAGTAAAGTACGATTACGACGTTCGGACACACCATTACGCTGTGGTGTTCCAGGTGGCGTGAGTTGCGAAACTATTCCACAATTTTTCAAATGTATACCAAACTCGTAACTCAAATATTCTCCTCCACGATCAGATCGTAGAAACTTTATTTTCTTGTTACGATGATTTTCAACTTCACTCTGAAATTCCTTGAACTTTTCAAATGTTTCAGACTTATGTTTCATTAAGTAGATATACCCATATATGCTTAAATCATCTGTGAAGGTGAGAAAATAACGATATCCGCCACGAGCCTCAATATTCATCGGACCACATACATCGGTATGTATGATTTCCAATAAATCTGTTGCTCTCTCCATAGTACCGGAGAACGGTGTTTTAGTCATCTTGCCTATGAGGCACGGTTCGCAAGTACCAAGTGATTCATAATCAAGTGGTTCCAAAAGCCCATTAGTATGGAGTTTCTTCATGCGCTTTACCCCGATATGACCTAAACGGCAGTGCCACAAATAAGTTGCACTATCATTATCAACTCTGCATCTTTTGGCTTCTACATTATGAATATGTGTATCACTACTATCGAGATTCAATAAGAATAGACCACTCTTCAAGGGTGCATGACCATAAAAGATATTACTCATATAAATAGAACAACCATTATTCTCTGATTTAAATGAATAACCGTCTCGCATCAAACAAGATCCAGATATAATGTTCATGCTCAATGCTGGCACCAAATAACAATTATTTAGGTCTAATATTAATCCCGAAGGTAGATGTAGAGGTAGCGTGCCGACTGCGATCATATCGACTTTGGAACCGTTTCCCACGCGCATCGTCACCTCGTCCTTTGCTAGCGTCCGCTTATTCCGTAGTCCCTGTTTCGAGTTGCAAATATTAGCAACAGAACCAGTATCAAATACCCAGGTGCTACTGCGAGCTCTAGTAAGATACGCATCAATAACATGTATATCACATATACCTTTGTTCACCTTGCCATCCTTCTTATCCGCCAAATACTTGGGGCAGTTCCACTTCCAGTGACCAGTCTGCTTGCAGTAGAAGCACTCAGTTTCAGGCTTAGGTCCAGACTTAGGTTTCTTCTCCTGAGCAGCAACTTGCTTGCTGTTCTTCTTGAAGTTCCCTTTCTTCTTCCCTTTGCCCTTTTTCTTGAAACCAGTGGTTTTGTTAACCATCAACACTTGATGCTCCTTCTTGATTTCTACCTCCGCAGCTTTCAGCATTGCGAAGAGCTCGGGAATAGCCTTGTTCATCCCTTGCATATTATAGTTCATCACGAAGCTCTTGTAGCTTGGTGGCAGTGATTGGAGAATTCTGTCAATGACGCAATCATCTGGAAGATTAACTCCCATCTGAATCAAGTGATTATTATACCCAGACATTTTGAGTATATGCTCAATGACAGAACTGTTCTCCTCCATCTTGCAGCTATAGAACTTATTGGAGACTTCATATCTCTCAATTCGGGCATTTGCTTGAAATATTAACTTCAACTCCTGGAACATCTCATATGCTCCATGACGTTCAAAACGTCGTTGAAGTCCCGATTCTAAGCCGTAAAGCATGGCACACTGAACTATCGAGTAGTCATCAGCTTTGCTCTGCCAGACGTCCATAACATCTGGCGTTGCTCCAGCAGCAGGCCTGGCACCCAGCAGTGCTTCCAGGGCATAATTCTTCTGTGCAGCAATGAGGATAATCCTCAGGTTACGGACCCAGTCCGTTTAATTGCTACCATCATCTTTCAACTTTGCTTTCTCAAGGAACGCATTAAAATTCAACGGAACAACAACACGAGCCATCTATCTACAATCAACATAAACAAGCAAGATACTATCAGGTACTAAGTTCATGATAAGTTTAAGTTCAGTTTAATCAAATTATTTAGGAACTCCCACTTAGATAGACATCCCTCTAATCCTCTAAGTGATCACGTGATCCAAATCAACTAAACCATAACCGATCATCACGTGAGATGGAGTTGTTTTCAATGGTGAACATCGTCATGTTGATTATATCTACTATACGATTCACGCTCGACCTTTCGGTCTCTGTGTTCCGAGGCCATATCTGCATATGCTTGGCTCGTCAAGTTTAACCTGAGTATTCTGCGTGTGCAAAACTGGCTTGCACCCGTTGTAGATGGACGTAGAGCTTATCACACCCGATCATCACGTGGTGTCTGGGCACGACGAACTTTGGCAACGGTGCATACTCAGGGAGAACACTTCTTGATAATTTAGTGAGAGATCATCTTATAATGCTACCATCAATCAAAGCAAGATAAGATGCATAAAAGGATAAACATCACATGCAATCAATATAAGTGATATGATATGGCCATCATCATCTTGTGCTTGTGATCTCCATCTCCGAAGCACCATCATGATCACCATCGTCACCGGCGCGACACCTTGATCTCCATCGTAGCATCGTTGTCGTCTCGCCAATCTTATGCTTCCACGACTATCACTACCGCTTAGTAATAAAGTAAAGCATTACATCGCGATTGCATTGCATACAATAAAGCGACAACCATATGGCTCCTGCCAGTTGCCGCTAACTCGGTTACAAAACATGATCATCTCATACAATAAAATCAGCATCATGCCTTGACCATATCACATCACAACATGCCCTGCAAAAACAAGTTAGACGTCCTCTACTTTGTTGTTGCAAGTTTTACGTGGCTGCTACGGGCTTTAAGTTAGAACTCATCTCACCTACGCATCAAAACCACAACGATAGTTCGCCAAATAGACTCCATTTTAACCTTCTCAAGGACCGGGCATAGTCACACTTGGTTCAACTAAAGCTGGAGAGACAGTCTTCCGCAAGCCATCTATGTGCAAAGCACGTCGAGGGAACCGGTCTTGCGTAAGAGTACGCGTAAGGTTGGTCCGGATCGTCTCATCCAACAATACCGCCGAACCAAAGTATGACATGCTGGTAGGCAGTATGACTTGTATCGCCCACAACTCACTTGTGTTCTACTCGTGCAAATAACATCAAACCATAAAACCTAGGCTCGGATGCCACTGTTGGGGAACGTAGTAATTTCGAAAATTTTCCTACGCACACGCAAGATCATGGTGATGCATAGCAATGAGGGGGAGAGTATTGTCTACGTACCAACGCAGACCGACTGCGGAAGCGATCTTACAACGTAGAGGAAGTAGTCGTACGTCTTCTTCCCGATCCGACCGATCCAAGCACCGTTACTCCGGCACCTCCGAGTTCTTAGCACACGTTCAGCTCGATGATGATCCTCGGGCTCCGATCCAGCAAAGCGTCGAGGAAGAGTTCCGTCAGCACAACAGCGTGGTGACGATCTTGATGTACTACCGACGCAGGGCTTCGCCTAAGCTCTACAACGATATGACCGAGGTGGAATTTGGTGGCAGGGGGCACCGCACACGGCTAAGGAACGATCAACAATGATCAACTTGTGTGTCTATGGGGTGCCCCCTGCCCCCGTATATAAAGGAGCAGGGGGAGGGGTTCGGCCGGCCAAGGGAGAGAGGCGCAGGGGGAGTCCCACTCCTACCGGGAGTAGGACTCCCCCCCAATCCTATTCCTAATAGGACTCTTCAAGGAGAAGAGAGAAGAGAGGGGGGCCGGCCCCTTCTCCTAGTCCTAATAGGACTAGGGAAGGGGGGAGGCGCGCAGCCCTTGTGGGCAGCCCCTTTTCACTTTTCCACTAAGGCCCAATAGGCCCATTTGCCTCCTGGGGGGTTCCGGTAACCCTCCCGGTATTCCGGTAAAATCCCGATTTCACCCGGAACACTTCCGGTGTCCAAACATAGGCTTCCAATATATCAATCTTTACGTCTCGACCATTTCGAGACTCCTCGTCATGTCCGTGATCACATCCGGGACTCCGAACAACCTTCGGTACATCAAAATGCATAAACTCATAATAACTGTCATCGTAACGTTAAGCGTGCGGACCCTACGGTTCGAGAACAATGTAGACATGACCGAGACACGTCTCCGGTCAATAACCAATAGCGGGACCTGGATGCCCATATTGGCTCCTCCATATTCTACGGAGATCTTTATCGGTCAGACCGTATAACAACATACGTTGTTCCCTTTGTCATCGGTATGTTACTTGCCCGAGATTCGATCGTCGGTATCCAATACCTAGTTCAATCTCGTTACCGGCAAGTCTCTTTACTCGTTCCGTAATACATCATCTCACAACTAACATATTAGTTGCAGTGCTTGCAAGGCTTATGTGATGTGCATTACCGAGAGGGCCCAGAGATACCTCTCCGACAATCGGAGTGACAAACCCTAATCTCGAAATACGCCAACCCAACATCTACCATTGGTGACACCTGTAGTACTCCTTTATAATCACCCAGTTACGTTGTGACGTTTGGTAGTACCCAAAGTGTTCCTCCGGTAAACGGGAGTTGCATAATCTCATAGTTATAGGAACATGTATAAGTCATGAAGAAAGCAATAGCAACATACTAAGCGATCGGGTGCTAAGCTAATGGAATGGGTCATGTCAATCAGATCATTCAACTAATGATGTGACCTCGTTAATCAAATAACAACTCTTTGTTCATGGTTAGGAAACATAACCATCTTTGATTAACGAGCTAGTCAAGTAGAGGCATACTAGTGACACTCTGTTGGTCTATGTATTCACACATGTATTATGTTTCCGGTTAATACAATTCTAGCATGAATAATAAACATTTATCATGATATAAGGAAATAAATAATAACTTTATTATTGCCTCTAGGGCATATTTCCTTCATCAATAACATGTATATCAAATATACTTATGTTCACTTTGCCATCCTTCTTATCCGCCAATCACTTGGGGTAGTTCCGCTTCCAGTAACCAGTCCCTTTGCAGTAGAATCACTCAGTCTCAGGCTTAGGTCCAGACTTGGGCTTCTTCACTTGAGCAGCAACTTGCTTGCTGTTCTTTTTGAAGTTCCCCTTCTTCCCTCTGCCCTTTTCTTGAAACTAGTGGTCTTGTCTACCATCAACACTTGATGTTTTTCTTGATTTCTACCCTCATCGATTTCATCATCATGAAAAGCTCGGGAGTCGTTTTCGTCATCCCTTGCATACTATAGTTCATCACGAAGTTCTACTAACTTGGTCATGGTGACTAGAGAATTCTGTCAATCACTATTTTATCTGGAAGATTAACTCCCACTTGATTCAAGCGATTGTTGTACCCAGACAATCTGAGCACATGCTCACTAGTTGAGCGATTCTCCTCCATCTTCTAGCTATAGAACTTGTTGGAGACTGAAGGAAATATGCCCTAGAGGCAATAATAAAGTTATTATTTATTTCCTTATATCATGATAAATGTTTATTATTCATGCTAGAATTGTATTAACCGGAAACATAATACATGTGTGAATACATAGACCAACAGAGTGTCACTAGTATGCCTCTACTTGACAAGCTCGTTAATCAAAGATGGTTATGTTTCCTAACCATGAACAAAGAGTTGTTATTTGATTAACGAGGTCACATCATTAGTTGAATGATCTGATTGACATGACCCATTCCATTAGCTTAGCACCCGATCGTTTAGTATGTTGCTATTGCTTTCTTCATGACTTATACATGTTCCTATAACTATGAGATTATGCAACTCCCGTTTACCGGAGGAACACTTTGGGTACTACCAAACGTCACAACGTAACTGGGTGATTATAAAGGAGTACTACAGGTGTCACCAATGGTAGATGTTGGGTTGGCGTATTTCGAGATTAGGGTTTGTCACTCCGATTGTCGAAGAGGTATCTCTGGGCCCTCTCGGTAATGCACATCACATAAGCCTTGCAAGCACTGCAACTAATATGTTAGTTGTGAGATGATGTATTATGGAACGAGTAAAGAGACCTGCCCGTAACGAGATTGAACTAGGTATTGGATACCGACGATCGAATCTCGGGCAAGTAACATACCGATGACAAAGGGAACAACGTACGTTGTTATGCGGTCTGACCGATAAAGATCTTCGTAGAATATGTAGGAGCCAATATGGGCATCCAGGTCCCGCTATTGGTTATTGACCGGAGACATGTCTCGGTCATGTCTACATTGTTCTCGAACCGTAGGGTCCGCACGCTTAACGTTACGATGACAATTATTATGAGTTTATGCATTTTGATGTACCGAAGGTTGTTCGGAGTCCCGGATGTGATCACAGACATGACGAGGAGTCTCGAAATGGTTGAGACATAAAGATTGATATATTGGAAGCCTATGTTTGGACACCGGAAGTGTTCCGGGTGAAATCGGGATTTTACCGGAATACCGGGAGGGTTACCGGAACCCCCCGGGAGGCAAATGGGCCTATTGGGCCTTAGTGGAAAAGTGAAAAGGGGCTGCCCACAAGGGCTGTGCGCCTCCCCCCTTCCGTAGTCCTATTAGGACTAGAAGAAGGGGCCGGCCCCCCTCTCTTCTCTCTTCTCCTTGAAGAGTCCTATTAGGAATAGGATTGGGGGGGAGTCCTACTCCCGGTAGGAGTGGGACTCCCCCTGCGCCTCTCTCCCTTGGCCGGCCGAACCCCTCCCCCTGCTCCTTTATATACGGGGGCAGGGGGCACCCCATAGACACACAAGTCGATCATTGTTGATCGTTCCTTAGCCGTGTGCGGTGCCCCCTGCCACCAAATTCCACCTCGGTCATATCGTTGTAGAGCTTAGGCGAAGCCCTACGTCGGTAGTACATCAAGATCGTCACCATGCCGTTGTGCTGACGGAACTCTTCCTCGATGCTTTGCTGGATCGGAGCTCGAGGATCGTCATCGAGCTGAACGTGTGCTAAGAACTCGGAGGTGCCGGAGTAACGGTGCTTGGATCGGTCGGATCGGGAAGAAGACGTACGACTACTTCCTCTACATTGTGAGATCGCTTCCGCAGTCGGTCTGTGTTGGTACGTAGACAATACTCTCCCCCTCGTTGCTATGCATCACCATGATCTTGCGTGTGCGTAGGAAAATTTTCGAAATTACTACGTTACCCAACAGTGGCATCCGAGCCTAGGTTTTATGGTTTGATGTTATTTGCACGAGTAGAACACAAGTGAGTTGTGGGCGATACAAGTCATACTGCCTACCAGCATGTCATACTTTGGTTCGGCGGTATTGTTGGGTGAGACGATCCGGACCAACCTTACGCGTACTCTTACGCGAGACCGGTTCCCTCGACGTGCTTTGCACATAGATGGCTTGCGGAAGACTGTCTCTCCAGCTTTAGTTGAACCAAGTGTGACTACGCCCGGTCCTTGAGAAGGTTAAAACGGAGTCTATTTTACGAACTATCGTTGTGGTTTTGATGCGTAGGTGAGATGAGTTCTTACTTAAAGCCCGTAGCAGCCACGTAAAACTTGCAACAACAAAGTAGAGGACGTCTAACTTGTTTTTGCAGGGCATGTTGTGATGTGATATGGTCAAGGCATGATGCTGATTTTATTGTATGAGATGATCATGTTTTGTAACCGAGTTATCGGCAACTGGCAGGAGCCATATGGTTGTCGCTTTATTGTATGCAATGCAATCGCGATGTAATGCTTTACTTTATTACTAAGCGGTAGTGATAGTCGTGGAAGCATAAGATTGGCGAGACGACAACGATGCTACGATGGAGATCAAGGTGTCGCGCCGGTGACGATTGTGATCATGACGGTGCTTCGGAGATGGAGATCACAAGCACAAGATGATGATGGCCATATCATATCACTAATATTGATTGCATGTGATGTTTATCCTTTTATGCATCTTATCTTGCTTTGATTGACGGTAGCATTATAAGATGATCTCTCACTAAATTATCAAGAAGTGTTCTCCCTGAGTATGCACCGTTGCCAAAGTTCGTCGTGCCCAGACACCACGTGATGATCGGGTGTGATAAGCTCTACGTCCATCTACAACGGGTGCAAGCCAGTTTTGCACACGCAGAATGCTCAGGTTAAACTTGACGAGCCTAGCATATGCAGATATGGCCTCGGAACACAGAGACCGAAAGGTCGAGCGTGAATCATATGGTAGATATGATCAACATGACGATGTTCACCATTGAAAACTACTCCATCTCACGTGATGATCGGTTATGGTTTAGTTGATTTGGATCACGTGATCACTTAGAAGATTAGAGGGATGTCTATCTAAGTGGGAGTTCCTAAGTAATTTGATTAACTGAACTTAAACTTATCATGAACTTAGTACCTGATAGTATCTTGCTTGTTTATGTTGCTTGTAGATAGATGGGTCGTGCTATTGTTCCGTTGAATTTTAATGCGTTCCTTGAGAAAGCAAAGTTGAAAGATGATGGTAGCAATTACACGGACTGGGTCCGTAACCTGAGGATTATCCTCATTGCTGCACAGAAGAATTACGTCCTAGAAGCACCGCTGGGTGCCAGGCCTATTGCTGGAGCAACACCAGATGTTATGAACGTCTGGCAGAGCAAAGCTGATGACTACTCGATAGTTCAGTGTGCCATGCTTTACGGCTTAGAATCGGGAATTCAACGACGTTTTGAACGTCATGGAGCATATGAGATGTTCCAGGAGTTGAAGTTAATATTTCAAGCAAATGCCCGAATTGAGAGATATGAAGTCTCCAATAAGTTCTATAGCTGCAAGATGGAGGAGAACAGTTCTCTCAGTGAGCATATACTCAAAATGTCTGGGTATAATAATCACTTGATTCAGATGGGAGTTAATCTTCCAGATGATTGCGTCATTGACAGAATTCTCCAATCACTGCCACCAAGCTACAAGAGCTTCGTGATGAACTATAATATGCAAGGGATGAACAAGACTATTCCCGAGCTCTTCGCAATGCTGAAAGCTGCGGAGGTAGAAATCAAGAAGGAGCATCAAGTGTTGATGGTTAACAAAACCACTGGTTTCAAGAAAAAGGGCAAAGGGAAGAAGAAAGGGAACTTCAAGAAGAACAGCAAGCAAGTTGCTGCTCAGGAGAAGAAACCTAAGTCTGGACCTAAGCCTGAAACTGAGTGCTTCTACTGCAAGCAGACTGGTCACTGGAAGCGGAACTGCCCCAAGTATTTGGCGGATAAGAAGGATGGCAAGGTGAACAGAGGTATATGTGATATACATGTTATTGATGTGTACCTTACTAGAGCTCGCAGTAGCACCTGGGTATTTGATACTGGTTCTGTTGCTAATATTTGCAACTCGAAACAGGGACTACGGAATAAGTGGACGCTAGCAAAGGACGAGGTGACGATGCGCGTGGGAAACGGTTCCAAAGTCGATGTGATCGCAGTCGGCACGCTACCTCTACATCTACCTTCGGGATTAATATTAGACCTAAATAATTGTTATTTGGTTCCAGCGTTGAGCATGAACATTATATCTGGATCTTGTTTGATGCGAGACGGTTATTCATTTAAATCAGAGAATAATGGTTGTTCTATTTATACGAGTAATATCTTTTATGGTCATGCACCCTTGAAGAGTGGTCTATTCTTATTGAATCTCGATAATAGTGATACACATATTCATAATGTAGAAGCCAAAAGATGTAGAGTTGATAATGATAGTGCAACTTATTTGTGGCACTGCCGTTTAGGTCATATCGGGGTAAAGCGCATGAAGAAACTCCATACTGATGGGCTTTTGGAACCACTTGATTATGAATCACTTGGTACTTGCGAACCGTGCCTCATAGGCAAGATGACTAAAACACCGTTCTCCGGTACTATGGAGAGAGCAACAGATTTATTGGAAATCATACATACCGATGTATGTGGTCCGATGAATATTGAGGCTCGTGGCGGATATCGTTATTTTCTCACCTTCACAGATGATTTAAGCAGATATGGGTATATCTACTTAATGAAACATAAGTCTGAAACATTTGAAAAGTTCAAGGAATTTCAGAGTAAAGTTGAAAATCATCGTAACAAGAAAATAAAGTTTCTACGATCTGATCGTGGAGGAGAATATTTGAGTTACGAGTTTGGTATACATTTGAAAAATTGTGGAATAGTTTTGCAACTCGCGCCACCTGGAACACCACAGCGTAATGGTGTGTCCGAACGTCTTAATCGTACTTTACTAGATATGGTGCGATCTATGATGTCTCTTACTGATTTACCGCTATCGTTTTGGGGTTATGCTTTAGAGACGGCTGCATTCACGTTAAATAGGGCACCATCAAAATCCGTTGAGACGACGCCTTATGAACTATGGTTTGGCAAGAAACTAAAGTTGTCGTTTCTTAAAGTTTGGGGCTGCGATGCTTATGTGAAAAAGCTTCAACCTGATAAGCTCGAACCCAAAGCGGAGAAATGTGTCTTCATAGGATATCCAAAGGAAACTGTTGGGTATACCTTCTATCACAGATCCGAAGGCAAGACATTCGTTGCTAATAATGGATCATTTCTAGAGAAGGAGTTTCTCTCGAAAGAAGTGAGTGGGAGGAAAGTAGAACTTGACGAGGTAACTGTACCTGCTCCCTTATTGGAAAATAGTACATCACAGAAAACTGTTTCTGCGACACCTATACCAATTAGTGAGGAAGCTAATGATGATGATCATGAAACTTCAGGGCAAGATACTACTGAACCACGTAGATCAACCAGAGTGAGATCCGCACAAGAGTGGTATGGTAATCCAGTTCTGGAAGTCATGCTACTAGATCATGATGAACCTACGAACTATGAAGAAGCGATGGTGAGCCCAGATTCCGCAAAATGGCTTGAGGCCATGAAATCTAAGATGGGATCCATGTATGAGAACTAAGTATGGACTTTGGTTGACTTGCCCGATGATCGGCAAGCAATTGAGAATAAATGGATCTTCAAGAAAAAGACTGACGCTGACGGTAATATTACTGTCTATAAAGCTCGACTTGTCGCAAAAGGTTTTCGACAAGTTCAAGGGGTTGACTACGATGAGACATTCTCACCCGTAGCGATGCTTAAGTCCGTCAGAATTATGTTAGCAATTGCTGCGTTTTATGATTATGAAATATGGCAAATGGATGTCAAAACTGCATTCCTGAATGGATTTCTGGAAGAAGAGTTGTATATGATGCAACCAGAAGGTTTTGTCGATCCGAAGGGAGCTAACAAAGTGTGCAAACTCCAGCGATCCATTTATGGACTGGTGCAAGCATCTCGGAGTTGGAATAAATGCTTTGATAGTGTGATCAAAGCATTTGGCTTTATACAGACTTTTGGAGAAGCCTGTATTTACAAGAAAGTGAGTGGGAGCTCTGTAGCATTTCTGATATTATATGTGGATGACATATTGCTGATTGGAAATGATATAGAATTTCTGGATAGCATGAAGGGATACTTGAATAAAAGTTTTTCGATGAAAGACCTCGGGGAAGCTGCTTACATATTAGGCATAAAGATCTATAGAGATAGATCAAGACGGTTAATTGGACTTTCACAAAACACATACCTTGACAAGATTTTGAAGAAGTTCAAAATGGATCAAGCAAAGAAAGGGTTCTTGCCTGTGTTACAAGGTGTGAAGTTGAGTCAGACTCAATGCCCGACCACTGCAGAAGATAGAGAGAAAATGAAAGATGTTCCCTATGCTTCAGCCATAGGCTCTATCATGTATGCAATGCTGTGTACCAGACCTGATGTGTGCCTTGCTATAAGTTTAGCAGGGAGGTACCAAAGTAATCCAGGAGTGGATCACTGGACAGCGGTCAAGAACATCCTGAAATACCTGAAAAGGACTAAGGATATGTTTCTCGTATATGGAGGTGACAAAGAGCTCACCGTAAGAGGTTACGTTGATGCAAGCTTTGACACTGATCCGGACGATTCTAAATCGCAAACCGGATACGTGTTTACTTTAAACGGTGGAGCTGTTAGTTGGTGCAGTTCTAAACAAAGCGTCGTAGCGGGATCTACATGTGAAGCGGAGTACATAGCTGCTTCGGAAGCAGCAAACGAAGGAGTCTGGATGAAGGAGTTCATATCCGATCTAGGTGTCATACCTAGTGCATCGGGTCCAATGAAAATCTTTTGTGACAATACTGGTGCAATTGCTTTGGCAAAGGAATCCAGATTTCACAAAAGGACCAAACACATCAAAAGACGCTTCAACTCCATCCGGGATTTAGTCCAGGTGGGAGACATAGAGATTTGCAAGATACATACGGATCTGAATGTTGCAGACCCGTTGACTAAGCCTCTTCCACGAGCAAAACATGATCAGCACCAAGGCTCCATGGGTGTTAGAATCATTACTGTGTAATCTAGATTATTGACTCTAGTGCAAGTGGGAGACTGAAGGAAATATGCCCTAGAGGCAATAATAAAGTTATTATTTATTTCCTTATATCATGATAAATGTTTATTATTCATGCTAGAATTGTATTAACCGGAAACATAATACATGTGTGAATACATAGACCAACAGAGTGTCACTAGTATGCCTCTACTTGACTAGCTCGTTAATCAAAGATGGTTATGTTTCCTAACCATGAACAAAGCGTTGTTATTTCATTAACGAGGTCACATCATTAGTTGAATGATCTGATTGACATGACCCATTCCATTAGCTTAGCACCCGATCGTTTAGTATGTTGCTATTGCTTTCTTCATGACTTATACATGTTCCTATAACTATGAGATTATGCAACTCCCGTTTACCGGAGGAACACTTTGGGTACTACCAAATGTCACAACGTAACTGGGTGATTATAAAGGAGTACTACAGGTGTCACCAATGGTAGATGTTGGGTTGGCGTATTTCGAGATTAGGGTTTGTCACTCCGATTGTCGGAGAGGTATCTCTGGGCCCTCTCGGTAATGCACATCACATAAGCCTTGCAAGCACTGCAACTAATATGTTAGTTGTGAGATGATGTATTACGGAATGAGTAAAGAGACTTGCCCGTAACGAGATTGAACTAGGTATTGGATACCGACGATCGAATCTCGGGCAAGTAACATATCGATGACAAAGGGAACAACGTATGTTGTTATGCGGTCTGACCGATAAAGATCTTCGTAGAATATGTAGGAGCCAATATGGGCATCCAGGTCCCGCTATTGGTTATTGACCGGAGACGTGTCTCGGTCATGTCTACATTGTTCTCAAACCGTAGGGTCCGCACGCTTAACGTTACGATGACAGTTATTATGAGTTTATGCATTTTGATGTACCGAAGGTTGTTCGGAGTCCCGGATGTGATCACGGACATGACGAGGAGTCTCGAAATGGTCGAGACGTAAAGATTGATATATTGGAAGCCTATGTTTGGACACTGGAAGTGTTCCGGGTGAAATCGGGATTTTACCGGAATACCGGGAGGGTTACCGGAACCCCCCGGGAGGCAAATGGGCCTATTGGGCCTTAGTGGAAAAGTGAAAAGGGGCTGCCCACAAGGGCTGCGCGCCTCCCCTTCCCTAGTCCTATTAGGACTAGGAGAAGGGGCCGGCCCCCCTCTCTTCTCTCTTCTCCTTGAAGAGTTCTATTAGGAATAGGATTGGGGGGGAGTCCTACTCCCGATAGGAGTGGGACTCCCCCTGCGCCTCTCTCCCTTGGCCGGCCGAACCCCTCCCCCTGCTCCTTTATGTACGGGGGAAGGCGGCACCCCATAGACACACAAGTCGATCATTGTTGATCGTTCCTTAGCCGTGTGCGGTGCCCCCTGCCACCAAATTCCACCTCGGTCATATCGTTGTAGAGCTTAGGCGAAGCCCTGCGTCAGTAGTACATCAAGATCGTCACCACGCCGTTGTGCTGACGGAACTCTTCCTCGACGCTTTGCTGGATCGGAGCCCGAGGATCGTCATCGAGCTGAACGTGTGCTAAGAACTCGGAGGTGCCGGAGTAACGGTGCTTGGATCGGTCGGATCGGGAAGAAGACGTACGACTACTTCCTCTACGTTGTGAGATCGCTTCCGCAGTCGGTCTGCGTTGGTACGTAGACAATACTCTCCCCCTCGTTGCTATGCATCACCATGATCTTGCGTGTGCGTAGGAAAATTTTCGAAATTACTACGTTACCCAACAGAGACTTCATATCTCTCAACTCGGGTATTTGCTTGAAATATTAACTTCAACTCCTGGAACATCTCATATGGTCCATGACGTTCAAAACGTCTTTGAAGTCCCGATTCTAAACTGTTAAGCATGGTGCACTAAACTATCAAATAGTCATCATATTGAGCTAGCCAAACGTTCATAACGTCTGCATCTGCTCCTGCAATAGGTCTGTCACCTAGCGGTGCATTAAGGACAAAATTCTTCTGTGCAGCAATGAGTATAAACCTCAGATCATGGATCCAATCCGCATCATTGCTACTAACATCTTTCAACACAATTTTCTCTAGGAACATATCAAAATAAACACAGGGAAGCAACAACGCGAGTTATTGATCTACAACATGATTTGCAAAATACTACCAGGACTAAGTTCATGATAAATTTAAGTTCAATTTAATCATATTACTTAAGAACTCCCACTTAGATAGACATCCCTCTAATCCTCTAAGTGATCACGTGATCCAAATCAACTAAACCATAACCGATCATCATGTGAGATGGAGTAGTTTTCAATGGTGAACATCGTTATGTTGATCATATCTACTATATGATTCACGCTCGACCTTTCGGTCTCTGTGTTCCGAGGCCATATCTGCATATGCTAGGCTCGTCAAGTTTAACCTGAGTATTCTGCGTGTGCAAAACTGGCTTGCACCCGTTGTAGATGGACGTAGAGCTTATCACACCCGATCATCACGTGGTGTCTGGGCACGACGAACTTTGGCAACGGTGCATACTCAGGGAGAACACTTCTTGATAATTTAGTGAGAGATCATCTTATAATGCTACCGTCAATCAAAGCAAGATAAGATGCATAAAAGGATAAACATCACATGCAATCAATATAAGTGATATGATATGGCCATCATCATCTTGTGCTTGTGATCTCCGTCTCCGAAGCACCGTCATGATCACCATCGTCACCGGCGCGACACCTTGATCTCCATCGTAGCATCGTTGTCGTCTCGCCAATCTTATGCTTCCACGACTATCACTACCGCTTACCAATAAAGTAAAGCATTACATCGCGATTGCATTGCATACAATAAAGCGACAACCATATGCTTCCTGCTAGTTGCCGATAACTTGGTTACAAAACATGATCATCTCATACAATAAAATCAGCATCATGCCTTGACCATATCACATCACAACATGCCCTGCAAAAACAAGTTAGACGTCCCCTACTTTGTTGTTGCAAGTTTTACGTGGCTGCTACGGGCTTTAAGCAAGAACTCATCTCACCTACGCATCAAAACCACAACGATAGTTTGTCAAATAGACTCCGTTTTAACCTTCTCAAGGACCGGGCGTAGCCACACTCGGTTCAACTAAAGTTGGAGAGACAGTCGCCCGCAAGCCATCCATGTGCAAAGCACGTCGAGGGAACCGGTCTCGCGTAAGCGTACGCGTAAGGTTGGTCCGGGTCGTCTCGTCCAACAATACCGCCGAACCAAAGTATGATATGCTGGTAGGCAGTATGACTTGTATCGCCCACAACTCACTTGTGTTCTACTCATGCAAATAACATCAAACCATAAAACCTAGGCTCTGATACCACTGTTGGGGAACGTAGTAATTTCAAAATTTTCCTACGCACACGCAAGATCATGGTGATGCATAGCAACGAGGGGGAGAGTCTGATCTACGTACCCTTGTAGATCGCAACGGAAGCGTTGACACAACATAGAGGAAGTAGTCGTACGTCTTCTTCCCGATCCGACCGATCGAAGCACCGTTACTCCGGCACCTCCGAGTTCTTAGCACACGTTCAGCTCGATGACGATCCTCGGGCTCCGATCCAGCAAAGCATCGAGGAAGAGTTCTGTCAGCACGACGGCGTGGTGAAGATCTTGATGTACTACCGACGCAGGGCTTCGCCTAAGCACTGCAACAATATGATCGAGGTGGAATTTGGTGGCAGGGGGCACCGCACACGGCTAAGGAACGATCACCAAGGATCAACTTGTGTGTCTAGAGGTGCCCCCTGCCCCCGTATATAAAGGATCCAAGGGGAGGGGCTGGCCGGCCAAGGAGGGAGGCGCAGGAGGAGTCCTACTCCTACTGGGAGTAGGACTCCCCCCTCCAATCCTATTCCAACTAGGACTCCAAGGGGGAAAGAGAGAGAGAGGTGGCCGGCCACCTCTCCTAGTCCTAATAGGACTAGGGGAGGGGAGGAGGCGCGCAGCCCTCCATGGCAGCCCCATTCTCCTTTCCACTAAGGCCCATGTAGGCCCATTTGGCTCCCGGGGGGTTCCGGTAACCCTCCCGGTATTCCGGTAAAATCCCGATTTCACCCGAAACACTTCCGGTGTCCAAACATAGGCTTCCAATATATCGATCTTTATGTCTCGACCATTTCGAGACTCCTCGTCATGTCCGTGATCACATCCGGGACTCCGAACAACCTTCGGTATATCAAAATGCATAAACTCATAATAACTGTCATCATAACGTTAAGCGTGCGGACCCTACGGTTCGAGAACAATGTAGACATGACCGAGACACGTCTCCGGTCAATAACCAATAGCGGGACCAGGATGCCCATATTGGCTCCTACATATTTTACGAAGATCTTTATCGGTCAGACCGCATAACAACATACGTTGTTCCCTTTGTCATCGGTATGTTACTTGCCCGAGATTCGATCGTCGGTATCCAATACCTAGTTCAATCTCGTTACCGGCAAGTCTCTTTACTCGTTCCGTAATACATCATCTCACAACTAACATATTAGTTGCAGTGCTTGCAAGGCTTATGTGATGTGCATTACCGAGAGGGCCCAGAGATACCTCTCCGACAATCGGAGTGACAAATCCTATTCTCGAAATACGCCAACCCAACATCTACCATTGGAAACACCTGTAGTACTCCTTTATAATCACCCATTTACATTGTGACGTTTGGTAGTACCCAAAGTGTTCCTCCGGCAAACGGGAGTTGCATAATCTCATAGTCATAGGAACATGTATAAGTCATGAAGAAAGCAATAGCAACATACTAAACGATCGGGTGCTAAGCTAATGGAATGGGTCATGTCAATCAGATCATTCAACTAATGATGTGACCTCGTTAATCAAATAACAACTCCTTGTTCATGGTTAGGAAACTTAACCATCTTTGATTAACGAGCTAGTCTAGTAGAGGCATACTAGTGACACTCTGTTTGTCTATGTATTCACACATGTATTATGTTTGCGGTTAATACAATTCTAGCATGAATAATAAACATTTATCATGATATAAGAAAATAAATAATAACTTTATTATTGCCTCTAGGGCATATTTCCTTCAAAAAAGGTGTGAACTCCTTTGTCAAACTATATCGTTGGCTTAATCAAGGGTGCAGTAGGTTGCCAACGGTCAAGGTGGTGCTGCTTGACCGGCGGATGCTTTGGAGTTCATGGAAGATCAAATTTGCACTCGCTTTATCTTTTCATTAAAAGATCTAGGAAATTTGCTCCTTCATGTCTTTCATGCCACTCAGGGATTCGCCAAAAGTGTTAATTTGAGCATGCGTAATGTGTTACCTGATCAAATATTGTTAATGTAATTGATGGTTTGTCAAATTAGTATGTGTTTACGTGGTCGAATATTGTTGACAGGAGAGTAACAACTCAATTTCTCATCCATTGGATCTGATTACAAAGTCATAAATTATGAGTGTGGTAGTATTAGTTTATAGTTAATTATGCTGACACACACCCGTCTTCCTGGAGTGGGACGTTATCGATTTCGTTCACTCGCCACTTTGTTCAATCTGACATGCCATCTACATGAGTCTTTGTAGTATCCCGGGGCTTACTTTTTGAGTGAATTCCAGCAACCTTTTAATCCCTCTAATCTGCATTTTCAATTTATTGTTTGCAGCTACAGAGACAAAACAATTATTTTGAAATAAATTGTGTCAATAATGAAATTTCAATATCTCACCGAATTATAGCATGCTAGCTGGATGAGTTAGCTGACCCTTGAAGGAGTATTTACTGGAGCAGGGTAGAAATATAAAGATTTGAATTTTCTATTAACTAGTATTCCCTCCGTACCATAATGTAATATGTTTTATTGTTAAAAAACATTTTACATTATGGGACGGAGGTTGTAGTACCCTAGCTGGATCAGCTAACTCATCAAGCTAGCGTGCGCAGCTGTGGATATCAGTATAGTCTTCCTTTCTGTTTCAACCAGGGGGGTTTGCTAGGTCAAACTGATATTGCAAGGCAGTGATTGGACTATACATATACCACTCCAGTTGGACAGATAAATCATGAAAGCCTGAACACGCATTATAATATGTTAAATGTAACAGAGTATGTTACTTCTAATTTACCAAGAAAATTCCCTCAAAATTTGGGGTCCTGTTTTTTCTTCAGCAGATCGAACATGATATTATTGCAACCACAAACATTCCCCTTGCAGCTAGTAAAAAAAGGAACATAACATACTCCCAAGGAGCACTATAAAATAAATAGGTTGTGACAACAGGAATCACTGATTAATTTTAGGAAGAACTCACTTGACGAACTGCCTGAGGCGAGAAATGTCAGGGTCGTAGGTGGAGGGGCGCCGCTTCACCTGGAGGCAGCCGAATCAGGTGCTGCAAAGTCTGATGGATTAGCTCTACTAACCAGTACGATTGATGAACTTTAATTGTCTTGAAAAACTTTTCTGGAAAGCATAGGAGCAGACCTAAGATTTGGATTTACCACCGTTGCCTCAAAGGCATGTTGATTTTTTTTGAAAGAAGCATGTTGATTAATTATATGTGTCAACAACAAAAAGACAGGTGTTACTTATGACTTCTGAAAGTGCAGCTTGGGTTCATGAGATAAAGAGATTGATCCATTCCAGTATGATGCGCATGAAGCTGGACAAGGCATTGATGAATCAGATGCTTATGAAGAGGTGAGCACAAATTCTGGAGAAGGTGCTCATCAATCTGATGAAATACAGAGTTCTAAAAATATTTGTGAGGAGTCTGAAAAATTGACGGTAAAAATCACATGATACGACCTTTGGTAATACCTATTTCGTTAAAAATAAATCTGAACCTGTAGACCTTGAACACATAAAAACATGGCTAGGTGAAGGTTCCAACTTACAATGATAGCAAGGAAAATAATAGAAACAAAAATAAGTTGGAGACATCCTAGTCAGGACCACTAAAATAGATGATATACATTAGTGTATGTCAGAGAACATTGGTTCAGCATGGAATCTCTTAACTACTTCAATAACCCCATTTGTTTTTGTGCAGGATGAAATGGACAAACTCAGAGGAAACTAAAGAAGCTGTAAGACCAGGGGCATAAGTACATAACCATGAAGACAGCATCCTATTGCGAAGGAAAAATAATGTTTTCCAGAGTATCAGCAGGAGGGTAATATATAAATATAATGAACTCGATCAAGTCATGCTTAAGTTTTAACTGTTTGAGAATGCACACATTATAACCTAAACATAACTACATGAAAAAGCAAACACTCATTCTGTAATCTGTATAGAGTAAGTTGCAAGTATTTCCATCTGAACTGTAGTACATATGATCTTGACAGGATCCTTCTGTAATTCTTTAAGAGAACTGCCTGCTTTTATACACCCCTCCACCTTACTTATCTCAAACAAATCAACAAATTAAGTAGATAAGTAGATGGGCAAAGAAGTATCAAACTTGCATATCTTATTACTTGGAGAAGAATCTTCTGAGTTGCATTACATATAGTAGCCGGCCGGAGGAAATGTGGATCATGTTTGGAATTCCCCATGTCATTGCTTGTAGGCAGAGCGGCTCCTATGGCTGGCGCTGAGGTGCTGCAACCTAGAGCGGAAGCAGCGGCCGCCCATCACGTCCGACGCCCCACTGGAGACCGATGGCCATCATGCTGGCGACTGCAAGTTAATCCCGGAAATGGAGGCAAGGAAACTGAAGAACCGTGCCAATAAATAGTAGTAGTATCATTACTTCCTCTTCTGAATCTATAATACACTGGAGTTCAGTTTGTGAGGTGCTATAGTGGTAGCATTTTATCTTGTGAATGTACTGTGCATCCATCTCATTGTAATTAAAATTTTTTATCATGTCAAGCGAGTGGCAAAATATTTCAGGACTCAATGACCGCGTTAAGTATAATATGTAAACAATAATTATTATAGCGGTACGCAGCAGAAATGGAAACGCCGTCAAGCGCCTTAAGAACCGGCCAGCCCACTAGATCTTCTGAATGCATATCTTTTCGGTGCTTCTGAATTGTTTGATCGATTTCATATCTTTTATGCCGAGAGCAATGCTTCCGCTGCTATACTTGATGCAATATCAATCAGTGCGATTCGACCTACAAGCAAGAAAGAAAGAGAAGAAAGAAGAAGCATGATTTGAAGCGATTGTTAAGATTCAGCACCATCTTGTAGGCTTTCAAGATCCAACAATATATGCGTGTTGAAAGCAGAGTAGCTCCTCTTTCACTGGTCACTCACCCAGCTTTGATCCGTAGACGTACATATATGCACAATAACGGGTTTTGCTTCTGTCTGCAATGCATTGTGTGTTATCAACAGCTTCTCTGACCAGCAGGTGACAACCATCTTCAGCTGAAATTCCATCACATATCATGCCGTGGATTGAAAATTCGTCATGTACTATAACCTTCTGATGAGAACACCCGCCCACTTGGTAGCCCTCACCGGATCCGCCGAATCCGCCTGATCCATCGCCCACAACATGATCTGCAATGAATGGTACTTCTCCCTCCTCCCGAACTGCGTTTTGATTTTCGGTTTGCCATTTTTTTCGGTCCTGAACGAAATGGCCGAATTTCGGTCATTTCAAAAATTACGGCAAAATTTCGGACGAAATTATAAAATCAAATTTTGAATTTTCAGACAAAATTTGGCCGAAATTTGGCCGAAATTCGGCCGAAATTTGACCAAACATTCACAGAAATTTGAAATCAAGCTAAGCAAAAGCATAGCAGCCCAACAACCATCAGGAGTAATCATATAATGTTTAGCAAATTAGCTCTAGGGATTAAAATAAGAGCGTCAGTCCAATATGACCCTCACGCACATTAGTTCTAAACTTACAGTCCACAACCATCACATCATAGTTCAAAGTTTAAATACTTCAGTACAACCAACTCTAGGAATTTAAAGGATTTCACATAGAAACAGCTCCAAAAGACAACCATCAAAGCATCACAACGAACAACAACTCCAAAAGAAATCCATGAAAGCATGGACGGGGAGGTCTTGTTCCATTGAAAAAGCTCCAGCTTCCATGCTCCAAGCCTCCAACTAGTATCATGCTCCAAGCTCCAGCTAGGTACCATTTAAAAGACAAATACAAGTGATAAGTAGCATTTAGAACAACACTACTACATCATAAGTAGCAACTAGAATAGCACTACTAAGAGATAAGTAGCAATTAGAACAGCACTAGTATGTGAGTGGTAGCAATTGGAACAGCACTAGTAGGTGATAAGTAGCAATTACAACAGCCATACAAGAAGATAAGTAGAAATTACAACAGTACTACACGATAATTGACAAGTAGCAATTAGAACATCAGTATTGATCATTACACAATAAGCATACACATTAGAGCACCAGAATAAGAAAGCAATGTACATCAAGCTATTTAAAGATCAACCGCTTCAAACATATGCATCAAGCTAAGTAATCATCATGAAGAAGAAACACCGAAAAGAAGAGACTTACCAAATCTACGAGTAGAGGCTGTTGACTTCCTTGGTCTTCTTCCTAACAAGTCGTCCAGATCTACGAGTCTCCAAATTGCCAATGGTTGCTTGTGTCTCCTTTTCAACTTGTACTTGTGTCTCTTCTTCCACTTGCATTTGTGTTTCTTGCTGATCTTGTTGATCATCCTCATCATCCTCACTCACCCCATCATCATCCTCACTCTCATTATCAACATATTCATTCTCGTTGTCGTCATCCTCACTGTCAGTTTCGACATACTCATTCTCCTCATCATGATTCCTCTTTCTTTTCTTCTTATTAGCCTTTGTACCAACATAAGAATCCTTCCTGCTTGAGTTGAGGCGCCTTATTTTCTCAAAAACAGCACTGGCCGCATCGGCTCCATCCAAAATTGGATCCTCTTCATCCTCATTCAGCCACTCCATTATTGGATTTGTCTCATCGAACATTGTTGTATCTATCAGCAGTGCACTTGGATCAACCTCTTTATCTATATCTCTCTCTTTCTCTTGATCTTCTTCAGCTCGTATCTTCAAGGTTTGGATAGTAAACCAAGTAAATTATATGACATGCAAGGACAATACAAGGTACAAAGTAAATTTGAGTTGGTTTATACCTTTAGGTTGTAGCGGACAGAAACTAGCTTGTGGAGCTTGTCATATAAAAGGCGATTTCTTGGCTTTGTGTGCACCAAAGCAAAGGCGCTCCAGTTCCTCTCACACCCACTAGATGAGACACATTGTGAGCAAATTCTCATTGCGCACTTCTGCAATGCAGGAACATCCCCTCCAAATTGAAACCACCACTGGGCTGCAAGATATCACCAATGAAATTTTCAAAATTACACAAAACAAAAGGAAATGGAAATTCTAAAACCAAAAGACCACGACTTACTTGGCTCCATTCTCGCCGCAGCTTCTTGTGCTAATCTGGTCCCAAACCTTCCTTGGCACTCCCTAAACTTACTAACTTCATCAATGGCTGAAAGAGCACTCTTTGGATCTAATATCTTCGCTATCGCATCTGTTAGTGCAGTAGCATAATTTGTATGGTTGCAAAGGTTGAGGCTATAATGTGTATATGGATCAAGGACGGCAGCTGCAACCATAAACGTATCTTCTTCCATTGCATCTATCCTCTTGCACACCTTGCGCATGAAACTAAGGTACAACCTTGATGTAGGGCCTAGATGTGCTTCCATCCGTTGTATAGCGAGCATCATACTTTTTTTGAAGCCAGAAAGAGTGCATTGTTTCTGCGTATCAGCATACCTCATGGCCTTATAAAGTGGCCTTAACGAACCTAGTACCCACTCTAGTGCATTCCACCAAACATTACTAGACAAACATTCTTCAGAAAACACGTATCCAGGCTCATAGCTCCACTGACACTCTTTCCAATCGTGAGAAACCATCCACTCCCTAAATTTATCTTTCTTCAAATGGTAACTCTCAAGGAACATGAAGACAGTCCCAAACCGGGTGGCATTTGGTCTAATTAGTTCACCACCTATGTTCTTCTTCATGTTATCATGTAGATTATTGTGCTTATGCAAGAACCTACAGATTGTCTTGGCACTCTTGACTATCACATCAACCTCAGGAAACTTGGCTATATCTTTTAACATAAGATTGACGGTGTGAGCAGCACACGGTTGCCAAACAATATGAGAGTACTTTGGTTCTTCTATAAGGGTTTTGCAAGCTTTTTTATAATTGGACCCATTATCGGTTACGATTTGAACTATATGTTCATGGCCTATCTCTTCTACAACCTTCTCAATCTCTCTATAGATAAAGTCTGCAAAATTATGTAAGATGCATATACCTAGTTAGAAAAAATCAAGTATTTTAAGAACATAAAACAATTCTAGGACAGATCCAAGTATTCAAGAAGCATGTATTGTAAGAACATATGTAAAATGCATATATACCTACTTAGAACAAAGCATTAGGAACATAAAACAATTCTAGGACAGATCCAAGTATTCAAGAAAAGTATTGTAAGAACATATGTATATACCTAACTAGAACAAAGCAAATATTTTCATGAACATAAGACAATTCTAGGACAAATCCAAGTATTCAAGAAGAAAGTAAAACGCGAAGAAGAGGAGGAAGTAACCTGAATTCTGAGTCTGACCGGATGCATCAATAGTATTAAGGAAGAACATTCGTGTATTGCAATACACCATGAAGTTTATGAGACACATTCCTGTTGGACCAGTCCAAGAGTCACACATAAGAGTCACACCAAAGTTTTTCCAATCTTGTTTGAATTTCTGAACAAACGAAGTTGCTTCATCATAGTTTGCATCCAAATATTTTCCATCAATCTCCTTCGCGGTTGGTATAGGAGTAGGTCCTAATTGTTGAGTGATCTTCAAAGCAGCTCGGAAGTATGGACAGTCAGCTTTACGTCCAGCAATATCATTGGCATGAAAAAACTTGGACCAAGCTAGGCCAAGTGCATCTCTCGAATTAGGATCCAAAGCACTACTGATCTTGGGCTGCATAGATACTTTGTTGCTGCATAATTGCTTGTCAAAATATGCGGTGATACTCTTTTTGCCAACATCAACTCGCACATCACCCACACTCCCCTTGCCAATCCTCCTATCAACTCTGCGGGAGACATTCGGGTCACGCAATGCCTCTCGAATATTCATCTGAATTTCTTCTTCATCATCATCTATTATGTTAATCACCCTTCCTTGTTGATACAGCCCTTCCATAATATTTCTTTCAATTCTCAGCCTGCTATTTTGTTTCTCTCTTTTCTTCCTCTTCGATTCATCCCGGCACTCTCTCATTGCATCTCTCACATTTCTTGGCACATTTGGGCAGCTCCTCACGTTACCTACAATCCAACCAAGGTGCTCCTTGGCACGGGTTGCACCTCCACCTTTGTGCTTTAGGCCACAGTACATACAATGAAAACCCCCAGAATACGGCCATGTATGGTTCCAAGGATCATATAAGTTATTATCTTTAATTCCTGCATTGCAAAGTTACAAACAACATCACTTTAATTGAACCTAACAATATTCCATTTGCATCGTGTGAACAAGCAAAGCATAGTAATCTGGCAACATACCAAGCAAATACTCTAGAAATGTGCACCAATAAGATCAAGATATATGCCTTACTATATAGAAATATGAAAGAGAGATCCAAATACTCTAAACTGTGATCATCCTCATCTCACTACATGGACAACGCAGTGTACTGTTATGTACAATTTACAAACAAATACCAAATAGTTTCATGGAAGTACTGAATTAAGTGAGATCTCTATGCCATCTTTTTTTATTTGAACCAAGTTAGAGCTCTATAAGAAGCACATGCAATCTCATAGCTCATATCAAGTTAGTATATTACCTTTCCAAGAGCTTTGAGAACCACTTGCACTTGCATCATGGTTGCCGCTGCCATTCCTATTTGCAGTTCCATTACCTGAAAATCAAGTGACAAAAGGACACCGGTCAGTTATCAAGAGTAGGTAACTAAGGAAGCAACCCTTGCTTACTAGGGTGTCCTCATATTAATACGATCGACAACACATTATTACGTACAATTGCATATTCTCAACAACACAGTTTACGGGGGAGTCACTCGCAACATCCATCATACATAACAACTCAAGTTCAGCAGCAATTCATGGGCAAGCGCAGCTGAACCCAAGGCCTGTTCGGGTAACACGCGCGGAAGGAAACATAACAGCAGCTAGTGCGGTGTGCTTCTGCCTCGGCCAGCAGCAATTTTGTCCAAGTCGGTGGCTTCAAGGAGCAGTCCCCTTGTCCATGGAACAATTATATATTTTAGGATGTTCATAACAAAGTTTGTAACCCACTTTCTGTTGGACCAAAAGAAATATTACCAGATCTAGAGCATCCTTGGTGACTACAAGATGCATGTATAATTCAGATTAATAATGCCACTACTGTGTTCAACTCATCAAGACTCGATTTTTCTTACCCCGGTATGATATATGCATTTGCCAAGCCATTTACCAGGGACCTATCCTAAATCTAAAGCAGCACAAGTAGACACAGATTATAACCAAGAAACAAATCCACATCGATCTGAAATTGCTGAAGAACTGAAATAGCATACACGTACTTGGACGAGACAAATTGCTGAAGACTGAAACTGCATACACGTACTGAAACTGCATCAAGAACATATGTACCTTCCCAGTCAAGCGGACGCCCTCCATGCTGATGCCGCTGCTCCGTGCTACTGCCTCCGTTGAACTGGTCGGCTTGCGCTCCATCAGCTCCGTTGCCGGCGCCGCAGCTGCCAAGCACCATGCTGCAGTCTTGGAGAAGCAAAGGACAGGAAGTGGATGGCGTGGAGGCGAGGAGATGTGGAGGACGGCCAGAGAAGCGAGCGCCTTGGCCGGAGATGTGGAGGAGGGCGAGGAGATGTGGCCTGTGCGCGGCGGCGGCGCCGCACACAGGAAGAGGGACAGGGAACGAGTGATTCTAGGGTTAGGCCGTTTGGGTTTCGTGGTTTTGTCTCACCGGAAGCTAACTAGAAGGCTCTTGAAGCTGGGCCGGGCAAAAAAAATTCAAACTGGGCCGAATTATTCGGCCGATAGGCCCATATATCGGGCCCTAGCGAGACGGCCGAAAATCATTTTTTTCGGCCGAAAATCAAAACGCAGCTCCCGAACAGTTCCTTCTCCTCTTCCAGCGTATAAGTGAACCCAGCACCGCCTGCACCTCTACCCGCATCTCCTCCTTGGTGTTGAACCACGACCCGACCTCGAGCAGGCGTGTGCGCTTGCGCATGTCCTGCTCAGCAAACTACCTCAACCTCACCTCCGTTTTCTCCATCGCCGCCGCCGAGGCCCGAGGGTTTCCTCTGCTATCGATGCACTAAGCACTAGATGCGGTATGAAGGAGAACCTTGAATGCAAAATACTCTGACCATCTCCCCTCAAAGGCTTTAATACCCTCCCCCCCCCCCCCCCCGCCCGCCATGCGCGGCGCTCGAGGTGCGTTGTGCTGTAGGGCCAGTCTCTACCCTAAGCACATGACAGGGGAAGTGAACCGTGTCGCATGAAAACAACTCCTCACCATGGCACCGTGCATGACGATCCACCACGTGCCTGTCCTCGTCGGTGAGTAGCACACGACCCCATTGTACTACCACCCCTCCCTGGTAAACAAGTACTCCGGCCGTCTTAAAGTCCGGCAAGTACTAGGCCGACCACCGTGAGACGCCATGTGAGTCTGCCTTTCGAGTCGCTCATTTTCCAATCAACATCCACCCAGACGTATAGGGAGGTTTTGAGCGGTCATGTCTCATGTTGTAGATGCTCTTACCCTGCTGTTTTTGAGCGGTCATGAAGTACCTGTGATCCGTCTCGTGTCTATCTGCTACTCTACCCTTCTTTGTTGCCACTGTCCTTCATTGGCAAAAGTTAGGTTAGTTAGCAACAGCATCGGTCTCCAGCTGCAGCCAAAAATTAATAACGGCATTCGATTCACCTACAAACAAGCTCAACTTCAACTTTATCGTGGGGACATGGGCGTGTTGATATCTTCCCTGAGTTCATTTCTGCGAGAACTGTTTCTGCATCATGCTTCTCGGTGGTGGTATAACTGAATTAATCAGTAATTGCATCTGTAATGAACTAATAATGCATGAATAAGCACCGCCTTGCTTACTGCAGTTTTGATTGCATGAAGAACACGTGATGATAGTAAAATAAGGAAGAAATCTGGAAGCTTTTTTGGAGCAGGAAAAGGAAGCAATAGAGGAGTTCAGGGCAAACCTAGCTACTCTTCTGCTATCCATGCAAACTGTAGTGAGCTGTGCACTTCAAGTTGAACGCTAGAGTACATTAAAGTTGATGAAATTAAGCTGCAGAAAAATGACCATGAACAAATTCATGAAAATTTAAACATCGATCCTTCCTATATTTTCATCACGAGATGAATGAAATAAAAGGGATTACAAGTTATGGGATCGAATTGCACATCCTACTGCAGCACTACTCCTCATCACCGTAATATGGACTTAACTTAATTACTAGCTAGTACAGCTGAGCGCACGCGAACGTGCCAGCAGAAAGAAGGGCGGCATGGGGAGCATGCTCGGATCCGGCGAGGCGTCAAAGTTGGGACCGGCGAACATGGCCTTGTGCGCCGGCGTCTTCATAGTCCGAGGCAGCTTCTCCGTCTGCTCCGGGCGAGGCTTCTTGTGCAAGTCCCAGCGCTCCGCCGAGGACGCGCGGCTAGGGCTAGGCAGGCGCTTGTTGTTGTCGTCGTCATGACCTGTGGGCAGAGACGCGCTGCACGAGGTCGCGAGTTTCTTCTTGCTGTCCCAGCGTTTGACGGAGTTGGCGCGTCCGGGTCTCCCGGCGCTGTATGACGACGACGACCACGACGACATGGTGGTGCGGGGCTTCTTGTATTTCTTGTCCGAGTCCCACCTGTCGACGGAGTCGGCACGGCCGGTGCCCTCGCTGCCCTCCGACGACGACGAGGAGCAGATGGAGCTGCATGGCTTCTTGCACTTCTTGTTCCAGTCCCACCTCTCGACGGAGTCGGCACGACCGGTGCTCCCGCTGCCCTCCGACGACGAGGACGAGGACGAGGAGATGGAGCTGCATGGCTTCTTGCCCTTCTTGTTCCAGTCCCACCTGTCGACGAAGTCGGCGCGGCCTGCCATGGCGGACACCAGCATGGTGAGGACGAGACCGTGCGGCGTGGGCAACAGCGGCAGCATCTTGCTCCTGGGCGGCGTCGGGAGGATGGGCAGCATCTCGCTCCTAGGCGGCGTCGGGAGCAGCGGCGGGAGAAGAGCTTCTGCTGCCATTGGTCTTCGTGGATCAGCCGCCACGCCCACGCGCGAGAGGAAGATTTCGATCGATAGATTGTTTGATGGAGAGACGATGCGAAGAAAGCCAGAAAGCAATGCTCTTGCTGGTAACGTGGGAAGAAATCGAGACATATTTATAGTTGTTGCCTCCCTATGCATGTGTGTTCGCCCGGATTGGATGAGTAGTGGACACGTAAATGAGGCCACGTACGCGGCAGACCGGAACACAACTGTTTTTTTTTGGTCGTAATCCGCTTGCGATTAGATGCATATTTCATTTCTTTCAATTCAATACATCTGTTATACTTTTGTATTCAAACTGAAAAATGAATACACACAGCAGTGCTCGAAGAATAAATGAATACACAGATGATACATAGAGCGTCCATTGTATAAAACTTAAAACTTTTTATCCTTCCTTCACACTCTCGCGCGCCCGGGTTAGAAAACCGCATGAATTTTATTTTAAAGCGGTCGGAGTGGATGTAAAATTTTCTTTAAAATAGTGTACGGTAGTCCTTAGAAAAGTTGTCAAAAAAATCTAAACCTCAAGAAAAAAACCATGCTTGACGAAGGTTTCCGAACTCACCCCTTGGTGCGGGCTCTGGCCGAGGTACCGAGCTCTGACGATCATCCTGAGATGGGGTGCTGCGGCTAAAAGGATGTTTTCGGTGCCGGCTAGTCGGAGCCTTAACTGACTGATGTTGTCTTGGAGCTCTAGTGGGTTATGGAGTACCATTCTGAGATTCACGATGATGTTCGGCTCTCGTGGTGTTTCGTGGAGCATGCCAACCAGTATCGTGGCGGCTTGGAGGCCGTGAGCTGGCGTTTGGAATAGGGCGGCATCCGCAGGCTCATTATAGCCCATGCCAGCCTCATGACCTAAGGCCACCAAGGCAGCAGTGATGTTTATGATTGTGGCTAGTGTCGAGTTTTGCATCGTGTTTCATTGCTCATCATTCCTTGCCACCGCATCTCATACGCAGTGGCCTTTGTCGTTCCCTGCTTGAGTTGTAGGCTGGCAGCTAATATGACCCGCTGGAAGGCCTCCATTGCCTACATGGTGGGGTCGATCCTCGAAGAATAAATGAGTACACACATGATACGTACACTGCCCTTTGTATAAAACCTGAAACTATTATCCGTTCTTCACGTGACTCGCTCTCGCTCGCCGGGATTAGAAAACCACATGATTTTTTAAAGAGGTTGGAATGGATGTAACTTTTCCTTTAAAATATAGTGCAAAGCAATCCTTAGAAAAACTTCCTAAAGATTTCAGCCCATAGAAATCAAATAAAAATGTTTCACATGAAAAATTTCAAAGAAGCAAATCATCAAAGGAATCCAGTGAATTTGCTTGACGAAGGTTTCCGAACTCACTCCTTGGTGCGGGCTCTGGCTGAGGTAAGTGTGATGCGGCTAAATGGACACTGTCAGTACCGGCCAGTCGAAGCCTTAACTGACTGATGTTGTCCTGGAGCTCTAGTGGGTTATGGAGTACCATTATGAGATTCGTGATGACGTTCGGGACTCTAGTGTATCTGGAGCATGTCGGCCGGTGCCATGGTGGCTTGGAGGTCCCAGGTTCGCATTTCGAGTAGGGCGGCATCCGTGGGCTCCTTACGGCCCATGCCATGTTAACGTACATAGAATAGTAGCAGTCATATCTCATGTAATTATGATTGAGATATTATGTAGCAATTGTAATCTGTTGTGTATGGTAGTCTACGATCTGATTAGTATCAGATTGATTGTATCCTTGTTGTACAAGGTGTATCAGATTAAATAGAGGTGCAGCCCATGCGGCAATTCACGACAAACATATTGTTGTTTAACGTGGTAACAGATCCTCGATCCCATCTCTCCACGACATGGCTGGCACCACCTCCGATACACTCGTCACCATACCACCGCCGACCCGCTCATCTCCGGCCACACCGCCGCCATGCCGTCACTCGCCGGCCTCATCACCGTCCGGCTCACCCGCGCCGACTTCCTGCTATGGTAGGCACAGGTTGTCCCAAACCTCACCGGTGCCGGCCTGTTCCGCTACCTTGACGGCTCCGTCCTTGCGCCGCCGAAGACGATCACCGAGGGCACCGGCGATGCTGCGCGCTCCGTGCTCAACCCTGAGTACGAGGCATGTAGGAGGACCGACCAGGCCATGCTTGGCGCGCTCCTGTCCTCCATGACGGAGGAAGTGCTCGCCCAGATGATGCGAGGGACCTTCGCGGTGGCCGTTTGGACTGCCCTCGACGCTATGTTCGCTGCCCAGAATCAGGCCAGTGTGCACCAACTCTGTACGCAGCTGTCGCGGACAAAGAAGAAGGACATGTCGGCGGCAGAATTCTTCCACAAGATGACAGGCTATGCCGACACACTGTCACCGTCGGTGAGGTACTGTCCGACGACGAGATCATCGGGCACATAATCGGTGGGCTGGGTCAAGAATATGACCCCCTCATGACTGCGCTCTCCATCTTCACAGGAGAAGTAAGACTATCCAGTTTTTATGCCAACCTTCTCAGCTTTGAGGCGTGTCAGGAGCAGCATGCCGCAAACAGCGGCGACTTCTCTCATCAGCCAAAAACGTCGTGCGCCACGGCAACGGCAACCGGAATAGCAATGGTGTCCATGGTGGCCATGGAAACATGAGTGGTGGCAATGGTGGCCACTATGGTTCCAATGGCAACCGTGGCAACAAAGATGGCCGTCACAACGGCGGCGGCAGAAATCTTCGTCCTCCAAGGTGCCAAATATGCCGCAAGGAGGGGCACTACGCCACCTATTGTCACAATCGTTGCAACCATGACTACCAGTCCAATGACCGCAGCAACAACATGGCTACATACGGCCACCGTGACAACAATTAGTACCTCGACAATGGTGCCACTGACCACCTCACCAGCGACCTCGACCGCTTGACGGTGCACGACCGCTATGGTGAAAAGGATCAAGTTCAAGTTGCAAATGGTGCAGATTTGGAAGTTTCTCATATTGGTCATACTAAACTTGCTGGCTCTAGTGATCCCATCCACCTTAAAAATGTTCTGCATGTCCCTGAAGTTCACAAACATCTTCTTTTTGTTTATTGTCTTTTTACGGATAACCAAGTGTTTGTGGAATTTCACCATTTTTTCTTTTGTGTGAAGGACAAAATCACGAGGAAGGTCCTTCTTCTCGGTAGAAGCCGCAATGGCCTCTACCCTATCCCAAATGGTCGGCCGTCGTCGTCATCATCACATCGAGCTCTCTCCGGAGTCCGTTCTTCATCGAGTCAGTGGCATCATCGCTTGGGTCACCCATCAAATAATGTAGTTGAGTCAGTAGTTCGGTCAAATAAACTCCCTTGTTTGTCGAGTCATGATACTTCCGTATGTGACGCATGTCAACGTGCCAAAAGTCATCAATTACCTTAAAATTATTCATCTCGTGTTTCTTCAAAACCACTTCAGCTTATTCATACCGATGTGTGGGGTCCTGCCCTTGCCTCCTCTGGAGGTTTTAAGTTTTATGTTAGCTTTGTTAATGACTTTAGCCGTTTTATGTGGATTTATCTTCTTAAACATAAATCTGATGTCGAACAAGTTTTCTACAATTTCCAGGCCCATGTCAAACGACTCCTCAACACAAAAATTCGTGCGCTTCAATCTGATTGGGGGGAGGGGGGGTGAATACCACCGCTTGCATAAATTTTTTCAGCGTGTCAGTATTTCTCATCACATATCCTGTCGACATACATCCCAGCAAAATGGTATAGCTGAACGGAAGCACCGACACTTGGTTGAAACCGGACCTGCTCTCCTGGCTCACTCCAATCTTCCTTTGAGTTATTGGGATGAAGCTTTTCTTACCGCATGTTATTTGATCAACCGCATGCCCAACTAGTTAACAAACTATGTGGCCCATTGACGCTCAACCGATTCTTTTAATCCCACTTTCGCAACATAACATGTCAGATTTCATTGCTTGGAGTTATACGAAAAATGGTATGTTCTCGCTACGGTCTGCTTATTCCGTGGAGTGGAATGGTCAGTATGGGAGTAAACTAAAACACTCTAATGGGACGGGACGAACCACACCTAACCCTATTTGGTGTGAGATATGGAAGTTATCTTGTCCGGGCAAAAGTCCAAAATTTTATATGGTGTACGTTACATGGCACTCTTTCATGCCAGGCAACACTTGCTAATAGACACATGAAGGTCTCGCCCCTTTGTCCTACTTGCTCTTAGGGTGTAGAAGACACGAAGCACATGTTTTTCCTATGTACGAAAGCAAAGGAGGTTTGGGAGAGGCTAGGGATAGATGAGATTATTGATAGAGATTGTGAGGTTGATCGTGCTGCAGAGGTGATACTGGAATACCTTTTAGTTCTTCCAGATCAAGATTTGTGTATTATGGGGTACCAATATGCATGAGAAATGATAGGTATTTCATCTTGGTATCTATGATGGGAGAGACGGAAATTAGTGCACAAGGAAACAATTCAAAATGCAACTCAAATATCAATGGGGATCATAGCCCTCGCATACAATTTTGTAAATGCATCACCTTCAAACACTAGTAGAAAAGGGGGCAAAGGTCCAGGCCGGGTCAGCCCATTAGTCCCGGTCCAGTCACGAACCGGGACTAATGTGAGCATTGGTCCCGGTTCGTGTGGCTAAGGCATTAGTCCTGGTTCACCTGAGCCCCTTAGTCCCGGTTTGTGGCACGAACCGGGACTAAAGGGTGTGATGCCCTTTAGTCCCGGTTTGTGTCTCAAACCGGGACTAAAGATTAGACCTTTAGTCCCGGTTTGTGTCTCAAACCGGGACTAAAGATTAGACCTTTAGTCCCGGTTTGTGTCTCAAACCGGGACTAAAGATTAGACCTTTAGTCCTGGTTTGAGACACAAACCGTGACTAAAGTATGCAATGCCCTTAGTCCCGGTTTGTGTCTCAAACGGGGACTAAAGGTCCCATTTTCAAACTCCACCGCCACCGCCACAACCACCACCACCCCCCCCCCCCCCCCCCCCCCCGTGGATCGCCTTTTTTCTTTCGAAAAAATCAAAAGAAAATGTAAAAGGCTATACGTATAATATATCAAAATGTTCAGAACGAAAATCCGCTTCCCTTTGTACCGACCAGTTCCCTTTGTATATTTACTTGAGGAGGTTATATAGGTTGCACTTCTGAATACCGAGACCGTACCAATATGTTTCCTGGTCTTTCGCATTACTTGGGAATGTTCCACAAAGAATGCGTTCACACCTTTTTGTCATGGGTAACGAGGCAACCGCCAAAGCTTACAAAAATAAAAATCTACCACAACCCTGATGCACTGGAGAGGACCATGGAATTAACTCACATGCCTTTTATGTGTGTATGGTGCCATCTTATTTTTTGAGAAACAATTGTGTCATATTATATATACCAGAGGTTTAAAAATGATATTCAGAACTGTCGACATATCGTTTTTATAATTTGATGACCAATCGGAGGTTTGCGTAGTATCCATTCAATCACCAAAGTTAACATTAAGCAGATTCCAAAGTTCAGCATCCGCAAGCAATACTTATAACATAATTTATAATTTATTCCTTATTACTTATCGGATGAGAGCTCGTCGAGCTCATGCATACGACTTAAGTGTGGTGCCCTTCTACCGTATATCAAAGCCAACTCTTCACCACAGAAGGACCCCCTCGGTAGCAGCATGGCAGGAAGTTCCATAAATTTTGTCTCTTCCATCTTCAGGTTCTTTGTTGTGAAGTCTTTATACAGGTCGGCGCACTCAAATAGCTTGTCACTGACCTCTTTGTACTGCTCCCACCTAAGCAGCACAAATCTCTTAAATGTGTCCCCAACAGAGGCGTCACGACGCACGTGCTTCCTAACACTTGACACAAACATAAAAAAAACTATTTGGACATAACAGAACAATGCACTTGCGAAAATTGTATATGTAGTTGAAGAATTACTGTCTAAAATATAAAATTCAGTAGATGTCGGGCAGTGTTGGAACGTGAGTGTGGATGCATCTGTCCCAAGAAGAGACCCTGATATACATCATAAAGAGTTAACATAGCCGCTAAAAGAACTAGATGCGTAGTAAATAAAAGTAATGAATTTACTCCACGTATTATGAGCATCCATGTTGGAGGCCATAAGAACACTCGGCTTGTTGGAGTTGTTCCTTGTATAAATGAAGTGTCTTGCCAAAAATTTGAAGCAATATTATCATGTAGTTGCTATCAACTATTCCTATTTCGTTCATGCCATCAGCGACATAGCAAACCATTTGTAGAGGACCGACATACATGACCACACCAGAAACATCTATCTATAAAAAATTGGAAGTCAGTTTGATAATGATCATTAGCTAAAGATAATGTAAAACAAAAATGCAAATGAAGTTAGAAATAAATCCAGTAAGCGAGCCATTGCCTAGATAAAAAACATCAGCCATCTGCATAAATAATGGCAACAAAAGATTCTTTAGACCAAGTTCATGGAACCATTAGATTATTTTTGGTGGGTTGATTAGGATCATGAACTACACATATGGTTAAATGAAAGTGATTTCATTGACTACCTGCTGGAAGACCCATAGCACAGGCTTACGATCTGGCACCCTAAAACCAAACATGTAGAAATAATATATCATATGATCAAGGGCATACCTCTGAACCGTAGCAGATTGGTGCTGCGAGAAGGTGGCTTGGTGGATGGTTTAATGGTCCCAGATCGTAGCGTGTGATATGGTCTTTCAGCAGTTAGTCACTGAGAGTATTCATTTAGTTGTGCATGTACCTCATGTTCCCAGTCAACCCATCAAGAAATAATCTAACATTTACGGAACTTGATCTAAATATTTTTGTTGTTGTCATTATTAATGCGGATAACTGATATATTTTTATCTATACAATGGCTCTCTTGCTGGTATTATTTGTAACTTAATTTGCAATTTCGATCTTACATCTTTATTAGCTAATGAACATGGATTTAACTTTTAAGTTTTGTTAGATATTTATGCTGTGATCATGTATGTGGGGCCGCTGCAGATAGACTGCTATGTCGTTGATGGCATGAAAGAAATAATAATAGTTTATAGCAACTACAAGATAACTTTCTTCAGTTTTCTGGCAAGGCACTATGTTTATATACAAGAAACATCTCCATCTAGCCAAGCTAAACACTACTATTCTTGTGACCTCCCGCATGGTGGTTGATCATACATCGAGAAAGTTCAATGCTTTTATTTATTATGCATCTAATTCTTAGCTTCTATATTAACTCTCTGTGAATGTATATGAGGGTCATTTTTTTATTCTTTAAAAATGTATATTAGGGTCGTTTCCTGGAGGTGGAGGCATCCACACTCACTTTCTCAATGTTGTGTGTCATTCTCTGAATTTGGTATTTTAGACAGTAACTCTTCAATTTCATACATAAATTTTGCAAGTGCATTAATTGATCTCTTATGTCCCATTGATTGTTTTATATGTTTGTATCATGTATTACAAAGCATGTGTGTCTTGATGCCTCTTTGAGGATACAGTTAAGGGATCGGTGCTTCTTAGGTGAAAGGAGTACAAAGAGGTCAATGACAAGCTACATGAGTGCGCCGAACTGACTGAAGAACCTAAAAGAGAAACTGAAGATGCAAGAGCCAACATTTATGAAACTTCCTGGTGGCATTCTGCCACCGAGAGATCCTTCTGTGATGAAGAGCTGGTTTTGAAGGAAATATGCCCTAGAGGCAATAATAAAGTTATTATTTATTTTCTTATTTCATGATAAATGTTTATTATTCATGCTAGAATTGTATTAACCGGAGACATAATACATGTGTGAATACATAGACAAACAAAGTGTCACTAGTATGCCTCTACTTGACTAGCTCGTTGATCGAAGATGGTTATGTTTCCTAGCCATAGACATGAGTTGTCATTTGATTAACGGGATCACATCATTAGGAGAATGATGTGATTGACTTGACCCATTCCATTAGCTTAGCACTTGATCGTTTAGTTTGTTGCTATTGCTTTCTTCATAACTTATACAAGTTCCTATGACTATGATATTATGCAACTCCCGTTTACCGGAGGAACACTTTGTGTGCTACCAAACGTCACAACGTAACTGGGTGATTATAAAGGTGCTCTACAGGTGTCTCCGAAGGTACTTGTTGGGTTGATGTATTTCGAGATTAGGATTTGTCACTCCGATTGTCGGAGAGATATCTCTGGGCCCTCTCGGTAATGCACATCACTTAAGCCTTGCAAGCATTGCAACTAATAAGTTAGTTCCGGGATGATGTATCACGGAACGAGTAAAAGAGACTTGCCGGTAATGAGATTGAACTAGGTATTGAGATACCGACGATCGAATCTCGGGCAAATAACATACCGATGACAAAGGGAACAGCGTATGTTGTTATGCTGTCTGACCAATAAAGATCTTCGTAGAATATGTGGGAGCCAATATGAGTATCCAGGTTCCGCTATTGGTTATTGACCGGAGACATGTCTCGGTCATGTCTACATAGTTATCAAACCCGTAGGGTCCGCACGCTTAAGGTTTCGATGACAGTTATATTATGAGTTTATGAGTTTTGATGTACCGAAGTAGTTCGGAGTCCCGGATGAGATCTGGGACATGACGAGGAGTCTCGAAATGGTCGAGACATAAAGATCGATATATTGGACGACTATATTCGGACATCGGAAAGGTTCCGAGTGATTCGGGTATTTTTCAGAGTACCGGAGAGTTACGGGAATTCGCCGGGGAGTATATGGGCCTTATTGGGCCATACGGGAATAGAGGAGAGAGGCCAATAGGAAGGAGGCGCGCGCCCCCCCTCTGGTCCGAATTGGACAAGGGGTGCAGCCCACTTTTCCTTGTTCCTCTCCCCCTCTTTCCTTCTCTCCTACTCCAACAAGGGAAGGAGGAGTCCTACTCCCGGTGGGAGTAGGACTCCCCCCTTGGTGCGCCCTTCTCCTAGGCCGGCCGCCTCCCCCCTTGCTCCTTTGTATACGGGGGCAGGGGGGCACCCCATAGACACAACAGTTGATCATTGATCTCTTAGCCGTGTGCGGTGCCCCCCTCCACCACAGTCCTCGATAATATTGTAGTGGTGCTTAGGGGAAGCCCTGCGACAGTAGAACATCGAGATCGTCACCACACCATCATGCTGATGTAACTCTGCCCCGACATTCTGTTGGATCGGAGTACGGGGATCGTCATCGAGCTGAACGTGTGCTAGAATTCGGAGGTGGCGTAGTTTCGGTGCTTGATCGGTCGGGTCGTGAAGACGTACGACTACATCAACCGCGTTGTGCTAACGCTTCCGCTTTCGGTCTACGAGGGTACGTGGACAACACTCTCCCCTCTCATTGCTATGCATCACCATGATCTTGCGTGTGCGTAGGATTTTTTTTTTGAAATTACTACGTTCCCCAACAGTGGTATCAGAGCCATGTTTTATGCGTTGATGTTGTGCATGAGTAGAACACAAGTGAGTTGTGGGCGATATAATTCGTACTACTTACCAGCATGTCATACTTTGATTCGGCGCTATTGTTGGATGAAGCGGTCCGGACCGACATTACGCGTACGCTTACGCGAGACTGGTTCTACCGACGTGCTTTGCAAACAGGTGGCTGGCGGGTGTCAGTTTCTCCAATTTTAGTTGAACCGAGTGTGGCTACGTCCGGTCCTTGCGAAGGTTAAAACAGCACCAACTTGACAAACTATCGTTGTGGTTTTGATGCGAGGGTAAGAACGGTTCTTGCTAAGCCCGTAGCAGCCACGTAAAACTTGCAACAACAAAGTAGAGGACATCTAACTTGTTTTTGCAGGGCATGTTGTGATGTGATATGGTCAAGACATGATGCTAAATTTTATTGTATGAGATGATCATGTTTTGTAACCGAGTTATCAGCAACTGGCAGGAGCCATATGGTTGTTGCTTTATTGTATGCAATGCAATTGCGTTGTATTGCTTTACTTTATCACTAAGCGGTAGCGATAGTCGTGGAAGCATAAGATTGGCGAGACGACAACGATGCTACGATGGAGATCAAGGTGTCGTGCCGGTGACAATGGTGATCATGACGGTGCTTCGGAGATGGAGATCACAAGCACAAGATGATGGCCATATCATATCACTTATATTGATTGCATGTGATGTTTATCTTTTATGCATCTTATCTTGCTTTGATTGACGGTAGCATTATAAGATGATCTCTTACTAAATTTCAAGATAAAAGTGTTCTCCCTGAGTATGCACCGTTGCCAAAGTTCGTCGTGCCCAGACACCACGTGATGATCGGGTGTGATAAGCTCTACATCCATCTACAACGGGTGCAAGCCAGTTTTGCACACGCAGAATACTCAGGTTAAACTTGACGAGCCTAGCATATGCAGATATGGCCTCGGAACACTAAGACCGAAAGGTAGAGCGTGAATCATATAGTAGATATGATCAACATAGTGATGTTCACCATTGAAAACTACTCCATTTCACGCGATGATCGGTTATGTTTTAGTTGATTTGGATCACGTGATCACTTAGAAGATTAGAGGGATGTCTTTCTAAGTGGGAGTTCTTAAGTAATATGATTAATTGAACTTTAGTTTATCATGAACTTAGTCCTGATAGTATTTCCATATCTATGTTGTAGATCAATAGCTCGCGTTATTTCTTCCCTATGTTTTATATGTGTTCCTAGAGAAAACTAAGTTGAAAGATGATAGTAGCAATGATGCCAACTGGGTCCGTGATCTGAGGTTTATCATCATTGCTGCACAAAAGAATTATGTCTTTGATGCACCGCTAGGTGACTGACGTATTGCAGGAGCAGATGCAGACGTTATGAACGTTTGGTTAGCTCAATATGATGACTACTTGATAGTTTAGTGCACCATGCTTAACAGCTTAGAATCGGGATTTCAAAGACGTTTTGAACATCATGGACCATATGAGATGCTCCAGGAGTTGAAGTTAATATTTCGAGTAAATACCCAAGTTGAGAGATATGAAGTCTCCAACACGTTCTATAGCTAAAAGAATAAGGAGAATAGCTCAAGCAGTGAGTATGTGCTCAGATTGTCTGGGTACTACAATCGCTTGAATCAAGTGGGAGTTAATCTTCCAGATAAAATAGTGATTGACAGAATTCTCTAGTCACCATCACCAAGTTAGTAGAACTTCGTGATGAACTATAATATGCAAGGAATAACGGAAACAATTCCCAAGCTCTTCGTGATGCTGAAATCGACGAATGTAGAAATCAAGATAAGCATCAAGTGTTTATGGTAAACAAAATCACTAGTTTTAAGTAAAGGGACAAAGGGAAGAAAGGGGAACTTCAAGAAGAACAACAATCAAGTTGCTGATCAAGTGAAAAAACCCAAGTCTGGACCTAAGCCTGAAACTGAGTGCTTCTACTGCAAAGGGACTGGTCACTGGAAGCGGAACTACGCCAAGTAATTGGCGAATAAGAAGGATGGCAAAGTGAACAAAGGTATATTTGATATACAGATTATTGATGTGTATATTACTAGTGTTCATAGCAACCCCTCGGTATTGAAGGAAATATGCCCTAGAGGCAATAATAAAGTTATTATTTATTTCCTTATATCATGATAAATGTTTATTATTCATGCTAGAATTGTATTAACCGGAAACATAATACATGTGTGAATACATAGACAAACAGAGTGTCACTAGTATGCCTCTACTTGACTAGCTCGTTAATCAAAGATGGTTATGTTTCCTAACCATGGACAAAGAGTTGTTATTTGATTAATGGGATCACATCATTAGTTGAATGATCTGATTGACATGACCCATTCCATTAGCTTAGCACCCGATCGTTTAGTATGTTGCTATTGCTATTCTTCATGACTTATACATGTTCCTATGACTATGAGATTATGCAACTCCCGCTTACCGGAGGAACACTTTGGGTGCTACCAAACGTCACAATGTAACTGGGTGATTATAAACGAGTACTACAGGTGTCTCCAAAGGTAGATGTTGGGTTGGCGTATTTCGAGAATAGGATTTGTCACTCCGATTGTCGGAGAGGTATCTCTGGGCCCTCTCGGTAATGCTCATCACATAAGCCTTGCAAGCACTGCAACTAATATGTTAGTTGTGAGATGATGTATTACGGAACGAGTAAAGAGACTTGCCGGTAACGAGATTGAACTAGGTATTGGATACCGACGATCAAATCTCGGGCAAGTAACATACCGATGACAAAGGGAACAACGTATGTTGTTATGCGGTCTGACCGATAAAGATCTTCGTAGAATATGTAGGAGCCAATATGGGCATCCAGGTCCCGCTATTGGTTATTGATCGGAGACGTGTCTCGGTCATGTCTACATTGTTCTCGAACCGTAGGGTCCGCACGCTTAACGTTACGATGACAGTAATTATCAGTTTATGCATTTTGATGTACCGAAGTTAGTTCGGAGTCCCGGATGTGATCACGGACATGACGAGAAGTCTCGAAATGGTTGAGACATAAAGATTGATATATTGGAAGCCTATATTTGGACATCGGAATTGTTCCGGGTGAAATCGGCATTTTACCGGAGTACCGGGGGGGTTACCGGAACCCCCCGGGGGGTTATTGGGCCGACATGGGCCTTAAGGGAGAAGAGGAGAGGAGGCAAGAGGTGGCCGCGCGCCCCTCCCCTTCCTAGTCCGAATAGGACAAGGGAAGGGGGCCGGCGCCCCCCCCCCTTTCCTTCCTCTCTTCCTCCTATTCTCCCCCTTCTCTCCTAGTCCAACTAGGAGTCCTACCCCCGGTGGGAGTAGGACACCCCTTGGCGTGCCACACCTTGGCCGGCCGCCTCCTCCCCTTGCTCCTTTATATACGGGGGCAAGGGGGCACCCCAAGACACACAAGTTGATCCACGTGATCGTTCCTTAGCCGTGTGCGGTGCCCCCTGCCACCATATTCCACCTCGATTATATCGTTGTAGTGCTTAGGCGAAGCCCTGAGTCCGTAGAACATCAAGATCGTCATCACGCCGTCGTGCTGACGGAACTCCTCCCCGAAGCTTTGCTGGATCGGAGCCCGGGGATCGTCATCGAGCTGTACGTGTGCTAAGAACTCGGAGGTGCCGGAGTAACGGTGCTTGGACCGGTCGGATCGGGAAGACGTATGACTACTTCCTCTATGTTGTGTGATCGCTTCCGCAGTCGGTCTGCGTTGGTACGTAGACAACACTCTCCCCTCTCGTTGCTATGCATCACCATGATCTTGCGTGTGCGTAGGAAAATTTTGAAATTACTACGTTCCCCAACAGTGGCATCCGAGCCTAGGTTTTATGGTTTGATGTTATATGCACGAGTAGAACACAAGTGAGTTGTGGGCAATACAAGTCATACTGCCTACCAGCATGTCATACTTTGGTTCGGCGGTATTGTTGGACGAGACGACCCGGACCAACCTTACGCGTACGCTTACGCGAGACCGGTTCCCTCGACGTGCTTTGCACATAGATGGCTTGCGGGCGACTGTCTCTCCAACTTTAGTTGAACCAAGTGTGGCTACGCCCGGTCCTTGAGAAGGTTAAAACGGAGTCTATTTGACAAACTATCGTTGTGGTTTTGATGCGTAGGTGAGATTGGTTCTTGCTTAAGCCCGTAGCAGCCACGTAAAACTTGCAACAATAAAGTAGAAGACGTCTAACTTGTTTTTGCAGGGCATGTTGTGATGTGATATGGTCAAGACATGATGCTAAAATTTATTGTATGAGATGATCATGTTTTGTAACCGAGTTATCGGCAACTGGCAGGAGCCATATGGTTGTCGCTTTATTGTATGCAATGCAATCGCGATGTAATGCTTTACTTTATCACTAAACGGTAGCGATAGTCGTGGAAGCATAAGATTGGCGAGACGACAACGATGCTACGATGGAGATCAAGGTGTCGCGCCGGTGACGATGGTGATCATGACGGTGCTTCGGAGATGGAGATCACAAGCACAAGATGATGATGGCCATATCATATCACTTATATTGATTGCATGTGATGTTTATCCTTTTATGCATCTTATCTTGCTTTGATTGACGGTAGCATTATAAGATGATCTCTCACTAAATTATCAAGAAGTGTTCTCCCTGAGTATGCACCGTTGCGAAAGTTCTTCGTGCTGAGACACCACGTGATGATCGGGAGTGATAGGCTCTACGTTCAAATACAACGGGTGCAAAACAGTTGCACACGCGGAATACTCAGGTTATACTTGACGAGCCAAGCATATACAGATATGGCCTCGGAACACGGAGACCGAAAGGTCGAGCGTGAATCATATAGTAGATATGATCAACATAGTGATGTTCACCATTGAAACTACTCCATCTCACGTGATGATCGGACATGGTTTAGTTGATTTGGATCACGTGATCACTTAGAGGATTAGAGGGATGTCTATCTAAGTGGGAGTTCTTAAGTAATATGATTAATTGAACTTAAATTTATCATGAACTTAGTCCTGATAGTATTTTGTAAATCATGTTGTAGATCAATAGCTCGCGTTGTTGCTTCCCTGTGTTTACTTTGATATGTTCCTAGAGAAAATTGTATTGAAAGATGTTAGTAGCAATGATGCGGATTGGATCCGTGATCTGAGGTTTATCCTCATTGCTGCACAGAAGAATTATGTCCTTGATGCACCGCTAGGTGACAGACCTATTGCAGGAGCAGATGCAGACGTTATGAACGTTTGGCTAGCTCAATATGATGACTACTTGATTGTTTAGTGCACCATGCTTAATGGCTTAGAATCGGGACTTCAAAGACGTTTTAAACGTCATGGACCATATGAGATGTTCCAGGAGTTGAAGTTAATATTTCAAGCAAATACCCGAGTTGAGAGATATGAAGTCTCCAGCAAGTTCTATGGCTAAAAGATGGAGGAGAATCGCTCAACTAGTGAGCATGTGCTCAGATTGTCTGGGTACTACAATCGCTTGAATCAAGTGGGAGTTAATCTTCCAGATAAGATAGTGATTGGCAGAATTCTCTTGTCACCATGACCAAGTTAGTAGAACTTCGTGATGAACTATAGTATGCAAGGGATGACGAAAACGACTCCCGAGCTTTTCATGATGATGAAATCGATGAAGGTAGAAATCAAGAAGAACATCAAGTGTTGATGGTAGACAAGACCACTAGTTTCAAGAAAAGGGCAGAGGGAAGAAGGGGAACTTCAAAAAGAACAACAAGCAAGTTGCTGCTCAAGTGAAGAAGCCTAAGTCTGGACCTAAGCCTGAGACTGAGTGCTTCTACTGCAAAGGGACTGGTCACTGGAAGCGGAACTACCCCAAGTGATTGGCGGATAAGAAGGATGGCAAAGTGAACATAAGTATATTTGATATACATGTTATTGATGTGTACTTTACTAGTGTTTATAGCAAACCCTCAGTATTTGATACTAGTTCAGTTGCTAAGATTAGTAACTCGAAACGGGAGTTGCAGAATAAACAGAGACTAGTTAAGGGTGAAGTGACGATGTGTGTTGGAAGTGGTTCCAAGATTGATATGATCATCATCGCACACTCCCCATAATTTCGGGATTAGTGTTGAACTTAAATAAGTGTTATTTGGTTTTTGCGTTGAGCATGAATATGATTTGATCATGTTTATTGCAATACGGTTATTCATTAAAGTCAGAGAATAATTGTTGTTCTGTTTACATGAATAAAACCTTTGATGGTCATACACCCAATGAAACAAGTTCGTTGGATCTCGATCGTAGTGATACACATATGCATAATATTGAAACCAAAAGATGCAAAGTTAATAATGATAGTGCAACTTATTTGTGGCACTGCCGTTTAGGTCATATTGGTATAAAGCGCATGAAGAAACTCCATGCTGATGGGCTTTCAGAATCACTTGATTATGAATCACTTGATGCTTGCGAACCATGCCTTTTGGGCAAAATGACTAAAACGCCGTTCTCCGGAACAATGGAGCAAGCAACAGATTTGTTGGAAATCATACATACTGATGTATGTGGTCCGATGAATATTTAAGGCTTGCAGCGGGTATCATTATTTTCTGACCTTCACAGATGATTTGAGCAGATATGGGTATATCTACTTAATGAAATAGAAGTATGATACATTTGAAAAGTTCATATAATTTCAGAGTGAAGTGGAAAATCATCGTAACAAGAAAACAAAGTTTCTACGATCTGATCGTGGAAAAGAGTATTTGAGTTACGAGTTTGGTCTTCAGTTAAAACAATGTGAAATAGTTTCTCTACTCACGCCACCTGGAACACCACATCATAACGGTGTGTCCGAACGTCATAACCGTACTTTATTGGATATAGTGCAATCTATGATGTTTCTTACCGATTTACCACTATCGTTTTTGGGGTCATGCATTAGAGACAGCTGCATTCACGTTAAAAAGGGGCACCATCTATATCTGTCGAGACGACGCCTTATGAACTATGGTTTGGCAAGAAACCAAAGTTGTCGTTTCTTGAAGTTTGGGGTTGCGATGCTTATGAGAAAAAGTTTCATCCTGATAAGCTCATACCCAAATCGGAGAAGTATGTCTTCATAGGATACCCAAAGGAGACGGTTGGGTACACCTTCTATCAAAGATCCTAAGGCAAGACATTCGTTGCTTATAATGGATCCTTTCTAGAGAAGGAGTTTCTCTCGAAAGAAGTGAGTGGGAGGAAAGTAGAACTTGATGAGGTAACTGTACCTGCTCCCTTATTGGAAAGTAGTTCATCATAGAAATCTGCTCCTGTGACTACTACACCAATTAGCGAGGAAGCTAATGATGATGATCATGTAAACTTCAGATAAAGTTACTACAAAACCTTATAGGTAAACCAGAGTGAGATCCGCACCAGAGTGGTACGGTAATCCTGTTCTGGAGGTCATGTTACTTGACCATGACGAGCCTATGAACTATGAAGAAGCAATGATGAGCCCAGATTCTGCGAAATGGCTTGAGGCCATAAAATCTGAGATGGGATCCATGTATGAGAACATAGTGTGGACTTTGGTTGACTTGCCCGATGATCAGCAAGCCATAAAAAATAAATGGATCTTCAAGAGGAAGACAGACGGTGATATTAGTGTTACTATCTACAAAGCTAGAATTGTCGCAAAAGGTTTTCGACAAGTTCAAGGTGTTGACTACGATGAGAGTTTCTCACTCGTATCTATGCTTAAGTCTATCCGAATCATGTTAGCAATTGCCGCATTTTATGAAATCTGGCAAATGGATAAACAAAACTGCATTCCTTAATGGATTTATTAAAGAAGAGTTGTATATGATGCAACGAGAAGGTTTTGTCAATCCTAAAGGTGCTAACAAAATATGCAAGCTCCAGCGATCCATCTATGGACTGGTGCAAACATCTCGGAGTTGGAATATACGCTTTGATAAGTTAATCAAAGCATATAGTTTTATACAGACTTGCGGTGAAGCCTGTATTTACAAGAAAGTGAGTGGGAGCACTACAGCATTTCTGATAAGTATATGTGAATGACATATTGTTGATCGGAGATAATGTAGAATTATTCTGCAAAGCATAAAGGAATGTGTGAAAGGAGTTTTTCAAAGAAAGACCTCGGTGAAGCTGCTTACATATTAACCTGTTGGAAATATGCCCTAGAGGCAATAATAAAAGCATTATTATTATATTTCCTTGTTCATGATAATTGTCTTTATTCATGCTACAATTGTGTTATCCGGAAATCGTAATACATGTGTGAATAACAGACACCAACATGTCCCTAGTAAGCCTCTAGTTGACTAGCCCGTTGATCAACAGATAGTCATGGTTTCCTGACTATGGACATTGGATGTCATTGATAACGAGATCACATCATTAGGAGAATGATGTGATGGACAAAGACCCAATCCTAAACATAGCTTGAAGATCGTGTAGTTCGTTTTGCTAGAGTTTTGCAATGTCAAGTATCTTTTCCTTAGACCATGAGATCGTGTAACTCCCGGATACCGTAGGAGTGCTTTGGGTATACCAAACGTCACAACGTAATTGGGTGACTATAAAGGTAGACTACGGGTATCTCCGAAAGTATCTGTTGGGTTGACACGGATCAAGACTGGGATTTGTCACTCCGTATGACGGAGAGATATCACTGGGCTCACTCGGTAATGCATCATCATAATGAGCTCAAAAGTGACCAAGTGTCTGGTCACGGGATCATGCGTTACGGTACGAGTAAAGTGACTTGCCGGTAACGAGATTGAACGAGGTATTGGGATACCGACGATCGAATCTCGGGCAAGTAAAATATCGATAGACAAAGGGAATTGCATACGGGGTTGATTGAATCCTCGACATCGTGGTTCATCCGATGAAATCATCGTGGAGCATGTGGGAGCCAACATGGGTATCCAGATCCCGCTGTTGGTTATTGACCGGAGAGTCGTCTCGGTCATGTCTGCTTGTCTCCCGAACCCGTAGGGTCTACACACTTAAGGTTCGGTGACGCTAGGGTTGTGAAGATAAGTATATGCAGTAACCCAAATGTTGTTCGTGGTCCCGGATGAGATCCCGGACGTCACGAGGAGTTCCGGAATGGTCCGGAGGTAAAGAATTATATATAGGATGTGCAGTTTCGGTCATCGGGACAAGTTTCGGGGTACCCGGTATTGTACCGGGACCACCGGAAGGGTCCCGGGGGTCCACCGGGTGGGGCCACCTATCCCGGAGGGCCCCTTGGGCTGAAATAGGTGGGAACCCAGCCCATAGTGGGCTGGGGCGCCAACCCCCCCAAGGCCCATGCGCCTAGGGTTGGTGGGGGGGGGGAAACCCTAAGGGGGGCGCCCCCTTGCTTGGGGGGCAAGCCCCCCACCCCTTGGCCGCCGCCCCCCCTGGTAGATCCCATCTACCAGGGCCGGCGCCCCCCCTGGCACCCCTATATATAGTGGGGGAGAGGAGGGACTTCACGCCCACGCCTTTGGTGCTTCCCTCTCTCCCTGTTACATCTCTCTCCATCGTAGTACACGGCGAAGCCCTGCCGTCGTGACGCCCTGCATCCACCACCACGCCGTCGTGCTGCTGGATCTTCATTAACCTCTCCTTCCCCCTTGCTGGATCAAGAAGGAGGAGACGTCTCCCGTCCCGTACGTGTGTTGAACGCGGAGGTGCCGTCCGTTCGGCGCTGGTCATCGGTGATTTGGATCACGACGTGTTCGACAACATCAACCTCGTTCTAACGAACGCTTCCGCTCGTGATCTACAAAGGTATGTAGATGATCTCGTGACTCGTTGCTAGATGAACTCCTAGATGATCTTGGTGAAACGAGTAGGAAAATTTTTGTTTTCTGCAACGTTCCCCAACAGTGGCATCATGAGCTAGGTCTATGCGTAGTTCTTCTTGCGCGAGTAGAACACAATTCGTTGTGGGCGTGGATTTGTCAACCTTCTTGCCGCTACTAGTCTTTTCTTGCTTCAGCGGTATTGTGGGATGAAGCAGCCCGGACCAACCTTACACGTACGCTTACGTGAGACCGGTTCCACCGACTAACATGCACTAGTTGCATAAGGTGGCTGGCGGGTGTCTGTCTCTCCCACTTTAGCTGGAGCGGATTCGATGAACAGGGTCCTTATGAAGGGTAAATAGAAGTTGACAAATCACGTTGTGGCTTTCACGTAGGTAAGAAAACGTTCTTGCTAGAACCCTAATTCAGCCACGTAAAACTTGCAACAACAATTAGAGGACGTCTAACTTGTTTTTGCAGCAAGTGGTTTGTGATATGATATGGCCAAAGTTGTGATGAATGATGAATGATCTATATGTGATGTATGAGATATTCATGCTATTGTAATAGGAATCACGACTTGCATGTCGATGAGTATGACAACCGGCAGGAGCCATAGGAGTTGTCTTTATTCTTTTATATGACCTGCGTGTCATCAAGAAACGCCATGTAAATTACTTTACTTTATTGCTAAACGCGTTAGCCGTAGTAGTAGAAGTAATAGTTGGCGAGCAACTTCATGGAGGCACAATGATGGAGATCATGATGATGGAGATCATGGTGTCATGCCGGTGACAGGATGATCATGGAGCCCCAAGATGGAGATCAAAGGAGCTATGTGATAATGGCCATATCATGTCACGTTTATTATTTGATTGCATGTGATGTTTATCATGTTTTGCATCTTGTTTACTTAGAACGACGGTAGTAAATAAGATGATCCCTCATAACAATTTCAAGAAGTGTTCTCCCCTAACTGTGCACCGTTGCTAAAGTTCGTCGTTTCGAAGCACCACGTGATGATCGGGTGTGATAGATTCTTACGTTCACATACAACGGGTGTAAGACAGTTTTACACATGCAAAACACTTAGGGTTAACTTGACGAGCCTAGCATGTACAGACATGGCCTCGGAACACAGAAGACCGAAAGGTCGAGCATGAGTCGTATAGAAGATGCGATCAACATGAAGATGTTCACCGACGTTGACTAGTCCGTCTCACGTGATGATCGGACACGGCCTAGTTAACTCGGATCATGTAATACTTAGAGGACTAGAGGGATGTCTAATCTAAGTGGGAGTTCATTATATAATTTGATTAAGATGAACTTTATTATCATGAACATTAGTCTAAAACTTTTTACAATATGTCTTGTAGATCAAATGTCCCACGTAGTCCTCAACTTCAACGCGTTCCTAGAGAAAACCAAGCTGAAAGACGATGGCAGCAACTATACGGACTGGGTCCGGAACCTGAGGATCATCCTCATAGCTGCCAAGAAAGATTACGTCCTACAAGCACCACTAGGTGAAGCTCCCGTCCCACAGAACCTAGACGTTATGAACGCCTGGCAGACACGTGTTGACGACTACTCCCTCGTTAAGTGCGGCATGCTTTACAGTTTAGAACCGGGGCTCCAAAAGCGTTTTGAGAGACATGGAGCATATGAGATGTTCGAAGAGCTGAAAATGGTTTTCCAAGCTCATGCCCGAATCGAGAGATATGAAGTCTCCGATAAGTTCTTCAGCTGTAAGATAGAGGAAAATAGTTCTGTCAGTGAGCACATACTCACTATGTCTGGATTACATAACCGCTTGTCTCAGCTGGGAGTCAATCTCCCGGATGATGCGGTCATTGACAGAATCCTCCAGTCGCTTCCACCAAGCTACAAGAGCTTTGTGATGAACTTCAACATGCAAGGGATGCAAAAGACCATTCCTGAGGTGTTTGCAATGCTGAAATCAGCAGAGGTAGAAGTCAAGAAGGAACATCAAGTGTTGATGGTCAATAAAACCACTAAGTTCAAGAAGGGCAAGGGTAAGAAAGCCTTCAAGAAGGACGGCAAGGAAATTGCCGCGCCCGGCAAGCAAGCTGCCGGGAAGAAGCCAAAGAATGGACCCAAGCCCGAGACTGAGTGCTTTTATTGCAAGGGAAGCGGACACTGGAAGCGGAACTGCCCCAAATACTTAGCAGACAAGAAGGCCGGCAAAACAAAAGGTATATGTGATATACATGTAATTGATGTGTACCTTACCAGTAATCGTAGTAGCTCTTGGGTATTTGATACCGGTGCAGTTGCTCACATATGTAACTCACAGCAGGAACTACGGAATAGGCGGAGACTGGCGAAGGACGAGGTGACGATGCGCGTCGGGAATGGTTCCAAAGTCGATGTGATCGCCGTCGGCACGCTACCTCTTCATTTACCTACGGGATTAGTTTTAAACCTCAATAATTGTTATTTAGTACCAGCTTTGAGCATGAACATTGTATCAGGATCTCGTTTAATTCGAGATGGCTACTCATTTAAATCCGAGAATAATGGTTGTTCTATTTATATGAGAGATATGTTTTATGGTCATGCTCCTGTGGTGAATGGTTTATTCTTAATGAATCTCGAGTGTAATGCTACACATGTTCATAGTGTGAATACCAAAAGATGTAATGTTAATAACGATAGTCCCACATACTTGTGGCACTGCCGCCTTGGTCACATAGGTGTCAAACGCATGAAGAAGCTCCATAAAGATGGACTTTTAGAGTCTCTTGACTATGAATCATTTGACACGTGCGAACCATGCCTTATGGGTAAAATGACCAAGACTCCGTTCTCAGGAACAATGGAGCGAGCAACCAACTTATTGGAAATCATACATACTGATGTGTGCGGTCCAATGAGTGTTGAGGCACGCGGTGGCTATCGTTATGTTCTCACTCTCACTGATGACTTGAGTAGATATGGGTATATCTACTTAATGAAACACAAGTCTGAAACCTTTGAAAAGTTTAAGGAATTTCAGAGTGAGGTCGAGAATCAACGTGACAGAAAAATCAAGTTTCTACGATCAGATCGTGGAGGAGAATACTTGAGTCACGAATTTGGCACACACTTAAGAAAATGTGGAATAGTTTCACAATTAACGCCGCCTGGAACACCTCAGCGTAACGGTGTGTCCGAACGTCGTAATCGCACTCTATTAGATATGGTGCGGTCTATGATGTCTCTTACCGATTTACCGCTATCTTTTTGGGGCTATGCTTTAGAGACTGCCGCATTCACTTTAAATAGGGCTCCGTCAAAATCCGTTGAGATGACACCGTATGAATTATGGTTTGGGAAGAAACCTAAGCTGTCATTTCTAAAAGTTTGGGGATGCGATGCTTATGTCAAGAAACTTCAACCTGAAAAGCTCGAACCCAAGTCGGAAAAATGCGTCTTCATAGGATACCCTAAAGAAACTGTTGGGTATACCTTCTACCTCAGATCCGAAGGCAAGGTCTTTGTTGCCAAGAATGGATCCTTTCTAGAGAAGGAGTTTCTCTCGAAAGAAGTAAGTGGGAGGAAAGTAGAACTAGATGAAGTATTGCCTCTTGTACCGGAAAATGGCGCAACTCAAGAAAATGTTCCTGAGGTGCCAGCACCGACTGGAGAGGATGTTAATGATAATGATCAAGATACTTCTGATCTAGCTTCCACTGAAATTCGAAGGTCCACAAGGACACGTTCCGCACCAGAGTGGTACGGCAACCCTGTCCTGGAAATCATGTTGTTAGACAACGGTGAACCTTCAAACTATGAAGAAGAAATGGCGGGCCCGGATTCCGACAAATGGCTAGAAGCCATGAAATCCGAGATAGGATCCATGTATGAAAACGAAGTATGGACTTTGACTGACTTGCCCGTTGAACGGCGAGCCATAGAAAATAAATGGATCTTTAAGAAGAAGACAGACGCGGATGGTAATGTGACCATCTATAAAGCTCGGCTTGTCGCTAAGGGTTATCGACAAGTTCAAGGGGTTGACTACGATGAGACTTTCTCACCGGTAGCGAAGCTAAAGTCCGTCCGAATCATGTTAGCAATTGCCGCGTTTTACGATTATGAAATATGGCAAATGGACGTCAAAACGGCTTTCCTTAATGGTTTCCTTAAGGAAGAATTGTATATGATGCAGCCGGAGGGTTTTGTCGATCCTAAGAATGCTGACAAAGTGTGCAAGCTCCAACGCTCGATTTATGGGCTGGTGCAAGCATCTCGGAGTTGGAACATTCGCTTTGATGAGATGATCAAAGTGTTTGGGTTTACGCAGACTTATGGAGAAGCCTGCGTTTACAAGAAAGTGAGTGGGAGCTCTGTAGCATTTCTCATATTATATGTAGATGACATACTTTTGATGGGAAATGATATAGAACTCTTGGACAGCATTAAGGCCTACTTGAATAAGAGTTTTTCAATGAAGGACCTTGGAGAAGCTGCTTATATATTAGGCATCAAAATCTATAGAGATAGATCGAGACGCCTCATAGGTCTTTCACAAAGTACATACCTTGATAAGATATTGAAGAAGTTCAATATGGATCAGTCTAAGAAGGGGTTCTTGCCTGTGTTACAAGGTATGAAATTGAGCTCAGCTCAAAGTCCGACCACGGCAGAAGAAATAGAAGAGATGAGTGTCATCCCCTATGCCTCAGCCATAGGTTCTATTATGTATGCCATGCTGTGTACCAGACCTGATGTAAACCTTGCCGTAAGTTTGGTAGGAAGATACCAAAGTAATCCCGGCAAGGAACACTGGACAGCGGTCAAGAATATCCTGAAGTACCTGAAAAGGACTAAGGAGATGTTTCTCGTTTATGGAGGTGACGAAGAGCTCGTCGTAAAGGGTTACGTTGACGCTAGCTTCGACACAGATCTGGATGACTCTAAGTCACAAACCGGATACGTGTATATTTTGAATGGAGGAGCAGTAAGCTGGTGCAGTTGCAAGCAGAGCGTCGTGGCGGGATCTACATGTGAAGCAGAGTACATGGCAGCCTCGGAGGCAGCACATGAAGCAATATGGGTGAAGGAGTTCATCACCGACCTAGGAGTCATACCCAATGCGTCGGGGCCAATCAAACTCTTTTGTGACAACACTGGAGCTATTGCACTTGCCAAGGAGCCCAGGTTTCACAAGAAGACAAGGCACATCAAGCGTCGCTTCAACTCCATTCGTGAAAATGTTCAAGATGGAGACATAGAAATTTGTAAAGTACATACGGACCTGAATGTAGCAGATCCGTTGACTAAACCTCTCCCTAGGGCAAAACATGATCAACACCAGAATTCCATGGGTGTTCGATTCATCACAATGTAACTAGATTATTGACTCTAGTGCAAGTGGGAGACTGTTGGAAATATGCCCTAGAGGCAATAATAAAAGCATTATTATTATATTTCCTTGTTCATGATAATTGTCTTTATTCATGCTACAATTGTGTTATCCGGAAATCGTAATACATGTGTGAATAACAGACACCAACATGTCCCTAGTAAGCCTCTAGTTGACAAGCCCGTTGATCAACAGATAGTCATGGTTTCCTGACTATGGACATTGGATGTCATTGATAACGAGATCACATCATTAGGAGAATGATGTGATGGACAAAGACCCAATCCTAAACATAGCTTGAAGATCGTGTAGTTCGTTTTGCTAGAGTTTTGCAATGTCAAGTATCTTTTCCTTAGACCATGAGATCGTGTAACTCCCGGATACCGTAGGAGTGCTTTGGGTATACCAAACGTCACAACGTAACTGGGTGACTATAAAGGTAGACTACGGGTATCTCCGAAAGTATCTGTTGGGTTGACACGGATCAAGACTGGGATTTGTCACTCCGTATGACGGAGAGATATCACTGGGCCCACTCGGTAATGCATCATCATAATGAGCTCAAAAGTGACCAAGTGTCTGGTCACGGGATCATGCGTTACGGTACGAGTAAAGTGACTTGCCGGTAACGAGATTGAACGAGGTATTGGGATACCGACGATCGAATCTCGGGCAAGTAAAATATCGATAGACAAAGGGAATTGCATACGGGGTTGATTGAATCCTCGACATCGTGGTTCATCCGATGAAATCATCGTGGAGCATGTGGGAGCCAACATGGGTATCCAGATCCCGCTGTTGGTTATTGACCGGAGAGTCGTCTCGGTCATGTCTGCTTGTCTCCCGAACCCGTAGGGTCTACACACTTAAGGTTCGGTGACGCTAGGGTTGTGAAGATAAGTATATGCAGTAACCCGAATGTTGTTCGGGGTCCCGGATGAGATCCCGGATGTCACGAGGAGTTCCGGAATGGTCCGGAGGTAAAGAATTATATATAGGATGTGCAGTTTCGGTCATCGGGACAAGTTTCGGGGTACCCGGTATTGTACCGGGACCACCGGAAGGGTCCCGGGGGTCCACCGGGTGGGGCCACCTATCCCGGAGGGCCCCTTGGGCTGAAATAGGTGGGAACCCAGCCCATAGTGGGCTGGGGCGCCAACCCCCCCAAGGCCCATGCGCCTAGGGTTGGTGGGGGGGGGGAAACCCTAAGGGGGGCGCCCCCTTGCTTGGGGGGCAAGCCCCCCACCCCTTGGCCGCCGCCCCCCCTGGTAGATCCCATCTACCAGGGCCGGCGCCCCCCTGGCACCCCTATATATAGTGGGGGAGAGGAGGGACTTCACGCCCACGCCTTTGGTGCTTCCCTCTCTCCCTGTTACATCTCTCTCCATCGTAGTACACGGCGAAGCCCTGCCGTCATGACGCCCTGCATCCACCACCACGCCGTCGTGCTGCTGGATCTTCATTAACCTCTCCTTCCCCCTTGCTGGATCAAGAAGGAGGAGACGTCTCCCGTCCCGTACGTGTGTTGAACGCGGAGGTGCCGTCCGTTCGGCGCTGGTCATCGGTGATTTGGATCACGACGTGTTCGACAACATCAACCTCGTTCTAACGAACGCTTCCGCTCGCGATCTACAAAGGTATGTAGATGATCTCGTGACTCATTGCTAGATGAACTCCTAGATGATCTTGGTGAAACGAGTAGGAAAATTTTTGTTTTCTGCAACGTTCCCCAACATAAGCATCAAGATCTATAGAGATAGATCAAAACGCTTGATAAGTTTTTCAATGAGTACATACCTTGACAAGATTTTGAAGTAGTTCAAAATGGAACAGTCAAATATGGAGTTCTTGCCTGTGTTACAAGGTGTGAAGTTGAGTAAGACTCAAAACCCGACCACGACAGAAGATAGAGAGAGAATGAAAGTCATTCCCTATGCCTCAGCCATAGGTTCTATAAAGTATGCCATGCTATGTACCAGACCTATTGTATACCCTGCCCTGAGTTTGGCAAGGGAGTACAGTAGTGATCTAGGAGTAGATCACTGGACATTGGTCAAAATCATCCTTAGTGAAATAAGGATATATTTCTCGATTATGGAGGTGACAAAAGGTTTGTCGTAAAGGGTTACGTCGATGCAAGTTTTAATACTGATCCAGATGTCTCAAAGTCTCAATCTGGATACATATTGAAAGTAGGAGCAATTAGCTAGAATAGCTTAGTGCAGAGCATTGTTGACATAGAAATTTGCAAAATACTTACGGATCTGAATGTGACAGACCCGTTGACTAAACTTCTCTCACAAGCAAAACATGATCACACCCTAGTACTCTTTGGGCGTTAATCACATAGCGATGTGAACTAGCTAGATTATTGAATCTAGCAAACCCTTTGGGTGTTGGTCACATGACGATGTCAACTATGGGTGTTAATCACATGGTGATGTGAACTATTGATGTTAAATCACATGGCGATGTGAACTAGATTATTGACTCTAGTGCAAGTGGGAGACTGAAGGAAATATGCCCTAGAGGCAATAATAAAGTTATTATTTATTTCCTTATTTCATGATAAATGTTTATTATTCATGCTAGAATTGTATTAACCGGAAACATAATACATGTGTGGATAGATAGACAAATAGAGTGTCACTAGTATGCCTCTACTTGACTAGCTCGTTGATCGAAGATGGTTATGTTTCCTAGCCATAGACATGAGTTGTCATTTGATTAACGGGATCACATCATCAGGAGAATGATGTGATTGACTTGACCCATTCCATTAGCTTAGCACTTGATCGTTTAGTTTGTTGCTATTGCTTTCTTCATAACTTATACATGTTCCTATGACTATGATATTATGCAACTCCTGTTTACCGGAGGAACACTTTGTGTTCTACCAAACATCACTACATAACTGGGTGATTATAAAGGTGCTCTACAGGTGTCTCCGAAGGTACTTGTTGGGTTGGCGTATTTCGAGATTAGGATTTGTCACTCCGATTGTCGGAGAGGTATCTCTGGGCCCTCTCGGTAATGCACATCACTTAAGCCTTGCAAGCATTGCAACTAATAAGTTAGTTGTGGGATGATGTATTACGGAACGAGTAAAAGAGACTTGCCGGTAACGAGATTGAACTAGGTATTGAGATACCGATGATCGAATCTCGGGCAAGTAACATACCGATGACAAAGGGAACAACATATGTTGTTATGCGGTCTGACCGATAAAGATCTTCGTAGAATATGTGGGAGCCAATATGACAATCCAGGTTCCGCTATTGGTTATTGACCGGAGACGTGTCTCGGTCATGTCTACATAGTTCTCGAACCCGTAGGGTCCACACGCTTAAGGTTTCGATGATAGTTATATTATGAGTTTATGAGTTTTGATGTACCGAAGAAGTTCGGAGTCCCGGATGAGATCGGGGACATGACGAGGAGTCTCAAAATGGTCGAGATGTAAAGATCGATATATTGGACGACTATATTCGGACATCGGAAAGGTTCTGAGTGATTCGGGTATGTTTCGGAGTGCCGGAGAGTTACGGGAATTCGCCGAGGAGTATATAGGCCTTATTGGGCCATACGGAAATAGAGGAGAGAGGCCAAAAGGAAGGAGGCACGCGCCCCTCCTCTGGTCCGAATTGGACAAGGGATGCAGCCCACTTTTCCTTGTTCCTCTCCCCCTCTTTCCTTCTCTCCTACTCCAACAAGGAAAGGAGGAGTCCTATTCCCGGTGGGAGTAGGACTCCCCCCTTGGTGCGCCCTCCTCCTAGGCCGGCCGCCTCCCCCCTTGCTCCTTTATATACAGGGGCAGGGGGGCACCCCATAGACACAACAGTTGATCATTGATCTCTTAGCCGTATGCGGTGGCCCCCTCCACCATAGTCCTCGATAATATTGTAGTGGTGCTTAGGCGAAGCCCTGCGACAGTAGAACATCAAGATCGTCATCACACCATCGTGCTGACGGAACTCTTCCCCGACATTCTGCTAGATCGGAGTCCGGGGATAGTCATCGAGCTGAACGTGTGCTAGAACTCGGAGGTGTCGTAGTTTCGGTGCCTGGTCGGTCGGGTCATGAAGACGTACGACTACATCAACCGCGTTGTGCTAACGCTTCCGCTTTCGGTCTACGAGGGTACGTGGACAACACTCTCCCCTCTCATTGCTATGCATCACCATGATCTTGCGTGTGCGTAGGAATTTTTTTGAAATTACTACGTTCCCCAACAGGTTTCGCTATACGGTAGAAGGGTCATGTAGCTCCTCAGCGCCGCTTATTACCTCTTGGTCGCTGATTCGCTTCCCCGTCACCCTGCGCTTTCTCATCCAGCTTCGTTGCACGGCTTCACTCATCCACCACCTCGGCTCTTCCATTGCCACCTCACACCGCCTCTACCATCACCTATGCCAGTTCCTTCCATGCAACTGCCGGTCAACTTGGACTTGGCAATAGCTGGCCAGCTAGGAAGTGGCAACCACATATCGTGGAGGTTGTTGTTGGTTGAGCTCATGTCAGTTGCTTCCTTCCCCATGACAAAAAGGTGTGAACTCCTTTGTCAAACTATATCGTTGGCTTAATCAAGGGTGCAGTAGGTTTCCAACGGTCAAGGTGGTGCTGCTTGACCGGCGGATGCTTTGAAGTTCATGGAGGATCAAATTTGCACTCGCTTTATCTTTTCATTAAACATCTAGGAAATTTGCTCCTTCATGTCTTTCATGCCACTCAACAAGAGCTGCCACTTAGGGATTCGCCAAAAGTGTTAATTTGAGCATGCATAATGTGTTACCTGATCAAATATTGTTAATGTAATTGATGGTTTGTAAAATTAGTATGTGTTTACATGGTCGAATATTGTTGACAGGAGAGTAACAACTCAATTTCTCATCCATTGGATCTGATTACAAAGTCATAAATTATGAGTGTGGTAGTATTAGTTTATAGTTAATTATGCTGACACACACCCATCTTCCTGGAGTGGGACGTTATCGATTTCGTTCACTCGCCACTTTGTGCAATCTGACATGCCATCTACATGAGTCTTTGTAGTATCCCGGAGCTTACTTTTTGAGTGAAATCCAGCAACCTTTTAATCCCTCTAATCTGCATTTTCAATTTATTGTTTGCAGCTACATAGACAAAACAATTATTTTGAAATAAATTGTGTCAATAATGAAATTTAAATATCTCACCGAATTATAGCACGCTAGCTGGATGAGTTAGCTGACCCGTGAAGGAGTATTTACTGGAGCAGGGTAGAAATATAAAGATTTGAATTTTCTATTAACTAGTATTCCCTCTGTACCATAATGTAATATGTTTTATTGTCAAAAAACATTTTACATTATGGGACGGAGGTTGTAGTACCCTAGCTGGATCAGCTAACTCATCAAGCTAGCCTGCGCAGCTGTGGATATCAGTATAGTCTTCCTTTCTGTTTCAACCATGGGGTTTTGCTAGGTCAAATTGATATTGCAAGGCAGTGATTGGACTATACATATACTACTCCGGTTGGACAGATAAATCATGAAAGCCTGAACACGCATTATAATATGTTAAATGTAACAGAGTATGTTACTTCTAATTTACCAAGCAAATTCCCTCAAAATTTGGGGTCCTGTTTTTTCTTCAGCAGATCGAACATGATATTATTGCAACCACAAACATTCCCCTTGCAGCTAGTAAAAAAGGAACATAACATACTCCCGCGGAGCACTATAAAATAAATAGACTGTGACAACAGGAATCACTGATTAATTTTAGGAAGAACTTACTTGAGGAACTGCCTGAGGTGAGAGATGTCAGGGTCGTAGGTGGAGGGGCGCCGCTTCACCTGGAGGCAGCCGAATCAGGTGCTGCAAAGTCTGATGGATTAGCTCTACTAACCAGTACCATTGATGAACTTTAATTGTCTTGAAAAACTTTTCATGAAAGCATAGGAGCAGACCTCAGATTTGGATTTACCACCGTTGCCTCAAAGGCATCTTGATTAATTATATGTGTCAACAACAAAAAGACAGGTGTTACTTATGACTTTTGAAAGTACAGCTTGGGTTCATGAGATAAAGAGATTGATCCATTCTAGTATGATGCGCATGAAGCTGGACAAGGCATTGATGAATCATATGCTTATGAAGAGTTGAGCACAAATTCTGGAGAAGGTGCTCATCAATCTGATGAAATACAGAGTTCCAAAAATATTTGTGAGGAGTCTGAAAAATTGACGGTAAAAATCACATGATACGACCTTTGGTAATACCTATTTCGTTAAAAATAAATCAGAACCTGTAGATCTTGAACACATAAAAGCATGGCTAGGTGAAGGTTCCAACTTACAATGATGGTAAGGAAAATAATAGAAACAAAAATAAGTTGGAGACATCCTAGTCAGGACCACTAAAATAGATGATATACATTAGTGTATGTCAGAGAACATCGGTTCAGCATGGAATCTCTTAACTACTTCAATAACCCCATTTGTTTTTGTGCAGGATGAAATGGACAAACTCCAGAGGAAACTAAAGAAGCTGTAAGAGCAGGGACATAAGTACATAACCATGAAGAAAGCATCCTGTTGCGAAGGAAAAATAATGTTTTCCAGAGTATCAGCAGGAGGGTAATGTATAAATATAATGAACTCGATCAAGTCATGCTTAAGTTTTAACTGTCTGAGAATACACACATTATAACCTAAACATAACTACATGAAAAAGCGAACACTCATTCTGTAATTTGTATATAGTAAGTTGCAAGTATTTCCATCTGAACTGTAGTACATATGATCTTGACAGGATCCTTCTGCAATTCTTTTAAGAGAACTGCCTGCTTTTATACACCCCTCCACCTTACTGATCTCAAACAAATCAAAAAATTAAGTAGATAAGTAGATGGGCAAAGAAGTATCAAACTTGCATATCTTATTACTTGGGGAAGAATCTTCTGAGTTGCATTACATATAGTAGCCGGCCGGAGGAAATGTGGATCATGTTTGGAATTCCCCATGTCATTGTTTGTAGGCAGAGTGGCTCCTGTGGCTGGTGCTGAGGTGCTGCAACCTAGAGCGGAAGCAGCGGCCGCCCATCACGTCCGACGCCCCACTGGAGACCGATGGACATCATGCTGGCGACTGCAAGTTAATCCCGGAAATGGAGGCAAGGAAACTGAAGAACCGTGCCAATAAATAGTAGTAGTATCATTACTTCCTCTTCTGAATCTATAATACACTGGAGTTCAGTTTGTGAGGTGCTATAGTGGTAGCATTTTATCTTGTGAATGTACTGTGCATCCATCTCATTGTAATTACAATTTTTTATCATGTCAAGCGAGTGGTAAAATATTTCAGGACTCAATGACCGCGTTAAGTGTAATATGTAAACAATAATTATTATAGCGGTACGCAGCAGAAATGGAAACGCCGTCAAGCGCCTTAAGAACCGGCCAGCCCACTAGGTCTTCTGAATGCATATCTTTTCGATGCTTCTGAATTGTTCCATCGATTTCATATCTTTTATGCCGAGAGCAATGCTTCTGCTGCTATACTTGATGCAATATCAATCAGTGCGATTCGACCTACAAGCAAGAAAGAAAGAGAAGAAAGAAGAAGCATGATTTGAAGCGATTATTAAGATTCAGCACCATCTTGTAGGCTTTCAAGCTCCAACAATATATGCGTGTTGAAAGCAGAGTAGCTCCTCTGTCACTGGTCACTCACCCATCTTTGATCCGTAGACGTACATATATGCACAATAACGGGTTTTGCTTCTGTCTGCAATGCATTGTGTGTTATCAACAGCTTCTCTGACCACCAGGTGACAACCATCTTCAGCTGAAATTCCATCACATATCATGCCGTGGATTGAAAATTCGTCATGTAACCTTCCGATGAGAACACCTGCCCACTTGGTAGCCCTCGCCAGATCCGCCGAATCCGCCTGATCCATCGCCCACAACAGGATCTGCAATGAATGGTACTTCTCCCTCCCCCTGAACAGTTCCTTCTCCTCTTCCAGCGTATAAGTGAACCCAGCACCGCCTGCACCTCTACCCGCATCTCCTCCTTGGTGTTGAACCACGACCCGACCTCGAGTAGGCGTGTGCGCTTGCGCATGCCCTGCTCGGCAAACTACCTCAACCTCACCTCTGTTATCTCCATCGCCGCCGTCAAGGCCCAAGGGTTTCCTTTGCTATCGATGCACTAAGCACTAGATGCGGTATGAAGGAGAACCTTGAATGCAAACTACTCTGACCATCTCCCCTCAAAGGCTTTAATACCCCCTCCCTCCCGCCAGCCATGCGCGGCGCTCGAGGTGCGTTGTGTTGTAGGGCCAGTCGCTCCCCCCAATTTCGCTACTACATGTCAGGGGAAGTGAACCGTGTCGCATGAAAACAACTCCTCACCATGGCACCGTGCACGACGATCCACCACGTGCTCGTCCTCGTCGGTGAGTAGCACATGACCCCATTGTACTACCACCCCTCCCTGGTAAACAAGTACTCCGGCCGTCTTAAAGTCCGGCAATTACTAGGCCGACCACCGTGAGACGCCATGTGAGTCTGCCTTTCGAGTCGCTCATTTTCCGATCAACATCCACCCAGACGTATAGGGAGGTTTTGAGCGGTCATGTCTCATGTTGTAGATGCTCTTACCCTGCTGTTTTTGAGCGGTCATGAAGTACCTGTGATCCGTCTCGTGTCTATCTGCTACTCTACCCTTCTTTGTTGCCACTGTCCTTCATTGGCAAAAGTTAGGTTAGTTAGCAACAACATCGGTCTCCAGCTGCAGCCAAAAATTAATAACGGCATTCGATTCACCTACAAACAAGCTCAACTTCAACTTTATCGTGGGGACATGGGCGTGTTGATATCTTCCCTGAGTTCATTTCTGCGAGAACTGTTTCTGCATCATGCTTCTCGGTGGTGGTATAACTGAATTAATCAGTAATTGCATCTGTAATGAACTAATAATGCATGAATAAGCACCGCCTTGCTTACTGCAGTTTTGATTGCATGAAGAACACGTGATGATAGTAAAATAAGGAAGAAATCTGGAAGCTTTTTTGGAGCAGGAAAAGGAAGCAATAGAGGAGTTCAGGGCAAACCTAGCTACTCTTCTGCTATCCATGCAAACTGTAGTGAGCTGTGCACTTCAAGTTGAACGCTACAGTACATTAAAGTTGATGAAATTAAGCTGCAGAAAAATGACCATGAACAAATTCATGAAAATTTAAACATCGATCCTTCCTATATTTTCATCACGAGATGAATGAAATAAAAGGGATTACAAGTTATGGGATCGAATTGCACATCCTACTGCAGCACTACTCCTCATCACCGTAATATGGACTTAACTTAATTACTAGCTAGTACAGCTGAGCGCACGCGAACGTGCCAGCAGAAAGAAGGGCGGCATGGGGAGCATGCTCGGATCCGGCGAGGCGTCAAAGTTGGGACCGGCGAACATGGCCTTGTGCGGTGTCGTGGCTAGCGCCGGCGTCTTCATAGTCCGAGGCAGCTTCTCCGTCTGCTCCGGGCGAGGCTTCTTGTGCAAGTCCCAGCGCTCCGCCGAGGACGCGCGGCTAGGGCTAGGCAGGCGCTTGTTGTTGTCGTCGTCATGACCTGTGGGCAGAGACGCGCTGCACGAGGTCGCGAGTTTCTTCTTGCTGTCCCAGCGTTTGACGGAGTTGGCGCGTCCGGGTCTCCCGGCGCTGTATGACGACGACGACCACGACGACATGGTGGTGCGGGGCTTCTTGTATTTCTTGTCCGAGTCCCACCTGTCGACGGAGTCGGCACGGCCGATGCCCTCGCTGCCCTCCGACGACGACGAGGAGCAGATGGAGCTGCATGGCTTCTTGCACTTCTTGTTCCAGTCCCACCTCTCGACGGAGTCGGCACGACCGGTGCTCCCGCTGCCCTCCGACGACGAGGACGAGGACGAGGAGATGGAGCTGCATGGCTTCTTGCCCTTCTTGTTCCAGTCCCACCTGTCGACGAAGTCGGCGCGGCCTGCCATGGCGGACACCAGCATGGTGAGGACGAGACCGTTCGGCGTGGGCAACAGCGGCAGCATCTTGCTCCTGGGCGGCGTCGGGAGGATGGGCAGCATCTCGCTCCTAGGCGGCGTCGGGAGCAGCGGCGGGAGAAGAGCTTCTGCTGCCATTGGTCTTCGTGGATCAGCCGCCACGCCCACGCGCGAGAGGAAGATTTCGATCGATAGATTGTTTGATGGAGAGACGATGCGAAGAAAGCCAGAAAGCAATGCTCTTGCTGGTAACGTGGGAAGAAATCGAGACATATTTATAGTTGTTGCCTCCCTATGCATGTGTGTTCGCCCTCCACCCGGATCGAGTCTGTAAGCAACTGTGTCGAACTCGGATTGGATGAGTAGTGGACACAACTGTTTTTTTTGGTCGTAATCCGCTTGCGATTAGATGCATATTTCATTTCTTTCAATTCAATACATCTGTTATACTTTTGTATTCAAACTGAAAAATGAATACACACAGCAGTGCTCCAAGAATAAATGAATACACAGATGATACATAGAGCGTCCATTGTATAAAACTTGAAACTTTTTATCCTTCCTTCACACTCTTGCGTGCCCGGGTTAGAAAACCGCATGAATTTTATTTTAAAGCGGTCGGAGTGGATGTAAAATTTTCTTTAAAATAGTGTATGATAGTCCTTAGAAAATTTGTCAAAAAATCTAAACCTCAAGAAAAAAACCATGCTTGACAAAGGTTTCCGAACTCACCCCTTGGTGCGGGCTCTGGCCGAGGTACCAAGCTCTGGCGATCATCCTGAGGTGGGTGTGCTGCAGCTAAAAGGATGTTCTCGGTGGCGACCAGTCGGAGCCTTAACTGACTGATGTTGTCCTCGAGCTCTAGTGGGTTATGGAGTACCATTATGAGATTCGTGATGACGTTCGGGACTCTAGTGTATCTGGAGCATGTCGGCCGGTGCCATGGTATTTCGTGGTGTTTCGTGGAGTATGCCAACCAATATCGTGGCGGCTTGGAGGCCGTGGGCTGGCGTTTGGAATAGGGCGGCATCCGCGGGCTCGTTATAGCCCATGCCAGCCTCATGACCTAAGGCCACCAAGGCAGCAGTGATGTTTATGCTTGTGGATAGCGTCGAGTTTTGCATCGTGTTTCATTGCTCATCATTCCTTGCCACCGCATCTCATACGCCGTGGCCTTTGTCGTTCCCTGCTTGAGTTGTAGGCTGGCAGCTAATATGACCCGCTGGAAGGCCTCCATTGCCTACATGGTGGGGTCGATCCTCGAAGAATAAATGAGTACACACATGATACGTACACTGCCCTTTGTATAAAATCTGAAACTATTATTCGTTCTTCATGTGACTCGCTCTCGCTCGCCCGGGTTAGAAAACCACATGATTTTTTAAAGAGGTTGGAATGGATGTAACTTTTCCTTTAAAATATAGTGCAAAGCAATCCTTAGAAAAATTTCCTAAAGATTTCAGCCCATAGAAATCAAATAAAAATGTTTCGCATGAAAAATTTCAAAGAAGCAAATCATCAAAGAAATCCAGTGAATTTGCTTGACAAAGGTTTCCGAACTCACTCCTTGGTGCGGGCTCTGGCTGAGATAAGTGTGATGCGGCTAAATGGACACTGTCAGTACCGGCCAGGCGCTGCCTTGACTGACTGAAGTCGTCTTGGAGCTCCATTGTCTTATGGAGTACCCTTATGAGATTCGTGATGACGTTCGGGACTCTAGTGTTTCTGGAGCATGTTGGCCAGTGCCATGGCGGCTTGGAGGTCCCGGGTTCGCATTTCGAGTAGGGCGGCATCCACGGGCTCCTTACAGCCCATGCCATGTTAATGTACATAAAATAGTATCAGTCATATCTCATGTATTTATGATTGAGATATTATGTAGCAATTGTAATCTGTTGTGTATGGTAGTTTACGATCTGATTAGTATCAGATTGATTGTATCCTTGTTGTACAAGGTGTATCAGATTAAATAGAGGTCCAGCCCATGGGGCAATTCACGGCAAACATATTGTTGTCTAACATGGTAACAGAGCCTCGATCCCATCTCCCACGACATGGCTGGCACCACCTTCGGCGCACTCATCACCACCACCGCCGACCCGCTCGTCTCCGGCCACACCGCCACCATGTCGTCGCTCGCCGGCCTCATCACCGTCCGGCTCACCCACGCCAACTTCCTGCTATGGAAGGCGCAGGTTGTACCAAACCTCACCGGTGCCGACCTGTTCCGCTACCTCGACGGCTCTGTCCCTGCGCCGCCAAAGACGATCACCGAGGGCACCGGAGATGTTGCGCGCTCCGTGCTCAACCCTGAGTACGAGCCATGTAGGAGGATCGACCAGGCCGTGCTCGGCGCGCTCCTGTCCTCCATGACAGAGGAAGTGGTCGCCCAGATGATGCGAGGGACCTTCGCGGCGGCCGTTTGGACTTCCCTCGACGCTATGTTCGCTGCCCAGAATCAGGCCAGTGTGCACCAACTTTGTACGCAGCTGTCGCGGACGAAGAAGAAGGACATGTTGGCGGCAGAATTCTTCCACAAGATGACAGGCTATGCCGACGCACTGTCACCGTCGGCGAGGTACTGTCCGACGACGAGATCATCGGGCACATAATCGGTGGGCTGGGTCAGGAATATGACCCCCTCATGACTGCGCTCTCCATCTTCACAGGAGAAGTAAGCCTATCCGGTTTTTATGCCTACCTTCTCAGCTTTGAGGCGCGTTAGGAGCAGCATGCCGCGAACAACGGCGACTTCTCTTCATCAGCCAACAACGTCGTGCGCCACGGCAACGGCAACCGGAATAGCAATGGTGTCCATGGTGGCCATGGAAACAGGAGTGGTGGCAATGGTGGCCACTATGGTTCCAATGGCAACCGTGGCAACAACGGTGGCTGTCACAACGGCGGCGGCTGCAGAAATTGTCGTCCTCCAAGGTGCCAAATATGCCGCCAGGAGGGGCACTACGCCACCTATTGTCGCGATCATTGCAACCATGACTACCAGTCCAATGACCGCAGCGACAATATGGCTACATACGGCCACCGTGACAACAATTAGTACCTCGACACTAGTACCACTGACCACCTCACCAGCGACCTCGACCGCTTGACGGTGCACGAGCGCTATGGTGAAAAGGATCAAGTTCAAGTTGCAAATGGTGCAGATTTGGAAGTTTCTCATATTGGTCATACTAAATTTGCTGGCTCTAGTGATGCCATCCACCTTAAAAATGTTCTGCATATCCCTCAAATTCACAAACATCTTCTTTTTGTTTATCGTCTTGTTACGGATAACCAAGTGTTTGTGGAGTTTCACTGTTTTTTCTTTTGTGTGAAGGACAAAATCACGAGGAGGGTCTTTCTTCTCGGTAGAAGCCGCAATGGCCTCTACCCCATCGCATATGGTCGGTCGTCATCGTCATCATCACATCGAGCTCTCTCCGGAGTCCGTTCTTCATCGAGTCAGTGGCATCATCGCTTGGGTCACCCATCAAATAATGTAGTTGAGTCTGTCGTTCGGTCAAATAAACTCCCTTGTTCGTCGAGTCATGATACTTCCGTTTGTGACGCATGTCAACGTGCCAGAAGTCATCAATTACCTTACAATTATTCATCTCGTATTTGTTCAAAACCACTTGAGCTTATTCATACCGATGTGTGGGGTCCTGCCCTTGCCTCCTCTGGAGGTTTTAAGTTTTATGTTAGCTTTGTTAATGGCTTTAGCCGTTTTACGTGGATTTATCTTCTTAAACATAAATCTGATGTCGGACAAGTTTTCTACAATTTCTAGGCCCATGTCAAATGAATCCTCAACACAAAAATTCATGCGGTTCAATCTGATTGGGGGGGGGGGGGGGGGTGAATACCACCGCTTGCATAAATTTTTTCAGCGTGTCAGTATTTCTCATCGCATATCCTGTCCACATACATCCCAACAAAATGGTATCGCTGAACGGAAGCACCGACACTTGGTTGAAACCGGGCTTGCTCTCCTGGCTAGCTCCAATCTTCCTTTGCGTTATGGGGATGAAGCTTTTCTTACCGCATGTTATTTGATCAACCGCATGCCCAGCTAGTTGACAAACTATGTGGCCCATTGACGCTCAACGGATTCTTTCGATCCTACTTTCGCAACATAACATGTCAGATTTCATTGCTTGGAGTTATACGAAAAATGGTATGTTCTCTGTACGGTCTGCTTATTCCGTGGAGTGGAATGATCAGTATGGGAGTAAACTAAAACACTCTAACGGGACGGGGTGAACCACACCTAACCCTATTTGGTGTCAGATATGGAAGTTATCCTGTCCGGCAAAAGTCCAAAATTTTATATGGCGTGTGTTACATGGCACTCTCCCATGCCGGGCAACACTTGCTAATAGACACATGAAGGTCTCGCCCCTTTGTCCTACTTGCTCTCAGGGTGTAGAAGACATGAAGCACATGCTTTTCCTATGTACAAAAGCAAAGGATGTTTGGGAAAGGCTAGGGATAGATGAGATTATTGATAGAGATTGTGAGGTTGATCGTGCTGGAGAGGTGATACTGGAATACCTTTTAGTTCTTCCAGATCAAGATTTGCGTATTATGGGGTACCAAAATGCACGAGAAATGACAGGTATTTCAGCTTGGTATCTATGGTGGGAGAGACGAAAATTAGTGCACAAAGAAACAATTCAGAATGCAACTCAAATGTCAATGGGGATCATAGCCCTCGCATACAAATTTGTAAATGCATCACCTTCAAAGGCGTCCATGAAAAGGGGGGTTGCCATTGCCCCCCTAGGGGTTCCGTGGAACTCAATGTTGACGCCTCTTTTGAGCATGACATGTTGAAGGGTACGACGGGGGCTGTTTTGCGAGACGACAAAGGTCGGTTTATTGCAGGAGGAAATGAAAAGATTGACCATTGCGCGGATGTTCTGATGACAGAAGCTTTAGCCCTCAAATTTGGACTAACACTAGCGCAAAGGATGGGGTGCAATCACCTAATCATCAACTCATGTAATCTGGAGTTGATTGAGACCATGCAGGCCGGAGGACAGTCAACTGGTGCGGCGGCGGCAATTTTCGATGACTGCTTCCACTACGCATGTGATTTCATCATGACTAGATTCGAACATTGTAGTACAGAGGCAAATAGAGTAGCACATGAACTTGCTAGATTAGCTAGATTTTCTTCTACTTCGGATTGGTTTGAGGAGTTTATCAATGAAATTGTACTCATCCTCACAAACGATGTATTGGTTATTTCTAATAAATAAAGTTTCGTTTTATTTCCAAAAAAACTGCATGCCCGGCCAGACCCTTCAAAATATGCCACCACTCACACGTCTTCTTCACATCACGCCCGATTACTCTTTTCTTCGTATATTTGGATGTGCGTGTTGGCCTAGTCTTCGCAAAAACAACTCCTGAATACCTGAGTTCCGCTCCAAGATGTGCATTTTTCTCGGATATAGTCCGTTCCATAAAGGTTATAAGTGTCTTGACAAGTCCACTGGTCGCATCTATATCTCCTGAAATGTTGTCTTCGATAAAAAAAAGTTTTTCCCTTTGCGACTAGTGCGTATTCCGACTTGTCTCCCTTAAACGTTTCCTTCGAATGAGCCAGTAGTTCAGGATGCTAATGTGAGAAACTACAGCTTGTCGTTTTTGTTTCCTGACTTGTGTCCTGCAGATACAGAGGAACGACATGTATCTACGATCGCTGTAGAGGGACATAGAGACGTGCATGCTACAATGCCATGCACCCAACCATCATGTGCCACACGTCCAGCAGCAGGCCCCGGCCTCTACCGTGTCTACGCCATGTACTGACCAGATAGATGAGCCGGCCTCATCATCAGCGCGTACATCGCCTGCACTTGACGCCTCTGCGCGCGTCGATGCCGGACCAGACGCACCGGCATCTTCAGCACGGGCGCTCCTCCATCACCACCAGCCTTGCCACCGGCCTTTCCGACGAGCGCTTAGCCGGTCTCTCCGGCGGCCGCTCCTTCATCACCCGGTTGAGAGCGGGCACGCACGCGTCTTCAGAACAACATACAACGCCCGAAAATCCTAATGGCATTGTCCGGTACAACGCGTATCGTCGTGGTTTCAGTGCTGCCGTGGCCGCTCCAGCTATGCACCGACATACGCTCGTTCATCTTGCATGGAAAGTCGCTATGCAAGAGGAGTTTTTGGCCCTTCAGCTCACCGTGATTTGGTCGCTTGTTCCACAGCTTCACAAATGTTTACCATTTTAGGTAGATGTCATCCGTAAGATAGTAGCCATAGGCTTATGTATGGTTATTTGCTACAAATTGCATCAGTGGCAATTCACCATTTGCAATCTTATTCATGAGTGATGACCGATTAACAACGTTGATGTCATTCAAAGATACAGGCATTTCAAAAAAAACATACAAATCCAAGTCTATTGATCGGCCACCGCTTCAAGGATTCTCTATAGTGGAACCCTCTTTCTGGCCATGGAATTGCACATGCCATGCCTTAGGACAGTTCTCCAACTCCAATGCATGCAATCTATTGAGCCAAGCATATTTGGTAATCCGTGAGCTTTGTTCATCTTCAAAAGTCTTGCGGCGTCTTCAGCATTGGGAGATCTCAAATACTCCGGACCAAACACTTGCACAATTCCGACTACGAAGCGCTTCACACACGTGATGACTTGACTCTCACCCATGGCCATGTGGTCATCAACTAGATCAGCCGAAATACCGTATGCCAACATACACAAAGCGTTTGTCACCTTTTGAAAGGTGCCATGCCTGAGTTCTTCGGCGGCATTCCTCCTTTGCTGAAAAAACTGATCATGGCTCGCCAGTTTCTCTGCAATGCGCCTGGACAACTCGGTGCTCATCCTAAACCGGCGCCGGAAGTGACTCGGGGTATGTGGGATTATCCACAAAATAGTGCCTCATCAATCAGTTGTCGGCATCGGTCTTATCCCTCCAAAAAAATTCTGACTCATAACCGACCCACCGGGTTTTGGCTTTTATTGATGTGCATAGTTAGGATCATTGCAAGGTCCTCCTGCTCTTCAATATCAAATTCTTATTGGGAAGAATCATATGATGAACTCATCTACAATATTGAATTTAAACTAGTCCATAAAAACTACAAACAACATGCATCAAATTCATGTAAAAAATGTGAAGTTGAAGCAATACATACCTTGCAAGCATTTTGTCGAACACCTTGTGGGCGTCGAGCGGTAGTGTGCGGCCGGGCGCTGTTCGTCGGAGGAATGGCGAGCGCGAGGGGCGGCGGCGACTAGAGGGAGACAGAGGAAGCAGCAGCGGCGTGGGGATAGGCTGGGGGAGCGCCGTCGGGTCCGGAGCAAATGGGGCGGTGCGGGCGGCGGCGCCAACGCCTGGATTGGCGGTAGGTGGAAATCGCGGCACGGGCGTTTAAGTGTGCAGCGCGCGGGAGCGGTGGCACGAAATAAGCGGCGCATGATGCCGTTTTGCCCCGCGCGCTGAACCACTTATGCCGCGCACGCGTTTTTTGCGCCTCCGATGGAACGCCCAGAGCACAAAAAACTGTATTTTTCCAGCGCGGTGTTTATATCGCGCAGCTGTTGGAGATGCTCTAACTGAATTAATGGGTATACCTGCATGCGTAAGGAACTAATAATGCATGAATAAGCACTGCCTTGCTTACTAATTCTGATTGCACGAACACATGATAGTAAGATACTAACGTGGTTCTACTGCAGAAGTTTGTAACGCAGTAAAGCTTATGGACAAAATAATGGATCTAATGTTTCGAGCCTTTGGAGTAGGAAAAGGAAGCAGTAGAGGAGACTATTAGCCTTCAGGCGAAACCTACTCTTCTGCTATCCATGCAAACTGTACTGAGCTAGCCGTGCACTTCAAGTTGAACGCTACATCACATTAAAAGTTGATGCAATTAAGCTGCAGAAACATGACCATGAATAGATTGATGAAAATTAAAACATCCTTCCTACATATTTCACCACGAGATGAATGAAACAAAAGGGATTACAAGAAGTTATGGGATTGAATTCCACATCCTACTACAGCACTACTCCTCATCACGAAGGAAAGGAACTAGATTGCTGTAATGAACTTAATGACTTGTACAGAGCGCACGCGAACGTGCCAGCAGAAAAAAGGGCGGCATGGGGAGCATGCTCGGATCCGGCGAGGCGTGAAAGTTGAGCCCGGCGAACATGGCGTTCTGCGGTGTCGTGGCTAGCGCCGCGTTAGTCCGAGGCAGCTTCTCCGTCTGCTCCGGGCGAGGCTTCTTGTGCAAGTCCCAGCGCTCCGCCGAAGACGCGCGGCTAGGGCTAGGCAGGCGCTTATTGTTGCCGTCGTCATGGCGGCCGGGATCTGTGGGCAGGGACGTGCTGCACGAGGTCACGAGTTTCTTCTTGCTGTCCCAGCGTTCGACGGAGTCGGCGCGTCCGGGGTTGCCGGCGCTGTATGACGATGACGATGACGATGACATGGTGGTGTGAGGCTTCTTCTTGTATTTCTTGTCCAAGTCCCACCTGTCGACGGAGTCGGCACGACCGGTGCTTCTTGTGCCCTCTGACGACGATGCCGACGACGAGGAGCAGATGGAGCTGCATGGCCTTTTGCACTTCTTGTTCCAGTCCCACCTCTCGACGGAGTCGGCACGACCGGTGCTCCCGCTGCCCTCCGACGACGAGGACGAGGACGAGGAGATGGAGCTGCATGGCTTCTTGCCCTTCTTGTTCCAGTCCCACCTGTCGACGAAGTCGGCGCGGCCTGCCATGGCGGACACCAGCATGGTGAGGACGAGACCGTGCGGCGTGGGCAACAGCGGCAGCATCTTGCTCCTGGGCGGCGTCGGGAGGATGGGCAGCATCTCGCTCCTAGGCGGCGTCGGGAGCAGCGGCGGGAGAAGAGCTTCTGCTGCCATTGGTCTTCGTGGATCAGCCGCCACGCCCACGCGCGAGAGGAAGATTTCGATCGATAGATTGTTTGATGGAGAGACGATGCGAAGAAAGCCAGAAAGCAATGCTCTTGCTGGTAACGTGGGAAGAAATCGAGACATATTTATAGTTGTTGCCTCCCTATGCATGTGTGTTCGCCCTCCACCCGAACTCGGATTGGATGAGTAGTGGACACGTAAATGAGGCCACGTACGCGGCAGACCATTGTATAAAACTTAAAACTTTTTATCCTTCCTTCATACTCTCGCGCGCGGGTTAGAAAACCGCATGAATTTTATTTTAAAGCGGTTGGAGTGGATGTAAAATTTTCTTTAAAATAGTGTACGGTAGTCCTTAGAAAATTTGTCAAAAAAAATCTAAACCTCAAGAAAAAAAACCATGCTTGACGAAGGTTTCCGAACTCACCCCTTGGTGCGGGCTCTGGCCGAGGTACCGAGCTCTGGCGATCATCCTGAGATGGGGTGCTGTGGCTAAAAGGATGTTTTCGGTGTCGGTCAGTCGGAGCCTTAACTGACTGATGTTGTCTTGGAGCTCTAATGGGTTATGGAGTACCATTATGAGATTCACGATGATGTTCGGGTCTCGTGTTGTTTCGTGGAGCATGCCAACCAGTATCGTGGCGGCTTGGAAGCCGTGAGCTGGCGTTTGGAATAGGGCGGCATCCGCGGGCTCGTTATAGCCCATGCCAGCCTCATGACCTAAGGCCACCAAGGCAGCAATGATGTTTATGCTTGTGGCTAGCGTCGAGTTTTGCATCGTGTTTCATTGCTCATCATTCCTTGCCACCGCATCTCATACGCAGTGGCCTTTGTCGTTCCCTGCTTGAGTTGTAGGCTGGCAGCTAATATGACCCGCTGGAAGGCCTCCATTGCCTACATGGTGGGGTCGATCCTCGAAGAATAAATGAGTACACACATGATACGTACACTGCCCTTTGTATAAAACCTGAAACTATTATCCGTTCTTCACGTGACTCGCTCTCGCTCGCCGGGGTTAGAAAACCACATGATTTTTTAAAGAGGTTGGAATGGATGTAACTTTTCCTTTAAAATATAGTGCAAAGCAATCCTTAGAAAAATTTCCTAAAGATTTCAGCCCATAGAAATCAAATAAAAATGTTTCGCATGAAAAATTTCAAAGAAGCAAATCATCAAAGAAATCCAGTGAATTTGCTTGACGAAGGTTTCCGAACTCACTCCTTGGTGCGGGCTCTGGCTGAGGTAAGTGTGATGCGGCTAAATGGACACTGTCAGTACCGGCCAGGCGCTGCCTTGACTGACTGATGTCGTCTTGGAGCTCCATCGTCTTATGGAGTACCCTTATGAGATTCGTGATGATGTTCGGGACTCTAGTGTTTCTGGAGCATGTCGGCCAGTGCCATGGCGGCTTGGAGGTCCCGGGTTCGCATTTCGAGTAGGGCGGCATCCACGGGCTCCTTACGGTCCATGCCATGTTAACGTACATAAAATAGTACCAGTCATATCTCATGTATTTATGATTGAGATATTATGTAGCAACTAGCGGGGTGACCCACGCATTTGCGCGGCTAGACTTTCGACATATATCTACACATGCTACTTTAGATTTTTTATAAGTTAATGTGATAATTATTTTCATATGAATATGCTTTATAGAATCTTTGCATTGCAAGAAAACGTTGATAAATTGGTACTATTCCCGTTGGACAAAGTAAATACTATTTATATGTTAGAGCTAATGTTAGAAGTTTTGGAAACACACATTCTTCTCATTCTACTTTTATGATTCATCATCAGTTGCCAATAACACCAAAGGGGACATGGCTATTTATGATAGTTTAGAATTTATAAATAAATTTCAACCAAGACCATAATTTGATTTTGACATGATCTCGAGTAAACAATTTTAGATTGTAGCTTTAATTGTTACTTCCTCTGTTTCGAAATAAGTGTCTTAACTTTATTAGAATTTATACTAATATTAGTGCAAAGCTAAGACACTTCTTTTTGCAACGTAGGGAGTATTTTTTTATTGGTGTGTAGTTAGGCACCAAATTAGGTGGAAACTCCTAGTTATAATGCATTTTTTCTCAAATATAAAAATTGGATAAATAAAAAAATTGATGGCTCAGACTTTTTCTCCATTCATCTCATCAGTACGTGGATTTTTTATTATATTCGACTAATGAAGTGTGTTGCATATAACTTGATCTTTTGTTTCCAAAAACAATGCTTTATTATCTTCTCAACTAATTAATATCATGTCTTGATTGTCGCATATACTCATTGAATTCAAAAAAATTCTCTATACCTCAGTCCAGTTATATATATTGTCTTTTTCAGGTCTTGCACATGTTATTTGTACTTATTTCTATTGTTCAAGTTAGAAAATAAAACATAGATATTGCATATGAAGATTTTATTTTAGCCTTTACTATTATCACATTATTTAAAAACAAAACCACTTTTAGAGGTGTTATACCTGGCAATATTTTATGTATAAGAAATCTTATATCTCCATAAATATACACTCTTTTGTCCTTACAGCCCTCCCAGCATTTTCTTTGTACCCCTGGCCATATAGAAAAGCAACACGTACATTGGTAAAGGTCCCAGCGAGTGATGCAAAATGCTGGTAAGATCATTTACATTTACTACGAAAGCAAGACCAAGATTTGCATTTTGTTCTATAGACGACAGCAGGTAAAACATGACAAATGTCACGATTTTTAGCTTTGAAGGAATCACATAGGGAGTATATGTACCCATAGGTTCTGGTAAGCATTCTGATGACAGGTTAAGATAAATATAAGAAAAGACTTTTTAAGGCCTTTTATGAAATTGACATAAGAATCATGATGTACTGTTTTCACTTCACAATCTCATTATGTATAAGAAACTGAAGCTATAATCGCTTTTCATATATGCACTTGGCTATCCTATTTTTATCTGAACAAACGATTACCTTATGGAATAAGATATAAAATCAGTCCATGTAAATAGCCTCCAGGAAAGCATATCTAACAAACAGAAGGTAGTTGCAAAGTACATTTTTTCAAGTTATAATAGGAACTAATAGGATGTTTCATGGTAAGAATATAAAAAATAAATATTTGTGAACTGCCTGACAAATAAATGTATCAGTGTATTGAATAGTATTTGTATTGAAAACCCTACTCCAACATGAATCCTTTTGACATCGAATTGTTTCCTCTATTCATGGAGATCATAAGCTCCATGTCGATATATCACTCAAAGTAGTAAAGATGGTTAGGAGAAACCCACAATTAGTAGCAGCAAAACATCATATCAAAGTGTGTACATACTGACTCAAGACCAGATCAAAGTGTGTACAGTCCAATAAAGTAGAAAATTGAAGTATGATTAATTACAGGGCGTACATAACGACTCAAGAACAGATCAAAGTGTCTACACTGATGTAGTAGGCTGCTCTTATCTCTTAAATCTCGTGATATGCAAGCTGCACTATATTTAAACATCATTTTGCTTTCTATAAATTTTCTTGAATCTCCCATCTCAGTAACAATTTTAGAATACAAAAATCTGTATATGTATGGAACAGAAACTCCTTTAATTTTGTTCCTCTTCATTTTATTATGGACTGATACTACAACCACAAAACTCCTCACTTATGTTGCATCGGTTATGCGTGCCTTCCTCTAGAGCTTAACAATAAAATATATTTATAAATAGTTAGAACACTTCTCTGAACATGTTGACATAAACAAAAAATGCAAGGTTCCTTATATAAAGAACCTACATAAAACTGGGAAGAAAAAACATAACCTCCAATAGTTAACTTTCAAGTGTTCTGATGTAGACTTGGTACAAACTCCAGTAGTAGAACAACATTATGTCAACAATAGGCTCTGAAATAAACATGTACATACAAATTAGAATCATCCTCAAGTGTTTTTCATGTTCTCATGACAACACAATTGAACCAATATGAATAATCAACATATTCGTAGGTGCAAATAACGGGTACATGTGCTGATTCTATGATGGCAATGTCAAGGACTCTGGCTTGCTACTATTAATACATGTGCTGATTTTGTGAAGGCAATCTCAAGGAATAGAGGCTCCTGTAGAAACTCTTATCCTGCTCATCCTTGGTACAGAATAAAGCATAGGGCATCCATGCAAGTAATTATGAATCCAACCGATAGAGCCCTGCGTCCGAGCCACAACTCTGGTGTGGGGCCATGATCACGATAGAAGCCTGTGTCCTTGTCACAAATATGATGTATAGGCTATGATCATTGGATAATGTAAGAAGCCAATCAAATTAGGAAATCTAATTGGAACAATACCAACGAAATTTGTGGAGCCTGCAGATCTCCTACGGGGTAAAAACGTGGGTGAGTAGCATCAGGTTTCGGACATGGACCATGGTGGCGCTGGTGACGCTCGTGCACAGGTTATGATCATCAAAAGAACCATGTGTCCCTGCCACAAATCTGATGTATAGGCTATGACCATTGGATAATCTAAGAACCAAATCTAATTTGGAAAGCTGATCTGAATAATACCAGCGCAATTTACCGGATCAAATTAGGAAATCAAATTGGAACAATACCAACGAAATTTGTCGAGCCTTCAGATCTCCTTCAGGGTAAAAACGCGGGTGAGCAGCATCAGGTTTCGGACATGAACCATGGCGGTGCTGGTGACGCTCGTGCACACAGGTTATGATCATCCATAGAACCTTGTGTCCCTGCCAGAAATCTGATATATAGGCTATGATCATTGGATAATCTGATTCTATGAAGGCAATGTCAAGGATCCGCCTTGCTACTATTAATACATGTGCTGATTTTGTGAAGGCAATCTCAAGGAATAGAGGCTCCTGCAGAAACCCTTATCCTCCTCATGCTTGGTACAGAATAAAGCATAGGGCATCCATGCAAGTAATTACGAATCCAACTGATAGAGCCCTGCGTCCGAGCCACAACTCTGGTGTCCAGGCTATGATCATCGATAGAAGCATGTGTCCTTGTCACAAATATGATGTATAGGCTATGATCATTGGATAATGTAAGAACCGAATCAAATTAGGAAATCTAATTGGAACAATACCAACGAAATTTGTGGATCCTGCAGATCTCCTACGGGGTAAAAATGCGGGTGAGCAGCATCAGGTTTCGGACATGGACCATGGCGGCGCTGGTGACGCTCGTGCATAGGTTATGATCATTGATAGAACCATGTGTCCCTGCCACAAATCTGATGTATAGTCTATGATCATTGGATAATCTAAGAACCAAATCTAATTTGGAAAGCTGATCGGAATAATACCAACGCAATTTACCGAATCAAATTAGGAAATCTAATTGGAACAATACCAACAAAATTTCTGGAGCCTGCAGATCTCCTTCAAGGTAAAAACGCGGGTGAGCAGCATCAGGTTTCGGACATGGACCATGGCGGCGCTGGTGACGCTCGTGCACACAGGTTATGATCATCAATAGAACCATGTGTCCCTGCCAGAAATCTGATGTATAGGCTATGATCATTGGATAATCTAAGAACCAAATCTAATTTGGAAAGCTGCTCGGAATAATACCAACGCAATTTGAGGAACCTGCAGATCTCGATCAGGGTAAATATACTGGTAAGATGCATCAAGTTTTGAATAGATGACCATGCCGGCGCTGGTGACGCTCGTGCTTGAGCTAGGAGGTGCCCATCATCATGCAAAGGAGAATTGACACCGGAGTTGTTGGTGACGGAAGACCATAGGTATCCTCAAAAGATGAACCGAGTCAAGAAAATACTTGTACGTATCCTTGTTGTGAGCGGTTTGAATTCCTAACTGCACGTTGACTCTTTCTATTACAGATTTGTTTTTCTTTTCATGTATTCTAGCCTACGTTTTCCACCATAGATTTATGTACGTGACAGACATCTCATGGGCAACACAATATATGCATGTACCCAATATTTTTATGTAACGTTATATCTTTAAATCTTAACCGTCTATATCTAAAATTAACGGTTGAGGTAATTTAATCTGTGTGGACGAACATGGTGGCTTATTTGTCTTCTGTATTATGTATATAATAGATTGTAATCTGTTGTGTATGGTATTCTATGATCTGATTAGTATCAGATTGATTGTATCCTTGTTGTATAAGGTGTATCAGATTAACTAGAGGTGCAGCCCATGAGGCAATTCACGGCAAACATATTGTTGTCTAACGTGGTAACAGAGCCTCGATCCCATCTCCCACAACATGGCTGGCACCACCTCCGGCGCACTCGTCACCACCACTGCCGACCCGCTCGTCTCCGGCCACACCGCCACCATGCCGTCACTCGCCGGCCTCATCACCGTCCGGCTCACCTGCGCCGACTTCCTGCTATGGAAGGCGCAGGTTGTCTCAAACCTCACCGGTGCCGGCCTGCTCCGCTACCTCGACGGCTCTGTCCGTGCGCCGCCAAAGACGATCACCGAGGGCACCGGAGATGTTGCGCGCTCCGTGCTCAACCCTGAGTACGAGCCATGTAGGAGGATCAACCAGGCCATGCTCGGCGCGCTCCTGTCCTCCATGACGGAGGAAGTGGTCGCCCAAATGACGCGAGGGACCTTCGCGGCGGCCGTTTGGACTGCCCTCGACGCTATGTTCGCTGCCCAGAATCGGGCCAGTGTGCACCAACTCTGTACGCAGCTGTCGCGGACAAAGAAGAAGGACATGTCGGCGGCAGAATTCTTCCACAAGATGACAGGCTATGCCGACACACTGTCACCGTCGGTGAGGTACTGTCCGATGACGAGATCATCCGGCACATAATCGATGGGCTGGGTCAAGAATATGACCCCTTCATGACTGCGCTCTCCATCTTCACAGGAGAAGTAAGACTATCCAGTTTTTATGCCAACCTTCTCAGCTTTGAGGCGTGTCAGGAGCAGCATGCCGCAAACAGCGGTGACTTCTCTCATCAGCCAACAACGTCGTGCGCCACGGCAACGGCAACCGGAATAGCAATGGTGTCCATGGTGGCCATGGAAACAGGAGTGGTGGCCACTATGGCTCCAATGGCAACCGTGGCAACAAAGATGGCCGTCACAACGGCGGCAGAAATCTTCGTCCTCCAAGGTGCCAAATATGCCGCAAGGAGGGGCACTACGCCACCTATTGTCACAATCGTTGCAACCATGACTGCCAGTCCAATGACCGCAGCGACAACATGGCTACATACGGCCACCGTGACAACAATTAGTACCTCGACAACGGTGCCACTGACCACCTCACCAGCGACCTCGACCGCTTGACGGTGCATGAGCGCTACGGTGAAAAGGATCAAGTTCAAGTTGCAAATGGTGCAGATTTTGAAGTTTCTCATATTGGTCATACTAAACTTGCTGGCTCTAGTGATCCCATCCACCTTAAAAATGTTCTGCATGTCCCTGAAGTTCACAAACATCTTCTTTTTGTTTATTGTCTTGTTACGGATAACCAAATGTTTGTGGAATTTCACCGTTTTTTCTTTTGTGTGAAGGACAAAATCACGAGGAGGGTCCTTCTTCTCGGTAGAAGCCGCAATGGCCTCTACCCCATCCCAAATGGTCGGTCGTCGTCGTCATCATCACATCGAGCTCTCTCCGGAGTCCGTTCTTCATCGAGTCAGTGGCATGATAGCTTGGGTCACCCATCAAATAATGTAGTTGAGTCAGTCGTTCGGTCAAATAAACTCCCTTGTTTGTCGAGTCATGATACTTCCATTTGTGACGCATGTCAACGTGCCAAAAGTCATCAATTACCTTAAAATTATTCATCTCGTGTTTCTTCAAAACCACTTCAGCTTATTCATACCGATGTGTGGGGTCCTGCCCTCGCCTCCTCTGGAGGTTTTAAGCTTTATGTTAGCTTTGTTAATGACTTTAGCCGTTTTATGTGGATTTATCTTCTTAAACATAAATCTGATGTTGAACAAGTTTTCTACAATTTCCAGGCCCATGTCAAACGACTCCTCAACACAAAAATTCGTGCGGTTCAATCTGATTGGGGGGGGGGGGGGGTGAATACCACCGCTTGCATAAATTTTTCAACGTGTCAGTATTTCTCATCGCATATCCTGTCGACATACATCCCAGCAAAATGGTATAGCTGAACGGAAGCACCGGCACTTGGTTGAAACCGGGCCTGCTCTCCTGGCTCACTCCAATCTTCCTTTGAGTTATTGGAATGAAGCTTTTCTTACCGCATGTTATTTGATCAACCGCATTCCCAGCTAGTTGACAAACTATGTGGCCCATTGACGCTCAAGGATTCTTTTAATCCCACTTTCGCAATATAACATGTCAGATTTCATTGCTTGGAGTTATACGAAAAATGGTATGTTCTCGCTACGGTCTGCTTCTTCCGTGGAGTGGAATGGTCAGTATGGGAGTAAACTAAAACACTCTAATGGGACGGGGCGAACCACACCTAACCCTATTTGGTGTGAGATATGGAAGTTATCTTGTCCGAGCAAAAGCACTCTCCCATGCCAGGCAACACTTGCTAATAGACACATGAAGGTCTCGCCCCTTTGTCCTACTTGCTCTTAGGGTGTAGAAGACACGAAGCACATGTTTTTCCTATGTACAAAAGCAAAGGAGGTTTGGGAGAGGCTAGGGATAGATGAGATTATTGATAGAGATTGTGAGGTTGATCGTGCTGGAGAGGTGATACTGGAATACCTGAGCCCTTTAGTCCTGGTTTGTGGCACGAACCGGGACTAAAGGGTGTGATGCCCTTTAGTCCCGGTTTGTGTCTCAAACCGGGACTAAAGATTAGACCTTTAGTCCCAGTTTGTGTCTCAAACCGGGACTAAAGATTAGACCTTTAGTCCTGGTTTGAGACACAAACCGTGACTAAAGTATGCAATGCCCTTAGTCCCGGTTTGTGTCTCAAACGGGGACTAAAGGTCCCATTTTCAAACTCCACCGCCACCGCCACAACCACCACCCCCCCCCCCTGGATCGCCTTTTTTGTTTCGAAAAAATCAAAAGAAAATGTAAAAGGCTATACGTATAATATATCAAAATGTTCAGAACGAAAATCCGCTTCCCTTTGTACCGACCAGTTCCCTTTGTATATTTACTTGAGGAGGTTATATAGGTTGCACTTCTGAATACCGAGACCGTACCAATATGTTTCCTGGTCTTTTGCATTACTTGGGAATGTTCCACAAAGAATGCGTTCACACCTTTTTGTCATGGGTAACGAGGCAACCGCCAAAGCTTACAAAAATAAAAATCTGCCACAACCCTGATGCAGTGGAGAGGACGATGGAATTAACTCGCATGCCTTTTATGTGTGTATGGTGCCATCTTATTTTTTGAGAAACAATTGTGTCATATTATATATACCAGAGGTTTAAAAATGAATTCAAAACTGTCGACATATCGTTTTTTTTCATTTGATGACCAATCAGAGGTTTGCGTAGTATCCATTCAATCACCAAAGTTGACATTAAGCACATTCCAAAGTTCAGCATCCGCAAGCAATACTTATAACATAATTTATAATTTATTTCTTATTACTTATCGGATGAGAGCTAGTCGAGCTCATGCATAAGACTTAAGTGTGGTGCCCTTCTACCGTATATCAAAGCCAACTCTTCACCACAGAAGGACCCCCTCGGTAGCAGCATGGTAGGAAGTTCCATAAATTTTGTCTCTTCCATCTTCAGGTTCTTTGTTGTGAAGTCTTTATACAGGTCGGTGCGCTCAAATAGCTTGTCACCGACCTCTTTGTACTGCTCCCACCTAAGCAGCACAAATCTCTTAAATGTGTCCCCAACAGAGGCGTCACGACGCACGTGCTTCCTAACACTTGACACAAACATAAAAAAACTATTTGGACATAACAGAACAATGCACTTGCGAAAATTGTATATGTAGTTGAAGAATTACTGTCTAAAATATCAAATTCAGTAGATGTCGGGCAGTGTTGGAACATGAGTGTGGATGCATCTGTCCCAAGAAGAGACCCCTGATGTACATCATAAAGAGTTAACATAGCCGCTAAAAGAACTAGATGCATAGTAAATAAAAGTAACGAATTTACTCCACGTATTATCAGCATCCATGTTGGAGGCCATAAGAACACTCGGCTTGTTGAAGATGTTCCTTGTATAAATGAAGTGTCTTGCCAAAAATTTGAAGCAATATTATCATGTAGTTGCTATCAACTATTCCTATTTCATTCATGCCATCAGCGACATAGCAAACCGTTTGTAGAGGACCGACATACATGACCACACCAGAAACATCTATCTATAAAAAATTGGAAGTCAGTTTGATAATGATCATTAGCTAAAGATGATGTAAAACAAAAATGCAAATTAAGTTAGAAATAAATCCAGTAAGCGAGCCATTGCCTAGATCAAAAACATCAGCCATCTGCATTAATAATGGCAACAAAAGATTCTTTAGACCAAGTTCATGGAACCATTAGATTATTTTTGGTGGGTTGATTAGGATCATGAACTACACATATGGTTAAATGAAAGTGATTTCAGTGACTACCTGCTGGAAGACCCATAGCACAGGCTTACGATCTGGCACCCTGAACACAAACATGTAGAAATAATATATCATATGATCAAGGGCATACCTCTGAACCGTAGCAGATTGGTGTTGCGAGAAGGTGGCTTGGTGGATGGTTTAATGGTCCCAGATCGTAGCGTGTGATATGGTCTTTCAGCAGTTAGTCACTGAGAGTATTCATTTAGTTGTGCATGTACCTCATGTTCCCAGTCAACCCATCAAGAAATAATCTAACATTTACGGAACTTGATCTAAATATTTTTGTTGTTGTCATTATTAATGCGGATAACTGATATATTTTTAACTATACAATGGCTCTCTTGCTGGTATTATTTGTAACTTAATTTGCAATTTCGATCTTACATCTTTATTAGCTAATGAACATGGATTTAACTTTTAAGTTTTGTTAGATATTTCTGCTGTGATCATGTATGTGGGGCCGCTGCAGACAGACTGCTATGTCGCTGATGGCATGAAAGAAATAATAATAGTTGATAGCAACTACAAGATAACTTTCTTCGGTTTTCTGGCAAGGCACTATGTTTATATACAAGAAACATCTCCATCTAGCCAAGCTAAACGCTACTATTCTTGTGACCTCCCACATGGTGGTTGATCATACATCGAGAAATTTCAATGCTTTTATTTATTATGCATCTAATTCTTAGCTTCTATATTAACTCTCTATGAATGTATATGAGGGTCATTTTTTTATTCTTTACAAATGTATATTAGGGTTGTTTCCTGGAGGTGGAGGCATCCACGCTCACTTTCCCAACGTTGTGTGTCATTCTCTGAATTTGATATTTTAGACAGTAACTCTTCAATTTCATACATAAATTTTGCAAGTGCATTAATTGTTCTCTTATGTCCCATTGATTGTTTTATATGTTTGTATCATGTATTACAAAGCATGTGTGTCTTGATGCCTCTTTGAGGATATAGTTAAGGGATCGGTGCTTCTTAGGTGAAAGGAGTACAAAGAGGTCAATGACAAGCTACATGAGTGCGCCGAACTGACTGAAGAACCTAAAAGAGAAACTGAAGATGCAAGAGCCAACATTTATGAAACTTCCTGGTGGCATTCTTCCACCGAGAGATCCTTCTGTGATGAAGAGCTGGTTTTGAAGGAAATATGCCCTAGAGGCAATAATAAAGTTATTGTGTAATTCCTTATTTCATGATAAATGTTTATTATTCATGCTAGAATTGTATTAACCGGAAACATAATATATGTGTGGATACATAGACAAACAGAGTGTCACTAGTATGCCTCTACTTGACTAGCTCGTTGATCGAAGATGGTTATGTTTCCTAGCGATAGACATGAGTTGTCATTTGATTAACGGGATCACATCATTAGGAGAATGATGTGATTGACTTGACCCATTCCATTAGCTTAGCACTTGATCGTTTAGTTTGTTGCTATTGCTTTCTTCACAACTTATACATGTTCCTATGACTATGAGATTATGCAACTCCCGTTTACCGGAGGAACACTTTGTGTGCTATCAAACGTCACAACGTAACTGGGTGATTATAAAGGTGCTCTACAGGTGTCTTCGAAGGTACTTGTTGGGTTGGCGTATTTCGAGATTAGGATTTGTCACTCCAATTGTCGGAGAGGTATCTCTGGGCCCTCTCGGTAATGCACATCACTTAAGCCTTGCAAGCATTGCAACTAATAAGTTAGTTGCGGGATGATGTATTACGGAACGAGTAAAAGAGACTTGCCGGTAATGAGATTGAACTAGGTATTGAGATACCGACGATCGAATCTCGGGCAAGTAACATACCGATGACAAAGGGAACAACGTATGTTATTATGCGGTCTGACCAATAAAGATCTTCGTAGAATATGTGGGAGCCAATATGAGCATCCAGGTTCCGCTATTGGTTATTGACCGGAGACGTGTCTCGGTCATGTCTACATAGTTCTCGAACCCGTAGGGTCCGCACGCTTAAGGTTTCGATGACAGTTATATTATGAGTTTATGAGTTTTGATGTACCGAAGGAGTTCGGAGTCCCGGATGAGATCGGGGACATGACGGGGAGTCTCGAAATGGTTGAGACGTAAAGATCGATATATTGGACGACTATATTCGGACATCGGAAAGGTTCCGAGTGATTCGGGTATTTTTTGGAGTACCGGAGAGTTACGGGAATTCGCCGGGGAGTATATGGGCCTTATTGGGCCATACGGAAAGAGAGGAGAGAGGCCAATAGGAAGAAGGCGCGCGCCCCCTATGGTCCGAATTGGACAAGGGATGCAGCCCACTTTTCCTTGTTCCTCTCCCCCTCTTTCCTTCTCTCCTACTCCAACAAGGGAAGGAGGAGTCCTACTCCCGGTGGGAGTAGGACTCCCCCCTTGTGCGCCCTCCTCCTAGGCCGGCCGCCTCCCCCCTTGCTCCTTTATATACGGGGGCAGGGGGGCACCCCATAGACACAATAGTTGATCATTGATCACTTAGCCGTGTGCGGTGCCCCCCTCCACCATAGTCCTCGATAATATTGTAGTGGTGCTTAGACGAAGCCCTGCGACAGTAGAACATCGAGATCGTCACCACACCGTCGTGCTGATGGAACTCTTCCCCGACATTCTGTTGGATCGGAGTCCGGGGATCGTCATCGAGCTGAACGTGTGCTAGAATTCGGAGGTGCCGTAGTTTCGGTGCTTGATCGGTCGGGTCGTGAAGACATACGACTACATCAACCGCGTTGTGCTAACGCTTCTGCTTTCGGTCTACGAGGGTACGTGGACAACACTCTCCCCTCTCATTGCTATGCATCACCATGATCTTACGTGTGCGTAGGAATTTTTTTGAAATTACTACGTTCTCCAACAGTGGTATCAGATCCAGGTTTTATGCGTTGATGTTGTCCATGAGTAGAACACAAGTGAGTTGTGGGCGATATAATTCATACTGCTTACCAGCATGTCATACTTTGGCTCAGCGGTATTGTTGGATGAAGCTGTCCGGACCGACATTATGCGTACGCTTACGCGAGACTGGTTCTACCGACATGCTTTGCACACAGGTGGCTGGCGGGTGTCAGTTTCTCCAACTTTAGTTGAACCGAGTGTGGCTACGCCCGGTCCTTGCGAAGGTTAAAACAACACCAACTTGACAAACTATCATTGTGGTTTTGATGCGAGGGTAAGAACGGTTCTTGCTAAGCCCGTAGGAGCCACGTAAAACTTGCAACAACAAAGTAGAGGACGTCTAACTTGTTTTTGCAGGGCATGTTGTGATGTGATATGGTCAAGACATGATGCTAAATTTTATTGTATGAGATGATCATGTTTTGTAACCGAGTTATCAGCAACTGGCAGGAGCCATATGATTGTCGCTTTATTGTATGCAATGCAATTGCGATGTAATGCTTTACTTTATCACTAAGCGGTAGCGATAGTCGTGGAAGCATAAGATTGGCGAGACAACAACGATGCTACGATGGAGATCAAGGTGTCGCGCCGGTGACAATGGTGATCATGACGGTGCTTCGGAGATGGAGATCACAAGCACAAGATGATGGCCATATCATATCACTTATATTGATTGCATGTGATGTTTATCTTTTATGCATCTTATCTTGCTTTGATTGACGGTAGCATTATAAGATGATCTCTCACTAAATTTCAAGATAAAAGTGTTCTCCCTGAGTATGCACCGTTGCCAAAGTTCATCGTGCCCAGACACCACGTGATGATCGGGTGTGATAAGCTCTACGTCCATCTACAACGGGTGCAAGCCAGTTTTGCACACGCAGAATACTCAGGTTAAACTTGACGAGCCTAGCATATGCAGATATGGCCTCGGAACACTGAGACCAAAAGGTAGAGCGTGAATCATATAGTAGATATGATCAACATAGTGATGTTCACCATTGAAAACTACTCCATCTCACGTGATGATCGGTTATGTTTTAGTTGATTTGGATCACGTGATCACTTAGAAGATTAGAGGGATGTCTTTCTAAGTGGGAGTTCTTAAGTAATATGATTAATTGAACTTTAATTTATCATGAACTTAGTCCTGATAGTATTTCCATATCTATGTTGTAGATCAATAGCTCGCGTTATTGCTTCCCTATGTTTTATATGTGTTCCTAGAGAAAACTAAGTTGAAAGATGATAGTAGCAGTGATGCGAACTGGGTCCGTGATCTGAGTTTATCATCATTGCTGCACAGAAGAATTATGTCTTTGATGCACCGCTAGGTGACTGACGTATTGCAGGAGCAGATGCAGACGTTATGAACGTTTGGCTAGCTCAATATGATGACTACTTGATAATTTAGTGCACCATGCTTAACAGCTTAGAATCGGGATTTCAAAGACGTTTTGAACGTCATGGACCATATGAGATGCTCCAGGAGTTGAAGTTAATATTTCAAGTAAATACCCGAGTTGAGAGATATGAAGTCTCCAACAAGGTCTATAGCTAAAAGATGGAGGAGAATAGCTCAAGCAGTGAGCATGTGCTCAGATTGTGGGTACTACAATCGCTTGAATCAAGTGGGAGTTAATCTTCCAGATAAAATAGTGATTGACAGAATTCTCTAGTCACCATCACCAAGTTAGTAGAACTTCGTGATGAACTATAATATGCAAGGAATAACGGAAACAATTCCCAAGCTCTTCGTGATGCTGAAATCGACGAAGGTAGAAATCAAGATAAGCATCAAGTGTTGATGGTAAACAAAATCACTAGTTTTAAGTAAAGGGACAAAGGGAAGAAAGGGGAACTTCAAGAAGAACAGCAAGCAAGTTGCTGATCAAGTGAAAAAACCCAAGTCTAAACCTAAGCCTGAAACTGAGTGCTTCTACTGCAAAGGGACTGGTCACTGGAAGCGGAACTACCCCAAGTAATTGGCGGATAAGAAGGATGGCAAAGTGAACAAAGGTATATTTGATATACAGATTATTGATGTGTATATTACTAGTGTTCATAGAAACCCCTCGTTATTTGATACTGGTTCAGTTGCTAAGAGTAGTAACTCGAAACGGGAGTTGCAGAATGAACAGAGACTAGTTGAGGGTGAAGTGACGATGTGTGTTGGAAGTAGTTCCAAGATTGATATGATCATCATCGCACACTCCCTATACTTTCGGGATTAGTGTTGAACATAAATAAGTGTTATTTGGTGTTTGCGTTGAGCATGAATATGATTTAATCATGTTTATTGCAATACGGTTACTCATGTAAGTTAGAGAATAATTGTTGTTCTGTTTACATGAATAAAACCTTCTATGGTCATACACCCAATGAAAATGGTTTGTTGGATCTCGATCGTGGTGATACACATTTTTATAATATTGAAGCCAAAAGATGCAAAGTTAATAATGATAGTGCAACTTATTTGTGGCACTGCTGGTTAGGTTATATTGGTGTAAAGCGCATGAAGAAAATCCATACTTATGGGCTTTCGGAATCACTTGATTATGAATCTGTTGATGCTTTCGAACCATGCCTCATGAGCAAGATGACTAAGAATCCGTTCTCCGGAACAATGGAGCGAGCAACAGATTTGTTGGAAATCATACATACTAATGTATGTGGTCTGATGAATATTGAGGCTCGCGGCAGGTATCATTATTTTCTGATCTTCACTAATGATTTGAGCAGATATGAGTATATCTACTTGATGAAACATACATCTGAAACATTTGAAAAGTTCAAAGAATTTCAGAGTGAAGTGGAGAATCATCGTAACAAAAATAAAAGTATCTACGATATGATCACAGAAGTAAAATATTTGAGTTACGAGTTTGGCCTTCAGTTAAAACAATGTGAAATAGTTTCACTACTCACGCCACCTGGAACAACATTACAGTGTAATGGTGTGTCCGAACATCGTAACCGTACTTTATTAGATATGGTGCAATCTATGATCTCTCTTACCGATTTACCACTATCGTTTTGGGGTTATGCATTAGAGACAACTACATTCAATTAAATAGGGCACCATCTAAATCCGTTGAGACGACACCGTATGAACTATGGTTTGGCAAGAAACCTAAGCTGTCGTTTCTTAAAGTTTGAGGTTGCAATGCTTATGTGAAAGAGTTTCAACCTGATAAACTCAAACCCAAATCGGAGTAGTGCATCTTCATAGGATACCCAATAGAAAATGTTGGGTACACCTTCTATCACATATCCGAAGGCAAGTTATTCATTGCTGAGAATGGATCCTTTCTAGAGAAGGAGTTTCTCTCGAAAGAAGTGAGTGGGAGGAAAGTAGAACTTGATGAGGTAACTGTACCTGCTCCCTTATTGTAAAATAGTTCATCACAGAAATCTGCTCCTGTGACTACTACACCAATTAGTGAGGAAGCTAATGATGATGATCATGTAAACTTCAGATCAAGTTACTACCAAACCATGTAGGTAAACTAGAGTGAGATCCGCACCAGAGTGGTACGGTAATCCTGTTCTGGAGGTCATGTTACTTGACCATGATGAGGCTATGAACTATGAAGAAGCGATGATGAGCCCAGATTCCGCGAAATGGCTTGAGGCCATAAAATCTGAGATGGGATCCATGTATGAGAACAAAGTGTGGACTTTGGTTGACTTACCCGATGATCAGCAAGCCATAAAAAATAAATGGATCTTCAAGAGGAAGACGGACGGTGATAGTAGTGTTACTATCTACGAAGCTAGAATTGTCGCAAAAGGTTTTCGACAAGTTCAAGGTGTTGACTACGATGAGAGTTTCTCACTCGTATCTATGCTTAAGTCTGTCCGAATCATGTTAGCAATTGCCGCATTTTATGAAATCTGGCAAATGGATAAACAAAACTGCATTCCTTAATGGATTTATTAAAGAAGAGTTGTATATGATGCAACCAGAAGGTTTTGTCAATCCTAAAGGTGCTAACAAAATATGCAAGCTCCAGCGATCCATCTATGGACTGGTGCAAGCATCTCGGAGTTGGAATATACGCTTTGATAAGTTAATCAAAGCATATAGTTTTATACAGACTTGCGGTGAAGCCTGTATTTACAAGAAAGTGAGTGGGAGCACTACAGCATTTCTGATAAGTATATGTGAATGACATATTGTTGATCGGAGATAATGTAGAATTATTCTGCAAAGCATAAAGGAATGTTTGAAAGGATTTTTTCAAAGAAAGACCTCGGTGAAGATGCTTACATATTGAGCATCAAGATCTATAGAGATAGATCAAAACGCTTGATAAGTTTTTCAATGAGGACATATCTTCACAAGATTTTGAAGTAGTTCAAAATGGAACAGTCAAAGAAGGAGTTCTTGCCTGTGTTACAAGGTGTGAAGTTGAGTAAGACTCAAAACCCGACCACGGCAGAAGATAGAGAGAGAATGAAAGTCATTCCCTATGCCTCGGCCATAGGTTCTATAAAGTATGCCATGCTATGTACCAGACCTATTGTATACCCTGCCCTGAGTTTGGCAAGGGAGTACAATAGTGATCTAGGAGTAGATCACTGGACATTGGTCAAAATCATCCTTAGTGAAATAAGGATATATTTCTCGATTATGAAGGTGACAAAAGGTTCGCCGTAAAGGGTTACGTCGATGCAAGTTTTGACTATGGATAATCTTCATTGTTTATCAGGATGCTTGGGTCAGCCTTGACATTGAAGGGAGGAATTTCATGAAACTTTTCATAATCTTCAGACATGTCTGTCTTGCCGTCCACTCCCAGGATGTCCCTTTTTCCTGAAAGAACTATGTGGCGCTTTGGCTCATCGTATGATGTATTCGCTTCCTTATCTTTTCTTTTTCTCGGTTTGGTAGACATGTCCTTCACATAGATAACCTGTGCCACATCATTGGCTAGGACGAACGGTTCGTCAGTGTACCCAAGATTTTTCAGATCCACTGTTGTCATTCCGTACTGTGGGTCTACCTGTACGCCGCCGCCAAACAGAATGACCCATTTGCACTTAAACAAAGGGACCTTAAAATCAGGTCCGTAGTCAAGTTCCCATATGTCCACTATGTAACCATAATATGTGTCCTTTCCGCTCTCGGTTGCTGCATCAAAGCGGACACCGCTGTTTTGGTTGGTGCTCTTTTGATCTTGGGCGATCGTGTAAAATGTATTCCCATTTATCTCGTATCCTTTGTAAGTCAATACAGTCAAAGATGGTCCCCTGGACAACAAGTACAACTCATCACAAACAGTGTTGTCACCTCTGAGACGTGTTTCCAACCAACTGCTGAAAGTCCTGATGTGTTCACATGTAATCCAGTCGTCGCATTGCTCCGGGTGTTTGGAGCGCAGACTGTTCTTGTGTTCATCGACATACGGGGTCACCAAGGTAGAGTTCTGTAGAACTGTGTAGTGTGCTTGAGACCAAGAATATCCGTCCCTGCATATTATTGAGTCTCTTCCAAGAGTGCCTTTTCCAGTCAGTCTCCCCTCATACCGCGATTTAGGGAGACCTATCTTGTTAAGGCCAGGAATGAAGTCAACACAAAACCCGATAACATCCTCTGTTTGATGGCCCATGGAGATGCTTCCTTCTGGCCTAGCGCGGTTACGGACATATTTCTTTAGGACTCCCATGAACCTCTCAAAGGGGAACATATTGTGTAGAAATACGGGCCCTAGGATGACAATCTCGTCGACTAGATGAACTAGGACGTGCGTCATGATATTGAAGAAGGATGGTGGGAACACCAGCTCGAAACTGACAAGACATTGCGCCACATCACTCCTTAGCCTTGGTACCATTTCTGGATCGATCACCTTCTGAGAGATTGCATTGAGGAATGCACATAGCTTCACAATGGCTAATCGGACGTTTTCCGGTAAAAGCCCCCTCAATGCAACCGGAAGCAGTTGCGTCATAATCATGTGGCAGTCATGAGACTTTAGGTTCTGAAACTTTTTCTCTGGCATATTTATTATTCCCTTTATATTCGATGAGAAGCCAGCCGTGACCTTCATACTAAGCAGGCATTCAAAGAAGATTTCTTTCTCTTCTTTCGTAAGAGCGTAGCTGGCAGGACCTTTATACTGCTTCGGAGGCATGTCGTCTTTTTCGTGCAAACGTTGCAGGTCCTCCCGTGCCTCCGGCGTATCTTTTGTCTTCCCATACACGCCCAAGAAGCCTAGCAGGTTCACGCAAAGGTTCTTCGTCACGTGCATCACGTCGATTGAGGAGCAGACCTCTAGGTCTTTCCAGTAGGGTAGGTCCCAAAATATAGATTTCTTCTTCCACATGGGTGCGTGTCCCTCAGCGTCATTCGGAACAGCTAGTCCACCGGGACCCTTTCCAAAGATGACGTAGGGTAAATCATTGACCATAGCAAGCACGTGATCACCGGTGCGCATGGCAGGCTTCTTCCGGTGATCTGCCTCGCCTTTGAAATGCTTGCCTTTCTTTTGACATTGATGGTTGGTCGGAAGAAATCGACGATGGCCCAGGTACACATTCTTCCTGCATTTGTCCAGGTATATACTTTCAGTGTCATCTAAACAGTGCGTGCATGCGTGGTATCCTTTGTTTGTCTGTCCTGAAAGGTTACTGAGAGCGGGCCAATCGTTGATGGTCACGAACAGCAACGCCTTAAGGTTAAATTCCTCCTGTCTGTGCTCATCCCACGTACGTACACCGTCTCCATTCCACAGCTGTAAAAGTTCTTCAACTAATGGCCTTAGGTACACATCAATTTCGTTGCTGGGTTGCTTAGGGCCTTGGATGAGAACTGGCATCATAATGAACTTCCGCTTCATGCACATCCAAGGAGGAAGGTTATACATACATAGAGTCACGGGCCAGGTGCTGTGATTACTGCTCAGCTCCCCGAAAGGATTAATGCCATCCGCGCTTAAAGCAAACCATACATTCCTTGGGTCCTTTGCAAACTCATCCCAGTACTTTCTCTCAATTTTTCTCCACTGCGACCCGTCAGCGGGTGCTCTCAACTTCCCATCTTTCTTTCGGTTCTCACTGTGCCATCGCATCAACTTGGCATGCTCTTCGTTTCTGAACAGACGTTTCAACCGTGGTATTATAGGAGCATACCACATCACCTTTGCAGGGACCCTCTTCCTGAGGGGCTCGCCGTCAACATCACCGGGGTCATCTCGTCTGATCTTATACCGCAGCGCACGGCATACCGGGCATGCGTTCAGATCCTTGTATGCACCGCGGTAGAGGATGCAGTCATTAGGGCATGCATGTATCTTCTCCACCTCCAATCCTAGAGGGCATACGACCTTCTTTGCTGCGTATGTACTGTTGGGCAATTCGTTATCCTTTGGAAGCTTCTTCTTCAATATTTTCAGTAGCTTCTCAAATCCTTTGTCAGCCACAGCATTCTCTGCCTTCCACTGCAGCAATTCCAGTACGGTACCGAGCTTTGTGTTGCCATCTTCGCAATTGGGGTATAACCCTTTTTTGTGATCCTCTAACATGCGATCGAACTTCAGCTTCTCCTTTTGACTAATGCATTGCGTCCTTGCATCGACAATGACCCGGCGGAGATCATCATCATCGGGCACATCGTCTGGTTCCTCTTGATCTTCAGCAGCTTCACCCGTGGCAGCATCATTGGGCACATCGTCTGGTTCCTCTTGATCTTCACCAGCTCCCCTCGTTGCAGCATCACCGTATTCAGGGGGCACATAGTTGTCATCGTACTCTTCTTCTTTGCCGTCTTCCATCATAACCCCTATTTCTCCGTGCCTCGTCCAAACATTATAGTGTGGCATGAAACCCTTGTAAACCAGGTGGGAGTGAAGGATTTTCCGGTTAGAGTAAGACCTCGTATTCCCACATTCAGTGCATGGACAACACATAAAACCATTCTGCTTGTTTGCCTCAGCCGCATCGAGAAACTCATGCACGCCCTTAATGTACTCGCGGGTGTGTCTGTCACCGTACATCCATTGCCGGTTCATCTGCGTGCATTATATATAATTAAGTGTCCAAATTAATAGAAGTTCATCATCACATTAAAACCAAAGTACATACATAGTTCTCATCTAACAACATATAGCTCTCCAGAGCATCTAATTAATTAAACCATACATTGAAACTATGTAAAACATTTCAATGTGAAAACAAATGCGATCATAATCGCAACCAAGGTAACAATTGATCCAACGGCATAATGATACCAAGCCTCGGTATGAATGGCATATTTTCTAATCTTTCTAATCTTCAAGCGCATTGCATCCATCTTGATCTTGTGATCATCGACGACATCCGCAACATGCAACTCCAATATCATCTTCTCCTCCTCAATTTTTTTTATTTTTTCCTTCAACAAATTGTTTTCTTCTTCAACTAAATTTAACCTCTCGACAAGGTCGGTTGGCATTTCCGATTCACATACATCCTAGATAAATAAAATCTATGTCACATTGGTCGGCATAATTTTCATAAACAATAAATGAACCAATAGTTATAAAGATAATATACATACCAAATCCGAATCATAGACAGGACGAGGGCCGGCGGGGGCGGATACCAAAACCATCGCACTATATAAGATGCAATAATAAATGTAAGAAAATGATACAAGTATCTATCTAAACATACAAGTAAGAATATTTTTCCTTTCAGAAAGAAGATAAGAATAAGAGGCTCACCACGGTGGTGTCGGTGATGAGATCCGCGCTGGTGATCGACGGCGGTGAAGACGGGGACGGGGCGTGACGGACCGCTAAATCTAGACAAATCTCGAGGAAAATGGAGCCTGGAGGTCGAGCTTCGAGAGGAGAAAGCTTAAGTAGTGTGGCTCGGGCATTCCATCGAACACCTCATGTGCATAGGAGGTGAGCTAGAGCACCACAAAGGCCTCTCCCCCTCGGCCAGAAAAAACAGAGCACTGTGCTCTGCTCTTGCGCGAGGGGGTATATATAGGCAATTCATTGGTCCCGGTTCGTGGCATGAACCAGGACTAAAGGGGAGCCTTTGGTCCCGGTTCATGCCACCAACCGGGACCAATGGTGGTGGGCCAGGAGGGAGGCCCTTTGGTCCCGGTTCGTCCCACCAACCGGGACCAAAAGGTCCACACGAACCGGGACCAATGGCCCACGTGGCCCGGCCGGCCCCCTGGGCTCACGAACCGGGACCAATGCCCACATTGGTCCCGGTTCAAGACTGAACCGGGACTAATGGGCTGAGGTGGCCTGGACCATAGCCCCTTTTTCTACTAGTGATGACTCAAAGTCTTAATCTGGATACATATTGAAAGTGGGAGCAATTAGCTAGAATAACTTAGTGCAGAGCATTGTTGACATAGAAATTTGCAAAATACTTACGGATCTGAATGTGGCAGACCCGTTGACTAAACTTCTCTCACAAGCAAAACATGATCACACCCTAGTACTCTTTGGGCGTTAATCACATAGCGATGTGAACTAGCTAGATTATTGAATCTAGTAAACCCTTTGGGTGTTGGTCACATGACGATGTCAACTATGGGTGTTAATCACATGGTGATGTAAACTATTGGTGTTAAATCACATGGCGATGTGAACTAGATTATTGACTCTAGTGCAAGTGGGAGACTAAAGGAAATATGCCCTAGAGGCAATAATAAAGTTATTATTTATTTCCTTATTTCATGATAAATGTTTATTATTCATGCTAGAATTGTATTAACCGGGAACATAATACATGTGTGAATACATAGACAAACAAAGTGTCACTAGTATGCCTCTACTTGACTAGCTCGTTGATCGAAGATGGTTATGTTTCCTAGCGATAGACATGAGTTGTCATTTGATTAACGGGATCACATCATTAGGAGAATGATGTGATTGACTTGACCCATTCCATTAGTTTAGCACTTGATCGTTTAGTTTGTTGCTATTGCTTTCTTCATAACTTATACATGTTCCTATGACTATGATATTATGCAACTCCTATTTACCGGAGGAACACTTTGTGTGCTACCAAACGTCACAATGTAACTGGGTGATTATAAAGGTGCTCTACAGGTGTCTCCGAAGGTACTTGTTGGGTTGGCGTATTTCGAGATTAGGATTTGTCACTCCGATTGTCGGAGAGGTATCTCTGGGCCCTCTCGGTAATGCACATCACTTAAGCCTTGCAAGCATTGCAACTAATAAGTTAGTTGTGGGATGATGTATTACGGAACGAGTAAAAGAGACTTGCCGGTAACGAGATTGAACTAGGTATTGAGATACCGATGATCGAATCTCGGGCAAGTAACATACCGATGACAAAGGGAACAACGTATGTTGTTATGCGGTCTGACCGATAAAGATCTTCGTAGAATATGTGGAAGCCAATATGAGCATCCAGGTTCCGCTATTGGTTATTGACCGGAGACGTGTCTCGGTCATGTCGACATAGTTCTCGAACCCGTAGGGTCCGCACGCTTAAGGTTTCGATGACAGTTATATTATGAGTTTATGAGTTTTGATGTACCGAAGAAGTTCGGAGTCCCGAATGAGATCGGGGACATGACGAGGAGTCTCGAAATGGTCGAGATGTAAAGACTGATATATTGGACGACTATATTCGGACATCGAAAAGGTTCTGAGTGATTCGGGTATTTTTCGGAGTACCGGAGAGTTACGGGAATTCGCCGGGGAGTATATGGGCCTTATTGGGCCATACGGTAACAGAGGAGAGAGGCCAAAAGTAAGGAGGCACGCCCCCCCCCCCCCTCTAGTCCGAATTGGACAAGGGGTGCAGCCCACTTTTCCTTGTTCCTTTCCCCCTCTTTCCTTCTCTCCTACTCCAACAAGGAAAGGAGGAGTCCTACTCTCGGTGGGAGTAGGACTCCCCCCTTAGCGCGCCCTCCTCCTAGGCCGGCCGCCTCCCCCCTTGCTCCTTTATATACAGGGGCAGGGGGCACCCCATAAACACAACAGTTGATCACTGATCTCTTAGCCGTGTGTGGTGGCCCCCTCCACCATAGTCCTCGATAATATTGTAGTGGTGCTTAGGCGAAGCCCTGCAACAGTAGAACATTAAGATCGTCACCACACCATCGTGCTGACGGAACTCTTCCCCAACATTCTGCTGGATCGGAGTCCGGGGATCGTCATCGAGCTGAACGTGTGCTAGAACTCGGAGGTGCTGTAGTTTCCGTGCCTGATCGGTCGGGTCATGAAGACGTATGACTACATCAACCGCGTTGTGCTAATGCTTCCGCTTTCGGTTTACGAGGGTACGTGGACAACACTCTCCCCTCTCGTTGCTATGCATCACCATGATCTTCCGTGTGCGTAGGAAATTTTTTGAAATTACTACGTTCCCCAACAGGTTTCGCGATACGGTAGAAGGGTCATGTAGCTCCTCAGCGCCGCTTATTACCTCTTGGTCGCTGATTCTTTTCCCCGTCACCCTGCGCTTTCTCACCCAGCTTCGTTGCATGGCTTCCCTCATCCACCACCTCGGCTCTTCCATTGCCACCTCACACCGCCTCTACCATCACCTATGCCAGTTCCTTCCATGCAACTGCCGGTCAACTTGGACTTGGCAATCGCCGGCCAGCTAGGACGTGGCAACCACATATCATGGAGGTTGTTGTTGGTCGATCTCATGTCAGTTGCTTCCTTCCCCATGACAAAAAGGTGTGAACTCCTTTGTCAAACTATATCGTTGGCTTAATCAAGGGTGCAGTAGGTTTCCAACGGTCAAGGTGGTGCTGCTTGACCGGCGGATGCTTTGGAGTTCATGGAAGATCAAATTTGCACTCGCTTTATCTTTTCATTAAACATCTAGGAAATTTGCTCCTTCATGTCTTTCATGCCACTCAACAAGAGCTGCCACTTAGGGATTCGCCAAAATTGTTAATTTGAGCATGCGTAATGTGTTACCTGATCAAATATTGTTAATGTAATTGATGGTTTGTAAATTAGTATGTGTTTACATGGTCGAATATTGTTGACAGGAGAGTAACAACTCAATTTCTCATCCATTGGATCTGATTACAAAGTCATAAATTATGAGTGTGGTAGTATTAGTTTATAGTTAATTATGCTGACACACACCCGTCTTCCTGGAGTGGGACGTTATCGATTTCGTTCACTCGCCACTTTGTGCAATCTGACATGCCATCTACATGAGTCTTTGTAGTATCCCGGAGCTTACTTTTTGAGTGAAATCCAGCAACCTTTTAATCCCTCTAATCTGCATTTTCAATTTATTGTTTGCAGCTACATAGACAAAACAATTATTTTGAAATAAATTGTGTCAATAATGAAATTTAAATATCTCACCGAATTATACCACGCTAGCTGGATAAGTTAGCTGACCCGTGAAGGAGTATTTACTGGAGCACGGTAGAAATATAAAGATTTGAATTTTCTATTAACTAGTATTCCCTTCGTACCATAATGTAATGTGTTTTATTGTCAAAAAAACATTTTACATTATGGGACGGAGGTTGTAGTACCCTAGCTGGATCAGCTAACTCATCAAGCTAGCGTGCGCAGCTGTGGATATCAGTATAGTCTTCCTTTCTGTTTCAACCATGGGGTTTTGCTAGGTCAAACTGATATTGCAAGGCAGTGATTGGACTATACTTATACTACTCCGGTTGGACAGATAAATCATGAAAGCCTGAACACGCATTATAATATATTAAATGTAACAGAGTATGTTACTTCTAATTTACCAAGCAAATTCCCTCAAAATTTGGGGTCCTGTTTTTTCTTCAGCAGATCGAACAGGATATTATTGCAACCACAAACATTCCCCTTGCAGCTAGTAAAAATAGGAACATAACATACTCCCATGGAGCACTATAAAATAAATAGGCTGTGACAACAGGAATCACTGATTAATTTTAGGAAGAACTTACTTGAGGAACTGCCTGAGGCGAGAGATGTCAGGGTCGTAGGTGGAGGGGCGCCGCTTCACCTGGAGGCAGCCGAATCAGGTGCTGCAAAGTCTGGTGGATTAGCTCTACTAACCAGTACCATTGATGAACTTTAATTGTCTTGAAAAACTTTTCATGAAAGCATAGGAGCAGACCTCAGATTTGGATTTACCACCGTTGCCTCAAAGGCATGTTGATTAATTATATGTGTCAACAACAAAAAGACAGGTGTTACTTATGACTTCTGAAAGTACAGCTTGGGTTCATGAGATAAAGAGATTAATCCATTCTAGTATGATGCGCATGAAGCTGGACAAGGCATTGATGAATCATATGCTTATGAAGAGGTGAGCACAAATTCTGGAGAAGGTGCTCATCAATCTGATGAAATACAGAGTTCCAAAAATATTTGTGAGGAGTCTGAAAAATTGACGGTAAAAATCACATGATACGACCTTTGGTAATACCTATTTCGTTAAAAATAAATCAGAACCTGTAGACCTTGAACACATAAAAACATGGCTAGGTGAAGGTTCCAACTTACAATGATGGTAAGGAAAATAATAGAAACAAAAATAAGTTGGAGACATCCTAGTTAGGACCACTAAAATAGATGATATACATTAGTGTATGTCAGAGAACATCGGTTCAGCATGGAATCTCTTAACTACTTCAATAACCCCATTTGTTTTTGTGCAGGATGAAATGGACAAACTCCAGAGGAAACTAAAGAAGCTGTAAGACCAGGGGCATAAGTACATAACCATGAAGAAAGCATCCTGTTGCGAAGGAAACTGAAGACCGACGGACATCATGCTGGCGACTGCAAGTTAATCCCGGAAATGGAGGCAAGGAAACTGAAGAACCGTGCCAATAAATAGTAGTAGTATCATTACTTCCTCTTCTGAATCTATAATACACTGGAGTTCAGTTTGTGAGGTGCTATAGTGGTAGCATTTTATCTTGTGAATGTACTATGCATCCATCTCATTGTAATTACAATTTTTTATCATGTCAAGCGAGTGGTAAAATATTTCAGGACTCAATGACCGCGTTAAGTGTAATATGTAAACAATAATTATTATAGCGGTACGCAGCAGAAATGGAAACGCTGTCAAGCGCCTTAAGAACCGGGCAGCCCACTAGGTCTTCTGAATGCATATCTTTTCGATGCTTCTGAATTGTTCGATCGATTTCATATCTTTTATGCCGAGAGCAATGCTTCTGCTGCTATACTTGATGCAATATCAATCAGTGCGATTCGACCTACAAGCTAGAAAGAAAGAGAAGAAAGAAGAAGCATGATTTGAAGCGATTGTTAAGATTCAGCACCATCTTGTAGGCTTTCAAGCTCCAACAATATATGCGTGTTGAAAGCAGAGTAGCTCCTCTGTCACTGGTCACTCACCCAGCTTTGATCCGTAGACGTACATATATGCACAATAACGGGTTTTGCTTCTGTCTGCAATGCATTGTGTGTTATCAACAGCTTCTCTGACCAGCAGGTGACAACCATCTTCAGCTGAAATTCCATCACATATCATGCCCTGGATTGAAAATTCGTCATGTAACCTTCCGATGAGAACACCTGCCCACTTGGTAGCCCTCACCGGATCCGCCGAATCCGCCTGATCCATCGCCCACAACAGTATCTGCAATGAATGGTACTTCTCCCTCCCCCCGAACAGTTCCTTCTCCTCTTCCAGCGTATAAGTGAACCCGGCACCGCCTGCACCTCTACCCGCATCTCCTCCTTGGTGTTGAACCACGACCCGACCTCGAGCAGGCGTGTGCGCTTGCGCATGTCCTGCTCAGCAAACTACCTCAACCTCACCTCTGTTATCTCCATCGCCGCCGTCGAGGCCCGAGGGTTTCCTATGCTATCGATGCACTAAGCACTAGATGCGGTATGAAGGAGAACCTTGAATGCAAACTACTCTGACCATCTCCCCTCAAAGGCTTTAGTACCCTCTCCCTCCCGCCAGCCATGCGCGGCGCTCGAGGTGCGTTGTGCTGTAGGGCCAGTCGCTCCCCCCAATTTCACTACTACATGACAGGGGAAGTGAACCGTGTCGCATGAAAACAACTCCTCACCATGGCACCGTGCACGACGATCCACCACGTGCCCGTCCTCGTCGGTGAGTAGCACACGACCCCATTGTAGTACCACCCCTCCCTGGTAAACAAGTACTCCGGTCATCTTAAAGTCCGGCAAGTACTAGGCCGACCACCGTGAGACGCCATGTGAGCCTGCCTTTCGAGTCGCTCATTTTCCGATCAACATCCACCCAGACGTATAGGGAGGTTTTGAGCGGTCATGTCTCATGTTGTAGATGCTCTTACCCTGCTGTTTTTGAGCGGTCACTGGTAGAAAAAGGGCCTATAGTCCCGGTTCGTAAGGGCCTTTAGTCCCGGTTCCTGAATCGGGACTAAAGTGTCGGTACTAATGCCCCGACCCTTTAGTCCCGGTTCAATCCAGAACCGGGACTGATGGGCCTCCACGTGGGCAGTGCCGGCAGCCCAAGCAGGGGGGCCTTTGGTCCCGGTTGATGACATAAACCGGGACCAATAGGCTTCCACGCGTCAGTCCCGCTGTGGCTGAGGTTTTTCTTTTTTAAAAAAAAAGTGGCTGTTTTAGGGGTTTAGGGGGTTATTTTTAGGTTGTTATTAGCTAGCTAATAGAGAGAAGTGTCCTCTCTTATATCTTCATCCTTGGTTTACCTACGCTACTGCTATGTTCATTTCACCCGCAGATATATATATAATAACTCATGCATGCTCGCATCATACATCATCATATATAATAACAAGTCCTACTAATTAATCAAGCATCATCATACAACTTCTACTCGTTATTAATAATAAGTCATAGGATCATCATCCTCATAGTCATCGAACCCAACCCTACATAATTGTTCTTAGCACATGATCATCAGTATCAGGTAGGACCTAAACACACTTAAGGTAAAATAGCATAAAACAATATAGACCCTGACTCTCCATTATGAAGAATGGAGATCATCCTGTCTCCAATTCTTGCGCCTCGCTTCCTTTTGCTTCCAAGAAGCTCCTTACGACTGTCCATACATTTTCCATCCTTTGATTGTCATGTCTCCACTTTTTTTAGAAATCCGATATGGATAGTTGAGATTCGTAGGATGACCTGGATATATGTTCAAAACACGAAGGCTGCCGCCATTCAGATACATCAAATGAGGCACACAATCCTCTGGGATTCTCTGTTGAAAAACATAGTAATAACTTCGTAGTTAGCAATGATGTACTAGTTTTAGAAGTATGCAAAAAGATGCACGGATGCCGTAATAGTAAAAAAACTTACCAGGGTATCTCCATGGTAGTTACCGTAGTTTAACACGTGCACTAGTGGCACGTATTGACCATAATGTTGAGGAGTTCGATTGTAGATATTGTAATTCTTAAGATCATTACAAAATCCAACCAGATGAGTTTTCTCCTTGTAAGTTAACTCAGAGCCATCGGTGTAGTAAGTTCTATCTACCATCTTCTGCACATTCTTTGATACTTCAAAATAAGCTGTCAATGGAAATAAGCTGTCAACTATTTTGAAATGAACAATATAAATTAGTTAATAATTAACTATGTTTGAGAAACTCACATAGCGGTAGAACTGGAGGAGTATCAACAAGGACCCAAATGTCCATATTGTCTTGCTCGATTTCAGGATCACCAAGATCCATGGTGACAAGCATACCCTCATCAAAACCATACAATTTGCAAAATGCTTCCCAATTTTTGCAACCAAAATGAGTTACGCTCTCAGCATTATACAACTTTACTTCAAAATCCACATCATGATGGGTCCTTAGGTGAATTTTCTTCGTTTCAAAATTTTCATGGTCTTCAAAATCCATCCTCTCCAAGACATAGCGTCTTGCATGGCATGGGATAAATTATACTCGAATTGTAAAAGATGAAAATTACACGTTGAAATAGTTGAAGTCATGCTTAATTATAAAAAAACACTTGTCGTCGTTGCGTACCGTTTCAACTTCGAAGGTCTCCTCGAGCTTAATGCTGAAGCGCCGACCATCGTCCAGGTGAGGCCTGTCGCACTCACCTCGATCGCCGTGGCACCAGTCGCATTCCCCCGGGAGACTTTCGTCGTCCGATGATGACATTTCCTATACGTTCATAATTCAAAGACTAAAAGTTAATTATCGGGGAGGGGGGGTATGTCGACAACGACATACCCGATAACAAAAAATAAGAAGAGGAAGAAGAAGAAAGGAAAAGGAGAAGAAAAAAAGAAAAAAAAGGAGAAGAAGAAGGAATAATAGAGGAGAACAAGAAGAAGAATCCTCTATTCCTTCTTCTTCTCTTCTTTTTTTTCTTCTTTTTCATCTTCTTATTTATTTCTCCTGTTATTTCTCTCCTCTTCTTCTTCTCCTTCTTCCTCTTCTTATTTTCCTTTTTTCTCTCCTACTTTTTCTTCTAAATATGAACATATACATAAATGACTTTGATCATACATAACGTTCAGATTCCTACACAATATGAACAAAATTACAATAGAAAAAATAATAAAAATTCTATGAACAAAATTACAACAAAAAAATAAGAAGAGGAAGAAGAAGAAAAAAAGAGAAGAAGAAGAAAGGAAAAGGAGAAGAAAAAAAAGAAAAAAAGGAGAAGAAGAAGGAATAATTGAGGAGAACAAGAAGAATTCTTCTTCTTCTCCTCTATTCCTTCTTCTTCTCTTCTTTTTTTTCTTCGTTTTCATCTTCTTATTTATTGCTCCTGTTATTTCTCTCATCTTCATCTTCTCCTTCTTCCTCTTCTTATTTTCCTTTTTTCTCTCCTTCTTTTTCTTCTAAATATGAACATATACATAAATGACTTTGATCATACATAACGTTCAGATTCCTACACAATATGAACAAAATTACAACAGAAAAAATAATAAAAATTCTATGAACAAAATAAAAATTCTATGAACAAAATTACAACAAAAAAATCATAAAAATTCTATGAAAAAATTGACATATTATTTGCATATATATGAACACACAAACTTTTGCATATGCAACAATAATATCACCAAAAAAATGTATGAACAAAAAAAATTCTAACTTTTGCATCTAAACTATACATCTAAATTAAGTACAACTAAATTAACTATACATCTAAATTAACTATACATCCTAACTATACAACTAAATTAACTATACATTCTAAATTAGGAAATTACGCAAGCCGGGGCGGTGATCGACGAGGAGGGGCACGGCGTCGGCGGTGAGGAGGCAGGGGGGCATGGGGCGGCGACGGCGACGGCGCGGTCGCGGTCGACGGCAGGGGCGGTGGACGGCGACGGTGAGGGGCACGGCGTCGGCGGCGAGGAGGTAGGGGGCACGGGGCGACGACGGCGACGGCGAGGCACGGGCGACGGCGACGGCGCGGTCGGGGGCGACGGCAGGGGCGGCGGACGACGAGGCACGGGCGACGGCGACGGCGTCGTCGGGGGCAACTGTGAGTGAAATGTGAAAATTTCCCAAGTCTTTGCTTATATAGCAAAGCCATTGGTCCCGATTGGTGGCACAAACCGGGACCAATGCAGCCCTTTCGTCCCGGTTTGTGGCACAAACCGGGACCAATGCAGCCCTTTCGTCCCGGTTTGTGCCACGAACCGTGACCAAATGCCACTTTTCGGCAGCCCAAAGGGCGGGAAGCGGCGGCCTTTAGTCCCGGTTGGTGCCACGAACCGGGACCAAAGGCGCCCTTTAATCCCGGTTGGTGCCACCAACCGGGACCAAAGGGCGTGTACTGAAACTGCCGTGGTGCGTTGGGATGTTTAGTCCCACCTCGCTAGCCGAGAGGGGCTCGGAGTGGTTTATAAGCCCTGCGGAGTCGACCACTTCGAGCTCCTCTCAACTGCAGGCTTACGGGCCTAAATCCACTCTCTGTGCCTGTGGGCCTACTGGGCCTACTGTGGGCCTGGATCCTGGCCCAACTAGCGGGTTTCTAGTCGTATGCAGGCTGTGGTGGCCCAGTAGGCGGCATTTTTTTTAAAAAAAATCCAGTTTTTTATTTTTTTACTAACAGCAAAATACTTACTAGTTTTTCAGTTATTATTTTTGGTTTTAGGTAATAAAAATTATAAACTTTTTGTTAGTGCCATTAATTTTCCAATTTGAATTATTTAAATTTGAATTCTTTGAAATTTATGTGAATCACTAGCTTTATTTTTTTTTCTACTTATAACAAAATACTTATTGTTAATATAAGTATTTTTTCCAGATTTTTTGTTTTGTTTTCTGCATTATTCATTTTCTTTTGTTTTTTGCTTTATTTTTTATTTTAGGTCACAAAATTTGTTTATGAATAGTTAAAATTTGAAAAGTTTAAATTTGAATTTTTTAAGATTTGTGTGAATCACTAGTTTATGAATAACTTTACTATTTGTGTGAAAACACTTTGTGTATTATATTTACTATGTACAATCTTTCTGCACAGAGATACCAAAAATTATAAACTTTCTGTTAGTGCCATTAGTTTTCAAATTAGAATAGTTAAAATTTAAATACTTTGAAATTTGTGTGAATCTCAAGTTTGTGATTAACTTTACTAGTGCCATTAGTTTTCAAATTACAATAGTTAAAATTTTGAATTCTTTGAAATTTGTGTGAATCTCAAGTTTGTGATTAACTTTGCTAGTGCCACTAGTTTTCAAATTAGAATAGTTAAAATTTGAATTGTTTGAAATTTGTGTGAATCTCAAGTTTGTGATTAACTTTACTAGTGCCATTAGTTTTCAAATTAGAATAGTTAAAATTTGAATTCTTTGAAATTTGTGTGAATCTCAAGTTTGTGATTAACTTTGCTAGTGCCACTAGCTTTCAAATTAGAATAGTTAAAGTTTGAATTGTTTGAAATTTGTGTGAATCTCAAGTTTGTGATTAACTTTACTAGTGTCATTATTTTTTTCATTTCTACTTAGAACTAAATACTTATAGTTTTTTAGTGATTTCTTTTTTATTTTAGATCACAAAAATTATAAACTTTCTGTTAGTGCCATTAGTTTTAAAATTTGAATAGTTTAAATTTGATTTTTTTTTAAATTTTGTGAATCACTAGTTTATGAATAACTTTACAAATATTATAAGCATTTTTTTTCTTTTTTGCTATTTATTTTTTCATTTCTACTTAGAACTAAATACTTATAGTTTTTAAGTGATTTATTTTTTCTTTTAGGTAACAAAAAATAAAAACTTCTCTGTTAGTGAACATAGATGCACTTATAGAGAAAATTAAACATAAATTCATAATTAATTTCTATTTATGAATTTAGGTCCAATTTTCCTTTATACGTGCATCTATTTTCACTTTGAGAGGAGCTCAACAACGCAGAGAGGGACGGGCTTATAAGCAGGTGTGGGCGGCCTTCGATTGGCGAGGTGGGACTAAACTCTGGGTGCAACGAGGGCGAACCCTTTAGTCCCGGTTCGTGGTCCCGGTTCATGCCACGAACCGGGACCAAAGGTGGTGGGCCAGGAGCCAGGCCCATTGGTCTCGGTTCGTCCCACCAACTGGGACTAAAAGGTCCAGACGAACCGGGACAAATGGCCCACGTGGCCCGGCCGGCCCCCTGGGCTCAGGAACCGGGTCCAATGCCTCCGTTGGTCCCGGTTCTAGATTGAACCGGGACTAATGGGCTGACCCGGCCTCGACCGTTGCCCCCTTTTCTACTAGTGGGTCATGAAGTACCTATGATCCGTCTCGTGTCTATCTGCTACTCTACCCTTCTTTGTTGCCACTGTCCTGCATTGGCAAAAGTTAGGTTAGTTAGCAACAGCATCGGTCTCCAGCTGCAGCCGAAAATTAATAACGGCATTTGATTCACCTACAAACAAGCTCAACTTCAACTTTATCGTGGGGACATGGGCGTGTTGATATCTTCCCTGAGTTCATTTCTGCGAGAACTGTTTCTGCATCATGCTTCTCGGTGGTGGTATAACTGAATTAATCAGTAACTGCATCTGTAATGAACTAATAATGCATGAATAAGCACCGCCTTGCTTACTGCAGTTCTGATTGCATGAAGAACACGTGATGATAGTAAAATAAGGAAGAAATCTGGAAGCCTTTTTGGAGCAGGAAAAGCAAGCAATAGAGGAGTTCAGGGCAAACCTAGCTACTCTTCTGCTATCCATGCAAACTGTAGTGAACTGTGCACTTCAAGTTGAACGCTATAGTACATTAAAGTTGATGAAATTAAGCTGCAGAAAAATGACCATGAACAAATTCATGAAAATTTAAACATCGATCCTTCCTATATTTTCATCACGAGATGAATGAAATAAAAGGGATTACAAGTTATGGGATCGAATTGCACAGCCTACTACAGCACTACTCCTCATCACCGTAATATGGACTTAACTTAATTACTAGCTAGTACAGCTGAGCGCACGCGAACGTGCCAGCAGAAAGAAGGGCGGCATGGCGAGCATGCTCGGATCCGGCGAGGCGTCAAAGTTGGGCCCGGCGAACATGGCCTTGTGCGGTGTCGTGGCTAGCGCCGGCGTCTTCATAGTCCGAGGCAGCTTCTCCGTCTGCTCCGGGCGAGGCTTCTTGTGCAAGTCCCAGCGCTCCGCCGAGGACGCGCGGCTAGGGCTAGGCAGGCGCTTGTTGTTGTCGTCGTCATGACCTGTGGGCAGAGACGCGCTGCACGAGGTCGCGAGTTTCTTCTTGCTGTCCCAGCGTTTGACGGAGTCGGCGCGTCCGGGTCTCCCGGCGCTGTATGACGACGACGACCATGACGACATGGTGGTGCGGGGCTTCTTGTATTTCTTGTCCGAGTCCCACCTGTCGACGGAATCGGCACGGCCGGTGCCCTCGCTGCCCTCCGACGACGACGAGGAGCAGATGGAGCTGCATGGCTTCTTGCACTTCTTGTTCCAGTCCCACCTCTCGACGGAGTCGGCACGACCGGTGCTCCCGCTGCCCTCCGACGACGAGGACGAGGACGAGGAGATGGAGCAGCATCTCGCTCCTAGGCGGCGTCGGGAGCAGCGGCGGGAGGATGGGCAGCATCTCGCTCCTAGGCGGCGTCGGGAGCAGCGGCGGGAGAAGAGCTTCTGCTGCCATTGGTCTTCGTGGATCAGCCGCCACGCCCACGCGCGAGAGGAAGATTTCGATCGATAGATTGTTTGATGGAGAGACGATGCGAAGAAAGCCAGAAAGCAATGCTCTTGCTGGTAACGTGGGAAGAAATCGAGACATATTTATAGTTGTTGCCTCCCTATGCATGTGTGTTCGCCCTCCACCCGGATCGAGTCTGTAAGCAACTGTGTCGAACTCGGATTGGATGAGTAGTGGACACGTAAATGAGGCCACGTACGCGGCAGACCGGAACACAACTGTTTTTTTTTTGGTCGTAATCCGCTTGCGATTAGATGCATATTTCATTTCTTTCAATTCAATACATCTGTTATACATGAATACAGACAGCAGTGCTTGAAGAATAAATGAATACACAGATGATACATAGAGCGTCCATTGTATAAAACTTAAAACTTTTTATCCTTCCTTCACACTCTCGCGCGCCCGGGTTAGAAAACCGCATGAATTTTATTTTAAAGCGGTCGGAGTGGATGTAAAATTTTCTTTAAAATAGTGTACGGTAGTCCTTAGAAAAGTTGTCAAAAAAATCTAAACCTCAAGAAAAAAACCATGCTTGACGAAGGTTTCCGAACTCACCCCTTGGTGCGGGCTCTGGCCGAGGTACCGAGCTCTGACGATCATCCTGAGATGGGGTGCTGCGGCTAAAAGGATGTTTTCGGTGCCAGCCAGTCGGAGCCTTAACTGACTGATGTTGTCTTGGAGCTCTAGTGGGTTATGGAGTACCATTATGAGATTCACGATGATATTCGGGTCTCGTGGTGTTTCATGGAGCATGCCAACCAGTATCGTGGTGGCTTGGAGGCCGTGAGCTGGCGTTTGGAATAGGGCGGCATCCGCGGGCTCGTTATAGCCCATGCCAGCCTCATGACCTAAGGCCACCAAGGCAGCAGTGATGTTTATGCTTGTGGCTAGCGTCGAGTTTTGCATCGTGTTTCATTGCTCATCATTCCTCGCCACCGCATCTCATACGCAGTGGCCTTTGTCGTTCCCTGCTTGAGTTGTAGGCTGGCAGCTAATATGACCCGCTGGAAGGCCTCCATTGCCTACATGGTGGGGTCGATCCTCAAAGAATAAATGAGTACACATATGATACGTACACTGCCCTTTGTATAAAACCTGAAACTATTATCCGTTCTTCACGTGACTCGCTCTCGCTCGCTGGGGTTAGAAAACCACATGATTTTTTAAAGAGGTTGGAATGGATGTAACTTTTCCTTTAAAATATAGTGCAAAGCAATCCTTGGAAAATTTTCCTAAAGATTTCAGCCCATAGAAATCAAAAAAAAAATATTTCGCATGAAAAATTTCAAAGAAGCAAATCATCAAAGAAATCCAGTGAATTTGCTTGACGAAGTTTTCCGAACTCACTCCTTGGTGCGGGCTCTGGCTGAGGTAAGTGTGATGCGGCTAAATGGACACTGTCAGTACCGGCCAGGCGCTGCCTTGACTGACTGATGTCGTCTTGGAGCTCCATTGTCTTATGGAGTACCCTTATGAGATTTGTGATGACGTTTGGGACTCTTAGTGTTTCTGGAGCATGTCGGCCAGTGCCATGGCGGCTTGGAGGTCCCGGGTTCGCATTTCGAGTAGGGTGGCATCCACGGGCTCCTTATGGTCCATGCCATGTTAACGTACATAAAATAGTACCAGTCATATCTCATGTATTTATGATTGAGATATTATGTAGCAATTGTAATCTGTTGTGTATGGTAGTCTACGATCTGATTAGTATCAGATTGATTGTATCCTTGTTGTATAAGGTGTATCAGATTAAATAGAGGTGCAGCCCATGGGGCAATTCACGGCAAACATATTGTTGTCTAACGTGGTAATAGAGCCTCGATCCCATCTCCCACGACATGGCTGGCACCACCTCCGGCGCACTCGTCACCACCACTGCCGACCCACTCATCTCTGGCCACACCGCCACCATGCCGTCGCTCACCGGCCTCATCACCGTCCGGCTCACCCACGCCGACTTCCTACTATGGAAGGCGCAGGTTGTCCCAAACCTCACCAGTGCCGGCCTGTTCCGCTACCTCGACGGCTCTGTCCCTGCGCCGCCAAAGACGATCACCGAGGGCACCGGAGATGTTGCGCGCTCCGTGCTCAACCCTGAGTACGAGCCATGTAGGAGGATCAACCAGGCCACGCTCGGCGCGCTCCTGTCCTCCATGACGGAGGAAGTGGTCGCCCAAATGATGCGAGGGACCTTCGCTGCGGCCGTTTGGACTGCCCTCGACGCTATGTTCGCTGCCCAGAATCAGGCCAGTGTGCACCAACTTTGTATGCAGCTGTCGCGGATGAAGAAGAAGGACATGTCGGCGGCAGAATTCTTCCACAAGATGACAGGCTATGCCAACGCACTGTCACCGTCGACGAGGTACTGTCCGACGACGAGATCATCGGGCACATAATCGGTGGGCTGGGTCAGGAATATGACCCCCTCATGACTGCACTCTCCATCTTCACAGGAGAAGTAAGCCTATCCGGCTTTTATGCCTACCTTCTCAGCTTTGAGGCGCGTCAGGAGCAGCATGCCGCGAACAACGGCGACTTCTCTTCATCAGCCAACAATGTCGTGCGCCACGGCAACGGCAACCGGAATAGCAATGGTGTCCATGGTGGCCATGGAAACAGGAGTGGTGGCAATGGTGGCCACTATGGTTCCAATGGCAACCGTGGCAACAACGGTGGCCGTCACAACGGCGGCGGCGGCAGAAATCGTCGTCCTCCAAGGTGCCAAACATGCCGCTAGGAGGGGCACTACGCCACCTATTGTCGCGATCATTGCAACCATGACTACCAGTCCAATGACCGCAGCGACAACATGGCTACATACGGCCACCGTGACAACAATTAGTACCTCGACACCGGTACCACTGACCACCTCACCAACGACCTCGACCGCTTGACGGTGCACGAGCGCTATGGTGAAAAGGATCAAGTTCAAGTTGCAAATGGTGCATATTTGGAAGTTTCTCATATTGGTCATACTAAACTTGCTGGCTCTAGTGATCCCATCCACCTTAAAAATGTCCTGCATGTCCCTGAAATTCACAAACATCTTCTTTTTGTTTATCGTCTTGTTACGGATAACCAAGTGTTTGTGGAATTTCACTGTTTTTTCTTTTGTGTGAAGGACAAAATCACGAGGAGGGTCTTTCTTCTCGATAGAAGCCGCAATGGCCTCTACCCCATCGCATATGGTCGGTCGTTGTCGTCATCATCACATCAAGCTCTCTCCGGAGTCCGTCCTTCATCGAGTCAGTGGCATCATCACTTGGGTCACCCATCAAATAATGTAGTTGAGTCTGTCGTTCGGTCAAATAAACTCCCTTGTTCGTCGAGTCATGATACTTCCGTTTGTGACGCATGTCAACGTGCGAAAAGTCATCAATTACCTTACAATTATTCATCTCGTATTTGTTCAAAACCACTTGAGCTTATTCATACCGATGTGTGGGGTCCTGCCCTCGCCTCCTCTGGAGGTTTTAAGTTTTATGTTAGCTTTGTTAATGGCTTTAGCCGTTTTACATGGATTTATCTTCTTAAACATAAATCTGATGTCGGACAAGTTTTCTACAATTTCTAGGCCCATGTCAAACGACTCCTCAACACAAAAATTCATGCGGTTCAATCTGATTGGGGGGGGGGGGGGGGGGGTTACATCCCAACAAAATGGTATAGCTGAACGGAAGCACCGACACTTGGTTGAAACCGGGTTTGCTCTCCTGGCTCGCTCCAATCTTCCTTTGCATTATGGGGATGAAGCTTTTCTTACCGCATGTTATTTGATCAACCGCATGCCCAGCTAGTTGACAAACTATGTGGCCCATTGACGCTCAACGGATTCTTTCGATCCTACTTTCGCAACATAACATGTCAGATTTCATTGCTTGGAGTTATACGAAAAATGGTATGCTCTCTGTACGGTCTGCTTATTCCGTGGAGTGGAATGATCAGTATGGGAGTAAACTAAAACACTCTAACGGGACGGGGCGAACCACACCTAACCCTATTTGGTGTCAGATATGGAAGTTATCCTGTCCGGCAAAAGTCCAAAATTTTATATGGCGTGCGTTACATGGCACTCTCCCATGCCGGGCAACACTTACTAATAGACACATGAAGGTCTCGCCCCTTTGTCCTACTTGCTCTCAGGGTGTAGAAGACACGAAACACATGCTTTTCCTATGTACAAAAGCAAAGGATGTTTGGGAAAGGCTAGGGATAGATGAGATTATTGATAGAGATTGTGAGGTTGATCGTGCTGGAGAGGTGATACTGGGATACCTTTTAGTTCTTCCAGATCAAGATTTGCATATTATGGGGTACCAAAATGCACAAGAAATGACAGGTATTTCAGCTTGGTATCTGTGGTGGGAGAGACGGAAATTAGTGCACAAGGAAACAATTCAGAATGCAACTCAAATATCAATGGGGATCATAGCCCTCGCATACAAATTTGTAAATGCATCACCTTCAAAGGCGTCCATGAAAAGGGGGGTTGGCATTGCCCCCCTAGGGGTTCCGTGGAACTCAATGTTGACGCCTCTTTTGAGCAGGACATGTTGAAGGGTACGATGTGGGCTGTTTTGCGAGACGACAAAGGTCGGTTTATTGCAGGAGGAAATGGAAAGATTGACCATTGCGCGGATGTTCTGATGGCAGAAGCTTTAGCCCTCAAATTTGGACTAACACTAGCACAAAGGGTGGGGTGCAATCACCTAATCATCAACTCAGGTAATCTGGAGTTGATTGAGACCATGCAGGCCGGAGAACAGTCAACTGGTGCAGCGGCGGCAATTTTCGATGACTGCTTCCACTACGCATGTGATTTCATCATGACTAGATTCAAACATTGTAATACAGAGGCAAATAGAGTAGCACATGAACTTGCTAGATTAGCTAGATTTTCTTCTACTTCGGATTCGTTTGAGGAGTCTATCAATGAAATTGTACTCATCCTCACAAACAAGGTATTGGTTATTTCTAATAAATAAAGTTTCGTTTTATTTCCAAAAAAACTGCATGCCCAGCCAGACCCTTCAAAATATGCCACCACTCACACGTCTTCTTCACATCACGCCCGATTACTCTTTTCTTCGTATATTTGGATGTGCGTGTTGGCCTAGTCTTCGCAAAAACAACTCCTGAATACCTGAGTTCCGCTTCAAGATGTGCATTTTTCTCGGATATAGTCCGTTCCATAAAGGTTATAAGTGTCTTGACAAGTCCACTGGTCGCGTCTATATCTCCCGAAATGTCATCTTCGATGAAAAAGTTTTTCCCTTTGCGACTAGTGCGTGTTCCGACTTGTCTCGCTTAAACGTTTCCTTCCAATGAGCCAGTAGTTCAGGATGCTAATGTGAGAAACTACAGCTTGTCGTTTTTGTTTCCTGACTTGTGTCCTGCAGATACAGAGGAACGACATGTATCTACGATCGCTGTAGAGGGACATAGAGACGTGCATGCTACAATGCCATGCACCCAACCATCATGTGCCACACGTCTAGCAGCAGGCCCCGGCCTCTACCGTGTCTACGCCATGTAGCCGGCCTCACCATCAGCGCGTAAATCGCCTGCGCTTGACGCCTCTGCGCGCGTCGATGCCAGACCAGACGCGCCGGCGTCTTCAGCGCGGGCGCTCCTCCATCACCACCAGCCTCGCCACCGGCCTCTCCGACGAGCGCTTAGCCGGTCTCTCCGGCGGCCGCTCCTCCATCACCCGGTTGAGTGGGCACGCACGCGTCTTCAGAACAACATACAGCGCCCGAAAATCCTAATGGCATTGTCCGGTACAACGCGTATCGTCGTGGTTTCAGTGTTGTCGTGGCGGCTCCAGCTACGTACCGACAGACGCTCGTTCATCTTGCATGGAAAGCCGCTATGCAAGAGGAGTTTTTGGCCCTTCAGCTCACCGTGATGTGGTCGCTTGTGCCACGGCTTCACAAATGTTTGCCATTTTAGGTAGATGTCATCCGTAAGATAGTAGCCATAGACTTATGTATGGTTATTTGCTACAAATTGCATCAGTGGCAATTCACCATTTGCAATCTTATTCATGAGTGATGACTGATTAACAACGTTGATGTCATTCAAAGATTCAGGCATTCCAAAAAAAAGCATACAAATCCAAGTCTATTAATCGGCCACCGCTTCAAGGATTCTCTATAGTGGAACCCTCTTTCTGGCCATGGAATTGCACATACCATGCCTTAGGACAGTTCTCCAACTCCAATGCATGCAATCTATTGAGCCAAGCATATTTGGTAATCCGTGAGCTTTGTTCATCTTCAAAAGTCTTGCGGCGTCTTCAGCATTGGGAGATCTCAAATACTCCAGACCAAACACTTGCACAATTCCGACTACGAAGCGCTTCACACACGTGATGACTTGACTCTCACCCATGGCCATGTGGTTATCAACTAGATCAGCCGAAATACCGTATGCCAACATACGCAAAGCGGTTGTCACCTTTTGAAAGGTGCCATGCCTGAGTTCTTCGGCGGCATTCCTCCTTTGCTGAAAAAACTGATCATGGCTCGCCAGTTTCTCTGCAATGCGCCTGGACAACTCGGTGCTCATCCTAAACCGGCGCCGGAAGTGACTCGGGGTATGTGGGATTATCCACAAAATAGTGCTTCATCAATCAGTTGTCGGCATCGGTCTTATCCCTCTAAAAAAATTCTGACCCATAACCGACCCACCGGGTTTTGGCTTTTATTGATGTGCATAGTTAGGATCATTGCAAGGTCCTTCTGCTCTTCAATATCAAATTCTTATTGGGAAGAATCATATGATGAACTCATCTACAATATTGAATTTAAACTAGTCCATAAAAACTACAAACAACATGCATCAAATTCATGTAAAAATGTGAAGTTGAAGCAATACATACCTTGCAAGCATTTTGTCGAACACCTTGTGGGCGTCGAGCGGTAGTGTGCGGCCGGGCGCTGTTCGTCGGAGGAATGGCGAGCGCGAGGGGCGGTGGCGAGTAGAGGGAGACAGAGGAAGCAGCGGCGGCATGGGGATAGGCTGGGGGAGCGCCGTTGGGTCCGGAGCAAATGGGGCGGTGCGGCCGGCGGCGCCAGCGCCTGGATTGGCGGTAGGTGGAAATCGCGGCGCGGGCGTTTGAGTGTGCAGCACGCGGGAGCGGTCGCACGAAATAAGCAGCGCATGATGCCGTTTTGCCCCGCGCGCTGAATCACTTATGCCGCGCACGCGTTTTTTGTGCCTCCGATGGAACGCCCAGAGCACAAAAAACTGTATTTTTCCAGCGCGGCGTTTATATCACCCAGCTGTTGGAGATGCTCTAACTGAATTAATGGGTATACCTGCATGCGTAAGGAACTAATAATGCATGAATAAGCACTGCCTTGCTTACTAATTCTGATTGCACGAACACATGATAGTAAGATACTAACGTGGTTCTACTGCAGAAGTTTGTAACGCAGTAAAGTTTATGGACAAAATAATGGATCTAATGTTTCGAGCCTTTGGAGTAGGAAAAGGAAGCAGTAGAGGAGACTATTAGCCTTCAGGCGAAACCTACTCTTCTGCTATCCATGCAAACTGTACTGAGCTAGCCGTGCACTTCAAGTTGAACGCTACATCACATTAAAAGTTGATGCAATTAAGCTGCAGAAAAATGACCATGAATAGATTGATGAAAATTAAAACATCCTTCCTATATATTTCACCACGAGATGAATGAAACAAAAAGGATTACAAGAAGTTATGGGATTGAATTCCACATCCTACTACAGCACTACTCCTCATCACGAAGGAAAGGAACTAAGTAGATCGCTGTAATGGACTTAATGACTTGTACAGAGCGCACGCGAACGTGCCAGCAGAAAGAAGGGCGGCATGGGGAGCATGCTCGGATCCGGCGAGGCGTGAAAGTTGGGCCCGGCGAACATGGCCTTCTGCGGCGTCGTGGCTAGCGCCGGCGTCTTCCTAGTCCGAGGCAGCTTCTCCGTCTGATCCGGGCAAGGCTTCTTGTGCAAGTCCCAGCGCTCCGCCGAGGACGCGTGGCTAGGGCTAGGCAGGCGCTTGTTGTTGCCGTCGTCATGGCGGCCGGGATCTGTGGGCAGGGACGTGCTGCACGAGGTCACGAGTTTCTTCTTGCTGTCCCAGCGTTCGACGGAGTCGGCGCGTCCGGGGTTGCCGGCGCTGTATGACGATGACGATGACGATGACAAGGTGGTGTGAGGCTTCTTCTTGTATTTCTTGTCCAAGTCCCACCTGTCGACGGAGTCGGCACGACCGGTGCTCCCGGTGCCCTCTGACGACGATGCCGACGACGAGGAGCAGATGGAGCTGCATGGCCTTTTGCACTTCTTGTTCCAGTCCCACCTCTCGACTGAGTCAGCACGACCGGTGCTCCCGCTGCCCTCCGAGGACGAGGACGAGGAGGAAGAGGAGCAGATGGAGCTGCATGGCTTTGTGCCCGTCTTGTTCCAGTCCCACCTCTGGACGAAGTCTGCGCGGCCTGCCATGGCGGACACCAGCATGGTGAGGACGAGACCGTGCGGCGTCGGCAACAGCGGCAGCATCTCGCTCCTGGGCGGCGTCGGGAGGATGGGCAGCATCTCGCTCCTGGGTGGCGTCGGGAGCAGCGGCGGTAGAAGAGCTTCTGCTGCCGCCATTGATTTTCGTGGATCAGCCGCCAAGCCCACGTGCGAGAGGGAGATGTCGATCGAGAGCTTGTTTGATGGAGATGAAGAGTCGATGAGTCCACGAGATATATCGGGGCACATATTTATAGTAGCTCGATCGCTATGTGCATGTGTTCGTTCTCGACTAGGTTCCAGTCCGTAAAGGTTCGGAATCCGACGAGTAGGGGACACGGAAATGAGGCCACACCGGAACGAACGCTGATTTTATTTTATTTTTGGTCGTGTCCGCTTGCGATTAGTGATGCATATTTGATTTCTTTCAATTCAATATACAGATGTCTTACTTTTGTATTCAAACTGAAAAATGAATACGGACAGCAGTGCTCGAAGAATAAATGATACGTTGAGCGCCCATTGTATAAAAACTTGAAACTTTTTATCCTTCCTTCACTCTCTCGCACGCCCAGGTTAGAAAACCACATGCATTTTATTTTAAAGCGGTTGCAGTGGATGTAAATTTTCCTTTAAATATAGTGTATAGTAGTCCTTACAAAATTTGTCAAAAAACAAATATAATCCTCAAGAAAAAATCCAATGAAATTGCTTGACCAAGGTTTCCGAACTCACTCTTGTCAAGGTACCGAGCTCTCACGATTGTCCTGAGGTGGGTGTTTATGCTTGTGGCTGGCGTCGAGGTTTGCAGCATCTTTCATTGCTCATCATTCCTTGCCACCGCATCTCATACGCGGCGGCCTTTGTCGTCCCCTGCTTGAGTTGTAGGCTGGCAGCTAATGTGACCTGCTGGAAGGCCTTCATTGCCTACATGGTGGGGTCAGTCCTCGAAGAATAAATGAGTACACACATGATACATACACTGCCCTTTGTATAAACCCTAAAAGTATTTATCCTTCCTTCACATGACTCACTCTCATGCGCCGGGGTTAGAAAACCACATGATTTTTTTAAAGAGGTTGGAGTGGATGTAACTTTTCCTTTAAAATATAGCGCAAAGCTATCCTTCGAAATTTTTCCTAAAGATTTCAGTCCCTACAAATCAAATAAAAATGTTACACATGAAAAATTACAAAGAATCAAATCCTCAAAGAAATCCAGTGAATTTGCCTGACGAAGGTTTCTAAACTCACCCTTTGGTGCTGGCTCTGGCTAAGGTAAGTGTGTTGCTGCTAAAAGGACACTGTCAATGCCGGCCAGGCACTACCCTGACTGACTGATGTTGTCTTGGAGCTCCACTATCTTATGGAGTACCCTTATGAGATTCGTGATGATGTTCGGGACTCTGGTGTATCGTGGAGCATGTCGGCCAGTGCCATGGCGGCTTGGAGGCAACGAGCTAGCATTTGGAGTAGGGCAGCATCCACGGGCTCGTTACGGCCCATGCTAGCCTAATGGCCTAAGGTTGTGAGGGCAATAGTGGTTTATGCTCGTGGCTGACAACAAGATTGGCGTCGTCTCTCATTGCTCATCATTCCTTGCCACAGCACCTCATACGACAGAGCCTCCGCCGTTCCCTGCTTGAGTTCTAGGTTGGTGGCTAATGTGCCCGTCGGAAGGCCTCCATTGCCTGCATGGTGGGGTCTGTCCCCAGTATAAGGGTGCTAAGGAAGCGCAACAGCTTGCATTGATGATGGGTTGCATCATTGTTACTTTGACGAGGCCATAAATTTCGTCCTCGGGAGTCGTGAAGCATGGAGTTTGGCGCCAAAGGTGTTGCGCTTCCGGGAACGAGTTACCCAGGTTCGGATCTCCGGCAAGGAGTAGTACCCTACGTCATGCTTTGTGTTTGTATTTATGGTGGGATACCTTCTGCGTGAGATTACAATGAGAGATGAGGTTGAAGTCTACCGAGAGTATGGTTCTATGGATGTTAGATGGGAATGAGAGCCCCCTAGCCCCCCACCTCATATAGGAGATGGGGGATAGGGTTTTACATGGGGTAGATCCAATCTGACTGCCGTCATGTAGACTTGGGGACCACGATGGTCTCTAGATGCTTATTTAGGGGCGGAAAGTGGTAGCGGATAATTCGAAATATCCGATTTTCGTATTTGAGGCCTATTCGTATCTAAAACATCCGCAACCGAACCAAAATGGAAATGGAAATTATCCGTATTCGAATTTATTAAACAAATAAAATATAAAATATGGTAGGAGATTCTGATACAAATATGGATATGGAAGTGGATATATCCATATCTGAATAAGATTATGTGAGGTAATTTTCAAAATTCTAGCCCCAATATTCCAATTATCCAACTTAAAAGCCAAATAAGTGGTCAAATTTTACTCTTTATATGACTGAACTTAGAAATTAGTATGCATTACAATAGTATTTGTTCATAAACCTATTTATCATTGACTTATTGTATGTCACAAATTGATTATTTTATGTCACATAGCTATTGACTAATTTACTTAAGCAATATGTCGATATTATTCGTATCCGTCCTGAATCAAGAAAATATCCGATACGTATCCGTATTTGAATAATATCCGAGCCGCATTTCGTATCCGATAACATCTGTATTCGGATTCGCATTCGTTTTGAAAATATGAAAAAGAAAATGATAAGAGCACTATCCGATCCACATCCGATCCGTTTCCACCCTTATGCTTATTCGACCTTTGGGCTCCTTCCTACCGGATCATGGCCTTACCTCTAGGTCCCTGATGGCCAGTGGGGGATTCGATATAGCAGCTCACACTCGTTTGCGCTTCGCATTCCCGCCGGACTGGACACGTGTTAGATGTAGGAAGTATGGTTATGAAAGTGACTTCGGTTCTCTAGTTCAGGCTCAACTCATCGATTTATGTTAGCAGACTTACAGGTTAGGCCGGGGCTCCACACCAGCTCCTTGGTGGGCCTTCCGGGCCCCTTGGCAGGCTTGCTGTGGGGCTCCTCTTCGAGAGTCCACCCTGGTTTATTACACTGTCGCAGAGGCAAATAAAGTGACACACAATTTAGAAAAGTTTACTTATGATTCAAATTCTACTATGTGTGGAGAAGAAGATCCCCTAGCTCTATTCTAACAAATGTAGCAAACGGTATAATTATTATTTGGATTGATGAAGTGCACCGAATGGCTTTCACTAAGAAAAATACAGATTGAGATATAACATTAGTACAAAACTTTCGACCGGATTATATGCATGCATCCAGTTAACTTTAGCTTATGATGGGTAATTGCATTTGTAACTAACTAGCAAGAGGGCCCGTGCATCGCAACGGGAAAAAATACATAATCTTTGCTGCATCACCGACATACACTATCACTCTTAATTTTGTGAAATCATGAACATTTTTTTAAACTCATGAATATGTTTGAAATCCTGGACATTTTTTAATTCATGAACACTTTTACAAATTGTTGTACATTTTCTAAAATGAAAAAACTATTTTGAATTCATAAATATTTTATACTATTTGCAAACATTTAAAAAAAATCTTGAATTGGTGAACATTTCTAGAATCGACGAACATTTTTTGGAAATTGGTGGAACAGTTTTTGAAACTCACGAACATTTTTTTATTTAACCAATATTTTTTGGAAATGCATGATCATTTTTTGAATAAGCGAACAATTTATGAATGAATAAACAATTTTGTAAGTCACGAACAGTTTTTGAATTTTAAGGATATTTTTTCATTCATGAGCATTTCTTGACTTTCCCAAATTTTGTTCAATTTCATTAAAAAAAACTAGCACACGAACTTTTTAATAAATCATGAACATCTTTTGATTTTCCGAACATTTGTTTTCTAAATTTCGAACATTTTTAAGAAAATCACAAACATTTTTTGAGTCCACCAACATTTTATGATTTATTAAACTTTTTATTTCGAAATTATAATTTTTTAAATTTTCAGAACTTTTTCAAGTCCCAAATTGTTTAAAGTAAAAAACTAAAACTAAAAACGAAATTTAAAAAACAGGCCGCCCGGACATGCGCCGCCCCAAACAGGCGCGCTGCATCTTCTCCCAGTGCGTGGAGCGCAGTATAATTATCCCTACTGCATGGGCCGGCCCAGGTGTGGGATTCCCCTATGTGAAACTTTTTTTATCACTTATACATGGCATTATTTTTCTCAAAAAAAAAACTTATACGTGGCGTTGGTGAGTGATACTTTGCAACTTTTCAGGCAATTTGCGTGCCGTACCACCAGAAGCAATAGTCCCTTTATTATTAAAAATAAAGTAGGTAAAGATATAGATATAGATAATGGGTAACTGCATTATTAGCAGGTAACTGCATCTGTAACTAATAATGTGTAACTGTATTTGTAACTAATAATGCATAAATAAGCACTGACAGTGCTTGCTTAATTGTCCTGATTGCATGTTCGACAGTAAAAGAATGCGGGTCTATTGCAGAAGACTGTCACACTAACACAGTACAGTAAAGTTTCTGGACAAAATAACAGATCTAACCTATTGACCCTTCAGGTTATATATGTGCCATCCATTTACCAAGGAAGAACAACCGGAAGCCCTGGAGTCAGAAAAAGAAGCGTCTGGGGGCAACTGGGAGGACAACGGACGCACTGGTCGGTTCAGTTACACCAGCCCCATAACCCACAGCCACAACGGTGGTCTTGTGTCCAAAGGTTCCTTATCCTTCACCAGCAGGCATCATCTCCTCTTCTTCACAAGGTCTATCGTCTTTGCCTGCCACCAAATCAACCCCAGCAACTGACCAATGCACTTGGGATCGGACCACCCACCATGCCAATCCTCAGCCTCTCCAGCAAGCCGCTGTCTCGCCTCCCTGCAAAACGAGGTAATTAATCAAGTCAGCACTTTGTATGCAGCAATTAATTCGGGTTCTAAACAGTATCAAGGGAAAAACTTGATTCAATGTACGTTTGCCTCCAACGTTTCAGGGTTGTCGAGGTTAGGTAGGACACGGAACCTTGCGTCTACGTCGAGGATGAGGATCACGATGCTCAAGGGGAATGAAACCGGCAGCAGGCCTCTGTATCTCGGGATAGACTTTGGAACTTCAGGCGCCAGATACGCTCTTATTGACAAGCAAGGGGCCATCCATTCCGAAGGCAAAAGAACTTACCCGGCTGTAAGAGCCTAGTAACCTCTCTAACCTATGTTTAAAACATGCAAATCCATCCCCGCAAAACCAGTTGCAAATCCATTATATTTTTCTTTAGCTGTATCTTTGTTGACATGGGGAGGTTGTTCTACTTGGTATCATGCCTCAAACCAAATTAAACTTACCATCATGATACGTGCATACCATAGCTATAGACTTTATTAATTCATTTTTCCACTCCTTATGAGCCTGTATGTGCATCCTTTTGGTTGGAGACTTGCTAGGCAGGTTGGACAAAGCACCAACTGGGCAGGCTCCTGGAGAGAAGCACTCTTCCAGCTTCTCGGCGACATCCCGTCCGTTCACCGGCCATCGATCTCATCCATCTCCATTGATGGGACCTCAGCAACCACTCTCATCATTGATAGGTTTGCAGACTTCCCTCGAATCATGAACAGAGCAGCTAGGGACAATATTATTTCAGATAATGATGTAGCCAAATGACCAATCCAATGTAGTGCCTTCTTGTGCAAGCTGCAGAAACAATGGAGAGCTTCTTGCCGGCCCTTTCCTCTACAACGAGAGCTTCCCCTACGCGCTGCCCATGGTAAGCTCGATTGCTCCCGCGAACCACACCGTGTGCTCTGGTTCGTCCACCCTCTGCAAGCTCGTCTCATGGTGGAACAAGCATTGCTCAAATGGCGGCGATGATTCGGCGATACTGATGCACCAATCAGATTGGCTGCTGTGGCTTTTGCATGGAGAATACGGCGTTTGTGATTACAACAATACTCTCAAGGTAGCTGGAGTACATTGTTGCAAATCGTTCACATATACAGGTTCTATGTACGGAAGGCAATGGATTTATAAATTTTCCTGCAATGGATCCTACTGCAGGTAGGGTATGATCCAGAGATTGGCTCATACCCAAGCTGGCTCATGTCACAGCCATACTCACACATGTTGCCTTCTTCTGTCAGAGCACCCGGAGTTCCCATTGGCCCAATCAAAGAAGATGTGCGCTCACAATATGGTAAATTAAGGAACATATATATTTTTGTTTTACTGCTACGGTATGCAGTTGAATAATCTGATATTATTACTACTTCATCTTACACGACTAAATATGTATTATCAGGCTTTTCCAATGACTGTGTGGTCTGTACTGGGACGACCGACAGCATTGCTGCCTTTCTTGCAGCACGTACCACTGATCCAGGAAAAGCGGTAAGTTCCACTTCCATCGATCAACTGTGCGCACGCAACTTTTCTCTGAAGAAATTAATGGTTGTATCATCATGTAGTGCTAACTTGTACCATGTAATTGATCAAACAGGTGACGTCGTTGGGTTCAACTCTTGCGATCAAGCTCGTCAGCAGAGCCCGCGTGGAAGATGCAAGGTTCGGCGTCTACAGCCACCGCCTGGACGACCAGTGGCTCGTCGGCGGGGCGTCCAACAGCGGGGGTGTCGTGCTCCGGCAACTCTTCAGCGATGACCAGCTTGTGACGCTGAGCAGGGACATCGACCCGTCGTCTCCTTCCCCTCTTGACTACTACCCTCTGCCCAAGAGCGGTGAGAGGTTCCCTGTCTCTGACCCCGACATGGAGCCGAGGCTGGAGCCTCGACCCGACAGCGACGCCGAGTACTTGCATGGCATATTGGAGTCCATGGCGCGGATTGAGGTCGTTCGTTAACACTCTCTCGCGCTTCATAACAGTAGCATTTTTTCAAGAAAGATAAGCAGCGGCATGTACACGAACTGAACTGGGTGCTGAAATGTTGCTGAATATATATGGATACAGGCCAGGGGGTACAAACTGCTGAAGGAGCTCGGCGCCACGCCGGTGGAGGAGGTCTTTACGGCAGGGGGAGGAGCGCAGAATGAGAAATGGACGGCGATCCGGGAGAGAGTACTTGGTGTGCCGGTTCGGAAGGCGGAGCAAACGGAGGCAGCATATGGAGCTGCGTTGCTAGCACTCAGGGGTGCTACCACGGGCAAGTGAGCACACTCAGGGGTGCCATTGTCTTTTGAATCCCAGTAGAATCATTGAGTTCAATATACCCACTTTTTAATAAGTAAAAGACCCACAGGCATAGCTCGACTGAGCATTGCAATCGTTGTAAATTTAAAGTGCAGTAAATAGGGTATTTTCTTGTCTTCCAAGTTTATTTGTTGCTTTACTGACATATGCAAGTATATCAGGGACAGTGTGTATGAACTATGCAGCCAAGATAACATTTTTTCTTCTTCTCACTCAATGGTTTATTATTTTCTGGACAGAAAGAAAGAAAGTATGCAAGGTGTTCAGCCGCATAATGCTAGCTAGCAATTAAACGAACTGTACTACCCAACCAGGAACATGATCAGAACATGTCCGTCACAAATGGAGTTTCATAAAGCAAGTGTATGAAGAGATTGAACTCATCTAGGCAACGATGGTGCAGAACTAGATTGAGATACTAGACGTCCACACCTCACCAACCAATTAATTGTTATCAGATCTAAATAACCTTGTTATATACTGTATTAAATTAAACTTAAGAACACAACTGGAAGGAACACGCGTCAATCTTTGGGCACTAATAAATACAACTTCAAAAGATAATCTAAAACCAGTGTAGGGGAAGGTGGAACCTTGACGAAGAAGAATCAGATGTGAAACTGCCCCATCTATGCTCTGTGGTCTGTGCAGCCCCACGAAATTCTGAACCAATCACGCAGAACAAGTATAAAACAGTTGGTGTGCACTAACAAACAAGCTCAATGGAGAAATAACTAGAAAGGATAGGAGGGAAAATTCGAAGCAAGAAGGGGGGAAGACAAATCGTCAAGGCATGCCAATCTTTTACCCTGCGTTACCTCAAGGATTTGAATGGGGCGGTTATTGATCAAATTCCTGTCCCAAGTTGCTAAAAAGGGCACGGCGCACCTCCTGTGCCCTTAATGGTGGAATCAGAGGGGCTGACTATGGGGGGTAACCAGATCAGGAGGGAGGACAGGCAGAAGGGCTGAGCAGACAGAGGCTGCGTACGGAGCTGCGTTGCTAGCACTCAGGGGTGCTACCTTGGGCCAGTGAACACACACTCAGGGGTGCCATTTTCTTTTGAATCCCAGTAGAATCATTGAGTTCAATGTACCCCTTTTAAAATCAGTAAAAAAAATCTACAAGAATAGCTCTACCGGGCATTGCAATCCTTGTAAATTTAAAGTGCAATAAACAGGTTGTTTTCTGGTCTTCCAAGCATATTTGATGCTTTACTGACATTATGCAAGTATATCAGGGACAGTGTGTTATGAACTATGTAGCCAAGATAACATTTTGTTCTTCTCACTCGATGGTTTATTATTTTCTGGACAGATTTCATCATCATAGCAATAGCGGGATACTGCGGACGAGGGGAGAAAGAAACTATGCTAGGTGTTCAGCCGCATACTAGCTAGCAATTAACCGAAGATGTTGATCACAAATGGGGTTTTATAGAGCAAGTCTATGAAGAAGAGATTGAACTCATCTAGGTAACCATGGTGCAGAACTAGATTGAGATACGGCACGTCCACACCTGACCAACCAATTGCCACCATTGCGCAGAACTTAGGAACACCACTGGAAGGAACAAGCCTCAATCTTTGGGCACTAATAAACACAATTTCATAAGCTAATCAAAAATCAGTACAGGGGAAGACGTAACCTTGAATAGGAAGAAGGAGAATCAGATGTGAAACTGTCCCATCGATTTATCCTCTGCGCATCCCCGCGAAATTCTGAACCAATCACGCAGAACAAGTATCAAACACCTGGTGTGCACTAGCAAACATACTCACTGGAGAAATAACTAGTAGAAAGCACAGGAGGGAAAATTCGAAGCAAGGAGGGGGGAAGACGAAATCGTCAAGGCGTGCCAATCTTTTACCCTGCGTTACCTCGAGAATGTGAAAAAAAAAAGTTCCTAGACAGGTGTGCCCTCAATGGCGGAAGCAGAGGGGCCGACTATGAGGGGTCACCGGATCAGGAGGTAGCACAGGCAGGAAGATGCTGGTTCGACATGGATGGATTTGCTAATGGTGAGGTTGAAATAGATGGGTGTCTAGCAGCGAGCGAGAGACTAGAGATGAAGGTGCCCGATTTTGGGAAAATTTCATTTCGCGCGATTTTCCCTTTGCCGGTGGACATGGCCTCCCTTTCTGTCGTTCAAGTAAATTCAGTCAAAGTTTGACTCTGACTTTAAAAAAAAATTAAACCTTTCATTAGAAATAACCAGTACATCATCTATGAGAATCATTACAATTTTATTTGAAGGCTCCTCAAACCAATCCGAGGTCGCAGAAAATCTAGCTAATCTAGCGAGCTCATGAACTACTTTATTTCCTTCTGTATTACAATGTTCAAATCTAGTACTAATGAAATCACCAGCATAATGAAAACAATCATCGAAAATTGCCGCTGCCAGGCCCGCCGACCGTCCTCCATTCTACATGGTATCAATCACCTCTAGATTGTCTGAGTTAATAATAAGGCGATTACATCTCGCCCTCTGCACCAGTGTTAGCCAAATTTGAGAGCCGAAACTTCTACCATCAAGACATCCACGCAATAGTCGATTTTTCTGTTGCCTCCTGCAATAAACATATCTTTGTTATCTTTCAAAACTGTCCCTATCGTGCCCTTAAGGAGGCCGTAGACAAAAAAAAGCATCAACATTAAGTTTCATAAATCCCATGGGAGAACAGGACCAACCCCCGTTTTCATAGAAGCCCTGGGGATGATGCATTAATGAAATTTGATGAAAGGGCAAGAATCCCCATAGAAATCTGATGTGCATCCTGCGTTGCCTTCTTATGCACTAATTTTCGTCTTTCCCACTATAGGTACCATGCTGAAACAGCAATCATTTCGCGTACATTGTAATAGCCCAAAATTAATAATTCTTGGTCCGGTAGAAGTAATAAATACACCAACACCGCTTCTCCAGCACGATCTACCTTGCAGGCTTTATCAATAATGTCATCAAACCCAAGCCTTTTCTAGACCTCCTTTGCTTTTCTACAAAGGAAAAGCGTGTGCTTTGTATCTTCTAGGTCCTCCGAGCATGTAGGACAAATGGGCGAGATCTTCATATGTCTATTTGTAAGTGTAACTCGAGATGGAAGTGTACATCGGTCCGCCGCTCCCTCTCTAAAAAAATATAAGAGCGTTTAGATCATTAAAAAACATAGCTTAAAAGTAGGTGCTCTATGAGAAATCAATCCCAATAGTTGATGGTTTGTGCAATTTCCTTTATGAGCGAAGCTCATCATGGCATAATTTTCATTTAGTTGCATATTTATTTATTTATAAAAAAATTGGTTACTGTTGGTAGAACAATTCTTGGTCGAAACCTTTTCTCAGCCAAGCAAAATATGCCATACCCTTTGAAACTAGGGATGTACTGTATCCCATAAAACTGCATAGAAATGTCATGAATAATACTTCCTCCGTAAACAAATATAAGAGCGTTTAAAATACTGTTTTAATGATCTAAACTCTCTTATATTTCTTTACGGAGGAAGTACGTAATAATCATCATGCATTAATATTGAAGTGTACCAAGAATGGAAAAGCAAGTAATGTTTCTTCAGAGTAAAACGAGGAGCCTGTGTCACTTAATTCCTTTCCTTCAAAACGTCAAAGGGTGTGTGACTGCCATCGTCATCATCATGCGGTCTGGCTTGCGCCACCTCATCGATCCGGATCAAGCCCTCTTCGTTCTAGCTCCCAAGTCCAAAGCAACCTTATTCTAGGACCATCTCTACATCTATATATACTAGAAATAGGCGGCGGCGAGGGAGCGGCAGCGACGACGCCATATTCTTCAGTTAACTGTCGGTTAGCAGCTCGTACATCCGCATCTTGGTTGAAATTTCTCCTCCTATGCTTTCGTAGTTACTCCATTGAGTACATTTGTTAGTGCACACCAAGTGTTTGATGGCTGTCTTGTGTGATTGGTCAAGAATTTCGTGGGGCTGCGCGGAGCATAGATTGATGGGGCAGTTCCATATCTTTATTGTTCTTCTGCTTCTTCTCCATGGTTACGTCGTCGTCTCCGTCTCTGTCTCCGAAAGACTCCCGTGACATCATACGTCCCTCCCATCCCATCCCATCCCATCCCATCACATCACATCACATCCAACAACGTGCTGCTGGTTTCCAACTGACAAACAGGAAACAAAAGATACTACTAATCCGTTTCTGCTCTTTCGATTTCCCCCAAATAAAATCGCGGGACCGTCCGTCCGTCCGTGCACGCACATGTTGGACCGTGCGGCCGCGCGACTGAAGAGGACTGCCTCATCGCCCAATCCTTCCTCGATCGGCGCCAACCTTTTGGAAGCGATGTACATCCTTTTGGTTGGAGACTTGCTAGGCAGGTTGGACAAACCACCAACTGGGCAAGCTCCTGGAGAGAAGCACTCTTCCAGCTTCTCGGCGACATCCCGTCCGTTCACCGTCCATCAGTCTCATCCATCTCCATTGATGGAACTTCATCAACCACTCTCATCATTGATAGGTTTGCAGACTTTCCTCGAATCACGTACAATAACTTTTTTGGATGATAAAGCCGATCAAATGACCAATCCAATGTAGTCCCACTTTGTGCAAGCTGCAGAAATAATGGGGAGCTTCTTGCCGGCCCTTTCCTCTACAACGAGAACTTCCCCGACGCGCTGCCCATGGTAAGCTCGATTGCTCCCGCGAACCACACCGTGTGCTCTGGTTCGTCCACCCTCTGCAAGCTCGTCTCATGGTGGAACAAGCATTGTTCGAATGGCGGCGATGATTCGGCGATACTGATGCACCAATCAGATTGGCTGCTGTGGCTTTTGCATGGAGAATACGGCGTTTGTGATTACAGCAATACTCTCAAGGTAGCTGGAGTACATTGTTGCAAATCGTTCACATATACAGGTTCTATGTACGGAAGGCAATGGGTTTATAAATTTTCCTGCAATGGATCCTACTGCAGGTAGGGTATGATCCAGAGATTGGCTCATACCCAAGCTGGCTCATGTCACAGCCATACTCACACATGTTGCCTTCTTCTGTCAGAGCACCCGGAGTTCCCATTGGCCCAATCAAAGAAGATGTGCGCTCACAATATGGTAAACTGAGGGACATATTTTTGTTTCAGTACTACGGTATGCAATTGAATAATCTAATATCATTACTAGTTCATCTTAGACTGACTAAATATGCATTATCAGGCTTTTTGAATGACTGTTTGGTCTGTACTGGGACAACCGACAGCATCGCTGCCTTTCTTGCAGCACCAACCACTGATGCAGGAAAAGCGGTGAGTCCCAGTTCGGCTGTACAAATCTAATAAGCAGAGCAACTTCTTGAAAGAAATCAATGGTTGTACGAACATGTAGTACTAACTGAACCATCTAATTGATCGATCAGGTGACGTCGCTGGGTTCAACTCTCGCGATCAAGCTCGTCAGCAGAGTCCGCGTGGAAGACGCAAGGTTCGGCGTCTACAGCCACCGCCTGGACGACCGGTGGCTCGTCGGCGGGGTGTCCAACAGCGGGGGTGTCGTGCTCCGGCAACTCTTCAGCGATGACCAGCTTGTGACGCTGAGCAGGGACATCGACCCGTCGTCTCCTTCCCCTCTTGACTACTACCCTCTGCCCAAGAGCGGTGAGAGGTTCCCTGTCTCTGACCCCGACATGGAGCCGAGGCTGGAGCCTCGACCCGACAGCGACGCCGAGTACTTGCATGGCATATTGGAGTCCATGGCACGCATCGAGGTGATTAACTAAGTCATGCGCGCTAGATAACCAGTAGTGGCTATTTTTCGTGGAAGATAATGAGGAGTAGCATGTACGAACTTAGCTGGGCACTGAAATGTTGCTGAATATGTATATGGGTGCAGGCCAGTGGGTACAAACTGCTGAAGGAGCTCGGCACGACGCCGGTGGAGGAGGTCTTTACGGCAGGGGGAGGCGCGCAGAATGAGAAGTGGACGGCGATCCGGGAGAGAGTCCTTGGGGTGCCTGTTCGGAAGGCAGAGCAGACAGAGGCGGCGTACGGAGCTGCATTGCTAGCACTCAGGGGTGCTACCACGGGCTCATGAAAACACACTCAGGGGTGCCATTTTCTTTTGAACCCCAGAAGAATCGTCGAGTTCAATTGACCCCCTTTTAAAATGAGTAAAAAAATCCACAGGCATGGCTCGACCAGGCACTGCAATCCTTGTAAATTTAAAGTGCAATAAACAGGTTGTATTCTGGTCTTCCAAGCTTATTTGCTGCTTTACTGACATTATGCAAGTATATCAAAGACAGTGTGTTATGAACTATGTAGCCACGATAACATTTTGTTCTTCTCACTCAATGGTTTATTATTTCCTGGATGGATTTCATCGTCATAGCAATAACGGGATAACAATGCACCTAGCATCTTCACACGAAGGAAGAAAGACACTATGCTAGGTGTTCAGCTGCATAATGCTAGCTAAGCTAGCAACTAAACGAATAGTACCACCCAACCAGGAACATGATCAGAACATGTTGGTCACACATGGAGTTTCATAAAGCAAGTCTATGAAGAAGATGTTGAACTCAACTATAGTGCATAACTGGATTGACATACCTGACCAACCGATTGTTACCGGATCAAAATAACCTTTGTTATCTTCTTAAGTTAAATTCAGGAGCACCATTGGAAGGAACAAGCGTCAATCTTTGTGCACGAGTAAATACAGCTTCAAAAGCTAATCTAAAACCAGTACAGGAGAAGGGGGTAACCTTGACGATGGAGGAGAAGAATCAGATGTGAAACTGCCCCATCGATCTGTCCTCTGGACAGCCCCACGAAATTCTGAACGAATCACACAGAACAAGTATCAAACACCTGGTGTGCACTAGCAAACATACTCACTGGAGAAATAACTAGAAAGCACACGAGGGAGAAATTCGAGCAAGAAGGGGGAAAGACGAGATCGTCAAGGCGTGCCAATCTTTTACCCTGCGTTACCTCGAGGATTTGAATGGGGCGGCGACTGATCAAATTCCCGTCCTAAGTTCCTAAACAGGGCACACCTCCTGTGTCCTCAATGGCGGAACCAGAGGGGCCGACTATGGGGGATCACCGGATGGGGAGGGAGGACGGGCAGGAGGATGCTGGTTCGACATGGATGGATCTGCTGATGATGGAGATTGAAACTGGTAGTTGGCTAGCACCGAGACAACAGGGATGATGGTGCCTCTGCATGGCATGGAAGCTCTTGTTCAGGGCGGAGTAAAAATCGAACTGCCCAAAAATTAGGCGCCTCTTTTTTTATTTACGGGAAAATTAGGCTAGCATCTACAGCCGAGCTTTGCAAATCCGACCTCTCAAACGCCTGCGAACGCGACCGGACGCGTTCACAAACAGTGACCGATCACATCTCAAATTAACCACTCTACATCCGTGTCTCTCATATTCAATCCATAATTTATGCAAATCATGCAAAAAAAATCATACGTACTGCATACTACATACTACCCTAACTACTCTTCGTCGTCGAAAAATGTCCATGACAATGGTGCCGGGTGCCGGCTGAACGGGCGGGTAGAAGGGCTTCGGCTCATCCTCCTCCTGCTCGACCTCATCCATGTAGGGGAGCATTTTCGCCTCCTTCGCGGCCTGCTGCGCCTCCTTCTTCTACCGGCGACGGCGTTTGGCCGCCACAACCGACTCCGATCGGAGAGAATCGAGGATGGCTTGCTGCTCCGCATGTAGATCTGCGTCGCCAGCGTCTCCCACATCCTCCTCCTCATCCACCTCCTCCTTTAGATCCACTGCATCCGGGGGTAGGCCCGCGGCAATCGGGCTACGCGCCTAGCCCAGATTTGCTTAAGGAGCTCGAGTCGGCACTCCGGCATCAGAAATGGCTTGCTCACCCGGCGGCATGGGGGCATGGCTACTAGACGGATGGGTGAAATGGAATGTAGCGGCGGCGGCAGACATGCGGAGGAAAATGTGGATGGATGATAGGGTTTCGGTGCAGCCAGTCGACTTAAATAGCCGGGCTAGGCACTACGCAACCCGCCGGAGCTGCGCCACCGGTCCGACGGAGAAGACGAGCTTTGAACCGCGGAGTTTCTAGGCGTTTCTGGCTGGTACATCGCCGTCAGTCCGACGTGACAGGTGTGCCCGGGCGTCCCTATTTCCATCGCATATTTGGGCTGGATATGAGGGGTGCCTGTCAGTCCGGGTGTTCGAGGCCCGTTTGAAGCGTCCGTTTGAGTTAAAAAAAATCATAACCAGCCAATGACCGAACGGACCACTCGGACGTTTAAGACTTATTTAAGGCGTTCGGATGTAGATGCTCTAATGTCCATGGCGATGTTGGAAGATTTTTATTTCGCGTGATTTTTCCTTTGCCGATGGGCACGAAGAGAGAAGACATTCAATGGACACGACCTCCCTTTCTGTTGTTCAAGTAAATTCAGTCAAATTTTGACTCGACTTTGTTCGAGATGGTAATTTTTGTGACTCTGGGGATTTCCACATATTTGTAACTTCTAAAACACGCAAGTATCAGACAAACTCTAAAACATGTAAGTATTAGGCAAACGAGAATTGTATTTCCAAACGTTCTGACTTTTGGAAAAGATCGGAACGACTCATATGCCCTTGGATCGCCATGAGAGGCTGCCTGCATCTAGGGCTACAAACGAGTCAAGCTCGAGCGAGTTAGACCTAGCCTTTCCTAGCAAGGATTTACTACACTTGGCTCTTCTCATACTCTATTCCCGGCTCCGCCACTCTTTATAGCCTATGTTATCAATAAATCACGAGTAGACATACAGCCATGCGAGATCGTTATCATGACCGGCCGTTCCCACGTGATTCGTGCATCTTAAATACATCGAGCCTATATAATGAATTTCATCCACGGTATACAATTAGTATAGATCGTGTATTACCTCTGACCTTGTCAGGAGATGGGCCACAAAGGCTCGATGAGTAGCATCTCAGTCCCGCTTTGATTAGCATCTCAGTCTCGATGAGTAGCTGCACCACACTACTGTTGACCTTCTAAGGGCATCTCCAGCCGCGTCATTAGGAAGGTCTTCACAGTCGATCTTTTTGCGCCGGCGCCGAAAAAACGGCCCAGTCGCGTTCCAGGAACCCGTTTTCGCCGGCTTGCGCCGAAAACAGAGCCGGCGGACCCAGGCCGAACCCGGCGCGCTGGGGGGTGCCCGGGGGCGCCGGGGCGAACTGTTTTGGCACGAAAAAGATGCGGGCCAGCCGCGTCAGCGACTCGGCGCCTCGTCTTCCCCCAACGGCCTCGGTTCCCGCGGGGAATCAATGGCAAGGCTGCGGCCGGTCAGCCTTGCCATTGATTCCTCACGGGCGGCGCGTCACGGGACGGCGCGCCGACGCCTCCCCTTCCTCGCACGCGTACACACGGGCGCGGCCCGGCTATAAAAGCCGGGGGAGTGCCCATTCCCCCGTTGCCCGACGCCGTGGCGAAGCCGAACTACTTCGCCGAGGAGGTCGAGATCGTGCGCGCGTCCCTCACCGACGCCCAACTCTTCCTCCCCAGTACGCCGCCGACAACCACGCGGCCTGGGCGGCGTATTTCGAGCGCCGCCAGCAGCAGCGCTTGGCGTCCACCAACGGCGCGCCGGTGGTCGGCGGCCGACAGAACAGCGAGGGGCGCCACCTCTGGTGGGGCGTCCTCGATCGCACACTCGAGGGCGTGCTCACGTACCTCGAGGGCGGCAACGACCCGCCGTTGGCGTACCCCCCCCCCCCCCCCCCCCCCCGAGGGTGGCCGCCCTGGCGCAGCACCGACGCGTCGGGCCATGGGCGCCAAGGAGGTTCGGTGCCTCCTCTTCTTCCTCCTCATCACGTTCTTCTTCACACTCCTTCGGCTCTCCGGCGCTGCTCGGCGTCAAGGCCGAGCCCGCGGCGGAGACGCCGCTCGGCCGGCGCACTCGCAGCGCCGGCATCGTCATCAACGAGGGCGGCCGGCGCGCCTCCTCCTCGTCGGTTCCTCCGCGCTTCGTCAAGCCAAAGATGGAGCCGGGGCTGGCGCCGGTGAAGGCGGAGTTCGACGACGACGACGCGGCCCTCGAATGGGCGCGCCAGGACTCCATTGCGATGGAGAAGGCGCGCCGGGAGAAGGAGAAGGAGCGCCAGCGCCGCCCTACGCCGCTTCGAGGAGCGCCGACGCGGCCGCGAGGAAGGCGGGGTCGTCGTCTTATGCGACAGCGACGACGACGACGACGACGCGCCGCCGCCTGTTCGCCATGGCGACGCCGGGCAGGGGTCCAGCAGGGGCACCCGCGTTAAGGAGGAGAAGGTCGACGACGACGATGGCGGCGACGACGTCAGCCCCTTTCTTTTTTTTAGATTAGGTTAATGTAATGTTTGGACAGGGAAGGTGCCGTCTCCGCCGAGTCTCAGAGCTCCTAGATGAGCATGGTGCATGGCGCGGAACCCTACTTCAACAGTACTTTTTGCCCGTTGATGTTCAGGAGATACTAAAGATTAAAGCGTCCCCTCGGCTGGGGGAAGATTTCCTTGCATGGGGTGCAGAACGTACCGGTATCTTCACCGTACATAGCGCGTACCGGCTGGCGCTTGAGGACAAGCTTCGTCCCTCTTCAGTCGCAGCGAGCAGGGCACCGGACGGGCGACGTGCCGTCTGGGCATTATTGTGGAGGTGCCTTGCTCCTCCTAAGGTGCGTGTGTTTGCATGGCGTTTGGCTACTAATTCCCTTGCCACATGGTCTAATAAATTCAGTCGACACATGGAGGTTACTGATATATGCCCATTATGTGGTCTCGAGCGCGAGGACACTTTTCATGTGTTTTGCAGGTGCCCTCGGGCGGTGCATTTGTGGCAGACTATGACGGAGGTGTGGAGTATACCGGACATCGAGTCAGTCCGGAACACCGGCCCGGAATGGCTCCTGAACCTAATTGCAGAAAGCAATGAAGGGGACCGGCTGCGCATGATTATGCTGCTGTGGAGATGTTGGCATGTGCGCAACGAGATCACTCATGACAAACCGGCGTCGCCTGTGGAGGTATCTCGCCGCTTTTTGCAGAGCTACGTAATCTCACTGCTAGGGATCCAGCAGTATCCGCAGGGAGATTGGGACAAAGGGAAGATGACCATCCAACAAGAAGGTGCAGAGCAACCTATATCACAAGTGGGAGGTGTGCCACGAAGAGCACACAAATGGAGTCCCCCACCCGCCAACTGGACGAAGCTGAATGTTGACGGCTCCTTTTCCCATGATGACGGGAGGGCCGGGACGGGAATGGTGCTCCGTGACCAGGAAGGGGCCATTATTTTCTCCGCGTGTCGCTCTCTATGGTCGTGCCCGGACCCTCTACATGCCGAGCTGGCTGGGTGCATGGAGGGCATAGCTTTGGCCCTCCAATGGACGGAGCTGCCGTTTATCGTCGAGTGCGATAGTCTACAGGCAGTGCAACTGATTAATGCCTCAGGACAAGACCGCTCACAGTACGCCATGATGGTCTCGGAAGTGAAGCATCTTATGAGTGAAAGGGAGTGTCATGTTATTCATATTTCTCGAGAGCAGAATAATGTAAGCCATGCGTTGGCGAACTTTGGAAGGACGGAAGACCGTACTGTGGTCTGGCTCCGCTCCGGTCCGGACAATATCCCTAGCTTGTGTAGGGAGGACCTTCTTGGCTCTTGAGTAATACAATCCCTTTTACCCCGCAAAAAAAAATGTAATGTTTGGACGAATTTCGCCGAAATTTGCCATGTTTGACCGAAATTTAACTAGTTTTTATCATAACTTCGCCAAACATTTTTTTTTGTTTTTTAATACGCGCCTGGGGACGGCCCTAGAGGCCGACGGCTAAGAACCGACTCGCTCCCAGGACCATTTTTTACGCCGGCTCATCCCCAGACGGCGCTTTTAATCGCCTCCTGGAGGGCCAACGGCTGGGGATGCCCTAATAAACATTCGGTAGTACTGCATGTATCTGGTACTAGTACGCGATGCTTGCTCACCTAGAACGCAGACAACCGGCTGGTCTTTGTGTGCATGCAGCAGGATTATGGAAGTCGTAACAGAGCGATAGATAATTATGGGAACTCTAATCACAGATACCATGCCACACACAGGATAATACACCAACCAGCAGAGACGAGAGTTAAATACACCTACAGTACACGAATTTGTACTGCGGAAACACTTTCATATCAAAACTTAAAAATTGAGACAAATGGGTCACTAAACTTGATTTGCGGGAACAAAATCACACAAATCGAATCCGCCACATAGGACGCCACGTCGGTTGTAGCGACTTGCACGTTTCAGGAGGAATATTTCCAAAAACGTCCCTGTTATATGTTGAAATAACAAACTGAAACTAGCACTAGTAGTTAACTGAAATTTTAATTTATAGTCTGAAACTAATACCTGAGACAGGTACACTTAACTGGAGACGCCCCCTAATTCCTGCAGCACGGAAGTTGAGCCGCCAAAGTCACCTATGTGTACGTGCGTGCTCCAGGGCTATAACTACGTCGTGCTCGAGCTAGCTTCGTACTCTAGTCAAAAGTCAGAAACACTAGCTTGTTTGGCCGCCCGGCGTCCTGCTTCTGCGGCCGCTGCGCGGTGTTGTCGGTGACGTTTTGCATGCCGCGAGCTAGGACCTACTCGTCGTGGCCGAGCTCTAAATCGCAGGTCTTGGGTTCCGAGTCCTAGGTCCCATTTTTTCAACTTTTTTTAGCAGGACACCTCTGTATGTGTTCTGAACCTGTACTTTCTGAACATGCAAACAACTATGTTTGCTCTGTTTTTCATGCACATGCTCTGTTTTCAGATGGACAAAATTTCAGTTGTTTCATGAATTTCAAAATTTACTTCAGGATTAGAAAATTCAGAACATTAACTACCTAAAAAAGAAAAAACAAACACTCAGAACATGTCGGCTAAGATAGAAACCTTCAGAACATGCCGGCCGACAAACATAGATGACATAATGCAAATTTGATTCAGAACATAGCAAGGTTCAGAACATGCATATATGTATTTTGAACATAGCAGGTCCATAACATAGCAGTACCAACGCAGCAACATTCAGGTTTTTAGAACCTTACAAAATAAAGTACCTACAAAGTTCAGACATGAACTACGACATGATTAGCTAGTTCATCGATGAACTTTGCTAACATCCCACTTTAGAAAGGACCAGTAGGCGCATTTTGGGTCATTATCTAAACAAACCATGCCATCTAGGATGTCCTTCCCAGGCAATAACCAATACAGTTGTAGCTCAGGACTAGTAATGTCATATCCCAAATGCTGCAATATGCAATTAATCACATCCCTAGACCATGTGTTCGCATCACAATTGTCATACTCCTCTTGAGTGCTTCCGCAAAATGTCCTTCTATCATCCAGCCCACAAAATATGCCATTGTGTTCAAACACCGCTGTAAAGAAATTGGATTTTTCTCCTGCAAGTAGAAGTACACGATTGTTACGTGTCACGGAAAATGCTAACTTTTGTTAATGAATATGCATATCATTTACTGAAAAATGGTTTGCAACAGCACTTCCAAATATGCCCCTAACCATATATCAAGCATTGTTTATGAACATAAATACAAAACTACAGTACACTAATTTCTGCCACTCAATTCTGAACCTATATCAATTCTGAAACTGCAGTACAGTATATCACATTTCGGAAACTGATTTGAATCAAGCATTGTTTATGAACATAAATACAAAACTACAGTTCACTAATTTCTGCCACTCAATTATGAACATATATCAATTCTGAAACTGCAGTACAGTATATCACATTTCTGAAACTGATTTGAATCTATAAGGTTTCTGAACCCATATTCTTCTTTACCGCACTATATTAACAGCAAATCTGAACCCCATGCTTAACACCGCATGCAACATATATTTCTGATCAAAACAGGGGACACCACAATACATGAAAACACACTACATCTATGCCCAATCTGATCAAACACTGAATCTTAACCACACACACCCCAAAACTCCACAAAAGCCCAGAGTTTCATCTATGCCGCGGCCACAAATACCGACGATCACACCCGATCAAAACCCTAGCAGAACATGACCAAAGAGGGGAGCAGAGAGCGGACAACTTGATTTCCTACCGTAGTCTGGAGGAAATTTGCCTATGCCTCGAGGACGTGGCTCCATCCAGCATAGATCGCCACGGCGAGGGCGATGCGGAGGAGATAAACCGGCCACAGCGATGCGGGATAGGAGACGAACAGGCCACGAAGATGAAGATTGAAGGGGTTTGGAGAGGGTTACTAGTGCCAACGTGACTTTTGGCATAAGTACATGGTTATCCATAATTTCTTTTCCTGCTCAATCTCAATCAGGGCTGCGGGTTCAATGTTTACATTATTAGAGAGGTTTCTACAAACTAACCAGACACCAGCTCGTGCTCCCCTGCCGACGTGGCGTGCCACGTGGCCGTTTCGGACTAATTTGTATGATTTTGTTCCCGCAAAGCAAGTTTAGCGACTCATTTATCTCAATTTTCAAGTTTTTGTATGAAAATGTTCCCGTAGTGCAAGTTCGTGTCCTGTAGGTGTATTTAACTCCAGAGACGACAAAAAGAACAGGCGCAGCAGACCAGGTAAGTGACAAATTGCAACACACCTGACCACCTCATTTACTAGGATTAATACACCGCACTGCCCTCTTGTCTTAATGCTTCGCCCACTAGACATTTACTGCGAGCTGCATCTAGCAGATTCAATTGACCATGTGTGTTTAAGTAGCTAATGCAAACATGTGTGTTTATGTTCAAAATACTACCCATAGAAAAAATAAATCTAATGCTGGTTTTTGTTATTGCGTTAGACCAACATGTGTTAATGTTTAAGTAGCACTCACGTGAGCATACAACTGGGTGCCCATAATCTTGACGTACATGATTACTTTATTTTACTGAAATAAACCTAGTCTAGCTAAACATGCACTAACAATGGCGGAGCTAAGCAAACAAAAATCAAATATGACCATAATCACACGAGTCCACGGGCGCATTGAGTGAACCATTAAGACGTTACACCCCACCCAAGCTGCTCATTTAAACAGACTGCATACTTCCTCCGTTACGGTTTAGAAGGCACAATTAAATTTGCGTGTGTTTCCACAATAGACAAGGTTTAGGGCGCATTGTATTTATTTCTAGTAGCTAATTAGTACTCCGATATACTATTTTTATATGCATGCGTAGTGTGAATGCTATTTTTTAGCCCATCTCACAACCAATAGATAATCACCTAGGTTTTAGAGAATTTTCAAACGCGCCTTCTAAACCGTGACGGAGGTAGTACTTTATCTGCGACATTTATTAGATACCTCCCTCTTGCATTTATGTATCAGTAGTTTTGACATGCATTTCAGCAAGATGACAAATTGGTATTATGTATAGACTGTGTATTGCTTGCCTATTCCTACGCATTGCCGAAGTATTCAATTAATCACTATATTAAATGTGAATCGCATAGCAACAATCGTTGGTCAGAATAACATCCTTGCGTGGCACCATGTCCCAAAAATCCGCGTTGACTCAAATTTTCTCATACAAATATTACACCGCATTATCCATGTAAATGGGGATTGGCGAAATCCTAACAAACAATAACTAAATATATACAACATGCATGAGCAGGACCTGTTCACGAGAGCATATCCCTAAATATAAATTCTCCTAAATCGTCTCATCTTGTGCGCTTCTGCTTAATTAAGAGTAGAACTTGAAGGTCTTGGCGTCAAGGATGATCTGGCGCAACCCGCCGATGGGGGACAGCAGCATGAGCGCAACTCCAATGGCGATGAATATCCAGTTGAGGAACCAGGTCACGCTGTACCTGGCGGGCTTGCGTAGCATGAGCCAGATGATGCAGGGCAGGAAGTAAGTGGTGGGCGCGAACGCGAAGCCTCCGAAGAACCCGAGCAGGCCGTCGAAGAAGGGGAAGGTCATGCCGACAAGCATGGTGAGCGCGACGTAGGCGGAGCGGGCGGTGAGGCGGAGCGGCAGGCCGGGGCTGAACTTGAGCTTCTTGACGAGCACCGTCTCCATCATGTCGAACACCGGCATGGCGAACACCTGGTAGCTGCCGATGACGTGGACGACGACCATGAGGTTGGCGAGGGCGATGAGCCACCGCGGCTTGTCGAGCGTGATGAGGATGTTGGGGTCCACCGAGTTGCCGAAGGCGTAGTACCCGCCGAAGGCCACCGAGAAGTAGCAGAGCGCGACGATGGCGTAGGCGACCAGCACGCCGCGCCACATGGGCTTCTTGGACGGCCGCTCCGGGGTGGACGGGATGGTGGCCTGGATCTCGAGCACGACGTTGTGGCCGGCGAAGGCGAACGCCACCGCCCCGAGAGCGTTGAGCGCGCCGAACACGTGCCCAGCCGTGGTCGCCGCCTTGAGCCCGTAGTCGACGGCGGCGACTGCAGGGTGTTTGTGTAGCACGGACGCGAAGAAGGCGACCATGGAGTAGCAGATGGACATGACGGCGGCGGCGGCCGAGACGCCGGAGATGGAGTTGAAGTTGGGCATCTGGGACAGGAAGAAGTGGACGGAGCCGAAGATCATGATGAAGAAGGTGAGACGTATGTCCTTGCAGCGGCCGTTGCAGACGAGGTCGTGGAACTTCTTGAGCGACTGGCCGCCCGTCACCATGTAGACGATGTCGGTGCCGACGTCGACGACGAGCTGCTGCGGCACGATGATCCAGAGCCCCAGCTTCTTCCCGAAGGCGTGCTGGCCGAGCTCGTGGTAGCGGTCGAAGCGCTTGCCGGGGACCATCTCGTGCATCTCCACCATCTGCCACAGCGTGTAGAGCGTGATCCCGAAGGAGCTGGCGATGACGGCCACGCCGGGGCCCCAGCCGAGGTGCGACATGGCGAACGGCAGGCCCAGCACGCCGGCGCCCACCATGGCCGTCACGTTGTGGAAGGCCGAGTAGTACCACTTGGCGGTGCGCGAGGAGGTGATGGGGAGCCAGTCGTCCAGGTTCACGTCCTTGAGCTTCGCCTCCGACTCCCGCTCCTTCACCGTCTCAACGTACTCCTCCATGATATCCAACTCCGGCGACGGCGACGACGTGGTTCCTTCTAGTTCAACCGCACGCAGTTCGATTGATCGATCGACCTCCATGATTATTCACACGACACGTACGAAGCTACAATCAATCAAGCTAGCTAGCTGGCTTAGATTGTTCGACCGCACGCAGTTGTTCGATGTCGTCGTCGTCGTCGTCTTGCTCTGCACCTCTTTTCGATCGTGGTTCGTGAGTTGTGGCAGGTGGGTAGCGCTAGCTTCTGCCTCCCATGTATATGTAGGCGCAGCAAGCCAAGAACGTGACACTTCCGGTCTTCCAAGACCACTCGGATTCCGCATGCAACAGCGGCTCGGATAATCGATGCGTCAACGTGATCCCTTATCTTAGCTAGCTAGCTTTTGTTCAGGCAGCACAAGAACGGAATTTTGTGTTGTGACCGGACTGACCAGCTTTCAGATTGGAGTGCGTACGGGCAGGGCCGGCCCATAGACATACGGGCCTACTCAAAAGCTCAAAATATTTATATTTCAAAAGCAAAGTAATATCCAATACATAGCATAGTCTGATGATCTTAATTTGGACTCTAAAATTGACAATACAATTTATTTATTGATAAGTGGACTACACCATGATAGTAATGAAATGATGTAGTTCGACAAAAGCTTGCATTTCTAAATTTGAATGTAGACTTCATTTTGTTCTGCAAAACAAAAATTCATGTCAAAACTGGTCGCTACTTGGATCTTTTGTGTTACCTCGGGTAAAAGGTTAGGCATGAACTTACATTTGTTTCTGGATCCTCCCCAATTGGCCACGCGTTCTTCACTCCAAAAAATCTTCACCCGGATAATAACTCAATTCTTCCAAACATTCCTTCTCAAGGCATAGTAAAGCAAACTGAGCATTCCATGTCTATACTAGAACTTGGAAATTGTCTAACGCTTCTAGAAGCAAAATCATCGACTATTGCATCAACATTTATTTCATCCAGCTTATCTTTCAAAATACATAAAGCAGCAAGACCATTTTAATCTTTCTTGTGACATTGTTGACCTCAAATAGTTCTTTAACAATTTCAACTTTGAAAAGCTATGCTCTGCTGATGCAACGGTCATTGGTACAGTGAATAGAATTCGATATGGAATTAGAACATTTGGATAACAGTGAATATCTCTAACAAGCTCAAAAATCTCCATAGCATGCAATGGCAAATCTGATTCTAGTAAAGTCATTTGCAGCAGCCTTAAATCCGGAAAAAAAAATCAATTCAACATCGCATGAACCATTTCGTGAAAATGTTTCTACGAACTTAGCACAACATTTGCATAGTTCAACATCATGCAATAACTTCATGTCTTTTGAGCTAAGTAAGAATCCAAATATACTTTTGAACACTTTGAGTTCTTTGATTCTAGTTCTCAGAGAGATGACCTTTGCAATATCAACCACAACCAAGAAGTAATTAACTTCGAACGCCTTTTCAGCTTTTAGAACTTCTTCGTTGTTATCAGGTTCATCAAATTGTTTCTTCCTAGTAACATTACGTTTTGTTGGAAATGATGGTTCTATGCCCATATCAACTGCAAGACCTTTGGCAATAGTCAAACAAGATGCAAATCCTTCAAAGAAGGATATAGCTTTACTGCAAGAACTTTCCATATCACACAAAGTAAGATTGAGGCTATGACACGCACATGGCATATATAAAGCTCTTGGATTTTTTTTCGAGTAAACGACTTTGTACCCCTTGTTTATTTCCTTTCATGTTGGAACCATTATCGTACCCTTGGCCCCTTACATTATCAATATTTAAGCCATAAGACTCTACTGCATCAAGAAGTACATTTAAAAGACCCAAACCAGAAGTGTCATCCACTGTCAAAAATTCCTTAAAAATTTCTATTTTTACTTTCTTATTTGACATGTTAACACATCGAATAATTAGGGTCATTTGTTCTTGATGGCTAACATCTAGAGTACAATCAAGAATTATGGAGAAATATTTAGCCTCTTTAATAATTTGTAAGATAGAACTAGTAACACTAGAGGCCAATAGAGAAATCAACTCATTCTGAATTTTGTGGCTGAGATAGTAATGATAAACTTCATCATTTTGAATTCGTCTAAGACGTTCTTGCATTATTGGATTCAACAATCAACTCTACACATGTCAAAAAATTACCATTATTGTGTTGGTAAAGTTTCTCACTAGATCCACGAAAAGCCAAGTTACATTTACCAAGATATTTAACAATGGCTACTAATCCAACTAACACTTGTCTCAAACGTTCTTTCTCCTTATTGATCTGCTGCTGCAAATCCTTATCAATGGTTTTATTTTTGGCTAGTCTAACTTTTAAATCATTCCAAGTGTTCATGGTTTTAATATGCTCTACACCATTTTCATGTTCTTTAAACCTCTCACTAAGATGCTTCCAGTCACTCAATCCATTACTTGCTAATGCACTCTTGTTGCTATGGGATTTGAAAAGCTTGCACGAAAGCTGTACACTTTGTTAGCATGTTCAGAGTAAATAAACCATTTCCTGTCATGTACCTCTCCATTGCTCAACTTTCTGGAATAATAAGATTGTGAAAAATGTCTAGAGTTACTATCTGGAGGGAACACAATATCAACATTTATTATGGGACCGTTCTCAACTAAAATATCCCTAACCTTATCATCCAGATTATCCCAGTTTCATGGATCAAAAATATCAACAGTGAATGGTTGTTGTTTATCAACACTCGGTGATTCAGAATTTGGTGAATGAGTTACATTTTCTTGCTCACTGGAATTTTTATTACCCTCATTCATATCATCATCAATAGAATTGGTATTCTCAGTTGGTTGTTCTTCAATACTCACTATGGCCAATTCCAGGGGATCTCTAGAAGAACTACCAAGTCTGAAAATTTTGTTAAGTGATCCTTTTAGGGATTTTACCTCTTCATCTTTTTCCTTTTTCTCTTCCGTTTGGCACTAGCAGATAAACACTTCCTAGAGGACATGTCACTAAATAAGAACAAGCAACATAAAATGATGAAAACAGGGAACAAATGCACCTGAATGTGGATGTAGGTGGCCAAATCAGTAGATCCGCAGGTTGCAGTCAGCACGAACGCGAACACAACCCCCCCCCCCCCCCCCCCTTCTCCAGTTCAGCAGTTCTCCTAATCTCCTGACTCAGTGACTCCCGAGCACTCAAACTCAGATCCACTGAAGTGTGAAGAGCAGAAGATAAGAAGAAGAGATGTGGAGTCGTCGGAGGGCACCTCTAGTTGATTGAAAGGAGGAACGGGGTTATGTGGAGGAAGAAAAGAAGAACACGTACCGTCTCCTCTTCAACGTCTAGCTGATGGGGAACGAGCAGAACGTTGAAGAACGAAGGAGAGCCGATTGGGGAGCCGATTTGCGCCTTTAGTCTCCATTAACGGCCAGCGGCGATCTTGGAATCGGATACGGCATGGGAACGACAACAGTGTTTTGGGAGTCTGTGATTTGGGGAAGAGGAGTCGAGGAGCACGGGAAAGATCGACGCTGAACGGGCCCTCTTTACTCTCGCTATTTTTCTGGGCTTCCTACCTACTACTATAGCGGAAATAATACCTGGGCTGGGGTCCCTGCCTTCCGGGGGCCAGGGCGGGCGCCCTGTTTGCCCGGTCTACGGGTCGGCCCTGCGTACGGGACAACACAAGCCACAAGCTGTTCTAAGGACTGACCAGCTTTGTGAATGGACGTATGGGGAGGTTTGCAGATCGATGTTGGAGATGCCCTTAAAACGGCTTGTGGCATGTGGCCATGTGTAGCCTGAATGGATTAAAATAGAAAAATAGACTCCAATGCTTTATGCTTTGCCTCATGGGATCTTATTTAATAATAAAAAAATCAGAGCGAGTACATATATGAATGTTTGGCATCTATAGAAAAACATAGAAAAATTCATAGGAAACACGCTAAACACATCCAATTAGCCCCGCATCTACCTTATCTATCACAGGATCAACTCTTGAACTATTCCCTCTAGCATTAAAAAGGGACTTGATTATTTTGTTTTGAGTTTAGTTCCAGTTCTCCAACTCATCTCAACATATGACGCGTTCAGAAAAGACATACCCGTGGACTGGAAAACCAATATGGTGCGCGTGGGCTGCGATCCGATCCGATCCGATGACACATCTGATCTGCCGCCATCGATCTGTAGTATGGACATGCTCATAATCACCTGAGGCGTCCGTACGTGAGGGCGGGCAGCAATTAATATGCTCGGAGCGGAGGTCAGGTTTTTTTTAAACCTGAAACAGTAGGAGCACCTCCTACTGCAATTAAATTAATAGAATATGAGTCTCAAAATTACATGATGATTTACAATCCCCCATTTTGGGAGGGAGGGGGGATTAATACAAGGTGTCTAGCACAGCGGGGATAAGGTGCTTGCGCTTCTCCTTAACCCTATAAGTTTAGAGCGAATAGTCCTCTTTGAATCTTTTCAACCAGGAGTCTCTGGATGTAGGGCTGCAAACGAGTCGAGCTCGAGCGAGTTGGAGTTGGCTCAGCTCAACTCATATGAAATTCGAGCGAGCTCAAACTGAGTGAAGCTCATGATCGAGCTATAGAACATGACTTGTGCTCAACTTGTAACGATCTCGAGCTAGTTTCAAGCTAAATGAGATGCTAAAAATTATAAATCTACGGATGAAAAACAAAAAAATTAAGGTGAATATGCTGGAAACCTTTGCCAAAAATATAGGATATTGAACACATAATCGACCACGTGCCATAATTAGGCCTAAATCTTCTATGGACTAAATTAAGTTTTCATGTTCGTTGGTAAATAAAATGGAGACAAATTATGGACAACATATATGGTACTCCTTCCGTAAACTAATATAAGAGCGTTTAGATCACTAAAGTAGTAATCTAAACGCTCTTATATTTCTTTACAGAGGGAGTAATAATTATCTTATTTCCATTTAATATATAGCATGATCATTTAACATAATGATATGCTGTCGAGCTATCGAGCTAAAATCGAGCGAGCCAACATTGGCTCAAGATCGGCTCATTTCTCGATCGAGCTACATAAAGTGTTCAAACTCAGCTTGTTTCTTTTCGAGTCGAGTCAAAACATGAGTCGATCTCGAGCGCTCACGAGCCTCGAGCTTTTCTTGCAGCCCTATCTGGATGGTGTTATCCCTTTGAAGTGTTTATTATTACGTTCCTTCCAAATGCTCCAGGCTGCCAGTAGGAAAGCTTACATAAACAGTGGTCGTGCCCACCTATCCTTGGCAGTGACAATATTTTGTAGCCTGGTCCCTCCTTGCTGCCACGACAAACCCAAGCTGGCCCAGCAAAGTTGGCTGAAATGACATTCGAAGAACAGGTGCTCAATGGTTTCATCAATGTGTAGGCCACATAGGATGCAGTCATGATCATCTCCAATGTTGTAATGTCTTCTCCTAAGCATATTCCTTGTGTTTAAGCGATCAGAAAGGAGCAGCCATCCAAAAACTTTGATCTTCATGGTTGATTTTCATTTCCGTAGCTATCGAAAGGATTGGTGCGCATGTACGTCCCGGAAGCAGAAGGAGTAATATTTATGTGCTGTGAAGATGGTGGACCCCCAAACATAGGTTCAATGATCATGTGCTAGTGGGTTGTCGGAGAAGGTAACTGTAGCGGTGGCTAATTGCACCTAACCTCTGCATGCGCTCGAGGAGATAGTGGTAGATGGAACGCCTCTCCGAGAGACGTGATGCCCAAGAAATCTCTAACGGATATATCTTTGTTATTTGTGAAGGAGAATGCTCTCGGGTGGTCCTCCGCCAAAATGTGTTCCCCCAAAGATCTTTGCACAACAGCACCGTGTCTCCTCTAACTATTTGAGCTTGTGTGATTCCTCGGAATATGGGCATTAGTTTGGAGACATCTCTCCACCAGAATGAGCCACAAACATCTGTGGCATGAGGTACCTTGTTTTCATAGTATGTGGACCAGATGAGCTCCACCCAAGGCAAATCAAAGTGATTGTAAAATTTATGCAGATATTTCAAGAGCAACGCATCACCTTGAATTCTTAGGTTTAGGACTCCTAGGCCGCCACATTCCTTGGGCCGACAGACCATATCCCGCGAAGACAGGGAGTTGCTTTTGTCTCCTTGGTCTGTTTTTTTGGTCCACAGACATTTCCGTCGAATCTTATCAAGAAGCTCAATAATTTTTTCCGAGAGCCTGAGCGTGCATAGGGCAAATATTGCGAGTGAAGTAATGATGAAGTTTAATAGTGATAGTTTGCCTCCGTAAGAAATCATGTTCAGCGTGGCTGACAGTCTCCTCTCAATGCTACACCAGCGGCATCAGCTCTTGCACAGTTGGTCTTGTTGTGCCCAATGGTAGGCCTAGGTAAGTAAAAGGCATTTTCCAACCACACATCCAAGTAAATTAGCCAACTCATCGCATTTTGCTGCATCACAATGGATAGGTATAAGCGTAGATTTATTGAAGTTAATTTTGAGCCCAATGGAGGTGGCGTATTCGGTGAGGATCTTTTTGACGGTGGCCACTTGTTGCGTGCATGCATGAAGGATTATGAGTGTACGTATCGTCGGCATACTGGATGACCGGGTAGTCTTTTTGAGCTGTGGATGGGAAAGGCGGTTGAATTTGGCCCTGAGTGAATGCATCATTGATCGCAGCTTGAAGTAATTCCGCCGCTAGCACAAAGATGAGCGGAGAGAGGGGATCACCTTGTCGGACGCCACATTCGCAGAAGAACTGCCCCCCAGGTGTGCCATTTAGCAAGACTGAGGATTTTGCCAGAAGAGAAGATACATTTAATCCATCCTAACCATTTTTTATTGAAGCCCATACTTCTCATAATCTCAACCATTGCATCGTGGTCAATCGTATCGAATGCCTTGGCAAAGTCTAGTTTTAGCAAAACAAATTCTTTCTTCAAGGTTTGACATTGATATATGTACTCGTATGCCCATGCAAGACAGTCGTGAATCGATCGTCCTTTGAGAAATCCATACTGTTTTCTGTGGATGATCTTTAGGATGACTTTTTGTAGTCGATTGGTTAGAAGTTTGGTGATCACCTTAAGACAGCAATTGAGCAGTGTGATGGACCTGTAGTAATTAATGGTCTCTGGAGAACGGATTTTAGGGATTAGGGTGATGAAACCATCATTAATACTCTCGAGGTTTAGGCCCCCTTCAAAGAATTGATTACACAACGTGTAGAAGTTCTCTTTAATAATTGGCCAGCAACGTTTTAAAAAGATCCCAATGAAGCCATAGGATCACGTTGTCAATTTCCTCATGGGAGAAAGGTGAGGTTAGCTCTTCTAGCCCGTCACATTTTTTAATAATTCTCATCAGATCAAATTTCATATCGTGAGGAGTTGAGGTGCCCAGTGTGTTTTTGTAAGTGTGGAAAATTATGAATTCCTTACCAGCATGATCTTCAACTGTATCCCCATCATCAGTGCAAAGCGAGGCAATGTTATTTCTTCTGTATCTTTCAGACGCTAGGTCTTGGAAGAATTTGGAGTTCTCATCACCAAATTAAACCCCGCGTATAGTGCATAGTTTTTTCCAATAGATTTGCTGGTATTTAAGAAGTCTGAGGATATATATGGGCTTTTAAAATTCTTCTGAAGTTACATTCAGGTATGGAGAGTGGTCTTTTATCTTCCAGTGTATCGATTTCATTGAGAGCCTTGTTTGAATTTTCAATGGTCACCGAGAGTTTGGAGATACCCTTGCTCCAAATTTTGAGATCATGTCGAAGGCTTTTGAATTTTCGGCTGAGAACCGTGGCTGAGTTGTTCGAGTGAACTTGTTTGGTCTGATATAAAAAGAGGTTGATGGGTTAACCAGATAAAAGAGAAATATGCTAGAAAATCCCATAAAAATAGAAACATCGGACCATCTGTTTTATAGATCAAAGATTAATAGCCATTAGATTTAAGTGAAAGAAAATTACCCACCATTGACATTACACGAGTACCTACCTTTCAATTAAAGAGAGAAAAGAGGAAAACTGCATGTTATGGTACCCTCCCGTACCCTCAATATCCCAGGGACCTTCCTTCACCAAGAAAATTAATACAAGGTGTCTAGAAGAGCGGGGATGAGATGCTTGTGTTTCTCCTTAACCCTATAAGTTAGGAGCGAATAGTCCTCTTTGAATCTTTTCAACCAGGAGTCTCTGGATGTAGGGCTGCAAATGAGTCGAGCTCGAGCGAGTTGGAGTTGGCTCAGCTCAACTCATATGAAAATTTGAGCGAGTTCAAACTGAGTGAAGCTCATGATCGAGCTATAGAACATGACTTGTGCTCAGCTTGTAACAATCTCGAGCTAGTTTCGATCTAAATGAGATGGTAAAAATTATAAATATACGAATGCAAACAAAAATATTAAGGTGAATATGTTGGAAACCTTTGCCAAAAATATAGGATATTGAACACATAGTCGACCACGTGCCATAATTAGGCCTAAATCTTCTATGCACTTAATTAAGTTTCCATTTTCGTTGTTAAATAAAATGGAGACAAATTGTGGACAACATATATGGTAATAACTATCTTATTTCCATTTAATATATGGCATGATCATATAACATAATGATATGCTGTCGAGATATCGAGCTAAAATCGAGCGAGCCAACATTGGCTCAAGATCGGCTCATTTCTCGGTCGAGTTATATAAAGTGTTCAAACTCAGCTTGTTTCTTTTCGATTTGATCTCGAGTTGAGTCAAAAAAGAGTCGATCTTGAGTGGCTCACGAGCCTCGAGCTTTTCTTGCAGCCCTATATGGATGGTGCTATCCCTCTGAAGTGTTTATTGTTACGTTCCTTCCAAATGCTCCAGGCTGCCAATAGGAAGGCTTCCATAAACAGCGGTCGTGCCCACCTATCCTTGACAGTGACAATATTTTGTAGCCTGGTCCCTCCTTGCTGCCACGACAATCCCAAGCTGGCCAAGCAAAGTTGGCTGAAATGACATTCGAAGAACAGGTGCTCAATGGTTTCATCAATGTGCAGGCCACATAGGATGCAGTCATGATCATCTCCGATGTTGTAATGTCTTCTCCTAAACATATTCCTTGTGTTTAAGCGATTAGAAAGGAGCAGCCATCCAAAAACTTTGATCTTCATGGTTGATTCTCATTTCCATAGCCATCGAAAGGATTGGTGCGCCTGTCCGTCCCAGAAGCGGAAGGAGTGATATTTATGTGCCGTGAAGATGGTGGAGCCCCAAACATAGGTCCAATGATCATGTGCTAGTGGGTTGTCGGAGAGGGTAACTGTTGCGGTGGCCAATTGCATCTGCGTGACCTCTGCATGCGCTTGAGGAGATAGTGGTAGATGGAACGCCTCTCCGAGAGACGTGATGCCCAAGAAATCTCTAACGGATATATAACTATGCCCAAGAAATCTCTAACGGATATATCTTCGTTATTTGTGAAGGAGAACGCTCTCAGGGTGGTCCTCCACCAAAAATATGTCCCCCCTCCAAAGATCTTTCAAGAACAGCACCGTGTCTCCTCTAACTATTTGAGCTTGTGTGATTCCTCGAAATGTGGACATTAGTTTGGAGACATCTGTCCACCAGAATGAGCCACAAACATCTGTGGCATGAGGTACCTTGTTTTCATAGTATGTGGACCCGATGAGCTCCACCCAAGGCAAATCAAAGTGATTGTAAAATTTATGTAGATATTTCAAGAGCAACGCATCACCTTGAATTCTTAGGTTTAGGACTCCTAGGCCGCCACATTCCTTGGGCCGACAGACCATATCCCACAAAGCCAGGGAGTTGCTTTTGTCTCCTTGGTCTGTTTTTTGGTCCACAGACATTTCCGTCGAATCTTATCAAGAAGCTCAATAATTTTTGCCGGGAGCCTGAGCGTGCATAGGGAAAATATTGCGAGTGAAGTAATGACGAAGTTTAATAGTGATAGTTTGCCTCATTAAGAAATCATGTTCAGCGTGGCTGACAGTCTCCTCTCAATGCTACACACAAGTGGCATGAGCTCTTGCACAGTTGGTCTTGTTGTGCCCAATGGAAGGCCTAGGTAAGTGAAGGGCATTTTTCCAACCACACATACAAGTAAATTAGCCAACTCATCGCATTTTGCTGCATCACAATTGATAGGTATAAGCGTAGATTTATTGAAGTTAATTTTGAGCCCAATGGAGGTGGCGTAATTGGTGAGGATCTTTTTGACGGTGGCCACTTGTTGCGTGCATGCAGGAAGGATTATGAGTGTATCGTCGGCATACTGGATGACCGGGTAGTCTTTTTGATCTGTGGATGGGAAAGGCTGTTGAATTTGGCCCTGAGCGAATGCACCATTGATCGCAGCTTGAAGTAATTCCGCTGCTAGCACAAAGATGAGCGGAGAGAGGGCATCACCTTGTCGAACGCCACATTTGCAGAAGAACTGTTGCCCAGGTGTGCCATTTAGCAAGACTGAGGATTTGCCAGAAGAGAAGATACATTTAATCCATCCTAACCATTTTTCATTGAAGGCCACACTTCTCATAATTTCAATCATTGCATCGTGGTCAATCGTATCGAATGCCTTGGCAAAGTCTAGTTTTAGCAGAACAATTTCTTTCTTCGACGTTTGACATTGATATATGTACTCATATGCATGCAAGGCAGTCTTGATCGAGCGTCCTTTGAGAAATCCATACTGGTTCTGTGGATGATCTTTAGGATGACTTCTTGTAGTCGATTGGCTAGAAGTTTCGTCATCACCTTAAGGCAACAATTGAGCAGTGTGATGGGCATGTAGTCATTAATGGTCTCTGGGAACGGATTTTAGGGATTAGGGTGATGAAACCATCATTAATACTCTCGAGGTTTAGGCCCCCTTCAAAGAATTGATTACACACTACTAGGGAAAACCCTAGCAGTAGCTCGGGTATATTGCCTATCAGTAGCGACGGGTACTGCGCTACTTGTAAGGCGCTAGAGCTAAAGGTTAGCAGTAGCGTCTGTTTACCCATGCTACTGCTATGTCGACTTAGTAGTAGCGCTTTAACCAAAGAGCACTACTGGTAATTACTAGCAGCGCTTCTCCCAGCCCGCGCTACTACTATTATTCTGTATTTTATTTTTATTTCATGTTTTACTCATACACCTTTATACAAGTTTTCGTACAGTAGCAATTTAGAGATTGTTTTTACATCATAATGAGTTATTACATCACACGTGGACTAGTTTCAAGTGTGTCAGGACCCCGATTCCAAGTCGCATCGATCTAGTCGGTAACACCTCATATCCCTTTGCGGCCTCACGCACGGTATCCCACGGGTGTCGCCCTACCATGGCCTGGGACCGTTTGCGCCTTTTGGCTCACGTATATGATAGTGTCGCTAGCATCCATATGACAGAGAACCCGGGCCGACATGGCTAGTCGTGAACCCAAAGTGGCACAGACCCATGGAGACAGGAATACATGAATCACATCGAGCATGTCGGTCATCAGCGAGTGATTCCGGGCTGTAGCACTAGGCTAACAGCACTCCGGGGAACCCGGGCTGTAGCAGGCTAGGCAGGACTCCGGATGACACCGCGTGACATTTCCCCGAAGGGACAGACATAGGAACGACGTGAAACACATGCCGGCCAGTCAAGTTTCCTGAGCAGTAGTGCTGGGCTAGCAGGACTTCGGTGAACCGGGGTGTAGCGGACTACTATGACTCGAGGAACACTAGACTACATTTCCCCATAAGAAAGGCTGTCAAGGATAAACAACTAGATTGTCGGATCCTACTCATACCAAACATTTCAATCATACACACAATATGCCCGATATGAGTACATACAACATGGCATCACAACAAAACTCTACAACTCAAGTACTTTATTTAAAGGCTCCAGAGAGCCATACATAACATGTTCATACAGATAGGGGTCACATGACCCGACACTCAAGTCATACAATCATACAAGCACATGCGGAAGCAACTAGTCTGAGTACAGACACTAGAAAGAAAGAAGGCTTCTCGAAGCCTGTCTATCTACATAGGGCCCTCCATGGCCAGGATCACCACCTGGGTGGCTAGTCACTCGTCGGCATCAAGGTCTACGTAGAACCCATCGGAGGGGGCGGTGTTGTCGTCTGAAAACAGTAATTATGCAAACATGAGTACAAAGGTACTCAGCAAGTCTTACAACAGAACCTACTATACATGCTCATTCTCAAGAAGATGGTGGGGTTATTGCAGCAAGCCAGCTTTGACTCTTGGCTAAGCTAACCTACGGAACTCCACTAGTAAAATAGTTTCCGCACACGAGTCCACTACTCACCAACACAATACGCCACCGGGGATCCTCCCTCGTCATCCTACGAGAGGGCCATCCTCGGTACTCACACTTATCTTGAGTCTTTTAGTAGTAACCATTAAATTGTCTATGAACTGTATAGGCAACCAAGTAGTCCTTTACCGCGGACGCGGCTATTCGAATAGTTTTATACCCTGCAGGGGTGTACTTCATCACACATGTTTCCACCACTTAGCGGCTGCACACAACATGTGCTCGGCAGACTTCAAGCGAAAACCGACGTGGGTGTAGACCATGACCTGACTAACCTCACAAGTCTCTAGTCCAGGTTTATCGCCTATTCAGGTTCCATCCGCAACGAAAACCGGCCGGGGTGTCCTCAACGGCCCCAAACGATGTGTGCAGGGTTCCCGAGACACCAAACGGGCGACTCGGTACACCGTGCCATGGTGTATCTACCGCATCATAGCCCACCCCTAGGGTCAGCGCTACGCACGGCCGCCAACACATAACCTACAAACACCAGAAACTAGTTGCAACTCCTGGACAGAGGACAAGATGGGTCAGTAAGTCGAGCGGGGTCATATTTCAGGGCCCAATGTGTGGTAGTAACTGAATCTTAAATCACGCATACAGATCTCAGTTCTTATGGACGGCCTCAATGAAACAACCCACCATGTACTCCTAGATGGCCTCTCATCGATACCTTTACCAAAACATGTTCAACACATCCCTCACATTACCGACATAATCATATCACTCTAACCCATCACCCAGATGAACCGGAGCTGACACAACTCTAAGCATAGCAGGCATAGCAAGGTAGGAATCACATACATGGCTCAATCAACTCCTACACATGCTAGTGGGTTTCATCTAGTTACTGTGGCAATGACAGGTCATGCAGAGGACAAGGGTTCAACTACCGTAGCACACAGCAGTTTGAATCGTGTTGTCTTAATGCAGTAAACAAGAGCAGAAGCGAGAACATGGGTTTGTATCGGAATGATCGATGGGTTGCTTGCCTGTTGTAGTGGTAGTAGGGTACTGCCCTTTAGACGGATACTCGGGGTTATCCTCGGAGGCAGAACCTACCACGAAAATCACACCGAACATAATCAACACATGGCAATATGCAACAATATGATGCATGCTATGACATGGCAAGATGAAAGTGTCTTGGCCTAATGCAAGCTAAAATAGAAGGGGATGAACTCATTTGAATCAAAGATTCAAATGCTAGCTCATTAAACCTGGCCTTATTAGTGCATTACCTTATTCTGCTTAAACAGCAAGGTTAACTTGTTTTTTCATGCATGAAACCATTACAGATGGATAGATTGATTTTTCTGATCATTTTTCATATATAAATCTTTGCATTTGGAGCTATGGTTGATTTTCTATGATTTTTAGAAGTTTTGGATATTTTCTGGAATTTCCTATATAAGAATAATTCCAGTAATTGAATTAATGCGTCAGCATGACATAGGTGTGACGTCAGCGGTCAACTGGGTCGGCCAGGTCAAACCTGACTGGTGGCCCTGTCTGTTAGTGACTCAGCTAATTATCAGAATTAAATTAACACTAATTAGCTGTCAGTGGGGCCTGGGTCCACATGTCAGTGTCTAAACTAATTAAAATTGGTTTAGACTAATCCTAAACTAGTTAGCAGACCGACCCCACCTGTCGTAGACTTAGGGGGGGTCAATCTGGGCCCACATAGGGGTCAAACAGAGTCAAACTCGCTGGCGTCTAGCCGCCGGCGAGGACAGACGCGGCGGAGGGGCTCGGGTTTGCGTCTCTGGCGACCAAATCGACGACGGATAGCATTTACGTGACGCGGGGAGCGAGTCGCGTCGTTTGGTGGAGAAAGTGGAGCTCGGGGAGGCCGGGAACGACGCCGGCGACGACCTTGGCGGTCGCCAGAGTTCGGGCGAGGATGAACCCGAAGCTACGGGGCACGACGAGGTGCGGGGAGTGGTGCGTTAGGCTCCTGGGAACATGGTGAGTGTGGTGACGCGCTCGGAATCAAGCTTAGGCGCTTGTGGCCACGGCGGCAGCATGGCCGGCGGAGCCGAGCTCTCGGCCGTGATGGCCAACGGGGTTAGAGGGCAGCTCGAGCGACGTGGCTAGGGGGAGAAGAGAGAGAAGCTCACGGTGAGTGCAGGGGGCGTCGAAGCGGGCTCGGGGAAGCTTGGGAGGCGGCAAAACGTCGACGATGATCTCCGGTGACCGACGAGGGGAACGGCAGCAGTGGCGGCATTGCAGCGCGTCCGAGGCCTCGTGGCTCGTCAAGGAGGTTGAGGGAGATGTTGCAGAGCTTGTGGGCACGGTGGGGTGACACGGGGACGACGGTGGCTGCGGCTACGACGGCAAGACGACGGCGGCTACGTCGACAGGAAGATGGGGAGAGAGACAGAGAGGGGGAGAGGCCACAGGGAGAGTGGGAAGAAAGTGAGGGAGACGTGGGGGTCGGCGTGGCACTCGTGGATGCCTCCAGGGCGTCGGCGGAAGCAGGAGGTGGCCGGCGTGTGGCCGCGGGCGCCGGCCACGCGCTCCTCGTCCTCCTGGCGAGAGGAGGGGGACGACTGGCATGAGCCAGTGGATTGGGCCGAGCCAGGTGGGCTGGTGGGCTGCGCCAGGTAAGTCCTTGTTCTTTCTCTCCTTTTTGTTTTTTTATTATTTCTGTAACTTCAGGGCTTTATTAAAAATGCCAGGGCATTACCAAAAATCATAAAATTAATCATGGCCACTGCTTAGAATATATCCAACAGCAAACATTTTAGTTTATGATTATTTGAGCATTTAAAATATTTTATAGCATTTAAATGCCCAAATGCAAATACCATAAGGTTTAATCCAATGCCCTTTGATGTCCTAGAAAAATGTGCACCATTTTTGTCAAAGGTTTTAACCCAAAACAAAAAGGGTGGGCTTTTTAGAAGGGCATTTCAGGTTCATTGAAAAAGTTTTTAGTAAACCCTAGTTGTTCTAGGGGGGGTGCTGAGGGTTCTGTCATCCCCATTTCAAATTTAAGAGGAAATTAAACATGATGCACACTCTGATGCTTGAGCTAGCTAGGGTGTGACAACTCACCCCCACTCAAAAGAATCTCGTCCCGAGATTTAGGATCCTCCGGAAAGAAGGTGGGGTACTCGAGTCAAAGACGATCCTCCCTTTCCCAAGTGGCTTTGTCACATCCCTAGATCTGGTATGGTCTTAGGTTTGCTTTGTGCATCATGGTTAATTTTTTCAAATGAAATTGAAATGGGGATGTTTCAAACCCTAGCACCAAAGCAATTTAAATAGGTTCAAATTAAAAATGGAATTTCAATGAAACCAAAATGCTATTCAAAAATGTTCATGCTCTTTGGATAATGTTGGGAACAACAACCAGAGGTGATGCACATTTTTGCTACTCATTTTGGAGTTTTGAATCAATGCCTAAATATTTGATTTGGAGCTATTTAAATTATATAAATATTTTAATGGCTCCAAAAATTTTAGGAATTGGTGAGGGCCTCTAGAATATTATATCTAGATGCCACAATTATTTTCATCATTTATGGAAATGTTTTAACATTTCTTTTAAATACAAACAAATGTCAGAAATAGAAAAAGAAAACAGGAATAGGAAAACACTTACCTGTCCTTACCTGGCGGCCCAGCTGGCCAGCCCACCTGGCGGCCCAGCCCACCAAGGGCAGGGAGGTCTTCTTCCTCCCGCCAGGAGGACGCCGAGCGCGTGGCCGACGCATGCTGGCGCACGCCAGGCCACCTCCTGCTTCCCGCCGCTGCCTCGACGCCTAGGACGACGCCACGCAGTCTCCCCGACCCCCCTCTCACTCCCTCTCGCTCCTTCCCCTCCTCCGTCCTCTCCCCGCAGCGCCACCGAGCGCAGCCGACGCCATCGCTCGCCGTTGCCGCGGCCACTTCCTCCCCCTCGCCCCCTGGACATGCCCAGGAGCTCCACGACGTCGTCTTCGTCATCTCCACCGAGCCAAGCAAGCCGGGGCGCGCCATAGCGACGTCATCACCATCATATTCAACCTCTCGGCCACCGAGATCGCCGGCGCCCGTCCGTCGTCTCCGACTCGTCCCCGAGCCCGCTGACCATCCCGTCACCTCCACTGTGAGATTCTACGTCTGTTCCCCCCTCTTCCCGAGCTCGTTTACGCCCCGTAGCCGTCGCCCCCTTGTCGACCGAACCGCGCCGCCGCCCAAGCTCATCGGCGGCAACGCTCTGGTGACCATTTGGTCCCAGACGCGTGTCCACCAAGCTTGCTGCCCCGCACTGAGCTTCGCTAGCGCCTCCCCTTGCCCGCTTGCACCCCGCAACGCCAACCCCGCGCGCACCCGAGCTCCGGCCGCCGCACTCGTCGTTGCCGGCGCCACTCCGGCCGCTCCCTGGCCGCGCCACCACCATGGCTGGATGCGGACGAGCGTCCGCACCTCGTAGCTGCACTCCGCGCGCTAAATGGCACCCTGTAGCGCATTTCCGTCCGCGCCGCCGCGTCCGGACTCGCCAGCGGCTAAACGCCGGCGACCGCTGACTTTTGACCGGCGTGGTTTGACCCCCACAGCCCAGTTGACCTCCCCCTCTCTCTCACTGACCTACGGGCCCCGCCCGACTAATTACTATAGTTAACGCTAATTAACTAACTAGGTTAGCCACTACAGTCACTGACTAGTGGGCCCTGCCTAGTTAATTAGGACTAACTAAGTTAGTTAGTTGACTGGGTCACTGACCAGTGGGACCCACTGGTCAGGTTTGACCTGGTCAGCCCCGTTGACTCGCTTACGTCATGCTGACGCAATAATTGATTTCTGGAATTAATTTAACTCAGGAAATTCCAGAAAATAGTTAAAACTTCTAAAAATCATAGTAATTCAACCGTAACTCCAAATCAAATAAATTATATATGAAAAATTATCAGAAAAAATGCAAGGAATCAATTTATGCTAGTTTCATGCATGAAAAACCAACTTATACTTGCTGTATAAGTGAAAACGTAATAATGGCATGTTATATACTTAAATTGGGGTTTGCATATGAATCCTTGGTTCATATGGACTTCAACCAAATTGATGCTATATGCATTAGGGCAAATCATAGCATCTTTGAAATGTCATCTTCATGCATCATACTGTTGCATATGGTTGTTTATTGATTGCTAGCACCGTTCCCTCTCGATAGGTTCTGCTCCGGAAGGTGTCCCGAGTACCTGTCTGAGGAGCAGTGCTTCTTTGTCGATCTATCAGGCAAGCAAACCCCCTTGAGCATCTCGATAAATCCCACTCTCTCGCTCCTGCTTCTTTTACTGCATTAGGAAAACAACGATTCAAACTGCTACTTTCTGCTGCAGTAGCTGAACCCATTCCTCTGCATGACCTGTCATTGCCACAATAAATAGTTGAAACCCACTAGCATGAGTAGGAGTTGCTTGAGCCTTGATGTGCCTGCTCATCCATGCTTGTTTTCTTTATGCCAGCTATGCTTAGAGTTGTGTCAGGTCTGATTCATCAGAATGAATCGGAGTGGTGAACATGTCCTACCGGTAAAGGCTAAGTGTGTGAACACATTTTGGTAAAGGTAGCGATGAGAGGCCATGTAGGAGTACATGGTGGGTTGTCTCATTGAAACCGTCCTTAAGCACTGAGTTCTGTGTATGTTGTCCAAGTCCAGTTACTACCACACATTGGGTTCCGGTTATCCGGCCCCTCTCGGCTTATTAATCCACTTGATCTCTGTCCAGGAGTTGCAACTAGTTTTTGGCGTTTGTAGGTAGTGCTACTTGTCTACCAGGTGGTGTCCGATGGGACAGGCTTGGGACAGACTAGGCACTGTGGCACGGTGTACCAAGTGGCACCCGGATGGTGGGCTTGGGAACCCTGCACACATCGTTTGGGGCCGTGAGCGACACCCCGGCCGGATCTCCTTGCGGATGGAACCCGAATAGGCAATAAACCTAGACGAGAGACTTGTGTGGTTAATCAGGTCGTGGCCGACACCCTCGCCCGGCTTTCGTTTGAAGGTTGCCGAGGTACATGACGTGTACAGGGCTATAAGTGGCGAGAGCGTGTGTGAAGAAGTACACCCCTGCAGGGTCAATATTATCTATTCGAATAGCCGTTTTCCTTGGATATGGAAACTTGGAGGACTTATGTAGTACATAGACAACTTGAAGTGGATACTCTAAAATCCGCAAGATAAGCGTGAGTACTATGGATGGCCTTCTCGTAGGGAGACGGGAACGGATCCATAGTGGAGTATTGATATGGTGAATTTGTGGACTCGTGTGCGTCTTCTCACCTAAAGAAGTTTCTGATACTCGTAGTATAGATTAGCCATTGAGTCAAAGCTGGCTTGCTGCTGTTAAACTCCACCACCCCCTTTGTTGATAATGATGCATATGTAGATAGTTCTGAAGTAAGACTTGCTGAGTACCTTTGTACTCACGTTTGCTTATTTATGTTTTGCAGTTGGTTACACTAGTGGCTTCGATGAGTAGCTTGTATCCCAGCTACGATCTTGTACCCTTGGGAGGGTCGTGTTTAGTCAGGCTTCTTAGTCTTTTCCTTTTTGTAGTTGTCTGTACTCAGAAATGTAATGCTTCCGTTGCTTGTATGCTCTGAATGATGGGTCATGAGACCCCTGTGTGTATTGATTGCTATGTGGCACTTCTGGGCCTTTATCTATATGAGTTTGAGTTATGTTGTGATGCCATGATGTACAACACATACTTGCATGTTATGTGTACGTGTAACGTGTATTGCTATGTGTGGGATCCGACAACCTAGTTGTTTACCTCTGATAGCCTCTCTTATGGGGAAATGTAGTCTTGTGTTTCCATGTGCCATAGTAGTCCGCTACAGCCCGGTTCACCGGAGTCCTGTTAGCCCAGCACTACTGCTCAGGACACTTGACTGGCCGGCATGTGTTTCACTTTGTTCCTGTGTCTGTCCCTTCGGGGAAATGTCACGCGGTGACATCCGGAGTCCTGCTTAGCCCGCTACAGCCCGGGTTCCCGGAGTCCTGTTCGCCCAGTGCTATAGCCCGGATTCACATGCTGCTGACCGACACGCTCGATGTGAATCATGTATGCCTGTTCCCATAGGTTAGTGCCACTTTGGGTTCACGACTAGTCATGTCGGCCCGGGTTCTCTGTCATATGGATGCTAGCGACACTATCATATACGTGAGCCAAAAGGCGCAAACGGTCCCGGGCCAGGTAAGGTGGCACCCGTGGGAATACCGTGCCTGAGGCCGCAAAGTGATATGAAGTGTTACATGCTAGATCGGTGTGACTTGGGATCGGGGTCCCGACAGGCTTCTTTCTCGGAATGGTGTGACCATTGAACCTTGAGAAACTTGATATTATGATGTCGAGTGGTACGCTCGGCTTGATCAAGGATACGAACGGGATATTCCCGATATGAGAGGTTATCTTGTAGATCAAGCGTTTCGTGGTCCACTCCACGGATAGGATCCGCGAAGCAACGCCTGAGTTGAGAAACATGGAAGACATCGTGAACTCTGGAAAGATGCGAAGGTAGTTCCAATTGGTAGGCAACTTCTCCTCGTTTGGCAAGAATGCGAAAGGGTCCAATGTAACGAGGAGCCAACTTGCCTTTGATACCGAAACGATGGGTTCCCTTTAACGGAGTAAACCGAAGGTAAGACTTCTCGCCGACTTCATAAGTCATAGGCTTATGTTTACGATCATATTGACTCTTTTGACGAGATTGGGCTGTTTTCAATTTCTCACGAATAACGCGAACATGTTCTTCTGCTTCCTGAATCATATCCGGGCCAAAGAGTTGTCTTTCCCCGGTTTCTGACCAGTTAAGAGGCATTCGACATTTTCGTCCATAGACAACTTCGAAAGGAGCCTTGCCCAAGCTAGCTTGATAACTATTGTTGTAAGCGAACTCCGGGAATCGAAGGCATTTCTCCCAACCCATTCCGAATGAGATGACAGAGGCTCAGAGCATATCTTCCAGAATTTGATTGACTCGTTCTACTTGACCACTTGATTGAGGATGGAAAGTGGTGCTAAAAGAGAGACGAGTTCCCATAGCATTTTGGAAACTCTCGCAAAATCGAGAGGTGAAGAGACTCCCACAGTCTAAGTTAATTTCCAATGGAACACCATGAAGAGACACTATTCGGGAGATGTACAAGTCAACTAGCTGGCTAGCAGTGATACTCTCACGAACAGGTAGGAAATGGGCTACCTGGAAAGACGGTCGATCACGACGAAGATGGCATTATTCCCTCTCTTGGTCCTGGGAAACCCAGTAATGAAATCCATACTGATTTTATCCCATTTCCACTCAGGAATAGCCAAAGGTTGAAGGGTGCCAGCATGCCGTTGATGCTCCGCTTTAACACGACGATAGACGTCGCAGCTAGCAATGTATTGAGCAATTTCTCTCTTCATCCTAGTCCACCAAAACCTCTGGCGTAGGTCTTGATACATTTTAGTACTACCGGGATGAATGGTGAGAGGAGATTCATGAGCTTCCTTAAGAATCAACTGGCATAGATGTTGTTTCTTGGGAACCACCAAGCGGTTCTCGAAGAAGACAACACCTCGCTCATCCATGGAAAAACATTTAGCAACTCCGCTAGCAATGTTTTCCTTAATTCGGAGAATGCCCTTATCACGCTTCTGGGCAGCTATGATTTGATTCGTAAGGTTAGGCTTCGCCACCAGGGTGGATAGAAATCCTCGAGGAACAATGTGAAGATTAAGCTTATGAAATTCCTCATGGAGAAGTGGTTAACTTTGTTGTAACATCAGGTTGTTACAATAGGACTTACGACTTAGTGCATCAGCCATGGCATTGGCTTTGCCCGGGGTGTAAGTTATTCTTAAGTCGTAATCCAAGATCAACTCGACCCAACGTCTTTGCCTGAGATTCAAATCTGGTTGGGTGAAGATATATTTCAAACTTTGGTGATCGGTGAAGATCTCGCAACGATTACCAAGGAGGTAATGTCGCCAAGTTTTGAGTGCATGGACTACAGCTGCAAGCTCTAGATCATGTGTGGGATAGTTTTCCTCATGTGGGTGTAATTGCTGTGAAGCATAGGCAATTACCTGACGATCCTGCATGAGTATGCAACCTAGTCCTTGTCGCGAGGCGTCGCAATAGATAACAAAGTCCTTGGAGAAATCTGGTGGTACCAGTACGGGAGCAGATGTCAGGCGTCTTTTCAGTTCCTGAAAGCTGAACTCGCACTATGGAGTCCACTCGAACTTTTTATCTTTCTTGAGGAGTTCAGTTAGAGGTTTAGCAACCTTGGAGAAATTCTCGACGAAGCGGCGGCAATAGCTCGCTAAGCCAAGGAAGCTCCGAACTTGCTTGACCGTCTCAGGTGGAGTCCAATCAAGGACAACTTGAACTCGCTCGGGATTGACAGCAATACCCTTACCAGAGATTACATGGCCTAGATAGGTCACTTCTGGCAACCAAAATTCACACTTGGAGAATTTGGCATAAAGGCGATGCTCTCGAAGTTTCATCAATACCAGCCTTAGATGTTCGGCATGTTCCTCTTCATTCTTGGAGTAGATGAGTATGTCATCGAGGTATACTACGATGAATTTATCCAAATACTCCATGAAGACCGAGTTCATTAACCGGGAGAAGGTGGCCGGGGCATTGGTTAAACCGAAGGACATAACGGTGTACTCGTATTGGCCATAACGAGTAACAAAGGCCGTTTTGGGAATGTCCCCGTTTCTGGTTTTGATTTGATGGTAGCCCAACCTCAAATCCATCTTGGAAAAGACTGAGGACCCAGCGAGCTGGTCATACAGATCGTTGATCCTGGGAAGCGGATACTTATTCTTGATGGTGACCAAGTTGACAGGTCGGTAATCTACAACCATTCGATCCGTTCCATCCTTCTTCTTGACGAAGAGGATAGGGCAAGCCCAAGGAGAGGAACTAGGATGGATGAAACCCTTTTTCAAGGACTCGTCAAGTTGGTTCTTAAGCTCGGCTAGTTCTAAGGGTGCCATCTTGTAGGGTCTTCTAGAAATTGGAACGGTTCCTGGAACAAGGTCTATCACAAACTCGACATCCCTGTCAGGTGGAACACCTGGCAGTTCTTTTGGAAAGACATCCAGAAAGTCTCGGACTACCGGAACATCTTCAAGGTTTGGAAGGGGGTTGGCATTTAGGGAGTAAAGCTGGCACTTGGCCACTCGAGTTAAGACATTGACTGTCTTGCCCGATGGGTGAGTAAGTTGAACGGTTCTAGTGGCACAATCAATCTTAGCATAATGAGCTGACATCCAGTCCATACCCAAAATGATGTTTATGTCCGAGGACTTGAGAGCTATTAAGGATGCAAGGAAGACAAGAATTTCGTTCCCATGGCTTACTTTAGAAGTTTGCCATTTGGAACCCGGAGTTTGAATTACCAGGGAAGTGGGCATGTCACAGAATGTCGTGTTGTGCAATCGAGCATAGCTCTCGGATATGAATGAATGAGATGCTCCAGTATTGAAAAGAACAGATGCCGGATGGCAGTTAACAAGGAGCGTACCAAGGACGACGTTAGGATCCTCATGAGCCTCCTCGGCTGAAACATAGTTGACATGGCCACGGGCAGTGGTGACCGGCTTGGCGTAGACTGTCTTTCCCGCTGGCTTACCACGGCCAACGGACTTTCCAGTCTGATTGGGGTTGTTCTGGGGACACTCTCGACTATAGTGACCCGGCTCTCCACACTTGAAGCATGTCACCACATTGGGGCGTGGAGCAGCATTAGCAGCGGGGCCACCATAGGGCTTGGGTGGTGCAAACTGCTGGTTGGGACGAGGCGCCTCAAAGGATGGCCTCGGAATAAACCTAGATGGCAGTGCCGTGCTTGGAATCCACACCCGACGCTTCGGAGCTCTAGAGCCGGATGAAGAGCCAAAATCATGGGAGTGCTTGCGTGAAGCGTCATAATCAGTCTGGCCTGTCTTAGCGCTGATGGCTTTATTGACCAACTTCTGAAAGTATGTGCACTCGTGCAGACGAAGATCGCGGTGAAGCTCAGGGCTAAGTCCCTTGCGGAACCTTGCCTGCTTCTTAGCGTCGGTAGATACCTCTTTAGGGGCATAACGTGCCAGATTTCCAAATTCATGACTATATGCATCCACAGTCAGTCTTCCTTGGGTGAAATTGTAGAACTCCTCCCTCTTGTGATCTATGAGACCTTCCGGAATGTGATGCTCACGGAAAGCCTCACTGAATTCAGCCCAAGTAGTAATTTGGCCGACCGGGCGCATAGCTTCGAAGTTTTCCCACCAAAGGCTAGTAGGGCCTTCAAGGTGATAGGCAGCATAAGTAACCTTGTCGGCTTCGGCTACGTTGGCAGAACGTAGCTTGTGGGTGATGCTGCGAAGCCAGTCATCCGTGTCGAGGGGCTCGACGGAATGGTTAAACTTTGGTGGGTACAGCTTGATAAAGTCATTGATTGACACCAAGTCATTTCGCGGATGGCGTGCAGTGTTCTGCTCAATTCGCTCCAGTAAGCGGTTAGTCTCACGCTTGTTTCTTTCCGCCTCCAGCATCACCTCGGCCAGAGAGGGCGGGTGAGGCAGATTTTCACCCCTAGCTGCACTGGCTTCCCCCTGCTCCGGGGCAGCAGGGTTGCTGCGGGTGTTGACCATCCTAGGAGAAAACAAGACAACGGTTTAGATAAGGATGGCTCAAACTTAGCAAGGAAGTGCAGAATGTAATGGATAACACGGAATGCAGAGATGTTCATCCGTATGTCATGGTAATATAAAACCGCCATATATATACCAACGGTCATACACATCATACATAGTTTAGTACAAGCCTAGGCTACAGTACAACTATGATGAAAGACGTTACATCTCATCGGAGGCATTCCAAGCTCCTATACATTATTTGTCTACACCTCCGGAATTGATTACACACAGAGTCATATTCCACAAGTCACGCAGGACGGTGGAGATACAACTATTACAATACTAGTGATACTACTACTAACTCAGACAACTCCGTAGTAGTCCTTGTAGAAGTCACCTCCATAGCCTGGAAGTTCAACGTGATCATCCGGGAACAGACGGTCCTGAGGAGCTTGTGGACCAAAGGGGCTAGGATGAGGTCTTGGACCAACAAACGGTGGCCTGCAGGGACCACGGGGTGGGGTGATGCCTCCCACATCACGCCAATCCACCATGTCTGGCAGAGCAGATCTCACAGGATATAGATCCCTTGTATCCATACATCCAGCTTGCACCGCAGGTGCAAACCGAGTCAATGTGGCCCAATGATCAGCACGGGTATTGAAAAGCTCCGGCCTCAAGGCCCGATTCTCTCGGTCCTTATCTTCGAGCATCTCTGCAGTGGTACGAGTTAATGAGTCCTCCTGAGTGGAGTCAGCATAGATAGCCTGAAGATACCCTTGCGCTCCCGGAAGTGAAGCTGGCATGTAACGAAAGTCGGTGTTCCGAAGTAGGCCAGTCCAGACTCGCATGATGGTCATTATGGAATAGGCAGCATCCTGCACAACCATCTCAACAGTAACTCCGAGTCCATAGGAACAGCGGAGGGGCTCGATAGATCTAGGATAAGAAGGAAATATCCTGACGGTGCAAAAATATTGGCTTTGATTAAAGTCTCGGAATTGCTCTTCGACGGTGTATTCGGGATAACAACGGTAACCCGTCTCGATCATTACCCGGACTAACATAGCAGTATGACCGGGCACATCGAGGCACCGGGTCAGGCGAACCACTTGGTTTTGACCACGAGTGGCCATCTGAAAGCACAACCACAATGCAAAGACATTAGAATTTCTAGGGGAAATTGTACAGCATAACGGCTGTAAATGCTCAGAAAAAGATTTGAGACATCCACAACAGTTTGCAATACCACTCAACAACATCATATCAAGGTTCTAATTCAACTGGCAACATACTAAAAGTAGTAGAAACTGTACTGAGGCTTGTAACAACAATCCTATAAGCTACTACGGATTAGTAACACGTGAACTTGATAGAAGAAGAGAGCCTAGTCCTTAACCCACGTTGAATGAGAAGAGAATGACTCAGATCAGAGGGCATAAGGTAAAGGAGTAAAAGAGCCTTACGTTCCCTCCCACAATCAATTCCCCTACATATAACTAAAGCATTTCTAGACTCGACATCGACCAGTTTGGCTCAGCGAACCTACAGGCAGTCCGGCTCTAATACCAACGCTGTCAGGACCCCGATTCCAAGTCACATCGATCTAGCCGGTAACACCTCATATCCCTTTGCGGCCTCACGCACGGTATCCCACGGGTGTCGCCTTACCATGGCCCAGGACTATTTGCGCCTTTTGGCTCACATATATGATAGTGTCGCTAGCATCCATATGACAGAGAACCCGGGCCGATATGGCTAGTCGTGAACCCAAAGCGGCACAGACCTATGGAGACAGGCATACATGAATCACATCGAGCATGTCGGTCACCAGCGAGTGATTCCGGGCTGTAGCGCTGGGCTAACAGGACTCCGGGGAACCCGGGCTGTAGCAGGCTAGGCAGGACTCCGGATGACACCGCGTGACATTTCCCCGAAGGGACAGACATAGGAACGACGTGAAACACATGCCGGCCAGTCAAGTGTCCTGAGAAGTAGTGCTGGGCTAGCAGGACTCCGGTGAACCGGGCTATAGCGGACTACTATGGCTCGAGGAACACTAGACTACATTTCCCAATAAGAAAGGCTGCCATGGATAAACAACTAGATTTTCGGATCCCACTCATACCAAGCATTTCAATCATACACACAATATGCCCGATATGAGTACATACAACCTGGCATCACAACAAAACTCTACAACTCAAGTACTTTATTTAAAGGCTCCAGAGAGCCATACATAACATGTTCATACAGATAGGGGTCACATGACCCGACACTCAAGTCATACAATCATACAAGCACATGCGGAAGCAACTAGTCTGAGTACAGACACTAGAAAGAAAGAAGGCTTCTCGAAGCCTGTCTATCTACATAGGGCCCTCCATGGCCAGGATCACCACCTGGGTGGCTAGTCACTCGTCGACATCAAGGTCTACGTAGAACCCATCGGAGGGCGCGGTGTTGTCATCTGAAAACAGTAATTATGCAAACATGAGTACAAAGGTACTCAGCAAGTCTTACAACAGAACCTACTATACATGCTCATTATCAAGAAGGTGGTGGGGTTATTGCAGCAAGCCAGCTTTGACTCTTGGCTAAGCTATCCTACGGAACTCCACTAGTAAAATAGTTTTCGCACACGAGTCCACTACTCACCAACACCATACGCCACCGGGGATCCTCCCTCGTCATCCTACGAGAGGACCATCCTCGGTACTCACACTTATCTTGAGTCTTTTAGTAGTAACCATTAAATTGTCTATGAACTGTATAGGCAACCAAGTAGTCCTTTACCGCGGACGCGGCTATTCGAATAGTTTTATACCCTGCAGGGGTTTACTTCGTCACACATGTTTCCACCACTTAGCGTCTGCACACGACATGTGCTCGGCAGACTTCAAGCGAAAACCGACGTGGGTGTAGACCACGACCTGACTAACCTCACAAGTCTCTAGTCCAGGTTTATCGCCTATTCAGGTTCCATCCGCAATGAAAACCGGCCGGGGTGTCCTCAACGGCCCCAAACGATGTGTGCAGGGTTCCCGAGACACCAAACGGGCGACTCGGTACACCGTGCCATGGTGTATCTACCGCATCATAGCCCACCCCTAGGGTCAGCGCTACGCACGGCCGCCAACACATAACCTACAAACACCAGAAACTAGTTGCAACTCTAGGACAGAGGACGAGATGGGTCAGTAAGTCGAGCGGGGTCATATTTCAGGGCCCAATGTGTGGTAGTAACTGAATCTTAAATCACGCATACAGATCTCAGTTCTTATGGACGGCCTCAATGAAACATCCCACCATGTACTCCTACATGGCCTCTCATCGATACCTTTACCAAAACATGTTCAACACATCCCTCACATTACCGACATAATCATATCACTCTAGCCCATCACCCAGATGAACCAGAGCTGACACAACTCTAAGCATAGCAGGCATAGCAAGGTAGGAATCACATACATGGCTCAATCAACTCCTACACATGCTAGTGGCTTTCATCTAGTTACTGTGGCAATGACAGGTCATGCAGAGGACAAGGGTTCAACTACCGTAGCACACAACAGTTTGAATCGCATTGTCTTAATGCAGTAAACAAGAGCAGAAGCGAGAACATCGGTTTGTATCGGAATGATCAATGGGTTACTTGCCTGTTGTAGTGGTAGTAGGGTACTGCCCTTCAGACGGATACTCGGGGTTATCCTCGGAGGCAGAACCTACCACGAAAATCACACTGAACATAATCAACACATGGCAATATGCAACAATATGATGCATGCTATGACATGGCAAGTTGAAAGTGTCTTGGCCTAATGCAAGCTAAAATAGAAGGGGATGAACTCATTTGAATCAAAGATTCAAATGTTAGCTCATTAAACATGGCCTTATTAGTGCATTACCTTATTCTGCTTAAACAGCAAGGTTAACCTGTTTTGTCATGCATGAAACCATTACAGATGGATAGATTGAATATTTCTGAACATTTTTCATATATAAATCTTTGCATTTGGAGCTATGGTTGATTTTCTATGATTTTTAGAAGTTTTGGATATTTTCTGGAATTTCCTATATAAGAATAATTCCAGTAATTGAATTGATGCGTCAGCATGACATAGGTGTGACGTCAGCGGTCAACTGGGTCGGCCAGGTCAAACCTGACTGGTGGGCCCTGTCTGTCAGTGACTCAGCTAATTATCAGAATTAAATTAACACTAATTAGCTGTCAGTGGGGCCTGGGCCCACATGTCACTGTCTAAACTAATTAAAATTAGTTAAGACTAATCCTAAACTAGTTAGCAGACCGGCCCCACCTGTCATAGACTCAGGGGGTCAACCTGGGCCCACACAGGGGTCAAACAGAGTCAAACTCGTCGGCGTCTAGCCGCCGGCGAGGACAGATGCGGCGGAGGGGCTCGGGTTTGCGTCTCCGACGACCAAATCAATGGCAGAGAGCAGCTACGTGACGCGGGGAGCGAGCCGCATCATTTGGTGGAGAAAGTGGAGCTCGGGGAGGCCGGGAACGACACCGGCGATGACCTTGGCGGTCGCCGGAGTTCGGGCGAGGATGAACCCGAAGCTACGGGGCACGGCGAGGCGCGGGGAGTGGTGCGTTAGGCTCCTGGGAACGTGGTGAGTGTGGTGACGCGCTCGGAATCGAGCTTACGCGCCTGTGGCCATGACGGCGACATGGCCGGCGGAGCCGAGCTCTCGGCCGTGATGGCCAACGGGGTTAGAGGGCAGCTCGAGCGACGTGGCTAGAGGGAGAAGAGAGAGAAGCTCACGGTGAGTGCAGGGGGCGTCGAAGCAGGCTCGGGGAAGCTTGGGAGGCGGCAAAACGTCGACGACGATCTCCTGTGACTGACGAGGGGAACGGCAGCGGTGGCGGCGTTGCAGCGCGTCCGAGGCCTCGTGGCTCGTTGAGGAGGTCGAGGGAGATGTTGCGGAGCTCGTGGGCAAGGTGGGGTGACACGGGGACGACGGTGGCTGCGGCTACGGCGGCAAGACGACGGCGGCTGCGTCGGCAGGAAGATGGGGAGAGATACAGAGAGGGGGAGAGGCCACGGGGAGAGTGGGAAGAAAGTGAGGGAGACGTGGGGGTCGGCGTGGCACTCGTGGACGCCTCCAGGGCGTCGGCGAAAGCAGGAGGTGGCCGGCGTGTGGCCGCGGGCGCCGGCCACGTGCTCCTCGTCCTCCTGGCGAGAGGAGGGGGACGACTGGCATGAGCCAGTGGACTGGGCCGAGCCAGGTGGGCTGGTGGGCTGCGCCAGGTAAGTCCCTGTTCTTTCTCTCCTTTTATGTTTTTTATTTATTTATTATTTCTGTAACTTCAGGGCTTTATTAAAAATGCCAAGGCATTACCAAAAATCATAAAATTAATCATGGCCACTGCTTAGAATATATCCAACAACAAACATTTTAGTTTATGATTATTTGAGCATTTAAAATATTTTATAGCATTTAAATGCCCAAATGCAAATACCATAAGGATTAATCCAATGGCCTTTGATGTCCTAGAAAAATGTGCACCATTTTTGTCAAAGGTTTTAACCCAAAACAAAAAGGGTGGGCTTTTTAGAAGGGCATTTCAGGTTCATTGAAAAAGTTTTTAGTAAACACTAGTTGTTCCAGGGGGGTGCTGGGGGTTCTGTCATCCCCATTTCAAATTTAACAGGAAATTAAACATGATGCACACTCTGATGCTTGATCTAGCTAGGGTGTGACAAAGTGGATGTCCATCCACTTGAAACTAATCTTTGGTTCTTTCACCCAATAATATAATAAATATCATCATCATATCATTAATAACTTATCATCATAATACATCATTTTCATATAAAACCTCCTCATGATCATCGTTTTCATCAATGAGACATCACATAGCAAGTTGGTCACTAGTCATAATCACAACTACTCCTCATCATCAACTCTAACACATTGTACCACATAATAAACATATTGTACCTCATAGGACCTACTACATTCTCTTAGGACCTACTATATTCTCTAAGGTAAAATAGCATAAAACAAGATAGCCCCTGACTCTCCATTATGGAGAACGGCGATTATCCTGTCTCCAATTCTTGCCTTTCGCTTAATGTTGCTTCCAAGAACCTCCTTATGACTGTCCAAACATTTTTTCTATTCTTCGATTAGCATGTGTTCACCGGTTTTCAGAAATCGGATATGCACACGTGAGATCCGTAGGATGACCTGGCTGTATGTTCAGAACATCAAGGCGACCATTCTGATACATCAGATGAGGCACACAATCCATCGGGATTTTCTGTTGAAAACATAGTAATAACTTCGTAGTTACCAATGATGTACTAGTTTTAGAAGTATGCAAAAGATGCACGGATGTCGTAATAGTAAAAAATCTTACCAGGGTATCTCCATAGAAGTTACAGTGGTTCAACACGTGCACTAGTGGCACGTCACCATAATTTGGAGGAGTTCGATAATAGGTATTGTAATTCTCAAGATATGTACAAAATGCGATCAGATGATTTTTCTCCTTATAAGTTAATTCGGAGCCATTGGTGTAGTGGGTTTTGTCTACAATCTTCCGCACATTGTTTGGAGAATCAAAATAAGTTGTCAATGGAAATAAGTTGTCAACTATTTTGAAATAAACAATATAAATTAGTTAATAACTATGTTTGAGAAACTCACACAGCAGTAGAATCGGAAGCGTATCAACAAGGACCCAAATGTCCATATTGTCTTGCTCGATGTCAGGATCACCAAGATCGATGGTGACAATCATATCCTCATAAAAACCATACATCTTGCAAAGTTCTTCCCAATTTTGGCAACCAAAATGGGTTACGCTCTGAGAATTGTACAGATTTACTTCAAAATCCCTATCATGATGGGTCCTTAGGTGTATTTTCTTTGTTTCAAAATTTTCATGGTCTTCAAGACCCATCCTCTCCAAGACATAGCGTCTTGCATGGCATGGGATAAGCTAGTCGAATTATAAAAGATGAAAATTAGACGTTGAAATAGTTGAAGTCGTGCTTAATTACGAAAAAAACACTTGTCGTCGTTGCGTACCGTTTCAACATCGAAGGTCTCCTCGAGCTTAATGCTGATGCGCCGATCTTCATCCAGGTGAGGCCTGTCGCACAGACCTCGATCGTCGTGGCACCAGTCGCACTCCCCCGGGAGACTTTCGTCGTCCGAGTACGACATTTCCTATGTTCATAATTCAAATATTAAACTTGTAAAATTAAATATATGCACTAAAAAAATCTAAATTATATCATTATTATTCAACACGGGTTGACTATCGGTCTGTCGAGTCTTTTTTTGAGAACACTCATCTCACGTGGTGTACATATTCGACCGTCGGTGATGGTAGCTCCTCCTTTCATCCCCGAGTGCATTACACCAAGCTGTCTAGCACGCGGGAATGAAGGAGAAGCTACCCCCATGACAAAAGTCGGGATTCTTCGTCCTCTCATATATATATATATATATATATATATATATATATATATATATATATATATATATATATATATATATATATATGGTGGAGACTCTCCCTCACTGATTCCTCTCTGACATTGCGACCGTCGGTGATGGTAGCTCCTCCTTTCGTTCTCGAGTGCATTACACCAAATTGTCTAGCACACGGGAACGAAGGAGAAGCTACCCCCACGACAACAGTCGGGATTCTTCATCCTCTCATTTATGGTGGAGACTCGACAGACTTAAAGTAAACCCAAAATATCGTTTAATTATCTTTCTAAAAAAGGACATATCGTCCTCTCATATATATAGGACTTATATTGACATGGAGATTTGGCGGGTCTCACCTCGAGGTCGGAGGGGGGTCGGTGACGGGGACGACGGCGGGGATGATGGAGGGGCTCCTAGATTTCTGCAAAAACATAAACCCTATAAGCTATCAACTAATCAAATGCATACGCCTTGCATACTGCTCTACAATTTTAGCATTCAAAGTAGGAGTACTTTTCCAATTTGAGCATTCAATAAGCAAAACCAAAACGTAAAATAAAGTAGTATTCAAATTAGAATGCATCGAATTATAAGCAAAACTACATCATCTCTTGCGTCCGTACATCGTCGAATATTATCACTAATACACCTCGAATACTATCATACATATAGCATCTCTAATACAGCTAGAACCATAGCGCCCGACGGGTATCAGCGCGGGCCGTGGACACCAAAAGAGAAGGAACCATCATAGGATCATAGCTCCAGTGAGATCCTTGAAGAACGTGCCAGGTATTGTCGGACATGCCTCCAACGCAACCATGTAGCGACGGACGTGCTCGTCCTCCTCGCTGACACGGTGATGTACCACCTCCGCGGTGTCCGGAAGCCTGGGCACCGTCACTGGCCCACGCGACCGCCACCAAACAAGGATCGGGTCAACGACGGGCTGGCTCCTCACCAACCTACGCCCCCCGGAAGGTAGCACCTCTCAATACCAGCCCCGGACATGGCTCCTCTGATCAAGCCGGCCTCCTCCGCCGAGTCGACGACGAGGATGCGGGATAGGCATCGTCGACGTCGATGCGGGAATAATTGCTTGAACAAAAAAAATAAACTAGTTCTATTAATTTTCTTGCTAAAAATAAACTACCTCTATATATAGTAAAATAAAGTAGTTTTCTTAAATAAACTAGTACAACTACTACTAAGCACTTAATTACTATAAATAAAAGAAAGTAGTACTTACTAAAAATAAACTACTTCTGTATATAGTAAAATAATGTAGTTTTATTAAACAACTAGTTCAACTACTAGTTAAGCACTTGTTGGGGAACGTAGCAATTTCAAAAAATTTCCTACGCACACGCAAGATCATGGTGATGCACAGCAACGAGAGGGGAGAGTGTTGTCTACGTACCCACGCAGACCGACTGTGGAAGCGTTGACACAATGTAGAGGAAGTAGTCGTACGTCTTCCCGATCCGACCGATCCAAGCACCGTTACTCCGGCACCTCCGAGTTCTTAGCACACGTACAGCTCGATGACGATCCCCGGGCTCCGATCCAGCAAAGCTTCGGGGAGGAGTTCCGTCAGCACGACGGCGTGGTGACGATCTTGATGTACTACCGTCGCAGGGCTTCGCCTAAGCACTGCAACAATATGACCGAGGTGGAATATGATGGAAGGGGGCACCGCACACGGCTAAGGAATGATCACGAAGATCAACTTGTGTGTCTATGGGGTGCCCCCTGCCCCCGTATATAAAGGAGCAAGGGAGGAGGGGCGGCCGGCCTAGGAGTTGGCGCGCCAAGGGGAGTCCTACTCCCACCGGGAGTAGGACTCCTTCTTTCCTAGTCCAACTAGGAGAAGGGGGGAAAGGAGGGAAGTGGAGAAGGAAGGGAGAGGTGGGCCGCGCCCCAAATCCCTTGTCCAATTCGGACTGGACTTGGGAGGGGTGCGCGCCACCTCCTGGCTCCTTCCCACTAAAGCCCATTAAGGCCCAATACTCTTCCCCGTATTCCCGTAACTCCCCGGTACCTCTGAAAATACCCGAATCACTCGGAACCTTTCCGATGTCCGAATATAGTCGTCCAATATATCGATCTTTACGTCTCGACCATTTCGAGACTCCTTGTCATGTCCCCGATCTCATCCGGGACTCCGAACTCCTTCGGTACATCAAAACTCATAAACTCATAATATAACTGTCATCGAAACCTTAAGCGTGCGGACCCTACGGTTCGAGAACAATGTAGACATGACCGAGACACGTCTCCGGTCAATAACCAATAGCGGGACCTGGATGCCCATATTGGCTCCTACATATTCTACGAAGATCTTTATCGGTCAGACCGCATAACAACATACGTTGTTCCCTTTGTCATCGGTATGTTACTTGCCCGAGATTCGATCGTCGGTATCCAATACCTAGTTCAATCTCGTTACCGGCAAGTCTCTTTACTCGTTCCGTAATACATCATCTCGCAACTAACTCATTAGTTGTAATGCTTGCAAGGCTTAAGTGATATGCATTACCGAGAGGGCCCAGAGATACCTCTCCGACAATCGGAGTGACAAATCCTAATCTCGAAATACGCCAACCCAACATCTACCTTTGGAGACACCTGTAATGCTCCTTTATAATCACCCAGTTACGTTGTGACGTTTGGTAGCACCCAAAGTGTTCCTCCGGCAAACGGGAGTTGTATAATCTCATAATCATAGGAACATGTATAAGTCATGAAGAAAGCAATAGCAACATACTAAACGATCGGGTGCTAAGCTAATGGAATGGGTCATGTCAATCAGATCATTCAACTAATGATGTGATCCCGTTAATTAAATAACAACTCTTTGTCCATGGTTAGGAAACATAACCATCTTTGATTAACGAGCTAGTCAAGTAGAGGCATACTAGTGACACTCTGTTTGTCTATGTATTCACGCATGTATTATGTTTCCGGTTAATACAATTCTAGCATGAATACTAAACATTTATCATGATATAAGGAAATAAATAATAACTTTATTATTGCCTCTAGGGCATATTTCCTTCAGTCTCCCACTTGCACTAGAGTCAATAATCTAGATCACATCACCATGTGATTAACATCGATAGTTCACATCATCATGTGATTAACACCCATAGTTCACATCGCCATGCGACCAATACCCAAAGGGTTTACTAGATTCAGTAATCTAGTTCACATCGCTATGTGATTAACACCCAAAGAGTACTAAGGTGTGATCATGTTTTGCTTGTGAGAGAATCTTAGTCAACGGGTCTGCCACATTCAGATCCACATGTATTTTGCAAATTTTTATGTCAACAATGCTCTGCATGGAGCTACTCTAGCTAATTTCTCCCACTTTCAATATGTATCTAGATCGAGATTTAGAGTCATCTAGATTAGTGTCAAAACTTGCATCGGCGTAACCCTTTACGACGAACCTTTTGTCACGTCCATAATCGAGAAACATATCCTTTTTTCACTAAGGATAATTCTGACCGCTGTCCAGTGATCTACGCCTAGATCACTATTGTACTCCCTTGCCAAATCAGTGCAGGGTATACAATAGATCTGGTACACAGCATGACATACCTTATAGAACCTATGGCCAAGGCATAGGGAATGACTTTCATTCTCTTTCTATCTTCTGCCGTGGTCGGGCTTTGAGTCTTACTCAACTTCACACCTTGTAATATAGGAAAGAACTCTTTCTTTGACTGCTCCATTTTGAACTACTTCAAAATCTTGTCAAGGTATGTACTCATTGAAAAAACTTATCAAGCATCTTGATCTATCTCTATAGATCTTGAAGCTCAATATGTAAGTAGCTTTACCGAAGTCTTTCTTTGAAAAACTCCTTTCAAACACTCCTTTATGCTTTACAGAATAACTCTACATTATTTCCGATCAACAATATGTCATTCACATATACTTATCAGAAATGCTGTAGTGCTCCCACTCACTTTCTTGTAAATACAGGCTTCATCGCAAGTCTTTATAAAACTATATGCTTTGATCAACTTATCAAAGCGTATATTCCAACTCCGAGATGCTTGCACCAGTCCATAGATGGATTGTTGGAGCTTGCATATTTTGTTAGCACCTTTAGGATTAACAAAACCTGCTGGTTGCATCATATACAACTCTTCTTTAATAAATCCATTAAGGAATGTAGTTTTGTTTATCCATTTGCCAGATTTCATAAAATGCGGCAATTACTAACATGATTCGGATAGACTCAAGCATAGATACGAGTGAGAAACTCTCATCGTAGTCAACACCTTGAACTTGTCGAAAACCTTTTGCGACAATTCTATCTTGGTAGATAGTAACACTACTATCAGCGTCCGTCTTCCTCTTGAAGATCCATTTATTCTCAATTGCTCGCCGATCATCGGGCAAGTCAACCAAAGTCCATACTTTGTTCTCATACATGGATCTCATCTCAGATTTCATGGCCTCAAACCATTTTGCGGAATCTGGGCTCATCATCGCTTCTTCATAGTTCGCAGGTTCATCATGGTCAAGTAACATGACTTCCAGAACAGGATTACCGTACCACTCTGGTGCGGATCTCACTCTGGTTTACCTACGAGATTCGGTAGTAACTTGATCTGAAGTTACATGATCATCATCATTAGCTTCCTCACTAATTGGTGTAGTAGTCACAAGAACAGATTTCTGTGATGAACTATTTTCCAATAAGGGAGAAGGTACAATTACCTTATCAAGTTTTCTACTTTCCTCCCACTCACTTCTTTCGAGAGAAACTCCTTCTCTAGAAAGGATCCATTCTTAGCAACGAATGTTTTGCCTTCAGATCTGTGATAGAAGGTTTACCCAACTGTCTCCTTTGGGTATCCTATGAAGACATATTTCTCCGATTTGAGTTTGAGCTTATCGAGATGATACTTTTTCACATAAGCATCGCAACTCCAAACTTTAAGAAACGACAACTTTGGTTTCTTGCCAAACCATAGTTCATATTGTGTCGTCTCAACGGACTTAGATGGTGCCCCTATTTAACGTGAATGCAGCTGTCTTTAATGCATAACCCTAAAACGATAGTGGTAGATCGGTAAGAGACATCATAGATCACACTATATCTAATAAAGTACGGTTATGACGTTCGGACACACCATTAGACTATGGTGTTCCAGGTGGCATGAGTAGTGAAACTATTTCACATTGTTTTAATTGAAGGCCAAACTCGTAACTCAAATATTTTACCTCTGCGATCATATCGTAGAAACTTTTATTTTCTTGTCACGATGATTTTCCACTTCACTCTGAAATTCTTTGAACTGTTCAAATGTTTCAGACTTATGTTTCATCAAGTAGATATCCCCATATCTGCTCAAATCATCTGTGAAGGTCAGAAAATAATGATACCTGCTGCAAGCCTTAATATTCATCGGACCACATACATCAGTATGTATGATTTCCAACAAATCTGTTGCTTGCTTCATTGTTCCAGAGAACGGCGTTTTAGTCATCTTGCCCATAAGGCATGGTTCGCAAGCATCAAGTGATTCATAATCAAGTGATTCCAAAAGCCCATCAGCATGGAGTTTCTTCATGCGCTTTACACCAATATGACCTAAACGGCAGTGCCACAAATAAGTTGCACTATCATTATTAACTTTGCATCTTTTGGTTTCAATATTATGAATATGTGTATCACTACGATCGAGATCCAATGAACCATTTTCATTGGTGTGTATGACCACAGAAGGTTTTATTCATGTAAACAGAACAACAATTATTCTCTGACTTTAATGAATAACCGTATTGCAATAAACATGATCAAATCATATTCATGCTCAACGCAAAAACCAAATAACACTTATTTAGGTTCAACACTAATCCCGAAAGTATAGGGGAGTGTGCGATGATGATCATATCAATCTTGGAAATACTTCCAACACACATCGTCACTTCACCCTTAACTAGTCTCTGTTTATTCTGCAACTCCTGTTTCGAGTTACTACTCTTAGCAACTGATCCAGTATCAAATACTGAGGGGTTGCTATAAACACTAGTAAAGTACGTCAATAACATGTATATCAAATATACTTTTGTTCACTTTGCCATCCTTCTTATCCGCCAAATACTTGGGGAAGTTCCGCTTCCAGTGACCAGTTACTCTGAAGTAGAAGCACTTAGTCTCAGGCTTAGGACCAGACTTGGGCTTCTTCACTTGAGCAGCAACTTGCTTGCCATTCTTCTTGAAGTTCCCCTTCTTCCTTTTGCCCTTTTCTTGAAACTAGTGGTCTTGTGTACCATCAACACTTGATGTTTTTCTTGATTTCTACCTTCGTCGATTTTAGCATCACGAAGAGCTTGGGAATCGTTTCCGTTATCCCTTGCATACTATAGTTCATCACGAAGTTCTACTAACTTGGTGATGGTGACTAGAGAATTCTGTCAATCACTATCTTATCTTGAAGATTAACTCCCACTTGATTCAAGTGATTGTAGTACCTAGACAATCTAAGTACATGCTCACTAGTTGAGCAATTCTCCTCCATCTTTTAGCTATAGAACTTGTTGGAGACTTCATATCTCTCTACTCGGGTATTTGCTTGAAATATTAACTTCAACTCCTGGAACATCTCATATGGTCCATGACGTTCAAAACGTTTTTGAAGTCCCGATTCTAAGCTGTTAAGCATGGTGCACTAAACTATCAAGTAGTCATCATATTGAGCTAGCCAAACGTTCATAACGTCTGCATCTGCTCCTGCAATAGGTCTGTCACCTAGCGGTGCATCAAGGACATAATTCTTCTGTGCAGCAATGAGGATAAACCTCAGATCACGGATCCAATCTGCATCATTGCTACTAACATCTTTCAACACAATTTTCTCTAGGAACATATCAAAATAAACACAGGGAAGCAATAACGCGAGCTATTGATCTACAACATGATTTGCAAAATACTACCAGGACTAAGTTCATGATAAATTTAAGTTCAATTAATCATATTACTTAAGAACTCCCACTTAGATAGACATCCCTCTAATCTTCTAAGTGATCACGTGATCCAAATCAACTAAACCATGTCCGATCATCACGTGGATGGAGTAGTTTCATCGGTGAACATCATTATGTTGATCATATCTACTATATGATTCACGCTCGACCTTTCGGTCTCCGTGTTCCGAGGCCATATCTGTATATGCTTGGCTCGTCAAGTATAACTTGAGTATTCCGCGTGTGCAACTGTTTTGCACCCGTTGTATTTGAACGTAGAGCCTATCACACCCGATCATCACGTGGTGTCTTAGCACGAAGAACTTTCGCAACGGTGCATACTCAGGGAGAACACTTCTTGATAATTTAGTGAGAGATCATCTTATAATGCTACCGTCAATCAAAGCAAGATAAGATGCATAAAAAGATAAACATCACATGCAATCAATATAAGTGATATGATATGGCCATCATCATCTTGTGCTTGTGATCTCCATCTCCGAAGCACCATCATGATCACCATCGTCACCGGCGCGACACCTTGATCTCTATCGTAGCATCGTTGTCGTCTCGCCAATCTTATGCTTCCACGACTATCGCTACCGTTTAGTGATAAAGTAAAGCATTACATCGCGATTGCATTCCATACAATAAAGCGACAACCATATGGCTCCTGCCAGTTGCCGATAACTCAGTTACAAAACATGATCATCTCATACAATAAAATTTAGCATCATGTCTTGACCATATCACATCACAACATGCCCTGCAAAAACAAGTTAGACGTCCTCTACTTTGTTGCGAGTTTTATGTGGCTGCTACGGGCTTAAGCAAGCACCAATCTCACCTACGCATCAAAACCACAACGATAGTTTTTCAAATAGACTCCATTTTAACCTTCTCAAGGACCGGATGTAGCCATACTCGGTTCAACTAAAGTTGGAGAGACAGTCGCCCGCAAGCCATCTATGTGCAAAGCACGTCGAGGAAACCGGTCTCGCGTAAGCGTACGCGTAAGGTTGGTCCAGGTCGTCTCGTCCAACAATACCGCTGAACCAAAGTATGACATGCTGGTAGGCAGTATGACTTGTATCGCCCACAACTCACTTGTGTTTTACTCGTGCATATAACATCAAACCATAAAACCTAGGCTCTGATACCACTATTGGGGAACATAGCAATTTCAAAAAATTTCCTACGCACACGCAAGATCATGGTGATGCACAGCAACGAGAGGGGAGAGTGTTGTCTACGTACCCACGCAGACCGACTGCGGAAGCGTTGACACAACATAGAGGAAGTAGTCGTACGTCTTCCCAATCCGGCCGATCCAAGCACCGTTACTCCGGCACCTCCGAGTTCTTAGCACACGTACAGCTCGATAACGATCCCCGGGCTCCGATCCAGCAAAGCTTCGGGGAGGAGTTCCGTCAGCACGACGGCGTGGTGATGATCTTGATGTACTACCGTCGCAGGGCTTCGCCTAAGCACTGCAACAATATGACCGAGGTGGAATATGGTGGAAGGGGGCACCGCACACGGCTAAAGAACGATCATGAAGATCAACTTGTGTGTCTATGGGGTGCCCCCTACCCCCGTATATAAAGGAGCAAGGGAGGAGGGGCGGCCGGCCTAGGAGTTGGCGCGCCAAGGGGAGTCCTACTCCCACCGGGAGTAGGACTCCTTCTTTCCTAGTCCAACTAGGAGAAGGGGGGAAAGGAGGGAAGTGGAGAAGGAAGGGAGAGGTGGGCCGCGCCCCAAATCCCTTGTCCAATTCGGACTGGACTTGGGAGGGGTGCGCGCCACCTCCTGGCTCCTTCCCACTAAAGCCCATTAAGGCCCAATACTCTTCCCCGTATTCCCGTAACTCCCCGGTACCTCCGAAAATACCCGAATCACTCGGAACCTTTCCGATGTCCGAATATAGTCGTCCAATATATCGATCTTTACGTCTCGACCATTTCGAGACTCCTCGTCATGTCCCCGATCTTATCCGGGACTCCGAACTCCTTCGGTACATCAAAACTCATAAACTCATAATATAACTGTCATCGAAACCTTAAGCGTGCGGACCCTACGGTTCGAGAACAATGTAGACATGACCGAGACACGTCTCCTGTCAATAACCAATAGCGGGACCTGGATGCCCATATTAGCTCCTGCATATTCTACGAAGATCTTTATCGGTCAGACCGCATAACAACATACGTTGTTCCCTTTGTCATCGGTATGTTACTTGCCCGAGATTCGATCGTCGGTATCCAATACCTAGTTCAATCTCGTTACCGGCAAGTCTCTTTACTCGTTCCGTAATACATCATCTCGCAACTAACTCATTAGTTGTAATGCTTGCAAGGCTTAAGTGATGTGCATTACCGAGAGGGCCTAGAGATACCTCTGCAACAATCGGAGTGACAAATCCTAATCTCGAAATACGCCAACCCAACATCTACCTTTGGAGACACCTGTAATGCTCCTTTATAATCACCCAGTTACGTTGTGACGTTTGGTAGCACCCAAAGTGTTCCTCCGGCAAACGGGAGTTGCATAATCTCATAATCATAGGAACATGTATAAGTCATGAAGAAAGCAATAGCAACATACTAAACGATCGGGTGCTAAGCTAATGGAATGGGTCATGTCAATCAGATCATTCAACTAATGATGTGATCCCGTTAATTAAATAACAACTCTTTGTCCATGGTTAGGAAACATAACCATCTTTGATTAACGAGCTAGTCAAGTAGAGGCATACTAGTGACACTCTGTTTGTCTATGTATTCACACATGTATTATGTTTCCGGTTAATACAATTCTAGCATGAATAATAAACATTTATCATGATATAAGGAAATAAATAATAACTTTATTATTGCCTCTAGGGCATATTTCCTTCAGCACTTACTATAAATAAAGTAGTTTTATTAAATCAGCTAGTTCAACAACTAATTAAGCATTTACTATAAATAAACTAGTTTAACTAGTTCAACTACTAATTAACCAACTCCGTGGTGTCTGGAAGATGAAAAAAAGGAGAAGAAGAAAGGATTAATAGAAGAGAAGATCGAAGAAAAAAAAGAAGAAGAAAAAAGAGGAGAAGAAGAAAGGAATAGAGGAGAATTATTTTCTATTTGAGCCGCCGAGCAGAGTAGGGATGGTGGTGAGACGGCCGTCTACTCTGATGGTGAGTCGTCCACTGGTGAGACGAATTCGTTATACCAATTACAAGACGGTAGGCTTGGGGGTTGTTCCGATGGCAGCAGTATTCCGGACCTCTTTGAGCCGCCGAGCAGAGTAGGGATCGTCATGGTTGGTACTCAAACTGGTCAAAACTCTACGGCGGCGGCAGCAATAACCTCCGGGTCAGGAGCGGCCGCGGCAGGAGGCCCTGTGCGCCCGCTGGCTCAGGTACTGATTGATCTCATGGACAAATTGACGGCCCTGTTAACCGCCACAGTTATTCCGGCGGATCAAGCTGAGCATGCTGCAGAGGTAGCACAGGTGCGTGAAGAGGTAGCCCGAGCCAAAGAAGCCCTAGCACCTGAAGACACCAGATTGGCCGCATAATGGGCGGCTTTGGATGCTCGAGCTCAGCAGATTCAATCAGAGGCTTTCCAGCTTAGGATGAATCTAAACATGTCTGAGGTGATGAGGAGGAGGCATCAGAAGGCTCAACCCCGTCTGCCTCCGGTTTATGATCTTCGGAATCTCTTCTGCACACCCGGAGCCGGCCCTAGTAACCCGCCGGAGGCAAACCGATTTATAACACCCGGAGCGGGGGCGCCGGTTCAGCCCCGAGTGATGGAACCTCCTCACGTGAATACTGCCCCGCCTCGCTATGTACCAACACCACCGGGTCATTTTTCCAACCCTTTGGACACCTGATCGCTGCATCGGCGCGTCTGGCGGCTTTCCCAGTGGATGGTGACTCTCCAACAGCAGTTGAGACGCGAAGGGTCAGAGAACTTCTTCAGACGGCTCTGGCACAGCAGGAGGCTTATTCCTATAGTAGAGATAGGATTCATTTGACTCCTCGCCCAAGCCGGAGCCCGAGTTATAGCAGACATATGGATTCAGAGGCCTTGTCAAGCAACGCCCAGCGCCGTAACCAGCCAGGTGGGTATAATCCAGTACAGGACATGATACGTCGAGAGGATGAGCGGGCGGCTCAGCAGGCGGCTCACCAAACCTTCCCGGATTATCCAACAACCTCTATTAAGGCAGGCGCCACAAGAACCGGCGGTGTAACATCCCAAATTTTCAATTTGGAATGTTATACATTAGATCATCATGCATATCATATTTTATTTTGCATTTTGGTTGATCCTAGAAATTCTACGCAACTCAATGACCCACGGAGAGAGTTGGGGATTTCGTTATTTTCATATTTGAGTTCTCTCAAATTTTGAGAATAGGATCATTTGATTTTATTTATTTTATCGTCAATTATTTCTATTACAAAAATATGAGAGAGAGAATAAAATGACTTTCCCAAAATAAAGAAATATTGAGGATTTAATAATAAAATAAAATAAGATTTTATTTCGGAGTTTTTCGGTGTTTTATTTGAATTTAGGAAAAATGTGTGTTTTTCAAAATTGCATTCAGGGCCCAAATAAATGTTCACCTTGTGCGGCTTCATTTTAGAAGCCCGTGAAAATTTATTTCGGAATTTTTGGAGTCCGTTTAGTATTTCTTTTTATTTTTCTTCCGAGCGGAATAATTAAAAAAAGAGAGAAAAAAATTTCGGCGTTCGTCGTTTTTTCTTTTTCTCGGATTAAATCCGCGATTTTTCGGATCGCGATTCCTGATCCGATTTTCGTTTTAGTTTAGCTTTTCGCTCGTTTATCGGAATCAGGCGATTCAAGCGCCTAGAGATTCGTCTCGAAACCCTCTATTCGTTTAAACAACTTAAACAAGATTTTGCTACTGTAAAATTTGCCCTAGATCCAGATTACTAGAACGAAGTTGTTTTCTATCGCCGTTTGACTTTCGTTGCTTCGTTTGATTTGATTCTTTTTGCCAACCCGAGTTCTTAAGTTGAACCTTCTGGTTAGATCTCTTATTTGAGTTTTACTTGTGCATTAGATGAGTACTTATTGTATGCTTGTTTGTTTTCTGCGATAGAGTACCCGGAGTGCGCCGCCTGTTACTACGAATCGTTAGGTTTCGCGGATCATCAGTAAGGCAAGTAACACTTTGATCATACCTCCTACTACCCAGTTTTATTGCATTAGGTCAATCCTCAAACATTGCATGATTAGTATCTAATTAAATTGTGGGACGGGAAGTAGTTGAGGTAGTACCTATTACCTGGTTATTATCAAAACCCTTGGGAGTTACTATTACGTTATGCTTACATTGCCATGCTATGCTCGTAGACGTGGATTGGGTTTTTGAGAGTATTCATGACAGATGTGAGATTGTTAATTAATGGTTTACTTAAGGTGGCAACTTAAACACACATCTGGGTGGATTGAGGCATCGGGTTATTCCAGGATTGCCTGTCTAGGCACCTGGGTAGACCAGGATTTCCTGTTTTTTTATGGACCGCCACCCAGGCTCAAAGGGATCATGAGATTATTCATGCTAGAAACTTCTGTGTGCAGCCACAAGCTATTATGGGCTCTAGCATAGTTGACTAAGTCGTGCGAACTCTTACAGTGGTAGACTAGCAGATGTAGGGGATGTAGGTGGTACGGTCTACCCGATCGTAAGGTGCTAGCGCTTCTGAAACACTATGTCTCGGTCATCCGTCTTCTCAAACACCATGTAGTGCGAGAAACCAAACGGAGGCGATCGAGTCTTGTGGGGAAAAGTGTGCAAACCTCTGCAGAGTGTAATAAACTAATCATGGTTAGCCGTGTCCCCGGTTATGGACATCTTGAGTATCTAGTACTTGGATTTTCATGTGAATCTCAACATGTTACTCTAAATTAATTTTGTTGGGTTATGTTTAATGATGATGCTTAATTGGGATTGAGAATGCAGTCAACCATTCTCAATGTTTAACAACCACCATGATAGTTAAATAAATTTATTCCTTTGAAGTAGGGAAAAATTGGCTTTATGCAAAACTGTAACCATAGAGCTTTCTACCAGCCAAATATGCATATAGTATAGCTGTTTCATTCCATTACTCTCTATGTGTTACCTTGCCAGCATATTCCATGTGCTGACCCGTTTTCAGGCTGCAACGTTAATGTTGCATACTTTTCAGACGACGATTAAGGAGTTTTTAGGTCGTGGTCCTATACTCAGTGATGCCGTTGGAGTTGATGGACTCACTTATCTTCCAAGCCTTCCGATGTTATCGTTATTAGATGGCCTTAAGCCATACTTATTGTAATAAGTTCTATTTTGAGACACTCGATGTAATAAGTGTGTGATTGCTACTCTGTTATAAATCCTCTGAGTACTGTGTGGTGTCAGTATTACTGATCCAGGGATGACACCGGAGCACAGAGATCAGACTGTTTGAGGTCTGGTCGCTACAGAGATGGTATCAGAGCACACGTTGACTGTAGGACACGACCACTAAGCTAAAAGACCTAGATCACTATTCACTCTCTTCTCTTTTGACTTCTCATCTTTTCTACTCTTTTAGGATGGCGGATGCAAGGAACAAGTTCACACAACCGAAAGAAGATACACCCTTTGGACGTCACTTGAAGGAAGTCACTAGATACCTGAACATAGGAGTACCAAGCTTAACGGGAACCTACAACGCCACTTTACTTGAAGAAGAGCGCTGGATGATTCAAGTTCAAGTTCCTGGCAGGACGTTCATGCCAGTCACTAAGCCCATAGAGTTTTCTTTTGATGCACCAACTTGGAGTCTAGGAAAGAGCATGGCGGCTCACATCGCCATGGGACACATTGGAGAAGTCTACCGCAAGGATCTCAAGGATACTATCTACCAGATTTGTGGGCGCCGAGATGAACACTGGGAGATGATCAGCACCAGGAAGGATAGATCAATTGCAGCTTTTATCCAGGAGCTAAACCAGCACATTCGACGACAGGAGAACCAGATGTGCGCCGACATGATAGATCTGAAGAAGGCTAAGACTAGAATCAAGGAACTGGAGGAAGAACTCAAGGCTACACGTGAAGATTATGAAGAAGAAATTGAAGTATTGGTGAAGAAGAATGACGACCTGATCAAGAAGATTGGAATATTTATGGGAGACCCTACGCCAGTAGATGAAGACGAAGAACCCACGGAGATTAGCCCGGAAGACTACATCATCATCGACGGCACCGACTCGGATCCAGATGATAGCGATGATGACTATGTTGATGAAGCTGGAGCAGATATCATGGAGTCTGCAACCGAAGAATATTTCTAGTAGACCACCTTATTAGTAGTAGTAGTCCACCATGTAAATATAGTAGTCCGAGCACTTTTGCGATAGTTAGATCGATTGTATGCCTTGTTTGATTGATTGAAGTGAATTGTTTGTTTTTGCCTCATGTGCATATGGGTAGTGTTTTCTCTTTAGACCCCCTCTATTCTTACATCTCATCTTTTCTAAACCCTCAGATGCCCCCGAGACGTGACCCCGGATTTGCTTTTCCACCGGAGGTCACCTAGTTGATCCAGCAGCAGAACACATTGATGCATTTTGTAGGACCTTGAAGTAGATGTGTCTAGAGGGGGGTGATTAGATACTTAGTGCTAAAGTTGCAGTTTTTAAGCCTTTCCAGTTTAAGTGGAGTTTAGGCACAATTTCAACATTCATAATACATATCAAGCAAGCATGCAAAGAGTATATAGGCAGCGAAAAGTAAAGCATGCAACTTGCAAGAATGTAAAGGGAAGGGTTTGGAGAATTCAAACGCAATTGGAGACACGGATGTTTTTCCCGTGGTTCGGATAGGTGGTGCTATCCTACATCCACGTTGATGGAGACTTCAACCCACGAAGGGTAACGGTTGCGCGAGTCCACGGAGGGCTCCACCCATGAAGGTTCCACGAAGAAGCAACCTTGTCTGTCCCACCATGGCCATCGCCCACGAAGGACTTGCCTCACTAGCAGTAGATCTTCACGAAGTAGGTGATCTCCTTGCCCTTACAAACTCCTTGGTTCAACTCCACAATCTTGTCGGAGGCTCCCAAGTGACACCTAGACAATCTAGGAGACACCACTCTCCAAGAAGTAACAAATGGTGTGTTGATGATGAACTCCTTGCTCTTGTGCTTCAAATGATAGTCTCCCCAACACTCAACTCTCTCTCACAGGATTTGGATTTGGTGGAAAGGAGATTTGAGTGGAAAGCAACTTGGGGAAGGCTAGAGATCAAGATTCATATGGTAGGAATGGAATATCTTGGCCTCAACACATGAGTAGGTGGTTCTCTCTCAGAACATATGGGTTGGAAGTGTAGATGTGTTCTGATGGGTCTCTCCACGAATGAAGAGGAGGTGGAGGGGTATATATAGCCTCCACACAAAATCTAACCGTTACACACAATTTACCAATCTCGGTGGGACCGAATCAACAAACTCGGTCAGACCGAAATAGTAAACCTAGTGACCGTTAGAGTTTTCAGTGGGACTGACTGGATCAACTCGGTGGGACCGATGTGCTAGGGTTAGGGTAAATCCAAAACTCGGTTTGACCGAATACTCAAACTCGGTGGGACCAATTTGGGTAATAAGTGAAACAGAGAGTTGACCAAACAAACTCGATGGGGCCGATTGCATATCTCGGTGGGACCGAAAGTATTGCAATAGGTAACAGAGAGTTTGCAAGCCCATCTCGGTGAGACCGAGATCCCATCGGTGAGACCGAATTGATTAGGGTTTTGGCAGTGACTATGACAAGTGAAACTCGGTGGCGCCGGATAGAAACAATTGGTAGGTCCGAGTTTGGCTTTGGGTGTAGGTCATATGTGGAAGTGAGAAAGTAGTTGAGGGCTTTGGAGCATATCACTAAGCACTTTGAGCAAGCAAGCCATTAAGCAACACTCATCCCTCCTTGATAGTATTGGCTATTCCTATGGACTCAATGTGATCTTGGATCACTAAAATGTAAAATGGAGAGTCTTGAGCTTTAAGCTTTAGCCAATCATTTGTCCTTAGCATCTTGGAGAATTTCCCACAACCTTTAGTCCATGCCACTCCATTGTTGAACTTATCTGAAACATACTAGATAGAAACGTTAGTCCAACAAGAGATATGTTGTCATTAATTACCAAAACCACCTAGGGAGCACTTGTGCTTTCAATCTCCCCCTTTTTGGTAATTGATGGCAACATACATCAAAGCTTTAGATAAAGATATAAAGAACAGCAAGTAAAGCTTTGGAAGGACATGTAACAAGCATAGGCTCCCCCTACATGTATGCACTCATGTAAATGTGAAATATAGAGGCATGTGAGAGCATAACCATGACAGAGTAGGCAATGTGTTACATGTATCTTGGCCATATGCATCAGAGCAAAAGATTATCAAGGAAAATACCTTCATGCTCATGAGTCCTTCTTGCAAATAGTATGTACATAAGCAAGAATTCCTCATACTCATGATTTTGATGCATACACTTACCTTGTAGTCCTTAGCTGGCTTAGGATGGAATGAACCTGCACAAACAAGGTTAGATAACACAGGTACCTCCACTAGCCAGAGCAAACCAAAGAAGCCACAAGAGTACCAAGACTGGGATGACATGTAGAGAGTGAGTACAAGGTACCACAATGGATTCAACATGTCCCCAAGAGTAAAGATATGCAATGAATTTGACTGATTTCTTTCCCTTAGGTGTCTTGCCCCCCCCCCCCTGAATCTTACATGGGATATTGGGAGAAGATAGGGAACAGAAAATCAGAGCTGAAAGATACAAATGGATAGAACTTAATGCAAATAAGCATATATGAACATGTCTTTCCCCCAAAAAGACATGTGACATCTCTCCTCTTGAACATCAAGCATCTGGGATCCTTGAGTATTCTCTCCCCCTGGAAATCTCTTTACCCCCCTTAATACTTTCTCCCTTGTAGGTGATGTGATCTCTCTCTCCTGCAAGCTTTGATGTGATCTCTCTCTCTCTCCCCCTTTGACATCAATTTCCAAGAAGGGCTTTCTGGAATCCGTCGTATAGGTTTGGTCCTGGAGACTCAGCACAAAGCAATGGATAAAACTGGGATGCTTGTAGAGGACAAGATTCATTGAGTAGAGCTGGATCAGAAGAAATATAGAACAAGTGGCAAACTGTTTTTCCTGTTGCGAAGTCGGTGGCACTGAGTGGCATGTTTCGGTGGTACCGAAAGGATTCGGTTGGACCGAAAACTACAAGTCGGTGAAACCGAGTTCAACACAGAGAAAAACACTTGTCACCTCAGCTCACTAAACATGTAGGATCTCACAAAGATTTGCAATGAATTAACTGAAGGATTTGCAAGGAATTGAATGCAGAAAATGCAGATCAAAAACAAAAAGAAAAGGGAAAAAAACTGAAGGATCTAGATGAAGAACACAAGAGAACTTTATCTAGAGTTGGGCGGTGACATAGTCACCTATGTTAGAGTATATTGACTTAGGAGTCAAGTGAGAACACTTGATCATAGGTCATACTCATCGTTTAAGCTCAAAATGGGGTTACCATTTTTCGTTTAAGCATCTTGATGTATTCACATCTTGGTGAGTTGCTTTGACTCATGTCTTGGAGTAAAGCTTCTCTAAGATGGAATAACATACCTTGGGTGGCGGTGTGGGTCTTGCTCATGTAGTTGAACTTGTGTGGGTGCTCAAGGTTGATGTAGCTCATCAAGAGTTGGGAGCACCACTTGGAGTTTGAGTTCATCTACATACATGGGTTAGTTCTTGCAAGGAAGAGCACTTGTGTATCCAAAAATGACAATCATGAAGCTCAACATAGAATTTGTCAAAGGATATGTTTGAATGGTTTTGTGCTTCCTTGTCTTCAACCACCATTGTGTAGAGACTTGGTAATGTAGAGATTGCTCAAGATGTGAGTGAGTCACAATCTCATGGAATTAGATTCAACCAAGCACCCACATGGGTTAGACAACATGCAAGGTACAAATATATCCAAGACATAAGATAGTCATCATAAGAGATATACCATGGATTAGTCATAAGCTCATGTCTTGCATGTATCCAATGGAGTTCCTACTCCAAGTTCGAAGCATCAATAATGTTCAATTCACCTCTCAACCTGCAAAATACTTTCTCATCAAGAGGTTTAGTAAATATATCCGCTAATTGCTTATCGGTGCGAACATGCTTAAGATCAATGTCACCCTTAGCAACATGGTCTCGAATGAAATGATGACGTACTTCAATATGCTTAGTTCAAGAATGTTGTACGGGATTATGACCGATTTTGATAGCACTTTCATTTTCACAAAGCAGTGGAACATGTTTCACATAGATCCCATAATCTTTAAGAGTTTGGGTCATCCAAAGTAATTGAGCACAACATGAACCAGCGGCAATGTATTCCGCTTCAGCGGTGGATAAGGATACCGAGTTTTGTTTCTTGGAAGACGAAGACACAAGAGATCTACCAAGAAATTGACAAGTACCCGAAGTGGACTTTCTATCAACCTTGTCTCCGGCATAATCCGAGTCGGAATAGCCAACAAGATCAAAAGAAGACCTCTTAGGATACCAAATGCCAAATTTTGGTGTATGAATTAAGTATCTCACTATCCTTTTCACGGCCTTAAGATGACATTCTTTAGGAGCGGCTTGATATCGTGCACACATGCACACACTTAGCATAATGTCGGGACGTGAAGCACATAGGTATAACAAAGAACCAATCATAGAGCGATAAACCTTTTGATCAACCGGTTCACCATCTTTGGTTAAATCAAGATGTCCACTAGTAGGCATGGGTGTAGGCATACCTTTGCTTTCTTGCATATCGAACTTCTTGAATAAGTCCTTGGTGTACTTTGTTTGAGAGACAAATGTACCTTCCTTAGTTTGTTTGATTTGCAAACCGAGAAAGAATTTGAGTTCACTCATCATAGACATTTCAAACTTCTCTGACATTAGCTTTCCAAACTTTTCACTAAAGAGAGGGTTAGTTGAACCAAATATGATATCATCAACATAAATTTGGCATACAAATAGTTCTCCATTAACCCTTTTAGTAAAAAGAGTAGAATCAATTTTACCAATTTCAAACCCACTTGCAATAAGGAACTTGGTCAAGCATTTATACCATGCTTTAGGAGCTTGTTTAAGACCATAAAGAGCTTTGTGAAGTTTGTAAACATGATTTGGTTTCTTAGGATTGATAAAGCCGGGAGGTTGTTTGACATGAACTTCCTCCTCTATTTCACCATTAAGAAAAGCACTTTTAATGTCCATTTGGTACAAGGTGATATTATGGTGATTAGCATAGGCAAGTAAGATGCGAATGGACTCAAGTCTAGCAACGGGAGCATATGTCTCACCATAGTCCATACCTTCGACTTGTGTGTACCCTTGGGCGACGAGACGTGCTTTGTTGCGAACCACTTGTCCATCTTCATCTTGCTTGTTGCGAAACACCAATTTGGTACCAATGATGTTGTGGTTGTTGTCGGGCTTCTCAACCAATGTCCAAACTTGGTTTCTCTCAAAGTTGTGTAGCTCTTCATGCATAGCGTTTATCCAATCCGGATCTTCCAATGCTTCTTCAACCTTCATAGGTTCAATGCTAGAGATGAATGAATAGTTTTCACAAAAATTAGCTAAACGAGTTTTTGAGCGAGTGATTCTCCCGGTTTGTATATCATTGTAGATTTGCTCGACGGGATGATCTTTGGCAATTCTTGCTCGAACTCGTGAGAGTTTTTGCTTGGGTCTTCGTTGAACATCTTATTCATCTTGTTCTTCTTCTTGGCCTTCTTCATTGTTGATGTTATCATTCTCTTGTGGTGGAGAAGGAGGTTGTTGATGTTCGTCTTGATGCATTTCCTTGTCTTCTTCATCTTGGTGTGTCCCACTTGTGGATGCTTCCGTATCAATTCTTGGTTCACCTTGTCGTGAAGTAGAAGCTTCCACTTGGACGGACCAGGTACTCTCCTTCACCTCCGTTGGACGAATTTTGCCAATAGACAAGTCTTGGATTGCTTCTGAAGGGTCTTTGTCTCCTACATCGATTGGCAATTGCTCTACTTGCGAGCCATTAGATTCATCAAACTTCACATCTACCGTCTCTTCAACCTTTCAGGTGAAATTGTTGTAGACACGGTAAGTGTGAGAGTTTGAGCCATAACCAAGTAGAAAACCTTCATGAGATTTAGGAGCAAACTTTGAATGACGATGCTTGTCAAGAATGTAGCACTTAGAGCCGAATACTCAAAGGTATCCAACTTGGGGTTTGTTACCGGTGAGGAGCTCGTATGCCGTCTTGCCGAGTAGTTTGTGAAGATACAAGCGATTTGTTGCATGACAAGCTATCTCAACCGCTTCTGTCCAAAAGTGCTTCGGCGTCTTGTACTCATCAAGCATCGTTCTCGCCATTTCGATGAGCGTCCAGTTCTTCCTCTCCACAACTCCATTTTGTTGAGGTGTGTACGTAGCCGAGAACTCATGTGAAATCCCTTCTTCGTCAAGAAAGGTGTCGACATTTGCGTTCTTGAACTCCGTTCCATTGTCACTCCGAACCTTCTTGATCTTCACGTCAAACTGATTTTGGGCCTTCCTAGCGAAGTTTTTGAAGATCTTCTGGACCTGCGACTTGTCATCAAGAAAGAACACCCACGTAAATCTTGAAAAATCATCAACTATAACTAGACCAAAAGAATTTCCACCGAGACTCTTGTAGGCGTTGGGACCAAAAAGATCCATATGAAGTAGCTCGAGTGGCCTCCTTGTGGTCATGATGTTCTTCACGGGATGCCTTCCTCCAACCTGTTTACCTGCTTGACAAGCACTGCAAAGTCTATCCTTATCAAATATGACATCGTTAACTCCAAGGATATGATTTCCTATAATAAGCTTATCAAGGTTTCTCATGCCAACGTGACCTAGTCGTCTATGCCACAACCAACCTTTTGAGGATTTAGCAATAAAGCAAGTTTTAGGTTGTGCCCGTTTAGAGAAATCGACAATGTAAAGATCACCTCTACGCATACCGCTAAAGACCATTTTATGATTGTCTCGACGAAACACTTGGCAATCTACCTCAGTAAATAGGACATTCAAACCGAAATCAGCAAGTCTAGATACTGAAAGTAAGTTGTAGCCAAGAGATTAAACGAGCATGACATTTTGAATGGAACTATCATGTGAGGTGGCCACCTTACCAAGGCCAACCACTTTACCCTTTGAGTTATCACCAAAGGTGACATATTTTCGAGGGCCGTCATTTTCAGCAAACTCACGGAACATCTCTTTATCTCCGGTCCTATGATTAGTACATCCACTATCAAGAACCCATTCCTTTCCTCCTGACACATATCCCCGAAGATTTGCCGTAAGACCAAAATGTCTCATTGCATCATCAAGATCGAAGTCACTATCATCATCATCATCATCATCATAGTATCCATGTTCACCATGACCTTGTGACTCATCATTTCCTAGAGAGGGTAATTCATTAGATAAATGATCATCAAAGTGGTCACCTTTATGAATTCTTATAGCTTCAAATATAATATCACTAATGGTACCAATATCTCCTTTAGCACGCTTGAGATTGGCAAGCTCAAATAGACAATCACCAAAACTAGGATCACTAGAGTTCATCTTACTCAAGGCAATAGATTTATGGAGAATTTCATCCAAATTTTTCAAGGAATAATCGGGAAATCGTTCCACAAGAAATTTCCATATAGTGTAGGCACAATTAAGAGTAGGCAAACTAGCAATCAAATTTTTGGGCAATCCTCTAATGATGAGCTCAATAGTTCTAAGATTGCGAATCATGTCAATATCTTCATCTAGGGTAGGATGCAAAGGATCAATATGAGGTGCACAAGGGCTGGCAATATACTTGTTCAAATGATATTGATTGAAAATTACAAGCATCTCATTCTTCCACTCATGAAAATACTCTCCATCAAGAATAGGCACTCTATGTCTAAGACTCCCTAAAGTAGACACATCCATCTTCCTCCAATGGTGATTAAACCAAGGCAATGGAGACCAAAGCTCTGATACCACTTGTAGGACCTTGAAGTAGATGTGTCTAGAGGGGGGTGATTAGACACTTAGTGCTAAAGTTGTAGTTTTTAAGCCTTTCCGATTTAAGTGGGGTTTAGGCACAATTTCAACATTCATAATACATATCAAGCAAGCATGCAAAGAGTATATAGGCAGCGGAAAGTAAAGCATGCAACTTGCAAGAATGTAAAGGGAAGGGTTTGGAGAATTCAAACGCAATTGGAGACACGGATGTTTTTCCCGTGGTTCGGATAGGTGGTGCTATCCTACATCCACGTTGATGGAGACTTCAACCCACGAAGGGTAACGGTTGCGCGAGTCCACGGAGGGCTCCACCCACGAAGGGTCCATGAAGAAGCAACCTTGTCTATCCCACCATGGCCATCGCCCACGAAGGACTTACCTCACTAGCGGTAGATCTTCACGAAGTAGGCGATCTCCTTGCCCTTACAAACTCCTTGGTTCAACTCCACAATCTTGTCAGAGGCTCCCAAGTGACACCTAGCCAATCTAGGAGACACCACTCTCCAAGAAGTAACAAATGGTGTGTTGATGATGAACTCCTTGCTCTTGTGCTTCAAATGATAGTCTCCCCAACACTCAACTCTCTCTCACAGGATTTGGATTTGGTGGAAAGGAGATTTGAGTGGAAAGCAACTTGGGGAAGGCTAGAGATCAAGATTCATATGGTAGGAATGGAATATCTTGGCCTCAACACATGAGTAGGTGGTTCTCTCTCAGAACATAGGGGTTGGAAGTGTAGATGTGTTCTGATGGCTCTCTCCACGAATGAAGAGGAGGTGGAGGGGTATATATAGCCTCCACACAAAATCTAACCGTTACACACAATTTACCAATCTCGGTGGGACCGAATCAACAAACTCGGTCAGACCGAAATAGTAAACCTAGTGACCGTTAGAGTTTTCGGTGGGACTGACTGGATCAACTCGGTGGGACCGATGTGCTAGGGTTAGGGTAAATCCAAAACTCGGTTTGACCGATTACTCAAACTCGGTGGGACCGATTTGGGTAATAAGTGAAACAGAGAGTTGACCAAACAAACTCGGTGGGGCCGATTGCATATCTCGGTGGGACTGAAAGTATTGCAATAGGTAACAGAGAGTTTGCAAGCCCATCTAGGTGAGACCGAGATCCCATCGGTGAGACCGAATTGATTAGGGTTTTGGCAGTGGCTATGACAAGTGAAACTCGGTGGCGCCGGATAGAAACAATCGGTAGGTCCAAGTTTGGCTTTGGGTGTAGGTCATATGTGGAAGTGAGAAAGTAGTTGAGGGCTTTGGAGCATATCACTAAGCACTTTGAGCAAGCAAGCCATTAAGCAACACTCATCCCTCCTTGATAGTATTGGCTATTCCTATGGACTCAATGTGATCTTGGATCACTAAAATGTAAAATGAAGAGTCTTGAGCTTTAAGCTTTAGCCAATCCTTTGTCCTTAGCATCTTGGAGAATTTCCCACAACCTTTAGTCCATGCCACTCCATTGTTGAACTTATCTGAAACATACTAGATAGAAACGTTAGTCCAACAAGAGATATGTTGTCATTAATTACCAAAACCACCTAGGGAGCACTTGTGCTTTCACAGTTGCTAGTCCAAAATCAGAATCAGGGGAACAACAACAACAACAACCCACCACCACCACCACCTGTTGACCACTTAGCCCGTTTTCTTAGGCTGAACCCGCCGGTGTTTTCCAGTAGCACCGAGCCGATAGTAGCAGATGATTGGCTCCGCAAGACAGCTAGGGAGTTAACCACAGCAGGATGCACGGATGCGGAGAAGGTGAATTTTTCGGCACATCAGCTAGAAGGACCCGCAGCATCCTGGTGGGAGAATTTCATAGCCACTTTCCCTGTAGACACTGTCACATGGGACCAGTTTAAGCAGGCTTTTCGTACTGCACATGTTTCAGCAGGAGCTATGGCCATGAAGAAGCGTGAGTTTCGCAACTTGCGCCAAGGAGGAAGGACAGTTGGCCAGTATGTGGAGGAATTTAGTAAGTTAGCATGTTATGCCCCAAATGACGTCGCTACGGATGCAGCTAAGCAGGAGAAGTTTTTGGAAGGACTGAATGATGAGCTGAGCATGCAGTTGATGGTAGCCACCTTCAACAACTACCAGGAGTTGGTAGATCGTGCTCTTATGATTGAAGGGAAGCAACAGCAAATTGAGAATCGCAAGAGGAAGTATGGACAAGGAAACTATAATTCAGGAGCTCAGCAGAAGCCACGTTTTACCCCTAGACCAGGAGGACATTTTCAGCATACCCATGGAGGAGGTAGCTCGCACAATCACAATGGCACCAAGAATGGAAATGGCAATGGAGGAAGTAACGGCCAGAATCGCACAAACCCCTCAACCCCAGCCAAGAAGGACCTGAGCCAAGTCACTTGTTTTAAGTGTCAGAAAACTAGACATTATGCCAATGAATGTCCTGAAGGCCAAAATGGCAATGGAAGTTCTGGGAAGAAGCCGAACCCTTTTAACAGGGGACAAGTGAACCACGTTAGCGTGGAGGAGGTTGAAGCTCAGCCCGATGCAGTAATAGGTAAGTTTTTGGTTAAGACATTTACTGCACTCGTTCTTTTTGATACTGGAGCATCGCATTCATACATCTCAAGGGGATTTGTGGATAAGTATAACCTACCAACCCAAGCCCTTAGGTCACCCATGTTAGTAACCTCGCCCGGAGCAGAGTATGTGGCTAGTCTATGGTGTGATCGGTTACCATTAAGGATTGGTAACTATGTTTTTCCCTTAGACCTAATAGTATTAGAATCCCAAGGATTGGATGTGATATTAGGCATGGATTGGTTATCAAAGTATGAAGGGAATATTGAGTGTACTAGCAAGTCAATTTTGCTTACCACACCAGAAGGGAGAAGGATCAAGTATGTATCCCGGCATGTGCCAAAGAGGACTCAAGTAAATTGCCTAACAGGAGTTGTGCAGGAGGAAGTACCAGTGGTAAGGGATTTTCCTGAAGTATTTCCAGAAGAGTTGCCCGGCATGCCACCGGATAGAGATATTGAGTTTTTGATTGAGCTATTGCCAGGCACAGGGCCAATATCAAAGAGACCATATAGGATGCCAGCAAAGGATTGGTGGAAATTAAGAAGCGGATTAAGGAGTTACTGGATAAGGGATATATTCGCCCAAGTTCTTCACCTTGGGGATCGCCAGTACTTCTAGTGGAGAAAAAGGATGGATCGTTAAGTATGGTTGTTGATTATCAAGGATTCAATGAAGTAACGATCAAGAACAAGTACCCGCTACCAATGATCAATGATCTGTTTGATCGATTGCAAGGAGCTAAGGTATTTTCCAAGATCGATCTGTGATCAGGATACCACTAGTTGAAGATTCGAGAACAGGATATTCCTAAGACAGCTTTTACCACCAGGTATGGGCTGTATGAGTATACCGTTATGTCATTTGGTCTGACTAACGCACCTGCCTATTTTATGAACATGATGAACAAAGTCTTTATGGAGTTTTTGGATAAGTTCGTCGTAGTGTTCATTGATGATATCCTGGTTTATTCGAAGAATGAAGAGGAACATAAGGAGCATTTGCATTTGGTACTTGGAAAGCTCAGAGAACATCAATTATATGCCAAGTTCAGCAAATGTGAGTTTTGGTTGAAGGAAGTAGGATTCCTCGGACACGTTATATCCGGAGAAGGTATAGCAGTTGACCCCATGAAAGTTAAAACCGTGACCAAGTGGGAAGCCCCAACAACAGTTGGAGAGATTCGGAGTTTTCTGGGACTCGCAGGATACTACCGGAGATTTATTGAGAATTTCTCACGGATTGCGAAGCCTATGACTGAGTTGTTGAAGAAGGATACCAAGTTCATATGGACGGAGGAATGTGAGGCTAGTTTCCAAGAGTTGAAGAAACATTTGGTTACCTCACCAGTGTTGATTTTACCAGACCAGACCAAAGATTATGAGGTGTATTGTGACACTTCACGTCGAGGACTTGGAGCAGTGCTTATGCAGGAAGGGAGAGTTGTTTCATATGCCTCAAGACAACTGAAGCCTCATGAGTTGAATTATGCCACGCATGATTTGGAGTTAGCAGCCGTAGTGCATGCATTGAAGACATGGAGACATTTTCTCATTGGAAATCATTGTGAGGTGTACACGGATCATAAGAGTTTGAAGTACATTTTCACACAGAAGGAGTTGAATATCAGACAAAGGAGATGGTTGGAGCTTATCAAGGATTATGATATGAAATTGCATTATCACTCCGGAAAGGCTAATGTAGTAGCTGACGCATTAAGCCGTAAGAGCCATGTCAATACGTTAATGACGGGAGGAATACCAAGGGAGTTAGCCAAAAATCTTCGTGAACTATGTTTGGAAATAGTTCCGAGAGGCTATGTAGCAGCAATGGAGATTCAGTCAACCTTGATGGATAAAATCAGGGAAGCTCAGAAAGCTGGCGAAGAGATTGCCACTATAAAGGAGAAACTTAGTAAAGGAAAAGCTAAAGGATTTCGTGAGGATGAGCACGACACCCTATGGTTTGAAGACCGTATTTACATGCCCAATGACCCGAAGATCAGGAAGTTGATACTGCAAGAGGCACACGACTCACCGTATTCAATTCACCCAGGAAATACCAAGGTGTATTTGGATTTGAAGGATATTTTCTTGTGAACAGGAATGAAGAAGGATATTGCGGAGTATGTAGCAGTTTGTGATGTATGTCAGAGAGTAAAGGCAGAGCATCAGAAGCCAGCAGGATTGTTACAACCATTGCCGATACCCGAATGGAAGTGGGATAAGCTAGGCATGGATTTTCTCACGGGATTGTCCAGGACTCGTTCAGGCTATGAATCGATTTGGGTTGTAGTTGATCGATTAACGAAAGTAGCTCATTTCATCCCGGTAAAGACCACTTACACCAGTGCTAAGTTGGCAAAGATATACATGACCAGGATCGTATGTTTGCATGGAGTTCCAAGGAGTATCGTATCAAACAGAGGAACCCAGTTTACCTCAAAGTTCTGGAAGCAGTTGCATGAAACTTTGGGAACCAGGCTAGAATTCAGTACAGCTTTTCATCTACAGACAGATGGACAGACCGAGAGAGTCAATAAGATTTTGGAGGATATGCTGAGAGCTTGTGCGCTAGATTATGGATCTAGTTGGGACGATAATTTGCCATATGCAGAGTTCTCTTACAACAACAGTTACCAAACCAGTTTAAAGATGGCCCCTTTCGAAGCCTTGTACGGAAGGAGGTGCAGGACACCGTTGTCATGGGACGAAGTTGGAGACCGCTAGTTGTTTGGACCTGACTTGATTAAAGAGTTTGAATAGAAGGTGAAGTTGATTCGCGATAGGCTCAAGATAGCCCAGTCCAGACAGAAAAGTTATGCAGATTCTAAACACAAGGAGACAGTTTACGAAGTCGGAGACAGAGCTTATCTTCGAGTATCTCCACTTCGGGGAACAAAGCGTTTTGGATGTTAAAGGGAAGTTAGCACCACGATTTGTAGGACCATATCGAGTTTTGGAGCGTATGGGAGAAGTGGTGTCACATCCCTAGTTCTGGTATGACCTAGGCTAGCCCTTCATGCTTGCATCATGTTTAAACTCCATTTAAATTTGAAATGGGGATTTGTGAACCCTCAGAAATCATTTTTTGAAAATGACCCAGATAAAAAGTGCTCCAAAAGGGTCCAAGAAAATGTTCATGTCTCTCTCTGAAAATATTGGTGAGAGGTAAAATTCAAACCAATATTTTTAGGAGCTCATAGATATTTATTTTGGGCATTTGGATTTAATGAATAATTATTTGCTTTGGATATATATTTGTTATATATAATATATGTCCAAAAATTATGTTAGTTGTTGAGGAGCTCTGGAATACTACCACTAGCTCCTGCGAAAATTGGCATAAGTAAATTAATTGATTTAGTATTTCTATTAAATCAAAACAAATGTCAGAAAAATAGAAAAGAAAAACAAAAATGGAAAAACCTACTTGGACCTTACCTGCGGCTAGCTCCTCTGCTGGCCCAGCACTGTGCGGCCTGGCCCGGCCCAACTGGCCAAGCCAGTCATCCTCCTCCTTGCCAGGAGGAGGCGAAGGAGGGCACGGCGAGCGCGCGCATGCACGCCACGCCCCTGCCCGCCTGCCCCCCCCCCCACTTCCCCTCGGCGCTATCCACCCCAGAGAGCTCCACCGAGCCACCTAGCCTCTCCTCACTCTCTCCCGAGCTCTCTCCTCTCCTCTGCTCGTCTTCTCTCCCGCGCCCGAACGCCACCGCAGCACGTCGCCGTGAGCCACCGCGACCATCGCCACCGCCTCGTCCCTTGCTACTGTCCAGGAGCACCGCCGCCCTCGACTACGCCTCCTCGTCGAGCTGGACGACGCCAGGAGCACTGCAGCATCGCCACCGCCACCATCCCCTTCGTCGGAGACGCGGATCGCCGCCGCTAAATTCGTCGCTGACTGGTCCTCCCCGAGCTCACCGACGACGCCTTCAAGTTCGTTGTGAGCTCCCCTTCCCCCTCCCCCTAGCCCCGTAGCTCGAGCGCCCCCCTAGCCCTGTCGGCCACCTTGGCTGAGAGCTCCACTTCGCCGTTCATGTCGCTGCCGTGGCCACAGCTGCCATAGCTCGCAACCGAGCTCACCGCCGTTCTCAGTGCCCTCTTGCGTGTCGTTTGCACCCAATCGCAGCCCCCCTAGTGCCCTGTAGCGCTGAACCCGCTGTTCCCGTAGCTCCGGTCGCCGTGGATTACCTCGCCGCGGTCGTCTCCGGCCACCCCTCCTCCTCCTACCTACCCCACTGGATGCGTGAGAGCACGGGCTACGCCCCGGTGCTCCCAGCCGCCGTCCCCGTGCCCTGCAGCGTGGACGCCACCGTGTCCAGAGGTCGCCGGCGACGACCTCGCCGGCCTGACATGCGGGCCCGACCGGCCAGGTGATTAGCTTAAGGCTAATCACCATTTTTGCTAACCCCCTGACACTGACAGTGGGCCCCAGAGCCACTAATCTAAATTAGATTAGGCATAAATCCTCTGTTAACTAACTAAGTCACTAACGTGTGGACCCCACACGTCAGGTTTGACATGGTCAGCTCCGTTGACCTGCTGACGCAGGCATGACGTCATGCTGACGCAATATCTCATTTTCTGGTTTAAAATTAATCAGGAAATTCCAGAATATATTCAAAACTTCAAAAATTCATAGAAATTCAACCGTAGCTCAGATTGAAATAATTTATATATGAAAAATTATCAGAAAAATTCAATCTATCCATCTGTACCATTTTCATGCATGACAAACCAACCTATACTTGCTGTATATATGGAAACACACTTATGGCTTATATAAAGAGCTTATTTGGAGATGCATTTGAATCTTTGGTTCAAATGGACTTCATGCAGTTGAATACTAGTTGCATTAGCTCAAACAGCATCACATCTTCATGCCATGTTTATGCATTAGATTGTTGCATATGTTTGTGTATTGATTGTTGGCACCGTTCCTTCTCGATAGGTCGTGCTCCGGAAGTGTTCGAGAGTACCTATCAGTGAAGCAGTGCCCCCCCTATTGTTCTACCAGGCAAGCAACCCCCCTTGTTCATTCCGATGGAATCCCACTCTCTCACTCCTGCTCTCTTTTATTGCATTAGGACAACAACGATTCAACTGCTACTTTATGCTGCGGTAGTTGAACCCATTCCTCTGCATGACCTGTCATTGCCATAGTAAATAGTTGAAACCCACTAGCATGTGTAGGGGTTGATTGAGCCATGTTGTGTTCTTGCCATGCCATGCCTGCTATTGCTTAGAGTTGTGTCAGGTCTGATTCATCGGGAATGAATTGGAGTGTTATGATATGTTTTGGTGCTGAGAGTTAAACGTGTGAACACAATTTGGTAAAGGTAGCGGTGAGAGGCCATGTAGGAGTACATGGTGGGGTTGTCTCACTGGAACCGTCTTTAAGCACCGAGTTCTGTGTATGTTGTCCAATGACTAGCTACTACCACACATTGGAATGCTTAAGTGCCCCTCCCGACTTATTAGCCAACTTGATCTTTGTCCAGGAGTCGCAAATAGTCTCTGGTGTTTGTAGGTAGTGCTATTTTTCTACCGAGTGGCACCCGGCAGGGTGGACTTGGGACAGACTAGGCACACGTGGCCCGGTGTACTGAGTGGCACCTGGATGGTGGGCTCGGGAACCCTGTACACATCATTTGGGGCCGTGAGCGAAACCTCGGCCGGATCTCCTTGCGGATGGAACCCGAATAGGCGATAAACCTGGACTAGAGTCTTGCGTGGTTAGTCAGGTCGTGGCCGACACCCTCGCCAGGCTTCCGCTTGAAGGTTGCCGAGATACATGACGTGTACATGGCGATAAGTGGCGAGAGCGTGTGTGAAGAAGTACACCCCTGCAGGGTTATCATGATCTATTCGAATAGCCGTGTCCTCGGTTATGGACTTCTTGGATGCTTATGTGGTACATAGACAACTTAAAGTGGATACTCTAAAATACTCAAGACAAGTGTGAGTGCTATGGATGGCCTCCTCGTAGGGAGACGAGGATGAATCCTTAGTGGTGTATTGATGTGGTGATTAGTGGACTCGTGTGCGCTGCCTCATCTCAAAGAAGTTTCTCGTTGTCGTAGAACAGGATAGCCACTGAGTCAAAGCTGGCTTGCTGCAACTAAACCCCACATTACCTTCTTGATACTAATGCATATATGATAGGATCTGATGTAAGTCTTGCTGAGTACCTTTGTACTCACGTTTGCTTTATTTATGTTTTGCAGATGAGACATCTGTCTTACTAGTAGTTCCGCTTGGACTTCGACGAGTAGCTTGTTACCTCAGCTACGATCTTGTACCCTTGGGAGGGTCTTGTAGATAGTCAGGCTTTCCAGCTCTTTTCTTTTGTAGTTGTCTGTACTCAGACATGTAATGCTTCCGTTGCTTGTATGCTCTGAATGATGGGTCATGTGACCCCTGCTTGTATTTATGCTATGTGGCTCTTCTGAGCCTTTATCTATATGAGTTTGCGTTATGTTGTGATGCCATGTTGTACAGCACATACTTGCATGTTATGCGTACGTGTAGCGTGTATTGCTATGTGTGGGATCCGACAATCTGGTTGTTTATCCTTGGCAGCCTATCATATGGGGAAATGTAGTCTAGTGTTTTCTGAGCGATAGTAGTCCGCTACAGCCCGGTCCACCGGAGTCCTGCTAGCCCAGCACTACTGCTCGGAACACCTGACTGGCCGGCATGTGTTTCACTTCGTTCCTGTGTCTGTCCCTTCGGGGAAATGTCACGCGGTGACGACCGGAGTCCTGCCTAGCCTGCTACAGCCCGGGTTCCCCGGAGTCCTGTTAGCCCGGTGCTATAGCCCGGATTCACACGCTGCTGACCGACACGCTCGATGTGAATCATGTATGCCTATTCCCATAGGTTAGGGCCGCTTTGGGTTCACGACTAGCCATGCCGGCCCGGGTTCTCTGTCATATGGATGCTAGCGACACAATCATATACGCGAGCCAAAAGACGCAAACGGTCCTGGGCCATGGTAATGCGACACCGTGGGGATACCGTGTGTGAGGCCGCAAAGTGATATGAGGTGTTACATGCTAGATTGGTGTGACTTAGAATCGGGGGCCCGACAGCCTTGGTATCAGAGCCTGACTGCCTGTAGGATTTCCAAGCCAAACTGGTCAAAGTTGTGTCTAGAAATTCTTTAGTTATGTAAGGGAATTGATTGTGGAAGGGAACGTAAGGCTCTTTTTACTCCTTATACCTCATGCCTTATGATCTGAGTCATCCTATCTTCCTACGGGGTTAAGGAACTAGGCTTCCTCTTCTGTCTATCAGGATCACGTGTTACTACTCCGTAGTCTCTTAGGATGGGTTGATCAGAGTCATATCCCAGTTGAGTACCTCTGGTGTAGCCTGTTTAGTAATATCTCAGAACCTTGAGTAATGATGTTGAGCATGGTGCTACCCCATCTTTTGCAGAATGTCTCATTTTGAGCAGTTTGCTGCCGTTATGCTGCCGGATTTGTCCTAGGAGTTCAAGAGATAGTATTTTTCTCGTACTATAATCTACATCCTTATGATGATGCTGAATCCATCCTTGTTTTCCTTGGTTGGCTCTTCAGGATGTTGCCGGTTAACCGAAGTTCTGTTGCTCATATCCGGAACCACGGAGATGGTAGGGATGAGGATCCTCCTGGCCAGTCTTCATTGGCAGAGTTCATGTTAGAAATGGAGAAGAACAAGCGAGAGTCTAACCACTTGTTAGCACGTATTGAGGAGAACACCTCCCGCCAGCACAAAGAGTTTGTGTCCATCCATGACTTCATCGGTCTGAAACCACCCACCTTCCATCATTCCATTGAGCCACTCGATGCAGATGACTGGCTCCGTAGTATTACACACAAGATGCGTTCTGCGAACGTAGCTGAAAGTGACAAGGTCACCTATGCTGCTTATCACCTGGAAGGTCCTGCCAGTATTTGGTGGCAGAACTACGAGGCTATGCTTCCAGCTGGCCAGATAATCACCTGGAGAGATTTCACCGAGGCTTTCCGTGAGCATCACATTCCTCAGGCTCTCGTTGATCGCAAGAGAGAAGAGTTTTGTAGTTTCACCCAGAGTAAGATGGCTGTTGATGCCTACAGTAGAGAATTTGAGAACCTCGCCCGCTATGCTACAGAAGAAGTGTCCACATACACCAAGAAGCAGGCTAGGTTCCGGAAGGGTCTCAACCCCAAGTTGCGCCGTGATCTCCACCTGCACCATTGCAATACATTCCAGGCTCTTGTGAACAAGGCCATTAATGCGGAGACAGCTCAGCTCACTTACGAGGAGTCTCGTAAGCACACCCGTGATTTGGTTTCTTCCTCCGGCTCTACCTTGCAGAAGCGCCGGTTTTGGGTTCCGAACTCCGCTCTTCCACCCGGTTACTCACCGAGGCCCTCTTATGTGGCACCTCACCCAGTTCAGTTACATGCTCCACCCAGGCCTATTGGTAGACCGCTTGTCAAGGCGGGCCCACGTCCTACTTCAGGGACTTGCTTCACATGCGGAGAGCCAGGACACTATGCATGTGACTGCTCTCAAACCAGCTATGCCCCACCCTAGCCTGAGAAGTCTGTTGGCCGTGATAAGCCATCACGCAAGATGAGTAGTGTCAAGTCAGCTCCCCCTGAACGTGGATGTGCGCATCACGTCTTAGCTAAAGACACTCGTGATGATCCGGATGTCGTTCTTGGTACCCTCCTTGTCAATTGCCATCCAGCTTCGGTTTTGTTCGATACCGGAGCATCTCACTCCTTCATCTCTAAAGGCTATGCTCGTTTGCACGACATGTCATTTTGTGATATGCCAACTCCACTTGAAATCCAAACTCCAGGGTCTAGATGGCAAACTACCCGAATAAGCCATGGTAACGAAATCCTTGTTGACAGACTTGTATTCCTTGCATCACTTATAGCCCTCAAGTCTACAGATATTAACATCATCTTGGGTATGGACTGGATGAAAGCTCATCATGCCAAGATTGATTGTTACACAAGGTCTATTCAGCTTACACACCCATCTGGCAAGATAGTCACCGTCTCCACTAGAGTTGCAAAGCGTCAACTCTATTCTCTTAATGCCAACCCTCTTCCAGACCTTGAAGATATCCCGGTAGTCCGTGACTTTCCGGATGTCTTTCCAGAGGAACTGCCAGGTATTCCACCCGATAGAGATGTAGAATTTGTCATAGATCTTATCCCAGGAACCGCTCCAATCTCTAGGAGACCTTACAAGATGGCACCCTTAGAACTAGCTGAGCTTAAGAAACAACTCGATGAATCCTTGCAAAAGGGTTTCATCCGTCCCAGTTCTTCTCCCTGGGCTTGCCCCGTTCTCTTCGTCAAGAAGAAGGATGGTACGGACCGGATGGTTGTAGATTATCGTCTCGTTAATTTGGTCACAATAAAGAACAAGTATCCGCTCCCCAGGATCAACGACCTGTATGATCAGCTCGCTGGATCCTCAGTCTTTTCCAAGATGGATTTGAGGTTAGGCTACCACCAAATCAAGATCAGAAATGGGGACATTCCTAAGACGGCTTTTGTCACTCGTTATGGTCAGTACGAGTACACCGTCATGTCCTTTGGTCTAACCAACGCTCCAGCTACTTTCTCTCGCTTGATGAACTCGATCTTCATGGAGTACCTAGACAAGTTTGTCGTGGTTTACCTCGATGATATCCTTATTTACTCGAAGAACGAGGAAGAGCATGCCGAACATCTTAGACTTGTGCTAGAAAAACTCAGAGCACACCGCCTTTACGCCAAGTTCTCCAAGTGCGAATTTTGGTTACCAGAAGTGACCTATCTCGGCCACGTAATCTCTGGTAAGGGCATTGCTGTCAATCCCGAAAGAGTTCAGGCCGTTCTTGATTGGACTCCGCCTGAAACAGTTAAGCAAGTTAGGAGTTTCCTTGGTCTAGCCAGTTATTGTCGCCGCTTCGTTGAGAACTTCTCCAAAGTGGCCAAACCTCTCACGGAACTTCTCAAGAAAGATAAAAAGTTTGAGTGGTCCCCACAGTGTGAACACAGTTTTCAGGAACTGAAAAGACGTCTTACTTCTGCTCCCATACTTGTGCCACTGGACTTCACTAAAGACTTTGTTATCTACTGCGACGCCTCACGACAGGGACTAGGTTGCATTCTTATGCAAGATCGCCATGTGATTGCCTATGCATCTCGACAGTTGCATCCACATGAGGAGAATTATCCTACCCATGATCTAGAGCTTGCAGCCGTAGTCTATGCACTTAAGACCTGGCGACATTACCTTCTTGGTAAACGTTGCGAGATTTACACCGATCACCAGAGTCTCAAGTATATCTTCACCCAACCAAATTTGAACCTTAGGCAAAGACGTTGGCTGGAGTTGATCTCAGATTACGACTTAGGGATTACCTACACCCCAGGCAAGGGGAATGTCATGGCTGATGCGCTAAGTCGTAAGTCCTATTGCAACAATCTCATGTTGCAACAGGGCCAGCCACTTCTCCATGAGGAATTATGTAAGCTTAACCTTCACATTGCTCCTCACGGATTCCTTTTTACCTTGGTGGCGAAACCTACCCTTGAGGATCAGATCATTACTGATCAGAAGTTTGATAGGGGTGTTATCCGCATCAAGAGAAACATTAAGAAGGGAGTTGGTGGATGTTTCTCCATGGATGATCGAGGTGTTGTTTTCTTTGAGAATCGCTTGGTGATTCCCAAGAATCAACATCTGCGACAACTGATTCTTAAGGAGGCACATGAATCCCCTCTCACGATTCATCCCGGTAGTACTAAGATGTATCAGGACCTATACCAGAGGTTCTGGTGGACTAGGATGAAGAGAGAAATTGCTCAGTTTATTGCTAACTGTGACATTTGTCGTCGCGTTAAGGCAGAGCATCAAAGACCTGCTGGCACCCTTCAACCTTTAGCTATTCCTGAGTGGAAATGGGATAAAGTTGGCATGGACTTCATCACCGGTTTTCCCAGGACCAAGAAAGGGAATAACGCTATCTTCGTAGTCATTGATCGTCTTTCCAAAGTGGCTCACTTCCTACCTGTTCGAGAGAGTATCACTGCTAGTCAGCTCGCTGACTTATATATTTCTCGAATAGTGTCACTTCATGGTGTTCCACTAGAGATCAATTCAGACCGTGGTAGTCTTTTCACTTCTCATTTCTGGGAGAGTTTCCAAACTGCCATGGGCACCCATCTTTCTTTCAGTACCGCTTTCCACCCTCAATCAAGTGGTCAGGTGGAAAGGGTCAACCAGATTCTTGAAGAAATGCTTAGAGCCTGTGTTATCTCATTCGGTATGGATTGGGAGAAGTGTCTTCCTTTTGCCGAGTTTGCTTATAACAATAGCTATCAATCCAGCCTCAAGAAAGCTCCTTTTGAGGTTCTGTATGGACGAAGATGTCGAACACCTTTGAACTGGTCAGAAACCGGTGAACGGCAATTCTTTGGACCGGATATGATCCAGGAGGCAGAAGAGCAAGTTCGCATCATTCGTGAGAATTTGAAAACAGCCCAATCTCGTCAAAAGAGCCAGTATGACCGTAGTCATAAGGAAGTGGCTTATGAAGTTGGCGATAAGGCTTATCTTCGGGTTACTCCTCTAAAGGGTACCCATCGATTCGGTATCAAGGGCAAGTTGGCTCCTCATTACATTGGTCCCTTTCTCATTCTTGCTAAACGAGGAGAGGTTGCCTACTAGTTGGAACTACCACCACATCTTTCTCGAGTTCATGATGTCTTCCACGTCTCTCAACTCAGGCGTTGCTTCTCGGATCCCATCCGCGAAGTGGACCACGAAACGCTTGATCTCCAAGATAACCTCACCTATCGAGAGTACCCTGTATGCATCCTTGATCAAGCAGAGCGTGTCACCCGACGTCATAACATCAAGTTCCTCAAGGTTCAGTGGCCTCATCATTCTGAGAGAGAAGCCACTTGGGAGCGTGAAGATCGTCTTCGACTTGAGTACCCCGCTTTCTTCCCGCCGACTCCTGAATCTGGGACGAGATTTCTTCGAGTGGGGGCGAGTTGTCACATCCCTAGTTCTGGTATGACCTAGGCTAGCCCTTCATGCTTGCATCATGTTTAAACTCCATTTAAATTTGAAATGGGGATTTGTGAACCCTCAGAAATCATTTTTTGAAAATGACCCAGATAAAAAGTGCTCCAAAAGGGTCCAAGAAAATGTTCATGTCCCTCTCTGAAAATATTGGTGAGAGGTAAAATTCAAACCAATATTTTTAGGAGCTCATAGATATTTATTTTGGGCATTTGGATTCAATGAATAATTATTTGCTTTGGATATATATTTGTTATATATATAATATATGTCCAAAAATTATGTTAGTTGTTGAGGAGCTCTGGAATACTACCACTAGCTCCTGCGAAAATTGGCATAAGTAAATTAATTGATTTAGTATTTCTATTAAATCAAAACAAATGTCAGAAAAATAGAAAAGAAAAACAAAAATGGAAAAACCTACTTGGACCTTACCTGCGGCCAGCTCCTCTGCTGGCCCAGCACTATGCGGCCTGGCCCGGCCCAACTGGCCAAGCCAGTCATCCTCCTCCTTGCCAGGAGGAGGCGAAGGAGGGCACGGCGAGCGCGCGCATGCACGCCACGCCCCTGCCCGCCTGCCCCCCCCCTCCCACTTCCCCTCGGCGCTGTCCACCCCAGAGAGCTCCACCGAGCCACCTAGCCTCTCCTCACTCTCTCCCGAGCTCTCTCCTCTCCTCTGCTCGTCTTCTCTCCCGCGCCAGAACGCCACCGCAACACGTCGCCGTGAGCCACCGCGACCATCGCCACCGCCTCGTCCCTTGCTACTGTCCAGGAGCACCGCCGCCCTCGAGTACGCCTCCTCGTCGAGCTGGACGACGCCAGGAGCACTGCAGCATCGCCACCGCCATCATCCCCTTTGTCGGAGCCGCGGATCGCCGCCGCTAAATTCGTCGCCGACTGGTCCTCCCCGAGCTCACCGACGACGCCTTCAAGTTCGCTGTGAGCTCCCCTTCCCCCTCCCACTAGCCCCGTAGCTCGAGCGCCCCCCTAGCCCTGTCGGCCACCTTGGCCGAGAGCTCCGCTCCGCCGTTCATGTCGCTGTCGTGGCCACAGCTGCCATAGCTCGCAACCGAGCTCACCGCCGTTCTCAGTGCCCTCTTGCGCGTCGTTTGCACCCAATCGCAGCCCCCCTAGTGCCCTGTAGCGCTGAACCCACTGTTCCCGTAGCTCCGGTCGCCGTGGATGACCTCGCTGCGGTCGTCTCCGGCCACCCCTCCTCCTCCTACCTACCCCACTGGATGCGTGAGAGCACGGGCTACGCCCCGGTGCTCCCAGCCGCCGTCCCCGTGCCCTGTAGCATGGACGCCGCCGTGTCCAGAGGTTGCCGGCGACGACCTCGCCGGCCTGACGTGCGGGCCTGACCGGCCAGGTGATTAGCTTAAGGCTAATCACCATTTTTGCTAACCCCCTGACACTGACAGTGGGCCCCAGAGCCACTAATCTAAATTAGATTAGGCATAACTCCTCTGTTAACTAACTAAGTCACTGACGTGTGGACCCCACACGTCAGGTTTGACCTGGTCAGCTCCGTTGACCTGTTGACGCAGGCATGACGTCATGCTGACGCAATATCTCATTTTCTGGTTTAAAATTAATCAGGAAATTCCAGAATATATTCAAAACTTCAAAAATTCATAGAAATTCAACCGTAGCTCAGATTGAAATAATTTATATATGAAAAATTATCAGAAAAATTCAATCTATCCATCTGTACCATTTTCATGCATGAAAAACCAACCTATACTTGCTGTATATATGGAAACACACTTATGGCTTATATAAAGAGCTTATTTGGAGATGCATTTGAATCTTTGGTTCAAATGGACTTCATGCAGTTGAATACTAGTTGCATTAGCTCAAACAGCATCACATCTTCATGCCATGTTTATGCATTAGATTGTTGCATATGTTTGTGTATTGATTGTTGGCACCGTTCCTTCTCGATAGGTCCTGCTCCGGAAGTGTTCGAGAGTACCTATCAGTGAAGCAGTGCCCCCCTGTTGTTCTACCAGGCAAGCAACCCCCCTTGTTCATTCCGATAGAATCCCACTCTCTCGCTCCTGCTCTCTTATATTGCATTAGGACAACAACGATTCAACTGCTACTTTATGCTGCGGTAGTTGAACCCATTCCTCTGCATGATCTGTCATTGCCACAGTAAATAGTTGAAACCCACTAGCATGTGTAGGGGTTGATTGAGCCATGTTGTGTTCTTGCCATGCCATGCCTGCTATTGCTTAGAGTTGTGTCAGGTCTGATTCATCGGGAATGAATTGGAGTGTTATGATATGTTCTGGTGCTGAGAGTTAAACGTGTGAACACGATTTGGTAAAGGTAGCGGTGAGAGGCCATTTAGGAGTACATGGTGGGTTGTCTCACTGGAACCGTCTTTAAGCACCGAGTTCTGTGTATGTTGTCCAATGACTAGCTACTACCACACATTGGAATGCTTAAGTGCCCCTCCCGACTTATTAGCCAACTTGATCTCTGTCCAGGAGTCGCAAATAGTCTCTATTGTTTGTAGGTAGTGCTATTTTTCTACCGAGTGGCACCCGACAGGGTGGACTTGGGACAGACTAGGCACACGTGGCCCGGTGTACCGAGTGGCACCCGGATGGTGGGCTCGGGAACCCTGTACACATCGTTTGGGGCCGTGAGCGAAACCTCGGCCGGATCTCCTTGCGGATGGAACCCGAATAGGCGATAAACCTGGACTAGAGTCTTGCGTGGTTAGTCAGGTCGTGGCCGACACCCTCGCCAGGCTTCCGCTTGAAGGTTGCCGAGATACATGACGTGTACATGGCGGTAAGTGGCGAGAGCGTGTGTGAAGAAGTACACCCCTGCAGGGTTATCATGATCTATTCGAATAGCCGTGTCCTCGGTTATGGACTTCTTGGATGCTTATGTGGTACATAGACAACTTAAAGTGGATACTCTAAAATACTCAAGACAAGTGTGAGTGCTATGGATGGCCTCCTCGTAGGGAGACGAGGATGAATCCTTAGTGGTGTATTGATGTGGTGATTAGTGGACTCGTGTGCGCTGCCTCATCTCAAAGAAGTTTCTCGTTGTCGTAGAACAGGATAGCCACTGAGTCAAAGCTGGCTTGCTGCAACTAAACCCCACATTACCTTCTTGATACTAATGCATATATGATAGGATCTGATGTAAGTCTTGCTGAGTACCTTTGTACTCACGTTTGCTTTATTTATGTTTTGCAGATGAGACATCTGTCTTACTAGTAGTTCCGCTTGGACTTCGACGAGTAGCTTGTTACCTCAGCTACGATCTTGTACCCTTGGGAGGGTCTTGTAGATAGTCAGGCTTTCCAGCTCTTTTCTTTTGTAGTTGTCTGTACTCAGACATGTAATGCTTCCGTTGCTTGTATGCTCTGAATGATGGGTCATGTGACCCCTGCTTGTATTTATGCTATGTGGCTCTTCTGAGCCTTTATCTATATGAGTTTGCGTTATGTTGTGATGCCATGTTGTACAGCACATACTTGCATGTTATGCGTACGTGTAGCGTGTATTGCTATGTGTGGGATCCGACAATCTGGTTGTTTATCCTTGGCAGCCTATCATATGGGGAAATGTAGTCTAGTGTTTTCTGAGCGATAGTAGTCCGCTACAGCCCGGTCCACCGGAGTCCTGCTAGCCCAGCACTACTGCTCGGAACACCTGACTGGCCGGCATGTGTTTCACTTCGTTCCTGTGTCTGTCCCTTCGGGGAAATGTCACGCGGTGACGACCGGAGTCCTGCCTAGCCTGCTACAGCCCGGGTTCCCTGGAGTCCTGTTAGCCCGGTGCTACAGCCCGGACTCACACGCTGCTGACCGACACGCTCGATGTGAATCATGTATGCCTGTTCCCATAGGTTAGGGCCGCTTTGGGTTCACGACTAGCCATGTCGGCCCGGGTTCTCTGTCATATGGATGCTAGCGACACAATCATATACGCGAGCCAAAAGACGCAAACGGTCCTGGGCCATGGTAAGGCGACACCGTGGGGATACCGTGCGTGAGGCCGCAAAGTGATATGAGGTGTTACATGCTAGATTGGTGTGACTTAGAATCGGGGGCCCGACAAGTGGCCTACAAGTTGGAATTGCCCGAAGGATTGTCAGGAGTACATGATGTGTTCCACGTTTCTCAGTTAAAGAGATGTCATGCGGAGATGGCTGACATACCGTTGAGAGACACAGTGCCTTTGGAAACTATTCAGTTGAATAACGATTTGACGTACGAGGAGAAACCAGTTAAGATCCTCGAATTTGCCAGCCGAGTTACCCACAGCAAGGTTATCAAGTTTTGCAAAGTTCAGTGGAGCCACCACACGGAGGATGAAGCCACCTGGGAGCGAGAGGAAGATTTTCTCAAAGTCCACCCTCACCTATTTTCTAGCCAACCCGAATCTCAAGGGCGAGATTCATCTTAAGGGGGGTAGGTTTATAACATCCCAAATTTTCAATTTGGAATGTTATACATTAGATCATCATGCATATCATATTTTATTTTGCATTTTGGTTGATCCTAGAAATTCTACGCAACTCAATGACCCACGGAGAGAGTTGGGGATTTCGTTATTTTCATATTTGAGTTCTCTCAAATTTTGAGAATAGGATCATTTGATTTTATTTATTTTATCTTCAATTATTTCTATTACAAAAATATGAGAGAGGGAATAAAATGACTTTCCCAAAATAAAGAAATATTTAGGATTTAATAATAAAATCAAATAAGATTTTATTTCAGAGTTTTTCGGTGTTTTATTTGAATTTAGGAAAAATGTGCGTTTTTCAAAATTGCATTTAGGGTCCAAATAAATGTTCACCTTGTGCGGCTTGATTTTAGAAGCCCGTAAAAATTTATTTCGGAATTTTTGGAGTCCGTTTAGTATTTCTTTTTGTTTTTCTTCCGAGCGGAATAATTAAAAAAAACGAACCGACTTCGGGCCGTACCCGAGCGGGACACCGCCCGGGGGCAGCCTTTAAATAGCGTCGCCCCGAGCCGCCCAAGCCCATTAGCCCCGCCTCGATCCGCGCATGCCACCGGAGCCGCCGCCGCCGACGATCCCGCCGCCCGAGGTTCGTCGCGCCTCATTTTCCGTGCCGGAAAAAAAGAGAAAAAAAATTCGGCGTTCGTCGTTTTTTCTTTTTTTCGGATTAAATTTGCGATTTTTCTGATCGTGATTCCTGATCCGATTTTCATTTTAGTTTAACTTTTCGCTCGTTTATCGGAATCAGGCGATTCAAGCGCCTAGAGATTCGTCTCGAAACCCTCTATTCGTTTAACAAACTTAAACAAAATTTTGCTACTGTAAAATTTACCCTAGATCCAGATTACTAGAACGAAGTTGTTTTCTTTCGCCGTTTGACTTTCGTTACTTCGTTCGATTTGATTCTTTTTGCCAACCGGAGTTCTTAAGTTGAACCTTCTGGTTAGATCTCTTATTTGAGTTTTACTTGTGCATTAGATGAGTACTTATTGTATGCTTGTTTGTTTGTCTACGATAGAGTACCCGGAGTGCGCCGCCTGTTACTTCGAATCGTTAGGTTTCGCGAATCATCAGCAAGGCAAGTAACACTTTGACCATACCTCCTACTACCCAGTTTTATTGCATTAGATCAATCCTCAAACATTGCATGATTAGGATCTAATTAAATTGTGGGATGGGAAGTAGTTGAGGTAGTACTGATTACCTGTTTATTATCAAAACCCTTGGGAGTTACTATTACGTTATGCTTACATTGCCATGCTATGCTCGTAGACGTGGATTGGATTTTTGAGAGTATTCATGACAGATGTGAGATTGTTAATTAATGGTTTACTTAAGGTGGCAACTTAAACACACATCTGGGTGGATTGAGGCACCGGGTTATTCCAGGGTTGCCTGTCTAGGCACCTGGGTAGACCAGGATTGCCTGTTTTTTATGGACTGCCACCCAGGCTCAAGGGGATCATGAGATTATTCATGCTAGAAACTTCCGTGTGCAGCCACAAGCTATTATGGGTTGTAGCGTAGTTGACTAAGTCGTGCGAACTCTTACGGTGGTAGACTAGCAGATGTAGGGGATGTAGGTGGTATGGTCTACCCCGATCGTAAGGTGCTAGCGCTTCTGAAAGACTATGTCTCAGTCATCCGTCTTCTCAAACACCATGTAGTGCGAGAAACCAAACGGAGGCGATCGAGTCTTGTGGGGAAAAGTGCGCAAACCTCTGCAGAGTGTAATAAACTAATCATGGTTAGCCATGTCCCCGGTTATGGACATCTTGAGTATCTAGTACTTGGATTTTCATGTGAATCTCAACATGTTACTCTAAATTAATTTTGTTGGGTTATGTTTAATGATAATGCTTAATTGGGATTGAGAATGATGTCAACCATTCTCAATGTTTAACAACCACCATGATAGTTAAATAAATTTATTCCTTTGAAGTAGGGAAAAATTGGCTTTATGCAAAACTGTAACCATAGAGCTTTCTACCAGCCAAATATGCATATAGTATAGCTGTTTCATTCCATTACTCTCTATGTGTTACCTTGCCAGCATATTCCATGTGCTGACCCGTTTTTGGGCTGCAACGTTAATGTTGCAGACTTTTCAGACGATGATTAAGGAGTTTTTAGGTCGTGGTCCTATACTCAGTGATGTCGTTGGAGTTGATGGACTCACTTATCTTCCAAGTCTTCCGCTGTTATCGTTATAAGATGGCCTTAAGCCATACTTATTGTAATAAGTTCTCTTTTGAGACACTCGATGTAATAAGTGTGTGATTGCTACTCTGTTATAAATCCTCCGAGTACTGTGTGGTGTCAGCATTACTGATCCAGGGATGACACCGGAGCACAGAGATCAGACTGTTTGAGGTCTGGTCGCTATAGGCGGTGTTCCTGGTTTAGTGTCGGCTCTACGAAATGAGCATTTGCCCAAGGATTTTAAGGGACCTCGGAAGGTGCCGAATTACACAGCCAATTTACAGCCTGGGGCGTGGATTGAAAGCTATGAGATGGCCATGGAATTGTTGGAGGTCAGTGATGCGGCGATGGCCAATTACTTCACCATGATGCTGGAGGGAACGGACCGCACTTGGCTGAAGGGGCTTCCGCCTAACTCCATTGGTTCATGGGCAGAGTTAAAAGCCCAGTTTATTCAGAACTTCAAGGACACATGCAAGCAGCCCATGTCAATTGTGGATTTAACTAATTGCAAGCAAGAGGAAGGTGAGTCCACGACCCATTGGGTGCGCCGAGTCAAGGAGATAATGCATTCATCTGATAAGATGGATGCCGGCTCTGCAGCTTAATGTTGGAGAAAAATTGCCGATTTGAACCTTTGAAACAGAAGCTGGGGCGGCTCAAGCGTGATTGTAATGACATGGGCCAGATGATGGCGGCTCTAGTCAAATACGCCGATTCTGATAGTACCAAGGATCCCGCGTCTGATGAAGAGAAGACAGGGAAGGGAAAGAAGAACGACAATGGAAAGGGTCATCAGCATAACCCGGCAAGTCAGGGGGGGCAATAAACGCAAGGCCGACAATAACCCGGAGTTTGTGGCTAACACCAATTCACAAGGCAACAATCAATGACGTAGGGGGAGGCCGCCCCTCGGTCTGGCGAGTCAGGTCCTACTCTTGAGCAATTGCTCAATGAGCCCTGTCCAAGACACGGCACTCGGGAAAGGCCAGCCACTCACCTATGGAAAGATTGCGTGATCATGAAGGCTTTCAAAAATTCTAACATGTTCGACGGCAACCACAGGCCTGGCGGTGGCTCCGGTGGAGGCGGTTTTCATGGCTCGGGCGGCGGCTCAAGTTCCGGCTTTCAAGGAAATCAAGGTGGTTATAATTAGCAGTCTAACCAGGGAGGTCAGCAACAGCAGCAATCGGGTTATCAGAGCAATCCAAAGCAGCTGAATAGTGGACAATATCATGTGTTCACCACTAGTCTGTGCAAACGAGACTAGAAGCTTCACAAAAGGGTTGTGAACGCTGTTGAGCCGGCAGTCACTCGTTATTTGAGGTGGTCAGAGCAGCCCATTGTATGGAGCAGAGAAGATCACCCTCTCCGAGTTGACAATCCGGGTCAATTGGCTTTGGTGGTGGCACCTCAAGTTGGTGGATATAAATTCACTAAGGTACTCATGGATGGAGGCAGCAGCATCAACATCCTCTATGATGAGACCTTTCGTCGTATGGAGTTGACTGATAAAAATCTTAAAACGTCCAACACTGTTTTCCATGGAGTGGTGCCTGGTAAGTCAGCATACCCAGTTGGTAAGATTGAGCTGGAGGTAGCCTTCGGAGATGAGCATGATTCTAGGGCTGAGAAATTAACCTTTGAAGTGGTCAAGATCAAGAGCCCATATCACGCTCTTTTTGGACGGCCGGCTTATGCCAAGTTCATGGCTCGACCGTGTTATGTTTACTTGCAGCTCAAGATGCCGGGTCACAAGGGCACCATCACGGTACATGGGAGTCGGAAGGTAGCCCTAGAATGTGAGGAAGGCGATGCTGCTTATGCTGAATCTGTCTGTGCGGTAGAGGAGTTGAAGTTTTATAAAGATAATGTTGACCCGGAAGACATGACGTCTCTGAAGAAGCCAACCACGGAACACGAGCCGGTGATGAAATTCAAGTCGGACGATGAGACCAAGCTTGTTGATTTTGTTCCAGGCGACTCATCTAAGCAATTCAGTATCAGTGCCAATCTAGATCCCAAATAGGAAAGCGCGCTCATCGAGTTCATCCGTGAGAACCGCGACATCTTTGCATGGACACCTTCTGACATGCCGGGTGTACTGAGACAACTCGCTGAGCACACTCTCAATGTTGATCCAAACTTTAAATCGGTCAGACAGTTTCTTCGGCGGTTTAACGAGGAAAGGCGCAAAGCTATCGGTGAGGAGGTGGCCCCGCTCTTGGCGGCCGGGTTTATTGTTGAAGTTTTTCACCCGGAGTGGTTAGCTAACTCGATGCTTGTACTTAAAAAGAACAGCACCTGGCGTATGTGTGTGGATTACACGGACTTAAACAAGGCTTGTCCGGCTGATCCTTTCGCTCTCCCCCATATAGATCAGATCATTGATGCTACGGCGGGTTGTGAGCGTTTGAGTTTCTTGGATGCTTATTTTGGTTATCATCAAATCAAGATGGTAGTTAAGGACCAGGAGAAAACGGCTTTCATCACTCCGTTTGGAGCCTTCTGTTATGTGTCTATGCCTTTTGGGCTTAAAAGTGCCCAGGCGACTTATCAACGATGTGTGCAGAACTGTCTCCATGATCAGATTGGGCGTAATGTTCATGCTTATGTGGATGATATTGTGGTGAAGTCCAGAGAGAAGGAGACCTTGATAGATGATCTAAAGGAAACCTTTGATAATCTTCGGGTCTACAAAATGATGCTTAACCCGGCCAAATGTGTGTTTGGTGTGCCAGCAGGCAAGCTTTTGGGTTTTCTAGTTTCTAACAGAGGCATTGAGGCTAACCCAGAGAAGATCAAGGCAATTACCTCTTTGGCTAAGCCGACATGTGTCAATGATGTTCAGCGACTAGCGGGTCGTATCACTGCTTTAAGCCGGTTCATAAGCCGGTTAGGGGAGAAGGCGATACCGCTATATCAGATGATGAAGAAGACAGACAACTTTGTCTGGAGTGATGCTGCTAATACCGCCTTTGAAGATTTGAAAAGACAGTTATCTGAGCCATCGGTTCTTGCTGCTCCCATTGATAGGGAACCCTTATTGTTGTATGTGTCTGCTAATTCACGTGTTGTCAGTGTTGCAATTATGGTGGAGCGCAAGGAGGCTGGCAAGGAGCATCCGGTTCAACGGACGGTTTACTACATCAGTGAGGTGCTTATTGAGTCTAAGCAAAGATATCCACATTGGCAGAAGCTCGTTTATGGGGTGTTCATGGTGAGCCGGAAGCTTAAGCAATACTTCCAAGGTCACCCCATCACTGTGGTAAGTTCTGCTCCTTTGGGAGACATCATTCAGAATAGAGAGGCCACAGGACGAGTCGCCAAGTGGGCCATTGAGCTTGGGCCTCATGGCTTAAAGTATATGCCACGTACTGCTATTAAGTCTCAGGCGTTGGTGCACTTCATCAACGATTGGACAGAGCTGCAGACGCCTGAAGAAAAGCCGGACAACACATACTGGACTATTCACTTTGATGGGTCCAGGCAATTGGAGGTCTCGGGGGCTGGAGTTGTTTTAGCTTCCCCTCGAGGTGACAAATTTTGTTATGTTCTCCGGTTGATGTTTCCCTGTACTAACAATGCAGTTGAATATGAGGCCTTGCTCCATGGTCTTCGGATGGCTAAGGAGATGAACTTAAGCCGGGTAAGGTGCTTTGGCGACTCAGATTTGGTGGCTCAACAGGTGTCAGGCAAGTGGGATTCTAAGAATCCTCTTATGGCGGCTTATCGCCGTGAAGTTGATGCTATCGCTGGACACTTCAAGGGTTATCAAGTGGAGCACATTGATCAAAGAAAGAATGAGGCGGCTGATGCTTTAAGCCGACTGGGATCTCAACGTAAGCCGGTGCCACCTAACACCTTCTTGGATATTCTACATAACCCTTCTGTTCAGTTACCCACAGAGGAAGATTAGCTGTTCCAGACCCAGAAGCGCAATTGGTGGCGGCTCTTCACGTCATCCCAGATTGGACAGTGCCATATTTGGCTTACATGACCCGGGGCGAGTTGCCTGAGGACGAGACCTTGGCTAGACAAATCGTCCGACGGTCTAAGTCAATGACAATTGTTCATGGTGAGTTGCATCATCGTAGTGTTACTGGGGCATTTCAACATTGTGTGTCGCTTGAGGAAGGTCAAGAAATCATTCGTGAGATCCATGAAGGCGATTGTGGTCATCATGCCGGTTCAAAATCTCTTGTGGCCAAAGCTTTCCGTCATGGTTTTTATTGGCTGACGACTCATGCTGATGCGGAGGATCTGGTCAGTAAATGTGATGGTTGTCAAAAATTCTCACGACGAGCTCATGTGCCAGCTCAAGAATTGAGGATGATTCCAATCAATTGGCCATTTGCAATCTGGGGGCTTGACATGGTTGGGCCTTTCAAAAGGTCCAAGGATAAACAGACACACCTCCTAGTGGCGGTTGATAAATTCACGAAGTGGGTTGAGGCAGAGCCGGTCAGTAAGTGTGATGCAGCCACGGTGGTTCAATTCATGAAAAAGGTGATCTTTCATTTTGGTTTTCCACACAACATCATAACTGACAATGGTACTAATCTGTCCAAAGGTGCCATGGAAGAATTCTGTCAACGTGAGCATATCCGGCTCGATGTTTCCTCAGTAGCTCACCCTCAGTCCAATGGTCAAGCTGAAAGAGCCAATCAGGAGATCTTGAAAGGTATTAAGCCCCGGCTCATGGTCCCTTTACAATGGACGCTGGATTGTTGGGTGGAGGAGTTTCCTTCTGTGATATGGAGCATCAATACTACACCTAACAAGTCTATAGGCTATACGCCTTTCTTCATGGTTTATGGAGCAGAGGCAGTTCTACGAAGTGACATCCGCCATGACTCGCCCCATGAGGTGGATTACATTGAAGCTAATAACGAGCAAGCCCGTCAGGATGCACTTGATTTGTTGGATGAGAAGCATGACTTAGCAGCAGCCCGCTCGGCGATTTACCAACAGGACCTGCGTCGCTATCACAGCCGCCGGGTTAAGTCCAGAACCTTTCAAGAAGGCGACTTAGTGCTTCGACTTATCCAGGATCAGTCTGATGCGCACAAGTTATCCCCACCTTGGGAAGGGCCCTTTGTGGTTAGTAAGAATTTACACAACGGTTCATATTACCTCATCGATGTTTGAGAGCGCAAAGACTCACGTAAGTCAGAGGAAGAGACCCACCGGCCATGGAATATCGCTCATCTTTGGCCTTACTATACTTGAGCCGCCGGCTCTCATGGTGTACATATTTTGACGATGTATATATTATGAAAAGTAATAAAGCAGGACCTCTGTCCTTTTCCATCCTCAAAGTTTATATGATTTCATTATTATATCTTGGAAACGACCAACAGGGAGCTGATCATATTTGAATCTGGCTTTCCCTTTGGTCTGGCTCATGATTGTATTTGAATTTAGCCATTAAATATGATGATCACTGGGGGGCTTCCTGTTCAAACATAGGTCGTATTCGAACCAAAGAGAACATAGCTGTCGATACCCTCTTGATCGGCAACGCCAAAGCCACTGGGGGCTATATGATTGTATTCGAATCTTAGCTTAACCCCTTAGGAAAGGTTTCTTGATCATATTCGAATCAGAAGCCTCAAAACTTTGTTTATTTCTTATAAAGTTCTTTGCAATCACAATTTTTTGATTTTGTCTTGCGACTTTTTGATCATATTTGGAAGCATCCAATGAGTGGCTTCTATTCAACCCGGCTTGGACTTGGTAAATAAATTGCCAGTATATAACAATAATCATATGAGTGGAAGTACCATCTTATACAATATTGGGTTGTCACCCTTACTGTTCGGATCACATAATCCGGCAACATAAATCAAAGGATCACAGGTATGATGTTATGGTTCAAAGATATAATTCATAGCCGGTTTATCTATGATTTTTGTTCATATTCTGGGTTACATGTAAGATGTATGACCCACCATGTGGTAAGCCGCCAAGGGACTTGTGATTTGTTTCTCTATGCAGTAGTTAAAAAGCTCTTTAAAACATAAGGAAAACAGATGATCAACACAATATGGAGGAATATAAGATGGCGGCTTAAACAGTGTTGAGCGCCAGACACATGCACAATGGCACGACAAAACCAAGTGTTTTTTCTATCTTATTACATGACTCCCCGAGTCCAAATGATGAAACATTGTTTTTCAGCAAAGCGTAAATATGAGCCGCCTGATGGATCAATTGAGTTGTTGGCCTGAAGCTTCCGGATCATCCCTTTCCGCTCCTCCATCTTGTTCCCTGTCCTGGAAGGTTGACGATGACCAGCCAATGCCACTCAAAGCTTCAAATTCATCTTCATCATCAATTAATCCGGCCGGGTCAACTTCAGGGGCGAAGGTATGCTTACGAATTGGGGGGATCAGGCTGGTCTCTTCATAATGTGGCGTTGGAATCCTCCAGTTTTCAGCGTCATAACCCGGATGATACTTGGTAAGATCCGTATCATTAGCAATCAGGGTGCCCACAAGCCGTATTTCCTTAACACAAGTGGTGAAGTCCTCCTGTCCAAATGGTGTGCCATCCTCTTTTAAGCTTGGATACCCGATGGCGAGGTCGGCCAGGTCTAGCTCCGGTAGCCATGCCTTAGCCCGGCTTAATGCAGTTACGGCTCCGGCTCTTGCAGAAGACCGCGTTAGTACATTGAACCGCTGAGGTGACACAGCAAGCCGCTTTAATACATCTGACAGGAGGGTGGGAACTTCATTTGACAGGGTGATACGTCTCCAACGTATCTATAATTTTTCATTGCTCCATGCTATATTATCTACTGTTTTGGACTATATTGGGCTTTATTTTCCACTTTTATATTACTTCTGGGACTAACCTATTAACCGGAGGCCCAGCCCAGAATTGTTGTTTTTGCCTATTTCAGTGTTTTGAAGAAACGGAATATCAAACGGAGTCCAAATGGAATGAAACCTTCGGGAACGTGATTTTCTCATCAAATATGATCCAGGAGACTTGGCCCTCCGTCAAGAAAGCCACGAGGCGGTCACGAGGGTGGAGGGCGCCCCCCTAGGGTGCGCCCCCTGCCTTGTGGGCCCCTCGAAGCTCCACCAATGTACTCCTTCCTCCTATATCTACCTACGTACCCCCAAACGATTAGATACGGAGCCAAAAACCTAATTCCACCGCCACAACCTTCTGTACCCATGAGATCCCATCTTGGGGCCTGTTCCGGAGCTCTGCCGGAAGGGGAATCGATCACGGAGGGCTTCTACATCATCACCATAGCCCCTCCAATGAAGTGTGAGTAGTTTACCTCAGACCTTCGGGTCCATAGTTAGTAGCTAGATGGCTTCTTCTCTCTTTTTGGATCTCAATACAATGTTCTCCTCCTCTCTCGTGGAGCTCTATTCGATGTAATCTTCTTTTTGCGGTGTGTTTATTGAGACCAATGAATTGTGGGTTTATGATCAAGATTATCTACGAACAATATTTGAATCTTCTCTGAATTCTTTTATGTATGATTGGTTATCTTTGCAAGTCTCTTCGAATTATCAGTTTGGTTTGGCCTACTAGATTGGTTTTTCTTGCAATGGGAGAAGTGCTTAGCTTTGGGTTCAATCTTGCGGTGTCCTTACCCAGTGACAGAAAGGGCAGCAAGGCACATATTGTATTGTTGCCATCGAGGATAACAAGATGGGGTATTTATCATATTGCATGAATTTATTCCTCTACATCATGTCATCTTGCTTAAGGCGTTACTCTGTTTTCATTAACTTAATACTCTAGATGCATGCTGGATAGCGGTCGATGAGTGGAGTAATAGTAGTAGATGCAGGCAGGAGTCGGTCTACTTGTCTCGGATGTGATGCCTATATACATGATCATACCTAGATATTCTCATAACTATGCTCAATTATGTCAATTGCTCAACAGTAATTTGTTCACCCACCGTAGAAATACTTATGCTCTTGAGAGAAGCCACTAGTGAAAACTATGGCCCCCGGGTCTATTCTCATCACATCAATCTCCGATTACTTTATTATTTCTTTGCTTTTTTACTTTGCCTTTTATTTTACCTTGCATCTTCATACCAAAAATACCAAAAATATTATCTATCATCTCTGTCAGTTCTCATTCTCGTACGTGGCCGTGAAGGGATTGACAACCCCTAATCGCGTTGGTTGTGTTGAGCTATTTGTTTTGTGTAGGTATGAGGGACTCGCGCGTGGCCTCCTTGGATTGATACCTTGGTTCTCAAAAACTAAGGGAAATACTTACGCTACTTTGCTGCATCATCCTCTCCTCTTCGGGGAAATCCAACGCAGTGCTCAAGAGGTAGCAAGAACAATTTCTGGCGCCGTTGCCGGGGAGTCTACGCAACAGTCAACATACCAAGTACCCATCACAATCCCTTATCTCCCGCATTACATTATTTGCCATTTGCCTCTCGTTTTCCTCTCCCCCACTTCACCCTTGCCATTTTATTCGCCCTCTCTTTTCCGTTTGCCTTTTTCTTCGCCTGCTTTTTATTTGCTCATGTGTTGGACTGCTTGTTTGTCGCGATGGCTCTACCTAGATTTGGTGATCTCCACCTTAAAAGGTTAGAAGAGATCGAAAGCAACGTTAGGAGTTTTATGGTTTTGCAATTTGAGCATAATAATTTTTCCAGAAACGAGCTTAAGGAACAAAAAAGTTTTATGAGTTATATGAATAAAGAGCTCGACGATATGTCTAAAGATCTCAAATTGCTCGTCTTGAGAAGTTGACTGCTGAAATTTCGGATAAGCAGGCTACCTTAGTCAATAAGATAGCAGCCAAACCGAATCCCTATGAAAATCAAGATGAAGATCTAAAAGTTATTGATGTGTCCCCTATTAAATCTTTGTTTTGCAATATGAATCTTGATAATGATGAGACTGAATATGATCCACCCTTACCTAGAAGGCGTTCCAAAAATTCGGAGTTTTTAGATCTTGATGATGAAATTGATAAAAGTGGGATTGAAAAGAATAAAACCCTAGATGTTGCTAAACCCACTATATTGGATTTCAAGGAATTTAATTATGAAAGTTGCTCTTTAATTGATTGTATTTCCTTGTTGCAATCCGTGCTAAATTCTCTTCATGCTTATAGTCAAAATAAAGCGTTTACTAAACGTATCGTTGATGGCTTGATGCAATCTTATGAAGAAAAACTTGAGTTGGAAGTTTCTGTCCCTAGAAAGCTTTATGATGAGTGGGAACATACTATTAAAATTAAGATTAAGGATCATGAGTTCTACGCTTTGTGTGATTTGGGTGCTAGTGTTTCCACTATTCCCAAAACTTTGTGCGATTTGTTAGGTTTCCATGATTTTGATGATTGTTCTTTAAATTTGCACCTTGCGGATTCCACTATTAAGAAACCTATGGGAAGAATTAATGATGTTCCTATTGTTGCAAATAGGAATTATCTGCCCGTAGATTTTATCGTTCTTGGTATAGATTGCAATCCTTCATGTCCTATTATTCTTGGTAGACCTTTCCTTAGAACGATTGGTGTAATTATTGATATGAAGGAAGGGAATATTAGATTCCAATTTCCACTAAAGAAAAGGCATGGAACACTTCCCTATGTAGAAAATAAAATTACCATATGAATCTATCATGAGAGCCACTTATGGATTACCTACCAAAGATGGCAACACCTAGGTCTATCCTTGCTTTTATGACTAGCTAGGGGCGTTAAACGATAGCGCTTGTTGGCAGGCAACCCAATTTTATTTTAGTTTTTTTGTTTTTGTTTTTGTTTAGGAATAAATAATCCATCTACCTTCTGTTTAGATGTGGTTTTATCTTTTAATTAGTGCTTGTGCCAAGTTAAACCTATAGGATCTTCTTGGATGATAGTTATTTGATCTTGCTGTAATTTGCAGAAAATTTCTATTCACGAAAACAATTGTTAAAATTCACCAGAACGTGATAAAATAGTGATTCCAATTTCTTCTGATCAATAAACAAATTTCCTAGGTTGTCCTATTTTTTCTCAGTTTTTGGAGTTCCAGAAGTTTGCGTTAGTTACAGATTACTACAGACTGTTCTGTTTTTGACAGATTCTGTTTTTCGTGTGTTCTTTGCTTATTTTGATGAATTTATGGCTAGTAAAATAGTTTATAATCCATAGAGAAGTTGGAATACAGTAGGTTTAACACCAATATAAATAAATAATGATTTCATTATAGTACCTTGAAGTGGTCTTTTGTTTTCTTTCGCTAACGGAGCTCACGAGATTTCTGTTGAGTTTTGTGTTGTGAAGTTTTCAAGTTTTGGGTGAAATCTTTTGATGGATTATGAAACAAGGAGTGGCAAGAGCCTAAGCTTGGGGATGCCCATGGCACCCCCAAGATAATCCAAGGACACCAAAAAGTCAAAGCTTGGGGATGCCCCGGAAGGCATCCCTCTTTCGTCTACTTCCATCGGTAATTTTACTTGGAGCTATATTTTTATTCACCACATGATATGTGTTTTGCTTGGAGCGTCTTGTATTATCTGAGTATTTTCTTTTTAGTTTACCACAATCATCCTTGCTGTACACACCTTTTGAGAGAGCCATACATGAATTGAAATTTGATAGAATACTCTATGTGCTTCACTTATATCATTTGAGCTTCATAGTTTTGCTCTATGTGCTTCACTTAGATCTTTTAGAGCACAGTGGTGGATTTGTTTTAAAGAAACTATTGATCTCTCATGCTTCACTTAGATTATTTTGAGAGTCTTAAATAGCATGGTAAATTTCTTAATAATAATATGCTTGGTATTCAAGATTTGTAAAACTTTCTTTTGAGTGCGTTGAATACAAAGAAAAGTTTGATGCTTGATAATTGTTTTGAGATATGAAGATGGTGATATTAGAGTCATGCTAGTTGAGTAGTTGTGAATTTGAGAAATACTTGTGTTAAAGTTTGTGATTCCCGTAGCATGCACGTATGGTGAACCGTTATGTGATGAAGTCAGAGCATGATTTATTTATTGATTGTCTTTCTTATGAGTGGCGGTCGGGGACGAGCGATGGTCTTTTCCTACCAATCTATCCCCCTAGAAGCATGCACGTAATACTTTGCTTTGATAACTTGTAGATTTTTGCAATAAGTATATGAGTTCTTCATGACTAATGTTGATTCCATGGATTATACGCACTTTTCTTCCTTCCACCATTGCTAGCCTCTCTAATACCGCGCACTTTTTGCCGGTATCATACACCCACCATATACCTTCCTCAAAACAGTCACCATACCTACCTATCATGGCATTTCCATAGCCATTCCGAGATATATTGCCATGCAACTTTCCACCGTTCCGTTTATTATGGCACGCTCCATCATTGTCATATTGCTTAGCATGATCATGTAGTTGACATCGTATTTGTGGCAAAGCCACCATTTATAATTCTTTCATACATGTCACTCTTGATTCATTGCATCCCGGTACACCGCCGGAGGCATTCATATAGAGTCATATTTTGTTCTAAGTATTGAGTTGTAATTGTTGAGTTATAAGAAAAATAAAAGTGTGATGATCATCATTTTTAGAGCATTGTCCCAAGTGAGGAAAGGATGATGGAGACTATGATTCCCCCACAAGTCGGGCTGAGACTCCGGACGAAAAAAAGGAAAAGAAAAGAGGCCATAGAAAAAGAGAAAAGTCCCAAATAAAAAAATAAAAATAAAAAATGAGAGAAAAAGAGAGAAGGGACAATGTTACTATCCTTTTACCACACTTGTGCTTCAAAGTAGCACCATGATCTTCATGATAGAGAGTCTCTCATTTTGTCACTTTCATATACAAGTGGGAATCTTTCATTATAGAACTTGGCTTGTATATTCCAATGATGGGCTTCCTCAAATTGCCCTAGGTCTTCGTGAGCAAGCGAGTTGGATGCACACCCACTTAGTTTCTTTTGTTGAGCTTTCATATACTTATAGCTCTAGTGCATCTGTTGCATGGCAATCCCTACTCACTCACATTGATATCTATTGATGGGCATCTCCATAGCCCGTTGATACGCCTAGTTGATGTGAGACTATCTTCCCCTCCTTTTGTCTTCTCCACAACCACCATTCTATTCCACATATAGTGCTATATACATGGCTCACGCTCATGTATTGCATGAAGATTGAAAAAGTTTTGAAAATGTTAAAGTATGAAACAATTGCTTGGCTTGTGATCGGGGTCGTGCATGATTTAAATACTTTGTGTGGTGAAGATAGAGCATAGCCAGACCATATGATTTTTAAGGGATAACTTTCTTTGGCCATGTTATTTGAGAAGACATAATTGCTTTGTTAGTATGCTTGAAGTATTATTATTTTTATGTCAATATGAACTTTTGTCTTGAATCTTTCGGATCTGAATATTCATACCACAATTAAGAAGACTTACATTGAAATTATGCCAAGTAGCACTCCGCATCAAAAATTCTCTTTTTATCATTTACCTACTCGAGGACGATGATACGTCTCTAACGTATCTATAATTTTTGATTGCTCCATGCTACTTTATCTACTGTTTTGGACTATATTGGGCTTTATTTTCCACTTTTATATTGTTTTTGGGACTAACCTATTAACCGAAGGCCCAGCCCAAAATTGATGTTTTTTGCCTATTTCAGTATTTCGAGGAAACAGAATATCAAACGGAGTCCAAACGGAATGAAACCTTTGGTAACGTGATCTTCTCACCGAACGTGATCCAGGAGACTTGGACCCTACTCCAAGAAGTTTCCGGGGAGGTCACGAGGGTGGAGGGCGCGCCCCCTGCCTCGTGGGCCCCTCGGAGCTCCACCGACGTGCTTCTTCCGCCTATATATCTCCATATACCCTAAAAACATCAGAGAGCACAATAGATCGGGAGTTCCGCCGCCGCAAGCCTCCAGAACCACCAAAAACCAATCGGGACCCCTTTTCGGTACCCTGCCGGAGGGGGATCCATCTCCGGTGGCCATCTTCATCATCCCGGCGCTATCCATGACGAGGAGGGAGTAGTTTTCCCTCGGGGCTGAGGGTATGTACCAGTAGCTATGTGTTTTATCTCTCTCTCTCTCTCTCTCTCTCTCTCTCTCTCGTGTTCCCTCTATGGCACGATCTTGATGTATCCCGAGCTTTGCTATTGTAGTTGGATCTTATGATGTTTCTCCCCCTCTAATCTCTTGTGATGAATTGAGTTTCCCCTTTGAAGTTATCTTATCGGATTGAGTCTTTTATGAGAACACTTGATGTATGTCTTGGTGATCAACTTGCGGGTTTCGTGACATTGGGAACCTATGCATAGGGGTTGGCACACGTTCTTGACTCTCCGGTAGAAACTTTGGGGCACTCTTTGAAGTACTTTTATGTTGGTTGGATGAATCTGAGATTGTGTGATGCATATCGTATAATCATGCCCACGGATACTTGAGGTGACAATGGAGTATCTAGGTGACATTAGGGTTTTGGTTGATTTGTATCTTAAGGTGTTATTCTAGTACGAACTCTTTTATAGATTGATCCGAAAGAATAGCTTTGTGGTGGTTTCGTACCCGGCCATAATCTCTACATTTGTTCTCCGCTATTAGTGGCTTCGAAGTGACTCTTTGTCGCATGTTGAGGGCTTGTCATATGTTCTATCTATGTTATTATTGTTGAGAGAACTTGCACTAGTGAAAGTATGAACCCTAGGCCTTATTTCCTATCATTGCAATACCGTTTACGCTCACTTTTATCATTAGTTATCTTGTTGTTTTTATATTTTCAGATTACAAAAACTATTATCTACTATCCATATTGCACTTGTATCACCATCTCTTCGCCGAACTAGTGCACCTATACAATTTACCATTGTATTGGATGTGTTGGGGACACAAGAGACTCTCTGTTATTTGGTTGCAGGGTTGCTTGAGAGAGACCATCTTCATCCTACGCCTCCTACGGATTGATAAACCTTAGGTCATCCACTTGAGGGAAATTTGCTATTGTCCTACAAACCTCTGCACTTGGAGGCCCAACAACGTCTACAAGAAGAAGGTTGTGTAGTAGACATCAAGCTCTTTTCTGGCGCCGTTGTCGGGGAGGTGAGTGCTTGAAGGTATATCTTTAGATCTTGCAATCGAGTCTTTTAGTTTCTTGTTTTATCACTAGTTTAGTTTATAAAATAAAATTACAAAAAAATGGAATTGAGTTTGTCTCATACGCTTCACCTTTCTAATATCTTTCGAGTATGATGGAAAGGATAATTGTGCTCATGTGCTAGAAGAAGAAATCTATAAAATGTTTGGCACTAAATATTTGAATGATGAGCATGATTGCAATGTTGTTAGTATGAATTCCTTGAATATCCATGATGCTAATGATATGCAAAGCCACAAGCTTGGGTAAGCTATGTTTGATGAAGATGATATTTTTTGTCCCCCAAGTTTTGATGAGCAAATTTATTATGATGAAAGCATGCCTCCTATCTATGATGATTATTGTGATGACATGTATGCTTTAGAGAATAACGATAACCATGAAACTTCTCATCTTGATCTTAATTTTCAATCACATGATAGTTATTTTGTTGAGTTTGCTCCCACTATTATTCATGAGAAGAATTTTGCTTATGTGGAGAGTAATAAAATTTCTATGCAAGTAGATCATGAAAAGAATTATTTAGGTGCTAGTTATATTGTTGAATTCATTCATGATGCTACTGAAAATTATTATGAGGGAGGAATATATGCTTGTAGGAATTGCAATAATATCAAATTTCCTCTCTATGTGCTTAAAATCTTGAAGTTATGCTTGTTTTGCCTTCCTATGCTAGTTGATTATTGTTCCCATATGTTGTTTTATCACAAAATCCCTATGCATAGGAAGTGGGTTAGACTTAAATGTGCTAGTCATATTCTTCATGATGCTCTCTTTGTGTTTCAATTCTTATCTTTTATGTGAGCATCATTGACATCATCATGCCTAGCTAGGGGCGTTAAACGATAGCGCTTGTTGGGAGGCAACCCAATATTATTTTTATTCCTTGATTTTTGTTCATGTTTAGTAATAAATAATTAATCTAGCCTCTGTTTAGTTGTGGTTTTATGCTTTTAATTAGTGTTTGTGCCAAGTAGAACCTTTGGGAAGACTTTGGGAAAGTCTTGTTGATCATGCTGTCAAAAACAGAAACTTTAGCGCTCACGAGAATTGCTGCCATTTTTATTTGGAGAGTGCTATTTAGTTAATTATTTTTGCTGCTGATCAATAAACAAATTTCCCAGGTCGTCTAATCTTGGTAGAATTTTTTGGGTTCCAGAAGTTTGCGTTAGTAACAGATTACTACAGACTGTTCTGTTTTTGACAGATTCTGTTTTGCGTGTGTTGTTTGCTTATTTTGATGAATCTATGGCTAGTAAAATAGTTTATAAACCATAGAGAAGTTGGAATACATTAGGTTTAACACCAATTCAAATAAATAACAAGTTCACTACAGTACCTTAAAGTAGTCTTTTGTTTTCTTTCTCTAACGGAGCTCACGAGATTTCTATTGAGTTTTGTGTTGTGAAGTTTTCATGTTTTGGGTGAATTCTTTTGATGGATTATGGAACAAGGAGTGGCAAGATCCTAAGCTTGGGGATGCCCAAGGCACCCCAAGGTAATATTCAAGGACAACCAAGAGCCTAAGCTTGGGGATGCCCCAGAAGGCATCCCCTCTCTCGTCCACTTCCATCGGTAATTTACTTGGAGCTATATTTTTATCCACCACATGATATGTGTTTTGCTTGGAGCGTCTTGTATTATTTGTGTCTTTGCTTGTTAGTCTACCACAATCATCCTTGCTGTACACACCTTTTGAGAGAACCATGTATGAATTGAAATTTGTTAGAATACTCTATGTGGTTCACTTATATCTTTTTGAGCGTGATAATTTTTGCTCTAGTGCTTCACTTAGATCTTTTAGAGCACGGTGGTGGTTTGTTTTAAAGAAACTTGATCTCTCATGCTTCACTTGGATTATTTTGAGAGTCGTTAATAGCATGGTAATTTGCTTAATGTTAATATACTTGGTATTCAAGATATGTGAAACTTTCTTTTTAGTGGGTTGAATACTAAGATAAGTTTGATGCTTGATGATTGTTTTGAGATATGGAGGTGATAATATCATAGTCATGCTAGTTGAGTAGTTGTGAATTTGAGAAATACTTGTGTTGAAGTTAGCAAGTCCCGTAGCATGCACGTATGGTTAAAGTTGTGTAACAAATTTGAAGCATGAAGTGTACCTGGCTTGTGCATCCTTATGAGTGGCGGTCGGGGACGAGCGATGGTCTTTTCCTACCAATCTATCCCCCTAGGAGCATGTGCGTAGTACTTGATTTTTGATGACTTCTAAGTTTTTGCAATAAGTATATGAGTTCTTTTGACTAATGTTGAGTCCATGGATTATACGCACTTTTACCTTTCCGCCATTTGCTAGCCTCTTCGGTACCGTGCATTGCCCTTTCTCACATTGAGAGTTGGTGCAAACTTCGCCGGTGCATCCAAACCCCGTGATATGGTACGCTCTTTCACACATAAACCTCCCTATATCTTCCTCAAAACAGCCACCATACCTACCTATCATGGCATTTCCATAGCCATTCCGAGATATATTGCCATGCAACTTCCATCATCATCATCATCATGACATGCTTTACTTTTGTCATATTGCCATTGCATGATCTTGTAGTTGACATCGTATTTGTGGCAAAGCCACCATGCATTATTCTTCATACATGTCACTCTTGATTCATTGCACCATCCCGGTACACCGCCGGAGGCATTCATATAGAGTCATATCTTGTTCTAGTATCGAGTTGTAATCATTATGTTGTAATCAATAGAAGTACGATGATCATCATTATTAGAGCATTGCCCAATCAAAAAAAAGAGAAAGGACAAAAAGAAAAAAAAGAAAGGCCCAAAAAAAAGAGAAAATAAAAAGGGCAATGCTACTATCTCTTTTTCCACACTTGTGCTTCAAAGTAGCACCTTGTTCTTCATGTAGTGAGTCTCATATATTGTGCTTCAAAGTAGCACCATGATTTTCATATAGTGAGTCTCATAAGTTGTCTTGTTCATACTAGTGGGAATTTTTCATTATAGAACTTGGCTTGTATATTCCAACAATGGGCTTCCTCAAAATGCCCTAGGTCTTCATGAGCAAGCAAGTTGGATGCACACCCACTAGTTTTCTTTTATTGAGCATTCTTAGCTCTAGTGCATCCGTTGCATGACAATCCCTACTCCTTGCATTAACATAAATTGATGGGCATCTCCATAGCTCATTGATTAGCCTCGTTGATGTGAGACTTTCTCCTTTTTTGTCTTCTCCACACAATCCCCATCATCGTATTCTATACCACCCATAGTGCTATGTCCATGGCTCGCGCTCATGTATTGCGTGAAGGTTGAAAAAGTTTGAGATTATTTGACTATGAAACAATTGCTTGGCTTGTCATTGGGGGTATAGAAGTTGGGAACATCTTTGTGTGACGAAAATGAAGCATAGCCTAACTATATGATTTTGTAGGGATGAACTTCCTTTGGGCATGTTATTTTGAGATGACATAATTGTTTGATTAGTATGCTTGAAATATTATCATTTTTATGTCAATATGAACTTTTGTCTTGAACCTTTTGGATCTGAATATTCATACCATGATTAAGAAAATTTACATTGAAATTATGCCAAAGTATCACTCCGCATCAAAAATTCTCTTTTTATCATTTACCTACTCGAGGACGAGCAGGAATTAAGCTTGGGGATGCCTGATACGTCTCCAACGTATCTATAATTTTTGATTGCTCCATGCTACTTTATCTACTGCTTTGGACTATATTGGGCTTTATTTTCCACTTTTATATTATTTTTGGGACTAACCTATTAACCGAAGGCCCAGCCCAAAATTGCTGTTTTTTGCCTATTTCAGTATTTCGAGGAAACAGAATATCAAACGGAGTCCAAACAGAATGAAACCTTTGGGAACGTGATCTTCTCACCGAACGTGATCGAGGAGACTTGGACCCTACTCCAAGAAGTTTCCGAGGAGGTCATGAGGGTGGAGGGCACGCCCCCCTGCCTCGTGGGCCCCTCGGAGCTCCACCGACGTGCTTCTTCCGCCTATATATCTCCATATACCCTAAAAACATCAGAGAGCACAATAGATCGGGAGTTCCGCCGCCGCAAGCCTCCAGAACCACCAAAAACCAATCGGGACCCCTTTCCGGTACCCTGCCGGAGGGGGGATCCATCTTCGGTGGCCATCTTCATCATCCCGGCGCTATCCATGACGAGGAGGGAGTAGTTTTCCCTCGGGGCTAAGGGTATGTACCAGTAGCTATGTGTTTGATCTCTCTCTCTCTCTCTCGTGTTCCCTCTATGGCACGATCTTGATGTTTCCCGAGCTTTGCTATTGTAGTTGGATCTTATGATGTTTTTGCCCCTCTACTCTCTTGTGATGAATTGAGTTTCCCCTTTGAAGTTATCTTATCGGATTGAGTCTTTTATGAGAACACTTGATGTATGTCTTGGTGATCAACTTGCGGGTTTCGTGACATTGGGAACCTATGCATAGGGGTTGGCACATGTTCTTGACTCTCCGGTAGAAACTTTGCGGCACTCTTTGAAGTACTTTTATGTTGGTTGGATGAATCTGAGATTGTGTGATGCATATCGTATAATCATGCCCACGGATACTTGAGGTGACAATGGAGTATCTAGGTGACATTAGGGTTTTGATTGATTTGTATCTTAAGGTGTTATTCTAGTACGAACTCTTTTATAGATTGATCCGAAAGAATAGCTTTGTGGTGGTTTCGTACCCGACCATAATCTCTACGTTTGTTCTCCGCTATTAGTGGCTTCGGAGTGACTCTTTGTCGCATGTTGAGGGCTTTTCATATGTTCTATCTATGTTATTATTGTTGAGAGAACTTGCACTAGTGAAAGTATGAACCCTAGGCCTTATTTCCTATCATTGTAATACCGTTTACACTCACTTTTATCATTAGTTATCTTGCTGTTTTTATATTTTCAGATTACAAAAACTATTATCTACTATCCATATTGCACTTGTATCACCATCTCTTCGCCGAACTAGTGCACCTATACAATTTACCATTGTATTGGGTGTGTTGGAGACACAAGAGACTCTCTGTTATTTGGTTCCAGGGTTGCTTGAGAGAGGCCATCTTCATCCTACGCCTCCTACGGATTGATAAACCTTAGGTCATCCACTTGAGGGAAATTTGCTACTGTCCTACAAACCTCTGCACTTGGAGGCCAAACAACGTCTACAAGAAGAAGGTTGTGTAGTAGACATCAGACGAGCAGGAATTAAGCTTGGGGATGCCTGATACGTCTCCAACGTATCTATAATTTTTGATTGCTTCATGCTATATTATCTACTGTTTTGGACTATATTGGGCTTTATTTTCCACTTTTATATTACTTTTGGGACTAACCTATTAACCGGAGGCCTAGCCCAGAATTGCTGTTTTTTTTGCCTATTTCAGTGTTTCGAAGAAACGGAATATCAAACGGAGTCCAAACGGAATGAAACCTTCGGGAACGTGATTTTATCCTCAGAAATGATCCAGGAGACTTGGACCCTCCGTAAAGAAAGCCATGAGACGGTCACGAGGGTGGAGGGCGCCCCCCTGCCTCGTGGGCCCCTCAAAGCTCCACCGACGTACTCCTTCCTCCTATATATACCTACGTAGACCCGAACGATCAGATACGGAGCCAAAAACCTAATTCCACCGCCGCAGCCTTCTGTACCCACGAGATCCCATCTTGGGGCCTGTTCCGGAGCTCCGCCGAAAGGGGAATCGATCACGGAGGGCTTCTACATCATCACCATAGCCCCTCCGATGAAGTGTGAGTAGTTTACCTCAGACCTTCGGGTCCATAGTTAGTAGCTAGATGGCTTCTTCTCTCTTTTTGGATCTCAATTCAATGTTCTCCCCCTCTCTCGTGGAGATCTATTCGATGTAATCTTCTTTTTGCGGTGTGTTTGTTGAGACCGATGAATTGTGGGTTTATGATAAATATTATCTACGAACAATATTTGAATCTTCTCTGAATTCTTTTATGTATGATTGGTTATCTTTGCAAGTCTCTTCGAATTATCAATTTGGTTTGGCCTACTAGATTGGTTTTTCTTGCAATGGGAGAAGTGCTTAGCTTTGGGTTCAATCTTGCGGTGTCCTTACCCAGTGACAGAAGGGGCAGCAAGGCACATATTGTATTGTTGCCATCGAGGATAACCAGATGGGTTATTTATCATATTGCATGAATTTATTCCTCTACATCATGTCATCTTGCTTAAGGCGTTACTCTGTTTTCATTAACTTAATACTCTAGATGCATGCTGGATAGCGGTCGATGAGTGGAGTAATAGTAGTAGATGCAGGCAGGAGTCGGTCTACTTGTCTCGGACGTGATGCCTATATACATGATCATACCTAGATATTCTCATAACTATGCTCAATTCTGTCAATTGCTCAACAGTAATTTGTTCACCCATCATAGAAATACTTATGCTCTTGAGAGAAGCCACTAGTGAAACCTATGGCCCCCGGGTCTATTCTCATCATATCAATCTCCAATTACTTTATTATTTCTTTGCTTTTTTACTTTGCCTTTTATTTTACCTTGCATCTTTATACCAAAAATACCAAAAATATTATCTATCATCTCTATCAGTTCTCACTCTCGTAAGTGGCCGTGAAGGGATTGACAACCCCTAATCGCATTGGTTGCGTTGAGCTATTTGTTTTGTGTAGGTACGAGGGACTCGCGTGTGGCCTCCTATTGTATTGATACCTTGGTTCTCAAAAACTGAGGGAAATACTTACACTACTTTGCTGCATCATCCTCTCCTCTTCGGGGAAATCCAACGCAGTGCTAAAGAGGTAGCACAGGGCCACTGCGGCCAAGGCACGTTGAGACCCGGTGTAAAGTTGCTCCACCAATGTGTAAACCGCCTTCAGTTTTATCAGCATGCTCTGGTTAAGGTTTGAGCTCCTGGGACCTGCATTACGAGGTCAGATGAGTTGACAACAATTGATATGCTTATTATGAAAATTTATATACTTAACACTTGCAGAGTAATTCACCAAAGATTGCTGAGACCATCTGAGATACATGGTGTTTTAAGCCGGATAACTCAGCGGTTGTTTCTGCAAGAGCCGCCTCAGTTTTCTCAGCCCGGTTGATCAAGGCGATCTTTTCATCAGCCCAGGCCTTCTTCTCTGCTTCAAAGCCTTTTTTCAGTTTCTCTTGTTCAGATACACTGAATTCAAACTTGGAGTTGGCTTTTTCGGTTTCAATCTCCTGTGCTCCCAAGCGATTCTTCAAGTCAGAAATCTCCAATTCAAATTGACTAATGGTGGCCTGTACAAATGCCGGGTTACAATCAGGATTATCATAATGCAACATCAAGTCCCAAGCACTTTGCAAGAAAAAATATACTTGGCACTTGGGGGCTAATGTATGCTGAAGAATTCTGTTTGCAGTGGTGGTTTATTAAAGTAAGTCCCAAGCACTTTGCAAGCAAAGGTACTTGGCACTTGGGGGCTAATGCATATTGCTGTTCTAAGTACTTCTCGATTAAAACATGAGAAGGACCGGTTAAAACATGCTGTTTAAGCCAGCCCTTGGGGGCTACAGGATAAGCCGGCGTTCTTGTATATATTACCAAGCTGATTTTAAAGTCTACAACATATTTCGTTATAAGCGATAGACTTGGGGGCAGGTATGGTAAGAATAAATAAAATACAGAGCAAGAGTTATACCTCATATTTTTGGTATATCTGCTTTACCATGTCAATTTTCATGTCACGGCTGTTGTGCACTTGGTTCATATAACCAGAGACGATTTCTCCAATACTCAGATGAGTATAATCAGTGACATCTAGCTTAGCTGTGCGGCGTTCCAGAAGTTCTTCTTTGGCGGAGCACTTGGCTAGCACGGTGGGTTTCCTCGGCTCAACAAAGGCAGTCTTGATGATTTCAACATCCGGGTCATCTGTCTTGGCTGGACTAGGGATCTCTGGGTTCTCAGAACCATCAATGGCTTGCTCAACAGGCGGGTCAGCAGTAGGTGTTGGAATATCGTGGGCTGGTTCAGGCGGTGGATCATGAGTGGAGGTGTCAGGAGCAGCCGTTCTGAGCTCCGGTTCATTTAAGATCGGCTCTTCGGCCGTCTTGTTCTTCTTCGCCCTTTTGTTGGGCTTTGCTTGACCACTGCATAAAATCAAAAGGTCAGTAAGAATACAACAAGTTGAACTAAGCACAAATTAAGCAGGTTAACATTACCCTGGAGCGGTTTTGAAAGCCGGCAAATTGGACTGCATTGATTCGCCAGAGGAAGGTGAAGTTCCCTGATAATTTGAGTCAGAAGAATTGAGTGGTTGACGAGTGAGACCCGCCAAAGGATAAAAGGAATGCAAATCGGAGATGACCTCGGTCTGGCGTTTTCTTGTTACATCGGGTAAGCCGGAGGAGAGTTCCACATCTTTACTGGTCCGGGTCTACCTCCGGCTCTCATGAATCTGTCGCTTCAAAAGAAATTGAGGATCTTGGTAAGCTAAACGATGTGAAAATCTTACTTTCCGGGTTACTCTTCGGACTTTCTGTCTTGGCAAAGGCTCGGAGTCGGAGGAAATTATAGTTACCTCTTCAACCGCTGCATGACTCGCTCCTGTATCCTCCTGATGATAATCGGTGTCAATAAGATAGTTAAAAAAGGAGCCTAAAGAGTCAAGAGCTACCTCTGACTTGGAGGTATCTTCTAAATGAAGCATATCTGAGGCGCTAGGCTTATTCCCCTTCTTCCGAGCAGCGGCTTTCCTAGCGGCTTTCTTGGTTTTCCTGGCTTTCTTTGCAGCTTCATGGTCATACTTGACCTTCCAAAATTCTTCATCAGCCTGTGAATTACAACAAGGGTTTTTGAGTAAAGACGAAATTTTCAAAGTTGAAGGTAAAAATGCTTAAGTCAATGGCTTATCGCTGGAGCCGGGTTAGCTTTGCAGAAAGGACTTAAGCCTACTTTGCCACAATCTGCCAGGCTCTCATTCAGAAGAGACTTTGTCATATCATCAATGACATCCTCAGGTAAGTCATCAGGGTTGTGCCGCAGAGGATCATTCTTTTGGCCTGTGTAATCGCACATCAAGCCGGGGCGGTGACTCAAAGGAATAACCCACCAGGCAAGCCAAACCTGAACCAGATCAATGCCGTTTAAGCCATTCCCCAGAAGAGCCTTGACCTTACTCATGGTGGGGGCAAGTGTTTGACGTTCAGCAGGAGACAGTTTATCTGGCAAGGGGTGAGTGGACTCGAGTCGCAGGGCGCGAAAGCCGGGAAGAGGGTTCTCATTAGCCGAAGAAGTATCTTGACAATAGAACCACGTCTGGTTCCAATCTTTAGGGTGACTCGGCGGTTCGGCATACGGAAAGAGACAGTCTCTTCGTCGCTGGATTGAGATTCCGCCAAGTCCCAAGCTGGGCCCATTGGCACGTTCATTCTGGCGATTCAGATAAAATAACTCTCTAAAGAGTAGCAAGTTGGGTTCTTCTCCAAGGTACACCTCACAGAACACTTGAAAATTGCAAATATTTGACACGGAATTGGGCCCGATGTCTTGAGGTCGCAGGTCAAAAAAGTGCAAGACGTCTCTGAAAAACTTTGAGCCGGGTGGAGAAAAGCCCCGGTTCATGTGATCAGTAAAGACGATAACTTCCCCTTCCTTGGGTTGAGGTTTTTCTTCTGTCGGATCAGGAGCACGATAGGACATGACTTCCTTCTTCGGTAGATAACCAGTCTTCACAAAATCATTAAATGTGTTGTCTATGATGATGGATTTGACCCAGTTGCATGTAATGGGTGCTTTGGGAGCCTTGGGCGGCATTGTGGGGATGGAAGCCTATGACAAAATAAAAATTTCTGGTTAAAATTTAAGCCGGAGAGAAATACTTCAATTCATACTCAAGATGGCGGCTTGCAAAGGGGCCTAATGGTGTATGGTTAATTATGTCAGATTATTTAAGCCGCCATGGGCAGTTGAGGTTATCTAAGCCGCCAGGCGCGTTTGAAGTTATCTATTGAGCATCTCAAATTAGAGCCGGTGATGTGAGCCGCCATGGCGGAGTGGATCCATCAAGATACAGGCATCGGCTAAGTGTACAAAAACAGGTTTCACAGGACGCAACAATTAATTTGGATCAAATGGCTGTTCAGAAAAGAAAATATTCTAGACCTAAAAATCTAGTACAGATGAGCTCGTGACTTCTAATGAGGCCTCTGAACTAGAAAAAGGGATCTACTAGCGTTTGAAATGGATGCAAAACAACTATCGCATGAGTTTAGTATTCCTTTTGAATCGAAAGAAGATGCAATGAAGGAGCCACAGAGAAATTTGTGATGAACAGCAGAAGACATAGAGGAACTCGCAAACCCTAAATGTGGATCTGAGGTGCGGGACGGCGAGGACTTACAGCTGCAGATCTACTGCGGAGGATCACCGCCGTTCTCTGATCGATTCAGATTGATGCAACGGCCAAGGTCGACGAAGACGAGGTGCTCTGCGGCGGCGGTGGCGGCGGAGCTCGAGCAGCAGCAGAGTCGCGAGAGGAAGAAGGCGACAGAAAGGGGGAGAGTGAAGAAAGACCTAAGGTCGTGCCTATTTATAAGGAGAAGACTGACAGAGTAGGCGCGAGAAACGAGGAGGCCGAAACATGGTTATCCAGCTACTCAGACGCCTCGATTCTCGGGATGGTCATTAAGATAAGGATCCGTTGGGATATGATTGAATAAAATACGAATTTAATGGCAGATGACGTATTGGCGGGTTATCATGAATTCAGAAAATGACGTCATGGTGGGTTATAACTTTTGCACAGGTAGAAGGCAGAAGACTTTTTCTTAAAGTATTGAAGATTGACATGTACCAGTTCAAATCAATCTGGGGCCTAATGTTGGGGATATAACTACTAGTGTAACCCGCCCAGGAGGGACCGGGTTACGCTATGGTGATTCATCATATGAAGCCCAATATCAAGCTTGAAGATGGAGGTTCAGTTAAGGGCCCAAAGCCCGAAGGCGACTTAAGGCCTATAGTGATAAACCGCCATAAGAGCATAACTTGTATTGTAAGGCAAGATTAAGTAGTCACCGAGCCGGACACTATTTATGAGCCGGCCGGGACTCTATGAGTTGCTGGGTGTCGACCTCTGTATATAAAGGGACGACCCAGCGGCAGTTTAGGGCAAGTAACATCAAATCGAGAGCCGGGCATAGCGGATTCACTCCCTGGTCATCGAAACCCTAGTAATTACACCTCAACTGGATTAGGCTTCTACCTTCACCGCAAGGAACCGAACCAGTATAAACCCTCGTGTCCTTTGTCCCGTTTTAATGCCTTTAAGCTTTCTAGTTGCGATGGCTCCACGACTAAGTCCTTTCACGAGGACATCTGTCGTGACAATTCCACGACAAGTCTAGTTGTTCAAGTAACGTATCCAATTGCATATTGCTCCACGTATATGATCTGCCTTTAATTGGTAGCTCAATTAAACTCTGTGCTCGGATAATATCATTAAATGTGATCATGTCATTTATGCACCCTCCAGGCTTATTGCGGTTTTCAGGTGCCCGAATGAATTTAAAGTCGCCCACCAGGAGCCAATCATCATTAGGAGGGATGTCCAGATCAGAAAGCCAATCAATGAAGTGATTACGTTGGTCCCCTTGGCATGGTCCGTAAACATCAAGAGATAAGAGAAGGATGTTCCTACAAGGCTCCTTAGAGTTAAGTGACTCTCGGCCGTTGGATCGATTCCCTTGATGCGTTTTCGTCCGTTGTAAGAGGTGGGAGGATCTGGGCCGTCGGATCCGGAAAAAGCACTGCTGAAATGAATAGTAATGGCAACAGAATGTAAATACCATGCCCCCACCAGGGCATTTTGGTCATTTCGCATGGTGAGGGTATAAAAGGGTCGGCTCCTCTCCCCGCACTCGCGCCCCCTCCCTCGCCCGCCCCGCCCCGCTCGCCCGCCTTTCCCCGCCCCGCCGTCCCGCCTCGCCCGCCCCGCCCCGCCGTCCCGCCTCGCCCGTCCCGCTCGCAGTCTTCTCCCCCCTTCCCAGCCGCTCGCCCCGCCGCATCGCCGCCGCCTCCTCCTGCAGTCGCTCGTCCCTCTCGTCGCCGCCCCTCTGCCGCCAGCTCCCTGCCGGTTCAAGATCTGCACAAGCCGTCGCTCGCCCCTTGCCTCGCCGCACCACCACGCCTGGCCGACGGGAGATCAACTGCTCCGCTCTCTGCAGGTGGCCTCCGCCGGGGACGTGGATGGACGCGGGGCGGTCGGCCGCCGGCGAACGACGACGCGCGTGCGAGGCGCGCGGCGCAGAGCAGCGGTCTCCTCCCTGCCGTCGCCTAGCGCCCTGCTGTCGTCGATGCCCTCTTGCCTCCTCCAAACAGGTCTGCTCCCTGACGTCTCTCTCCCTCTCAATCTCTTCTTTCTGTTGTTTCTTTTCCCAATCACACATAGATCAGAAAGCTCTTGATCCACCAAACGCTGAATCATGTGCAATTGTTATAGTAGAAACTTCTTCCGCTCCTGCAGTACTGATAAGCATTTTAATAAAAACATAACAAGTGTTTCATAGAAATCGTACATCTAGACTATGTGGACTGAACATACTATCATTAACCACACAAACAGGGGAACTGTCGAGACCTTCAGCTAATTTCAGTAAATACACATCAATACAAACTTATGAAGCATATTCGTTAAAGAAATATTCGTGTTGAAGTCAGGGATCGTGTTCCGCTTACCTGAAGAAACCCAAAGAATCTGAGTCCATCAGCAGTCCAGTATCCCCAGGCATCATTGACATGTGTTTGTTTGTACTGCTCTATCTTGCTTGTTGCTCATCCAGGTTGCCGGCCGGGAAGAGGTGTGGTGCCGGCCAAGACGAGAACAAGGGGACCCTGGATGTCCGTGTTCATCAAAGGTGCTCCCTCCTTTCCATCTTTCTTTTTCTGCACTTCATCCTAGATCGGTGACTACTAATTTCCATGTCTACTGGAAGGAAGAAGGTTGGTGGACGAACCTTTGTGACTATGTTAATCACGTTCTTTGTGTCAAACTCATGAAGTGGATCCCTTTTAAGCTATCAAATAATCATAAGACATAGTTTTCAGTTGTTGTTTCTTCTAATTCCCAGTTATTGCTTCACATAGACTATTTGTATTTTATTAGATATAGCCTGCTATCAGTGCAGGAAAACATCATGAACAAAAACAAAAGATTTAATAAGAAGGAACACCATGATTTGGTGGAGATGACGAAAGGCTTTGTGTGAAAAATTATGTTTGAAATTCGAACGTAGATTCTAGACTACTCTTTTGGCCGCTACTGCTCTATCCTTCAAATTCCTTTTATGAAAAATTGAAAGATACATACAATAATGATGCATCTCTGCAGATATATTACGTATTTATGCTAGCCAATTCGAATTTTTGTCCCAAATGCAAGCAGACCGTTGAAAAAATAAATGCATGTATGCACTGACAGATCAGCCAACAACTTGTTGATTTCTGATTCTTTTAAACTTGATGCTTATAACTGTCTATAAGTCGGTATTGTTCAGAGCCAAAGATAAGTAACAACCTATTTGAGCAAGTTTGAAACACATTTGGATCAGGAGTAGTACAAAATTCTTAAGGGCGTTGGGATATTGAACTGCAGGTACTGATGCGTGTGTTGTTTTTCAACTCAACCCTGCTCTTCCTGCTTGTGTTGGGATATTGAATTTAAGGGTTGTTGTGTGTTGGACAATATAAAACTTTTGGCATGATATTTCCTTATGCGGTTTCAAGGTCACATGGATACCGATAGCTCTCATGTGTATGGCCTATTTGCTGCTTGGTATTGTTGCCTTTCTTCCTGATATGCCAATGTATATTGCTTCAGTTTTCATTTTGGGATTGATATATAATCTAGGCTCCAAAGTGCAGGTTGAGAAGAGGTATGCTTACTCTTGCCTTTCTTCCTGATACCAGGTTTATACAGTGGAATATCCTGAATTGATGCATATATTGGCTCAAAAAGTAATTAGGCTCCGAAGTGCAGATTGAGAAGAGGTATGCTTACTGTTGTCTGTGTTACTCTATCTACGCAATCAACTTCATATGAACAAATACATTGGAATTGTTTATCTCAGTGCATCAGAATTGTTTCTTTGGTGCTGACCCTATACAAAAATATTGGATTGTATAAATACTGCATCAGATAGTTTTTCTGTCGATAAACATATTTTGATGTATAAGCACTACCAAATCAGATTACTAGACTTTTAATCTAAAACTGCATCTACCGCTCGCTCCAGTTTAGTTGTGGTTCATTTCCTTGTCCCGGATAAGGACATGCCTTGGTGGCTTTTTAGTACATTCGGTTGATCCATCTTCTGCTTTGCCATGGGCTCAATAGTTAACATATGTTCCTGATCTGGTAATGCTTATTTTTTTGTAACAGTCCAAGCTGAAATGCCCCTTTGTGTTCCTACTAAGCCTGTTTTGTATTTTTGTAGGCCCCAAAGGCCGTGCGTTGTGTGAATACGTGTCATAGTGGTCAGCAGTGGCAAGCCTCGCCGCGTCCAAACCGATGTTATTTGGCCTCATGTAACATATTCCCTCTTTAGTTTTCAGTCTCCTACTGTTACTAATGAAATTTTAGTTATCAAGGGTGTATAATATCTTGGAAGCTTAGTGTTGTATTTGAATGTTCTTCTGCATTTAAGCTAAAATATGTTCATCTGCATTGATTTATTTTCAGTTTAGTATGAAGGAGCAATGAGCTACATAATTCTTATTCTTTAGTATCCATGTGAATTAGTTTTCACCTTGGTTTGTGTGCTGAAAGCTATTGAAACATATCCATTGTATTGTCAAATGTTGTGTTGTGTGAGTCATTTCTTTGTTGTGGATGTCCTCGGCAAGAATGAAGCATGGACCTTAACGTCCCTAGGTATAACAGATCCTCATCCCTTCCTTTTCTAATTTATTTTCGTAGAATAGGATCAACACCCACAGTACAGTCTGGATTCATAAAGTGTGTGCATTTATCTCCAATGCATTTCTCACAATCTGAAACTTCTTGCTTACAGTTTGTTAAGGTGAAGAAATCTGCTTAGGCTACTTTTTTTTAGTATGAGTTCATTTTCCTTTTCCGTAGGATGGCTACGATTGAAAAACTCTCTTTAGCTTCTTTTCTCTCTCTATACAGTTCCTTTTCACTCTGAACCGAATGAAAATCTGACGGGACTGTACATATATCTTGCACTGAATCTGGCCATATGTTTAAGTAAAATAGTTCAGGTTATAAGCCCGGAGAGAAATTAAATATAAGATGTGCTTTTGAATTGCTGACGACCAAAGTCCGCAAGTAGACTATTGTCTTCTGATCTTTCAGCTTATGGCAGTAATATTATTCCTTCTTCTTTTCTCCAGGCAGAAAAGACATAATGATTTGAAGACCACCTCAATTGTTTGGGATCTGGATTGTCTATACATAATTTTTTGGTAGTTGGCAGATCTGGCCCATCATAGTTTTGTCCTGCTACCATGCAGTTCTATGTACCATGCAGTTTTTTTCCTCCATCTTTGTCTCAAGGTAGGTACTGCTCCACAGTAACCAGTCCCTCCATTTTTTTTTGAAGATCACTCCCTCCATTTTGTCTTGCTCCTTCTCTTGAACAAATATTAATGTACTGGAATGCTGTCCAAATTAAATGGTGCGTGTATAAATGTTTTTTCGACAATTGGCGCAATCTGTAGTTACCATATCTTGCAGTGTCACAAGCTATGCCCCATCCATATGTGTCATGTCATAATTTAAAACTGCTATCACTGATTTTTGGAGAGTGTGCTTACAAGACTGCTTAATTCTTCTCATGTAGGTGATTATGATTTGCTCTCTACAGAATTATTTTTAAGTATCCAATTGGTTGGGTGCTTTGAATATGTACACCTAAGGTGTTCGTTCACCCTTTTGTATTATCTAAATCAGTGTGAATGTTTTAGTACCTTAATCCTGAATCGCGTTGTGATTCATGGTCTTTATTTCAAGTGATAAGAGCTGTGGTTGACTCACTAGGGTGACCATGTCTTAGTGAGAAGCACCGTAGTAGCCTTTTTGTAAGTGGACAAGAGATATCATTGTTCGTGGCTTTATACAACCTTAGATAAATGGATCTACTTAGACTGCATGTTTGCTCATATTTGCCTTGTGTTTTAGGCCAAAGGGGCAGATGTTAGATATGCCCTCCTAGCAGCAGGAGAATACCACCTCATGTCAATCATCTAATGTTTCCATAACAAATTTGCATCCATTTCATTAGATACTGTCGAGGGAGCGGCTGATGGAGGCGGTCTGCAGATGCCGTGCGAGTCAAGGAGGTCCACCGCAAGCGGCCGATGACGGGCGCACCGGGGATGAGATCTTTGGTGGAAAGATGCATCTAGGCCCGGCCACCTCTCCACCACGACGTGCCAGCCAGTTCTCTCTTGCCCCTCCTACACCGGATCGCCGTCGTCTCACCCACCAGTAAGGCTCTCTCCAGTCCCTGATCTCTATTCTTTCCATCGTCTTAGCTTACAGGGCCTGGTTTAGTACTGGCCAGGAGGTGGCGAGGTATTAGATCCGCTACCATCATAGTTGCGATTGTAAAACAGAATACATCCAAAGCTGACCAAGATGGACCAGCAACCATTACCATCGGCGATGCCTTTTCAGGTTTTCCCTTGTATTAAACTGTAGGTTACACTCACTATTAGTTCAGTGTCCAAACAGTTTCATGTCAGATTTAGTAGTATAATCAAGTGACAGTAGAAATTAGACAAAGGCCGGTTTGATCCATACACATATGGACTGACGGCCATAACTACATGTCTTATTCAGAGATTTACGTCCGCTTCTCAAAACCAGAGTAGGTCGTGCCATATCGTGTGTGTTACTTGGTCGTGTCCTTTCTTCGACTAGGCACCTTCGCAACCACTTGAGGAGCAGTGTAGCACCATGTCTCGGGCTAGAACCGAGGGCTATTGTTCTTACTCATTTGCCACCTAATTTATATGGTTCTTCTATGAACCAATCCTATTTGGCAAAAGATTGCATCACTGTATACCATAGAAGAACAATCTAAACCAGTTATCCTCAACTACCGGTATAATTTTCTTTTGGTGTATCATCCTATCTTTGAACAGAGGGCTGCTGTTCTTACTCAAATTCTGCCTAATTTATATGTATAACTGATTTATATGGTTATTCTATGGCATAGCAGATTGGTTCTGCTATGAGCCAATCCCTAATTTATATGGTTCTTCTATGCTATCTTTTGAACTAGGCGTAGGTGTTTGTCTGAAAAGAAGTGTTATGCTTTGGTGTTGTTGTAGGTTCCAGAGGGGGCAGAAGAGGAGGCCATTTGCACTCACCAGTAAGTTGAGCAAGGCTACAACCTCCCTCGGTGAGCTCCATCTTCCTCCTGCTCCTCTGCTTCGGCTACTGTATGGGACATGGTCGTGGCTGTGTTGATGTGGTGCTCGTCTGGTTGATGCTCTATGCCCTGCTCATGCATCGGTTCCTACACATAAATCCCCAAGACCAACTCTGGTTGATGCTAAAAAGTGATGAGGTGGGGGTGCGGCGGTCTGCATCCACGCGCTGCTCGGCGTCACGAGGTCGTTGGCACAGATCCTCGTGCCCATGCCCATGCCCATCCGTAGTTCAACACACCGCAGCTCTTGCCCACAGATCCTTGAGTATTGATTGGCATGCCTTTGGTAGCAGTAGCCCCCATTGGATAGTTTTCTATTCATAAACAGAGAAGCTTTCTTTTACTTGAGAACTGAAGGGATCATGTTACCTGGCGCAAAGGGAATTTTCTTTGTACATATTGATTTAGTATATGAGATCCACGATTTATGGCTCATACCTGATCCATATGAACTGGAAGTTTTCTTTTCTTCTTAGACATATATCTATCCATTGATATGGCTTCTCCTTTTTCCTATTATTTAACATAGTGTTTTGCTAGCAGTTAAAATAACCCTAAACAATCTGGAAACATATAGTTTTGAATAAACATATTATTTTGCTGAAGAGTTCAGTCCATGCATGCTTGGTTCCTGTCAGTTTAGTTAGTGGCCTATATGAATTTGATTTGGCCCATGATATTTTTGTACAGTTATTGATTTGCTAGCATATATTCTAAACTTAATTTTGTTAGCTCTTATCTGGTGTTCTTTCTTATATTATCTTTTTATCTGACGCAATCTTACTCTGTTCACGAGAGTTTCTCCCATGTGTATGAATAAAAGATTTGGGTTCAGAGCACCTTCCGATATATGAAGTTGTTTTCTAATTCTTGTTGGTCAGTCGCAAAGCATTAATTTTTGTTTGCTTTACAATTTTTCAGGAGTAATGGAATGTTAATTGGCTGGTGGCGGCATGTTCAAGTATGGGAAATGATGAGCTCCTGCTTCTTTTTATGCCAGCTCTATGCCGTAGGTGAGTTGCGACCTTCTTCCCCGCAAGTTCATGATAATCAGTTATCCTCCAGAGGGAATTGTGATTGTGATTAGTATCTTTAGACATTGGCCATATTTGTCGGTACTCACCGTTTCTTTTATTTCTCCTCATTTTGTAAATGTATTGGACTCTGGTATATATAACTGAAATCAATGTGCCAAACAACGAGTAGTTCTGAAAAGCTGCCTCATCTTTTTCCCATTTGTGTTGTTTCTCATAGTTTAAACCAAACAACGAGTAGTACTCATCATGGATCTATGGTTAACCCCTCTTCTCCTCCTCCTTTGGTCCTCTCATGCTAGAGTGCTAGGTATACGGCGGCATGGCCAAGTGTTGTGTGTTTGGCCAACGTGGGCCATTTGTTGTTTGTCCTGCCTCTGGTAAAGGCCAAAGGTCTTTTCCTCTTTGTCTGGTCTGGTAGTGCCTGCAATTGGTGCTTCTCCCTTCGTGGAGTATTTGTGTTTTGTTACTTTTAGTCTAGATAGGTTCCAAGGAAGGGGACATTTAGGCTTTTCTTGTTTTGCTGGTATGAGGAGACATGGCCGGAAGCACCAGCGAACCACACCAATAGTATCTCTCGTTAGCTCACAAACACCAATAGTATAGTGCCTCCGTAGTATACTCTACTTTGGATGTTTTAATATCTTGTCTGCACTCTGCACTTGATAATCTATAGATTTAGATACTTGATGTTATATATTTTTCTCTGGTCTCCTGAATGTTGGTGCTGATTAATACATAGTATTAAATGTATGCATCTTTCTCATTCTGAAAGTTTCCCTGCTTTCCTGACCATCAAATGTCTATTGACCATTGTTACTCTTGCCTGGAGTAGTCTGTTACACTTATCAGGCCTAGGGAGGGCATTCACACTACCGAAAAGTTTGGTTTCAGTAAGACTTAATCTGGTAACCTATTTTGTCCTTCCCTTCTTCGTGGTTTGGGAGAGATACCGCAGAGAAGACCACCAGAGAAACGGTCGTCCCGGACCCAGACTATCATCGCTATACTTGGTGAGCTCTAGATGTAGTATATAGAACATCTCTATTCTCTGGAAATGTACTTCTATGTCAAACTGAAAAAAAGATATATGTTGTCTGGTAGGCCGGTAATATGTCCATCCATTAACCAGTACTTTGTCGTAATGCAGGGATATCTGGTGTGTCTGCATATGCATAAAATCTTCTTGCCGCTGCACCTGTAGACCTACTGGGGCTGCTTCTCTTGTTTCAGGTTAGTCTACCCTGACTTGCTCTGCTTTTAGACTATCTGTTTGAGTTATAGCTAAAAAACATGTATGATTGTATTATATTCTACGAGTTTTTTTGCCTACAGTGCATATGTAACTAAACATGTATGGTGGTATGTGCTCATTAATTTCCCTATAGTTCTACCACACTAGACAATGTGCATTCAGTACACATTATGGTCGTTGTTGATAAAGAGGTAACTAGCTGTCTATATTGAAGTTCGGCTGAATATGTTCACTTGGTCCATTTGTTAGTTCCTCGGTCCTCCTGACCGCAACCGAATAGTCTTTTGTTATTTTCATTGTAGCTCAGCTCTGTATGCTCCTATTTCTCAAGTGGGAGTAGTGCTGCTTCCAAGAAATAGGTCTCTGTATGCTTAATGCATGTACCTGGATTCCCTTTTATGATGACAATAATGTTTATGCACTTCTAATTCTACACAACGTCAAATAATAGAGAGTAATCCATTTTTTGTATGTGTGGACTCATATTGTACCTAATCTGGTAAAAAAATTAAATGACAGGATTGCAAAAAGGTGTCGGCTTGAGATTGATCACATCTGTTGTATCTACCTGGAGGCCGGCTCTCTCAGTTCACTCAAGAGCATCTTTGTTCCGCTGTAGATGAAAACGTAAGATGCCAGAGCCACGACGTGAGTGCGTCTGCTTCCCCTTAGGAGGTAAGGCAGCGGATGTTATATATGCCCACTCTACCATTTTCTTTATCTAACATGTAGAGTTAAACCACTGGTTTCATATATGTTTTATTCTTATTACTTTTAGTCTCCAAATGATATAGGAGATTCTGTTGTTGCCCTATTAACATGATTGGATTTTGTATTTTTTTTCTTACTAAATAATATTGCTACTGCACCGTGACACATAGTCGGAGAGTAATCCATTCTATTGTATATGTGGACTCCTTATTGCAAACATGGTCAGGAAATAATATTATCTTTAAAAATATCATGGTAGTATGAGATGCGTTCCTGAATCTATCTCTCTTTTATGCATTAATTGACTTTGTGTTAGCATTTGGTTTCAAAAAATGTCATTGTACAACCTGGCCGATTCTTGGTGCTAATTGTTTCATCCTCTCATATTTTAAGTTTGCGAATTTATGGCTCTACCATCATACAAAGGCGGACATTCATATGGATTTGGATTAAGTGCGCCTCCTTTTCATTATTTGAATTAATGAGTGCTCACAAAAAAAGGATACGATGCTAAGATTTGCCATAAAAGATTCTTGACTTGCCATAAATTCAAATAAGGATTCAATATATTTGTAGTTAAACCATTCTTGCTCAGGTTTCAGATTTCTCAGTCCATATTTCTGTGCAAATATCAATTCTTGACAGGTTATTCAGTAATCTCGCACATGTTCGTTTCTCTATATATCATCAGTATTAAAGTTCATACATGATACGTTATATTCTCGGCTTTAGAACATTAAAGTTCATACATGATACCTTATCATCAGTATTAAAGTTCATACCATGTTCTCCTGCTTAGTCTAAATCAGATAGGGACTTTAAACATATTCAGTTTAAATAATGACAGGCATCCTCAAGTACATGTAAAACCATGGCATCCTCAAGCCATGGTTGGGGAAGGATAAAATTAGAAAAGGAAAAGAGGGTCCTAACATGTTTAGTACTATCTTATGGGTTGTTTTGAGGCCACAGATCTGTAGCATATACTAACATCTGTTCTTCTAACTTTCCTTGTTAGAGTACGTAATGGGCCTAATGGCCTGGGCTGGCAGTACTTTTCTTTTAATTTGTACTCTGAATATGATCATGTGACCTGCTTTCTTCAGTTCATTTGCTTCAGATCATGTGGCCTGCTTTCTTTCTTCTCCATACAAGCTACATGTTACTGTTACATACATGTGGGAGTAGATTAAATATGTCCATTGAATTGTAGTCATACTTTTCTTAAATGGATTTATTGTAAGGCCTGTTATGTATTATTCATGTCTTCTGCCTTTAAAGTGTGTTGGTAGCACACCTTTAGTTATTAACCAACACATGTATTGTTCATGTCTTCTGCATTGTTCATTGAGCACAAAAGTATCACTATTTAGGTAAATTATATGATGGGTTATAGGACTGCATGAACTGCTAACCAATTTATCGTTTTAACAGAACATGGTCTGATGAAAGGAGGGTGATGGATGCGCCATGGGGCAAGTCACCTTGATTGTGTCATGTTGGAGGGTGATGAATGTGCCATGAGGCAAGTCCGTCTGATGAAAGGTGTGGACGGAAGAGGGACAATAACTACGGGGTTGGTGAAAGGTTGAAAGAAAGCTCTTATGTGTCTTTGGTCTCGACACCACGTGTACGTAGGTAGCCGTCATTGATAATCCAAACTTTGAAAAGTTTATTTCAAGGTTCATAACTCTGTTGTCAATGGGGAAAATGTTATCTCTGTTGTCAATGGGGAAAATGTTATCCGCTTCAAGTGACACAACAAACTACTCATAGCAGGTTCATGTGATGTGGCGTATAAAAGGTCGAACGTCAAGACGATCAGGTGGATGTATCCAAAAATATGCTTTTGTGGAACTATATAGGTTCTTTCTCTCACATTGCCGTTGTGGCTTGCTTTTCCTGTATGAAAAGTACACTATCTATATCGAACTTGATGTGGATTGATCGACCTTGCTTGCTTTTGGCACAAGTATATATTTCCATTTCCTATGAACTTTCAGATGAATTGTTCTACTGACAAAATTCCTCGTGTTTCCTTTGCATTTGGCAAATGTGATTGCCTTGTCTTATGCCATGACTTTGACAAATAATCCCATACCAAGTAGCAACAGTACCGCGCTTTGTTTAAATGCTGGGACAACGTGTTTAGCCAGGCACCACGCGCCAAGGCGCGTTTCCGATCTAGTTAACTAGAGTCCAGCTTTGGGCTGACTGGGTAGAACGAAAACGAGTTACTAGAGCAAATTTTTCAGAAGCAATCACATCAGCAGAGAACAGAGAGCCGTTCCATATTGTGACAATACCACCGAAGGCCCCCACTACTAGAAAAAGACATGTTAGTGGTGCACCTTTTTTTTGCCATTAATGGCGCACTTAGGTGCGCCATTATTACCACGCCACTAGTAACAAATAGTAATGACGTACATTTGATGCGCCATTACTATCACAGATAGTAATGGCACACTGTGCGCCATTACTATAGATAGAAGTGCGTCATTACTATCTAAGTTAGTAACAATTTTTCTTCAAAAAAAATTTCAATTTTTCTTTTGTTTTTCTCTTCATCTTGGGTCACTATGGCTTAATCTCGGGTCAATATGCTTACTCTTAAGTCAAATCGCACTCCGTGGTCAAACTTCCTGGAAGTACACCCATCCTCACACTACTCCAGCCCGAGCACGCTTAACTTCGCAGTTCTATCCAACCCTAGCACCAGCTCACTTAACAGACACTTGTTGATATATCTATCATATCAATCCTATTAAACCTTGTTAATGTCTAGGACTTTGTTCATGTTCATGAGTGTGATGAAATTTTGAAAAAATATTTCAAACTTCCCGGTCATATTACGTATCATATTTTTAACATTTTTTCCAAAAAAAATTTGAAACCAATTTTTTTTCTGTTACTAGTGGCGCACCTAGCAAATGGTGCGCCATTACTAAGTTTGAATTTTTTTCCATTTCCCCCCTCTAGATCTTAAAAGCCCCGTATCTTTTATTCTGTTAGGTTTTTGGGGATTCTGAAAATCTTCAACAAGGTTCCCCCAATTGAGTTCGGATGTAACTTTTCGAGTAGATGATTTTTTATATAAAAAAACTTTTTAATCCGAGCTCGTATGCAAAAGTTATGCCCATTTTACTAAATTCTAGAGAGATTTTGCAAATAAAGTCGAAATTCATATTTGTAATTTTTTTCCAACAACTAGACCACATATCACGTGGGAAACTTATTTTCTTTTATTTTTTTGACATTTCCATCATTTTCTTTTATTTTTTAAAAAACTTAAAAGGCGGTCCACGGGCGCGGGGGGGGGGGGGGGGGGGGGGTTGCATTTGGTTAGCAGCGGCGCATCAGGGGATAGTGCGCCATTACTAGTTGACATAGTAATGGCGCACCTTCACAGAGTGCACCATTACTATGTGGATGACTTGGTCAAAGTTAGTAATGGCACACTTTCTGTAGGTGCGCCATTAGTAAGTTTGACATAGTAATAGCGCACCTATGCAAAGTGCGTCATTACTAAGTTTGACCAAGGTTTGACCCAGTCATACACATAGTAATGGCGCACTTTGTACAGGTGCGCCATTACTATGTCAACTAGTAATAGCGCACTATCCCCTGATGCGCCACTATTAACAATTTTTTCTTCAAAACTAGTAATGGCGCACCACACACCAGGTGCGCCATTAGTAATATGTCAATAATGGCGTACCTATATATGGTGCGCCACTACTATATAGCAGTGGTACACCACATACACGGTGCACCATTAATGTCCATATTAGCTATAGCCGTTTTTTTAGTAGTGCCCATTAGATGGCACGAATGCAAATTGATTGAATCGGCGAGGGCAGCAAGTCTTAACAAAAGATAAATCAAAAGAAGATTTTTTAGTCTCCTACAAGCAAATAACCGCGCAACCACTAGACTTAATGGCGTTCGAGAGAGCTAATTGTTTGTCGCTAGAATTTAAACCTTGGACATTCCAAAAAAAAATGTTCCTATTAACCAAAAGGGGCGTTAAAAAGGGGATGCATATAATTAAGCGGAGGAAGAAGAATCCTCCTCCTGAGAAGCCAGGAGCTCGCCTTCAGATAGTTCTTCAGGTGGAATTGTGCAGAGAACAGTCCCAACCTGCTGGATGACCGGGATGGGCGTAGGGGGTGGTACCTGTTCTTCTGATATCTCAGTGATTCTGACAGAGGACTGTGCGGAAGGCACAACATGAGGCTTCACCTTGGAGCTTTTGGGCTTGCTGTCAGACATCGGTGGGATGCGGAAGCCATCATATTTATTGGATCATGCACTTCTACGGAGTGTGATCGAGCTCTCAGGCACAACAGTTTTCCCTTTCCTGCTAATGATCAAATGCGGGTCAGGAACCATGCTAGATGCTGGAGCTGTCACCAATGGTGCTATATGATCTGCAACATTCACATCTTGAGAAGTGTTAACTGCTTCAGTATCGATTTGATCAGCAGGCTCATTGGTTAACAGCAGATTGGGTGCTACTAATGCAGAAAGAGGTCTAGGTTCAGAATCGAGCTCCCAGTTATTCACCACAGATAGATCCTCAACGATCACATTAGAGTTTGCCATATGCTGAGTAGACTGTGTAGCCGAATCAATGATCAGTACATCCTCATTTTCAGTTATAGTAAACTTGAACTCAACATTGACATTCTTGAAACCATATCTAGAGCTCCAGGGACCAAATGAGGCGATGATGGGAATGATTGTAGCTTTCAGATAAGTGTTGAAACGAAGCATAGGAATGCACTCATTCAAAGTCATTGCAAGTATGAAATTACCATGAGAAACCATGTTGAGCTGCACACCTCTGCCTGAAATGTTCAGAGCCACTTCTAGCTGAATGCTTTGGACAGCCAAATCTGTTGCGGATGCTGGAGCAGAAGAGCTAGCTCCCTCGTGTGGCCACAGACGATTCATGACATTAACTGGGACAAGTACATAGGAATCAGAGATGGTAGCACTAGAATCAGTACTGTCCTGCATAGATATGTTGTCATTCCAAGCAGAGGCCGTGCTGTTGTTGACACACGAACACGTCACGTGTACCCTCGACGCTGGGGATGATGCACCGCAGCTCACGTCGAAGGAGACCCGACCGACAACGCGATACGCAAAACAGTCGGCGGACGCTTTTGCAGACCCGAAACCCCGCGCACCCGGGAGGGACCCCGTCAGGGATTGCGGCGGCTATGGGCTGCCCTAGGTCGATTCGCTCGCCCCTAGAGCCTCGGGATTCGCAGCTCTCAAACACGAAGAACAGCGAAGAACGAGAAAGAAAAACGATGGAGAGATAAAACGTAGATGAAAAAGTAGTATATTGATTTGTTCGATTGTGTGTTGTTTCAATCGGCCATCACCCCCAACATATATAAGAGGCGGCTAGACTTCCCGTACAAGCAAAGGATTCATATAGGTTTTCCTTACAAGAAAATTACATTAATTTACGTCCAAAAACCCTATTCAAATTCGGATTGGTTTTATCTGAACTTTCCAAAACTGTTCGGTTTAAACTGGCTGTACCTTGCGGATCCTTTTTTCGGTAGTAAATGACCTCGGATGGAAACGAGCCCAAAAGCAATCTTGACCGTTTCAACGAGACGAACATCTTTTATGTTGAACGTTTTTTCATTAGGGATCATCTCGAGGGTCAAACCGCTCGCGCAAAACAGATAATTACTCACGCACCTCATCAGACACACACATATATGTGTCTGGTTCCAGGCGTCACACTTTGCTCGCTGGAGGGTCTCGCCGTGCGAGCTCTAACTTTTGCATACGACCTCGGATTGAGACGATCTTTATATCAAAATCGATTGTTTTGACAAGACGCACAACTTCCGTGTAGGACACTTTTCCATCCAAGATCATCTGAATTAGATTCTGAGCCCATCTTCAACTTCTCGTCGGCTTGACTATTACAGCCTCCACCCCGGCAGGCCTTCCACCCGGGTAAGCTTTCCACACCAACAAGGTTTCACCCTGGCAAGGTTTTTACCCCGGAAAGGGTTCCTCCCTAGCAAGGTTTCTCCCCCGGCAAGATTTCACATCAGCAAGGTTTTACCTCGGCAAGGTTTCTACCCCGACAAGAGTTCACACCGGCAAGCTTCTCCGCCGACAAGCTTTCCACGCCGGCAAGCCTTCAAACCGTCAAGGTTTTACCCCGGCAAGGTTTTCATTCACCCGGAAAAGGCCAAATACTTTTTCACTCAGGGTCGGCTCGTGAAGTGTTGTCTCTTACTTTTGCATACGAACCCTGATTCGTCACCATGCCAAAATCTGGTGTCAACACATGCCCCCCTATTTTTCGGCAAAGCTTGTGTACCGAAAAATAACTTGTATTGTGTTTGTTCTAAGGACAATGTCAACACCCCATCGACCATTTATTTTCCTCAGGACGATAATCAGGTATCGGCCATGTTTGTGCTAAGGGCGATAATCATATATCGGCCATTGCCTACTTAGGCTTCTTGCCACACACTTGGGTGGTATTTCTTCAAGTACTTGCCATTAAGAGCTCGAGGTAACAGTGCCCCTTGTACGGATTCCACCAAATAAGAGTTTTCGGGAACTATTCTTGTAATTCTAAAAGGACCATCCCAACTTGGAGACCACTTCCCGAATTTTCTGTCTCTTGAACCAATCGGGAGAATTACTTTCCAGACGAGATCGCCAACTTCAAAATTCTTCAACTTAACCTTCTTATTGTAAGCCCTTGCTACCCTCAACTTGTCCCTCTCTATGGCCTTCAAAGCAGCCAAACGTTTATCGGCAACCTCATCAATATTGTCCATCATCAAGTTATAAAAGTCTACTAGCTCATATGGAGTCACCTTCGTAGCACCATGCCTTGAGATCCTATGTGCCCACAAAGCTTCAGACAACAACTCATGCCATCTCCTTGGATTATCCTCAATCTTCTTCTTGATGAGCTTGATTAAAATTTTATTGCTAGACTCAGCTTGTCCATTGGCTTGGGCATAATATGGAGAGGAATTGAGCAATTTTATGTTATAAGATTCGGCAAATTCTCTAACTTGGTGTGACATGAAAGAGGAGCCTTGATCTGTAGTCAATGTTTGAGGAATGCCGAATCTATGAATAATGTGCTCGGTTATGAATTTAATCACCTCCGTATGTGTCATGTTCTTGAGAGGTACTGCTTCAGACCATTTAGTGAAATAATCGGTTGCCACCAATACGAACCGATGCCCCTTTGAGGAAGACGGATGAATTTGTCCAATAAAGTCTAAACCCCATCCTCTGAAAGGCCACTGCTTGATAATGGGATGTAACATAGCAGCAGGAGCCAACTGAATATCACCAAATTTTTGACAAGCTTCACACCCTTTATAATATCTAAAACAATCATTAATCATAGTCGGCCAATAAAACCCAGCACGTCATAGTAACCATTTCATCTTGGGAGCCGACTGATGAGTGCCACAAATACCTTCATGGACCTCTCACATAGCAATTCTCGCTTGGTCCTCGTCCAAGCACTTTAAAAGAACATCATCAACCGTTCGGCGATAGAGACCATCATCTCTCATTGTGTATTTGAAAGCCATACGCCGAACAGCCCTGTCCACCCTTCTACTAGGATCACACAAATAATCAATGATGGGTTTCCTCCAGTCTTGATTATCTCCTGCATTGAATATTTCATTAGTGGCCGAAACGGTGGGCTCCGATTCGGCCTCCCTATGTTGGCAAGACTAGACATCGGTTTTTCAGAAATATGAAACATGCCATGATCAACATTATAGCCGGATGCTTGTTGTGCCAACTCATTTGCTTTCCAATTGTCATGTCTAGATATATGAGCAATGCTAAAATAATCCAAAGTAGAAATTATATCTAGACATTTATCAAGATAAACATTAAGTGATTCATCAAAGCATTGAAAGACTTTGGATATTTGTTGCACTACTAATAACGAATCACCATAAGCCTCAATATGTGTAACACCTATAGCAAGTAACATCTCTAGGCCGAATAATAATGCTTCATATTCGGCTTGATTGTTTGTACAAAAATATTCTAAGCGGCATGAGGCTTCAAAAACAGCACCATGAGGAGATATGTAAACAATACCAACACCTTGGCCATTGCTACAAACTGAACCATCAAAATATAATCTCCACGGTACTATTGAGACAAGGCTTATATCAATATCATGCTTGTCATCAATCCGATGTTCAACAATAAAATTAGCAACGATTTGGCCTTTCATGGATTTTAGAGATTCATAAGCCAAATCATACTCAATCAAAGCGTAAGCCCACTTGCCAATTCTACCACTAAGAATTGGCCTATGCAGCATGTACTTAATAACATCGGTTTGACAAGCCACTGCGCAAGCACTCGGCACTAAATAATGTCTCAATTTTGTGCAAGCATAATATAAACATAGACATAATTTTTCAATAAATGTATACCTTGTCTCGGCGTCCAATAAGCGACGGCTCAAATAAGTGATGGCATGCTCTTTTCCTTCGGTTTCTTGATTCAGAACAGCACCAATAACTCCTTCCTCTGCTGCAATGTAAAGCCTGAAGGGTTCCCTATGCTTGGGTGCTTTCATCACCGGAGGAGTGCACAAATAATTCTTGATCATATCAAATGCTTCTTGCTGTTTTGCCCGTCAAGTGAAATCAACATCATTCTTTAACCGAAGGATAGGAGTAAACGCATCAACTTTCCCTGACAGATTAGCTATGAACCTCCTCAAGTAATTGACCTTGCCAAGGAACTTTTGCATATCTCTCTTGCATGTTGGAGCTTCCACTTTCTGTATGGCCTCTATCTTTTTGGGATCAATCTCTATGCCATCTTCATGGATAATGAAGCCCAAAAACTTACCAGCTGACACACCGAATGCACACTTCAAAGGATTCATCTTTAGTCCATAGTTTTTCATTCTTTCAAAAGCTAAACGCAAATCGGCCAGGTGAGATTCAAAAGCGTCCGATTTGATAACAATATCATCAATATAGACTTCAAGTATGACACCGAGTAAATCATGAAAAATCAAATTCATGGCCCTTTGATATGTGGCGCCAGCATTTTTTAATCCAAATGTCATCACTGTCCACTCGAATAAACCAAGAAAACCAGGGCAACGAATGAAGGAAATATGCCCTAGAGGCAATAATAAAGTTATTATTTATTTCCTTATATCATGATAAATGTTTATTATTCATGCTAGAATTGTATTAACCGGAAACATAATACATGTGTGAATACATAGACAAACTTAGTGTCACTAGTATGCCTCTACTTGACTAGCTCGTTAATCAAAGATAGTTATGTTTCCTAACCATGAACAAAGTGTTGTTATTTGATTAACGATGTCACATCATTAGTTGAATGATCTGATTGACATGACCCATTCCATTAGCTTAGCACCCGATCGTTTAGTATGTTGCTATTGCTTTCTTCATGACTTATACATGTTCCTATGACTATGAGATTATGCAACTCCCGTTTACCGGAGGAACACTTTGTGTGCTACCAAACGTCACAACGTAACTGGGTGATTATAAAGGAGCTCTACAGGTGTCTCCAAAGGTAGATGTTGGGTTGGCGTATTTCGAGATTAGGATTTGTCACTCCGATTGTCGGAGAGGTATCTCTGGGCCCTCTCGGTAATGCACATTACATAAGCCTTGCAAGAATTGCAACTAATGAGTTAGTTGCGGGATGATGTATTATAGAATGAGTAAAGAGACTTGCCGGTAACGAGATTGAACTAGGTATTGGATACCGACGATCGAATCTCGGGCAAGTAACATACCGATGACAAAGGGAACAACATATGTTGTTATGTGGTCTGACCGATAAAGATCTTCGTAGAATATGTAGGAGCCAATATGGGCATCCAGGTCCCGCAATTGGTTATTGACCGGAGATTTGTCTCAGTCATGTCTACATTGTTCTCGTACTGTAGGGTCCGCACGCTTAACGTTACGATGACAGTTATTATGAGTTTATGCATTTTGATGTACCGAAGTTAGTTCGGAGTCCCGGATGTGATCACGGACATGACGAGGAGTCTCGGAATGGTCGAGACATAAAGATTGATATATTGGATGACTATATTCGGACACCGGAAGGGTTCCGGAGAAGTATCAGATAAAATCGGAGCACCGGGGGGTTACCGGAACCCCTCGGGGGTTAATGGGCCTCATGGGCCTAATGTGGAGAAGTGGAAGGTGCTACCAGGGCAGGCCGCGCGCCCCCTCTCCCCCTAGTCCGAATTGGACAAGGAGGGAGGGGCGGCGCCCCCCCTTTCCTATTCTCCCTCCACCTCTCCTAGTTGGACAAGGTTTGGGGGGGAGTCCTACTCCCGGTAGGAGTAGGACTCCTCCTGCGCGCCACTATAGGGCCGGCCGCAACCCCCCCTTGGATCCTTTATATACGGGGGCAGGGGGGCATCTCTAGATACACAAGTTGATCCACGTGATCATTCCTTAGCCGTGTGCGGTGCCCCCTGCCACCATATTCCACCTCGATCATATCGTTGTAGTGCTTAGGCGAAGCCCTGTGTCGGTAGAACATCATCATCGTCACCACGCCGTTGTGCTGACGGAACTCATCCCCGAAGCTTTGTTGGATCGGAGCCCGGGGAGCGTCATCGAGCTGTACGTGTGCTAAAAACTCGGAGGTGCCGGAGTAACGGTGCTTGGATCGGTCGGATCGGGAAGACGTACGACTACTTCCTCTACATTGCGTCAACGCTTCCGTTGCAGTCTACGAAGGGTACGTAGACAACACTCTCCCCTCTCGTTGCTATGCATCACCATGATCTTGCGTGTGCGTAGGAATTTTTTTGAAATTACTGCGTTACCCAACAACGAAAAGCTGTCTTGGACATGTCCTCTTCGGCCATAAAAATTTGATTGTATCCGGCATTACCATCTAGAAAGCTAATAACTTTATGTCCAGAAGCATCATTAATAAGCATATCGGCTATTGGCATGGGAAACTCATCTTTGGGTGTAGCCCTATTCAAATCTCCGAAGTCAATGCACACCCTCAACTTGCCGGATCCTTTCTTTTCCACTGGGACAATGTTAGAAATCCACTTGGCATACCTGCAAGGTCTAATAAAATTAGCTTTAAGCAAACGACTGATCTCTTGCTTGATTCGGTCATATGTTTTTGGATTAAACTTTCTGGCCGATTGTTTATATGGTCTAAAACTAGCCTTTATAGGTAACCGATGCTCCACTAGCTCTCGGCTTAAACCTGGCATCTCATGATATTCCCATGCAAAGCAACAGACATATTCTTTCAACAGCTCGATCAACTTAGCTTTATGATCGGCTCTTAAATTTGCATTTACAAATGTCGGCCTAGGAGTTGAACCATCTCCTATATCTATCTCTTCTAATGGATCGGCCGATGTAAAACCTTGTCCTAATTTATCCATATCATCTAACTCTTCTATGGACTCATACACATCGTTCTCATTGGACTGATATTCTACAAGTCGCTTTTGTAACCACTCTGAGTTAGGATCCATTTAAACATATCATACCTTGGAGCTGATTGCATTCAGTCGGCTTTAAAGAGACGGGCACGAAACCATTCTTGGTTGTGCTGAGAAAATCAAATTCTGACAAGTCACGTCCCGTCAAGCAAGTAGCATTTGGGTGTTGCCAATCCACCGATGCCTCGGCCAAAGCAACACAGGCTGAGTTATCTGCATGGATGACTTCCACTTCATCATCAACCCACTGGATCAAAAACTGGTGCATAGTGGATGGCACGCACTGGTTTGCATGAACCCAATCACGGCCTAGTATGACATTGTAGTTACCTTGCACCTCAGCGACAAAGAATGCGGTAGCCAAAGTTTTACTTCCCACCGTGAGCTCCACATACATCACACCTTTGGCTTCAGTTTTCTCTTTGCCTTCAAATCCATTGAGCACCATGTTGGTCTTTATCAACTCTTCATCATGCAGCCCCAATTTTTTAAAGACCGAAAACGGCATAAGATTCACCACAGCACCACCATCAACAAGCATCCGAGTGAGCGGTGATCCATTGATATGACCTCTGAGATACAACGGTTTCAGATGCGTTACTGGGTCTTTTGGCTTCTCGAATATTGCATTTTTAGGGCCAAAATCCAGCTGAGCCACCTCCCCTTCCTCACCGACAGCACGAAACTCAGCAGGTAAGTAATATACCATATTGATATCCATACCTTCATGAACCGGCGTAGACTCATAGTCCAACGTATCATCCTCTTCTTCAAGTGCATCCACCGATTCTAAAATTTGTCCAAGTGAAGGAGAAGTAAGAAGTGTCGCAGATGATGTAATAGCTGTCGCATCGTCCTCCTTTGGTGGCGCAGATGCTGTTGTGATAGGTGTAGAAGCGACTGCATCTTGTATTTGTTCAGGCCTCCACACTTGTTTTGTCATCTCTTGACTCCTTAACCTCTGTAGTTTCCTATTTTGTGTTTCTGTCAGCCCTGGAGGACACCACTTTGGCTGAGTGTATTTAGGATCTCTCATCTTTACTTGGCTGGTGTTTCCTTAAAGGTCATTAGCTGAGTGCTTTGGCGCGATAGCAAGTATCAGCTTAGTCGGATTGCTATGCATAATCGGCTGTTGTATGGTGAATGTTTCGGTGCCCAAGATGAGTGAGTCGGCATCGGTTTTTTCCTTGCCTTTGCTTGACTCGACCGTTACAGCACTTGGCGACTTAACACGCCATTCTTGCTTGCCGACCCTTTTTTGATTATCTTGCACTGGCCGATTGACACTATTGTTCAAACGGCCTCGTGTGGGATAAGAAAGTCTCTCATGAACGGGCCTCCTTGGTTCTGCCCAACCCGAATGGAAAGCATAAGGGGCCATTGGGGGCTGCCACCATCCTCCATTGAAGTCTCCCATGTAATATGGTACATAGGGGAGAGGCGGTACCCATGGTCCCGGCGCCCACGACCCATATGGCCTTGCATGATGCTGAAATTCTTCCCAAGGAGGTGACCTTGAGCGCTTCAAATTTGGTGACCGGTTAGAGCTAGAACCGGCTGCATGATTGGCATACTTGGACATCAACGTATCAAAAGTTGGCTTGATTTTCTCGCGCTGCACTTTAGCTTCATTCGTCTTCCACTTGCCAACTTCTGGACTTTTGGGCTTGACAAATTTAACACGAGTATGTTCTTGCGCTTGCGGTTGCCCCCCGAGTGTTGGATTCTTGATGGTGATTTTGATTATCTCCTTGCCACAGGGTTGCTTGTCAAGCACAACTTGTCTCCCCAAGACCTTGTCGCCCTCCTTGTCTTTCCTGGGCTCACCAACAATGACATTAGCTTTATTAGCAGATTCGGCAACCTCCGGCCGAATGAGTAGCTTCTTCCCCTCCAAATCCATGGTGTTCATTGGAAAAGGTTGTTTATCAACTTGCATCTCAGAAAAGTTCAATCGTCCGTCATTAATGGCCGATTGTATCTGCCGTCGAAAAACAGTGCAATCGTTAGTAGCATGAGAAAAAGAATTATGATATTTGCAATAAGCGCGCCGTTTCAGCTCTTCAAACGGCGGTAAAGTACGAGATATTCTAATAATCTTAGCCTGCAGCAAAGCATCAAATATTTTATCACACTTAGCAATGTTAAAAGTAAACTTCATCTCTTCATCACGATTTTTATGAATCGGTTTCAGATCATTGCAAGTAAAGGGTTTAGCTTTAGATGGCCAAACAAACTCAATAGCATACATATCACCCTCATCATCCGATTGATCATATTCAACCATGTTCATCTTAGGATGATCAGTTTTATATCTATGCACTTCTTTAAGATCTTTGCTTCGGCTTTCCTGAGCCAAAGCCCTTTGTAAGACTTGGTTGATATTTAAGAACTCATACCCTTCTAGCTTTTCTCTAATGGGAGTCCTCAAACCACTCAGCACTAGGTCTGCCAAGTCTCTCTCGGTTATCACCAAACTAAAACACCGGTTTTTTGTTTCTCTGAATCTCTTGACGTAATCGTAGACCGATTCATCATGCTTCTGTTTAACCGATGTTAGATGTGACAACTTGAGCTCATTGTCGCCGCTATAAAAGTGATCATGAAATTTCTGCTCTAGCTGCGACCAAACTCGAATGGAACCATGCGGTAAAGAAGAAAACCATGAAAATGCGGTACTAGTTAATGATAGAGGAAATAACCGCACTTTCAACTCATTTAGTGAGCCTGCTTCACCTAATTGTGCCAAGTATTGACTAACATGCTCCCATGTGGTTTTTGTGCCCTCTCCATTAAACTTAACAAAATCTGGAATCTTATATCCTGGAGGGCACTGGATGGCATCAAAGTACTCGGGGTACGGCTTTTGGTAAATCCGATTCCGAGGTAACTCAACTCCAAAATTCTCTCGAAGCATCTTAGCCATCTCCTCTCTAAGATTAGCTAGACCATCATCCACAGTGGACGATGCAACTTGTGGCAGCGGCATAGGAGGAGTAGGACTACTAGCAGTAGGTATGAACTGTGGCACGTATGCCAAACTATAGTTCGGTAATGGTCGAGTGGTTGTAGTTGTAGGTAGGGTTTGGTTCGGCGTTGCCACCGAACCTGGCATGCTCATAATAGAATTAATGGGTGCAGTCACAATCTGATTTGTTTGAGTAGGATAATAATTCATCGGCATGGGAGGCGCCGATGAGATAGGTGAAGCCAGATTAGGGTTATGCACACTAGCAGCTACACCATCATTACCACTAGATGATTGAGATATATTTTTCTGAGCATTAGTATTTTCTATGAAAGTTTGATAGACCAGATTGTTACCATCAGCAATACGACTCTCAATCTCAGCCCACTGCTCAGGAGAAAAGGTAGTACTCACAGCGGGTTTAACCTACTCGGCTTGAAGAGGAGCGAACTTGATTTCTTCAATCGGGGTGATGTTGCCTTGGTGATCCTTCTTGAATTTTGCAAGGAACTCCTGCAAGTCCTTCTCCTCGCGCGCCTTCTTGTACTCCTCATAGACTTGGCGATGATCGACCGATATCTCATCAAGGCTGGGCTTGATGATGTTATCGGCGTCTACCTCAGATGGCTTGGGAATATCAGACATGGTGGATGATGACGATTGATCTTCGTTCCCCAGCGGAGTCGCAAAAAAGTGTGTTGACACACGAACACGTCATGTGTACCCTCGATGCCGGGGGTGATGCACCGTAGCTCACGTCGAAGGAGACCCGACCGACAACGCGATACGCAAGACAGTCGGCGGGCGCTTTTGCAGACCCGAAAACCCCGCGCACCCGGGAGGGACCCCGTCAGGGATTGCGGCGGCTATGGGCTGCCCTAGGTCGATTCGCTCGCCCCTAGAGCCTCGGGATTCGCAGCTCTCAAACACGAAGAACAACGAATAACGAGAGAGAAAAACGGTGGAGAGATAAAACGTAGATGAAAAAGTAGTATATTGATTTGTTCGATTGTGTGTTGTTTCAATCGGCCATCACCCCCAACATATATAAGAGGCGGCTGGACTTCCCGTACAAGCAAAGGATTCATCTGGGTTTTCCTTGCAAGAAAATTACATGCATTTACGTCCAAAAACCCTAGTCAAATTCGGATTGGTTTTATCCGAACTTTCCAAAACTGTTCGGTTTAAACTGGCTGTACCTTGCGGATCCTTTTTGCGGTAGTAAACGACCTCGGATGGAAACGAGCCCAAAAGCAATCTTGGCCGTTTCGATGAGACGAACATCTTTCATGTTGAACGTTTTTTCATTAGAGGTCATCTCGAGGGTCAAACCGCTCGCGCAAAACAGATAATTACTCACGCAGCTCATCAGACACACCCATATATGTGTCTGGTTCCAGGCGTCACACTTTGCTCGCTGGAGGGTCTCGTCGTGCGGGCTCTAACTTTTGTATACGACCTCGGATTGAGATGATCTTTATATCAAAATCGATCGTTTTGACGAGACGCACAACTTCCGTGTAGGACACTTTTCCATCCAAGATCATCTGAATTAGATTCTGAGCCCATCTTCAACTTCTCGTCGGCTTGACTATCACAGCCTCCACCCCGGCAGGCCTTCCACCCGGGCAAGCTTTCCACACCAACAAGGTTTCACCCTGGCAAGGTTTTTACCCCGGCAAGGGTTCCTCCCTAGCAAGGTTTCTCCCCCGGCAAGATTTCACATCAGCAAGGTTTTACCTCGGCAAGGTTTCTACCCCGGCAAGAGTTCACACCGGCAAGCTTCTCCGCCGGCAAGCTTTCCACGCCGGCAAGCCTTAACACCGTCAAGGTTTTACCCCGGCTAGGTTTTCATTCACCCGGCAAAGGCCAAATACTTTTTCACTCAGGGCCGGCTCGCGAAGTGTTGCCTCTAACTTTTGCAAACGAACCCGGATTCGTCACCATGCTAAAATCTGGTGTCAACAGCTGTCTTGCAGATTATTCATAGGAAGAATGCCATGATGCACCTGAAGCCCTTCCCCAGCCAGCCACTGTTGAAAGTTATACAGAAGAGGTGGTTCCTGAGGGGGAGACGGAGGCCAAAATTGTCAGCAATAACATTTTGCGTCATCCAATTGTGCAGTTGCTGTTGATATAGTTGCTCTGCAGACAAACCTTCTCCATGTAATGGATGAGGAATTCCATCAGCGAGGGGAGGATATTCAGCAGCAGGTGGGACCTCAGGTAAGTGAGCATTCCAATCACTGAAGGAAATATGCCCTAGAAGCAATAATAAAGTTATTATTTATTTCCTTATATCATGATAAATGTTTAATATTCATGCTAGAATTGTATTAACCGAAAACATAATACTTGTGTGAATACATAGACAAACAGAGTGTCACTAGTATGCCTCTACTTGACTAGCTTGTTGATCAAAGATGGTTACGTTTCCTAGCCATAGACATGAGTTGCCATTTGATTAACGAGATCACATCATTAGGAGAATGATGTGATTGACTTGACACATTCCGTTAGCTTAGCACTTGATCGTTTAGTATGTTGCTATTGCTTTGTTCATGACTTATACATGTTCCTATGACTATGAGATTATGCAACTCCCGTTTACCGGAGGAACACTTTGTGTGCTACCAAACGTCACAACGTAACTGGGTGATTATAAAGGTGCTCTACAGGTGTATCCAAAGGTACTTGTTGGGTTGGCGTATTTCGAGATTAAGATTTTTCACTCCGATTGTCGGAGAGGTATCTCTGGGCCCACTCGGTAATGCACATCACTATAAACCTTGCAAGCATTGTAACTAATGAGATAGTTACGGGATGATGTGTTCAGGAACGAGTAAAGAGACTTGCCGGTAACGAGATTGAACTAGGTATTGAGATACCGACGATCGAATCTCGGGCAAGTAACATACCGATGACAAAGGGAACAATATATGTTGTTATGCGGTTTGACCGATAAAGATCTTTGTAGAATATGTGGGAGCCAATATGAGCATCCAGGTTCCGCTATTGGTTATTGACCGAAGATGTGTCTCGGTCATGTCTACATAGTTCTCGAACCCGTAGGGTCTGCACGCTTAAAGTTTCATGATGATTATATTATGAGTTTATGTGTTTTGATGTACCAAAGCTAGTACGGAGTCCCGGATGTGATCACGGACATGACGAGGAGTCTCGAAATGGTCGAGACATAAAGATCGATATATTGGACGACTATAGTTGGCAACCAGAATGGTTCCGGGTGAGATCGGGATAATACCAGAGCACCGGGAGGTTATCGGAACCCCCCGGGAGGTATATGGGCCATAATGGGCTTTAGTGGAAAGGGGGGAAAGGAGCAAAGGAGGGGGCGCCCCCCAAGCCCAATCCAAATTGGGAGGGGGGCCAACCCCCCTTTCCTTCCTCCTTCCTCTTCCTCCGTCTCCCTCTCCAAATAGGAAAATGAGGAGTCCTACTCCCGATGGGAGTAGGACTCCCCCCTTGGGCGCGCCTCCTCCCCTTGGCCGGCCCTCTCCTCCCCCTTTATATACGAAGGAGGGGGCACCCCATAGACACAACAATTGATCTCTTGATCTCTTAGCCGTGTGCGGTGCCCCCCTCCACCATAATCCACCTCGATCATATCGTAGCGGTGCTTAGGCAAAGCCCTGCTTCGGTAGCAACATCATCACCGTCACCACGCCGTCGTGCTGACGGAACTCTCCCCCAAAGCTCGGCTGGATCGGAGTTCGAGGGATGCCATCGAGTTGAACGTGTGCAGAACTCGGAGGTGCCGTACATTCCGTACTTGATCGGTCGGATCGTGAAGACGTACGACTACACCAACCGTGTTGTGCTAACGCTTCCGCTTCCGGTCTACGAGGGTACGTGGACACACTCTCCCCTCTCGTTGCTATGCATAACCATGATCTTGCGTGTGCGTAGGATTTTTTTTGAAATTACTACGTTCCCCAATAGTGGCATCCGAGCCAGGTTTTATGCGTAGATGTTATATGCACGAGTAGAACACAAGTGAGTTCTGGGCGATACAAGTCATACTGCTTACCAGCATGTCATACTTTGGTTCGGCGGTATTGTTGGATGAAGCGGCCCGGACCAACATTACGTGTACGCTTACGCGAGACTGGTTCTACCGACGTGCTTTGCACACAGGTGGCTGGCGGGTGTTAGTTTCTCCAACTTTAGTTGAACCGAGTGTGGCTACGCCCGGTCCTTGAGAAGGTTAAAACATCACTAACTTGACGAACTATCATTGTGGTTTTGATGCGTAGGTAAGAACGGTTCTTGCTCAGCCCGTAGCAGCCACGTAAAACTTGCAACAACAAAGTAGAGGACGTCTAACTTGTTTGTGCAGGGCATGTTGTGATGTTATATGGTCAAGACATCATGCTATATTTTATTGTATGAGATGATCATGTTTTGTAACCGAGTTATCGGCAACTGGCAGGAGCGATATGGTTGTCGCTTTATTGTATGCAATGCAATCGCCCTGTAATACTTTACTTTATCACTAAGCAGTAGCGGTAGTCATAGAAGCATAAGTTGGCGAGACGACAACGATGCTACGATGGAGATCAAGGTGTCGCGCCGGTGACGATGGTGATCATGGCGGTGCTTCGGAGATGGAGATCACAAGCACAAAATGATGATGGCCATATCATATCACTTTTATTGATTGCATGTGATGTTTATCTTTTATGCATCTTATCTTGCTTTGATTGACGGTAGCATTATAAGATGATCTCTCACTAAATTTCAAGGTATAAGTGTTCTCCCTGAGTATGCACCGTTCCGAAAGTTCTTCGTGCTGAGATACCACGTGATGATTGGGTGTGATAGGATCTACATTCAAATACAACGGGTGCAAAACAGTTGCACACACGGAATACTCAGGTTAAACTTGACGAGCCTAGCATATGCAGATATGGCCTCAGAACATTGAGACCGAAAGGTCGAGCGTGAATCATATAGTAGATATGATCAACATAGTGATATTCACCATTGAAACTACTCCATCTCACGTGATGATCGGAAATGGTTTAGTTGATTTGGATCACGTGATCACTTAGATGATTAGAGGGATGTCTATCTAAGTGGGAGTTCTTAAGTAATATGATTAATTGAACTTAAATTTGTCATAAACTTAGTAGCTGATAGTATTTTGCTTGTCTATGTTGATTGTAGATAGATGGCCCGTGTTGTTGTTTCGTTGAATTTTAATGCGTTCCTTGAGAAAGCAAAGTTGGAAGATGATGGTAGCAATTACACGGACTGGGTCCGTAACTTGAGGATTATCCTCATTGCTGCACAGAAGAATTACGTCCTGGAAGCACCGCTAGGTGCCAGACCTGCTGCAGGGCAACACCAGATAATATGAATGTCTGGCAGAGCAAAGCTGATGACTACTCGATAGTTCAGTGTGCCATGCTTCACGGCTTAGAACTGGGACTTCAACGACGTTTTGAATGTCATGGAGCATATGAGATGTTCCAGGAGTTGAAGTTAATATTTCAAGCAAATGCCCGGATTGAGAGATTTGAAGTATCCAATAAGTTCTACAGCTGCAAGATGGAGGAGAATAGTTCTGTCAGTGAGCATATACTCAGAATGTCTGGGTATAACAATCACTTGATTCAACTGGGAGTTAATCTTCTGGATGATAGCGTCATTGATAGAATTCTTCAATCACTGCCACCAAGCTACAAGAGCTTCGCGATGAACTATAACTGTTGGGGAACGTAGCAGAAATTCAAAATTTTCCTACGTGTCACCAAGATCTATCTATGGAGAGACTAGCAACGAGGGGAAGGAGAGTGCATCTACATACCCTTGTAGATCGCTAAGCGGAAGCGTTCAAGTGAACGGGGTTGATGGAGTCGTACTCGTCGTGATCCAAATCACCGATGATCCTAGTGCCGAACGGACGGCACCTCCGCGTTCAACACACGTACAGCCCGATGATGTCTCCCACGCCTTGATCCAGCAAGGAGAGAGGGAGAGGTTCAGGAAGACTCCATCCAGCAGCAGCACAACGGCGTGGTGGTGGTGGAGGAGCGTGGCAATCCTGCAGGGCTTCGCCAAGCACCACGGGAGAGGAGAAGGACTTGGGAGAGGGGAGGGCTGCGCCATATAGAGGAGAGGAACTCTCGTGTCATGTGCAGCCCCAAAACCTCCACTATATATAGGGGCAAGGGGAAGGGGAGGCGCCCTACGGTTTCCCCTACGGGGGGGGGGGGGGGGCGGCGGCGGCCAGGGCAGATGGGATGTCCCCCTTGGGTGACTTGGCCCCCAAGCCAGGAGGTGGGAACCATAGATGGGGCGCCCCAAACCCCCTGGTCACGTGGGATTAGGTTAGGGGGGCGCACAGCCCCTTAGTGGGCTGGTTTGCCCCCTTCCCTTGGCCCATGAAGCCCCCCAACACTTGCCGGGGCTCCCGAAACACCTTTCGGTCATGCTGGTCATCACCCGGTACCTCCGGAACACTCCCGGACTCCAAAACCCTTCGTCCAATATATCAATCTTTACCTCCGGACCATTCCGGAACTCCTCGTGACGTCCGGGATCTCATCCGGGACTCCGAACAACATTCGGTAACCACATACAAGCTTCCTTTATAACCCTAGCGTCATTGAACCTTAAGTGTGTAGAGCCTACGGGTTCGGGAGACATGCAGACATGACCGAGACATTCTCCGGTCAATAACCAACAGCGGGATCTGGATACCCATGTTGGCTCCCACATGTTCCACGATGATCTCATCGGATGAACCACGATGTCAAGGACTTAATCGATCCCGTATACAATTCCCTTTGTCTAGCGGTATTGTACTTGCCCGAGATTCGATCGTCGGTATCCCTATACCTTGTTCAATCTCGTTACCGGCAAGTCTCTTTACTCGTTCCGTAACACATCATCCCGTGATCAACTCCTTGATCACATTGTGCACATTATGATGATGTCCTACCGAGTGGGCCCAGAGATACCTCTCCGCTTACACGGAGTGACAAATCCCAGTCTCGATTCGTGCCAACCCAACAGACACTTTCGGAGATACTTGTAGTGTACCTTTATAGCCACCCAGTTACGTTGTGACGTTTGGCACACCCAAAGCACTCCTACGGTATCCGGGAGTTGCACAATCTCATGGTCTAAGGAAATGATACTTGACATTAAAAAAGCTTTAGCATACGAACTACACGATCTAGTTCTATGCTTAGGATTGGGTCTTGTCCATCACATCATTCTCCTAATGATGTGATCCCGTTATCAATGACATCCAATGTCCATGGTCAGGAAACCGTAACCATCTATTGATCAACGAGCTAGTCAACTAGAGGCTTACTAGGGACATGGTGTTATCTATGTATCCACACATGTATCTGAGTTTCCTATCAATACAATTCCAGCATGGATAGTAAACGATTATCATGAACAAGGAAATATAATAATAACTAATTTATTATTGCCTCTAGGGCATATTTCCAACAGTCTCCTACTTGCACTAGAGTCAATAATCTAGTTCACATCGCCATGTGATTAACACTCACAGGTCACATCGCCATGTAACCAACATCCAAAGAGTTTACTAGAGTCAATAATCTAGTTCACATCACTATGTGATTAACACTCAATGAGTTCTGGGTTTGATCATGTTGCTTGTGAGAGAGGTTTTAGTCAACGGGTCTGAACCTTTCAGATCCGTGTGTGCTTTACAAATCTTTATGTCATCTCCTAGATGCAGCTACCACGTTCTATTTGGAGCTATTCCAAATAATTGTTCTACTTGGAGCTATTCTAAATTGTTGCTCCATTATACGTATCCGGTATCTCTACTCAAAGCTATCCGGATAGGTGTTAAGCTTGCATCGACGTAACCCTTTACGACGAACTCTTTTACCACCTCCATAATCGATAAAAATTCCTTAGTCCACTAGTTACTAAGGATAACTTTGACCGCTGGCCTGTGATCCATTCTTGGATCACTCTTGTACCCCTTGACTGACTCATGGCAAGGCACACTTCAGGTGCGGTACACAGCATAGCATACTGTAGAGCCTACGTTTTAAGCATAGGGGACGACCTTCGTCCTTTCTCTCTATTCTGCCATGGTCGAGCTTTAAGTCTTAACTTCATACCTTACAACTCAGGCAAGAACTCCTTCTTTGACTGATCCATCTTGAACACCTTCAAGATCATGTCAAGGTATGTGCTCATTTGAAAGTACCATTAAGCGTTTTGATCTATCCTTATAGATCTTGATGCTCAATGCTCAAGTGGCTTAATCCAGGCTTTCCATTGAAAAACACTTTCCAAATAACCCTATATGCTTTCCAGAAATTCTATGTCATTTCTGATCAACAATATGTCAACAACATATACTCATCAGAAATTCTATAGTGCTCCCACTCACTTCTTTGAAAATACAAGTCTCTCATAAACTTTGTATACAGCAAAATCTTTGATCATCTCATCAAAGCATACATTCCAACTCCGAGATGCTTACTCCAGTCCTCAGAAGGATTGCTGGAGCTTTGCATACTTATTAGCATCTTTCAGGATTGACAAAACCTTCCGGTTGTATCACATACAACCTTTCCTCAAGAAAATCGTCGAGGAAACAATGTTTTGACATCCTATTTGCAAGATTTCATAAATAATGTAGTATTCGCTAATATAATTCCAACAGACTCTTAGCATCGCTACGAGTGAGAAAGTCTCACCGTAGTCAACTCCTTGAACTTGTCGGAAAACATCTTAACGACAAGTCGAGCTTTCTTAATGGTGAAACATACCATCATTGTCCGTCTTCCTTTTAAAATCCATCTGTACTCAACAGCCTTACGACCATCGAGCCATTCCGCCAAAGTCTACACTTTGTCTTCATACATGGATCCTCTCTCGGATTTTATGGCCTCGAGCCATTTATCGGAATCCAGGCCCACTATCGCTTCTACATAGCTTGTAGGTTCATTGTTGTCTAGCAACATGACTTCCAAGATAGGATTACGTACCACTCTGATGTAGTACGCATCCTTATCATCCCACGAGGTTTGATAGTGACTTGATCTGAAGTTTCATGATCACTATCATAAGCTTCCAATTCAATTGGTGTAGGTGCCACAGGAATAACTTCCTGTGCCCTGCCACACACTAGTTGAAGTGACGGTTCAATAACCTCATCAAGTCTCCACCATCCTCCCACTTAATTCTTTCGAGAGAAACTTTTCCTCGAGAAAGGACCCGATTCTAGAAACAATCCCTTATTTCTTTCGGATCTGAGACAGGAGGTATACCCAACTGTTTTGGGTGTCTTATGAAGATGCATTTATCCGCTTTGGGTTCGAGCTTATCAGCCTGAAACTTTTCCACATGAGCGTCGCAGCCCCAAACTTTTAAGAAATGACAGCTTAGGTTTCTCAAAACCATAGTTCATACGGTGTCATCTCATCGGAATTACGTGGTGCCCTATTTAAAGTGAATGTGGTTGTCTCTAATGCCTAACCCATAAACTATCATGGTAATTCGATAAGAGACATCATGGTATGCATCATATCCAATAGGGTGCAGTTATGATGTCCGGACACACCATCACACCATGGTGTTCCTGGCTATATTGGTTGTGAAACAATTTCCACAATGTCTTAATTCTGTGCCAAACTCGTAATTCAGATATTCATCTCTATGATCATATCATAGATCTTTTAATCCTCTTGTCACTACGATCTTTCAACTTCACCCTGAAATTACTTGAACCTTTCAATAATTCAGACTCGTGATTCATCAAGTAAATATACTCAACATCTACTCAAATCTTCTGTGAAGTAAGAACATAACGATATCCACTACACGCCTCAGCACTCATTGGACTGCACACATCAAAAATGTATTACTTCCAACAAGTTGCTTTCTAGTTCCATTTTACCGAAACCGAGGCTTTCAGTCATCTTGCCCATGTGGTATGATTTGCATATCTCAAGTGATTCAAAATCAAGTGAGTCCAAACGGTCCATCTGCATGGAGTTTCTTCATGCATATACACCAATAGACATGGTTCGCATGTCTCAAACTTTTCAAAAATGAATGAGCCCAAAGATCCATCAACATGGAGCTTCTTCATGCGTTTTATACCGATATGACTTATGTGGCAGTGCCACAAGTAGGTGGTGAAGGAAATATGCCCTAGAGGCAATAATAAAGTTATTATTTATTTCCTTATATCATGATAAATGTTTATTATTCATGCTAGAATTGTATTAACCGGAAACATAATACATGTGTGAATACATAGACCAACAAAGTGTCACTAGTATGCCTCTACTTGACTAGCTCGTTAATCAAAGATGGTTATGTTTCCTAACCATAAACAAAGAGTTGTTATTTGATTAACGAGGTCACATCATTAGTAGAATGATCTGATTGACATGACCCATTCCATTAGCTTAGCACACGATCGTTTAGTATGTTGCTATTGCTTTCTTCATGACTTATACATGTTCCTATAACTATGAGATTATGCAACTCCCGTTTACCGGAGGAACACTTTGGGTACTACCAAACGTCACAACGTAACTGGGTGATTATAAAGGAGTACTACAGGTGTCTCCAATGGTAGATGTTGGGTTGGCGTATTTCGAGATTAGGGTTTGTCACTCCGATTGTCGGAGAGGTATCTCTGGGCCCTCTCGGTAATGCACATCACATAAGCCTTGCAAGCACTGCAACTAATATGTTAGTTGTGAGATGATGTATTACGGAACGAGTAAAGAGACTTGCCGGTAACGAGATTGAACTAGGTATTGGATACCGACGATCGAATCTCGGGCAAGTAACATACCGATGACAAAGGGAACAACGTATGTTGTTATGCGGTCTGACCGATAAAGATCTTCGTAGAATATGTAGGAGCCAATATGGGCATCCAGGTCCCGCTGTTGGTTATTGACCGGAGACGTGTCTCGGTCATGTCTACATTGTTCTCGAACCGTAGGGTCCGCACGCTTAACGTTACGATGACAGTTATTATGAGTTTATGCATTTTGATGTACCGAAGGTTGTTTGAAGTCCCGGATGAGATCACGGACATGACGAGGAGTCTCGAAATGGTCGAGACGTAAAGATTGATATATTGGAAGCCTATGTTTGGACATAGGAAGTGTTCCGGGTGAAATCGGGATTTTACCGGAATACCGGGAGGGTTACCGGAACCCCCCGGGAGACTAATGGGCCTATTGGGCTTTAGTGGAAAAGAGAAAAGGGAAGCCCACAAGCTGGCCGGCGCCCCCCCTTTCCCCAAGTCCTAGTAGGACTAGGATAGGGGGCCGGCCCCCCTTCTCTCTCCTTTTCCCCCCGGGAGTCCTAATAGGATTAGGATTGGAGGGAGGAGTCCTACTCCCGGTGGGAGTAGGACTCCCCTGCGCCTCCTCTCCCTGGCCGGCCGGCTCCCCCTCCTCCAACCTTTATATACGGGGGCAGGGGGCACCCCAAGGCACACAAGTTGATCCTTGAGATCGTTCCTTAGCCGTGTGCGGTGCCCCCTGCCACCAAATTCCACCTCGATCGTACCGTTGTAGTGCTTAGGCGAAGCCCTGCGTCGGTAGTACATCAAGATCGTCATCACGCCGTCGTGCTGACGGAACTCTTCCTCAACGCTTTGCAGGATCGGAGCCCGAGACACGTCATCGAGCTGAACGTGTGCTAAGAACTCGGAGGTGCCGGAGTAACGGTGCTTGGATCGGTCGGATCGGGAAGAAGACGTACGACTACTTCCTCTACGTTGTGTGATCGCTTCCGCAGTCGGTCTGCGTTGGTACGTAGACAACACTCTCCCCTCTCGTTGCTGTGCATCACCATGATCTTGCGTGTGCGTAGGAAAATTTTCGAAATTACTGCGTTCCCCAACAGTGGTATCAGAGCCTAGGTTTTATGGTTTGATGTTATATGCACGAGTAGAACACAAGTGAGTTGTGGGCGATACAAGTCATACTGCCTACCAGCATGTCATACTTTGGTTCGGCGGTATTGTTGGGTGAGACGATCCGGACCAACCTTACGCGTACTCTTACGCGAGACCGGTTCCCTCGACGTGCTTTGCACACAGATGGCTTGTGGAAGACTGCCTCTCCAACTTTAGTTGAACCAAGTGTGACTACGCCCGGTCCTTGAGAAGGTTAAAACGGAGTCTATTTGACGAACTATCATTGTGGTTTTGATGCGTAGGTGAGATGAGTTCTTACTTAAGCCCGTAGCAGCCACGTAAAACTTGCAACAACAAAGTAGAGGACGTCTAACTTGTTTTTGCAGGGTATGTTGTGATGTGATATGGTCAAGGCATGATGCTGATTTTATTGTATGAGATGATCATGTTTTGTAACCGAGTTATCGGCAACTGGCAGGAACCATATGGTTGTCGCTTTATTGTATGCAATGCAATCGCGATGTAATGCTTTACTTTATTACTAAACGGTAGTGATAGTCGTGGAAGCATAAGATTGGCGAGACGACAACGATGCTACGATGGAGATCAAGGTGTCACGCCGGTGACGATGGTGATCATGACAGGTGCTTCGGAGATGGAGATCACAAGCACAAGATGATGATGGCCATATCATATCACTTATATTGATTGCATGTGATGTTTATCCTTTTATGCATCTTATCTTGCTTTGATTGACGGTAGCATTATAAGATGATCTCTCACTAAATTATCAAGAAGTGTTCTCCCCGAGTATGCACCGTTGCCAAAGTTCGTCGTGCCCAGACACCACGTGATGATCGGGTGTGATAAGCTCTACGTCCAAATACAACGGGTGCAAAACAGTTGCACACGCAGAATACTCGGGTTATACTTGACGAGCCAAGCATATACAGATATGGCCTCGGAACACGGAGACCGAAAGGTCGAGCGTGAATCATATAGTAGATATGATCAACATAACGATGTTCACCATTGAAAACTACTCCATCTCACATGATGATCGGTTATGGTTTAGTTGATTTGGATCACATGATCACTTAGAGGATTAGAGGGATGTCTATCTAAGTGGGAGTTCCTAAGTAATTTGATTAACTGAACTTAAACTTATCATGAACTTAGTACCTGATAGTATCTTGCTTGTTTATGTTGATTGTAGATAGATGGCTCGTGCTATTGTTCCGTTGAATTTTAATGCGTTCCTTGAGAAAGCAAAGTTGAAAGATGATGGTAGCAATTACACGGACTGGGTCCGTAACCTGAGGATTATCCTCATTGCTGCACAGAAGAATTACGTCCTGGAAGCACCGCTGGGTGACAGGCCTGCTGCTGGAGCAACGCCAGATGTTATGAACGTCTGGCAGAGCAAAGCTGATGACTACTCGATAGTTCAGTGTGCCATGCTTTACGGCTTAGAATCGGGACTTCAACGACGTTTTGAACGTCATGGAGCATATGAGATGTTCCAGGAGTTGAAGTTAATATTTCAAGCAAATGCCTGAATTGAGAGATATGAAGTCTCCAATAAGTTCTATAGCTGTAAGATGGAGGAGAACAGTTCTGTCAGTGAGCATATACTCAAGATGTCTGGGTATAATAATCACTTGATTCAGATGGGAGTTAATCTTCCAGATGACTGCGTCATTGACAGAATTCTCCAATCACTGCCACGAAGCTACAAGAGCTTCGTGATGAACTATAATATGCAAGGGATGAACAAGACTATTCCCGAGCTCTTCGCAATGCTGAAAGCTGCGGAGGTAGAAATCAAGAAGGAGCATCAAGTGTTGATGGTTAGCAAAACCACTAGTTTCAAGAAAAAGGGCAAAGGGAAGAAGAAGGGAAACTTCAAGAAGAACAGCAAGAAAGTTGCTGCTCAGGAGAAGAAACCCAAGTCTGGACCTAAGCCTGAAACTGAGTGCTTCTACTACAAGCAGACTGGTCACTGGAAGCGGAACTGCCCCAAGTATTTGGCGGATAAGAAGGATGGCAAAGTGAGCAAATGTATATGTGATATACATATTATTGATGTGTACCTTACTAGAGCTCGCAGTAGCACCTGGGTATTTGATACTGGTTCTGTTGCTAATATTTGCAACTCGAAACAGGGACTACAGAATAAGCGGACGCTAGCAAAGGGCGAGGTGACGATGCGCGTGGGAAACGGTTCCAAAGTCGATGTGATCGCGGTCGGCACGCTACCTCTACATCTACCTTCGGGATTAATATTAGACCTAAATAATTGTTATTTGGTGCCAGCGTTGAGCATGAACATTATATCTGGATTTTGTTTAATGCGAGACGGTTATTCATTTAAATCAGAGAATAATGGTTGTTCTATTTATATGAATAATATCTTTTATGGTCATGCACCCTTGAAGAGTGGTCTATTCTTGTTGAATCTCGAAGATAGTGATACACATATTCATAATGTAGAAGCCAAAAGATGCAAAGTTAATAATGATAGTGCAACTTACTTGTGGCACTGCCGTTTAGGTCATATCGGTGTAAAGCGCATGAAGAAACTCCATACTGATGGGCTTTTGGAACCACTTGATTATGAATCACTTGGTACTTGCGAACCGTGCCTCATAGGCAAGATGACTAAAACACCATTCTCTGGTACTATGCAGAGAGCAACAGATTTATTGGAAATCATACATACCGATGTATGTGGTCCGATGAATATTGAGGCTCGTGGCGGATATCGTTATTTTCTCACCTTCACAGATGATTTAAGCAGATATGGGTATATCTACTTAATGAAACATAAGTCTGAAACATTTGAAAAGTTCAAAGAATTTCAGAGTGAAGTTGAAAATCATCGTAACAAGAAAATAAAATTTCTACGATCTGATCGTGGAGGAGAATGTTTGAGTTACGAGTTTGGTGTACATTTGAAAAATTGTGGAATAGTTTCGCAACTCACGCCACCCGGAACACCACAACGTAATGGTGTGTCCGAACGTCGTAATCGTACTTTACTAGATATGGTGCGATCTATGATGTCTCTTACTGATTTACCGCTATCGTTTTGGGGATATGCTTTAGAGACGGCCGCATTCACGTTAAACAGGGCACCATCAAAATCCGTTGAGACGACACCTTATGAACTATGGTTTGGCAAGAAACCAAAGTTGTCATTTCTTAAAGTTTGGGGCTGCGATGCTTATGTGAAAAAGCTTCAACCTGATAAGCTCGAACCCAAATCGGAGAAGTGTGTCTTCATAGGATATCCAAAGGAAACTATTGGATACACCTTCTATCACAGATCCGAAGGCAAGACTTTTGTTGCTAAATTCGGAAACTTTCTAGAGAAGGAGTTTCTCTCGAAAGAAGTGAGTGGGAGGAAAGTAGAACTTGACGAGGTAACTATACCTGCTCCCTTATTGGAAAATAGTACATCAAGAAAACTATTTCTGCGACACCTATACCAATCAGTGAGGAAGCTAATGATGATGATCATGAAGCTTCAGAACAAGATACTACTGAACCACGTAGATCAACCAGAGTGAGATCCGCACCAGAGTGGTACGGTAATCCAGTTCTGGAAGTCATGATGCTAGATCATGATGAACCTACGAACTATGAAGAAGCGATGGTGAGCCCAGATTCCGCAAAGTGGCTTGAGGCCATGAAATCTGAGATGGGATCCATGTATGAAAACAAAGTATGGACTTTGGTTGACTTGCCCGATGATCGGCAAGCAATTGAGAATAAATGGATCTTCAAGAAAAAGACTGACGCTGACGGTAATATTACTGTCTATAAAGCTCGACTTGTCGCGAAAGGTTTTCGGCAAGTTCAAGGAGTTGACTACGATGAGACCTTCTCACCCATAGCGATGCTTAAGTCCGTCAGAATAATGTTAGCAATTGCCGCATTTTATGATTATGAAATATGGCAGATGGATGTCAAAACTGCATTCCTGAATGGATTTCTGGAAGAAGAGTTGTATATGATACAACCAGAAGGTTTTGTCGATCCAAAGGGAGCTAACAAAGTATGCAAACTCCAGCGATCCATTTATGGACTGGTGCAAGCATCTCGGAGTTGGAATAAACGCTTTGATAGTGTGATCAAAGCATTTGGCTTTATACAGACTTTTGGAGAAGCCTGTATTTACAAGAAAGTGAGTGGGAGCTCTGTAGCATTTCTGATATTATATGTGGATGACATATTGCTAATTGGAAATGATATGGAATTTCTAGATAGCATAAAGGGATACTTGAATAAAAGTTTTTCGATGAAAGACCTCGGGGAAGCTGCTTACATATTAGGCATAAAGATCTATAGAGATAGATCTAAACGCTTAATTGGACTTTCACAGAGCACATACCTTGACAAGATTTTGAAGAAGTTCAAAATGGATCAAGCAAAGAAAGGGTTCTTGCCTGTGTTACAAGGTATGAAGTTGAGTAAGACTCAATGCCCGACCAATGCAGAAGATAGAGAGAAAATGAAAGATGTTCCCTATGCTTCAGCCATAGGCTCTATCATGTATGCAATGCTGTGTACCAGACCTGATGTGTGCCTTGCTATAAGTTTAGCAGGGAGGTACCAAAGTAATCCAGGAATGGATCACTGGACAGCGGTCAAGAACATCCTAAAATACCTGAAAAGGACTAAGGATATGTTTCTCGTATATGGAAGTGACAAAGAGCTCACCGTAAGAGGTTACGTTGATGCAAGCTTTGACACTGATCCGGACGATTCTAAATCGCAAACCGGATACGTGTTTACTTTAAACGGTGGAGCTGTCAGTTGGTGCAGTTCTAAACAAAGCGTCGTAGCGGGATCTACATGTGAAGCGGAGTACATAGCTGCTTCGGAAGCAGCAAACGAAGGAGTCTGGATGAAGGAGTTCATATCTGATCTAGGTGTCATACCTAGTGCATCGGGTCCAATGAAAATCTTCTGTGACAATACTGGTGCAATTGCCTTGGCAAAGGAATCCAGATTTCACAAGAGAACCAAACACATCAAGAGACGCTTCAACTCCATCCGGGATTTAGTCCAGGTGGGAGACATAGAGATTTGCAAGATACATACGGATCTGAATGTTGCAGACCCGTTGACTAAGCCTCTTCCACGAGCAAAACATGATCAGCACCAAGGCTCCATGGGTGTTAGAATCATTACTGTGTAATCTAGATTATTGACTCTAGTGCAAGTGGGAGACTGAAGGAAATTTGCCCTAGAGGCAATAATAAAGTTATTATTTATTTCCTTATATCATGATAAATGTTTATTATTCATGCTAGAATTGTATTAACCGGAAACATAATACATGTGTGAATACATAGACCAACAAAGTGTCACTAGTATGCCTCTACTTGACTAGCTCGTTAATCAAAGATGGTTATGTTTCCTAACCATAAACAAAGAGTTGTTATTTGATTAACGAGGTCACATCATTAGTAGAATGATCTGATTGACATGACCCATTCCATTAGCTTAGCACACGATCGTTTAGTATGTTGCTATTGCTTTCTTCATGACTTATACATGTTCCTATAACTATGAGATTATGCAACTCCCGTTTACCGGAGGAACACTTTGGGTACTACCAAACGTCACAACGTAACTGGGTGATTATAAAGGAGTACTACAGGTGTCTCCAATGGTAGATGTTGGGTTGGCGTATTTCGAGATTAGGGTTTGTCACTCCGATTGTCGGAGAGGTATCTCTGGGCCCTCTCGGTAATGCACATCACATAAGCCTTGCAAGCACTGCAACTAATATGTTAGTTGTGAGATGATGTATTACGGAACGAGTAAAGAGACTTGCCGGTAACGAGATTGAACTAGGTATTGGATACCGACGATCGAATCTCGGGCAAGTAACATACCGATGACAAAGGGAACAACGTATGTTGTTATGCGGTCTGACCGATAAAGATCTTCGTAGAATATGTAGGAGCCAATATGGGCATCCAGGTCCCGCTGTTGGTTATTGACCGGAGACGTGTCTCGGTCATGTCTACATTGTTCTCGAACCGTAGGGTCCGCACGCTTAACGTTACGATGACAGTTATTATGAGTTTATGCATTTTGATGTACCGAAGGTTGTTCGGAGTCCCGGATGAGATCACGGACATGACGAGGAGTCTCGAAATGGTCGAGACGTAAAGATTGATATATTGGAAGCCTATGTTTGGACATAGGAAGTGTTCCGGGTGAAATCGGGATTTTACCGGAATACCGGGAGGGTTACCGGAACCCCCCGGGAGACTAATGGGCCTATTGGGCTTTAGTGGAAAAGAGAAAAGGGAAGCCCACAAGCTGGCCGGCGCCCCCCCCTTTCCCCAAGTCCTAGTAGGACTAGGATAGGGGGCCGGCCCCCCTTCTCTCTCCTTTTCCCCCCGGGAGTCCTAATAGGATTAGGATTGGAGGGAGGAGTCCTACTCCCGGTGGGAGTAGGACTCCCCTGCGCCTCCTCTCCCTGGCCGGCCGGCTCCCCCTCCTCCAACCTTTATATACGGGGGCAGGGGCCACCCCAAGGCACACAAGTTGATCCTTGAGATCGTTCCTTAGCCGTGTGCGGTGCCCCCTGCCACCAAATTCCACCTCGATCGTACCGTTGTAGTGCTTAGGCGAAGCCCTGCGTCGGTAGTACATCAAGATCGTCATCACGCCGTCGTGCTGACGGAACTCTTCCTCAACGCTTTGCTGGATCGGAGCCCGAGGAACGTCATCGAGCTGAACGTGTGCTAAGAACTCGGAGGTGCCGGAGTAACGGTGCTTGGATCGGTCGGATCGGGAAGAAGACGTACGACTACTTCCTCTACGTTGTGTGATCGCTTCCGCAGTCGGTCTGCGTTGGTACGTAGACAACACTCTCCCCTCTCGTTGCTGTGCATCACCATGATCTTGCGTGTGCGTAGGAAAATTTTCGAAATTACTGCGTTCCCCAACAGGTGGTACTATCATTATATCTTTTGGCATGAACATGTGTATCACTACGATCGAGATTCAATAAACCATTCATTTTAGGTGTAAGACCATTGGAGGTATTATTCAAATAAATAGAGTAACCATTATTCTCCTTAAATGAATAACCGTATTGCGATAGACATAATCCAATCATGTCTATGCTCAACGCAAACACCAATCTCGATGGTAGAGGGAGCGCATGATATTTGATCAACCTTGGAAATACTTCCAACACATATCATCATCTCACCTTTAGCTAGTCTCCGTTTATTCCGTAGCTTTTATTTCGAGTTACTAACACTTAGCAACCGAACCGGTATCTAATACCCTGGTGCTACTAGGAGTACTAGTAAAGTACACATCAACACAATGTATATCCAATATACTTCTATCGACCTTGCCATCCTTCTAATCTACCAAGTATCTAGGGTAATTCTACTCTAGTGGCTATTCCCCTTATTACAGAAGCACTTAGTCTCGGGTTTGGGTTCAACCTTGGGTTTCTTCACTAGAGCAGCAGCTGAATTGCCGTTTCATGAAGTATCCCTTCTTGCCCTTGCCCTTCTTGAAACTAGTGGTTTCGCAAACCATCAACAATTGATGCTCCTTCTTGATTTCTACTTTTGTGGTGTCAAACATCGTGAATATCTCAAGGATCATATCTATCCCTGATATGTTATAGTTCATCACGAAGCTCTAGCAGCTTGGTGGCAATGACTTCGGAGAAACATCACTATCTCATCTGGAAGATCAACTCCCACTCGATTCAAATGATTGTTGTACTCAGACAATCTGAGCACAAGCTCAACAATTGAGCTTTTCTCCCTTAGTTAGCAGGCTAAGAAAATCGTCGGAGGTCTTATACCTCTTGACGTGGGCACGAGCTTGAAATCCCAATTTCAGCCCTCGAAACATCTCATATGTTTCGCGACGTTTCAAAACGTCTTCGGTGCCTCAACTCTAAACCGTTTAACTGAACTATCACGTAGTTATCAAAATGTGTATGTCAGATGTTCACAACATCCACAGACAACGTTCGAGGTTCAGCACACTGAGCGGTGCATTAAGGACATAAGCCTTCTATGAAGCAATGAGGACAATCCTCGGTTTACGGACCTAGTCCGCATAATTGCTACTATCAACTTTCAACTAAATTTTCTCTAGGAACATATCTAAACAGTAGAACCAAAGCGCGAGCTACGACATAATTTGCAAAATCCTTTTTGACTATGTTCAGGATAAACAAGTTCATCTTATGAACTCCCACTCAGATAGACATCCCTCTAGTCATCTAAGTGATTACATGATCCGAGTCAACTAGGCCGTGTCAGATCATCACATGAGACGGACTAGTCAACATCGGTGAACATCTTCATGTTGATCGTATCTACCATACGACTCATGCTCGACCTTTCGGTCTCTTGTGTTCCGAGGCCATGTCTGTACATGCTAGGCTCGTCAAGTTAACCCTAAGTGTTTTGCATGTGTAAAACTGTCTTACACCCGTTGTATGTGAACGTAAGGATCTATCACACCCGATCATCACGTGGTGCTTCGAAACGACGAACTTTAGCAACGGTGCACAGTTAGGGGAGAACACATTCTTGAAATTTTAATGAGGGATCATCTTATTTACTACCGTTGTTCTAAGCAAATAAGATGTATAAATATGATAAACATCACATGCAATCAAATAGTGACATGATATGACCAATATCAAATAGCTCCTTTGATCTCCATCTTGGGGCTCCATGATCATCATCGTCACCGGCATGACACCATGATCTCCATCATCGTGTCTTCTTGAAGTTGTCTTGTCAACTATTACTTCTACTACTGTGGCTAACGCTTTAGCAATAAAGTAAAGTAATTACATGATGTTTATGTTGACACGCAGGTCATAAATAAATAAAGACAACTCCTATGGCTCTTGCCGGTTGTCATACTCATCGACATGCAAGTCGTGATTCCTATTACAAGAACATGATCAATCTCATACATCACATATATCATTCATCACATCCTTTGGCCATATAACATCACATAGCATACCTTGCAAAAACAAGTTAGACGTCCTCTAATTGTTGTTTGCATGTTTTACGTGGCTGCTATGGGTTTCTAGCAAGAACGTTTCTTACCTACGCAAAGACCACAACGTGATATGCCAATTGCTATTTACCCTTCATAAGGACCCTTTTCATCGAATCCGATCCGACTAAAGTGGGAGAGACAGACACCCGCCAGCCACCTTATGCAACTAGTGCATGTTTGTCGGTGGAACCGGTCTCACGTAAGCGTACATGTAAGGTTGGTCTAGGCCGCTTCATCCCACAATGCCGCCGAATCAAGATTGGACTAGTAACGGTAAGCATATTGAACAAGATCAACGCCCACAACTACTTTGTGCTCTACTCGTGCATAGAATCTACGCAATAGACCTAGCTCATGATGCCACTGTTGGGGAACGTAGCAGAAATTCAAAATTTTCCTACGTGTCACCAAGATCTATCTATGGAGAGACTAGCAACGAGGGGAAGGAGAGTGCATCTACATACCCTTATAGATCGCTAAGCGGAAGCGTTCAAGTGAACGCGGTTGATGGAGTCATACTCGTCGTGATCCAAATCACCGATGATCCTAGTGCCGAACGGACAGCACCTCCGCGTTCAACACACGTACAACCCGATGATGTCTCCCACGCCTTGATCCAGCAAGGAGAGAGGGAGAGGTTGAGGAAGACTCCATCCAGCAGCAGCACAACGGCGTGGTGGTGGTGGAGGAGCGTGGCAATCCTGCAGGGCTTCGCCAAGCACCACGGGAGAGGAGAAGGACTTGGGAGAGGGGAGGGCTGCGCCATATAGAGGAGAGGAACTCTCGTGTCATGTGCAGCCCCAAAACCTCCACTATATATAGGGGCAAGGGGAAGGGGAGGCGCCCTAGGGTTTCCCCTAGGGGGGGCGGCGGCCAGAGCAGATGGGATCTCCCCCTTGGGTGACCTGGCCCCCAAGCCAGGAGGTGGGAACCCTAGATGGGGCGCCCCAAACCCCCTGGTCACGTGGGATTAGGTGAGGGGGGCGCACAGCCCCTTAGTGGGCTGGTTTGCCCCCTTCCCTTGGCCCATGAAGCCCCCCAACACTTGCCCGGGCTCCCGAAACACCTTTCGGTCATGCTGGTCATCACCCGGTACCTCCGGAACACTCCCGGACTCCAAAACCCTTCGTCCAATATATCAATCTTTACCTCCGGACCATTCCGGAACTCCTCGTGACGTCCAGGATCTCATCCGGGACTCCGAACAACATTCGGTAACCACATACAAGCTTCCTTTATAACCCTAGCGTCATCGAACCTTAAGTGTGTAGACCCTACGGGTTCGGGAGACATGCAGACATGACCGAGACATTCTACGGTCAATAACCAACAGCGGGATCTGGATACCCATGTTGGCTCCCACATGTTCCACGATGATCTCATCGGATGAACCACGATGTCAAGGACTTAATCGACCCCGTATACAATTCCCTTTGTCTAGCGGTACTGTACTTGCCCGAGATTCGATCGTCGGTATCCCTATACCTTGTTCAATCTCGTTACCGGCAAGTCTCTTTACTCATTCCGTAACACATCATCCCGTGATCAACTCCTTGATCACATTGTGCACATTATGATGATGTCCTACCGAGTGGGCCCAGAGATACCTCTCCGCTTACACGGAGTGACAAATCCCAGTCTCGATTCGTGCCAACCCAACAGACACTTTCGGAGATACTTGTAGTGTACCTTTATAGCCACCCAGTTATGTTGTGACGTTTGGCACACCCAAAGCACTCCTACGGTATCCGGGAGTTGCACAATCTCATGGTCTAAGGAAATGATACTTGACATTAAAAAAGCTTTAGCATACGAACTACACGATCTAGTGATATGCTTAGGATTGGGTCTTGTCCATCACATCATTCTCCTAATGATGTGATCCCATTATCAACGACATCCAATGTCCATGGTCAGGAAACCGTAACCATCTATTGATCAACGAGCTAGTCAACTAGAGGCTTACTAGGGACATGGTGTTGTTTATGTATCCACACATGTATCTGAGTTTCCTATCAATACAATTCCAGCATGGATAATAAACGATTATCATGAACAAGGAAATATAATAATAACTAATTTATTATTGCCTCTAGGGCATATTTCCAACAATAACATGCAAGGGATGGATAAGATGATTCTCGAGCTCTTCACAATGCTAAAGGCTGCGGAGGTAGAAATCAAGAAGGAGCATCAAGTGTTGATGGTCAACAAGACCACCAGTTTCAAGAAAAAGGGCAAAGGGAAGAAGAAAGGGAACTTCAAGAAGAACAACAAGCAAGTTGCTGCTCAGGAGAAGAAACCCAAGTATGGACCTAAGCCTGAGACCGAGTGCTTCTACTACAAACGGACTGGTCACTGGAAGCGGAACTGCCCCAAGTATTTGGCAGATAAGAAGGATGGCAAGGTGAACAAAGGTATATGTGATATACATGTTATTGATGTGTACCTTACTAATGCTCGCAGTAGCACCTGGGTATTTGATACTGGTTCTATTGCTAATATTTGCAACTCGAAACAGAGACTACGGATTAAGCGAACATTGGCTAAGGACGAGGTAACGATGTGCGTGGGAAACGGTTCCAAAGTCGATGTGATCGCGGTCGGCACGCTACCTCTACATCTACCTTCGGGATTAGTATTAGACCTAAATAATTGTTATTTGGTGCCAGCATTGAGCATGAACATTATATCTGGATCTTGTTTGATGCGAAACGGTTATTCATTTAAATCGGAGAATAATGGTTGTTCTATTTATATGAGTAATATCTTTTATGGTCATGCACCCTTGAGGAGTGGTCTATTTATATTAAATCTCGATAGTAGTGATACACATATTCATAATATTGAGGCCAAAAGATGCAGAGTTGATAATGATAGTGCAACTTATTTGTGGCACTGCCGTTTAGGTCATATTGGTGTAAAGCGCATGAAGAAACTCCATTCCGATGGACTTTTGGAATCACTTGGTACTTGCGAACCATGCCTCATGGGCAAGATGACTAAAACACCGTTCTGCGGAACTATGGAGCGAGCAACAGATTTGTTGGAAATCATAAATACAGATGTATGTGGTCCGATGAATGTTGAGGCTCGCGGCGGGTATCGTTATTTTCTCACCTTCACAGATGATTTAAGCAGATATGGGTATGTCTACTTAATGAAACATAAGTCTGAAACATTTGAAAAGTTCAAAGAATTTCAGAGTGAAGTTGAAAATCATCATAACAAGAAAATAAAGTTTCTACGATCTGATCGTGGAGGAAATATTTTGAGTTACGAGTTTGGTCTTCATTTGAAACAATGCGGAATAGTTTCGCAGCTCACGCCACCCGGAACACCACATCGTAATGGTGTGTCCGAACGTAGTAATCGTACTTTACTTGATATGGTGCGATCTATGATGTCTCTTACTGACTTACCACTATCATTTTGGGGTTATGCTTTAGAGACGGCTGTATTCACATTAAATAGGGCACCATCAAAATCCGTTGAGACGACGCCTTATGAACTGTGGTTTGGCAAGAAACCAAAGTTGTCGTTTCTTAAAGTTTGGGGTTGTGATGCTTATGTGAAAAAGCTTCAACCTGGTAAGGTCGAACCCAAATCGGAGAAATGTGTCTTCATAGGATACCCAAAAGAAACTATTGGGTACAACTTCTATCACTGATCTGAAGGCAAGACTTTTGTTGCTAAGTTTGGATCCTTTCTAGAGAAGGAGTTTCTCTCGAAAGAAGTGAGTTGGAGGAAAGTAGAACTTGATGAGGTAACTGTACATGCTCCCTTATTGAAAAATAGTTCATCACAGAAACCGGTTCCTGTGACGTCTATACCAATTAGTGAGGAAGCTAATGATGATGATCATGAAACTTCAGATCAAGTTGCTACTGAACCTCGTAGGTCAACCAGAGTAAGATCCACGCCGAAGTGGTACGGCAATCCTGTTCTGGAGGTTATGTTACTAGACCATGACGAACCTACGAACTATGAAGAAGCGATGGTGGGCCCAGATTCCGCAAAATGGCTTCAGGCCATGAAATCTGAGATGGGATCCATTTATGAGAACAAAGTACGGACTTTGGTTGACTTGCCTGATGATCGGCAAGCCATCAAGAATAAATGAATCTTCAAGAAGAAGACTGACACTGACGGTAATGTTACTGTCTATAAAGCTCGACTTGTTGCAAAAGGTTTTCGACAAGTTCAAGGGATTGACTACGATGAGACCTTCTCACCCGTAGCGATGCTTAAGTATGTCTGAATCATGTTAGCAATTGTCGCATTTCATGATTATGAAATTTGGCAAATGGATGTCAAAACTGCATTCCTGAATGGATTTCTGGAAGAAGAGTTGTTTATGATGCAACCGGAAGGTTTTGTCGATCGAAAAGGAGCTAACAAAGTGTGCAAGCTCCAGCGATCCATTTATGGACTGGTGCAAGCCTCTCAGAGTTGGAATAAACGTTTTGATAGTGTGATCAAAGCATATGGTTTTATACAGACTTTTGGAGAAGTCTGTATTTACAAGAAAGTGAGTGGGAGCTCTGTAGCATTTTTGATATTATATGTGGATGACATATTGTTGATTGGAAATAATATAGAATTTCTGGTTAGCATAAAGGGATATTTGAATAAGAGTTTTTCAATGAAGGACCTCGGTGAAGCTGGTTATATATTGGGCATCAAGATCTATAGAGATAGATCAAGACGCTTAATTTGACTTTCACAAAGCACATACCTTGACAAAGTTTTGAAGAAGTTCAAAATGGATCAAGCAAAGAAAGGGTTCTTGCCCGTGTTACAAGGTGTGAAGTTGAGTAAGACTCAATGCCCGACCACTGCAAAAGATAGAGAGAAAATGAAAGATGTTCCCTATGCTTCAGCCATAGGCTCTATCATGTATGGAATGTTGTGTACCAGACCTGATGTTTGCCTTGCTATTCGTCTAGCAGGGAGGTACCAAAGTAATCCAGGATTGGATCACTGGATAGCGGTCAAGAACATCCTGAAATACCTGAAGAGGACTAAGGATATGTTTCTCGTTTATGGAGGTGACAAAGAGCTCGTCATAAATGGTTACGTCGATGCAAGCTTTGACACTGATCCGGACGATTCTAAATCGCAAACTGGATACGTGTTTATATTGAAGGGTGGAGCTGTCAGTTGGAGCAGTTCTAAACAGAGCGTCGTGGCGGGATCTACGTGTGAAGCAGAGTACATTGCTGCTTCAGAAGCAGCAAATGAAGGAGTCTGGATGAAGGAGTTCATATCCGATCTAGGTGTCATACTCAGTGCATCGGGTCCAATGAAAATCTTTTGTGACAATACTGGTGCAATTGCCTTGGCAAAGGAATCCAGATTTCACAAGTGAACCAAGCACATCAAGACACGCTTCAACTCCATCCGGGATGAAGTCCAGGTGTGAGACATAGAGATTTGCAAGATACATACGGATCTGAATGTTGCAGACCCATTGACTAAGCCTCTTCCACGAACAAAACATGATCAGCACCAAGACTCCATGGGTGTTAGAATCATTACTATGTAAGCTAGATTATTGACTCTAGTGCAAGTGGGAGACTGAAGGAAACATGCCCTAGAGGTAATATTAAAGTTATTATTTATTAACTTATATCATGATAAATGTTTATTATTCATGATAGAATTGTATTAACCGGAAACATAATACTTGTGTGAATACATAGATAAACAGAGTGCCACTAGTATGCCTCTACTTGACTAGCTTGTTCATCAAAGATGGTTACGTTTCCTAGCCATAGACATGAGTTGTCATTTGATTAACGAGATCACATCATTAGGAGAATGATGTGATTGACTTGACCCATTCTGTTAGCTTAGCACTTGATCGTTTAGTATGTTGCTATTGCTTTCTTCATGACTTATAGATGTTCCTATGACTATGAGATTATGCAACTCCCGTTTACCGGAGGAACACTTTGTGTGCTACCATACGTCACAACGTAACTGGGTGATTATAAAGGTGCTCTACAGGTGTCTCCAAAGGTACTTGTTGGGTTGGCGTATTTCGAGATTAGGATTTGTCACTCCGATTGTCGGAGAGGTATCTCTGAGCCCACTCGATAATGCACATCACTATAAGCCTTGCAAGCATTGTAACTAATGAGATAGTTACGGGACGATGTGTTACAGAACGAGTAAAGAGACTTGCCGGTAACGAGATTGAACTAGGTATTGAGATACCGACGATCGAATTTCAGGCAAGTAACATACCGATGACAAAGGGAACAACGTATGTTTTTATGCAGTTTGACCAATAAAGATCTTCGTAGAATATGTGGGAGCCAATATGAGCATCCAGGTTCTGCTATTGGTTATTGACCGGAGACGTGTCTCGGTCATGTCTACATAGTTCTCGAACCCGTAGGGTCCGCATGCTTAAAGTTCGATGACGGTTATATTATGATTTTATGTGTTTTGATGTACCGAAGATAGTTCGGAGTCCCGGATGTGATCACGGACATGACGAGGAGTCTCGAAATGGTCGAGACATAAAGATCGATATATTGGACGACTATATTTGGACACCGGAATGGTTCCGGTTGAGATCGGGATAATATCGGAGCACCGAGAGGTTATCGGAACCCCCCAGGAGGTATATGAGCCTTAATGGGCTTTAGTGGAAAGGAGCAAGGGAGGGCCCCCCCAAGCCCAATCCGAATTGGGAGGGGGGGCCTTTCCTTCCTCCCTCCTTCCTCTTCCTTCCCTCTCCCTCTCCAAATAGGAAAAGGAGGAGTCCTACTCCCGGTGGGAGTAGGACTCTCCCCTTGGGCGCGCCTCCTCCCCTTGGTCGGACCTATCCTCCCCCCTTTATATATGGAGGAGGGGGCACCCCATAGACACAACAATTAATCTCTTGATCTCTTAGCCATGTGCGGTGCCCCCTCCACCATAATCCACCTCAATCATATCATAGTGGTGCTTAGGCGAAGCCCTGCGTCGGTAGCAACATCATGACCTTCACCACGCCATCGTGCTGACCGAACTCTCGCTCAAATCTCGGCTGGATTGGAGTTCGAGGGACGTCATCGAGTTGAACGTGTGCAGAACTCGGAGGTGCCGTACATTTGGTACTTGATCGGTCGGATCATGAAGACGTATGACTACATCAACCGCGTTGTGCTAACGCTTCCGCTTTCGGTCTACGAGGGTACGTGGACACAATCTCCCCTCTCGTTGCTATGCATAACCATGATCTTGTGTGTGAGTATGATTTTTTTTTTGAAATTACCACGTTCCCCAACAATCAATACTACGCAGAATCGTCACAGCAATAGTCCAAGACTGACGGGCACCACCTAATTGTCTCATGACCAGGCTCTTCGGCACTAGACGAAGATGGATTACTCTGACTTTGAGCAGCACAATCTTTCGGTCTGCCCTGGGGTTGTGCCATTCCACTAAGCTACCAAATTTATCAACTGATTTGTGCATGTAATGCTAGGTCTGATAATCATAGGTAAAACCAACATACAGTAACCAAACCTTCGGCCCAAAGGTGATGAGCCTCATATTCAGTGCAACATCATGTGGGACAAATGAAATCACCGTATCTTCATCCACCTCATCGTCATCTAACTCAAAAGTAGTGCCCACAACTGAATCTCTAACAACGGTGTTGACAAATCCAAAGATACCAATGCCTACCGGATGATCATCAACTTTCGTGGGAAAGTAGTGAGATTCATGCAGCAAACCTTCGATGATGTGACGCAGCTCTGCCTTGCGATGGAAGGGGACGAAGCGATTCACCTCAGCAATCGCGAGGAAGTCATGGCACAGAGGAGGAGTGGGGCTGATCACCATGTCATCGTGAACTTTGCGATCCGCCAGCCCCAGCTCGATCGTCATGCCCGGTGGGAGGTAGGGGACGACATTGAGGGGAAAGTTTGCCATTGGAGTAGAGCTAGGTGGAGGACCAACGGAGGTGCCCGGATGTAGAGGAGAATGGGTATCGGTAGCTATGGCCTACGTCTTGGGTATCCAGACTCCTCGATCTCTGTGCGGGCGGTGTAGGCTAGGGAGAGCCCGGTGTCCTCGACGACCATGGGATGAGAATCCAACGGTTGAGCAGCCAGGGGTAGGTTTGGAAGTCGCATTAATATCCGGATGCTGATGGGATTGATTTCTCTGTGTCCCAGAATTGACTAGACTCAAATTGATTTATGTCAAGTTTCCATGTACTGGCAGAGATTGATTAGGTAAATCCAACCAAGCATTATTCTGAGAAGGAGTATCTCGATCTTGTACATTATTAGGAATTTTGTTTTTCCAAATCATTTTACCCTTTGGAAAGGTGCCCTTTTTTTATTATGGAAGGTGTAATTTCCTTATGGATTTTGGGCCTCCAGCATAGGCGTGGCACAGTTAAACTTTTGCACCAGTGCTTGGTGTCGTGGTTCTAAGTCTGACAGTGAGGTAGGGGGGTGTGTATGAAGAGGCTAGACCTTAGCTATTGGGAAGTTGTAAGCACGCAAGGTTTACGAGTTCAGGCCCTTCTCGGAGGAAGTAACAGCCCTACGTCTCGGTGCCCGGAGGCGGTCGACTGGATTATGCGTGTGTAAAATGACAGGGGTGCGAACCCTTGATACTGAGGAGGGGGGGGGGGGGTGGCTTATATAGAGTACGCCAGCCCTCTCCTGCCCTCAGTAATGTAGGGTTTAAGGTACATTTAAGGTGGGCGTTACTGATAACGTCCCTAATAAAGTGTCATAATAATCATAAAGACTACTTAATAGCCAACCGTTTGCCTACGGAGTGACTTGAGGTCTTCTGGCAGTCGAGTGGTTGGCTTCTTGGTCGAGTGACAGCTTCTTGGTCGAGTGTCTTCAACCCGTCGAGTGGGATACCTTCAAGTTGATTGAAAGGTGACTTCTTCTAGGGATGTCCTATGGTAGGGCTCTTTAGGACGGGTCCGTGTCCCTACCGTAGGTACATGACTTCATCATTAGCCCCCGAACGGATTGAGGCTAGAGTGAGAAAAGGGGTTAGGGACCTTTCCGACCGATCTTTCGGGTTATTATGGGTGCTTCGTTCTGGGTCGACTGTCACGGATGACGTCATTAACCTCTTTCAGTCGCCTTGATCCGTTCCAGGCCTTTCGTCGAATGGATTTCTTTACCTGTGAGGCATCGAGCGCCGGTGTGCGCGGGATTTCCGTTTCGTCAAGTTGTTCTGCAGCCCGCGGAGATCGCGGGATTTGGATTTTTTGGGAAGCGCGCGGAACGGGGACGACCGCAGTAATTGGGAGCGACAGTGCGAAGGCTCCTCGATCTCCGTGCCGCCTTTTTCGCCACGTACTACGCGCGCGCCCGCCACGGGATTTGACTGGATAGCTCGGGCCCACTTGTCGGCCACTCGGAAGCGGCCCCTTATAAGTAGCTGGCTCGGAGCCCTCCAACCGTGCGCGTGCTCATCTCTTCCCCTTCTTTCTCTGTTTCTCCGTCGTCTCCCCCGCTTCCTTCGCTCTCGCCCAGCCACCACAAACCAGCTCGAGACCTCGCCGACGACGATGGTGAAGGGCAAGACGACCGCTCTGGAGCGCGCGAAGAAGGCGGCGGCGGCGGGAAGGGGAAGAAGTCTGCGCGCGGCGGATCTTCCTCCCGGACGGCCCTGCCCAAAGGGTGGATCCAGGGCGACTGGATGCCCTCGGTGCTCCGTCAGGAGGACCTTGACGACCTGGTCGAGGGAGGAGCCATTCCCCACAAGGCTGCGCGTCTTCCGGGGGGAGAAATCGAGCCCCAACCACGCGACGGTGAGTGCGTGCTCCTGGCGACTCATATTGACCGAGGGTTTTCTCTGCCTCCTCATCCATTCTTCCGGAGCTTCTTAAATTTCTTCAGGGCACAACTCCATCACTTTACCCCCAACTCCATAGTTTATCTTGCCGCGTTCATTTCCATGTGCGAGGCCTTCCTGGGTTGCCGTCCGCATTGGGGGCTTTTCAAGCATATTTTTACTTGCCACTCTCAGTCGGTTAAAAAGGCCAAGTCTTGTGATGAGAGGACGCAAGTGATCCAGCTGTGCGGGGGACTGGCGATTCAAACGAGGGGAAAGAGCTGTTTTCCATCCATTACTTTCCCGGAGTCAGTCCGTGGTTGGCAGGCAACTTGGTTCTACTGCCAGGAGCAAGTGACTCCAGGTCAGTCGACTGGTCTCCCTCCTTTTTCCCTCGACCGAGCCGCGAAGCCAGTCTCTCTGAAAATTGCGCCAGAGGAAAAGGCCCAAGTCAAAGTGCTGGCCGGCCGAGTGGTTGAACTCGTTCGTGAGGGTGTGACTGGGATGGACTTGCTAGAGGTCTTTCTTCAGAGACGCATTCAACCGCTCCAGGCCCGGGACCATCCGATGTGGCTGTACTCAGGCCTCGACGACACCACTCGGATCCACCCGGAGGAGGTCACCGATGAGATGCTGGAGGGGTGGCTGTCAAGCATCACAGGGAATAAAGACAACCCCCGAGGAGCCAGAAGGGTAATTCCACTCGACAGCTCGTACGAAGTGGATCAGGTACATCTTTATGTTTCTGACTGAAATCTTGTTTCTTGCGTTGGTCTTCTTTGAGTTGGTCGACTGATTTTTGTCTCGTCCGTTGTTCCCAGGCGACCATCGAGATGTTCTCGACGCCCAACGGGGCACAGGGGTCGACTGAGGAAGGTGAGGCGAGTGGAGGCGAGAGCGGGGATGACCAAGGCGAGCGGGAGTCTGACGGTGATGGGGAAGGAGACGACGACGTCTTCTCCAGCGAGGAGGAGGAGGAGGAAGCTGAGCCCCCCCGCCCGGAGGGGCGATCCAAGCTCACACATGACCCAGCGCGGGGACGTGGCAAGGCCACCGCACCTGCTGGGCAGACGTCGAAGCGCCCTCGGAGTTCTCCTCCTCCGCCGACTGAGAAGGCTCCCAAGCACCCACGAGCGACGCCATCCAAGCCGCCCAAAGTTCTGCCCAAGATGAAGATAGTTGTTCCTACCATTTCCGGGTAAATGATAGAAACTTTGTTTTCCTTTGTCGACCGTGGACGGATCCTTGGTCGATTCACTCTGCCAACTGGCTGACTTTTGAGATTTGCAGCGGTGCCACTTCTGAGGTTTCCGCCAGGAACGACGACCAAGAGATGGAGGACGCTGTCACCTCCAACCCTGGTACGATTAATGAAATTTTGCTTTGAGTCGACTGGCCCTTGTAGTTTTGGTCAATTGAATGTTTCTCTTGCAGCCCCTCCTCATGTTATTGATCTCCCGGACGATGATGACAACGAGCCGCTGAGGGTGAAGAGGACAAAGAAGACGCCGGTTGTCAAGACCCCGCGGTCCACTCCGGTACCTGAGGCCGCGGCTCGGGGCGATGGCGAGCCCGCTCGGGCTTCTGTGACCTTTGCCAATCCCCTGTCGAGTGTGCAGCCCTCGGCGTCGACTGCCAATCCGACTTCGCTCTTTGTCGCGTACTCTGTCCCTGAAGACGAAGTGGCCGCTGCGAAGGAGGCCATACACCAGGCAGGGGTCATGATGGAACAGGTGAAGAAGGCTCGAGAGGCCAGCCAGGCAGCCTACGACGCAAGTTCGGCGCTCCAGAGCAACGTCCAGGTCAGTCGACTTGATACTTGATTGTTTGAAGAGTCTTTCTCCCTCTTTCTTTTTCTTTTTGAAGATCTTTGTATCTGTATCTGTACACCCAGTGGGTGTGTTTTCTCTTTCTTGGACTAGTGGGGGCACGCTGAGTGCACCCACTGGGTGTAGTCCCCGAGACTACGGTGGACTACTGGCAGTCGACTGTAGTCTTTATATTGCGTTTCTGAATCTGTATTTCTTCACTCGGTTTGGTCTGGCCAGGTCAAGTGGGACCGTGTCCTATCGACTGCGGGCAGTCGATTTTTTTTGGTCGAACCAGTGGGGGCACGCTGAGTGCACCCACTGGGTGTAGTCCCCGAGACTACTGTCGAATATTTTTGATCCGGCTATGGTCTTAGAAACGTCACCATTGTTCCTTAGTTACTCGGAAGCAACTTATCTCGAACGTTTGTCGACTGGTTTTTCTTTTTGCAGAAATCCTGCGAACTTGCCGCTCGCTATGCTGAATTGGAGAAACAGAAGATTCAACTGGACCTTGATCTAGAGCTGGCCAGGACGGAGCTGCAGAAGGTCAGGGAGGGCGCCGCAGGTAAAGCGACTTTGTCGACTGATTTTGTTTTTAGGCTTGGGCATTCCTCTGCTGTTTCCGATTCGATCACCATTTCTTTGTAGGAGAATTGGAAAAAGCTTTGGCGAGGAAGGACCAGGACCTGGCTGCTGCCCGCAAGGAGGCTGATGACAAGATAGCTCTGGCCGAATAGAAGCTGGCTTCGGTCGACCAGTTAAAAAAAGAGAACACCAGGTTGCAGACCGCTCTGACTGATGCCAACAGGCTGACTGCAAATTGGAAGAAGAAGAACCTCCTCTTGGGCGAGGAGATGGAAGGCATCGCTCGTAGGAGGGACGACCTGGAGAGCTACTTGAGGAGCCTCGCCAAGAGGCTGTACATCAAACTTGAAGGTGCACATCCAGTTTCGACTATTTTTTACTTTTGTGTCGACTCAATCTTGCGATCGTTGGCTTATCTTTAGGTCTTGTATGCAGAATTCTGTCAGAACTTCGAAGAGGAGACCGGGCGGATCGAAACGGGTCTGGACCCAATCAATTCTCCGGTGAAAGATGATACTGCCATGAACCTGCTCCGACTGGAATCTCGAATCGACGGCGCCGTGGATTACTTGGCTCGACTGAAGGTTGCCATGTCGCGGATCGACTCGACACTTTGGCCAGAGTCCACGCTCCAGAACGATCTCGAGTCTCTTATGGCTCGACTTGACAAAATCCCCGATCGAGTGCAGGAGTGGAAGAAGTCTTCTGCCCGGTGCGGCGCTGATGTGGCTCTATCTTTAGTCCACGTCCACTGCAAGGAGGCGCGAGAAGAAAAGTTGGCCGCCATCCAAGTCGCCAATACCAAGAGGCACAGCTTCCAAGATTTCATGGAGACCTTCATTGTTGCTGCCACTCGCATTGCGGACGGAATTGACCTGGATGAGTTCATCGCTCCTGCCAGTCCTCCTCTTGAGGAATGAGAAAACTTTTATGCCTTTCCTTAAATTAGCCTCGGAATGCCGAGTGGACTTGTAATCGTTTAAACTCTGCCGAGCTGAGGGCTCGAGTACTTTGATTCGGGGCCCAGGGCCTTTTAAGCTTTATCCGAACTTAATTTTTTGCTGAATGTCTTCGTGGTTTTGAACTGTCGTGTGGGGCTTGATGGCCGACCCACACCCTGTTGATGTACATTGTATTTGTGGCGGAGCTCTCCAGGAAAAGGTGGCAGTCGACCCACGCCTTGTTACTGTAGAGTGGGACGAAGCTCACATTGTATTTGTGGCGGAGCTCTTCAGGAGAAGGTGGGTTTCATACTTAAGCGAGCACTGAACTGTACCTAAGCCCCCGAGTGGGAGGTTTGCTCTCCATTCGGTAGGATTTTTCAAACTTAGGCGAGTGTCTGACCGCAGCTAAGTCTCTTCGTGGAGAACTTAGGCGAGTGTCGAACTGCAGCTAAGCCCCCGAGTGGGAGGTTTGCTCTCCACTCGGTAGGATTTTTCAAACTTAGGCGAGTGTCTGACTGCAGCTAAGTCTCTTCGTGGAGAACTTAGGCGAGTGCTGAACTGCAGCTAAGCCCCCGAGTGGGAGGTTTGCTCTCCACTCGGTAGGATTTTTCAAACTTAGGCGAGTGTCTGACCGCAGCTAAGTCTCTTCGTGGAGAACTTAGGCGAGTGCCGAACTGCAGCTAAGCCCCCGAGTGGGAGGTTTGCTCTCCACTCGGTAGGATTTTTCAAACTTAGGCGAGTGGCTGACTGCAGCTAAGTCTCTTCGTGGAGAACTTAGGCGAGTGCTAAACTGCAGTTAAGCCCCCGAGTGGGAGGTTTGCTCTCCACTCGGTAGGATTTTTCAAACTTAGGCGAGTGTCTGACTGCAGCTAAGTCTCTTCGTGGAGAACTTAGGCGAGTGCTGAACTGCAGCTAAGCCCCCGAGTGGGAGGTTTGCTCTCCACTCGGTAGGATTTTTCAAACTTAGGCGAATCGGATTCGCAGCTAAGTCACCCACTGGGGGATTTCGGATACAAATACAAGTGACAGCAATTATTGGAACACTCTTCTTTCTGATAAAAATGAACTTCAGGAGTTTTTCTTATTACATCTGGTTTGAGGGCGGACTCAAGTGTAAAAGGGGCGGAGAAGCTCCGCGTTCCAAGATCGAGGTTCGTCGATCTGTCGATCAACATTTTAAAGGTGATATGCTCCGTTGTGGAGGACTTTGGTGACGATGAAGGGGCCTTCCCAAGTGGGAGCGAGCTTGTGAGGTTTCTATTGATCCACTCGGAGGACCAAATCTCCTTCTTGAAAGGCTCGACTCTTCACATTCCGGGCGTGGAACCGATGTAAGAACTGCTAATAAATGGTCGATCTGATCATTGCCATCTCCCTCTCTTCCTCCAAGAGGTCGACTGCGTCTTGCCGGGCCTGCTCCGCTTCATCTTCGGTGTAAAGTTCGACTCGGGGTGCATTATGAAGAAGATCGCTTGGTAGGACAGCTTCGGCTCCATAAACCAGAAAGAATGGGGTCCTTCCAGTCGACCGGTTAGGGGTGGTCCTTAATCCCCACAGAACTGACGGAAGCTCGTCGACCCAAGCACCTGCCGCGTGCTTGAGATCGCGCATCAGCCGAGGTTTTAGCCCTTTGAGAATCAGACCATTTGCTCTCTCGGCCTGTCCATTCGACTGGGGATGAGCGACTAAGGCGTAGTCGACTCGTGTGCCTTGAGAAGCGCAAAATGCTCTGAACTTGTCCGAATCAAAGTTTGACCCGTTATCAGTGATGATGCTGTGCGGGACTCCATATCTGAATGTTAACCCTCTGATGAAACTGATAGCGGTGCCAGCATCGAAGCTCTTTATGGGCTTAGCTTCGATCCATTTGGTAAACTTGTCGACTGCCACAAGTACATGAGTGAATCCACTCCTGCCCGTTCTTAGGGGACCAACCATGGCCAATCCCCAGACGGCAAAGGGCCAGATGAGCGGAATGGTTTTCAGGGCTGACGCGGGCTTGTGTGACATGTTGGAGTAGAACTGGCACCCCTCGCACTTGTCGACTATCTCTTTCGCCATCTCATTTGCCCTTGGCCAGTAAAATCCAGCTCGGTATGCTTTAGCCACAATAGTCCGAGAGGACGCATGGTGACCGCAGGTTCCCGAGTGGATATCATTAAGGATTATTTGACCCTCTTCTGGCGTTATGCATTTCTGGCCGACTCCGTTCGCACTCTCTCTGTACAGCTGTCCCCTTATGACTGTGAAGGCCTTAGATCGGCGGACGATCTGTCGAGCCTCCTCCTCGTCCTCCGGAAGTTCTTTCCTTAGGATATATGCAATGTACGGTATTGTCCAGTCAGGGGTGATTGCCAAGACTTCCATGATTAGGTCGACTACTGCAGGCACTTCCACTTCAGTCGGATCTGTGGCACTTTTCGGCTGCGGGGCTTCTTCTGTGAAAGGATCCTCTTGGACTGACGGTGAGTGAATGTGTTCCAAGAACACGTTCCTTGGAATGGCTTCTCTCTTGGAGCCTATCTTTGCCAAGTCGTCAGCTGCCTGGTTTTTCAGTCGGGGGATGTGGTGGAGTTCCAACCCCTCGAACTTCTTCTCTAGCTTCCGCACTGCATTGCAGTATCCAGTCATTGCCGGACTCCTGACGTCCCACTCCTTCATCACTTGATTAACCACCAGATCTGAGTCGCCATAAACCATGAGGCGACGGACGCCGAGTGAAATGGCCATGCGCAACCCATACAAAAGTGCTTCATACTCTGCTTCATTATTGGAGGAATCGAAGTGAATCTGGAGAACGTATCTGAGCTTATCTCCTCGGGGGGAGACCAAAACTACCCCCGCGCCCGAACCATTTAGCATCTTGGATCCATCGAAGAACATAGTCCAGTGCTCCGAGTGAACGTGAGTCGGAAGTTGCTGTTCAATCCACTCGGCGATGAAATCCGCGATTGCTTGGGACTTGATGGCTTTCTTTGCTTCAAACTTGATATCTAAAGGAAGGAGTTCAATCGCCCACTTGGCCACTCGACCAGTTGCATCTCTGTTATGCAGGATCTCCGATAACGGGGCGTCGCTGACGACTGTAATGGAGTGGTCAGAGAAATAATGTGCAACTTTCTTCGTGGTCATATAAATCCCATATACAAGCTTCTGGTAGTGGGGGTATCTTTGTTTTGAAGGGGTCAAAACTTCAGACACATAATATACAGGGCGTTGAACTTTGAAGGCCTTCCCTTCCTCTTCCCGCTCGACCGTAAGTACTGTACTGACAACTTGTCCCGTGGCTGCAATGTAAAGCAGCAGAGGCTCTTTGCTGATTGGGGCAGCTAGCACCGGCTGGGTGGAGAGCAGAGCTTTGAGCTCTGCAAACGCTGCATCAGCTTCTGGAGTCCACTCGAACTTGTCAGGCTTCTTCATCAGTCGGTAAAGAGGCAACGCTTTTTCACCGAGTCGAGAAATGAATCGACTTAAGGCGGCCAAGCAGCCTGTAAGCTTTTGGACATCATGCACACGTACAGGACGCTTCATCCGGAGTATGGTGCCAATTTTTTTAGGATTGGCCCCCGTTCGGAAACGAGAAAACCGAGTAGCTTGCCACCTGGAACTCCGAAAGTGCACTTTGACGGATTGAGCTTGATATCGTACCTCCTGAGGTTGGCGAAGGTTTCAGCAAGGTCAGCCCGCAGGTCGGAACCTTTCCGAGACTTGACTACGATATCGTCCATGTACGCCTCCACATTCCGACCGATTTGAGTGAGTAAACACTTCTGGATCATTCTCATGAATGTGGCTCCGGCGTTCTTGAGGCCGAATGTCATGGTGACGTAACAGAAGCATCCGAATGGAGTGATGAAAGCTGTTTTGATTTCGTCGGGCCCATACAGACGGATCTGATGGTACCCGGAGTAGGCATCTAGAAAAGACAATCTCTCGCATCCCGCAGTCGAGTCGACAATCTGGTCGATGCGAGGGAGAGGAAAATGATCTTTCGGGCAGGCCCGATTGATATGCTTGAAATCAATGCACATACGGAGTGACTTGTCCTTCTTGGGGACCATGACGACATTGGCGAGCCACTCAGAGTGGTAGATCTCTCGGATGAACTCTGCTGCTAAGAGCCGAGCCACTTCCTCGCCAATGGCTTGTTTTTTCTGGACGACGGACCGTCGAAGATGTTCCTTCACGGGCTTGAACTTTGAGTCGACTCGCAGGCGGTGCTCAGCCAGCCCCCTAGGAACTCCAGGCATGTCAGAGGGTTTCCATGCGAAGATGTCCCAGTTCTCACGGAGGAGCTGGATGAGCGCTTCTTCCTATTTGGAGTCGAGCGTCGTCGAGATGTGAGTCGGAGCAGCGTCAGGATCGGTCGGGTGAATGTGGACTGTCTTCATTTTGCCAGCCGACTGAAAAGCTGACTCGGAGGCAGGCTTCTTAGCTCGCAGCAATTCACTCGGGTCGGCAGCCTTTTGGTACTCTTTCAGCTCGACCACTGCCATCTGAGCGTCGGCGATCTTTGATCCCTTCTGGAAACATTCTTCTGCTTTTTTCCAGTTGCCCGTAACAGTGATCACACCTTTGGGGCCAGGCATCTTTAATTTAAGATACACGTAACATGGTTGAGCCATGAAGCGTGCATAAGCTGGCCTGCCCAAGATGGCGTGATAAGCACTCTGGAAGTCCACAACTTCAAACGTCAACTTTTCCTTGCGGTAATTCTTTGAATCACCGAAAACCACATCAAGAGCAATCTGGCCGAGTGACTCGGCTTTCTTCCCAGGAATGACTCCGTGGAAGCTCATGTTACTGGTGCTGAGTCTGGACATCGGAATGCCCATTTCTTTCAAGGTTTCAGCGTACAGTATGTTTAGGCCACTGCCGCCGTTCATCAGGACATTGGTTAGTCGAGTGCCTTCGACAACTGGGTCGACCACCAAAGCTTGCCTCCCAGGGGTGGCAATGTGCGTCGGGTGATCAGACTGGTCGAATGTGATGGCAGTCTGAGACCACTTCAGGTAACTGGGAGTCGCCGGGGCAAGCATGTTCACCTCACGGTTAATGACTTTCAGTCGACTTTTGCTTTCGACATCAGCAAAAATCATCAAGGTGGAATTGACTTGGGGGTATCCATCCTCACTATCCTCCTTGTCCTCAACTCTGTCCGGCTCTTTTTCCTTATCCTTGGGCTGCTTGCCCTGGAACTGCTGAATCAGAAGCCGACACTGTCGAGTGGTATGCTTCGGGAAAATAAAATTTCCTTCTTCATCTTTCTTGGTATGGATGTGACATGGTAGGTCTAGAACATCATTCCTATCCTGATCTTTAACCTTCTTGGGCTTCCATGTGCCCTTGGGCTTTCCCTTGAAATTTCCCTGGGCCACAGCCAAGGCCTCCCCAGGGGCGGCTGGCTCGGCCTTCCGCTTCTGCTTCCGACTGGAGTTTCCTCCGGTTTCTTGGGCGACTGACTTGAGTTTGCCACTTCGGAGTCAGTCCTCGTCTTCTCCATTAGCGTACTTGGTGGCAATCTCCATCATCCGATTAAGGGACATCTCTCTGGTCCGGCCAAACTTCAGATTCAACTCCCTGTACTTGACGCCTTCCTTGAAAGCGCAAACTGCTTGATGGTCTGGCACGTTCTCGACCGAGTGGTGCAGTGTGATCCACCTCTGGATGTACTCTCTCAGAGTTTCATTTGGCTTCTGCACGCAAGACCGCAGCTCCGTAAGGCCTGCAGGGCGCTTGCATGTCCCTTCGAAGGTTGTGATAAACACTCGGGAGAGATCCTCCCAAGTGTAAATGCTGCTGGGCGCCAACTGATTCAGCCACGCCCTAGCTGAGCCTTCCAACATGAGGGGTAAATGCTTCATGGCCACCTCATCATTGCCGCCGCCAATATGCACAGCCACTCGGTAATCCTCGAGCCACGTGTCAGGCTTGGACTCACCGGTGAACTTGCTGACTCCAGTCGCCAGCCTGAAGTTGGGAGGAATCACCGCAGCCCTGATGGCTCGACTGAAACATTCAGGCCCCGAGGCGTGTGTCCTGCTGCCAGTGGGCGTATCTCTGTTGTGGCCCTCTCGATGAGCCCTGTTCCTGTCCACCAGACCTTGAATGAGGATGGATCTCGCGTCAAAGCCTGGGTCCCTGGGGTCGACTGGAATCCTCTGCCCAACGTTATGGGGGCGCCTGTCGTCTCGATGTCGAGGTGCATACGATCCACTCCTCGGGGGAGGGGACGGCAACCGACGTCCATCATCATGGTCGGGTCGGTGATCATATTGTTCATTTCTCCTATACTGATCGTGCCGGTCTCCACGTCCCTCACGCCTCGGGGGCGATCTCGGGCTGTGAGCCGACTGGACGGTGGATCCTGTACCGCGACTGAGAGACGGCGGAATTCTGATTTCCCGCCGCTCGGAGCAATGCTCTGATCTGCAGCAATCCTCTGCCAGCCTCTGACTGAGAGGGCTGGATTGACTCTGCTATGCGGGCCGCGGCAGCCAGGTTCTGAACCGGAGTTCGGTACACCTGCGGCGGTGGGAAGAGCTGACGTCGACTGGATTCGGGAGCTTGCTGGCGTCGACTGGACTCGGGAGCCCGCTGACGCGCCCGCTCGTCGAGAGCTCGCTGTAGATTCTCCAGTCAAGTGCGCTCGGCTAGATTAGCCAAGCGCGCGTCCTCCAAGGCCCGGGCCTCGGGGGTTTCTCCAACAATAGGGGTGTAGAGCGCGTCCATGTTCTGGCGGCGAAGCTCCTCCCGCTGTAACGACGTAAGAGGTTCGGGGAGGTATTCGTCGTGAGGGTGCGACGGATCGCCTCTATCGGCACCATCATCAACGCGATGGAATCCAGGAGGACTGCGTGTCCCCTCGACCGCCAGAACCTCCGCCAAAGGGTCGCTGCTATCACACTCGGATGCGGTCTCCGTGGAGCCAGTCGACAGATCGAACAGGCCGCAGAGGGATTCGTCGGGCTTGATTGCCGCGACTTGCGGGGTCACCGACTGGCGGGCCGCGGCGTGCTTCATCCACCGCTGGAGCCTCGACCGACCCGAGCGCTTGCGCTGGCGGGAGACGGGACGGGGAGATGACACGGGAGTCGACCGATATGGGGTCGACGGCTGCCGCAGGAGGACGCCACGGACGCACGTGCGGAAGTGCGTCGCACCGCGGACGGGGAGCGCGTCGAGGTCAAGCGGCGCCTCCTGGAGCCAGGCGGAGTCGTCGGCGATGAAAGTGAGTCCGCCGAGACGGATCTCGCGGCCCTCTGCCAAAGCTCCGCAGGAAAACATGATCAAGTGGATCGGAAAAATCGCAACTTCTCCAATTAGGCGCTAAGACTAATGCCCCACGGTGGGCGCCAACTGTCGTGGTTCTAAGTCTGACAGTGAGGTAGGGGGGTGTGTATGAGGAGGCTAGACCTTAGCTATTGGGAAGTTGTAAGCACGCAAGGTTTACGAGTTCAGGCCCTTCTCGGAGGAAGTAACAGCCCTACGTCTCGGTGCCCGGAGGCGGTCGACTGGATTATGCGTGTGTAAAATGACAGGGGTGCGAACCCTTGATACTGAGGAGGGGGTGGCTTATATAGAGTACGCCAGCCCTCTCCTGCCCTTAGTAATGCAGGGTTTAAGGTACATTTAAGGTGGGCGTTACTGATAACGTCCCTAATAAAGTGTCATAATAATCATAAAGACTACTTAATAGTCGACCGTTTGCCTGCGGAGTGACTTGAGGTCTTCTGGCAGTCGAGTGGTTGGCTTCTTGGTCGAGTGACAGCTTCTTGGTCGAGTGTCTTCAACCCGTCGAGTGGGATACCTTCAAGTTGATTGAAAGGTGACTTCTTCTAGGGATGTCCTATGGTAGGGCTCTTTAGGACGGGTCCGTGTCCCTACCGTAGGTACATGACTTCATCACTTGGTGTGGCCTAACCATCCACAAGATTTGCATTTAACTTGGGCTGGGCACTCAAAGTATTGGTGGGCGGACGATCCACATAGATAGCAGGCCACTTCATGTATATATCTGGCCCATTGGGTGATCGTTGTTCATTAAGGAAGCCTCTTGTGGGGTGGGCACGCAGCGACAAGGCCTAACAAAGCATGTATTACAGTAGGGGCCCGGGCATTGATTAGCCAGATGATCCTTATCATTGCATTTAGAGCAGATTGCAAATTTATCATAAATGAAATCTGGTGGCGGAACAGAAGAAACTTTCCAAAGCTTAGCAATTTTGTCCTCTGAGATTCCAGCACGGTGATGATCCAATATATGAAGTAAAATGAATGTAGGTAATGAATTCCAGATAGCCTGTTGAAATCAAAGTCCCTCAAAGCGCCAATTAGCATTGCTAATAATGTCATCATTAATAGGGCCATTAATCTCTTATTGAAAACCACCAAAATTCAGAGAATCATGCATTGAATGAGTGGTCAGGTCCGAGATTCTCTCTCTTTCCAAAGTAACCTGTTGGGTCGTCGGAGATGACCGGATTGTTGCCGCCGACGAGGTCTCCGGCTTATCAGGATGATCCGGCTGGTGAAAAAATCCAACTTTTGCTAGCTTGTCCAAAGAAGCAGCATCCGGTTGCACATTGTTGTGTAAGAAAGAGAGCTTGGTTTTCATGGACACCGGATAACGAGAAGTTGCCTCAGGGTTCTGCTGATCCCAATGCCAACTAGTGGCCACCGGCCGAGAATGAATACCTGGTCGGAAGAGGCTAAAATGGCACACAAAGTCTGGCCAAATCATGTCCTTAAGACCATAGATAAAATGTCCCACTTTGTTGGAGGCAACCGAAAACCTAAATCTCCTCCCATCAAGAAGAAGCACTCTAAGACCCGAAGGAAGTCCTCCAATGCAACATTGAAGAGCAATAGTCACAGATTCTTCATTGAGAGGAAATGCCGCCGTTGAAAAAGTCACAACCAAGAAGAATTCTTTGGTCGGACCAGAAGGCAAGAAATGGACCGTGGAGCCAAAGAGACGACACACCTGAGCCGCGACCACAAGGCCGGGCGAGAAATCCAAGTGAAGTAATCCCTCCATCGCCGGAGAGATCAAAGAACTCCATAGTCGCCGGAGAGGAGGTGGGTGGTGGTGGTGGCCATGCCCGCTCAATGCGGAGGTCAGGGGTGTCCCTAGGGTTACAGCATGGCGGAGAAGAGAGGCGATGTAGGAGGGGCGACACGGCGGGGAAGAGAGAATTAGGGGTGTTATTGAGTAGTGCTACATCTACAGGAAATTACGGGGGAGAGTGGTTTACAGGGAGACGAGGCATTCTTTCATTGGTCAATTTGGGGGGCACCAGCCCACCCCTGAAAATCAGGGGGCGGAGTTATGATTAGAAGAGAAGGAGGTCCGTAACTTCCTGTTTTTTTAGGGAGGTCCGTAACTTCCTGTTGATTACCGGTAGGTGTAGGATTATTGGGATCCGGTTTGGCTGCTCCCTTCTTCATGCTCCCATCCGTGCTCCCACTTCATTTTACGGCTATTTTTTTCCTTTTTTCTTTTCTAATCTAATCATCTCCCTCATTCCCCCTTGATTTTCAGGGGGTGGGGCCGGGCCTTATTTTCTTACAATCAAATCAAACCACGTATGTGGGAGCACGGACGGGAGCATGGAAAGGGAGCAGGCAAGTCTCGTCCGGATTATTGGGGTGTTATTATACGCGACTCGGGCGATCGCGTCCCGATATATTGGCATCAATAATTAATCCTACATCTATTGTTACCACGAATCAATCAGATCATATGTTGCCATGTACGGCACACACATGCGTGCCTAACTATTTTACAAATATTTGTTTTCTTTTTATTATGCTTGATCCACGCGACGTCTGCCACACGAAACAGCTAACAAGTAACAACAGGCCCGCATTATATATTCAGTCCGACGCTGTAGAGAGCTATGGAAAACGAGGAAACGAATTATAATCCACTACTTTCGGTTTCCCCCGGGCCCCAAATCTCGGGACAGCCCGTGCTTCCCATTTGCCCTACCCAAATCTCGCAAGAACTGGAGCGTGCGGCAGTGGCGGCCATGGCGCCCGATGAGGTTCCGGTTCCGGTTCCGACGCCCTTGGCCACCCCTGTCCTTCCGCGGGCCAAAAGAGTGAAGGAAGATTCGGCCATGGCGACTAAAGAAGACTGGTCCAGGTGGTCCACCCTGCCGCCCGAACTCCTCCGCCTCATCGCCGAATCCTTCCTCGGCACCAACGACGTCGACTGCTACATGGACTTCCGCGCCGTCAGCCCCAGCTGGCGTGCTGCCACCGACGACCCAAAGGACAATACCTCTGACCGCCGCTTCCAGCCGCGCCGGTGGATCGTCCTCGACGAGGTCTTCGACCGCGAGGGGAGATTCTTCCTGTTGAACACCGACACCGGCCGCTTCGTCCACAGGAAACTCCCGCTCCTCAACGAGTACTACGTGGTGGCAACCACTCACATCGGCTACGTCGTCCTGGCGGACAAAAGCCCTCCTCACGTGGCCAGCGTTCTCAACCCTCTCACCGGCGTCGTCGTCCGCTTTGCGGTGGCCGTGCCCCCCGAGGTGGGGGTCGCTCATGTCGTCGTCTCCCGTGGCGGCTCTCTGCGCACGCTCGTTTTGCTCTGCGAATCGTCTCGCACGCATTACATGGCCGGTCCCGACAGTCAGGAATTCACCGCCATCCATACTGCGGCAGATTACGATTGCTTCCTCAAGGCGGGCGTAGGTGGCGGCGTCTATGCATACGTCAATGTATACGTAGATGGTGTGCTCCCTGTTTTCTTCAACTTCTTGGGTGCATATCGTTTTGATCCTGCCAAGTTTTTCTCAGGCCATGCCAATGACCGCGGTTTCCTAGTTGGTCTGGCTGGACACATGCTGCTCGTCTTCAAGCCACAGGGGATCAACTATCCCTATGTTCTCAGATTCGACACCGCGACACGTCAGCTTGTGCTTGTGCAGAGAATCGACAAATTCGCCATCTTCTCGTTGGCCATCATAGGTGCCTAGCTGTGGATTCCGACAAGTTCCTGGGCATCGATGAGAACTGCGTCTACTACACTCAACATCTGGGTTCATCGGCTTTCATATACAAGTGTAACATCACGGACAAGAAAGTAGAGAGGATCTCTGAATCCCATGATTTCGTGAGGCTGGGCAAGCAGTTTGTCCTCGTCGCCGACCGTCCTTTCACGGTCATCCACATGCTCTCCAGCTACACCGTCAACATCCCGGATTCTCAACTCGCCTTGCAACAGATGCCACAAGGGGCCGGCAAATCTTCATTCAACTCTCGGGATAGTGACCTTCATGACAGACTGACAACAGGGGCATGATTTTGCTAAGTGAATGTTCCTGTTTTCTCTAGTCTTTTGTTTTGTTTTCTTGGACTTTTGGTTATGGATTGCCTTGTTATGGGTAAAAAAAACAGGTTGTGTTGCTGTCTTAGGCCCTGTTTGTTTCATAAGTCCTAGGATTTTTTTAAGTCTCAACTTATAAGTCATAAGTCCCTACCTGTTTGTTTATAGGGACTTATAAGTCCCGAGTCCCCACCTGTTTGTTTACAGTGACTTATAAGTCCATGTTGCACCGCTGCAACGAGGCTCAGGAGAGGGCCTGTCCGGCGATTGGAGGCACCGCTGCAACGAACTGAGGCAGGCAGAACCGAGAAGGAGCGAACCGAGGCGGGGCGGCGACAGGGCGAGAGGCCGGGCGGCTACGGGACGACGACGGGGCGAGAGGGGGGCGGCGACGGGGCGAGAGGCGGGGGGCGAGAGGCGGGGCGGCGACGGCGGCGGGGCGAGAGGCGGGGCGGCGACGGTGACGGGGCGAGAGGCCGGGCGGCGGCGGTGACGGGGCGAGAGGCGGGGCAGCGACGCGGCGAGAGGCCGGGCGGCAACGGGGCGAGAGGCCGGGCGGCGGCGGCGATTGGACCGAGAGGCAGGCGGTGTGCGAGGAACGAGCCTGGAGCGACGCGGGGTAGGCCCGGCTCGGGATAAGTTACAATAAGCTCCTTCCTGAAAGTCTTATTTAATAAGTTTCAAATCACCATAATAAGTCCTAATAAATCCCTTGTGTTTGGTTTAGGTGGGACTTATAGGGACTTTTTTAAGTCCCTAAATCAATAAGTCCGGAAATAAACACCCTCTTCATCAGGACATGGTATCAACCTAATGCCACACCTATTGTGTCGCTGCTATCCTATATCTTTGTGTCCACTTCTCTTATAACCCCTCGGTTCCATAAGAATTATAGAATGGAGGGGGTATTATTACTTTTTAGCAATGCAAACCAGCGCTTAATTCTAGCACTATTAGATGTTGGCCATTTGCCAACTTGTGAGTTTACCTCCTGCAGCTGGACCGGTTAACATATTACTGTGCCTCGTCATTCTCTGCTAATTTTGGAGTGAATTGCAGAAAACATTGTTATTGAAGGCTAAGGTTGCAGGAACCATACCTCTATAATTTTATGCCAAAAATCATTAATTCTGAACCTAATTTTTGTGCAAAAAGCACCAGTCACCCGGTTTGTATACATATAAACTGATGATCCAGCTAAAAATCTATTACAAATTATTGGGGTCTATTTGATGCGCTTAAAAGATAATATGTCATATATAAATAATATGTCATCTAACAAACCTATTAAAAAAAGATGCTGCATTTCTTTTAGAGAAAACAACAAACTATAATGTTGATATATAAATAGCATTTTATCTGAAATTTCTTAAATCATTTTAGTTTTTTTATATTATTTGAGAATTTTTAATTTATTTATATAGGGTAAGGAAATTTGCCCGATAAAAAATAAAAACATGGAAGCGCTCCAACATAAATCAAGTATATTCAGTTTCTTCTCTCAAGATTTTGAATTTTTTGTGATACTCTAAACATATCTAATAAGTATAAAAAATACATACTTTAATAGCTTTTTTTCCTTTTGAGACCAAACGTCATTGCTGCAATACAAGGCCCAAATCGGCTATCCAGCACGATCCAACCAGCACCCAAGCTACCCCCCCCCCCCCAAACACCCAAGCTACCCCCCCTCCCCCCCCCCCCCCTCAAAAAAAAACATCATCAGTATCCCCACACTCACTCTCTCCACTCCGGCACAATCCCTAAATCTCGACGGATTCACCACTCCATTCCCCCCCCACCCCCACTCTCGCCCCACAGTCGACAACCTCATCTCCCACCGCCTCCCCCTCTCATCCCGTCCCCTCCACTCATCCGACGGCGAACAGAAGCGGGCACAACCGGCTCCCTCGTCTCCCACCGCCGCCGCCCCCTCCCATCCCCTTCCCTCCACTCATCCAACGGCAGCCAACACCCCCGATGTCCTCACCGACGGCGTCGCCGACCTCGTCGTCGGCCTCGCTATCGCTGTGCTAAGGAAGACCCCGCAGGGCGACCACTACGTGCGCGCCGGCTTGTCGAATGCCAGGGGGGACAACACACTCACCACACAGGTTGGTTTTGGCGACCAACATCACACAAAGGTCGCCACCACCGTCATCGATGGGCAGTCATCTTCCACCTCAACGGACGAGCTCGAACACCAGGAGAAGAGACGGGGTCCTGTGCTTCTTCCACGCTCAGTGCCCCTGTCACCACGCCATGGATGGACCTCCCTCCGCTCCCACCCACGCCATGGACTGAGCTTGCTCCCCTCCGCAAGCTCATCTCTTCACCCCTCTCATCATCTGGCTTGCTGCACTGCTAGCCCTCACCTTCTCTCCCTCCCTTTCCTCCCAGATCGAGACGTAGTGCTTCTTGCCGGCCGCCAGTACATAATAAAGATAAAAGTGAAACTAACACAACTGTTTTTATTTGTAAACATAAAATCTGTTTTTCTTTTTTTCACCTAACATTTTTTAAAAGGTTTTCACCTAACCTATTATCACTATACAGCTAGTCCACACTCTTCTCACTCTAAACTTCATCCACTCCCCTCCCCGTGTTGCCCTCCTCCTCTCCCCCGCATCCCTGGCGGCCATAAGATGACCTGCATATTACGGAATTTAAATACTCCATCCGATCCAAATTAATTGATGCTAAAGTTGTACTTAATGAGAGTCAATTATTTTGAACCGAAGTGAGTATATTCAATAAAAAATTATCAATTTTTATATATAGTTATTATTTATATAAAAAATTAAAAATCATCAAATGATATTACTGTAACAAGTCCCGACGATAAGAAAGATCATACTCACGCTGCTGAATCGGACGCCGTAGAAAAAATGAACTTTTTTAGATTTTGTTTTTGAATTAAACAACGCTGCACTCACTCACTATCTCTTTGGTAACTGTCTAATACGTGTTTATTGGAAAAAGAATGTCACAGTCATCCTCCCCACCGCCCCACACATTCTGGTCACTTCCCACCGCCCCCACACATTCTGGTCACTTCCCACCGCCCCTCACGTCTCCCCGCTGTTCCCAATTCTCCCATGGTTGCCCCTGCTCTTCATCCTCTTCATGGTCGAATCCGGTCGCGGGAGCATCCGTCGGAGGCGGACGCGGAGGCGCGGGACTCGCAAGCCCATGCTCTTCCCTGCTCCTTCCTCGAATCCAGTCGCCGAACTGACTGAGGAGGCGTTCGAGCTCGGTATGCTCGCCGGGGACGCCGCCCCCTCCCTCTTCTCCTGATGCCGTCGCCGTCGCCGCAATGAGTCTTTCCACCATCTTCCGCGTGCTCGCTTGCTCGTCCTGTTATAGATTAGTCTCCCTCTCCGACCCCGCTGTCTGCTCTTCTCCGTCAATTCGGTTCATCGGCAGGTGCATCACCTCACTCTGTGCATGGCATATCGGCCGTCGTCGCTGCTGCTCGGCTGTGAGGTCGCCGGGATGTGTCTCGTGCGTTGCTACTTGACGTCTGCTCTGGGGAGCCGGGTTTTGTCGGCCAATGGGGCCGGCAAGGTCCGAGACTGGAGATCCCTGCTCACTAACTCGTTTTGGGTTTCCTTTGATCCGCTTTAGTTGGTGGCTGTGTTGACATTTGGCCCTTACTGTTTCAGATTTCCTGAAGGAGAAGAAGGAGGTCCCAAAGGGGGATGGGAGCAACAAGTCTGAATCGAAGGGTATGTTTTGATTCTGAGTTGCATTGCACAGTATTTTTATAGTTTGGGAAATCCTTGGAGTTGTCTATGGAACCTTTCCTTGATGTGATGGCTGGCATATTAGTTTACTAAATCAATGTTCCAGATTACCTTCATCGACAATTCTAAATATTTCTTTGATGTCTTACCACAAGCATTATATCTCAAAAATATATAATATAGCTAAATACCTGTGCGGTGCTACGGGATTGAACAATATTTAAAGAGTGATGGCGTGTGACCGATTGTCCTCGGTCCGATCAACATCATCTTTGAAGGCGCAGTCAGGGCCTTCGACTGTCAACGCTTGGTCATCCTCGAGGGAATGATCGTCAACCTCGTCCTATTGTGCCTATTGTCCTTGCCCGTGAATGTTTTGGCGACCGTTAGCCTATGGACGTCCTCCTGAGCACGGTAGTCATCCATCTTGGCAAATTCTTGGTCACCCATATCGCGAGTGCGTTGTGGTCATTGTCCATGTTGGTAAGCGTTGGTCGGCCATTTCGTTGAGAGGCTACTGCCGCGGAAAAACTAACTTATATGTACAAATTTTATAATTTACAAGCATCGACGTAGCATGCGGCTTACGAACTGAGGGAGGAAAAAAATATTGCCTTACACTTGTCTCCTCTATACAAGAAATCACATCACCCCACTCAAGCTTTTTTCTACACATATTTTAATTATATTTATCTTAGTTGCACCAAATATTATCATACATTAATTATTCCAAAGCTATACTTTTGCCGACCTTACTTTTTAGCCAGGTTGTACTATGAAGCATCACTCAGATCGGCCATCATAGCAATGCATATCTATAGCAACCAATAATCAGCAGTCAATTCCTGTTTTTTATTACAAATCAAAATCCTAGAAAAAATATTAGCAATCGGACTTCTTTAAAAGTTCATCTCTATCGATCAGAGATTATCAAATACAATGACAATTGATGCTCTTCCCCTGTCTCTTCTATATATTGTCAATAGCAAAGAGCAATGTAGTCAATTGCACTATTTCTTCTTCCACTGACGGTACATTACATATTACAATATGCGCGCGGATGACCAAACCTCTGAATAATGTCATCATCAGTCATCCAAGCATAATTTCGTACGGGAACGTAGTAATTTCAAAAAATTTCCTACACACACGCAAGATCATGATGATGCATAGCAACGAGGGGGAGAGTCTGATCTATGTACCCTTGTAGATCGCAACGGAAGCGTTGACACAACGTAGAGGAAGTAGTCGTACGTCTTCTTCCCGATCCGACCGATCCAAGCACCGTTACTCCGGCACCTCCGAGTTCTTAGCACACGTTCAGCTCGATGACGATCCTCGGGCTCCGATCCACCAAAGCGTCGAGGAAGAGTTCCGTCAGCACGACGGCGTGGTGACGATCTTGATGTTCTACCGACGCAGGGCTTCGCCTAAGCACTACAACGGTATGATCGAGGTGGAATTTAGTGGCAGGGGGCACCGCACACGGCTAAGGAACGATCTCAAGGATTAACTTGTGTGTCTAGAGGTGCCCCCTGCCCCCGTATATAAAGGATCCAAGGGGGAGGGGCTGGCCGGCCAAGGGGGGAGGCGCAGGAGAGTCCTACTCCCACTGGGAGTAGGATTCCCCCTGCAATCCTAGTCCAACTAGGATTCCTCGGAGGGGAAAAGAGGAGGAGGTGGCCGGCCACCCTTTCCTAGTCCTAATAGGACTAGGGGAAGGGGGAGGCGCGCACCCCATCTAGGGCAGCCCCTTCTCTTTTTCACTAAGGCCCATTATGGCCCATTTAGCTCCCGGGGGGTTCCGGTAACCCTCCCGGTATTCCGGTAAAATCCCGATTTCATCCGGAACACTTCCGATGTCCAAACATAGGCTTCCAATATATCAATCTTTATGTCTCGACCATTTCGAGACTCCACGTCATGTCCGTGATCATATCCGGGACTCCGAACAACCTTCGGTACATCAAAATGCATAAACTCATAACAACTGTCATCGTAACGTTAAGCGTGCGGACCCTACGGTTCGAGAACAATGTAGACATGACCGAGACACGTCTTCGGTCAATAACCAATAGCGGGACCTCGATGCCCATATTGGCTCCTACATATTCTACGAAGATCTTTATCGGTCAGACCGCATAACAACATACGTTGTTCCCTTTGTCATCGGTATGTTACTTGCCCGAGATTCGATCGTCGGTATCCAATACCTAGTTCAATCTCGTTACTGGCAAGTCTTTTTACTCGTTCCGTAATACATCATCTCACAACTAACATCTTAGTTATAATGCTTGCAAGGCTTATGTGATGTGTATTACCGAGAGGGCCCAGAGATACCTCTCCGACAATCGGAGTGACAAATCCTAATCTCGAAATACGCCAACCCAACATCTACCATTGGAGACACCTGTAGTACTCCTTTATAATCATCCAGTTACGTTGTGACGTTTGGTAGTACCCAAAGTGTTCCTCCGGCAAACGGGAGTTGCATAATCTCATAGTCATAGGAACATGTATAAGTTATGAAGAAAGCAATAGCAACATATTAAACGATCGGGTGCTAAGCTAATGAAATGGGTCATGTCAATCAGATCATTCAACTAATGATGTGATCTCGTTAATCAAATAACAACACATTGTTTATGGTTAGGAAACTAAACCATCTTTGATTAACGAGCTAGTCAAGTAGAGGCATACTAGTGACACTCTATTTGTCTATGTATTCACACATGTATTATGTTTCCGGTTAATACAATTCTAGCATGAATAATAAACATTTATCATGATATAAGGAAATAAATAATAACTTTATTATTGCCTCTAGGGCATATTTCCTTCAGTCTCCCACTTGCACTAGAGTCAATAATCTAGATTACACAGTAATGATTCTAACACCCATGGAGCCTTGGTGCTGATCATGTTTTGCTCGTGGAAGAGGCTTAGTCAACGGGTCTGCAACATTCAGATCCGTATGTATCTTGCAAATCTCTATGTCTCCCACCTGGACTAGATCCCGGATGGAGTTGAAGCATCTCTTGATGTGTTTGGTCCTTTTGTGAAATCTGGATTCCTTTGCCAAAGCAATTGCACCAGTATTGTCACAAAAGATTTTCATTGGACCCGACGCACTAGGTATGACACCTAGATCGGATATGAACTCCTTCATCCAGACTCCTTCGGTCGCTGCTTCCGAAGCAGCTATGTACTCCGCTTCACATGTAGATCCCGCTACGACGCTTTGTTTAGAACTGCACCAACTGACAGCTCCACCGTTTAAAGTAAACATGTATCCGGTTTGCGACTTAGAATCGTCCGGATCAGTGTCAAAGCTTGCATCAATGTAACCTCTTACGGTGAGCTCTTTGTCACCTCCATATACGAGAAACATATCCTTAATCCTTTTCAGGTATTTCAGGATGTTCTTGACCGCTGTCCAGTGATCCACTCCTGGATTACTTTGGTACCTCCCTGCTAAACTTATAGCAAGGCACACATCAGGTCTGGTACACAGCATTTCATACATGATAGAGCCTATGGCTGAAGCATAGGGAACATCTTTCATTTTCTCTCTATCTTCTGCAGTGGTCGGGCATTGAGTCTGACTCAACTTCACACCTTGTAACACAGGCAAGAACCCTTTCTTTGCTTGATCCATTTTGAACTTCTTCAAAATCTTGTCAAGGTATGTGCTTTGTGAAAGTTCAATTAAGCATCTTGATCTATCTCTATAGATCTTAATGCCCAATATGTAAGCAGCTTCACTGAGGTCTTTCATTGAAAAACTCTTATTCAAGTATCCCTTTATGCTATCCAAAAATTCTATATCATTTCCAATCAGCAATATGTCATCCACATATAATATCAGAAATGCTACAGAGCTCCCACTCACCTTTTTGTAAATACAGGCTTCTCCAAAAGTCTGTATAAAGCCAAATGGTTTGATCACACTATCAAAGCGTTTATTCCAACTCCGAGATGCTTGCACCAGTCCATAAATGGATCGCTGGAGTTTGCACACTTTGTTAGCTCCCTTTGGATCGACAAAACCTTCCGGTTGCATCATATACAACTCTTCTTCCAGAAATCCATTCAGGAATGCAGTTTTGACATCCATCTACCAAATTTCATAATCATAAAATGCGGCAATTGCTAACATGATTCTGACAGACTTAAGCATCGCTACGGGTGAGAATGTCTCATCGTAGTCAACCCCTTGAACTTGTCGAAAACCTTTTGCAACAAGTCGAGCTTTATAGACAGTAACATTACCGTCAGCGTCAGTCTTTTTCTTGAAGATCCATTTATTCTCAATTGCTTGCCGATCATCGGGCAAGTCAACCAAAGTCCATACTTTGTTCTCATACATGGATCCTATCTCAGATTTCATGGCCTCAAGCCACTTTGCAGAATCTGGGCGCACCATCGCTTCTTCATAGTTCGTAGGTTCATCATGATCTAGTAGCATGATTTCCAGAACTGGATTACCGTACCACTCTGGCGCGGATCTTGCTCTGGTTGATCTACGAGGCTCAGTAGTATCTTGTTCTGAAGTTTCATGATCATTATCATCAACTTCCTCACTTATTTGTGTAGGTGTCGCAGAAACAGTTTTCTGTGATGTACTACTTTCTAATAAGGGAGCGGGTACAGTTACCTCATCAAGTTCTACTTTCCTCCCACTCACTTCTTTTGAGAGAAACTCCTTCTCAAGAAAGTTTCCGAATTTAGCAACAAAAGTCTTGCCTTCGGATCTGTGATAGAAGGTGTATCCAATAGTTTTCTTTGGATATCCTATGAAGACACATTTCTCCGATTTGGGTTCGAGCTTATTAGGTTGAAGCTTTTTCACATAAGCATCGCAACCCTAAACTTTAAGAAACGACAACTTTGGTTCCTTGCCAAACCACAGTTCATAAGGCGTCGTCTCAACGGATTTTGATGGTGCCCTATTTAACGTGAATGCGGCCGTCTCTAAAGCGTATCCCCAAAACGATAGCGGTAAATCAGTACATAGATCGCACCATATCTAGTAAAGTACGATTACGACGTTCAGACACACCATTACGCTGTGGTGTTCTGGGCGGCGTGAGTTGCGAAACTATTCCACAATTTTTCAAATGTATACCAAACTCGTAACTCAAATATTCTCCTCCACGATCAGATCGTAGAAACTTTATTTTCTTGTTACGATGATTTTCAACTTCACTCTGAAATTCCTTGAACTTTTCAAATTTTTCAGACTTGTGTTTCATCAAGTAGATATACCCATATCTGCTTAAATCATCTGTGAAGGTGAGAAAATAACGATATCCGCCACGAGCCTCAATATTCATCGGACCACATACATCGGTATGTATGATTTCCAATAAATCTGTTGCTCTCTCCATAGTACCGGAGAATGGTGTTTTAGTCATCTTGCCCATGAGGCACGGTTTGCAAGTACCAAGTGATTCATAATCAAGTGGTTCCAAAAGTCCATCAGTATGGAGTTTCTTCATGCGCTTTATACCGATATGACCTAAACGGCAGTGCCACAAATAAGTTGCACTATCATTATCAACTCTGCATCTTTTGGCTTCTACATTATGAATATGTGTATCATTATTATCGAGATTTAACAAGAATAGACCACTCTTCAAGGGTGCATGACCATAAAAGATATTACTCATATAAATAGAACAGCCATTATTCTCTGATTTAAATGAATAACTGTCTCGCATTAAACAAGATCCAGATATAATGTTCGTGCTCAACGCTGGCACCAAATAACAATTATTTAGGTCTAATATTAATCCCGAAGGTAGATGTAGAGGTAGCGTGCCGACCGCGATCACATCGACTTTGGAACCGTTTCCCACGCGCATCGTCACCTAGTCCTTAGCTAATTTTCGCTTAATCCGTAGTCCCTGTTTCGAGTTGCAAATATTAGCAACAGAACCAGTATCAAATACCCAGGTGCTACTGCATGCATTAGTAAGGTACACATCAATAACATGTATATCACATATACCTTTGTTCACCTTGCCATCCTTCTTATCCGCCAAATACTTGGGGTAGTTCCGCTTTCAGTGACCAGTCTGCTTGCAGTAGAAGCACTCAGTTTCAGGCTTAGGTCCAGACTTGGGTTTCTTCTCCTGAGCAGCAACTTGCTTGCCGTTCTTCTTGAAGTTCCCCTTCTTCTTTCCTTTGCCCTTTTTCTTGAAACTAGTGGTTTTGTTAACCATCAACACTTGATGCTCCTTCTTGATTTTTACCTCCGCAGCTTACAGATTGCGAAGAGCTCGGGAATAGTCTTGTTCATCCCTTGCATATTATAGTTCATCACGAAGCTCTTGTAGCTTGGTGGCAGTGATTGGAGAATTCTGTCAATGACGCAATCATCTGGAAGATTAACTCCCATCTGAATCAAGTGATTGTTATACCCAGACATTTTGAGTATATGCTCACTGACAGAACTATTCTCCTCCATCTTGCAGCTATAGAACTTATTGGAGACTTCATATCTCTCAATCCGGGCATTTGCTTGAAATATTAACTTCAACTCCTGGAACATCTCATATGCTCCATGACGTTCAAAACGTCGTTGAAGTCCCGATTATAAGCCGTAAAGCATGGCACACTGAACTATCGAGTAGTCATCAGCTTTGCTCTGCCAGACGTTCATAACATCTGGTGTTGCTCCAGCAGCAGGCCTGGCACCCAGCGGTGCTTCCAGGACGTAATTCTTCTGTGCAGCAATGAGGATAATCCTCAAGTTACGGACCCAGTCCGTGTAATTGCTATCATCATCTTTCAACTTTGCTTTCTCAAGGAACGCATTAAAATTCAACGGAACAACAACACGAGCCATCTATCTACAATCAACATAAACAAGCAAGATACTATCAGGTGCTAAGTTCATGATAAATTTAAGTTCAATTAATCATATTACTTAAGAACTCCCACTTAGATAGACATCCCTCTAATCCTCTAAGTGATCACGTGATCCAAATCAACTAAACCATGTCCGATCATCACGTGAGATGGAGTAGTTTCATCGGTGAATATCATTATGTTGATCATATCTACTATATGATTCACGCTCGACCTTTCGGTCTCCGTGTTCCGAGGCCATATCTGTATATGCTTGGCTCGTCAAGTATAACCTGAGTATTCCGCGTGTGCAACCGTTTTGCACCCGTTGTATTTGAACGTAGAGCCTATCACACCCGATCATCACGTGGTATCTCAGCACAAAGAACTTTCGCAACGGTGCATACTCAGGGAGAACACTTCTTGATAATTTAGTGAGAGATCATCTTATAATGCTACCGTCAATCAAAGCAAGATAAGATGCATAAAAGATAAACATCACATGCAATCAATATAAGTGATATGATATGGCCATCATCATCTTGTGCTTGTGATCTCCATCTCCGAAGCACCGTCATGATCACCATCGTCACCGGCGCGACACCTTGATCTCCATCGTAGCATCGTTGTCGTCTCGCCAATCTTATGCTTCCACGACTCTCACTACCGCTTAGTAATAAAGTAAAGCATTACATCGTGATTGCATTGCATACAATAAAGCGACAACCATATGGCTCCTGCCAGTTGCCGATAACTTGGTTACAAAACATGATCATCTCATACAATAAAATCAGCATCATGCCTTGACCATATCACATCACAACATGCCCTGCAAAAACAAGTTAGACGTCCTCTACTTTGTTGTTGCAAGTTTTACGTGGCTGCTACGGGCTTAAGCAAGAACTCATCTCACCTACGCATCAAAACCACAACGATAGTTTGTCAAATAGACTCCGTTTTAACCTTCTCAAGGACCGGGCTTGCCACACTCGGTTCAACTAAAGTTGGAGAGACAGTCGCCCGCAAGCCATCTATGTGCAAAGCATGTCGAGGGAACCGGTCTCGCGTAAGCGTACGCGTAAGGTTGGTCCGGGTCGTCTCGTCCAACAATACCGCCGAACCAAAGTATGACATGCTGGTAGGCAGTATGACTTGTATCGCCCACAACTCACTTGTGTTCTACTCGTGCAAATAACATCAAACCATAAAACCTGGCTCGGATGTCACTGTCGGGGAACGTAGTAATTTCAAAAAATTTCCTACGCACACGCAAGATCATGGTGATGCATAGCAACGAGGGGGAGAGTCTGATCTACGTACCCTTGTAGATCGCAACGGAAGCGTTGACACAACGTAGAGGAAGTAGTCGTACATCTTCTTCCCGATCCGATCGATCCAAGCACCGTTACTCCGGCACCTCCGAGTTCTTAGCACACGTTCAGCTCGATGACGATCCTCGGGCTCCGATCCACCAAAGCGTCGAGGAAGAGTTCCGTCAGCACGACGGCGTGGTGACGATCTTGATGTTCTACCGACGCAGGGCTTCGCCTAAGCACTACAACGGTATGATCGAGGTGGAATTTGGTGGCAGGGGGCACCGCACACGGCTAAAGAACGATCTCAAGGATCAACTTGTGTGTCTAGAGGTGCCCCCTGCCCCCGTATATAAAGGATCCAAGGGGGAGGGGCTGGCCGGCCAAGGGGGGAGGCGCAGGAGAGTCCTACTCCCACTGGGAGTAGGATTCCCCCTCCAATCCTAGTCCAACTAGGATTCCTCGGAGGGGAAAAGAGGAGGAGGTGGCCGGCCACCCTTTCCTAGTCCTAATAGGACTAGGGGAAGGGGGAGGCGCGCAGCCCATCTAGGGCAGCCCCTTCTCTTTTCCACTAAGGCCCATTATGGCCCATTTAGCTCCCGGGGGGTTCCGGTAACCCTCCCGGTATTCCGGTAAAATCCCGATTTCACCCGGAACACTTCCGATGTCCAAACATAGGCTTCCAATATATCAATCTTTATGTCTCGACCATTTTGAGCCTCCTCGTCATGTCCGTGATCACATCCGGGACTCCGAACAACCTTCGATACATCAAAATGCATAAACTCATAACAACTGTCATCGTAACGTTAAGCGTGCGGACCCTACGGTTCGAGAACAATGTAGACATGACCGCGACACGTCTCCGGTCAATAACCAATAGCGGGACCTGGATGCCCATATTGGCTCCTACATATTCTACGAAGATCTTTATCGGTCAGACCGCATAACAACATACGTTGTTCCCTTTGTCATCGGTATGTTACTTGCCCGAGATTCGATCGTCGGTATCCAATACCTAGTTCAATCTCGTTACTGGCAAGTCTCTTTACTCGTTCCATAATACATCATCTCACAACTAACATCTTAGTTATAATGCTTGCAAGGCTTATGTGATGTGTATTACCGAGAGGGCCCAGAGATACCTCTCCGACAATCGGAGTGACAAACCCTAATCTCGAAATACGCCAATCCAACATCTACCATTGGAGACACCTGTAGTACTCCTTTATAATCACCCAGTTACGTTGTGACGTTTGGTAGTACCCAAAGTGTTCCTCCGGCAAACGGGAGTTGCATAATCTCATAGTCATAGGAACATGTATAAGTTATGAAGAAAGCAATAGCAACATACTAAACGATCGGGTGCTAAGCTAATGAAATGGGTCATGTCAATCAGATTATTCAACTAATGATGTGACCTCGTTAATCAAATAACAACACATTGTTTATGGTTAGGAAACTTAACCATCTTTGATTAACGAGCTAGTCAAGTAGAGGCATACTAGTGACACTCTGTTTGTCTATGTATTCACACATGTATTATGTTTCCGGTTAATACTGAAGGAAATATGCCCTAGAGGCAATAATAAAGTTATTATTTATTTCCTTACATCATGATAAATGTTTATTATTCATGCTAGAATTGTATTAACCGGAAACATAATACATGTGTGAATACATAGACCAACAGAGTGTCACTAGTATGCCTCTACTTGACTAGCTCGTTAATCAAAGATGGTTATGTTTCCTAACCATGAACAAGGAGTTGTTATTTGATTAACGAGGTCACATCATTAGTAGAATGATCTGATTGACATGACCCATTCCATTAGCTTAGCACCCGATCGTTTAGTATGTTGCTATTGCTTTCTTCATGACTTATACATGTTCCTATAACTATGAGATTATGCAACTCCCGTTTACCGGAGGAACACTTTGGGTACTACCAAACGTCACAACGTAATTGGGTGATTATAAAAGAGTACTACAGGTGTCTCCAATGGTAGATGTTGGGTTGGCGTATTTCGAGATTAGGATTTGTCACTCCGATTGTCGGAGAGGTATCTCTGGGCCCTCTCGGTAATGCACATCACATAAGCCTTGCAAGCACTGCAACTAATAAGTTAGTTGTGAGATGATGTATTACGGAACGAGTAAAGAGACTTGCCGGTAACGAGATTGAACTAGGTATTGGATACCGACGATCGAATCTCGGGCAAGTAACATACCGATGACAAAGGGAACAACGTATGTTGTTATGCGGTCTGACCGATAAAGATCTTCGTAGAATATGTAGGAGCCAATATGGGCATCCAGGTCCCGCTATTGGTTATTGACCGGAGACGTGTCTCGGTCATGTCTACATTGTTCTCGAACCGTAGGGTCCGCACGCTTAACGTTACGATGACAGTTATTATGAGTTTATGCATTTTGATGTACCGAAGGTTGTTCGGAGTCCCGGATGAGATCACGGACATGACGAGGAGTCTCGAAATGGTCGAGACGTAAAGATTGATATATTGGAAGCCTATGTTTGGGCACCGGAAGTGTTCCGGGTGAAATCGGAATTTTACCGGATTACCGGGAGGGTTACCGGAACCCCCCGGGAGGCAAATGGGCCTATTGGGCCTTAGTGGAAAAGAGAGAAGGGGCAGCCCACAGGCTAGCCGGCCGAACCCCCCTTCCCTAGTCCTATTAGGACTAGGAGAAGGGGCCGGCCCCCCTCTCTTCTCTTTCTCCCGAAGAGTCCTATTAGGAATAGGATTTGAGGGAAGGAGTCCTACTCCCGGTAGGAGTGGGACTCCTCCCTGCGCCTCCCTCCTAGCCGGCCGACCCCCTTGCCCCTGGCCTTTATATACGGGGGCAGGGGGCACCCCATAGACACACAACTTGATCCTTGAGATCTTTCCTCAGCCGTGTGCGGTGCCCCCTGCCACCAAATTCCACCTCGATCGTACCGTTGTAGTGCTTAGGCGAAGCCCTGCGTCGGTAGTACATCAAGATCGTCATCACGCCGTCGTGCTGACGAAACTCTTCCTCGACGCTTTGCTGGATCGGAGCCCGAGGAACGTCATCGAGCTGAACGTGTGCTAAGAACTCGGAGGTGCCGGAGTAACGGTGCTTGGATCGGTCGGATCGGGAAGAAGACGTACGACTACTTCCTCTACGTTGTGTGATCGCTTCCGCAGTCGGTCTGCGTTGGTACGTAGACAACACTCTCCCCTCTCGTTGCTGTGCATCACCATGATCTTGCGTGTGCGTAGGAAAATTTTTGAAATTACTGCGTTCCCATAACCAACAGTGGCATCCGAGCCTAGGTTTTATGGTTTGATGTTATATGCACGAGTAGAACACAAGTGAGTTGTGGGCGATACAAGTCATACTGCCTACCAGCATGTCATACTTTGGTTTGGCGGTATTGTTGGTTGAGACGATCCGGACCAACCTTACGCGTACTCTTACGCGAGACCGGTTCCCTCGACGTGCTTTGCACATAGATGGCTTGCGGAAGACTGTCTCTCCAACTTTAGTTGAACCAAGTGTGACTACGCCCGGTCCTTGAGAAGGTTAAAACGGAGTCTATTTGACGAACTATCGTTGTGGTTTTGATGCGTAGGTGAGATGAGTTCCTACTTAAGCCCGTAGCAGCCACGTAAAACTTGCAACAACAAAGTAGAGGACGTCTAACTTGTTTTTGCAGGGTATGTTGTGATGTGATATGGTCAAGGCATGATGCTGATTTTATTGTATGAGATGATCATGTTTTGTAACTAAGTTATCGGCAACTGGCAGGAGCCATATGGTTGTCGCTTTATTGTATGCAATGCAATCACGATGTAATGCTTTACTAGATTACTAAACGGTAGTAATAGTCGTGGAAGCATAAGATTGGCGAGACGACAACGATGCTATGATGGAGATCAAGGTGTCGCGCCGGTGACGATGGTGATCATGACGGTGCTTCGGAGATGGAGATCACAAGCACAAGATGATGATGGCCATATCATATCACTTATATTGATTGCATGTGATGTTTATCCTTTTATGCATCTTATCTTGCTTTGATTGACGGTAGCATTATAAGATGATCTCTCACTAAATTATCAAGAAGTGTTCTCCCTGAGTATGCACCGTTGCCAAAGTTCGTCGTGCCCAGACACCACGTGATGATCGGGTGTGACAAGCTCTACGTCCATCTACAGCGGGTGCAAGCCAGTTTTGCACACGCAGAATACTCAGGTTATACTTGACGAGCCTAGCATATGCAGATATGACCTCGGAACACAGAGACCGAAAGGTCGAGCGTGAATCATATAGTAGATATGATCAACATGACGATGTTCACCATTGAAAACTACTCCATCTCACGTGATGATCGGTTATGGTTTAGTTGATTTGGATCACGTAATCACTTAGAGGATTAGAGGGATGTCTATCTAAGTGGGAGTTCCTAAGTAATTTGATTAACTGAACTTAAACTTATCATGAACTTAGTACCTGATAGTATCTTGCTTGTTTATGTTGCTTGTAGATAGATGGCTCGTGCTATTGTTCCGTTGAATTTTAATGCGTTCCTTGAGAAAGCAAAGTTGAAAGATGATGGTAGCAATTACAAGGACTGGGTCCGTAACCTGAGGATTATCCTCATTGCTGCACAGAAGAATTACGTCCTGGAAGCACCGCTGGGTGACATGCCTGCTGCTGGAGCAACGCCAGATGTTATGAACGTCTGGCAGAGCAAAGCTGATAACTACTCGATAGTTCAGTGTGCCATGCTTTACGGCTTAGAATCGGGACTTCAACGACGTTTTGAACGTCATGGAGCATATGAGATGTTCCAGGAGTTGAAGTTAATATTTCAAGCAAATGCCCGAATTGAGAGATATGAAGTCTCCAATAAGTTCTATAGCTGTAAGATGGAGGAGAACAGTTCTGTCAGTGAGCATATACTCAAGATGTCTGGGTATAATAATCACTTGATTCAGATGGGAGTTAATCTTCCAGATGACTGCGTCATTGACAGAATTCTCCAATCACTGCCACCAAGCTACAAGAGCTTCGTGATGAACTATAATATGCAAGGGATGAACAAGACTATTCCCGAGCTCTTCGCAATGCTGAAAGCTGCGAAGGTAGAAATCAAGAAGGAGCATCAAGTGTTGATGGTTAACAAAACCACTAGTTTCAAGAAAAAGGGCAAAGGGAAGAAGAAGGGAAACTTCAAGAAGAACAGCAAGCAAGTTGCTGCTCAGGAGAAGAAACCCAAGTCTGGACCTAAGCCTGAAACTGAGTGCTTCTACTGCAAGCAGACTGGTCACTGGAAGCGGAACTGCCCCAAGTATTTGGCGGATAAGAAGGATGGCAAAGTGAGCAAAGGTATATGTGATATACATGTTATTGATGTGTACCTTACTAGAGCTCGCAGTAGCACCTGGGTATTTGATACTGGTTCTGTTGCTAATATTTGCAACTCGAAACAGGGACTACGGAATAAGCGGACACTAGCAAAGGACGAGGTGACGATGCGCGTGGGAAACGGTTCCAAAGTCGATGTGATCGCGGTCGGCACGCTACCTCTACATCTACCTTCGGGATTAATATTAGACCTAAATAATTGTTATTTGGTGCCAGCGTTGAGCATGAACATTATATCTGGATCTTGTTTAATGCGAGACGGTTATTCATTTAAATCAGAGAATAATGGTTGTTCTATTTATATGAATAATATCTTTTATGATCATGCACCTTTGAAGAGTGGTCTATTCTTGTTGAATCTCGAAGATAGTGATACACATATTCATAATGTAGAAGCCAAAAGATGCAAAGTTAATAATGATAGTGCAACTTATTTGTGGCACTGCCGTTTAGGTCATATCGGTGTAAAGCGCATGAAGAAACTCCATACTGATGGGCTTTTGGAATCACTTGATTATGAATCACTTGGTACTTGCGAACCGTGCCTCATAGGCAAGATGACTAAAACACCGTTCTCCGGTACTATGGAGAGAGCAACAGATTTGTTGGAAATTATACATACCGATGTATGTGGTCCGATGAATATTGAGGCTCGCGGCGGATATCGTTATTTTCTCACCTTCACAGATGATTTAAGCAGATATGGGTATATCTACTTAATGAAACATAAGTCTGAAACATTTGAAAAGTTCAAGGAATTTCAGAGTGAAGTTGAAAATCATCGTAACAAGAAAATAAAATTTCTACGATCTGATCGTGGAGGAGAATATTTGAGTTACGAGTTTGGTGTACATTTGAAAAATTGTGGAATAGTTTCGCAACTCACGCCACCCGGAACACCACAGCGTAATGGTGTGTCCGAACGTCGTAATCGTACTTTACTAGATATGGTGCGATCTATGATGTCTCTTACTGATTTACCGCTATCGTTTTGGGGTTATGCTTTAGAGACGGCCGCATTCACGTTAAATAGGGCACCATCAAAATCCGTTGAGACGACGCCTTATGAACTATGGTTTGGCAAGAAACCAAAGTTGTCGTTTCTTAAAGTTTGGGGCTGCGATGCTTATGTGAAAAAGCTTCAACCTGATAAGCTCGAACCCAAAGCGGAGAAATGTGTCTTCATAGGATACCCAAAGGAAACTGTTGGGTATACCTTCTATCACAGATCCGAAGGCAAGACATTTGTTGCTAAGAATGGATCATTTCTAGAGAAGGAGTTTCTCTCGAAAGAAGTGAGTGGGAGGAAAGTAGAACTTGACGAGGTAACTGTACCTGCTCCCTTATTGGAAAATAGTACATCACAGAAAACTGTTTCTGCGACACCTATGCCAATCAGTGAGGAAGCTAATGATGATGATCATGAAGCTTCAGATCAAGATTCTACTGAACCACGTAGATCAACCAGAGTGAGATCCGCACCAGAGTGGTACGGTAATCCAGTTCTGGAAGTCATGATGCTAGATCATGATGAACCTACGAACTATGAAGAAGCGATGGTGAGCCCAGATTCCGCAAAATGGCTTGAGGCCATGAAATCTGAGATGGGATCCATGTATGAGAACAAAGTATGGACTTTGGTTGACTTGCCCGATGATCGGCAAGCAATTGAGAATAAATGGATCTTCAAGAAAAAGACTGACGCTGACGGTAATGTTACTGTCTATAAAGCTCGACTTGTCGCAAAAGGTTTTCGACAAGTTCAAGGGGTTGACTACGATGAGACCTTCTCACCCGTAGCGATGCTTAAGTCCGTCAGAATTATGTTAGCAATTGCCGCATTTTATGATTATGAAATATGGCAAATGGATGTCAAAACTGCATTCCTGAATGGATTTCTGGAAGAAGAGTTGTATATGGTACAACCAGAAGGTTTTGTCGATCCAAAAGGAGCTAACAAAGTATGCAAACTCCAGTGATCCATTTATGGACTGGTGCAAGCATCTCGGAGTTGGAATAAGCGCTTTGATAGTGTGATCAAAGCATTTGGCTTTATACAGACTTTTGGAGAAGCCTGTATTTACAAGAAAGTGAGTGGGAGCTCTGTAGCATTTCTGATATTATATGTGGATGACATATTGCTAATTGGAAATGATATAGAATTTCTGGATAGCATAAAGGGATACTTGAATAAAAGTTTTTCGATGAAAGACCTCGGGGAAGCTGCATACATATTAGGCATAAAGATCTATAGAGATAGATCAAAACGCTTAATTGGACTTTCACAATGCACATACCTTGACAAAATTTTGAAGAAGTTCAAGATGGATCAAGCAAAGAAAGGGTTCTTGCCTGTGCTACAAGGTGTGAAGTTGAGTAAGACTCAATGCCCGACCACTGTAGAAGATAGAGAGAAAATGAAAGATGTTCCCTATGCTTCAGCCATAGGCTCTATCATGTATGCAATGCTGTGTACCAGACCTGTTGTGTAGATTGCTATAAGTTTAGCAGGGAGGTACCAAAGTAATTCTGGAATGGATCACTGGACAGCGGTCAAGAACATCCTGAAATACCTGAAAAGGACTAAGGATATGTTTCTCGTATATGGAGGTGACAAAGAGCTCACCGTAAGAGGTTACGTTGATGCAAGCTTTGACACTGATCCAGACGATTCTAAATCGCAAACCGGATACGTGTTTACTTTAAACGGTGGAGCTGTCAGTTGGTGCAGTTCTAAACAAAGCGTCGTAGCGGGATCTACATGTGAAGCGGAGTACATAGCTGCTTCGGAAGCAGCAAACGAAGGAGTCTGGATGAAGGAGTTCATATCCGATCTAGGTGTCATACCTAGTGCATCGGGTCCAATGAAAATCTTCTGTGACAATACTGGTGCAATTGCCTTGGCAAAGGAATCCAGATTTCACAAAAGAACCAAACACATCAAGAGACGCTTCAACTCCATCCGGGATTTAGTCCAGGTGGGAGACATAGAGATTTGCAAGATACATACGGATCTGAATGTTGCAGACCCGTTGACTAAGCCTCTTCCACGAGCAAAACATGATCAGCACCAAGGCTCCATGGGTGTTAGAATCATTACAGTGTAATCTAGATTATTGACTCTAGTGCAAGTGGGAGACTGAAGGAAATATGCCCTTGAGGCAATAATAAAGTTATTATTTATTTCCTTACATCATGATAAATGTTTATTATTCATGCTAGAATTGTATTAACCGGAAACATAATACATGTGTGAATACATAGACCAACAGAGTGTCACTAGTATGCCTCTACTTGACTAGCTCGTTAATCAAAGATGGTTATGTTTCCTAACCATGAACAAGGAGTTGTTATTTGATTAACGAGGTCACATCATTAGTAGAATGATCTGATTGACATGACCCATTCCATTAGCTTAGCACCCGATCGTTTAGTATGTTGCTATTGCTTTCTTCATGACTTATACATGTTCCTATAACTATGAGATTATGCAACTCCCATTTACCGGAGGAACACTTTGGGTACTACCAAACGTCACAACGTAACTGGGTGATTATAAAGGAGTACTACAGGTGTCTCCAATGGTAGATGTTGGGTTGGCGTATTTCGAGATTAGGGTTTGTCACTCCGATTGTCGGAGAGGTATCTCTGGGCCCTCTCGGTAATGCACATCACATAAGCCTTGCAAGCACTGCAACTAATAAGTTAGTTGTGAGATGATGTATTACGGAACGAGTAAAGAGACTTGCCGGTAACGAGATTGAAATAGATATTGGATACCGACGATCGAATCTCGGGCAAGTAACATACCGATGACAAAGGGAACAACGTATGTTGTTATGCGGTCTGACCGATAAAGATCTTCGTAGAATATGTAGGAGCCAATATGGGCATCCAGGTCCCGCTATTGGTTATTGACCGGAGACGTGTCTCGGTCATGTCTACATTGTTCTCGAACCGTAGGGTCCGCACGCTTAACGTTACGATGATAGTTATTATGAGTTTATGCATTTTGATGTACCGAAGGTTGTTCGGAGTCCCGGATGAGATCACGGACATGACGAGGAGTCTCGAAATGGTCGAGACGTAAAGATTGATATATTGGAAGCCTATGTTTGGGCACCGGAAGTGTTCCGGGTGAAATCGGGATTTTACCGGATTAGCGGGAGGGTTACCGGAACCCCCCGGGAGGCAAATGGGCCTATTGGGCCTTAGTGGAAAAGAGAGAAGGGGCAGCCCACAGGCTAGCCGGCCGAACCCCCCTTTCCTAGTCCTATTAGGACTAGGAGAAGGGGCCGGCCCCCCTCTCTTCTCTTTCTCCCGAAGAGTCCTATTAGGAATAGGATTTGAGGGAAGGAGTCCTACTCCCGGTAGGAGTGGGACTCCTCCCTGCGCCCTCCTCCTAGCCGGCCGACCCCCTTGCCCCTGGCCTTTATATACGGGGGCAGGGGGCACCCCATAGACACACAACTTGATCCTTGAGATCTTTCCTCAGCCGTGTGTGGTGCCCCCTGCCACCAAATTCCACCTCGATCGTATCGTTGTAGTGCTTAGGCGAAGCCCTGCGTCGGTAGTACATCAAGATCGTCATCACGCCGTCGTGCTGACGAAACTCTTCCTCGACGCTTTGCTGGATCAGAGCCCGAGAAACGTCATCGAGCTGAACGTGTGCTAAGAACTCGGAGGTGCCGGAGTAACGGTGCTTGGATCGGTCGGATCGGGAAGAAGACGTACGACTACTTCCTCTACGTTGTGTGATCGCTTCCGCAGTCGGTCTGCGTTGGTACGTAGACAACACTCTCCCCTCTCGTTGCTGTGCATCACCATGATCTTGCGTGTGCGTAGGAAAATTTTTGAAATTACTGCGTTCCCCAACAAATACAATTCTAGCATGAATAATAAACATTTATCATGATATAAGGAAATAAATAATAATTTTATTATTGCCTCTAGGGCAAATTTCCTTCAAATTTTACGTACAATGTACCTGGCATGAGATTCAAAACAAAATTGTACATGCAAACTAAGTTTACATACCCCCCGATGTATTACTTACTTTGCATGTTAAAAGTCTCCCAAGTAATCAACAATATACAAAACAACTTCCACTCTTTATTAGTTATCATTTGTCAAGAAGTGAAGAGGCAGCACATCAAGCACACAAATCATCTGGTGCTTTTCAAGCTCCGCCACCAGCTAGTTTTGGGAGGAAATGGCTTTCTGTGATAATATAGAGAGAAGAGTGCTCTATGCATTGAGAATTCACATATCTTCGATTCTATTATCAATGTCAGATTATATTTACGTGTGCCTCTACAATTATCTAAAGATTAAACCCAATAATTAGTTAAGCCATGTCCTTTACATAAATTCTAAAAACAAATTCTATCCAGTGGTAGTAGCTCATTCCGTTGACATAATTTATTCTTACTTCTTCTCTCTTTAGATGCAAGGTCCCTATGTTTGTGAGTTTCTTACTGAACTTTCACACACACTTATGTCCCCCGTGACTATGTTGATAATAGGCAATGACTTGAAACTTGACAAAAAGTGGTCTGCAACACATACATCACTTTGACGAGAATACGAGATGTCGCCAAGCTTATCTTGTGGTGACTTGTATTTACGCGCCCCTGTTGTCTTAAGATAAAGAAAACAGAGTGAAAAGGAAAAAAAGGGCAAAAACTATCTCTTTAAATTATATGAAGTGCAACAATGAAAAAAAAATCTAATCACGCAAGGAAGAAAACACGAATAGAACCTGATTTGTTGAAGCAGTTGTATGTGTACTATGGAATATTTGGAAACATAGAAGAAATTGGTTAGTCTTTGAGGGGAAGGTGCCTTCCATTGCGCATTGAAAGGTTATGTTTAAGAAGGATCTTTATTTTATATCTTTTATATTGGAAGAATAACACATAGATTCTCTTGTCCTGTAATTGACCTCTTTGTAATTCTTCTTCCCTCTTCTTGTATATTAGCATGCAAACCCTTCTGATCAATATATTTACTTCTTTCAAAAAAAATCTTATAAGAGTTCTCTATAGGAAACTTCTGGTCAATATATTTACATCTTTCAAAATAAATATATAAAATGGTATTGTTGAATTTCCAGAAAAATACCTTCAGAGTTTAGAAATACTATTATCTTTTTTCCCTTTTGTATTTTACTTCAACATGCCACATAACTATTCATTTTTGTTTTTCAGCCTTTTATATTTTGGCATTGATGGATGAATAAAGCCCAACAAATGTTATGTTACTTTTTTTCAGTTGGCAATAAGACTATAGAAACCACTAAGAGTACCACCAGCATGTAAACACCACGCTGCAAAACTTTCTTCCAAAGCTATCTCTGCATTAGGAACTTCCTCGGATCCATCGCATCCTCGTCAGACAGAAGCTGAGGAAACAACTAAGCTAGAATTAGAAGAATTTAATTGAATATGTGGCAAGGCATGGATTACTGGGAACGGCAGAAAAGGAAATACGATAAAAAAAACATGAAACACACCTGTGTTGTTGTAGAAACGCTGATCTCAGTCTTATATTTTATTCACAACACTGCATTTTCTTCTTGCAAATTTCTCAAACAAATGAATATGTCTGCATAAGTCGCATTAGTGCAATCTTGACTGATATTCTGTATAGGCAATTGGCCGCCTAGCTCCAATCCTCACTGCACGCAGCACCATGACGCCGTCAACCCGGTGTCTCCTCACACATGGCTTCGGCTCGACTCTGGGTTCCTATTCTCCACACTGATCCGCCCATGCCCATGGGATCCGGCGTGGAAACCACACCATAGCCTGGACAGCGTCGCGACAAAGGAGACAAAGGAAGGGAGATGAGGAGAGCAGCGCAATCATGATCGCCGTAAGTAGTAACCTGAACAGTGCCAGCTACAAGAGCATGCTGCAATCTGTCCATGCGAACACTGCCGTCACGAGGATAAGGCACAATGCCGCCAACCACAACATCAGTAAGAGCACACCCAGCCGCCCCGCCTCACCTTTTTCCTACTTCCTCCGCCCCACTGGAGCCACCCCCGTCACCTACTCCGTTACGCAGCGGCGAGGCATCGTAGTTCCCGCCGGCCCAACAGCCAATTGACGGCAACAGTGCTATGACTCCTGAGATTGATCGTAGTCCAGAACTCCAGATCGATCACATCCCCTTCGAACTCGTCGGCTCCATGGTGGATCGGTAGTAGGTTTAGGTCTAGAGCGCCCATGACTCCATGGGGAAGATGAAGAGAGGCAAGAGCGTAGAGAGAGAGGGAGCACTCCACCGAGGGTAATGTCTGGAGGAAGAGATTGATTAGATGGGATCGTAAGCGGATAACTGGCATCCTGTAATTGCGCGATTTTCCATCTATCCATCTACAAATATTGCATGATCGATTGGTATGGTGAAAAAAGGCAACAAAAACCAGATACGGCAAGAGATCTCGGTATGATAAAAAATCGGTGGGTGGCTCATATGATTTGATTGGCATCGTATATGGAAGGGAAGGATGGAAGGATTAGTGTTTTATATGGAAGGGTGGGATCGATGAAAGGATGGAAGGGTTGATTTTGTTTTTCTGGGCATGAATTAAAATCGGTCTTGGTTTTCGGAGGGAGGAAAAAAAAATCAATGGGAGGGTGGTCGGGATCGATGGAAGGGTGAAACGAACGAACGACTTATCAACCGATATATTAGGAGTAGAGATCATGATTATGACAGATGGGTCTCGCCAAAAAGGGTGATGTGGCATGACAAAACAGATTGCAAATAGACAGAATACAAGGGACTACAATGTAAAAGCGCCTAAGAGGATAAGGTCATTTTTTTCATTTAGAAAAAGAGAGGATAAGGTTCACCGTTCGTTTTACCGTTCGCTGGAACCGGATCCTCTAACATTAAGAAGGAATGTTAAAGAAGCTACAATACTCTAACTTTTCTTCTTTCTATTCATATGATTATATCTAAAATAATTTAAATTAATTTGCAATTTGATGATCTGCCGTATACATTTATATTAATTATATGCAAACAAATTGATGGTGAAATAAAATTAAATTTAAATTATTTATATCTACAGTAAATATCAACACTAAACAACCTACTCCCTCCGTCCGAAAATACTTGTCATCAAAATGGACAAAAATGAATGTATATAAAATTAAAATACATCTAGATACATCCCTTTTTATTCATTTTGATGACAAGTATTTTCGGACGGAGGGAGTATTAATTATCTACTAACAGTTCCTAATTTTCTTTTTTCATTTTACACTAGTATAACACTGTAACACGGTGATATTCCTTCTCAATGTTGGAGGATCCGGTTCCCCGTTCGCTTGCGCCTGGCCGTCGGGTGGCACTGCTCACTCGCGTCGCTCCCATCGCCGCTGCTGCTCGAGCGTGTCCACCGGTGCCGCTGCTCACTCGCGTCTGGCCGCCGGCACCGCTGCTGCTCGCTGGCGTCGCTCCCGTCGCCGCTCATCGTTCATGCCTGGCCGCCGGCGTCGCTGCTCGCGCCCGCACGCGGCCAGGACGGCTGCTGCTCGCGCGCGTGCCTGACGCTGCCCTCGCACGATGTGGACGCGGCACTACCGGCCGAAGGCCTGACGCCGCCCTCTTGCCCCTCCAGGCGACGCTCCGGTGTCCGTACCTCGCCGGTGATGAGATCCCATGAACGTGTGCTGCAGTTTTTGCTTGGACAGTACCCGATTGCATTTTTATTTTTGCCCGAAAGGTGTCTATGTAAATGTAGATAAACCTGACTAATGCCGGTTGTGCAGAACCGTTATGCCATGTCAGCTTTTGCGGGCTCAACTTGTCATAATAGTCATCAAATGGGTCAAAACCAACAACTAGTATTTTTTGCAAAAAAAATAAAAAATTAGGCTCAGAATTAGTGGGTTTTGGCACAAAACTATAGAAGTGTGGTTCCTACAACCCTAGCCTTTAATGTCGATGTTTTCTGCAATACACTCAGCTGTGTAGTGGTTAATTTGTAGAACTGCACTTTACAGTCCTTGATTTTCTGTGACTACATAATGATATAAGCATCCAGCTCCAATCTAGGAACCGTGTAGGTGTAACAGAAAACATGGAAATACTACATTCTACTTGGATACGAGTGTATCCTAAGTTTCATTGCCTTTATATAGTCAAATACTCCCTCCGTTTCTAAATATAAGTCTTTTTAGAGATGCCACCAAGTGACTACATACGGAGTAAAATGAGTGAATCCACACTCTAAAATATGTCTAGATACATCCGTATGTTGTAGTCTATTTGAAATGTCTAAAAAGACTTATATTTAGAAACAAAGGGAGTAGGGCTGAGCACTGATCCGAAAGATGTAAAGGCAGAATACAGCATGTCAGTTAGCAGCTTCAGCTTATAAAGCGCCAGATTATCACTCACAGCTTTATAAGTTGTGACTACTACCTTGTAACTTAATCTAGCTATATGGCAAAACTAAACGAGTCAGTGCTGAAAATTATACATTTCACCCCTGAATCACTTAATCGACTATCAGGTCGACAAACTGATATTCCTTTTTAAGGGAAAAAACAATTGATATGCCAACTTAATGAATTGATGATCTCAAGGGCACGATGCAAACTTCTAAAGTTCTAATCAGTTACACTAGAGGTTAACTTTGCATGGCACATACGGACCCATCCCACCATGGCACCAAGCTCACTTCAGACTGTTGTCCGCCAGGACGACGTAGCCACTGTTAGTGGTCGCCACCACATAGTATTCGCTGAGCAGCGGGAGCTTCCTGTGGACGAAGCGGCCCGTGTCCGCGTTCAGCAGGAAAAGTTTCCCATCTCTGTCGAAAACCTCGTCGAGGACGATCCACCGCCGCGGATGGAAGCGGCGGTCGGAGGTGTTGTCCTTTGGGTCGTCGGTGGCAGCACGCCAGCTGGGGCAGACGGCGCGGAAGTCCATGTAGCAGTCGACGTCGTTGGTGCCGAGGAAGGATTCGGCGATGAGGCGGAGGAGTTCGGGCGGGAGCGTGGACCACTTGGACCGGTCTTCAGCCGCCATGGCCGGATCTTCCTTCACCCTTTTGGCCCGCGGAAGAAGAGGGGTGGCCAAGGGCGTCGGAACCTCGTCGGGCGCCATGGCCGCCACCGCCGCATGCTCCAGTTCTTGCGACATCAACGCACCTCTAGCTAGTCTGGTTGAAAAACCCCAATGCCCTGATCCTCCCTATAGAAAATCAAACCCGAAATACACAAATTTGTCAGCGGGCAGTGTGAAGGAATCTGGGGAGAAGTAGAAAATCGCACTAGAACTGGAGCGGGATTCAGTTACCTGCAGATGTATAGAGGAAAACAACTAGTAGTGCGGCTGCACGGACAGTCCCGAGATTAGGGGCCGGAAACATCGAAAGAACCAGCAATGGATTATAGTTTGTTTCCTCTTTTTCCTTTGCCTTTTTTTTCCACGAGAAAGCTTGATGTTATCTTTTTTATCCCCTTTTTTCGAGAATTCCTGATGTTAGCTTTTTTTAGGGTAATACTGAAAATCGGAGATCAAATTTGTAAGCATGGCAAATCGAATGTTTTCTATTGCGTGGATGGGATTTCCTTTAGCAAGCATGCCAAATCTTGACAAAAAGCTGAACATGGCAAAGGTTTGCTACCTCTGACATTCAATTTGCCATACTAAAAAATCTGACGTTTGATTTGTAGCGAAATCTATTTTTTAAGTTTTGATTTGCTTTCAAGAATATTGGGATGGCAATGGGTCGGGTTTGGGGCGGGTGGAGTTGCTCCAAATCCAACCCATGACCCATCTTCCCGTCCTTTACCCATCCATCAAAATATCCATGAACACAATTTGTGCTCATGCCCAAACGGACTGGATACCCTGATACGCATGGAGCTCCATGAACACAGAGAAATTAGCACGGAGACTTCCCACAGGTCACATTAACTCACCATTCATTAAAACCTGACAACGTAAGATACAAAAATAAGTAGGAAGCAAGTACACTATTTAGTTGGAAGCAAGTACACTATTCAGACATTGTCCACGTGCACAATGACAACTCAAATAGTCTGACAGTAAAAACCTTGTCTTAAATCTTATTACATAAAAAAAACTGATATAGACCACACAACTACAACTCAATTAGTTTCACACTTGTCTTAAAATCTTATTACATCACAACCAAAGTTGCAAAATCTTATTACATCATAGCCGAAGTTGCATAAATAAAGTACATAACGTATTTAAAATTCAAATGCACTTCTAACAATATGTGCACTAGTAATTTGAGACCCATCTGAATGTCCACATGAGCACACTGTTGGGGAACGTAGTAATTTTGAAAATTTTCCTACGCACACGCAAGATCATGGTGATGCACAACAACGAGAGGGGAGAGTGTTGTCTACGTACCAACGCAGACCGACTGCGGAAGCGATCACACAACGTAGAGGAAGTAGTCGTACGTCTTCTTCCCGATCCGACCGATCCAAGCACCGTTACTCCGGCACCTCCGAGTTCTTAGCACACGTTCAGCTCGATGAAGATCCTCGGGCTCCGATCCAGCAAAGCGTCGAGGAAGAGTTTCGTCAGCACGACGGTGTGGTGACGATCTTGATGTACTACCGACGCAGGGCTTCGCCTAAGCACTGTAACGGTATGATCGAGGTGGAATTTGGTGGCAGGGGGCACCGCACACGGCTAAGGAACGATCTCAAGGATCAACTTGTGTGTGTTGGGGTGTCCCCTGCCCCCGTATATAAAGGTTGGAGGGAGGGGGGCTGGCCGGCCAAAGAGGGGAAGGCGCAGGAGGAGTCCTACTCCTACCGGGAGTAGGACTCCCCCCTCCAATCCTAGTCCAACTAGGAATCCTTTAAAGGGGAGAGAGAGAGAGGTGGCCGGCCCCTCTCCTAGTCCTAATAGGACTAGGGAGAGGGGGGGAGGCGCAGCTCTATGTGGGCTGCCCTCTCACCTTTCCACTAAGGCCCATGTTGGCCCATTTGGCTCCCGGGGGGTTCCGGTAACCCTCCCGGTAATCCGGTAAAATCCCGATTTCACCTGGAACACTTCCGATGTCCAAACATAGGCTTCCAATATATCAATCTTTACGTCTCGACCATTTCGAGACTCCTCGTCATGTCCGTGATCTCATCCGGGACTCCGAACAACCTTCGGTACATCAAAATGCATAAACTCATAATAACTGTCATCGTAACGTTAAGCGTGCGGACCCTACGGTTCGAGAACAATGTAGACATGACCGAGACACGTCTCCGGTCAATAACCAATAGCGGGACCTGGATGCCCATATTGGCTCCTACATATTCTACGAAGATCTTTATCGGTCAGACCGCATAACAACATACGTTGTTCCCTTTGTCATCGGTATGTTACTTGCCCGAGATTCGATCGTCGGTATCCAATACCTAGTTCAATCTCGTTACCGGCAAGTCTCTTTACTCGTTCCGTAATACATCATCTCACAACTAACATATTAGTTGCAGTGCTTGCAAGGCTTATGTGATGTGCATTACCGAGAGGGCCCAGAGATACCTCTCCGACAATCGGAGTGACAAACCCTAATCTCGAAATACGCTAACCCAACATCTACCATTGGAGACACCTGTAGTACTCCTTTATAATCACCCAGTTACGTTGTGACGTTTGGTAGTACCCAAAGTGTTCCTCCGATAAACGGGAGTTGCATAATCTCATAGTTATAGGAACATGTATAAGTCATGAAGAAAGCAATAGCAACATACTAAACGATCGGGTGCTAAGCTAATGGAATGGGTCATGTCAATCAGATCATTCAACTAATGATGTGACCTCGTTAATCAAATAACAACTCTTTGTTCATGGTTAGGAAACATAACCATCTTTGATTAACGAGCTAGTCAAGTAGAGGCATACTAGTGACACTCTGTTGGTCTATGTATTCACACATGTATTATGTTTCCGGTTAATACAATTCTAGCATGAATAATAAACATTTATCATGATATAAGGAAATAAATAATAACTTTATTATTGCCTCTAGGGCATATTTTCTTCAGTCTCCCACTTGCACTAGAGTCAATAATCTAGTTCACATCGCCATGTGATTTAGCAACAATAGTTCACATCACCATGTGATTAACACCCATAGTTCACATCGTCATGTGACCAACACTCAAAGGGTTTACTAGAGTCAGTTATCTAGTTCACATATCTATGTGATTAACACCCAAAGAGTACTAAGGTGTGATCATGTTTTGCTTGTGAGATAATTTTAGTCAACGGGTCTGTCACATTCAGATCCGTAAGTATTTTGCAAGTTCTATGTCTACAATGCTCTACACGGAGCTACTCTAGCTAATTGCTCCCACTTTCAATATGTATCCAGATTGAGACTTTATATTCATCTGGATCAGTGTGAAAAACTTGCATTGACGTAACCCTTTACGACGAACCTTTTTGTCACGTCCATAATCGAGAAACATATCCTTATTTCACTAAGGATAATTCTGACCGCTGTCCAGTGATCTACTCCTAGATCACTATTGTACTCCCGTGCCAAATCAATGCAGGGTATACAATAGATCTGGTATACAACATGACATACTTTATAGAACCTATGGCCAAGGCATAGGGAATGACTTTCATTCTCTTTCTATCTTCTGCCGTGGTCGGGCTTTGAGTCTTACTCAACTTCACACCTTGTAATACAGGCAAGAACTCTTTTTTTTGACTGCTCCATTTTGAACTACTTCAAAATCTTGTCAAGGTATGTACTTATTGAAAAAACTTATCAAGCGTCTTGATCTATCTCTATAGATCTTGAAGCTCAATATGTAAGCAGCTTCACCGAAGTCTTTCTTTGAAAAACTCCTTTCAAATACTCCTTTATGCTTTACAGAATAATTCTACATTATTTCCGATCAACAATATGTCATTCACATATACTTTATCAGAAATGCTGTAGTGCTCCCACTCACTTTCTTGTAAATACAGGCTTCACCATAAGTCTGTATAAAACTATATGCTTTGATCAACTCATCAAAGCGTATATTCCAACTCCGAGATGTTTGCACCAGTCCACAGATAGATCGATGGAGCTTGCATATTTAGTTAACATCTTTAGGATCGACAAAACCTTCTAGTTGCATCGTATACAACTCTTCTTTAGCAAATCCATTAAGAAATGCAGTTTTGTTTATCCATTTGCCAGATTTCATAAAATGCGGCAATTGCTAACATGATTTGGACAGACTTTAAGCATAGATACGAGTGAGAAAATCTCATCTTAGTCAACACCTTGAACTTGTCGAAAACCTTTTGCGACAATTCTAGCTTTGTAGATAGTAACACTACTATCAGCGTCCGTCTTCCTCTTGAAGATCCATTTATTTTCTATGGCTTGCCGATCATCGGGCAAGTCAACCAAAGTCCATACTTTGTTCTCATACATGGATCATATCTCAGATTTCATGGCTTCAAGCCACTTTGCGGAATCTGGGCTCACCATCGCTTCTTCATAGTTCGTAGGATCATCATGATCTAGTAGCATGACTTTCAGAACAGGATTACCGTACCACTCTGGCACGGATCTTACTCTGGTTGATCTACGAGGTTCAGTAGTGTCTTGTTCTGAAGTTTCATGATCATCATCATTAGCTTCCTCACTAACTGGTGTAGGTGTCACAGAAACATTTCTCTGTGATGTACTACTTTCCAATAAGGGAGCAGGTACAGTTACCTCGTCAAGTTCTACTTTCCTCCCACTCACTTCTTTCGAGAGAAACTCCTTCTCCAGAAAGTTTCCGAATTTAGCAACAAAAGTCTTGCCTTCGGATCTGTGATAGAAGGTGTATCCAATAGTTTCCTTTGGATATCCTATGAAGATGCACTTCTCCGATTTGAGTTTTGAGCTTATCAGGATGAAACTTTTTCATATAAGCATCGCAACCCCAAACTTTAAGAAACGACAACTTTGGTTTCTTGCCAAACCATAGTTCATAAGGCGTCGTCTCGACGGATATAGATGGTGCCCCTTTCTTACGTGAATGCAGCTGTCTCTAATGCATGACCCCAAAAACAATAGTGGTAAATCGGTAAGAGACATCATAGATTGCACTATATCCAATAAAGTACGGTTATGACGTTTGGACACACCATTATGATGTGGTGTTCCAGGTGGCGTGAGTAGTGAAACTATTTCACATTGTTTTAACTGAAGACCAAACTCGTAACTCAAATATTTGTCTCCGCGATCAGATCGTAGAAACTTTATTTTCTTGTCACGATGTTTTTCACTTCACTCTGAAATTCTTTGAACTTTTCAAATGTTTCAGACTTATGTTTCATCAAGTAGATATACTCATATCTGCTCAAATCATTTGTGAAGATCAGAAAATAATGATACCTGTCGCGAGCCTCAATATTCATCGGACCACATACATCAGTATGTATGATTTCCAACAAATTTTTTCTCGCTCCATTGTTCCGGAGAACGGCGTTTTAGTCATCTTGCCCAAAAGGCATGGTTTGCAAGCATCAAGTGATTCATAATCAAGTGATTCCGAAAGCCCATCAGCATGGAGTTTCTTCATGCGCTTTATACCAATATGACTTAAACAGCAGTGCCACAAATAAGTTGCACTATCATTATTAACTTTGCATCTTTTGGTTTCAATATTATGAATATGTGTATTATTAAGATCGAGATCCAATGAACTATTTTCATTGGGTGTGTAACCATATAAGGTTTTATTCATGTAAACAGAACAACAATTTATTCTTTTACTTAAATGAATAAATGTATTACAATAAACATGATCAAATCATATTCATGCTCAACACAAACACCAAATAACACTTATTTAGGTTCAACACTAATCCCGAAAGTATAGGGGAGTGTGCGATGATGATCATATCAATCTTGGAACTACTTCCAACACACATCGTCACTTCACCCTTAACTAGTCTCTGTTTATTCTGCAACTCCCGTTTCAAGTTACTAATCTTAGCAACTGAACTAGTATCAAATACTGAGGGTTTGCTATAAACACTAGTAAAGTACACATCAATAACATGTATATCAAATATATTTATGTTCACTTTGCCATCCTTCTTATCCGCCAATCACTTGGGGTAGTTCCGCTTCCAGTGACCAGTCCCTTTGCAGTAGAAGCACTTAGTCTCAGGCTTAGGATCAGACTTGGGCTTCTTCACTTGAGCAGCAACTTGCTTGCCGTTCTTCTTGAAGTTCCCCTTCTTCCCTCTGCCCTTTTCTTGAAACTAGTGGTCTTGTCAACCATCAATACTTGATGTTTTTCTTGATTTCTACCTTCGTTGATTTCAGCATCACGAAGAGCTTGGGAGTTACTTTTGTCATCCCTTGCATATTATAGTTCATCACGAAGTTCTACTAACTTGGTCATGGTGACTAGAGAATTTTGTCAATCACTATCTTATCTGGAAGATTAACTCCCACTTGATTCAAGCGATTGTAGTACCTAGACAATCTGAGCACATGCTCACTAGTTGAGCGATTCTCCTCCATCTTTTAGCTATAGAACTTGTTGGAGACTTCATATCTCTCAACTCGGGTATTTGCTTGAAATATCAACTTCAACTCCTGGAACATCTCATATGGTCCATGACGTTCAAAACGTCTTTTGAAGTTCCGATTCTAAGCCATTAAGCATGGTGCACTAAACTATCAAGTAGTCATCATATTGAGCTAGCCAAACGTTCATAACGTCTGCATCTGCTCCTGCAATAGGTCTGTCACCTAGCGGTGCATCAAGGACATAATTCTTCTGTGCAGCAATGAGGATAAACCTCAGATCACGGATCCAATCCGCATCATTGCTACTAACATCTTTCAACACAATTTTCTCTAGGAACATATCAAAATAAACACAGGGAAGCAACAACGCGAGCTATTGATCTACAACATAATTTGCAAAATACTACCAGGACTAAGTTCATGATAAATTTAAGTTCAATTTAATCATATTACTTAAGAACTCCCACTTAGATAGACATCCCTCTAATCCTCTAAGTGATCACGTGATCCAAATCAACTAAACCATAACCGATCATCACGTGAGATGGAGTAGTTTTCAATGGTGAACATCATTATGTTGATCATATCTACTATATGATTCACGCTCGACCTTTCGGTCTCCGTGTTCCGAGGCCATATCTGTATATGCTTGGCTCGTCAAGTATAACCTGAGTATTCTGCGTGTGCAACTGTTTTGCACCCGTTGTATTTGGACGTAGAGCTTATCACACCCGATCATCACGTGGTGTCTGGGCACGACGAACTTTGGCAACGGTGCATACTCAGGGAGAACACTTCTTGATAATTTAGTGAGAGATCATCTTATAATGCTACCGTCAATCAAAGCAAGATAAGATGCATAAAGGATAAACATCACATGCAATCAATATAAGTGATATGATATGGCCATCATCATCTTGTGCTTGTGATCTCCATCTCCGAAGCATCGTCATGATCACCATCGTCACCGGCGCGACACCTTGATCTCCATCGTAGCATCGTTGTCGTCTCGCCAATCTTATGCTTCCACGACTATCACTACCGCTTAGTAATAAAGTAAAGCAGTACATCGCGATTGCATTGCATACAATAAAGCGACAACCATATGGCTCCTGCCAGTTGCCGATAACTCGGTTACAAAACATGATCATCTCATACAATAAAATCAGCATCATGCCTTGACCATATCACATCACAACATACCCTGCAAAAACAAGTTAGACGTCCTCTACTTTGTTGTTGCAAGTTTTACGTGGCTGCTACGGGCTTAAGTAAGAACTCATCTCACCTACGCATCAAAACCACAACGATAGTTCGTCAAATAGACTCCGTTTTAACCTTCTCAAGGACCGGGCGTAGTCACACTTGGTTCAACTAAAGTTGGAGAGACAGTCTTCCGCAAGCCATCTATGTGCAAAGCACGTCGAGGGAACCGGTCTCGCGTAAGAGTACGTGTAAGGTTGGTCCGGATCGTCTCACCCAACAATGCCGCCGAACCAAAGTATGACATGGTGGTAGGTAGTATGACTTGTATCGCCCACAACTCACTTGTGTTCTACTCGTGCAAATAACATCAAACCATAAAACCTAGGCTCTGATACCACTGTTGGGGAACGTAGTAATTTCGAAAATTTTCCTACGCACACGCAAGATCATGGTGATGCACAGCAACGAGAGGGGAGAGTGTTGTCTACGTACCAACGCAGACCGACTGCGGAAGCGATCACACAACGTAGAGGAAGTAGTCGTACGTCTTCTTCCCGATCCGACCGATCCAAGCACCGTTACTCCGGCACCTCCGAGTTCTTAGCACACGTTCAGCTCGATGAAGATCCTCGGGCTCCGATCCAGCAAAGCGTCGAGGAAGAGTTTCGTCAGCACGACGGTGTGGTGACGATCTTGATGTACTACCAACGCAGGGCTTCGCCTAAGCAGTGTAACGGTATGATCGAGGTGGAATTTGGTGGCAGGGGGCACCGCACACGGCTAAGGAACGATCTCAAGGATCAACTTGTGTGTGTTGGGGTGTCCCCTGCCCCCGTATATAAAGGTTGGAGGGAGGGGGGCTGGCCGGCCAAAGAGGGGAAGGCGCAGGAGGAGTCCTACTCCTACCGGGAGTAGGACTCCCCCCTCCAATCCTAGTCCAACTAGGAATCCTTTAAAGGGGAGAGAGAGAGAGGTGGCCGGCCCCTCTCCTAGTCCTAATAGGACTAGGGAGAGGGGGGGAGGCGCAGCTCTATGTGGGCTGCCCTCTCACCTTTCCACTAAGGCCCATGTTGGCCCATTTGGCTCCCGGAGGGTTCCGGTAACCCTCCCGGTAATCCGGTAAAATCCCGATTTCACCCGGAACACTTCCGATGTCCAAACATAGGCTTCCAATATATCAATCTTTACGTCTCGACCATTTCGAGACTCCTCGTCATGTCCGTGATCTCATCCGGGACTCCGAACAACCTTCGGTACATCAAAATGCATAAACTCATAATAACTGTCATCGTAACGTTAAGCGTGCGGACCCTACGGTTCGAGAACAATGTAGACATGACCGAGACACGTCTCCGGTCAATAACCAATAGTGGGACCTGGATGCCCATATTGGCTCCTACATATTCTACGAAGATCTTTATCGGTCAGACCGCATAACAACATACGTTGTTCCCTTTGTCATCGGTATGTTACTTGCCCGAGATTCGATCGTCGGTATCCAATACCTAGTTCAATCTCGTTACCGGCAAGTCTCTTTACTCGTTCCGTAATACATCATCTCACAACTAACATATTAGTTGCAGTGCTTGCAAGGCTTATGTGATGTGCATTACCGAGAGGGCCCAGAGATACCTCTCCGACAATCGGAGTGACAAACCCTAATCTCGAAATACGCTAACCCAACATCTACCATTGGAGACACCTGTAGTACTCCTTTATAATCACCCAGTTACGTTGTGAAGTTTGGTAGTACCCAAAGTGTTCCTCCGATAAACGGGAGTTGCATAATCTCATAGTTATAGGAACATGTATAAGTCATGAAGAAAGCAATAGCAACATACTAAACGATCGGGTGCTAAGCTAATGGAATGGGTCATGTCAATCAGATCATTCAACTAATGATGTGACCTCGTTAATCAAATAACAACTCTTTGTTCATGGTTAGGAAACATAACCATCTTTGATTAACGAGCTAGTCAAGTAGAGGCATACTAGTGACACTCTGTTGGTCTATGTATTCACACATGTATTATGTTTCCGGTTAATACAATTCTAGCATGAATAATAAACATTTATCATGATATAAGGAAATAAATAATAACTTTATTATTGCCTCTAGGGCATATTTCCTTCACACACTTGGTTCCAAATTAATCTTCAGCAAGAGCATCTCCAACAGGCGCCAGACGCGCGGCACGCAAAAAATAGATTTGCCGCGCGCGTATCGTCTGGTTTGGCGCGGCGCGCAGCGCCCGCTCCAGCAGCCACGCTGAAATGCAGCGCGCAGCGCGCAAAAATGCAGCGCGCGCGCGACTCGCCGGTGCATTGCATATGGCATTTTCAGCACAAAATGATGAACATTTTCAACACAAAATTTCACACAAACAAGTTGATGAAAAAAAGTTAATGCCCACAAGTTTGAAATCATGCCCACAAGTTCATCGAACCAAGTCCAAAATGCAAATCAAGTTCAATACACAAATGAAAGACACATCATTCCTCGTCCTCGTCTTCGTCCTTGTCGTCATCTTCGGAAGACGATTCTTTCGCCTCCGAAGATGAATCTTCCTCCCTCTCTTCATCGCGCACCGCATCACGTGAAGCTCCGACGGTGTTGGCAAGATCTTCAACTGCATCTTCATGGAAATGTGTGCGAGGAGGCACATCGAAAGACATTCCACCCATGGCGGCCGGAGGTGCACCCATGCCTCCCATGAGAGAAGCAAAACTCATGCCTCCCATGGTGTCCATAGCGTCGGGGGGAGCTCCAAAGCCACCCAAGCCACCCATGCCACCCATGGCGCCGAAGCCACCGGCACCCATGGCGCCGAGGCCACCGCCACCCCGCCACCCATGGCGCCGAGGCCACCGCCACTCATTGCACGAACCATGGCTCTTTTTTTGGATAAAGACTTCTTCACGGGCTAGATTGACATACTCCTTTTGCGCCACATTGAGGTTAAATGTCTCCAAGAAGAACAAGTGCTTCTCCCATTCCAACAATTTAGTACGCTCCTCATTGCTTACCTTCCTCTCCTCCAAAGCCACCTTTCTCTCCTCGACCGCCACCCTCCTCTCCTCGGTCGCCAACCTCCTCTCCTCGACCGCGGCATCTTGGTTCGTTGCCATTTTCCTCACCTCGTTGGCTTCTTTTCTTGCCTTCACAATTGCTTCCATAGCATTTTTGAGCTCATCATCTCCTTTCCTCTTCTTCTTTTCGGTTTTGTCTTTCTTGCACCCATCCGGTCGCTTTGGCTTCGAGTATGAAACCGAGTTGGGTGTGGGGCTTCTCTTGCCGTCATCACTTGATGCATCATTGTAACGCCCCACATGTAACCTTCCCCAATTGTACTCCGACTCATGCCGTTTCCGGCATTAAGTTATATTTAATTCTCGGGTTCGGGTCTTTGCCTCCGTGTGTTGTTTTGTTTTTCGTGCATCTCATATCATGTCATCACGTGCATCGCATTTGCATACATGTTCGTCTCATGCATTCGAGCATTTTCCCCGTTGTCCGTTTTGCATTCCGGCGCTTCGTTCTCCTCCGATGGCCATTTCTAGCTTTCTTTTGTGTGTGGGGATTAAACATTTCCGGATTGGGCCGAGACTTGCCATGCGGCCTTGGTATACTACCGGTAGACCGTCTGTCAAGTTTCGGGTCATTTGGACTTCGTTTGATACTCCAACGGTTAACCGAGGGACCGAAAAGGCCTCGTGTGTGTGCAGCCCAACACCCCTCCAATTTGGCCCAAAACCCACCAAACTCAGCTCCATCGTCTCGGTCGTTCGATCACGATCGTGTGGGCGAAAACCGCACCTCATTTGGACTCTCCTAGCTCCCTCTATGCCTATATATACACCCCCCCGAAATTCGGATCTCCCCTCCTCTCGAAACCCTAAAAAAAAACTCCGCGCCGCGCCGGACGTGTCCGCCCGCGCCGGACGGATCACCGCCGCCGCCCGCAGCCAGTGGCATGGCGCCACGTGGCGCGCCGCCACCCGCCTCCGCTCCGGCCCGCTCGGCCCGGGGAGAGCCCCCGCGGGCCCGAGCCGCCACACCGCGCCGCGCCGCCCTCTCCAGTCGCCGCCCCCGCGCCCGGCGACGCTCGGCCGATCCGGCCGCCGCGGCGCCATTGCCGAGCCGCGCGACCTCGTCGCCGGCGCCCTCGCCCCGCCGCCACAAGCCTCGCCGGAGCCGCGCCAGGGAGAGGAGCTCCCGGCTCCGACGACCGCCGCCGCTCCGGCTTCCACCTCCCCGTCGCCGGACTCCTCCCTCCTCCACGCCGGCCGCCGTCGACGCCATTTCCGGCGAGCCGGGTCGCGCAGCTACAGTGCCCCGCTAAAGTGTCGGCCAGATCCAGATCTGGTTGACCCCCTCTCCCCGAAACCCTAATCCCTTCGTTTTTATGCAATCTTTGGAGCATCATAACTTTGCATCCGTAGCTCCGATTTGGGCGTATGATATGTCAAAATCTTCGTCTCGACGAGTACATCATTTCATTCCATTGCATCTTTTGCACTTGAGGTCATCTTGTTGCCCAAAATGCTGTTGGAAGGAGGCATGTTGAGTTAAATTGCAGATCCGTTAATCCAACATGCACTTTTGTCATTTTTGCCACATTTAATCCGTGCATGATATGCCTGTGCCCCTTTGGGATGAATCGTTAAGCATGTTGTCTTCTTTCCAGAGGTGCCTTCCACGTATTTTTAGGATGTGTGTGTTGTCTTGTGCAAGCTTGCGAAGAGGGCTACCTGAGATTATCGATTTCAGGGACTTAGTGATTTTCACTAAGTCTGAGCCGTTTTAGTTCATGATGCTATATGTCCGGCTTGTTTCCTAGTGATCCGTGCCTCTTTTGAGGATGATCAGTAAGAGTGGTTTGTTATGCTTGTTGTGCTGAATCCATCCATGTCTTTACTTGTTATGTTGGAGCACTCTAGGTTGACTCAATCGAGCTCAACTTTTGGATAGTTGCTGTTTTGGGCAGATCGTTAACTCTTTTGCGATTTTGCCGGAGTTATTGCTAGTGATCCATGCATGCTATGCCATTGTTCTTGCCATGTCTAGCTAGCATTTTGTGCCTTCTTAATGGATATATACTTTCCTTGCCATGACTTGCACCGTAGTGAGAGCATCGAGCTCGTTTACATGCCTCCGTGAGTTATTATTTCAGCATGTCCCAGTTTTCACTAAGTCTGAAAACTGATTGTGTTTCATCGATGTTCGTGTGCTCGGTAGAGTATTTTGTGAACCCTTTTGGCCCCAGGTCATTTTGGGTGTTTTGATAAGCTTGTTGAGTAGCTCCATGCCGTGCTCTTACTTGTCATGTTCAGGTTTTCCTTCATGTTGTTTTGCTGCTCCGAAGAGGGCATCGTGGTCTGAAATTTCAGACTAGCGTTAATTTCGCTAAGTCTGAAATCTGTTTTGCTTATTCAGTTTTGCCATGCTTGTTTGAAGCCCTTAATGGATGAATTTGCCTATGCCTCAGTCATGATGATTTGTTAAGCTTGATGATTAAATCACTGCCATGCAATTTGTTTTCATGTTGGGTGGCTGTAGCATGTTCATTTTGATGCATTTAGGAGCCTACTTGCTGTAAATCGCAGATCGGTTCGTTTAGTAAATCGCTTGCCATTTCTAAACCGTAGCTCCGATTGCCATGATCTTTATATCGTTTTCAGGGGATTTCTTCCCCTCTATCCAGTGGCACACTTGGATTTCCATGTTGAGGCCAGGTTCATGCATTTCCTGTTACATGTTGCATTCTTGCATCCCGCATCGCATCCCGCATAGCATATCATCTTTGCATCTTATTGCTTGCCCTTGCACGTGGTTGATTGTATCCTTGTTGCTTGTTTGTGTTGTTGGGTAGAGCCGGGAGACGAGTTCGCTAACGAGGAGCCCGTTGAGTTTGCTTTTGAGGATCCAGTCAATTCTGACAACTGTGCAGGCAAGATGATCACACCCTTGAAATCACTACTATCTTTGCTATGCTAGTTTGCTCGCTCTTTTTCTTTGCCAATGCTACGATGCCTACCACTTGCTTGTCAGCCTCCCAATTGCCATGATTGAGCCTCTAACCCACCTTTGTCCTAGCAAACCATTGATTGGCTATGTTACCGCTTTGCTCAAGCCCTTCTTATAGCATTGTTAGTTGCAGGTGAAGATTGGAGCCGTTCCTTGTTGGAACATTTATTTACTTGTTGGGATATCATTCTATTGCCATGTTATCTTTGTTCATCTATACACTTGGTAAAGGGTGGAAGGCTCGGCCTCTCGCCTAGTGTTTTGTTCCACTCTTGCCGCCCTAGTTTCCGTCATATCGGTGTTATGTTCCCGGATTGTTGCGTCCCTTACGCGGTTGGGCTATAATGGGAACCCCTTGATAGTTCGCCTTGATTAAAGCTTTTCCAGCAATGCCCAACATTGGTTTTACCATTTTCCACCTACCCTTTTCTTTCCCTTGGGTTTCCGGAGCCCGAGGGTCATCTTTATTTTAGCCCCCCACGGGCCAGTGCTCCTCTGAGTGTTGGTTCAGAACGTCAGCCGCCGGTGGCCACCAGGGGCAACTCTGGGCTGGCCTACCGGAAGTTTAGACAATCTGAGTGTGCCCTGAGAACGAGATATGTGCAGCTCCTATCGGGATTTGTCGGCGCATTCGGGCGGTGTTGCTGGACTAGTTTTGACCTGTCGAATCATCTTGTTGTACCGGGATACCGAGTTTGATCGGTGGGTCCTGGGTGGAGGTCTATTCCTTCGTTGACCGTGAGAGCTTGTTATGGGCTAAGTTGGGACCCCCCTGCAGGGATTGATCTTTCGAAAGCCGTGCCCGCGGTTATGGGCAGATGGGAATTTGTTAATGTCCGATTGTAGATAACTTGAACTTAATTAATTAAAATGAATCAACTGCGTGTGTTGCCGTGATGGCCTCTTCTCGGCGGAGTCCGGGAAGTGGACGCGGCATTGGAGTTATGTTTGTGTAGTCTGCTCTACTCAGTTTTCCGCTCGTGCTTTGCCTTCTCTTCTCGCTCTCTTTTGCGAATAAGTTAGCCACCATATATGCTAGTCGCTTGCTGCAGCTCCACTCACATTACCCCTTCCTTTCCTATTTAGCTTAAATAGTTTTGATCGCGAGGGTGCGAGATTGCTGAGTCCTTGTGGCTCACAGATTACTATTACACCAGATGCAGGGACCGCTGATACTCCTCCAGATGGCGCGTTCGAGCTGAAGTGGGAGTACGACGAGGACTCTCAGCGATACTATGTTTCTTTTCCTGATGATCAGTAGTGGTGCCTGCTCGGGGTTTGATTCAGGGTTTAGTCGCATGTTGGGGAGTCTTTTCCATTTTGGCGCCGTAGTCGGGCCATGAGTGTTTGTATGATGGATGCTATTTATGTACCTTGATGTGACGTGGCGAGTGTAAGCCAGCTATTATTATTATTCCCCCTTATATTCATATGTACATGGGTTGTGTGAAGATTGCCTCACTTGCGACATATGCCTTCAATGCGATTATGTCTCTAAGTCGTGCCTCGACACGTGGGAGATATAGTCGCATCGAGGGTGTTACAAGTTGGTAATCAGAGCCTTCCCCGACCTTAGGAGCCCCATTGCTTGATCGTTTCTAGCAGCCGAGTTGTGTCTAGAAAAATTTTTTGAGTCCTTAGGAATTATATATCGGAGAGCTTAGGAATTCTTTTTACTTCCCAGTCTCCTCATCGCTCTGGTAAGGCATCCTGACGTAGAGTTTTGACTCTTCTCTTCTCAAATTTCACTAATTTTTTTTAGGATCACGCGAGTATCTTAGTTTTGTTCCGATGGCTTATGATGAGAATACTGTCTTGGTGCCTCCTGTCAGGGGTTTAGTGGAAGTGTCCCGGGGAGTTGAGCTCTGAGGTGTTGTCATCATAATTCTATCGTTGCAATTCTGGCATACTTGAGATATGTGCGCGACATCGAAAATCTCCTTTATGCAGTTCGTTGGTGAGATAACCTCGACGCCACCCAGTACTGGGGCGGGAGTTCGGGAGTATCGCCATAACTTGTATAACGGATGCTTTTCGAAGGTTGAGATAGATGGTTTCCGAAGGTTTCTTGGTTATGTGTTGAAGGATGGATGCAGCTGGATGTAGGATTTGCTAGCTTGGGTGAGATATTATGCTTCCCCTGTATCCTCAACACCTGATTGCATAACCGGAAAGTTTCGGGAATTTCATAGGTGGGAATTCAAGTAGCCTTAGGATATCTTTCCAACAGATGTGTGATATGAAATTGGGGTTCGACGTCTAGTGGTTCGCCTATTCACGGTCGATTTTACAGTGGCCTCGTTGTGTCTTAAAGAGTCCTTGGCTATGCTGACTCGGGGACGCTTCGTATGTCATGTGCACTGCCTTGTACATGATGGTGCTGTACGGTCGAGCCCGTGTAGGTCCTACCACGAACACTTCGGACGAAATTTCTATCATGTGTTTGTTCCGGCTTATTCCGCAAGCCAACCCTTGTTTTTATTTCGAGTTGTGGTATTCGTTCTTCTTCGACGTCATATGTTGATTCCATTCCTCGTTGATGTACCTCTTCTACCTGATTCTTCGTGGCTTCGCAATTTAGGAATATGTGACCACTTCAAGAGAAGTGCATTCGTTCATTTTGTTCGGATGTGAAGACTTTATGTTGCAATTTTCATTCCATTGGATTCACCTTCTATATTTCTCTATTTGTGTGCTAATGGTGGTCAACCTCTTCAGGATGGCTCCCGCTAAGAGCACCAGTCAGAACCAGAATCAAGATCCTCCGCCACCTCCGCCTCCTCCGGAAGCATGGCAGGCTGTGATGGCTGCTACTAATGCAAATACTCAGCTGATCATGCAAATCATCCAAGAGCGGAATCAAAGCAGTCAAGCGAATCAAGGCAACAACCAGAACCAGTTTGCAACTCTGCATCAGTTCCTCGCAAATGGTCCAAAGACGTTCAGCAACTGCGTTGAGGCTACCGATGCTGATGATTGGTTAGTCGATCTGGGCAAGCATTTTGAATGTAGCAACGTCAGACCTGAAGATTTCGTCAAGTTCGCGTCTTTCCAGCTCAAGGATCAGGCCGCAGAGTGGTTTCAGCAGTACCGGGATTCCAGAGGTGGACGTTTGATCACTTGGGATGATTTCCGTCGTGATTTTCGAGCTCATCACATTCCTCAAAGTGTGACTGAAAGCAAACGTGAAGAATTCCGCAATCTGAAGCAAGGCTCTTTGTCTGTCTATGACTACAACAAGTTGTTCCAGAAGCTCGCCCGTTTTGCCAAGCAGGATGTTCCTGATGAGAAGAGCATGATCTATCAGTTCAGGGGTGGTCTTCGTGAAGAAATTCAGCTCGCTCTTGTCCTCTTCGAGCCGCTGAGATACGATGAGTTCTACAACATGGCACTGAAGCAAGAGGCTGCTCAGCTCAGGTGTGATGCTTCCAGGAAGCGAGTCAGAGACACTTCGTCTTCGTCCTCTACTCAAGTGACCAAGCAGCAGAAGTATTGGCTTCCTCCTCCTCCGTTCCGTCAGCCGTATCAGCAGAAGAGCAAAGGTGGCAGTGGTTCGTCCCACCCACCCAACCCAGGCTTTCAGAACAAGACTTCGTCTCAAGCTCCAAGATCGAGTGCTCCGTATCACCGTCCGCTCTCAGAGGTCACGTGCAACAAGTGCCAACAGAAGGGTCACTACGCCAACAAGTGTTTCAACCAGAGGCGTCTTCCTCCTCCTCCTCCTGTCAGGTCGGCAAGTACAGCTATGGTCAAGCATAATCCCAAGCACGCCAAGGTCAATATGGTGAATGCAGCTCAAGCAGAGGATTCGTCAGATGTGATCATGGGTAACCTTCCTGTTAACGATGTTCCTGCAAAAGTTCTTTTTGATACAGGTGAAGGAAATATGCCCTAGAGGCAATAATAAAGTTATTATTTATTTCCTTGTATCATGATAAATGTTTATTATTCATGCTAGAATTGTATTAACCGGAAACATAATACATGTGTGAATACATAGACCAACAGAGTGTCACTAGTATGCCTCTACTAGACTAGCTCGTTAATAAAAGATGGTTATGTTTCCTAACCATGAACAAAGAGTTGTTATTTGATTAACGAGGTCACATCATTAGTTGAATGATCTGATTGACATGACCCATTCCATTAGCTTAGCACCCGATCGTTTAGTATGTTGCTATTGCTATCTTCATGACTTATACATGTTCCTATAACTATGAGATTATGCAACTCCCGTTTACCGGAGGAACACTTTGGGTACTACCAAACGTCACAACGTAACTGGGTGATTATAAAGGAGTACTACAGGTGTCTCCAATGGCAGATGTTGGGTTGGCGTATTTCGAGATTAGGGTTTGTCACTCCAATTGTCGGAGAGGTATCTCTGGGCCCTCTCGGTAATACACATCACATAAGCCTTGCAAGCACTGCAACTAAATAGTTAGTTGTGACATGATGTATTACGGAACGAGTAAAGAGACTTGCCGGTAACGAGATTGAACTAGGTATTGGATACCGACGATCGAATCTCGGGCAAGTAACATACCGATGACAAAGGGAACAACGTATGTTGTTATGCGGTCTGACCGATAAAAGATCTTCGTAGAATATGTAGGAGCCAATATGGGCATCCAGGTCCCGCTATTGGTTATTGACCGGAGACGTGTCTCGGTCATGTCTACATTGTTCTCGAACCGTAGGGTCCGCACGCTTAACGTTACGATGACAGTTATTATGAGTTTATGCATTTTGATGTACCGAAGGTTGTTCGGAGTCCCGGATGAGATTACGGACATGACGAGGAGTCTCGAAATGGTCGAGACGTAAAGATTGGTATATTGGAAGCCTATGTTTGGACACCGGAAGCGTTCCGGGTGAAATCGGGATTTTACCGGATTACCGGGAGGGTTACCGGAACCCCCCGGGAGGCTAATGGGCCTATTGGGCCTTAGTGGAAAAGAGAAAAGAGGCAGCCCTCTAGCTGGCCGGCGCCCCCTAGAGTCCTATTAGGAATAGGACAAGGGGCCGGCCCCCCTTCTCTCTCTTTCTCCCCTTGAGTCCTAATTGGAATAGGATTGGGGGGGGGGGGGAGTCCTACTCCCGGTGGGAGTAGGACTCCTCCTGCGCCCTCTCCCCCTAGCCGGCCGAACCCCCTCCCCCTGGCCTTTATATACGGGGGTAGGGGGCACCCCAAGACACACAAGTTAATCGTTCCTTAGCCGTGTGCGGTGCCCCCTGCCACCAAATTCCACCTCGATCATACCGTTACAGTGCTTAGGCGAAGCCCTGCGTCGGTAGTACATCAAGATCGTCACCACGCCGTCGTGCTGACGGAACTCTTCCTCGACGCTTTGCTGGATCGGAGCCCGAGGAACATCATCGAGCTGAACGTGTGCTAAGAACTCGGAGGTGCCGGAGTAACGGTGCTTGGATCGGTCGGATCGGGAAGAAGACGTACGACTACTTCCTCTACGTTGTGTGATCGCTTCCGCAGTCGGTCTGCGTTGGTACGTAGACAACACTCTCCCCTCTCGTTGCTGTGCATCACCATGATCTTGCGTGTGCGTAGGAAAATTTTTGAAATTACTGCGTTCCCCAACAGTGGCATCAGAGCCTAGGTTTTATGGTTTGATGTTATATGCACGAGTAGAACACAAGTGAGTTGTGGGCGATACAAGTCATACTGCCTACCAGCATGTCATACTTTGGTTCGGCGGTATTGTTGGTTGAGATGATCCGGACCAACCTTACGCATACTCTTATGCGAGACTGGTTCCCTCGACGTGCTTTGCACATAGATGGCTTGCGGAAGACTATCTCTCCAACTTTAGTTGAACCAAGTGTGACTACGCCCGGTCCTTGAGAAGGTTAAAACGGAGTCTATTTGACGAACTATCGTTGTGGTTTTGATGCGTAGGTGAGATGTGTTCTTACTTAAGCCCGTAGCAGCCACGTAAAACTTGCAACAACAAAGTAGAAGACGTCTAACTTGTTTTTGCAGGGCATGTTGTGATGTGATATGGTCAAGGCATGATGCTGATTTTATTGTATGAGATGATCATGTTTTGTAACCGAGTTATCGGCAACTGGCAGGAGCCATATGGTTGTCGCTTTATTGTATGCAATGCAATCGCGATGTAATGCTTTACTAGATTACTAAACGGTAGTAATAGTCGTGGAAGCATAAGATTGGCGAGACGACAACGTTGCTACGATGGAGATCAAGGTGGCGCGCCGGTGACGATGGTGATCATGACGATGCTTCGGAGATGGAGATCACAAAGCACAAGATGATGATGGCCATATCATATCACTTATATTTGATTGCATGTGATGTTTATCCTTTTATGCATCTTATCTTGCTTTGATTGACGGTAGCATTATAAGATGATCTCTCACTAAATTATCAAGGAGTGTTCTCCCTGAGTATGCACCGTTGCAAAAGTTCTTCGTGCTGAGACACCACGTGATGATCGGGTGTGATAGGCTCTACGTTCAAATACAACGGGTGCAAAACAGTTGCACACGCAGAATACTCAGGTTATACTTGACGAGCCAAGCATATACAGATATGGCCTCGGAACACGGAGACCGAAAGGTCGAGCGTGAATCATATAGTAGATATGATCAACATATTGATGTTCACCATTGAAAACTACTCCATCTCACGTGATGATCGGTTATGGTTTAGTTGATTTGGATCACGTAATCACTTAGAGGATTAGAGGGATGTCTGTCTAAGTGGGAGTTCTTAAGTAAATTAACTGAACTTAAAATTATCATGAACTTAGTACCTGATAGTATCTTGCTTGTTTATGTTGTAGATAGATGGCTCGTGCTGTTGTTCCGTTGAATTTTAATGCGTTCCTTGAGAAAGCTAAGTTGAAAGATGATGGTAGCAATTACACGGACTGGGTCCGTAACCTGAGGATTATCCTCATTGCTGCACAGAAGAATTACGTCTGGAAGCACCGCTAAGTGCCAGGCCTGCTGCAAGAGCAACGCCAGAAGTTATGAACGTCTGGCAGAGCAAAGCTGATGACTACTCAATAGTTCAGTGTGCCATGCTTTACGGCTTAGAACCGGGACTTCAACGACGTTTTGAACGTCATGGAGCATATGAGATGTTCCTGGAGTTGAAGTTAATATTTCAAGCAAATGCCCGGATTGAGAGATATGAAGTCTCCAATAAGTTCTATAGCTGCAAGATGGAGGAGAACAGTTCTGTCAGTGAGCATATACTCAAAATGTCTGGGTATAATAATCACTTGATTCAATTGGGAGTTACACTTCCGGATGATTGCGTCATTGACAGAATTCTCCAATCACTGCCACCAAGCTACAAGAGCTTTGTGATGAACTATAATATGCAAGGGATGAACAAGACTATTCCCGAGCTCTTCGCTATGCTGAAAGCTGCGGAGGTAGAAATCAAAAAGGAGCATCAAGTGTTGATGGTTAACAAAACCACTAGTTTCAAGAAAAAGGGCAAAGGGAAAAAGAAAGGGAACTCCAAAAAGAACGGCAAGCAAGTTGCTGCTCAAGAGAAGAAACCCAAGCCTGGACCTAAGCCTGAAACTGAGTGCTTTTACTGCAAGCAGACTGGTCACTTGAAGCGGAACTGCCCCAAATATTTGGCGGATAAGAAGGATGGCAAGGTGAACAAAGGTATATGTGATATACATGTTATTGATGTGTACCTTACTAATGCTCGCAGTAGCACCTGGGTATTTGATACTGGTTCTGTTGCTAATATTTGCAACTCGAAACAGGGACTACAGAATAAGCGGACACTAGCAAAGGACGAGGTGACGATGCGCGTGGGAAACGGTTCCAAAGTCGATGTGATCGCGGTCGGCACGCTACCTCTACATCTACCTTCGGGATTAATATTGGACCTAAATAATTGTTATTTGGTGCCAGCGTTGAGCATGAACATTATATCTGGATCTTGTTTGATGCGAGACGGTTATTCATTTAAATCAGAGAATAATGGTTGTTCTATTTATATGAGTAATATCTTTTATGGTCATGCACCCTTGAAAAGTGGTCTATTCTTATTAAATCTCGATAGTAGTAATACACATATTCATAATGTTGAAGCCAAAAGATGCAGAGTTGATAATGATAGTGCAACTTATTTGTGGCACTGCCGTTTAGGTCATATCGGTGTAAAGCGCATGAAGAAACTCCATACTGATGGGCTTTTGGAACCACTTGATTATGAATCACTTGGTGTTTGCGAACCGTGCCTCATGGGCAAGATGACTAAAACACCGTTCTCCGGCACTATGGAGAGAGCAACAGATTTATTGGAAATCATACATACCGATGTATGTGGTCCGATGAATATTGAGGCTCGTGGCGGATATCGTTATTTTCTCACCTTCACAGATGATTTAAGCAGATATGGGTATATCTACTTAATGAAACATAAGTCTGAAACACTTGAAAAGTTCAAGGAATTTCAGAGTGAAGTTGAAAATCATCGTAACAAGAAAATAAAGTTCCTACGATCTGATCGTGGAGGAGAATATTTGAGTTACGAGTTTGGTGTACATTTGAAAAATTGTGGAATAGTTTCGCAACTCACGCCACCCGGAACACCACAACGTAATGGTGTGTCCGAACGTCGTAATCGTACTTTTCTAGATATGGTGCGATCTATGATGTCTCTTACTGATTTACCGCTATCATTTTGGGGTTATGCTTTAGAGACGGCCGCATTCACGTTAAATAGGGCACCATCTAAATCCGTTGAGACGACGCCTTATGAACTATGGTTTGGCAAGAAACCAAAGTTGTCGTTTCTTAAAGTTTGGGGCTGCGATGCTTATGTGAAAAAGCTTCAACCTAATAAGCTCGAACCCAAATCGGAGAAGTGTGTCTTCATAGGATATCCAAAGGAAACTATTGGATACACCTTCTATCACAGATCCGAAGGCAAGACTTTTGTTGCTAAATTCGGAAACTTTCTTGAGAAGGAGTTTCTCTCGAAAGAAGTGAGTGGGAGGAAAGTAGAACTTGACGAGGTAACTATACCTACTCCATTATTGGGAAATAGTACATCACAGAAAACTGTTTCTGTGAGAACTACACCAATAAGAGAGGAAGTTAATGATGATGATCATGAAACTTTAGATCAAGATACTACTGTACCTCGTAGATCAACCAGAGCAAGATCCGCACCAGAGTGGTACGGTAATCCTGTTCTGGAAGTCATGCTACTAGATCATGATGAACCTACGAACTATGAAGAAGCGATGGTGAGCCCAGATTCCGCAAAGTGGCTTGAAGCCATGAAATCTGAGATGGGATCCATGTATGAGAACAAAGTATGGACTTTGGTTGACTTGCCCGATGATCGGCAAGCAATTGAGAATAAATGGATCTTTAAGAAAAAGACTGACGCTGATGGTAATGTTACTGTCTACAAAGCTCGACTTGTCGCAAAAGGTTTTCGACAAGTTCAAGGAGTTGACTACGATGAGACTTTCTCACCCGTAGCGATGCTTAAGTCTGTCAGAATCATGTTAGCAATTGCCGCATTTTATGATTATGAAATTTGGCAAATGGATGTAAAAACCGCATTCCTGAATGGATTTCTGGAAGAAGAGTTGTATATGATGCAACCAGAAGGTTTTGTCGATCCAAAGGGAGCTAACAAAGTGTGCAAACTCCAGCGATCCATCTATGGACTGGTGCAAGCATCTCGGAGTTGGAATAAACGCTTTGATAGTGTGATCAAAGCATTTGGGTTTATACAGACTTTTGGAGAAGCCTGTATTTACAAGAAAGTGAGTGGGAGCTCTATAGCATTTCTGATATTATATGTGGATGACATATTACTCATTGGAAATGATATAGAATTTCTGGATAGCATAAAGGGATACTTGAATAAAAGTTTTTCGATGAAAGACCTTGGCGAAGCTGCTTACATATTAGGCATAAAGATCTATAGAGATAGATCAAAACGCTTAATTGGACTTTCACAAAGCACATACCTTGACAAGATTTTGAAGAAGTTCAAAATGGATCAAGCAAAGAAAGGGTTCTTGCCTGTATTGCAAGGTGTGAAGTTGAGCCAGACTCAATGCCCGACCACTGCAGAAGATAGAGAGAATATGAAAGATGTTCCCTATGCTTCAGCCATAGGCTCTATCATGTATGCAATGCTGTGTACCAGACCTGATGTGTGCCTTGCCATAAGTTTAGCAGGGAGGTACCAAAGTAATCCAGGGGTGGATCACTGGACAGCGGTCAAGAACATCCTGAAATACCTAAAAAGGACTAAGGATATGTTTCTCGTATATGGAGGTGACAAAGAGCTCACCGTAAGAGGTTACGTTGATGCAAGCTTTGACACTGATCCGGACGATTCTAAATCGCAAACCGGATACGTGTTTACTTTAAACGGTGGAGCTGTCAGTTGGTGCAGTTCTAAACAAAGCGTCGTAGCGGGATCTACATGTGAAGCGGAGTACATAGCTGCTTCGGAAGCAGCAAACGAAGGAGTCTGGATGAAGGAGTTCATATCCGATCTAGGTGTCATACCTAGTGCATCGGGTCCAATGAAAATCTTCTGTGACAATACTGGTGCAATTGCCTTGGCAAAGGAATCCAGATTTCACAAAAGAACCAAGCACATCAAAAGACGCTTCAACTCCATCCGGGATTTAGTCCAGGTGGGAGACATAGAGATTTGCAAGATACATACGGATCTGAATGTTGCAGACCCGTTGACTAAGCCTCTTCCACGAGCAAAACATGATCAGCACCAAGGCTCCATGGGTGTTAGAATCATTACAGTGTAATCTAGATTATTGACTCTAGTGCAAGTGGGAGACTGAAGGAAATATGCCCTAGAGGCAATAATAAAGTTATTATTTATTTCCTTGTATCATGATAAATGTTTATTATTCATGCTAGAATTGTATTAACCGGAAACATAATACATGTGTGAATACATAGACCAACAGAGTGTCACTAGTATGCCTCTACTAGACTAGCTCGTTAATAAAAGATGGTTATGTTTCCTAACCATGAACAAAGAGTTGTTATTTGATTAACGAGGTCACATCATTAGTTGAATGATCTGATTGACATGACCCATTCCATTAGCTTAGCACCCGATCGTTTAGTATGTTGCTATTGCTATCTTCATGACTTATACATGTTCCTATAACTATGAGATTATGCAACTCCCGTTTACCGGAGGAACACTTTGGGTACTACCAAACGTCACAACGTAACTGGGTGATTATAAAGGAGTACTACAGGTGTCTCCAATGGCAGATGTTGGGTTGGCGTATTTCGAGATTAGGGTTTGTCACTCCAATTGTCGGAGAGGTATCTCTGGGCCCTCTCGGTAATACACATCACATAAGCCTTGCAAGCACTGCAACTAAATAGTTAGTTGTGACATGATGTATTACGGAACGAGTAAAGAGACTTGCCGGTAACGAGATTGAACTAGGTATTGGATACCGACGATCGAATCTCGGGCAAGTAACATACCGATGACAAAGGGAACAACGTATGTTGTTATGCGGTCTGACCGATAAAAGATCTTCGTAGAATATGTAGGAGCCAATATGGGCATCCAGGTCCCGCTATTGGTTATTGACCGGAGACGTGTCTCGGTCATGTCTACATTGTTCTCGAACCGTAGGGTCCGCACGCTTAACGTTACGATGACAGTTATTATGAGTTTATGCATTTTGATGTACCGAAGGTTGTTCGGAGTCCCGGATGAGATTACGGACATGACGAGGAGTCTCGAAATGGTCGAGACGTAAAGATTGGTATATTGGAAGCCTATGTTTGGACACCGGAAGCGTTCCGGGTGAAATCGGGATTTTACCGGATTACCGGGAGGGTTACCGGAACCCCCCGGGAGGCTAATGGGCCTATTGGGCCTTAGTGGAAAAGAGAAAAGAGGCAGCCCTCTAGCTGGCCGGCGCCCCCTAGAGTCCTATTAGGAATAGGACAAGGGGCCAGCCCCCCTTCTCTCTCTTTCTCCCCTTGAGTCCTAATTGGAATAGGATTGGGGGGGGGGGGGAGTCCTACTCCCGGTGGGAGTAGGACTCCTCCTGCGCCCTCTCCCCCTAGCCGGCCGAACCCCCTCCCCCTGGCCTTTATATACGGGGGCAGGGGGCACCCCAAGACACACAAGTTAATCGTTCCTTAGCCGTGTGCGGTGCCCCCTGCCACCAAATTCCACCTCGATCATACCGTTACAGTGCTTAGGCGAAGCCCTGCGTCGGTAGTACATCAAGATCGTCACCACGCCGTCGTGCTGACGGAACTCTTCCTCGACGCTTTGCTGGATCAGAGCCCGAGGAACGTCATCGAGCTGAACGTGTGCTAAGAACTCGGAGGTGCCGGAGTAACGGTGCTTGGATCGGTCGGATCGGGAAGAAGACGTACGACTACTTCCTCTACGTTGTGTGATCGCTTCCGCAGTCGGTCTGCGTTGGTACGTAGACAACACTCTCCCCTCTCGTTGCTGTGCATCACCATGATCTTGCGTGTGCGTAGGAAATTTTTTGAAATTACTGCGTTCCCCAACAACAGGTGCATCGCATAGTTTCATCTCGAAGCCTTTTGCATCTAAGCACGGGTGGTTTTCTCAAGTTATGCATCAGCCATTAGCAGTCGTCTCTCCGAGCAAATGCTTGCTTGCTAACTATGAAGTTCCAGATATTTCTATCTCACTGGGTGACTTTAAGTTTTTGGCTTCCCCGATGATTCTTGGCAATTCCGATATCGACCTCATTCTTGGGATGGACTAGCTCTCTAAACATAAAGCACAGCTGGATTGTGCAGCCAAGCAGATTCAACTGACTCATTCGTCTGAGGAAGTAATTGTCTTTGCTGCTCGGGATAATACCATCCGGTTATTCTCTCTCAATGAAAAGGGTGAATTGGATGCTATTTCGCAGATTCCGGTTGTTTGTGAGTACCAAGATGTCTTCCTTGAAGAACTCCCAGGCATGCCTCCAAACGGGCCAGTTGAATTCGTTATTGAACTTGAGCCCGGTACGGAACCGGTGTGCAAACGGCCTTACAAGCTCGGCCCCGAAGAGTTGAAGGAGTTGAAGAAACAGCTCGATGTGCAAGAAAGAATGGGTCTCATTCGGCCTAGTACTTCTCCGTGGGGTTGTGGTGTTCTTTTTGTGAAGAAGAAGGATGGAACGGACCGACTTTGTGTTGATTACCGTCCATTGAACAAGAAGACCATCAAGAACAAATATCCACTTCCCAACATTAATGAGCTATTCGAACAACTCAAGGGTGCCCAAGTATTCTCCAAGCTTGATCTCTGTATGGGTTATCATCAAATTCGCATTCGTGAACAAGATATTCCAAAGACGGCGTTCAGAACAAGCTATGGGTCATATGAATACACAGTTATGTCTTTTGGCCTCGCTAATGCTCCTCCGACGTTCTCTCGCATGATGAACTTCATCTTCAACCCCTACACCAATGACTTTGTTTTGGTCTATCTCGATGATATCCTGGTTTTCTCGAAGAACAAGGAAGATCATGCCAAACACTTGCGTTTGGTGCTTGACAAGCTAAGGGAACATCAATTCTACGCCAAGTTCTCCAAGTGTGAGTTTTGGCTCGATGAAGTTCTTTATCTTGGTCATATTATCTCTGCCAAGGGCATTTCCGTGGATCCTGAGAAGGTGTCTGCAATTGTTAATTGGGAACCTCCTTAGAATGTGAAGCAACTCCGTAGCTTCCTCGGTCTTGCAAGTTATTGCCGAAGATTCGTCGAAAACTTCTCCAAGATCGCGAAGCCTCTCTCAAATCTTCTTCAGAAGCACGTCAAGTACGTTTGGTCTCTGGAGTGTGATGTTGCTTTCAACGCTTTGAAAGAGAAATTGATCACTGCTCCAGTTCTAACTCCGCTTGATGAAACCAAGCCGTACGAGGTCTTTTGTGATGCCTCCCTCCAAGGTCTCGGTGCAGTACTGATGCAAGAGAAGAAAGTTGTTGCTTATACCTCTCGCCAGTTGAAGCCAAATGAGAAGAACTACCCCACTCATGATCTCGAGTTGGCGGCAGTTGTGCACGCATTGTTGACTTGGAGACATCTTCTCTTGGGAAGGAAAGTGGACATTTTCACTGATCACAAGAGTCTCAAGTACATCTTCACTCAGCCTAATCTCAACCTCAGGCAGACTCGATGGGTCGAAATGATTCAAGAGTACAATCCGAGTATCGAGTATACTCCAGGCAAGGCTAATGTGATTGCTGACGCTTTGAGCAGAAAAGCATATTGCAACAGTCTGATTCTCAAGCCTTATCAACCCGAGCTTTGTGAAGCCTTCCGTAAACTTAATCTACAAGTTGTTCCTCAAGGTTTCCTGGCCAACCTTCAAGTTTCTCCTACCTTGGAAGACCAAATTCGCCAAGCCCAGCTTCTTGATGCTATGGTGAAAAAGGTGAAGTTTGGTATTGCAAAGAGTCAGTCCAAGTACAAGTGCTACCGACTTGATGACAAGGACACTCTCTTCTTCGAGGATCGAATCGTTGTGCCCAAAGTAGAACTTCGTAAAGTGATCATGAATGAGGCTCACAACTCTCTCCTCTCCATCCACCCTGGGAGCACGAAGATGTATGAAGACCTGAAGCAAACTTATTGGTGGACTCGAATGAAGCGCGAGATCGCTCAATTCGTGAATGAATGTGATGTCTGCAGAAGAGTGAAAGCAGAACACCAAAGGCCAGCAGGTCTCCTCCAACCTCTCGCCATTCCAGAATGGAAGTTTGACCACATTGAAATGGACTTCGTGACTGGGTTTCCTAAGTCCAAGCGTGGCAATGATGCTATATTCGTTGTCATCGACAAGCTGACCAAAGTGGCTCATTTCTTGCCTATCAAAGAGTCAATCACTGCAGCTCAATTGGCGGAGCTCTACACCTCTCGCATTGTCTCTCTGCACGGTATTCCTCAAGTGATATCTTCAGACCGTGGCAGCATCTTTACCTCCAAGTTTTGGGATTCTTTTCAGAAGGCCATGGGCACCAGCATTCGCTTCAGCACTGCTTTCCACCCTCAAACTAGCGGTCAATTCGAGCGTGTCAACCAGATTCTTGAAGATATGCTCAGGGCTTGTGTTATCTCCTTCGGCATGAAGTGGGAGGATTTCCTTCCTTATGCTGAATTCTCATACAACAACAGTTTCCAGGCAAGTTCCGGCAAGGCCCCGTTTGAAATTCTGTATGGTAGGAAGTGCCGTACACCTCTCAACTGGTTTGAAACCGGTGAACGTCAGCTGCTGGGTAATGACCTGATCACAGAAGCAGAAGAAATGTGCAAGGTCATTCGTGATAACCTCAAAGCAGCCCAATCTCATCAGAAGAGCTACTATGACAGCAAGCACCGTGATTTGGCCTTCGAGATCGGAGATCATGTCTACCTCCGCGTCTCTCCAATGAAAGGGACTCGTCGCTTCGGTATCAAAGGGAAGCTTGCCCCCAGATACGTCGGGCCTTTCAAGATCGTCAGCAAGAGAGGCGACCTCGCCTATCAACTCGAGCTTCCTGCAACCTTTGCCAATGTTCATGATGTGTTCCACGTCTCGCAACTCTGAAAGTGCTTCAAGACGCTTGAGCGCACCGTCAACTTCGAGGACATTGAGCTCCAAGAAGATCTCTCCTACCGTGAGCACCCAGTTGCAATCCTTGAAGAGACTGAACGCAAAACTCGCAACAAGTCAATCAAGTTTCTCAAAGTCAAGTGGTCACACCATTCCGACCATGAAGCTACCTGGGAACGCGAGGATCACCTCCGTTCCGAGTACCCGGAGTTCTTTCAGTCCTAGATCTCGGGACGAGATCTTTTCGTAGTGGTGGAGTGTTGTAACGCCCCACATGTAACCTTCCCCAATTGTACTCCGACTCATGCCGTTTCCGGCATTAAGTTATATTTAATTCTCGGGTTTGGGTCTTTGCCTCCATGTGTTGTTTTGTTTTTCGTGCATCTCATATCATGTCATCACGTGCATCGCATTTGCATACATGTTCGTCTCATGCATTCGAGCATTTTCCCCGTTGTCCGTTTTGCATTCCGGCGCTTCGTTCTCCTCCGGTGGCCATTTCTAGCTTTCTTTTGTGTGTGGGGATTAAACATTTCCGGATTGGGCCGAGACTTGCCATGCGGCCTTGGTATACTACCGGTAGACCGCCTGTCAAGTTTCGGGTCATTTGGACTTCGTTTGATACTCCAACGGTTAACCGAGGGACCGAAAAGGCCTCGTGTGTGTGCAGCCCAACACCCCTCCAATTTGGCCCAAAACCCACCAAACTCAGCTCCATCGTCTCGGTCGTTCGATCACGATCGTGTGGGCGAAAACCGCACCTCATTTGGACTCTCCTAGCTCCCTCTATGCCTATATATACACCCCCCCGAAATTCGGATCTCCCCTCCTCTCGAAACCCTAAAAAAAAACTCCGCCGCGTCGGACGTGTCCGCCCGCGCCGGATGGATCACCGCCGCCGCCCGGAGCCAGTGGCGTGGTGCCACGTGGCGCGCCGCCACCCGCCTCCGCTCCGGCCCGCTCGGCCCGGGGAGAGCCCCCGCGGGCCCGAGCCGCCACACCGCGCCCCGCCGCCCTCTCCAGTCGCCGCCCCCGCGCCCGGCGACGCTCGGCCGATCCGGCCGCCGCGGCGCCATTGCCGAGCCGCGCAACCTCGTCGCCGGCGCCCTCGCCCCGCCGCCACAAGCCTCGCCGGAGCCGCGCCAGGGAGAGGAGCTCCCGGCTCCGACGACCGCCGCCGCTCCGGCTTCCACCTCCCCGTCGCCGGACTCCTCCCTCCTCCACGCCGGCCGCCGTCGACGCCATTTCCGGCGAGCCGGGTCGCGCAGCTACAGTGCCCCGCTACAGTGTCGGCCAGATCCAGATCTGGTTGACCCCCTCTCCCCAAAACCCTAATCCCTTCGTTTTTATGCAATCTTTGGAGCATCATAACTTTGCATCCGTAGCTCCGATTTGGGCGTATGATATGTCAAAATCTTCGTCTCGACGAGTACATCATTTCATTCCATTGCATCTTTTGCACTTGAGGTCATCTTGTTGCCCAAAATGCTGTTGGAAGGAGGCATGTTGAGTTAAATTGCAGATCCGTTAATCCAACATGCACTTTTGTCATTTTTGCCACATTTAATCCGTGCATGATATGCCTGTGCCCCTTTGGGATGAATTGTTAAGCATGTTGTCTTCTTTCCAGAGGTGCCTTCCATGTATTTTTAGGATGTGTGTGTTGTCTTGTGCAAGCTTGCGAAGAGGGCTACCTGAGATTATCGATTTCAGGGACTTAGTGATTTTCACTAAGTCTGAGCCGTTTTAGTTCATGATGCTATATGTCCGGCTTGTTTCCTAGTGATCCGTGCCTCTTTTGAGGATGATCAGTAAGAGTGGTTTGTTATGCTTGTTGTGCTGAATCCATCCATGTCTTTACTTGTTATGTTGGAGCACTCTAGGTTGACTCAATCGAGCTCAACTTTTGGATAGTTGCTGTTTTGGGCAGATCGTTAACTCTTTTGCGATTTTGCCGGAGTTATTGCTAGTGATCCATGCATGCTATGCCATTGTTCTTGCCATGTCTAGCTAGCATTTTGTGCCTTCTTAATGGATATATACTTTCCTTGCCATGACTTGCACCGTAGTGAGAGCATCGAGCTCGTTTACATGCCTCCGTGAGTTATTATTTCAGCATGTCCCAGTTTTCACTAAGTCTGAAAACTGATTGTGTTTCATCGATGTTCGTGTGCTCGGTAGAGTATTTTGTGAACCCTTTTGGCCCCAGGTCATTTTGGGTGTTTTGATAAGCTTGTTGAGTAGCTCCATGCCGTGCTCTTACTTGTCATGTTCAGGTTTTCCTTCATGTTGTTTTGCTGCTCCGAAGAGGGCATCGTGGTCTGAAATTTCAGACTAGCGTTAATTTCGCTAAGTCTGAAATCTGTTTTGCTTATTCAGTTTTGCCATGCTTGTTTGAAGCCCTTAATGGATGAATTTGCCTATGCCTCAGTCATGATGATTTGTTAAGCTTGATGAGTAAATCACTGCCATGCAATTTGTTTTCATGTTGGGTGGCTGTAGCATGTTCATTTTGATGCATTTAGGAGCCTACTTGCTGTAAATCGCAGATCGGTTCGTTTAGTAAATCGCTTGCCATTTCTAAACCGTAGCTCCGATTGCCATGATCTTTATATCGTTTTCAGGGGATTTCTTCCCCTCTATCCAGTGGCACACTTGGATTTCCATGTTGAGGCCAGGTTCATGCATTTCCTGTTACATGTTGCATTCTTGCATCCCGCATCGCATCCCGCATAGCATATCATCTTTGCATCTTATTGCTTGCCCTTGCACGTGGTTGATTGTATCCTTGTTGCTTGTTTGTGTTGTTGGGTAGAGCCGGGAGACGAGTTCGCTAACGAGGAGCCCGTTGAGTTTGCTTTTGAGGATCCAGTCAATTCTGACAACTGTGCAGGCAAGATGATCACACCCTTGAAATCACTACTATCTTTGCTATGCTAGTTTGCTCGCTCTTTTTCTTTGCCAATGCTACGATGCCTACCACTTGCTTGTCAGCCTCCCAATTGCCATGATTGAGCCTCTAACCCACCTTTGTCCTAGCAAACCATTGATTGGCTATGTTACCGCTTTGCTCAAGCCCTTCTTATAGCATTGTTAGTTGCAGGTGAAGATTGGAGCCGTTCCTTGTTGGAACATTTATTTACTTGTTGGGATATCATTCTATTGCCATGTTATCTTTGTTCATCTATACACTTGGTAAAGGGTGGAAGGCTCGGCCTCTCGCCTAGTGTTTTGTTCCACTCTTGCCGCCCTAGTTTCCGTCATATCGGTGTTATGTTCCCGGATTGTTGCGTCCCTTACGCGGTTGGGCTATAATGGGAACCCCTTGATAGTTCGCCTTGATTAAAGCTTTTCCAGCAATGCCCAACATTGGTTTTACCATTTGCCACCTACCCTTTTCTTTCCCTTGGGTTTCCGGAGCCCGAGGGTCATCTTTATTTTAGCCCCCCACGGGCCAGTGCTCCTCTTAGTGTTGGTTCGGAACGTCAGCCGCCGGTGGCCACCAGGGGCAACTCTGGGCTGGCCTACCGGAAGTTTAGACAATCTGAGTGTGCCCTGAGAACGAGATATGTGCAGCTCCTATCGGGATTTGTCGGCGCATTCGGGCGGTGTTGCTGGACTAGTTTTGACCTGTCGAATCATCTTGTTGTACCGGGATACCGAGTTTGATCGGTGGGTCCTGGGTGGAGGTCTATTCCTTCGTTGACCGTGAGAGCTTGTTATGGGCTAAGTTGGGACCCCCCTGCAGGGATTGATCTTTCGAAAGCCGTGCCCGCGGTTATGGGCAGATGGGAATTTGTTAATGTCCGATTGTAGATAACTTGAACTTAATTAATTAAAATGAATCAACTGCGTGTGTTGCCGTGATGGCCTCTTCTCGGCGGAGTCCGGGAAGTGGATGCGGCATTGGAGTTATGTTTGTGTAGTCTGCTCTACTCAGTTTTCCGCTCGTGCTTTGCCTTCTCTTCTCGCTCTCTTTTGCGAATAAGTTAGCCACCATATATGCTAGTCGCTTGCTGCAGCTCCACTCACATTACCCCTTCCTTTCCTATTTAGCTTAAATAGTTTTGATCGCGAGGGTGCGAGATTGCTGAGTCCTTGTGGCTCACAGATTACTATTACACCAGATGCAGGGACCGCTGATACTCCTCCAGATGGCGCGTTCGAGCTGAAGTGGGAGTACGACGAGGACTCTCAGCGATACTATGTTTCTTTTCCTGATGATCAGTAGTGGTGCCTGCTCGGGGTTCGATTCAGGGTTTAGTCGCATGTTGGGGAGTCTTTTCCATTTTGGCGCAGTAGTCGGGCCATGAGTGTTTGTATGATGGATGCTATTTATGTACCTTGATGTGACGTGGCGAGTGTAAGCCATCTATTATTATTATTCCCCCTTATATTCATATGTACATGGGTTGTGTGAAGATTGCCTCACTTGCGACATATGCCTTCAATGCGATTATGTCTCTAAGTCGTGCCTCGACACGTGGGAGATATAGTCGCATCGAGGGTGTTACAATCATCCTCATCATCCAACTTAATTGTTCGCTTTCGTTTGTTGCTCAAATGCAAATCATCTAGATCTTCACGCTTCTTTCATTTCTCATCATCCTTCAACACTTCATAGCAATGAGGCAAAGTAAATACCCTTCCTTTCTTGATCTTCCCCTTCTTGGTTTCCCTCTCCTCTTCTTTGAACAAGTTTTGCGCAATGTTGTACTACATGAAAACAAAGCAAGTTAGCACCAACAACAAGTATGATGAACATGTATGAAATGCCACTTACTCTATCGTCCTCATTTGTGCCACTTGAGTTCAACTTGTCAACCGCCTTTTGACAGGTCACCCACCTTTGACAATCCGAGTTGATTGTCGACCACCGGGACCTAAGTGATCGGCCGGAGCGGTCAATTCCACTCATGTTGCGAACATCAAAGTGTTCCTTCATCCGAAGCCAATAAGCATCTCTACTTTGATCACCTCCAACGGATGGATCCCTCGACACTTGCAACCAAGTATTGCATAGTAAGATGTCATCGGCGTTGCTGTAATTGCCCGCTCTTCCTTTCGGTGCGTCGACAATGCCCTCACCCTCCTCGTCCACCTCGAACTCATGGTTTTCGAAATGCATGTCATTGGTTTGAGACCAATGCGAATTGTTGGAGCCAACACCCATCGTGGACATGTATGCATCATCATTGAGACTACAATTTTTTTTGCACAATGCAAATAAGCTATCTATATGTGAATGCATTCAAAAAATAACAAAAAAAATGAAAAGTTAGAATTTTTTTTACCTTGGAGGCATTTCGTCGAACATGTTGTGCGCGCCAGCCGCCGGCTCAACGAGTGAGCTCGCCGGCGCTTCGGCAGCCGCCGCGCCCATCGCATGCCCCGCAAGCTTCTTCCTCCTCGCCTTGGAGGTTCCGGAGCCGTCCGCCGCCTTGCTTTTCTTTGCCGATGTCTTGCCCTTCTTTGGCGGCGCCGCGTTGGGGAGCTTTGAGGAGGAGGGGGCGGCGGCTTGGGCTGGCGCCGGCGCGACGCCACCCGCCGCCGAGGTCATCCGCGGCGGCATGAAGAGGCCGCGCGCGAGGCCGATGGTCGGAGGAGCTCCGGCGGAGGCGAGGCCTGTTGGGGAACGTTGCAGAAAACAAAAAAATTTCCTACTCGTTTCACCAAGATCCATCTATGAGTTCATCTAGCAACGAGTCATCGGATGCATCTACATACCTTTGCAGATCGCGAGCGGACGCGTTCAAAGAACGGGGATGATGTTGTCGAACACGACGTGATCCAAATCACCGATGACCAAGCGTCGAACGGACGGCACCTCCGCGCTCAACACACGTACGGGACGGGAGACGTCTCCTCCTTCTTGATCCAGCAAGGGGGGAGGAGAGGTTGATGATGATCCAGCAGCACGACGGCGTGGTGGTGGATGCAAGGCGTCATAGTAGCAGGGCTTCGCCTATACTACTAGAGAGAGAGAGGTAACAGGGAGAGAGGGATGCACCAAAGGCTGTAGCCTGAAATCCCTCCTCTCCCCCACTATATATAGGGGTGCCTAGGGGGGGCGGCGGCCTAGGGGTGGCGGCTTGCCCCCCAAGCAAGGGGGCGCCCCCTTTAGGGTTTCTCCTCAACCCTAGCCGCATGGGCCCTAGGGGAGTGGCGCCCCAGCCCACTTTGGGCTGGGTCCCTTCCCACTTCAGCCCATGGGGCCCTCCGGGATAGGTGGCCCCACCCGGTGGCCCCCCGGGACCCTTCCGGTGGTCCCGGTACAATACCGGTGACCCCGAAACTTGTTCCGATGGCCGAAATAGAATTCTTTACCTCCGGACCATTCCGGAACTCCTCGTGACGTCCGGGATCTCATCCGGGACTCCGAACAATATTTGGGTTACTGCATATACATATCTTCACAACCCTAGGGTCACCGAACCTTAAGTGTGTAGACCCTACGGGTTCGGGAGACATGTAGACATGACCGAGACGACTCTCCGGTCAATAACCAACAACGGGATCTGGATACCCATGTTGGCTCCCACATGCTCCACGATGATCTCATCGGATGAACCACGATGTCGAGGATTCAATCAACCCCGTATGCAATTCCCTTTGTCAATCGATATGTTACTTGCCCGAGATTCGATCGTCGGTATCCCAATACCTCGTTCAATCTCGTTACCGGCAAGTCACTTTACTCGTACCGTAATGCATGATCCCGTGACCAGACACTTGGTCACTTTGAGCTCAATATGATGATGCATTACCGAGTGGGCCCAGTGATACCTCTCCGTCATACGAAGTGACAAATCCCAGTCTTGATCCGTGTCAACCCAACAGACACTTTCGGAGATACCCGTAGTATACCTTTATAGTCACCCAGTTACATTGTGATGTTTGGTATACCCAAAGCACTCCTACGGTATCCAGGAGTTACACGATCTCATGGTCTAAGGAAAAGATACTTGACATTGGAAAAACTCTAGCAAACGAACTATACGATCTTTATGCTATGTTTAGGATTGGGTCTTGTCCATCACATCATTCTCCTAATGATGTGATCTCGTTATCAATGACATCCAATGTCCATAGCCAGGAAACCATGACTATCTGTTGATCAACGAGCTAGTCAACTAGAGGCTTACTAGGGACATGTTGGTGTCTGTTATTCACACATGTATTACGATTTCCGGATAACACAATTATAGCATGAATAAAGACAATTATCACGAACAAGGAAATATAATAATAATGCTTTTATTATTGCCTCTAGGGCATATTTCCAAGAGTCTCCCACTTGCACTAGAGTCAATAATCTAGTTACATTGTGATGAATCGAACACCCATGGAATTCTGGTGTTGATCATGTTTTGCTCTAGGGAGAGGTTTAGTCAACGGATCTGCTACATTCAGGTCCGTATGTACTTTACAAATATCTATGTCTCCATCTTGAACATTTTCACGAATGGAGTTGAAGCGACGCTTGATGTGCCTTGTCTTCTTGTGAAACCTGGGCTCCTTGGCAAGTGCAATAGCTCCAGTGTTGTCACAAAAGAGCTTGATCGGCCCCGACGCATTGGGTATGACTCCGAGGTCGGTGATGAACTCCTTCACCCAAATTGCTTCAAGTGCTGCCTCCGAGGCTGCCACGTACTCCGCTTCACATGTAGATCCCGCCACGACGCTCTGCTTGCAACTGCACCAGCTTACTGCCCCACCATTCAAAATATACGCGTATCCGGTCTGTGACTTAGAGTCATCCAGATCTGTGTCGAAGCTAGCGTCGACGTAACCCTTTACGACGAGCTCTTCGTCACCTCCATAAACAAGAAACATTTCCTTAGTCCTTTTCAGGTACTTCAGGATATTCTTGACCGCTGTCCAGTGTTCCTTGCCGGGATTACTTTGGTACCTTCCTACCAAATTTACGGCAAGGTTTACATCAGGTCTGGTACACAGCATGGCATACATAATAGAACCTATGGCTGAGGCATAGGGGATGACACTCATCTCTTCTATCTCTTTTGCCGTGGTCGGACATTGAGCTAAGCTCAATTTCACACCTTGCAGCACAGGCAAGAACCCCTTCTTAGACTGATCCATATTGAACTTCTTCAATATCTTATCAAGGTATGTGCTTTGTGAAAGACCTATGAGGCGTCTCGATCTATCTCTATAGATTTTGATGCCTAATATATAAGCAGCTTCTCCAAGGTCCTTCATTGAAAAACTTTTATTCAAGTAGGCCTTAATGCTGTCCAAGAGTTCTATATCATTTCCCATCAAAAGTATGTCATCTACATATAGTATGAGAAATGCTACAGAGCTCCCACTCACTTTCTTGTAAACGCAGGCTTCTCCATAAGTCTGCGTAAACCCAAACACTTTGATCATCTCATCAAAGCGAATGTTCCAACTCCGAGATACTTGCACCAGCCCATAAATCGAGCGTTGGAGCTTGCACACCTTGTCAACATTCTTAGGATCGACAAAACCTTCCGGCTGCATCATATACAATTCTTCCTTAAGGAAACCATTAAGGAATGCCGTTTTGACGTCCATTTGCCATATTTCATAATCGTAAAACGCGGCAATTGCTAACATGATTCGGACGGACTTTAGCTTCGCTACCGGTGAGAAAGTCTCATCGTAGTCAACCCCTTGAACTTGTCGATAACCCTTAGCGACAAGCCGAGCTTTATAGATTGTCACATTATCATCCGCGTCTGTCTTCTTCTTAAAGATCCATTTATTTTCTATGGCTCGCCGTTCAACGGGCAAGTCAGTCAAAGTCCATACTTCGTTTTCATACATGGATCCTATCTCGGATTTCATGGCTTCTAGCCATTTGTCGGAATCCGGGCCCGCCATCGCTTCTTCATAGTTCGAAGGTTCACCGTTGTCTAACAACATGATTTCCAAGACAGGGTTGCCGTACCACTCTGGTGCGGAACGTGTCCTTGTGGACCTTCGAAGTTCAGTAGCAACTTGATCTGAAGTTTCATGATCATCATCATTAACTTCCTCTCTAATCGTTACAGGCACCTCAGGAACATTTTCTTGAGTTGCGCCATTTTCCGGTTCAAGAGGTAATACTTCATCAAGTTCTATTTTCCTCCCACTCACTTCTTTCGAGAGAAACTCCTTCTCTAGAAAGAATCCATTCTTGGCAACAAAGACCTTGCCTTCGGATCTGAGGTAGAAGGTATACCCAATAGTTTCTTTAGGGTATCCTATGAAGACACATTTTTCCTACTTGGGTTCGAGCTTTTCAGGTTGAAGTTTCTTGACATAAGCATCACATCCCCAAACTTTTAGAAACGACAGCTTAGGTTTCTTCCCAAACCATAATTCATACGGTGTCGTCTAAACGGATTTCGACGGAGCCCTATTTAAAGTGAATGCGGCAGTCTCTAAAGCATAGCCCCAAAAAGATAGCGGTAAATCGGTAAGAGACATCATAGACCGCACCATATCTAATAGAGTGCGATTACGACGTTCGGACACACCATTACGCTGAGGTGTTCCAGGCGGCGTGAGTTGTGAAACTATTCCACATTTTCTTAAGTGTGTGCCAAATTCATGACTCAAGTATTCTCCTCCACGATCTGATCGTAGAAACTTGATTTTCCTGTCACGTTGATTCTCAACCTCATTCTGAAATTTCTTGAACTTTTTAAAGGTTTCAGACTTGTGTTTCATTAAGTAGACATACCCATATCTACTCAAGTCATCAGTGAGGGTGAGAACATAACGATAGCCACCGCGAGCCTCAACACTCATTGGACCGCACACATCAGTATGTATGATTTCCAATAAGTTGGTTGCTCGCTCCATTGTTCCTGAGAACGGAGTCTTGGTCATTTTACCCGTGAGGCAAGGTTCGCATGTGTCAAATGATTCATAATCAAGAGACTCTAAAAGTCCATCTGCATGGAGCTTCTTCATGCGTTTGACGCCTATGTGACCAAGGCGGCAGTGCCACAAGTTTGTGGGACTATCATTATCAACCTTACATCTTTTGGTACTCACACTATGAACATGTGTAGCATTACGTTCGAGATTCATAAAGAATAAACCATTCACCATAGGAGCATGACCATAAAACATATCTCTCATATAAATAGAACAACCATTATTCTCGGATTTAAATGAGTAGCCATCTCGAATTAAACGAGATCCTTATACAATGTTCATGCTCAAACTTGGCACTAAATAACAATTATTGAGGTTTATAACTAATCCCGTAGGTAAATGTAGAGGTAGCGTGCCGATGGCGATCACATCGACCTTGGAACCATTCCCGACGCGCATCGTCACCTCGTCCTTCGCCAGTCTCCGTTTATTCCGCAGCTCCTGCTGTGAGTTACAAATATGAGCAACGGTACCGGTATCAAATACCCAGGAGTTACTACGAGTACTGGTAAGGTACACATCAATTACATGTATATCAAATATACCTTTGGTTTTGCCGGCCTTCTTGTCCGCTAAGTACTTGGGGCAGTTCCGCTTCCAGTGACCGCTTCCCTTGCAATAAAAGCACTCAGTCTCGGGCTTGGGTCCTGTAACGCCCCGAGACCGATGTGCCAGGTGTCCTCCGCTTATTCGCCGTCGTTGCCATGTCATTCGCTTGCGTGTTGCATTTCATCATGTCATCATGTGCATTGCATCATCATGTTTTCAAAACTTGCATCCGTCCCGGCCTCCCCGTTCTCTCCGTTGTCCGTTCTGAGCCCAGACACACTTGCACGCGCCCGCGGCATGTCCGAGATAGTATTTTATAAGTGGCCGGAAAATGTTCTCGGATTGGGCTGAAATTTGGTGTGTAGTCTTATTATAGTGTAGACAGACCGCCTGTCAAGTTTCATCGCAATCGGAGTTCGTTTGACGCCCCAACGGGTAAATATAGCGGCAATAGTAGCCGGTCAAAACGTCGGACGTTTTCGGTCTCCAGAAAACAGATGCCGGGCTTCCCTCTCTTCTCTTCTCTCAGCCTAACCCTCCTACACAGCCCGCAAAACCCCATCTAGTTTTCTCCTCCGCCGGGGCCGTTCGTTTGCGATCGGAGGGTCCAGAAACGGAGCAAAACCCCCAACCCTAGCCCCCTTTCTATATATAGACGCCTCCCCTGCCATTTTTGGCCTCCTACCTACCCTCCCTCCATTTCCGCGCCACCCCAATCATCAGCCGCCGTCGCCTTCTTCGTTTTCAGCGCCGACCTGCTCCCTCGCTGCCACTTGTCGCCGCCAGATCTGCCCCGCCGCCGCCACTTGGCCTCCTCCAGCGCCGCCACCTCGCCGTCGCCACATGGTGCCACCCCAGTGGCCAGCCGCCACCACGCGGGGCGCCCGCAGCCAACGGGAAGCCGCCACGCGTTTCCCCCCTGCGCCCCACTTCACCGCGGCCCGCGGAGCCCGCCGCTGGCCCGCGCCGGGCCAGATCTGGGCCTGTACGCCCCGTCCCCAACCTGCGCGCCGCGTCTCCGTTTCGGATCAGGAGAGCCCGATCCCGCAGCTGTCTCCGCCCCGAGCGACTTCCCTCGCCGGACTTGCACCGCCGGCGACCACTAGGGTGTCGCCTCCGCCGGACCCCAGGTTCCACCGCTCTCGATCTATCTCTCTTCCTTACCTCCTTCCTCGTGCTCTCTCTCATGCCCTCTCTTTCTCTCTGTTAGTTGCAGCCGCCGCCATGGGAGCCGAGCTTCGAGCGCTGCTGCCGATGCCCCGTGCTCCGTCCTAGCGCCGGGAATGGGATCCCCCGCCTCGGATCTATGCGGATCTGACCTGGATCCGGCCCCTCCTCGCCTCTCCGACCCTGCAACCCCTCGCCGGAGTTCCCTGCCGCCGCCGCCCCCCTGCCTCCCTCGATCCAGGCGGGATCGAGGAGGAGGAGGCCCTCGCGCTTCGTGGGCCTGAGCAGACCAGCCGAGCCCGATCCACGGCCCGCTTCCCCTCCAGATCCGCACCGCGCCGGCCCAGTCGTCCTCCTCGCGGCCCAGCTCCAGCCGGCCTCACCTCAGCCTGCCTCTCCCTCCGACTGGGCCAAGGCCCAGGGTGAGCCGCCCCAGCGCCCGCCTCTTTTTTTTCCCTGCTGTTGGGCTTGCCCCAGATTCAGCCCGTCCTATTTTTTTCAGCGCCTGAGATTTTTCCTAAATATCCAGAGTATTACAGTTTTACAGAAAAGACCTTCATCTTCATGCATTTAATAACTCACAATTCGTGCATCGGACTAAAATGAATTATATATGAAACTTGACTAGAATTTCATCTAGTTTAATAATATCCAACTTTCACCCATGTTTAAAATGTTTAAAATGTTGTTTGCATTAATTTGCTCCTATGTCATGCTAAAACGATTTAATTCATAACTAAATAACCGTAACTCGGTATTTAATAAACTTTATATGTAAGTGGGGTAGAATTTTGCCTAGTTTATCATGGTGGCATCACTTTGCATGTTAAACAACTCTAAAATTGTGTTTAGGACAGATCAGGACCAAACCTAATATTTGCACATGGGGATTTTCCGGACTTGTTGTTTTGTTGTTCCGGCCTCATTTAAACATGCCTAGATTAGATAGTTTCATCATGTTTCACCTCTTGCCATGTTAATCAACATTTAATATTGTTGGGTACATAAATGAGAGAGAACTAAATAATTGATGTGGTGTTTCGTCAATATGCAACTCGTTGCATATTGAGCTCCACTTAATTTGTAGGATTGCTTGTGCATTTTGCCATGCCATGCTTCATTAAACCGGACATGCATCATGCCATGTTGATGTGTTCGTTGTTTACTATGTTGTGTGCTTCTTTTCCGGTGATTGCTTCCTCGGGTTGATTCTGGTAACGTCGAGTTTGTGAGGACCCGTTCGTCTACGTTCGTTTGTCTTCTTCATGGACTCGTTCTTCTTCCTTGCGGGATTTCAGGCAAGATGATCATACCCTCGAAATCACTACTATCTTTGCTATGCTAGTTTGCTCGCTCTTTTGCTATGCCATTGCTACGATGCCTACCACTTGCTTGTCAGCCTCCCAAATTGCCATGTTCAGCCCCTAACCCACCATTGTCCTAGCAAACCGTTGATTGGCTATGTTACCGCTTTGCTTAGCCCCTCTTATAGTGTCGTTAGTTGCAGGTGAAGATTGGAGGCCGTTCCTTGTTGAAACATTTGTTTACTTGTTGGGATATCACTATATATCTTATTTAATTAATGCATCTATATACTTGGTAAAGGGTGGAAGGCTCGGCCTTATGCCTGGTGTTTTGTTCCACTCTTGCCGCCCTAGTTTCCGTCATATCGGTGTTATGTTCCCGGATTTTGCGTTCCTTACGTGGTTGGGCTATAATGGGAACCCCTTGACAGTTCGCCTTAAGTAAAGCTTTGCCAGCAATGCCCAACATTGATTTTACCATTTGCCACCTAGCTTTTTTTCCCTTGGGAGTCGCGCATCCCGAGGGACATCTTTATTTTAACCCCCCGGGCCAGTGCTTGTCTAAGTGTTGGTCCGAAAAGGGCAGTCTGCGGGGCCACCTCGAGGAAACTTGAGGGCTGGTTTTACTCGTAGCTTGACCTATCCGGTGTTGCCCTGAGAACGAGATATGTGCAGCTCCCATCAGGATGTCAGCGCATCGGGCGGTGTTGCTGGTTTAGTTTTACCCTGTCGAAATGTCTTGTTGTACTGGGATACCGAGTCTGATCGGAATGTCTCGGGTGGAGGTCTATTCCTTCGTTGACCGTGAGAGCTTGTCATGGGCTAAGTTGGGACACCCTGCAGGGATTTGAACTTTCGAAAGGTGTGCCCGCGGTTATGGGCAGATGGGAATTTGTTAACATCCGGTTGTAGAAAACCTGAAGTCGACCCTAATTAAAATGAATCAACCGCGTGTGTAACTGTGATGGTCTCTTTCCGGCGGAGTCCAGGAAGTGAACACGGTTGTTGGAGTTATGCTTGACGTAGGTAGTCCAGGATCACTTCTTGATCATACTTTTGTCGATCGTGCTTTGCCTTCTCTTCTCGCTCTCATTTGCGTATGTTAGCCATCATATATGCTAGTCGCTTGCTGCAGCTCCACCTCATACCTTTACCTTACCCATAAGCTTAAATAGTCTTGATCGCGAGGGTGCGAGATTGCTGAGTCCCCGTGGCTCACAGATACTTCCAAAACCAGCTTGCAGGTGCCGATGAGACCGTGCAGATGATGCAACCAAGCTCAGGAGGAGCTCGATGAAGATCTTATCCTTTATGTTGTTTCGTTTTAGTCGATCAGTAGTGGAGCCCAGTTGGGGTCGATCGGGGACCTTTGTCGCATTTGAGGTTCTTCTTTTATTTTGGTTCCGTAGTCGGACCTTGTGTGTATTTGAATGATGTAATGCTTTATTCATGTGTTTGTGTGAAGTGGCGATTGTAAGCCAACTATGTAACTCTTTCCCTTATTATATTACATGGGTTGTGTGAAGATTACCTCACTTGCGACATTGCCTTCAATGCGATTATGCCTCTAAGTCGTGCCTCGACACGTGGGAGATATAGTCGCATCGAGGGTGTTACAAGTTGGTATCAGAGCCTTCCCCGACCTTAGGAGCCCCCATTGCTTGATCGTTTTTAGCGGCCGAGTTGTGTCTAGAAAAATGTTTTGAGTCCTTTAGGAATTATATATCGTAGAGTTTAGGAATTCTTTTTACTCCCCAGTCCCTTCGTCGCTCTGGTGAGGCATCCTGACGTAGAGTTTTGACTCTTCTCTTCTCAAATTTCACTAAAAAAATTTTTAGGATCACGCGAGTATCTTGGTTTTGTTCCGATGGCTTATGATGAGAATACTGTCTTGGTGCCTCCTGTCAGGGGTTTAGTGGAAGTGTCCCGGGGAGTTGAGCTCTGAGGTGTTGTCATCATAATTTTATCGTTGCAATTCTGGTATACTTGAGATATGTTCGCGACATCGAAAATCTCCTTTATGCAGTTCGTTGGTGAGATAACCTCGACGCCACCCAGTACTGGGGCGGGAGTTCGGGAGTATCGCCATAACTTGTATAACGGATGCTTTTCGAAGGTTGAGATAGATGGTTTCTGAAGGTTTCTTGGTTATGTGTTGAAGGATGGATGCAGCTGGATGTAGGAATTGCTAGCTTGGGTGAGATATTATGCTTCCCCTGTATCCCCAACACCTGATTGCATAACCGGAAAGTTTCGGGAGTTTCATAGGTGGGAATTCAAGTAGCTCTTGGGATATCTTTCCGACAGATGTATGATATGAAATTGGGGTTCGACATCTAGTGGTTCGCCTATTCACGGTCGGTTTTACAGTGGTCTCGTTGTGTCTTAAAGAGTCCTTGGCTATGCTGACTCGGGGACGCTTCGTATGTCATGTGCATTGCCTTGTACATGATGGTGCTGTACGATCGAGCCCGTGTAGGTCCCACCACGAAAACTTCGGACGAAATTTCGATCATATGTTTGTTCTGGCTTATTCTGCAAGCCAATCCTTTGTTTTGTTTTGAGTTGTGGTATTCGAGTTGCTTCGAAGTCAAATGTTGATTCCATACCTTTTTCCTAAATGGTGTTCTCATACTCTGATGTGAATACCAATCCTTCTTGATCATCAAGATTGTTTTTGTTAATTCTTTTCAACCGGTGTGTGTCTCCTCAAGTGGATCCGATCATTCCAACATTTACAAGATCAATTATCAGTTCTTCTCTACGGTGTTCGTTCCATCCATCTCCAAGTTGTCTTTGTTTTTCCCACCCTCCCTCCCTTTGTTTTTCTCCAAGGATTCAGATCTCTTAATCGAGTATTCATTTATGGATGTGAAGTCTCTCCATTCTCTTCTATCAATATTCTTATCTGGTGGTTCTCATGAAGATTCTAACGGAGCTTCAAGTTCATCATCTCTTGTTCTTTTCTTCTCCGGTGGAACCAATTCAAGCTTTCGGTGTTGATCATACTCTTTTCCGTATTTCACTGTTTTCTCATGCCGGTGTAATTCTTAATCGTTCACCTCTCGCTATACATGTGTTCCGGAGTGCTCAAGATATCTCGAAGATTCGTGTATCCACTCTGCTTTCTTTCAAACTCTTTCGAGGATGTTATCTCATTCAAGCCATTTTATTCAACCGGTGCAACCCCTCTCTCTTAAATCATTTCAACGGTGTTTTCTTTTGAGTGGGCCCTAACCCACAGGTTTTTTTCCAGGATCTTACCTGACTCTTCTTATTCTCTCGGAGCTAGCCTAAATTCTTTCGAAGTTTGACGTAAGAATGATTTATCATCAGTCAAATGTCTTCTCAAGATCTGTCAATTCTTTTCATCATTGGCTAAACCTTTCCATTATTCATTCCGGAGTGCCTCAACAATTCTTGGTAGTGTTTCTCATTGTCATTCTCATCATTTGAAGACCGAAGAAGATTTTTCTCTCAATCTTGCTCCATTCTCTTCAAGTTTCGTGATTCTGTCTTGTTGCCATCCTCTCATAATTATTTGCGATTGTGAGATATTATTTTCAACCATCCGGAGCAATTCAGGAGCCTTTTTCAGTTTGTTCATCCGGAGTCCATCATCTCAAAATTTATTCATTCTCAGCTTTCAGCTCTCGGTCTTCAATTTTACTGGTGCAGCGTTCAAGTGATCTCTAATTGGCCATGATCTATTATATTCACTTGTATCTAAATTCTCTCAAGCACCTTCGTTCATTTTATAATTCTTCTCGGTGTTTCTTTATCTTACTCCGTTCATTTTCAATTCTTACGGTGGGTCGTTCAAGATTTCTCTTCCTTTCTTATCATATCAATTTTATTCCTTGTTTCAACACTTCCGGCGGTTCGTTCAATACCTTCCCAAGTCTGATGTTATATCTCTCTTAATCTTTTTCTACAAGAATAAGTAATATGCCAAATCCGTTGTTTGTCATCAATTTCAATTGGTGAAGGATATGCATAATGTAATTCTTATTCTTGTTTCATCGAGTTTATTCTATTCCTGTTTTTTCCGGAGTGGCTAATCATACTAATTCTTGGTTCCAATTGTTCATCTTCTCTTTTTCCCGGAGTTCCAACCTCTTTCAATTATATTATCATGGAGATCCCTATCTAAATCATTGCGAGGCTTAAATCTTATTCTTTACATCATTCAATTATTTTGGATCTTTCTTTTGTTTACCGGAGTTTCTTCATGAAGGTTCTACATGATGGTTCATCAAGGATTTAATTCATTCTCTAAATGTTCATCAAGTTTCTTTTCACAGAAACTCAAGCTTTCTTCATATTGCAATCCGGAGTGCAATTCTTTCTACCATATTACCGGAGGTGGTATTGTGTCATTCTTGATAATTTGAGTTCATGTTTTCATGATTCACATGCTGTCAAGATTGGGATATTTTTAAATCCATCAACCTATTCGTTGGTATTGTCTTGGGTTATATTTCACCTAAAGCCTTCCCTAAGGGTGGTTGTTATTATGGTGCTTATATATGATCCAAGTTTTTCATTTATCCTCCCAGTGAAATAGTTTCTCGTCTCCTTGTTCATTCCAACCCAATTCTCTTCCCGTGAGTGGCAGGTTGTCACCTCATAATTTGAGTTGTATTCCATAAGACCATATATCATGATTACTCTTTTTGTTGTTGTTTTTACAACAATTCTGTTCGACTTTTCTCCTAAAGATGCCTTGTCAAGCTCTTTTGTGGCAGAAATTGGCATTTTCTTCTCCATTCTCCTATCTCAACTATCTATCTTCTATTCTTTTGTTCCGGAGGCATTGTGATGTTCATCTTTTCAACCCATCATCTCGTTTTGTCAAAGATCATGATCTTTCCATGCCTATACTTTTATCTGGTGTTGTGTCCTCTTTTCAAGTATCCTCTCATCTTGTCAAGTTCAATTCCTTCTATTTACAGACGGAGTGCTGTCCAAATTATATCACTCTTATTCCTTCCCTATCTTGCTTAACCGGAGTACTGTGCCCCTTTGTTCAAGTTCTTTTCGCCTTATCAAGTCTTGCATCCCATTCTCAACCGGAATGTCGTGTTTTCATTTGAGCTCTCTCATCTTATCAAATTTTGACTCCCTTCTCAACCGGAGTGCGGTCTGAGATCTTTCTTACCCCTTTGTTCCATCCATTCAATAGTTCCGGTGGCAGTGTGTTGTGATTTCATCAAGTATCTTCTCATCTTATCAAGACCTTATTCAATTCTTTTTCTTCCCAACCGGAGTGCTGCCCGAATTTGGTCTTCCTTGATCCCCTTCCTTAACCGGAGTGTTTTCATTATATATCTTTCCTTCAACCTCAAGGTTTTTTTTTCGCAATGTTCTTTCTTCCTCTTTCCTAAATGGCCGTTTTCGACCTTGTTCACCTTCGTTGAATTCTGTCTCGAATGCATTCAACCTCTCAAGGTTGTGGTTCCACTCGTTTGTCAAAGAAGCAACTTAGTTTTACCTCTTCTCTTTCTTTTCCGTTGTCCCTCCGGTGCCATTCTAGATCTCGGGACGAGATCCTCTCGTAGTGGTGGAGTGTTGTAACGCCCCGAGACCGATGTGCCAGGTGTCCTCCGCTTATTCGCCGTCGTTGCCATGTCATTCGCTTGCGTGTTGCATTTCATCATGTCATCATGTGCATTGCATCATCATGTTTTCAAAACTTGCATCCGTCCCGGCCTCCTCGTTCTCTCCGTTGTCCGTTCTGAGCCCAGACACACTTGCACGCGCCCGCGGCATGTCCGAGATAGTATTTTATAAGTGGCCGGAAAATGTTCTCGGATTGGGCTGAAATTTGGTGTGCGGTCTTATTATAGTGTAGACAGACCGCCTGTCAAGTTTCATCGCAATCGGAGTTCGTTTGACGCCCCAACGGGTAAATATAGCGGCAATAGTAGCCGGTCAAAACGTCGGACGTTTTCGGTCTCCGGAAAACAGATGCCGGGCTTCCCTCTCTTCTCTTCTCTCAGCCTAACCCTCCTACACAGCCCGCAAAACCCCATCTAGTTTTCTCCTCCGCCGGGGCCGTTCGTTTGCGATCGGAGGGTCCAGAAAGGGAGCAAAACCCCCAACCCTAGCCCCCTTTCTATATATAGACGCCTCCCCTGCCATTTTTGGCCTCCTACCTACCCCCCTCCATTTCCGCGCCACCCCAATCATCAGCCGCCGTCGCCTTCTTCGTTTTCAGCGCCGACCCGCTCCCTCGCTGCCACTTGTCGCCGCCAGATCTGCCCCGCCGCCGCCACTTGGCCTCCTCCAGCACCGCCACCTCGCCGTCGCCACATGGCGCCACCCCAGTGGCCAGCCGCCGCCACGCGGGGCGCCCGCAGCCAACGGGAAGCCGCCACGCGTTTCCCCCCTGCGCCCCACTTCACCACGGCCCGCGGAGCCCGCCGCTGGCCCGCGCCGGGCCAGATCTGGGCCTGTACGCCCCGTCCCCAACCTGCGCGCCGCGTCTCCGTTTCGGATCGAGAGAGCCCGATCCCGCAGCTGTCTCCGCCCCGAGCGACTTCCCTCGCCGGACTTGCACCGCCGGCGACCACTAGGGTGTCGCCTCCGCCGGACCCCAGGTTCCACCGCTCTCGATCTATCTCTCTTCCTTCCCTCCTTCCTCGTGCTCTCTCTCATGCCCTCTCTTTCTCTCTGTTAGTTGCAGCCGCCGCCATGGGAGCCGAGCTTCGAGCGCCGCTGCAAGTGCCCCGTGCTCCGTCCTAGCGCCGGGAATGGGATCCCCCGCCTCGGATCTATGCGGATCCGACCTGGATCCGGCCCCTCCTCGCCTCTCCGAACCTGCAACCCCTCGCCGGAGTTCCCTGCCGCCGCCGCCCCCTGCCTCCCTCGATCCAGGCGGGATCGAGGAGGAGGACGCCCTCGCGCTTCGTGGGCCTGAGCAGACCAGCCGAGCCAGATCCGCGGCCCGCTTCCCCTCCAGATCCGCACCGCGCCGGCCCAGTCGTCCTCCTCGCGGCCTAGCTCCAGCCGGCCTCACCTCAGCCTGCCTCTCCCTCCGACTGGGCCAAGGCCCAGGGTGAGCCGCCCCAGCGCCCGCCTCTTTTTTTTCCCTGCTGTTGGGCTTGCCCCAGATTCATCCCGTCCTGTTTTTTTTCAGCGCCTGAGATTTTTCCTAAATATCCAGAGTATTACAGTTTTACAGAAAAGACCTTCATCTTCATGCATTTAATAACTCACAATTCGTGCATCGGACTAAAATGAATTATATATGAAACTTGACTAGAATTTCATCTAGTTTAATACTATCCAACTTTCACCCATGTTTAAAATGTTTAAAATGTTGTTTGCATTAATTTGCTCATATGTCATGCTAAAATGATTTAATTCATAACTAAATAACTGTAACTCGGTATTTAATAAACTTTATATGTAAGTGGGGTAGAATTTTGCCTAGTTTATCATGGTGGCATCACTTTGCATGTTAAACAACTCTAAAATTGTGTTTAGGACAGATCAGGACCAAACCTAATATTTGCACATGGGGATTTTCCGGACTTGTTGTTTTGTTGTTCCGGCCTCATTTAAACATGCCTAGATTAGATAGTTTCATCATGTTTCACCTCTTGCCATGTTAATCAACATTTAATATTGTTGGGTACCTAAACGAGAGAGAACTAAATAATTGATGTGGTGTTTCGTCAATATGCAACTCGTTGCATATTGAGCTCCACTTAATTTGTAGGATTGCTTGTGCATTTTGCCATGCCATGCTTCATTAAACCGGACATGCATCATGCCATGTTGATGTGTTGGTTGTTTACTATGTTGTGTGCTTCTTTTCCGGTGATTGCTTCCTCGGGTTGATTCCGGTAACGTCGAGTTTGTGAGGACCCGTTCGTCTACGTTCGTTTGTCTTCTTCATGGACTCGTTCTTCTTCCTTGCGGGATTTTAGGCAAGATGATCATACCCTCGAAATCACTACTATCTTTGCTATGCTAGTTTGCTCGCTCTTTTGCTATGCCATTGCTACGATGCCTACCACTTGCTTGTCAGCCTCCCAAATTTCCATGTTCAGCCCCTAACCCACCGTTGTCCTAGCAAACCGTTGATTGGCTATGTTACCGCTTTGCTCAGCCCCTCTTATAGCGTCGTTAGTTGCAGGTGAAGACTGGAGGCCGTTCCTTGTTGGAACATTTGTTTACTTGTTAGGATATCACTATATATCTTATTTAATTAATGCATCTATATACTTGGTAAAGGGTGGAAGGCTCGGCCTTATGCCTGGTGTTTTGTTCCACTCTTGCCGCCCTAGTTTCCGTCATATCGGTGTTATGTTCCCGGATTTTGCGTTCCTTACGCGGTTGGGCTATAATGGGAACCCCTTGACAGTTCGCCTTAAGTAAAGCTTTGCCAGCAATGCCCAACATTGGTTTTACCATTTGCCACCTAGCCTTTTTTCCCTTGGGAGTCGCGCATCCCGAGGGACATCTTTATTTTAACCCCCCCGGGCCAGTGCTTGTCTAAGTGTTGGTCCGAAAAGGGCAGACTGCGGGGCCACCTCGGGGAAACTTGAGGGCTGGTTTTACTCGTAGCTTGACCTATCCGGTGTTGCCCTGAGAACGAGATATGTGCAGCTCCCATCAGGATGTCGGCACATCGGGCGGTGTTGCTGGTTTAGTTTTACCCTGTCGAAATGTCTTGTTGTACTGGGATACCGAGTCTGATCGGAATGTCTCGGGTGGAGGTCTATTCCTTCGTTGACCGTGAGAGCTTGTCATGGGCTAAGTTGGGACACCCTGCAGGGATTTGAACTTTCGAAAGTTGTGCCTGCGGTTATGGGCAGATGGGAATTTGTTAACATCCGGTTGTAGAAAACCTGAAGTCGACCCTAATTAAAATGAATCAACCGCGTGTGTAACTGTGATGGTCTCTTTCCGGCGGAGTCCGGGAAGTGAACACGGTTGTTGGAGTTATGCTTGACGTAGGTAGTCCAGGATCACTTCTTGATCATACTTTTGTCGACCGTGCTTTGCCTTCTCTTCTCGCTCTCATTTGCGTATGTTAGCCACCATATATGCTAGTCGCTTGCTGCAGCTCCACCTCATACCTTTACCTTACCCATAAGCTTAAATAGTCTTGATCGCGAGGGTGCGAGATTGCTGAGTCCCCGTGGCTCACAGATACTTCCAAAACCAGCTTGCAGGTGCCGATGAGACCGTGCAGATGATGCAACCAAGCTCAGGAGGAGCTCGATGAAGATCTTATCCTTTATGTTGTTTCGTTTTAGTCGATCAGTAGTGGAGCCCAGTTGGGGTCGATCGGGGACCTTTGTCGCATTTGAGGTTCTTCTTTTATTTTGGTTCCGTAGTCGGACCTTGTGTGTATTTGAATGATGTAATGCTTTATTCATGTATTTGTGTGAAGTGGCGATTATAAGCCAACTATGTAACTCTTTCCCTTATTATATTACATGGGTTGTGTGAAGATTACCTCACTTGCGACATTGCCTTCAATGCGATTATGCCTCTAAGTCGTGCCTCGACACGTGGGAGATATAGTCGCATCGAGGGTGTTACAGGTCCATTCTTTGGCTTCTTCACAGCAGCTTGCTTGCCGGGCGCGGCAACTCCCTTGCCATCCTTCTTGAAGTTCTTTTTACCCTTGCCCTTCTTGAACTTAGTGGTTTTATTGACCATCAACACTTGATGTTCCTTCTTGACTTCTACCTCCGCTGATTTCAGCATTGCAAATACCTCAGGAATGGTCTTTTCCATTCCCTGCATATTGAAGTTCATCACAAAGCTCTTGTAGCTTGGTGGAAGCGACTGGAGGATTCTGTCAATGACCGCATCATCCGGGAGATTAACTCCCAGCTGAGTCAAGCGGTTATGCAACCCAGACATAGTGAGTATGTGCTCACTGACAGAACTATTTTCCTCCATCTTACAGCTGAAGAATTTGTCGGAGACTTCATATCTCTCGACCCGGGCATGAGCTTGAAAAACCATTTTCAGCTCTTCGAACATCTCATATGCTCCATGTCTCTCAAAACGCTTTTGGAGCCCCGGCTCTAAGCTGTAAAGCATGCCGCACTGAACGAGGGAGTAGTCGTCAACACGTGTCTGCCAAGCGTTCATAACGTCTTGGTTCTGTGGGACGGGAGCTTCACCTAGCGGTGCTTGTAGGACATAATCTTTCTTGGCAGCTATGAGGATGATCTTCAGATTCCGGACCCAGTCCGTGTAGTTGCTGCCATCGTCTTTCAGCTTGGTTTTCTCTAGGAACGCATTGAAGTTGAGGAGTACGTTGGCCATTTGATCTACAAGACATATTTGCAAAGGATTTAGACTAAGTTCATGATAATTAAGTTCATCTAATCAAATTATTAATGAACTCCCACTCAGATTAAACATCCTTCTAGTCATCTAAGTGTTACACGATCCGAGTCGACTAGGCCGTGTCCGGTCATCACGTGAGACGGACTAGCCATTGTCGGTGAACATCTTCATGTTGATCGTATCTTCCATACGACTCGTGTTCGACCTTTCGGTCTCTGTGTTCCGAGGCCATGTCTGTACATGCTAGGCTCGTCAAGTTAACCCTAAGTGTTTTGCATGTGTAAAACTGTCTTACACCCGTTGTATGTGAACGTAAGGATCTATCACACCCGATCATCACGTGGTGCTTCGAAACGACGAACTTTAGCAACGGTGCACAGTTAGGGGAGAACACTTCTTGAAATTATTATGAGGGATCATCTTATTCACTACCGTCGTTCTAAGTAAACAAGATGCAAAACATGATAAACATCACATGCAATCAAATAATAATAGTGACATGATATGGCCAATATCACATAGCTCCTTTGATCTCCATCTTGAAGCTGCATGATCATCTTGTCACCGGCATGACACCATGATCTCCATCATCGTGTCTCCATGAAGTTGCTCGCCAACTACTACTTCTACTACTAAGGCTAACGTGTTTAGCAATAAAGTAAAGTAATTTACATGGCGTTCCTCAATGACACGCAGGTCATATAAAAGAATAAAGACAACTCCTATGGCTCCTGCCGGTTGTCATACTCATCGACATGCAAGTCGTGATTCCTATTACAATAACACGAACATCTCATACATCACATATGTATCATTCATCACAACTTTGGCCATATCATATCACAAAGCACTTGCTGCAAAAACAAGTTAGACGTCCTCTAATTGTTGTTGCAAGTTTTACGTGGCTGAATTAGGGTTCTAGCAAGAACGTCTTCTTACCTACGTGAAAGCCACAACGTGATTTGTCAACTTCTATTTACCCTTCATAAGGACCCTGTTCATCGAATCCGCTCCAACTAAAGTGGGAGAGACAGACACCCGCCAGCCACCTTATGCAACTAGTGCATGTTAGTCGGTGGAACCGGTCTCACGTAAGCGTACGTGTAAGGTTGGTCCGGGCCGCTTCATCCCACAATACCGCTGAAGCAAGGAAAGACTAGTAACGGCAAGAAAGTTGACAAATCTACGCCCACAACAAATTGTGTTCTACTCGCGCAAGAAGAACTACGCATAGACCTAGCTCATGATGCCACTGTTGGGGAACGTTGCAGAAAACAAAAAAAATTCCTACTCGTTTCACCAAGATCCATCTATGAGTTCATCTAGCAACGAGTTATCGGATGCATCTACATACCTTTGCAGATCGCGAGCGGAAGCGTTCAAAGAACGGGGATGATGTTGTCGAACACGACGTGATCCAAATCACCGATGACCAAGCGCCGAACGGATGGCACCTCCGCGTTCAACACACGTACGGGACGGGAGACGTCTCCTCCTTCTTGATCCAGCAAGGGGGAGGAGAGGTTGATGATGATCCAGCAGCACGACAGCGTGGTGGTGGATGCAGGGCGTCACAGTAGCAGGGCTTCGCCTATACTACGAGAGAGAGAGACGTAACAGGGAGAGAGGGATGCACCAAAGGCTGTAGCCCGAAATCCCTCCGCTCCCCCACTATATATAGGGGTGCCTAGGGGGGCGCCGGCCCTAGGAGATGGGATCTTCTAGGGGGGCGGCGGCCTAGGGGTGGGGGCTTGCCCCCCAAGCAAGGGGGCGCCCCCTTTAGGGTTTCCCCTCAACCCTAGCCGCATGGGCCCTAGGGGAGTGGCGCCCCAGCCCACTTTGGGCTGGGTCCCTTCCCACTTCAGCCCATGGGGCCCTCCGGGATAGGTGGCCCCACCCGGTGGACCCCCGGGACCCTTCCGGTGGTCCCGGTACAATACCGGTGACCCCGAAACTTGTCCCGATGGCCGAAATAGCACTTCCCATATATAATCCTTTACCTCCGGACCATTCCGGAACTCCTCGTGACGTCCAGGATCTCATCCGGGACTCCGAACAATATTCGGGTTACTGCATATACATATCTTCACAACCCTAGCGTCACCGAACCTTAAGTGTGTAGACCCTACGGGTTCGGGAGACATGTAGACATGACCGAGATGACTCTCCGGTCAATAACCAACAGCGGGATCTGGATACCCATGTTGGCTCCCACATGCTCCATGATGATCTCATCGGATGAACCACGATGTCGAGGATTCAATCAACCCCGTATGCAATTCCCTTTGTCAATCGATATGTTACTTGCCCGAGATTCGATCGTCGGTATCCCAATACCTCGTTCAATCTCGTTACCGGCAAGTCACTTTACTCATACCGTAATGCATGATCCCGTGACCAGACACTTGGTCACTTTGAGCTCAATATGATGATGCATTACCGAGTGGGCCCAGTGATACCTCTCCGTCATACGGAGTGACAAATCGCAGTCTTGATCCGTGTCAACCCAACAGACACTTTCGGAGATACACGTAGTATACCTTTATAGTCACCCAGTTATGTTGTGACGTTTGGTATACCCAAAGCACTCCTACGGTATCCGGGAGTTACACGATCTTATGGTCTAAGGAAAAGATACTTGACATTGGAAAAACTCTAGCAAACGAACTATACGATCTTTATGCTATGTTTAGGATTGGGTCTTGTCCATCACATCATTCTCCTAATGATGTGATCTCGTTATCAATGACATCCAATGTCCATAACCAGGAAACCATGACTATCTGTTGATCAACGAGCTAGTCAACTAGAGGCTTACTAGGGACATGTTGGTGTCTGTTATTCACACATGTATTACGATTTCTGGATAACACAACTATAGCATGAATAAAGACAATTATCACGAACAAGGAAATATAATAATAATGCTTTTATTATTGCCTCTAGGGCATATTTCCAACAAGGCCAACGCCACCCGGGCTAGGGTTTGTGGCGGCGGCGGCGCGCAGGGGTGGGGGGGGGGGGTCGCGGCTGTAGGACGGGGTGAGCGGGGTGCCGGCGCGTGCGTCCATGGGTGCGGGTCGCCGGCGCCAGCGCGCGCGGGGCTTTGGAGCGGGAGAAGACAGAGCGAGCGAGTGTGCCGCGCGCGGAAGCGGGTGCCGCAAATACACCGCGCGAGGTACCGCTTCCTGCCGCGCGCCCAACTGCTTATACCGCGCGCGCGGTTATTGCGCGCCCGCTGGAGCCATCCGCCGAGTTGCGCGCGCTAAAATGAGTCTATTTACGGCACGGCGCCTGTTTAGCGCGCCTGTTGGAGATGCTCTAATGATGGATCCATTTTCATCCTAACATATGGGCCCACATGTCATACGGGTATCCACCGGATATCCATGGAGCAGAAATTATAACCATAACCAACCCATCTGTTCGCGGGTATCCGGATCCATGGACAGAAATGCGCTCCATACCCATGCCCAACTGGGTCGAGTATCCACGGATATCTAGTTCCATGGATAAAATTGCCATCCCTACTTCCAATCTATGTTTCCAAGAAAACCCCCATATTTTTGAAATAATTATGGATTTTTTATTTGTTTTCAATAGTAAATAAATAAATGTATCAATTATTATTTTTGTCTAACAAGCTGCCCTTACAATTGCGTTGACAATATCGACAAAGATAACAAGCGAACATGCAGCAACTCGGTCACAGCGCATAACAAACTCTGTGTCGTTGAATTTGGTTTGCGCATGCTGTGTAGGTTGGGTATGTTGATATCATGCACGAGGTGTCTACACATCATGCGCATCACGCCATATCACAGCCCCCTCTATCAATGTCCTATATTTATATTAATACAGATAGGGTCACACATACAATTCAAAACCTTATTTCACACGAATAGCTAAAATGTTAGCGTGTAGTGATAGAGAAGGGGTCATCGCCAATGAATCAAGAAAAAATGTGTGCAGTGGGGTGGTCTGTGCACATAATTTTTAAAGAAAACGTGTGAGATGATTCAACAATCGCACACGATCTAAATATTGAAACTGTTTGCTGCTAGGGAACTATAACACACGACACGCGAGGAGAACACAACCTATATGACAAGCAAGGTCGAAACAAAGTATGCTAGAAAAAAAAATCTAATTAGCCAGCCAACAAGCATACGAAGCAAGTAAAAGGTGCGGGAAAGGGTTAACCACCATTGAGTCTTGAATGTACATTTTATACCAAAGTTCACACTCTTTGGGAGTGTTAATCTTTGTTGGAGCGGTGCCGAAGCCAAATTTCTAGAACGTCATCAAGTTGCTCACTGTATTCTCCCTTAGATTCACCCCAACGGATGAGCCTCGGATCACTGGAGGTTGATCTTGAAGGCGACCACCACACCTTTACAAACTTTTCGAGAGCACACTATAATCAAGGAAGCTTTTGGAGGAACCTGTACCATCAAGAATGTATCCGGTGCACCCGCACTTGTGGTGCTACCGGTGCACTGAATGCCATAGAATATTTTTAAAAGTTTAAAAAAATTCTAGCATGTTAACACAACATCATTGTATAGTGTCGCAAAATTTTGTATACAATTTTGAAATATTTTTTGAGATACAATAATGACAAATTTGACATCAGTGTGATCATGGGTCAAATCTAGAGCCCGAGTTATGTTATGTACTATTCACTGTTGAATTTGTAGTTTTCTTTTTCGAGTTATGTTTTGAATTTGAACTTGAAATTTTGTGACAACCTACATTGATGTTGTGTGAGTGTGCTTAATTTTTTTAGAATTTTTTGAACATTTTAAAAGCAGATTGTGAGTTTAGTGCACCGGTAGCACCACAAGCTCCGGTGCCCCATATATTTTGCCCTGTACCGCCTAGATGACTAACTCCAAGAGTAACAAGTGTTAATGGATAAATCAAGTGGGGAACATGAATCAGTTTGGTGGAAGTGTAACTCGGTTCTTGCTCTCTCAAATCCCAAAGTATTGGAGTGTTTGGGTGGAAGGATTGAGAGTATTGAGAAAAATGGAGGTAAGCAATGGTGGAATAACTCACAAGACAATAGAGTTGAGCTGGAGGAGAAAGAAGGTGCTATTTATACCCCCTTCAATAAATGTAGTCATTGCCACCCTGGAGGCTTCATGTGCACAGGGTCACCCATGAGAATTCCCCAAACCCCGTCGGCTCGGGGTAGAGACCCCGTACGGACGAAGTGTCAATAGGATTTGCATTCGACCCCGTGGACATAGGGCGCCAGGGAGCATGCATATGGATTATCCAGGCAATAAACCTTGGACCCGTGGACAGGGGTAGGGGGCACATAGCATATCTGTGAAGGGTTTTGAGGTATTTCTTGAATGTTGTGTTGGGAAGGTTGGTGTATGAGTTTGTTGTGTACCCACAATTTCGTTCGAGCACTTGGACTCCTCTTAGTAGTGCGGTTGCCCTAGGAATCAAGTCAATTGAAACCAAAGCTTTGAGTCATAAAAAAACCACACCTTTATCCTTTTTGAAGTGGGAGGGGGCAATCATCTTCTTTTTAATCAGTCGAGAATCCAATGACCTGAGATGATGTTATAGCAACCGTCATTACTTTCACTAACTACATGATCATCACACAAAGTACCTTTTAGAGATAAATGCACTTTCAAACATCAAGGAGACTACAGAGTTAAAGGCTGAAGTAGGAGATATTGTATTTCATTTCGAGAGAAGAGAGGACAATAGTGATGCCCACAATATGGCTAGAACCTCACTAAGCTTAGCAGAAGGACGGCATTCTGTCCGGCGGCGCCCCCAACAATGCAAAACGATCTTCGATTGATGGATAGCTCGGTTGATCTTTCTCGGAAAAATGTGTGATTTGTTGGTTTTTCTCCAGAAAAAGGTGTGACCTGTTGGTTTTTCTTTTCTCACTTTTAGATTCTTTTTTTCACCTGTAGTTCTAATTCATTTTTTTTGTACCAACCTGCCTTTCGCTTCATTTTCATTTTGGTCGGTTTATTTTAGTTTTAAAAATGTCTACTAATTTGAGAAATGTTATGAATTTGAAAAGGTGTTCATAAATATTGGAATGTTTGTGAATTAGAAGATGTCCATGACTTTGAAAAAAATGATCTTTCAGTTAACATATATTTGATGATTTTAAAAACATTCATGAACTCAAAAAGTTCATGAGTTCAAAAAAATGTTCATTAATTTGAAAATTTATTCACAAATTAAAAAATATGCCCTAATTTTTTAAAATGTTCAGAATTCAGAAAATATTCACAAATCTGAAAATGTTCTTCTAGTTCCAAAATATTCAAAAATTTGGAAAATATTTATGAGTTTAAAAGATGTTCACAACTTAGAAAGTGTTTGCGGGTCGCTAATTCAAAAAATTGTCAGGAATTTATTTACTTTTTGAATTTTAAACCATGTTCGTCAATTTTTTCACAAATATTAAAAATGTTCAGGAATTCAAAAAATGTCTACAAACTAATTTTTACATGAATTTCGAAAATATTGGTGAATTTTTAAAATGTTCCCAAATTCAGAATTTATTCATGTATCTAGAAAAGTTCATGAGTCTACAAAATGTTCCAAATTTTAAAGTGTCAGCCAATTGATTCCCCCCGCAAATTCAGTGAATGTTTATTAATATGAAAAATTATAATGATTTAAAAAACTATTCATGAATATAAAATGTAAGTGAATTTTAAAAATGATCACATATTCAAACAATATTCCCAATTTATAAAAAAATATCCGTGGAACTAAAAAAATGTCTGAAAATTTTAAAAATGATCATGAATCCATTAATTGTTTACGCATATGAAAATGATTGGAAACTCAAATGTATTCCCCAATCCAATATATATTCATGGATTTAAAACTATTCATGAACTCAAAAAACAATTGTGCAATTAATAATAGGAAAAAAAGGAACATCAGAAAGATAAAAAGAAAAAGGAATAATCTCATAAGAAATAAACGAAAATAAGAAGAGAAAAACAGAAATGCCAACACTAAAAAAAGAACAAAAAACTGGCGTACTCGTCGATCGTTGGTAGCGAGCAGTATGGTACTGCTCGCTGTAAGCGATATATAGGATTCGTTCCACTACAGACAAACTGATTTTTCGGAGACCTGTCCTACATCACTGTTACTGGTTATATTTGTTTATTCCCATAATTTGTCAGACCTGTTTAAAAAATATGTTAAAGACATTTAAAGAAAAAGACCGGATGGTATATTATAATTTGTTTATGTAATCTTTGAAAGTGTTCATAGAATATTAATAAATGTTCATAGGACTAGAAAAATATTCGCATTTTTACAAAAAGATTAATGAGATTTTCGAAAAATGCTAAACATATGTTTAAAAATGTTCATAGTGTATTTAGAAAATGTTTGATGTGCATTTGATTATTTTTAATATTAAAAAATCTTCAATCTGTATATGAAAAATGTTTAACTTGTATAAAGAAAATGTTCAACGGGTATTACAAAATGTGGACTTGTATTCCAAAATAGAAAAGATAAAATAAAGAAGTGAAAATTAGTAAACGAAAAAAACTGGTAAAACATAAAAAAGAAGAAGAAGAGAAACACACACATAACCTTTTGAAAACTGGGTGGAAGGTTCCTTAAACCAACCCCTACTTGCATTAAAACCTTCCTAAAGCTGCTCGCACACAGCTTGTTGGGCTGGCCCATTTAAATAAGTTGTGTTGCCGAGGGTTTTAAGCAAGACCTAGCATTTGCAACGGTCAAGTTTTGCTCAAAAACCCAAATTGCGACGGTCAAGCTCGCTGGAACGGTTGGGTGACTTCGGGCTAGGCTCGTCATGCGTTGGATGTCCTCTGTTTCTCCTTCACTTTGCTACTGTCCATTTTACTCATCTGATCTCCACTCTTCATTTGAGTTTCGCCTCTATAACTCACACCAATCGATCGGTATATCTGCCCAAAACTGTATGTGTGTCTCGTATCAGATGGATCAATCACACATATTCCCTGCGTTCCAAAGTAATTAAAATTCTAGGATTTTTCCAAGTAACTTTAAGTTTGATCAAACGTATAGAAAAAATCCACAAAGATCTACAATATCAAATATATGTAATATAAAAATATATCTAATAATGGATCTAATGAAATAAATTTGGTTTTATAGATGTTGATTCATTTTTATATAGACTTGGTCAAACTTAATGAAGTTTGACTTAGGACACTCCTAGAACGTCAATTATTTTGGAACGGGGGGAGTATGAGGGAGTGATCGAGTGTGTCCACATACCACAGAAGCAACCAAGAATATACACATAAAACGACGATGTATGGAGTTACACCGGAATTAGATGCATTATTTAGAAACATAATCTCAGCTTCACCAAAGTTGCCCTACTTCCTTCCTATTTGTTTGTTTTGGATAGGGCGGACACATACCCCCCCCCCCCCCCCCCCGGGGGGAGAATCCCCGTATCTTCCCTCTTTGTCCATTGTGTCCACTTTGGTTTACGTGGCTAGTGTTTACCATGTTATTTATTATTGTATTACACATTTTTTATATTTATGATCTATGGAATACTTTTTTTTAATATGTGATGTTTGTAGTTTTTGGTGCACAAAAGTATGGGTTATTAGTGGGTGGTATTTTGCTCCATGGCAAAGGACTGAAGTGATTCTAGATAGCTGGCCAAGAATCTGCATGAAACATCCACGGGTGATGCTGGTTTTGCATGAACGATCTCATTGCAGACATACCAGGTACGCCACAGCAACATCATGAGCATGACACGCATAGACTCCTCAAGACCACCGGCTAGCTGAATAAACCAATCGTCACCGGTCGGGAGAATTTTAGTAATGTCAGGAAGAACCCATACTGCCGCCATTGCATGCCAAAGCGCTGAGCATTTACGCATGAAAAGTATCCTCATCAGCGCATCCACAGAACGGACAAGTTGCGACCACCTCCAGGTTTATCCACTGCTTGTTGCACCATGTAGGTAAGCAATTAGTGGCCAGGCGCCATGCAAAGTGCAAAACTTTTGGCGGCGCAGAACTAGACCAGACCGCATTCCACCCATCGCGTGATCCATCAGACCGAGAACTAGTAGAAGCAATCAAAGAATTATGTTGTTCTCCGCAGCAAGTCTATATGCACTTTTTACAGTAAACACACCTGACTTCTCCGGAGCCCAAGCGGTGAAGTCTTTTCCCAGCCAGGGTGACAGTCGGATTTTTGTTACCTCGCAGATATCAATAGGAAGGAAGAACTGTTGTAGTTTCGTGAGGTCCCATGCGCCATTGTGATCCAACAGTTCAGACACCCACTTGTATCTACAACGCCCTTCTTGAGTTATAAGGCCGCATGTAGGGTCCCGCCAAATACGAACATTTTGTCCATTTGGCTATCCTCCATACCAAACCTTTTTTCAATAGCTCCAAACCATAACTGACATCTTGCCATGTAGGAGATGGATTAGCAAAAAAACGGTGTCCTCCAAATTACCACTTGGATAATATTTGGCCTTCAAAAGTCGAGCACACAAACTGTTAGGGAATGCAATTAAGTATCAAGCTTGCCTGGCTAGGAGAGCCTGGTTGAAATGACCGAAGTCTCTAAATCCAAGTCCACCACGAGCTTTTGGCCTTGTCAATTTATTCCACGCATACCAATGTGTTTTCCTTTTTCCTTCCTCGGCACCCTAATAATAATTGCTGACCATGCAATTGAGATCATCGCATACACCCTTAAAAACTCTCATAATGTAAGTAGGTATTGATTGTGCAGCGGACTTGACCAATACTTCCTTACCAGCCTGAGTGGGGTGCCCATCATAAGAGAACAACCTCTTTGTTTTAACCATAATATTTTTAAATTTTCCTTTTGTCATCCTTCCATCAGGTGTCGGGAACCCCAAATATTTTTCCTCAAAGCCAGACGTGATAACCTGCAAAGTATTTTTGACCGCACTTATAGCATCTTGTGAATAAGAGTCACCAAAGAGAATACAGCCCTTCGCGGGGTTAAGCAATTGCCCAATGGCTTGACCATACACATCAAGCATACTTCTAACATGCGTAGCTTGTTGAAGAGTAACTTTGAAGAATAGTAGTGTGTCATCAGCAAACAACAAGTGGGAAATCCCTGGAGCTCTTCTATTAATTTTCAGTGGCAAATTACTTCCTTCCCCAATTTCTTTCTGAATAATTGCAGACAAACCATCAGCAACAAATAGGAACAAGTAAGGCGATAGTGGATCATTTTGTCGAAGACCACGCGACGCTACAAATGAATCCAAGATGGCTTCATTAAATTTCACGGAGTATCTCACTGAGGTTACACAAGACATAATCCAATTAACCCACCGTTGAGCGAAGCCAAGCTTTTACATCACTTGTCTAAGGTAATTCTAATCCACCCTATCATAAGATTTCGAGCGATCAAGCTTATAGGCACAAAAACTTTTAGTAGGATCCTTCTCCTGCTTTATATAATGAGTGCACTCGAATGCTACTAGAGCATTACCTGTGATCATCCACCCCGGAATAAAAGCACTCTAGGTTGGTGATATTATGTCATCAAGCACCCGCCGAGGTCTATTAACAAGACAGTTTGAAACCACCTTTTAAATTACATTACAAAGGCTAATAGGCCGAAAAACAGTAAGCTTAACCGGGTTAGTAATTTTTTGGATCATCTCTATTATTAAAGGAAAATCGGACGTCGTGATGGTTCGACCTCCTTCGCTCCCCCGTCTCGTACGACCTCCCTGCTCCCTCGCACGATTTTTCCATGAAAAAAAAAATTTAGCCATGACCCCCGCCCCGATCTCCCAACCCCTCGCACCCGATCCCCTCACGCGCCCACCCTTGCGATGCCCACCCATGATCTCCCCAACTCACCCGATCGCAGGGAGTCTACGAAGCAGTTTCAGCTTCCACGGTTCCACCCCATCAGCCACTGCCCATCCACTTCCCTCGTCCCATCTTCTCGCAACTCTCCTCATGGCCGACACCTCTCACCATCGCCACCATCTCCCGTACAAATCTTCGGCTCCATCCCCCGTGTCCCCGCCTGTGTCGACTTCTCCTCTTTTGCGACATGAACGGCGGTCGACTGGCTGACCGTTTCATTCTCGCCGTCGGTGGCCGCCGCCCTGCAGCTGCTACTCTAGGCATGGAGCGCCCTCTCCGTGCAGATGTTTAGAGGAGCGGTGATGCTATGCATGGCCATGTCGGTCATGGTGCTTGCCCAGATGGTCTTCCTCGGGATGGTTTGCGCCGCGACGAAGATGAGACAAGCCGCTGGCGGTGGCCAGCCTTTCTGCCGCGAGACAAAGAGGATGGCGGCTCCGCGACCTGCTTCCCCATGGTGCTTGTCCAGATCTTGATGTACAATGAGAGGTATGTACGCACGTATGGCTTGCTTAGTTAACATAGGTTGTTTAGGGTAAAGGCGATTAATTGAACGACCTTGAGTGTTGAGAGAGTCAGGGAGATCGAGCTAGCTAAACTTTGAAGAGGAGGTAGTAGTTAAGAATTTAGGATGGACTAATCTCATGGCATGGCGTCCACTAAAAAAATTTGTATCAGCTATCGATAGGGGCAGCTTGAAGGCTCACGCCATCTGTTGATCAATTAATTGTGCAGGTCCTTTGACGACTCCGCCGACCCGTCGCCATTTAAAGTCTTCAAGTTGGTAAACGGTGCATCTGCATGCATGTAGGAGCTGGTGAGTTGGAGTGTGAGCCATGAGCAGCGTGGACGTGTGGTACGAGGCCCGCCAGGACAAGGTGTGGTATGCCTACACCCGTCGCTGCAAGTTCCTTGCCATCTTCGACGTATCCTGCCCTGGAGTTCCTCGCCGACACCGTGCCGTTCCTCTTCCACGACCCAGGCCTCGCGCTCATGCAGACATACTTGGAGTTCAGTACGTTGAGCTCCTGTCCAATTGCATATGCATCCCTCGAAGGGTGGTTGCTAATTGTAGAAGCTGCTGCTATAACTGTATGTAATGAATGCAGACGAGTGCCTGCTGATGAGGACGCAAGAGATGTCCATGGACTACCATTTCAAGGTGGAGCAGCAAGCAGGGTCCTCACTCTGCTACTTCTTCGTATACAACTGGAGCCTCGCATGTGCTTGTTGATCCCTAATTTTAGGTCTTGGTATTTAGTTTTGCTTGGTTTGTTTGGAACTTCAGGTGTTTGTAACAGACATGAGTCGGACTAAAGACAACATGTAGTTAACCGTGAGTCAGACTGAAGAGTGAAGACAACATGCAGTTAACTGAAGTAAGCAGAGACAAACATAAAACAGTAAGGTACTTTGTTCCAATATATCTCAGATGTTGAAAGAAGATTAAAAGAGGTAAGACTTGCACCTGTACTAAACAGTTTGAATTGGCTCTTGAGAATCTTTGAAAGTGAAAACCATGATGTTCATATATCTGTGATTGATAGATCATGGTGTGCTGCTCAATGGTAGTCAGACTTCAATAAAAAGGACAAAAATATAAGAATAGTTCATCATCTTTTGACTGATTTTGAATCTAGGACAATAATTCAACATCTTATTCCACGGGTTTAAAAAGAAATAATTCAAAATCTGCAGATGATCGATCACTACTACGTCAAATCCAGATGCATTGTAAAAAGTAAATCATATTAGCGATGTCCCAACCCTGAAATTGATGTTTTTTATAGATTTTTTTTCAAAACTATGTTATTTTTTGTAGCAATTTCGGAAACTATAGGACGTAATGCAAAAAAACCAAAACTAGTAGCCCGTCGGCCATTCTTTGGCCGAAGTAGTACTTTTCGGCCACAGTTAGGCCGAAGTAGTACTTTTCGGCCACACTTAGACCGAAATAGACTTTTTGGTCAAGTCTATGCCGAAAAGTCACTTTTTGGTCAACCCTAGGCCGAAGTTGCATGGCTCATGCTGAAATGTATTTTGTCGCCACCCGTTTCCCGCCCACCCCTTCCCGCCACCCGTTTCCTGCCAACCCCTTCCCGCCATATGTTTCCGCCACCCATTTCCCGCGAATCCCTTCCCGCCTTATTTTCCCGCCAATCCGTTCCCGCCTTATTTTCCCGCCAATCCCTTCCCGCCTTATTTGCCCGCCAATCCCTTCCCGCCAACCCTTTCCCGCCATACCGCAGTTATTCTTTCCCGCCATTTTCTCCTCTGTATCTATAAAAACCCCCTTCAGGCGAAGGTGGATAAGCATTCCAGTGTAGTGTAGTCGAGATGTCCCATTATCCATTCGATCATAGTTTTCACCCTGAGATGAGCAGCACTCTGCTGAGTCTAGCTACCGATTTCAGGATGGACAATAGGATAGTCCCATGGGACGAACTCACCGGTAGTGACACCATAATGAATGAGTTGGCTCACCAACTACGTAGGTCTGGGTGGCCTGAAAGGACCTATGAGGAGGTACGTCAAGAACTTCTTAGGTTGCATGAAAGGTGGAAGAAGGTGGTGGAGCCGAAGAGTGAAACTTTCAGAAGGACTGCAGAAAAGCATCCATTTTTATGGACCGAGGAGAGCGAGGACGACGATGATATCTTCATGCCGCCGCTTCCGGGTTCTGCATCGTCGAAGGGCAAGAGTTCTGCATCCGCGAAGGGCAAGAGTTCTGTATCGACCAAGGGCAAGAGTTCTGCATCGACGAAGGGCAAGAGGAGCGCATCATCGAAGGGCAAGAGGGCTGCATCAACGGAGGATGACGATGATGACTTCATGTAGTATGTAAGATGTATTCCAGTTGTACCGTTTCATTCAGATGTATTTGCATTATTAGTTTGTATTGTATTATTGTAGTGTTCTATCTGAATTTCATTTTGTAGTATGTAAGATGTATTGCACAAGTTCAGCCGCACCGTTTAATTTAGATGTACTTGTATCTTAATTATCGGTTGTAGTCTATTTGGAAATGTAACTGAAATAAGAATGCGAATTAATAGTAATATGTCTCTCGCATACATAAAACAATATATGTCTCCTGATCACATAGAAGCAAGTGCGATAGTAACACATACATGAAGCATGTCTCATACATAAATACTGACACACAGCTGCGAATAGTCTGAAACTAACATAGATAATGAGTCATACATAGATAGATAAGCATATCACTGCGGGGGACGACGACGAGTCTAGGTCTTCCTCGGGTGAGGACCCGAAGGCGATAAGCGCTGAGGCGGTGGACGAGGCTCGCGATAACCACAACAATAGTTAACCTCATCTGTCACGGTCTGTGTCTCCTGCGTCGGTGGTGGTGGTGGAGTGTGAAACACTGTCTGCGAGAAGCCATAAATGTTTGTAGCTTGGTCATCATCCTCGCGGTCGCCCTCAAAGTACGAAGCACCACCACTAAGGATCGGTGACTACTCTGAATGCATGAACAGTTGCGACTGGTTGCCGCCTGCGGTAAAGTAAAATTGATACAAATGGATGAACGAAGCACCACCAGCAAGCATCAGTGACTGTTGAGAATGCAAGAATGATTACTACACTGTTCAAAAGAATGTAGTGAGTAGTGTTACCTAGATTCATCTGCTGATGCCAGTAAGTGCTCCTTGGCTGTGAAGGAGGTGGCTCATGCCAGGAAGAGCTCCCTGGCTGTGAAGGAGGTGGCTCATGCCAGGAAGAGCTCCCTGACTGTGAAGGAGGTGGCTCATGCCAGGAAGAGCTCCCTGGCTGTGAAGGAGGTGGCTCATGCCAGGAAGATCTCCCTGGCTGTGAAGGATGAGGTTCTGCACGGTGCACAGAGGGTCGTGGTTCTGAACGGTGCACAGAGGGTCGTGGTTCTGAATGTTGTACAGAGGGACGTGGTGGACGATGTGCTGGAGGAGGAAGTGCAACATCCGAAGTCCGTCTACACGTAACAGCTGCGTAAATCCCGCGTAGCTTGTCATCAGGACGCCTCAACCATGAGACGCCCTCTCGCGGTGGGATAGTTTCTCCCATCTGAAAGCGCCGCATTAAAGCAGAAACTTCCTCTCGCGCCTGTAGTGTCAAGTCACCCTGTACACAAAGAATGAACCAATTATATGCTCGTTGTATGATAGACACCACGAATAGACAACCAAGCGAATATGTCCAGATTAACAAAAGACTTAACATATGAGAACCAAGGCATTTACCGCATGGTGTCTGGTTCCCACAACAGAGGCAGTTGGGTACATATCGCTGGTGAGAGGGGCTTCGATCTGATCAGGAGCAGCTGATGGAACCACGTAGATCCTCGTTGTATGCCGGTAACGCTGCAGATACAACCCGAACATTTCCCAGTTAAAGGGCCGAACCTCACCCCAGATATTTGTCGCAGCGGTAGTCCATTCGTCAACGTAAGGGGTAATGCTCTCAAGCCAATAAGCCATGGACTTGTTTCCTCCTAGGCGACTGTCCCTGAGATTGACATGCGCGATACATGATTAGGTATATTATGAATGCAGAGCTGCCAACTAAAATAGTATTAGTACTTACTTGTGCACGTGGTCTGGCAAGTGTGGAATATCTGGAATCTCAGGCTGTTGATATAGACCGAACTGTCTCATCACCCTATGAAGAGACATCTCCTCAACCGTCACGTCGAACACCAACTTGGCCTTGGTCATCCAAAAGTGTCGATCTCTAGTGCACAATCTAGAAATCTCAACTGGGTACCTCAGATGATATAGCCTGAGGCGAGTATGGCTCCCAAATAACTTGATCCTCGTGCAAACTATCAAACTGCGCCATGAAGGACGGGTAGCATCCCCTAACCTGAGTATGCGCAAACTGTCTCTGTGCATGACAACAAATAAGCATTATTAATACTATTGAATGGCAAGAAATAATTGAATTAATTGTTACTTAATATAAAAGTACCTCTCGCCGTGCCAAACAGATCCCATAGTAGGTAAGTCGTCGATAGCAGGCACATAAGTCCCAGCTAAGTCCTCCAAACCAAAAGGTTTATCAACGTAGACATAGGGTCGTCCAATAGGGAACCTCTCGTATGACCAAAGCTGCAACAATAATGGACATCCAACAAGACTAGATTTTCTAGACTTCAACAAGCAAGCTTTGCACAGGCCTCTGTACGTAGCCGCTAACACAGCAGAACCAAAACTCCTTTGTAGAATATCTGCAAGGCAATGTGCGTCAGCTATCTCTCGTGCAATACCGATGAGTCGTGCATCGACAGTGGTCACGTGGTTCTCTGTAAACATTGTCTTGCCGAATAGCCAAAGAATATATGCCTCTAGGGACCGGTCAATCTGAGCCTTTGACAACTGAACGTCGGGATGTCCTAACGAGACAATCTACATAGAAACGTAATAATTGTATGAACATCGGACAACTAAAAAACAACATTTGTTTAAGTGGCCGTGATGGTTACCTGAAACTGGCTCAACCATCTAAAAAGAGGTCCATGAGGATCGTTGTCTATAGCCCTAGCAGTCGGGACTGCAGCCAAAAAACGGGTCTGCATCGCTGCTTGCCACCCAGATTCTGCCTCTAAGGGACCTATGGCAGCACCGGCCAGAGGTAATCCCAACAAGTAAGACACATCCTGTAAAGTAGGCGCCATCTCTCCCCAAGGAAAGTGAAATGTATGTGTTTATGGTCTCCATCTATCTACTAAGCAGGTAAGGAGTGACTTGTCGTAAGAGAAACGTCTCACTTGCCTCTTGTGTAACTGCAATGGTTCACCTGCCTCATCTAAGTCCGGACCATCAATCCACTCATCCAATGTACCCTCAACCAGCCGTGCCAAGGGTAGAAGTCCAGCCCAACTTAACCTACAAAATAAAGAGATTGTTCGCGGTTATGAAAAGTATGTCAAACATAGTAAGTCATTATATGGTCTCCATTATATGCACACATACCTATCAACCCATGAATCGTGTATCAGCCAGATAGTCTTTGGGGTACGAGTGACCAACACGTCTAAGTTGTCGCCCGCTTCCGTAAGGACGCCCCGGTGCTTTCTATCGATGTTACCATTAAGCAACGGATACGAAGACATATCTGCAATTCAAACAACAAATCTCAGATGCAAATAAAACATAGTATGACATATTACAAATTATAACATAGTCCTGACATATTACGAATTAAAACATAGTCCTGACATATTACATATTAAAACATAGTCCTGACATATTACAAATTAAAACATAGTCCTCACATATTACAAATTAAAACATAGTCCTGACATATTACATATTAAAACCCACTACGGCACATTATATAGCTTGTGAGTTATTTCTTCCTCGTCCGCCCCTTCGGCCTCGACTGCGACGACCACGTCTGCCTCTTGCTCCTATTGTCACAGCCGTCGATGTGGAAGCACTCGTCGATGCGGAAGAACCATCTTTGTTTAGGTCGGGACAATATTTCATCCTATGCCCATAAGCCGCGCATAACAAACATTGTCTGGTTGCTCCACCAGCTTCAGACTGGTCCATATCGTTCCGGATGCGGCGGGCCTTTCGTCTGCCCCTACTTGTTCGCCGAAGGTCTGGATGCGGGATGTGTACTCTCTCACCGTCGTTTACCTTGTTGAAATTGCCGACAACTCTAAACCCTGTCATCTCGCCTGTCCAGGTGTTGAGCTCTGCCTCTTTTAAATAGTATGGGGACACAAAGGATATAGCATCCAACTGAATCTGGCCACATGCAGCCAACACATGAGAGCAAGGTAGGTGCAGCAACTTCGGTGTGTGTCATGCAGCAAAGACCAATTCATTGGAGGCTCTTTCTCTATCCACTCAGAAAAATTCTTTATTGCCCTTTCCTTCTTTCTCTTAGTACTAGGAGGGTCAATTGCTGGCAAGTCACAAAGACCAACTGGCTCCTCTAGCTCCGCGATGAGTGCTGCTAATTTAACCTAATCTTCTTCCATTTTCTTCCTTGCACGGACCTGCTTGCATAATTTTTTGAACAAGTTCATCAACCGCTTGTTCTTGAACTGTGAGAAAAAATTAGCCCCAAGATGGCGCATGCACTACCGGCTCTACAAGTCCCTCCAAGGTGTTGGTTCGTCATCTGCTGGATTACGAAGTGTCTTCACGGCCTTCAATATACCAGCATGTCTGTCATGAATGACACACACGTTTGGTCGGTCCTTCACGATGGCAATTTTCACTTGGCGGAAGAACCATACCCAGCTGAGAAAGTTCTCACCCTCCACAAATGCCATGGCAAGTGGGATGATTTGATTGTTCCCGTCCACACCAATAGCAGTCAGGATTTGCCCTCTATACTGACCGGTCAGGAATGTACCATCCACAAATATAACAGGAGGACAATACTGGAAAGCTTCGATGCACATAGCAAAAGAGAAGAACACTCGTTTCAACACCTTGAAATCTGGTATACTCAGCAACCTCATGTGTTGTACGTTCACATAAGTGCCGGGATTCCTCTCCTTCAGTATGCCCAGGAGACGGACAACATTATCATATGAGTCGAAGAACGTCCCAAACCTTTCCTCCATAGCCTTCTGCTTAGCCCTCCAAGCCTTCCCATAAGGAATGACATAATTCCATCTGACCTTCACTGCTGTCTGGATGTGTTTTGCTTCCATATCTTTCTTCTCTACTATCTCAGTATACATGAGTTGCGCAATGAGACTTGAAGTCAGGTTCGGATGCTTCACCAGCAGGTTCGTCCTCACACAATTATGTGGGACGACAATGGTGACAACCCAGTGGATGTCATACTTCGGCACGTGACCGTGCACCTTCCCAGGACAACCTGTTACAACACATTTCACGGTATAGTTTGTTGGACTTGATATGTGTGTCTTGAAAACCCTCTGCGTAGACATAGCCCACTTTATCACCGCATACTTCAATTTTTTCTTTGTATCAAACATAGCCCCTATTTGTACTTGGTTCATATTATACTGCCATGGAGTCTCATGGCCATCGTTCACCGTAAGGCCGGTGGATATGTCCTGCTCCCATGCAGAAGGAATCGGTACCTCAACTTCATCCTCAGAATTTTCAGAATCCAGTTCCTCCACCAATCCATCCTCGTCCTCTTCCTCCATCACCCTCTGCATTTCATCCCCTTCCTCATCCCCATTAGCAAAACCAGAAACAGCTAATATTATCGACTGGCTACTCTGCCCAGTATCAGGACCACAAACATTGTGTGGCACGTAGTCTGACACTTTCTTCGGTTGGCTAGCATCCACATCTTGTGGCTGTGACCCGGATAAAACAATCTCGTTAGCCACTTCACTGCCTTGGCCGGGTTCATACCCCCTGTGGAGTTGTACGATATTCTCCTCCTTCGACACAGGTTGCACAAGTGCATATGGATGGATTCTTCAGTCTCGGCAGCGTCTTAACAGGGACAACCAATGCTGGCTCCTATCTACCGGCATCAACTCCCACTTGACATTTTTACAAGATTTGGTCCACAATGCATGAATACTGACGGAACATACTTCAGGATCCAGACCGAAACTAGTTGTCAACCAGTACTTCAACTGTCTAATGTCTAGTCTGTCCGGGTCAGCTAGTGTCATGACGCCATTTTTAAACTCGCTAAGATCAACCCCCAACTCATTATATCGAACATTACCAGCGCCGTAGTAAACATTCAGATTTACTGATTCAGACATTTTCACCTGTCAGACATTGTCATTTTCTCATTAATCACAACGAACTATGCGCTAAAATGCCTCCAAAAATATATTAACACTAAAATTCACAATATGACTTATATACACTAACTAAACTATATTAATCACAATATACACTAATATTATCCGCTACACGAACTATGCGTTAAAATGCCTCCAAAAATATATTAACACTAAAATTCACAATATACACTAATATTATCCGCTACACGAACTATGCGCTAAAATGCCTCCAAAAATATATTAACACTAAAATTCACGATATACACTAATATTATCCGCTACACGAACTATGCGCTAAAATGCCTCCTAAATTAAATTAACACTGAAATTCACAACGAACACTAATATTATCCGCTACACGAACTATGCGCTAATATTTACATAATATTTGTGACGACGTGATTATACCTTTGAAGTGTGTGTCCGCTTCGTGCTTCTCTCTTTGACTCAGCGGCACCAGCCACCTCGCGAAGTACTTGCACCACCGGAGAACGACAACACCGCCCCCGACGACCGGAGGTTCAACTCCGGTCAGCCCCAACCTGCTCCTCCTCCTCACCACCTCCTCCTCTGCAGCTGCTGCTACTAGTCACCACCACCTACTACCCGTCCTCCTCTCCACCATGGCTGCTCCTCCCCAAACACATCAAAAACTATCCCATAGCAAAAAATAACACCGTAGGCCGGTGGAGATTGCTATGATCTACCGATTCTGTGGGTTGGATTTGCAAATGTGTGGCAAATGGAGGAGATCGGCGCGGGGGGGGGGGGGGTTCTACAGAGAAGAACTGAGAAAGAGAGAAAGGGAAACGAAGAACAGAGCACAGCGCAGGGGCGAACACTAGTAGAAAAAGGGTCGAACGAATTTGCATTAATGTCGGTTCGTGTTGAACCTTTAGTACCGGTTCGTGGCACGAACCGGTACTAAAGGGGTGGTGGCAGGCTGGCGTCAGGCCGGGGCCCCACGATCACCTTTAGTACCGGTTCGTGCCACGAACCGGTACTAAAGGTCTAATCTTTAGTACCGGTTCGTGGCACGAACCGGTACTAAAGGGGTCTAACCTATAGTACCGGTTCGTGCCACGAACCGGTACTAAAGGTCCCATTTTCAAACTCTACCCCCCCCCCCCTTGGATCGCCTTTTCAGTTTTAAAAAAATAAAAGAAAATAATGGAAATGTCAAAAAAATAAAAGAAAATAAGTTTCTCATGTGATATGTGGTCTAGTTGTTGGGAAAATTTGCAAATGTGAATTTTGACTTTATTTGCAAAATCTCTCTGAAATTTGTAAAAATGGGCATAACTTTTGCATACTAACTCGGATGAAAAAGTTTTTTATATGAAAAATCATCTACTCGAAAAGTTACATCCAAATTTAACGGGGGGGAACCCCGTTAAACATTTTTAAAATCCTCAAAAACCTAATAGAAAAAAAGTTACGGGGCTTTTAAGATCTAGAGTGGAAAAAATTGAAAAATATTCAAACAGTGGGCAAACTGTGGTCAAACAATGGTCAAACTAATTATTCTAGAATATTAGTGTTACTAAATAATTATTTTAGTTATTTCAATTTTGGTCAAATCTGGTCAAACTATGGTCAAACAATGGTCAAACTAATTATTCAAGAAATATTAGTGTTACTAAATAATTATTGTTTTTTAAAACAATAGTTTCAAACTCAAACAGTGAAATGTGTCACTTCATGCTCAAGCAAAATTCCTGAAGGTTAATAGGATTGACATCTTACTATTGTCAGGAAAACAACAAGTGCAGACTTGGAGCGAGGGAGAATAGAACCCGGAAGTTAAGCGTGCTCGGACTGGAGTAGTGAGAGGGATGGGTGACCGGTCGGGAAGTTAGATGATTTGGAATGAGTGATTCACACTTGAGCAGTTAAGAGAGGTGATTAGAGACTAAATCATCAAATAATTCAAAAAATTTAAAATAAAAAAAAACAATTTTTTTTCCAAAATTTTCAAAAAAAAAACCTTTAGTACCGGTTGCTAACACCAACCGGTACTAAAGGTCTCCCGTACCAGGGCGCGAGCTCACGCCACGTGGTGGCACTTTAGTGCCGGTTCGTGCTGAACCGGTACTAAAAGGGGGGGGGGGCTTTAGTGCCGAAATAATAGTGCCGGTTCCATAACCGGCACTAAAGGCCCTTACGAACTGGTGCTATTGCCCGGTTTTCTACTAGTGGAACGGTGCTTATCCGCACATTTTCGGCCTAGATCTGGCCGAAAGCGGCTTCAGTCGAAGCCTGGCCGAAAAGGCCAGCTTCGGTCACTGGTGGGCCGAAAACGGCCCAGTTTGGCCGCCTAGCAGCCGAAGCTACTATTTTCGGCCGGGCCCCCGCCAACAGCGAGTTTTCGGCCCAAGCGCGGCCGAAAAGCCTACTTTGGCCATGGCCTGGCCGAAAACTCCCTTTTCGGCCCACTCCTGGCCGACGGGTTACTAGTTTTGCGTTTTTTTCATTCTACGCTATAGTTTCCGAAATTGCTACAAAAAACATGATAGTTTTGAAAAAAAATCATATACTGATGTGCAGAGTTCCAAATTGGGAAATTTTCGATCATGATATGATTTGGAGAGTTGATGCATGATTTCAGATGGCTACCAAATTGGAAAATTTTGAACCTTCACCAATATAGAGGTATTTCACACGTGCATGTTTGTTTCATGATTGCAGGTGCATGTCGGATTCAGTTTGTGCATGAAAAGTATGTGTATGCGTATACCAATAATGATAATGATAGCTTTATTTTCAAATTCAAATGCACATGTTGTGCGCATGACAAGTGCGTGAATAAATTTGTATCATGTTGCCTGCACATCAAGGTTACAATTTTTTTCTGAATAATGTGTCACATTTTGATTCTTGTGTACAAAATATTGATGTGTGCAGAACTACTTCCCATCGTGAGTGAGCCAGAATGCATGACGTATTCTCATAGCCTACTGCCACCAATCAAGTATCAAGGTGGTTCTCGATTGATATCGAGCTTGATGAGTACTTCCACTCTCATAGTGTCGTTGATCCAGGCCCCATCTGCATGGGAGCTACTATTTTCTTTGATAGATTGGAAAAGGAGATGCTTTGATAGGAGAAAAGGAACCGGAAGAGCATGACAGAGAAAGACATCGAATGGGCATAGCAGAAGAACCTTTCATGCAAATGTCATTATGTACATTTTCGTTGTTATATGTTGAGAACCTGAAGAATACACACACATTTATATATTTCCTGTGATTGTAGTATGTTCTCGTAATTTTCTGTTAATCAGGCATGTCGGTTGTCCACCCTAATGTTCCTGTCCCTCTGAACTCATCACATGTTCTCGATTTTCAGTCATGCTTTCACCTTTGATATACAACTGTCTTAGGCTCAATGTAATATTGAAACTTGGAGGTTATCAAATCATATGCTTTTGGGGCTGTAAGAGCTTAAACTAACTATTGCACACATTTTGGCTCTAGATTTACTGTTTGTATTTGTCCATGATGATGAAAAGGCGCACATAGAGCTGGATTTGGTAAGCTTCTCTGTTCTCAAGGAGGTCAAACGATCCCTCATGAGAAAGCGTCAGTAAATAGTCCTCTTTTGCGAGTCAATTGTATTTTGGTTTGGAAGTAGTATATGTTGTTTAAAAGGGTCTATTTTTTAGAAGAAAAAATATATATTATTCTCTTGTTTCTGTATACAAGATTTTGCCACTTCACGTAGTTCATGTTTCCTTTTAGTTAGTTATGACCAGTATTGCTTAAGATTCCTTTCAACAAACTAATTACCAAAAGAGCGATGAGAATATTTTTTTTGATTTGCTAAAAATATATAATATATAATACAAGATTTTGAAAAGAGGGCTCACACTGTGGCAAAAAAAGGTGAAGGGAAAGAAATGGCAATAAGAAAAATATCGCTTTATCTTCTTGCCATGGGAGAGTGGTTAAAGAGACACGACAATTACCTTTGAAGGAAGAAGCAGGAGGGAAGAAGCGTAGTGAGAATCAATTTGTTGTTATAGAAATTCGAATCACATGGTGTCATGTTAGACACAAAATTCTTAATTAAAACAATTATTTAATGAATACGCATTTTGTTTCTCCGTGGCAACGCACGGGCATTCAGCTAATAACAATAATAGTATCATTCACCTCAGTGGGCATGACTCTGGTGCGGAAAAATTCCTTAGACAGAAGCGACGATACCTTCCTGTAGGGTCCTTCGGTACGCTGAAAAAATCTAGCCGGAAAATCGTTCGGTCTGAGCGCCTTTAATGGGCCTATCTGAAAAAATGTGTCAGAAATTTATTTTTCTATGAACTCACTACAAAGTTTTTTTCCTCGAATACGCATAGCATGCGTATCTTGCATTATATATAGACAAAAAGGGTACAAGAACCCTCCACCGAGGGTGTTACAACACACCCACACCACCATACACTATCCTTGGTCTACGTCTCGCCCATTACCCACATGTGTATCCGCCCAAAGAATCGCTCCATGTCGGACCTTATGAGGCCTGCCGTCCTCCAAGCTCTACCTTCCGCAAGAAGCCTATCGAGTAGTCTACTAAGTGATGGTGACTCCCCCTTGAACACGATCCCATTGCAGTGCTTCCACAATTCCCAAAGCACAAGGATGATGATGGCTCGCAAATCCTTCTCCGGCGTGCCCTCGATGCCCTTGTTCAGTAGCCATTCAGGGAGCGCGCCATCCTGCGCTGGTGTCCACTCCGGCTTAGTCAAAGCCGTGCCCTACAAGCAAAATGCCCTGGAGAAAGCACACTGTAACATGATGTGATTCATCGTTTTGCCCTCTTGATCGCACAATGGGCATGCGTCCTGGTGCGGAAGCCCCCTCCTAGCCAAGTGGTCCAAGGTTCAACATCGGTTGCGGACTGCGAGCCATAGGAAGAAACTGCACTTGGGGGGGGGGGGGGGAGGGGGGGGGGCTTTTCCAGGTTACTGCCGCCGTCGGAGCTACTTCCCTGCCCATGAACTTGGCGGAGTATGCCGAACGGGCAGAGTAGATCCCGTCTTGCTCCCACGCCCATGTGATCTCGTCAGGCACTCCATCCTGGAATTGCACCGCTTCAACTCTCACCCATAGCTCCATAAATTCCACAAGCGTCGGCCCGTCCATGTCCGGACCAATATTATGTGCCCATGTTCCGCTCGCCACGGCCTCGTTCACATGCACTACAAAGTTTTTCATTTGTCTCCACTGAGACCAGCGGTTCAATCAAGTTCACACATGTTTTAGTGGGAAGTATTCTCAAGAAAAGATAAAAATATATGGAAGTAATCTATAAATGCAGAAGAATACTATAAATTAAAGTGTAAAAAGCGAAGAAGAAGAAGAAGAAGAAGAAGACATGGGCTTATTTTATCCACCAGAAAGTAGGATACACTTATGTGCGTGGACGTGCGCAACGTTTGAACTACTTAGCATGACCTTTTGCAACGCTGTCATGTTCCCCCAAATCACCCTATATATGGGTGGGTTTCTCTTTCCACGAGCTGCGAACTAGCATGATCCATTTTTCGAAAGTAACTATTGTATATTCATTTATGTTTAATTATCCCGCGTATGTGCCACACAAAATATCTAGCTTGTTTCTCTAAATTATCCTTGCATTTGGTAGGCTCACTTTCATATGCCGCATAATTACCTAATATTGTTATGTAGTAATTAAAATTTATAATTGTACCTATTCAAACCTCACCCCCCTCCCCCCCCCCTCTAGGTCCATCTCGATCCTTTCAACGACGCCACAGTGATCTCCCATGACGCCTCCACACTACCACTCCAAAATCGCCAACACTAGCCCACTAGCACCTCTACACCCTGCTACCCCTAGCTCATCTGCATCAAAACATTGTGTTGACCGCGTTGAATGAGTGGTGGATGTTGATGTCCATGATGGGCAAGAGGGTAGGGTGCAAAGCATCTGTGGCCATGCAACCCCCTTCCCGACATCCCATTTTGCGGGTGGATCCACCGTCGGGTTTCGCATTGAAAACTCCACGACCACCCTTCCAATCCTCTTGCCATGGAATGTATCAGAGAGGAGCGCACCCAACCCTTCACCTAACCCTTGCCACTATCAAATCCAGATAATTGACGCCGAAAATCACGTGTGAGAAAGGTTGAGGAGATGTTCCTGGATGAGCTTGCAAAAAGACGTGAAGGCCTCCTCGATTTTGGCCCCCGACGAGCGACTGCGGCAGATTTCCGTCGATGAGCAATGCAAAGTGAAGGAATTAGTACGTGAGCAAAATGACAAATGGGAGATGAAGAGAGATATAGAGAGGAGGGGGCATGTGTATCAGACGTTCATTTTTTAATGTGCGGTTGCGATTTTATTGTGCGGGTTCCACAAAAGAGCGAACGGTTGCTATGTGACATGGCCAACCGCGCCCAACGTCAAGATTGATGATGCGGGGTCCAACGGGCTAACGAGCATCAAACTAAGATGGAAAGGAGTGAACGCCAGCTCCTTATCAGTTCCAAAACAAAAAAAACTCTTTCCGAGTTGAGAAGCAACAATCAGGTTAATCCATAGTACTCTTTCAATGGCGCGATTAGCCACAGTCATGTTGTCTTGTTCAATAACTGGATTGATGAACTCAAGCTTGAGGAGCTTGGGCCGCAGGCCGCTCACTGGAAAGCTAGGTTCACATTCTACTCCCTCTCTCTCCATTGTGATGCATCTAGGATCTAACTATTGTTCGCTCATCTTAGACTCTGGGGAAACAACAATGGTACATGCTTCAACTGTTTCTTCTTTGAGAAGCAATGGTTCGGGTAGTCTGGCTTTGGGAGAGGGAGGAGGATCTTCAACAAATGGCAGGAGGCCTTGTACCCGGCCCACACGTATGGGCCCCTATTTGAGGTCGTCGGCCAGTGGCAACACTACATTCTACGACTTTGTCACTCTGTCATAGGCTTTCTCAAACTCTTAAAGCCAGACTTTGAGAAAGTCTATGACACAATGAGCTAGGGCTTCTTAGAGGAAGTTATGCACAAGGAAAATCGATGCATCATGCAGTTGGTTTTAGGGGGGCAGATGGCAATGACATTAATGGAGCAAGGCCCTTTTTAGGAACTCGAGGAGGGAATGTTAGGGTGACCCACTCACACTCCTCTTTCTATGCCAACATGTAATGCATATTAAATTTTTCCTAAGTCAAAAGTTGTGAAGTTCGACCAACAATATAGATAAATATTTGAATATTTACAATATCAAATCAATATCATTAGGTTCATCATAGAAATTCTGGATCTACTTGTGAGGCACAGAGAATTGGCTACTCGGGGTTTGACCAACCAAACCATCGTTGGACCAAAATTACCTGGTATTGATAGTTTAAGGGCGAAAATTTCCAGATATTTAAAATAGAGCATGAGTTTACACTAGTAGAAAAAGGCCCATTTATCCCGATTTATAAGCCCATTTCTCCCGGTTCAGGAACCAGGACTAAAGGGTCGGTACTAAAGCCCAATACCTTTAGTCCTGGTTCTTATACCAACCGGGACAGATGGGGCTCCACGTGGCCGCTGCCGCTTGCCCAGGCAGGAGGGCCTTTTGTCCCGGTTGGTAACATGATGCGGAGCATCCCAAGGTCTTCCCCATGGACCTACCATCGTATCACCAAGTGCCTAGTGGACCCATGACACGAGCACGTGCAAGAGCTCTCGAAACCGAGGTGACATCTCTCCTTTCACAATTCCACTTCGATGCACATGAGACATGGCTACTATATCAAATGGAGACATTGTGCATACTCAGGCACCAAGGAGTTAGCCATGGAGGGGCTAAGGAGCAAGGAGAATCAGAAGAGGAAGATGGACGTGAAGATGGAGAAGAAGAAGGGCAAAATCAGCAGAAGCCCGGACGATCCGGACCACGGCCCGGACGATCCGTGTGGAGGACACCCGAAGATTCACCACGAGGTCGGATGATACGGACCCAGTACCGGATCATCCGGACATACCCGGACATCCGGACCTCCCGCAGCGGCCCCAACATAGCCGGACCATCCAGACGCCGACCCAGATCTTCCGGACCCCCGAAGCCCGGATCATCCGGACCAACATCCGGATCATCCGGACAGTGCCTGCGTGCATGATGTTGGGCCGAGGCCCTTGTACCCCTTTCCCCCCAACTCCTATATAAATGACTCCTCCACCTCTTTTCTAGGGTTAGCAAAGGATTAGCTCATATTTGTGTGAGAGCTTTTCTCATCCACTTGGTTACCTTCTCCTCGGAGATCGTGCCTCCTCAGAGAAGATCCTTCCAAGCGGATTCAAGACCCCATCACGGGAAGAACCTCAAGACCTCCTCATGGAGAAGATCGTGCTACTTGTATCGTCCTTATTTGATTGTGGATCATGTATCTCATCGTGTTTCGAGGATCTAGCACATGTGTAATCGAATCTTGTTTGTTTGAGTGATTCTCTCGTGTTTTCCCTTGCATTTCCCCCCTCGTGTTCTTCGTGTTCTTCGTATGATCCGCTCCAATCGTGAAACATCAGGACACCTAGGTTTCTACCCTACATCATCTTGGTATCAGAGTCAGGTTGATCACGGATTTGGAGCCTCCACACCTTGTGTTCTAGCTTGATTTTGTTGTTTTTCGTCCTAATCCGAAAATTCGCACAAAAATAGCCCCCCAAATTTTTTTGTGATTTGTGAGTTTTGATGAAATTTTGTTGGTTTTGATCCGTGAATTTGTTGTGTTGCAAGTGGATCTAGCCTTTCCCCACCATCTCCACCTCGTCATCCATCCAAAATCCATGAAATCCTCAGATTTGTCCCCGTTCTCGAGTTCATCCCGAGCCATCCCCGAGCGCAGTTGACCCGCCCGGATCATCAGGCTTCTGACCCGGATCATCCGGATCCGCACGGATCATCCGGCTCCTTGCCCGGATTATCCGGCTTCCTCTGCTGAAACTGCATTTTCTGCAGTTTTTATCCACCGCCACCTACGCCTCCGCATACCCACTTCGACCACCACCACCTAACTTCCGCAAACCCATTTCACTACAAAAAAAGACACATCCGTGACATTTTGGGCCGAACAAAAAAATTTCTGTCATACATATGACACTTCTATGACGATAACTGTGACAAAACCCGGTATCATCATAGATGTGGTGGGCTCCTACTTCTATGACAAAAAACCATGACAGAAAATGGGCTTTTCGTCCTGGGCGGGCTGGAGACGCAGTTGCATAACATTCTTTGGGCCGTTCATGACGGAAAAAACCGTGGTAGAAGCGAGGGGGGGATTTCAGGGAGTTCCTGGTTATGGTGGGAGGTCGGGGGCCAAGCAATGCGTGTTTCTCTCGTACACGTACGCGCGTGTGTGCGAGGCATTGGCTCTAACTGAACCCAAGCGAGGCGTTGGGCTCTAACTGAACCCGAGCGATTACACTGCAGGCTACGCGTTACTGAACCCGAGCGATCGATCGATGGCTATTAACTGAACCCGATCGAGTGATTTCTTCGCTACTGCTGCTAACTAAAGCCGATCGATGCTGCCTCTGGGATGAACAGTGAGCATTGCAGGGGGGTTGGATGAACAGTGAGCGGTGGCGTTGCCTCTGGATGAACAGGACCCCGTGGTGTGGTGGAGGGCTGGATGAACAGTAGACGATGGAGGGGTGGTTGAACAGGACCTCATGGTGTGGAGGGCTGGATGAACAGTAGACGATGGAGGGGTGGTTGAACAGTGGCCGGTGGAGTAGCGCACGGTGGAGGCTGGAGGAGGTCGACGGTGGAGATGAACAGTATCCCGTGGAATCCCGTTTTGCGGTACGCCACACCCCTCCCGATGCCGATGCACAACGTCAAGAACAACAACTACGAGAAGCTCAAGCACTTGAGGCGCAACGTGCCATTCACGATTCAAGTCGAGCCGTAGCCAACCGAGGCCGACAAGCTCGTGAGCATCAAGAAGCGCTTCGTGATGAAGTTCAAGAGCGGATTTATCAAGCACCTGTGCATCGTCATGCTCCTCGTCAAGATCAACAAGCTCCTCCACAAGCTAGACAATGAAGGAAGTATGCCCTAGAGGCAATAATAAAGTTATTATTTATTTCCTTATATCATGATAAATGTTTATTATTCATGCTAGAATTGTATTAACCGGAAACATAATACATGTGTGAATACATAGACAAACAGAGTGTCACTAGTATGCCTCTACTTGACTAGCTCGTTAATCAAAGATGGTTATGTTTCCTAACCATGAATAAAGAGTTGTTATTTGATTAACGGGATCACATCATTAGTTGAATGATCTGATTGACATGACCCATTCCATTAGCTTATCACCCGATCGTTTAGTATGTTGCTATTGCTTTCTTCATGACTTATACATGTTCCTATGACTATGAGATTATGCAACTCCCGTTTGCCGGAGGAACACTTTGTGTGCTACCAAACGTCACAACGTAACTGGGTGATTATAAAGGTGCTCTACAGGTGTCTCCAAAGGTACATGTTGGGTTGGCGTATTTCGAGATTAGGATTTGTCACTCCGATTGTCGGAGAGGTATCTCTGGGCCCTCTCGGTAATGCACATCACATAAGCCTTGCAAGTATTGCAACTAATGAGTTAGTTGTGAGATGATGTATTACGGAACGAGTAAAGAGACTTGCCGGTGACGAGATTGAACTAGGTATTGAGATACCGACGATCGAATCTCGGGCAAGTAACATACCGATGACAAAGGGAACAACATATGTTGTTATGCGGTCTGACCGATAAAGATCTTCGTAGAATATGTAGGAACCAATATGAGCATCCAGGTTCCGCTATTGGTTATTGACCAGAGACGTGTCTCGGTCATGTCTACATTGTTCTCGAACCGTAGAGTCCGCATGCTTAACGTTACAATGACAGTTTCATTATGAGTTTATGTATTTTGAAGTACCGAAGGTTGTTCGGAGTCCCGAATGTGATCACGAACATGACGAGGAGTCTCGAAATGGTCGAGACATAAAGATCGATATATTGGACGACTATATTCGGACACCGGAAGTATTCCGGGTGATTTCGGAGAAAACCGGAGTGCCGGAGGGGTTATCGGAACCCCCCGGGGAAGTATTGGGCCTTAGTGGGCCTGAGGGGAGAGAGAGGGCAGCAGCCCAGGAGGTGGCGCCCCCCATGGGGAGTTCGAATTGGACTAGGGAGGGGGGCGCGGCCCCTCTTTCCCTCTCCCTCTCCCTCTCTTTCCTTCCCCCTCTTTCTTCCTAGTTGGACTAGGAAAGGGGAGTCCTACTCCCACTAGGAGGAGGACTCCCCCCTCTCTTTGGCGCGCCCCATAGGGCCGGCCGGCCTCCCCCCTTGCTCCTTTATATACGGGGGCAGGGGCACCCTAGGACACACAAGTTGATCTTCGTGATCGTTCCTTAGCCGTGTGCGGTGCCCCCCTCCACCATATTACACCTCGGTCATATTGTAGTAGTGAAAGTGCGTTATATCGACTAGAGGGGGGGTGAATAGGAGATTTTTATGAAAGTCTTCAAAACGTGGAAGTTATGAAGACAAATAGAGTGGATAGGCCTATCACTATGCAGCGGAAGTTAGATTACACAACGCAAGCCATAGTCAAGTATACAATATAGTGAAAGCACAGTGACAAACAGCTTCAGTGTAATGAGGATCGGGTAGGAAGAAGTTATGAAGCCAAACAGATCATACAGTCAAGTTGTGAAGACAGAAGATAAAGCAAGCATGCAATGGCTTCACAATGTGTACTGGTAAGTAAAGGGAGGTGAAGATGAAACCAGTGACACGTTGAAGACAATGATATGTTGGACCAGTTCAAGTTGCTGTGACAACTGTACGTCTGATTGGAGCGGCTAGGTATTTAAACCAAAGGACACACAGTCCCGGACACCCAGTCCTGAACACGCAGCTCAGGACACCCAGTCCTCACCGTTTTCTCCTTGAGCTAAGGTCACACAGACCTCACCCAATCACTCTGGTAAGTCTTCAAGGTAGACTCCCAAACCTTCACAGACTTCGTTCACCGGCAATCCACAATTTCTCTTGGATGCTCAGAACGGGACGCCTAACCGTCTGGAGGATGCACAGTCCTCAAGTGTAATAAGTCTTCAGATCACTCAGACAAGAAGACTTAAGTGATGCCCAATTACTCTAGCTCTGGGTGGTTAGGGCTTTTCTCCTCGCTAGGGATTTTCTCTCAAAGGCTTCGAGGTGGGTTGCTCTCAAACGACAAAAGCCGTGCACTGAAATCTGAGCAGCCAACCATTTATGGTTGTAGGGGTGGACTATTTATAGCCACTTGGCAACCCGACCTGATTTGTCCGAAATGACCCTGGGTCACTAAGGAACTGACACGTGTACTAACGGTCGGATTTCGAACTCACACAGCAACTTTACTTGGGCTACAAGTAAAGCTGACTTGTCTGACTTTGGACAAGATTTTCTCTCATTGTCTTCACTCGAAGACATAGGATTTGAATTAGGCATCACTTCAGTCATCCAGACTGGTTCTCTTGGACCCCACTTAACAGTACGGTGGTTCCTATGACACAACATGAATGAAGTAAAACTACGAAGGATCTAAGTCTTCGAGTTCCATAGGCTTCATGGGGAGTCTTCACATGTCATTGTCTTCGACATGAATATCTTCATAAATCACCATTGTCTTCAATGTCTTCGTACATTTTTGGGGGTCATCTCTGGTAGTTAAACCGAATCAATGAGGGACTTCTACCTGTGTTATCCTGCAATTCTCACAAACACATTAGTCCCTCAACTAGGTTTGTCGTCAATACTCCAAAACCAACTAGGGGTGGCACTAGATGCACTTACAATCTCCCCCTTTTTGGTGATTGATGACAAACTAGTTGAAGTTTTCAATAGGGAATATAATTTGTGAAATTGTAAAGGAATTGTCTTCATAAGCTGCAAGGGCTCCCCCTGAAGATGTGCATATAAGTGATTTGCTTCTGGAACGCAAATGCACATGGCAGGTTGTACTTGTGGGAATCCACTTCAACTTATGATGACAATCCATCATGCATGTAAAGGTATATGAAGAGAATGACATGCATAATGAAAAATGGACATCTACGAAATGATATAAGTGCGGAAATTATCGTCGTACATGCGGAATTTATCTTCGCACAAACACAGTAGCAAACAAGTAGCAGACGACCATCAAGTTTAAGTGTTACAACTCGAAGAACCAAATGTAGCAAAACGAGAGTTGTAAGCATGAAGCAAAATGCAAAATATAAAGCAACCGCCCATATTATTGACCCGCTTGAAGACTATAAACATCATATGCTTCTCCCCCTTTTGTCAGTGATGACCAAAAAGGTTTGAAGACATAGAGTTTTCTACGCGTTCCCAGGCGCAGCAGGGTCGGTGGAGGCGTTTGGTGGTGCTAACGAGCTTGGTGCAGGGTCGACGCGCGCTGAAGAAGGTGGTGGTGATGTAGCGTCGTCTTCTTCCTCAATGATTTTTCCAGTCACTGTGGCAGCAGAGGAAGAGAACTCTGATTCTTCAAGCGACGGAGTTCCGCACAGCACAGCTCTTCTGGGGGGTGTGGAGTCAAACTTGAATCTTTCTTTGAAGCCATCCTCTTGAAGTTCAGCTTCAGTGCACATCATGTTGAGGCCTTTCCAAGTGCGGCGACAGGTTTCATGTGCGACAAAGGCATTCTTGGTGGCCAAATTTCTGATGCGATTGACATCTTGCATGATACTGCGCATCTGTCTTTTGAGCCAGTCGTGATGCCTATCTTGCTTTTGGTGCAGAGCCACAAGAAGTTCACGGTCAGTGAGTGTACGAGCGCATTTCTTGGGTCTCTGTGCAGCTGTGCTGTCAGTGGCTTCAGTTGATGCAGGGGCACGTGTGGTGCCAGCCATTGGATACACTCTGGAGATGGCTTCAACACCTTCATCATTCTGCGTGAAGCTCTGGTGTTCTGCATTCTGAAGACATAGTGGTTGCTTGGCAGGCTCAGGATATATTGCTTCAGCAGAGATGTCCACATCAGGTAAGAAGATTCGATGGTTGCGGGCAGAGGGCTGATAGGAGATAGCAGAGTGGAGCTTGATTAGCCTCATAACCCATGGAGCATAAATCTTCAAACCAAAGAGATCTGAGCCAGACGCTGCAAGTTGGCGTATAAAGGGATCCTGAGCATTGAAGCATTTGCCATGCAGGATACAAAAGATGAGAGTCTTCATGGCACCTTCAACCTTGGCATATCGAGAGTGCCCCTTAATGGGCCATAGAGTCCGCCTGACGATGTGATATATAGTTCTGGGCAGGTACTCTAAGTCTTCAACGAAGAACTCAGTTGGGTAAGGTGCATCAGGAAGCAATGGCTTCATCATTGAGAGCATCTGACTCATATTGGGCTCAGGTAGCTGAAATATGCTCTCAATTGCTTCAGCATGGAGTTGGCAGCCTTCTTCGAAGAGTTCGCCAGGAGTGGGTAGGCCGGTAAGCTCAATGATATCGAATGCATTGGCTTCATGATGGACATTTCCAGTCATCCACTCCAGGACCCAAGTCTTCGGATCTCTGTTGTAGCCTTTGATATGCAATGTGGCATAGAACTGGAGCAGAAGCTCTTCATTCCAGTGCTCTTCATCTGTGATAAACGGCAGCAGGCCAACTTGCTTGAAGCAGTCCAGTGCTTCTTCCAGACCAGGCAGACCAGCAACAGCTTCAACCTCAAGGCGCTGGTGGGGAAAGATACGGCCTTGGTTGTATAGGACGCAGGAGTAGTAGCTGTGCTATGGGTAGCTCCAGAACCTATCTGATACAATCCGTTCCCGTGAATAAGGGTTCTTGGAGCTGTTGAAGAAAGTGTTGTCTGCCTTGAAGCTATTGACGTTAAAGGAGCCAGGAGCTGATGCAGGACCTGGGAACCTTGGCAGTCGTGGGATTGGCTTCTGGACCTGGGGCCTGTGCGCAACATGATAGTTGAACTGTGGACCGGCAGCAGACTCAGGCACAGAAGGTTCAGAGGAAGTAGCTTCAGTGTCTCTTGAAGCTGTTGGTTGGTCGGGCTCCACACTTGCTTCAGTGTTGGTTGTGGCAGCCGCAATGTTTTCAGCCTCAACACGTGTAGTGAGAGGGACGGATTCAGGTACGTTCTCCTTGAGAACTTCTTCTTGTTGGTGCGGGGGAGATGGAGCTTGAGGTTCTTCTTCATGTTCTTCTTCATGTTCTTCGGCTGATGCAGCGGGAATGGCGTCAGCAGCCTGAGCCCTTGGCCCTTTGCGAAGCCTACGAAATGCAGGCGACGCTGGTGGAGTTGCAGTGGGCTGGGGCTCATTCTCTTCCTCCTGCGGGTGATCTTGGGTGATTGGCGTCAAGGGACGACCAATGCTGATCATTTCGCTTGTTTCAAGCTGAGGAAGGACTGCATCACCTTGCACATTGTGTTGGAGGCCAATGTCTTCAGCAGCGTTGGGGTCGGCTGCTGGAATGTCTTCAGCGTGCGGAGCCTCTGTGGAAGCAGGCTCATGCACGGTCAGCTGACGATCTTCGCTAGGAAAGCGGACGGAGAGGGGTTCGACTATCAAGGGCTCTGTGGGAGCAGCCCGAGACTTCTTGGTCTTGCGCTTCTTGATGGCGGGGTCAAAAGGAGAGGCTTCAGGGTGTTTCCTCTTCCTTGCTTCAGCTTCGGCTGTCCTTGTCTTCTTAAGCTCTGAAGCGGTTGAGTGGTGCTTTGGCTTCGAGCCAGTCTTGGCAGTGGGGAAGACAATCGGAACAGCTTCTTGCCTTGGTGCCTCTGGTTCAGTCACAGTGGGCTTCTTCTTTTTCTTTGCGGCCATCCTGGGGTCGATGCCGGGACGCCCAAGTGCCTTGCGCTTCTCGGCCTCATTGTAGGCCTACACACAGAGGTCAGCTAAAGTCTTCATGCGCTCACGCGAACCCTGAGCTTCTGCACGTTTCTTCATAAAATTTTCCTTCAACTCGTGCAGCATGACCTTGAAGTCCTTGACTTCTTGGACGCTGAGCTGGGCCAGATTCTGCTTGAACTGAGCCTTTTCAAAATCTATCTTCTGCTTCAGTTCAACTATGCGGTGGGCAATTGCGAGTTCTGAAGCGATAGCGCCTTGGAAGGCTACGCTGAGGCCAATGGGCAGCTGCAGATCATCGAAGCTGATGTTGGGTGTATCAAACCACTCATCAATGAAGTTGTGGATTATTGCTGCATCAAACAGAGGCAGATTGTTGAAGATTTCAGCCTCCTCCTTGCTCTTGATGAGCTGCTCAAGAGCGTCATCGGCAAGATCTTCGTCACTTGACAGATCAATGGCCTCGCAGCGCAGAATGGCAGCGGCAGTGAGCTCTTTGCCAGTGTGTGGCTGAGGCTTCTTGGCTTCTTGGGGCTTGGAGACTCGTGATAAGTCTTCAGACTGCACACTTGCTTCAGGAGGTGCAGTGGCCAATGGATTCACTCTGGAGATTTTGGGAGAAGCGGCTGGCTTTGAAGCTTTTGGCTTCTTCTTCATCTGCTTCGGCTCCGGTGCAGCAGGAGCATCATCAGACTCAGTGTCTGCTGGAGGGTCGTTCACGGCAGTCCCTTGGACTAGAATGCGAGTGATGAGGCCTTCGAGATTGGCATACGGCCCGATGACATTGGGATTTGCGTCGCGTGTGCCATCTGCCCTTGGTTTAGAGGGACCAGGATTGAAGTCCAATCCAAACTCCTTCTTGTTTTGCTTCGCAGAGTTCTGAGCAAATTGGAAGTTGCGCTTGAATAGATTGTCATCGCGACACCAGAGCAGTGATGACAGATGTGCTTTAGCTGGCTGTGGTCCTCTGACCATGCATGGATAGAAGCCTTGAGCAATGGCTTCGTCTCTGGACCGGGGTACGAGATTTTTGTACAATACATCTCCCCATGGTCTCTTGATGGCGCACTTCTCTGCATATTCCTTTGTGACGAAGCGGTATTGGAACCACTGCTCTGCCCAATATCTTCGAATCCATTGGATTCGTGTCTTGCGCTGACCATAGCTCTCTTCAGGATCAGTCTGGTACATTTCTGCCAAGTCTTCAGGCAGATCTTTAGACGTTTCACCATGTCTCTGTCTGCCTCCCTTCCTTGCTAGTTTTTCTGCTGCCATGAAGCTTAACTTGGAAGGCTTCAAGAGATTCAAAGTCTTCAAAGGCTTCCTTTTGTTTGACCAACAGGAACTTGCTTCGGGAGAATTGATGTGACGTTGTAAGAACTCTGCAAATGAGTGCAGACTATGAGAACCAAAAGATTCTCCCACGGACATGTACGTGTGACAGCATTAAGGTGCGAGGGAAGGGGAAGAGGTCATATGCATTCTCAGAAGATTTTGAAGATAAATCAGTTTAGAAGATATTGACCTCATCATGCGAAGACATTCACTTTATAGAAAAGAAGTTGGTTCCAAATTTGTACGAACCCATAGATCAGTACAAGTGAGGAATCTAACTACTTCATGAAGAACAAGTGAATATACTAGGCAAGTTATGAGATGCAGATGAGAGAGATGAAACTTGTGTGAATAGAAACTTCTTATGGCAGAAAGTGACTAAGCTATAGGATCAAATGAGGCTGTAAAAGTGGTTTTATTTACCACACTTGGAACTGCTAGACGAGGTGAGAGTTGAGGCCGAGCAGTTCGATCCTCCGTGCCCTAACTTGGCGACGGAAGACACCTACGGCGACGGCGGAGAGACCGATGTCCGCAGTCGGCGTGAGAACGGCATCGGAGAGGTTGCGGCAGTGAAGCACTTCGTCGCCGGCGTCGTTGAGAGTTAGCGGTGGCGCTAGGGTTCGTGCGAGGGTGGAAGAAGGGATAATGACCGCAGTGAATCATGTATTTATAGGGATAGGGGCGGCACTGCGCTATTACTCAGGTGCCCCTGGCGATTCGCATCTGATCAGTACGTGGCCAGCATGCGGTATTGTGGGGGCAGTTCCACCCCCCACGCACGCCTTGTTTTTTGGGTGCCGTTCCTACTTCTCCGGATTTCTTGTTGATGTAATAACTTTGAAAACGGTTTTAAAGTTTGTCTCCGTGTCTTCAGCTGACAAGGATGCAGTGAAGACATTCGCCAGTTTCAATAGAATGCATATGACTTGGAGAGATAGAGTTTGAGGTAGGAAGCATGGAGAGGTTAGGGTCCGATCACATTCACTTAGTTCAAAAGATTCAAACAAGAAGACATAGCTATAAGTGAATGTTGTAGAGGACAGAACACCAGTACATATATGATCAACATAGTGAAGATAATCATGAAGACATGTTGAGATTGAAGCCAAACCAAATGTGAAGACATAGCAAATGTAACGCCATGAGTGACACACTTCAAGCAGAAAATTTGGTGGTGGCGTTACCCACCGTATAGGAAGTATTAGACCCAGACACGGCGCACAATTATCGTGGCGCTCCGAAGTCAAATTCCATGTTAATGTATTCACACTTAGAATGTATGTCTTCATTGATTGAAGATATACGTTACTTCGTGTGTTGCACATCTAAGTCATCAACATGCATAAGTGTTAGGATGTGTGCCTGATCACAGGACATTTGAGGACTCCAAGATGTTTAGCTCACACCATAACTTGCAAAATCTCTTCTCATCCAAGGGCTTGGTGAAGATATCTTCCAATTGCTCTTCAGTGTTGACGTGTATGATATCAATATCTTCCTTTGCAACATGATCTCTGAGAAAATGATGACGAATTTCAATGTGCTTTGTCTTCAAGTGCTGAACTGGGTTGTTGGCGATCTTGATGGCGCTTTCGTTGTCGCAGTAAAGTGGCACTTGCTTTAGATGAATGTCATAATCCTTGAGGGTTTGCTTCATCCATAGAAGCTGAGCGCAGCAGGATCCAGCAGCAATGTATTCAGATTCAGCAGTGGAGAGAGATACACAGTTCTGCTTCTTTGAAGACCAACATACAAGTGATCGGCCCAGAAAGTGACATGTGCCTGACGTGGACTTCCGATCAACCTTGTCACCAGCGTAATCAGCATCCAAAAATCCAACCAGATCAAACTCTGAGCCCTTTGGATACCATAACCCTAGAGTTGGGGTGTGAGCCAAATATCGAAGAATTCGCTTCACAGCTAAGTGATGCGACTCCTTTGGTGCCGCTTGGAATCGAGCACACATGCAAATACTAAGCATAATATCTGGCCTAGATGCACATAAATAAAGCAAAGAACCAATCATGGAGCGGTATACCTTTTGATCAAACTCTTTACCATTGTCGTCAGAACCCAGATGATGTTTGGCTGGCATTGGTGTTGTGAAGCCTTTGCAGTGTTGCATACCGAACTTCTTCAGGCAATCTTTGAGATACTTCTCTTGAGATATGAAGATGCCATTGCATTGTTGCCGTATTTGAAGACCGAGGAAGAATTTCAGCTCCCCCATCATAGACATCTGATATTGCTCTTGCATCATATATCTGAATTCCTCACTGTACTTCTTATTGGTGCAGCCGAAGATAATGTCATCCACATATATTTGGCACACAAACAGTTCACCATCATATGTCTTCGTGAAGAGAGTGGGATCTAGGGAACCAGGTATGAAGCCTTTGCTCTTCAGGAAGAATTTGAGTGTATCATACCAGGCCCGAGGGGCTTGTTTGAGGCCATATAGTGCCTTATTGAGCTTGTAAACCATGTCAGGATGTTTTGGATCTTCAAACCCAGGTGGTTGTGCAACATACACTTCTTCTTTAATTTTGCCATTGAGAAAGGCACTCTTCACATCCATTTGATACAGAATTATGTTGTGATGATTTGCATAGGCCAGCAGTATGCGGATGGCTTCAAGTCTGGCCACAGGAGCAAATGTTTCATCGAAGTCAATGCCTTCCACTTGAGTATATCCTTGAGCAACGAGACGAGCCTTGTTTCTGACGACTTGGCCATGCTCATCTTGCTTGTTGCGGTATATCCATTTGGTACCTATTATGTTATGCTTCCGTGGATCAGGACGCTTAACCAACTCCCATACATTGTTCAGCTCAAACTGCTGAAGCTCTTCTTGCATAGCTTGAATCCATTCAGGTTCCATAAAAGCTTCATCAACTTTCTTGGGTTCTGTGATTGAAACGAATGCGAAGTGTCCGCAGAAATTTGCCGGTTGAGTTGCCCTTGAACGAGTCAGTGGACCAGGTGCATTGATGCTATCAATTATTCTGTCAATCTGCACTTCATTGGCAACACGAGGATGTAGGGGTCGAAGACTTTGCTCTTGCTGATCTACGTTGTCATGGGGAGGAATGTCTTCAGGCTGAGCATTGTCTTCGTGTGGATCAGGTGCTGAGATGATGAGTTCTTCTTCAGGATGAGCTTCAGAAGGTATAATTTCTCTAGTTCCCATTAGCTTGATTGATTCACTGGCTGGAATTCATCTAGCACATTTGGCAGTTGCTCTCTTTGTGACCCATTGGTCTCATCGAACCGCACATCCACTGTTTCAACCACTTTGTAGTGAAAGAGATTGAAGACTCTGTAGGAGTGCGAGTCCTTTCCATATCCAAGCATAAAGCCCTCATGTGCTTTTGGAGCAAATTTTGAGGTGTGGTGAGGGTCCTTGATCCGGCATCTTGATCCAAATACTCTGAAGTAACTGACATTTGGCTTCTTGCCAGTTAGAAGTTCATAAGATGTCTTGTTCAGAAGCTTGTGAAGATATACCCGGTTGATAGTATGGCATGCAGTGTCAATGGCTTCAGTCCAGAATTTTCTTGGAGTCTTGTAGTCATCTAGCATTGTTCTGGCCATCTCAATGAGTGTTCTGTTCTTGCGTTCGACGATGCCATTCTGTTGTGGCGTGTACGGGGCTGAGAATTCATGAGTGATGCACAATGTATCAAGATATGTGTCAAGGCCAGTGTTCTTGAATTCAGTGCCATTGTCACTTCTGATGTGCTTTATCTTGGCGCCATAATTGTTCATAGCCCGATTTGCGAAGCATCTGAAGACATCCTGCACTTCAGTCTTGTAAAGGATTATGTGCACCCAAGTATATCTAGAGTAGTCATCAACAATGACGAAGCCATAGAGGCAAGCAGTAGTGGAAAAAGTTGAGTAGTGAGTGGGACCAAAGAGATCCATGTGAAGCAGTTCGAAGGGTTGAGTAGTGGTCATGATTGTCTTCGAAGGATGTTTTGCCCTTGTCATCTTCCCTTCACAGGCACCGCATAAGTGATCTTTCTTGAACTTGACGCCCTCGATGCCTATGACATGCTTCTTCTTCGCAAGGGTGTGGAGGTTCCTCATGCCAGCATGCCCAAGCCTCCGATGCCAAAGCCAGCATTCTGAAGCCTTTGCGAGAAGACATACTGCAAGCTGTGGCCCTGCTGAGAAATCTACCATGTACAAATCATCTTTCCGATACCCTTCAAACACTAGAGACTTGTCAGATTCCATTAGTACCAGGCAACGATATTTTCCAAAAATTACAATCATGTTCAAATCGCAAAGCATTGAGACAGACATTAAGTTGAAGCCAAGGGATTCAACAAACATGAATTTATCCATGTGTTGATCCTTTGAGATTGCAACTCTACCTAGACCCAGTACCTTACTTTTACCAGTGTCAGCGAATGTTATGTGGCTCTTGTCAGATGGACATAAGGTTGAGTCCATAAAGAGACTTCTTTTGCCAGTCATGTGATTTGTACACCCACTGTCAATAATCCATTCTGAAGACTCTGAAGTCACTGGTGTCGTACCCTACAATGCAGTTAGGGGGATAGGCTTCATGAAGAGTGTTGTGAAGCAAAAACATTTAACGAACCAGTGGATTATGAAAACTTAGATCCAGGTTAGGACAAGTAGGGAGAGTAGCATGCGATTCAGGTATGAAATACATAGTGATGCCATTCAGGCATTTGATCTTGCGCCCCACAAGATTTTTAAGGTCCCCAGCAATAGCGTCAGAAGATTTTGGTTTTCTGCTGGAGACCTTTCCCTGCAAAAGAGAGTTAAGCTTTCTTAACCACCCACATCTTCAAGGGTGGCTTAGAAGCAATAAGTCTAAGTGCAGCATCTGAGAATTTTGGCTTTGGAGCCCTAGCAAACAGTCTAGCATGTGGGCAATAGTACTCATAAGAATAGGCAGAATAGTTCTTGGTCATATGAGCATGACGGTTTGAAGAACCGCTCTCATATGCCTGAGCATGGTTTCCCTGCAAAACATTTGCGTTAGTGCGACTCAGGTGAGTCCTCTGCCTATATGAAGCCTTTGGACCATATGAAGCCTTTGGTCTGAGGTTTGTCTTCTTCATGTGAGGTGTCATGAGGACATTCACAGGAAGATTCTCAAGACACGTTTTTGGAACCCAGATCTTCTTCATAGGCAGTCCATTCCTGCAGTTAGTACCAATGTACCTGGCAAATACTTCACCATTCTGATTCTTAAACAGTTTATAGTTTGCATCAAAGGATTCATCAATGATAATAGGATTAGCACAAGTGAAGCCAGATAGATTGGATGGATCTGCTGAGGATTCCTTTGCAGCAACCCATGTGGTTTTGGGGTACTGCTCAGGTTTCCAGTAAGAGCCATCTGCATTAATTTTCCTCACAAACCCAACACCCTCTTTCCTAGGGTTTCGGTTCAGAATCTGCTTCTTGAGGACATCACATAATGTCTGATGTCCTTTGAGACTTTTGTACATCCCTGTTTCAAGCAATGTCTTCAACCTAGCATTCTCATCAGCAATAGCAGTGGTATCCTCAGCAGAGGGGTTAGTTACCACTTCAACAGTTGAAGATATTGCAACAGCAGTAGCAGTGGAACATTCAGCAACAGAAGTAGCATTATCACGCTCAATGCATTTAAGGCATGGTGGTTCAAATCCTTCCTGAGCGGAACTGATTTGTTCGGCTCGAAGTGACTCGTTTTCCTTTTGAAGATCTTCATGATCCGCTCTCAACTTCTCAAGATCTTGCTTCTTTTGAAGATAATCATAGAAAAGCTTTTCATGAGTAGTTGAGAGAGTCTCAAGACGATCTTCGAGTTCCTGATACTTAACATGAAGATTTTTTATGTCTTCAATTAAGGATTCAGAACGAGTCATTTCAGCACCCAACAGATCATCGCTTCTGTCTAACAGTTTTTGAATGTGTTCCATGGCCTTTTGTTGTTCAGTTGCAATTTTAGCAAGTGTTTTGTAGCTGGGTTTTGAATCACAATCAGAGTCATCGTCACTTGATGTTTGATAGTGAGTAGTGCGTGTGTTTACCTTGGCACCACGTTCCATGAAGCAGTAGGTAGGAGTAGAGTCATCCTTGTCATTTGCATCGGTGTTGGCGATGAAGTCATTGTCTTCAGTGTTGAAGATGGACTTGGCGACGTAGGCTGTAGCCAGACTCGCAATGCCTGAATCAGACTCCTCCTCAGACTCCACCTCTGCCTCCTCAGAAGCGGACTCCTCCTCTGAATCCATTTCCTTGCCAACAAACGCACGAGCCTTGCCAGATGAACTCTTCTTGTGTGTTGAAGACTTTGAGGAAGACTTGGAAGAAGACTTTGAGTATTTCTTCTTCTTCTTATCGTCAGAGTCATATTCCTTGCTCTTCTTCTTCTTTCTGCTCTCATTGTCCCATTGTGGACACTCAGAGATGAAGTGTCCAGTTTTCTTGCACTTGTGACATGTTTTCTTCTTGTAGTCATGAGCCGAAGCTTCATCATTCCTTGAGCTTGATCGTGAAGACTTTCTGAAGCCTTTCTTCTTGGTGAATTTCTGGAACTTCTTCACTAGCATTGCAAGTTCCCTTCCAATGTCTTCAGGATCATCAGAACTGCTGTCAGATTCTTCTTCAGATGAGGACACAACTTTTGCCTTCAAGGCACGAGTTCTCCCATAGTTTGGACCGTAGATATCTCTTTTCTCAGAAAGCTGAAACTCATGTGTGTTGAGCCTCTCAAGTATGTCAGACGGATCGAGTGTCTTGAAGTCTGGACGTTCTTGAATCATCAGGGCTAGGATGTCAAACGAACTGTCAAGTGATCTCAGCAGCGTCTTGACGATTTCATGTTTGGTGATCTCAGTGGCGCCGAGGGCTTGAAGCTCATTTGTGATGTCAGTGAGCCGATCAAATGTGTGCTGGACATTCTCATTGTCATTTCGCTTGAAGCGGTTGAAGAGGTTGCGAAGAACACTGATTCTCTGATCTCTCTGGGTTGAGATGCCTTCATTGACCTTGGAGAGCCAGTCCCAAACCAGCTTGGATGTCTTCAAGGCACTCACACGGCCGTACTGTCCCTTGGTCAGATGACCACAGATAATATTCTTGGTAGTGGAGTCCAGTTGAGTGAACTTCTTGACATCAGCAGCAGTGACACCTTCTCCAGCCTTGGGAATGCCGTTTTCGACGACATACCATAGGTCGACGTCAATGGCTTCAAGATGCATGCGCATCTTATTCTTACAGTAGGGATATTCAGTTCCATCGAAGACGGGGCACGCAGCGGAGACTTTAATTATCCCTGCAGTCGACATAGCTAAAACTCCAGGTGGTTAAACCAAATCACACGAAACAAGAGAGCACCTTGCTCTGATACCAATTGAAAGTGCGTTATATCGACTAGAGGGGGGTGAATAGGCGATTTTTATGAAAGTCTTCAAAACGTGGAAGTTATGAAGACAAACAGAGTGGATAGGCCTATCACTATGCAGCGGAAGTTAGATTACACAACGCAAGCCATAGTCAAGTATACAATATAGTGAAAGCACAGTGACAAACAGCTTCAGTGTAATGAGGATCAGGTAGGAAGAAGTTATGAAGCCAAACAGATCATACAGTCAAGTTGTGAAGACAGAAGATAAAGCAAGCATGCAATGGCTTCACAATGTGTACTGGTAAGTAAAGGGAGGTGAAGATGAAACTAGTGACACGTTGAAGACAATGATATGTTGGACCAGTTCCAGTTGCTGTGACAACTGTACGTCTCGATGGAGCGGCTAGGTATTTAAACCAAAGGACACACAGTCCCGGACACCCAGTCCTGAACACGCAGCTCAGGACACCCAGTCCTCACCGTTTTCTCCTTGAGCTAAGGTCACACAGACCTCGCCCAATCACTCTGGTAAGTCTTCAAGGTAGACTCCCAAACCTTCACAGACTTCGTTCACCGGCAATCCACAATTTCTCTTGGATGCTCAGAACGCGACGCCTAACCGTCTGGAGGATGCACAGTCCTCAAGTGTAATAAGTCTTCAGATCACTCAGACAAGAAGACTTAAGTGATGCCCAATTACTCTGGCTCTGGGTGGTTAGGGCTTTTCTCCTCGCTAGGTATTTTCTCTCAAAGGCTTCGAGGTGGGTTGCTCTCAAACGACAAAAGCCGTGCACTGAAATCTGAGTAGCCAACCGTTTATGGTTGTAGGGGTGGACTATTTATAGCCACTTGGCAACCCGACCTGATTTGTCCAAGATGACCCTGGGTCACTAAGGAACTGACACGTGTACTAACGGTCGGATTTCGAACTCACACGGCAACTTTACTTGGGCTACAAGTAAAGCTGACTTGTCTGACTCTGGACAAGATTTTCTCTCATTGTCTTCACTTGAAGACATAGGATTTGAATTAGGCATCACTTCAGTCATCCAGACTGGTTCTCTTGGACCCCACTTAACAGTACGGTGGTTCCTATGACACAACATGAATGAAGTAAAACTATGAAGGATCTAAGTCTTCGAGTTCCATAGGCTTCATGGGGAGTCTTCACATGTCATTGTCTTCGACATGAATGTCTTCATAAACCACCATTGTCTTCAATGTCTTCGTACATTTTTGGGGGTCATCTCTGGTAGTTAAACCGAATCAATGAGGGACTTCTACCTGTGTTATCCTGCAATTCTCACAAACACATTAGTCCCTCAACTAGGTTTGTCGTCAATACTCCAAAACCAACTAGGGGTGGCACTAGATGCACTTACAAGTAGTGCTTAGGCGAAGCCCTACGACGGTTGAACATCAAGATCGTCACCATGCCGTCGTGCTGATGGAACTCCTCCCCGAAGCTTTGCTGGATCGGGGCCCGGGGAGCATCATCGAGCTGAACGTGTGCCAAGAACTCGGAGGTATCGGAGTAACGGTGCTTGGATCGGTTGGACCGGGAAGACGTACGACTACTTCCTCTACGTTGCATCAACGCTTCCGCTTCGGTCTACGAGGGTACGTAGACAACACTCTCCCCTCTCGTTGCTATGCATCACCATGATCTTGCGTGTGCGTAGGAAATTTTTTGAAATTACTACGTTCCCAACAAACAAGACCATCAAGTTCATCACGAGCATGAAGACAATGGACCTCCTCCAAGACAAGAGCAACTTGAGGTCGAAAACCCTCCTCGACAAGAGCAACATGAGGTTATCAATCCTCAACAACATGGGTGTCATCATCCCCGACCCCAACACAATGAAGAGCAATGATACGGCAAGCTAAAGTTCACCATGCCCAAGTTCACCGGAAGCAATCACCCCGAAGAGTACATTTCATGGGCATTGAAGGTTGACAAAATCTTCCGCTTGCACAACTATGATGAAGAGAAGAAGATCGTGATGGCATCCCTTGAATTCCAAGACTACGTCCTCATTTGGTGGGAACAAGTCATTGAACACCGATAGGCCAAAGGTGAACCACCCATCACAACTTGGGCGCAAATGAAGGAAGTCATGAGAGCACGGTTTGTGCCAACCTACTACCACCGCGACCTCTTCAAGAAACTCCAACTCCTCAAGCAAGGAACCAAGAGCGTTGAAGAGTACTACAAAGAAATGGAGATTGCCATGATACGAGCCAATGTCACGGAAGATGATGAAAAAACTATGCCACGTTTCTTGAATGGACTCAATCACCCTATCAAGAAGATAGCTGATTTCCAACCATACTCAAACCTCATCGAGCTAGTGAATCAAGCTACCAAGGCGTAACGCCGACTACAAGATGACTTCAAGTACACCAAGTTCTCATCAAAGTCCTATGGCCTCTCCAACAATCAAGCTTCAACGACTCCAACAATTTCTACCTCAACCAAGCCATCTACAAGCAACGGCGACAAGCCAAGTTACAACAAAACTAATACAACCTCAAGTCGTCCTCCTACTACAAGCAACATCAAGCCAAGAGCTTCTTCATCTACTCCGACCAATGAGACCATCAAGACAAGTTCCTTCAAATGCTTCACATGCGACAATGGAGGCCACAAGTCCTTCGAGTGTACCAACAAGAACACCATGATCCTCAACGACGACGGAACATATGACTCCATGAGTGACAAGGAGATGGAAGCCCTTGAGCAAGTTGCCATGCACCGGCAAGTGAACGAAGATGAAGATCATCAAGTCTTTTGTGACGAAGATTCGAGCCCCGCTCTCGTTGTCTCCAAGGTCTTGACTCTTCAACATCAACAAGATGAAGACCAAAGATGCCATATCTTCCACACCAAGGCCGGCATAAATGGAAGGTTCGTCAAGGTCATCATCGATGGAGGGAGTTGTCATAACTTGGCAAGTGAAGAACTATGCTCCAAGCTCCAATTGGTCAAGTCGAAGCACCCGCACCCCTACAAGGTTCAATGGCTTAGTGACTCCGGCACGATCCAAGTCGAGCATACGGTGAAAGTTTCCTTCAAGATAGGAGCTTATGAAGACACTTTGGAGTGCGATGTTGTTCCTATGTCCGTTTGCCACCTCCTCCTTGGACGGCCATGGCAATTCGACCGAGGTGTGATCCACAATGGACGTACAAACCACTATAGCTTCAAGATGGAAGGAAAGGAGTACGTTCTACAACCTATGTCTCCAAGCCAAGTAATCGCCGACAAACAAGCCACCCATCATGGAGAGTCTAGTGAGAGAGCGAACCACCAAAAAGAGAGTGAGCGCCACAAGCCCAAATTGAGTCCCTCCATGATGAGCAACAAAAGGAACCTAGTCCTATTTGCAACAAAAAGAGAGATGAGAGAAGTGTGTGAGAACCCATCGAGTGTCATCCACTATGTCCTAATATGCAAAGATGAGGAGACAAAGACTAACACTCCTAATCCGCTTCCTCTAGTGTTTGCCAACTTGTTGCTGGAATTCGAGGATGTTTTTCCCGATGAGCTACTCCCGGTCTCCCTCCTCTACGTGGCATTGAGCACCAAATCGACCTCATCCCCCCTTGCTCCTTTATATACGGGGGCAGGGGGCACCCTAGGACACACAAGTTGATCTTCGTGATCGTTCCTTAGCCGTGTGCGGTGCCCCCCTCCACCATATTCCACCTCGGTCATATTGTAGTAGTGCTTAGGCGAAGCCCTGCGACGGTTGAACATCAAGATCGTCACCATGACGTCGTGCTGACGGAACTCCTCCCCGAAGCTTTGCTGGATCGGAGCCCGGGGAGCATCATCGAGCTGAACGTGTGCCAAGAACTCGGAGGTACCGGAGTAACGGTGCTTGGATCGGTTGGACCGGGAAGACGTACGACTACTTCCTCTACGTTGCATCAATGCTTCCGCTTCGGTCTACGAGGGTACATAGACAACACTCTCCCCTCTCGTTGCTATGCATCACCATGATCTTGCGTGTGCGTAGGAAATTTTTTGAAATTACTACGTTCCCCAACAGTGGCATCCGAGCCTAGGTTTTATGGTTTGATGTTATATGCATGAGTAGAACACAAGTGAGTTGTGGGCGATATAAGTCATACTGCTTACCAGCATGTCATACTTTGGTTCGGCGGTATTGTTGGATGAAGCGGCCCGGACCGACATTACGCGTATGCTTACGCGAGACTGGTTCTAACACCGTGCTTTGCACACAGGTGGATGGCGGGTGTCAGTTTCTCCAACTTTAGTTGAACTGAGTGTGGCTACGCCCGGTCCTTGCGAAGGTTAAAACAGCACCAACTTGACAAACTATTGTTGTGGTTTTGATGCGTAGGTAAGATTGGTTCTTGCTTAAGCCCGTAGCAGCCACGTAAAACTTGCAGCAACAAAGTAGAGGACGTCTAACTTGTTTTTGTAGGGCATGTTGTGATGTGATATGGTCAAGACATGATGCTAAATTTTATTGTATGAGATGATCATGTTTTGTAACCGAGTTATCGGCAACTGGCAGGAGCCATATGGTTGTCGCTTTATTGTATGCAATGCAATCGTGCTGTAATGCTTTACTTTATCACTAAGCGGTAGCGATAGTCGTGGAAGCATAAGATTGGCGAGACGACAATGATGCTACGATGGAGATCAATGTGTCGCGCCGGTGATGATGGTGATCATGACGGTGCTTCGGAGATGGAGATCACAAGCACAAGATGATGATGGCCATATCATATCACTTATATTGATTGCATGTGATGTTTATCTTTTATGCATCTTATCTTGCTTTGATTGATGGTAGCATTATAAGATGATCTCTCACTAAATTTCAAGATAAAAGTGTTCTCCCTGAGTATGCACCGTTGCTAAAGTTCGTCGTGCCCAGACACCACGTGATGATCGGGTGTGATAAGCTCTACGTCCATCTACAACGGGTGCAAGCCAGTTTTGCACACGCAGAATACTCAGGTTAAACTTGACGAGCCTAGCATATGCAGATATGGCCTTGGAACACTGAGACCGAAAGGTCGAGCATGAATCATATAGTAGATATGATCAACATATTGATGCTCACCATTGAAAACTACTGCATTTCACGTGATGATCGGTTATGGTTTAGTTGATTTGGATCACGTGATCACTTAGAAGATTAGAGGGATGTTTTTCTAAGTGGGAGTTCTTAAGTAATATGATTAATTGAACTTAAATTTATCATGAACTTAGTACCTGATAGTATCTTGCTTGTTCATGTTGATTGTAGATAGATGGCCCGTGCTGTTGTTCCGTTGAATTTTAATGCGTTCCTTGAGAAAGCAAAGTTGAAAGATGATGGTAGCAATTACACGAACTGGGTCCGTAACTTGAGGATTATCCTCATTGCTGCATAGAAGAGTTACGTCCTGGAAGCACCACTAAGTGCCAAGCCTGCTGCAGGAGCAACACCAGATGTTATGAACGTCTAGCAGAGCAAAGCTGATGACTACTCGATAGTTCAGTGTGCCATGCTTTACGGCTTAGAACCGGGTCTTCAACGATGTTTTGAACGTCATGGAGCATATGAGATGTTTCAGGAGTTGAAGTTAATATTTCAAGCAAATGCCCGGATTGAGAGATATGAAGTCTCCAATAAGTTCTATAGCTGCAAGATGGAGGAGAATAGTTCTGTTAGTGAACATATACTCAAAATGTCTGGGTATCATAATCACTTGACTCAACTTTGAGTTAATCTTCCTGTTGATAGTGTCATTGACAGAGTTCTTCAATCACTGCGACCAAGCTACAAGAGCTTCGTGATAAACTATAACATGCAAGGGATGGATAAGATGATTCCCGAGCTCTTCGCAATGCTAAAGGCTGCGGAGGTAGAAATCAAGAAGGAGCATCAAGTGTTGATGGTCAATAAAGACCATCAGTTTCAAGAAAAAGGGCAAAGGGAAGAAGAAGGGGAACTTCAAGAAGAACAGCAAACAAGTTGCTGCTCAGGAGAAGAAACCCAAATCTGGACCTAAGCCTGAAACTGAGTGCTTCTACTGCAAGCAGACTGGACACTGGAAGCGGAATTGTCCCAAGTATTTGGCGGATAAGAAGGATGGCAAGGTGAACAAAGGTATATGTGATATACATGTTATTGATGTGTACCTTACTAGAGCTCGCAGTAGCACCTGGGTATTTGATACTGGTTATGTTGCTAATATTTGCAACTCGAAACAGGGACTACGGATTAAGCGAACACAAGCAAAGGACGAGGTGATGATGCGCGTGGGAAATGGTTCTAAAGTCGATGTGATCGCGGTCGGCACGCTACCTCTACATCTACCTTCGGGATTAGTTTTAGACCTAAATAATTGTTATTTGGTGCCAGCGTTGAGCATGAACATTATATCTGGATCTTGTTTGATGCGAGACGGTTATTCATTTAAATCAGAGAATAATGGTTGTTCTATTTATATGAGTAATATCTTTTATGGTCATGCACCCTTGAAGAGTGGTTTATTTTTGATGATTCCCGATAGTAGTGATACACATATTCATAATGTTGAAGCCAAAAGATGCATAGTTGATAATGATAGTGCAACTTATTTGTGGCACTGCCATTTAGGTCATATCGGTGTAAAGCGCATGAAGAAAGTCCATACTGATGGACTTTTGGAACCACTTGATTATGAATCACTTGGTACTTGCGAACCGTGCCTCATGGGAAAGATGACTAAAACACCGTTCTCCGGTACTATGGGGAGAGCAACAGATTTGTTGGAAATCATACATACAGATGTATGTGGTCCGATGAATGTTGAGGCTCGTGGCGGATATCGTTATTTTCTCACCTTCACAGATGATTTAAGCAGATATGGGTATATCTACTTAATAAAGCATAAGTCTGAAACATTTGAAAAGTTCAAAGAATTTCAGAGTGAAGTTGAAAATCATCGTAACAAGAAAATAAAGTTTCTACGATCTGATCGTGGAGGAGAATATTTGAGTTACGAGTTTGGTCTACATTTGAAACAATGCGGAATAGTTTCGCAGCTCACGCCACCCGGAACACCACAACGTAATGGTGTGTCAGAACATCGTAATCGTACTTTACTTGATATGGTGCGATCTATGATGTCTCTTACAGATTTACCGCTATCGTTTTGGGGTTATGCTTTAGAGACGGCCGCATTCACGTTAAATAGGGCACCATCAAAATCCGTTGAGATGACGCCTTATGAACTATGGTTTGGCAAGAAACCAAAGTTGTCGTTTCTTAAAGTTTGGGGCTGTGATGCTTATGTGAAAAAGCTTCAACCTGATAAGCTCGAACCCAAATCGGAGAAATGTGTCTTCATAGGATACCCAAAGGAGACTGTTGGGTACACCTTCTATCACAGATCCGAAGGCAAGACATTCATTGCTAAAAATGGATCCTTTCTAGAGAAGGAGTTTCTCTCGAAAGAAGTGAGTGGGAGGAAAGTAGAACTTGATGAGGTAACTGTACCTGCTCCCTTATTGGAAAGTAGTACATCACAAAAACCGGTTTCTGTGACACCTAAACCAATTAGTGAGGAAGTTAATGATGATGATCATAGAACTTCAGATCAAGTTACTACCGAACCTCGTAGATCAAACAGAGCAAGATCCGCACCAGAGTGGTACGGTAATCCTGTTCTGGAAGTCATGCTACTAGATCATGATGAACCTACAAACTATGAAGAAGCGATGGTGAGCCCAGATTCCGCGAAATGGCTTGAAGCCATGAAATCTGAGATGGGATCCATGTATGAGAACAGAGTGTGGACTTTGGTTGATTTGCCCGATGATCGGCAAGCAATTGAGAATAAATGGATCTTCAAGAAGAAGACTAACGCTGACGGTAATGTTACCGTCTACAAAGCTCTACTTGTTGCAAAAGGTTTTCGACAAGTTCAAGGGATTGACTACGATGAGACCTTCTCACCCGTAGCGATGCTTAAGTCTGTCCGAATCATGTTAGCAATTGCCGAATTTTATGATTATGAAATTTGGCAAATAGATGTCAAAACTGCATTCCTGAATGGATTTCTGGAAGAAGAGTTGTATATGATGCAACTAGAAGGTTTTGTCGATCCAAAGGGAGCTAACAAAGTGTGCAAGCTCCAGCGATCCATTTATGGACTGGTGCAAGCCTCTCGGAGTTGGAATAAGCGCTTTGATAGTGTTATCAAAGCATTTGGTTGTATACAGACTTTTGGAGAAGCCTGTATTTACAAGAAACTGAGTGGGAGCTCTGTAGCATTTCTGATATTATATGTGGATGACATATTACTAATTGGAAATGATATAGAATTTCTGGATAGCATAAAGGGATACTTGAATAAGAGTTTTTCAATGAAAGACCTCGGTGGAGCTGCTTACATATTAGGCATTAAGATCTATAGAGATAGATCAAGACGCTTAATTGGACTTTCACAAAGCACATACCTTGACAAAGTTTTGAACAAGTTCAAAATGGATCAAGCAAAGAAAGGGTTCTTGCCTGTATTACAAGGTGTGAAGTTGAGTAAGACTCAATGCCCGACCACTGCAGAAGATAGAGAGAAAATGAAAGATGTTCCCTATGCTTCAGCCATAGGCTCTATCATGTATGCAATGCTGTGTACCAGACCTGATGTGTGCCTTGCTATAAGTCTAGCAGGGAGGTACCAAAGTAATCCAGGAGTGGATCACTGGACAGCGGTCAAGAACATCCTGAAATACCTGAAAAGGACTAAGGATATGTTTCTCATTTATGGAGGTGACAAAGAGCTCATCGTAAATGGTTATGTTGATGAAAGCTTTGACACTGATCCGAACAATTCTAAATCGCAAATCGGATACGTGTTTACATTAAACGGTGGAGCTGTTAGTTGGTGCAGTTCTAAACAAAGCGTCGTGGCGGGATCTACGTGTGAAGCGGAATACATAGCTGCTTCGGAAGCAGCAAATGAAGGAGTCTGGATGAAGGAGTTCATATCCGATCTAGGTGTCATACCTAGTGCATCGGGTCCAATGAAAATCTTTTGTGACAATACTGGTGCAATTGCCTTGGCAAAGGAATCCAGATTTCACAAGAGAACCAAACACATCAAGAGACGCTTCAATTACATCTGGGATCTAGTCCAGGTGGGAGACATAGAGATTTGAAAGATACATACGGATCTGAATGTAGCAGACCCATTGACTAAGCCTCTTCCACGAGCAAAACATGATCAGCACCAAGGCTCCATGGGTGTTAGAATCATTACTGTGTAATCTAGATTATTGACTCTAGTGCAAGTGGGAGACTGAAGGAAATATGCCCTAGAGGCAATAATAAAGTTATTATTTATTTCCTTATATCATGATAAATGTTTATTATTCATGCTAGAATTGTATTAACCGGAAACATAATACATGTGTGAATACATAGACAAACAAAGTGTCACTAGTATGCCTCTACTTGACTAGCTCGTTAATCAAAGATGGTTATGTTTCCTAACCATGAACAAAGAGATGTTATTTGATTAACGGGATCACATCTTTAGTTGAATGATCTGATTGACATGACCCATTCCATTAGCTTAGCACCCGATCGTTTAGTATGTTGCTATTGCTTTCTTCATGACTTATACATGTTCCTATGACTATGAGATTATGCAACTCCCGTTTGCCGAAGGAACACTTTGTGTGCTACCAAACGTCACAACGTAACTGGGTGATTATAAAGGTGCTCTACAGGTGTCTCCAAAGGTACATGTTGGGTTGGCGTATTTCGAGATTAGGATTTGTCACTCCGATTGTCGGAGAGGTATCTCTGGGCCCTCTCGGTAATGCACATCACATAAGCCTTGCAAGCATTGCAACTAATGAGTTAGTTGTGACATGATGTATTACGGAACGAGTAAAGAGACTTGCCGGTGACGAGATTAAACTAGGTATTGAGATACCGACGATCGAATCTCGGGCAAGTAACATACCGATGACAAAGGGAACAACGTATGTTGTTATGCGGTCTGACCGATAAAGATCTTCGTAGAATATGTAGGAACCAATATGAGCATCCAGGTTCTGCTATTGGTTATTGACCAGAGACGTGTCTCGGTCATGTCTACATTGTTGTCGAACCGTAGGGTCCGCACGCTTAACGTTACGATGACAGTTTCATTATGAGTTTATGTATTTTGATGTACCGAAGGTTGTTCGGAGTCCCAGATGTGATCACGGACATGATGAGGAATCTCGAAATGGTCGAGACATAAAGATCGATATATTGGACGACTATATTCGGACACCGGAAGTGTTCCGGGTAATTTCGGAGAAAACCGGAGTGCCGGAGGGGTTACCGGAACCCCCCGGGGAAGTATTGGGCCTTAGTGGGCCTGAGGGGAGAGAGAGGGCAGCAGCCCAGGAGGTGGCGCCCCCCCCCCATGGGGAGTCCGAATTGGACTAGGGAGGGGGCACGGCCCCTCTTTCCCTCTCCCTCTCCCTCTCTTTCCTTCCCTCTTTCTTCCTAGTTGGACTAGGAAAGGGGAGTCCTACTCCCACTACGAGGAGGACTCCCCCCTCCCTTTGGCGTGCCCCATAGGGCCGGCCGGCCTCCCCCCTTGCTCCTTTATATACGGGGCCAGGGGGGCACCCTAGGACACACAAGTTGATCTTTGTGATCATTCCTTAGCCGTGTGCGGTGCCCCCCTCCACCATATTCCACCTCGGTCATATTGTAGTAGTGCTTAGGCGAAGCCCTGCGACGGTTGAACATCAAGATCGTCACCACGCCGTCGTGCTGACGCTCCCCGAAGCTTTGCTGGATTGGAGCCCGAGGAGCATCCTCGAGCTGAACGTGTGCCAAGAACTCGGAGGTACCGGAGTAACGGTGCTTGGATCGGTTGGACCGGGAAGACGTACGACTACTTCCTCTACGTTGCATCAACGCTTCCGCTTCGGTCTACGAGGGTACGTAGACAACACTCTCCCCTCTCGTTGCTATGCATCACCATGATCTTGCGTGTGCGTAGGAATTTTTTTGAAATTACTACGTTCCCCAACAGACAAGACCATCAAGTTCATCGCGAGCATGAAGACAATGGACCTCCTCCAAGACAAGAGCAACTTGAGGTCGAAAACCCTCCTTGACAAGAGCAACATGAGGTTATCAATCCTCAACAACATGGGTGTCATCATCCCCGACCCCAACACAATGAAGAGCAACGATACGGCAAGCTAAAGTTCACCATGCCCAAGTTCACCGGAAGCAATCACCCCGAAGAGTACATTTCATGGGCATTGAAGGTTGACAAAATCTTCCGCTTGCACAACTATGATGAAGAGAAGAAGATCGTGATGGCATCCCTTGAATTCCAAGACTACGTCCTCATTTGGTGGGAACAAGTCATTGAGCACCGATAGGCCAAAGGTGAACCACCCATCACAACTTGGGCGCAAATGAAGGATGTCATGAGAGCACGGTTCGTGCCAACCTACTACAACCGCGACCTCTTCAAGAAACTCCAACTCCTCAAGCAAGGAACCAAGAGCGTTGAAGAGTACTACAAAGAAATGGAGATTGCCATGATACGAGCCAATGTCACGGAAGATGATGAAAAAACTATGCCACGTTTCTTGAATGGAATCAATCACCCTATCAAGAAGATAGCTGATTTCCAACCATACTCAAACCTCATCGAGCTAGTGCATTAAGCTACCAAGGCGGAACGCCGACTACAAGATGACTTCAAGTACACCAAGTTCCCATCAAAGTGCTATGGCCTCTCCAACAATCAAGCTTCAACGACTCCAACAATTTCTACCTCAACCAAGCCATCTACAAGCAACGGCGACAAGCCAAGTTACAACAAAACTTCGACAACCTCAAGTCGTCCTCCTACTACAAGCAACATCAACCAAGAGCTTCTTCATCTACTCCGACCAATGAGACCATCAAGACAAGTTCCTTCAAATGCTTCACATGCGACAACGGAGGCCACAAGTCCTTCGAGTGTACCAACAAGCACACCATGATCCTCAACGACGACGGAACATATGACTCCATGAGTGACAAGGAGATGGAAGCCCTTGAGCAAGTTGCCATGCACCGGCAAGTGAACGAAGATGAAGATCATCAAGTCTTTTGTGACGAAGATTCTAGCCCCGCTCTCGTTGTCTCCAAGGTCTTGACTCTTCAACATCAACAAGACGAAGACCAAAGATGCCATATCTTCCACACCAAGGCCGGCATAAATGGAAGGTCCGTCAAGGTCATCATCGATGGAGGGAGTTGTCATAACTTGGCAAGTGAAGAACTATGCTCCAAGCTCCAATTGGTCAAGTCGAAGCACCCGCACCCCTACAAGGTTCAATGGCTTAGTGACTCCGGCACGATCCAAGTCCAGCATACGGTGAAAGTTTCCTTCAAGATAGGAGCTTATGAAGACACTTTGGAGTGCGATGTTGTTCCTATGTCTGTTTGCCACCTCCTCCTTGGACGGGCATGGCAATTCGACCGAGGTGTCATCCACAACGGACGTACAAACCACTATAGCTTCAAGATGGAAGGAAAGGAGTACGTTCTACAACCTATGTCTCCAAGCCAAGTAATCGCCGACAAACAAGCCACCCATCATGGAGAGTCTAGTGAGAGAGCGAACCACCAAAAAGAGAGTGAGCGCCACAAGCCCAAATTGAGTCCCTCCATGATGAGCAACAAAAGGAACCTAGTCCTATTTGTAAAAAAAAGAGAGATGACAGAAGTGTGTGAGAACCCATCGAGTGTCATCCACTATGTCCTAATATGCAAAGATGAGGAGACAAAGACTAACACTCCTAATCCGCTTCCTCTAGTGTTTTCCAACTTGTTGCAGGAATTCGAGGATGTTTTTCCCCATGAGCTACTCCCGGTCTCCCTCCTCTACGTGGCATTGAGCACCGAATCGACCTCATCTCCAGAGCACCTCTTCCTAACAAGGCTCCATACCGCGTCAACCCCGAAGAAAGTAAGGAGATCCAACGGCAAGTACAACAACTCATCGACAACGGCCATGTACATGAAAGCTTAAGCCCTTGTGCCGTTCCAGTTATACTTGTGCCTAAACAAGATGGTACTTTTCGCATGTGCTCCGATTGTTGACCCATCAATGCTATCACCATTAGATATAGGCATCCCATACCTTGCCTTGATGATATGATAGATGAGCTTAGCGGTGCCACTATTTTCTCAAAAATTGATCTCAAAAGTGGTTACTATCAAATCCGCATACAAGAAGGTGATGAATGGAAACCGCTTACAAAACAAAGTTTGGTTTGTATGAGTGGCTAGTTATGCCTATGGGTTTATCGGAAGCACCCGGTACTTTCATGCATCTTATGCATTATGTGTTTCTCCCCTACATTGGTGAGTTCGTTGTGGTCTACTTCGACGATATCCTTGTTTTTAGAAAATCTCTCAAATATCATGTCACCCACCTTCGGACTGTGTTGCAAACTCTTCAAAAAGAACGTATTTTTGCTAATATGAAAAGGTGCACTTTTGGTGTGGATAAGCTTGTTTTCTTGGGTTTCGTTGTGTCTTCTAAGGGTGTTCATGTTGATGAATCTAAGATCAATGTTATTAAAACTTGGCCACAACCAACCAACTTGCAACAAGTGCATAGTTTTCTTGGTTTAGCCGGTTTCTACCGCCGATTTGTGAAGGATTTTAGCACCATTGCTTCACCTTTGCTTGCTTTGAGCAAGAAGAATGCGCCTTTTGTTTCGGGACCATCCCAAGATACCGCATTCAATGAGCTTAAGAATTTGCTTACTCATGCCCCCGTGCTTGCATTACCCAACTTTGACAAACCTTTTGAAATTCATTGTGATGCTAGTGGTAATGGCATAGGAGGTCTGTTAATGCAAGAGAAGCGCCCCATCGCATACTTTAGTGAGAAACTCTCCGGTGCGCAACTCAATTATCCCATCTATGACAAAGAGCTATATGCTTTAGTGCTAGTTTTGCGTGAATGGGAACACTATCTTCGCCCTCATGAATTTATCATCCATACCGACCATGAAACGCTTAAGTATCTTAAGGGTCAAACTAAGTTGAACAAGCGTCATGCTAAATGGAGTGAATTTATAGAGTCTTTCCCTTATGTCATCAAATACATAAAAGGGAAGGGAAATATTGTGGCGGATGCACTTTCCCGTATATGCATGCTTGTTACTAAAATTGAATTGAGTGTCATTGGCTTTGAGCACATAAAAGACTTGTATGCGCATGATCCTACTTTTGCAATTCCTTATGCCAAATGTTTAACGCATACATCTTGGGAACAATATTACATCAAAGATGATTATCTTATGAGAGCTAACAAACTTTGCATTCCCGAGTCTTCTCTTCATTTGTTACTTCTGCAAGAATCGCATGGAGGAGGACTAATGGGACACTTTGGACGCGACAAGACATTTGCTACGCTCTCCAAGAACTATTTTTGGCCCAAGATGTTCCGTGACGTCAACCGCTTCACCAACCGATGCTCGACATGTCGCAAAGCTAAGTCAAAAGCTCAATCTCATGGCCTTTACATGCCTCTCCCAATCCCATACCAACCATGGGAAGACATTAGCATGGACTTTGTACTTGGTTTGCCTAGAACTAGGAATGGAAAGGATTCTGTTTTTGTTGTTGTGGACCGATTCTCCAAAATGGCTCATTTCATTCCTTGCAACAAGATAGACGATGCTTCACATGTTGCCAATCTCTTTTGTAGGGAAATATTGCTCCTTCATGGAGTACCCAAGACGATTGTCTCGGACTGCGACGTCAAGTTCTTGAGTTACTTTTGGAAGACTTTATGCGCCAAGCTCGGAATCAAGCTCCTATTCTCCATGGCATACCACCCACAAACCGACGTCCAAACGGAGGTGATAAACCATACACTCTCCACTCTTCTACGCATGTTGATAAAGAAGAACATCAAGGAGTGGGAGGAGTTCCTACCTATCGCCGAGTACGCCTACAACTGTGCAAGACATTTGATGATCGGCAAGTCCCCTTTAGAGGTCGTCCATGGCTTCAACCCGTTATCCCTATTGGACATTCTTCCTCTACCACTACAAGAGCGCATCAACATCGACGCGAGCACCCGAGTGGACCACCTCAAGAAGATGCATGAAGATACAAGGCACACCATCGAGCGCCAAGTACAACGACTCGCGACCAAGCTCAACATCAACAAGCAACCCATCATATTCAACATTGGAGATCTTGTGTGGCTACACCTTTGCAAGGACCGCTTCCCCAATGAACGTAAGTCCAAACTTCTACCACGAGCCGATGGACCTTTCAAGGTGCTAGCACGCTACAACAACAATGCTTACAAGATCGACATCCCACGCGACAAGTACTCCATGAGCGACATATTGAACATCACCGATCTATCTCCCTACCATGGTGATGAAGACTTCGATCCGAGGTCGGATCTTTCCCAAGGGAGGGGAGATGATGTGGAGCATCCCAAGGTCATCCCCATGGACCTACCATCGTCTCACCAAGTGCCTAGTGGACCCATGACACGAGCAAGTGCAAGAGATCTCGAAACCGAGGTGACATCTCTCCTCTCACAATTCCACTTGGATGCACATGAGACATGGCTACTACCTCAAACGGTGACATTGGCATACTCAGGTACCAAGGAGTTAGCCATGGAAAGGCTAAGGAGCAAGGAGAATCAGAAGAGGAAGATGGACGTGAAGACGGAGAAGAAGAAGGGCAAAATCAGCAAAAGCCCGAACGATTCGGACTGCCGTCCGGATGATCCGGCCCCAGCCCGGACGATCCGGACCACGGCCCGGATGATCCGGCTAACCCGCCCGAGGACACCCGAAGCTTCACCACGAAGCCAGATCATCCGGACCCAGTCCTGGATCATCCAGACATACCCGGACATCCGGACCAAGACCCGGACATCCGGACCTCTCGTAGTGGCCCCGACGTAGCCGGACCATCCGGACGCCGACCTGGATCTTTCGGACCCCCGAAGCCCGGATCATCCGGACCAACATCCCGATCATCCGGACAGTGCCTGCGTGCATGATGTTGGGCCGAGGCCCTTGTACCCCTTCGCCCCCAACTCCTATATAAACGGCTCCTCCACCTCTTTTCTAGGGTTAGCAAAGGATTAGCTCATATTTGTGTGAGAGCTTTGCTCATCCACTTGGTTACCTTCTCCTCGGAGGTTGCGCCTCCTAGGAGAAGATCCTTCCAAGCGGATTCAAGACCCCATCACGGGAAGAACCTCAAGACCTCCTCACAGAGAAGATCGTGCTACTTGTATCGTCCTTAGTTGATTGTGGATCATGTATCTCATCGTGTTCCGAGGATCTAGCACATGTGTAATCGAATCTTGTTTGTTTGAGTGATTCTCTCGTGTTTTCCCTCGTGTTTCCCCCTCGTGTTCTTCGTGTGATCCGTTCCAATCATGAAACATCGGGCCACCTACGGTTCTACACTACATCATAGCACCAACCGGGACCAATAAGCGTCCACGCGTCAGCAGTTCAGGGGCTTGGGTTTTTTTTTGAAAGGGGGGGGGTGGGGGTTTTGTAGGGTTAATTTAGGGGTTTCATATATTGTGTTAGCTAGCTAATAGAGAGAAGTGTCCTCTCTTATCTCCGTGCTTGGTCGACACTACGTACTATACGTATAGAGAGGACTCAACACGCTAGCTAGTAAGCAAATGAAGGAAACCGTTAAGTACACAAGATCGTCATGAATATATACAGAGAGAAGTGATTGACCTCTCTTTCTTCGAGAGATTGTTCGAACAACAAGTTTTCATATATCTATCCGACGCTACTGGCTACATATATACAATATAAGATCTCTTACAATCCCCCTAACATCTAATGTCAAGTTCCACATGGTATTCTCCATCTTTTTCTATGACGTGGTCAAGAAAGAATCCCGCCAATTAATCTTGAATTGCTTTTATGCAATCTTGTGGTAGGAGTTCATCCGGCAGCTGAAAAAGCTAATTTGAAGAAGGGGGTCAATACATATATATGAATGAAACTCAACACAAATGATGGTAATAAAATAAAATTGTGAATATTATTGCTTACGCACTTCATAATCTTCTTTAGAGTAGCCCCGCTTAGAGGTCGTCGCGTTGTAGATGTACTCACAAATGTAGTATCCACAAAAATTATTCCCGGCGTCCTGCCACAACCACTTTAAGAGAAAAAGAGGTCAATCAAACTGATAATCAAGCATTATAAATGGTATTGATGAAACTAACTAGAATCAATGGGAGATGCGCAGAACTAGCTAGTAGTACTTACTTTCATGTGTGTAAATTGCAGCTCCCCCGGCAGTCCCGGAGCTTCTATGGTGAACACTTTCCAAACCCTGCGAGACAAAGAAAAGAATTACTTGATATCAGGAAATGAACAAAGTATGCCGATATGGTGCGATAATGATCGATTGAACTTACTTCTCGAGCATTTCATTCATGGGCGCATAGTCCTTGGGGTATTTTTGTCTTGAGCCTAAGACGGTTACTAGTCCCTACTCAAGCTTAATCTCTAGGAGAATAAAGTGGAAGCCGCGCACGCATGCATAACTCATCAATTACATTACTATAACCTCGAGTAATAAGGGAAACCGAATATGCACAAGACAGTAACACTCACTTGAATTCGTAAGGAAAGAGTATTTTATCTTTGTTTTGATTTTTAAGCAACGATTTTAGCAAGTTGGCCTCGGCTCCTTTGGCATCATGTTTAACTGTCCATTCATCTATGAGATTTGTGTTAATGAACCCAACATCATAGATTTGTCTTTTCTTGCATTCGACGATCTTCAATCTGCATAATATAGTGAGGATAATTATATATACATGCAATGAAAGAGCTGAGCTATATATACATACTTAATTACAGAAGTAGTACTTACAGATAGTAGCAAGTGATGATTATTTTATCGAGGGCCTTTTGATTCTAAAACTGGAAGAACTCCTCAAATGGAACAGACAATAGATCAATTCCAACGAGGTCGTGCTCCTCTTTAACTCTTAGCGTCAAAATATCCTTCCCAGACTTGCAGGTGCCCATGTACCACTGATGGAATCTTTGCATCATTGTTGTTAGATGAGGATGACCAGGTTTGACGAGAGGCTTCCCGTACCGCTATTTGTGTTCGTCCACCTCCATTGATTCAAAATGTGCATCGTCGGGCAGGTAATCACCAAGATTGGTACCGGGCAGCATCCCCGGTAGATTTACGATGATATCGCTAGACACCTTCAGCGGGGGGCACGATTGGTTCGCCTGTTCCCCGAGTTGGGGATTTCTTTCCCACTTCTTCGTTCTTGTAACCTTTTGTCACTTGAAGTAGTTCCCGACCGACGCGCTTCTTCCACTGCCTTTTTAAGAGCACGGACATGGTTGTCATCCGACGGAGGCGATGGTGGTCGCTTCAGGGCATCCAAAGTGCGCTGAACTTTCACCTTATCTATCTTCTCCTCCGGAGGTGGAGGTTTCTTTGCAAAAAAATCCTTCACATAGGCTTTAAAGATGTCCGCATTTTCCTGTTCGGTCATCTCGTATGGTAACTTCTCCAGAGGCTTGAGAGATGGACTGAATCTGTATTGTCTCCCGCCTCTGGCTGTACTGCTAGACGCCAGAGCAGTCGGAGCGGCTGCGGCTATCTTCTTTCGTTGCTTACGAGGCGGAGAAGGAGGCGGAGTGCTACGACACGCTGGAGCAGCCGGAGCAGTGGCGGCTCTCTTCCGACCTTGCTGACGAGGCAGAGGAGGAGGCGGGCTGCTCGGACACGCCGACGCAGATGGAGAAGGAGGCGGAGTTCCGCCACGCACCTGAGCAGCCGGAGAAGGACGCGGAGTGCCCTGATCACTCGCCGGAGGAGGAGGCGGAGTGCCCTGACTCGCCGGAGGAGGAGGAGGCGGAGGCGTCTAGTTCGGAAGGTTGATGAGCTCCTTCCGCCATAGACATGGAGTCTTCAGAGCATAACCCAGCCGAGTCTCCCCTTCACCAGTAGGGTGGTCAAGCTCGAGCTCCTCAAATCCCTCCGTTATTTCATCCACCATCACAGCAGCATATCCTTCTGGAATCGGACGGCAGTGAAAAGTTCCACCGGGTTGAGGAGGTGCAACAGAGCCAACAGCCGCCTTGACTTTGAAGTTCTGCCATTGCGTCATAAGGTGGCAATCTTGAGACTCCGTGATAGCTTCCACGAGGTAGCTAGCAGGAGCCATGAAGACAGGCTCCTGAAGCAGCTCGGTGGAAGCCACGTTGCTTCTCCACTGAGATGGCGGGGTAGCTTCGAGGGTAGCTTCGGCGGGTCGCTTGCTATGAACTGCTTCTCATTCCTCTAGTGCTTGTACCCCTGCGTGCGGTGCATGCAGTTGGGTCTGCTCCACTTTCTTCTTCCTCTCTCGGTGTTTGTAACCGCCTACGTCGAGAAACCCAGCCTTCCACGAAACAGAGCCTGGTGTGCCTCGTGTCCGTCCAGGGTGCTCAAGATTCCCGAGGGCCATTGTGAGCTTCTCTTTATCGGGAATGAACATCCCTTCCTGCGTTGTGGTGATATACTCCTGAAGCTTCATGGCGGGTATTCGCAGTTGCTCGTTCGTCCAAACGCACTTCCCTGTTTCAGGGTCCAAGGTTCCCCAACCCTGAAGAACTAAGTCCTTGAACGGTCTAGCCAGTTCAATGTCTTCGGTTCGACCCCTTTATCAAGCAGGTCATTCTCAGCCTTCTCCCACAACGGCCGGGCTTTGAGGTAGCCACCTGACCCCGTGCGATGGTGATGCTCCTTCTTCACAGCATTTTTCTTGTTTGTCGCTGACATCTTCTTACTCTTGTCCGATGTCTTGTGGGCCACAAATGCATCCCAGTGATCTCTGATCTTCTCAAACCGACCGGTGAATTTTGGAGTCTTTTCTTTGTCGACAAACATTGTTTTCAGCTCATTCTTCCACCTCCTGAATAGATCTGCCGTATTCTTAAGAGCATGAGCCTTGACCAATGGCTCTATAATACCTGGCTTCTCCGGATCCTCCTCTGGCGGTAGGGTGAAATTTGCCTTTGGTGCAGTCCAAAGATCACCTTTCTACCTATCGTTGACATAAGACACCGCAGGGTCTTCGTTCTTAGGCTTATACCATTGGTGGATGCTGATCGAGATCATGTCCCTAACAAGAACCCCACACTGAGCAGAGAATGCTTCCTTGGTCCGGATGGGTTCAATCGGTTGGCCATCTCGTGTGATTGTTGTGATCATGAACCTTTCATCCTAGCGCAACTTTTTCTTCGGGCCTCGTCTCGTTACCAAAGTTTTGCTCGATCCGAAGGGCTAGAAAAGAAGAAAGAAGAGAGTTAATATGTGTACATACCAAAACAATTAATTCATCAATTAGCTATAGTCAGCACAGGCTTAATTAATATATATATACCTGGCCGGACTCCGTTCAGTCACCGGAGCCGTCATCACGATGTCCTTCTTCCACCGGCATTCGGTCACCGGAGCCATCATAATCATGTCCTTCCTCATCCATTGTTCGATCACCGTAGCCTGCTTCACCCTCTCCTTCCAGACCATCGATGTCGTTGAGATAGTATGAGACATCACCTACGGCTGGGATTATGTCCCCCAACACCTGTTCTGCTTCCAAGTCTCAGTGCTCCATAGTTTCTGCAAATATTACAACATGGCAATCATTATACAAAACATGACAAATGGATACATTAGTGGGAAATGTAGACCTAGCTAGCTAATCACAACAAGGAATCATATTAGTGGTCTCGATGCTTCTCTAGGGTTTGGGGTGGCCTCGGCAACGCTTTCGGGGTGGCCTCGACGACAATGCTCTTCTAACTTGGTAAATTTGGGTGGCCTTGGCAGCGCTTCTAGGGTTTGGGCCGGACCGCTCGGGAATCCACGAACCTCTACCCTATTTCCCGACCCTTGACCCCCTCATGTCATGTTTGTCTAGTGTCAAAGGATTCAACAAAACCATGTCTTCATCATTAGGCGAACGTAACAGGCGCATGATGGTATGAAGCTCTTCAAAGTTGTTCTGGAACGGAGTCCTGGATAGGATAATTCGCATTTGGTACAAAGTTCAGCAAGAGCCTTCCGAATATCTCTATTTGGAAGGCCTTTGTTGAAATTCGTACCAGAAGGCGGATTATCCTATCCGGGACTCCGTTCCAGAACAACTTTGCAGAACTTCGCACCAACATGCCCCGGTTACTTCCAGCAAATGATGAAGGCATGGATTTCTTTAATACTTTGACACTAGGCAACCTCTCGACCCTTCGGCAATCCTCGACCACCCGACATCCCTCGACCCTCGAACCCTCGGCCCCTCAACGACCATCGAACCCTTGACCCCTCGACCCTCGAACCCTCGGCGACCCTCGGCGCCTCGGTGACTGTCGACCCTCTACCCTAGTTCCTGACCCTCGCCCCTCGAACCCTCGGCGACCCCTCCCCCCCCCCTCATGTCGAAGTTATCGGGGAGGGGGTATATCGACAACGACATACCCGATAAAAAATAAGAAGAGGAAGAAGAAGAAGAAGAAGAAGAAGAAGAAGAAGAAGAAGAAGAAGAAGAGGAAGAAGAAGAAGAGGAAGAAGAAGAAGAAGAAGAAGAAGAAGAAGAAGAAGAAGAAGAAGAAGAAGAAGAAGAAGAAGAAGAAGAAGAAGAAGAAGAAGAAGAAGAAGAAGAAGAAGAAGAAGAAGAAGAAGAAGAAGAAGAAGAAGAAGAAGAAGAAGAAGAAGAAAGGAATAGAGGAGAAGATCGAAGAAAAAAAGAAAAAAGAAGAAAGGAGGAGAAGAAGAAAAAAAGAAGAAGAAGAAGAAGAAGAAGAAGAAGAAGAAGAAGAAGAAGAAGAAGAAGAAGAAGAAGAAGAAGAAGAAGAAGAAGAAGAAGAAGAAGAAGAAGAAGAAGAAGAAAGAGGAGAAGAAGAAAGGAATAGAGGAGAAGATCGAAGAAAAAAAGAAAAAAGAAGAAAGGAGGAGAAGAAGAAAAAAAATACAATATTTTCTATTTTTTTCTTCTGCTCCTCTTTATTTCTTCTTTTTTCCTCTTCTTATTTATTTCTCCTCTTCTTTCTCTCCTCTTCTACTCCTTCTTCTTATCCTTCTTCCTCTTCTTATTTTCCTTTTTCCTCTCCTTCTTTTTCTTCTAAATATGAACACATAAATTGACAAAAAAATGCACAAAAACATATACATAAATTTTCCTATACACACACAATTTTTTAACAAATATGCACATATATATGAACATATACGTAAATTGACAAAAAAATACATTTATGAAAAAATGCTATGAACATGTACACACATATATACACATACACACATATATACACAAAAATACATTTATGAAAAAAATGCTATGAAATAAAAATGCTACGGCCGCGCAGGGCAGCGGCGGGCAGCGCCAGTGCAGGGCAGGGGCGGCGGCACGGCGGCCGCGCAGGGCAGCGGCGGCGCGTTGCGGCGACGGCGGCGCGTTGCGAGGACGGGATCGGGGCGACCCTCAAAGATTTTTAGTTTCAATAATACTAAAGGTTTATAAAAGATTTTTAGTTGATTCCTTTTGCTATTAGAGTTTCATTAAAGTTTTCTAGTTCATTCTTTTTCCTATTAGAGTTTCAGTAAAGTTTTCTAGTTCATTATTTCAGTTTATTATTTTTTCTATTAGAGTTTCATAAAAGTTTTCTAGATCATTCTTTTTTAAATTAGTTCATTCTTTGAGCTAAATGACCCTGAAATTGAAAAGCACTTCAGATGAACTCTGAAGAGGTTGAAAATTGGCATGGAATCATTATTTCACCCGCATAGCATGTGCTAAAAAGTTGAGAGAGTTACGGCAAAAACTAGATGCACTTCATGTACAAAATTGACAATCTCTTTCGAAGTATCAGGGTTTCGGACAAAAACTCATCTGTTACAAAGGGATTTCATTTTTTCTAAACTTATTTGAACTCCAGACTTTTTGTGTGTTCAAAATGCACCATTCAAAGCCACATCATCAATTTTGACTTCATTTGTTATTTTTCATGCATTTACTGATTTTTTTGAGCTATATGACCCTGAAATTCAAAAGCACTTCAAATGAACTCTGAAAAGGTTGAAAGTTGGCATGGTATCATCATTTCACCCAAATAGCATGTGCTAAAAAGTTGAGAGGGTTACGACAAAATTGGATGCACTTTGTGTACAAAACGGACAATCTCTTTCGAGGTATCAGGGTTTCATACGGAAACTCGTCTGTTACAAAGAGATTTCATTTTTTTTGAACTTATTTGAACTCCAGACTTTTTGTGTGTTCAAAATGCACCATTCAAAGTCACATCATCAATTTTCAACCCTTTCTGACTTCATTTGTTATTTTTCATGCATTTTCTGATTTTTTTTGAGCTAAATGACCCTGAAATTGAAAAGCACTTCAGATGAACTCTGAAAAGGTTGAAAGTTGGCATGGTATCATCATTCACCCAAATAGCATGGGCTAAAAAGTTGAGAGGGTTACAGAAAAAATTGGATGCACTTCGTGTACAAAACGGACAATCTCTTTCGAAGTATCAGGGTTTCATACGGAAACTCGTGTGTTACATGGATATTCTAGATCAAAGACAGCATCATAATAGTTGTGGAGATAAAGTATTCACTTTTTCCTCGCATGTGTACTTTGCTTATTGCGCCATAACCATGGATAATCTTCATCATTTATCAGGGTGCTTGGGTCAGCCTTGACTTTGAAGGGAGGAATTTCATGAAACTTTTCATAATCTTCGGACATGTCTGTCTTGCCCTCCACTCCCACGATGTCTCTTTTTCCTGAAAGAACTATGTGGCGCTTTGGCTCATCGTATGATGTGTTTGCTTCCTTATCTTTTCTTTTTCTCGGTTTGCTAGACATGTCCTTCACATAGAAAACCTGCGCCACATCATTGGCTAGGACGAATGGTTCATCTGTGTATCCAAGATTGTTCAGATCCACTGTTGTTATTCCATACTGTGGGCCTACCTGTACCCCGCCTCCTGACAGATTGACCCATTTGCACTTAAACAAAGGGACCTTAAAATCATGTCCGTAGTCAAGTTCCCATATGTCCACTATGTAACCATAATATGTGTCCTTTCCCCTCTGGGTTGCTGGATCAAAGCGGACACCGCTGTTTTGGTTGGTGCTCTTTTGATCATGGGCGATCGTGTAAAATGTATTCCCATTTATCTCATATCCTTTGTAAGTCAATGCAGTCGACGATGGTCCCCTGGATAACGAGTACAGCTCATCACAAACAGTGTTGTCACCTTTGAGACGTGTTTCCAACCAACTGCCGAAAGTCCTAATGCGTTCAGATGTAATCCAGTCGTCACACTGCTCCAGGTGTTTGGAGCACAGACTGTTCTTGTGTTCATCGACATACGGGGTCACCAAGGTAGAGTTCTATAGAACTGTGTAGTGTGCTTGAGACCTAGAATGCCCGTCCCTGCATATTATTGAGTCCCGTCCAAACGTGCCTTTTCCAGTCAGTCTCCCTTCATACCGCGATTTAGGGAGACCAATCTTCTTAAGGCCAGGAATGAAGTCAACACAAAACCCAATGACATCCTCTGTTTGATGGCCCATGGAGATGCTTCCTTCTAGCCTAGCGCGGTTACGGACATATTTATTTGGGACTCCCATGAACCTCTCAAAGGGGAACATATTGTGTAGAAATACGGGGCCCAGAATGACAATCTCATCGACTAGATGAACTAGGACGTGTGTCATGATATTGAAGAAGGATGGTGGGAACACCAGCTCGAAACTGACAAGACATTGCGCCACATCACTCCTTAGCCTTGGTATGATTTCTAGATCGATCACCTTCTGAGAGATTGCATTGAGGAATGCACATAGCTTCACAATGGCTAATCGGATGTTTTATGGTAGAAGCCCCCTCAATGCAACCGGAAGCAGTTGCGTCATAATCACGTGGCAGTCATGAGACTTTAGGTTTTGGAACTTTTTCTATGTCATATTTACTATTGCCTTTATGTTCTAAGAAAGCCAGACGGGACCTTCATACTGAGCAGCCATTCAAAGAAGATCTCCTTCTCTTCTTTGGTAAGAGCGTAGCTGGCAGGACCTTCATACTGCTTTGGAGGCATGTCTTCTTTTCATGCAAACGTTGCAGGTCCTCCCGTGCCTCCGGTATATCTTTTGTCTTCCCATACACGCCCAAGAAGCCTAGCAGGTTCATGCAAAGGTTCTTCGTCACGTGCATCACGTCGATTGAAGAGCGGACCTCTAGGTCTTTACAGTAGGGTAAGTCCCAAAATATATATTTCTTCTTCTACATGGGTGCGCGTCCCGCAGCGTCATTCGGAACAGATAGTCCGTCGGGAACCTTTCCAAAGATTACGTATAAATCATTGACCATAGCAAGTACGTGATCACCGGTACGCATGGCGGGCTTCTTCCGGTGATCTGCCTCGCCTTTGAAATGCTTGACTTTCTTTTGACATTGATGGTTGGTCGGAAGAAATCGATGATGGCCCAGGTACACATTCTTCCTGCACTTGTCCAGGTATATACTTTCGGTGCCAGCTAAACAGTGCATGCATGCGTCGTATCCCTTGTTTGTCTGTCCTGAAAGGTTACTGAGAGCGGGCCAATCGTTGATGGTTACAAACAGCAATGCGTGCAGGTTAAATTCCTCCTGTTTGTGCTCATCCCACACACGTACACCGTTTCCATTCCACAACTGTAAAAGTTCTTCAACTAATGGCCTTAGGTACACATCAATGTCGTTGCCAGGTTGCTTAGGCCTTGGATGAGAACTGGCATCATAATGAACTTCCGCTTCATGCACATCCAAGGAGGAAGGTTATACATACATAGAGTCACTGGCCAGGTGTTGTGATTGCTGCTCTGCTCCCCAAAAGGATTAATGTCATCCGTGCTTAAACAAAACCATACGTTCCTTGGGTCACCTGCAAACTCAGCCCGGTACTTTCTCTCAATTTTCCTCCACTGTGACCCGTCAACGGGTGCTCTCAACTTCCCGTCTTTCTTATGGTCCTCCATGTGCCATCGCATCAACTTGGCATGCTCTTCGTTTCTGAACAGACATTTCAACCATGGTATTATAGGAACATACCACATCACCTTCGCAGGAACCCTCTGGGGGGCTCGCCGTCAATATCACCAGGGTCATCTTGTCTGTTCTTATACCGCAATGCACCGCATACCGGGCATGCGTTCAAATCCTCGTACGCAAAGCGGTAGAGGATGCAGTCATTAGGGCATGCATGTATCTTCTGCACCTCCAATCCTAGAGGGCATACGACCTTCTTTGTTGCGTACGTACTGCCGGGCAATTCGTTATCCTTTGGAATCTTCTTCTTCAATATTTTTAGTAGCTTCTCAAATACTTTGTCAAGCATAGCATTCTCTACCTTCCACTGCAGCAATTCCAGTACGATACCAAGCTTTGTGTTGCCATCTTCGCAATTGGGGTACAACCCTTTTTTGTGATCCTCTAACATGCGATCGAACTCCAGCTTCTCCTTTTGACTTTCGCACTGTCTCCTTGCATCAACAATGATCCGGTAGAGATCATCATCAGGCACAATATCGTCTGGTTCCTCTTGATCTTCAGCAGCTTCCCCCGTTGCAGCATCACCGTATTGCGGGGGCACATAGTTTTCATCGTCCTCTTCTTCTTTGCTGTCTTCCATCATAACCCCTATTTCTCCATGCCTGCTCCAAACATTATAGTGTGGCGTGAAACCCTTATAAAGCAAGTGGTTGTGAAGGATTTTCCGGTCAGAGTAAGACTTCATATTCCCACATATAGGGCATGGACAGCACATAAAACCATTCTGCTTATTTGCCTCAGCCACTTTGAGAAAATTATGCACGCCCTTAACGTACTTGGAGGTGTGTCTGTCACCGTACATCCATTGCCGGCTCATCTACGTGCATTATATATAATTAAGTGTGTCAAAAACCATTACAGAACATTATGGAAAGATAAGTGACCAAATTAATACAAGTTCATCATCACGTTAAAACCAAAGTACATACATAGTTCTATAACATCCCAAATTTCCAATTTCGAATGTTATACATAGATCATTCATGCATATCATATTTTTGCTGCATTTTGTTTCGCGATCCTCGAAATCCTAAGAAACTCAAGGACCCTTGGAGAGAGTTGGGGATTTCCGTGTTTTCATATTTGAATTTTATCAAATATTGAAACGAGGATTATTTGTTTTAATTATTTTTCTCTCCAAAAATATTTCATATTCAAATATATGAGAGGAGATAATATGACTTCTCCAAAATAAATGAAATATTGGAGGAAAAATATTAAAATCGAATATTGGATTTTATTCGGAGTTTTGTCGCTATTTTATTTGAATTAGGAAAATATGGGTTTTTCCAAATTGCATTTTAGGCCCAAATAAATGTTCACCTTGTCCGACCTATTTTTAGAGGATGGGGAAAATTTATTTCGAAATTTTTGGAGTCTGTTTAGTATTTCTTTTCTATCTTTTTCTGCACGTCGGAATTATTTAAAAAAAGTGAACCGACTCCGGGCCGGCCTTTAAAGCCTGAGACACCGAGCCCCGAGCCAGCCCAGCCGCCACCCGTGCCCTAACCCTAATCCCGCCGCCGCCGCGCCGCGCCGGAGTCGTCGGACCTCGCCGGACCCGCCAAACCCGAGGTTGCCGCCTTGGTTTTCGTGAGAAAATCGTTTTGGTTTTTTCGAAACCCTAGATCCGTTTTTTAGATCCGGTTTGGTTTATTTTTGGTTTAGTTATTTAGCGAACGCCCATTTTTATGTTTATTTTAACGAACAGTTTTCACCTTTAACCGCAGACAGCGAACGTTCGTTCGTTAGCCTGTTCGTCAGTTTTTCTTTTTCTCGAATTTTCCGCGATTATTTTCGATCATGATTTCTGATGCGATTTTCGTTTTAGTTTATCTTTTCGCTTGTTTATTGGAATCAGGCAATTCAAGCGCCTAGATCTTCGTCTCGAAACCCTCTTTCTGTTTAATCAACTTGAACAAGATTTTGGTACTGTAAAATTTGACTATAGTTCAGATTAGTAAACGGATCTTGTTTCATTCGCAGTTTGAGTTTCGTTGCTCCGTTTGATTTGATTCTTTTTGCAAACCGGAGTTCTTAAGTCGAACTTTCTGGTTAGATCTTCTTATTTGAGTTTTACTCGTGCTTCTTTGCTTGATTGCTTATGTATGCTATTATTTGTTTGCGATAGAATTCCCGGAGTGCGAAGCGTGCTACTACGAGTCCCTAGGTTTTGCGGATCGTCAGTAAGGCAAGTAACACATTGATCATACTCTTTCCATACTTAGTTTTTATGCATTAGCTCTAATCCTCAAACACTGCATGATTAGGATGTGATTTAACTTGTGGGTATTGGGAAGTAGTTGATGAGGTAGAACCTATTGCCCTGTTACTATCAAACCCTTGGGAGTTACTTCTACGTATTGCTTATATTGCTATGCTATGCTCGTAGACGTGGTTTGGGTGAGTGAATCCATGACAGATGTGTGATTGTTAATTAATGGTTCAACTTAAGGTGGCAACTTAAATACACATCTGGGTGGATTGCTTGTCGGGCACCTGGAGAATCCAGTGTTGTCCTAGGATATCCCGGAGTGCCCGTGTGATCATCCTAAGGTCCGCCACCCAGGCTCAAAGGGAACTGAGATATTTTCATGCTAGAAGCTTCCGTGTGCAGCCACAAGCTATTATGGGCTCTAGCATAGTTGAGTAAGTTGCATGAGCTCTTGAAGAGGTGGATTAGCAGGTAGAGGGATGTAGGTTTGGTATGGTCTGCCCGGAGTAAAGAGTTAATGTTTCTGAAAGACTATGTCTCGGTCGTCATCCGTTTCTCAAACACCATGTAGTGCGAGAAATCCAACGGAGGAGATCGAGTCTTGTGGGGAAAAGTGTGCAAACCTCTGCAGAGTGTATAATCTAATCATGGTTAGCCGTGTCCCCGGTTATGGACAATTTTGAGTATCTAGTACTTGGATTATCATAAGTATCTCATCACTCTAATTTAATATTGTTGGGTTGATAATTACTTTAATTGGGATTGAGTTGGAGGAACCTTCTCAATGTTGTTTCAACCACCATGATAGTTAAAATAAAATTTATTCCTTTGTTGTAGGGAAAAATTGGCTTTTCGCAAAAATTATAAACATAGAGCTTTCCACCAGCCAAATATGCATGTAGTGATAGCATTATTATGTTCTTGCTCTACTGTGTTACATTGCCAGCATATTCCATTTGCTGACCCATTTTCGGGCTGCAACGTATTATGTTGCAGACTTTTTAGACGAGGAGTAAGGTTCGTTAGGTCATTGTCGTGCAGCTCAGCTATGCCGTTGGAGTTGATGGACTCACTTTATCTTCCAAGCCTTTCATTGTTATCGTATTAGATGGCCTTAAACCATATTTATTGTAATAAGTTCTCTTCTGATTCATTCGATGTAATAAGTGCGTGATTGCTACTCTGTTATAAATCCTTCGAGTACTATGTGTGTCAGCATTACCGATCCAGGGATGACACTGAAGCACAGAGACTTGACCGTTTGAGGTCGGGTCACTACAAGATGGTATTAGAGCACACGCTGAGTGTAGGACACGACCACTAAGCTAAAGCCATAGGTCACTCTTCTCTACTCATTTCTGACTCCTCTCCTATTTTCTACTCTTTAGGATGGCGAATACAAGGATCAAGTTCACTCAACCGGATGAAGACACATCCTTTGGACGCCACTTGAAGGAAGTCACTAGGTACCTGAACATCGGAATACCAAGCTTCACCGGGACCTACAACACCACTTTACCAGAAGAGGAGCGCTGGATGATTCAAGTTCAAGTTCCAGGAAGGACATTCGCGCCAATCACTGAGCCCATAGAGTTTTCTTTTGATGCACCAACCTGGAGTCTAGGCAAGAGCATGGCAGCCCACATCGCCATGGGACGCATTGGAGAAGTCTACAACAAGGATCTTAAGGATACTATCTATCAGATATGTGGGCACCGAGATGAGCAATGGGAGATAGTTAGCACCAGGAAGGACAGATCTATTGCAGCTTTCATCCAGGAGTTAAACTAGCACATTCGATGCCAGGGGAATCAGATGTGCGCAGACATGTTAGAATTGAAGAAGGCGAAGACAAGGATCACCGAGCTGAGAGAAGAACTCAAGTCTACACGCGATGGATATGAGGAGGAAATTGCAACACTATTGGAGAAGAATGACGACCTGATAAAGAAGATCGGAATATTCATGGGAGACCCCGCGCCAGAAGGAGATGACGACGATTCCACTTGTACGGAGAACTACATCATCATCGACGACACCGACTCCGACCCCAGTGAAGATGACCTTGAAGACAAAGCTGGAGCAGACATTATGGAGTCGTCCACCGATCAAAATTTCTAGATGACCACCAAATAATTAGTAGTATTCCCCCATGTATATAGTACTACTTGAGCACTTTTTACGATAGTTCTAGACCATTTGTATGCCCTTGCTTGATTGATTGAGTGAAATGATTGTGTTTATCTCATGTGCATATGGGTAGTGCTTTCTCATTAGACCCCTTTCTATTCTAATCTCTCCCCTCTAAACCCATCATATGCCTCCGAGACATGACACCGGATTTACCTTCCCGCCGGAGTTCACTCAGTTGATCCAGCAGCAGAATGCCTTGATACAATTGTTAGTCCAGAACCAAGGCAACAACAATAACAACCCGCCTCCAGTTGACAACCTAGCCCGTTTTCTGAGGTTGCAGCCGCCGGTGTTTTCCAGTAGCACCGAGCCTATAGTTGCAGATGATTGGCTACGCCATATTGGAAGGGAGTTGACCACCGCAGGTTGCACAGATGCTGAGAAGGTGCGCTTTGCCGCACATCAATTGGATGGACCAGCAGCCTCATGGTGGGAGAATTATACGGCCACTTATCCCATAGCCAACGTCACTTGGGATCAGTTTCAGCAAGCTTTCCGCACTGCCCATGTCTCAGCTGGAGCTATGAGCATGAAGAAGCGTGAGTTTCGTAACTTACGCCAGGGGAACCGTACTGTAGCCCAGTACGTGGATGAGTTTAGTAAGTTATCTTGCTATGCCCCTGATGATGTCGCCACAGATGCCGCGAAGCAAGAGAAGTTTATGGAAGGGCTGAATGATGAGATGAGCATGCAGTTGATGGTGGCAACATTCAACAACTACCAGGAGTTGGTAGATAAGGCTCTTATGATTGAAGGGAAGCAACAGCAGATTGAGAGCCGTAAGAGGAAGTATGGGCAAGGAAGATACAACTCAGGAGCTCAGCAGAAGCCTCGCCTAACCCCGAACTCGGGAGGACTTGTTCATAATCATGGAGGTCATAACCACAACAGAGGAAGTTCGCATAACCACAATGGTTCTAAAATGGAACTGGGAATGGAACAAACAATAATCAGAACCGCTCCAATCCAGCCACACCCGCCAAGAGAGACCTAAGTCACATTACTTGCTTCAAGTGGAGGAAGACTGGACACTATGCCACGGAGTGCCCTGAAGTGAAGAACGGAAACGGCAATGGGAGCGCTGGAAAGAAGCCCAATCTATTCAACAAAGGACAAGTAAACCACGTTAACGTGGAGGAGTTTGAAGAGCAGCCAGACGCGGTTATTGGTAAGTTTTTGGTTAAGTCTTTTACCGCCCTTGTTCTTTTTGATACTGGTGCATCGCATTCATACATATCAAGGGGATTCGTGGATAAGTTTAAACTACCAACCCAAACCCTTAGGACCCCTCTATTAGTGAGTTCACTTGGAGTAGAGTATATGGCTAGCCGATGGTGCGACCAGATACCCTTAACCATTGGTAGCCATGTTTTTATGTCCGACCTAATAATTTTGGAGTCACAAGGATTGGATGTGATATTAGGCATGGACTGGATGTCAAAGTATGGAGGAAGCATTGACTGTGCTAGTAAGTCGATTTATGTCACCACCCCTGAGGGAAAAAGGATTAAGTATGTATCTAGGCATGCGCCTAGGAGGAGCCAAGTAAATACCCTCATGGGAGTTGTTCAGGAGGAAGTGCCTATTGTGAAGGATTACCCGGATGTTTTTCCAGAGGAGTTACCAGGCATGCCACCAGATCGAGACATCGAGTTTTTGATAGAGCTATTGCCAAGCACCGGGCCTATATCGAAGAGACCATACCGGATGCCCGCAAATGATTTGGAGGAGATTAAGAAGCAGATCAAGGAATTATTGGAGAAAGGTTACATTCGACGGAGTTCATCACCATGGGGAGCCCCACAGCTTTTGGTTGAGAAGAAGGATAAGTCTCTAAGAATGGTTGTTGATTATCGTGCATTGAACGAGGTGACGATCAAGAACAAATACCCACTGCCGATGATCAATGATTTGTTTGACCAGTTGCAAGGAGCTAAGGTGTTTTCGAAGATCGACCTGCGATCAGGGTATCGTCATCTGAAGATTCGAGAGAAGGATATACCAAAGACAGCATTCACCACACGGTACGGGTTGTATGAATATACGGTCATGTCATTTGGACTGACTAATGCCCCTGCCTATTTCATGAGCATGGTGGACAAGGTGTTCATGGAATATTTGGATAAGTTTGTTGCGGTGTTCATAGATGATATAATGGTATACTCGAAGAATGAGGAGGAGCACAAGGAGCATTTGCGTTTAGTTCTCGAGAAACTCAGGGAACACCAGTTGTATGCCAAGTTCAGCAAATGTGAGTTTTGGTTGAAGGAAGTCGGATTCCTTGGACATGTTATATCAGGAGAAGGTATAGCAGTAGATCCCACCAAGGTTCAGTCAGTCACTGAATGGTTGGCACCCAATTCAGTTAGTGAGATCCGCAGTTTTCTTGGACTCGCAGGATACTATCGGAGATTCATTGAGAATTTTTCCAAGATTGCGAAGCCACTGACGGAGTTATTGAAGAAGGATACCAAATTTAAATGGACGGAAGAATGTGAAGCAAGTTTTCAGGAGTTAAAGAAACGTTTGACTACAGCCCCAGTGTTGATTCTGCCGGATATACGCAAGGATTTCCAAGTGTACTGCGACGCCTCTCGCCTAGGACTTGGAAGTGTGCTTATGCAGGACGGAAGAGTTGTTTCGTATGCCTCACGACAACTAAAACCGCACGAATTGAATTATGCCACGCATGATTTGGAGTTAGCAGTTGTAGTGCATGCACTCAAGACTTGGAGACATTACCTTATTGGGAACCATTGTGATGTGTACACGGATCATAAGAGTTTGAAGTACATTTTCACCCAGAAGGAGCTGAACCTGAGGCAGAGGAGATGGTTGGAGCTTATAAAGGATTATGACATGAAGCTTCATTATCATCCAGGCAAGGCCAATGTCGTAGCAGACGCTTTGAGCCGGAAGAATTATGCTAACACCCTCGTAAGCACAGGATTGCCAAAGGAGTTAGCAGAGGATCTCAGGGAACTTCGGTTGGAGATTGTTCCTAGAGGTTTTGTTGCAACAATGGAAGTTCAGTCTACATTGTTAGCGAAGATTCGAGAAGCTCAGAAGGCTGACAAAGAGATTGCCGAGATAAAAGAGAGAATGAGAAAAGGAAAGGCCAAAGGTTTTCGTGAGGATGAGCACGACACCTTATGGTTTGAGGACTGTGTTTACGTGCCCAATAACACAGAGATCAAGAAGTTAATACTTCAGGAGGCTCATGACTCACCATACTCGATACACCCCGGAAACACCAAGATGTATTTGGATTTGAAGGAACGTTTCTGGTGGACTGGCATGAAGAAGGATATTGCCGAGTATGTAGCCGTATGTGATGTGTGTCAGAGAGTGAAGGCAGAACATCAAAAGCCAGCAGGGTTGTTACAGCCTATGCCGATACCCGAATGGAAGTGGGGTATACTTGGCATGGATTTTATCACCGGATTACCTAGGACCAAATCAGGATATGATTCTATATGGGTAGTAGTTGATCGCTTGACCAAAGTGGCTCACTTTATCCCCGTGAAAACCACCTATACAAGTGCGAAGTTGGCCAAGATATACATGACCAGGATCGTATGTCTGCATGGAGTTCCGAGGACCATAATATCAGATAGAGGAACACAGTTTACTTCAAAGTTTTGGCATCAGCTGCACCAGACTTTGGGAACAAGGCTGGAGTTTAGTACAGCATTCCACCCGCAGACAGACAGACAGACCGAGAGAGTCAACCAGATTCTGGAGGATATGTTGAGAGCTTGTGCACTAGATTATGGATCTAGTTGGGATGACAATTTGCCCTACGCGGAGTTCTCATACAACAATATCTACCAAGCCAGTTTGAAGATGGCACCGTTCGAAGCCCTGTATGGACGAAGGTGCAGAACAACATTGATGTGGGATGAAGTTGGAGACCGACAGTTGTTTGGACCAGATTTCATCAAGGAGTCTGAAGAGAAGGTTAAGTTGATTCGTGATAGACTGAAGGTAACTCAGTCTAGGCAGAAGAGTTATGCAGATTCGAAATGCAAGGAGGTAACCTATGAAATTGGAGACCGAGCATATCTGCGAGTATCACCTCTGCGAGGAGTGAAACATTTTGGAGTTAAGGGAAAGTTAGCCCCGAGATTTGTAGGACCTTATCGTGTTTTGGAACGTATGGGAGAAGTTGCCTACAAGTTGGAGTTACCTGAGGGGCTGTCAAGAGTTCATGATGTGTTTCATGTTTCACAGTTGAAGATGTGTCATGTAGAGATGGCCGATATACCACTAAGAGACACAGTGCCCTTGGAGGCGATTCAGTTGGATAGTGATCTGACCTATGAAGAGAAACCAGTCAGGATTCTTGAATTTGCCAGCCGAGTCACCCGCAGCAAGGTTATCAAGTTTTGCAAAGTTCAGTGGAGCCACCATACCGAGGATGAAGCCACCTGGCAACGAGAGGATGATCTTCGCAAAGACCACCCGCACCTATTTTCTAGCCAACCCGAATCTCGAGGGCGAGATTCATCTTAAAGGGGGTAGGTTTGTAACATCCCAAATTTCTAATTTGGAATGTTATACATAGATCATTCATGCATATCATATTTTTGCTGCATTTCGTTTCGCGATCCACGAAATCCTAAGCAACTCAAGGACCCTCGGAGAGAGTTGGGGATTTCCCTGTTTTCGTATTTGAATTTTATCAAATATTGAAACGAGGATTATTTGTTTTAATTATTTTTCTCTCCGAAAATATTTCATATTCAAATATATGAGAGGAGATAATACGACTTCTCCAAAATAAATAAAATATTGGAGGAAAATATTAAAATCAAATATTGGATTTTATTCGAAGTTTTGTTGCTATTTTATTTGAATTAGGAAAAATATGCGTTTTCAAAATTGCATTTTAGGCCCAAATAAATGTTCACCATATCCGGCCTATTTTTAGAGGACGGGGAAAATTTATTTCGAAATTTTTGGAGTCCATTTAGTATTTCTTTTCTTTCTTTTTCTGCATGTCGAAATTATTTTAAAAAAAAAGTGAACCGACTTCGGGCCGTAACTGGCTAGGACTCCTCGGGCCGGCCTTTAAGGCCCGAGACCCCGAGCCAGCCCAGCCGCCACCCGCGCCCTAACCCTAATCCCGCCGCGCCGCCGCCGCCGCGCCAGACCTCGCCGGACCCGCCGGACCCGAGGTAGCCGCCTAAAACCGTTTTGGTTTTTTTTTCAAACCCCTATATCCTTTTTTTAGATCCGGTTCGGTTTATTTTCGGTTTAGTTATTTAGCAAACGCCTATTTTTACATTTGTTTTAACGAACGGTTTTCGCCGTTTAACCGTAGACAGCGAACGTTCGTTCGTTAGCCTGTTCGTCAGTTTTTCTTTTTCTCAGATTTTCCGCGATTATTTTCGATCGCGGTTTCTGATCCGATTTTCGTTTTAGTTTATCTTTTCGCTCGTTTATCGGAATCAGGCGATTCAAGCGCCTCGATCTTCGTCTCGAAACCCTCTTTCTGTTTAATCAACTTGAACAAGATTTTGGTACTGTAAAATTTGACTTTAGTTCAGATTAGTAAATGGATCTTGTTTCTTTCGCAGTTTGAGTTTCGTTGCTCCGTTTGATTTGATTCTTTTTGCAAATCGGAGTTCTTAAGTTGAACTTTCTGGTTAGATCTTCTTATTTGAGTTTTACTCATGCTTCTTTGCTTGATTGCTTATGTATGCTATTGTTTGTTTGCGATAGAATTCCCGGAGTGCGAAGCGTGCTACTACGAGTCCCTGGGTTTTGCGGATCGTCAGCAAGGCAAGTAACACATTGATCATACTCTTTTCATACCCAGTTTTTATGCATTAGCTCCAATCCTCAAACACTGCATGATTAGGATGTGATTTAACTTGTGGGTATTGGGAAGTAGTTGATGAGGTAGAACCTATTGCCCTGTACTATCAAACCCTTGGGAGTTACTTCTACGTATTGCTTATATTGCTATGCTATGCTCGTAGACGTGGTTTGGGTGAGTGAATCCATGACAGATGTGTGATTGTTAATTAATGGTTCAACTTAAGGTGGCAACTTAAATACACATCTGGGTGGATTGCTTGTCGGGCACCTGGAGAATCCAGTGTTGTCCTAGGATATCCCGGAGTACCCGTGTGATCATCCTAAGGTCCGCCACCCAGACTCAAAGGGAACTGAGATATTTTCATGCTAGAAACTTCCGTGTGCAGCCACAAGCTATTATGGGCTCTAGCATAGTTGAGTAAGTTGCATGAGCTCTTGAAGAGGTGGATCAATAGGTAGAGGGATGTAGGTTTGGTAAGGTCTGCCCGGAGTAAAGAGTTAATGTTTCTGAAAGACTGTGTCTCGGTCATCCGTTTCTCAAACACCATGTAGTGCGAGCAATCCAATGGAGGAGATCGAGTCTTGTGGGTAAAAGTGCGCAAACCTCTGCATAGTGTATAATCTAATCATGGTTAGCCATGTCCCCGGTTATGGACAATTTTGAGTATCTAGTACTTGGATTATCATAAGTATCTCATCACTCTAATTTAATATTGTTGGGTTGATAATTACTTTAATTTGGATTGAGTTGGAGGAACCTTCTCAATGTTGTTTCAACCACCATGATAGTTAAAATAAAATTTATTTCTTTGTTATAGGGAAAAATTGGCTTTTCACAAAAACTATAAACATAGAGCTTTCCACCAGCCAAATATGCATGTAGTGATAGCATTATTCTGTGCTTGCTCTACTGTGTTATGTTGCCAGCATATTCCATGTGCTAACTGTTTTCGGGCTGCAACGTATTATGTTGCAGACTTTTCAGGTGAAGAGTAAGGTTCGTTAGGTCGTTGCCGTGCAGCTCAGCTATACCGTTGGAGTTGATGGACTCACTTTATCTTCCAAGCCTTCCGATGTTATCGCATTAGATGGCCTTAAGCCATATTTATTGTAATAACTTCTCTTCTGAGACATTCGATGTAATAAGTGTGTGATTGCTACTCTGATATAAATCCTTCGAGTACTGTGTGTGTCAGCATTACCGGTCCAGAGATGACACTGAAGCACAGAGACTTGACCGTTTGAGGTCGGGTCGCTACAAGTTCTCATTGAACAACATATAGCTCTTCAGAGCATCTAATTGAACCATACATTGAAACTATGTAAAACATTTCAATGCAACAACAAATGCGATCATAATCGTAACCAAGGTAACAATTGATCCAATGGCATAATGATACCAAGCCCCGGTATGAATGGCATATTTTCTAATCTTCAAACGCACTGCGTCCATCTTGATCTTGTGATCATCGACGACATCCGCAACATGCAACTCCAATATCATCTTCTCCTCCTCAATTTTTTTTATTTTTTCCTTCAACTAATTGTTTTCTTCTTCAACTAAATTTAACCTCTCAACAATAGGGTCGGTTGGAATTTTCTGTTCACATACCTCCTAGATAAATAAAATGTATGTCACGTTGGTCGGCATGATTGTCATAAACAATGAATGAACCAAATGGTTATAAAAGATAATATATACCACATCCGAATCATAGACAGTACGAGGGCCGACGGGGGCGGATACCAAAACCGTCGCACTATATAATAACAAGCAATAATAAAAGTAAGAAAATTAGACAAGTATTTATCTAAAGTAATAATTTTTTTTCTTTCAGAAAGAAGATAAGAACAAGAGGCTCACCACGGTGGTGTCGCGGCACGGGCGATCGACGGCGGTGAAGATGGGGACGGGACGTGACGGGCCGCTAAACCTAGACAAATCTCGGGGAAAATGGAGTTTGGAGGTCGAGCTTCGAGAGGAGAAAGCTTAACTAGTGTGGCTCGGGCATTTCATCGAACACCTCATGTGCATAGGAGGTGAGCTAGAGCATCACAAAGCTCTCCCCTCGCCGGCCAGAAAAAACAGAGCAATGTGGAGTGCTCTGCTGCGGCGATGGGGTATATATAGGCACCCCATTGGTCCCGGTTCGTGGCTGGAACCGGGACAGAAGGGGGGCCTTCTGTCCCGGTTCCAGCCACGAACCGGGACCAATGGCTATGGGCCAGGAGTGAGGGCCATTGGTCCCGGTTCGTGCCTGGAGCCGGGACAAATGGGTCCAGACGAACCGGGACAAATGCCACACGAGGCCCGGCCGGCCCCCTGGGCGCACGAACCGGGACATATGCCCCCCATGGGTCCCGGTTCGTGACTGAACCGGGACTAATGAGCTGGCCAGGTCCGAACCAAAGCTTTATTTTCTACTAGTGTCATGTGCTTCATACTGAACAATAAATTATAATGTTTAAAAAATCTAAGACTTTTTAATGATAGATGATTTCGTCTCTTGTAATTACGTGCAAACTTTCGTTAAGAAATAGTATATGTTTTTACCTAGGCACGCAAAAAATCAGTGCACTAAAAGCTTTAGTTTTAGAGTAGGGTTTTTTTGGGGTCACAAAATATGTGGTCTCTTCACGAAAATTTACATGCAATTAGAGGGCGGGAACGTGTTTCTTGTAAAAGAAAAGTTGTTTTGGCTTATTTTCTCTTTACTACTTCCTCCGATCTAAATTAATTGACGCGGATTTAATACAACTATATTAAAGCCACGTCAATTAATTTAGATTAGAGGGAGTATTTGTTTTGAATTTACTATTCATCCGGGAGCATAGCTGAGAATTGGAACACCTTCCCCAAAAGTTATTCTTTTTTAGGGTAACACCTTCCCCAAAAGTTATTCCCAAGAAAGGCGACAAACGAAGTATACACGGCTCAGTTAACAGGGATGTACATTTTCTATTAAAGAAAATTGGTGAACACATGTTTTAATGGGAGATATTCTCAAGAAAAGATAAAAATATATGGAAGTAATCTATCAATGGAGAAGAATACCATAAATTAAAGTGTAAAAAGCGAAGAAGAAGAAGAAGAAGACGACATGGACTTATTTTATCAGTTTTGCTAAAGCATATCTAGATATGCTATAAGTATTGCACATCTAATATTTTATTTATCGGAAAGTAAGATACACTTATGTGCGTGGACGTGTGCAGCATGCGAACTACTTAGCATGACCTTCTGCATCGTTGCTGTCATGTTCCCCAAATCGGCGTGTATATGGGTGGGTTTCTCTCTCCTCAAGCTGTGAACTAGCATGATCTATTTTTCGAAAGTAACTATTGTATACGTATTTATGTTTAATTATCCTGCGTATCAGCGTATGTACCACACGAAAGGTCTAACTTGTTTTTCTAAATTATGTAGAGCAAATTCCACGCGTCGTCGCTGTATGCACATAAATTATATAGTTCTTGGTTGCTTGCACGGTATGGTGTTGCACTCACTCCCTCATCACGCATGATTGATCGATTCGGCACGGCACGTTCGGCTTCGGCATATATATCGATCGGTCGGTTCGCCGGTCGTGGTCTGACCGACGTGATGGATCATACGGGTCGTCATGAGTCGCTGCAGCTTGATGAAGTTAATGTGCGACCATCGTCCCGGCGACTAGTCCATCATCATGAAACTAATCTGCGTGGTCTGCTAGCTGCCGCCATTATCGGCAGGAGATCCGGAAGAAAAATGAAGCGTGTGTTCTTCAACCTAGAGCAGCATTTCTTTTTCTCTCTCTCTTACGGCCGGGCTGTGTAAAAAGGTATCTTATCTTTAGCTCCACTGTCCAGTAGGGCCCACATTGCTGCAGTCACGATTTGCAAACCCTTCTCGAGCTGCGTCCAAAAGAACAAAAAAATACTCTCCTCGAGCTGTCAGGGGCTAATCAACACGCACTACACCTCAGTACAATAGGGTAGTACGGCGTAGACGTTGAGAAATATGGATGTTTAAGCTGGCGGGAGCGGCCAGATTGTCCGTAGTTGAATAGAGCATCTCCACAGCCCAACCCCGACCGGCAGCCCCGTCGTCTCCCCCACGGCGCCACCCACGAGCCACGACCATGTCCATGTCCATATAAACGCGTGGCGCGCACGTAGAAGAACCAAGTTAACCAACGCGCCAGCGCCCACCAACCAGACCAAACCAAACCAAGCAGGCAGCTCCGGGAAGCAAGAACCAAGAAGGCCGGCGATGCGGCAGCAGGAGGACCGGGCGCTCCTCCCGACGACGACGGCCGCCGGCGGCCCGGACGCTGCGGCGGTGTCCGGGCCGTCGGGCCGGCTGCGGACGGCGGGGCTGGTGGCGGCGTGGTACGCGTCCAACATCGGGGTGCTGCTGCTCAACAAGTACCTCCTCTCCGTCTACGGCTTCCGCTACCCGGTCTTCCTCACCGCCTGCCACATGTCCGCCTCGGCGCTCCTCTCCTCCGCCTTCGCCGCCGCCACCTCCTCCTCGTCCGCCTCCCGCCGGCCGCTCTCGCGCGGGCAGGCGGCCAGGGTGGCCGTGCTGGGCGCCGTCTTCTGCGGCTCCGTCGTCGCCGGCAACGTCTCGCTGCGCTACCTCCCCGTGTCATTCAACCAGGCCGTCGGCGCCACCACGCCCTTCTTCACCGCGCTCATCGCCTACGCCGTCGCGGGGCGGCGCGAGGCCCGCGCCACCTACGCCGCCCTCCTCCCCGTCGTCGCCGGCGTCGTCATCGCCACCGGGGTAACCAAACCAAACTGAACTAGATCGAGCAGCAAGCTCCGAACAGATCTTTTTAGGATTAATGTAGCTGAAATGCCAAATCTTGATGTGCATTCAGGGCGAGCCGAGCTTCCATCTGTTCGGGTTCATCATGTGCGTGGGCGCGACGGCGGGGAGGGCGCTCAAGACCGTGCTGCAGGGGATCCTGCTCTCCTCGGAAGAGTAATAATCATCATACTTCATTGATCATCGTTGACTTGTAGTACTGAAATTATTCTGCACGATGGTGCATTTGCTGAAAATGGGGCTTGGATTTGATGGCGTGCAGGGAGAAGCTCAACTCGATGGACCTGCTCCGGTACATGGCGCCGGTGGCCGTGGTGCTGCTGGTGCCGGCGACGCTAATGATGGAGCCGGACGCGCTCGGGGCGGCGGCGGCGCTCGCCCGGGAGGACCCCAGCTTCGTCTGGTTGCTGCTTGGCAACTCCTCGCTGGCCTACCTGGTGAACCTGACCAACTTCCTGGTCACCAAGCACACCAGCCCGCTCACCCTCCAGGTTCGTCCTGCCAACCATGGTGCTCTGCTCATTGACTGAACTTCTCAGATGAACACACACAGGTTGCCAGAATGCTGATGCGCCTTGTGTTTGGTCGTTGCAGGTCCTCGGGAACGCGAAAGGCGCGGTCGCCGTCGTGGTGTCCATCCTGATATTCAAGAACCCGGTGACCGTCATGGGGATGCTGGGCTACGGGGTGACCATCGCCGGCGTGGTTCTGTACGGCGAGGCCAAGAAGAGGAGCAAGTGAGCTCAGCCGTCAGGGGTGTATTTTTAACAGCTCCTCTGCTCCTGGAGATGTGCTTATGGCGACATTTGGCATACGCACATTGATATGTCGCCGGAGCTCCGATGTGTTGATCCAAGTTCGGACTGAGTCCTGATGGTGGCACGATGAAGACGACCAACCCATTTGTATATTTATTCTTGCTCAAGGTGCAATCTGGGCTCCTGAAGTCTAGGACTTGGTGATGTTAAATTATCAAAAGCCGTTAGATCAGATGCATTCATGCTTGTAAATTCCTGTGTAGGCTGCACTACTACATTACAATTTACGGAGTACAAGTGACGATTGATCAATACTATTGCTAGTCACAGATATAAAGACACCCTGATGAACATGCTATGCCTGTTAATACTCAGTAGGTATACCACAAACAGTAGCTGAGGGAAATCATATTTATACGCTTTACTCGCAAATCTGCAATTGACATACCAGGATCAAGTGCTTTGGACACAACAGAATATCACAGTTTTCAACCATGCCCTGCGTTTACTACACTCGTAGCACTCTCATTCTTTGAACAGCTAAAAGAAATAAAAGAAAATGTAGGACAGCCTTTTGTACTAACTTCAGCTGTGGTTGCCTTCTGGATAACAAGGATGTAATCATAAAACAACCAGCAGCATACGATTCCGAAGCTCAGTTCCTCTGGCAGAACAAGACACCTAGTCGGTGGCATCCCCAAGAGAAATGGAGGACAGCTTCTGCGCCAACAGGGTCAATGGAGTCGCGTCCCCATTAGATTGTCCTTGAGAAATGGAGGACGCCTTCTGGGTCAATGGAGTCGCCTCCCCATTAGATTGTCCCTGAGAAATGGAGGACAGCTTCTGGGTCAATGGAGTCGCCTCCCCATTAGCCTGTCCTAGAGAAATGGAGGACAGCTTCTGGCTCAGGAGAGTCATTGGAGTCATCTCCCCTATAGCCTGCGCATTTGTATGTGAGGCCAGAATGCTTCCCTTTACAGGAGTCATATGCTCTTCAGGCTGGATATTTTGATGCGAAGCTAGAATGTTCTCCTTTAGTGGACTCGAATAACCACCAGGCTGGATGTTCTCTTTTGCGGTATCCATGGCTGGAATGTTCTCCTTTGCAATATCCATGGCTGCCAGCACTTGGCCGGCCTGGGGCATGCAAGCTTCATGCTCAATCACCTCCAGTGATTCTACTTCCATTTTTGCAACTCCAAGTGGCAGTGAAGGTGATACCTCGGTTTGAGAAGAAGTGTTAACCTCGCAAGGTGCTGCTGTAGTTTCTGATTGTTGCTGACCAGAGGTACCTGATGACAGCTCAACAGTTGATGAACTGATATCGCCATTTGCCTGGACATTCTGATTTAAAGCTGCAATGCCCTCCTCTGCTATGTCCATGGCGACCAATTGGCCAGTCTCCAGCATGTATGCTTCATGCTCCGACACCTTCGGTGTTTCTGCTTCATGGTCAACCACCTCCAGTGGGTCTGCTTCCATTTTTGCAACTCCAAATGGCAGAGAAGGTGATACCTTGATTTGTGAAGGACTGCTCTCCTCGCAAGGTGCTGCTGTAGTTTCTGATTCTTGCTGACCAGAGGTACATGATGACAGCTCAACTGTTGATGATTCTACTTCACCATTAGCCTGGACATTCTCATGCAAAGCTGGAATGCCCTCCTCATCTGTAATGTCCATAGCGACCAACAGACCAGTCTCCTGCATGTGTGCTTCATGCTCCGACACCTTTGATGATTCTACTTCACCATTAACCTGGACATTCTCATGCAAAGCTGGAAAGCCCTCCTCTTCAATGTCCATGGCGAGCAACAAACCAGTCTCATTCACGTGTGCTTCAAGCTCAGACACCTTTGATGATTCTACTTCACCATTGGCCTGGACATTCTGATGCAAAGCTGGAATGCCCTCCTCTGCACTGTCCATGGCGACTACCAATGGACCAGTCTCCTGCATGTTGGTTTCATGCTCTGACACCTTTGGTGTTTCTATTTCAGTTTGAGCAGCTCTAATTAAAGGCATTGAAGGCCCCTTTGTTCCAAAAATGTCATGCTCCGCCACCTTTGCTGGTTCTACTTCAGTCTGTGCAACTCTGGGAGACAGTATAGGCAATGCCTCAGTTTGAGAAGCTTCATGCTCTGACACCTTCAATGGGTCTACTTCAGCTTGTGCAACTCTGATGGGCAGTGAAGCCGATGCCTTAGTTTGAGAAGTGTCATGCTCTGTCACCTTTGATGGTTTTACTTCAGTTTGTGCAACTCTGAGAGGCAGTGGAGTTGATGCCTTGGCTTGAGAAGCTTCAGGCTCAGTCACCTTTGATTGTTTTACTTCAGTTTGTGCAACTCTGAGAGGCAGTGGAGTTGATACCTTAGCTTGAGAAGCTTCAGGCTCTGTCACCTTTGATGGTTTTACTTCAGTTTGTGCAACTTTGAGAGGCAGTGAAGGTGACGCCTTGGTTTGCGAAGGTGCTGCTGCCCTAGATTTTGGTTCTTCTTGCTCAAAGGTAAGAGCTGCAGGGATTGTCTTCGGAGTAGAAGGAATCCAAGAGTTCTGTGTGGCCAACGGTGAAAACAGAACCTTCGTGGGTTGCAGTTGTGCCCGTGCACCGGCTTTTTGTTCAACAGATTTCTCCTGAAGACATAACAGAACCAAGAGTGTTAGAACAAATAAAGAGCATTGTCATCATTACAAGAAAGAAGACACACAATTCACTTACGGCATCGAAATATCCAATCTTGGGTGTAGGCCTTCGTAGACCAGATGGTTTAAAACCATTTCCTTGGGTTGATGTGTCAACATTAGATTTCACATTATCAGCAAATGCTCCTGAAGCCTGTCCTTCTGTAACAATAACAGGCCTCCGTAGTGTGGTTGGAGGGTGGTCATTGCTCTTTCTGTTGGAAGGGGACAATGAAGACGACCTTGTACTATAGGTCTCAGATGTATGACTCGCTCTCCCTACAGTGGATGCAGTTGAAACCCCAGAAATCACAGAACTCATGCTGTCCACGGAGCTGCTAGGTGAAATGGTCGGTGATGCACCCTCACCGTGACCCTTATTTCTTGATGCCCTTGCTGGGTCAACCTTGCTGATATCAGATCTTGATGATGAACGAATAGGGATCCTCTGAGCGGTCCTGTTCTTGCTGATTAGGGTCGGTGACTTTGTTTTCCCACCTGCCATGGGAGCACTACGCAAGGAAGGACTTGCTGCTGACGACAAAGCACCAGATTTTGATGTTGAGTTGTTCTTTGTCCCCCCACCAGGCCGAGATGGCACGCTGGCTGAACCGTTAGCAGACTTGGCAACTGCCTGCCTGTTGACTACACCTCCTGCAAGAGGGAAAAAAGTGTATTAGGCTTGCTATCTATTAACACTTACGGCAGAACAAATTTAAGTATGTTGATGCACACCAGTGCTGCTTCTTTTGTCTGCAATCCCAGAGGTGACAGCTGTGTTAGTCGGTGCTCTCATTGTAGCAACTCTTGGCAGAGCTCTGGGAGGCTTTGAGGATGGTTTTGCTTCTGCAGCTTTTGATACAGCCTTCGCAAGCAGAAAGAATAAACATGATATTAAGTTCATATTAATACTCAATGGGAACTTCAATTAAAACAAGCAATTAGTCAACTTTGTTCTCCCTAAAAGATAACAAAATTATCTAACTGGAGTTTTTTTAATTAGTTCTATGCAATTCCATAACAGGGTTTCAATGGACAAGACATAAGAGGTAATCTGATTATCGGTAAATGCAAGAAATGGATAGGCTCTTAAAAACAGATAAAATAATTACATATTACTAATAACTACTCCCTCAGTAAACTAATATATTAAGTTTACAGAGGGAGTACAATTATAGATCCTGGTGTATGTAACAAGCATCACACAAACCCTAAACCTCTAGTTAGGGGTAAACAGCTAAACTACAGAAAGATCATGGATATTCTGGAACTGCAAGCATGTAACATACCACTCTTGCAGCTGCAGGCTCTTTCAGGGTGACTTGGGGCCTTTGTCTGCTACCACCAACGGAACCATTGCTTATTGAAGCAGGGGGCTTTATCTGAGGCAGCATTAACAAGTATTGATTAGTAATGATTACAGACTGCAGGAAAGTAGGTTCAAATCACTGAAGAATTGTGACAACATACCTTGCTCTGAGTCTGAGGTATCCGATCAACCGCCTTTCTTGCTGGAAAGTAGCAACAAAGCAATCACATTAGTAAAAAACAGCAGACAATGCTCACTGAAGTTACAGCATAAGAAACTAGCATGTTGCATCAACTTCTGAGTTTGAAACATCTTACCTGTGACAGGAGGGGCCTTTGCTGCGGCCCTAGGGGTTTTTGAGCTTCCAGAAGCCACAGCTGGAGCTTTATCAGGTTTCCCAAGTGTCCTCTGAATCGAAGCACGGACATTGTCAAACAGCTCAGTCTCAAGGCTTTCCAGCACAAAGCTTTCACTTTCCAGCGAGGAGGTGGTGGACTCCATTGACCTCCTCATTTCCTCTGCTATTCCTGGCAGCAGCCTAGAACCCTGCGACCTGCGGAAAGTGCTGTTTACAATGCCCAATTCCTCAGTATCGAGAACACCTGCTCAGACCAGGAGGAATAGTTAGCTGCTATCAATCAACGCATCAGGGTGACAGGTATAACAAAAGACAGGTACAGAACTGGAAAGGGAAATGGTAAGAACTGCTGTATATCTACATCAAAATGCGCAGGTTTGATATAACAAAAGAAAAGTACAGAGCTGGAAAGGGAAATGGTAAGAACTGCTGTATATCTACATCAAAATGCACAGGTTTGATATAACAAAAGAAAAGTACAGAGCTGGAAAGGGAAATGGTAAGAACTGCTGTATATCTACATCAAAATGCACAGGTCTAATATAACAAAAGACAAGTACAGAGCTGGAAAGGGAAATGGTAAGAACTGCTGTATATCTACATCAAAATGCACAGGTCTAATATAACAAAAGACAAGTACAGAGCTGGAAAGGGAAATGGTAAGAAATTCTATCTATCTGCATCAAAATGCACAGGTACAGGCGACAGATTCTTTTCAAAAAACAAGGGAAATGATAGGAGCTGGCAGGACTGGTGGCAAACCAGATCAGGATCCATGAGCCTACGATGTGTATCATACTAACACGCAGCAGTCACAAAACAATAGAGATTTGGACTAGTTTATTCATGGAGGCGATTCACAAACCTTCGCTGGTGAAGAAGGCTTTGTCCCAGGCGAGGCTCTTGCGGAGGTTGACGCCGCCCTTGGGCTTGGTCCTCTTCGGGGACTGCGCACGCTCCGGGGCCTGCTCCGCGGGATCCACGACCTGCCCGCCCGGCGGAGATCCGACGGCGGGCTGCTCCGAAACGGCGGCCACCACCGAAGCACCTAAACAAAAAATCGCAGCGCGGCCCGTCAGATCGGAGGCGACAACCCACCCACGCGCCGAAATGGAAGGAACGGGAACGGGAGACGGGAGACGGCGCGCTGGCTGACTCGCTGACCTGGGGCGGCGCGGGGCGGCGGGTCGGGGTGCTGCGGCGGCGAGGCGAGGTCGAGGAGGAAGTCGTCCTCCTCGCCGGAGACGTCGATGAGGGAGAGCGCGTCCATCGCGGCGCAGGCGTCGCCGGAGGCGGACGGGGAGGGGGCGGGGGGCGAAACCCTAGATCGCCGCGGATGGGGTGCGGGGCGGGGGGAGGAGGCGAGCTGCTAGAGAGACGTTGGGGGCTGAGATTTGTGGGGTGGGAATGGAAATGGATGGCGTGCGTATAAAAAAAAGTTGGGACGGGGGACGCGGAGTCGAGACGGGTGTGGACGCGTTGCGCGTTCGGGAGGCTCGGGTGTGGCTGGCGGGTGGGTCCAGGCGTGGGTTTTGCGCCGGGGGTTTCTTTCCCGATGGGGATGGGGCGAGCACATGGGCGGGATGGTTTGAAATTTGGGAGGGGAGGGGAGGCGAGGGGGACGGAACGGTCTGCCAGGGCTAGGATAGTCTTTGCCTGATCCGAACAGCTTTGTGACGGGAAATGCGAACGTTCGCTGCTTGCTGGAGAGAGCGCAGCCATGATTTTGGCTTTTTTGTTGTTGTTGTTGTTGTTTTGGCATGGCAATTCGGACGTTTCCTCACATTCTTGCTCTTCGTCGGATATTTATATCCTTTTGTGATTTGATGATTGGTGGTTGTATTCTCATGCAAATTTTATCTCCCCTTGTCTTCTCTTTGTTTCAGTCTAAACTTTTATGTTAAACAAGTACAACTAGGGGTGAACGATGCAAAAGACAAGAAACCCCACAACAGCCCGTGTAGTGTTTTTTTCCTTTTTTTGCAAAGCACGTCCCCTTGTAGTGATTTAAACTACACCATGGACAGGATGATATTCAAAAGCACACCAATGTCGTCATTTGATTTTACAGTGTTATCATGATTTTGATTGTACTTTCCCGTTAGAATACTTGTTTCTCCTGACATATATGCAATGCCAGGTGATCTTTTACAATCTGCACTAGATCGTTTGCAGTGGATCGAAGACTACATTGGGATCTTGTCAAATCACTTATGACAAAAAAAATTGTAATGTGAACATATTATCCTCTACTAACTAAAATGATTATACATGCACGGATATCTACCTAGCACCTACATCAAAAAAATGTTATGTGAACATCATGGCATGTACTTCCAGTAGTGATAAAAATCTTATGGAGAGAGAAATATTATTGTAACCAGCAAACAACTGAAACTCCACCTAAGAATGATGAAGTCTCACCAATGGTGGGGTTTGGTTCCATGATGCAAACCCAATCCATGTTACGATGGCAAATTGTTAAGATGCAAGGTTCCCGAAAAGGTGGGGTAATTGCATTATTTTAATCTTTTGATAATTTTTGCCTGAGCCTGTTAGTAAGTAGAAATGTCATCTCGCGACATGCATTGTAACTATAATAAAAAAAAGTATTGGGGTGTGTGTCATGTGTGTGTGTGTGTTTCCTTTCACCATGTATTTGAGAGCAAAAAACGAAGAAAGACATTTAGGTCAAATGATTATTGTAAAGTCGTCACACTTTGTTGTGTGATGCTACAATGAACCCTACTCTTGCGATGACAACTAATCTGTGTACTAAAGATGTCATCTAAACTGTTGGATGTTATTATCTTTCTCATTGTAAGAATTGTTCATATGAATTATAGAGGATTAGGAACCTTTGGTTTTTCTTTTATGTGGTTGTTTGAAACTACAGTGTACCTTAAAAGATATGGTGTCACTAATAGTGGTGTTTGTGTTGGGAAACCTAGTAGCTAGAAAACAAACAAAAATCACACATACGCACACCAAAGATTAATATGAAGATGCATAAGGGGTTGGGAACACAATCGTTACCATCACCGAGTTGCAGTGGAAGAAGATCGTGTCGGTGTAGGTCGTACTTGGAGTCCCTCGAACCGTCGATGGATGATCCCTCGAACCACCCACGAAAAGTCCCTCGAACCGAAGACCAAAAGCATGACCTCTCTACTTGGTTGCAAGCGTGCAACCTTCACGATCAGACATCGCTTAGCCATCCAGAGCTAATCGACGTTGGAGAATTAGAGGGAGGATATTAGAACCACACTGAGCTTCAGAAGGAAATATGCCCTAGAGACAATAATAAAGTTATTATTTATTTTCTTATATCATGATAAATGTTTATTATTCATGCTAGAATTGTATTAACCGGAAACATGATACATGTGTGAATACATAGACAAACAGAGGGTCACTAGTATGCCTCTACTTGACTAGCTCATTGATCAAAGATGGTTATGTTTCCTAGCCATAGACAAAGAATTGTCATTTGATTAACGATATCACATCATTAGGAGAATGATGTGATTGACTTGACCCATTTCGTTAGCTTAGCACTTGATCGTTTAGTATGTTGCTATTGCTTTCTTCATGACTTATACATGTTCCTATGACTATGAGATTATGCAACTCCCGTTTACCGGAGGAACACTCTGTGTGCTACCAAACATCACAACGTAACTGGGTGATTATAAAGGTGCTCTACAGGTGTCTCCGAAGGTACTTGTTGGGTTGGCGTATTTCGAGATTAGAATTTGTCACTCCGATTGTCGGAGAGGTATCTCTGGGCCCACTCGGTAATACACATCACTTAAGCCTTGCAAGCATTGTAACTAATGAGTTAGTTGCGGGATGATGTATTACAGAACGAGTAAAGAGACTTGCCGATAACGAGATTAAACTAGGTATTGAGATACCGACGATCAAATCTCGGGCCAGTAACATACCGATGACAAAGGGAACAACGTATGTTGTTATGCGGTTTGACCGATAAAGATCTTCGTAGAATATGTGGGAGCCAATATGAGCATCCAGGTTCCGCTATTGGTTATTGACCGGAGACGTGTCTCGGTCATGTCTACATAGTTCTCGAACCCGTAGGGCCCACACGCTTAAAGTTCAATGACGGTTATATTATGAGTTTCTGTGTTTTGATGTACCAAAGGTAGTTCGGAGTCCCGAGTGTGATCACGGACATAACGAGGAGTCTCTAAATGGTCGAGACATAAAGATCGATATATTGGATGACTATGTTCAGACACCGGAATGGTTTCGGGGAGTTTCGGGCATATACTGGAGTACCGGGGGGTTACCGGACCCCTCGGGGAGACTAATGGGCCTATTGGGCCCTGGTGGAGAAGAGGAGGGGCGGCCAAGGGCAGCCGCGCGCCCCCTTCCCCCCAGTCCGAATTGGACAAGGAGGAGGGCGGCTCCCCCCTTTCCTTTCCCCCTCTCGCTCCTTCCCTCTCCTCTCCTACTCCCACATGGAAGGGGGGGTCCTACTCCCGGTGGGAGTAGGACTCCTCATGGGGCGCACCTAGGGTGGCCGGCCCCCTCCCCCTCCTCCACTCCTTTATATACGGGGAGGGAGGCACCCCTTGGAGACAACAACAATTGATCTCTTGGATCTCTTAGCCGTGTGTGGTGCCCCCCTCCACCATAATCCACCTCGATAATATCGTAGCGGTGCTTATGCGAAGCCCTACGTCGGTAGAACATCATCATCGTCACCACGCCGTCGTGCTGACGGAACTCTCCCTCAAAGCTCGGCTGGATCGGAGTTCGAGGGACGCCATCGAGTTGAACGTGTGCAAAACCCGGAGGTGCCATGCGTTCGGTACTTGATCGGTCGAATCGTGAAGACGTACAACTACATCAACCGCATTGTGCTAACGCTTCCGCTTTCGGTCTACGAGGGTACGTGGACACACTCTCCCCTCTCGTTGCTATGCATCACCATGATCTTGCGTGTGCGTGGGAAATTTTTTGAAATTAGTACATTCCCCAACAGTGGCATCCGAGCCTGGTTTTATGCGTTGATGTTATATGCACGAGTAGAACACAAGTGAGTTGTGGGTGATACAAGTCATACTGCTTACCATCACGTCATACTTTGGTTCGGCGGTATTGTTGGATGAAGCGGCCCGGACCGACATTACACGTACGCTTACGCAAGACTGGTTCTACCGACGTGCTTTGCACACAGGTGCCTGGCGGTTGTCAGTTTCTCCAACTTTAGTTGAACCGAGTGTGGCTACACCCGGTCCTTGAGAAGGTTAAAACAACACTAACTTGATGAACTATCGTTGTGGTTTTGATGCGTAGGTAAGAACGGTTTTTGCTCAGCCCATAGCAGCCACGTAAAACTTGCAACAACAAAGTAGAGGACGTCTAACTTGTTTTTGCAGGGCATGTTGTGATGTGATATGGTCAAGACATGATGCTATATTTTATTGTATGAGATGATCATGTTTTGTAACCGAGTTATCGGCAACTGGCAGGAGCCATATGGTTGTCGCTTTATTATATGCAATGCAATCGCCCTGTAATTGCTTTACTTTATCACTAGGCGGTAGAGATAGTCGTAGAAGCAATAGTTGGCGAGATGACAACGATGCTATGATGGAGATCAAGGTGTCGCGCCGGTGACGATGGTGATCATGACGGTGCTTCGGAGATGGAGATCAGAAGCACAAGATAATGATGGCCATATCATATCACTTATATTGATTGCATGTGATGTTTATCTTTTATGCATCTTATTTTGCTTTGATTGGCGGTAGCATTATAAGATGATCTCTCACTAAATTTCAAGATAAAAGTGTTCTCCCTGAGTATGCACCGTTGCCAAAGTTCATCATCCCCAGACACCACGTGATGATCGGGTGTGATAAGCTCTACGTCCATCTACAACGGGTGCAAGCCAGTTTTGCACACGCAGCATACTCAGGTTAAACTTGACGATCCTAGCATATGCTGATATAGCCTCGGAACACTGAGACCGAAAGGTCGAGCGTGAATCATATAGTAGATATGATCAACATAGTGATGTTCACCATTGAAAACTACTCCATTTCACATGATGATCGGTTATGGTTTAGTTGATTTGGATCACGTGATCACTTAGATGATTAGAGGGATGTCTATCTAAGTGGGAGTTCTTAAGTAATATGATTAATTGAACTTAAATTTATCATGAACTTAGTACCTGATAGTATTTTGCATGTCTATGTTGTTGTAGATAGATGGCTCGTGATGTTGTTCCGTTGAATTTTAATGCGTTCCTTGAGAAAGCAAAGTTGAAAGATGATGGTAGCAATTACACGGACCGAGTCCGTAACTTGAGGATTATCCTCATTGTTGCACAGAAGAATTACGTCCTGGAAGCACCGCTAGGTGCCAAACCTGCTGCAGGAGCAACACTAGATGTTATGAACGTCTGGCAGAGCAAAGCTGATGACTACTCGATAGTTCAGTGTGCCATGCTTTATGGCTTAGAACCGGGACTTCAACGACGTTTTGAACATAATGGAGCATATGAGATGTTCCAGGAGTTGAAGTTAATATTTCAAGCAAATGTCCGGATTGAGAGATATGAAGTCTCCAATAAGTTCTACAGCTGCAAGATGGAGGAGAATAGTTCTGTCAGTGATCATATACTCAGAATGTCTGGGTATAACAATCACTTGATTCAACTGGGAGTTAATCTTCCGGATGATAGTGTCATTGACAGAATTCTTCAATCACTGCCACTAAGCTACAAGAGCTTCATGATGAACTATAGCATGCAAGGGATGGATAAGACAATTCCCGAGCTCTTCGCAATGCTAAAGGCTACGGAGGTAGAAATCAAGAAGGATCATCAAGTGTTGATGGTCAATAAGACCACCAGTTTCAAGAAAAAGGGCAAAGGAAGAAGAAGGGGAACTTCAAGAAGAACAACAAACAAGTTGCTACTCAAGAGAAGAAACCCAAGTCTGGACCTAAGCCTGAGACTGAGTGCTTCTACTACAAGCAGACTAGTCACTGGAAACGGAACTGCCCCAAGTATTTGGCGGATAAGAAGGATGGCAAGGTGAACAAAGGTATATGTGATATACATGTTATTGATGTGTACCTTACCAGAGCTTGTAGTAGCACCTGGGTATTTGATACTGGTTCTGTTGCTAATATTTGCAACTCAAAACAGGGACTATGGATTAAGCGAACACTGGCTAAGGATGAGGTGACGATGCACGTGGGAAATGGTTCCAAAGTCGATGTGATTGCCATCGGCACGCTACCTCTACATCTACCTTCGGGATTAGTTTTAGACCTAAATAATTGTTATTTGGTGCCAGCGTTGAGCATGAACATTATATCTGGATCTTGTTTGATGCGAGACGGTTACTCATTTAAATCTGAGAATAATGGTTGTTCTATTTATATGAGTAATATCTTTTATGGTCATGCACCCTTGAAGAGTGGTCTATTTTTAATGAATCTCGATAGTAGTGATACACATATTCATAATGTTGAAGCCAAAAGATGCAGAGTTGATAATGATAGTGCAACTTATTTGTGGCACTACCGTTTGGGTCATATTGGTGTAAAAGCGCATGAAGAAACTCCATACTGATGGACTTTTGAAATCACTTGATTATGAATCACTTGGTACTTGCGAACCATGCCATATGGGCAAGATGACTAAAACGCCGTTCTCCGGAACTATGGAGCGAGCAACTGATTTGTTGGAGATCATACATATTGATGTATGTGGTCCAATGAATGTTGAGGCTCGCGGCGGGTATCGTTATTTTCTCACCTTCACAGATGATTTAAGCAGATATGGTTATATCTACTTAATGAAACATAAGTCTGAAACATTTGAAAAGTTCAAAGAAATTCAGAGTGAAGTTGAAAATCATTGTAACAAGAAAATAAAGTTTCTACGATCTGATCATGGAGGAGAATATTTGAGTTACGAGTTTGGTCTACATTTGAAACAATGTGGAATAGTTTCGCAACTCACGCCACTCGGAACACCACAGCGTATGTGCGTGTCCGAACGTCGTAATCGTACTTTACTAGATATGGTGTGATCTATGATGTCTCTTACTGATTTACCGCTATCATTTTGGGGTTATGCTTTAGAGACGGCCGCATTCATGTTAAATAGGGCACCATCAAAATCCGTTGAGACGACACCTTATGAACTATGGTTTGGCAAGAAACCAAAGTTGTCGTTTCTTAACGTTTGGGGCTGCGATGCTTATGTGAAAAAGCTTCAACCTGATAAGCTCGAACCCAAATCGGAGAAATGTGTCTTCATAGGATACCCAAAGGAAACTGTTGGGTACACCTTCTATCATAGATCTGAAGGCAATACATTCATTGCTAAGAATGGATCCTTTCTAGAGAAGGAGTTTCTCTCGAAAGAAGTGGGTGGGAGGAAAGTAGAACTTGATGAGATAACAGTACCTGCTCCCTTATTGGAAAGTAGTTCATCACAGAAACCGGTTCCTGTGACGTCTACACCAATTAGTGAGGAAGTTAATGATGATGATTATGAAACTTCGGATCAAGTTGTTATTGAACCTCGTAGGTCAACTAGAGTAAGATCCGCACCAGAGTGGTACGATAATCCTGTTCTGGAGGTTATGTTACTAGACCATGACGAACCTACGAACTATGAAGAAGCGATGGTGAGCCCAGATTCCGCAAAATGGCTTGAGGCCATGAAATCTGAGATGGGATCCATGTATGAGAACAAAATGTGGACTTTGGTTGACTTGCCAGACAATCGGCAAGCCATCGAGAATAAATGGATCTTCAAGAAGAAGACTGACGCTGATGGTAATGTTACTGTCTATAAAGCTTGACTTGTTGCAAAAGGTTTTCGAAAAGTTCAAGGGATTGACTACAATGAGACCTTCTCACCCGTAGCGATGCTTAAGTCTGTCCGAATCATGTTAGCAATTGCCGCATTTTATGATTATGAAATTTGGCAAATGGATGTCAAAACTGCATTCCTGAATGGATTTATGGAAGAAGAGTTGTATATGATGCAAAGGTTTTGTCGATCCAAAGGGAGATAACAAAGTGTGCAAGCTCCAGCGATCCATTTATGGACTGGTGCAAGCCTATCGGAGTTGGAATAAACGTTTTGATAGTGTGATCAAAGCATATGGTTTTATACAGACTTTTGGAGAAGCCTGTATTTACAAGAAAGTGAGTGGGAGCTCTGTAGCATTTCTGATATTATATGTGGATGACATATTGTTAATTGGAAATGATATACAATTTCTGGATAGCATAAAAGGATATTTGAATAAGAGTTTTTCAATGAAAGACCTCGGTGAAGCTCCTTATATATTGGGCGTCAAGATGTATAGAGATAGATCGAGACACTTAATTGGACTTTCACAAAACACATACCTTGACAAAGTTTTGAAGAAGTTCAAAATGGATCAAGCAAAGAAAGGGTTCTTACCTGTGTTACAAGGTGTGAAGTTGAGTAAGACTCAATGCCCAACCACTGCAGAAGATAGAGAGAAAATGAAAGATGTTCCCTATGCTTTAGCCATAGGCTCTATCATGTATGCAATGCTGTGTACCAGACCTGATGTGTGCCTTGCTATTAGTTTAGCAGGGAGGTACCAAAGTAATCCAAGAGTGGATCACTGGACAGCGGTCAAAAACATCCTGAAATACCTGAAAAGGACGAAGGATATGTTTCTCATTTATGGAGGTGACAAAGAGGTCATCGTAAATGGTTACGTCGATGCAAGCTTTGACACTGATCCGGACGATTCTAAATCGCAAACCGGGTACGTGTTTTTATTAAATGGTGGAGCTATCGGTTGGTGCAGTTCTAAACAAAGCATCGTAGCGGGATCTACATGTGAAGCGGAGTACATAGATGCTTCAGAAGCAGCAAATGAAGGAGTCTGGATGAAGGAGTTCATATCCGATCTAGGTGTCATACCTAGTGCATCGGGTCCAATGAAAATCTTTTGTGACAATACTGGTGCAATTGCTTTGGCAAAGGAATCCAGATTTCACAAGAGAACCAAGCACATCAAGTGACGCTTCAACTCCATCCGGGATCAAGTCCAGGTGGGAGACATGGAGATTTGCAAGATACATACGGATCTGAATGTTACAGACCCGTTGACTAAGCCTCTTCCACGAGCAAAACATGATTAGCACCAAGGCTCCATGGGTGTTAGAATCATTACTGTGTAATCTAGATTATTGACTCTAGTACAAGTGGGAGACTGAAGGAAATATGCCCTAGAGGCAATAATAAAGTTATTATTTATTTCCTTATATCATGATAAATGTTTATTATTCATGCTAGAATTGTATTAACCGGAAACATGATACATGTGTGAATACATAGACAGACAGAGGGTCACTAGTATGCCTCTACTTGACTAGCTCGTTGATCAAAGATGGTTATGTTTCCTAGCCATAGACAAAGAGTTGTCATTTGATTAACGGGATCACATCATTAGGAGAATGATGTGATTGACTTGACCCATTCCGTTAGCTTAGCACTTGATCGTTTAGTATGTTGCTATTTCTTTCTTCATGACTTATACATGTTCCTATGACTATGAGATTATGCAACCCCCTTTTACCGGAGGAACACTTTGTGTGATACCAAACATCACAATGTAACTGGGTGATTATAAAGGTGCTCTATAGGTGTCTCCAAAGGTACTTGTTGGGTTGGCGTATTTTGAGATTAGGATTTGTCACTCCGATTGTCGAAGAGGTATCTCTGGGCCCACTCGGTAATACACATCACTTAAGCCTTGCAAGCATTATAACTAATGAGTTAGTTGTGGGATGATGTATTACAGAACAAGTAAAGAGACTTGCCGGTAACGAGATTGAACTAGGTATTGAGATACCGACGATCGAATCTCGGGCAAGTAACATACCGATGACAAAGGGAACAACGTATGTTGTTATGCGGTTTGACCGATAAAGATCTTCGTAGAATATGTGGGAGCCAATATGAGCATCTAGGTTCCGCTATTGGTTATTGACCGGAGACGTGTCTCGGTCATTTCTACATAGTTCTCGAACCCGTAGGGTCCACACGCTTAAAGTTCGATGATGGTTATATTATGAGTTTATGTGTTTTGATGTGCCGAAGGTAGTTCGGAGTCCCAGATGTGATCATGGACATAACGAGGAGTCTCGAAATGGTCGAGATGTAAAGATCGATATATTGGACGACTATGTTCGGACACCGGAATGGTTTCGGGGAGTTTCGGGCATATACCAGAGGGTTACCGGAACCCCCCGGGGAGACTAATGGGCCTATTGGGCCCTAGTGGAGAAGAGGAGGGGCGGCCAAGGGTAGCCGCGCGCCCCTTCCCCCGAGTCCAAATTGGACAAGGAGGGGGGGCGCCCCCCTTTCCTTTCGCCCTCTCTCTCCTTCCCTCTCCTCTCCTACTCCCACATGGAAGGGGGGTCCTACTCCCGGTGGGAGTAGGACTCCTCATGGGGCGCGCCTAGGGTGGCCGGCCCCTCCCCCTCCTCCACTGATTTATATACGGGGAGGGAGGCACCCCTTAGAGACAACAACAATTGATCTCTTGGATCTCTTAGCCGCGTGCGGTGCCCCCCTCCACCATAATCCACCTCGATAATATCGTAGCGGTGCATAGGCGAAGCCCTACATCGGTAGAACATCATCATCGTCACCACGCCGTCGTGCTGACGGAACTCTCCCTCAAAGCTCGGCTGGATCGGAGTTCGAGGGACGTCATCGAGTTGAACATGTGCAGAACTCGAAGGTGCCGTGCGTTCAGTACTTGATCGGTCGAATCATGAAGACGTACGACTACATCAACCGTGTTGTGCTAACGCTTCCGCTTTTGGTCTACGAGGGTACGTGGACACACTCTCCCCTCTCGTTGCTATGCATCACCATGATCTTGTGTGTGCATAGGATTTTTTTTGAAATTACTACGTTCCCCAACAGCTTCTATTTGTGAGGATTAGAGAAACTAGGTCTAGCTATAATTGGACAACTATGACCAACTAGAACTAGACCTAGAATAACTAGAGGAGCCTCAAAAACTTGTGTATAGAATAGATGCAAATCATCTAGTATATTGAAAGGATCGAGAAGAGGTGTCTAGAGGGGGGGGGTGAATAGACTCCTAACAAAGAAAAGTTACAGTTTTTATTTTCTTCAAGTTAAGGTAGAGTTTTAGCACAAGTTTAAACATTCATAATACATTCAAGCAAGCATGGCAAGAGTATATGAGCAGCGGAAAGTAAACCATGCAATTTGCAAGAAAGTAAAGGGATGGGGTTGGAGTGTGCAAACGCAATTGGAGACACGGAGATTCTTGGCGTGGTTCCGATAGGTGGTGCTATCGTACATCCACATTGATGGAGACTTCAACCCACGAAGGGTAACGGTTGCGTGGGTCCACAGAGGGCTCCACCCACGAAGGGCCCATGAAGAAGCAACCTTGTCTATCCCACCATGGCCATCGCCCACGAAGGACTTGCCTCACTAGGGTAGATCTTCACCAAGTAGGCGATCTCCTTGCCCATACAAACTTCTTGGTTCAACTCCACAATCTTGAAGAAGGTTCCCAAGTGACACCTAACCAATCTAGGAGACACCAGTCTCCAAAAGGTAAGAGACAGTGTGTTGATGATGAACTCCTTGTTCTTGTGCTTCAAATGATAGTCTCCCCAACACTCAACTCTCTCTCACTGATTTGGATTTGGTGGAAAGATGATTTGAGTGGAAAGCAAGTTGGAGAAGACTAGAGATCAAGATTTATGTGGTTGGAGTGGATTATCTTGACCTCAACACATGGGAAGGTGGTTTTCTCTCAGAAAATGTATGCTGGAAGTGTAGGCATGTTCTGATGGCTCTCCTCATGAATGAAGAGTGGGTGGAGGGGTATATATAGCCTCCACACAAAATCTAACCGTTACACACAAATCACCAGACTCGATGGGACCGAATCAGAAAACTCGGTTGGACTGATTTAGTTCAAAATGTGAATGTTAGGATTTTCGAGGGGACCGACATGATTAACTTGGTGGGGCCGATGTGCTAGGGTTAGGGTAAAACCTCATCTCGGTTTAACCGATTACACAAACTCGGTGAGACTGATTTTGGTAATAAGCAAAACAGAGAGTTGGTCTAGCAAACTCGGTGGGACCGATTGCATATCTTGGTGGGATTGATATTATTGCAATAGGTAACAAAGAGTTTGCAAGCCCATCTCAGTGAGACCGAGATCCATCGGTGAGACCGAATTGATTAGGGTTTGTGGCAGTGGCTATGTCAAGTGAAATCGGTGGTGCCGGATGGAAAATTTCTGTGGAGCCAAGTTTGACTTTTGGTTTGGGATATATGTGGATATGGGAAAGTGGTTGAGGGTTTTGGAGCATATCACTAAGCATTTTGAGCAAGCAAGCCATTAAGCAACACCTCATCCCCTTTTAATAGTATTGGCTTTCGTATGGACTCAATGTGATCTTGGATCACTAAAAGTAAAATGTAGAGTCTTGAGCTTTTGAGCTTGAGCTAATCCTTTGTCCTTAGCATCTTGAAAGGGTTCCATATCCTCTTGTCCACGCCACTCCATCTGTTGAACTTGTATGAAATATACTAGATGCAAAACATTAGTCCAACAGGAGATATGTTGACATTAATTACCAAAACCACCCAGGGAGCACTTGTGCTTTCAATCTCCCCCTTTTTGGTAACTAATGACAGCATACATCAAAGCTTTAGATAAAGATATAGAGAATAACAAGTAAAGCTTTGGAACGACATGTAACATGCATGGGCTCCCCCTACATGTATGCATCCATGTCAATATGGAATGTAAGAGCATGTGAATGCATAATCATGAAAGAGCAGGCAAAGTGTAACATGTATATTGGCTATATGCATCAGGGCAAATGATATGAATATATGAAGTGTAACTTCATGTTCATGATTCCTTCTTGCAAACAATATGTACATCAGTAAGAAATCATCATGCACATGAGTGTGATGCATATACTTACCTTGTGGTCTTGAGCTGGCTTAGGAAGAGATGAACCTGAGTAAACAAGGTTAGATAACACAGATACATCTACTAGACAGAGCAAACAATAGAAGCCATAAGAGTACCAACACTGGGATGGCATGTAGAGAATGAGTACTAGGTACTCCCATTGGATATAGACATGTCCCCAAAGGTAAAGGATATGCAATGAATTCAAAGACTTCCTTCCCTAGCAGTCTTTCTCCCCCTGAATCTTGTATTGGATAATGGGAGAACATAGGGAAACAAAAACAGAGCAAAACATATCATAAACATAAACATAACATAGACATGTCTTTACCCTCTTAAAGACATGTGACTTCTCTCCTCTTGAACACCAAGCATCTAGGGCCTTTGATGTGATTTCCTCTCTCTCCCTTTTTCTCTCTCTCTCCCCCTTTTGAAGAGAATAAGCTTTAATGTGATCTCTCTCTCCCACTTTGACATCAATTTCCAAGAAGGGGTCTTCTGGAGTGTGAGTCAAAATAGGTTTGGTCCTTGAGTCACATAGCAAAGCAGCATATAGATTGTGATGCTGGTAGAGGACAAGAATCATCGAGTGGAGCTGGAACAAAAATGCAGGAACAAGTGGCAAATTGTCTTTTCTGCAGTGAAATCGATGGCACCGAGTTGTGTTCTTCGGTTGCACCGAAAGGATTCGGTTGGACCGAAAGTAACAAGCCGGCGTGTCCGAGTTCAACACAGAAAAAGAGCAATAGTACCTCATCTCATTAGGCAAAAAAGATCTCACAAAGATTTGCAATGAATTAACTAAAGGATTTGCAATGAATTGGATGCAGGAGATGCAGAACAAAACAGGGAAAAGAAAATCTAGATGAAGTTTTTTTTGATAAATGAAGGAAAAAATATGCAAAGGACAAATGCAAAGACTGAGAGAAACACTAGAGAACTTCATCTAGAATTGGGCGGTGAAAAATTCACCCATGTTAGAGTATATTGACTGAGGAGTCAAGTGAGAACACTTGATCGTAGGTCATACTCATCATTTAAGCTCAAAATGGGGTTACCATTTATCGTTGAAGCTTTTGATGTATTCACATTCATATAGAGTCATATTTTGTTCTAGTATCGAGTTGTAATCATTGTTGTAAATAAATAGAAGTGTGATGATCATCATTAATAGAGAATTGTCCCAAATAAAAAAAGAGAAAGGCCAAAAAAAGAAAGGTCCCAAAAAAGAAGAAAATAAAAAGAAAAAAAGAAAATAAAAAGAAAAAAAAGAAAATAAAAGGGGTAATGCTACTATCCCTTTTTTTCCACACTTGTGCTTCAAAGTAGCACCATGATCTTTATGATAGAGAGTCTCTTGTTTTGTCAGTTTCATATACTAGTGGGAATTTTTCATTATAGAGCTTGGCTTGTATATTCCAACAATGGCTTTCTCAAATGCCCTAGGTCTTCATGAGCAAGCAAGTTGGATGCACACCTAGGGCTGGACACTCGAGCGAGCTTTTTGGCTCGGCCCAAGCTCGGTTCAGCTCGGCCCGACTCAGCTCGGCCCGATAAGGAAATAGGCCGAGCCAAGCTGCAAATTTTGGCCCATTCGGCGAGCAAGCCGAGCCTATTTTCGCTTGGTCCAGCTCGGTGGCTTGTTTCATAGCTCAGTTAGTTTTTCTTAGGAATTTGCAGCCTAGTGTAAAGACATCAGCCAACACAAGTAGCCCAAGCCCACGACGAAGCATTGCCTCACTACCCGACGCCGGCCTCCTCAATCCTGTACTCACAAAATTCCCCCATGCCGCTAGGCTTTCTGACGCGCCGTGCCGCCGCTCTCGCCACCACCTAAAGCCGCCCTTCTCGTTGTCGCGCCCGATGCCGGCGTCATCCTCGCCACGCCCGACACTGGATGGCTCTCTCTCCGGACTGATGACGAACATGCCCTTTCGTCGCCGTGTTGGACGCCGCCGTTCCTCGCCGACATGGTGCCTACTGCCTAGCCAAGCTTCTGCTGCCGTACCTAGCGTCTCCTGCCGTTTGTCGCTCACTTGGAGGCACAAGCAGGTATGACCTACCTGGCTCACTCCCGTCCTTGCCCCCTCTTCTGACAATGACTCCGGCAGCCAACTCGCCGGCGTCGGCGGTGCGCACGCATACTGCACGCACTCACGCTCACGCACACATCAGCGGCTAGTAGGCATGCTGTATGCATGCGCTGCTACTTACGGACGCGCGCAAGCACACATACTATGCATGCACACACACACACATAGTATTACGAAACAAGTTGATTGGGCTGGACCAAGCCGGAGGCAAAACGAGCCGAGCCTCCAAAAACAGGCTCGTTCATCGAGCGAGCCGAGCCAAAGCCAGGCTCAGACTGAACTCGGCTCGGCTCGGCTTGGCTCGTGTCCAGTCCTATGCACACCCACTTAGTTTCTTTTGTTAAGCTTTCATACATTTATAGCTCTAGTGCATCCGTTGCATGGCAATCCCTACTCCTTGCATTGACATCAATTGATGGGCATCTCCCTAGCCCGTTAATTAGCCACGACAATGTGAGGCTTTCTCCTTTTTTGTATTCTCCACATAACCCCCAGCATTTTATTCTATTCCACCCATAGTGCTATATCCATGGCTCACGCTCATGTATTGCGTGAAAGTTGAAAAAAGTTGAGATTACTAAAGTATGAAACAATTGCTTGGCTTGTCATCGGATTGTGCATGATGAGAGCATTCTTGTGTGACGAAAATGGAGCATGACCAAACTATATGATTTTGTAGGGATGAACTTTCTTTGGCCATGTTATTTTGAGAAGACATAATTGCTTAGTTAGTATGCTTGAAGTATTATTATTTTTATGTCAATATTAAACTTTTTTCTTGAATCTTTCGGATCTGAACATTCATGCCACAATAAAGAAAATTACATTGAGAATTATGCTAGGTAGCATTCCACATCAAAAATTCTGTTTTTATCATTTACCTACTCGAGGACGAGCAGGAAGTAAGCTTGGGGATGCTTGATACGTCTCCAACGTATCTATAATTTTTGATTGTTCCATGCTATTATATTATCTGTTTTGGATGTTTAATGGGATTTATTATACACTTTTATATTATTTTTGGGACTAACATACTAACCCAAGGCCTAGTGCAAATTGCTGTTTTTTGCCTATTTCAGTGTTTCGCAGAAAAGGAATATCAAACGGAATCCAAACGGAATGAAACCTTTGGGAGAGTTATTTTTGGAGCAAACGTGATCCAGGGGACTTGGAGTGGACATCAAGAAAGACGCGGGGAGGCCACAAGGCAGGGAGGCGCGCCCCCACCCTCGTGGGCCCCTCGCAGCTCCACCGACCTACTTCTTCCTCCTATATATCCATATACCCCGAAAACATCCGGGAGCACCACGAAACCCTATTTCCACCGCTGCAACCTTCTGTACCCAAGAGATCCCATCTTGGGGCCTTTTCCGGAGCTCCGCCGAAGGGAGAATCGATCACGGAGGGTCTCTACATCAACTCCATGGCCCCTCCGATGATGTGTGAGTAGTTTACCACAGACCTTCGGGTCCATACTTATTATCTAGATGGCTTCTTCTCTCTCTTTGGATCTCAATACAAAGTTCTCCTCGATCTTCTTAGAGATCTATTCGATGTAACTCTTTTTGCGGTGTGTTTGTTGAGATCCGATGAATTGTGGGTTTATGATCAAGTTTATCTATTAATAATATTTGATTCTTCTCTTAAATATTTTATGTATGATTTGTTATCTTTGCAAGTCTCTCCGAATTATCAGTTTGGTTTGGCATACTAGATTGATCTTTCTTGCAATGGGAGAAGTGCTTAGATTTGGGTTCAATCTTGCGGTGTCCTTTCCCAGTGACAGCTGGGGAAGCAAGGCACATATTGAATTGTTGCCATCGAGGATAAAAAGATGGGGTTTATATCATATTGCTTGAGTTTATCCCTCTACATCATGTCATCTTGCCTAATGCGTTACTCTATTCTTATGAACTTAATACTCTAGATGCATGCTGGATAGCGGTCGATGTGTGGAGTAATAGTAGCAGATGCATAATCGTTTCGGTCTACTTGTCGTGGACGTGATGCCTATGCACATGATCATGCCTAGATATTCTCATAATTATGCACTTTCCTATCAATTGCTCGACAGTAATTTGTTCACCCACCGTAATACTTATGCTATCTTGAGAGAAGCCACTAGAGTGAAACCTATGGCCCCCGAGTCTATCTTTTATCATATAAGTTTCTAATCTATTTTATTTCGCAATCTTTACTTTCATTCTATATCATAAAAATACCAAAAATATTTATTTATCTTAATCACTAGCAGAAAACAGGGCTTTGGTTCGGGCCTGGCCAGCCCATTAGTCCCGGTTCAGTCACGAACTGGGACCCATGGGGGTATACGTCCCGGTTCGTGAGCCCAGGGGCCTGGCCGGGGCCTCGTGGGCATTGGTCCCGGTTCGTCTAGACCCATTTGTACTGGTTCTAGGCACGAACATGGACCAATGGGCCTCGCTCCTGGCCCACATACATTGGTCCCGGTTCGTGGCTCGAACCAGGATAGAAGGTGGAGCTTTAGTCCCGGTTCTAGCCACAAACCGGGACAAATGAGCTGCCTATATATACCCCATCGCGGCAGCAGAGCACTCCACAGTGCTCTGTTTTTTATGGCCGGCGAGGGGAGGGCATTTGGGTGCTCTAGCTCACCTCCTATGCACATGAGGTGTTCGATGAAATGCCCGAGCCACACTAGTTAAGCTTTCTCCTCTCGAAGCTCGACCTCCAAGCTCCATTTCCCCCGAGATTTGCATAGGTTTAGCGGTCCGTCACGTCCCGTCCCCGTCTTCACCGCCGTCGATCGCCTGCCCCGATCTCGTCGCCGGCACCACCGTGGTGAGTGTCTTGTTCTTATCTTCTTTCTAAAAGAAAAAATATTCTTACTTTAGATAGATACTTGTCTAATTTTCTTACTTTTATTATTGCTTGTTATTATATAGTGCGATGGTTTTGGTATCCGCCCCCGTCGGCCCTCGTCCTGGCTATGATTCAGATGTGGTATATATTATCTTTTTATAACTATTTGGTTCATTTATTGTTTATGACAATTATGCCGACCAATGTGACATAGATTTTATTTATGTAGGAGGTAGTTGAACCGGAAATTCTAACCGACCCTATTGTCGAGAGGTTAAATTTAGTTCAATAATAAAACAATTACTTGAAGGAAAAAATGGGGAGGAGAAGATGATATTGGAGTTGCATGTTGCGGATGTCGTCGATGATCACAAGATCAAGATGGATGCAATGCGGTTGAAGATGAGAAAGATCAGAAAATATGCCATTCATACCAAGGCTTGGTATCATTATGCCGTTGGATCAATTGTTACCTTGGTTGTGATTATGATCGCATTTATTGTTGCATTGAAAGGTTTTACATAGTTTCAATGTATGGTTTAAGTAGATGCTCTGGAGAGCTATATGTTGTTCAATTTGAACTATGTATGTACTTTGGTTTTAATGTGATGATGAAATTCTATTAATTTGGTCACTTATCTATCCATGTGAATCTGTAATGGTTTTTGACACACATAATTATATATAATGCAAGCAGATGAACCGACAATGGATGTACGGTGACAGGCACACATAATTATGTTTCTCAGAGTGGTTGAGGCAAACAAGCAGAATGGTTGCATGAAAAATGACAAATGAAGTCAGAAAGGGTTGAAAATTGATGATGTGGCTTTGAATCGTGCATTTTGAACACACAAAAAGTCTAGAGTTCAAATAAGTTCAAAAGAATGAAATCCCTTTGTAACAGATGAGTTTTCGTCTGAAACTCTGATACTTCGAAAGAGATTGTCCATTTTGTACACGAAGTGCATCTAGTTTTTGCCATAACCATCTCTACTTTTTAGCACATGCTATGTGGGTGAAATGATGATACCATGCCAACTTTCAACCTTTTCAGAGTTCATTTGTAGTGCTTTTCAATTTCAGGGTCATTTAGTGCAAAAAGAATGAACTAATAGCAAAAATAATGAACTAGAAAACTTTTATGAAACTCTGATAGAAAAAATAATAAACTAAAAGAATGAACTAGAAAAACTTTAACGAAACTCTAATAGAAAAGCAATGAACTAGAAAACTTTAATGAAACTCTAATAGCAAAAGTAATCAACTAAAAAGCTTTCATAAACCTCTAGTATCATTGAAACTAAAATTATATAAAATTTATGCAACTAAAATTATCAAAGTATTTTCTTTTCAAAACATTGTAAGCAAAAAGAATTTTCATAAATTTTTTTTGTTAGAAACTTTAATAGCAAAAAGAATTATCATAAAAAAATTGTTAGAAACTAAAATAATGAAAACTGTTTTTGAATATAATGATAAAACACAATAATATTACATAGCAGGAAAAATAATCACTCCAAAATCTATTTTTATAGTAAAGTTAATCACAAACTAGTGATTCACGGAAATTTCAAAGAATTCAAATTTAAACTATTCAAATTGGAAAACTAATGGCACTAACAGAAAGTTTATTATTTTTATTACCTAAAATCAAGAAGAATCACTGAAAAACACTAAGTATTTTATTTTCATAGTAAAGTTAATCACGAACTAGTGATTCACACAAATTTTAAAGAATTCAAATTTAAACTATTCAAATTGGAGAACTAATGGCACTAACAGAAAGTTTATTATTTTTATTACCTAAAATCAAAGAATCACTGAAAAAGAGTAAGTATTTTATTTTCATAGTAAAGTTAATCACAAACTAGTGATTCACACAAATTTCAAAGAATTCAGATTTAAACTATTCAAATTGGAGAACTAATGGCACTAACAGAAAGTTTATTATTTTTATTACCTAAAATCAAAAATAATCACTAAAAAACAATAAGTATTTTCTTTTTATAGTAAATTTAATCACAAACTAGTGATTCACACAAATTTCAAAGAATTCAAATTTAAACTATTCAAATTGGAAAACTAATGGCACTAACACAAAGTTTATTATTTTTATTACCTAAAATAAAAAAGAAAATCACTGAAAAGCAGTAAGTATTTGTTGTAAGTAGAAACAAAATAAAATAAATAAAGCAACAAAGATAACAAAAAAATTGAAAAAATAAAAAATGCCACCTACTAGCCACCACGGCCTGAATACGACTAGAAACCCACCCATGGGCCAGGATTCAGGCCCGCAGTAGGCCCACAGGCAGATAAAGTGACTTTAGGCCCGTAAGCCTGCATTAGAGAGGAGCTCGAAGTGGTCAGCGCAGCAGCGCTTATAAACCACTGTCGAAGCCTCTCGGCTAGCGAGGTGGGACTAAACATCCCACCGCACCGCGACAGTTCCAGCACAAGACCATCGGTCCCAGTTCGTGGCTCGAACCGGGACGAAAGGGGGCTTTTGGTCTTGGTTCGTGGCACCAACCGGAACCAATGCCACCCCTTTAGTCCCGGTTGGTGCCACCAACCAGGACCAAAGGCTTCTGCTTCCCGCCCTTTGGGTTGCTGAAAAGAGACCTTTGGTCCCGATTGGTGGCACCAACCGGGACTAAAGGAGGCACTGGTCCCGGTTGGTGCCACGAACCGGGACCAAAGCTTTGGGTATATAAGCAAGACTTGTGAAAATTTCCACTTCTCATCTCGTAGTTGCGGCCCCGATGACGCCGACGACATCAACGCCGCTAGGCCGTCGCCCCCGACCACCGTCTCTGTCGTCGCCGTCGCCCCTGCCCCGGCCTCGCCGCACCCGGCCCCGACCTCGATGCGTGATGACCCACAAGTATAGGGGATCTATCATAGTCCTTTCGATAAGTAAGAGTGTCGAACCCAACAAGGAGCAGAAGGAAATGATAAGCGGTTTTCAGCAAGGTATTCTCTGCAAGCACTGAAATTATAGGTAATAGATAGTTTTGTGATAAGATAATTTGTAACGAGCAACAAGTAACAAAGTAAATAAAGTGCAGCAAGGTGGTCCAATCCTTTTTGTAGCAAAGGACAAGCCTGGACAAATTCTTATATAGAGAAAAGCGCCCCCGAGGACACATGGGAATTATCGTCAAGCTAGGTTTCATCACGATTATATGATTCACGTTCGGTACTTTGATAATCTGATATGTGGGTGGACCGGTGCTTGGGTGCTGTCCTTACTTGGACAAGCATCCCACTTATGATTAACCTCTATTGCAAGCATCCACAACTACAACAAAAGTATTAAGGTAAACCTAACCATGGCATGAAACATGTGGATCCAAATCAGCCCCTTACGAAGCAACGTGTAAACTAGGGTTTAAGCTTCTGTCACTCTAGCAACCTATCATCTACTTATTTCTTCCCAATGCCTTCCTCTAGGCCCAAATAATGGTGAAGTGTCATGTAGTAGATGTTCACATAACATCACTAGAGGAGAGACAACATACATCTCATCAAAATATCGTACGAATACCAAATTCACATGACTACTAATAGCAAGACTTCTGCCATGTCCTCAGGAACAAACGTAACTACTCAAAAAGCATATTCATGTTCATAATCAGAGGGGTATTAATATGCATATAGGATCTGAACATATGATCTTCCACCAAATAAACCAACTAGCATAAACTACAAGGAGTAATCAACACTACTAGCAACCCACAGGTACCAATCCCAGACTTGGAAACAAGAATTGGATACAAGAGATGAACTAGGGTTTGAGAGGAGATGGTGCTGGTGAAGATGTTGATGGAGATTGACCCCCTCCCATGAGAGGATCGTTGGCGATGACGATGGCGATGATTTCCCCCTCCCGGAGGGAAGTTTCCCCGGCAGAACAGCTCCGCCAGAGCCCTAGATTGGTTCCGCCAAGGTTCCGCCTCGTGGCGGCGGAGTCTCATACCGAAAGCTTGCTTATGATTTTTTCCTCAACAAAAGATTCCATATAGCAGAAGATGGGCATCGGAGGGCCACCGGGGGGCCCACGAGGCAGGGGGGCGCGCCCAGGGGGTAGGGCGCGCCCCCACCCTCGTGGTCAGGGTGTGGCCCCCCTCTGGACCTTCTTGCGCTCAGTATTTATATATATATATATTCTGAAAATGACTTCCATGAAGTTTTAGGACTTTTGGAGTTGTGCAGAATAGGTCTCTAATATTTGCTCCTTTTCCAGCCCAGAATCCCAGCTGCCGGCATTCTCCCTCTTTATGTAAACCTTGTAAAATAAGAGAGAATAGGCATAAGTATTGTGACATAATGTGTAATAATAGTCCATAATGCAATAAATATCGATATGAAAGCATGATGCAAAATGGACGTATCAACTCCCCCAAGCTTAGACCTCGCTTGTCCTCAAGCGAAAGCCGAAATCGAAAAATATGTCCACATGTTTAGAGATAGAGGTGTCGATAAAAATAAAATACGTACATGAGGGCATCATGATCATTCTTAGAACAACAACTTATATAATTCTTGTCATATGATCTCTTATGCTAGAGTAACAATTCGATCACAATTTCAAGTATGAATCATAAACTTCATTGAAAACTAACAAACTATAATCTCAATCATTGGAGCAATTGCAATTTATCATAACATAGGAAAGAGTCAATATAAGAGCTTTTCAGCAAGTCCACATACTCAACTATCATATAGTCTTTCACAATTGCTAACACTCACGCAATACTTATGGGTATGGAGTTTTAATCGGACACAGAGAAAGATAGGGGCTTGTAGTTTTGCCTCCCAACGTTTTACCTCAAGGGTAATGTCAACAATAATAGTTCATGAAAACTCACATCCAATTAGCCATATATACTAGGATCTTTCCAACATGTTGTGCTTGCCAAAAGATAAAATGTAAAAAGGAAGGGTGAAGATCACCATGACTCTTATGTAAGGTGAGAGATAAAAGTAAAAGATAGGCCCTTCACAGAGGGAAGCAGAGGTTGTCATGCACTTTTATGGTTGGATGCACAAAATCTTAATGCGAAAGAACATCACTTTATATTACCACTTGTGATATGGACCTTTATTATGCAGTCCTTCGCTTTTATTTCTTCCATATCACACGATCATATAAAGCTTATTTTCTCCCACACTAATAAGTCATACATATTTAGAGTGCAATTTTTATTGCTTGCACCGATGACAACTTACTTGAGGGATCTTACTCAATCCATAGGTAGGTATGGTGGACTCTCATGGCAAAACTGGTTTAAGGGTGTTTGGAAGCACAAGTAGTATCTCTACTTGGTGCAAAGAATTTGGCTAGCATGAGGGGGAAAGGCAAGCTCAATCATGTTGGATGATCCATGACAATATGATTTATCTCAGATGTAAGAAAACATAACCCATTACGTTGTCTTCCTTGTCCAACGTCAACTCTTTAGCATGTCATATTTTAATGAGTGCTCACAATCATAAAAGATGTCCAAGATAGTGTATTTATATGTGAAGACCTCTCTTTCTTTATTACTTCCTATTAATTGCAACGATGGCCAAAACTATGTTTGTCAACTCTCAACAACTTTTATTCATCACACTCTTTCTATGTGAGCTCATTACTCTCCATAAGATCCATACGATCTCTTTGTTTCTTTTTATTCTTCTCTTTTATTTTATTCACTCAAGATCATGGCAAATAATCAAGCCCTTGACTCAACACTAATATTTATTATATATAGCTCACGGACTCAATTACATAGAGGGATCATAAAGCAAGACTCAAAACTAGATCATACTAAGAACTTTTATGCTACTAGATCAAAATATTATCAAAACGATCGAACTAAGAAAAACGGTAAAGATAAAAGTGATGGGGATACGATACCGTGGCACTCCCCTAAGCTTGGGAGTTGCCAAGGGGAGTGCCCATACCAAATACTCAGTTCTTCTTTGTTGGTGGAGAGGGTGGAGTTGTTGATGATGTAGGCTTGTCATCCCTCTTCCAAGGCATAGGCTCACCATCATAGAAGGATGAACGAGTCTCCGGGATCCTCAAATCTGCAGCCAAACTCATCCTCTTGAATCTATATTCATACTCACAGTTTTGGTTTTGCAGGTCATAGATTTGGGCTTGGAGGTGCTCGATCTTCTCGTGGAGCTTAAAGATGGTCTCCCCAATGTTCTTGGCATCCAGCTTGTGGTTGTTGGTGAACTCCGCGATCATCATATGGTTGGTGTCGAGTCCGTGTTCCACCATCTCCTAGCACTTGAAAACTTATTGCTCCATTGCCTCAAGCCTTGTCTCCACGCTTCCGGTCCTCCTTGGTCCCTCAACATCACGGATGTGCAGCACCCCCTCATGCATCTCAATGGTTTGAGGGTGTTGGAGCACTTCCGCGAGGTAGGGGTTGATGACCTTCTCGAAAAAATTGTCCTTGGGGGCACTTGAAGACGACATGATGACCTAAATCCGTCAGAAAAACAGCTCGAAACAAAGACGAGAGATATTTGCGTGATGCGGGAGTCAAAACCTCCGGGAGATTATATAATGAATTTTTACCGACCGAGAGAAGTATCATGCAAGAAAACAGAGTCCGAAGAGTGCACGAGGTGCCCATGAAGCAGGGGGCGTGCCTAGGGGGGTAGGGCGCGCCCTCCACCCTTGTGGAGCCCTTGTGTCCTTCCCGGACTGCTTCTTATTTTTCTATTTTTCTAAATATTCCAAAACGGAGAAAAATTGCCATTAGAACTATTTTGGAGTCAGTTTACTTACCGTACCACGTACGTATTCCTTTTCGGAGTCTAAAACGTCCCGGAAAGTGTCCCTTATGTATTCCTCCGGGGTTACGGTTTCAATAACATTGGTTTCAACATTTATAGGATTACCTGAGATATAATGTTTGATTTTTTGACCGTTCACCACCTTCGGGTTTGTGCCTTCGAAGTTGTTGATTTTTATGGCACCGGAACGATAGACCTCCTCGATAACATAAGAACCTTCCCATTTAGAGAGAAGCTTTCCTGCAAAAAAATCTTAAACGAGAGTTGTATAGAAATACATAATCACCTACATTAAACTCGCGCTTTTGTATCCTTTTGTCATGCCTTCTTTTAACTTTTTCTTTAAACAATTTAGCATTTTCATAGGCTTGGGTTCTCCATTCATCGAGTGAGCTAATGTCAAATAACCTTTTCTCATCGGCAAGTTTGAAATCATAATTGAGCTCTTTAATAGCACAATAAGCCTTATGTTCTAGTTCGAGAGGTAAGTGACATGCTTTTCCATAAACCATTTTATACGGAGACATACCCATAGGATTTTTATATGTAGTTCTATAGGCCCATAATGCATCATCAAGTTTCTTGGACCAATTCTTTCTAGATCTATTAACAGTCTTTTGCAAAATTAATTTGATTTCTCTATTACTCAATTCTACTTGACCACTAGACTGTGGGTGATAAGGAGATGCAATTCTATGATTAACATCATACTTAGCAAGCATTTTACAGAAAGCACCATGAATAAAATGTGAATCACCATCAGTCATTAAATATCTAGGGACTCCAAACCTCGAAAAAATAACTTCTTTAAGCATCTTAATAGAGGTGTTAGGATCAGCACTACTAGTTGGAATAGCTTCTACCCACTTAGTAACGTAATCAACAACAACTAAAATATGTGTATATCCATTAGAGGAAGGAAAAGGCCCCATATAATCAAAGCCCCAAACATCAAATGGTTCAATAACAAGTGAATAGTTCATAGGCATTTCTTGACGTCTACTAATATTACCAATCCTTTGACATTCATCACAAGACAAGACAAACTTACGAGCATCCTTGAAGAGAGTAGGCCAATAAAAACTGGATTGCAATACCTTATGTGCAGTTCTATCTCCAGCATGGTGTCCTCCATAAGCCTCAGAGTGACACTTGCGTAGGATCTGTTCCTGTTCATGCTCAGGTACACAACGTCTAATAATACCATCTACTCCTTCTTTATAAAGGTGTGGGTCATCCCAGAAGTAATGTCTCAAATCATAGAAGAACTTTTTCTTTTGCTGGTATGTAAAGCTAGGTGGTATAAATTTAGCAACAATATAATTAGCATAATCAGCATACCATGGAGCAGTTCGAGAAGCATTTATGACATTTAATTGTTCATAAGGAAAGCTATCATCAATAGGTAGTGGGTCATCAAGAACATTTTCTAACCTAGACAAGTTGTCTGCAACGGGGTTCTCAGCTCCCTTTCTATCAATAATATGCAAATCAAATTCTTCTAGCAGGAGAACCCATCTAATAAGTCTAGGTTTAGCATCTTTATTTTCCATAAGATATTTAATAGCAGCATGATCCGTGTGAATAGTTACTTTAGAATCAACAATATAAGGTCTGAACTTATCACAAGCAAATACAACTGCTAAGAATTCTTTTTCAGCAGTGGCATAATTTCTTTGAGCATTGTCTAGAGTTTTACTAGCATATTGAATAACATTTAATTTCTTATCAACTCTTTGCCCTAGAACAGCACCTACAGCATAATGACTAGCATCACACATAATTTCAAAAGGTAAATTCCAATCAGGTGGCTGAACAATAGGTGCAGAGATTAATGCTTTCTTAAGTATTTCAAAGGCTTGTACACAATCATTATCAAAGACGAACGGTATATCTTTTTGTAATAAGTTAGTCAGAGGCCGAGAAATTTTTGAGAAGTCCTTAATTAACCTCCTACAAAAACCGGCATGACCAAGGAAACTTCTTATACCTTTGATGTCCTTGGGACACGGCATCTTTTCAATAGCATCAACTTTAGCTTTATCAACTTCAATGCCCCTTTCAGAAATTTTGTGCCCCAAGACAATACCCTCATTAACCATAAAGTGGCATTTCTCCTAATTCAAGACAAGGTTAGTTTCTTCAAATCTTTGCAAAAACCGATCAAGGTTGCTTAAGCAATCAGCAAAAGAGGATCCATGAACGGAGAAATCATCCATGAATACCTCACATATCTTTTCACAAAAATCAGAAAATATAGCCATCATGCATCTTTGAAAGGTAGCAGGTGCATTACATAAACCAAAAGGCATACGTCTATAAGCAAAATTACCGAAAGGGCAAGTAAAAGTGGTCTTAGATTGATCATCAGATGACACAGGTATTTGGGAGAAACCAGAATAACCATCTAGAAAGCAAAAATGTGTATGTTTGGATAATATTTCTAGCATTTGATCAATAAAAGGTAAGGGGTAATGATCTTTTTAGTAGCCTTATTTAATTTGCGGAAATCAATTACCATCCTATAACCTGTAATAATTCTTTGCGGAATCAATTCATCTTTATCATTAGGAACGACAGTAATACCTCCCTTCTTAGGAACACAATGGACATGACTTACCCACTGCCTATCAGCAACGGGATAAATTATACCTGCCTCAAGGAGCTTTAGTATTTCTTTTCTTGCCACTTCTTTCATCTTAGGATTCAGTCGTCGTTGGTGATCAATAACTGGTTTGGCATCTTTTTCTAAATTTATTTTGTGTTGACATAGAGATGGACTAATGCCCTTAAGATCATCAAGAGTATATCCAATAGCAACACGGTGGTTCTTCAGAGTTTTCAATAATCTTTCTTCCTCCTTCTCTGAAAGGTTAGCACTAATAATAACATGATATATCTTCTTTTCATCAAGATAAGCATATTTAAGAGTATCAGGCAATGGTTTAAGCTCAAACACGGGATCACCCTTGGGTGGAGGGGGATCCCCTAAGATTTCAACATGCAAGTTGTGTTTCAAAATAGGTCCCTGTTTAAAGAACACTTCATCTATTTCCCTTCTTTCATTCATATACATATCACTTTCATGATCTAGCAAATATTGTTCTAAAGGATCACTAGGTGGTACGGCAATAGAAGCAAGACCAGTAATTTCATCTTTACTAGGCAATTCTTCTTCACGGTGTTGTCTACGAAATTTAGAAAAGTTGAACTCATGAGACATATCACCTAAACCAATAGTAATAACATCCTTTTTGCAGTCTATCCTAGCATTAACAGTGTTTAAGAAGGCTCTACCAAATATAATGGGACAAAAGCTATCTTGTGGGGAACCAAGAACAAGAAAATCAGCAGGATATTTAGTTTTCCCACACAAGACTTCAACATCTCTAACAATCCCAATTGTTGAAATAGTATCTCTATTGGCAAGTTTAATGGTGACATCAATTTCTTCTAACTCAGCAGGTGCAATATCATGCATAATCTCGTTGTACAAGTCAATAGGTATTGCACTAGCACTAGCACCCATATCACACAAGCCATGATAACAATGATATCCTATTTTAACAGAAATAACAGGCACGCCTACCACAGGTCTATGTTTATCTTTAGCACAAGGTTTAGCAATTCTAGCAGTTTCATCACAGAAATAATTAACATGCCCATCAATATTATCAGCCAAGAGATCCTTAACAGTAGCAATATTAGGTTCAACTTTAAATTGCTCAGGAGGTGTATAGGTTCTAATATTGCTTTTATGAACCACAGTTGAAGCTTTAGCATGATCTTTTATCCTAATAGGAAAATGTGGTTTCTCAACATAAGCAATAGGAATAATAGGATCATTATAAGTGATAGTCTTTTCTTCAACTTTAATAGGTGCCACTACTTTTACTTCTATGGGACGATGATATTTAAATCACTTCTCTTTAGGGAGATCAATATGAGTAGCAAAAGATTCACAGAAAGAAGCTACTATTTCAGAGTCAAGTCCATATTTAGTGCTAAATTTACGAAAAACATCGGTATCCATAAAAGATTTAACACAATCAAACTTAGTTGTCATACCTGACTTGTTACCTTCGTCGAGATCCCAATCTTCAGAGTTGCGTTTAATTCTTTCCAATAAATCCCATTCAAATTCAATAGTGTTCATCATAAAAGAGCCAGCACAAGAAGTATCGAGCATGGTGTGGTTGTTATCAGAAAGCCGAGCATAATTTTTTTGGATAATCATTTCCCTTGAGAGCTCATGATTGGGGCATGAATATAACATTGACTTAAGCCTCCCTCAAGCTTGAGCGATGCTTTCTCCTCCGCGAGGCCAAAAATTATATATATAATTGTGATCATGATGAACAAGATGCATAGGATAAAACTTCTGATGAAATTCCAATTTCAATCGTTTGTAGTTCCATGATCCCATATCATCACATAGCCTATACCATGTCAATGCGTCTCCCTCCAAAGATAAAGGGAAGACCTTCTTCTTGATAACATCATCGGGCATGCCTGCAAGCTTAAATAATCCACAAACTTCATCCACATATATTAAGTGCTCATCAGGATGTAATGTTCCATCTCCTGCAAAAGGATTAGCTAGCAGTTTTTCTATCATACCCGAAGGAATTTCAAAGTAGACATTTTCATTTTCAGTAGGTTCAGTAGGTTGAGGAGAAACTCTATGCTCTACTGGTCGGGGTGAAGATACCCCGAACAAGCCCCTCAAAGGATTACTTTCCATAGTAACAAGTGACAGTAAATTTCAGCACACTATATAAATTTTTTCTTACCAAATTCCGCCTACCAAAGGCGCTTCACTCCCTGGCAACGGCGCCAGAAAAGAGTCTTGATGACCCACAAGTATAGGGGATCTATCGTAGTCCTTTCGGTAAGTAAGAGTGTCGAACCCAACAAGGAGCAGAAGGAAATGATAAGCGATTTTCAGCAAGGTATTCTCTGCAAGCACTGAAATTATAGGTAATAGATAGTTTTGTGATAAGATAATTTGTAATGAGCAACAAGTAACAAAATTAAATAAAGTGCATCAAGGTGGCCCAATCCTTTTTGTAGCAAAGGACAAGCCTGGACAAATTCTTATATAGAGAAAAAGCGCTCCCGGGGACACATGGGAATTCTAGGTTTCATCATGATCATATGTTTCGCGTTCGGTACTTTGATAATCTGATATGTGGGTGGACCGGTGCTTGGGTGCTATCCTTACTTGGACAAGCATCCCACTTATGATTAACCTCTATTGCAAGCATCCACAACTACATCAAAAGTATTAAGGTAAACCTAACCATAGCATGAAACATGTGGATCCAAATCAGCCCCTTACGAAGCAACGCGTAAACTAGGGTTTAAGCTTATGTCACTCTAGCAACCCATCATCTACTTATTACTTCCCAATGCATTCCTCTAGGCCCAAATAATGGTGAAGTGTCATGTAGTCGATGTTCACATAACACCACTAGAGGAGAGACAACATACATCTCACCAAAATATCGAACGAATACCAAATTCACATGACTACTAATAGCATGACTTCTCCCATGTCCTCAGAAACAAACGTAACTACTCACAAAGCATAGTCATGTTCATAATCAGAGGGGTATTAATATGCATATAGGATCTGAACATATGATCTTCCACCAAATAAACCAACTAGCATCAACTACAAGGAGTAATCAACACTACTAGCAACCCACAGGTACCAATCCCAGACTTGGAGACAAGAATTGGATACAAAAGATGAACTAGGGTTTGAGAGGAGATGGTGCTGGTGAAGATGTTGATGGAGATTGACCCCGTCCAGATGAGAGGATCATTGGTGTTGACGATGGCGATGATATCCCCCTCCCGGAGGGAAGTTTCCCCGGCAGAACAGCTCCGCCAGAGCCCTAGATTGGTTCCGCAAAGGTTTCGCCTCGTGGCGGCGGAGTCTCGTCCCGAAAGCTTGCTTATGATTTTTCCTCAACGAAAGACTCCATATAGCAGAAGATAGACATCGGAGGGCCACCGGGGGGCCCACGAGGCAGGGGGCGCGCCCAGGGGGGTTGGGCGCCCGCACCCTCGTGGCCAGGGTGTGGCCCCCTCTGGAACTTCTTGTGCTTAGTATTTTTTATATATTCTAAAAATGACTCCCGTGAAGTTTCAGGACTTTTGGAGCTGTGCAGAATAGGTCTATAATATTTGCTCCTTTTCCAGCCCAGAATCCCAGCTGCCGGCATGCTCCCTCTTTGTGTAAACCTTGTAAAATAAGAGAGAATAGGCATAAGTATTGTGACATAATGTGTAATAACAGCCCATAATGCAATAAATATTGATATAAAAGCATGATGCAAAATGGACGTATCAATGCGCCTTGCCCTGACCTCGCCGTCGCCGAGCTTTGCCCCAACCTCGCCGCGCGCTGCCCCGACCTCGCCGTCGCGCATGCCGAGCGCCCTGCCCCGACCTCGCCGCCGCTCGCCTACACTATGAGCCTCACCATGTCATTCCCCCTCCTCTCCCCTTTCCCCCTTTCCCCCCACGTACCAACGCCGCCGCCCGCCCCGACGCCGACAACGAAGGCCCCCTGTTCACATATATAGATTTTTTTGTTCATATTGTATTAGTAGATGATGACGATGATGATGTATGTATGTTCATATGCAAAAGTTAGGATTTTTTCTATTCATATAATTTTTTGGGTGATATTATTGTAGAATATGAAAATGTTTGTATGTTCATATGCAAATAATATGTCATTTTTTATAGAATTTTAATGATTCTGTTGTAATTTTGTTCATAGAATTTTTATTGGTTTTTTTGTTGTAATTTTGTTCATAAAGTTTTAGGATGAAAAAGGACATAATCGCAGCCGGAAGTGATGCCGTCATGTCGTTTCTCAACGAAGCTGATGGTATGGAAGGACAGGGTGAAGAAGCAGGCTACGGTGATCGAACAATGGAGGAGGAAGGACATGATTATGATGGCTCTAGTGACCGAATGCCGGTCGAAGAAGGACACCTTGATGACGGCTCCGGTGACCGAATGCCGGTGGAAGAAGGACACCGTGATGACGGCTCCGGTGACTGAACGGAGTCCAGCCAGGTATATATATTAATTAAGCATGTGCCGACTATAGCTAATTGATGCATTACTTGTTTTTGGTATGTACACATATTAATTAATAACTCCCGTCTTTCTTCTTTTTTCTAGCCTCCGAATCGAGCACAACTTCGGTAAAGAGACGAGGCCCGAAGAAAAAGTTGCGTCGGATGAAAGGTTTGAGATCATAGCAATCACGCGCGATGGCCAACCGATTGAACCCATCCGGACAATGGAAGCATTTGTTGCTCAGTGCGGGGTTCTTGTTAGGGACAAGATCCTGATCAGCATCCACCAATGGTATAAGCCAGCTAAAGACCCTAAGGCGTCTTATGTCAATGATATGCAGAAAGATGATCTTTGGACCGCGCTGAAGGCAAATTTCACCCTACCACCACAGGAGGATACGGAGAAGCCAGTTAAAGAGCAATTGATCAAGTCTCATTCTCTTAAGAAGATGGCAGAACTATTCAGGAGGTGGAAGAATGAGCTGAAAACAATGTTTGTCGACAAAGAAAAGACACCAGAATTCACCGGCCAGTATGAGAAGATAAGAGATCAGTGGGACGAATTTGTGGCCCACAAGACATCAGACAAGAGTAAGAATATGTCAGTGACAAACAAGAAAAATGCTGCGAAGAAGAAGCTTCACCATCGCACGGGGTCAGGTGGCTACCTCAAAGCCCGGCCGTTGTGGGCCAAGGCTGAGAATGGCCTGCTTGATAAAGGGGTCGAACCAGAGACATTGAACTGGCCAGACCGTCGCCGGACTTGGTTCTTCAGGGTTGGCGGAACCTTGGACCCTGTATCAGGGAAGTGCCGTTGGACGAATGAGAAACTGCGAATACCCATCACGAAGCTTCGACAGTATATCGATACAGCGGAGGAAGGGACATTCGTTCCAGACAAAGAGAACGACGAGCTCATAATGGCCCTCGGGAATCCTGAGCACCCTGGACGGACATGAGGTACGCAAGGCTCCGTTTCGTGGAAGGCTGGGTTTCCGGACGCAGGCGGTTACAAATGCCAGGAGAGGAGGAAGAAAGTGGAGCAGACCCAAATTCAGGCACTGCACGCAAGGGTACAAGCGATAGAGCAACGAGAAGCAGATCACAACAACTGACCTGCCGAAGCTTCCCCCGAAGCTACCCCGCCATCTCAGCGAAGAAGAACCGTGGCTTCCACCGAGCTGCTTCAGCTGGAGCCTATCTTCACGGCTCCTACTAGCTACCCTGTGGACTTAATCATAGAGTCTCAACATTGCTACCTTAACGCAATGGATGAAATTGAAAGTCAAGGTGGCTGTTGGCTCTGTTGCACCTCCTGAACCTGGCACAACTTTTCACTGCCGGCCGATTCCAGAAGGATATGCTAGGATGAAATAAATGACGGATTTGAGGACCTCGAGCTTGACCACCCTAGGGGTGAAGGGGAGACTCGGCTGGGTTCTTGTCTGTTGTCTCCATGCCTATGGCGGAAGGAGCTCATCAACCTTCCGAACTGGACGCCTCCGCCTCCTCCTCCTCCTCCTCCGACGAGTTAGGGCACTCCGCCTCCTCCTCCGCTGAGTGATCAGGGCACTCAACCTCCTTCTCTGGCACGTGGCGGCACTCCGCCTCCTTCTCCGCCTGCGCCAGCGCGCCCGAGCAGCCAGCCTCCTCCTGATCCGCCTCGCCAGCAAGGGCGGAAGAGACCCGCCGCCGCTCCGGCTGCTCCCGCGCGTCGTAGTCCTTCTCCTCTGCCTCGTAAGCAATGAAAGAAGACAGCCGCAGCCGCTCCGTCTGCTCCAGCGTCTAGCAGTACAGCCATAGGCGGGAAGCAATACATATTCGGTCCATCTCTCAAGCCTCTAGAGAAGTTACCACACGGGAGGATCACGGAGGAAAACGCGAAGATCGTGGAAACCGAAGTGAAGGACTTCTTTGATGGGGTGAAAGCAAATAAACATCCACCTCTGGAGGAGAAGATAGATTCAGTGAAATTAAAGCGCACTATCGATGCCCTGAGGAAACCACCAAAGTCTCCACCGAAAACAAACTATGAGCACATTACTGAAAAGGTATATATCGAAGTGGAGCGGTCGGGAAGTACTATCAGTGATCGAAAGTTAGCAGAACGACGAGCTGGGAAAAAAATTGCCCAGCTCGGCGAACAAGTGAACCAATCGTGCCCCCGCTCAAGGTGTCTAGCGATATCGTCGCTAATGATCAGAGGATGGTGCCCGGTTATACCAATTTTGATGATTACCTGCCCGACGATGTACATTATGAATTCTTGGAGGTGGACGAACACAAATACCATTACAGGAAGCCTCTCGTCAAAGATGAAAAATCTCTTAACAACGATGATGTGAACATTGCATGATTGGTACATGAAAACCCGCGGAGAGTCTGGGGGACGAATACTTTGACATTAAGAGTTAAAGAGGAGCACGACCTCGTTGGAATTGATCTGTTGTCTATTCCATTTGAGGAGTTCTTCCAGTTTTTCAATCAAAAGGCCCTTGATAAATTAACGGTCACTTGCTACTGTCTGTAAGTACTACTTCTGTCATTAAGTCTCTATATATAAGTCAGCTCTTTCATTGCATGTATTTATAATTATTGTCACTATATTATTGATATTGAAGATCGTCGAGTGTAGAAAATCAGAAATATATGATATTGGGTTCATTAACACAAATCTCATAGATGAATATGTTGTTAAAAAGAATGCCAAAGAAGCCGAGGCCAACTTGCTCAAATCGTTGGTAATAAATCAAAACAAAGATAAAAAACTCTTTCCTTACAACTTCGAGTGAGTGTTACTGTCTTGTGCATATTCAGTTTCCCTTATTACTCGAGGTTATAGTAATGTAATTGATTGATGAGTTATGCATGCGTGCGCTGTAGGAGATATGCCCTAGAGGCAATAATAAATGCTATTACTTATCTTCATGTTCATAATTATGTTTATGTTCCATGCTATAACTGCTATGGTTCTCGAGTCTGCAATAACACAAGGCTCGGGGGAAGAATCATATGCACGTGTGGAATAATAAACGGTAAGAAGTATTCCTAGTCAGGCCTCTAAGACTAGCTCAAGTGTTGCATGATGATTCTGTTTTCCTGGTCATGGGCATGTCTATGCCAGCAACTTTGAGGGCACAATGTTAAGAGAACATTTGTGTTGAATCGACCCGGATTGATGTTATGCTATGAGATTCATTCGTCACAAGTTTAATGGTACATAACATAGAGATGGTTAACGTTTGCATGATTCCTTAGCCCGTGAGAGTATCGAGTTTCTTCATGCTTGCTTCATGAACTTTGGGGTTTGTTAAACGTCATCCGTAAATGGGTGGCTATTACGGCGGCTTACGGGTTCATGGAAAAGTATGTCAAGTAACTTGATAACTCAAGATTGGGATTTGCTCCTCCGACGATGGAGAGATATTCTCGGGCCCTCTCGGTGTTACTGTATCCATAATCGTCTGGCCAGACACCTTGTGATTTGATCACTGGGATGCCGGAACACGGAAACGAGAAAAGAGAACAAAACCGGTAACGAGGTAACTTGCATGGTGGACAAATTGTTCATCCATGGGGATGCAATAAATCTCACCTCGGGTGTTTGTGACATATCGCGAAGCAACAGGAATAGCTCACTGCAACTGGAGGTTCACTCGAATATTTATTCGTGTGGGTATAGGGGTCAATATGGGTGTCCACGGCTTCGATGTTGATCATTGATCGGAAGGAGTTCTGGGTCATGTCTATACTTCACCGAACCTATAGGGTCACACGCTTAAGGGTCATCTATCTGCTGAATACTAGACAGGGAGTCTGAGAGAAAATCATCGAAAATGTTTTGGACAGCGGAAAAGTTCCGTAGAGAGAGGTTACCGGATGAGTTTCAGTGAAACCGAAAAGTTGTTTCGGGGTATGCCATTAAGTCAAAATGGTTTCGGCACATGCCTGATAATTCTTGGAGGGTGCCAGAATCATTCTGGAAACTTTTTGGAATTTTCAGAAATAAAAGTCGGAAATGTTCCGGAGCTGCCGGAACCGGTTCAGATGCTTTTCGCAGATGAAAATCACTAAACAGGAATTGTTCCAGAACGCATTGAAAATTATTATGGTGGGTACTGGAAATGTTCTAAGCCCACATAAATATTTTCAGTTCGAACGGACGCTGAAAAATGTCGTCGTGAATAGTGAAAGTGCTTTTTGGGATATTTTATGGAAAGCCACCTTTTCGGGCTTTGCCCAAAAGATCTAGGGATGACATGGAAGGGTGGGAACCTCCTTTTGGGGGACCCACAAGGGGTGGGACGTTCATGGGTGCAGCTCATCCATGGGGCCCCACTTGTCCCTTGTTTTTCACTCTTTAGGTCCTTGGGAAGGACTCCATTTCATGTGGGTTTTGGGTTTTCTTGTAAAACCACTCTACCCCTTGGGATTTCCTATAAATAGAGGTGGAGGGGCAGCGCTCCACTCTCATCCCTTGCTCTCATACACATGTCATGCATTATCTGGCTTCTTCTCTCCCTCCAACGAAAAGAGTTTCGTAGAGCCGTAAGGCTGTGTGGGTTCTGGCAGGAACTAGTTCTGGACGGCGAAGCCCTGCTGGATAGATGACACTATATGTGTGCAACTCTGTAGAGAGATCGTAGTTTCGGTCTTAGTTCGTGAGTGCCTCCCAAAGGGATGTCCGAGTGACCATCGGAGTTTTGAAGGTCCTCCCGAGGGGCTGTCCGAGTGACCGTTCGAGTTTCGAAGGCCCTCCCGAAGGGCTGTCCGCAACACCGTCCGGGGGGCTGTTCGACCGCCTCCTAGAGGGCTGTCTGAGGAGCAGACGAGGGTATACATCCTCGCGGTTGGGAGGTTGTAAATCCTAGCTGCGGGGATCTGCACCGCCGTTCGTCATCGACTCTACTTCCGCTGCGCTACGAGTTGGTAACGAAAAAGATCAAACCATGTATGCAGTCTCCATAGTGGTCCCAGGTTGGTGCGTAGGTCAGAAATTTTTTGTTTTCTGCTGCGTTACCCTACAGTGGCATCATGAGCCGTGCTATGCGTAGATGCAGGTTGCGATCTAGAATACATAGAGATGTATGGGTATTGCATAATATAATTAGGTAGTAGATGAGATCTATTGCTGAAAATTATTTATTCGGGTGACAGATGAAATCTGTTACTCGATGTTCTTGTTGCTTCCCTGGAATTTGCAAATTTCTGATCTTGATAACAGTATGGTGGAGTTTCATTGTTCTGGCAATCCGCGATCCTGATTGATCAGGGAAGTGCTAACAGTTCATTGAATTCCACCATAGTTAAAAAGAAAGATGAAATTTAGCAGACGAAAGGGCAATGCAGATATGATCTGCACGGGGGTCATGTGTATGACGAAGTTCTGTATGGGGCTTGAGATTTTATTATCTCGTGTTTCATACACCCCGCAAAGTTAATCTAGCGACTTGAATTATCATACTTGATGATGGACGTTGGTAGCTTCGGTTTGTTTTGAAACCTTAGAAGCCACGAAAAACAAGTCTTTGCATGAACCGATTAGAGGCGTCTAACTTGGTTTTGCAGGAGGGTTTTTCATGTGCATGTGATGTGGTATAGCAGTGCTCATAATAATTTCATTATGTATGGGATGACTATATGATGTAAATTGATTAACATGACCTGCGTGTCATGATTCGGCATGATGGCTGGAGCCATATGATTGTCACTTTAATGACCTGCGTGTCAACCTTAAGTAGTGCACTTATTTTATTTGCTATAGAGATAGCAATATTATCTGGTGCATCGACAAGGTGGTGGCAATCTTCATGAAGGTGAACACCGACGCGAATGCCGAAGACAAAGAAATGAAAGACTTCTCCGTCAGAAAGGGCTATACCATATCATGCTATTATGAATTGCCTGAGATGTTTATCCCTTATGATGCACCATTCTTGATTGCATGGTAGTCGCTTTTTATTAGGTTGATCTCTCACTAAAATATCAAGCAGTTAGTTTTCTCCCAAGTGTAGCACCGTCACGGCACCTATCTTTTCGGGGTGCGCCATGGATGCATGTGTACGAGCGATTAGAGAAGTGTGAGGCGGGTGAGGTCAGACCTCACAGCAAGATCACTTGGTTGTCTTGACGTTCATGGTAGGATCGTCCTGAGCTCGGAACACACGCATCGAAAGATGAGCAAGAGTCACATAGAGATGTGATTGGCAAGTTGGCCTACCGATTAAAATTCCTGTTATGAGATGATGATTCTATGGCGATGAATTGAAGTCTGGATCTTGTATCACTCAAAATTAATAATGAGAGATATTGATTTGAGTGGGAGCGCACTATTGAATTAACATGTTTAATTCTCAATGCAATTAATTATGAACACTGTCTAAGTGTTTCTTGCAAAATAGTTGTAGAATAATGGCTCGCGTTTCCACCCTCCCTGTTAAAATTGAATAGTTGTTAAATATCTGGTTAAAACTTTACAATTGGTAACGTAATGTGAGGATTGTCCTCAAAAGTGCCGAGAAGGACTTTGTCCTATCGCATGCTTTCCGTATCCTCCCACTAATGCTATGGATCATGTGACTCTCGTCCTTCGATCCAAAAGCTAGAATTCTGTTACGGTCAAGTGGAATATGTTTGCTTCCATGAAACCCGAACTTCGAAAGTTGGGATATTTATATGATATTCATGGAACTGAAGATTATTTTCAGATACAAACAAAGCAATGTTTGTTTGCAAGTATTAGTAAAAGTGTTTACTATGCATTTGACTATTGGGAAAGGGATCAAGAAGAACGCCTGTCATATAAAGGTGAATAAAACAACAACTTAAAGAGAAATGAAGTGTCCAAAGGGTGTTAGTATGACTTACATGCCTAGGAAGTCCGGGGCTAACGCCACTCTTAAGTTGGGTGCTTCTTTTGCGAGTAGGAGAAATACTAAAAGTTAAACTGTTAGAAGTATAAAGGCAGAAAGAAAGATGACTGGAATATCCAGCTCATGTATGAATGTCATACAAGTTTTTGATGTATGGTAGGCTGGTCAAAGATATAGTTCTTGGGAATTATGGTTAAACATGTTAATCACTAATTCTTGGGTATTGTGAGTTAATCACAAAGATACCCGCTCGATTGCATTCTGTTGCGAATCAATGTAAGAGCTACTATGGCCTAAAAATACTAGCCAGAAATGAGGTTAAGGTATACACAGGGAACATAGTAAATGTTACTATACCTTCCATCGGTGTATTGTCGTCTGTATTTGTTTTCATAATTCATTTAGAGTTTTACAAACTCTAGCCCATTGCATAAGGTATCTTGCAAGAAGGTTGTTCACAAGAGAACTTTTTATGTTCGATGTTATGAATAACACAAGGGCCATACTTTAATTATGAGTGAGATGTATGTTATGAATATTGATAATAATACAATACCTCTGGGTTTACTTTCATAATTCATTTTAGAGTTTCATACACTCTAGCCCATTGCACAATGTTTGTTGTAAAAGAGTTGTTCATAAAACCAACAATTGTTGTTAAGTATTATGAATAACATGAAGTGTCATGCTTCCATCCAAGATGGGATGTATGTTATGAATATTGATGGTAATATGATACATCCATAACACTGACGCTAAAGTCGCGAGACTACGAGAATACCACACATGTGTGGCACTGCATTTGGTCACATTGGAGAAACCCGCATGGAAAAATTCCATTATGATGGATTTTGAAGTCATTTGATTTTGACTCATCTGACACTTGCAACTTTCCTCCGAAAAGTGAAGTGACTGAAATACCGTTCACAGGCCATAAGGAACGAGCAACAAACTTATTGGTGATCATACATTTTGATGTGTGTAGTTCAATAAATGTTGTTGCAAGTGGTGGATTTATTTATCTTCAGAAATGACTCAAGTAGATATATGGATATTTACTTGATGAGACGTAAGTCTGGATCTTTTGAAATCATTCGAAAGGTTTTCAAAAATGAAGTAGAAGTTATTGTAACAAGAAAATTATGTTTCTGCAATTTGATTGCACAAAGGAATATTTGAGTTACATGTTTAGCGAATGTATGATGAGTTGTGAAAGGGGTTTCATAACTTGCACCTCCCGGAACATCACTGCAAGTGGAAAGTCCGTGGAGATGTAATCTAACCATTTATGACATGGTAAGGTCAAAGATGACATAAATAAATTTGCCATTATCCCTTTTAAAGTGATGCTTTAGAGACTGTGGCTTTTACACTGAAAAGAGCTACATCGGGTCTGTTGAAATGAAGCCATGGTATGGTACGCCCAACCATGTTATATCTTTTCTTAACATTTGGAATATGGGGCTTGTGTAAAAGGTTACAAACCTATTCCAAATCGGACAAGTGCTACTTTGTAGGTTATACCAAAATGTTGGGTATTCCTCCCTCACTATACCGATGCAAATAGTTTTGCCACAAAACGGTGTGCTTTTAAAGAGAATGGTTCTTTCAAAAGGTGAGTGGGAGAATAGTGCAACTCGACAAGATAAATAGTATCTTCGTCATCAGATCAAAGGAAAGAGACCTTGGAAGTAATTCCAGAGTTTCCTACTGCGGCTGATACGAAAGTCTCTACAATAAAATGTGTGAACTTCGGTCGAACTTGCAGCTGAACCACGTAGGCAAGGCTCATGCAAACCTCTCAGGTGCGCAAACGAGATATTGTTGTTAGACAACATTATACCTATGATACACAAGGAAGCGTTGATGGGCCCTGACTCCAGAATTGGCTAAATGCCAATACAATCCGAGTTAGTTTCCATATAAGTGATTCAAGATTAAAACCTTGATACACCTTTCAGAAGACTTAGAGTCTAAGGAATATTTATGGAACTTAAAACTGATACGGATAAAAATGTTTTATCCATAAAGCTCGACTTGTTGAAATAACAAGTTCAAGAGTTGACTACAATGAGGTTGTTTTCATCGTAGCGATGCTTAAAGTCGGTTCGGGTTGAACTAGCAATTACTACATATTTCAATCATGAGATATGAAACATGGATGACAATAGGATTTCCATCTGATGGAAATGAAACCAAGGACTTGCATGTGTTACAGTCCAAGGCATTTTGTCCATCCATAGGATGCTAGTAAGGGTGCAAACTTCAGAGTTCCAGCGATGGACAGAAGAGACCAAAATGGAGTTGGAATCTTCGTGCTTTGATGAAATGGTCAAAGGGGTTTGACTTCATCAATGGGTAACGAAGATGCTTGTAATTCAAGAAAGTAAGTGGGAGCATAATAATATTTCTAAAAACCTTGTGTGCTTGACACATTGTTAATTGGAAATAAATTTCTTGACACGAATTAGGACTTCATTTGAAAATAGTTCTTTGATGAAGTGCCCAGGCTAAATAGCCTCAATATTAGGCATAATGATCTATGGAGATAGATTTACCTAATAGGGCTAAGCAATGAATACATATTGAAAAGGTGCTAAAACCTTTTAGCATTTAAAACCGCCAAGGAGTCATTCTTGCCGGAGTCACATGGAAGAGTTTTTTGCAAGACTCGGTGTCCCAAAACACTGATGAGCAAAATACATGATGCAGATTCCACACACTTTTGTGTTTGGATTAATCATGTATTCCATGGTATGTAAAACAACCAGATATGTCCGATACTCCCAAGGTGTTGCGAGTATGGATACTAAAGTGATCAAAGTACTGATCGTGGGACAACAATGAAAGATGTCATTGAGTACTAGAGTAAGTACTGATGATATGTTTTCTCGCAAGCGGAGATCATGAAGAGTTCGTTGTAAAATGTTACATCGATACAGTCTTCATCTTTTCTCCATGCGATTTTCGATTTAAGTTAAGGGTTTTGTGTAATACACAATATGGTGGCACGGTAGTTGGAAATTGTTCCCAACAGGATACTGTGGTGAATTCTATAACAAATGACTAAGTATGTTGACGCTTTAGAAGCGACAAACAAGATGTTGAATGATGTCTAGTACACAACCTTCTTCTTGTAGACCTTGTTGGGCCTCCAAGTGCAGAGGTTTGTAGGACAGTAGCAAATTTCCCTCAAGTGGATGACCTAAGGTTTATCAATCCGTAGGAGGCGTAGGATGAAGATAGTCTCTCTCAAGCAACCCTGCAACCAAATAACAAAGAGTCTCTTGTGTCCCCAACACACCCAATCCAATGGTAAATTGTATAGGTGCACTAGTTCGGCGAAGAGATGGTGATACAAGTGCAATATGGATAGTAGATAAAGGATTTTGTAATCTGAAAATATAAAAACAGCAAGGTAACTAATGATAAAAGTGAGCACAAACGGTATTGCAATGCATTGAAACAAGGCCTAGGGTTCATAATTTCACTAGTGCAAGTTCCCTCAACAATAATAACATAATTGGATCATATAACTATCCCTCAACATGCGAAAAAGAGTCACTCCAAATTCACTAATAGCGGAGAACAAATGAAGAGATTATGGTAGGGTACGAAACCACCACAAAGTTATCCTTTCTGATCGATCTATTCAAGAGTCCGTAGTAAAATAACATGAAGCTATTCTTTCCGTTCAATCTATCATAGAGTTCGTACTAGAATAACACCTTAAGACACAAATCAACCAAAACCCTAATGTCACCTAGATACTCCAATGTTACCTCAAGTATCCGTGGGTATGATTATACGATATGCATCACACAATCTCAGATTCATCTATTCAAACCAACACAAAGTACTTCAAAGAGTGCCCCAAAGTTTCTACCGGAGAGTCGAGACGAAAACGTGTGCCAACCCCTATGCATAGGTTCATGGGCGGAACCCACAAGTTTATAACCAAAACATACATCAAGTGAGTCAATAGAATACCCCATTGTCACCATGGGTATCCCACGCAAGACATACATCAAGTGTTCTCAAATCCTTAAAGACTCAATCCGATAAGATAACTTCAAAGGGAAAACTCAATTCATCACAAGAGAGTAGAGGGGGAGAAACATCATAAGATCCAACTATAATAGCAAAGCTCGTGATACATCAAGATCGTACCACCTCAAGAACACGAGAGAGAGAGAGAGATCAAACACATAGCTACTGGTACATACCCTCAGCCCCGAGGGAGAACTACTCCCTCCTCGTCATGGAGAGCACCGGGATGATGAAGATGGCCCCGGAGAGGGATTCCCCCTCCGGTAGGGTGCCACAACGGGTCTAGATTGGTTTTCGGTGGCTACGGTGGCTTCTGGCGGTGGAACTCCTGATCTATTGTGCTCCCTAGAGTTTTTTTGGGTATATGGGTATATATGGGAGGAAGAAGTACGTCGGTGGACCTCCGGGCTATCCACGAGGCAGGGGCGCGCCCAGGGGGTGGGCGCCCCCCTCGTGGGTAGCCTGGACTCTCCTGGTCCAACTCCGATACTCCGTGGGCTTCTTCTGGTCCAAAAATAAGTTCCGTGAAGTTTCAGGTCAATTGGACTCCGTTTGATTTTCCTTTTCTGCGATACTCTAAAACAAGGAAAAACAGAAACTGGCACTTGGCTCTAGGTTAATAGGTTAGTCCCAAAAATCATATAAAATAGCATATAAATGCATATAAAACATCCATGGATATAATAGCATGGAACAATCAAAAATTATAGATACGTTGGAGACGTATCAGCATCCCCAAGCTTAATTCCTGCTTGTCCTCGAGTAGGTAAATGATAAAAACAGAATTTTTGATGTGGAATGCTACCTAACATATTTATCCATGTAGTTCGCTTTATTGTAGCAAGAATATTCAGATCCATAAGATTCAAGACAAAAGTTTAATATTGACATAAAAATAATAATACTTCAAGCATACTAACTAAGCAATTATGTCCTCTCAAAATAACATAGCCAAAGAAAGTTCATCCCTACAAAATCATATAGTTTAGTCATGCTCCATTCTCGTCACACAAGGATGCTCTCATCATGCACAACCCCGATGACAAGCCAAGCAATTGTTTCATACTTTAGTAATCTCTTCACGCAATACATGAGCGTGAGCCATGGATATAGCACTATGGGTGGAATAGAATGGTGGTTGCGTAGAAGACAAAAAGGAGAAAGTCTCACATCGACACAGCTAATCAATGGGCTAGGGAGATGCCCATCAATTGATGTCAATGCAAGGATGTCACATCCCAAGTTTGGTATGGTCCTTGGCTTGCTATGTGCATCATGTTTAATTTTTCAAATAAATTGAAATGGGGAAGTTGCAAACCCTAGCACCAAAGCAATTCAAATAGGTTCAAATTAAAAGTGGAATTTCAATGAACCCAAAATGCTTTTCAAAAATGTTCATGGTCTTTGGAAAATGTTGGGAACAACAACCAGAGGTGATGCACATTTTTCCTTCTCATTTTTGGATTTTTGAATCAATGCTTAAATATTTGAATTGGAGCTGTTTAAATTATATAAATATTTTTAATAGCTCCAAAAATGTTGGGAATTGGTGAGGGCCTCTAGAATATTATATCTAGATGCCACAATTATTTTCAACATTTATGGAAATGTTTTAACATTTCTTTTAAATACAAAACAAATGTCAGAAATAGAAAAAGAAAACAGGAACAGAAAAAAGGGGCTTACCTGCCCTTACCTGGCGGCCCAGCTGGCCAGCCCACTTGGCGGTCCAGCACACCAGGGGCAGGGAGGTCTTCCTCCTCCCGCCAGGAGGACGCCGGGCGCGTGGCCGACGCACGCCGGCGCATGCCAGGCCACCTCCTGCTTCCCGCCGCTGCCACGACGCCCTGGCCCTTCCCTCGCGTCGCCACGCATCTCCCCGACCCCCCTCTCACTCCCTCTCGCTCCCTCCCCTCCTCTGTCCTCTCCCCGAGCGCAGCCGAGCGCCACCGCCGCCACCGACGAGCACCACCGCGGCCACCGGCCACCCCTCGCCCTGCCGCTGCGCCCAGGAGCTCCGCCACATCGCCGGCTACCTCTTCGTCGAGCCACGCACCTCCGGACGGCCTGCATCGCCGCCATCGCCATCGTCTTCCTCCTCGGCCTCCGCCGTCCGCCGCTGCAATTCGTTGCCGTGGACCTCCCCCGAGCTCTCTGACGCCTCCACCGGATCCGCGGTGAGCCCCGCCACCATTTCCCCTTCTCCAATTAGCCGCTCGCGCACCGTAGCATTGTTCCCCGCCATGGCCGCAGCGCTTCACCGCCGTCCATGTCGCCGCCGTCGTCTTGGCCCGCCTCCGCCCAAACCGAGCACCCCATCGTGCTCCTGGTGCCACGAGGGTGCCACAGAGCCCCTCGGGTGGCCTTCCCGTGCCCCGCAGCCTACTCCCTCCCGTAGCCGTGCTCCGGCCGCCGCGGATGACCTCGCCGCGGTCGTCTCTGGCCACCCCACGGCCTCCCGCGTGTCCCACTGGATGCGCGCGAGCCTGGGCGTCGCGTAGGTGGCCTCCGCCGCCTAAATGGTCACCGGAGGACCAAATCCGAGGCCTCCGCCGCGTTCTGCCTCGCCGGCGGCTAAACGCCGGCGGGTTGACCGGTCTGACCCCCCACAGCCGTTGACCTCTCCCCTCTCTGTCAATGACATGTGGGCCCGGCCCTGTTAAGTTTTAATTAGGATTAGTTTAACGACTAATTAATCCCTGTTTAACTAATCCCTGACGCTGACAGTGGGCCCTGGCATCCTAATCCTTTAATTAGATTTGTTTAATAACCCCTGTCAACTAACTAAGTCACTGACGTGTGGACCCCACACGTCAGGTTTGACCTGGTCAGCCCGTTGACTCGCTTACGTCATGCTGACGTAGAGCTGACGCAATAATTGATTTCTGGTATTAATTTAAATAAGGAAATTCCAGAAAATAGTTAAAACTTCAAAAATTCATAGTAATTCAACCGTAACTCCAAATCAAATAATTTATATATGAAAAATTATCAGAAAAATGCAAGGAATCCATTTATGCCAGTTTCATGCATGAAAAACCAACTTATACCTGCTGTATAAGTGAAAACGTAATAATGGCATGTTATATACTTAAATTAGGGTTTGCATATGAACCCTTGGTTCATTTGGACTTCAACCAAATTGATGCTAGATGCATTAGGGCAAATCATAGCATTTTTGAATGTTACCTTCATGCATCATATTGTTGCATATGGTTGTTTATTGATTGCCGGCACCGTTCCCTCTCGATAGGTTCTACTCCGGAAGGTGTCCCGAGTACCTGTCTGAGGAGCAGTGCTTCTTCGTGGATCTATCAGGAAAGCAAACCCCCTTGAGCATCCCGATAAAGTCCCACTCTCTCGCTCCTGCTCCTTTTACTGCATTAGGACAACAACGATTCAAACTGCTACTTTCTGCTGCGGTAGCTGAACCCATTCCTCTGCATGACCTGTCATTGCCACAGTAAATAGTTGAAACCCACTAGCATGAGTAGGAGTTGCTTGAGCCTTGATGTGCCTGCTCATCCATGCTTGTTTTCTTTATGCCAGCTATGCTTAGAGTTGTGTCAGGTCTGATTCATCGGGAATGAATCGGAGTGGTGAACATGTCCTACCGGTAAAGGCTAAGTGTGTGAACACGTTTTGGTAAAGGTAGCGATGAGAGGCCATGTAGGAGTACATGGTGGGTTGTCTCATTGGAACCGTCCTTAAGCACTGAGTTCTGTGTATGTTATCCAAGTCCAGTTACTACCACGCATTGGGTTCCGGTTATCCGGCCCCTCTCGGCTTATTAACCCACTTGATCTCTGTCCAGGAGTTGCAACTAGTTTCTGGCGTTTGTAGGTAGTGCTACTTGTCTACCAGGTGGTGTCCGACGGGACGGGCTTGGGACAGACTAGGCACTATGGCACGGTGTACCAAGTGGCACCCGGGTGGTGGGCTTGGGAACCCTGCACACATCGTTTGGGCCGTGAGCGACACCCCGGCCGGATCTCCTTGCGAATGGAACCCGAATAGGCGATAAACCTGGACGAGAGACTTGTGTGGTTAGTCAGGTCATGGCCGACACCCTCGCCCGGCTTCCGCTTGAAGGTTGCCGAGGTACATGACGTGTACGGGGCTATAAGTGGCGAGAGCGTGTGTGAAGAAGTACACCCCTGCAGGGTCATTATTATCTATTCGAATAGCCGTTTTCCTCGGATATGGAAACTTGGAGAACTTATATAGTACATAGACAATTTTAAATGGATACTCTAAAATACGCAAGATAAGCGTGAGTGCTATGGATGGCCTTCTCGTAGGGAGACGGGAACGGATCCATAGTGGAGTATTGATATGGTGAATTTGTGGACTCGTGTGCGTCTTCTCACCTCAAAGAAGTTTCTGATATTCGTAGTACAGATTAGCCATTGGGTCAAAGCTGGCTTGCTGCTGTTAAACCCCCCCCCTTTTGTTGATAATGATGCATATGTAGATAGTTTTGAAGTAAGACTTGCTGAGTACCTTTGTACTCACGTTTGCTTATTTATGTTTTGCAGTTGGTTACACTAGTGGCTTTGACGAGTAGCTTGTATCCCAGCTACGATCTTGTACCCTTGGGAGGGTCGTGTTAGTCAGGCTTCTTAGTCCTTTTCTTTTGTAGTTGTCTGTACTCAGACATGTAATGCTTCCGCTTGTTGCTTGTATGCTCTGAATGATGGGTCATGTGACCCCTATTTGTATTTATGCTATGTAGCTCTTCTGGGCCCTTATCCATATGAGTTTGAGTTATGTTGTGATGCCACGATGTACCGCACATACATGCATGTTATGCGTACGTGTAACGTGTATTGCTATGTGTGGGATCCGACAATCTAGCTGTTTATCCTTCGTAGCCTTTCTTATGGGGAAATGTAGTCTAGTGTTCCTCGGGCCATAGTAGTCCGCTACAGCCCGGTTCACCGGAGTCCTGCTAGCCCAGTACTACTGTTCAGGACACTTGACTGGCCGGCATGTGTTTCACTTCGTCCCTATGTCTGTCCCTTCGGGGAAATGTCACATGGTGATCTCCGGAGTCCTGCCTAGCCTGCTACAGCCCGGGATCCCCAGAGTCCTGTTAGCCCAGTGCTACAGCCCGGAATCACTCGTTGATGACCGACATGTTCGATGCGATTCATGTATGCCTGTCTCCATAGGTCCGTGCCGCTTTGGGTTCACGACTAGCCATGTCGGCCCGGGTTCTTTGTCATATGGATGCTAGCGACACTATCATATACGTGAGCCAAAATGCGCAAACGGTCCCGGGCCAGGTAAGGTGGCACCCGTGGGGATACCGTGTGTGAGGCCGCAAAGTGATATGAAGTGTTACATGCTAGATCGGTGTGACTTGGGATCGGGGTCCCGACAGACTTGGTATCAGAGCCTGACTGACTGTAGGATTACCAAGCCAAACTGGTCGAAGTTGAGTCTAGAAATGCTTTAGTTACATAAGGGAATTGATTGTGGAAGGGAACGTAAGGCTCTTTTTACTCCTTTACCTCATGTCATTCCTTTTTGAGTCAGCCTCTTCTTTTCTACGAGGGTTAAGGCCTAGGCTTCTCCTCTATCTCTCAGGATGACGTGTTACTAAACCGTAAAGTCTTAGGATTGTTGGATTGTGTCTCAATACAGTTCTACTACTTCTGTGTGTCCTCAGTTTGACCCAGAACCTTGATATTATGATGCTGATTGATTATGCTATTCCTTTGATGAATGCCTGAGCATTTACAGCCGTTATGCTGCCGAAATTGTCCCAAGATTTCAAGACTTTCCAATGCTTTTGCATTACTTTCCGCATCCCTATGTCGATGCTAATTCCATCCTTGTTTCCTTGGTTTCTGTGTCAGGATGTCATCTGCTAACCGAGCTCCAGTTGCTCATAGCAAGAACCATGGAGATGGTAGGGACGAGGATCCTCCTGACCAACCTTTGGTGGCAGAGTTCTTGTTAGCATCCGAGAGGAACAAGAGTGAGACTAACCGCTTGCTGGCACAGATTGAGCAGAACACCGCACATCAGCGTAAGAAGTTGGTTTCCATCACCGAATTCATTGGTCTGAAACCACCCACCTTCCATCATTCCATTGAGCCACTCGATGCGGATGACTGGCTCCGAAGCATCACTCACAAGTTGCATTCTGCGAACGTCGTTGAAAGTGACAAGGTCACCTATGCTACTTATCACTTGGAAGGACCTGCTAGTATTTGGTGGCAGAGCTTTGAAGCTATGCTTCCAGCTGGTCAGATTCCTACCTGGAGAGATTTCACCGAGGCTTTTCGTGAGCACCACATTCCTCAGGCTCTCTTTGACCGCAAGAGGGAAGAGTTCTGTAATTTTACCCAGGGTAAGCTGCCTGTTGATGCTTACAGTAGGGAGTTTGGAAACCTCGCCCGCTATGCTACAGAAGAAGTGTCCACGGACGCTAAGAAGCAGGCTAGGTTCCGGAAGGGTCTCCACCCTAAGTTGCGTCGTGATCTCCACCTGCATCATTGTGATACTTTCCAGGCTCTTGTGAACAAGGCCATTAATGCAGAGACAGCTCAACTCACTTACGAGGAGTCTCATAAGCACAACCGTGATCTGGGTTCTTCCTCCCGCTCTGGCTCTCAGAAGCGACGGATTTGGATTCCGAACTCGGCTCTTCCACCTCGATATGCACCGAGGCCATCCTATGTGGCGCCTCACCCAACTCAGCAACATGCTCCACTCAGGCCTACTAGTGGACCACTTGCCAACGTAGGTCCACGTCTTACCTCAGGAACTTGCTTTACCTGCGGAGGACCAGGACACTATGCACGTGACTGCCCTCAGTCCAGTTCTGCTCCACCCCAGTCTGAGAGGCCTGTTGGCCGTGAAAAGCCATCAATCAAGATGATCAGTACCAAGCCAGCCTCCATTGAACGAGCATGTGTGCACCATGTCTTAGTTTCAGAAGTTCAAGATGATCCCGATGTCGTACTGGGTACACTTCTTGTCAATTGTCACCCAGCTTCAGTTCTGTTTGATACCGGAGCATCCCACTCCTTCATATCTGAAGGTTATGCTCGGATGCACGACATGTCATTTTGTGATATGCCAACTCCATTAATAATCCAGACTCCTGGTTCCAAATGGCAAACCTCCAAGGTAAGCCATGGTAATGAAATCCTTGTTGATAGACTGGTTTTCCTTGCTTCTTTGATATCTCGCAAGTCCTCAGATATTAACATCATCTTGGATATGGACTGGATGACAGCTCATCATGCCAAGATCGATTGTTACACTAGATCTGTTCAACTTACACATCCATCTGGCAAAATAGTCACTGTCTCCACTAGAGTTGCAAGGCGTCAACTCTATTCTCTTAATGCCAGCCCTCTTCCAGACCTTGAAGATATCCCGGTAGTCCGTGACTTCCCGGATGTCTTTCCAGAAGAACTGCCAGGTGTCCCACCCGACAGAGATGTAGAGTTTGTCATAGAACTTATCCCAGGAACTGTTCCAATCTCTAGAAGACCATACAAGATGGCACCTTTGGAGTTAGCCGAGCTTAAGAAACAACTCGATGAATCCTTGCAAAAGGGTTTCATCCGTCCTAGTTCTTCTCCCTGGGCTTGCCCCGTTCTCTTCGTCAAGAAGAAGGATGGTACGGACCGGATGGTTGTAGATTATCGTCCCGTTAATTTGGTCACGATAAAGAACAAGTATCCGCTCCCCAGGATCAACGACCTGTATGATCAGCTCGCTGGATCCTCAGTCTTTTCCAAGATGGATTTGAGGTTAGGCTACCACCAAATCAAGATCAGAAACGGGGACATCCCCAAAACGGCCTTTGTCACTCGTTATGGTCAATACGAGTACACCGTGATGTCTTTCGGCCTAACCAATGCTCCAGCTACTTTCTCCCGCTTGATGAACTCGGTCTTTATGGAGTACTTAGATAAGTTCGTCGTGGTTTATCTCGATGATATTCTTATTTACTCGAAGAACGAGGAAGGGCATGCCGAACATCTTAGGCTTGTGTTAGAAAAACTCAGAGAGCATCGCCTTTATGCCAAGTTCTCCAAGTGTGAATTCTGGTTGCCAGAAGTAACCTATTTAGGCCACGTGATCTCCGGTAAGGGCATTGCTGTAAATCCCGAGAGAGTCAAAGCCGTTCTCGATTGGACTCCACCCGAAACAGTTAAGCAAGTTAGGAGTTTCCTTGGTCTAGCCAGTTATTGTCGCCGCTTCGTTGAGAACTTCTCCAAAGTGGCCAAACCTCTCACGGAACTTCTCAAGAAAGATAAAAAGTTTGAGTGGTCCCCACAGTGTGAGCACAGTTTTCAGGAACTGAAAAGACGCCTAACTTCTGCGCCCATACTCGTGCCACCGGATTTCACTAAAGACTTTGTTATCTATTGCGATGCTTCGCGTCAAGGACTAGGTTGCATTCTTATGCAGGATCGTCATGTGATTGCCTATGCATCTCGACAGTTGCATCCACATGAGGAAAATTATCCTACACATGATCTGGAGCTTGCAGCCGTAGTCTATGCACTTAAGACCTGGCGACATTACCTTCTTGGTAACCGGTGCGAAATCTACACCGATCATCAGAGTCTCAAGTATATCTTCACCCAACCGGATCTGAATCTCAGACAGAGACGTTGGTTGGAGTTGATCTCCGATTATGACTTAGGAATCACCTACACCCCAGGCAAAGCCAATGTCATGGCTGATGCTTTAAGCCGTAAATCCTATGGCAACCACCTCATGTTGCAACATTGTCAACCGCCCCTCCATGAGGAATTCTGTAAGCTTAACCTTCACATAGCTCCTCATGGGTTCCTTTCTACCTTGGTGGCGAAACCTACCCTTACGGATCAGATCATAGAGGCTCAGAAGCATGATACGGGAATCTCCCGGATCAAGAAGAATATTTCCAAGGGAGTTGCTGGTTGTTTCTCCATGGATGAACGAGGTGTTGTTTACTTTGGTAACCGTTTGGTGGTTCCCAAATGTCAACAGATGCAGCAACTGATCCTTAAGGAGGCCCATGAATCCCCTCTCACAATTCATCCCGGTAGTACAAAGATGTATCAGGACCTACGCCAGAGGTTCTGGTGGACTAGGATGAAGAGAGAAATCGCTCAGTATATTGCCAACTGTGACGTTTGTCGTCGCGTTAAGGCAGAGCATCAAAGACCTGCTGGCACCCTTCAACCTTTAGCTATTCCCGAGTGGAAATGGGACAAAGTTGGTATGGACTTCATCACCGGCTTTCCCAGGACCAAGAAAGGAAATAATGCTATCTTCGTAGTCATTGATCGTCTTTCCAAAGTGGCTCACTTCCTACCTGTTCGAGAGAGTATCACTGCTAGTCAGCTCGCTGACTTATATATCTCCCGAATAGTGTCACTCCATGGTGTTCCACTAGAGATCAATTCAGACCGTGGCAGTCTTTCACCTCTCATTTCTGGGAAAGTTTCCAAACTGCCATGGGCACCCATCTTTCTTTCAGTACCGCTTTCCACCCTCAATCAAGTGGTCAGGTGGAAAGGGTCAACCAAATTCTCGAAGACATGCTTAGAGCTTGCGTTATCTCATTCGGTATGGATTGGGAGAAATGTCTTCCCTTTGCCGAGTTTGCTTATAATAATAGCTACCAATCCAGTCTTAAGAAAGCACCCTTCGAGATCCTGTATAGACGAAGATGTCGAACACCTTTGAACTGGTCAGAAACCGGCGAAAGACAATTCTTTGGACCGGATATGATCCAGGAGGCAGAAGAGCAAGTTCGCATCATTCGTGAGAATTTGAAAACAGCCCAATCTCGTCAAAAGAGCCAGTATGACCGTCGTCATAAGGAAGTGGCTTATGAAGTTGGCGACAAGGCTTATCTTCGGGTTACCCCTTTGAAGGGTACCCATCGTTTCGGTATCAAGGGCAAGTTGGCTCCTCGTTACATCGGTCCTTTTCGCATTCTCACTAAACGAGGAGAGGTTGCCTACCAGTTGGAACTACCCCCACATCTTTCTCGAGTTCATGATGTTTTCCACGTCTCTCAACTCAGGCGTTGCTTCTCGGATCCCATCCATGGAGTGGACCACGAAACGCTTGATCTCCAAGATAACCTCACTTATCGAGAGTACCCTATTCACATTCTGGATCAAGCAGAGCATGTCACTCGACGTCATAACATCAAGTTTCTCAAGGTTCAGTGGTCTCATCATACCGAGAGAGAAGCTACTTGGGAGCGAGAAGATCGTCTTCGACTTGAGTACCCCGCTTTCTTTCCGCCAACTCCTGAATCTCGGGACGAGATTTCTTCGAGTGGGGGCGAGTTGTCACATCCCTAGTTTGGTATGGTCCTTGGCTTGCTATGTGCATCATGTTTAATTTTTCAAATAAATTGAAATGGGGAAGTTGCAAACCCTAGCACCAAAGCAATTCAAATAGGTTCAAATTAAAAGTGGAATTTCAATGAACCCAAAATGCTTTTCAAAAATGTTCATGGTCTTTGGAAAATGTTGGGAACAACAACCAGAGGTGATGCACATTTTTCCTTCTCATTTTTGGATTTTTGAATCAATGCTTAAATATTTGAATTGGAGCTGTTTAAATTATATAAATATTTTTAATAGCTCCAAAAATGTTGGGAATTGGTGAGGGCCTCTAGAATATTATATCTAGATGCCACAATTATTTTCAACATTTATGGAAATGTTTTAACATTTCTTTTAAATACAAAACAAATGTCAGAAATAGAAAAAGAAAACAGGAACAGAAAAAAAGGGGCTTACCTGCCCTTACCTGGCGGCCCAGCTGGCCAGCCCACCTGGCGGTCCAGCCCACCAGGGGCAGGGAGGTCTTCCTCCTCCCGCCAGGAGGACGCCGGGCGCGTGGCCGACGCACGCCGGCGCACGCCAGGCCACCTCCTGCTTCCCGCCGCTGCCACGACGCCCTGGCCCTTCCCTCGCGTCGCCACGCATCTCCCCGACCCCCCTCTCACTCCCTCTCGCTCCCTCCCCTCCTCTGTCCTCTCCCCGAGCGCAGCCGAGCGCCACCGCCGCCACCGACGAGCACCACCGCGGCCACCGGCCACCCCTCGCCCTGCCGCTGCGCCCAGGAGCTCCGCCACATCGCCGGCTACCTCTTCGTCGAGCCACGCACCTCCGGACGGCCTGCATCGCCGCCATCGCCATCGTCTTCCTCCTCGGCCTCCGCCGTCCGCCGCTGCAATTCGTTGCCGTGGACCTCCCCCGAGCTCTCTGACGCCTCCACCGGATCCGCGGTGAGCCCCGCCACCATTTCCCCTTCTCCAATTAGCCGCTCGCGCACCGTAGCATCGTTCCCCGCCATGGCCGTAGCGCTTCGCCGCCGTCCATGTCGCCGCCGTCGTCTTGGCCCGCCTCCGCCCAAACCGAGCACCCCATCGTGCTCCTGGTGCCACAAGGGTGCCACAGAGCCCCTCGGGTGGCCTTCCCGTGCCCCGCAGCCTACTCCCTCCCGTAGCCGTGCTCCGGCCGCCGCGGATGACCTCGCCGCGGTCGTCTCCGGCCACCCCACGGCCTCCCGCGTGTCCCACTGGATGCGCGCGAGCCTGGGCGTCGCGTAGGTGGCCCCCGCCGCCTAAATGGTCACCGGAGGACCAAATCCGAGGCCTCCGCCGCGTTCTGCCTCGCCGGCGGCTAAACGCCGGCGGGTTGACCGGTCTGACCCCCCACAGCCGTTGACCTCTCCCCTCTCTGTCAATGACATGTGGGCCCGGCCCTGTTAAGTTTTAATTAGGATTAGTTTAACGACTAATTAATCCCTGTTTAACTAATCCCTGACGCTGACAGTGGGCCCTGGCATCCTAATCCTTTAATTAGATTTGTTTAATAACCCCTGTCAACTAACTAAGTCACTGACGTGTGGACCCCACACGTCAGGTTTGACCTGGTCAGCCCGTTGACTCGCTTACGTCATGCTGACGTAGAGCTGACGCAATAATTGATTTCTGGTATTAATTTAAATAAGGAAATTCCAGAAAATAGTTAAAACTTCAAAAATTCATAGTAATTCAACCGTAACTCCAAATCAAATAATTTATATATGAAAAATTATCAGAAAAATGCAAGGAATCCATTTATGCCAGTTTCATGCATGAAAAACCAACTTATACCTGCTGTATAAGTGAAAACGTAATAATGGCATGTTATATACTTAAATTAGGGTTTGCATATGAACCCTTGGTTCATTTGGACTTCAACCAAATTGATGCTAGATGCATTAGGGCAAATCATAGCATTTTTGAATGTTACCTTCATGCATCATATTGTTGCATATGGTTGTTTATTGATTGCCGGCACCATTCCCTCTCGATAGGTTCTACTCCGGAAGGTGTCCCGAGTACCTGTCTGAGGAGCAGTGCTTCTTCGTGGATCTATCAGGCAAGCAAACCCCCTTGAGCATCCCGATAAAGTCCCACTCTCTCGCTCCTGCTCCTTTTACTGCATTAGGACAACAACGATTCAAACTGCTACTTTCTGCTGCGGTAGCTGAACCCATTCCTCTGCATGACCTGTCATTGCCACAGTAAATAGTTGAAACCCACTAGCATGAGTAGGAGTTGCTTGAGCCTTGATGTGCCTGCTCATCCATGCTTGTTTTCTTTATGCCAGCTATGCTTAGAGTTGTGTTAGGTCTGATTCATCGGGAATGAATCGGAGTGGTGAACATGTCCTACCGGTAAAGGCTAAGTGTGTGAACACGTTTTGGTAAAGGTAGCGATGAGAGGCCATGTAGGAGTACATGGTGGGTTGTCTCATTGGAACCGTCCTTAAGCACTGAGTTCTGTGTATGTTATCCAAGTCCAGTTACTACCACACATTGGGTTCCGGTTATCCGGCCCCTCTCGGCTTATTAACCCACTTGATCTCTGTCCAGGAGTTGCAACTAGTTTCTGGCGTTTGTAGGTAGTGCTACTTGTCTACCAGGTGGTGTCCGACGGGACGGGCTTGGGACAGACTAGGCACTGTGGCACGGTGTACCAAGTGGCACCCGGGTGGTGGGCTTGGGAACCCTGCACACATCGTTTGGGGCCGTGAGCGACACCCCGGCCGGATCTCCTTGTGGATGGAACCCGAATAGGCGATAAACCTAGACGAGAGACTTGTGTGGTTAGTCAGGTCGTGGCCGACACCCTCGCCCGGCTTCCGCTTGAAGGTTGCCGAGGTACATGACGTGTACGGGGCTATAAGTGGCGAGAGCGTGTGTGAAGAAGTACACCCCTGCAGGGTCATTATTATCTATTCGAATAGCCGTTTTCCTCGGATATGGAAACTTGGAGAACTTATATAGTACATAGACAATTTTAAATGGATACTCTAAAATACGCAAGATAAGCGTGAGTGCTATGGATGGCCTTCTCGTAGGGAGACGGGAACGGATCCATAGTGGAGTATTGATATGGTGAATTTGTGGACTCGTGTGCGTCTTCTCACCTCAAAGAAGTTTCTGATATTCGTAGTACAGATTAGCCATTGGGTTAAAGCTGGCTTGCTGCTGTTAAACCCCCCCCCTTTGTTGATAATGATGCATATGTAGATAGTTCTGAAGTAAGACTTGCTGAGTACCTTTGTACTCATGTTTGCTTATTTATGTTTTGCAGTTGGTTACACTAGTGGCTTCGACGAGTAGCTTGTATCCCAGCTACGATCTTGTACCCTTGGGAGGGTCGTGTTAGTCAGGCTTCTTAGTCCTTTTCTTTTGTAGTTGTCTGTACTCAGACATGTAATGCTTTCGCTTGTTGCTTGTATGCTCTGAATGATGGGTCATGTGACCCCTGTTTGTATTTATGCTATGTGTCTCTTCTGGGCCCTTATCCATATGAGTTTGAGTTATGTTGTGATGCCACGATGTACCGCACATACATGCATGTTATGCGTACGTGTAACGTGTATTGCTATGTGTGGGATCCGACAATCTAGCTGTTTATCCTTCGCAGCCTTTCTTATGGGGAAATGTAGTCTAGTGTTCCTCGGGCCATAGTAGTCCGCTACAGCCCGGTTCACCGGAGTCCTGCTAGCCCAGTACTACTGTTCAGGACACTTGACTGGCCGGCATGTGTTTCACTTCGTCCCTATGTCTGTCCCTTCGGGGAAATGTCACATGGTGATCTCCGGAGTCCTGCCTAGCCTGCTACAGCCCGGGATCCCCGGAGTCCTGTTAGCCCAGTGCTACAGCCCGGAATCACTCGTTGATGACCGACATGTTCGATGCGATTCATGTATGCCTGTCTCCATAGGTCTGTGCCGCTTTGGGTTCACGACTAGCCATGTCGGCCCGGGTTCTTTGTCATATGGATGCTAGCGACACTATCATATACGTGAGCCAAAATGCGCAAACGGTCCCGGGCCAGGTAAGGTGGCACCCGTGGGGATACCGTGCGTGAGGCCGCAAAGTGATATGAAGTGTTACATGCTAGATCGGTGTGACTTGGGATCGGGGTCCCGACAAAGGAGTAGGGATTGCCATGCAATGGATGCACTAGAGCTATAAATGTATGAAAGCTCAACAAAAGAACTAAGTGGCTGTGCATCCAACTTGCTTGCTCACGAAGACCTAGGGCACTTGAGGAGGCCCATTGTTGGAATATACAAGCCAAGTTCTATAATGAAAATTTCCCCCTAGTATATGGAAGTGACAACATAAGAGAATCTCTATCATGAAGATCTTGGTGCTACTTTGAGGCACAAGTGTGGTAAAAGGATAGTAACATTGTACCTTCTCTCTTTTTCTCTCATATTTATTTATTTTTGTTTTTTTGTTTTTTTTGTTTTTTTGGGCCTTCTCTTTTTTTTTCGTCCGGAGTCTCATCCCGACTTGTGGGGGAATCATAGTCTCCATCATCCTTTCCTCACTGGGACAATGCTCTAATAATGATGATCATCACACTTTTATTTACTTACAACTCAAGAATTACAACTCGATACTTAGAACAAGATATGACTCTATATGAATGCCTCCGACGGTGTACCGGGATTGCGATGAATCAAGTGTGACATGTATGAAAAATTATGAATGGCGGCTTTGCCACAAATACGATGTCAACTACATCATCATGCAAAGCAATATGACAATGATGATGCGTGTCATAATAAATGGAACGGTGGAAAGTTGCATGGAAATATATCTCGGAATGGCTATGGAAATGCCATAATAGGTAGGTATGGTGGCTGTTTTGGGGAAGATATAAGGAGGTTTATGTATGAAAGAGAGTATCATATCACGGGGTCTGGATGCACCGGAGAAGTTTGCACCAACTCTCAATGTGAGAAAGGGCAATGCACGGTACCGAAGAGGCTAGTAATGATGGAAGGGTAAGAGTGCGTATAATCCATGGACTCAACATTAGTCATAAAGAACTCACATACTTATTGCAAAAATCTACAAGTCGTCAAAAACCAAGTATTACGCGCATGCTCCTAGGGGGATAGATTGGTAGGAAAAGACCATCGCTCGTCCCCGACCGCCACTCATAAGGAAGACAATCAAATAACACCTCATGTTTCAAACTTGTTACACAACGTTTACCATACGTGCATGCTACGGGACTTGCAAACTTCAACACAAGTATTTATCAAATTCACAACTACTCAACTAGTACAACTTTAATATCACTATCTCCATATCTCAAAACAATTATCAAGTATCAAACTTCTCTTAGTATTCAATGCACTCTATATGAAAGTTTTTATTATATCCCTCTTGGATGCCCATCATATTAGGACTAAATTCATAACCAAAGCAAATTACCGTGCTGTTTAGGACTCTCAAAATAATATAAGTGACGCATGAGAGTTCATCTATTTCTATAAAATAAAACCACCACCGTGCTCTAAAAGATATAAGTGAAGCACTAGAGCAAATGACAAACTACTCCGAAAGATATAAGTGAAGATCAATGAGTAGTTGAATAATTATGCAACTATGTGAAGACTCTCTAACATTTAATAATTTCAGATCTTGGTACTCTATTCAAACAACAAGCAAAACAAAACAAAATAAAATGACGCTCCAAGCAAAACACGTATCATGTGGTGAATAAAAATATAGCTCCAAGTAAAGTTACCGATGAACGAAGACGAAAGAGGGGATGCCTTCCGGGGCATCCCCAAGCTTAGGCTCTTGGTTTTCCTTGAATATTACCTTGGGGTTACTTGGTAATCCTCAAGCTTAGGCTCTTGCCACTCCTTATTCCATAGTCCATCGAATCTTTACCCAAAACTTGAAAACTTCACAACACAAAACTTAACAGAAAACTCGTAAGCTCCGTTAGCGGAAGAAAACAAAACACCACTTCAACATACTGTAATTAACTCATTCTTGATTTATATTGGTGTTAAAACTGCTGTATTCCAACTTATCTATGGTTTATAAACTATTTTACTAGCCATAGATTCATCAAAATAAGCAAACAACACACGAAAAACAGAATCTGTCAAAAACAGAACAGTCTGTAGTAATCTGTATCTAACGCAAACTTCTGGAACCCCCAAAATTCTAAAATAAATTGCTGGGCGTGAGGAATTTATCTATTAATCATCTGCAAAAATAGTTAACTAAATAGCACTCTCCAATAAAAAATGGCAGCAATTCTCGTGAGCGCTAAAGTTTCTGTTTTTTACAGCAAGATCAACAAGACTTTCCCCGAGTCTTCCCAACGGTTCTACTTGGCACAAACACTAACTAAAACATAAAAACTCTATCATAAAAGAGGCTAGATAAATTATTTATTACTAAACAGGAGCAAAAAGTAAGGAACAAAAATAAAGTTGGGTTTCCTCCCAACAAGCGCTATCGTTTAACGCCCCTAGCTAGGCATGATGATTTCAACGATGCTCACATAAAGGATAAGAATTGAAACATAAAGATAGCATCATGAAGAATATGACTAGAACATTTAAGCCTAACCCTCTTCCTATGCATAGGGATTTTGTGAGCAAACAACTTACGGGAACAATAATCAACTAGCATACGAGGGAAAAACAAGCATAACTTCAAAACTTTAAGCACAAAGAGAGGAAACTTGATATTATTGCAATTCCTACAAGCATATGTTCCTCCCTCATAGTAATTTTCAGTAGCATCATGAATGAATTCAACAATATAACCAGCACCTAAAGCATTATTTTCATGATCTACAAGCATAGAAATTTTATTACTCTCCATAGAAGCAAAATTCTTCTCATTCGGAATAGTGGGAGTATCATAAGAGACTTGAATACTATAAATTGTTTCCACATTAAAAGAGTAATGTTCAGAAAAGGGGTAATCATAATCATGACAAGTTTTATAAATATAATCATGACTAATTTTTATAGCATATGTATCATCACAATAATTATCATAAGTAGCAACTTTGTTCTCATCATAATCAATTGAAACCTCTTCCAAGATAGTGAAATCATCACTAAATAAAGTCACGACCTCTCCAAATACACTTTCATCAATATAATCATCATAAGTAGGAGGCATTCTATCATCATAATAAATTTGCTCATCAAAACTTGGGGACTAAAAATATCATCCTCATCAAACATAGCTTCCCCAAGCTTGTGGCTTTGCATATCATCAGCATCATGGATATTCAAGGAATTCATACTAACAACATTGCAATCATGATCATCATTCAAAGATTTAGTGCCAAACATTTTAATGCATTCTTCTTCTAACACTTTGGCACAATTTTCCTTTTTCCATCATACTCACGAAAGATATTAAAAAGATGAAGCGCATGAGGCAAACTCAATTCCATTTTTTTGTAGTTTTATTTTATAAACTAAACTAGTGCTAAAACAAGAAACAAAAAGATTTGATTGCAAGATCTAAAGATATACCTTCAAGCGCTAACCTCCCCGGCAACGGCGCCATAAAAGAGCTCGATGTCTACTACATAACCTTCTTCTTGTAGACGTTGTTGGGCATCCAAGTGCAGAGGTTTATAGGATAGTAGCAAATTTCCCTCAAGTGGATGACCTAAGGTTTATCAATCCGTAGGAGGCGTAGGATGAAGATGGTCTCTCTCAAGAAACCCTGCAACCAAATAACAAAGAGTCTCTTGTGTCCCCAACACACCCAATACAATGGTAAATTGTATAGGTGCACTAGTTCAGCGAAGAGATGGTGATACAAGTGCAATATGGATAGTAGATAAAGGCTTTTGTAATCTGAAAATATAAAAACAGCAATGTAACTAATGATAAAAGTGAGCACAAACGGTATTGCAATGCGTTGAAACAAGGCCTATGGTTCATACTTTCACTAGTGCAAGTTCCCTCAACAATAATAACATAATTGGATCATATAACTATCCCTCAACATGCGACAAAGAGTCACTCCAAAGTCACTAATAGCGGAGAACAAACAAAGAGATTATGGTAGGGTACGAAATCACCTCAAAGTTATCCTTCCTGATGGATCTATTCAAGAGTCCGTAGTAAAATAACATGAAGCTATTCTTTTCGTTCAATCTAGCATAGAGTTCGTACTAGAATAACACCTTAAGACACAAATCAACCAAAACCCTAATGTCACCTAGATACTCCAATGTCACCTCAAGTATCCGTGGGTATGATTATACAATATGCATCACACAATCTCAGATTCATCTATTCAAACCAATGCAAAGTACTTCAAAGAGTACCCCAAAGTTTCTATCGGAGAGTCAAGACGAAAACGTGTGCCAACCCCTTCATGGGCGGAACCCGCAAGTTGATCACCAAAACATACATCAAGTGAATCAATAGAATACCCCATTGTCACCACGGGTATCCCACGCAAGACATACATCAAGTGTTCTCAAATCCTTAAAGACTCAATCCGATAAGATAACTTCAAAGGGAGAACTCAATTCATCAGAAGAGAGTAGAGGGGGAGAAACATCATAAGAGCCAACTATAATAGCAAAGCTCGCGATACATCAAGATCGTACCACCTCAAGAACACGAGCGAGAGAGAGATCAAACACATAGCTACTAGTACATACCCTCAGCCCCGAGGGAGAACTACTCCCTCCTCGTCATGGAGAGCACCGGGATGATGAAGATGGCCACCGGAGAGGGATTCCCCCTCCGGTAGGGTGCCGGAATGGGTCTAGATTGGTTTTCGGTGGCTACGGAGGCTTCTGGCAGCGGAACTCCCGATCTATTGTGCTCCCCAAAGTTTTTAGGGTATATGGGTATATATGGGAGGAAGAAGTATGTTGTTGGACCTCCGGGCTATCCATGAGGCAGGGGGCGGGCCTAGGGGGGTGGGCGTGCTCCCACCCTCGTGGGCAGCCCGGGACTCTCCTGGTCCAACTCCGATAGTCCATGGGATTCTTCTAGTCCAAAAATAAGTTCCGTGAAGTTTCAGGTCAATTGGACTCCGCTTGATTTTCCTTTTCTGCGATACTCTGAAACAAGGAAAAAACAGAAACTGGCACTGGGCTCTAGGTTAATAGGTTAGTCCCAAAAATCATATAAAATAGCATATAAATGCATATAAAACATCCAAGGTTGATAATATAATAGCATGGAACAATCAAAAATTATAGATACGTTGGAGATGTATCATTGAATCATATAGTTCATTCATGAACTTAGTATGGTTCCAAGATGGCTTTTGTCAATGGGACACTACTGCAGGTAGTTTCTCCATAACTCAGTCTGAGGAATCCAGGTTCGACCTGTGATTCACATACATAAAAGCCAATTCCGCACAAAATATGAATTTTGTGAAAGCATGAAAACGCGAGGATATGTAGAGATAGACACGGAGCTGAGGTTGTCAGATCCGATGGACATCAAGCTATACCACATGCGAAGCATTTTTTACACCGGTATGCCATAGGTGTAAAGTGCATTAGCATTAACTAGATTATGGACTCTAGTGCAAGTGGGAGTCTGTAGGATATATGCCCTAGAGGCAATAATAAATGCTATTACTTATCTCCATGTTCATAATTATGTTTATGTTCCATGCTATAACTGCTATGGTTCTCGAGTCTGCAGTAACACGAGGCTCGGAGGAAGACTCATATGCACGTGTGGAATAATAAACGGTAAGAAGTATTCCTAGTCAGGCCTCTAAGCTAGCTCAAGTGTTGCATGATGATTTTGTTTTCCTGGTCATGGGCATGTCTATGCCAGCAACTTTGAGGGCAGAATGTTAAGAGAACATTTGTGTTGAATCGACCCGGATTGATGTTATGCTATGATATTCATTCGTCACAAGTTTAACGGTACATAACATAGAGATTGTTAATGTTTGCATGATTCCTTAGACCGTGAGAGTATCGAGTTTCTTCATGCTTGCTTCATGAACTTTGGGGTTTGTTAAACGTCATCCATAAATGGGTGGCTATTACGACGGCTTACGGGTTCATGGAAAAGTATGTCAAGTACCTTGATAGCTCAAGATTGGGATTTGCTCCTCCGACGATGGAGAGATATTCTCGGGCCCTCTCAGTGTTACTGTATCCATAATCATCTGGCTAGACACCTTGTGATTTGATCACTGGGATGCCGGAACACGGAAACGAGAAAAGAGAACAAAACCGGTAACGAGGTAACTTGCATGGTGGACAAATTGTTCATCCATGGGGATGCAATAAATCTCACCTCGGGTGTTTGTGACATACCGCGAAGCAACAGGAATATCTCACTGCAACCGGAGGTTCACTCGAATATTTATTTGTGTGGGTATAGGGGTCAATATGGGTGTCCACGGCTCCGATGTTGATCATTGATCGGAAGGGGTTCCTGGTCATGTCTATAATTCACCGAACCTATAGGGTCACATGCTTAAGGGTCATCTATCTGCTGAATACTAGACTGGGAGTCTGAGAGAAAATCATCGAAAATGTTTCGGACAACGAAAAGTTTCGGACAGCGGAAAAGTTCCGCAGAGAGGTCACCGGATGAGTTTTGATGAAACCGAAAATGTTTTTTCGGGGTATGCCATTAAGTCAAAAATGGTTTCGACACATGCCTGATAATTCTTGGAGGGTGCCAGAATCATTCCGGAAACTTTTTGGAATTTTCAGAAATAAAAACCGGAAATGTTCCGGAGCTACCGGAACCGGTTCAGATGCTTTTCGCAGATGAAAAACACTAAACTGGAATTGTTCCAGAACGCGTTGAAAATTATTATGGTGGGTACTGGAAATGTTCTAAGCCCACATAAATATTTTCAGTTCGAACGGACGCTGAAAAATGTCGGCGTGAATAGTGAAAGTGCTTTTTGGGATATTTTATGGAAAGCCACCTTTTGGGGCTTTGCCCAAAAGATCTAGGGATGACATGGAAGGGTGGGAACCTCCTTTTGGGCCCCCCCACAAGGGGTGGGATGTTCATGGGTGCAGCTCATCCATGGGGCCCCACTTGTCCCTTGTTTTCACTCTTTAGGTCCTTGGGAAGGACTCCATTTCATGTGGGTTTTGGGTTTTCTTGTAAAACCACCCTACCCCTTGGGATTTCCTATAAATAGAGGTGGAGGGGCAGCCCTCCACTATCATCCCTTGCTCTCATACACATGCCATGCATTATCTGGCTTCTTCTCTCCCTACGATGAAAAGAGTTTCGTAGAGCCGTAAGGCTGTCCGGGTTTCGGCAGGAACTAGTTCTGCATGGCGAAGCCCTGCTGGATAGATGACACCGTATGTGTGCAACTCTGTAGAGAGATCGTAGTTTCGGTCTTAATTCGTGAGTGCCTCCCGAAGGGCTGTCCGAGTGACCGTCCGAGTTTCAAAGGTCCTCCCGAAGGGTTGTCTGAGTGACCGTTCGAGTTTCAAAGGTCCTCCCGAAGGGCTGCCCGCGACACCGTCCGGGGGGCTATTCGACCGCCTCCCGGAGGGCTGTCTGAGGAGCAGATGAGGGTATACATCCTCGCAGTTGGGAGGTTGTAAATCCTAGCTGCAGGGATCTGCACCGTCGTTCATCATCGACTCTACTTCCGCCGCGCTACGAGTCGGTAATGAAAAAGATCAAACCATGTATGCAGTCTCCATAGTGGTCCTGGGCTGGTGCATAGGTCAGAATTTTTTGTTTTCTGCTGCGTTACCCTACATGCGCAGTTTCCACTATATTCTCCTGGAGATTAAGCTTGAGCAGGGACTAGTAATCGTCTTAGACTCGAGACGAAAAGATCTCGAGACCTATGCGGACATGACTAAAATTCTAGACAAGTAAGTTCAATCGATCATTGTCGCACCATATCGGCATATTTTTGTTCATTTCCTGATATCTCAAGTAATAATTATTATCTTTGTCTTGCAGGGTTTGGAAAAAGTTCACCGCAGAAGCTCCGGGACTACCAAAGGAGCTGCGACATATATACCCGAAAGTAAGTACTACTAGCTAGCTACTTCCGCGCATCTCCCGTTGATTGTAGCTACTTTCATTGATGCCATTTATAATGCTTCATTATCAGTTTGATTGACCTCTATTTCTCATAAAGTGCTTGTGGCAGGAACAAGGGAATGATTTTTGTGGATACTACGTCTACGAGTTCATCTACAACGCGACTTGCCAAAATAAGCGGGGCTACTCTCAAAGACAATTTTATGCGCGTAAGCAATAATATTCACAATTTCATTTTATTACACCATCATTTTTGTTGAGTTTCATTCATATATATGTATTAACCCCTTCTTCAAATTAGATGTGGCAGATGCGGAATGAACTCCTACCAGAAGATCGCATGAAAGCAATTCAAGAGGAATTGGCGGGATTCTTTGTTGACCACGTCATTAATAAAGCCGGAGAATACCATGTTGAAGCTGAGTTCTTATATAATTAGGGGAGATTATATTGTAAGAGATCTTATTGTATATATGTAGCTAGTAGCGTCGGATAGATATACGAAAACTTGTTGTTCGTGCAATCTCTCGGAGAAGGAGAGGTCGATATCACTTCTCTCGGTATGCATGACGAACTTCTGTACTTAATGATTTCCTTCATTTGCTTACTAGCTAGCGTGTCGAGGGCCTCTCTATATGTGTAGTACGTAGCTTCGACCAAGCACAGAGATAAGAGGGGACACTTCTCTCTATTAATTAATTAGCTACCTAACACAATATGTGAATCACCTTAATTAACCATACAAAACCCCCAAATCCCCCCCTTTCAGAAAAAACAAAAACCCTAGCCTTGAAAAGCTGACGCGTGGATGCCTTTAGGTCCCGGTTGGTGCCACCAACCGGGACCAAAGGACCTCCTGCCTAGGCTCGCTGCAACGGCCACGTGGAGGCCCATCTGTCCCGGTTCATATAAGAACTGGGACTAAAGGCCAATGGCTTTAGTAACAACCCTTTAGTCCCAGTTCCTAAACCGGGACAGATGGGCCTTACGAACTGGGACAAATGGCCCTTTTTTCTACTAGTGTATCTCTATCAGATCTCACTCTCGTAAGTGACCGTGAAGGGATTGACAACCCCTTTATCGCATTGGTTGCGAGGTTCTTATTTGTTTGTGCAGGTACGAGGGACTTGCGTGTAGTCTCCTACTGGATTGATACCTTGGTTCTCAAAAGCCGAGGGAAATACTTACGCTACTTTGCTACTGCCGGTGTCAAAACCGGCGGATCTCGGGTAGGGGGTCCCGAACTGTGCGTCTAGGATCGATGGTAACAGGAGACAGGGGACACAATGTTTACCCAGGTTTGGGCCCTCTCTATGGAGGTAATACCCTACGTCCTGCTTGATTGATATTGATGAATATGGGTGTTACAAGAGTTGATCTACCACGAGATCGTGATGGCTAAACCCTAAAAGCCTAGCCTATATGACTATGGTAATGAACGTGTCCTTTCCGGACTATCCCCTCCGGTTTATATAGACACCAAGGGGATCTAGGGTTTATATAGAGTCGGTTATATAGGAAGGAATCTTCATAGTCGGTCGCCAAGCTTGCCTTCCACGCCAAGGAGAGTCCAATCCGGACTCAGGTATAGTCTTCGGCCTTCATGTCTTCACAGCCCATCAGTCCGGCCCATGGATAACAGGCTGGACGCCCGAGGACCCCTTAGTCCAGGACTCCCTCAATAGCCCCTGAACCTGGCTTAAATGACGAGGAGTTTAGCACGTAGATTGTCTTCGGCATTGCAAGGCGGGTTCCCTTTTATCCAAACTTTGAAATAGTCTTCGGATGCGATGATATTATCCGGACCTATCACACACACCATACAAAAACGTAGAGAGAATATATATACATTTTTGCACGAGTCCAATCCGCTGACAGCTTTTACAATATGACATCATGCCTGTCCGGTCATAATTTCGGATCGTTTATCGTCTGCCGCTCCATGTTTCGATACGCGGTTGCCATTGGCATGTCTTGTCAAAGCAGAGATCGTGCCCCCTTATTACGGGATTCTCATCAATATGAGCGTGGGTAACCCAAACGTGCCGCTTATACAGCCCTTGGGAATAGGCGAATCTTAAGGCAAGTGAGGAGGCATTCAATATTCGTTGCCTCTATAAGGGGATAAGGATTCCCTCTTCCTCCCTCATGCCCTTTCTCTGTCCTTCCAATCTTGAGATCCAGCGCCCAAGTTCTCATCTCTTTCCCACCCAAGCAACCATGTCCGGGTCCGGAGGTCAAGGAAAGTGGATGGTTTCCTCCGTCAAGGAGGAGAACATTACGGAGCTTCGGGCGGCCGGATACTTGGCGAAGGAGATCGCTCACCGCCTGCCGGCCGAGGGACAAGTCGTCCCCACACCGGAGCCCACCAAGAGGGTGGTGTTCCTTCCCCATTTCTTCCGCGGGCTTGGGTTTCCACTCCATCCTTTCGTCCGCGGGCTGATGTATTATTATGAGATAGATTTCCATGATCTGTCCCCGAATTCCTTTCTCAACATCTCGGCGTTCATCATCGTGTGTGAGGCCTTCCTCCGCATCCATCCCCACTTAGGGCTGTGGCTCAAAGTCTTCAATGTGAAGCCGAAGGTGGTGGACGGCCAGCACGCGGAGTGCGGAGGAGCCATGGTGAGAAAGCTGTCCAACGTATCCTAGCCCAAAGGCACTTTTGTGGACACAGTGAAGGAGTGGCATAAGCAGTGGTTCTACATCACAAAACCTCGTGGCACCACCCGAGCCGCAGCTGCCGAATTCTGCTCCGGCGCCCCCACGCGACTCACCTCCTGGGTCGAGAAGAGTCCGGACTGGGGTTCCCTTGAAGAGGTGATAGCACTGCAGACGCGCGTCCAGAGCATGTCCACCAAGAAAGTTAAGCTCGTTGATGTGATCCAGGTGATGCTGGTTCGCCGGATCCTTCCGTGCCAGCGCTGAAGCCATCCTTTGTGGGAGTTCAACCCAAAGAAGGATCAGACTCTGGTGAGGCTCTTCGAGACTACTCACAAAGGCGCATGGACGTTGCACTTTAAGGGCAACGAGAAGCCACCGGCCACGGATTCAGACCGTGGTCACGATTGTAGACACCTCGCCAGTGAGGTATGCTATTTTTCGATGCATCCCCAATTTAATCATTTCAAGGATAATGTCTGAGCTTATTATTACATTTCCAGGACTGGATGGAGAGGGCGAAGCGGATCCAGTGTCCGGCTTTGCTACCTAAAGAACCGGTCATCCCGCGTCTAACGAAGATGCTGGTGCTGGCGCCTTATAAGGCGCCGGAGAAGAAGGCCAAGAAGAAGGCCAAGGGGGCTGATAACCCACAAGTATAGGGGATCAATTGTAGCCTCTTTCGATAAGTAAGAGTGTCGAACCCAATGAGGAGCTAAAGGTAGAACAAATATTCCCTCAAGTTCTATCGACCACCGATACAACTCTACGCACGCTTGACGTTCGCTTTACCTAGAACAAGTATGAAACTATAAGTACTTTGTAGGTGTTGTTGGATAGGTTTGCAAGATAATAAAGAGCATGTAAATAAAAAGTAGGGGCTGTTTAGATAAAGACACAACTAAGTTAGTTTTAGTAAAGAGCTTTTTGTTATGACAAAGTTATTTGTCCCTAGGCAATCGATAACTAGACCGGTAATCATTATTGCAATTTTATTTGAGGGAGAGGCATAAGCTAACATACTTTATCTACTTGGATCATATGCACTTATGGTTGGAAGTCTAGCAAGCATCCGCAACTACTAAAGATCATTAAGGTAAAACCCAACCATAGCATTAAAGCATCAAGTCCTCTTTATCCCATACGCAACAACCCCCTTACTCGGGTTTGTGTTTCAGTCACTCATGCAACCCACTATAAGTGAATCATGAACGTATTGCAACACCCTACATCGGGGATCCCTCACTCTTGCGCGACACGGAGAGCACCATAGGACAGCACCAATAATAAAACATGCAACTCAAACCAATCTTGATCATCAAATAGCCCATAGGACAAAACGGATCTACTCAAACATCATAGGATAGCCATACATCATTGGGAAATAATATATAGCGTTGAGCACCATGTTTAGGTAGATATTAAAGAGGATAAAAGAGGGGTTACACCGCTGCATATAGGGGGGAATAGTTGGTGATGATGGCGGTGAAGTTGTTGGTGAAGATTAAGGTGATGATGATGGCCCCCGGTGGCACTCCGGCGCCACCGGAAGCGAGGGGGAGAGAGCCCCCCTCCTTCTTCTTCTTCTTCTTCTTCTTCTTCTTCTTCTTCTTCTTCTTCTTCTTCTTCTTCTTCTTCTTCTTCTTCTTCTTCTTCTTCTTCTTCCTTGACCTCCTCCCTAGATGGGAGAAGGGTTTCCCCTCTGGTCCATGGCCTCCATGGCGTGGGAGGGGCGAGAGCCCCTCTGAGATTGGATCTGTCTCTCTGTCTCTCTCTGTTTCTGTGTCCTCGGATTCTACCCTTTCACCGTTTCTTATATTCCCGAAGATCCGTAACTCCAATTGGGCTGAAATTTTAACACGATCTCTATCCGGATATTAGCTTTCTTACGGCGAAAGAAGGGCACCAACCGCCTTACGAGATCGCCCACGAGGGTCAGGCGCGTGCCCAGGGGGGTGGTGCGTGATACGTCTCCAACGTATCTATAATTTTTGATTGCTCCATGCTATATTATCTACTGTTTTGGACATTATTGGGCTTTATTGTCCACTTTTATATTATTTTTGGGACTAACCTATTAACCGGAGGCCCAGCCCAGAATTGCTATTTTTTTGCCTGTTTTAGGGTTTCGAAGAAAAGGAATATCAAACGGAGTCCAAACGGAATGAAACCTTCGGGAACATGATTTTCTCACCGAATACAACTCAGGAGACTTGGACCCTACGTCAAGCCAATTAACAGGAGGCCACGAGGTAGGGGGCGCGCCTGCCCCCCTAGGCACGCCCTCCACCCTCATGGGCCCCCTGTTGCTCCACCGACGTACTTCTTCCTCCTATATATATCCACGTACCCCCAAACGATCAGATATGGAGCCAAAATCCTAATTCCACCACCGCAACTTTCTGTATCCACGAGATCCCATCTTGGGGCCTGTTCCGGAGCTCCGCCGAAAGGGGAATCGATCATGGAGGGCTTCTACATCATCATCCAAGCCTCTCCGATGAAGTGTGAGTAGTTTACTTCAGACCTACGGGTCCATAGTTAGTAGCTAGATGGCTTCTTCTCTCTTTTTGGATCTCAATACAATGTTCTCCCCCTCTCTCATGGAGATCTATTCGATGTAATCTTCTTTTTATGGTGTGTTTGTTGAGACCGATGAATTGTGGGTTTATGATCCAGTTTATCTATGAATAATATTTGAATCTTCTCTGAATTCTTTTATGTATGATTGGTTATCTTTGCAAGTATCTTTGAATTATCAGTTTGGTTTGGCCTACTAGATTGGTTGTTCTTGCCATGGGAGAAGTGCTTAGCTTTGGGTTAGATCTTGTGGTGTCCTTTCCCAGTGACAGAAGGGGCAGCAAGGCACGTATTGTATTGTTGCCATCGAGGATAACAAGATGGGTTTTTTTTATCATACTGCATGAAACTATCCCTCTACATCATGTCATCTTGCTTAAGGCATTACTCTGTTTTTAACTTAATACTCTAGATGCATGCTGGATAGCAGTCGATGAGTGGAGTAATAGTAGTAGATGCAGGCAGGAGTCGGTCTACTTGTCTCGGACGTGATGCCTATATACATGATCATACCTAGATATTCTCATAACTATGCTCAATTCTGTCAATTGCTCAACAATAATTCGTTCACCCACCTTAGAATACTCATGCTCCTGAGAGAAGCCACTAGTGAAACCTATGGCCCCCGGGTCTCTTTCTCATCATATCAATCTCCATCACTTTATTATTGCTTTGCTTTTACTTTGCCTCGTACTTTTCACTTTGCATCTCTATACCAAAAATACCAAAAAATATATTATTTACCATCTCTATCAGATCTCACTTTCGTAAGTGACCGTGAAGGGATTGACAACCCCTAAGCGCGTTGGTTGCGTTGAGCTATTGTTTTTGTGTAGGTACAAGGGACTCGAGCGTAGCCTCCTACTGGATTGATACCTTGGTTCTCAAAAACTGAGGGAAATACTTACGCTACTTTGCTGCATCATCCTCTCCTCTTCGGGGAAATCCAACGCAGTGCTCAAGAGGTAGCAAGAAGAATTTTTGGCGCCGTTGCCAGGGAGTCTGCACAAAAGTCAACATACCAAGTACCCATCCCAATCCCTATCTCCCGCATTACATTATTTGCCATTTGCCTCTCGTTTTCCTCTCCCCCACTTCACCCTTGCCGTTTTATTCGCCCTCTCTCTCTATTTGCCTGTTTTGCCCGTTGCTTTTTGTTTGCTCGTGTGTTGGGTTGCTTGTTTGTCGCGAAGGCTCAAGATAATACTAAATTGTGTGACTTCACCAATACCAACAATAAAGATTTCCTTAGCACTCTGATTGCTCCTCTTACCGATGCTGAATCTTGTGAAATTAATACTGCTTTGTTGAATCTTGTCATGAAAGATCCGTTTTCCGGCCTTCCTAGTGAAGATGCTGCTACCCATCTTAATAGCTTCGTTGATTTGTGTGACATGCAAAATAAGAAAGATGTGGATAATGATAGTGTTAAATTGAAGCTATTTCCTTTTTCGCTTAGAGATCGCGCTAAAGCTTGGTTTTCATCTTTGCCTAAAAATAGTATTGATTCATGGAACAAGTGCAAAGATGCTTTTATCTCTAAATATTTTCCTCCCGCTAAGATCATCTCTCTTAGAAACGATATTATGAATTTTAAGCAACTTGATCATGAACATGTTGCACAAGCTTGGGAGAGAATGAAATTAATGATACGTAATTGCCCTACTCATGGTTTGAATTTGTGGATCATTATACAAATTTTTTTTGCCGGATTGAATTTTGCTTCTAGAAATCTTTTAGATTCGGCCACGGGAGGCACTTTTATGAAAATCACTTTGGGAGATGCTACTAAACTCCTAGATAATATTATGGTTAATTATTCTCAATGGCACACTGAAAGATCCACTAATAAAAAGTGCATGCGATAGAAGAAATTAATGTTTTGAGTGGAAAGATGGATGAACTTATGAAATTATTTGCTACTAAGAGTGTTTCTTCTGATCCTAATGATATGCCTTTGTCTACTTTGATTGAGAATAATAATGAATCCATGGATGTGAATTTTGTTGGTAGGAATAATTTTGGTAACAATGCGTATAGAGGGAATTTTAATCCTAGGCCTTATCCTAGTAATCCTTCTAATAATTATGGTAATTCCTACAACAGTTCTTATGGAAATTATAATAAGATGCCCTCTGATTTTGAATCTAATATTAAAGAATTTATTACTTTGCAAAATAATTTTAATGCTATGATTGAAGAAAAATTGCTTAAGATTGATGATTTGGCTAGGAGCATTGTAGAATTTCTCTTGAGGTTGATTCTTTAAAGATTATATCTATTCCTCCTAAGCATGATATCAATGAGTCTCTCAAAGCCATGAGAATTTCCATTGATGAGTGCAAGGAAAGAACCGCTAGGACGCGTGCTATGAAAGATGCCTTTATTAAAGCGTGTTATTCTAGTTCCTATGAAAATAATGAAGAAGATCTAAAAGTTATTGATGTGTCCCCTATTAAATCTTTGTTTTGTAATATTAATCTTGATAATGATGGGACTGAATATGATCCACCTTTACCTAGAAGGCATTCTAAAAATTCGGAGTATTTAGATCTTGATGATGAAATTGATAAAAGTGGGATTGAAAGAAATAAAACCTTAGATGTTGCTAAACCCACTATATTGGATTTCAAGGAATTTAATTATGAAAATTGCTCTTTAATTGATTGTATTTCCTTGTTGCAATCCGTGCTAAATTCTCCTCATGCTTATAGTCAAAATAAAGCCTTTACCGAACATATCGTTGATGCCTTGATGCAATCTTATGAAGAAAAACTTGAGTTGAAAGTTTCTATCCCTAGAAAACTTTATGATGAGTGGGAACCTACTACTAAAATTAAAATTAAAGATTATGAGTTTTATGCTTTGTGTGATTTGGGTGCTAGTGTCTCTACTATTCCCAAAACTTTGTGTGATTTGCTAGATTTCCGTGATTTTGATGATTGCTCTCTAAACTTGCATCTTGCGGATTCCACTATTAAGAAACCTCTGGGAAGAATTAATGATGTTCTTATTGTTGCAAATAGGAATTATGTGCCCGTAGATTTTATCGTTCTTGATATAGATTGCAATCCTTCTTGCCCTATTATTCTCGGTAGACCTTTCCTTAGAACGGTTGGTGCAATTATTGATATGAAGGAAGGGAATATTAGATTTAAATTTACATTAAAAAAGGGCATGGAACACTTCCCTAGAAATAAAATAAAATTGCCATATGAATCTATCATGAGAGCCACTTATGGATTACCTACCAAAGATGGCAATACCTAGATCTATTCTTGCTTGTTATGCCTAGCTAGGGGCGTTGAACGATAGCGCTTGTTGGGAGGCAACCCAATTTTATTTTTATTCCTTACTTTTTGCTCCTGTTTAGTAATAAATAATTTATATGGCCTCTTTTTTGGTTGTGTTTTGTGTGTTTAATTAGTGTTTGTGCCAAGTAGAACCATTGGGAAGACTTGGGGAAAGTCTTGTTGAACTTGCTATAAAAAACAGAAACTTTAGCGCTCACGAGAACTGCTGTCATTTTTATTTGGAAACTGCTATTTAGTTAATTCTTTTTGAATATGATTAATAGATAAATTCCTCACGTCCAGAAATTTATTTTATAATTTTTGGGGTTCCATATCTTGCGCTAGATACAAATTACTACAGACTGTTCTGTTTTTGACAGATTTTGTTTATCGTGTGTTGTTTGCTTATTTTGATGAATCTATGGCTAGTAAAATAGTTTATAATACATAGAGAAGTTGGAATACAGTAGGTTTAACACCAATATAAATAAATAATGAGTTCATTACAGTACCTTGAAGTGGTCTTTTGTTTTCTTTCGCTAACAGAGATCACGAGATTTTCTACTTTAAGTTTTGTGTTGTGAAGTTTTCAAGTTTTGGGTAAAGATTTGATGGATTATGGAACAAGGAGTGGAAAGAGCCTAAGCTTGGGGATGCCCATGGCACCCCCAAGATAATCTAAGGACACCTAAAAGCCAAAGCTTGGGGATGCCCCGGAAGGCATCCCCTCTTTCATCTACATCTATCGGTAACTTTACTTGGAGCTATATTTTTATTCACCACATGATATGTGTTTTGCTTGGAGCGTCTTTTATGATTTGAGTCTTTGCTTGTTAGTCTACCACAATCATCCTTGATGTACACACCTTTTGAGAGAGCCATACATAATTTGGAATTTGATAGAATACTCTATGTGCTTCACTTATATCTTTTGAGCTTTATAGTTTTGCTCTAGTGCTTCACTTATATGTTTTAGAGCACGGTGGTGGATTTGTTTTATAGAAACTGTTGATCTCTCATGCTTCACTTAGATTATTTTGAGAGTACTAATAGCATGGTAATTTGCTTAAAATCCTAATATGCTTGGTATGCAAGGTTAATAATAAAACTTTCTTATGAGTGTGTTGAATACTAAGAAAAGTTTGATGCTTGATGATTGTTTTGAGATATGGAGGTAATAATATCAAAGTCATGCTAGTTGAGTAGTTGTGAAATTGAGGAATACTTTTGTTGAAGTTTGCAAGTCCCGTAGCATGCACGTATGGTAAACGTTATGCAACAAATTTGAAACATGAGGCGTTATTTGATTTTCTTCCTTATGAGTGGCGGTCGGGGACGAGCGATGGTCTTTTCCTACCAATCTATCCCCCTAGGAGCATGCACGTAGTGCCGAGGTTTTTGATGACTTGTAGATTTTTGCAATAAGTATGTGAGTTCTTTATGACTAATGTTGAGTCCATGGATTATACGCACTCTCACCCTTCCATCCTTGCTAGCCTCTTCGGTACCGTGCATTGCCCTTTTCTCACATTGAGAGTTGGCACAAACTTCGCCGGTGCATCCAAACCCTGTGATATGATACGCTCTTTCACACATAAACCTCCTTATATCTTCCTAAAAACAGCCACCATACCTACCTATTATGGCATTTCCATAGCCATTCCGAGATATATTGCCATGCAACTTTCCATCATTCCGTTCATCATGACACATTCATCATTGTCATATTGCTTAGCATGATCATGTAGTTGACATAGTATTTGTGGCAAAGCCACCATTCATAATTCTTTCATACATGTCACTCTTGATTCATTGCATATCCCGGTACACCGCCGGAGGCATTCATATAGAGTCATCTTTGTTCTAGTATCGAGTTGTAATCATTGAGTTGTAAATAAATAGAAGTGTGATGATCATCATTATTAGAGCATTGTCCCAAGTGAGGAATAAAAAAAGAGAGAAAGGCCATAAAAAAGAGAAGGTCCAAAGAAAAGAAAGTCCATAAAAAAAGAAAAGGCCCAAAAAATGAGAGAAAAAGAGAGAAGGGACAATGTTACTATCCTTTTACCACACTTGTGCTTCAAAGTAACACCATGATCTTCATAGTAGAGAGTCTCTCATGTTATCACTTTCATATACTAGTGGGAATTTTTCATTATAGAAGTTGGCTTGTATATTCCAACAATGTGCCTCCTCAAGTGCCCTAGGTCTTCGTGAGCAAGCAAGTCGGATGCACACTCACTAGTTTCTTTTCTTGAGCTTTCATACATTTATAGCTCTAGTGCATCTGTTGCATGGCAATCCCTACTCCTTGCATTAACATCAATCGGTGGGCATCTCCATAGCCCATTGATTAGCCTCGTTGATGTGAGACTTTCTCCTTTTTTGTCTTCTCCACATAACCCCCTCATTATATTCTATTCCACCTATAGGGCTATGTCCATGGCTCGCGCTCATATATTGCGTGAAAGTTTATCGGTTTGAGATTACTAAAGTATGAAACAATTGCTTGGCTTGTCATCGGGGTTGTGCATGATGAGAGCATTCTTGTGTGATGAAAATGAAACATGACTAAACTATATGATTTTGTAGGGATGAACTTTCTTTGGCCATGTTATTTTGAGAAGACATATTTGCTTAGTTAGTATGCTTGAAGTATTATCATTTTTATGTCAATATGAACTTTTGTCTTGAATCTTTCGGATCTGAATATTCATACCACAATTAAAAAGAATTACATTAAAATTATGCCAAGTAGCACTCCGCATAAAAAATTCTGTTTTTATCATTTACCTACTCGAGGACGAGCAGGAATAAAGCTTGGGGATGCTTGATACGTGTCCAACGTATCTATAATTTTTGATTGCTCCATGCTATATTATCTACTGTTTTGGACATTATTGGGCTTTATTATCCACTTTTATATTATTTTTGGGACTAACCTATTAACCGGAGGCCCAACCCAGAATTGCTGTTTTTTTGCCTGTTTTAGGGTTTCGAATAAAAGGAATATCAAAAGGAGTCCAAACGGAATGAAACCTTCGGGAACGTGATTTTCTCACCAAATACAACTCAGGAGACTTGGACCCTACGTCAAGCCAATTAACAGGAGGCCACGAGGTAGGGGGGCGCGCCCTCCACCCTCGTGGGCCCCCTGTTGCTCCACCGATGTACTTCTTCCTCCTATATATATCCACGTACCCCCAAACAATCAGATACGGAGCCAAAATCCAAATTCCACCGCCGCAACTTTCTGTATCCATGAGATCCCATCTTGGGGCCTGTTCTGGACCTCCGCCGGAAGGGGAATCGATCACGGAGGGCTTCTACATCATCATCCAAGCCTCTCCGATGAAATGTGAGTAGTTTACTTCAGACCTACGGGTCCATAGTTAGTATAGATGGCTTCTTCTCTCTTTTTGGATCTCAATACAATGTTCTCCCCCTCTCTCGTGGAGATCTATTCGATGTAATCTTCTTTTTGCGGTGTGTTTGTTGAGACCGATGAATTGTGGGTTTATGATCCAGTTTATCTATGAATAATATTTGAATCTTCTCTAAATTCTTTTATGTATGATTGGTTATCTTTGCAAGTCTCTTCGAATTATCAGTTTGGTTTGGCCTACTAGATTGGTTGTTCTTGCCATGGGAGAAGTGCTTAGCTTTGGGTTCGATCTTGTGGTGTCCTTTCCCAGTGACAGAAGGGGCAGCAAGGCACGTATTGTATTGTTGCCATCGAGGATAACAAGATGGGGTTTTTATCATATTGCATGAAACTATCCCTCTACATCATGTCATCTTGCTTAAGGCGTTACTCTGTTTTTAACTTAATACTCTAGATGCATGCTGGATAGTAGTCGATGAGTGGAGTAATAGTAGTAGATGCAGGCAGGATTCGGTCTACTTGTCTCGGACGTGATGCCTATATACATGATCATACCTAGATATTCTCATAACTATGCTCAATTCTGTCAATTGCTCAACAGTAATTCGTTCACCCACCTTAGAATACTCATGCTCTTGAGAGAAGCCACTAGTGAAACATATGGCCCCCGGGTCTCTTTCTCATCATATCAATCTCCATCACTTTATTATTGCTTTGCTTTTACTTTGCCTCGTACTTTTCACTTTGCATCTCTATACCAAAAATACCAAAAAATATATTATTTATCATCTCTATTAGATCTCACTTTCGTAAGTGACCGTGAAGGGATTGACAACCCCTAAGCGCGTTGGTTGCGTTGAGCTATTGTTTTTGTGTAGGTACAAGGGACTCGAGCATAGCCTCCTACTGGATTGATACCTTGGTTCTCAAAAACTGAGGGAAATACTTATGCTACTTTGCTGCATCATCCTCTCCTCTTCGGGGAAATCCAACGCAGTGCTCAAGAGGTAGCAAGAAGAATTTTTGGCGCCGTTGCCAGGGAGTCTGCGCAAAAGTCAACATACCAAGCACCCATCCCAATCCCTATCTCCCGCATTACATTATTTGCCATTTGCCTCTCGTTTTCATCTCCCCCACTTCACCCTTGCCGTTTTATCCGCCCTCTCTCTCTCTATCCTCCCTCTCTCTCTATTTGCCTATTTTGCCCGTTGCTTTTTGTTTGCTCGTGTGTTGGATTGCTTGTTTGTCGCGATGGCTCAATATAATACTAAATTGTGTGACTTCACCAATACCAACAATAATGATTTCCTTAGCACTCTGATTGCTCCTCTTACCGATGTTGAATCTTGTGAAATTAATACTGTGAATCTTGTCATGAAAGATCCGTTTTCCGGCCTTCCTAGTGAAGATGCTGCTACCCATCTTAATAGCTTTGTTTATTTGTGTGACATGCAAAATAAGAAAGATGTGGATAATGATATTGTTAAATTGAAGCTATTTCCTTTTTCGCTTAGAGATCGCGCTAAAGCTTGGTTTTCATCTTTGCCTAAAAATAGTATTGATTCATGGAACAAGTGCAAAGATGCTTTTATCTCTAAATATTTTCCTCCCGCTAAGATCATCTCTCTTAGAAACGATATTATGAATTTTAAGCAACTTGATCATGAACATGTTGCACAAGCTTGGGAGAGAATGAAATTAATGATACGTAATTGCCCTACTCATGGTTTGAATTTGTGGATGATTATACAATTTTTTTATGCCAGATTGAATTTTGCTTCTAGAAATCTTTTAGATTCGGCCGCGGGAGGCACTTCTAGATATCTCCATCACTTTATGAATACAACTTACAACTCGATATCTAGAACAAAGATATGACTCTATATGAATGCCTTCGGCGGTGTACCAGGATGTGCAATGATCTAGCGTAGCAATGACATCAAAAAACGGACAAGCCAAGAAAACATCATGCTAGCTATCTTACGATCATGCAAAGCAATATGGCAATGAATGCTCAAGTCATGTATATGATGATGATGAAAGTTGCATGGCAATATATCTCAGAATGGCTATGGAAATGCCATGATAGGTAGGTATGGTGGATGTTTTGAGGAAGGTATATGGTGGGTTTATGGTACTGGCGAAAGTTGCGCGGTACTAGAAAGGCTAGCAATGGTGGAAGGGTGAGAGTGTGTATAATCCATGGACTCAACATTAGTCATAAAGAACTCACATACTTATTGCAAAAGTCTATTAGCTATCGAACCAAAGTACTACATGCATGCTCCTAGGGGGATAGATTGGTAGGAAAAGATCATCGCTCGTCCCTGACCGCCACTCATAAGGAAGACAATTAATAAATAAATCATGCTCCGACTTCGTTACATAACGGTTCACCATACGTGCATGCTACGGGAATCACAAACCTCAACACAAGTATTTCTACTAATCCAAAACTACCCACTAGCATGACTCTAATATCACCATCTTTATATTGCAAAACTATTGCAAGGAATCAAACATATCATATTCAGTGATGAACATGATCTACAAGTTTTATGTAGGATTTTATGACTAACCATGTGATGACCAATTCCTGTCATCTCTCTAAATAGATATAAGTGAAGCAAGAGAGTTTAATTCTTTCTACAAAAGATATGCCCACGCTCTAACAAATATAAGTGAAGCAAAAGATCATTCTATAAATGGCGGTTTTCTATGTAAAGAGAAACATGCAATCCTAACTTCAAATGATATAAGTGAAGCACATGAAGCATTCTATAAAGCCATACTCAAAAGATATAAGTTAAGTGCAATGATCATTCTATAAATCAACCAAGGACTATCTCATACAAGCATGGTGCATAAAATAATAAAAATTAAAACTAAATGCAAAAGGCGCTCCAAGATTGCACATATCGCATGAACGAAACGAATCCGAAAACATACCGATACTTGTTGAAGAAAGAGGGGATGCTTTCTGGGGCATCCCCAAGCTTAAACCCTTGAGTCTCCTTGAATATTTACTTTGGGTGCCTCGGGCATCCCCAAGCTTGAGCTCCTGCCTCTCTTCCTTCTTCTCACATCGAGACCTTCTCGATCATCGAACACTTCATCCACACAAAACTTCAACAGAAAACTCGGTAAGATCCATTAGTATAATAAAGCAAATCACTACTCTAAGTACTGTTGCAAACCAATTCATATTTTGTTTTTGCATTGTGTCTACTGTAATATAACTTTTCCATGGCTTAATCCACTGATATAAATTGATAGTTTCATCAAAACAAGCAAACTATGCATCAAAACAGAATCTGTCAAAAACAGAACAGTCTGTAACAATATGAACATTCACCATACTTATGATACTTTAAAAATTCTACCAAAATTATGAAAAATAAATTTTTTTTATATAAAGACAATGAAAAAAGAGTCAGAACCATTTGACGTTCCAGTAAAAAATGCAAAATCGCGCACTACCGCCAAAGTTTCTGTCCTGCACCGTACAAACCAACAAGTAAAGTAAACATCCTAAAGGCAAATCTTGGCACATTATTTTTATAATACAATGGAATTGTACAAGGGGATAATTATTTTTATTGAAAAGTTTCTGTAATCTAGATTCACAAAGTTTCCATGAGCTTGAACAAAGTTCAAGGCTAGCTCCCACTTCAACAATGCTTGTCTTTCTCACTTTTGCTTTTCTTTTTGAAAAGTTTCGGGTTCCCCTCTTAATTTTTTTGTTTTTAAACTATATAAAAGCACTCAACAGAAATAAATGACTCTCTAATACTTCCGGGTTGTCTCCCTGGTAGAGCTTTCTTTAAAGCCATTAAGCTAGGCATATAGTGCTCAAGTAGTGAATCCACCCGGATCCCAAGGTATATCAAAGTAAATTTTAATTAACAATGATTTGTAATTTAGTAGTGAGCATAAGGCAACATATATCATATAACAACGAAGTCTAACTCTCTTCCTATGCATTGGCATGTCATAAAAGAACAATTCATGCACACAAAGTAAAGGCCAATGCATAGTATAAACAGTTTCTTGCAATTTTATCGCGTGGGAAACATAGAGAGGTGGAGATATAGTTCCTCTCTCATAATAATTGCAAGTAGGAGCAGAAAGCACATGCATATTATATTCATCAAAATCATCATGTGTAGTAGTAAAAGGCAACCCATCAATATAATCCTTAATAAGCACAAACTTCTCCGATATAGTGTAGTTTGGAGAATTCAAAAAGATAATAGGACTATCATGTGTGGGTGCAATAGCAATAATTTCATGTTTAACATAAGGAACTATATATAGCAAGTTCATCTCCATAAGCATAATTCATATTGGCATCTTGGCCACAAGCATAGCAAGCATCATCAAAAAGGGATATTTCAAAAGAATCAACGGGATCATAGCAATTATCATAGAATTCATCCTTCGGTAAGCACGAAGGGAAATTAAACAATGTATGAGTTGAAGAGTTACTCTCATTAGAAGGTGGGCACGGGTGATCAATCCGCTCTTCCTCCTTTTGTTCTTCGCTCTCCTCCTCATCTTTTTCATCCAATGAGCTCACAGTTTCATCAATTTCTTCTTCCATAGACTCCTGCAAAATATTAGTCTCTTCTTGGATAGCAGAGACTTTCTCAATAAATGCATCAATATCGGAATTGAATTCATAATTAGCATAGCAATATTTAAGGATAGCTAAATTTTCAGGTCTATACACAGCATCATAAAGATTTTCAAACTCTTTGAACATAGATTCAATTTCATAAGCACCCATAAAAGCAACACATTCTTCTATTTGTTCCACATCATAGTAGTCATATATACCTCTAGCATAAGAAGCCAAAGTTTCATTATCATTAAATTCACATGAAAAGGGAAGGTGTGGAGCCTTCATCCTAGAGCAACAAGTATTATCATATCTCAAGCATAGTAGCCTAGCATACCAATACAACATATAAATTTGATCCCATAATAGTTTCCCTTTTTGAGTCAAGTGATAATCCCTAAAGTATTCACGTTGATCCAACGTGTCTCCCATTACCAAATTGAATGAAGTTTTCTCTGGATTATCAAAGTAGTACATAATATCTGTCACACAACAAGCATCGAGGGTTTTAGGAGGTTCCTCATCTCCATGAGCAGCAAGTACACCTATTTTTTTTGGTATTTCGTGTTCCATATCCATAACTAAAGATAAATAACAACTAAGAACAACAAATAAAAATTACTTAGTGATAAAGCAAACAAGCACACACGAGAATATTCACCCCACGCTATTGCTCCCAGGCAACGGCGCCAGAAAAAGGTCTTGATAACCCACAAGTATAGGGGATCAATTGTAGCCTCTTTCGATAAGTAAGAGTTTCGAACCCAATGAGGAGCTAAAGGTAGAACAAATATTCCCTCAAGTTCTATCGACCACCGATACAACTCTACGCACGCTTGACATTCGCTTTACCTAGAACAAGTATGAAACTAGAAGTACTTTGTAGGTGTTGTTGGATAGGTTTGCAAGATAATAAAGAGCACGTAAATAAAAGTAGGGGCTGTTTAGATAAAGACACAACTAAGTTAGTTTTTAGTAAAGAGCTTTTTGTTACGAGAAAGTTATTTGTCCCTAGGCAATCGACAACTAGACCGGTAATCATTATTGCAATTTTATTTGAGGGAGAGGCATAAGCTAACATACTTTCTCTACTTGGATCATATGCACTTATTATTGGAACTCTAGCAAGCATCCGCAAATTCTAAAGATCATTAAGGTAAAACCCAACCATAGCATTAAAGCATCAAGTCCTCTTTATCCCATACGCAACAACCCCCTTACTCGGGTTTGTGTTTCAGTCACTCACGCAACCCACTATAAGAGAATCATGAACGTATTGCAACACCCTACAATGGCGATCCCTCACGCTTGCGCGACAAGGAGAGCACCATAGGACAGCACCAATAATAAAACATGCAACTCAAACCAATCTTGATCATCAAATAGCCCATAGGACAAAACAGATCTACTTAAACATCATAGGATAGCCATACATCATTGGGAAATAATATATAGCGTTGAGCACCATGTTTAAGTAAAGATTACAATGGGTAAAATAGGGGTTATACCGCTGCATAGAGGGGGGAAGAGTTGGTGATGATGGCGGTAAAGTTGTTGGTGACGATTGCAGTGATGATGATGGCCCTCGGTGGCACTCCAGCGCCACCGGAAGTGAGGGGGGAGAGAGCCCCCCTCCTTCTTCTTCTTCCTTGACCTCCTCCCTAGATGGGAGAAGGGTTTCCCCTCTGGTCCATGGCCTCCATGGTGTGGGAGGGGCGAGAGCCCCTCCAAGATTGGATCTGTCTCTCTGCCTCTCTCTGTTTCTGCGTTCTCAGATTCTACCCTTTCACCGTTTCTTATATTCCCGGATATCCGTAACTCCGATTGGGTTGAAATTTTAACACGATCTCTATCCGGATATTATCTTTCTTACAGCGAAAGAAGGGCACCAACCGCCTTATGGGGTCGCCACGAGGGTCAGGGGCGCGCCCAGGGGGGTGGGGCGCGCCCCTTGCCTCGTGCCTCCCTCGGGCACCGTCTCGCGTGGATTTTTCTTCCCAAAAATCATATATATTCCAAAAAAATCTCCGTCAGTTTTTATCCCGTTTGGACTCCGTTTGATATGGATATTCTGCGAAACAAAAAACATGCAACAAACAGGAACTGGCACTGGGCACTAGATCAATATGTTAGTCCTAAAAATAGTATAAAAAGTTGCCAAAAGTATATGAAAGTTGTAGAATATTGGCATGGAACAATCAAAATTATAGATACGGCGGAGACGTATCAGGGGCCAAGGGTGGCCTCCATCGCAAGGGCACTTCGGATGTGGCGTCCGAAGACGACGAAGCCCATTCCTCTGTCCTTGAGGACAACGGTGAGGAAAAGGAGGAGGAGGAAAACAACTCTCCCCCTGAGGAGAGGAAGAAGAAGAGGGCGGCTTCGGCGCACCCGGAGGCGGACACGCCCAAGAAGGGGAAAGCGTCCCATCGGTCAACACCGCGTGGGACGTTGACAGTAGTCCGGAGAGATGCCCCCGCGCTAAGCCCCCGGCCGCATCGTAAGTGACATGGCTCTCTCATGCGCACATCCGGCCCATTCTCTTTATTATTATGACATAGTTAATTGTGCTATTGTAGTCTGGCCCGCGACCTTACCCAGCGATCCTCATCTGGAGGTTCGCTGGCTCCGTCGGAGATGGCGAGCATGTCGCCGCCGCCTGCTTATTCTCCGAGGGCCAGGGACGATACCGAGGTGTTATCCTGGAGGACCGCTCCGAAGCGGGGAGGAGCCCAGGACGCTGTCCGGGAGGCGCCACAAGGCGAGACCTCCACTGCCGGACAGATGGGGGAACCCATCCCCATGGAGATTGGCGTAGAGGGCCGCATACAGTTCGGCCCTCAACCGAATACGATTCCGGAGGCCCATATGGCTCCGGAGTCGGGCGAGCGGCCCCCTCTAAAGGAGGGGGATGCACCGCTCCCACCGGTGGCCCTTGTCCGTCCAGGGGCGCCGGATGACCTGATGGAGGCGCTTTGAAGCGCCTCTGTCGTGGACGAGCACTGTGTCCTTATGGGTGCGGTGATCGAGAAGATTCAGTCCGCCAAGGGTGGACTGAATGAAGCCTGCAGGAGCCTGTTGACAGGTTTCGAGGTAAGAAAGAGAAAAACCCCATGTAGCCAGTAGTCCCTGAGACACCGTCCAGTGTTCGGCAGGAATAACCGGACAGAGGATCAATTCTTCTGTTGTAGGAGACTAATGTAGTATGTATGAATGAGCAGGCGTTGCTGTTGGCCGCGACCTGCCATGCTGCCAAAGTCTCTGAGCTGAGGCAGAAGCTGGAGCGGACCGAGAACGAGCTCGGCGAGGTCAAGGTTCGGCTCCAGGAGAAGCAAGGTGAGTGACTACTTGCTGTTTGTTTAGAAAGGACAGGCGCTATATATTGACCGTTATGTCGTAATATGTGTAGGAGCCGTGACCGAGGTCGAGGCCCTGAAGAAGGCCCTAGGCGAGGCCGAGGAGAAGGCTGTCCAGCAGCAGGCCGCTCGTAAGAAGTCCAAGGCCCGGGTCAAAGAAATCCAGCAGGAGCTCCAAGATGCGGTCAATAAATGCGAAGCCTTGGAGCATGATGCGTTGGTTCAAGGGACCGAACTCGCCAAGGCTCGTCAGAGCACGGAGACCGCACAGAATGAGGCCCAGGCTGCCCTTCAGGAGATCCAGGAGGCCAAGAACATCACGGCGGGTAAGGCATTTAAGATGCAAAGCAAGTATGCGGAGAAGCAGTACCTTTTACTAACCCGAGTTCGGAGTTCCCCAGGAGCATTTGCGGATTTTCCACGCAGTGTATCAGACGCCGCGGAGTTCTGATACGTCTCCAACATATCTATAATTTTGATCGCTCCATGCTATATTATCTACTGTTTTGGACATTATTGGGCTTTATTATCCACTTTTATATTATTTTTGGGACTAACCTATTAACCGGAGGCCCAGCCCAGAATTGCTGTTTTTTGCCTGTTTTAGGGTTTCGAAGAAAAGGAATATCAAACGGAGTCCAAACAGAATGAAACCTTCGGGAACGTGATTTTCTCAACAAACAAGACCCAGGAGACTTGGACCCTACGTCAAGAAAGAAAAGAGGAGGCCACGAGGTAGGGGGCGCGCCTACCCCCCCCCCCCTACGCGCCCTCCACCCTCATGGGCCCCCTGTTGCTCCACCGACGTACTCCTTCCTCCTATATATACCTACGTACCCCCAAACGATCAGATACGGAGCCAAAACCCTAATCCCATCGCCGTAACTTTCTGTATCCACGAGATCCCATCTTGGGGCCTGTTCCGAAGGTCCGCTGGAGGGGGCATCGATCACGGAGGGCTTCTACATCAACACCATAGCCCCTCCGATGAAGTGTGAGTAGTTTACCTCAGACCTACGGGTCCATAGTTAGTAGCTAGATGGCTTCTTCTCTCTTTTTGGATCTCAATACAATGTTCTCCCCCTCTCTTGTGGAGATCTATTCGTTGTAATCTTCTTTTTGCGGTGCGTTTGTTGAGATCGATGAATTGTGGGTTTATGATCAAGTCTATCTATGAACAATATTTGAATATTCTCTGATTTCTTTTATGTATGATTGGTTATCTTTGCAAGTCTCTTCGAATTATCAGTTTGGTTTGGCCTACTAGATTGATCTTTCTTGCAATGGGAGAAGTGCTTAGCTTTGGGTTCAATCTTGCGGTGTCCTTTCCCAGTGACAGTAGGGGCAGCAAGGCACGTATTGTATTGTTGCCATCGAGGATAACAAGATGGGGTTTTCTTCATATTGCATGAGTCTATCCCTCTACATCATGTCATCTTGCTTAAGGCGTTACTCTGTTTTTAACTTAATACTCTAGATGCATGCTGGATAGCGGTCGATGAGTGGAGTAATAGTAGTAGATGCAGGCAGGAGTCGGTCTACTTGTCTCGGACGTGATGCCTATATACATGATCATACCTAGATATTCTCATAATTATGCTCAATTCTGTCAATTGCTCAACAGTAATTTGTTCACCCACCGTAGAATACTTATGCTATCGAGAGAAGCCACTAGGGAAACCTATGGCCCCCAGGTCTATCTTTATCATATTAATCTCCTACTACTTAGTTATTTCCTTTGCCTTTTACTTTTCCTTTATTTTACTTTGCATCTTTATCACAAAAATACCAAAAATATTATCTTTATCATATCTATCAGATCTCACTCTGTTAAGTGGCCTTATAGGGATTGACAACCTCTATTTGCGTTGGTTGTGAGGATTTATTTGTTTTGTGCAGGTACCAGGGACTCACGCATAGCCTCCTACTGGATTGATACCTTGGTTCTCAAAAACTGAGGGAAATACTTACGCTACTTTGCTGCATCATCCCTTCCTCTTCGGGGAAAACCAACGCAGTGGTCAAGAGGTAGCAAGTTCTCCCGAGCCGAAGGAGGGGGTTCTACGGAGAGGCTATTCTGGTCGCAGTATGCGGTGCCAGAGCATCCTGTGTCCTTCACCGATCAGCTAAAACAGCTGGTGGAGCTGCATAGGGTGGCCGAACTAGCCATGAAGGATTTCATAATTCGTCTATGTCCAGCCGAAGCTATGCCAAGTAGCTACTTCGGACTCGTGAGGCGAATGGTTAGCGCTTGTCCTTGGCTGGACGTCGTCAAGCGCTCGGCCTGCATTGAAGGTGCGTGCATGGCCTTCGCCCGTTGCAAGATGTGGTGGGCGAAGATGGACGCCGTCGAGGTGACCAGAGGGCCACCAGAGGGCAAGGAACACTGCACACCCGAACGGTATTTTGCAGATGTCTTGGAGGGTTCTCGTCTTGCGGCGGCACAATGTTCGCAGGATATTGTATTTGAGTAAATGTATGCGTGCTGCCTTTGCCTTGTATTACTGGAACAAAGCATGTTTTGTAATGTGATATTGTTATGCTTTGAATTGTTTCCTCCTGTGCGGCCGTTTTGTATGTAATCTGAGGGTTGGCCAGTCGTCAGCTTCTGCCCTCACGTAAGTAGTACAGAGGTGTTCGGGATGGAATCTAAACAATCTTGATCCAATTGTATGGTCCTTGAAGGAGTTTTTTAGCGCAACGAACAATGCAATCAGACTGTACGTCTTAAACGCCCTCACTTAGCCATAGGAGTTTTATAATAAAGCATAGGTGCAGCCCCTGGTTCGAACCAGGGGGCTGTCAGCATCTGATCGGGAAGTGCCGATCTTTCGCATAATGCGGAAAAAATCTCCAATGATTTGTGACCCTCAAACAGCTGACCGGCTCTCGCCGTATTATGACAGTCAGTTTTTAGCTTTCTCTACTGAGGTGCTCATCTGGTCAAGGCCAGGGCACAATCGCAGTAGTTCTCCCTTTACTACCCTAGCCGATTTAGTGGAACGTAGGGTAGCAAGCACATGAGCCGGGCAACCCAACTATTGACCAAAGACATGATTCGAAGCCAATGCATATAATGCTAAATTTGGGGTGCCGAACTTATCTTTAGGTTTGTTCGGGCTTTGTATCATGGGGCGATGGGGAGCCCCTAGCAAATATGACACGTACCAGAGTGTACGACTACTAGGAAATAAGAAATATAAAGGAAAACAGAGGGAGAATAGATAGGGTCCGGAGCCTTTGAACTTGGCTCGTGAACTGTTTCCATTATAGTTGGGTTCATGCGTCCAAGCACATTGGTACGAGATAATGCAAAAAGCAACCGGCTATTTGACATGCCATACCCGAAGGCAGATTGCGCGTGGGTCCTGAAAACGGTTAGTCTCTAGGGCTTCCCATGTACGCCTGTGCTCCGTGTCAATCCGGTGTGTTTGTCCCTTGACGGGGTCGTTAATCAGGTCGTCGAAGGAGACCCCCATAAGAGAAACCTGAAACAAGGAAAAATAGATAGTAAAGTTATATGTGTGTCCGGGATCGGTCTGGCCGAATCGTGGATCCGGGATAGCTTGTGCCTCCGTCGATGCGCATGGAATTTTGAGTGCGTAGTTATGGACGCGTGGTATGAATGCCACTACCTCATCGGGATTGGGATGGAGGCCGGATCGCTAATCGGGCCCTTGACGAGCCACGCTGTCCTGTTGCAGTGTGGTCTGAACCCTCTTAATGATGTCCAGGGGCTCGGTAGCTAGATTATGCTGCTGCTTGAGAAGGCCGCTTTGTACCTCTGCTGCTAGGGCGGCGGTGTGCTCCTTTGTCCAGAGGGAGCGTTCTATGTTTCCGTTGACTGTTATGACACCGCGCGGACCAGGCATCTTCAGCTTGAGATAGGCATAGAGTGGTACCGCGTTGAATCTAGCAAATGCGGTTCATATGAGTAATACGTGGTAGCCACTGCGGAAGGCGACGATATCGAATATTAACTCCTTGCTTCGGAAGTTGTCCGGGGAACCGAATACCACCTCCAGTGTGATTGAGCCCATGTAGCGGGCCTCAACGCCTGGTATGACTCCTTTGAAGGTAGTCTTTGTGGGTTTGATTCGTGAGGGATTAATGCCCATCTTCCGCACTGTATTCTGGTAGAGCAGGTTGAGGCTGCTACCGCCGTCCATTAGGAATCGTGTTAGGTGAAATCCGTCGATGCTTGGGTCGAGGACCAGTGCGGCTGAGCCGCCATGCTGGATACTGGTTGGATGATCTCGAAGATCGAAAGTGATCTGGAATGACGGGCACGGATTGAATTTTGGGGCGACTGGCTCTGCCGCATAGACGTCCCTAAGTGCTCGCTTACGCTCCCTTTTGGGGATGTGTGTAGCGTATATTATGTTCACCGTTTTGACTTGAGGGGGGAATTTCTTCTGCCCTCTGGTGTTCGGCTGCCGGGGCTCTTCGTCATCATCCTCACTTTGCGATCCCTTTTCTTTGTATTCGGCATTTAACCTGCCAGCCTGTTTGAAAACCCAACAGTCTCTGTTGGTGTGATTGGCTTGTTTATCTGGGGTACCATGTATTTGGCACGGACGATCGAGTATGCGATCCAGGCTGGATGGACCCTCGCTGTTCCGTTTGTAGGGCTTCTTTCGCTGTTCGGACTTGGAGCCGCTGAATCCGGCGTTAACGGTGGTGTCATCGGTGTTGTCGCCATTGCTTCGGCGTTTGTGTCTGTTGCGCCGGATCTTTTCGGAGCTGTTCTTGGCCTCGGAGGGGCCTGTCTCGCTGGCTGTGTTTTTGCTACGAGCCAGCCAGTTGTCCTCTCCCGCGCAAAAGAGGGTCATGAGTGCCGTAAGGGCTGCCATGGACTTCAGTTTCTCTTGGTCGAGGTGGCGGCTAGCCATTCGTCCCGGATGCTGTGTTTGAAGGCCGCTAGGGCTTCGGCATCCGGACAGTCAACAATCTGGTTCTTTTTGGTTAGGAACCTAGTCCAGAATTTTCTGGCTGATTCTCCAGGTTGTTGAACTATGTGGCTTAAATCATCGCCATCGGGTGGCCAGACGTATGTACCTTAGAAGTTGCCAAGAAAGGCTTCTTCCAGATCCTCCCAACTGCCGATGGAATTCTCGGGCAGACTATTCAGCCAGTGTCTAGCTGGCCCTTTGAGTTTCAGTGGGAGGTATTTGATGGCGTGGAGGTCGTCTCCCCGGGCCATGTGGATGTGGAGAATAAAGTCCTCAATCCATACTGTGGGGTCGGTTGTTCCGTCGTATGATTCAATATTGATGGGCTTAAATCATCGCCATCGGGTGGCCGGACGTATGTACCTTAGAAGTTGCCAAGAAAGGCTTCTTCCAGATCCTCCCAGCTGCCGATGGAATTCTCGGGCAGACTATTCAGCCAGTGTCTAGCTGGCCCTTTGAGTTTCAGTGGGAGGTATTTGATGGCGTGGAGGTCGTCTCCCCGGGCCATGTGGATGTGGAGAATAAAGTCCTCAATCCATACTGTGGGGTCGGTTGTTCCGTCGTATGATTCAATATTGATGGGCTTGAATCCCTTGGGGAATTCATGATCCAACACCTCGTCTGTGAAGCAGAGAGGGTGTGCGGCGCCTCTATATCAGGCCGCATTACGGCGCACCTCCGATGGAGTGCGTCTACGGTTATCGGCCCAGGTGTGACTAGGTTTGTCACGCCCGAATAGGTAGCCATCATCCCGAGTTGGGGAGCGTCCTCGCGACCCGTAGATTGATCTGGTATGTTCTGCTCTGCTGTCCAGCTCCTGCCGAAGGTGGTATGTAAGGTCCCGAGCTATTTTGTCCTTGTTTTTGTGAGGTGGTGGGGCGGGCTGTTGTTCGGCCTGAGTTGCCGCTTTATCCCGACCGCGGGGTGGTCGGTCCACCACACTATCTCGACCGCATGGTGGTCGGTTCACATTACGTGAGGGAGGTATGGGGTTTAGTGTCTCCTCATCGAACAGAGGTAGCAGTCTACGCTTTGGGTAACTCTTGGCTGGGTGCTTGAGGCTGTATTCTTCGGCTGCCAGGATATCAGTCCACCTGTCGATGAGCAGGTCTTGATCGGCCTGAAGCTGCTGCTGCTTCTTCTTCAGGCTTCTTGCGGTGGTTATTAGCTGACGCTTGAAGCGCTCCTGCTCGAGGGGTGCCTCAGGTACGATGAAGTCCTCATTGTCGAGGCTCTCATGATCCTCGGAGAATGGACGATAACTGTCATTGTCTGGGTCATTGGGCATGGTCTGATTATCAGGGTTATCTTGCCCGTTGTCTTGTTCCTCCTGTTCGGATGCAGCCCCGACAGGGTCTTCGTTATTTTCGGCGTCGCCCGGAGTGCTATTCTCTCTGGTGCCAGTATTCCCGTCGTTTGAGCGACGAGGCTTAGAGCAGCGTTTAGGGCGCCGGCGCTTGGAATGTGTCTCAGGAGGTTTATTCGCAACTAGATCTCCTTTGTCATCGTCCCTAGCTTTTTTAGGTGTGTCGACCATGTACACATCGTACGAAGAGGTGGCCGTCCAACGTCCAGTAAACGACGGGTTTTGGTCATGCTCCTAGTTAGCATCGTCGTCCATGCCGTCGATGTCTTCGGAGCCGTAATCGAGCACGTCGGTTAAATCATCGACAGTGGCTATGAACTGGGTGGCGGGTGGGAAACAAAATTTCCCATCATCAGCCTCTGGCTCAAACCAAACATAGTTCGGTTGTGAGTCCTTCTCTAAGGACAAATTCTTTAAAGAGTTTAGCACATCACCCAAGGGCGAATGCTGGAAGATGTCTGCGGCGCTAAATTCGAAAATCGATAACCGATCCAGCTCGGTGTCCACAGGCGTACCCGATTAGGAACTCATGGCTGCAGACGAGTCCAGAGTTCCATTGACGTAGACATCGCGCGGTGCCGAGTCCGTGTGCGGCTCCAACGCCGGGGACTCTATGGCTTCGGATGGCACGGTTTGCTCCGGTTCTAAGGCCGTTGCAGTAGCAGGGACAATCCGCTGGATGTGATCCGGTGATAGATTTAGATCATGTTCATCGGAGCGAGGGGGAGCGATCACTGCGGTCTCAAATCCATTGAAGATCAAGTCTCCACGGATATCCGCAACATAGTTCAGGCTTCCAAACCTGACCTGATGGCCAGGAGTGTAGCTGTCGATCTGCTCCAGATGGCCAAGCGAGTTGGCCCGCAGTACGAAGCCGCCGAACACGAAAATCTGTCCGGGATGGAAGGTTTCACCTTGGACAGCGTCGCTGTAGATGATTGAAGGAGCCATCGAACCTTTCATGGACGGCATAGTGGAACTCTCAATGAAAGCACCAATGTCGGTGTCAAAACTGGCGGATCTCGGGTAGGGGGTCCCGAACTGTGCGTCTAGGATCGATGGTAACAGTAGACAGGGGACACAATGTTTACCCAGGTTCGGGCCCTCTCTATGGAGGTAATACCCTACGTCCTGCTTGATTGATATTGATGAATATGGGTGTTACGAGAGTTGATCTACCACGAGATCGTGATGGCTAAACCCTAAAACCTAGCCTATATGACTATGGTAATGAATGTGTCATTTCCGCACTATCCCCTCCGGTTTATATAGACACCGAGCGGATCTAGGGTTTACATAGAGTCGGTTACATAAGAAGGAATCTTCATAGGCGGTCACCAAGCTTGCCTTCCACGCCAAGGAGAGTCCAATCTGGACTCAGGTATAGTCTTCGGCCTTCATGTCTTCACAGCCCATCAGTCCGGCCCATGGATAACAGGCCGGACGCCCGAGGATCCCTTAGGGCCTGTTCGGATCTCCTCCAACTTCACAAAACTCCTCAAATCCAGCTTCTCTTCTCGTCTTCTGACTTCACGCAGCGATCTCGTTCCGTTCGGCAGCTAAATCAGCTTCCCATCGTGATTTTGGGCTGGGAGTAGTTGTTGGGCTGTCTAGGACCATATTGGGCCGGCTAGAACAAGCCCAAACGCCTGGCGAGGGGAGATATTCCTAGCGATGCGTGGCTCTTGAGGGCTGAATCGTTTTCTTTTGCGTGGCTGAGCGAACCGTTATGTTTGGTGGTGGCATTTCAGCTGTAATATGGGGGAACTCCAGATTCTTGTTTTTTTTGGTGGAGCTGGGTCTTCCTCGCTCCAGATTTTTACACTACAATCGATCGCTACTTCTCGAAGCTAGCTTCTGGTGGATATTTCGTTCGGCTTGGCTCCGCTCCAGAATTTGGTGAAGTGTGGAGTGGAAGGAGGTCCGAACAGGTCCTTAGTCCAAGACTCCCTCAGCTGCATCACCCTTTCCTCTTCAAGGAAAAACCAACGCAGTGCTCAAGAGGTAGCACACGTGCATATGAGTTTTCCACTGAATCGCATATTCCAGGATCATAGCAGTTATATCATAGAATACAAAATCTTTAATTATGAATGCGGAAATATAATAATACAAATATTATTGCATCTAGAGCATATTTCCAACAGTGTGGGGTTGTGATGCAGTATTGGAACATGTCACAATGGCAATTTGTGTAGAGTTCTTGGAGAGTAAATTTGATAACATGGTTTTGAAACTTTGAATGCACCATACACAAGAGTCTGTTTGAAATTTGATCTATCCGATGAAATGCATTGTAACTATTAGTGGATGATCAAATATGGCAATATATATTGCTAGTCACCATATGCTCGGGATCACGATGTGGAGAAAGACCTTTAGATCAAATAGATACTTAAAGTTACCACATTTTTTGTACAAATGCTACAGTGGAAACTTCCCAAGCAATGATGGCTAATATTCATCCACACTAAAGACCTCATATAAATGGATGGATGCTATTGTCTCTTATCATCAAAACTATTCATATGAATCTCGGTGATTTATTGATGTTCTACAAATGCATAGGGTTTAGTTGTAGTTGTTTTCAAAGTAAGAGCATCAGTCCCACAAAGAGCTGATAAAAATAGTCTTTTGCCCCTCATAGAGGTTTATCGCAAAGTGCGTGCAAGTTATCTTAGATCCCAAAAGTGGTGAGTAGAATAGCTAATTTTGCTCCTGTTTTGTGGCTTTTCGGTATTTCCCCTTGATATGTCTCCAACGTGTCTATAATTTTTTATTGTTCCATGTTGTTATATTATCATTCTTGGATGTTTTACAATCATTTTATAGCAACTTTATATCATTTTTTGGGACTAACCTACTGATATAGTGCCTAGTGCCAGTTGCTATTTTTTTCTTGTTTTTTACTTCGCAGAATATCTCTATCAAACGGAGTCCAAACGCAGCGAAACTTTTGGAGATTTTTTTGGACCAGAAGACAACTTGGGGGGCCAAGGAAGAACCAGAGGGGAGGCCCATGGGGACCACAAGACACCAGGGCGCACCCCCGGTGGCGGTCATGGAGGCTGATCGCCCTGGGGGCGGCGAGCAGGGCGGAAGCGGCGGCGGCTAGGGTAAGGCTAATACCATGTTAGAAGGGAATAGAGAGTGATTGGTGGAATACATGGTCATCTTGGAGTATAAGGCAGGGTAGAATAAATCCTATGCTATCCGATGTTTCCTAAATAAACATGATACTCAACAAAAACTTTGCCCCCCCCTCGAATTTTGGGCCCCGTGTGTGCCGCACTTTTTGTACCACTATGGGCCCGACGCTGCTCACGGGACGGCCCTTGATGCTCTCAAGGGTGGCACAAAACTTGTTGCACTCTTGTTGTATCACCCTCCAACGCTTCGAGAGGGACACCCACCCGCGCTTGCTCTCTATTTTGTATAGCGCGAACTTCTTGCGTTCATGATATTCACGATGAACACGTAGCCAAAAGGTTGATGTCTTCTCCTCGGCGTCGACCTTGAAGTCTTGTCCAATGCCCCTCCAACATTCACAACGGAGTTTGTCCTCATCCTTTGTGTATGCCTTCATCTGAATGCTTTGGCGCTTATTGTTTGCATTGGCTTGGGTGGGGAGCTCGTCTTTGAAAAACAAAGGCTCCCCGTCAATGTCCACTTCATCATCTTCTTCTAGGCCGTAGCCTTCCGGGAATTCGTGGTCTTGCGGAAAAGTGTCGCCCATGCCATCTTGGCCTTGCCTGAAGGGGTCGGCCATGCCTCCATGGCCTTGAGCAAAGGTGTCGGCCATGCCCTTATGGCTGGCCATGAAGGGGCCTTTACCATCTTGGCTTTGGGTCTTGTCGAGATTGAAGGCCGCGCCACCCACACCGTCTTCGAAGATGGTGTTCTCGATGATGGAATGGTTGGCCGTATCGTCGTCTGTGGCCGACATTGTGTCGAACAGGTTGCGGGCGTCGGCAGACATGACAGCTGGGATCTCCCGCGGGGGTTTCCTCTGGCCCCCGTTGGATGATCCACCGGCCACATGTGTGGTGTTGAGGTCGATGGCCATGGGCGCGGGCATGACCGGCGCGACCATGCTCATCTTCGACGAGCAGTCCTCGAATAAACGGGAGGTTTGTGGGCGGGGATGGAAGTCGGACGTCTGCGGCATAATAGACGTGCACGGCGACTATGGCGATGGCAGATGAGGAGAAAGGCCGACGAGCCCCTGCTAGGCCGTGTTTAACCCTAGGTAGAGTAGGGCCTCCCTCGTTGCCGCAGCAAGGAGGGCCTTGTTGTCCTCTTGTTTTGCGGCGGCGGATGCGGCTTCAAGCTTGGCGGCCTGCACATGTCTCCGGTCCTTCATCTTCGCCGACTGCACAGCCCGCTGCGTGTCCGTCAACTCCTTCTTTTCTTGGTCGGCGCTGCCGTTTTGCAGGCGACGTGGGGCTTGCCTTTGGCGGTGGCGAGCCCGGCAGAGGCGAGGGATGCGACGCCGCCGTTGGCGTCGAGAGTCGGTGCGTCGTCCATGGCGAGCGGACGGGAGTTTTTTGGGAAAGAGAAGGAAATGGGGGTGGTTGTGCATCAGACTGGCGGGCTGGGGGAAGGACTAGGCGGGCGTCGCGCGCGTTCGTTTCGTGTCCGCGCTGATGCAAGCTCGACTTAAATTTGGACCGAAAACGGATCGCGTGTCCGTTTGAGTCAACGCGTTAAGCCAATTTTGTGTTTGTTTCAATCCAAATAGACACGCATGGACAATTTAGGTCGGCGCATTGGAGTTGCTCTAGTAAGAAAGGTTTAGATATAGGGTGGACGAATATAACTGCCATGACATGGAGATAGTTAAAGAAAATCGTGAAGTAAATAGCCAATGTACAAAGTTGACGATTCCGGCAAGAATGGCGTGGTTTCGCTATGAAGCATTCTGCCTTTGATTGACCCGTCGTTGCTCGGATTGGCGTCGCTATCAATCGTGTCGATCCTAAAGATATCGGCATCGGCATCAAGATAATCTCTATCGCGTGTCAAGGGCAAAAGCATACATGCATGCGCATGCATGAGCCGTCCTGTGCATGTATAATATGGCTGCGTGGTTGGCTGGTTGCCTTTTTTTTGAGTTGTTTGTGCTCATGTTAATGTCGATCGATGGATGTTCACAGTTGAACATTCAACAGTTGCCGCGCGATCCATCGATGGATGTTCACAGTTGAACATGGGTCAGAGGTATCGCAGAATAGCGAATCAATCTATGATTGAGTTGGTTAGGTAGACAGTGGTATCTCCAACCCACCAGGGTTCAAAGGGTTCAAATCCTGGTGCTCGCATTATTTCTGGATTTATTTCAGGATTTACGGCGATGCGCTTTCAATGGGAGTAGATGTTCCCGTCGACGACGAGGCGCCTACGATAACTTCGTAAATCTCAAGATGATATGCCGGCTCAGTCTCTCGGAGGTGCTCATAGGGGCAGGGTGTGCGTGTGTGTGTTCATAGGGGTGAGTGTATGTGTATGTATATGAGCGCTTGTGTCTGTACTGATGCTCAAAAAAGAGGTATCACAGAATACATGATTACCGTTTTAGTCGGAGAAGCTACGAGTCGATTAAAGTAGGAATGGCATTGGCCGTATGCACTGCTACACGTAATGTATTAGCTTTGATCAAAATTAAACTTTCTAAATTTTGACGAAGTTTATAAAATAAAACAATAACAAATGAGTATCATTAGATTTATTATTAAATGTACTTTCACATCATATAGATTTGTTATGTTAAATATTTATAATTTTTCTATAAACTTGATTAAACTTTACGAAGTTGATTTTAGTCAAACCTAATATGTAAAGTAAATGAAAACGAAAAGAGTAATACAAAACCTGCCCATATTTTTTTTTGAGAAAAAGCCTTTTTGCCCTCCCGCGCCATATTTTTAAATGAGATTCTGCCTGATTGAGTCGGTCTAAACAAACCAACTATTGCTTTGTTTGCTTACTTACTTAGCCACCTTTTTTCGTGATTACGAAGGGGAGGCGCACTACTAGGAAAAGTTGTTGCATTAATTACCAGCAGCACAAAACAAGAGCTAACATTCCGAGTGTCTGGCACACAAAGGGTTGACAACATGGACTTTTGACCTGTTCTTTGCCTTAACTTGCTTCATTTTGCCCACCGGCCATGCCTTACAAAATAACCCTCCTAGCTACTCCACTGTCGTAGCACGCATCGATCCCTCCTAGCTACTCCAATGGCGAAAAGGGCTATCTACTGCCTTCTCCTCCACCTCTCCCTCGTCCTCTTTCTCACCTCCAATTCAAGCTCCCAATCTACAGCGCGGCCCAACGCCGGCCAGCTACATGCGCTCCGGGCCATCATGAGGGACTGGGGAAGCCCCGCTGCTCTCAGCCCATGGAGCACCGGTAACTGGACCGGGGTTACCTGCAACCGTGATGGCCTCGTCACTGCCCTCAACTTCAACAACTTCCACATAGCCAATCCAGTCCCAACCTCTCTTTGCAGCCTCAAGAACCTATCCTTCATAGATCTCTCCTTCAACAACCTCACCGGTCGTTTCCCCAAGGTGCTCTACCGGTGCTCGGCTTTGCAGCACCTGGATCTGTCCAACAATGACTTCACCAGCGACCTCCCGGGTGACATGAGCAAAATATCCTCGGAGATGCGGCACCTCAACCTGTCAAGCAATGGATTCACTGGCGGGATTGGGCCGGTGGTCGCCGCCGTCAGCCTGCTTCAGCTCGACCTGTCCATGAACAGGCTCACCGGTCCGATACCGGAGGCCATCGGCAAGATGAAGAACTTGGGTTTGCTCTTCTTGTACTGCAACAACATCGCCGGGCCAATCCCGGCGAGCGTCGGTTTGCTCCCGAACCTCACCGACGTCCGGCTGTTCAACAACAAGCTGTCCGGTCCACTCCCGCCGGAACTCGGTAAGCACTCCGATTTGGGCGACCTGGATGTCTCCAACAATCTGCTCTCCGGCAAGCTGCCGGAGAGCCTGTGCTTTCGCAAGCAGTTCCTCCAGTTGGTGGTGCATAACAACCGACTGTCCGGCGTGTTCCCGGCGGGCCTCGGGGAGTGCGACACGCTCATCAGCATCGTCGCGCACAACAACCGTTTCGTTGGGGATTTCCCAAAGAAGATATGGTCGATGGCCAAGCTCACCAACGTCCAGATTGAGAACAACAACTTCACAGGTAAACTGCCGACCACGATTTCATCCAACATCATACGGATCGAGATGGGGCGGAACATGTTTTCAGGCAGAGTCCCTTCATCTGGCGCCATCCTCACCGTGTTCAGAGGCGAGAACAACCAGTTCACCGGCAAGTTGCCGGCACAGATGACGGGTCTCACCTACCTGAACCTCGCCGGAAATCGGATATCTGGCCCTATTCCACCGTCCATCCAGTCATTTGCAAGGCTAGCTTACCTCAACCTTAGCAGCAACAAGATATCCGGGGCGATCCCGGCGACCATCGGGTCGTTGCCAGGGCTCAACATCCTTGACCTCTCCAACAACGAGCTGTCGGGCCACATACCTCAGGAAGTCGGCAATCTTCATCTCAACTTCCTGAACCTCTCCTCCAACAACCTCGCCGGCCAAGTACCTCTGTCGATGCAAACTCCAGCGTACAACCGGAGCTTCCTTGGGAACAGTGGCCTGTGCGTGGCGGTGGCGGCGAAGCTGAACATGAGCCTCCCCGCATGCGGCCGTAGCATGGGGTCAACTGGACGAATTGTTCTGTTCGCGGCGCTCTCCGGTGTTGTCCTCGTTGCTGCCCTCGTTGTCGTCCGTACAATCATTCACCATCAGAAGGAACAGCGTGAGCTCTCCGTTCGTAGGGAATGGAAGATGACGCGATTCACTCATTTGAGCTTCTCGGAGAGGGACATAATCGCCAATCTTCGCGAGGGCAATGTAGTCGGCAGCGGCGGCTCCGGTAAGGTGTACCGTGTCCCGCTGCGCGGCCAGGGTCGCGCCGGCGAGGAGGTAGCCGTGAAGAGACTATTGACCACCAGCAAGCCGGACGCGAAGCTCGACAAGCAGTTTGACTCGGAGGTGCAGATACTGGGAGGCATCCGGCACCGCAACATCGTGAGCCTCCTTTCCTACATATCCAACCAGGCCACGAAACTGCTCGTCTTCGAGTACATGGAGAACGGCAGCCTCGATTGTTGGCTGCACCACCCGGACGGCGCCGTCGCGCGAGCACCGCTGGACTGGCCGACGCGCCTGGCCATCGCCATCGATGCGGCCAGGGGGCTCAGCCACATGCACCACGAGTGCGTGCCGCCGATCATGCACCGCGACGTCAAATCGAGCAACATCCTGCTCGACAGCGGCTTCCACGCGAAAATCGGCGACTTCGGGCTCGCACGGCTCCTGCAGTCGTGCAGGACCGAGGAAGTCTCAGCAATGTGCGGCACCTGGGGATACATCGCTCCAGGTAAATCACTAGTACTGTCCAACAGATAATGGCATTTGATTTTGGTCGTCAAGAACAAGCTAGCTTGAGTATCTATATCATATCGCATGCACTTGTGTGGTTTGGATTGCAGAGCAATACTGGCGAAAGGTTAACGAGAAGGTGGATGTGTACAGCTTCGGCGTGGTGCTGCTTGAGCTGACGACCGGCCGGGTCGCACGCGATATCCCTGCAGATTTCATTCTTGCGCAGTGGGCTTCGGAGCAGTACAAGGTCGGCGAGCCTCTGTACCACGCCGTCGACGGAAACATCAGCCACGGCCCCTTCTTGGATGATATTGTAGCTGTGTTCAAGCTCGGCGTGATTTGTACCAGCGAGGAACCCAAGTCGAGGCCGTCGATGCAGATGGTACTGGAGCATCTCATCCATTTCCAGCAAGACTGCGCGCCCCAGACTCCGGAGTAGGGCGCGGCGCGGAGATGGCGAGGACAGCGGCAGCCTCTTCTTTGGTGCGCCGTCCTATTTAAGGGCCAGTTCCACGGTGGACAAAGATCTTTTTGAATCTCATTCCGTTGTTTGTGAATTCACTAAAATACAGATTTTTTTTCAAAACTATAACTTTTTGTGCAGCAAATTCGGAAACTATAGCACTAAACGCGAACAAAATCAAAACTATGACCCGTTCGGCCTCGCGCTGGCCAAAGAGGTTGTTTTCGGCCCGGGTTAGGCCGAAATGGACTTTTCGTCCAGGCTTTGACCGAAGTAACGCTCGGCTGGGCCGAAGAGATGGTGTCGGTGGCGGGCCGGCCGAAAATCGTAGCTTCGGCCCACGCGCGGCCGAAGTGGCCTCTTTTCGGCCAGCGGGCGGCCGAAGACCTTTTCGGCCAGGGCTTGGCCGAAGAGTTCGGGATAAGGCGCCCGTCTCCTTCCTCTGGCTGCTCGCAGCCTGTTTCCTCCTCTCTCTCTTGTTCTTTTCTGTAACCTCAGAAGCCCGCGCCGATCTCCACCACTTTGCACCCATTTTCACATCCAAGACACAGAATAGATAGATCATACCAATCTCCAACAGCCTACGGTGTTTTTTTTGGGTATGGGATAGTTTTTTCTGCGTTTGAAGGGAGGAGGCATGGTGGGGTGGAGAAGGTGTGGTTGGGAAGGAGGTGGTGGTGAGGAGGAGCAGCTGCTATGGAGGAGGAGGTGGTGAGGAGGAGGAGCAGGTTGGGGGCTGACCGGAGTTGAACCTCCGGTCGTCGGGGGCGGCGTTGTCGTTCTCCGGTGGTGCAAGTACTTCGCGAGGTGGCCGGTGCCGCTGAGTCAAAGAGAGAAGCAAGAAGCGGACACACACTTCGAAGGTATAATCACGTCGTCACAAATATTATGTAAATATTAGCGCATAGTTCGTGTAGCGGATAATATTAGTGTATATCATGAATTTTAGTGTTAATATATTTTTGGAGGCATTTTAGCGCATAGTTCGTGTAGCGGATAATATTAGTGTATATTGTGAATTTTAGTGTTAATATATTTGTGGAGGCATTTTAACGCATAGTTCGTGTAGCGGATAATATTAGTGTATATTGTGATTAATATAGTTTAGTTAGTGTATATAAGTCATATTGTGAATTTTAGTGTTAATATATTTTTGGAGGCATTTTAGCGCATAGTTCGTTGTGATTAATGAGAAGATGGCAATGTCTGACAGGTGAAAATGTCTGAATCAGTAAATCTGAATGTTTACTACGGCGCTGGTAATGATCGATATAATGAGTTGGGGGTTGATCTTAGCGAGTTTAAAAATGGCGTCGTGACACTAGCTGACCCGGACAGACTGGACATTAGACAGTTGAAGTACTGGTTGACAACTAGTTTCGGTCTGGATCCTGAAGTATGTTCCGTCAGTATTCATGCATTGTGGACCAAATCTTGTAAAAATGTTAAGTGGGAGTTGATGCCGGTAGATAGGAGCCAACATTGGTTGTCCCTGTTAAGACGCTGCCGAGACCGAAGAATCCACCCATATGCACTTGTGCAACCTGTGCCGAAGGAGGAGAATACCGTACAACTCCATAGGGGGTATGAACCCGGCCAAGGCAGTGAAGTGGCTAACGAGATTGTTTTATCCGGGTCACAGCCACAAGATGTGGATGCTAGCCAACCGGAGAAAGAGTCAGACTACGTGCCACACAATGTTTGTGGTCCTGATACTGGGCAGAGTAGTCAGTCGATAATATTAGCTGTTTCTGATTTTGCTGATGGGGATGAGGAAGGGAATGAAATGCAGAGGGTGATGAAGGAAGAGGACGAGGATGGATTGGTGGAGGAACTGGATTCTGAAAATTCTGAGGATGAAGTTGAGGTACCGATTCCTTCTGCATGGGAGCAGGACATATCCACCGGCCTTACGGTGAACGATGGCCATGAGACTCCATGGCAGTATAATCTGAACTAAGTACAAATAGGGGCTATGTTTGATACAAAGAAAAAATTGAAGTATGCGGTGATAAAGTGGGCTATGTCTACGCAGAGGGTTTTCAAGACACACATATCAAGTCCAACAAACTATACCGTGAAATGTGTTGTAACAGGTTGTCCTGGGAAGGTGTACGGTCACGTGCCGAAGTATGACATCCACTGGGTTGTCACCATTGTCGTCCCACATAATTGTGTGAGGACGAACCTGCTGGTGAAGCATCCGAACCTGACTTCAAGTCTCATTGTGCAACTCATGTATACTGAGATAGTAGAGAAGAAAGATATGGAAGCAAAACACATCCAGACAGCAGTGAAGGTCAGATGGAATTATGTCATTCCTTATGGGAAGGCTTGGAGGGCTAAGCAGAAGGCTATGGAGGAAAGGTTTGGGACGTTCTTCGACTCATATGATAATGTTGTCCGTCTCCTGGGCATACTGAAGGAGAGGAATCCCGGCACTTATGTGAACGTACAACACATGAGGTTGCTGAGTATACCAGATTTCAAGGTGTTGAAACGAGTGTTCTTCTCATTTGCTATGTGCATCGAAGCTTTCCGGCATTGTCCTCCTGTTATGTTTGTGGATGGTACATTCCTGACCGGTCAGTATAGAGGGCAAATCCTGACTGCTATTGGTGTGGACGGGAACAATCAAATCATCCCACTTGCCATGGCATTTGTGGAGGGTGAGAACTTTCTCAGCTGGGTTTGGTTCTTCCGCAAGTGAAAATTGCCATCGTGAAGGACCGACCAAACATGTGTGTCATTCATGACAGACATGCTGGTATATTGAAGGCCGTGAAGACACTTCGGAATCCAGCAGATGATGAACCAACACCTTGGAGGGACTTGCAGAGCCGGTGGTGCATGCGCCATCTTGGGGCTAATTTTTTCTCACAGTTCAAGAACAAGCGGTTGATGAACTTGTTCAAAAAATTATGCAAGCAGAGCCAACAGCGGAAATATGAATTTATTTGGTCAAAACTAGATGAGTTTACTAAGAAGCAGGTCCGTGCAAGGAAGAAAATAGAAGAAGATCAGGTTAAATTAGCAGCACTCATCGCGGAGCTAGAGGAGCCAGTTGGTCTTTGTGACCTGCCAGCAATTGACCCTCCTAATACTAAGAGAAAGAAGGGAAGGGCAATAAAGAATTTTTCTGAGTGGATAGAGAAAAAGCCTCCAATGAATTGGTCTTTGCTGCATGACACACATGGAGCTAGGTATGGCCACATGACAACCAATCTTGCAGAGGTGTATAACTTTGTGCTGAGAGGGAATAGAGCATTGCCACTCACAGCTATTGTGGAGGCTGTATTCCATGGCACTTTGAGATATTTCAGAGAAAGGCACGAGTTAGCAAAGAAGCATATTGAAGATAATCAGAACACACCTTATTGTAGCCGTGTCATGGAATACATGGCAAAGAAGATAGAGAAAGCAAAGAAGCACAGTGTCAGACTCATAGGTAATCAAGAAAGGAGGTATGAGGTTCAGCTTCCTACCGATGGTTTTGGTTCTGGAAATGAGGTGAAGACACACGAGGTAAAAATTGGAACGGAATTTTATCCAACGTGTGAGTGTACATGCAACAAACCGAAATTGCTGCACCTACCTTGCTCTCATGTGTTGGCTGCCTGTGGCCAGATTCAGTTGGATGCTATATCCTTCATGTCCCCATACTATTTAAAAGAGGCAGTGCTCAACACCTGGACAGGCGAGATGACAGGGTTTAGAGTCGTCGGCAATTTCAACAAGGTAAACGACGGTGAGAGAGTATACATCCCGCATCCAGACCTTCGGCGATCAAGTAGGGGCAGACGAAAGGCCCGTCGCATCCGGAACGATATGGACTAGTCTGAAGCTGGTGGAGCAACCAGACAATGTTTGTTATGCGCGGCTTATGGGCATAGGATGAAATATTGTCCCGACCTGAACAAAGATGGTGCTTCCGCATCGACGAGTGCTTCCACATCGACGGCTACGACAACAGGAGCAAGAGGCGGACGTGGTCGTGGCAGTCGAGGCCGAAGGGGCGGACGAGGAAGAAATAACTCAGAAGCTATATAATGTGCCGTAGTGGGTTTTAATATGTAATATGTCAGGACTATGTTTTAATTCGTAATATGTGAGGACTATATTTTAATATGTAATATGTCAGGACTATATTTTAATATGTAATATGTGAGGACTATGTTTTAATTCGTAATATGTCAAGAATATGTTATAATTTGTAATATGTCATACTATGTTTTATTTGCACCTGAGATTTGTTGTTTGAATTGCAGATATGTCTTCGTATCCGTTGCTTAATGGTAACATCGATAGAAAGCACCGGGGCGCCCTTACGGAAGCGAGCAACAACTTAGACTTGTTGGTCACTCGTACCCCAAAGACTAACTGGCTGATACACGATTTATGGGTTGATAGGTATGTGTGCATATAATGGAGACCATATAATGACTTACTATGTTTGACATACTTTTCATAACCGCTAACAATCTCTTTATTTTGTAGGTTAAGTTGGGCTGGACTTCTACCCTTGGCACGGCTGGTTGAGGGTACATTGGATGAGTGGATTGATGGTCCGGACTTAGATGAGGCAGGTGAACCATTGCAGTTACACAAGAGACAAGTGAGACGTTTCTCTTACGACAAGTCACTCCTTACCTGCTTAGTAGATAGATGGAGACCAGAAACATATATGTTTCACTTTCCTTGGGGAGAGATGGCGCCTACTTTACAGGATGTGTCTTACTTGTTGGGATTACCTCTGGCCGGTGCTGCCATAGGTCCCTTAGAAGCAGAATCTGGGTGGCAAGCAGCGATGCAGACCCGTTTTTTGGCTGCAGTCCCGACTGCTAGGGCTATAGACAACGATCCTCATGGACCTCTTTTTAGATGGTTGAGCCAGTTTCAGGTAACCATCACGGCCACTTAAACAAATGTTGTTTTTTAGTTGTCCGATGTTCATACAATTATTACGTTTCTATGTAGATTGTCTCGTTAGGACATCTCGACATTGAGTTGTCGGAGGCTCAGATTGACCGGTCCCTAAAGGCATATATTCTTTGGCTATTCGGCAAGACAATGTTTACAGAGAACCACGTGACCACTGTCGATGCACGACTCATCGGTATTGCACGAGAGATAGCTGACGCACGTTGCCCTGCAGATATTCTACAGAGGAGTTTTGGTTCTGCTGTGTTAGCGGCTACGTACAGAGGCATGTGCAAAGCTTGCTTGTTGAAGTCTAGAAAATCTAGTCTTGTTGGATGTCCATTATTGTTGCAGCTTTGGTCATACGAGAGGTTCCCTATTGGACGACCCTATGTCTACATTGATAAACCTTTTGGTTTGGAGGACTTAGCTGGGACTTATGTGCCTGCTATCGGTGACTTACCTACTATGGGATCTGTTTGGACACGGTGAGAGATACTTTTATATTAAGTAACAATTAATTTAATTATTTCTTGCCATTCAATAGTATTACTAATGCTTATTTGTTGTCATGCACAGAGACAGTTTGCGCATACTCAGGTTAGGGGATGCTACCCGTCCTTCATGGCGCAGTTTGATAGTTTGCACGAGGAGCAAGTTATTTGGGAGCCATACTCGCCTCAGGCTATATCATCGAGGTACCTAGTTGGGATTTCTGGATTATGCACTAGAGATCGGCACTTTTGGATGACCAAGGCCAAGTTGGTGTTCGACGTGACGGTTGAGGAGATGTCTCTTCATAGGGTGATGAGATAGTTCGGTCTATATCAACAGCCTGAGATTCCAGATATTCCACACTTGCCAGACCATGTGCACAAGTAAGTACTAATACTATTTTAGTTGGCAGCTCTGCATTCATAATATACCTAATCATGTATCGCACATGTCAATCTCAGGGACAGTCGCCTAGGAGGAAACAAGTCCATGGCTTATTGGCTTGAGAGCATTACCCCTTACATTGACGAATGGACTACCGCTGCGACAAATATCTGGGGTGAGGTTCGGCCCTTTGACTGGGAAATGTTCGGGTTGTATCTGCAGCGTTACCGGCATACAACGAGGATCTACTTGGTTCCATCAGCTGCTCCTGATCAGATCGAAGCCCCTCTCACCAGCGATATGTACCCAACTGCCTCTGTTGTGGGAACCAGACACCACGCGGTAAATGCCTTGGTTCTCATATGTTAAGTCTTTTGTTAATCTTGACATATTCGCTTGGTTGTCTATTCGTGGTGTCTATCATACAACGAGCATATAATTGGTTCATTCTTTGTGTACAGGGTGACTTGACAGTACAGGCGCGAGAGGAGGTTTCCGCTTTAATGCGGCGCTTTCAGAGGGGAGAAACTATCCCACCGCGAGAGGGCGTCTCATGGTTGAGGCGTCTTGATGACAAGCTACGCGGGATTTATGCAGCTATTACGTGTAGATGGACTTCGGATGTTGCACTTCCTCCTCCAGCACATTGTCCGCCACGTCCCTCTGTACAACATTCAGAACCACAACCCTCTGTGCATCGTTCAGAACCACGACCCTCTGTGCACCGTGCAGAACCTCCTCCTTCACAGCCAGGGAGATCTTCCTGGCATGAGCCACCTCCTTCACAGCCAGGGAGATCTTCCTGGCATGAGCCACCTCCTTCACAGCCAGGGAGATCTTCCTGGCATGAGCCACCTCCTTCACAGCCAGGGAGCTCTTCCTGGCATGAGCCACCTCCTTCACAGCCAGGGAGCGCTTACTGGCATCAGCCACCTCCTTCACAGCTAGGGAGCGCTTACTGGCATCAGCAGATGAATCTAGGTAACACTACTCACTACATTCTTTTCAACAGTGTAGTAATCGTTCTTGCATTCTCAGCAGTCACTGATGCTTACTGGTGGTGCTTCGTTCATGCATTTGTATCAATTTTACTTTACCGCAGGCGGCAACCAGTCGCAACCGTTCATGCATTCAGAGCAGTCACCGATCCTTAGTGGTGGTGCTTCGTACTTTGAGGGCGACCGCGAGGATGATGACCAAGCTACAAACATTTATGGCTTCTCACAGACAGTGTTTCACACTCCACCACCACCACCGACGCAGGAGACACAGACCGTGACAGAAGAGGTTAACTATGGTCGTGGTTATCGCGAGCATCGTCCACCGCATCAGCGCTTATCGCCTTCGGGTCCTCGCCCGAGGAAGACCCAGACTCGTCGTCGTCCCCCGCAGTGATATGCTTATCTATCTATGTATGACTCATTATCTATATTAGTTTCAGACTATTCGCAGCTGTGTGTCAGTATTTATGTATGAGACATGCTTCATGTATGTGTTACTATCGCACTTGCTTCTATGTGATCAGGAGACATATATTGTTTTATGTATGCGAGAGACATATTACTATTAATTCGCATTCTTATTTCAGTTACATTTCCAAATAGACTACAACCGATAATTAAGATACAAGTACATCTGAATTAAACGGTGCGGCTGAACTTGTGCAATACATCTTACATACTACAAAGTAAAATTCAGATAGAACATAATGCCCTACAATAATACAATACAAACTAATAATGCAAATACATCTGAATGAAATGGTACAACTGGAATACATCTTACATACTACATGAAGTCATCATCGTCATCCTCCGTTGATGCAGCCCTCTTGCCCTTCGACGATGCGCTCCTCTTGCCCTTCATCGATGCAGAACTCTTGCCCTTGGTCGATACAGAACTCTTGCCCTTCGCGGATGCAGAACTCTTTTCTTTGGACGATGCAGAACTCTTGCCCTTCGACGATGCAGAACCCGGAAGCGGCGGCATGAAGATATCATCGTCGTCCTCGCTCTCCTCAGTCCATAAAAATGGATGCTTTTCTGCGGTCCTTCTGAAAGTTTCACTCTTCGGCTCCACCACCTTCTTCCACCTTTCATGCAACCTAAGAAGTTCTTGACGTACCTCCTCATAGGTCCTTTCAGGCCACCCAGACCTACGTAGCTGGTGAGCCAACTCATTCATTATGGTGTCACTACCGGTGAGTTCGTCCCATGGAACTATCCTATTGTCCATCCTGAAATCGGTAGCTAGACGCAGCAGAGTGCTGCTCATCTCAGGGTGAAAACTACGATTGAATGGATAATGGGACATCTCGACTACACTACACTGGAATGCTTATCCACCTCCGCCTGAAGGGGTTTTTATAGATACAGAGGAGAAAATGGCGGGAAAGAATAACTGCGGTATGGCGGGAAAGGGATGGCGGGAAGGGATTGGCGGGAAAATAAGGCGGGAACGGATTGGCGGGAAAATAAGGCGGGAAGGGGTGGGCGGGAAACGGGTGGCGAAAAAATACAATTCAGCATGAGCCATGCAACTTCGGCCTAGGGTTGACCAAAAAGTGACTTTTCGGCCTAGACTTGACCAAAAAGTCTATTTTGGTCTAAGTGTGGCCGAAAAGTGCTACTTCGGCCTAGGTGTGGCCGAAAAGTACTACTTCAGCCTAGCTGTGGCCGAAAAGTACTACTTCGGCCAAAGCATGACCGACGGGCTACTAGTTTTGGTTTTTTTGCATTACGTCCTATAGTTTCCGAAATTGCTACAAAAAATAACATAGTTTTGCAAAAAAATCTAAAATACATACTGGTAGGTATAGTATCGATTGTTTGTGTTCAGCATTTTTTTAAAACTTCGGCGACTCTATTTAATTCATAATCATATCCTTTACAATAAGCGAAATCAAGAAATCAGGAGGTTTATCAAGCCACACCCTTGACTCCTGACCCAAGAAACTAAAACGAGCAATAGTATGAGCACACTCGTTTACATCATGCACACAACGATTTATTGTCGCCTTGCCGAAAGAACTCATCAACCTTCGACAATCGTCAGTAATTACCGCATCTGACGCCCGGTAGTCATCCGGATTCTGGATAGCTTGAACGATCTTCATAGAATCACTCTCAATGGACAAAGAAAAAAATGCCCATTTCATCAGCAAGTCGTAGTCCCAATAATAGCGCAAACGCCTCCATCGTTGGAGCGTCCATTGCATTCGGTTTATATTCCATGGCCGCTGCAACAAAACCTCACTTCGAATCTTGTAAAATAGCACCACTTGCCCCTGCACCTGAGTCAACATGATATGAAGCATCAATATTAAGCTTTATACAGCCTGATGCTGGTCTAGACCATCTAGTCTGTCGTAGCCTCTTTTCTGCTACCCAGTTAGCAACGATACCCATAATCTGTAGGACGATCGTGCTGGCAAACCAATCTCTTTATCATGGGACACTTGATGTCGTTCCCACTAGATATACCAACACACAATCATAGCCAATTCCACTGCATTTTCTCCCTGGAACAAGACACCACCAGGTAAATTGAAGCATATTATCTCATAAAGTATCAATGAACCGGACCTATGCTGCTCAGCAATTGCGGCCACATTCACGCCTAGGCCGAGTTCCTCCTATACCTCTCTAGCTCGGATGTGACATACTTCTTCCCACACCAGTATCAATACCCGCTCTGGTCCGATACTCCGCTTTCCATTCCGCATGATAAGCTGAACGAACAGTAAATCTCCCAGACTTGCATAATTACCATGCTATGAAATCTGGTTGCTCTTGGGATGGAAGCGGAATTTGCATAATCCTTGTAACGTCAATTGGCCAAAAATTGTCATGTACCAACTATACATCCCACTCTCCCATATGTGGATCAATAAGATCTTGTATCGTCTCAAGAAGACAATACCCACGTGGTGTCATCACACGCCTATCATGGGCAGTAGGGATCCAAAGATCAAACCAAAAATTAATACTTGCCCCATTGCCTGGTCTCCAAATAGTAGCATTTGTTCTTCGGAGAAGCTAACTTCGGAACCACAATAATTTTGTAACAGATCCAAACGCACTTGTTGTCGTTTGATTCGGATCTGACGGATGCGGTTGTTCTTTCCTGTTTTCTCTATCATATAGTACAATTGAATTGAATGACTTCTCCTGTGCTGCTCGCCCCATCCCACTAAAAGAAAAGAGAAAAAAGGAGGCTCGAGACGAAGGCTTTAATCCTACATCAGATGATAGACTGATCGTAGATAGTATTTCAGTCTTCTTTGTATTTTGTGTTAAATTTGACCATGAATTTAACTAACAAAATATGAATGCATGCCACAAGAAATTATATCATTGAATTGTATTTGAACATAGTTTCACATGGTATAATATTAATGACATGCATTCTCATTTTTTAGTTAAATCTATAATTAAAATTTGGCACTAAATATGAAGTGGACTAATAAATCAGGATGGAGGCAGTACCGACTAACCACTCACCCACTCAATTTTTTTATGCAGTAGATTGAAACATGATCCTTTAATTGGTTCACTACTAATACACAACAAAGCTGTTCACTTACTTCTTTTTCTCTAGTCTCTATTTCTAATGGAGCAGTTGGTAGTTTCGTTTTCAGATTTTTTTTCGTCCTATCTTTCATGGTTTTTTTGGTACCTCCTCTCACCTTTGCTGGTTTTTTTTGTAGATTTTTTCCATCCCCTCCCCCACTTCATCGGTTTATTTTCGCGTCACCCTCTCACACAACGAAAGAAATCTAAACAGATCAGAACTTTCCATACTGGCGCAAGTTATTTAGTAATGTAAAATCAATCACGAACAATCTCTAAAGATCAAATCTAAACTAATTAACCTTACCTTAAATCACTCAATCACATTAATTAGAAAAAACTAACTGATTTTCAGAAAAGTCGCTCAATCACATTAACCTTACCTTAACTCACATATGGTAATCAATCTCCAAACAAAGGAAACAGTACATCGAGGGAGCAGTAAATAAAATCCCTTTCTTATGACATGTATATGATCTTCCCTTCTCTCTCCCTTGTCGAGCGTTCTTGATTCTCGAGGCCGATGCTTGGGCTGCGTCACTGGATCGCGACGGTGCCGGAGGACAAGGACCGCGAGGCCGGGTGCCGTGGCACCGCGTTGGCCGCGGCCGGTGAAGGGGGCGAAGAAGGGCGGCTTCCCTGGCCCTGGCCGTGGCCGGGGCCCTGGCCGTGGCCGGGGCCCTGGGAGTTGGTGCGGTGGAAGCGGCACTTGAAGGACCCGGCGTGGGTGGCCGACGCGCAGACACACTTGGAAGCGGGCCTGTGGCCCGTGCCGGACGGCGCCGACGCCGACCCGGGCACCTCCTTCGCGTATTCTTGTAGCTGTGGCTATCCGATTTACATGAAATTAATTCCCTCGGTTGTGATGGCAAATATAATACACATAATCCATATTGTTATGCACTAGCATGTGTGTGTGAAATAGATGGAATATGGTCTCGTACCCAGTAAGATGGACGTGTGTGTGTGTTAGAGAGAGAGGGAGAGGGGGAGTGAGAATGAGGAAGAGGGACGGAGAGTGTGTGTGTGTGAGGATTTGATGGTAAAAAAGGTCGCCAATGTCACCTGATATGTATGAGAATATTAATATTGAACTCTTAAAGTTAATGTGGCCCCGTTGCAATATGGAGCTGTGGCTGACCGATTTACATGAAATTAATTCCCTCGGTTGTGGTGGCAAATATAATACACATAATCCATATTGTTATGCACTAGTGTGTGTATGTGTGAAATAGATGGATTATGGTCCCGTACCCAATAATATGGATATGTGTGTGTGTGTTAGAGAGAGAGAGGGAGAGGGGGAGAGAGAGTGAGGAAGAGGGAGGGAGAGAGTGTGTGTGAGGATTTGATGGTAAAAAGGTCGCCAATGTCACTTGATATGTATGAGAATATTAATATTGAACTCTTAAAGTTAATGTGGCCCCGTTGTGAAGGAAATCTGACGCGTCCATGGCTCTCCCCTCTCCCCTTCTCCCCCTGGCGGCGTCGTCGCCAGGCTCGTTTGTCCCCCCTTCTTCTCCGGCGCCCTCCCTCCGCTCCCGTGTGGCTTCGTCCCCCGCCCCCTCCTCCGCCCCGCCGGCCTCGCCTCGCTCTGTCCTCCCCGTTTCTTCGCCGTCCAACAGGTTCTGGGCGCTCGACTCCGAGGATTCGGGCTCGGACTTCGATTCCCCCTTCCCCTCCCCGGCGCCTTTGTGCGGTCTCCCCGTCGTCTCGGCTCCGGGCCACTGCCGGAAGTGTGCGCCTAGTGGGCATGGGCGGCTTGCCATCGCCGCGGTGGAGGTGGGCTGGCGGCGTGTGTCCCGTGCGCGTCGCCGTGCTCATGCTCCGTCTCCGACTCGGGGGCTCCTGGCCATGGTGGGGGCGGCATGGTGGTGCCGGACCCGCTCTCCCCCCTCCCCTCCGGCGCCCTCCCCTGCACGCGCTTCGTCTGGGGGGTCGTCGATGTCTTCGTCGGCGGCGGCGTGTCACAGCCCTAGAAATCTTCTTGTAATTAGTGGCATTGCATCATGCATCAATTTCAATTTCTTTTAATTTTGAAATGGGGGCTGATAAACCCTAGCACCAAATGAAACTCAACTAGGGTCCAAATAAAAATCATTTCACTGAACCCAAAATGCCCCTCTAAAATGTTCATCATCTTTGGATTGGTCTTGAACCTCTGCCAAAAATATTGCACATTTTTCCAGGTCAATTGGGGGTCACTGAATTAAATCATACAGTATTTGCATTTGAGCATTTAAATCCTATAAAATATTTTAAATGCCCAAATAATCACAAACTGAAATTTTTACTGTTGGAAATATTCCAAACAGTGGCCATAGTCAGTTGCATGATTTTTGGAAATGCTCTAGCATTTTTAATAAATCCAAACACAATTACAAAAAAATTGAAAACAGAAATAAGAAAAGAGAGAGAGAAGTCTCACCTGTGGCCTGGCACTGTTGCTGGCGGCCCAGCCCACCAGGCAACATGCCAGTCATCCCCTTCCTCTCGCCAGTGTGCATTGTGCGTGGCGCACGCACAGGACGCGAGGGCCACCTCCTGCTTCGGGCTGGAGGCTCGTCCTCCTCCCTGACCCCGTGCCTGGACGACGCCACGCTGCCCCGCCTCTCTCTCGCACTCTCCCTCGCCTCATCCCCTCCTCTGTCTCTCTCTCACGCGCACGGCCGAACGCCACCATCGCTGCCGCTTGCAGTTGCCGCTGCCAGAGCCACATCCTCGCCCTCCGCCTGAGCCCAGAGCTCCACCGCGACCTCTTCTTCGTCCCCATCCAGCTACACATCGCCGGATGCCCCGTGAAGCCGCCTTGGAGCTCATCTTCAACCTCCTGCACCGAGCGTCGCCGTCGTCGATTCGCCGTCGTCAGTGCATCCCCGACCTCCCCCTCGCGCTTGTTAGCCTCGCTGTGAGCTCCGCCATCGTTTCCCCCTCTCCCCGTACTCTACCTCCCTCTCTAGCCTCCGTTCGTAATGAGCCCGAGAGCTCTTCGCCGCCGCCATGGCTACGGCTGCTGGAGCTCGCACTCGAGCACACCACTGCGCTCAGTGCCTCCCCATGAGCCCGTAGCATGCCCCAGCTCGCCTGCCCGTGCCCCCTAGCTCTCACTCGCATCTCGCCCAAACTCCGGCCGCCGCCTTGGAGCTCGCCGTCGTCGGCTCCGGCCACCATAGGTCTGGCCGCCACCATCACTCGACCCGCGCCAGCAAGAGCTCTCCAACGAGCCCAAGAACGGCCTTGTCCGTGCCCCGTGGGCGTTCTCCGAGCCGCGCCGCCGTCTCGGGCCTCGCCGGCGTCGAGCTGCCGGTGGGTTTGACCCCGCCGGCCTGGGTTTTACCCACTTTGACCGCGCTCGGGCCCCACCTAGCTCAATGACATGTGGGGCCGGCACTAGCTGGATTAGTTAGATGTTAGTTAGTGCTAATCACCACTGTTAGGTGCTAATCCCCTCGCTAAACTAAACCTGAGCCACTGACATGTGGGCCCAGCCGTGCTGACATTTTCGTTAGTATTAGTTTAACCGTAATCAACTCAGTTAACCAACTGAGTCACTGACACGCGGGACCCACTGGTCAGTTTGACCTGGAGGCGCCCAGTTGACCTGCTGACATCAGGGTGACGTCATGCTGACTCAATAAGTCCTTTTCTGGATTTGATTTATTTCTAAATAACCAGGAAATTCCAGAAAATGTTTAAAGCTTCTAAAAATCATAGAAATTCAACCGTAACTCCAAATGAAATAATTTATATATGAAAAATTATCAGAAAAATTCAAGGATTCTGTTTATGGCATTTTCATGCATGTTTGAACAACTTAACCTCACTGTATAGACCAAAACATGATAATGCACTATTTGAATTCATAGTTTGAATTTGAATTTGAACCTAGTGTTCAAACCAACTCCATTTAACTTGTTGCTAGTTGCATTAGCTCAATCAACAACATATTGCCATGTCATGACCATGCATCATATTGTTGCATCGCATTGATTGTGTTCTTCCTTGTTTGCCGGTAATTGTCCCCTCTCGGTAGACGCTGCTCCGACGTTGTGATCGTTGACACTGATGAAGACTCAATGTTATCTTCAGAAGTGCCAGGCAAGCACAACCCCCTTGTTCATTCCGATACAAGCCCACTCTCTCGCTCCTGCTCTCTTTTACTGCATTAGGACAACAACGATTCATCTGTTACTTGTTGCGGTAGTTGAACCCCTTATCCTCTACATGACCTGTCATTGCCACAGTAAATAGATGAAACCCACTAGCATGAGTAGGAGTTGTTTGAGCCCTGATGTGCCTACTCATTCATGTTTGTTTTTCATGCCTACTATTGCTTAGAGTTGAGTCAGGTCTGATTCATCGGGGATGAATCGGAGGTGTGTAAACATGTCCTACAGTGTGTGAGCTAAGTGTGTGAACACGATTTGGTAAAGGTAGCGGTGAGAGGCCATGTAGGAGTACATGGTGGGTTGTCTCATTGCAGCCGTCCTCAGGAACTGAGTTCTGTGTCTGTGATCCATGAACAGCTACTACCACTCATTGGGATCCTTAATTGACCCTCTCGGCTTCTTAATCACCCTAGTACTCTGTCCAGGAGTTGCAATAAGTTTCTGGTGTTTGTAGGTTATGTGTTGGCGGCCGTGCGTAGTGCTGACCCTAGGGGTGGGCTATGTTGCGGTAGATACACCGTGGCACGGTGTACCGGGCGCCCGTTTGGTGTCTCGGGAACCCTGTTCACATTGTTCGGGGCCGTATGTGGAAACCTCGGCCGGACTCCCTGCGGATGGAACCTGGATAGGCGATAAACCTGGACTAGAGACTTAAGTGTTTAGGTAGGCCGTGGCCGACACCCTCGCTAGGCTTCCGCTTGAAGGTTGCCGAGATACATGACGTGTATATGGTGGTAAGTGGTGGGAGCGTGTGTGAAGAAGTACACCCCTGCAGGGTTATCATTATCTATTTGAATAGCCGAATTCCTCGGATATGGAAACTTGGACCCCTTGCATAGTTCATAGACAAGTGAAAGTGGATACTCTAAAACTCGCAAGATAAGTGTGAGTGCTATGGATGGCCTTCTCGTAGGGAGACGAGACCGGATTCATAGTGGTGTATTGGATGGTGGATATGTGGACTCGTGTGCGCCACCTCAAAAGAGTTGCTTGCAGTCGTAGTTCAGATAGCCACCGAGTCAAAGCTGGCTTGCTGCAGTTAAACTCCACCCCCCCTTTTTGTTGATACCAATGCATATGTAGTTAGTTCTGATGTAAGTCTTGCTGAGTACCTTTGTACTCACGTTTGCTTAATTTATGTTTTGCAGAGAGACTTCAGTCTCGCTAGTAGTTCCGCGTGGACTTCGATGTTTAGCTTGATACCTCAGCTACGATCTTGTGCCCTCGGCAGGATCTGGTAGATAGTCAGGCTTCTTAGCCTTTTTCCATTTGTAGATGTCTGTACTCAGACATGTTAAGCTTCCGCATGTGCTTGATTTTTATGCTATGATTGTTGGGTCATGAGACCCATGTTTGTAATATCTCGCTCCTCGGAGCCTAATGAATAAATACTTGAGTTGTAGAGTTATGTTGTGATGCCATGTTGTATTTACACATATCGAGCATATTGTGTGTGTGATTGAAATGCTTGGTGTGCGTGGGATCCGACAATCTAGTTGTTTATCCTTGGCAACCTCTCTTATGGGGAAATGTAGTCTAGTGCTTCCATGAGCCATAGTAGTCCACTACAGCCCGATTCACCGGAGTCCTGCTAGCCCAGCACTACTGCTCAGGACACTTGACTGGACGACATGTGTTTCACTTCGTTCCTATGTCTGTCCCTTCGGGGAAATGTCACGCTGTGATATCCGGAGTCCTGCCTAGCCTGCTACAGCCCGGGTTCCCCGGAGTCCTGTTAGCCCAGTGCTACAGCCCGGAATCACTCGCTGATGACCGACATGCTCGATGTGGTTCATGTATGCCTGTCTCCATAGGTCTGTGCCACTTTGGGTTCACTACTAGCCATGTCGGCCCGGGTTCTCTGTCATATGGATGCTAGCGACACTATCATATACATGAGCCAAAAGGCGCAAATGGCCCCGGGCCATGGTAAGGCGACACCCGTGGGATACCGTGCGTGAGGCCGCAAAGTGATATGAGGTGTTACCGGCTAGATCGATGTGGCTTGGAATCGGGGTCCCGACAGCGCTGGTATCAGAGCCTGACTGCCTGTAGGTTTACCAAGCCAAACTGGTCGAAGTGGAATCTAGAAATGCTTTAGTTATATAAGGGAATTGATTGTGGAAGGGAACGTAAGGCTCTTTTTACTCCTTTACCTTATGGCCTTCTGATCTGAGTCATCCTCTTCCCTTCTACGGGGATTAAGAACTAGGCCTTCTCATCTATCTATCAGGATGATGTGTTTCTAATCCATAGACTTATAAGATTGTTGGTCTTAAGCCCCAGCTCAGTTTCTACTACTTCGTGTGTTCATAGTTGGTCTCGGAACCTTGATATTGTGATGTTGAGTGGTTAAGCCACCATTTTGCAGGATGTCTCAAATCATTTTGAGCATTTACAGCCGTTATGTTGTCCGAGTCATCCCAAGTTTCTAAATAGTCTGATGCATTTGCAAATCCCTTCTTTCCATTCTCGATGTTCCTTTGGGCCAGATTAACCACACTAATCATCAAGTTGAGGTACTCCGTTGCCTCGGCATATATGTTGGAGCTATCACTATGACCCTAGGTGTTTTAGGGAGTCACCTAGTGATCTAGCCATGTTTTGTATTCCCAGTGTGTGATTCTGGCCATTATTCTCAAAAGCATCCCGTGATGCCATGTAGTGGTAGGTATTCTATTCCTGGGTTTTGAACCCGAGATTCACCCTACTTCATGTCGTTAGTATTTGCTAGTTCCCTTAAGATATTAGTAACCTTTGCGATAGTCCTCGAGGTCCGTGGTATTTCCTTCTTCCAAATACTATGAACCACTTATGGCAGAAGTTTGTTGGATCAAAAGATCACAACAAGAGTGCTCTCGATGAGTTCCCCATTCTATATTGTGATTCTGCCAGTCCTACCATTCTGCATGGGTTGTCCGGAAGAAATGTTGAGCTTTGCTCGACATATTAATCTATGCATCCACAACTCAGAAAATCATATGTTCATTGAGTTGTCCATTTCATTTGTTATTCCGACCATCGTCTATCAATTGATAGTCAGGAATAATTGTGCACCCGTGTTATCGATGTTTATTATTCTCGTGGTATGTCAAGTCATTCTATTTCAGAATGACTAGGAGAAACAAACTCCAGTACCCCATCCATATCCAGGATTGGGTCAAGGCAGTTGTATTCCGCAGATCAAAATGCAACCCAGCTTTTGGTTCTGTTCTACCCTGAAGTATTACCCACTTTATGTCAAGAGCGTCGTGAGAATTGCACCTTCTCCTATGAATTCCTGATGCAGTGATACTTCTTGCCATCATTGTTCATTCCTCGGTTCCCGTGTTATTGTAACCGGAATGCCGGCAAGTGAGTCATGATGTGTGAAATCAATACTCCTAGCAACCCCGTTGCTTGGTAGTTAATGGACAATATTCTCATTCTTAGCGTGTTGGTTATTGAATCATCATTCTAAGATAGATTGTGCTACCTAATCCTTATTTCCTGGTGCACTCTTCGATCAACGAGTTAGGATTTTGCCAAACCCTTGCTCTATCGATCATATCGTCTTGCCCTCAAAAGCAAGATTGATCTTGAGCTTAGTATCATATCAATGGTTCGTGATGTTCCGATTATCTTCTCGGAAGTATTACCTGGTTGTTACCTGACTGCTATGTTGAGTTCGTGATCATGTTGGTTTTCCTCCAACCACCCATTCTCCAAGAATCAGTGTTGGATACCCCTGAGCTAGTTGGTTAAGCTTAACAACAACTTGGAGAGTTGGAAGATAAAAGCTTGTCTGACTTAGTTCATGTTAAGGGATATCTTTGTGTTTGTGCGTGTGTTGAAGAAAGATGATATCTTCACCAATTGGTCCTCGTGATCAGTTGTTGGATCTATTGTCTTGTCAAAACTTTGACTTGGGTATGGGCTATCGTCAAGTCAAATCAGAACCAACGATGTTCGTAATGTTGTTTTACTTGTGGTTGATCCCTCGAGCATACACCATTACATCCTTTGGTCTGACCAATGCTACCACCGTGTTCACATGATGGTGGAAGTCTAGTGATATGGAAATTTTGATGAGTTGCTGTTGAGCCCATCAGCAGCATGTTGCCTCCCCCATGATTCATGTTGAACATCTAAGTTAGTGTTGGAAACTTTTGTAAGCATTATCTTCATGTCCCGTTCATGAAATACATGTTTGGTGTAAGAAGTGACTTTCTCCAAGTTCATGTGCATTAGGTGCAAGTTGCCGCCGTGAATTTGAGAAAGATTGTTTTCGCTTCCTTTGGAATCATCCCAAGTCAGTCATGTACGTGCGAAGCATTCTATGGTCTGATAGACTGATCATCTTCATTCTATACGTATCCCTAGCACACCAAGCCACTAATTGATTTGTTCAAGGAGAAGAAGTTCCTTCCTAAGAATCATGACTTATGTTAGGACCTTGTTATCCTCGATAATGGTTCCCCACCTGAACTCGGTAGTGTTTTATTATAAGACTACCATGCGGTCATGCTTGTCTGGGACATCGTGTTCACATGTGTTTAGCAGAACCAGCTCATGTTTTGGAGCTTACTACCGTAGTTCATTCCCCGTGAATCTCGCAACATCGTCTCGTCGATTTGTGTTGCAAACCTTCATTTTCCTTTCTAGACTCGATGAGTCTGGAATATCCTGTCACCAACCAGATCTGAATCTCAGGCAGATATGATGGTTGGAGCATTTTCCAAGAACTATAATATTGGTCTCTCGATAACCGGTTAAGTGGATGTCGTGGCCTACACATCCAGCCGGAAGACCTATTATTGTAGTATCTCGATTGAAGAAAGTTGGCCACCTTCCCATGAGGATTTCGTAGGATTTACCTCTGTAGTTAATCCTTACGGATTCTTGAGCTTCCGAAGTCCGACCTTTACTTGATGTCCTAGATACCAAACCGTATCAATAAATGGGTTATCCTAGCACATCAAGGAGAACATTAGAAGCCGAGTGCTATATGTCTCTCGGTCGATCATCCAGATTTTGTTTCCTTGGCCTCGCTAAGGTGAAATCTGAGAAAGTGTTATCTTCCTTTGCATCTGCATCTTCCACCATTATTCATCATGGTAGCATGTTGTGTTGCCAGGATCCTTGACACGGATATTGGCAGAACCTTGATGAATACGGAAATGCTCAAGTTCTTGAGAGCATGCTCAGGCACTAGGTTCTGATGTTGTCGTTAACTGGAATGTGCCTCCGTTCTCTCAGTTGTCCGATAGCCATCCAATTGGTGGAATCACCTTTGCCGGTGAACCTTCTCCCCAGTTACTAGAATCATTCCCAACATTTGCATTTTGTTCCTAGCTTACACCTCAGTAGCTGTTGTTCAGGATCATCTTCAAAAGTGGACTTACCATGGGTCTCATCCATTTCCGACGATAAGAAAAATCATCCATTGCGTTGTCTTCAACAAGGTAGTCCACATCATCCATTCTAGTATGAGTATGCCATCCCTTCAAGCTCCTTCACGCGATTGTTTGTGATTGTCTTAGGCTGGTATAAAGAGTTTCAATGATCTATGAATCAAAAGTAATTCTTTTTGCCACTTAAGGGAATATTTCTGTGAGTCACCTGCCTTAAGATGTCTCATTATGGTATCATGGCAACTATTTCCTCGCCACCTTGACACCATCCACCATCTTTCTAAGCGTGGAATTGCTGCCCACAAATCAAACCCCGTCGTTTGTTCTTCCATCCCTCTCGATGTGTTCTGTGTCTCAACTCAAGATGTTTCAACATCTCATTCCGCGACTTGATATTGTTTAGCTTGATCTTCGAGAAGATCAATCCTAGTTGAGTTTCTTTCCGTCGTCATCGCGTGGATGAAGATCTCAAAAGCGAGGATGTCAAGATCGACATGATGCAATGAATCAACATCTTCAAGAAGGGCAATCGGATCATGAAGATTCTTTATTGGCGTTCCCTCTGTCTTCTTACCTCACGTCTTGAATCTCGGGACGAGATTTTTGTTTAGTGGGGGTGAGTTGTCACAGCCCTAGAAATCTTCTTGTAATTAGTGGCATTGCATCATGCATCAATTTCAATTTCTTTTAATTTTGAAATGGGGGCTGATAAACCCTAGCAGCAAATGAAACTCAACTAGGGTCCAAATAAAAATCATTTCACTGAACCCAAAATGCCCCTCTAAAATGTTCATCATCTTTGGATTGGTCTTGAACCTCTGCCAAAAATATTGCACATTTTTCCAGGTCAATTGGGGATCACTGAATTAAATCATACAGTATTTGCATTTGAGCATTTAAATCCTATGAAATATTTTAAATGCCCAAATAATCACAAACTGAAATGTTTACTGTTGGAAATATTCCAAACAGTGGCCATAGTCAGTTGCATGATTTTTGGAAATGCTCTGGCATTTTTAATAAATCCAAACACAATTACAAAAAAATTGAAAACAGAAATAAGAAAAGAGAGAGAGAAGTCTCACTTGTGGCCTGGCACTATTGCTGGCGGCCCAGCCCACAAGGCAACATGCCAGTCATCCCCTTCCTCTCGCCAGTGTGCATTGTGTGTGGCACACGCACAGGAGGCGAGGGCCACCTCCTGCTTCATGCTGGAGGCTCGTCCTCCTCCCTGACCCCGTGCCTCGACGACGCCACGCTGCCCCACCTCTCTTTCGCACTCTCCCTCACCTCATCCCCTCCTCTGTCTCTCTCTCACGCGCACGGCCGAACGCCACCATCGCTGCCGCTTGCAGTTGCCGCGGCCAGAGCCACATCCTCGCCCTCCGCCTGAGCCCAGAGCTCCACCACGACCTCTTCTTCGTCCCCATCCAGCTACACATCACCGGATGCCCCGTGACGCCGCCTTGGAGCTCATCTTCAATCTCCTGCACCGAGCGTCGCCGTCGTCGATTCGCCATCGTCAGTGCATCCCCGACCTCCCCCTCGCGCTCGTTAGCCTCGCTGTGAGCTCCGCCATCTTTTCCCCCTCTCCCCGTACTCTACCTCCCTCTCTAGCAACCGTTCGTAATGAGCCCGAGAGCTCTTCGCCGCCGGCCATGTCGCCGCCATGGCTACGGCTGCTGGAGCTCGCACTCGAGCACACCACTGCGCTCAGTGCCTCCCCACGAGCCCGCAGCACGCCCCAGCTCGCCTTCCCGTGCCCCTAGCTCTCACTCGCATCTCGCCCGAACTCCGGCCGCCGCCTTGGACATCGCCGTCGTCGGCTCCGGCCACCATAGGTCTGGCCGCCACCACCACTCGACCCGCGCCAGCGAGAGCTCTCCAACGAGCCCAAGAACGGCCTTGTCCGTGCCCCGTGGGCGTTCTCTGAGCCGCGCCGCCGTCTCGGGCCTCGCCGGCATCGAGCCGCCGGTGGGTTTGACCCCGCCGGCCTAGGTTTGACCCACTTTGACCCCGGTCGGGCCCCACCTGGCTCAATGACATGTGGGGCCGGCACTAGCTCGATTAGTTAGATGTTAGTTAGTGCTAATCACCACTGTTAGGTGCTAATCCCCTCGCTAAACTAAACCTGAGCCACTGACATGTGGGCCCAGCCCTGCTGACATTTTCGTTAGTATTAGTTTAACCCTAATCAACTCAGTTAACCAACTGAGTCACTGACACGCGGGACCCACTGGTCAGTTTGACCTGGAGGCACCCAGTTGACCTGCTGACATCAGGGTGATGTCATGCTGACGCAATTAGTCCTTTTCTGGATTTGATTTATTTCTAAATAACCAGGAAATTCCAGAAAATGTTTAAAACTTCTAAAAATCATAGAAATTCAACCGTAACTCCAAATGAAATAATTTATATATGAAAAATTATCAGAAAAATTCAAGGAATCTGTTTATGGCATTTTCATGCATGTATGAACAACTTAACCTCACTATATAGACCAGAACATGATAATGCACTATTTGAATTCATAGTTTGAATATGAATTTGAACCTAGTGTTCAAACCAACTCCATTTAACTTGTTGCTAGTTGCATTAGCTCAATCAACAACATATTGCCATGTCATGATCATGCATCATATTGTTGCATCGCATTGATTGTGTTCTTCCTTGTTTGCCGGTAATTGTCCCCTCTTGGTAGACGCTGCTCCGACGCTGTGATCGTTGACACTGATGAAGACTCAATGTTATCTTCAGAAGTGCCAGGCAAGCACAACCCCCTTGTTCATTCCGATACAAGCCCACTCTCTCGCTCCTGCTCTCTTTTACTGCATTAGGACAACAATGATTCATCTGTCACTTGTTGCGGTAGTTGAACCCCTTATCCTCTGCATGACCTGTCATTGCCACAGTAAATAGATGAAACCCACTAGCATGAGTAGGAGTTGTTTGAGCCCTGATGTGCCTACTCATTCATGTTTGTTTGTCATGCCTACTATTGCTTAGAGTTGAGTCAGGTCTGATTCATCGGGGATGAATCGGAGGTGTGTAAACATGTCCTACAGTGTGTGAGCTAAGTGTGTGAACACGATTTGGTAAAGGTGGCGGTGAGAGGCCATGTAGGAGTACATGGTGGGTTGTCTCATTGCAGCCGTCCTCAGGAACTAAGTTCTGTGTCTGTGATCCATGCACAGCTACTACCACTCATTGGGATCCTTAATTGACCCTCTCAGCTTCTTAATCACCCTAGTACTCTGTCCAGGAGTTGCAATTAGTTTCTGGTGTTTGTAGGTTATGTGTTGGCGGCCGTGCGTAGCGCTGACCCTACGGGTGGGCTATGTTGCGGTAGATACACCGTGGCACGGTGTACCGGGAGCCCGTTTGGTGTCTCGGGAACCCTGTTCACATCGTTCGGGGCCGTATGTGGAAACCTCGGCCGGACTCCCTGCGGATGGAACCTGGATAGGCGATAAACCTGGACTAGAGACTTAAGTGTTTAGGTAGGCCGTGGCCGACACCCTCGCCAGGCTTCCGCTTGAAGGTTGCCGAGATACATGACGTGTATATGGTGGTAAGTGGTGGGAGCGTGTGTGAAGAAGTACACCCCTGCAGGGTTATCATTATCTATTCGAATAGCCGAATTCCTCGGATATGGAAACTTGGACCCCTTGCATAGTTCATAGACAAGTGAAAGTGGATACTCTAAAACTCGCAAGATAAGTGTGAGTGCTATGGATGGCCTTCTCGTAGGGAGACGAGAGCGGATCCATAGTGGTGTATTGGATGGTGGATATGTGGACTCGTGTGCGCCACCTCAAAAGAGTTGCTTGCAGTCGTAGTTCAGATAGCCACTGAGTCAAAGCTGGCTTGCTGCAGTTGAACTCCACCCCCCCTTTTTGTTGATACCGATGCATATGTAGCTAGTTTTGATGTAAGTCTTGCTGAGTACCTTTGTACTCACGTTTGCTTAGTTTATGTTTTGCAGAGAGACTTCGGTCTCGCTAGTAGTTCCGCGTGGACTTCGACGTTTAGCTTGATACCTCAGCTACGATCTTGTGCCCTCGGCAGGATCTGGTAGATAGTCAGGCTTCTTAGCCTTTTTTCATTTGTAGATGTCTGTACTCAGACATGTTAAGCTTCCGCATGTGCTTGATTTGTATGCTATGATTGTTGGGTCATGAGACCCATGGTTGTAATATCTCGCTCCTCGGAGCCTAATGAATAAATACTTGAGTTGTAGAGTTATGTTGTGATGCCATGTTGTATTTACACATATCGAGCATATTGTGTGTGTGATTGAAATGCTTGGTATGTGTGGGATCCGACAATCTAGTTGTTTATCCTTGGCAGCCTCTCTTATGGGGAAATGTAGTCTAGTGCTTCCATGAGCCATAGTAGTCCGCTACAGCCCGGTTCAGCGGAGTCCTGCTAGCCCAGCACTACTGCTCAGGACACTTGACTGGCCTGCATGTGTTTCACTTCGTTCCTATGTCTGTCCCTTCGGGGAAATGTCACGCTGTGATATCTGGAGTCCTGCCTAGCCTGCTACAGCCCGGGTTCCCCGGAGTCCTGTTAGCCCAGTGCTACAGCCCGGAATCACTCGCTGATGACCGACATGCTCGATGTGGTTCATGTATGCCTGTCTCCATAGGTCTGTGCCGCTTTGGGTTCACTACTAGCCATGTCGGCCCGGGTTCTCTGTCATATGGATGCTAGCGACACTATCATATACGTGAGCCAAAAGGCGCAAACGGCCCCGGGCCATGGTAAGGCGACACCCGTGGGATACCGTGCGTGAGGCCGCAAAGTGATATGAGGTGTTACCGGCTTGATCGATGTGGCTTGGAATCGGGGTCCCGACACGGCGGCAACCCTAGATCTAGGACTGGTGTCTGTGGAGGTTCCTGTTCCTGGGTCGCGGTCCCCCGAGCCGCCCGGTGGGCTTGTTGGGCCTAGGGCTTTGCCTCCCCTTGACTGCGTGTTAGTTTCCCCCTCCATATTTTGGTGCCTAGGCCGCGGGTGGCCCAGGCCCACTCCCTCACTTCCCCTTCAGCCCAACATATTGGCCCCGGCCTGGCGCGGTCTGGGTATTTATGGGTGCGGAAGGGTTCGCCCCCCCCCATTCTTAGGGTTTCCTGCGTCCTCCTCTGACCTGCGCGGTCGCCGCTCTCCCATTCGTGTCTTCTCTATATCTACTCCTCCTCCTCCCCTTTCTCTCTCATTTGCGGCGGTGGTTTCGATGGACCGCTCGTGCGGGCCCTCCAGCGAGGCCGTCTCCAGCCAGAAGCGGAGGAGGGAGGGCTCGGGTGGAGAGGAGGCTGATCTGGAGTATGAGGCCACGCTGCACTCCAAGCTCCAGGCGGCACGTGCTCCGGCTGCGGGGGTGGCGTCGGCGAAGGGCGGCGCCCCCTCGCTCGGCTCTGGTTCGGTGGCGGCCGGGCCCTCAGCACCTCTGGCTGGTTCTACGGCGGCCTTTGCAGATCCATGGGAGGTGGCAGCCGCGGCCCGTAGGGCTGGATCTACTAGCCCGAATCTGCTGCCCCCTATGCATGGTGCTGCGCCCCAGGGGGTGGCCCACTGCGGACGACGGGGGCTCCTAGGGGCCCCGGCGCAGTTCGTGCCTTATGGTGCTTCGGGGCGTCGACCCGCCGTCCTGCTGGCGCTTCTGTTGGCCGGGGCGCCGAATCCGTGTCTGGTCCTGCTGGTGATGGCATTATTCCCCCCACCCCCTCTTGGCTCTGCACGCATTCCTTCCCAGTCCCATGTTGCCAATCCAACCCTCACCTGCTTCGCTTGTCACCGGCCTAGACATTTCCAATCTTGTTGCCAAAATCATCCTTTCTATCTTATCTGCAGAGAAGACGGTCACCTCATGGTCGATTGCCAGAATCGCTCCAAACCTTCAGGCTTCGTTCACTATGGTCTTGGTCTTCCTGGTTGCTCCTTTTTCGCCCTAGATCGTGAGGTCCCTGTTGTTGTTCCTATCCCAGCGCTCTCCAAATCCGGTATCATTATTGTCCAGGCCAAGCGCATTACCCCCCAGATTCTTCTCGATGAGCTTCGTCTATGGGACGATGGGGGTTGGGATTGGCAAATTCGCCAGTTGTCGGAATTTGAGTTCGCTGCGACGTTCCCCTCTAAAGAAAGCCTTCAGATGATCTCCTCCTACACCAGCTTCACGATTCCCCTCAACCAATTGGTTGTTTCTGTCAAGGCTGCGTCTAATGGATCTAAATCGATCTCCTCTCTATGTGAAGCTTGGGTCCTAGTTGATGATGTCCCTCCTGCTCTCCGCTCCACTGCTTTCATCATGGCCTTTGGTGTCCTCATTGGTAAGCCCATCGAGGTTGATCAGGATTCTCTGGCTGTCCTTGTTCCGGTGAACCTATGGGTGTGGTGTGTGGATCCTCTCTGTATCGCGGCTCCATCAACGTCTTCCCCTAGGCCGGTGGCTTCCGGCTTAGGGTTCAGGTCGAGGGAGACGCGGATCTGGTGTCGCCCCCTCCTTCTCCCCCGCAACCTGCCTCGGGCAATGATGACAAGGGCAAGGATGATGATGGCCTTCAGGATGATTCTCTACATGGCAATGAACATCGCTTTACCCAGTCGGAGTGGGATGGTCTTTCGCCTGATGATCGGGATCTGCTAAAGGAGAACGCCCCGACAGGGGGGTGCCAAGGACTCGTTGCCTGCTTCTAGTTGGGGGCTACGGCTTCTGGTGGGGTGAAGGGCACCCCATTCTCTGCGGTGTGCTCTAATCTCCCATCTCGTCCTGCCTCCCCCTCCCTCTTGGGTATTGAAGATCTGCCCCCGGCTAGTCCCTTGGCCACGAAGAAGAAGAAGAAGTGGTCCGTCAAAAAGTTCTCCGCTCGTAGCAGGGCTTCCAGTGATTCAAAGCAGTCTGCGGCAGGGATGTGCCATAGGCTGGATGCTGACTTGAGTGCGGCCTCGGGTCCGCCCTCTATGACGGCTTCTCCCAGCTGTGCTCGTCCGGCGCCGTTGCGCTCGCCAGCCTCCACTGCCGGCAAGAGCGGTCGAGTCTCCAACAGTGGCGAGCGTGTCGCTGATCGGGCGGCGCGGCGCGCTACGGCCAGGGATCTGCCCCCTTCAGGTACGCCTCCATGCCCCCTTCCCCTGTCGTCCTGCACTGTCCCCTATTCGTCTCGTGCTTCCTTCACAGTCCAATGATCACCTTTTGCATATCTTAGAGGACATAGGCATTACTTGTGATCCTAGTTTCGGTTCCCCCTCTTCATTGCTAGATATCATCAGGGCAAATGAAGTTGCTCAGGAGGACATCGCTAAAGCCAAGGAGGCTGTGGCTGGGTCTGTCGCCCCACTGGTTGTGGCCAGTGGGGGCATAGAGGGACCTGATAGGGTTCAGGTGCCCTCGGCTGTGCCTAGGCATGGGGTTGGTAAACGATCTAAATCCTGCTTGGCCCCAAGCAGGTCGAGTCTTTGCATTAAAAACATATCTCATAGATGAAGGCTTTATTCTGGAACATTAGGGATTTCGGCGCTAGGGGGCGTCGGGACCAGCTAAAAGACATGGTTCATTCTGAGAATACTGATATTATTGGTCGTGTTGAAACTCTGAAACCTTCCTTCTCCCCGAATGAACTCTCCGCTGTCACCGGGATCGATAGGTTTGATTGGAATTATGTGGCTTCGTCCGGTCATTCGGGTGGCATCCTTATTGGCACAAAAAAGATTTGTTTGATTTCGTTGCTTTTGATCATGGGATTTTCTGGGCTAGTACGGTGGTATCTCATTGCACCCTCAATTCTTTATTGGAAATCATGGTGGTTTATGGTCCGGCTGATCATTCTCTTTCTTTTATTTTTGGATGAACTCGAAATAAAATAGAGTCCTGTGACCTACCTTTACTTATTGGTGGGGATTTCAACCTGTTGCGCTCACATACGGACAAAAGTTCGTCTAATTTCTCGTGGACGCTTGCCGATGCATTTAATGCTTTCATTCGGGACACTGCTATTCGTGAAATTCCTAGGGTCGGTGCGTGATAACCCACAAGTATAGGGGATCGCAACAGTTTTCGATAAGTAAGAGTGTCGAACCCAACGAGGATCTAAAGGTAGAACAAATATTCCCTCAAGTTCTATCGACCACCGATACAACTCTACGCACGCTTGACATTCGCTTTACCTAGAACAAGTATGAAACTAGAAGTACTTTGTAGGTGTTTTTGGATAGGTTTGCAAGGTAATAAAGAGCATGTAAATAAAAGGTAGGCGCTGTTTAGATAAAGACACAACTAAGTTAGTTTTAGTAGAGAGCTTTTTGTTACAAGAAAGTTATTTGTCCCTAGGCAATCTATAACTAGACCGGTAATCATTATTGCAATTTTATATGAGGGAGAGACATAAGCTAACATACTTTCTGTACTTGGATCATATGCACTTAAGATTGGAACTCTAGCAAGCATCTGCAACTACTAAAGATCACTAAGGTAAAACCCAACCATAGCATTAAAGCATCAAGTCCTCTTTATCCCATACGCAACAACCCCCTTACTCGGGTTTGTGTTTTAGTCACTCACGCAACCCACTATAAGCGAATCATGAACGTATTGCAACACCCTACAGCGGGGATCCCTCACGCTTGCGCGACACGGAGAGCACCATAGGACAGCACCAATAATAAAACATGCAACTCAAACCAATCTTGATCATCAAATAGCCCATAGGACAAAACGGATCTACTCAAACATCATAGGATAGCCATACATCATTGGGAAATAATATATAGCGTTGAGCACCATGTTTGAGTAGAGATTACAATGGGTAAGAGAGAGGTTACACCGCTGCATAGAGGGGGGAAGAGTTGGTGATGATGACGGTGAAGTTGTTGGTGAAGATTGCGGTGATGATGATGGCCACAACAGCGTTCCGGCGCCACCAGAAGAGAAGGGGAGAGGGGGCCCCTTCGTCTTCTTCTTCCTTGACCTCCTCCCTAGATGGGAGAAGGGTTTCCCCTCTGTTCCTTGGCCTCCATGGCGTGGGAGGGGTGAGAGCCCCTCCGAGATAGGATCTGTCTCTCTATCTCTCTCTATTTCCGCGTTCTGTTCTGCTGCCCTTTCACCGTTTCTTTTATATCTGGAGATCCGTAACTCCGATTGGGTTGAAAATTTCGCCCAGATCTTTTTCCAAAAATTAGCTTTCTTGCGGCCAAAGTAGAGAATCAACCGCCTTACCGGTGGCCCACGAGGGTGGGGGCGCGCCTGCCTGTAGTGGCCGTGGGCCCCACCCTCATGTCCACCTCGGGCACCGTCTCGTGTTGATTTTCTTTCCAAAAATCACAAATATTCCAAAATAATTCTCCGTCTGTTTTTATCCCGTTTGGATTCCGTTTGATATGGATATTCTGCGAAACCAAAAACATGCAACACACAGTTACTAGCATTGAGCTCTACATCAATATGTTAGTCCCAAAAATAGTATAAAAAGTTGCCAAAAAGTATATGGAAGTTCTAGAATATTGGCATGGAACAATCAAAAATTATAGATACGACAGAGACGTATCAGTGTCCGGTACACTTGGACGAATCGCCAATCTAACCCAATTCGGTCTGTCCTGGATCGTGTCTCCCTTTGTTCTAGGTGGGATACTTTGTTTCCCTGAGCCGCCCTCAGGGCTCTGTCCATCGTTGGCTCTAATCACTCCCCCTGATTCTTGATGACGGGACTCATTCTGTCTCCTTCCCTCAGTTCTAGTTCGACGTGTCTTGGATCATGGTAGAGGGTTTTGTTGACTTGATAACACAAAACATTTCTACATTCTTATCTTCTATTCGTTGTTCCTTTGGCCCGATGGACGACTGGCATTGGTGCTCCTATTTTCTTTGTAGATTCCTTCGTGGGTTGGCCAAGAATCATTTGGCTGAGTCAAAGCGTGACAAAGTTCGGCTGGTTGCCAAAATTGGCTCCCTAGATGCTCGTGCTGACGGTCCGAGCCTTTCCCCCGCTGAATGGCAGGTGCGTTATGGTTTAGAAGAGGCCCTTTTGGCTCTGCATCGTCAGGAGGAATTGTACTGGAGGCAAAGAGGCACCATCAATTGGACTTTAAAAGGCGATTCGCCGACATCATACTTCTTCGCCATTGCTAATGGCAGGCGTCGTCGTTGTCTGATCGACAGCCTTCTTATCAATGGTGTCAGGGTCTCTGACCGGTCTAAGATTATGCGGCATGTGGTTAAATTTTTCTCCTCTCTCCTCTTCGCTAAACCTGAGGTGGGGTTTAGACTGGCTAGTGCTTTTTGGACCTCCCATGACCAGATATTGAGTGTTGAGAACGAGGACTTGCTGATTCCTCTCTCTGAAGATGAGATTTTCGATACGATCCGATCTGCCAACTCTAATGCGGCTTCTGGGCCTGATGGCTTCTCCATTCCCTTCTTTAGGCATTTTTGGCCTCAGTTAAGGGGCCTTGTCTAGGCCATAATCCAAGGTTTCTGGTTGGGGGCCGTCGACATTTCTAGGCTGAATTATGTGGTGCTCACTCTCATTCCTAAAGTCAAAGGGGCAGGCTTGATTTCTCAATTTAGGCCTATTGCCTTGATCAACAACTTTGCGAAGCTTCTGGTTAAAGGCTTTGCCTCTAGGCTCTGTCCGACCGCTCACCATGCCATTAGCCCTTTTCAATCTGCGTTCATAAAGGGCAGGTTTATTTTGGATGGCATTCTCTATTTGCATGAGATTGTCCATGATTTGCGGTTCTAGGGGACTAAAGTTGTGGTTCTCAATCTCGATTTCGAGAAAGCATACGACTCGGTTAGCTAGAATTTCCTTCGTGAAGTCCTTCTTGCTAAGGGTTTTGATGGTGCGGTGGTTCGCCGGCTTATGCAGCTGGTCACGGTTGGACACATGGCTGTGTCGGTCAATGGGTAGATCAGTAATTTTTTCGCTAACGGCAGGGGCCTAAGACAAGGTGACCTGACTTCCCCTTTCTCTTCAATTTTGTCGCAGATGCCCTCTCCCACATTCTATCTCGAGCAGATCTTGCCGGCCACATCACTCCGGTCAGCTCTCACCTTATCCCCAATGGCATCACTCATCTTCAATATGCGTACGATACCATCATTATGATTGAGCTTAACGAGGCCAGTATTACTCATTTGAAATTCTTGCTTCTATGCTTCGAAGCACTCTCCGATCTTAAAATCAAATTTTCTAAGAGCGAAGTCATTGTTACTGGGGTTGCTGATACCGAGGCCCAGAGAGTTGCGCATCTCCTTAATTGTTCTCTAGGATCCTTCCCTTTCAAATATTTGGGCCTTCCAATCTCTCCCCATAAACTATTGGCTAAGGATTTCGCTCCGACTGTCACCAAGGTGGGCAATAGGGTCTTACCATGGAGAGGTCGCTATAATACCCAAGCGGGCAAGGTTGCTCTCACCAATGCCTGTCTGTCTTCTCTCCTAATGTTCTTAGTGGGCTTCTACCTTCTTTCTGGAGGGATCCACGTGGGCTTTGACAAACACAGGGGTGCAATTTATTGGAATTCTTCCGACAACAAGCGCAAATATAGGCTGGTGAAATGGAAATTCATTTGTAGGCCAAAGAACATGGGGGGTTTAGGGATCATTAATATGTCGGTTATGAACAAGTGCCTCATTCTAAAATGGTGGTGGAAAATCATGTTCCTCGAGGAGCGCTGAGGGAGTCCTGGATTAGGGGGTATCTGGACAGCCGGACTATATCCTTTGGCCGGACTGTTGGACTATGAAGATACAAGATTGAAGACTTTGTCCCGTGTCCGGATGGGACTCTCATTGGCGTGGAAGGCAAGCTTCGCAATACGAATATGTAGATCTCCTTCCTTGTAACTGACTCTGTGTAATCCTAGCCCCCTCCGGTGTCTATATAAACCGGAGGGTTTAGTCCGTAGGACCAACAACAAACAATCATACCATAGGCTAGCTTCTAGGGTTTAGCCTCTTCGATCTCATGGTAGATCAACTCTTGTACTACTCATATTATCAAGAACAATCAAGCAGGACGTAGGGCATTACCTCCATCAAGAGGGCCCGAACCTGGGTAAACATCGTGTCCCCTGCCTCCTGTTACCATCCGCCTTAGACGCATAGTTCAGGACCCCCTACCCGAGATCCGCCAGTTTTGACACCGACATTGGTGCTTTCATTGAGAGTTCCTCTGTGTCGTCATCATTAGGCTTGATGGCTCCATCAATCATCGATAACGATGCAGTCCAGGGTGAGGCTTTTCTCCCCAGACAGATCTTTGTATTCGGCGGCTCCGCATTGCGGGCCAACTCGCTTGGCCATCTGGAGCAGATTGAGAGCTACGCTCCTGGCCATCAGGTTAGATTTGGAAACTTGAACTACAGTACCGATATCCGTGGAGACTTGATCTTCGGCGGATTCGAGCCCATGCCGGACGCGCCGCGCAGTCGCAACGAGCAAGACGTAACTCTACTGTTGGACAGTGTTCGGGAAATTGCGTCCGCAGCTACTCCGGCCCTTAATCTGGAGCAAGTCACGCCATCCGAGAGCGAAGGGATGGACCCCGCCATGGAGGCCGCACTCTCAGCGGTGATAGAGCCGGATACTGACTTCACCCCTTACAAGAGCCGTGTTGCCGAACCACTAGATTCATCCTCGGCCACGGACTCCGAGCCGCTCATATCCGTGCCCGTCGAGTCTGACTGGGCACCGATCATGGAGTTCACCTCCGTGGATATCTTTCAGCACTCACCTTTTCGAGATGTGCTAAATTCATTAAGGTCTCTCTCCCTGTCAGGAGAACTTGGGCCGAACTATGCCCGGCTAGAATGGGATGCGAACGATGAAGAAATTCGCCGCCCACCCACCACCCACTTAGTAGCCACTGTCGACGACTTAACCGACATGCTCGACTTCGGCTCCGAGGGCTTTGACGGTATGGACGACGAAGCCGGAGACGAATCGGAACCACCTCCCACAGGGCGCTGGACCACTACTTCATCACATGACGTGTACATGGTGGACACCCCCAACGAAGCCAATGGCGACGAGAAAGCGGAGGATGACCCCTCCAAGAAGCAACCCAAGCGCCAACGTTAGCGGCGCCGCCCGAAGTCCCGCCATAGCAAAAGCAGCGATAACAATAGTCCACGCGACTCTGGAAAAAACGACAGCTGCACCATCCCGATGGCAGAAGATGATCAAGATGCAAACAACAAACATAGTACGGATCCGATGTCCAAACACGATGACGCCAAAAATAAGCATCATCAATCCCCATCTAGGGCACAAAACAGTCCGGACGATGATGCACCCATCATCCCAGAAACACACTTGGAGCAAGAGAACCTCCGCAGAAGGCTTACTGCCACAGCGAGAGGCCTAAAGAAACAGAAGCAAAGGCTCAAGGTCGCACAAGATACGCTCAATAGCAAGTGGAACAAAGTAACAAAGTATGGTAGAAGCTACCACCCAAATAGCTATCCAAAGCACAAGCTATTGCCAGAATTCGACGACGAGGCCTTAGAGTCCATACAGCCGATAAATGATACGACCAATCGGCCGGATCCACCACCCTGTGAACGCGATAGAGCCGCTAACAAAGTCATGCATAAGTCAACACACGTTCTACGTGAGAACTTGCGTCAAAAATCTGACGCGACCAGATCTATCTATGGATCTAGGAAGCGCGCTATGGTACACAACTAGCACCGAATACTACAACCGTCCGAACACTATGGCGCATCCCATTACAGGGGTGCCACACACCCACTATGTTTCACTAATGAGGTGCTATATCATGAATTCCCAGAAGGATTCAAACCAGTGAACATAGAGGCGTATGACGGAACCACAGACCCTGGAGTCTGGATAGAGGACTTCATCCTCCATATTCATATGGCTCGTGGAGATGATCTCCACGCCATTAAATACTTGCCCCTCAAGCTTAAAGGGCCAGCTAGGCACTGGCTGAAAATCCTCCCCGAAAACTCAATTGGAAGTTGGGAGGAGCTCGAGGACGCTTTTCGGGCAAACTTTCAAAGGACCTATGTCCGACCACCGGATGCAGACGATTTAAGTCATATAACTCAACAGCCCGGAGAGTCAGCCCGAAAGCTTTGGAACAGGTTTCTCACTAAAAAGAACCAAATAGTCGACTGTCCGGACGCCGAAGCCTTAGTAGCTTTTAAGCATAGCGTTCGAGACGAATGGCTTGCCAGACACCTCGGCCAAGAAAAGCCGAGAACAATGGCAAAATTAACAAGCCTCATGACCCGCTTTTGCACGGGCGAGGACAGCTGCTTAGCCCGATGTAGCACCAGCGACCCAAGTACATCCGAAGTCAGGGACGGAAACGGGAAGCCACGACGCAGCAAAAACAAGCGCCGGAATAAAGAAGACAGCCCGAAGAGCACGGCGGTAAATGCCAGATTCAGAAGCTCTCGGCCAAGTCAGCAAAAGCTGCCCTCCAAAGGCAACAGAGACGAACTGTCCAGCCTGAACAAGATTCTGGACAAACTATGTCAGATCCACAGCACCCTCGATAAACCTGCAAATCATACCCATAGAGAATGTTGGGTCTTCAAGCAATCCGGCAAACTCAACGCCGAACACAAGGGGCAGGATACACCAAGCGAAGACGAGGATGAACCTCGCAAGCAAAGCACTGGGGAACAGAAGAAATTCCCACCAGAAGTCAAAACAGTAAACGTGTTACATGTAATGAAGGGGAGAAACAAAGCGGCGCTCCTAGAGACACATGCCCCAGGGCCTATCACCGCAGAGTTCTTCCACTGGTCGTCTCAACCGATCACCCTTGACCATCGGGATTACTCGGCAAGTAACCGGTATGCAGGATGGGCCGCCTTGGTGTTAGACCCGATAATTGACGGATACTACTTCACACGAGTCCTGATGGACGGCGGCAGTAGTTTAAACCTGATATATCAGGACACAGTCCGCAAAATGGGGATAGACCCAACAAAAATCATCCATGGCAATACTACCTTTAAAGGAGTAACACCAGGCCCAGAAGCCAATTGCACGGGCTCCCTGCTACTAGAGGTTATATTCGGCTTTCCCGATAACTTCCGCAGCGAAAAGTTAACCTTCCACATCGCTCCATTCCAAAGTGGCTATCAAGCACTACTCGGACGCGAAGCTTTCGCTCGCTTTAACGCAATACCGAATTACGCTTCTCTCATGTTTAAGATGTCCGGTCCACGTGGCATCATTACAGTAAATGGATATATTGAGCGCTCCTTGCGCGCGGAAGACCGTGTGGCTGCCTTGGCAGCCGCACAATAGATGGCCTCACTAACTAGAGCATCTAACAGGTCGTTAAGACCACGAACACGGTTAGACGAGTCCGGTGCAGCTATATATAATTGATACAGGTTTGATGGCCATACCCCTATAACAATACAAGGGGCTCAACGCGTGTAAACAAGTGACAATTAGGCTCAACTTTACTCATCTTGAACTATACATGGTTTATTTAGTATAACCTACCTTTTGCATGATAACTTTTCAACTAAGTTCCTCTCTTTTACAGATGACCATCGTGCTACACCCGTCCAGGATACGGCACAACGGAGACACAGGCGCAGACGTGCAACAGGGACCCGTTCCAAGGATTCTTTTCAGATTAAGACCTTGCATCAACCTTTTTTACTGTCTCTTGTTGATACACATCCCCCGGATTCTCAATACAATTGAGAAGGATGCTGACATATTGGCATGTGTCCACTCAGAATATTGCACGTACCTGGACACCAGGGGCTTATTACAAAGGGCACTGTTTAGCCCGGTTTACATCATAAAGACTGAATACCTTAGGGAGTGTTCAGCGTCGCGAGTTTGGCCTTATATGCATCAGCTACGAATCATGTCTTTGCTCAAATGTTGGGTTTGCCCGGCTCCTGTGTTTTGCTGCCTTATGTTCTGCTCTATCGGCTAGGGCGGCACCAGGAGAACTACTGCGATTGTGCCCTGGTTCATCCGGATGAGCACCTCAATAGAGAAAGACGAAAACTGACTATCATGATATAGCATGAGACTGGTCAACCACTCGATGACCTAGCGGAATCTTCGGGATTCCTCCGCCTTAACAAAGGGTCGTTTCCTGGTCAGGCATGTACGCGCCCCGAATCCGGATGAGTGCGGAGCCACCAGGGGCTATATAGTAGGCCCACTGTCAAACTCCTCTGGCTAAGTGAAAAGTGTTAAAGCATTATATATAGTCCGTTTGCCTAGTTTGCTGCGCTATCACCTCCTTAATGGACCAAGACGTTGGATCAAGTGTGAACATGCGTCTTCTGCGAACACCCCCGCATTATATGCGTGGGGGCTGAAGCCGACAACTGCCATCTTTCAGGTTATATACATATATACATAAACGGCCGCACATGAGGCATCATAGTACTTTTGGGCAGAAGTATAAATACAGCCTTGATAAATTCAATACACCATTGTTTTTACAATGGGAATACATGTCACTCAAACATAATATTCTTCGAGCACTGAGCCTCTATCGAACGAGCGCCTTCAAGAACTTCTTCAAAGTAGTGCTCGGCAGCCACTCGGCCTATGGCCGAACCCTGCGCCGCAACAGTGGTGGCATCCATTGTTGGGGAACGTAGTAATTTCAAAATTTTCCTACGCACATGCAAGATCATGGTGATGCATAGCAACGAGGGGGAGAGTCTGATCTATGTACCCTTGTAGATCGCAACGGAAGCGTTGACACAATGTAGAGGAAGTAGTCGTACGTCTTCTTCCCGATCCGACCGATCCAAGCACCGTTACTTCGGCACCTCTGAGTTCTTAGCACATGTACAGCTCGATGACGATCCACGGGCTCCGATCCAGCAAAGCTTCGGGGAGGAGTTCCGTCAGCACGACGGCGTGGTGACGATCTTGATGTTCTACCGACGCAGGGCTTCGCCTAAGCACTACAATGATATGATCGAGGTGGAATATGGTGGCAGGGGGCACCGCACACGGCTAAGGAACGATCTCAATGATCAACTTGTGTGTCTAGAGGTGCCCCCTGCCCCCGTATATAAAGGATCCAAGGGGGAGGGGCTGGCCAGCCAAGAGGAGGGCGCAGGAGGAGTCCTACTCCTACCGGGAGTAGGACTCCCCCCCCCAATCCTATTCCAAATAGGACTCCCAAGGGGGAAAGAGAGAGAGAGGTGGCCGGCCACCTCTCCTAGTCCTAATAGGACTAGGGGAGGGGGGAGGCACGCAGCCCACCATGGCAGCCCCTTTCACCTTTCCACTAAAGCCCAATAAGGCCCATATGGCTCCCGGGGGGTTCCGGTAACCTCCCGGTAATCCGGTAAAATCCCGATTTTACCCGGAACACTTCCGATATCCAAATATAGGCTTCCAATATATCAATCTTTATGTCTCGGCCATTTTGAGACTCCTCGTCATGTCCGTGATCATATCCGGGACTCCGAACTACCTTCGGTACATCAAAATGCATAAACTCATAATAACTGTCATCGTAACGTTAAGCGTGCGGACCCTACGGTTCGAGAACAATGTAGACATGACCGAGACACGTCTCCGGTCAATAACCAATAGCGGGACCTGGATGCCCATATTGGCTCCTACATATTCTACGAAGATCTTTATCGGTCAGACCGCATAACAACATACGTTGTTCCCTTTGTCATCAGTATGTTACTTGCCCGAGATTCGATCGTCGGTATCCAATACCTAGTTCAATCTCGTTACCGGCAAGTCTCTTTACTCGTTCTGTAATACATCATCCCGCAACTAACTCATTAGTTGCAATGCTTGCAAGGCTTGTGTAATGTGCATTACCGAGAGGGCCCAGAGATACCTCTCCGACAATCGGAGTGACAAATCATAATCTCGAAATACGCCAACCCAACATCTACCATTGGAGATACCTGTAGTACTCCTTTATAATCACCCAGTTACGTTGTGACGTTTGGTAGCACCCAAAGTGTTCCTCCGGCAAATGGGAGTTGCATAATCTCATAGTCATAGGAACATGTATAAGTCATGAAGAAAGCAATAACAACATCTAAACGATCGGGTGCTAAGCTAATGAAATGGGTCATGTCAATCAGATCGTTCAACTAATGATGTGACCTTGTTAATCAAATAACAACACATTGTTCATGGTTAGGAAACTTAACCATCTTTGATTAACGAGCTAGTCAAGTAGAGGCATACTAGTGACACTCTGTTTGTCTATGTATTCACACATGTATTATGTTTCCGGTTAATACAATTCTAGCATGAATAATAAACATTTATCATGATATAAGGAAGTAAATAATAACTTTATTATTGCCTTTAGGGCATATTTCCTTCAGCCTCCCACTTGCACTAGAGTCAATAATCTAGATTACACAGTAATGATTCTAACACCCATGGAGCCTTGGTGCTGATCATGTTTTGCTCGTGGAAGAGGCTTAGTCAACGGGTCTGCAACATTCAGATCCGTATGTATCTTGCAAATCTCTATGTCTCCCACCTGGACTAGATCCCGGATGGAATTGAAGCGTCTCTTGATGTGTTTGGTCCTTTTGTGAAATCTGGATTCCTTTGCCAAAGCAATTGCACCAGTATTGTCACAAAAGATTTTCATTGGACCCGATGCACTAGGTATGACACCTAGATCGGATATGAACTCCTTCATCCAGACTCCTTCGTTCGCTGCTTCCGAAGCAGCTATGTACTCCGCTTCACATGTAGATCCCGCTACGACGCTTTGTTTAGAACTGCACCAACTGACAGCTCCACCGTTTAAAGTTAACATGTATCCGGTTTGCGATTTAGAATCGTCCGGATCAGTGTCAAAGCTTGCATCAACGTAACCTCTTACGGTGAGCTCTTTGTCACCTCCATATACGAGAAACATATCCTTAGTCCTTTTCAGGTATTTCAGGATGTTCTTGACCGTTGTCCAGTGATCCACTCCTGGATTACTTTGGTACCTCCCTGCTAAACTTATAGCAAGGCACACATCAGGTCTGGTACACAGCATTGCATACATGATAGAGCCTATGGCTGAAGCATAGGGAACATCTTTCATTTTCTCTCTATCTTCTGCAGCGGTCGGGCATTGAGTCTGACTCAACTTCACACCTTGTAACACAGGCAAGAACCCTTTCTTTGCCTGATCCATTTTGAACTTCTTCAAAATCTTGTCAAGGTATGTGCTTTGTGAAAGTCCAATTAAGCGTCTTGATCTATCTCTATAGATCTTAATGCCCAATATGTAAGCAGCTTCACCGAGGTCTTTCATTGAAAAACACTTATTCAAGTATCCCTTTATGCTACCCAGAAATTCTATATCATTTCCAATCAGCAATATGTCATCCACATATAATATCAGAAATGCTACAGAGCTCCCACTCACTTTCTTGTAAATACAGGCTTCTCCAAAAGTCTGTATAAAGCCAAATGCTTTGATCACACTATCAAAGCGTTTATTCCAACTCCGAGATGCTTGCACCAGTCCATAAATGGATCGCTGGAGTTTGCACACTTTGTTAGCTCCCTTTGGATCGACAAAACCTTCCGGTTGCATCATATACAACTCTTCTTCCAGAAATCCATTCAGGAATGCAGTTTTGACATCCATCTGCCATATTTCATAATCATAAAACGCGGCAATTGCTAACATGATTCGGACAGACTTGAGCATCGCTACGGGTGAGAAGGTCTCATCGTAGTCAACCCCTTGAACTTGTCGAAAACCTTTTGCGACAAGTCGAGCTTTATAGACAGTAATATTACCGTCAGCGTCAGTCTTTTTCTTGAAGATCCATTTATTCTCAATTGCTTGCCGATCATCGGGCAAGTCAACCAAAGTCCATACTTTGTTCTCATACATGGATCCCATCTCAGATTTCATGGCTTCAAGCCACTTTGCGGAATCTGGGCTCACCATCGCTTCTTCATAGTTCGTAGGTTCATCATGATCTAGCAGCATGACTTCCAGAACTGGATTACCGTACCACTCTGGCGCGGATCTTGCTCTGGTTGATCTACGAGGTTCAGTAGTATCTTGTTCAGAAGTTTCATGATCATTATCATTAACTTCCTCACTTATTGGTGTAGGTGTCGCAGAAACAGTTTTCTATGATGTACTACTTTCTAATAAGGGAGCGGGTACAGTTACCTCGTCAAGTTCTACTTTCCTCCCACTCACTTCTTTCGAGAGAAACTCCTTCTCAAGAAAGTTTCCGAATTTAGCAACAAAAGTCTTGCCTTTGGATCTGTGATAGAAGGTGTATCCAATAGTTTCCTTTGGATATCCTACGAAGACATGTTTCCCCGATTTGGGTTCGAGCTTATCAGGTTGAAGTTTTTTCACATAAGCTTCGCAGCCCCAAACTTTCAGAAACGACAACTTTGGTTTCTTGCCAAACCATAGTTCATAAGGCGTCGTCTCAACGGATTTTGATGGTGCCCTATTTAACGTGAATGCGGCCGTCTCTAGAGCGTATCCCCAAAACGATAGCGGTAAATCAGTAAGAGACATCATAGATCGCACCATATCTAGTAAAGTACGATTACGATGTTCGGACATACCATTACGTTGTGGTGTTCCAGGTGGCGTGAGTTGCGAAACTATTCCACAATTTTTCAAATGTACACCAAACTCGTAACTCAAATATTCTCCACCACGATCAGATCGTAGAAACTTTATTTTCTTGTTACGATGATTTTCCACTTCACTCTGAAATTCTTTGAACTTTTCAAATGTTTCAGACTTATGTTTCATTAAGTAGATATACCCATATCTGCTTAAATCATCTGTGAAGGTGAGAAAATAATGATATCCACCACGAGCCTCAATATTCATCGGACCGCATACATCTGTATGTATGATTTCCAACAAATATGTTGCTCTCTCCATAGTACCGGAGAACGGTGTTTTAGTCATCTTGCCCATGAGGCACGGTTCGCAAGTACCAAGTGATTCATAATCAAGTGGTTCCAAAAGTCCATCGGTATGGAGTTTCTTCATGCGCTTTACACCGATATGACCTAAACGGCAGTGCCACAAATAAGTTGCACTATCATTATCAACTCTGCATCTTTTGGCTTCTACATTATGAATATGTGTATCACTACTATCGAGATTTAACAAGAATAGACCACTCTTCAAGGGTGCATGACCATAAATGATATTACTCATATAAATAGAACAACCATTATTCTCTGATTTAAATGAAAAACCGTCTCGCATTAAACAAGATCCAGATATAATGTTCATGCTCAACGCTGGCACCAAATAACAATTATCTAGGTCTAATATTAATTCCGAAGGTAGATGTAGAGGTAGCGTGCCGACCGCGATCACATCGACTTTGGAACCGTTTCCCACGCGCATCATCACCTCGTCCTTAGCCAATCTTCGCTTAATCCGTAGTCCCTGTTTCGAGTTGAAAATATTAGCAACAGAACCAGTATCAAATACCCAGGTGCTACTGCGAGCATTACTAAGGTACACATCAATAACATGTATATCACATATACCTTTGTTCACCTTGCCATCCTTCTTATCCGCCAAATACTTGGGGCAGTTCCGCTTCCAGTGACCAGTCTGCTTGCAGTAGAAGCACTCAGTTTCAGGCTTAGGTCCAGACTTGGGCTTCTTTTCCTGAGCAGCAACTTGCTTGCCGTTCTTCTTGAAGTTCCCTTTCTTCTTCCCTTTGCCCTTTTTCTTGAAACTAGTGGTCTTGTTAACCATCAACACTTGATGCTCCTTCTTGATTTCTACCTCCACAGCTTTCAGCATTGCGAAGAGCTCGGGAATAGTCTTGTTCATCCCTTGCATATTATAGTTCATCACGAAGCTCTTGTAGCTTGGTGGCAGTGATTGGAGAATTCTGTCAATGACGCAATCATCTGGAAGATTAACTCCCATCTGAATCAAGTGATTGTTATACCCAGACATTTTGAGTATATGCTCACTGACAGAACTGTTCTCCTCCATCTTGCAGCTATAGAACTTATTGGAGACTTCATATCTCTCAATCCGGGCATTTGCTTTCAATATTAACTTCAACTCCTGGAACATCTCATATGCTCCATGACATTCAAAACGTCGTTGAAGTCCCGATTCTAAGCCGTAAAGCATGGCACACTGAACTATCGAGTAGTCATCAGCTTTGCTCTGCCAGACGTTCATAACATCTGGTGTTGCTCCAGCAGCAGGCCTGGCACCCAGCGGTGCTTCCAGGACGTAATTCTTCTGTGCGGCAATGAGGATAATCCTCAAGTTACGGACCCAGTCCGTGTAATTGCTACCATCATCTTTCAACTTTGCTTTCTCAAGGAACGCATTAAAATTCAACGGAACAACAGCACGAGCCATCTATCTATAATCAACATAAACAGGCAAGATACTATCAGGTACTAAGTTCATGATAAATTTAAGTTCAATTAATCATATTACTAAAAAACTCCCACTTAGATAGACATCCCTCTAATCCTCTAAGTGATCACGTGATCCAAATCAACTAAACCATGTCCGATCATCACGTGAGATGGAGTAGTTTCATCGGTGAACATCATTATGTTGATCATATCTACTATATGATTCACGATCGACCTTTCGGTCTCCGTGTTCCGAGGCCATATCTGTATATGCTTGGCTCGTCAAGTATAACCTGAGTATTCCGCGTGTGCAACTGTTTTGCACCCGTTGTATTTGAACGTAGAGCCTATCACACCCGATCATCACGTGGTGTCTCAGCACGAAGAACTTTCGCAACGGTGCATACTCAGGGAGAACACTTCTTGATAATTTCGTGAGAGATCATCTTATAATGCTACCGTCAATCAAAGCAAGATAAGATGCATAAAAGATAAACATCACATGCAATCAATATAAGTGATATGATATGGCCATCATCATCTTGTGCTTGTGATCTCCATCTCCGAAGCACCGTCATGATCACCATCGTCACCGGCGCGACACCTTGATCTCCATCGTAGCATCGTTGTTGTCTTGCCAATCTTATGCTTCCACGACTATCACTACCGCTTAGTAATAAAGTAAAGTATTACATCGCGATTGCATTGCATACAATAAAGCGACAACCATATGGCTCCTGCCAGTTGCCGATAACTTGGTTACAAAACATGATCATCTCATACAATAAAATTTAGCATCATGCCTTGACCATATCACATCACAACATGCCCTGCAAAAACAAGTTAGACGTCCTCTACTTTGTTGTTGCAAGTTTTACGTGGCTGCTACGGGCTTTAAGTAAGAACCAATCTCACCTACGCATCAAAACCACAACGATAGTTTGTCAAATAGACTCCGTTTTAACCTTCTCAAGGACCGGGCGTAGCCACACTCGGTTCAACTAAAGTTGGAGAGACAGTCGCCCGCAAGCCATCTATGTGCAAAGTACGTCGAGGGAACCGGTCTCGCGTAAGCGTACGCGTAAGGTTGGTCCGAGTCGTCTCGTCCAACAATACCGCCGAACCAAAGTATGACATGCTGGTAGGCAGTATGACTTATATCGTCCACAACTCACTTGTGTTCTACTCGTGCACATAACATCAAACCATAAAACCTAGGCTCTGATACCACTGTTGGGGAACGTAGTAATTTCAAATTTTTCCTACGCACACGCAAGATCATGGTGATGCATAGCAACAAGGGGGAGAGTCTGATCTACGTACCCTTGTAGATCGCAACGGAAGCATTGACACAACGTAGAGGAAGTAGTCATACGTCTTCTTCCCGATCCGACCGATCCAAGCACCGTTACTCCGGCACCTCCGAGTTCTTAGCACACGTACAGCTCGATGACGATCCCCGGGCTCCGATCCAGCAAAGCTTCGGGGAGGAGTTCTGTCAGCACGACGGCATGGTGACGATCTTGATGTTCTACCGACGCAGGGCTTCGCCTAAGAACTACAACGATATGATCGAGGTGGAATATGGTGGCAGGGGGCACCGCACACTGCTAAGGAACGATCTCAATGATCAACTTGTGTGTCTAGAGGTGCCCCCTGCCCCCGTATATAAAGGATCCAAGGGGGAGGGGCTGGCCGGCCAAGAGGAGGGCGCAGGAGGAGTCCTACTCCTACCGGGAGTAGGACTCCCCCCCCCCCAATCCTATTCCAAATAGGACTCCCAAGGGGGAAAGAGAGAGAGAGGTGGCCGGCCACTTCTCCTAGCCCTAATAGGACTAGGGGAGGGGGGAGGCGTGCAGCCCACCATGGCAGCCCCTTTTCACCTTTCTGCTAAAGCCCAATAAGGCCCATATGGCTCCCGGGGGGTTCCGGTAACCTCCCGGTAATCCAGTAAAATCCCGATTTTACCCGGAACACTTCCGATATCCAAATATAGGCTTCCAATATATCAATCTTTATGTCTCGGCCATTTCGAGACTCCTCGTCATGTCCGTGATCATATCCGGGACTCCGAACTACCTTCGGTACATCAAAATGCATAAACTCATAATAACTGTCATCGTAACATTAAGCGTGCGGACCCTACGATTCGAGAACAATGTAGACATGACCGAGACACGTCTCCGGTCAATAACCAACAGCGGGACCTGTATGCCCATATTGGCTCCTACATATTCTACGAAGATCTTTATCGGTTAGACCGCATAACAACATACGTTGTTCCCTTTGTCATCGGTATGTTACTTGCCCGAGATTCGATCGTCGGTATCCAATACCTAGTTCAATCTCGTTACCGGCAAGTCTCTTTACTCGTTCTATAATACATCATCCCGCAACTAACTCATTAGTTGCAATGCTTGCAAGGCTTGTGTAATGTGCATTACCGAGAGGGCCCAGAGATACCTCTCCGACAATCGGAGTGACAAATCCTAATCTCGAAATACGCCAACCCAACATCTACCATTGGAGACACCTGTAGTACTCCTTTATAATCACCCAGTTACGTTGTGACGTTTGGTAGCACCCAAAGTGTTCCTCCGGCAAACGGGAGTTGCATAATCTCATAGTCATAGGAACATGTATAAGTCATGAAGAAAGCAATAGCAACATACTAAACGATCGGGTGCTAAGCTAATGAAATGGGTCATGTCAATCAGATCATTCAACTAATGATGTGACCTTGTTAATCAAATAACAACACATTGTTCATGGTAAGGAAACTTAACCATCTTTGATTAACGAGCTAGTCAAGTAGAGGCATACTAGTGACACTCTGTTTGTCTACGTATTCACACATGTATTATGTTTCCGGTTAATACAATTCTAGCATGAATAATAAACATTTATCATGATATAAGGAAATAAATAATAACTTTATTATTGCCTCTAGGGCATATTTCCTTCATCCATCTCTGCCTAGTATGTTTTGACACGGGCAAGGGCCATCCGCACACCCTCTACACACGCCGACCTCTTCATCGCGTTGATGTGCGGCACCGCACCAAGGAACTGCTGCACCAAACTAAAATAACTATTCGGTTTTGGCCTTTCCGGCCATAGATGATCCACAACAGACCTCATGGCGAGTCCGGACAATCTATTAAGCTCGGCCCATTCGGCCAGCCGATCAGTCAATGGAAGCGGACGCTCTGGAACATTAAATTGTGACCAGAATAGCTTGTCCACTTCGCGATCTTTTTGATCTCGGAAGTATTCGGCCGCATCGACAGCACTCGCCGCCAAGTCCAGATATGCGTCCGCAGAACTCCACAGCCGGTCCAAAGGGGCATACCGAGGATCTCCAAACTTCCTCCGCGGCATAAAGGGCTTCCCAGCCGCGATATCCCCAGCTTGATGCAGCTCCTCCTTCTTCACTCTCATTGCAGAGCGGGTGTCTTTGGTCGCCATTGTGGCCTTTTCAAGGTCCGTCGCCTTCGCCCGGTTTTCTTCTTCAAGAAGCTGGTAACGGTCAGCAACATCTTTTAACTCTACAGCCATCTTGGCTATTTTTTCTTTGCTCTCGCAATGCGCGGCCTGTTCGGCCCTTAACTCTTCGGCCGCCTTTAAAGCGGATGCATTACTACTCCTGGCTTGCTCCATGGCTCGAGAAAGCTCCGCCCGAAGGGTCTCCACGATGGCAGCTCCATCTGCAGTCACAACATATTAGAGATACTGGCATCATGCTGCTCTTATTATGTGACAATCACCAGAAAAATCACTCACCCTGTGCCTCGTCAAGCCGCTTGTTAACAAGCACGATGTCGGCATCTACCGCATCTAGTTGCCGCCTTAGTTCGGCAAACTCATCAGTCCGGCTAGCCACCGGACCTTCAATCACCTACACATAAAGGCGGTCTGGTTATTACCTGGGACTATGATCCTCTGTTTGCCGCCGTTTTCGACGACAACTATCTACATGGGGCACATCTAAAAATGTGCGGTACTGTAAAAAATGTACATCATTTCGCGTACCTCAAAACCCTTCAGTAGACTCATAAAGGCTTCATGCAACCCGCTTTCGGCGGATGAAATCCTTTCAATCACCGCACCCATCAACGTGTGGTGCTCTTCTGAGATAGCCGCTTGCTCTAGCAGATCCCTCAGTATGTCCGACCGCACACCAGACAGTGCCGGACTCTTTCGATTGCTCTCTTCAAGAGCCGGATACTGAGGACTTCGGGTGGCCATAGGACTACCTTCTGGCCTTGCCTGACCAAGACAAACCCGCCGCGACGACACCTCGGGGTCACCCGCTTCATGAGGCGGCATGGCGGGGGGAGGAGTTTCGCTCTCCATCATCTCTGGAAGAAGATCCCCTGAAGACGAGCTCTGCTAAGAAGGACTAAGATCCGAACTGCAAGATAAATACTTCGGTTATTTTCCTCAGAAGTAAGGCGAGATATTTTCATTATTAAGTACCCTTTTACTTACAGCTCGGTGGAGGGCTGATCCCCTTGAGGGCATAGTGCGGCCGGGGTATCCCCCGGGGCAGGACCCTCCGGCGAAGTTTTCTTCCCCCGTTTGGAGACCATAGTCTCCGGGTCCTCAGAGGCGGTTCTCTTCCTTCCTTGGAGAGAGGAAGTTTCAGTTCCTCCTTCCCGGTTTTCCTCCTTCATGGAGGCGCTAACCTCCTCGTTCCCCCCTTTATCTTCTCCCGAGGGCGCATGATAAGGCGCGATCTCCAGCATCCTGGTTAACACGGGATTTGGTGAGGTCTCAGGGAGGGGGGCCGGAAACCTGATCAACTTTGCCTTCGCTATCCAATCCTGGTCAAAGAGCGGATTTTTTAGGGCAACATTGCGATAAATGAACGGACAGTGTGTTCGGATGTGGGGCTACTTACTTGGGTATCCGGTCGATTGCAGCTCAGACCTGCATCCTCAGTGATGTCCGGACACATTATTTGTGGTCCGAAGAACAATTTGTACATCTCTTCGTGCGGCATGCCAAGGAAATGTTGAATAGCTTGCGGCCCTTCTCGGTTGAATTCCCACATGCGAAGGGACCGGCGTTTGCAAGGCTGGATTCGACGAACTAGCATAACTTGCACTACCGTAGCCAGACTGAAATCTCTCTCAAAGAGATCTCGGATACGGCTTTGCAGTATTGGCACGTCCTTGGCTGGACCCCAGCTCAGCCCCTTGCTGATCCATGACATCTGTTGTGGTGGGGGGCCTGAGCGAAAGGTGGGGGCAGCTACCCACTTGGCACTTCGGGGAGCTGTGATGTAGAACCACTCTCGCTGCCACAATCCGGACACCTCCAGGAAGCAACCCTCGGGCCATGGAGTGTCAGTGATTTTGCTTATTAAAGCGCCTCCGCACGTTGTGTGCTACCCCTCGATCATCTTCGGCTTCACATCGAAGGTCTTGAGCCACAGGCTGAAGTGAGGGGTAATGCGGAGGAAGGCCTCACATACGACAATAAATGTCGAGATGTGAAGAAGGGAATCCGGAGCCAGATCGTGAAAATCTAGCCCATAATAGAACATAAGACCCCTAACACAGGGATCCAGAGCGAGGCCCAGTCCTCGGAGGAAGTGGGAGACGAACACAACGGTCTCGTTGGGTTCGGGAGTAGGGACGACCTGCCCTTGAGCGGGCAGCCGATGCGAAATCTCAGCGGTCAGATATCTGGTCTCTCTCAACTTCTTGATGTCCTCCTCCATGACGGAGGAAGGCATCCACCGACCTTGAGGGTTGGATCCGGACATAGTTGAAGGTCCGAAGCACCTGACCTGAGCTTTGGGTGTTAGAACTCGAGGCGGGGGGAGGATTTGATTGAGCACGAGAGGGAAAAAAGAAAAGGCCTTGTCCCCTTTATAAAGAGGGTGCATATCAAGCGTCCGCCTCGTGGCCGTTTGGGACTTGCCTAAGATCTAGGAGTCCTACCAATAGGCACGTTTGGGTTACCCACGCCCGTAGTGATGAGAATCCCGTAATAAAGGGGACACGATCTCTGCTTCAACAAGACGTGCCAAGTTAACCACCTCGCGAAGCACGCTGAGATGGGTTATGAAAAATGGTTCGAATAAAGACCTGGCTGTGGTGTGATGTCACACTACGGGATACGTCAGCAGATTAGATTTGTGGAAATATTATTCTCTCTACGATGGTGTGTGGAACTTGTTTTGCAGAGCCGGACACGATCCTCGTGTTCAAAATCTTTTATGAAGTATTCGGAAGAGGAACCCGCCTTGCAATGCCGAAGACAATCTACGCGTCGGACTCATCATCATTGAAGCCTGGTTCAGGGGCTACTGAGGGAGTCCTGGATTAGGGGGTACCTGGACATCCGGACTATATCCTTTGGCCGGACTGTTGGACTATGAAGATACAAGATTGAAGACTTCGTCCCGTGTCCGGATGGGACTCTCCTTGGCGTGGAAGGCAAGCTTGGCAATACGGATATGTCGATCTCCTTCCTTGTAACTGACTCTATGTAACCCTAGCCCCCTCCGGTGTCTATATAAACTGGAGGGTTTAGTCCGTAGGACCAACAACAAACAATCATACCATAGGCTAGCTTCTAGGGTTTAGCCTCTTCGATCTCGTGGTAGATCAACTCTTGTACTACTCATATTATCAAGAACAATCGAGCAGGACGTAGGGTATTACCTCCATCAAGAGGGCCCGAACCTGGGTAAACATCGTGTCCCCTGCCTCCTGTTACCATCCGCCTTAGATGCACAGTTCGGGACCCCCTACCCGAGATCCGCCGGTTTTGACACCGACAAGCACCCCCTCTAGCTATCCTTTCTCAAGGCTAAATACTTCCCGGACTCGAGCCCCATGTTTGCTTTTTCTACTGGTAGTTCTCAGTTCTGGCTTCAGCTTGTTAAAGTCCATCTGATTTTTCAGTATTTGGTCAAGTACACATGGAGCGCCTTCAAGAACTTCTTCAAAGTAGTGCTCGGCAGCCACTCGGCCTATGGCCGAACCCTGTGCCGCAACAGTGGTGGCATCCATCTCTGCCCAGTATGTTTTGACACGGGCAAGGGCCAGCCGCACACGCTCTACACACGCCGACCTCTTCATCGCGTTGATGTGCGGCACCACACCAAGGAACTGCTGCACCAAACTAAAATAACTATTCGGTTTTGGCCTTTCCGGCCACAAATGATCCACAATAGACCTCATGCGAGTCCGGACAATCTATTAAGCTCGGCCCATTCGGCCAGCCGATCAGTCAATGGAAGCGGATGCTCTGGAACATTAAAATGTGACCAGAATAGCTTGTCCACTTCGCGATCTTTTTGATCTCGGAAGTATTCGGCCGCATCGACAGCACTCACCGCCAAGTCCCGATATGCGTCCGCAGAACTCCACAGCCGCTCCAAAGGGGCGTACCGAGGATCTCCAAACTTCCTCCGCAGCATAAAGGGCTTCCCAGCCGCGATATCCCCAGCTTGATGCAGCTCCTCCTTCTTCGCTCTCATTGCAGAGCGGGTGTCTTTGGTCACCATTGTGGCCTTTTCCAGGTCCGTCGCCTTCGCCCGGTTTTCTTCTTCAAGAAGCTGGTAACGGTCAGCAACATCTTTTAACTCTACAGCCATCTTGGCTATTTTTTCTTTGCTCTCGCAATGCGCGGCCTGTTTGGCCCTTAACTCTTCGGCCGCCTTTAAAGCGGACGCATTACTACTCCTTGCTTGCTCCATGGCTCGAGCAAGCTCCGCCCGAAGGGTCTCCACGGTGGCAGCTCCATCTGCAGTCACAACATATTAAAGATACTAGCATCATGCTGCTCTTATTATGTGACAATCACCAGAAAAATCACTCAGCCACCTTAGTTCGGCAAACTCATCAGTCCGGCTAGCCACCGGACCTTCAATCACCTACACATAAAGACGGTCTGGTTATTACCTGGGACTATGATCCTCTGTTTGCCGCCGTTTTCGACGACAACTATCTACATGGGGCACATCTAAAAATGTGCGGTACTGTAAAAAATGTACATCATTTCGCGTACCTCAAAACCCGTCAGTAGACTCATAAAGGCTTCATGCAACCCGCTTTCGACGGATGAAATCCTTTCAATCACTGCACCCATCAACGTGTGGTGCTCTTCTGAGATAGCCGCTTGCTCTAGCAGATCCCTCAGTACGTCCGACCGCACACCAGACAGTGTCGGACTCTTTCGATTGCTCTCTTCAAGAGCCGGATACTGAGGACTTCGGGTGGCCATAGGACTACCTTCTGGCCTTGCCTGATCAAGACAAACCCGCCGCGACGACACCTCGGGGTCGCCCGCTTCATGAGGCGGCATGGCGGGGGGAGGAGTTTCGCTCTCCATCATCTCTGGAAGAAGATCCCCTGAAGACGAGCTCTGCTAAGAAGGACTAAGATCCGAACTGCAAGAAAAATACTTCGGTTATTTTCCTCAGAAGTAAGGCGAGATATTTTCATTATTAAGTACCCTTTTACTTACAGCTCGGTGGAGGGCTGATCCCCTTGAGGGCATAGTGCGGCCGGGGTATCCCCCGGGGCAGGACCCTCCGGCGAAGTTTTCTTCCCCCGTTTGGAGACCATAGTCTCCGGGTCCTCAAAGGCGGTTCTCTTCCTTCCTTGGAGAGAGGAAGTTTCAGTTCCTCCTTCCCGGTTTTCCTCCTTCATGGAGGCGCTAACCTCCTCGTTCCCCCCTTTATCTTCTCCCGAGGGCGCATGATAAGGCGCGATCTCCAGCATCCTGGTTAACACGGGATTTGGTGAGGTCTCAGGGAGGGGGGCCGGAAACCTGATCAACTTTTCCTTCGCTATCCAATCCTGGTCAAAGAGCGGATTTTTTAGGGCAACATTGTGATAAATGAACGGACAGTGTGTTCGGATGTGGGGCTACTTACTTGGGTATCCGGTCGATTGCAGCTCAGACCTGCATCCTCAGTGATGTCCGGACACATTATTTGTGGTCCGAAGAACAATTTGTACATCTCTTTGTGCGTCATGCCAAGGAAATGTTGAATAGCTTGCGGCCCTTCTGGGTTGAATTCCCACAAGCGAAGGGACCGGCGTTTGCAAGGCTGGATTCGACGAACTAGCATAACTTGCACTACCGTAGCCAGACTGAAATCTCTCTCAAAGAGATCTCGGATACGGCTTTGCAGTATTGGCACGTCCTTGGCTGGACCCCAGCTCAGCCCCTTGCTGATCCATGACATCAGTTGTGGTGGGGGGCCTGAGCGAAAGGTGGGGGCAGCTACCCACTTGGCACTTCGGGGAGCTGTGATGTAGAACCACTCTCGCTGCCACAATCCGGACACCTCCAGGAAGCAACCCTCGGGCCATGGAGCGTCAGTGATTTTGCTTATTAAAGCGCCTCCGCACATTGTGTGCTGCCCCTCGATCATCTTCGGCTTCACATCGAAGGTCTTGAGCCGCAGGCTGAAGTGAGGGGTAATGCGGAGGAAGGCCTCACATACGACAATAAATGTCGAGATGTGAAGAAGGGAATCCGGAGCCAGATCGTGAAAATCTAGCCCATAATAGAACATAAGACCCCTAACACAGGGATCCAGAGCGAGGCCCAGTCCTCGGAGGAAGTGGGAGACGAACACAACGGTCTCGTTGGGTTCGGGAGTAGGGACGACCTGCCCTTGAGCGGGCAGCCGATGCGAAATCTCAGCGGTCAGATATCTGGTCTCTCTCAACTTCATGATGTCCTCCTCCATGACGGAGGAAGGCATCCACCGACCTTGAGGGTTGGATCCGGACATAGTTGAAGGTCCGAAGCACCTGACCTGAGCTTTGGGTGTTAGAACTCGAGGCGGGGGGAGGATTTGATTGAGCACGAGAGGGGAAAAAAGAAAAGGCCTTGTCTCCTTTATAAAGAGGGTGCATATCAAGCGTCCGCCTCGTGGCCGTTTGGGACTTGCCTAAGATCTAGGAGTCCTACCAATAGGCACATTTGGGTTACCCACGCCCGTAGTGATGAGAATCCCGTAATAAAGGGGACACGATCTCTGCTTCGACAAGACGTGCCAAGGAAACCACCTCGCAAAGCACGCTGAGATGGGTTATGAAAAATGGTTCGAATAAAGACCTGGCTGTGGTGTGATGTCACACTACGGGATACGTCAGCAGATTAGATTTGTGGAAATATTATTCTCTCTACGATGGTGTGTGGAACTTGTTTTGCAGAGCCGGACACAATCCTCGTGTTCAAAATCTTTTATGAAGTATTCGGAAGAGGAACCCGCCTTGCAATGCCGAAGACAATCTACGTGCCGGACTCATCATCATTGAAGCCTGGTTCAGGGGCTATTGAGGGAGTCCTGGATTAGGGGGTACCTGGACATCCGGACTATATCCTTTGGCCGGACTGTTGGACTATGAAGATACAAGATTGAAGACTTCGTCCCGTGTCCGGATGGGACTCTCCTTGGCGTGGAAGGCAAGCTTGGCAATACGGATATGTCGATCTCCTTCCTTGTAACTGACTCTATGTAACCCTAGCCCCCTCCGGTGTCTATATAAACTGGAGGGTTTAGTCCGTAGGACCAACAACAAACAATCATACCATAGGCTAGCTTCTAGGGTTTAGCCTCTTCGATCTCGTGGTAGATCAACTCTTGTACTAATCATATTATCAAGAACAATCGAGCAGGACGTAGGGTATTACCTCCATCAAGAGGGCCCGAACCTGGGTAAACATTGTGTCCCCTGCCTCCTGTTACCATCCGCCTTAGACGCACAGTTCGGGACCCCCTACCCGAGATCCGCCGATTTTGACACCGACAAGCACCCCCTCTGGCTATCCTTTCTCAAGGCTAAATACTTCCCGGACTCGAGCCCCATGTTTGCTTTTTCTACTGGTAGTTCTCAGTTCTGGCTTCAGCTTGTTAAAGTCCATCTGATTTTTCAGTCTTTGGTCAAGTTTGTAGTTAGGAATTGTAATTCCACTCGTTTCTGGTTAGACTGGTGGGTTGGGGATTCCACCCTTGCGGTGGCATTCCGGGCTTTATTTTCTTACTGCTCTGAGTCGGAGATCTCTATCTTTGAGCTCTCGGTTAATAATTGGGACCTAGCCCTCCGTTGATCCCTTTCTCCTGCAGAGTTGGAAGACTGGCATCGTCTTACCGCCTGCTTCCATGTGATCTCGGATGAAGAAGACACGGTTGTCTGGCCTCACTCCTCTTCTGGGCGCTTTTCGGTTAAATCTGCCTACGCTAAGCTTATATTCGGCTCCCATACATCCAAATTTAAGTGCATTTGTAAGGCCCGTATCCCTCCTAAGATCAAAATCTTCATGTGGCAAGCTTTCCGTGGGAAGCTTCCCGCGGCTGATCAAATCCGGAAAAGGAATGGCCCGGGTTGTGATAGATGCCTTTTATGTGGGGCCATTGAAAATACCGAGCATATTTTCTTTCACTGTTCTTTGGCCCAATTTCTTTGGAGCTGTATTCGGCATTGGCTTCACATTAATTGGAATCCCTCTTCCTTCGAGGACCTGCGGCGTCACGCGAGTGGTTTATCTGGGTTGGCTAAAAGGGTGCTCTGGGTTGGTTTTGTGGCGATCTGTTGGTCGCTGTGGACTACTAGAAATAAGTTTGTTGGAAATATGCCCTAGAGGCAATAATAAAATGGTTATTATTATATTTCCTTGTTCATGATAATTGTCTATTGTTCATGCTATAATTGTATTAACCGGAGACCGTAATACATGTGTGAATATGTAGACCACAATATGTCCCTAGTAAGCCTCTAGTTGACTAGCTCGTTGATCAATAGATGGTTACGGTTTCCTGACCATGGACATTGGATGTTGTTGATAATGGGATCACATCATGAGGAGAATGATGTGATGGACAAGACCAAATCCTAAGAATAGCACAAGATCGTGTAGTTCGTCTGCTAAAGCTTTTCTAATGTCAAGTATCATTTCCTTAGACCATGAGATTGGGCAACTTCTGGATACCGTAGGAATGCTTTGGGTGTGCCAAACATCACAATGTAACTGGGTGGCTATAAAGGCACACTACGGGTATCTCCAAAAGTGTCTGTTGGGTTGGCACGAATCGAGACTGGGATTTGTCACTCCGTGTGACGGAGAGGTATCTCTGGGCCCACTCGGTAGGACATCATCATAATGAGCTCAATGTGACCAAAGAGTTGATCACGGGATGATGTGTTATGGAATGAGTAAAAGTGACTTGTCGGTAACAAGATTGAACGAGGTATTGGGATACCGACGATCGAATCTCGGGCAAGTATCGTACCGATTGACAAAGGGAATTGTATACATGATTGATTGAATCCCCGACATCATGGTTCATCCGATGAGATCATCGTGGAACATGTGGGAGCCAACATGGGTATCCAGATCCCGCTGTTGGTTATTGGCCAGAGAGCTGTCTCGGTCATGTCTGCATGATTCCCAAACTCATAGGGTCTACACACTTAAGGTTCGGTGACTCTAGAGTTGTTATGGTGAGGGAGTCCTGGATTAGGGGGTCTCCGGACAACCAGACTATATCCTTTGGCCGGACTGTTGGACTATGAAGATACAAGATTGAAGACTTCGTCCCGTATCCAGATGGGACTCTACTTGGTGTGGAAGGCAAGCTAGACAATACGGATATGTATATCTCCTCCTTTGTAACCGACCTTGTGTAACCCTAGCCCCCTCCGGTGTCTATATAAACCGGAGGGTTTTAGTCCGTAGGACAACATACAATCATACCATAGGCTAGCTTCTAGGATTTAGCCACTCTAATCTCGTGGTAGATCAACTCTTGTAATACTCATATCATCAAGAACAATCAAGCAGGACGTAGGGTGTTACCTCCATCAAGAGGGCCCGAACCTAGGTAAACATCATGTCCCCTGCCTCCTTTTACCATCCGCCTTAGACGCACAGTTCGGGACCCCCTACCCGAGATCCGCCGGTTTTGACACCGACATTGGTGCTTTCATTGAGAGTTCCACTTTGTCGTCACCATAAGGCTTGATGGCTCCTTCGATCATCACTAGCGATGCGGTCCAGGGTGAGGCTTTCCTCCCCGGACAGATCTTCGTATTCGGCGGCTTCGCACTACGGGCCAATTCGTTTGGCCATCTTGAGCAGATCGAAAGCTACGCCCCTGGCCATCAGGCCATATTTGGAAACTTGAGCTAGACAGACGACATCCGCGGATACTTGATCTTCGATGGATTCGAGCCCATGTTGGACATGCCGCACAGTCCCGACGAGCAAGACGTAACTCTGCCGTCGGACAGTGTTCGGGAGATCGCATCCGCAGCTACTCCAGCCTTTAATCCGGAGCAAATCACGCCATCCGAGAGCGAAGGGATGGACCCCGCCATGGAGGACGCACTCTCAGTGGCGATAGAGCCAGATACTGACTTCACCCCTTACGAGAGCCGTGTCACTGAACCACTGGATTTATCCCCGGCCACGGACTCCGAGCCACCTACATCCGTGCCTGTCGAATCCGACGGGGCACCGATCATGGAGTCCACCTCCGCGGATATATTTCAGCACTCACCTTTCAGAGATGTGCTAAATTCATTAAGGTCTCTCTCCATGTTGGCCCATAGTAGCACCAGTGACCCAAGCACATCCGAAGTCAAGGATGGCAATGGTAAACCACGATGCAACAAAAACAAGCGTCGAAATAAAGAAGGTAGCCCAGATAAACCGGCGGTAAATGCCGGATTCAGGGGCTCCCGACCAGGTAAGCGGAAAAAGCCTTTCAAAGGCAACAGAGAAGGACAATCTGGCCTAAACAAAATTCTTGGCAAACTCTGTCAGATTCACGGCACCCCAGACAAACCTGCAAATCATACCCATAGAGAATGTTGGGTCTTCAGGCAGGCGGGTAAGCTAAATGCCAAACATAAAGAGGAAGAGACACCAAGCGAAGACGAGGATGAACCTCGCCAGCAAAGCGTCGGAGGACAAAAAAAGTTCCCACCAGAGGTTAAAACAGTAAACGTGATCCATGTGACAAAGAGGAGAAGCAATCACGCACTCCGATGCACACGCGCCATAGAGCCCGTCACCCCTAGGTCCAACCCCTGGTTGGCCTGCCCGATCACTTTTGATCGTAGGGTGCGAAGGACTGGCGGCCTTGGTGTTAGACCCAATAATAAATGGGTACCATTTCACAAGGGTCCTCATGGACGGCGGCAGTGATCTAAATCTGATATATCAGGACACAGTCCGCAAAATGGGGATAGACCCGACACAAATAAGCCACAATAATACTACCTTCAAGGGATTAATACCAGGCCAAGAGGCCCACTGCACAGGCTCTCTACTACTAGAGGTGGTATTCGGTTCTCCCGATAACTTCCGAAGTGAAACATTAACTTTTCACATCGCTCCATTCCGGAGTGATTTTCAAGCACTACTCGGAAGGGCGGCTTTCACTCGCTTTAACGCAATGCCGCATTATCCTTTTCTCAAGCTCAAGATGCCCAATCCACGAGGCGTCATCACAGTTAGCGGAAATACCAACCGTTCTTTACGTACGGAAGAGGACGCGGCGGCTCTAACAGCCGCACACTAGACGGCCTCACCAACTAGAAAAAATGGCAGGTCGTCAAGACCACGGACACGGTTAGACGAGTCCGGCGTTCCATCATACATGCATGAGATTGGTTTTCGAACCCTCATAAAACGATACTAGGGGCTTCCCGCGTGTAATCAGGGCCAGCCCGGCTCAACTAGGCTTCTCTGGAATTTTGATAATTCATTCTTCTTTTTGGCACGGCAACTTTCACCTAAGTTCTTTCCTTTTGCAGATGACAATCGTGCTACACCCGTCCAGACACGGCACAATGGAGACACAAGCACAGACCTGCAGCAGGGACCCGCCCAAAGGTTTCTTTTTAGATTAAGACCCTGCGTAAACCTTTTTTACTGTCTCTTGTTGCTCACATCCTCCGGATACTCCACACAACCGAGAAGGATGCCAGCGTTATTGGCATGTGGCCACGCCAGGATTTTGCACGTACCTGGACACATGGGGTTTCTTATAAAGGGCATTGTTTAGCCTGGTACATGTTATAAAGACCAAACACCTTAGGGAGTGTTCGGCGTCGCGAGTTTGGCCCTATATGCATCAGCTCCGAATCATGTCTTTGGTCAAATGTTGGGTTTTCCCGACTCCCACGTTTTGGTACCTTACGTCCCGTTATATCGGCTAAGGTAGCACTGGGAGAACTACTGCGATTGTGCCCTAGTTCATCCGGATGAGCACCTCAGTAGAGAAAGCCGAAAACTGACTGTCATGATATAGCGAGAGACTGGTCAACCACTCGATGACTGATCGGAATCTTCGGGATTCCTCCGCATTAACTAAGGGTCGTTTTCCGGTCATGTACGTACGCGCCCCGTATTCGGACGAGCACGGAAGTACCAAGGGCTATATAGTAGCCCCACTATCAAACTCCTATGGCTAAGTGAAAGTGTTAAAGCAATATAGTCGGATTGCCTCGTTCGCTACGCTATCACCTCCTTAACGGACCAAGACGTTGGATCAAGTGTGGATATGCATCTTTTGCGAACACCCCCGCATTATATACGTGGGGGCGGAAGCAGACGACTGCAAACTTTCAGGTTATATACATATATACATAAATGGCCGCACAGGAGGCATCATAGTACTTTTAGGCAAAAGTATAAATACAGCCTTGATTAATTCAGTAAAACATTGTTTGTACAATGGGACTACATGTCACTGGAAAATAATATTCTTCGAGCACTGAGCCTCTATCAAACGAGCGCCTTCAAGGACTTCTTCAAAGTAGTGCTCGGTAGCCACTCGGCCTATGGTCGAACCCTGTGTCGCAATAGTGGTGGCCTCCATCTCCGCCCAGTATGTCTTGACACGGGCAAGGGCCATCCGCGCACCTTCTATGCACGCCGATCTCTTTACAGCATCGATGCGTGGCACAGCACCAAGGAATTGTTGCACTAAGCTAAACTAGCTATTCGGCCTTGGCCCTCCCGGCCATAGGTGATCCACAACGGACCTCATGGCAAGCCCGGATAACCTATGGAGCGCGGCCCACCCGGCCAATCGCTCATTCAACAGCAGCGGACGGACTGGAGCATGAAACTGTGACCAGAACAGCTTTTCCACTTCGGGACCTTTCTGATCCTTGAAGTACTCGACCGCATCAGCAGCACTTGCAGCCAAATCCATGTACGTGTCCGCAGAACTCCATAGCCGGTCCAGAGGAGCATACTTCGGATCTCCGAACTTACTCCACAACAAGAAGGGCTTCCCAGACACGATATCTGCAGCTTGATTCAGCTCCTCCTTCGTCACTCTAATTTTGGAGCGGGCTTCCTTGGCAGCCACCCGGGCCTTCTACAGGTCCGTCACCTTCACCCGGTTTTCTTCTTCAAGAAGCTGGTAATGGTCAGCAGCATCTTTTAACCCTACAGCCATCTTGGCTATTTTTTTCCTTGCTCTCACAATGCGCGGCCTGTTCGGCCCTTAACTCTTTGGCCGCCTTTAAAGCGGCTGCATTGCTACTCCTTGCTTGCTCCTTGGCTCGGGCAAGCTCTGCCCGAAGGGTCTCCATGGTGGCAGCTCCATCTGCAGTCACAACATATTAAAGATACTGGCATCATGCTGCTCTTATTATGTGACGATCACCAGAAAAAACACTCACCCTATGCCTCGTCAAGCCGCTTGTTGACAAGCACGATGTCGGCATCTGTCGCATCCAGTTGTCGCTTTAGTTCGGCAAACCCATCAGTCCGGCTAGCAACCAGAGCTTCAACCACCTACACATAAAGGCGGTCTGATTATTACCTAGGACTATGATCCTCTGTTTGCCGCCGTTCTCGACGACAACCAGAGTCTCAGGGGCTACTATCTGCATGGGCATACCTAACGTATGCGATACTGTTAAAGGCATACATTATTTCACGTACCTTGAAGCCTTTCAGTAGACTCATAAAAGCTTTGTGCAAACTGCTTTCAGCGGATGAAATCCTTTCAATTACCGTACCCATTAGCGTACGATGCGCTTCCGAGACGGCAGCTTGCCCTAGAAGATCCTTCAGCGCATCCGACCACACACTGTACGGACCCTTGTTGTCGCTCTCCTTAGGAGCCGGATACTGGGGATTCCAGGCAGCCAAAGTTTTATCCTCTGGCCCTAGTTGATCCGGAGATACCCTTCGCGATGACACTTCAAGGTCGCCCGCTTCTTGAGCTGGGGAGTCCGGGGGAGGCGTTTCGCTCTCCATCATCTCCGGAAGAAGATCCCCTGAAGATGAACTCTGTCGAGAAGGGCTGCGATCCGTATTACAATTTATAAGCATCGATTATTGTCTTCGGAAGTAAGGTAGGATATCTTCTCTATTAAGTACTTTTTGATTACTTACAGCTCGGTAGAGGGCTGATCCCCGCACGGACATTGTGCGGCAAGAATACCCTCCGAGGCAGGACCCTTTGGCGGAGATTTCTTCTCCTGTCTGGAAATCTTAGTTTCCGGATCTTCAGAGGTAGTCCTCTTCCTTTCCCGGGGAGAGAGCATGTCAGATTCTTCCCCTAGGTTATCCTCCCTCACGAAGGCGCTCATTCCCTCGGTTGGAATAGGTAGCGAAGGAGGCCCGCTTTCGCCCTCTTTATCCCCCCTTCCTCTTCCTTTGAGGGCACTAGACAAGGTGCTGGCTCGAGCATCTTTTCCAGCACCGGATTGTCCAAGCCCTCAGGAAGGGGGGCCGAACACCGGATCAACTTCGCCTTTGTTATCCAGTCCAGGTCAAAGAGCGATTCTTCAGAATGATGTCATGATAAATAAAAGGACAGTGTGTTCGGCCATGGGATTACTTACTTGGGTAGCGTGGCGGTTGCAGCTCAGGCCCACATCCTCGGTGGTGTCCAGACACTCTATTTGGGGTCCGAAGAACGATTTGTACATCTCCTCGTGCGTCATGCCGAGGAAATGTTGAATAGTGCGCAGTCCTTCCGGGTTGAATTCCCACATGCGGAGGGGCCGGCGTTTGCAAGGTTGGACTCGGCGAACCAGCATAACTTGCATTACCATAACCAGACTGAAATCTCCCTCGAAGAGATCTCGGATATGGCTCTGCAGTATTGGCACGTCCTTGGCTGGACCCCAGCTCAGCCCCCTGCTGATCCATGACATCAGTTGTGATGGGGGCCCGAGCGAAAGGTGGGGGCAGCTACCCATTTGGCACTTCGGGGAGCTGTGACGTAAAACCACTCCCGCTGCCACAATCCGGACACCTCTGGAAAGGAACCCTTTGGCCATGGAGCGTCAGCAATTTTGCTTATTAAAGTACCTCCGCACGCTGCGTACTGCCCCTCGACCGTCTTCGGTTTCACATCGAAGGTCTTGAGCCACAGGCCAAAGTAAGGGGTGATGCGGAGGAAGGCCTCACATATGACAATAAATGACGAGATGTGAAGAAGGGAATCCGGGGCTAGATCGTGAAAATCCAGCCCATAATAAAACATAAGACCCCTAAAAAGAGATCCAGAGTGAGGCCTAGTCCTCAGAGGAAGTGGGAGACGAACACAACGCTCTCGTTGGGTTCGGGAGTAAGGACGGCCTACCCTCGGGCGGGCAGCCTATGCGAAATTTCGGCGGTCAGACATCTGGCCTCCCTCAACTTCTTGATGTCCTCCTCCGTGACGGAGGAAGGCATCCACCAGCCTTGAAGGTTGGATCCGGACATGACTGAAGTTCCGAAGCACCTGACCTGAGCTTTGGGTGTTAGAACTTGAGGCGGCGGAAGGATTCGATTGAGCGTGGGAGGGGAAAATAAAAAGCCTTGTCCCCTGTCGGTGTCAAAACCGGCGGATCTCGGGTAGGGGGTCCCGAACTGTGCGTCTAGGCCGGATGGTAACAGGAGGCAAGGAACACGATGTTTTACGCAGCTTCGGGCCCTCTTGATGGAGGTAAAACCCTACGTCCTGCTTGATTGATATTGATGATATGGGTAGTACAAGAGTAGATCTACCACGAGATCAAGGAGGCTAAACCCTAGAAGCTAGCCTATGGTATGATTGTTGTATGATGAAGTTGTCCTATGGACTAAAACCCTCCGGTTTATATAGACACCAGAGAGGGTTAGGGTTACACAAAGTCGGTTACAATGGTAGGAGATCTTGAATATCCGCATCGCCAAGCTTGCCTTCCACGCCAAGGAAAGTCCCATCCGGACACGGGACGAAGTCTTCAATCTCGTATCTTCACAGTCCTGGAGTCCGGCTGAAGGTATAGTCCGGCTACCCGAACACCCCCTAATCCAGGACTCCCTCAGTAGCCCCTCAACCAGGCTTCAATGACGACGAGTCCGGCGTGCAGATTGTCTTCGGCATTGCAAGGCGGGTTCCTCCTCCAAATTCTTCATAAAAGTTTGTAAACACCAAGAGTAGTGTCCGGCTCTGCAAAATAAGTTTCCACGTATTGCCACAGAGAGAATAATATTAACACAAATCTAATCCGCTGACGTATTCCGCAGCATGACATCACACTACGGCCAAGCCTTTATTCGAATTGTTTTCACTTCTCCACCTCAGCGTGTTTTGCGAGGCGGTTTCCTTGGCACGTCTTGTCAAAGCAGAGATCATGTCCCCTTTATTTACGGGATTCTCATCAATACGGACGTGGGTAACCCAACCGCGTCATTTATCACGGTGCTTGGGAGGCAAGCGAGTTTTTCTAGGCTGGTGGGGACGCATAGTCGCATCCGCCCATATAAGGGGATAAGGATCCACCTTTTTACCTATGCCTTCTTCCTCCTTTGCCCATCCATCTTCTGCGCACCCGAGCTCCAGCGCCCAAGCCCGCACTTCCTACCTCAACCTTCTCCAACAATGTCCGGAGCGGGAGGCAAGTGGATGGTCTCCTCCGTCATGGAGGGCCATGTCAAAAAGCTAAGGAAGGCCGGATACTTGTCCAAAGACATCGTGCACCGGCTTCCTGAGGAGGGGCAGCTTCTCCCCACCCCAAGGCCCCATGAGAGGGTAGTATTTCTTCCCCACTTCCTCCGCGGACTGGGTTTTCCTCTCCACCCATTTGTCCGCGGGCTCATGTTCTACTATGGCCTAGATTTCCACGATCTGGCCACGAACTTCATCCTCAATATCTTGGCGTTTATCGTCGTGTGCGAGGCTTTCCTCTGCATCCGCCCCCATTTCGGCCTCTGGCTCAAGACCTTCAACGTCAAGCCAAAGGTGGTGCGCAGCAACCAGGCAGAGTGCGGAGGTGCCATGGCAGGCAAAATAGCCAACGTCCTATGGCTCGAGGGCTCCTTTGTGGAGACCTTGAAGGGGTGGCAGTCAGGGTGGTTTTACATCACTGAGCCACGCGATCCGAAGTGGATCGCAGCCCCTGAATTCCGATCCGGACCCCCTACGTGGCTCATGTCCTGGAAGGAGACGGGCTTGTCGTGGGGCGACGAAGAAGAGGTGACCGGACTGCAAAAATGCATCCAGTCCCTGGTGAACAAGAAACTCAAGCTTGTCAATGTATTCCAGGTCATGCTCGTCCGCCGGATCCTTCCGTGTCAAGAACGGGACTTCAATTTGTGGGAGTTCAACCCAGTGCAGCACCGAACTCTGAGCTGGTTCTTCGACATGATGTATGAAGATGTCTGGAAGGGGCTAACCAAAGGCGCCGAGGCTCCCGCATCCGCCTCCGAAGACCGCGGATTCAGCTCGCAGCGTCCTACTGGCGAGGTAAGATATTTTCATCTTTTACAGGATGTTAAGTTTTTTCATAGTTTGACTCTATGCGGGATCTAAACTCCCTCACCTTTGACAGGATTGGCAGGCGAAGTCCGGACTGATTAACTATCCGGCTCCCTTACCCGAAGACCCAGCCCCTGCTCTCCTAGTGAAGCTGCTAGTTCCGGCACCTTATGTGGTGCCGGAGAAGAAGGCCAAGAATAAGAAGGCACGGGGACTCGAAAGAGTTCCCGGCATATGGTGGTGTCGGACTCGTCGTCTGACGAGTCCGAGATGCACTCCTCCCGTGAAGACGACGAGGAGGAAGAAGAAACCTCTTCCCCTCCAGCGGGGGGAGGAAAGAAGAGGAAGGTCGCCCCTGAAGGAAATATGCCCTAGAGGCAATAATAAAGTTATTATTTATTTCCTCATATATCATGATAAATGTTTATTATTCATGCTAGAATTGTATTAACCGGAAACATAATACATGTGTGAATACATAGACAAACAGAGTGTCACTAGTATGCCTCTACTTGACTAGCTCATTAATCAAAGATGGTTATGTTTCCTAACCATGAACAAAGAGTTGTTATTTGATTAACGAGGTCACATCATTAGTTGAATGATCTGATTGACATGACCCATTTCATTATCTTAGCACCCGATTGTTTAGTATGTTGCTATTGCTTTCTTCATGACTTATACATGTTCCTATGACTATGAGATTATGCAACTCCCGTTTACCGGAGGAACACTTTGTGTGCTACCAAACGTCACAACGTAACTGGGTGATTATAAAGGTGCTCTACAGGTGTCTCCAAAGGTACTTGTTGGGTTGGCGTATTTCGAGATTAGGATTTGTCACTTCGAATGTCGGAGAGGTATCTCTGGGCCCTCTCGGTAATGCACATCACATAAGCCTTGCAAGCATTACAACAAATGTGTTAGTTGTGAGATGATGTATTACGGAACGAGTAAAGAGACTTGCCGATAACGAGATTGAACTAGGTATTGGATACCGACGGTCGAATCTCGGGCAAGTAACATACCGATGACAACGGGAACAACATATGTTGTTATGCGGTCTGACCGATAAAGATCTTCGTAGAATATGTAGGAGCCAATGTGGGCATCCAGGTCCCGCTATTGGTTATTGATCGGAGACGTATCTCGGTCATGTCTACATTGTTCTCGAACCGTAGGGTCCGCACGCTTAACGTTACGATGACAGTTATTATGAGTTTATGTATTTTGATGTACCGAAGGTTGTTCGGAGTCCCGGATATGATCATGGACATGACAAGGAGTCTCGCAATGGTCGAGACATAAAGATCGATATATTGGACGACTATATTCGGACACCGGAATTGTTCCGGGTGATTTCGGATAAAATTGGAGTGCCGGAGGGGTTACCGGAACCCCCTGGGGAAGTAATGGGCCTTATTGGGCCTGAGGGGAGAGAGAGGGTAGCAGCCCAGGAGGTGGCGCGCCCCCCCTCATGGGGAGTCCGAATAGGACTAGGAGGGGGGGCGCGGCCCCCCTTTCCCTCTTCCTCTCCCTCTCTTTCCTTCCCCCTCCCTATTCCTAGTTGGACTAGGAAAGGGGAGTCCTACTCCCACTAGGAGGAGGACTCCCCCCCCTCTCGTTGGCGCGCCCAAGGGCCGGCCGGCCTCCCCCTTGCTCCTTTATATACGGGGGCAGGGGCACCCTAGGACACACAAGTTGATCTTCGTGATCGTTCCTTAGCCGTGTGCGGTGCCCCCCTCCACGATATTACACCTTGATCATATTGTAGCGGTGCTTAGGGGAAGGCCTGTGACGGTTAAACATCAAGATCATCACCACGCCGTCGTGCTGACGAAACTCCTCCTCGAAGCTTTGCTGGATCGGAGCCCGGGGTGCGTCATCGAGTTGTACATGTGTCAAGAACTCGGAGGTGCTAGAGTAACGGTGCTTGGATCGGTTGGACCGGGAAGACGTACGACTACTTCCTCTATGTTGCGTCAACGCTTCCGCTTCGGTCTACGAGGGTACATAGACAACACTCTCCCCTCTCGTTGCTATGCATCACCATCATCTTGCGTGTGCGTAGGAATTTTTATGAAATTACTGCGTTCCCCAACAATGGTATCAGAGCCTAGGTTTTATGGTTTGATGTTATATGCACGAGTATAACACAAGTGAGTTGTGGGTGATATAAGTCATACTGCCTACCAGCATGTCATACTTTGGTTCGGCGGTATTGTTGGATGAAGCGGCCCGGACCGACATTACGCGTACACTTACGCGAGACCGGTTCTCCCGACGTGCTTTGCACATAGGTGTCTTGCGGGTGACAGTTTCTCCAACTTTAGTTGAACCGAGTGTGACTACGCCCGGTCCTTGCGAAGGTTAAAACGGCATCAACTTGACAAACTATCGTTGTGGTTTTGATGCGTAGGTAAGATTGGTTCTTGCTTAAGCCCGTAGCAGCCACGTAAAAATTGCAACAAACAAAGTAGAGGACGTCTAACTTGTTTTTGCAGGGCATGTTGTGATGTGATATGGTCAAGACATGATGCTAAATTTTATTTTAGGAGATGATCATGTTTTGTAATCGAGTTATTGGCAACTGGCAGGAGCCATATGGTTGTCGCTTTATTGTATGCAATGTAATCGCGCTGTAATGCTTTACTTTATCACTAAGCGGTAGCAATAGTCGTGGAAGCATAAGATTGGCGAGACGACAACGATGCTACGATGGAGATCAAGGTGTCGCGCCGGTGATGATGGTGATCATGACGGTGCTTCGAAGATGGAGATCACAAGCACAAGATGATGATGACCATATCATATCACTTATATTGATTGCATGTGGTGTTTATCTTTTTATGCATCTTATCTTGCTTTGATTGATGGTGGCATTATAAGATGATCTCTCACTAATTATCAAGAAGTGTTCTCCCTGAGTATGCACCGTTGCAAAAGTTCTTCGTGCTGAGACACCACGTGATGATAGGGTGTGATAGGCTCTACGTTCAAATACAACGGGTGCAAAACAGTTGCACATGCGGAATACTCAGGTTATACTTGACGAGCCAAGCATATACAGATATGGCCTCGGAACACGGAGACCGAAAGGTCGAGCGTGAATCATATAGTAGATATGATCAACATAGTGATGTTCACCAATGAAACTACTCCATCTCACGTGATGATCGGACATGGTTTAGTTGATTTGGATCACGTGATCACTTAGAAGATTAGAGGGATGTCTATCTAAGTGGGAGTTCTTAAGTAATATGATTAATTGAACTTAAATTTATCATGAACTTAGTCCCTGATAGTATCTTGCTTGTTTATGTTGATTGTAGATAGATGGCCCGTGCTGTTGTTCCATTGAATTTTAATGCGTTCCTTGAGAAAGCAAAGTTGAAAGATGATGGTAGCAATTACACGGACTGGGTCCGTAACTTGAGGATTATCCTCATTGCTGCATAGAAGAATTACGTCCTGGAAGCACCGCTGGGTGCCAGGCCTGCTGCAGGAGCAACACCAGATGTTATGAACGTCTGGCAGAGCAAAGCTGATGACTACTCGATAGTTCAGTGTGCCATGCTTTACGGCTTAGAACCGGGACTTCAACGATGTTTTGAACGTCATGGGGCATATGAGATGTTCCAGGAGTTGAAGTTAATATTCCAACAGAATGCCCGGATTGAGAGATATGAAGTCTCCAGTAAGTTCTATAGCTGCAAGATGGAGGAGAATAGTTTTGTCAGTGAACATATACTCAAGATGTCTGGGTATTGTAATCACTTGATTCAACTGGGAGTTAATCTTCCGGATGATTGCGTCATTGACATAATTCTCCAATCACTTCCACCAAGCTACAAGAGCTTCATGATGAACTATAATATGCAAGGGATGGATAAGACAATTCCCGAGCTCTTCGCAATGCTAAAGGCTGCGGAGGAAGAAATCAAGAAGGAGCATCAAGTGTTGATGGTCAACAAGACCACTAGTTTCAAGAAAAAGGGCAAAGGGAAAAAGAAGGGGAACTTCAAGAAGAACAGCAAGCAAGTTGCTGCTCAGGAGAAGAAACCCAAGTATGGACCTATGCCTGAAACTGAGTGCTTCTACTGCAAGCAGACTGGTCACTGGAAGCGGAACTGCCCCAAGTATTTGGCGGATAAGAAGGATGGCAAAGTGAACAAAGGTATATGTGATATACATGTTATTGATGTGTACCTTACTAGAGCTCGCAGTAGCACCTGGGTATTTGATACTAGTTCTGTTGCTAATATTTGCAACTTGAAACAGGGACTACGGATTAAGCGAACACTGGCAAAGGACGAGGTGACAATGCGCGTGGGAAATGGTTCCAAAGTCGATGTGATCGCGGTCGGCACGCTACCTCTACATCTACCTTCGGGATTAGTATTAGACCTAAATAATTGTTATTTGGTGCCAGCGTTGAGCATGAACATTATATCTGGATCTTGTTTAATGCGAGACGGTTATTCATTTAAATCAGAGAATAATGGTTGTTCTATTTATATGAGTAATATCTTTTTTGGTCATGCACCCTTGAAGAGTGGTCTATTTTTGATGAATCTCGATAGTAGTGATACACATATTCATAATGTTAAAGCCAAAAGTTGCAGAGTTGATAATGATAGTGCAACTTATTTGTGGCACTGCCGTTTAGGTCATATCGGTGTAAAGCGCATGAAGAAACTCCATACTGATGGACTTTTGGAACCACTTGATTATGAATCACTTGATACTTGCGAACCATGCCTCATGGGCAAGATGACTAAAACGCCATTCTCCGGTACTATGGAGAGAGCAAAAGATTTGCTGGAAATCATACATACAGATGTATGTGGTCCGATGAATGTTGAAGCTCGTGGCGGATATCGTTATTTTCTCACCTTCACAGATGATTTAAGCAAATATGGGTATATCTACTTAATGAAACATAAGTCTGAAACATTTGAAAAGTTCAAAGAATTTCAGAGTGAAGTTGAAAATCATCGTAACAAGGAAATAAAGTTTCTACGATCTGATCATGGAGGAGAATATTTGAGTTATGAGTTTGGTCTACATTTGAAACAATGCGGAATAGTTTCACAGCTCACGCCACCCGGAACACCACAGCGTAATGGTGTGTCCGAACGTCGTAATCGTACTTTACTTGATATGGTGCGATCTATGATGTCTCTCACAGATTTACCGCTATCGTTTTGGGGTTATGCTTTAGAGACGGCCGCATTCACGTTAAATAGGGCACCATCATAATCCGTTGAGACGACGCCTTATGAACGATGGTTTGGCAAGAAACCAAAGTTGTCGTTTCTTAAAGTTTGGGGCTGTGATGCTTATGTGAAAAAGCTTCAACCTAATAAGCTCGAAGCCAAATCGGAGAAATGTGTCTTCATAGGATACCCAAAGGAGACTGTTGGGTACACCTTCTATCACAGATCCGGAGGCAAGACATTCGTTGCTAAAAATGGATCCTTTCTAGAGAAGGAGTTTCTCTCGAAAGAAGTGAGTGGGAGGATAGTAGAACTTGATGAGGTAATTGTACCTGCTCCCTTATTGGAAAGTAGCACATCACAGGAACCGGTTTCTGTGACATCTAAACCAATTAGTGAGGAAGTTCATGATGATGATCATAGAACTTCAGATCAAGTTACTACAGAACCTCGTAGATCAACCAGAGTAAGATCCGCACCAGAGTGGTACGGCAATCCTGTTCTAGAAGTCATGCTACTAGATCATGATGAACCTACGAACTATGAAGAAGCGATGGTGAGCCCAGATTCCGCAAAATGGCTTGAAGCCATGAAATCTAAGATGGGATCCATGTATGAAAACAATGTGTGGACTTTGGTTGACTTGCCCGATGGTCGGCAAGCAATTGAGAATAAATGGATCTTCAAGAAGAAGACTGACGCTGATGGTAATGTTACTGTCTACAAAGCTCGAATTTTCGCAAAAGGTTTTTGACAAGTTCAAGGGATTGACTACGATGAGACCTTCTCACCCGTAGCGATGCTTAAGTCTGTCCGAATCGTGTTAGCAATTGCCGCGTTTTATGATTATGAAATTTGGCAGATGGATGTAAAAACTGCATTCCTGAATGGATTTATGGAAGAAGAGTTGTATATGATGCAACCAGAAGGTTTTATCGATCCAAAGGGAGCTAACAAAGTGTGCAAGCTCCAGCGATCCATTTATGGACTGGTGCAAGCCTCTCGGAGTTGGAATAAACGCTTTGATAGTGTGATCAAAGCATTTGGGTTTGTACAGACTTTTGGAGAAGCCTGTATTTACAAGAAAGTGAGTGGGAGCTCTGTAGCATTTCTGATATTATATGTGGATGACATATTACTAATCGGAAATGATATAGAATTTCTGGATAGCATAAAGGGATACTTGAATAAGAATTTTTCAATGAAAGACCTCGGTGAAGCTGCTTACATATTGGGCATTAAGATCTATAGAGATAGATCAAGACGCTTAATTGGACTTTCACAAAGCACATACCTTGACAAAGTTTTGAAGAAGTTCAAAATGGATCAAGCAAAGAAAGGGTTCTTGCCTGTGTTACAAGGTGTGAAGTTGAGTAAGACTCAATGCCCGACCACTGCAGAAGATAGAGAGAAAATGAAAGATGTTCCCTATGCTTCAGCCATAGGCTCTATCATGTATGCAATGCTGTGTACCAGACCTGATGTGTGCCTTGCTATAAGTTTAGCAGGGAGGTACCAAAGTAATCCAGGAGTGGATCACTGAACAGCGATCAAGAACATCCTGAAGTACCTGAAAAGGACTAAGGATATGTTTCTCGTATATGGGGGTGACAAAGAGCTCATCATAAACGGTTACGTTGATGCAAGCTTTGACGCTGATCCGGACGATTCTAAATCGCAAACCGGATACGTGTTTACATTAAACGGTGGAGCTGTCAGTTGGTGCAGTTCTAAACAAAGCGTCGTGGCGGGATCTACATGTGAAGCGGAGTACATAGCTGCTTCGGAAGCAGCAAACGAAGGAGTCTGGATGAAGGAGTTCATATCCGATCTAGGTGTCATACCTAGTGCATCGGGTCCAATGAAAATCTTTTGTGACAATACTGGTGCAATTGCCTTGGCAAAGGAATCCAGATTTCACAAGAGAACCAAGCACATCAAGAGACGCTTCAATTCCATCCGGGATCTAGTCCAGGTGGGAGACATAGAGATTTGCAAGATACATACGGATCTGAATGTAGCAGACCTGTTGACTAAGCCTCTTCCACGAGCAAAACATGATCAGCACCAAGGCTCCATGGGTGTTAGAATCATTACTTTGTAATCTAGATTATTGACTCTAGTGTAAGTGGGAGACTGAAGGAAATATGCCCTAGAGGCAATAATAAAGTTATTATTTATTTCCTCATATATCATGATAAATGTTTATTATTCATGCTAGAATTGTATTAACCGGAAACATAATACATGTGTGAGTATATAAACAAACAGAGTGTCACTAGTATGCCTCTACTTGACTAGCTCGTTAATCAAAGATGGTTATGTTTCCTAACCATGAACAAAGAGTTGTTATTTGATTAACGAGGTCACATCATTAGTTGAATGATCTGATTGACATGACCCATTTCATTAGCTTAGCACCCGATCGTTTAGTATGTTGTTATTTCTTTCTTCATGACTTATACATGTTCCTATGACTATGAGATTATGCAACTCCCGTTTACCGGAGGAACACTTTGTGTGCTACCAAACGTCACAACGTAACTGGGTGATTATAAAGGTGCTCTACAGGTGTCTCCAAAGGTACTTGTTGGGTTGGCGTATTTCGAGATTAGGATTTGTCACTCCGAATGTCAGAGAGGTATCTCTGGGCCCTCTCGGTAATGCACATCACATAAGCCTTGCAAGCATTACAACTAATGTGTTAGTTGTGAGATGATGTATTATCGAACGAGTAAAGAGACTTGCCGATAACGAGATTGAACTAGGTATTGGATACCGACGATCGAATCTCGGGCAAGTAACATACCGATGACAAAGGGAACAACGTATGTTGTTATGCGGTCTGACTGATAAAGATCTTCATAGGATATGTAGGAGCCAATATGGGCATCCAGGTCCCGCTATTGGTTATTGACCGGAGACGTATCTCGGTCATGTCTACATTGTTCTCGAACCGTAGGGTCCGCACGCTTAACGTTACGATGACAGTTATTATGAGTTTATGTATTTTGATGTACCGAAGGTTGTTCGGAGTCCCGGATATGACCATGGACATGACGAGGAGTCTCGAAATGGTCGATACATAAAGATCGATATATTGGACGACTATATTCAGACACCGGAATTGTTTCGGGTGATTTCGGATAAAACCGGAGTGCCGGAGGGGTTACCGGAACCCCCCGGGGAAGTAATGGGCCTTATTGGGCCTGAGGGGAGAGAGAGGGCAGCAGCCCAGGAGGTGGGGCGCCCCCCCTCATGGGGAGTCCGAATAGGACTAGGAGGGGGGCGGCCCCCCTTTCCCTCTCCCTCTCCCTCTCTTTCCTTCCCCCTCCCTATTCCTAGTTGGACTAGGAAAGGGGAGTCCTACTCCCATAGGAGGAGGACTCCCCCCCCTCTCCTTGGCGCGCCCAAGGGCCGGACGGCCTCCCCCTTGCTCCTTTATATACGGGGGCAGGGGGTACCCTAGGACACACAAGTTGATCTTCGTGATCGTTCCTTAGCCGTGTGCGGTGCCCCCCTCCATGATATTACACCTCGATCATATTGTAGCGGTGCTTAGGCGAAGCCCTGTGACGGTTAAACATCAAGATCGTCACCACGCCGTCGTGCTGACGAAACTCCTCCCCGAAGCTTTGCTGGATCGGAGCCCGGGGTGCGTCATCGAGCTGTACGTGTGTCAAGAACTCGGAGGTGCCGGAGTAACGGTGCTTGGATCGGTTGGACCGGGAAGACGTACGACTACTTCCTCTACGTTGCGTCAACGCTTCTGCTTCGGTCTACGAGGGTACATAGACAACACTCTCGCCTCTCGTAGCTATGCATCACCATGATCTTGCGTGTGCGTAGGAAATTTTTTGAAATTACTGCGTTCCCCAGCAGCCCCAGTACGGGAGGCCGAAGGGTCCACGAAGAGGAAAACCCCTCCGCCGGACTACGCCCCCGACGCCGACGAGGACGAAGAGGAGTGGCCGGACAGGGCCAAGCGTCTGGCGAAATCGTAAGTGTTCGGATACCAGAGTAACTCATGATATTCCTTTTGTTGCACAGCTTTCCCTAATGTCAAATATAATCATGCAGCCCGCCCAAGGACGGGCTCGACGAGCCGTCGAGCGGCTCCCTGGATTCATCGGACGTGAATTCAGTTCCGCCCGCTGCCTCCCCCTGTGCTGTGGATGACGCCGAAGTGGCATCGCGACAAGCTCCCGGGTAAGAGGAGGTGGTCCAGGAGGAGCCGTGAGGCGACCTCCCGGACTCCAGGAGTAAAGGGGACAAGACCCCCCAGGGCTCCAAGTCCGGCTTTAAGCCGGACACCGCGCCGGAATCATCAACGGTTCCGGACCGCGGCAGGCGAACTCCTGCCAAGAGGAGCAAGCCTATTGAGCCGGCATCCTCCGTACAACCGGAGGCGCCGGACAATCTGCTGGAGGTGCTTAAGGGCGCCTCCATCGACGAGGAGCACCGTACCATCATGAGTACGGTGGTCCAGAAGGTTCGGTCCGCCAAAAGTGGACTGACTGAAGCTTGTGCTAGCCTTCTAATAGGCTTCGAGGTAAGTAAAAATATGTAAAAATATTACTGCATAGACAGTAGCCCCTGATGCTCTATTTGGCGTTCGGAAAGAAAAGACGAATAGAGGATCTAATAAATATCGCAGGAGTCTAACTAAAAAGGAGTCAATATATGTATGCAGGCTTCGTTGCTGGCCACCGCTGCACTAACAGCGGAGGTGGGTGCCCTGAAGCAGGGCCTCGAGCGGACCGAGCAAGAGCTCGGCCTTGCCAAACGGCAGCTTGAGGAGAAAGAAGGTAAGAAATACCTTATAGAAAAAATGCCTATAAGAAGACGCAATTGCAAAAAATGACAGGAGTATACTGCTTATTGTAGGGGCCACAACTGAGGTGGCAACCCTCAAGCAAGCGCTATCCGAGGCCGAGAAGAAAGCGGCCATGGAGCGCACCGAGCGGGAGAAGTTTGAGGCGCAGGTCGGCGAGGTGCAGCGAGAGCTTCAGGCTCTCACGAAAAAACATGAGAGTTTGGAGCTAGACTCGAAGACGCGAGCGTCCGAGCTTGCTGCAGCCCTTAAAACTGCCAAATCTGCCAAGGCCGAAGCCCAGAAGGCCCTCCAGGAATTGGATGCGGTGAAAAATATAGCGGCGGGTAAGGCATTCTCTATGCAAAGCAGACATATAAAAGTAAACTACTTGTTACTTACCCGAATCCGGAGCTCTCCAGGGGCATTCGCAGATCTTCCCCGCAGCGTATCCGATGCCACAGCATTCTACCGAGACGAGGAAGGTAGCTCAACGGAGAAGGTGTTCTGGTCTCAGTACGCTGAGGCCGGACACCCTGTGCCCTTGAGCGACCAGCTGAAGCAACTGGTCGAGCTCCACAAGGCGGCCGAACAGGCCCTGAAGGGCTTCATAGTTCGGCTGTGGCCTGGAGAGGCCCTGCCTGGGAGCTACTTCGGACTAGTGCGGCGGCTGGTGGAGGCTTGTCCAAGGCTCGAGGTCATCAAGCGCTCCGTCTACATCGAAGGTGCCCGTAGGGCCCTTTCCCGTGCAAAGGTGCACTGGGGTAAGCTGGACGGTGAGAAGCTTGTGAGGGACGGGCCGCCGCCGGGGAAGGAGCATCGCAAGCCCGAGAACTATTACAAGGATGTTCTGGCTAGTGCCCGCCTTATGGCGGATGAATGTACCAAGGATGTAATTTTTGAATGAGCTCGCTCGTGTTATCCTGTGCGCTGAAAACTTGTTCATATGTGCTAAGCAATGCTTGTTGAATTTAAAATATTACTTTCTGTGCGGTCGTTTATCAAAAAATTGAGAGATGGCCAGTCGTCGGCTTCTGCCCCCATGCCACTAGTGCTGGGGTGTTCGGGATAAACCTGAGCGCTCTTTTTCCCATGATTGGGTCCGTCGAGGGAGGCGATCAGCACAACGAACAAGGCAATCGGACTATAATGCTTGAACACTCTCACTTAGCCATAGAACTCTATAATTTTAAATTTCGGCGAAGCCCCTAGTATTCGGAAGACTGAGTTCAGGGCGCTATCCCCGCCTTGTCCAGACAAAGCCGGTTCCTCGCTCGAAGCGGCATAAGTCTTTAAGGACTCAAAAAACCTCTCAAACAGCGACCGGTCTCTCGCTTCATCATGACAGCCGGTTTTAGCTTTCTCTACTGAGGTACTCAGCCCAGCTCAACTGGGGCACAATCGCAATAGTTCTCCTAATGCTACCTTAGCCGATATGGCGGAACGTCAGGCACCAAAACATAGGAGCCGGGCAAACCCAACCATTGACCCAAATCATGATTCGGAGCCGATGCATATAGTGCTATAAGTTCGGGGTGCCGCACTTGTGAAAGTGTACGGACTTCTCACGCCATATAGATGGGTACTGAAGCCCCTGGCGTATTTTGCCGTACCACGGTGTACGGATGCGACATGTTATTAATAAACATATATATAAAAAGAGGATAATGCAAAAAATAGACAAAAAGCTATGCATTGTTTATAGAAAGGCTGCTATGAAAGCGGAACGATACAAATAGTGCGATAAGCAAAAGAAATTGGACTATTTAACATGTCCCAGCCAGGGGCAGGCCGCGGAATTGTATTAAAAAACAGGTATACTGCTCGCAATAGAGACCACCTGGGAGTTCCATAATGCAGCGTGGCTTGTCTGCTTTCCTGGATCTTGCATCGTTTGTGCGGCAGTTGAATTGCCGAACGAGACGTCCGAAGTATGGAGTCCTGAGAGTAAGAGAGAAAAAAAGGGAATCCGGCAGCCCCTGGTGCGGTTTAAGCCGTTTTTCGGGCGTGCCGTGATAGTGCCCCTTCCCCTGTGCCCATGGTATTTCAAGAGCGTAGTTATGTACGCGAAGCGCTGGTTTCGCTATATCGCGAGGGCTAGGGTTGGCGCCGCATTGCTACGCTAGCTCAGAACATGCCAGGCGGTCTTGTTGTAGGGTACTCTGGGCGCGCTTAACAATGTCCGGCTTTTTGAAGGCCGAAATGGAGAACTGCCTAGAGAGGCTGCTTTGTACTTCTGCTGCGAGCGCTGCCGTGTGCTCCTCCGTTCGGAGGGAGCGTTCGGTGTTCCCATTGACCATGATTACTCCTCTAGGGCCTGGCATCTTGAGCTTGAGGTATGCATAGTGCGGTACCGCGTTGAATTTTGCGAATGCGGTTCGCCCGAGCAGTGCGTGATAGCCACTACGGAACGGGACTATGTCGAAGATTAACTCCTCGCTTCGAAAGTTATCCGGAGATCCGAAGACCACTTCTAGTGTAACTGAGCCTATACAGTTGGCTTCTACACTTGGTATGACGCCTTTAAAGGTCGTTTTGGTGGGCTTGATCCTCGAGGGATCTATGCCCATTTTTCGCACTGTATCCTGGTAAAGCAGGTTCAGGCTGCTGCCGCCGTCCATGAGGACTCTTATGAGATGAAATCCGTCAATGATTGGGTCTAGAACCAGTGCGGCGAAGCCTCCGTGACGGATGCTAGTGGGGTGGTCCCTTCGATCAAAGGTGATCGGGCAGGAGGACCATGGGTTGAACTTTGGGGCGACTGGCTCCATCGCATATACGTCCTGTAACGCACGCTTCCGCTCCCTCTTGGGGATGTGGGTTGCGTATATCATGTTCACCATCTGCACTTGCAGGGGAAATCCCTTCTGTCCACTGTTGTTCGGCGGCCTAGGCTCCTCCTCGTCGTCGCTATGCAACCCCTTGTCTTTGTTTTCGGCTCTTAACTTGCCTGTCTGCTTGAACACCCAACAATCCCTGTTGGTGTGATTGGCTGCCTTTTTGGGGGTGCCATGTATCTGGCACAAGCGGTCGAGTATTCGGTCCAAACTGGACGGGCCCTGAGTATTTCTTTTGAATGGCTTTTTCCGTTGACCGGATTTGTAGCCTCGGAATCCGGCACTAACTGTCGTATCCCCGTTGCTGTCGCTGTTAACGCGACGCTTTTGTTTGTTCTGACGCGACCTGTCACTTTTGTCCTTGGTATTCGAATTACTAGGGTTCTTGGTTAAGTTATTGCTGCGAGCTAGCTAGCTGTCTTCTCCCGCGCAAAAGCGAGTCATGAATGTCGTGAGGGCTGCCATAGATTTCGGCTTTTCCTATCCCAGGTGTCGGGCAAGCCACTCATCATGGATATTATGCTTGAAGGCCGCTAAGGCCTCTGCGTCCAGACAGTCGACTATCTGGTTTTTCTTTGTTAGGAACCGTGTCCAGAATTGCCTGGCCGATTCCTCTGGCTGCTGAATTATGTGGCTTAGGTCATCGGCGTCCGGTGGTCGCACAAAAGTGCCCTGGAAGTTGTCAAGGAATGCGGCTTCCAGGTTCTCCCAAGAACCGATTGAGTCTACTGGCAAGCTGTTGAGCCAATGCCGGGCCGGTCCCTTAAGTTTGAGTGGGAGGTATTTGATGGTGTGTAGATCATCACCGTGGGCCATGTGGATATGAAGGAGATAATCCTTGATCCATACCGCAGGATCTGTTGTGCCATCGTACGATTCGATGTTTACGGGTTTGAAGCCCTCAGGGATTTTATGATCCATTACTTCATCTGTGAAGCATAGTGGGTGTGCGGCGCCTCTGTATTGGGCTATATCATGACGCAACTCCAAGGAGCTTTGTCTATTGAGTTCGGCCCGGTCGGATTTATTGCATCCAGAGTGACGATCACCATCATGTGCCATGGGGCGCCTGCGCGATCCATAGATCAATCTTGTTTGCCTTGCCTTGTCCTCCAGTATGTCACGCAGGTCGGGCGCATTTTCCCGTGCCTTAGTATGCTTGACGCGGCGTCGGGGCATGGCTTGAGTGGAGGGCCAAGAGGCCTCTCTGTCGCAGCCACGAGGTGGTCGGTCGGCCGTGTCATGCGCTGGTGATGTCGGTGCTTCCTCCTCTAGTCGGGGTAGCAACCTGCGCTTTGGATAACTCTTGGAGGGGCGTTCGAGTTCATACTCTTTGGCTGCAAGGGCTTCAGTCCATTTGTCAGCTAGCAAATCCTGATCAGCTCTAAGCTGTTGCTGCTTTTTCTTGAGGCTGCTTGCCGTGGCCATAAGCCTGCATTTAAAACGCTCTTGTTCGGCGGGATCCTCTGGCACGACGAACTCGTCGTCGTCGAGGCTTGCCTCGTCTTCGGAGGGAGGCGTATAATTATCGTCCTCAACCTCTTGGTCCGCCGCCCTCTCGTGAGGGCTGGCTTCTCTGTCCTCCTGTGCTGAATCTTGCTGGAGGGGGTGCTCTTCGGCACTATCCGAAGTAGTATTATCTCCCGTACCGGAATCACCATTTTTTCTTTGGTGGGATTTAGAGCGGCGCCGCTGACGCCGGTGCTTGGGCTGTTTCTTAGAGGTATCGTCCCCAGCTGTTTCATCGCCATCTCCATCCTTTGGAGTGTCCATCATATATATGTCATATGACGAGGTGTCCTTCCAGCGCCCTACAGGTGCTGGTTCTTGTTCGTCTCCTGCATCGTCGTCCATGCCGTTGATGTCTTCGGAGTCGAAGTCAAGCATGTCGGTTAAGTCGTCGACAGTGGCTACGAAGTGGGTGGTGGGTGGGTTTTGAATTTCTTCATCATCCGTATCCCAACCTTGCTGACCGTAGTCCGGCCAGGGCTCTCCTAATAAAGAGAGAGACTTTAGGGAATTCAGGATGTCGCCGAAGGGCGAGTGCTGAAAGATGTTCGCGGCAGTGAACTCCATTATCGGCGCCCAATCGGATTCGATCAGCAGGGGCACGGGGGGCTCGGAGTTCAGAGAGGAATCTGGCTCCTCGGAGTCACGGGCCATGCGGGGTGCGGGGCTGGAGTTCGGCTCGATCGCCTCTGAGATCGCAACCCCTGAGGCAGCGTCCAACCGCTGATCCTCGGTCGGCGCAGTAGGCTCCGAATCAATGGTCGGAACCGGTGCGTGTGCGGCCTCCAAAGTGCTGTTCGGCGGCAGAGCTATATCATGCCCATCAAGACAGTGCGGCGCGCTTGGCTGTGGCTCCAATCCGTCGAAGATCAAGTCCCCGCGGATGTCAGCTGTGTAGTTTAGGCTTCCAAACCTGACCTGATGGCCAGGGGCATAGCTTTCAATCTGTTCAAGGTGGCCAAGCGAATTGGCCCGCAGTGCGAAGCCGCCGAAGACGAAGATCTGTCCGGGGAGAAAAGACTCATGCTGGACTGCATCGTTGTTGATGATCGAAGGAGCCATCGGGCCTAAAAGCGACGACACAGAGGAACTCTCAATGAAAGCACCAATGTCAGTGTCAAAACCGGCGGATCTCGGGTAGGGGGTCCCGAACTGTGCGTCTAGGCCGGATGGTAACAGGAGGCAAGGAACACGATGTTTTACCCAGGTTCGGGCCCTCTTGATGGAGGTAAAACCCTATGTCCCGCTTGATTAATATTGATGATATGCGTAGTACAAGAGTAGATCTACCACGAGATCAAGGAGGCTAAACCCTAGAAGCTAGCCTATGGTATGATTGTTGTATGATGAAGTTGTCCTACAGACTAAAACCCTCCGGTTTATATAGACACCGGAGAGGTTTAGGGTTACACAAAGTCGGTTACAATGGTAGGAGATCTTGGATATCTGCATCGCCAAGCTTGCCTTCCACGCCAAGGAAAGTCCCATCCGGACATGGGACGAAGTCTTCAATCTCGTATCTTCACAGTCCTGGAGTCCGGCTGAAGGTATAGTCCGGCTACCCGAACACCCCCTAATCCAGGACTCCCTCATCCCCTTTTATAAAGAGGGTGAATATCAGGCGTCCTCCTCGTGGCTGTTTGAGACTTGCCTAAGATCTAGGAGTCATACCAACAAGCATGGTTGGTTTACTCACGTTTGTATTGATGAGAATCCCGTGATAAGGGGAACAAGATATCTTCTTTGACAAGACGTGTCAAGGAAACCGCCTCGTGTTATGTGCGGGGCTGGTTAAAGAAAAACGGTTAAAATAATGACCGGGTCGTGGCGTGATGTCATGCTGTCAAAACGTGTCAGTTGATTAGAATTGTGGAAATATTATTCTCTCTACGGTGGTATGTGGAACTTATTTTGCAGGGTCGGACACTATCATTGTATTCAAACTCTTTCGTGGTGTATTCGGAGGAGGAACCCGCCTTGCAATGCCGAAGACAACACTGCGCGCCGGACTCATCGTCATTGAAGCCTGGTTTAGGGGCTACTGAGGGAGTCCTGGATTAGGGGGTCTCCGGACAGCCGGACTATGTCCTTTGGTCGGACTGTTGGACTATGAAGATACAAGATTGAAGACTTCGTCCCATGTCCAGATGGGACTCTACTTGGCGTGGAAGGCAAGCTAGGCAATACGGATATGTATATCTCCTCCTTTGTAACCGACCTTGTGTAACCCTAGCCCCGTCCGGTGTCTATATAAACCGGAGGGTTTTAGTCCGTAGGACAACATACAATCATACCATAGGCTAGCTTCTAGGGTTTAGCCTCTCTAATCTCGTGGTAGATCAACTCTTGTAATACTCATATCATCAAGAACAATCAAGTAGGACGTAGGGTGTTACCTCCATCAAGAGGGCCCAAACCTGGGTAAACATCGTGTCCCCTGCCTCCTGTTACCATCCGCCTTAGGCGCATAGTTCGGGAACCCCTACCCGAGATCCGCCGGTTTTGACACCGACATATGGGAATTAGTGTGCAATTACCGAATGTTGTTCGGAGTACCAGATGAGATCCCGGACGTCACGAGGAGTTCCGGAATGGTCCGGAGGTAAAGATTTATATATGGGAAGTCCTATTTTGGCCACCGGAAAATGTTCGGGATTTTTTGGTATTGTACAGGGAAGGTTCTAGAAGGTTCCAGAGTGGGGCCCACCTACATGGGGGGACCCACATGAACATGGGTAGTGGGGCAAGGCCCCACACCCCTTGTCAAGGTGCACCAAGATCCCCCCTTAGAAGGAATAAAATCATATCCCGAAGGGATAAGATCAAGATCCCTAAAAAGGGGGATAACAATCGGTGGGGAAGGGAAATGATGGGATTTCTTTCCCCCACCTTTGCCAACGCCCCAATGGACATGGAGGACAAGAAACCAGCCCCCTCCACCCCTATATATAGTGGGGAGGTGCATGGGAGCCGCACCCCTTCCCCTGGCGCAGCCGTCTCCCTCCCCAACACATCCTCCTCCTCCGTAGTGCTTGGTGAAGCCCTGCCAGAGAACTGCAAGCTCCACCACCACGCCGTCGTGCTGCCGGAGCTCTCCCTCAACTTCTCCTCTCCTATTGTTGGATCAAGAAGGAGGAGATGTCCTCGAGTTGTACGTGTGTTGAATGCGGAGGTGCCATTGTTCGGTGCTTAGATCGAAATCAACCGCAATCTGAATCGCTACGAGTACGAATCCTTCATCTGCGTTCTTGTAACGCTTCCGCATCACGATCTTCAAGGGTATGAAGATGCACTCCCCTCTCTCTCGTTTCTAGTCTCTCCATAGATTGATCTTTGTGATGCGTAGAATTTTTTTAATTTCTGCAACGATCCCCAACAGTGGCATCATAAGCTAGGTCTATGCGTAGTTTCTATGCATGAGTAGAACACAAGTTGTTGTGGGCGTCGATTTTGTCAATTTACTTGATGTTACTAGTCTTATCTTGATTCAGCAGCATCGTGGGATGAAGCGGCCCGGACCGACCTTACACATACGCTTACGTGAGATAGGTTCCACCGACTGACATGCACTAGTTGCATAAGGTGGCTAGTGGGTGTCTGTCTCTCCCACTTTAGTCGGATCGGATTTGATGAAAAGGGTCCTTATCAAGGGTAAATAGAAATTGGCATATCACGTTGTGGTTTTGGCGTAGGTAAGAAACGCTCTTGCGAGAAACCTATAGCAGCCACGTAAAAACTTGCAACAACAATTAGAGGACGTCTAACTTGTTCTTGCAGCATATGTCGTGTGATGTGATATGGCCAAAAGTATGTGATGAATGATATATGTGATGTATGAGATTGATCATGTTCTTGTAATAGGAATCACGACTTGCATGTCGATGAGTATGACAACCGACAGGAGCCATAGGAGTTGTCTTAATTTGTTATATGACCTGCGTGTCAATGAAAACGCCATGCAATTACTTTACCTAACCGTTAGCCTAGTATTAGAAGTAATAGTTGGCGAGACAACTTCATGAAGACATGATGATGGAGATCATGATGATGGAGATCATGGTGTCATGCCGGTGATGATGATGATCATGGCGCCCCGAAGATGGAGATCAAAAGGAGCAAAATGATATTGGCCATATCATGTCACTATTTAATTGCTGTGATGTTTATCATGTTTTTACATCTTATTTGCTTAGAACGACGGTAGCATAAATAAGATGATCCCTCATAAAATTTCAAGAAAGTGTTCCCCCTAACTATGCACCGTTGCGAAAGTTCGTTGTTTCGAAGCACCACGTGATGATCGGGTGTGATAGATTCTAACGTTCGCATACAACGGGTGTAAGCCAGATTTACACATGCAAAACACTTAGGTTGACTTGACGAGCCTAGCATGTACATACATGGCCTCAGAACACAGGAGACCGAAGGTCGAACATGAGTCGTATAGTGGATACGATCAACATGAAGATGTTCACCGATGATGACTAGTCTGTCTCACGTGATGATCGGACACGGCCTAGTTTACTCGGATCATGTATCACTTAGATGACTAGAGGGATGTCTATCTGAGTGGGAGTTCATTAAATAATTTGATTAGATGAACTTAATTATCATGAACATAGTCAAAAGGTCTTTGCAAATTATGTTGTAGCTCACGCTTTGGTTCTACTGTTTTAGATTTGTTCCTAGAGAAATTTAGTTGAGAGTTGACAGTAGCAATTATGTGGACTGGGTCCGTAAACTGAGGATTGTCCTCATTGCTGTGCAGAAGGATTATGTCCTTAACGCACCGCTCAGTGTGCTGAACCTCGAGCGTCGGTTGTGGATGTTGTGAACATCTGACATACACATTTTGATGACTACATGATAGTTCAGTGCGTAATGCTAAATGGTTTAGAATTGAGGCACCAAAGACGTTTTTGAAACATCATAGAACATATGAGATGTTCCAAGGACTGAAATTGGGATTTTAGGCTAGTGCCCACGTCAAGAGGTATGAGACCTCTGACAAGTTTCTTAAGCCTACAAACTAAGGAGAAAAGCTCAATCATTGAGCATGTACTCAGATTGTATGAGTACTACAATCGCATGAATCTAGTGGGAGTTAATCTTCCAGATGAGATAGTGATGGTTCTCCAAAGTCACTGCCACCAAGCTACTAGAGCTTCGTGATGAACTATAACATATCAGGGATAGATATGATGATCCTTGAGCTATTCGCGACACCGCAAAAGTAGAAATCAAATAGGAGCATCAATTGTTGATGGTTAGTAAAACCACTAGTTTCAAGAAGGGCAAGGGCAAGAAAGGGATACTTCATGAAACGGCAAATCAGTTGCTGCTCTAGTGAAGAAACCCAAGGTTGAACCCAAACTCGAGACTAAGTGCTTCTGAAATGAGGGGAACGGTCACTGAAGCAGAACTACCCTAGATACTTGGTAGATGAGAAGGCTGGCCGATAGAAGTATATTGGATATACATTATAATGTGTACTTTACTAGTACTCCTAGTAGCACCAGGGTATTAAATATCGGTTCGGTTGCTAAGTGGTAGTAACTTGAAATAAAAAGCTATGGAATAAACGGAGACTAGCTGAAGGTGAGATGACGATATGTGTTGGAAGTGTTTCCAAGGTTGATGTGATCAAGCATCGCATGCTCCCTCTACCATCGAGATTGGTGTTAAACCTAAATAATTGTTATTTGGTGTTTGCGTTGAGCATAGACATGATTGGATTATATTTATCGCAATATGGTTATTCATTTAAGGAGGATAATGGTTACTCTGTTTATTTCAATAATACCTTCAATGGTCTTGCACCTAAAATGAATGGTTCATTGAATCTCGATCGTAGTGATACACATGTTCATGCCAAAAGATATAATATAGTAATGATAGTACCACATACTTGTGGCACTGCCATTTGAGTCATATTGGTATAAAACGCATGAAGAAGCTCTATGTTGATGGATCTTTCGACTCACTCGGTTTTTGAAAAGTTTGAGACATGCAAACCATGTCTATTGGTTTATATGCATGAAGAAACTCCATGCAGATGGATCATTTGGACTCACTTGATTTTGGATCACTTGAGACATGCAAATCATACCACATGGGCAAGATCACTAAAATGCCTCGTTTTCAGTGAGATGAAACAAGAGAGCAACTTGTTGGAAGTAATACATTTGATGTGTGCATTCCAATGAGTGCTGAGGCACGCAGTGAATATCGTTATGCTCTTACTTCATAGATGATTTGAGTAGATTCTAAGTATATTTACTTGATGAAACACAAGTCTGAATTATTCAAAGGTTCAAGTAATTTCAGAGTGAAGTTGAAGATCATCGTGACAAGAGGATAAAATGTCTATGATATGATCATAGAGATGAATATTTGAGTTATGTGTTTGGTACACAACTAAGACATTGTGGAAATTGTTTCACAACTAATGCCGCCTGGAACACCATAGTGTGATGGTGTGTCCGAACATCATAGCTGCACCCTATTGGATGTGGTGCAAACCATGATGTCTCTTATCGAATTACCACTATCGTTTATGGGTTAGGCATTAGAGACAACCGCATTCACTTTAAATAGGGCACCACGTAATTCCATTGAGATGACACCGTATGAACTATGGTTTAGAGAATCCTAAGCTGTCATTTCTTAAAAGTTTGGGGCTGCGACGCTTATGTGAAAAGGGTTTAGCCTGGTAAGCTCGAACCCAAAGCAGATAAATGCATCTTCATAGGACACCCAAAACAGTTGGGTATACCTCCTATTTCGGATCCAGAAGCAGAAGTGATTCTTTCTAGAAACGGGTCCTTTCTCAAGGAAAAGTTTCTCTCGAAAGAATTGGGTGGGAGGATGGTGGAGACTTGATGAGGTTATTGAACCGTCACTTCAACCAGTGTGTAGCAGGGCACATGAAGTTGTTCCTGTAGCACCTACACCAATTGAAGTGGAAGCTGATGATAGTGATCATGAAACTTCGGATCAAGTCACTACCAAACCTCGTAGGTCGACAAGGATGCGTACTATTTCAGAGTGGTACGTAATCCTGTCTTGGACGTCATGTTGCTAGACAACAATGAACCTACGAGCTATGGAGAAACGATGGTGGGCCCGGATTTCGACAAATGGCTTGAGGCCATAAAATCCGAGAGGATCCATGTGTGAAAACAAAGTATAGACTTTGGAAGAACTACTTGATGGTCGTAAGGCTATTGGGTATAGATGGATTTTAAAAGGAAGACAGACAATGATGGTAAGTATCACCATTAAGAAAGCTCGACTTGTCGTTAAGATGTTTTCCGACAAGTTCAAGGAGTTGACTGTGATGAGACTTTCTCACTCGTAGCGATGCTAAGAGTCTGTTGGAATTGTATTAGCAGTCACTGCATTATTTATGAAATCTTGCAGATAGGATGTCAAAACATTGTTTCCTCGACAATTTTCTTGAGGAAAGGTTGTATGTGATACAACCAGAAGGTTTTTGTCAATCCTAAAAGATGCTAACAAGTATGCAAAGCTCCAGCAATCCTTCTAAGGACTGTAGTAAGCATCTCGGAGTTGGAATATACGCTTTGATGAGATCATCAAAGATTTTGGGTCTATACAAAGTTTATGAGAAACTTGTATTTCCAAAGAAGTGAGTGGGGGCACTATAGAATTTCTGATGAGTATATTTTTTTGACATATTGCTGATCAGAAATGATGTAGAATTTCTGGAAAGCATATAGGGTTATTTGAAAAGTGTTTTTCAATGGAAAACCTAGATTAAGCTACTTGGACATTGAGCATCAAGATCTATAAGGATAGATCAAAAAATGCTTAATAGTACTTTCAAATGAATACATGCCGTGACAAGATTTTGAAGGAGTTCAATTAAGATCAGCAAAGAAGGAGTTCTTAGCTGTGTTATAAGGTGTGAGCATTGAGTGAGACTCAAGATCTGACCACGGCAGAAGAGAGAGAAAGGACGAAGGTCGTCCCCTATGCTTTAGACGTAGGCTCTACAGTATGCTATGCTGTGTACCGCACCTGAAGTGTGCCTTGCCATGAGTCAATCAAGGGGTACAAGAGTGATCCAGGAATGGATCACATCACAACAGTCAAACTTATCCTTAGTAACTAGTGGACTAAGGAATTTTCTCGATTATGGAGGTGGTAAAAGAGTTCGTCGTAAAGGGTTACGTCGATGCAAACTTTGACACTAATCTGGATGACTCTGAGTAGTAAACCGGATTCGTATAGTAGAGCAGTTATTTGGAATAGCTCCAAGTAGTGCATGGCAGCTGCATCTACAAGATGGCATAGAGATTTGTAAAGCACACACAAATATGAAAGGTTCAGACCCGTTGACTAATAACCTCTCTCACAAGCGAGATATGATCAAACCCCATGGGTGTTGGATTCATTACAATCACATAGTGATGTGAACTAGATTATTGACTCTAGTGCAAGTGGGAGACTGTTGGAAATATGCCCTAGAGGCAATAATAAAATGGTTATTATTATATTTCCTTGTTCATGATAATTGTCTATTGTTCATGCTATAATTGTATTAACCGGAGACCGTAATACATGTGTGAATACGTAGACCACAATATGTCCCTAGTAAGCCTCTAGTTGACTAGCTCGTTCATCAATAGATGGTTACGGTTTCCTGACCAAGGACATTGGATGTCGTTGATGATGGGATCACATCATTAGGAGAATGATGTGATGGACAAGACCCAATCCTAAGCATAGCACAAGATCGTGTAGTTCGTCTGCTAAAGCTTTTCTAATGTCAAGTATCATTTTCTTAGACCATGAGATTGTGCAACTCCCAGATACCGTAGGAATACTTTGGGTGTGCCAAACGTCACAACGTAACTGGGTGGCTATAAAGGCACACTACGGGTATCTCCAAAAGTGTCTGTTGGGTTGGCACGAATTGAGACTGGGATCTGTCACTCCATGTGATGGAGAGTTATCTCTGGGCCCACTCGGTAGGACATCATCATAATGTGCACAATGTGATCAAGGAGTTGATCACGGGATGATGTGTTACGGAACGAGTAAAGAGACTTGCCGGTAACGAGATTGAACAAGGTATCGGGATATCGACGATCGAATCTCGGGCAAGTATCATAATGAGCTCAATGTGACCAAAGAGTTGATCACAGAATGATGTGTTACGGAACGAGTAAAACTGACTTGCCGGTAACGAGATTGAACGAGGTATTGGGATACCGACGATCGAATCTCGGGCAAGTAACGTACCGATTGACAAAGGGAATTGTATACATGATTGATTGAATCCCCGACATCATGGTTCATCCGATGAGATCATCGTGGAACATGTGGAAGCCAACATGGGTATCCAGATCCCGCTGTTGGTTATTGGCCAGAGAGCTGTCTCGGTCATGTCTGCATGATTCCCGAACCCGTAGGGTCTACACACTTAAGGTTCGGTGACACTAGAGTTGTCATGGGAATTAGTGTGCAGTTACCGAATGTTGTTCGGAGTCTCGGATGAGATCCCGGACGTCACGAGGAGTTCCGGAATGGTCCGGAGGTAAAGATTTATATATGGGAAGTCCTATTTTGGCCACCGGAAAATGTTCGGGATTTTTCAGTATTATACCGGGAAGGTTTTAGAAGGTTCCGGAGTGGGGCCCACCTGCATGGGGGGGGCCACATAAACGTGGGTAGTGGGGGCAAGGCCCCACATCCCTGGTCAATGCGCACCAAGATCCCCCCTTAGAAGGAATAAAATCATATCCCGAAGGGATAAGATCAAGATCCCTAAAAAAGGGGGATAACAATCCGTGGGTAAGGGAAATGATGGGATTTCTTTACCCCACCTTTGCCAATGCCCCAATGGACTTGGAGGGCGAAAAACCAGCCCCTCCACCCCTATATATAGTGGGGAGTCGCACCCCTTCCCCTGGCGCAGCCCTCTCCCTCCCCAACACCTCCTCCTCCGTAGTGCTTGGTGAAGCCCTGCCGGAGAACTGCAAGCTCCACCACCACGCCGTCGTGCTGCCGGAGCTCTCCCTCAACTTCCCCTCTCCCCTTGCTAGATCAAGAAGGAGGACACGTCCCCGGATTGTACGTGTGTTGAATGCGGAGGTGCCGTTGTTCGGCACTTAGATCGGAATCAACCGCGATCTGAATCGCTACGAGTACGACTCCTTCATCCGCGTTCTTGTAACGCTTCCGCATCACGATCTTCAAGGGTATGAAGATGCACTCCTCTCTCTTTCTCTCTCTCTCTCTCTCTCTCTCTCTCTCTCTCTCTCTCTCTCTCGTTTCTAGTCTCTCCATAGATTGATCTTGGTGATGCATAGAATTTTCTTAATTTTTGTAACGATCCCCAACAAAGTTTACTATTGAACATATCTTTCCGGCTAACCCTGTGAGCTACTTATTTAAATCTAGTGTCTTCTTGTAGCAGTGGATATTATTGAGTAAGGAGGCGGACCTCGAGGCTTTTGATGTTATGGTATCCAAGATGCGGTCTACAGCTTCCTCCCTGTTGCGACGATCCCGAATGATGGATTAGTCTGCCCTCCCTTATGGTTTCGTTCCTGGCCTGCATGCCATGATTGGCTAGGTAGCCATGTATCCGTACTATGTTAGTTGTTTGCTGTTGCTGTGATACTTTGTTGGCTTGGTGCTTTGTGACGCCCCCGATTTAATCGTACACTAATCATGCACGCAAACGTGTACGATCAAGATCAGGGACTCACGGGAAGATATCACAACACAACTCTACAAATAAAATAAGTCATACAAGCATCATATTACAAGCCAGGGGCCTCGAGGGCTCGAATACAAGAGCTCGATCATAGACGAGTCAGCGAAAGCAACAATATCTGAGTACAGACATAAGTTAAACAAGTTTGCCTTAAGAAGGCTAGCACAAACTGGGATACAGATCAAAAGAGGCACAGGCCTCCTGCCTGGGATCCTCCTAACTACTCCTGGTCGTCGTCAGCGGGCAGCACGTAGTAGTAGGCACCTCCGGTGTAGTAGGAGTCGTCATCGACGGTGGCGTCTGGATCCTAAGCTCCAACATCTAGTTGCGACAACCAGGTAGAAGGGATAGGGGGAAAAGAGGGAGAAAGCAACCGTGAGTACTCATCCAAAGTACTCGCAAGCAAGGAGCTACACTACATATGCATGGGTATCAAATGGAATAAGGGTATCATATGTGGACTGAACTGCAGAATGCCAGAATAAGAGGGGGATAACTAATCCTGTCGAAGACTACGCTTTTGGCAGCCTCCATCTTGCAGCATTTAGAAGAGAGTAGACTGAAGTCCTCCAAGTAGCATCGTATAGCATAATCCTACCCGATGATCCTCTCCTCGTCGCCCTGTTAGAGAGCGATCACCGGGTTATATCTGGCACTTGGAAGGGTGTGTTTTATTAAGTATCCGGTTCTAGTTGTCATAAGGTCAAGGTACAACTCCGGGTCGTCCTTTTACCGAGGGACACGGCTATTCGAATAGATAAACTTCCCTGCAGGGGTGCACCACATACCCCAACACGCTCGATCCCAATTGGCCGGACACACTTTTCTGGGTCATGCCTGGCCTCGGAAGATCAACACGTCGCAGCCCTACCTAGGCACAACAGAGAGGTCAGCACGCCGGTCTAAATCCTATGGCGCAGGGGTCTGGGCCCATCGCCCATTGCACACCTGCATGTTGCGTACGCGGCCGGAAGCAGACCTAGCCTAGTGGTGTTCCAGTCCAATCCGGCACGCACCACTCAGTCGCTGACGTCATGAAGGCTTCGGCTGATACCACGACGCCGGGATACCCATAACTACTCCCGCGTAGATGGTTAGTGCGTATAGGCCAAATGGCCAGACTCAGATCAAATACCCAGATCTCGTTAAGCGTGTTAAGTATCCGCGAACGCCGACCAGGGCCAGGCCCACCTCTCTCCTAGGTGGTCTGAACCTGCCCTGTCGCTCCGCCACAAAGTAACAGTCGGGGGCCGTCGGGAACCCAGGCCCACCACTACCTGGGTGGAACCACCTGCCCCTTCAGCCCCCATCTCCGAATAGTATCACAGGTAATGTAACAGTGTAAAGTATATAGGATATGCCCGTGATCACCTCCCGAAGTGATCACGGCCCAGTAGTATAGCATGGCTGACGGACAAGAGTGTAGGGCCACTGATGGAACACTAGCATCCTATACTAAGCAGTAGGATAGCAGGTAAAGGTAACAACAGTAGTAGCAAGGATAGGCTATGCAGCAGTACAGGATTAACTGAAAGCAGTAACATGCTACACTACTCTAATGCAAGCAGTATAGAGAAGAGTAGGCGATATCTGGTGATCAAAGGGGGCGGCTTGCCTGGTTGCTCTGGCAAGAGAGAGGGGTCGTAAACTCCGTAGTCGTACTGGGTAGCAGCGGCGTCGGTCTCGGTGTCTATCGAGAGAAGAGGGGGGAGAAACAATAAATATAAGGCAAACAAATGCAATACGATGCATGACATGACAAAGCGTGATGCTAGGTGTACCCTAACGCGGTACGAGGTGGTACCGGTGAAGGGGGGAAACATCCGGAAAAGTATTCCCGGTGTTTCGCGTTTTTGGGCAGAGTAGCCGGAGGGGAAAAGTTGTGTGTTCTCTATGCTAGGGATGCGTGGCGGACGAACGGGCTGCATATCCGGAATCGTCTCGATGTTCTGAGCAACTTTCATGTTGAAAATATTTTAATCCGTGTTACGGATTAAAAGATATGATTTTCTAAAGATTTAAATCATTTTCTGATTTTAATTAATTAACTAAATCCAACATTATCCAGAACAGTGTTTGCTGATGTCATCATGACGTTAGCATGACATCAGCAGTCAACAGAGGTGTTGACTTGGTCGCTGACGTGTGGGTCCCACTGGTCATTGACTGTTTAGTCTAATTAATGTTTAACTAATCTAATTACTGTTTAATTAAACTAATTATTTAATTAGGTTAATCTAATTATGATTAATTAACTTAATTAATTAATTAATTTAATTATTATTATTATTTAATTATTTTTATTATTATTATTTTATTCCTTTTTTTAATAAAACGTTCCAGGGTGGGGCCCCTTGTCTTAGGCCCCTAGGCCTAACGGGTGCATGGGCGCACGGGCGCCCGATCCAGATGGAGCCCGAGTGGGCGTGGGCGCTGGAAGTGGCCGCCGGCTCGGCAGTGGCCCGTGGGGCTGGAGGCGGGGCAGCACGGTGGAGCGGTGGCGGCGAGGCCGCGTGGGGCAGTGAGCAGGGGCGGGTGAGGCGCTGGGTCCAGGCGCGACGTGGGGAAGGAGGCCGGGGGCGCAGCACAGGGAGTCGGGCAGCGCACGGCGGAGGGAGGCCGCGACAGAGCAGGGGTGGCGCGGGGCGGCGCATGAGCGAGCGCGTGCAGGTGGTCGTGGACGCGAGGTGTGGGAAGCGGTGGCGCGGTGACCGCGAGGCGATGGGTACGGCCGGACGGCGCCGCGCGTGGGCAGGGCGCGGCCCGACCACGGTGACTGCGGGGCCGGAGCGCGCGAGGCATGGTCGCGGCCGGAGCGGAGCAACGGTGGGCGGGGCGGGAGCGCGGCAGGCGAGCGCCACCGCGCGGCGATGGTCGCGGGGCGAGGGAGAGAGGAGGACCGGGGTCCTCACCGAAGTTCGTAGGGACGGGGCAGCGGTGCGTGAGGAGGAGGAGGGAGACGGCGCGTCGTGGAGGAGGCAGACCATCGAGGAGGAGGTGGCAGGCCGGCGAGGTTGCGGTCCGGCATCGGGAATCGGCGGCGGTGCAGTTCATTCCCCTTCCCGATCCAGATCTGGATCGGGGGGAAGGAGGAGAGAGCGACGTGGGGAGGGGAGTGGGAGCGGTCGTGGGTTAGGGTTTCGGGTGTGGGGGGATAAGGGAGTGAGGGGGGCGGCCGGTTGGGCCTGGCCTGGCTAATAGCTGGGCCGGCTAGCTGGGCCGTGGCCCAGTTGGGTCGGGGGGTCCTGTTCCTTTTTTTTCTTTGTTTGTTTTGTTTTTCTTTTTTACTTTTATTCCCCTTATCTTATTTCTTTTATTTTACTTTCAGTTCCTATTTATAATAGTTTCATTACATACCAAAGTGACACCTAATTGGATGATTCCAACAATGCCACTGTCACATTATTTTTGTACCCAAACTAAAAATAGTTTTGTAATTGTTCAATTTTTAAATATCATTTAAATAATAGTTTTGCTACTGTTTTATTTACTATAGTGCATTTAAAAACTTTTATAAAAGTGTGGTTCCACCACCATAGTTACTTATGATTTATGTGCCACGCTTAGTGCATTTTACTTTCAAAGTTTGAATTTTTTTTGTTGTTTGCCTTGGTTTGGAAATTGAATTAGAATCGGTTCCGAATCAACGCGAGTTCATCTACAGTAATGGAGGTGACGTGGCATAATTAGCAGAGGGTTACTGTAGCTTAACTATCCGGGCGTCACAATTCTCCTCCACTACAAGAAATCTCGTCCCAAGATTTAGGAGCGGTTATAAGGGGGAAGGGATCTGGTTATGAAATTCTAACGATTCTTCTCGGTGCGAAGGGGTCAATCCATTACATTGATGTCTTCAGTCCTCTGCTTCCGGTCATCATGATGAAGTTGTCGTCCTTCCTTCAGGATCTTCATCGTATTTACGAATAGGTAACGGGGTAGATCGGAAACGACAGAATGCTATAAGGGTAATAACCTGGGATTAACCCATGAATGAGCATATGAGTACCTCTCGAGTTGAACAAATAGAACACATCGAGAGTAAAGTTGGAAGGTGCAACAAGAAGTTTCAAGCAGCCAGGCAATCGTTCAATGCCTAGTCATAAGGTGAAAGGGGTTTCAAGCAACGGAATAATTATTGTTTCCGAAGCTAGAATTGATGATCTCATCGGAAGGTGGCTCATGAATTACATACGAGTCCACGCGGGAGGAATAACTTTGGGAACAGGGGGTGTACATGAGAGTTAGGTTTCGATCCTGTGGAACTGTGGGTTATGGGCCCACCATGTGGGTTTTTTAGGAGTAGTGACATCTTGCACGGTCATGATAGCAAGGCATGTCAGAGGGTAGCCTATCAGTTATGTCGGTACCAAGGGCGAGGGACGAAGAGAACCATTTTCCTGCTCGTTGAACGAGGCGGACCAGTAGGCAGAGTTCTCGTCCATCGGTGGCTACTGGAATGTCATCAACAATAGTAACAGGGTCATGCTAACAGAATTGTACACCACGGTGTTTACATAAACAGGAGAATATTTCTGCTTGGATCATATAGATCACAAGAAAGGTTAAACAAAACAATGGAAAGGAAAAATGTGATTCTTAGATTAAACAGAAGAATGGAAAGGAAAATGTGATTAAACACATATTTCAGGGGTATATCCTTCCCAAGAACAAGCAGAGTATGATATCCAAGACCGGATAGAAGGTAGAAAACTCTTTTAGGTAGGAGAGACAAATTTCATGACATTACCCATACAACGGTGTTTGGGTAATTTCAACAAGAAACATTTAGCATGGTGCTCCAAATGTTCTTATTGAAAATCGGAGTACCATAGACATGCTTCGAGATAGCGCTGACATGGTCAACAGGTGGAAATCAGACTTTGGAAACAAAAAGGATCCATTAGGAATAACTTGTAGAATAAGTCTTACAGTTTCCTCATGGAAGAATGGATAACATTGCTAAAAGGGAACTATAACAATAGGGCCTCCGGCCAGGTGGGCTAGGTATGATACCACCTTACCGGGTCATCTAAAGACCAACGTTATAACTCTTGGAAATATGTTCCAACCATCATATCTGACCGAGATTCAGATTTGATTGGTGTCAAGATACCTCAGACTCGGGATGCCTGAGAAGAAAAGGTGCAACACAATTTGACGAGATGACATTATGAGATTCTCAGAAGTGATCTATGTAAGTGAGCTCTGAAACAAGAGGTCATCAGTAAACCAAGGAGAGGATGAGGAGGTGGCTGATAGGCTCAGCAACAAATCATCGAGATTTCCAAAGGATTGATTTCCACAATTATGTGAACAAGGAAATATCATTTGTTGGATCAAATGTCATAATGATGTATGCTTGAGGGAAACATACACAACTGAACAATGATAGAAGGGTGCACCCAGGAATCTGGACTAGGTAGCACGATCAATGTTTGAATGATGATTCAATAATCAATAGACTTAGAATGAAACTGTAGACCAATAACTTCAAGCAATAGGGTTGCTAGAAGTTTAGAATTTACACATCACAGACCATTTATCGGTATTCCGGTTAGAAACAACACGGAGACCAAGAAATGAACGCAAAAGGCGAGAGATATTACTATATCAAGAATTCTCAAGAGGTGGTAAAATTACCACGACATTCTTGACATAAAAGGTGGTAACATTCCAAGGTAAAGAAGAACAAATGCTGGATAGCAAGGATATCAAGGTATAACTCAAAACACGAATAAGTTTGTGTTGAACGGAAGGCAATAAAGTGGCCGGTGATAATACAAACCATTGAGGGGCGAGGATGGTATTTCTCATCAAGAATTCGATATATATCTTGGAAGAGCTCAGGAGGTTGATGATGGCCTCGACACATTTGTCGAGAAATTTCATGAAGATGTAATCGGTTGGCGATGACATCAAGTCAAATGATGATGCAGCGAAAGTCAAATAATACCTGAAGAAGAACTCATAAGAAGTTATGCAGTTCCGTGATAATCTCGAGATACCAGAAGGGGGGTAATACTCGATGACAGGTCAAAGTAGAGGTTGGCCTGGGGTATTGCCCTACAAAAGACAAGCGCTTAAACTTGCACGCGAAATGGTATTTAAAGGAGAACATGGTCGGAACCACGATTGCAAAAGGTCAGATCCCAGATATAAGATGAACTTATACCAAAGGAATAATTTAATTTATGAGAAGCTTTAACGATAAGATCTACATCGTGTCCATGGGCATGAACACAAAGTTCAAGGTCGACTCCCACTTCTCCAATGCATAATCTTTCATTCACTTCTCACTTTCGAAGAAGTTGTAGTGTTGAAATTTTATTTGGCAAAATACCAGAAGTGTATGGCTCATGAAAACTTTCGAGTTCACACAGTTTAGAGAAGGCATAGGTTCAACCCATCAGGGCATCTTAGGAGTATATACCACAAATTTCAAGAATAAATAACACAAGCTCGATAGTAGAGCATGTTTGAGAAAGCAGAGGATACAATTTACCAAAGGTATTATGTATCCGAGGAAAGGCTCACAGACTTATTGAATATGAAGGACGCTGTCGGATAAAATCCAGCAAATGATCTGGTGGTCCTCGAGGGATCTGGTGCGAGCATCGGTACTCAACCAGAGGGAGAAACAATGCAAGGAGATCAGACTTTAGAAACAACTGACTAATTCAAGGCTCAAATGCAAAGGAATTATCAATTCCAAGACAAGGGATCAGAAGCAATGCTCTGATCAGGGATGGATAAGTTGAATAGCCTTAAGGGTACAATCGACAGCAATTTGATTGGTCGAGATCCAGCTCATGTTTTAAAATAACGTCTGAGCCGGAAAGATAATTTAAAAGGATCAACTGATGATTGCGTGCATTCGCACTCATGTTGAATCAATAGGATCAAAAAGACGATGCCTAAGGATACTAACGAATATTGCCAGACATATGGAAAGCATCCATAATGCAAGCAGGCAAGTATTGCAGAGCAATAAGCTACTAAGGATTTTTGGAGGATCGAATAGTATTTCGAAGACCATTGTGAAACACATGGACAACTGGGGATGAGTGGATACTTGACAAGTGCGAGGATTTAATTGAAGGGGTATTCATGTGGCAAGGAACTGCTAGACAGTAGGCACAAAGTATTCTCGGAACAATAGAGAAGACTTCGGGGTATCTTGTAATAACAAGATCAATGGGGGATGATCGTATGAATGGCAAGTGTAAGTAGTTATCCATAAGGATTTATCGGTGGTCGGGAATAGCAAAAGTGATGGGCACAAAGTCTCGAGAGGAATAGCAAAGAGTATCTTCGGAATCTTCTGGTGAAGCAGGCCATCATCTGGAATGAAGGGGCTCTCCGGGAGAAAGTATTTACGAGAACCTAGAGTTAGAGTTAGCAAAACCTTTTAACCCGAATAGAAGAGAGATCAGGGTCCTAGAGTAAAGGCGAGGAATAAAAGATCCTAATACCACCCAAATGGCGACGTGGGCCCGTAAGCCGCACAGCCATGTTAGTAAAAGTTTTGTAATGTCTAGACTCGACTTCGGCCAAGGAGTGTGGAAGGGGGATTCCTACAGGCAGTCGGCTCTGATACCAACTTGTGACGCCCCCAATTTAATCGTACACTAATCATGCACGCAAACGTGTATGATCAATATCAGGGACTCACGGGAAGATATCACAACACAACTCTACAAATAAAATAAGTCATACAAGCATCATATTACAAGCCAGGGGCCTCGAGGGCTCGAATACAAGAGCTCGATCATAGACGAGTCAGCGGAAGAAACAATATCTGAGTACAGACATAAGTTAAACAAGTTTGCCTTAAGAAGGCTAGCACAAACTGGGATACAGATCAAAAGAGGCGCAGGCCTCCTGCCTGGGATCCTCCTAACTACTCCTGGTCGTCGTCAGCGGGCAGCACGTAGTAGTAGGCACCTCCGGTGTAGTAGGAGTCGTCGTCGACGGTGGCGTCTGGATCCTGAGCTCCAACATCTGGTTGCGACAACCAGGTAGAAGGGATAGGGGGAAAAGAGGGAGAAAGCAACCGTGAGTACTCATCCAAAGTACTCGCAAGCAAGGAGCTACACTACATATGCATGGGTATCAAATGGAATAAGGGTATCATATGTGGACTGAACTGCAGAATGCCAGAATAAGAGGGGGATAAGTAATCCTGTCGAAGACTACGCTTCTGGCAGCCTCCGTCTTGCAGCATTTAGAAGAGAGTAGACTGAAGTCCTCCAAGTAGCATCGTATAGCATAATCCTACCCGATGATCCTCTCCTCGTCGCCCTGTTAGAGAGCGATCACCGGGTTATATCTGGCACTTGGAAGGGTGTGTTTTATTAAGTATCCGGTTCTAGTTGTCATAAGGTCAAGGTACAACTCCGGGTCGTCCTTTTACCGAGGGACACGGCTATTCGAATAGATAAACTTCCCTGCAGGGGTGCACCACATACCCCAACACGCTCGATCCCAATTGGCCAGACACACTTTTCTGGGTCATGCCCGGCCTCGGAAGATCAACACGTCGCAGCCCTATCTAGGCACAACAGAGAGGTCAGCACGCCGGTCTAAATCCTATGGCGCAGGGGTCTGGGCCCATCGCCCATTGCACACCTGCACGTTGCGTACGCGGCCGGAAGCAGACCTAGCCTAGTGGCATTCCAGTCCAATCCGGCGCGCGCCACTCAGTCGCTGACGTCACGAAGGCTTCGGCTGATACCACGACGCCGGGATACCCATAACTACTCCCGCGTAGATGGTTAGTGCGTATAGGCCAAATGGCCAGACTCAGATCAAATACCCAGATCTCGTTAAGCGTGTTAAGTATCCGCGAACACCGACCAGGGCCAGGCCCACCTCTCTCCTAGGTGGTCTGAACCTGCCATGTCGCTCCGCCACAAAGTAACAGTCGGGGGCCGTCGGGAACCCAGGCCCACCACTACCTGGGTGGAACCACCTGCCCCTTCAGCCCCCATCTCCGAACAGTATCACAGGTAATGTAACAGTGTAAAGTATATAGGATATGCCCGTGATCACCTCCCGAAGTGATCACGGCCCAGTAGTATAGCATGGCTGACGGACAAGAGTGTAGGGCCACTGATGGAACACTAGCATCCTATACTAAGCAGTAGGATAGCAGGTAAAGGTAACAACAGTAGTAGCAAGGATAGGCTATGCAGCAGTACAGGATTAACTGAAAGCAGTAACATGCTACACTACTCTAATGCAAGCAGTATAGAGAAGAGTAGGCGATATCTGGTGATCAAAGGGGGGGCTTGCCTGGTTGCTCTGGCAAGAGAGAGGGGTCGTAAACTCCGTAGTCGTACTGGGTAGCAGCGGCGTCGGTCTCGGTGTCTATCGAGAGAAGAGGGGGGAGAAACAATAAATATAAGGCAAACAAATGCAAGACGATGCATGACATGACAAAGCGTGATGCTAGGTGTACCCTAACGCGGTACGAGGTGGTACCGGTGAAGGGGGGAAACATCCGGAAAAGTATTCCCGGTGTTTCGCGTTTTCGGGCAGAGTAGCCGGAGGGGGAAAGTTGCGTGTTCTCTATGCTAGGGATGCGTGGCGGACGAACGGGCTGCATATCCGGAATCGTCTCAATGTTCTGAGCAACTTTCATGTTGAAAATATTTTAATCCGAGTTACGGATTAAAAGATATGATTTTCTAAAGATTTAAATCATTTTCTGATTTTAATTAATTAACTAAATCCAACATTATCCAGAACAGTGTCTGCTGATGTCATCATGACGTCAGCATGACATCAGCAGTCAACAGAGGTGTTGACTGGGTCGCTGACGTGTGGGTCCCACTGGTCATTGACTGTTTAGTCTAATTAATGTTTAACTAATCTAATTACTGTTTAATTAAACTAATTAGTTAATTAGGTTAATCTAATTATGATTAATTAACTTAATTAATTAATTAATTTAATTATTATTATTATTTAATTATTTTTATTATTATTTTTTATTCCTTTTTTTAATAAAACGTTCCAGGGTGGGGCCCCTTGTCATAGGCCCCTAGGCCTAACGGGCGCATGGGCGCACGGGCGCCCGATCCAGATGGAGCCCGAGTGGGCGCAGGCGCTGGAAGTGGCCGCCGGCTCGGCAGTGGCCCGTGGGGCTGGAGGCGGGGCAGCACGGTGGAGCGGTGGCGGCGAGGCCGCGTGGGGCAGTGAGCAGGGGCGGGTGAGGCGCTGGGTCCAGGCGCGACGTGGGGAAGGAGGCCGGGGGCGCAGCACAGGGAGTCGGGCAACGCACGGCGGAGGGAGGCCGCGACGGAGCGGGGGTGGCGCGGGGCGGCGCATGAGCGAGCGCGTGCAGGTGGTCGTGGACGCGAGGTGTGGGAGGCGGTGGCGCGGTGACCACGAGGCGACGGGTACGGCCGGACGGCGCCGCGCGTGGGCAGGGCGCGGCCCGACCACGGTGACTGCGGGGCCGGAGCGCGCGAGGCATGGTCGCGGCCGGAGCGGAGCAACGGTGGGCGGGGCGGGATCGCGGCAGGCGAGCGCCACCGCGCGGCGATGGTCGCGGGGCGAGGGAGAGAGGAGGACCGGGGTCCTCACCGAAGTTCGTAGGGACGGGGCAGCGGTGCGTGAGGAGGAGGAGGGAGACGGCGCGTCGTGGAGGAGGCAGACCATCGAGGAGGAGGTGGCAGGCCGGCGAGGTTGCGGTCCAGCATCGGGAATCGGCGGCGGCGCAGTTCATTCCCCTTCCCGATCCAGATCTGGATCGGGGGGAAGGAGGAGAGAGCGACGTGGGGAGGGGAGTGGGAGCGGTCGTGGGTTAGGGTTTCGGGTGTGGGGGGATAAGGGAGTGAGGGGGGCGGCCGGTTGGGCCTGGCCTGGCTAATAGCTGGGTCGGCTAGCTGGGCCGTGGCCCAGTTGGGTCGGGGGGTCCTGTTCCTTTTTTTTCTTTGTTTGTTTTGTTTTTATTTTTTACTTTTATTCCCCTTATCTTATTTCTTTTATTTTACTTTCAGTTCCTATTTATAATAGTTTCATTACATACCAAAGTGACACCTAATTGGATGATTCCAACAATGCCACTGTCACATTATTTTTGTACCCAAACTAAAAATAGTTTTGTAATTGTTTAATTTTTAAATATCATTTAAATAATAGTTTTGCTACTGTTTTATTTACTATAGTGCATTTAAAAACTTTTATAAAAGTGTGGTTCCACCACCATAGTTACTTATGATTTATGTGCCACGCTTAGTGCATTTTACTTTCAAAGTTTGTATTTTTTTTGTTGTTTGCCTTGGTTTGGAAATTGAATTAGAATCGGTTTCGAATCAACGCGAGTTCATCTACAGTAATCGAGGTGACGTGGCATAATTAGCAGAGGGTTACTGTAGCTTAATTATCCGGGCGTCACATGCTTGCTCTGTGACTCTGCCTGGTGCCTTTATTTATAAAGTCGGGCGTATGCCTTTTATCTAAAAATATGGCCCCGTTGCAACATGCGTTCTTCTAGTACTTCATAGGTGTTGCACTTTGATTAGTGTAGGTAGTTTGGTGTTTAAGGCAAGATTCCTTAGTTGAGCCAAACAATCATACTGGGCAACCAATGATTTTGTTGCTATTTTTAAACCGAGACTTTCTATTTATACGAACTTTGGCCTGGGAAACAAATACACACCGAAGACTTGTTACCCTATATGTACAAGCACGGCGATAATTTTTGACCGCGGAAAAAGTTATTGAAAGATATACCATCGATAACTCATGAATATATGTCTTGGTGATATATGCTCCATTGACCTGATAACATATGTAAAAACATCACGGTGATCGGATTTTTTTATTGAAACACATATCTCTAGTAATTTATGTCTAACTAACATGATAATACACGCACCGTGGACTTGATAAGCTATGTGCATACACCGCGATAAATTTTTGAACGGGGGAAAACATTGTTGAAAAATATATTCCCGAAAACAAAAATGTAATGGACGTGATAACCCCAGTACAAACACGATGGTAAGTTTTTGACTGTGGATAAAATTTGTTGAGAATCATATCAATGTAACTTCTGTGTAAATAGCATGATAATACAAACACAACCGAGATGATAACCCATGAAAAGTTGTTGAAAAACATACCTCCAGTAACTTCATAATAAAAACATACCCCCTGGTCAAAAATTATCATGCTCGGCCTAAGTAAGTTATCAGCTTTATTTTGCGTATATTACCATGCTATTGACCATGCCCGGGCTAAGTAAGTTACCATGCTATAGTAAGTAACTTTTGACCCTTTAGTAATTATTTGAAAAACATACACCTCTTAACTTTTGTGCAAATAGCATGGATACTCACAACAGAGTTGATATCCTCGGTAACTCATGTGTAAATAGAATGATAATATACGCACAACAGAGCTGGTAACCCACGTATGAACACCACGGTAACTTTTGACCCCAAAAGATGTTGAAAAAATAAGCCAGTAACTCTATGTAAGTAGCATGGTAATGTACGCACAATAGAGCCGATAACTCACGTACAAACACGGTTGTAATTTTTGACCCGAAAGAAGAAATTGTTGAAAAATATATCTCCGGTAACTTATGTGTAAATAGCGTGGTAATACACGAACAATAGAGTTGATAACTCACATAAAAACACTGTGGTAACTTTTGTCCCGAGAATTTTGTTGTTGAAAACACAAGACGGTAACTCTTTGTAATTGGCATGATAATATACACACAACAGAGCTGATAGCTTGCGCGCGAACAACGTGGTAACTTTTGACCCCGAAGATTTACATACAAACATACCCCGATAGTTTCTATGTATATAACATGTTAATATACATATTGCAAACATGTTAGGTTTTACCTAAAAAAAGTCATCGGACCAATATGGGATATAGTCTCAAAAGGTTTCGTTGCGGCAAATTTTATATGTGAAAACAATTTTCATTCGGACCGAGTGTTTGAGCTACAGGCATTTCAAGTTTCAAAACACAGAGATTCTTGGATGAGATTAGGTTTTTGTCTTCTAGTGTGTGGAGTGCCGGAGCCTGGACCATGTATGGAGAAGTTTGAAGGAACTACCTGTAATTTATATGTGGTAACTTATGTACCATAGACGTGCTAATTTACATAGCACAGGTGTGGTAATCGTTACTCGAAAAAAAAATTCAGAACATATTAACATGAGATCTAGCTTCGAAGCTGTCGTCGCAATATTTTTTATGTGAAAATGTTTTTTAATTAAAGCGACGGTTTGAACTACAAAATATTTGGAATTTTGAGTCTCAATGAAATCATTGCTGGCGTCAACTATTTTGTCTTACACTAGTAAGGTTGCACGTGCAACGCACGTCTAAATTAACATAGTATTGTCAAAGCTATTCTAAAAAATATTTAAATGAAAATGCAATCTAGGGTGATGAATAAGGATTATATGGGGCGATTAGTACATCCTTTTGCAAAAAATTCTTGGGATGTGAACTTGATTATTTGAAGTGTATTTTTGACCATTTACACAAAAATAAAGAGATGGTTCGAACAGTGGGCAAAAAGGGATCTTCGGACATCAAACAAAGTTTCTGAGTCAACCAAACCAAAAATTCACAAACTAAGATAACATCATCCATTAGTTGCCATAAACATCTGACCACTTATCGTCTTTCTCCGCGCCGACAGCCTCTTCACCCGGGCTCCCAACTGGTGCTGGTTCATCATCTTGACACGGAGCTTGTCGTATGCATGTGCCTCTCGCCCCGCGAGAGTGATGGGCATGTAATCGCCCTGGACCCCTGGATGGTTGTAGCAAGCTCCACTGTTAGAATCGAATCACCAGCCTTGGAGCAAGAGAGGTGTAAACACGGAGAAAAAGAAACAAACTCATACATGTAAGCACACCTTAGGAAGATAAAAGCTTCCAGCTTGGCCTTGTATCTTGAGCCTTCTAGACATTAGACTGCATAACCTCTTGTTACATGTTCTTGCGGCGGTGTTCCATGAAAATGCCAATGGTCAGAATACAAGCTTCTTCGGGATGCCCAGAACACCATTTACGGTATATAAACATCAACAGATAATAAAAGATATCGTTATAATTAGCCAGTATCTCTAACATATAATCTCATCTAGCATCTTAACCAAAAGTCCGAAATCTATCATTTAGCAAACTAAAGTTTTTTACACATTAAAAGGATTAAAATTCGTATAGCGGTGCCTTGGTGTCGAATACCATAAGCACTGGCATATAACTCAATAATCCGAGGAACACAATCCTTAAAATAATACTAACATCTAGTTAGTTGGGGCAATCATGCCACCATGACAAACTTCATTGGTTTTGCCGGTGTGATAGCCACGAAAAATTGATCCTTTTCAGATACGTACATATAACATCTTCCAAAAAAGTACTTAGTCATGTAGTTGCATTTCTCATGCTGATCTGGCTGACCAAACCATCATCTGGCTTAACCTGAGGTGGCAGAACTCAATACTGTGCCACAGGAAAGGATACTGCCACATGAGGGTTGTTCTGTGTCATACTAAACCAAAGTATAAGCATTAATCAACTGGTGCGCTCACAAAAATAGTGCATTCAATAAAATTCACAATTTTAGTAATCTTGCATGTACAATGTATGTCTTCGACTGATATGCATTCAATAAAACAATACAAGCTGACTAATAATAGTCTGATTGTATTTCTTATACATAAAATAAACTGAAACTAATTATAAAACAATACAAGCTGACTAATAATAGTCTGATTGTATTTCTTATACAGAATTCTACCGTTCCACTGATGTTACAAGTAGCTGGAGTCATTCTTATTACAAATAACACCACCGTAACTAAAGCAACCAACAAACTAAACTCCAGAACAGCAAAGGACAATCAGATCAATCCTTCTCTGAAGTTAGCATGACAGAAATGCCAACTTCTAACCTAGTTGAAAGATAGTGTATATGGTACATGGTACACCCACCTAAATATAATAGATCGGCATCGCATAAATTATGCACCAGATAGAATCCAATAAATCTAGTAAATCTAATTTTCGTGCTTCTATATAGTAGTTTCTTAGATTTAAGAGGAGAAATATTGCATGGACAGTTAAAATCCTCATGCTTAGAATTAGAAGACACAAGCATTAGAAATGCATTTGCTCGATCAGGTTACCTCTACTCGCAAGAAAGGAAAAAGAGAAGATAAGTGTAATCTGGATGTGCCGATGTGGCATGAATAGAGTATATCTGGAAACTATATATAGATGCAGTTGTTCGAGACTGACTAACCATTTTGCATTGAAGTTTGCAAATAAATCATTTCCATATTTAAAGAAACAGACTTGTAAACCTCTGAACCAGGAACAGATGTTTCTTAAAGATTTAACAATAGCAGCAGAAGCCCAGTACCGAATAAACAATTCGGATGCACTGAGATGAACAATTCCGATGTACTTGTTCATATGAAGGTGAATGAGTAGATTGAGTAACACAGACAACAGTAAGCATACCTCTTCTCAATCTGCACTTCGGAGCCTAGTTACTTTTCGAGACAATATATGCATCAATTCATAATCCTCCACCCTATAAACCTGGTATCAGGAAGAAAGGCAACACTAAGCATACCACTTCTCAAGCTGCACTTCGGAGCCTAGATTATTTATCAATCTCAATATGAAAACTAAAGCAATATACTCGGAGTAACATTGGCATACCAGGGCGAAAGGGAACAATACCCAGCAACAAATACACCATACACCTTAGAGCTATCGGCATCCATGTGACCTAGAAACTGCATAAGGAAATATCATGACTTATATTGTTTCATAGGACACAACAACCATGTATCTTTTTAAGAAACTTGACAACCAGCTTGTAAACAAAGTATCTTGCTAGTTGCAAAACATCCTTCAATATCATCTTTGTATTGTTATGTAGCAAAGCTCCCTACTTTATATTAGCCTAACAAACCTGCTGAAGCTAGCTGCACAACTACACAAAAATCAAAAGAAAAAAAGAAAAGAGATTCCCCCGCAGTATGCGTACAGGGATGAAATAATAGGATGGATTGACATGAACGAAAAACACATCTGTGTTATCCCCCGCAGACATCTCTACACAATTTTTTGGTGTTTTAACGTGAGTGTCATGAGCCTGCACTGTGTGTCAATGGTTCCAACCAGGAAGAGCAGGGTTGATTTGAAAAACAACACACGCATCAGTACCTGCAGCTGATTGAGAAAAGAACAACAGAAAAAAAGAGATTGAGAGGGAGAGAGATGTCAGGGGGCAGACCTGTGTGGAGGAGACAAGAGGGCTGAGGGCGTCGACGGCAGCAGGGAGCTCGGCGACGGCAGGGAGGAAACCGCTGCTCCGCGGCGCGCGCCTTGCATGCGCGTCCTCGTTCGCCGGCGGGCGGCAGCTTCGCGTCCATCCACGTCCCTGGCGGTGGCCACCTTGCAGAGGTCGGAGCAGTTGATCTCCTGCAGGGCAGGTGTAGCGGTGCAGATGAGTTGAGGGGTGTGGCGGCGAGGCAGGGGGCGAGTGGCGGCCCGTGCGGATCTCGAACTGGCAGGGAGCTAGCGGCGGCGGCAGTGGAGAAGGGTATCACGGGAGCGGCGGCGGCAGCTACGGATGGAGAAGGGGATCCTGGGATTGGCTGTGGCTGAGGGTGGAGAAGGGGTTCGCTAGAGCCAGAAAGGCACGTGAGTTTCGGAGGAGATAGTTGCGGGGCAGAGTTTTCTTCCGCCTGGGGAAATTGCCAAGCGCGGTTTTGGATGAGGTTACTGTAATCTTAACGCTTAGATCAATTAAGTGATCCTGATCGTGAGGCTAATATTGGTCCGTGTTGTTACGTGTAGCTTAGGCTGGGTGTACTTAATGATGAATATATTTGCTTGTTTAATAGTAGTAGAGAAGAGATAGAGATATATGCATGCACATTTCCAGGTAGGCATGCAGCGCTCGTTCCTTCGACCACGTCAGCCAGAAAGGAGCCGAAATGAGGCTGATGGCTTGGCTTCAAGAAATCACGGGCAAATTAGATAGAACTCCCCGAATAAACGAGAAATCCACCGCAAAACTCAAAAAGAAAGGAGAGCGCGGAAACAAAACTAAAATTCTCGGATTCCCCCACCCCATCCTCTCCCCGGCGGCCGGAGCTGTACCGGCGGCCGCGATGGCCAACAAGCTGGTCTCGGACATGTGCCTGCCTCCCCACCTCGCCCACCTCCTCGCCGCCCGCCGCCTCACCACGGCCAAGGTCAGCCACCCCCTTCACAGGAAAACCCCATCTTCCTCCCCCTCTCACCCTGAAACCGGCCGCCGCCTCTAACCCGCTCCGCCCCAGGACGTGCTCTCGCTGCCGGAGGTGGAGCTGATGTCCCTGCTCGACGCGGGCCTCGCCACCGCCCGCGACGCCGTGTGCCGCGTCAGCGAGTTCGCCTGCCCTCCCTGCCAGACGGTACCCTCTCGCCGTTTCGGGTCTGGGGGTTCCGGGGCGATTGATGTGGGTTTGATCTCAGCTGGCCGGGCTCGTGTTGCGGCCGATTTGCGCAGGCGCTCGCGCTGCTGGAGGAGCGGATGAGGCTGGGAGGCGGCGGCCGGCTGGCCACCACGCTCCGCGGGCTGGATGAGGCGCTGGGCGGAGGTATCCCCCTGGGCAAGCTCACCGAGGTCGTCGGGCCCTCGGGGATCGGCAAGACGCAGGTGAGACCAAGCTTTTCTGTGCAGCGGCGCTGTAATCATACGAGCCTTTGCCGTGCATATGCAATGTGGGCTTGTGTGTTTCTGAATGCCAACTAATTCGTGAACCCTTGTGCAACAGAGAAGTATAAGGAATGCACCTTGTGTGAATTTATGTTTTCCGGCAGCGGTTACGAGTTTATTGTGGGCTAATTGATGATTACTAGCTCGTGATTGCGGTTTCTTAGTCGGAATTGTTCGTTTGCAGTACAGAGACACGTTTTTGTGAATGCATGTTCAGTTAACCATATTCAGACAATTTCCCTCCCAAGTGAATCCCAAGTACTCCTGAGTGTGTGCTGCTTTGTTGTACTCCTGAGTGTGTCAAATTGATATTTCAAATTTGAAGCCTACTTTCTCCTGAGTGTGTGCTGCTTTGTTGTACATTTTTAGTCTGTATAAATTTGCCGAAAGTTTTGCACACTCTGCAGTTTTGTCTGAAGCTTGCGCTGTTAGCAACTTTACCAGAATGCTATGGGGGCTTAAACGGTCGAGTTGTGTATATTGACACTGAATCCAAGTTCTCTTCACGGAGGTAGCTTAGTTTCAGCAAGTCCCAAGCATGTCATTTAAGAAGTATGTGTAGTCATCAACCTTCATGATATGTTGCAGGATGATCGAGATAGGTCAGAAAAGCTTTCCTCAAATATTTAGGCAAGAAGGCTTGGCACAAAAGGTTATTATAATCCATCTTCTACTTACCTACACCAGGCAATGCTTACTCTTTCAGTTTAACATTATACATGACTTCTTCGGCTGTTGTTTCAAACCTTCTATTTTTTGTGCAGATGGCTGGCAGGATCCTAGTGATGCGACCAACATCATTATCTGATTTCACAAAGAGGTATATTTTTCTGACACTCAACCAGTGGATTGTGGAAGGCTGATGTCTAGTGATTGTCGTTCTGAGGTTCCATGAATGATAGAAAACTTTCATTAACAATTCTTGAAATGCTCCTCTTCTGCCCAATATAGTGTGGCCATTGTTTACACTTTATAATTTTGTTGGATGCTCCTCAAAATTTACATGTAAAAGAATTCATCATGCCGCACAAAACGCTTGAATGTTCTTTTTGATGTTTTTCTCGCCCTTCTACAGTTTGGAACAGATGAAGGTGACTCTCCTCCAAAATGATGTGAAGTTACTCATTGTTGATAGCGTGGCTGCTTTCATGTCATCGTAAGATATGCACACTAGATTTTTTATTTATTTGCTTTTGACTTCACACAATGATAGCTTTTTTTAAGTATGAGGAGCCAATGGTAGTTTCCACAGTGAGTTTTTCTCAGTTGCTTAGCACATTCCATGTTTACAATTTTAGAAAGTCATCTGGCTTAACATAATAACTTTAATCAAACACTGGGTTGCCAATTCATTGCTATGTGCCAAACTGTTGATAACTATGAATCTCTGTCTTACATTACTGAAAACTTTGAAATACTAAATTATCAAAAAAAATTGTCAAGCCTATACTAAGCCCTTGGCAGCATTTTTTAATAGAATGGCGACCGAACACACAAGGGTGAACAGCTTGCACACCCACAGAACTAGCTAACAGAGCGTTGTTTGGTTCTTGAAATATTAAATTATCGCAAGTCCTTGAAACATGGCCAGAGCTTTGGTGGAGTGCTAACATTCCGAACACTGTGCATAGTTTCTTTTATATACAGCTATGAGTTAAATAGCTGTGCAGTGCTTTTTATAATAATTGCTCATGGTCTCAATTAGGGCATCTCCAACAGTTGTGAGATAGGTGTTGGTAAATTTGCCACCTAGGACATAGTGATGATGTGGCATGTATTAAATGTGGAGAGAGAGCAAAGTTGTATGTAGATTAACCAACAACCTTTGCACAAGCTCCAAGGTGAAATAGAGAGCAATCACATTTATTGTCTCACCATCTATTGGATAGCTTACATACAACCCATTGGAGTAGTTGTATGATAGCTTGTTGGTTGATGATATGGACATTTTACCAACAAGACTAACATATAACCTGTTGGAGATGCCCTTACGAAGACTACTCTTTTAAATAGCTGACAAGGGTCTTGGACTACGGTACTACTATGTACTGGGTCGTTGTTGCAGTGCTGGAGGCTTGTGCTGAAGTGTGTAGCGGTGCTTTAGCATGAATAATTATCATGTTTTAAGTTCATCTAATTATTGCATGCTAGTTGTTTCTTCTTCTACTATGGTTCATTTTTTGTTAACAGTATAATATTTAATTTTCTAATATTCTACTTCAACATACATGTGGCAGGGAGAACGAAAGAGGTACAACAGGTTTCACCCAACACCCTCTAAGATGGGCTCTTTCATTTCTTAAGTGAGCTTCCTAGATCCTAAAATTCATAGCATTCCTTCTACATTTTTTGGTAACACTGTTGATTCTGCTGAAGTGCTTTGGGTTTCCTTTCTGTCCTGCAGGTCTATAGCAGAGTTGACAAGAATTCCAGTTGTAGTTTCAAACCAGGTCCGCAGCCAAAGTAATGATGATGGTTATCATTACTCGTTTGAAGGTTTGTACTTCGTTCCAAGGAAACATATTATCTGTTGGGCATCTTGAACTTCATTTAATGTTCCTATTAATCCTCTGCAGTAAAAAGGATGGGTGATGGCGATGGTGCTGAAAGACTCGAATCTCATCTTGTTGCTGCTCTAGGAATCCAGTGGGCTCATGCTGTAACTATCCGTCTAGTCTTCGAGTCTCACTCAGGTTTGTATGCTTACTTGTATCATTACTCAACTTACTTTTATCTTAATCATGTAGTCTACGACTGTTGACCTACACAACAAGTGCCAATACAGTTTGGAAAGCATTTAAAAAAACTGAACACAGTTTGGAAAGCTGTTAGTGAGCAATTCTGTTTTCTCAGCGAAAACTGTCTGCCTTTTGTTTTTACAATGAGATTAACTAGAGGGGTTTAGGCGAGTGAACAAAACCAGTTTTCCAGAAACCAGGTACAGGCAAGTTTGGGATCTTTAGTTGGTAACCCACCTGTTCCTGTTGTTTTTGGAACTCTGAGCGGCACATTCAAACCTTGATAAAAAGTAGAGATTCTAAAAACCTGTTGAAAACCAGCTGCTCGTTGAATGAGTAGAAGTAACTAAAGATGCCACTCAGCATAACCATTTTTACTGCATGCATGGGTTGGGTTGAGACAGATTGGCCAAACCCATTTTTGAACAGCCATAGTCAAACCTGAGGAACTGCAACATTGCTTATTGGCTTTTCAACTTTTGTAATAGCTGTAGCTGGAATTCAGTAGAACTCTTTGAATCGTAATATAGCGAATTAGTGATTAGTGATCTGACGGCAGTTCTGGTAAAAAAAGGTAGTAATACACATAATTATGAATTAACATCTTTGTGTTATCAATGATGTCAAAATGCCTGCTGTCTCTATGTTCCCTTTCTATTTGATCTCTTCTATTCTTGCATGTACGTTTATGAAGCCACATAGCAGTGTTGCATTTACTGTTGTGCTATTTTTCTGTGACCGCTATAAACTACGTACATTGCCCACAGGCCAGAGGTTCATCAAGGTGGCGAAGTCACCAATGTCTCCAGCAGTAGCATTTCCTTTCATTGTGGAATCATCAGGCATTACATTGCTAAACAATGAAGGCATTGATGTGTCAGGTCCCGAGATAACCTCGATTCGCTGTCAAGGTACGATTCATATTGTCGACACACACTAAGCTCAAGCCTGCAGTCTTCCTTCGATTAGTCGTTCTAACAAACACCTTTCTCAGGGCAAAATTTGTTGGGTCTGTTACCATTTGAAAACTGAGCATGGTTTCACAGGTGTGCTTATGGGTCGGCAGGAGATAGTCAGAAAGGATCTTAAGTATGCTAATGACAGTGTTTATGCTCCTTCCACTTGTCATGGCATAAAGCGGAAGCAAGCAATGTACATAATAGACAACCACCGTTCCTTTGGAACCACATGCTTGGTTTTATATTAATTTCTTTTATTTGTTTATGTTTCTGGATGGGGATTAGTTGCTAGAGATATAACTCTAATTTTCTCGAAAAAGCAGTTTGAAGGTCGAGCACCATGCAACTCGTTATCTGCTTCGTCAGTCTTCCTATGGATCAGCAGCAGTGCTGTATTACTCGAACCGTATTTCATCTGACACAATTTTAAACCACACTGTATACTCAATTTATGCACAGTGCTATTCCCATGGAGTTCCACGCTTCCCTGCCAGGCCGTTCACACGTTACATCGCCTCACCCATCCTGTCCAGGCAGTGGGAGGAGTTCAGTACATTGGCGGGAATGCCTGTAGAATTACCAGCCCCCCTTTTTTGGATTTTGTTCTTTTTTTTTTGCAAGGGTAAAGGGAGTTTTATTGCAAAATCATAGAGTTACAGTCGAGTTACAGTAAAGGGATTTTGTTCTTATCAACACTAAAACAAACTACTTAAATATAATTCATCATAATTTCAATTCTGAATTTGCCAGCACCACATACCGCGTGGCTACCATTTGTTTTCATAGTTTTGTGCTCAACGTTGAAGTAGTAGTTTCATCCGACCAAATCGATGAAGCAGTAATATTTTTTCTATAAAAATTACCAAAAATTTGAACTTAACGTGAAATGAAACAAAAAACTAGTTTAAGTCCTTTTTGGAGGGTTATTAGACAAGTTCTTAATCAACGAGATGGAACAAATATATGGTGCACCTAGTTATTTTGTACCACACAATCGCCTGAGTTAGAAATAGCAATTTTACAATTGAAGAAAAGTTCTGCAAACAATTTTGTAGTACCAACAATAACACTTCTAATTTCAAATACTCCAAGTAAGTACCAAAGTTTCGGTCGGGCGAATCACGCCGCCGCCCCTCATCCCTAGCCGCCGCTGCTGCCTCGGTCTCCTTCCTCTTCCCCATCCGGCGGCCTCATCGGCGGAAAGAGGAGTGGGGATCCGCCCGTATTCTATTTTTCTTAGGTTTTTTGCTTCTTCGCCGCCATCGACGAGGTGATGGCGACGATGGTGTGTTGGAATAGGGTCACTCCGGTCTCTCCCTACCTCGACGATGTGTTGATCTGGTGCCGACGAAGGGCATGTCAGAGTTTGTGTCCCCAGATCTATTGGTTTTCTTTAGGTCTTGGCAGTTCGAGTGTCTTTCAAGAAGAGCTTTTGACTGGCTATTGGTGTGGCAACTTCAACATCTTCTTATATGTTGTTCTGTGCCTTGATATTGTTTCTCCAACCATCTGAATAGGTGGTGATAGATTGCAAGCCTATTATGCGTGGAGTGATGTTCTAGCCGATGCTGCTTCAACAATTCATATATCTCGTCTCATTGCAGATGTCGCTTTTCTTTGTTGTTGGTTTAGTGCAATTTTCAAATTTCGACGGACGGTGTACAATCGGAGGAAGGAAACAAGTATGCTTTGTAATGTCATTTTATTTTTTACTGGTCATTCTACATCAAGTTGTCTATCATGTACTGACCTTTGTTTTCCTCAATATTAATCAGATCTAAGATGGCCTTTGAGTGTTTTTATTTGAAACAAAAACAATAACACTTCTAGTTTTCGTATCCAAATTTGAAATATAGTTATCGAAACAATAATGAGAAAACATTTGCATGACCAACAAAATGATCGGAATCCATGACCTGGCTCTCATCACCAAAATACCAGCTTGTGCCGGTATAATTTTGTTTCAACATAAATTTTAAAATTTTAGGATACAACTTTTACCTTCCATCTCCACAAAACTTCAAGAATATTCAACCTTAGAAATGAGAGTTATTGAGAACAGGTGCACTGGATACTTCCCCCTCGGGGATTAGATATACGGGCGATATCACTAACAAAATGATAATCATTTTTCTCTAATTTTTTTGAATATGCGGTGAATATATTTTTAATTATGTGATGAACATATTTTAAATGCACAATGATCACTTTTTTTATATATGTCATGGACATTTTCCAAATACGCGAGAACATTTTTTCAACATGCGATGAACTTTTTGCATACGCGACGAATATTTTTCCAATACGCAGTGAACATATTTTAAGTACATGCATTTGTAAATTGGTGAATATTTTTTAAATATGTGACGAACAATTTCTAAATACACAATGAACAATTTTTGTATATGCGACAAATATTTTCTTTCTGAATATGTGGCAGACTTGTTTTAAATATGCGGTGATTATTTTAAATAAATGATGCACCTTTTTTTTCAAATACACAATCAAGATTGCTTGTAATATGGGATGAACAGTTTAGCAATACCTTCAAAATGTTATTTTCTCTTTCAATTTATTTTTTTAAAACGAATGAAATATAAAAACCAAACATAATTTTTAGGGAATATGTACAACTAGAGGGAGAAAAGAGAGAAAAAGAAAGAGGAAAAACAGGCAGCCGTCCATGTGCGGACGTGTGCCTGCTTCGCACGATGTGAGCGACTACAGGTGAGGCATAGTAGCACCCAAATTGTTAGAGTTGTGTCGAATATTATGTACAAAGTAAGTTACAGTTGGACTTGTAGTTGTATTGTGTTTAGATAGAATATGAAATCATGTCCTAGTAGGAAACTTGTATCCTACGCCTCTCATATATAGCGGGGGTAGACACACGATGTAACCTATGCCAACATAATAGCACAGGCGCGCAAGGGGGAGCCGGCGGCGTGTGCCGGCGTCCGGGTGGCCGGTGTGCGGTATTGTGACGGTGTCACGGGGAGGAGCGCCCGTAGTCGAGGCCTCGAAAATGTAGCCATATCGGTGAACCTCGTTAACAAATCTCGGTGTCGTGCTCGTGTGATTGCTTGATCCTTGGATGATCGATGGTATGCCTCGGATTTATTCTAACAAGTGGTATTATGAGTTAGGTTGTTCGGAGGCTATGAATTGTTGATCTGCAGGAAGAATCGAGTTTGAGATGCAGCCGGGTGCAGCGTGGTTCTCAGCAAGATTGAAGAAAGCATATCAGTGAAAAGCACGTGTACGCGCAGCAAGCTTGACGTGCAGCGATGGATCAGAAGGATCAATCGGGCGAGCGGTGCAGGATGCAGAGGACAGCAGCGATGCGTACGTGCAAGCCATCTTCGACGGCGGCGGCGATCCGTGGAGCTACGCGAGTTAGGGCAGTTGCCCAGGCATTGCGTTGAGAGGCTTAGCGGAGCAGGCCAGATCGCCTCGAGGTGTTGTGGCCCAGTAGGGGCTGGCCGAGCCAGGCCCAGGTGCGGGCGCAAGTAGGCTGGCTGCGCTCCTGAGATTTGTTTTGAAATAAAAAAAAAGGGACCGAGTCCCTGCTGGGGAGATGCGTTCTCCTGGTGGCCGATTCGAAGACGTGCAACATCAAGGCTGCTCTAAACGAAGTGCATCGGAAAGTAAAAGGCATTGACAAAGCAAGGATATGCATTGGAGTTGAGCCAAGTGAGCCATCACGTGAATACCAACTCTTGGTTGGTTGTGCTAGTAGTACGCGGAGGTTTTGGTCGTCTACTTGAGGATCACGGGAAAACTGCTCGATTATTTTTCGCAAGGTCAGTCATACAAAGAACCATGGCGTCATCGGATACCAGGTTTGAGGTGCAGAAGTTTGACAGAACTGAATACCTTGGGTTATGGCAGACAAGGGTGAAAATTTGTTGGCACAACAGGGATGCTTGAAGACGTTGTGGGATGTCAAGCCAGACGGACGACGGGGGCTGTGAGGAGTTGCAGATAGTTGCAGTCAAGACATGTTCGGTTGAGGTCAGACTTGGACAGTCTGATGGATCGACGCAAGTCGGTTGATACAGAAGACGGTGGTGGGATCGGCGAAGACGACGTAGGAGCGCGATTCTGATGGTGACCGACTTCTGAGGCGTGGAAACACGTGGCGCGGGCCTGAGGGCTTGTGTGGCTTCGACAAGACTATGGCGCGGGGTTGATTCAAGATGATGCACATGTGAGCTTGAAGTCGACGGGGCGCGAGGGTGGACTGATCATCTACCATGGAGTCATGTTGAAGGTGGAGCTGGATTGAGGGGCTATGATGTAAGGATCCAGGGAATCGAAGCCTATTCAGCAAGGGGGGAAAAGCGAGTGACATGCAGTTCAGACTGGAGCCCAGTGGTCTGATGGAAGCGTGAAACTCGTCATCGGTCGGTGATGATCGATGGTACTCTGCAGTGGGGGTTGAGTAGTGTGGGTTCGCGACCCTTGAGACTCGACCGGGACAGCGGAGGCTCGACGCGGTAATAGCGGCGAGGCGTGCGGTATGCACGGACATGGAGACGGGCCAGGGCTCTGGTGGTCATACATGTGGTGAGACAACTACGAATTTGACTCGTGATGACTACAAGCAATGATGAAATTCCTTCAAGTTTTAGACAGGTGGTTAAGAAAGGAGCGGTGATGTTGAGTTCAGGTAACTCTTATGTGTGACACCTAATATGTGAGTTGTTCATTTTCACGTAGGTCAGTGATCAGTGTGTGATGCGTTGAGCAAAGCTCTGGAAGTTGGGAGCATACACTAGAGTAAAGAGGAACTTAATTTTGCTCGAGTATTGACAGTGGTCAAGAAAAGAAGGGACTACAAGTTGCAGGTGGAGTCATATGGAGTCTTTGGAGTAGCAGCGGTGCTCATGGGATAAGCTCAAGTCCAATGTACATGGAAGTTTGACGCATGGACAAATCCAGGATGATGGAAAATATTTGCCAAGATGGAGTTTGTTAGAGTTGTGTCGAATATTGTGTACAAGGTAGGTTACAGTTGGACTTGTAGTTGTATTGTGTTTAGATAGGATATGGAATCGTGTCCTAATAGGAAACTTGTATTCTAGGCCTATCATATATAGCGTGGGTAGACACACGATGTAACCTATGCCAACATAATAGCACAGGCGCGCAAGGAGGAGCCGGCGGCATGTGCTGGCGCCCGGGTAACCGGTGTGCGGTATTGTGACGGTGTCACGGGGAGGAGCGCCCGTAGTCAGGCCCCAGAGATATAGCCATATCGGTGAACCTCGTTAACAAATCTCAGTGTCGTGCTCATGTGATTGCTTTATCCTCGGATGATCAATGATATGCCTCGAATTTATTCTAACAAGAAATTCAAACTCTCCAACGAGGCACATCATGTTCTTCAGTTCTTGCAATCATCGCCCAGAACTAGAGGCAAATGCGTGCGTTGCCGCGCCGGCTTCATTCATAGATTCTGTCTGTTGGCCGTTTACTATGAGCCGGGTGTTGTTTTTTCCTTTTCATCCCCTTTCAAAGCAGATCAGCAGAACATGGGGCAGAGATAGATCGACAATAGATTCCTTTACGAATCCCTACTTGAATCTCCGGGTAAAACAATCTGCACCGTCTCATTATTCCTCTGGAAAGACCAAACTGCACTTTGGAACATGCAATTTCACAACATATGATTGTGGGTTTGAATGCACAACGCAGAAGCAGACCCCCAAGTCAACAATGACTGTTATAGATTAAAGCTGTAGTAGAGTTTCGTCGGTGCACATCAGCTTGTTTGTGCACATCCTCGTGTGCTATATGCTAATTGCATGCTTGAATATCCTTTAAATGAGTATGATCACAACTCACAACAAAGCAGAGACTGGATACCAGTGTTACTTGGCAAAATAAATGATGACGGTGCAGAGATGGATTTTCGGATAAATATATCTTACTTAAAACTCAAAATGTTGTGTGAGAGGGATGTTAACTCAATTAAACTCTACCTAGATTACCATCTTGAAACATGTTCATTGAACTCTCAATATGCAAAACTATTTCCTTGGTGCTGATGCATGCAGCACAACCATTAGGGGGATCTAAGCAGCAGTAACTTGCAATGAGCATAGAATGGCCGTCGTATCACAAACTCTTGTCAGTACTTGGTACTAAATACTAAATACATACATACAGGAAAAAACATCCAGCAGAGATACTAACATCTACATGCTTTCAGAAGTTCCAAAGCCAAAAGTTTATGCACAATCCCAATTAAAGGCACACGTTTTTCCTGCTTGGTTCAAGTACTAAATCCATGGGTAAGTCATTACACAACTTAATTGGGCATTGCACTTTATTTATTCGTGGATAATACTGTATATTTTACCAAAATAGCCTAATCCATATAACAAGAAAAAGGAGAAAAGGTACACGGGTTAGGCCATTAATTATCAGAGAGAAACCAATCACAAGAGAGAGATACAGAAACACAGATGGGGAATCAAAAATAGAATGAACACAAAGAAAGAGGCTAGAAAAATTGAAATCCTCAGCATCTCCTACCCGGAACAGAGCCGCCGTCGCCTCCCCGGAATGGAGCAGCCATCGCTCACCCTTGGTGCTAGTGCACACCATCCATGAGCCACCTTCGCTCGCTCTCCTTCCGCCGCATACTTTGTCAGGTTCAGCAACCATTCTTCAGTTAAGTTCGACACTTGTTCTGTTCTTCAGTTCAGTTCGGTAGAGCATCATGCTACATCTATGCCTGAGCTTCCATCTCGCCCTTTTCAATTGCAATTTTAAAGCTGTACTGTAAGTCTGTAATTTCCTTTTGAGATACTTAATTAGTAAATGGGCTCAATTATTGTAATCAAGATTAAGAAACTAATCTCGTGGCTCGGGCTGCGTTATAAAACCTGAGGGGTGGAAGGGCGGAAGGAGTAATGAAAAAACTGTTCGCCTTGCTACTTATCTTCAGTAAACTGTAGATTTAGCCCAGTTTTTGCTGCTGGTGCTGCTGTTAGTTCTCCTCTGAATCATCTACCGACGCTCGGGAGTCCTGTTGCAACAAATAAATATGCCATGTCTGATTCAACAAAGAGAGATTGGAAAGGAAAAACAAAAATGGCTGAATAATCAAATAACATCGAAACAGTCTATTGTTCTGCTCTCCTGCACAGCCACCATGGGAGGCCAGAGAAGAGAATAGCTTCTGCACACATAGAGAAGGCAGCAGCTGCATCTCCCCTGCAACACACACGCGCGTAAGAGAGCAGAGAAGGCAGCAGCGCGGGTGCACGCACGATAAAGGGCAGCGGCAGCGTACGTGCGCCATCGGAGAGGAAGTGAAGAGACATGTGTCAGCAGTGCTACGCAGATGCTGACAGCATCGACAAGCAAGACAGATGCAGGGACGTCAAGGGCGCATAATTCAGAAGCAAGTGCAAGCTCATGGGCCGGAAGTCGAGTGGGCCGCAGTCCAGTCGAGAAGGCTGGAGGTCCAGGCGAGAAGAGTGAATGGGTATATCAATAGGCGATGCCAGAACAGATCGGGGGCTAGGAATTGACTTGTGCCTCGTCTCCCCTGTCCCTTCTCTGTCTTACCTCTTCTCCAAGTCTCCTTCTCTATTCCCCAACCTGTATCTCCCTCTGTAATCCCCAAATTATCGAGAGGAACTGTATGATCTGAGTAAATTCGTGAGTTTTGATCGTGGTACATCACAACATGACAGCCCAAGACAGAGAACGAGATCACGTTGTGCCCGCTGCCGCCCGCCCCAGAGAAATAAAGGGAGGGGACCGAAGGGAAAGAGATGGAAGCTTCACGCGTGCCGCCGCCGCCCTTTTCTGTTTCGTTCTTCAGGAAGGAAGTAGAAACCAACGACGCCCGCACCGACATGTCCGCCGAAAAAATCCAAAGCGCCACGCGTTATTCTCAAATGGGCCGGCCCGCAGTCCAGACGCTTACGACTTTGGTCAACACGCTTTTGACAGCCTCGACGCAGGAGAGATCCCCATTCCACGGGAGCTTAGTAACTGTAAAGATGGAGGCTGGCGTACATATATAAAAGACAAGAGAATGGTACCGGTGTATTTCTCCTAAAAGGCATTCGTATATAACTGTGGAAAGTAAGAAGGCACAAATCCCAGTGCCTCAGTGTTCGTGCGAGATAGCGGCCTTCAGGCAGCTCGGACTCCAAAATGCTCCACTCTAATTTTCTCTCTCTAGTTAGATTAATTTTCTGTGGCCTACTTTGATCCTTGCAAGTTATTATGTACTCCCTCTAATCCAAATAAGTGTCGCAGTCAACCTTAGTTCAAAACCGTGATACTTATTATAGACCGGAGGGAGTATTACTTGTTTGGAGTGATGGAAGTTATTGTCACCGGATGGGGCAACATCAGTGCATATATCAGAATGCCTACAATAAAGGATATAAAACATCAACTTGGATTTCCACCACAAATAGATGATTAGCATGCAATGAACACAATATAAAAGGCAACAAAAAAAAGTGTAACCGGAGCCATTAATTCACCACGTAACTGACCACAACTTTGCATATTTTCTAACAGTGTGCATGCCTTTTTGAGTTCTTAAAAGAGAAAAATAATAGCAAAACAACATTTTGTTTGTTGAGTTAAAAAAAAAGTAAAGTTAGACGCATTTTCAAAAGTTTTATTTCAAGCTATTGGATTAAACACGGAGATCTTAAACCATAGTTATATTTTTGCTTTTTAATCGAGACCTGACCATTCCTCTCTTTTTTTAGACGCTGTCTTTGCATGCCGGTTTGCCTTGAGTCCCCCATCATCGTCGGTTCTTTTTCTGAAGCATTCTGTCTCTTTTTCACGCGATGTTGGTTTACCTCAATAAGCTAAAGGGAAAAAAGGTTAAGTGCATGAGATTTGAAGGTGGTGGAGAAGATAGTGACCTCCACAAGCATTATTTTCTTAAACTTTGATGTCATCATTTATCTTTATGCAAAAAATTTGACTTCTTCGCAGTTTATTTTTCACCAAAACATACATCACTTTCTATTGATACACCTTAGACATACTATTTAAACATTACTTTAAATGTAATTAATGAGAACAACATCGCAAACTCGCTATATTTTGGTGCATATTTTCATCAATTATTAATTCATTTTTTTGTTAATTTAGTTTCGCATATAGGGAAAAAATCGTCGCCACATAAATACATAAGCATGTCAAAATGATAAGTTAACCCCACAAATTAGTTGATGCCCCTAGTATTTATAGCGCACTATATGTGTATTTTCCTATAGTGTTCTTAAATATCTAGATAACTTGGTGGAGAGTGTTATATTTATGAATCTAAAAAACGATTTTGAGAGTTTCGCAGATTATAAAACTACCTTGTTTCAGTGTGAAATAGAGAACTCTAGTTTATGACAACATGGAATTTCTCCTTGAAACCCCTCTTCCACTCTCGCTTGTTGGAAGTGCTCGTTTCTTGGTCAACATACTTTCCTTTTTTACATGCATCTCAATACTCGGTATTGAGACCATACTGTGACACTGACTGTAACACTAGTAGAAAAATGGCCATTTGTCCCGGTTCATAAGGTTCATCTGTCCCGGTTAGGGAACCAGGACTAAAGGGTCGTTACTAATGCCTAGGCCTTTAGTCCCGGTTCTTATACGAACCGGGACAGATGGGCTTCCATGTGGCCGGTGCTGCGAGTCCAGGCAGGAGGCCCTTTAGTCCCGGTTGATGGCACCAACCGGGACCAACCGAGCCCAGGCAGGAGGCCCTTTAATATACATGTTTTTTTAATACAAACTTATTAATGTTGTGGTGTTGCTTGTCTGATTTTTGACACAAGGAACTAATGTAAGCTGCCTAAATTGCATACCCAACCCGGAGATACAAGCAACTTAAACCCTCTCAAATTAGCATGAAACTGAGATTCTAAATGTAGGCTGACATGACTCATTTTGAACATGTGCGGCTTGTTGATACTGATATAACATATCATTTCAAAAATTCATTTGCACACATTTCCATCGGCATGGCCAATGTTTAACACTATACTCCACATATATGTAGATGGAAGATGTTATTTCCTTTCTAAAACATCGTAAATAATATTAAACATTTATAAAGTCATCAAATTATCAAACTTATGCATAATCTTTGTATGGATACATGTCTAACATACTTTCTAATGTTACATTAAGGATTACATGCGTTTTTCTTTCTTTCCAAACCGGAGCTAGTTATAAATATGGATTCACTTATTTGTTATGCTCAAGCACTTTTATTGTGTAGTTTATTTGAGCGAGCATAAAGTTGTCATGTATAGACCATCCCTTCACAAAATCACTTCGGAGGATGCCCACCAACTATAGAAGATCCTCTTGTCACGCAGATCGGGAGTACTTTGTCAAAAATCTTAATCACTCCATGGATGAGACTAGCCACTCTAATGTCCTTGATGAAGTAAATATGCCCTAGAAGCAATAATAAAGTTATTATTTATTTCCTTATATCATGATAAATGTTTATTATTCATGCTAAAATTGTATTAACCGGAAACATAATACATGTGAGAATACAGACAAACAGAGTGTCACTAGTATGCCTCTACTTGACTAGCTCGTTGATCAAAGATGGTTATGTTTCTCATTTGATTAACGGGATCACATCATTAGGAGAATAATGTGATTGACTTGACCCATCCCGTTAGCTTAGCACTCGATCATTTAGTATGTTGCTATTGCTTTCTTCATGACTTGTACACGTTCCTATGACTATGAGATTATGCAACTCCCGTTTACTGGAGGAACGCTTTGTGTGCTACCAAACGTCACAATGTAACTGGGTGATTACAAAGGTGCTCTACAGGTGTCTCCGAAGGTACTTGTTGGGTTGGCGTATTTTGAGATTAGGATTTGTCACTCCGATTGTCGGAGAGGTATCTCTGGGCCCACTCGGTAATACACATCACTTAAGCCTTGCAAGCATTGCAACTAATGAGTTAGTTGCGGGATGATGTGTTACGGAACGAGTAAAGAGACTTGCCTGTAACGAGATTGAACTAGGTATTGAAGATACCGACGATCGAATCTCGGACAAGTAACATACCGATGACAAAAGGAACAACGTATGTTGTTATGCGGTTTGACCGATAAAAATCTTCGTAGAATATGTAGGAGCCAATATGAGCATCCAGGTTCCGCTATTGGTTATTGATCGGAGACGTGTCTCGGTCATGTCTACATAGTTCTCGAACCCGTAGGGTCCGCACGCTTAAAGTTCGATGACGGTTATATTATGAATTTATGAGTTTTGATGTACCGAAGGTAGTTCGGAGTCCCGGATGAGATCGGGGACATGACGAGGAGTCTCGAAATGGTCGAGACGTAAATATCGATATATTGGATGACTATATTCAGACATCAGAAAGGTTCCGAGTCATTCGGGTATTTTTCGGAGTACCGAGGAGTTACGGGAATACGGGGGAAGAAGTATATGGGCCTTATTGGGCTTTAGGGGAGAGAGAGAGAGGCAGGCTGCGCGCCCCCCAATGACTAGTCCGAATTGGACTAGGGGGACGGGCGGCGCCCCCTCCTTCCTTCTCTTCCCTCTTCCCCTTCCTTGTCCCCTGCTCTTACTACTTGGAAAGGGGACTCCTCCAGGGCGCACCATAGGGGCCGACCCTCTCCTCCTCCTCCACTCCTTTATATACGGCGAGGGAGGCACCCCTTGGAGACACAACAAGATCTCTTAGCCGTGTGCGGTGCCCCCCTCCACCATAATCCACCTCGGTCATACCGTAGCGGTGCTTAGGCGAAGCCCTGCGTCGGTAGAACATCATCATTGTCACCACACCGTCGTGCTGACGGAACTCTCCCTCAAAGCTCGGCTGGATCGGAGTTCGAGGGACGTCATCGAGTTGAACGTGTGCAGAACTCGAAGGTGCCATGTGTTTCGTACTTGATCGGTCGGATCGTGAAGACATACGACTACATCAACCGCATTGTGCTAACGCTTCCGCTTTTGGTCTACGAGGGTACGTGGAGAACACTCTCCCCTCTCGTTGCTATGCATCACCATGATCTTGCGTGTGCATAGGATTTTTTTTGAAATTACTACGTTCCCCAACAGTGGCATCCAAGCCTGGTTTTATGTGTAGATGTCATATGCACGAGTAGAACACAAGTGAGTTGTGGGCGATATAAGTCATACTGCTTACCAGCAAGTCATATTTTGGTTCGGCGGTATTGTTGGATGAAGCGGTCCGGACCGACATTACGCGTACGCTTATGCGAGACTGGTTCTACCGACATGCTTGGCACACAGGTGGCTGGCGGGTGTCAGTTTCTACAACTTTAGTTGAACCGAGTGTGGCTACGCCCGGTCCTTGCGAAGGTTAAAACAACATCAACTTGACAAACTATCATTGTGGTTTTGATGCATAGGTAAGAACGGTTCTTGCTCAGCCCATAGCAGCCACGTAAAACTTGCAACAACAAAGTAGAGGACGTCTAACTTGTTATTGCAGGGCATGTTGTGATGTGATATGGTCAAAGCATGATGCTAAATTTTATTGTATGAGATGATCATGTTTTGTAATCGAGTTATCGGCAACTGGCAGGAGCCATATGGTTGTCGCTTTATTGTATGCAATGCAATCGCCCTGTAATGCTTTACTTTATCACCAAGCGGTAGCGATAGTTATAGAAGCATAAGATTGGCGAGATGATAACGATGCTACGATGGAGATCAAGGTGTCGCGCCGGTGACGATGGTGATCATGACAGTGCGTCGGAGATGGAGATCACAAGCACAAGATGATGATGGCCATATCATATCACTTACATTGATTGCATGTGATGTTTATCTTTTATGCATCTTATCTTGCTTTGATTGACGGTAGCATTATAAGACGATCTTTCACTAAATTTCAAGATAAAAGTGTTCTCCCTGAGTATGCACCGTTGACAAAGTTCGTCGTGCCCAGACACCACGTGATGATCGGGTGTGATAAGCTCTACGTCCACCTACAACGGGTGCAAGCCAGTTTTGCACACACAAAATACTCAGGTTAAACTTAACGAGCCTAGCATATGCAGATATGGCCTCGGAACACTGAGACCGAAAGGTCGAGCGTGAATCATATAGTAGATATGATCAACATAGTGATATTCACCATTGAAAGCTACTCCATTTCACGTGATGATCGGTTATGGTTTAGTTCATATGGATCACGTGACCACTTAGAGGATTAGAGGGATGTCTATCTAAGTGGGAGTTCTTAAGTAATATGATTAATTGAACTTAAATTTATCATGAACTTAGTCCTGGTAGTATTAGCATATCTATGTTGTAGATCAATAGCTCGTGTTTAGCTCCCCTGTTTTATTTTTGATATCTTCCTAGAGAAAACTAAGTTGAAAGATGTTAGTAGCAATGATGCGGATTGGTACCGTGATCTGAGGTTTATCCTCATTGCTGCACGGAAGAATTATGTCCTTGATGCACCGCTAGGTGACAAACCTATTGCAGGAGCAGATGCAGATGTTATGAACGTTTGGCTAGCTCAATATGATGACTACTTGATAGTTTAGTGCACCATGCTTAAACGACTTAGAATCGGGACTTCAAAGATGTTTTGAACGGCATGGACCATATGAGATGTTCCAGGAGTAGAAGTTAATATTTAAAGCAAATACCCGAGTTGAGAGATATGAAGTCTCCAACAAGTTCTATAGCTAAAAGATGGAGGAGAATAGCTCAAGCAGCGAGCATGTGCTCAGATTGTTTGGGTACTACAATCGCTTGAATCAAGTGGGAGTTAATCTTCGAGATAAAATAGTGATTGACAGAATTCTCTAGTCACCATCACCAAGTTAGTAAAACTTCGTGATGAACTATAATATGCAAGGGATAACTGTTGGGGAATGTAGTAATTTCAAAAAAATTCCTAGGCACACGCAAGATCATGGTGATGCATAGCGACGAGAGGGGAGAGTGTTGTCTACGTACCCTCGTAGACCGAAAGAGGAAGCGTTAGCACAACGCAGTTGATGTAGTCGTACGTCTTCACGATCCGACCGATCAAGTAACGAACGTACGACACCTCTGAGTTCAACACACGTTCAGTCCGATGCCGTCCCTCGAACTCCGATCCAGCCGAGTATTGAGGGAGAGTTTCGTCAGCACGACGGCGTGGTGACGATGTTGATGTTCTACCAACGCAGGGCTTCGCCTAAGCACCGCTACAGTAATATCGAGGTGGACTATGGTGGAGGGGGGCACCGCACACGGCTAAAAGATCAAACGATCAATTGTTGTGTCTATGGGGTGCCCCTGCCCCCGTATATAAAGGAGCAAGGGGGGTGCGGCCGGCAGGGAGGAGATGCACCAGGAGGAGTCCTACTCCTACCGGGAGTAGGACTCTCCCCCCTTTCCTAGTTGGATGAGGACTTGGGAGGGGGAAAGAGTGGAGGAGAAGAAGGAAGGGGAGGGGGGGCGTCGCCCCCTCTCCTTGTCCTATTCGGACTGGGGGGGGGGGGAGGGGCACGCGGCCCAGCCCTAGCCGCCTCTCCTCTCTTCCACCTAGGCCCACTAAGGCCCATTAAGTCCCCGGGGGGTTCCGGTAACCTCCCGGTACTCCGATAAAATCCCGATTTCACCCGAAACACTTCCGATATCCAAACATAGACTTACAATATATCAATCTTCATGTCTCGACCATTTTGAGACTCCTCGTCATGTCCGGAATCACATCCGGGACTCCGAACAACCTTCGGTACATCAAAACGTATAAACTCATAATATAATCGTCATCGAAACTTTAAGCGAGCGGACCCTACGGGTTCGAGAACTATGTAGACATGACCGAGACATGTCTTCGGTCAATAACCAATAGCGGAACCTGGATGTTCATATTGGCTCCCACATATTCTACGAAGATCTTTATCGGTCAGACCGCATAACAACATACGTTGTTCCCTTTGGCATCGGTATGTTACTTGCCCGAGATTCGATCGTCGGTATCTCAATACCTAGTTCAATATCGTTACCAGCAAGTCTCTTTACTCGTTCTGTAATACATCATCCCGCAACTAACTCATTAGTAGCAATGCTTGCAAGGCTTAAGTGATGTGCATTACTGAGAGGGCCCAGAGATACCTCTCCGATATTCGCAGTGACAAATCCTAATCTCGAAATATGCCAACCAAAAAAGTACCTTCGGAGACACCTGTAGAGCACCTTTATAATCACCCAGTTATGTTGTGACGTTTGGTAGCACACAAAGTGTTCCTTCGGTAAACGGGAGTTGCATAATCTCATAGTCATAGGAACATGTATAATTTATGAAGAAAGCAATAGCAACATACTAAACGACCAGGTGCTAAGCTAACGGAATGGGTCATGTCAATCACATCATTCTCCTAATGATGTGACCCCGTTAATCAAATGACAACTCATGTCTATGGTTAGGAAACATAACCATCTTTGATCAACAAGCTAGTCAAGTAGAGGCATACTAGTGACAATCTGTTTGTCTATGTATTCACACATGTATTATGTTTCCGGTTAATACAATTCTAGCATGAATAATAAACATTTATCATGATATAAGGAAATAAATAATAACTTTATTATTGCCTCTAAGGCATATTTCGTTCAGTCTCCCACTTGCACTAGAGTCAATAATCTAGATTACACAGTAATGATTCTAACACCCATGGAGCCTTGGTGCTGATCATGTTTTGCTCGTGGAAGAGGCTTAGTCAACGGGTCTGCAACATTCAGATCCGTATGTATCTTGCAAATTTCTATGTCTCCCACCTGGACTAAATCCCGGATGGAATCGAAGCGTCTCTTGATGTGCTTGGTTCTCTTGTGAAATCTGGATTCCTTCGCCAAGGCAATAGCACCAGTATTTTGACAAAAGATTTTCATTGGACCCGATGCACTAGGTATGACACCTAGATCGGATATGAACTCCTTCATCCAGACTCCTTCATTTGCCGCTTCCGAAGCAGCTATGTACTCCACTTCACATGTAGATCACGCCACAACGCTTTGTTTAGAACTGCACCAACTGAGAGCTCCACCGTTTAATGTAAACATGTATCCGGTTTGCGATTTAGAATCGTCCGGATGAGTGTCAAAGCTTGCATCAACGTAACCATTTACAATGAGCTCTTTGTCACCTCCATAAACGAGAAACATATCCTTAGTCCTTTTCAGGTATTTTAGGATGTTCTTGACCACCGTCCAGTGATCCACTCCTGGATTACTTTGGTACCTCCCTGCTAGACTTATAGGAAGGCACACATCAGGTCTGGTACACAGCATTGCATACATGATAGAGCCTATGGTTGAAGCATAGGGAACATCTTTCATTTTCTCTCTATCTTCTGCAGTGGTCGGGCATTGAGTCTTACTCAACTTCACACCTTGTAACACAGGCAAGAACCCTTTATTTGCTTGATCCATTTTGAACTTCTTCAAAACTTTGTCAAGGTATGTGCTTTGTGAAAGTCCAATTAAGCATCTTGATCTATCTCTATAGATCTTGATGCCCAATATATAAGCAGCTTCACCGAGGTCTTTCATTGAAAAACTCTTATTCAAGTATCCCTTTATGCTATCCAGAAATTCTATATCATTTCCAATCAACAATATGTCATCCACATATAATATTAGAAATGCTACAGAGCTCCCACTCACCTTTTTGTAAATACAGGCTTCTCCAAAAGTCTGTACAAAACCAAATGCTTTGATCACACTATCAAAGCGTTTATTCCAACTCCGAGAGGCTTGCACCAGTCCATAAATGGACCGCTGGAGCTTGCACACTTTGTTAGCTCCCTTTGGATCGACAAAACCTTCTGGTTGCATCATATACAACTCTTCTTCCAGAAATCCATTCAGGAATGCAGTTTTTACATCCATTTGCCAAATTTCATAATCATAAAATGCGGCAATTGCTAACATGATTCGGACAGACTTAAGCATCGCTACGGGTGAGAAAGTCTCATCGTAGTCAATCCCTTGAACTTGTCGAAAACCTTCCGCAACAAGTCGAGCTTTGTAGACAGTAACATTACCGTCAGCGTCAGTCTTCTTCTTGAAGATCCATTTATTCTCAATTGCTTGCCGATCATCGGGCAAGTCAACCAAAGTCCACACTTTGTTCTCATACATGGATCCCATCTTAGATTTCATGGCCTCAAGCCATTTTGCGGAATCTGGGCTCACCATTGCTTCTTCATAGTTCGTAGGTTCATCATGATCTAGTAGCATGACTTCCAGAACAGGATTACCGTACCACTCTGGTGCGGATCTTACTCTGGTTGATCTACGAGGTTCAATAGCAACTTGATCTGAAGTTCCATGATCATCATCATTAACTTCCTCACTAATTGGTGTAGGCGTCACAGAAACCGGTTTCTGTGATGAACTACTTTCCAATTGAGGAGCAGGTATAGTTACCTCATCAAGTTCTACTTTCCTCCTACTCACTTCTTTCGAGAGAAACTCATTCTCTAGAAAGGATCCATTCTTAGCAACGAATGTCTTGCCTTCGGATCTGTGATAGAAGGTGTACCCAACAATTTCCTTTGGGTATCCTATGAAGACACATTTCTTCGATTTGGGTTCGAGCTTATCAGGTTGAAGCTTTTTCACATAAGCATCGCAGCCCCAAACTTTCAGAAATGACAACTTTGGTTTCTTGCCAAACCACAGTTCATAAGGAATCGTCTCAACGGATTTCGATGGTGCCCTATTTAATGTGAATGCGGCCGTCTCTAAAGCATAACCCCAAAATGATAGCGGTAAATCTGTAAGAGACATCATAGATCGCACCATATCTAGTAAAGTATGATTACGGCGTTCGGACACACCATTACGCTGTGGTGTTCCGGGTGGCGTGAGTTGCAAAACTATTCTGCATTGTTTCAAATGTAGAACAAACTCGTAACTCAAATATTCTCCTCCACGATCAGATCGTAGAAACTTTATTTTCTTGTTACGGTGATTTTCAACTTCACTCTGAAATTCTTTGAACTTTTCAAATGTTTCAGACTTATGCTTCATTAAGTAGATATACCCATATCTGCTTAAATCATCTGTGAAGGTGAGAAAATAATGATATCCATCATGAGCCTCAACATTCATCGGACCACATACATCTGTATGTATGATTTCCAACAAATCTGTTGCTCTCTCCATAGTTCCGAAGAACGGTGTTGTAGTCATCTTGCCCATGAGGCACAGTTCGCAAGTACCAAGTGATTCATAATCAAGTGGTTCCAAAAGTCCATCAATATGGAGTTTCTTCATGCGCTTTACACCGATATGACCTAAACGGCAGTGCCACAAATAAGTTGCAGTATCATTATCAACTCTGCATCTTTTGGCTTCAACATTATGAATATGTGTATCACTACTATCGAGATTCATCAAAAATAGACCACTCTTCAAGGGTGCATGACCATAAAAGATATTACTCATATAAATAGAACAACCATTATTCTCTGATTTAAATGAATAACCGTCTTGCATTAAACAAGATCCAGATATAATGTTCATGCTCAACGCTGGCACCAAATAACAATTATTTAGGTCTAATACTAATCCCGAAGGTAGATGTAGAGGTAGCGTGTCGACCGCGATCACATCGACTTTGGAACCATTTCCCACGCGCATCGTCACCTCGTCCTTTGCCAGTGTTCGTTTAATCCGTAGTCCCTGTTTCGAGTTGCAAATATTAGCAACATAACCAGTATCAAATACCCAGGTGCTACTGCGAGATCTAGTAAGGTACACATCAATAGCATGTATATCACATATACCTTTGTTCACCTTGCCATCCTTCTTATCCGCCAAATACTTGGGGCAGTTCTGCTTCGAGTGACCAGTCTGCTTGCAGTAGAAGCACTCAGTCTCAGGCTTAGGTCCAGACTTTGGTTTCTTCTCCTGAGTAGCAACTTGCTTGCTATTCTTCTTGAAGTTCCCCTTCTTCTTCCCTTTGCCCTTCTTGAAACTGGTGGTCTTACTGACCATCAACACCTGATGATCCTTCTTGATTTCTACCTCCGCTGCCTTTAGCATTGCGAAGAGCTCGGGAATTGTCTTATCCATCCCTTGTATATTATAGTTCATCACGAAGCTCTTGTAGCTTGGTGGCAGTGATTGAAGAACTCTGTCAATGACACTACCAACTTGAAGATTAACTCCCAGCTGAGTCAAGTGATTATGGTACCCAGACATTCTGAGTATATGTTCACTAACAGAACTATTCTCCTTCATCTTGCAGCTGTAGAACTTGTTGGAGACTTCATATCTCTCAATCTAGGCATTTGCTTGAAATATTATCTAAAACTCCTGGAACATCTCATATGCTCCATGATGTTCAAAACATCGTTGAAGTCCCGGTTCTAAGCTGTAAAGCATGGCACATTGAACTATCGAGTAGTCATCAGCTTTGCTCTGCTAGACGCTCTTAACGTCGTCAGTTGCATCAGCAGCAGGCCTGGCACTCAGCGGTGCTTCCAGGACGTAATTCTTCTGGGCAACAATGAGGATAATCCTCAAGTTACGGAACCAGTCCGTGTAATTGCTACCATCATCTTTCAACTTTGCTTTCTCAAGGAACGCATTAAAATTCAACGGAACAACAGCACAGGCCATCTATCTACAATCAACATAGACAAGCAAGATACTATCAGGTACTAAGTTCATGATAAATTTAAGTTCAATTAATCATATTACTTAAGAACTCCCACTTAGAAAGACATCCCTCTAATCTTCTAAGTGATCACGTGATCCAAATCAACTAAACCATAACCGATCATCACGTGAAATGGAGTAGTTTTGAATGGTGAACATCACTATGTTGATCATATCTACTATATGATTCACTCTCGACCTTTCGGTCTCAGTGTTCTGAGGCCATATCTGCATATGCTAGGCTTGTCAAGTTTAACCTGAGTATTCTGCATGTGCAAAACTGGCTTGCACCCGTTGTAGATGGACGTAGAGCTTATCACACCCGATCATCACGTGGTGTCTGGGCACGACGAACTTTGGCAACGGTGTATACTCAGGGAGAACATTTTTTATCTTGAAATTTAGTGAGAGATCATATTATAATGCCACCGTCAATCAAAGCAAGATAAGATGCATAAAAGATAAACATCACATGCAATCAATATAAGTGATATGATATGGCCATCATCATCTTGTGCTTGTGATCTCCATTTCTGAAGCACCGTCATGATCACCATCGTCACCGGCGCGATACCTTGATCTCCATCGTAGCATCGTTGTGGTCTCGCCAATGTTATGCTTCTATGACTATCGCTACCGCTTAGTGATAAAGTAAAGCATTACAGGGCGATTGCATTGCATACAATAAAGCGACAACCATATGGCTCCTGCCAGTTGCGGATAACTCGGTTACAAAACATGATCATCTCATACAATAAAATTTAGCATCATGTCTTGACCATATCACATCACAACATGCCCTGCAAAAACAAGTTAGACGTCCTCGACTTTGTTGTTGCAAGTTTTACGTGGCTGCTACGAGCTTAGCAAGAACCGTTCTTACCTACGCATCAAAACCACAACGATAGTTTGTCAAGTTGGTGCTGTTTTAACCTTCGCAAGGACCGGGCGTAGCCACACTCGGTTCAACTAAAGTTGGAGAAACTGACACCCGCCAGCCACCTGTATGCAAAGCACGTGGGTAGAACTAGTCTCGCATAAGCGTACGCGTAATGTCGGTCCGGGCCGCTTCATCCAACAATACCGCCGAACCAAAGATGACATGCTAGAAGCATTATGACTTATATCGCCCACAACTCACTTGTGTTCTACTCGTGCATATGACATCTACGCATAAAACCTGGCTCGGATGCCACTGTTGGGGAACGTAGTAATTTCAAAAAAATTCCTACGCACACGCAAGATCATGGTGATGCATAGCAACAAGAGGGGAGAGTGTTGTCTACGTACCCTCGTAGACCGAAAGCGGAAGCGTTAGCACAACGTGGTTGATGTAGTCGTACGTATTCACAATCCGACCGATCAAGTACCGGACATACGGCACCTCCGAGTTCAGCACATGTTCAGCCCGATGACGTCCCTCGAACTCCGATCCAGCCGAGTGTTGAGGGAGAGTTTCGTCAGCATGACGGCGTGTTGACGATGTTGATGTTCTACCAACGCAGGGCTTCGCCTAAGGACCGCTACAGTAATATCGAGGTGGACTATGGTGGAGGGGGGCACCGCACACGGCTAAAAGATCAAATGATCAATTGTTGTGTCTATGGGGTGCCCCCTGCCCCCGTATATAAAGGAGCAAGGGGGGGGGGGTGCGGCCGGCCAAGGAGGAGGCGCGCCAGGAGGAGTCCTACTCCTACCGGGAGTAGGACTCATCCCTTTCCTAGTTGGATTAGGACCTGGGAGGGGGAAAGAGTGGAGGAGAAGAAGGAAGGGGTGGCGCCGCCCCCCTCTCCTTGTCCTATTCGGACTGAGGGGGGGGGGCGGCCCAGCCCTAGCCGCCTCTCCTCTCTTCCACCTAGGCCCACTAAGGCCCATTAAATCCCCGAGGGGTTCCGGTAACCTCCCGGTACTCCGGTAAAATCCTGATTTCACCCGAAACACTTCCGATATCCAAACATAGGCTTCCAATATATCAAACTTCATGTCTCGACCATTTTGAGACTCCTCGTCATGTCCGGGAACACATCCGGGACTCCGAACAACCTTCGGTACATCAAAACATATAAACTCATAATATAACCATCATTGAAACTTTAAGCGTGCGGACCCTATGGGTTCGAGAACTATGTAGACATGACCGAGACATGTCTCCGGTCAATAACCAATAGCGGAACCTGGATGTTCATATTGGCTCCCACATATTCTACGAAGATCTTTATCGGTCAGACCGCATAACTACATGCGTTGTTCCCTTTGTCATCGGTATGTTACTTGCCCGAGATTTGATCGTCGGTATCTCAATACCTAGTTCAATCTCGTTACTGGCAAGTCTCTTTACTCGTTCTATAATACATCATCCCGCAACTAACTCATTAGTAGCAATGATTGCAAGGCTTAATTGATGTGCATTACCGAGAGGGCCCAGAGATACCTCTCCGATATTTGGAGTGACAAATCCTAATCTCGAAATATGCTAACCCAACAAGTACCTTCGGAGACACTTGTAGATCACCTTTATAATCACCCAGTTACGTTGTGATGTTTGGTAGCACACAAAGTGTTCCTCTGGTAAACGGGAGTTGCATAATCTCATAGTCATAGGAATATGTATAAGTTATGAAGAAAGCAATAGCAACATACTAAACGATCGGGTGCTAAACTAATGGAATGGGTCATGTCAATCACATCATTCTCCTAATGATGTGACCCCGTTAATCAAATGACAACTCATGTCTATGGTTAGGAACATAACCATCTTTGATCAACGAGCTAGTCAAGTAGAGGCATACTAGTGACAATCTGTTTGTCTATGTATTCACACATGTATTATGTTTTCGGTTAATACAATTCTAGCATGAATAATAAACATTTATCATGATATAAGGAAATAAATAATAACTTTATTATTGCCTGTAGGGTATATTTCCTTCAATAACTACTACCTCTTGAGCACTGCGTTGGTTTTCCCCGAAGAGGAAGGGATGATACAGCAAAGTAGCGTAAGTATTTCCCTCAGTTTTTGAGAACCAAGGTATCAATCCAGTAGCAGGCTACGCGCGAGTCTCTCGCACCTGCACAAAACAAATAAATCCTCGCAACCAAGCAAATAGGGGTTGTCAATCCCTATAGGGCCACTTACGAGAGTGAGATCTGATAGATATGAAAAGATAATATTTTTGGTATTTTTATGATAAAAGCGCAAAGTAAAATAAAGGCAAAGTAAATAGCAAAGGAAATAACTAAGTAATAGGAGATCAATATGATAAAGATAGACCCGGGGGCCAGAGGATTCACTTGTGGCTTCTCTCAAGAGCATAAGTATTCTACGGTGGGTGAACAGATTATTGTTGAGCAATTGACAGAATTGAGCATAGTTATGAGAATATCTAGGTATGATCATGTATATAGGCATCACGTCCGAGACAAGTAGACCGACTCCTGCCTGCATCGACTACTATTACTCCACTCATCGACCGCTATCCAGCATGCATCTAGAGTATCAAGTTAAAAACAGAGTAACGCCTTAAGCAAGATGACATGATGTAGAGGGATAGACTCATGCAATATGAAGAAAACCCCATCTTGTTATCCTCGATGGCAACAATCCAATACGTGCCTTGCTGCCCTTACTGTCACTGGGAAAGGACACCGCAAGATTGAACCCAAAGCTAAGAACTTCTCCCATTGCAAGAAAGATCAATCTAGTAGGCCAAACCAAACTAATAATTCAAAGAGACTTGAAAGATAACCAATCATACATAAAAGAATTCAGAGAAGATTCAAATATTATTCATAGATAGACTTGATCATAAACCCACAATTCATCGGTCTTAACAAACACACCACAAAAAGAAGATTACATCGAATAGATCTCCACAAGAGAGGGGGAGAACATTGTATTGAGATCCAAAAAGAGAGAAGAAGCCATCTAGCTACTAACTATGGACCCGTAGGTCTGAGGTGAACTACTCACACTTCATCGGAGGGGCTATGGTGTTGATGTAGAAGCCCTCCGTGATCGATGCCCCCTCCGGCGGAGCTCCGGAACAAGCCTCAAGATGGGATCTCGTGGATACAGAAAGTTGCGGCGGTGGAATTAGGGTTTTGGCTCCGTTTTTGATCGTTTGGGGGTACGTGGATATATATAGGAGGAAGGAGTACGTCGGTGGAGCAACAGGGGGCCCACGAGGGTGGAGGGCGCGCCTGGTGGGGGTGGGCGCGCCCCCTACCTCGTGGCCTCCTGTTTCCTTTCTTGACGTAGGGTCCAAGTCCCCGGGTCTTGTTCATTGAGAAAATCACGTTCCCGAAGGTTTCATTCCGTTTGGACTCCGTTTGATATTCCTTTTCTTCCAAACCCTAAAACAGGCAAAAAAACAACAATTCTGGGCTGGGCCTCCGGTTAATAGGTTAGTCCCAAAAATAATATGAAAGTGGATAATAAAGCCCAATAATGTCCAAAACATTAGATAATATAGCATGGAGCAATCAAAAATTATAGATACGTTGGAGACGTATCAAGCATCCCCAAGCTTAATTCCTGCTCATCCTCGAGTAGGTAAATGATAAAAAAATAGAATTTTTGATGCGGAGTGCTACTTGGCATAATTTTAATGTAATTCTTCTTAATTGTGGTATGAATATTCAGATCTGAAAGGTTCAAGACAAAAGTTCATATTGACATAAAAAATAATAATACTTCAAGCATACTAACTAAGCAATTATGTCTTCTTAAAATAACATGGCCAAAGAAAGTTCATCCCTACGAAATCATATGGTTTAGTCATGTTTCATTTTCGTCACACAAGAATGCTCTCATCATGCACAACCCCGATCACAAGCCAAGCAATTGTTTCATACTTTAGTAATCTCAAACCTATAAACTTTCACGCAATATATGAGCGCGAGCCATGGACATAGCACTATGGGTGGAATAGAATATAATGAGGGGGGTTATGTGGAGAAGACAAAAAGGAGAAAGTCTCACATCAACGAGGCTAATCAATGGGCGATGGAGATGCCCACCGATTGATGTTAATGCAAGGAGTAGGGATTGCCATGCAACGGATGCACTAGAGCTATAAATGTATGAAAGCTCAACAAAAGAAACTAGTGGGTGTGCATCCAACTTGCTTGCTCATGAAGACCTAGGGCACTTGAGGAGGCCCATTGTTGGAATATACAAGCCAAGTTCTATAATGAAAAATTCCCACTAGTATATGAAAGTGACAAAACAAGAGACTCTCTAACATGAAGATTATGGTGCTACTTTGAAGCACAAGTGTGGCAAAGGATAGTAACATTGTCCCTTCTCTCTTTTTCTCTCATTTTTTCTTTGGGCCTTTTCTCTTCTCTTTTTTATGGCCTTTCTCTTTTTTGGGCCTTCTCTTTTTTATTCCTCACTTGGGACAATGCTCTAGAAAATGATGATCATCACACTTCTATTTATTTACAACTCAATGATTACAACTCGATACTAGAACAAAAGATGACTCTATATGAATGCCTCCGACGGTGTACCGGGATATGCAATGGACCAAGAGTGACATGTATGAAAGAATTATGAATGGTGGCTTTGCCACAAATACTATGTCAACTACATGATCATGCTAAGCAATATGGCAATGATGAATGTGTCATGATGAACAGAATGATGGAAAGTTGCATGGCAATATATCTCGGAATGGCTATGGAAATGCCATAATAGGTAGGTATGGTGGCTGTTTTGAGGAAGATATAAGGAGGTTTATGTGTGAAAGAGCGTATCATATCACGGGGTTTGGATGCACCGGTGAAGTTTGCGCCAACTCTCAATGTGAGAAAGGGCAATGCACGGTACCGAAGAGGCTAGCAAGGATGGAAGGGTGAGAGTGCGTATAATCCATGGACTCAACATTAGTCATAAAGAACTCACATACTTATTGAAAAAATCTACAAGTCATCAAAAACCTCGGTACTACGCGCATGCTCCTAGGGGGATAGATTGGTAGGAAAAGACCATCGCTCGTCCCAGACCGCCACTCATAAGGAAGACAATCAAATAACACCTCATGTTTCAAATTTGTTGCATAACATTTACCATACGTGCATGCTACGGGACTTGCAAACTTCAACACAAGTATTTCTCAATTTCACAACTACTCAACTAGCACGGCCTTGATATTATTACCTCCATATCTCAAAACAATCATCAAGCATCAAACTTCTCTTAGTATTCAAAACACTCTTAAGAATTTTTTACTAACCTTGAATACCTAGCATATTAGGACTTTAAGAAAATTACCATGCTATTAAGACTCTCAAAATAATATAAGTGAAGCATGAGAGATCAATAGTTTCTATAAAACAAATCCACCACCGTGCTCTAAGAGATATAAGTGAGGTACTAGAGCAAAACTATATAACTCAAAAGATATAAGCGGAGCACATAGAGTATTCTAACAAATTCCAAATCATGTATGGCTCTCTCAAAAGGTGTGTACAGCAAGGATGATTGTGGTAAAATAAAAAGCAAAGACTCAAATAATACAAGACGCTCCAAGCAAAACACATATCATGTGGCGAATAAAAATATAGCTCCAAGTAAAGTTATCGATAGAAGTAGACGAAAGAGGGGATGCCTTCCAGGGCATCCCCAAGCTTTGTCTTTTAGGTGTCCTTAGATTATCTTGGGGGTGCCATGGGAATCCCCAAGCTTAGGCTCTTTCCACTCCTTGTTCCATAATCCATCAAATCTTTACCCAAAACTTGAAAACTTCACAACACAAAACTTAAAGTAGAAAATCTCATGAGCTCCGTTAGCGAAAGAAAATAAAAGACCACTTCAAGGCACTGTAATGAACTCATTATTTATTTATACTGGTGTCATACCTACTGTATTCCAACTTCTCTATGGTTCATAAACTATTTTACTAGCCATAGATTCATCAAAATAAGCTAACAACACACGAAAAACAGAACAGTCTGTAGTAATCTGTAGCTAGCGCAAGATCTGGAACCCCAAAAATTCTAAAATAAATTGCTGGACGTGAGGAATTTATCTATTAATCATCTTCAAAAATAATTAACTAAATAGCACATTCCAAATAAAAATGAAAGCAATTCTCGTGAGCGCTTAAGTTTCTGTTTTTTACAGCAAGTTCAACAAGACTTTCCCCAAGTCTTCCCAACGGTTCTACTTGGCACAAACACTAATTAAACACAAAAAGCACAACAAAAACAGAGGGTAGATAAATTATTTATTACTAAACAGGAGCAAAAATCAAGGAATAAAAATAAAATTTGGTTGCCTCCCAACAAGCGCTATCGTTTAACGCCCCTAGCTAGGCATAACAAGCAAGAATAGATCTAGGTATTGCCATCTTTGGTAGGCAATCCATAAGTGGCTCTCATAATAGATTCATAAGGTAATTTAATTTTCTTTCTAGGAAAGTGTTCCATTCCTTTCCTTAATGGAAATTTGAATCTAATATTTCCTTCCTTCATATCAATAATTGCACCAATCGTTCTAAGGAAAGGTCTACCAAGAATAATAGGACATGAAGGATTGCAATCTATGTCAAGAACAATAAAATCTACGGGCACATAATTCCTATTTGCAACAATAAGAACATCATTAATTCTTCCCATAGGTTTCTTAATTGTGGAATCCGCAAGGTGCAAGTTTAGAGAGCAATCATCAAAATCACGAAAACCTAACAAATCACACAAAGTCTTTGGAATCGTGGAAACACTAGCACCCAAATAACATAAAGCATAGCATTCATGATCTTTAATTTTAATTTTAGTAGTTGGTTCCCGCTCATCATCAAGTTTTCTAGGGATAAAAACTTCCAATTCAAGTTTTTCTTCATAAGATTGCATCAAGGCATCAACGATATGTTTAGCAAACACTTTATTTTGACTATAAGCGTGAGGAGAATTTAGCACAGATTGCAACAAGGAAATACAATCAATCAAAGAGTAATTTTCATAGTTAAATTCCTTGAAATCCATAATAGTGGGTTTAGCAACATCTAGGGTTTTAATTTCTTCAATCCCACTTTTATTAAATTTAGCACCAAGATCAACAAATTTCGAATTCTTGGAACGCCTTCTAGGTAAAGGTGGATCATATTCAGTCCCATCATTATCAAGATTCATATTGCAAAACAAAGATTTAATAGGGGACACATCAATAACTTTATTTTCAAAGGAACTAGAAGAACACGCTCTTATAAAGGCATCTTTCTTAGCACGCATCCTAGCAGTTCTTTCTTTGCACTCATCGATGGAAATTCTCATGGCTTTGAGAGACTCATTGATATCATGCTTAGGTGGAATAGATCTAAGTTTCAAAGAATCAACATCAAGAGCAATTCTATCAACATTCCTAGCCAAATCATCAATCTTAAGCAATTTTTCTTCAATCATAGCATTAAAATTCTTTTGTGAAGTAATAAATTCTTTAATATTACATTCAAAATCAGAGGGCATCTTATTATAATTTCCATAAGAATTGTTGTTGGAATTACCATAATTATTAGAGGGATTACTAGGATAAGGCCTAGGGTTGAAATTTCCTCTATACACGTTGTTACCAAAATTGTTCCTACCAACAAAATTCACATCCATAGATTCATTATTATTCTCAATCAAAGTAGACAAGGGCATGTCATTAGGATCAGAAGAAACACTCTTATTAGCAAATAATTTCATAAGTTCATCCATCTTTCCACTCAAAACATTAATTTCTTCTATCGCATGCACCTTTTTATTAGTAGATCTTTCAGAATGCCATTGAGAATAATTAACCATAATATTATCTAGGAGTTTAGTAGCTTCTCCTAAAGTGATTTCCATAAAAGTGCCTCCCGCGGCTGAATCTAAACGATTTCTAGAAGCAAAATTCAACCCGGCATAAAATTTTTGTATAATCATCCACAAATTTAAACCATGAGTAGGGCAATTACGTATCATTAATTTCATTCTCTCCCAAGCTTATGCAACATATTCATGATCAAGCTGCTTAAAATTCATAATATCGTTTCTAAGAGAGATGGTCTTGGCGGGAGGAAAATAATTAGAGATAAAAGCATCTTTGCACTTGTTCCATGAATCAATACTATTTTTAGGCAAAGACGAAAACCAAGCTTTAGCACGATCTCTAAGAGAAAAAGGAAATAGCTTCAATTTAACAATATCATTATCCACATCTTTCTTCTTTTGCATGTCACACAAATCAACTAAGCTATTTAGATGGGTAGCGACATCTTCACTAGGAAGGCCGGAAAACGGATCTTTCATGACAAGATTCAGCAAAGCAGTATTAATTTCACAAGATTCAACATCGGTAAGAGGAGCAATCAGAGTGCTGATAAAATCATTGTTGTTGGTATTGGTGAAGTCACACAATTTAGTATTATCTTGAGACATCGTAACAAGAAAGCAAACTAACACACAAGCAAACAAAAAGCAAGCGAACAAAAAGAGGCAAATAGAGAGGGAGGATATAGAGAGAGAGGGCGAATAAAACGGCAAGGGTGAAGTGGGGGAGAGGAAAACGAGAGGCAAATGGCAAATAATGTAATGCGAGGGTATGTGATGGGTACTTGGTATGTTGACTTTTGCGTAGACCTCCCCGGCAACGGCGCCAGAAATCCTTCTTGCTACCTCTTGAGCACTGCGTTGGTTTTTGTAACGCCCTCGATGCGGCTATGTCTCCCACGTGTCGAGGCACGACTTAGAGACATAGGCGCATTGAAAGCAATGTCGCAAGTCGGGAATCATTACACAACCCAAGTACATATATAATATAAAGGGGGAATAATAATAATAGTTGGCTTACACTCGCCACGTCACATCAAAGTACATAAATAACATCCATCATACAATCACTCATGGCTTGACTACGGCGCCAAAATAGAAAAGACCCCCAACAAGCGACTAATCCCTGAATCGAACCCCGAATAGGTACCACCACTGATCATCAGGAAAAGAAACATAGTATCGCTGAGAGTCCTCGTCATACTCCCACTTCAGCTCGAGCGCGCCATCCGGAGGAGTATCATCGGTCCCTGCATCTGGTGTAATAGTAATCTGTGAGCCAAAAAGGACTCAGCAATCTCGCACCCTCGCGATCAAGACTATTTAAGCTTAATAGGTAGGAAAGGGGTAATGTAAGTGGAGCTGCAGCAAGTGACTAGCATATCTGGTGGCTAACTTATTCGCAAAGTAGAGCGAGAAGAGGAGGCAAAGCACGAGCGGAAAAATAAATAGAGCAGCCTACGCAGACATAACTCCAACACCGTGTCCACTTCCCGGACTCCGCCGAGAAGAGGCCATCACGGCAACACACGCAGTTGATTCATTTTAATTAATTAAATTCAAGTTATCTACAACCGGACATTAACAAATTCCCATCTGCCCATAACCACGGGCACGGCTTTCGAAAGATCAATCCCTGCAGGGGGGTCCCAACTTAGCCCATAACAAGCTCTCACGGTCAACGAAGGAATAGACCTCCACCCAGGACCCACCGATCAGACTCGGTATCCCGGTACAACAAGATGATTCGACAGGTCAAAACTAGTCCAGCAACACCGCCCGAATGCGCCGACAAATCCCGATAGGAGCTGCACATATCTCTTTCTCAGGGCACACTCAGATGAGACTAGCTACGAGTAAAACCAACCCTCAAGTTACCCCGAGGTGGCCCCGCAGGCAGCTCATTTCGGACCAACACTCGGAGGAGCACTGGCCCGTGGGGGGCTAAAATAAAGATGACCCTCGGGCTCCGGAAACCCAAGGGAAAGAGAAGGGTAGGTGGCAAATGGTAAAGCCAATGTTGGGCATTGCTGGAAAAGCTTTAATCAAGGCGAACTATCAAGGGGTTCCCATTATAGCCCAACCGCGTAAGGGACGCAACAATCCGGGAACATAACACCGATATGACGGAAACTAGGGCGGCAAGAGTGGAACAAAACACTAGGCGAGAGGCCAAGCCTTCCACCCTTTACCAAGTATATAGATGAGTAAATATGATATAGCAATATAATGATATCCCAACAAGTAAATAAATGTTCCAACAAGGAACGGCTCCAATCTTCACCTGCAACTAACAACGCTATAAGAAGGGCTGAGCAAAGCGGTAACATAGCCAATCAATGGTTTGCTAGGACAAAGGTGGGTTAGAGGCTCAATCATGGCAATTGGGAGGCTGACAAGCAAGTGGTAGGCATCGTAGCATTGGCAAAGCAAAAGAGCGAGCAAACTAGCATAGCAAAGATAGTAGTGATCTCAAGGGTGTGATCATCTTGCCTGCACAGTTGTCAGAATTGACTGGATCCTCAAAAGCAAACTCAATGAACTCCTCGTTAGCGAACTCGTCTCCCGACTCTACCCAACAACACAAACAAGCAACAAGGATACAATCAACCACGTGCAAGGGCAACCAATAATATGCGAAGATGATATGCTATGCGGGATGCGATGCGGGATGCAAAATGCAAGATGTAACAGGAAATGCATGAACCTGGCCTCAACTTGGAAATCCAAGTGTGCCACTGGATAGAGGGGAAGAAATCCCCTGAAAACGATATAAAGATCATGGCAATCGGAGCTACGGTTTAGAAATGGCAAGCGTTTTACTAAACGAACCGATCTGCGATTTACAGCAAGTAGGCTCCTAAATGCAACAAAAAGAACATGCTACAGCCACCAAACATGAAAACAAATTGCATGGAAGTGATGTACTCATCAAGCTTAACAAATCAACAGGACTGAGGCATAGGCAAATTCATCCATTAAGGGCTTCAAACAAGCATGGCAAAACTGAATAAGCAAAACAGATTTCAGACTTAGCGAAATTAACGCTAGTCTGGAATTTCAGACCACGATGCTCTCTTCGGAGCAGCAAAACAACATGAAGGAAAACCTGAACATGGCAAGTAAGAGCATGGCATGGAGCTACTCAACAAGCTTAACAAAACACCCAAAATGACCTGGGGCCAAAAGGGTTCACAAAATACTCTACCGAGCGCACGAACATCGATGAAACACAAACAGTTTTCAGACTTAGTGAAAACTGGGACATGCTGAAATAATAACTCACGGAGGCATGTAAACGAGCTCGGTGCACTCACTACGGTGCAAGTCATGGCAAGGCAAGCATATATCCATTAAGAAGGCACAAAATGCTAGCTAGGCATGCCAAGAACAAAGGCATAGCATGCATGGATCACTAGCAATAACTCCGGCAAAATCGCAAAAGAGTTCACGATCTGCCCAAAACAACAACTATGCAAAAGTTGAGCTCGATTGAGTCAACCTAGGGTGCTCCAACATAACAAGTAAAGACATGGATGGATTAAGTACAACAATCATAACAAATCACTCTTACTGATCATCCTCAAAAGAGGCACGGATCACTAGGAAACAAGCTGGACATATAGCATCGTGAACTAAAACATCCCAGACTTAGTGATTTTCACTAAGTCCCTGAAATCAGTAAACTCAGGTACCCCTCTTCGCAAGCTTGCACAAGACAACATACACATCCTAAAAATGCATGGGAGGCACCTCTGGAAAGAAGACAACATGCTTAACAATTCATCCCAAAGGGGCACAGGCATATCATGCACGGATTAAACATGGCAAAAATGACAAAAGTGCATGTTGAGCTAACGGATCTGCAATTTAACTCATGATGCCTCCTTCCAACAGCATTTTGGGCACCAAGATGACCTCAAATGCAAATGATGCAATGGAATGAAATGATGTACTCGTCGAGACGAAGATTTTGACATATCAGACACCCAAAACGGAGCTACGGATGAGGAGATATGAGCGGTCAAATTATGCACAAAATTCTGAGAGGAGAGGGAAAAGTCAACGGGGGTTAGGTTTTACTGTAGCGGGGATCTCAGATCCGGCGAAAACACTGTAGCTTGGGGCGGCGGCCCTGTTCACCGGCGAGGAAGAAGACGCCGGGGGAGCTTGCCGGAGTGCTGGGGCGGCGGGCCGGCGAGGAGAGGGCGGCGGGGAGCCGCGGTGGTCGTCGGGGCCCCGCGGTGGTCGTCGGGCGATGGGACGGGCTCCGGCTGCGGCGCGGATGGCGAGGTGAGCCGGTACGGCGGCGGCCGGCGATGGCGGGCGCGGTGGCCGGTGCTACTCCGGCCACCGGAGCGGAGGACGGCGGCGGCGGGGAGCCGCGGGAGCGGGCGGCGCGGAACGGGAGGGAGCGGAGAGGCGGCGCGGGCCCGGGAGGGCCTCCCGCGGGCCGGGCGGGCCGCGGCGGCTGAGGTGCTGGCGGCGCCACGTGGCAGGCGGCGGTTGGCGGCGGCGAGATGTCTGGCGCGGACCGGACACGGCCGGCGCGTCGGAGGGGAATTTTTAGGGTTTCGGGGGGAGGAAGAGATCCGAAAACGGGGGCGGGGGGTGTATTTATAGACCTAGAGGGAGCTAGGAGAGTCCAAATGAGGTGCGGTTTTCGCCCACACGATCGTGATCGAACGACCGAGACGATGGAGCTGAGTTTGGTGGGTTTTGGGCCAAAATGGAGGGGTGTTGGGCTGCACACACACGAGGCCTTTTTGGTCCCTCGGTTAACCGTTGGAGTATCAAACGAAGTCCAAATGACCCGAAACTTGACAGGCGGTCTACCGGTAGTAAACCAAGGCCGCATGGCAAGTCTTGGTCCAATCCGGAAATGTTTAATCCCCATACACGAAAGAAAGCTAGAAATGGCCACCGGAGGAGAACGAAGCGCCGGAATGCAAAACGGACAACGGGGAAAATGCTCGAATGCATGAGATGAACATGTATGCAAATGCAATGCACGTGACGACATGATATGAGATGCACGAAAAACAAAACAAAACACGGATACAAAGACCCGAACCCGAGAATTAAATATAACTTAATGCCGGAAACGGCAAGAGTTGGAGTACAATTCGGGAAGGTTACATATGGGGCGTTACAACACTCCACCACTACGAAAAGATCTCGTCCCGAGATCTAGGACTGAAAGAACTCCGGGTACTCAGAACGGAGGTGATCCTCGCGTTCCCAGGTAGCTTCACGGTCGGAATGGTGTGACCACTTGACTTTGAGAAACTTGATGGACTTGTTGCGAGTTTTGCGTTCAGTCTCTTCAAGGATTGCAACTGGGTGCTCACGGTAGGAGAGATCTTCTTGGAGCTCAATGTCCTCGAAGTTGACGGTGCGCTCAGGCTTCTTGAAGCACTTTCGGAGTTGCGAGACGTGGAACACATCATGAACATTGGCAAAGGTTGCAGGAAGCTCGAGTTGATAGGCGAGGTCGCCTCTCTTGCTGACGATCTTGAAAGGCCCGACGTATCTGGGGGCAAGCTTCCCTTTGATACCGAAGCGACGAGTCCCTTTCATAGGAGAGACGCGGAGGTAGACATGATCTCCGATCTCGAAGGCCAAATCACGGTGCTTGCTGTCGTAGTAGCTCTTCTGACGAGATTGGGCTGCTTTGAGGTTATCACGAATGACCTTGCACATTTCTTCTGCCTCTGTGATCAGGTCATTACCCAGCAGCTGACGTTCACCGGTTTTAGACCAGTTTAGAGGTGTACGGCACTTCCTTCCATACAGAATTTCAAACGGGGCCTTGCCGGAACTTGCTTGAAAGCTGTTGTTGTACGAGAATTCAGCATAAGGAAGGCAATCCTCCCACTTCATGCCGAAGGAGAAAACACAAGCCCTGAGCATATCTTCAAGAATCTGGTTGACACGCTCGACTTGACCGCTTGTTTGAGGATGGAAAGCAGTGCTGAAGCGAATGTTGGTGCCCATGGCCTTCTAAAAAGAATCCCAAAACTTGGAGGTAAAGATGCTGCCACGGTCTGAAGATATCACTTGAGGAATACCGTGCAGAGAGACAATGCGAGAGGTGTAGAGCTCCGCCAATTGAGCTGCAGTGATTGACTCTTTGATAGGCAGGAAATGAGCCACTTTGGTGAGCTTGTCGATGACAACGAATATAGCATCATTGCCACGCTTGGACTTAGGAAACCCAGTCACGAAGTCCATTTCAATGTGGTCAAACTTCCATTCTAGAATGGCGAGAGGTTGGAGGAGACCTGCTGGCCTTTGGTGTTCTGCTTTCACTCTTCTGCAGACATCACATTCATTCTCGAATTGAGCGATCTCGTGCTTCATTCGAGTCCACCAATAAGTTTGCTTCAGGTCTTGATACATCTTCGTGCTCCCAGGGTGGATGGGGAGGAGAGAGTTGTGAGCCTCATTCATGATCACTTTACGAAGTTCACCTTTGGGCACAACAATTCGATCCTCGAAGAAGAGAGTGTCCTTGTCATCATGTCGGTAGCACTTGTACTTGGACTGACTCTTTGCAATACCAATCTTCACCTTTTTCACCATAGCATCAAGAAGCTGGGCTTGGCGAATCTGGTCTTCCAAGGTAGGAGAAACTTGAAGGTTGGCGAGGAAACCTTGAGGAACAACTTGCAGATTAAGTTTGCGGAAGGCTTCACAAAGCTCGGGTTGATAAGGCTTGAGAATCATACTGTTGCAATATGCTTTTCTACTCAAAGCGTCAGCAATCACATTAGCCTTGCCTGGAGTATACTCGATACTCGGATTGTACTCTTGAATCATTTCGACCCATCGAGTCTGCCTGAGGTTGAGATTAGGCTGAGTGAAGATGTACTTGAGACTCTTGTGATCAGTGAAAATGTCCACTTTCCTTCCCAAGAGAAGATGTCTCCAAGTCAACAATGCGTGCACAACTGCCGCCAACTCGAGATCATGAGTGGGGTAGTTCTTCTCATTAGGCTTTAACTGGCGAGAGGTATAAGCAACAACTTTCTTCTCTTGCATCAATACTGCACCGAGACCTTGGAGAGAGGCATCACAAAAGACCTCGTACGGCTTGGTTTCATCAGGCGGAGTTAGAACTGGAGCAGTGATCAATTTCTCTTTCAAAGCGTTGAAAGCAACATCACACCCCGGAGACCAAACGTACTTGACGTGCTTCTGAAGAAGATTTGAGAGAGGCTTTGCGATCTTGGAGAAGTTTTCAACGAATCTTCGGCAATAACTTGCAAGACCGAGGAAGCTACGGAGTTGCTTCACATTCTGAGGAGGTTCCCAATTAACGATTGCAGACACCTTCTCAGGATCCACGGAAATGCCCTTGGCAGAGATAATATGGCCAAGATAAAGAACCTCATCGAGCCAAAACTCACACTTGGAGAACTTGGCGTAGAATTGATGTTCCCTTAGCTTGTCAAGAACGAAACACAAGTGTTTGGCATGATCTTCCTTGTTCTTCGAGAAAACCAGGATATCATCGAGATAGACCAAAACAAAGTCGTTGGTGTAGGGTTTGAAGATGAAGTTCATCATGCGAGAGAACGTCGGAGGAGCATTAGCGAGGCCAAAAGACATAACAGTGTATTCATATGACCCATAGCTTGTTCTGAACGCCGTCTTTGGAATATCTTGTTCACGAATGCGAATTTGATGATAACCCATACGGAGATCAAGCTTGGAGAATACTTGGGCACCCTTGAGTTGTTCGAACAGCTCATTAATGTTGGGAAGTGGATATTTGTTCTTGATGGTCTTCTTGTTCAATGGATGATAATCAACACAAAGTCGGTCCGTTCCATCCTTCTTCACAAAAAGAACACCACAACCCCACGGAGAAGTACTAGGCCGAATGAGACCCATTCTTTCTTGCACATCGAGCTGTTTCTTCAACTCCTTCAACTCTTCGGGGCCGAGCTTGTAAGGCCGTTTGCACACCGGTTCCGTACCGGGCTCAAGTTCAATAACGAATTCAACAGGCCGGTTTGGAGGCATGCCTGGGAGTTCTTTAGGGAAGACATCTTGATACTCACAAACAACCGGAATCTGCGAAATAGCATCCAATTCACCCTTTTCATTGAGAGAGAATAACTGGATGGTATTATCCCGAGCAGCAAAAACAATTACTTCCTCAGACGAATGAGTCAGTTGAATCTGCTTGGCTGTGCAATCAAGGTGAGCTTTATGTTTAGAGAGCCAGTCCATCCCAAGAATGAGGTCGATATCAGAATTGCCAAGAACCATTGGAGAAGCCAAGAACTTGAAATCACCCATCATGATAGAAATATCCGGAATCATCATAGTGGAACTCAGACGCTTCGCTAGAGAGACGACTTGCATAGCTCTAGGTAATGCCTTAGTGCTAAAATTGTTCTCCGATGCAAATGGGAATGACATGAAGGAATGCGATGCACCAGAGTCAAAAAGAACTTTTGCAGGAACATCGTTAACAGGAAGGTTACCCATGATCACATCTGACGAATCCTCTGCTTGAGCTGCATTCACCATATTGACCTTGGCGTGCTTGGGATTATGCTTGACCACAGCTGTACTTGCCGATCTGACAGGAGGAGGAGGAGGAAGACGCCTCTGGTTGAAACACTTGTTGGCATAGTGACCCTTCTGTTGGCACTTGTTGCACGTGACCTCTGAGAGCGGACGGTGGTACGGAGCACTCGATCTTGGAGCTTGAGACGAAGTCTTGTTCTGAAAGCCTGGGTTGGGTGGGTGGGATGAACCACTGCCACCTTTGCTCTTCTGCTGATACGGCTGACGGAACGGAGGAGGAGGAAGCCAATACTTCTGCTGCTTGGCCACTTGAGTAGAGGAAGAAGACGTAGTGTCTCTAACTCGCTTCCTGGAAGCATCACACCTGAGCTGAGCAGCCTCTTGCTTCAGTGCCATGTTGTAGAATTCATCGTATCTCAGCGGCTCGAAGAGGACAAGAGCGAGCTGAATTTCTTCACGAAGACCACCCCTGAACTGATAGATCATGCTCTTCTCATCAGGAACATCCTGCTTGGCAAAACGGGCGAGCTTCTGGAACAACTTGTTGTAGTCATAGACAGACAAAGAGCCTTGCTTCAGATTGCGGAATTCTTCACGTTTGCTTTCAGTCACACTTTGAGGAATGTGATGAGCTTGAAAATCACGACGGAAATCATCCCAAGTGACCAAACGTCCACCTCTGGAATCCCGGTACTGCTGAAACCACTCTGCGGCCTGATCCTTGAGCTGGAAAGACGCGAACTTGACGAAATCTTCAGGTCTGACGTTGCTACATTCAAAATGCTTTCCCAGATCGACTAACCAATCATCAGCATCGGTAGCCTCAACGCAGTTACTGAACGTCTTTGGACCATTTGCGAGGAACTGATTCAGAGTTGCAAAGTGGTTCTGGTTGTTGCCTTGATTCGCTTGACTGCTTTGATTCCGCTCTTGGATGATTTGCATGATCAGCTGAGTATTTGCATTAGTAGCGACCATCACAGCCTGCCATGCTTCCGGAGGAGGCGGAGGTGGCGGAGGATCTTGATTCTGGTTCTGACTGGTGCTCTTAGCGGGAGCCATCCTGAAGAGGTTGACCACCATTAGCACACAAATATAGAAATATTGAAGGTGAAACCAACGGAATGAAAATTGCAACATAGAGTCTTCACATCCGAACAAAATGAACGAATGCACTTCTCTTGAAGTGGTCACATATTCCTAAATTGCGAAGCCATGAAGAATCAGGTAGAAGAGGTACATCAACGAGGGATGGAATCAACATATGACGTCGAAGAAAAACGAATACCACAAATCGAAATAAAACCAAGGGTTGGCTTGCGGAATAAGCCGGAACAAACACATGATAGAAATTTCGTCCGAAGTGTTCGTGGTAGGACCTACATGGGCTCGACCGTACAACACCATCATGTACAAGGCAGTGCACATGACATACGAAGCGTCCCCGAGTCAGCATAGCCAATGACTCTTTAAGACACAACGAGGCCACTGTAAAATCGACCGTGAATAGGTGAACCACTAGACGTCGAACCCCAATTTCATATCACACATCTGTTGGAAAGATATCCTAAGGCTACTTGAATTCCCACCTATGGAACTCCCGAAACTTTCCGGTTATGCAATCAGGTGTTGAGGATACAGGGGAAGCATAATATCTCACCCAAGCTAGCAAATCCTACATCCAGCTGCATCCATCCTTCAACACATAACCAAGAAACCTTCGGAAACCATCTATCTCAACCTTCGAAAAGCATCCGTTATACAAGTTATGGCGATACTCCCGAACTCCCGCCCCAGTACTGGGTGGCGTCGAGGTTATCTCACCAACGAACTGCATAAAGGAGATTTTCGATGTCGCGCACATATCTCAAGTATGCCAGAATTGCAACGATAGAATTATGATGACAACACCTCAGAGCTCAACTCCCCGGGACACTTCCACTAAACCCCTGACAGGAGGCACCAAGACAGTATTCTCATCATAAGCCATCGGAACAAAACTAAGATACTCGCGTGATCCTAAAAAATTTTTAGTGAAATTTGAGAAGAGAAGAGTCAAAACTCTACGTCAGGATGCCTTACCAGAGCGATGAGGAGACGGGGAAGTAAAAAGAATTCCTAAGCTCTCCGATATATAATTCCTAAGGACTCAAAACATTTTTTCTAGACACAACTCGGCTGCTAGAAACGATCAAGCAATGGGGCTCCTAAGGTCGGGGAAGGCTCTGATACCAACTTATAACGCCCTCGATGCGGCTATGTCTCCCACGTGTCGAGGCACGACTTAGAGACATAGGCGCATTGAAAGCAATGTCGCAAGTCGGGAATCATTACACAACCCAAGTACATATATAATATAAAGGGGGAATAATAATAATAGTTGGCTTACACTCGCCACGTCACATCAAAGTACATAAATAACATCCATCATACAATTACTCATGGCCCGACTACGGCGCCAAAATAGAAAAGACCCCCAACAAGCGACTAATCCCTGAATCGAACCCCGAATAGGTACCACTACTGATCATCAGGAAAAGAAACATAGTATCACTGAGAGTCCTCGTCGTACTCCCACTTCAGCTCGAGCGCGCCATCCGGAGGAGTATCATCGGTCCCTGCATCTGGTGTAATAGTAATCTGTGAGCCACAAAGGACTCAGCAATCTCGCACCCTCGCGATCAAGACTATTTAAGCTTAATAGGTAGGAAAGGGGTAATGTAAGTGGAGCTGCAGCAAGCGACTAGCATATCTGGTGGCTAACTTATTCGCAAAGTAGAGCGAGAAGAGGAGGCAAAGCACGAGCGGAAAACTAAATAGAGCAGCCTACGCAGACATAACTCCAATGCCGTGTCCACTTCCCAGACTCCGCCGAGAAGAGGCCATCACGGCAACACACACAGTTGATTCATTTTAATTAATTAAATTCAAGTTATCTACAACCAGACATTAACAAATTCCCATCTACCCATAACTGCGGGCACGGCTTTCGAAAGATCAATCCCTGCAGGGGGGTCCCAACTTAGCCCATAACAAGCTCTCACGGTCAACGAAGGAATAGACCTCCACCCAGGACCCACCGATCAGACTCGGTATCCCGGTACAACAAGATGATTCGACAGGTCAAAACTAGTCCAGCAACACCGCCTGAATGCGCCGACAAATCCCGATAGGAGCTGCACATATCTCTTTCTCAGGGCACACTCAGATGAGACTAGCTACGAGTAAAACCAACCCTCAAGTTACCCCGAGGTGGCCTCGCAGGCAGCTCATTTCGGACCAACACTCGGAGGAGCATTGGCCCGTGGGGGGCTAAAATAAAGATGACCCTCGGGCTCCGGAAACCCAAGGGAAAGAGAAGGGTAGGTGGCAAATGGTAAAACCAATGTTGGGCATTACTGGAAAAGCTTTAATCAAGGCGAACTATCAAGGGGTTCCCATTATAGCCCAACCGCGTAAGGGACGCAACAATCCGGGAACATAACACCGATATGACGAAAACTAGGGCGGCAAGAGTGGAACAAAACACTAGGCGAGAGGCCGAGCATTCCACCCTTTACCAAGTATATAGATGAGTAAAGATGATATAGCAATATAATGATATCCCAACAAGTAAATAAATGTTCCAACAAGGAACGGCTCCAATCTTCACCTGCAACTAACAACGCTATAAGAAGGGCTGAGCAAAGCGGTAACATAGCCAATCAATGGTTTGCTAGGACAAAGGTGGGTTAGAGGCTCAATCATGGCAATTGGGAGGCTGACAAGCAAGTGGTAGGCATCGTAGCATTGGCAAAGCAAAAGTGCGAGCAAACTAGCATAGCAAAGATAGTAGTGATCTCAAGGGTGTGATCATCTTGCCTGCACAGTTGTCAGAATTGACTGGATCCTCAAAAGCAAACTCAACGGGCTCCTCGTAACTCATCTCCCGGCTCTACCCAACAACACAAACAAGCAACAATGATACAATCAACCACGTGCAAGGGCAACCAATAATATGCGAAGATGATATGCTATGCGGGATGCGATGCGGGATGCAAAATGCAAGATGTAACAGGAAATGCATGAACCTGGCCTCAACTTGGAAATCCAAGTGTGCCACTGGATAGAGGGGAAGAAATCCCCTGAAAATGATATAAAGATCATGGCAATCGGAGCTACGGTTTAGAAATGGCAAGCGTTTTACTAAACGAACCGATCTGCGATTTACAGCAAGTAGGCTCCTAAATGCAACAAAAAGAACATGCTACAGCCACCAAACATGAAAAAAAATTGCATGGAAGTGATGTACTCATCAAGCTTAACAAATCAACAGGACTGAGGCATAGGCAAATTCATCCATTAAGGGCTTCAAACAAGCATGGCAAAACTGAATAAGCAAAACAGATTTCAGACTTAGCGAAATTAACGCTAGTCTGGAATTTCAGACCACGATGCTCTCTTCGGAGCAGCAAAACAACATGAAGGAAAACCTGAACATGGCAAGTAAGAGCATGGCATGGAGCTACTCAACAAGCTTAACAAAACACCCAAAATGACCTGGGGCCAAAAGGGTTCACAAAATACTCTACCGAGCGCACGAACATCGATGAAACACAAACAGTTTTCAGACTTAGTGAAAACTGGGACATGCTGAAATAATAACTCACGGAGGCATGTAAACGAGCTCGGTGCACTCACTACGGTGCAAGTCATGGCAAGGCAAGCATATATCCATTAAGAAGGCACAAAATGCTAGCTAGGCATGGCAAGAACAAAGGCATAGCATGCATGTATCACTAGCAATAACTCCGGCAAAATCGCAAAAGAGTTCACGATCTGCCCAAAACAACAACTATGCAAAAGTTGAGCTCGATTGAGTCAACCTAGGGTGCTCCAACATAACAAGTAAAGACATGGATGGATTAAGTACAACAAGCATAACAAATCACTCTTACTGATCATCCTCAAAAGAGGCACGGATCACTAGGAAACAAGCTGGACATATAGCATCGTGAACTAAAACATCTCAGACTTAGTGATTTCACTAAGTCCCTGAAATCAGTAAACTCAGGTACCCCTCTTCGCAAGCTTGCACAAGACAACATACACATCCTAAAAATGCATGGGAGGCACCTCTGGAAAGAAGACAACATGCTTAACAATTCATCCCAAAGGGGCACAGGCATATCATGCATGGATTAAACATGGCAAAAATGACAAAAGTGCATGTTAAGCTAACGGATCTGCAATTTAACTCATGATGCCTCCTTCCAACAGCATTTTGGGCACCAAGATGACCTCAAATGCAAATGATGCAATGGAATGAAATGATATACTCGTCGAGACGAAGATTTTGACATATCAGACGCCCAAAACGGAGCTACGGATGAGGAGATATGAGCGGTCAAAGTATGCACAAAATTCTGAGAGGAGAGGGAAAAGTCAACGGGGGTTAGGTTTTATTGTAGCGGGGATCTCAGATCCGGCGAAAACACTGTAGCTCGGGGCGGCGGCCCTGTTCACCGGCGAGGAAGAAGACACCGGGGGAGCTCGCCGGAGTGCTGGGGCGGCGGGCCAGCGAGGAGAGGGCGGCGGGGAGCCGCGGTGGTCGTCGGGCGATGGGACGGGCTCCGGCTGCGGCGCGGATGGCGAGGTGAGCCGGCACGGCGGCGGCCGGCGATGGCAGGCACGGTGGCCGGTGCTACTCCGGCCACCGGAGCGGAGGACGGCGGCGGCGGGGAGCCGCGGGAGCGGGCGGCGCGGAACGGGAGGGAGCGGAGAGGCGGCGCGGGCCCGGGAGGGCCTCCCGCGGGCTGCGGCGGCTGAGGCGCTGGCGGCGCCACGTGGCAGGCGGCGGTTGGCGGCGGCGAGATGTCCGGCGCGGACCGGACACGTCCGGCGCGTCGGAGGGGAATTTTTAGGGTTTTGGGGGGAGGAAGAGATCCGAAAACGGGGGGGGGGGGTGTATTTATAGACCTAGAGGGAGCTAGGAGAGTCCAAATGAGGTGCGGTTTTCGCCCACACGATCATGATCGAACGACCGAGACGATGGAGCTGAGTTTGGTGGGTTTTGGGCCAAAATGGAGGGGTGTTGGGCTGCACACACACGAGGCCTTTTTGGTCCCTCGGTTAACCGTTGGAGTATCAAACGAAGTCCAAATGACCCGAAACTTGACAGGCGGTCTACCGGTAGTAAACCAAGGCCGCATGGCAAGTCTCGGTCCAATCCGGAAATGTTTAATCCCCACACACGAAAGAAAGCTAGAAATGGCCACCGGAGGAGAACGAAGCGCCGGAATGCAAAACGGACAACGGGGAAAATGCTCGAATGCATGAGATGAACATGTATGCAAATGCAATGCACATGACGACATGATATGAGATGCACGAAAAACAAAACAAAACACGGAGACAAAGACCCGAACCCGAGAATTAAATATAACTTAATGCCGGAAACGGCAAGAGTTGGAGTACAATTCGGGAAGGTTACATATGGACAGTTACAGTTTTCCCCGAAGAGGAAGGGATGATGCAGCAAAGTAGCATAAGTATTTCCCTTAGTTTTTGAGAACCAAGGTATCAATCCAGCAGGAGGCTACGCGCGAGTCCCTCGCTGAAGGAAATATGCCCTAGAGGCAATAATAAAGTTATTATTTATTTCCTTATTTCATGATAAATGTTTATTATTCATGCTAGAATTGTATTAATCGGAAACATAATACATGTGTGAATACATAGACAAACAAAGTGTCACTAGTATGCGTCTACTCGACTAGCTCGTTGAATCAAAGATGGTTAAGTTTCCTAGCCATAGACATGAGTTGTCATTTGACTAACGGGGCCACATCATTAGAGAATGATGTGATTGACTTGACCCATTCCATTAGCATAGCACTTGATCATTTAGTTTGTTGCTATTGCTTTCTTCCTGACTTATACATGTTCCTATGACTATGAGATTATGCAACTCCCGTTTACCGGAGGAACACTTTGTGTGCTACCAAACGTCACAACGTAACTGGGTGATTATAAAGGTGCTCTACAGGTGTCTCCAAAGGTAGTTGTTGGGTTGGCGTATTTCGAGATTAGGATTTGTCACTCCGATTGTCGGAGAGGTATCTCTGGGCCCTCTCGGTAATGCACATCACTTAAGCCTTGCAAGCATCACAACTAATGAGTTAGTTGCGGAATGATGTATTACGGAACGAGTAAAGAGACTTGCCGGTAACGAGATTGAACTAGGTATTGAGATACCGATGATCGAATCTCGGGCAAGTAACATACCGATGACAAAGGGAACAACGTATGTTGTTATGCCATCTGATCGATAAAGATCTTCATAGAATATGTGGGAGCCAATATGAGCATCCAGGTTCCGCTATTGGTTATTGACCGGAGACATGTCTCGGTCATGTCTACATAGTTCTCGAACCCGTAGGGTCCGCACGCTTAACGTTTCGATGCCGGTTATATTTTGAGTTTATGAGTTTTGATGTACCTAAGGTTGTTCGGAGTCCCGGATGTGATCACGGACATGACGAGGAGTCTCAAAATGGTTGATACATGAAGATTGATATGTTGGACGACTATTTTCGTACACCGGAATGGTTCTGAGGGTTATCGGGTATATACCGGAGTACCGGGGGGGGGGGGGGGGGGGGTTACCGGAACCCCCCGGGGGTTATTGGGCCTCATGGGCCCAAAGTAGTGGAAGAGGAGAGGCAGCAGGAGGTGGCGCGCAGCCCCCCTTGCCCCAATCCGAATTGGGAAAGGGAAGGGGGCGCCCCCCCCCCTTCTCCTTCGTTCTCTCCACCTCCTCCTTCCCCCTTCTCCTAGTTGGAATAGGAAAGGGGGGCAAAACCTACTTGGAGTAGGATTGCCCCCCCTTGGGCATGCCTCCTCCTCTTGGCTGGCCCCCTCCTCCTCCACTCCTTTATATACGTGGCCAGGGGGCACCCCATAGACACAACAATTGATCTCTTGATCTCTTACCCGTGTGCGGTGCCCCCTTCCACCATAATCCACCTCGATCATATCGTAGCGGTGCTTAGGTGAAGCCCTGCGATGGTAGAACATCATCATCGTCACCACACCGTCGTGCTGACAGAACTCTCCCGTGAAGCTCTACTAGATTGGAGTTTGTGGGACATCATCGAGCTGAACGTGTGTTGAACTCGGAGGTGCCGTGCGTTCGGTACTTGGATCGGTCGGATCGTGAAGACGTACGACTACATCAACCGCGTTGTGCTAACGCTTCCGGTTTCGGTCTACGAGGGTACGTAGACAACACTCTCCCCTCTCGTTGCTATACATCACCATGATCTTGCGTGTGCGTAGGAATTTTTTTGAAATTACTACGTTCCCCCCCAGTGGCATCCGAGCCAGGTTTTATGTGTTGATGTAATATGCACGAGTAGAACACAAGTGAGTTGTGGGCGATATAAGTCATACTGCTTACCAACATGTCATACTTTGGTTCGACGGTATTGTTGGATGAAGCGACCTGGACCGACATTACGCGTACGCTTACGCGAGACTGGTTTTACCGCCGTGCTATGCACACAGGTGACTAGCGGGTGTCAGTTTCTCCAACTTTAGTTGAACCAAGTGTGGCTACGCCCGGTCCTTGAGGAGGTTAAAACAGCACCAACTTGACAAACTATCGTTGTGGTTTTGATGCGTAGGTAAGAACGGTTCTTGCTCAGCCCGTAGCAGCCACGTAAAACTTGCAACAACAAAGTAGAAGATGTCTAACTTGTTTTTGCAGGGCATGTTGTGATGTGATATGGTCAAGATGTGATGAGATATAAGTTGTTGTATGAGATGATCATGTTTTGTTGAAGTTATCAGCAACTGGCAAAAAGCGTTATGGTTATCTCTCTATTGCATAAGAGGCAAGCGCCAAATAATTGCTTTACTTTATCGCTATGCGATAGCAATAGTTGCAAGAGCAATAGTTGGCGAGACCACCATGTGACGATACATTGATATAGATCAAGATAATAGAGATCATGGTGTCATGCCGGTGACAATGGAAATCATGACGATGCTTTGGAGATGGAGATCAAAGGCACAAGATGATGATGGCCATATCATGTCACATATTTTGATTGCATGTGATGTTTATCTTTTATACATCTTATTTTGCTTAGTTTGACGATAGCATTATAAGATGATCTCTCACTAAATTTCAAGATAAAAGTGTTCTCCCTAAGTATGCACCGTTGCCAAAGTTCGTCGTGCCCAGACACCACGTGATGATTGGGTGTGATAAGCTCTACGTCCTTCTATAACGGGTGCAAGCCAGTTTTTGCACACGCAGAATACTCAAGTTAAACTTGACGAGCCTAGCATATGCAGATATGGCCTCGGAACACTGGGACCGAAAGGTCGAGCGTGAATCATATAGTAGATATGATCAACATAGTGATGTTCACCATTGAAACTACTCCATCTCACGTGATGATCGGACATGGTTTAGTTGATATGGATCACGTGTTCACTTAGAGGATTAGAGGGATGTCTATCTAAGTGGGAGTTCTTAAGTAATATGATTATTTGAACTTAAATTTATCATGAACTTAGTTCTGGTAGTATTAGCATATCTATGTTGTAGATCAATAGCTCACGTTTAGCTCCCCTATTTTATTTTTGATATGTTTCTAGAGAAAACTAAGTTGAAAGATGATTAGTAGCAATGATGCGGATTGGATCCGTGATCTGAGGTTTATCCTCATTGCTGCACAGAAAAATTATGTCCTTGATGCACCGCTAGGTGACAAACCTATTGTAGGAGTAGATGCAGACGTTATGAACGTTTGGCTAGCTCAATATGATGACTACTTGATAGTTTAGTGCACCATGGTTAAACGGCTTAGAATCGGGACTTCAAAGACGTTTTGAACGTCATGGACCATATGAGATGTTCCAGGAGTTGAAGTTAATATTTCAAGCAAATACCCGAGTTGTGAGATATGAAGTCTCCAACAAGTTCTATAGCTAAAAGATGTAGGAGAATAGCTCAAGTAGTGAGCATGTGCTCAGATTGTCTGGGTACTACAATCGCTTGAATCAAGTGGGAGTTAATCTTCCACATAAAATAGTGATTGACAAAATTCTCTAGTCACCATCACCAAGTTAGTAGAACTTTGTGATGAAGTATAATATGCAAGGGATGATGAAAACAATTTCCAAGCTCTGTCGCGATGCAAAAATCGGCGAAGGTAGAAATCAAGAAAAACATCAAGTGTTCATGGTTGACAAGACCACTAGTTTCAAGAGAAAGGGCAAAGGGAAGAAGGGGAACTTCAAGAAGAACTGCAAGCAAGTTGCTACTCAATTGAAGAAGCCCAAGTATGTACCTAAGCCTAAGACTAAGTGCTTCTACTGCAAAGGGACTGGTCACTTCAAGCGGAACTGCCCCAAGTATTTGGCGGATAAGAAAGGATGGCAAAGTGAACAAAGGTATATTTGATATACAGATTATTGATGTGTATTTTACTAGTGTTCGTAGCAACCCCTCGGTATGTGATACTGGTTCAGTTGCTAAGAATAGCAACTCAAAACGGGAGTTGCAGAATGAACAGAGACTAGTTAAGGGTGAAGTGACGATGTGTATTGGAAATGGTTCCAAGATTGATATGATCATCATCGCACACTCCCTATACTTTCGGGATTAGTGTTAAACCTAAAATAAATGTTATTTAGTGTTTGCGTTGAGCATGAATATGATTGGATCATGTTTATTGCAATACAGTTATTCATGTAAGTTAGAGAATGATTGTTGTTCTGTTTACACGAATAAAACCTTCTATGGTCATACACCCAATGAAAATGGTTTGTTGGATCTCGATCATGGTGATACACATTTTCATTATATTGAAGCCAAAATATGCAAAGTTAATAATGATAGTGCAACTTATTTGTGGCACTGCCATTTAGGTCATATTGGTGTAAAGCGCATGAAGAAAATCCATGCTGATGGGCTTTTGGAATCACTTGATTATGAATCAGTTGATGCTTGCGAACCATGCCTCATGGGCAAGATGACTAAGACTCCGTTCTCCGGAACAATGGAGCGAGGAAAATATTTGTTGGAAATCATACATACTGATGTGTGTGGTCCGATGAATATTGAGGCTCGCGGCAGGTATCATTATTTTCTGATCTTCACAGATGATTTGAGTAGATATGAGTATATCTACTTGATGAAACACAAGTCTGAAATATTTGAAAAGTTCAAAGAATTTCAGAGTGAAGTGGAGACTCATTGTAACAAAAATAAAAGTTTCTACGACATGATCGCAGAAGTAAAATATTTGAGTTACGAGTTTGGCCTTCAGTTAAAACAATGTGAAATAGTTTCACTACTCACGCCACCTGGAACACCACAGTGTAATGGTGTGTCCGAACGTTGTAACTGTGCTTTATTAGATATGGTGCGATCTATGATGTCTCTTACCGATTACCACTATCGTTTTGGGGTTATGCATTAGAGACAGCTACATTCACGTTAAATAGGGCACCATCTAAATCCGTTGAGACGACACCGTATGAACTGTGGTTTGGTGAGAAACCTAAGCTGTCGTTTCTTAAAGTTTGAGGTTGCAATGCTTATGTGAAAAAGTTTCAACCTGATAAGCTCAAAACCCAAATCGGAGAAGTGCATCTTCATAGGATACCCAAAAGAAAATGTTGGGTACACCTTCTATCACAGATCCGAAGGCAAGATATTCATTGATAAGAATGGATCCTTTCTAGAGAAGGAGTTTCTCTCGAAAGAAGTAACTGGGAGGAAAGTAGAACTTGATGAGGTAACTGTACCTGCTCCCTTATTGGAAAGTAGTTCATCACAGAAATTTGTTCCTGTGACTACTACACCAATTAGTGAGGAAGCTCATGATGATGATCATGTAACTTCAGATCAAGTTACTACCGAACCTCGTAGGTAAATCAGAGTGAGATCCGCACCAGAGTGGTACGGTAATCCTGTTCTGGAGGTCATGTTACTTGACCATGACGAACCTACGAACTATGAGGAAGCGATGATGAGCCCAGATTCCGCGAAATGGCTTGAGGCCATGAAATCTGAGATGAGATCCATGTATGAGAGCAAAGTATGAACTTTGATTGACTTGCCCAATGATCGGCGAGCCATCGAGATTAAATGGATCTTCAAGACGAAGACGGACGCTGATAGTAGTGTTACCATCTACAAAGCTAGAATTGTCGCAAAAAGGTTTTCGACAAGTTCAAGGTGTTGACTACGATGAGAGTTTCTCACTCGTATCTATGCTTAAGTCTGTCCGAATCATGTTAGCAATTGCCACATTTTATGAAATCTGGCAAATGGATAAACAAAACTACATTCCTTAATGGATTTATTAAAGAAGAGTTGTATACGATGCAACCAGAAGGTTTTGTCAATCCTAAAGGTGCTAAAAATATGCAAGCTCCAGCGATCCATCTATGGTCTGGTGCAAGCATCTCGGAGTTAGAATATACGCTTTGATAAGTTGATCAAAGCATATAGTTTTATACAGACTTGCGGTGAAGCCTATATTTACAAGAAAGTGAGTGGGAGCACTACAACATTTCTGATAAGTATATGTGTATGACATATTGTTGATCGGAGATAATGTAGATTTATTCTGCAAAGCATAAAGGAGTGTTTGAAAGGAGTTTTTCAAAGAAAGATCTCGGTGAAGCTGCTTACATATTGATCATCAAGATCTATAGAGATAGATCAAGACGCTTGATAAGTTTTTTAATGAGTACATACCTTGACAAGATTTTGAAGTTGTTCAAAATGGAACAGTCAAAGAAGGAGTTCTTGCCTGTGTTACAAGGTGTGAAGTTGAGTAAGACTCAAAACCCGACCACGGCAGAAGATAGAGAAAGAAGGAAAGTCATTCCCTATGCCACAGCCATAGGTTCTATAAAGAATGCCATGCTGTGTACCAAACCTATTGTATACCCTGCCCTGAGTTTGGCAAGGGAGTACAATAGTGATCTAGGAGTAGATCACTGGACATCGGTCAAAATTATCCTTAGTGGAATAAGGTTATGCTTCTCGATTATGGAGGTGACAAAATGTTACGTCGATGCAAGTTTTGACACTGATCCAGATGAATCAAAGTCTCAATCAGGATACCTATTGAAAGTGGGAGCAATTAGCTAGAGTAGCTTAGTGTAGAGCATTGTTGACATACAAATTTGCAAAATACTTATGGATCTGAATGTGGCAGACCCGTTGACTAAACTTCTCTCACAAGCAAAACATGATCACACCTTAGTACTCTTTCGGCGTTAATCACATAGCAATGTGAACTAGATTATCGAATCTAGTAAACCCTTTGGGTGTTGGTCACATGACAATGTGAACTATGGGTGTTAATCACATGGTGATGTGAACTATTGATGTTAAATCACATGGCGATGTGAACTAGAATATTGACTCTAGTGCAAGTGGGAGACTGAAGGAAATATGCCCTAGAGGCAATAATAAAGTTATTATTTATTTCCTTATTTAATGATAAATGTTTATTATTCATGCTAGAATTGTATTAACCGGAAACATAATACATGTGTGAATACATAGACAAACAGATTGTCACTAGTATGCCTCTACTTGACTAGCTCGTTGAATCAAAGATGGTTAAGTTTCCTAGCCATAGACATGAGTTGTCATTTGATTAACAAGGTCACATCATTAGAGAATGATGTGATTGACTTGACCCATTCCGTTAGCATAGCACTTGATCGTTTAGTTTGTTGCTATTGCTTTCTTCCTGACTTATACATGTTCCTATGACTATGAGATTATGCAACTCCCATTTACCGGAGGAACACTTTGTGTGCTACCAAACGTCACAACGTAACTGGGTGATTATAAAGGTGCTCTACAGGTGTCTCCAAAGGTACTTGTTGGGTTGGCGTATTTCGAGATAATGATTTGTCACTCCGATTGTCGGAGAGGTATCTCTGGGCCCTCTCGGTAAAGCACATCACTTAAGCCTTGCAAGCATTGCAACTAATAATTTAGTTGCGGAATGTTGTATTACAAAACAAGTAAAGAGACTTGCCGGTAACGAGATTGAACTAGGTATTGAGATACCGACGATCGAATCTCGGGCAAGTAACATACCGATGACAAACGGGACAACGTATGTTGTTATGCGGTCTGACCGATAAAGATGTTCATAGAATATGTGGGAGCCAATATGAGCATCCGGGTTTCGCTATTGGTTATTGACCAGAGACATGTCTCGGTCATGTCTACATAGTTCTCGAACCCGTAGGGTCCGCACGCTTAACGTTTCGTTGCCGGTTATATTATGTGTTTATGAGTTTTGATGTACCGAAGATTCAAATATTATTCATAGATAGACTTGATCATAAACCCACAATTCATCGGTCTTAACAAACACACCGCAAAAAGAAGATTACATCGAATAGATCTCCACAAGAGAGGGGGAGAACATTGTATTGAGATCCAAAAAGAGAGAAGAAGCCATCTAGCTACTAACTATGGACCCGTAGGTCTGAGGTGAACTACTCACACTTCATCGGAGGGGCTATGGTGTTGATGTAGAAGCCCTCCGTGATCGATGCCCCCTCCGGCGGAGCTCCGGAACAGGCCTAAAGATGGGATCTCGTGGATACAGAAAGTTGCGGCGGTGGAATTAGGGTTTTGGCTCCGTTTTTGATCGTTTGGGGGTACGTGGTTATATATAGGAGGAAGGAGTACATCGGTGGAGCAACAGGGGCCCCACGAGGGTGGAGGGCGCGCCTGGTGGGGGTGGGCGCGCCCCCTACCTCATGTTCTCCTGTTTCCTTTCTTGACATAGGGTCCAAGTCCCCGGGTCTTGTTCGTTGAGAAAATCACGTTCCCGAAGGTTTCATTCCGTTTGGACTCCGTTTGATATTCCTTTTCTTCGAAACCCTAAAACAGGCAAAAAACAACAATTCTGGGCTGGGCCTCCGGTTAATAGGTTAGTCCCAAAAATAATATGAAAGTGGATAATAAAGCCCAATAATGTCCAAAACAGTAGATAATATAGCATGGAGCAATCAAAAATTATAGATACGTTGGAGACGTATCAAGCATCCCCAAGCTTAATTCCCGCTCGTCCTCGAGTAGGTAAATGATAAAAAAACAGAATTTTTGATGCGGAGTGCTACTTGGCATAATTTTAATGTAATTCTTCTTAATTGTGGTATGAATATTCAGATCCGAAAGGTTCAAGACAAAAGTTCATATTGACATAAAAAATAATAATACTTCAAGCATACTAACTAAGCAATTATGTCTTCTTAAAATAACATGGCCAAAGAAAGTTCATCCCTACAAAATCATATGGTTTAGTCATGTTTCATTTTCGTCACACAAGAATGCTCTCATCATGCACAACCCCGATCACAAGCCAAGCAATTGTTTCATACTTTAGTAATCTCAAACCTATAAACTTTCACGCAATATATGAGCGCGAGCCATGGACATAGCACTATGGGTGGAATAGAATATAATGAGGGGGGTTATGTGGAGAAGACAAAAAGGAGAAAGTCTCACATCAATGAGGCTAATCAATGGGCTATGGAGATGCCCACCGATTGATGTTAAGGCAAGGAGTAGGGATTGCCATGCAACGGATGCACTAGAGCTATAAATGTATGAAAGCTCAACAAAAGAAACTAGTGGGTGTGCATCCAACTTGCTTGCTCATGAAGACCTAGGGCACTTGAGGAGGCCCATTGTTGGAATATACAAGCCAAGTTCTATAATGAAAAATTCCTACTAGTATATGAAAGTGACAAAACAAGAGACTCTCTAACATGAAGATTATGGTGCTACTTTGAAGCACAAGTGTGGCAAAGGATAGTAACATTGTCCCTTCTCTCTTTTTCTCTCATTTTTTTCTTTGGGCCTTTTCTATTCTCTTTTTTATGGCCTTTCTCTTTTTTTGGGCCTTCTCTTTTTTTATTCCTCACTTGGGACAATTGTCTAGAAAATGATGATCATCACACTTCTATTTATTTACAACTCAATGATTACAACTCGATACTAGAACAAAAGATGACTCTATATGAATGCCTCCGGCGGTGTACCGGGATATGCAATGGACCAAGAGTGACATGTATGAAAGAATTATGAATGGTGGCTTTGCCACAAATACTATATCAACTACAAGATCATGCTAAGCAATATGGCAATGATGAATGTGTCATGATGAACAGAATGATGGAAAGTTGCATGGCAATATATCTCGGAATGGCTATGGAAATGCCATAATAGGTAGGTATGGTGGCTGTTTTGAGGAAGATATAAGGAGGTTTATGTGTGAAAGAGCGTATCATATCACGGGGTTTGGATGCACCGGTGAAGTTTGCGCCAACTCTCAATGTGAGAAAGGGCAATGCACGGTACCGAAGAGGCTAGCAAGGATGGAAGGGTGAGAGTGCGTATAATACATGGACTCAACATTAGTCATAAAGAACTCACATACTTATTGCAAAAATCTACAAGTCATCAAAAACCTCGGTACTACGCGCATGCTCCTAGGGGGATAGATTGGTAGGAAAAGACCATCGCTCGTCCCAGACCGCCACTCATAAGGAAGACAATCAAATAACACCTCATGTTTCAAATTTGTTGCATAACATTTACCATACGTGCATGCTACGGGACTTGCAAACTTCAACACAAGTATTTCTCAATTTCACAACTACTCAACTAGCATGGCCTTGATATTATTACCTCCATATCTCAAAACAATCATCAAGCATCAAACTTCTCTTAGTATTCAAAACACTCTTAAGAAAATTTTACTAACCTTGAATACCTAGCATATTAGGACTTTAAGAAAATTACCATGCTATTAAGACTCTCAAAATAATATAAGTGAAGCATGAGAGATCAATAGTTTCTATAAAACAAATCCACCACCGTGTTGTAAGAGATATAAGTGAGGTACTAGAGCAAAACTATATAACTCAAAAGATATAAGCGGAGCACATAGAGTATTCTAACAAATTCCAAATCATGTATGGCTCTCTCAAAAGGTGTGTACAGCAAGGATGATTGTGGTAAAATAAAAAGCAAAGACTCAAATAATACAAGACGCTCCAAGCAAAACACATATCATGTGGCGAATAAAAATATAGCTCCAAGTAAAGTTATCGATAGAAGTAGACGAAAGAGGGGATGCCTTCCAGGGCATCCCCAAGCTTTGTCTTTTAGGTGTCCTTAGATTATCTTGGGGGTGCCATGGGAATCCCCAAGCTTAGGCTCTTTCCACTCCTTGTTCCATAATCCATCAAATCTTTACCCAAAACTTGAAAACTTCACAACACAAAACTTAAAGTAGAAAATCTCATGAGCTCCGTTAGCGAAAGAAAATAAAAGACCACTTCAAGGCACTGTAATGAACTCATTATTTATTTATACTGGTGTCATACCTACTGTATTCCAACTTCTCTATGGTTCATAAACTATTTTACTAGCCATAGATTCATCAAAATAAGCTAACAACACACGAAAAACAGTATCTGTCAAAAACAGAACAGTCTGTAGTAATCTGTAGCTAGCGCAAGATCTGGAACCCCAAAAATTCTAAAATAAATGGCTGGACGTGAGGAATTTATCTATTAATCATCTTCAAAAAGAATTAACTAAATAGCACATTCCAAATAAAAATGAAAGCAATTCTCGTGAGCGCTTAAGTTTCTGTTTTTTACAGCAAGTTCAACAAGACTTTCCCCAAGTCTTCCCAACGGTTCTACTTGGAACAAACACTAATTAAACACAAAAAGCACAACCAAAACAGAGGGTAGATAAATTATTTATTACTAAACAGGAGCAAAAATCAAGGAATAAAAATAAAATTTGGTTGCCTCCCAACAAGCGCTATCGTTTAACGCCCCTAGCTAGGCATAACAAGCAAGAATAGATCTAGGTATTGCCATCTTTGGTAGGCAATCCATAAGTGGCTCTCATAATAGATTCATAAGGTAATTTAATTTTCTTTCTAGGAAAGTGTTCCATTCCTTTCCTTAATGGAAATTTGAATCTAATATTTCCTTCCTTCATATCAATAATTGCACCAATCGTTCTAAGGAAAGGTCTACCAAGAATAATAGGACATGAAGGATTGCAATCTATGTCAAGAACAATAAAATCTACGGGCACATAATTCCTATTTGCAACAATAAGAACATCATTAATTCTTCCCATAGGTTTCTTAATTGTGGAATCCGCAAGGTGCAAGTTTAGAGAGCAATCATCAAAATCACGAAAACCTAACAAATCACACAAAGTCTTTGGAATCGCGGAAACACTAGCACCCAAATCACATAAAGCATAGCATTCATGATCTTTAATTTTAATTTTAGTAGTTGGTTCCCGCTCATCATCAAGTTTTCTAGGGATAAAAACTTCCAATTCAAGTTTTTCTTCATAAGATTGCATCAAGGCATCAACGATATGTGTAGCAAATGCTTTATTTTGACTATAAGCGTGAGGAGAATTTAGCACGGATTGCAACAAGGAAATACAATCAATCAAAGAGTAATTTTCATAGTTAAATTCCTTGAAATCCATAATAGTGGGTTTAGCAACATCTAGGGTTTTAATTTCTTCAATCCCACTTTTATTAAATTTAGCACCAAGAACAACAAATTTCGAATTCTTGGAACACCTTCTAGGTAAAGGTGGATCATATTCAGTCCCATCATTATCAAGATTCATATTGCAAAACAAAGATTTAATAGGGTACACATCAAAGATTTATAAGAGCGTGTTCTTCTAGTTCCTATGAAAATAAGCATGAGGAACTAGAAGAACACGCTCTTATAAAGGCATCTTTCTTAGCACGCATCCTAGCGGTTCTTTCTTTGCACTCATCAATGGAAATTCTCATGGCTTTGAGAGACTCATTGATATCATACTTAGGTGGAATAGATCTAAGTTTCAAAGAATCAACATCAAGAGCAATTCTATCAACATTCCTAGCCAAATCATCAATCTTAAGCAATTTTTCTTCAATCATAGCATTAAAATTCTTTTGCAAAGTAATAAATTCTTTAATATTAGATTCAAAATCAGAGGGCATCTTATTATAATTTCCATAAGAATTGTTGTTGGAATTACCATAATTATTAGAGGGATTACTAGGATAAGGCCTAGGGTTGAAATTTCCTCTATACGTGTTGTTACCAAAATTGTTCCTACCAACAAAATTCACATCCATAGATTCATTATTATTCTCAATCAAAGTAGACAAGGGCATGTCATTAGGATCAGAAGAAACACTCTTATTAGCAAATAATTTCATAAGTTCATCCATCTTTCCACTCAAAACATTAATTTCTTCTATCGCATGCACCTTTTTATTGGTAGATCTTTCAGTATGCCATTGAGAATAATTAACCATAATATTATCTAGGAGTTTAGTAGCTTCTCCTAAAGTGATTTCCATAAAAGTGCCTCCCGCGGCTGAATCTAAACGATTTCTAGAAGCAAAATTCAACCCGGCATAAATATTTTGTATAATCATCCACAAATTTAAACCATGAGTAGGGCAATTACGTATCATTAATTTCATTCTCTCCCAAGCTTATGCAACATATTCATGATCAAGTTGCTTAAAATTCATAATATCGTTTCTAAGAGAGATGGTCTTGGCGGGAGGAAAATACTTAGAGATAAAAGCATCTTTGCACTTGTTCCATGAATCAATACTATTTTTAGGCAAAGACGAAAACCAAGCTTTAGCACGATCTCTAAGAGAAAAAGGAAATAGCTTCAATTTAACAATATCATTATCCACATCTTTCTTCTTTTGCATGTCACACAAATCAACTAAGCTATTTAGATGGGTAGCGACATCTTCACTAGGAAGGCCGGAAAACGGATCTTTCATGACAAGATTCAGCAAAGCAGTATTAATTTCACAAGATTCAACATCGGTAAGAGGAGCAACCAGAGTGCTAATAAAATCATTGTTGTTGGTATTGGTGAAGTCACACAATTTAGTATTATCTTGAGCCATCGTGACAAGCAAGCAAACTAACACACAAGCAAACAAAAAGCAAGCGAACAAAAAGAGGCAAATAGAGAGGGAGGATATAGAGAGAGAGGGCGAATAAAACAGCAAGGGTGAAGTGGGGGAGAGGAAAACAAGAGGCAAATGGCAAATAATGTAATGCGAGGGTATGTGATGGGTACTTGGTATGTTGAATTTTGCGTAGACCTCCCCGGCAACGGCGCCAGAAATCCTTCTTGCTACCTCTTGAGCACTGCATTGGTTTTCCCCGAAGAGGAAGGGATGATGCAGCAAAGTAGCGTAAGTATTTCCCTTAGTTTTTGAGAACCAAGGTATAAATCCAGCAGGAGGCTACGCGCGAGTCCCTCGCTGAAGGAAATATGCCCTAGAGGCAATAATAAAGTTATTATTTATTTCCTTATTTCATGATAAATGTTTATTATTCGTGCTAGAATTGTATTAACCGGAAACATAATACATGTGTGAATACATCGACAAACAAAGTGTCACTAGTATGCGTCTACTTCACTAGCTCGTTGAATCAAAGATGGTTAAGTTTCCTAGCCATAGACATGAGTTGTCATTTGACTAACGGGGTCACATCATTAGAGAATGATGTGATTGACTTGACCCATTCCGTTAGCATAGCACTTGATCGTTTAGTTTGTTGCTATTGCTTTCTTCCTGACTTATACATGTTCCTATGACTATGAGATTATGCAACTCCTGTTTACCGGAGGAACACTTTGCGTGCTACCAAACGTCACAACGTAATTGGGTGATTATAAAGGTGCTCTACAAGTGTCTCCAAAGGTACTTGTTGGGTTGGCGTATTTTGAGATTAGGATTTGTCACGCCGATTGTCGGAGAGGTATCTCTGGGCCCTCTCGGTAATGCACATCACTTAAGCCTTGCAAGCATCACAACTAATGAGTTAGTTGCGGAATGATGTATTACGGAACGAGTAAAGAGACTTGCCGGTAACGAGATTGAACTAGGTATTGAGATACCGATGATCGAATCTCGGGCAAGTAACATACCGATGACAAATGGAACAACGTATGTTGTTATGCCGTCTGATTGATAAAGATCTTCATAGAATATGTGGGAGCCAATATGAGCATCCAGGTTCCGCTATTGGTTATTGACCGGAGACATGTCTCGGTCATGTATACATAGTTCTCGAACCCGTAGGGTCCGCACGCTTAACGTTTCGATGCCGGTTATTGTCGGTGTACTAAAGTAGGGGTACCTTAGTATCCCGAACTTGTGCACGGGCAGTCGCAGCGACCCGCGGCAAGGCTTGCCGGGCGACCGCCAAGACCCCCCATGTTCCTTCAGGAGCCATTCAAGAACAAAGTATCCAAGAGCAAAACAAGACCCCGGCAAGAGGAGCTTGCCGGGAAGGAGACAAGACCCCAGCAAGAGGAGCTTGCTGGGAAGGAGACGAGACCCCGGCAAGAGGAGCTTGCCGGGAAGACCAACCAAAGCATCTCAAGAAGCTCGCTGCGGCGCACTGCGCGCCCCGACAAGGCCCGATGAGCGACAAGCTCCCGGACGCGACAAGGCAACATCTGCGGCAAGGCGCTTGCCACGGCAAGCTACTACTCCGCAGCCCGCGCTCCAGCTCACCCACCACGTGTTGCTCTGGGACCACTCCTGGCGTATGTGGCGGGAGGTTGTGCAGCCGGGGGCATGCGGTGGTGAGTAGGCGCTGACAAGATAGCCATCGTGGCAAACGGTGGCGTTCCAAGCGGTCCCTCTCTATACCGTCTAGGTGACACAGACAGGCATTTAATGCCTTTGTCCCCTGCCGTCAGGGTTAGGTATGATACAACTGTAGCAAGGGGTGGCGCCAACTACCACCTCTTTTACATTTTTCCCCTCACCTCTGTTGCCACCTGTCGGTGACCCCTTAGACATATAAAAGGAGGCCCATGCGCAACAGAGAGGGGACGGACATCCATTCTCACGCTCGGTCTCGCCAGCTGCTTGAGTGTACTGTAGCACTCATCGCTCCCGAGCAAGAACTCAATACAACCACCAAAGCAGGAGTAGGATTTTACGCATCCGTGCGGCCCGAACCTGGGTAAACCGATTGTCTCGCTCGTGTGTTCGCCTCGATCTGCGCTTTGTGCATCCACCGCCCCCTGCCGAACCGAAAGGGGCTCGGTCCGCCGATCCCCATAGGTGTACAAGGGACCAGCAACCCCCGACATCTTTGGCGCGCCAGGTAGGGGGCGCGTCGAGGTTGTGCGAACCTGATCCGACGTTCGCACGAGCCGAATCTTCTTCGTCTTCATCAACATGCCGCCGAAGAAGAAGATTTCGGAGGCAGCGGCTCCGTCTGCGCCGGGCCCGCCATCGCCGGAGCGAACGGCTGGTGGAGTAGGCGCCGGCGGAAGAGCGGGCGCCGACGAGGAGACTCGTGGCACTGCCAGGTCCAAGGACCAGGCTGCGCCTCACGTTGGCGGCGCGGTCGCCTCCCACAACGACCGCGCACACTCCAAGACCTCGGCGTCCGTACACGCACCGCGCCCGTCCTAGGAGGCGCGGGACCAGCAGCGTCATGGTACCCACGGTACCATACGTCTGCTGGGCCAAGATCAAGCTGGCGGATCCCGGAGTGCTCAGGATCAGCATGCACGCCAACATGCTGGCGCGAGCGCGGCGCGGTCGCTTGGATGAGATGTTGCTCCTTCTAACGCAGTTAGGAGTCCGAGCATATCCCGCTCCTCGCACCATTCGCTGCCGCCGCCCACCACTCCGGCGGAAGCGTTGGCACGTGCCCAGCTGCTCCTAGACTACCCTCCAGTGCCAGAGAAGATCGATGACTGGAGGGCCACTATCCAGAGCCTCATCGGCTTCGCCAACGGTGACAATCCACGGCAGCCGAGCGCATCGCTGCCGCGGCAAGTCAGCCAGGCGCGAGCCGGTGGCGACAAGACCGGCGAGGGTGCAACCACTGTGCACTCTCCGCCCCGAAGTCCAAGATCGCCGACTCGCCGGATCCACCTCGACAGCTACACCACCGCGTCGTCAGATCCGCGAGCTCGTCGCGATCAACGCCAAGTTCTTCATGAGAGACAGCAAGAAGACGCTCGAACACGCATCGAGCGCCGAAGAGAAGTGCGGCGTCAATCAGACCTGCGCGCTGGGCCCTCTGTTGACATGCATGCACCCGGAGAGCCAGGTAACTTGCCGTACGCGGCATGTTGTCCTGCATTCACCCGTGAGCTGCGGCAAGTCCAGTGGCCCAACCAGAAGCATTTCAAGCTAGACGTGCCGGAGAAGTACGACGGCAAGTCGCACCCGTCGGAGTTCCTCAGCATCTACACCATTGCGGTGCAAGCTGCCGGGGGGCGAGACGACAAGGTCCTTGCCAACTACTTCCCGCTCGTGCTCAAGCCCGAAGTCAGATCCTGGCTCATGCACTTGCCGGACAACTCCATATCCTCTTCGGCGGATTTGTGCCATCAGTTTGTCGGCGCCTTTACAGGCGGCCACAAACCACATGGCCAAGAGAGTGACCTCCACCTGCTTGCCCAGAAGGAAGGAGAACCCCTGCACAAGTATATCCAGAGATTCAGCCGCGTGCAGCGCAACATCCCAGACATCCACCCCGCCGCGGTTATCAGCGCGTTCCATCAGAACGTGCGTAATCGCAGGATGCGGGAGGAGATGGCGATGAGTAGGATCAAAGATGTCAGTGAGCTGTACGCCCTGGCCGACAAGTGTGCGCGCGCTGAAGAAGGGAGGAAACTCCCCGGAGAAGATGCTGGAGCAGGGGGATCTGACAGCGAGGATGCCGCCCCGGCAAGGAAAAACCGGAGGCGCAATAGGAAGAAGAGCGGCAAAGAGGTACTAGTCGTTGAGCAGTCCGGCGATGACGGCCCCGCCAAGCAAGCCAAAGTTGGCAGCTCCGGCAAGGAGGTTGCCGCGTGCACCAACTGCCAGGTTGTGGAGGCCGCCGACAAGCAGGACGGCTCCGGCAAGCAGTACTGCAAGATTCACCGCACCAAGGGCCATGATCTCCAGAACTGCAAGAGGGTCGAGCAGCTTGTCCAGCAACAAAAAGCTGAGTACGAGCGGCGTGACAAGGAGAGAGCCCAAGGCGGCGGTGGAGAAGCCGGCAAGAAGCGCGCTGGCCAGGGAGGAAGCCGCGTCAAGGCCAAGCTGCGGCAAGGAGACAGACCTCCCCGCGGCCGCGACAAGGACGAAGACGACGACGAAGACATGGATGATGTTGAGAACAACGAGCAGGAGTTTCAGAAGGCTACAGAAGTCTTGTGTGTTGACGGTGGCGCTTCTCTGCATACTTCCCACTGCCAACTCAAACAGTGGCTCCGGGAAGTTAATGCGGCAGAGCCACCTGTCGAATCACGCAAGCTTCTGAAGTGGTCCAGCACGCCTATCGTCTTTGACATTGAGGACCACTCTAATCGCACAACTGCGGTCGGGTGCTTGCCGTTGTTGGTTTCCCCAACAATCCGCAACCTCAAGGTCACCAAGATGCTAGTTGACGGCGGGGCCGGCTTAAATCTGATCTCCTCCGCTGTACTCCAGAAACTCCAGATCCCGGACAGCGAGCTCGAAGAGACCGGTACATTCCAAGGAATTAACCCGGGAAGGAGCAAGCCGAAAGGGAAGGTCACGTTGCCGGTGACATTTGGCAGCGAGCTAAATTTCATAACGGAGAGGGTCACCTTTGATGTTGCTGATTTCCCATTGCCTTACAATGGGATACTTGGCCGTCCAGCGCTCGCCAAGTTCATGGCAGCCTCTCACTATGCCTACAACATGCTCAAGATGCCAGGCCCGATAAGCGTCATCTCTGTCCCTGGCGACAAGAAGGATGCCCTTATCTGTGCCGACAAGATCTACCGGGAAGCAGCTGCCGCGACAGACGGTGAGACACTTGCCGCTGAAGCTCCCGGGGGGAAGAAGACTAAGTCCGGCAAGAGCTCTGGTGCCCACTCCGGCAAGCGCGCCTCTTTGGAGTGCCGTGCTGCCGTCGAGGACGCACCATCGAGCTCCACCGGCAAGTGGACCAAGTCCGACAAGAGCTCTGATGCCTACTCCGGCAAGCGCGCCTCTTCGGAGTGCTGCGCTGCCGTCGAGGACGCACCATCGAGCCCCACCGGCAAGAGTAAGAAGACGATGGCAGCTCCACCACTTACCAAGAAGGTGTCCGCCAAGGAGGACAGCAGTGGTGGTACCTTCACCATCAGTGCCACGCTTGACCCTAAATAGGAAAGCGCGCTCGTTACTTTCCTGCGGGCGAATGTCGACGTGTTTGCATGGCAACCGTCTGACATCCCCGGTGTTCCCAGGAAGGTAATTGAGCACCATCTTGCCGTTTGTCCTCATGCGCGGCCCGTCAAGCAGAAGGTCAGGAAATAGGCGGTGGAGCGCCAAGAATTCATAGCAGAAGAAATCAAGAAATTAGAAGCAGCAGGCCTTGTTAGAGGGGTGCTCCATCCCACGTGGTTGGCCAATCCGGTTGTAGTGCGCAAGGCGAATGGGAAATGGAGGCTTTGTATTGACTTTACTGATGTTAATAAAGCTTGTCCCAAGGATCCATTTCGCTTGCTGCGCATTGACCAGATTGTTGACTCCACAGCCGGATGTGAGTTGCTTTCATTTCTTGACGCATATTCAGGATACCATCAGATCTTCATGGCAGAAGAGGATGAGGAGAAAACCGCATTCATTACTCCATGTGGCACGTACTGTTTTGTACGGATGCCTTTCGGATTAAAGAATGGTGGTTCAAAATTTGCCAGAGTAGTCCATATCGCTTTGAAGCCACAGATACACAGAAATGTAGAAGCTTACATGGATGATATCATGGTCAAAAGCAAAGACAGGGCAACTCTGGTCCAAGACTTAGAAGAGACTTTTGCAAATCTGCGCAAGGTCAACCTCAAGCTCAACCCCGAGAAGTGTGTGTTTGGAGTCCCTTCCGGCAAACTTCTCGGGTTCTTTGTGTCTCAGCGGGGAATCGAAGCTAATCCCGACAAGATCAAGGCCATTGAGCAGATTGAAGCACCAAAGCGCGTCAAGGATGTACGGAAGCTTGCCGGCTGCATGGCTGCTCTCAGCAGGTTTATCTCTCGGTCTGCTGAGCGCGCGCTGCCGTTTTTCAAAATTTTGAAAAGGGCAGGTCCAATGAAATGGACTCCGGAAGCGGAGGCTACGCTGCAAGACTTGAAGAGATACCTGTCCTCCACTCCAACACTTGTCGCACCTAAACCACAAGAGAAGTTGCTACTGTACATAGCGGCAACCAATCAAGTGGTTAGTGCTGCGTTAGTAGCGGAGAGGGAGGCCGACGACGAGCCAGCGACCGCGGCAAGCACATCCAGCGACAAGCAGGGGGCTTCCCCGACAAGCTCTGGTCCCGACAAGCAAGGGTCTGCGCAGATGCAAGAGGAGATACAGAAGAAGATGGTGCAGCACCCAGTTTACTTTGTCAGTTCCCTTTTGCAGGGGGCTAGGTCAAGGTACTCTGGTGTGCAGAAGTTGCTTTTCGGCCTTCTCATGGCCTCGAGAAAGCTGCACCATTACTTCCAAGCACATGAGATCACAGTTGTCACTCGCTTTACGCTGAAGAGGATATTGCAAAATCCAGAAGCAACAGGCAGGATTGTCGAGTGGGCACTGGAACTATCAAGCTTTGGCCTCAAGTTTGAGAGTACATCAACAATCCAGAGCAGAGCATTGGCAGAGTTCATAGCAGAATGGACGCCAACTCCAGACGAAGAAATTCCGGAGACGAGCATCCCCGCCAAGGAAGCAAGCAAAGAGTGGCTCATGTACTTTGACGGTGCCTTCTCGCTGCAAGGCGCCGGTGCTGGTGTACTGCTTGTCGCACCCACCGGAGAGCACCTCAAGTACATAGTCCAGATGCACTTTCCCAAGGAGCAAGCGACAAACAATACTGTAGAGTATGAAGGCTTGCTTGCCGGTCTCAGGATCGCGGCAGAACTTGGGATTAAGAAGCTCATTGTCAGGGGTGACTCGCAGCTTGTCGTCCGCCAAGTGAACAAGGTTTACCAGAGTCCGTTGATGGAAGCTTACGTCGATGAAGTGAGGAAGCTAGAAGAGCGCTTTGACGGCCTGCAAACGGAACATGTTCCAAGAGCTGAGAACGACATTGCCGATGGCCTGTCAAAGTGCGCAGCACTTAAGTTACCTGTGGAACCAGGGATCTTTGTGCTCAAGCTGACTCAGCCATCCGTAACACCATCAACTGGACAGAGCAAGAAGAGGAAGTTGATTTCTGGTGACTATCTTCCGACAGAGCTCCCCGAAGCCACCGCCAAGAAGGTCCCCAAGATCGACGCCAAAAGTGCTGAGGAGCAGTCTACTCTGGCAAACCCCAGGGTTTGTTCCGTTGCAGCAGACACTCCCGGCAAGCTCTGCTCCGGCAAGCTTGCCAGGGAACGTCAAGCTCCGGCAGAGTCGCAGGCTCTTGCCGTAGAAGCGGACGTTCCCGCAGCAGCAGATGTGCCTTTAGTCCTTGTTATCGAGCCACAGGCTCCAACATGGGCGCAGCAAATTGTCCGTCTTCTTCAGACAGGAGAGCTTCCCGAGGAACCAGAAGAAGCGGAAAGAGTAGCCCGACAGTCTAGTACGTACCAGTTTGTCGACAACACACTGTGCAGAAGAAGACTCAACGGTGTGAAATTGAAGTGTATTCCTCGGGAAGATGGACAGAAGCTGTTGGCAGAGATACATGGAGGCATATGTGGTCACCACATTGGCGCGAGAGCTCTTGTCGGAAAAGCATTCCGGCAAGGCTTCTTCTAGCCGACAGCCCTCCAGGATGCAACTGCACAAGTAACCAAGTGTGAAGCGTGCCAGTTCCATTCCAAGCAGATACACCAGCCAGCTCAAGCTCTCCAGACGATCCCTTTATCCTGGCCATTTTCGGTCTGGGGGCTCGACATCCTCGGCCCCTTCCCCCGAGCAGTCGGGGGCTTTGAGTACTTGTACGTTGCAATCGACAAGTTCACAAAGTGGCCGGAAGTGGAACCAGTGAGGAAGGTGACGGCGCAGTCTGCGGTCAAGTTCTTCAGGTCAATTGTTTGCCGTTTCGGAATCCCTAACATGTAATCACCGATAACGGTACACAATTTACGAGCCGCACCTTCATGCAGTACGTCCAAGATCTTGGCGCCAAGGTGTGCTTTGCTTCTGTTGCTCACCCGAGAAGCAACGGCCAAGCGGAGAGGGCGAATACTGAAGTGCTGCGCGGGCTCAAGACCAGGACTTTCGACAGGCTGCATAAGTGCGGCCACAACTAGATGGAGGAGCTGCTGGTGGTTCTTTGGTCGATCAGGACGACGCCAAATCGAGCCACTGGATAGACACCCTTCGCTCTAGTCTATGGAGCGGAGGCAGTTATCCCCATGGAACTCGTATACGGGTCACCTCGAGTGCTCGCTTATGATGAGCTTGAGCAAGAGCGGCTGCGGCAAGATGACGCGCTGCTCCTTGAGGAAGATCGTCTTCAGGCTGCTATGCAAGCCGCTCGCTACCAGCAAGCTTTGCGCCGCTATCATAGCCACAAAGTTAACGCCAGAAGTCTCAAGGAAGGCGACCTTGTTCTTCGGCGCGTTCAGTCCGGCAAGAATTCCAACAAGTTGACGCCGAAGTGGGAAGGCCCTTACCGGGTGAAACAAGTCACCAGGCCTGGCGCTGTCCGCCTGGAGACCGAAGATGGCGTACCAGTGACCAACTCCTGGAATATCGAGCATCTTCATAAGTTTTACCCGTAAGGCGCGGTTGTCGGACCCTGTCCGGCAACCACCCTTTTGTACAAGTCTTGCTGCTGTTGCATGTAATCCTTTGTACAAAGCCAGGCGCAGACCCTGAGCACAAGTAAATGAAGCGCTGGCGCCCAGAGTTATAGCATGCATGCTAGGTCGAGTCGGGTCCTCGGTTAGGGTTGATAGTGCCTAACAGCAGCTAACCCCTAACTTAGAGGTCGAGTGTGCGTCCCTTTGCCCTTCTTTCGTTTCCTTTGGTTCGCAGGGCTCGCATATCCTTGCCGGACCGCCTGGGGACAAAAAGGAGAAGAAGGACGTGTCGGCATCTCGACCCCGGCAAGCCAGTATTGCCGGGGGCTGCAAGTACCAAGGTTCACCCACGGCAAGCCAGAGTTGCCGGGGGCTGCAATCTAAGATAAGTTTATCATCCCTCTTCATGCATTCTCTTATGGACTGAGGAATACGAAACCCCGTTTCTTCCCGGAAACTACCATGCTCCCTTAATTCTAGGCCCTGAGGCTCGTTCCTGGGGCCAAGTTTTGGTCATAGTCGCGGCAGCAAAGGGATGAAACGAGGGGCCACACCCGCCTCGTCCCTGCCTCCATCAAAAGCGTGAGAAAGGTCGAGCGACGTGGGAAGACGGCAGGGCCTGTTGCCGGGGAAGGAGTGTCTATCTGAAAGATACCAAGGATTTGCTCCTTGACGTGGGTTCTACCCGCGAGACAAATGACCCGGCAAACATCCCCTTTTCATTAAAAAAACATTCCACGCAGGTACAGTCCATAGAGGATGAAAAACATGAAAGAGAGGGTTACAAGTTTTAAATGCAACTAAGGCCCGAAGGCTTACAAATTAAAAAGATAAGATGCCCATAATCCCTTTCCTGTCCCTCTCTTTAGGAGGTAGGTCCAGGAGGCGAGAAGGGCAAAAGGAGCGCCTAGGCGAGCTACGGGTGCCAGAAGACACCAAGAGGACATCCCGGGGGCCGTCAAGGCTGGACGGTGATGGCGGCGCCGGAAGCGGGGCTCGAAGACGAGGCGGCAGGATGTCAGCACGCTGTCGAGGGCACCACGCCCTCGTACTCCGACCTGACGGCCTTGCCGCCAGCCCTCTTCCTGTTCCACAGCCTCCCTACGCCAGCCGCCCAGGGAGACGACCCCGGGGAGTTCAAGGAGCCGGCGACACGGATGATGGGGTTGCCGGTGCCGCACGGAGCGGTGCCTGACACCTAGTCGGACCCGCCATCCTGCCGCCCACTCCCCTCGTCGTCGCTGTCGCTCCCCTCCTCATCACTCTCGCTCGAGGAGGAGCCTTCGCTATCGGAGGAGCTGTCCACGCAGCACCGTGCCCGGATGCCGAAGCACCCGAAGACCTTGACGGAGAGGAGATCGCCCTCCATCAGCTTAAAATGGAGGGTGAGCCCCGCCGTCAAGCTGTGGATACGGGCGAACGTCTTCCACCCTCGACCAAGATACATCACACCGGGGGCTGGGATTTCAACGCGGACTCGCGTGCCGCTGATCCCACAGCCCCTCATGTGCAGTCTCAGAGTCTCGGGCGGGTCCAACTCCATGGCGTCCGCGAACGGAGCTGGGAGTCGGAGTCGACGACGCGGCGCCTGGCGCAGCCTGACGAAGAACTCGCAGGGGTCGTCCCCAACATGGACCCCCGTGGGAAGAGGAGCCGCTGGCGGAGGCGAGGCCGACGCACCGCCCCATCCACCTCTTCCCCGAGCGCCGCGGCCTCGTCCTCGACCTCGTCCACGACCTCGCCCCCTCCCTCTTCCCCTTACGGCTGGCTCCGCCACCACGGGTGCGGGAGAGAGAGGGATGCGCTGTCTGGCGGCAACCCTCGCCGCCACCGATGAGGGACCAGGGTTCCCTTTCTCCATGGCGAATGGGAGGAAGGGGAGCAGAAATTGAAGGAAGGAGGAGATGGGAGAATGCGGGCTTCCGTCCTCCCCTCCCACTCTTTATAAAGGAGCGAGGTGGGGGCTCGGCCGCCCCGCTCAGCGAATCAAGACGCGGGAAGGCAGAGAGCTGGGGCCTACCCGCTGCCTCGACCCACGACGGCCCCGTTTCCTGCCTCCGCCGTCCGCGGCCCCAAGTGCATGGGAGCCGCGTGGCAGGCGTGCAGAACCGAGGCGACGGATGGGGCGGCCTCTCCCCACCCCGTGATCGTGGGGAGTGGGCACCTCGAAAACCGCTCACGATCTCTCCCGCGATGCCGTGTTTGACGCGTGCCGTGCGGGGAGGGCGCGGTGGATGCGGAGTGAGTTATGGCGTGACCTAGGCCGCGCGTGCCCGTGCACTGTTTTGGGCCTGGCCCAACAGCGCTCGGCACCGTGTACGGCCCAGGCCCGGGGGCTCCTGTCGGTGTACTAAAGTAGGGGTACCTTAGTATCCCGAACTTGTGCACGGGCGGTCGCAGCGACCCGCGGCAAGGCTTGCCGGGCGACCGCCAAGACCCTCCATGGTTCCTTCAGGAGCCATTCAAGAACAAAGTATCCAAGAGCAAAACAAGACCCCGGCAAGAGGAGCTTGCCGGGAAGGAGACAAGACCCCGACAAGAGGAGCTTGTCGGGAAGGAGATGAGACCCCGGCAAGAGGAGCTTGCCGGGAAGAGCAACCAAAGCATCTCAAGAAGCTCGCTGCGGCGCACTGCGCGCCCCGACAAGGCCCGGTGAGCGACAAGCTCCCGGACGCGACAAGGCAACATCCGCGGCAAGGCGCTTGCCGCGGCAAGCTACTACTCCGCAGCCCGCGCTCCAGCTCACCCACCACGTGTCGCTCTGGGACCACTCCTGGCGTACGTGGCAGGAGGTTGTGCAGCCGGGGGCATGCGGTGGCGAGCAGGCGCTGACAAGATAGCCATCGTGGCAAACGGTGGCGTTCCTAGCGGTCCCTCTCTGTACCGGCTAGGTGACACAGACATGCATTTAATGCCTTTGTCCCCTACCGTCAGGGTTAGGTATGATACAACTATAGCAAGGGGTGGCGCCAACTACCACCTCTTTTACATTTTTACCCTCACCTCTGTTGCCACCTGTCGGTGACCCCTTAGACATATAAAAGGAGGCCCATGCGCAATAGAGAGGGGAAGGACAACCATTCTCACGCTCGGTCTCGCCAGTTGCTTGAGTGTACTGTAGCACTCATCGCTCCCGAGCAAGAACTCAATACAACCACCAAAGCAGGAGTAAGGTTTTACGCATCCATGCGGCCCGAACCTGGGTAAACCGATCGTCTCGCTCGTGTGTTCGCCTCGATCTGCTCTTTGTGCATCCACCACCCCCTGCCGAACCGAAAGGGGCTCGGTTCGCCGATCCCCATAGCTGTACGAGGGACCAGCAACCCCCGACAGTTGTATTATGAGTTTATGAGTTTTGATGTACCTAAGGTTGTTCGGAGTCCCGGATGTGATCACGGACACGACGAGGAGTCTCAAAATGGTCGATACATGAAGATTGATATATTGGACGACTATATTCGTACACCGGAATGGTTCCGAGGGTTATAGGGTATATACCGGAGTACCGGGGGGTTACCGGAACCCCCCGGGGGTTATTGGGCCTCGTGGGCCCAAAGTAGTGGAAGAGGAGAGGCAGCAGGAGGTGGCGCGCAGCCCCCTTGCCCCAATCCGAATTGGGAAAGGGAAGGGGGCGCGGCCCCCTTCTCCTTCCTTCTCTCCACCTCCTCCTTCCCCCTTCTCCTAGTTGCAATAGGAAAGGGGGGCAAAACCTACTTGGAGTAGGATTGCCCCCCCTTGGGCGTGCCTCCTCCTCTTGGCTGGCCCCCTCCTCCTCCAGTCCTTTATATACGTGGCCAGGGGGCACCCCATAGACACAACAATTGATCTCTTGATCTCTTACCCGTGTGCGGTGCTCCCTTCCACCATAATCCACCTCGATCATATCGTAGCGGTGCTTAGGTGAAGCCCTGCGATGGTAGAACATCATCATCGTCACCACGCCGTCGTGCTGACGGAACTCTCCCATGAAGCTCTACTGGATTGGAGTTTGTGGGACATCATTGAGATGAACGTGTGTTGAACTCGGAGGTGCCGTGCGTTCGGTACTTGGACCGGTCGGATCGTGAAGACGTACGACTACATCAACCGCATTGTGCTAACGCTTCCGGTTTCGGTCTACGAGGGTACGTAGACAACACTCTCCCCTCTCGTTGCTATACATCACCATGATCTTGCGTGTGCGTAGGAATTTTTTTGAAATTACTATGTTCCCCCCCAGTGGCATCCGAGCCAGGTTTTATGTGTTGATGTAATATGCATGAGTAGAACACAAGTGACTTGTGGGCGATATAAGTCATACTGCTTACCAGCATGTCATACTTTGGTTCGGCGGTATTGTTGGATGAAGCGACCCGGACCAACATTACGCGTACGCTTACGCGAGACTGGTTTTACCGCCGTGCTATGCACACAGGTGACTAGCGGGTGTCAGTTTCTCCAACTTTAGTTGAACCAAGTGTGGCTACGCCCGGTCCTTGAGAAGGTTAAAATAGCACCAACTTGACAAACTATCGTTGTGGTTTTGATGCGTAGGTAAGAACGGTTTTTGCGCAGCCCGTAGCAGCCACGTAAAACTTGCAACAACAAAGTAGAAGATGTCTAACTTGTTTTTGCAGGGCATGTTGTGATGTGATATGGTCAAGATGTGATGAGATATAAGTTGTTGTATGAGATGATCATGTTTTGTTGAAGTTATCAGCAACTGGCAAAAAGCCTTATGGTTATCTCTCTATTGCATAAGAGGCAAGCGCCAAATAATTGCTTTACTTTATCGCTATGCGATACCAATAGTTGCAAGAGCAATAGTTGGCGAGACGACCATGTGACGACACATTGATATAGATCAAGATGATGGAGATCATGGTGTCATGCCGGTGACAATGGAAATCATGACGATGCTTTGGAGATGGAGATCAAAGGCACAAGATGATGATGGCCATATCATGTCACATATTTTGATTGCATGTGATGTTTATCTTTTATACATCTTATTTTGCTTAGTTTGACGGTAGCATTATAAGATGATCTCTCACTAAATTTCAAGATAAAAGTGTTCTCCCTGAGTATGCACCGTTGCCAAAGTTCGTCGTGCCCAGACACCACGTGATGATTGGGTGTGATAAGCTCTACGTCCTTCTATAACGGGTGCAAGCCAGTTTTTGCACACGCAGAATACTCAAGTTAAACTTGATGAGCCTAGCATATGCAGATATGGCCTCGGAACACTGGGACCGAAAGGTCGAGCGTGAATCATATAGTAGATATGATCAACATAGTGATGTTCACCATTGAAACTACTCCATCTCATGTGATGATCGGACATGGTTTAGTTGATATGGATCACGTGATCACTTAGAGGATGAGAGGGATGTCTATCTAAGTGGGAGTTCTTAAGTAATATGATTATTTGAACTTAAATTTATCATGAACTTAGTTCTGGTAGTATTAGCATATCTATGTTGTAGATCAATAGCTCGCGTTTAGCTCCCCTGTTTTATTTTTGATATGTTCCTAGAGAAAACTAAGTTGAAAGATGATTAGTAGCAATGATGTGGATTGGATCCGTGATCTAAGGTTTATCCTCATTGCTGCACAGAAAAATTATGTCCTTGATGCACCGCTAGGTGACAAACCTATTGTAGGAGTAGATGCAGATGTTATGAATGTTTGGCTAGCTCAATATGATGACTACTTGATAGTTTAGTGCACCATGGTTAAACGACTTAGAATCGGGACTTCAAAGACGTTTTGATCGTCATGGACCATATGAGATGTTCCAGGAGTTGAAGTTAATATTTCAAGAAAATACCCGAGTTGTGAGATATGAAGTCTCCAACAAGTTCTATAGCTAAAAGATGTAGGAGAATAGCTCAAGTAGTGAGCATGTGCTCAGATTGTCTAGGTACTACAATCGCTTGAATCAAGTGGGAGTTAATCTTCCACATAAAATAGTGATTGGCAAAATTCTCTAGTCACCTTCACCAAGTTAGTAGAACTTTGTGATGAAGTATAATATGCAAGGGATGACGAAAACAATTTCCAAGCTCTGTCATGATGCAAAAATCAGCGAAGGTAGAAATCAAGAAAAACATCAAGTGTTGATGGTTGACAAGACCACTAGTTTCAAGAGAAAGGGCAAAGGGAAGAAGGGGAACTTCAAGAAGAACTACAAGCAAGTTGCTAGTCAATTGAAGAAGCCCAAGTATGTACCTAAGCCTAAGACTAAGTGCTTCTACTGGAAAGGGACTGGTCACTGCAAGCGGAACTGCCCCAAGTATTTGGCGGATAAGAAAGGATGGAAAAGTGAACAAAGGTATATTTGATATACAGATTATTGATGTGTATTTTACTGGTTCAGTTGCTAAGAATAGCAACTCAAAACAGGAGTTGCAGAATGAACAGAGACTAGTTAAGGGTGAAGTGACGATGTGTATTGGAAATGGTTCCAAGATTGATATGATCATCATCGCACACTCCCTATACTTTCGGGATTAGTGTTAAACCTCAAATAAATGTTATTTAGTGTTTGCGTTGAGCATGAATATGATTGGATCATGTTTATTGCAATACAGTTATTCATGTAAGTTAGAGAATGATTGTTGTTCTGTTTACATGAATAAAACCTTCTATGGTCATACACCCAATGAAAATGGTTTGTTGGATCTCGATCGTGGTGATACACATTTTCATAATATTGAAGCCAAAATATGCAAAGTTAATAATGATAGTGCAACTTATTTGTGGCACTGCCATTTAGGTCATATTGGTGTAAAGCGCATGAAGAAAATCCATGCTGATGGGCTTTTGGAATCACTTGATTATGAATCAGTTGATGCTTGCGAACCATGCCTCATGGGCAAGATGACTAAGACTCCGTTCTCCGGAACAATGGAGCGAGGAACAGATTTGTTGGAAATCATACATACTGATGTGTGTGGTCCGATGAATATTGAGGCTCGCGGCAGGTATCATTATTTTCTGATCTTCACAGATGATTTGAGTAGATATGAGTATATCTACTTGATGAAACACAAGTCTGAAATATTTGAAAAGTTCAAAGAATTTCAGAGTGAAGTGGAGAATCATTGTAACAAAAATAAAAGTTTCTACGACATGATCGCAGAAGTAAAATATTTGAGTTACGAGTTTGGCCTTCAGTTAAAACAATGTGAAATAGTTTCACTACTCACGCCACCTGGAACACCACAGTGTAATGGTGTGTCCGAACATTGTAACTGTGCTTTATTAGATATAGTGCGATCTATGATGTATCTTACCGATTACCACTATCGTTTTGGGGTTATGCATTAGAGACAGCTACATTCACGTCAAATAGGGCACCATCTAAATCCGTTGAGACGACACCGTATGAACTGTGGTTTGGTGAGAAACCTAAGCTGTCGTTTCTTAAAGTTTGAGGTTGCAATGCTTATGTGAAAAAGTTTCAACCTGATAAGCTCAAAACCCAAATCGGAGAAGTGCATCTTCATATGATACCCAAAAGAAAATGTTGGGTACACCTTCTATCACAGATCCGAAGGCAAGATATTCATTGATAAGAATGGATCCTTTCTAGAGAAGGAGTTTCTCTCGAAAGAAGTAAGTGGGAGGAAAGTAGAACTTGATGAGGTAACTGTACCTGCTCCCTTATTGGAAAGTAGTTCATCACAGAAATTTGTTCCTGTGACTACTACACCAATTAGTGAGGAAGCTCATGATGATGATCATGTAACTTCAGATCAAGTTACTACCGAACCTCGTAGGTAAACCAGAGTGAGATCCGCACCATAGTGGTACGGTAATCCTGTTCTGGAGGTCATGTTACTTGACCATGACGAACCTACGAACTATGAGGAAGCGATGATGAGCCCAGATTCCGTGAAATGGCTTGAGGCCGTGAAATCTGAGATGAGATCCATGTATGAGAGCAAAGTATGAACTTTGATTGACTTGCCCAATGATCGGCAAGCCATTGAGATTAAATGGATCTTCAAGAGGAAGACGGACGCTGATAGTAGTGTTACCATCTACAAAGCTAGAATTGTCGCAAAAAGGTTTTCGACAAGTTCAAGGGGTTGACTACGATGAGAGTTTCTCACTCGTATGTATGCTTAAGTCTGTCCGAATCATGTTAGCAATTGCCACATTTTATGAAATCTGGCAAATGGATAAACAAAACTACATTCCTTAATGGATTTATTAAAGAAGAGTTGTATACGATGCAACCAGAAGGTTTTGTCAATCCTAAAGGTGCTAAAAATATGCAAGCTCCAGCGATCCAACTATGGACTGGTGCAAGCATCTCGGAGTTAGAATATATGCTTTGATAAGTTGATCAAAGCATATAGTTTTATACAGACTTGCGGTGAAGCCTATATTTCCAAGAAAGTGAGTGGGAGCACTACAACATTTCTGATGAGTATATGTGTATGACATATTGTTGATCGGAGATAATGTAGATTTATTCTGCAAAGCATAAAGGAGTGTTTGAAAGGAGTTTTTCAAAGAAAGATCTCGGTGAAGCTGCTTACATATTGAGCATCAAGATCTATAGAGATAGATCAAGACGATCAAGACGCTTGATAAGTTTTTTAATGAGTACATACCTTGACAAGATTTTGAAGTTGTTCAAAATGGAATAGTCAAAGAAGGAGTTCTTGCCTATGTTACAAGGTGTGAAGTTGAGTAAGACTCAAAACCCGACCACGACAGAAGATGGAGAAAGAAGGAAAGTCATTCCCTATGCCACAGCCATAGGTTCTATAAAGAATGCCATGCGGTGTACCAGACCTATTGTATACCCAGCCATGAGTTTGGCAAGGGAGTACAATAGTGATCTAGGAGTAGATCACTGGACATCGGTCAAAATTATCCTTAGTGGAATAAGGATATGCTTCTCGATTATGGACGTGACAAAAGGTTCGTCGTAAAAGGTTACGTCGATGCAAGTTTTGACACTGATCCAGATGACTCAAAGTCTCAATCAGGATACCTATTGAAAGTGGGAGCAATTAGCTAGAGTAGCTTAGTGCAGAGCATTGTTGACATACAAATTTTCAAAATACTTACGGATCTAAATGCGGCAGACCCGTTGACTAAACTTCTCTCACAAGCAAAACATGATCACACCTTAGTACTCTTTCGGCGTTAATCACATAGCGATGTGAACTAGATTATTGAATCTAGTAAACCCTTTGGGTGTTGGTCACATGACAATGTGAACTATGGGTGTTAATCACATGGTGATGTGAACTATTGATGTTAAATCACATGGCGATGTGAACTAGATTATTGACTCTAGTGCAAGTGGGAGACTGAAGGAAATATGCCCTAGAGGCAATAATAAAGTTATTATTTATTTACTTATTTCATGATAAATGTTTATTATTCATGCTAGAATTGTACTAACCAGAAACATAATACATGTGTGAATACATAGACAAACAGATTGTCACTAGTATGCCTCTACTTGACTAGCTCGTTGAATCAAAGATGGTTAAGTTTCCTAGCCATAGACATGAGTTGTCATTTGATTAACAAGGTCACATCATTAGAGAATGATGTGATTGACATGACCCATTCCGTTAGCATAGCACTTGATTGTTTAGTTTGTTGCTATTGCTTTCTTCCTGACTTATACATGTTCCTATGACTATGAGATTATGCAACTCCCATTTACCGGAGGAACACTATGTGTGCTACCAAACGTCACAACGTAAATGGGTGATTATAAAGGTGCTCTACAGGTGTCTCCAAAGGTACTTGTTGGGTTGGCGTATTTCGAGATAATGATTTGTCACTCCGATTGTCGGAGAGGTATCTCTGGGCCCTCTCGGTAATGCACATCACTTAAGCCTTGCAAGCATTGCAACTAATGATTTAGTTGCGGAATGTTGTATTACAAAACAAGTAAAGAGACTTGCCGGTAACGAGATTGAGATAGGTATTGAGATACCGATGATCAAATCTCGGGCAAGTAACATACCGATGACAAAGGGAACAACGTATGTTGTTATGCGGTCTGACCGATAAAGATCTTCATAGAATATGTGGGAGCCAATATGAGCATCCAGGTTTCGCTATTGGTTATTGACCAGAGACATGTCTCGGTCATGTCTACATAGTTCTCGAACCCGTAGGGTCCGCACGCTTAACGTTTCGTTGCCGGTTATATTATGAGTTTATGAGTTTTGATGTACTGAAGATTGTTTGGAGTCCCAGATGTGATCACGGACATGACGAGGAGTCTCGAAATGGTCGAGACATGAAGATTGATATATTGGACGACTATATTCGGACACGGAATGGTTCCGGGGGTTATCGGATATATACCGGAGTACCGGGGGTTACCGGAACCCCTGGGGGTTATTGGGCCTCATGGGCCCAAAGTAGTGGAAGAGGAGAGGCAGCAGGAGGTGGCGCGCAGCCCCCTTGCCCCAATCCGAATTGTGAAAGGGAAGGGGGCCCGGCCCCCCTTCTCCTTCCTTCTCTCCACCTCCTCGTTCCCCCTTCTCCTAGTTGGAATAGGAAAGGGGGGCAAAACCTACTTGGAGTAGGATTCCCCCCCTTGGGCGCGCCTCCTCCTCTTGACCGGCCCCTCCTCCTCCACTCCTTTATATATGTGGCCAGGGGCACCCCATAGACGCAACAATTGTTCTCCTGATCTCTTAGCCGTGTGCGGTTCCCCCTTCCACCATAATCCACCTCGATCATATCGTAGCGGTGCTTAGGCAAAGCCCTGCGATGGTAGAACATCATCATCGTCACCACGCCGTCGTGCTGACGAAAATCTCCCGCGAAGCTCTACTAGATTGGAGATCGCGGGACGTCATCGAGCTGAACGTGTGCTGAACTCGGAGGTGCCGTGCGTTCGGTACTTGGATTGGTCGGATCGTGAAGACGTACGACTACATCAACCGCGTTGTGCTAACGCTTCCGCTTTTGGTCTACGATGGTACGTAGACAACACTCTCCCCTCTCATTTCTATACATCACCATGATCTTGCGTGTGCGTAGGAATTTTTTTGAAATTACTACGTTCCCCAACACTCGCACCTGCACAAAACAAATAAATCCTTGCAACCAACACAAATAGGGGTTGTCAATCCCTATAGGGCCACTTACGAGAGTGAGATCTGATAGATATGATAAGATAATATTTTTGGTATTTTTATGATAAAATATGCAAAGTAAAATAAAGGCAAAGTAAATAGCAAAGGAAATAACTAAGTAATAGGAGATCAATATGATAAAGATAGACCCGGGGGCCATAGGTTTCACTAGTGGCTTCTCTCAAGAGCATATGTATTCTACGGTGGGTGAACAAATTACTGTTGAGGAATTGACAGAATTGAGCATAGTTATGAGAATATCTAGGTATGATCATGTATATAGGCATCACGTCCGAGACAAGTAGACCGACTCCTGCCTGCATCTACTACTATTACTCCACTCATCGATCGCTATCCAGCATGCATCTAGAGTATTAAGTTAAAAACAGAGTAACACCTTAAGCAAGATGACATGATGTAGAGGGATAGACTCATGCAATATGAAGAAAACCCCATCTTGTTATCCTCGATGGCAACAATACAATACATGCCTTGCTGCCCTTACTATAACCAGGAAAGGACACCACAAGATTGAACCCAAAGCTAAGCACTTCTCCCATTGCAAGAAAGATCAATCTAGTAGGCCAAACAAAACTGATAATTCGAAGAGACTTGCAATGATAACCAATCATACATAAAATAATTCAGAGAAGATTCAAATATTATTCATAGATAGACTTGATCATAAACCCACAATTCATCGTTCTCAACAAACACACCGCAAAAAGAGATTACATTGAATAGATCTCCACAAGAGAGGGGGAGAACATTGTATTGAGATCCTAATAGAGAGAAGAAGCCATCTAGCTACTAACTATGGACCCGTAGGTCTGAGGTGAACTACTCACACTTCATCATAGGGGCTATGGTGTTGATGTAGAAGCCCTCCATGATCGATGCCCCCTCCGGCGGAGCTCCGGAACAGGCCCCAAGATGGGATCTCATGGATACAGAAAGTTGCGGCGTTGGAATTAGGGCTTTGGCTCCGTTTTTTATCATTTGGGGGTACGTGGATATATATAGGAGGAAGGAGTATGTCGGTGGAGCAACAGGGGGCCCACGAGGGTGGAGGGTGCGCCTGGTGGGGGTGGGCACGCCCCCTGCCTCGTGGCCTCCTGTTTCCTTTCTTGATGTAGGGTCCAAGTCTCACGGGTCTTGTCCGTTGAGAAAATCACGTTCCCGAAGGTTTCATTCCGTTTGGACTCCGTTTGATATTCTTTTTATTCGAAACCCTAAAACAGGAAAAAAACAACAATTCTGGGTTGGGATCCGGTTAATAGGTTAGTCCGAAAAATAATATAAAAGTGGATAATAAAGCCCAATAATGTCCAAAACAGTAGATAATATAGCATGGAGCAATCAAAAATTATAGATGATACGTCTCCAACGTATCTACTTTTCCAAACACTTTTGCCCTTGTTTTGTACTCTAACTTGCATGATTTGAATGGAACTAACCCGGACTGACGCTGTTTTCAGCAGAATTACCATGGTGTTATTTATGTGTAGGAGCAAACGTTCTCAGAATGACCTGAAACTTCATGGAGACACTTTTCAAAAAATAAGAAAAATACCTGCCAAAGATGAAGGCCAGGGGGCCACCACCTTGCCACGAGGGTGGGGGGCGCACCTGCCCCCTAGGGCGCGCCCCTACCTCGTGGGCCCCCTATTGTGTCTCCGACTCCAACTCCACCTCCATATATTGAGTTTCGGGGAGAAAAAAATCAGGGAGAAGAAATCATCGCTCCGGGAGGGCCGATCTGGAGTCCGTTCGGGGCTCCGGAGAGGGGAATCCGTCGCCATTGTCATCATCAACCATGCTCCATCACCAATTTCATGATGCTCACCGCCGTGCGTGAGTAATTCCATCATAGGCTTGCTGGACGGTGATGGGTTGGATGGGATCTATCATGTAATCGAGTTAGTTTCGTTAGGGTTTGATCCCTAGTGTTCACTATGTTCTGAGATTGATGTTGCTATGACTTTGCTATGCTTAATGCTTGTCACTAGGGCCCGAGTGCCATGATTTCAGATCTGAACCTATTATGTTTTCATCAATATATGAGTGTTCTTGATCCTATCTTGCAAGTCTATAGTCACCTATTATGTGTTACTAGAAGAACGCCCGTGCGTTGCAAAGGAGCCACATTAGCTTTAGGAGTTCAATATCAGTTATGTTAATATTACATTTAATATTCTCATACATATCAAGTGACATTGGTTTTGGTATTTGAAGATTGATTAACATCCGTTAGTTGGGTTACCAATGAAGAAATCAATCACCATATGTAGAAAAAGAACTACATTACACATGCTTACACCTCATCTACTCATGAGAATATATAGAATTGGAGTAAACAAAATCGTATACAGAACACACCATCACTGTTTGATACTCCTGCATGCATTAGTGAAATAAGCACACAAGTTATAAAACCAACTTAGTACAAAGCATAAGATGAAAAATTCTTAGTATAGAACATACGAAAGGTCCCCACGCCAACACTATATGCCCTAAAAACAACCACAAGCGCTCCTGCATCATGAGTTATTCGGTACATGTACAATCGTGCATCTGCTCCAGCTCATCAGAAACACAGACAATCATTATGCATATTTTTCGCAAGGTAGCTCAATATGGAACAACCTGGATTGAAACATCATTTCACTATAAATTTGAAGAAAATATGAGATTGGGCCATACACTAAAATACGTGCACATGAACTACCAAAGGCCATACTAAAATAATATTAGATCTGGTAATTTTGGGATATCCTCACAGGAAGTGATACCAAATAGAAACTTCATCATTTAAATACTCATCGACAATTTTGAGAAATCCTTACAGGAAGAAAGAGCAGATAGAAACTTGATCAATCTAAATACTCCTATAATGACCTCAACACCCTTAAAGTATATATGGACGCCTGTGCCACACCGCGTCGATCGCGCCCGCCACTGCCGCCGCGCTCGCCGCAGCCACCGCACCACTGTGACCCGCGCGACGCACACCCTGGCCACGCGCCACACTCTCGCTAGCCGCGCTCATCGCGTCTACTGCCGCCTATGCCTTCGCTCGCCCCGCAGTCGCGCCCCTGCCTCGCGCCCCCTCCTGTCACAGCCATCTTCTGCCGGCCGCCCCCTCAGCCACGCCGGCCACTTGCCTCGCCTGCTGCGTGCTGCTTCCTGCTGCTATGCACTACTCCACCGCTGGTACGCTGCTGCGCCATGTCCTCGACACCGCCATGGACAAACATGGCGGAGGGATTGTCAATGGAGTATGAGGAGGAGGTGGTGGAGAAGGTGTGGAGAGGCAGGAGGTCTGGGGTGGCATCAGCTGGCTATGGTGGAGGTGTTTATGCGAGAAGGAGCCGGAGCGGAAGGAGAGGTCACAATTGGAAAGAATCGCAAAAAAATCATAACCTAGAGATCTCATTCCATAAAAATGCTAATATCGATGGAGGGGTGATTTCCTTCTATAGGTGGAAAGATAGGAAATATTGGTTGTTATCAAGGAAAGGTAAAAATTTGGGAAAGTTAGGATTTTGAACCGATTTCTATGCAAATGGGGTTTTATTGTTTGGTAATGTGATATCAGTACCTGCCCGTTTGTGATGTGTCTGATTAGGAAAGTTTGCAAATGTTAAGAAACTATTTATTGAGAGGAAAGTTTGTGACGTGTCTGTTATTTGTTTCCTAAAGCAAATTGCATTAATGGGAGAGATCCGTTGATTTGGCTAAGGTAGGAAAGAATCTATTATTTGTTTCCTAAAGAAAAATTGCATTAATGAGAGAGATCCGTTGATTTGGCTAAGGTAGGAAAGAATCTATTATTTGTTTCCTAAAGCAAATTGCATTAATGGGAGAGATCCGTTGATTTGGCTAAGGTAGGAAAGAATCTATTATTTGTTTCTTTGGCTACGTGCGTGGGTGGGGTTCGCTGGGCGCGTTTCGGTGGGTGGGCGTGGGGGTGGGGGTAATTTGATGGAAAAAAACCGGTTGAAAATAAATGGGTTGAAAATAAACCGGTTGAAAGTGGGGGGGGGGGACTATTCAACCAAGTCGTCCAAAAGCATGGCTGCAGCCGCTGGAAACGATGTTGACCCAATGGTGCTTGTGCGGGCGAAGTACATCGCTGTTGGGCTTGTCGTCGGGGAGTTCTGCAACTCACCGCAGCCTCAGGTCGATAAGGTCGAAACCTCAGGGTGGGATTGGATCCAGCTTCCCCGTAGCATCAGAAGTTCGAGTCCATCGCAATGATGTGCTACGTGACGACGAAGGACGGAGGGTGAGAGGAAGACCGGCGAGGAGGTATCAATAAGGAGAGGCAGCAAAAGTGACGTGGGCCGGTGGTGTGTTGGCGGGTGCGAGGGGACATTGAGGACAGCGGCCAGCGTCGTGCACGAGAGCATGATGGCGCATGTGGAGGAGCCGATCGAGCGGCGGGTGTGCCTGGCAGCTGCTAACCCTAGCGTGTCGTGCTTTTGTTGACACAGAGACGTGGGTTGGATCTCATTCTCTTGCAGCGCTTGGCCCATGTATGGGTGTGCGGGCAGGGACGAACCGACGACCGTCAAAGAAGCGATAAAAGAATCGGTAGCGGGGATGCCTTCGATCGATGGTACGTTGGGCAGGAACGAACGACATACTAAGAGTAGAGATTAGGAAAGGTAACAATCAATGCGTTAGGAAATTTAGGATTTTGATTTGATTTTTATGAAAATAAGGTTTTATTGTTTGGTAACGTGATATTATTACATACTTGTTTGTGACGTGCCTAGTTAGGAAAGTTTAAAAATTAGGATTTGGAATTGATTGTGATGAAACTAAATTTTATTGATTGGTAACGCGCTATCAGTTCCTGCCCGTTTATAACGTGTCTAGTTAGGAAACTTTAGAAAGATTAGGAAAGCTTTTATTCTGAGGGTAAAAAAATCAACGTGAGGAGAGATGCTGATGGGATGTGAGACGAAAATAAACCGGACGAAAATAAACCAGACGAAATATAACCAGACGAAAATAAACCATGGACGCAATCCTACCAACTCAGACATTAGGAGTAGAGATGATCCGTTAACCCCGAAGTGACAGTAATCGGGATACTTACCGGTGATGACCGTAGTTTGAGGAGTCCATGTATTCACTATGTGTTAATGCTTTGTTCTGGTTCTCTATTAAAAGGAGGCCTTTATCTCTACTCCTAATGGAGCAGTTGGTAGGATTGCGTCCACGGTTTATTTTCGTCTGGTTATATTTCGTCTGGTTTATTTTCGTCCGGTTTATTTTCGTCTCATATCCCACCACCATATCTCCTCACAATAAAAACTTTCCTAACTTTTCCAAAGTTTCCTAACTAGACACGTTATAAACGGGCAGGTACCGATAGCACGTTATCAATTAATAAAATTTTGTTTTATGACAATCAATTCCAAATCCTAATTTTCCTAATGCATCGATCTTTGACTTTTTTAAGTAGTTATTTTGATAGGGAGGGTTTAGCCACGAAAATCATCCCTCCATCATCGGCTGCATCCCTCACCCACGTCGCTGTTGCAGGATCTTCATCCGTCATCCTGAGCAATTGGGGCGGCGATGTGGGCGAGCTTCACGATAGTGGGGAGGACCAGGCCGCGGTGAAGGCAGGTCATGCGCTCCATGAACGGAACCTGCGCACAGAGGCGGTAGCGCGGGGTGGCAGCCGGCAATGAGGCGGCCGCGCTACGTGACGAGCTACGGGTCCCCCTTTGTGATGTTTTGGCATCGCTCCTTCATCGCACATCCTCAGGTTCCTCTTGCCCTTCCCTTCCTCTATCCTCCTCTCCCATCTCTATGCTTTCACGTGCATCCAGTTTTGATTCCTCGTGTGATATATACCAAACATAGGTACGTCAATTCACTTCCTTCCCTTCCCTTCATCCCTCGGTCCCACGCTCGTGGCGCTGAAGTGGTGGCAACAGGCGATGGCGGTGGTGTCGCTGATGGCGGTGAGGACAGCACGTGGCAGCTCCCGAAGCATGAACACGACCGCACCTCGGGCCCGCCGTCTGCCAAGATATGGGTGAGTTCTCATGCTGCCAACCATAAACCCTCACGTCCTACAAATTCCTCAAACCCTACCGTCTTGATCCCATCCACGCTTTGATCCAAAGGACGATGCAGCTCCGGCCGATTGACGATGGAGGTTTGGGATCCTTCCTCTCAGCACCCACTCCTGGAAGAATCAGCGGCGCGCCACGCCGATTGAACCCCGTCGAGATCACTCGCCAAGATTGCTATTCTGAAGTTTATTGTAAAGAAAGTGAAGAGTGAGACAGGATCCGTTTATTTTCAACCGGTTTATTTTCAACCGGTTTTTTCCATCAAATTACCCCCACCCCCACGCCGACCCACCGAAACGCGCCCAGCGAACCGGGGAGACATCCGTTGATTTGGCTAAGGTAGGAAAGAATCTATTATTTGTTTGCTAAAGCAAATTGCATTAATGGAAGAGATCCGTTGATTTGGCTAAGGTAGGAAAGAATCTATTATTTGTTTCCTAAAGAAAAATTGCATTAATGAGAGAGATCCGTTGATTTGGCTAAGGTAGGAAAGAATCTATTATTTGTTTCCTAAAGCAAATTGCATTAATGAGAGAGATCTGTTGATTTGGCTAAGGTAGGAAAGAATCTATTATTTATTTGCTAAAGCAAATTGCATTAATGAAAGAGATCCGTTGATTTGGCTAAGGTAGGAAAGAATCTATTATTTGTTTCCTAAAGCAAATTGCATTAATGAGAGAGATCCGTTGATTTGGCTAAGGTAGGAAAGAATCTATTATTTGTTTCCTAAAGCAAATTGCATTAATGGGAGAGATCCGTTGATTTGGCTAAGGTAGGAAAGAATCTATTATTTGTTTGCTAAAGCAAATTGCATTAATGAAAGAGATCAGTTGATTTGGCTAAGGTAGGAAAGAATCTATTATTTGTTTCCTAAAGAAAATTGCATTAATGAGAGAGATCCATTGATTTGGCTAAGGTAGGAAAGAATTTATTATTTGTTTCCTAAAGCAAATTGCATTAATGGGAGAGATCCGTTGATTTGGCTAAGGTAGGAAAGAATCTATTATTTGTTTGCTAAAGCAAATTGCATTAATGAAAGAGATCCGTTGATTTGGCTAAGATAGGAAATAATCTATTATTTGTTTCCTAAAGAAAATTACATTAATGAGAGAGATTTGTTGATTTGGCTAAGGTAGGCGGTTTTGAGTAAAGTTATCTTTACTGTATACATATATTGACAATTAATCAAGTATCAACATCATTGCATGCTTATTGTGTGGAATGTGTGTCCCAATGTTGACAGAAGGTATAAAAAGATTGTCTTGGAATTATTATTTTCTTGGGAAGATATTGCCCTGAATTCTCATTTCTCATCAGAAATTTAGTATCCATTTTCGTTGATCTTATTTGCAACATGTACAAGTCAGTAATAATCTAAGGGGGTGCCCTACCGGAGAAGATTATGATAGTTGGACAAGAAACTTGGTACTGTCGTGCAAGGTAGAGGTAGGAGAAATAGGAGATAAAAACATGCATGGTGGGAGAAGGAAGTTGAGTGTCGCGTGGTAGCTCAGACATGGAGTGTGGAAGAAAGACAATGACGAGATGTATGTACCTACTAGATCATGACCATGAGATATCATCCCATAAAAATGGCCTTTGACTCTCATGTCACATGAATTTTCTCTTTGTATATATATATATATATATATATATATATATATATATATATATTTGTTAGTCCGTGGCAACGCACGGACACTTAGCTAGTATCCCTTAGTTTCCGTAACGACCCCGCTGCCACGGGAGGGTAGGACAAAAGATGTCATGTAAGCTCTTTTCCATAAGCATGTATGACTATATTCGGAATACATGCCTACATTATATCAATGAACTGGAGCTAGTTCTATGTCACCCTAGGTTATGACTATGACATGATGAACCGCATCCGGCATAATTCTCCATCACTGATCCATTGCCTATGAGCTTTCCATATATTGTTCTTTGCTTATTTACTTTTCGTTGCTATTGCTATCATCACTACAAAATATCAAAAATATTACTTTTACTGCTGTTACCTTTTGTTACCGTTATCACTACTATCATACTACTTTGCTACTAAACACTTTGCTGCAGATATTAAGTTTCTATGTGTGGTTTAATTGACAACTCAGCTGCTAATACTGCAGAATATTTTTTGGCTCCCCTTGTGTCGAATCAATAAATTTGGGTTGAATACTCTACCCTCGAAAACTGCTACGATCCCCTATACTTTTGGGTTATCAAGACTATTTTCTGGCGCTGTCACCGGGGAGCATAGCTCTATTCTTCGAGTCACTTGGGATATATATCTGCTTATCATTATGAAGAACTTGAGAGATCCAAAAACCAAGATCTATCCCTCAACTACGAGGGGAGGTAAGGAACTGCCATCTAGCTCTGCACTTGATTCACCTTCTGTTTCGAGTAAGCTTGCGACACCTACACCTGCTTCTGCTATTCGTTCTGATATGTCGCATGTTATTGATGATGCCACTTCTGCTATGCATGATACTAATGATGAAACTACCTTTATGCCTGATACTACTATGCCACTTAGTGCTTTTCTTGATGAACAACTTGCTAGGGCTAGGGAAATTGAAAATATTGAATCTGATGATACTGATGAAAGTGATGATGAAGAACCACATGCTATTCCTAAGGGTTATGTTTTTGATCAAGATGCTTCTTTAACTATTTTAGCTTGCAGAAATAGAACTAAACTTAAAAATTATAAGCTAAATGGATTAAGCAATCTCTAAATGCTAGAATGAAACCTGACCCTGCTTTTGCTACTTCACCTATCTTTGTCACTGATAAGGATTATGAATTCTCTGTTGATCTTGATATAATTACTTTGGTTGAATCTGATCCTTTTCATGGTTATGAATCTGAAACTGTTGTGGCACATCTTACTAAATTGAATGATATAGCTACCCTGTTCACTAAAGATGAGAGAACTCGCTACTTTTATATCCTTAAAATATTTCCGTTCTCATTAAAGGGTGATGCTAAGATATGGTTTAATTCTCTTGATCCTGGTTGTGTGCATAGTCCCCATGATATGATTTATTACTTCTCTGCTAAATATTTCCCTGCTCATAAGAAACAAGCTGCTTTAAGGGATATTTATAATTTTGTGCAAATTGAAGAAGAGAGTCTCCCACAAGCTTGGGGGAGGCTTCTCCAATTACTCAATGCTTTACCTGATCATCCTCTTAAGAAAAAAGAAATACTTGATATCTTTTATAATGGACTAACCGATGCCTCCAGAGATTACCCGGATAGTTGTGCTGGTTCTGTTTTTAGGGAAAGAACACCGGATGAAGCTGAAGTTCTATTGAATAATATGTTGACAAATAAAATAATTGGACACCTCCGGAGCCAATTCCTGAGCCTATTCCTAAACCAAGTCCGAAGAAGAGGGGTATTCTATTTCTCAGTCCTGAAGATATGCAAGAGGAAAAGAAATCTATGAAAGAAAAGGGTATTAAAGCTGAAGATGTTAAGAATTTACCTCCTATTGAAGAAATACATGGTCTTAATTTACCGCATGTTGAAGAAACATATAATCCAAATCCTTTACCTATTGAAGAAACTCATGGTCTTGATAACCCGACACAGGTAGTAAAGGTAAATTCTCTCTATAGATATGATAAAGCTGTAATCCCATTCACTAAAATTGCTAGCCCATGCTTAGATGAGTTTGATAAATTTATGGCTAAGCAAGAAGATTTTAATGCTTATTTTGAAATACAATTAAAATACAGTTCAAATATGCTTGGACACTTGGGTGATTATATGGCTAACGTTAAAGGTGAACTTAAACTTATTAGTAAACATGCTTCTATGGTTACCACTCAAGTAGGACAAGTACTTAAAGCTCAAAATGATTTGCTCAATGAATTGAATAATAAAGATAATTATTATGCTGTTAGAGTGGCTACTAGAACTGGTAGAACGACTCAAGAACCTTTGTATCCTAAAGGCCACCCTAAGAGAATTGAGCAAGATTCTCAGAGAAATAATTTAGATGCACCTAGTTCTTCTAAAAATAAGAAAAAGAAAAATGATAGGACTTTGCATGCTTCTAGTGATCCTATTGTTGAAACACCCGAGAATCCAAATGATATTTCTATTTCTGATGCTGAAACACAACCTGGTAATGAACCTGAAACTAGTGATAATGTTAATGATAATGTTCATAATGATGCTCAACCTAGTAATGATAATGACATAGAGATTGAACCTGCTGTTGATCTTGATAACCCACAATCAAAGAATCAACATTATGATAAGAAATATTTTGTTGCTAGGAAACATGGTAAAGAAAGAGAGCCTTGGGTTCAGAAACCCATGCCTTTTCCTCCCAAACCATCCAAGAAAAAAGGATGATGAGGATTTTGTGCACTTTGCTGAAATGATTAGACCTATCTTTTTGCGTATGCGATTAAATGATATGCTTAAAACAAATCCTTACGCTAAGTACATGAAAGATATTATTACAAATAAAAGAAAGATACCGGAAGCTGAAATTTCCACCATGCTTGCTAATTATACTTTTAAGGGTGGAATACCAAAGAAACTTGGAGATCCAGGAGTACCCACTATACCATGCTCCATTAAAAGAAATTATGTTAAACTTCTTTATGTGATCTTGGAGCCGGTGTTAGTGTTATGCCTCTCTCTTTATATCGTAGACTTGATTTGAATAAGTTGACACCTACTGAAATATCTTCGCAAATGGATGATAAATCGACTGCTATACCTGTCGGTATTTGTGAGGATGTGCCTATTGTAGTTGCAAACGTTACTATTTTAATGGACTTTGTTATTCTTGATATTCCCGAGGACGATAGTATGTCTATTATTCTTGGAAGACTCTTTTTGAATACTGCAGGGGCTGTTATTGATTGCACTAAAGGCAATGCCACTTTTCATGTTAATGGTAATGAGCACATGGTACACTTTCCGAGGAGACAACCTCAAGTTCAAAGTATCAACTATATTGGAAAAATTCCATCGATTATATTTGGAGGTTTTGAATTTCCTCTTCCTACTGTCAAGAACAAATATGCTATTCTTATTATTGGGGATGTGCATATCCCCGTTGAGGTAACATAGTGTTATTCGGAATTTCTCCGGTTCCATGTTATTCGGAATGAGTTCGTTAACAAGACTAGATCAACCTTGTTAGTGGATTCCTTTTGATGACCATGAGATGGATGAAACTAGAAGGCACAACCTTCTGTACCCCACTTTTACTTTCTGTTATTTATATTAAATAAAATAAAAATAATTATTTGTCTGTCTGTTATATGATTATTCATGCAATATAAAAATACCTCGAAAATAAAAATTCTCCAGATGCCCTGAAAATTAAATATGATTTTTTCTACAATATTTGAGGATTTATGGAACTGAGAACACACCAGGGGGGCCAACCACCTGCCCACAAGGGTGGAGGGCGCGCCCCTGCCTCGTGGGCCCACGGTGGCCCTCCTCGACTTATCCTTTCACCCATACACTTCACCTTCCTCCCCCAAACACGAATAACCAGCTCAAACCCGAGTCCAAGCTCGTTTTGCTGCCATTTTCGATCTCCTTGCTCAAAGCACCTCTGACAAAACTGCTTGGGGAGATTGTTCCTTGGTATGTGACTCCTCCATTGGTCCAATTAGTTCTCGTTCTAGTGCTTTATTCATTGCAAATTTTTGCTGCTTAGGTGACCCTGTTCTTGAGCTTGCATGTCAAATTTATATGGTCAAAAGTAGTTTTGATGCATGATATAGGCCCTAGGCACTTGTAGGAGTAGTTGCTATCAATATTATTGAGTTTGGTTTACTTTTATTTTGAAGTTAATAAAAATTTCAGAATTTTTCAGAAAATGATGAGGAGACTTTTGAGGGGCTCATCGAGCCAAAGTTCGAAGGAAAAGGCACCAAAGCCTAAGTATAATCTGCCTCATACCACGGAGGTTCGGGCGTGTGAATGGCCTTTCGAGGATTTCTTGAGAGCAGCCGGGATTTATGAAGATTTTCATGAGTTGGCTCAGACTGCAGGCCTTACCGATTTCCTCCACGACTAATGCGATCAGTATCTCTTGCTCAGAAATACCTTTGTGCAAAACTTTCATTTTCGTTCTAGGAACTCACCACCTACGGTGGAGTTTCATTTATATGATGAGCATAAGTAGATGTCACTTTATGATTTCTGTCGGATTTGTTTAGTCCCTTTTGAGGGTAATACAGAAGAACCACATCGTGATGATGTGGAGGGATTTATTGACACTATCACTGTAGGGGAAACAAGGAAGGTTTCCGATGCACGAATCACTAGCATACACTTTCCTGTTTTATGTTATTTTGCATTATTTGCTAGTCGCTGCTTAATTGGTCGCGGAAACTATGGAAACCTGAGTATCCCTGATATTATTATTTTGCACCACGGTTTATACAGTGATAACTCTTTTAGTATGGGCGACATTATTGCCAAACGGTTAAGTCTGAACCGTACCAAGGGCCCCATCTTTGGAGGCATCTATGCTACACGCCTAGCTGCACATTTTAACATACCTATTAGGCATTATGAGAAGGAAGAAAAGGTGCTGCCTCGTGTTCATTTAGATTATAAAAGTATGGTAGCACATGATTTTATTGTTAAGAATAGGGAAGGAGAGCTTAAATATCAATTGTTCTTTAATAAACATCATCCTGAGACTATTACCTTGCCTGCTCCTTCTTTGTTTGATTTGACTGTAGGCACGTACCTTGTTCCGTTGATGGCTATCCACGCCTACCGGAACCCTACACCAGCCGAGGAGCCAGAGCTGGAACCATAATTTGATCCTTCACGACAGTCTAATTACCAGTGGGATCCGGAGATTATTGTCAGCGAGTGGCAATCGGAGTCTTCCTCGTCTGCACCACAGTACGACCCCAACTATTATTATGGATATCCGCCAGGCCAGCTGTGGCCATAGACCAACTTAGGCCAAAAGCCTAAGCTTGGGGGAGTACGTATTTCTCACCGACATTACATTTAGGCTCACACACTCATTGCTAGATGTCGGTGCTCATACTTTTTCATTGTATCATCCCTGCTAGTTTATTTTCCTTTTTTATGCTTTCTTCTTGTGTGTTTAATAAACCTTAAGAAAAACCAAAAAAATTAGTTGTAGCTTTTAATTAGTTTACTTTCCATGCTTGTAGTAGTAATTAAAAAGAAAACCCAAAAATATTTCATGTTCTTCTTTTTGCTTGTTGGGAGCTTTCCCGTGTAAATAGTTTTATTTCTTTTCTTTTCTTTGGGGGTCGATAGGAGAAGACCATGATTAAATTGTTGAAGTGGCTCTTATATGCCTTATTGTTGATCTGACAAAAGAGCCCATATTGCCTTGTCTTCTCCTGTTTATTGAATGCTTGCAGATTCCAGCTTAGTCCAATGCACGTGCACTATTATTATTATTCACACTATTCGGTCATGCAAGTGAAAGGCAATTATGATGATATATGATGGACTAGCTGAGATGAGAAAAGCTGGTATGAACTTGACCTCTTTTGTTTTTGTAAATATGATTAGTTCATCATTCCTGATTCAGCCTATTATGAATAAACATGTTTGCAATGACAACTAGAGATCATAGTTTCTTGTGCCATGCTTGATTAGCTATGAGTTATAATGGTTTACCTTGCGTGCCAACATGCTATTAAAATGGTTATGATGTGGTATGATAGGGTGGTATCCTCCTCTGGACGATTTATGTGACTTGACTTGGCACATGTTCACGCATGTAGTTGAAACAAAATCAACATAGCCTTCACGATATTTATGTTCATGGTGGATTATATCCTACTCATGCTTGCATTCGGTGTTGATTAATTTTAATGCATGTTTATAACTGTTGTCGCTCTCTAGCTGGTCGCTTCCCAGTCTTTTGCTAGCCTTCACCTGTACTAAGCGGGAATACTGCTTGTGCATCCAATCCCTTAAACCCCAAAGTTATTCCACATGAGTCCACTATACCTACCTATATACGGTATCTACCTGCCGTTCCAAGTAAATTTGTATGTGCCAAACTCTAAATCTTCAAATAAATATCCTGTTTTGTATGCTCGAATAGCTCATGTATCAACTAGGGCTGTCTGTATCTTCCATGTTAGGTCGGTTATTCTCAAGAGGAGTGAACTCCGCTCCTCACTCACGAGATAAATGGCTGGTCACCGGGATGCCCAGTCCCATGCTTTATGCAAAATAAATCAAAATAATTGCAAACAAAACTCCCCCTGGGACTCTTGTTAGTTGGAGGCACTCGTTGTTTCGAGCAAGCCATGTATTGATGCTTGTTGGTGGAAGGGGGAGTATAAACTTTACCATTCTATTTGGGAACCGCCTATAATGTGTATAGCATGGAAGATATCGCCATCTCTTGGTTGTTATGTTGACAATGAAAGTATACCGCTCAAAATATTATTCACCTCTGTTTCAAAACCGAGCTCTCTGGCACCTCTAGAAATCCCTGCTTCCCTCTACAAAGGGCCTATCTATTTACTTTTATGCTGAGTCATCATCCTCTTATTAAAAAGCACCAGTTGGGGAGCACTGCTGTCATTTTCATTCATTACTTTTAGTTTACATTGAGTGTGACTTGACTGTATCTCTTTTACCATGAATTACAATGTCTAGTCAGTCCTTGGTCTTTAAAGGTGCTCTGCATTTATGTTTTGCGGTCTTAGAAAGGGCTAGCGAGATACCATCCTGTTATATCATATTATGATTGTTTTGAGAAAGTGTTGTCATCCAAGTTTTATTATAATGGCTCGCTAGTTGATTATGCTATTGATATGAGTAAACTTGAGACCTATGCGTTATTGTGAATGTGGTTAGTTATAATCTTTGCTGAAAAATTGAATGTTGGCTTTACATATTTACAACAACAAGAGCAAACAGAGTTTGTAAAAGTTTTTCTTTATCACTTTCAGTTTGTCAACTGAATTGCTTGAGCACAAGCAAAGGTTTAAGCTTGGGGGAGTTAATACGTCTCCAACGTATCTACTTTTCCAAACACTTTTGCCCTTGTTTTGGACTCTAACTTGCATGATTTGAATGGAACTAACCCGGACTGACGCTGTTTTCTGCAGAATTACCATGGTGTTATTTATGTGCAGGAGCAAACGTTCTCGGAATGACCTGAAACTTCATGGAGACACTTTTCAGAAAATAAGAAAAATACCTGCCAAAGATGAAGGCCAGGGGGCCACCACCTTGCCACGAGGGTGGGGGGCGCGCCCCCTACCTCGTGGGCCCCCTGTTGCGTCTCCGACTCCAACTCCACCTCCATATATTGAGTTTCGGGGAGAAAAAAAATCAGGGAGAAGAAATCATCGCGTTTTACGATACGGAGCCGCCGCCAAGCCCTAAAACCTCTCGGGGGGCTGATCTGGAGTCCGTTCGAGGCTCCGGAGAGGGGAATCCGTCGCCATCGTCATCATCAACCATCCTCCATCACCAATTTCATGATGCTCACCGCTGTGCGTGAGTAATTCCATCATAGGCTTGTTGAACGGTGATGGGTTGGATGGGATCTATTGTGTAATCAAGTTAGTTTTGTTAGGGTTTGATCCCTAGTGTCCACTATGTTCTGAGATTGATGTTGCTATGACTTTGCTATGCTTAATGCTTGTCACTAGGGCCCAAGTGCCATGATCTCAGATCTGAACCTATTATGTTTTCATCAATATATGAGTGATCTTGATCCTATCTTGCAAGTCTGTAGTCACCTATTATGTGTTATGATCCGTTAACCCTGAAGTGACAATAATCGGGATACTTATCGGTGATGACCGTAGTTTGAGGAGTCCATGTATTCACTATGTGTTAATGCTTTGTTCTGGTTCTCTATTAAAAGGAGGCCTTAATATCCCTTAGTTTCCATAAGGACCCCGCTGCCACGGGAAGGTAGGACAGCAGATGTCATGCAAGTTCTTTTCCATAAGCACGTATGACTATATTCGGAATACATGCCTACATTATATCAATGAACTGGAGCTAGTTCTGTGTCACCCTAGGTTATGACTGTTACATGATGAACCGCATCCGACATAATTCTCCATCACTGATCCATTGCCTACGAGCTTTCCATATATTGTTCCTCGCTTATTTACTTTTTGTTGCTATTGCTATCATCACTACAAAATACCAAAAATATTACTTTTACTACTGTTACCTTTTGTTACCGTTATCACTACTATCATATTACTTTGCTACTAAACACTTTGCTGCTGATATTTAAGTTTCCAGGTGTGGTCGAATTGACAACTCAGCTGCTAATACTTGAGAATATTATTTGGCTCCCCTTGTGTCGAATTAATAAATTTGGGTTGAATACTCTACCCTCAAAAACTGTTGTGATCCCCTATACTTGTGGGTTATCAATAGATACGTTAGAGACGTATCAATAACGGAAACGGTTCCCAAGCTCTTCGTGATGTTGAAATCGACGAAGGTAGAAATCAAGAAAAGCATCAAGTGTTGATGGTAAACAAAACCACTAGTTTCAAGTAAAGGGACAAAGGGAAGAAAAGGGAACTTCAAGAAGAACAGCAAGCAAGTTGCTGCTCAAGTGAAGAAAACCCAAGTCCGGACCTAAGCCTGAAACTGAGTGCTTCTATTGCAAAGGGACTGATCACTGGAAGCGGAACTACCCCAAGTAATTGGCGGATAAGAAGGATGGCAAAGTGAACATAGGTATATTTGATATACATGTTATTGATGTGTACTTTACTAGTGTTTATAGAAACCCCTTAGTATTTGATACTAGTTCAGTTGCTAAGAATAGTAACTCAAAACGGGAGTTGCAGAATGAACAGATACTAGTTAAGGGTGAAGTGACGATGTGTATTGGAAATGGTTCCAAGATTGATATGATCATCATCGCACACTCCCTATACTTTCGGGATTAGTGTTAAACCTAAAATAAATGTTATTTAGTGTTTGCGTTGAGCATGAATATGATTGGATCATGTTTATTGCAATACGGTTATTCATGTAAGTTAGAGAATAATTGTTGTTCTGTTTACATGAATAAAACCTTCTATGGTCAGACGCCCAATGAAAATGGTTTGTTGGATCTCGATCGTGGTGATACACCTTTTCATAATATTGAAGCCAAAAGATGCAAAGTTAATAATGATAGTGCAACTTATTTGTGGCACTGCCGTTTAGGTCATATTGGTGTAAAGCGCATGAAGAAAATCCATGCTGATGGGCTTTTGGAATCACTTGATTAGGAATCAGTTGATGCTTGCGAACCATGCCTCATGGGCAAGATGACTAAGACTCCGTTCTCCAGAACAATGGAGCGAGCAACAAATTTGTTGGAAATCATACATACTGATGTATGTGGTCCGATGAATATTGAGGCTTGCGGCAGGTATCATTATTTTCTGATCTTCAAAGATGATTTGAGCAGATATGAGTATATCTACTTGATGAAACACAAGTCTGAAACATTTGAAAAGTTCAAAGAATTTCAGAGTAAAGTGGAGAATCATCGAAACAAAAACAAAAGTTTCTACGATATGATCTCAGAAGTAAAATATTTGAGTTAAGAGTTTGGCCTTCAATTAAAACAATATGAAATAGTTTCACTACTCATGCCGGCTGGAACGCCACAGTGTAATGGTGTGTCCGAATGTCATAACCGTACTTTATTAGATATGGTGCGATCTATGATGTCTCTTACCGATTTACCACTATCATTTTGGGGTTATGCATTAGAGACAGCTACATTCATGTTAAATAGGGCACCATCTAAATCCATTGAGACGACACCGTATGAACTATGGTTTGGCAAGAAACCTAAGCTGTCGTTTCTTAAAGTTTGAGGTTGCAATGCTTATGTGAAAAAGTTTCAACCTGATAAGCTCAAACCCAAATCAGAGAAGTGCGTCTTCATAGGATACCCAAAAGAAAATGTTGGGTACACCTTCTATCACAGATCTGAAGGCAAGATATTCATTGCTGAGAATGGATCCTTTCTAGAGAAGGAGTTTCTCTCGAAAGAAGTGAGTGGGAGGAAAGTAGAACTTGATTAGGTAACTGTACCTGCTCCCTTATTGGGAAGTAGTTCATCACAGAAATCTGTTCCTATGACTACTACACCAATTAGTGAGGAAGCTAATGATGATGATCATGCAACTTCAGATCAAGTTACTACCGAACCTCGTAGGTAAACCAGAGTGAGATCCGCACCAGAGTGGTACGGTAATCCTATTCTGGAGGTCATGTTACTTGACCATGACGAACCTACGAACTATGAGGAAGCGATGATGAGCCCAAATTCCGCGAAATGGCTTGAGGCCATGAAATCTGAGATGAGATCCATGTATAAGAACAAAGTATGGACTTTGATTGACTTGCCCAAAGATCGGCGAGCCATTGAGATTAAATGGATCTTCAAGAGGAACACGGACGCTGATAGTAGTGTTACTATCTACAAAGCTAGAATTGTCGCAAAAGGTTTTCGACAAGTTCAAGGTGTTGACTATGATGAGATTTTCTCACTCATATCTATGCTTAAGTCTGTCCGAATCATGTTTGCAATTGCCACATTTTATGAAATCTGGCAAATGGATAAACAAAACTACATTCCTTAATGGATTTATTAAAGAAGAGTTGTATATGATGCAACAAGAAAGTTTTGTCAATCCTAAAGGTGCTAACAAAATATGCAAGCTCCAGCGATCCATCTATGGACTGGTGCAAGCATCTCGGAGTTGGAATATACACTTTGATAAGTTGATCAAAGCATATAGTTTTATACAGACTTGTGGTGAAGCCTGTATTTACAAGAAAATGAGTGGGAGCACTACATCATTTCTGTTAAGTATATGTGAATGACATATTGTTGATCGGAGATAATGTAGAATTATTCTGCAAAGCATAAAGGAGTGTTTTAAAGGAGTTTTTCAAAGAACGACCTCAGTGCAGCTGCTTACATATTGAGCATCAAGATCTATAGAGATAGATCAAGACGCTTGATAAGTTTTTCAATGAGTACATACCTTGACAAGATTTTGAAGTAGTTCAAAATGGAACAGTAAAAGAAAGAGTTCTTGCCTGTGTTACATGGTGTGAAACTGAGTAAGACTCAAAGCCCGACCACGGAAGAAGATCGAAAGAGAATGAAAGTCATTCCCTATGCCTTGGCCATAGATTTTATACAATATGCCATGCTGTGTACCAGATCTATTGTATACCCTACACTGTTTTTGGCAAGGGAGTACAATAGTGATCTAGGAGTAGATCACTGGACATCGGTCAAAATTATCCTTAGTGGAATAAGGATATGTTTCTCGATTATGGAGGTGACAAAAAGGTTCATCGTAAAAGGTTATATCGATGCAAATTTTGACACTGGTCCAGATGACTCTAAATCTCAATCTGGATACATATTGAAAGTGGGAGCAATTAGCTAGAGTAGCTCCGTGCAGAGCATTGTTGACATAGAGATTTGCAAAATACTTACGGATCTGAATGTGGCAGACCTGCTGACTAAACTTCTCTCACAACCAAAACATGATCACACCTTAGTACTCTTTGGGTGTTAATCACATAGCAACGTGAACTAGATTATTGACTCTAGTAAACCCTTTGGGTGTTGGTCACATGTCGATGTGAACTATAGGTGTTAATCACATGGTGATGTGAACTATTGGTATTAAATCACATGGCGATGTGAACTAGATTATTGACTCTAGTGCAAGTGGGAGACTTAAGGAAATATACCCTAGAGGCAATAATAAAGTTATTATTTATTTCCTTATATCATGATAAATGTTTATTATTCATGCTAGAATTGTATTAACCGGAAACATAATACATGTGTGAATACATAGACAAACAGAGTGTCACTAGTATGCCTCTACTTGACTAGCTCGTTGATCAAAGATGGTTATGTTTCCTAGCCATAGACATGAGTTGTCATTTGATTAATGGGATCACATCATTAGGAGAATAATGTGATTGACTTGACCCATCCCGTTAGCTTAGCACTAGATCGTTTAGTATGTTGCTATTGCTTTCTTCATGACTTATACATGTTCCTATGACTATGAGATTATGCAACTCCCGTTTACCGGAGGAACACTTTGTGTGCTACCAAACATCACAACATAACTGGGTGATTATAAAGGTGCTCTACAGGTGTCTCCGAAGGTACTTGTTGGGTTGGCGTATTTCGAGATTAGGATTTGTCACTCCGATTGTCGGAGAGGTATCTCTGGGCCCACTCGGTAATATACATCACTTAAGCCTTGCAAGCATTGCAACTAATGAGTTAGTTGCGGGATGATGTGTTACGGAACGAGTAAAGAGACTTGCCGGTAAGGAGATTGAACTAGGTATTGAAGATACCGACGATCGAATCTCGGGCAAGTAACATACCGATGACAAAAGGAACAACGTATGTTGTTATGTGGTTTGACCGATAAAGATCTTCGTAGAATATGTAGGAGCCAATATGAGCATCCAGGTTCCGCTATTGGTTATTGACTGGAGACGTGTCTCGTTCATGTCTACATAGTTCTCCAACCCGTAGGGTCCGCACGCTTAAAGTTCGATGACAGTTATATTATGAATTTATGAGTTTTGATGTACCGAAGGTAGTTCGGAGTCCCGGATGAGATCGGGGAGATGACGAGGAGTCTCGAAATAGTCAAGACGTAAAGATCGATATATTGGACGACTATATTCGGACATAGGAAAGGTTCCGAGTGATTCAGGTATTTTTCAGAGTACCGGGGAGTTACGGGAATACGGGGGAAGAAGTATATGGGCCTTATTGGGCTTTAGGCGAGAGAGAGAGGCAGGCTGCGCCCCCCAATGACTAGTCCGAATTGGACTAGGGGGAGGGGCGGCGCCCCCTCCTTCCTTCTCTTCCCTCTTCCCCTTCCTTGTCCCCTACTCCTACTACTTGGAAAGGGGAGGAATCCTACTCCCGGTAGGAGTAGGACTCCTCCAGGGCGCGCCATAGGGGTCGGCCGTCTCCTCCTCCTCCTCCTCCACTCCTTTATATACGGAGAGGGAGGCATCCCTTGGAGACACAACAATTGTTCCCTTGGATCTCTTAGCCGTGTGCGGTGCCCCCCTGCACCATAATCCACCTCGGTCATATCGTAGCGGTACTTACGCGAAGCCCTGCGTTGGTAGAACATCATCATCGTCACCACGCCGTCGTGCTGACGGAACTCTCCCTCAAAGCTCGGCTGGATCGGAGTTCGAGGGACGTCATCGAGTTGAACGTGTGTAGAACTCGGAGGTGTCGTGCATTGTCGGATCATGAAGACGTACGACTACATCAACCGCGTTGTGCTAACGCTTCCGCTTTCGGTCTACGATGGTATGTGGACAACACTCTCCCCTCTCGTTTCTATGCATCACCATGATCTTGCGTGTGCGTAGGAATTTTTTTGAAATTACTACGTTCCCCAACACTTGATGCGACAACACCATCCATCTTCGGTAACAGTGAGACCAATGCCTTGTTGATCGTCGACAATTCACAAAAATATGCCTGGTAGAAGCAATCAAAAGCTCTCATGAGGTCATCTTTGATGCTTGATGATACCCTGGAGGATTAGCTCATACTGGACGAGGAGAGGGTGCTGATCTTAGCAGACCCAATGGTGCCTAGAAAAACATAGGTGGATCCATTTGGGCATGCTCTTCCAGAGGATAAATGCAAAGATATGAATCGGATGTGGGATCTACTTAGTCCCTTCTACACAATGAAAGGTGCCGATGGTTGCGATGAGCTTCCATTGCACTTTGAACACTTGAGTGACGAGCTGTTTGGGGTTCAGCCTGTTGATGTCACAACCGAAGCAGGGAACTGATCCGTTGTTGCTTCGGTCTGGCCTCCTATATGACTAGAGCAACTTTTAGCAAAAGAGTCTACTCGATTATAAAGTCTTTGAACTTGGATGGACCATCCCTTGTTTTTTATACTAAACATTTTTATTTTATCATAATTTATTTTGTCACCAAACATATCCGTTTTCTACTGATACAACCTTCGACATAATATATTAAATAGTATCTTCAAGTATAATCAGTGAGAACTATATTAGAGTGCATATTTTCATAAATTATTAAGCCAGTATTATTTTATCTTGTTAATTTAGTTTTACATATATAGGAGAAATCTTTGCTCACCACATTAATATATGAGCATGTCAAAACATTCAAGTTAACCCCGGAAATTAGTTGATGCTTCTAGTATTTTTAGTGCACTTATATGTGTACTCTCATATAGTGTTATTAAATATCTACACAACTTGGTCAAGAGTGTTAGATTTATGAATCTTACAAATGATTCTAAGAGGTTTCTAGAGTATAGAACTACCTTATTTTGGTGTGAAATAAATAGCTCTTACTGTATGAGGTGACAACAAGCAATTTCTCCTCAAACCCTCTCTGCCACTCTTGCTTGTTGATAGTGTTGGTTTCTTGGTCAACATAGTTCTTTCTTCACATGCATTAAGTACTTGGTATTGAGACCCCCGTAATATCGCTTGTAACACTCAGGCGTATTCTGAACACAAACTTATTCATGTTGTCATGTTGCTTGTTTAATTAGGTATATTTTTGTGCACAAAACAACTAATGTAAGTTGTCTAAATTATGTACCCAACGCGGAAATACAAGCAAGTTAACCCCTCTCAAATTAGCTTGGAACCGAGCTTCTAATATAGCCTGATATGACCCAAAATCTGAACATTATCATTTCAAAAGTTCATTTTCGCAGAAATCAATCCATGTATCGACCGGCATTGCTCATGTTTAACACGATATCTCCACATATATGTAAATGGAATTGACTCTTTTCTTTCTAAAACATTGTAAATGATATTATACATTTATGAGTTCCTCAAACTATCAAATTTATGCATGCTTATTTTGTAAGGACACTTGTCTAATTCTAATATTACATTAAGGATTGCATGGTTTTTTTTCTTTCTTTCCAAATCAGAGCTAGTCAAAACACGTGGAATCACTTATTTGTTATGCTCAGGCACTTTTATTTAACATTTATTTGTTTTAATGAGGGACTGTATGGACAAGAATAACGAGGGGCTTTGATCTGATCGATGACGAGAGAGTGAGATGGTTGGACGCTCTCGAAGATACAATTGTTTCAGACACAATTGTTCAGTGTTTCTAGATGGTCCAAGCTGGAAAGTGCGATGAGAGAGCACACACACTTCCGCATGCTGGCCGGTGATGCGTGACAGACAGTAGTCCACCAGCCGAAAAACCCAGTGGTGCCATCGGGTGGTGCAATGGTGAGGCGGCACCAAGAGGAGATCTCGTGCCAGACAATGCGAGAGGTGACGCATCCAGAGAGGAGGTGGTCGATGCATGGTCTCGTCCTCTTGGTCACAAAGGGCGAGAGGAGAAGTGGAGGGGAGCCGGGGAACATGGCGGACTTTGTCGCTTATGCACGCCCAACATCAGTACCTATAAAGCACTAAAGCAGCTTCCAGGTGACTTAAACCCCGTGTTTTATGTTTACTTCTATATGTATTTTTATATGCATTTTAAACCCCTTTCATAATAAATTAGTAGAACTAGTCGCCAACCCCGTGCATTTGCACGGGCTAGTTACTAATACTATTACCTTAGATTAAATTTTATTATTATATAATTTTATGGTATGTACAATTACAATGCAGCATGACAACTACACGATGAATTCAAAACCCGGGAGTTCAGAGAGTAGTTATAAGATGTAATCAGGATAGCATGTTTTGGGATAACATATCGTGACATCTTATAAGATTCTATGGTCTTTTCTGTGAGTAAAATTATACACAAATGGAAATAACAAAACCACTCACTTCATTGGTCACCTTTAGCATATATTAGTTTTCCTCATCTTAAAGGATATGCGGAATCACCCAATTTCTTCCATCCTTTGGTAAATTCATCTGTATATGTTTCGACTATAATGCTTGTAATAATATAATTTTTGCATTGTTACCAATAGTAGTCGTCTAAGAAAATACTCAATTGTATTAACTATGAAATGCCCCAAAAATATGTTTTAGTAACCCATGTGAAAATCATCACCTCTTTAACTATTTTATATCATATAAAGAGCAATAAGATGAAATATATACTTGATATGCTTGACACTTCATATATATTCTTAAATCGACGGAGTACAAAAACAATTCGTAACTGAAGAGTTAAGAAACCCAATAACGTTTCAATAAATATGGTGGAACTAAATGGAGGACACAACTTTTATATTCAGAACTTAAAGAATACCAAAATTTATAGAGAGCTTATGTTGAATATCAAGGCAAGACCTTGTAGAGTGAATTCACATTAGATGTACTTGGAACACATTTCTGAATTATTGAAATTTAGAATCTACCGATGATGGTCTTAGCTGACAAATGTTCTTTCATGTTTATGTATAGACTAAGTGACAATATGTTGCATCTTATTGAAAAACGTGATGAGCGCTGCATATTTTACATTTTGTAGTAATTATTCTTTGGACATACATTTATATCCTCCCAATTTTTCAGCTGTTCAGAGTACATATGAAAATTGAAAGCCTGAATAAGGGTTGACCACTGGCTTTATACAACTTTTAATTTTGATTTTATCCGTATCTAATATCTTCTGTATCTAATATTATTTACAAACACAGAACATCATCAAGCATCGATCATCCAGATTTTATGTATTCTTCCTTGCTTGCGACAAAGTGTAAGTAACAAATCTGGAAAGAAATTGAGGGGAGCTGGATTAGTAGCCTGTATGTTTGTGACTTACAGTGGTATATTTTTTTGTGGGAGACTTACAATGGTATTTAATAGCCAAATAAGATACAACATATTTATGACTTAAACAACCTCATCCCGGCAGGCCCCTGACCGGTGATGTCTAGTTCATCACCATATAATGCCTCACATGCTTCCATCGTAAACTGTGAGTTTTCTATTTGAACGTACCTACTGTCAGATACATGTGACACGTCTTGAGTCTTCCCGTGTGTACGACATTGCTGCGGTGACTCCATCAAATTACTTAGAAGTTGGATTGCTGCTTGTCTTTGTTGCCCTATAATACTATTTATATTGGAAAGAGAAAAGGAGAAAATAATATCAAAGCACATCAGATTGTCTTATTGGAAAGACATAGATAGAGATTGGAAAACGAAGATACCAGCCCATAAGGTGCTAGATAACTTGGTACCATATCAAGCATCAATCATCACTATGCTATGCATTCGTCCTTGGTCACCGCACAATGTAAGTAACAATCTGAAAAAATATTAAGAAGACATTGATTAGTAGTCTGTATGTATGTGTATGTACAGTTTAACCAAATTAGACACAATATGTGTACCGCTTAAACATCCTCATCCCAGCAGACCCCTCAGCAGTAAATCCTAGATTCCTAGCTCATCGCCATCTATATAATGCTCATGCATGCGTCCGTCACAAACGACCAATTATGTGTCAGAACGTATCTACTGTCGGAAGCATGGGTCATTCCTGTTTATACGCGACATCGCTGCGTGACTCCATCAATCAAATTACCTAAGTAGATAACTGATTGTCTTGTCCTGTAATACTGTGTATACGGAAAGGAGAATATAGAGAAAATAATATCAGAAAAACATGTGGGATTTTCTTGCAAGAAGAATAGAGATTTTAATTGAGAAACAAAGATAATAACCTAGGCCACCGGATTGATGTGTAAACACAGCACCATTGACGGCTGTACTACTTGTTGGACTTTATTTAGATTGAACTACTTGCTGGAGTTGCGGCCGCCATGGTCGAACCCTCCGCTCTTTGCCGGAATCCTCATGTATTGAGTGGGTTACCGGGTAGATTCTGTAAGTTGGCATGCGTAAGGAATGGAGAGGATTGCTGGTAGAGAATTAACCCCACGAGTCTCCAAAGGAGAGTATGCATGTACGACTCCTAGACAAATACGACTTAAGAAAGACTCAAGTCTTTTTTTTTACGTGAGATGCAAGACTTTTGAGTCATGGTTATGTATGACTCTAAGCAAACATTTTTGTTCTCTTTTTATGTAATCACGTGGAATTAATTAGGTGGAGCACCCACAATGATTTTAGATTAGATCTGAACATTTATAATTCAGAGGCACAAAATCAACTGCTAGGTGTAAATAGAACTTTTTTCTAGAAAAATATGTATACTCTCGAAAAAATACATAACCAGCTAGTATTTTGTTTTTTGGAACGTACGTAGGTAAATTGCTAGTCAACCGAACCGTTTTGATTCTCCACGTCTTTTATTGGGCTCCCATATGGGAGGGGCCCGTGAAAGGCTGAATCGAGACTTGTTTATATTTCTACAACCGTAAAAAGATTGTGGACCCTATCATTAATCTTTTTCTTCATGATTATGTGGGCTAATCTACACCGCAATAATTCGGTTCCACAAAATCAACTGTTAATATTTTCTAATTAACGTAGGAATTTGTAGGAAGTGTCTAATTAGTAGAGGTATACATAGATAATTGATCCTTCAAGATTTAGACCCCTGCAATGATTCAAACTCTTACGCCTACAATGTTGAGAATTATTATCTAGGCTAGTCTGTGAATTACTATTTTACATTACGACATATATATTTTTCGATCAAATTTAAATGTCCATGTTAGAGACACTAGTAGAAAAAGGGCCTATAGTCCCGGTTTGTAAGGGCCTTTAGTCCCGGTTCCTGAACCGGGACTAAAGTGTCGGTACTAATGCCCCGACCCTTTAGTCCCGGTTCAATCCAGAACCGGGACTGATAGGCCTCCACGTGGGCAGTGCGCAGAGCCCAGGCAGGAGACCCTTTGGTCCCGGTTGGTGGCACCAACCGGGACCAATAGGCATCCACGCGTCAGCATTTCTGTGGCTGGGGTTTTAGTTTTTTCGAAGGGGGGGGGGGGGGGTTGGGGGTTTTGGGGGGTTAATTTAGGTGTTTCATATATTGTGTTAGCTAGCTATAATTAATAGAGAGAAGTGTCCTATCTTATGTCCGTGCTTGGTCGACGCTACGTACTATACATACGTATAGAGAGGACTACACACGCTGACTAGCTGGTAAGCAAACGAAGGAAACAGAAGATCGTCATGAACATATATGCATACAGAGAAAAGTGATATCGACCACCTCTCCTTCTCCGAGAGATTGGTCGAACAATAAGTTCTCGTATATCTATCTGACACTACCGGCTACATATATACAATAATTATCTCTTACAAATATAATCATACGGACTCAGGGTCCACATAGAATTCTCTGTCTTCAGGGATCACGTGGTCAAGAAAGAATGCCGCCAATTCCTCTTGAATTGCTCGCATGCGAGCTGGTGCTAGGAGTTCATCCTGCTTCCGAAACATCTAATTTAAAGAAGGGGGTCAATACATATATGAATGAATGAAACTCAACACAAATGATGGTAATAAAATAAAATTGTGAATGTTGTTATTTACGTACTTCATATTGTTCTTCAGTGTAGCCCCGCTCACAGGTCGTGTGGCGGATGGACTCGCAAACATAGTATCCATAGAAATCATTCCCTTGTTCCTGCCACAACGACTTTATAAGAAATAGAGGTTAATCAAACTGATAAGCAAGAACGCCAAATGGTATTGATGAAACTAGCGCTTGAATGACTAGTAGATGCGCTTAAAATGCTAATATAGTACTTACTTTCGGGTGTCTAAATTACAGCTCCTTCGGCAGTCCCGGAGCTTTTCTGGTGAATTTTCTCCAAACCCTGCCGGACAAAGAAAACAATTACTTGATATATCAGGAAATAAACAAAGTTGCTGATATGGTGAATAATGATCGAGTTAACTTACTTCTCGAGTATTTGAGTCATGTCTGCATAGTCCCGGGGAGCTTTTCGTCTTGAGTCTAAGACGGTTACTAGTCCTTGCTCAAGCTTAATATGTAGGAGAATATAGTGGAAACTGCACACGCATGCATAACTCATCAATTACATTACTATAACCTTGACTAATATATAAGGAAAACCGAATACGCACAAGACAGTAACACTCACTTGAAGTTGTAAGGAAAGAGTATTATATCTTTGTTTTGATTTATTACGAACGATCGTAGCATGTTGGCCTCGGTAGCTGCGGCATGAAATTTAACCTGAGTTGCATCTATGAGATATGTGTTAATGAACCCAATATCACCGACTTGTCTTTTCTTCAATTCGACGATCTTCAATCTGCATAATATAGTGAGGATGATTATAAATACATGCAATGAAAGAGCTAAGCTATATAGAGAAACTTAATGACAGAAGTAGTACCACTTATAGACAGTAGCAGGCGACCGTTGTTTTATCGAGGGCCAATTGATTGAAAAACTGATAGAACTCCTCAAATGGAACAGGCAATAGATCAATTCCAATGAGGTCATCCTCCTCTTTAACTTTCACATACAAAGTACTCCTCCCCCCAGAGTCTCTGCAGATTTTCAAGTACCAATCATGCAATCTTCGCATCATCGTTGATAGAGATCTTTCATCTTTGACGAGAGGCTTTCCGTACTCGTATCTTTGTATCTGCATGTCCATGGGTTCATAATGTACTTCGTCGGGCAGGTAATCTGCAAGATTGCTATAACCGGGCACCATCCTCGGATCATTAGCGACGTTGTGGATAGGCACCTTGAGCGGGGGGCACGATTGCTTCGCTTGTTCGCCGAGCTGGGCAATTTATTTCCCAGTTCGTCGTTCTTTCAACCTTTGATCACTGACAGTACTTCCCGACCGCTCCGCTTCGGCAAATTCCTTTCCAATAATGCGATCATAGTTTCCTTTCGGTGGAGACTTGGGTGGTTTTGTCAGGGCAGCCAGAGTGCGCTTTGCTTTCACCGGATCTACCTTCTCCTCCGGAGGTGGATGTTTCTTTGCTTTCATCCCTTCAAAGAAGTTCCTCACTTCTTCTCGTGCGATCTCGGCGTTCTCCTCCGGGGTCCTCTCGTATGGTAACTTCTCTGGAGTCTTCAGAGAAGGACCGAATCTGTATGTCCTCCCGCCTCTGGTTGTACTGCTAGACGCCGACCGAGCAAACGGAGCGGTTGTCTTCTTTACTTGCTTACGAGGCGGAGGAGAAGGACTACGACGTGCCGGAGTAGCTGGAGCGGCGGCAGGTCTCTTCCGCCCTTGCTGACGAGGCGGAGAAGGAGGAGGTTGGCTGCTCGGGCGCGTCGGCGCAGGCGGAGAAGGAGGCGGAGTGCCGCCATGCGCCGGAGAAGGAGCCGGCCGAGGGCCCTGATCGTCACTCGCTGGAGGAGGAGGCGGTGGAGGAGGCGGAGTGCCCTGACTCGCCGGAGGAGGAGGAGGAGGCGGCGGCGTCCAGTTCGGAAGGTTGATGAGCTCCTTCCGCCATAGGCATGGAGTCTTTAGAGCAGACCCCAGCCGAGTCACCCCTTCACCGGTAGGGTGGTCAAGCTGGAGGTCCTCAAATCCCTCCGTTATCTCATCCACCATCACCCTAGCATATCCTTCTGGAATCGGCCGACAGTGAAAAGTTGCGCCGGGTTCAGTAGGATAAACAGAGCCAACAGTCGCCTTGACCTTCAAATTCATCCATTGTGTCATAAGGTGGCAATTTTGAGACTCCGTGATAGCATCCACGGGATAGCTGGCAGGAGCCGTCAAGGCATGCTCCAGCTGAAGCAGCTCGGTGGAAGCCACGCTGCTTCTGCGCTGAGATGGCGGGGTAGCTTCGGGGGAGGCTTCGGTAATACGTTTGCTGCGATTTGCTTCTCGTTCCTCTATCGTGTCTACCCTTGCTTGCAGCGCCTGCATTTGGGTCTGCTGCACTTTTTTCCTCCTCTCATGGGATTTGTAACCGCCTGCGTCCGGAAACCCAACCTTCCATGGAATGGAGCCTGGCGTGCCTCGTGTCCGTCCAGGGTGCTCAGGATTCCTGAGGGCCATTATGAGCTCGTCGTTCTATCTGTCTGGAAAGAATGTCCCTTCCTGCGTTGCTTCGATATACTGCTTAAGCTTACTGACTAGTATGTCCATTTGATCGTTCGTCCAAATGCACTTCCCTGTTACAGGGTCCAGGGTTCCGCCAGCCCCGAAGAACCAAGTCCGGCAACGGTCTGGCCAGTTAATTGTCTCTGGTTCGATCCCTTTATGAACCAGATCATTCTCAGTCTTGGACCACTTAGGCCGGGCTACAAGGTAGCCACCTGACCCCGTGCGATGGTGAAGCTTCTTCTTCGCAGCACTTTGCTTGTTTGTCGCCGACATCTTCTTACTCTTTTCCGATGTCTTGTGGGCCACAAATGCGGGCCAGTGATCTCTGATCTTCTCATATCTGCCCTTGAATTCTGGTGTCTCATTATTTTCGACAAACTTATTCAGCTCTTTCTTCCACCTCCTGAATAGTTCTGCCATCCTCTTCAGAGCAAAAGACTTGATTAATTTCTCTTTAACTGGGTTCTCTGGATTATCCTCAGGCGGTAGGGTGAAATTTGACTTCAGCTCAGTCCAAAGATCATTTTTCTGCATATCATTGACATAAGACACCTCAGGGTCTTCTGTAGCCGGCTTAAACCATTGCTGGATGCCTATCGGGATCTTGTCCCTAACCAGAACCCCGCACTGAGCAACAAATGCGCTCTTAGTCCTGAGGGGTTCAATAGGTTGGCCGTCGGGCGTGATTGCTATGATCTCAAAATTTTCATCCGAGCTCAACTTTTTCTTCGGGCCTCGTCTCTTTACCGAAGTTGTGCTCGATCCGGAGGGCTAGAAAAAAGAACAAAGACTTAATTAATATGTATACATACCAAAACAATGAATGCATCAATCAGCTAGTCAGCATAGGCTTAACTAATATATATATATATATATATATATATATATATATATATATATATATATATATACCTGGCCGGACTCGGTTCGGTCACCGGAGCCGACATCACGGTCTCCTTCTTGCACCGGCATTGGGTCACCGGAGCCGTCCTCATGTTCTTCTTCTTGCACCGGCATTAGGTCACCGTAGCCAGCTTGTTCACCCTCTCCTTCCAGACCATCGGTTTCGTTGAGAAACAGCGAGATGGCATCACTTCTTTCTGCGATTTTGTCCCTCAACAACGCTTTTTTTGTTGCTTCGTCTAGGGCGGTGTCCATAGTTTCTACAAATATTTACAACATGGCAATTATTATTCAAACATGACAGATGGATATATTAGTGCGAAACGTAGAACTAGCTACCTACTCATAGTAAGCTATCGGGAGGGGGTATATATCGACAACGACGACACTACATCTATGTCCCTCGACGACCCTCGTTCTCGATAAAAAAAAGAGGAAGAAGAAGAAAAAAAAAGAGGAGAAGAAAGATTCCTCTCATGTTCGAGAGGATCGCTGAGGGGTCGGGAGGTTGCCTAGTGTCAAAGGATTCAACAAAACCATGTCTTCATCATTAGGCGAAAGTAACATGTGCATGATGTTGGAAATATGCCCTAGAGGCAATAATAAATAAGTTATTATTATATTTCCTTGTTCATGATAATCGTTTATTATCCATGCTATAATTGTATTGATAGGAAACTCAGATACATGTGTGGATACATAGACAACACCATGTCCCTAGTAAGCCTCTAGTTGACTAGCTCGTTAATCAATAGATGGTTACGGTTTCCTAACCATGGACATTAGATGTCGTTGATAACGGGATCACATCATTAGGAGAATGATGTGATGGACAAGACCCAATCCTAAGCATAGCACTAGATCGTGTAGTTCGTATGCTAAAGCTTTTCTTATGTCAAGTATCATTTCCTTAGACCATGAGATTGTGCAACTCCCGGATACCGTAGGAATGCTTTGGGTGTGCCAAACGTCACAACGTAACTGGGTGGCTATAAAGGTACACTACGGGTATCTCCGAAAGTGTCTGTTGGGTTGGCACGAATCGAGACTGGGATTTGTCACTCCGTGTAAACGGAGAGGTATCTCTGGGCCCACTCGGTAGGACATCATCATAATGTGCACAGTGTGATCAAGGAGTTGATCACAGGATGATGTGTTACGGAACGAGTAAAGAGACTTGCCGGTAACGAGATTGAACAAGGTATCGGGATACCGACGATCGAATCTCGGGCAAGTACCGTACCGATAGACAAAGGGAATTGTATACGGGATTGATTAAGTCCTTGACATCGTGGTTCATCCGATGAGATCATCGTGGAACATGTGGGAGCCAACATGGGTATCCAGATCCCGCTGTTGGTTATTGACCGGAGAACGTCTCGGTCATGTCTGCATGTCTCCCGAACCCGTAGGGTCTACACACTTAAGGTTCGATGACGCTAGGGTTATAAAGGAAGTTAGTATGTGGTTACCGAATGTTGTTCGGAGTCCCGGATGAGATCCCGGACGTCACGAGGAGTTCCGGAATGGTCCGGAGGTAAAGATTTATATATGGGAAGTCCTGTTTTGGACACCGGAAGAGTTTCGGGGTTTATCGGTAACGTACCGGGACCACCGGGAGGGTCCCGGGAGTCCACCAAGTGGGGCCACCAACCCCAGAAGGCTGCGTGGGCCAAGTGTGGAAGGGGACCAGCCCCTAGGAGGGCTGGTGTGCCCCCCACAAGGGGCCCAAGGCGCAAGGATGAGTGGGAGGGGGCAAACCCTAGTCTAGTTGGGCCTTAAGGCCCACCTAGTGGGTTCCTTCCCCTCTCCCCCCTCTTGGCCACCACCCTTGGCCCCATCTAGGGCTGCCGCCCCCCTTGGGGGTGGGAAACCCTAGAGGGGGCACAGCCCTCCCCTTCCCCTATATATATGAGGCCTAGGGGCTGCCCACAACACGCGATTAGATCTCTCGTTGGTGCAGCCCTGCGTCTCTCTCTCCCTCCTCTTCTGTGGTGCTTGGCGAAGCCCTGCAGGATAGCCACGCTCCTCCATCACCACCACGCCGTTGTGCTGCTGCTGGAAGGAGTCTTCCTCATCCTCTCCCTCTCTCCTTGCTGGATCAAGGCATGGGAGACGTCACCGGGCTGTACGTGTGTTGAACGCGGAGGTGCCGTGCGTTCGGCACTTGGTCATCGGTGATTTGAATCGCGACGAGTACGACTCCATCAACCCCGTTCACTTGAACGCTTCCGCTTAGCGATCTACAAGGGTATGTAGATGCAACTCTCTTTCTACTCGTTGCTAGTCTCTCCATAGATAGATCTTGGTGATACGTAGGAAATTTTTTGAATTTCTGCTACGTTCCCCAATAGTGGCATCATGAGCTAGGTCTATTGCGTAGATTCTATGCACGAGTAGAACACAAAGTAGTTGTGGGCGTTGATTTTGTTCAATATGCTTGCCGTTACTAGTCTTATCTTGATTCGGCTGCATCGTGGGATGAAGCGGCCCGGACCGACCTTACACGTACTCTTACGTGAGACTGGTTCCACCGACTGACATGCACTAGTTGCATAAGGTGGCTAGCGGGTGCCTGTCTCTCCCACTTTAGTCGGATCGGATTCGATGAAAAGGGTCCTTATGAAGGGTAAATAGCAATTGGCATATCACGTTGTGGTCTTTGCGTAGGTAAGAAACGTTCTTGCTAGAAACCCATAGCAGCCACGTAAAACATGCAAAGAACAATTAGAGGACGTCTAACTTGTTTTTGCAGGGTATGCTATGTGATATGATATGGCCAAAGGATGTGATGAATGATATATGTGATGTATGAGATTGATCATGTTCTTGTAATAGGAATCACGACTTGCATTTCGATGAATATGACAACCGGCAGGAGCCATAGGAGTTGTCTTTATTTATTTATGACCTGCGTGTCAACTTAAACGTCATGTAATTACTTTACTTTATTGCTAACCGTTAGCTGTAGTAGTAGAAGTAATAGATGACGTGACAACTTCAAGAAGACACGATGATGGAGATCATGATGATGGAGATCATGGTGTCATGCCGGTGACGATGATGATCATGGAGCCCCGAAGATGGAGATCAAAAGGAGCAAAGTGATATTGGCCATATCATGTCACTATTTGATTGCATGTGATGTTTATCATGTTTATACATCTTATTTGCTTAGAACGACGGTAGTAAATAAGATGATCCCTCATAAAAATTTCAAGAAGTGTTCTCCCCTAACTGTGCACCGTTGCTACAGTTCGTCGTTTCGAAGCACCACGTGATGATCGGGTGTGATAGATTCTAACGTTCACATACAACGGGTGTTGACAAGCCTAGCATGTACAGACATGGCCTCGGAACACATGCAAACACTTAGGTTGACTTGACGAGCCTAGCATGTACATACATGGCCTCGGAACACAGAAGACCGAAAGGTCGAGCATGAGTCGTATAGAAGATACGATCAACATGAAGATGTTCACCGATGTTGACTAGTCCATCTCACGTGATGATCGGACACGGCCTAGTTGACTCGGATCATGTAATCACTTAGATGACTAGAGGGATGTCTATCTGAGTGGGAGTTCATAAGATGAACTTAATTATCCTGAACATAGTCAAAAGGATTTTGCAAATTATGTCGTAGCTCGCGCTTTAGTTCTACTATTTAGATATGTTCCTAGAGAAAAATTAGTTGAAAGTTGATAGTAGCAATTATGCAGACAGTAAAAGGCTTATGTCCTTAATGCACCGCTCAGTGTGCTGAACCTCGAACGTGGTCTGTGGATGTTGCGAACATCTGACATACACGTTTTGATGACTACATGATAGTTCGGTAATGTTAAATGGTTTAGAGTTGAGGCACCAAAGACGTGTTTTGAAACGTCGCGAAACATATGAGATGTTTCGAGGGCTGAAATTGGGATTTCAGGCTCGTGCCCACGTCAAGAGATATAAGACCTCCGACGATTTTCTTAGCCTACAAACTAAGGGAGAAAAGCTCAATTGTTGAGCTTGTGCTCAGAATGTCTGAGTACAACAATCATTTGAATCGAGTGGGAGTTGATCTTCCAGATGAGATAGTGATGTTTCTCCGAAGTCATTACCACCAAGCTGCTAGAGCTTCGTGATGAACTATAATATATCAGGAACATATATGATGATCCTTGAGATATTCGTGATGTTTGACACCACAAAAGTAGAAATCAAGAAGGAGCATCAATTGTTGATGGTTGGTGAAACCACTAGTTTCAAGAAGGGCAAGGGCACAAAGGGATACTTCATGAAACAGCAATTCAGCTGCTGCTCTAATGAAGAAACCCAAGGTTGAACCCAAACCCGAGACTAAGTGCTTCTGTAATAAGGGGAACAACCACTGGAGCGGAATTACCCTAGATACTTGGTAGATAAGAAGGCTGGCAAGGTCGATAGAAGTATATTGGATATACATTATGTTGATGTGTACTTTACTAGTACTCCTAATAGCACCAGGGTATTAGATACCGGTTCGGTTGCTAAGTGTTAGTAACTCGAAATAAAAGCTACGGAATAAACGGAGACTAGCTAAAGGTGAGCTGATGATATGTGTTGGAAGTGTTTCCAATGTTGATGTGATCAAGCATCGCACGCTCCCTCTATCATCGAGATTTTGGTGTTTGCGTTGAGCATAGACATGATTGGATTATGTCTATCGCAATACGGTTATTCATTTAAGGAGAATAATGGTTACTCTGTTTATTTGAATAATACCTTCAATGGTCTTACACCTAAAATGAATGGTTTATTGAATCTCGATCGTAGTGATACACATGTTCATGCCAAAAGATAGTACCACCTACTTGTGGCACTGCCACATAAGTCATATCGGTATAAAACGCATGAAGAAGCTCCATGTTGATGGATCTTTGGGCTCACTCATTTTTGAAAAGTTTGAGACATGCGAACCATGTCTATTGGTATATATGCATGAAGAAACTCCATGCAAATGGACCGTTTGGACTCACTTGATTTTGAATCACTTGAGACATGCAAATCATACCACATGGGCAAGATGACTAAAAGCCTCGGTTTCAGTAAAATGGAACTAGAAAGCAACTTGTTGGAAGTAATACATTTTGATGTGTGCAATCCAATGAGTGCTGAGGCATGTAGTGGATATCGTTATGTTTTTACTTCACAGATGATTTGAGTAGATGTTGAGTATATTTACTTGATGAATCACGAGTCTGAATTATTGAAAGGTTCAAGTAATTTCAGTGTGAAGTTGAAAGATCGTCGTGACAAGAGGATTAAAGATCTATGATATGATCATAGAGATGAATATCTGAATTACGAGTTTGGCACAGAATTAAGACATTGTGGAAATCGTTTCACAACTAATACAGCCTGGAACACCATAGTGTGATGGTGTGTCTGTACATCATAACTGCACCCTATTGGATATGATGCATACCATGATGTCTCTTATCGAATTACCGTGATAGTTTATGGGTTAGGCATTAGAGACAACCACATTCACTTTAAAAGGGGCACCACGTAATTCCGATGAGATGACACCGTTTGAACTATGGTTTAGAGAAACCTAAGCTGTCATTTCTTAAAAGGTTTGGGGCTGCGACGCTTATATGAAAAAGTTTCAGGCCGATAAGCTCGAACCCAAAGCGGATAAATGCATCTTCATAGGACAACCCAAAAACAGTTGGGTATACCTCCTGTCTCAGATTCGAAAGCAATAAGGGATTGTTTCTAGAATCGGGTCCTTTCTCGAGGAAATGTTTCTCTCGAAAGAATTGAGTGGGAGGATGGTGGAAACTTGATGAGGTTATTGAACCGTCTCTTCAACTAGTGTATGGCAGGGCACAGGAAATTGTTCCTGTGGCACCTACACCAATTGAGGTGGAAGCTTATGATATTGATCACGAAACTTCAAATCAAGTCACTACCAAACCTCGTGGGATGACAAGGGTGCGTACTACTTCAGAGTGGTACGTAGTCCTGTCTTGGAAGTCATGTTGCTAGACAACAATGAACCTACGAGCTATGGAGAAGTGATGGTGGGCCCGGATTCCAATAAATGGCTCGAGGCCATATAATCCGAGAGAGGATCCATATATGAAAACAAAGTATAGACTTTGGAAGAACTACTTGATGGTCGTAAGGATGTTGAGTGTAGATGGATTTTAAAAGGAAGACGGACAATGATGGTAAGTATCACCATTAAGAAAGCTCGACTTGTCGTTAAGATGTTTTTGACAAGTTCAAGGAGTTGACTACGATGAGACTTTCTCACCTGTAGTGATGCTAAAAGTCTGTTGGAATTATATTAGCAGTTACTGCACTATTTATGAAATCTTGCAGATAGGATGTCAAAACATTGTTTCCTCGACGATTTACGAGGAAAGGTTGTATGTGATACAACCAGAAGGTTTTGTCAATCCTGAAATATGCTAATAAGTATGCAAAGCTCCAGCAATCCTTCTAAGGACTGGAGTAAGCATCTCGGAGTTGGAATGTATGCTTTGATGAGATGATCAAAGATTTGGGTGTATACAAAGTTTATGAGAAACTTGTATTTCCAAAGAAGTGAGTGGGAGCACTATAGAATTTTTGATGAATATATGTTGTTGACATATTGTTGATCAGAAATGACATAGAATTTCTGGAAAGCATGTAGGGTTGTTTGGAAAGTGTTTTTCAATGGAAAACCTGGATTAAGCTACTTGAACATTGAACATCAAGATCTATAAGGATAGATCAAAATGCTTAATGGTACTTTCAAATGAGCACATACCTTGACGTGATCTTGAAGGTGTTCAAGATGGATCAGTCAAAGAAGGAGTTCTTGCCTGAGTTGTAAGGTATGAAGTTAAGACTTAAAGCTCGACCACGGCAGAATAGAGAGAAAGGACGAAGGTCGTCCGCTATGCTTAAGACATAGGCTCTACAGTATGCTATGCTGTGCACCGCACCTGAAGTGTGCCTTGCCATGAGTCAGTCAAGGGGTACAAGAGTGATCCAAGAATGGATCACAGGACAGCGGTCAAAGTTATCCTTAGTAACTAGTGGACTAAGGAATTTTCTTGATTATGGAGGTGGTAAGAGAGTTCATCGTAAAGGGTTACGTCGATGCAAGCTTAACACCTATCCGGATAGCTCTGAGTAGAGATACCGGATACGTATAATGGAGCAACAATTTAGAATAGCTCCAAGTAGAACAGTTATTTGGAATAGCTCCAAATAGAACGTGGTAGCTACATCTAGGAGATGACATAGAGATTTGTAAAGCAGACACTGATCTGAAAGGTTTAGACCCGTTGACTAAAACCTCTCTCACAAGCAACATGATCAAACACAGAACTCATTGAGTGCTAATCACATAGTGATGTGAACTAGACTCTTGGGTGTTAGTCACATGAGGATGTGACCTTGAGTGTTAATCACATATCGATGTGAACTGGATTATTGACTCTAGTGCAAGTGGGAGACTGTTGGAAATATGCCCTAGAGGCAATAATAAATAAGTTATTATTATATTTCCTTGTTCATGATAATCGTTTATTATCCATGCTATAATTGTATTGATAGGAAACTCAGATACATGTGTGGATACATAGACAACACCGTGTCCCTAGTAAGCCTCTAGTTGACTAGCTTGTTAATCAATAGATGGTTACGGTTTCCTAACCATGGACATTAGATGTCGTTGATAACGGGATCACATCATTAGGAGAATGATGTGATGGACAAGACCCAATCCTAAGCATAGCACTAGATCGTGTAGTTCGTATGCTAAAGCTTTTCTTATGTCAAGTATCGTTTCCTTAGACCATGAGATTGTGCAACTCCCGGATACCGTAGGAATGCTTTGGGTGTGCCAAACGTCACAACGTAACTGGGTGGCTATAAAGGTACACTACGGGTATCTCCGAAAGTGTCTGTTGGGTTGGCACGAATCGAGACTGGGATTTGTCACTCCGTGTAAACGGAGAGGTATCTCTGGGCCCACTCGGTAGGACATCATCATAATGTGCACAGTGTGATCAAGGAGTTGATCACAGGATGATGTGTTACGGAACGAGTAAAGAGACTTGCCGGTAACGAGATTGAACAAGGTATCGGGATACCGACGATCGAATCTCGGGCAAGTATCGTACCGATAGACAAAGGGAATTGTATACGGGATTGATTAAGTCCTTGACATCGTGGTTCATCCGATGAGATCATCGTGGAACATGTGGGAGCCAACATGGGTATCCAGATCCCGCTGTTGGTTATTGACCGGAGAACGTCTCGGTCATGTCTGCATGTCTCCCGAACCCGTAGGTTCTACACACTTAAGGTTCGATGACGCTAGGGTTATAAAGGAAGTTAGTATGTGGTTACCGAATGTTGTTTGGAGTCCCGGATGAGATCCCGGACGTCACGAGGAGTTCCGGAATGGTCCGGAGGTAAAGATTTATATATGGGAAGTCCTGTTTTGGACACCGGAAGAGTTTCGGGGTTTATCGGTAACGTACCGGGACCACCGGGAGGGTCCCGGGAGTCCACCAAGTGGGGCCACCAACCCCAGAAGGCTGCATGGGCCAAGTGTGGAAGGGGACCAGCCCCTAGGAGGGCTGGTGCGCCCCCCACAAGGGGCCCAAGGCGCAAGGATGAGTGGGAGGGGGCAAACCCTAGTCCAGTTGGGCCTTAAGGCCCACCTAGTGGGTTCCTTCCCCTCTCCCCCCTCTTGGCCGCCACCCTTGGCCCCATCGAGGGCTGCCGCCCCCCTTGGGGGTGGGAAACCCTAGAGGGGGCGCAGCCCTCCCCTTCCCCTATATATATGAGGCCTAGGGGCTGCCCACAACACGCGATTAGATCTCTCGTTGGTGCAGCCCTGCGTCTCTCTCTCCCTCCTCTTCTGTGGTGCTCGGCGAAGCCCTGCGGGATAGCCACGCTCCTCCATCACCACCACGCCGTTGTGCTGCTGCTGGAAGGAGTCTTCCTCATCCTCTCCCTCTCTCCTTGCTGGATCAAGGCGTGGGAGACGTCACCGGGCTGTACGTGTGTTGAACGCGGAGGTGTCGTGCGTTCGGCACTTGGTCATCGGTGATTTGAATCACGACGAGTACGACTCCATCAACCCCGTTCACTTGAACGCTTCCGCTTAGCGATCTACAAGGGTATGTAGATGCAACTCTCTTTCTACTCGTTGCTAGTCTCTCCATAGATAGATCTTGGTGATACGTAGGAAAATTTTTGAATTTCTGCTACGTTCCCCAACACATGATGGTACGAAGCTCTTCAAAGTTGTTCTGGAATGGAGTCCCAGATAGGATAATTCGCTTTTTGGTACAAAGTTCAGAAAGAGCCTTCCGAATATCTCTATTTGGAAGGCCTTTGCTGAATTCGTACCAAAAGGCGGATTATTCTATCCGGGACTCCATTGCAGAACAACTTTGCAGAACTTCGTACCAACATGCCCTGGTTACTTCCGGCTAATGATGAAGGCATGGATTTCTTCAATACTTTGACACTAGGAAACCTCTCTCGAACCCTCGGCGATCCTCGACCCCTCAAATCGTCGACGACCCTGGAACCGTCGACCCCTAGACGACCCTCTTCTTCCTCTCATGTTCGAGAGGATCGCCGAGGGGTCGGGAGGTTGCCTAGTGTCAAAGGATTCAACAAAACCATGTCTTTATCATTAGGCGAAAGTAACATGTGCATGATGGTACGAAGCTCTTCAAAGTTGTTCTGGAACAGAGTCCCAGATAGGATAATTCGCTTTTTGGTACAAAGTTCAGCAAGAGCCTTCCGAATATCGCTATTTGGAAGGCCTTTGCTGAATTCGTACCAAAAGGCGGATTATTCTATCCGGGACTCCATTCCAGAACAACTTTGCAGAACTTCGTACCAACATGCCCTGGTTACTTCCGGCTAATGACGAAGGCATGTATTTCTTCAATACTTTGACACTAGGAAACCTCTCTCGACCCCTCGGCGATCCTCGACCCCTCGAACCCTCGACGACCCTGAAACCCTCGACCCTTGACCCCTTAACGACCCTCGACCCTCTACCCTAGTTCCCGACCCTCGACCAATAGAGGAGAAGAAGAAAGGAATAGCTAGAGGAGAAGATCGAAGAAAAAAAAAGAAAAAAAAAAGAGGAGAAGAAGAAAGGAATAGTGGAGAAGAAGAGAAAATAGAATATATTCTATTTTCTCTTCTTCTCCACTATTATATTATATTTTCTCTTCTTCTCCACTATTCCTTTATTCTTCTCCTCTTCTTTTTCTTCTTTTTTCTTCTTCTTATTTATTTCTCCTCTTCTTTTCCTCTCCTCTTCTTCTTTCTTTCCTCTTCTTATTTTCTTCTTTCCTATCCTTCTTTTTCTAAAATTGTAACTTTTGCATATATAAAACTTTTCTAAAATTGTAACTTTCTATATAAAACTTTCCTATCGGGAGGGGGAGAAGATCGAAGAAAAAAAGAAGAAAAAAAAGAGGAGAAGAAGAAAGGAATAGATGAGAAGAAGAAAAACTAGAATTTTTTTTCTATTTTTTCTTCTTCTCCTCTATTCCTTTCTTTTTCTCCTCTTCCTTTTCTTCCTCTCCTCTTCTTCTCCTTTTTCCTCTTCTTTTTTCTCCTCTTCTTCCCGACCCTCGACCCTCTACCCTAGCTAGTTCCCGACCCTCGCCCCCAAGATCCCTCGAACACTCGGCAACCCTCGACCCTCGACCCTCGACGACCCCCTCCCCCCATCATGTCGAAGTTATCGGGGAGGGGGTATATCGACCCCCCTCATGTCGAAGTTATCTGGTACACACATATACATACATACACATATACACTACACACATGCATACATACACATACATATACATATCTGCATGCACACACATATACACTGCACACACATACACATACACATACATACACATATATATACACTACACAGATGCATACATATATCTCAAAAAAATTAACAGAGGCGGGCGGCGGCGCGGCAAGCGGAGCGCGGCCAGGCGGCGGCGTCGAGGCAGAACACGACGGGCGGCGGCGGCGAACCAGCGGCGGCGCGGCAAGCGGAGCACGTACGGTCAGGCGCCGTCGTCGGGGCAGAGCACGGCGGGCAGCGGCGTCGGGGCGCGGCAAGAGAGCACGGCTGGCGGCGGTGGCAGGGCGCGGCGGGGGGGAGGAGAGGAGGGGAACGGCACGGCGGCTCACAGTGGGAGCGGGCCAGGAAGGCGTCGGGGTAGGGCTCGGCGGCGGCGGCGAGGACGGCGAAGTGGAGCAGCCTGACAGCGTCGGGGCAGGGCTCGGCGGTGGCGGAGGCAACGATGAGGGGCAGGGCTCGGTGGCGGCGATGATGCGAGAGGGGCAGCCTGCCGGCGTCAACGATGAGGAATGGGAGCAGTTGGCGGAAATTTCCCAAGTGTTGTATATATAGCCAGAGCAATGGTCCCGGTTCGTGGCACGAACCATGACCAATGCCCCCCTTTAGTCCCGGTTGATGCCACGAACCGGGACCAAAGGCCAATTTTCAGCAGCCCAAAGGGCGGGAAGCGGCGGCCTTTGGTCCCGGTTGGTGGCACCAACCGGGACTAAAGGGGGGAATTGGTCACGGTTGGTGCCACGAACCGTGACCAATGCCACCTTTAGTCCCGGTTGGTGCCACCAACCGGGACCAATGGTCTTGTGCTGCCCCGTGCCCAAAAGTTTAGTCCCACATCGCTAGCTGATGGGCGCCGGCATTGGTTTATAAGCGCTGGTGTGCCTCCCCATTCGAGCTCCTCTCAAATGCAGGCTTTCGGGCCTAAACTTGCTACTGCCTGTGGGCCTGTTGGGCCTTCTGCGGGTCTGAATCCTGGCCCATGTGGGGTTTCTAGTCGTATTCAGGCCGTGGAGGCCCAGTAGGAGGCATTTTCTTGGTTTTTTCTTTTTTATTTCTACATTTTTTTGGTTTTTTATTTTTTATTTCTACTTAAAACTAAATACTTACAGTTTTTTAGTGATTTCTTTTTGCTTTTAGGTCACAAAAATTATAAACTTTCTGTTAGTGCCATTAGTTTTAAATTTTGAATAGTTTAAATTTGAATTTTTAACAATTTGTGTGAATCACTAGTTTATGAATAACTTTACTATAAAAAGACATTGCGCCACATCACTCCTTAGCCTTGGTACGATTTCTGGATCGATCACCTTCTGAGAGATTGCATTGAGGAATGCACATAGCTTCACAATGGCTAATCGGACGTTTTCCGGTAGAAGCCCCCTCAATGCAACCGGAAGCAGTTGCATCATAATCACGTGGCAGTCATGAGACTTTAGGTTCTGAAACTTTTTCTCTGGCATATTTATTATTCCCTTTATATTCGACGAGAAGCCAGTCGTGACCTTCATACTGAGCAGGCATTCAAAGAAGATTTGTTTCTCTTCTTTCATAAGAGCGTAGCTGGCAGGACCTTTATACTGCTTCAGAGGCATGCCGTATTTTCCATGCAAACGTTGCAGGTCCTCCCGTGCCTCAGGTGTATCTTTTGTCTTCCCATACACGCCCAAGAAGCCTAGCAGGTTCACGCAAAGGTTCTTCGTCACGTGCATCACGTCGATTGAGGAGCGGACCTCTAGGTCTTTCCAGTAGGGTAGGTCCCAAAATATAGATTTCTTCTTCCACATGGGTGTGTGTCCCTCAGCGTTATTCGGAACAGCTAGTCCACCGGGACCCTTTCCAAAGATTACGTAGTGTAAATCATTGACCATAGCAAGCACGTGATCACCGGTGCACATGGCGGGCTTCTTCCGGTGATCTGCCTCGCCTTTGAAATGCTTGCCTTTCTTTCGACATTGAAGGTTGGTCGGAAGAAATCGACGATGGCCGAGGTACACATTCTTCCTGCATTTGTCCAAGTATATACTTTCAGTGTCATCTAAAGAGTGCGTGCATGCATGGTATCCTTTGTTTGTCTGTCCTGAAAGGTTACTGAGAGTGGGCCAATTGTTGATGGTCACGAACAGCAACACCTTAAGGTTAAATTCCTCCTGTCTGTGCTCATCCCACGTACGTACACCGTTTCCATTCCAAAGCTGTAAAAGTTCTTCAACTAATGGCCTTAGGTACACATCATTGTCGTTGCCGGGTTGCTTAGGGCCTTGGATGAGAACTGGCATCATAATGAACTTCCGCTTCATGCACATCCAAGGAGGAAGGTTATACATACATAGAGTCACGGGCCAGGTGTTGTGATTGCTGCTCTGCTCCCCGAAAGGATTAATGCCATCCGCGCTTAAAGCAAACCATACATTCCTTGGGTCCTTTGCAAACTCATCCCAGTACTTTCTCTCGATTTTTCTCCACTGCGACCCATCAGCGGGTGCTCTCAACTTCCCATCTTTCTTTCGGTTCTCACTGTGCCATCGCATCAACTTGGCATGCTCTTCGTTTCTGAACAGACGTTTCAACCGTGGTATTATAGGAGCATACCACATCACCTTCGCAGGAACCCTCTTCCTGAGGGGCTCGCCGTCAACATCACCAGGGTCATCTCGTATGATCTTATACCGCAACGCACCGCATACCGGGCATGCGTTCAGATCCTTGTATGCACCGCGGTAGAGGATGCAGTCATTAGGGCATGCATGTATCTTCTCCACCTCCAATCATAGAGGGCATATGACCTTCTTTGCTGCGTATGTACTGTCGGGCAATTCGTTATCCTTTGGAAGCTTCTTCTTCAATATTTTCAGTAGCTTCTCAAATCCTTTGTCAGCCACAGCATTCTCTGCCTTCCACTGCAGCAATTCCAGTACGGTACCGAGCTTTGTGTTGCCATCTTCGCAATTGGGGTATAACCCTTTTTTGTGATCCTCTAACATGCGATCGAACTTCAGCTTCTTCTTTTGACTAATGCATTGCGTCCTTGCATCGACAATGACCCGGCGGAGATCATCATCATCGGGCACATCGTCTGGTTCCTCTTGATCTTCAGCAGCTTCACCCGTGGCAGCATCATTGGGCACATTGTCTGGTTCCTCTTGATCTTCACCAGCTCCCCCCGTTGCAGCATCACCGTATTCAGGGGGCACATAGTTGTCATCGTACTCTTCTTCTTCACCGTCTTCCATCATAACCCCTATTTCTCCGTGCCTCCTCCAAACATTATAGTCTGGCATGAAACCCTTGTAAAGCAGGTGGGAGTGAAGGATTTTCCGGTTAGAGTAAGACCTCGTATTCCCACATTCAGTGCATGGACAACACATAAAACCATTCTTCTTGGTTGCCTCAGCCGCATCGAGAAACTCATGCACGCCCTTAATGTACTCGCGGGTGTGTCTGTCACCGTACATCCATTGCCGGTTCATCTGCGTGCATTATATATAATTAAGTGTCCAAATTAATAGAAGTTCATCATCACATTAAAACCAAAGTGCATACATAGTTCTCATCTAATAACATATAGCTCTCCAGAGCATCTAATTAATTAAACCATACATTGAAACTATGTAAAACATTTTAATGCGAAAACAAATGCGATCATAATCGCAACCAAGGTAACAATTGATCCAACGGCATAATGATACCAAGCCTCGGTATGAATGGCATATTTTCTAATCTTTCTAATCTTCAAGCGCATTGCATCCATCTTGATCTTGTGATCATCGACGACATCCGCAACATGCAACTCCAATATCATCTTCTCCTCCTCAATTTTTTTTTCCTTCAACAAATTGTTTTCTTCTTCAACTAAATTTAACCTCTCGACAATAGGGTCAGTTGGCATTTCCGATTCACATACATCCTAGATAAATAAAATCTATGTCACGTTGGTCGGCATAATTTTCATAAACAATAAATGAACCAATAGTTATAAAGATAATATACATACCAAATCCGAATCATAGACAGGACGAGGGCCGACGGGGGCGGATACCAAAACCATCGCACTATATAAGATGCAATAAAAAATGTAAGAAAATAATACAAGTATCTATCTAAACATACAAGTAAGAATATTTTTCCTTTCAGAAAGAAGATAAGAACAAGAGGCTCACCACGGTGGTGTCGGTGATGAGATCGGCGCGGGTGATCGACGGCGGTGAAGACGGGGACGGGGCGTGACGGACCGCTAAATCTAGACAAATTTCGAGGAAAATGGAGCTTGGAGGTCGAGCTTCGAGAGGAGAAAGCTTAAGTAGTGTGGCTCGGGCATTCCATCGAACACCTCATGTGCATAGGAGGTGAGCTAGAGCACCACAAAGCCCTCTCCCTCTCGGCCAGAAAAAACAGAGCACTGTGCTCTGCTCTTGCGCGAGGGGGTATATATAGGCACCTCATTGGTCCCGGTTGATGACATGAACCGGGACTAAAGGGAAGCCTTTGGTCCCGGTTCAGGCCACCAACCGGGACCAATGGTGGTGGGCCAGGAGCGAGGCCCATTGGTCCTGGTTCGTCCCACCAACCGGGACCAAAAGGTCCAGACGAACCGGGACCAATGGCCCACGTGGCCCGGCCGGCCCCCTGGGCTCACGAACCGGGACCAATGCCCACATTGGTCCCGGTTCTAGACTGAACCGGGACTAATGGGCTGAGCCGGCCTGGACCATAGCCCTGTTTTCTACTAGTGAGAAGCTCCTCACATTATATTTGTCAGAGTAGTTCGTCGATAAAGAGTAAAAGTAGTTTTCATTCGAAACTCCATCATTGTTGATTTGACAATAAAATCTTGTTCAAAGCTAGCTCATGCTATCATATTATTCATGCAAGTACCAGTCAACCCAAAATTATAATTGTTTTAAGTGACTGGTTGATCATGCATTTATTTATGTACTTATCCATGTCCTCTAGCTTTTGTTATAATTATTGGGTGGTCATAGGTTTGTGAGTTTAGTTTTTGAAGAGAGAGCAGAAAATGGAAATACTATTGGAATATGATCGACCATGTTTTGCTCACTTGAGTTACTATGAGTTGGGCCCATCCAATGGAAACAATGAAGCTTCATATAAGTTTATCTAGTATTAGCAAATAGCATTTACCTAACACTTCATATAATTCTATTACGAAATATACCAAACATATAATTTAATTTGTCCATGCAAACTTCTGATGTTTAGAATCATAGTTGTTACTCATGATCTTTTGTGCCTTTTTATATGAACTTAAATTTTATGTATACTAAGATAGAAAAACATACAAAAACTTATTAAAGACCAACACTATCGAAATATATATCTAGTAATTTGCATTACTTACGCTTTCAAGAGAAATAATTCTACCCAAGTAGCTGCAATCTTCAATCCACAATATGATTCCTCTCACATGAAGTGAAGTGCAAAAGAACACACATGTAATTTGTGCATGATTAAAAACAAATTCATCAAGAAATGGTATGAAAACACACAATTATTTGGAGATAGTGAATGAGCTTCAGATGGTCATATCGCACATCTTCCAAAGCTTTAAATGTGCCAATCCTTAGTTAACTTAACATAAAACATAACTAAGTATCATATGTGGCTCCTTGAAATAATTGCATGTGAAACAGCAAGTTATATTTTTACAAACATTGATTTAATTAGAAGAGACTTCTTTAGTAGCACTATTGATGAAGGGAGTACCTCATGAAAAAGTATAATCGGCACAATTTATGGCCGCTATTGGGCGCCCTTCTGAAGACAACATCCATAAGAGTTACATAGGGACACGGCTTCAAGCTTGGAGAGGGGAGCCAGACAGGCATGACGGTAGCTTTGTCCCCAACATGCAGTAGCCTGCATGTCAATACTGTGTAATCCAAAACATCAATAATCCTGGAAGTAATGTATTTAAATTGCATAAAGTTATCGGAATACTTACTCTAATTCCTGAGTGCATCTGAGTTCTGACACAATCATGTTAGAAGACATAAACAGAAACTGTTAGCTGTTATGGACGAAGGCAAGAGAAAATATCATGCCAATTTATAATGCCTTCTCTTATTGCAGTGCTGCCATGTATTTCCTCAATAATGGCGGCGGACCGGTACAAAAAATTCAAGTGACATTTAAATTTTATTCTTAACGGGAACAATCAATTGATTGCTTCCTACCATCCGCCATCATGATCAACAGCACTTGGCCCTTTAACTCTTATATATAGTCCGACATGCCTTGCCAGGTAATATGTGTTCCCCCGCTACTGTGTGTCTGTGTCTCCACAAATTCTACAGGCTGCCATGCTGTCCTTGTTTACGTAGCCTACAAAACATCAGCTTGCGAGTTGCATGTGATACTCAATTCTAACAATGAAAGAATACGGAGGCTATTAGAATGTTATTTCGATCCGCTTTTAGGTACGATTACATTCAATATTTGTGATCAACAGCTTGGACTCGATGCCCTGCACAAACATATGAATGCCTCTGTTCATCATGGACGACCTGTACTATGTTTCATCTGATGAAGATAAATCCAAACAATTTATCCTTTTAGTCCACAACCTCCACCTCATTTCGTGAGTCGGCATCTACATGCCCGTGTACGTGGTAGCCACCACGGTGCCGCCAGCATGGTCCTGAGCAATGTTACCTGACACAGCCCCGACGCCGATGGAGCGGTTTCGTCCTTTGCAGCTCCATAGCAGCGGGATGCGGACAGGATCATGCTTGTCTCGTCGGCCAACATTGATAAAACCAACCACTATGCATCTTCGGTCTTCCACATACATGATCTACTTGTGCATGTGCGTACTTTTTTAGTTTTGACGGATCTGACAGTTATCTCAAAACCTGTAATTAGTGTACAACAACATGAATGAAAGGAACAGTTTGAAGAGCAGGATATGAATTTTGGTCTACTGTCATTACAACATTCAAATCAGGGCCACAGTTTCCATTTGTTTGATTAATAGGTTGCTGCATATATACATGTTAATGGATCTCCCGATGATTACATTATCAAAAATATGTGCAAAGAGAAATCGAACAAAACAAATGCATAGTGCTTTACATGGGTCTGTCAATAGGCTGTAGCGCCTGCAACCATGCCTGGCAATTCTGATTTGGGCACCAAATTAAAGACCAGACATTACCTCGTTGTCGCATCCGCTTAAGCAGCAGCGCCAAGTCAATTGGCTGGAAGACGGCATGGGTGGCACTATCTCCCGCAGGTGCTACCAGCCTGCGCTTGTGGATTGAGAAGAGATTGAAGAATATTTCTTTTATCAAAGTCTCAAAGAGAAAGGCCGGAGAGGAGAGGAGACAGAAAAAGGAGAAAATAGGGAGGAGATTGAGATTTGAGACGGTCTCAAAAGCATCTACCGCGTGCTCCTGTCCACCAACTCCACCAGGTCGTCCTCCTATTCCTCCTCAATGACATTGCCTCCTTGGTCTGGCTATTGCAGCAGGCTCTGCTCTCGGTGGTGGTGATTACTGGAAGTGGCAGAGAAGAAATTGACGAAGCAGGGCCCTAGGCGGCCACCATGGCGATTTCATAGGCGGAGGAAGGCGATCGCGAGGCATGAGAGGTCACATAAAGATGAGGAGGTGCTGAGGTGGTGTACCTAGAAGAAGCGATCTGCTGCATGACGGGAAAGGAAAGCAAAGGTAGAGATTGAGGCCTCATTGGAGCGTGGCATAGCCAACAATGAAGGCCAACAAGGGATTTCTTTTTCAGTTGACATGCGGCCGGAGAAGTCCAGGAGAAAGGGCATGTACGGGTTTAGGAGATAAGATTTCCTTTTCAGTTGACATGCGGCCAGAGAAGTCCAAGATAGGGGACACGTACGGGCTTTGGAGATTTTTAGGGGAGTCTCTAACATCTAAACCGTTAAAATTCGGTCCCACCAGATTAACGGTTCCTAATTTCTAATTAACGCGATAATTTCATGGGAGTATATAATTAGTATAGGTATAGATATAGATAGATATAGATAGATAGATTGTAGATCATATGATTTATAACCGATAAACACTTAACCCAACAATCTGTAAAATATAAATAATAATGCTGTCCAAACTGAACGCAAACACGTAAACATCAAGCATACAATTTTTTAGCAACGGAGTTGACATGGACCATATCATGACCAAAGCATCAAAGAGTGAGGTTCATACTAGCATAAATTTTAAACCACTAGAGCAGCCAAAGGAAACATGGGCAAAACCATTAAGCTTCAGTGCCTATTTTGGGAGAAATGTCACATCAGATTTACAGCTGCAACTTCCCACCCTTTGAGAGGATAAACCATTAATTATAGGAGCATTACATGTGTTAAGATTAAAGTATAATCTGTAATTAAGGGAAATCTCCCCTTGCCCATCGAACGAGCGGTTGCTCCCACACGGACGCCTGTGTCCGTTACAACCGTCGCCTCTCTCTCGTCCTTCTGGAACCGATGCATCTCTTCGCGATCGTCGCATCTCTCCAGGGGATATATATACTCTCTGTAACCATCGATCAAGACAATCAATCACTTTCGATTCAAAAGACGTTATCACGCACGTAGAACAGCCAGCGAGAGCAAAAGGCAACAGAGAAAGGAGAAGAGAGGAAGCACTCGCCGCCGGTGAGATGACAGGCCTCATCTCCTTCTTCCTCCGTCTGATCCGCGAGGACGGTCGCCACTACCGCCTCATTGCCCTTCGCCGCCGTGGAGTTGGTGGCCACCGCCGTTTCCGTCGCCGGATGGAAGCCATCCGACGGTTCGGCCGCAGCGCCGCTGGACGTGCCGCCCCTGGCAGCCACCGCGCCGCTGGATGCGCCCGTCGCGGTACTCACCACGCCCCTGGACACGGTCCCCGTGCTCCTGGACGCGCCCGATGCGGTGCTCCCCGCGCCCGTGGCCAGGCGCCCATGGGGTACGACCCTTGGCTGGTGGCCGGCCCGAGCGCCCCCATGATGCATGGGGCTGCTACCGCGTCTGCCCTGCCCACTGGGTCTCCGCCTCCACCACCTCCTCCGCCGGCCGCATAGATCCCGCCGTCAACGCTGACACCTGATGTCGTGGCCGCTGGCCCGAGCCTCCACCCGCCTGGCTACTCCCTTGTGCCGATGTGCTCGACGGTGAATGCAGAGGAAGCGCTCGCCTTCATCTCCACTCCATCTGGCGCCTCTGGTGTCGTCCGCCTTGGAGTCGGCATGGAGGGCGCCGCCGCCGCCGGCACGCCTCAACAGGAGACAGCCGCGGGCTCGAGCAGCCACGTGAAGCGGCGCTTCGGCCGCCTCATCGGCGCGCCGTTGCAGCCCCGGCCGTCGCCCAGGCTCATGGGCTCCGACGAACCTCGGCTTCACCGCTACTCCACTGCGCCAGGCCTCCACCGTCGTCGTCTCCTCTTCAGATGAAGAGGCCTCGTCAGTGTCGCGTCGCTGACACCTGAAGATGTGAGGGGAGGTGCCGGCGCTCGCCCCAATCGCCGGCGACTGGGCTCCCTGCTCCTTGCGAGCGCAAGTGGTGGTGGGGGGGGGGGGGGGGATCGAGTGTGGTGCGGATCGGGCGGGTCCTTATCCGTAACCGCCCCACCTCTCACCTCCTCTTATGCGGTGTGGGTGGCTGCGGGCTGGCCTCGGTCGGCGGTGGCAGGCCCAGGCCCAGGCGATCGACCTGCTCTCTTCAAGTTTTTTTAATCTCTATTTTTATCAGTCTAGTACTAATTATTGTATATGGTGCAGTTTTAGACTCGGTTTAGTACTATTTAGTACCTAGTTTGACTGCTACTTACATACTAGTCCAGTTCTAGATTAAATCTGACTAGGACTTGTGTAATTATTAGTGTGTTTATATTATGTAATGGATTGATAATATAAATAAAGTACCGGATTTCATCTGGGAAGAATGACATGTTCCATGTGTTTACCACATCTCATTTTTATTGAACATGTCTTTGTGATTGAGATCTTCTCTCGCATATCAAACTTGCAAATTTTTGGATGTTTCTCCCTCATTTTATTTGGAATCACAAGGTAATGAGTTGTGATCTACTGCTCATTTGCAGAATATCCTCTCTTACTGTGAGGTCTACACTTTGTCATTCTCGACAAACAATTACCTCCAACGTGTATTCCTTATATCTGAATTGTAGCATACACAAGGTAATGGAGATGTAGCCTATTACTGTGAGATCTATGTGATCTTCAAAGTGTTATGTTCACACAATTGAGGTTGAGAATTTTTCAAGTTTACACTTGAGTATCAATTTTTGCATTCTTATTACACAACCATGATGGTTTTTAATTTACCACCCGTAAATTAATTATCTCTAGTTTCCCATGTAGGCAAAGATGACTACAAAAGAGTTTGAGGAGCTTGCCCTCAATGGCCACAACTACCCTACATGGGCTATGGACATCAGGATTAGTCTTGCGTCCCGTGGGATAGCACGTGGAATTCAACCCCCGGAGACTCCTCTCCCGGCTGGGGCCACGCCGCTGACAGAACAGCAGAACTATGCTGCCTTATTCATCATAAGACACCATATTCATCCAGATCTCAAGTCTGAGTATTTACAGGAGGAATCTCCTAGTACTCTGTTTCTGGCCCTCAAAACGAGGTATGAACAACAGAAGGCAGTAGTCCTGCCTGAAGCACTCCATGATTGGACTCATCTCCATTGGTGAGTACAATCATGCTGTTCATAAGATATGTTCCAAACTGCGCTTTTGTGAGAAGGAACCTACTAAGGGGGAGAAGATAGAGAAAACTTTGTCTACTATGCTCCCTTTAGATAGGATTCTCCAACAGCAATACCGTGCTCGTAACTACACTGTCTATTTCGAGCTTATTCACATGTTACTTCAGGCTGAAAAGCATGATGAGCTACTCGCTAAGAATGGCTCTCAGCGCCCGGTTGGGGCACAACCTTTACCTGAAGTTCATCTGAATGTTGCAAATAGACAAAAGTTTAATGGTACCTCTCGAGGTAAACAATCCAATTCCGAGCATAAGCGAAAGCGCAATGGGAACAGGAGATCTAGACACCCAGGCAAGGGAAAAGGCACTTCAAAGCCCAGGTTTGATAAATCTAAGCTTTGCAGCAAGTGTGGATGCTACACGCATTCTACTAAAAAGTGCACAATGCCCAAGCATCTGGTTATGTTGTACCAGCAATCTCAGGGACGCAAAGCACCTCAAGGGAAAAGGTTTGAAAGCCGACTTCAACCTTCATCCGGATAGCACAAAAGGAGCTGGTGGTTCGCAAGATGTTCCTCCTGGACCGAGCAATGCCATGGTTCCTTATCTGCCCGAGGCTACTGCTGAAATGGAGAACACGTTGATTGAGTACACTGCAAACAACGTGTTTGGCGACTTCGACTAGTCCCTCAATCTCCTTAGTGATCTACTTAATTATGTCCATTTGTGATGATTGTAATAAGAACATAAGTTTATTGTTGTCTTTATATTGTATTGTATCAGCACATTTGATATAATAAAGATTGTATTCTATATATTACTATCAGGTTTTCTTATTGAAAATTCTTTGTTTTATATAGTTTTCTACGGGGACAATCTGATGGAAGAGGAATTATGCCTTGTGGATAGTGATGCCACAAACTCCATACCGAGGGAAATGAAATATTTCCAAACTCTGAAAAAGACAAATGGAGATATTCTAACTATCGCTGGACGCGATACTGTGATTGTTGGTACTGGACGTGCCATATTCACCCTCCCAAGTGGTACATATGTGACAATTGAGGATGCTTTACTGTATCCCGATTCTGCACGTACCCTGATCAGTTATCGAGATATCCGTAAAAATGGTTTTCATATTGAAACCCATGAAGACAACAAAGAGGAGTATCTACTCTTTACTAAAGATGATGGATATGGCAAAAAGGTACATGAGAAAATTCCTTCTCTATCGTCTGGTTTGTACTATACGTACATCAAACCCATGGAACATGTTGCATAAAAAGTAATTTTCCAGAATGTTAACGCATTCCAAACCTAGCATGATCGCCTAGGCCATCCTGGAATAGGGATGATGGGAAATTACTAGCAATTCCATTGGTCATAATTTTCTTGAGTCAAAATTTCCTCAATCTTCTGATTTTGTGTGCACATCTTGTGCCACGGGAAAGCTAATTTTGAAGCCCTCACACCTCAAAATACAAGCTGAACCAGTTCAGTTTCTTGAACGTATTCAAGGAGACATTTGTGGTCCCATTCATCCATTATCTGGGCCTTTCTGGTATTTCATGGTTCTGATTGACGCATCTACACGATGGTCACATGTGTGTCTTCTATGCACACGAAACCATGCATTTGCCAAGATAATGAGGCAAGTCATTAAGTTGCAAGCCCATTATCCTGAAAGTCGAATTAAGTCAATTCGAATGGACAATGCTGCAGAATTCTCCTCATGTGCTTTCAATGATTATTGCATGGCTTTGAGGATTGAAGTTCAGCACTCTGTTTCATATGTCCATACATAAAATGGTTTGGCTGAAGCATTGATTAAGAGGATCAAACTCATTGCAAGACCTTTGTTGACGAATTACAACTTGCCAACCTCTTGTTGGGGTCATGCTGTTTTACACGCTGCTGACTTGATACAATTGAGGCCAACTGCATATCACAGTTCTTCCCCTCTGGAATTGGTACGTGGAAATCCTCCAAGCATTTCCCATCTGCGTAAGTTCGGATGTGTTGCATACATCCCGATCTCACCATCACAGCGAACATCCATGGGCCCACACAGGAAGTTGCGGATCTATGTGGGGTACAAATCGCCGTCGATTATCAAGTATCTGTTCACAACCCGTCACGCTGATTGCATATTTAATGAGGAACATTTTCCGGCATTAGGGGGAGATTTCAAGTACCAGAAAGAATGCCCGGAAATTGATTGGAATGCTCATGCCATTTCATCCTCTGATCGACGTACCCAAGAGACCGAACTTCAAGTTCGGAAGATCATTAATTTGTAACATCTTGCAAATAATCTGCCAGATTCAATTACTGATCTGAAAGGTGTTACAAAATCCTTAAATCCGGCCAGAAACGAGCCAGAAAGAGTGGAGGTACAAATAAAAACCCCTCAACTCCCTATTCCCCAAAAGAGGGGGAGTAGTACGGCCTCTGACCTGGAGCATGCTTCTAGAAAGTAGCAAAGGAAATCAAGGAGAAAAACCTCGGAGTCAGTAAATGCAGGTCAACTCAACGTTGACAAACACCTGATGGGTAGTATACACCCAGTGAAAGGGCAACCTCCACAACCCAGTTTCAGTGTGCACAAACTGACTCGGACATCGGAACACCCAGACTCGATCGTATTGGGAAATCACGAAGAGTCACTAGGGGTGCTGGAAATTTCCATCAACTATGTTGATTCTGGAGAATCATTTGACCGTAAGACTACGACTGTCGACATATATTTTGCTGAAGAGATTGCAGATACCCTTCTCACTGATCATGATCCAATGTCTATCATTGAGTGCCAAAAGCGCTCTGACTGTCCTAAATGGAAGGATGCAATCCAAGCAGAAATTGCCTCGCTTAACAAAAGAAATGTATTCACTGAAGTAATACATACAGCTCCAGTGTTTTCCCTGTCGGATTCAAATGGGTTTTTCCTCCGGAAACGAAATGAGAACAATGAGGTGGTGAGATATAAAGCAAGGCTCGTAGCACAAGGTTTCACGCAGAAACCCGTCATTGATTTCACTCAAACATATTCTCCAGTAATGAGTGCAACCACTTTCCGATATCTTATATCCTTGGCAGTTCAAAGTCGTCTATCTATACAGTTGATGGACATCGTGACCGCATATCTTTACGGGTCACTAGATTCGGACATATATATGAAGGTTCCTGATGGAATCTCTGTCCCGAATAAAAATGCAAAACGCAACATGTATTGTGTAAAGCTGAATAAGTCATTATATGGCTTAAGGCAGTCGGGACGGATGTGGTACAACCTGTTGGAAATATGCCCTAGAGGCAACAATAAAAGCATTATTATTATATTTCTTTGTTCATGATAATTGTCTTTATTCATGCTATAATTGTGTTATCCGGAAATCGTAATACATGTGTGAATAACAGACACCAACATGTCCCTAGTAAGCCTCTAGTTGACTAGCTCGTTAATCAACAGATAGTCATGGTTTCCTGACTATGGACATAAGATGTCATTGATAACGAGATCACATCATTAGGAGAATGATGTGATGGACAAGACCCAATCCTAAACATAGCATAAAGATCGTATAGTTCGTTTGCTAGAGTTTTGCAATGTCAAGTATCTTTTCCTTAGACCATGAGATCGTGTAACTCCCGGATACTGTAGGAGTGCTTTGGGTGTACCAAACGTCACAACGTAACTGGGTGACTATAAAGGTAGACTACGGGTATCTCCGAAAGTGTCTGTTGGGTTGACACGGATCAAGACTGGGATTTGTCACTCCGTATGACGGAGAGGTATCACTGGGCCCACTCGGTAATGCATCATCATAATGAGCTCAAAGTGACCAAGTGTCTGGTCACGGGATCATGCATTACGGTACGAGTAAAGTGACTTGCCGGTAACGAGATTGAACGAGGTATTGGGATACCGACGATCGAATCTCGGGCAAGTAATATATCGATTGACAAAGGGAATTGCATACGGGGTTGATTGAATCCTCGACATCGTGGTTCATCCGATGAGATCATCGTGGAGCATGTGGGAGCCAACGTGGGTATCCAGATCCCGCTGTTGGTTATTGACCGGAGAGTCGTCTCGGTCATGTCTACATGTCTCCCGAACCCGTAGGGTCTACACACTTAAGGTTCGGTGACGCTAGGGTTGTGAAGATATGTATATGCAGTAACCCGAATGTTGTTCGGAGTCCCGGGTGAGATCCCGGACATCACGAGGAGTTTCGGAATAGTCCGGAGGTAAAGAATTATATATAGGAAGTGCTGTTTCGGCCATCGGGACAAGTTTCGGGGTTACCGGTATTGTACCGGGACCACCGGAAGGGTCCCGGGGGTCCACCGGGTGGGGCCACCTATCCCGGAGGGCCCCATGGGCTGAAGTGGGAAGGGAACCAGCCCTTAGTGGGCTGGGGCGCCACCCCTAAGGGGCCCATGCGCCTAGGGTTAGGGGAAACCCTAAAAGGGGGGTGCCCCCTTGCCTTGGGGGGCAAGCCCCCCACCCTTGGCCGCCGCCCCCCCCCTAGGAGATCCATCTCCTAGGGCCGGCGCCCCCCCCCTTGGCACCCCTATATATAGTGGGGAGAGGAGGGACTTGAGGCTACGCTTTTGGTGCTTCCCTCTCTCCCTGTTACATCTCTCTCTTGCGTAGTATAGGCGAAGCCCTGCTACTGTGACGCCCTGCATCCACCACCACGCCGTCATGCTACTGGATCATCATCAACCTCTCCTCCCCCCTTGCTGGATCAAGAAGGAGGAGACGTCTCCCGTCCCGTACGTGTGTTGAACGCGGAGGTGCCGTCCGTTCGGCACTCGGTCATCGGTGATTCGGATCACGTCGTGTTCGACTACATCATCCCCGTTCGTTGAACGCTTCCGCACGCGATCTACAAAGGTATGTAGATGCATCTCATGACTCGTTGCTAGATGAACTCCTAGATGGATCTTGGTGAAACGAGTAGGAAAATTTTTGTTTTCTGCAACGTTCCCCAACAGTGGCATCATGAGGTAGGTCTATGCGTAGTTCTTCTTGTGCGAGTAGAACACAATTTGTTGTGGGTGTGGATTTGTCAACTTTCTTGCCGCTACTAGTCTTTTCTTGCTTCAGCGGTATTGTGGGATGAAGCGGCCCGGACCAACCTTACACGTACGCTTATGTGAGACCGGTTCCACCGACTAACATGCACTAGTTGCATAAGGTGGCTGGCGGGTGTCTGTCTCTCCTACTTTAGTTGGAGCGGATTCGATGAACAGGGTCCTTATGAAGGGTAAATAGAAGTTGACAAATCACGTTGTGGCTTTCACATAGGTAAGAAAACGTTCTTGCTAGAACCCTAATTCAGCCACGTAAAACTTGCAACAACAATTAGAGGACGTCTAACTTGTTTTTGCAGCAAGTGGTTTGTGATATGATATGGCCAAAGTTGTGATGAATGATGAATGATCTATATGTGATGTATGAGATGTTCATGCTATTGTAATAGGAATCACGACTTGCATGTCGATGAGTATGACAACCGGCAGGAGCCATAGGAGTTGTCTTTATTCTTTTATATGACCTGCGTGTCATTGAGAAACGCCATGTAAATTACTTTACTTCATTGCTAAATGCGTTAGCCATAGTAGTAGAAGTAATAGTTGGCGAGCAACTTCATGGAGACACGATGATGGAGATCATGGTGTCAAGCCGGTGACAAGATGATCATGGAGCCCCAAGATGGAGATCAAAGGAGCTATGTGATATTGGCCATATCATGTCACGTTTATTATTTGATTGCATGTGATGTTTATCATGTTTTGCATCTTGTTTACTTAGAACGACGGTAGTAAATAAGATGATCCCTCATATTAATTTCAAGAAGTGTTCCCCCTAACTGTGCACCGTTGCGACAGTTCGCTGTTTCAAAACACCACGTGATGATCGGGTGTTTTATTCAGACGTTCACATACAGCGGGTGTAAGACAGATTTACACATGCAAACACTTAGGTTGACTTGACGAGCCTAGCATGTACAAACATGGCCTCGGAACACAGAAGACCGAAAGGTCGAGCATGAGTCGTATAGAAGATACGATCAACATGAAGATGTTCACCGACGTTGACTAGTCCGTCTCACGTGATGATCGGACACGGCCTAGTTAACTCAGATCATGTAATACTTAGATGACTAGAGGGATGTCTAATCTAAGTGGGAGTTCATTATATAATTTGATTAGATGAACTTTATTATCATGAACATTAGTCTAAAATATTTTACAATATGTCTTGTAGATCAAATGGCCCACGTAGTCCTCAACTTCAACGCGTTCCTAGAGAAAACCAAGCTGAAAGACGATGGCAGCAACTATACAGACTGGGTCCGGAACCTGAGGATCATCCTCATAGCTGCCAAGAAAGATTATGTCCTACAAGCACCGCTAGGTGAAGCTCCCGTCCCACAGAACCAAGACGTTATGAACGCTTGGCAGACACGTGTTGACGACTACTCCCTCGTTCAGTGCGGCATGCTTTACAGTTTAGAACCGGGGCTCCAAAAGCGTTTTGAGAGACATGGAGCATATGAGATGTTCGAAGAGCTGAAAATGGTTTTCCAAGATCATGCCCGGGTCGAGAGATATGAGGTCTCCGACAAATTCTTCAGCTGTAAGATGGAGGAAAACAGTTCTGTCAGTGAGCACATACTCACTATGTCTGGGTTACATAACCGCTTGACTCAGCTGGGAGTTAATCTCCCGGATGATGCGGTCATTGACAGAATCCTCCAATCGCTTCCACCAAGCTACAAGAGCTTTGTGATGAACTTCAACATGCAGGGGATGCAAAAGACCATTCATGAGTTGTTTTCAATGCTGAAATCAGCGGAGGTAGAAGTCAGAAAGGAACATCAAGTGTTGATGGTCAATAAAACCACTAAGTTCAAGAAAGGCAAGGGTAAAAAGAACTTCAAGAAGGACGGCAAGGAAGTTGCCGCGCCCGGCAAGCAAGCTGCTGGGAAGAAGCCAAAGAATGGACCCAAGCCCGAGACTGAGTGCTTTTATTGCAAGGGAAGCGGTCACTGGAAGCGGAACTGCCCCAAATACTTAGCAGACAAGAAGGCCGGCAAAACAAAAGGTATATGTGATATACATGTAATTGATGTGTACCTTACTAGTGTCCGTAGTAGCTCCTGGGTATTTGATACCGGTGCAGTTGCTCACATTTGTAACTCAAAGCAGGGGCTGCGGAATAAGCGGAAACTGGCAAAGGACGAGGTGACGATGCGCGTCGGGAATGGTTCCAAGGTCAATGTGATCGCCGTCGGCACGCTGCCTCTACATTTACCTTCGGGATTAGTTTTAAACCTTAATAATTGTTATTTAGTACCAGCTTTGAGCATGAACATTGTATCGGGATCTCGTTTAATTCGAGATGGCTACTCATTTAAATCCGAGAATAATGGTTGTTCTATTTATATGAGAGATATGTTTTATGGTCATGCTCCTATGGTGAATGGTTTATTCTTTATGAATCTCGAATGTAATGCTACACATGTTCATAATGTGAGTACCAAAAGATGCAAGGTTGATAATGATAGTCCCACATACTTGTGGCACTGCCGCCTTGGTCACATAGGTGTCAAACGCATGAAGAAGCTCCATGCAGATGGACTTTTAGAGTCTCTTGATTATGAATCATTTGACACGTGCGAACCATGCCTTATGGGTAAAATGACCAAGACTCCGTTCTCAGGAACAATGGAGCGAGCAACCAACTTATTGGAAATCATACATACTGATGTGTGCGGTCCAATGAGTGTTGAGGCTCGCAGTGGCTATCGTTATGTTCTCACCCTCACTGACGATTTGAGTAGATATGGATATGTTTACTTAATGAAACACAAGTCTGAAACCTTTGAAAAGTTCAAGGAATTTCAGAGTGAGGTTGAGAATCAACGTGACAGGAAAATCAAGTTTCTACGATCAGATCGTGGAGGAGAATACTTGAGTCACGAATTTGGCACACACTTAAGAAAATGTGGAATAGTTTCACAACTCACGCCGCCTGGAACACCTCAGCGTAACGGTGTGTCCGAACGTCGTAATCGCACTCTATTAGATATGGTGCGATCTATGATGTCTCTTACCGATTTACCGCTATCCTTTTGGGGCTATGCTTTAGAGACTGCCGCATTCACTTTAAATAGGGCTCCGTCGAAATCCGTTGCGACGACACCGTATGAATTATGGTTTGGAAAGAAACCTAAGCTGTCGTTTCTAAAAGTTTGGGGATGCGATGCTTATGTCAAGAAACTTCAACCTGAAAAGCTCGAACCCAAGTCGGAAAAATGCGTCTTCATAGGATACCCAAAAGAAACTATTGGGTATACCTTCTACCTCAGATCCGAAGGCAAGATCTTTGTTGCCAAGAATGGGTCCTTTCTATAGAAGGAGTTTCTCTCGAAAGAAGTAAGTGGAAGGAAAGTAGAACTTGATGAAGTATTACCTCTTGAACCGGAAAATGGCGCAACTTAAGAAAATGTTAATGATAATGATAATGATCAAGGTACTTTTGATCAAGCTCTTACTGAAATTCGAAGGTCCACAAGGACACGTTCCGCACCAGAATGGTACGGCAACCCTGTCTTGGAAATCATGTTGTTAGAGAACGGTGAACCTTCGAACTATGAAGAAGCGATGGCGGGCCCGGATTCCGACAAATGGCTAGAAGCCATGAAATCCGAGATAGGATCCATGTATGAAAACGAAGTATGGACTTTGACTGACTTGCACATTGAAAGGCGAGCCATAGAGAATAAATGGATCTTTAAGAAGAAGACAGACGCGGATGGTAATGTGACCATCTATAAAGCTCGGCTTGTCGTTAAGGGTTATCGACAAGTTCAAGGGGTTGACTACGATGAGACTTTCTCACCGGTAGCGAAGCTAAAGTCCGTCCGAATCATGTTAGCAATTGCCGCGTTTTACGATTATGAAATATGGCAAATGGACGTCAAAACGGCAGTCCTTAATGGTTTCCTTAAGGAAGAATTGTATATGATGCAACCGGAAGGTTTTGTCGATCCTAAGAATGCTGACAAGGTGTGCAAGCTCCAACGCTCGATTTATGGGCTGGTGCAAGCATCTCCGAGTTGGAACATTCGCTTTGATGAGATGATCAAAGCGTTTGGGTTTACGCAGACTTATGGAGAAGCCTGCGTTTACAAGAAAGTGAGTGGGAGCTCTGTAGCATATCTCATATTATATGTAGATGACATACTTTTGATGGGAAATGATATAGAACTCTTGAACAGCATCAAGGCCTACTTGAATAAGAGTTTTTCAATGAAGGACCTTGGAGAAGCTGCTTATATATTAGGCATCAAGATCTATAGAGATAGATCGAGACGCCTCATAGGTCTTTCACAAAGCACATACCTTGATAAGATATTGAAGAAGTTCAATATGGATCAATCTAAGAAGGGGTTCTTACCTATGTTACAAGGTATGAAATTGAGCTCGGCTCAAAGTCCGACCACGGCAGAAGAAATAGAAGAGATGAGTGTCATCCCCTATGCCTCAGCCATAGGTTCTATTATGTATGCCATGCTGTGTACCAGACCTGATGTAAACCTTGCCGTAAGTTTGGTAGGAAGATACCAAAGTAATCCCGGCAAGGAACACTGGACAGCGGTCAAGAATATCCTGAAGTACCTAAAAAGGACTAAGGAGATGTTTCTCGTTTATGGAGGTGACGAAGAGCTCGTCGTAAAGGGTTACGTTGACGCTAGCTTCGACACAGATCTGGATGACTCAAAGTCACAAACCGGATACGTGTATATTTTGAATGGTGGGGCAGTAAGTTGGTGCAGTTGCAAGCAGAGCGTCGTGGCGGGATCTACGTGTGAAGCGGAGTACATGGCAGCCTCGGAGGCAGCACATGAAGCAATTTGGGTGAAGGAGTTCATCACCGACCTCGGAGTCATACCCAATGCGTCGGGGCCGATCAAACTCTTCTGTGACAACACTGGAGCTATTGCACTTGCCAAGGAACCCAGGTTTCACAAGAAGACAAGGCACATCAAGCGTCGCTTCAACTCCATTCGTGAAAATGTTCAGGATGGAGACATAGATATTTGTAAAGTACATACGGACCTGAATGTAGCAGATCCGTTGACTAAACCTCTCCCTAGGGCAAAACATGATCAACACCAGAATTCCATGGGTGTTCGATTCATCACAATGTAACTAGATTATTGACTCTAGTGCAAGTGGGAGACTGTTGGAAATATGCCCTAGAGGCAATAATAAAAGCATTATTATTATATTTCTTTGTTCATGATAATTGTCTTTATTCATGCTATAATTGTGTTATCCGGAAATCGTAATACATGTGTGAATAACAGACACCAACATGTCCCTAGTAAGCCTCTAGTTGACTAGCTCGTTAATCAACAGATAGTCATGGTTTCCTGACTATGGACATAAGATGTCATTGATAATGAGATCACATCATTAGGAGAATGATGTGATGGACAAGACCCAATCCTAAACATAGCATAAAGATCGTATAGTTCGTTTGCTAGAGTTTTGCAATGTCAAGTATCTTTTCCTTAGACCATGAGATCGTGTAACTCCCGGATACTGTAGGAGTGCTTTGGGTGTACCAAACGTCACAACGTAACTGGGTGACTATAAAGGTAGACTACGGGCATCTCCGAAAGTGTCTGTTGGGTTGACACGGATCAAGACTGGGATTTGTCACTCCGTATGACGGAGAGGTATCACTGGGCCCACTCGGTAATGCATCATCATAATGAGCTCAAAGTGACCAAGTGTCTGGTCACGGGATCATGCATTACGGTACGAGTAAAGTGACTTGCCGGTAACGAGATTGAACGAGGTATTGGGATACCGACGATCGAACCTCGGGCAAGTAATATATCGATTGACAAAGGGAATTGCATACGGGGTTGATTGAATCCTCGACATCGTGGTTCATCCGATGAGATCATCGTGGAGCATGTGGGAGCCAACATGGGTATCCAGATCCCGCTGTTGGTTATTGACCGGAGAGTCGTCTCGGTCATGTCTACAAGTCTCCCGAACCCGTAGGGTCTACACACTTAAGGTTCGGTGACGCTAGGGTTGTGAAGATATGTATATGCAGTAACCCGAATGTTGTTCGGAGTCCCGGATGAGATCCCGGACGTCACGAGGAGTTCCGGAATAGTCCGGAGGTAAAGAATTATATATAGCAAGTGCTGTTTCGGCCATCGGGACAAGTTTCGGGGTTACCGGTATTGTACCGGGACCACCGGAAGGGTCCCCGGGGTCCACCGGGTGGGGCCACCTATCCCGGAGGGCCCCATGGGCTGAAGTGGGAAGGGACCCAACCCTTAGTGGGCTGGGGCGCCACCCCTAAGGGGCCCATGCGCCTAGGGTTAGGGGAAACCCTAAAAGGGGGGCGCCCCTTGCCTTGGGGGGCAAGCCCCCCACCCTTGCCCCCCCCCCTAGGAGATCCATCTCCTAGGGCCGGCGCCCCCCCCCCCCCTTTGGCACCCCTATATATAGTGGGGAGAGGAGGGACTTGAGGCTACGCTTTTGGTGCTTCCCTCTCTCCCTGTTACATCTCTCTCTTGCGTAGTATAGGCGAAGCCCTGCTACAGTGACGCCCTGCATCCACCACCACGCCGTCGTGCTGCTGGATCATCATCAACCTCTCCTCCCCCCTTGATGGATCAAGAAGGAGGAGACGTCTCCCGTCCCGTACGTGTGTTGAACGCGGAGGTGTCGTCCGTTCGGCACTCGGTCATCGGTGATTTGGATCACGTCGTGTTCGACTACATCATCCCCGTTCGTTGAACGCTTCCGCACGCGATCTACAAAGGTATGTAGATGCATCTCATGACTCGTTGCTAGATGAACTCCTAGATGGATCTTGGTGAAACGAGTAGGAAAATTTTTGTTTTCTGCAACGTTCCCCAACACAACCGACTAAGTGAGTTCCTTCTTCAGAAAGGTTACTCCAATAGTGCTGATTGCCCATGTGTTTTCATCAAGAAGTCCTCTACAGGATTTTGCATCATCTCTGTGTATGTTGATGATCTCAACATCATCGGCAGCACACCAGACATTGATGAAGCACGCAATCACCTAAAGATGGAATTTGAGATGAAGGATTTGGGTAAACCCAAATTTTGCTTAGGTATTCAACTTGAGCACCTTCCCTTGGGAATCATGGTACACCAATCTGCCTATATCCAGAAAATATTGGAGAAATTCAATATGGACAAATCCTATCCATCTAAAACTCCCATGGTGGTTCGATCTCTAGACATAGAGAAAGATTCGTTCAGACCAAGGGATGATGGAGAAAAGGTGTTGGGACCTGAAGTTCCATACCTTAGTGATGTTGGAGCGCTTATGTATCTTGCAAATTGCACAAGACCTGATATTGCATTTGCAGTGAATCTACTTGCTAGACATAGCGCAGCTCCCACCAAACGTCATTGGTCTGGAGTGAAGAATATCTTTCGATATCTCCAAGGCACAAAGGATCTTGGCCTATTTTTCCAGTTCCAGAAAAATCAGGACTCTGATGTGATTGGATATGCAGATGCCGACTATTTGTCTGATCCCCATAATGCCAGATCTCAGACCGGCTTCGTGTTCCTACATGGTGGCACTACTATATCATGGAAGTCTTCGAAACAGACTCTGGTGGCAACATCTACCAATCATTCTGAAATAATTTCGTTATTTGAAGCAACATGCGAATGTGTATGGTTCGCAGAATGATAAACCACGTACAGCAGTCATGTGGAATGGGTTCGATAAAATCACCTACCATTATCTATGAAGATAATGCGGCCTGTGTTGCGCAGATGCAAACATGATACATCAAGAGTAATATCACCAAGCATATTTCTCCTAAATGGGGTTTTCCCCATAATCTTCAGAAAAGCGGGGAAATAAGCATTCTGCAAGTCAAATCATGCGACAACCTTGCTGGTTTATTTACCAAGTCTCTACCAAATTCTATGTTCCAGAAATTGGTATGCGAAGACTTAGGGACTTGCAGGTGTCAGGGGGAGTCTCTTCTTGAGATATCCTTATTTTAATGACATCACATTATGCTATCTTTCTTTGTGAGTATGTGTTTCAGGATCTCATCAAAGATTTTATGAAGAACTTTTGAAGGAGAATCTTTTGAGATGATAGAGCTTCCCCGACAATCGTGAAGATGATTCTACATGGTCAAGCATAGATTAGGGGGAGTGTTAAGATTAAAGTATAATCTGTAATAATGGGAAATCTCCCCTTGCCCATTGAACGAGCGGTTGCTCCCGCACGGACGCCTGTGTCCGTTGCAACCGTCGCCTCTCTCCCGTCCTTCTGGAACCGATGCATCTCTTCACTATCGTCGCATCTCTCTAGGGGATATATATACTCTATGTAACCATCGATCAAGACAATCAATCACTTTCGATTCAAAACAACATGCATGCTCTGTGAGAGGATAAGTGCAAGACATGACTCGGATATGGGATTTTCTTAGTTCCTTTTACACAAGGGAGGTTGTTGATGATCTTGGTGAGCTTCCACTGCACGTAGAACACTTGAGTAGCGAGCTACTTGGGTTTCAGACTGCTGATTTCTGGACCGAAGAATTCAGGGAACTAATCTGTTGTTGCTTTGCTCTAATCATCGCTAGAGCATTTTTATCCAAGGAAGTCTACTCGATTATGAAGTCGTTAAATTTGGATGAATCATCCTTTGATTTTTATACTAAACATTTTTACTTCATCATAATTTATTTTGTCACTAAACATATCTGTTTTCTACTAATACAACCTTTGCATAATATTTTCAAGTATAATCAATGGTAACTATATTACAATGCATATTTTCATAAATTATTAAGCCAATGTTATTTTATTTTGTTAATTTAGTTTGACACATATAGGAGAAATCGTTGGTCACCACATTAATATAGGAGCATGTCAAAATAATCAAGTTAACCTCAGAAATTAGTTGATGCTTCTAGTATTGATAGTGCACTTAGATGTGAACACTTATAGTGTTATTAAATATCTATACAACTTGGTTGAGAGCGTTAGATTTATGAATCTTACAAATGATTATGAGTGCTAGAGTATAGAACTGCCTCGTTTTAGCGTGAAATAGATAACTCTCTAGCGTAAATCAACATAGCGGAAATCCATTTTGGCTCTATAGAGCACATGCTCCTGCGTGCCAAAAATGGATTTCATTGTCACACCCAAATGGTACATGCAAATTTACAAGGGAAAGCCATAATCATTTTGACCTGTGCAAAGAAAAAAGTCAAACGCCAAATATTACCCCCAAATGTTATACTTAACTTTATTTTTTTCACCGACAAAGCACTTATATCCCATATGGCATGAAAATTGTCAGAATTTTTAAAATTGATTCTGTTGATTTTACTACACTAATATGAGCATCTATAGATAATATCAGAATTTTTAAAATTGATTCTGTTGATTTTACTGTTCATTAGGGAGTATATGCTCCCAAGAGGTGAAAACCTTGTCCGTCAACATAGTTCTTTCTTCACATGCTTCACAGTACTTGGTAATGAGACCACCGTAATACCCCTTGTAACATGCAGGCGTATTCTGAACACAAACTTATTCATATTGTCGTGTTGTTTTCTTAATTATGTATATTTTTGTACACAATACAACTAATGTAAGTTGTCTAAATTATTTACCCAACACGGAGATACAAGCAACTTAACCAATCTCAAATTAGCTTGGAACTGAACTTCTAATATAGGTTGATATGACCCGAAATGTCAATACTATCATTTCAAAAGTTCATTTTCACATAAATTAATCCATATGTCGACCGGCATTGGCAACATTTAACACGATACCTCCACATATATGTAAATGGAATTGATTATTTTGTTCCTAAAACATTGTAAATAACATTATACATTTATGAATTCATAAATCTATCAAATTTATGCATGTTTATTTTGTAAGGACACTTGTCTTATTCTAATATTACAACAAGTATTGCATGGGTCTTTTTTTTAAAATCAGAGCTAGTCAAAAACATGGAATCATTTGTTTGTTATGGTCAAATATTTTTATTTTGCATTTATTTGTTGTAACGAGGGATGATATGGACAAGAATAACCAAACACACATATATTTGTCACCAAGATCAATCTAGGGGATGCTAGCACCGAGAGAGAGGGAGTGCATCTTCATACCCTTAAAGATCGCTAAGCGGAAGCGTTACAAGAATGCAGTTGATGGAGTCGTACTCGCGGCGATTCAAATCGCGGAAGATCCGATCCAAGCGCCGAACGGACGGTGCCTCCATGTTCAACACACGTACAGCTCGGGGACATCTCCTCTTTTTTGATCCATCAAGGGGGAAGGAGAAGTTGAGGGAGAACTCCAGCAGCACGATGGCGTGGTGGTGGAGCTCGTGGTTCTCCGGCAGAGCTTCGCCAAGCTCAACGGAGGAGGAGGAGGAGGTGTAGGAGGGGGAGGGCTGCGCCAGGGGCTGAGGTGCGGCTGCCCTCCCACCTCCCCACTATTTATAGGGTGAAGGGGAGAGGGGGCCGCCCCCTAGATGCATCTAGAGGGGGGGGGCAAGGGGGTGCTTGCCCCCCAAGTTGGTGTGTGTGTGGGGGGGGGGGCACCCCTAGGGTTTCAACCCTAGGCGCCTTGGGCCCCTTGGGGAGGCACACCAGCCCACTAGGGGGCCGGTTCCCACCCATATTCAGCCCACTTGGTCCCCCGGGGTAGGGCCCCATCTGGTGGACCCTCAGACACCTTTCGGTGGTCCCGGTACAATACCAATAACCCCGAAACCTTCTAGCGACTGAAACTGGACTTCCCATATATAAATCTTCATCTCCGAACCATTCTGGAACTCCTCATGACGTCCGGGATCTCATCCAGGACTCCGAACAACCTTCGGTAACCATATTCAATTTCCCATTACAACTCTAGCGACGTCACCGAACCTTAAGTGTGTAGACCCTACGGGTTCGGAAACCATGCAGACATGACCGAGACACCTCTCCGGCCAATAACCAATAGCGGGATCTGGATACCCATATTGGCTCCCACATGTTCCACGATGATCTCATCGAAAGAACCACGATATCGGGGATTTAGTCAATCCCGTATACAATTCCCTTTGTCCATCGGTATGTTACTTGCCCGAGATTCGATCATCGGTATCCCCATACCTCATTCAATCTCATTAACGGCAAGTCTCTTTACTCGTTCCGTAACGCATGATCCCGTGGCTAACTCCTTAGTCACATTGAGTTCATTATGATGATGCATTACTGAGTGGGCCCAAAGATACCCCTCCGTCATACGGAGTGACAAATCCCAGTCTCGATTCGTGCCAACCCAACAGACACTTTTGGAGATACCTGTAGTGCACCTTTATGGTCACCCAATTACGTTGTGATGTTTGATACACCCAAAGCATTCCTACGGCATCCGGGAGTTGCACAATCTCATGGTCTAAGGAAATGATACTTGACATTAGAAAAGCTCTAGCAAACGAACTACACGATCTTGTGCTATGCTTAGGATTGGGTCTTCTCCATCACATCATTCTCCTAATGATGTGATCCCGTTATCAACGACATCCAATGTCCATGGTTAGGAAACCACAACCATTTATTGATCAACGAGCTAGTCAACTAGAGGCTCACTAGAGACATGTTGTGGTCTATGTATTCACACATGTATTACGGTTTCCGGTTAATACAATTATAGCATGAACAATAGACAATTATCATGAATAAGGAAATATAATAATAACCATTTTATTATTGCCTATAGGGCATATTTCCAACAATATTTTCCCGTTGTAACTACAGTCATATACTCCCTTTGTTCCTAAATATAAGTCTTTTTAAAGATTCCTATGCGGCCTACATATACCGAGCAAAATGAGTGTATCTGCATTCTAAATATGTCTACATACATCTATATGTAGTCCTTGTTGAAATATCTAAAATGACTTAATGAGGGAGTATATCATATAGTATCCCCACGAACCACTGTTCCTTATAAGTAATGAAGGCATTGATGTGTCAAGTCCTGAGTTAACTTCCATTTGTTGTTAAAGTACAATTCATATTATTGACATTAGTCATTCTAGCAGACCTTCTCCGGGCAAAGGCAAAATGTGTTGGTCCGTGACATTCGAAACCGGCGATGGTTTCACAGAAAGCAGAAGCAAGCAAGCAGTGCTACATAGACAACCATTCTTCCTTCGGTGCCACATGTCTAATTTGATCTTACATTAGAATTTTCTTATATGTTCATTATGTTTCTGGATGAGGATTGTAAGTCCATGCCATTAGTGCCATCATCCCTGTCCGTTTCAGGTTTCCTCTTGTGCGCGAGCCGGGAGCTGCGACCTGGAGCCATACTGAGATATTTGGAGATCCTGCTGTTCACAAAGGCGCGCTCCATAAATTTCCCTGGGAGGAACTGTGTGACTTGTTGTGCTGTCTTGTTGGACATGTCAACCGCAATCACCAATGCGGCCTTATGATAAGAATGGACCTTGGTCATGAAGTAGACGACGTCTTTGCCGTCGTCATGCAAGCTGATCACAGGCAGGCTTGTGTGGAGCTTCTCAAAGGTCAGCGGATGAGACGGGCCCTGGTCGTCGTCGAACTCGTACGGCGGCAATTGGAGAAGCGCTGGGTCTATGGTGCTGCCAATCTCAGACGCGTGAACCACCTCGCTGTCCCGGCGCCAGCCAGAAGAAGGATGGGCAGTGTCCATGCTCCATGTGGCTGCCTTCCAGCCATGGTAGGAGGGAATAGTCCAGTCCCCCCAGTTGCTATCCTCGCAGTTTAAGGTGACATCCAGATGCAGCTGGGCGCACTTGATGCGGCGGCCACCGTCGATGATGGCTACATCGCGGAAAGCCTGTGGGTAAGACTGGACCATGGTGACAGGGTCGGGTTCGAGGGGCGGCGGCATCGGATAGTAGCGGAGCCCTGGGGTGCTGTCGAGCACGTTGCATTGGAGGATGCCCTGCTGCAGGTCGACGAAGCACATGGTGGCGTGTTCTCCGCCGGTGGAGATGGCCTTGTTTGTGACAAAATCATAGCCGCCGCCGCCGCCGGCTCGCTGTTGCTGATGTTGGAGTAGCAATAAGGGGGTCTCCTGGTCCTGGATGGACCACTTCTTGGCATCGGAGCTGTAGATGTAAAGGTCGAACAGGTTACCGGTTGCTGATGGTTTGTGTTTGCGGAAGAGCCCAGCGACGACGTAGGAGACATGCTCCTCCTCCTCCTGGGCGTGGTAACTGCGCAGAAAAAACCCGCCTTTGAGTTGGGGTTGGGACTGGGGGCGGGGCCGGAGGAGGAGGCCGAGATGATAGCCGTCGTAGAAGCGGTGCAGGGACTGCGGGGCGGGATCCGGATCGGGAAGCCGCTTCAGCGACGGGCCTATGCCTCTGTTGGTGTCGCCGGCATGATAGATGTAGTGTTTGCGTCCGCGGCCTGATGAAGACCGCCCGATGTCGATGGCGAGGAGGGCAAGCCTGCCCTCCGTGGCGACGATGACGGGCTCATACGCGAACTGCGACCCGACGCAGTGGGCGCACAGGTAGGAGACGAGCGGCGGGTCGCCGACGACGAAGGTGACCTGGATGGTGACGCCGTGATTGTCGGTGTTGTCCGTGGTGTTGCAGGTGGCGGTGCTCGCGTTGGTGACGTCGGCGATGTAGGCCACGCGGTCGATGAGGCATGACGCCGGAGGAGGATTGTTCCCGCCGTCGACGGCGGCGGGGGGTTGGGCGGGCGGATTCAGCGAGCCGCGCTTGAATTTGCACATATCCGCTCCTCCGGTGTTGCTTCTGGTTAATTTGCTTTACTCGACAAACGGGCAGACGGCGGGTGGATTCTTAAGGACGAGAGAGGTGCCCCGAATCTAATCGGAGGAGGATACAGAGATGGGTGAGAAGATGGAGTGGAGAATCCGAACGAGCGAGGGAATAAGGGAACCAGCGCTCCCGCTTGAGCTCCGCAGGCGGCTGGAGTAGCACATCAATCGCTCCTCTACTTCTAGGGCAGTCACCGATTCACTGTCAGATCTCTACTCTACTTTCTTTCTGATCTCTATGGAAAGTGCTCTAGGTGGCGCGGCTGTTAGGCATTATTTTTTCTGTACCGTGATGTTTCTTCCTTTAGCAGTTTTTCTACTGCATGCAAGCAATATAGCGCCTGCATGAGCCCGTGATTTTCTCTGTGAAGGCCTCACCGTGATTAGAGGATCAAATTGAACGTGGAGTTGATCGTCAAATGGCGCCGTGACTTTCAGATCAGATCCTTTTTCTCTCTTACTTTCTATTTTCTGTTCGACTGAAACGGCAGCGCGGGATTGATGGCGCGTGATAATAGGAAGAGGGCCCTAGTATTAAATCTTGGGCCTTCCAAAACAATACTTTCCTGATTTATTGGATGTGAAAATCACGACCGAGTATTTGTCCCACGATCCGAAAATCACGAGAGAGCGTTTCTCCCACGATCCAACTGGGCTGAAACGGCTGCTATGGCACTTCGTCTGCACTGCAAAAAGCGTTGCCATGACAGGAATTGCTGCCACGGTTGGGTCGACGACATGGTCGAGAACTCGAGATCGGCGGCGGTGCACGCATGGCAGCGATGGCGAGCGGCAGCGAAAGGCTAAGTCGCAACGGTACGAGAGGAAGGAAGAAGAGGGGAAGCTCAGGGACATGGTGGTTCATCCAGGGACTGCCGGTGGCCGCGACGGCGAGGAACGGTGAACTGCGGTGATCGCGTTTTCTCGGGCCGTGAGGTCGGACCGGTTAAAGACCGGACCGGACCGAGATTTTTTCGGGCCGAATTTGGCAGCCCGGACCGACCCTTTTCGCTAGCGGGCCAGGACCGAGCGGGCCAAGACCGAGCGGGCCACGAGCGGGCCAGAAAGACTGCTCGTTACGTCCACCCTGATCTACATCACTTGAAGCCCGGACTACAATCGGTCTGGCCCAAAGCAAATAAGCCCATCAAAGGTGGCCATTCATATAGGGAGGAGATAATGATGAGACAATGATCGCGCATTGACTGGTTGTGTGCAGGGGACAGTAATACGCAGTACTTCCAGAAGAAGGCAAGTGGTAGAAGGGCAAGAAACAATATATCTCAGCTTGAGAGGCCGGATGTGACAGTTACTTCTGACACTGAAGAGATGGCCGGAATGGCTAATCAGTTCTATGAGAATTTGTACATGTCTGAAGGATGTATTGGGATGGAGGAGGTTTTGTCCCACATCTCTGTTACAATGGATGGAAATATGAATGTGAAGCTTAATGCACCATATACTAAAGAAGAGGTCAAAGTTGCTCTCTTTCAAATGTTTCCAACAAAAGCACCGGGTCCCGATGGCTTTCCTGCACACTTTTTTCAGAGACATTGGGACCTATGTGGTGAAGAGTTTACTGGCATGATTATCAGATTGCTCGATGGAGAGGACTCACCGGAGGATATCAACCGCACGTTCATCGTTCTTATTCCCAAGATCGCAAGTCCAAAAATTCTAGGGCAGTTTCGGCCTATAAGTCTACAACGTGATCTATAAGATTGCGTCAAAGATCTTAGCTAATAGGTTGAAGATCATCCTCCCTGAAATAATTTCTGAGGAGCAGTCGGCCTTTGTGCCTGGACGCCTTATCACGAATAATTTTTTGACAGCTTACGAGTGCTTGCATTATATGAAAACGAGGAGAGTAAAGAATAATCGGTTCGTTGCTCTGAAGTTAGACATGATGAAAGCGTATGACCGCTTGGAATGGCCTTAGCCCACGGTTCACATAGACTATTATGAGATGTGTTTCTTCAGTCACATTTTCAGTGCTTTTTAACGGTGGCAATTTGCATGATTTCAGGCCATCAAGGGGCATGAGGCAAGGGGATCCTATCTCCCCATACTTATTTTTACTTGCAGCTGAGGGTCTCTCATCCTTATTAAAACATCATGGTGGCGGCATACGGGGTTTAGCTGTGGCAGAAACAGCCCCGCAAGTTAATCACTTGCTCTTTGCAGACGATAGTCTACTGTTCTTTGAAGCAAACATGGAGAATGCAACTCAAGTCCAGAACATTTTGAGGATGTACTGTGACGCGTCGGGCCAACGTGTCAACACAGAGAAATCCTCTATATATTTCAGCAAGGGGGTGCCAGAGGCAACACGGAATGAGATAAAGGATGCATTGGATGTTCAAAACGAATCCTTATCAGAGAAGTATTTGGGCCTGCCCGGATGTAGGGAAGAACAGGGAAGGAAGTTTCAGGTATTTAAAGGATAGAATTTGGAAACACATTCAAGGATGGATGGAGAAGTGTTTATCAGCAGGGTGAAAGAAGTCTTGATCAAATCGGTTGCACAGTCTATCCCGACATATTCTATGTCATACTTCAAACTTTGTCGCGGCCTAATTGAACATATAAGCAACCTTATTCGGAAGTTTTGGTGGGGGAGTAAGCGAGGCCAAAGAAAACCAGCTTGGATTTCTTGGAAGACTATGTGTAAACCAAAGCATATGGGAGGCGTCAGATTCAGGGATATAGAGCTTTTCAACCTTGCTTTGCTTACTCGTCAAGTCTGGCGTTTACTTCCACTACAAAAAAATACACTTCCGTGATGATACGTGTTTGTCACAGTAGGTCGCGTTTTTTGTCAGGTATGTACATCCATGACGATTTTATGATAGAATCAAGATAGTCATACCTGTGTTGTCGTAGAAGTGTTCCATGACATTACCAAAATTATCATCACGGAAGTGTCCACTTCCATGACGATAAATCGCACTTCACAGAAGTGCTTTCGTCAAGGGTGACCGACACATGGCATCCACCGTAACGGAATGCCATTAAGCTATCGGGTCGGATTTTGGATCCGATAACCCGTTAACAACCCTGACCAATGGGAAATTTCCACGTGTAAAATTCTGACTGGCCGAAGGAAACACGTGTTGCCTCACCGTTGGGACATATGTCATGCACTCATTGGACAGGAGGCGCCTATGATAGGTCGACACGTGGCACGGCCCAACAGTGGCCCATTTCGGTGAAAAAGGCCGGCCCAGTAAAAATTAGCAGGCCGGCCCATATAAGGCCTACTTGTGTCAGGTCCATTTAAGCCCACGGCCCATACGAGATGTGCCAATTCGGCCCGTCAACGGCTCGTTAAATATTTGACACCATTACAGCCCATCGTCAGTTCGACCCCGTTAACAGCCCGCTATATATTTGGGCTCAATATCGGCCCGATGAGATTTCGGCCTGTTAACGACCCATTTAATGGATGGGCCAAGTTTCAGGATGTACATCTTTTGGCCTTTTAGCAACCCATTTAAATGTTGGGCTAATTTCCGGCCCGGTGTGTCTTTCAGCCTGTTGACGGCCCATAAATCTGATGGGCCATTTGTAGTCAGACCTGAGTTTCGGCCTTTTAGCGGCCCATTTAAGTGTTGGGCCAATTTCTGGCCCGCACTACAAGAAAATCTACATGTAGAGACGTTCAATTCCATAGCTAGAGACGTGTAATTTCATCTCTAGGCAACCATAGAGTCGACATAGTAAAGCGTCTTTGGAGCGTCTTCTCACGGACTGTCTCAAAACATCTAGAGATGCCAGCAAAGCATGTGTACATGGCATGAGACGCTATATTGGGACGTTTAAAATTGTCTCTAGATATATAAAGACCTTCTATTAGATGCGCTCATATCGCGTCTCTACTCAAATACAGACGTTTCATTCGTCATGGGCCCAATGCTTATACATGCTACGTAGAGACGCTATATTCGTCTCTAAATATACATAAGCTTCTTTGTAACTATGGAATATTTTACTTTGAATATTATTTTATTTATGTTGAATTTGTATTTCATAATTTCAAATTCAATTACTATCACGCCACAGATGCATATTCAGAATGATCATCAAATATAATTACATAAAGGCATCCGCCCATATCACCATTTGCATTCACAAGCAACAAATATCATCATATAAAGGCATCCACCCATACCACCAATTGCATTCACAAGTATCCCATTCGTACAATTAGCAAACTTAGTAACAAATCTAGTTTACTAGTTAGTAGGAACAAACATCTTGAGTTCACAACTGAATCAAATCAGACATTCATATGAAAGATGCAAATAATTAAGAAATTATACTGAAAACTAGAACTAAGTTTTCCTATGAAGCTAAAATCTATACATAATCTATAATATTTGTTCACTTAAAGACTAGATCTTCTGTCTGTAGTTCCTCCTGGCTCCTGGAATGCACTCCTTTTCTAAATCTTCAGCTACCCTGAAAAAAGAAAGATAACATAGGAACTTTTAGAACATAAGCTTTCAATCTAGAGTAAGAAGAAATGCTGAACTGCCAGGTGATTCTTCAACTTTGTTGTCTGATTCATGTGGGAGGTCACTGCCAACTACTCTTTCATTCAGATCAACCTAAAACAAGAATATGGTAATAATATATTAATACTCATACTTTTATCTTTGTAGAAAGAGATGTGGCTAAGATACCAACTTCATCACTTCCCTCGGTTACAAATTCATTTCTCCAATCCTCTCCAGGGAATTTTTGCTTCAGGAACGAACTCATCATAGCCATCTCATGTGTCATGTTTCCTAAATTATCGCCTAGTGCCCACAGTGCAAACTGAACAATTTCTCCTTTATAAGAATGCCGAACAAAAGTCAGTCCCTGAGAAACTTTATTTCGCTCCAATACTTATCACCATAATGCCCTCAAAGTTTTTTCACTACTTCCCCATGCACACTTTTAAATACTTCTCTATTATCTTCCCATGAAAGGCTCCCATTGTTATCTTTTGTTTTCTTTCTTCCAGTTTCTCCTGCTGTTTAAATAAATATAAACATCTCATTATACTAAGTATTATTAAAACCTTTACTTTAATCTCAAGTAGAAGTATACCATCACTTTCTTCGTAAGAAATCATTAATTTTCTGGAGGGCCTTGTAAATTTTCTTCATCTTCTTGTACACTATCAGCAGCCTCCACTGGGATGTTCAGGCTTCGAAGCCGTCTCGGTACCCTTGACATAAAATCTATTCCACAAGAATGTTAATGAACAAGCTAATGACAGGTAATGTGTCCATAGAAATGCATGTCAAGGTCACGCATTATTGCACTGCATCATCTAATAAACAACTCACATTTTTGCATTCATAGAGCAAGCAGAACATATGATTTTTGTCCTCCCAAAGTTTCCAATTAGAATGGCATGAATCCTGGTACTGTTGTGCTTCCATGCAGAAAAAATTCTAAAATACTAGAAACTCCACATATGTGTATTGTCATTGCTAATTGGGTTTTGATGTTGTTGACTACATCTCCTAATTTCTTGATTTTTGTTTTAATTCTACCAGAATTAGCAGTTCACTGTTCACTTTACTTTGGTACATGAATATTAGCTATCACCTCATTTCTGATGTAGATAAGTGTTGAAAATACAAGAGGTACGCGTACTCATTACTATTAATTTTTGTATAGACTTTGCACAGCATATTAGGATGAGAAGTAAGATAAGCTTGCTACTGCCGGAGGTGGAGGAGCTGCCGCAGGAGCTTTGCCTGCTTTGCAGCGAGTCGAGATAGCAAGTGAAATGAAGAAGCCGTGTTGTGAGCATTTATCCGGAATGGCAGCGGTGCATAAAAACTTGAGAACTTAACTGACAATAAACGACCAATGGAAAACTATAGACGCCACAATTTCATGCACCGGTAGTGCTTTTCTACGTCCAAATACTTAAGTGAAGTTCTATTTGTTACTTGATTAACTTAAGTTCTTAATAGTCCAAAGGAGGACAATGGAAATTCGTGGAGCCAGAGCAAAGCTACTGAAGCACGTTGCAGTTTAGATCTTCAATGCCATCCGTGTGGAGACTGACGGTATTAACTCAAGTTCTTAACAATTGAAAATGAGGACAATGGAAATTCTTGGAGTCGGAGCAAAGCTACTGAAGCACATTGCAGTTTAGGTATTCAATGCCATGGGTGTGGAGACTGATGGCAAACTGACTTGGAGAACTATTGTGATCTGTACTTTTGGTTTGTTTCCTGTTATTTCTTTTGCAAGGCTGATGTGATCTGTATTAAGTGATTTTCAGACACCTGTAGGGAGGTGACTAGGTTTTGTGTTTGGCCAACAATGAAACATGAAATCTTTAGATGGCTTGGGTTATTTAGTACTACACTGGTAGGTGTCATTTTTCATCACAAAGAATGTCTTGGGATAGCAAATAACTTAAGAGCACTAGCACTTTGTTACAGCATTTTGAAAGTCCACAAAATGTTTTGTAAATAGTCTGCAAAATATAGTTTAGCCTGTACAAAACACTATTTGGATGTTCAAGCCAGGTAACTACAGATTGTTTTCATAAATTTATTGCTCACACCTCTATCATAAGCCCACCGAGGAAGCAGTATCATGTAGCTTACTTTGAAAAGGTAGAGCAGTGAGTCATTTATGTTCTCAAATGGAAAGATTATGGGACCAAATGAATCAACCTTGTGCAGATGATTTCTGATTCATCAACGGTTAACCATATGGATCAACTTGATGAAAAGTACTTCTAATCACCATTTTCAATTTGTCCGAGCAATAAGCATGTGAACTATAGACCATCCCGAATAAAGCAATGTAATTCATTTTCAATTAAATTAAACATCAGTCCAGTTGTTGTAAATTCAAAATTCTTATGTAAAGGATTATCTCCAGATGTAACCCCTTTCTGGACGATGGATTTTAATACATGTCTTTTCTTGATTGTCTGTAATGAAAATTCAGAAAATTCATGGTAAAAACTTGTTGTTAGGTCTGTGAGGGTAACATACACCACTTGTACTACTTTCAGTTTTACTATATATAATTTTATTAAACCAAACAGTTGATGACATATTTTACCATGTCAGGATTGATTTCGAGGCAAGCAAACAATTCACCAAACACTTAGAGTGCATTGCGACTACCAACGGGAAGTAAGGAGACGGAGGTGGAAGTATTGAACTTAGAAAGAGAACCAATAGGAATATAGGCTTGAGATGCATAAATTAAGGAGGCCACTTTGAATAATTTAATGGTAAAAACCATAGAGGATATGGGATTCAAGGGATTACCTGCTGACGTGCTGAAGGCTGACGGTGTTGGATGGAGGCGAGATGCGGGGAGGTGTAGCAACGGAACACGCCGAGGAGCTTCGGGTGAAGGATGAAATCGACCTGGATGCATCTTGGTGACGGTGATAACAACGTGGGGAGGAGCACGTTGTTGTTGGCGATGGTGAGGAGTGAGGATGATGGACGCCGACGGGGCTCCAACTACTGAGATTGCCGATGGAGGAGAACAGAAGTCAGCGGCCGGCGGAGCTAGCGGCGGAGGGCACCGCTTCTAGCTGAGGCAGCCACCGCGCGGGGTGCGTGAATGGGCGGCGCGCAGGGTGGGTGATGCCGGCGTAGATTGGAATCAAGATGTTGGAGAAACGGGGAGGTGGGGAGGTGGGGGAGATGGCGGCGTGGGCAAATTATCCAGGCATATATTGGAGCGCAAAAAAAGAATCAGACGCGGGAAGTATTAGGCAGTAAAGAAAATAATTTGGAGCGCCAAATTTGTTAAGCGAAAATTATGTAGGAATGCCAAATTTGATTAACAAAAATAATTCAGAAGCCCAAATTTAACCATATATGAATAAATAGTATTTTCAAGGTTTGGATTTACTGGATCAATCTATACTCGTTTTCTTTTTTAAAATGGATCAAACTTTATTCGATAGTACACGTATTCAATATGATATCCACATAGTTCTATTTTAATAAATAAAAAGTATAAAGTTGATGGAGTGGTAGATCAAGGGGGTGGAGTCATTGTTTTAAACAATAAGAGCATCTCTAGCAGACTCCGTATAATGCCAACCCACATAACGTGTTTACAGACCGAGAAGATCTGTTTTGCGGGGCGAAATCATGCGCTGCAAAATAGACTCTGTATAATTTATAAAAGGCTTTCGCGGAAAAAATTGCAACCACACTGATCATTTATAGTTCATCACAACATACTACGTAGATCATACATATATACAACATTCTACCACTAGGAGGGGGGATCTGTGGGATCGCGGAGGCTACCAAAATGGACGAGCTCGCGGCGGCGACGCCGAGGCGGTAGAGGAGCTCAGTCGTCCGTCAGTCTTCCTCGTCGGAGCTGACGAGGTCAATGTACATCTTCTTCTGCTCCTCGCGGACACACCGCTACTCATCGACCTTGTCCTTCGCGGCGAGATTGGTCGCGACCGCCTGCTTGAAAAGGAGCTCTTGGATCTCCTCGTCGTGGCGGCGGCGCTCCTCCTCCTCTTGCAAGCTCCATGCGGCAATCGCGGCCGCGACCGTCTCGACATCACCGCCGACGTAATCTTCCGTACCAATGACGGCTCGGCGCGGGATCTTCTCTGGCTCCCGCTTGACGGCGACGAGCTCGCCCTCCTCCGGCTCCCTCTTCACGGGGAGAAGTGTCGCGCCGGAAGGGCCCCCTGTGCTGGAGGTGAGCCATGCGGCAGAGGAAGATCCCGCAGCCGAGGAAGAGCTTGCGGCCAAGGAGGGCGTGGCGGTCATACTCCTCCGTCTTGCGACGGAGTAGCCTTGCCGGCGGCTGGAGGCCTTGGTTGGTCCACTTCCTGGCAGCGTGCTTCCTCGAGCCGTCCGCACGGACACACCGCTTGTGCTCGGGGTCGTCGCCCCCGCTGAAGCTGCGGCCGGGGCTTTACATACCTACCCACATGGCGGCTGGAGGCAGAACTGGGCTCACCGACGGCGAGAAATGCGACGGAGGAGTGGGGAGTCGCAAGGAAACGCGGTGGCGGGGGGATAGGGTTTCGACCCGTATCTGCCCCGCAAACCCATAGTTATACGGCTTCAGGGGTAAGGTTTGCGGGCCACGGTAAAAAAATTACGGGCCGGATGAGTATATGGGCTCTGTTCTAGCCAGAAAATTGGGTCGAGCCCATATACTCGCTGGAATTATGCGGGTTCACGCGCTATACGAGGGAAAATCCTATACGCCGCTTACTGCGTCGAACTGTCGATGCTTCGCACAGGGAGGTGCGAGCGAGCGATTGACCGGGCCGGCCCATTTATAGCGCGAAGCAGGTTTTAGGGAAACCGGGTTCTTGGAAACTTCTAGGATTTCCCAGCCGGTTTTCCTGGTTTTAGGAACCTTCTAGCAGGTTCCCTGAGCCGGTTTTCTAGTTTCTTTTTTCCTTTTTTCGTTTTTCTGTTTATTTTTCTTCTTTAATTTTCTTTTCTTTGACTTTTTTTGTTTCTTTTTTCTTTTTCCAATTTCGTTTTTATATTTCAATTTTTTAGTGTTCATGATTCAAAAATTGTTTGGAACTCTAAAAAACCTTTGTGCTTTTAAAAAAGTTCATTTTTTTAAAAAAATTCGTGTTTTCAAAAATTTGTTCATATTAAAAAATGTTTGCAAATTTCAAAAATTGTTCACAATGTTTTCGTTCATTTTTAGAAATTTTAAATAATAACCAGGATTTCAAAAAATGTTCCTGTTTTCAAAAATATTCACAAATTTCAAAAAATGTTCTCTTTTTTAAAAAAAATTCACGTAATAAAAAATTGTTTGCATTTCTAATTTGTTTGGGATTATCAAAATTGTTCTCCATTTTGAAATTTTTTCAAAATATGTTCATGATTTTAGAAATTGTTCCTGTTTTGAAAAAAATGTGTTCAAAATTTTGAGCAATGCAAACAATTTTATAAAAAAATATGCAGCATTTTGAAAAATGTTCGTGGTCTTTCTAAATTCGGATTAGAAAACTTGTTTACATTTCTTTAGAAACAATATTTGGAATATAAAAAAATGTGGCATTTCGAATCGATCAAAAATTTCAAGAAATGTTTCTAAATTATTTTTTCCAAAATCACAACCCTGTTTTCTGTTCTTATAGAGTTTAGCGCCTTGATTTTCACAAGTAGCTGTGTGGTGTAGTGGCAAGCTGGTCTCGGTTAGTACTCTGTTGTGAGCGAGATTGTGGGATCGAAATCTAGTGGCTTCTACTTTTTTGGTGGTTTTTTAGGTCGCGCGCGATGCAGAAAACAGAAACGGATTTCGCGTCGATGGGCCGGCCCATTCGTGCGTCGGCTGTGTGCGTCGAGCTCCTCTTTGACGCAGAATGTGTCATATAGAAGGTCTCTTATACGAGGACTTCTAGAGATACTTTAAGGGTGATATCTTAGTTGTGGTGCCGATGCAATGTCTATTTGCACATGACTCACTGGAACTATGGGCGACTGCTTGTTTTAGGGAGCTGCGTATTCCCAGGGTGATAGGATTTTAGTTCAACATAGTAGGAGAATATCACAAAGGTAATATAATATACATTACATAGAAGAATATTACACACCAGATAATTAAGGTTACAATAAAATAGAAAAGTATGATTATTCAAAGTTTAGTACAACTATTTTTAATAGCTACTATCCAAATTTATAAAATATATTATTCAAACTTTGCTTTAGTCTAAGATAAGAATAGAGCCGCACACTAAGATGTCATATAGAAGGTCTCTTATACGAGGTCTTGTAGAGATACTCTAAGGGTGATATCTTAGTTGTGGTGCCGATGCAATGTCTATTTGCACAGAACTCACTGGAACTATGGGCGACTGCTTGTTTTAGGGAGCTGTGTATCTCCAGGGTGATAGGTTTTTAGTTCAACATAGTAGGAGAATATCACAGAGGTAATATAATATACATTACATAGAAGAATATTACACACCAGATAATTAAAGTTACAATAAAATAGAAAAGTATGATTATTCAAAGTTTAGTACAACTATTTTTAATAGCTACTATCCAAATTTATAAAATATATTATTCAAACATTGCTTTAGTCTAAGATAAGAATAGAGCCGCACACTAAAATGTCATATAGAAGGTCTCTTATACGAGGTCTTCTAGAGATACTCTAAGGGTGATATCTTAGTTGTGGTGCCGATGCAATGTCTATTTGCACAGAACTCACTGGAACTATGGGCGACTGCTTGTTTTAGGGAGCTGCGTATCTCTAGGGTGATAGGTTTTTAGTTCAATATAGTAGGAGAATATCACAGAGATAATATAATATACATTACATAGAAGAATATTACACACCAGATAATTAAGGTTACAATAAAATAGAAAAGTATGATTATTCAAAGTTTAGTACAACTATTTTTAATAGCTACTATCCAAATTTATAAAATATATTATTCAAACTTTGCTTTAGTCTAAGATAAGAATAGAGCCGCACACTAAAATGTCATATAGAAGGTCTCTTATACGAGGTCTTCTAGAGATACTCTAAGGGTGATATCTTAGTTGTGGTGCCGATGCAATGTCTATTTGCACAGAACTCACTGGAACTATGGGCGACTGCTTGTTTTAGGGAGCTGCGTATCTCCAGGGCGATAGGTTTTTAGTTCAACATAGTAGGAGAATATCACAGAGGTAATATAATATACATTACATAGAAGAATATTACACACCAGATAATTAAGGTTACAATAAAATAGAAAAGTATGATTATTCAAAGTTTAGTACAACTATTTTTAATATCTACTATCCAAATTTATAAAATATATTATTCAAACTTTGCTTTAGTCTAAGATAACAATAGAGCCGTACACTAAAATGTCATATAAGAGGTCTCTTATACGAGGTCTACTAGAGATGCTCTAAGGATGATATCTTAGTTGTGGTGCCGATGCAATGTCTATTTGCATAGAACTCACTGGAACTATGGGCGACTCCTTGTTTTAGGGAGCTGCATATCTCCGGGGTGATTGGTTTTTAGCTTAACATAGTAGGAGAATACCACAGAGGTAATAAAATATACATTACATACAAGAATATTACACACCAGATAATTAAGATTACAATAAAATAGAAAAGTATGATTATTCAAAGTTTAGTACAACTATTTTAATAGCTACTGTCCAAATTTATAAAATATATTATTCAAACTTTGCTTTAGTCTAAGATAAGAATAGAGCCGCACACTAAAACGTCTCATAATTCGTCTCTAAGTTAATTAAAATTATATACTTTTTTCTAAAAAGTCTAATTATAAAAAAAAATACCGTGGCGCTTTATTAACATCTTAAGAAGCGTTTTTACATCGCCGTGTTCATGGGTGTAGAGACGAATAAAATAGCGTCCCAGAAAAAGCGACCATACATGGTGTTTTTGTTGTAGTGCCGGTGTCACTTTCAGCCTGTTGGCGGCCCATAAATCAGTTGGGCCATTTGTAGTCGGACCTGAGTTTTGGCCTTTTAGCGACCCATTTAAGTGTTGGGCCAATTCCCGACCCTATGTGCCTTTCGGCCTGTTAACGGACCATAAATGAGTTGGGCCATTTGTAGTCGGACCTTAGTTTTGGCCTTTTAACGGCCCATGCCCTTCATGGCCCAATACCAGCCCGGTTTCTCTTTAAGGCCCGCTAAAGGCTCACAACACAGTTGGGCCGTTTACAATACGACCTGACTTTCGGCCTCTTAGCGGCCCATGCTCTTCATGGTCCAGTACAAGCCCGCTGTCTCTTTCGGCCTGCTAAAGGCCTACAGCATAGTTGGGCCATATGTAGCCCAAACTTAGTAACGGCCTGTTAACGACCTAGGAGGTAAGAGGGCCGGCCATTAACTTTCGGCCTAGTAACGGCCCATTAACTTAATGGGCCCACTAAAGTTCGTTCATGTCTTTAGGCCAAATTAGATAATTTGAGCCCATTATGACGAGCAATTATGCACAGGATCAAAACCGATCAAGCAAAGGTACGGCATACAGGGAATAACGTTGCACATCCAGCATATATTACAGGAAATTACATCCACTAGGCAATCAAAGATTGATGCCAGTGCAAATAAATGAGCAGAACCTAACCATCTACAACATCACAATCTGCAACCTCAGCACAGATGACGCCCATAAGCATGTGGGCAAGTTCTTGCGGCTTTGCTACACTGTCTCTGAAAACATTAATCGGTTGTTGTGTCGCACGACTCTGCACCTGTGATTCATCCACCATTTCCATCATTGCTTCAGCCATTAATTGGTTCACAAACATACATTTATTTTGTTGCATTCGAGACAGAGGATATTGAACAGATTCAGATAGCGATTTTGGCAGGCTTGTATTATTGATAGTGGAGAGTGTCTCGACCACAGCATCATAACATAAATTAGGACGGTAACCAAACAGATTAATCATGAATTATTGTCATATTACCTGGCCTAGATTTACTGGAAAGAAATAATGGGGTTGCTTTGCTGTTTTTAGAGTTTGTCTTCTTATCTTCAGCAGCATGCACAAAATTAACACACTAGCATTGCTATCATTGGCCAAGTCAGATAATAGGAAAGTAATATTGACACAACGAACATTTGGGCAACTAGCATACACCAAATTAACACAATATGGCACAGCTATCATCAGCCAGGTAAGGTAATACGAAAGCAACATTGACACAATGAATGAATGGGAAACCAGAGAAGCACTACAATTCAGTAATGTGCGTGACATGAGATAGTACATTCATGCAGATCAGTATGCAAAACTACCAGACAGTTTTCCTTACAAAAATCAACATTGGCACCTTTAACATTTTGCTACAACTAATTTTATATCAGATAAATGTTAGATTCACGATGATTAACAAAATACATGCTGATGTAAAAATATAGTGATATACAACAGATATTTACATCAGCATTGGAGCACAGAGAATTCCCGCAAGATATTTTCCTCGAATGCGATCTCAATGGAGGAAGTCTTGTATCGTTTAACCTTATTTTATAAAAGAGAGATGGGTAAGAAACATGTAAAAAATATGATCAGAATGCTATAAAATTTCATGATGCGAGGATACACACACGCTTCTTAGAATGGAGTTGACATTCATTTGCTGGACTGGAGCGGACTAGTTCTTTGGCCACTAGAATCTGTTTATTATCAGTGGGAGTTGGGTTTCTCTGTGCTGGAGCAGTATCTATGAAAAATGGAGTTGGTTTATTATCTCCTGGCGTTTGGATCTTTTGCAAAGACCTGGTTTGTAACCCTTCAGATTCTAACATAGACGTCTTCCCCTTGCATGCCTTATATAGAAGAATGGTGATTCAGTTATAAAACATGATACAACAAAGATGTAATAGGTACTGAAGAATAGAAATGCACGACATATTGACATGTATTCCCTCCATCCGAAAATAAATGGATGGGTCTAGGCGTATTTTAGTTCTAGATACATCCAGTTTTATCCATTTCTGCGACATTTAATCTGGACGGAGGGAGTATGATGTAAGAGCTAGGGATACGACAGGAAAACACAGTTAAAAACACTGAAAAACCCACTACAGAACCAAAGTATTCAAACCCACTGATATGAGATAGTACACTCATGCAGCTCAGGATGCAAAACTACCAGGCAGTTTTTCTTGCAAAAATCAATATTGTGGCCTTTAATCATACATTTTGCTACAACTAAATTTAGATCAGATAAATGTTGGATTCACGCCGATTAACAAAATATATGCTGATGTAAAAATATAGTGATATACAACAGGTACTTACATCTACATTGGAGCACAGAGAATTCCTGCAAGAGTCTTTCCTCATAAACGATACCATTGCAAAAATTCTTCTATCTGTTAAGCTTATTTTCTAAAAGAGAGATGGGTAAGAAACATGTAGAAAATATGATCAGCATGCTATAAAATTTCATGATGCAAGGATACGCACACGCTTTTTAGAATTGAGTTGACATATTTTTGTTGGACTGGAACGGACTAGTTCTTTGGCCACTGGAATCTGCTTATTATCAGTAGGAATTGGGTTTCTCTGTGCTGGAGCAGTATCTATAAAAACTAGATTTGGTTTATTATCTCCTGGCGTTTGGATCTTTTGCAAAGGCCTTGTTTGTAACCCTTCAGATTCTAACATAGTCGTCTTCCCCTTGCAAGCCTTGTATAGAAAAATGGTGCTTTAATTATAAAACATGTGACAACAGAGAGATGGAATAGGTACTGAAGAATAGAGAGGCATGACATATTGACATGTATTCCCTCCATCCGGAAAAAAATGGATGGGTCTAGGCATATTTCAGTTCTAGATACATCCTTTTTTATCCATTTCGGCAACATGTAATCCGGACGGAGGGAGTATGGTGTAAGAGCTAGGGATACGACAGGACAACACATCAAAAAAAACACTAGTTGAATGTCAAACTGTATGCTAGCGGAATACGTATAGAAATAACTAAGGCAACATACACGTGTATGATTGGGAAAATAAGATGGCATTGCAACAGAGCACTAGAACAGCACTTCAATGTAAAAAAAACATGGTATGGTAGACAAATGAAGTACATACTGATGAATAACAATGCATAAGATATTCAGAAGCATGATGTCCAAATTAAGCAGATGGCATTGCGATAGAGTAGAATGACAGTACTTGAATTTGAAAACATGTTATCATGAATGTAATAGGTACTGAAAAACAGGAACATGGCATATTTACATGCATGATCAGCATGCTAAGCACATGGCATTGCAACAGAGTAGATACACTCCAAGACATTTTATACATGTTGTACCCATATCACAGGCCAAGTTAGAGCTAGGACCTTGTGGGGTGAAGAGGATTCATCATCTTTCTGCAAGTCTTCTGAAGAATTGCCTTTACATGTTCCATCATATTGGGTATCATTGACATCAAGTTTATTGGCCTTTACATTGCTCCATGAGGTTCTTGTGGATATATCAGTGTGTGCAATAATATCTAACATGCATGGAAGACAACTAGTAGTTAGATTTATGTAATGAGTGCCTGTAGGAGATGACATAAATAGTAGGACTGGGGTTAACTAGCAGCAACATGTCTCATAAACTAAAGGGAGAACACAGATGAAAGCTACAGAATATGTATCGTTTGTACTCAAGATTAACTAGATGGCACACAAAAGTATTAAAGAACAACATAGGTAATACTAGAAGTGGTATAATACTATAATCACCAGCCTATGGGATAGCATTGGCTGATGGATGATAACTATGGAACAACGTTACCTAAAGAACAAGTATCTTAGCTGAACTATGGAACGGCGTTAACTCCTGAACAAGACCCGTAAGAGATCAGCATAAATATACAGTGAAATGTGATGATCTATTTTCCATGCTTAGATGAATAACAAAGCCATAAATGTTGCACACAAGTAAGATGAGGGTACAACCTATCTGGCTGCCATCCATAGGAGTGAGCATCATGTGCTGACTTGTCGATGGCCCTGCAGTTGTTGTGGTTGTCCATGTCGGGCACGTGCATTCGATGCAGGGAACTGTTGAGTGGGGACTATAGCTCCCTTCTGGTGTATGTTTCCCTTGTTGGAGCAGCTGCGGTGAGTTAGAAGACGGTGTGTCTGAAGATGCAGATAACGCATAATGTTAAGAACGACATATCTCTTTTATCTGAGGAAATACACTAAGAGATCAACAGCAAGGTACGAAAATGGTCAGACGTCTGTTGACTGAAGACTAAATTGGGGTCACACGATTTTATTTTATTTTGGTACTGTCCGATCTACGCCGGATGGCTGGCCGTCTTGTGCCTCCCGGCTGACACTGTTCGGAATCTTCCCCGAAGAGCCAACGACCAACGGCAGAGCAGCCTACCTCCGCCGTCCGTGGCCCCGGCTAAAACCCCGCTCCCCACCCCACCGCACTGCTGTGGTTGCACCGCCCCCAGGTCAATCCACAAAGACTCCCCGTCATCCAGATCCGACGGCGATAGTACCTTCAACCCACGCAACTCTAAAAGATAGCCATCTAAGCGCTGCTTCCGCGGCGAACTTGCGGCCCCGCACCCTTATGTTAGACACCAGCCAACCGATAGCCTAGGAGCTCCGCCGCCTCGAGGGGTGCTGCTGCCCATTGGGAATCGATTGGCCTAGAATAAAAATTTAGACAAGTGATGCCTAAATAAAGTGATTTGAGATGAGGGTGTGACCTATCTGGCGGCATGGTGAAGTAGGCAGGTCCAGCTGCCGAGTCGGTGAGGCCGGCACAGTTGCGGTGGCGACCGGCGGCATGGAAAGAGCGATGTCGCGACGGTCGACGGTTACGCGGAAGCAGTGCCAGGACTCTGGACGAATCCGGAGTTGGAGCCGCTCCGGCGCCGTGAACAATGGCAGGGGTGAATCGGCTCCAGTACGGTTCACACGGCCGTCGTCGAGGCATCACCAGCAGCACAGAGTAAGAGGCACACGGCCCATTGCACGACGACAAATGGACAGCGTCTCCGACATTAGGGAGGAGGGCGGCTGTGAAATTGCTGCGGTGGGGGCGCCATGGAGGTGGGGCTGAAGTTTCGCGGCTCTGGAGAAGGGAGCTTCCCGGGGAGAAGGTGATTTGGCGCCCACGAGGTATGAATGGGGGCGGGCGGGCGGGGGGGGGGGGATTGGGAGGGGAGTGGAACCATGTCTTACAGACGCATTTGTCTGAAATGTGAGGGGGAGTTACAGTTCTACCCTTGCCTATAGGCTTCTCGGCTTGGGTCTGTGTACTGAGGGTCGGGGATAGTAGAGTAACTTTGCTTCTGCCCAAATAGTGGGCGGGAGTGATATCGGGCGAGGAGGGCGTGTTTTGAATTATAGTGGGCGCGAGCGATTTCGGGCGAGGAGAGTGTGTTTTGAAATAGTGGGCGCGAGCTATTTCGGGCGAGGAGAGCGTGTTTTGCTGACCATGGTTTATGAATTATTCGGCACATGTCATTTCGGCCGAGGAGAAGGCGCGCTTGGATGAAGTTACGAACCTACCCTCGATGTACAACGGGCCAATTGAAGCGTGTCCCACATAGGACGGTAATTTCGCATCTCCCATTTATTTGCTCGGGCGAATTCCACCAAGCAGAGAGGATGTTTAACGGTTCGTTCAAATTTTGGGATAACGAGCATCCACGTCTACCTTACCAAGTTGATTCGGATCAAATTTTGAAATATTAGCTTGCCACTTCTTTTTTAGATGGAGAGATGATGCTCGGGAGTAATGTGTTTTTACATGCTCGTTGCTAGCAATTTACTATATGACAAATAGTTGACCCACTCAAAAACGCGAATCAAACCCAAAATGAAATATCTCGATTCAATGAAATAGCTCGTTCAGTAGGTCAAAATAGTGAACTAAATCCAAAATTGAACACCTCAATCGAGTAGCATGTTGTACAGTATTATAGTACTCCATGAACATGTTGAAAGTCAAATTAATGAACTTGTTTGATATACGCATATATCCGTTCATGTGTGGATTGCAGACAACATGTTCTCCAATTTAAATATTTGAATGCAAGTTTATATCGAAACATGGTTTATATCAGTTTTTGATGCATAAAACGCGACCTCCCCCTCTCCCGGACTCCTATTCTCTGTCTCTCTCGCCGACAATCTTCAATTCTGTCGCACGCATCCGACATAAAAACCTTGTTGGTCCCTCTCCCTTTCTCTCCATCTCTCTCTCTCTCTCTCTCTCTCTCTCTTTGTGTGTGTGTGTGTGGGGGAGGGGTCTTTCTAGTTCGCATGCATATATACACCATCTATAGGTCTCTCTCGCACACTATGTATGATACTCTAGCTAGTCCAAGCTAGATATCTTGGGTGCACTCATCGTACGCACACAAATTCCTTGGCTCTTTGCCCGTAACTCTCTCACGCACCACTATGTCGTCTCGGAGCTCTCCCCCCTCTCTCAAACTCTCCATCCACCTGGGTCACACATACACATGCATATCTCACTCGCACTCGATAGGCCCATCTAAAACTCTATCTCTCCTTCTCGTTCTCTCTCCATCTCACACACGCACACACACAATCTCATGCCCAGCTAGCCAAGTATGATGGTCTCTCACTCAATTGTAGGCACACGCAGTCCCCCCTATATGTATATGACTAGCTAATCTTAGTCTCCATCACAAACATGTGCATGGTCTATCTCGATTTCTCTCGGGGCATCTTTCTATCGCGCACACACTCCCTCGATCTCCAACCCATATAGTCCCCTCACGATCTTGACGGGATCTCTCTATCACAAACACACCTTCTCTCCCTCCCCATGCGTCCATGCCATCCATGTGTCCCTCTCGACCTTTGTTCCTTGTTGGCCAGACCTCTATTGGACATGTGCTACAGGGGTGACTCTCTCCGTTGCAAACAATCACACAATAGCTATCTTCGTGTATCTCCTCGCCTCGCTTTTCCATCTCGAAGATGCATGCGTGATATGTTCGCATAAGAAATGAAAAAACACTCTCTCTCTAATTTATCGTTTGTTGTCACTTTCTCTTTCACACACATACTCTTTTTGCACACTTACTCATTCTCCTTCACACACACTTGATCTGTCTCGACTGAGGCACTCTCCTCGGTCCATAGCATATAGATTTATTGAAAAGTCAAACATCACAAAGTTTGACCATGTACGTGGAGAAAAAGAATTACATCTAGTACGACAAATATATACCATTAGATTCACCATGAGATGTAGTTTTGTATGATGAATCTTTGGTATTGTAGATATAAATAACATTTGCGTAAACCTGATCAAAGTTTCCAAAGTTTGAATTCTAAAAACTTTACATGCACTGCATTATCGAGCGGATGGAATATCTCTTTCCCCCTCTCAGCTATCTGACGCACCACTCAGCCTTATCGGGGCTCCTCAATCTCTCTTAAACTTTATTGGTCAGTTTGGTTCGTGACCTGACCCTCATGCCTTGATGCCCGGTACTGCCTGGTGTGGACGTGAGATGTAAAATATTTCTCCCTAGCCAGGCTTGTGTGGTGCTGAAGCGTTTGGTTCATGCCTGGACCAGGAAAAGCAGCAACGTCCCATCAATCAATCCATGCATCAATTATTTAATGCTAATATCCATCCACGTTGCTGTTAGCCTCGTGGCCACACGACCAGGCATGGCCAGGCGTTCAAAATCGGTCGCCTGGGCCAGGCTACTTGCAGTGTCTGGAGTTCAGCCAGGCTAATTAAAGTGCAAGGGAACCCAGGCCAGGCGGGCTTTATTTTTCACAGGGTAGCAACCAAACAAGCGTGCATGAAATCCAGCCACAACCCTAGGCCAGGCAAAAGATGCTCAGGACGCAAGCCAAACTGGCTTTATATCTCCCTGGTTCACACATACACATGTCTCACTCACGCTATACATATAGACCCATCCAACACTCTCCGCCCTTGTTCTCTCTCCATGTGACACGCACCCCCTAAGTACCATAATCCCTCACTCCATCATAGGCAAGCACTCCCCCCTCCTAAGTATGATTATCTCTTACTAGCCATCAGGAACACACGTATTGTCTCCTTCCATCCATACGTCTATCTCGACATCTCTCGGGGCATCTTCTATCGCGCACACACCCTGTCACTCAATCTCCCACCCATGTAGTCCCATCACGATCTCCAGGGGATCTCTCTATGACAAACATACACTCTCTCCTCCCCATGTCTGCATTTTCTCCGTATGTATCTCTCGACCTCTCTCCCTTGTTTGTCATACCCCTCTTGGCCACGTGCTAGGGGTCTTGCTCTCTCGGTTCCAAACAACCACACACTATCTCCTCACCTTGCCTCCGTTGTCGAAGATGCATGTGTGATATGTTTGCATAAGACACACATGCTTTTTCTCTACTTTTATCATGTGTTGTCCATGTCTCTTTCACACACGCACACACACTTTTTGCACACACTCTCTCTCTCTCTCTAGTTAGGGACTCTGTCACGTCCATAAGCATATGGATGTTTTGAAAAGTCAAACCTTAGAAAAGTTTGACCAGGTATATGTGGAGAAAAACATTTACATCTAGAACGATCATTAGATTCATCACAACATGTACTTACTTCATACTATCATTTATCTTTGGTATTGTAGATATAAGTAATTTCTTTATAAACTTGGTCAAAGTTTCAAAAGTTTGACTTAAAAAAATGTTGGAACTACATTATCGAACGGAGGGAGTAGCTCTTTCTCTCTCTGCTATTTCTCACGGGCCTCCCCTCTCACTCGAACTCTCTATACCGACGGATTATACGCTCACTATGTCAGCGTATAGCTCCGTATATTGCTTAGTTGACTGGTCAAGCAATCCACATGCTGCATTGTCAGCTCGTGTTCTGTATCTTCGTGTGCTGGCCCATGTGGCAGTGGGTTAAAATAAGTAAACTAGAGGCCCATCTGACACACGGTGAAGTAAACAAAGTTGAAACCACTCGGGGTAGCACCCCACACGCTAGTAAATTGAGGGCGCATTGAGGACAAACTTCTTGCGCGCGAAGGACGCACTCACGCAGAATTCACCACTGCGCGGCGGCATGCACAGAAGGACGCACTCGCGCACACCCAGCACACAACACACACCAGCACACGTGTACACCAGTGTGACGCCCCCGATTTAATCGTACACTAATCATACACGCAAACGTGTACGATCAAGATCAGGGACTCACGGGAAGATATCACAACACAACTCTACAAATAAAATAAGTCATACAAGCATCATATTACAAGCCAGGGGCCTCGAGGGCTCGAATACAAGAGCTCGATCATAGACGAGTCAGCGGAAGCAACAATATCTGAGTACAGACATAAGTTAAATAAGTTTTCCTTAAGAAGGCTAGCACAAACTGGGATACAGATCAAAAGAGGCGCAGGCCTCCTGCCTGGGATCCTCCTAAACTACTCCTGGTCGTCGTCAGCGGGCAGCACGTAGTAGTAGGCACCTCCGGTGTAGTAGGAGTCGTCATCGACGGTGGCGTCTGGCTCCTGGGCTCCAACATCTGGTTGCGACAACCAGGTAGAAGGAATAGAGGGAAAAGAAGGAGAAAGCAACCGTGAGTACTCATCCAAAGTACTCGCAAGCAAGGAGCTACACTACATATGTATGCATAGGTATCAACTGGGATAAGGCTAATATAAGTGGACTGAACTGCAGAAAGCCGGAATAAGAGGGGGATAGCTAATCCTGTCGAAGACTACGCTTCTGAGAGCCTTCGTCTTGCAGCATGTAGAAGAGAGTAGACTAAAGTCCTCCAAGTAGCATCGTATAGCATAAACCTAACCGATGATCCTCCCCTCGTCGCCCTGTGAGAGAGCGATCACCGGTTGTATCTGGCACTTGGAAGGGTGTGTTTTATTTAGTATCCGGTTCTAGTTGTCATAAGGTCAAGATACAACTCCGGGTCGTCCTTTTACCGAGGGACACGGCTATTCGAATAGATAAACTTCCCTGCAGGGGTGCACCACATACCCCAACACGCTCGATCCCATTTGGCCGGACACACTTTTCTGGGTCATGCCCGGCCTCGGAAGATCAACATGTCGCAGCCCTACCTAGGCACAACAGAGAGGTCAGCACGCCGGTCTAAATCCTATGGCGCAGGGGTCTGGGCCCATCGCCCTTTGCACACCTGCACGTTGCGTACACGGCCGGAAGCAGACCTAGCCTAGTGGCTTTCCAGTCCAATCCGGCGCGCGCCACTCAGTCGCTGACGTCACGAAGGCTTCGGCTGATACCACGACGCCGGGATACCCATAACTGCTCCCACGTAGATGGTTAGTGCGTATAGACCAAATGGCCAGACTCAGATCAAATACCCAGATCTCGTTAAGCGTGTTAAGTGTCCGCGAACGCCGAACAGGGCCAGGCCCACCTCTCTCCTAGGTGGTCGGAACCTGCCCTGTCGTTCTGCCTCAAAGATCCACTCGCGGGTGCTCCTACGAGCCGTCCCGTCTTTAGTCACCACATGTATCATATATAAAGTATATAGTATATACCCGTGATCACCTCCCGAGTGATCACGGCCCGATAGTATAGCATGGCAGACGGACAAGAATGTAGGGCCACTGATGATAAACTAGCATCCTATACTAAGTATTAGGATTGCAGGTAAAGGTAACAACAGTAGTAGCAAGGACAGGCTATGCATCAGTATAGGATTAACGGGAAGCAGTAACATGCTACGCTACTCTAATGCAAGCAGTATAGAGAAGAGTAGGCGATATCTGGTGATCAAAGGGGGGGGCTTGCCTGGTTGATCTGGCAAGAGAGAGGGGTCGTCAACTCCGTAGTCGTACTGGGTAGCAGCGGCGTCGGTCTCGGTGTCTATCGAGAGAAGAGGGGGGGAGAAACAATAAATATTTAAGCAAGCATATGCATAGTGATGCATGACATGAAAAGTAATGGCGTTAGAGGTGCCCTAACGCGGTAGTAGGTGATACCGGTGAAGGGGGATGACATCCGGGAAAGTATCCCCGGTGTTTTGCGTTTTCGGGTAGAGGACCGGAGGGGGAAAGTTGCGAGTTTGCTATGCTAGGGATGCGTGACGGACGAACGGGCTGCGTATCCGGGTTCGTCTCGTCGATCTGAGCAACTTTCATGTTGAAAATATTTTAATCCGAGTTACGGATTAAAAGATATGATTTTCTAAAGATTTTAATAATTTCTGGAATTTAATTAATTATTTAAATCTAACATTATCCAAAACAGTGTTTGCTGATGTCATCATGACGTCAGCATGACGTCAGCAGTCAACAGGGGCGTTGACTGGTCAAACTGACGTGTGGGTCCAGCGGGGCCCACCTGTCATACCCTGTTTAGGCTAATCAGGTTTTAGCTAAACTAATCACAGTTTAATTAGACTAATTAGTTAATTTGATTAATCTAATTATGATTAATTAACTTAATTAATTTCTTAATTAATTAATTAATTATTTTTATTATTATTAATTTTAATTCCTTTTTTAATTATTATTTATTTATTTTTTTAACGTTCTGGGGCTGCGGCCCCGTTTGGCAGTGGCCCAGAGGTGCTTGCGGGCGAATGGGCGCGCGGGGCGCCCGTTAGCGGGCAGAGCCCACTAAGCCGGCGCAGTAGGGCGATGGTGGCCACGGCGCCGGCCAGGGGAGGCGCCGGTCGCGGCGGCTGGAGCGGCCGGAGACGGGGCGTCGACGAAGAGGGGTGGCCGCGGGCGCAGACCAGCAGCAGCGGAGGCCGGTTGGCGAGGCGGTGGGCGGAGCTGTGGCTGGGGGTGGTGGTGCGGGAGGCGCAGCGGCAGCAGCGGTGCGCGGCCACGGCGGGGCTCACGCGGTCGCCGTTGATGGATAGGGGAGAGGGAGGAGCAGGGCGGCGCGCGCGCGTGCACGCGGTGGCCAGGGGCGACAAGTGGCGGCGCTTCGGGTGGAGGACGCGGGCCTCCGAGCGGCGCCGCGGTGCAGTGGCCGCGTGCGCTGGGCCGGCGGCGGGCTCGCGCTGGCCGGCAAGCAGGGGCCGCGGGCGTGGTCGACGAGGACGGCCGGAGCGGGGAGGGCTGCAGGATCAGGGGGGCTGCGGCCGCGGGTGCGCGGGGAGGCGCGGGCGTACGCGGTGATAGGCGCGACGGGGAGTCGGTGACCGCGGCGAGGAGAAAGGGAGAGGAGGGAGGCGCTCACAAGGGGGGGTAGAGCACGCGGCAATGGGGGCGAGGGGGCAGTCGGGGACGAGCGGGCGATGGGGAGCAGGCCGGCGGGGTAGGAGCTCCGGGCGGCGGCGTCGTTCCACGGCGAGGAGGACGGGGTAGGCCGGGGCGCGGCACCGTTTTCCTCCCGATCCAATCGGGAGGGAGGGGGAGAGTGGATGCGAGTGGGGGGTGGCGCTCTGGCGTCGGTGATGCGGTCCAACGGCGCCAGAGGCGGGGCGGCGTGGTCGAGGCTGCGCTCCGGGCGACGGTGGGCGGCGAAGGGCGAAGGGGGAGGAGCCGGGTTCGATCCCCCCTTCCCGATCCAGATCGGGATCGAGCGGTGGGGGCAGACGAGGGAGAGTGGGGGGGATCGTGTGGGGGTGGTTGGGCTAGGGTTTGCCCAGGGGTGGGGGTTATGGGGGGGAGTGGGGTGGCCGGTTGGGCCAGTTGGGCCGGCCTGGCTAACAGCTGGGCCAGCTGGTCCAGTGGGGGGGGGGGTTGCTCTCTTTTTTTTGTTTCCTTTTTTGTTTTTTTTAATTCTTTCCTGCTTTATTGTAGTTGTATTCTATTTTAGTAAAACAAACTTTTAGTACCTAAATTAGTATTACAACCTAGTCTATAGTCACAAAAAGTCTAGACCCCAAATAACTTAGTTTGACATTTTATTAATTATAAAAGTTATTCAAATAATCATTTTTACTACTGTTTTATTCATCTCATAGTATTTAAACATTTTATACATGTGTGGTTTTCCCCCCATAATTATCTATGCAATATTTGGTTCACTCCGAACATTTTTGTTTTAATTTTTGAAAACTATTATTATTCACCAAACTTTGAATTTGAATTTTGGACCGGTTTTTGACCTAACGATAGATTAGCAACAGTAACCGAGGTGACGTGGCATGATTAGCGGGGGATTACTGTAGCACGATTATCCGGGCGTCACAATTCTCGTCCACTACAAGAAATCTCGTCCCGAGATTTAAGAGGGGAGTAAGGGGAAAAGTTCTGGTTACTATTCTAATGAATCTTCTCGATCATAGTTGCTCTTCTCGAAGAGGTCGATCCATTACATTGATGTCTTCATTTCTTTGCTTCAGGTCATCATGATGAAGTTGTCGTCCTTTCTTCGGGAACCCCATCGTACTTACGAATAGGTAAGGGGCAGCTTTACAACAATTGAATGTTATAAGGGAAATTCATTTAGGGGGTATCCCAAGAATGATCATAAGAGTATCTCTCGAGTTGAACAATTAAAACACATCGAGAGCAAAGTAAGAAGGTACCATAAGAAGTTTGAAACGGATAGACAATCTTCGTTGCCTGAAACAAGGCAACGGTTTAGGTATTGTGTTTAATACCAGAATCGATGATTTCTCGGAAGGTGGCTCGTGAATCACAAACGAGGCCAAGTGCGAGGAATTAAATTTGGAAACCGGGGGTGTATAGGAGGGTCAGGTTTCGATCCTGTGTAACTGTGGGTTAGGGGCCCACCATGTGGTTAAAAGTAGGTAAAGCGTTGATATCTTGCTTGGTCGTGATAGCAAGACATGTCAGAGGGTAGCCTATCATTTATGTTGGCAACAATGTCGGTACCAAGGGCGAGGGACGAAGAGAACCATTTTCCTGCTCGTTGAACGAGGCGAGCCATTAGGCAAAGTTCTCGTCCATCGGTGGCTACCGGAATGTCATCAACAATAGTAACAAGGTCTTACTGACAGAGTTGTACGCCGAGGTGCTTATAAAAGCAGTGACGTATTACTGCTTAGATCATATAAACCTCAAGAAGGTTAAACAGAACAATGGAAAGGAAAATATGATTATCAGATTTAACAGAAGAATGGAAAGGAAAATGTGATTAAACACATATTTCAGGGGTATATCCTTCCCAAGAACAAGCAGAGTATGATATCCAAGACCGGATAGAAGGTAGAAAACTCTTTTAGGTAGGAGAGACAAATTTCATGACATTACCCATACAACGGTGTTTGGGTAATTTCAACAAGAAACATTTAGCATGGTGCTTCAAATGTTCTTATTGAAAATCGGAGTACCATAGACATGCTTTGAGATAGCGCTGACATGGTCAACAGGTGAAAATCAGACTTTGGAAACAAAAGGATCCATTAGGAATAACTTGTAGAATAAGTCTTACAGTTTCCTCATGGAAGAATGGTTAACCTTGTTAAAAAGGAAACTATAATGATAGGCCCTCCAGCCGGGGGGGGGGGGGTGCTAGGCATGACATCACGTTACCGGGTCATCACAGGACCAACATCATAACTCTTGGAAATATGTCCCAATCATCATATCTGACCAAGATCCAGATCTGATTGGTGCATGATACCTTGGACTCATGATGCCTGAGAAGGAAAAGGGCAAACACAATTTGACGAGATGGAGTTACAAGATTATCGAGAAATGGACTACGGAAGCAGGTCCCGAAACCAGAGTTCGGCATTAAACCAAGGAGTGGATGAGGCGATGGCTGATGGACTCAGCGACATATCATCGAGATTTCCAAAGGGTTGATTTCCACAATTATGTGAATAAGGAAATATCATTTGTCGGATCAAATGTCATAATGATGTATGCGCGATGGAAACATACACAACTTGAACAATGATAGAAGGGTGCACCCAGGAATCTGGACTAGGTAGCACGATCAATGTTTGAATGATGATTCAATAATCAATAGACTTAGAATGAAACTGTAGACCAATAACTTCAAGCAATAGGGTTGCTAGAAGTTTAGAATGTACACATCATAGACCATTTATCGGTATTCCGGTTAGAAACAATACGGAGACCAAGAAATGAACGCAAAAGGCGAGAGATATTACTATATCAAGAATTCTCAAGAGGTGGTAGAATTACCACGACATTCTTGACATAAAAGGTGGTAACATTCCAAGGTAAAGAAGAACAAATGCTGTATAGCCAGGATCTCAAGGTATAACTCAAAACACGAATAAGTTTGTGTTGGAGGGAAGGCAATAAAGTGGCCAATGATAATACAATTCATCGGGGGCAAGGATGGTATTTCTCATCATGAATTCAATTGATATCCAGGAAGACCTCATAAGGTTGATGATCTTCACGGCACATTGGTCGAGAGATTTCAAGATGTAATCAATCAGTGACAACATCAAATCAAAGGAATGATGAAGCGGAAGGTTATTGGAACCATGGGTAGGGCACAAACTTGAAATCAAGCTTGTTGTTCAAGGTGAATTGATATGACGAGGAAGATCGACGTAAGCTTAGCTCATCATCGAAAGTTGTGCTCCGGGATTAAGGACCAGGTAGCACAGTTAAAATTTAGCACGATAATGATATAGCCGATCAGGCTAGGAATGACATGATCGAGTACAAACTCGGACTTAAAGAAGATTATCAAGAGTTGCTGAACCGTAGGGCAGACTCGGTTCAGTTATCGGTGTCTTTGAGTGTTTAATAACTCAGAGCCCATGAAAACTGTAATCAGTGAGAATGTAGTACTTGATGAAGAACTCATAAGAAGTTATGCAGTTTCAAGATAATCTCGAGATACCAGGGGGGTAATACTCGAAGACGGATCAAAGTAGAGTTTGGACCGAGGTATTGATCCACATGAGACAAGTGCTTACACTTGCATCGAAAATGGTATTTAAAAGAGAACATGGTCGGAACCACGATTGTAAAAGGCCGGATCCCAGATATAAGATGAACTTATACCAAGGGAACTAATATCATTTACAAGAAGCTTCGATGATAAGTTTCACATCGAGTCCATGGGCATGAACGCAAAGGCTCAAGGTCGACTCCCAATTCTTCCATGCATAACCTTTCATTTTACTTCTCGCTTTTGATGAAGCTGTAGTATAGAAATTTTATCTAGCAAAATACCAGAAGAGTATGACTCGTGAGAACTTTCGAGTTCACACAGTTTAGAGAAGGCATATGTTCAACCCATCAGGGCATCTTAGGAGTATATACCACAAATTTCAAGAATAAATAACACCAGCTCGATAGTAGAGCATGTTTGAGAAAGCAGAGGATACAATTTACCAAAGGTATTATGTATCCGAGGAAAGGCTCACAGACTTATTGAATATGAAGGACGCTGTCGGATAAAATCTAGCAAATGATTTGGTGGTCCTCAAGGGATCTGGTGCGAGCATCGGTACTCAACCAGAGGGAGAAACAATGCAAGGAGATCAGACTTTAGAAACAACTGACTAATTCAAGGCTCAAATGCAAAGGAATTATCAACTCCAAGACAAGGGATCAAAAGCAATGCTCTGATCAGGGATGGATAAGTTGAATAGCCTTAAGGGTACAATCAATAGCAATTTGATTGGTCGAGATCCAGCTCATGTTTTAAAATAACGTCTGAGCCGGAAAGATAATTTAAAAGGATCAACTGATGATTGCGTGCATTCGCACTCATGTTGAATCAATAGGATCAAAAAGACGATGCCTAAGGATACTAACGAATATTGCCAGACATATGGAAAGCATCCATAATGCAAGCAGGCAAGTATTGCAGAGCAATAAGCTACTAAGGATTTTTGGAGGATCGAATAGTATTTCGAAGACCATTGTGAAACACATGAACAACTGGGGATGAGTGGATACTCGACAAGTGCGAGGATTTAATTGAAGGGGTATTCATGTGGCAAGGAACTGCTAGGCAGTAGGCACAAAGTATTCTCGGAACAATAGAGAAGACTTCGGGGTATCTTGTAATAACAAGATCAATGGGGGATGATCGTATGAATGGCAAGTGTAAGTAGTTATCCATAAGGATTTTTCGGTGGTCGGTAATAGCAAAAGTGATGGGCACAAAGTCTCGAGAGGAACAGCAAAGAGTATCTTCGGAATCTTCCGGTGAAGCAGGCCATCATCTGGAATGAAGGGGCTCTCCGGGAGAAAGTATTTACGAGATCCTAGAGTCAGAGTTAGTAAATTCATTTTAACCCGAATAGAAGAGAGATCAGAGCCCCAGAGTAAAGATCGAGGAGTAAAAGATCCTAATACCACCCAAACGGCGACGTGTGCCCGTAAGACACACAGCCGTGTTAGTAAAAGTTTTTGCAATGTCTAGACTCGACTTCGGCCAAGGAGTGTGGAAGGGGGATTCCTATAGGCAGTCGGCTCTGATACCAACTTGTGACGCCCCCGATTTAATCGTACACTAATCATACACGCAAACGTGTACGATCAAGATCAGGGACTCACGGGAAGATATCACAACACAACTCTACAAATAAAATAAGTCATACAAGCATCATATTACAAGCCAAGGGCCTCGAGGGCTCGAATACAAGAGCTCGATCATAGACGAGTCAGCGGAACCAACAATATCTGAGTACAGACATAAGTTAAATAAGTTTGCCTTAAGAAGGCTAGCACAAACTGGGATACAGATCAAAAGAGGCGCAGGCCTCCTGCCTGGGATCCTCCTAAACTACTCCTGGTCGTCGTCAGCGGGCAGCACGTAGTAGTAGGCACCTCCGGTGTAGTAGGAGTCGTCATCGACGGTGGCGTCTGGCTCCTGGGCTCCAACGTCTGGTTGCGACAACCAGGTAGAAGGAATAGAGGGAAAAGAAGGAGAAAGCAACCGTGAGTACTCATCCAAAGTACTCGCAAGCAAGGAGCTACATATGTATGCATAGGTATCAACTGGGATAAGGCTAATATAAGTGGACTGAACTGCAGAAAGCCGGAATAAGAGGGGGATAGCTAATCCTGTCGAAGACTACGCTTCTGAGAGCCTTCGTCTTGCAGCATGTAGAAGAGAGTAGACTGAAGTCCTCCAAGTAGCATCGTATAGCATAAACCTAACCGATGATCCTCCCCTCGTCGCCCTGTGAGAGAGCGATCACCGGTTGTATCTGGCACTTGGAAGGGTGTGTTTTATTTAGTATCCGGTTCTAGTTGTCATAAGGTCAAGATACAACTCCGGGTCGTCCTTTTACCGAGGGACACGGCTATTCGAATAGATAAACTTCCCTGCAGGGGTGCACCACATACCCCAACACGCTCGATCCCATTTGGCCGGACACACTTTTCTGGGTCATGCCCGGCCTCGGAAGATCAACACGTCGCAGCCCTACCTAGGCACAACAGAGAGGTCAGCACGCCGGTCTAAATCCTATGGCGCAGGGGTCTGGGCCCATCGCCCTTTGCACACCTGCACGTTGCGTACGCGGCCGGAAGCAGACCTAGCCTAGTGGCTTTCCAGTCCAATCCGGCGCGCGCCACTCAGTCGCTGACGTCACGAAGGCTTCGGCTGATACCACGACGCCGGGATACCCATAACTGCTCCCACGTAGATGGTTAGTGCGTATAGACCAAATGGCCAGACTCAGATCAAATACCCAGATCTCGTTAAGCGTGTTAAGTGTCCGCGAACGCCGAACAGGGCCAGGCCCACCTCTCTCCTAGGTGGTCGGAACCTGCCCTGTCGTTCCGCCTCAAAGATCCACTCGCGGGTGCTCCTACGAGCCGTCCCGTCTTTAGTCACCACATGTATCATATATAAAGTATATAGTATATACCCGTGATCACCTCCCGAGTGATCACGGCCCGATAGTATAGCATGGCAGACGGACAAGAATGTAGGGCCACTGATGATAAACTAGCATCCTATACTAAGTATTAGGATTGCAGGTAAAGGTAACAACAGTAGTAGCAAGGACAGGCTATGCATCAGTATAGGATTAACGGGAAGCAGTAACATGCTACGCTACTCTAATGCAAGCAGTATAGAGAAGAGTAGGCGATATCTGGTGATCAAAGGGGGGGGCTTGCCTGGTTGATCTGGCAAGAGAGAGGGGTCGTCAACTCCGTAGTCGTACTGGGTAGCAGCGGCGTCGGTCTCGGTGTCTATCGAGAGAAGAGGGGGGAGAAACAATAAATATTTAAGCAAGCATATGCATAGTGATGCATGACATGAAAAGTAATGGCGTTAGAGGTGCCCTAACGCGGTAGTAGGTGATACCGGTGAAGGGGGATGACATCCGGGAAAGTATCCCCGGTGTTTTGCGTTTTCGGGTAGAGGACCGGAGGGGGAAAGTTGCGAGTTTGCTATGCTAGGGATGCGTGACGGACGAACGGGCTGCGTATCCGGGTTCGTCTCGTCGATCTGAGCAACTTTCATGTTGAAAATATTTTAATCCGAGTTACGGATTAAAAGATATGATTTTCTAAAGATTTTAATAATTTCTGGAATTTAATTAATTATTTAAATCTAACATTATCCAAAACAGTGTTTGCTGATGTCATCATGACGTCAGCATGACGTCAGCAGTCAATAGGGGCGTTGACTGGTCAAACTGACGTGTGGGTCCAGCGGGGCCCACCTGTCATACCCTGTTTAGGCTAATCAGGTTTTAGCTAAACTAATCATAGTTTAATTAGACTAATTAGTTAATTTGATTAATCTAATTATGATTAATTAACTTAATTAATTTCTTAATTAATTAATTAATTAATTATTATTATTAATTTTAATTCCTTTTTTAATTATTATTTTTTTAATGTTCTGGGCTGGGGCCCCGTTTGGCAGTGGCCCAGAGGGGCTTGCGGGCGAATGGGCGCGCGGGGCGCCCGTTAGCGGGCAGAGCCCACTAAGCCGGCGCAGCAGGGCGATGGTGGCCACGGCGCCTGCCAGGGGAGGCGCCGGTCGCGGCGGCTGGAGCGGCCGGAGACGGGGCGTCGACGGAGAGGGGTGGCCGCGGGCGCAGACCAGCAGCAGCGGAGGCCGGTTGGCGAGGCGGTGGGCGGAGCTGTGGCTGGGGGTGGTGGCGCGGGAGGCGCAGCGGCAGCAGCGGTGCGCGGCCACGGCGGGGCTCGCGCGGTCGCCGTTGATGGATAGGGGAGAGGGAGGAGCAGGGCGGCGCGCGCGCGTGCACGCGGTGGCCAGGGGCGACAAGCGGCGGCGCTTCGGGTGGAGGACGCGGGCCTCCGAGCGGCGCCGCGGTGTAGTGGCCGCGTGCGCTGGGCCGGCGGCGGGCTCGTGCTGGCCGGCAAGCAGGGGCCGCGGGCGTGGTCGACGAGGACGGCCGGAGCGGGGAGGGCTGCAGGATCAGGGGGGGCTGCGGCCGCGGGTGCGCGGGGAGGCGCGGGCGTACGCGGTGATAGGCGCGACGGGGAGTCGGTGACCGCGGCGAGGAGAAAGGGAGAGGAGGGAGGCGCTCACAAGGGGGGGTAGGGCACGCGGCAATGGGGGCGAGGGGGCAGTCGGGGACGAGCGGGCGACGGGGAGCAGGCCGGCGGGGTAGGAGCTCCGGGCGGCGGCGTCGTTCCACGGCGAGGAGGACGGGGCAGGCCGGGGCACGGCGCCGTTATCCTCCCGATCCAATCGGGAGGGAGGGGGAGAGTGGATGCGAGTGGGGGGTGGCGCTCTGGCGTCAGTGATGCGGTCCAACGGCGCCAGAGGCGGGGCGGCGTGGTCGAGGCTGCGCTCCGGGCGACGGTGGGCGGCGAAGGGCGAAGGGGGCGGAGCCGGGTTCGATCCCCCCCTTCCCGATCCAGATCGGGATCGAGCGGTGGGGGCAGAGGAGGGAGAGTGGGGGGGATCGTGTGGGGGTGGTTGGGCTAGGGTTTGCCCAGGGGTGGGGGTTATGGGGGGGAGTGGGGTGGCCGGTTGGGCCAGTTGGGCCGGCCTGGCTAACAGCTGGGCCAGCTGGTCCAGTGGGGGGGGGGGGGTTTCTGCTCTTTTTTTTTGTTTCCTTTTCTGTTTTTTTAATTCTTTCCTGCTTTATTGTAGTTGTATTCTATTTTAGTAAAACAAACTTTTAGTACCTAAATTAGTATTACAACCTAGTCTATAGTCACAAAAAGTCTAGACCCCAAATAACTTAGTTTGACATTTTATTAATTATAAAAGTTATTCAAATAATCATTTTTACTACTGTTTTATTCATCTCATAGTATTTAAACATTTTATACATGTGTGGTTTTCCCCCCATAATTATCTATGCAATATTTGGTTCACTCCGAACATTTTTGTTTTAATTTTTGAAAACTGTTATTATTCACCAAACTTTGAATTTGAATTTTGGACCGGTTTTTGACCTAACGATAGATTAGCAACAGTAACCGAGGTGACGTGGCATGATTAGTGGGGGATTACTGTAGCACGATTATCCGGGCGTCACAACCAGCGTCACCGTCGGTTGAGAAGGACGGCGAGGCAGCCAACAAGCGGAGGCGGCTCGAGCCAAAACCGTATCCGGCGAGCTTGGACTTCATCAGCAGCCTCCCCGATGACATGATGCTCGTCATCATCGGCCTCCTCCCCACAAAATTTGCTGTGCGGACCACCCTGCTCTCCCGGCGGTGGCGCCCCCTCTGGCGCTGCGTCCCCCTCAACCTCACCGTCGACAGCTGCCTCCGCGACGGGGATTCCGAACGCATGGCCGCAGTCTCCAAGATCCTTTCATCGCACCCTGGGCCAGCCAGACGCCTTGACATCCGCATGTTCAGTACCAACTGCAAGGTCCAACCCAAGTTCGACAAGTGGTTCTTATCCCCCGCCCTAGATCAGCTCGAGGAGCTCAGCTTTGAAGCTGGACAATGTCGCTCTCTGCCGCCGTCCGCGGTCCGCCTCACGCCAATGCTGCGCCGCGCCAGCTTCAGCTCCTGCTATCTTTCCCAGATTAATGTCGCGCCTGCCCTTCTTCTCCCTCAACTCAAGCAGCTCGACCTCTTCGACATTGTCATCTCGGAGAAGGCTATGGAGCACTTGCTCCGCAGCTGTACTGCGCTCGAGTACCTTCGTCTTGAGCAGATCCACGGGTTCATTAGCCTCCACATCGCCTCGACGAATCTCCGATAGATTTATGTGTCTTGCTGGCCCCGCAACAAGACATCAATTAGCAAGAGATCACTCCAGTTGTTCCACGTTATGGTCATTGAGAATGCGCCTTTCCTTGAGAGATTGCTTGTATCGGATCTAGAAGGTCCAACAAAAATCAAGGTCATTGACGTGCCGAAATTGATAGCGTTGGTGTACTCGTCTGCCAAATTCTCCGAACTCTTTATTGGATCCGTAATCGTTCAGGTACATCACTCATCTTCTTCTCCGTCTTCTTGAAATTCACATTTCTTAATTTCTTCTTGATGTATTTACGACTGTTTTCCAGAAAATGATTCCCACAAGCTTGACCCAGTCTATGCGCACAGTGAAGATCTTAGCACTAAAATCTATCGGCCCCAATCTGGATCAAGTTGTTGGATTCCTTACATGCTTTCCGTGCACGGAGAAGCTACTCATCGAGGTGAAACTTCTTTCCTATAAGTAAATGATAATCACAACGTAGCTCAATTTTTTTCATAATTTTCCCAAATTACGATGACAAGTGTAGTGTTCAAAACTGCATTTACGCACTGCACCGAAAGAAATGTTTTTAGTATTTTTTCTCACGTGATCACCTGCATCATTTTTATGCTGTACTACTATACTAGCCCAGGCTAGTCATAGTGGAAAGTAACTTAGACTACTCCAGTAACTCTATGGTTACCCTAAGAGCAAGTACTACATCCGTCCTGGTTACTCTTCCAATTTTGTAGTATCAAAATTTGAACATAGATTTAACTGACAAAATGTTAATGCATGTCACTAAGAACTATATAGTTGGATTCGTATTTGAACATAATTTCAAATGGTGTAATTTTTAGTGACATGCATTGGCATTTTCTTAGGTAAATCTATGGTCAAATTTTTATACTAAATACGAGGTAGTATTCCCTCCGTCCCAAAATTCATGTCTTACATTTGTTTAGATACGGATGTATCTAACACTAAAATGTAACTAGATGCATCCGTATTTAGACAAATTTAAGACAAGAATTTTGGGACGGAGGGAGTACAAACGTGGGCTATGTAGGCCAAAACATGTGCTGAATTCACTTGTGATGCATTTGGCATTGATGGCCCTCCATTGCTCACCTGGTGCCCCAATCTGGATCACCTACTTTGCTCCGGTGCCAAATTAACTCACGCAATGAAAAAACACTGCGTGGGAGAGAGAGAGGACTAAGGCAATAAAAACACTTGTTTGGGAGAGTGAGAGGCTGGTGTAGTTCGTTTGATTGATTTTTTTATACATGTGGGTCTGTGTGCACAGCGGTGCCAACTCCCTCACATCGCGAGAGCGGTGCCAAAATCTTTTGATTTGACATCGATGCGTATTATGTGGCATACTTTTGCATAATATGGCATCGGCCACATAGTGGAAGGCAACAAATGCCCAAGCTCTTCACGTGCTCCTAGTTAAATGAGAGGAAACAGAAAGAGAGAGAGAGAGAGAGAGAAAGAAAGAGAGAGAGAGAGAGAGAGAGAGTGAAAAAATATCACTAGCCAGCCAACCCTATCGTATGAGCGAATGATATTGGTACCTCTTGATGACACGGCAATCTTATGCAGCCAGCTGCTCTAATATGTTCTCTTGTTTTGCAGATAAAAAAGATCCGAAAGTGAAAAATGTGCTGCACTATAACAATCTCATCGAATGCCTTGATCTCCATCTTACAGAAATTGATTTGATCGACTACCGAGGTAGCACATTTGAGATTAAATTGGCCAGGTTCTTTGTTCTGGAGGCAAGTGTGCTCAAGGTAATGAGGTTTCGCGTTCTCTGGCGCAACAATGAATGGCGTGCTGATCACCGCAAGTGTCTAAGCCTAAATGACAAAGTCTCCGTAGAAGCTGAATTTGTTTTTGAAACATCAAGTGGCCAGAGACTCGAAGACTTATTTGCCCATTAGTGACTTGTCAGGGCGGTGGATTTTAGTTTGTACGATAATGCTGCGTCCACCTAAAGTAAAGTTCTTACATAAACTTCCTAGTAATTCCCTCTTCGTAGGTGCAGCATTACTCCTAACATTTGTAATATCAGTTTGAAACTTGTAATATTGTTGTGTCCTATTCCTGTGTTTTCAAAATCCTGCAAATCAAACAGGTCCTGAGTTGGTGATGATGTTGTGCCTCCCATCTTTCAGCAATAGCCGTCGGATCTAGATCTGACGCATACAAACCAAGCTTCTACATTTTTGCAAAAAGACGCCCGCACTTGTTCCCTATTTACAAACAAATCCTTGTCTCTCACAATCAGCCTTATCTCCTCCCCACCACATCTAGAAGGCCGTGGAAAAATCTGGCGCGATGGCCGCTGCCGGAGCCGTCCACCCCCAATCTTGGTGTTTCGTGCAATGCACGGGCATCTATGCATGGGAAATTATGTCGAACAGGGCTAGTTGTAAGCAGGCTAGCTCTACAGCCATGATGATAGTGACTGCAGACGGTGAGGCTGACTATGGTATGCCGAACACGACACCTATACTCAGGTGTCATCTCCAGCGCAGGGTCTTGTCACTTCACTGTGAGGAGCAGCACATAATAATTTGACCAACAGGTAGTACAGTGCTAGTACTCCTACTACTACATTGGTAGTACTACTACTAGTACTAGTAGCACCACCGTCTGGATTTAGGAGTACTACCACGTCCATCTGGATTTTAGTATTTGACTAGCAATATCTAGTAATGCATGTCACAAAAAATGTACAACTCCCTCTGTAAATAAATACATGGTGTTTTATTCCTATCGGCGAGAGAACTTAATGTTTTTTTGCTAACTAGAGTACTAATAGGATTACATGCAATGAACTAAACACTGCATGTCATGTTTGGTAGTCTCAAGTCATTGAAAGCATGCACGGCCCACATCTCTCATTGATTGATATGTCACGAAATAAGAAACAAGGAGGGAGTTAATGCACCGTGCCTAAGTATTTTGGGATTATTTGGTTTTCGTAAGGTGACTTACACAACATTTTTGTTTACATGCATTAACATTTTATTAGTTAAATCAAAGGTCAAAACTTGGCGCAAAATGCAAAGGGGACCAATAAACCAGTAAACATCAAACTTCTCTCGTTTGCCCCCAACTAGAGGTCCGGTGAGATGACTATACTGCACCGGCACGGAGGGGGACGCAGCTTTATTGACTTATGGCAACTGCCTTTGGGTGAATGACACGTGGGCCCAGGGGGTGGCTGGCCCACCTATCATACAGCCAAAGGCAGGTGCAGTAGAGGGCCGAGGAGTAGTACGAAATCCTACAAACCTACGCACGCTAACCAAGGGCAAGAGTGATCACTCGAATCGCAAGATCAGTTGACTAGAAGCTAAGCTAGACCCATGGAGGCGATGAGCGCGAGCATCAGCCGGCTGTGCCAGATGGTCCACGACGCCGGCCTGCGGCCCGACCCTGTGGAACGTCTCCAGGTAGTATTGCTTGAGGCCGCCAGGGCGAGGGGCCGCTTGGACAACAGCTTCGTCTCCTTGTTCGACGAGGTCCTCGTCGGTTTCCTCGACAAGTTCACTGTCGTCAAGACTCTTGCGGACGACTTTGACGTAAGCCTCCAGCCGACGCGCCGAGGCTCTGCGATGCCCGCCACCCTCAACGGCCACTATGGTGACAACCTCTTCGACGCACTGGTGGCCCTGCGACTACCCGTCGTCGCGCCGGAGAATGTCCACCTCGAGGTCGCACTCACCGCGCAGCGCCTGGAGCAGCAAGACACCATCGACATAATCACCCACATCTATGCGCAAATCGTCCACAAGGACTACTACATGCAAGAGGAGGACGATAGGACGCTGGCCTTCTTGGACCGCAGGGCAACATTGGACGGCACTGTTCAGAAGCACGTTGAGCTCGCCGCCAACGCCGCTGCTCCTCACACGTCGGTTGGTGACCCGGCGCACTAGGGCGTGAGGATGTCGTTGATGGATCCGTATGTATTTTTATCTTTCCATCAAATCCATGTAGTAGTATATGATACTACAGTAATTATCTTACCTTTTGCATCAACTTCATAATTTTCGTACGTACTCCATGCATGAACGGCGCCAGAACCAAACTTCTCATTACTCTAGGCAAAATCGTTATTTTCTATCTATCAGTCGCGCCATGGAGCAGAACCAAATTTTACAAGTTACGAGTTCAAGAGGAAAAGCCTGCCGTGTTCACGTCGCACTCCCACACGGTTGGTCCGGCATGCCGCTCAAGCGGGAATGCGTGCGGTGTTGCATTTTCACTTACAAGTGGGACCGCAGTTGAGCAAACCGACTATCGGCAAACCCCCACCCCGCCCACCGTGCGATGACGGAGAAAACAGGAGGGAGAATAGATGGTTGTAGCGTGGACTCCAAGAAAATTGGTGTTGGATGGAACTCGTGTGGGTGGAGTGTGACGTACTGCTAGACGTGAATGCTAGTTATGGCCCATGCCACCCCACTATATCGAGGTACGTAGAACAAATTTCCTGCAGTCCGTGCTCAACCCTCCTCTATCTCTTTTCTCAGCCAGCCAGCGGACGCGCGGAGCCCATCGTCTGTTTGCTCACATGCGCCCCCACATGTCAGTGAAAACGCAAGAGGACCCACTGAACCTGCACATCTTTCACCTTGACGTGCTGGTGATGAAAAACAAATCCAATAAAGATCTTCGGTGGCCGCTTTTGGAGTTACTCAAGAGTTGTAAGATTCTATTTATAGTTTAACCCAAGATGCACATCTTGTGGCTTCAACTACCACTCTATTTTCTTTCATGACACGACCTGGATGCTGGATGTCCCACATGTCGGCAAAAGGAGGAAGAACCTGACCAAATCTTCGGTTGTGCTCTCGGATTAGACTAGTTGTGCTAACTTAAAATTTTTATTGTGTACTCCCTCCGTTCCAAAATACTTGACTTCCATTTCTCTAAAAATGGATGTACCTATATACTAAAGCATGTCTAGATACATATATATTTTGACAAATAGAGGGCATGTATTGTGCAACGGAGGGAGTAGAACGGATGCAAGTTTTTGTATTGGGAAGAAGAGTACATCCATATATTGATAGAGCGCAATTTAGTAGATGTTCTATCACTCTTAGCTAGCACAGAGGCTAGAGATGAGATTAGTGCACTTGTTGATACTCCTACTAGAATAGAGGCTAGACATGAGACTAGATGCGAGGAAGCAACGTCTACTTCTTTACACTCGAAGAAGAAAGAAGCACACAAGATCAAGCCTCCGCAGATCAACAATGAATGCATCGAGAAGGCACTAATCCAACTTACAAGAGTAGTAAAATGTATTCTTGTGGTTCTTGTTTTCTTTGGTCTTGCTTTTCTAGTCAAAATTATCGTTGGAGTTCGTGCAAAACGAAGGTCCATTTGGGGTCGTGCGTTGGAATTGGCCTTACAAGTGGGACCGCAGTTAAGGAAACTGACTATCGGCAAACCCCCACCTCGCCCGCCGCGCGATGGCTGAAGTTAGAGAAACGACAAGGTTGAAGAGATTGCTCTAGCATGGACTCCAAGAAATAATATGGTGTGAGATGGATGTCGTGGTGGCGGCGTGTGCCGTACTCCTGGACGTGAATGCTTGTTCTGGCCCATGCCACCCTACTACTCCTACTACTTACTCCTACTATATAGTACTAGTATCGAGGATTCAAGGTGCTGGTTACGTACAGCGAACACATTAACATATGGCTACAGTAAAAACACCCGCCCGACGAGCGAAGCATGTGAAGCTAGTACAAATAGTGTACTACTATTGTTGATTGGCCTCATCCGATAACCTGTTGCAATGCACATACAATAATGTCTTTGGAAAATATTTTTTTGCCTGGTCGCACCACTCACTCAGAGAAGCGACTCGAAAGCCATTCATAAATTTAGTAAGTTTATCACAGGCATATCATTTTATTACATACAGCAGGTCATCAACCCACATCGACAACGAGGATACATTATAAATACTAAAGTTTTCACCACACAACAAATAATAAGCAATGAAATGAACTTCAACTCAACCATTCCTCGGTGTTGGAAACGCTTGCTTTGAACCAGAAGTGATTCTTTGGGACAGGCCATCGATTGTCGATCTGGAAACCAATGCAGGACTGATCATCTAGGCTGAAGCGGCCTACTATATCAGTACCAGGGTAGGGAACCACCCAAATGTCCGAGATATAGACACAGTTGCTTCTCATAAATGGTACTGTTAACGTTGTGTCAACAGCAGTTGGATCGCCTTTCACCATCATCGGATAGTTTTGTCCAAGGAAGAGAGAGTTTTCTCCAAGACTATCAATTCTGTACCAGGGAGAAGGAGTTGGCTCTAGCACACTAGTATCCATCCCGAATACCATGCAATGAGTTTTGGAATAGGTCCAGAGAGTGCGACCATGGGAGACTACACCTGCTTCCTTAGCAGTAACATCATCAGTGGGCTGTATACACACAAGAAGAGGTGATCCATCGGAATTAGTTGCCATGCGCCACAGAGTATATGGGCGCTGCTCGTCCTCATGCTCGTGATCATCACCATCGTCATCTCCCCCTTGTTTATAAAATTTTTCAAGTATAGGTGGTGGGATGTTCACAGGAACTTGGAAACACAAGAAGAAGGTTAATTAGTAAAGGGAAACTTGCTATCCCGCATGCATGTGGATGAAACAATTATAATTACGGTGGAAGACAAACGTATCGAAACTACGAGGATCCCATGCAAAAACAGTGCCACGAGTGGTGGCAGCAAACACAAGGCCCTCGTATTGAATTGCATCACAGTACTCATCTGTGTACAAAAATTGTTTTTTGAGCAATATCCATCGAGTCGAACCACGAAGGACGGCAACAAGCTTGTCGAAGATAGCAACAACTTGATAGTTGTTGTAATTCCAAGAGCGGTTGGGAACTCGACAAATTGCTATCTTCCGTAGAAGACAGTCACCATGATCGTATTTGAACGTGCGTACAATACCGGTGTGCTTAACCTCTGGGCATTCTGCTGAGATTTTTGGAAGTGGAACCCGGTCACGAGTGTACACATTCACAAGTTCCCACTTGCAGTTGGACCCAATGTAAACAACCCAATCTCCATTTGCGCCCGCCCAAGCCTTGCCCTCAAGCGATGGCACCTTAACATCATACATATCATTATCAAGCGGCATCAACTGGCACAGGTCGAGGCCTCCGTGGTGCAGGCGCTAGTCATCAGGGTCACGGCGAAGAAGATAGGGGAGATCAAACCGCTCCTTGACTCTTGGGTTCTTTGTAATGATGTTATTAGTTGAGTCGAGAATGGGCTTGAACGAACCTGCCATGCTAGCCGAGGTGATGACGTTGCACCGATCAATGAGTTCCTCCACCATGTCATCTTTCATATCGGGGCAAGAATAACGGGGTCGTTTCCGGCCTGTTCCCTCCATGGAGAAGACGATCGAACAATGGCAGAAGAAAGGGTGAAGGGCTGAAGGAAAATGGACGAGGGAGAGGAAGAGCATGCGACAGCAGTTCCAAATTGAGAGGGAAAGGCGAAGAGTCGGTGGACGGTTGCGAGTTTGCCACGGTTCACGAAGAGGCGCCCCGGCCTACACGTCCGTTCGGAAATACTCCTACTACTCGATGTCGTCTCACTGATATGTTGGAACGGGACCACATGTCAAGGAAACATGGTGTGTAATTTCTCGTGCAAAATGTGATCTGGCCGCGTTGGCCCGAGGTGCCGCATTAGTTATCGACCTTTATTTTTTTAATGGCGTGCCGATCAGTTTTGAAGCACGACTAACTGGTACTGTACGCAGAGAAAATATAAACTACTCTACCACTACTCCACCTCCAGTACTAGTAGTATAAAAAGATATATAGGCTGGAGCTTGAGCGCTTTCTTGCTAAGGGCTGCCCACTTCCTTCTCACACTACCACCCTGTCTCTAGATCTAAAAAAGACGGCCCCTCTATCCCTCCTCACCGGCGGTCACAGATCCACCTGGGAAGAAAAGGACGTGCAGCGTTGGCGCACTCGTCGTCGGCGAGCGAGGTCACGCGCTGACGACAAGGTCGTCCTCTCAGACCTAGCGCCCGCGCGGGATGGCCTCCGTCCCCAAGCTCGCTGCCGTAGTGTGTGCGGAGGATGACAACCACGAGCGAACCACTTCCCACCGACCCTCAGGTATGCTACCTCTTTTTGAACCATAACCTTGTTCTATTGCCCCATCTGCCACGTCGTTGCATGTGGATCTTTTTCCACTCCACCATCTTCCCAATTTGTTATCCTCTGCTCTGCTGGCCACGCACACAAACACCATAATTTGCACTATTAAAGGAAACACTACTTCATGCAGACTAATCCATGTCTGAGTTGAATAAGGAAAGGAAGGGAGACTATACTGTTCAAGAGAGTAGGCATCGAACCCGCATCTAGGTTGAAAAGGGGAAAATCAGTAGCTAAGGAACGAGTCTCATGTCTCTTGGTTGAAGAAGGGTAGATAGGCATGACAACACAATAGAAAATGACCAGGTCCTCGCATAGGAAAAAGGTGGCTAAAGAGAACAAAAATGGGATGTAATCCACATATGCTGCCTGGATATTTGTTGCTCTGGGCAACCATACCTCCCTCACCACTCTGCGTCTGTGGAGGTACATCGTACTGGTGCGCCCACTATCCGAATGGGCCTCCCATGCTCTTATTGCCACTATTTTGCTGTTAGTATAACACCAGCACTCAAGTCAATCAATGCTACTGCTAAAGTGATGCCACATTTAACTAATGCCGCTCTCAGTCTAATGACACCGATAAATTTAAGCAATGCCATTTAATGTCACTGGATTATTTCAGGGTTAGCTGTTGATTGTGGATGTATTAAAAAAATTCAGCTAAGGCATTCTAATGCTGTTGCACAGCCAGTATACCAACGATGAAACTTGTTACTACCTTCAGATTTTTGCACTGTTAATGCTTATAGATTACATACCTCACTTTCATGAGATAAGTCAAATTTTTTTTGTACAGTGTCACCAAAATGCCAAGGCGCTGATGTCATTTTATTTTGGTTAAACTGCACAGATAATTATGAAGACAAGAGGAAAGGTCAAGAGTGGGCACCTCCTTCTCCGGCTGTTCTCTTGATTCGTTCGATCAAGTTTTTATGTTTGATCGATTATCAAAATTGGGATAGCAATTTTTAAGGTCCCCCCGAGTTCGAAATGATATTTACCTTGGAGGTACATGGTTTGCAGTTTTTTTATACTGTCATTAGTTTATAATGCTAGTTACCTTCATACTTTTGTATTTGGTTTAATGCTCATGCACAGCTAGTATACCAATGCTGAAACTTGTTACCTTTACATTTTGTATTGTTAATTCTTATAGAAACCTTCCAGTGCTAGAGTTTATTGAAATCTGTTCAGTAAAACCATTGTACTATACCCTATAATAAACTAACTACTCTACTATTGCACTAACCACTGGATTAGTGTATATTTGTAGTATTCGAATGGTGTTGCATTAGCGTATGGACATAAATAAAGTATGGCAAGCTTTCCCAGATATGTGCTCAAGAAAACTACTACCTGTTTTTCTAAATACTAGACGTTTGGGTACTTGAAATTGAACCGCGAAAACCTCTTATATTAAGGAACAAAGGGTGTAGAGTTCACTCAAATTATCCCGGTAAAGCTAGTCACACCTTTGTTAAAATTAATGTTCATTATGTTATCGGAGGAGGTCTATATGTTTTTCTCTAATGCCTGTTGACTACATACCTGACATCATGATGTAATGTTAAGTCATTTCCTTTTGTACAGTATCACTGAATTGTCAAGGCAGTGATGGCATTTTATTTTAGTAGAACTGCACAAAATTTGTTTAAAAGAAGAGGAAAGGTCAGGAATGGCTTAGTTTTTCAGAAAAAACTATGTATGCCTTCCTGACATCAGCTGCTGTTGCTTTATTTATTCCTTCAAACAGGTGGTTAGAAACAGTCTTGCTACCTTTTCCCATTAAGAAATTGGAATGCTTATATTTGTGAGTCTATGCTTCAACTAGTGCCACTTTTAGAGTAATCACACTTTCAATATCTATGCAAACAGGGATGCTCGATTTTAGTGGAACTGCACAAAAAGTCCAACTGGTTCAACATTAGGAGCATGTTTTTTTCCAAATCTTTATATCCAATTGGTGGCACTATGAGCTGTTCATTACGAAGGTACATGGTTTGCTACCATCTTGCTACTCTTTTTGTACTATCATTAGATAGTAGTACTAGTGGTTTGCATGTGAATTTATTGGCAGGGTGGACCTACATTGGAGGTGCAGGACATGATTCAATGATTGGATGCTCAATTTCGGTTGTATCGATTTCACCTCTTCCATCACTGCGAACATGGATATCCTTGGTATGATGAAGAATAGGCGCTATATTTCTGCTCTGAACCAGCAAATCAATTCAGTATGAAATTGTCCAGGGCAAAACATAACTGTATCAGATTGTCCAGTGCAGAACATGACAGATGCTAAGCGGAAGAGACATGTTTAAACCGAAAATACAAGGTGTGGTATATGTTTACTAACTACTTGATATTTGTGCAGACAGAGATGTCTGCCCATTGCTCTTTGGCAAACAAACAAAGTGTCCGCAATTTTGGTTAAACTGCACAAGAGAATAGTATAGTCACTGCATGCAGTGCCATTTGAAAATAGACACAGAAAGATTGGATAGTCACTTCATGGACTGCAGAAAAGTAGTACTGTACTATTTATTGGCCAACACTAGGTGCTTCATTGCTTTGGTCTGATTATACAATGGGCATCATTTTGCCTAAGTTAAAGTTTGTATTCCAAAAATAGTCTCGCGGTGTGATCGAGAGAAGACCAAATCATATTGGAGTGGATGTTCGTCCATCATGTGTGGTTCATTCTCATGGTTTCAGCTGTTGGTGAAACCACTTACGTTTGCAAGAGGAATTGTAGACTTCACAAACAAATTTGTCTTTCAGTTTGTACTGAATGTTGGCCAAGAGAAGCATCCATGTTAGTAGGAAGAACAGATGTTTTTTCTAGATCTTTGCTTTCGGAGCTACATATTTGTATATGATCTATGAATCATTGAGATGCATTAACATGTTGATCTTATGTATGGGAATCATACTAGTTAGTTTTAGTTGTGACGCAAGATCTGAAGTGGCTGATCTTTGCTTTTGGAGCTACATACTTGTATATGATCTGTGAATCATTGATATGCATTAATAGTTACTTATTTCTGTTCGCTCAGTGTTTACAAGTTACTGATCGATCACTAGCTAGCCTACAAATGCGCTCCTGGCAGTTTTATTTGCAACGCAAGATGCGAAGTGGCAGTTTTTTGAAAAAAAATGCCTACCTCTGAAGAAACTGACAAGCAACACTATCGATCCTACACGGATAAAAATGCCTACCTCTGAAGAAGTTTAAGCCTAATTAATTCCGTGAGCAAAGCAGCAAGACCAAGGCATGGCAATAATTACCGGCATGCAGAAGTTTAAGCCTAATTAATTCCAGCGATTTAAGTGGCTGCATGCGTGCCCTCGGCTGCGACTCATTGCATGCTGCTTCGCGTACTGCCTACGAGCGATTTTGAGTGCCTGCATGCAGCCGGCCGTAATTAAGGCAGCTAACTGATGCGAAAAAATACACGCTTTAATTGTTGCAGGCTTTTTAAATCTGTGGAATCATTATTGACAAGGAGGGAGATGATTCGAGTGCACTTGTTTGACCGCCATGCCGGCGTGCGACCCAGACGGGACGTGACGGCACAGTCATAATTTCAGTTTCTCTAGTTTTCCACGGCAAGCTGGCGCGCTAAGCCATTATGCATTGAATTCCGATGACCATCGCGCTACCTTCCACCTATAAGTACTGCTTCCCAGCCTTCTCCGGTGCCACCGTGACCCAACTCTCCATATTCTCATAAGTCCCCACCGGCCCGACGTTGCTTTCCACGTCCGCCATGCCCCCACCCATCCGCGGTAGGCGGTCACGACCGGAACTAGTGTTCAGCTTTTCACCGGAAGGCAGACGAAGGGAGGAGGCATTCTATCTATCTTTAGATGGCAATGCGGAGATCGAGGAGTTGTTGGAGCGCGACCGCATGGCGGAGGAGCAGGAGTTGTTGGAGCACGACCGCCTGGCGGAGGAGCAGCGTATCGCCAATTTGCGCCGCCAGCGGGACATGGAGCAGTAGCGCACCGACGCTCTGAGTCGCGAGTAGAGCGCCCGCAACTGGGCCGACTACGTGGAGGCCGGCGCCCGGCAAATAGCCCTGGAGGCTGTCAGGCATGCACACGTTCGAGACGCCAATTTTTACTACCAGCTTGTCAAGTGCGTTTCCCACTTGGAAGCCGAAGCTTCGATGGACCACGCCGGCATGGAAAGGGCCAACGCGCACCAGCAACGCGCCTTATCGCACCTCTTGCAAGTCCGAGGCGAGGCGCACGACGCCGGTGCCGGCGTTTAGCGTGTACCACAGATGGCGGTCGGCATCGTCTAGTTAGCTAAGAGTAAGTTAGTACTTGTACGCTACTAGAGTATTAGTGGGAGTAGATAGTTAACTTGGCTATGATGGTTGTCAATGTGGAAGTTCAGTACTCTATATGTGGATCAGACCTGTTACTTTGCTCTGAATGTTGAACTTTCCGTTTGAACGTATGGAATGGGCTGTTATTTTTTAATGGGTTGTATTTGTCCTCCACGGGTTTAGAGGCTGACTTGTGGGCCTAGCAAGTTGATGCGTACACAATCAGGAGATGATTGTATGTGGAGAGGATGACAGCAGCGACCCGCCAAGGTCATGGCAGTACGCAAGCAAGTGCCTCCTTATTTCAAGCCAATAAAAATGGCTCCTCGTAGTGGATTTCTGACATCTGGGTCCCATGCCATTGTCAACGTAGTCAATAAACGAGAGAATTGCACAACGAGCGGCTGACACCAGGGACCCAACAGCTTGCCCAGTTATTTTTGTTTTGGGTTAATTTGATAAATGCCACTCCAAATCTAGTGTATCCGAGAAATTCGACTGCAATTTCCAAACTTTGAAAAATGCCATTTCATGCCATTTCTAGTGGCATTCTTCGAAGTCTGGAGTGGCATTTTTCAAAGTTTGCAAACTGCAGTGACGTTTTTCAAAGTTTGCAAAAATTGTAGTGGCATTTTTCAAAGTTTGGAAATTGCAGTGGCATTTTTATGAATCGCCATAATTGGAGTGGCATTTATCTAATTTGTTTTTGAGACGGAAGCAGGGTGTCAACTAGGCTATGCGGGACACTCTGGCCTGTCTAGACAACCTTTTCTTTTATGTTTACCATAGACCGGCCCAGTAGGTTTTTTTTTCTGAAAATGGCTAGCACAGTTTTTTTGTGATTTGTCAAGTAAGTCGCTTTATCAGGCCTGTTGGGCTGCAAATCTTTCAAGATGAGGAGAGCTTCATTCGGCTGGCCGAGAAAATGGCCTATCAGTAATGAGAAATGGGATGTACATTTTCAAAACACATCAAACCGGCAATTAGTTTCAAATATCTTTTTTTTCATTTCGAGATTTTAAATTGCATTGATTTTTATGGGAGGACAATTTATTAGATTTTATATTGATATACATTTATTTTTAAAATCAGTCTGAATGTGACTCGAAATTTCGGGATTAAAAATAGTTCAGACCGCACCGACATATGCAAAATTTTGTATAATTTTTTAAGCATGGCCACAATATGGGCTGTATTGCTAACACAATGAATATGGGCTCCAAAAAAACCCATAACAATTAGCAAATGGGCTGTAAATTATTTGAAATAATGGCAGATGGGCTGTATGCTGTTTTCCACAGATTTGAGGATTTCCACAGATGGCATGTATACTGTTGGATGTCCATCCAATAGCCGTCGTGCTTCTTCAATCTCTGCTCTTCCTGCTCCAGCCGCTCAAACAAGCGCCGGCGGGACTGCCTGCTCCCTCCTCCCCGCGGCCGGTTGTGCTGTCGCGCATGCCTCACCGCCCCACCATACTCCCATTGCTGGCCTAGCCATCCCTCTACTCACCCACACCTGCTATTATTCTCCGGCGACGGCAGACGAACCAGTAAACCCTCGTATAGTCGTACTCCCCCCCCACGTGGGAAACAAAAACAACTGCCGAGTCTTCCCTGCCTCCGTGTCGTTCCCTTCCTAGGCCTCGCCATCGTCCACCGCCCTGGTGCTCTCGGCGTGGCGTGGTCAATATGGTCAACAACCGACATGCATCTGAAGTGGACTGTACGTGGAGAGGCCGACAACTGGGTCCCCGGCCGCACGCAAGGAAATTCCTCCTTATTACGCGCAAAATAATGATTCCTCCACGTGACATCTGGGACCCACCGAAAGGGCCTCTGTATTTCGCGAAAAAACGTTACCGCCCCTAACAGGTCGGACCCACCAGCTATATCTTTGCACGCAAGGAAGTGCCTCCTTATTACGCACACAAAAATAAATACTCCCCTTGCTAGCTGGGACCCAGTATAGTGGGCCTACTAAGTTGACGGGGACGAAGGGCTTTGTCAACTTAGTAAATATGCACGATTCTAGCTCGACTAACCGTACGATGTCCATCCAACGGCCGTAGTGCTTCTTCAACCTCTGGTCTTCTTACTCCAGCCGCCCAAAGCAGCGCCGGTCGTGCCGCCTGCTCCTGCCTCCCGTGGCCGGCTGTGCTGCCGCGGAGGCCTCACCGCCCCCATACTACTCCCACCGCTGGCCAGGCCATCCCTCCACTCCACTCACCCACACCCCCTGTTATTCTGCGGCGACGGCAGCGCAGCCGAACCAGTGAACCCTCGTACTCCTCTCCGCGTGGCACTACAAGAAACCTGTTAATCCATGACGGATTTCCGGTGACAGATTCGAAATTTGTCATGAACCGCCTAGTACAGACCCGCAAGCCCACTAAAGCCCGCCTAAAGCCCTAAACTTTCCCTTGTATAAAAGCTAACCCTAGACACTCGTGTCCCCAATCTCTTCCTCCATCCGCCGCGAGCATCCCTCGCCTCTCCTCTGCCCCTTCCTCCGCCTCCGTGATGACCCGAGATCCATGGCTACAGCGGCTGCCCGATGGAAGCGGCGGCCAAGCCTAGCCGCTGTGGCGCGCCTCTGCTGCTCAAAACCAACGACCTAGGCCATGGATCTGCCGCAGTGGCCTTCCTCCTCTGTCTCCCAGGCGGCGCATCTGCCTTTCCATCTGGAGATTTGGAGCAGCAAGCGCCGGATGCGGGAGGCTCGAGCTCGACCTCGCCGACAACGTCGCAAGGTCCCTCCCTTCTTCCCCCCAATCGTCTCCTCTCTCCTTCATTACTTCATTTTCTATCCCATCCCCAATCAATGTTTCTTGATTCGATTCAAATGTGCAGGAGCTCTCCGCCTCTTCAGTTCAATGGATGGCGAAGACCGGGACCCGGACGAGCTCGATGGCCAGGTCCTCCGCCCCGACCACCATGATTCCGCAGAGAACAAGAAGGTCGACCCTTCTCCCTTAGTTTTTCGTTTCTTTCCAAGTGATTGCTGCTTTGCTCTAGCGTAGTTCTCCAGGAGCTGTCCTTTTTTCTTGGACTGAACCCAACATAGAAAATGTGGCCACTTTGTTTCCTGATACTGGCAAGTTCCTGCCAACGATAGACTAGTACTGCTGGCTATTTGTTTTTTTCTTCTCTCACCATGCAAGCACTACCAGTGTAGAATTTGTGAGATCCGCTGGTTTGCTAAGCAACTACTAATTTAATAATTAAATTCTCATGAGATGCTTCTATTGGTTCCGTGTATTTTTCTTGTTTATGGAATAAAAGTTATTCATTAATATCACTCAGTCGATTGACCAACCGTAAGATTATTAACTTGGGCTGCTATTACATTGCTACCCTGTTATATATCATGTGCAAACTTTCTACTCTCTCCGTTCCAAAATAGATGACTCAACTTTGTACTAACTTTATACAAAGTTGAGTCATCTATTTTGGAATGGAGGGAGTATGTGTTATCATAATTTGGTTGATCTGTCCTCCTTGCCAACTCTCGCTCTTGCACTAATTACATACAAGTCTAGTGTCAAATCCGTGAAATGTACTTACTACCATCATTTGGTTGCAGCAAATATTACATATTTTGTTCATCGCACCTTGTCGTAGTCACCGACAAGATATTATTTGCAGCCATCTTGGATTGTAATAATTGGGTTTATTTACTATTATTCTGTCAGATTTTTCTCATGCTAGTTTTCTGGTTTGTCTAGCCTGAACAGCCTCTAACATTGAGATATTGGCTATACAACAGAGGTTTCCCTGCAATGGTGAGCCATGGTGACAGAACAGTGGAGGTTAATACATATTCCGAGCACTTCGGCCATCGCCTAACTTTTTCATTAGCATCAATATAAAACTGCAATGACCACACATTATAGCTAATATTTTAGTTTGAAATATCTGCCATGCTGTTTTAACACTAGAAGCTCAAGAACATGATACATTTTTTAGAGCATGCTGTATAAAAACAATTTATCTAGTTTTATGGCTCTTGTTATACTTATGGGTCTGCTAAGATTTTAGCTAGTTTTATCTACCTCGTGTCCACTTGTTCTGTTTGGTTGAATATAAAAATAATTAGGATGTAGTTATCATTACACTATCAATGATAGCTGCATGTAGTTACTCCAACATGTGATTCACATTATTTCTGAAAGAGGCAAAAGCTTTGCCTTGCATATTAAGAAAGAGAAAAACTGTCAACTGTATGTGTATGCTAGAGTTGCGCATGTGTAACCGAGACATCTGCTCACAAATTGCTGCCAGTCTATTTCCTGTAACCATGTAAATGGATTATTTGTTAGACGGAACTCCTTTGGAATTTTCTTAAAGTTGCTTGATCAGTATGTAAGATTTTTCTTATCATGCCATATTTATTGGTTCAGCCATCAGAGGCTTCATGTTGTGCATATGTTTGTTATCATGCCATATTTTTGGCGTGTAGATACTTTGCTATTCTCATTTGTTGGCACTGTAAGATTTAAGAACTTCTGACAGTATGTAATTCTTTTTTGTTTGTTCTAATTCTCTTATTTCTACTATCTATTCATATCACAAGTATCTAATGTTGTTGTAAATATGCTAAGGTATGAGGACGGAATGATAATTGCCTTCAGGTGGTCTGATGAGAAGAACCTCAATGATATAGTACTTAGTTCTGTGATGTGTGTTTCGATACTTGATAGTAATTATATTATTTCTAGTACTTATTCATATCTACAAATATCTAAGGTTCTTGTAAATATGCAGGTAAGATTGGGAAGTGGGCTACATGGTGCTGATTGTGCCAGCCAAGACATGATGGTTGCCATCACGAGGGCTGACAGCAAGAACCTAAATAGCAGCCTGGACAGTTTTTATTTTTTGTTGATGTAAAATGAATTGTACTCATTCCTAACTGTGATGTGTGATATATTTTGTCAATCTATATTGTAAGTTATCATTTTGTAGAGGATTTTGTAAACTGCTATGTTGTAGATACATACAGCTGGCTGCATACTACTTGAATTGTGTAATGTTATACACTTTGCAAATACTTTTTTTGGACCAAAATTGGCATTAGGATTTGTCTAATGCACTATGCCAAAAACGTATCGGGTAAAAATTCGGCTGAAAGAAATGGGCTAATGTGCTCAGCCATGACGAACTTTGTGACGGAAAATAGTATCCATGTAGGTAGCCACGTCATTTGAATCTGTCAATCATAAATCCTACATGGCGTTAGTCCATGACGGCTTGTTCTATCACAATGGATTGGGCCTGGGCGGGCTTGGGGCAGGTCCATGACGGACAAGAACCGTCATGGAACATACGCTGTCCAATTATGACGTGATATACATGACGGATTTTGAATCTGTCATGGCCGGGCACCCATGACAGTTTCCATTGATCCATGATGGATGAGAATCGTCACGTATTAACAGATTTCTTGTAGTGTGGGCATACATTGCCGTGTCTTCCCCGGCTCCGCGTCGTCCCCTTCCTAGGCCTCGCCGTCGTCCACCGCCGTGGTGCTCTCGGCGCGGCGTGGTCAATGTGGTCAACGACCGAATTCCATCGGAAGAATACTGTACGTGAAGAGGCTGATAGCTGGGTCCATGGCAGCCACAAGGAAGTGCCTTCTTATTACACGGAAAATAATTATTCCTCCACCTGACAGTAGGGACCCACCGGACGCCCACCAGTATTTCGCGAAAAAAACATTTGCCCCTGACTGCTGGGACCCACCCGAGGGCCACCGTATTTCGTGAAAAAAATGTTCCCCCTGCTGTCAGCTCAGACCCACCAGAAGTGCCTCCTTATTACGCACAAAAAAATGAATACCCCCTGCTAGCTGGGACCCACCTTGGTGGGAGGCTGACTTGTGGGCCTAATAAGTTGACGGGGACGGAGGGCTTTGTCAACTTAGTCAATATAAACAATTCTAGCTCCAAGGACCGTACGATGTCCATCCAACGGCCGTAGTGCTTCTTCAACCTCTGGTCTTCTTGCTCCAGCCGCCCAAAGCAGCGCCGGTCGTGCCGCATGCTCCTGCTTCCCATGGCCAGCTGTGCTGCCGCGGAGGCCTCACCACCCCCTACTATTCCCACCGCTGGCCAGGCCCTGCGGCGACGACAGCCTCACATCGCAGCCGAACAAGTGAACCCTCGTACTCCTCTCCGCGTGGGCTTCCACTGTCGCGTCTTCCCCGGCTCCCCATCGTCCCCTTCCTAGGCCTCATCGTCGTCCACCGCCCTGGTGCTCTCGGCGCGGCATGGTCAACGTGGTCAAGGAACGACTTCCATTGGACGTGGATTGTACGTGGAGAGGCTGACAGCTGGGTCCACGGCCGCAGCAAGGAAGTGCCTCCTTATTATGCAGAAAACAATGATTCCTCCACCTGATAGTTGGGACCCACCGGACGGGCCACTGTATTTCGCGAAAAAAATGTTTCCCCCTGACTGCTGGGACCCACCAGCTACATCTTCGCACGCAAGGAAGTGTGTCCAGGCAAAAAAAAAAACGATTCTCCCCCCTGACTGCTGGGACCCACCAGCTACATCTTCGCAGGCAAGGAAGTGCATAACAGTCGGGACCCACCTGGTCGAAGCGTACGTAGCGTTGTCATTCTGGTCGCGAACGTGTAGATACATATATACTGGTGGATGTAGAGGCACGCACGTGTCATAGTAGAGGCGCGTACGTGTCGTCGAAGAGGCGCGCACGTAGCTTGTACACATACGTACAACGGTCAGGGTGCAAGAAAGAAAAATACGGCCACGTATGTGTACATACGGGCGGGGTCTCGAACGCCTACTCGCGCATACGTACGGCCAGGGCTCGTGTACATGCCTGGGTCAGAATGGAGAAACAGCGTCGTCGTCGTGTTCATGGGGAGGCAACGGAATGCGTCATGTTCATGGGGAGGCAACGGAATGCGTCGTGTTCATCGGGAGGCAACGGAATGCGTCGTGTTCATCGCGAGGCAACAGAACGCGTGGGAGCCAACCGGCTGGGTCAGAATGGAATGAGTGGTCGTGTTCATCGGGAGGGCTTGGATGGAACAGGCGACGGGAACGAGTCCTGGCGTATCGCACAACAGAGGAAACGGACCTCCTACGTTCTGAATGGGGTCCTGTTGATCGTGAGGGGTCTGGCGTACCGCAAAACGGAGGAAACGGACCTCCTATGGTCGAACCGGGGGTCCTATTGATCGGGAGGGGTGTGGCGTACTGCAAAACGGACAAAACGGACTTGTGATGGAGCGCTACGGTCGAAACGGTGGTCCTGTTCATCGGGAGGGGTGTGGCGTACCGCAAAACGGGACTCCAATGGATACTGTTCATCTCCACCATCGACCTCCTCCAGCCTCCACGGGCTCCTGTTCATCCAGGCTCCACGGCGCTACTCCACCGGCTACTGTTCAACCACCCCTCCACGGGCACCCCTCCACCGTTTACTGTTCATCCAGCACTTCACACCACGGGGTCCTTGAGGGAGTCCTGGATTAGGGGGTGTCCGGATAGCCGGACTATACCTTCAGCCGGACTCCTGGACTATGAAGATACAAGATTGAAGACTTCGTCCCGTGTCTGGAAGGGACTTTCCTTGGCATGGAAGGCAAGCTTGGTGATACGGATATGTAGATCTCCTACCATTGTAACCGACTTTGTGTAACCCTAACCCTCTTTGGTGTCTATATAAACCGGAGGGTTTTAGTCCGTAGGACAACATACACAACAACAATCATACCATAGGCTAGCTTCTAGGGTTTAGCCTCTCTGATCTCGTGGTAGATCTACTCTTGTACTACCCATATCATCAATATTAATCAAACAGGACATAGGGTTTTACCTCCATCGAGAGGGCCCGAACCTGGGTAAAACTTTGTGTTCCTTGCCTCCTGTTACCATCCGGCCTAGACGCATAGTTCGGGACCCCCTACCTGAGATCCGCCGGTTTTGACACCGACATTGGTGCTTTCATTGAGAGTTCCTCTGTGTCATCTCCGTCGGGCTTGATGGCTCCTACGATCATCAATGGCGATGCAGTCCAGGGTGAGACCTTCCTCCCCGGACAGATCTTCGTCTTCGGCGGCTCCGCACTGCGGGCCAATTCACTTGGCCATCTGGAGCAGACCAAAAGCTATGCCCCTGGCCGTCAGGTCAGATTTGGAAGCTTAAACTACACGGCTGACATCCATGGGGACTTGATCTTCGACGGATTCGAGCCACTGCCGAGCGCGCCGCACTGTCACGACGAGCATGATCTAGCTCTGCCACCGAACAGTGCCCTGGAGGCCGCACCCGCATCGGCTTCGACCCTTAATTCGGAGCCAACTGCGCCGATCAAGGATGGGTGGTTGGACGCCGCCTCGGGGGCTGTGATCCCAACGGCGATCGAGCCGAACACTAGCCCCTCACTCTGCAAGACTCGTGACTCCAAGGAGCCGGACTCCTCTCCGGACTCCAAACCCTCCGCGCCCCTGCCGATCGAATCCGATTGGGCGCCGATCATGGAGTTTACTGCCGCGGACATCTTTCAGCACTCACCTTTCGGCGATATTCTGAAGACACTAAAGTCTCTCTCTTTATTAGGAGAGCCCTGGCCGGACTACGGTCAGCAAGGTTGGGATTCGAACGATGAAGAAATTCAAAGCCCACCCACCACCCACTTTGTAGCCACTATCGACGACTTAACCGACATGCTCGACTTTGACTCTGAAGACATCGACGGTATGGACGCCGATGAAGGAACGATGAAGAACCAGCGCCTATCAGGCCTTGGAAAGCCACCTCGTCATATGACATATACATGGTGGACAACCCAAAAGAAGGAGATGGCCATGGAACAGCGGAGGATGACCCCTCCAAGAAACAGCCTAAGCGCCGGCGTCAGCGGCGCCGCTCAAAATCCTGCCAAAACAAATACGGTGATTCCAGCACGGGAGATAATAATACTCCGGAAAGTGCCGAAGAAAAACCCCTCCAGCAAGATTTAGCACAGGAGGATGGAGAAACCATCCCTCATGAGAGAGCGGTAGACAAAGAGGTCGAGGACGATAATTATATGCCTCCCTCCGAAGATGAGGCAAGCCTCGACGACGATGAATTCGTCATGCCAGAGGATCCCGTCGAGCAAGAGCGTTTTCAACGCAGGCTTATGGCCACGGCAAGAAGCCTCAAGAAAAAACAGCAACAGCTTAGAGCTGACCAAGATTTGCTAGTCGACAGATGGACTGAAGTCCTTCCGGCCGAAGAGCATAAACTCGAACGCCCCTGCAAGAGCTACCCAAAGCGCAGGTTGCTACCCCGATTAGAGGAGGAAGCACTTGATGCGGCCGACCGGCCACCTCGTGGCTGCGACAGAGAGGCCTCTCGGCCCTCCACTCAAGCCGCACCCCGTACCAAGGCACGGGAATATGCATCGGACTTACGAGATATGTTGGAGGACAAGGCAAGGCAAACAAGCTCGATCTATGGATCGCGCGGGTGCCCCACGGCTTGAGACGGTAACCGTCACGCCGGCCACAAATTCGACAGGGCCGAACACAGTAGACAAAGCTCATTGGAGCTATGTCATGATATAGCCCAGTACAGAGGCGCCGCACACTCACTATGCTTCACAGACGAAATAATGGATCATCAAATCCCTAAAGGTTTCAAACCCGTAAACATCGAATCATATGATGGCACAACAGATCCTGCAGTATGGATCGAGGATTATCTCCTTCATATCCACATGGCCCGCGGCGATGATTTCCATGCCATCAAATACCTCCCACTCATGCTTAAAGGACCAGCTCAGCATTGGCTTAACAGCTTGCCAACAGGATCAATCAGTTGTTGGGAGGACCTCGAAGCCGCATTCCTCGACAATTTCCAAGGCACTTATGTGCGACCCCCAGATGCCGATGACCTAAGTCACGTAATTCAGCAGCCAGAGGAATCGGCCAGGCAATTCTGGACGCGGTTCCTAACAAAGAAAAATCAAATAGTCGACTGTCCGGACGCTGAGGCCCTAGCAGCCTTCAAGCACAATATCCGTGACGAGTGGCTTGCCCGGCACCTTGGACAGGAAAAGCCGAAGTCTGTGGTAGCACTCACGACACTCATGACCCGCTTTTGCACGGGAGAAGACAGCTGGCTTGCTCGTAGCAACAATATGACCAAGAACCCTGGTAATTCGGATACCAGGGAAAGTAGTGGCAGGTCGCATCGCAACAAGCAGAAGCGCCGCATTAACAGCGACAATACTGAGGATACGTTAGTTAATGCCAGATTCAAAGGCTCTAAATCCGGTCAGCGGAAAAAGCCATTCAAAAGGAATCCTAGGGGCCCGTCCAGTTTGGACCGAATACTCGACCGCTTATGCCAGATACATGGCACCCCCAAAAAGTCGACCAATCACAACAATAGGGATTGTTGGGTGTTCAAGCAGGCAGGCAAGTTAAATGCCGAAAATGAAGACAAGGGGCTGCATAGCGATGACAGCGAGGAGCCCCGGCCGCCGAACAACAGTGGACAGAAGGGTTTTCCCCCACAAGTGCGGACGGTGAACATGATATACGCAACCCACATCCCCAAAAGGGAGCGGAAGTGCATGTTAAGGGATGTATACGCGGTAGAGCCAGTCGCCCCAAAGTTCAACCCATGGTCCTCCTGCCCGATCACCTTTGATCAAAGGGACCATCCCACTAGCATCCATCATGGCGGATTGGCCGCATTGATTCTAGACCCAATTATTGACGGATTTCATCTCACTAGAGTCCTTATGGACGGCGGCAGCAGCCTGAACCTGCTTTACCAGGATACAGTGCGGAAAATGGGCATAGATCCCTCGAGGATTAAGCCCACCAAAACGACCTTTAAAGGCGTAATACCAGGTGCAGAGGCCAACTGTACAGGCTCAGTCACACTTGAAGTGGTCTTCGGATCTCCGGATAATTTCCGAAGCGAGGAATTAATCTTCGACATAGTCCCATTCCGCAGTGGCTATCACGCACTGCTTGGGCGAACCGCATTCGCCAAGTTCAATGCGGTCCCGCACTACGCATACCTTAAGCTCAAAATGCCAGGTCCTCGAGGAGTAATTACGGTCAATGGAAACAACGAACGCTCCCTCCGAACGGAGGAGCACACGGCGGCCCTTGCAGTAGAAGTACAAAGCAGCCTCTCCAGGCAGTTCTCCAGTCCGGCCATTAAACGATCGGACACCGTCAAGCGCGCCCGGAGTAACCTACAACAAGACCGTCTGGCACGACCCGAGCAGGCGTAGCAATGTGGCCCCAACCCCAGCCCTCGCAAAAATGCGATACCAGTACTTCATGTACATAAATATGCTCTAGAAATACCATGGGTACAGGGGGAGGGGCACCATCACGGCACGCCCGAAACACGGCTTAAACCGCACCAGGGGCTACCGATTTTTTGATTTTCTCTTACTTTCAGGACTCCACTCTTCGGAAGGCCTGTTCGGCAGTTCAATTGCCGCACAAACGATGCAAGAACCAGGGAAGCAGACAAGCCACGCCGCATTAGAGAACTCCCAGGTGGTCTCTATCACGAGCAGTATACCTGTTTCGCATACTATTCCGCAGCTTGCCCCTGGAACGGACATGTTACATAGTCCAACCTTTTGCTTATCGCATTATTTGTATCATTCTGCTTTGATCGCAGCCCTCTTTAATAAACAATGCATAGCTTTTGTCTATTTTTGCATTACTCTTTTAATATATGTTCCTTAACGACATGTTGCATCCGTACACTTTGGTACGACCAAAATATGCCAGGGGCTTTAGTACCCCTCAATATGGTGTGAGAAGTCCGAACACTTTAACAAGTGCGGCACCCCGAACTTATAACATTATATGCATCGGCTCCGAATCATGTCTTGGGTCAATAGTTCGGTTTGCCCGGCTCCTATGTTTTGGTGCCTTACGTTCCGCTATATCGGCTAAGGTAGCACTAGGAGAACCACTGCGATTGTGCCCCAGTTGAGCTGGGTCGAGCACCTCAGTGGAGAAAGCTAAAACTGACTGTGATGATGAAGCGAGAGCTGGTCGCTATTCGAGAGGTTTTTCGAGTCCCTAAAGACTTATGCCACTTAGAGCGAGGAGCCGGCTCTGTCCGGCCAAGGCGTGGATAGCGCCCCGAACTCGGTCTTCCGAATACCAGGGGCTTCGCCAAAATTTAAAATTATAGAATTCTATGGCTAAGTGAGAGTGTTCATGCATTATAGTCCGATTGCCTTGTTCGTTGGGCTGAGCGCCTCCCTCGAAGGACCCAAACATGGGAAAAAGAGCGCTCAGATTTATCCCCGAACACCCCAGCACTAGCGGCATGGGGGCAGAAGCCGACGACTTGCCATCTCTCAGAATTGATAAACAGCCGCACAGAAGGTAATATTTTAAATTCCAACAGCATTGCTTAGCGCATATGAACAAGTTTTCAGCGCACAGGACAAAACGAGCAAGTTTCACTCAAAAATTACATCCCTAGAGCATTCATCCGCCACAAGCCAGGCACCCTTCAGAACATCCTTATAATAATTCTCGGGCTTGCGATGCCCTTTCCCCGGCGGTGGCCCGTCCTTCACAAGCTTCTCAGCATCCAGCTTGCCCCAATGCACCTTAGCACGGGCAAGGGCCCTATGGGCACCTTCAATGCAGACGGAGTGCTTGATGACTTCGAGCCTTGGACAGGCCTCCACCAGCCGCCGCACCAGCCCGAAATAGCTCCCAGGCAGAGCCCCTCCAGGCCACAGCCGAACTATGAGGCCCTTCATGGCCTGTTCGGCAGCCTTGTGGAGCTCGACCAGTTGCTTCAGCTGGTCGCTCAGGGGCACTAGGTGTCCGGCCTCAGCATACTGAGACCAGAACACCTTCTCTGTCGAGCTTCCCTCCTCGGCTCGATAGAATGCAGCGGCATCGGACACACTCCGGGGAAGATCTGCGAACGCTCCTGGAGAGCTCCGAATTCGGGTAAGTAACAAGTAACTCACGTTTATGTGTTTGCTTTGCATAAAGAATGCCTTACCCGCCGCTATCTTCTTCACCTCATCCAACTCCTGGAGGGTGTTCTGGGATTCGGCCTTGGCAGACTTGGCATTTTCAATAGCCACCGCGAGCTCGGACGCTCGCGTCTTTGAGTCAAGCTCCAAACTCTCATGTTTTTCCAAGAGAGCCTGGAGCTCTTGCCGTACAATTGCCAACCTCGGCCTCATACTTCTCCCGCTCGGTGCGCTCCATGGCCGCCCTCTTCTCGGCCTCGACCAGCGCTTGCTTAAGGGTCGCCACCTCAGACGTGGCCCCTACAATAGCCACGATAATCTTGTCATTTTTTGCAATTGCAACTTTTTATATATATTTAAACAAGGTATTTCTTACCTTCATTGTCCTCGAACTACTTTTTGGCACGCCCGAGCTCTTGCTCGGACCGCTCAAGGTTCTTCTTTAGCGTGTCCACTTCCGCAGTCAGTGCGGCGGACGCAAGCAGAGAAGCCTGCATACGCATATTGACTCCTTTTTGTTAGACTCCTGCAGATTTTATTTGATCCTCTATTCGGCTTTTCTTCCCGAACGCCAAACAGAGCATCAGGGGCTACTGTCTATGCGGTAATATTATTTACACATTCTTTACTTACCTCAAAGCCTGTTAAAAGGCTAGTACAAGCTTCAGCCAGTCCGCTCTTGGCGGACTGAACCTTCTGGACCACCGCACTCATAATGGTGCGGTGCTCCTCGTCGATAGAGGTGCCTTGGAGCGCCTCCAACAGATTGTCTGGCGCCTCTGGTTGGATGGGGGTCACCGGCATGGTGGGCTTGCTCCTCTTGGAAGGAGGTCCCCCGCCGGACTCTAGAACCTTTGAAGGTTCCGGAGTGGTGTCCGGCCTAGAGCCGGACTTGGAGCCCTAGGGGGTTTCATCCCCTTTACTCCTGGAGTTCGGGAGGTCGCTTTGCGGCGCCTCCAGGACCACCTCCTCCCGCCTTGGAACCTATTGGGACAACACTTCGGTGTCGTCCGTAGGGCGGGGGGAGGAAGCCGTCAGAGGCGAGTTCACATCCGACGAGTCCACTGAGCCACTCGACGACGCGTCGAGCCGGTCTTTGGGTGGGCTGCATAAACATATTCGACATAAGGGAAAGCTATGCAATAAATGAATACTATGAATTTCTCTGGTATCCGGATACTTACGATTTTTCCAGGGGCTTGGCCCTGGGCGGCCACTCCTCTCCGCCGTCGTTGGCGTCGGTGGAATAGTCCGGAGGAAGGGTTTTCCCCTTCTTGGACCCTCCGGCCTCCCCAGAGAGGGCGGCCTTCCTTTTCTTCTTACCTCCCGCTGGAGGGGGAGAGGTCTCTTCTTCTTCCTCCTCGTCTTCACGGGAGGAATGCGCCTCGGAACCGTCGGATGATGGGTCCGACACCTCCTGGCGCCGGGCACTCTTTTGAGTCCCCGTGGCCTTTTTCGCGGCCTTCTTCTCCGGCACCACATAGGGTGCCGGAACCAGCAGCTTCGCCAAGCGAGCGTCCGCTGGGCCTTCGGGCAAAGGAGCCGGACAGTTGATCTGTCCGGACGTCACCTGCCAATCCTGTCAAAGGTAAGGGAGCTTAGATCCCGCATGGTGTCAAACTATGAAAAACCGATACCCTGTAAAAGGAAAAAACAGCTTACCGCATTAGCGTGACGCTGTGTACTGATGCGGGGGCCTCGGCGCCCTTGAAAAGCACCTTCCAGGCATCTTCGTACGTCGTGTCGAAGAGCCTGCTCAGAGTTCAGTGCCGCGCCGGGTCGAACTCCCACAGGTTGAAAGCCCGTTGTTGACAAGGGAGGATCAGGCAGATGAGCATAACCTGGACTACATTAACAAGTTTGAGCTTCTTGTCCACCAGGGTTTGGACGCATGTTTGGAGTCCGGTCAGCTCTCCTTTTTTACCCCATGACAGGCCCGTCTCCTTCCAGGAGGTCAGACGCGTAGGGGGTCCGGATCGAAACTCGGGGGCTGTGACCCATTCGGGGTCGCGCGGCTCGGTGATGTAAAACCACCCCGATTGCCACCCCTTCAGGGTCTCCACAAAGGAGCGCTCGAGCCATAAGACGTTGGCCATCTTGCCCACCATGGCACCTCCGCACTCCGCCTGGTTGCCGCGCACCACCTTCGGCTTGACATTGAAAGTCTTGAACCATAGGCCGAAATGGGGGCGGATGCAGAGGAAAGCCTCGCACACGACGATAAACGCCGAGATGTTGAGGACAAAGTTCGGGGACAGATCGTGGAAATCCAGGCCATAGTAGAACATGAGCCCCGGAGAAATGGGTGAAGAGGGAAGCCCAGTCCGCGGAGGAAATGGGGGAGGAACACCACCCTCTCATGGGGCCTAGGGGTGGGGATGAGCTGCCCCTTTTCGGGAAGCCGGTACGCAATGTCGTTAGACAAGTATCCGACCTTCCTCAATTTTTTGATGTGTCCCTTCGTGACGGAGGAGACCATCCACTTGCCTCCCGCTCCGGACATGGCTGGAGAAGGTTGAGGTGGGGAGTGCGGACTTGGGCGCTGGAGCTCGAGTGCGCGAGAATGGATAAGCAAGGGAGGAAGAAGGCGTAGGTGAAAAGGTGGATCCTTATCCCCTTATATGGGTGGACGCAACTACGTGTCCCCACCAGCCTGTTAAAAATCGCTTATCTCCAAGCGCCGTAATCAATGGCGCGGTTGGGTTACCCACGCCCGTATTGATGAGAATCCCGGAATAAGGGGACATGATCTCTTCTTTAACAAGACGTGCCAAGGAAACCACCTCGCATGACATGATGAGGTGGGATAATGAAACGATTCGGATAAAGGCTTGGTCGTGGTGTGTCACACTACGGAATACGTCAGCATATTAGATTTGTGTAAATATTATTCTCTCTATGGCAATATGTGGAAACTTATTTTGCAGAGCCGGACACTATCTTTGTGTTCAAAATCTTCTATGAAGTACTTGGAGGAGGAACCCGCCTTGCAATGCCGAAGACAATCTGCGCGCCGGACTCGTCGTCATTGAAGCCTGGTTCAGGGGCTACTGAGGGAGTCCTGGATTAGGGGGTGGCCGGATGGCCGGACTATACCTTCAGCCGGACTCCTGGACTATGAAGATACAAGATTGAAGACTTCGTCCCGTGTCCGGAAGGGACTTTCCTTGGCGTGGAAGGCAAGCTTGGCGATACGGATATGTAGATCTCCTTCCATTGTAATCGACTTTGTGTAACCCTAACCCTCTCCGGTGTCTATATAAACCGGAGGGTTTTAGTCCATAGGACAACATACACAACAACAATCATACCATAGGCTAGCTTCTAGGGTTTAGCCTCTCTGATCTCGTGGTAGATCTACTCTTGTACTACCCATATCATCAATATTAATCAAGCAGGACGTAGGGTTTTACCTCCATCGAGAGGGCCCGAACCTGGGTAAAACTTTGTGTTCCTTGCCTCCTGTTACCATTCGGCCTAGACGCACAGTTCGAGACCCCCTACCTGAGATCCGCCGGTTTTGACACCGACAGTCCTGTTCAACCACCCCTCCACAGGCACCTCTCCACCGTCTACTGTTCATCCAGCCCTCCACCACACCACAGGGTCCTGTTCATCCAGAGGCAACGCCACCGCTCACTGTTCATCCAAACCCCCCGCAACGCTCACTGTTCATCCCAGAGGTAGCATCGATCGGCTTCAGTTAGCAGTAGTAGCGAAGGAATCGCTCGATTGGGTTCAGTTAACACCCATCGATTGATCGCTCGGGTTCAGTAACGCGTAGCCTGCAGTGCAATCGCTCGGGTTCAGTTAGAGCCCAACGCCTCGCTCGGGTTCAGTTAGAGCCAACGCCTCGCACACACGCGCGTACGTGTGTGAGAGAAATGCACATCGCTCGGCCCCCGACCTCCCACCATAACCGGGAACTCCTCGAAATTTTCCTCCCCCTCGCTTCTACCACGGTTTTTTTCCATCATGGACGTCCCAAAGAATGTCATGCAACTGCGTCTCCGGCCCGCCCAGGACGAAAAGCCCATTTTCTGTCATGATTTTTGGTCATAGAAGTAGGAGCCCACCACATCTATGATGATACCGGGTTTTGTCACAATTATCGTCATAGAAGTGTCATATGTATGCCAGAAAAATTTTTTGTTCGGCCCAAAATGTCACGGATGTGCCTTTTTTTGTAGTGTTCAGGACCTGAAGTCCTTGAGTGAGCATGTTCTTCGTGCTCGTTACTACCCCCAGAGCAACATATTGGTTGCAAGCCTTGGCGCTCGGCCTTCCCAGGTTTGGCGCTCGCTAATGGAGGGAAGAGATGTGCTAGCTTTGGGACTGATAAAGAGAATCGGATCAGGGACTGAAACACGCATTTGGGAAGACAATTGGTTGCTGCGAGACTTCAAGTTGAGACCTATATGTTCTATTTCTCCCGCTCCGCCGCAGCTAGTGTCAGAACTCATTGATGCAACGACCAGGTCATGGAACGTACAAATGCTGACCAAGAACTTCGTTCAGCCGGATGTGGATGTTATTTTGAACATCCCTTTAAGCTCTCGTGCACAGCCTGACTTTTGGGCATGGCACTATGATCGTCGGGGAATCTTCGCAGTCAAATTAGCATATATGATGATAAGTGGAATCAAGCACCAACGAGAGGACTGGCTAGAGCACAGGCCGAGCCACTCGAACTCTGAAGCTGAGAGCAGATCATGGTCTCAATTGTGGAAAGTGAAAGTTCCGTCAAAGGTCAAGGTTTTTGTGTGGAGATTAGCACAAATGTCATTGCCTACTGGATCAGTCCGCCATGAACATAACATGGCCATATCACCTGTCTTTGGTTTATGCGAAACAGGGTATGACTCATGGCAGCATTCTTTGTTTGAGTGCAGGATGGCATGGTGCGTCTGGGCTCTAGGTGATGAGGAAACGTTGGAACATCTGATCTCCAATAGAAGTGATGATGCACGGTTATGGCTATTCTGGCTCTTCGAATCTTTGAGTCAGGAAGACCTCGCTAGAGTTCTAATCACCATGTGGGCAATATGGTGGGCACGGAGAACGGCGATCCATCATAATGAATTCCAGAGCCCATTATCTACCTTGTGCTTCATTAACAAGTACTTGCAGGACCTTGAAATAGCATCGAAGCGCAATTCCATAGTGCATGCCAGTGAGGCAAAGCCAAGAGACCGGAAGTGGATTCCTCCTGGTGAACATGCGGCGAAGATGAATGTGGATGGCGCTGTCTCCAGGTCAGGGAGGACGGGAGCATGCGCTGTTATCTACAGGGACAAAGAAGGAAGCAACATTGGCGCATCGGCGGTGGTTTTCAAAGGCCTAGTGGACGCTGCAAGTCTGGAGGCCCAAGCATGCAATGAGGCACTTGCTCTCACTCAAGATCTTCATCTATCACATGTGATCATAGCGTCGGAATGCGTGCAAGTCGTCTCAGATATAAATGGTGCTGCGCAATCATCTTCTTATGCTTGTACTATTGAAGAGATTAAAGTTAGATATGTAGACTTTGATAAAGTTAGTTTTCGTTCTGAAAATAGGGAGGCGAATTGTGAGGCTCATGCCTTGGCAAAAGCAGCCTCGACACTCCTTATTGGTCGACATGTGTGGCTAGGGAACACACCAGACATCATTTGTATCCCGTCAGTTTTGGTTGATTAATAAAACCCTAGTTACACCTCAAAAAAAGGTGGCGATTCATTTCCATGGAAAAAATGTAAATCCTTTCATATTCGAAAAATGAAGCCCCCCTCCCCCCTTGAAATATAAGGTGTATTGAATTTTTTCACGTCAAGATTTTCTATGTCTCTTCTTAGAAAAATGTATCAATATTTACAATACCAAATTAGTATTGTTATATCCGTAATACAATTTAATTTTAGATCTATTAATTATAGGATGTTAAGGGGTCTGCCCACACGTTTTGTGTGGTGTCTAAGAGGATCAGCCCACACGTCTACATGTAGGCAAAACAAGTAATGTCCACATGTTTTTTTCCTCGCGGTCCCTCTCACACGCCTACGTGTGGGAAAAATAGATAATGCCCACACGCCCGTATGTCAGGCCTCCTACCTCATGGTCCCGCACGCCCCACGTGACAGTCATCACGCCCCCCCCCCCCCCGCAGTTGCCATGGTCCGGACCCTCTTCCATGTTCGTTTAACTGCAGTTGCCATGTCGCTGAACTACAGTTGCCATGTCGAACAACTACAGTTGCCATCTCAGGTCAAGTGCCAGATGCCATTTTTGAACAACTGCAACTATTGCCATGTATGGTTTGGTTTACTATAGTTGCCAAGATTTGAAAACTTTAGGGGTTGCCACCTACTAACATTAGGCAGTTGCCATGTATGTTCTGGTTTACAACAGTTGACATGATTAGGAAACTTTAGGAGTTGCCACCTACTAACACTAAGCATTTGCCGTGTAGCGCTACAAAGAGACATGGCAAAATAACATGTTTGGGTAAGGAGAGCGTTGCCATCTACTTACAAGCACACTAGGGCAGTTGCCATGTGATACGTCCATTTTGCATGATGCTTTTATATCAATATTTATTGCATTATGGGTTGTTATTACACATTATGTCACAATACCTATGCCTATTCTCTCTTATTTTACAAGGTTTACATGAAGAGGGAGAATGCTGGCAGCTGGAATTCTGGGCTTGAAAATGAGCAAATATTAGGGACCTATTTTGGACATCTCCAAAAGTCATGAAACTCCACAGAAATTATTTTCAGAATATATAGAAAATATTGGGCGAAAGAAGTACTACAGGGGGCCACCCACCGTCCATGAGGGTGGGGGCGTGCCCCCTACCTCGTGGCCCCCCTGACAGCCCTTTGATGCCCATCTTTGTCTATATGGAGTCTTTCGTCGAGGAAAAAAAATCATAAGCAAGCTTTCGGGAAGAAACTCCGCCGCCACGAGGCGGATCATTGGCGGAACTAATCGAGGGCTCCGGCGGAGCTTTTCTGCCGGGGAAACTTCCCTTCGGAAGGGGGAAACCATCGCCATCGTCATCACCATCGATCCTCTCATCGGGAGGGGGTCAATCTCCATCAACATATTCACCAGCACCATCTCATCTCAAACCCTAGTTCATCTCTTGTATCCAAACTTTGTATCCAAACCTCAGATTCATACCTGTGGGTTGCTAGTAGTGTTGATTACTCCAAGCACTAGTCCAGCCACATATCAAATTATCAATGTACCGAACGCGAATCATATGAACATGATGAAAACTAGCTTGACGATAATTCCCATGTGTCCTCGGGAGCGCTTTCCTTTATATAAGAGTTTGTCCAGGATTGTCCTTTGCTACAAAAAGTATTGGGTCATCTTGCTGCACCTTATTTACTTTCATTACTTGTTGCTCGTTAGAATTTATCTTATCATAAAACTATCTGTTACCGATAATTTCAGTGCTTGTAGAGAATACCTTGCTGAAAACCGCTTATCATTTCCTTCTGCTCCTCATTGGGTTTGACACTCTTACTTATCGAAAAGGTTACGATAGATCCCCTACACTTGTGGGTCATCAAGATTCTTTTTTGGCACCATTGCCGGGGAGTGATGTGCCTTTGGTAGGTGGAATTTGGTAAGAAAAATTTATATAATGTGCTGAAATTTACTGCCACTTGTTACTATGGAACATAATCCTTTGAGGGGCTTGTTCGGGGTATCTTCACCCCGACCAGTCGAGCAAAGAGTTGCTCCTCAACCTACTGAACCTACTGAAAATGTTTACTTTGACATACCTTCGGGTATGATAGAGAAACTTCTAGCTAATCCTTTCACAGGTGATGGAACATTACGTCCCGATTTGCACCTAATCTATGTGGATGAAGTTTGTGGATTATTTAAGCTTGCAGGTATTCCCGAGGATGTTATCAAGAAGAAGGTCTTCCCTTTATCTTTGAAGGGAGAGGCATTGACATGGTTTAGGCTATGTGATGATATGGGATCATGGAACTACAACCGATTGAAATTGGAATTTCATCAGAAGTTTTATCCTATGCATCTTCTTCATCATGATCATAATTATATATACAATTTTTGGCCTCGTGAAGGAGAAAGCATCGCTTAAGCTTGGGGGAGGATTTAGTCAATGTTATATTCATGCCCCTATCATGAGCTCTCAAAAGAAATGATTATTCAAAAATTTTATGCTCGGCTTTCTCTCAATAATCGCTCCATGATCGATACTTCTTATACTGGTTCTTTTATGATGAAGACTATTGAATTCAAATGGGATTTATTGGAGAGAATTAAACGCAACTCTGAAGATTGGGATCTCGACGAAGGTAAGGAGTCAGGTATAACACCTAAGTTTGATTGTGTTAAATCTTTTATGGATACCAATGCTTTTCGTGAATTTAGCACTAAATATGGACTTGACTCTGAGATAGTAGCTTCTTTCTGTGAATCCTTTGCTACTCATGTTGATCTCCCTAAGGAGAAGTGGTTTAAATATAATCCTCCCATTGAAGTAAAAGTAGTTGCACCTATTAAAGTTGAAGAAAAGACTATCACTTATAATGATCCTGTTGTTCCTACTGCTTATATTGAGAAACCACCTTTCCCTGTTAGAATAAAGGATCATGCTAAAGCTTCAACTGTAGTTCGTAAGAGTAATACTAGAACACCTACACCCTCTGAGCAAATTAAAATTGAACCTAGTGTTGCTATGGTTAAAGATCTCTTGGCGGATAATATTGATGGGCATGTTATTTACTTCTGCAATGAAGCTGCTAGAATTGCTAGACCTGATACTAAACATAAACATAGATCTGTTGTAGGCATGCCTGTTGTTTCTGTTAAGATAGGATATCATTGTTATCATGGCTTATGTGATATGGGTGCTAGTGCAAGTGCAATACCTCATTCCTTATATAAATAAATTATGCATGGTATTGCACCTGCTAAGATAGAGGAAATTGATGTTACAATTAAGCTTGCCAATAGAGACACTATTTCACCAGTTCGGATTGTTAGAGATGTTGAAGTCTTGTGTGGGAAAGTTAAATATCCTGCTGATTTTCTTGTTCTTGGTTTCCCATAAGACGACTTTTGTCCCACTATATTTGCTAGACCCTCTTGAATACTGTTAATGCTAGATAGACGGCAATAAGGATGTTTTTACTATTGGTTTGGGGGATATGTCTCATGAGTTTAATTTTGCTAAATTTCGTAGACAACCCCATGATAAAGAATTGCCTAGTAAAGATGAAATTATTGGTCTTGCTTCTATTGCCGTACCTCCTAGTGATCCTTTAGAACAATATTTTCTAGACCATGAGAATGATATGTTTATGAGTGAAAGAAGGGAAATAGATGAAGTATTCTTTAAACAGGGACCTATTTTGAAACACAACTTGCCTGTTGAAATCCTAGGGGATTCTCCTCCACCCAAGGGTGATCCTGTGTTTGAGCTTAAACCTTTACCTAATACTCTTAAATATGCTTATCTTGATGAGAAAGAGATATATCCTGTTATTATTAGTGCTAACCTTTCAAAGCATGAAGAAAATAAATTATTGAAAACTCTGAAGAAGCACCGTGATGCTATTGGATATACTCTTGATGATCTTAAGGGCATTAGTCCCACTCTATGCCAGCACAAAATAAAATTGGAGAAATACGCTAAGCCGGTTGTTGATCATCAACGATGGTTAAATCCTAAGATGAAATAAGTGGTAAGAAAAGAAATACTAAAGCTTCTGGAGGCAGGTATAATTTATCCCGTTGCTGATAGTCAGTGGGTAAGCCCTGTCCATTGTGTCCCTAAGAAGGGAGGTATTACTGTTGTTCCTAATGATAAAGATGAATTGATCCCACTAAGAATTGTTACGGGTTATAGAATGGTAATCGATTTCCGCAAATTAAATAAAGCTACTAAAAAGGATCATTACCCTTTACCTTTTATTGATCAAATGCTAGAAAGACTATCCAAACATACACATTTTTGCTTTCTAGACGGTTATTCTGGTTTCTCTCAAATACCTGTGTCAAAGGAGGATCAAGAAAAGACAACTTTTACTTGCCCTTTAGGTACCTTTGCTTATAGACGTATGCCTTTTGGTTTATGTAATGCACATGCTACCTTTCAAAGATGTATGACTGCTATATTCTCTGACGTCTGTGAAAACATTGTTGAGGTTTTCATGGATGATTTCTCCGTTTATGGAACTTCTTTTGATGATTGCTTAAGCAACCTTGATCGAGTTTTGCAGAGATGTGAAAAAACTAATCTTGTCTTGAATTGGGAGAAGTGCCACTTTATGGTTAATGAAGGCATTGTCTCGGGGCATAAAATTTCTGAAAGAGGTACTGGGGTTGATAAAGCTAAAGTTGATTCTATTGAAAAGATGTCGTTCCCTAAGGACATTAAAGGTATAAGAAGTTTACTTGGTCATGCCGGTTTTTATAGGAGGTTCATTAAGGACTTCTCTAAAATCTCCAGGCCTCTAACTAATCTCTTACAAAAAGATTTTCCTTTTGTTTTTGATGATGAATGTGTAGAAGCATTTGAAATACTTAAGAAAGCTTTGATTTCTGCACCTATTGTTCAGCCTCCAGATAGGAATTTACCATTTGAAATCATGTGTGATGCTAGTGATTATGCTGTAGGGGCTGTCTAGGACAAAGAGTTGATAAGAAATTAAATGTTATCCAATATGCTAGTAAAACTCTACACAGTGCCTAGAGGAATTATGCTACTACTGAAAAAGAATTTTTAGCAGTTGTATTTGCTTGTGATAAGTCCAGACCTTATACTGTCGATTCCAAAGTAACTGTTCACACTGATCATGCTCCTATTAAATATCTCATGGAAAAGAAAGATGCTAAACCTAGACTTATTAGATGGGTTATCTTGCTACAATAATTTGATTTGCATATTATTGATAGAAAGGGAGCTGAGAACCCCGTTGCAAACAACTCGTCTAGGTTAGAGAATGTTCTTGATGACCCACTACCTATTGATGATAGCTTCCCTAATGAACAATTAGCTATCATAAATGCTTCTCGTACTGCTCCATGGTATGCTAATTATGCTAATTACACTGTTGCTAAATTTATACCACCTAGTTTCACATACTAGTAAAATAAAAAGTTCTTCTATGATTTAAGACATTACTTTTGGGATGACCCTCATCTTTATGAAGAAGGAGTAGATGGTTTTATTAGACATTGTGTACCCGAGCATGAACAGGAACAGATCCTACGCAAGTGTCACTCCGAGGTTATGGAGGACACCATGCTAGAGATAGAACTGCACACAAGGTATTGCAATCTGGTTTTTATTGGCCTACTCTCTTGAAGGATTCCCGTAAGTTTGTTTTGTCTTGTGATGATTGTCAAAGAATTGGTAATATTAGTACATATCAAGAAATGCCTATGAATTATCCACTTGTTATTGAACCATTTGATATTTGGGCCTTTGATTATATGGGACCGTTTCCTTCCTCTAATGGGTATACTCATATTTTAGTTGCTGTTGATTACGTTACTAAGTGGGTAGAAGCAATTCCATCTAGTAGTGCTAATCATAACACCTCTATTAAGATGCTTAAAAAAGTTATTTCCCGAGGTTTGGAGTCCCTAGATACTTAATGACTGATGGTGGTTCAAATTTTATTCATGGTGCTTTTCGTAAAATGCTTGCTAAATATGATGTTAATCATAGAATTGCATCTCCTTATCACCCACAATCTAGTGGTCAAGTAGAACTGAGCAATAGAGAGCTTAAATTAATTTTGCAAAAGACTGTTAATAGATCTAGGAAGAATTGGTCCAAGAAACTTGATGATGCATTATGGGCCTATAGAATTGCATACAAAAATCCTATGGGTATGTCTCCGTATAAAATGGTTTATGGAAAGGCTTGTCACTTACCTATTGAACTAGAACATAAGGCATATTGGGCCATTAAAGAGCTCAATTATGATTTCAAACATGCCGGTGAGAAGAGGCTTTCTGACATTAGCTCACTTGACGAATGGAGAACCCAGGCTTGTGAGAATGCCAAACTGTTTAAAGAAAAGGTTAAAAGATGGCACGACAAGAGGATAAAAAAACATGAGTTTAATGTAGGTGATTATGTATTGCTATACAACTCTCGTCTAAGATTTTTTACAGGAAAACTTCTCTCTAAATGGGAAGTTCCTTACATTATCGAGGAGGTCTATCGTTCCGGTGCCATAAAAATCAACAACTTCGAAGGCACAAATCCGAGCGTGGTGAACGGTCAAAGAATCAAACATTATATCTCAGGTAATCCCATAAATGTTGAAACCAATGTTATTGAAACCGTAACCCCGGAGGAATACATAAGGGACACTTTCCGGAACATTTCAGACTCTAAAAAGGAATAGGTATGTGGTACGGTAAGTAAACCGACTCCAAAACAGTTCTAATGGCAATTTTCTCCGTTTTGGAATATATAAGAAAATAGGAAAATAAGAAGCAGTCCGGAAAGGACACGAGGCTTCCACGAGGGTGGAGGGCGCGCCCTACCCCCCTAGGTGCGCCCCCTACCTCGTGGGCACCTCATGTGCCCTCCGGATTCCGTTTTCTTGCACGATACTTCTTTTGGTCTGTAAAAATTCATTATATAATTTCCCGAAGGTTTTGACCACCCTACCACGCAAACATCCTATGTTTTTGTTTTGAGTTGTTTCTGCTGCAGATTAGAGCAATATGCCATCTCAAGATTCGGAGGGAGAAAGCTATGTGGCTCATTACCTAGCAGATCATAAGGCCTATGGGGACTTGGAGCATTGTGGTTGGACCACGCAGGAAGAAGAAGACTATGAGCCTATGGGAAAGGAGGAGACGAGCTCAGATGAAGATGAAGTCCCACTATCTCAACCTGGGGACATGCATGTGGAGTTCAAAAAGTCAAGCCTCTCCGACAGAGCAAAGAAACCTAAGATCGAGTTTATCCCTTTTCGCCTCTTGTAGGAGAACAAACAGGAACTTTGCAAAAAGGTATTAAGCCTTGAGCACGAGATCGGTGACCTAAGGGAGCAAAATTCTATCCTCAAGCGAAAATTAAGGAAGAAGCACACGCCATCAACAACTCCATCATCACCACCTCCGAAGAAGGAGAAATAAATGCATGGGTATGGGCACTCCCCTTGGCAACTGCCAAGCTTGGGGGAGTGCCTCGGTATCGTATCACCATCACACTTTTATCTTTACCGTTTTTCTTAGTTCGATCCTTTTGGTAATATCTTGATCTAGTAGAATAAAGTTTTAGTATGATCTAGTTTTGAGTTTTGCTTTATGATCCTTCCATGTAATCGAGTCCGTGAGCTTTATATAATAAAGATTAATGTTGAGTCAAGGGCTTGATTATCTTTCTATTATCTTGAGGGAATAAATAAAAGAGAAAGAATAAAAAGAAATAAAGATATCATATGGATCTTATGGAGAGTAATGACTTCACATATAAAGAGTATGATGAATAAAAGTTGTTGAGAGTTGACAAACATGGTTTTGGTCATCGTTGCAATTAATAGGACGTAATAAAGAAAGAGAGGTTTTCACATATAAATATACTATCTTGGACATCTTTATGACTGTGAGCACTCATTAAAATATGACATGCTAAAGAGTTGACGTTGGACAAGGAAAACAATGTATTGGGTTATGCTTGCTTACATCTGAAATAAATTATATTGTCATGGATCATCCAACATGTTGAGCTTGCCTTTCCCTCTAATGCTAGCCAAATTCTTTGCACCAAGTAGAGATACTACTTGTGCTTCCAAATATCCTTAAACCCAGTTTTGCCATGAGAGTCCACCATATCTACCTATGGATTGAGTAAGATCCTTCAAGTAAGTTGTCATTGTTGCAAGCAATAAAAATTGCTCTCTAAATATATTTGATTTATTAGTGTGGAGAAAGTAAGCTTTATACGATCTCGTGATGTGGAAGAAATAAAAGCGACGGATTGCATAATAAAGGTCCATATCACAAGTGGCAATATCAAGTGACGTTCTTTCGCATTAAGATTTTGTGCATCCAACCATAAAGCACATGACAACCTCTGCTTCCCTCTTTGAAGGGCCTGTCTTTTATTCGTGTCTATTACTTCATACAAGAGTCATGGTGATCTTCACCTTTCCTTTTTACATTTTATCCTTTGGCAAGCACAATGTGTTGGAAAGATTCTGATATATATAGCCAACTGGGTGTGAGTTTTCATGAACTATTATTGTTGATGTTACCCTTGAGGTAAAAGGTTGGGAGGCAAAACAATAAGCTCCTATCTTTCTCTATGTCCGATTAAAACTTCATACCCATAAATATTGCATGAGTGTTAGCAATTGTGAAAGACTAAATGATAGTTGAGTATGTGGACTTGCTGAAAAGCTCTTGTATTGACTCTTTCCGATGTTATGATAAATTGCAATTGCTTCAATGACTAAGATTATAGTTTGTTAGTTTTCAATGAAGTTTATGATTCATACTTGAAACTGTGAATGAATTGTTACTTTAGCATAAGAATTCATATGACAATATTTATATATGTTTCTGTTATAAGAATGATCATGATGCCCTCATGTCTGTATTTTATTTTATCAACACCTCTATCTCTAAACATGTGGACATATTTTTCGATATCGGCTTCCGCTTGAGGACAAGCGAGGTCTAAGCTTGGGGGAGTTGATACGTCCATTTTGCATCATGCTTTTATATCGATATTTATTGCATTATGGGTTGTTATTACACATTATGTCACAATACTTATGCCTATTCTCTCTTATTTTACAAGGTTTAAATGAAGAGGTAGAATGTCGGCATTTGGAATTCTCGGCTGGAAAAGGAGCAAATATTATAGACCTATTCTGCACATCTCCAAAAGTCCTGAAACTCCACGGGAATTATTTTCAGAATATATAAAAAATATTTCACGAAAGAAGTACCAGAAGGGGGCCACCGACCGTCCATGAGGGTGAGGGCGCGCCCTACCCCCCTAGGCGTGCCCCCTGCCTCGTGGGCCCCTGGCAGCCCTCTGATGCCCATCTTTGGCTATATGGAGTCTTTCATCGAGGAAAAAATCATAAGTAAGCTTTCGGGAAGAAACTCTGCCGCCACGAGGCGGAACCTTGGCAGAACCAATCTAGGGCTCCGGCGGAGCTGTTCTGCCGAGGAAACTTCCTTCCGGGAGGGGGAAATCATCACCATCATCATCCCCATCGATCCTCTCATCGGGAGGGGGTCAATCTCCATCAACATATTCACCAACACCATCTCATCTCAAACCCTAGTTCATCTCTTGTATCCAATCTTTGTATCCAAACCTCATATTGGTACCTGTGGGTTGCTAGTAGTGTTGATTACCTCTTGTAGTTGATGCTAGTTGGTTTATTTGGTGGAAGATCATATGTTCAGATCCACTATGCATATTAATACCCCTCTGATTAGGAACATGAATATGATTTGTGAGTAGTTACGTTTGTTCTTGAGGACATGGGAGAAGTCTTGCTATAAGGAGTCATGTGAATTTGGTATTCGTTCGATATTTTGATGAGATGTATGTTTTTTTTCCTCTAGTGGTGTCATGTGAACGTCGACTACATGACACTTCACCATTGTTTCGGCCTAGAGGAAGGCATTGGGAAGTAATAAGTAGATGATGGGTTGCCAGAGTGACAGAAGCTTAAACCCTAGTTTATGCGTTGCTTCATAAGGGGCTGATTTGGATCCATATGTTTCATGCTATGGCTAGGTTTACCTTAATACTTCCGTTGTAGTTGCGGATGCTTCCAGTAGGGGTTAATCATAAGTGGGATGCTTGTCCAAGGAAGGGCAGTACCCAAGCACCGGTCCACCCACATATCAAATTATCAAAGTACCGAACGCGAATCATGTGAACATGATGAAAACTAGCTTGACGATAATTCTCATGTGTGCTCAAGAGCGCTTTCCTTTATATAAGAGTTTGTCCAGGATTGTCCTTTGGTACAAATAGGATTGGGCCATCTTGCTGCACCTTATTTACTTTCATTACTTGTTGCTCGTTACAATTTATCTTGTTGCTCGTTACAATTTATCTTATCACGAAACTAACTGTTACCGATAATTTCAGTGCTTGCAGAGAATACCTTGCTGAAAACCGCTTATCATTTCCTTCCGCTCCTCGTTGGGTTCGACACTCTTACTTATCGAAAAGGCTACGATAGATCCCCTACACTTGTGGGTCATCACCATGTACCCTGCAAAACACATGGCAACTGACATGTTCGAGTAAAAAAGAGAGTTGACATCTGCTTACAAGCACACTAGGGCAGTTGCCATGTACCCTGCAAAACACATGGCAACTTGCGACTTTGGGTGTGGGAGAGGAGACAGACATGTGGACAAAATAATAAATGCCCACACACCAGCCCCTTTGTGTGAATGAAAACTTACGTTGCTAAACGCCCACAAACCGGTTCCTCCGTGTGGTGAAAATGGATGTGCAGGCGATCGGATGAATGTCCACACACCAGCCCAGTCCTACGTGGCACCACAAACATGCCAAGATTCGTGCAACCACAAACGAACGTGGATCAACACATGTGAGCAAGATGCAAACGCCCACACGTGTGGGCGTTAGTATTTCCGTAATTATATTATTAAAACGGTAGAAAAGAAACTGTCAAAAATTTCAATCAATATGTTATGATATTTCAAAGGTGGAGATTTGCCAATTTAAAAATAGAGATCCATATGGAAGAAAGAAAATTCCATGAAATACTCTTTTGTCCCACTTATAAATCATCAACCAAGTCCATACAAGTTATATAAGTATGAGGCAAACAACACAAACATGCCCCAAAGCAAAAAAGAAGCGATACAAGACGCTCGAGGGGAGGTGTCAGCGGCTAGGGAATGCAGGTTGCTAATGGCAAAGCAGCTGAAGACCACCAACATGCCACCTAGCGAGTCACTACTCCCCGCCTACCGAGGGGTGTCATTGTTGCATGAAAGGAAGGTACGACCCGCTGCCTCTCTCTATTCTAAGGTTTCAAGCGGCGGCGATATAGGCGGCCATGACAGTTGGTGTCACGCCACCACTCACCTTCGTCGCCACGGCCACACGCTAGAGTTTCTATTTGTAACGAATGGAAAGAGGAAGTTCGCACTAAGCATATGATCCCCTCCTTTTATTTGATGTGACTTTGATAAGATGGTTTCATTGTGAAATAACTTGTCGAGTCGCTAACACGACCCTTCGGGTGGTGCAGCTATCGGTGGACCCCGCCGAGTCGCTGGTGATGCTCCCCGTCAGTGGATGTGCTACAACGCCACCGACCCACGTCGGGCCGAGGAGTACAGTCACAGCGAGACGCTGATGAACAAGCACGTCGTGTCTCGCTTCTCCAGCGCGCGCAACATGCTGGTTGTCCTCGGCTGCAACACCATGGATACCATCAGGAGCGACAAGATCACGCGCCTCGTCGACAGCTACTCCTACTACCTCGGGTGCATGAACTTCTGCAACGGCTCGGCCAGCGTGCAGGACGGGCAGTGCGCCAACCTCGGCTGCTGCCACGTCGACGTCCCGCCAGGGCTCACCCACAACTACTTCAGGTTCCGAAAGTAAAACCACAGCAGCAATGCAGCATGTGTAGGGGAACGTAGTAATTTAAAAAAATCCTACACACACGTAAGATCATGGTGATGCATAGCAACGAGAGGGGAGAGTGTCGTCCACGTACCCTCGTAGACCGTAAGCGGAAGCGTTATGGTAACGCAATTGATGTAGTCGTACGTCTTTACGATCGACCGATCCTAGTACCGAACGTACGGCACCTCCGCGATCTGCACACGTTCAGCTCGGTGACGTCCCACGAACTCACAATACAGTAGAGCTTCGAGGGAGAGTTCCGTCAACACGACAGCGTGATGATGGTGTTGATGAAGCTACCGACGCAAGGCTTGGCATAAGCACCACTATGATATGACTAAGGTGGATTATGGTGGAGGGGGGCACCGTACATGGCTAAAAGATCAACTGATCAACATGTGTGTCTATGGGATGCCCCCTCCCCCGTATATAAAGGAGTGGAGGAGGGGGAGGGGCCGGCCCTCCTAGGCGCACCCCAAGGGGAGTCCTACTCCCACCGGGAGTAGGACTCCAACCCTTCCAAGAGTAGGAGTAGGAGAGAGGGAAGGAGGAGAAAAGGGAAAGCAAAGGGGCGCGCCGCCCCCCTCCTTGTCCAATTCGGACTAGAGGGGGAGGGGCGCGCGGCCTTCCCTGGCCGCCCCTCCTCTTCTCCACTAAGGCCCAATAGGCCCATTACACTTCCTGGGGGGTTCCGGTAACCCCCCACTACTCCGTATTTGTCCGAACTTGCCCGAAACCCTTCTGAAGTCCAAATATAGTCATCCAATATATCGATCTTTATGTCTCGACCATTTCTAGACTCCTCGTCATGTCCGTGATCATATCTGGGACTCCGAACTACCTTCGGTACATAAAAACACATAAACTTATATTACCGATTGTCACTGAACGTTAAGCATGCGGACCCTATGGGTTCGAAAACTATGTAGACACGACCGAGACATGTCTCCGGTCAATAACCAATAGCGGAACCTGGATGCTCATATTGGCTCCTACATATTCTACGAAGATCTTTATCGGTCAAACCGCATAACAACATACGTTGTTCCCTTTGTCATTGATATGTTACTTGCCCGAGACTCGATCGTCGGTATCTCAATACCAATTCAATCTCGTTATCGGCAAGTCTCTTTACTCATTCCGTAATGTATCATCCTGCAACTAAATCATTAGTTACATTGCTTGAAAGGCTTATAGTGATGTGCATTACGGAGAGGTCCCAGAGATACCTCTCCGACAATCGGAGTGACAAATCCTAATCTTGATGTATGCCAACTCAAAAATTACCATCGGAGACACCTGTAGAGCACCTTTATAATCATCCAGTTACGTTGTGATGTTTGGTAGCACACAAAGTGTTCCTCCGATACTCGGGAGTTGCATAATCTCATAGTCATAAGAACATGTATAAGTCATGAAGAAAGCAATAGCAATATACTAAACGATCAAATGCTAAGCTAACGGAGTGGGTCAAGTCAATCACATCATTCTCTAATGATGTGATCCCGTTAATCAAATAAGAACTCATGTCTATGGTTAGGAAACTTAACCATCTTTGATTCAACGAGCTAGTTGTTGGGGATACACATAACAGGTAGGCCCACAAAGGGTTGAAATATCATAAAGTATGGGGTCCACACAGCATGTGGGTCCAAATAAATTTCATCTAGGCATACTATCCACTCGGACAAGCAGCATACTATCCACTCGACCAAGCAGCCAACCATCCACTCGGATGATCGTTCACCACTCGACCGTATGACTCACTCGGGTATACGTAGACCAGCAAGCAGCAAAGCAGTCAAAGCATCATTCTCAAAGTGAAGGCTTGGTAATGAGCTGGCATTATGGCATTCATGCCCCACTTTGTAAGATAGGGGGTGAGGGGGTGGCGCACTCTATATAAGCCACCCCCACCACTAGACTAGGGGCCTTTTTTCTTCCACCTCTCCCTCTTTCTCACCATTTAACTTGAGGCATGGAGATCCGTTCTCCCCCTCTCTCGCTCTCTCTCAAATACACCATGTAAACTCCGGATACATACTCAGATAAAACAAAGGCTCTCCGGAGCATGAGACGTAGGGCTGTTATCTCCATCATGAGAGGCCCAAACTCGCTAAAACCACCGTGTCACCCATTTGCATCTCGATAGATCATGCTCCGTTACCCTATACCTTATTACTGTCGGAATCGTTCCCACGACAGTTGGCGCCCACTGTGGGGCCTGGCGTCTATCGAGCCATGATGCAGATGTTTTTATTCATCTATGTTTAATTTCTTATTCATCCTGATCGGATTATTCATCTTCGCAGCAAGTAACTAAAGCATCTCAAAAGAAGAGGATAAGATACATCTTCACCTGACGCTGCAGGCGTACATGACCGTTCGCAGACGGATCAATCAAGAGATTTCTTTCTATGCTATCCTCTTATGATCTAACAATCATCGTAGCTCTAAACAAATCCGTTACTGTACTAGCAGGCGCCCCTCCGGATCAACAATAAAAACTTGAGATGAATAGATCAGACAAGAGATTGTTAGAATAAATCCGAGGTACGCGGTTGATCCACCGAGGAACAAGCAATCACAGACAATGACGACACCGAGATTTGTTAACGAGGTTCGCCGAACTCGCCTACTCACCGGGGCAATGACTACGGGCGCTCCTCCCCGAGATACCGCAACACCGGCCACCCGGGCGCCGGAACAAGCCGCCAGCACCCCCTTGTGAGCCTGTTGCTATCTAGTCGTCATGGGTTACAACGTGGGGTGCCTCCTCATATATAAGAGGCCAAGGGTACAACATGTTTGACTCCGACACTACAAGTATCCTACCCACACTACAACACCAAGTCCAAACGTAACCCAACTAGTACAAAATATTCGACACAAACACAACAAAGTCCACCTTGGCGAATATTCTCCACCACCTTGAATTTGTCCATGCATCAAACTTCCATGTACTCCAGACTTGTTGTCTTCTTCGTAGCTTACTGAGAGCTACTCGACGAGTCTGCCCCAGACCCGCCGCCGCCGTGGAACCCCCCTGCTACTCCCACAACTCCAGTCTTCGTGACTCCACCTGCAATAGTGCTCCCTTGCAGATTGTAAAGATGTGAAGTCGTCCTCGTTCCAATCATCACGGTCACCTCATCTTCCATGATTCTCATGGTCTTCCTATCCCGATCAGAACAGAATACCATACCACCATCATGAAGAACACCAAGCAAAATTAGATTCCTCCTTAGCCCCGACACATGCCTGACTCCCCGAAGCATCCGCTCAACTCCGTCAAACATCTTGATTTTGATGTGACCTACTCCAGCAACACGATAACCTGTGTCATCGCCCACATAGGCTAAACCAAACTCACCAGACTTGTACGAAGAGAACCACTCCCTATTGGGTGTCGCATGAAAAGAGCAAGCCGAATCCAACATCGATGCTTCGCCTTTGGTTGACCGCCTGTCTGATACTATGAGGACATCACTACTGCTGTCTGAGTCATCACCATGAGTTGCCTTATTAGCACTTGCCCCACCATTGAGTTCTGGACAGTCCTTTCTCATATGTCCCCACTGCTTACACTTGTGACACTGTATATTTTTTTCTTTTTCTTGTTCTTCCCAGCCTCATATCCCTTCCGCCACTGCTCACCCTTGACTAGCAAACCTTCACCATGAGAGACTTCCACCGTGTTCTTATTTCTCATATCATAAGATAGCAATGCCGCAGTAATATCCTCATTCTTGACGGTCTCCTTGCCGTGCGTCAACGTAGTGATCAAATGGTCATAGGATGATGGCAATGAACAAAGAAGCAGAATTGCCCTATCCTCGTCGTCAACCGTCGCACCCAAGCGTGCTAGATCCGTCACGACTTGATTAAAGGCGTTCATATACTCCACAAGATCTGACACCTCCTGCATCCTCATCCCATATAACTTTTGCTTTAGATACACCTTGGTCGTCGTAGTCTTGGACATAAACTAACTTTCCAGCTTCTCCCAGATCTTCTTCGGCGAATTCTCATCCATCACATGATAACTAACCTGGTCCGACAGACACAACCATATAGTCCCGGCTGCTTTCAACTGTAACTCCTCCCAGTCATCCGCCTCCATCTTAGCTGGCTTGGCTTCCTGCAACAATGCCTTCAAGCATCCCTGTTGTGCCAACAAATCTTTCACCCTTGTCTGCCATAACCCAAAGCTTCCAGTTCCGTTGAACTTCTCCACCTCAAACCTGGTACCTGAAGGCGGCACAGTTCTTTGTATGGCTGACCTGTAAAAAATTATCTGAGCTTCCCACGCGATGCCCCAAGTACACAATCAAAACCTTCACGTACTATTTAACGAAACCAAATATTTCATTGCCCTTCACGTGATGCTCCCTTGGCTTCAACTTCCCATTCTTAGCTTGCTTTGCCTTGCCCTTGCTAATTCCGATGGATAGCACAACCAGCGATGGCCTTTTCTCATCTGCCGATTGGATCTACTTCTCGTCTTCGTATGGTGACCCAGCCCAGGCTACTCCTTTTATTAGCGCCTCAATAGGTCTCCGCCTAGACGATGAATTCCACCGGGACTCGGTCCTGCTGCCTTTTCTTTGTCCAAAACAAAACTCGGTCGATACCTGGTTGTACACGAATCGTGTCTGGTCTCGTGCACCTCCGTGCACACACATACACGCTAACCAGCTGCCCCTTGGCCGGTGACTTGCCTACTGTCGTACGGATTCTGGATGCAGCCCACACACGCGCCTTTGCACGTGCGCGACACGCTGCCGCATCTCGCCGAGTCAACGATCCCATGACCTGCTGCTGCAACTCACCTCCGCCTAGGCATCCAACCATGCGACTGCTTCTCCATCCTCTGAATCAACGACACGGCGGCCTCTCAAACCTTGCTCATGATACCACTTGTTAGAATAAATCCGAGGTACGTGGTTGATCCACCGAGGAACAAGCAATCACAGACAATGACGACACCGAGATTTGTTAACGAGGTTCGGCGAACTCGCCTACTCCCCGGGGCAACGACTACGGGCGCTCTTCCCCGAGATACCGCAACACCGGCCACCCGGGCACCAGCACAAGCCGCCAGCACCCCCTTGCGAGCCTGTTGCTATCTAGTCGTCATGGGTTACAACGTGGGGTGCCTCCTCATATATAAGAGGCCACTACAAGAAATATGTCAACTTGTGACCACCACAATTGGTCACTGAATGGTCACAATTTTCCATTTGTGACCTTTTTGTGACCAGAAACATAAGGTCAAAAGCTGGCCGTCGTAAACTGACTATAGCGACCTTTTTTCTGGAATGGTCGCAAACGTTTATGACCAAAATATGTCCACTGTGGCATTTTGGTCACTAGCAACCTTCGCAGGCCACGTAGGCATCCAGCGTGGCAAGCTGATGTGGCACAAGATTCAGCCCGGTCCAATTCGGTTTTCTACTGGGCCTAGCCCAACAATTCGGCCTTTTAATGTATTTTTGTCTGTAAGTTACACGGGCCAAGCCCATTTTAGCCTTTTATTTATTTCTGGGCCGGGTCTTTTAACATTGTTTGGGCCATTATATTTTGGAGCTGGTCCCACTTGTCATCTTCTCACACATTGGGCCCACTTGACAGAAAATTCAAAAATGCTTAGATTATTTTCATAAGTGGATCCCACAAGTCAGGTTTCCATTCCACATATTTTCAAATCACATACATAATCATTATTTCAAACGGAACAGTACAGATGTAGTACGTCAAATAACACTAAGTCTACTACAATCTGTACATAGTTATTACAACCCAGATATGCCTACTATTACAATATTGCAATATTTACATTCTATTACAATCAAACAGAAGAGACGGCTCTTTGCTGAGTAGAGCTATATGGTTTCGATCTTCAAATTTTGTAGACCTCGAGCTCCTGAACACAAAGATAAACATCATTAGAGATTAGAGTGTACACATGCTAGGAATAGCATTGGTTAAAAATAACTAATAATCACATGATGAAGTCCTAGAATGAAATTTCAGTAGTGACCGGATCTAGATCTATAGGAAACAGAACAGCCACGACAAAATCCTAACCAGAATGCATTGAATAAAAATTGATTGCATCTGGTTACTGTAGTGCAAGCTAACGACATGAAGATTCCATCAAGCAATGATCAACTACTCAAAACCATTCCGTGCTTTGCAAAGAAAATACTAGATGAATCTCACTAACAAGAGCACTAGGCGATTAATAGAAGAAGTAATCAGCAGATGACACAATAACAAGTGAAGTATTTATCTATTTCCCTGTTGAAGAGATGTAATCAGGGTATGTAAATGGTTCATCATTAGCTAGTAAAAGGTAGATGTGAGTTTGTAGCCATACCGGCATGGTTGGTTGCAATCTTGCCATCCTTTGAGGGAGAAAGGTGTTGCCATCACCCCTGCATTGTTGCTGCCAGAAAAAGCACCATGTAATCAGGGGGTTTGGTGAGCCATTAAGTACATTTCAACAGATGTGAGAGCAAGCAGACATGAAAGGACTAGACATAAAAATAGACGAGGTTTGCGCTATCCAGTTGTTATACAAGGACTCTCATACATACAGAATGAACTCTTAGTGGATTAAACTCAATGCTATATTCATATTAATTTGGTTAGTATGAAGAATAACAGGACTAATGAAGACACACATAAGCAGACCTTCATGTCGTCCTCAATCTTGGCGACCTGGGACTGGATGCTGGCGACGGTCTACTTGAGTGGGGCGTTGACAGGGTAGTTGCCCTTGTCCAACACGAATCTGCAACAATCCAGTACAGTTGAAGATTGTACGCTATGGGCAGATGAAAAATGTAAGCAAAGGTACTGGCCACAGGCAGATTGAGGGACCTGGTGAGGTAGCTATCGATGCAGACGTCATCGACAATGAGGGTGTTGAGATACATCCAGGCAACAAGGAGGGGTCGGGTCCAACAGCAGCCGTCGGGGACGCGGCTATCTCCAGCTTGGATGAGAGCCCGTCAGGGAGGAGGGAGAGTCGGGACACGTATGTCTCGGCACGGTGCAGAGCCTGGAGGAGCGGTAGCAAATGAAGCACTATAAATAGCCAGTACATGTGTATCTACTAGAAAGTAATCAAACCACTACACAAGACATAGCAAGGACCGATTCCTATATCACCAAGACAGAAACATAAACCACAGTAGTTAAATGGAGATATATGAGCTCAAGCAGTGCATAATTCTAGGATAGCATCTCCCATGCCTATATGCATAACACCGACAAAATAGCAGCAACACAGATAGTAGTATAGAAACTTAAAATAGTAACATCCCCTACATAGTAGTAACCAGGGAATTAATTGACAGTTGGTAGAGGAAAACAAAATCACAAACACTACTGGTAGTAGCACGTGCACCAGTTTTTGACTGTATAGAAGATTACTTATATTGAAATAACATAGACTAAGAACTAAGATTACTTTGTTGTAACTCATGAGCTCTCTGTCATGTTATGACAGGTGAAATGTGACATCACAATACCACCAAACTATTCAGCAATAAGAGCATACACCTACAGCAAAGCAGAGCAGAATTCATTTCTAATCTGCATGACTGAAACTGCTCCTATTTTTGGTTTTAATATGTATACAACACGGAGCATATGATATAATATGGTTTCACTATAATCTTTTTAGTGCAATTGTTGCTGGTTTTCAATTATCAGAAAATTGTGTTGAAAAGATTAACAGAGGGGCTGGGAGGCAGCAAAGAAATAGTTATATTCTTGTTCTAGCTGCAATGTACTAGTCAACTGGTTCAATCAGGAGCAACAATACATATTTCCCTAAACCTAACATTGCCATAATGTGTAAATCATGCCACTGGTTAAAGCACAACACCACAATCACAAGTCCAAGGCCACCACGAAGGCAGAAGCACAGCCGGCCGTGGCTGCAGCAGAGTTCGTCGCCTCCGTCCCACTGGCTGCCTTGCCGACCTGAATAAAATAAGCAATCAACCGATGGCAACTAGTTAGCATTTGCATTATCAGCATAAATGTTTCATAAACACCACATGAGGTAGATCGATCTTCGGGGTTGCTAACTTGCACAAAGAGGAAGAAGAGGGGACATAGAGAGAGAGAGAGCTACCTTCCATTGCATGGCATCCGTCAAGGTCAGAGCCCTCCTCTCCCGCAGCTTCTACATCGGCCAAGAATGTCCTGCTCTCAGGCATGTCCATGGCCCTGCAGCCTCTCCATGGCCTGGCCCCTTCAACTGCATCTGCGTGCACATCACACATCAGTTCGGGGGAAGAAGGAAGAAGCAGAGGAGGGAGAAGGAGGGAAGGCACTCACACGTCAGATGATTTGCCGGCTTCGTGCGGCGGTGGAGGTTGGACGCCGCGACTCCTCCCCTGCCTGTGTGTGCTTCGTGGTGGACAAGGAAGCAAGGGAGGACTCCCCCTCTGCCGGAGGAGTTCCTCTGCTGGTCGCCGCAGCCCGACCACAGCGATGGCGAAGAACGTCGCCATCGCTGGGGGAGGAAGACGTCTTAGTTGTCGTCGTCGTCCCATCGAGGTGGCTGTCCAGGAGGCATCGGCGGCGGCTGCATGGGAGGGATTGGGAGCTGCGGTGGTGTGGGTTGTGGATGCGGTTGGGGGCGTGCTGGATCTGATCTGGGACGGGGAAGAGGCGCGCCATGGCCGCCAGCGATAGAGCTACCTCCCTTTCTTCTTCTCTTGTCTTGTGATGAGTGGAGGGGAGGGAAGGGTGCAGACAGCTTCAGATCGGCGATGAGGGGAGAGGTGGGTGGCGGAGGCGAGGGGAGAGGAGGACGGGGCGGCAGCGGAGGGATCTGGATCGGGGGAGAGGAATGCAGGTGGGGAGGGATCTGGATCGGCTAGGGTTCACGCGCGTGAGAGAGAGAGGCTGCAGTGGGTTGGATGGACGGATGGATGGATGTATGGATGGGCGGATGGACGGATGTTTGCCACGTCATCGATCCATGCCACAACGGATTCCACCAATCAGAATTCAGCTTATATTCTCTTATAGTTTTTATCCTCTTATTTAGGGCAAACATTCAACATATTAACTACGTATAGTTTGTTAAGATAAATTAATATTGTACACATGTGTGTATCTTGTGATGACAAACAATGTTGATATGGGGAGTTTTCACTTTCATTGCACAAAAGAGACATTTTCCATTTTTCGAGTGCCCGAAATGAGGTTTTTCTGTGAAGAACCTACCAAATAATTATTGCAAAATTGGACCAAATCATTTTTCTAAAATACTAGGCCATATTTAATGCACAATTGACCAAATGGTTAGGTGTAAAAAGATTTGATCCACCTCTGGTGAAAAAGACAAATTCCCGTTGATTCAGCAGGAAGCAGGTCAAATTTGAACTGCAGCTACCTCATAGTTTGCTCTTTATTTTTTCAAAAAATCATTTATAGGTACATAAGTATCTATTTAATCAGAGAAACACCAAAAAAATTCCAAGATTCAACCACTAGCTAAGAACGGTCATTCCCGCCGTTTTGACCGCATTTTGAAACGGGCATAAAAAATTCAAAAAAAATTCAAAAAATTGGGAAACCTTCGCATTGTGTCATTATATGTGGCCAAGTTCCTAGGAAAAATAACAAACTTGTAATACGACAATTATTTTAAAAAAGTGTTCTCAGAAATGAGCTATCATGCGTGAAGATTCGTGGATTTCAAGCCAAATGATCAATCTTATGGCCACATTCTTGGCATAGTTTGTTCAAATGATCTCATATTATGCACAAGGGTGCATCTTGGAACTCCAAACAATGTTGCCTAAGGGAGTTTTCATTTTATTTGCACGGAAAATACATTTTCCATTTTCCGAGTGCCCGAAAGGAGGTTTTTTGTGAAGGAACTACCAAATAATTATTGCAAAATTGGACCAAATCATTTTTATAAAATACTAGGCCATATTTAATGCACAATTAACAAAATGGTTGGGTGTCAAAAGATTTGATCCACCTCTGGTGAAAAAGACAAATTGCTGCTGATTCAGCTCGAAGCGGGTCAAATTTGAACTGTACCTACCTCATAGTTTGCTCTTCATTTTTTACAAAAATCATTTCTAGGTACATGAGTGTCTATTTAATCAGAGAAACACCAAAAAAATTCCAAGATTCTACTACTAGCTAGGAACGGTCATTCCCGTCGTTTTGACCGCATTTTGAAACGGGCATAAAAAATTCAAAAAATCAAAAAATTGGGAAACCTTCGCATTGTGTCATTATATGTGGCCAAGTTCCTAGGAAAAATAACAAACTTGTAATACGGCAATTATTTTAAAAAAGTGTTCTCGGAAATGAGCTATCATGCGTGAAGATTCATGGCTTTCAAGCCAAATGATCATTCTTATGGCCACATTCTTGGCATAGTTTGTTCAAATGATCTCATATTATGCACAAGGGTGCATCTTGGAATTCCAAACAATGTTGCCTAAGGGAGTTTTCATTTTATTTGCACGGAAAATACATTTTCCATTTTCCGAGTGCCCGAAAGGAGTTTTTTTGTGAAGGAACTACCAAATAATTGTTGCAAAATTGGACCAAATCATTTTTATAAAGTACTAGGACATATTTAATGCACAATTGACAAAATGGTTGGGTGTAAAAAATTTTGATCCACCTCTCGTGAAAAAGACAAATTTCCGCCGATTCAGTTGGAAGCGGGTCAAATTTGAACTGCAGGTGCCTCATAGTTTATTATTTATTTTTTCCAGAAATCATTTATAGGTACATAAGTATTTATTTAATAAGAGAAACACCAAAAAAATTCCAAGATTCAACCACTAGCTAGGAACGATCATTCCCGCCGTTTTGACCGCATTTTGAAACGGGCATAAAAAATTCAAAAAAAAAATCAAAAAATTGGGAAACCTTTGTATTGTGTCATTATATGTGGCCAAGTTCCCAGGAAAAATAACAAACTTGTAATATGACAATTATTTTAAAAAAGTTTTCTCAGAAACGAGCTATCATGTGTGGAGATCAATGGCTTTCAAGCCAAATGATCAATCTTATGGCCACATTCATGGCATAGTTTGTTCAAATGATCTCATATTGTGCACAAGGGTGCATATTGGAATGGCAAACAATGTTGCCTAAGGAAGTTTTCATTTTCGTTCGACAAAAAAACCATTTTCCATTTTTCGAGTGCCCGAAAGGAGGTTTTTTTGTGAAGGAACTACCAAATAATTGTTGCAAAATTGGACCAAATCATTTTTATAAAATACTAGGCCATATTTAATGGACAATTGACAAAATGGTTGGGTGTAAAAATTTTTGATCCACCTCTCGTGAAAAAGACAAATTTCCGCCGATTCAGTTGGAAGCGGGTCAAATTTGAACTGCAGCTGCCTCATAGTTTGCTATTTATTTTTTCCAAAAATCATTTCTAGTTACATAAGGACCTATTTAGTCATAAATACATGGTTTGGTGGCGATACATCGAGGTTTGGGCGGTGGCCGAGGGCCCCAACTCTAGAGCACGTAAACTCGCATGCCCGTCGCGTGGTCATTGCGTGACCGTAATGTTGCCATGTGTTCTGGGTGGCCTAGGAATGTCTAGTGGGTTGGGCACTCCCCAGGTTGGTGCTAGGAAGAAAATTACAACATAAGATTCTCACGAGGAGACCGATCGATGCTCAAACATGAATTAGCAGCCAAGTGTTTGATTAGCGGTACGGGAAATGCACATGGCCAATGGGCGTGAGTTTTGGCTGAGGATGATCATCTACTAAGTAGAATGTCTTCACAAATTTTGAGCTCAAAAGGAGGATCCTAGGTGGTACTTGCTTTGCAAAGTACCACGCTGGACAAAAATATGAATGTTGAAGATGGGCTCAAAATAATGAATGGAGTGAGCTGAAATTTTGTGGAGGATGGTTATTTGGGCATCGGAAAGCATTGTAGAAAATTGATACCATTTGGACATGCCAAAGTAGTACTTCCTTCACAATGCTCTTCTATGGACAGAAACTTGGGAAAACTAGTGAGAGAGATTGATTGAATGAAATGAGCTCAAAATTGGTGCAGGTAAGTTACTTAGGTATGGTCATGCGCTGGTAAATTTTTAGATCATTTGGGTAAGCCTAGCTAGTACTTACTTCGCAAAGCTTCTCTCGAGTTAGAAACTTTGGAAATTTCCCGAGAAAGATTTACTAGGAAAATTGAGCTGAATATTATCATGTGGCAATGATTTGGGTATGGAAGAGTGCCTGAAAAGTTTGAGGGTAATAGGAGGGGTCTATATAACACTTGTTTTGCAACGTGCCAATTTGGCCATAAAATATAAATTGAACCTGGGCTCACATAGATGATTTGACTGAGCTGCAATTTGGAGGAGGGTGATAATTTAGGCATATGAAGGAACTGTATAAATTTCATGTCATTTAGATATATAAGAAAGGTACTTCCTTCACAATGCTTCTAGGTGGACAAAAACTTTGGAAATTTGCCGAAGAAGATTTGCTAGGCAAATGGAGCTGAATTTTGTCATGCGGTAATGATTTGGATAGGAAAGAGTGCCCAAAAATTCCGAGGGCAATCAAGAATATATAAATAGCACTTCCTTCATAAAGTGCTGTTGTGAACAGAATAGGAAAATGAATATTGTTGAATTAGTTTTGAACTAGGCAAGGAAGGATTTTTACATATTCGATGAAGATATGCCCCAAAGAGTTTATCAGATTTTTTTGGGAATTTTGGGAATGATAGAAATATAGGTTGCTTCACAACCAAGGGCAAAAACTGCCACATGGACATGACACATAGGCAAAACTGATGAGATGGCGCCTAGTCATCAGAACCCACCACAATCTACAAGGATATGACCATCTATATTGGTCATTAACAACTAGAAATAAAGCAGCGGACTAGCACTGTTTCCTTTGTGACCATTTCGTGTAAGGAAATTATGACCTTTCTGACCTAAATGGTCGCAATGGTTTAGGGTTTGGAGCCCCCTGAACAGCTTTTGACCAATTGGTCTAAAATGGTCATAAATTTATGACCAACTCTTCGAGGGTCACTCACAAAAGGTCATAAGTTGACATATTTCTTGTAGTGGGCCAAGGGTACAACGTGTGCGACTCTGACACTACAAGTATCCCACCCACACTACAACACCAAGTCCAAACGTAACCCAACTAGTACAAAATATTCGACACAAACACAAAAAACTCCACCTTGGCGAATATTCTCCACCACATTGAATTTGTCCATGCGTCAAACTTCCATGTACTCCGGACTTGTGTTGTCTTCTTTGTAGCTTACTGAGAGCTACTCGACGAGTCTGCCCCAGACCCGCCGCCGCCGTGGAACCCCAATGCTACTCCCACAACTCCAGTATCCGTGACTCCACCTGCAATAGTGCTCCCTTGCAGCTTGTAAAGATGCGAAGCCGTCCTCGTTCCAATCATCACGGTCACCTCATCTTCCATAATTCTCATGGTCTTCCTATCCCGATCACAACAGGATACCATACCACCATCATGAAGAACACCAAGCGAAATTAGATTCCTCCTTAGCCCCGACACATGCCTGACTCCCCGAAGCATCCGCTCAACACCGTCAAACATCTTGATTTTGATGTCACCTACTCCAGCAACACGATAACCTGTGTCATCGCCCACATAGGCTAAACCAAACTACCCAGACTTGTACGAAGAGAACCACTCCCTGTTGGGTGTCGCATGAAAAGAGCAAGCCGAATCCAACATCGACGCTTCACCTTTGGTTGCCCGCCTGTCTGATACTATGAGGACATCACTACTGTTGTCTGAGTCATCACCATGAGTTGCCTTATTAGCACTTGCCCCACCATTGAGTTCTGGACAGTCCTTTCTCATATGTCCCCATTGCTTACACTTGTGACACTGTATATTTTTTTCTTTTTCTTGTTCTTCCCAGCCTCATATCCCTTCCGCCACTGCTCACCCTTGACTAGCAAACCTTCACCATGAGAGACTTCCACCGCGTTCTTCTTTCTCATATCATAAGATAGCAATGCCGCAGTAATATCCTCATTCTTGACGGTCTCCTTGCCGTGCGTCAACGTAGTGACCAAATGGTCATAGGATGATGGCAATGAACAAAGAAGCAGAATTGCCCTATCGTCGTCGTCAATCGTCGCACCCAAGCGTGCTAGGTCCGTCACGACTTGATTAAAGGCGTTCATATACTCCACAAGATCTGACACCTCCTGCATCCTCATCCCATACAACTTTTGCTTTAGATACACCTTGGTCATCGTAGTCTTGGACATAAACTGACTTTCCAGCTTCTCCCAGATCTTCTTCGGCGAATTCTCATCCATCACATGATAAATAAGCTGGTCCGACAGACACAACCGTATAGTCCCGGCTGCTTTCAACTGTAACTCCTCCCAGTCATCCGCCTCCATCTTAGCTGGCTTGGCTTCCTACAACAACACCTTCAAGCATCCCTGTTGTGCCAACAAATCTTTCACCCTTGTCTGTCATAACCCAAAGCTTCCAGTTCCGTTGAACTTCTCCACCGCAAACCTGGTATCCGAAGGCGCCATAGTTCTTTGTATGGCTGACCAATAAAAAATTATCCGAGCTTCCCACGCGATGCCCCAAGTACACAATCAAAACCTTCACGTACTATTAACGAAACCAAACATTTCTTTGGCCTTCACGTGATGCTCCCTTGGCTTCAACTTCCCATGCTTAGCTTGCTTTGCCTTGCCCTTGCTAATTCCGATGGATAGCACAACCAGCGATGGCCTTTTCTGATCTGCCGATTGGATCTGCTTCTCGTCTTAGTATGGTGACCCAGCCCAGGCTGCTCCTTTCATTAGCGCCTCAATAGGTCTCCGCCTAGACGATGAATTCCACCGGGACTCGGTCCTGCTGCCTTTTTTTGTCCATAACAAAACTCGGTCGATACCTGGTTGTACACGACTCGTGTCTGGTCTCGTGCACCTCCGTGCGCACACGTACGCGCTAACCAGCTGCCCCTTGGCCCGTGACTTGCCTACAGTCGTACGGCTTCTGGCTGCAGCCCACACACGTGCCTTGCACGCGCGTGACACACTGCCGCATCTCGCCGAGTCACCGATCCCACGACCTGCTGCTGCAACTCACCTCCGGCTAGGCATCCAACCATGCGACTGCTTCTCCATCCTCTGAATCAACGACACGGCGGCCTCTCAAACCTTGCTCATGATACCACTTGTTAGAATAAATCCGAGGTACGCGGTTGATCCACCGAGGAACAAGCAATCACAGACAATGACGACACCGAGATTTGTTAACGAGGTTCGGCGACCTCGCCTACTCCCCGGGGCAATTGCTACGGGCGCTCCTCCCCGAGATACCGCAACACCAGCCACCCGGGCGCCGGCACAAGCCGCCAGCACCCCCTTGCGAGCCAGTTGCTATCTAGTCGTCATGGGTTACAACATGGGGTGCCTCCATATATATAACTGGCCAAGGGTACAACGTGTGCAACTCCGACACTACAAGTATCCTACCCACAGAACAACACCAAGTCCAAACGTAACCCAACTAGTGCAAAATATTCGACACAAACACAACAAACTCTACCTTGGCGAATATTCTCCACCACCTTGAATTTGTCCATGCGTCAAACTTCCATGTACTCCGGACTTGTGTTGTCTTCTTCGTAGCTTACTGAGAGCTAGTCAACGAGTCTGCCCCAGACCCGCCGCCGCCGTGGAACCCCGCTGCTACTCCCACAACTCCAGTCTCCGTGACTCCACCTGCAATAGTGCTCCCTTGTAGCTTGTAAAGATGCGAAGCCGTCCTTGTTCCAATCATCACGGTCACCTCATCTTCCAAGATTCTCATGGTCTTCCTATCCCGATCACAACAGGATACCATACCACCATCATGAAGAACACCAAGCGAAATTAGATTCCTCCTTAGCCCCGACACATGCCTGACTCCCCGAAGCATCCGCTCAACTCCGTCAAACATCTTGATTTTGATGTCACCTACTCCACCAACACGATAACCTGTGTCATCGCCCACATAGGCTAAACCAAACTACCCAGACTTGTACGAAGAGAACCACTCCCTGTTGGGTGTCGCATGAAAAGAGCAAGCCGAATCCAACATCGGCGCTTCACCTTTGGTTGACCGCCTGTATGATACTATGAGGACATCACTACTACTGTCTGAGTCATCACCATGAGTTGCCTTATTAGCACTTGCCCCACCATTGAGTTCTGGACAGTCCTTTCTCATATGTCCCCACTGCTTACACTTGTGACACTGTATATCTTTTTTTTCTTGTTCTTCCCAGCCTCATATCCCTTCCGCCACTGCTCACCCTTGACTAGCAACCCTTCACCATGAGAGACTTCCACCGCGTTCTTCTTTCTCATATCATAAGATAGCACTGCCGCAGTAATATCCTCATTCTTGACGGTCTCCTTGCCGTGCGTCAACGTAGTGATCAAATGGTCATAGGATGATGGCAATGAACAAAGAAGCAGAATTGCCCTATCCTCGTCGTCAAACGTCGCACCCAAGCGTGCTAGATCCGTCACGACTTGATTAAAGGCGTTCATATACTCTACAAGATCTGACACCTCCTGCATCCTCATCCCATACAACTTTTGCTTTAGATACACCTTGGTCATCGTAGTCTTGGACATAAACTGACTTTCCAGCTTCTCCTAGATCTTCTTCGGCGAATTCTCATCCATCACATGATAAATAACCTGGTCCGACAGACACAACCGTATAGTCCCGGCTGCTTTCAACTATAACTCCTCCCAGTCATCCGCCTCCATCTTAGCTGGCTTGGCTTCCTGCAACATCGCCTTCAAGCATCCCTCTTGTGCCAACAAATCTTTCACCCTTGTCTACCATAACCCAAAGCTTCCAGTTTCGTTGAACTTCTCCACCTCAAACCTGGTACCCGAAGGCGCCATAATTCTTTGTATGGCTGACCTATAAAAAATTATCCGAGCTTCCCACGCGATGCCCCAAGTACACAATCAAAACCTTCACGTACTATTTAACGAAACCAAATATTTATTTGGCCTTCACGTGATGCTCCCTTGGCTTCAACTTCCCATGCTTAGCTTGCTTTGCCTTGCCCTTGCTAATTCCGATGGATAGCACAACCAGCGATGGCCTTTTCTCATCTGCCGATTGGATCTGCTTCTCGTCTTAGTATGGTGACCCAGCCCAGGCTGCTCCTTTCATTAGCGCCTCAATATTTCTCCGCCTAGACGATGAATTCCACCGGGACTCGGTCCTGCTGCCTTTTTTTGTCCAAAACAAAACTCGGTCGATACCTGGTTGTACATGACTCGTGTCTGGTCTCGTGCACCTCCGTGCGCACACGTACGCGCTAACCAGCTGCCCCTTGGCCCGTGACTTGCCTACAGTCGTACGGCTTCTGGCTGCAGCCCACACACGCGCCTTGCACGCGCGCGACACACTGCCGCATCTCGCCGAGTCACCGATCCCACGACCTGCTGCTGCCACTCACCTCCGGCTAGGCATCCAACCATGCGACTGCTTCTCCATCCTCTATATCAACGACACGGCGGCCTCTCAAACCTTGCTCATGATACCACTTGTTAGAATAAATCCGAGGTACGCGGTTGATCCACCGAGGAACAAGCAATCACAGACAATGACGACACCGAGATTTGTTAACGAGGTTCGGCGACCTCGCCTACTCACCGGGGCAATGGCTACGGGCGCTCCTCCCCGAGATACTGCAACACCAGCCACCCGGGCACCGGCACAAGCCGCCAGCACCCCCTTGCGAGCCTGTTGCTATCTAGTCGTCATGGGTTACAACGTGGGGTGCCTCCTCATATATAACTGGCCAAGGGTACAACGTGTGCGACTCTGACACTACAAGTATCCTACCCACACAACAACACCAAGTCCAAACGTAACCCAACTAGTGCAAAATATTCGACACAAACACAACAAACTCCACCTTGGCGAATATTCTCCACCACCTTGAATTTGTCCATGCGTCAAGCTTCCATGTACTCCGGACTTGTGTTGTCTTCTTTGTAGCTTACTGAGAGCTACTCGACGAGTCTGCCCCAGACCCGCCGCCGCCGTGGAACCCCGCTGCTACTCCCACAACTCCAGTCTCCGTGACTCCACCTGCAATAGTGCTCCCTTGCAGCTTGTAAAGATGCGAAGCCGTCCTCGTTCCAATCATCATGGTCACCTCATCTTCCATGATTCTCATGGTCTTCCTATCCCGATCACAACAGGATACCATACCACCATCATGAAGAACACCAAGCGAAATTAGATTCCTCCTTAGCCCCGACACATGCCTGACTCCCCGAAGCATCCGCTCAACTCCGTCAAACATCTTGATTTTGATGTCACCTACTCCAGCAACACGATAACCTGTGTCATCGCCCACATAGGCTAAACCAAACTACCCAGACTTGTACGAAGAGAACCACTCCCTGTTGGGTGTCGCATGAAAAGAGCAAGCCGAATCCAACATCGGCGCTTCACCTTTGGTTGACCACCTGTATGATACTATGAGGACATCACTACTGCTGTCTGAGTCATCGCCATGAGTTGCCTTATTAGCACTTGCCCCACCATTGAGTTCTGGACAGTCCTTTCTCATATATCCCCACTGCTTACACTTGTGACACTGTATATCTTTTTTTTCTTGTTCTTCCCAGCCTCATATCCCTTCCGCCACTGCTCACCCTTGACAAGCAACCCTTCACCATGAGGGACTTCCACCGCGTTCTTCTTTCTCATATCATAAGATAGCACTGCCGCAGTAATATCCTCATTCTTGACGGTCTCCTTGCCGTGCGTCAACGTAGTGATCAAATGGTCATAGGATGATGGCAATGAACAAAGAAGCAGAATTTCCCTATCCTCGTCGTCAACCGTCGCACCCAAGCGTGCTAGATCCGTCACGACTTGATTAAAGGCGTTCATATACTCTACAAGATCTGACACCTCCTGCATCCTCATCCCATACAACTTTTGCTTTAGATACACCTTGGTCGTCGTAGTCTTGGACATAAACTGACTTTCCAGCTTCTCCCAGATCTTCTTCGGCGAATTCTCAACCATCACATGATAAATAACCTGGTCCGACAGACACAACCGTATAGTCCCGGCTGCTTTCAACTGTAACTCCTCCCAGTCATCCGCCTCCATCTTAGCTGGCTTGGCTTCCTGCAACAACGCCTTCAAGCATCCCTCTTGTGCCAACAAATCTTTCACCCTTGTCTTCCATAACCCAAAGCTTCCAGTTCCGTTGAACTTCTCCACCTCAAACCTGGTACCCGAAGGCGCCATAGTTCTTTGTATGGCTGACCTGTAAAAAATTATCCGAGCTTCCCACGCGATGCCCCAAGTACACAATCAAAACCTTCACGTACTATTTAACGAAACCAAATATTTCTTTGGCCTTCACGTGATGCTCCCTTGGCTTCAAATTCCCATGCTTAGCTTGCTTTGCCTTGCCCTTGCTAATTCCGATGGATAGCACAACCAGCGATGGCCTTTTCTCATCTGCCGATTGGATCTGCTTCTCGTCTTCGTATGGTGACCCAGCCCAGGCTGCTCCTTTTATTAGCATCTCAATAGGTCTCCGCCTAGACGATGAATTCCACCGGGACTCGGTCCTGCTGCCTTTTTTTGTCCAAAACAAAACTCGGTCGATACCTGATTGTACACGACTCGTGTCTGGTCTCGTGCACCTCCACGCGCACACGTACGCGCTAACCAGCTGCCCCTTGGCCCGTGACTTGCCTACAATCGTACGGCTTCTGGCTGCAGCCCACACACGCGCCTTGCACACGCGCGACATGCTGCCGCATCTCGCTGAGTCACCGATCCCACGACCTGCTGCTGCAACTCACCTCCGCCTAGGCATCCAACCATGCGACTGCTTCTCCATCCTCTGAATCAACGACACGGCGGCCTCTCAAACCTTGCTCGTGATACCACTTGTTAGAGTAAATCCGAGGTACGTGGTTGATCCACCGAGGAACAAGCAATCACAGACAATGACGACACCGAGATTTGTTAACGAGATTCGGCGAACTCGCCTACTCCCTGGGACAATGACTACGGGCGCTCCTCCCCGAGATACCGCAACACCGGCCACCCGGGCGCTGGCACAAGCCGCCAGCACCCCCTTGCGAGCCTGTTGCTATCTAGTCATCATGGGTTACAACGTGGGGTGCCTCCTCATATATAAGAGGCCAAGGGTACAACGTGTCCGACTCCGACACTACAAGCATCCTACCCACACTACAACACCAAGTCCAAGCGTAACCCAATTAATACAAAATATTCGACACAAACACAACAAACTCCACCTTGGCGAATATTCTCCACCACCTTGAATTTGTCCATGCGTCAAACTTCCATGTACTCCGGACTTGTGTTGTCTTCTTCGTACTTACTGAGAGCTACTCGACGAGTCTGCCCCAGACCCACCGCCGCCGTGGAACCCCGCTGCTACTCCCACAACTCCAATCTTCGTGACTCCACCTGCAATAGTGCTCCCTTGCAGCTTGTAAAGATGCGAAGCCGTCCTCGTTCCAATCATCACAGTCACCTCATCTTCCATGATTCTCATGGTCTTCCTATCCCGATCACAACAGGATACCATACCACCATCATGAAGAACACCCAGCGAAATTAGATTCCTCCTTAGCCCCGACACATGCCTGACTCCCCGAAGCATCCGCTCAACTCCGTCAAACATCTTGATTTTGATGTCACCTACTCCAGCAACACGATAACCTGTGTCATCGCCCACATAGGCTAAACCAAACTACCCAGACTTGTATGAAGAGAACCACTCCCTGTTGGGTGTCGCATGAAAAGAGCAAGCCGAATCCAACATTGGCGCTTCACCTTTGGTTGACCGCCTGTATGATACTATGAGGACATCACTACTGCTGTCTGAGTCATCGCCATGAGTTGCCTTATTAGCACTTGCCCCACCATTGAGTTCTGGACAGTCCTTTCTCATATGTCCCCACTGCTTACACTTGTGACATTGTATATCTTTTTTTTCTTGTTCTTCCCAGCCTCATATCCCTTCCGCCACTGCTCACCCTTGACTAGCAACCCTTCACCATGAGAGACTTCCACCGCGTTCTTCTTTCTCATATCATAAGATAGCATTGCCGCAGTAATATCCTCATTCTTGACGGTCTCCTTGTCGTGCGTCAACGTAGTGATCAAATGGTCATAGGATGATGGCAATGAACAAAGAAGCAGAATTGCCCTATCCTCGTCATCAACCGTCGCACCCAAGCGTGCTAGATCCGTCACGACTTGATTAAAGGCGTTCATATACTCTACAAGATCTGACACCTCCTGCATCCTCATCCCATACAACTTTTGCTTTAGATACACCTTGGTCGTTGTAGTCTTGGACATAAACTGACTTTCCAGCTTCTCCCAGATCTTCTTCGGCGAATTCTCATCCATCACATGATAAATAACCTGGTCCGACAAACACAACCGTATAGTCCCGGCTGCTTTCAACTGTAACTCCTCCCAGTCATCCGCCTCCATCTTAGCTGGCTTGGCTTCCTGCAACAACGCCTTCAAGCATCCCTCTTGTGCCAACAAATCTTTCACCCTTGTCTTCCATAACCCAAAGCTTCCAGTTCCGTTGAACTTCTCCACCTCAAACCTGGTACCCGAAGGTGCCATAGTTCTTTGTATGGCTGACCTGTAAAAATTTAGCCGAGCTTCCCACGCGATGCCCCAAGTACACAATCAAAACCTTGACGTACTATTTAACGAAACCAAATATTTCTTTGGCCTTCACATGATGCTCCCTTGGCTTCAACTTCCCATGCTTAGCTTGCTTTGCCTTGCCCTTGCTAATTCCGATGGATAGCACAACCAGCGATGGCCTTTTCTCATCTGCCGATTGGATCTGCTTCTCGTCTTCGTATGGTGACCCAGCCCAGGCTGCTCCTTTTATTAGCATCTCAATAGGTCTCCGCCTAGACGATGAATTCCACCGGGACTCGGTCCTGCTGCCTTTTTTTGTCCAAAACAAAACTCGGTCGATACCTGATTGTACACGACGCGTGTCTGGTCTCGTGCACCTCCACGCGCACACGTACGCGCTAACCAGCTGCCCCTTGGCCCGTGACTTGCCTACAATCGCACGGCTTCTGGCTGCAGCCCACACACGCGCCTCGCACGCGCACGACATGCTGCCGCATCTCGCCGAGTCACCGATCCCACGACCTGCTGCTGCAACTCACCTCCGCCTAGGCATCCAACCATGCGACTGCTTCTCCATCCTCTGAATCAACGACACGGTGGCCTCTCAAACCTTGCTCATGATACCACTTGTTAGAATAAATCCGAGGTACGTGGTTGATCCACCGAGGAACAAGCAATCACAGACAATGACGACACCGAGATTTGTTAACGAGATTCGGCGAACTCGCCTACTCCCCGGGGCAATGACTACGGGCGCTCCTCCCCGAGATACCGCAACACCGGCCACCCGGGCGCCGGCACAAGCCGCCAGCACCCCCTTGCGAGCCTGTAGCTATCTAGTCGTCATGGGTTACAACGTGGGGTGCCTCCTCATATATAAGAGGCCAAGGGTACAACGTGTCCGACTCCGACACTACAAGTATCCTACCCACACTACAACACCAAGTCCAAGCGTAACCCAATTAATACAAAATATTTGACACAAACACAACAAACTCCACCTTGGCGAATATTCTCCACCACCTTGAATTTGTCTATGCGTCAAACTTCCATATACTCCGGACTTGTGTTGTCTTCTTCGTAGCTTACTGAGAGCTACACGACGAGTCTGCCCCAGACCCGCCGCCGCCGTGGAACCGCGCTGCTACTCCCACAACTCCAGTCTCCGTGACTCCACCTGCAATAGTGCTCCCTTGTAGCTTGTAAAGATGCGAAGCCGTCCTTGTTCCAATCATCACGGTCACCTCATCTTCCAAGATTCTCATGGTCTTCCTATCCCGATCACAACAGGATACCATACCACCATCATGAAGAACACCAAGCGAAATTAGATTCCTCCTTAGCCCCGACACATGCCTGACTCCCCGAAGCATCCGCTCAACTCCATCAAACATCTTGATTTTGATGTCACCTACTCCAGCAACACGATAACCTGTGTCATCGCCCACATAGGCTAAACCAAACTACCCAGACTTGTACGAAGAGAACCACTCCCTGTTGGGTGTCGCATGAAAAGAGCAAGCCGAATCCAACATCGACGCTTCACCTTTGGTTGCCCGCCTGTCTGATACTATGAGGACATCACTACTGATGTCTGAGTCATCACCATGAGTTGCCTTATTAGCACTTGCCCCACCATTGAGTTCTGGACAGTCCTTTCTCATATGTCCCCACTGCTTACACTTGTGACACTGTATATATTTTTTTCTTTTTCTTGTTCTTCCCAGCCTCATATCCCTTCCGCCACTGCTCACCCTTGACTAGCAAACCTTCACCATGAGAGACTTCCACCGCGTTCTTCTTTCTCATATCATAAGATAGCAATGCCGCAGTAATATCCTCATTCTTGACGGTCTCCTTGTCGTGCGTCAACGTAGTGATCAAATGGTCATAGGATGATGGCAATGAACAAAGAAGCGGAATTTCCCTATCCTCGTCGTCAACCGTCGCACCCAAGCGTGCTAGATCCGTCACGACTGGATTAAAGGCGTTCATATACTCCACAAGATCTGACACCTCATGCATCCTCATCCCATACAACTTTTGCTTTAGATACACCTTGGTCGTCGTAGTCTTGGACATAAACTGACTTTCCAGCTTCTCCCAGATCTTCTTTGGCGAATTCTCATCCATCACATGATAAATAACCTGGTCCGACAGACACAACCGTATAGTCCCGGCTGCTTTCAACTGTAACTCCTCCCAGTCATCCGCCTCCATCTTAGCTGGCTTGGCTTCCTGCAACAACGCCTTCAAGCATCCCTGTTGTGCCAACAAATTTTTCACCCTTGTCTGCCATAACCCAAAGCTTCCAGTTCCGTTGAACTTCTCCACCTCAAACCTGATATCCGAAGGCGCCATAGTTCTTTGTATGGCTGACCTGTAAAAAATTAGCCGAGCTTCCCACGCGATGCCCCAAGTACACAATCAAAACCTTCACGTACTATTTAACGAAACCAAATATTTCTTTGGCCTTCACGTGATGCTCCCTTGGCTTCAACTTCCCATGCTTAGCTTGCTTTGCCTTGCCCTTGCTAATTCCGATGGATAGCACAACCAGCGATGGCCTTTTCTCATTTGCCGATTGGATCTGCTTCTCGTCTTCGTATGGTGACCTAGCGCAGGCTGCTCCTTTTATTAGCGCCTCAATAGGTCTCCGCCTAGACGATGAATTCCACCAGGACCCGGTCCTGCTGCCTTTTTTTTGTCCAAAACAAAACTCGGTCAATACCTGGTTGTACACGACTCGTGTATGGTCTCGTGCACCTCCATGTGCACACGTACGCGCTAACCAGCTGCCCCGTGGCCCGTGACTTGCCTACAGTCGTACGGCTTCTGGCTGCAGCCCACACACGCGCCTTGCACGCGCACGACACGCTGCCGCATCTCGCCGAGTCACCGATCCCACGACCTGCTGCTGCAACTCACCTCTGCCTAGGCATCCAACCATGTGACTGCTTCTCCATCCTCTGAATCAACGACACGGCGGCCTCTCAAACCTTGCTTATGATACCACTTGTTAGAATAAATTCGAGATACGCGGTTGATCCACCGAGGAACAAGCAATCACAGATAATGACAACACCGAGATTTATTAACGAGGTTCGGCGAACTCGCCTACTCCCCGGGGCAATGACTACGGGCGCTCCTTCCCGAAATACCGCAACACCGGCCACCCGGGCGCCGGCACAAGCCGCCAGCACCCTCTTGCGAGCCTGTTGCTATCTAGTCGTCATGGGTTACAACGTGGGGTGCCTCCTCATATATAAGAGGCCAAGGGTACAACGTGTCCGACTCCAACACTACAAGTATTCTACCCACACTACAACACCAAGTCCAAGCATAACCCAATTAATACAAAATATTCGACACAAACACAACAGAGATGAGGAAAGGAAAACGGCATCGACGTGCCGCGCCAGGGGTCGTGGCCATCGCCCTCACGCACGGCCGCCAGCTCGCTGGACTGCGCGTCCTGCTTCCTCTTCTCAGTCGACCTCAACCCACCCATCATCCGGCATGCAGCGATCGCAAGCGCTCGGCCATGGTCATTGCGACGTGCGCGTAGGCCTAGCGCTGCAGCGGACTCTCCGCGACGGCCTGACACGGCACGCTGCAGTGGCGTCCCTCGTCAACCACGGCGCGGCGACCTCCATGGTCGATCCACGAACCTGACGTGGCGTCGTGGTGGAGGCTGTCCACGTCCTTGACCACAAGAAGATGGGAGCCACCGGATCGACTCGCCGCCGCCTCAAGCTCCGCCTGCGCGCAGCCTCGCGAAAGAACATCGTGCCGCACTCGGACTTGTCGCGGGCCGCCTCACCTTGCGTTGGATCCGAGTCAAAGCCGCCGCAGCCGTGGCCGACCAGGGAGCTCTGCGCCCTCACTCTCCTTCTAATCCTAATTCCTTCCCATTTATGTCTTGCATGCAGGAGATAAATGGCCGTGGGAAATGTTCATTAGTGTGCATGAATGGCTCTAACTCTCGCTTAATTAGCGTTCTCTTGCATGCAGATTCTGTGCACACGTCCTGGACATGGGTAACTCCTTCAACGCGTAATTACAAGGATTTATTGCTCCATGACTGTCTGGACTCAGTACCAAATCGACCTCATCGTCTGCCCGCCGGCGCCCAGCTGCAGCGCTGTCGCACCTGGCTGCCTCCATTGCATGGTGTCCATGACCACTAGCAGCCGCCCGCCTCCAGCGGAGAAAGCAGCGCTCGTTCGCTCACGGGCACTTCCACGCCGAACCTCACCAACGCCTCTGAGCCCAACACTCTGAGTCGGCCTGCCCAACCAGCTCCACACCGACCGGATCGCAGGCTAGCTGACTAGCTGTGGTTCACTCGCATGGGCAGGAACACTCAGACGAGGTGTCCACTCGAATGACCCTCGTTTGGCCGTGAAGCCCTGGGTTCACTCAACCGGTTGCGCAATCTCAAACGGACGTCCGTTTTATCCGAATTCTGTCTGTTTGGGTAGGGATTTGGGGTCGTGTCCGGACGTGCCCTGAGATGCGGTGGCCGTGCGGATGCATCCCGGCCGCATCCTGTCTGCGTATTATTTCTTTGCAAGTCCTTAACTTTATTTCATCATTCATTTTTGGTACATGAAAAATGCATCATCACATTTTGACTAGTAAAGCAAGACCAAACAAAATAAGAACAACAAGAATACATTTTAGAAGATAGCCAACTTTCATAACTGCCCCCTTGAGTTGGGTTAGGGCCTTCTCGATGCACTCATTGCTGATCTGTGGAGGAGGCTCGATCTGGCATCATCCTTTCTTCTTCAAGCCAGAAGTAGATGTTGCTTCCTCAAACCTAGTCTCGTGTCTAGCCTCTAATCTAGCAACAAGTGCACTTGTCTCATTTACAGCCTCTATGCTAGCTAAAAGTGCACGAACATGTACTAAATTTCGCTCTATCAATATATTGATGTACTCTTCTTCCCAATACCAAAACTTGCATCCATTCTACACAACAAAATTTAAAGTTAGCACAACTAGTCAAATCTAGAGCACAAACCGAAGCTAAAAAAGCGCATACCCCATCGTTTAAGCACTTGATGAACAGCCATCCGGGATGTTCCGGCGTTGTAGAGACGCGGCGCACGACCATCCTTGTGCAGTGGTCGCACTTAATGAGTGGCAACGGTGCGCCGGCGAGCTTTTGGGCAAGCACCGAGCCCGGCTGGCCGCCATTCGTGTATCTGTCGGCGACCCACCGACGGTGCAGATCCGAGCGGCTAGCGGAGGAGTCACTGCCTGCATGTGGCCTTGCGGCCTTGCCAGGGCCCTCCGGCGAGGTGCCCGGCCAGTCCATGGCGCGGCCAGACCTCCCACGACCGGTCGAGCTCAAGACCGACCGGATCCGCCCCAAAACCGCCCGGCGGGTGCGCAAACCAGGTGGCCGTGGTTGGGTAGCTCGGCGGCGCCAAGGGGAAGGGGTTGTGCGACCTCCCGTCCGAACTGCACGGCTGCAATGGCAGCGGCGGCGGCGGCAGCGAGGGGAAGAGTGGGGAAGAGTGGAGGGGGTGCGGCCGGAGGGAGGGAGGGGGCGGATAGAAAAAGGCCCGTCTTGTACCACCGACGGGCGGGCCAGGGGAGGACACGCGCAGACGACCCGCGCGTCCGCGTGGTGTCCGTTTCACCCCAAAAGCGGCGCAAACTTGGGCCGCGGATGGGTCGAAAGCGGACACAAAGCGGACAAAAGTCTGTTTGCTCCCGCGCGCTGGGCCACCTTTTTTGTCCCTTTTACCTCAAACGGACAGGGCCGGACAGGATAGGGTCGCGCGGTGGAGTTGGCCTAACATCCAGAACATCATCGACAACAACATCATCAACAACAACTACAACCGCGAACCTATGGAAGCAACCTTATCTTCATCCACTTGGCTGTTCCGCGCGTCGTCATTTCACGGGGCACGTCTATTTCACTCGGACGCCCCGTGCGTCGCCACTCCGCAAAACAAGTCTACATCACTCGGACGCCCTGCGCATCGTCACTCCGCGGCACGCATCTGCATCACTTGGCCGCCCCGTGCATCTCCACGCCGTGGGATGCATCTACATCACTTGGACGCCCAGTGCGTCGCCACTCCGCTGGATGCGTCTTCATCACTCGGACGCCCGAGATGTGTCTACACCACTCAGACGCCCCGTGCATCGACACTCCGCAGGACGCGTCTACATCACTCGGACACCCCATGTGTCGCCACTCTGCTAGATGCGTCTTCATCACTCGAACACCCCGCGCTTCGTCACTCTGCGGCATGCATCTTCATCACTTGGCCACCGTGTGCGTCGCCACGCCGCGGGATGCGTCTACATCACTCGGACGCCCTGCGCATTGTCACTCCACGACACACGTTTACTTCACTCGGACGCGCCGCTCGTCGCCACTCCGCGGGACATGTCTACATCACTCGGACACCCCGCACATCGTCACTCTGCAGGACACGTCTACATCACTCGGACGCCCCACGCATCGCCACTCTGCAGGACGCGTCCACATCACTCGGCCGCCCCGTGCGTCACCGCTCGGTTGGTCACCTCATCACCACTCGGCCACCCCGTGTGTCGTCATCGATTGGTCACCTCATGAGCACTCGGCCGCCCCACGCGTCGCCATCGGTTGGTCACCCCATAACCACTCGGCCGCCCCGCGCGTCGCCATCGGTTGGTCACCTCATCACCACTCGGCTGCCCCGCGCGTCACCACTCGGTTGGTCACCTCATCACCACTCGGCCGCCCGGCGTGTCGCCACTCGGTTGGACACCTCATCACCACTCGGCCGCCCCACGCGTCGCCATCGGTTGGTCACCTCATGACCACTCGGCCGCTCTGCGCATCGCCATCGGTTGGTCACCTCATCACCACTCGGCCGCCCCGCGCGTCGCCATCGGTTGGTCACCTCATCACCACTCGGCCGCCCCGCGCGTCGCCATCGGTTGGTCACTGTTGGAGAAGAAGTCCGAGGGCGTTTTGACGACGGCCCAACGGAGGCAGTCGCCTTGCCACGTTCCTGCGTCGGGTCGTGTGCGAGCTTGGATCGCCTCTCCGGGCGGGGGGGGGGGGGGGGGGGGGGGGTTCGACCTCCTCCTCCTCCTCTTCGCTAGAGAAGATGCCATCGCCTCCCTCTCCTTCACCATCAGACTCCCACTCGCCTTGGTCATCCCCGCTCTCGCCTCCGCTCGCCTCCCCTTCCTCAGTCGACCCCTGTGCCCCGTTGGGCGTCGAGTACATCTCAGTGGTCGCCTGGAAAACAGCAGACAAAACGAAAGTCAATCGACCTACTCAAAAGAAGACCAACGCAGAAAACAAAGATTTCAGTCGGGAGCATAAAGACATACCTGGTCCACCTCGTACGAATTGTCGAGTGGAATAACCCTCCTGGCTCCTCGGGGGTTGTCTCTGTTCCCCGTGATGCTCGAAAACCACCCCTCCAACATCTCGTCGGTGACCTCCTCCGGGTGGATCCGAGTGGTGTCCTCAAGGCCGGAGTACAGCCACATCGGGTGGTCACGAGCCTGGAGCGGTTGGATTCGCCTCTTGAGGAAGACTTCCAGCAGATCCATTCCCGTCACACCCTCACGGACAAGCTCAACCACTCGACCCGCCAGCACCTTGACCTGGGCTTTTTCTTCCGGCGTCACCTTCAGAGAAGCAGGTTTTTCGGCTCAGTCGAGAGAGAAAGACGGGAGACCAGTCGACTGCCCTGGGGTCGCCTGATCCTGGCAGTAGAACCAAGTTGCCTGCCAACCTCAGACCGACTCCGGGAAAGTGATGGATGGAAAACAGCTCTTCCCCCTCGTTTGGATTGCCAAGCCCCCGCACAACTGGATCACTTGCGTCCTCTCATCACTCGACTTGGCCTTCTTGACCGACTAAGAGCGACAAGTAAAAATGTGCTTGAAAAGCCCCCAATGTGGGCGGCAACCCAGGAACGCCTCACACATGGAAATGAAAGCAGCGAGGTAGACAATGGAGTTTGGACTAAAGTGATGGAGCTGCGCTCCGAAGAAGTTCAAGAAATTTCGGAAGAAAGGATCGGGCGGCAGAGAAAACCCTCGGTCGATGTGAGTGGCCAGGAGCACGCACTCACCGTCACGAGGTTGAGGTTCGATCTCTCCCCCCGGAAGACGCGCGGCTTTGTGGGGAATGGCTCCCCCCTCGACCATGTCGTCGAGATCCTCCTGCCGGAGCACCGACGGCATCCAGTCACCCTGGATCCAACCTTTGGGCAGGGCCGTCCTGGAGGAAGATCCGCCACGTGCAGACCTCTTCCCTTTCCCCCCCGCCGCCGCCTTCTTCGCGCGCTCCAGAGTAGCCGTCTTGCCCTTCACCATCGTCGCCGGCGAAATCTTGAGCAGGTTTGCGGTGGTAGGGTGAGGGCGGAGGTAGCGGAAGAGGTTGCGAAGAAAGAGAGGAAGAGGGAGAAGAGAGAACTGCGCGCATTGTTGGAGAACTCCGAGCCGGCAACTTATAAGGGGCCGCTCCCGAGTGGCTGACCGGTAGGCCCAGGCTATCCAGTCAAATCCCGCAGCAGGCACGCGCGCAGTACGTGGTGAAAAAGGCGACGCGGAGATCGAGGAGCCTCCACGTTGTCACTTCCGATTACTGCGGCCGCTCCCGTCCCGCGCGCTTCCCGAAAAATCCGAATCCTGCGATATCCACTGGCTGCAGAACAACTTGTCAAAATAGAAGACCCCGCGCGCGCCGGCGCTCGGTACGTCACAGGTAAAGGAATCCACTCGACGAAAGGCCTGGAATGGATCAAGGCGACTGAAAGAGGTTGATGACGTCATCCATGACGGTCGACCCAGAGCGAGGCCCTCATATAGTCCAGAGAATCAGTCGGAAAGGTCGCCAACCCTTTATCACTCTAACCTCGATCCATTCGAGGGCTAATGATGAAGCTATGTACCTAGGGTAGGGGCACGGGCCCGTCCTAAAAAGCCCTACCCGAGGTCATCCCTAGAACGTGTCGTCTTTCAAACGACTCGAAGGCATCCCACTCGACGGATTCAAGACACTCGACCAAAGAACTATCACTCGGCCATGAAGCCAGCCACTCGACTGCCAGAAGACCTAAAGTCACTCCGCAGGCAAACGGTCGGCTATTAAGTATTCTTTATGGTTATTATAACACTTTATTAGGGACGTTACCAGTAACGCCCAACCTTAAATGTACCTAAAACCCTGCATTACTGAGGGCAGGAGGGGGCCGGCGAACTCTATATAAGCCACCCCCTCCTCAGTATGAAGGGTTCGCACCCATGTTATCTACACACGCATAATCCAATCGACCGCCTCCGGGCACCGAGACGTAGGGCTGTTACTTCCTCCGAGAAGGGCCTGAACTCGTAAACCTTGCGTGCTTACAACTTCCCAATAGCTAAGATCTAGCCTCTCCATACACCCCCCCCCCTACGTTACTGTCAGGCTTAGAACCACGACAGTCACCTCATAACCACTCGGTCGCCCCGCGAGTCACCACTCGGTTGGTCACCTCATCACCACTCGGCCGCCCCACGTGTCGCCATCGGTTGGTCATGTCATAACCACTCGGCCGCCCCGCGCGTCGCCACTCGGTTCGTCACCTCATCACCACTAGGCCGCCCCGCGCGTCGTCGTTCGGTTGGTCACCTCATCACCACTCGGCCGCCCCGCGCGTCGCCATCAGTTGGTCACCTCATAACCACTCGGCCGCCCCACGTGTCGCCATCGGTTGATCACCTCAACACCACTCGGCCGCCCTGCGCGTCGCCACTCGGTTGGTCACCTCATCACCACTCGGCTGCCCCGTGCGTCGCCACTCGGTTGGTCACCTCATCACCACTAGGCCGCCCCACGCGTCGCCGTTCGGTTGGTCACCTCATCACCACTCGGCCGTCCCACGCATCGCCACTCGGTTGGTCGCCTCGTCACCACTCGGCCACTCACATGCCTTCAGACAGCTAAGTCATTTTACATTCTGTTATTTCCGTCTTCCCGAGTATCCTGTAATTCACACATCACGTTCACTCGAAGGCCACGCCACCGAGTGTACCTCTACGCTCGGCTGCTTATTTTCACATACTTGCTTAGTACTGGTTATGTGACTCACGAGTAGAATTTCCATTTTTTTCGCATACATCATTCACGAACACCATGTGTTGTTCTTCATTTCGAGTCTGCACCGGTCCTCCAGGGCCGCAACTCAGCCGAAACACTACAGTTCCATTTTATTTGAGCCAGTATTCCAATGAGTTCAGTCGGATCCTTCACTTCAACAAAGTTCGAACTGATCCTTCGCTCTTTCAGACTCTTGTTGGTTAACCAGCAAGCCCCTTGCACTCCCAGCGGGTGTCTATGGTTGTTATTCACACAAATCATTTCAGCACACATCAAATTTCCTCGAGAAATTATTTCGTTGGCTTGTGCCATTTTTTACACAAGTTACGCGATCACTCAACGGCCCTATGCGCCAACTTCATCGCTGCAATGACTCGGTCACCGTACCGGTCGTAGCGCACCACAACATCGACCTTGTCGCTCTGTTGACTTCAAACACATCCAGCTGATAACCCACAAGTATAGGGGATCACAATAGTTTTCAAGGGTAAAGTATTCAACCCAAATTTATTGATTTGACACAAGGGGAGCCAAAGAATACTCTCAAGTATTAGCAGCTGAGTTGTCAATTCAACCACACCTGGAAACTTATTATCTACAGCAAAGTATTTAGTAGCAAAGTAATATGATAGTAGTGGTAACGGTAACAAAAGGTAACCGTAGTAAAAGTAATGTTTTTGGTATTTTGTAGTGATGACAGTAATAGCAACGGGAAAGTAAATAAGCGAAGAACAATATATGGAAAGCTCGTACGCAATGGATCGGTGATAGCGAATTATGCCGGATGCGGTTCATCATGTAACAATCATAACCTAGGGTGACACAGAACTAGCTCTAGTTCATTGATATAATGTAGGCATGTATTCCGAACATAGTCATACGTGCTTATGGAAAAGAACTTGCATGACATCTTTTGTCCTACCCTCCCGTGGCAGCGGGGTCCTTACGGAAACTAAGGGATATTAAGGCATCCTTTTAATAGAGTACCGAAACAAAGCATTAACACATAGTGAATACATGAACTCCTCAAACTACGGTCATCACCGGTAAGTATCCTAATTATTGTCACTTAGGGGTTAACAGATCATAACACATAATAGGTGACTATAGACTTGCAAGATAGGATCAAGAACACTCATATATTGATGAAAACATAATAGGTTCAGATCTGAAATCATGGCACTCGGGCCCTAGTGACAAGCATTAAGCATAGCAAAGTCATAGCAACATCAATCTCAGAACATAGTGGATACTATGGATCAAACCCTAACAAAACTAACTTGATTACATGATAGATCCCATCCAACCCATCACCGTCCAGCAAGCCTACGATGGAATTACTCACGCACGGCGGTGAGCATCATGAAATTGGTGATGGAGGAAGGTTGATGATGACGATGGCGATGGATTCCCCTCTTCGGAGCCCCGAACGGACTACGGATCAGCCCTCCCGAGAGGTTTTAGGGCTTGGCGGGGGCTCTGTATCGTAAAACGCAATGAATTCTTCTCTCTGGGTTTTTCTCCCTGAAGCACAATATATAGAGTTGGAGTTGGAGTCGGAGAGGCATTAGGGGGCCCATGAGGTAGGGGGCGCGCCCTAGGGGGGCAGGCGCGCCCCCCACCCTCGTGGAGAGGTGGTGGGCCCCCTGGCCTTCATCTTTTGCAGGTATTTTTTATATTTTCCAAAAAGTTGCTCCGTGAAGTTTCAGGTCATTCCGAGAATGTTTGTTTCTACACATAAATAACACCATGGTAATTCTGCTTAAAATAGCGTCAGTCCAGGTTAGTTCTATTCAAATCATGCAAGTTAGAGTCCAAAACAAGGGCAAAAGTGTTTGGAAAAGTAGATACGACGGAGACGTATCAACTCCCCCAAGTTTAAACATTTGCTTGTCCTCAAGCAATTCAGTTGACAAATTGAAAGTGATAAAGAAAAACTTTTACAAACTCTATTTGCTCTTGTTGTTGTAAATATGTAAAGCCATCATTCAAGTTTTCAGCAAAGATTATAACTAACCACATTCGCAATAATGCTTAGGTCTCAAGTTTACTCATATCAATGGCATGATCAACTAGCGAGCAATAATAATAAATCTCAGATGACAACACTTTCTCAAAACAATCATAATATGATATAACAAGGTGGTATCTCGCTAGCCCTTTCTGAGACCGCAAAACATAAATGCAGAGCACCTTTAAAGACCAAGGACTAACTAGACATTGTAATTCATGGTAAAAGAGATCCAGTCAAGTCATACTCAATGTAAATTAACAGTAATGAATGCAAATGACAGCGGTGCTCTCCAACTGGTGCTTTTAATAAGAGGATGATGACTCAGCATGAAAGTAAATAGATAGGCCCTTCATAGAGGGAAGCAGGGATTTGTAGAGGTGCCAGAGCTCGGTTTTGAAAAAGAGGTGAATAATATTTTTGAGTGGTATACTTTCATTGTCAACATGACAACCAAGAGATGGCGATATCTTCCATGCTACACACATTATAGGTGGTTCCCAAACAGAATGGTAAAGTTTATACTCCCCCTTCCACCAACAAGCATTAATCCATGGCTTGCTTGAAACAATGAGTGCCTCCAACTAACAAGAGTCCCAGGGGGAGTTTTGTTTGAAATTATTTTGATTTAGTTTGCATAAAGCATGGGACTGCGCATCCCGGTGACCAGCCATTTATCTCGTGAGTGAGGAGCGGAGTCCACTCCTCTTAAGAATAACCCGCCTAACATGGAAGATATAGACAGCCCTAGTTGATACATGAGCTATTCGAGCATACAAAATAGGATATTTATTTGAAGGTTTAGAGTTTGGCACATATAAATTTACTTGGAACGGCAGGTGGATACCATATATAGGTAGGTATAGTGGACTCATGTGGAATAACTTTGGGGTTTAAGGGATTGGATGCACAAGCAGTATTCCCGCTTAGTACAGGTGAAGGCTAGCAAAAGACTGGGAAGCGGCCAGCTAGAGAGCGACAACAGTCATGAACATGCATTAAAATTAATCAACACCGAATGCAAGCATGAGTAGGATATAATCCACCATGAACATAAATATCGTGAAGGCTATGTTGATTTTGTTTCAACTACATGCGTGAACATGCGCCAAGTCAAGTCACTTAAATCATTCAGAGGAGGATACCACCCTATCATACCACATCATAACCATCTCAATAGCATATTGGCACGCAAGGTAAACCATTATAACTCATAGCTAATCAAGCATGGCATAAGAAACTATGATCTCTAGTTGTCATTGCAAACATGTTTATTCATAATAGGCTGAATCAGGAACGATGAACTAATCATATTTACAAAAACAAAAGAGGTCGAGTTCATACCAGCTTTTCTCATCTCAATCAGTCCATCATATATCGTCATAATTGCCTTTCACTTGCACGAACGATGTGAATAATAATAATAGTGTGTGTGCATTGGACTAAGCTGGAATATGTAAGCATTCAATAAATAGGAGAAGACAAGGCAATATGGGCTCTTTTGTCAGATCAGCAATAATGTATATAAGAGCCACTTCAACAATTTAATCATGGTCTTCTCCTATCGACCCCCAAAGAAAAGAAAAGAAATAAAACTATTTACACGGGAAAGCTCCCAACAAGCAAAAGAAGAACAGGAAATATTTTTGGGTTTTCTTTTTAATTACTACTACAAGCATGGAAATTAAAACTAGGTAGAAGCTACAACTAATTTTTTTGGTTTTCTTAAGGTTTATTAAACACACAAGAAGAATGCATAAAAAGGAAATAAACTAGAATGGATGATACAATGAAAAAGTATGAGCACCGACATCTAGCAATGAGTGTGTGAACATAAATGTAATGTCGGTGGGAAATACGTACTCCCCCAAGCTTAGGATTTTGGCCTAAGTTGGTCTATGGCCACGGCTGGCCTGGCGGGTATCCATAGTAGTAGCTGGGGTCATACTGCGATGCAGCGGCTATCGCATGCTGAGCTGCATCGTGGCGACGAGCGGCCCCCGCTCTCCTCTCGTACTCATCTGCCTCCTTTCTGGTGATAGTATATCTTCCTTTTTCCTGATGATCAAAGAAGGCAGGAGCAGGGAGAGTAATATGGACAGCACGACGTCTGTCAAAGATTAATCGATACTGGAGAGGTGATTCATTCCTCTCGACAAACTGGTGGTGAACCATAGCATTAAAGTCTAGGTAAGCAGGAGGTAATTCAATATCATCTTCGCGTATGGCTATACCAAGAAAATTAGCTATGCGGGTTGCATAAATTCCTCCAAAGAAATCTCTATTAAATCTATTAAGATGCAACCTACGTGCAACAATGGCTCCCAAATTATAAGATTTGTCTCCTAACACAGCACTCCTAAGAATATTGAGGTCAGGGACACACATGTGACATGCCTCATCTTTACCATTAATGCATCTACCTATGAAGAGAACAAAATAATGTATAGCAGGAAAGTGAATGCTCCCTATGGTGGCTTGTGTTATATCTCTAGATTCTCCCACAGTTATGCTAGCAAGAAAATCTCTAAATTCAGATTTGCGAGGATCCCTTATACTAACCCATTGTGGAAGTTTGCAAGCAGTGGTAAAATCCTCTAAGTCCATAGTATAAGAATTTTCATAAAGATCAAATAGGACAGTTGGAGAATTACGTGAAGATGAAAATTCAAACCTCCTCACAAAGGAACTAGTGAGCTGGTGATACTGGCTGCACTTCTCTTCCTTGAAGCTCACAAGATCAGCGTTACGTAAATATGCGTTAAATTCTTCCTTAATTCCCACTCGATCCATAAAGTTCTTAGAAGGCCATTCACAAGGATGCACTGGAGCGTCTCTTGGTGGCTCATCATCAGCATCACGCATTGCAAGCCTGGGTCCTTGCTTCCTTGAAGAACCACCCTGAAACATTTTCCTAAGCATTTTTCTTCCTCTGAAAAATTTTGAAATTTTTTAGTAACTTCAAAATAAAAGTGAACCAAACTCAATAATATTGATAGCAACTACTCCTACAAGTGCCTAGGGCCTATATCATGCATCAAAACTACTTGGAACCATATAAATTTGACATCCAAGCTCAAGAACAGGGTCACCTAAGCAGCAAAAATTTGCAATGAATAAAGCACTAGAACAAAAACTAATTGGACTAATGGAGGAGTCACATACCAAGGAAAAATCTCCTCAAGCAGTTTTGTGAGAGGTGCTTTGAGCAAGGAGATCAAAAATGGCAGCAAAATGAGCTTGGACTCAGGCTTGAGCTGGTTATTCGTGTTTGGGGGAGGAAGAAGGAGTGTGTGGGTGAAAGGATAAGTGGAGGAGGGCCACCGTGGGCCCACGAGGCAGGGGGCGCGCCCTCCACCCTCGTGGGCAGGTGGTTGACCCCCCTGCTGTGTTCTCAGTGCCAAATATTCTCAAATATTCTAGAAAAAAATCATATTTAAATTTCAAGGCATTTGAAGAACTTTTATTTTCGGGGTATTTTTATATTGCACGGATTGCTACGTCTTGAGCTTGTGTTGGTTTTCCCCGAAGAGGAAGGGATGATGCAGTAGAGTAGTGTAAGTATTTCCCTCAGTTTTTGAGAACCAAGGTATCAATCCAGTAGGAGCCCACGCTCAAGTCCCTCGTACCTGCACAAAGCGATAGCTACTTGCAACCAACGCGATTAGGGGTTGTCAAGCCCTTCACAGTCACTTACCAGAGTGAGATCTGATAGATATAATATTTTTGGTATTTTTGGTATAAGGATGCAAAGTAAAAAGTAAAAGCAAAGTAAAAAAGCAAAGCAAGATTAAAGTGATGGAGATTGATATGATGAGAATAGACCCGGGGGCCATAGGTTTCACTAGTGGCTTCTCTCAAGAGCATAAGTATTCTACGGTGGGTGAACAAATTACTGTTGAGCAATTGACAGAATTGAGCATAGTTATGAGAATATCTAGGCATGATCATGTATATAGGCATCACGTCCGTGACAAGTAGATCGAAACGATTCTGCATCTACTACTATTACTTCACTCATCGACCGCTATCCAGCATGCATCTAGAGTATTAATTTAAAAACAGAGTAACGCCTTAAGCAAGATGACATGATGTAGAGAGATAAATTCATGCAATATGAAATAAACCCCATCTTGTTATCCTCGATGGCAACGATGCAATACGTGCCTTGCTGCCCCTTCTGTCACTGGGAAAGGACACCGCAAGATCGAACCCAAAGCTAAGCACTTCTTCCATGGCAAGAACTACCAATCTAGTTGGCCAAACCAAACGGATAATTCGAAGAGACTTGCAAAGATAACCAATCATACATAAAAGAATTCAGAGAAGATTCAAATATTATTCATAGATAGACTTGATCATAAACCCACAATTCATCGGTCTCAACAAACACACCGCAAAAAGAAGATTACATCGAATAGATCTCCACAAGAGAGGGGGAGAACTTTGTATTGAGATTCAAAGAGAGAGAAGAAGCCATCTAGCTACTAACTATGGACCCGAAGGTCTAAGGTAAACTACTCACACTTTATCGGAGGGGCTAGGATGATGTAGAAGCCCTCCGTGATGACGGCCCTCTTCCGGCGGAGCTCCAGAACAGGCCGCAAGATGGGATCTCATGGATACAGAAAGTAGCAGCGGTGGAATTAGGTTTTTGGCTCCTGTTCTGATCGTTTGGGGGTACGTGTGTATATATAGGAGGAAGAAGTATGTCGGAGCAGCAACGAGGGGCCCACGAGGTAGGGGACGCGCCCTAGGGGGGCACGCCCCCCACCCTCATGATCGCCTCTTTTGTTCCTTGGAGCAGTGTCCAACTCTCCTGGATCACGTTCGGTGAGAAAATCACGTTCCCGAAGATTTTATTCCATTTGGACTCCATTTGATATTCCGTTTCTTCGAAACACTGAAATAGGCAAAAACGGCAATTCTGGGTTGGGCCTCCGGTTAATAGGTTAGTCCCAAAAATAATATAAAAGTGGAAAATAAATCCCAATATAGTCCAAAACAGTAGATAATATAGCATGGAGCAATCAAAAATTATAGATACGTTGGAGACGTATCAGGCATCCCCAAGCTTAATTCCTGCTCATCCTCGAGTAGGTAAATGATAAAAAGAGAATTTTTGATGCGGAGTGCTACTTGGCATAATTTCAATGTAAATCTTCTTAATTGTGGTATGAATATTCAGATTAGAAAGATTCAAGACAAAAGTTTATATTGACATAGAAAATAATAATACTTCAAGCATACTAACAAAGCAATTATGTCTTCAAAATAACATGGCCAAAGAAAGTTATCCCTACAAAATCATATAGTCTGGCTATGCTCCATCTTCACCACACAAAGTATTTAAATCATGCACAACCCCGATGACAAGCCAAGCAACTGTTTCATACTCTAACTTTTTCAAAACTTTTTCAATCTTCATGCAATACATGAGCGTGAGCCATGGATATAGCACTATAGGTGGAATAGAATGGTGGTTGTGGAGAAGACAAAAAGGAGGGGAAGATAGTCTCACATCAACTAGGCGTATCAACGGGCTATGGAGATGCCCATCAATAGATATCAATATGAGTGAGTAGGGATTGCCATGCAACGGATGCACTAGAGCTATAAGTATATGAAAGCTCAAAAAGAAACTAAGTGGGTGTGCATCCAACTTGCTTGCTCATGAAGACCTAGGGCAATTTGAGGAAGCCCATCATTGGAATATACAAGCAGAGTTCTATAATGAAAATTTCCCACTAGTATATGATAGTGATAACATGAGAGACTCTCTACTATGAAGATCATGGTGCTACTTTGAAGCACCAGTGTGGTAAAAGGATAGTAACATTGTCCCTTCTCTCTTTTTCTCTCATCATTTTTTTATTTGGGCCTTTTCTCTTTTTTTATGGCCTCTTCTTATTTGGGCTTCTTTGGCCTCTTTTTTTATTTATTTTATTTTTCGTCCGGAGTCTCATCCCGACTTATGGGGGAATCATAGTCTCCATCATTCTTTCCTCACTGGGACAATGCTCTAATAATGATGATCATCACACTTTTATTTTTCTTATAACTCAACAATTACAACTCTATACTTAGAACAAAATATGACTCTATGTGAATGCATCCGGCGTTGTACCGGGATATGCAATATGACAATGATGGAGTGTGTCATGATGAACTAGATGGTGGAAAGTTGCATGGCAATATATCTCGGAATGGCTATGGAAATGCCATAATAGGTAGGTATGGTGGCTGTTTTGAGGAAGGTATATGGTAGGTGTATGATACCGGCGAAAGGTGCGCGGTATTAGAGAGGCTAGCAAAGGTGGAAGGGTCAGAGTGCGTATAATCCATGGACTCAACATTAGTCAAAAAGAACTCATATACTTATTGCAAAAATCTAGAAGTTATCAAAGCAAAGTATTACGCGCATGCTCCTAGGGGGATAGATTGGTAGGAAAAGACCATCGCTCGTCCCCGACCGCCACTCATAAGGAAGACAATCAATAAACAAATCATGCTCCGACTTCGTCACATAATGCTTCACCATACGTGCATGCTACGGGAATCACAAACTCTAACACAAGTATTCTTTAAATTCACAACTACTCAACTAGCATGACTTTAATATTATCACCTCCATATCTCAAAACAATTATCATGCTTCAATCTTTTCTTAGTATTCAACACACTCAAAAGAAAGTTTCACAAATCTTGAATACCAAGCATATTATTATTAAGCAAATTACCATGCTATTAAGAGACTCTCAAAATAATTTAAGTGAATCATGAGATATCAATAGTTTCTTTAAAACAAATCCACCACCATGCTCTAAAAGATCTAAGTGAAGCACATAGAGCAAAATTATCTAGCTCAAAAGATATAAGTGAAGCACATAGAGTATTCTATCAAATTTTAATTCATGTATGGCTCCCTCAAAAGGTGTGTACAGCAAGGATGATTGTGTCATATTAAGACATAAAGACACAAATAATACAAGACGCTCCAAGCAAAACACATATCATGTTGGTGAATAAAAGTATAGCTCCAAGTAAATTACCGATGGAAGTGGACGAAAGATGGGATGCCTTCCGGGGCATCCCCAAGCTTTTGCTTTTAGGTGTCCTTAGATTATCTTGGGATGCCATGGGCATCCCCAAGCTTAGGCTCTTGCCACTCCTTGTTCCATGATCCATCAAAAGAATTCACCCAAAACTTGAAAACTTCACAACACAAAACTCAAAATAGAAAACTCGTGAGCTCTGTTAGCGAAAGAAAACAAAAGACCACTTCAAGGTACTGTAATGAACTCATTCTTTATTTATATTGGTGTTAAACCTACTTTATTCCAACTTCTCTATGGATTATAAACTATTTTACTAGCCATAGATTCATCAAAATAAGCAAACAACACACGAAAAACAGAATCTGTCAAAAACAGAACTGTCTGTAGTAATCTGTAGCTAGCGCAAGATCTGGAACCCCAAAAATTCTAAAATAAATTTCTTTACGTGAGAAATTTATCTGTTAATCATCTGCAAAAATAATTAACTAAATATCACTCTTAAAATAAAAATGACAGCAGTTCTCGTGAGCGCTAAATTCTGTTTTTTTACAGCAAGTTCAACAAGACTTTCCCCAAGTCTTCCCAACGGTTCTACTTGGCACAAACACTAATTCAACACAAAAAACACAACCAAAACAAAGGCTAAATAATTTATTTATTACTAAACAGGAGCAAAAGGCAAGGAATAAAAATAAAATTGGGTTGCCTCCCAACAAGCGCTATCGTTTAACGCCCCTAGCTAGGCATAAAAGCGAGGATAGATCTAGGTATTGCCATAATAGTAAGATAGATTGTTAAAACTCATTTCATATTCTCTACGTTCAACAGCAAGTTTTCTTTGAGGCAAGAAAAAGTAATCAAAATGACTAAATTTAACGGCACAAAAGTCCCCAAGATCAACCTTGGGAGGTATAGGTTCCTCCTTTGGTCCTTCATAATGCACAACCAATTCATCATTTTGACAGAACTTTGTAAGCCTATATTCAAGAGAATATCCTAGCTCATTATTTAGAATAGCCAAATCATCATTAAGTTCAGAAATTCTATCAACTAAATCATTGGTAGGAACCTTTCTTCTAAGATTTTCATTGAAAGCAACATAATCTAGAGATTGAAAACGCATTATTTCTTCTTGATCAAAGAGGATAGCCTCTATGGGAGGACGGCAAGCGTCCACCCTATAATGTGCAAAGATTTCTTTGGCTTCTCTTATTATGAATCTATACTCATGAGCCAAAAAGATAGTAGCGGCACGCCTAACAGAAGAATGCTCAATATTAGAAAATTCCAGAAAAATCCTTTGTATGGAAGGATGCATGTGCATGAATTGTCTTTCAAGTTCAACTACAAGCATGGCAATAGCGTCCGCAAGACTACTAGTTTGTGAAGGATAGAACTACCCATAGAAGGTAGAGCATCGGCACAAGTAAAGAAATATTGAATAACTCCTTTTCCAATAATATTACCACTACCAACACGGAATTTTTTTTGTATGAAAGATGGTAGGTTCTTTAGCAGGAGCATCCGAATTTTCCATGATACTGTTATCGCTCAAATTGGCAATAAGTTCCCCGGTTCAGACATAACGACAAGCAAGAAAACTAGCACACGAGCAAACAAGAGGCAAGCGGAAAGGAGAGGGAGGATAGAGAGAGAGAGAGAGAGAGGGCGAATAAAACGGCAAGGGTGAATTGGGGGGAGAGGAAAACGAGAGGCAAATGGCAAATAATGTAATGCCAGAGATAGGGATTGTGATGGGTACTTGGTATGTTGACTTTTTGCGTAGACTCCCCGGCAACGGCGCGAGAAATCCTTGTTGCTACGTCTTGAGCTTGCGTTGGTTTTCCCCGAAGAAGAAGGGATGATGCAGTAGAGTAGCGTAAGTATTTCCCTCAGTTTTTGAGAACCAAGGTATCAATCCAGTAGGAGCCCACACTCAAGTCCCTCGTACCTGCACAAAGCGATAGCTACTCGCAACCAACACGATTAGGGGCTGTCAAACCCTTCACGGTCACTTACGAGAGTGAGATCTGATAGATATAATATTTTTGGTATAAAGATGCAAAGTAAAAAGTAAAAGCAAAGTAAAAAAGGAAAGCAAGATTAAAGTGATGGAGATTGATATGATGAGAATAGACCCGGGGGCCATAGGTTTCACTAGTGGCTTCTCTCAAGAGCATAAGTATTCTACGATCGGTGGACAAATTGCTGTTGAGCAATTGACAGAATTGAGCATAGTTATGAGAATATCTAGGCATGATCATGTATATAGGCATCACGTCCGTGACAAGTAGATCGAAATGATTCTGCATCTACTACTATTACTGCACTCATTGACCGCTATCCAGCATGCATCTAGAGTATTAAGTTAAAAACAGAGTAACGCCTTAAGCAAGATGACATGATGTAGAGAGATAAATTCATGCAATATGAAATAAAACCCATCTTGTTATCCTCGATGGAAACAATGCAATACGTGCCTTGCTGCCCCTTCTGTCACTGGGAAAGGTCACCGCAAGATCGAACCCAAAGCTAAGAACTTCTCCCATGGCAAGAACTACCAATCTAGTTGGCCAAACCAAACGGATAATTCGAAGAGACTTGCAAAGATAACCAATCATACATAAAAGAATTCAGAGAAGATTCAAGTATTATTCATAGATAGACTTGATCATAAACCCACAATTCATCGATCTCAACAAACACACCGCAAAAACAAGATTACATCGAATAGATCTCCACAAGAGAGGGGGAGAACTTTGTATTGAGATTCAAAGAGAGAGAAGAAGCCATCTAGCTACTAACTATGGACCCGAAGATCTGAGGTAGACTACTCACACTTCATCGGAGGGGCTAGGATGATGTAGAAGCCCTCCGTGATGACGGCCCTCTTCCGGCGGAGCTCCGGAACAGGCCCCAAGATGGGATCTCGTGGATACAGAAATTTGCGGCGGTGGAATTAGGTTTTTGGCTCATGTTCTGATCGTTTGGGGGTACGTGTGTATATATAGGAGGAAGAAGTACGCCGGAGGAGCAACGAGGGGCCCACGAGGTAGGGGGCGCCCCCCACCCTCGTGACCGCCTCTTTTGTTCCTTGGAGCAGGGTCCAAGTCTCCTGGATCATGTTCGATGAGAAAATCACGTTCCCGAAGATTTTATTCCGTTTGGACTCCGTTTGATATTCCGTTTCTTTGAAACACTAAAATAGGCAAAAAAAACAACAATTCTGGGTTGGGCCTCCGGTTAATAGGTTTGTCCCAAAAATAATATAAAAGTGGAAAATAAAGCCCAATATAGCCCAAAACAGTAGAGAATATAGCATGGAGCAATCAAAAATTATAGATACGTTGGAGACGTATAACGGATACTCAGATAATGGACAGAAAAATATTTATTTTTATTTTATTTAAGATAAATAACAGAAAGTAAAAGTGGGGTACAGAAGGTTGTGCTTTCTAGTTTCATCCATCTCATGCTCATCAAAAGGAATCCACTAACAAGGTTGATCAAGTCTTGTTAAAGAACTCATTCCGAATAACATGGAACCGGAGAAATTTCGAATAACACTATGTTACCTCAATGGGGACATGCACATCCCCAATAATAAGAATATCATGTTTCTTCTTGACAGTAGGAAGAGGAAATTCAAAACCTCCAAATATAATCGATGGAATTTTTCCAATAGAATTGATATTGTGGACTTGTAGTTGTTTCCTCGGAAAGTGTACCGTGCGCTCATTACCGTTAACATGAAAAGTGATGTTGCCTTAGTGCAACCAATAACAGCCCCTGCAGTATTCAAAAAGGGTCTTCCAAGAATAATATACATACTGTCGTCCTCGGGTATATCAAGAATAACAAAGTCTGTTAAAATAGCAACATTTGCAACTACAACAGGCACATCCTCACAAATATCAACAGGTATAGGAGTTGATTTATCAACCATTTGCAAAGATATTTCAGTAGGTGTCAACTTATTCAATGAAGTCTACGATATAAAGAGAGAGGCATAATACTAACACCGGCTCCAAGATCACATAAAGTAGTTTTAACATAGTTTCTTTTAATGGAACATGGTATAGTGGGTACTCCTGGATCTCCAAGTTTCTTTGGTATTCCACCCTTAAAAGTATAATTAGCAAGCATGGTGGAAATTTCAGCTTCCAGTATCTTTCTTTTATTTGTAACAATTTCTTTCATGTACTTAGCATAAGGATTCGTTTTGAGCATATCAGTTAATCGCATACGCAAAAAGATAGGTCTAATCATTTCAGCAAAACGCTCAAAATCCTCGTCATCCCTTTTCTTGGATGGTTTGGGAGGAAAAAGCATGGGTTTCTGAACCCAAGGCTCTCTTTTTTTACCATGTTTCCTAGCAACAAAGTCTTTCTTATCATAACGTTGATTCTTTGATTGTGGGTTATCAAGATCAACAGCAGGTTCAATTTCTACATCATTATCATTACTAGGTTGAGCATCATCATGAGCATTATCATTAACATTATTACTAGTTTCAGATTCATTACCAGATTGTGTTTCAGCATCAGAAATAGAAATATCATTTGGATTCTCAGGTGTTTCAGTAATAGGTTCACTAGAAGCATGCAAAGTCCTATCATTTTTCTTTTTCTTCCTTTTAGAAGGACTAGGTGCATCTATATTATTTCTCTGAGAATCTTGCTCAATTCTCTTAGGGTGGCCTTCAGGATAGAAAGGTTCCTGAGTCATTCTACCAGTTCTAGTAGCCACTCTAACAGCATTATCATTATTCTTACTATTCAATTCATTGAGCAAATCATTTTGAGCTTTAATGACTTGTTCTACTTGAGTGGTAACCATAGAAGCATGTTTACTAATAAGTTTAAGTTCACCTTTGACATTAGCCATATAATCACCCAAGTGCTCAAGCATATTTGAATTGTATTTCAATTGTCTACCAAAATAAGCATTAAAGTCTTCTTGCTTAGCCATAAATTTATCGAACTCATCTAAGCATGGGCTAGCAAACTTAGTAAATGGGATTTCAGCTTTATCAAATCTATAGAGAGAATTTACCTTTACTACCTGTGTCGGGTTATCAAGACCATGAGTTTCTTCAATAGGTGATGGATCAAGATCATATGTTTCTTCAACAGGCGGTAAATTAAGACCGTGTATTTCTTCAATAGGAGGTAAATTATTAACATCTTTAGCTTTAATACATTTTTCTTTCATAGATTTCTTTGCCTCTTTCATATCTTTAGGACTGAGAAATAGATTACCCCTTTTCTTCGGAGTTGGTTTAGGAATAGGCTCAGGAATTGGCTCTGGAGGTGTCCAATTATTTTCATTTGTCAACATATTATTCAATAGAATTTCAGCTTCATCCGATGTCCTTTCCCTGAAAACAGAACCAGCACAACTATCCAGGTAATCTCTGGAAGCATCGGTTAGTCCATTATAAATGATATCAAGTAGTTCATTTTCTTAAGAGGATGATCAGGCAAAGCATTAAGTAATTGGAGAAGCCTCCCCCAAGCTTGTGGGAGACTATCTTCTTCAATTTGCACAAAATTATATATATATATATATATCCCTTAAAGCAGCTTGTTTCTTATGAGCAGGGAAATATTTAGCAGAGAAGTAATAAATCATATCCTGGGGACTATGCACACAACCAGGATCAAGAGAATTAAACCATATCTTAGCATCACCCTTTAATGAGAACGGAAATATTTTAAGGATATAAAAGTAGCAAGTTCTCTCATCTTTAGTGAACAGGCTAGCTATATCATTTAATTTAGTAAGATGTGCCACAACAGTTTCAGATTCATAACCATGAAAAGGATCAGATTCAACCAAAGTAATTATATTAGGATCAATAGAGAATTCATAATCCTTATCGGTAACACAGATAGGTGAAGTAGCAAAAGCAGGGTCAGGTTTCATCCTAGCATTTAGAGATTGCCTATTCCATTTAGCTAATAACCTCTTAGTTCGTATCTATCTTTGCAAGCTAAAATGGCTAAAGAGGCTTCTTGATCAAAAACATAACCCTCAGGAATAACAAGTGATTCTTCATCATCACTTTCATCAGTATTATCAGATTCAATATTTTCAATCTCTCTAGCCCTAGCAAGTTGTTCATCCAGGAATTCACCAAGTGGCACAATAGTATCAAGCATAGAAGTAGTTTCATCATAAGTGTCATGTATAGCAGAAGTAGCATCATCAATAACATGCGACATATCAGAACTAATAGCAGAAGCAAGTTTAGGTGTCGCAAGCTTACTCAAAACAGAAGGTGAATCAAGTCCAGAGCTAGATGGCAGTTCCTTACCTCCCCTCGTAGTTGAGGGATAAATCTTGGTTCTTGGATCTTTCAAGTTCTTCATAATGATAAGCAGGTATAAATCCCAAGTGACTCAAAGAATAGAGCTATGCTCCCCGGCAACGGCGCCAGAAAATAGTCTTGATAACCCACAAGTATAGGGGATCGCAACAGTTTTCAAGGGTAAAGTATTCAACCCAAATGTATTGATTCGACACAAGGGGAGCAAAGAATACTCTCAAGTATTAGCAACTGAGTTGTCAATTCAACCACACTTGGAAACTTAGTATCTGCAGCAAAGTATTTAGTAGCAAAGTAATATGATAGTAGTGGTAATGGTAACAAAAGGTAACAGTAGTAAAAGTAATGTTTTGGTATTTTGTAGTGATGATAGCAATAGCAACGGGAAAGTAAAATAAGCGAAGAACAATATATGGAAAGCTCGTAGGCAATGGATCGGTGATAGAGAATTATGCCGGATGCGGCTCATTATGTAACAGTCATAACCTAGGGTGACACAGAACTAGCTCCAGTTCATTGATATAATGTAGGCATGTATTCCAAACATAGTCATACGTGCTTATGGAAAAGAACTTGCATGACATCTTTTGTCCTACCCTCCCATGGCAGTGGGGTCCTTACGGAAACTAAGGGATATTAAGGCCTCCTTTTAATAGAGTACCGGAACAAAGCATTAACACATAGTGAATACATGAACTCCTCAAACTACGGTCATCACCGGTAAGTATCCCGATTATTGTCACTTCGGAGTTAACAGATCATAACACATAATAAGTGAATATAGACTTGCAAGATAGGATCAAGTACACTCATATATTGATGAAAACATAATAGGTTCAGATCTGAAATCATGGCACTCGGGCCCTAGTGGCAAGCATTAAGCATAGCAAAGTCATAGCAACATCAATCTCAGAACATAGTGGATACTAGTGATCAAACCCTAACAAAACTAACTCGATTACATGAGAGATCCCATCCAACCCATCACCGTCCAGCAAGCCTACGATGGAATTACTCACGCACGGCGGTGAGCATCATGAAATTGGTGATGGAGGATGGTTGATGGTGACGATGGCGACGGATTCCCCTCTCCGGAGCCCCGAACGGACTCCAGATCAGCCCTCCTGATAGGTTTTAGGGCTTGGCGGCAGCTCCGTATCGTAAAACACGATGAATTCCTCTCTCTAATTTTTTTCTCCCCGAAACACAATATATAGAGTTGGAGTCGGAGAGGCATCAGGGGGCCCACGAGGTAGGGGGCGCGCCCCCACCCTCGTGGAGAGGTGGTGGGCCCCCTGGCCTTCATCTTTTGCAGGTATTTTTTATATTTTCCAAAAAGCTGCTCCGTGAAGTTTCAGGTCATTCCGAGAACGTTTGTTTCTACACCATGGTAATTCTGCTAAAAACAGCATCAGTCCGGGTTAGTTCCATTCAAATCATGCAAGTTAGAGTCCAAAACAAGGGAAAAAGTGTTTGGAAAATTAGATAAGACGGAGACGTATCACCAGCCAGCCCCTCTGTGGAATCCTCTTCATCATATCAATGATATAGACCTCGTCAGGCATGAGATAGATAGGTCCTTTTATAATTAAACTTCACACTTCACTCTTTTGCGAGTTTTCCTCTTTCGAGCCTCACTCGGAAGCTTCTCCTCATCTTTTCCCGAGTACGACTCGATGAATTGCAAATCATCCATTCAAAACTATATTTCTCGTATTCCGACATGTCCGTTGTCGAAGCCTGTAGTACGCTCGAGGGCTACGCCGCACTTGGGGCATGCATCTCATTTGGAATGACACTCTCCTGAGTAGTCGGGTACTTCATCACCAGTCAGATCCTTCACTTCAACAAGTGCATTCGATCCGCCACTTTGGCAAGTTTTATAATCACCCAGACGCTCTGCACGCCATTTTCATTCCTACTCAGACTCAGTTGTCACGCCGGCCATATTGTGTAGCAACCACACTACACCGACCTCGTCGCTACATTAGCTTCGAAAGCATCTGGCTAACTCCTTCGAAGACCATTTCAGCCACTTGGCTGGACATGCAATCTTTCACTCGGCTGCCCCATGATACGTCTCCAATGTATCTATAATTTTTGATTGCTCCATGCTATATAATCTACTATTTTGGACATTATTGGGCTTTATTATACACTTTTACATTATTTTTGGGACTAACCTATTAACTGGAGGCCCAGCCCAGAATTGTTGTTTTTTGCCTATTTTAGGGTTTCGAAGAAAAGGAATATCAAACGGAGTCCAAATGAGATGAAACCTCCGGGAACGTGATTTTCTCACCGAACATAATCCAGGAGACTTGGACCCTACGTCAAGAAACAAAGGAGGAGGCCACGAGGTAGGCGGCGCGCCTACCCCCCAGGCGCACCCTCCACCCTCGTGGGCCCCCTGTTGCTCCACCGACGTACTCGTTCCTCCTATATATACCTACGTACCCCCAAAAGATTAGATACAGAGCCAAAACCCTAATTCCACCGCCGCAACTTTCTGTATCCACGAGATCCCATCTTGGGGCCTATTCCGGAGCTCCGCCGGAGGGGGTATCCATCACGGAGGGCTTCTACATCATCACCATAGCCCCTCCGATGAAGTGTGAGCGGTTCACCTCAGACCTATGGGTCCATAGTTATTAGCTAGATGGCTTCTTCTCTCTTTTTCGATCTCAATACAATGTTCTCCCCCTCTCTTGTGGAGAATGTTGGGGAACGTTGCAGAAAACAAAAATTTTCCTACTCGTTTCACCAAGATCCATCTAGGAGTTCATCTAGCAACGAGTCATGAGATGCATCTACATACCTTTGTAGATCGCGTGCGGAAGCGTTCAACGAACGGGGATGATGTAGTCGAACACGACGTGATCCAAATCACCGATGACCGAGTGCCGAACGGACGGCACCTCCGCGTTCAACACACGTACGGGACGGGAGACGTCTCCTCCTTCTTGATCCAGCAAGGGGGGAGGAGAGGTTGATGATGATCCAGCAGCACGACGGCATGGTGGTGGATGCAGGGCGTCACAGTAGCAGGGCTTCGCCTATACTACGCAAGAGAGAGATGTAACAGGGAGAGAGGGAAGCACCAAAAGCGTAGCCTCAAGTCCCTCCTCTCCCCACTATATATAGGGGTGCCAAGGGGGGGGCGCCGGCCCTAGGAGATGGATCTCCTAGGGGGGGCGGAGGCCAAGGGTGGGGGGCTTGCCCCCCAAGGCAAGGGGGCGCCCCCCTTTAGGGTTTCCCCTAACCCTAGGCGGATGGGCCCCTTAGGGGTGGCGCCCCAGCCCACTAAGGGCTGGGTCCCTTCCCACTTCAGCCCATGGGGCCCTCCGGGATAGGTGGCCCCACCCAGTGGACCCCCGGGACCCTTCCGGTGGTCCCGGTACAATACCGGTAACCCCGAAACTTGTCTCGATGGCCGAAACAGCACTTCCTATATATAATTCTTTACCTCCGGACTATTCCGGAACTCCTCGTGACGTCCGGGATCTCATCCGGGACTCCGAACAACATTCGGGTTACTGCATATACATATCTTCACAACCCTAGCGTCACCGAACCTTAAGTGTGTAGACCCTACGGGTTCGGGAGACATGTAGACATGACCAAGACGACTCTCCGGTCAATAACCAACAGCGGGATCTGGATACCCATGTTGGCTCCCACATGCTCCACGATGATCTCATCGGATGAACCACGATGTCGAGGATTCAATCAACCCCGTATGCAATTCCCTTTGTCAATCGATATATTACTTGCCCGCGATTCGATCGTCGGTATCCCAATACCTTGTTCAATCTCGTCACCGGCAAGTCACTTTACTCGTACCGTAATGCATGATCCCGTGACCAGACACTTGGTCACTTTGAGCTCATTATGATGATGCATTACCGAGTGGGCCCAGTGATACCTCTCCGTCATACGGAGTGACAAATCCCAGTCTTGATCCGTGTCAACCCAACAGACACTTTCGGAGATACCCGTAGTCTACCTTTATAGTCACCCAGTTACGTTGTGACGTTTGGTACACCCAAAGCACTCCTACAGTATCCGGGAGTTACACGATCTCATGGTCTAAGGAAAAGATACTTGACATTGCAAAACTCTAGCAAACGAACTATACGATCTTTATGCTATGTTTAGGATTGGGTCTTGTCCATCACATCATTCTCCTAATGATGTGATCTCATTATCAATGACATCTTATGTCCATAGTCAGGAAACCATGACTATCTGTTGATTAACGAGCTAGTCAACTAGAGGCTTACTAGGGACATGTTGGTGTCTGTTATTCACACATGTATTACGATTTTCGGATAACACAATTATAGCATGAATAAAGACAATTATCTTGAACAAAGAAATATAATAATAATGCTTTTATTATTGCCTCTAGGGCATATTTCCAACAGTCTCCCACTTGCACTAGAGTCAATAATCTAGTTACATTGTGATGAATCGAACACCCATGGAATTCTGGTGTTGATCATGTTTTGCCCTAGGGAGAGGTTTAGTCAACGGATCTGCTACATTCATGTCCGCATGTACTTTACAAATATCTATGTCTCCATCCTGAACATTTTCACGAATGGAGTTGAAGCGACGCTTGATGTGCCTTGTCTTCTTGTGAAACCTGGGCTCCTTGGCAAGTGCAATAGCTCCAGTGTTGTCACAGAAGAGTTTGACCGGCCCCGACGCATTGGGTATGACTCCGAGGTCGGTGATGAACTCCTTCACCCAAATTGCTTCATGTGCTGCCTCCGAGGCTGCCATGTACTCCGCTTCACACGTAGATCCCGCCACGACGCTCTGCTTGCAACTGCACCAGCTTACTGCCCCACCATTCAAAATATACACGTATTCGGTTTGTGACTTTGAGTCATCCAGATCTGTGTCGAAGCTAGCGTCGACGTAACCCTTTATGACGAGCTCTTCGTCACCTCCATAAACGAGAAACATCTCCTTAGTCCTTTTCAGGTACTTCAGGATATTCTTGACCGCTGTCCAGTGTTCCTTGCCGGGATTACTTTGGTATCTTCCTACCAAACTTACGGCAAGGTTTACATCAGGTCTGGTACACAGCATGGCATACATAATAGAACCTATGGCTGAGGCATAGGGGATGACACTCATCTCTTCTATTTCTTCTGCCGTGGTCGGACTTTGAGCCGAGCTCAATTTCATACCTTGTAACACAGGTAAGAACCCCTTCTTAGATTGATCCATATTGAACTTCTTCAATATCTTATCAAGGTATGTGCTTTGTGAAAGACCTATGAGGTGTCTTGATCTATCTCTATAGATCTTGATGCCTAATATATAAGCAGCTTCTCCAAGGTCCTTCATTGAAAAACTCTTATTCAAGTAGGCCTTGATGCTGTTCAAGAGTTCTATATCATTTCCCATCAAAAGTATGTCATCTACATATAATATGAGAAATGCTACAGAGCTCCCACTCACTTTCTTGTAAACGCAGGCTTCTCCATAAGTCTGCGTAAACCCAAACGCTTTGATCATCTCATCAAAGCGAATGTTCCAACTCCGAGATGCTTGCACCAGCCCATAAATCGAGCGTTGGAGCTTGCACACCTTGTCAGCATTCTTAGGATCGACAAAACCTTCCGGCTGCATCATATACAATTCTTCCTTAAGGAAACCATTAAGGAATGCCGTTTTGACGTCCATTTGCCATATTTCATAATCGTAAAACGCGGCAATTGCTAACATGATTCGGACGGACTTTAGCCCCGCTACCGGTGAGAAAGTCTCATCATAGTCAACCCCTTGAACTTGTCGATAACCCTTAGCGACAAGCCGAGCTTTATAGATGGTCACATTACCATCCGCGTCTGTCTTCTTCTTAAAGATCCATTTATTCTCTATGGCTCGCCTTTTATCGGGCAAGTCAGTCAAAGTCCATACTTCGTTTTCATACATGGATCCTATCTCGGATTTCATGGCTTCTAGCCATTTGTCGGAATCCGGGCCCGCCATCGCTTCTTCATAGTTCGAAGGTTCACCGTTGTCTAGCAACATGATTTCCAAGACAGGGTTGCCGTACCACTCTGGTGCGGAACGTGTCCTTGTGGACCTTCGAAGTTCAGTAGCAACTTGATCAGAAGTTTCATGATCATCATCATTAACTTCCTCTCTAGTCGGTGCAGGCACCTCAGGAACATTTTCTTGAGTTGCGCCATTTTCCGGTTCAAGATGTAACACTTCATCAAGTTCTACTTTCCTCCCACTTACTTCTTTCGAGAGAAACTCTTTCTCTAGAAAGGATCCATTCTTGGCAACAAAGATCTTGCCTTCGGATCTGAGGTAGAAGGTATACCCAATAGTTTCTTTTGGGTATCCTATGAAGACGCATTTTTCCGACTTGGGTTCGAGCTTTTCACGTTGAAGTTTCTTGACATAAGCATCGCATCCCCAAACTTTCAGAAACGACAACTTAGGTTTCTTTCCAAACCATAATTAAAACGGTGTCGTCTCAACGGATTTTGACGGAGCCCTATTTAAAGTGAATGCAGCAGTCTCTAAAGCATAGCCCCAAAAGGATAGCGGTAAATCGGTAAGAGACATCATAGATCGCACCATATCTAATAGAGTGCGATTACGATGTTCGGACACACCGTTACGCTGAGGTGTTCCAGGCGGCGTGAGTTGTGAAACTATTCCACATTTTCTTAAGTGTGTGCCAAATTCGTGACTCAAGTATTCTCCTCCACGATCTGATCGTAGAAACTTGATTTTCCTGTCACGTTGATTCTCAACCTCACTCTGAAATTCCTTGAACTTTTCAAAGGTTTCAGACTTGTGTTTCATTAAGTAAACATATCCATATCTACTCAAATCGTCAGTGAGGGTGAGAACATAACGATAGCCACCGCGAGCCTCAACACTCATTGGACCGCACACATCAGTATGTATGATTTCCAATAAGTTGGTTGCTCGCTCCATTGTTCCTGAGAACGGAGTCTTGGTCATTTTACCCATAAGGCATGGTTCGCACGTGTCAAATGATTCATAATCAAGAGACTCTAAAAGTCCATCTGCATGGAGCTTCTTCATGCGTTTGACACCCATGTGACCAAGGCGGTAGTGCCACAAGTATGTGGGACTATCATTATCAACCTTGCATCTTTTGGTACTCACATTATGAACATGTGTAGCATTACGTTCGAGATTCATAAAGAATAAACCATTCACCATAGGATCATGACCATAAAACATATCTCTCATATAAATAGAACAACCATTATTCTCGGATTTAAATGAGTAGCCATCTCGAATTAAACGAGATCCCGATACAATGTTCATGCTCAAAGCTGGTACTAAATAACAATTATTAAGGTTTAAAACTAATCCCGAAGGTAAATGTAGAGGCAGCGTGCCGACGGCGATCACATTGACCTTGGAACCATTCCTGACGCGCATCGTCACCTCGTCCTTTGCCAGTTTCCGCTTATTCCGCAGCCCCTGCTTTGAGTTACAAATGTGAGCAACTGCACCGGTATCAAATACCCAGGAGCTACTACAGACACTAGTAAGGTACACATCAATTACATGTATATCACATATACCTTTTGTTTTGCCAGCCTTCTTGTCTGCTAAGTATTTGGGGCAGTTCCGCTTCCAGTGACCGCTTCCCTTGCAATAAAAGCACTCAGTCTCGGGCTTGGGTCCATTCTTTGGCTTCTTCCCGGCAGCTTGCTTGCCGGGCGCGGCAACTTCCTTGCCGTCCTTCTTGAAGTTCTTTTTACCCTTGCCTTTCTTGAACTTAGTGGTTTTATTGACCATCAACACTTGATGTTCCTTTCTGACTTCTACCTCCGCTGATTTCAGCATTGAAAACAACTCAGGAATGGTCTTTTGCATCCCCTGCATGTTGAAGTTCATCACAAAGCTCTTGTAGCTTGGTGGAAGCGACTGGAGGATTCTGTCAATGACCGCATCATCCGGGAGATTAACTCCCAGCTGAGTCAAGCGGTTATGTAACCCAGACATAGTGAGTATGTGCTCACTGATAGAACTGTTTTCCTCCATCTTACAGCTGAAGAATTTGTCGGAGACCTCATATCTCTCGACCCGGGCATGAGCTTGGAAAACCATTTTCAGCTCTTCGAACATCTCATATGCTCCATGTCTCTCAAAACGCTTTTGGAGCCCCGGTTCTAAACTGTAAAGCATGCCGCACTGAACGAGGGAGTAGTCGTCAACACGTGTCTGCCAAGCTTTCATAACGTCTTGGTTCTGTGGGACGGGAGCTTCACCTAGCGGTGCTGGTAGGACGTAATCTTTCTTGGCAGCTATGAGGATGATCCTCAGGTTCCGGACCCAGTCCGTATAGTTGCTGCCATCGTCTTTCAGCTTGGTTTTCTCTAGGAACGCGTTGAAGTTGAGGACTACGTGGGCCATTTGATCTACAAGACATATTGTAAAATATTTTAGACTAATGTTCAAGATAATAAAGTTCATCTAATCAAATTATATAATGAACTCCCACTTAGATTAGACATCCCTCTAGTCATCTAAGTATTACATGATCCGAGTTAACTAGGCCGTGTCCGATCATCACGTGAGACGGACTAGTCAACGTCGGTGAACATCTTCATGTTGATCATATCTTCTATACGACTCATGCTCGACCTTTCGGTCTTCTGTGTTCCGAGGCCATGTCTGTACATGCTAGGCTCGTCAAGTCAACCTAAGTGTTTGCATGTGTAAATCTGTCTTACACCCGTTGTATGTGAACGTCTGGATAAAACACCCGATCATCACGTGGTGTTTTGAAACAGCGAACTGTCGCAACGGTGCACAGTTAGGGGGAACACTTCTTGAAATTAATATGAGGGATCATCTTATTTACTACCGTCGTTCTAAGTAAACAAGATGCAAAACATGATAAACATCACATGCAATCAAATAATAAACGTGACATGATATGGCCAATATCACATAGCTCCTTTGATCTCCATCTTGGGGCTCCATGATCATCTTGTCACCGGCTTGACACCATGATCTCCATCATCATGATCTCCATCATCGTGTCTCCATGAAGTTGCTCGCCAACTATTACTTCTACTACTATGGCTAACGCGTTTAGCAATGAAGTAAAGTAATTTACATGGCGTTTCTCAATGACACGCAGGTCATATAAAAGAATAAAGACAACTCCTATGGCTCCTGGCGGTTGTCATACTCATTGACATGCAAGTCGTGATTCCTATTACAATAGCATGAACATCTCATACATCACATATAGATCATTCATCATTCATCACAACTTTGGCCATATCATATCACAAACCACTTGCTGCAAAAACAAGTTAGACGTCCTCTAATTGTTGTTGCAAGTTTTACGTGGCTGAATTAGGGTTCTAGCAAGAACGTTTTCTTACCTACGTGAAAGCCACAACGTGATTTGTCAACTTCTATTTACCCTTCATAAGGACCCTGTTCATCGAATCCGCTCCAACTAAAGTAGGAGAGACAGACACCCGCCAGCCACCTTATGCAACTAGTGCATGTTAGTCGGTGGAACCGGTCTCACATAAGCGTACGTGTAAGGTTGGTCCGGGCCGCTTCATCCCACAATACCGCTGAAGCAAGAAAAGACTAGTAGCGGCAAGAAAGTTGACAAATCCATGCCCACAACAAATTGTGTTCTACTCGCGCAAGAAGAACTACGCATAGACCTAGCTCATGATGCCACTGTTGGGGAACGTTGCAGAAAACAAAAAAATTCCTACTCGTTTCACCAAGATCCATCTAGGAGTTCATCTAGCAACGAGTCATGAGATGCATCTACATACCTTTGTAGATCGCGTGCGGAAGCGTTCAACGAACGGGGATGATGTAGTCGAACACAACGTGATCCAAATCACCGATGACCGAGTGCCGAACGGACGGCACCTCCGCATTCAACACACGTACGGGACGGGAGACGTCTCCTCCTTCTTGATCCAGCAAGGGGGAGGAGAGGTTGATGATGATCCAGCAGCACGACGGCGTGGTGGTGGATGCAGGGCGTCACAGTAGCAGGGCTTCGCCTATACTACGCAAGAGAGAGATGTAACAGGGAGAGAGGGAAGCACCAAAAGCGTAGCCTCAAGTCCCTCCTCTCCCCACTATATATAGGGGTGCCAAGGGGGGGCACCGGCCCTAGGAGATGGATCTCCTAGGGGGGGCGGCGGCCAAGGGTGGGGGGCTTGCCCCCCAAGGCAAGGGGGCGCCCCCCTTTTAGGGTTTCCCCTAACCCTAGGCGCATGGGCCCCTCAGGGGTGGCGCTCCAGCCCACTAAGGGCTGGGTCCCTTCCCACTTCAGCCCATGGGGCCCTCCGAGATAGGTGGCCCCACCAGGTGGACCCCCGGGACCCTTCCGGTGGTCCCGGTACAATACCGGTAACCCCGAAACTTGTCCCGATGGCCGAAACAGCACTTCCTATATATAATTCTTTACCTCCGGACTATTCCGGAACTCCTCGTGACGTCCGGGATCTCATCCGGGACTCCGAACAACATTCGGGTTACTGCATATACATATCTTCACAACCCTAGCGTCACCGAACCTTAAGTGTGTAGACCCTACGGGTTCGGGAGACATGTAGACATGACCGAGACGACTCTCCGGTCAATAACCAACAGCGGGATCTGGATACCCATGTTGGCTCCCACATGCTCCACGATGATCTCATCGGATGAACCACGATGTCGAGGATTCAATCAACCCCGTATGCAATTCCCTTTGTCAATCGATATATTACTTGCCCGAGATTCGATCGTCGGTATCCCAATACCTCGTTCAATCTCGTTACCGGCAAGTCACTTTACTCGTACCGTAATGCATGATCCTGTGACCAGACACTTGGTCACTTTGAGCTCATTATGATGATGCATTACCGAGTGGGCCCAGTGATACCTCTCCATCATACGGAGTGACAAATCCCAGTCTTGATCCGTGTCAACCCAACAGACACTTTCGGAGATACCCGTAGTCTATCTTTATAGTCACCCAGTTACGTTGTGACGTTTGGTACACCCAAAGCACTCCTACAGTATCTGGGAGTTACACGATCTCATGGTCTAAGGAAAAGATACTTGACATTGCAAAACTCTAGCAAACGAACTATACGATCTTTATGCTATGTTTAGGATTGGGTCTTGTCCATCACATCATTCTCCTAATGATGTGATCTCGTTATCAATGACATCTTATGTCCATAGTCAGGAAACCATGACTATCTGTTGATTAACGAGCTAGTCAACTAGAGGCTTACTAGGGACATGTTGGTGTCTGTTATTCACACATGTATTACGATTTCCGGATAACACAATTATAGCATGCATAAAGACAATTATCATGAACAAAGAAATATAATAATAATGCTTTTATTATTGCCTCTAGGGCATATTTCCAACAGAGAACTATTCGATGTAATCTTCTTTTTGTGGTGTGTTTGTTGAGACCGATGAATTGTGGGTTTATGATCAAGTCTATTTATGAATAATATTTGAATCTTCTCTGAATTATTTTATGTATGATTGGTTATCTTTGCAAGTCTCTTTGAATTATCAGTTTGGTTTGGCCTACTAGATTGATCTTTCTTGCCATGGGAGAAGTGCTTAGCTTTGGGTTCAATCTTGCGGTGTCCTTTCCCCGTGACAGTAGGGGCAGCAAGGCACGTATTGTATTGTTGCCATCGAGGATAACAAGATGGGGTTTTCATCATATTGCATGAGTTTATCCCTCTACATCATGTCATCTTGCTTAAGGCATTACTCTATTTTCATTAACTTAGTACTCTAGATGCATGCTGGATAGCGGTCGATGAGTGGAGTAATAGTGGTATATGCAGGCAAGAGTCGGTCTACTTGTCTCGGACGTGATGCCTATATATATGATCATACCTAGATATTCTCATAACTATGCTCAATTCTGTCAGTTGCTCAACAGTAATTCGTTCACCCACGGTAGAATACTTATGCTCTTGAGAGAAGCCACTAGTGAAACCTATGGCCCCCGGGTCTATCTTCATCATATTAATTTTCCAATACTTAGTTATTTCCTTTGCTTTTTACTTTGCTTTTATTTTACTTTGCATCTTTATCATAAAAATACCAAAAATATTATCTTATCATATCTATCAAATCTCACTCTCGTAAGTGGCAGTGTAGGGATTGACAACCCCTTATCGTGTTGGTTGCGAGTATTTATTTGTTTTGTGCAGATACAAGGGACTCGCGCGTAGCCTCCTACTGGATTGATACCTTGGTTCTCAAAAAATGAGGAAATATACTTACGCTACTTAGGATCAAATGCCCGAGCCACACTAGTTAAGCTTTCTCCTCTCGAAGCTCGACCTCCAAGCTCCATTTTCCCCGAGATTTGCATAGGTTTAGCGGTCCGTCACGTCCCGTCCCCGTCTTCACTGCTGTCGATCTCCTGCGCCGATCTCGTCGCCGGTACCACCGTGGTGAGCCTCTTGTTCTTATCTTCTTTCTGAAAGAAAATAATTCTTACTTTAGATAGATACTTGTCTAATTTTTTAACTTTTATTATTGCTTGTTATTATATAGTGCGATGGTTTTGGTATCTGCCCCCGTCGGCCCTCATCCTGTCTATGATTCAGATGTGGTATATATTATCTTTTTATAACTATCTGGCTCATTTATTGTTTATGACAATTATGCCGACCAATGTGACATAGATTTTATTTATGTAGGAGGTAGTTGAACCAGAAATTCCAACCGACCCAATTGTCGAGTGGTTACATTTAGTTGAAGAAGAAAACAATTACTTGAAGGAAAAATAAAAAAAATAAGGAGGAGAAGATGATATTGGATTTGCATGTTGCGGATGTCGTCGATGATCACAAGATCAAGATGTATGCAATGCGGTTGAAGATTAGAAAGATTAGAAAATATGCCATTCATACCAAGGCTTGATATCATTATGCCGTTGGATCAATTTTTACCTTGGTTGTGATTATGATCGCATTTGTTGTTCCATTGAAAGGTTTTACATAGTTTCAATGTATGGTTTAACTAGATGCTCTGGAGAGCTATATGTTGTTCAATGAGAACTATGTATGTACTTTGTTTTTAATGTGATGATGAACTTCTATTAATTTGGTCACTTATCTATTCATGAGAGCTATATGTTGCCTTCAATTTCAGGGTCTTATAGCTCAAAATAATCAGTAAATGCATGAAAAATAACAAATGAAGTCAGAAAGGGTTGAACACTGATGATGTGGCTTTGAATGGTGCATTTTGAACACAGAAAAACTATGGAGTTCAAATAAGTTAAAAAAATGAAATCCCTTTGTAACAGACGAGTTTCCGTATGAAACCCTGATACTTCGAAAGAGATTGTTCGTTTTGTACACGAAGTGCATCCAGTTGTTGTCGTAACCCTCTCTAGTTTCTTGCACATGCTATGTGGATGAAATGATGATACCATGCCAACTTTGAACCTTTTCAGAGTTCATTTAAAATGCTTTTCAATTTCAGGGTCTTATAGCTCAAAATAATCAGTAAATGCATGAAAAATAACAAATGAAGTCAGAAAGGGTTGAAAATTGATGATGTGGCTTTGAATGGTGCACTTTGAACACAGAAAAACTATGGAGTTCAAATAAGTTAGAAAAATGAAATCCCTTTGTAACATACGAGTTTCCGTATGAAACCCTGATACTTCGAAAGAGATTGTCCGTTTGTACATGAAGTGCATCCAGTGTTTGTCGTAACCCTCTCTACTTTCTTGCACATTCTATGTGGATGAAATGATGGTACCATGCCAACTTTGAACCTTTTTAGAGTACGTTTGAAATGCTTTTCAATTTCAGGGTCTTATAGCTCAGAATAATCAGTAAATGCATGACAAATAACAAATGAAGTCAGAAAGGGTTGAAAATTGATGATGTGGCTTTGAATGGTGCATTTTGAACACAGAAAAACTATGGAGTTCAAATAAGTTAAAAAATGAAATCCCTTTGTAACAGACGAGTTTTCTATGAAACCCTGATACTTCGAAAGAGATTGTCTTTTTTGTACACAAAGTGCATCCAGTTTTTGCTGTAACCCTCTCTACTTTCTTGCACATGCTATGTGGATGAAATGATGATACCATGCCAACTTTCAACCTTTTCAGAGTTCATTTGAAATGCTTTTCAATTTTAGGGTCTTATAGCTCAAAATAATCAGTAAATGCATGACAAATAACAAATGAAGTCAGAAAGGGTTGAAAATTGATGATGTGGCTTTGAATGGTGCATTTTGAACACAGAAAAACTATGGAGTTCAAATAAGTTAAAAAATAAAATCCCTTTGTAACAGACGAGTTTTCTATGAAACCCTGATACTTCGAAAGAGATTGTCTTTTTTGTACACAAAGTGCATCCAGTTTTTGCTGTAACCCTCTCTACTTTCTTGCACATGCTATGTGGATGAAATGATGATACCATGCCAACTTTCAACCTTTTCAGAGTTCATTTGAAATGCTTTTATAAACTAAAAAGCTTTTATAAACCTCTAGTATTTTTTAAACTAAAATTATATAAAATTCATGCCACTGAAATTATCAAAGTATTTTCTATTCAAAACATGAAAAGCAGAAAGAAACAAAATAAACTTTAATAAATAAGTAGAAACAAAATAAATTAAATTAAAATTTAATACAATAAATAAGTGGAAACAAAATAAAATAAAATAAAATAAAATAAAGAAGTAGAAACAAAATAAACTTTATAAAAGTAAAATAAATAAACCTTAATAAAATAAATAAAATAGCAACAATAAGTTTTTTGTTGTAAGTAAAAACAAAATAAAATAAATAAAGCAACAAAAAAAGTGTCACCTACTGGGCCTCCACTGTCTGAATACGACTAGAAACCCAACCATGGGCCAGAATTCAGGTCCGCAGGAGGCCCAGTAGGCCACAAGCACATCGTGGCAAATTAGGCCCGAAAGCTTGTAGTTGAGAGGAGCTCGAGAGGGTTGGCGCAACAACGCTTATAAACCACTCTCGAGCTCTCTCAACTAGCAAGGTGGGACTAAACTTTCGGCCGCGACGCAGGCAACACAGGGCCTTTGGTCCCGGTTGGTGCCACCAGCCGGGACTAAAGTGGTACATTGGTACCGGTTTGTGGCATCAACCGGGACCAATGTCCCGTCTTTAGTCCCGGTTGGTGCCACCAACCGGGACCAAAGGCCACTGCTTCCCGCTCTTTGGGCTGCTGAAAAGAGATCTTTGGTCCCGGTTGGTGGCACCAACCGGGTCTAAAGGGGGCATTGGTCCCGGTTGGTGCCACGAACCGGGACCAATGTTCTTGGTATATAAGTAGCACTTAACAATTTTGCAGAGTTCATCACCACAGTTGCCCCCGACGACGCCAAACACATCGACGCCGCCAGGCTACCCCGATGCCGCCCGCTGCCCCCGCCGTCGCCCACGCCCGTCGTCGTCGTCGTCCGCGCCCTCTCCCGATGCCGTCGCCGCGCGCTGTCCCTGCCCCGCCGCGCGCCTCCGTTCCTCGACGCTGTCGCCGCACGCCGTCCCTACCCCGCCGCGCGCCGCCGTACCCCGACGCCGTCGCCGCGCCCCTGCTCGCCCCGACGCCGCTCGTCGCGTGCTCCTCCCTCTGTGAGCACCGCGCCTCTGCCGGCCCCGCCGCCGCCGTGCTATTTGTTAGTTATACATGCTATTTTTACATGTTTTTAGATTTTTTTCATATATGTACGTATGTATTTTTTAGATATATGTATTTTTTTATGTATGTATGTATTTTTTACATGTTTTTGTATGTATGTATGTATTTTTTTAATTGTAATGATGTTTTAAAGTATACATATATGCAAATGTTAGATTTTAAGAAAAGTTTTATCTATATATGTTCTCTGATTTAGTATATTTTATGTTAGTTTCATTTTTAGAAAAGTTTTATATATTTAGGAAGAAGGAATAGAAGGAAGAAGAAGGAATAGAAGGAAGAAGAAAAAGTTCTATATATGCAAAAGTTACATTTTTAGAAAAGTTTTATATATCTAGCTAGGACAGGAAGAAGAAGAAAAAGAATGAGAGGAAAAAGGAAAATAAGAAGAGGAAGAAAGGAGAAGAAGAGGAGAAATAAATAAGAAAAAGAAAAAAGAAGAAAAAGAAGAGGAGAAGAGAAAATAGAATAATTCTATTTTCTCTTCTTCTCCTCTATTCCTTTCTTCTTCTCCTCTTTTTTTTCTTTTTTTTCTTCGATCTTCTCCTCTATTCCTTTCTTTTTCTCCTCTTTTTATTTCTTCTTCATCTTCTTTTTTATCGGGTATGTCGTTGTCGATATACCCCGTCTCGATAACTTCATTTAGTTTTAGGATTATTTTATTTTATGTTTAGTTTAGGAAGAAGGAAAAGAAAAAGGAGAAGAAGAGGAGAAATAAATAAGAAGAGGAAAAAAGGAAAAAAAAAGGAGAAGAAGAAAAATATTCTCTTTTTTCTTCTTCTCCTCTATTCCTTTCTTCTTCTCCTCTTTCTTCTTCTTCTTTTTTTTCTTTGATCTTCTCCTCTTTTTATTTCTTACCCCAGCCCTCTCGCTTGACCAAAACTCTAGAGGATACCCAAACCCTAGAAAAAAACGATGTCGGTCTCCTACCCCCTCCCGCCGCACCCCTACCCGACAAACTCTCTCGAGGCCACCCAAATTTACCAAGTTAAATGAGTGTTGTAGTTGAGGCCACCCCAAACCCTAGAGAAGCGTCGAGGCCACTAATATGATTCCTTATTGTGATTAGCTAGCTAGTTCTACGTTTGCCACTAATATATACATCTGTCATGTTTGAATAATAGTTGTCATGTTGTAAATATTTGCAGAAACTATGGAGCACCCCCGAGACGAAGCAACAGAAGCGGTGTTGGGGGACATAATCGTAGCCGGAAGTGATGTTGTCATGTCGTTTCTCAATGAAACCGATGGTTTGGAAGGACAGGGTGAAGAAGCAGGCTACGATGATCGAATAATGGAGGAGGAAGGACATGATTATGATGGCTCCGGTGACCGAATGCCGGTGGAAGAAGGACACCTTGATGACGGCTCCGGTGACCGAATGCTGGTGGAAGAAGGACATCGTGATGACGGCTCCGGTGACCGAACGGAGTCAGGCTAGGTATATATATTAATTAAGCATGTGCTGACTATAGCTAATTGATGCATTAATTGTTTTTGGTATGTACACATATTAATTAATAACTCTCGTCTTTCTTCTTTTTTCTAGCCCTCCGGATCGAGCACAACTTCGGTAAAGAAACGAGGCCCGAAGAAAAAGTTGCGCTCGGATGAAAGGTTTGAGATCACAGCAATCGCGCGCGATGGCCGACCGATTGAACTCATCCGGACAAAGGAAGCATTTGCTGCTCGGTGCGGGGTTCTTATTAGGGACAAGATCCTGATCATCATCCACCAATGGTATAAGCCGGCTAAAGATGACCCTAAGGTGTCTTATGTCAATGAAATGTAGAAAGATGATCTTTGGATCGTGCTGAAGGCAAATTTCACCCTACCGCTAGAGGAGGATCCGAAGAAGCCAGTTATAGAGCAATTGATCAAGTCTCATGCTCTTAAGAAGATGGCAGAACTATTCAGGAGGTGGAAGAATGAGCTGAAAACAACGTTTGTCGACAAAGAAGAGACACCAGAATTCATCGGCTGGTATGAGAAGATCAGAGATCAGTGGGACGACTTTGTGGCCCACAAGATGTCGGACAAGAGTAAGAAGATGTCAGCGGCAAACAAGAAAAATGTTGCGAAGAAGAAGCTTCACCATCGCATGGGGTCAGGTGGCTACCTCAAAGCCCGGCCGTTGTGGGCCAAGGCTGAGAATGACCTACTTGATAAAGGGGTCGAACCAGACCGTTGCCGGACTTGGTTCTTCGAGGTTGGCGGAACCTTGGACCCTATATCAGGGAAGTGCCGTTGGATGAACGAGCAAATGTGAATACCCGTCACGAAGCTTCGGAAGTATATCGATGCAGCGCGGCAAGGAGCATTCGTTCCAGACAGAGAGAACGACGAGCTCACAATGGCCCTCGGGAATCTTGAGCACCCTGGATAGACACGAGGCACGCCAGGCTCCGTTTCGTGGAAGGTTGGGTTTCCGGACGCAGGCGGTTACAAATGCCAGGAGAGGAGGAAGAAAGTGGAGCATATCCAAATTCAGGCGTTGCACGCAAGAGTACAGGTGATAGAGCAACAAGAAGCAGATCGCAACAAGCGACCCGCCGAAGCTTCCCCGGAAGCTACCCCGCCATCTCAGCGAAGAAGCAGTGTGGCTTCCATCGAGCTGCAGCAGCTGTAGCCTGTCTTCCACCGTGGACTTAATCATGGAGTCTCAAAATTGCCACCTTATGACGCAATGGATGAAATTTAAAGTCAATGCGGCTGTTGGCTCTGTTGCACCTCCTGAACCTGGCGCAACTTTTCACTACCGGCCGATTCCAGAAGGATATGCTAGGGTGATGGTGGATGAGATAACGGACGGATTTGAGGACCTCGAGCTTGACCACCCTATGTGTGAAGGGGAGACTCGGCCGGGTTCTTGTCTGTTGACTCCATGCCTATGGCGGAAGGAGCTCATCAACCTTCCGAACTGGACGCCTCCGCCTCCTCCTCCTCCAGGGAGTCAGGGCACTCCACCTCCTCCTTCGGCGAGTGATGAGGGCACTCAGCCTCCTTCTCCGGCGCGTGGCGGCACTCCGCCTCCTTCTCCGCCTGCGCCAGTGCGCCTGAGCAGCCAGCCTCCTCCTTCTCCGCCTCGTCAGCAAGGGCAGAAGAGACCCGCCACCGCTCTGGTGCGTCGTAGTCCTCCTCCTCCACCTCGTAAGCAACAAAAGAAGACAGCCACAGCCGCTCCGTCTGCTCTGGCATCTAGCAATACAGCCAGAGGCGGGAGGCAATACAGATTCGGTCCTTCTCTGAAGACTCCAGAGAAGTTACCATACGAGAGGACCCCGGAGGAAAACGAGAAGATCATGCGATATGAAGTGAAGAACTTCTTTGAAGGGGTGAAAGCAAAGAAACATCCACCTCCAGGGGAGAAGATAGATCTGGTGAAAGCGAAGCGCACTGTGGAAGCCCTGAAGAAACCACCAAAGTCTCCGCCGAAAGGCAACTATGAGTGCATTATTCAAAGGTCATTTATCGAAGCGGAGCGGTCGGGAAGTACTGTCAGTGATCAAAGGTTAGCAGAATGACGCGCTGGGAAAAAATTGCCCATCTCGGCAAACAAATGACCCAATCCCCCCCCCCCCCCCGCTCAAGGTGTCTAGTGATATTGTCGCTAATGATTCGAGGATGGTGCCCTGTTATACCAATCTTGGATATTACCTGGCCGATGATGTACATTGTGAATTCTTGGAGGTGGACGAACACAGATACGAGTACGGGAAGCCTGTCGTCAAAGATGAAAGATTTCTAACAATGATGATGCGAAGATTCCATGATTGGTACATGAAAACCTGCAAAGAGTATGGGGGGATGAATACTTTGACGTTGAGAGTTAAAGAGGAGCATGACCTCGTTGGAACTGATCTGTTGAATGTTCCATTTGAGGAGTTCTTACAGTTTTTCAATCAGAAGCCCTCAATAAATTAACGGTCACTTGCTACTGTCTGTAAGTACTACTTCTGTCATTAAGTCTCAATATAGGTCAGCTCTTTCATTGCATGTATTTATAATTATCCTCACTATATTATGCAGATTGAAGATCGCCGAATTGAAGAAAAGACAAATCGGTGATATTGGGGTCATTAACACAAATATCATAGATGCATATTCGGTTGAATTTCGGGAAAAAGATACCGAGGCCAACTTGGTACGATCGTTGGTATTAAATCAAAACAAAGCTATAATACTCTTTCCTTACAACTTCAAGTGAGTGTTACTTTCTTGTGCATATTCGGTTTCCATTATTAGTCGAGGTTATAGTAACGTAATTGATGAATTATGCATGTGTGCGCAGGTTCCACTATATTCTCCTAGAGATTAAGCTTTAGCAGGGACTAGTAACCGTCTTAGACTCGAGACAAAAAGATCCCAAGGAGTATGCAGACATGACTCAAATGCTCGAGAAGTAAGTTAAATCGATCATTATCGCACCATATCGGCAACTTTGTTCACTTCCTGATATCAAGTAATTGTTTTCTTTGTCTGGCAGGGTTTAGAAAAAATTCATCTCAAAAGCTCCGGGACTGCCGAACAAGCTAGAATTTAAACACCCGAAAGTAAGTACTACTAGCATGTTCCGTGCATCTCCTAGTGGTTCAAGCGCTAGTTTTGTCAATACCATTTAGCATGCTTGCTTATCAGTTTGATTGACCTCTATTTCTTGTAAAGTGGTTGTAGCAGGAAGCTGGGAATAATTATTATGGATACTACGTTTGCGAGTGTTGGGTAACGCAGTAATTTCAAAAAATTTCCTACGCACACGCAAGATCATGGTGATGCACAGCAACGAGAGGGGAGAGTGTTGTCTACGTACCCTTCGTAGACCGCAACGAAAGTGTTGACGCAACGTAGAGGAAGTAGTCGTACGTCTTCCCGATCTGACCGATCCAAGCACCGTTACTCCGGCACCTCCGAGTTCTTAGCACACATACAGCTCGATGACGCTCCCCGGGCTCCGATCCAGCAAAGCTTCGGGGATGAGTTCCGTCAGCACAATGGCATGGTGACGATGATGATGTTCTACCGACGCAGGGCTTCGCCTAAGCACTACAACGATATGATCGAGGTGGAATATGGTGGCAGGGGGCACCGCACACGGCTAAGGAACGATCACGTGGATCAACTTGTGTCTAGAGGTGCCCCCCTGCCCCCGTATATAAAGGATCCAAGGGGGGGGGGGTGCGGCCGGCCCTATGGTGGCACGCAGGAGGAGTCCTACTCCTACCGGGAGTAGGACTCCCCCCCAAACCCTGTCCAACTAGGAGAGGTGGAGGGAGAATAGGAAAGGGGGGGTGCCGCCTCTCCTCCTTGTCCAATTCAGACTAGGGGGAGAGTGGGCACGTGGCCTGCCCTGGCAGCCCCTTCCTCTTCTCCACATTAGGCCCATGAGGCCCATTAACCCCCCGAGGGGTTCCGGTAACCCCCCGGTGCTCCGGTTTTATCCGATACTTCTCCCGAACCCTTCCGGTGTCCGAATATAGTCATCCAATATATAAATCTTTATGTCTCGACCATTTTGAGACTCCTCGTCATGTCCGTGATCACATCCGGGACTCCGAACTAACTTCAGTACATCAAAATGCATAAACTCATAATAACTATCATCGTAACGTTAAGCGTGCGGACCCTACAGTTCGAGAACAATGTAGACATGACTGAGACAAATCTCTGGTCAATAACCAATAGCGGGACCTGGTTGTCCATATTGGCTCCTACATATTCTACGAAGATCTTTATCGCTCAGACCGCATAACAACATACGTTGTTCCCTTTGTCATCGGTATGTTACTTGCCCGAGATTCCATCGTCGGTATCCAATACCTAGTTCAATCTCGTTACCGGCAAGTCTCTTTACTTGTTCTGTAATACATCATCCCGCAACTAACTCATTAGTTGCAATGCTTGCAAGGCTTATGTAATGTGCATTACCGAGAGGGCCCAGAGATACCTCTCCGACAATCGGAGTGACAAATCCTAATCTCAAAATATGCCAACCCAACATCTACCTTTGGAGACACCTGTAGAGCTCCTTTATAATCACCCAGTTACGTTGTGACGTTTGGTAGCACACAAAGCGTTCCTCCGGTAAACGGGAGTTGCATAATCTCATAGTCATAGGAACATGTATAAGTCATGAAGAAAGCAATAGCAACATACTAAACGATCGGGTGTTAAGCTAATGGAATGGGTCATGTCAATCAGATCATTCAACTAATGATGTGACCTCATTAATCAAATAACAACACTTTGTTCATGGTTAGGAAACATAACCATCTTTGATTAACGAGCTAGTCAAGTAGAGGCATACTAGTGATACTAAGTTTGTCTATGTATTCACACATGTATTATGTTTCCGGTTAATACAATTCTAGCATGAATAATAAACATTTATCATGATATAAGGAAATAAATAATAACTTTATTATTGCCTCTAGGGCATATTTCCTTCAGTCTCCCACTTGCACTAGAGTCAATAATCTAGATTACATAGTAATGATTCTAACACCCATGGAGCCTTGGTGTTGATCATGTTTTGCTCGTGGAAGAGGCTTAGTCAACGGGTCTGCAACATTCAGATCCGTATGTATCTTGCAAATCTCTATGTCTCCCACCTGGACTAGATCCCGGATGGAATTGAAGCGTCTCTTGATGTGCTTGGTTCTCTTGTGAAATCTGGATTCCTTTGCCAAGGCAATTGCACCAGTATTGTCACAAAGGATTTTAATTGGACCCGATGCACTAGGTATGACACCTAGATCGGATATGAACCCCTTCATCCAGACTCCTTCGTTCGGTGCTTCCGAAGCAGCTATGTACTCCGCTTCACATGTAGATCCCGCTACGATGCTTTGTTTAGAACTGCACCAACTGACAGCTCCACCGTTTAATGTAAACACGTATCCGGTTTGCGATTTAGAATCGTCCGGATCAGTGTCAAAGCTTGCATCAACGTAACCTTTTACGGTGAGCTCTTTGTCACCTCCATATACGAGAAACATATCCTTAGTCCTTTTCAGGTATTTCAGGATGTTCTTAACCGCTGTCCAGTGATCCACTCCTGGATTACTTTGGTACCTCCCTGCTAAGCTTATAGCAAGGCACACATCAGGTCTGGTACACAGCATTGCATACATGATAGAGCCTATGGCTGAAGCATAGGGAACATCTTTCATTTTCTCTCTATCTTCTGAAGTGGTCGGGCATTGAGTCTGACTCAACTTCACACCTTGTAACACAGGCAAGAACCCTTTCTTCGCCTGATCCATTTTGAACTTTTTCAAAATCTTGTCAAGGTATGTGCTTTGTGAAAGTCCAATTAAGCGTCTTGATCTATCTCTATAGATCTTTATGCCTAATATGTAAGCAGCTTCACCGAGGTCTTTCATTGAAAAACTCTTATTCAAGTATCCCTTTATGCTATCCAGAAATTCTATATCATTTCCGATCAGTAATATGTCATCCACATATAATATCAAAAATGCTACAGAGCTCCCACTCACTTTCTTGTAAATACAGGCTTCTCCGAAAGTCTGTATAAAACCGAATGCTTTGATCACACTATCAAAGCGTTTATTCCAACTCCGAGAGGCTTGCACCAGTCCATAAATAGATCGCTGGAGCTTACACACTTTGTTAGCTCCCTTTGGATCGACAAAACCTTCCGGTTGCATCATATAATACTCTTCTTCCAGAAATCCATTCAGGAATGCAGTTTTGACATCCATCTGCCATATTTCATAATCATAAAATGCGTCAATTGCTAACATGATTCTGACAGACTTAAGCATCGCTACGGGTGAGAAGGTCTCATCGTAGTCAACCCCTTGAACTTGTCGAAAACCTTTTGCGACAAGTCGAGCTTTGTAGACAGTAATATTACCGTCAGCGTCAGTCTTCTTCTTGAAGATCCATTTATTCTCAATTGCTTGCCGATCATCGGGCAAGTCAACCAAAGTCCATACTTTGTTCTCATACATGGATCCCATCTCAGATTTCATGGCTTCAAGCCATTTTGCGGAATCTGGGCTCACCATCGCTTCTTCATAGTTCGTAGGTTCATCATGATCTAGTAGCATGACTTCTAGCACTGGATTACCGTACCACTCTGGCGCGGATCTCACTCTGGTTGATCTACGAGGTTCAGTAGTATCTTGTTCCGAAGTTTCATGATCATTATCATTAACTTCCTCACTTATTGGTGTAGGTGTCGCAGAAACAGTTTTCTGTGATGTACTACTTTCCAACAAGGGAGCAGGTATAGTTACCTCGTCAAGTTCTACTTTCCTCCCACTCACTTCTTTCGAGAGAAACTCCTTCTCCAGAAAGTTTCCGAATTTAGCAACAAAAGTCTTGCCTTCGGATTTGTGATAGAAGGTGTATCCAATAGTTTCCTTTGGATATCCTATGAAGACACATTTCTCTGATTTGGGTTCAAGCTTATCAGGTTGAAGATTTTCACATAAGCATCGCAGCCCCAAACTTTCAGAAACGACAACTTTGGTTTCTTGCCAAACCACAGTTCATAAGGCGTCGTCTCAACAGATTTTGATGGTGCCCTATTTAACGTGAATGCGGCCGTCTCTAGAGCGTATCCCCAAAATGATAGCGGTAAATCAGTAAGAGACATCATCGATCGCACCATATCTAGTAAAGTACGATTACGACGTTCGGACACACCATTACGCTGTGGTGTTCCGGGTGGCGTGAGTTGCGAAACTATTCCACAATTTTTCAAATGTACACCAAACTCGTAACTCAAATATTCTCCTCCACGATCAGATCGTAGAAACTTTATTTTCTTGTTACGATGATTTTCAACTTCACTCTGAAATTCTTTGAACTTTTCAAACGTTTCAGACTTATGTTTCATTAAGTAGATATACCCATATCTGCTTAAGTCATCTATGAAGGTGAGAAAATAATGATATCCGCCACGAGCCTCAACATTCATCGGACCACATACATCTGTATGTATGATTTGCAACAAATCTGTTGCTCTCTCCATAGTACTGGAGAACGGTGTTTTAGTCATCTTGCCCATGAGGCACGGTTCGCAAGTTCCAAGTGATTCATAATCAAGTGGTTCCAAAAGTCCATCAGTATGGAGTTTCTTCATGCGCTTTACACCGATATGACCTAAACGGCAGTGCCACAAATAAGTTGCACTATCATTATCAACTCTGCATCTTTTGGCTTCTACATTATGAATATGTGTATCACTACTATCGAGATTCAACAAGAATAGACCACTCTTCAAGGGTGCATGACCATAAAAGATATTACTCATATAAATAGAACAACCATTATTCTCTGATTTAAATGAATAACCGTCTCGCATTAAACAAGATCCAGATATAATGTTCATGCTCAACGCTGGCACCAAATAACAATTATTTAGGTCTAATACTAATCCCGAAGGTGGATGTAGAGGTAGCGTGCCGACTGCGATCACATCGACTTTGGAACCGTTTCCCACGCGCATCGTCACCTCTGAAGGAAATATGCCCTAGAGGCAATAATAAAGTTATTATTTATTTCCTTATATCATGATAAATGTTTATTATTCATGCTAGAATTGTATTAACCGGAAACATAATACATGTGTGAATACATAGACCAACAGAGTGTCACTAGTATGCCTCTACTAGACTAGCTCGTTAATCAAAGATGGTTATGTTTCCTAACCATGAACAAAGAGTTGTTATTTGATTAACGAGGTCACATCATTAGTTGAATGATCTGATTGACATGACCCATTCCATTAGCTTAGCACCCGATCGTTTAGTATGTTGCTATTGCTTTCTTCATGACTTATACATGTTCCTATAACTATGAGATTATGCAACTCCCGTTTACCGGAGGAACACTTTGGGTACTACCAAACGTCACAACGTAACTAGGTGATTATAAAGGAGTACTACAGGTGTCTCCAATGGTAGATGTTGGGTTGGCGTATTTCGAGATTAGGGTTTGTCACTCCGATTGTCGGAGAGGTATCTCTGGGCCCTCTCGGTAATGCACATCACATAAGCCTTGCAAGCACTGCAACTAATATGTTAGTTGTGAGATGATGTATTACGGAACGAGTAAAGAGACTTGCCAGTAACGAGATTGAACTAGGTATTGGATACCGACGATCGAATCTCGGGCAAGTAACATACCGATGACAAAGGGAACAACGTATGTTGTTATGCGGTCTGACCGATAAAGATCTTCGTAGAATATGTAGGATCCAATATGGGCATCCAGGTCCCGCTATTGGTTATTGACCGGAGACATGTCTCGGTCATGTCTACATTGTTCTCGAACCGTAGGGTCCGCACGCTTAACGTTACGATGACAGTTATTATGAGTTTATGCATTTTGATGTACCGAAGGTTGTTCGGAGTCCCGGATGAGATCACGGACATGACGAGGAGTCTCGAAATAGTCAAGATGTAAAGATTGATATATTGGAAGCCTATGTTTGGACATAGGAAGTGTTCCGGGTGAAATCGGGATTTTACCAGAATACCGGGAGGGTTACCGGAACCCCCGGGAGACTAATGGGCCTATTGGGCCTTAGTGGAAAAAGAGAAAAGGGACAAGCCCAAGCTGGCCGGCGCCCCCCCCCCCTTTCCCCAAGTCCTAGTAGGACTAGGAGAAGCCCCCCCCCCCCCCCTCTTTCTCCTTTCTTCCCCGGGAGTCCTAATAGGATTAGGATTGGAGGGAGGAGTCCTACTCCCGGTGGGAGTAGGACTCCCCTGCGCCTCCCTCTCCCTGGCCGGCCGGCTCCCCCTCCTCCAACCTTTATATACGGGGGCAGGGGGCACCCCAAGACACACAAGTTGATCCTTGAGATCGTTCCTTAGCCGTGTGCGGTGCCCCCTGCCACCAAATTCCACCTCGATCATACCGTTACAGTGCTTAGGCGAAGCCCTGCGTCGGTAGTACATCAAGATCGTCATCACGCCGTCGTGCTGACGGAACTCTTCCTCGACGCTTTGCTGGATCGGAGCCCGAGGAACGTCATCGAGCTGAACGTGTGCTAAGAACTCGGAGGTACCGGAGTAACGGTGCTTGGATCGGTCGGATCGGGAAGAAGACGTATGACTACTTCCTCTACGTTGTGTGATCGCTTCCGCAGTCGGTCTGCGTTGGTACGTAGACAACACTCTCCCCTCTCGTTGCTGTGCATCACCATGATCTTGCGTGTGCGTAGGAAAATTTTCGAAATTACTGCGTTCCCCAACAGTGGTATCAGAGCCTAGGTTTTATGGTTTGATGTTATTTGCACGAGTAGAACACAAGTGAGTTGTGGGCGATACAAGTCATACTGCCTACCAGCATGTCATACTTTGGTTCGGTGGTATTGTTGGGTGAGACGATCCGGACCAACCTTACGCGTACTCTTACGCGAGACCGGTTCCCTCGACGTGCTTTGCACACAGATGGCTTGCGGAAGACTGTCTCTCCAACTTTAGTTGAACCAAGTGTGACTACGCCCGGTCCTTGAGAAGTTTAAAACGGAGTCTATTTGACGAACTATCATTGTGGTTTTGATGCGTAGGTGAGATGAGTTCTTAAAGCCCATAGCAGCCACGTAAAACATGCAACAACAAAGTAGAGGACATCTAACTTGTTTTTGCAGGGTATGTTGTGATGTGATATGGTCAAGGCATGATGCTGATTTTATTGTATGAGATGATCATGTTTTGTAACCGAGTTATCGGCAACTGGCAGGAGCCATATGGTTGTCGCTTTATTGTATGCAATGCAATCGCGATGTAATGCTTTACTTTATTACTAAACAGTAGTGATAGTCGTGGAAGCATAAGATTGGCGAGACGACAACGATGCTACGATGGAGATCAAGGTGTCGTGCCGGTGACGATGGTGATCATGACGGTGCTTCGGAGATGGAGATCACAAGCACAAGATGATGATGGCCATATCATATCACTTATATTGATTGCATGTGATGTTTATCCCTTTTTATGCATCTTATCTTGCTTTGATTGACGGTAGCATTATAAGATGATCTCTCACTAAAATTATCAAGAAGTGTTCTCCCTGAGTATGCACCGTTGCCAAAGTTCGTCGTGCCCAGACACCACGTGATGATCGGGTGTGATAAGCTCTACGTCCAAATACAACGGGTGCAAAACAGTTGCACACGCAGAATACTCAGGTTATACTTGACGAGCCAAGCATATACAGATATGGCCTCGGAACACGGAGACCGAAAGGTCGAGCGTGAATCATATAGTAGATATGATCAACATAACGATGTTCACCATTGAAAACTACTCCATCTCACGTGATGATCGGTTATGGTTTAGTTGATTTGGATCACGTTATCACTTAGAAGATTAGAGGGATATCTATCTAAGTGGGAGTTCCTAAGTAATTTGATTAAACTGAACTTAAACTTATCATGAACTTAGTACCTGATAGTATCTTGCTAGTTTATGTTGATTGTAGATAGATGGCTCGAGCTATTGTTCCGTTGAATTTTAATGCGTTCCTTGAGAAAGAAAAGTTGAAAGATGATGGTAGCAATTACACGGACTGGGTCCGTAACCTGAGGATTATCCTCATTGCTGCACAGAAGAATTACGTCCTGGAAGCACCGCTGGGTGACAGGCCTGCTGCTGGAGCAACGCCAGATGTTATGAACGTCTGGCAGAGCAAAGCTGATGACTACTCGATAGTTCAGTGTGCCATGCTTTACGGCTTAGAATCGGGACTTCAACGACATTTTGAACGTCATGGTGCATATGAGATGTTCCAGGAGTTGAAGTTAATATTTCAAGCAAATGCCCGAATTGAGAGATATGAAGTCTCCAATAAGTTCTGTAGCTGTAAGATGGAGGAGAACAGTTCTGTCAGTGAGCATATACTCAAGATGTCTGGGTATAATAATCACTTGATTCAGATGGGAGTTAATCTTCCAGATGTCTGCGTCATTGACAGAATTCTCCAATCACTGCCACCAAGCTACAAGAGCTTCGTGATGAACTATAATATGCAAGGGATGAACAAGACTATTCCCGAGCTCTTCGCAATGCTGAAAGCTGCGGAGGTAGAAATCAAGAAGGAGCATCAAGTGTTGATGGTTAGCAAAACCACTAGTTTCAAGAAAAAGGGCAAAGGGAAGAAGAAGGGAAACTTCAAGAAGAACAGCAAGCAAGTTGCTGCTCAGGAGAAGAAACCCAAGTCTGGACCAAAGCCTGAAACTGAGTGCTTCTACTGCAAGCAGACTGGTCACTGGAAGCGGAACTGCCCCAAGTATTTGGCGGATAAGAAGGATGGCAAAGTGAGCAAAGGTATATGTGATATGCATGTTATTGATGTGTACCTTACTAGAGCTCGCAGTAGCACCTGGGTATTTGATACTGGTTCTGTTGCTAATAATTGCAACTCGAAACAGGGACTATGGAATAAGCGGACGCTAGCAAAGGACGAGGTGACGATGCGCGTGGGAAACGGTTCCAAAGTCGATGTGATCGCGGTCGGCACGCTACCTCTACATCTACCTTCGGGATTAATATTAGACCTAAATAATTGTTATTTGGTGCCAGCGTTGAGCATGAACATTATATCTGGATCTTGTTTAATGCGAGACGGTTATTCATTTAAATCAGAGAATAATGGTTGTTCTATTTATATGAATAATATCTTTTATGGTCATGCACCTTTGAAGAGTGGTCTATTCTTGTTGAATCTCGAAGATAGTGATACACATATTCATAATGTAGAAGCCAAAAGATGCAAAGTTAATAATGATAGTGCAACTTATTTGTGGCACTGCCGTTTAGGTCATATCGGTATAAAACGCATGAAGAAACTCCATACTGATGGGCTTTTGGAACCACTTGATTATGAATCACTTGGTACTTGCGAACCGTGCCTCATAGGCAAGATGACTAAAACACCGTTCTCCGGTACTATGGAGAGAGCAACAGATTTATTGGAAATCATACATACCGATGTATGTGGTCCGATGAATATTGAGGCTCGTGGCGGATATCGTTATTTTCTCACCTTCACAGATGATTTAAGCAGATATGGGTATATCTACTTAATGAAACATAAGTCTGAAACATTTGAAAAGTTCAAAGAATTTCAGAGTGAAGTTGAAAATCATCGTAACAAGAAAATAAAGTTTCTACGATCTGATCGTGGAGGAGAATATTTGAGTTACGAGTTTGGTGTACATTTGAAAAATTGTGGAATAGTTTCGCAGCTCACGCCACCCGGAACACCACAGCGTAACGGTGTGTCCGAACGTCGTAATCGTACTTTAACTAGATATGGTGCGATCTATGATGTCTCTTACTGATTTACCGCTATTGTTTTGGGGTTATGCTTTAGAGACGGCCGCATTCACGTTAAACAGGGCACCATCAAAATCCGTTGAGACGACACCTTATGAACTATGGTTTGGCAAGAAACCAAAGTTGTCGTTTCTTAAAGTTTGGGGCTGCGATGCTTATGTGAAAAAGCTTCAACCTGATAAGCTCGAACCCAAATCGGAGAAGTGTGTCTTCATAGGATATCCAAAGGAAACTATTGGATACACCTTCTATCACATATCCGAAGGCAAGACTTTTGTTGCTAAATTCAGAAACTTTCTAGAGAAGGAGTTTCTCTCGAAAGAAGTGAGTGGGAGGAAAGTAGAACTTGACGAGGTAACTGTACCTGCTCCCTTATTGGAAAATAGTACATCACAGAAAACTGTTTCTGCGACACCTATACCAATCAGTGAGGAAGCTAATGATGATGATCATGAAGCTTCAGAACAAGATACTACTGAACCACGTAGATCAACCAGAGTGAGATCCGCACCAGAGTGGTACGGTAATCCAGTTCTGGAAGTCATGATGCTAGATCATGATGAACCTACGAACTATGAAGAAGCGATGGTGAGCCCAGATTCCGCAAAGTGGCTTGAGGCCATGAAATCTGAGATGGGATCCATGTATGAAAACAAAGTATGGACTTTGGTTGACTTGCCCGATGATCGGCAAGCAATTGAGAATAAATGGATCTTCAAGAAGAAGACTGACGCTGACGGTAATATTACTGTCTATAAAGCTCGACTTGTCGCGAAAGGTTTTCGACAAGTTCAAGGAGTTGACTACGATGAGACCTTCTCACCCGTAGCGATGCTTAAGTCCGTCAGAATTATGTTAGCGATTGCCGCATTTTATGATTATGAAATATGGCAGATGGATGTCAAAACTGCATTTCTGAATGGATTTCTGGAAGAAGAATTGTATATGATACAACTAGAAGGTTTTGTCGATCCAAAGGGAGCTAACAAAGTATGCAAACTCCAGCGATCCATTTATGGACTGGTGCAAGCATCTCGGAGTTGGAATAAACGCTTTGATAGTGTGATCAAAGCATTTGGCTTTATACAGACTTTTGGAGAAGCCTGTATTTACAAGAAAGTGAGTGGGAGCTGTGTAGCATTTCTAATATTATATGTGGATGACATATTGCTGATTGGAAATGATATAGAATTTCTGGATAGCATAAAGGGATACTTGAATAAAAGTTTTTCGATGAAAGACCTCGGGGAAGCTGCTTACATATTAGGCATAAAGATCTATAGAGATAGATCAAAACGCTTAATTGGACTTTCACAAAGCACATACCTTGACAAGATTTTGAAGAAGTTCAAAATGGATCAAGCAAAGAAGGGGTTCTTGCCTGTGTTACAAGGTATGAAGTTGAGTAAGACTCAATGCCCGACCACTGCAGAAGATAGAGAGAAAATGAAAGATGTTCCCTATGCTTCAGCCATAGGCTCTATCATGTATGCAATGCTGTGTACCAGACCTGATGTGTGCCTTGCTATAAGTTTAGCAGGGAGGTACCAAAGTAATCCAGGAATGGATCACTGGACAGCGGTCAAGAACATCCTGAAATACCTGAAAAGGACAAAGGATATGTTTCTCGTATATGGAGGTGACAAAGAGCTCACCGTAAGAGGTTACGTTGATGCAAGCTTTGACACTGATCCGGACGATTCTAAATCGCAAACCGGATACGTGTTTACTTTAAACGGTGGAGCTGTCAGTTGGTGCAGTTCTAAACAAAGCGTCGTAGCGGGATCTACATGTGAAGCGGAGTACATAGCTGCTTCGGAAGCAGCGAACGAAGGAGTCTGGATGAAGGAGTTCATATCCGATCTAGGTGTCATACCTAGTGCATCGGGTCCAATGAAAATCTTCTGTGACAATACTGGTGCAATTGCCTTGGCAAAGGAATCCAGATTTCACAAAAGAACCAAACACATCAAGAGACGCTTCAACTCCATCCGGGATTTAGTCCAGGTGGGAGACATAGAGATTTGCAAGATACATACGGATCTGAATGTTGCAGACCCGTTGACTAAGCCTCTTCCACGAGCAAAACATGATCAGCACCAAGGCTCCATGGGTGTTAGAATCATTACAGTGTAATCTAGATTATTGACTCTAGTGCAAGTGGGAGACTGAAGGAAATATGCCCTAGAGGCAATAATAAAGTTATTATTTATTTCCTTATATCATGATAAATGTTTATTATTCATGCTAGAATTGTATTAACCGGAAACATAATACATGTGTGAATACATAGACCAACAGAGTGTCACTAGTATGCCTCTACTAGACTAGCTCGTTAATCAAAGATGGTTATGTTTCCTAACCATGAACAAAGAGTTGTTATTTGATTAACGAGGTCACATCATTAGTTGAATGATCTGATTGACATGACCCATTCCATTAGCTTAGCACCCGATCGTTTAGTATGTTGCTATTGCTTTCTTCATGACTTATACATGTTCCTATAACTATGAGATTATGCAACTCCCGTTTACCGGAGGAACACTTTGGGTACTACCAAACGTCACAACGTAACTGGGTGATTATAAAGGAGTACTACAGGTGTCTCCAATGGTAGATGTTGGGTTGGCGTATTTCGAGATTAGGGTTTGTCACTCCGATTGTCGGAGAGGTATCTCTGGGCCCTCTCGGTAATGCACATCACATAAGCCTTGCAAGCACTGCAACTAATATGTTAGTTGTGAGATGATGTATTACGGAACGAGTAAAGAGACTTGCCAGTAACGAGATTGAACTAGGTATTGGATACCGACGATCGAATCTCAGGCAAGTAACATACCGATGACAAAGGGAACAACGTATGTTGTTATGCGGTCTGACCGATAAAGATCTTCGTAGAATATGTAGGAGCCAATATGGGCATCCAGGTCCCGCTATTGGTTATTGACCGGAGACGTGTCTCGGTCATGTCTACATTGTTCTCGAACCGTAGGGTCCGCACGCTTAACGTTACGATGACAGTTATTATGAGTTTATGCATTTTGATGTACCGAAGGTTGTTCGGAGTCCCGGATGAGATCACGGACATGACGAGGAGTCTCGAAATAGTCGAGATGTAAAGATTGATATATTGGAAGCCTATGTTTGGACATAGGAAGTGTTCCGGGTGAAATCGGGATTTTACCGGAATACCGGGAGGGTTACCGGAACCCCCCGGGAGACTAATGGGCCTATTGGGCCTTAGTGGAAAAAGAGAAAAGGGACAAGCCCAAGCTGGCCGGCGCCCCCCCTTTCCCCAAGTCCTAGTAGGACTAGGAGAAGGGCCCCCCCCTCTTTCTCCTTTCTTCCCCGGGAGTCCTAATAGGATTAGGATTGGAGGGAGGAGTCCTACTCCCGGTGGGAGTAGGACTCCCCTGCGCCTCCCTCTCCCTGGCCGGCCGGCTCCCCCTCCTCCAACCTTTATATACGGGGGCAGGGGGCACCCCAAGACACACAAGTTGATCCTTGAGATCGTTCCTTAGCCGTGTGCGGTGCCCCCTGCCACCAAATTCCACCTCGATCATACCGTTACAGTGCTTAGGCGAAGCCCTGCGTCGGTAGTACATCAAGATCGTCATCACGCCGTCGTGCTGACGGAACTCTTCCTCGACGCTTTGCTGGATCGGAGCCCGAGGAACGTCATCGAGCTGAACGTGTGCTAAGAACTCGGAGGTGCCGGAGTAACGGTGCTTGGATCGGTCGGATCGGGAAGAAGACGTACGACTACTTCCTCTATGTTGTGTGATCGCTTCAGCAGTCGGTCTGCGTTGGTACGTAGACAACACTCTCCCCTCTCGTTGCTGTGCATCACCATGATCTTGTGTGTGCGTAGGAAAATTTTCGAAATTACTGCGTTCCCCAACAACCTCATCCTTAGCCAATCTTCGCTTAATCTGTAGTCCCTGTTTCGAGTTGCAAATATTAGCAACAGAACCGGTATCAAATACCTAGGTGCTACTGTGAGCATTAGTAAGGTACACATCAATAACATGTATATCACATATACCTTTGTTCACCTTGCCATCCTTCTTATCCGCCAAATACTTGGGGCAGTTCCGCTTCCAGTGACCAGTCTGCTTGCAGTAGAATCACTCAGTTTCAGGCTTAGGTCCAGACTTGGGTTTCTTCTCTTGAGCAGCAACTTGCTTGTCATTCTTCTTGAAGTTCCCCTTCTTCTTTCCTTTGCCCTTTTTCTTGAAACTAGTGGTCTTGTTGACCATCAACACTTGATGCTCCTTTTTGATTTCTACCTCCGCAGCTTTCAGCATTGCGAAGAGCTCGGGAATAGTCTTGTTCATCCCTTGCATATTGTAGTTCATCATGAAGCTCTTGTAGCTTGGTGGTAGTGATTGGAGAATTCTGTCAATGACGCAATCATTTGGAAGATTAACTCCCATCTGAATCAAGTGATTATTATACCCAGACATTTTGAGTATATGCTCACTGACAGAACTGTTCTCCTCCATCTTGCAGCTATAGAACTTATTGGAGACTTCATATCTCTGAATCCGGGCATTTGCTTGAAATATTAACTTCAACTCCTGGAACATCTCATATGCTCCATGACGTTCAAAACGTCGTTGAAGTCCCGATTCTAAGCCGTAAAGCATGGCACACTGAACTATCGAGTAGTCATCAGCTTTGCTCTGCCAGACGTTCATAACATCTGGTGTTGCTCCAGCAGCAGGCCTGGCACCCAGCGGTGCTTCCAGGACGTAATTCTTCTGTGCAGCAATGAGGATAATCCTCAAGTTACGGACCCAGTCCGTGTAATTGCTACCATCATCTTTCAACTTTGCTTTCTCAAGGAACGCATTAAAATTCAACGGAACAACAGCACGAGCCATCTATCTACAATCAAACATAAACAAGCAAGATACTATCAGGTACTAAGTTCATGATAAGTTTAAGTTCAATTAATCAAATTACTTAAGAACTCCCACTTAGATAGACATCCCTCTAATCCTCTAAGTGATCACGTGATCCAAATCAACTAAACCATGTCCGATCATCACGTGATATGGAGTAGTTTCTTTGGTGAACATTCCTATGTTGATCATATCTACTATATGATTCACGCTCGACCTTTCGGTCTCCATGTTCCGAGGCCATATCTGTATATGCTTGGCTCGTCAAGTATAACCTGAGTATTCCGCGTGCGCAACTGTTTTGCACCCGTTGTATTTGAACGTAGAGCCTATCACACCCGATCATCACGTGGTGTCTCAGCACGAAGAACTTTCGCAACGGTGCATACTCAGGGAGAACACTTCTTGATAATTTAGTGAGAGATCATCTTATAATGCTACCGTCAATCAAAGCAAGATAAGATGCAGAAAAGATAAACATCACATGCAATCAATATAAGTGATATGATATGGCCATCATCATCTTGTGCTTGTGATCTCCATCTCCGAAGCACTGTCATGATCACCATCGTCACCGGCGCGACACCTTGAACTCCATCGTAGCATCGTTGTCATCTCGCCAATCTTATGCTTCCACGACTATCGCTACCGCTTAGTGATAAAGTAAAGCATTACATCGCGATTGCATTGCATACAATAAAGCGACAACCATATGGCTCCTGCCAGTTGCCTATAACTCGGTTACAAAACATGATCATCTCATACAATAAAATTTAGCATCATGTCTTGGCCATATCACATCACAACATGCCCTGCAAAAACAAGTTAGACGTCCTCTACTTTGTTGTTGCAAGTTTTACGTGGCTGCTACGGGCTTAAGTAAGAACCAATCTCACCTACGCATCAAAACCACAACGATAGTTTGTCAATTTGACTCCGTTTTAACCTTCGCAAGGACCGGGCGTAGCCACACTTGGTTCAACTAAAGTTGGAGAAACAGTCACCCGCAAGCCACCTTTGTGCAAAGCACGTCGGGAGAACCGGTCTCACGTAAGTGTACGCGTAATGTCGGTCCGGGCCGCTTCATCCAACAATACCGCCGAACCAAAGTATGACATGCTGGTAGGCAGTATGACTTATATCGCCCACAACTCACTTGTGTTCAAATCGTGCATATAACATCAAACCATAAAATCTAGGCTCGGATGCAACTGTTGGGTAACGCAGTAATTTCAAAAAAATTCCTACGCACACGCAAGATCATGGTGATGCACAACAACGAGAGGGGAGAGTGTTGTCTACGTACCCTTCATAGACCGCAACGGAAGCGTTGACGCAACATAGAGGAAGTAGTCGTACGTCTTCCCGATCCGACCGATCCAAGCACCGTTACTCCGGCACCTCCGAGTTCTTAGCACACGTACAGCTCGATGACGCTCCCCGGGCTCCGATCCAGCAAAGCTTCGGGGATGAGTTCCGTCAGCACAATGGCGTGGTGACGATGATGATGTTCTACCGACGCAGGGCTTCGCCTAAGCACTACAACGATATGATCGAGGTGGAATATGGTGGCAGGGGGCACCGCACACGGCTAAGGAACGATCACGTGGATCAACTTGTGTCTAGAGGTGCCCCCCTGCCCCCGTATATAAAGGATCCAAGGGGGGTGCGGCCAGCCCTATGGTGGCGCGTAGGAGGAGTCCTACTCCTACCGGGAGTAGGACCCCCCCCCCCAAACCTTGTCCAACTAGGAGAGGTGGAGGGAGAATAGGAAGGGGGGCGCCGCCCCTCCCTCCTTGTCCAATTCGGACTAGGGGGAGAGTGGGCGCGCGGCCTGCCCTGGCAGCCCCTTCCTCTTCTCCACATTAGGCCCATGAGGCCCATTAACCCCCCGGGGGGTTCCGGTAACCCCCCGGTGCTCCGGTTTTATCCGATACTTCTCCGGAACCCTTCCGGTGTCCGAATATAGTCATCCAATATATCAATCTTTATGTCTCGACCATTTCGAGACTCCTCGTCATGTCCGTGATCACATCCGGGACTCCGAACTAACTTCGGTACATCAAAATGCATAAACTCATAATAACTGTCATCGTAACGTTAAGCGTGCGGACCCTACGGTTCGAGAACAATGTAGACATGACTGAGACAAATCTCCGATCAATAACCAATAGCGGGACCTGGATGTCCATATTGGCTCCTACATATTCTACGAAGATCTTTATCGGTCAGACCGCATAACAACATACGTTGTTCCCTTTGTAATCGGTATGTTACTTGCCCGAGATTCGATCGTCGGTATCCAATACCTAGTTCAATCTCGTTACCGGCAAGTCTCTTTACTCGTTCTGTAATACATCATCCCGCAACTAACTCATTAGTTGCAATGCTTGCAAGGCTTATATAATGTGCATTATCGAGAGGGCCCAGAGATACCTCTCCGACAATCGGAGTGACAAATCCTAATCTCGAAATACGCCAACCCAACATCTACCTTTGGAGACACCTGTAGAGCTCCTTTATAATCACCCAGTTACGTTGTGACGTTTGGTAGCACACAAAGCGTTCCTCCGGTAAACGGGAGTTGCATAATCTCATAGTCATAGGAACATGTATAAGTCATGAAGAAAGCAATAGCAACATACTAAACGATCGGGTGCTAAGCTAATGGAATGGGTCATGTCAATCAGATCATTCAACTAATGATGTGACCTTGTTAATCAAATAACAACACTTTGTTCATGGTTAGGAAACATAACCATCTTTGGTTAACGAGCTAGTCAAGTAGAGGCATACTAGTGACACTAAGTTTGTCTATGTATTCACACATGTATTATGTTTCCCGTTAATACAATTCTAGCATGAATAATAAACATTTATCATGATATAAGGAAATAAATAATAACTTTATTATTGCCTCTAGGGCATATTTCCTTCAGCGAGTCCATCCGCCACACGACCTGTGAGTGGGACTACACTAAAAAATAATATGAAGTGCGTAAGCAATAATATTCAGAATTTTACTTTATTACCATATCTGGTGCTAGGAGTTCACCCCGCATCCGAAACATCTATAGATGTTTCGGATGCGGGGTGAACTCCTAGATGTTTCGGATGCGGGGTGAACTCCTAGCACCAGATTGCATGCGAGGAATTTAGGAGGAATTGGCGGCATTCTTTTTTGACCACATGATCGATAAAGATGGAGAATACCATGTGGACCCTGTGTTCATATATAATTAGGGGATTATATTGTAAGAGATCTTATATTGTATATATGTAGCCAGTAGCGTCGGATAGATATACGAAAACTTATTGTTCGACCAATCTCTCAGGGAAGGAGAGGTCGATATCACTTCTCTATATATGCATATGTTCATGACGATCTTCTGTTTCCTTCATTTTTGCTTACTAGCTAGCGTGTCGAGTCCTCTCGATACGTATAGTACGTAGCGTCGACCAAGCACGGAGATAAGAGAGGACACTTCTCTCTATTAATTAGCTAACTAACACAATATATGAAACACCTAAATTAACCCTCCAAAACCCACCCCTTAAAAAAACAAAAACCTCAGCTCCTGCGAGCTGCTGACGCGTGGATGCCTATTGGTCCTGGTTGGTGCCACCAACCGGGAACAATGGGCCTGCTGCCTGGGCTCGTCGCACTAGCCACGTGGAGGCCCATCTGTCCCGGTTCATGTAAGAACCGGGACTAAAGGCCTAGGGCTTTAGTAACGACCCTTTAATCCCGGTTCAGCAACCGGGACAAATGGCCATTATTCTACTAGTGTCCACTCAGTACGGCCTGACCAGTCCGAGTGATGAAAAACAAACAAACAAGTTCTAAAGACTCCCGTCGAACTACCAAAAAATCCTATAAGGTGAGTTTAACGCTCCTTTGTGGACCTGTTTTGAGCCTTCTTCTAGGACTCAAAGCATCAAACTCACAAGTTTGGATCCAGAACCGACTCGTTCCTCCGGGATAAGAATGGCATCTCTCCGAGAGAACAGTCCATGCGTCAATCCTGTTGCCCGGATTTAATTACACACCCATACTATGATCACGAGTTAACCTCTTTCGAGAGATGAATGAATGTCACCAAGTTGCTCCTCGCGGGCACTTACCCCCGATCAGTCGGGAAGCGCAGTGCCAGAATCCATTGAGACTTTGTTCAAAACTTGTTTGCTGGAAAGCACGATGACGGGTACCGAGTATTTCCGTAATCACTCAGGCCAAATTGTGTCTTTCACAAACTCGTTCTGCAAAATCGCAATCGATTCGAGGGCTAATGTTGGGGATACACATAACAGGTAGGCCCACAAAGGGTCGAAATATCATAAAGTATGGGGTTCACACAGCATGTGGGTCCAAATAAATTTCATACATGCATACTATCCACTCGGACAAGCAGCATACTATCTACTCGACCAAGCAGCATACCATCCACTCGGATGATCGTTCACCACTCGACCGTACGACTCACTCGGGTATACGAAGACCAGCAGGCAGCAAAGCAGTCAAAGCATCATTCTCATAGTGAAGGCTTGGTAGTGAGCTGGCATTATGGCATTCATGCCCCACTTTGTAACATAGGAGGTGAGGGGGTGGCACACTCTATATAAGCCACCCCCCACCACTAGACTAGGGGTTTTTTTCGTCCACCTCTCCCTCTTTCTCACCATTTAGCTTGAGGCATGGAGATCCGTTCTCCCCCCTCTCTCGCTCTCTCTTAAATACACCATGTAATCTCCGGATACATACTCAGATAAAACAAAGCCTCTCCGGAGCACGAGACGTAGGGCTGTTATCTCAACCATGAGAGGCCCGAACTCGCTAAAACCACCATGTCACCCATTTGCATCTCGATAGATCATGCTCCGTTACCCTATACTTTATTACTGTCGGAATCGTTCCCACGACACTAGTCAGGTAGAGGCATACTAGTGACACTTTATTTGTCTATGCATTCACACATGTACTAAGTTTCCGGTCAATACAATTCTAGCATGAATAATAAACATTTATCATGATATAAGGAAATATAATAACAACTTTATTATTGCCTCTAGGGCATATTTCCTTCAGCATGATGGGCTACAACCCGTGCGACTACGCCTTCCTCGTCGACATGACCAACTACACCTTCCGGCGCTCCGACCTCCTTAGGGACACCCTCCGGACCTCGCCCGTGTGGCTGGACTGGGCCATCTGTGGCGCCGGCGCAGGCGACGACGACACCGCCTCATTATCGTGCACCCAAGCCAACAAGACCAAGGAGTACGCCTGCCTGAGCAACCAGAGCTACTCGTCGATGCCACCAATGAGCCTGGCTACAACTGTAACTGCTCCAAAGGCTACGACGGCAATGCCTACCTTGTCGACGGATGCACCAGTAAGATAGACGCCCTGCTTCGTACAGCTATGATGATTTAATTTCATTTATTCGTCAATATCCTAATTAATTAACGATTATTTTCTGAATTTGCGCCACGCAAATATAGATGAATATGCAGATCCAGCAACGTATCCTTGCAAAGGTGAATGCAGGGACATCCAAGGAGATTACGGATGCACCTGTCGTGGAGGCTATTGGAGCGATGACCCAAAAACTCAACGATGTACTCCAAAGTTCCCTCCTGGTGCACAGATTTGCATAGGTAACCTCAGACGAGCTGCTACTACTCCATATTAGATGTTGGATCTGAGACACGAGTATCTTCAATTTCAGTACTTGCAATCCTGTTTCGGTAGGATTTTTGGGAGCCCGCTCCCGTCCCGCTTCTAGGGTTCCCTCGCCGCCGCCGGCAGCTCCCCCGCGCGGAGCCGCCGCCACGGCCAAAGCCCACCATCGCAGCTAGGCCTCCCCCGCTCCCCTACCCCTCTCCCCCCTCTCCTCCCTTCCCTGTACCCCCGCGCCGCCTCCCTGAGCGAGGCGACCGGGGGTCTCTTCCCTGTTCCTCTCCAGCTCTCCTCCCTTTCCCCTGCCTCCTCCCGCCGCCGGGCCTCGGCCGCGTGGTGCTGGCGCCGGCGGGACTGCCTTTCCCCGCGCGCGGCAACACCCTGCTTGGACGGTGGTGGCTCGCGGCGGTGCTCCTCGGCCGGCATCGGTGCGGCCCATCGTTGGTAGTGCCGCGGGCCCGGTGGCTCTCGATGCGGCGGTGCGGCAGTTGGCCGTGGGGTGGCACGGTGGAGCCATGGTTGGCGGCGCCCGCCCAGCCCAGATCTCGGCCCATTTGGGCCTCATCTGGGTTGGGGCGGGGCGGTGACTCGGTGTTCGGCGGTGACGTTCCCTGGTGGTGGCGTGGTGGCGGCGGTCTCGGGCGGTGAGGACTTTGTTGGTCGGCGTGCTGCAGCGTGGTGACAGGATTGTCCGGGTCCAAGTGGGACCGACCGGGCCGTCATGGCCCGGCAAGTCCTCGTCGCCGCGTTCGGTCGGCTTCGATGCGGCGGTGGAGGTTGTCCCCTCCCTCCGGTCGACTGGTGTTCTATGGCCGATGTCTCCTCTCCCTCTCCAGGTCTCGTGTTGACAGCTCCAGTGAGGCGGTGAGGGTTGTCTGGTAATCATGGTAGCACAAGCTGGTGGGTGGTTGAGGGGGTGGTGCATCTCGAACTACCTGGTGTGGTGGTGGTGGTGGTTGTGGGTCAGGAGAAACCCCTGCCGGCCTGTCCGGCACCGATGCGATGACGCCTGCGAGCGCCGTCAAACCTTCCTAAGGGGCATCGGGTATAAGCCTTCCCCACTATCCCTCGTGTACCGGCGGAAACCCTAGAACTTGTTCTGGCAACAGCGGCGGCATCGTCGCCTTCCTTCTTGAGGGTGTTGCTTGGGGCGCGACGCTTCGGGATGCTGGGAGCATGGTGGTACTTCTTCGGAGGGTGCAGCGCTTGCCGGTCTTCCTTTATTCTTCGTTGATCTGTCGGTGTTGGCATTTATTTCTCTTTCTTCTTGTTTTTCTTTTGGGCTTATCTATGTTGCGGCCCCATCGAGCTGGATGTATCGGGTGTTTGCTTTATAATATAAAGCAAGAGAAAACCCTTTATCGTAATCCTGTTTCAGTGCTTCCAAGTGGGGACGAGTAAACTCCACTATTGACTTACTATGATGTGCTACCAGGATAATAGTAGTAAGAAATTTTCGTTTACCTTTGCTTCTTTGTGCATGTAGATGTGATAGGTGGTATTCTTCTCATCGCATTTGTGGTGTTCGTCATTATTATTCGAAAAGAGAAGCGGAAGAACAGAGAGTTATATGAGAAAAATGATGGTCTTACCTTGGAGAATGCTAAAGTCATTAAGATTTTCAAAGTGGAGGAGCTGAAGCCAATTTTAAAGAGCAGCAATTTAATTGGAAAAGGTGGCTTTGGTGAAGTTTATAAGGGGGTTCTTGATATCGTACTTGTTGCAGTAAAGAAACCAATTGGTCATAATGTGTAGGAGAACAAGCAATTTGCAAATGAAGTCATCATCTAGTCTCAAGTCATCCACAAGAACATCGTTAGGCTCATCAATTGTTGCCTAGAAGTGGATAACCCCTGCTAGTGTACGAGTTCATTTCCAAAGGAAGCATGCATGACATTCTTCACGAGTTTAGGGAGCCTCTCAACTTGGATGTGCGTCTAAGCCTTGTCTTAGAATCAGCACATGGTCTAGCTTATATGCATTCACAAGCCCATACCAAAATCCTGCACGGTGATGTTAAACCAGCAAACATACTCTTGGATGACAACTTTGTGCCCAAGATCGCAGACTTTGGCATATCGAGGTTGATTGCAGTAGACAAGGAACACACTGCCAACGTAATTGGTGACATGAGTTATATGGATCTAGTATACCTACAAACAGGCCTCTTGACTGAGAAAAGTGATGTCTATAGTTTTGGAGTTGTCATGTTAGAGGTCATTAGCAGGAGGAAGACCACTCATTCTGACAATAATAGCTTAGTGACGAGTTTTATCCAGTACCACAAAGAAGGAAAGAAAGCAACCGAGTTGTTTGATAAGGAAATTACAGCGACAGGAAATTTGGAGCGTCTTGATACTTTGGCAGGAATCGCTGTGGAATGCCTTAGCCTTGATGTGGATCAAAGACCATCGATGATAGATGTTGTAGCGCGCCTTCTCACATTAAATATATCACGTGTGTTGTAACCTTGTTTCTAGGGTTGAGTTTGAAGTTTGGAACATGTATGGACCTTTATTGTGCTCCTTCAAAGTTTGGAATACATCAAATTCTTCCCACGGCAAAGCCAAGAGTGCATGGCAACCATGCACGTGCAAACCTTCCCTTATTGTATGAGAAGCAGGGAGGCCACCATTAGTTTTAGAAAATGTGTAGTACTGTAGTGAGTAACCGTGTGTGTTTCCTGTGACTAAATGTAGTAGTACATAGGTTTTCGATCCGGATTCCCTCATAAACCGGATCAACTCTCTTTTTCTATAATGCAAAGTCGGAGCACCTGGCCCTCTGACGAGGTTTCATAAAAAAAAATAGTAGTACAGAATGTGTCCCAATCTGCCCCGTTCAGTTGCCCCCGATCCTTTGGGTTTGGCATCTGCTTTCCCTTTGCTTTGTTTCCCCTGCCAACTTGGGAGTTACAGGTTACTAAAAATGTTGGATTAAGTGGAGTAGTGGAGACCGTTAACGTGTTACGTGTTCGGTCTAGGAAGGAACTTAAGTGGAAAAATCATCTATAATCAAACTGAAAGGATGTGATATCGGTGATTAATGATGCTTGCGATATTCAGACTACAGCGAATTACGTGTCGTGGAGCTGCACGTTGAGGCGGAAGAGACACTCGCGTGCTCGATCGGTAGCAGCACTCGCTGAGGTGGCCGGCTCCCGTGCACGAAGATGACCTTCGTCGACGAATTCCGCCACGGGAGGGGAGGACACACAAGGGGGGCGAGCTGCTTCAGTTGCTGCAAGATCCAACACAAAATGCTAGAATGGGCCCGACGTGAGTTGGGTTGGGCCATTTTGTTTTATTTTTTCATTGTTCAAAAGGTATATGGGTTGGGCCAAGATCTTTGGGTGGCCCCTACTACATCCGCCCTGAGCGGCGGGAGGAGGGTGGAGGCTACCAACCGGCGCCGCTATGGGTTCGGGAGCAAGCTTTACGGAGCTGTGGAATTTCCCTGCGTCAAGAAACCGTGGAAAAAAGTTGCATAGGACACTGGCAGGAGAAGCGGCTCGAGGTGCGCAGATTCAGAGCATCTTCAACAGGCGCATAAAAGTTTTGCGCGCTAAAATAGTTTTAGCACGCTACTGTAGCATTTTTAGTGTGCTGGACCCAACATTAATTTAGTAGATGCCCAAAAACACGCGTGCAAAAAACACGCAGTGCAAATTATGAAGCGCGCGCAATCCGGCGCCCCAAATTTGCCGCTTCTGATAGCATTTTTTAGCGCGTGCCCAATCCTTTTTTGCTCGTGCATTATTTTACAGCTTCTGATGGAGCTGTCCGGCGCAAAAAAAACCCGAATTTTTGCGCGCGAAGCAACTTTTGTGCGCCTGTTGAAGATGCTCTTACCCACTGGGTTTCGTTGCACATGTACGTGAAAAAAAATCATATTTGTGAATATTTTGAAATTTTGTGAACATTTTTCCACATTCATGAACGTTTTTTAAAATCATGAGCAATTTCTAAACCTTTTCAATTTTGTTAACAGTTTCAATCAGTGAAAATTTTCCGAATTCACAAAAGTTTTAAAGTTTGTGAACTTTTTGAATTCATGTTTTAAAAAATAACAAACTTATTTTCAAATTTGCAAAGTTTTCCAAATTCCTGTATTTTTTTAGAAAATATTGAACTTTTTCAAATATATGAACTTATTTTAAAATGCATGAGCTGTTCTTCAATTTCGTGAACTTATTTTGAATTCATGAACTTGTTTTAAATGTGGTGAAAAAAATCAAATTCCTAAAAAAAATTCACATCTAAAAACTTTATAATGATTTTTAAATTTGTTTTAAAAGCTTCATAAAATCTTAGACAGTTTTTTTTCTCCGAACTAACAACAGAAAATTTCTCCAAAAAAACCGAACCGGTTAGGGCGAGCGCTCGGGCGAGAATGGAACGGCTCACGTGAGGGCAAGCGTCGCCTCTAGTTCTCCACCCGATTCTTTTAGTGTTGATAGGATTATTTGGGTGAATGAGCGAGCTAACATGGGCATTATTAGGCTGACCCACATCGCGGTGCACCACACACACTAAACCCTAACGTCGTCTCTTCATCCCATCCGCCGGTGGCACCAGCTCGCTCCTCTCCCCAATCTCCCTCTAGTCAAGTAAAACTATATTGTTGTCTTTTATACTAAACAATTTTGCTTTGTAATAATTACTTTATAACCAAACTTATGTCACTTCGTAAGGATAGACCATTTTGACATATTGTTTTAAATATTTTTTTCCAAATATAATTAATGAGAACTATTTATGGTATTTTTTGGAATTATAGGGGAAATAATTTGTCACTTCTTTAATATATAAGCATGTCAAAATAATTAAGATAAAACCATAAATTAGTTAATACTTATAGCTCAATTATATGTGTGCTTTCCTATAGTGTTCTTAAACATATATATATAACTAGGTAGAGAGTGTTATATTTATGAATCTAAAAAATAATTCTGAGATGTTTCCGAGTATAAAACTTCCTTGCATTTGGTGTGAAATGGAGAACTTTCTAGTGTATAAGGTTTTTTGTTGTTGTTTAGAATGATCTAGTTTATGAGGGCACAACTTTTTTTGAGGGGATAACTGCGAGAGCAGCTAACCAACGGTTATCGCTTGGGGGCTCCCGCAAGGGTCACTCGTGTGGTCTCGAAGTATACCAAGTGATGCATTGGTCGACGCCAAATGTTGCATGTTGGACGCTCCCTCTGATTTTTGGTTTTTATATTTCTTTTGTACTCGTTTTTGGGTTTTTTGGCTTTTCAGTTTTTGAGTTTTTCTTTTTATGAAGCACGTCTGCGCTTCTTAAAAAAATCCGTGCTGCTCGTGAAAGCACCTACCATGCCCGCTAGACCTGTGCATCCATGAGAAACAAATATGTGCTTTTACGCATCCGCGAGGAGCACAACTCAACTTCTACTCAAAAAGGGAAAATCATTGTGGTTCTATGAAAGAAAGGGAAACACACAACATGTGCTCCCCCCCCCCCCCCCCCCCCCCAAAGGAAAAACGCAACCGTGCTTTGGGTTTTGGTTTTTTCCTTCCTTTTTTGTATTTGTTTTTTGTTGTTGGTTTTTGTGTTGGATTTTGTTTTTTATTCATTTTCATTTGTTTTCCTTCTCTCTTCTGGTTTCCTGTTTTTTTGGTTTTTTGGTGAAAGAAAACAATTATTGAATTCTATTGACATGGGATCTAGTTTCAAATATCTTTGACGTGAGAAATTCAATGGTGAAAATGATTCGATATTCAGACGCACGGTTCAAAAGATTTTTTTTTTTGAATAAATGAATTTACAAAAAAAATGAATACTTCCAGGTTGTGACAAGTGACACAATATTCTTTTTTTTACAAAATGACGCAACACTTGATTTTTTTTGAGACAAATGACGCAACACTTTTTTTGAGCAACACTTGATAAGAAGGGGAGTGGCTTTTGGAACCCTTAACCAGTGGTTTCGGGGAACTGCCAACAGCAATTTCTCCTGCAATAAGGGCCTTTCTCACATGGGCCGGTAGTCTACGAGGTTTATAATTTCCAAAGCCCATCCTCCCAAACTGAAAGCTCGAAGAAGCCCTACCGGCCGCCGCCGACCCCCTCCGGCGTACGGAGACCACCTGGTGGCCTACGGCGGGCAGAGGGCGCGTCCAGCCGGCAGCCCCCGCTTCATGGACCTCGAGGAGAGCAGCGGCGAGCCGCCGCGATGAAGTCCGCCTCCGTGCCGCTGCGCCACGGCGGCGGCGGCGGTCACCGCGGGCTTCTCATCGACTCCCCACTCCGGCCTAACTCGGCGCTCATCCAAGCCGACGCCGTAGAGGGCTTCCACATCCAGACCCTCGCCGCGGCGCCGCGCTGTGGCAGCCATTCCTTCATCGAACACCTCCGGCCTTGGCTCGACCGCCTCGTCACCGAGGCCCAGCCTCGAGCCCGAGGTCAACTCTATCCATTCCGCGCTGCGCCGAGGCAGCTACTTGTCCTCCCTCTTCGCCTGCTGCATTTCGCCGATCTGCTCGCCTGGGAGCGCTGTGGGGACAATAGAATTCTGGGCTTGTTGTGGAGGGTGAGCCGTTCAATCTGGATGTGTTGGTGCAGAGCAAGGACCGAAGGTGGCAGTGCAAGCCCTGCTGAGGGTGTGGCTACCTGTCGCTTTGGTGGTGATGGCTGAATGAAGGTGCTTGTCGAGTGCACTCCGGAACCCATTGCTGCCCAGACACTCAGAATGGTGAGACTGTTGCTCGATAGGTAGTCGGGCTAGGGGTTGCTGCCGATTGCGTCGGCACTGGCAACAAATGCAGGATAATGTGAGGACAGTGGTCAGACGGGTGTTCTTGGTGTTTGCGCGGTTCTCCGGCAGAGTCCTCAGTGCAGAGCAGAAATTGTTTGTGCTATAACCGCTGTATGATCCTGTGAAAGGGGACACAATGCACAAGCATTTGCAGGCTGTCGAGCTGCAGCACGAGTATGAGATGCTAGGATAGTCAGAGGCCAGTTGCCAGCATAGCTTCTGGGATGTGGTCGCTATCCAGAGCCTTGGAATCACTTATTGAAGATGGCCACGCTGTCAAGCATGAACTATTGGCCCTTTTTGAGCATGATGTTTCAGGTGTCCCTAATGTTCTTAAGATCGCCATTGAGCCGTCCAAACTGGCTGATCTGAAAGTGCATTGTGAAGGGCTTATGCTTCTTAACCAGGCAGACAATTTGTTGAATACACCGTCTCACAAAGGGGTGAGCATACCCTTGCTGCAGCTGGTCAGATACATTTCAATCTGGAGGTGTTGGTGCGCGAGCTGCAGAGCAAGGACCCAAGGTGGCGGTGCAAGCCATGCTAAGGCTGTGGCTGCCTGTCGCTTTGGTGGTGATGATTGATGAAGGTGCTTGTCCAGTGCAGTACTGAACCCATTGCTGCCCAGAGATTCAGAATGGCGAGGCTGATGCTTGATAGGGAGGTTAGGCACCAATGCGCCGCTACTGGCACCAATGCGGATAAGGTAAAGACTGAACCCATTGCTGCCCATTGTGATTTTCGGGTCCAAAATTTTTGTGGGGCGTTACAACTAGAGGACATTTGTGCCGGGCAGAGGTTTGTGCTATAACCACTGTATGAATCTGTCAAAGGGGATACAATGCACAACCATTTACAGACGGTCGAGCTGCAGCACCAGTATGAGATGCTAGGGCAGGGTCTAAGAACAGTTGCCAGCGTAGCTTCTGGGGTGTGGTCGCTATCCAGGGCCTCGGGAATCACAAATTGAAGACAGCCATACTATTGTCCATGAATAATTGGTGGCCTTTCTCGAGCATGATGTTTTCCAGGTGTCCTAATGGTCTTACGATCACCATTGAGCCGTCCAAACTTGTTGATCTGAAAGCACATTGTGAAGGGCTTATGCTTCTTAACCAGGCCGACCCATTTGTTGTGTACACTGTCTCACAAAGGGGTGATCATGTCTTTGCTGCAGCTGGTGAGATATCGTTTGGAGCATTGTGTAATTTGCGTGTGAGATTTGCAGAAGTCCAAATGCCCAAATGATGGTCTCAAAATCATTGGTGTCTTTCAAGGAGACTGTCCAAGGAGAAGGTGTTGCTTTAGCAGTGAGCTTGAAGGGCTAGCCATAATTTGTTGAGAGGACTACTCTAGATGGGAAATTTGCTGTGATAGTTGAAGTCGTCAGTCTTCGAGATCTGTTGATTCAGATCCTTAAGTAAAGTGTAGAATTTACTTGGCCAAGGAAGGGCATGATTGGATTATGTGTTCTCGGAGTGATGCCAGTTCTGCTTCAAAGCTAGCCATTCCTGTGCAAGTGGAAAAGAAATGCTCGAGAGTTGTAGGAAGACACTTCTTGGGTACTTTCAGAGGGTCTGGATCCCTAAGTCCTTTGCAGGTTGGCCAAATATTATCCTCTTGCCTGATGTAGAATCAAGCGGTGGCGTGGTAAGTGGCAAAGATGGAAAGGAAGTTATTCCTGTGTGTGGTACATTTCACATCTCCGGCAGATTGGTTTTTTTGGGTGTGTCTGATGCAGAAACTAATAATGGCATTGATAATTGTGAATCGTCCACTGAGGCACTGAGGAATAACATTGTCTCAACATTTCAGTTTACCACAAATACAGGGAGTTTGTGTGATGAACCTTTGTGGACAACTCTGGTGCTGTCAATCAATCTTATCAGTACAAGATTTTCAGTGGGCAAGTAATTACTGCAGTCAAGGAAGTATGCCGAGCAGCCATGCTTCAGAGCAAGCCAAGACTTGTCGAACTCGAACCTGTGTACTTTTGTTTATTGACCACACCTACATAGTTAGGTGCAGTATAGGGTGTTCCTCGGTGATTGTCGAGCAAGGGTGCTGAAAGAAGAGATGCAAGAGGAAAGGAATTTCATTCGTGGTGAGTGCATATTTGCGAGTTGCTGTGGGCTCTGAACTCTCTGAGAATGTTAGGAATAGAACTGCAGGTGCAGCCAATGCACTTCTTGCTTTTAGTCCGTGGAGCTATTCCTCAGGATCCCTTCTTTGTTCTGAAAACTCAGGAGGAGATTGAAGAATTTGGAGATAGTTCAGACATTGGACCAAACTTGGCTAAGATGCTCATGAATTTGGTGAGGCGAAGAAATGGGCTACATGTAACAGCGTATCTTGCTATGAAAGTATAGTTATGTTCTTGGGATGCACAAACTGTACCTTCTGTTCCATAATTTTCCCTAGTAAACTGAACTATGGTAGGATATGTAACCATGTGGTTCTATAATTTCATATGCCGAGGAATTCAAGTGGAGATCGGCAGTTTTGAGATGTGTAGCATGCCCTTGGAATCCTTAGAGGGATTTGTCATAGTTACTGATTTATGCTCTTCTGGCAATGTGGTTTGAGTTTTATGGTATCATCCGACTCATCTTAGAACAACTTAAGTGATCTGTGAGGCTAGAAAGTTCCAAAAGGTACTGCTTTCAAACTTCCAGAGTATGCAGGTTCTCAAAGTTGATTTCAATCGACTCATGAAACTTATGTGGTTTCAGGTTCTTGCCAAGCACAATCACTCGTTGTCGTCGAAGCTCTTTCGAAGCTTATGAAGTCTCCTGACATTGCAAGGTATGTTTGTTCTTTTTTCTATAGCATGTTATGTCATCATGGTTGTTGTTTTGGCAGCATTTTTCTTGCCCTACATCTAGTACTGATTTTTTTATATTATTATTTTGATGTTCTTGTACTGGGTATGCCCGTTTCTTTTATGTTCTTTGTGCACATAGCGATAGACATTCTATAGATGTTGTGAACAGACTTTATTCTGCTTCTGAACTCCCCACAGGTTGCCCATAGCACATCTCAAATGGCACTCAATCATCTGAAAACATTGAGGTGTGTTCTTGTCTGTTTGGTTGGTTCAATTTGGGATTAGCTGATGGCAGCGAAAATTAGAATGTCGGCACAACTTTGCGGATTAATCCAAGCTGATGGTTAAACGATACTGTTTTAATGCTTATTGCCATTCCTATTCTAGTGAACAATTTAACCTTTCGCTGCATTCTCCCATGGCATGGCAGTATGAAGCGCCAGTTTGTTGGTGTGCTTTCATCTGTTAAGTTGCATTATCATTCAGGATTTCCGATGGAAATACGTTCCTTCTCCTGTTCCCTTAGCTAAAATGTGTTTATAGAATTATAGTTGGCAGTTCATTCTGTGAATGCTTTTGCAGCTGGCAGTTCTTGTTCCATGCTGACATCATTGCAAAAGAATTTGGTGCAAACATGAGTAACTCTGCAAACATTATGCTTCAGTCAACTACCATTTACTCGTTCTGGACTTTTTGTGGGTCAAGTCTTTCAATCACCTAGCTGTCCTTCAATACGAAGACAAGCCTAACATGGACGACTGTCCGCTGCATCTTCTGTTTGCAGGTTAATTATTGACTTATGATCATCTCACTTGGCAAATGATCGACTTTCAACAAGTTCCTTAAATATGATCATTTGGTGTGTGCAGGATAAGCATATGCGAAACAAAGTAATCAGACAAGCACAGTAAAAGAAGCAGCTAATGATAAAATTGACTGCTGCAATTTGTATTTACATAGTTTATTTTGGCTGTCTATTGTCATCTAAATCTTCAATTTGTCCTTGTTTATCCCCTTGAATTATCAGTGGATCAAAATCTTTGGAAACAGATTAGCATCATGCATTTGCTTCAGTATCATAATCTCAAAACCACAATGTTGGTAATATTTTCTTGTTCCCTAGTTTACTAGCATAGTAATTTTATTTTATTTTTGAATGGTCGCGGGGGGGGGGGGGGGGGGGGGGGGGTGGGGGAACGAATCCCCACCTGAATATTTTTTCATTCATAGTTGCCTATGAGGCTTACAGCCTCTACAAGATGGGTTCAAATGAACCAGAATTAACAGGGCTACATGAGAGAAGAAGGAAAAGAAAACACACACACACACACCAAACAACACATAAGAGGAAGAGAAGGGAGTCACTCCAAGAACCCTCGGAGACAGCTGATTGATGAGAAAGCTCATCACGACCCAAGCACAGCGATCACAAGGATGTTTCTTGATTCTTAGTTTTCTGTCATAGCTATTCCCTGCATCGAAGTTGTCATATTCTTCATATGAAACTATCTCTGTCTGAAAATAACATTGTAGTGGTTGAAATCTCTATAGTTCAATCCCCGCAGCAAGATGAGCTGTCTTCATCTGTCCTAGAAAATATTGTACGACAACTTAGCCCATAAGCTTTTGATTTTCTTCTTTCGCAGAATAGTAACAGTTTTGTTACATTTATGTATGCTTGACTCTCTCTACTGTCTGATCCATTTGTACTAGATACCTGATAAAATATAGAATCTCTGCATTTATTATCTTTTGACCTGGCTGGACATTTATTATCATACACAGAAATGGGCATTGTTAGCGGGGAGAAAAAGGGCCTGACCCATTTGTTGTGGGATCAGTGGACTTTCCGAGAATGGCTAGCAATCTTCCACGTCTGGCAGTACCATTTTATATACCCCTATAACCTCGTATGATATGTGCACCACGTCACTGCCACGTTCCATTTTCCATTTCCACACACGGAAAACAGCAATAACCCACATCTAGCCCACATTTGCCACTTTGTGGGCTCCTTTCCTTTGTAAAACTCTCCTCAACTTGGACTAGGTCAGATGGCTTGTTTAATCATCTCTAGGTTTTGCTTATTCTAATCTAGGAGCTGATGTATCACCCTCCCTGGCTGCAGCTGGCACCCCAACTAATCCTTCCGACAGAAAGAAAACCACTGACCCGAGAAAAAAATGTCCCACATCGTGCTGCTGCTGCTGATACTATGCATAGCATATGCTAAAGGATTAGTGTCTGCTAAAGGAATTAACAGTGTTTGCTTTTGATAGCTTAAAGAAACAGAACTGGGTTCCAGGGGAACCTATGTACCAAGGTCAAGCAACTGAACTGTCATGTTGGTGGACAGGAAGAATCACTTTACTGGGTCTTGATTGCTGGGAAATTATACCAAAAGCCTAATAATGCTTTTCTTTCGTGTGATTTCGATGGGTTCCTGTGATCAGTCTTGCAAGGGGATTTGTTTATCATGATTCGCCAAAACGGGTATGCGTCTAGAAGCATCAAATCTGTGCATGCACCTAATTACTGATAGGACGCATCTATAGCACGTGGAGAAATGGTCTGCACCTGTTAGAACACTCAGAGGACCCGGTAACTTATTCCCCGGTATGCCCGCGAAAAGCAGAGAATTTTCATGTCCACCATATTCCCCGGCGCATCTCCGCATTTGGCGAATTGATGCTTGAATAATTGGTCAGATGGTTGCTGTCAATTGGGTACAATAGGCTTTACTTACCCATCGGAACATAATAATTATCTAAGAACACTATGATGTACAGGGACTGGATTCTGTCCAGAGACAGCGCGCCTTGCTCCCCATGAAGTGGATTCGTCCAATGGTGCATTGTCCAATTGGTCGATCATAAGCACTAGGTTTGGTAGTCTGAGTTGTTTAGTTAATCTCTTCCCTGATGATTAAGCTAGTTAATGGATGTAATTTAGGTAAGCATATCCAGGTAGTACAAAAGGATAAAGGCAAAGCATATATTGCAAAGTTTCTAACCTAGGAGTCAGACATGGGTGGTTTAGCTGTCTCACACATTGGCTGCTACTGTCTAAGGTTTGGAAGGGGGCATGAGATGAGAGTCTACCTACCTATACCTAGCTAACAACAACAACAACATGTGTCTGAGAGCGAAATGCGAACCAATTAGACGCATGGGGTCATTGCTGAATAGGAGCTGGACAGGACCACGATTGTACCACATAGGTAAGTTCTTCTTAGCACAAGAGTAGGTGCTACAAGTAGCCAGTCAAGTACACCTCCATGATGCATCAGTTGCATCTCCCAGCTGCCGCCTGCCGCCATGGATATGCTTTCTTCCCCTTACCTTATCCTAGAAGCAACTGCCTTGCAAGTTGCAACGCCCTGCAGTGACCTCTGAGGCAAGTGGTGGTGCCTTTGGTGCAGCACCAAAATGTTGGGGAAATTTTTAAGCTATCTTCCTTTTTAGTAACTACCCATGTTGGCATTTAAGCTGTATATAACCTACTATTTGCGACAAATGATTGTGCAAACTGATATGATGTACCTAAAGTATATGTGCTTTTTCGGTACATACTACTAGTATATTGTTACATGGTCGTTTCGGAAACGCCTTACCGGACTGATTCTTCTGTTGATTAAGTCTGAAAATCAAGCACCTAATTATAGTATAGTGACATAGCCAGGGATAGTTTTTGATTGACTGAACTTTTGTGGGGTCTATTTTTTTGGAGTGTTATGTTTCCTATTGACCTGATGGGCCTGCGGTCTAATCTGATGCAGGTGGATGAATGGAAAGGGGGAGCATCCTAGCGGGGGCCCTTTTGTCTTTGCATCCCACTGTCGGCACTACCATTTCTGGTTACTACACGAGCAATTGCATTTGCATCTACTGCACCCGTCATATGTTGGCGGCAAGAAAGGTACTGCTCAGGGAATCCACATGAAGCAAGCAGCACGCTGTAAGCTCCAGGTATCATCATCCACTTCAGCGAGATTCCTGAATTTTGTTGCATAATAGCAGTGTTATGATAATTGCGCATTGATTTTGTACCCAAGGCGGCAAGGCATATGAACCGGATCTTATGTGCCCCCTGTTTCTGCGTAGCCATCATTGTCTTCTCCACTAGAAATTGTGTTCTGTCCATTACTGTTGTCACTACCCATATATATTCGAACTCTCATCCTGTCTAGCACTCAACAATAAGATTGACCTGCAAATTAAGGCATTCTTTCTGGGCTGAGTTTTTTCTCCCATTCTGTTTTCTATTTGTAAGTTCACGCTAGCTAGACAGCCGCAATCACTGACTGTGAGAGCCCTATATAGGCTTGGTAAAGTACTCCTAGCTTGTACCTCCTCCGCAGTTTCCTGGACTTCTTGTTCTAGGTTTATTGTCGGCAGACAACAGCTTGCAGAGTATATTTATGCTGTAAAATACCTAGCGCTCTTCTGTTCAGATTACACACAAAGTAATTACGCACAACACTATTCAGATTTCGCAACATAGAATCTATATACTGGCAGATTTGTCGTCGAGAGTATCTCTAATATACAAGTTAGTAACCTGACGATCGTCAAGAAGTAGAGTAACAATCTAGAACTGCTGCTGATATACGATGAAGTGGTTAGCTCACCTGTCACACAGTCATTCATAGGTTGCTGGCCATTGAGGAGTTCAGTTGAACCTCCAGGTCACGACTAAAGTCATTACACACACCCAACCAAGTAATCAAGTGGTGGCACCAAGTAATCAAATTAGCCCAGCCACTGGCGCCACTAGTGGGCCATGCACGAGACCACTGCGTGCGGTGTTGCCCCTGGCCAGCTTCCTAGCCCCTGCTGCGCCCCAAAGGGCAAGTAGTGAAACCTGTGTGCTGCCTTGGCTGCATGCAGCCAAGGAGGAAACCTACCTGAAAGCGATGCCGAAGTTTTCTCTTCCTCCCTTTCTTAACTTATCAGAAGAATATAGTAATTAGGATAACGAACTCAGAGGAGCCACAGACAGACAGAGGCCATGGCTGGCGGCGACCTCCCTTCCTCCCTCCCTCCGAGGTTGTGCCGCAGAGTTGCAACTGGCACTAGCAGCAGCAGCAGCATCCCGAGAATGGCAACTTGCCCACCTCCCCCTTTTAGTATTCCATACGTGCCCCCTTTCTGTATCGCCTACTGAAGTGCCGCTGCTCCTCCCTTTCACTTTGCTTTGTCTCATGTTGCCTACCCTGCACTGCACACCTTGTTGCATGTGCGTATAAGTATCTGTCTCTGCCTGGCCTCTTTCGCTTTGGTTCGAAGGATAGCGTTGGAATCTTTTGAAAAGAGAAATTGTGTGTGGGCTGGTTTTCGTTTGATTTGTAGGATTGTAGCTCCACTGGTATTTTCTTTCATACAAGATTTTTTCTTTCATTTTTTGACTTGAAAGATGCATTTGCTTTTTCATCTGGTACAATCTAGACCAAGGCATAGCCCGGGCCGGGCTCTGCAGAGCTCAACCTGGAAATGTCAAGCCCGGGCCAAGAACATGGAAATTTTCTCGTTTGAATTTTAAACTAATGAAGAAGTCATTTTTAGGATTAAAAAAATGAAATACTACTGTAATTATTTTCACTAAAAATATGCGAAAACACTCATTTTGGGTCTTTTGGGCTTCCAGGGCTGGGCTTGGTCAGAAAATGAACCGAGCCTTTTCGGCCGGGCTGCTCATGCCCAGGTTTACTGCAATCAAACAAACAATTGCAGTCACAAATTCAATCAGGTAGGGTTCAAATCAATCTTATGGCTTCACTACTCCTGTAGCTCTTTGACACCCCGGGCATCAACGAGGCCATACTATTCTTCTTGATGAAAAGATTCTGATATCCCCTGTTCTTCTTAATAATTGTATACATCGGCAACATGGCCGCATAAAAATATCCTCGGCCTCCTACAAGGCCGGTGGTGTGCGTTGCACATAATCCCTGCGCTGCTGCGCCATCAGAGATCCAGAAATCAATGTTGATTATACAAACATAGTATTCTCTATTATTATCTATATAGCAGCAGTACCATCGATCCTATCCTGTGTGCAGAGCGTCGCCAGGAAAACCAGCAGCGGCCAATTTGACCACGCGAGAACGCTGTACTACGTTGCGCAGGACCCGGTCTTGAACCTCGACGCAACTGGAATTTAAATAGGCGCCCCCATGCTTTGCATAATCGGCACTCCATGCATTATCGTACAAGATGTATATATATAGTAGTTAAATGGACATAAGATTCCGTGGCACGTATGTGCAGCTGGTCACTGGTCAGCACGTACGTATGCCCTTGCGTACCTTGGTCTTGCAATTGCAATAAGTTTATCTATTTATGGTTATAAATCTACTGCAATTTGCATGGTCTTGCGTATGGAGAAGTTTGTGGGGATCTGCAAAAGGATTCCTTCCCATGCCTTTGAACCTAATCTTTAGCGATTTCCAAAAAGCATGGTACTAGCTAGTTGAATCCAAGTATGTAAGCAAGGTGTGTCTATATAATATCATGAAATTTACGCAACACTATTATTATTATTACTATTTGGTATGTCTAGCTCTCATCTACTCCATCCATTCCATAATATAAGAGCGTTTTTTACACTACACTAGTGTAGAAAACGCTCTTATATTATGGGACGGAGGGAGTAGATGGCAATTAACGAAGTTTCACATAATTCCTACACCATTTGATTTTACATGGAGATTCATTTCTGTTCTTATTTGAATAATCAAATGCTACAGGTGTTAGATGAGATTTTTCTGATGAGAATTAGCAAATCCGCATTAATTTTTTTACACAGAAATATTTGTGCAAGGCAAGCGTAGAATCAAGTATGCACATCATGTTTGATTGCAGATCCTTCTTCAACTACATTTGGAGAGCCATGGAGAAAAAAGAGACAAATTCAGATGTGAATGGTGTAATTGTTGCTTTTGTCTTCTTTTGACACTATTCATGATGGATATGTATTTTTTTTTGTTTCTTATATGTGTACGTTGAATTTTGATCTGAATTTCTTAGCGGTTGTCGACATATGTGTTGTGAACATCCATGATTTTTTTTCTAAATTTTTTGACACTTCTAAATTTGAAATTTGTAAGTTGGCATCATGGTAGCATTTAAGGGCTGGTACCACCTGGTATTTTCCCCACACTCTCCAAGCCCCCCAATCAATTGCGAACGAGGTCCATGTCTACCGGGAAATTTGGAAGGAGCGAAATGCTAGTGTCCTCAAGAGATATCCGTTTTTTCAGTAAGTCGTCGATGCCATCCACACCTGCATGACCATGTCGAGAATGGAGGAGGAAGGAGCAGTGTGGATCATCACTGAGCAAAAATACAAAACGCCCGAGCTTTTGTCTTTTTTGAAAATGAAAATTCTGAGGTTAGTTTTCTCTGGATTTTCCATAAAATTTCTTCCCGCGCCCGGCTGTTATTTGTTTCCATACAAGCTCGATCGAGACTCGGGGGAGAGGGACAGTAACAAGAGACGAAGAGCCGAGAAGGGTAGATGGGAGATATTCCCTGCCCCGCGCGTGGAAGACGGGTGAGGCAACCCCAACATGCATGCAAGCAGCCGGCCAAGTGGGCCTCGACGCTCGAGCCTCCCGGCCCGCACGTTTCGGATCGGAAGCAATCAAACCAACGGCATCGGTGACGAGGACGGAGCGCGAGAAAGAAGATCGATCCGTCCGTCCATGAATCCATCCATTCCCATCATCACACGACAGCAAGTACGGCGGGGCCCGCCACCACCCGCGATCGGTCCAGGCCCGGCCCAGACGGACGGACGGACGAATAATTGGCCCGCGCCGGTCGACCGCGGCAGGCGGTGGCCACCTTTCCCGAACGCGGCATACGAGGTCGGGGAGAGGTAGGTTTAAGGTTTACCAGATCTGGGCCGCCGAATGAACCACCGGAGAAAGAAAAGTAAAAGGCTCCTTCAAAGTTCAAACCCGCCACCTACTCATGGCACTAGCAGGCAGCAGCCGGACTGAGTACTACTCCCTCCGTTTCAAAATATAGTGTTTTCTTTATTTTCGTGCTTCAATTTTGATCATAAATTTAACCAATGAGACCGACTGCTATGGGAACAAAAGTTATATCAGTGAATTTGTATTCAAAAGAAGTTTTCAATTATATAACTTTTTCTTCCACCGCAGTCGGTCTCGTTGGTTAAATTTATCGTCAAAGTTGGACCTTATAAAGCGCGAACGCATATATTTTAAAATGAAGGGAGTAAGATTTTTCTCCTCCCTCCTCTCCAGTCTCCACCGTGCAAGCACTAGCACTGAACCTTTGATCTGTGCAACTCCCATTGGATCCTTTCCCAATGGTGATCTTCTTCTTCCCCTTGCATGCAGTGCAGAGACGCGGCAGCAGCCATCTTTTTCCGGATGGACCAGCCCCGTGTTCTTGTCAGTGTTTTTTGCTCCCACATCTCTCTCTCTCTCCCTCTCTCTCTCGACTCTGATGGGGGTGAGAGAGAGATTCATGTCTATCCTGGGCTCTGTTGCCGGCAGCCACACAAATGCGCAATAATTGGACATGTGCAATAACATAATGCGTGAGCACCATACAAATATGAGTAAAATAAGGTTGTGTCCCCATCCATAATATCCTCCGATTTCTTCCCCTTTTTCTTATTGCAGAAAGCAAGATATATTCTTATTTTAAGCTGGCAGCAAGATGTGTCTGTGCTCATCTTACCTTGTCGAACCTTATTTGCGCAACAGCCTGTTTTCCCAAAACGGTGTGCTCCTAGTACTTTGCTTGATTGACAGGCCTCTGCATGCACCACTGGCTCTCCTCCCAAATAATGCATGCATGCATGCATGCTTCCTTCTGACTTGACCTTGAAGTGACATGATTGTACCTTCACAGTGTGCTAGTAGTACGTACCCCAACTTTGAAAAGTCCAAGGTCGACCAACGATTGCATCGCACTGTATCGATCCACTGTTGCAGTACTGCTGCCTCCGTCGACCCTCCAAGCAAGCACACGTCCACAGGTTATCAACAGCCACAGAAAAAATGCATATGTATGTATGTATAAACAAAGTCTCCCCTTTCCTTTTCTCCTTTGTTATCTCTACAGGGCTTCCTGCTGGTAGCTCATTGATGGTTAGCACGCTGAGATCGCTTTTGATCCACTCCTTTTCGAATATCGTATCCATTTCCTCCCCAGAAAATCACGAAAACAAATATAGAATCCGTGCATGTGTGATGATGCACGCACGACGCGTGCGGCTTAGTTTATCATATCTCTCCACATCTTTCTTCTTTTATTTCTTTTCTTTTCTCGTTGTAAAGTCTAGCAAACGAACTAATTAAAGAAGCGTAGCTACAGTGGCGTACAGTAACGCGCCCGGCGTGATCGGGAAGCACGTAGCGCTACTACTGTTCCCTGCCTGCATGGGAAGGGGATCGGTCGACATTCGACAAGCAGCAAGATGGTCACATCTCCGGTCGTTGCGTGGTTAATTACTGCGATCAAAAGCTAGCTGCTTGCTTCATCTCGTGACCCTAGCTTTGCTTTATCCATCTGCATACATGCATGTAACTGATCTCGTCTAGTACATGCACTATAAGTTGTTTTTTCATCTGACACTACACTCAACTTAATTCTGAGGAGGAGTTTCCGGTTGGCCGCTCGCACGTCCGTGTTGGCTCGACGGCGACGCCGGCCGGGGAGAGCTATAGCTTAGCTAAGCTAAAGCAGGTAGTAGAGCGCAAAGGTATCCATCGCGAGCCTTTCCTCTTCCGGACCTCGTCATTAACGTTAACTCTAGCCTAGCATAGCTATAGCTATATTAAGGTTATAATATGCATCGATCGACGTCCATCATATCGCCGTTCAAATCGGGATTCAATCAGGGCGACATCGACGGCGGGTGGGGCGGGGCGGCCCGCCGGACGGACGGACGGGCGGTGGCCGGACGGCCGTACCCCTCGGCGCGCCATGGAATTAAACGTGCGCGGTGGGCGTGCGTGTGGTCCTCCTTCGGCTAAGGTGGTAGTAGTAGCTGCTAGCTGCTGTGAGGGAGACGCCTCTTGAAAGCAAGGCAGCCGAAGAAAACCTAGACACATCTGGTTGGTTGGACCTCTGCCTCTCTCCCTCTCCGGCCGTCTGATAATTTTTCCCGTTGGTCCAGGAGATTGAATTCGATAGCTCGGGCACACAGGAGATTAGATGTGAACTTATGGCACTGTGGGCAGACCGGAACGAACAACAGGGCATAGGGGAATTGAATGTGATTTGATGGATTTAGATGCCTCGCCTGCAGCCGATCACCAGCAGCTTCTTTAAGCATCATTATTGTTCCTGTGAAATGCAACCCCAGCCCTGATCCTCTCTGCTACCTGCACAGATCGCACTAATTAATCGCGCAAGTGGATCGCTCATCATGCATGTAGTATGTAGCTCAGCCATGTACGTACGTACGAGGGTCTTGATGGTTAGGAGGCGCCGTACATGCCATGCATCCATGGAGCCTTTGGGCGTTGCTACAAGGGCAACGGCACTAATAAATTAATTTACGGCCTGGGTCCATCTGCATCCATGCTTTGCCACTCTTCTGCATTTCTCTTAAGGCATCTACTATAGTAGAGTCAATAATAATGGACATTTTTGTACTACGGATGTGTTGTGTCTATTAAGTGGTTTACACTTAGAATTAACATTGGCTTACGTATAAAAATATACGGCCTCTAAAAAACATATAGATACAAGGGCCACTTTAATTATGTGAATTTTGAGTTTGCTAACCATATGTCCCATGCAGTAGTGCCACTTTAATTATGAAATATAGGAATGAGAAAGAAAGAGAAACTAGCCATAGGTCGTGTGGAGAGAGCTAGTTGGCTCACTCCCTGTTCCTCCAATCGTAGCAACAATCCAAAAAAAAAGAATCCTTGCACGCAATAATTCTATCCTACACGTGCAGCACCATCACAATATTTTTCTCGCGCTATGTCAAAAATAAGTGTAGAAAAGTTGCAACATTTCAAACATAGCCACATGCAATAATTTTTCTATGTATGCAACAAGTTCTTGTTGGTTGAGGTAAATCGCTAATAAAAATCACAACAACATTTTGCAGCATATATAGGAACCAATGTTTGCAGCAACACACAAAAAAGCTTTGCAACATGGATGCAATGTCCAGAATCATAAATGTTGCTTGTGTGTATGCTATAACACACACATGAGTTTATATGCAACAAAAAAAATCTCAAAAATATATCTAACCTTCTATGAACAAAAAATTTGGTGTCATCCCGCAAACCTTGTTGCCTTGGGCTCGCTGGTGGCAAAACTGGCTAGCGGAGGGCCCCTCCCTTCGGTGCACCTAGGGCCAGATTAGGCGACCCCGGACCATTCCCATTGGCTCTCCTCCTCGAGCTCTTACAGTCAAACATGTCAATAAGCTATGTGTTTTCAATCGGGAGTTCCGTATCGGGTGAAAGGAAGGAGCAAGGGATGAGGCCAAAGCACCTGTGGGGCAGAAGTGGAGGACGAGGGTTGAGCTCCACTACGCCTCCATCCATGGAAGATTTGTTGGTTGTTGCGCCAGCTCGTGATGGCACTATGATCGTAGGAACGAGAGCGCGGGATTGGGCATGGTCGTAGGATTTTTGATGTGGCATGTGTTACAGAGAAACATTGCAGATGGAGTGGTTTGTGATGCTCGGTGTGAGCGGTCGATCGATGAGAATTGTTTTCCAAAAAGATGTAGCATTAGATCGTTAATTCTTCAACATTGAATTTGCACAAATATTTGTTTAGTTGGACCACATAAAAACGAAGTTTTTCTTTTCTTTGAAAGAGTTCTGAAGCTTCTTCAAAATATAGTGCAATGTAATTCTTAGGAAAAATAATAATATCAACATTTAGTTATAAAAATCAAATATCTCACTGAAAATGTAATCTCTAAAACTGCATCATCAAAACAAATAGGTGGGCTCTAGATAGGTTGCATGCGGAAGTCCCTTTGTACACAGTACACCCGAGCTCAATGAGCTCGGGATGAACAGTAACTCGAAAATATTTTAAAATTGTTCAAAAAAAATCTGAATTTTTTTATTGACAATTTTGACAAATGTTCTAACAGCTTGCAAAATTTCATCATGAAATCACATTTTTGGAAATCGTGACAAAAAAATCAGTGCTTCAAAATGCTTTCCGATGTAGCATTTTCAGAGTATCGATTTTGTTTTTTTCCACGACTTCCACAAATGTGATTTCATGATGAAACTTTGCAATCCCTTAAAACATTTGTCAAAGTTTGCCATAAAAAAATTCAGATTTTTTGAACATTTTTTAAAATATTTTCCGATTTTACTGTTCACCCAAACTCATTTACAAAAACTCCACGTCCGGATGCATGGCATATCTTTGTTCCCATTGGTTTTGCTATATAGACGCGGTTTATATTTATATGGTTTTTTGCAGAATTTACACATGCGCCCCTGGGGAGACGCCGGCCCCACATGTCTTACACGCCAACCACATGCTAGATTTCCCGGCGGGCCCCACCCCACCCCACCCCACCCCTCCCCGCTCGATCCAATCTCACCGCGCTGCAGCACTGTCGCCCCTTGGAAATGTCAAGGGCCAGCGACAGGGACAGGGGGGCCGCATCCGGAGCGCGCGCGCGCGGCGATCCGTTGCCAGGGAAATATCTGCGGGTTGTGCGTGCATGTGATGTCGTAGGTTTTCTATTGTTATCTTCTCCGTTGGATTGGCTCCCTGCCTGCAGTACAACGTTGGCCAGCCGCAACGCCGCTGGTAGTACAACTCCATTTTCTATCCCTCTCCTCCGCACAAGTGGGGAGCACTAGTTAACTCTTGAGAGCAACTTCAATAGACCGACTCAAACAAATAAATATGGATGTCCGTTTTCGCGTTTGGGTCGGCGCTTGCGCCTGTCGCTGGCCTGAACTTATTTTAACGATACTAGAAAAAAAATGAACGCATGCATATTAAAAAAGAAAAACAACATTAATTAAATATTAAAGCCGGCCTCGAAGGCCGGGAAGAGTCCACATGTCCACATTTGTATATATTTTTTTAAAAAAAACAGCCTAAACTACGAGGCGTCGCGCTGCCCTAGGCGTCGTCGTCCTCCTCCTCGGGGTCTGTGAGGTCGATGAGCGTCGGCGGTGGCGCTGGCCCGACCCAGGCGAACGCCGTGTTCCAGAGTGCCGTCATGTCGGGATGTGCCGGTGCAGGCAGTGCCGGCGCAGGGGGGGGGGGGGGGAGCCGCCTGTGCAGCCGCGGCCCGGCGCGGCTCCTCCTCGGCCTCGCGCTCCTCCTCCTCGAGGTCGCGCTTGAGCATCTTGAGGTACTCGCTGTCGCGGCGCTCCTCGGCCACCTGGATCTTGTGCCAGTGCTCGAGGTACGCCGCCTCCTACGCCGGCGTCCCTCCCAACCAGACCGGCGGCGCGCGTACCCACTCGCGTACTACTCCCGTCCATGAGTAGCACTCGATGGGGGATGGCTCCCGCTCGGGCTCCGTCTTGATAGGGGACGGGGCCACCGGCGGCACCCACGCTGTCGCCCGCGCGGAGAGGGCAAGTGCCTGCACCATTGCCGCCTCGTACCGAGCCTCCTCTTTCGCTTCCGCACTGCGCCTCTCGTCCTTCTCGCTCTCGCGGTAGACGGCCGCAAGGGCCGCCTGATAGGCGTCCTCCGCCGTCTGGTCCTCCTCGCGGACGACGAGCGCCGGCGGCGGCGAGCTCTGGTCGATCTCGTGGACGCCCTGTTGCCTCGCCTCCTCATGCTCGAAGGCGAACCACCTCACCCAGTTGGGCAAGTCGGATGCGTAGGCGGCCTCGCGGCGCTGCTCCGGCGTCAGCAGCGCCCGCCGACGCCGCACCTCCTCCGCATGAGCCCGAGCCGTCCGCGGCACCACCGGCATTGGGATCCTATTTGGATCCAGATGCCAGTCATGTGGCAGGGTCATGTCGGGATATGACAGAGGCTGGCGGTGCTGCCAGTGCCACTCCGTCTGGTGCACTGGCACGTTCACGCGCTGCCTCTGCCGGCGAGGCGCCGACGCCGGCGGAGGCGGGAGGAACTTTGAGGGGAAAGGGGTGGCGGGGGCCTTGCCCTTGGCCTTGCTGCCGCTGGCGCCGGAGAAGAGGCCCATCTCGCTGTGGTTGTGGTGGCCAGGGTTTGCCGGCAACGGGGAAGTAAAGCTTGGCAGATGTGGACGGCGAGTTTGGATGAGGACGGCCCCGCCGCACGGTCAGCTTAAAAAAGGACGAGCGCCGTCGCTGACGCGTGGGCCCGTGATCATAAATTAAGCTAACCACGTGGGCAGCGAGTAGTTGGACAGCCGCCATGTGCGGACGCGGTGGACAGCAGGAAGACGCGCGAAGCGTCCGTGCCGACGCATTTAGGGCGCAAATTTGGGCCGCAAATGCGTCGGCGCGGACGCGACGCGGACGTGATTTGAGTTTAGATCAACGCGTTGGGCCGTTATTTTTGTCCGCGCCGACTCAAACGAACGTAGCCGGACGAAATGGGTTGGCCTTTTGGAGTTGCTGTGATTACCATAGAAAGCTGAGTATATTGTTTTTGATTCAAACCAGTGCTGATTTTTGTTTTGTTTGTTTGAGGCCAGTTATTGGCCGGTTACTAGGTTATTACGTGGTCTTGGTCAGCCCGTCGCCGTCCGTGGCCCTGTCGACGTGAGGTGACTTGTCTGCCGGCGATTGGGTGGAGAGAGGGACACGTCGGCCGGCCGGGACGGTCCGGTGAGGCGACGTGGTGCCCGGCCACTTGAGGTGAAAACGAAGGCGATCGCATGTGTGACGGGAAAAGAAAGGTAGGGTTCATGGATGGGTAGGGGACAGGACGAAAGTGAAATCCCATCGAGTAGTGCTAATCTCTTGATCAAGTACACATACGACTTTTGAGCAACCATGAACTCCGGAGGGGCTGTGCATGATAGGATGGGAGACCCAAAATGATGGCCTCTTGGCTGGCTCACTTGGTGATGAGAAGTGTGGTGTACACTTTCATCACCCAGGCTCGAGCTCCTTTTTATTTTCAGAATTACGTTTTGTTTTGGTACACCCGCTTAAATTTTTACACGAATCTTATTGTTACTGAAAAAGAGTTTTCTTGTAAATATACGATACTAATTTTAATCACTGCTGTCCTAATGGATCAAATAAAAGATCAGGACAGTCTAAGAAGAAAGAAGGACTAACTTATAATCTCCACCTTTAATCCGCATCAAAATCTGTATACTTTTCTAAGTGGGTGTACCGGAGCAAAAAATGAAAGTTCTAAATTGGTTATTTGTAAAAGTAGTGTGATCTTACTGCATCGCAAGAGGGGGGGGGGGGGGGGGGGGATTCAAGTAAGAGTTCCTCGGAAAAAAAAACAAGTAAGACGAAAGGACAACTAAGAACACGGGACAAAACCCGGTAGTAACAAAAAGTTTCATTGGATGTACAAAGTAAATAGAACTATCATCAAGCAGGACACTTAAACTGACATGCATGGTGATGCGAAGGCTAGGCCGCCACCCATGACATGGGAGCCTTGGATCCTCTTAGCTTGATGATTTTAGTTGTACCTTATTGGTATGTTTCTATACTGATAATAATTCATGCGATATAAACCTAATGACCCACATATGAGATGAAGTGTAGAGTGGCCACTAGTTAGTTTTTTTTAGATATATAAACTATAGTAAGTAAGTATTATAATTGGCCAGACCTGTATCACTTCCAGCATAGAATGGCCATGCTTAATATTCTCAAGCCTTTAATTTTTCAAAGAGTACAACAATATATTTGATTCAGGTGTACATGCATAGCTATCACTTAATTCTAGGAAAAGTAATATTCCTGATCGCTCAACTATTGTCGAATAAGTTCTTGATAGGACTACGGGGCCGATGTCACACCTGTGGCAGCCTAGTTAGCACAATAAATAAATAAATTTGAATAAACTAAAGAGTATATAAAAATTATCAGACAATATCTCATCAAACTTACTAAAGATTTTTTTCAATTTTTTTAAAAACATATAGAATACTAACAAATTATGGAACATGATAAGCTTGCTAATTTTTTGTATCTCTTTTTATTTCATTTATTCATGACTTATCGATATTCACATTATGTTTTCTTGTTTTCTTTGTAAAATTACAAAATTAAAGCAGTTTCCAATACATTTCCACTTTCCTATTTATTTTATAAAGACGTCGACCACTTTTTCTTTCAAACTGGTCGGTTTTTCAAAGACAAGAAAGATTCAACTTTTAGGTTTATTTGGATTTCTCTAGATTTTCCATGTTTTTGTCAATTTTTTGGAAACTAGTATTCTTGGTCGCTCAACTTCTGCAGGATAACTTCTTGGTAGGACGGTGGGACCGATGTCACACACATGATGGCAGGCTAGCTAGCACAAAAATACAAATAAAAATAAAACAGAAGAAAGATAAAATTATCAAAATATAGTGAGAAAAAATATACTTCAAACTTATGAAATATTTTTTAAGTTTTGAAAAGCATATAGAATATTAAAAATATTTAGAAAATTGTGGAACACAATAAGGCCATAAAGTTGTTCTAGTTTCATCATTTTATTTATCCATGATTTATGTATATATACTACTATGTTTGCTGCTTCTTCCTTCAATTTTACTATTTTTCATTTTCCTGAACTTTCGTTTTTTAAAGTAGTATCTGATACATTTTCCTATTTATTATGTGGAATGTACTCGATTGTCGACCACTTTTTCAATCAAAACCATTGAGTTTTCTAAGATAGTAAGCTTCACTTTTCTTTTTATTATCCCGACTTCTCTAGATTTTCTATCCATAGTTTTGCCATTTTTTCTAAAATTTGGCTATGGGTGCAAGACCCTCACGGCCATGTTATCGCTCAACAACTTTTGATGGTGCAAATGACCAAATTTAGATTCTTCTGATACTTTAGTGACCAATAATTTCCTTGTATTATAACATGATAAATAATAATGAAGGAACCGAAGTGTACTTTTTGTTTATTTTCTTTGCTTTTGCGCAAATACATTTCACAGAGTACAAACATAGTTTTTTTTTCTGAGCTAGACAAAAGACTTACCATTAATTAACGTGACTATGGGTACAATGACCACTGGAGTTTTCTTCAAGTTATATTAATTCTGACCAGGAGGATAGATGATCAATCTCATCAAATTAGGTATCACAATCAGCAACAATTAAATGGATTGGAGGGAGTACAATGCACAGCCGACTGGGCCCAGAACGATCAGCATAGCCCCTAAGTTTATTTTGTGAAGAAAGAAATGTACAACAAGCATGGCTGCCATTTAACTTCGCAGTACAATCTTTTTGCGATGGTCTTATCCTCGCCTCTCACACGATGTTAATCAAGATCGATCCATTCAAGGTACCTAAAACGGAAGGTGAGCTGACGATGAAGGCACACCACTTGTAGTACTACCGCCGGGCTCCATCAGCCCCAAGTGGACATTTGATGCGCCCATTTTCGCGGCCGCCATAATTTTCCCGCTCGTACGTACGTCCTCGGCTCCGCTCATGCGCCGTACCAACATGCATGGCCCGTCAAGCCAAGGCAAGGCGATCTTATTTATTTATTTTAATTTTGTTATTACGTGGAAAGGCAAGGTGAAGTGAGCTTGGAGCATTTGACGTCGAAAGGAAGATATTTTTTACCTTGCTCTAGGTAGCCAGCAACCCCGGTACAGAGGTCGTACACCGTGTCTTTTCTATCTATGGTGGGGGAACTGGATGCGGACACGGAGATTTGTCCGGCGCGTGCGGTGTGTGGTGGGGCCAGCCCCACCCCCCGAAACGGTAACGTGCGGCATGATTATGTCCACTTCCCTCAATAATTGAGCACATATATGGCAACATGTATATACTCCGCATATAGTAGTGGCCGCACTGCTCGTCGTAGGCTCCATTTGGCGTCAGTTTGAGGGGTACGCGTTGATTGGACAGCCTTCTGGTGTTGCATTTTCCGTTCTCCTTTTCTTGCTGGCGGTGCACCCTACAAGAAGATACCTTTGCTCGTTCCTCAACACTACAGGCATTTGTTCACTGATTGATATGAAAACAGCGTGTGGTCACTGGTCACTTGACTGAAATCTAAAATTATGGAGCAAATTCTCCAAATGCGCCAAAATGACACCGTTGAGCCTCTAGGACTGGCCGTGCACGCCGGCTTCCTGTTTACGGTAGGCTTTGCAATATACGTGCGTGTAACTAGCGCCGGGAACGGCAAGTCAGTGCTTCTTCAACGTTCAACGGTCTACTGTTCGCACGGCTCATAAAACGTAACCAGCACTGCCTGCTACGTCGTTACATAATCCCAAGCGGCAAATTGCATGTCCACGTAGACACTCGCATAAATGAAATATGCTCATACTTTTGTATAAGCAAAAACTTTCCTTTTCTCGCTGGTACGTCGTGAAGAGGGTTCAGTGCAATAATTTAATAAGCTGTCTGTAGCATACGTGTAGTATTTGTGAACAGGGATGTGTTAGCGACTGCCACTTGGCGATAACATGTACTTCAGTTTAGATATCTTTCTATTCCAGGAGTATATGTACCACGAGTAGTTGCTTCAAGCTTGCATGACATCTCTTTTTATCAATACAAAGTTGAATAATTGACCGATGATTTTTCAAGATGACAAGTGGCTCTAGAATAGAGCTAGTAATACTAAATTAACAGTGGATCAACTAAGGTGAATGGTATGTATAGATTGTCTTAATTTATCTGAGCTAAAAGCCAGTAAACTAAAAAGATGGTTGGCAATATATTTGGAACTCTAAATCATATTCAACTATGCAAATGTACAACTTCACAATGGGATCAATGGATCACGTCTGATACGCCTCCGTCGTATCTACTTTTTCAAACACTTTTGCCCTTGTTTTGGACTCTAACTTGCATGATTTGAATGAAACTAATCCGGACTGATACTGTTTTCAGCAGAATTTTCATGGTGTTATTTTTGTGCAGAAATAAAAGTTCTCGGAATGACCTGAAAATCAACGGAGAATATTTTTGGAATATATAAGAAATACTGGCGAAATAATCAAGGCCAGGGGCCCACACCCTGTCCACGAGGGTGGGGGGCACACCTACCCCCCTGGGCGCAAGGTCTTCATGAGCAAGCAAGTTGGATGCACACCCACTTAGTTTCTTTTGTTGAGCTTTCATACAGTTATAGCTCTAGTGCATCCGTTGCATGACAATCCCTACTCACTCACATTGATATCTATTGATGGGCATCTCCATAGCCCGTTGATACGCCTAGTTGATGTGAGACTATCTTCTCTTTTTTGTCTTCTCCACAACCACCATTCTATTCCACCTATAGTGCTATCTCCATGGCTCACACTCATGTATTGCGTGAAGATTAAAAAAGTTTGAGAACATCAAAAGTATGAAACAATTGCTTGGCTTGTCACCGGGGTTGTGCATGATTTAAATATTTTGTGTGGTGAAGATAGAGTATAGCCAGACTATATGATTTTTAGGGATAACTTTCTTTGGCCATGTTATTTTGAGAAGACATAATTGCTTAGTTAGTATACTTGAAGTATTAATATTTTTATGTCAATATTAAACTTTTGTCTTGAATCTTTCGGATCTGAACATTCATGCCGCAATAAAGAAAATTACATTGAGAATTATTCTAGGTAGCATTCCACATCAAAAATTATGTTTTTATCATTTACCTACCCGAGGACGAGCAGGAATTAAGCTTGGGGATGCTTGATACGTCTCCAACGTATCTATGATTTTTGATTGTTCCATGCTATTATATTATCTGTTTTGGATGTTAATGGGCTTATTTATACACTTATATATTATTTTTGGGACTAACCTACTAACCCAAGGCCCAGTGCAAATGCTGTTTTTTTTTCTATTTCAGTGTTTCGCAGAAAAGGAGTATCAAACGGAATGCAACCTTCGGGAGAGTTATTTTTGGAAGAAACGTGATCCAGGGGACTTGGAGTGGACGTCAAGAAATTAACGAGGAGGCCATGAGGTCAAGAAATCTTTCGGATTGAAAAGTATGATATTACTCTCTACGAATCTGAAAATTTTGACATACTTAAATATTGCTATGAAAACTATGCTCATAATGTGTATGTCAAAGAATTTGTTGGAAGAATGACCGTTGAAAATAATGATATGCATGAATCTATAGATAATTATGATTCCGATGATTTGATTGAAATATCCCTTGATGAACATGATGCTTTCTATTCTTGTGGTCATGATGCCAATATTTATGAAGATGAATTTGCTATAGTTCCTTAGGTTAAACATGAGATCGTTGCTATTGCACCCATACTTGATAGTTCCTTCGATGAAAAGCATGATTGCAATGATGTTATCATAAATTCTCTTAATGTCAATTGTGTCAATGATATGTAAAACCTCAAGCTTGGGGACGCTAGTTTTGCTATGAATACTATTTGTTGCAATGATCATGATTGGGGTGCTTCATCTTATGATCTTGAAAATTTATTTAAGCCCCATGATGAATATGAGATTGATAATAGTGTTTGAAATATTCTTGAAAGTGGGTTTGGAAGAGTGTCAAATTTAGATCCCACATATTTGGAGAATGTTCAATCTTATGAAGTTTTTGATAAAAGTGGGTTTGGAGAGGTCATGACTTTAGTTAATGTTAATCCTACTATTTTGGACGAGAGTCAACTTTGCATGCATGTGGATCATGTAGAGAAAATTTTATGTGAGAGGTATATTGTTGAATTTGAATATGATCCCACATGTAATTATTATGAGGGAGGAAAATATGGTTGTAGAAATTTTCACGTTACTAAATTACCTCTCGTTATGTTGAGATTGTTATTGTCTCTTTCTTCTTCCCTGCATATGCTAGTTTTTGTTCGCCTTGATAATTTGTTTGCTTATAAAATACCTATGCATAGGAAGTATGTTAGACTTAAGTGTGTTTTTCACATGTTTTATGATACTCTCTTTGTGCTTCAATTCTTGTCTTTCATGTGAGCATCATCAAAATTATCAATGCCTAGCTAGGGGCGTTAAACGATAACGCTTGTTGGGAGGCAACCCAATTTTATTTTTGTTCCTTGCTTTTTGTTCCGGTTTAGTAATAAATAATTTATCTAGCCTCTGTTTAGATGTGGTTTTATGCTTTTTAATTAGTGTTTGTGCCAAGTAGAACCTTTGGGAAGACTTGGGGAAAGTCTTTGGGATTTTGCTATAAAAACATAAACTTTAGCACTCACGAGATTTGCTGCCATTTTTTACTGGACAATGCGATTAGGTTGATTCTTTTTGAAGATGATTAATAGATAAATTCCTCACGTCCAGCAATTTATTTTAGAATTTTTGGGGTTACAGAAGTAGTCGAAACCTACAGATTACTACAGACTGTTTTGTTTTTGACAGATTCTGTTTTTCGTGTGTTGTTTGCTTATTTTGATGAATCTATGCCTAGTATTGGAGGGTATGAACCATAAAGAAGTTGTAATACAGTAGGTTTAACACCAATATAAATAAAGAATGAGTTCATTACAATACCTTAAGTGGTGGTTTATTTTCTTATACTAACGGAGCTCATGAGATTTTCTGTTTAAGTTTTGTGTTGTGAAGTTTTCAAGTTTTGGGTAAAGATTTGATGGATTATGGAATAAGGAGTGGCAAGAGCCTAAGCTTGGGGATGCCCAAGGCACTCCAAGGTAAAATTCAAGGACAAGCAAAAGCCTAAGGGCATCTCCAGCCGTTGGCCCCCCAGGGGGCGTCTAAAAACGCCGCCTGGGGGTGAGCCGACGCAAAAAATGGCCCTGGGGGCGAGTCGGTCCCCAGCCGTCGGCCCCCAGGCGCGTATTAAAAAACAAAAAAAAAAAGAAAGTTCGGCAAAGTTATGATAAAACTAGTTAAATTTCGGCCAAACATGGCAAATTTCGGCGAAATTCGTCCAAACATTACATTAACCTAATCTAAAAAAAGAAAGGGGGAAGTCGTCGCCGCCGTCGCCGCCATCGCTGTCGTCGGCCTTCTCCTCCTTGATGCGGGCGCCCCTGCTGGACCCCTGCCCGGCGTCGCCATGGCGAACAGGCGGCGGCGCGTCGTCGTCGTCGCTGCTATCGCAAAGGACGACGACCCCGCCTTCCTCGCGGCCGCGTCGGCGCTCCTCGAAGCGGCGTAGGGCGGCGCGCTGGCGCTCCTTCTCCTTCTCGCGGCGCGCCTTCTCCATCGCAATGGAGTCCTGGCGCGCCCACTCGAGGGCGGCGTCGCCGTCGTCGGCGAACCCGGCCTTCACCGGCGCCAGACCCGGCTTCGTCTTCACCGGCAGCAGACCCGGCTCCGTCTTCACCGGCGCCAGCCCCGGCTCCGTCTTCGGCTTGACGAAGCGCGGAGGAGCCGACGAGGGGGCGCGCCGGCCGCCCTCGTTGATGACGATGCCGGCGCTGCGAGTGCGCCGGCCGAGTGGCGTCTCCGCCGCGGGCTCGGCCTTGACGCCGAGCAGCGCCGGAGAGCCGGAGGAGTGGGAAGAAGAACGGGACGACGAGGAGGAAGAAGAGGACGCGCCGAACCTTCTTGGAGCCCATGGCCCGGCGCGTCGGTGCTGCGCCGGGGCGGCCACCCTCGCCGGGGGGTACGCCAACGGCGGGTCGTTGCCGCCCTCGAGGTACGTGAGCACGCCCTCAAGTGTGCGGCCGGGGACGCCCCACCAGAGGTAGCGTCCCTCGCTGTTCTGCCGGCTGTCGACCACCGGCGCGCTGTTGGTGGACGCCAAGCGCTGCTGTTGGCGGCGCTCGAAGTACGCCGCCTAGGCCGCGTGGTTGTCGGCGGCGTACTGGGGGAGGGAGAGCTCGGCGTCGGTGAGGGACGCGCGCACGATGTCGACCTCCTCGGTGAAGTACCTCGGGTCCGCCACGGCGTCGGGCAATGGGGGAATGGGCACTCCCCCGGCACTGAGTCTCCACCCCGTCGGCCCGACGCGCATGTCCGGCGGCGCCGGGATGTTCGCCTGGAACAGGAGCCACGACTCCTGTTTGCGCAGCGAACGGCGGCCGAAGCCGTTGGCCGCCACCGTATCTCCGGGGAAGCGCTCTTCCATGGCGAAGGCGGGGCTGGGCGGGCTCGGAAGAGGTAGAGGGAGGGGCTGGGCGGCGGCGCTTGGGGAGAGAGGAAGGCTTGGACGGCGGCGAGGGGCGGGGCTGGTGTGGGCGCAGGTGAGCGGAGGCCGCCGGCTTTTATAGCCGGGCCGCGCCCGTTTGTACGCGTGCGAGGGAGTGGAGGCGTCGGCGCGCCGTCCTGTGAACGCGCCGCCCGTGAGGAATCAATGGCAAGGCTGACCGGCGGTAGCCTTGCCATTGATTCCCCGCGGGAACCGAGGCCGTTGGGGGAAGACGAGGCGCCGAGTCGCTGACGCGGCTGGCCCGCGTCTTTTTCGCGCCAAAACAGCTCGCCCCAGCGCCCCCGGGCGCCCCCAGCGCGCCGGGTTTGGCCTGGGTCCGCCGACGCTGTTTTCGGCCCAAGTCGGCGAAAATCGGGCTCCTGGGGGTGCGACTGGGCCGTTTTATCGGCGCCGGCGCGAAAAAATTGCCTGGGGAGGCCTTCCTGGGGGCGCGGCTGGAGATGCCCTAAGCTTGGGGATGCCCCGGAAGGCATCCCCTCTTTCGTCTTCTTCTGTCGGTAACTTTACTTGAGGCTATATTTTTATTCACCACATGATATGTGTTTTGCTTGGAGCGTCTTGTATGATTTGAGTCTTTGCTTTTTAGTTTACCACAATCATCCTTGCTGTACACACCTTTTGGGAGAGACACACCTGAATTGGAATTTATTAGAATACTCTATGTGCTTCACTTATATCTTTTGAGCTAGATAATTTTGCTCTAGTGCTTTACTTATATCTTTTAGAGCACAGTGGTGGTTTTGTTTTATAGAAATGATTGATCTCTCATGCTTCACTTATATTATTTTGAGAGTCTTTTAGAACAGCATGGTAATATGCCTTGGTTATGAAATTAGTCCTAAGATGATAGGCATCCAAGATGGGTATAATAAAAACTATCATAAAAAGTGCATTGAATACTATGAGAAGTTTGATACTTGATGATTGTTTTGAGATATGAATATGGTGATATTAGAGTCATGCTAGTTGAGTAGTTGTGAATTTGAGAAATACTTGTTCTAAAGTTTGTGATTCCCGTAGCATGCACATATGGTGAACTGTTATGTGATGAAGTCGGAGCATGATTTATTTATTGATTGTCTTCCTTATGAGTGGCGGTCGGGGACGAGCGATGGTCTTTTCCTACCAATCTTCCCCCCTAGGAGCATGCACGTAGTACTTTGTTTCGATAACTAATAAATTTTTGCAATAAGTATGTGAGTTCTTTATGACTAATGTTGAGTCCATGGATTATACGCACTCTCACCCATCCACCATTGCTGGCCTCTCTAGTACCGTGCAACTTTCGCCGGTACCATAAACCCACCATATACCTTCCTCAAAACAGCCACCATACCTACCTATTATGGCATTTCCATAGTCATTCCGGGATATATTGCCATGCAACTTTCCACCGTTCCGTTTATTATGACACACTTCATCATTGTCATATTGCTTTGCATGATCATGTAATTGACATCGTATTTGTGGCAAAGCCACCATTCATAATTCTTTCATACATGTCACTCATGAGTCATTGCACATCCCGGTACACCGCCGGAGGCATTCACATAGAGTCATATCTCGTTCTAAGAATTGAGTTGTAATTTTTGAGTTGTAAGTAAATAGAAGTGTGATGATCATTATTATTAGAGCATTGTCCCATGCGCGGAAAGGATGATGGAGACTATGATTCCCCCACAAGTCGGGATGAGACTCCGGATGAAAAAAAGGGAGAAAGAGGCCATAAAAAAGAGAAAAGGCCCAAATAAAAAAAGAAAAAAGTGAAAAATGAGAGAAAAAGAGAGAAGGGACAATGTTACTATCCTTTTATCACACTTGTGCTTCAAAGTAGCACCATGATCTTCATGACAGTCTCCTATGTTGTCACTTTCATATACTAGTGGGAAGTCTATATTATAGAACTTGGCTTGTATATTCCAATGACGGGCTTCCTTAAAATGCCCTAGGTCTTCGTGAGCAAGCAAGTTGGATGCACACCCACTTAATTTCTTTTGTTGAGCTTTCATACACTTATAGCTCTAGTGCATCCGTTGCATGTCAATCCCTACTCACTCACATTGATATCTATTGATGGGCATCTCCATAGCCTGTTGATATGCTTAGTTGATGTGAGACTATCTTCTCCTTTTTGTCTTCTCAACAACCACCATCCTATTCCACCTATAGTGCTATGTCCATGGCTCACGCTCATGTATTGTGCGATGATTGAAAAAGTTTGAGAACATCAAAAGTATGAAACAATTGCTTGGCTTGTCATCGGGGTTGTGCATGATTTAATATTTTGTGTGGTGAAGATAGAGCATAGACAGACTATATGATTTTGTAGGGATAACTTTATTTGGCCATGTTATTTTGAGAAGACATAATTGCTTAGTTAGTATACTTGAAGTATTATTATTTTTATGTCAATATTAAACTTTTGTCTTGAATCTTTCGGATCTGAACATTCATGCCGCAATAAAGAAAATTACATTGAGAATTATGCTAGGTAGCATTCCACATCAAAAATTCTGTTTTATCATTTACCTACTCGAGGACGAGCAGGAATTAAGCTTGGGGATGCTTGATACGTCTCCAACGTATCTATAATTTTTGATTGTTCCAGGCTATTATATTATATGTTTTGGATGTTAATGGGCTTATTTATACACTTCTATATTATTTTTGGGACTAACCTACTAACCCAAGGCCCAGTGCAAATTGCTGTTTTTTGCCTATTTTAGTGTTTCGCAGAAAAAGAATATCAAACGGAATCCAAATGGAATGAAACCTTAGGGAGAGTTATATTTGGAACAAACGTGATCCAGGGGACTTGGAGTGGACGTAAAAAATCAACGAGGAGGCCACGAGGCAGCGAGGCGCGCCCCCACCCTCGTGGGTCCCTCGTAGCTCCACCGACCTACTTCTTCCTCTTATATATGTCCATATACCCTGAAAACATCCAGGAGCACCACGAAACCCTATTTCCACCGCCGCAACCTTTTGTACCCAAGAGATCCCATCTTGGGGCCTTTTCCGGAGTTCCGCCGGAGGGGGAATCGATCATGGAGGGCTTCTACATCAACACCATAGCCTCTCCGATGATGTGTGAGTAGTATACCACAGACCTTCGGGTCCATAGTTATTAGCTAGATGGCTTCTTCTCTCTCTTTTGATCTCAATACAAAGTTCTCCTCGATCTTCTTGGAGATCTATTCGATGTAACTCTTTTTGCGGTGTGTTTGTCGAGATCCGATGAATTATGGGTTTATGATCAAGTTTATCTATGAACAATACTTGATTCTTCTCTGAAATCTTTTATGTATGATTGGTTGTCTATGCAAGTCTCTTCGAATTATCTGTTTGGTTTGGCCTACTAGATTGATCTTTCTTGCAATGGGAGAAGTGCTTAGCTTCGGGTTCAGTCTTGCGGTGTCCTTTCCCAGTGACAGCAGGGGCAGCAAGGCACGTATTGTATTGTTGCCATCGAGGATAAAAACATGGGGTTTATATCATATTGCTTGAGTTTATCCCTCTACATCATGTCATCTTGCCTAATGCATTACTCTGTTCTTATGAACTTAATACTCTAGATGCATGCTAGATAGCGGTCGATGTGTGGAGTAATAGTAGTAGATGCAGAATCGTTTCGGTCTACTTGTCGCGGACGTGATGCGTATATACATGATCATGCCTAGATATTCTCATAATTATGCACTTTTCTATGAATTGCTCGACAGTAATTCGTTCACTCACCGTAATACTTATGCTATCTTGAGAGAAGCGACTAGTGAAACCTATGCCCCCCGGGTCTATCTTTTATCATATAAAGTTTCCAATCTATTTTACTTTGCAATTTTTACTTTCAATCTATATCATAAAAATATCAAAAATATTTATTTATCTTATTATCTCTATCAGATCTCACTCTCGTAAGTGACCGCGAAGGGATTGACAACCCCTTTATCGCGTTGGTTGCGAGGTTCTTATTTGTTTGTGCAGGTACGAGGGACTTGTGTGTAGTCTCCTACTGGATTGATACCTTGGTTCTCAAAAACTGAGGGAAATACTTACGCTACTTTGCTGGATCACCCTTTCCTCTTCAAGGGAAAACCAACGCAGTGCTCAAGAGGTAGCATCTTGCAAGTCAATAGTCACCTATTATGTGTTATGATCCGTTAACCCCGAAGTGAAAATAATCGGGATACTTACCGGTGATGACCGTAGTTTGAGGAGTTCATGTATTCACTATGTGTTAATGCTTTGGTCCGGTACTCTATTAATAGGAGGCCTTAATATCCCTTAGTTTCCAATAGTACCCCGCTGCCATGGGAGGGTAGGACAAAAGATGTCATGCAAGTTCTTTTCCATAAGCACATATGACTATATTCGGAATACATGACTACATTACATTGATGAACTGGAGCTAGTTCTGTGTCACCCTATGTTATAACTGTTGCATGATTGATCGCATCCGACATAATTATCCATCACTGATCCATTGCCTACGAGCTTTTCATATATTGTTCTTCGCTTATTTACTTTTCCGTTGCTACTATTATAATCACTATAAAACCAAAACTGCTACCGTTACTTTTGCCGCCGTTACCACTACTATCATATTACTTTGCTACTAAATACCTTGCTACAGATATTAAGTTATCCAGGCGTGGTTGAATTGACAACTCAGCCGCTAATACTTGAGAATATTCTTTGGCTCCCCTTGTGTCAAATCAATAAATTTGGGTCGAATACTCTACCCTTGAAAACTGTTGTGATCCCCTATACTTGTGGGTTATCAAGACTATTTTCTGGCGTCATTACCGGGGAGCATAGCTCTATTCTTTGAGTCCCTTGGGATTTATATCTTCTGATCACCATGAAGAACTTGAAAGATCAAAGAACCAAGATTTTTCCCTCAACTACGAGGGGAGGTAAGGAACTGCCATCTAGCTCTGCACTTGATTCACCTTCTATTTTGAGTAAATTTGCGACACCTACACATGCTATTGATTCCGATAGGTCGCATGTTATTGATGATGTCACTTCTGCTTTGCATGATACTTATGATAAAACTACTTCTATGCTTGATACTACTGTGCCACTAGGTGAATTTCTTGATGAACAACTTGCTAGGGTTAGAGAGAATGAAATTATTGAAACTGATAATATTGAGGAAAGTGATGATGAAGATTCTTCCCCTAGATATGAACTACCTGTTGTGCCTGAGGGTTATGTTATGGATGAAGAAACCGCTAGAGACTTCTTAGCTTGCAATGATAGATCTGATCTTAAGAAATTATTAGCTAAGCTTAAAGAAAAGTCTTTGAATGCTAGAATGAAATATGACCCTGCTTTTGCTACTTCACCTATCTTTATTTCCGATAAGCATTATGATTTCTCTGTCGATCTTGAGTTAATTACTTTGGTTGAATCTGATACTTTTTATGCCTATGAATCTGAAACTGTTGTGGCACATCTTACTAAATTAAATGATATAGCCACCCTGTTCACTAATGATGAGAAAACTCGCTATTACTTTATCCGTAAGTTGTTTCCGTTTTCATTAAAGGGTGATGCTAAAACATGGTTTAATTCTCTTGAATCTGGTTGTGTGCGTAGTCCCCAGGATATGATGTATTACTTCTTTGCTAAATATTTCCCCGCTCATAAGAAACAAGCTGCTCTAAGGGAAATATATAATTTTGTGCAAATTGAAGAAGAGAGTCTCCCACAAGCTTGGGGGAGGCTTCTCTGATTACTTAATGCTTTGCCTGATCATCCTCTTAAGAAAAATGAAATACTTGATATCTTTTATAATGGACTAACCGATGCTTCTAGAGACCACCTGGATAGTTGTGCTGGTTGTGTTTTCGGGGAAAGAACAGTTGATCAAGCTGAATTGCTATTGAATAATATGTTGAGTAATGAAAATGATTGGACACTTCCCGAACCAACTCCTAATCCAACTCCGAAGAAAAGAGGCATTCTGTTTCTCAGTCCTTAAGATATGCAAGAGGCGAAGAAATCTATGAAAGAAAAAGGTATTAAAGCTGAAGATGTTAAGAATTTACCACCTATTGAAGAAATACATGGTCTTGATAACCCAACACAGGTAGTAAAGGTAAATTGTCTCTATAGATTTGATGAAGGTGATATTCCTCGTTATAAGTCTGCTAGCCAATGCTTAGATGAGTTTAATAAATTTATTGTTAAACAAGAAAACTTCAATGCTTATGTTGGTAGACAATTGAAACGCAATGCTGATATGCTTGAACACTTGAGTGATTATATGTCTAGAGTTAAAGGTGAACTTAAACTTATTAGTATACATGCTTCCATGGTTACCACTCAAGTAGAACAAGTACTTAAGGCTCAGAATGATTTGCTCAATGAATTAAATAATAAGAAAAATGATAATGTTGTTAGAGTTGTGACTAGAGGGGGTAAAATGACTCAGGAACCTTTGTATCCTGAGGGCCACCCTAAGAGAATTGAGCAAGATTCTCATATAATTAATATTGATGCACCTAGTTCTTCTAAGAAGAAGAAAAAGAAAAATGATAGGACTGTTCATGCTTCTAGTGAACCTGTTGTTGACACACCTGAGAATCCCAATGATATTTCTATTTCTGATGCTGAAACACAATCTGGTAATGAACATGAACCTAGTGATAATATTAATGATGATGTTCATGTTGATGCTCAACCTAGCAATGACAATGATGTAGAGATTGAACATGTTGTTGATCTTCATAACCCACAATCAAAGAATAAACATTATGATAAGAGAGATTTTGTTGCTAGAAAGCACGGTAAAGAAAGAGAACCGTGGGTTCAGAAACCCATGCCTTTTCCTCCTAAACCATCTAAGAAAAAGGATGATGAGGATTTTGCGCGCTTTGCTGAAATGAGTAGACCTATCTTGTTGCATATGCGTTTGACTGATATGCTTAAAATGAATCCTTATGCTAAGTACATGAAAGATATTGTTACAAATAAAAGAAAGATACCGGAAGTTGAAATTTCCACCATGCTTGCTAATTATACTTTTAAGGGTGGAATACCAAAGAAACTTGGAGATCGAGGAGTACCAACTATACCATGCTCCATTAAAAGAAATTATGTTAAAACTGCTTTATGTGATCTTGGAGCCGGTGTTAGTGTTATGCCTCTCTCTTTATATCGTAGACTTGATTTGAATAAGTTGACACCTGATACGTCCATTTTGCATCATGCTTTTATATCGATATTTATTGCATTATGGGCTGTTATTTCACATTATGTCACAATACTTATGGCTATTCTCTCTTATTTTACAAGGTTTACATAAGGAGGGAGAATGTCGGCAGTTGGAATTCTGGGCTGGAAAAGGGGCAATTATTAGAGACCTATTCTGCACAACTCCAAAAGTCCTGAAACTCCACGGAATACCTTATAATAAATAATGAAAAATCCTCGCCAAAGATGAAGACCAGGGGGCCCACACCCTACTCACGAGGGTGGGGGGCGCGCCCCCCTAGGGCGCACCCCCTACCTCGTGGGCCCCCTGGTGGCTCTCCGATGACCGTCTTCTCCTATATGAAGTCTTTCTCGAGAAAAAAAAAGAAGCAACCTTTCGGGACGAAACTCTGCCGCCACGAGGCGGAACCTTGGCGGATCCTATCTAGAGCTCCGGCAGAGCTGTTCTGCCAGGGAAACTTCCCTCCCGGAGGGGGAAATCATCGCCATCTTCATCACCAATGCTCCTCTCATCGGGAGAGGGCAATCTCCATCAACATCTTCATCAGGACCATCTCATCTCAAAACCCTAGTTCATCTCTTGTATCCAATTCTTGTCTCCAAGTCCGGGATTGGTGCTAGTAGGTTGCTAGTAGTGTTAATTACTCCTTGTAGTTGATGCTAGTTGGTTTAATTGGTGGAAGATCATATGTTCAGATCCTTTATGCATATTATTACCCCTCTGATTATGAACATGAATATGCTTTGTGAGTAGTTACGTTTGTTCCTGAGGACAAGGGAGAAGTCTTGCTATTAGTAGTCATGTGAATTTGGTATTCGTTCGATATTTTGATGAGATGTATGTTGTCTAGCCTCTAGTGGTGTTATGTGAACGTCGACTACATAACACTTCACCATTATTTGGGCCTAGAGGAAGGCATTGGGAAGTAATAAGTAGATGATGGGTTGCTAGAGTGATAGAAGCTTAAACCCTAGTTTATGCATTGCTTCGTAAGGGCCTGATTTGGATCCATATGTTTCATGCTATGGTTAGGTTTACCTTAATACTTTTGTTGTAGTTGCGGATGCTTGCAATAGAGGTTAATCATAAGTGGGATGCTTGTTCAAGTAAGAACAGCACCCAAGCACCGGTCCAGATGAAAACTAGCTTGACGATATTCCCATGTGTCCTCGGGAGCGCTTTTCCTCATATAAGAGTTTGTCCAGGCTTGTCCTTTGCTACAAAAAGGATTGGGCCACCTTGATGCCCTTTATTTACTTTTGTTACTTGTTGCTCGTTACAAATTATCTCATCACAAAACTATCTGTTACCACTTATTTCAGTACTTGCAGAGAATACCTTGCTAAAAACCGTTTATCATTTCCTTCTGCTCCTCGTTGGGTTCGACACTCTTACTTATCGAAAGGACTACGATAGATCCCCTATACTTGTGGGTCATCAAGACTCTTTTCTGGCGCCGTTGCCGGGGAGTGAAGCGCTTTTGGTAGGTGGAATTTGGTAAGGAAAAATTTATATAGTGTGCTGAAATTTACTATCACTTGTTACTATGGAAAGTAATCCTCTGAGGGGCTTGTTCGGGGTATCTTCACCCCGACCAGTAGAGCAAAGATTTTCTCCTCAACCTACTAAACCTATTGAAAATGAATACGAAAATGAAATTCCTTATGAGTATCCTTCGAGTATGATAGAAAAACTGCCAGCTAATCCTTTTACAGGAGATGGAACAAAGCATCCTAATGAACACCTAATATATGTGGATGAAGTTTGTGGATTATTTAAGCTTGCAGGTATATCCAATGATGTTGCTAAGAAGAAGGTCTTCTGTTTATCTTTGAAGGGAGACACATTGACATGGTATAGGCTATGTGATGATACGAGATCATGGAACTATAGAAGATTGAAATTGGAATTTCATCAAAAGTATTACCCTATGCATCTTGTTCATCGTGATCGCAATTATATATATAATTTTTGGCCTCGCGAAGGAGAAAGCATCACTCAAGCTTGGGGGAGGATTAAATCAATGTTATATTCATGCCCCAATCATGAGCTCCCAAGAGAAAAAATTCTTCAAAAAATTTATGCTCGGCTTTCTGAAAATAATCACACCATGCTCGATACTTCTTGTGCTGGCTCTTTTATGATGAAGACTATTGGATTTAGATGGGATTTATTGGATAGAATTAAACGCAACTCTGAAGATTGGGATCTCGACAAAGGTAAGGAGTCAGGTATGACACCTAAGTTTGATTGTGTTAAATCTTTTATGGATACCGATATTTCCGTAAGTTTGGCACTAAATATGGACTTGATTCTGAGATAGTAGCTTCTTTCTGTGAATCTTTTGCTACTTATGTTGATCTCCCTAAGGAGAAGTGGTTTAAATAACATCCTCCAATAGAAGTAAAAGTAGCTGCACCTATTAAAGTTGAAGAAAAGACTATCACTTATAATGATCCTATTGTTCCTACTTGTTATGTTGAGAAACCACATTTCCCTGTTAGGATAAAGGATCATGCTAAAGCTTCAACTGTGGTTCGTAAAAGCAATATTAAAACATATGCACCTCCTGAGCAAGTTAAAGTTGAACCTAATATTGCTATTGTTAAAGATCTCTTGTCTGACAATATAGATGGGCATGTTATTTATTTCTGTGATGAAACTGCTAGAATTGCTAAACCCCGTGATACAGATAAATCTAGACCTGTGATAGGCATGCCTGTTATTTCTGTTAAAATAGGAGATCATTGTTATCATGGCTTATGTGATATGGGTGCTAGTGCTAGTGCAATACCTATTGACTTATACAACGAAATTATGCATGACATTGCACCTATTGAGTTAGAAGATATTGATGTCACAATTAAACTTGCTAATAGAGATACTATTTCACCAATGGGAATTGTGAGAGATGTTGAAGTCTTGTGTGGGAAAACTAAATATCCTGCTGATTTTCTTGTTCTTGGTTCCCCACAAGATAGCTTTTGTCCCATTATATTTGGTAGACCCTTCTTAAATACTGTTAATGCTACCATAGATTGCACTAGGGATGTTGTTACTGTCGGCTTAGATGATATGACTCATGAATTTAATTTCTCTAAATTTAGTAAACAACAACGTGAAGAAGAATTACCTAGTAAGGATGAAATTATTGGTCTTGCTTCTATTGCCGTACCTCCTAATGATCCTTTAGAACAATATTTGCTAGACCATGAGAATGATATGTTTATGAATGAAAGAAGGGAAATAGATGAAGTATTCTTTAAACAGGAACCTATCCTGAAACACAATTTGCCTGTTGAAATCCTAGGGGATCCTCCTCCACCTAAGGGTGATCCCGTGTTTGAGCTTAAACCGTTGCCTGATAGTCTTAAATATGCTTATCTTGATGAAAAGAAGATATATCCTGTTATTATTAGTGCTAACCTTTCAAAGCATGAAGAAGAAAGATTATTGAAAACTCTGAAGAAGCACCTGAAGGAAATATGCCCTAGAGGCAATAATAAAGTTATTATTTATTTCCTTATATCATGATAAATGTTTATTATTCATGCTAGAATTGTATTAACCGGAAACATAATACATGTGTGAATACATAGACCAACAGAGTGTCACTAGTATGCCTCTACTAGACTAGCTCGTTAATCAAAGATGGTTATGTTTCCTAACCATGAACAAAGAGTTGTTATTTGATTAACGAGGTCACATCATTAGTTGAATGATCTGATTGACATGACCCATTTCATTAGCTTAGCACCCGATCGTTTAGTATGTTGCTATTGCTTTCTTCATGACTTATACATGTTCCTATAACTATGAGATTATGCAACTCCCGTTTACCGGAGGAACACTTTGGGTACTACCAAACGTCACAACGTAACTGGGTGATTATAAAGGAGTACTACAGGTGTCTCCAATGGTAGATGTTGGGTTGGCGTATTTCGAGATTAGGGTTTGTCACTCCGATTGTCGGAGAGGTATCTCTGGACCCTCTCGGTAATACACATCACATAAGCCTTGCAAGCACTGCAACTAATATGTTAGTTGTGAGATGATGTATTACAGAACGAGTAAAGAGACTTGCCGGTAACGAGATTGAACTAGGTATTGGATACCGACGATCGAATCTCGGGCAAGTAACATACCGATGACAAAGGGAACAACGTATGTTGTTATGCGGTCTGACCGATAAAGATCTTCGTAGAATATGTAGGAGCCAATATGGGCATCCAGGTCCCGCTATTGGTTATTGACCGGAGACGTGTCTCGGTCATGTCTACATTGTTCTCGAACCGCAGGGTCCGCACGCTTAACGTTACGATGACAGTTATTATGAGTTTATGCATTTTGATGTACCGAAGGTTGTTCGGAGTCCCGGATGAGATCACAGACATGACGAGGAGTCTCGAAATAGTCGAGACGTAAAGATTGATATATTGGAAGCCTATGTTTGGGCACCGGAAGCGTTCCGGGTGAAATCGGGATTTTTCCGGATTACCGGGAGGGTTACCGGAACCCCCTGGGAGGTAAATGGGCCTATTGGGCCTTAGTGGAAAAGATAGAAGAGGCAGCCCACAAGCCTAGCCGGCGCCCCCCCTTTCCCAAGTCCTAATAGGACTAGGAGAGGTGGGCCGGCCCCCTCTTTCTCCTTCCCCCCAAGAATCCTAGTTGGAATAGGATTGGAGGGGAGGAGTCCTACTCCCGGTGGGAGTAGGACTCCTCCCTGCGCGTCTCTCCTAGCCGGCCGAACCCCCTGCCCCTGGCCTTTATATACGGGGGCAGGGGGCACCCCAAGACACTCAACTTGATCCTTGAGATCGTTCCTTAGCCGTGTGCGGTGCCCCCTGCCACCAAATTCCACCTCGATCATACCGTTACAGTGCTTAGGCGAAGCCCTGCGTCGGTAGTACATCAAGATCGTCACCACGCCGTCGTGCTGACGGAACTCTTCCTCGACGCTTTGCTAGATCGGAGCCCGAGGAACGTCATCGAGCTGAACGTGTGCTAAGAACTCGGAGGTGCCGGAGTAACGGTGCTTGGATCGGTCGGATCGGGAAGAAGACGTACGACTACTTCCTCTACGTTGTGTGATCGCTTCCGCAGTCGGTCTGCGTTGGTACGTAGACAACACTCTCCCCTCTCGTTGCTGTGCATCACCATGATCTTGCGTGTGCGTAGGAATTTTTTTGAAATTACTGCGTTCCCCAACAGCACCGTGCTGCTATTGGATATACTCTTGATGATCTTAAGGGCATTAGTCCCACTCTATGTCAACATAAAATAAATTTGGAAGCAGATGCCAAACCAATTCGTGATCCTCAACGATGTCTGAATCCTAAAATGAAAGAAGCGGTAAGAAAAGAAATACTAAAGCTTCTGGAAGCAAGTATAATTTATCCCATTGCTGATAGTCAGTGGGAAAGTCATGTTCATTGTGTCCCTAAGAAGGGAGGTATTACTGTTGTTCCTAATGATAAAGATGAATTGATTCCACAAAGAATTATTACAGGTTATAGGATGGTAATTGATTTCCGCAAATTAAATAAGGCTACTAAGAAAGATCATTACCCCTTACCTTTTATCGATCAAATGCTATAAAGATTATGCAAACATACACTTTACTGCTTTCTAGATGGTTATTCTGGTTTCTCTCAAATACCTGTGTCGGCTAAAAATCAATCAAAGACTACTTTTACATGCCATTTTGGTACTTTTGCTTATAGACGCATGCCATTTGGTTTATGTAATGCACCTGCTACCTTTGAAAGATGCATGATGGCTATATTCTCTAACTTTTGTGAAAAGATTTGTGAGGTTTTCATGGACGACTTTTCCGTCTATGGATCTTCTTTTGATGATTGCTTGAGCAATCTTGATCGAGTTTTGCAGAGATGTGAAGAAACTAATCTTGTCTTGAATTGGGAAAAGTGCCACTTTATGGTTAATGAAGGTATTGTCTTGGGGCATAAAGTTTCTGAAAGAGGTATTGAAGTTGATAAAGCCAAGGTTGATTCTATTGAAAAGATGCCATGTCCCAAGGACACCAAAGGTATAAGAAGTTTCCTTGGTCACGCCGGATTTTATAGGAGGTTCATTAAGGACTTCTCAAAATTTTCTCGGCCTCTGACTAATTTATTACAAAAAGATATACCATTTGTCTTTGATGATGATTGTGTAGAAGCATTTGAAATACTTAAGAAAGCATTAGTCTCTGCACCTATTGTTCAGCCACCTGATTGGAATTTACCCTTTGAAATTATGTGTGATGCTAGTGATTATGCTGTAGGTGTTGTTCTAGAGTTGATAAGAAATTAAATGTTATCCATTATGCTAGTAAGACTCTAGAAAATGCTCAAAGAATTTATGCTACTACTGAAAAAGAACTTTTAGCAGTTGTATTTGTTTGTGATAAGTTCAGAACTTATATTGTTGATTCTAAAGTAACTATCCACACTAATCATGCTGCTATTAAATATCTTATGGAGAAGAAAGATGCTAAACCTAGACTTATTAGATGGGTTCTCTTGCTACAAGAATTTGATTTACACATTGATGATAGAAAAGGAGCTGAGAACCCCGTTGCAGACAACTTATCTAGGTTAGAGAATGTTCTTGATGACCCACTACCTATTGATGATAACTTTCCTAATGAACAATTAAATGTCATAAGTACTTCTTGTAGTACCCCTTGGTATGCTGATTATGCTAATTACATAGTTGCTAAATTTCTACCACCTAGCTTCACATACCAACAAAACAAAAAGTTCTTCTATGATTTGAGGCATTACTTTTGGGATGACCCACCTGTTTATAAAGAAGGAGTAGATGGTGTTATTAGATGTTGTGTACCTGAGAATGAAAAGGAACATATCCCATGCAAGTGCCACTCCGAAACTTATGGAGGACACCACGCGGGAGATAGAACTGCACACAAGGTATTGCAATCTGGTTTTTATTGACCTACCCTCTTCAAGGATGCCCGTAAGTTTGTCCTATCTTGTGATGAATGTCAAAGAATTGGTAATATTAGTAGACGTCAAGAAATGCCTATGAATTATTCACTTGTTATTGAACCGTTTGATGTTTGGGGCTTTGATTATATGGGACCTTTTCCTGCCTCTAATGGATATACACATATTTTAGTTACTGTTGATTATGTTACTAAGTGGGTAGAAGCTATTCCAACTAGTAGTGCTGATCATAACACTTCTATTAAAATGCTTAAAGAAGTTATTTTTTCCGAGGTTTGGAGTCCCTAGATATTTAATGACTGATGGTGGTTCACATTTTATTCATGGTGCTTTCCGTAAAATGCTTGCTAAATATGACGTCAATCATAGAATTGCATCTCCGTATCACCCACAGTCTAGTGGTCAAGTAGAATTGAGTAATAGAGAACTCAAATTAATTTTGCAAAAGACTGTCAATAGGTCTAGAAAGAATTGGTCCAAGAAACTTGATGATGCATTATGGGCCTATAGAACTGCATATAAAAATCCTATGGGTATGTCTCCGTATAAAATGGTATATGGAAAAGCATGTCACTTACCTCTCGAACTAGAACATAAGGCATATAGGGCTATTAAAGAGCTCAACTATGATTTTAAACTTGCCGGTGAAAAGAGGTTATTTGATATTAGCTCACTTGATGAATGGAGAACCCAGGCTTATGAAAATGCCAAGTTGTTTAAAGAAAAAGTTAAAAGGTGGCATGACAAAAGGATACAAAAGCGTGAGTTTAATGTAGGTGATTATGTATTGCTATATAACTCTCGTTTAAGATTTTTTGCAGGTAAACTTCTCTCTAAATGGGAAGGCCCCTATGTTATCGAGGAGGCTTATCGTTTCGGTGCCATAAAAATCAACAACTTCGAAGGCACAAATCCGAAGGTGGTAAACGGTCAAAGAATCAAACATTATATCTCAGGTAATTCCATAAATGTTGAAACCAGTATTATTGAAACCGTAACCCCGGAGGAATACATAAGGGACACTTTCCAGAATGTTTCAGACTCCGAAAAGGAATAGGTATGTGGCACGGTAAGTAAACCGACTCCAAAACAATTTTTAAGGCAATATTTCTCCGTTTTGGAATATTTAGATAAATAGAAAATTAAGTAGCAGTCCGGGAAGGACACGAGGGCCCCACGAGGGTGGAGGGCGTGCCGTACCCCCTGGGCGCGCCCCCTACCTCGTGAGCTCCTCGTGTGCCTTCCAGACTCCGTCTTCTTGCACGATACGTATTTTGGTCGGTAAAAATTCACTATATATTCTCCCGAAGGTTTTGACTCCCGTATCATGCAAAAATCTCTTGTCTTTGTTTCGAGCTGTTTTCTGTCAGGGTTGTCAAGGCCAGGCACTATGTCGTCTCCCTCCTCCTCCAACCATGAGAGCAACGATGCTTGGCTAATGAAGATAGAGCTGAAGAGAGAAGAACCTATGGAGATCAACAAGGATGAAGGGATCAAGAAGGCCATGGAGGACCAAGTTCCAGCAACAGAAGACACCCTTCAACTAGATCATAATCTTCTTACCCCTACAGAAATCGAAGCTTTCAAGATGATTGAGTTGGCTCGTATACAAAATAAGTATCTCACACGTGAAAATATTTTGTTGAAGGACCATATCATCGCACTCAAGGGCATTACCCGCAAGTTAGAAGACCTCCTACGCTCGATGTGTGACTATCCGTCATCAACAACCCCACCTTCTTCACCAACAAAGGAGACATAATCACATGGGTATGGGCACTCCCCTTGGCAACTGCCAAGCTTGGGGGAGGTGCCCCGATATCGTATCACAATCACAACTCCTATCTTTACCGTTTTTCTTAGTTCAATCCTTTTGATAATATTTTGATCTAGTAGAATACAAGTTCTTAGTATGATCTAGTCATGAGTTTTGCTTTATTATCCTTCTATGTAATCGAGTCCTTGAGCTATATAATAAAGATTAGTGATTGAGTCAAGGGCTTGTTTATTATTGTCATGATCCCAAATAAAAGAAAAGAAAAGAGAAAAAGAATAAGAAGAAACAAAAGTTCATATTGATCTTATTGATAGTAATGACTTCACATAGAAAGAGTGTGATGATTAAAAGTTATTGGGAGTTGGCAGACATAGCTTTGGTCATCGTTGCAATTAATAGGAAGTAATAATGAAAGAGAGGTTTCACATATAAATATACTATTATTGACATCTTTTATGATTGGGAGCACTCATCAAAATATGACATGCTAAAGAGTTGATGTTGTACAAGGAAGACAACGTCATGTGTTATGTTTTCTTATATCTGAGATAAAGTATGTTGTCATGGATCATCCAACATGTTGAGCTTGCCTTTCCTCCTCATGCTAGCCAAATTCTCGGCACCAAGTAGAGATACTACTTGTGCTTCCAAATTGTGACGCCCTCGGTTCAATCGTACACTAATCATACACACAAATGTGTACGATCAAGATCAAGGACTCACGGGAAGATATCACAACACAACTCTAGACACAAATCAAAATAATACAAGCTTTATATTACAAGCCAGGGGCCTCGAGGGCTCGAATACATAAGCTTAAATACACAAGAGTCAGCGGAAGCAACAATATCTGAGTACAGACATAAGTTAGACAAGTTTTGCCTTAAGAAGGCTAGCACAAAAACAGCATTGATCGAAAAGGCAAGGCCTCCTGCCTAGGAGCCTCCTAACTACTCCAAGTCGTCAGCGGCCATCACGTAGTAGTAGGCACCCTCGGGGTAGCAGTAGTCATCAGTGGCGTCGTCTGGCTCCTGGGATCCGTCATCTGGTCGCAACAATCGGGTATGGGGGAAAAGAAGTAGCAAAGCAACCGTGAGTACTCATCCAAAGTACTCGCAAGACTTACATCAGATCTAAACTAAGTATGCATCTGTATCAAAGGGAAAGGGTTGTATCTGTGGACTAAACTGCAGAATGCCAGAAGAGAAGGGGGAAAGCCTAGCCTATCGAAGACTAGCATCTTCTGGAAACCACCATCTTGCAGCAACAGTAGGGAGTAGAGTAGCATAAAGTAAAGTAGCAGTAATGTAATCAACCTCGGCCAGAGATCCTTTCTCGACTCCCTGCGAGAAAGAAATCCCAGAGCCATACTATCCAGTTATCATCACATATCCAAGTCTCATCTCCAGTATCCAGTTCTAGTTGTATCGATCGGGATACAACTCCAAGTGTCCGTTACGGTAGGACAGGCTATCGATAGATGTTTTCTTCCCTGCAGGGGTGCACCAACTTACCCACCACGCTTGATTAACTCCGGCCGGACACACTTTCCTGGGTCATGCCCGGCCTCGGCCAAACAACACCGCAACCCGACCTAGGCTTAATAGAGAGGTCAGCACACCAGACTAAACCTATGCCCCCAGGGGTCATGGGCCATCTCCCCGGAAACTCCTGCACGTTGCGAACGCGGCCGGTGAGCAGACCTAGCTACCTCCTTCAACAAGGCAGGAGCTTACGCAGTCCAACCCGGCGCGCGCCGCTCAGTCGCTGGCGTCTATTAAGATTCGGCTGATGTATATGACGCAGAACGCCCATACTATGCCCACGTGATGGTTAGTGCTATCAGGCCAGAGGCCCCTCAGATCAAATATCCAAATCGTAGTGGATTAGGAACGCGCGGTACCAAGCAGAGACTCATGAAAGATGTGACCTCGTCGCCCCGTCTCGAGTACTTGCGGCAAGGGCTAAGAATGCCCGGCCACGCCTCGTAAGTATCTCGCGGGCACCTTCCAGGTCCACCCGACTCCACATCACTCGCGGGTACCCCTTAGGGTCAACCCGCCTATCCTAGTAATAACTATAAAGTCCAAGTACACGTGTATGCAAACATCAAGGGGAAAACCCGAGGAATCACCCCCGGTGAATTCCACTCGATGTTGTCATCAAGGTGAACGTAAGAGGATCCACCCTCGAGGTTCACACTTGAGGGGTTGCACGACAGAGCCGTAATGGAAGTGGTTAAGGAGGAAATCACCCTCGATGATCACGACCGAATAGCTACACTACAGAGATCTCATCAGGAGTGATGTATGTGTTGGGGAACGTAGTAATTTCAAAAAATTTCCTACGCACACGCAAGATCGTGGTGATGCATAGCAACGAGGGGGAGAGTCTGATCTACGTACCCTTGTAGATCGCAACGGAAGCGTTGACACAACGTAGAGGAAGTAGTCGTACGTCTTCCCGATCCGACCGATCCAAGCACCGTTACTCTGGCACCTCCGAGTTCTTGGCACACATACAGCTCGATGATACTCCCCGAGCTCCGATCCAGCAAAGCTTCGGGGAGGAGTTCCGTCAGCACGACGGCGTGGTGATGATCTTGATGTTCTACTGTCGCAGGGCTTCGCCTAAGCACCGCTACAATATCACCGAGGTGGAATATGGTGGCAGGGGGCACCGCACACGGCTAAGGAACGATCACGTGGATCAACTTGTGTGTCTATGGGGTGCCCCCTGCCTCGGTATATAAAGGATGGAGGAGGAGGAGGCCGGCCAAGGCTATTGGTGCGGCCAGGATGGGAGTCCTACTAGGACTCCAAGTCCTAGTAGGAGTCCATCAAGAGGGAAGGAAGGGAGAAGGAAGTGGAGGAGTAGGAAAGGTGGCCGGCCCCCTTTTCCCTAGTCCAATTCGGACTAGAGGGGAGGGGGGGCGCAGCAGCCTTTTTCCTCTTCCCACTAAAGCCCATCAAGGCCCATTACTCTTCCCCGTATTCCCGTAACTTCCCGGTACCTCCAAAAATACCCGAATCACTCGGAACCTTTCCGATGTCCGAATATAGTCGTCCAATATATCAATCTTTACGTCTCGACCATTTCGAGACTCCTCGTCATGTCCCCGATCTCATCCGGGACTCCGAACTCCTTCGGTACATCAAAACTCATAAACTCATAATATAACTGTCATCGAAACCTTAAGCGTGCGGACCCTACGGTTCGAGAACAATGTAGACATGACCGAGACACGTCTCCAGTCAATAACCAATAGCGGGACCTGGATGCCCATATTGGCTCCTACATATTCTACGAAGATCTTTATCGGTCAGACCGCATAACAACATACGTTGTTCCCTTTGTCATCGGTATGTTACTTTCCCGAGATTCGATCGTCGGTATCCCAATACCTAGTTCAATCTCGTTACCGGCAAGTATCTTTACTCGTTCCGTAATACATCATCTCACAACTAACATATTAGTTGCAATGCTTGGAAGGCTTAGGTGATGTGCATTACCGAGAGGGCCTAGAGATACCTGTCCGACAATCGGAGTGACAAATCCTAATCTCGAAATACGCCAACCCAACATCTTCCTTTGGAGACACATGTAATGCTCCTTTATAATCACCCATTTATGTTGTGACATTTGGTAGCACCCAAAGTGTTCCTCCGGCAAACGGGAGTTGCATAATCTCATAGTCATAGGAACATGTATAAGTCATGAAGAAAGCAATAGCAACATACTAAACGATCGGGTGCTAAGCTAATGGAATGGGTCATGTCAATCAGATCATTCAACTAATGATGTGACCTCGTTAATCAAATAACAACTCTTTTGTCCATGGTTAGGAAACATAACCATCTTTGATTAACGAGCTAGTCAAGTAGAGGCATACTAGTGACACTCTGTTTGTCTATGTATTCACACATGTATTATGTTTCCGGTTAATACAATTCTAGCATGAATAATAAACATTTATCATGATATAAGGAAATAAATAATAACTTCATTATTGCCTCTAGGGCATATTTCCTTCAGTATCAGGTTAACCCTCGGCACTCGATAGAAACTCTGTAGTGTCGTACAACTAGGGGGGTGATGTGCGGTGTCGGGGCCTGAACGTCGATCACATTGATCGAGTCATCAAACATAAAGCGAGGCAACTGGGACAAGGTGGGGTCACTGATGGATCTCTAACCAACCTATACTAAGCAGTTTAGAATAAGCAGGTAAGGTATGAGAGCAGGTAACAAAAACAGGCTATGCACCAGAGTAGGATCATACATAAAGCAGTAGCAGTTCTAATGCAAGCATGAGAGGAAAGAAATGGGCGATATCGGAATGCTCAAGGGGGGGGGGTTTGCTTGCCTGGTTGCTCAGACAAGAAGGAGGGGTCGTCGGTGACGTAGTCGATCATAGTGGCATCATCGGCTTCGGGGTCTACCGGAGAGAAGAGGGGGAAGAAACAGTAAATACAAAGTGAAAAATGCATCACAAGGCATAACATGATGAAAGGCAGAGCTAGGGTTGCCCTAACGTAGTACTGCACGATATAGGAGAAGGGGAAATTCAACCGGAAATGTATTCCCGGTTCCGGACCTATATCAGACAGATGACCGGAGGGGGATGTTCCATGTTCAGCATGCTATGAGCATGTGACAGATGAATGGACCACGTATTCGAATTCGTCTCGTTTTTCTGGGTGTTTTTCATATATAAACTTTTACGATCCAAGCTACGGTTTTAAAGTTACGGAATTTCGAAGTTTAAACCAAATTCTGAATTATTTTAAAAGCAGAAAAGGTTTATTGCGTCAGCTCTGCTGACCAGTCAAACTGACAGGTGGGACCCACCTGTCAGCCTCTCTGTCTAACAGAGGCTTAACTAAACTAACAGGGTTAGTTAGGGGGCGTGGGCCCTAGCAGTCAGTGACTGATTAGGTTAACTAATTAGATTTAATTATTAAATGTTTTAATTTACTTAAATGTGTGGTGGGGCCCGCTCGTCAGGGGCCCGGGGCTGCCCAGTCAGCAGTTGACTGGGTCAATCTAGTCAACTGGGGCCCGTGGGGCCCACTGGCAGTGGCACTGGGGTGGCCCCAGGTCAGCCACGTCGGCGGCGGCCGGCGGCTCGACGCCGGCGATGCCAAAATGCGGCGGAGGCCTCAGGACTCGTCGGAAAACGCGCTCCGGCCACCGTTTTGCGCGCGCGAGGTGGCGTTTGAAAGAGGGGAGCGAGGCGCATCGCGTGGCGCTAACGGTTGGCCTCGGGAAGACCTAAAACAACGACGGCACGCGGCGAGGCGGACGCCGGAGTTCGGCCATCTCCGCCAACGGCGACAGAGGGTACGGGGAGGGGATTTAGCGGCACGAGCGGCCGCGGTGAGGGGACCTGAGCACGTTCGAGTGCTCGGATGAGCAGGTCAATGACCACAACATCGGCGGCGAGCCTCGTGGCGGAGCTGCGTTCGGGCGGCGACGGGAACGGCGGCTACGGCTACTAGGAGAAGCCGAGGAGAGGAAAGGAGGGAGGGAGGAGCTCACCGCGTGACACACGGAGGCTAGTGAGAGGCTTAGTAGCAGCAGCAGGCATCGCCGGAGATGAAGAAGAACGACGGCAGCCGGAGGTGGGGACGAAGGGGATCCGGTGCTACCACGCCTCCAAGCTCCAGCTGAGGCCACCGGTCGAAGGAGTAGACCCCCGCGGAGCTCACCTACAGGGTTAGCGGGCGCGGGGCCACGGGTGGCCGCGACAACGACGAAGGACGGCGGCGACCGCGCTCGGGTGGTGGCTCTGAGAAGGAGGCGAGGCGACGGAGCGAGCGGGGAGAGGGGATAGGGACTGGCGCGAGTGGGGCGGCAGGGCAAGTGGGAGGGGAGAGGGGAGCCCGAGGCGTCGGGGGTCTTATCCCTCGTCGTCGATGCCGACGAGGCGGCTCGGTGGCGACCGTGGGCACGGTCGGAGGAACAAGGAGGGGGGAGGGCGACCCAACGAGGAAGATGGATGGGCTAGCCAGCTGGAGTGGGCCGGCCAGGTGGGTGTAGTCCAGGGAGGGGGTAGAGGGCCTCTCCCACTTTTCCTTTCCCTTTTTGCTTTTTTTATTTTCAGCAGCTTTTGCATTTTCCTTTTTGTCAAAAATGACTTTGCAAAATTATGCCACTGATCAAAACAAATTCAAAGAATTAAGGTGAACTGTCACAAAAGGTTGGGAGGCTTTTGGAATAGTTGCCAATTTTATAAATTAAAAAGGGCATTTAATTTATTACTTAGGTCACTGTTTTAAGTAGTTTAGGCCACTCAAACCCTTTGCAAAAATGTTGGTTCACACCAATATTAGTTATGGAATATTTGGCACATGATGAACTTTTTTGTTTTCATGTCTGAGCATTTTGAATTTCACACAGAATTTGAATTTGAATTAAACTAGAATTTGAAAGAACATGAGACAATAATTATCAAGCACATGTTTAGCAAAAAGATTAACTTAACCCTAGGGGTTACTGTAGCATCATTACTCCGGGGTGTTACACAAATACCCTTAAACCAGTTTTGCCATGAGAGTCCACCATATCTACCTATGGATCGAGTAAGATCCTTCAAGTAAGTTGTCATCGGTGCAAAGCAATAAAAATTGCTATAAATATGTATAATTAGTGTGGGAGAAATAAGCTTTATACAATCTTGTGATGTGGAAGTAATAAAAGTGACGGACTGCATAATAAAGGTTCATATCACAAGGGGCAATATAAAGTGACGTTCTTTCACATTAAGATTTTGTGCATCCAGCCATAAAAGCGCATGGCAACCTCTGCTTCCCTCTGCGAAGGGCCTATCTTTTATTATTATCTTCTACCTTATGCAAGTGTCATGGTGATCTTCACCTCTCCCTTTTTCATTTTATCCTTTGGCAAGCCCAACATGTTGGAAAGAACCTGATATATATATATATATATATATATATATATATATATATAATTGGAGATGTAGGGGGCATGAGTTATTATTGTTGACATTACCCTTGAGGTAAAAGGTTGTGGGGCGAAACTATAAGCCCCTATCTTTCCCTGTGTCCGACTAAAACTCCGTAACCACAAGTATTGCGCGAGTGTTAGCAATTATGAAGGACTAGATGATAGTTGAGTATGTGGACTTGCTTTTTAGCTCCGACATAGACTCTTTCTGATGTTATGATAAATTGCAATTGTTTCAATGATTGAGGTTATAGTTTGTTGGTTCTCGATAAGGTTTCTGATTCATACTTTTGCATTGTGAATAGATCATCACTTGAACATAAGTAATCATATGACAATATCTATGTATGTTGCTGTTGTGAGAATAATCATGATGCCCTCATGTCCGTATTTTATTTTTATCGACGCCTCTACCTCCAAACATGGGGACATATTTATTGTTATCGGCTTTCGCTTGAGGACAAGCGAGGTCTAAGCTTGGGGGAGTTGATACGTCCATTTTGCATCATGCTTTTATATCGATATTTATTGCATTATGGGCTGTTATTTCACATTATGTCACAATACTTATGGCTATTCTCTCTTATTTCACAAGGTTTACATAAGGAGGGAGAATGCCAGCAGCTGGAATTCTGGGCTGGAAAAGGAGCAAATATTACAGACCTATTCTGCACAACTCCAAAAGTCTTGAAAATCCACATAATACCTTATAATAAATAATGAAAAATCCTTGCCAAAGATAAGACCAGGGGGCCCACACCCTACTCACGAGGGTGGGGGCGCACCCCCCTAGGGCGCACCCCCTACCTCGTGGGCCCCCTGGTGGCTCTCAGATGACCATCTTCTCCTATATGAAGTCTTTCGTCGAGAAAAAAATAAGAAGCAACCTTTTGGGACGAAACTCCGCCGCCACAAGGCGGATCCAATCTAGAGCTCCGGCAGAGCTGTTCTGCCGGGGAAACTTCCCTCCCGGAGGGGGAAATCATCGCCATCGTTATCACCAACGCTCCTCTCATGGGGAGAGGGCAATCTCCATCAACATCTTCATCAGGACCATCTCATCTCAAAACCCTAGTTCATCTCTTGTATCCAATTCTTGTCTCCAACTCCGGGATTGGTGCTAGTAGGTTGCTAGTAGTGTTAATTACTCCTTGTAGTTGATGCTAGTTGGTTTAATTGGTGGAAGATCATATGTTCAGATCCTTTATGCATATTATTACCCCTCTGATTATGAACATGAATATGCTTTGTGAGTAGTTATGTTTGTTCCTGAGGACAAGGGAGAAGCCTTGCTATTAGTAGTCATGTGAATTTGGTATTCGTTCGATATTTTGATGAGATGTATGTTGTCTAGCCTCTAGTGGTGTTATGTGAACGTCGACTACATAACACTTCACCATTATTTGGGCCTAGAGGAAGTCATTGGGAAGTAATAAGTAGATGATGGGTTGCTTGAGTGACAGAAGCTTAAACCCTAGTTTATGCGTTGCTTCGTAAGGGGCTCATTTGGATCCATATGTTTCATGCTATGGTTAGGTTTACCTTAATACTTTTGTTGTAGTTGCGGATGCTTGCAATAGAGGTTAATCATAAGTGGGATGATTGTTCAAGTAAGAACATCACCCAAGCACCGGTCCACCCACATGTCAAATTATCAAAGTATCGAACGTGAATCATAAGAACGTGATGAAAACTAGCTTGACGATATTCCCATGTGTCCCTGGGAGCGCTTTTCCTTATATATGAGTTTGTCGAGGCTTGTCCTTTGCTACAAAAAGGATTAGGCCACCTTGCTGCACTTTATTTACTTTTGTTACTTGTTGCTCGTTACAAATTATCTCATCACAAAACTATCTGTTACCACTTATTTCAGTACTTGTAGAGAATACCTTGCTGAAAACCGTTTATCATTTCCTTCTGCTCCTCGTTGGGTTCGACACTCTTACTTATCGAAAGGACTACGATAGATCCCCTATACTTGTGGGTCATCAACACCTACTGAAATATCTTTGCAAATGGCTGATGAATCAACTGCTATACCTGTCGGTATTTGTGAGGATGTGCCTGTCGTGGTTGCAAACATTACTGTTTTAACGGACTTTATTGTTCTTGATATTCCCAAGGACGATAGTATGTCGATTATCCTTGGAAGACCCTTTTTGAATATTGCAGGGGCTGTTATTGATTGCACCAAAGGCAATGTACTTTCCGAGGAAACAACCTCAAATCCACAGTATGTCAGTATCAATTCTATTGGAGGTTTTGAATTTCCTCTTCCTACTGTCAAGAAGAAATATGATATTCTTATTGTTGGGGATGTGCATATCCCTGTTGAGGTAACCTAGTGTTATTCAAAAATTCTCCGGGTTCATATTATTCGAAAAGAGTTTGTTAACAAGACTTGCTCAACCTTGTTAGTGGATTCCTTTTGATGAGCATGAGATGGATGAATTTAGAAAACATAACTCTATGTACCCTCCTTTTACTTCCAGTTATTTACATTAAATATAGTAAAAATAGTATTTTCTTTCTGTTTTATGAATTATCCATGCAATAAAAAATACCCTGAAAATAAAAGTTCTCCAAATGCCCTAAAAATTTAATATGTTTTTTTCTAGAATATTTCAGAATATCTAGCACTGAGAACACACCAGGGGGACCCACCACGTGCCCATGAGGGTGGAGGGCGCGCCCTACCCCCCTGGGCGTGCCCCCTACCTCGTGGACCCCACGTGGGTCCCCTCCACTTATCCTTGCACCCACACACTTCGTCTTTCTCCAGAAAAAATCACCCACCAGCTCAAACTCGAGTTCTAGCTCATCTTGCTGCCATTTTCGATCTCCTTGCTCAAAGCTCCATTCACAAAACCGCTTTGGGGGGATTGTTCTTCGGTATGTGACTCCTCCAATGATCGAATTAGTTTTTGTTCTAGTGCTTTATTTATTGCAAATTTTTGCTACTTAGGTGACCCTGTTCTTGAGCTTGCATGTGAAATTTATGTGGTCAAAAGTAGTTTTAATGCATGATATGGCCTCTAGGCACTTGTATGAGTAGTTGCTATCAATTTTGTTGAGTTTGGTTCACTTTTATTATGAGTTACTAAAAATTTCAGAAATTTTTCAGAGGAAGAAACATGTTTAGGAAAATGTACCAAGGTGGTTCCTCAAGGAAGCAAGGCCCAAGGCCCGCAATACGTGAGCCGGACAATGAACTACCAAGGGAGGCTCAAGTGCTTCCTTGTGAATGGCCGTCAGAGGATTTCATGGTCCGAGCAGGCATCAAGGAAGAATTTGACACATATGTGTGTAACGCTAATCTTGAGAGCTTCGAGTCAGATAAGTGTCGGCAGTACCTCTACCTAACTGATTCCTTTGTGAGAAGATTTAAATTCACATCATCACGCAATTCTCAAACTGTCCTGTTTGATCTTTATGATAAATCTTATACCATGGACTTAGAAGACTTTAATACTGCTTGTAAATTCCCGCAGTGGGGTAGTGCTAGTGAGCCTCGCAAATCTGAATATAAAGACTTTCTTTCTAGTATAACTGTGGGGGAATCTAGGGAAATCACGCAAGCTACCATAGGGAGCATTCATTTTCCTGCCATACATTATTTTGCTCTCTTTATAGGCAGATGCATCAACGGTAAGGACGAGGCATGTCACATGTGCGTTCCCGATCTTAGTGGTCTCAAGAGTGTTGTATTAGGAGATAGACAATATAACTTGGGGGCCATTGTTGCACGTAGGTTGCATAATAATAGTATTAATGGGGATTTCTTCGGTGGGATTTATGCAACCCGTTTAGCTGCTTTTCTTGAGATACCCATACGCGGAGATGATATTGAGTTGCCTCCTGCTTATTTAGATTATAATGCTATGGTTCGTCATCAGTTTGTTGAGAGGAATGATCAGTCCCTCCAGTACCGACTAATCTTTGACGGACGACGCACCTATCACGTTGCTCTCCCTACTCCTACTTTTTTTGACTTTCAGCCAAAAGGGAGATATGTTATAACCAGGGAGGAGGCGAACGAGTATGAGAGGAGGACGGAGGCAGCCCGCCTCCAAGCTGCAGCCCTTCAGGCAGTAGCTGATGCATCTCAGTACGACCCCAGCTTCAACTTCGGATATCCACCAAGCCACCCATGGGCATAGACCAAAAGCCTAAGCTTGGGGGAGTACGTATCTCTCATCGACATTACATTCATGTTCACACACTCATGCCAGTTGTCGGTGCTCATACTTTTTCATTGTATCATCCATGCTAGTTTATTTTCTTTTTAAGCTTTCTTCTTGTGTGTTTGAAAAAACCTTAGGAAAAACCAAAAAAATAGTTGTAGCTTTTAGCTAAGTTTACTTTCCATGCTTGTAGTAGTAATTAAAAAGAAAACCCAAAAAGATTTCGCGTTCTTCTTTTGCTTGTTGGGAGCTTTGCCGTGTAAATAGTTTTATTTCTTTTCTTTGGGGGTCAAGAGGAGAAGACCATGATGAAAATGTTGAGTGGCTCTCATATGCATTATTGTTGATCTAACAAAGAGCCCATATTACCCTGTCTTCTCTCTTGAATTAAATGCTTGCAGATTCCAGCTTAGTCCAATGCACGTGCACTATTATTATTATCCACACTATTCGGTTGTGCAAGTGAAAGGCAATAATGACGATATATGATGGACTGATTGAGATGAGAGAAGCTGGTATGAGCTCGACCTCTCTTGTTTTTGTAAATATGATTAGTTCATCATTCCTGATTCAGCCTATTATGAATGAACATGTTTGCAATGACAATTAGAGATTATAGTTGCTCATGTCATGCTTAATTTGCTAGGAGTTTATAATGGTTTATCTGGCGTGCCAACATGCTATTAAAATGGTTGTGATGTGGTATGATGGGGTAGTATCCTCCTTTGAACGATTCGAGTGGCTTGACTTGGCACATGTTCATGCATGTAGTTGAAGCAAAATCAACATAGCCTCCACGATATTTATGTGCATGGTGAATTATATCCTACTCATGCTTGCATTTAGTGCTGATTAATTTTAATGCATGTTCATGACTGTTGTCACTCTCTAGCTAGTCGCTTCCCAGTCTCTTTCTAGCTTTCACTTGTACTAAGCGGGAATACTGCTTGTGCATCCAACTCCATAAACCCCAAAAGTTATTTCATATGAGTCCACCATACCTTCCTATATGCGGTATCTACCTGTTGTTCCAAGTAAATTTGTATGTGCCAAACTCTAAACCTTCAAATAAAATTATGTTTTGTATGCTCGAATAGCCCATGCATCAACTAGGGCTGTATGTATCTCCCATGCTAGGCGGGTTATTCTCAAGAGGAGTGGACTCCGCTCCTCATTTACGAGAAAATGGCTGGTCACCGGGATGCCCAGTGCCATGCTCAAATCAAATCAAAATATTTGCAAACAAAACTCCCCCAGGATTGTTGTTAGTTGGAGGCACCCGTTGTTTCGGGCAAGCCATGGATTGATGCTTGTTGATGGTGGGGGAGTATAAACTTTACCATTCTGCTTGGGAACCGCCTATAATGTGTGTAGCATGGAAGATATCGAGATTTCTCAGTTTTTATATTGACAATGAAAGTATACCGCTCAAAATATTATTCATCTTTATTTCAAAACCGAGCTCTGACACCTCTACAAATCCCCGCTTCCCTCTGCGAAGGGCCTATCCATTTACTTTTATGTTGAGTCATCATCCTCTTATTAAAAAGCACCAGTTGGAGAGCACAGCTGTCTTTTGCGTGTATTATTGTTAGTTTACATTGAGTATGACTTAACTAGATCTCTTTTACCATGAATTACAATTTCCATTCAGCCCTTGATCTTTAAAGGTGCTCTGCATTTGTATTTTGCGGTCTCAGAAAGGGCTAGCGAGATACCATCTTGTCATATCATATTATGATTGTTTTGAGAAAGTGTTGTCATCCGAGATTTATTATCATTGCTCGCTAGTTGATTATGCCATTTATATGAGTAAACATGAGACCTAAATGTTATTGTGAATATGGTCAGTTCATAATCTTTGCTAAAAACTTGAATGCTGGCTTTACATATTTGCAACAACAAGAGCAAACAGAGTTTGTAAAAGTTTTTCTTTATCACTTTCAGTTTATCAACTGAATTGCTTGAGGACAAGGAAAGGTTTAAGCTTGGGGGAGTTCATATGTCTCCGTCGTATCTACTTTTCCAAACACTTTTGCCCTTGTTTTGGACTATAACTTGCATGATTTGAATGGAACTAACCCGGACTGACGATGTTTTCAGCAGAATTGCCATGGTGTTATTTTTGTGCAGAAATAAAAGATCTCAGAATGACGTGAAAATCAACGGAGATTATTTTTGGAATATATAAAAAATACTGGCGAAAGAATCAACGTTAGGGGGCCCACACCCTGCCCACGAGGGTGGGGGCGCGCCCCCTGCCTCGTGGGCCCCCTGATGCTCCACCGAAGTCCATCTTGACTCCATATATTCGTGTTGGGGGAGAAAAAAAATAAGGGAGAAGGATTCATCACGTTTTATGATACGGAGTCGCCTGATGTCTACTACACAACCTTGTTCTTGTAGACGTTGTTGGGCCTCCAAGTGCAGAGGTTTGTAGGACAGTAGCAAATTTCCCTCAAGTGGATGACCTAAGGTTTATCAATCCATGGGAGGCGTAGGATGAAGATGGTCTCTCTCAAGCAACCCTGCAACCAAATAACGAAGAGTCTCTTGTGTCCCCAACACACCCAATACAATGGTAAATTGTATAGGTGCACTAGTTCGGCGAAGAGATGGTGATACAAGTGGTATATGGATAGTAGATAAAGGTTTTTGTAATCTGAAATTATAAAAACAGCAAGGTAACTAATGATAAAAGTGAGCGTAAATGGTATTGCAATGATAGGAAACAAGGCCTAGGGTTCATACTTTCACTAGTGCAAGTTCTCTCAACAATAATAACATAATTGGATCACATAACTATCCCTCAACATGCAATAAAGAGTCACTCCAAAATCACTAATAGCGGAGAACAAACGAAGAGATTATGGTAGGGTACGAAACCACCTCAAAGTTATTCTTTCCAATCAATCCGTTGGGCTATTCCTATAAGTGTCACAAACAACCCTAGAGTTCGTACTAGAATAACACCTTAAGACACAAATTAACAACAACCCTAATGTCACCTAGATACTCCAATGTCACCTCAAGTATCCGTGGGTATGGTTATACGATATGCGTCACACAATCTCAGATTCATCTATTCAAACCAACACAAAGGACCTCAAAGAGTGCCCCAAAGTTTCTACCGGAGAATCACGACGAAAACATGTGCCAACCCTTATGCATAAGTTCATGGGCGGAACCCGCAAGTTGGTCACCAAAACATACATCAAGTGAATCACGTGATATCCCATTGTCACCATAGATACGCACGCAAGACAGACATCAAGTGTTCTCAAATCATTAAAGACTCAATCCGATAAGATAACTTCAAAGGGAAAACTCAATCCATTACAAGATAGTAGAGGGGGAGAAGAAACATAAGATCCAACTATAATAGCAAAGCTCACGATACATCAAGATCGTAACACCTCAAGAACACGAGAGAGAGAGAGAGAGAGAGAGAGATCAAACACATAGCTACTGATACATACCCTCAGCCCCGAGGGAGAACTACTCCCTCCTCGTCATGGAGAGCACCGGGATGATGAATATGGCTACCGGAGAAGGATCCCCCCCCCTCCGGCAGGGTGCCGGAACGGGTCTAGATTGGCTTTGGGTGGCTACGGAGGCTTCTGGCGGCGGAACTCCCGATCTATTGTGTTCCCCGATATATAGTTTTAGGGTATATGGATATATATATAGGCGCAAGAAATACGTCAGGGGAGCCACGAGGGGCCCACGAGGGTGGAGGGCGCGCCCAGGGGGTGGGCACGCCCCCTGCCTCGTGGCTTCCCCGTTGCTTTCTTGACGTGGACTCCAAGTCTCCCGGGTTGCTTTCTTTCCAAAAATAACTTTTCCGAAGGTTTCATTCTGTTTGGACTCCGTTTGATATTCCTTTTCTTCGAAACCCTAAAACAAGGAAAAAAACAGAAATTGGCACTGGGCTCTAGGTTAATAGGTTAGTCCCAAAAATCATATAAAATAGCATATAAATGCATATAAAACATCCAAGGTTGATAATATAATAGCATGGAACAATCAAAAATTATAGATACGTTGGAGACGTATCAGCATCCCCAAGCTTAATTCCTGCTCGTCCTTCAGTAGGTAAATGATAAAAACAGAATTTTTGATGTGGAATGCTACCTAACATATTTATCCATGTAATTCTCTTTATTGTGGCAAGAATATCCAGATCCATAAGATTCAATACAAAAGTTTAATATTAACATAAAAATAATAATACTTCAAGCATACTAACTAAGCAATCATGTCTTCTCAAAATAACATGGCCAAAGAAAGTTCATCCCTACAAAATCATATAGTTTAGTCATGCTCCATTTTCGTCACACAAGAATGCTCTCATCATGCACAACCCCGATGACAAGCCAAGCAATTGTTTCATACTTTAGTAATCTCGAACTTTTTTCAACTTTCACGCAATACATGAGCGTGAGCCATGGATATAGCACTATGGGTGGAATAGAATATAATGAGGGGGTTATGTGGACAAGACAAAAAGGAGAAAGTCTCACATCGACGCGGCTAATCAATGGGCTAGGGAGATGCCCAGCAATTGATGTCAATGCAAGGAGTAGGGATTGCCATGCAACGGATGCACTAGAGCTATAAATGTATGAAAGCTCAACAAAAGAACTAAGTGGGTGTGCATCCAACTTGCTTGCTCATGAAGACCTAGGGCACTTGAGGAGGCCCATTGTTCTATAATGAAAATTTCCCACTAGTGTATGAAAGTGACAAAACAAGAGACTCTCTATCATGAAGATCATGGTGCTACTTTGAAGCACAAGTGTGGAAAAAGCATAGTAGCATTGTCCCTTTTATTTATTTATTTATTTTTTATTTGGCCTTTCCCCTTTTTTTGGCCTTTTTTGGTACAATGCTCTATGAATGATGATCATCACACTTCTATTTACTTACAACTCAAGAATTACAACTCGATACTTAGAACAAGATATGACTCTATATGAATGCCTCCGGCGGTGTACCGGGATTGCGATGAATCAAGTGTGACCTGTATGAAAAATTATGAACGGTGGCTTTGACACAAATACAATGTCAACTACATGATCATGCAAAGGAATATGACAATGATGAACGTGTCATGATAAACGGAATGGTGGAAAGTTGCATGGCTATGGAAATGCCATAATAGGTAGGTATGGTGGCTGTTTTGAGGAAGATATAAGGAGGTTTATGTGTGAAAGAGCGTATCATATCACGGGGTTTGAATGCACCGGCGAAGTTTGCACCAACTCTCAATGTGAGAAAGGGCAATGCGCGGTACCGAAGAGGCTAGCAATGATGGAAGGGTAAGAGTGCGCATAATCCATGGACTCAACATTAGTCATAAAGAACTCACATACTTATTGCAAAAATCTACAAGTCATCAAAAACCAAGTATTACGTGCATGCTCCTAGGGGGATAGATTGGTAGGAAAAGACCATCGCTCGTCCCCGACCGCCACTCACAAGGAATACAATCAAATAACACCTCATGTTTCAAATTTGTTACACAATGTTTACCATACGTGCATGCTACGGGACTTGCAAACTTCAACACAAGTATTCCTCAAATTCATAATTACCCAACTAGCACAACTTTGATATCACTATCTCCACATCACAAAACAATCATCAAGTATCAAACTTCTCTTAGTATTCAATGCACTTATATGAAAGTTTTTATTATATCCCTCTTGGATGCCCACCATATTAGGACTAAATTCATAACCAAAGAAAACTACCATGCTGTTCTAAAGACTCTCAAAATAATATAAGTGAGGCATGAGAATTCATCTATTTCTACAAAATAAAACCACCGCCATGCTATAAAAAGATATAAGTGAAGCACTAGAGCAAACGACAAACTACCCCGAATGATATAAGTGAAGATCAATGAGTAGTCGAGCAATTATGCCACTATGTAAAGACTCTCTAACATTTAAGAATTTCAGATCTTGGTATTTTATTCAAACATCAAGCAAAACAAAAGAAAATAAAATGACGCTCCAAGCAAAACACATATCATGTGGCGAATAAAAATATAGCTCCAAGTAAAGTTACCGATGAACGAAGACGAAAGAGGGGATGCCTTCCGGGGCATCCCCAAGCTTAGGCTCTTTGTTGTCCTTGAATATTACCTTGGGGTGCCTTGGGCATCCCCAAGCTTAGGCTCTTGCCACTCCTTATTCCATAGTCCATCGAATCTTTACCCAAAACTTGAAAACTTCACAACACAAAACTTAATAGAAAACTCGTAAGCTCTGTTAGCGAAAGAAAACAAAACACCACTTCAAGGTACTATAATAAACTCATTCTTTATTTATATTGGCGTAATATCTACTGTATTCCAACTTCTCTATGGTTCATACCCTCCGATACTACTCATAGATTCATCAAAATAAGCAAACAACACATATAAAACAGAATCTGTCAAAAACAGAACAGTCTGTAGTAATCTGTAACTAACGAAAACTTCTGGAAATAATAAAATTCTCAAATAAATTGGTGGACCTTATAAATTTGTCTATTAATCATATGCAAAAAGAATTAACTAAATATCACTCCCCAATAAAAAATGGCAGCAATTCTCGCGAGCGCTAAACTTTCTGTTTTTTACAGCATGATCGCAAAGACTTTCCCCAAGTCTTCTCAAAGGTTCTACTTGGCACAAACACTAATTAAAAGCATAAAACCACATATAAACAGAGGCTAGATGAATTTTTTATTACTAAACAGGAACAAAAATAAAATTGGGTTGCCTCCCAACAGGCGCTATCGTTTAACGCCCCTAGCTAGGCATGATGATTTCAATGACGCTCACATAAAGGATAAGAATTGAAACATAAAGAGAGCATCATGAAGAATATGACTAACACATTTAAGTCTAACCCACTTCCTATGCATAGGGATTTAGTGATCAAACAACTTATGGGAACAATAATCAACTAGCATAGGAAGGCAAAACAAGCATAACTTTGAAACTTTAAGCACATAGAGAGGAAACTTGATATTATTGCAATTCCTACAAGCATATATTCCTCCCTCATAATAATTTTCAGTAGCATCATGAATGAATTCAACAATATATCTATCACATAAAGTATTCTTTTCATGATCTACAAGCATAGAAAATTTACTACTCTCCACATAAGCAAAATTCTTCTCATTCGAAATAGTGGGAGTATCATAAGAAACTCGAATACTATAAATTGTTTCCACATTAAAAGAGTAATGTTCATAAAATGGGTAATCATAATCATGACAAGTTTTATAAATATAATCCTCACTACTTTTTATAGCATATGTATCATCACAATAATTATCATAAGTAGGAGGCATGCTATCATCATTATAAATTTGCATATCAAAACTTGGGAGGCTAAAAATATCATCTTCATTAAACGTAGCATCCCCAAGCTTGGGATAAACATTAATTGCAGAAAATATATTCTCAAAAACATCATCTTCATCAAACATAGCATCCCCAAGCTTGGGCCTTTTCATATCATAAGCATAATCACTCTCATCATTAATAGTATAGATAGCACCAATAGTATAGCAATTATCATATTCTTCCAAGCAAGTGCCAAAAAGGTTTTCAAGATCACAAGAAGTATGATTATCTTCCACAATTATATTTTCATGAGACACAATAGTAATAGGAGCAGCATTATTTGGGGGAAATATCTTTTTACCTCTCTTCCTTTTTCTTTTCTTCTTCTTCACCTCATGTGTGGGTTCCATCCTCTTTTTGGAGATCCTTATTAATGAGATGGGTTGAATAGAAGGCTCCTCCTCGTTACCTGATTCATCATAAGAAATAATAGGAGAATATTGGGAGGTCTCTTCCCTTTCGTTAGTATTCTCTTCATCTTCTATTTGTTTTGTTTTCTTTATGTAATTGGCAATATAAGGATTTTCAATGCAATTCACCGCGCAATACATATAAATTTCTTCTAGATCAAAATTAAGAACTCTATATAGGGAAAATTCTAGAATAACCTTAGTTATACGTTTCATTTCTTCATAACCCAAGAGCAAACTAAGTTCATTATGATGTGCAAGAGAAATCAAGTCATCACAATTTTTGGACACGATACGATCATGAAACAAATTGCATTGGGTACTGAAATGATCACGTTCATTGCAAAGTTCACAAGTATGACTAAGAAAATATAAATTTTCAGCACAAACATCTAGCCTTTATTGCAACCATTTAGTTTCCAAGTACTTATGCCTCTTGCAATATCTATCTTCCCTATTTGGTGTGTACTTGCAAACCCAATGCACTCCACAAAAATTGACATGTTTATAGGAGACATTTTCACCCTAACTAGTGCAATCATCATTAATACTATGGATATTCAAGGAGTTCATACTAACAACATTGCAATCATGCTCATCATTCAAAGATTTAGTGCCAAACATTTTAATGCATTCTTCTTCTAACACTTTGGCACAATTTTCCTTCCCATCATACTCACGAAAGATATTAAAAAGATGAAGCGTATGAGGCAAACTTAATTCCATTTTTTGTAATTTTATTTTATAAACTAAACTAGTGATAAAACAAGAAACTAAAAGATTCGATTGCAAGATCTAAAGATATACCTTCAAGCACTCACCTCCTCGGCAACGGCGCCAGAAAAGAGCTTAGTTGACGGGGTGTTAGTGCCGCTTACCTAGCCTCCTCGGCAACGGCGCAGGAAAAGAGCTTAGTTGATGGGGTGTTAGTGCCGCTTACCTAGCCTCCCCGGCAACGGTGCCAGAAAAGAGCTCGATGTCTACTACACAACCTTCTTCTTGTAGACGTTGTTGGGCCTCCAAGTAAAGAGGTTTGTAGGAGAGTAGCAAATTTCCCTCAAGTGGATGACCTAAGGTTTATCAATCCGTAGGAGGCGTAGGATGAAGATGGTCTCTCTTAAGCAACCCTGCAACCAGGCTTCAACGATGATGAGTCCGGCGCACAGATTGTTTTCGGCATCGCAAGGCGGGTTCTTCTCCAAATTCTGAATATCTGCTGAGTAGTGTCCGGCTCCCCATAAATGTTGCACTTCTTGGCTTCTGTGCCCAATAAGGGCTATCTTCCACGTGTCGAGCGAATGTGAGGAGCCAGGGAATTTTTACATTCGCCACCCTAGCCATGTAAATTAATTGTCTATTAAAGGGATGGGGATTCTTTAGATCCAAACCACACCATGCTCCCACGGGGAGTTTCCATCGGAACGCGCTCGAAAAAATCCATTCCAACATGGCCGGCCATCGCAGCTCCTCCTCCCGCTCCCGTTGCCCTAAGCCCGGTGATTGGGAGAAGTGTTCCCTCCCGCACAGCCAATTAGTAGAGTTGCAGACCCAGGGATTTCTCCCTCCAGCGTATATGGTCCCCGTTCGAGCCGTGCTCGCCACCTATAATGGCGGGGAGCAAGCGAAGAGCTTCCCCAATCCCTCCAATGGGGAGAGGGTATGCCTTGTCCCTTACTTACTAAGGTGTAACACCCTCGATGCGACTATATCTCCCACGTGTCGAGGCACGACTTAGAGGCATAATCGCATTGAAGGCATATGTCGCAAGAGAGGTAATCTTCACATAACCCGTGTAATATAATAAGGGAAAGAGATACATAGTTGGCTTACAATCGCCACTTCACACAATTACATGAATAAAGCATTGCATCAATCAAATACACTCATGGTCCAACTACGGAACCAAAATAAAAGAAGAACCCCAAATGCGACAAAGGTCCCCGATCGACCCCAACTGGGCTCCACTACTGATCAACTAGAATGAAACAACATAAAGGACAAGATCTTCATCGAGCTCCTCCTGAGCTTGGTTGCGTCATCTGCACGGACTCATCGGCACCTGCAAACTGGTTTTGGAAGTATCTGTGAGCCACAGGGACTCAGCAATCTCGCACCCACGTGATCAAGACTATTTAAGCTTATGGGTAAGGTAAAGGTATGAGGTGGAGCTGCTGCAAGCGACTAGCATATATGGTGGCTAACTTATTCGCAAAAGAGAGCGAGAAGAGAAGGCAAAGCACGGTCGATAAAATATGATCAAGAAGTGATCCTAGACTACCTACGTCAAGCATAACTCCAACAACCGTGTTCACTTCCCGGACTCCGCCGGAAAGAGACCATCATGGTTACACACGCGGTTGATTCATTTTAATTAAGGTCAACTTCAGGTTTTCTACAACCGGACGTTAACAAATTCCCATCTGCCCATAACCGCGGGCACGACTTTCGAAAGTACAAATCCCTGCAGGGGAGTCCCAACTTAGCCCATCACAAGCTCTCACGGTCAACAAAGGAATAGACCTCCACCCGAGACATTCCGATCAGACTCGGTATCCCAGTACAACAGGACATTTCGACAGGGTAAAACTAAACCAGCAACACCGCCCGAATGTGCCGACAAATCCCGATAGGAGCTGCACATATCTCTTTCTCAGGGCACACTCAGATGAGCCAGACATCGGGTAAGCCAGCCCAGAGTTTCCCCTGGTAGCCTCGGACATCGCTCAGTTGGACCAACACTCAGAGGAGCACTGGCCCGGGGGGGGTAAAATAATGATGACCCTTGAGTCTGCAAAACCCAAGGGAAAGAAAAGGCTAGGTGGCGAATGGTAAAACCAATGTTGGGCATTGCTCGAAGAGCTTTACTTAAGGCGAACTGTCAAGGGGTTCCCATTATAGCCCAACCGCATAAGGGACGCAAAATCCAGGAACATAACACCGATATGACGGAAACTAGGGCGGCAAGAGTGGAACAAAACACCAGGCATAAGGCCGAGCCTTCCACCCTTTACCAAGTATATAGATGCATTAATTAAATATGATATATAGTGATATCCCAACAAGTAAATAAATGTTCCAACAAGGAACAACATCTCCATGTTCCAACAAGGAACAAACTTCAATCTTCACCTGCAACTAACAACGCTATAAGAGGGGCTGAGCAAAGCGGTAACATAGCCAAACAACGGTTTGCTAGGACAATGGTGGGTTAGAGGTTGAACATGGCAATTTGGGAGGCTGACAAGCAAGTGGTAGGCATCATAGCAATGGCATAGCAAAAGAGCGAGCAAACTAGCATAGCAAAGATAGTAGTGATTTCGAGGGTATGATCATCTTGCCTGAAATCCCGCAAGGAAGAAGAACGAGTCCACGAAGAAGACAAACGGACGTAGAAGAATGGGTCCTCACAAACTCGACGTTACCGGAACCAACACAAAGAAGCAAACACCGGAAAAGAAGCACACAACATAGTAAACAACCAACACATGAACATGGTATGATATGCGAGATGCGGGATGCGATGCGGGATGCAAAATGCAAGACGTGACAGGAAATGCATGAACCTGGCCTCAACTTGGAAAACCAAGTGTGCCACTGGATAGAGGGGAAGAAATCACCTGAAAACGATATAAAGATCATAGGAATCGGAGCTACGGTTTGGAAATGGCAAGCGTTTTACAAAACGAACCGATCTGCGATTTACAGCAAGTAGGATCCTAAATGCAACGAAATGAACATTCTACAGCCACCAAACATGAAAACAAAATACATGGCAGGGATGTACACAATATTCTTAACAAATCACTAGGACTGAGCCATGGCCAAATTCATCCATTAAGAGGTTCAAACAAGCATGGCAAAACTGAATAAGCAAAACAGATTTCAGACTTAGTGAAATTAACTCTAGTCTGAAATTTCAGACCACGATGCTCTCTTCGGAGCAGCAAAACCACATGATACAAAGCCTGAACATGACAAGTAAGAACATGGAATGGAGCTACTCAACAAGCTTAACAAAACACCCAAAGTGACCTGGGGCCAAAAGGGTTCACAAAATACTCTAACGAGCACACGAACATAGATGAAACACAATCAGTTTTCAGACTTAGTGAAAACTGAGACATGCTGAAAATATAACTCACGAAGGCATGTAAACGAGCTCGATGCACTCACTACGGTGCAAGTCATGGCAAGGCAAGCATATAACCATAAAGAAGGCACAAAATTCTAGCTAGACATGGCAAGAACAATGGCATAGCATGCATGGATCACTAGCATTAGCACCGGCAAAATCGCAAAAGAGTTCACGATCTGCCCAAATTAACAACAATGCAAAAGTTGAGCTCGAATGCATGAGATGAACATGTATGCAAATGCAATGCACGTGATGACATGATATGAGATGCATGACACGCAAGCAATGACAATGCAACAACAGCGAATAACAGAACGACACCTGGCCCAACGGACTCGGGGCGTTACATAAGGGGACTTGGATTTCCAATCCATTCGTTCCTTCGCAGGCTCCTGGAGTTTTACGGGCTCCAGTTGCATAATTTCACCCCTGCTTCCATATTACACATCGCTGGTTATGTTGCCCTTTGTGAGCTGTTTCTGAGCTGTGAGGCTCATTTCGAGCTGTGGAAGAGGCTATTCTGCCTTGTGCCCCGTACATAGGAGGGGTCACTTTATCAAGTGGGCGGAGCCGAAATATGGCACATCACCGAGACCGGATACCTGTCTGGTACCCCGAAGAAGACGTCCGAAGACTGGCCTTCAGAGTGGTTTTACATGGAGGACGTCCCCCTTCCAGACCCTATTTGGAGGGGTCTTCCCGAGTTTAACAATGCTCCTCTGAAGAAACGCCAAAGTTGGCGCCCACAGAGCCCCCAGGAGGAAGACGACGGAGAAGTCCTTTCCCTGATGGACCGGATTAAAGTGCTGGCTCAATCAGGATTGACAATAATCGAGGTTATGTCAATATGCATAATGCGGGGGGGGGGGGGGGGTGCAGCCGCTTCAATATCGAGGGCACCCCCTGTGGTGTTTTAATGGGGAAGATGATGCCACCCGCTGCGGGCGTAAGGGACCGGACTCCGCTGCTGCTCTGGCAAAAATTATGTCTGAGTTGTTCAAGGGAGAGGAAGAGGAGTTCATCCGTATTAAGCCACGTGATGGATTCTCCATGTACAACCCTCCAAGCTGGGTGAGCTGTCACTCTTTACTCCCAACCTTCCCGCATTCTTCGTCGTAAATACTCACCTTGTCATTTCACGGCAAGAACTGCGAAAAGCTATAAGGGAGGTCAACAGCCCACCTCCACAACCGGAGGATCCTGACCGGGCCCTCGATCCCGGACTCGAAGAGGATCCAGACATATTTGTGGAGCTGATAGACAGGAAATTCTATCAATTGAGCTGTGATGACGCCGTGGTGGCCATAACGGCCGATTATCCTGGACTACTCCCTGCATCGCATGTAAGAAAAAACCGGAGTCCCAACTTCCAAGAAGGATCCCCTTTTATGCACTTCACCTACCGTACACATATGGTGTTTTACAGGGAAGGCCTTCGGGACGCCGTGCCGAACCCACAGCGACTCGCCAACAAGGGGCATCGAAGCCAGGTAGGCCAAAAAGGAAGGCGGTCAGGACGGAGACGCCGGTGCAGAGGTATGACGCAAAACCTCGCTCTATGGTTGTCGTCTTTCTTAAAATATAATGACGTCCATGTTTCCTAGTAGAAAAAACGCTCACCGGACTATATCCGGAGAGGCTGCCAATCACGCCTCCACTAGTCAGGCTCCAGGGCAGACATAGAGGCAGAAGCTAACACGGGGCTGACGCCGGATGCTCCTCCTACAGAGGATGCAGACAGACTATCCTCTACAAATTCCGTAGTGGAGAGCGCCATGAATCACAAGCGTCGCCGGGTCGTACTCCGTGACGCTTGTTTCTCCCAAGAGGCGTTCGATGCCTTCGACTCAGGAGATGCGTACATCCGTGCTGCTCAAAATGGTCTTGCCAGAGCCACAGACCAGTATGTAAAGGATATACGGGTAGGAAAATCTGACGATTATATATATATATATATATATATATATATATATATATATCAGTAGCCCCTGAGACTTGAAACAGTTGACACAACTGATTTAAGGATCATTATTTGTGCAGGTTCTTACAGAGAAGAATACCCAATTGTCTCAAGAGTTGGGAGAGTGCAAACCCCAGCTACAGGCCATGGTGGCCGCATTGAAGGAGTCCAAGAAGGCCCCCTCTGGTAACACCTGCTTCTATTGCAAAGAATTACAGGTACCGGATAGTATGCGGCATGCATGCAAATATAACAGTAGATGTTGCAGATGACCCCGGAGTGAATCTGAAGGCCGTGCCGGAGGATGCGCAACGTGCTAATCAACAACTAAATGCTGGCGAGCACGTGCTTACACGGGTCAGGCAGGAAAAAAATAATCTCCAGGACGCCAATATCCGGCTGGACATGGAACCGAAAGACGTCCGAGCCCAGCTTGCGGACTCCATGAAGGAGAATAAGCGGCTTCAACGCGGCATTTTTAGTAAGTGCTTGAATGAACTTTTAAAGGAGTTCGGCGAAGAAGCCGGCTAACAGAGTTATGTCTGCAGGTATGCTGACGAGTCGTCCCGCGGAGGAGATGCCCGGGTCTTTGGGTGATCTTCTACCAGAGCTCTCACAACTGCACGAGCAAGTTCGGCAGGTGATGCAGGGTATTGCCCAAGCCTTGTGGCCATCTGCGTCCCCGCCAGGAGGCATGGGGGAGCTTATAGAGAAGCTAAAGGGAGCGCGGCGGCGCTTCCGATTATGGAAGATATCAGCCTGCCGACAAGGTGCAAGGGAAGCCTGGGCTATGGTGAAGACGCGATATACCAAGGCTAACCCAAACCACATGGCCGAGGTCGGACCTGTGGGGCCCGATGGGAAAGAGATTCCCGTCAGTTTAGTGTATGACCAAGTAGAATTAGCCGCAAAGTATTCCCAATAGGATTGTAGGCTAGACAGCCTGTTGGATGGTATAGAAGAAGAATTTAATCAGTCTTAGTGACTGTGTACTTCAAGTGACATATATAATGGCCCTAGCTGGATTGTAAATCATTTGTCATGGCGGACCTTTTCGCTTCGACCTCTGGACCTAATAGTCCGGAGTGTATCCGAATACCCGCTCGGTTATGTAAAAAGCAGGGTATGCATGGAAACCAAGCGTAGGGGTCATAAGTGCTTGAACAGACAAGTACCAAACTAGCTATGTTATATTACATGGGTAGTAAGAAACATCTTCCAGGGAGAATAGTTCCGTTAAGGGTTCCTTTCCCTGGGTACGCATGCCCTAATGTGCATGTCCGAACTGCGAAAAGAGACACAGGCTATAAACATCTGGGGGCATGTGTCAATTTAAATAAAAGTCATCTTTAACTCACCGACCGAATATTCCCTTAAGAACACTAGCTTTCGGCTTCACCCAGTCTGAGGTACACATCCGGCTGACCCGGCAGTAACAATCGCAGAGGTGCTCCCCTTATGCCCTAGCCGAATTAACGAGAACGTAGGGCATAAATACAAGAGCGAGGCAACCCAGCTTGGCCAAAACTTAAGTCATATCGATGCATATAATGGCGAAAAGAGGTACATGCGGAAGAATAACACATGTGTGGGACATAAAGCCCAGAAAAATAGGTACATTAAGCTTCTGTATAAGAAGCCCCCAGGTATAATGAGTATGGTTAGCGCGTCAAGATTGTGTAACCAAGACACAAGTTTAGCCTTTTAGGGACTTGAGGAGAATAAAAATAGAGAAAGAGAGAAAAGACAGATATGCAAAAAACTGACGGAGGTAAGGAGACGAACATAGAGTCCGGCACTAGGCATAGAATCTTCGGAGTCTGGCTGCGTTCCATGGGTTTGGCTCGAGTCGATTGTCCGATGCATCCCGCAAACGGTACGCTCCACCGGTCAGAACCTGGTCAATAATGAAGGGACCTTCCCATTTGGGCTTGAGCTTGTTGTTTTCCTTCTCCGGCAGGCGTAGAACTAGTTCGCCAATGTTATAGGTTTTGGCCCGTACTTCTCTGCTTTGATACCTTCGAGCCCGTTGCTGATAGAATGCGGAACGGGCTTTTGCCACATCACGCTCCTCCTCCAGGGCGTCCAAACTGTCATGCCGATCGAGCTCGACCTCTTTTTCTTCGTACATGCGCACTCGAGGTGAGTCATAAATTATGTCGCAAGGCAGAACCGCCTCTGCGCCGTACACCATAAAAAACGGTGTGTATCCGGTAGTGCGATTCGGCGTGGTCTGCAGCCCCCATAGTATGGAGTCAAGTTCCTCTACCCAGTGCGTGTTTGATTCCTTTAAGGACCGCACTAATCTGGGTTTGATGCCGCTCATGATAAGACCATTTGCTCGCTCGACTTCACCGTTAGTTTGCGGGTGATAGACAGAAGCATAATCGAGCTTGATGCCCATGTTGCTGCACCAAAGTTCCACCTCGTCGGCTGTAAAGTTCGTGCCATTGTCAGTGATGATGTTGTGGGGGATGCCATAATTGTGTACAACCCTAGATATGAAGTCTATCACCGGTCCGGATTCAGCCGTTTTGACAGGTTTGGCTTCTATCCATTTGGTGAATTTATCCACCATGACTAGTAAGTATTTTTTCTTATGGGTTCCCCCTTTAAGGGGTCCGGCCATATCAAGCCCCCAGACCGCAAAGGGCCAAGTAATGGGGATTGTTTGGAGAGCGGTAGGCGGCATATGGCTTTGGTTTGCAAAAAGCTGGCAACCGACGCAATGTTGGACCAGATGTTGTGCATCTGCTCGGGCCGTCGTCCAATAGAAACCTCTACGGAAGGCCTTGCTTACAAGGGCCCGGGATGCAGCGTGATGGCCGCCGAGTCCAGCATGGATTTCTGCCAAAAGCTTCCGCCCTTCCTCCTCGTAGATGCACCTTTGAAGGACTCCGGTAGTGCTTTTCTTATAAAGCTCTCCCTCATGGACCTTGTAGGCTTTAGATCGCCGCACTATGCAGTGTGCCTCATTTTGGTCCTCGGGTAGTTCCTGCCTGGTTAGGTAGGCTAGGAATGGTTGTGTCCACGGGGCGATGATGACCATTATCACATGGGCTGAAGGTGTTATTTCGATGGCAGAGCCTCCGATTGTGTCAGAGTGTTCGGTATCTGATGTTGTGGCCGGGTTCGGATTATTGTTACCGGTGTCCCCCTCGCATACCACGGATGGCTTCAACAGTTTTTCCAGGAAGATGTTGGGTGGGACAGGGTCGCGTTTAGCGCCGATACGGGCGAGGATATCCGCCGCCTGATTGCTTTCCCGAGCCACATGGTGGAATTCAAGCCCCTCAAACCGAGCTGACATCTTGAGGACGGTGTTGCGATATGCCGCCATTTTCGGATCCTTGGTATCGAAGTCTCCATTTATTTGAGATATTGCGAGGTTTGAGTCCCCACGCACTTCCAGGCGTTGAATGCCCATGGAAACTGCCATCCGGAGACCGTGTAACAGGGCCTCGTATTCGGCTGCGTTATTGGAGTTTGTGTATAGTATTTGGAGTACGTATTGCACTGTATCTCCGGTGGGGAACGTCAGGACGACGCCAGCCCCCAGACCAGCCAGCATTTTAGAGCCGTCAAAGTGCATGATCCAATTGGAGTACGCGTCGTACTCATTAGGGAGTTTGGCTTCTGTCCATTCGGCGACGAAATCGGCCAGTACTTGTGACTTAATGGACCGTTGTGGTCTATATGTTATGTCGAATGGGAGGAGCTCAATAGCCCATTTGGCAATCCGGCCCATGGCATCGCGGTTGTTTATTATGTCATTGAGTGGTACTTCGGAGGCCACCGTAATTGAACACTCTTGAAGGTAGTGTCGTAATTTCCGGGATGCCATGAATACCGCGTATGATATCTTTTGATAATGTGGGTACCGTGATTTGCATGGAGTGAGGACAGTGGATACATAATATACCGACTTTTGAAGTGGGAATTTATGTCCGTCCGTCTCTCGTTCGACGACGAGCACTGCGCTTACAACTTGGTGAGTTGCCGCTATATATAACAACATTGGTTCGCCGACATTTGGCGCGGCCAAGATTGGGTTGGTGGCCAGGATGGCTTTTATTTCTTCCAATCCGGCCATGGCTGCATCCATCCACTCGAAGTGTTCGGTGCGCCGAAGAAGGCGATAAAGGGGGAGTGCCTTTTCTCCTAATCGGGAGATAAAGTGGCTTAAGGCCGCCACACATCGAGTTAACTTCTGGATTTGCTTGAGGTCAGTTGGGATAGCCAACTGCGACAGTGCCCGGATCTTAGCCAGATTTGCTTCAATTCCTCTGCTGGAGACGATAAAGCCCATGAGCTTTCCGGCGGGTACGACGAAAACGTATTTTTCCAGATTGAGCTTAATGTCGTATGTTCGGAGATTGTCGAACATGAGCCTCAAGTCATCTATTAAGGAGTCGACGTGTCTGGTTTTAAGGACCACATCGTCGACGTATGCCTCCACTGTTTTGCCGATCTGCTTTTCCAGACATGTCTAAATCATGCGCTAATATGTTGCGCCGGTGTTTTTGAGACCGAAGGGCATTGTGTTAAAACAGAAGGGGCCGCATGGAGTGATAAATGCCGTTGCGGCTTGATCGGACTCCACCATCTTAATTTGGTGGTAACCAGAGTATGCGCTGAGGAAGCACAATGAGTCGTGTCCCGCGGTAGCGTCGATAATCTGATCGATGCGAGGGAGGGGGAAGGGATCCTTTGGGCAAGCCTTATTAAGGTCCTTGAAGTCGACGCATAGGCGCCAGGATTTGTCCTTCTTTCGCACCATCACCAGGTTTGCTAGCCAGTCTGGATGCTTTATTTCTCTAATGAATCCGGCCTCCAGTAACTTGGCTAGCTCCTCTCCCATGGCTTGTCGCTTAGGTTCGGAGAAACGCCGAAGAGTCTGCTTGACCGGCTTGAATCCTTTTAGAATGTTAAGGATATGCTCGGCCAGCCTGCATGGGATTCCTGGCATGTCTGAAGGATGCCAGGCGAATATGTCCCAATTCTCGCGCAGGAACTCCTGTAGTGCGGCGTCTACGGTGGGGTTTAACTGTGCCCCGATAGATGCTGTTTTTGTAGGGTCCGTTGGATGGACTTGGAATTTGACTATTTCATCCGCTGGTTTGAAAGAGGTGGACTTGGATATTTTGTCTAGTATCACGTCATTCCTGTCCACTGTGGAGCGCAGCGCGGTTAACTCCTCCGCCACAAGGGCTTCGGATAATGCCTCGAGCGCTAGTGCGGTTGTTTTGTTCTCGGCGCGGAGTGCTATGTCCGGATCACTAGCTAGAGTGATGATTCCATTGGGCCCGGGCATTTTGAGCTTCATGTACCCATAATGGGTATGGCTTGGAAGATCATGAATGCCTCCCACCCTAGAAGGGCGTGGTATCCGCTACTGAACAGAGCCACTTGGAATGTAATTTCCTCGGACCTGTAATTCTCCTGAGTGCTGAATACCATATCTAGTGTGATTTTCCCAGCGCAATGTGCCTCCCGGCTAGGGATGATTCCTCGGAAGGTCGTGCTTCTTTGCTCAATATGGTTGCTGTCTATTTCCATTTTTTGAAGAGTCTCCTCATAAATGAGGTTTAATCCGCTGCCGCCGTCCATGAGCACTTTAGTGAGCCGAAAGCCGTCCACAATTGGACTAAGGACCAAGGCGGCTGGTGCTCGGGCTATTCGGAATTTAGGTTCGTCACTGGCATTGAAGGTGATAGCTGTGTCGCTCCATGGATTTATTGCTGCCACATGGCAGACTTCGGCAAGGCTGCGGAGTGCTCGCTTACGCCTATTATTTGAGGCGAAGGTCTCGAAGACTGTCAATACTGTATTGTTATCCATGGGAAGGTGCTCTGAGGTGTTTTGGATAAGGAGATCCTCACCGCTTTTTGCCACCTGCCGGAGTACCCAACATGCTCTAAGGCTGTGTGTTGGTATGGTATCTGTTGTACTATGAATTTTGCAGGGCCCGTTAAGCCATCCCTCCAATACGGTTCCACGCCCTGTAGTGGGCTTTTGCTTCTTTGTAATTGAGTCGGGCGACTTATGAGAGTGCACCCTTTTAGTTCGGACTGGGGGTTTTGTCAGAGCCGGATAAACCCGAAATTTTGTTTGGGTTTTCCAGGCGCTTTCCATTGCACAGTACTTCCGTACTATGGCCGCCAAGTCAGCGAAGTGTGCTATGTCACAGCAACTTATGGCGTTGAGGATTCCCTTGTCCGTGCAATTGTTGCAAAAGAATGAAATTGCGTCTTCCTCGCGACAGTCCTTGACCTTATTTATTATAAGGAGGAATCTGTCACAATAGTGATGTACTGTCTCTTGGGGCTCTTGCCTAATGTGGGAAAGATCGTTCGTATCTGGGTGGGTGGGTGGATTTAAGTCTAGACCTTGACCCAATCTGAGACCCCGGGGAGGGGGAGTTTCTGATCTTGGAAGTTCGGGCTCCAGGATGTTGCGCCGCAGGTTCGGTATGCAGCCTAATTCTAGGTTCAGGGTTAGGGCGATGTCCTCCTGTGAGCGGGTATCCGGCTCAGAGAGCTCGGGAATCGGGACATAGTTCGTCCTCAGGATAGAGGGAGAATCGCCGCATTGCTCCTCCACCACCGCTATCTGATGGGTGACCGGTGGAGAGTTAATTTCCCTTTGGTCGGGTTTAAGCCCAATCCGATCGTAGTCCGTAGTGACTCCCAGAGTGGCGATGCGATCCAAGAGCTCGCTCAACAAGGAGAGCTCCCTTGAATCCATTTGCTCGGCGAATTTCGAGCCGATGTGAAGGCTATTTTCGATGACCCGAGAAGTCATCGTCGGCGCAGCGGCTGAGCGGGCGATCATGGCGAAGCCGCCTAGTCGGAGAGTTTGGCCTACAGCGAGGGCTCCCCTAGAGGTGATGTTATCCTTGACAACGAGACGAGCTATCCCTTCATATGATGACGACATAGTGGAACTCTCAATGAAAGCACCAATGTCGGTGTCAAAACCGACGGATCTCGGGTAGGGGGTCCCGAACTGTGCGTCTAAGGTGGATGGTAACAGGAGGCAGGGGACACGATGTTTACCCAGGCTCAGGCCCTCTTGATGGAGGTAATACCCTACGTCCTGCTTGATTGTTCTTGGTGATATGAGTATTACAAGAGTTGATCTACCACGAGATCGTAGAGGCTAAACCCTAGAAGCTAGCCTATGGTATGATTGTATGTTGTCCTACGGACTAAACCCTCTGGTTTATATAGACATCGAAGGGGGCTAGGGTTACACAAGGTCGGTTACAAGGGAGGAGATCTATACATCCGTATTTCCTAGCTTGCCTTCCACGCCAAGGAGAGTCCCATCCGGACACAGGACGAAGTCTTCAATCTTGTATCTTCGTAGTCCAACAGTCCAGCCAAAGGATATAGTCCGGCTGTCCGGAGACCCCCTAATCCAGGACTCCCTCAACCGGGATGATGAAGATGGCCACCGGAGAAGGATTCCCCCCTCCGGCAGGGTGCCGAAACAGGTCTAGATTGGCTTTCGGTGGCTACGGAGGCTTCTGGCGGCGAAACTCCCGATCTATTGTGTTCCCCGATAGTTTTAGGGTATATGGATATATATATAGGCGGAAGAAATACGTCAGGGGAGCCACGAGGGGCCCACGAGGGTGGAGGGCGCGCCTAGGGGGGTGGGCGCGCCCCCTGCCTCGTGGCTTCCTCATTGCTTTCTTGACGTGGACTCCAAGTCTCCCGGGTTGCTTTCTTTCCAAAAATAACTTTTCCGAAGGTTTCATTCCGTTTGGACTCCATTTGATATTCCTTTTCTTCGAAACCCTAAAACAAGGAAAAAAACAGAAACTGGCACTGGGCTCTAGGTTAATAGGTTAGTCCCAAAAATCATATAAAATAGCATATAAATGCATATAAAACATCCAAGGTTGATAATATAATAGCATGGAACAATCAAAAATTATAGATACATTGGAGACGTATCACCGCCGCCAAGCCCTAAACTCTCTCGGGAGGGCTGATCTGGAGTCCGTTCGGGGCTTCGGAGAGGGGAATCCGTCGCCATCAGCATCGTCAACCTTCCTCCATCACCAATTTCATAATGCTCACCACCGTTCGTGAGTAATTCCATCATAGACTTGCTAGACAGTGATGGGTTGGATGAGATTTATCATGTAATCGAGTTAGTTTTGTTAGGGTTTGATCCCTAGTATCCATTATGTTCTGAGATTGATGTTGCTATGACTTTGCTATGCTTAATGCCTGTCACTAGGGCACGAGTGCCATGATTTCAGATCTGAACCTATTATGTTTTCATGAATATATGTGAGTTCTTGATCCTATCTTGCAAGTCAATAGTCACCTATTATGTGTTATGATCCGTTAACCCCGAAGTGACAATAATCGGGATACTTACCGGTGATGACCGTAGTTTGAGGAGTTCATGTATTCACTATGTGTTAATGCTTTGGTCCGGTACTCTATTAAAAGGAGGCCTTAATATCCCTTAGTTTCCAATAGGACCCCGCTGCCACGGGAGGGTAGGACAAAACATGTCATGCAAGTTCTTTTCCATAAGCACATATGACTATATTCGGAATACATGCCTACATTACATTGATGAACTGGAGCTAGTTCTGTGTCACCCTATGTTATAACTGTTGCATGATTGATCGCATCCGACATAATTATCCATCACTGATCCATTGCCTACGAGCTTTTCATATATTGTTCTTCGCTTATTTACTTTTCCGTTGCTACTGTTACAATCACTATAAAACCAAAACTGTTACCGTTACTTTTGCCGCCGTTACCACTACTATCATATTACTTTGCTACTAAATACCTTTTTGTAAATATTAAGTTATCCAGGTGTGGTTGAATTGACAACTCAACTGCTAATACTTGATAATATTCTTTGGCTCCCCTTGTGTCGAATCAATAAATTTGGGTTGAATACTCTACCCTTGAAAACTGTTGCGATCCCCTATACTTGTGGGTTATCAACATCCTTTTCAAATGGCTCTAGAAATATGCTAGTAGGATGAGGCATACAATTTCCTTCTGGCTTATGTTATGTCATAGGATAAACACCGAGGGTCTACTCAAGAGGAATGGTTCTTTCATATGAATGAGTACAATTGCACTCTATGTCAAAACAACACCGAAGAAACTAAAATGCATCGCGGGGACTCTGTCATTCCCAACAAAGATGGTGCACTTCAATTTTTTATGATGCAACTCTTGCTACACAAAAACTTCCCATGTAAATTGCAATGGATGTGATCATTGTCGATTGTGATCGGTTGCTGAAATATTTTCTTTTGGCCGGAAAACTACATTAGCTTTGCCCGGGTGATAATTTATCCCGAGGTCGTAGTCCTTAACCAACTCGAGCCATCGTCGTTGTCGAAGGTTCAAATTAGGCTGAGTGAATATATACTTGAGACTCTTGTGGTCAGTAAATATCTGGCACTTCTTTCCAATCAGATAGTGTCTCCAGATCTTCAAAGCGTGCACCACCGCGGCCAATTCCAAATCATGAGTAGGATAGTTTCCTTCGTGTTGCCGCAGTTGTCGGGATGCATGAGCCACCACTTTGCCATCTTGCATGAGTACACATCCAAGCCCTTTTATGGATGCATCGCCGTAGACATCAAAACTGTGGTAGATGTCTGGAAGAGTTAATACTGGTGCCGATGTCAGCCTGATTTTTAACTCATTGAAACTCCGTTCGCAGTCCTTAGTCCATTCAAACTTCTTATCCTTCTTTAAGAGCTCAGTCATTGGCTTGGCGATCTTGGAGAATGCTTCAATAAAACGGCGATAATATCCGGCTAGTCCAAGGAAACTCCGGATTTCTGAGACTATTATGGGTGCCGACCAATCAAGTACACCCTTCACCTTGCTTGGATCCACTGAGATTCCTTCTGCCGAGAGGACATGCCCAAGAAATCCCACTTGCTGGAGCCAAAACTCACATTTGCTGAATTTGGCATAAAGTTGATGGTCGCGAAGCCTTTGTAAAACTGCTCGGAGATGCTCCTTGTGTTTATCTTTGCTCTTGGAGTAAATGAGTATGTCGTCAATGAACACTGCCACAAATTTGTCCAAGAAAGCCATAAACACCTTGTTCATCATATGCATGAAGAAGGCCGGGGCGTTGGTGAGGCTAAATGACATAACGGTATACTCATAAAGACCGTATCGAGTGGTGAACGCGGTCTTAGGAATATCCTCCTTCTTTATCTTGAGCTGATGATATCCGGTCTCAAATAAATTTTGGAGAATACTTTGGCCCCGCTGAGTTGATCAAACAGATCGTCAATCCTTGGCAGTGGATACTTGTTCTTGATGGTGACGTCATTCAGCTATCGGTAGTCTACGCACATTCGTAGACTGCCATCCTTTTTATCCATGAATATCGCTGGTGACCCCCATGGTGAAGAGCTTGGGCGGATGTATCCTTTCTGCAGCATCTCATCTAGTTGTTTCTTCAATTCCACCAATTCGGATGAAGGCATCCGATAACATTTCTTGTGTATCGGGGTGGTTCCGGGCACCAAGTAAATTGCAAACTCCAATTTTCGGTGTGGTGGCATGCCTGGTAATTCTTCAGGAAATACATCTGGATACTCACTGACCACTGGAATTAATTCCACCTCTTCTGCCACGGCTGCGAAAACCATATCTTTCGTGGGTATGCGCTTGCGGGCATAAAAACTTGTGGTGCGACCTTCCGTATTTTTCAGGGTAACTTCTCTGGTCGCACAACTGATGCATAATTGGTATTAGGTTAACCAATTCATGCCCAGAATAACATCCAATTTGTTGGAGTCGATGATTATCAAAGATGTTGGAAACTTGACGCCCTTTATGTCAATTTCCAAATTACGGCAGACGAGATTGCTTCTGAGTAGGGATCCCGGGGATTGTACCAGCATGTGTTTTCCCAAAATCGAGCAAGCAAAATTGTTTTGGGAAGCAAAACTCCACGAAATAAAAGAGTGGGAAGCCCCGGAATCAAATAAATACGACGGGTATGTCATTAACAAGGAACATACCAATGACGACTTTTGGGTCCTCTTGGGCTTCGTCTGCGGAGATATGATGGATTTGCCCCTAGATCATATCTGGGGCGGAATACGGCTCCATGTAGTTGACTTGCGGATGGAATGGAGTTGCTTGTTTGTTGTTCTTGGGACACTGTCTGGCGTAGTGTGCAGTTTGACCAAAGCTGAAGCATGAATTGTTGCGCTGACAATCTTCGCGCACCCGGGCTAGTCACGTCATTCTTGACTTGAGTGGTAGTCTTGTTGACATTCGGCTGCCAGTTGGGTTTGTACTCAACTTGAGTCTGTTGCCAAGTACGAGCCTTCTGCACTAGTTGCATATCCTTCTTCGGCTCGAATTTGCGCTTGTGGTTGTTAACAGCTGGCTTGTTGTCGTGGAGGAGCTTGTGTTCCCTTTCTGCGATGAGGGCCTTGTTCACCAGAGTCAGGATGTCCGGGAAATCAAACATGTTGAGAGTGCGCCTGAGATGCTGATTCAGTCCTCTAAGAAATCTGTCGATCTTCTGTTCTTCTGTGGCCACATCATGGAGAGAATAGCGGGCCAAATGGTTGAATTTATTCAGATACTCGCTGACTGTCATGCTGCCTTGAGTGAGGACGAGGAATTCACACTGCTTGATTTTCATAATTCCGGTGGGAATATGATACTTGCGGAAATGATCCTTGAATTTTGTCCAAGTAATTTCCTCGTCCGCGGGCCATATTGCCTTGGCATTATCCCACCATATAGCGGCAGCTCCTTCGAGATAATGCATTGCGAAGGGAACCATGTATCCTTCTTCAGTGCGAGCAATCTCCATTTTCCTTTCAATAGTTCTTAACCAATCATGGGCGTCCAATGGATCAATAGCTTGACTGAAGCTGGGAGGCTTGGTTCGCTAAAAATCTAACAGCTTGGAGTGATGACCATTCTGGTTTCCATTCTGCCCAACCATAACTTGCACACTTTTCAATATTTCTAGCAGATCGTTGCTCCTTCTTTCTTCAAACATTCGCAGAATTTGCTCAGTGGAAGGCGGATGTGGTGGTGGAGACGGAGGTGGCTGGTATGGCTCGGGGGGATGTCCTGCCTGTCTTGTGGAGCGACGGACAGGGATATCCTCACTAGCTTGACTGCTACTGCTTCCACGCGTCATCCTATTATTCGTTTTCCCAACACATAGCAACCATGATGAGAAAATTCCAAAATGGGAGGAAAGCCAATGACAAATCCCGGAAGAAAACAACGAATGAAAACCAAAGCGAATAAAAAGTTCCAACATAATTATACATAGACTTAACATGAAAGTACACATCACAACGGGTCTACTACCCTCATACATGAAACTAAGCATCATGACGTGTGCGATTACACTCATACATCATACTCATAACTAGAGCGATACTCTAACGGTCTACTGCTCGGACGGTGCTGCTGCAGGCTCCTCTCCTGAGCCGGATCTAGATCCTGAATTGATAGTAGAGACCTCCGGGTTAAGAGAGACGCGCTGGCGCTACCTCGAGGGCTCTCCCTCAGGGGCAGGAGCGGGATGGGATCTAAGCATAGGAGCGGCAGGAGTAGCGACAAGGGAAGCCCACGCAGCAGGAGCACTGCGAGGGGTCACCGTCAGAGGGTTAACGGCACCCTGAGAAGTCACAGGTGGAACGGAGACTGGAGGAACTGGAGTAGTGTAGATGACAGTAGGAAGAGGGTTCCTAGCACAAGGAGCGGCGAGAGCTGTCCGGGCGCGTGAAATCTCCCGAGCTAACTCATAGTTAAGGAGATAACTGGCCGTGATGTAGCAAGAAAGGTGACTAGTGGGACGATCGCACGCCGGATTAATCAAAGGAAAGTGGATACGCCCATTCTCGTGCAGAGATGGGTAGTAGAAAATACCTAGGTGAGTGTGCATGCTTACCTCGTTGTAGAAACAAGAGCCTTAGCAGCAAACTGAACCGCCTGAGATGGCGTAGAAGCAAGACCACTTTTAGAAGAACGAGTGTAAGCGCCGGAAGGGGAACTGTGGTATAGACTGACCTCAGCATAATACTCATACAATGCACCGGCCAGATGCTCCCGTACACCTGATACTCTGGATCAGCACCCTCTGGGTAGAGTCGTCGCCACACATTCTGAAGCAGGTGTGGCGATGTGTACGGAGCTGGCTCAGGATGGTACAAGATTGATACTGGAGCCATCTACACTCATAAACCATACGGTTAGTAATAACAACAAATAAACATGCATGCAATGCAGCAACCAATTTTCTATGACTACCAGCACTCAAACAAAGGTACCTAGCGTTTCACTAATGCACTAACGGTATACCGTGTCCTACAATCAGCGCGGCTCTGATACCAAGCGTTGTGGCACCCCGGCTCAGAGCAACCGGTTTACCTTGCATTGCCAGCCCAGAGATCTAGTCTTCTGGCAATACACAACAAAATGGTATAGAAACAACCGCTTTATTGATGCTGGCGGATTAAATAAGTCTGCTATACACATTGAGATACGAGGCCAAGCGGCACACACGGTGCTGCTGAACAGTATGTACATTATTTAATGAACATGGTGAGGGCCTCGATAACACGAGCTACGCGGCAGTGGAAGAACGACGAAGTGGAAACTCCATAGCACAGGGACACCAACGTGGACACGGCCTAGACACTAGATGCGCTTCGATGCGAACCAACTTGCCCAAAGCTGGCATAACATGCCAGGTCAGTACATTGAATGTACTTGCAAGCTCACAACAAACATAAGCACAATGACATACAATATCATGACAATTAATTAGATTAATGCAAGGCAAGAACTACTACAGATGCAAAGAAAACCAATACGTGCACCGAGTCTCATAGACTCGCTTACCAGACGGTTACCTCGTAACCAAACGGTGACCATACCTGGGTCACAACTAAAACCAAACACTCATGAACAACTCACGAGTTCATGAATCACACGAAACACAATGCACCACAACAATCATTTTAGTTTGCAAGATTAATTATAAAATTTGATCCATGGTGTGACTTACTTCCGAGCTATGCCCATAACCGAGGACGCGGCTATCGATAGATTAAATACACTCTGCAGAGGTAGCGCACTTTACCCACACTACAGAACACTGGCCTCGCACTCCCATTCGGGTGGACCAAAGCATTCCAACGAAACCCTCCCTTTGTCATGGCACTCTCCCGGCCACTCCGACCAACTCCCTCTCAGGGCTACGTCTTGGGTGGCCCCGTGTCTACCAAAGACACCAACGGCCACCGTCGTGGCAAAACGGTCCCAAACAGGGACAAGGTACCAAAAAATAAAAAAACGAGCACACAAGGTTATGTCTGCTTACCGGGCCAGGGTATGCACTCCCATAACCTTCCCTCGCGGGAGGTACCGGTGAGAGGCACAACAAAGGACCGAATCAAGACCTTCCCACAAGGTAAATGTGGTCGCGCTGAATAAAAACCCGATTCAGTGGCACCATGATGTGATCAACATCATATTCAAGTTGAACTTAATCCAATTTAACTTTTACAAAAACTTTTTAGAAAATAACAATGATACTACGCCATAACCATGCAACTAATCGACATGCAACGCAAACAACTCATAGACATGGATCAATCTTATCAACATAATTATCTTGCACTACTCAAGATCAAAACTTCTCTGGTTATAACTCATTTTTATTATCAAGCAATATTTTTATTAGCTCATCATTTAAATGAAAAATATCACTTCATAAAAGAACTATCATTATTTACCATAGCAATATAACTAGTGCAAAATCTTATTCTACTTGACTAAACAAGTTCATGCATTTAACCAGTAACTAAAACAAGCATATCAAGCATGGTAAACTAACTAGCAATCAACAATATATATATATATATATATCAAATTTTAAATGCAAATAAAAACTCATATTCAAGTAGAAAATCATAGATATTGAAATAACATCATCCAAATGCTGGTGTGGCTTGCCTTAGTGTAGAGGAGGATCACACCCCTCTTGGTTTGCTTCAAGACAAGCTTCTCCTTCTGAAAAGAATTTAAAACCACAAAAACAATTATCAAAAATCATTCTGAAATTTACTAGAAATTCTAGGCAGCAAGGAAAAATCCACCTTTTGGTGTGCTGCTAGAGCTTTCTGAAATAAAGACGATGCAAAAAGAATCAAATCATTTGGACTTATTGTTTAGAAATGGTGGATGGTCAAAGTTTAGTCAAATTTCTGAATAAATTTGAATTAAACAGAAATCCTCGGGGGTGACGTCGAAGGCGTAAAGCAAGAGTGCGCCTCCACTCGTACTGCTTCGGGCGCGAGTGGTGAGGCTGACAGGTGGGTCCCGCACATCAGGAGAGAGAGGGGAAAGTGAGGTCAGAGAGGGGCGGCGCTTCGTCGGAGCTCACGCCGGCAACGAGGGGGTTTGGGGCTAGGCTAGAGGGATAGGATTGAAGCTGGGCTCATGGCGCACCTGCCCGTACCCGTGGCTTGGCTTGGGGTGGACGGAGCTGCTTGCGGTCGAGCTCGCAAGCCTAAGTGGCGGACGGGGTTCGCCGGAGTGGTTGAAGACGACGGCTAGGGGCGGCTCCGAGGGCTCAGCGGCGTCCATGCAGCACCAACCGACCCCCAATGCCCAGTCCGAGGAGCTGCTTGAGCTCGAGAGGCACCGGAGAGTGGTGGCCTTGCTGCGGAGGTCGCCGGAGTTCTCTAGTCGGGGTGACTGCTAGAGGCCTGCCCGACCGAGCTGTGGCCCGTCTACGTGTTCATGGAGGTGGTAAGGAGTGGTGCGTGGCTAGGAATCAAGGAGGGGGCGCTATAAATAGCCGGAGCGAGGGGGAAGTGTCACCGCCGAAGCTCTCTAGAAGCCGGCGAACGGCGACGAAACGCTCCAATGCGAGGGGGCAAGCGTGCAGCGTCAACGCAGGAGCTGCCCACGCTCGCGGACGAGCACAGGAGGCGGTGGAAGAAGCGGACAAGGGCACGCGCGCACTGTGGTTTTTGGCCGCGACATGCCCGTGCTTGTTGCGGCGTCTCCGGCGTCGGGGAGCGCCAGGGAGAGGTCAATGGTGATGGGTCGCGGTTGTAGGTGCGGCACGACAGGCGCCGGCGATCGCTGGATCGAGCACGCGCTGAACAGAGAGGAAGGCGCCATCCAGAGCACGTTGAGACGCTGCCAGGCACCGTGTCTTCACACGGTCACCACGCTGGCATGGTCAAGACGATGCCCAAACGCTGCCAAACTATGTCTACGCTCTAGTCCATGCAATGTTTAGTCTAGGAAAGTTGAAAGCTCATACCCAGGCCGACCAGACTTGACTCAACTAAGCTGGCAAGTTTCTGACCAGAAACTTGGTCGCCAAGTTATGCAATCTTCTAGAAGGCCATTAGGGCTGATCTCCTGGGGTTTAGGTTTTCTTAGGAGGGTAAGCAAGCTCAAGAAAGATAAGGGCCAAAAGATCAAGGAAAAATGTACTTGATCTACAAATTGGAATTTTAGGCCAGAAGATAAATGATTTTCTATAGCAAAAATATTACAAAACGTCATGCAATATTTTTGCTTGGGAAGGTGTGCCAAGGTTCAAAGAATATTCAGGAATTATTTCAGATTTTTTGGAGCAAGAAAAATTGGGGTTGCTTTGGAGCACAAGTTTCTGAATAGAGTGTCAGAGAGAAAAATGAATATTTTTCTTTTATGAAAAATATTCATTTGATTATTTTTGGGGATTTATCATAGGAATAAAGTTGAATGAGGAGTAGATAGGTCACTTGGGTGAAAGTCAAGGATATGCCCAAGTGACAAGTCCATTTGAAATGATTCCAAAACCCAAACCAAAGCAAGGCAAAAACCAAGTCCGAAAACAGAGAGAAGGCAAGTCCGAAAAAAGAGAGAAGGCAAAATCCAGGCTATCACACCCTGAGGCCTGGGCCACCTCAACAAGGTGCGTGGATTCTAGGTGGGTCCCATGGTCAGCCTCGGGTGCCCCCCAGCTTTATATGCCTCTAAAACCCTCCATCTCGGATTTTGTACGACATGGAGGCGCCACCACCATTGTTTTCCTCCCGGAGTGCTTCTGGAGGCTATGCTATTTCCTTCAGAGAGGAGGATTCTTCGGTGACATCATCATCAAACCCTTTTCCATCATCACCGTCATGTTTTCCACTACTATGTCTGAGTAATCCGCTATAGGCACATCTGATGGATGGGAACTGGATGGGATTTATCATGTATTAGACTTCATGTTGATGGGGGAATGATCCCTAGTGTAATGATTCTTCGTGGAGCGATGTTGTTATGACTTTGTTGTGCCCAATGCTTATTACTAGGGTTCGGGTAATATGATATCAGATCTGAACTTATATGCCATTTATGTCTATTTGTTCTTGGTTGTACCACGCAAGTTGTATGCAACCTATCATAGTTTCAAACCGGAGACCCCAAAAGTGACAACCCGGGATATCAATGGGAGTTGCTATGAGTTGAGGATAACATGTATTCATAGAGTGTTAATGCATTTTTTGGTATACCTTAATTACCCATAGTTTCTAATAGGACCCCTTGATAAGGAAGGGTAGGACTGTAGATGAGAGGCAGTCTCTTGTTAAACACGTCTTTCAAGTTATGGAATGCATGCCTACACATAACACATAATCATAAACATGAGCTAGGTAGTGACCCACGTGGATTAATTGTCTTTGCATATAAAATCATCCATGCAACATCCCATTATCCATCACTATGCTTATGTTTTAAAGCTTCCGTTGGCCCTCTTGAAGTTACTTGTACTTGGCAACTGATGAGTATTTTTTGCTGCTGTGAAATTGCTTTGTTACAAACACCACCACATTATTCATCATATTGTTGTTACAACTAATAATTTTTGCAAGAAAGTACTTGTGTTAGGTGTGGTTGAATTGATAACTCAACCGCTAAAGTTTACAAGTATTCTTTGGCCTCCCTTGTATTGTCAATGGGTTGTATTACTTCCATCGGAGACTGTTACGCCCCCTGCACTTGTGGGTTATCAACCGTCTCCATGTCCGAGTAAACTCCCCAGTTCTCGGGGATACGAAGGAACCCTAGTATGTGTATGGAATGAATACCGATATGATACATGATCCTCTTTTGAATGTTTATGTTAATGTTCTTCCAAATGTTGTGTGAAAGTCGATCGCACACATTTGCCTTTATGGGTGGGAAGGACATTACTACCATTGCAGTGATGGGTTGAGGAGGTTCGTGCTCTGCCAAAAGCTACCTCCCGCCTTCCCTGACCTCTTGATAGGGGAATAGCATAGACCTCCTTTAAGTCGCCCCCACGAGGATAGTAGCTATTTTGCTGAACAAATTCAAAATACTCTAACCAGTTCATGAACTTTTGATTGATATCCAACACAACATATTTGCAGATTTACAGAAATGAAGAGAAACCATGTTTTAAGCTTATACTAATAAAAGGATTAGCAGATAGTTTTGCTAAACAGATTCAAAATTTGACATTAAAAAAATAAAAAATATCTAGTAAATAATACATGTTTTTAGTAGTAATCTGGGAAATTTGGAACTTAAGTGGACAAGTGAACCGGGAGATGATGACTATTTAGCTAGACCGATCCAAATGTTTGTTCAAGATTTAATACTTTTCTTTTTTGCGAGAATTTTTTAATATTTTTCAAAAAGTACAAAAAAAATCCTGCAAATACTAGATGTTTCCAGCAGTAACCTGGGACTATTTAAGGTTATTCTCACAAAAGGATTAGGAGGTAATTTTATTTTCTTTAAAATGATGCTTAATTTTCTCGTCGTTAACTTTGAGCCTGGCAAATGCACGAGGCTCCCAGGTGCCACACACCCCTATATGAATATAGCATTAAAAAATATCAGAAAATTTATAAAGTTGAATTTTGGGATATTAAACATGGGTGCCCGTTATACACCTGTATCTAGTTTCATGGGGAATGGATGCCAGCCATATCTATGGCAATGAAAATACGGTCTGACATACGATCCTCCAAATTTTTTGCTTTATACATAGGTTTTTTTTACCTTTTTACCAAGATTCCCATGACACCCATTCCACACGAAATTGAACACGGGTGTACAACGGACACCCAGGTTTGATATCCTAACTTTTCAGATTTTATTAGAATTTTGTGGTTTATTTTTTAATATTATATTCATATATAAGGGTGTGTGGCATCCGAAAGCCACAAATCCTCATCCTTTGAACCCGCCCTATATTATTTTTCTGGACCCGTCATTGCGAGTGGGTCTCCGTTGAAAGAACATAGCGAGAGAACCTAAAATACATAATCGAGGAAATATGAAAGCACCCGTGCGAGGATGCGTTGGTTTCACCATAAAGAATCAAACCATCCTAAGCTACGCTTAATTCGTACTTCCTCCATTTTAAAATAGATGACTCAATTATATACTAACTTTAATACAAAGTTGGGTCATTTATTGTGAAACAGAGGGAATACTACTTACTAGAAAGACTTCACAGGCACATACTCGTTGGCCATGAGCACGATAAAATGGATCGAACTCTGAAACAAATCGCCTTGTGCAAAGAAAGCGACCGAGCAGACGTTCGCTCCCTATGTATTCAGACGGCCGGCCTAGCCAATACACTATTGATCCTTATTTTCTCGGCTAGTGGTTCTGGCTGCGCCAGCTAGCTAAGGTGGATCGAAAGCAACGTGTGACCAATGGTTGCTGGTGTTTCGCATTCGACTGGCTGGTCTTTCATGCGCACTGTTCACGTGGGCTAAACCCTGCTCTAACTCCGTGGGCTCGACCTAGCTACAAAGCTTTCTATTTTGGCCGGCGAGCTCATGCTACGTGAACTAAATGTATGATCGACATATGTGGTAAGCAATTCAAACTAATTCAAAAAAACAATTAGTGCGTCGCTAATTTCTCAACAAAAAAAATGTGTTAACTCAACAAGTGGATTTTGAATAGTTATTGTAGGATTTTGCTTGTTAACTCAACAAGTGGATTTTGAAAATCCTGAATTAAGTTTAATAAAAAAAATAAAATTGTATCTTTCTCACCAAGTTATATATTTCCTTTAAGCACATGTTGCACTTTGCACTAAACTAAGTTTAAAATTCTCGGAAACTAACTTAGACATAAGAAAAACTTTTTTTTAGAATGAAGATGCAAAAAAATGTCCAGCTTTAAATTAATAAAGTCCACACCAGGCTAAGAGTTATACAAAGAGTCAGACATAAAGTACAGTACATCGACTACAGCCAGAACAAAATGAGGCGATAGAAGGGGACAAGTGGCCCCAATTCCACACAAGAGCGCACAGGCTCCACGAAAACGAAGTCAATCGATCAGAGAAGGTTGATAGACGATAAATTGGATACATATGAACTTCTCCATGGCCTCCCGCAAGAGCTCAGCGTCCCGCTGCTTCTTAGAGGCATCCATGTCTGAAGAAATAGATGTCATTCGAAAGGGAAGCCCCAGTGTGCTCCTCGTGGTCAGCCACCCTAGGTACTTTGATAGGGAAGCCCCCAAGCTTACAGCTGAGCATGTCAGCCACCCTTTGGCTTTCTTGACATAAGAAAAACTTAGGCGCCTTAAGATTGCAAAACCGATAATTGTTCCTCATTTTTAAATTTTTAATGCGCCTGATAGAATTATTTAATGCAAATTTTCGCCTGGCCCTAACAACCATCACAATAAACAAGCGTGCTCTTGATAACAAAATTTACATGGATGTCCTAACAAATGAGCAATAAACGCCAAGCTATATATTGCGGACCTTTTGTGAGGACTTAGGCCATTTTCAACTGCAACCCGCAAAAATCCTCCCGCATTTGTTCGCGAACACGGATGTGGGAGGATGTCATCCAACGCTAGTCGCATATATTCCAAACCACATTTTAACTAACCGGATGAAATTCATGAAAAGTGGCCGAATATTCATCAAAGTTTGAATAGAAAATAGCACAACTCATCCATACATAGCATGCAAATTAAGTCTAGTACACCATTGTCTCTAATTCGACTAGAGCCTGGATGTCCAGCAGGTTTTTCATGAACGGATCATGTCATTCCACACCCCCCCCCCCCCCCCCTTAGCTTCATCCAACAGTGTGTGCACGTAAATGGTTGTCCCTCTGTCATGTGGTGCACCACGGCAGCGTGTGCGGGCTACATATAATGTGTAGACCAACATTGAGTAGATAATCAATCAAATAATTGAGCAAGAGGAAGTAAAACTTACCATCTCCTTCATGTCCGCATGAATGGCCACCTTGCCTAGAGCTGACTAACCAAGTTGCAAATCTTGATTACGCTGATCTGGATAGCGTGTCAGCGATACGACAATGACCTCACGTTGCGTGGTTGAATGATGTGCATGTCGTAGGACGCAATGTGCTTCCGTGTGTGGAACTTTTCATGCACTTGCTTCTAGAAGGGCTCCCCTCTGATCCTGCATATGAAATCTGCGGATACGACCAACCACGCATCGCACAAGAACTCATCCTTTATGGTCAAGTAGCTTACCATCCTTCCTACTCTAAAAACGACAGAGCATTTGAAAATAAGCTCAATGGCATTTGATCAAACACCTGTTAGGCGTGGTGTCCGGCATTGGACGTCGTCGACAGGGGTCGGAGTGTACCTGGGTACAAACAACTCCAGGGTGGAAAGCTCCATCGAAACAGCGATCGGGCGCGGCGGTGCTGGTTGCGAACGTTCGGCATTGCCTCTGTAGCGGCCGAAGATGAACAGTTGCGGCGACGGAGGTGGAGAGTGCGGATGCAAAGCAAGGGGGTGAAGGGGTGGAGTGGAAGGAAATAAGACCGAAAGGAGACCGAAAGGGGGGATTGGGTGGCCGGGATCTCGGAGTCCTATGTTTCGGGTGTCTGGACTCCCGCAAACCTCTCACACCTTTGTCTCCAATTTCCGGGAGAAATCGCGTCCGGACCATCCTGCGAACCGATACACGGGCTTCCGCAGTCTGAACAATGTGGTCCACGGTTGCGGGAGATTTGCTGGTCCGCCTTGGAGAAGCCCTTATAAACATCGCGGACATGTTTTTATTTTGTTGGGCTTATTTGACGGTGTGCACCCATCATTTTACCATTTGCAACGAACAACTTTCTTGCGACTGTCATTTAGATGAACTTATTTTCGCCAGTATTTATTTTCCTTTCTAAAAATGCCTTAATCTCCTGGATGAATTCGACGGCCGGAAACCTAGGCATAGGTAGCTCCGAGAGTACTACGTGGGATGGATCGATACGATCGAATCATGGGGGCGATGAGCTGTCCAAGATGCATCAAGTGGCACACGTGGTCCGCCGATGAGGTGTGCACATTCAACCAGTGTGCTCCTCGTGGTCCATTAGTAAAAGGGGACACACACCCAAATAATCTATGCAGGTGTGTACCCGGCCAACTTAGATCAAATACATATACATACAATACAAAATGTCAGAAATGCGTAGCTACTAGAGCTCCACGTCGCCCCTGATGATTTCTTTTCTCCCATTTATTCGAAACTACACTCCTCCCCCGTGGTTTCCAATATTCACACATCATGCATGTATGTCCCTGTCGATCCTCTTGGGACATTAGGGTTGGACAGCCCTTACAGAGTGTGTAACTTAGCTCGGTGCACAATTACCTTTGCACCATGTTAGTTTGAGGTAAACCTGGGCATGAGGAGCCCTGTCTAGTGGCCCTAACCCGAAGCCCGACGGTTGGGCTGGGCTCGGGCTCTAGATTGAGGGCCGACCAAAAAGCTCAAAAAATGGCCAAGATCAGCAAAAAATAGGATTTTGAGGAAATGTTTATAATACTCTATCTGATCCAAAGTAAATTTTTCACTCCATCCTGAGTGAGCACAACATTTATTTACCTAGCAAATAATTACAACAATTAAAATAATATTATAAATAGAAATGTGTGATGTTTATTTATCTGGGCCTGTGTTAGGCTCGGGCTCGGGTTTAGTGGGGTGGGGTTTCCTAATGCCCAGACGGGCAAATGTCTTTTATGTTTTTAAGAACATCGATGCTTAAGTGGGTTTGAATAACTCAAGCCGAACTAGCTCGTTATCCACCAATCTTCTGCTTAATTTGCCTCTTAGTGTTCTTCCATCTTTCGAGTGTTGATAAGAACGTAGACTGGCTTTGGCTTGCTAAAAACAATAAAGTGGTGAGCTGGAAAGATTGCCCAGTTACTATTATGGCCTGTGGCCTTAGATTTCGTGAGGTTGGGCTTTCTAAAGGCCAGATCAGCAAATGTGTATCATATTTTCAAGAACATGATAGCTTAATTGGGTTTGAATAAATCGACTGAGCTAGGTCAATGTCCACCCATCGTCTACTTAATTCGTTTCTTAATATTCTTCCATCTTCGAATGGTGGATAAGAACTAGACTGGCTTTGGCTCGCCAAGCACACAGAGCTGATGAGCTAGAAAGATTGACCCGTTACGATTATAGCCTTAGGTTTAGTAGGGTCAGGCTTTCTAAAGGTCTGATCGATAAATGTCTCTTATATTTAAAAAAATAAGGAAGCTTAATTGAGTTCGAATAAATCAAGCCAAGCTAGCTCGTTATCCACCCATCGTCTACTTAATTCACCTCTTAATATTCTTCCATCTTTGAAGGATGGATAAGAACTAGATTGGCTTTGACTAGCCAAGCACGCTAAGCTAATGAGCTGCAAAGATTGATCCGTTACAATTATAGCCTTAGGTTTAGTGGGTTTAGGCTTTCTAAAGTCTTATCGGTAAATGTCTCTTTTATTTTTTAAATATGGAAGCTTAATTGAGTTTGAATAAATCGATCCGAGCTAGCTCATTATCCACACGTCGCCTACTCAATTCGCCTCTTAATGCTCTTCCATGTAACAGTGGATAAGAACGTAGACGGGTTTTGGCTCGCCAAACACGATAAGCAGATGAGCTGGAAAGGTTGTTCGTTACGATTATAGCCCTAAAGACCCGGTGAAAAGTAATCAAAAGGTGAATTGCGCAGACGACCAAAAAAAACTCGTCGCTAGCCAGCGTCGCAATGCAGAGTATCCGCATGGAACGGCTCTGTATTCTTTTCATCTAATAATTAATTTCTTCTGATTTTCTCAAACAAAAATCTAGGAGTGTTCAATAGAACCGTAGAAATGCGGTGGTGATCTATCCGTAAGACCAATTGACTGTCCTCAAGTCTTGAAAACATCATCGAAATTACAAAGTTTATATACTACGTAGTAGAATTTTTACTGAAGCAGTAGATAGTTTGAAATAATTGACTTTCTTCCGTTTGCTCCTTATAATTTGCCCCCAACAAAAATACCAAATAAAGCTAGTAGGAGACTTGAGATAACAAAAGGAAGAAAAAAAGGACGCCCAAATGCGGAATGGTTTTAAGGATAACCGGCTGCCACCGGCTACTTCCGGCGACCCCGCTTTCTATATATACCGGCCTCTTTTTCCACCCTCTCCACACACCCTCCCTACTCCGCCCTTTCGTCCCCGTCTCCGGCCGTTTCCCACCGCCGCTCGCCGGAGCTAGCCAAGCTTTTGTTGCATATACCCTTCACTCCAAAAGCTCCCACCTTTCTGACACCGCCGGCCGGATTGGCCGTCCATGTAAAATTGTTCTTCTTGAATCCTGAGGTTAGCTAGCGGCCGTAGGAATAGGATCGTCGCGCCATCTCCGGCGGCGTGTAGGATGCTCGTCCAAGATTGGGACTGAGGCGGCGGCGGCTAAATGTACCGCAAGAACGCGTCGGCACTCACCTGCTTCTACCTGTACCTCCTCTGGTTCTTCTTCCTGAAAAAGTAGCAGAGCAAGCGATCGATCGAGCCGGCGACTCGTGATTGAGATTGTTTGGGTTTGATAAATCTATAGGTGTTCTCGTTGATTGATTGGAAGTTTGGAAGTGGTGATCTCGGCGATGGAGCTGGATCTGAACGTGGAGGAGAAGCCGGCGGCGGTGGCGCGGAGCGACTCCGGGACGTCGGAGTCGTCGGTGCTGAACGCGGAGGCGTCCTGCGGCGGGGGCGCCGCGCCGGCCGAGGAGGCCTCCAGCTCGACGCGCCAGCCGGCGCCGGCGCCGCGGGCGGTGCTCGAGTTCAGCATCCTGAGGAGCTCGGCGTCCGCCGAGGGCGAGAACGACGTCGGCGCCGACGACGACGAGGAGGAGGCGACTCCCTCGCCCCCGCCTCCGCCGCCGCGGCACTACCACCAGCACCTGCTGCAGCCGCAACAACTCGTCACCCAAGAGCTGTTCCCAGCCGCGGCCGCCGGCGGCGGTCCGCCGCCGATGCCCGTGCCGCAGCATTGGGCCGAGCTCGGCTTCTTCCGCCCCGCGGCGCCGCCCCCGGACATGAGGATCCTGCAGCTGCAGCAGCAGGCGCACGCGCCGCCCCCGCCGCCGCCGCCGGCCCAGCCGCCGGTGGCCAAGAAGAGCCGCCGCGGCCCGCGCTCCCGCAGCTCGCAGTACCGCGGCGTGACCTTCTACCGCCGCACCGGCCGCTGGGAATCCCATATCTGGTCCGTACACCAATCCCTCCAACCACCCCCAAAAAGAAACCCGATTTTTCCCTCAAATATCACCGACTGATTTTGCAGTTCTTACAAATTTTCTTGCTCCTGTTCATCGCCGAATGCAGGGATTGCGGCAAGCAGGTGTACTTGGGTGGATTTGACACTGCACATGCTGCTGCAAGGTACGTACAAATTTAATTAAGCACGTACGCAGTACATAATTGTGATGTGATCATCACCTGAACCACCTGTACTGCAACTCTGAAGTTATGTCTCCACTCTGTTCATTTCACCGTGCCAAATTGACCTTGGGATGTTCCGCAGGGCGTACGATCGAGCGGCGATCAAGTTCCGCGGCGTCGACGCCGACATAAACTTCAACCTCAGCGACTACGAGGACGACATGAAGCAGGTGATCATCAAAGGCACCAACCAGTGTTCCTCATCCAACCAAATTATTCAGATGCAGAGAGCATTAGTACTGTTGTTGAAACTGATGAACTGAAGGAATTCTGAGTTCTGACTCTGTTGTTGTTGTTGTTTGGTGGATGTTCTGGATCAGATGAAGGGCCTGTCCAAGGAGGAGTTCGTGCACGTGCTGCGGCGGCAGAGCACCGGCTTCTCGCGGGGCAGCTCCAAGTACAGAGGCGTCACCCTGCACAAGTGCGGCCGGTGGGAGGCGCGCATGGGCCAGTTCCTCGGCAAGAAGTAAGAACAAATTCCCCTTTCCATTTTGCACCAGTTTTACATTTCTTACTTCATGGCATGTTGCACTGAATGCACTTGTGAAGTCACATATGCATCTCTGGATGTGATTGTGCTGCGGCCTATCTGATCTGAATCTGAATCTCATAAGAGAGAGTCATGATCAGATCAAACAAGATCCCATGATCCATTAGGAATGTATTTTAAGCAGTAGTTCTTAGGTTCAAAATAAGATGCATAGATCAGGAAGAATAAAATGAAATAGTAGGAGGCAGTGGATAGGGAGTTCCTCAAACGACATGCTTGGGTGCAGGTACATATATCTTGGGCTATTCGACAATGAAGTAGAGGCTGCAAGGTTCCTGAGCTTGGATTCTGCCCATTGATGCACAATAAAAAAGTTGTTTCTTTTTTCTCCATCAACCGAAGTACCGACTCGAATCTCTTCTCTTTGTTTCTCTTCTTCTTTTTCTTGTCCCGGAAAAATCAGGGCTTACGACAAGGCGGCGATCAAATGCAATGGTAGAGAGGCCGTGACCAACTTCGAGCCGAGCACCTATGATGCGGAGCTGCTCAATGAGGTTGCTGCTGAAGGTAACAACATGATGACAATTTTGATTGAATTTATTTTTCATGTTTGCGTCTGTGATATGGCAAAAATTCTGCGTTGGAGATTAGCTGATGAACTTGAATTTGATTATGACGATTGGCAGGCGCAGATGTCGACCTCAACTTGAGCATATCTCAACCAACTTCACAAAGTCCCAAAAGGGATAAGAGCAGCCTTGGCCTGCAACTCCACCATGGATCATATGAAGGCTCTGAACTAAAAAGACCAAAGGCAAGTACAAATGATTTCTTTAAAAGATTGGGCAACCAGTCCAATTTCACTGCTGGATTTGTATGGCTACCTGATCCACTATGTGATTAATAATTGAGTTTCACTATCACCATGCTAGTGACTGCAGTATGATGTCCTACCGTAGCAAAGTCTTTTTCCTAGTTCACTTCATAGGAACTTCTACAGCTATTGTCAAAATTAAATTTCACCGTCGGCTGACCCGCCGCCCAAACTATATTCACCACACAGTAACATGTTTACTTTTCCTGCCTGACTATGGTTATCTATCTATTTTTCATTCAGAAATTAAATAGCTTGGGAAGATTATTAGTTGACATTGAACTGGAAATAATCTTTTGCGTGTTATGCAGGTCGATGCTCCCCCTGAGATGGTCGCGATCCCTCATCGGTACCCCCTTCTGACCGAGCATCCACCAGTCTGGCATGGCCAATCATATCCCCTCTTTTTAAATAATGAGGTGAGGTGATACTAAATTTTAAAGCTCCTTTCACCTAAAATTTTCATGGTGGCTCTGATGACGCCCGATATGGATCGGACCGTACATATTGTGCATGTCGACGCCACTCTGTTTTGCAATCAGAACTGGCTGATGCAGACTGATAGTGCCCTTGCAGCTGTTACTGTTGTACTTAGCGTCAATTAAACATTTTCTTGTGTGGCTGCAGTTATAGCTCAAGTTGGCCTGATTTTCATAGTCCACCCGTCCGCTGTCGAGTTCGGAGTCATTAATTCCTAGCACAATTTTCATACGTAGGATCTTGAGTTCTCACAAACTGTCTAATTGGGTAGCACCACTACTAGTCATGGGATATATATAGTATAAGTATATGCTTGATTTTTTCTCCTAAAGGAACATCCTAGAGAGTTGACGATTCAGATTTAGCCCACTCCAATAATTTGGTCAATATTCCTTCATGTGGCTAAGAACGTTTTGGTGTTCTATTTTGTATGCTATTATTTATAATAGTATGACCACTGTTCAGAGGTTTTATTTATTTATAGCGAGAAAAGAGATCTGAATCGTACCAATACTATTTTAATAGTATGAGTACATCTCACAGCTTTACTTGGAAGCAAAAGAAAGCTAGCAAGTCGACACCTTATACTAATAGGATTAGTACACAGTTTGTCATTTGTTTTGAAAATCAATAATTGATTTGCCATTCTACTTTTCCTAAACTATCCTCTCAGATTCCTCAAGAGGTAAACTTCAAGAGTATCTTCACATGTGTCATTTTCTTATTTTATTTTTCCTAGAAAGCAAGTTCTGCTGGACATATCTACCTCACCTTTATGTCGATCAAAGCGATAGGAATTAGACTGATTCTACAAAAGAAACAAAGAACAATCCAATTTCTGCCAATTTTGTTGAATTTATCCTACATGAGCAAGCTAAATTATTCTTCATTTATGCAGGAAGCAGCCAGAGATCATAGCAGGAGGCCAGAGGTGGCCACAGGGGCTGTTCCAACCTGGGCATGGAGGGTGAGCCACCCTCCTCCAACACAACCCATGCCACTCTTCTCGTCGTCATCGTCCGCTGCAGCATCATCAGGATTCTCCAAAACCGCCGCGGCAGCTGCCCCCGGCGCCCCATCGGCCTCATTCCGGTTCGACCCGATGGCGCCATCATCATCGTCAAGCAACCAACACCACCACCACCACCCCCGCTGAAAAAGAAGCCATACTGTAAATTTTCTGGGAAGCCAGTATCTTTTTGCCCCTCCGGCGTTTCAGCGTTTTCGGTCTTGCGCCGGGGCGGTTTCATGTAGTGGATTGGATTCATGACTGTGTTTCCCATGCTGCCCAAGTGAAATGTCCCTTCCTCTTTGCGCTCTCTGCATCGGCGCGTTGGTCCCATAATTCTCGATGTCAGATACTAACCTCAGCTCATCTCACCATCTGAGATGGATTTATACCATTGTTGTAGACAAACCTGTCACTGAAATTCAGCAGTACCGATACCATAAGATAAGAGGAACCTTTACTTTGGGAATTATTCCAGTCCCTTTTCTTGGATGTCAGTTGGCTCTTGTTTTTGCTCTACAGCCAACCACCACTGCTGAATTGCACTGTTACAAGATTTGGCTCTAACGGATGCCAAAGCATCTGGTGCAAGAATATAAATACCTGAGTCTTGAGATAACATCTGAAACAATTATGGACTTCATGATATTGAAAGGAAGTAATCTACATGACTCCTAAATTCTGTAGATTTGCTAGAAAGTATGCCTAGAGATGTCAATTACTAAAAATGGTGATCTCCAATGGAAAAATATCTCTCTGAAATGGATGGTTTCCAAAAAAGTATGAATGGTTACATCAATAAAAATAGCATGGAACAAAAACAGATACTTCAGAAGCACTAGAGCAGTTGGACTATGACAGTTTCCTGTGTAATTTCCTCCAGAACAAATTCAGAACTGTTTGAAGACAGTAGCATGGAGTGACACATGACCTCGTCTGCTGTTAAATCCGACGGGACGCTGCAGTGATTTTGTCAGGTAAAAAGCTTCTCTGTCGGGGATGGTGAAATATACCCGACGGCATCTGTCGGCGTCGATCGAGTCACTGGTCGGCCAAAAGTTTGGAGAGGGAATCCGTCACGTGAAAGGGCACATGTTTTTGACAGCCACCCTATGCAGTAGTAAGATCACTGCTAGATAAGATAAAGATTTTTTTTTGAAAGAGATGCATATAGATAGATAGATGCCCTCCAAATATGCGACTGAATCGAGAATCGTGCACACTCGCATGCATTTGTTCCACCAGAGGGCATGTGCGAAACAGATGAATTCGACACGAATTTTCGTAGCGAAAGTGCTCCATGCACGACGCAAATGCCCGATCTATGCACGACACATACATCCAGCGGCCGGCGCCCTTTACAATCAATGAATGTTCGACCAGATTTAATCCATCGTGCGTGCATCGTCCGACTTCGTCGTGTGCATAGCAAGACTCTTTTCGTAGGAAACAAGTTTACTTTTGCGGGAATTATCAAAACCCTTTGGTCCAAACGGGTCTCGGTTTCGTTCCTTTTGAGAAGAAAGAACTGGAAGATGCATGCATGCTACTAGATCTACTGCCACCCTCCAATCCCATGATTGTATTGCTTTTGTTTACTTGCCTCGATATGCCTCTGAAGGTGTTCATCAAGCAAAATTTGAAGCAGACAAGTAGGAAATATTTTTTGCTGGTTTTGATGAGGAAGGAAGGACCACATCAACTTTACCATGGAAGCAACATGAGATTATATATCAAATGGCACGAAACCCCTACCAAGGGAATCGCTTGAAAGGCAAATTTGGTCTCAGCAGAAACTGGACCAAAATAAAATTCAAGGCCATAAGGCTAATTTGTTTAGTTATCTTATAGTTCTCACACAAGAAATCGAGTTCCGTCGGTCTCCAACTTCAGCTGTAAAAACACTAGGTGGTGCTATTACGGCTTTCTGGCATCCATTTTCACATGGCTTAGGCATGTTTTCAATGGTAAGAAGAAAGATATTGGTATTATGCATGATGTTTGAGTTCTTGTTTATATCCTCAAAAAAATTCACAGTGAGAATTGGGAAAATAATATATTTTGAGATGTTTTCATCAATAATAAGAAAGAAGCTAGTCCTATTAATACTCACAAGCACATCGTTGAAATCTCAAAATCCTAGAAAATAATGATAGGAAATCCGCACAAATGACACATCCAATCTGTGTTTGCAAGAGTCAAACTGGTCATCAGCTGAGGAGAAACAAAATATCTGCTGAGCTTGATTTGGTGGCCACAATAATGCAACTTAAAGAATCAAGCGAGCGTACAATTTCAAAATGGCTATGATAACCGTCGTACAGGTGTCGACGTGTAACATTATAGTATTTTGATGCCTTCGTCAGTTCTGTCATTTCATTATTCGTTCCAAGAAAGGAGGCCTAAAAATATTCACGCAACAGCTCCATTAGATCACCGACAAACAACCATCAGGTACCATAGAGAAACAAGCTGAAAACTTAAAGTACAACCACCCATCTTCAACACTAAGACACTACAACCCCCCAACCATCAAATTAATTAGTGAAATCTTTAAGGTGTGGTTAATTTTCATTTGAGAAAAAACTTTTTTTGTACGAAAGTAACAAGTTTGACCCACTGAATTTGGCTTTTAGGGGGTAAGATGCACAATTATATGGTACATATACAACTTTTGTGGAACAAAAAGCTGTAGTGTAGAGTAATCATCAGCAATAGACCTCGTAAATTTGTACTTGTTGTTAAGACTTCAATGTCAATGACAGTTTGTAACGGTCTCGAAAGAAGAAGTGCTCTTATGCATAGCATCGACAAAAGTAAAATAAATAAATAAAGCCCAATTTGGGTTTTTTAAGGATTGAGGATGTCCTTGCTTTTTCGCTTCCATGTGGTGGGTCTCTCTCTCTCCTTTTGGCATGATTCCTTTGAGAGGAAATATATGTATATCCTTGGCCTGTCGGAATTGCGTCACTGCTTACGTTAATTCGCAACCTGATTGTAATAATCTTATAGCATGACATGGACTAGAGGGAGATTAAAGTATGAATGGTGGGCGCAGCAGTACTATATTAGGCCTGATGGCATTGTTTATGCTGGAGGTTGATGGTGATTCCTTGTATTAGTTGTACTCGAATGAGTTCTTTTTAAAAGCTGGTCTTGTTGTTTGTACCATGCTTTGTTTATTGGAGATAATCTTGTACACCCTGCAGATGTGTAATATACTATCAACTTAACACATGTACTCACTTTAGCACACTGCCCCTTATATAAGAAAAAGGGAGTTGAATAGCCATGATTAATGAACTGGTCATCATGATCTGGATTTTGTTAATCCTTTCTTAAACCTATGCATTATTCACTAGTGTGGTATCCATGAATACTGGAGGTGACATAAAAAGTTCAGAACTTCAAATCCCATTTGTAAACCCCATTTTTTTCTTGATTTTCCGAGAGCTGAATTATTTTCTGCTAAAGTATTCTGCTCCAAACAGAGACTTAATATGTTGTTAAGGTTGATAGCTTATCATGGCAAGCAAGAGGCAGCATATATCCACAGAGCCAAATGACATAATTAAGTTGAATGAAACAAGTTGTATACTACTATGTGTTCAGAACTTCAGATTGGCCAGATCCAGCTTTTGTTTAGGTGTGAGTGCATAGAGTTGATCAACACAATACATCATATACCATATATTCAAAAGATATTATATTGTTGGACTTTCGATGCTCAGGACGAAAGAGATCATGTGAAATGTTGCTCCACTCAGTAGAGCTGTCGAGATACATATGCAGCCAACATTTATATTCACACAAAATTTGATTTTGATGGTGACACAACACCTATACTGATCTTGCACAACCCATCGCTGTCGACCGTGCGGTTACAAAATAATACAATCCACGAGATAGACCTGGCCCTGCACAAACTATCCAAAGAAATTTGTGACGATGAATCAGGCACAAAAAGAATGTACTGTCTTCGCAGTTACACGGGGATTTTGCAGGAATTCCGAGGAAATTACAGTGCTACTGCCTACTTGAAGTATCAATGCGTCCCAAAGAGACTAGAAGTTATATGCTTCCTTCATGATCCACGTAGAAATTTCCACGTTAACATGGAATTATCTAAATGTGCATCCAAAGAGTCACTATTTCTCGAAAAAAGATTGCATTTGAAACAGAACAAGGACTTCCCCTGTTTTATGCAAAAATCATATGTTTGCTTTTATAATTTACTGCACAGAAACAAGGCCATCTTTTTACCCCTCCCCCAATCCTGGTCTGTCATATGGTTTTGGTGACGTGCCTATGCTTTTGCAAGCACGTGCAATAAAAAAATGTACCGTCTCTGTAGTTACAATGGAATTTTGCAGGAACACAGAAACTGCCACTACTTGAAGTATTTCTGTGTCCCAAGGAGATTAGAAGTTATGTACATGGCTCCTGCAAGATTCGCGTATAAATTGTTGGAAATATGAGCAAATTACTACAATATTTAATCCGAATAAACAGAATATAAATCATGACCACAGCAGCAAAGATTATACTAATCATGCGAACTAGCATAGTAGATGAACATATCACATCTAGCGCACATACTAGAAACATGAATTCTACCACGATCTCGAACAGGAAGGATAGAATCACATATGGTGCAGCGGGTGCAGCACCGCCGGTGTTGACGTTGTCGCCCATGTCGTCGAGGACGAGGTTGCCGAGGTCGGGGAAGAAGTCGTCGTTCGCGAAGTCGTCGCTGCCAGCAGTCGCGCGAGTGCGCTCCCCAAAAACCTGATCGCCCCTCTCCCGTACAGGATCACGAGAGGCGGGGTTCCAGAGGCCCGCTGTCCCTTCTCGCGGTGCACGCCGGAAGGAGGGTTGGAGAAGACTTGCTTGGCGGCGCAATGATCTGGAACGGTGGTAAGAAACCATACGAAGCGGCGGCTAGGGTAGACGTCTGCCCTGACTATATATTGCGGGCCGGGTAGGTCGTGGGAGTAAACCCCACGTCCGAGTGCATAGCTCTGTCCTCGGCTCGGCTCAATCCCGCAACCCGCGGCGTGACGCGGCGTGACGAGGAGGAGGAGGAGGAGGAGGAGCGCGCGTGTAGGTCTCCTCTTCTCATGCTCATACAAGTGGTAGAAGAGCTCACCTTATAAAGAGGTGCAACTCTCTCTCAACTTCCAATGTGGGACTAAACTTTAGCCTCACTCACTCCACTCACATGTGTGCATGAATGGGCCAAGAAAATTTCAAAATTTTAGTTGGGCTTTGGGCCAAAGGCCTACTAGCAAAATTCCAACAAAAATTACCATGTTAACATGGAATTTCGTAAATGAACTGTCTCTCGAAAAACTCTCTCGGCGTGTGCCTGTTTTGGGGGTTTTAGGCCTTGTTAAGTTGTGCCCTTAGCAAAACCCATTTTGTGGTTCACCTGTTATGTGTACTCTGGTGTCTGGTGTCGTGTGTGTTGTGTTGGACTGTTCGAATCTTGTTGGCTTGTGACGGTTTGCTTTATATATAAAGCGGGGCAAAATCATTTTTGTTAAACATGCCGAGGAGTTCCACAGTCTTATGAAAAAAAAAATTTAAAGGAGATGTACTGCAATGAAACTGGGGCAGGTCTTCTTATTGCGTGACTGACAGGACGCTAGCCTCTGTCTCGTGGATTAGGCTGGCCCACTACACCCTATGGCGCCAATTTAGTTGAGTTGGCTATGTGTATGGTTTAGTTGCTAAAAGGAGGCTAGATACAATTTTATATATGCCCAAAAATTGTACGATTTTCTATTACTAAAAAACATACATCTTTGTGTTTTTTCTTCAAATAATTTTATTTTACTTATTTTATAAAAAAGTTCACGATGCATTAAAATTTGGTCATCGTGTCTTTCAAAAATTATTCCTAGCCTAAATCAAAATGTTCATGGTGTGTTAGAAGAGTTCATGCGTATTTGAAAGAATGTTCTTATACATGTATTAAAAAATGTTAGTTGTTTCTTAAAAAATATTCATCTAGTTTTACAATTTCTTGGTACCATTCAAAAAAGTTCACAAATTTTAAAAATGGTCATAACATACAAAGTAAATTCATAGAATTGTCAAATATGACATACAAATAACTGTTAAATCTTATTTTTATAAAAAATAACGGAAAATGGAAAAGAAAAAAAGAGAGGAAAATAAAGTAATTGGAAGAAAATAAGAAAAAACGAAAAAGGAACATGTAAATAAAAGGAAATCAAAACTCAAAAACCATTAAAGTAAAATAAATTAAAAAACCGACCATAGAAGGTTGCAAAACCACACAAAAAATGCTTCAAACTGTAGCTTCTTTTTGCATATTTCAAAGAATTTTCTTATACATGCATTAAAAAATGTTGGTCATGTCTTCAAAAATGTTCATCTAGTTTTTAAAATTTGTCATACCGTTCATGTTAGCACGTTTAAAAATTCATGAAATTAAAAAATGTTCACAAAACGTAAAAATATTCACAAAACAGACAAATTTTTAAGAATGGTCGTGATATATAAAAAAAAAGTTCATGGAAGCATAGAAAAATAGAATTGTTTTTAAATATGACATACCAAAAACTGTTCAGTCCTATTTTTACGAAAAACATGGAAATGAAAAAGAAGAAAAAATGGAAAAAAAACGAAAAGGGAACATGAAAATAAAGAAGCAAAACTAAAACGGGAAAATTAAAACAAAGGAAAAAAACGGCCATAGAAGGTTCCAAAACCACAGGAAAAAAACCGCTGTAGACTGTGGCTTATAAGCTTTGCAAAACCACTTTATCGGCATGCCCAGTCAGACAGACGGTGGAAAACAGCGAGATATAGTCGTTGCGTTGAAACAGGCCAACTTTTCTTGAGTTCTTATAGGCCAGATACCTTTTTGGAGGATCTAACAGGCCAGAGATTCCATTTAGGAGCACAGTAGTTCAGCCCAGATTGGTGAGAAAGAATTCAAAATATAAAGGATTGATCAGAAAGAGATAATTATGTTTAACCCCCTAAACTGTCAGGTTTGACACGTATTTCCTCCTAAACTATTATTGGCCTAATTAACAAACCCGGTTTACTCTTCCATCCTACTGATGATTTGTTAGCGGACATGTCTACGGTTTAATTTTCTTCACCTACTAAGCAACAACATGTTGGCTTTGGCACTGGAAGGGGTTAATTTGCTGTATGTTGTGGCGATCGAATGGCTTCTCTCCGAGGCTTATGTTCCAACAATCATCAATGACCGATTATATATATTATAAGTCAGTAATAAATATCTCAAACAGTCTAACTTGAACGAAAAAGTTATCATTGAACAGTCGTATATATGACCGATTAGTGATGTCATCACAGATGGGCCAATATCGCCATTTTTAGGGGAAACCCAAGCTTTATTGATCAAACTCCCGAAGGAGAGGAATGCAGAAGGGATGATGTGGTTGTAGCAACCAAACATGTCTACCCTGATCAAGATAGTTCGAAAACTTGGCTAACCTATCAGCATCCACATTTGTAGCAAGACTTTCAAACAAGAAATTACAATTGAAAAAGGCAGATCTATGCTTGATTTCTCTAATGAATGAACCATATGCTCCCTGGGTCCCTTCTCAGTGTCACTGATGATCTGTTTCAGGTCTGAAGCTACGACAAAATTGTTTATCTGAAGATCTTCAGCCAGAGCCAAAGCCTCCCGGCAGGCTATAGCCTCCATGGTGGCGTTGTCAGTTATGCCTTCGATCACTAGTGCTGAACTTCCCATAAAATTACCCTATAAATCCCTGCAAACAGTCGTTGCTGCGCCTCTGATTTGGTTCCTCGCAATGGCTGCATCAATATGAATCTTGCAAAATCCATGAGGTGGTGCTTTTGGCCTTGTTAATCTTCTCGTTGATTGTACCGATGTACTAGGTGGCTTCTTGGGCAGCATGCCTAGATCATCAATGAACCTGCCCAATATCACCTACCAAAAGTCTACTTTGTCCTGTTCCCATTGTACCATTCATATCTGATGCACTTACATTTTGGCACGTCAGTATGATTTTACGCCTAGGTTAAGGCCGACCGCAATGCACTCCTTGGCCAATCCATATAAAAGATCCTAACCATAGAGAGATAATTATTCTTTCTTGTTGGAAATATGCCCTAGAGGCAATAATAAAAGCATTATTATTATATTTCCTTGTTCATGATAATTGTCTTTTATTCATGCTATAATTGTGTTATCCGGAAATCGTAATACATGTGTGAATAATAGACACCAACATGTCCCTAGTAAGCCTCTAGTTGACTAGCTCGTTGATCAACAGATGGTCATGGTTTCCTGACTATGGACATTGGATGTCATTGATAACGAGATCACATCATTAGGAGAATGATGTGATGGACAAGACCCAATCCTAAACATAGCACAAGATCGTATAGTTCGTTTGCTAGAGTTTTCCAATGTCAAGTATCTTTTCCTTAGACCATGAGATCGTGTAACTCCCGGATACCGTAGGAGTACTTTGGGTATACCAAATGTCACAACGTAACTGGGTGACTATAAAGGTATACTACGGGTATCCCCGAAAGTGTCTGTTGGGTTGACACGGATCAAGACTGGGATTTGTCACTCCGCATGACGGAGAGGTATCACTGGGCCCACTCGGTAATGCATCATCATTATGAGCTCAAAGTGACCAAGTGTCTGGTCACGGGATCATGCATTACGGTACGAGTAAAATGACTTGCCGGCAACGAGATTGAACGAGGTATTGGGATACCGACGATCGAATCTCGGGCAAGTAACATACCGATTGACGAAGGGAATTGTATACGGGGTTGCTTGAATCCTCGACATCATGGTTCATCCGATGAGATCATCGAGGAGCATGTGGGAGCCAACATGGGTATCCAGATCCCGCTGTTGGTTATTGACCGGAGAGCCGTCTCGGTCATGTCTACATGTCTCCCGAACCCGTAGGGTCTACACACTTAAGGTTCGGTGATGCTAGGGTTGTAGGGATATGTATATGCAGTAACCCGAATGTTGTTCGGAGTCCCGTATGAGATCCCGGACGTCACGAGGAGTTTCGGAATTGTCCGGAGGTAAAGAATTATATATAAGAAGTGCTATTTCGGCCATCGGGACAAGTTTCGGGGTCACCGGTATTGTACCGGGACCACCGGAAGGGTCCCGGGGGTCCACCGGGTGGGGCTACCTATCCCGGAGGGCCCCATGGGCTGAAGTGGGAAGGGACCCAGCCCAAAGTGGGCTGGGGTGCCACTTCCCCTAGGGCCCATGCGCCTAGGGTGGGGAAACCCTAAAGGGGGGCGCCCCCTTGCTTGGGGGGCAAGCCCCCCACCCCTTGGCCGCTGCCCCCCCTAGGAGATTGCATCTCCTAGGGCCGGCGCCCCCCCTAGGCCCCTTATATATAGTGGGGGGAGGAAGGGCCTCACACCCATGCCCTGGCGCCTCCCTCTCCCTCTCCAACACCTCCTCCTCCTCCATAGAGCTTGGCAAATCCCTGCCGGAGTACTGCAGCTCCATCACCACCACGCCGTCGTGCTGCTGCTGGAGCCATCTTCCTCAACCTCTCCTTCCCCCTTGCTGGATCAATAAGGAGGAGACGTTACGCTGACCGTACGTGTGTTGAATGCGGAGGTGCCGTCCGTTCGGTGCTAGGATCTCCGGTGATTCGGATCACGTCGAGTACGACTCCCTCATCCCCGTTCTTTGAACGCTTCCGCTCGCGATCTACAAGGTACGTAGATGCATCCAATCACTCATTGCTAGATGAACTCATAGATGGATCTTGGTGAAACCGTAGGAAATTTTTTGTTTTCTGCAACGTTCCCCAAACAGTGGCATCATGAGCTAGGTCTATGCGTAGTTCTCTATGCACGAGTAGAACACAATTTGTTGTGGGCGTTGATGTTGTCAACTTTCTTGCCGCTACTAGTCTTATCTTGCTTCAACGGTATTGTGGGATGAAGCGGCCTGGACCAACCTTACACGTACGCTTACGTGAGACCGGTTCCACCGACTGACATGCACTAGTTGCATAAGGTGGCTGGCGGGTGTCTGTCTCTCCCACTTTAGTTGGAGGGGATTCGATGAAAAGGGTCCTTATGAAGGGTAAATAGAAGTTGACAAATCACGTTGTGGCTTTCACGTAGGTAAGAAAACGTTCTTGCTAGAACCTTATTTCAGCCACGTAAAACTTGCAACAACAATTAGAGGACGTCTAACTTGTTTTTGCAGCAAGTGTTTTGTGATGTGATATGGCCAAAGTTGTGATGAATGATGAATGATATATATGTGATGTATGAGATGTTCATGCTATTGTAATAGGAATCACGACTTGCACGTCGATGAGTATGACAACCGGCAGGAGCCATAGGAGTTGTCTTTATTTTTGTATGACCTGCGTGTCATTGAGAAACGCCATGTAAATTACTTTACTTTATTGCTAAACGCGTTAGCCATAGTAGTAGAAGTAATAGTTGGCGAGCAACTTCATGGAAACACGATGATGGAGATCATGATGATGGAGATCATGGTGTCGTGTCGGTGACAAGATGATCATGGAGCCCCAAGATGGAGATCAAAGGAGCTATGTGATATTGGCCATATCATGTCACTATTATTATTTGATTGCATGTGACGTTTATCATGTTTTTGCATCTTATTTACTTAGAACGACGGTAGTAAATAAGATGATCCCTCATAATAATTTCAAGAATGTGTTCCCCCTAACTGTGCACCGTTGCGACAGTTCATTGTTTCGAAGCACCATGTGATGATCGGGTGTGATAGATTCCAACGTTCACATACAACGGGTGTAAGACAGATTTACACATGCAAACACTTAGGTTGACTTGACGAGCCTAGCATGTACAGACATGGCCTCGGAACGCAGAAGACCGAAAGGTCGAGCATGAGTCGTATAGAAGATACGATCAACATGAAGATGTTCACTGACGTTGACTAGTCCGTCTCACGTGATGATCAGACACGGCCTAGTTGACTCGGATCATGTTATACTTAGATGACTAGAAGAGGGATGTCTATCTAAGTGGGAGTTCATTGAATAATTTGATTAGATGAACTTAATTATCATGAACTTAGTCTAAAATATTTGCAATATGTCTTGTAGATCAAATGGCCAACGTAGTCCTCAACTTCAACACGTTCCTAGAGAAAACCAAGCTGAAAGACGATGGCAGAAACTACACGGACTGGGTCCAGAACCTGAGGATCATCCTCATAGCTGCCAAGAAAGATTATGTCCTACAAGCACCGCTAGGTGTCGCACCTGTTCTCCCTGCAGAACAAGACGTTATGAACGCTTGGCAGGCACGTACCGATGACTACTCCCTTGTTCAGTGCGGCATGCTTTACAGCCTAGAGCCGGGGCTCCAAAAACGTTTTGAGAGACACGGAGCATATGAGATGTTCGAAGAGCTGAAAATGGTTTTCCAAGCTCATGCCCGGGTCGAGAGATATCAAGTCTCCGACAAGTTCTTCAGCTGTAAGATAGAGGAAAACAGCTCTGTCAGTGAGCACATACTCACTATGTCTGGGTTGCATAACCGCTTGACTCAGTTGGGAGTTAATCTCCCGGATGACGCGGTCATTGACAGAATCCTTCAGTCGCTTCCACCGAGCTACAAGAGCTTTGTGATGAACTTCAATATGCAGGGGATGGAAAAGACCAATCCTGAGGTGTTTGCAATGCTGAAATCAGCAGAGGTAGAAGTCAAAAAGGAACATCAAGTGTTGATGGTGAATAAAACCACTAAGTTCAAAAAGGGCAAGGGTAAGAAGAACTTCAAGAAGGACGGCAAGGGAGTTGCCGCGCCCGGCAAGCAAGCTACCGGGAAGAAGCCGAAGAATGGACCCAAGCCCGAGACTGAGTGTTTTTATTGCAAGGGAAGTGGTCACTGGAAGCGGAACTGCCCCAAATACTTAGCAGACAAGAAGGCCGGCATCACGAAAGGTATATGTGATATACATGTAATTGATGTGTACCTTACCAGTACTCATAGTAGCTCTTGGGTATTTGATATCGGTGCAGTTGCTCACATTTGTAACTCAAAGCAGGAGCTGCGGAATAAACGGAGACTGGCGAAGGACGAGGTGACGATGCGCGTCGGGAATGGTTCCAAGGTCGATGTGATCGCCGTCGGCACGCTGCCTCTTCATTTACCTACGGGATTAGTATTGAACTTCAATAATTGTTATTTAGTGCCAAGTTTGAGCATGAACATTGTATCAGGATCTCGTTTGATACGAGATGGCTACTCATTTAAATCCGAGAATAATGATTGTTCTATTTATATGAGAGATATGTTTTATGGTCATGCTCCGATGGTGAATGGTTTATTCTTAATGAATCTCGAGCGTAATGCTACACATATTCATAGTGTGAGTACCAAAAGATGTAAGGTTGATAATGATAGTCCCACATACTTGTGGCACTGCCGCCTTGGTCACATAGGTGTCAAACGCATGAAGAAGCTCCATGTAGATGGACTTTTAGAGTCTCTTGATTATGAATCATTTGACACATGCGAACCATGCCTCATGGGTAAAATGACCAAGACTCCATTCTCAGGAACAATGGAGCGAGCAACCAACTTATTGGAAATCATACATACTGATGTGTGCGGTCCAATGAGTGTTGAGGCTCGCGGTGGCTATCGTTATGTTCTCACCCTCACTGATGACTTGAGTAGATATGGGTATATCTATTTAATGAAACACAAATCTGAGACCTTTGAAAAGTTCAAGGAATTTTAAAGTGAGGTTGAAAATCAACGTGATAGGAAAATCAAGTTCCTACGATCAGATCGTGGAGGAGAATACTTGAGTCACGAATTTGGCACACACTTAAGAAAATGTGGAATAATTTCACAACTCACGCCGCCTGAAACACCTCAGCGTAATGGCGTGTCCGAACGTCGTAATCGCACTCTATTAGATATGGTGCGATCTATGATGTCTCTTACCGATTTACCGCTATCTTTTTGGGGCTATGCTTTAGAGACCGCCGCATTCACTTTAAATAGGGCTCCGTCGAAATCCGTTGAGACGACATCGTATGAATTATGGTTTGGGAAGAAACCTAAGCTGTCGTTTCTAAAAGTTTGGGGATGCGATGCTTATGTCAAGAAACTTCAACCTGAAAAGCTCGAACCCAAGTCGGAAAAATGCGTCTTCATAGGATACCCTAAAGAAACTATTGGGTATACCTTCTACCTCAGATCCGAAGGCAAGATCTTTGTTGCCAAGAATGGGTATTTTCTAGAGAAAGAGTTTCTCTCGAAAGAAGTAAGTGGGAGGAAAGTAAAACTTGATGAAGTATTACCTCTTGAACCGGAAAATGGCGCAACTCAAGAAAATGTTCCTGAGGTGCCTGCACCGACTAGAGAGGAAGTTAATGATGATGATCATGAAACTTCAGATCAAGTTGCTACTGAACTTCGTAGGTCCACAAGGACGCGTTCCGCACCAGAGTGGTACGGCAACCCTGTCTTGGAAATCATGTTGTTAGACAACGGTGAACCTTCGAACTATGAAGAAGCTATGGCGGGTCCGGATTCTGACAAATGGCTAGAAGCCATGAAATCCGAGATATGATCCATGTATGAAAACGAAGTATGGACTTTGACTGACTTGCCCGTTGAGCGGCGAGCCATAGAAAATAAATGGATCTTTAAGAAGAAGACAGACGCGGATGGAAATGTGACCATCTATAAAGCTCGGCTTGTCGCTAAGGGTTATCGACAAGTTCAAGGGGTTGACTACGATGAGACTTTCTCACCGGTAGGGAAGCTAAAATCCGTCCGAATCATGTTAGCAATTGCCGCATTCCATGATTATGAGATATGGCAAATGGACGTCAAAACGGCATTCCTTAATGGTTACCTTAAGGAAGAATTGTATATGATGCAGCCGGAAGGTTTTGTCGATCCTAAGAATGCTGACAAGGTGTGCAAGCTCCAACGCTCGATTTATGGGCTGGTGCAAGCATCTCGGAGTTGGAACATTCGCTTTGATGAGATGATCAAAGCATTTGGGTTTACACAGACTTATGGAGAAGCCTGCGTTTACAAGAAAGTGAGTGGGAGCTCTGTAGCATTTCTCATATTATATGTAGATGACATACTTTTGATGGGAAATGATATAGAACTCTTGGACAGCATTAAGGCCTACTTGAATAAGAGTTTTTCAGTGAAGGACCTTGGAGAAGTTGCATATATATTAGGCATCAAGATCTATAGAGATAGATCAAGACGCCTCATAGGTCTTTCACAAAGCACATACCTTGATAAGATATTGAAGAAGTTCAATATGGATCAGTCTAAGAAGGGGTTCTTGCCTGTGCTGCAAGGTGTGAAATTGAGCTCGGCTCAATGTCCGACCACAGCAGAAATAGAAGAGATGAGCGTCATCCCCTATGCCTTAGCCATAGGTTCTATTATGTATGCCATGCTGTGTACCAGACCTGATGTAAACCTTGCCGTAAGTTTGGTAGGTAGGTACCAAAGTAATCCCGGCAAGGAACACTGGACAACGGTCAAGAATATCCTGAAGTACCAGAAAAGGACTAAGGAAATGTTTCTCGTTTATGGAGGTGACGAAGAGCTCGTCGTAACGTCGACGCTAGCTTCGACACAGATCTGGATGACTCAAAGTCACAAACCGGATACGTGTATATTTTGAATGGTGGGGCAGTAAGCTGGTGCAGTTGCAAGCAGAGTGTCGTGACGGGATCTACATGTGAAGCGGAGTACATGGCAGCCTCAGAGGCAGCACATGAAGCAATTTGGGTGAAGGAGTTCATCACCGACCTAGGAGTCATACCCAATGCGTCGGGGCCAATTAAACTCTTCTGTGACAACGCTGGAGCTATTGCACTTGCCAAGGAGCCCAGGTTTCACAAGAAGACCAGGCACATCAAGCGTCGCTTCAACTCCATTCGTGAAAATGTTCAAGATGGAGACATAGATATTTGTAAAGTACATACGAACATGAATGTAGCAGATCCGTTGACTAAACCTCTCCCTAGAGCAAAACATGATCAACACCAGAATTCCATGGGTGTTCGATTCATCACAATGTAACTAGATTATTGACTCTAGTGCAAGTGGGAGACTGTTGGAAATATGCCCTAGAGGCAATAATAAAAGCATTATTATTATATTTCCTTGTTCATGATAATTGTCTTTTATTCATGCTATAATTGTGTTATCCGGAAATCATAATAATACATGTGTGAATAATAGACACCAACATGTCCCTAGTAAGCCTCTAGTTGACTAGCTCGTTGATCAACAGATAGTCATGGTTTCCTGACTATGGACATTGGATGTCATTGATAACGAGATCACATCATTAGGAGAATGATGTGATGGACAAGACCCAATCCTAAACATAGCACAAGATCGTATAGTTCGTTTGCTAGAGTTTTCCAATGTCAAGTATCTTTTACTTAGACCATGAGATCGTGTAACTCCCGGATACCGTAGGAGTACTTTGGGTATACCAAACGTCACAACGTAACTTGGTGACTATAAAGGTATACTACGGGTATCCCCAAAAGTGTCTGTTGGGTTGACACGGATCAAGACTGGGATTTGTCACTCCGCATGACGGAGAGGTATCACTGGGCCCACTCGGTAATGCATCATCATTATGAGCTCAAAGTGACCAAGTGTCTGGTCACGGGATCATGCATTACGGTACGAGTAAAGTGACTTGCCGGCAACGAGATTGAACGAGGTATTGGGATACCGACGATCGAATCTCGGGCAAGTAACATACCGATTGACGAAGGGAATTGTATACGGGGTTGCTTGAATCCTCGAATCGTGGTTCATCCGATGAGATCATGGAGGAGCATGTGGGAGCCAACATGGGTATCCAGATCCCGCTGTTGGTTATTGACCGGAGAGCCGTCTCGGTCATGTCTACATGTCTCCCGAACCCGTAGGGCTACACACTTAAGGTTCGGTGACGCTAGGGTTGTAGGGATATGTATATGCAGTAACCCGAATGTTGTTCGGAGTCCCGGATGAGATTCCGGACGTCACGAGGAGTTTTGGAATGGTCCGGAGGTAAAGAAATATATATAGGAAGTGCTATTTCGGCCATCGGGACAAGTTTCGGGGTCACCGGTATTGTACCGGGACCACCGGAAGGGTCCCGAGGGTCCACCGGGTGGGGCTACCTATCCCGGAGGGCCCCATGGGCTGAAGTGGGAAGGGACCCAGCCCAAAGTGGGCTGGGGCGCCACTTCCCCTAGGGCCCATGCGCCTAGGGTGGGGAAACCCTAAAGGGGGCGCCCCCTTGCTTGGGGGGCAAGCCCCCCACCCCTTGGCCGCCGCCCCCCTAGGAGATTGCATCTCCTAGGGCCGGCGCCCCCCTAGGACCCCTATATATAGTGGGGGGAGGAAGGGCCTCACACCCATGCCCTGGCGCCTCCCTCTCCCTCTCCAACACCTCCTCCTCCTCCATAGAGCTTGGCGAAGCCCTACCGGAGTACTGCAGCTCCATCACCACCACGCCGTCGTGCTGCTGCTGGAGCCATCTTCCTCAACCTCTCCTTCCCCCTTGCTGGATCAAGAAGGAGGAGAAGTTACGCTGACCGTACGTGTGTTGAACGCGGAGGTGCCGTCCGTTCGGTGCTAGGATCTCCGGTGATTCGGATCACGTCGAGTACGACTCCCTCATCCCCGTTCTTTGAACGCTTTCGCTCGCGATCTACAAGGTACGTAGATGCATCCAATCACTCGTTGCTAGATGAACTCATAGATGGATCTTGGTGAAACCGTAGGAAAATTTTTGTTTTCTGCAACGTTCCCCAACATTTCTATCTTCAAGTGCTTCTCCTCTCCTCTAGCTGTTGGACACCTCACCATACCGTCAACCAACCCCTCGAGAGAGCTCATCGTCGTGGATCTTCCCCGGCCTCATGCGGATTCAGCTCCGACCCGCCCCGTCCCCAACGTCGATGGCGACGTTTGCCTCACGCGGGCCACCCCCTCCTTGATGCAACTATCCCCTACGAGCCCTCCTAGAGGCTAGGCTAGAAGAGGAGGAGGAGCTCTTCGCCTCTCCATCCTTTCCTCTTCTCTCCAGCACTAGGATGACGAGTTCACTTATGGTTGCTTCCTCCTTCCCACCCCTCCTAGCGGGTGAGCTAGCCATCTCTCCCGACTCCATCCTCACATATGAGTTGGTAAAATTTGGGTCCAATTTGTATGTAAATGCAATTGCACGAAATTGTCAACACACAACACATTTAGGTTTTGTTTCTACATACATGGCTGACGCCAGATTTTGGCATGGTTATAAATGTAACTAAGATTGACTCAAATGATAAATATCCCACCATGAAATTTCTTCGTCTCCTCAAGACAAATAATTATGTTTTTTTGGATCACCTCGATACAACGTCGTATGCAACTTAGAGAGCCAAAACAGTCCGACCGAGCTATACTTGAAATTGAGTGCCCGGCCCCCACATATTTATACATGTCAGAAGGTATTGACACTGTAGCACATGATTTTTCTAGGTTTTAAGAAAACTATGTTGTAGAATGCAAAACATTTTCAAAATTATGAACAATTTTTTAAGGCGTCAATTTTTTTTATAAAAGGCGAACATTTTTGGAAACCATGATCATATTTAGAAAATAAAAATATTTTTTACAATCATGAACAATTTTTTAAATCACAATTTTTTTTTGAAATTGGGAATATTTCTTGGAATTTTGAACAATTTTAGAAACTCGAACATTCTAGAAAAAATCCGGACATTTTTAAAAAATAAGAACATTCTCTGAAATTGACAATAAATATATGAACATGGAATGTTTTTTAATTTTTGGAAAACATGGACATTTTTTAAATTCCGATTTGTTTAAAAAGGACATTTAAAAAAAGGCATACAAAACCAGTAAAATAAAAGAACATGAAAAAAGGAAAAAGGAAATAAACAACCAGACTGAAACCTTCCGGGAGGTTTCCAAAACCCGAGAACGTGTGTTTTCAAATGCGCCGTCCCAAGGAACCACTAGCGAGCGAATTCATGTGCGAAGTGGCGTCAATTGACACAATATGCGTCGAATGAGAAATTCCACAGGGGGAACCCTCCAACTAGTTGCTCCCAGAATTACCCTTTTTGATTTAGAAAAGTCTAAAAATATTGAGACAAGTTAGAAAAGTTTAGTGGATTAAACAAAGGTAACAAGCGCTCGGGCTTCAACGATGGTAAGAAAAAAAATTGCCTTATTTGAATATTTGTACGATCCAGAAAAGCTCAGTGAGGCCCATTACTTACACATTCTAGTACAAGCCTCGTGTGTCAAAAGAACTTCCTATTTGTCGCAAGTTCTGACAAATTATGCAAGAGCTATATCTCGCTTACTGCAAGACTACCTTCTATCTCGCTGAACGCTTTTTCTATTCTGTACAAAACTAGGTTAGCCCGTTTCTTAGCTCTTGATCAACTGATTGTTCAGGCGTGCTTGCTCGCACGCTGGTAGCGTATGCCACATTTTGTTATGTTTTATTATTTTTCATTTTTCTTTCGGATTTTTCTATCTTTATGGGTTTCTTTGTTTTTTTGTTTTTTCTTTGATTTTTTCATCGCTTTACTTTGTTTTATTCCTGGTCTTTACTTAGTTTTTCCTTTCCTTCTTTTTTTTGTTTTCTGTAGTTTCTTTCTCCGTTTTCATTGTTTTTTCTTCTTTCCTATTTTCTTTTTTTATTTGTTTCTTTGATGGTTTCCATCGATTTTTCTTTGTTTCTTTCTCGTTTTTTACCTTCTCATTCTTTTTCATTGATTTTCTTCGATTTTTAATTTCGCTTTTTTTGTATTTATTCGGTCTGTATGTTTTTCTTTGCTTCGTTGTTTCTTTGTCGACTTTCATTGGTTTTATCTTTGTTCAACATATGTTGACCTTTCTCAGTACACATTCTAATTTTTTTGTATACATCAGAAACATTTTTTAACTAGATGATTAACATTTTTTTGAAAACTAGTTTTTACACACACATTGTACACTTTTGGTATGTATCTACATTTTCTATGTATACATTTAACATTTTCCAAATATAAGATTAACATTTTTTGATTACATGGTCTGCATTTTTCAATACATGGAGAATTTTTTAATGGCAATAAAAAATCTTTCACAAACAATGTACATTTTTCGTGTACACCAGGAATATTTTTGATAAATGTTTAAATTATTTTAAATAAATGATCAACATTTTTTCATACACATGTTTGCTTTGTATATATTTTTTCTATACATGAAAAAGGTTATTTCTATACACGTTTAATTTTTTTCAAATGGCTGATTAAAATTTCCAATTGCTTAGTTAACATATTTCAATACTTGATTAATATTTAAAAAAAAACATGATTAGCATTGTATATTCAGGCTTTCATTCACATTGTATATTTTTTGTATCCAGGCTTTCATTCACATTGTATATTTTTTGTGTCCAGGCTTTCATTCACATTGTATTTTTTTTGTATTCGGAATTTCTTTTTTGTGTTCAGGCTGTTATTTTTATTTTATGATTTCAAAACCTTTCAACTTTAGAAAAAAATTACAAAAAAATTCAAAAAAAATTCTTCCTTTCAAAAACTGTTAGAATTTCTTTTTAAATATTCACATTTTCCAAAAACTATTTGGGAACTCAAGAAGAGTTCCCATGTTCCAAAATTGTTCACAAATTCGAAAAATATTCATGTTTTCAAAATCGCTCATGTTTCCCCAAAAATAGAAACTAAAAAATTTGTCGCATTTCAAAAGAAATTTTTGCTTTTTTTCCTAGAAAATGTTCGAAAATAATAATAAAATCCATCGCCATAGTAACACGAGAGCTCCCCAATGCTACAACCTCTATGGCTACAACAACAGATCTCACAGTACTGGGCTGGCCCAGCTGGAGGCTCTCTGCAAATCGCACATAGCAGCTCCCCCAGCCGAAAGTCAGACGCAACGCCGCCCCACAGAACCCTCGCCGCCGCCGCCGCCGCCACCGCCGACTATGACGTCCGTGCGCAGCGCCGCCGGGGTCGCGCTGCCGCCGATCCGGCTGGCGGTGGAGCGGGCGCGCCAGGAGGCGCTCCGGCGCGAGCTGGACGGGTGCCAGCTCCTGGCGGGCATCTGGTGCCACGGCTTCACGGTGGCGCAGCTCCGCAGCATCCGCGCGTCGCTCCCCTCCACGGCGCGGCTGCTGGTCGCCAAGAACTCGGACCTCGCGGCGGCGGTCGAGGGCACGCGCTGGGAGTCGCTCCGCCCCTGCGCCCGCGGCATGAACGCCTGGCTCTTCGTGCGCTCCGACGAGATCCCGCCGGCGCTCCGCCCCTACCGCGACTTCCAGAAGGAGTGGCGCCTCCAGCTCAACGACTTCACCGGCGCCGTCTACGAGGGCCGCCTCTACGGCCCCGACGACTTCGCGCAGCTCGAGGCCATGCCCACCAGGGTGCAGTCCTACCAGTACCTCCTCGGGTGCCTCCAGATGCCCGCCGTCTCCGTCCTCGCCGCCCTCCGCGCGCGCCAGGAGGCCATGGCGCAGGCCGAGAAGCCGCCCGCCGAGGAGGCGGCTCCTGCTCCGGCGCCGGAGAAGTGATCCCTCCGTCGTCGCCGAGGTTCCTCAGTTATCACATCTGCAGCTCCTTTCTCTTTTGCAGATTTTGAATTCAGTATTAGTAGAGAACACCCACAAAACCATCATAAGGATGCATTGCTCTTATGTATCATCAGTTCATGAACTGACTTTTGAATGGGAAGAAGAAATGTGATTTGCTAGGTCTTTCACTAAGTGCCGAATCGCTCGTGTACTAGAAAAAATCAGAAAGAAGCTTAGGATGATGATGTATGTTCTTGCTTTGGTTTGCTTGTTCCTTGTTGGAGTAGAGGAGGGGGCAGAATGAAAAAGAGAACCTATCAGCATATACTAGCTATATGGTACAATAGATTCCCCAGATAGATGGCACAAGCTATCAGCATTGTTAGCGAAGTTAGATTTTTGTGCAGACCGATGAACTCATGGAGTATCATTAACCCAAGACATCGCCTAAGAAAAGACAAAAGACATGAACTCCAGTCAGGGATTTTTTTTTGGCAGCTATGCATTCCCCCGAAAAAAGGAAGTTGTGCAGCTGACAACACATGCACGTCCCCAGAGGGACTTATTTTTTCCTGATAAACTAACGCTGGAAACAGGAAAACACACAAGTTAACAGCAACATACACCTATGAGCTAATTGGCAAATGAAAATCCCAAATCGAGTAGGAAGAAGATAGCCAGAGGAGGAGGATCAAGCTCAGCAGGGAGGCAAGAGAAGCACATCCTTTGGCTCTAGAAATTCTCTGCAGCCGTTTTTACTCGGCCCATGGAAAACTTGAAGCACCATTATTGTGTTGACTGATCAGTGATCACCATTCTCTCCCATTTGAATGTTCAGTGTACTTGCGTGCTTATTGCTGGTCGATTCAGTCTTGGAATACCATAGGCATCATTACTTCATTGCGCAACTTGTATCAGTTATCACATCATTTCAGTTCGATCAATAGATGATGGCCTGGGTGCGTTGTAAAGTTTGGTTTCCCCTTGCTGATCTTTCACCTAGGTTATGCACTTTTTCTAATTATAAGTTAGAGGACTTCACCAGGTCAATGTCAGTCAATGGTGATACATGTTCCATGCATTCTAAAACTAAATCCAGAACAATGTTCAACAGGTGTTGTGTTAGACATGCCGAATTAGCTATTAAGCTATATGTATATATAAGATTAAGAACAATATGAGCTCACGTCACTTGTGAGTTGTCGCCAGCTTCACCAAACAATTTGAACTGGCATGGTTTCTTATCTTACATCATTACTCATTATTTACTACAGCTGATTACACCTAGTTTTTTTAGGACAAAACAGTAGGTGGTTAACCTACTTCACATTTCAATTAATTAAAAAATAGTTTACATGGAACATACATGCAGATAGTTACAAGCAAATACATAGATTTAGGCAACCTATTCTACAAAGCCAGCATAAGAAGCTCTCTGAACGCGACGAAGGACCATTTTCCAACCCATACTTAAAAAATATCCTGCATTTGTAGAGGCGTGTTTTTGTTGTTGTTGAAGATGTAATCATTTCTGGTGATCCAGATGCTCTAGGCAACCAATATGATTAGTTCCATGAAAAAAGTAACAGCCAGAGAGTTCTTCAAGCGTAAGATCTTATCCTGAAGACTGCCAGTTAACTGAATATGAGGGCATAGCTAGCTCCAGCAACATTGTGCAAACGGGGCATAACTGAATAATCGCGTGCACAACAAGTAGCAGTTCTTCTGATAATCTTCCTTCCGATTAATATGCCGACATGCCATTCTTTTAATAACCTGTCGTGGTAGCAGCTGGGTAGGGAGGCAAGAGAAGCAAATCCTTCGGCTCTAAGAATTCTCTGCAGCCGTTTTTACTCACAGCCCATGGAAAACTTGAAGCACCATTATTGTGTTGACTGATTTTTCTCTCCTGTTTGAATGTCCAGCGTACTTGCATGCTCATTGCTGGTCTGTTCAGTCTTGGAATGCCGTAATCATCATTACTTTGTTGCAACATGTATTATCAGTTATCACATTGTTTCAGTTCGATTGAGCTTGGGTGCGTTGTAGTGTTTGTTTTTCCGTTCATGATCATTTTTATCACCTAGGTTATGTACTTGTGATGTGTTTATTTTATTTTATTTTCAATTATTTTGGAGGAATTTACCAGGCCAGTGCCACATACTGGAGTTTACTGAAAGAGGCAGAGAGTTGAGCAGTCAATGGAGATACTTGTTCCGTGTCACTCACTCTAAAACTAAATTCAACCCAGTGCTCATCAGGTAATGTGGTGGCCATGCAGAATTATCCATTAAGCCATATATCTACTTATAAGAGATGAAGAACATTATGAGGCCACATCAGTTACAGCTGATTACAACGAGTCGCAACACTCCAGCGACTCCAGAAGCCAGCTGCTCTGATTGAGAGAAAAAAACATCTTTAAGAAGGAAACAATTGCAGCCCGACGATTCGACCTGTCAAATTGCGTTGTTTGCAAATCCGCAGTACTCATAAACTTGAACCTAAAGCAAAAGACTCGAACTGCATACATACAAAATGATTTGTTCAACTTGTTTTGATGGCGAGGAAGCCTGGTTTTCTGTCGGCTCTCCCTCAAAGCAGCTTTCGTTCTGCTTTCAACGTTGCTCTGAGTTTCTAAACGCTGGCTAGCTAGCGACGACGACGAGGAGCTTCCTCCGGTATCAGTATACAGCATGATACACCCTTGCGAATCACTCTAGTGCATAATCACAAGGAACCCTTGAATTGGAAACGTATGGTCAAGAAAAAGAATTTCATGCTTGAGAATACTCTAGCAGATCTCTGAATTCTTATGATCACCCGTAGATATTGCCATGGAATGCACTGTTTCATGGCGAGCCCGTTGAGGTTTCCAGGAGCAAGAGCAAATCGCAACATCACACATGAATTTAATTAATTAATCCATACATTTGGTCACATAAAACACACGATTACATGCTACATTCGTACTACAAGTTCTCTGAAACCCCTACTTCTCAGAGCAGCAAATACAATAAGTGAAGGTTCACACATCGAAAGTTGCATATCTTACTTGAAGATGCACTTCGACTTTGGAATGGGAAGAAATGTGATGCACAATAAAGGTTCATACATGTTGCTAAAACTCAACTCCGCAAACCAAGTTACACCATACGTGATCGATTCAATGTGAGAAGGCGCGCCACAACGTCTGTCATTGATGGCCTTTGATCCACATCAAGGTTGAGACATCCCACAGCAATCCCTGCTAGTGTGTCCAGAAGCTCCAAATTTCCTGTGGTTGCAATTTCCTTATCAAACAACTCGGTTGCTTTCTTCTTCTCTTTGTGGCACTCAAGGAAACTCGTCACCAAGCTGTTGTTGTCAGAATGAGTGGCCTTCTTCCTGCTAATGACCTCTAAGATGACAACCCCGAAACTGTAGACATCACTTTTTTCAGTCAATAGGCCTGTTTGTAGGTATACTGGGTCCATATAAGTCATGTCACCAATGACATTTGCAGTGTGTTCCTTGTCTATTGCAATCAACCTTGATATGCCAAAGTCAGAGATCTTTGGCACAAAGCTGTCATCCAAAAGTATATTTGCTGGTTTAACATCACCGTGCAGGATTTTGGTATGGGCCTGTGAATGCATATAAGCTAGACCATGTGCTGATTCTGCAACAATGCTTAGACGCACATCCAAGTTGAGAGGCTCCTTGTTGTCAACCCTGTGAAGAATGTCATGCAAACTTCCTTTGGAAATGAACTCGTACACTAGCATGGGGGTATCCACTTCTAGGCAACAACCTATGAGCCTAACAATGTTCTTGTGGATGACTTGGGATTGGATGATGACTTCATTTGCAAATTGCTTGTTCTCCAGCACATTACCACTAATTGGTTTCTTTACTGCGACTAGTATGTCATCAACAACCCCCTTGTAAACTTCACCAAAGCCACCTTTTCCAATTAAATTGCTAATCTTTAAAACTGGCTTGAGCTCCTCCTTTTTGAAAAGCTTTATAACTTTAGCTTTCTCTAAGGTAAGACCACCATTTTTCTCATAGAACTCTTTGGTCTTCCGCTTCTCTTTCCGAATAATAATGACAAATGCCGTAAATGCGATGACAAGTGCACCACCTATTGTACCTATATGAACAACGAAGCAAACGTAACTAACTAAAATTTCTGATTATTATTCCGTCAACAAAAGATAGCAAGTTAACATTTGAGTTTACTCCCCACTTAGAAGCACTGCAAATATTAATAACAAGGGTTGCAAGATACTGAAACTGAACGTACACCGTGTCTCATATCCTATACGATAGTGTTACCAGGTGGCCGAAGTTCTTTCAGATATATTTTCACATGCTTTTCAAGTCCCGAACAATAATCATCACCCCACTCAAAAACGTCCTACACATAACCCTTCCACTCAGGTAGGTAACTCTACAGGGGGCTGAACTATAGTATATATCGTACAAAATACTAAAATATACATAACAGGACTATATTTATAGAGAGACAGGATAGCAAAACTGATACATACTGAGATGTAGTAAGTCGTCTGAGGTTACCTATGCAAATCTGTGCAGCAAGTGGGAACTTTGGAGTACAGCGTTGAGTTTTTGGGTCATCGCTCCCATAACCTGGACCACAGGTGCATTGGTAAGATCCTTCGGTGTCCCTGCATACACCTTTGCAAGGATACTTTGCTGGATCCGCACATTCATCTATGTCTGTGTTGTGCAAATTCATATAATAATCGCTACATTAGGACATTGATCAATAAAGAAAATCATAGTTGTACGAAGCAAAGCGTCGGTCTTACTGCTGCAGCCGTTGACAAGGTAGGCGTTGCCCTGGTAGCCTTTGGAGCACCTGCAGTTGTAACCAGGCCCATTGGTGGCGTTGACACAGTCGCTGTGATTGCTGACGCAGGCGTACTCCGTCGTCGTGGCCTTGGCCGCTTCAGCGCACGATAATGAGGTGGAGTCGTCATCGCCGCGAATGGCCCAGTCCAGCCACACCGGTGAGGTCCGGTTTGTGTCCCTGAGGAGGTCAGAGCGCCGAAAGGTGTAGTTGGTCCTGTCGACGAGGAAGGCGTAGTCGCATGGGCTGAAGTCCATCATGCCGGTGTGGTCGTACACACGGAAATAGAAGTAGTTGTGGGTTAGCCCCGGCGGGATGTCGACGTGGCAACACCCGACACTGGCGCAGAGGCCATCCTGCGCGGTCGCCGAGTAGTTGCAGAAGGTCATGCACCCCATGTAGTAGGAGTATTCGTCGACATCACGTGTGGTTCTGACGCTCCCAATGTTGCCCATGGTGTTGCAGCCTAGGATGACGAGCATGTTGTGCGTGTTGGAGAGGCGGTACACACCATGCTTGTTCATCTCCGTCTCACCATGGCTGCTGGCCTCAACCTTGTCTGGGCTGCTTGTGTTGTAGCACTGCCACCCAACGGGGAGCATCACCAGCGACTCTGCAGGATCCCCCGACAGGTGCACCACATGAATGGACGTGCCGGCAAGCACAGGGCTGTTGTTGATGCACTCTATCTCAAAGCCCTTGCGGAAGCAGCCGCTGCCGATGCCGAAGGGGTAGGGGATGTCCACGCCACCGCAGCTCGTCACGCAGCCACGAGTCACGACGAGGTTCTTGGTCGCCTCCGTGGTGGCTGCCGCTGCCACCAGGAGCACCGCAGGCAGCAAGAATGCCGTCGACATTGCCTGTGCAACATAAGTCACTGCTTTATATGGAACCATAGATGGGAATATGGAACTTGCACACAAAATGCTAGCAAACCGAAGAACAAAGCAATATATAGTAGATGCCAAAGTAAATCATCAAGGTGCACACTGACCTTGGGAGGCCCGCTTATGCCAGCAGCATCCCACATTCTAGTTAATGTTGTGTGATAACAATTTCTTCAAAGTGTGCAATCTCTTGTTCTCTGATCTGCTCCAGTGTCTACGAACAATTTCTTAATGTGTGCATAACACAGATTGGTTGTATATAATCATCTTTAGATAATTTTGTATCACCTTTAAATGCTTTTAACTACATTAAACATTGTTCTTTGCATCATTTCACTTCATAAAAAAAAGTTCATTTCCATTAAAAACATGTGCCAAATATATGATTTGTGCTATATGTCATAACAAAACCCAATAAACCGTGCTTAATCAGGACTCAAACATCATCGAGCACCCATGGACATTTGGGACGTTTTCTACCAACTACATGTCCCGCAGCCATACTAAGGCCTACTTATTTTCGGCTCGAGGAGACGGCTTAAGCTTAACTGCCCACTGAATAGCAGTGGAAAAAAGCAGCTAAACAAATGCAGTCATTCTTTTCGTTTTCTGTCGTTTGAGCTAATGGTCTAGGTTGTCTGATGAAAAGTCTATAATACGGTACCCCTGGACTATTATTGTGTTCTGACTAGCTGATATTGTGTTACTATTTCCTACTGTTTTCCCATGGATATGAGCAAGAAAACAATTTCCGAAATACCACTAGATCTACTAGCGTCATGTTTAATTAGCACAGATGTCACTACACGGTCTACCTACGCAAGAATAGCACTATAAACTCTAGAAGTTACTCATTGTAAAATTGCACTGCATAGTTTAGAAGTTACCCATTGTTAAGTTGCACAACACCTAATCATACAAGAAACATACAATTACAGAATTACTCAGTAGCACACAACCTAATTCTTCAACAATATGTCTGAACATTGCACTAATTTCTTCAGACATTAGTGTGTCAGGCATATATGCATCATTTCTCCCTAACCATACATCCTGAAGTAGATCTGCAAGTATATTACTACTGTTGAATACTACAACCTGCAAATCTAAAATGCACACTAGCCTTTAATCAATCTTTAATTGCTTGTTCTTTTCTGTGTCTATATGATTGCACAATGGCTAATCATACACGAAACATTGCACTAACTCCTTCAACAATACTATGTCTGAACATTGCACTAACTCCTTCAGACATTAGCGTGTCAGGAATATATGTATCATTGTCTCCCTAACCATACATCCATGAAGCGAATCTGCAAGTGCAGGGCTACTGTTGAATACTACAACCTGCAAATCTAAAATGCACACCAGCCTTTGATGGAAATCAATATTTAATTGCTTGTTCTTCTATGTATCTATATTATTGCACAATGGCTAATCATACACGAGACATACAGTTCCTTGGTAGCACACTCTTCAAGTATATCTGAACATCCCATGTTAATTTCTTCAGACATTAGTGTGCCAAGCATATACGCTTGTTTCCCCTGAAGCAAATCTGCAAGTGCACTGCTACTGTTGAAAATTACAACCTGCAAATCTACAATGCACGCTATCCTCCCTGTGTCTATATGATTGCAAGGCAGAAACGAGGACTAACCGCAAAATGGGAGTAACATCCTCGAAAACCATCGTCTAGATGGTCAGCTCAAATGTGCGGCACAAGCCGCTAATTGCAAAGGTGTCGAGTGTCACGCCGATTCGCACGGAGCGCCACCCCATCGCCGTTTGCGCTGCTTGCTCAACGTCGCTTCCCTGAGCAGAGCCGGTCGAGCCCGCAGTTGGGCTGGAGGGGGTCGGATCCGGGCGCCGGTGAAAGAAGGAGCTCCGTCGGCGGGGAGGGAACCCCAGACATGATTTCTCTTGTAGACCCTGGAGCCGAGCTCGTGGCAGCCGGCGTCGCCGCGAGCTCCTGGAGGCAGGCAAGGAGGATATGGAGAGAGAGCAGGTCGGGCAGATGCCGGTGTGTGGGAGGGGGGCAGGGGGGACGTCGGCGCCGGAGAGCGGAGACGACCCTATCCGCTCCGGCGGGCCGGGAGGTGGCAGGCCTGGGTGTAGAAGGCCGAGCATACTATGGGCCCGCCCATTCTCATATCACTATAAAACTAGTAAGATACTGACATGGGCTCCCACGTACGAGTTTAGGTGGGCTGCGAACGGCCCGCTCCCTCCTGTTGCTGCTCGACCAAACAATTTTCTTTAAGCAAACTATTTCTTCTTTGTCTCAAAAAATAAAAGCAAACTATTTCTTCTCTCAATACAGTTCGTATGCTGATTTTTTCACTCAAAAAAATGCACTTTTTTTGAAAGAAAAGGGTCTCCCTCCCCCCCTGCTTCATTTTTATTGATGAAGCAGCAAAAAAAAAGTACAGCACCTTAGCTGAAATGCTGAGAGCAATCTAGGTTTATGGGTGTTCCTCAGCGGCAGCAGCAACAACAACAATAACAACAAAATCTAAGGTTGTGTGTGGTCATGAATGGCCGCATGATGAAATACTCCCATCATGCCGCTTCTACAGGAATAAAAAGATAATCTAACCATGTAGCATTCCAATCTTAAATGAACAGACCAACGGAACAAACGAAAGAAGATCCAACTAGTCACAACAGAATGGATGATACAGTGAACTGCGCGCGAGGACACTGTCAGATCCAAACCGCGAAGCGACGAGACGAACACAGAACACACTTGGAAGAAACAAAAAAGTGGATGTGGAACCAGACACACAAGGCACAACGAACCTCAGAGCTCGCCGCCGGGGAGACGACGGCGCGCACCGGAGACCTCCGGTCAACTCCAAAGTCTCGCACGGGGTCGCCTCTTGGCTCGGCGGAGCTCGCTCTATGTCCCTCTCTGTCTTCAGTACGAGACCATGAGCATGTAGCTCAGCTAGCGGAGAAGAAATATAAGTTGGAAATAGCTATCCTTGGGTGCACTTACTCCTGCCTGCCCGATGTAAATGGGCCTGCCTCATCACTTGCGTCTAGTGTGGTGGTGTGAACGCGCCTGACCGTGGCTTTGATCTGAGTCTGTGCTGCTCTCTCTCGGACCGAGCTGTGCACAGCGGCCTGTAGCACGCACGTAGGTGCCGGCGTGCCGCTGGCAGCACGGTGAAACACATTGATTGTCACACGCCAAATTTGTCTTTTTAAAAGATCAAAAAACATTAACCAGAATGAAGCCAGAGTACAGGATGCAGAACGTTAGAGATTACGTACTACATTACAGATCCAAGTTATTCGCGCGCGCGCGCGCACACACACACAAACAGGTCCAAGCAAAATGCTACTAATCCGTAATTACGTGCAGCCGTGCAGGTGGCATACCTCCCTACAGACTACCAGCCTACCACTCCGTGAACACAAAGCCTTTACTCATCTACCTATTAATTGTATAACATACATTTCTAAGTAAAATTATCTTCCAGAAATATTCACTGGAACGATTGGAGGTCAAAATATAACACCAGGAATACATGGGAACGCCAGTCCGATCCTTACTCAGCAGGTAGTACTTGTATGTCTTACAGAAGCAGATATATGTATCATGTATGTACTCATCTTTTGAGGATGCTAGTTTTGAAAGAATTTTCTGTTCAGGCACTAGCTCATCGCTCATGCTAATCGATAGAACTGCAGGATTTGGGCATCAAGTTACGCCTGGATGCAGAGGCATTTCCGCACCAAAATTGCATATTTTGGGGCATCAGTTTATTTTCAGGATGTGTGTGACATTTCTGAATCATCTAACACTTGTAATCTGTTCTCCTTAGAGTTCTGCCCACTCGCGGTCCAACCCCCTTCTCTACCCACGCTAACGCCTTCCCTTGGCCTGCAATACATGCCGATTTCACGCTGGTGCTTTCTATAGGTGTTCATGTGTAAGTAGAGCACAGGAAAATGATATGTGTGGCCACAAGGACGCTCTATCATTTATGCGGTAAGATGACTCGATCAGTAAAGCTCCCATGTCCCTCACAAAGGCTGAACACACCATTTTGCTGGCTACATGTTGTCAGTGGCGCCTTGTTTGTATTACTTGCCGCGTCGAGAGTGTGCGAGGATAGGTCGACAAGGGGTATGCTTGCACCGTCGCCGTAGAGCAATCATGTGAAACACCACAGCAAGTGTTATCTTTCTCCTTCAGTTTTTTCCTTTATTATTTTTCAGACTTTCACCCTTTCTAACTTGCTCTTGCAGTTCACCATATAGGTAAGTTGATTGACCTCACAAATTTTCAAAAGTAGCATCATTTCAGAGCTTTACTATAAAAGCATGGAACATTTTGGTAATCAGAGTGAAATTTGTTAATTAACATCTGCCTCGAGCATTATACAAAATCATGTTCAGATATTATGTATAACTTCATTTTTCTGGCTTTGCATAGTCGGCCGTGTTTGTGGAGCTTGTTATTCATATCATATACTCTACAATTGCAAAATCCGGCTCACACATCAGCAATGGATTACAGGAAGGTTTAGGTTTAGGTTTTGTTACATAGAGCTGATTTGCACTTTATTTGGAAGAAAAGAGAGGTATGTTGTTTAGGTATGCATCCAGTTTCATCTCTGCAACCAGTCTTACCTCTATTGGTTGCAGAGATGAAACTGGATGCATACTAATAGTCCAATGTAACAGGTGGGCAAGCATTGCAATTTGTTTGTAATCCTCTAATGTTAGTAGTGTTGCATGCATCTCATTTTCTTAATTACTCTTCATAATTTCGACTTCCAATCTATTGTTATTTTAGTTCCTTCATATTATTTTCTCTATCTAACGACATATTTCTAAATTCTAAAACTTTGAATCAGGGTCTACAGTTGACCAGTGTGCCGGCCGGGGGATAGGTATCTGCTATTGCGGTGAGGCTGCTGGACTATCTTGCAGCGAAGGTAAATTGAGTTTTGTCCTTCAAAAGGCTGTAACAAAGCTCCATGGATTACAAGAAGGTTTAGGTTTTGTTACATAGAACTGATTTTGCACTTCATTTGAAAGAAAGAGAGGTATGTTGTTTCAAGCACTCTAGCCGCTCCAAAAATAGATTGAAAATTATTTGACGAGCTTATGAGTAATATTATGGCCATATGGTCCTATATATTCTCTCTATATATTTACATTGATTCCCGTGCGTTCTATAGTCAAAATGGACAGTGTGGATTTCGACCATTCTATTGTCGAAATGGACGGGCGTGGCAACACGCGCCATCATGGTCTCCTACATACTAGTAGGAGGCAACCTTGGCCCCAACGTCTTCGTTGGGAGTGACAACTCTTTGTCCACTTCAACATGGGCTTCGTTTCCGTACCACCTACCGCCGAAGGTGTGAGCTTCCCTCCCATGTTGTCGGCGACCGCGACACATTTTGGCAACTCTGCTATAGTGCCATTTTGTGTGATGATCACCATACTAGCGGTTATTATGGCGACGGCTAGTTTTGGCAAAGTTTGTGTGATTTTTACAAAATTAAACAAAAGTTTGTTTGGATATTTTCGGACGGCATTTTGATCAGCATTACTAGTAACTGGTCCTACCAGTGCCCATTGTTATTTTTCTTTCCAAACTTGACTTGGCTAAAACCGGACGACAATTGGCAAAAGGAAATTTAGCAAGACGCTTTTGAGATGGTTGGTGGACATGTAGTTGGTGCTAAAGATGATGTTTAAATCATGATTAAACATGGTTTATATGTTTTGCTATGACTTAGCACAAAGCATGTGTTTAGCACAAGTTTTCAATGGAACTTTTTGATTATGTGAAATGACCCGTTGAACTACGAATTAATGTACCATTTAGAAGGATTTAAAGGTGAAAAAAGGTCATCTAAAGATGATTACATGCATCCGAACTTTTAGAAATTGTTCAGTGACATTGTAAAAGATCAGATCAGAAGAGATTGCCCACTTCAAATTTGTTATCACACACAATTAACTAATCACATGATGATGATTTACTTTGGCGTCTACTACATGCATATTGCTTTGTTCTTGAGTCATTTTATATATGTAAATTAATTTCTTATTGTCCACCATCGGCGGTTCCAGTATAAAGGAGTGAGCTACCGTTGCACATGCATGGGCAGGTACAGTATCAATGCCGACAGCATTCTTGCTGATGGCCCTACTCCTGGCGGCAGCTGCAGCGTCAGCCACCGCCGAGGCGGCAGGGAGCCTCGTGGTGACCCATGGCTGCGGCATGAGCTGCGGCGGAGTGGACATCCCCTACCCTTTCGGCATCGGCGGCGGCTTCAAGATTGAGTGCGTAAACAACGGCCGCCCTGTGCTCGCCGGCACGTCCATCCAGGTGGTGCACCTGTCGGCTGATCCGGCGGAGTCGCTGGTGTTGCTCCCCGTCGGGTGGATGTGCTACAACGCCTCGAACCCCAGCAAGGCCGCGGACTTCAGCTACGCCGAGACAGAGATGAACAAGGACGGCGTGTACCGCATCTCTAACACGCACAATGAGCTCGTCGTCCTCGGCTGCAACACCATGGCCTACACCGCCAGCGGGAAGACCGAGGGCGGTGACGCGGCGTACCCGTACGCCTACTACACCGGGTGCATGTCCTACTGCAATGACTCGGCGAGCGCGTGGGACGGCCTCTGTGCCGGCGTCGGGTGCTGCCGCGTCGACATCCCGCCGGGCCTCACCGGCAACTACTTCGAGTTCCATGCCTACAATCACTCCACCATGATGGACTACAGCCCCTGCAACTATGCCTTCCTTGTCGACGGGAACAAGTCACTGGTAGAAAAATAGAAAAAGGGAGTTCAGTTTGTAAGGGCCTTTTATCCTGATTTTGTAATGCTCTGTCCCTTTAGTCCCGGTTTAATCCAGAACCGGGACAGATGGGCCTCCACGTGGCTTGTGCGCGGAGTCCAGGCAGGAGACCCTTTGGTCCCGGTTTGTGACACCAACCGGGACCAATAGACATCCACGCGTCAACATTTTTATGGCTGGGGTTTTTGTTTTTTTTTAAAGGGGAGGGGGATTTGGGGGGTTAATTTAGGTGTTTCATATATTGTGTTAGGTAGCTATAATTAATAGAGAGAAGTGTTCTCTCTTATGTCCGTGCTTGATCGACGCTACGTACTATACGTACGTATAGAGAGGACTAGACACGCTAGCTAGCTAGTAAGCAAACGAAGAAAACAGAAGATCGTCATGAACATATATGCATACAGAGAGAAGTGATATCGACCACCTCTCGTTCTCCGAGAGATTGGTCGAATAACAAGTTCTCGTATATCTATCCGACACTACCGGCTACATATATACAATAATTATCTCTTATAAATATAATCATATGGACTCATGGTCCACATAGTATTCCCCGTCTTCAGCGATCACGTGATCAAGAAAGAATGCCGCCAATTCCTCTTCAATTGCTCGCATGCGAGCTGGTGCTAGGAGTTCATTCCGCTTCCGAAACATCTAATTTGAAGAAGGGGGTCAATACATATATATGAATGAATGAAACTCAACACAGATGATGGTAATAAAATAAAATTGTGAATGTTGTTATTTACGTACTTCATATTGTTCGTCAGAGTACCCGCCCCGCTCACAGGTCGTGTGGCGAATGGACTCGCAGACGTAGTATCCACAGAAATCATTCCCTTATTCCTGCCACAACCACTTTACAAGAAATAGAGGGCAATCAAACTGATAAGCAAGAATGCTAAATGCTATTGATGAAACTAGCGCTTGAATCACTAGGAGATGCGCGGTACATGCTACTATAGTACTTACTTTCGGGTGTCTAAATTCTAGCTCCTTCGGCAGTCCCGGAACTTTTCTGGTGAATTTTCTCCAAACCCTGCCGGACAAAGAAAACAATTACTTGATATCAGGAAATGAACAAAGTTGCTGATATGGTGGATAATGATTGATTTAACTTACTTCTTGAGGATTTTAGTCATGTCCGCATACTCCCGGGGATCTTTTCGTTTAGAGTCCAAGACAGTTACTACTCCCCGCTCAAGCCTAATCTCTAGGAGAATATAGTGGTACCTGCGCACGCATGCATAACTCATCAATTACATTACTCTAACCTAGACTAATATATAAGGGAAACCGAATATGCACAAGATAGTAACACTCACTTAAAGTTGTAAGGAAAGAGTATTATATCTTTGTTTTCAATTTTTTGAATGATCGTAGCAAGTTGGCCTCGGTATCTTCGGGACAATGTTCAACCTCAATTGCATCTATGAGATATGTGTTAACGAACCCAATATCACCGATTTGTCTTTTCTTCAATTCGGCGATCTTCAATCTGCATAATATAGTGAGGATAATTATAAATACATGCAATGAAAGAGATGAGCTATATAGAGAGACTTAATGACAGAAGTAGTAGTACTTACAGACAGTAGCAGGTGACCGTTGTTTTATCGAGGGCCAATTGATTGAAAAACTGATAGAACTCCTCAAATGGAATAGGCAACAGTTCAATTCCAACGAGGTCATGCTCCGGTTTAACTCTCGCATACAAAGTACTCCTCCCCCCAGACTCTCTGCAGATTTTCAAGTACCAATCATGTAATCTTCGCATCATCATTGTTAAAGATTTTTCATCTTTGACGAGAGGCTTCTCGTACTCGTATCTGTGTATCTGCACCTCCATGGGATCATAATGTACATCGTCGGGCAGGTAATCGTCAACATTGCAATAACCGGGCACCATCCTCGGATCGACGATGTCGCTAGGCACCTTGAGCGGGGGGCACGATTGCTTCGCTTGTTCGCCGAGCTGGGCAATTTGTTTCCCAGCTGCTCGTCGTTCTTTCAGCCTTTGATCGCTGACTGTACTTCCCGACCGCTCCGCTTCGGCCCATGTCTTTGCAATAATGCGCTCATAGTTGCCTTTCGGCGGAGACTTGGGTGGTTTTGCCAGGACAGCCAGAGTGCGCTTCACTTTCACCGGATCTACCTTCTCCTCCGGAGGTGGATGTCTCTTTGCTTTTAACCCTTTAAACCAGTCATCCACTTCGGTTCGCGCGATCTTCGTGTTCTCCTCCGGGGTCCTCTCGTATGGTAACTTCTGTGGACTCTTCAGAGAAGGACCGAATCTGTATGTCCTCTCGCCTCTGGTTGTACTGCTAGACGCCGGCCGAGCAGACGGAGCGGTTGTCCTCCCATTCTGCTTGTTTGCCTCAGCCGATTCGAGAAACTCATGCACGCCCTTAATGTACTCGCGGGTGTGTCTGTCACCGTACATCCATTGCCGGTTCATCTGCGTGCATTATATATAATTAAGTGTCCAAATTAATAGAAGTTCATCATCACATTAAAACCAAAGTGCATACATAGTTCTCATCTAACAACATATAGCTCTCCAGAGCATCTAATTAATTAAACCATACATTGAAACTATGTAAAACATTTCAATGCGAAAATAAATGCGATCATAATCGCAATCAAGGTAACAATTGATCCAACGGCATAATGATACCAAGCCTCGGTATCAATTGCATATTTTCTAATCTTTCTAATCTTCAAGCGCATTGCATCCATCTTGATCTTGTGATCATCGACGACATCCGCAACATGCAACTCCAATATCATCTTCTCCTCCTCAATTTTTTTATTTTTTCCTTCAACAAATTGTTTTCTTCTTCAACTAAATTTAACCTCTCGACAATAGGGTCGGTTGGCATTTCCAATTCACATATATCCTACATAAATAATATCTATGTCACGTTGGTCGGCATAATTTTCATAAACAATAAATGAACCAATAGTTATAAAGATAATATATATACCACATCTGAATCATAGACAGGACGAGGGACGACAGGGGCGGATACCAAACCATCGCACTATATAAGATGCAATAATAAAAGTAAGAAAATAATACAAGTATCTATGTAAACATGCAAGTAAGAATATTTTTTCTTTCAGAAAGAAGATAAAACAAGAGGCTCACCACGGTGGTGCCGGCGATGAGCTCGGCGCGGGTGATCGACGGCGGTGAAGATGGGGACGGGGCGTGACGGACCGCTAAACCTAGATAAATATTATGGAAAATGGAGTTTGGAGGTCGAGCTTGGAGAGGAGAAAGCTTAAGTGGTGTGGCTCGGGCATTCCATCGAACACCTTGTGTGCATAGAGGTGAGCTAGAGCACCACCAAGCCCTCTCCCTCTCGGCCAGAAAAAAACAGAGCACTGGGGTGCTCTGCTCGCGAGCGAGGGGTATATATAGGCACCTCATTGGTCCCGGTTGGTGGCATGAGCAGGGACTAACGGGGAGCCTTTGGTCCCGGTTCAAGCCACCAACCGGGACCAATGATGATGGGCCAGGAGCGAGGCCCATTGGTCCCGGTTCATCACACCAACCGGGACCAAAAGGTTCAGATGAACCAGGACCAATGGCCCACGTGGCCCGGCCGGCCCCCTGGGCTCACAAACCGGGACCAATGCTCACATTGGTCCTGGTTCTGGACTGAATCGGGACTAATGGGCTGAGCCGACCTGGACCAAAGCCCTATTTTCTACTAGTGACTACACCTTCCGCCGCTCCGACCTCCTCATGGACACCAATCGGACCTCGCCCGTGTGGCTCGACTGGGCCATCCGTGGCTGACGTGTTATCGTGCACGCAAGCGGCCAAGACGGGTCAGTCCGCCTGCGTTAGCGCGCACACCGACTGCGTGGATTCCACCAATTGGCCGGGCTACAACTGCAAGTGCTCCAAAGGCTACGATGGCAACGCCTACCTTGCTTTCTGTGAGATTCTATGAAATTCCTTGAATTTCAGTAATCTCAGTAGTCCCTGAAATATTTACCTTTTCACCAAATTATTTCAGTAATTTCAGTAGTATACAGGAATTCAAATATTTCCATTTTTTAAATATTTGATTGAATCAATGGAGTAGTTCAGCCCTCTGAACAAAATGCAAACCGGAATCACCGAAATTCGGTGATTTCGGTCGCTGCTGAAATTTTCCTGAAACTCAAAGTGAAAACCAATAGTACTCCTACTATAGTACGTATGTTCTAGTTGTACACCCTTTGTTTTATACTGTGTTAACATGGTGACATTTTTTACTTCGCATTTAGAAACTTTGACCGTCAATCTTTGTATGAAATATGTACTCCCTCCGTCTCATAATGTAAGATGTTTTTCCACACTAGTGTAGTGTTAAAAAACATCTTACATTATGGGACGTAGGGAGTACGTACAAATCAATATGAAACTAGTATCTTTCTTGACATATTTGACGGTACAATTTCCAGCCAATACATATGAAGATCTTTTTTTCTTGCTAATCAGTGCTCAAAATAGAAATCTGGCTGCATGTTTTCTAAGACACCATTGTTGTTAGAAATAAGGTTTTAAGCAGTCAATCGATGCCCTAATGATGATTTTTGTGAATTTGCGCAACACAGATATAGATGAATGTGCACATCCAGTGACGTATCCTTGCTACGGTGTCTGCAAGGACACTCAAGGATCTTACCAATGCACCTGTCATCCAGGTTACGAGAGCGATGACCCAAGAACTGAACAATGCGTTCCAAAGTTCCCACTTGCTGCACAGATTTCCACAGGTAACCTCAGGCAAACTACTTTGAATGTTTTGATTTTGCTAATTATCAGTTCCGCAAATATTTAATTTCTCTACGTTCACTTAAAGTAGACAAAACAAATTATGCAATCTTAATGTGTAGCTCTTTTTATATGTATTTAGTGCCTCCTAGATTTAACTAGCTGAATGGGTGGGTGGGTGTAGGGGGAGTGATGATTACTGTTTGAGACCTACAAGTGACCAGAATATATTTAACAAAGTTTCAGTCAGCTGGTGAACAAATAATTCCCCACCGAGGAACACAATCTTATACTGGATCATGTAGGATCTGAGACGCGGGTACATTCAATTTCAGCATCTTACCTTTCTTTATGATAATATATGCAGCGATTCAAAGCAGTAAATTTAAAAAAGAACTTGCAGAATTTGTTGGTAGACTAATAATCAGGAAAAAATTTATTAAAGTATTTAAGTTTGCTTTTGTGTCCATATATAGGTGTAATAGGTGGTACACTTGTCATTGCATTTATGGCATTCGTCATTATTATTCGAAAAGAGAAGCGGAAGACCAGAGAGTTTTATGAGAAAAATGGTGGTCTTACCTTGGAGAAAGCTAAAGTTATAAAGCTTTTCAAAAAGGAGGAGCTCAAGCCAATTTTGAAAAGTAGCAATTTAATTGGAAAAGATGGCTTTGGTGAAGTCTACAAGGGGGTTGTTGATAACATACTAGTTGCAGTAAAGAAACCAATTAGTGGTAATGTGTTGGAGAACAAGCAATTTGCAAATGAAGTCATCATACAGTCTCAAGTCATCCACAAAAACATTGTCAAGCTTATAGGTTGTTGCCTAGAAGTGGATACCGCCATGCTAGTGTACGAGTTCATTTCCAAAGGAAGCTTGCATGACATTCTTCATGAGTCTGATAAGAGGGAGCCGCTCAACTTGGATGTGCGTCTAAGCATCGTTGCGGAATCAGCACACGGTCTAGCTTATATGCATTCCCAAGCCCATACCAAAATCCTGCACGGTGATGTTAAACCAGCAAATATTCTTTTGGATGACAACTATGTGCCAAAGATCTCAGACTTCGGCATATGGAGGTTGATTGCAATAGATAAGGAACACACTGCAAATGTCATTGGTGACATGACTTATATGGATCCAGTATAGCTACAAACAGGGTGACTGACTGAAAAAAGTGATGTCTACAGTTTTGGGGTTGTCATCTTAGAGGTCATTAGCAGGAAGAAGGCCACTCATTCCGACAATAACAGCTTTGTGATGAGTTTCCTCGAGTGTCACAAAGAAGGGAAGAAAGCAACTGAGTTGTTTGATAAGGAAATTGCCGTAGCAGCAGATTTGGAGCTTCTTGACACTATGGCAGGAATTGCTGTGGAATGTCTTAACCTTAATGTGGATCAAAGACCATCAATGACTGATGTCGTGGCTCGTCTTCTCACATTGAATAGACCCTGTGTGTTGTAACTTGGTTTCCGTGGTTGAGTTTTAACATGTATGAAAATTTATCGTGTGTCGCACTTCTTCCCATTCCAAAGTCAGAGTGCATCTCCCAGTAAGATAGGCAACTATCAAGGTGTGAATTTTCTGTATTTGTTGTTGTGAGAAGTAGAGGAGGCCATCCTTAGTTCTTGAAATTTTGTTGTACTGTAGCTAGTAACTGTGTGGTTTATGTGACCACGCTTATGGAATAATTAATTAAATTCCTGCATGTTACTATTGAGATTTGCTCTTGCTCCTGCAAACCTCAACGTGCTTGCTATAAAACTGTACATTCCATGACAAAATGTAGGGGTGTTCATAAGAACTCAAAAATCCACTACAATATGCTCAAATATACAATTCTTGTTCTTCACAATAGTTTTTCAGTTTCAGGGGTTTCCTGCGATTATGCACTAGAGTGATTTCCAAGGATGCATCGCTCTGTATACTGATATGTGGACGACCAAGGCTTCCTTTTTTCTTTTGGAATGAAGGCGCAAGAAGTGACCATGCTTGTTGTAGGAAGGATCATCAAGTGAGGTGGTGGTGGTGGTTGGGGGGGAGGGGGGGGGGGGGGGGGCTCCATGGTACACCAAGCCATCATCTATTAATCAAATAGAAACGATGTGTCAATTGATTCAAGTTGCAGTGAATTAATGATAACGGTATTCGGCAATGAGATGACTGAATAGGAACAATACTCACAAATTCACATCTCTTACCGATTACATGTGAAACTTAAGCGAGGGGGGATTTATTATGTTTGGGAATGCTCTGTATAAAATATGTATGTAATCTGTGGATGTAGCATTTTTTTATTGCCTACTGGCATTGGCAGATGGGGACATCCTTACATATACTAAGCTTGCGTGAAATGGAGCGTTCTTAGCGATCCTATTTTTTTTTCGTTTCCGACTCCACTGGTCAGGCTGTGTTGTCCCTCTCTGAACCGCCTTGGACCAATTGTGATGGAGATAGCTGAGTTTCAGGAGAACATGCATCCTTTCTCCTCTCATTGTGGCGGCGTCCATCCCTTTCTGCATCATCTTCCCATTGCTATCGCCTCTTGTATAATTCCAACAAGCTACGAGTGAAAGCAACACTCATGACAACGATACGACATGTTGTGATTAGTCGGCACGCAGTTGCTCAACCCTGACCCTGTGTGGGTGGGGTCCAATGAGCCTCTCGCGTGAAGGGTTGGTTGGTCTAGCGGTGATCTGGCTCTGGCTAAGGTCGGTGACAATAATTGGCGGGGCTCAGGCATCGAATGACGGCCCTGGATTCTCAGTGTAGTCGCAGTGGTGGTGGGCATGGTGATGCCCCTACATGCAAGCCTTATCTAGGCAGTGGGGACCGTGATGGAGGCCGCTGGGGTGACATGCTTGGGGATGTGGTCTGAGGATCTGCGAGGTAGTTGCGACAGCAGTTGGATTTGGCCATAACCATAAGTTCAATGTCCATCTCTCCCCCGTCACCATGGATTGAAGGAGGTGCGGCAATGACCGAAAAAGTGGGGCAGCAAGGTCCTCAACTCGCTTTCCGGCGTTATCTCCAGTGGTGTGGGCAGGTGCATCATGCCCTTGTTGAGGGGGTTGGCTTGAAAGCTCAGCTTGGGGATGAAAATCTCAGTTCAATCTTTAATTGGACCCGTCAGCATTGGCACGCGTGTGATGCTTTTTTCTTGAAGGGTTCATGAGAGGATTGTGGAGTACTGACCTGAGGTGGAACTTATTTTTTCGATGGCCTCGGATCTTTTTTCTTTATTTTTTGATCGTCGATATGTGACTTTGCTTCATTCCTTTTTTTCTTTTCCGCAGGGTAGGGAGGAACCTTGCGCCTTGTGAAACCAAGTGACTTCGCAAACTGCTCCCTTCGAGGTCGCAAACTGCCCATATCTGGTGAAATAGAATGTGGTAGCCGACGAATGTTCTACTGGTACATGAACAACTTTTTGAACTGATGCATTGACTCACGTACCAGTCTTGATCGACACCCTCTCCAACACAGTGCTTTACTAATTATAGTAGTATTGGACAGAGGGGGTATTATGTTATGACCATTACCAACCATATATAACCACTATGGGAAATGTCTGTACCAGCTTAGCTGTGATTTCTTAACCTAAAGTTTCCTTCGGATCGTTAAATAATCAACAATGTGCAGCAGTGTGCACCTTTAAGATGACTTGTGGGTGTTCCCTCGTACATTGAAGTCAAAATATGTTTTAAAAAAAGGGAGCAGCTTTTCAAACCGGAGGAGACCGACTGGACTAATGACATAACTAAACTGACTTTGAACGAATGGCTCTGTGCCCCCGATGAATGAAAAATCCACCGACAGGACCACATTATTACTTCTCTGTCATGTCTTGATCAGCATACCAAGCACAGAGAATCTTTCCTTGCAAACAAGTCATGTACGACTCCAAAGCAGCAAGAAGCCCCGTTCGTTGGAAACTTAATTATATGTATACACAACTTTATAAGACTGCCGTGAATACGAGGGAAATCTGCATGACAAGGCAAAAAAACTCCGTCAAGGGGGTCAAGAAAACCAAATATCCAGAAGAGGTGGAGGAATAATAGTGGCAGTAGCAGCTAACCACACTGCAAAGCAAAAGGAGTCCAGCAGATTCTCAGAGACTTGTTAACGAGGCAAAAGCGATCACACTTGCTTGACTCCAAGATAACAGCTTTCGTGCCTCGCTCCATCCCTCTCTTTCTATCTTTCTATCTATCTCTCTCTCCATATGTACATATGTGTGCTGCAATGCTTAGTTTAGAGCATAAGCTTATAAGTTTGACGGCATAAGGTTGCGCATCGAAAAGGACCTTTGGTTGTCTACTCCCGCGGTTCGGTTGTGCGCCATGGGCGCTGGAGTGAGACAATTGAGGTATCGCCTCAAAGGAACCTGCAGTTACAACTGTGTTTGTAGCATCAGTATTACTTGTGCGTCTCGCGCGTCAGTCAGCGTGGCGGAAACCAAATGATATGAGACCATGACGTCAGACGGGATTAGCTCGCCGAGCACGTTCATTGTTTCTTTTCTTCTTCTTATAACTAACTAATTTGCGTCAGCTGCTCTCTCGTTGCTGCCGCCGATGGACTGACGGACAGATTTTTCCTTCTCGTCGTCGGCTCCAACTAGCGATCGACCACGCATGTAAAAGCATCTGCAGGCACCTTTCTTCCTTCTCATCAACTAACTGCCACTCCTTCCATCCCATAATATAAGAATGTTTCTGACACTAGTGCGGTGTCAAAAATATTCTTATATTACGAGACGGAGGGAGTATATATTTTCTCCACGGGATGGACGACAACAAGGAAATGACCGGCATCAAATATTTCTTGCTAAAATTTCCCATTGAAATACTTCGCTCCGGCTCCCATGCCGGAATTTCTCGTTGGAATATTCGCTCCCTTGCCAAAATTTCCCGCTAAAATATTCCGCTCCTGGTTGTATGCCAAAATTCGGCGAGTGGAATGACATGTTTCTCTTCGCTGTACACTGTCGTTGCCACCTGATTGTCCATGAGAACGAAGAACGGCGACGCCCCGATCACATATATACATGTGGGTAGCCTTCTCCATCTGCTGTCATCCCAAATTTGGTCCATGATTTTATGTGTATTATCTGCATTTCACTTTCATCACTTCTTGCACTTTTTTTTATATTCTTGCACATGGTGGTTACTGAAAAAAAGGAAGTATATTTATTTGCCACTTGTATTGCTACACTATGATGTCTATTTCACATAAAATAATGGAGAACAAGATGAAATACTTGTATTGGTGCGGATGGAGAGTTGACGTTGAATTCGGACACGAAGATGTGTGAATCACATGAAGCTATAGCTATTACGCAACCACTTACATAACAAAGTGTTCTGCCACTCTCCAAACTTATAGAAGCCGTCAACTCGGTCTCTTATGTGTTCGGGCTCCGCACAAATGTTGTTCTCCATGTTGCACCGCTCAGATGTATTTTCCTGCTAAAATAGTTCAAATCCGATTCCGGGTCTAAAGTTCAAATGAAAATAAAAACCCCAACCTAATGTAGTCGCGACCCGCACAACTGTTATGCGGATTAGTTGGATTTTTCTATAGAAATATTTTTGGTCCCGCTGAATTTCATGCTAAAATAACTATATTTTGGACCGGAACCGCCAATATCGCGGTCCACTACCACTCTCGTGCTTAAAATCTAGTGTGGCGAGATGTGACCCCCTTCTCATGCCCAGACCAAACCAAGCTATTCTCTCTTTGTTAGATTTGGGTGGGCGACTAGGATCGGCTCATGAGGGGGTCAATTTGTGTGAGGTCGCGACAAACGAATGAGCGAGCGGTGATCCATGGTAGTAGTCATTTGTGCTGGAATTTTGTCTATTTTGAGCCTAGCTCAATAGCAGTTTCAGAAATTCCTAATAAATTCTAGAGGCCCACGTAGCCTATTTGTGCAAGGCAAGAGGTGGAACAAAAGTTTAGTCCCACATTGCTAGTTTAGAGGGAGTTGGACCTCTTTATAAGGAAGGTTCTTTCCCCACATGTATGAGCATGAGAACAAGAGTGACATCCACGCGCGCTCCTCCTCCGCCGCCCGTCGCGTCACGACGCGCCGCGCCGCGCCGCGGGTTGCGGGAACGAGCCAATGTCTAAATTTTTGCCACACACGACGGGTATACGAAAGGTCACGCGGGAGTTGAAACGTTTTTCTGTAGTGGACACTGAATTCGAACGGCGCGCCTCTTCGGCCGCTGCCTGTTCGCTTCGTCTCCCTTCGTTGCTTCACCTCCCACCGCAGCCTCTTCGCGTCCTTCTCCCGTGCCTATATAAGAGAGATCGCTCCTCTCCAGAGAGACACACCAGAAGATTCCATTTTGGAGCACAGTAGTTTAGCCCAGGTTGATGAGAAAGAATTCAAAATATAAAGGATTGATCAGAAAGAGATAATTATGTTTAACCCCCTAAACTGTCAGGTTTGACACGTATCTCCTCCTAAACTATTATTGGCCTAATTAACAAACCCGGTTTACTCTTCCACCCTACTGATGACTTGTTAGCGGACATGTCTACGGTTTAATTTTCTTCACCTACTAAGCAACAACATGTTGGCTTTGGCACTGGAAGGGGTTAATTTGCCATATGTTGTAGCGATTGAATGGCTTCTCTCCGAGGCTTATGTTCCAACAATCATCAATGACCGACCATATATATGACAAGTCAGTAATAAATATCTCAGACAGTCCAACTTGAACGAAAAAAGTTATCATTGAACAGTCGTATATATGACTGGTCAGTGATGTCACCAGACGGGCCAATACCACCTACTAAAACTCTACTTTCTCCCGTTCCCATTGTACCATCGGCCAATACCGACGCGCTTACATTTTGGTACATCAGTGTGATTTTACGCCTAGGTTAAGGCCGACCGCAATCCACTCCTCTCCTCTAGCTGTTGGACACCTCACCATACCATCAACCGACCCCTCTAGAGAGCTTGTCGTCGTGGATCCTCCCCGGCCTCATGCAGATTCAGCTCCGACCTGCCCCCGTCCCCACCGTCGATGGCGAAGTTCGCCTCCCGCGGGTCCACCCCCTCCTCGATGCAACTATCCCCTACGAGCCCTCCTATTGGCTAGGCCAGAGGAGGAGGAGGAGCTCTTATGGTTTCAAACTATGAGTTGCTATGACGCCACTCTCGACAAACTTGAAGGAGAGCTTGATGCTCAACAGGCACAAGCTTTTCAAAAAATGGATACTCTGTTTAAGCCTGCTCTCTTGAGTGTTCTTGGTGAGAATATAGTTGATGCTTATGCGTCAATTGATAATGGAAAAGATATGTGGGATGCACTCGAGGCCAAGTTTGGGGTCTCGGATGCTGGCACTGAGCTGTACATCATGGAGCAATTCTATGATTACAGGATGACTGAAGAGCGCTCCGTGGTTGAGCAAGCTCATGAGATACAGTCATTTGCTAGAGAACTTGAGCACTTCAGTTGTATGCTACCGGAAAAGTTTGTTGCCGGAGGTATCATCACTAAGCTTCCTCCTTCATGGAGGAACTTTGCTACCTTGCTGAAGCATAAGAGGCAGGAGTTTTCCGTCCCGGATCTCATTGGCACTCTTGATGTGGAAGAAAAGGCGAGAGCAAAGGACACACGTGCTCGAGGTATTGAGGGAGGATCTAGTGCCAATGTGGTACAGAAGCAGAACTTCCAGCCCCACAAGTTCAAGAACAAGGGCAAGTTTGATGGAAAAGCAAAGTTTGATGGAAAGAACAAGGCGGTGCAACACACAAACTTCAAGAAGAAGAATGGCAAGAAGAAAGGTGCTTGTCATGTGTGTGGGAATCCTGATCATTGGGCTCCTAGTTTCCCTAATCGCTATGACAAGCGTCATCCTGGGAAAGGCGGCAAGACCGCTAATGTTGTCATTGGAGACACTGACATGAAGGATGCTGGGTATGGTATATTTCCCACTATTCTTTCAGTATGCCATTCTCCCGACTGGTTGATTGACACGGGTGCTAATGTGCATGTATGTGGTGATATTTCCATGTTTTCGTCTTATCAGACCGCAGGGACTTCAACCGTGCTGATGGGCAACGATTCAAGTGCTTCTGTTCGTGGTGTTGGCACGGTCGATCCGAAGTTTACTTCGAGGAAGATCGTGCGGCTGAAGAACGTGCATTATGTCCCCTCCGTCAATAAAAATCTTGTTAGCGGATCTCTTCTGTGTAGAGATGGCTACAAGCTTGTCTTTGAGTCGAATAAATTTGTAATATCCAAGTATGGAACCTTTGTTGATAAAGGCTATGAGTCAGGAGGCCTATTTCGTTTATCCTTATCAGACGTTTGCAATAAAGTTGTTAATCATATTTGCAACAATAGTGAATCCAATGTGTGGCATTCACGTCTTTGTCATGTTAACTTTGGTTGCATGTCGCGACTAGCGAAGTTGAACTTAATCCCTAGTTTCACCACCGTCAAGGGATCTAAGTGTCAAGTGTGTGTGCAAGCTAAGGAACCTCGTAAGTCTCACACGACTGCGGAAATAAGAAATCTTGTACCACTAGAGCTCATACATTCAGATCTATGTGAAATAAATGGTGTGTTGACAAAAGGTGGAAAGAAATATTTCATGACGTTAATTGATGACTTCACTAGATACTGCCGTGTGTATCTTCTGAAATCTAAGGATGAGGCTTTGAACTTTTTCAAGATCTACAAAGCTGAAGTGGAAAACCAACTTGATCGAAAAATCAAGAGGCTTAGGTCCGACCGTGGTGGAGAGTATTTTTCCAATGAGTTTGATGCTTTTTGTGCGGAACATGGTATAATCCATGAGAGGACTCCTCCCTACTCACCTCAGTCAAATGGGGTGGCCGAAAGAAAGAACTGTACTCTAACTGATTTGGTTAACGCCATATTAGATACATCGGGTCTCTCCAAGGCATGGTGGGGGAAGGCGATATTGACAGCATGTTATGTCCTGAACCGAGTCCCCACAAAGAACAAAGAGATAACTCCATTCGAGGAATGGGAGAAGAAAATGTTAAAACTCTCTTATCTACGAACATGGGGTTGTTTGGCGAAAGTCAATGCTCCAATTTCAAAGAAGCGGAAGCTTGGACCAAAGATTGTGGATTGTGTTTTCCTGGGATATGCTTTTCATAGCATTGGCTATAGATTCTTGGTTGTAAAATCCGAGGTACCTGACATGCATGTCGGTACGATCATGGAGTCGAATGATGCGACTTTCTTTGAAGATATCTTTCCCATGAAGGATATGGCTACCTCATCTAATCAGGAGATGCCTAGTTCATCGAATCAGGAACCAGTTACAATTACCGAACCCACAATTTCGATGGAACACTTTGAAAGTCCTGTGGAGGAGAACAATGAAGTTCCTATTAGGAGCAAGAGACAAAGGACTGCAAAGTCCTTTGGTGATGATTTTCTTGTGTACCTCATAGATGACACTCCCAGTTCTATTTCAGAGGCCTATGCATCTGAAGATGCTGACTACTGGAAGGAAGCGGTTCGTAGCGAGATGGATTCCATCTTGGCAAATGAAACTTTGGAGATAACTGATCGTCCTTATGGGTGCAAACCTATAGGATGCAAATGGGTATTCAAGAAGAAGCTTAGGCCTGATGGTACTATTGAAAAGTACAAGGCTCGGCTCGTGGCTAAGGGTTATACCCAAAAGAAAGGTGACGACTTCTTTGATACTTACTCACCTGTGGCTCGATTGACCACTATTCGAGTTCTACTTTCACTAGCTGCCTCGTATGGTCCTCTCGTTCATCAAATGAATGTTAAGACTGCTTTCCTAAATGGAGAGTTGGACGAGGAAATTTATATGGAACAACTAGATGGATTTGTACTAGATGGTCAGGAAGGGAAAGTGTGCAAGTTGCTGAAGTCTTTGTACGGACTTAAGCAAGCACCCAAACAATGGCATGAGAAGTTTGAAAGAACTTTAACAGCTGCAGGCTTTGTTGTGAACGAAGCTGACAAATGTGTGTACTATCGCCATGGTGGGGGCGAGGGAGTTATCCTGTGCTTGTATGTTGATGACATACTGATTTTCGGAACCAATCTGAATGTTATTAAGGAGGTCAAGGATTTCCTATCTCGTTGTTTTGAGATGAAGGATTTAGGAGTGGCTGATATCATTCTAAACATCAAGTTGTTGAGAGACGATGATGGTGGGATTACATTGCTTCAATCTCATTATGTGGAAAAGATCTTGAGTCGCTTTGGCTATAGTGGCTGCAAGCCCTCTCCAACACCATATGATGCTAGTGTGTTGCTTCAAAAGAATCGAAGAATTGCTAGAGACCAATTGAAGTATTCTCAGATTATTGGCTCGCTTATGTACTTAGCCAGTGCTACAAGACCTGACATCTATTTTGCTATTAGCAAACTGAGTCGGTTTGTTTCAAAACCAGGAGATGTGCATTGGAAAGCTCTAGAAAGAGTTTTGCGTTATTTGAAAGGCACTACAAATTATGGAATTCACTACACCGGGCATCCAAAGGTGCTTGAAGGGTATAGTGACTCAAACTGGATCTCAGATACTGATGAGATAAAGGCCACGAACGGTTATGTATTCACTCATGGAGGTGGCGCTGTTTCTTGGAAGTCTTGCAAGCAGACCATCTTAACGAGGTCAACAATGGAAGCAGAACTCACAATACTAGATATAGCTACGGTTGAAGCAGATTGGCTTTGCCGGCTCTTGAATGACTTACCGGTTGTTGAGAAACATGTACCGGGTATCTTTATGAACTGCGACAATCACACTGTGATCACGAAAGTGAGCAGCTCAAAGGATAACATGAAGTCATCAAGACACGTTCAGAGAAGGTTAAAGTCTGTCAGAAAAATGAAAAACTCCAGAGTTATTGCATTGAATTATATCCAAACGTCTAAAAATCTGGCAGATTCTTTTACTAAGGGTCTATCACGTAATGTGATAGATAATGCATCGAGGGAGATGGGTATGAGACCCACAATATGAGTTATTCATAGTGATAACCTATTCTTTGTGATCGGAGATCTCGTGAATTAGATGTGGAAGACAAGCTGTTGGTCAACTGAGAGGAGAGTATCCTTACTATTCACAATACCACTCCATGAAGATGCAATACTTTCCTTATCTGCATGGCAGGTTGATGTATATCTTAATGTGTTCTAAGTGGCTTATTTAAGCAGATATGTTATCCTGCAGAACATCTTTTGAAGAACACACCTATATGAGTCTGATTGTCAAACGTCGCAATCTATGAGAGTAGGGTTCTCTCTAGTAAACTCATGAAAGGTCACGGAGTATGACGCATAAGCTCCGCCCGCGGGGAAGACCCACGGTAGCCACATATCGGTCAAGGCTTTATGTGAAGGTAGATTCGCAGAAAACTTGCAGTTCAAGGCCCAGTTCACTATTCACGTTACTTACTAGTGTAGCATAGAGTTCTAGGTGGAAGTTCAACTTAACAGTCTCCACTACAGTACCGGTATATAAAACAGTATTTTGAAACCAAAGGCAAATTTTTGTGTGCCTCTGGGATCTGGTAGGGGATTGCTGGAATTTTGTCTTTTTTGGGCCTAGCCCAATAGCAGTTTCAGAAATTTCTAATAAATCCTAGAGGCCCACGCAGCCCATTTGTGCAAGGCAAGAGGTGGAACAAAAATTTAGTCCCACATTGCTAGTTTAGAGGGAGTTGGACCTCTTTATAAGGGAGGTTCTTTCCCCACATGTATGAGCATGAGAACAAGAGGGACATCCACGCACGCTCCTCCTTCGCCACCCGCCTCGTCGCGCCGCGGGTTGCGAGAATGAGCCGAGCCGATGTCTAAATTTTTGACACGCACGACGGGTATACGAAAGGTCACGTGGGAGTTGAAACGTTTTTCTGTAGTGGACACTGAATTCAAACGGCGCGCCTCTTCGGCCGCTGCATGTTCGCTTTGTCTCCCTTCGTTGCTTCACCTCCCGCCGCAGCCTCTTCGCGTCCTTCTTCTGTGCCTATATAAGAGAGGTCGCTCCTCTCCAAAGAGACACACCAGAAGATCCCCTTCCTCTCGCCACAAAGTTCCTGAACACTGTGCTACTGCTACGATCTTTCCCACCCCGGCTTGCGGCGTGCACCGCAGGTCAGGACAGTAGGCCTCCGAAACCGCACCTTTTGAGTCCTGTACGGGAAAAGGGTGATAAGGTTTTTGGGGAGCGCTCAGTGCGACTACTGGCTGCTTCATCACGGACGATCCGGTCGCCAACGACTACTTCCCCGACGTCCACGACCTCCTCGACGACATGGCAGGCGAGGACACCGACCCCAAGTCCAGCGCTTCTGCTGCTGCTGTCCCGTACGTGTTCTTGTCTTTCCTGTTAAAGGTTCTGCCGCAGTTTCTTGTTCTAGTCCTTGTCCTACACATGTTAGGTTCTACTTCATATATGCTATTTGCTATACTGTCTGCTTTAGATATGATAGGCTACGGTTCATATATGCAGAAGCTATTTACCTTCTCACTGTCTGAACGCATGACTTGTTTTATCTCTTCTATATTAGTCATGCTTTATCTAGTATTTCTGTTAATAAAATCATTTGGTAAATTGCTCATATTTCCAACAACTTGTAGTTCCCGACAAGCAGCAAAAGCATCAATCCATGGGCTATGCGATCTATTCTGAGCGGGAGGTCAAGATAAGTTGTAGAGGAGATGAATCCATGGGAGGCACGATTGACCAGTCATAAATCAATGAATAATCTATACTAGTATCACAGATTAGCCTTGTTGACAACCAACCAACGAATCGACACCTCCTATGATACGTTGCCGGCCATCAAGAGGATGGAAGTTTTATGATCAAGATGCAAGTGAGATGGACCGGTGTAATCTTTATAATTTAGTCAAAGGATAATCCCTTCTCCCTCATGTTGTTTCTAAATATGTTATTTTTAGTCAATTACTTTTGAACCTCTAATTTAAAGACTATTTTTTTCGGGAAAAAGACTATTGTTGCTCATGTAAGAAAAAATAATTAATAATATATGTTTGTGTACATCACTCGATGTAGAGGCTGAGGTTCTCCCCCTCTTTTTAAAAAAGTGTAAGAAAGCCCTTTATCTTCATTGTCATCGTATAAATTTCCATTGTTATCACCATTATTGAATGCCATGTTAACTAAGTATCATAGCAGTTTCTAATATATTTTTCCCATGTTGTTGATTAGTCATACAACATTGAGAGGTGGGGTAAAGGAGAAGATACGTGTATCCGTCCCATGATAACAACCCCAGAATGTCACTCAAAATTACACTACTAGAGAAAACTTTATACACAGAGGTATAGCAGTAGCGGTGGTCAAAACATGACGCTATTGCTATTTATTAGTAGCGCTTGTTACAAAAGCACGCTACAACCATTGTTGTAGTAGTAGCAATAGTAGTAGCGGTTCTTTCAGAAGCACGCTACTGCTAAAAACTTTGTAGCAGCGCGTTTATGCTGTAGAGCACTACTGCTATGAAAAAGAAAATAAATAGAAAATAAGTAGAAAAGTAAAAAAAATGAAAGAAATAGAAAAAAGAAAAATGAAAAAAGAAAATGTAAAGAAAACAAAAAGAAAAAAAAAATAATACAGAAAGAAATAGTTGTAGCGCGTTTCGCTGGAAAACGCTATAGCTAATTTAGCTATAGCGCGTTTCAGCAAAAAGCGCTACTGCTAGTTTGACTTAACCCCGGCCGCGCGGGCTCAAAATTTCGCTAAGTCCTTCCCCCTCCACTCCCTCCCCTGCCCCAACTGCTCCATAGCCGCCGTCGCCCTGCCGCCTTCGACCACACCGCCGCCGCCCGAGGCCGCCTTCGACCACATCGCTGCCACCCAAGGCCGCCCTCGACCTCACAGCCGCCGCCCGAGGCCGTCGTCGACCTCAGCATCGCCTCCCTCGAGCTCATCGCCGTCGCCCTCGACCTCACCGCCGCCCGAGCCAGAGCCCGCCCTCGTCGCTGACCGTAAGGCTCAGCCTCTCCTCTCCCCTACCCTCCTCTCTCTCTCTCTGTGCTAGGGCAATTCATATATATATGTTGATGTTGTGTTGATGTTTATATGAACCCTAGGTGTTCATATGAACCCTAGATTTGTTTAGGGCAGTAGGCATTTTTTAGCATTTAGGAAAAATGATTAGCATTTTTTTAGGAAATTAGCTAGGGCAAATTTTTATGAAAATTCCTAAATAGTAATTTGATTTAGCTTTAAATTAATAGAGGGTATGTAAATAATAGTAGCATTTAGATTTAAATTAATAGAGGCTATAAACAAAAAACACTCAGCTATAAAAAATTATTTGGACTATGGACCTGAATCTGTTCCAAATTTCATTCAAATGAAATTTGAATTATTTGGACTATGGACGTGAATATTTTTGAAGAAATTGGGTGTAGGTACTAAGGTCTTGCTGTGAAAATTTTGGTGAGGTCAGAAGGGTTAGAGAAAATGGAGTTCCTAGACTTTTAGCTTTAGACAAAAAACAAAAGTCTTTAGCTATAAATAAAAAACAGTAGCTATGGCATTTAGCTATAAACAAAAAACAGAATTGTTTTTCTTTTCAAAAACTTGGTTAAACTAATTGTTGCTATTTAAACAAAAAACAAGATTGTTGTTATATGATATATGTCATTGATGTTCATTTGCATATTCCATTATTGTTGATTATATCTTTTCATTGAAGTGGCCATGTTATATGCAAATTCCTCAATAGTGTTTGCTCATGTTATATCTTTTCATTGAAGTGGTTCGATTGTGCCCAAGTGGCTTTGTTGTTTCCGGGGAATGATGCCGAGTGGCCTATGTTTTGCCGAAATGTTGATTCATTTCTGTTCCGACAAATTTCAGGTTCTCGATTTGTCCACTTTTTAGCAAAAGTCATGCCGAAATTTTCCGTGAATTTCGGCATGACTTGTGCTACAAACTAGGACATATCGAGTGCTCGGGATTTGCCGCACCGGGAAGGAGTCAACGTTCCTGCAAAGCATAGGCCTTTTTATGTCATTATTCATTTTATTAGGTCTAGAATTAATTGACTAGATTTAATCGTAGGAAACATGGCTAGCAACGATGAAGGACAGGGTTCTGCTGACTGCGACAACGTCTACCTGGCGGCAAAAGAATTTTTGAGGGAAGCCGACGATCAACAGTTGATGTTGCTGGGTCCACCTGTCACATCGGAGATTGAGACCAACATCGAGACCGGTGCTGAGACTGAGACCGGCGCTGAGACTGAGATCGACATCGAGACCGGCGCTGAGACTAGCGGAGCCGGTATAGAACCGAACGCAAAGAGGCAACGGCTTCCTAACAAGCTTAGGACTACTAGACTGGTGGTCACGGAGGTGGACGATGGCAATTTTGAGCCAAACGCGCCCGAGGAAGCGCGCGCGTGCTATGGCAATCAAATAGGCTGCATCATACGGACATTCGCCACCATCAATGATGAGAAACTAAAGATGATAGATAATATGAGGCCCTCCCTCCTAAAGAAGTTGCACCAGATATTTTTGTTCCCGGGCCGGAATGAAAAGGATTATAAAGATCCAGATAAGGACCCGACAATGAAGAAGATAAACAAACACGCCATGACCAAGTTTAGCGACGCGTTGGCCACCTGGAAATCAAGGGTGAAATATCAGATCGTCAACAAAAAGGAACCCTATGCCGAGATTGTAAAGGATAATCCGACAATCACAACAGAGCACTTTCAAATATTCAAGGTGGCTTGCGAGGCCGATGCTTCCCAACAAAAGTTGAAGTACATGAAGGGGCTTCAACAAAGGAACATTTGGTGCCACCACCTCGGAAGCCGTGGTTATGGCGGGAAGAGGTCCATATGGGCCAAGGAGGACACGAAAGCCGCGAGTCTGGGCGTCCTAGACCCCTTAGCAGAGTTCACCGTCCCGCAGGAGTGTGAAGTCCTCAGGGCCCGACACAGTTGGGACCCAGTGAAGAAGGTTTTCGAGATGAATGCGGTCACGGCGGGGTTCATGAGACTGCTAATAATTTTAGTTTCTGATCAATCCGACTGCACGTTAGTCATATTTGTAAACGATCCTTGTGCCTTTTGCAGAGAGAGCATCACAGGATTGCGGCCGAAAGCGACTCGCCGTTTGAGGCATTGGCGAGGCCCAAGTGGGTGTTGGGGAACGTAGTAATTTCAAAAAATTTCCTATGCACACACAAGATCATGGTGATGCATAGCAACAAGAGGGGAGAGTGTGATCTACATACCCTTGTAGACCGACAGCGGAAGCGTTATGACAACGCGGTTGATGTAGTCGTACGTCTTCACGGCCCGATCGATCAAGCACCAAAACTACGGCACCTCCGAGTTCTAGCACATGTTCAGCTCGATGACGATCCCCGAACTCCGATCCAGCAAAGTGTCGGGGAAGAGTTCCGTCAGCACGACGGCGTGGTGACGATCTTGATGTTCAACTGTCGCAGGGCTTCGCCTAAGCGCCACTACAATATTATCGAGGAGTATGGTGGAAGGGGGCACCGCACACGGCTAAGAAAACGATCACGAGGATCAACTTGTGTGTCTAGGGGTGCCCCCTGCCCCCGTATATAAAGGAGCAAAGGGAGGAGGCCGGCCGACCCTATGGCGCGCCAAGAAGGAGGAGTCCTCCTCCTAGTAGGAGTAGGACTCCTACTAGGAGGGGGAAAGGAAGGGGGAGGGAGAAGGAAAGGGGGGCGCTGCCCCCCTCTCCTAGTCCAATTCAGACCAGGGGGAGGAGGCGCGCGGCCCACCCTGGATGCTCCTCTCTCTCTCCACTAAGGCCCATACGGCCCATTACTTCTCCGGGGGGGGGGGGGTCTGGTAACCCTCCGGCACTCCGGTTTTCTCCAAAATCACCCGGAACACTTCCGGTGTCCGAATATAGCCGTCCAATATATCAATCTTTATGTCTCGACCATTTCGAGACTCCTCGTCATGTCCGTGATCACATCTGGGACTCCGAACTAACTTCGGTACATCAAAACTCATAAACTCATAATATAACTATCATCGAAACCTTAAGCGTGCGGACCCTACGGGTTCGAGAACAATGTAGACATGACCAAGACATGTCTCCGGTCAATAACCAATAGCGGAACCTGGATGTTCATATTGGATCCCACATATTCTACGAAGATCTTTATCGGTCAGACCGCATAACAACATACGTTGTTCCCTTTGTCATCGGTATGTTACTTGCCCGAGATTCGATCGTCGGTATCTCAATACCTAGTTCAATCTCGTTACCGGCAAGTCTCTTTACTCATTTCGTAATACATCATCTCGCAACTAACTCATTAGTTGCAATGCTTGCAAGGCTTATATGATGTGCATTACCGAGAGGGCCCAGAGATACCTCTCCGACAATCGGAGTGACAAATCCTAATCTCGAAATATGCCAACCCAACACTTACCTTTGGAGACACCTGTAGAGCTCCTTCATAATCACCCAGTTACGTTGTGACGTTTGGTAGCACACAAAGTGTTCCTCCGGCAAACGGGAGTTGTATAATCTCATAGTCATAGGAACATGTATAAGTCATGAAGAAAGCAATAGCAACATACTAAACGATCGGGTGCTAAGCTAATGGAATGGGTCATGTCAATCACATCATTCTCCTAATAATGTGATCCCGTTAATCAAATGATAACACATGTCTATGGTTAGGAAACATAACCATCTTTGATTAACAAGCTAGTCAAGTAGAGGCATACTAGTGACGTTTTAGTTCGTCTATGTATTCACACAAGTATTATGTTTCTGGATAATACAATTCTAGCATGAATAATAAACATTTATCATGATATAAGGAAATAAAATAATAACATTATTATTGCCTCTAGGGCATATTTCCTTCAGTCTCCCACTTGCACTAGAGTCAATAATCTAGATTACACAGTAATGATTCTAACACCCATGGAGCTTTGCTGCTGATCATGTTTTGCTCGTGGAAGAGGCTTTGTCAACGGGTCTGCAACATTCAGATCTGTATGTATCTTGCAAATCTCTATGTCTCCCACCTGGACTAGATCCCGGATGGAATTGAAGTGTCTCTTGATGTGCTTGGTTCTCTTGTGAAATCTGGATTCCTTTGCCAAGGCAATTGCACCAGTATTGTCACAAAAGATTTTCATTGGACCCGATGCACTAGGTATGACACCTAGATCGGATATGAACTCCTTCATCCAGACTCCTTCATTTTCTTCTTCCGAAGCAGCTATGTACTCCGCTTCACATGTAGATCCCGCCACAACGCTTTGTTTAGAATTGCACCAACTAACAGCTCCACCGTTTAATGTAAACACATATCCGGTTTGCGATTTAGAATCGTCCGGATCACACTACTAGAAAAAGGGCTGCTAGTGGCGCACCTATTTTCGCTACTAATGGCGCACTACTGGTATACTAATGGCGCACCACATAGAAGTGGGCCATTAGTAACAATTTTTTTTCAGTTTTTTTCAATTTTTTTTTCTTAATCTCAGGTCATTATGTCTTAATCTCGGGTCAATATGCTTAATCTCAAGTCAAATCAAACTCCATGGTCAAACTTCCCGAAAGGTCACCCATCCTCACACTACTCCAGCCCAAGCACGCTTAACTTCAGAGTTCTATCCAACCCCAGCAACAACTCACTTCACAGGCACTTGTTGATATATGTAGCATATCAATCCTATTATACCTTGTTGATGTCTAGGACTTTGTTCATGTTCATGACTATGATGAAATTTTGAAAAATATTTCAAACTTCCCGGTCATATTACGTATCATTTTTTGAAAAAAAAATTTTTAAAAAAATTTCAAAACCTTTTTTTTGAATTTTTTGCCTCTAGATCTTGAAAGCCCTGTAACTTTTTTTGTGTTAGGTTTTTGGGGATTTTGAAAATGTTTAACAAGGTTCCCCCGGTTAAGTTCGGATGTAACTTTTCGAGTAGATGATTTTTCATATATAAAACTTTTTAATCCGAGTTCGTATGCAAAAGTTATGCCCATTTTACAAATTTCCAGAGAGATTTTGCAAATAAAGTCAAAATTTATATTTGTAAATTTTCCCAACAACTAGACCACATATCACATGGCAAACTTATTTTTCTTTTATTTTTTTTGACATTTTTATCATTTTTTTATTTTTTTTAAACTGAAAAGGCGGTCCACCGGGGGGGGGGGGTGCATTCGGTGGAAGCTGGGCAAACTAGTAATGGCGCACCGTGGGGTGGTGCGCCATTAGTAGTTAAACTAGTAATGGCACACCACGGTGTGCCATTACTAGTTTTGAAAAAAAATATAAAAAAATTTGAATTTTTTTTTGAATTTTTTTTGAAAAAAACTTAGTAATGGCGCACCAGTGGACAGTGCGCCATTACTAGTTTTTAACTAGTAATGGCGCACTGTCCACTGGTGTGCCATTACTAACAATTTTTTTTACTTTTTTTTCAAAACTTCTAATGGCGCACCATGGGTGTGGTGCGCCATTACTATGTCAACTAGTAATGGCGCACCACACCCACGGTGCGCCATTAGTAACAAATTTTGTTTTTATTTTTTTTCAAAACTTCTAATGGCGCACCGCACACCAGGTGCGCCATTAGTAATATATTACTAATGGCGTACCTGTATGTGGTGCGCCATTGCTATATTCTAATGGCGCACCACACACATGGTGCGCCATTAGTGTCCATTTCATCTATAGCCATTTTCCTAGTAGTGTCAGTGTCAAAGCTTGCATCAACGTAACCATTTACGATGAGCTCTTTGTCACTTCCATATATGAGAAACATATCCTTAGTCCTTTTCAGGTATTTCAGGATGTTCTTGACCGCTGTCCAGTGATCCACTCCTGGATTACTTTGGTACCTCCCTGCTAGACTTATAGGAAGACACACATTAGGTCTGGTACACAGCATTGCATACATGATAGATCCTATGGCTGAAGCATAGGGAACATCTTTCATTTTCTCTCTATCTTCTGCATTGATCGGGCATTGAGTCTTACTCAATTCCACACCTTGTAACACAGGCAAGAATCCTTTCTTTGCTTGATCCATTTTGAACTTCTTCAAAATTTTGTCAAGGTATGTGCTTTGTGAAAGTCCAATTAAGCGTCTTGATCTATCTCTATAGATCTTAATGCCCAATATGTAAGCAGCTTCACCGAGGTCTTTCATTGAAAAACTCTTATTCAAGTATCCCTTTATGCTATCCAGAAATTCTATATCATTTCCGATTAGCAATATGTCATCTACATATAATATCAGAAATGCTACAGAGCTCCCACTCACTTTCTTGTAAATACAGGCTTCTCCAAAAGTCTGTACAAAACCAAATGCTTTGATCACACTATGAAAGCGTTTATTCCAACTCCGAGAGGCTTGCACCAGTCCATAAATGGATCGCTGGAGCTTGCACACTTTGTTAGCTCCCTTTGGATCGAAAAAACCTTCCGGTTGCATCATATACAACTCTTCTTCCAGAAATCAATTCAGGAATGCAGTTTTGACATCCATCTGCCAAATTTCATAATTATAAAATGCGGCAATTGCTAACATGATTCGGACAGGCTTAAGCATCGCTACGGGTGAGAAGGTCTCATCGTAGTCAATCCCTTGAACTTGTCGAAAACCTTTTGCGACAAGTCGAGCTTTGTAGACTGTAATATTACCGTCAGCGTCAGTCTTCTTCTTGAAGATCCATTTATTCTCAATTGCTTGCCGATCTTTGGGCAAGTCAACCAAAGTCCATACTTTGTTCTCATACATGGATCCCATCTCAGATTTCATGGCTTCAAGCCATTTTGCGGAATCTGGGCTCACCATCGCTTCTCCATAGTTCATAGGTTCATCATGATCTAGTAGCATGATTTCCAGAACAGGATTACCATACCACTCTGGTGCGGATCTTACTTTGGTTAATCTACGAGGTTCAATAGTATCTTGTTCTGAAGTTTCATGATCATCATCATTAGCTTCCTCACTAATTGGTGTAGGTGTCACAGAAACTGGTTTATGTGATGTGGTACTTTCCAATAAGGGAGCAGGTACAGTTACCTCGTCAAGTTCTACTTTCCTCCCACTCACTTCTTTCGAGAGAAACTCCTTCTCTAGAAAGTTTCTGAATTTAGCAACAAAAGTCTTGCCTTCGGATCTGTGATAGAAGGTGTATCCAATAGTTTCCTTTGGATATCCTATGAAGACACATTTCTCCGATTTGGGTTCGAGCTTATCAGGTTGAAGCTTTTTCACATAAGCATCGCAACCCCAAACTTTCAGAAACGACAACTTTGGTTTCTTGCCAAACCATAGTTCATAAGGCGCGTTCCTTGCTGGGTGTGTGCTGAATGGCTCTCTCCCCTCCCACCCACCTCTCCACCCCCACCTCCACCTCCACCATCGGCGGCAATGGATCCCTCTGATCCACCATGGAAGGGCTCCTCCACTGGGATTTCAACCCCGGCCTTAAGGTCGTGGACAAGGTTCGTAGGCGATTCAGATCCACGGTCCATTTCTCCCCGGCTTCTTCCTCCAAGGAGTTTTTCTTGGTGGTCACGTTCTCTTCTGCCTCTTTTCCCTTGTCTTGTGCTTCGGTTGGTTTGGCCCTACAATGTTGCATTGGAGGAATTGCTTCTGGTTACAAGGTTTCATCTATTGGAGCAAGGAACTTTCGGTTTTCGGTGGCTTCAAATAAAGTTGGTCATTTCATCTATGCCCTACGAGATAGAGTTTGGCCAGACTTTGTTTGTCAATTTGGTCTCTTTAAGCATCCTTGGACGGTGCCAATTATGGATCCAGTGGTGCGTAACACTCCTCTTCTTGGGGGTAGTGCCTCTACAGCAATCCGCTCTAAGCTGCATTTTCTTGAGAAAAGTGCATCCAAGGATGTCTCAGCCTCAAAGGAATTGGCCAAGTTTGGTTTTTCCATTCAACGTTCTGCCAATTTACTGATTTCATTCGATGAGGTTTCTGCTCAACCTGGATGTTCACAAGCTTTGCAAGTCTTGGATGATTCTTCGTTCACCAATGCAAATCTTGAGCGCCTGCAACAGGGTCTGATTTTTGGTAGTTTGCACATCCCGATTTCTTCGGATCAAACTGTCGTCACTACCAAAAAATTCTTGGGAAAGAGTCATCGTGAGCAGATTTGGCGCAATATTCCTTCTTTGGATTTGGACGGCATCTTAGACCTAAGGCAAGCTCATTATGACGAGATAAGTATCCAAAAAGTCTATGATTTAGAGGATTTGCCTCCCTCGGATTTCATTTACCATCTTTTGGGCAGATGTACCAAATGCTTCGGGGACGGTCATGCAGCTATTAATTGCATTGCTAAAATTTGTGGCTCTTGCCAAAATTTTGAGCGTGCATGCTTCTGCATGCGGGAAGAAATGGGCCGGCCAACTAGAGCCTGCACGATGTGTAATAGTCTGGCCCACCTGAGGGAATTTTGCCCTGGGCTTATCTGGTGCAAACGCTGCAAATTGCTGGGCCATGGGGCCAAATCTTGCACTTCTAAATCCACACCTCGCTTTTGTTGGCAACAGAGGAAGGTGGAATGGCAGGATCAAATCAGTAGAAATACATTGCCGCGGTCTCGAGCAATCATCCCACCACAGAATCTCAGTATTCCTAATAAAAAACTAGTTTGGCATCCCAAAAAGGAAGTACTAGTCGCTGGGCCCCCTCCCTCGATAGTCATTGGGCAGACGCTTCCGCTTCAAGCAGTACATCCTCTGCCGATTCCACCGCCCCTGACAACCAACGAGCACAGAGACGCATCCTCCTCCTCCCCTGCTTCGCCTTTGACTGACGCGACTGCCATCGCCGCCTCAGCCGCCATGGCTAACTTCCCGGCGAGGCCGTTCTAGTTTGTGCTAATGGGTGCCAGGATTGAGCGTGGGCCGGACCATAGACTAGCTCGCAACATGATGGTGGTAGATGACCCGCCGCTGAGCCATGAGAGGTACGCCATTGTCACCGCCGTTCCTCCAGTTCCAGATCATTAGAAGCAGCTCGTGTTGGATGAGGTGGTTCGCATCATGAGAGAGGATTTTCATCTTGAGGTACCTGAAGCGTTTGTTTATCTGATTGGGGTGGGTATGGTTGCATTTGCTGATGTTGCACTGAGAGACCAATTTATTCAGGAGAGTCCGCATCAGTTAGACCCCATAGATGATGACATGACTTTCTCTTTTGTGCCGCATGATGAAGGAGAGAACATGCGTAGATTCCCGTTTCAATATGTCGCTTGGGTCCTGTTTCTTGCTTTTCCTATGGACTACCAAAATGACCACTATATCAACAAGGCGGTTTCGTGCTTCGGGAAGCTGGATCTCTGGCATAGGCCTGGGCACAACAAAGAGCGAGTTCTTGTGCGGGTTATTATCAGTGATATTGCGCAGGTTCCTCACAGTCTAGTGATCAAGCGCATCGGCACACTGCCAGGTATGGGTAGGTCATGGTCTGTTCCAGTTTATGTGCTCAATGGTAGACACACAATTCCTGATCTGGATGGTAATGAAGATGATGCTCCGCCAATGAATGCCTCTCCACATCCGTATGAGCTGCCGTACCTGACGGCTGCGCAACAGTGGGCACTTGATCATCAGAGATGGTTGCAGTAGCAAGTCGATGAAGCCTGGGAACAGCAGGTGCCCCAGCAGGAGCCGACGCAGAATGGAGGCTGGGGGCTCTGGCCAGTCACACCTCCTCCTTATAGGGGTTTTAGCTTCAGAACTTTATTCCAGTACACGGGTCCCTCTCTCATGGATGGTGTGGAACAGGAGAGCAACATTTCTGATGATCCTCAGGATGAATGGTCGGTTTACTCTGACATTGCCGAAGCTGCAAATGCTCTGGTCAATGGAACTCCAACCTCTGGGTTGCAATTTGTGCGTGCTAATGGCAGCTCTCTTGCTGTGGAGGTTCAGGTTGATGAAGGGAAGTTGTTTCTGCAGTTCCTCTGGATGATCTCCTTCAGAAGGTACACTCGTTGCATCACAACACCTGATGATGGTCTGACAGGTGAGATTTTCCCTCTGAACCCCCTTGCTATCTTTAACAATGTGGTTGCTGCTGTTATCAAGGGTATATACTATATGAATGAGCAGAGTTGCCCTAGAACTGCATTTATACCTTGTCTCCCTTCTGATATCGTCATACCTGCGGAGATGTGGGCTAACTATGCAGTTACTGTCATGCTGCCTGAGTCTACTGGGTCTGACGGAGTGGCCAGAGATGATATTGAGGTATCTAAGTCTTCTGCAGGTAGCGCTGCCAAGCCCCTCAACAAACACATTCAGAGGATGATCCTAGCGGAGAAATTGCCAATTGACATGATCTGTCTGAGGCGTAGTTCAAGAGCAACGAGGTATGATGGGTTCAAAGTGAATCTTGTCACTGACACTAAGAAACTGCAGTCCAAAGTCAGGTGTAGGAAGGCCCCAGCGATTGCTTCGTCCTCCAAAGCGACAGATCCTTGCCCCAAGCTAGCACTGAATCCTGCTCCGGTTCAGTCTGAAGAGCTGCCTCCACCAACCTCCATTCAACAACTGCAGCGTGTGGGTACTGAATTCTGTGGGATTCCAGCGGAGGATCTTACTACCCAGATTCTTCTGGCAAGTGATCGTGGTGACGATCCGGTGCTGAACTAATGTTAAATGGCGACAAATAAACACTGGAATGTTCTCTGCTGGAACGTTCGTGGGATCAACTCGGACAAAAAGCAGTTGGCGATCCGTAATGCGATTGAAATTAGTGGCTGTTCAGTAGTTTGCTTTCAAGAAACCAAGCGTGAAACTTTTGATGCGTCGTTTGGTAAACTCTTTTGCCCTAAGAAGTTTGATATGTTTGAATTTGTACCGTCTGTGGGTAATTCTGGGGGCTTAATTATTGTCTAGATGAGCTTTGTTTTCACGGGTGTATCTATTTTTTCTGAATCCTTTGCACTCGGCGTTAGGCTTACTTTGACCCAGTCCAACGATTTGTGGACACTTGTTAACGTTTACGGTCCGTGCGCTGACCCCAACAGAGCTTTGTTTACTGGATGGTTATTTGATCTCCAAATCCCAAGTGGTGAAGATTGGCTTATATTAGGAGACTTCAACTATATCAGAGCGCCTGACAATCGTAACCGTGGGGGTGGTGATGCTAATGACATGTTAATCTTCAACGAATTCATACGTAGACAATCCTTGGTTGAATTGCCAATCAAGGGGCGCTCATTTACGTGGAGCAATATGCAAACCAACCCCCTCCTTGAACAACCAGACTGGCATTTTACCTCTGTGGACTGGGCGGCCAAGTATCCGAACACGGTGGTCATGCCTCTGGGGAAACCCACGTCGGACCATGTGCCATGTTATGTTAGCATCCAGACCAAAATCCCCAAAGCCAAATTGTTCCGATTTGAGGATTACTGGATCAAACAACCAGGATTCTTTGAAGTAGTGCAACGATCCTGGAACAAGTACTGTTATGCCCCAAATACAGCTGCCGTACTATGCAAAAAACTAAAAACCTTGCGATATGATTTGAATCATTGGAGCAAGAAAGTGTCTAAACTGTCTCTGTTGATTGAAAACTGCAATAATACTCTTCTGGAAATTGATGGCCTTGAGGAGCGTCGGCGGTTATCAGTGCCTGAAACGAACTTCAGAAAAATCCTGAAGAAACACCTTCTTCACCTGCTTGACTGCAAAAAGGCGTATTGGAAGAAACTTTGCACTATCAGGCAATTCAAGTTTGGCGATGGCAACACCAAGTTTTTCCACAGAGTAGCCACTGAGCGTTTTCGCAGAAACAATATTGCCTCGCTGCGATTAGCGGATGGCTCAGTTGTCTACGATCATGTGGGCAAAGAGGCGGTGCTCTTGCAATCATATAAAGAAAGGCTGGGCTACTCCACCCCTACCAACATGAAATTTGAGCTCGACCGTATCATCAAAAAAGTGGAGGGGCTGCAGACCTTGTCCGAACCCTTCACCCGGGAGGAAATCGATCAGGTGGTAAAAGAGATGCCGTCGGATCATGCCCCTGGGCCAAATGGTTTCAGCGGTAGCTTCATAAAATCTTGCTGACATATCATTAAGGAAGAGTTCTATCGCCTCTGTTTTGATTTCCATGCAGGTACCTTGGTCCTCGAAAGTTTAAACACTGGTTTTATCACCCTCATCCCCAAAAATCAATCGCCGGAGACAGCTGATGAATATAGACCCATAACACTTCTCAACTGCTGCCTCAAGTTGCTGACGAAGCTCTTGGCAAATCGCTTACAGAAGGTGGTCCTTAAGATTATCCACCGTAACCAATATGGATTCTTGAAGGGTCGATCGATCCAAGACTGTGTGGCGTGGGCGTATGAATTCATACATCAGTGCCAAGCTTCCAGGCGAGAAATCGCCATTCTGAAAAATGATTTTGCGAAAGCCTTTGACACGATCGAGCACGCCCCAATGATGCAGATTATGAAGTGCATGGGCTTCGGCGATCGCCGGCTAGGGTGGATCCACTACTTATTTTCAACCACAAAATCTTCGGTTCTCCTGAACGGAACCCCCGGTAGGCAATTCTTTTGTAAGAGAGGGGTGCGCCAAGGCGACCCGCTGTCCCCCCTCATCTTCGTCTTGGCAGCTGACCTTCTTCAAGCAGCCATCAATGACGCATATCGGAGTGGAGAGCTCGAGCTGCCCATGCCCGCCGTGGAGAATGACTACCCAGTGATCCAGTACGCGGACGATACGATCCTAGTAATGCCAGCGGACCAAGCACAAGCGGAGACGATTAAGCACATCCTGCAGGACTATGTATCCTCCATTGGATTGCATATCAACTTTCATAAATCGACCCTGATGACGGTCAACACGGAGGTGGATGCAACAGAACGACTGGCAGAGATTTTTGGATGCAAGGTCGGCAAGATGCCGTTCACGTACCTTGGCATGCCGATGGGTATGGCTAAACCCACCGTGGCTGACCTAATGCCGCTAGTGGCTTCAGTTGAGCGCAGATTATCTAGCGCGGCCTCGCTCTTGGACCTTGGATCAAAACTCACCTTAGTCAACTCAGTGGTCACGTCCCTAGCGATTTATGCTATGTGCTCCATCAGGCTACTGCCGAGGATTCTGGAACACCTTGACAAGCTCAGGCGATACTGTCTTTGGGAGAAAGAAACTGATGATGGCCACAAAGCTGTGTCCTTGGCGGCCTGGAACCTAGTCTGTTGCCCCAAAGAGAAAGGAGGGCTGGGGATAATTGATCTGCAAATTCAAAACCAAGGCCTGCTGCTTAAACAATTGCACAAATTCTACAACCGATGTGATGTGCCATGGGTTCGCCTGATTTGGTCCACGTATTATGAGGGTTTGGTGCCCCATGCATCTCATCACTGCGGGTCGTTTTGGTGGCGCGACATCTTGCAACTTACCCCAACGTACAGAGGGGTCACATCGGTGGAGGTGCGAGACGGGAGCACAGTATTGTTTTGGAAGGACCTGTGGCACAATCGCATCCTCAGTGATAGCTACCCCAGACTATTCTCCTTCGCTTCTAACAAAGATGTCTCGGTGCAAGCGCTACTGACGGCACCTAAGCTTGGGCAAAACTTTCAGTTGCCGATCTCTGCGCAAGCCAGGGAAGAGTTGCATGACCTTCAAGGCAGCATGGCCGCAACCGAGCTGACCGAGGCCCCCGACATCTGGAAATGCATCTGGGGGGGCCGCGGACTTTGCTCCAAGAAAGTACTACGATTATTGCTTTTGGGGGGTGGTGGCGGACGATGCTTTCAAGTGGATTTGGAGATCAAAATGCACTAATAAGTGGAGGGTTTTTGCGTGGCTCCTTCTTGCGGACAGGCTGAATACTAGGAACATGCTGAAGAGGAGAGGTATGAAGCTACGAGATGATGTATACACCTGCCTCCTCTGTGATGACCCACCGGAAGAAACTGTGGAGCACCTTTTGTTCGACTGTGCCTTCAGCAGAAGATGTTGGATGCAGGTGGGGGTCGACTGGATGAGAGGCGGAAATAGGCTTCAACTTGTGCATGAGGCAAAAAACAGGTGGACGAAGCCCATGTTTATGGAGATCTTTATCATCGCGGCCTGGAGCCTTTGGAAGGAACGTAACAACAAGCACTTCAGAGGGGTGACGCCTACAGTGGATGGCTGGCTCCTCAGGTTCAAAAACGATTTTCATATGATGAGGTACAGAATCAAGGAGGCTGGGGTGCCTTTTGTGGAAAGTTTTGTCACCTCCATCTAGTCTACAAAACAGTTGCACTCTTTTTATACCTGCACTTTGTACACTCTTATCCCCTCTCTCTCTGGTGGTGAGGGCTTGACATACCCAGCCTAATGTAACACCACAGAGTTGTACATTGTACTTGTTGATTTAATTTAAAGTCAGTGGGGGCTGCCCTCACTGTCCTGAGCCTTTCAAAAAAAAACAGTTCATAAGGCGTCATCTCAATGGATTTTGATGGTGCCCTATTTAACGTGAATGCGGCCGTCTCTAGAACATAACCCCAAAACGATAGCGGTAAATCAGTAAGAGACATCATAGATCGCACCATATCAAGTAAAGTATGATTACGACGTTCGGACACACCATTACACTGTGGTGTTCCGGGTGGTGTGAGTTGCGAAACTATTCCGCATTGTTTCAAATGTACACCAAACTCAGAACTCAAATATTCTCCTCCACGATCAGATCGTAGGAATTTTATTTTCTTGTTACGATGATTTTAAACTTCACTCTGAAATTCTTTGAACTTTTCAAACGTTTCAGACTTATGTTTCATTAAGTAGATATACCCATATCTACTTAAGTCATCTGTGAAGGTGAGAAAATAACGATATCCGCCACGAGCCTCAACATTCATCGGACCACATACATCTGTATGTATGATTTCCAACAAATCTGTTGCTCTCTCCATAGTACCGGAGAACGGTGTTTTTGTCATCTTACCCATAAGGCACGGTTCGCAAGTACCAAGTGATTCATAATCAAGTGGTTCCAAAAGTCCATCAGTATGGAGTTTCTTCATGCGCTTTACACCGATATGACCCAAACAACAGTGGCACAAATAAGTTGCACTATCATTGTCAACTCTGCATCTTTTCATTTCAATATTATGAATGTGTGTGTCACTACTATCGAGATTTAATAAGAATAGACCACTCTTTAAGGGTGCATGACCATAAAAGATATTACTCATATAAATAGAACAACCATTATTCTCTGATTTAAATGAATAACCGTCTCACATCAAACAAGATCCAGATATAATGTTCATGCTCAACGCTGGCACCAAATAACAATTATTTAGGTCTAATACTAATCCCGAAGGTAGATGTAGAGGTAGCGTGCCAACCGCGATCACATCGACTTTGGAACCATTTCCCACGCGCATTGTCACCTCGTCCTTCGCCAATCTTCGCTTAATCCGTAGTCCCTGTTTCGAGTTGCAAATGTTAGCAACAGAACCAGTATCAAATACCCAGGTGCTACTGCGAGCATTAGTAAGGTACACATCAATAACATGTATATCACATATACCTTTGTTCACCTTGCCATCCTTCTTATCCACCAAATACTTGGGGCAGTTCCGCTTCCAGTGACCAGTCTGCTTGCAGTAGAAGCACTCAGTTTCAGGCTTAGGTCCAGGTTTGGGTTTCTTCTCTTGAGTAGCAACTTGCTTGCTGTTCTTTTTGAAGTTCCCCTTCTTTTTCCCTTTGCCCTTTTTCTTGAAACTAGTGGTCTTGTTGACCATCAACACTTGATGCTCCTTCTTGATTTCTACCTCTGCAGCTTTCAGCATTGCGAAGAGCTCGGGAATAGTCTTATTCATCCCTTGCATATTATAGTTCATCACGAAGCTCTTGTAGCTAGGTGGCAGTGATTGGAGAATTTTGTCAATGACGCAGTCATCTGGAAGATTAACTCCCAATTGAATCAAGTGATTATTATACCCAGACATTTTGAGTATATGCTCACTGACAAAACTGTTCTCCATCTTGCAGCTATAGAACTTATTGGAGACTTCATATCTCTCAATCCGGGCATTTGCTTGAAATATTAACTTCAACTCCTGGAACATCTCATATGCTCCATGACGTTCAAAACGTCGTTGAAGTCCCGATTCTAAGCCGTAAAGCATGGCACACTGAACTATCGAGTAGTCATCAGCTTTGCTCTGCCAGACGTTCATAACATCTGGTGTTGCTCCAGCAGCAGGCCTGGCACCCAGCGGTGCTTCCAGGACGTAATTCTTTTGTGCATCAATGAGGATAATCCTCAAGTTACGGACCCAGTCCGTGTAATTGCTACCATCATCTTTCAACTTTGCTTTCTCAAGGAACGCATTAAAATTCAACGGAACAACAACACGGGCCATCTATCTACAACCAAACATAAACAAGCAAGATACTATCAGGTACTAAGTTCATGATAAATTTAGGTTCAATTAATCATATTACTAAAGAACTCCCACTTAGATAGACATCCCTCTAATCCTCTAAGTGATTACGTGATCCAAATCAACTAAACCATGTCCGATCATCACATGAGATGGAGTAGTTTCATTGGTGAACATCACTATGTTGATCATATCTACTATATGATTCATGCTCGACCTTTCGGTCTCCGTGTTCCAAGGCCATATCTGTATATGCTTGGCTCGTCAAGTATAACCTGAGTATTCCGCGTGTGCAACTATTTTGCACCCGTTGTATTTGAACATAGAGCCTATCACACCCGATCATCACGTGGTGTCTCAGCACGAAGAACTCTCGCAATGGTGCATACTCAGGGAGAACACTTCTTGATAATTAGTGAGAGATCATCTTAAGATGCTACTGTCAAACAAAGCAAGATAAGATGCATAAAAGATAAACATCACATGCAATCAATATAAGTGATATGATATGGCCATCATCATCTTGTGCTTGTGATCTCCATCTTCGAAGCACCGTCATGATCACCATCGTCACCGGTGCGACACCTTGATCACCATCGTAGCATCATTGTCGTCTTGCCAATCTTATGCTTCCACGACTATCGCTACCGCTTAGTGATAAAGTAAAGCATTACATCACAATTGCATTGCATACAATAAAGCGACAACCATATGGCTCCTGCCAGTTGCCGATAGCTTGGTTACAAAACATGATCATCTCGTACAATAAAATTTAGCATCATGTCTTGACCATATCACATCACAACATGCCCTGCAAAAACAAGTTAGACGTCCTCTACTTTGTTGTTGCAAGTTTTAGGTGGCTGCTATGGGCTTAAGCAAGAACCAATCTTACCTACGCGTCAAAACCACAACGATAGTTTGTCAAGTTGGTGCTATTTTAACCTTCGCGAGGACCGGGCGTAGCCACACTCGGTTCAACTAAAGTTGGAGAAACTGACACCCTCTAGCCACCTTTGTGCAAAGCACGTCAGGAGAACCGGTCTCGCGTAAGCGTACGCGTAATGTCGGCCCGGGCCGCTTCGTCCAACAATACTGCCGAACCAAAATATGACATGCTGGTAAGCAGTATGACTTATATCGCCCACAACTCACTTGTGTTCTACTCATGCATATAACATCAACACATAAAACCTAGGCTCTGATGCCACTGTTGGGGAACGTAGTAATTTCAAAAAATTTCCTACGCACACACAAGATCATGGTGATGCATAGCAACGAGAGGGGAGAGTGTGATCTACGTACCCTTGTAGACCGACAGCGGAAGCATTATGACAATGCGGTTGATGTAGTCGTACGTCATCATGGCCCGATCGATCAAGCACCGAAAGTACGGCACCTCCGAGTTCTAGCACACGTTCAGCTCGATGACGATCCCCGGACTCCGATCCAGCAAAGTGTCGGGGAAGAGTTCCGTCAGCACGACGGCGTGGTGACGATCTTGATGTTCAACTATCGCAGGGCTTCGCCTAAGCACCACTACAATATTATCGAGGAGTATGGTGGAAGGGGGCACCGCACACGGCTAAGAAAACGATCACGAGGATCAACTTGTGTGTCTAGGGGTGCCCCCTGCCCCCGTATATAAAGGAGCAAGGGGAGGAGGCCGGACGGCCCTATGGCGCGCCAAGGAGGAGGAGTCCTCCTCCTAGTAGGAGTAGGACTCCTACTAGGAGGGGGAAAGGAAGGGGGGAGGGAGAAGGAAAGGGGGGCGCCGCCCCCCTCTCCTAGTCCAATTCGGACCGGGGGGGAGGAGGCGCACGGCCCACCCTGGATGCTCCTCTCTCTCTCTCCACTAAGGCCCATACGGCCCATTACTTCTCCCGGGGGGGGGGGGGGTTCCGGTAACCCTCCGGCACTCCGGTTTTCTCCGAAATCACCCGAAACACTTCCGATGTCCGAATATAGCCGTCTGATATATCAATCTTTATGTCTCGACCATTTCGAGACTCCTCGTCATGTCCGTGATCACATCCGGGACTCCGAACTAACTTCGGTACATCAAAACTCATAAACTCATAATATAATTGTCATCGAAACCTTAAGCGTGCGGACCCTACGGGTTCGAGAACAATGTAGACATGACCGAGACATGTCTCTGGTCAATAACCAATAGCGGAACCTGGATGCTCATATTGGCTCCCACATATTCTACAAAGATCTTTATCGGTCATACCGCATAACAACATACGTTGTTCCCTTTGTCATCGGTATGTTACTTGCCCGAGATTCGATCGTCGGTATCTCAATACCTAGTTCAATCTCGTTACCGGCAAGTCTCTTTACTCGTTTCGTAATACATCATCTCGCAACTAACTCATTAGTTGCAATGCTTGCAAGGCTTATATGATGTGCATTACCGAGAGGGCCCAGAGATACCTCTCTGACAATCGGAGTGAAAAATCCTAATCTTGAAATATGCCAACCCAACATTTACCTTTGGAGACACCTGTAGAGCTCCTTTATAATCACCCAGTTACGTTGTGACGTTTGGTAGCACACAAAGTGTTCCTCCGGCAAATGGGAGTTGCATAATCTCATAGTCATAGGAACATGTCTAAGTCATGAAGAAAGCAATAGCAACATACTAAACGATCGGGTGCTAAGCTAATGGAATGGGTCATGTCAATCACATCATTCTCCTAATAATGTGATCCCGTTAATCAAATGACAACACATGTCTATGGTTAGGAAACATAACCATCTTTGATTAACAAGCTAGTCAAGTAGAGGCATACTAGTGACGTTTTAGTTCATCTATGTATTCACACAAGTATTATGTTTCCGGATAATACAATTCTAGCATGAATAATAAACATTTATCATGATATAAGGAAATAAAATAATAACATTATTATTGCCTCTAGGGCATATTTCCTTCAGTGGGACACTCCATTCAACCAGGTGTTGAACATATTGAAAAGACTCCCTGTGGAGACTCGACCGTCGTATGGACGCGTGCACGGTGTTGGAGACGGCGCCACGTGGAAGAAGTACTGATACGTCCATTTTGCATCATGCTTTTATATCAATATTTATTGCATTATGGGCTGTTATTACACATTATGTCACAATACTTATGCCTATTCTCTCTTATTTTACAAGGTTTACATAAAGAGGGAGAATGCCAGCAGCTGGGATTCTGGCTAGAAAAGGAGCAAATATTAGAGACCTATTCTGCACAGCTCCAAAAGTCCTGAAACTTCACGGATGATGTTTTCCAAATATATAAAAAAACATTGGGTGCAAGAACTTCACCAGGGGGCCACACCCTTCCCACGAGGGTGGGGCGCGCGCCCCCTACCCCGTGGGCCCCCTGGTGGCCCTCCGGTGACCATCTTCTGCTATATGGAGTCTTTCCATGGAAAAATAATCATAAGCCATCTTCTCGGACGAAACTCCGCCGCCACGAGGCGGAACCAATCTAGGGTTCTGGCGGGGCTGTTCTGCCGGGGAAACTTCCCTCCCGGAGGGGGAAATCATCGCCATCGTCATCACCAACGCTCCTCTCATCGGGAGAGGGCAATCTCCATCAACGTCTTCATCAGCACCATCTCATCTCAAAACCCTAGTTCATCTCTTGTATCCAATTCTTGTCTTCAAGTCCGGGATTGGTGCTAGTAGATTGCTAGTAGTGTTAATTACTCCTTGTAGTTGATGCTAGTTGGTTTAATTGGTGGAAGATCATATGTTCAGATCCTATATGCATATTAATACCCCTCTGATTATGAACATGTTTATGCTTTGTGAGTAGTTACTTTTGTTCCTGAGGACATGGGAGAAGTCTTGCTATTAGTAGTCATGTGAATTTGGTATTCGTTCGATATTTTGATGAGATCTATGTTGTCTCTCCTCTAGTGGTGTTATGTGAACGTCGACTACATGACACTTCACCATTATTTGGGCATAGAGGAAGGCATTGGGAAGTAATAAGTAGATGATGGGTTGCTAGAGTGACAAAAGCTTAAACCCTAGTTTATGCGTTGCTTCGTAAGGGGCTGATTTGGATCCATATGTTTCATGCTATGGTTAGGTTTACCTTAATACTTTTGTTGTATTTGCGGATGCTTGCAATAGAGGTTAATCATAAGTGGGATGCTTGTCCAAGTAAGGGCAGCACCCAAGCACCGGTCCATCCACATACCAAATTATCAAAGTACCGAACGCGAATCATATGAACGTGATGAAAACTAGCTTGATGATATTCCCATGTGTCCTCGGGAGCGCTTTACATCATATAAGAGTTTGTCCAGGTTTGTCCTTTGCTACAAAAAGGATTGGGCCACCTTGCTGCACCTTATTTACTTTTGTCACTTGTTGCTCATTACAAATTATCCTATCACAAAACTATCTGTTACCACTTATTTCAGTACTTGCAGAGACTACCTTGCTGGAAACCGCTTATCATTTCCTTCTGCTCCTCGTTGGGTTCGACACTCTTACTTATTGAAAGGACTACGATAGATCCCCTATACTTGTGGGTCATCAAGACTCTTTTCTCGCGCCGTTGCCAGGTAGTGAAGCGCCTTTGGTAGGTGGAATTTGGTAAGGAAAAATTTATATAGTATGCTGAAATTTACTGTCACTTGTTACTATGGAAAGTAATCCTCCGAGGGGCTTGTTCGGGGTACCTTCACCGCGACCATTAGAGCAAAGAGTTTCTCCTCAACTTACTGAACCTACTGAAAACGAAAATGCTTGCTTTGAAATTCCTTTGGGTATGGTAGAAAAACTGCTAGCTAATCCTTATTTAGGAGATGGAACAAAACATCCTAATGAGCATCTAATATATGTGGATGAAGTTTGTGGATTATTTAAGCTTGCAGGTGTACCCAGAGATGTTGTTCAGAAGAAGGTCTTCCCTTTATCTTCGAGGGGAGATGCATCGACATGGTATAGGCTATGTGATGATATGGAGTCTTGGAACTACAAACGATTGAAATTGGAATTTCATCAAAAGTTTTATCCTATGCATCTTGTTCATCGTGATCGCAATTATATATATAATTTTTGGCCTCGCGAAGGAGAAAGCATCGCTCAAGCTTGGGGGAGGCTTAAATCAATGTTATATTCATGCCCCAATCACGATCTCTCAAGAGAAATGATTATTCAAAATTTTTATGCTCGGCTTTCTGGTAACAATCGCACCATGCTTGATACTTCTTGTGCTGGATCTTTTATGATGAAGAATATTGAATTCAAATGGGATTTATTGGAAAGAATTAAATAAAACTCCGAAGATTGGGACCTGGACAATGGTAAGGAGTCAGGTATGACACCTAGTTTTGATTGTGTTAAATCTTTTATGGATACCGATATTTTTCGTAAATTTAGCACTAAATATGGACTTGACTCTGAGATAGTAGCTTCTTTTTGTGAATCTTTTGCTGCTTATGTTGATCTCCCCAAGGAGAAGTGGTTTAAATATCGTCCTCCTATAGAAGTAAAAGTAGCTGCACCTATTAAAGTTGAAGAAAAGACTATTACTTATAATGATCATATTGTTCCTACTTCTTATGTTGAGAAACCACCTTTCCCTTTTAGGATAAAGGATCATGCTAAAGCTTCAACTGTGGTTCATAAAAGCAATATTAAAACATATACACCTCCTGAGCAAGTTAAAGTTGAACCTAATATTGCTATTGTTAATGATCTCTTGTCTGATAATATAGATGAGCATGTTATTTATTTATGTAATGAAACTGCCAGAATTGCTAAACCCTGTGATCAAGATAAACCTAGACGTGTGGTAGGCATGCCTGTTATTTCTGTTAAAATAGGAGATCATTGTTATCATGGCTTATGTGATATGGGTGCTAGTGCTAGTGCAATACCTTATTCTTTATACCAAGAAGTTATGCATGATATTGCACCTGCTGAAATAGAAGATATTGATGTCACAATTAAACTTGCCAATAGAGATACTATTTCACCAATGGGAATTGTTAGAGATGTTGAAGTCTTGTGTGGGAAAACTAAATATCCTGCTGATTTTCTTGTTCTTGGTTCCCCATAAGATAGCTTTTGTCCAATTATATTTGGTAGACCCTTCTTAAATACTGTTAATGCTACCATAGATTGCAAAAGGGATGTTGTTACTGTCGGTTTAGATGATATGACTCATGAATTTAATTTTTCTAAATTTAGTAGAGAACACCGTGAAGAAGAATTACCTAGTAAGGATGAAATTATTGGTCTTGCTTCTATTGCCGTACCTCCTAGTGATCCTTTAGAACAATACTTGCTAGACCATGAAAATCATATGTTTATGAATGAAAGAAGGGAATTAGATGAAGTATTCTTTAATCAGGAACCTATTCTAAAAAAACAATTTGCTATTGAAATCCTAGGGGATCCTCCTCCACCCAAGGGTGATCCCGTGTTTGAGCTTAAACCGTTGCCTGATACTCTTAAATATGCTTATCTTGATGAGAAAAAGATATACCCTGTTATTATTAGTGCTAGCCTTTCAGAACATGAATAAGAGAGATTATTGAAAATTCCGAAGAAGCATCGTGCTGCTATTGGGTATACTCTTGATGATCTTAAGGGCATTAGTCCCACTCTATGTCAACATAAAATTAATTTGGAAGAAGATGCTAAACCAGTTCATGATCATCAAGGCCATCTGAATTCTAAAATGAAAGAAGTGGTAAGAAAGGAGATACTAAAGCTCCTTGAGGCAGGTATAATTTATCCCGTTGCTGATAGTAAGTGGGTAAGTCCCGTTGAGGGAGTCCTGGATTAGGGGGTGTCCGGATAGCCGGACTATACCTTCGGTCGGACTCCTAGACTATGAAGATACAAGATTGAAGACTCCGTCCCGTGTCTGGAAGGGACTTTCCTTGGTGTGGAAGGCAAGCTTGGCGATACAGATATGTAGATCTCCTACCATTGTAACCGACTCTGTGTAACCCTAGCCCTCTCCGGTGTCTATATAAACCGGAGGGTTTTAGTCCGTAGGACGAACAATAATCATACCATAGGCTAGCTTCTAGGGTTTAGCCTCCTTGATCTCGTGGTAGATCTACTCTTGTACTACCCATATCATCAATATTAATCAAGCAGGACGTAGGGTTTTACCTCCATCAAAAGGGCCCGAACCTGGGTAAAACATTGTGTCCCCTGCCTCCTATTACCATCCGCCTAGACGCACAGTTCGGGACCCCCTACCCGAGATCCGCCGGTTTTGACACCGACATTGGTGCTTTCATTGAGAGTTCCTCTGTGTCGTCACTTTTAGGCCCGATGGCTCCTCCGATCATCAACGACGATGCAACCCAGGGTGAGACTTTTCTCCCCGGACAGATCTTCGTATTTGGCGACTTTGCACCGCGAGACAATTCGCTTGGCCATCTGGAGCAGATCGAAAGCTACGCCCCTGGCCGTCAGGTCAGATTTGGAAGTTTAAACTACACAACGGACCTCCGTGGAGACTTGATCTTCGACGGATTCGAGCTGCAGCCGAGCGCGCGGCACTGTCACGATGGGCATGATCTAGCTCTGCCACCGAACAGTGCCCTGGAGGTCACACCCGCATCAGCTCCGACCCTTAATTCGGAGCCAACTGCACCAATCGAGGATGGGTGGTTGGATACCGCCTCGGGGGCTGCAATCTCTACGGTGATCGAGCCGAACACCAGCCCTATTCTCTACGAAGCCCGTGACTCCAAGGAGCCGGACTCCTCTCCAGCCTCCGAGCCCTCCGCGCCCCTACCGATCGAACCCGATCGGGCGCCGATCATGGAGTTCACCGCCGCGGACATCTTTCAGCACTCGCCCTTCGGCGATATTCTGAATTCACTAAAGTCTCTCTCTCTTTATCAGGAGAGCCCTGGCCGGACTATGGTCAACAAGGTTGGGATGCGGATGCTGAAGAAATTCAAAGCCCACCCACCACCCACTTCGTAGCCACTGTCGATAATTTAAACGACGTGCTCGACTTCGACTCCGAAGACATCGACGGTATGGACGACGATGTAGGAGATGAACATGAACCAACGCCTATAAGGCATTGGACAACCACCTCATCTCATGATGTATACATGGTGGACACACCCAAAGGAAGTGACAACGAGGAACACAGGGATGCAACGAGGGATCGTTCACTCGAAAAGCAATCAAAGCGGCGACATAAGCGCCGCTCCAAGCCCCGCCTCGACAGAGACATCAGCCATATAGACCCAGCCATAGAGCAGGACGAGCCGGCGGACGACGAACATGCCTTCGAGCAACCGTCCAAACAGGGCAACTTGGATAAACAAACCGAACACCCCGTCCCCGGCGAAAACAACAGTCCGGACGACCTTACGCCGGATAAGCTCATGGAGCAGAAGAACCTCCACGAAGGGCTCGTCGCTACTGCGCGTAGCCTGAAAAAGCAGAAGCGGAAGCTTAAAACTGCGGAAGATGCACTCAGAATCAGATGGAGCAAAGTATGCAACACCGCAGACAAATATGGCGGCAATCGCTGCATAAAAAGCTATCCAAAGTGAAAGCTACTGCCTGAATTTGACGAGGAGGCCTTAGAGCCCCCATAGTCAAAAAATAGGAAAGCCACCCGGTCGGATAGACGACCGCATGGCCAGCATGGAGCGGCAAGCGGCGATGCACACAAGCCGGCACACGATCCACCAAAGGATCCGCATCAAAAAGATGGCCCAGCCAGATCTATCTATGGGCCAAGAAAGCAAGCTCTAGTAAGCAATGCAACACAACAAATATCCGAACATCACGGCACACCCAAATACAGGGGTGCCGCACACCCCCTATGTTTCACCGATGAGGTGCTGGACCATGAATTTCCAGCGGGATTCAAGCCCGTAAACATGGAGGGGTACGACGGAACAACATACCCTGGGTCTGGATCGAGGATTATATCCTCCACATACACATGGCCAGAGGAGATGACCTCCACGCCATAAAATACTTACCCCTCAAGCTTAAAGGGCCAGCCCGGCATTGGCTCAAAAGCCTTCCCGAAAACACCATTGGAAGTTGGGAAGAGCTTGAGGATGCTTTCCAGGCAAATTTTCAAGGGACCTATGTCTGCCCTCCGGATGCAGACGATCTCAGTCACATAACTCAACAGCCCGGAGAGTCAGCCCGGAAATTCTGGAACATATTTCTTACTAAAAAGAATCAGATAGTCGACTGTCCGGACGCCGAAGCCCTAGCAGCTTTTAAGCATAACATTCGAGACGAATGGCTCGCTAGACACCTCGGCCAAGAAAAGCCAAGAATAATGGCCGCATTAACAAACCTCATGACCCGCTTTTACACAGGAGAGGACAACTGGTTGGCAAGATGTAGCACCAGCGACCCAAGTACATCCGAAGTTAGGGATGGAAACGGGAAATCCTGACGCAACAAGGACCAGCGCCGGAATAAGAGAAACAGCCCAAAGAGCACGGCGGTCAACGCCGGATTCAAAAGCTCGCGGCAGAATCAGAGAAAGCCGCCCCTCAAGGATAACAGGGACGAGCTATCCAACTTAAACAAAATCTTGGACAAGATATGTCAAATACATAGTACTCCCGGGAAGCCTGCGAACCATACCCACAGAGATTGTTGGGTTTTCAAGCAATCCGGCAAACTCAACGCCAAACACAAGGGGTTCGACACACCAAGTGAGGACGACGATGAACCCCACAAGCAGAGCACTAGGAAACAAAAGGATTTCCCACAAGAAGTCAAAACAGTAAACTTACTTCACGTGACGAACAGAATGGCGCCAACAGAAACACGCGCCATACAGCCTATCCCAAAGGAGTCTCGCCAATGGTTGTTAAAATCGATCACCTTCGACCATCAGGATTACTCTAGAAGTATCCGGAATGCAGGCTAGACTGCCTTGGTATTAGATCCAATAATCGGCGGACTCCACTTTACAAATGTCCTGATGGACGGCGGCAGTGGTCTAAACCTGTTATACCAGGACACAATCCGCAACATGGGGATAGACCCAACAAAAATTCGCCATAGCAAAACCTCCTTTCAAGGGGTAACGCCAGGCCCGGATGCCCGTTGCATGGGTTCTCTCCGGCTAGAAGTTATGTTCGGCTCCCCCGATAACTTCCGTCGCGAACAACTAACTTTCCAGATCACCCCATTCTCAAGTAGCTATCAAGCACTGCTGGGACGCGAAGCTTTCGCCCGCTTTAACGCAATACCGCATTATGCATCTCTCACGCTTAAGATGCCCGGTCCATGAGGCATCATCTCATTAAAGGGAAAACATTGAGTGTCCCCCCCGCGTGGAAGACAGTGCGGCTGCCTTGACAGCCCCACAATAAAGCGGCTTCACCAGCCAAAGCACCTAAACAGGTCGTCAAGACCACGGACATGGCTAGACGAGTCCGACATAAACATACAATTGATAAAGGCTTAATAGCCATATGCCCCTGTACTAGGGGCTCCGCGCATATAAAACAAGAGACAATAAAGCTCAATTTTACCCATTTTGATTTATACTTTGTTTATTTAGTATAACTCATGTTCGGCACGATCTTTCTTTAACTAAGTTCCTCTCTTTTACATATGAACACCGTGCTACGCCCGTCCAGGATACGGCACACCAGAGACACATGCGCAGACGTGCAGCAGGGACCCGTTCCAAGGATTCTTTTCAGATTAAGACCTTGCATAAACCTTTTTTACTGTCTCTTGTTGATACACATCCCCTGGTTTCTTGGTATAACCAAGGAGGAGGCTGGCGTTTTGGCATGTGGCCACGTCAGAGTTTTTGCGCGTACCTGGACACCATGGGCTTATTACTAAGGGTGTTATCCTGCCCGCCCTCATAAAGACCGAATACCTTAGGGAGTGTTTGGCGTCTTGAGTTTGGCCTTATATGAATCAGCTCCGAATCATGTCTTTGGTCAAATGTTGGGTTTGCCCGGCTCCTGTGTTTTGCTGCCTTACGTTCCGCTCTATCGGCTAAGGCGGCACCAGGAGAACTACTGCAATTGTGCCCCGGTTCGGCCAGGCGAGCACCTCAGTAGAGAAAGCCGAAAACTGACTGTCATGATATAGCGTGAGACTGGTCAACCACTCAATCACATACCGGAATCTTTAGGATTCCTCCGCATTAACGAAGGGCCGCTTCCCGCCCAGGCACATACGCGCCCCGAGTTCGGGCGAGCGCAGGCGCCACCAGGGGCTATATAAGTAGCCTCACTGTGAAACTCCTATGGCTAAGTGAAAGTGATAAAGCATCATAGTCCGATTGCCTAGTTCGCTGCGCTATCACCTCCTTTGTAGGACCAAGATGTTGGATCAAGTGTGAAAATGCGCCTTCTGCAAACTCCCCCACATTATGTGCATGGGGGCTGAAGCCGACGACTGCCATCTTTCAGATTATATATACATATATGTTAAACAGCCGCACAGGAGGTATTATAATACATGCAGGCACAAGTATAAAAAGCTTCTACAATTTATCAAAATATTGTTTTACAATAATGCTATTCGAATATAGTGTCCTTCGAGCACTGCCTCTCTATTAAACGAGCGCCTTGCAGAACTTCCTGAAAATAGTGCTCGGCAGGTACTCGGCTTCCATCCGAGTCTCAAGATGCAACAGCGGTGGCCTCCATTTCCGCCCAGTATGTCTTGACACGGGCAAGAGCCATCCGCGCACCCTCTATGCACGCCGACCTCCTCATCGCATTGATATGCGGCGCCGCACCAAGTTGAAATAAATTTTCAGCTCTGGCCACAGATGACTCATGACATACTTCATGGCGAGTCCGGACAACCTATTTAGCTCGGCCCATTCGGCCAAACGATCGGCTAATGACAACGGACGCTCCGGATTGTGGAACTGCGACCAAAAGAGCTTTTCCACTTCGCGATCTTCTTGATCTCGGAAGTGTTTGGCCGCATCCGCGGCACTCGCTGCCAAATCCAGATAGGTGTACGCCATACTCCACATCCGGTCCAACGGAGCATGTTTAGGATCACAGAACTTCCTCCGCAGCATAAAGGGCTTTCCAGCCGCGATCTCTCTGGCCTCATGCAGCTCCTCCTTCATAGCCCTCATCGCAGAGCGAGCATCCTTGGCATCGGCAACGGCCTTCTCCAGGTCCGTCTGTTCTGCCCGATCTTCTTTTTCAAGAAGCTTGCAACAGTCGGTAGCGTTCTTTAGCTTCACGGCCATCTCGGCCATTTCCTTCTTGTTTCGGCAGTGAGCAGCCTGTTCGGCTTTCAGCTCTTCAATTGCCTTTCCGGCAACCGCATCACTTTTCCTGGCTTGCTCCTTGGCTCGGGCAAGTTCCGCCCGAAGATTCACCATGGCGGCAGCACCATCTGCATCACACGCACACATTGTAAGATACTAGCATAAAGCTCCTCTTACTAGGTGCCGTCGGAGGAATTACATACCTTGCGCCTCGTCAAGCTGCTTGTTGACAAGCATGATGTTGGCATCTGCCACGTCAAGTTGCCGCTTTAGCTCGGCAAATTCATCAGTCCGGCTTGCCACTAGACACTTCGCCACCAATGTATGAAGGCGGCATATTAGACCTGGGATTATGATCCTCCATGCGCCGTCACTTTTGACAATGCATAGAGTCTCAGGGGCTACTATCTACACAGGGCGCATTTTATTTATGCGCAACTATCCAAAAAGGATACATTATTTCGCGTACCGCAAAACCTGTCAGTAAACTCCTGACGGCCTCGTGCAATCCGCTCTCCGCGGATGAAATCCTCTCAATCACCGTACCCATAAATGCATGGTGCTCCTCTGAGATAGATGCTCGCCCTAGCAGATCCTTCAGCTCCTCCGACCGCGCACCAAACAGCACCGGACTCGTCCGATGGCCCTTTTCGAAGGCCGGACACGGAGGACTTGGGTGGGGGGGGGGCATATGACTGCCTTCCGGCCCTGCCGGATTCGGAGAAACCCTCCGTGACGATACCTCAGGGTCGCCCGCCTCGCGAGGCGGTACGGCAGGGGGAGGCATTCTGCTCTCCATCATCTCCGGAAGAAGACCCCCCTAAGATGAGCTCTGCTGAGAAGGGCTAAGGTCCGAGCTACAAGGTAAATTTTTGATTACTTTTCTTAGATATAAAGCAAGGATTTCTCTCGTTCCTTAAAAAGAAAACTCCTCTATACTTACGGCTCGGTGGAGGGCTGATCCCCTTGAGGGCATAATTCGGCCGAAGTATGCCCCAGCACAGGACCCTCTAGCGAAGATTTCTTCCCCTGCTTTGAGGCCATGGTCTCCGGGCCTTCAGAGGCGGTCCTCTTCTTCCCCCTAGGAGAGGAATTTTCGATTCCTCCCTTCCGGACAACCTCCTTCGAGGAGGCTGTAGCTTCCTTGTCCCCTCCCTCGCTTTCCTTTGAAGGCACAACCTCCAACATCCTGACTAGCACGGGACCCGGCGTGGTCTCGGGGAGGGGGCCAGACACCTTATTAGCTTTGCTTTCGCTATCCACTCCTGTTTAAAGGACAACTCTTTTAGGGGCAATTTTATGATAAATATACGGATAGCGAGTCCGGGCACAAGGCTACTTACTTGAGTATCCGGACGATTGCAGCTCAGACCTGCGTCCTCCGTAGAATCCGGACACACTACTTGTGGTCCGAAGAACAATTTGTACATCTCCACGGGCGTCATGCCAAGAAAATGTTGGAGAACTCGTGGTCCCTCCGGGTTGAACTCCCACAGGCGGAGGGGGCGACGTTTGCAGGGCAGAACTCGGCGAATTAGCATAACCTGCGTCACCACAACCAGACTGATGTCTCTTTCTAGGAGATCTCGGATGCGGCCCTGCAACAGGGGCACGTCCTTTGCCGGCCCCCAGTCGAGCCCCTTATTGACCCATGACGCCGGTCGTGGCGGGGGACCCGAGCGGAAAGCAGGCAGCGCCACCCACTTGGTGCTCCTAGGAGCTGTGACATAAAACCACTCTCGTTGCCATAAGCTGGACTCCCCTGGAAAAGAGCCCTCGGGCCATGGAGCACCAGCATTCTTGCTTATAAAAGCACCTCCGCACTCCGTGTGCCGTCCCTCGATCATCTTCGGCTCTACTTTGAAGGTCTTGAGCCATAGTCCGAAGTGAGGAGTAATACGGAGGAAGGCTTCACACACGACGATGAATGAGGAAATATGGAGGATGGACTCCGGAGCTAAGTCGTGAAATTCCAACCCATAATAAAACATGAGCCCCCTCATGAAGGGATCAGTCAGGAATCCTAGCCCCCGAAGGAAGTGAGACACGAACACCACACTCTCACCAGGCTTGGGAGTGGGAATGACCTGCCCTTGAGCAGGCAGCCTATGCGAGATTTCGCTGGTCAAGAACCTGGCCTCTCTCAACTTCAGCACGTCCTCCTCCGTGACGGAGGAGGGCATCCATCGGCCTCGAAGGTCGGAACCGGACATTGTCAAAGGTCTGAAGCGCCTGAAATCTGGAGCCTTGGGTGTTGGAACTCGAGGTGAAGGGTGAACTCATTTGAGATTGAAAGAAAGGAGTAAGGCCTTGGTCTCTTTATAAGAGGTTGAATACCAAGGGCCCTCCCCGTGACTGTTTGGGACTTGCCTTTGATCGAGAAAACATACCAATGGGTACGGTTGGGTTACCCACGCCCGTATTGATGAGAATCCCGGAATAAGGGGACACGATCTCTGCTTTGACAAGGCGTGCCAAGGAAACCGCCTCGCTAAACGCGCTGAGGTGGGACCATAAAACGATTCGAATAAAGACTTGGCTGTGGTGTGATGTCACGCTACGGAATACGTCAGCAGATTAGATTTGTGTAAATATTATTCTCTCTATGGCAATATGTGGAAACTTATTTTGCAGAGCCGGACACTACCCTTGTGTTCAAAATCTTCCATGAAGTACTTGGAGGAGGAACCTGCCTTGCAATGCCGAAGACAATCTGCGCGCCGGACTCGTCGTCATTGAAGCCTGGTTCAGGGGCTACTGAGGGAGTCCTGGATTAGGGGGTGTCCGGATAGCCGGACTATACCTTTGGTCGGACTCCTGGACTATGAAGATACAAGATTGAAGACTTCGTCCCGTGTCCAGAAGGGACTTTCCTTGGCATGGAAGGCAAGCTTGGCGATGCGGATATGTAGATCTCCTACCATTGTAACTGACTCTGTGTAACCCTAGCCCTCTCCGGTGTTTATATAAACCGAAGGGTTTTAGTCCGTAGGACGAAAAACAATCATACCATAGGCTAGCTTCTAGGGTTTATCCTCCTTGATCTCGTGGTAGATCTACTCTTGTACTACCCATATCATCAATATTAATCAAGCAGGACGTAGGGTTTTACCTCCATCAAGAGGGCCCGAACCTGGGTAAAACAATGTGTCCCCTGCCTCCTGTTACCATCCGCCTAGATGCACAGTTCGGGACCCCCTACCCGAGATCCGCCGGTTTTGACACCGACACCCGTCCATTGTGTCCCTAAGAAGGGAGGTATTACTATTGTTCCTAATGATAAAGATGAATTGATTCCTCAAAGAATTATTACTGGTTATAGGATGGTAATTGATTTCCGCAAATTAAATAAGGCTACTAAAAAGATCATTACCCCTTACCTTTTATCGATCAAATGCTAGAAAGATTATCCAAACATACGCATTTTTGCTTTCTAGATGGTTATTCTAATTTCTCTCAAATACCTATGTCAGCCAAAGATCAATCAAAGACTACTTTTACATGCCCTTTTGGTACTTTTGCTTATAAACGTATGCCTTTTGGTTTCTGTAATGCACCTGCTACCTTTCAAAGATGCATGATGGCTATATTCTCTGACTTTTGTGAAAAGATTTGTGAGGTTTTCATGGATGACTTTTCCGCCTATGGATCTTCTTTTGATGATTGCTTGAGCAACCTTGATCGAGTTTTGCAGAGATGTGAAGAAACTAATCTTTTCTTGAATTGGGAAAAGTGCCACTTTATGGTTAATGAAGGTATTTTCTTGGGGCATAAAGTTTTTGAAAGAGGTATTGAAGTTGATAAAGCCAAGGTTGATTCTATTGAAAAGATGCCATGTCCCAAGGACATCAAAGTTATAAGAAGTTTCCTTGGTCATGCCAGTTTTTATAGGAGGTTCATTAAGGACTTCTCAAAAATTTCTCGGCCTCTGACTAATTTATTACAAAAAGATATACCATTTTTCTTTGATGATGATTGTGTAGAAGCATTTGAAATACTTAAGAAAGCCTTGATTTCTGCACCTATTGTTCAGCCACCTGATTGGAATTTACCCTTTGAAATTATGTGTGATGCTAGTGATTATGCTGTAGGTGCTGTTCTAGGACAAAGAGTTGATAAGAAACTAAATGTTATTCAATATGCTAGTAAAACTCTAGACAATGCTCAAAAAAATTATGCTACTACTGAAAAAGAATTCTTAGCAGTTGTATTTGCATGTGATAAGTTTAGACCTTATATTGTTGATTCTAAAGTAACTATTCAAACTGATCATGCTGCTATTAAATATCTTATGGAAAAGAAAGATGCTAAACCTAGAATTATTAGATGGGTTCTGTCGGTGTCAAAACCGGCGGATCTCGGGTAGGGGGTCCTGAACTGTGCGTCTAGGCCGGATGGTAACAGGAGGCAGGGGACACAATGTTTTACCCAAGTTCGGGCCCTCTTGATGGAGGTAAAACCCTACGTCCTGCTTGATTAATATTGATGATATGGGTAGTACAAGAGTAGATCTACCACGAGATTAGAGAGGCTAAACCCTAGAAGCTAGCCTATGGTATGATTGTATGTTGTAGTTGTTGTGTCCTACGGACTAAAACCCTCCGGTTTATATAGACACCGGAGAGGGTTAGGGTTACACAAGGTCGGTTACAAAGGAGGAGATTTCCATATCCGTACTTCCTAGCTTGCCTTCCACGCCAAGTAGAGTCTCATCCGGACACGAGACAAAGTCTTCAATCTTGTATCTTCATAGTCTAACAGTCCGGCCAAAGGATATAGTCTGGCTGTCCGGAGACCCCCTAATCCAGGACTCCCATAGTAGCCCCTGAACCAGGCTTTCAATGATGATGAGTCCGGCGCGCAGTATTGTCTTCGGCATTGCAAGGCGGGTTCCTCCTCCGAATACACCACGGAAGAATTTAGAATATAAGTATAGTTTCTGACCCTGCAAAACAAGTTCCACATACCACCGTAGAGAGAATAATATTTCCACAAATCTTTAATCTGCTGACACGTTTTGGCAACATGACATCATGCCATGGCCCGGTTCTTATTCGAACCGTTTTTCCTCAACCAGCTCCGCACATAACGCGAGGCGGTTTCTTGACACGTCTTGTCAAAGCAGAGATCGTGTTCTCATAATTACGGGATTCTCATTAATACGGTGATGGGTAACCCAACCGTGTCTAGGACTCCTAGATTATAGGAAGTCCAAACGGCTATGGAGAGGACGCTTGATATTCACCCTCTTTATAAAGGGATAAGGCTTTTACTTTTTCCCTCCCGTGCTCAATCGAATCCTTCCCCCGCCTCGAGTTCTAACACCCAAAGCCCAGGTCAGGTGCTCCGAACCTTCAATCATGTCCGGATCTAGCCTTCAAGGTCGATGGATGCCCTCCTCCATTACGGAAGAAGACATCAAGAAGTTGAGGGAGGCCAGATACCTGACCGCCGAGGTTTCGCATTGGCTGCCTACCCGAGGGCAGGTTGTCCCTACTCCTGAACCCAACGAAGACGTTGTGTTCATCTCCCACTTCCTCCGAGGTCTAGGCCTCTCTCTGGATCCCTTCGTAAGGGGTTTGATGTTTTACTACGGGCTAGACTTCCACGATCTAGCCCCGGACTCCTTTCTTCACATGTCGGCATTTATTGTCGTGTGTGAGGCCTTCCTCCGCATTACCACTCACTTCGGCCTGTGGCTCAAGACTTTTGACATGTAGCCGAAGACAATCGAGGGACAACATGCAGCGTGCGGAGGAGCACTAATAAGCAAGATTGCAGGAGCTCCGTGGCCCAAAGGATCCGTTCCAGAGGTGTCTGGATTATGGCAACAGGAGTGGTTTTACGTCACAGCTCCCAGAAGTGCCAAGTGGGTGGCTGCCCCTTCTTTTCGCTCGGGCCCTCCACCACAACTGATGTCATGGATTAGCAGAGGGCTGAGCTGGGGTCCCGCCAAGGACGTGCCTGTACTGCAAAGCCGCATCCAAAATCTCTTCGAAGGAGATTTTAGTTTGATTATGGTAATGCAAGTCATGCTGGTTCGACGAATCCAGCCATGCAAACGCCGGCCCCTCCGCATGTGGGAGTTCAACCTAGAAGGGCCACGTACAATTCAGAATTTCCTCGGCCTGACGCACGAGGAGATGTACAAATCATTCTTCGGACCCCAAATAGAGTGTCCGGATACTACCAAGGACGTGGGCCTGAGCAGCAACCGTACCGCCGACCAAGTAAGTAATCCTTTGGCCGAACACATTATCTTTTATTTACCATGACGTCATTCTAAGAAGTCGCCCTTTGACCAGGACTGGCTAATAAAGGCGAAGATGATTCGGTGTTCGGCCCCCCTTCCTGAGGGTTTGGAGAATCCGGTACTAGAAAAGATGCTCGAGCTAGCACCCTGCCCGGAGCCCTCAAAGCAAGATAAAGGGGGGAATGATGAGGTCGAGAGCGGGCCCCCATCGCTACCAATTCCAACCGAGGGAATGAGCACCTCCGTGAAGGAGGATAACCAAGGAGAAGAATCCGACCTTCTCTTGCTTCGGGGAGGGAAGAGGACTGCCTCTGAAGATCCAGAAACCGAGACTTCCAAACGGGAGAAGAAATCCCCACTAGAGGGTCCTGTCTTGGAGGGTGCTTTTGCCGCACGAAGTCCGCGTGAGGATCGGCCCTCCAACGAGCTGTAAGTAATTAGAAAGTACTTCAATAGTGAAGATATATTACCTTACCTCTGAGGAAAATAACCGAAGTATTTATCTTGCAGTTCGGATCTTAGCCCTTCTCAGCAGAGCTCATCTTCGGGGGATCTTCTTCCAGAGATGATGGAGAGCGAAACGCCTCCCCCGGACTCCTCTGCTCAAGAAGCGGACGACCTTGAAGTGTTGTCACGGAGGGCCTCTCCGGATCTGGTGAGGCCAGAAGATAATCCTGTAGTCACCCGAAGTCCTCAGCGTCCGGCTCTTGAAGAGAGCAAACAAAAGAGTCCGACACCGTCTGGTATGCGGTCGGACATACTGAGGGAGCTGTTGGAGCGAGCAACCATCTCAGAGGAACACCGTACGTTAATGAGTACGGTGATGGAAAGAATTTCGTCCGCCGAAAGCGGATTGCATGAAGCTTTTATGAGTCTACTAACGGGCTTTGAGGTACGTGAAATGATATACTTTTTGATAGTACTGCACATGTTAGGTGTGCCTTGTGTAGATAGTAGCCCCTGAGACTCTGGTTGTCGTCGAGAACGGCGGCGAACAGAGGATCGTAGTCCCAGGCAATAACCATACTGCTTTAATGTGCATGTAATGGGAGCTCCGGTGGCTAGCCAGACTCATGAGTTTGCCGAACTAAAGCGGCAACTAGATGTGGCAGACGCCAACATCGAGCTTGTTAAGAGGCGGCTTGATGAGTCACAGGGTAAGTAATGTTTTCCTGGTGAATGTTACATAATAAGAGCAGCATGATGCCAGTATCTTTAATATGTTGTGATTGCAGACGGAGCTGCCACTGTGGAGACCCTTCGGGCGGAACTTGCCTGAGCCAAGGAACAAGCAAGAGTTAGTAATGCGGCTGCTTTGAAGGCGGCCGAAGAGTTAAGAGCCGAGAAGGCCGCACATTGAGAAAGCATAGAGAAGATGGCCAAGATGGTCGTAGAATTAAAAGACACTGCCGACCGTTGCCAGTTCCTTGAAAAGGAGAACCGAGTGAAGGCAGCGGATGTTGAAAAGGCCACGATGGTGACCAAAGACACTCGCTCTGCTATGAGGGCAAAGAAGGAGGAGCTGCACGAAGCCGGGGATATTGCGGCTGGGAAGCCCTTTCTGCTGCAGAGGAAGTTCGGAGATCCACGGTATGCCCCTCTGGATCGGCTGTGGAGTTCGGTAGACGCATATATGGACTTGGCGGCAAGCGCTGTCGATGCGGCTGAATACTTCCGAGATCAGACAGATCGTGAAGTGGACAAGCTGTTCTGGTCACAATTTAACATTCCAGAGCATCTGCTTCCCTTGACTGATCGACTAGCCGAATGGGCTGAACTTAATAGGTTGTCCGTACTTGCCATGAGGTCCGTTGTAGATCATTTGTGGCCAGAGAAGCCGAAGCCGAACAGCTATTTAAGTTTAGTTCAGCAGTTCCTTGGTGCGGTGCCGCGCATCAACGCGATGAAGAGGTCGGCGTGCATAGAAGGCTCGCGGATGGCCCTTGCCCGTGTTAAAGCATACTGGACAGAGATGGATGCTACCACTGTTGCGGTGCAGGGTTCGGCCATAGGCCGAGTGGCTGCCGAGCACTATTTCGAAGAGGTTCTCGAGGGTGCTCGTTTGATGGAGTCCCAGTGCTCGAAGAATATTATGTTTGAGTGACATGTATTCCCATTGTAAACACAATGTTTTTATGAAATTTATTAAGGCTGTGTTTATACTTTTGCCTGAAAGTAATATGATGCCTCCTGTGCGGCCGTTTATGTATACATGTGTATAACCTGAAAGATTGCAGTCGCCGGCTTCAACCCGCACGCATATAATGCGGAGGTGATCGCAAAAAATGCGTGTTCACACTTAACCCAACATCTTGGTCCTATTAAGGAGGTGATAGCGCAGCGAACGAGGCAACCGGACTATAATGCTTCAACACTTTCACTTAGCCATAGGAGTTTGACAGTGGGGCTACTAGATAGCCCCTGGTGGCTCCGCACTCTCTCGATCTCGGGGTGCGTACATGCCTGGCCGGAAAACGGCCCTTCATTAAGGCGGAGGAATTCTAACATTCCGATAGGTCATCGAGTGGTTGACCAGTCTCATGCTATATCACGACAGTCAGTTTTCGGCTTTCTCTACTGAGGTGCCCATCCGGATGAACCAGGGCACAATCGCAGTAGTTCTCCTGGTGCTTCCTTAGCCGATAAAGCAGAACATAAGGCACCAAAACACAGGAGCCGGGCAAACCCAACATTTGACCAAAGACATGATTCAGAGCTGATGCATATAAGGCCAAACTCGCGACGCCGAACACTCCCTAAGGTATTCGGTCTTTATGGTATAAACCGGGCCTAAATAGTGCCCTTTGTAAGAAGCCCCTTGTGTCCAGGTACGTGCATTATTCTGACGTGGCCACATGCCAAGACGTTAGCATCCTTCTCAATTGTACTAAGAATTCGAGGGATGTGTATTAATAAGAGACAGTAAAAAAGGTTTACGCAGGGTCTTAATCTAAAAAGAATCCTTGGAGTGGGTCCCTGCTGCACGTCTGCGCCTGTGTCTCCATTGTGCCGTATCCTGGACGGGTGTAGCATGATGATCATTTGTAAAAGAGAGGAACTTAGGTGAAAAAGTTGTCGTGCAAAAAGGTAGTTTTTAAAGAAACCATGTATAATGAAAAATGAGTAGAAATTGCCACTTGTCTGCGCGCGTTGAGCCCCCTTGTGTTTATGAGAGGGGTGTGGCCATCAAACCTGTACGAATTACATATAGCAGTGCCAGACTCGTCTAACCGCGTCCATGGTCTTGACGACCTATCAAATGCTTTAGTTGGTGAGGCCGTTTTTAGTGTGCGGCTGCCAAGGCAGTCGCATTCTCTTCGGCGCGCAAATATCACTCAGTATTTCCGTTCACTGTAATGATGCCACGTGGACCGGGCATCTTGAGCATGAGCGAAGCATGATGCGGTATTGCATTAAAGCGAGCAAAAGCTTCGCGTCCAAGTAGTGCTTGATAACCACTTTGGAACGGAGCAATGTGGAAGGTTAAATTTTCGCTATGGAAGTTATCGAGGAAGCCGAATATAACTTCTAGTAGCAGGGAGCCCGTGCAATGAGCCCCTGGGCCTGGAGTTACTCCTTTAATGGTAGTATTGCTGAGGCAAATTTTCGTTGGGTCTATCCCCATTTTGCGGATTGTGTCCTGATATATCAGGTTTAGACTACTGCCACCATCCATCAGGACTCGTGTGAAGTGGTATCCGTCAATTATTGGGTCTAATACCAAGGCAGCCCATCCTGCGTGTCGGATACTTGCTGAGTAATCCTGATGGTCAAAAGTGATCGGTTGAAACGACCAGTGGCAGGGCTCCGCGGTGATAGGCCCTTGGGCATATTTATCTGGGAGTGCCGCTTTGTTTCTCCCCTTGATCACGTTTAACACATTTACTGTTTTGACTTCTGGTGGACATTTTTTTTGTTCCCCAGCGTCTTGCTTGAGAGGCTCATCCTCGTCTTCGCTTGGTGTATCCTCCCCCTGGTGTACGACATTGAGCTTGCCGGACTGCTTGAAGACCCAAGATTCTCTGTGGGTATGATTAGCGGGTTTACCATGGGTGTTATGGATCTGACATACTTGGTCCAGAATTTTGTTTAGGCTGGACAGTTCGTCTCTCGCGCCGTTAAAGGGCGGCTTTTGCTGACTTGGCCAACAGCTTTTGAATCCAGCGTTTACTGCCGTGCTCTTTGTGCTGTCTTCTTTATTCCGGAGTTTGTTATTGTTGTTGCGCCGTGGTTTCCCGTTTCCATCTCTAGCTTCGGATGTACTAGGGTCGCTGGTGCTGCATCTGGCAAGCCAGCTATCCTCAGGCGCGCAAAAGCGGGTCATGAGGCTTGTGAATGCTGCCATTGTTCTCGGCTTTTCTTGGCCGAGGTGTCTGGCAAGCCATTCGTCACGGACGCTATGCTTAAAAGCTGCCAAGGCTTCGGCGTCCGGACAGTCGACTATTTGGTTCTTTTTAGTAAGAAACCTATTCCAGAGCTTTCAGGCTGACTCTCCGGGCTGTTGAGTTATATGACTCAAATCGTCTGTGTCCGAAGGTCGGACATAAGTCCCTTGAAAATTTGCCCGGAAAGCGTCTTCCAGCTCTTCCCAGCTTCCGATGGAGTTTTCGGGGAGGCTTTTAAGCTAGTGCCGAGCTGGCCCTTTCAGTTTGAGGGGTAAATATTTAATGGCGTGGAGATCATCTCCTCGAGCCATATGGATGTGGGGGATATAGTCCTCAATCCAGACCCCAGGGTCTGTTGTTCCGTCGTATGCCTCTATTTTTACGGGTTTGAATCCCTCTGGAAATTCATGGTCCAGCACCTCATCGGTGAAACATAGGGGGTGTGCGGCGCCCCTGTATCTGGGCGTGCCACGTTGTTCGGATGTTTGTTGTGTTGCACCGTATGCTGGAGAGCGCTTGCGTGGTCCATAGATGGATCTGGTTGCGCTGTCCTTTTGATGCGAGCCCTCGCGTGGATCGCGTATTGGCTTATATGTGGCATTGTTTGCCGCTCTATGTTGGCTGTGAGGTCGTCTATCCGGCCAGGTGGCCGTTTTGATTTTTGGTTGCGGGGGATCTAAGGCCTCCTCATCGAATTCGGGTAGTAACTTCCGCTTCGGGTAACTCTTGGTGGGGCGATTGCCACCGTACTTTGCTGCTACGTTGAGTACTTTGCTCCATCAGATTCCGAGTGTGTCTTGTGCAGCCTTGAGTTTTTTCTTCTGCTTTTTTAGACTCCTCGCGGTGGCAATAAGCCTTTGGCGGGCATGTCGTTGCTCCGGGTGTCTGTCCGGTGTGAGGTCGTCCGGACTATTATCTTTGACAGAGTCAGGTTGTTCGGTTTGATTCTCCGTATTCCGTGATCCGGTGATGGTTCGCCCTGCTCTAACGCTGGGTCTATATGATCGTTGTTTCTGCCGAGGCGGGATTTGGGGCGGCGCTTACGCCGCCGCTTTGACTGCTTCTCGAGGGGACAAGCCTTCGTTGCGTCCTTCCGTTCCTCGTCGTCGTTTTCCTTTGGTGTGTCCACCATGTATACGTCATGTGATGAGGTGGACGTCCAGTGCCCTGTAGGAAGTGGTTCCTCTTCGTCTCCCGCATCGTCGTCCATACCATCGATGTCTTCAGAGTCAAAGTCGAGCATGTCGGCTAAGTCATCGACAATGGCTACTAAGTGGGTGGTGGGTGGGTCGCGAATTTCTTCGTCGTCCGCATCCCAGTCCTGCCGAACATGGTTCGGCCAGGATCCTCCTGATAAGGAGAGAGACCTTAACGAGTTTAGTATGTCGCCAGAGGGCGAGTGCTGAAAAATATCTGCGGAGGTAAACTCCATGATTGGCGCCCGATCAGATTCGATAGGAACGGGCGCAGGCGGTTCAAAGTCCGTGGCCGGAGAAGGATCCAACAGTTTATCAACACGGCTCTCGTGCAAGGTAAGGTCGATATTCGGCTCGATCGCCGCTGAGGGTAAGGCCTCCATGGCGGGGTCCATCCACCTGTACGCGGAAGGCACAACTGGCTCCGCATTGAGGGTCGGAGCGGCTGCCGGTGCGATTTCCTGAACACTGTCTGATGGTAGAGCTAAATCATACTCATCGTGACCGCGCGACGCACAAGGCACAGGCTCGAATCCGTCGAAGATCAAGTCTCCGCGGACATCAGCCATGTAGTTTAAGCTTCCAAACCCGACCTGGTGGCCAGGGGCGTAATTTTCGATCTGCTCTAGATGGCCAAGCGAGTTGGCCCGTAGTGCAAAGCCGCCGAACACGAAGATCTGTCCGGGGAGAAAGGTCTCACCCTGGACTGCATCGCTATCGATGATAGTAGGAACCATCAAGCCTAACGACGACGACACAGAGGTACTCTCAATGAAAGCACCAATGTCGGTGTCAAAACCGGCGGATCTCGGGTAGGGGGTCCCGAACTGTGCGTCTAGGCCGGATGGTAACAGGAGACAGGGGACACAATGTTTTCCCCAGGTTCGGGCCCTCTTGATGGAGGTAAAACCCTACGTCCTGCTTGATTAATATTCATGATATGGGTAGTACAAGAGTAGATCTACCACGAGATCAGAGAGGCTAAACCCTAGAAGCTAGCCTATGGTATGATTGTATGTTTTAGTTGTTGTGTCCTACGGACTAAAACCCTCCGATTTATGTAGACACCGGAGAGGGTTAGGGTTACACAAGGTCAGTTACAAAGGAGGAGATTTCCATATCCGTACTGCCTAGCTTGCCTTCCACGCCAAGTAGAGTCCCATCCGGACACAAGACGAAGTCTTCAATCTTGTATCTTCATAGTCTAACAGTCCGGCCAAAGGATATAGTCCGGCTGTCCGGAGACCCCCTAATCCAGGACTCCCACAGGTTCTCTTGCTACAAGAATTTGATTTACATATTGTTGATAGAAAAGGAGCTGAGTACCCCATTGCAGACAACCTGTCTTGGTTAGAAAATGTGCTTGATGACCCACTACCTATTGATGATAGCTTTCCTGATGAGCAATTAAATGTCATAAATACTTCTCATACTGCTCCATGGTATGCTGATTATGCTAATTACATTTTTGCTAAGTTTATACCACCTAGTTTCACATACGAGCAAAAGAAAAAGTTCTTTTATGATTTGAGGCATTACTTTTGGGATGACCCACATCTTTATAAAGGAGTAGATGGTTTTATTAGACGTTGTGTACCTGAGCATGAACAGGAACAGATCCTATGCAAGTGTCACTTCGAAGCTTATGGAGGACACCATGCTGGAGATAGAACTGCACATAAGGTACTGCAATCTGGTTTTATTGGCCTACTCTCTTCAAGGATGCCCGTAAGTTTGTCTTATCTTGTGATGAATGTCAAAGAATTGGTAATATTAGTAGACGTCAAGAAATGCCTATGAATTATTCACTTGTTATGGAACCATTTGATGTTTGGGGCTTTGACTATATGGGACCTTTTCCTTCCTCTAATGCTTATACACATATTTTAGTTGTTGCTGATTATGTTACTAAGTGGGTAGAAGCTATTCCAACAGTAGTGCTGATCATAACACTTCAATAAAATGCTTAAAGAAGTTATTTTTCCAAGGTTTGGAGTCCCTAGATATTTAATGACTGATGGTGGTTCACATTTTATTCATGGTGCTTTCCGTAAAATGCTTGCTAAATATGATGTTAATCATAGAATTGCATCCCCTTATCACCCTCAGTCGAGTGGTCAAGTAGAATTGAGTAATAGAGAACTCAAATTAATTTTGCAAAAGACTGTCAATAGGTCTAGAAAGAATTGGTCCAAGAAACTAGATGATGCATTATGGGCCTATAGAACTGCATATATAAAATCCTATGGGTATGTCTCCGTATAAAATGGTCTATGGAAAAGCATGTCACTTACCTCTCGAACTAGAACACAAGGCTTATTGGGCTATTAAAGAACTTAATTATGATTTTAAACTTGCCGATGAGAAGAGGTTATTTGATATTAGCTCACTTGATGAATGGAGAACCCAAGCCAATGAAAATGCCAAGTTGTTTAAAGAAAAAGTTAAAAGGTGGCATGATAAAAGGATACAAAAGTGTGAGTTTAATGTAGGTGATTATGTATTGCTATACAACTCTGGTTTAAGATTTTTTGCAGGAAAACTTCTCTCTAAATGGGAAGGCCCTTACGTTATCGAGGAGGTCTACCGTTCCGGTGCCATAAAAATCATCAACTTCGAAGGCACAAATCCGAAGGTGGTGAACAGTCAAAGAATCAAACATTATATCTCAGGTAATCCCATAAATGTTGAAACCAATGTTATTGAAACCGTAACCCCGGAGGAATACATAAATGACACTTTCCGGAACGTTTCAGACTCTGAAAAGGAATAGGTATGTGGTACGGTAAGTAAATTGACTCCAAAACCGTTTTTAAGGAAATATTTCTTCGTTTTGGAATATTTAGAAAAATAGAAAAATAAGCAGCAGTCCGGGAAGGACACGAGGGCTCCACGAGGGTGGAGGGCGCGCCCCCTACCTCGTGGGCACCTCGTGTGCCCTCCGGACTCCGTTTTCGTACACAACACGTATTTTGGTCGGTAAAAATTCATTATATAATCACCCGGGGGTTTTGACTCCCGTATCACGCAAAAATCTCCTATCTTTGTTTCGAGCTATTTTCTGTCAGGGTTGTCAAGGCCAGGCACTATGTCGTCTCCCTCCTCCTCTAACCATGAGGGAAATGATGCTTGGCTAATGAAGATAGAGCTGAAGAGACAAGAACCTATGGAGATCAACAAAGATGAAGGGATCAAGAAGGCCATGGAGGACCAAGTTCCAGCAACAGAAGACACCCTTCAACTTGATCACAATCTTCTTACCCCAACAGAAATCGAAGCTTTCAAGATGATTGAGTTGGCTCATATACAAAATAAGTATCTCACACGTGAAAATATTTTGCTGAAGAGGAGCATATCATCGCACTCAAGGGCATTATCCGCAAGCTAGAAGACCTCCTACGCTCGATGTGCGACTATCCATCATCAACAACCCCACCTTCTTCACCAGCAAAGGAGACATAATCACATGGGTATGGGCACTCCACTTGGAACTGCCAAGCTTGGGGGAGTGCCCCGGTATCGTATCACCATCACTTTTATCTTTACCGTCTTTCTTAGTTCGATCCTTTTGGTAATATCTTGATCTAGTAGAATAAAAGTTCTTAGTATGATCTAGTTGTGAGTTTTGCTTTATGATCCCTCTATGTAATCGAGTCCGTGAGCTATATAATAAAGATTAGTGTTGAGTCAAGGGCTTGATTATTTTGCCATGATCCCAAGGGAATAAAAGAAAAGAGAAAGAAATAAAAAGAAACAAAGAGATCATGTGACCCTTATGGAGAGTAATGAGCTCACATAGAAAGAGTATGATGAATAAAAGTTGTTGAGAGTTGACAAACATAGTTTTGGTCATCCTTGCAATTAATAGGAAGTAATAAAGAAAGAGAGGTCTTCACATATAAATATACTATCTTGGACATCTTTTATGATTGTGAGCACTCACTAAAATATGACATGCTAAAGAGTTGACATTGGACAAGGAAGACAACATAATGGGTTATGTTTTCTTACATCTGAGACAAATTATATTGTCTTGGATCCTCCAACATGTTGAGCTTGCCTTTCTCCCTCATGCTAGCCAATTCATTGCACCAAGTAGAAATACTACTTGTGCTTCCAAATAACCTTAAACCAGTTTTGCCATGAGAGTCCACCATACCTACCTATGGGTTGAGTAAGATCCATCAAGTAAGTTGTCATCGGTGCAAGCAATAAAAATTGCTCTCTAAATATGTATCATTGATTGGTGTGGTAGAAATAAGCTTTATACAATCATGTGATATGGAAGTAATAAAAGCGACAGACTACATAATAAATGTCCATATCACAAGTGGCAATATAAAGTGACGTTCTTTCGCATTAAGATTTTGTGCATCCAACCATAAAAGCGCATGACAACCTCTGCTTCCCTCTGCGAAGGGCCTATCTTTTAATTTTATCTCCTACATTGCATAAGAGTCATGGTGATCTTCACCCTTCCTTTTTACATTTTATCCTTTGGCAAGCACAATATGTTGGAAAGATCCTGGTATATATGGGTAATTGGATGTGAGTTCTCATGAACTATTACTGTTGACATTACCCTTGAGGTAAGACGTTGGAAGGCGAAACTATAAGCCCCTATCTTTCTCTGTGTCCGATTAAAACTCCATACCCATAAGTATTGCGTGAGTGTCAGCAATTGTGAAAGACTATATGATAGTTGAGTATGTGGACTTGCTGAAAAGCTCTTATACATTGACTCTTTCCTATGTTATGATAAATTGCAATTGCTTCAATGACTGAGATTATAGTTTGTTAGTTTTCAATGAAGTTTACAATTCATACTTGATATTTTGATTGAATTATTACTCTAGCATAAGAAATCATATGACAAGAATTATATAAGTTGTTGTTCTAAGAATGATCATGATGCCCTCATGTCCGTATTTTATTTTTATCGACACCTCTATCTCTAAACATGTGGACATATTTTTCGATTTCGGCTTTTCGCTTGAGGACAAGTGAGGTCTAAGCTTGGGGGAGTTGATACGTCCATTTTGCATCTGCTTTTATATCAATATTTATTGCATTATGGGCTGTTATTACACATTATGTCACAATACTCATGCCTATTCTCTCTTATTTTACAAGGTTTACATAAAGAGGGAGAATGCCGGCAGCTGGGATTCTGGCTGGAAAAGGAGCAAATATTAGAGACCTATTCTGCACAGCTTCAAAAGTCCTGAAACTTCACGGATGATGTTTTCCAAATATATAAAAAACATTGAGCGCAAGAACTTCACCAGGGGGTCCACACCCTGCCCACGAGGGTGGGGGGCGCGCCCCCTACCTCGTGGGCCCCCTAGTGGCCCTCCAGTGACCATCTTCTGCTATATGGACTATTTCGATGGAAAAATAATCATAAACCATCTTCTCGGACGAAACGCCGCCGCCGCGAGGCGGAACCCTGGCGGAACCAATCTAGGGTTCTAGCGGGGCTGTTCTGCAGGGGAAACTTCCCTCCCGGAGGGGAAATCATCGCCATCGTCATCACCAACGCTCCTCTCATCGGGAGAGGGCAATCTCCATCAACGTCTTCATTAGCACCATCTCATCTCAAAACCCTAGTTCATCTCTTGTATCCAATTCTTGTCTTCAAGTCCGGGATTGCTGCTAGTAGGTTGCTAGTAGTGTTAATTACTCCTTGTAGTTGATGCTAGTTCGTTTAATTGGTGGAAGATCATATGTTCAGATCCTATATGCACATTAATACCCCTATGATTATGAACATGTTTATGCTTTGTGAGTAGTTACTTTTGTTCCTGAGGACATGGGAGAAGTCTTGCTATTAGTAGTCATGTGAATTTGGTATTCGTTCGATATTTTGATGAGATGTATGTTGTCTCTCCTCTAGTGGTGTTATGTGAACGTCGACTACATGAAACTTCACCATTATTTGGGCCTAGAGGAAGGCATTGGGAAGTAATAAGTAGATGGTGGGTTGTTAGAGTGACAGAAGCTTAAACCCTAGTTTATGCGTTGCTTCGTAAGGGGCTGATTTGGATCCACATGTTTCATGCTATGGTTAGGTTTACCTTAATACTTTTGTTGTATTTGTGGATGCTTGCAATAGAGGTTAATCATAAGTGGGATGCTTGTCCAAGTAAGGGCAGCACCCAAGCACCGGTCCACCCACATACCAAATTATCAAAGTACCGAACGCGAATCATATGAACGTGATGAAAACTAGCTTGATGATATTCCCATGTGTCCTCGGGAGCGCTTTACATCATATAAGAGTTTTTCCAGGCTTGTCCTTTGCTACAAAAAGGATTGGGCCACCTTGCTGCACCTTATTTACTTTTGTCACTTGTTGCTCATTACAAATTATCCTATCACAAAACTATTTGTTACCACTTATTTCAGTACTTGAAGAGAATACCTTGCTGGAAACCGCTTATCATTTCCTTCTGCTCCTCGTTGGGTTCGACACTCTTACTTATCAAAAGGACTATGATAGATCCCCTAAACTTGTGGGTCATCAAGTACTACCGTGAGACCACGGAGGAGAGAAAAGAAAGACGGAGGTTAACTGAAGAAAATATCGACAAGAAGGTTGAGATTGTGGTTGAGAAGAAATCATCTGAGACAGTCACAATAGCGGTAGCTGCCGCAAAACAGGTGCTTGTAGATATGTCTACTACCTTGGTTCCGGCCGTTTTCAATTGGAGCAGGCAAAATCCAGAAAATAATTGAGCAGACTTTCCCCTTGCCGACTTCTTCGGGAGCAGCTCGACTAGCGTTGCACCAACACCTGCAGCTGCACCTACTCCCGCACTGGCTCCTGCACCTGCTCCCGCACCGGCTCCCGCACCTGCTCCGGCACCGCCTATGGCACCAGACATGCTCGGCAGTGCTTCGTCTTTGGCTGAGCTCGACGCCCTCACGGTATCTGTCACACTGGCCCCCTTCAATAAATGTATAATCTTCCGTTTTCGTTGCCTTTCGGATGTCTCACGTCGCATACTTTTCTTTGCAGGCCGACGAAACCTCGTGCACCATATTGTACACCATCGACGACCAGAAGGTGGACGTGGGGAATGCGACGATAATGGAGTCGAAGGAACCATTGTTACACTGCCAGCCGATCCCCCCGGACGTCTTCAAGGTTTCCGTGGCCAGTGTCAAACCGGGCCATGAGAATTTGGCTCCTCTGGTACTAGTGGGGAATGACAACGAGACCCTGCGGCGGCTTGGTGATTGTTGCAATGGGTGGGTCCTGTTGTGGCCAAAGAGTCTGCTTCGTCTGAAGGCGGTCGGGAGTACACCCACGAGCACGCATTTAGGTATGAACATCAACACCTCACCTAGCCAATTAGCGTCGGCTGTCGTGCTGGGTTATAGCGGAGGGGGTGAGGAAGAGGCTCCATTAGTCGCTGTTGACGCCGCCATAGATGAGGATGACGATGACGATGACACTCAACAGTATGCCAATACTGGCGCCTACTTAGGGTTTGAGTGTCATGAGTCAGTGCCTGAATTGCCGCCTCCGGAGTCTGAACCTATTATGGACAACCTTCCGGTAGTAAAGAAGTCTCGGAAGAGACCGAGGAAATGCAAAAAAGCTGATTCTATGATCCAGCCGCCTCAGCAGCCTCGGGTTCAAGACCGTATAGATATCCCCGGTGCGGCAAAATGGCATATCCCCGGTCAACCAATCCTACCTAAAGCAGCGCTAGGGGCCAGATTTGGCGATTTAAGGAGACTTCATGATGAGTGTTGCGGATAAAGAAAGGCCTCATCGCCTCAAAAAATCCAGGATACCCACTCTACGTGTTAACGTGCCGCGACAATTGTCATACGTCGACACATTCCCCGCGGAGAAGTTCTTCCTTCAATTTGATTGCATCTTCGACATGTTTCACTTGAAGAAGCTGGATTTTACGTTTGTCTGCCTTTATACCTTGCACATGAACTACCTCATCGGGGTTGAGCAGATACCTCATATCTATGTCGTTGATCCGTACTTCATGCACGAGTGCTTCTTGGGAGTCTGCGCAGAGCACCGTGAATACGCGAGGGAATACATCGCCAATTTCATGCTCGCTAATAAGGGCAAGGAGGCGATTCTCGTGCATTATCATCCCTTGTAAGTCATCCGCGTGGATATCCTTCCTTTGATTTCAATCATTCATTTGCACGGTGGAGGCTAATTAATTTGAGGTGTACTTATTTTGCGCAGCGGCGGGCGCACCGTCCTCATCATCCTCTACCCCCGATACTCCCATGCTCTTTACTTGGACTCGTCGAAGAACATTAACAAAAAGGATTACACCCACATCAAGTCTGTTCTCGACAGTGCTATGTTTTACTACGGCGCACGTGGTGGAGAGGTCAAGGACAAGAAGAAAAGGGACGGCAGGCCCGCCTTCGGCCATAAGACCGACTTCTACTGCATCCAGCAACCGAGTGGTTCTCTTAATGATGGATTCTATGTCCTGCACCACATGCTGGAGTACAGACGGGATCACCAGAACCTTTGCATGTCACCTACATCCGGCGATGCCCATATTCTGCAATGGGTAAAGAACTTAGGAGATATTGAGGATCATCGACTTCGAGCTGAGTTCTATCACATCCAGCGCGAACTTGCCCAAATCATCATGAAGGAGGTCGTCGGAAAAACAGGGATGTTCTACGAAGAAGGACAAATGTCGTAGGAAGACGTCCGAACACGCGTAGCCACTCAGCGTCTCGACCTGAAGCCTTTCACTAAGCTCGGGGACTATCTCCCTGACTTGGATGGATGGCACGACATGGAGTGATTGTCAATATATGACAATGTGTCCGTTTAGTCCATACTATCTGTATGACGAAACTTTGAGTTATGCACGACGAAACTTTATTTGTGATGTAATTAAACCGTCCTCCTCCACTAGCGAAGATCACTCTAGTTAGGGCATTTTGGGTACGACAAACTTTGTTATTTCTGCTTATGATATGTTGCTTCTATTTTTGCCAAGTCTGTCTCTTTCTGTTGCTCAACTATATATGTTGCATATCATCGACTCATGTGACGATGCAGGTGTATAGATCATCGATGGCGAAGAAGTGATACGCCAGGAGTATACGACGAGTGTCCGGAATGTCAGGCCCAGGTCTACCGGTTTCCGGTTTCCAAGCGATAACCAGTAGTTAGTTTAAGTTCACGCTAATGCGAGAGAGAGATACGAACTCATGTACTGCATAGTTCCGCTCTCACTCAAAGTGATAGCTCTTCTCGCGTATATCATTGTTTAGATGGATTACGATGTAGTTGCAAGTAATCGAGACTTGTATCGCTATTTTCGAGATGATAACGAGGGACCACTTTGTGTTGGATGATGATTATGATGATGACATGATTTGATGAGACTATGTATATGTATATGCTATGATTACATTTGTATGTGTATGATATGCTAAACATTATTGTATAAAGCCTATTCAAATACAAAACAAATATGCAGAAAAAAAACCAGAAACTAATAAAACTAGCAATAGCGAGGGGAACAAAGTTAGCAGTAGCACTCCCTTACCAGTAGCACTTCATGCTAAAAGACGTTGCAGATATTAGCAGCAGCGCTCTGCACTAAAGCGCGCTATTACTAGCCATGTATAGCAGTAGCGTGGGACGACATGCACTACTGCTACACGTCCCGCGCTACTGATAGACAAAATTCCCGCGCTACATCTAGGGTTTTCCCTAGTAGTGTTATACGTAACCAGAAAAGCAAAAGACAGGATAGGCAACATCCAAGGAGCAAACTAACAAACAAACGATCAAGTAATCAGTTGGCGATAGCATTACGTAGGTGTGTGTGTTTCTCAACGTACAAGCTATCTTAATTAACTTATCAATTTGTATTGTTTTTCGCTCAAGTTTTTTGGCTTCAATTTCGACAGCAACGTGTGGGGTTTCATCTAGTTATTCAGAAATTTGGTTACATAAACCACACAGTTAATTACTTGCTACAATACTGCAAAATTTCAAGAACACAGGATGGCCTCCTCTACTTCTGACAACAGCAAATACAGAAAAATCACACCTCAATAGTTGCCTATCTTACGGGGAGATGCACTCTGACTTTGGAATGGAAAGAAGTGTGATGCATGATTAATATTCATACGTGTTAAAACTCAACCCAGAAACCAAGTTACAACATACGGGATCTATTCAATGTGAGAAGACGCGTCACGACATCTGTCATTGATGGTCTTTGATCCACATCCAGGTTAAGACATTCCATAGCAATACTTGCCAGAGTGTCAAGAAGCTCCAAATCTCCTGCTACGACAATTTCCTTATCAAACAACTCAGTTGCTTTCTTCCCTTCTTTATGACACTCAAGGAAACTCGTCACTAAGCTATTATTGTCGGAATGAGTGGCCTTCTTCCTGCTAATGACCTCTAAGATGACAATCCCAAAACTGTAGACATCACTTTTTTCAGTCAGTCGGCCTGTTTGCAGGTATACTGGATCCATATAAGTCATGTCACCAATGACATTTGCAGTGTGTTCCTTATCTATTGCAATCAACCTCGATATGCCAAAGTCTGAGATCTTTGGCACAAAGTTGTCATCCAAAAGTATATTGGCTGGTTTAACATCACCGTGCAGGATTTTGGTATGTGCTTGGGAATGCATATAAGCTAGACCATGTGCCGATTCCACAACAATGCTTAAGCGCACATCCAAGTTGAGCGGCTCCCTCTTGTCAGACTCGTGAAGAATGTCATGCAAGCTTCCTTTGGAAATGAACTCGTACACTAGCATGGGGGTATCCACTTCTAGGCAACAACCTATAAGCTTAACGATGTTCTTGTGGATGACTTGAGACTGTATGATGACTTCATTTGCAAATTGCTTGTTCTCCAGCACATTACCACTAATTGGTTTCTTTACTGCAACTAGTATGTTATCAACAACCCCCTTGTAAACTTCACCAAAGCCACCTTTTCCAATTAAATTGCTACTTTTCAAAATTGGCTTGAGCTCCTCCTTTTTGAAAAGCTTTATAACTTTAGCTTTCTCCAAGGTAAGACCACCATTTTTCTCATAAAACTCTCTGGTCTTCCGCTTCTCTTTTCGAATAATAACAATGAATGCCACAAATGCGATGACAAGTGTACCACCTATTACACCTATATATGGACAAATAAGCAAACCTAAATATTTTAATGAAAAATATCCTGATTATTGTTCTACTAACAAATTCAGTAAGTTCATTTTTAAAGTTTACACATTACTTTGAGTAACCATATATATTTAACTTCGAGAAAAGTAAGATACTGAAGTTGAATGTACTCGCATCTCAGAGCCTACATGATACTATAAGATTGTGGCCCTCGGTGGGGAATTGTTTGTTCATCAGTTGACTCAAACTTTGTTAAGTCAGGTCACTTGTAGATCTCAAACAATACTCATCACTCCCCTCGCATCTACCCACTCATCCAGCTAGCTAGATAACTCTAGGAGGGACTAAACTATAACAAAATATTACCTCCATCCCAAAATTTTTGTCTTAGATTTGTCTAGATAGGAATGTATAAAACATGTCTAGATACATACTAAGACAAGAATTTTGAGACAGGGGGAGTACATATAATAAAAGCTGCATATAAAGATTACTTAATTTGTATTGTCTAGTTTAAGTGAACGTAGATAAATTAAATATTTGCGGAAATGATAATTAGCAAAATCAAAAGATTCAAAGTAGTTTGCCTGAGGTTACCTATGGAAATCTGTGCAACGAGTGGGAACTTTGGAGCGCAGGGTCCAGTTCTTGGGTCATCGCTCTCATAACCTGGATGACAGGTGCATTGGTAAGATCCTTGAGTGTCCTTGCAGATACCGTAGCAAGGATACTTTGCTGGATGTGCACATTCATCTATATCTGTGTTGTGCAAATTCACAAAAATAATCATAAGGACATCGATCGACCTCCTTAAACCATATTTCTAATAACAACGGCGTCTTAGAAAACATGCAGTCAGACTTCTATTTTGAGTACCGATTAACAAGAAAAAAAATGATCTTCATATGTATTGGCCGGAAACTATACCATCAAATTTGTCAAGAAAAATACTAGTTTCATATTTGATTTGTTCGTACATATTTCAATCAAAGATTGACGGTCAAAGTTACTAAATGCTAAGTAAAAAATGTCACCATGTTAGCACAGTATAAAACAGAGGGTGTACAACTACAGCGTACTAGTAGGAGCAGTACTACCGGTTTTCTCTTTCAGTTTTAGACAAAATCCAGCAAGCAACCGAAATCAATTTCGGTTTGCATTTCGTTCAGAGGGCCGAACTACTCTATTGGATTCAATTAAATATTTTAAAAATGGAAAATATTTAAATTCCTGTATACTACTGAAATAATTTGGTGGAAAGGTAAATATTTCAGGGACTACTGAGATTACTGAAATTCAACGAATTTCATAGAATCTCACAGAAAGTACTACTTACTGGTGCATCCGTCGGCAAGGTAGGCGTTACCCTCGTAGCCTTTGGAGCACTTGCAGTTGTAGCCAGGCCCATTGGTGGAATCCACGCAGTCGCTGTACGCGCTGACGCAGGCATACTGACCCGTCTTGGGCGCCTGCGTGCACGACAACACGTCGCCGGCGGTGATATCGACAGAACCGTTGCCGCGGATGGTCCAGTCGAGCCACACGGGCGAGGTCCGGTTGGTGTCCATGCGGAGGTCGGAGCGGCGGAAGGTGTAGTTGTTCCTGTCGACGAGGAAGGCGTAGTCGCAGGGGCTGTAGTCCATCATGGTGGAGTGGTCGTAGGCGCGGAACTTGAAGTAGTTGCCGGTGAGGCCCGGCGGGATGTCGAGGCGGCAGCAGCCGACGCCGGCGCAGAGGCCGTCCTGCGCGCTGGCCGAGTTGTTGCAGAAGGACATGCACCCGGTGTAGTAGGTGTAGGCGTCGGTGCCGCCCTGCGTCTTCCCGCTGGCGGTGTAGACGAAGGTGTTACAGCCGAGGACGACGAGCATGTTGTGCGTGTTGGAGATGCGGTACACGCCGTCCTTGTTCATCTCCGTCTCGGCGTAGCTGAAATCCGAAGCTTCGCTGGGGCTGGAGGCGTTAAAGCACATCCATCCAATGGGGAGCATCACCAGCGACTCGGCCCGGTCCGACGACAGGCGCATCACCCGGATGGACGTGCCGGCGAGCACAGCGTGGCTGCTGTTGATGCACTCGATCTCGAAGCCCTTGCGGAAGCAGCCGCCGCCGATGCCGAAAGGGTAGGGGATGTCCACGCCGCCGCAGCTCGTCGCGCAGCCATGGGTCACGACGAGGTTCCCTGCCGCCTCGTTGGTGGCTGCCGCTGCCGCCAGGAGCAGGGCGGTCAGCAAGAATGCCATCGGCATTGATATATTGTTCCAGCTGATGCCTGTGCAACATACCTCACTAGCTGCTTTATACTGGAACCGTCGATGGTGATTAGTTAATTCTTCGCTTGGTTGCAATTCAAAATGTATCCGGACGGCAGAGAGGTTGAAAAAAAAGGATGGTCAAACCGTGGCCTTTGTCCGCTTCGCAAACAGACCATCAAATCTGTTGGTCGGACTATGGGAAATGATGAAGAGGTGCTCAACCTCGACTACATCAACACTTCATCATTAATTGATGAGCTCTCTATTAAGGATTGGTGAATCAACATGTCCAGCACCAATAAGCCGAACCGAAAAGTGTTGGCCTCCCCTATCATGCTAACTTGTTGGACCATTTGATGTGAAAAAAATGTTAGGATCTTCCGCCACAAGTCTATCCACCAGTCAATCCTACAATCAAACATTCAAAGTGAGGCCAAGTTTTAGGTCATTGTGGGCGCAAAACATTTGGACTGCATTATACCGGAAGAGTAGTGGCCATGTAATCTTCTTGTGGCTTTTGTAAAAACAACTCTAGACTCCTTAACTAATGGATGAGGTGAATCTTTTGCCTTTGTTTCGAACTGCCAATGGACGCCCTTGCGACCATCCTTGATAAGGCGAGGGCGGCCGGCCACCTACGAGGGGTGGTGGCTCACGTTATCCTTAGGGGTTGGGTCACTCACCAGCAGTATGCAAATGATACCATGATTATGGTAGAGGGTTCGGATCTAGACATCGTCAACTTGCAATTTCTTCTCTTGTGTTTCAAAGAAATATCAGAGCTAAAAAATAATTTTGGTAAGAGCGAGGTGATTGTTCTGGGATACTCCGAGGCTGAGAAGCAATGGATCGCGAACAACCTAAATTGCAGGTTGGCCACCTTCCCCATAGAGTATTTGAGGATACTGCTCTGACTCGAAGTTTCTTCCTAGTGCGTTTGACCCTTTCATGGGAAAGGTCGCCGCACGGGCTGAACCATGGTGTGGATGGTTTATTTTCAAGGAAAGTAAGACTGTTTTGAATCTTGATTGACTCTAATCTCTTCAGTATCCCCATGTATATGATGGGGATGTACATTTTGCCGAGAGGAGTGAATAGTTCATTCAATAAAGATCTGTCCCAGTTCTACTAGCTGGCGATGAACAACCGACAAAAATACCACGTGGTAAAGTGGGCCGACATCTATCTGCCCAAGAATATGGGTGGGTTAGGTATCCTGACCTCCCGTCGGATAAACTCTATGCAACAATTCCTCGATACAAAGAGGACCTATGTGCGTCCACACAACCATGCTAGACTTTTAGTTCGTGTGTAAACAACCAACTGACCCTATTTTGTTCTCTTTTAGTTTTTTATGAAACAAATTCTCTCGCTTTCACGAGGGTCTTAATCTCTATAACTAGATGACCATACGCAGCTCAGGAAAGAGAATCATCGAAAAGAATAGAGAGCGCGTCAGACGAGTCGGATGGGACGAGGACAAGCAAATCCATGCTTAATCATGACTTTTTTAGGCTATGCTTAATCATGACTTGGAACATCATCTTTAGCACCCACTACATGTCCACCAACCATCTCAAAAGATCTTACTAAATTTCTTTGGCACTAGCACCAACTACATGACCGGGTAGTATTTTGTCTACGCCAAATGGCACTTACTACACGCAAACTAATGTACATCGAATTGACATCGATGGAGAAACTAATGTATTTCAAGCAGTCTGAACACACAAACTAGGATCGTCCCAGGCCCCGGGTAAAGCCGCAGTCTGAACACCTGCGATAGTGTTGAACAGTGCTGCTCGTGCTACAGTCAACAAAGAAAAACACGGCGCCACGACCCGGGGACTAATTAACTACTTCGTTGCGGCGCGCGGTCTAGGTGCAGACCATATGCTAAGAGCAACTCTAGCTATTGAGTATGTCTTTTGTATTGCACGTATATTAGAGTTATGGTTCATTTTCTAGTCTTATATAGTTGAGGTAGAGGCTTTCTTTTATATTATATATACGTACACTAGCACTTCATTAATATAACAATTATTGTATTGCAAACTTTTTCGTCTACATGGTATCAAAGTTAAGAGGTCTTGAGTTTAAGACCAGGCTGGTGCAATTAAAATTGCCCACTTTCAGTCAACGTTTAGGCCTGAGAGAGTCACACGTGAGATAGAGTGTTGACGTATAATGTGTTGCCTAGTCTCTTCTATCAGATCGGTTTTTTGATTGCATTAGCTAGAGCATGCGCGTCTACATGATATCATCTTGAAGGTCCTGACCTAGGGCAAGCCGCCGCCGCGCCGCACCTCCTCGCGCGCGCAGCCGCTGCCGCCGCTCCCCACCGTCGCCGTTGTCGCCGCGCAGCGCCTCCCCGCGCGCCGCCTCCGCCGCTCTCCGCCGCCGCCGCCGCGCAGCGCTTCCTCGCGCGCGCCATCGCCACTCCCCACCGCCGCTGCTTCCTCTGACGCCGCCGCCGCCCCGTGCTGCCGCGTCGCTTCCGCTCCCACCCGTTGCGCTGACTTACTGCCGCCGTCGCGCGCCCCCTGCCACGCCGCTGCCGCCCCATCGCGCTGCAACCCTAACCCGACGCGCCGCCGCCGTGCGCTCCCGCGTGCCGCCGCCCCCCTTCCTCTTCCCGCCACCTCTGACGCCTTCCATGGATTCTTCAGGCTACTTCACCATCTGCGGTGGAACCGCTTCCCCGGCCGCGCCAATCTAGTCACGTCCTTCCCCGCAGCACCCGCAAGGGAGCGGGGGCCGACGCAACCGGCGTGGCGGCGGTCGCCGCCGCCTGCAGCAGCCGCAGGCCTAGGACGCCGGGGAGGGGGGCGCACTATCAGCAGGCTCTCCCCGCTGTCCACCAGGCGTTCATCGGCGCGCCCTTCCAGCCGACTGGCGCCGGCTATGGCGCCCTCCCCATGCTGCCGCCCCCCGGTGGTTATGGCCCGCCCGTCCCGGCGCCGCCGCCGATACCTGTGCCATGGGACCCCACCCTCCTCGCCGCCCAGAACTCCGCACCGTCGCCGAGTAGCTCTGTCGGTGGAGGCGACTGGTACATGAACTCAGGTGCTACTGCGCACATGGCAGCTCATCCCGGTAACCTAACCTCCTCCACTCCCGTTCACACACCCACTCGTATCACCGTTGGCAACGGCTCCTCCTTACTTATTACTCATATTGGTAGCACTAGCTTTTCCTCCACTTCCACACCCATCACTATGTCTAATGTTCTTGTTTCACCTAATTTAGTCACAAACCTAGTTTCCGTTCGTCGTCTTACTCGTTCGAACCCACTTACTGTTGAATTTGATGGTGTCAGCTTTTCTGTGAAAGACGCCCGTACCCGGATGGTCCTTCACCGATGTGACAGTCCTGATGAGCTCTACCCCGTGCACGCCGTCGCCTCCACCTCCACACCTGTTGCTCTTGCCGCCGGCGTTGACCTTTGGCACGCTCGCTTGGGTCACCCCAAGCACACCGTCTTACGTCAAATCCTTAGGAGTTTCTCTTTCTCTTGTGATAAGCTCGACGAGCACTCTTGTGAGGCTTGTCACTTAGGCAAGCATGTTCGTCTTCCCTTTAGTGCGTCTACTTCAGTTTCCACTTTTCCGTTTCAATTACTTCATAGTGATGTTTGGACATCTCCCATTGCGAGTAACACGGGGTATCTATACTACTTGGTGATTTTAGATGATTACTCTCATTATGTGTGGACTTTTCCCCTTCGTCGTAAATCCGATGCTTTAGCCACACTCACCGCCTTTTATTCCTATGTCACCACCCAGTTCGGTCGCCCCATACTCGCACTCCAAACTGATAACATAAAAGAGTTTGACAACGTTGCTCTTCGCACACTTCTCGCCTCTCACGGCACCATCTTCCGTCTGACTTGCCCCTACACTTCCCAGCAAAACGGCCGCGCCGAGCGCATTCTCCGCACTCTTAATGACTGTGTTCGCACGTTACTTTTTCACTCTAACATGCCCGCTCGGTTTTGTCCCGATGCCCTCGTTACCGCCACTCTCTTAGTTAACATTCGTTCGTGTCGCCCTCGGTGGAACTACGCCCCTCACTACTTTATCTTTGGCACACCACCGTCCTATGATTGTCTCCGCATCTTCGGGTGTCTCTGTTATGCTAGCAGCGCGTCCACCACGCCACACAAGCTCGCACCACGATCCGTCCCATGCATCTTCCTTGGCTACCTTCCTAATACCAAAGGTTACCGGTGCTATGATCCTATCACTCATCATGTGTACACCTCGAGGCATGTGTACCTTGTCGAGACGGTGTTCCCTTTTTTTCAGGTTCCTCCGGCTTTGGCCCCTTCAGCGCCGACCCCCGCGCCCCCTTCGTGGAGCGATGCGCGGCGGCAGCCCCCGGCGGTGCCCCGGTACGGCGCCCTATGCCGCCACCACCTGGCTTCGTGACTCCCTTCCCCGAGGTCGAGTCCGCGCGGGCCCCCGTGTCCCCGTCTCTCTCATACGAGGTTGAGCCCAGCACCCCGCCCGCCACACCCGCGACGGGCTCGACGTCAACCTCGCCCGTCGCCTCTTCCGCCGCCGGATCGATCGACGCTGCTGCCCCCGCGGCCCCCGCCGCCGCTACGGCCTCCGCCGCCGCCGCCGCGGCCTCTGCTGCCACCGCACTAGGTGCCCCCACCACCGCGGCCCCCGCCGCTGTGGCCCTGCCACCGCGGCACCCGCCGGCCCTGCTGCCCCGTCACTTGGCGTGACTACCCGTGCCTGAGCAGGAATGCTTCGGCCCAGTACGCGCTACTTCGCCGACGAGTATGTGTGCACCACCTCGACGTCGACACCATCACCCGTCCCCACCTCCGCTCGTGTTGCCCTTCAGGATCCCCATTGGCTAGCTGCGATCCAGGAGGAGTTCGACGCCTTACAGCGCAACCACACGTGGCATCTTGTTCCACGACCCCCTCGTGCCAACATCATCTCTGGCAAGTGGGTGTTTCGCCACAAGACTCACCCAGACAGTTCTCTCGGGTGCTACAAGGCTCGATGGGTGGTTCGTGGTTTTAGGCAGCGCGCGGGCGTGGACTTCACCGACACTTTCGCCCCGGTTGTGAAACCGAGCATGATCCGCGCCGTCCTTTAGCTGGTCGTCTCGCGCGCCTGGCTTGTGCATCAGTTGGACGTTTCCAATGCCTTCTTGCACGGTCATCTCGTCGAGCAGGTGTTCTGTGAGCAGCCTACTGGTTTCGTCGACGCCGAACACCCCGACTTCGTGTGCTTGCTCTCCCGCTCTCTGTATAGGTTGAAGCAGGCGCCTCCGGCTTGGTACCAACGTATCGCAGCCTTCATGCAGTCTCTGGGTTTTCGGTCCACTCGCTCTGATGCCTCACTCTTTGTGTATCATCAGGGAGCTGACACTGCATATCTCCTACTCTACGTCGACGACATCATCCTCACGGCGTCCACCCTCGATCTCCTTCAGCGGATGACTGCTCGTCTTCGTGATGAGTTCTCCCTCAAGGACTTGGGGCCCCTGCACTACTTTCTCGGCATCGAGGTGATCCACCAGGCTGACGGTTTCTTTCTGCATCAGCAGAAGTACACCCACGAGCTCCTTGAGCGTGCTGGTATGCTTAACTGCAAGCCGGCGCCCACCCCCGTCGACACGAAGGCGAAGGTCTCTGCTCTGGAGGGGTCTCTCACGTCCGATGGAGCATTTTATCGCTCTATTGTCTGTGCTTTACAGTACTTGACGCTGACTCGCTCTGACCTGCAGTACGCTGTTCAGCAGGTGTGCCTCCATATGCACGCCCCGCGTGACTCTCACTGGACTCTGGTGAAGCGTATTCTCCGTTACATACGCGGCACCATGTCCTTGGGACTCACCCTGATGGCCTCCACCTCCACCGACCTCGTGGCCTACTCGAATGCTGACTGGACTGGCTGCCCCGACATGCGACACTTTATGTCAGTGTAGCGACCCGACCTCAGATGGTCAAGTCTCCGTGCTTCAGTGTCATCCCTGAATCGGTAATGCTGACACACATAGTACTCGAAGGATTTATAACAGAGTAGCAATCACACACTTATTACATCGAACGTCTCAAGAGAGAGAACTTATTAAAATAATATGGCTTAAGGCCATCTAATACGATAACAGCGGAAGGCTTGGAAGATAAAGTGAGTCCATCAACTCCAATGGCATAGCTGAGCTGCACGGCAACGACCAAACGAACCTTACTCCTCGTCTAAAAAGTCTGCAACATAATATGTTGCAGCCCGAAAACGGGCCAGCACATGGAATATGCTGGCAAAGTAACACAGTAGAGCAAGAACAGAATAATGCTATCACTACATGCATATTTCGCTGGTGGAAAGCTCTATGATTACAGTTTTGCGAAAAGCCAATTTTTCCCTACAACAAAGGAATAGATTTTAATTTAACTATCATGGTAGTTGAAACATCATTGAGAAGGTTCCTCCAACTCAATCCCAATTAAAGTGATTAACAACCCAACAATATTAGTTAAACATGATGAGATACTTTTGATAACCCAAGTACTAGATACTCAAGAATTGTCCATAACCGAGGCACGGCTAACCATGATTAGATTGTACACTCTGCAGAGGTTTGCACACTTTGCCCCACAAGACTCGATCTCCTCCGTTGGATTTCTCGCACTACAGGGTGTTTGAGAAACGGATGACAGAGACACAGTCTTTCAAAAACATTAACTCTCTACTCCGGACAGACCATACCAAACCTACATCCCACTACCTGCTGATCTGCCTCTTCAAGAGCTTCACGTAACTTACTCAACTATGCTAGAGCCCATAATAGCTTGTGGCTGCACACGGAAGTTTTTAGCATGAATCATCTCAGTTCCCTTTGAGCCTGGGTGGCGGTCCATAGGAAGATCACACGGGTACTCCGGGATTCCCAAAAATATAGGCAACACTGGGTACTCCAGGTGCCTCAATCCACCCAGTTGTTTGATTAAGTTGCCACCTTAAGTTGAACCATTAATTAACAAGCTCACATCTGTCATGTATTTCACTCAAACCCAAACCATGTCTACGAGCATAGCATAACATAGTATATAAGCAACGCGTAGAGTAACTCCCAAGGGTTTGAATGTAACAGGGCAATAGGTTTTACCTCATCAACTACTTCCCAACCCACAAGTTAATGACATCCTAATCATGCAATGTTTGAGGATTGGAACTAATGCATAAAAACTGGGTGATAAAAGGGTATGATCAAAGTGTTACTTGCCTTGCTGACGATCTTCGAAACCTAGGGACTCGTAGTAGCACGCTTTGCACTCCGGGTGTTCTATCACAAGCAAACAATAACATACATAAGCAACAAGCAAAGATGCACAAGCAAAACTCAAATAAAAGAGGTTGACCAGAAAGTTCAAATTAAGAACTCCGGTTCGCAAAAAGAATCAAATCAAATGGAGCAACAAAACTCAAACTACGAAAGAAAGAAGCTTCGTTTACTAATATGAAACTAGGTCAAATTTTACGGTAGAGAAAACTTGTTTGAGTTGGTTAAACGGAAAGAGGGTTTCGAGACGAAACTCTAGGCGCTTGAATCGCCTGATTCCGACTAACGAGCGAAACGATAAACAGAAACTAAGATCGGATCAGAAATCCCAATCAGAGAAAATCACGGAATAAATCCGATAAAAGAAAACTGACGAACAGACTAACGAACGAGCATTCGTTAGCTGTATCTAACGGGCGAAGAACCGTTCATTAAAACGAATGTTTGGACGAACATCCGCTAACTAGAAGAACCGAGAAAAACTGGTGAATCCAAAAAAAAGGATCTAGGGTTTCCAAAAAAACGAACAGTCTTTATAAAAAAACGGCGGCGGGGCGCGGCGGCTACCTCCGGCGAGAGGTCCGGCGAGGCGAGGCAGTGGCGGGGCGGCGGCGCGGGCTGCGGCGGTGGCGGCGGAGGCGGCTAGGCGGCGCGGGCTGCGGTGGTGCGGCGGGGTGTTGGGCCGGCGGGGCGGCGGTATATAAAGGGCGGGGTGGGGCGGCTTGGAGGAGGGGGCAAGGCGCGGCGGCGGAGAGGAGTCCGGCTCGGACTCCTAGTCCGAGTCGGCGGCGGTGGCGCGTGCGGGGAAGGCGGCAGCGGCCTGGCTCGGCTGGGCCTTAGGCCCAGTCGGGCGCGGGAACCTTTTTTTTAAATAATTTCGCCGACCGAAATAAAATCCTAGAAAAATAAATAAAAATCTAAAATGCCAAAATAAATTTGCACCGTTTAAATAAAATATTTAGAACGAGATGAACATTTTCTTGGCCCTAAAATGCAATTTTGAAAAACGTGCAATTTTTCTAATGCAAACAAAATTGCAATAAAATCCAAATAAAACAAATATTTGATTTTAATATTTTTCCTCCAATATTTCAATTATCTTGGAGAAGTCATATTATCTCCTGTCATATATTTTAGTATGAAATATTTTTGGAGAGAAAATAACTAAAACCAAAAATCCTCGTTTCAAAATTTGATAAAGATCAAATTTGAAAACCGGGAAATCCCCAACTCTCTCCGAAGGTCCTTGACTTGCTTAGGATTTTGAGGATCGCGAGACGAAATGCGAATAAAATATGATATGCATGGATGACTATGTATAACATTCCAAATTGAAAGGATGTTACAGTCAGGCTACTGCGTCTACCTTGGGCCCTCGTTGATCTCTTGGTCATCGAAGCGGCAGCCCACGGTCTCCCGCTCCAGCGTCGAGGCAGAGTATCGCGACGTGGCCAACGCCGTGCCGAGTGCTCTTGGATACGCCAGCTGCTCCAGGAGTTGCTTTGTGATGTTCACAAGGCCACTCTTGTCTACTGCGATAACGTCAGCGCGGTCTACCTCTCCGCCAACCCGGTGCATCATCGACGGACGAAGCATATTGAGCTCGATATTCACTTCGTGCGCCAGCAGGTTGCCCTTGGCCGTGTTCGGGTTCTCCACGTGCCGACGACGCAACAATTTGCTTATGTGATGACTAAGGGATTGCCTACTCCCGTCTTCAAGGAGTTTCGGTCCAGTCTTTGTGTCTCCGGCAACGCTTCGACTGTGGGGGGGTGTTGAGTATGTGTTTTGTATTGCACGTGTATTGGAGTTGTGGCCCACCTCCTAGTCTTGTCTAGTGGAGGTAGAGGCCTTCCCTTGTATTATATATACGTGCACCAGCACCCCATCAATATAACGATTATTGTATTGCAAATTTTCCCGTCTACACTAGCAAACCCTGCAAAAATCACGGACCCACAAAATCCTGGGAGTATGTGGGTTTGGTCCAATTTTCCGACCAGAATAGAGCCCGCATATTCATCCGGCATGTAAAAAAAATTTACCACGGCCCGCAAACCGTGCGCCCTAATCAGTATATCTACGGGTTCGCGGCGCGTTTGCGGGTCCAAACCCTATCCCCCCGCCGCCGCCGAGCCCCGCAATTCCCCACCCTCTCTCCACATTTCTCGCCGTCGGCGACCCGCTTCCGCCTCCAGCCGCCATGTGGAGCTCCGGACACGGCTCCGGGAGCAGATCCGGCGATGGTAGCGGCCCCGAACGCGAGTGGAACGTCCGGCCGGACGGCGCGAGGAAGTGGTCCAACCGCGAGACGGACGAGTACGACCGTCGGCACGGCCGTACCCCGTCCTCTGCCGCAGCGAGATCTTCCTACACCGGGAGCTCGTCCTCTTCTAGCGCGGGCCTTCTCCCCATGAAGAGGGAGTGGTTGGAGGAGCCGGAGGATATCGAGTTCGTCCCCATCAAGGAGGAGCCCGAGGAGCTCGGCCGTCACGGAGTCGTCGGGCCGGAGGACTACGTTGCCAAGGAGATGGACGACGAGCGGCAGCGCATCCGTGAGGAACAGAGGGATAAGTACATCGACCTCGGCAGCTCCGGCGAGGAGGATTGAGCTCGTCCTCGGCGTCGTCCATGGCCGTGAGCTCGCCGCCATGAGATCCCCACCCCTCTAGTACTAGTACTGATGTAGTATGTAGTATGAACTAGTGTTTGTAGTGTTTGATCATGTAAATATATGTAGTATGTGATAAACAAGTATGGTGCAATTTCTCCCGTGAAATTGTTTTTCAAATTATGCAGTTTCATCTACGGTTTCTGGTCGGCCGTGCTCGTTCTCGACCTGAAAACGGGATCTTCGTCAAACTGCAAACAAGTTTTGCGGGTCGAGATTTTGCTGGGTCTGCTAGAGTTTCTCTAAAAGAAGGTTGCAACAAGAAGTGGGGGCACGACGTATGGGACGACTCCTATACGCAGCACTACTGGTGAGGTCCAACAACCGCCGGCGACTGTAGAAGAAGCTCGATCGGTCTCCTTGCTCTGGAATCTTCCACATTTAGGCCTATTTTGGTTCATAGGATAGGATTATCATGGGAATAGGAATTTTGTAGGAAATGAGATGGCATGTATCTCAAATCTTATGAGTAGGAAAGGAAACGAGATGTCATTTGATTGACATCGAAGGAATTTTTCCATTGAGATTAGGCTCATTTTTATTTTCCTATGAAATGTGGAGGATAGGAACCAATCCTATGTAGGAATAGGAATCCATTCCTATGAACCAAAGGGCTTTGAAGGAAAAAAAATCCTATAATAATCCTATCCTCTAAAATTCCTATGAAATTCCTCCAAACCAAAGGAGTCCTTAAGGATGAGCTTCTACTATTTTGTAAAAAAAAAAGGATGTGCGCATCCACTGGCTAATTTTTTGGACGCCGATAAATCTCAAAACTTTGGATTTTAAGCATGTCACCCCGAACATTTATTCATGGCAATTTTAATTAACCCGAGGTGGCAACTTTAGTTGTTAGAACATGCAACTTTGTCCTAGTTCTTTTTTTTTGTTAGAAAATTGCCATGTTTGCCTACCTAGCGTGAACTAAAGTTGCCATGAAAAACGTTCGGATTGCTATGCTTAAAATCCGAACGTTTGGGATTTATCATTTATGTTTTTTTCACATTCGGATGGTTAGACCTCCTGCAGGCGTCATAGGAGCTAACCCTCCCCCGCCACCATCAGGCATCGCCTAGCAAAGCCCGCTCGGGGCGACAGGGAGGGATTCTCGCTCGGGCTGGGGCATTGCGGGCAACTCTACTTAGCGGGAGAATGCATGGTGCGGTCGTGTGCGCGTGCTGGCACGGGTGAGTGAGCTCATGCTGCTCGTTTGGTGGCGTGGTGCAGTGCCGTAGGGCGGCGACTTGGTAGTGAGGTGCGGGGCAGCGCAGAGGTCCGGGTCTGCGGGGCTCTTTCCGGGTGGATCTGGCCTTTGTTGGGGTGACACCTCTGCTTGGTAATGGTCGTGACGGCTGCTACGAGATGATGGTGTTGGGCCATTGTGGCTGTGCGCGATGGTAGGGGTGGTGGGGGTGGAGGCGGCGCAAACAAGATGGTTTCAGCGGGATTTTGCGTTGGATTGTCGACATGTCATTACTAGGGAAAACCCTAACAATAGCGCGGGACGACGCTCTACTGATAAGGTGCTACTGTTAACGTGTAGCAGTAGCGCCTGTCGTCCCACGCTACTGCTATATATGGCTAGCAGTAGCGCGCTTTAGTGCAGAGCGCTACTGCTAATATCTGCAACGCTTTTTAGCAGGAAGCGCTACTGGTAAGGCGGCGCCACTACTAGTTTTATTAGTTTTTTTTTCTGCATATTTGTTTTGTATTTGAATAGGCTTTATATAATAGCCTTTACCATATCATACACATACAAATGTAATCAAAACATATACATACAAATAGTCTCATCAAATCATGGCATCATCATAATCATCATCCAACACAAAGTGGTCTCTCGTCATCATCTCGAAAATACCGATACAAGTCTCGATTACTTGCAACTACATCATTATCCATCTAAACAATGATATACACGAGAAGAGCTATCACTTTGAGTGAGAGCGGAACTATGCAGTACATGAGTTTGTATCCCTCTCTCGCATTAGCGTGAACCTAAACTAACTACCGCCTGTCGCTCGGAAACTGGAAACCGGTACACCTGGGCCTGACACTCTGGCCACTCATCGTATATATACTCCTGGCGTAGCACTTCTTCGTCATCGATGATCTATGCACCTGCATCGTCACATGAGTCGATGATATGCAACATATATAGTTGAGCAACAGAAAGAGACGGACTTGGCAAAAATAGAAGCAACATATCATAAGCATAAATAACAAAGTTGATCGTACCCAAAATGCCCTAACTAGTGATCGTCGCTAGTCGAGGAAGACGGTTTAATTACCTCAAAAATAAAGTTTTGTCGTGCATAACTCAAAGTTTCGTCATACAGAAAGTATGGACTAAACGGACACATTGTCATATATCGACAATCAGTCCAACATGTCGTGCCATCCATCCAAGTCAGGGAGATAGTCCCCGAGCCTAGTGAAAGGCTTCAGGTCTAGACGCTGAGCGGCTACTTGTGTTCGGACGTCTTCCCGCGATATTTGTCCTTCTTCGTAGAACATCCCTGTTTTTCCGACGACCTCCTTCATGATGATTTGGGCAAGTTCACGCCGGATGTGATAGAACTCAGCTCGAAGTCGATGATCCTCGATATCTCATACGTTCTTTGCCCATTGTAGAATATGGGCATCGCCGGATGTAGGTGACAGACGAAGGTTCTGGTGATCCCGTCTGTACTCCAGCATGTGGTGTAGGACATAGAATCCATCATTAAGAGAATCACTCGGTTGCTGGATGCAGCAGAAGTCGGTCTTATGGCCGAAGGCGGGCCTGCCGTCCCTTCTCTTCTTGTTCTTGACCTCTCCACCCCGTGCGTCGTAGTAAAACATAGCACTGTCGAGAACATCCTTGATGTGGGTGTAATCCTTTTTGTTAATGTTCTTCGACGAGTCCATGTGTAAAGAGCGTGGGAGTATTGGGGGTAGACGATGATGGGGACGGCGCGCTCGCCGCTGCACAAAATAAGTACACCTCAAATTAATTAGCCTCCACCGTGCAAATGGATGATTGAAATCGAAGGAAGGATATCCGCGCGGATGACTTACAGGGGATGATAAGGCACGAGAATCGCCTCCGTGTCCTTATTGGCGAGCATGAAATTGATGATATATTCCCTCGCGTATTCACGATGCTTTGCGCAGACTCCCAACAAGCCCTCGTGCATGAAGTATGAGGTATCTACTCAACCTCGACTCCCAACAGCCCTTTGGCCACAACAGGACCCACCCATTGCAACAATCTCCAAGCCGTCACGGGGTCTCGTCGTCATCCCCCACTAGTACCATAGGAGGCAAATTCTCGTGGCCCGGTTTGACACTGGCCACGGAAACCTTGAAGACGTTCGGGGGATCGGCCGACTGTGGAATAATGGTTCCTTCGACTTCAATATCGTCGCCTTCCCCACATCCACCTTATGGTCGCTGATGTTGTACAATATGGTGCATGGGGTTTCATCGGCCTGCAAAGAAAAGTCTGCGACGTGAAACATCTGAAAAGCAACAAAAACGGGAGATTATACATTTATTAAAGGGGGCCAGTGTGACAGATACCGTGAGGGCGTCGAGCTCAGCCAAAGACGAAGCACCGCCAAGCACGTCCGGTGCCGGAGCAGATGCGGGAGCAGCTGCACCTGCAGGTGCTGGTGCAACGCTAGTCGAGCTGCTCCCCAAGAAGTCAGCAAGGGGAAAGTCTGCTACATTTTTTTCTGGATTTTTCCTAGTCCAATTGAAAACGGCCGGAACCAAGGAAGTAGACATATCTACAACCACCTGTTTTGCGGCAGCTACCGCTATTGCGACTGTCTAATATAATTTCTTCTCAACCGCAATCTCAACCTTCTTGTCGATGTTTTCTTCAGTTAACCCCTGTCTTACCGTTCTCTCCTCCGTGGTCTCACGGTAGTACTTCTTCCACGTGGCGCCATCTCCGACACCGTGCATGTGTCCATACGACGGCCGAGTCTCCACCGGGAGTCCTTTCAATACGTTCAACGCCCGGTTGAATGGAGTATCCCACTTGGGCCTCGCCAATGCCTCAGACGGCGAGTCGCTTTTGGCCGCAATCCTGTGCTTCTCCCTCTGGAAAAGGCACAAGGATCGTTTACAAATATGACTAACGTGCAGTCGAATTGATTAGAAACTAAAATTACCATCAGTCTCATGAACTCCGTCGTGACCGCATTCGTCTCGAAAAGCTTCTTCACTGGGTCCCAACGGTGCCGGGCCCTGAGGACATCACGCTCCCGTGAGACGGTGAACTCCGCCAAGTGGTCCGGGATGCCTAGACTCGCGGCTTCCGCGTCCTCCTTGGCCCATATGGACCTCTTCCCGCCGTAACCACGGCTTCCGAGGTGGTGGCACCCAATGTTCTTCTATTAAAGCCCCTTCATGTACTTTGACTTTTTTTGGCAGCTTTGGCCTCGCAAGCCGCCTTGAATATTTCAAAGTGCTCTGCTGTGATTGTCGGATTATCCTTTACAATCTCGGAGTAGGGTTCCTTTTTTTCGATGATCCTTGCTTTCACCCTTGTTTTCCAGGCGGCCAACGCATCGCTAAACTTGCTCATGTCGTGTTTGTTTATCTTCTTCATTGCTGGGTCCTTATCTGGATCTTTATAATCCTTTTCATTCCGGCCCGGGAACAAGAATATCTGGTGCACCTTCTTTAGGAGGGAGGGCCTCATATTATCTATCTTCTGTAGTTTCTCATCGTTGATGGTGGCGGTTGTCCGTACGATGCAGCCTATTTGATTGCTGTAGCACGCGCGCGCTTCCTTAGGCGCGTTTGGCTCAAAATTGCCGTCGTCCACCTCCGTGACCACCAGTCTAGTAGTCCTTAGTTTGTTAGGAAGCCGTTGCCTCTTTGCTTTCGGTTCTACACCGGCTCCGCTCCCCGAGGCAGCGCCGGTCTCAGTCTCAGCGTCGGTCTGAGTCTCAACGCCGGTCTTAGTCTCAGTGCCGGTCTCAGTCTCGGCACCGGTCTGCGTGTCGGTTTCAGTCCCCGATGCGACTGGTGGGCCCACCAACAACATCGGTTGATCGTCGGCAAGGGTCAAAAATTCGTCTGCCGCTAGGTAGACGTCGTCGCAATAACCAGAACCCTGTCCTTCATCGTTGGTAGCCATGTTTCCTATGATTAAATCTAGTCAATTAATTCTAGATCTAATAAAATGAATAACGACCTAAAAAGGCCTATGTTTTGCAGGAACGTTGACTCCTTCCGAGTGCGGCAAATCCCAGGCAATTGATATGTCCTAGTTTGTAGCAAAAGTCATGCCGACATTCACGAAAAAATTCGGCATGACCTTTGCTAAAAAGTGGACACATCGAGAACCTGAAATTTGCCGGAACAGAAATGAATCAACGTTTCGGCAAAACATAGGCCACTCAGCTTCATTCCCTGAAAACAGTGTTCAAATATCCATCTTCGACACCGCAACACATGTCCAAATATACACGAGCAACCACATGTCCAAATTTCACAAGCTAATTCAAAAACAAAGTGTAGAAGAAAATTCATTTAACTACTAATAGAACAAAATTCAGTTAACTTTAGTGCTCTATAATGATGAAAGGAAAAACATTCAGTTAACTACTAATTTCATTCATTTAGGTTATTCATTTAACTTCACCTAATTAACATACTGTACCACTACTACTAGCAGCACTACTAACTTAATTAACCTAGCAAAACTCTACTGCCCTAACTAAAAAACATCTACTAGTACCACTACTGCCCTAACCTAATTAACATCTACTAGTATCACTATATACCTCAAGCAGCATCTACCCTAATTAAACCCTACTGCCCTAACTAACTTTTGATGTAAACCAAATTTTTTGCTCTAAACTATTTTTTACTCTAACATCTACTACTTATCATCTTTTGCTCTAAACTAAATTTTTTGCTATAAACTAACTTTTGCTCTACTAATTTTTGCTCTAAAATGCAGAGGAAGAGGAGTGGGGGGTGGGGGACTTACAGAGAGGGGAGAGACGGTGGCGGGGAGGTGCTCGACGATGGAGGCAGGGGCGGAGAGGGCGGGCTCGGGCACGGGCAGCGGCGGTCCTGGGCGGGCTCGGGCGGCGGTGAGGTCAAGGGCGGCGACGGTGAGGTCGAGGGCGGCGGCAGTGAGGCTGAGGGCGGCCTCGGGCGGCGGCGCTGAGGATGACGGCGGCCTCGGATGGAGATGGTGAGGTTGCGGGCGTCCACGCCGGCAGGAGACAGCGGCGAAGTGGGGCGACGGCGAATTGGGGAGTCGGTGGCAAGGGAGAGGGATTTGGGGGAGAAGTGGTGGCCCGGGGGAGGAAAACCGCTGTTTAAGTGAAACGTAATGGTACCGCGTTCCTGAAAATGCGCTATAGCTAAGTTAGCTACAACGCGTTTCCTCAAACGTGCTACTACTAATTCTTTGTTCTTTTTCCCTTTTTTCATTTATTTTTCTTTACATTTTATTTTTTCTTTTTTCTATTTCTTTCATTGTCATTTACTTTTCTACTTGTTTTTCATTTTATTTTATTTTCGTTAGCAGTAGCGCCTTAGACATAAACGCGCTGCTACAACAAAATTAGCGGCAACGCTGTTTCTAAAAGAGCGCTACTACTATGTGTAGCTGATCGGCTTAGTGGTGGGAATTTTTATAGTAGCGCTTTTACAAAGGGACTCGCTACTGCTATATGTGTATCTGCAATGCGGTTATTTCGCACGCGCTACTGCTGTCTAGCAGTAGCGTCTTTTTTAACATGCGCTATTGCTAAAGTTCTGTGTATAGACTTTTTCCCAGTAGTGTATGGCCGATGGTGGTTCTATGCTTGGCCATGTTCGGTTAGATCCGGTGGCTGGGCGTCCACTAGCAGTGTGGGGTGGTGGCGGCGGCCTGTGTGGCCGTTGGTAGGGCCATGGGTCGCTATGGCGCGATGATGTCGTTGGTTTGGCGGTTGCATGGGATGCACGCCAGCGATGGAGGCGTTGACTTAGGTCCTGTGGCTGATGTTTGGTCAGAAGTGCAAGGAGGTGCCTTCCGATCTTCTCTCCATAGTTGGGGCGTTATGAGGCAGAGGGTTGGCAGTGGCTCAGGACATGAACGACGGGACGGCGGCCCCAGATGACGGTTCACGTGATCCCGACAATACTACAGTGTAGGAATGTAGATGCAATAGTATCTATCAAACGGTGTAGGTAGAAGCACGCGCAAGGAATTATACAGATTCATGCCAACTATGGTGGAGGTAATATTGTGCTCTTAGCTCTTGGCGTAATGTACAAGGCGTGGATCTTTCACCCTCAGCCAGATGCTCCCCTCCTGGCTTATATAGAGTGCACTAGGAGGGGTACATAATGAGCTGATATTAATGTTGTTTATGGCCTCGGGTGTGGCCGACTGTTTTTTGACATTTATTACTATTAGCTGATGTATTTACTTAGATTATTCCACCGTTGGGTGACTGCCATCTTTAAGACATTGTAACTAGATTATTCCACCCTTAGGTGACTGCATCTTTAAGACATTGTGGTCGAGAGGTAACCTACGTAGCCATCGACTGCTAGCATATAGCCGACTGCTCCCTTCGTCTCCTATTATCGGCTACTAGTCCTTGGCTCAGAATCCGATTGTTGGGACTTAAAGCATCTATAGCCGGGCGCCTCAAACCGGCCTCAAACGCCCGGGCGGCCCGCCCGGTCACTGACCGGTCATGAAAATTTGACCCAAACGGGCGCCTCAAACGCCTAGGCTGACCGGCACTCCTCATATCCAATCCAACTATGGGACAAATATGGGGGCATCGGGCATGTCCACTGTCGGCGTTCTGGGAATGGAGTTCCCTAGACTTGCCTGCCTGCAGCTTGCGGCGTGGCTCAAAAGGGGGCCCAGCACGGCCCATCTTCACCAACACAAATTCAAGACCCTCGCGAGGGGCCAAGCCTCGCGGGGCGGACGACGCGGAGCTTTCTCGGGCACGGCCTCATCAGGCAGGCTCACGAGGAGGCGGAGAGATCAAGGCGGGGTACCTCGCGAGGTGCCCGTGACGCAAGCCATGATGACTCAGGACGCCAGGCGGGTGCCAGCCTGCGCAGCGTCCTCCTTTCCTCTTTGGTGCAAAGGGGGCAAGCGCAGCCGCGGAGTACCGAGGCATCAGGCAAAGGTCGCCATTTCGGTGCAACGAGACCAAGACTAGGAGGACTACGAGACGGAGGTCACCGTGGAGCCCAAGACGGCGTCATCGCCAGAGGTTTGCGCAGGCGAAGACTACTTTTGTCAGGATAGCTGATACTTGCTGTCCCCTTTCAAATTAGCCCGCCATTGTTGGCTCCCTTCCCACTCGTATTTGGGAAGAGGACCAGGGCCCCTATAAATAGGACCAGCCACCCACAGAGCAAGGGGGTTGGGAGGTAGGAAGGAAGAGGCTCGTTAGAGAGGTTAGAAACAGAGAGAGAGAGAGAGAGAGAGAGAGGGAGAGAGAGAGAAAGGTGGCTGAACTCCTCCCAGCAGCTCATCGCCCCAGCCAAGAACAGACCCTCGCGAGGCTGTTCTTCCTTGTATTGTTCACCATCATCAGCCCAAGAGGCAATCCACCACACCACACACTGGAGTAGGGTATTACACCACAACGGTGGCCCGAACCAGTATAAACCCTATGTCTCTTGTGCTGTTCTTTCCATAGTTTTGATCCTACCATGCCGGAGGGGTGCAGGTAGGTAGGAGGCGAAATATCCGCGCGCACCCCAGTGTTCGAACCTCAAGGGTCTGCCGGAACCCGAAATCCGACATTTGGCGCGCCAGGTAGGGGGTGCGCCGGAATTCGTCTTTCACCACCCCGTTCTCCTCCGACCATCACACTCATGTCTGACGCTCGTCGGGCCCGCGCGGAGCGCCGGGCCGCCCTCGCTTCCCGCGTCGCCCAGACGGCCCCTGTCGGCAGGTGTCCTCGCCGTTCCCCGTCACCTGGCGTCAACACCGCCACCGGCCCGGCGGGGGACGAGCAGCAAGCATCGTCTCAGCATCCGTCCGTGCGGCAAGACGGCCGCACCGCAACTCCCTCGCTCGGCCCAGCTGGATCTTCGTCCCGTGCGCTCCGCGCTCCCATGGAGGCTCGGGCTGCACTCATCGCGGCGAACGAGCTCCTGCGCTACCGTCCCGTCGATGACGTCTACGAAGAATGGCTCGACCGCGTCGTCGAGCTCGTCCGCGCCGCAGGGGGCTCTTCCGCGCCATCCGTTCCGCTGCACCGCACTCCGCCCCGCGCGGGCGAAGAGGCTCCGGCGGCGCCCCGGTCGCCTCCTCCTCAAGAAGACGCCATGGCTCCAAGGCGCGTGGACCCTGGGCGGAACCCGCTCCGTCAGGTGCCAGAGCGGCAAGAATAGAGCTGCCAAGAAGTCCCTCGCCTGCCAGAAGCTGCCCGGGCGCTCCCTGCGCCAGCACGTCGTGACCATCCTCCTGCTCCAGCGCGTGGGGATATCCAAGACCAGGCTCTCCATCTCCCATGGCCACAGCAGGCTGCCGCACCTACACCACCGAACTGCGCAGCGTCGCGTGGCCAGGCAAGTTCAAGCCGGACCTGCCTCGTCGCTACGACGGCACGGCCGACCCTGCGGAGTTCCTCCAGCTCTACGAGCTGGGCATCGAAGCTCCCAACGGAGACGAGAAGGTCATGGCGAACTGGTTTCCCATGGCGCTCAAGGACGGGACCCGCATCTGGCTCCTAAACCTGGCTCCAGGCACAATCTCCTCCTGGGAAGAGATGCGCACCCGCTTCATCGCCAACTTCCATGGTACTCGTGACCGGCCACCCGCCGTGAGTGACATGCGCCGCATCAAGCAACAACCCAGGGAGACCCTGCAGAAGTATATCCAGCGCTTCAACAACGCACGCCTCAAGATTCCCAAGGTGACTGAAGAGGCCATCATCTCAGCCTTCTTCGACGGCGTGCGCGACGTCAAGATGAAGGAGGAGCTGGCGATGCATGAAGACCTGTGCACTTCCTTGGAGCTGTTCAACTTGGCGAACAAGTGCGCCAGGGCTGAGGAAGGGCGTCTCTCCCTCCTCGAGCTGCCTACCGCAGACCCAGAAGAGAAGAAGCTCAAGGCCAAGGAAGTGAAGCGCAAGGGGGCTGCCGTGCTCGCGGCAGAACCGGACACCAAGCGGGGCAGAGATCAGCCTGAACTTCCCAAGGGCAGCGGGTACTGCATGTACCACTCCACACCCACAACACCAGCGAATGCCAAGAACTCCGAGCCGTGCGAGAAGGAAGGATCGACCGTCGCCCTGACCACGGTGACCGGGCCTACGGCCGAGGAGGAGGATGGAACGCAGGGTGCTGGGAAGACCGTGGCCCGCCCCAGGGGTGGCGCGACCAACCTCGCGAGGATCGCTGGCAAGACCCACCTCGCGAGGGAGGCTGGAGGGATCAGCCTCACGAGGATCGCCCGCAAGGCAATGCATGCCTCCCGCCGCTGCCGCCGCAGCCAAGGAGAAACGGGGACCGTCACCAGGACGAGGAGGCTGGGGGCTTCCAGGAGCCGCGCGCGATCGCCTGCATCCTGGGCGGAGCTCAAGCCCTAGCCTCTCAATGCATCTTCAAGCAGTTCGCCTACAAAGTGAATGCAGCCCTCCCCAGGCTCGAAGCCACGCGCCCTCTCAGGTGGTCGGCGTGCGCCATCACCTTCAGCTCAGCAGATTAGCTCAAGTATGCAGCTACAGCCGGAGTCCTCCCAATGCTTTGTTGCCCAATCATCAGCAGCGTGGTGGTCACCAAGACCCTCATCGATGGTGGGGCAAGGCTCAACGTCCTGTCCGTAGAGACATTCAACAACCTCCAAGTGCCCTACAGCCAACTCCAGCCAACCAAGCCTTTCTCCGGCATCACCGACGGCTCCACGGTCCCGATCGGGCAGGTCCGCCTCCCTGTCACCTTCGGGGCACGCGACAACTACCGCACCGAGCTCATCGACTTCGACGTCGCTCACATCCACCCGCCGTACAACGCCATCCTTGGGTACCCAGCGCTGGCCAAGTTCATGGCCGTGACTCACCATGGCTACAACGTCCTTAAGATGCCAGGAAGCGGCGGAGTCATCACGGTGCCCTGTGAAGAGAAGGACGTGGTGTGTTCCTTGGAGCGAGCCTTTCAGGCCGCATCGCTGGAAGACCCGGATCGCGGAAGCAGGAGGCTTCCCGAGGCCGCCCCCAAGAAGAAGACATCGTTCGGCCTGGCCCCTCAGGAGGCAGGCCCCTCTGGGCCCGTGCCTGCCCAGGGGGAACCTCCTTCCATCGCATAGGAAAGCGTGCCCGGCGCCCTCCTCAGGCAGGGCTCGGGGGCTCTCCCTTGGAGGGCCACCGACCTAGCTAGGGTCACGAGGGAGGCGCTTGGGCACCACATGGAGGCGTGTTTCGAAGCACGTTTCCCTCAAGAAGGAGCAAGGCAAGGGGATCCAGACCCACAGGAGTTCGTCAGCAAGGCCATTCAGGAGATACAGGAGTCAAGAGTCATGAGAGGCGGCCGCCGCCTACCAGCAGTGGCTCCCCATCCAGGCGAGGATGGCGAGCTGCGCGTCTGCGTCGATGTACCAAGGCTCAACCAAGTCGCCTCCCTGGAGCGCCTCTGGCCCTCGCGAGTGGGGCGCTGCGGAGGTCCACCCCATAGCTACGGTCGCATGCCTTACGGCTTGCCGAGCGCGGCTGACACGCACCAGCACCTCATGAGGGGCATCACGGAGGCACAAGAAGCCAGGCGCTCCGCAGCCCTGGCGGAGATGGAGATGGCCCGCGAGGAACCGCCAGCGCCTCCGGAGCCTCCCGAGGCCCCTGGGCCTGGGGGCTCATGAGGATCGGCTCCCGCAGCCCACCGAGCCGGCTACACCAACACCCCTTCGTCTTCAGCATCATCAGGTGACATCTTTCAAGTTTCACTTCCAGCTGGGAGCGCCCCTAGGGCTGCATTATTCCCAGGTCGCGTGGGTCCGTCCCTGCGGCGTGTATCCCTTTACATTCCATGTTGTTAGCTTACCTTGTTGGGGGCGCCCCTCGGGCAGCATGACCCCCAAGTCGCTTGGGCCTGACCCAGTGATCTCCACATTCCCAGCATCTATTTGAACGAATCCACTCCTTCGGGGCTAATGTGCTTTACCTAGTTGCCTGCTCAGCTGACGCCAACTAATGGAGCTGCTCCCAAACGGCACAACGCTTGCGCATGGGCCCGCCCCTGCAACGCCGACAAACCTGGTTGGCTAAGCTCTGGCCGCAGCAGCCCCGCATAGCGTCACCTCGTCAAGCCTTCAGTTCCTCACTACCCTTCAGAAGCAACCAACGACTGACCGTCAATTGTTATGGCAACCCCTTGCTTTTTCTATGATAGACCTGCAGGACCTCCTGAAGGAGCTGCGTCAGACGAGGCTCTTGCTGTGTCTCCTTCGCTCTCGTCCGCGCGAACCGCTTGCACGTTAAAGGGGGGGTGCCTGAGCATCGCGACTCAGGGCTCCTACTGGCTCTCCAGGCCTCACCCTCTGGCCTTGACCACGGCATCGCGACCTGGCATACCAGCAACGGCTGAGACTCGCTCGAGGGCTGGGACCCGAGGACGTAGAGCAGAAAGGGGAGCAAAGGCGAGAGGGTAGAGACACACGAGGACCTCGCCGAGCAACCTCGCGCCTGCCTATGCATGGACCCGGCCACACACCAGAGAGCGGCCCCTGATCCTCGAGATAAGTTATCACCCGGAAGCGCCAACTACCGTGGCACCATCCCGGCACCTAATGCTATCCCATGTTAGCGACGTCGCTCCCCTTTCTCACCGAATGATGGCTGCTTGGGCGCCAAAGGGGACCTCCTGAGCATCGCGACTCAGGGGCTCTTACCGGACTCCGGGTCGCTCACCTCCTGGCCTTGACCACGGCATCGCGACCTGGCATACCAGCGACGGCTGAAGCCGCCTTGGGACTGGGACCTGTCGGCGTAGAGCACCAAGCCCTCGTGAGGTTCGAAAGGGAGGACCGAGCTAAGACGGGATGAGAAACTCATGCAAATCTACGACAAGGGTTATATTAACAAAACAGGATCACAGGCACCTTACAAGCCCCCACGGGGCACGTTTTTGGTTCCTCGCAGGGAACAAATCCTAAAGAGACGCAAACTACGCGCATCGCTACAAAAGACACCATCATCAATAGTGGGCCGTCAAGCACCGACGCCAACCCCATCCAGATCAGAGTCGGCGGTGGCCTGACGAGCTCGCCCTGCTCCAGGAGCGGCGCCGGCTCGGGGGCTCGTAGCTGTCGTCGCTTGTCTCCGGAGTCGCGAAGGGCTTGCCGGAGTCGCTGGAGCCTCCGACGTCTCCACCGCCCAAGGAGCCGCCAAGGGAGCGGTTGGCGAGCCCAGTCCTCGTCGCACCAGGGCCCTGGCCGCCTTCACCGGGGCAGCACTCCACCCGGCGCCCGTTCGCGTCGAAGACCTTGAGGAGCATCACCGAAGCACCGTCGTAGTCCAAGTGGATCGCGAAGACGCCCCTTGTCCTGCAAACCCGGGCGATCTCTCTCCAGCCCCGGGTCATGTAGACCTCGCCCGGGGCGACGACCACGACCTCTGCCTCGGTCGCGAGGGTGCTGCAGCCGGCGTGCTGCAGCCAGAGCTCCAGGGGCTCCCCCTGTGGGATGACGGAGGCAATGAAGGGAGGAAGACGGATCCAAGACTGAAGAGGAATGACGACGTGGAGCACGAACTCTTGGGAGGAGCCCTCGGTGTGGACCCCAGGGGGGACGACCCACACCTTCGTGACCCGTCGGCGCCGACGGCGGCGCCGCTCATGGCGGTCAGCATCAGCTCCTTCGGGGCCCTCGACGTGGGCGTACAATGGAAGCGGGAACCCCGGCGGCGCCCGCTCGCCCCAAGGCCTCGACACCACCTAAAGGGCCCCCTCGTCCGGGCCACGGTGGACATGCCGTTTCTTCGGCGGAAGTGGGCCTGGTCCCTCTCGGGGAGCCTTTCCCTTCTCTGCCGTCGAGAACCGGCGGATCGGAGCCATCGCAGCAAGACGGAGCAAGAATCAGGAAGAAGGAGAAGCAAGGAGGGATGGACTAGAAGGGCGCGCGATGTTCCGTACTTATAGTCGGCGGAGGCCAACCGCCGACCTCCATGATCGCAGGTAATCATGACCCGTTTGCACGCAGGGACTTGTCCAATCCGTGCAGTTGCCGAGGCGCCGTGTGGAAGTGGAGGCGCCCACGTCCAGTCAACCGCCACGCGGCGCCCAAGGTCGCAGGCTGTTAGGGCCCACGGCGTTTGCTCTTGCCCTTCCGCTTCCCTGCACGGCCAAGTCCGGGCGCGCCTTGGGCCCAGGGGCTACTGTCGGCGTTCTGGGAACGGGGGTCCCCAGACTTGCCTGCCTGCGGCCTGCGGCGTGGCTCAAAGGGGTGCCCAGCACGGCCCATCTTCACCAACACAAACTCAAGACCCTCGCGAGGGGCCAAGCCTCGTGGGGCGGACGACGCGGAGCTTCCTCAGGCACAGCCTCATCAGGCAGGCTCACCAGGAGGCGGAGAGATCAAGGCGGGGTACCTCGCGAGGTGCCCGTGACACAAGCCATGACGACTCAGGGCGCCAGGCGGGTGCCAGCCCGCGCAGCGTCCTCCTTTCCTCTTTGGTGCAAAGGGGGCAAGCGCAGCCACGGAGTACCGAGGCATCAGGCAAAGGTCGCCATTTCGGTGCAACGTGGCCAAGACTAGGAGGACTACGAGACGGAGGTCACCGTGGAGCCCAAGACGGCGTCATCGCCAGAGGTTTGCGCAGGCGAAGACTACTTTTGTCAGGATAGCTGATACTTGCTGTCCTCTTTCAAATTAGCCTGCCATTGTTGGCTCCCTTCCCACTCGTATTTGGGAAGAGGACCAGGGCCCCTATAAATAGGACCAGCCACCCACAGAGCAAGGGGGTTGGGAGGTAGGAAGGAAGAGGCTCGTTAGAGAGGTTAGAAGCAGAGAGAGAGAGAGAGAGAGAGAAAGGTGGCTGAACTCCTCCCAGCAGCTCATCGCCCCAGCCAAGAACAGACCCTCGCGAGGTTGTTCTTCCTTGTATTGTTCACCATCATCAGCCCAAGAGGCAATCCACCACACCACTCACTGGAGTAGGGTATTACACCACAACGGTGGCCCAAACCAGTATAAACCCTGTGTCTCTTGTGCTGTTCTTCCCATAGTTTTGGCGGAGGGGTGCCGGTAGGTAGGAGGCGAAATCTCCATGCGCACCCCAGTGTTTGAACCTCAAGGGTCTGCCGGAACCCGAAATCCGACATCCACCACGTAGGACTGATGATGGGGAACCAGGAGGATGTTGGGGAACGTAGTAATTTCAAAATTTTCCTACGCACACGCAAGATCTATCTAGGTGATGCATAACAACAAGAGGGAAGAGTGTTGTCTACATACCCTTATAGACCGAAAGAGGAAGCATTATGACAACGCGGTTGATATAGTCGTACGTCTTCACGATCCGACCGATCCTAGCACCGAAGGTACGGCACCTCCATGATCTGCAGACGTTCAGCTCGGTGACGTCCCACGAACTCTAGATCTAGCTGAGGTCGAGGAAGAGTTTCGTCAGCACGACGGCGTGATGACGGTGATGATGAAGTTACCGACGCAGGGCTTCGCCTAAGAACTACAACAATATGATCGAGGTGGTAATCTGTGGACGGGGGCACCGCACACGGCTAAACAATCAACTTGTGTGTCTATGGGGTGCCCCTTGGCCACGCATACAAAGGAGGGGAGGGAAGAGGTGGCCGGCCCTAAGGGGGCGCTCCAGGTGTGGGGAATCCTACTAGGACTCCCCAGTCCAAGTAGGATTCCCCTCCTCTTTCTTATTCGGAATAGGAGAGAAGGAAAGAGAGGGAGAGGGAGAAGGAAAAGGGGGGCCGCGCCCCCACCCCTTGTCCAATTCGGTTTGGGCAAGGGGAGGCGCGCGCCACCTCTTGGACCTTCTCCCCTCTCTCCACTAAAGCCCAATAAGGCCCATTACTTCTCCCTGTGAATTCCCATAACTACCCGGTACTCCAAAAAAAATACCTGAATCACTCGGAACCTTTCCAATGTCCGAATATAGCCTTCCAATATATTGATCTTTACGTCTCGACCATTTCGAGACTCCTCGTCATGTCCGTGGTCTCATCCGGGACTCCGAACAACCTTCGGTACATCAAACCACATAACTCAAAATACCAATCGTCATCGAACGCTAAGCGTGCAGACCCTACGGGTTCGAGAACTATGTAGACATGACCGAGACACATCTCCGGTCAATAACCAATAGCGAAACTTGGATGCTCATATTGGCTCCTACATATTCTACGAAGATCTTTATTGGTCAAACCGCATAACAGCATATGTTGTTCCCTTTGTCATCGGTATGTTACTTGCCCAAGATTCGATCGTCGGTATCATCATACCTAGTTCAATCTCGTTACCGGCAAGTCTCTTTACTCGTTCCGTAATGCAACATCCCGCAACTAACTCATTAGTCACATTGCTTGCAAGGCTTATAGTGATGTGCATTACCGAGACACCCTAGAGATACCTCTCCGTCAACCGGAGTGACAAATCCTAATCTCGATCTATGCCGACTCAACAAACACCATCGAAGACACCTGTAGAGCATCTTTATAATCATCCAGTTACATTGCGACGTTTGATAGCACACTAAGCGTTCCTCCGGTATTCGGGAGTTGCATAATCTCATAGTCATAGGAACATGTATAAGTCATGTAGAAAGCAATATCAATAAACTAAACGATCATAGTGCTAAGCTAACGGATGGGCCTTGTCAATCACATCATTCTCTAATGATGTGATCTTGTTCATCAAATGAAAACACATGTCTATGGCTAGGAAACTTAACCATCTTTGATTAACGAGCTAGTCTAGTAGAGGCATACTAGGGATACTCTGTTTGTCTATGTATTCACACATGTACTAAGTTTCTGGTTAATACAATTCTAGCATGAATAATAAACATTTATCATGATATAAGGAAATATTAATAACAACATTATTATTGCCTCTAGGGCATATTTCCTTTAGTCTCCCACTTGCACTAGATTCAATAATCTCGTTTACATCGTCATGTGATTTCACACCAATAGTTCACATCTTTATGTGATTAGTTCACATCTCCATTTGACTAATACCCAAAGGGTTTACTAGAGTCAATAATCTAGTTCACATAGCTATGTGATTAACACCCAAAGAGTGATCATGTTTTGCTTGTGAGAGAAATTTAGTCAAAGGGTCTACCACATTCAGAGCCGTATATATTTTGTAAATTTTTATATGTCTACAATGCTCTGCATGGAGCTACTCTCACTACTAGAAAAGGGGCTATAGATGGGATTGACACTAATGGCGCACCAGAGAAGCGGTGCGTCATTAGTATATACTAATGGCGCACCACCTTCTGATACACCATTAGAGTTGAAACTACTAATGGCGCACCTGGCCCAGGGTGCGCCATTAGTATCAAATTATTTTTTTTGAACTAGTGCGCCTGTCCAAATATACTAATGGCGCATCCAGACATAGTGCGCCATTACTAGTTGTAACTAGTAATGGCGCACCTGTCGGAAAGTGCGCCACTAATGTTGTGTTTTTATTATATTTTTATTCCTTTTTTGCAAAAGTACTAATGGCGCACTGTTCCATCGTGTGCCATTACTAGTTTAAACTAGTAATGGCGCACTGTGGAACAGTGCGCCATTAGTATATTTTTTTTGCAAAACTACTAATGGCGCACCACCAGAAGGTGTGCCATTAGTAACCTGGATTACTAATGGCGCATTTAGAGTTGATGCGCCATTAGTAAGTGGGCAGCCCCAATCCCCGGCCGATCCCATCTCACATCTCACATCGCCAATCCCCGGCCGCTGCCCCGACGACCCATGACGCCACCGCCCCTACGTGCGTCGCCGCCCCCGCGCCCCCACCACTGTAGCTCCTCCGCCGCCCACCCTTCTCCGCCCGTAAGCCCCCTCCTCCGCCGCCCACCCTCCTCTGCCGCCCACCCTCCTCCGCCCGCAGGACGACGACCACCGCCACCCGTAAGCCCCCTCCTCCTCCGCCCGTCCTCCTCCGCCCGTAAGCTCCCTCCCCCTAGACTCCCCTCTCTGCTCCTCCCTCCTTGCCCTCTCCCTCTCTGCTCGATCCCCTCCCTTCTCTGTCTCCACCTTCTGTTCTTGACTGTGAGGTGTTTGATTGAATGCCAATTCAAATGATTGATGCAGCCGTGTCCATTGGAGCACCACGACCGTGTCTGTGACCTTGTCTCTGCTCTGCCGCCGTCTACGACCTTGTCTGCGACCACGTCCATCGAAGTGAGTTCTAGTCTGAAACTCTCAATGCTCAAGTCTGGAAGCATCATGGACTCAAGTGTTAGCTAGCTAGATGATAAGAGGGATGCATGAGAAGCTAGCTACACTGCCATGAACTTTGTTTTTCCTTTTGACAAACACTCTTGTTAACATCAGGAATTAAAAATTCAACATAGAACAAGATATATACATAGCTGAAACAAAGAGGTGTGCTTTGAAAGAAAAAAATGTGCACCTGCAAGTGTCCATGATGCATAGGCTATATTTGCCATGGGAGATGGCAATTTTGTTAGATCATGATCCAGAGATTAAAAAAATGCATAGACTATAATTTCCTGGCATGATCAATAGAATAAAAATGTAGAATAAAAAATGCCATGATCCATACACTATAATTTTCATGATGCATAGACTATATTTGCCATGGCCCGGTGCAAAAGAAATTTGCCATGTTGCAAAAAGAAAAGAAATTTGCCATGGTGCACATTGTAAAAACAATGCCATGATCTGTAAAATGCATTTGTCATTCTTTCTGTGTTTGTACAGACTTGCTAAACTATTGATGATTTTTTGTTGGGAGACATATTATATCTGGAATGGAAGCTCACATAAGTTGAGCTGATTTTTGTCCATATGAAAGCAGAGGACCATATGGTCTGTGGCTGGGTTTTGTCTCCGACCATTGTGTCGTGATGAATTTGCAGGTACCCCGAGAGGCCCTTGAGTTTGCCGGAATGTCGATTAACTTCCGTTCTGGCAAATTCGGGTACTCCATATGTCCTATTTTCAGCAAAGGTCATGCTGAAATTTTCCGTGAATTTTAGCATGACTTTGCTAAAAATAGGACATATGGGGTACTTGCGACTAATGCATGGGCCGGGGTATCTTAGTACTTAGTTAAGTAGGATCAACTGCCCCGCCATTCTTGCTGCATTAAACCATAGGTGGCAATAGAGCCAAGTGATTAGTGCCAAGTGATTAGGCCCAACCTAGGGTGCCTCGGCATCGATAAACCCTAAATGATGAAAACTTAACTTGGCTGCCCCGGATGCCTCGGTGTCGATGAGAACCTAAATGATGTACGCTTAGGCTTTTAGGGTGCCTCGGCGTCGATAAACCCTAAATGATGAAAGCTTAGGCTTTTAGGGTGCCTCGGTGTCGACAAACCCTCAATGATGAGACCATGATCTTGTTCCTTGACAATAACCAACTTTTTGACCATTTTTTTCCTATTTAGAGCGAAACATGGCCCACAACGATGAGGCCGGTGGTTCGGGCGGCAAGCAATTCTGGGAGCTGTCCCAGGATATGTCGTCATCATCATCATCGGACGACGAAAGTCTCCCGGCGGAGTGCGACTGGTGCCACGACAATCGAGGTCTGTGCGACATGCCTCACCTGGACGATGATCGGCGCTTCAGCATTAAGCTCCAGGAGACCTTCGAAGTCGAAACGGTACACAACGACGACAAGTGTTATTTTCATAATTAAGCATTACTTCAACTATTTCAACGTGTAATTTTCATCTTTTACCATTCGAGTATAGCTTATCCCATGCCATGCAAGACGCTATGTCTTGGAGAGGATGGATTTTGAAGACCATGAAATTTCTGAAACAAAGAAAATTCACCTAAGGACTCATCACGATGTGGACTTTGAAGTAAATCTATATAATTCTGAGAGCGTAACCCATTTTGGTTGCAAAAATTGGGAAGCATTTTGCAAGATGTATGGTTTTGATGAGGGTATGCTTATCACCATGGATCTTGGTAATCCTGACATCAACCAAGACAATATGGACATTTGGGTCCTTGTTGATACGCCTCCAGTTCTACCGCTATGTGAGTTTCTCAAACATAGTTATTAGCTAATTTATATTGTTTATTTCAAAATAGTTGACAGCTTATTTCCATTGACAGCTTATTTTTATTGTTCAAAGAATGTGCGGGAGATGGTAGACAAAACCCACTACACCGATGGCTCCGAATTAACAACTTACAAGGAGAAAAATCATCTGGTCGGATTTTGTACTGACATTGAAAATTACATTATCCACAAAAAAATTCCTCAACATTATGGTAAATACGTGCCACTAGTGCATGTGTTCAACTACGGTAACTACCATGGAGATACCCTGGTAAGATTTTTACTATTACGACATCCGTGCATCTTTTGCATACTTCTAAAACTAGTACATCATTGCTAACTATGAAGTTATTACTATGTTTTTCAACAGATAATCCCAGAGAATTGTGTGCCTCATATGATGTATCTGAAAGGTAGTGTTAATGTTTTGAACATACAGCCAGGTCATCCTACGAATCTCAACTATCCATACGAGATTTCTAAAAGAAGTGGAGACATGAAAATCAAAGGGTGGAAAAAATGTATGGACAATCGTAAGGAGCTTCTTGGAAGCAAAAGGAAGCGAAGCGCAAGAATTGGAGACATGATGTTCTCCATTCTCCATAATGGAGAGTCAGGGTCTATATTGTTTTATGCTATTTTAGCTTAAATAGGGTATTTAGGTCCTGCCTAATACTGATGATCATGTGCTGATGAACAATTAAGTAGGGTTGGTTCGAAGACTATCAAGATGATGATAGTATGACTTGTTATGAATAACGAGTAGAAGTTGTATGATGATGATTAGTAGGACTTGTTAGGATTAGTATTACTTTCGACAAACTCGACACTCGCGGTCTTGAGACTTGTAATGTTTTATCTTTGTTCGGTCTTTTGTATTCGGAGACTAATCTTCTATTGTATTCGATGAATCTGTTGTTGATGTGTGCTGTCTATATTTTGTCCAATTATACATTTTGTAACCTGTGCAAAAAACAGAAAATAAAAAAAATAAAAAAACCTCATATTCATACTAATGGCGCATCACATCACAGTGCGCCATTAGTATGCCAAAGGATACTAATGGCGCATCATTAAACAGTGCGCCATTAGTATGCCGAAGTTACTAATGGCGCATCTTGTTGTTGTGCGCCATTAGTATGCCAAAGCACCTGGGTATACATGGCCCCCTGGGAGGCATACTAATGGCGCATCTGAGGTGCGCCATTAGTATACCAGATACTCATGGCGCACCAGTGGTGCGCCATTAGTAAAATATACTAATGGCGTGACAATAATTTACTAATGGCGCACCACTAATGCGCCATTAATGGCCAAATTAGGTGCGCCATTAGTAGGCCTTTTCCTAGTAGTGTCTAGCTAATTGCTCCCACTTTCAATATGTATCTAGATTGAGGTTCAAAGTCATCCAGTTCGGTGTCAGAACTTGCATCGACGTAACTCTTTACGACAAACTTTTTGTCACCTCCATAACCAAGAAACATATCCTTATTCCACTAAGGATAATTTTGACCGATGTCCACTGATCCACTCCTGGATCACTATTGTACCCTCTTGCCAAACTCTTGGCGAGGTACACAATAGGTCTGGTACACAGCATAGCATACTTTATAGAACCTATGGTTGAGGCATAGGGAATAACTTTTCATTATCTTTGTATTTTCTGCCATGGTCGAGTTTTGAGTCTTTACTCAACTTCACACCTTGCAACACAGGCAAGAACTCCTTCTTTGACTGTTCCATTTTGAACTACTTCAAAATCTTGTCAAGATATGTACTCATTAGAAAATATATCAAGCGTATTGATCCATATCTATAGATCTTGATGCTCAATATGTAAGTAGCTTCACCGAGTTCTTTCTTTAAAAAACTCCTTTCAAACACTCCTTTATGCTTTCCAGAAAAATGTACATCATTTCCGATCAACAATATGTCATTCACATATACTTATCAGAAAGGTTGTAGTGCTCCCACTCAATTTCTAGTAAATACAGGCTTCACCGCAAGTCTGTATAAAACCATATGCTTTGATCTCTTTATGAAATCATATATTCCAACTCCGAGATGCTTGCACCAGTCCATAGATGGATTAATGGAGCTTGCACACTTTGTTAGCACCTTTAGGATCGACAAAACCTTCTTGTTGCATCATATACAACTCTTCTTTAAGAAATCCATTAAGGAATGCAGTTTTGATATCCATTTGCCAGATTTCATAAAATGTGGCAATTGCTAACATGATTCGGACAGACTTAAGCATCACTACGAGTGAGAAAATCTCATCGCAGTCAACATCTTAACTTGTCGAAAACCTTTTTGCGACAATTCGAGCTTTGTATAGTAATACTACTATCAGCGTTTGTCTTCCTCTTGAAGATCTATTTATTCTCAATGGCTTGCTGATCATTGGGCAAGTCAACCAAAGTCCACACTTTGTTCTTATACATGGATCCCATCTCAGATTTCAAGGCCTCAAGCCATTTTGGGGAATCTTGGCTCATCATCGCTTCCTCATAGTTCGTAGGTTCGTCATGGTCCAGTAACATGATATCCAGAAAGGATTACCGTACCACTCTGGTGCAGACCATACTTTGGTTGACCTACGAGGTTCGGTAGTAACTTGATCTGAAGTTTCATGATCATCATCATTAGCTTCCTCACTAATTGGTGTAGGAATCACAAGAACTGATTTCTGTGATGAACTACTTTCCAATTCTAGAGAAGGTACAATTACCTCATCAAGTTCTAGATTCCTCCCACTCACTTTTTTCGAGAGAAACTCCTTCTCTAGAAAGGATCCACTCTTAGCAACAAAGATCTTGCCTTCGGATCTGTGATAGAAGGTCTACCCAACAGTTTCTTTTGGGTATTCTATGAAGACACACTTCTTCGATTTGGGTTTGAGCTTTATCAAGTTGAAACTTTTTCACATAAGCATCGCAACCCCAAACTTTAAGAAACAACAGCTTAGGTTTTTGCTGAACCATAGTTCATACGGTGTCATCTCAACGGATTTTTAGACGGTGCCCTATTTAATGTGAATGTAGTTGTCTCTAATGCATAACCCCAAAACGATAGTGGTAAATCGGTAAGAGACATCATAGATCGCACCATATCTAATAAAGTACGGTTACGATGTTCGGACACACCATTACACTGTGGTGTTCCAGGTGGCGTGAGTTTCGAAACTATTCGACATTGTTTCAACTGAAGGCCAAACTCGTGACTCAAATATTACGTCTCCGCGATCAGATCGTAGAAACTTTATTTTCTTGTTACGATGATTCTCCACTTCACTCTGAAATTCTCTGAACTTTTCAAATGTTTTGGACTTGTGTTTCATTAAGTAGATATACTCATATCTGCTCAAATCATCTGTGAAGGTCAGAAAATAATGATACCCGCCGCGAGCCTCAACACTCATTGGATCGCATACATCACTATGTATTATTTCTAATAAGTCTGTTTCTCGCTCCATTGTTCCGGAGAACGGAGTCTTAGTCATCTAGCCCATGAGGCATGGTTCGCAAGCATCAAGTGATTCATAATCAAGTGATTCCGAAAGTCCATCAGCATGGAGTTTCTTCATGCGCTTTACACCAATATGACCTAAACGGAAGTGCCACAAATATGTTGCACTGTCATTATTAACTTTGCATCTTTTGGCTTCAATAATATGAATATGTGTATCACTACGATCGAGATACAATAAACCATTTATATTGAGTGTATGACCATAGAAGGTTTTATTCATGTAAATAGAACAACAATTATTCTTTGAATTAAATGAATAACCGTATTGCAATAAACATGATCCAATCATATTTATGCTCAACGCAAACACCAAATAACATTTGTTTTAGGTTCAACACTAATCCCGAAGGTAAAGGGAGTGTGCGATGGTGACCTTATCAATCTTGGAACCACTTCCAACACACATCGTCCCTTCACCCTTAACTAGTCTCTGTTCATTCTGCAACTCCCGTTTCGAGTTACTAATCTTAGCAACTGAACTAGTATCAAATACTGAGGGGTTGCTATAAACACTAGTAAAGTACACATCAATAATATGTTTATCAAATATACGTTTGTTCACTTTGCCATCGTTCTTATTCGCCAAATACTTGGGGCAGTTTTGATTTTAGTGACCAGTCCTTTTGTAGTAGAAGCACTTGGTCTCAAGCTTAGGTCTAGACTTGGGCTTCTTCACTTGAGCAGAAACTTGCTTGCCGTTCTTCTTGAAGTTCCCCTTCTTCCCTTTGCCCTTTTTCTTGAAACTAGTGGTCTTGTCAACCATCAACACTTTGTGCTTTTCTTGATTTCTACCTTTGCCGATTTTAGCATCGCGAAGAGCTTGGGAATTGTTTTTCGTCATCCCTTGCATATTATAGTTCATCAGAAAGGTCTAGTAACTCGGTGATAGTGATTAGAGAACTTTTGTCATTTACTATCTTATCTGGAAGATTAACTCCCATTTGATTCAAGCAATTGTAGTACCCTGACAATCTGAGCACATGATCACTGGTTGAGCTATTCTCCTCCATCTTGTAGGCAAAGTACTGTCAGAGGTCTTATACCTCTTGACACGGGCATGAGTATGAAATACCAATTTCAACTCTTGGAACATCTTATATGCTCCGTGGCGTTCAAAACATTTTTGAAGTCCTGGTTCTAAGCTGTAAAGCATGGTGCACCTAACTATCAAGTAGTCATCATACCGAGCTTGTCAAAACGTTCATAACATCTGCATCTGCTCCTGCAATAGTTCTGTCACCTAGCGGTGCATCAAGGACACAATTTTTCTGTGCAGCAATGAGGACAATCCTCAGATCATGGATCCAATCCACATCATTGCTACTAACATCTTTCAACATAGTTTTTCTCTAGGAACATATCAAAAATAAACGGGGAGCTACATCGCGAGCTATTGATCTACAACATAGATATGCAAAAACTATCAGGACTAAGTTCATGATAAATTTAAGTTCAGTTAATCATATTACTTAAGTACTCCCACTTAGATAGACATCCCTATAATCATCTAAGTGATCACGTGATCCATATCAACTAAACCATGTCCGATCATCACGTGAGATGGAGTAGTTTTCAATGGTGAACATTACTATGTTGATCATATCTACTATATGATTCACGCTCGGCCTTTCGGTCTTAGTGTTCTGAGGCCATATCTGCATATGCTAGGCTCGCCAAGTTTAACCCGAGTATTCTTCTTGTGCAAAACTGGCTTGCACCCGTTGTATGTGAACGTAGAGCTTATCACACCCGATCATCACGTGGTGTCTCAGCACGAAGAACTGTCGCAACGGTGCATTCTCAGGGAGAACACTTATACCTTGAAATTTTAGTAAGGTATCATCTCATAATGCTACCGTCGTACTAAGAAAAATAAGATGCATAAAAGATAAACATCACATGCAATCAAAATATGTGACATGATATGGCCATCAACATCTTGTGTCTTTGATCTCCATCTCCAAAGTACCGTTGTGATCTCTATCGTCACCAGCATGACACCATGATCTCCATCATCTTGATCTTTATCAATGTGTCGTCACATTGTAGTCTTGCCAACTATTGCTTTTGCAACTATTGCTATCGCATAGCAATAAAGTAAAGCAATTATATGGAGCTTGCATCTTATGCAATAAAGAGACAACCATAAGGCTCTTGCCAGTTGCCGATAACTTTAATAAAACATGATCATCTCATACAACAATTTATATCTCATCACATCTTGACCATATCACATCACAACATGCTCCGCAAAAACAAGTTAGACATCCTCTACTTTGTTGTTGCAAGTTTTACGTGGCTACTACGGGCTTAGCAAGAACCGTTCTTACCGACGCATTAATACCACAATGTAGTATAGTGATTGCTTTTTGATCTTCAGAAAGAACCCTGTTCATTGAAACCGATTCAACTAAAGTTGGAGAAACAGACACCCACTAGCCACCTGTGTGCGAAGCACGTCGGTAGAACCAGTCTCGCGTAAGCGTACGCGTAATGCCGGTCTGAGCCGCTTCATCCAGCAATACCGCTGAATCAAGAATCAACTAGTGACGGCAAGCAATATGTATATACCCATGCCCACAACTCCTTTGTTTTCTACTCGTGCATATAACATCTATGCATAGACCTGGCTCAGATGCCACTGTTGGGGAACATAGTAATTTCAAAAATTTCCTACGCACACGCAAGATCTATCTAGGTGATGCATAGCAACGAGAGGGGAGAGTGTTGTCTACATACCCTTGTAGACCGAAATCGGAAGCGTGATGACAACGCGGTTGATGTAGTCATACGTCTTCACGGTCCGACCGATCCTAGCACTGAAGGTACGGCACCTCCGCGATCTGCACACGTTCAGCTCAGTGATGTCCCACGAACTCTAGATCCAGCTGAGGTCGAGGAAGAGTTTCATCAGCACGACGACATGATGATGGTGATGATGAAGTTACCGATGCAGGGCTTCGCCTAAGCACTACAACGATATGACCGAGGTGGAAATCTGTGGAGGGGGACACCGCACACGGCTAAACAATCAACTTGTGTGTCTATGGGATGCCCCCTGGCCACGTATATAAAGGAGGGGAGGGAAGAGGTGGCCGGCCCTAAGGGGGCGCGCAAGGTGTAGGGAATCCTACTAGGATTCCCTAGTCCAAGTAGGATTCCCCTCCTCTTTCCTATTCAGAGTAGGAGAGAAGGAAATAGAGGGAGAGGGAGAAGGAAAAGGGGGGCTGCGCCCCCACCCCTTGTCCAATTCGGTTTGGGCAGGGGGAGGCGCACGCCACCTCTTGGCCCTTCTCCCCTCTCTCCACTAAAGCCCAATAAGGCCCATTACTTCTCCCGGTGAATTCCTGTAACTCCCCGGTACTCCGAAAAATACCCGAATCACTCGGAACCTTTGTGATGTCCGAATATAGCCTTCCAATATATCGATCTTTATGTCTCGACCATTTCGAGACTCCTCGTCATGTCCTTGATCTCATCCGGGACTCCGAACAACCTTTGCTACATCAAATCACATAACTCATAATACCAATCGTCATCGAACGTTAAGCGTGCGGACCCTACAGGTTCGTGAACTATGTAGACATGACCGAGATACATCTCCGGTCAATAACCAATAGAGGAACCTGGATTCTCATATTGGTTCCTACATATTCTACGAAGATCTTTATGGGTCAAACCGCATAATAACATACGTTGTTCCCTTTGTCATCGGTATGTTACTTGCCCGAGATTCGATCATTGGTATCATCATACCTAGTTCAATATCGTTACCGGCAAGTCTCTTTACTCGTTCTGTAATGCAACATCCCGTAACTAACTCAATAGTCACATTGCTTGCAAGGCTTATAGTGATGTGCATTACCAAAAGGGCCCAAAGATACCTCTCCGACAATCGGAGTGACAAATCCTAGTCTCGACCTATGCCAACTCAACAAACACCATTGGATACACCTGTAGAGCATCTTTATAATCACCCAGTTACGTTGTGATGTTTGATAGCACACTAAGTGTTCCTCCGGTATTCGGGAGTTGCATAATCTCATAGTCATAGGAACATGTATAAGTCATGAAGAAAGTAATAACAATAAACTAAACGATCATAGTGCTAAGCTAACGGAGGGGTCTTGTCCATCACATCATTCTCTAATGATGTGGTCCCGTTCATCAAATGACAACACATGTCTATGGCTAGGAAACTTAACCATCTTTGATTAACAAGCTAGTCTAGTAGAGGCATACTAGGGACACTCTGTTTGTCTATGTATTCACACATGTACTAAGTTTCTAGTTAATACAATTCTAGCATGAGTAATAAACATTTATCATGATATAAGGAAATATTAATAACAACTTTATTATTGCCTCTAGGGCATATTTCCTTCAGAGGAATCTCCCGGAAACTCGGCAGTCCGACAGACGTCTCCTCTGTCGCCGCAGTGTGAATGCCGCATGGCGTCGCTCTGTCTCGTCGCCCGAGACCATATCCAGCTATTTAAGCCGGCCAACGTCCCCCAACCCTAGCCTATCCACCTCCTACCTCTCTGCGACATAACCCGAGCCCATCTGCCTCCTCTCCCCCGCTCTCCCCATGCCCCCCGTCATCACCATGGTCCGGCAGAAGATCACCACGTACTCTATGCTCATGCCAGAGCATCGGTACCAGATCGCGAAAGAGATCCGGGTAAGGTGTGCCGCCTGCATCGCTGCCGGGCTGCGAAGGAGGAGGAGCAGCAGCCAGAGGAGGAGGACGGAGATTAGTTGCTAGAGCCGATGGACATGGAGGATCGGCGGAGTACGAGGTGGAGGAGCCTGCTCCGGGTTTCAACATGGAGGACGTGGAGGGGAAGTTTGCCATCGCCCAAGCCGCGAAGATGGCGGAGCAGCAGGCCATCCTAGAGTTCATCCAGGATGAGGCCTATGTGGAGGCTAACCTTCAGTTCCTCCGGCAGCAGCGAGCGGTGACCGACATGCTCTTCGTCGAACTCGATGCAGAGATAGAGGAGGAGGACGGAGCTGCAACTGCCACCCATGTACCCGGAGCCGGGCACGGAAATAGTCGACATCTCAGACAAGGAGTGGCCTAGGTGATCTACGCAGTACGTAGGTTTTTTGTTCCTTTGCATGCTTTTGTGTGGATTTAAGAATTCTAGTATGAGTTGTCCCGATGCAGTTGTGCAAATTTGAGCGTTTATCGGTCACTGCCCGCGGATGCACCGGGGAGCGTCTGTAGGCGTTTGAGGGGTCATATTTGTCATATGTGGTTGTAGATGCTCTTAGGGTGGTCCTAAGCCACCCTCCTTATTGTTGTGGAACGCAATAATTTCAAAAAAAAATTCCTACGCACATGCAAGATCCATCTAGGTGATGCATAGCAACGAGAGGGGAAGAGTGTTGTCCATGTCCCTCGTAGACCGTAAGCGGAAGCGTTATGACAACGCGGTTGATGTAGTCGTACGTCTTCACGATTCGACCGATCCTAGCACCGAAGGTACGACACCTCCGTGATGTGCAAACGTTCAGCTCGGTGACGTACCGCGAACTCTAGATCCAGTTGAGTGTCGAGGGAGAGTTTCTTCAGCACGACGTCGTGATGACGGTGATGATGAAGCTACCGGCGCAGGGCTTCTCCTAAGCACTAGAAGTATATGACCGAGGTGGATTATGGTGGAGGGGGCACCGCACACGGCTAAACAACCAACTTTGATGTGTTCTAGGGTGCCCCCCTCCCCACGTATATAAAGGAGGGAGGGGGAGGCCGGCTGGCCCTCTAGGCGTGCCAAGGGGGGAGGAGTCCTCCTCCTAGTAGTAGGACTCCCCCCTTTCCTAGTCCCACTAGGAAAAGAAGGAAGAGGGAGAAGGAGGAAAGGGGGGGCACCCAATTCGGATTGGGCTTGGGGGGCGCGCCCTTCTCCTGGCTGCCTTCTCTTCTCTCCCACTAAGGCCCAATAAGGCTCATTGACTCCCCGGGGGGTTCCATAACCCCCCCCCCCCCGGTACTCCGGTAAATGCCCGAACTCATCCGGAACCCTTCTGATATCCAAACATAGCCTTCCAATATATCAATCTTTATGTCTCGACCATTTTGAGACTCCTCGTCATGTCCGTGATCACATCTGGGACTCCGAACTACCTCCGGTACATCAAAACACATAAACTCATAATACCGATCGTCATCGAACGTTAAGCGTGCGGACCCTACGGGTTCGAGAACTATGTAGACATGACCGAGACTCATCTTCGGTCAATAACCAATAGCGGAACCTGGATGCTCATATTGTTTCCTACATATTCTACGAAGATCTTTATCGGTCAAACCGCATAAAAACATACGTTATTCCCTTTGTCATCGGTATGTTACTTTCCCGAGATTCGATCGTCAGTATCATCATACCTAGTTCAATCTCGTTACTGGCGAGTCTCTTTACTCATTCTGTAATGAATCATCCCGTAACTAACTCATTAGTCACATTGCTTGCAAGGCTTATAGTGATGTGCATTACTGAGAGGGCCCAGAGATACCTCTCCGACAATCGGAGTGAAAAATCCTAATCTCGATCTATGCCAACTTGACAAACACAATCGGAGACACATGTAGAGCATCTTTATAATCACCCAGTTATGTTGTGACATTTGATAGCACACTAAGTGTTCCTCCGGTATTCGGGAGTTACATAATCTCATAGTCATAGGAAAATGTATAAGTCATGATGAAAGCAATATCAATAAAACTAAACGATCATTTATGCTAAGATAACGGATGGGTCTTGTCCATCACATCATTCTCTAATGATGTGATCCCGTTCATCAAATGACAACACATGTATATGGCTAGGAAACTTAATCATCTTTGATTAACGAGCTAGTCTAGTAGAGGCATACTAGGGACACTCTGTTTTGTCTGTATATTCACACATGTACTAAGTTTCCGGTTAATACAATTCTAGCATGAATAATAAACATTTATCATGATTTAAGGAAATATAAATAACAACTTTATTATTGACTCTAGGGCATATTTCCTTCAATCTCCCACTTGCACTAGAGTCAATAATCTAGTTCACCTCTCCATGTGATTTTACACCAATAGTCCACATCCTTTTGTGATTAGTTCACATCGCCATGTGACTAATACCCAAAGGGTTTTACTAGAGTCAATAATCTAGTTCACATCGCTATGTGATTAACACCCAAAGAGTGATCATGTTTTGCTTGTGAGAGAAATTTAGTCTATGGGTCTACAACATTCAGATCCGTATGTATCTATACTACCTAAATAGTTAATCCCCACTATTATAATTCTCTTGACATGCAACCTATCCACCTCATCAACCTTGCCACCTAAGCATTTTTCAACCAATGGTGTGATTCAAATCTGGTAATAAAAATGAGATATTAAACTCTGGTGATTAATCGAACTAGGTCTCCTCCGTCTTCCATTACCGATGAGTCCGTTTAAAACCTATTAAAGAGAAGCCCATCAGTCATCTCTCCTCTCCCTCGAGTCAGCCGAGCCCATCGACCCCCGTGTTTCTCCCCAGATCCTGAGGTGTTCCCCTTCTCAGTACCTAAGCGAGCATCAAGCCAGGCCCGGCCACGCGGGCGCCCGCGTCCGTGGTTTCATGGTCCTCTTGAGCTGCCGGTCTAAATCTGTGGTGCCATGGTCTGGAGTTGTTGGCGATGGCGGTCTCAGCCGTGGGCCGGACGCGAGTGGTGGATCTAGCTCCTGATCGGTTGACTAGAATCCTCAGTCTTGGAGGCCGCGATGGAGCAGGAGGTGCGGCCTAGCAGGGGCCAACGCGGCGGCAGCACACGGTTAAGAACCTGCGGTCGCTCTCCTTCGAGGATCCGTCACGGGCGCTGGCGATGATGAACATGGACTCCTTCACCCTGTACGAGCTCAAGTCCGTCACAAATCCACCTCCAAGTTCCTCGATGAGGTCGGCTTCGGCTTTGGCCCCATCTACAGGGACTGCGTTGACAGCGGCCTTCGCCCGGGCCTCGCCCCGCAGCAAGTCATCGTCAAGTACCTCGACCTCGAGAACAACGGCATCCAGGTGTACCATGATTTGTTGGTACGTCGCTCTTCTCCGGTGCCACTGAGTCCAGTCATCAACCATAGATCGTTGGTTGGTTCATTGGTTTGGTGATGACCGATTGATTTTTTTTTGTTTGGTCGAACAGGGAGAGGTGATGTATCTGGGGATGATGACCAACCTGCACGGCTGCACCTCCATATGAGTAGGATGTCCTGCTGCTGACCTGCTGTGTGTCCGTCATGGGTTCACGGCAACAGCGGCGAACTTCCGAATACATCGACAGGTTCTATACTTTGTTCTTCGGGATTTTTCCTGTCTTCAGTATTTCCTTATGAAAAAAGGTCACATTCAGCGTACACAACCGATCGAAATCATCCCTCTCGTGCCTTTCTTCCAGAGACGTAACCCGACTGATCGAGCCAAAAGGATCCTACCGCAGTGCGTGCTACTGCTACACCAGTTTCTCAACTCCCCCACTTAGCTTTCATTATGGATTTTAATAACCACAAGTGCATACAGGAATCCAAGTAAATAGTAACGGTAATTATTAACAGATTACATATGTTTTCGCTTCGTCTCCCTCTTACCTTGATCTCAAACAGTACTCCACCACTATTAAATCACTCTACTGAAACGGCTCTACAGGTCCATCATTTCAGCTTCAGGTTCAACCGTCTCTTTAAATTGCCACCATGGCTGGAGAGGCGTGTATATTGCCCCTGGCCATCAATTCGTAGTTAGAAACATGTATATAGTGCGATCATCATCCGATACACCCGCCTGCTCGAGTCGTTCTCTCTGCCACCGCCGTGCACACTGTAATAGCTGTCTGCTCCCAGTTTTCATCCTCCCATGCTTCCTCTTATCCCTAGGCTTATGGCTTTAAATTTGTCAGGTTACGCTCTACCTTGAAAGGTGCTCGAGGTTTTGTCAGCAAGAGCCACCACTGCTGTTTCTTAGGTATCTTGCTATTTGCACTCATCCTTAATTTCCTTATTTACACTGAATGAGCACATGCATCTTTTTGTCTTCTATTATGTTAATTTAGTTGTTCGCATGAAACTCCCATCTCTGAATTTTAAGTTGCTACATTGGATAAGCATGAAACTTATGCTTGGAGTAGATAACATAACAAGTTGCTCCCATGCATTCTTGCATGCAATGTATTTCTTTTAAAAAAGTTAGATATAAACTAAATCAACAATAGCTGCTTCCTGTAAGGCAATTTCCCTTTGTATGATTCGCAAAGATGGTTAGAGCTTTTTTTTTGAGCCATCCTTTTAGTCCTTTAGTCTCAGGTTTCGTTTCTCACTAGGCTAATTGTACAAGTTTAACCTTTGCAATAATGTTGTTTTGGTCTGTCTGGGCACATGCACATCTAAGTGATTCAATCAAACATAAAAAAGGAAAAAAAGAAAAAGAAAATACTTGCACGATTCTCCATATAGAATAAATAACATAAGACTTGGATGTGCAATACATAGGGCTCATCTAGATGTGCTTCAGGAAAACCATTTTTTTGCCACACGTAGGACAGTGTTAACCACATGCAAGAATCCCATGAACTACTCTAACTTCCTAGAATTAGGTGCACTGTTGCTAAAATCACTCATATTTTATCAATAGGCTGATCAAGTTAAATTTTAGTCAAGAATACTCACAATACATGATGGTCCAATGCAAATATCTGCATTAATAAAAATATCTCTTTCGGATAGTTTTATTGTGCTTATTTATTATCTTTTTTAAGAAAAAAAATACCAAAGTCAGAAGGACACAAGGCACTATACCATCCAGCCACTCCATTTACTACGAGATCCGCCTAATGGGTGAAGCTACATTTGGACTTGGGTATACATTTATGGGCTAAGATACGTAGGGACTTGACTGTACAAATGTACTCAAAATTTTTTTTTTTGCAAAACTTTGTAGTACCTATGTACAATTCACATGCAAAACTGTAAATCTTGGTACTATACAATATTGTTTGTATGTTGGATCCGCTACCGTTCCTATATGATGAGACTGGAGATCTATTGTTCGCATGTATTCAAATTTTATTCTCGATAACTTTATTACTGAAAATTCCCACAGCAACGCGCGGGGTATTGCCTAGTTTTGCAAATTTCTATGTCTACAATACTCTGCACGGAGCTACTCTAGCTTATTGCTCCCATTTTTAATATGTATCTAGATTGAGACTTAGAGTCATCTAGATCGATGTCAAAAGCTTGCATTGAGTAACTCTTTATGAGGAACTTTTTTATCACCTCCATAGCCGAGAAATATTTCTTAGCCATGTAAGGATAATTTTGACCGTTGTCCAGTGATCTACTCCTATATCACTATTGTACTCCCTTGCCAAAATCATGCTAAGATATACAATAGGTCCGGTACACAGCATAGCATACTTTATAGAACCTATGACTGATGCATAGAGAATGACTTTCATTCTCTTTCTATTTTCTATCGTGGTCATGTTTTGAGTCTGACTCAACTTCACACCTTGGAACACAGGCAAGAACCCTTTCTTTGCTTGATCCATTTTGAACTTCTTCAAAACTTTATCAAGGTATGTGCTTTGTGAAAGTCCAATTAAGCGTCTTGATCTATCTCTATAGATCTTGATGCCCAATATATAAGCAGCTTCACCAAGGTCTTTCATTGAAAAACCCCTTTCAAACACTCCTTTATGCTTTCCAAAAAATTCTACATCATTTCCGATCAACAATATATATATATATGTCATTCACATATACTTATCAGAAAGGTTGTAGTGCTCCCATTCACTTTCTTGTAAATACAGACTTCACCGCAAGTCTGTATAAAACTATATGCTTTGATCAACTTAACAAAGCGTATATTCCAACTTTGAGATGCTTGCACCAGTCCATAGATGAATCACTGGAGCTTGCACATTTTATTAGCACCTTTAGGATTGACAGAAGCTTCTCGTTGCATCATATACAACTCTTCTTTAATAAATCCATTAAGGAATGTAGTTTCAATATCCATTTTGTAACACCCACAATGCGGCTATATCTCCCACATGTCGGGGCACGACTTAGAGGCATAGCCGCATGGTAGGCATGTCGCAAGAGGGGTAATCTTTACACATCCCATGTACTGAATAAGAAAGGGATAAAGTGTCGGCTTACAATCACCACTTCACACAATACATAAATATATCATACATCATCCGAGGTACAATCAAAGGTCCGACTGTGGAACCAAAATAAAGAAAGAGAACCCCAACTGCTAGATCCCCAATCGTCCCAACTGGGCTCCTCTACTGATCATCTGGAAAAGAAACATAGTAACCACCCGAATCCTCGTCGTCGAACTCTCACTTGAGTTCGGTAGCGTCCCCTGCACTGGCATCATCGGCACCTGCATCGGTTTGGAAGTATTTGTGAGTCACGGGGACTCAGCAATCTCACACCCTCGCGATCAAGACTATTTAAGCTTAAAGGTAGGAAAGGGTAGTGAGGTGGAGCTGCAGCAAAGCACTAAGCACATATGGTGGCTAACTTACGCAAAAGAGAGCGAGAAGAGAAGCAAAGCACGGCCGAGAAGCTAATAGTGATCAAGAAGTGATCCTGAAGCTACTTACATTCAAGCATAACACGAGACCGTGTTCTTTTCCCGAACTCCGCTGAAAAGAGACCATCACGGCTACACATGCGGTTGATTCATTTTAATTAAGTTATGTGTCAAGTTTTCTACAAACGGATATTAACAAATTCCCATCTGCCCATAACCGTGGGCACGGCTTTCAAAAGTTCAAAACCCTGCAGGGGTGTCCCAACTTAGCCCATCACAAGCTCTCACGGTCAATGAAGGATATTCCTTCTCCCGGGAAGACCCGATCAGTCTCAGAATCCCGGTTTCAAGACATTTCAACAATGGTAAAACAAGACCAGCAAAGCCACCCGATGTGCCAACAAATCCCGATAGGAGTCGCACGTATCTGTTCTCTGGGAAACACCGGATGATACAAGCTACGAGTAAACCCAACCCTCGAGTTTCCCCGAGGTGGCCCCGCAGGCGGCTCGGTTCGAACCAACACTCAGAGGAGCACTGGCCGGGGGGGGGGGGGGGGGGTTAAATAGATGACCCTCGGGCTCGCGAAAACCCAAGGGAAGGTTATAGGTTGTTAGGAAAATGTAAAACCAAGGTTGGGCCTTGCTGGAGGAGTTTTATTCAAAGCAAACTGTCAAGGGGTTCCCATAACACCCAACTGCGTGAGGAACGCAAAATCAAGGGACATAACACCGGTATGACGGAAACTAGGGCGGCAAGAGTGGAACAAAACACTAGGCATAAGGCCGAGCCTTCCACCCTTTACCTAGTATATAGATGCATTAATTAAATAAGATATATTGTGATATCCCAACAATATCCATGTTCCAACATGGAACAAACTTCAGCTTCACCTGCAACTAGCAATGCTATAAGAGGGGCTGAGCAAAGCGGCAACATAGCCAAACAACGGTTTGCTAGGACAAGGTGGGTTAGAGGTTTGACATGGTAATATGGGAGGCATGATAAAGCAAGTGGTAGGTAGCGTGACATAGCGATAAAACGAAAGACTAGCAAGCAAAGATAGAAGTGATTTCTAGGGTATGGTCATCTCGCCTGAAATCCCGCAAGGAAGAAGAACGACTCCATGAAGAAGACAAACGGACGTAGTCGAACGAATCCTCACCACTCCGGAACGAAACCGAAGCTAACGAGAGAAGCAACCCGGAAAGAAGCAAGCAACATAGTAAACAACCATCGCATAAACATGGCATGATGCGCAAAGATGTATGATGCATGTCCGGTTTAAATATGCATGGCATGGCAAAGTGCACAAACAATACTACAAATTAAGTGGAGCTCAATATGCAACGAGTTGCATATTCACGGAACACCACATACATTTATTTAGTTCTCTCCCGTTAGGTACTCAACAATATTAAATGTTGTTTAAACATGGCAAGAGGGTGAAGCATGAGAAAAAAATAGTTAGGCATTTTAAATGAAGCTGGAAACATCAAACAACAATTCCGGTAATTCCCCATATGCATTTAGCAATTTGAAGCAAACAACAAATTAAACATTCTTGAAGTTGTTATCATGATGCGGATGACATTGCAAGTTTTAAGCAATTTTATGAAAATGTTGATATGAAAATGATATGGAGCATTTGTCGCCATGGCGGAAGGAAAAGGGGCCACGGAAACGAATCCGAAAATATTGCCATGGCAACATAATGCTTCTGGTAGCTCATGGAGATACTGGTAACCCACAAGTATAGGGGATCGCAACAGTTTTCGATGGTTGAGTATTCAACCCAAATTTATTGATTCGACACAAGGGGAGCCAAAGAATATTCTCAAGTATTAGTAGCTGAGTTGTCAATTCAACCACACTTGGAAACTTAATATCTGCAGCAAAGTATTTAGTAGAAAAGTAATATGATAGTAGTGGTAACGGTAGCAAAAGGTAATGATAGCAAAAGTAATGTTTTTGGTATTTTATAGTGATGATAGCAATAGCAACGGAAAAATAAATAAGCGAAGAACAATATATGGAAAGCTCGTAGGCAATGGATCGGTGATAGAGAATTATGCCGGATGCGGTTCATCATGTAACAGTCATAACCTAGGGTGACACAGAACTAGCTCCAATTCATCAATGTAATGTAGGCATGTATTCCGAATATAGTCATACGTGCTTATGGAAAAGAACTTGCATGGCATCTTTTGTCCTACCCTCCCGTGGCAGCGGGGTCCTATCAGAAACTAAGGGATATTAATGCCTCCTTTTAATAGAGTACCGGACCAAAGCATTAACACAGAGTGAATACATGAACTCCTCAAACTACGGTCATTTCTGAGAGTAGTCCCGATTATTGTCACTTCGGGGTTGCCGGATCATAACACATAGTAGGTGACTATAGACTTGCAAGATTGGATCAAGAACTCTCATATATTGATGAAAGCATAATAGGTTTAGATCTGAAATCATGGCACTCAGGCCCTAGTGACAAGCATTAAGCATAGCAAAGTCATAGCAACATCAATCTCAGAACATAGTGGATACTAGGGATCAAACCCTAACAAAACTAACTCGATTACATGATAAATCTCATCCAACCCATCACCGTCCAGCAAGACTACGATGGAATTACTCACGCACGGCGGTGAGCATCATGAAATTGGTGATGGAGGAAGGTTGATGATGACGATGGCGATGGATTCCCCTCTCCGGAGCCCCGAACGGATTCCAGATCAGCCCTCCCGAGAGGTTTTAGGGCTTGGCGGCGGCTCCGTATCATAAAACACGATGATTCCTTCTCTCTATTTTTTTTCTCCCGGAAAGCAAATATATAGAGTTGGAGTTGAGGTCGGATGAGCTCCAGGGGGCCCACGAGGTAGGGGGCGCGCCTAGGGGGGGCAGGAGCGCCCCCACCCTCATGGCTAGGGTGTGGGCCCCCTGGTCTTCATCTTTTGCAAGGATTTTTTGATTATTTACAAAAGGACGTTCCGTGAAGTTTCAAGTCATTCCGAGAACTTCTGTTTCTGCACATAAATAATACCATGGCAATTCTGCTGAAAACAACGTCAGTCCGGGTTAGTTCCATTCAAATCATGCAAGTTAGAGTCCAAAACAAGGGCAAAAGTGTTTGGAAAAGTAGATACGGCGAAGACGTATCAACTCCCCCAAGCTTAAACCTTTGCTTGTCCTCAAGCAATTCAGTTGACAAACTGAAAGTGATAAAGAAAAAAAATTACAAACTCTGTTTGCTCTTGTTGGTGTAAATATGTAAAGCCAGCATTCAAGTTTTCAGCAAAGATTATAAATTAACCATATTCACAATAATGCTTAGGTCTCATGTTTACTCATATCAATGGCATAATCAGCTAGCAATCAATAATAATAAATCTTGGATGACAACACTTTCTCAAAACAATCATAATATGATATAACAAGATGGTATCTCGCTAGCCTTTCTGAGACCGCAAAACATAAATGTAGAGCACCTTTAAAGATGAAGGACTGACTAGACATTGTAATTCATGGTAAAAGAGATCCAGTCAAGTCATACTCAATGTAAACTAACAGTAATGAATCAAATGACAGCGGTGCTCTCCAACTGGTGCTTTTTAATAAGAGGATGATGACTCGACATAAAAGTAAATAGATAGGCCCTTCGCAGAGGGAAGCAGGGATTTGTAGAGGTGCCAGAGCTCGGTTTTGAAATAGAGGTGAATAATATTTTGAGCGGTATACTTTCATTGTCGACATAACAACCAAGAGATGGCGATATCTTCCATGCTACACACATTATAGGCGGTTCCCAAATAGAATGGTAAGGTTTATACTCCCCCTCCACCAACAAGCATCAATCCACGGCTTGCTCTAAAGAACGAGTGCCTCCAACTAACAAGAGTTCCAGGGGGAGTTTTTGTTTGCAATTATTTTGATTTAGTTTGCATAAAGCATGGGACTGGGAATCCCGGTGACCAGCCATTTTCTCGTGAGTGAGGAGCGGAGTCCACTCCTCTTGAGAATATCCTGCCTAACATGGAAGATACGGACATCCCTAGTTGATACACGAGCTATTCGAGCACACAAAACATGATAATTATTTGAAGGTTTAGAGTTTGACACATACAAATTTACTTGGAACGATAGGTAGATACCGTCTATAGGTAGGTATGGTGGACTCATATGGAACAACTTCGGGGTTTATGGAGTTGGATGCACAAGCAGTATTCCCACTTAGTACAGGTGAAGGCTAGCAAAATACTGGGAATCGACCAGCTAGAGAGCGACAACATTCATGAACATGCATTAAAATTAATCAACACCGAATGCAAGTATGAGTAGGATATAATGCACCATGAACTCAAATATCGTAGAGGCTATGTTGATTTTATTCCAACTACATGCGTGAACATGTGCCAAGTCAAGCCACTCGAATCGTTCAAAAGAGGATACCACCTTATCATACCACATCACAACCATTTTAATAGCATGTTGGCACGCAAGGTAAACCATTATAAGCTCCTAGCTAATCAAGCATGGCATAAGAAACTATGATCTCTAGTTGTCATTGCAAACATGTTTATTCATAATAGGCTGAATCAGGAACGATTAACTAATCATATTTACAAAAACAAGAGAGGTCGAGTTCATACAAGCTTTTCTCATCTCAGTCAGTCCATCATATATCATCATAATTGCCTTTCACTTGCGCGACTGAACGATGTGAATAATAATAATAGTGCGTGTGCATTGGACTAAGCTGGAATCTGTGATCATTCAATAAACAGGAGAAGACAAGGCAATATGGGCTCTTGGTTAAATCAATAATAATGCATATAAGAGACACTTCAACAATTAAATCATGGTCTTCTCTTATCGATCCCCAAAGAAAAGAAAAGAAATAAAACTATTTACACGGGAAAGCTCCCAACAAGCAAAAAGAAGAACAAGAAATCTTTTTGGGTTTTCTTTTTAATTACTACTACAAGCATGGAAATTAAAACTAGCTAAAAGCTACGACTATTTTTTTGGGTTTTTCTTAAGGTTTATTAAGCACACAAGAAGAAAGCATAAAAAGGAAAATAAACTAGCATGGATGATACAATGAAAAAGTATGAGCACCAACATCTAGAAATGACTGTGTGAACATGAATATAATGTCGATGAGAAATACGTACTCCCCCAAGCTTAGGCTTTTGGCCTAAGTTGGTCTATGGCCACAGTTGTCCTGGCGGATATCCATAGTAATAGTTGGGGTCGTACTGTGAAGAAGAAGACTCTGATTGCCACTGGTTGGCAATCATCTCCGGATCCCACTGGTAATTAGACTGTCGTGGATGATCAACTTGTGGTTCCGACTCTGGCTCTGTGGCTGATGTAGGGTTCCGGTAGGCGTGAATGGCCTCTAGCGGAACAAGGTACTTACTGTTCGCGTTGGTCGTGGAGGAAGGCAGTGAGGCCTCTGCGGTGCGAGGCAGATTATATTTGGGCCTCTCTGCTTTTTCATTTTTCTTTTCCTTCGAGTTTCGGCTCGATGAGCCCCTCAAAAGCTCTTCATTATTTCTGAAAAATTCTGAAATTTTTAGTAACTTCAAAATAAAAGTAAACCAAACTCAACAAAATTGATAGCAACTACTCCTACAAGTGCCTAGAGCATATATCATGCATTAGAACTACTTGGAACCATATAAATTTAACATGCAAGCTCAAGAACATGGTCACCTAGGCAGCATAAATTTGTGATGAATAAAGCACTAGAACAAAAACTAATTGGACCAATGGAGGAGTCACATACCAAGGAACAATCCCCCAAGCAGTTTTGTGAGAGGTGCTTCGAGCAAGGAGATCAAAAATGGCAGCAAAATGAGCTTGGACTCGGGTTTGAGCTGGATATTGGTGTTTGTGGGAGGAAGGAGTGTGTGGGTCAAGGAATAAGTGGAGGAGGGCCACCATGGGCCCACGAGGCAGGGGGGCGCGCCCAGGGGGGTAGGGCGCGCCCTCCACCCTCGTGGCCAGGTGGATGCCCCCCGTGTTGTGTTCTCAGTGTCAAATATTCTCAAATATTCCAAAAAACATATTTAAATTTCAGGGCATTTGGAGAACTTTTATTTTCGGGGTATTTTTATATTGCACGGATAAATCAGATAACAGGCGGAAAATACTTATTTTTATTTTATTTAATATAAATTACAGAAAGAAAAAGGAGGGTACAGAAGGTTGTGCGTTCTAGTTTCATCCATCTCATGCTCATCAAAAGGAATCCACTAACAAGGTTGATCATGTTGGGGAACGTAGTAATTTCAAAAATTTCCTACGCACACGCAAGATCATGGTGATGCATAGCAATGAGAGGGGAGAGTGTGATCTACGTACCCTTGTAGACCGACAGCGGAAGCGTTAGCACAACGCGGTTGATGTAGTCGTATGTCTTCACGGCCCGACCGATCAAGCACCGAAACTACGGCACCTCCGAGTTTTAGCACACATTCAGCTCGATGACGATCCCCAGACTCTGATCCAGCAAAGTGTCAGGGAAGAGTTTCGTCAGCACGACAGCGTGATGACGATCTTGATGTACTACCGTCGCAGGGCTTCGCCTAAGCACCGCTACAATATTACCGAGGATTATAGTGGAAGGGGGCACCGCACACGGCTAAGAATATGATCACGTGGATCAACTTGTGTGTCTATGGGTGCCCCCTACCCCCGTATATAAAGGATCCAAGGGGGAGGGGCTGGCCGGCCAAGAGGAGGGCGCATGAGGAGTCCTACTCCTACCGGGAGTAGGACCCCCCCCCCCAATCCTAGTCCTAATAGGATTCCTCGAGGGAGAGAGAGAGAGAGAAGGGGGCCGGCCACCTTTCCTAGTCCTAATAGGACTAGGGGAGGGGGGAGGCGCGCAGCCCACCTTGGGCTGCCCCTTTCACCTTTCCACTAAAGCCCACTAAGGCCCATATGGTTCCCGGGGGGTTCCGGTAACCTCCCGGTACTCCGGTAAAATCCCGATTTCACCCAGAACACTTCCAATATCCAAACATAGGCTTCCAATATATGAATCTTTATGTCTCGACCATTTCAAGACTCCTCGTCATGTCCGTGATCTCATCCGGGACTCCAAACAACCTTCGGTACATCAAAATGCATAAACTCATAATAACTGTCATCGTAACGTTAAGCGTGTGGACCCTACGGTTCGAGAACAATGTAGACATGACCGAGACACGTCTCCGGTCAATAACCAATAGCGGGACCTGGATGCCCATATTGGCTCCTACATATTCTATGAAGATCTTTATCGGTCAGACCGCATAACAACATACGTTGTTCCCTGTGTCACCGGTATGTTACTTGCCCGAGATTCGATCGTCGGTATCCAATACCTAGTTCAATCTCATTACCGGCAACTCTCTTTACTCGTTCTGTAATACATCATCCCGCAACTAACTCATTAGTTGCAATGCTTGTAAGGCTTAAGTGATGTGTATTACCGAGAGGGCCCAGAGATACCTCTCCGACAATCGGAGTGACAAATCCTATTCTCGAAATACGCCAACCCAACATCTACCTTTGGAGACACCTGTAGTGCTCCTTTATAATCACCCAGTTACGTTGTGACGTTTGGTAGCACCCAAAGTGTTCCTCCGGCAAACGGGAGTTGCATAATCTCATAGTCATAGGAACATGTATAAGTCATGAAGAAAGCAATAGCGTCATACTAAACGATCGGGTGCTAAGCTAATGGAATGGGTCATGTCAATCAGATCATTCAACTAATGATGTGATCTGGTTAATCAAATAACAACTCTTTGTTCATGGTTAGGAAAAATAACCATCTTTGATTAACGAGCTAGTCAAGTAGAGGCATACTACTGACACTCTGTTTGTCTATGTATTCACACATGTATTATGTTTTCGGTTAATACAATTCTAGCATGAATAATAAACATTTATCATGATATAAGAAAATAAATAATAACTTTATTATTGCCTCTAGGGCATATTTCCTTCAGTCTCCCACTTGCACTAGAGTCAATAATCTAGTTCACATCGCCATGTGATTTAACAGCAATAGTTCACATCATCATGTGATTAACACCCATAGTTCACATCGCCATGTGACCAACATCCAAAGGGTTTACTAGATTCAGTAATCTAGTTCACATCGCTATGTGATTAACACCCAAAGAGTACTAAGGTGTGATCATGTTTTGCTTGTGAGAGAATCTTAGTCAACGGGTCTGCCACATTCAGATCCACATGTATTTTGCAAATTTCTTTGTCAACAATGCTTTGCATGGAGCTACTCTAGCTAATTGCTCCCACTTTCAATATGTATCTAGACCGAGACTTAGAGTCATCTAGATTAGTGTCAAAACTTGCATCGGCGTAACCCTTTACGACGAACCTTTTGCCACATCCATAATCGAGAAACATATCCTTATTTCACTAAGGATAATTCTGACCGCTGTCCAGTGATCTACTCCTAGATCACTATTGTACTCCATTGCCAAATCAGTGCAGGGTATACAATAGATCTGGTATACAGCATGACATACTTTATAGAACCTATGGCCAAGGCATAGGGAATGACTTTCATTCTCTTTCTATCTTCTGCCGTGGTCGGGCTTTGAGTCTTACTCAACTTCACACCTTGTAATAAAGGCAAGAACTCTTTCTTTGACTGCTCCATTTTGAACTACTTCAAAATCTTGTCAAGGTATGTACTTATTGAAAAAACTTATCAAGCGTCTTGATCTATCTCTATAGATCTTGGAGCTCAATATGTAAGCAGCTTCACCGAAGTCTTTCTTTGAAAAAATCCTTTCAAACACTCCTTTATGCTTTACAGAATAATTCTACATTATCTCCGATCAACAATATGTCATTCACATATACTTATCAGAAATGTTGTAGTGCTCCCACTCACCTTCTTGTAAATAGAGGCTTCACCGCAAGTCTGTATAAAACTATATGCTTTGATCAACTTGTCAAAGCGTATATTCCAACTCCGAGATGCTTGCACCAGTCCATAAATGGATCGCTCGAGCTTGCATATTTTGTTAACACCTTTAGGATCGACAAAACCTTCTAGTCGCATCATATACAACTCTTCTTTAATAAATCCATTAAGGAATGCAGTTTTGTTTATCCATTTGCCGGATTTCATAAAATGCGGCAGTTGCTAACATGATTCGGACAGACTTAAGCATAGATACAAGTGAGAAACTCTCATCGTAGTCAACACCTTGAACTTGTCGAAAACCTTTTGCGACAATTCTAGCTTTATAGATAGTAACACTACTATCAGCATCTGTCTTCCTCTTGAAGATCCATTTATTTTCTGTGGCTTGCCGATCATTGGGCAAATCCATCAAAGTCCATACTTTGTTCTCATACATGGATCATATCTCAGATTTCATGGCCTCAAACCATTTCGCGGAATCTGGGCTCATCATCGCTTCCTCATAGTTCGTAGGTTTGTCATGGTCAAGTAACATGACCTCCAGAACAGGATTACCGTACCACTCTGGTGCGGATCTCACTCTGGTTTACCTACGAGATTCGGTAGTAACTTGATCTGAAGTTACATGATCATCATCATTAGCTTCCTCACTAATTGGTGTAGGTGTCACAGAAACTGGTTTCTGTGATGTACTACTTTCCAACAAGGGAGCAGGTACAGTTACCTCATCAAGTTCTACTTTCTTCCCACTCACTTCTTTCGAGAAAACTCCTTCTCTAGAAAGGATCCATTCTTAGCAACGAATGTTTTTGCCTTCAGATCTGTGATAGAAGGTGTACCCAACAGTCTCCTTTGGGTATCCTATGAAGACATATTTCTCCGATTTGGTTTTGAGCTTATCGAGATGAAACTTTTTCACATAAGCATCACAACTCCAAACTTTAAGAAACGATAGCTTAGGTTTCTTGCCAAACCATAGCTCACATGGTGTCGTCTCAACGGATTTAGATGGTGCCCTATTTAACGTGAATGCAGCTGTCTCTAATGCATAACCCCAAAACGATAGTGGTAGATCGGTAAGAGACACCATAGATCGCACCATATCTAGTAAAGTACGATTACGACGTTCGGACACACCATTACGTTGTGGTGTTCCGGGTGGCGTGAGTTGTGAAACTATTCCACAATTTTTCAAATGTACACCAAACTCGTAACTCAAATATTCTCCTCCACGATCAGATCGTAGAAACTTTATTTTCTTGTTACGATGATTTTCAGCTTCACTTTGAAATTCTTTGAACTTTTCAAATGTTTCAGACTTATGTTTCATTAAGTAGATATACCCATATCTTCGTAAATCATCTGTGAAAGTGAGAAAATAACGATATTCGCCATGAGCCTCAATATTCATCGGATCGCATACATCAGTATGTATTATTTCCAATAAGTCAGTTGCTCGCTCCATTGTTCCGGAGAACGGAGTCTTTAGTCATCTTGCCCATAAGGCATGGTTCGCAAGCACCAAGTGATTCATAATCAAGTGATTCCAAAATCCCATCAGCATGGAGTTTCTTCATGCGCTTTACACCAATATGACCTAAACGGCAGTGCCGCAAAATAAGTTGCACTATCATTATTAACTTCGCATCTTTTGGTTTCAATATTATGAATATGTGTATCACTATGATCGAGATCCAATGAACTATTTTCATTGGGTGTGTAACCATATAAGGTTTTATTCATGTAAACAGAACAACAATTTATTCTTTTACTTAAATGAATAACCGTATTACAATAAACATGATCAAATCATATTCATGCTCAATGCAAACACCAAATAACACTTATTTAGGTTCAACACTAATCCCGAAAGTATAGGGAGTGTGCGATGATGATCATATCAATCTTGGAACCACTTCCAACACACATCGTCACTTCACCCTTAACTAGTCTCTGTTCATCCTGCAACTCCCGTTTCGAGTTACTACTCTTTGCAACTAAACTAGCATCAAATACTGAGGGGTTGCTATAAACACTAGTAAAGTACACATCAAGAACATGTATATCAAATATACTTATGCTCACTTTGCCATCCTTCTTATCTGCCAATCACTTGGGGTAGTTTCGCTTCCAGTGACCAGTCCCTTTGTAGTAGAAGCACTTAGTCTCAGGCTTAGGACCAGACTTGGGCTTCTTCACATGAGCAGCAACTTGCTTGCTGTTTTTCTTGAAGTTCCCCCTTTTCCCTTTGCCCTTTTCTTGAAACTAGTGATCTTGTCAACCATCAACACTTGATGCTCTTTCTTGATTTCTACCTTCATCGATTTCATCATCATGAAAAGCTCGGGATTCGTTTTCGTCATCCCTTGCATACTATAGTTCATCACGAAGTTCTTCTAACTTGGTGATGGTGACTAGAGAATTCTGTCAATCACTATCTTATCTGGAAGATTAACTCCCACTTGATTCAAGCGATTGTAGTACCCAGACAATCTGAGCACATGCTCACTAGTTGAGCGATTCTCCTCCATCTTTTAGCTATAGAACTTGTTGGAGACTTCATATCTCTCAACTCGGGTATTTGCTTGAAATATTAACTTCAACTCGTGGAACATCTCATATGGTCCATGACGTTCAAAACGTCTTTGAAGTCCCGATTCTAAGCTGTTAAGCATGGCGCACTAAACTATCAAGTAGTCATCATATTTAGCTAGCCAAACGTTCATAACGTCAGCATCTGCTCCTGCAATAGGTCTGTCACCTAGCGGTGCATCAAGGACATAATTCCTCTGTGCAGCAATGAGGATAAAGCTCAGATCACGGATCCAATCCACATCATTGCTACTAACATCTTTCAACATAGTTTTTCTCTAGGAACATATCAAAATAAATACAGGGAAGCAACAACGCGAGCTATTGATCTACAACATGATTTGCAAAATACTACCAGGACTAAGTTCATGATAAATTCAAGTTCAATTAATCATATTACTTAAGAACTCCCACTTAGATAGACATCCCTCTAATCCTCTAAGTGATCACGTGATCCAAATCAACTAAACCATAACCGATCATCACGTGAGATGGAGTAGTTTTCAATGGTGAACATCGTTATGTTGATCATATCTACTATATGATTCACGCTCGACCTTTCGGTCTCCGTGTTCCGAGGCCATATCTGCATATGCTAGGCTCGTCAAGTTTAACCTGAGTATTCTGCGTGTGCAAAAACTGGCTTGCACCCGTTGTAGATGGATGTAGAGCTTATCACACCCGATCATCATGTGGTGTCTGGGCACGACGAACTTTGGCAACGGTGCATACTCAGGGAGAACACTTCTTGATAATTAGTGAGAGATCATCTTATAATGCTACCGTCAATCAAAGCAAGATAAGATGCATAAAAGATAAACATCACATGCAATCAATATAAGTGATATGATATGGCCATCATCATCTTGTGCCTGTGATCTCCATCTCCGAAGCACCGTCATGATCACCATCGTCACCGGCGCGACACCTTGATCTCCATCGTAGCATCGTTGTCGTCTCGCCAATCTTATGCTTCCATGACTATCGCTACCACTTAGTGATAAAGTAAAGCATTACATCGCGATTGCATTGCATACAATAACGCGACAACCATATGGCTCCTGCCAGTTGCCGATAACTCGGTTACAAAACATGACCATCTCATACAATAAAATTTAGCATCATGTCTTGGCCATATCACATCACAACATGCCCTGCAAAAACAAGTTAGACGTCCTCTACTTTGTTGTTGCAAGTTTTACGTGGCTGCAACGGGCTTAAGCAAGAAACAATCTCACCTACGCATCAAAACCACAACGATAGTTTGTCAAATAGACTCCGTTTTAACCTTTGCAAGGACTGGGCGTAGCCACACTTGGTTCAACTAAAGTTGGAGAGACAGTCGTCTGCAAGCCACCTGTGTGCAAAGCACGTCGGGGGAACCGGTCTCGCGTAAGCGTACACGTAAGGTTGGTCCGGGTCGTCTCGTCCAACAATACCGCCGAACCAAAGTATGACATGCTGGTAGGCAGTACGACTTGTATCGCCCACAACTCACTTGTGTTCTACTCGTGCAAATAACATCAAACCATAAAACCTAGGCTCTGATACCACTGTTGGGGAACGTAGTAATTTCAAAAATTTCCTACGCACACGCAAGATCATGGTGATGCATAGCAACAAGAGGGGAGAGTGTGATCTATGTACCCTTGTAGACCGACAGCGGAAGCGTTAGCACAACGCGGTTGATGTAGTCGTACGTCTTCACGGTCCGACCGATCAAGCATCGAAACTACGGCACCTCCGAGTTTTAGCACACGTTCAGCTCGATGACGATCCCCGGACTCCGATCCAGCAAAGTATCGGGGAAGAGTTCTGTCAGCACGACAGCGTGATGACGATCTTGATGTACTACCATCGCAGGGCTTCGCCTAAGCACCGCTACAATATTATCGAGGATTATAGTGGAAGGGGGCACCGCACACGGCTAAGAATATGATCACGTGGATCAACTTGTGTGTCTATGGGTGCCCCCTACCCCCGTATATAAAGGATCCAAGGGGGAGGGGCTGGCCGGCCAAGAGGAGGGCGCAGGAGGAGTCCTACTCCTACCGGGAGTAGGACTCCCCCCCCCCCCAATCCTAGTCCTAATAGGATTCCTCGAGGGAGAGAGAGAGAGAGAAGGGGGCCGGCCACCTCTCCTAGTCCTAATAGGACTAGGGGAGGGGGGAGGCGCACAGCCCACCTTGGGCTGCCCCTTTCACCTTTACGCTAAAGCCCACTAAGGCCCATATGGTTCCCGGGGGGTTCCGGTAACCTCCCGGTACTCCGGTAAAATCCCGATTTCACCCGGAAAACTTCCGATATCCAAACATAGGCTTCCAATATATGAATCTTTATGTCTCAACCATTTCGAGACTCCTCGTCATGTCCGCGATCTCATCCGGGACTCCGAACAACCTTCGGTACATCAAAATGCATAAACTCATAATAACTGTCATCGTAACATTAAGCGTGCGGACCCTACGGTTTGAGAACAATGTAGACATGACCGAGACACGTCTCCGGTCAATAACCAATAGCAGGACCTGGATGCCCATATTGGCTCCTACATATTCTACGAAGATCTTTATCGGTCAGACCGCATAACAACATACATTGTTCCCTTTGTCACCGGTATGTTACTTGCCCGAGATTCGATCGTCGGTATCCAATACCTAGTTCAATCTCGTTACCGGAAAGTCTCTTTACTCGTTCTGTAATACATCATCCCGCAACTAACTCATTAGTTGCAATGCTTGCAAGGCTTAAGTGATGTGTATTACCGAGAGGGCCCAGAGATACCTCTCCGACAATCGGAGTGACAAATCCTATTCTCGAAATACGCCAACCCAACATCTACCTTTGGAGACACCTGTAGTACTCCTTTATAATCACCCAGTTACGTTGTGACGTTTGGTAGCACCCAAAGTGTTCCTCCGGCAAACGGGAGTTGCATAATCTCATAGTCATAGGAACATGTATAAGTCATGAAGAAAGCAATAGCATCATACTAAATGATCGGGTGCTAAGCTAATGGAATGGGTCATGTCAATCAGATCATTCAACTAATGATGTGATCCGGTTAATCAAATAACAACTCTTTGTTCATGGTTAGGAAACATAACGATCTTTGATTAACGAGCTAGTCAAGTAGAGGCATACTAGTGACACTCTGTTTGTCTATGTATTCACACATGTATTATGTTTTCGGTTAATACAATTCTAGCATGAATAATAAACATTTATCATGATATAAGGAAATAAATAATTACTTGCCTCTAGGGCATATTTCCTTCAGATCAGGTCTTCTTAACAAACTCATTCCGAATAACATGGAATTGGAGAAACTTCGAATAGCACTATGTTACCTCAACGGGGATATGCACATCCCCAATAATAAGAATATCATATTTCTTTTTGAAAGTAGGTAGAGGAAATTCAAAACCTCCAATAATAATCGATGGAAATTTTCCAATAGAGTTGATACTATGAACTTGAGGTTGTTTCCTTGGAAAGTGTACCGTATGCTCATTACCATTAGCATGAAAAGTGACATTGCCTTTGGTGCAATCAATAACAGCCCCTGCAGTATTCAGAAAAGGTCTTCCAAGAATAATAGACATACTATCGTCCTCGGGAATATCAAGAATAACAAAGTCCGTTAAAATAGTAACGTTTGCAACCACAACAGGCACATCCTCACAAATACCGACAGGTATAGCAGTTGATTTATCAGCCATTTGCAAAGATATTTCAGTAGGTGTCAACTTATTCAAGTCAAGTCTACGATATAAAGAGATAGGCATAACACTAACACCGGCTCCAAGATCACATAAAGCAGTTTTAACATAGTTTCTTTTAATGGAGCATGGTATAGTGGGTACTGCTGGATCCCCAAGTTTCTTTGGTATTCCACCCTTAAAAGTATAATTGGCAAGCATGGTGGCAATTTCAGCTTCTGGCATCTTTCTTTTATTTGTAACAATTTCTTTCATATACTTAGCATAAGGATTCATTTTGAGCATATCAGTTATTCGCATACGCAAAAAGATAGGTCTAATCATTTCAGCAAAGCACTCAAAATCCTCATCATCTTTTTTCTTGGATGATTTTGGAGGAAAGGGCATGGGTTTCTGAACCCAAGGCTCTCTTTCCTTTCCGTGTTTCCTAGCAACAAAGTATTTCTTATCATAACGTTGATTCTTTGATTGTGGGTTATCAAGATCAACATCAGGTTCAATTTCTATATCATTACCATTACTAGGTTGAGCATCAACATGAACATTATCATTAACATTATCACTAGTTTCAGGTTCATTACCAGATTGTGTTTCAGCATCAGAAATAGAAATATCATTTGGATTCTCAGGTATTTCAGCAATAGGTTCACTAGAAGCATGCAAAGTCCTATCATTTTTCTTTATCTTCCTTTTAGAAGGACTAGGTGCATCTATATTATTTCTCTGAGAATCTTGCTCAATTCTCTTAGGGTGGCCTTCAGGATACTGTAGCGACCCGACCTCAAACGGCCAAGCCTCTCTGTATCTGTGCCATCCCTGGATCGGTATGCTGGCACACACAGTACATCAATGTATATATCAAAGTGCAATCACATGTATAAATAACGTAAAACTGACATATACCTCATAAGTCTCAGCGGAAACAATCGAACGGGTGTGGAGTCCCATCAACGCCAACGGCAAGTTGAGTGTAGACCGTAACCCTACAACGTAACTCTTACTCGTCGTAGAAAATTCCTGCAACATAAAACGTTGCAGCCCTGTAGGTCAGTACATTGAATGTACTAGCAAGTCACATCATAAGAATAATGAACCTATTTGTACATGAAATTTGGCTGCTGGAAAGCTCTAAGTTTAGCTTTTGCATAAAGCTAGTTTTTCCCTAGAATAAAAGATATCATTCTACCACTACTGTATAGCATGGGATGAGTTGGTAAACCCAACTCAATCCATTCCCAAAGTTTCATTTAAACCCAACTGTTTAAATTAAGAGTGATGAGATCTCCCAGCATGTCCACTACTAGATGCTCAAGTTGTCCGTAACCGGGGACACGGCTAATCGATTAGGTTTTAACACTCTGCAGAGGTTTGCGCACTTTTCCCCACAAGACTCGATCGCCTCCCTTGAAGTTCTCGCACTTCCTGGCGTTCGAGAACAGCATGATCGAGACATAGTCTTTCGAAAATGTTCCCCCTTAACCGACGGATAGGCCGGTACACCTACATCATTCTACATCTGCTAGCCCATCCCGGAAGGGGTCACACTAACTACTCAACTAAGCCAGAGCCCATATTGGCTTGTGGCTGCACACATAAGCTTCTAGACATGAGAATACGATTGATCTGTTTGAGCCTGGGTGGACGGACCACTAGTGGTGCACCACCATGGATTTCCCATGCATGCTCCCATTGTACTTCGCCACCATTCAAACCAAACCTCCGCCCATGTAGTTCATTTACAAGTCTTGGTCCTGATTACTACTTTGTCACTCATGTCTCACCATGAACACTTCCCAATTCCAGGTCTACATTTGCGAGGCGGAAATAAACTTACACGGTGGTGACAAGGTTGTATAGATCAGACCTACCTCAAATGAACTACTAGGTAACGGCATAGCCATCTGGCAACAATAAATCCTACCATGCAGTCCTACCATAAAAGGACTAAGTGCATAATATAAAACATAGGTGATTGGAAGAATGGTCAAATGTGAACTTGCCTGGTAACAGTTGATGAAGGTTATATCACTCTCATAAATTTACTCAATAGAACTATTCGTCACTCTCCGATGAAAATCTATAAAGTCAAACATTGCATTCACATAAGCAATCATTTCAGAGAACCAAATAACATGCAACATGAAAAGACTCGAAAAATCCAAAGGAACACACAACAGACTTAACTATCGAAAGTAAATACTAAGTGCAAAACAACATAGGGCATGGGTGCCAAAAATTGTGACGTGGACCACAGTGCCTACTAGGCATACGAGTATAACTACTATGGACAGATCCTAATGTGTGAAAAAAATATCGTGAGATAGGTCCAAGTGATAAGGTTTGGCAACGGTGACACGGTGCAAAAAAAATCACATCAATCGGAGCTACGGTTTAGGAGATATGGTCAATTGAAGTTTGAATTCAAATCCGAATAAAGTTCAAATTTGAATTTGGCCAACAGTTTTCAAAGTTGGTTTTCTGCATACAGCTATTCGAGACGAACATTTTGCCGCTGGTTTCGTCGAATTTGGAGTTACAGTTAAAAAGATACAACCATTTGAAGTTTAGGGGCTAAACTGAAATTTATAGGGACTTGACTATGAACATTTTATTCGCGACCAGGTCCCTGGCCACATGGCGGCTTCCTACTGGCCGAGCAGCATTCGCTGCGGAAGCTATTTGGCGAACGGCCGCTACCTAAGCAAAACAGCTACCGCGGCAAAAAAATGAAAACCGGAGACCGGGTTTTTTTAACTAAACCGCACGGTTTATTTAAAACCGTGGTTAACCGAACTAAAACAAAACCGAGCTAATACAAAAAAACTAAACGAACGGAAAGAAGTGGGCGGCTTACAGCGAGCGAGGGCGGCGAACAGGGGCGGCGGCGCTAGCGTTAGGCAGCGGACGGGCGGTGGCGGCGGTGCTCCTCGGTGGCGGGGGGAGGAGACGAACAGGACAAGGATGACGTGGGCAGTCCGGTGGTGGCGACGGCGCGCATCGGGGTGACCCGGACGGGCGGAGCGAAGTGCGGCGTCTCCGTGCTCCGGCGAGGACGCAGGTCGTGGGGACAGCGTCTCTGGCGAACCTAGGGGCAAAATGAGATGTCAACTAGGTGCGGCAGAACATGGGGAGTAGTTTGACGGAGTTTGAGGCCTCGGGGTGGCTTACGGTCGTCGAGCTCCTCCGGCGAACGGAGCTCCGGCCGGCGAGATCCAACTGACGAAGGCGGCGCCTGTGATGTGCGCGAGGACGAGCGAATTGGCAGAACGGAGAGAGGGGGTCTTGGGGGTTTTATAGGCGCGGTTACGAGCTCGGGGAGCGAGGGATAAGCTCTATCCCTAGAGCTTCGGCCGGTAGGTTCGGGCGTGCGTGTGCTCATCAAGCGGGGTCTGCGGGAGGTTAGGGACGATGGGCGGGCCCCATGCGTCAGCGGCAGCAGCAGGTAGCGAGCGAATGGAGGAGCTGGCGGCTCGTGCGTGCAGCCCTAGGGCGCTTGCCACTGGCTGCCCTTGCGCTGCAGCTGGGCCTTGGCCGAGCTGCCCTGTGGCTGGGCCGGTCGGTGCGCCCCTGGGCCAAAGTGGCCTCGGTCCAGGTAGAGCGGCGTGCGTGCATGTTTTTTTTGTTACAGAAAACGTGGTGAGGTCAAAAACAACTCCAACGAATTCATAAAAATTCCATAGTAATTCCTAAAATCACTATTGATAATATATAGAATAATGAACATTAATCCCAGCACATATAATTTTGAAATTGTTTTATCTAATGCAGTAAATGCACTTTTTGCCAAGAAAATAAATACCAAATAAACTCCAAAAAACCAAATAATATTATAATGAATTCTCCAGCTCCTTTTTGTTTGAGGAAGTCATTCTATCCTCTCTCCTTTATTTCTCTTGAGTGGAAAATAATATTTGGATATCCCAGAAAACTCCAAAATGCAATAAATCATGAGATGCAAATGATTTCAAATATTGTTAAAATAACTTCTATTGGTTTCATAATCCATTTCCATATTTTCTTTTTGATATTTGAAGGAGTCCTATTTCCTTCTCTCTTTATTTTATTTGAATGACTGGAAATGTTTTTGAAACTCAAAACGAAAAACTTTCCAAAAGTGAACCAAATGAAATTCAAAAGTGCTCCTCATCACTTCCCACTCTATTTCATATATTTTAAAGAAGTCACATTATCTTCTCTCATGAAAATCCTTGAGTGGCATAAAGTCTCTGAGTTGGACTATTGTTCAAATGGAATTCAAATCTACTTCAAAACCCCTTTTTCATTTCTTCAAATGGAAGAAGTCATACTATCTCCACTCTAGGGTTTTGTGATGAAAAGAATTTGAATTCATGGAGATCAAAATTCAAAATGAAACGTTTTGGGAAAGTCCTTTTATTCCCTCTCATTCAACTTTCAAAAAAGTTTCTATTTACACTCAATTTCACACAATCAACCACACAACAATCACAATTATTTATTTAATATAACATTCCAAAATTTAGAATTTTGGGATGTTACAAACTACCACCCTTAAAATGAATCTCGTCCTCGAGATTCGCAGAGGCTAGAAAGAAGGTTAGATTTGTGGGGGGGGGGGGGGTCTCCTTGAAAATCCATTCATCAACACAAGGTATGGGGTGCTACCACCCTTAGAAGCGTGGTTACGGTTCCAACAAAACTCATGTACTCCATCCTTTGCATTGACGGTGTCGGTCTTCTCATATTCTCCGGGATCTTTCCTTCGTTGGTGTTCTTTCGGTAAGGGCATAACAATTTTTTTCCTCAAAAACTTGAGTCCTTTCATACAAATAAGATCCTCCCGAGACTAAGTCTTCTTAGGTGATAGGTCTATCGCCAATGCTAAACAACTATCGAAAATCTCATGGTGGTCAACAATTTTTTGGTTTCTCCTGCAGGAAATGGGTCTGGGTTGAACCTCACCGCATAACCTACGATTGGCAAAAGGTGCCTATACAGGGTTTCCATCGTCCTGCCATTCTAAGGCTTTTGATTTGTCGTGTCGACACTCTTCTAGGGGTTTCAAGCTCTCTGATTTTCCATCAACATATGATAGTTCATGATAGAAGTCTCCGGTATGGGGGCCAATCCATCCCGTACTTGAATCATTACCACATACGCAGATAGTGAATCACGTATTCTAACACTTGGGCATCCTCACAAGCATTGCAGAACTTCTCTTCCCCATGAACTAGGTTTGGGTAATCCATTGGTTCTGCAAGCCAAAAAAAAACCTCTATCATTTCTTCACAACTCTCGGGTTTACGTAACCTCCTATGAAACGTATGCTGATGAAATCACAGCTTCCTTCAGAATTCTTTTCTTCAACAAGATTGTGCTTGTTTCCTTATCAAATCCTGGGTCCTGTGGGTTATGGCCCACTTCAACACTTGTATATCTTTAACTCATCCTTGGAGTTACTATTGTTCCATATTCCAACATTACATCTCATTTAAATCCAATAGTACTTCATTACTTCATACTCTCGGGGTAACCATCATAACTAAAACCAAACTCCAACTCATTTGTCCAAACTCCACTCTATGGAATACATTTCCTTTTCCATTGGTCAAGTGTTCACACAGACAAGTATCGCAAAAAATGCACTGGTTCATTCATAATTCATATTCTCTTCATCTGAAATCTTTTATTACATCCTTAACCACTACTCAAAACTCAAATTGCAAAAGTACTCTATTACAAAAGCTGCCACCCACATAGTTTGGTATGGTCAAGCATTACTTCCATCTTTATTCATTTGTCCTTCTTGAAGATACTTCAGTCCCACTAGAATTGTGCAATGCGATCAAATCATCGATGTTTTGCTTCATCGTGGTGGCCATTAGCTTCATCTCCATCATCTCTGCATGCACCTCCCTCAGGTATTCCTGAGTGTGATGGAGTCTTGCTTCTAGTATTTCTCCAATCTGACGTATGGCTTCCATAGCAGCTTCACGAACAGAGTGGAAGAATGTTGCTCATGGTACTCGAGAAATGAAAAAGTATTGCCCCATAGTCTTTGGGCAAACTCCCTTCACACGGTGGAGGTGTACCTCCACATACCAGAGTTCAACTCCCTTCTCCATGAAAGGTTACCCTTGTAAACTGCATCTCCTTCAAGTTGAATATGCTTCATCATGTCCTTCAGGATCTTTGGGTAATCCTGATCACTGGTCAGGGTCATGATCGTTTCCGGGCCCTTCAGAAAAGACTCGTAAAGGGTTGTCATCTGCAGGCATAAGATAGAAGGGGTACTCAGGATACTATATGTATTTCCTTGGGTGAAATGTGGTTGTTTTTCTGGGAAAAGTTGGGGTCATCTTGTCCATGGGTTTGAGGTTTTAGTCTGGGTGAGATAGCGAGAGAGGTACTCACAATCAACAAACAACTCATGACACCTCATATGAGATTCCAACCACATCAACTTTTATTGCATCACGAACCATTACAATTCCCATTTCACAACTCAACTCAACATCCCCAACGAAAATAAAAGTGCATCCCATATTTATTACATGCTTTATTCCCATATCAAGATCTCAACTACTCTGCTCAAGCTCTCCTCGGGTCTGAACATTCTCTCGCAAAATGTCCTACTCCTTTGCAGCATAAACAAATGACTTCAGACAAATCCAGGGGCTTCCTGGTGGTTATCTTGGCTCCTTGGGTTCTTGGCTTCCTTGTTGGGCATTTGCTAGTGTAATGACCTAAATCCTTGCACCTGTAACAAGTGATTTGACTCATGTCCTTTTCTGCAGAAATTGGGTTATCTGGGGATACATGCTCTTTCTCTTCCTCGACTTCTTCGTTCCGATCAATTCCTCTATCTCTTGTCGATCAAACTCCACTTCTTCCGTTGGGAAGTTTCCCAGATACTCTTGGATTTCCTTCATGCAATACTGTGAAAAATGTCCTTCTTCTCCACATGAGTAGAAAGCATTGGAGTAAAATCTGTTTAGGCTTTCTCCATCAGGGTCGTTAGCATCTTCCTTCATCACAGGTTCTTTTAAACTTTCCCCGAGGGCTTATTTCACTGCTTCCTCCTGCTGCTTGGTAATTTCTTGTACCTTGGGATAAATATGACACTGGGCAGGGTAGTGCGTAGTTCCTTCACACAAGAAACAAGTAACCTGCCTAGTTGGACATTCTTCACCTTGGTGATTTCCTTCACAATGAGGGCATCCATCCTTGTGTTCTTCATGGGTATGTCCTATCTCACCACAAATCTTGCATGCACAAGGTTTCTTCATTTTATTACCATAGGGCTTCTGAATAAGACGAGACCTTAGTAGAGTCATCTTGAATTCCTCCCAAGTTTTTGCTCCGTTACATCCTTGTATGGCCTGATGCATTTTCCACCAGGTTGCAGCACTTTTTGTAAAGTACTGAAGAGCGTATTGAACCTCATACTTCCTTGCAACCAAATTGCTCCTGAAGTGATTCTCCATGTTTTGAATCCATAGCTCTGCCTCCAACTGAGTGATCAGTTCAGAGAACGCAAGTCCATCTTCATTCATCATCTATTGGGTCCAAGGGTTTCGGGATGAGATAAGAGGGATAGAGAGATACACACAATACACACAATATAGTTTTGAAAATAAGTTTTATTTGTGGCTGTTAGGAAAAACATCAAACAATGACAGCTCACAAACATCGCATCTAACGTAAGTATACAACAGGGGTTTGGTCCTCTAAAGTTCATATAAATCTTGGAATTCTTCAGTGTCTTCAAATTCTTCAATTCTTTGGAGGCTTCGACTATTGTAGCTTCAACTCTTCTAATGTATGGTGAAGTCTGATATCTTGTCGTTCTCGGAGTGGCTTTAGTTCATTCTCCGTGTGGTCCAAAGTGAACGGGGTATTGTCTAACTATTTGAGGTAAAAGGAAAGATTTGATAAAGCTCAGAAAAGAAGAGAGGTAAAGGACCTTTTTCAAAATAAAGTTTAAGAGAAATCCTAAGGGCTTACCAGTTTCTAGGGTCATGTCCTACAAACAACATGTGCTCTGATACCATATCTGTAGCGACCTGACCTCAAACGGCCAAGCCTCTGTGTATCTGTGCCATCCCTAGATCGGTATGCTGGCACACATAGTACATCAATGTATATATCAAAGTGCAATCACATGTATACATAACGTAAAACTGACATATACCTCATAAGTCTCAGCGGAAACAATCGAACGGGTGTGGAGTCCCATCAACGCCAACGGCAAGTTGAGTGTAGACCGTAACCCTACAACGTAACTCTTACTTGTCATAGAAAATTCCTGCAACATAAGACGTTGCAGCCCTATAGGTTAGTACATTGAATGTACTGGCAAGTCACGTCATAAGAATAATGAACCTATTTGTACATGCAATTTGGCTGGTGGAAATCTCTAAGTTTAGTTTTTGCATAAAGCTAGTTTTTCCCTAGAATAAAAGATATCATTCTACCACTACTGTATAGCATAGGATGAGTTGGTAAACCCAACTCAATCCATTCCCAAAGTTTCATTTAAACCCAACTGTTTAAATTAAGAGTGATGAGATCTCCCAGCATTTCCACTACTAGATGCTCAAGTTGTCCGTAACCGGGGACACGGCTAATCGATTAGGTTTTAACACTCTTCAGAGGTTTGCTCACTTTTCCCCACAAGACTCGATCGCCTCCCTTGAAGTTCTCGCACTGCCTGGCGTTTGAGAACAGGATGACCGAGACATAGTCTTTTGAAAATGTTCCCCCTTAACCCACGGATAGGCCGGTACACCTACATCATTCTACATCTGCTAGCCCATCCCGGAAGGGGTCACACTAACTACTGAAATAAGCCAGAGCCCATATTGGCTTGTGGCTGCACACGTAAGCTTCTAGACATGAGAATATGATTGATCTCTTTGAGCCTGGGTGGACGGACCACTAGTGGTGCACCACCATGGATTTCCCATGCATGCCCCCACTATACTTCGCCACCATTCAAACCAAACCTCCGCCCAGGTAGTTCATTTACAAGTCTTGGTCCTGATTACTACTTTGTCACTCATGTCTCACCATGAACACTTCCCAATTCCAGGTCTACATTTGCGAGGCGAAAATAAACTTACACGGTGGTGACAAGATTGTATAGATCAGACCTACCTCAAATGAACTACTAGGTAACGGCATAGCCATCTGGCAACAATAAATCCTACCATGCAATCCTACCACAAAAGGACTAAGTGCATAATATAAAACATAGGTGATTGGAAGAATGGTCAAATGTGAACTTGCCTGGTAACAGTTGATGAAGGTTATATCACTCTCAGAAATTTACTCAATAGAACTATTCGTCACTCTCCGATGAAAATCTATAAAGTCAAACATTGCATTCACATAAGCAATCTTTTTAGAGAAGCAAATAACATGCAACATGAAAAGACTCGAAAAATCCAAAGGAACACACAACAGACTTAACTATTAAAAGTAAATACTAAGTGCAAAACAACATAGGGCATGGGTGCCAACAATTGTTTCGTGCACCACAGTGCCTACTAGGCATACGAGTAAAACTACTATGGACAGATCCTAATGTGTGAAAAAATATCGTGAGATAGGTCCAAGTGATAGGGTTTGGCATCGGTGACACGGTGCAAAAAGAATCACATCAATCGGAGCTACGGTTTAGGAGATATGGTCAATTGAAGTTTGAATTCAAATCTGAATAAAGTTCAAATTTGAATTTGGCCAAAAGTTTTCAAAGTTGGTTTTCTGGATAAAGCTATTCGAGACGAACATTTTGTTGCTGGTTTCGTCGAATTTGGAGTTACAGTTAAAAAGAAACAACCATTTGAAGTTTAGGGGCTAAACTGAAATTTACAGGGACTTGGCTGTGAAAATTTTATTCGCGACCAGGTCCCTGGCCACGTGGCGGCTTCCTACTGGCCGATCAGCATTCGCTGCGGAAGCTATTCGGCGAACGGCCGCTACCTAAGCAAAACAGCTACCGCGGCAAAAAAAATGAAAACCGGAGACCGGGTTTTTTTTAACTAAACCGCACTAAAACAAAACCGAGCTAATACAAAAAAAACTAAACGAATGGGAAGAAGCGGGCGGCTTACAGCGAGCGAGGACGGCAAACAGGGGCGGCGGCGCTGGCGTCAGGCAGCGGACGGGCGGTGGCGGCGGTGCTCCTCGGCGGCGGGGGGGGAGACGAACGGGACGGGCACGACGTGGGCAGTCCGGTGGTGGCGACGGTGCGCATCGGGGTGACCCGGACGGGCGGAGCGAAGTGCGGCGTCTCCGTGCTCCGGCGAGGACGCAGGTCGTGGGGACAGCGTCTCTAGCGAACCTAGGGGCAAAATGAGATGTCAACTAGGTGCGGAAGAACATGGGGAGTAATTTGACCGAGTTTGAGGCCTCGGAGTGGCTTACGGTCGTCGAGCTCCTCCGGGGAATGGAGCTCCGGCCGGCGAGATCCAACTGATGAAGGCGGCGCCTGTGATGTGCGAGAGGACGAGCGAATTGGCAGAACGGAGAGAGGGGGTCTTGGGGGTTTTATAGGCGCGATCAGGAGCTTGGGGAGCGAGGGATAAGCTCTATCCCTAGAGCTTCGGCCGGCAGGTTCGGGCGTGCGTGTGCTCATCCAGCGGGGTCTGCGGGAGGTTAGGGACCATGGGCGGGCCCCATGCGTCAGCGGCAGCAGCAGGTAGCGAGCGAAGGGAGGAGCTGGCGGCTCATGCGTGCGGCGCTAGGGCGCTTGCCACTGGCTGCCCTAGCGCTACAGCTGGGCCTTGGCCTAGCTGCCCTGTGGCTGGGCCGGTCGTTGCGCCCCTGGGCCGAAGTGGCCTCGGTCCAGGTAGTGCGGCGTGCGTGCGTGTTTGTTTTTGTTTTTTTTGTTACAGAAAACGTGGTGAGGTCAAAAATAACTCCAACGAATTCATAAAAATTCCATAGTAATTCCTAAAATCACTATTGATAATATATAGAATAATGAACATTAATCCCAGCACATATAATTTTGAATTTTTTTATCTAATGCAGTAAATGCACTTTTTGCCAAGAAAATAAATACCAAATAAACTCCAAAAAACCAAATAATATTATAATGAATTCTCCAGCTCCTTTTTGTTTGAGGAAGTCATTCTATCCTCTCTCCTTTATTTCTCTTGAGTGGAAAATAATATTTGAATATCCCAGAAAACTCCAAAATGCAATAAATCATGAGATGCAAATGATTTCAAATATTGTTAAAATAACTTCTATTGGTTTCATAATCCATTTCCATATTTTCTTTCGGGTATTTGAAGGAGTCCTATTTCCTTCTCTCTTTATTTTATTTGAATGAATGGAAATGTTTTTGAAACTCAAAACGAAAAACTTTCCAAAAGTGAACCAAATGAAATTCAAAAGTGCTCCTCATCACTTCCCACTCTATTTCATATATTTTAAAGAAGTCATATTATCTTCTCTCATGAAAATCCTTGAGTGGCATAAAGTCTCTGAGTTGGACTATTGTTCAAATGGAATTCAAATCTACTTCAAAACCCCTTTTTCATTTCTTCAAATGGAAGAAGTCATACTATCAACACTCTAGGGTTTTGTGATGAAAAGAATTTGAATTCATGGAGATCAAAATTCAAAATGAAACGTTTTGGGAAAGTCCTTTTATTCCCTCTCATTCAACTTTCAAAAAAGTTTCTATTTCCACTCAATTTCACACAATCAACCACACAACAATCACAATTATTTATTTAATATAACATTCCAAAATTTAGAATTTTGGGATGTTACAAACTACCACCCTTAAAATGAATCTCGTCCTCGAGATTCGCAGAGGCTAGAAAGAAGGTTAGATTTGTGTGGGGGGTGTCTCTTTGAAAATCCATTCATCAACACAAGGTACGGGGTGCTACCACCCTTAGAAGCATGGTTACGGTTCCAACAAAACTCATGTACTCCATCCTTTGCGTTGACGGTGTCGGTCTTCTCATATTCTCCAAGATTGCTCCTTCGTTGGTGTTCTTCCGGTAAGGGCATAACCATTTTTTTCCTCAAAAACTTGAGTCCTTTCATACAAATAAGATCCTCCCGAGACTGAGTCTTCTTAGGTGATAGGTCTATCGCCAATGCTAAACAACTATCGAAAATCTCATGGTGGTCAACAATTTTTTGGTTTCTCCTGCAGGAAATGGGTCTGGGTTGAACCTCACCGCATAACCTACGATTGGCAAAAGGTGCCTATACAGGGTTTCCATCGTCCTGCCATTCTAAGGCATTTGATTTGTCGTGTCGACACTCTTCTAAGGTTTTCAAGCTCTCTGATTTTCCATCAACATATGATAGTTCATGATAGAAGTCTCCGGTATGGGGGCCAATCCATCCCGTACTTGAATCATTACCACATACGCAGATAGTGAATCACGTATTCTAACACTTGGGCATCCTCACAAGCATTGCAGAACTTCTCTTCCCCATGAACTAGGTTTGGGTAATCCATTGGTTCTGCCAGCCAAAAAAAACCTCTATCATTTCTTCACAACTCTCGGGTTTACATAACCTCCTATGAAACGTATGCTGATGAAATCACAGCTTCCTTCAGAATTCTTTTCTTCAACAAGATTGTGCTTGTTTCCTTATCAAATCCTGGGTCCTGTGGGTTATGGCCCACTTCGACACTTGTATATCTTTAACTCATCCTTGGAGTTACTATTGTTCCATATTCAAACATTACATCTCATTTAAATCCAATAGTACTTCATTACTTCATACTCTCGGGGTAACCATCATAACTAAAACCAAACTCCAACTCATTTGTCCAAACTCCACTCTATGGAATACATTTCCTTTTCCATTGGTCAAGTGTTCACACAGACAAGTATCGCAAAAAAAATGCACTGGTTCATCCATAATTCATATTCTCTTCATATGAAATCTTTTATTACATCCTTAACCACTACTCAAAACTCAAATTGCAAAAGTACTCTATTACAAAAGCTGCCACCCACATAGTTTGGTATGGTCAAGCATTACTTCCATCTTTATTCATTTGTCCTTCTTGAAGATACTTCAGTCCCACTAGAATTGTGCAATGCGATCAAATCATCGATGTTTTGCTTCATCGTGGTGGCCATTAGCTTCATCTCCATCATCTCTGCATGCACCTCCCTTAGGTATTCCTGAGTGTGACGGGGTCTTGCTTCTAGTATTTCTCCAATCTGACGTATGGCTTCCATAGCAGCTTCACGAACCACTACTAGGAAAAGGGCTATAGATGGAATTGACACTAATGGCGCACCAGACATGTGGTGCGCCATTACTATATACTAATGGCGCACCATGTGTTGGTACGCCATTAGTGTCCAAATACTAATGGCGCACTACATCCACGGTGCTCCATTAGTAAAAAAAATTAATTTTTTTCAAAACTACTAATGGCGCACCGTGGGAGTGGTGCGCCATAAGTAAAAAAAATTGAAATTTTTTAATTTTTTTTTGAAAACTACTAATGGCGCACCGTGGCATGGTGCGCCATTAGTAAAAAAAATTTTGAAATTTTTTAATTTTTTTTCAAAACTACTAATGGCGCACCATGGCATGGTGCGCCATTACTAGTTGAACTAGTAATGGCGCACCATGCCACGGTGCGCCATTAGTACCTTGTCCACCCCCCGTGGATCGCCTTTTCAGTTTTAAAAATAAATAAAAGAAAATGATGAAAATGTCAAAAAAAATAAAAGAAAATAAGTTTCCCATGTGATATGTGGTCTAGTTGTTGGGAAAATTTGCAAATATGAATTTCGACTTCATTTGCAAAATCTCTCGAGAATTTGTAAAAATGGCCATAACTTTTGCATACTAACTCGAATGAAAAAGTTTTTTATGTGAAAAATCATCTGGAGGTACGAGGCTTTTAAGATCTGGAGGTAAAAAAATTTAAAAAAATTCAAATTTACTAATGGCGCACCAGCCCATGGTGCGCCATTAGTATCTTCCCGCCTTCAAAATTCAAAATAAGTCAACAAAATAAAAAAAAGTTACTAATGGCGCAGCTGCCCACGGTGCGCCATTAGTATCTTCCCGCCTTCAAAATTCAAAATAAGTCAAAAAAATAAAAAATAAAAAGAGTTACTAATGGCGCACCTGCCCACGGTGCGCCATTAGTATCTTCCCGCCTTCAAAATTCAAAATAAGTCAAAAAAATAAAATAAAAAGATTTACTAATGGCGCACCTGCCCACGGTGCGCCATTAGTATCTTCCCGCCTTCAAAATTCAAAATAAATAAAAAATAAAAAATTTAGTAATGGCTCACCTGGCCACGGTGCGCCATTACTAGGTCGTATACATGGCTGGGCGCACCTCCTCCACTCCACCTCTCCTCCATTCCATCTCCTCCTCTCCTCTCCTCCACTCCATCTCCTCCTCAACTCCACTCCATCTCCTCCTCTCTGGCAACCTCCTTCTCCTCTCCGGCGACCTCCTCCTCCTCCTCTCCGGCGACCTCATCCTCCTCCTCTCCGGCGACCTCCTCCTCCTCCTCTCCGGCGACCTCCTCCTCTCTGGGAACCTCCTCCTCCCTCCTCTCCTCCCCTCCCCTCACGGTTTCTCCTCCCTCCTCTCTGGTGAGCTCCTCCTCCCTCCTCTCCTCCCATTCCCTCATGGTTTCTCCTTCCTCCTCTCCGATGCTTCGGTGAACTCCTCTCCGGCGACCTCCTCCTCCTCTCCGGCGATGTAGGCGAGCGCCTCTCCGGTGACCTCCTCCTCCTCCTCTCCGGCGAACTCCTCTCCGGCAAAAGAACACGGTAAAAGAACGTACAAGATCCAAAAACAGGAACAAAATTTGAAATAATATCGTGCCAAAAAATGAGCAAAAAAAACTAGCAAAAAATGGGCAAAAAAATCACGATCCAGATCCAAATTCAAAATTCAAAAATAGTAATGGCGCACGGTGGGGGTTAGACGGTGCGCCACTACTATTTTCCCGCCTTCAAAATTCAAAAATACTAATGGCGCACCGTGGCCTATACTAATGGCGCACCAGTGGCGTATACTAATGGCGCACCGTGGCCTATACTAATGGCGCACCAGTGGTGCGCCATTAGTAAAAATTACTAATGGCGTGCTAGTAATGGCGCACCAGTGATGCGCCATTAGTAGGCAAAACTGGTGCGCCATTAGTAGGCCTTTTCCTAGTAGTGAACAGAGTCGAAGAATGTTGCTCGTGGTACTCGAGAAATGAAAAATTATTGCCCCATAGTCTTTGGGCAAACTCCCTTCACACGGTGGAGGTGTACCTCCACATACCAGAGTTCAACTCCCTTCTCCATGAAAGGATAACCCTTGTAAACTGCATCTCCTTCAAGTTGAATATGCTTCATCATGTCCTTCAGGATCTTCGGGTAATCCTGATCACTGGTTAGGGTCATGATCGTTTCTGGGCCCTTCAGAAAAGACTCATAAAGGGTTGTCATCTACAGGCATAAGATAGAAGGGGTACTCAGGATAGTATATGTATTTCCTTGGGTGAAATGTGGTTGTTTTTCTAGGAAAAGTTGGGGTCAGCTTGTCCATGGGTTCGAGGTTTTAGTCTGGGTGAGATAGCGAGAGAGGAACTCACAATCAACAAACACCTCATGACACCTCATATGAGATTCTAACCACATCAACTTTTATTGCTTCATGAACCATTACAATTCCCATTTCACAACTCAACTCAACATCCCCAACGAAAATAAAAGTGCATCCCATATTTATTACATGCTTTATTCCCATATCAAGATCTCAACTACTCTGCTCAAGCTCTCCTCGGGTCTAAACATTCTCTCGCAAAATGTCCTACTCCTTTGCAGCATAAACAAATGACTTCAGACAAATCCAGGGGCTTCCTGGTGGTTATCTTGGCTCCTTGGGTTCTTGGCTTCCTTGTTGGGCATTTGCTAGTGTAATGACCTAAATCCTTGCACCTGCAACAAGTGATTTGACTCATGTCCTTTTCTGCAACAATTATTCTGGGGGTACATGCTCTTTCTCTTCCTCGACTTCTTCGTTCCGATCAATTCCTCTATCTCTTGTCGATCAAACTCCACTTCTTCAGTCGAGAAGGTTCCCAGATACTCTTGGCTTTCCTTCGTGCAATACTGTGAAAAATGTCCTTCTCCACATGAGTAGCAAGCATTGGAGTAAAATCTGTTTAGGCTTTCTCCATCAGGGTCGTTAGCATCTTCCTTCATCACAGGTTCTTTTAAACTTTCCCCGAGGGCTTGTTTCACTGCTTCCTTCTGCTGCTTGGTAATTTCTTGTACCTTGGGATAAATATGACACTGGGCAGGGTAGTGCGTAGTTCCTTCACACAAGAAACAAGTAACCTGCCTAGTTGGACATTCTTCACCTTGGTGATTTCCTTCACAATGAGGGCATCCATCCTTGTGTTCTTCATGGGTATGTCCTATCTCACCACAAATCTTGCATGCACAAGGTTTCTTCATTTTATTACCATAGGGCTTCTGAATAAGACGAGACCTCAATAGAGTCATCTTGAATTCCTCCCAAGTTTTTGCTCCGTTACATCCTTGTATGGCCTGATGCATTTTCCACCAGGTTGCAACACTTTTTGTAAAGTACTGAAGAGCGTATTGAACCTCATACTTCCTTGCAACCAAATTGCTCCTGAAGTGATTCTCCATGTTTTGAATCCATAGCTCTTCCTCCAACTGAGTGATTGGTTCGGACAATGCAAGTCCATCTTCATTCATCATCTATTGGGTCCAAGGGTTTCGGGATGAGATAAGAGGGATAGAGAGATACACACAATACACACAATATAGTTTTGAAAATAAGTTTCATTTGTGGCTCTTAGGAAAAACATCAAACAATGACAGCTCACAAACATCGCATCTAACGTAAGTATACAACAGGGGTTTGGTCCTCTAAAGTTCATATAAATCTTGGAATTCTTCATTGTCTTCAAATTCTTCAATTCTTCGGAGGCTTCGAATATTGTAGCTTCAACACTTCTAATGTATGGTGAAGTCTGATATCTTGTCGTTCTCGGAGTGGCTTCAGTTCATTCTCCGCGTGGTCCAAAGTGAACGGGGTATTGTCTAACTATTTCAGGTAAAAGGAAAGATTTGATAAAGCTCGGAAAAGAAGAGAGGTAAAGGACCTCTTTCAAAATAAAGTTTAAGAGAAATCCTAAGGGCTTTCCAATTTCTAGGGTCACGTCCTACAGTCAACATGTGCTCTAATACCATATCTGTAGCGACCTGACCTCAAACGGCCAAGCCTCTCTGTATCCGTGCCATCCCTGGATCGGTATGCTGGCACACACAGTACATCAATGTATATATCAAAGTGCAATCACATGTATAAATAACGTAAAACTGACATATACCTCATAAGTCTCAGTGGAAACAATCGAACGGGTGTGGAGTCCCATCAACGCCAACGGCAAGTTGAGTGTAGACTGTAACCCTACAACGTAACTCTTACTCGTCGTAGAAAATTCCTGCAACATAAGACGTTACAGCCCTGTAGGTTATTACATTGAATGTACTGGCAAGTCACATCATAAGAATAATGAACCTATTTGTACATGCAATTTGGCTGTGGATAGCTCTAAGTTTAGTTTTTGCATAAAGCTAGTTTTTCCCTAGAATAAAAGATATCATTCTACCGCTACTGTATAGCATAGGATGAGTTGGTAAACCCAACTCAATCCATTCCCAAAGTTTCATTTAAACCCAACTGTTTAAATTAAGAGTGATGAGATCTCCCAGCATTTCCACTAGTAGATGCTCAAGTTGTCCGTAACCGGGGACACGGCTAATCGAATAGGTCTTAACACTCTTCAGAGGTTTGCTCACTTTTCCCCACAAGACTCGATCGCCTCGCTTGAAGTTCTCGCAGTGCCTGGCGTTTGAGAACAGGATGACCGAGACATAGTCTTTCGAAAATGTTCCCCCTTAACCCACGGATAGGCCGGTACACCTACATCATTCTACATCTGCTAGCCCATCTCGGAAGGGGTCACACTAACTACTCAACTAAGCCAGAGCCCATATTGGCTTGTGGCTGCACACGTAAGCTTCTAGACATGAGAATACGATTGATCTCTTTGAGCCTGGGCGGACGGACCACTAGTGGTGCACCACCATGGATTTCCCATGCATGCTCCCACTGTACTTCGCCACCATTCAAACCAAACCTCCGCCCAGGTAGTTCATTTACAAGTCTTGGTCCTGATTACTACTTTGTCACTCATGTCTCACCATGAACACTTCCCAATTCCACGTCTACATTTGCGAGGCGGAAATAAACTTATACGGAGGTGACAAGGTTGTATAGATCAGACCTACCTCAAATGAACTACTAGGTAACGGCATAGCCATCTGGCAACAATAAATCCTACCATGCAATCCTACCACAAAAGGACTAAGTGCATAATATAAAACATAGGTGATTGGAAGAATGGTCAAATGTGAACTTGCCTGGTAACAGTTGATGAAGGTTATATCACTCTCAGAAATTTACTCAATAGAAGTATTCGTCACTCTCCGATGAAAATCTATAAAGTAAAACATTGCATTCACATAAGCAATCCTTTCAGAGAACCAAATAACATGCAACATGAAAAGACTCGAAAAATCCAAAGGAACACACAACAGACTTAACTATCGAAAGTAAATACTAAGTGCAAAACAACATAGGGCATGGGTGCCAAAAATTGTGACGTGGACCACAGTGCCTACTAGACATACGAGTAAAACTACTATGGACAGATCCTAATGTGTGAAAAAAATATCGTGAGATAGGTCCAAGTGATAGGGTTTGGCAACGGTGACACGGTGCAAAAAGAATCACATCAATCGGAGCTACGGTTTAGGAGATATGGTCAATTGAAGTTTGAATTCAAATCTGAATAAAGTTCAAATTTGAATTTGGCCAAAAGTTTTCAAAGTTGGTTTTCTGGATAAATCTATTCGAGATGAACATTTTGCCGCTGGTTTCGTCGAATTTGGAGTTACAGTTAAAAAGAAACAACCATTTGAAGTTTAGGGGCTAAACTAAAATTTACAGGGACTTGACTGTGAAAATTTTATTCGCGACCAGGTCCCTGGCCACGTGGCGGCTTCCTACTGGCCGAGCAGCATTCGCTACGGAAGCTATTCGGTGAACGGCCGCTACCTAAGCAAAACAGCTACCGCGGCAAAAAAAATGAAAACCGGAGACCGGGTTTTTTAACTAAACCGCACGTTTATTTAAAACCGTGGTTAACCGAACTAAAACAAAACCGAGCTAATACAAAAAACTAAACGAATGGGAAGAAGCGGGCGGCTTACAGCGAGCGAGGACGGCGAACAGGGCCGGCGGCGCTGGCGTCAGGCAGCGGACGGGCGGTGACGGCGGTGCTCCTCGGCGGCGGGGGAGGAGACGAACGGGACGGGCACGACGTGGGCAGTCCGGTGGTGGCGACGGTGCGCATCGGGGTGACCCGGACGGGCGGAGCGAAGTGCGGCGTCTCCGTGCTCCGGCGAGGACGCAGGTCGTGGGGACAGCGTCTCTAGCGAACCTAGGGGCAAAATGAGATGTCAACTAGGTGCGGAAGAACATGGGGAGTAGTTTGACGGACTTTGAGGCCTCGGCGTGGCTTATGGTCGTCGAGCTCCTCCGGCGAATGGAACTCCGGCCGGCGAGATCCAACTGACGAAGGCGGCGCCTGTGATGTGCGAGAGGACGAGCGAATTGGCAGAACAAAGAGAGGGGGTCTTGGGGGTTTTATAGGCGCTGCCAGGAGCTCGGGGAGCGAGGGATAAGCTCTATCCCTAGAGCTTCGGCCGGCAGGTTCGGGCATGCGTGTGCTCATCCAGCGGGGTCTGTGGGAGGTTAGGGACCATGGGCGGGCCCCATGCGTCAGCGGCAGCAGCAGGTAGCGAGCGAAGGGAGGAGCTGGCGGCTCGTGCGTGCGGCCCTAGGGCGCTTGCCGCTGGCTGCCCTAGCGCTACAGCTGGGCCTTGGCCTAGCTGCCCTGTGGCTGGGCCGGTCGGTGCGCCCCTTGGCCGAAGTGGCCTCGGTCCAGGTAGTGCGGCGTGCGTGCGTGTTTTTTTTTTGTTTTTTTGTTACAGAAAACGTGGTGAGGTCAAAAACAACTCCAACGAATTCATAAAAATTCCATAGTAATTCCTAAAATCACTATTGATAATATATAGAATAATGAACATTAATCCCAGCACATATAATTTTGAATTTTTTTATCTAATGCAGTAAACACTTTTTGCCAAGAAAATAAATACCAAATAAACTCCAAAAAAACCAAATAATATTATAATGAATTCTCCATCTCCTTTTTGTTTGAGGAAGTCATTCTATCCTCTCTCCTTTATTTCTCTTGAGTGGAAAATAATATTTGAATATCCCAGAAAACTCCAAAATGCAATAAATCATGAGATGCAAATGATTTCAAATATTGTTAAAATAACTTCTATTGGTTTCATAATCCATTTCCATATTTTCTTTCTGGTATTTGAAGGAGTCATATTTCCTTCTCTCTTTATTTTATTTGAATGAATGGAAATGTTTTTGAAACTCAAAACGAAAAACTTTCCAAAACTGAACCAAATGAAATTCAAAAGTGCTCCTCATCACTTCCCACTCTATTTCATATATTTTAAAGAAGTCCTATTATCTTCTCTCATGAAAATCCTTGAGTGGCATAAAGTCTCTGAGTTGGACTATTGTTCAAATGGAATTCAAATCTACTTCAAAACCCCTTTTTTCATTTCTTTAAATGGAAGAAGTCATACTATCTCCACTCTAGGGTTTTGTGATGAAAAGAATTTGAATTCATGGAGATCAAAATTCAAAATGAAACGTTTTGGGAAAGTTCTTTTATTCCCTCTCATTCAACTTGCAAAAAAGTTTCTATTTCCACTCAATTTCACACAATCAACCACACAACAATCACAATTATTTATTTAATATAACATTCCAAAATTTAGAATTTTGGGATGTTACAGATACAGAGGTTCCTGAGTCATTCTACCAGTTCTAGTAGCCACTCTAACAGCATAATGATTATTCTTGTTATTTAGTTGATTGAGCAAATCATTTTGAGCTTTATGTACTTGTTCTACTTGAGTGGTAACCATAGAAGCATGTTTATTAATAAGTTTAAGTTCATCTTTGACATTAGCCATATAATCACCCAAGTGTTCAAGCATATTTGAATTGTATTTCAATTGTCTACCAAAATAAGCATTGAAGTATTCTTACTTAACCATAAATTTATCAAACTCATCTAAGGATGAGCTAGCAAACTTAGTAAATGGGATTTCAAGTTTATCATATCTATAGAGAGAATTTACCTTTACTACCTGTGTCGGGTTATCAAGACCATGTATTTCTTCAATAGGTAATGGATTAAGATCATATGTTTCTTCAACAGGCGGTAAATTAAGGCCATGTATTTCTTCAATAGGAGGTAAATTCTTAACATCTTCAGCTTTAATACCTTTTTTTTCATAGATTTCTTTGCCTCTTGCATATCTTCAGGACTGAGAAATAGAACACCTCTCTTCTTCGGAGTTGGTTTAGGAATAGGCTCAGGAAGTGTCCAATTATTTTCATTTGTCAACATATTATTCAATAGAATTTCATCTTCATCCGGTGTTCTTCCCCTGAAAACAGAACCAGCACAACTATCCAGGTAATCTCTGTAAGCATCGGTTAGTCCATTATAAAAGATATCAAGTATTTCATTTTTCTTAAGAGGGTGATCAGGCAAAGCATTAAGTAATTGGAGAAGCCTCCCCCAAGCTTGTGGGAGACTCTCTTCTTCAATTTGCACAAAAAATATATATCCCTCAAAGCAGCTTGTTTCTTATGAGCAGGGAAATATTTAGCAGAGAAGTAATAAATCATATCCTAGGGACTACGCACACAACCAGGATCAAGAGAATTAAACCATATCTTAGCATCACCCTTTAATGAGAACGGAAATATTTTAAGGATATAAAGGTAGCGAGATTTCTCATCATTAGTGAACAGGGTGGCTATATCATTTATTTAGTAAGATGTGCCACAATAGTTTCAGATTCATAGCCATGAAAAGGATTAGATCCAACCAAAGTAATTATATTAGGATCAACAGAGAATTCATAATCCTTATCAGTAACACAGATAGGTGAAGTAGCAAAAGCAGGGTCAGGTTTCATTCTAGCATTAAGAGATTGCTGCTTCCATTTAGCTAATAACCTCTAGAGCTCGTATCTATCTTTGCAAGGTAAAATAGCTAGAGCAGCTTCCTTTTCCAAAACATAACCCTCAGGAATAACAGGCGATTCATATTTATTGGGGGGATAGTCTTCATCATCACTTTCATCGATATTATCAATTTCAATATTTTCATTCTCTCTAACCCTAGCAAGTTGTTCATCAAGAAATTCACCAAGTGGCACAGTAGTATCAAGCATAGAAGTAGTTTCATCATAAGTATCATGCATAGCAGAAGTGGCATCATCAATAACATGCGACATATTAGAATGAATAGCAGAAGCAGGTTTAGGTGTTGCAATCTTACTCAAAATAGAAGGTGAATCAAGTACAGAGCTAGATGGCAGTTCCTTACCTCCCCTCGTAGTTGAGGGAGAAATCTTGGTTTTTGGATCTCTCAAGTTCTTCATAATGATAAGCAGATATAAATCCCAAGTGACTCAAAGAATAGAGCTATGCTCCCCGGCAACGGCGCCAGAAAATAGTCTTGATAACCCACAAGTATAGGGGATCGCAATAGTTTTTGAGGGTAGAGTATTCAACCCAAATTTATTGATTCGACACAAGGGGAGCCAAAGAATATTCTCAACTTTTAGCAGCTGAGTTGTCAATTCAACCACACCTGGAAACTTAATATCTGCAGCAAAGTATTTAGTAGCAAAGTAATATTATAGTAGTGGTAACGGTAGCAAAACGTAATGATAGCAAAAGTAATGTTTTTGGTATTTTGTAGTGATGATAGCAATAGCAATGGAAAAGTAAATAAGCGAAGAACAATATATGGAAAGCTCGTAGGCAATGGATCGGAGATAGAGAATTATGGTGGATGCGGTTCATCATGTAACAGTCATAACCTAGGGTGACACAGAACTAGCACCAATTCATCAATGTAATGTAGGCATGTATTCCGAATATAGTCATACATGCTTATGGAAAAGAACTTGCATGACTTCTTTTGTCCTACCCTCCTGTGGCACCGGTGTCCTATCAGAAACTAAGGGATATTAAGGCCTCCTTTTCATAGAGTACCGGACCAAAGCATTAACACATAGTGAATACATGAACTCCTCAAACTACAGTCATCACCGGGAGTAGTCCCGATTATTGTCACTTCGGGGTTGCCGGATCATAACACATAGTAGGTGACTATAGACTTGCAAGATTGGATCAAGAACTCTCATATATTGATGAAAACATAATAGGTTCAGATCTGAAATCATGGCACTCGGGCCCTAGTGACAAGCATTAAGCATAGCAAAGTCATAGCAACATCAATCTCAGAACATAGTGGATACTAGGGGTCAAACCCTAACAAAACTAACTCGATTACATGATAAATCTCATCCAACCCATCACCGTCCAGCAAGCCTATGATGGAATTACTCACGCACGACGGTGAGCATCATGAAATTGGTGATGGAGGAAGGTTGATGATGACGATGGCGACGGATTCCCCTCTCCGGAGCCCTGAACGGACTCCAGATCAGCCCTCCCGAGAGGTTTTAGGGCGTGGCGGCGGCTCCTTATCGTAAAATGCGATGAATCCTTCTCTCTGATTTTTTTTCTCCCCGAAAGTAAATATAGAGTTGGAGTTGATGTTGGAGGAGCTCTAGGGGGCCCATGAGGTAGGGGACGCGCCCAGGGGGCAGGCGCGCCCCCCACCTTCGTGGCTAGGGTGTGGCCCCCTGGTCTTCATCTTTTGCAAGGATTTTTTTATTATTTCCAAAAAGACGTTCCGTGAAGTTTCAGGTCATTTCTAGAACTTCTGTTTCTGCACATAAATAACACCATGGCAATTCTGCTGAAAACAGCGTCAGTCGGGGTTAGTTCCATTCAAATCATGCAAGTTAGAGTCCAAAACAAGGGCAAAAGTGTTTGGAAAAGTAGATACGACAAACACGTATCAGATACCAGTGCAAAGGAAGTGTGGCGGGAGCGTGCCAAAGATGGTGGGGTGATCCCGGTTACTGGGTTCCCATGGGTCGACGGCATGGCAAACGGGGACATGCATGAAACAAACGGGCACGATCAAACACAGAGTTCATCTCATACAACACATGCATTCGGTCCACGGGCGTCATTCCGGTGTTTATACCTTCAAAGCGTTCATTTTCGGAGTGGATTGGGTTCGATAGTAGCGGAAGTAGTGGTTCATGTTCGTTCGGAGAGGTACTTGATGACTCCAACATCTTCGGGGTGATGGTAGGGGTACACACGACGTCGTGGGAGTAGTGGTTCTGTGGGAACCCGGAATTAACTTCCAGACCCTCCTGTGTATATTTGTTAACCCCAGGATCATTGTTGACAACACAGAGAAATGATATCATTGCACAATACATAAAAGGTATTACAATTTTAAGTATATCTCGCCACAAGGTATACCTAGATAAATGTCTCATGACACTTATTACATTCAAGAAAACAACGGAAAGTACAATGCGTAGCAACTCCATCTCAGCCACAGGCAATCGATGTATTCCATGTGACCTCACTCCTCCGGATCGCCATAGTAGTCATAGTCATCACCTTCATCTCCATGCAAATCTATTGTCAACAAAATTATTGCAATGAGTACATTACGTACTCAACATGCCTCCCTTCGGGGAAGGACCTAATAGCTACATGTCGCTTCAAAGGAAGGCTGTATGGCTCATTTGCATAAAGCTAATTTTGTTTGTCAAATAACCTAGTTGGATAAAAGCAGTTTTAGATGAAAACATGTTTTATTTCCAAAACAACTTTCATCAAGTGAGGATCCTCGATCAGCTCACGTCCTTCATAGGTTTCAAGAATAGGGGCAAAGAGGGAATAAGCAAGATAGGTCATGTACGTCAAGAAAGATTCATGTGTTGTCCATGACCGTGGACACGGCTATTCGAATAGTTTTACACTCTACAGAGGTCGTACACTTTACCCACACTACACAATCTCGTCTTGATGCCACCAGTGGCCGCTGGTATAGTACACCATTTGGTATACCGGCAGGGAGATTGTGACGAGGTCTTTGGACTAGATCCCCCAAAGATCTGACATGCCCACCGGGTCTGGCGCACGGAACTGAGAGTACGTCCTCAAACCGGTCCCCCCATCTGTGCCGAGGATACTCCTTGCAAGGCAGATATCCCATCTGCGATACGGCAACATCGACACCTAAGGCTGACTAGCTTACTTGACCAAGCCAGTGCCCATATAGCATGTGGTTGTACTGTTATCACAATCTTCAAATCCAAGACTTATTAGGTCTTATGCGGCAGGGGCGACTGATTGCCCCCTTCAACTTGTGAAGGGCGGCCAATCGCTCCTTCAATCCTTGATTCAGCTGTCGCCCGCGCCAGTATTCAGATGGTAAGTTTCACCCAGAGTAGAAGAGGATACAGAGGGTCAACAAGGGCCAACTGGCCTAGCTCAGCATTAAGTTTCAACTGTCAGTGACTCGGAGGTCATTCAACAAGGCACCTATAGGGTGATAAGCATGGCTAAGCATTTCTACTCTACCGGAATTATATACTTCTACTCAGGTGTCAAGTAAATAGGCGACAAGAGGATCAGGGTAATGTGTCAATCGACACGCTTGCTACGAGAATTAAAATAGCATGCACATAGTAACAATAAAACTCAATGCAATTTTGTAAACCATAGGATAAGTATGATCAAAGAAGGAGGCATGCCTTCGTTGTTGAGTCCTTCGGTAACCTGTTTCTGTCCTTGTCCAACCTCGCCACTCCCTACTCGTTGTAACGATAGCAAATGGAAACCAAATAAATACCAAAACAATAGTAAATCCAAATAACATCCAAAACAAATTAAGAGTGGATGGATAGTGAAAGTGCGTTATATCGACTAGAGGGGGGGTGAATAGGCGATTTTTATGAAAGTCTTCAAAACGTGAAGGTTATGAAGAAAAACAGTACAGATATGCCAATCACTTAAGCAGCGGAAGTTAGATTACACTAGGCACGCCATGGTCAAGTATTCAATAGAGTGAAAGCACAAGACAAGTAGCTGCAGTGTAATAAGGATCAGGTAGGAAGAAGTTATGAAGCCAAACAAATCATACAGTTATGTTGTGAAGACAGAAGATAAAGCAAGCATGCAATGGCTTCACAGTGTGTAACAGAAAGTAAAAGGAAGTGAAGATGAAACCAGTGACACGCTGAAGACAATGAATTGTTGGACCAGTTCCAGTTGCTGTGACAACTGTACGTCTGGTTGGAGCGGCTAGGTGTAAGTGCATCTAGTGCCACCCCTAGTTGGTTTTGGAGTATTGACGACAAACCTAGTTGAGGGACTAATGTGTTTGTGAGAATTACAGGATAACATAGGTAGAAGTCCCTCAATGATTCGGTTTTACTACCAGAGATGACCCCTAAAAATGTACGAAGACATTGAAGACAATGGTGGTATTTGAAGATATTCACATTGAAGACTATGACAAGAGAAGACACCACGTGAAGCCTATGGAACTCGAAGACGTAGATTCTTCGTAGTTTTATTTCATTTGTGTTGAGTCATAGGAACCACCGTACTGTTAAGTGGGGTCCAAGAGAACCAGTCAGAATGACAGAAGTGATGCCTAATTCAAAACCTATATCTTCGAGCGAAGACTATGAGAGCAAATCTTGTCCAGAGTCGACAAGTCAGCTTTACTTGTAGCCCAAGTAAAGTTGCCGTGTGAGTTTGAAATCTGACCGTTGGTACATGTGTCAGTTCCTTAGTGACCCAGGGTCATTTCGGACAAATCAGGTCGGGTTGCCCAGTGGCTATAAATAGTCCACCCCCTACAACCATAAACGGTTGGCTGCTCAGATTTCTGTGCACGGCTTTTATCGTTTGAGAGCAACCCACCTCGAAGCCTTTGAGAGAAAATTCCTAGCGAGGAGAAAAGCCCTAACCACCCAGAGCCAGAGTAAATTGGGCATCACTTAAGTCTTCGTGTCTGAGTGATCTGATGACTTATTACACTTGAGGACTGTGCATCCTCCAGCCGGTTAGGCGTCGCGTTCTGAGCATCCAAGAGAAATTGTGGATTGCCAGTGAACAAAGTCTGTGAAGGTTTGGGAGTCTACCTTGAAGACTTACCAGAGTGATTGGGCGAGGTCTGTGTGACCTTAGCTCAAGGAGAAAACGGTGAGGACTGGGTGTCCTGAGCTGCGTGTTCAGGACTGGGTGTCCGGGACTGTGTGTCCTTTGGTTTAAATACCTAGCCGCTCCAACCAGACGTACAGTTGTCACAGCAACTGGAACTGGTCCAACAAATCATTGTCTTCAGCGTGTCACTGGTTTTATCTTCACTTCCTTTTACTTTCTGTTACACACTGTGAAGCCATTGCATGCTTGCTTTATCTTCTGTCTTCACAACATAACTATATGATTTGTTTGGCTTCATAACTTCTTCCTACCTAATCCTTATTACACTGCAGCTACTTGTCTTGTGCTTTCCCTCTATTGAATACTTGACCATGGCGTGCCTAGTGTAATCTAACTTCCGCTGCTTAAGTGATTAGCATATCTGTACTGTTTGTCTTCATAACCTTCACGTTTTGAAGACTTTCATAAAAATCGCCTATTCACCCCCCCCCCTCTAGTCGATATAACGCACTTTCAATTGGTATCAGAGCAAGGTGCTCCCTTGTTCTGTGTGATTCGGTTTAACCACCTGGAGTTTTAGCTATGTCGACTACAGGGATAATTAAAGTCTCCGCTGCGTGCCCCGTCTTCGATGGAACTGAATATCCCTACTGGAAGAATAAGATGCGCATGCATCTTGAAGCCATTGACGTCGACCTATGGTATGTCGTCGAAAACGGCGTTCCCAAGGCTGGAGAAGGTGTCACTACTGCCGATGTCAAGAAGTTCACTCAACTGGACTCTACTGCCAAGAATATCATCTGTGGTCATCTGACCAAGGGACAGTACGGCCGTGTGAGTGCCTTGAAGACATCCAAGCTGGTCTGGACTGGCTCTCCAAAGTCAATGAAGGCATCTCAACCCAGAGAGATCAGAGAATCAGTGTTCTTTGCAATCTCTTCAACCGCTTCAAGCGAAATGACAATGACAATGTCCAGCACACATTTGACCGGCTCACTGACATCACAAATGAGCTTCAAGCCCTCGGCGCCACTGAGATCACCAAACATGAAATCTTCAAGACGCTGCTGAGATCACTTGACAGTTCGTTTGACATCCTAGCCCTGATGATTCAAGAACGTCCAGACTTCAAGACACTCGATCCGTCTGACATACTTGAGAGGCTCAACACACATGAGTTTCAGCTTTCTGAGAAAAGAGATATCTACGGTCCAAACTATGGGCGAACTCGTGCCTTGAAGGCAAAAGTTGTGTCCTCATCTGAAGAAGAATCTGACAGCAGTTCTGATGATCCTGAAGACATTGGACGGGAACTTGCAATGCTAGTGAAGAAGTTCCAGAGATTCACCAAGAAGAAAGGCTTCAGAAAGTCTTCACGATCAAGCTCAAGGAATGATGAAGCTTCTGCTTATGACTACAAGAAGAAAACATGTCACAAGTGCAAGAAAACTGCACACTTCATCTCTGAGTGTCCACAGTGGGACAATGAGAGCAGAAAGAAGAAGAAGAGCAAGGAATATGACTCTGACAACAAGAAGAAGAAGAAATACTCAAAGTCTTCTTCCAAGTCTTCCTCAAAGTCTTCATCACACAAGAAGAGCTCAACTGGCAAGGCTCGTGCGTTTGTTGGCAAGGAAATGGATTCGGAGGAGGAGTCCGCATCTGAGGAGGCAGAGGTGGAGTCTGAGGAGGAGTCTGATTCTAGCATTGCGAGTCTGGCTACAGCATACGTCGCCAAGTCCATCTTCAACACTGAAGACAATGACTTCATCACCAACACCGATGCAAATGACAAGGACGACTCTACTCCTACCTACTGCTTCATGGCACGCGGTGCCAAGGTAAACACACGCACTACTCACTATCAAACATCCAGTGACGATGACTCTGATTGTGATTCAAAACCCAGCTACAAAACACTTGCTAAAATTGCCACTGAACAACAGAAAGCCATGGAACATATTCAAAAACTGTTAGATAGAAGCGATGATCTGTCGGGTGCTGAAATGACTCGATCTGAATCCTTAATTGAAGACATAAAAAATCTTCATGTTAAGTATCAGGAACTTGAAGATCATCATGATACTCTCTCAACAACTCAGGAAAAGTTTTCCTATGATTTTCTTCAAAGGAAGCAAGATCTTGAGAAATTGAGAGCGGCTCATGAAGATCTTCAAAAGGAAAATGAGTCACTTCGCGCCGAACAGATCAGTTCCGCTCAGGAAGGATTTGAACCACCATGCCTTAAATGCATTGAGCGTGATAATTCTACTTCTATTGCTGAATGTTCCACTGCTACTGCTGTTGCAATATCTTCAACTGTTGAAGTGGTAACTAACCGCTCTGCTGAGGATACCACTGCTATTGCTGATGAGAATGCTAGGTTGAAGACATTGCTTGAAACAGGGATGTACAAAAGTCTCAAAGGACATCAGACATTATGTGATGTCCTCAAGAAGCAGATTCTGAACCGAAACCCTAGGAAAGAGGGTGTTGGGTTCGTGAGGAAAATTAATGCAGATAGCTCGTACTGGAAACCTGAGCAGTACCCCAAAACCACATGGGTTGCTGTAAAGGAATCCTCAGCGGATCCATACAATCTATCTGGCTTCACTTGTGCTAATCCTATTATCATTGATGAATCCTTTGATGCAAACTATAAACTGTTTAAGAATCAGAATGGTGAAGTATTTGCCAGGTACATTGGTACTAACTGCAGGAATGGACCACCTATGAAGAAGATCTGGGTTCCAAAAACGTGTTCGGAGAATCTTCCTGTGAATGTCCTCATGACACCTCACATGAAGAAGACAAACCTCAGACCAAAGGCTTCATACGGTCCAAAGGCTTCATACATGCAGAGGACTCACCTGAGTCGCACTAACGCAAATGTTTTGCAGGGAAACCATGCTCAGGCATATGAGAGCGGTTCTTCAAACCGTCATGTTCATATGACCAAGAACTATTTCTGCCTATTCTTATGAGTACTATTGCCCGCCTGCTAGACTGTTTGCTAGGGCTCCAAAGCCAAAATTCTCAGATGCTGCACTTAGACTTATTGCTTCTAAGCCACCCTTGAAGATGTGGGTGGTTAAGAAAGCTTAACTCTCTTTTGCAGGGAAAGGTCTCCAGCAGAAAACTAAAATCTTCTGACGCTATTGCTGGGGACCTTAAAAATCTTGTGGGGCGCAAGATCAAATGTCCGAATGGCATCACTATGTATTTCGTACCTGAATCGCATGCTACTCTCCCTATTAGTCCTAACCTGGATCTAAGTTTTCATAACCCACTAGTTCATCAAATGTTTTTGCTTCACAATACTCTTCGTGAAGCCTATCCCCCTAACTGCACTGTAGGGTACGACACCAGCGTCTTCAGAGTCTTCAGAATGGATTATTGACAGTGGGTGTACAAATCACATGACTGGCAAAAGAAGTCTTTTTATGGACTCAACCTTATGTCCATCCGACAAGAGCCACATCACATTTGCTGACACTGGTAAAAGTAAGGTATTGGGTCTAGGTAGAGTTGCAATCTCAAAGGATCAACACATGGATAAAGTCATGTTTGTTGAATCCCTTGGCTTCAACTTAATGTCTGTCTCAATGCTTTGCGATTTGAACATGATTGTAATTTTTGGAAAATATCGTTGCCTGGTACTAATGGAATCTGACAAGTCTCTAGTGTTTGAAGGGTATCGGAAAGATGATTTGTACGTGGTAGATTTCTCAGCAGGGCCACAGCTTGCAGTATGTCTTCTGGCAAAGGCTTCAGAATGCTGGCTTTGGCATCGGAGGCTTGGGCATGCTGGCATGAGGAACCTTCACACCCTTGCGAAGAAGAAGCATGTCATAGGCATCGAGAGCGTCAAGTTCAAGAAAGATCACTTATGCGGTGCCTGTGAAGCAGGGAAGATGACAAGGGCAAAACATCCTTCGAAGACAATCATGACCACTACTCGACCCTTTGAATTGCTTCACATGGATCTCTTTGGTCCCACTCACTACTCAACTTTTTCCACTACTGCTTGCCTCTATGGCTTTGTCATTGTTGATGATTACTCTAGATATACTTGGGTGCACATAATCCTTTACAAGACTGAAGTGCAGGATGTCTTCAGACGCTTCGCAAATCGGGCTATGAACAATTATGGCGCCAAGATAAAGCACATCAGAAGTGACAATGGCATTGAATTCAAGAAAACCGGCCTTGATACATATTTGGATACCTTGGGCATCACACATGAATTCTCAGCTCCATACACGCCACAGCAGAATGGCGTCGTCGAACGCAAGAACAGAACACTCATTGAGATGGCCAGAACAATGCTAGATGAGTACAAGACTACAAGAAAATTCTGGCCTGAAGCCATTGACACTGCATGCCATACAATCAACCGTGTTTATCTTCACAAGCTTCTGAACAAGACATCTTATGAACTTCTAACTGGCAAGAAGCCAAATGTCAGTTACTTCAGAGTATTTGGCTCAAGATGCTGGATCAAGGACCCACACCACACCTCAAAAGTTGCACCAAAAGCACATGAGGGCTTTATGCTTGGATATGGAAAGGATTCGCACTCCTACAGAGTCTTCAATCTCTTTCACTACAAAGTGGTTGAAACAGTGGATGTGCGGTTTGATGAGACCAATGGTTCACATAGAGAGCAACTGCCAGATGTGCTAGATGAAGTTCCATCCAGTGAATCAATCAAGCTAATGGGAACTGGAGAAATTATACCTTCTGAAGCTCATCCTGAAGAAGAACTTATCATCTCAGCACCTGATCCACATGAAGACAATGCTCAGCCTGAAGACATTCCTCCCCACGACAACATAGATCATCAAGAGCAAAGTCTTCGACCCATACATCCTCGTGTTGCCAATGAAGTGCAGATTGACAGAATAATTGACAGCATCAATGCACCTGGTCCACTGACTCGTTCAAGGGCAACTCAACTGGCAAATTTCTGCGGACACTTCGCATTCGTTTCAATCACAGAACCCAAGAAAGTTGAAGAAGCTTTTATGGAACCTGAGTGGATTCAAGCAATGCAAGAAGAGCTTCATCAGTTTGAGCTGAACAATGTATGGGAATTGGTTAAGCGTCCTGATCCACAGAAGCATAACATAATAGGCACCAAATGGATATACCGCAACAAGCAAGATGAGCATGGTCAAGTTGTCAGAAACAAAGCTCGTCTCGTTGCTCAAGGATATACTCAAGTGGAAGGCATTGACTTCGATGAAACATTTGCTCCTGTGGCCAGACTTGAAGCCATCCGTATACTGCTGGCCTATGAAAATCATCATAACATACTTTTATATCAAATGGATGTGAAGAGTGCCTTTCTCAATGGCAAGATTGAAGAAGAAGTGTATGTTGCACAACCACCTGGGTTTGAAGATCCAAAACATCCTGACATGGTTTACAAGCTCAATAAGGCACTATATGGCCTCAAATAAGACCCTCGGGCCTGGTATGACACATTCAAATACTTCCTGAAGAGCAAAGGCTTCATACCTGGCTCCCTAGATCCCACTCTCTTCACGAAGACATATGATGGTGAACTGTTTGTGTGCCAAATATATGTGGATGACATTATCTTCGGCTGCACCAATCAGAAGTACAGTGAGGAGTTTGGATATATGATGCAAGAGCAATATCAGATGTCTATGATGGGGGAGCTGAAATTCTTCCTCGGTCTTCAGATACGGCAACAACGCAATGGCATTTTCATATCTCAAGAGAAGTATCTCAAAGATTGCCTGAAGAAGTTCGGTATGCAAGACTGCAAAGGTTTCACAACACCAATGCCAGCCAAACATCATCTGGGTCCTAACGACAATGGTAAAGAGTTCGATCAAAAGGTATACCGCTCCATGATTGGTTCTTTGTTTTATTTATGTGCATCTAGGCCAGATATTATGCTTAGTGTTTGCATGTGTGCTCAATTTCAAGCGGCACCAAAGGAGTCGCATCACTTAGCAGTGAAGCGAATTCTTCGATATTTGGCTCAGACCCCAACTCTAGGATTGTGGTATCCAAAGGGCTCAGAGTTTGATCTGGTTGGATTCTCGGATGCTGATTATGCTGGTGATAAGGTTGATCGGAAGTCTACATCAGGCACATGTCACTTTCTGGGACGATCACTCGTATGTTGGTCTTCAAAGAAGCATAACTGTGTATCCCTCTCCACTGCTGAATCTGAATACATTGCTGCTGGATCTTGCTGCGCTCAGCTTCTCTGGATGAAGCAAACTCTCAAGGACTATGGCATTCATCTGAAGCAAGTGCCTCTCTACTGCGACAACGAAAGCGCCATCAAGATCGCCAACAACCTAGTTCAGCACTCGAAGACAAAGCACATTGAAATTCATCATCACTTTCTCAGAGATCATGTTGCAAAGGAAGATATTGATATCATACATGTCAACACTGAAGAGCAATTGGCAGATATCTTCACCAAGCCCTTGGATGAAAGAGATTTTGCAAGTTACGGTGTGAGCTAAATATCTTGGAATCCTCAAATGTCCTGTGATCAGGCACACATCCTAACACTTATGCATATTGATGACTTAGATGTGCAACACACAAAGTAACGTATATCTTCAATCAATGAAGACATACATTCTAAGTGTGAATACATTAATGTGGAAATTGACTTCGGAGCGCCACGATAATTGGGCGCCGTGTCTAGGTCTAATACTTCCTATACGGTGGGTAACACCACCACCAAACGTTCAATCTTGAAGTGTTTCACTCATGGCGTTACCTAGCAATGTCTTCACATTTGGTTTGGCTTCAATCTCTACATGTCTTCATGATTATCTTCATTACGTGGATTATATAGATATATATATACTAGTGTTCTGTCCTCTACAGCATTCACTTATAGCTATGTCTTCTTGTTTTGAATCTTTTGAACTAAGTGAATGTGATCGGACCCTAATCTCTCCATGCTTTCTATCTCAAATTCTATCTCTCCAAGTCAGATGCATTCTATTGAAACTGTCGACAACGAAAGCGCCATCAAGATCGCTAACAACCTAGTTCAGCACTCGAAGACAAAGCACATTGAAATTCATCATCACTTTCTCAGAGATCATGTTGCAAAGGAAGATATTGATATCATACATGTCAACACTGAAGAGCAATTGGCAGATATCTTCACCAAGCCCTTGGATGAGAAGAGATTTTGCAAGTTACGGTGTGAGCTAAATATCTTGGAATCCTCAAATGTCCTGTGATCAGGCACACATCCTAACACTTATGCATATTGATGACTTAGATGTGCAACACACGAAGTAACGTATACCTTCAATCAATGAAGACATATATTCTAAGTGTGAATACATTAATGTGGAAATTGACTTCGGAGCGCCACGATAATTGTGCGCCGTGTCTGGGTCTAATACTTCCTATACGGTGGGTAACGCCACCACCAAACGTTCAATCTTGAAGTGTTTCACTCATGGCGTTACCTAGCAATGTCTTCACATTTGGTTTGGCTTCAATCTCTACATGTCTTCATGATTATCTTCATTACGTGGATTATATAGATATATATATATATATACTAGTGTTCTGTCCTCTACAGCATTCACTTATAGCTATGTCTTCTTGTTTTGAATCTTTTGAACTAAGTGAATGTGATCGGACCCTAATCTCTCCATGCTTTCTATCTCAAATTCTATCTCTCCAAGTCAGATGCATTCTATTGAAACTGTCGAATGTCTTCTCTGCGTCCTTGTCAGCAGAAGACACAGAGACAAAATTTAAAACCGTTTTCAATGCTCATTCATCCACAAGAAATCTGGAGAAGTAGGAACGACCACCTGACAATCCAGGTGTGCGTGGGATGTGGAACTGCCCCCGAGACTCCGCATGATGGCCATGTGCTGTTCAGATGCGAATCGCCAGGGGCACCTGTGTAATAGCGCAGTGCTGCCTCTGTCCCTATAAATACACGATTCACCATGGTCATTATCTCTTCTCCCTCCCTCGCATGAACCCTAGCGCCACCGCTAGCTCTCGACGATGCCGGCGACGAAGCGCTTCACTGCCGCAACCTCTCCGACGCCGTTTTCACGCTGACCGCGGAAATCACTCTCTCCGTCGTCGTCGTAGGTGTCTTCCGTCACCAAGTTAGGGCACGGAGGATCGAACTGCTCGGCCTCATCTCCCACTCCGTCTAGCAGTTCCAAGTGTGGTAAATAAAACCTCTTTTTATGGCCTCTTTTGATCCTATAGTTCGGTCACTTTCTGCCATAAGAAGTTTCTATTCACACAAGTTAGAACTGTCTCAGTCTGCATCTCATAACTTGCCTAGTATATTCACTTGTGCTTCATAAAGTAGTTAGATTCCTCACTTGTACTGATCTATGGGTTCGTACAAATCTGGAACCAACTTCTTTTCTATAAGTGAATGTCTTCGCACGATGAGGTTAATATCTTCTAAACTGATTTATCTTCAAAATCTTCTGAGAATGCATATGACCTCTTCCCCTTCCCTCGCACCTTAATGCTGTCACAGGTACATGTCCGTGGGAGAATCTTTTGGTTCTCATAGTTTGCATTCATTTGTAGAGTTCTTATAGCGTCACATCAATTCTCCTGGAGCCAGTTCCTGTTGGTCCAGCAAAAGAAAGCCTTTGAACGTTTTGAAGCCTTCCAAGTTAAGCTTCATGGCTGCAGAAAAACTAGCAAGGAAGGGTGGCAGAAAGCGTCGAGGGGAAACATCACGAGATCTGCCTGATGACCTCTTAGAGCTATACAATACAGATCCTGAAGAGGATTACAATCATCGCAAGACATGAATCCAATGGATTCGACGCTATTGGGCGGAGCAATGGTTCCAATACCGCTTCGTCACCAAGGAGTACGCTGAGAAAAGCGCCATCAAGAGACCATGGGGAGACGTACTATACAAAAATCTCGTGCCCAGGTCCAGAGATGAAGCCACTGCTCAAGGCTTCTATCCATGCATGGTCAGAGGACTGCAGCCTGCTGATGCTCATCCGTCGTCACTACTCTGGTGTCGTGACGACAATCTGTTCAAGCGCAACTTCCAGTTTGCCCAGAGGTTAGCGAAGCACAACAAGAAGAAATTGGGTTTAGACTTCAACCCTGGTCCCTCTGCACCAAGGGCAGATGGCACACGTGAGGCCGACCCCAATATCATCGGTCCGTATGCAAATCTTGAGGGCCTCATCACCCGCATCTTAGTCCAAGGGACTAGTGTCAATGACCCTCCTGCTGACTCAGAATCTGATGAAGCACCTGTTGCACCGAAGCCAAAGCAGGCAAAGAAGCCAAAAGCTTCAAAGCAGATCCCTTCACCCAAAATCTCAAGGGCGAAGCCATTGGCAACTGCGCCTCCTGAAGCCAGTGCGCAGTCTGAAGACTTATCTCGAGTCTCCAAGCCCCAGGAAGCAAAGAAGCCTCAGCCACACACAGGCAAAGAGCTCACAGCTGCTGCCATTTTGCGCAGCGAAACCATTGATCTGTCCAGCGATGAAGATCTTGGAGATGACGCTCTTGAGCAGCTCATCAAGAGCAAGGAGGAGGCTGAAATCTTCAACAATCTGCCTCTGTTTGATGTAGCAATCATCCACAACTTCATCGATGAGTGGTTTGCTACACCAAATATCAGCTTCAATGATCTGCAGCTGCCCATTGGCCTCAGCGTCGCCTTCCAAGGCGCTATTGCTTCAGAACTTGCAATTGCCCAACGCATTGTTGAACTGAAGCAGAAAATTGATTTTGAAAAGGCTCAGTTCAAGCAGAATATGGCCAGGATCAGTGTCCAAGAAGTTAAGGACTTCAAGATCATGTTGCACGAGTTAAAGGAAAACTTTCTAAAGAAACGTGCAGAAGCTCAGGGTTCGCGGGAGCGAATGCAGACTCTGGCTGATCGCTGTGTGCAGGCCTACAGTGAGGCAGAGAAGCGCAAGGCACTTGGGTGTCCCAGCATCGACCCCAGGATGGCCGCAAAGAAAAAGAAGAAGCCTGCTGTGCCTGAACCAGAGGCACCAAGACAGGAAGCTGCTCCGACTGTCTTCCCCACTGCTACGACTGGCTCGAAGCCAAAGAGCCGGTCAACCGCTTCAGAGCTCAAGAAGACACAGACAGCCGAAGCTGAAGCAAGGAAGAGGAAACACTCTGAAGCCTCTCCTTCTGACCCCACCAACAAGAAGCGCAAGATCAAGAAAACTTGGGCTGCTCCCATAGAGCCCTTAATAGTTGAACCCCTATCTGTCATCTACCCTGACGCAGATCGTCAGCTGACAGTTCATGAGCCTGCTCCCACAGAGGCTCCTGAAGCTGAAGACATTCCAGCAGCCGACCCCATCACTGCTGAAGACATTGGTCATCTGGACCATGTACAAGATGATGTAGCCCTTCCTCAGCTTGAAACAAGCGATATCATCAGCATTGGTCGTCCTCTGACGCCAATTGCACAAGATGCATCATGGGCGGATCGCCCACAAGTGGAAGAAGAATCTGAGGTCTAGCCCACTCCAACTCCACAGGCGTCGTCTGCATTTCGCAGGCTTCGCAAAGGTCCAAGGCCTTAGGACTCTGCTGACGACATTCCGGCTGCATCAGTCGAAGAGCATGAAGAAGTACCATAACTCCAACTCCCCCGCTCCAACAAGAAACCGTTCTCCAGGAGAACGTGCCGGAGTCTGTCCCTCCAACTACACAAGTGGAAGCTGAAAATGTTGAGGCTGCCACAACCAACACCAAAGCCAATGTGGCACCCTCTCCAACCAAAGCTTCTGAAGATAGTGAAGCTACTGATCCAGATACGTCTGTTCCTGAGTCTGCTGCAGGTCCTCAATTTGATTACCATGTTGAGCACAGGCCTCAGGTCCAGACGCCAATCCCTCGACTGCCAAGGTTCCCAGGTCCTGCATCAGCTCCTGGCTCCTTCAACATCACTAGCTTCAAGGCCGACAACACGTTCTTTAACAGCTCCAAGAACCCCTATTCAAGGGAAAGGATTGTATCTGATAGATTCTGGAGCTATCCTCAGCGCAGTTACTACTCCTGCATCCTCTACAACCAAGGTCGCATCTTCCCGCACAAGCGCCTTGATGTTGAAGCCATTGCTGGACTGCCCTGTTTGGAGGAAGCTTTGGATTGCTTCAAGCAAGTGGGTCTGCTGCAGTTCGTAACTGATGAAGAGCACTGGAATGAAGAGCTTCTGCTTCAATTCTATGCCACCCTCCACATTAAAGGATACAACAGAAATCCGAAGACTTGGATCCTGGAGTGGATGACCGACAATGTCCATCACGAAGCCAATGCATTTGATATCATTGAGCTTACCGGCCTACCGACTCCTAGCGAATTCTTCGAAGAAGGCTGCCACTCACATGCTGAAGCAATTGAAAGCATATTTCAGAGGCCTGAACCAAATATGAGTCAGATGCTTTCAATGATGAAGCCATTGCCCGATGATGCACCCTATCCAACTGAGTTCTTAGTTGAAGACTTAGAGTACCTGCCAGAACCAAATATCACATCATCAGGCGGACTCTCTGACCCCTCAAGGGACACTCTCCATATGACAAGGTTGAGGGTCCAATGAAGACTCTCATATTCTACATCCTTCATGGCAAATGCTTCAATGCGCAGGACTTCTTCATACGCCAGCTTGTGGCATCCGGCTCAGATTTATTTGGCTTGAAGTTTTATGCTCCTTGGGTTACGCGGCTGATCAAGCTTCATTCTGTGATTTCATATCAGCCCTCAGCCCGCAACCATCGGATCTTCTTGCCAGATGTGGACACCTCTGCTGAAGCTGTATATCCTGAGCCTGCCAAGCAACCCTTAAGTCTTCAGAATGCAGAACACCAGAGCTTCACGCAGAACGTTGAAGGTGTTGAAGCCATCTCCAGGGTGTACCCGTTGGCCGGCACTACACGTGCATCTGCATCCACTGAAGCCACTGACAGCGCCACTGCTCAGCGACCCAAGAAGCGCGCTCGTGCCCTCAATGACCGAGAGCTTCTTGTGGCCCTTCACCAAAAGCAAGATAGGCATCATGACTGGTTGAAGAGACAGATGAAAAGCCTCCTGGTGGATGTCAATCGCGTCAGAAATCTTGCCACCAAGAATGCATTCGTTGCTCATGAAACTTGTCACCGCACCTGGAAAGGCCTCACAATGCTGTGCCCTGAAGCTAATCTTCATGAGGATGGCTTCAGAGAGAGACTCAAGTTTGACTCCACACCCCACAGAAGAGTTGTGCTGCGCGGAACTCCATCACTTGAAGATTCTGAGTTCCCGTCCTCTGCTGCCACGGTGACTGCAAGAATCATCGAGGAAGAAGACAACGCTACATCACCACCACCTCCTTCAGCGCGCGTCGACCCTGCACCAAGCTCTTCAGCACCCCCAAACGCCTCCACCGACCCTGTTGCGCCTGGGAACGCGTAGAAAACTCTATGTCTTCAAACCTTTTTGGTCATCACTGACAAAAGGGGGAGAAGCATATGATGTTTATAGTCTTCAAGCGGGTCAATATGGGCGGGTGCTTTATATTTTGCTATATTTTGCTACATTTTGCTTCGTGCTTACAACTCTCATTTTGCTACACTTGGTTCTTTGAGTTGTAACACTTAAACTCGATGGTCGTCTGCTACTTGTTTGCCACTATGATTTTGCGAAGATAAATTCCGCATGTACGACGATAATTTCCGCACTTATATCATTCCGCAGACGTCCATTTTTCATTGTGCATGTCATTCTCCTCATATACTTTTACATGATGGTGGATTGTCATCATAAGTTGAAGTGGATTTCCACAAGTACAACCTGCCATGTGCATTTGCGTTCCAGAAGCAAATTACTTATATGCACATCTTCAGGGGGAGCCCTTGCAGCTTATGAAGACAATTCCTTTACAATTTCACAAATTATATTCCCCGTTGAAAAATTCAACTAGTTTGTCATCAATCACCAAAAAGGGGGAGATTGTAAGTGCATCTAGTGCCACCCCTAGTTGGTTTTGGAGTATTGACGACAAACCTAGTTGAGGGACTAATGTGTTTGTGAGAATTGCAGGATAACACAGGTAGAAGTCCCTCAATGATTCGGTTTTACTACCAGAGATGACCCCTAAAAATGTATGAAGATATTGAAGACAATGGTGGTATTTGAAGATATTCATATTGAAGACTATGACAAGAGAAGACACCACGTGAAGCCTATGGAACTCGAAGACGTAGATTCTTCGTAGTTTTATTTCATTTGTGTTGAGTCATAGGAACCACCGTACTATTAAGTGGGGTCCAAGAGAACCAGTCAGAATGACTGAAGTGATGCCTAATTCAAAACCTCTATCTTCGAGCGAAGACTATGAGAGCAAATCTTGTCCAGAGTCGGACAAGTCAGCTTTACTTGTAGCCCAACTAAAGTTGCCGTGTGAGTTTGAAATCTGACCCTTGGTACACGTGTCAGTTCCTTAGTGACCCAGGGTCATTTCGGACAAATCAGGTCGGGTTGCGCAGTGGCTATAAATAGTCCACCCCCTACAACCATAAACGGTTGGCTGCTCAGATTTCAGTGCACGGCTTTTGTCGTTTGAGAGCAACCCACCTCGAAGCCTTTGAGAGAAAATTCCTAGCGAGGAGAAAAGCCCTAACCACCCAGAGCCAGAGTAAATTGGGCATCACTTAAGTCTTCGTGTCTGAGTGATCTGAAGACTTATTACACTTGAGGACTGTGCATCCTCCAGCCGGTTAGGCGTCACGTTCTGAGCATCCAAGAGAAATTGTGGATTTCCAGTGAACGAAGTCTGTGGAGGTTTGGGAGTCTACCTTGAAGACTTACCAGAGTGATTGGGCGAGGTCTGTGTGACCTTAGCTCAAGGAGAAAACGGTGAGGACTGGGTGTCCTGAGCTGCGTGTTCAGGACTGGGTGTCCGGGACTGTGTGTCCTTTGGTTTAAATACCTAGCCGCTCCAACCAGACGTACAGTTGTCACGGCAATTGGAACTGGTCCAACAAATCATTGTCTTCAGCGTGTCACTGATTTCATCTTCACTTCCTTTTACTTTCTGTTACACACTTTGAAGCCATTGCATGCTTGCTTTATCTTCTGTCTTCACAACATAACTGTATGATTTGTTTGGCTTCATAACTTCTTCCTACCTGATCCTTATTACACTTCAGCTACTTGTCTTGTGCTTTCACTCTATTGAATACTTGACCATGGCGTGCCTAGCGTAATCTAACTTTCGCTTCTTAAGTGATTGGCATATCTGTACTGTTTGTCTTCATAACCTTCACGTTTTGAAGACTTTCATAAAAATCGCCTATTCACCCCCCCTCTAGTCGATATAACGCACTTTCACTAGGTATTTAAACCAAAGGACACACAGTCCCGGACACCCAGTCCTGAACACGCAGCTCAGGACACCCAGTCCTCACCGTTTTCTCCTTGAGCTAAGGTCACACAGACCTCGCCCAATCACTCTGGTAAGTCTTCAAGGTAGACTCCCAAACCTTCACAGACTTCGTTCACCGGCAATCCACAATTTCTCTTGGATGCTCAGAACGGGACACCTAACCGGCTGGAGGATGCACAATCCTCAAGTGTAATAAGTCTTCAGATCACTCGGACACGAAGACTTAAGTGATGCCCAATTTACTCTGGCTCTGGGTGGTTAGGGCTTTTCTCCTCGCTAGGAATTTTCTCTCAAAGGCTTCGAGGTGGGTTGCTCTCAAACGACAAAAGCCGTGCACTGAAATCTGAGCAGCCAACCGTTTATGGTTGTAGGGGGTGGACTATTTATAGCCACTGCGCAACCCGACCTGGTTTGTCCAAAATGACCCTGGGTCACTAAGGAACTGACACGTGTACCAACGGTCAGATTTCAAACTCACACGACAACTTTACTTGGGCTACAAGTAAAGCTGACTTGTCCGACTCTGGACAAGATTTGCTCTCATAGTCTTCGCTCGAAGATATAGGTTTTGAATTAGGCATCACTTCAATCATTCTGGCTGGTTCTCTTGGACCCACTTAACAGTACGGTGGTTCCTATGACTCAACACAAATGAAATAAAACTACGAAGAATCTACGTCTTCGAGTTCCATAGGCTTCATGCACTACAGGAATCAGCTACTTTGCCGTCTGCCGTAGCGGACGGCAAAGGCACGAACGGCGGACGGCAAAGGCCTTTGCCTTCAGCGGCGGACGGCAAAAGGCTCTGGTAAAGTAGGCTTCGGTAAATAGGTTCTTTGCCGTCAGCTACTGACGGCAAAGTCTTTGCCGTCTGCGGCGGACGGCAAAGAGAGAGCGGCAGACGGCAAAGACGGCGGACGGCAATAGTTGCGCTGTCAGTCCGTTAAGTGGCTAACGGAAGGCCTTTGCCGTCTACCGCTGACGGCAAAATTTCTAGGGTCTTTGCCGTCCGCTGTATGATGTCATCTACACGTCACTACGTGGCAGGTTCTTTGCCGTCTGCCACTGACGGCAAAGTCTTTGCCGTCTGCCACTGTAGGCAAACTGACCAAATGGGTCAGCTCCCAGGAAGCACAGGTGGACGCCACGTGGCTTCTTTGCCGTCCGCGGCAGACGGCAAAGAGCAGGTTGCCGTCGGTGGCAGACGGCAAAGAGCCTGCATATTGGCTCTTTTATCTGTTTTTTATTAAATCCAACAATTTTCATCACAAATATATATGACATATATAGATATATTTCAAAAGGCCATTACAGAGCAAACATATAAGATATCCAACACATAACTTCATCATCCAACCATATATATTACATGCATAGTTCCATCATACATAACAAGTTCAACATAGAGGCATCCAACCATATATATTACAATAGTTTCATCCAACGATACATGCATAGTTCAACGATACAAAAGAAACAGAGAAAGGGATAAGGAGCACTCCATCTATGCAAGCTTTCGTCAAGTGAATGAAATCTGCAAAATGAAAAATAAGAAAGTTAGAACAAGAAGAGTAGAACAAGAAGAAGACTAGAACAAGAAGAGTATGTCATTTATGAGCTAACTTACGTGAAATGCATCATATATGAGCTAACTAAGTTGAAATGGGTCATTTATGAGCTAGCTAAGGTGAAATGGATCATTTATGAGCTAACTTAGTTGAAATGGGTCGTTTATGAGCTAGCTAAGGTGAAATGGATCATTTATGAGCTAACTTAGTTGAAATGGGTCGTTTATGAGCTAAGTAAGGTCAAATGGATCGTTTATGAGCTAACCTAGGTGCAATGGATCGCTTATGAGCAAACTTAGGTAAAATGCATCATTTTAGAGGTAACCTAGGTAAGATGGATCATTTTGGAGCTAACCTAGGTAAAATGGGTCATTTTAGAGCTAACTTCGGTAGAATGGATCATTCATGAGCTAAGTAAGGTTAAATGGATCATTTTAGAACTAACTTAGGTAAAATAGATCGTTTATGAGCTAACTTAGGTAAAATGGATCGTTTTTGAGCTAACTAAGGTGAAATGAATCGTTTTTGAGCTAACTAAGGTGAAGGGCGTCATTTTTGAGCTAACTAAGGTGAAATGGATCGTTTTTGAGCTAACTAGGTGAAATGAATCGTTTTTGAGCTAACTAAGGTAAAATGGATCGTTTTTGAGCTAACTTAGGTGAAATGGATCGTTTTTGAGCAAACTTAGGTGAAATGGATCATTTAAGAGCTAATTTAGGTGAAATGGATTGTTTTTGAGCTAACTAGGTGAAATGAATCGTTTTTGAGCTAACTAAGGTAAAATGGATCGTTTTTGAGCTAACTTAGGTGAAATGGATCGTTTTTTAGCAAACTTAGGTGAAATGGATCATTTAAGAGCTAATTTAGGTGAAATGGATCGTTTTTGAGCTAACTAAGGTGAAATGGATCGTTTTTGAGCTAACTAAGGTGAAATGGATCATTTTTTAGCAAACTTAGGTGAAATGGATCATTTAAGAGCTAATTTAGGTGAAATGGATCGTTTTTGAGCTAACTAAGGTGAAATGGATCGTTTTTGAGCAAACTTAGGTGAAATGGATCGTTTTTGAGCTAATTTAGGTGAAATGGATCGTTTTTGAGCAAACTTAGGTGAAATGGATCATTTAAGAGCTAATTTAGGTGAAATGGATCGTTTTTAGCTAACTTAGGTGAAATGGATCGTTTAGGAGCTACTCTAGGTAAATTGGGTCATTTTAGAGCTAACTTGGATAAACTGGATCATTTATAAGCTAACCTAGGTAAGATGGGACATTTTGGAGCTAACTTAGGTAAAATGGATCGTCTATGAGCTAACTAAGCTAATTATGCAATTTTTGACATAAGTAAGCTAAGTATAGATCGTTTTAGAGCTAACTTAAGTAAAATGGATGGTTTTGGAGGTCAGTAAGCTTATTAAGTCATTTTGGAGGAGAAGAAGCTAAGTCTACGTCATTATGGTAAGCATTGGAGGAAATAAAGCTAAGTCTAGGTCTTTATGCATGTGTTAAGCAAAACACTAGATAAACTTACCAAGATCCAGGAGGTGTAGGAGCGGGGTGGCTCGTGTCGGTAGCTGGAGAAGGATCGTGTGATGCTTGTCTGGAGTTATGCTGCACCAAAGATCATTTCCAATGTCTTGTTAGCATGATGACACTCAAATGTTAAGACTAGCAAGTAATGTCCATTCAAATAAAACTCACCGTGGTCCCAGGAGCAATCACTGGCATCGGCGGAGCGGTCTGACCTGTCTTCTCGCACACAGACTGCACATTTGGTTTTGACGACTCAGTCATACTAGTTAGTAATGAGACAAACACTACATGAATGTTTTGGCTAATCTGCAAAAGAAACTTACCACAAGGAGCTCGTACATGGCCCTTGCCTGCATGTCATTCCGTGCCCTCTCCTCCTCCAGCATCTTTGTCGTCCTCTCCTCCAACTCCCGCTGCCTCTCCGCCGCCTCCGCCAGAAGTTTCTCTGTTCTATCTCTCTCACTCTGTATAGCAGCCTGCAATACCACTCACATGACCATTTGTAATCATTGATGGAAGCGCACACAATGTAATGGAGAAAGATAACTGAGTACGTATCACTAACCTTGATGGCGAGTTGCACTGGCCGTTCACGAGGCCTTATCTCAGGAGCGGAGCTCGACTGGCGCGCCTTGATCTCCAGGAGAGTGCTAGGACAACGGATAAGTCCATCTCCAATGGCTATGGAGCCATGGGACCTCCCACCACCAGATATCATCAACAGCTCTGGATCAATGGGACCCTGGCTCGGGTTAAAGTCCTCCCCTTTCCTCGCCTTCCCCTCATCTCTATATCTCACGAGCTTGTTATGGGAGGAGATGTTGGTGAAGTTGTTTGCATCATCGAGGTCAGACTGAGAGAAAGCCTTGACTTTCTTGAAAGAGGCAGTGTGGTGCAGAGTTTTTGACAACTCTACCCCTGATGAAGTTCTTCTTGTCTTTCCTGAACTTATGGCAAGGATCCAGGAACTGTCTATGCATGTCGAAGCAAGAAAACTTGCGACCGGCCTGAAGCCAACGAAACTCAAGAGCTCCCTTGCATGTGGGGCACGGGAACCTTCCATGCACACACCAGCCAATGAATAGCGCATACGCCGGCAAGTCATGCGTCGAGTACATGTACCAGACATGCATTATGAAGTTCCGTTTGCTAAAGGCGTCGTATGTCTTGAACCCATTATCCCAGGCTTCTTGCAATTCGTCCTTAAGCGGCTGCATGTACACATTCATATTTTTGCCCGGATAGTTGGGTCCTGGAATTATCAACGTCAGGAAAATGTTCTTTCTTTGCATAATCTGTCCGGGGGGGGGAGATTGAGTGGAAAGACAAATACGGGCCAACAACTATATTGGGCTGCCGTCATACCAAACACACTGAACCCATCCGTGCTGATGCCGACTCGAGGATGCCTCGGATCTGCCGCTTTGTCAGCATGTAATTCATCAAACTTTTTCCATGCAACACCATCCGATGTGTGTACCATCATCAGATTCCCATCTGCATCTAGTTTGGTTCTTTTGCCTGTTTTGTGCCATGTCATCTGTCTGGCCGTCTCTTCGACCATGAAAAGACGTTGAAGTCTTGGTATGATTAGCATATACCGAAGAACACTAACGGGGATTTTGGTCTGTGTCTTCTCACCCATACCGTTGTCTACCACAATATACCTGGAAGACTTGCAAATGGGACAATAGTTCAAGTCCGCATAGTCAAGCCTAAATAAGGCACATCCTTTCTCACAGGCATGTATCTTCTCGTAGGGCATCTTCAGTGCACGGAGGATTTTGTCCGACAGGTAGAGGTTTGCAGGCATTACATGGCCTTTGGGTAGAAAGCGTCCAAATACTGTCATAATTGCGTCATAGCATTCTCTGCCCAAGTTGAACTGAGCCTTCAGAGCCATTACTTGTGAGATGGCATCCAACTGACAAAGCTCAGTGTGCTCGTGGAGCGGACGTTTCTAAGACTCCAACATTTCATTGAAGGCCTTTGCAGATTCCTCCATCTCCTCGTCCGAATCCCGAGCATCATCATAGTCTTGCACCATGTTTTCCATCCCGGTACCATGCTCGCCGGTGCGACGACGATCCACCTCAGCTCGGTCACGTTGGGCAGACTCACCATGAAATGTCCACACCGTATAATCGGGCGTAAAACCACTCTTCTGCAGGTGTTTGCCCATTTCAGCCTCTGTCTTCTTTTCCCAATTGCCGCACCGGAAACAGGGGCACCAGGTTTTCTTTTGGCCATTTGCAAATGCGGCTTGCACAAACCCCTTAGTTTTTGTGAACCATTCAGCGCTCCATTTGTTCTGACCAGTGTGACCGGTATACATCCAAGCACGGTCACTCATCTTGACTTTCAGAGCTACTGGACACACAACAATTATATATGTAATTCACCATGTATATATTCATCAGTTGATCTACTTTGTCAATTTTATTACGTCCATGCAACCTACACTCTAATAGGTAATGATAGGTCCTAATCCCACCCGTGTATGTGTAGATTGGGTTCATTTTCCCAAGCTATGCTCCGGATCCGACGCAAAATTTCGGCAGCACCTCCCCGCTGTTCTCCTGATACACGTCTCTGCAATAAACAGAGAGGATGTGTACCCGGAGAACAACAGGGGAGGCACTGACGAAATATATGCGTCGGATCCGGAGCAAAGCATATGGGAAAACGAACCCAATCTACACATACTCGGGCTGTCCATGGATAGCGTTGGACAATTCGAAAGAATCAAGGTTATAAATATGCAAATGCATGCATATTTATAACTATGACGCTTTCGAACGGGAGACACATATTGGTTACGCATACTGATGATTCAAGACACATATATAGCTAGCTATCAAGTTTCATCGGAATAGATCAAATAATTAATGGGGGAGGAGGACTTGTCATTTGTGCTCACCCACGAACGAAGGGGCAGAGCTCGTCAAACGCACGGCGAGGTCGTCGAACACCAAACCTCGCAGCGATGAAACAACTGCACATTTAAAACTACACGATCAACACAATTATATATGATGTTTTTCATAACTAAATCGAAAAATATATGACCTAACTAATAATTCGCAAATATATGACCCCGTCGGCCTCTGGAAGGCCAAAGAACACCTTAATTTTCGGGAGGTGTCGGTGGTCGGGGTGCCCTGTCGGTGTCGGGGTGCCGTGTCGGGGTCGGGGTCTCGGGGTCGGGGTGTCGGGTCGGGGTGCCGGGTCGGGGTCGGGGTGCCGTGTCGGTGTCGGGGTCGGGGTGTCGGGTCCGACTCGCGGTCGGGGTCAGGGTCTCGGGGTCGGGGTGTCGGGTCGGGGTGCCGGGTCGGGGTCGGGGTGCCGTGTCAGTGTCGGGGTCGGGGTGTCGGGTAAGGCCCGGGGTCTCGGGGTCGGGGTCTCGGGGTCGGGGTGTCGGGTCAGGCTCGGGGTCGGGGTCTCGGGGTCGGGGTGTCTGGTCGGGGTGCCGGGTCGGGGTCGGGGTCGGGGTGTCGGGTTGGGGTCGGGGTGCCGTGTCTGTGTCGGGGTCAGGGTGTCGGTGTCGGGGTGTTGTGTCGGTGTCGGGGTCGGGGTCTCGGGGTCGGGGTGTCGGGTTGGGGTCGGGGTGCCGTGTCCGTGTCGGGGTCGGGGTGTCGGGTCAGGCTCGGGGTCGGGGTGTCGGGGTCGGGGTCGGGGTCGGGGTGTCGGGGTCGGGGTCTAGTGGTCGGGGTCGGGGTCGGGGTGTCGGGGTCGGGGTCTAGGGGTCGGGGTGCCGGGTCGGGGTCGGGGTGCGGTGTCGGGTCGGGGTGCCGTGTCGGGTCGGGTGCCGTGTCGGGTCGGGTGCCGTGTCGGGTCGGGGTTTTTTCCTCTTTTTTCCTTTTCTTCTTCTTCCTTTTCTTCCTTTTCTTCCTTTTTTTCCTTCTTCTTCTTCTTCTTCTTCCTCCTCCTTTCCTTTTTCCTCTTCTTCTTCTCCTCCTCTCCTCTTTTTTCTTCTTCTTTTTCCTCTTCTTCTTTTTTCTTCTCCTCCTCCTCTTCTTCTTCTCCTGATCTCCTCTTTTTTCTCTTTTTCTTCTTTCCTAAAACTAAACTAAACCTAAAACTAAAAAACAGAAAAAGAAAAAAACTAAATCTAAACCTAAAACTAAACTAAGACTAAACCTATAAACCTAAAACTAATCCTAAAACTAAAACTAAATCTAAACTAAACATAAACCTAAAACTAAAAAAACAGAAAAAAAGAAAAAAAGGAAGAAGAGATTACCTGCAGGGTGGAGGAGGGGGGCGGTGCGGCCTGGGGCGGTGGAGGAGCGGGGCGGGGCGCCCTAGGGCGGCGGAGGAGGGGGCGGGGCGGCCTGGGGCGGCGGCGCCGGGCCCGGCCGGGGCGGCGGGGCGCGGAGGTGCCGGGGCGCCGGGGCGTGGCGGCGCCCAGACGGCAGGGCGGTGGGGGCGGCGGGGGCGACGGGGTGGGGGGCGCCGGGGCGGCGGCGGGGGGCGCTGGGGCGGCGGCGGGGGGCGCTGGGGCGGCGGCGGGGCGTGGTGCGACGGGGCGGTGGAGGTGGGAGAGAAAGAGAGAGAGAGGGGGGGTGTGGGGCGCGGCCCCGTTAACGTTACGTGGGGCCTCCCTCTTTGCCGTCTGCCTTCTTGCTCTTTGCCGTCCGCTAGCGGACGGCAAAGAGGGGGCCCGTTAGGTTTTTTTTTGCAGCTCGTCAGTGGGGCCCCTCCCTCTTTGCCGTCCGCTAGCCGACGGCAAAGAATCTTTGCCGTCCGCTAGCAGACGGCAAAGAACTGGCTGATGGCAAACTTGGTCTTTGCCATCAGCCAGTTCTTTGCCGTCTGCTTTTTGGAAGCTGATGGCAAAGAGGTTCTTTGCCGTCCGCTAGCGGACGGCAAAGAACTGGCAGATGGCAAACTAGCTGATTCCAGTAGTGATGTGGTGTCTTCTCTTGTCATAGTCTTCAATGTGAATATCTTCAAATACCACCATTGTCTTCAATGTCTTCGTACATTTTTAGGGGTCATCTCTGGTAGTAAAACCGAATCATTGAGGGACTTCTACCTGTGTTATCCTGCAATTCTCACAAACACATTAGTCCCTCAACTAGGTTTGTCGTCAATACTCCAAAACCAACTAGGGGTGGCACTAGATGCACTTACAATCTCCCCCTTTTTGGTGATTGATGACAAACTAGTTGAAGTTTTCAACGGGGAATATAATTTGTGAAATTGTAAAGGAATTGTCTTCATAAGCTACAAGGGCTCCCCCTGAAGATGTGCATATAAGTAATTTGCTTCTGGAACGCAAATGCACATGGCAGGTTGTACTTGTGGAAATCCACTTCAACTTATGATGACAATCCACCATGCATGTAAAAGTATATGAGGAGAATGACATGCACAATGAAAAATGGACGTCTGCGGAATGATATAAGTGCGGAAATTATCGTCGCAAAATCATAGTGGCAAACAAGTAGCAGACGACCATCGAGTTTAAGTGTTACAACTCAAAGAACCAAGTGTAGCAAAACGAGAGTTGTAAGCACGAAACAAAATGTAGCAAAATATAGCAAAATATAAAGCACCCGCCCATATTGACCCGCCTGAAGACTATAAACATCATATGCTTCTCCCCCTTTTGTCAGTGATGACCAAAAAGGTTTGAAGACATAGAGTTTTCTACGCGTTTCCAGGCGCAGCAGGGTCGGTGGAGGCGTTTGGGGGTGCTGAAGAGCTTGGTGCAGGGTCGATGCGCGATGAAGGAGGTGGTGGTGATGTAGCGTCGTCTTCTTCCTCGATGATTCTTGCAGTCACCGTGGCAGCAGAGGACGAGAACTCAGAATCTTCAAGTGATGGAGTTCCGCGCAGCACAGCTCTTCTGGGGGGTGTGGAGTCAAACTTGAATCTCTCTCTGAAGCCATCCTCATGAAGATCAGCTTCAGGGCACAGCATTGTGAGGCCTTTCCAGGTGCGGTGACAAGTTTCATGAGCAACGAATGCATTCTTGGTGGCAAGATTTCTGACGCGATTGACATCCACCAGGAGGCTTTTCATCTGACTCTTCAACCAGTCGTGATGCCTATCTTGCTTTTGGTGAAGGGCCACAAGAAGCTCTCGGTCATTGAGGGCACGAGCGCGCTTCTTGGGTCGCTGAGCAGTGGCGCTGTCAGTGGCTTCTGTGGATGCAGGTGCATGTGTAGTGTCGTCCAACGGGTACACCCTGGAGATGGCTTCAACACCTTCAACGTTCTGCGTGAAGCTCTGGTGTTCTGCATTCTGAAGACTTAAGGGTTGCTTGGCAGGCTCAGGATATATAGCTTCAGCAGAGGTGTCCACATCTGGCAAGAAGATCCGATGGTTGCGGGCTGAGGGCTGATATGAAATCGCAGAATGAAGCTTGATCAGCCGCATAACCCAAGGAGCATAAAACATCAAGCCAAATAAATCTGAGCCGGATGCCGCAAGCTGGCGTATGAAGAAGTCCTGCGCATTGAAGCATTTGCCATGAAGGATGTAGAATATGAGAGTTTTATTGCACCCTCAACCTTGGCATATGGAGAGTGTCCCTTGAGGGGCCAGAGAGTCCGCCTGATGATGTGATATATGGTTCTGGGCAGGTACTCTAAGTCTTCAAGTAAGAACTCAGTTGGATAGGATGCATCATGGGGCAATGGCTTCATCATTGAAAGCATCTGACTCATATTTGGTTCAGGCCTCTGAAATATGCTTTCAATTGCTTCAGGATGTGAGTGGCAGCCTTCTTCGAAGAATTCGCCAGGAGTGGGTAGGCCGGTAAGCTCAATGATATCAAATGCATTGGCTTCGTGATGGACATTGCCGGTCATCCACTCCAGGATCCAAGTCTTCGGATCTCTGTTGTATCCTTTAATGTGGAGGGTGGCATAGAATTGAAGCAGAAGCTCTTCATTCCAGTGCTCTTCATCAGTTACGAACTACAGCAAACCCACTTGCTTGAAGCAATCCAAAGCTTCCTCCAAACAGGGCAGTCCAGCAATGGCTTCAACATCAAGGCGCTTGTGCGGGAAGATGCGACCTTGGTTGTAGAGGATGCAGGAGTAGTAACTGCGCTGAGGATAGCTCCAGAATCTATCAGATACAATCCTTTCCCTTGAATAGGGGTTCTTGGAGCTGTTGAAGAACGTCTTGTTAGCCTTGAAGCTAGTGATGTTGAAGGAGCCAGGAGCTGATGCAGGACCTGGGAACCTCGGCAGTCGAGGGATTGGTGTCTGGACCTGAGGCATGTGCTCAACATGGTAATCAAATTGAGGACCTGCAGCAGACTCGGGAACAGAAGTATCTGGATCAGTAGCTTCACTGTCTTCAGAAGCTTTGGGTGGAGAGGGCGCCACATTGGCTTCGGTGTTGGTTGTGGCAGCCTCAACATTTTCAGCCTCCACTTGTGTAGTTGGAGGGACAGACTCCGGCACGTTCTCCTGGAGAACGGTTTCTTGTTGGAGCGGGGGAGTTGGAGCTTGTGGTACTTCTTCATGCTCTTCGGCTGATGCAGCCGGAATGTCGTCAGCAGAGTACTGAGGCCTTGGACCTTTGCGAAGCCTGCGAAATGCAGACGACGCCTGTGGAGTTGGAGTGGGCTGGACCTCAGATTCTTCTTCCACTTGTGGGCGATCCGCCCATGATGCATCTTGTGCAATTGGTGTCAGAGGACGACCAATGCTGATGAGTTCGCTTGTTTCAAGCTGAGGAAGGGCTGCATCATCTTGTACATGGTCCTGATGTCCAATGTCTTCAGCAGCGATGGGGTCGACTACTGGAGTGTCTTCAGCTTCAGGAGCCTCTGTGGGAGCAGGCTCATGAACTATCAACTGACGATCTGCGTCAGGGTAGATGACAGATAGGGGTTCAACTATCAAGGGCTCTGTGGGAGCAGCCCGAGTTTTCTTGATCTTGCGCTTCTTGTTGGTGGGGTCAGAAGGAGAGGCTTCAGAGTGTTTCCTCTTCCTTGCTTCAGCTTCGGCTGTCCGTGACTTCTTGAGCTCTGAAGCGGTTGACCGGCTCTTTGGCTTCGAGCCAGTCGTAGTAGTGGGGAAGACAATCGGAAATGCTTCTTGCCTTGGTGCCTCTGGTTCAGCCACAGCAGGCTTCTTCTTTTTCTTCACGGCCATCCTGGGGTCGATGCCGGGACGCCCAAGTGCCTTGCGCTTCTCGGCCTCATTGTAGGCCTGCACACAGCGATCAGCCAGAATCTTCATTCGCTCCCGCGAACCCTGAGCTTCTGCACGTTTCTTTAGAAAGTTTTCCTTTAACTCGTGCAACATGATCTTGAAGTCCTTGACTTCTTGGACGCTGAGCCTGGCCATATTCTGTTTGAACTGAGCCTTTTCAAAATAAATTTTCTGCTTCAGTTCAACAATGCGCTGGGCAATAGCAAGTTCTGAAGCAATAGCGCCTTGGAAGGCGACACTGAGGCCAATGGGCAGCTGCAGATCATCGAAGCTGATATTTGGTGTAGCAAACCACTCATCGATGAAGTTGTGGATGATTGCTACATCAAACAGAGGCAGATTGTTGAAGATTTCAGCCTCCTCCTTGCTCTTGATGAGCTGCTCAAGAGCGTCATCTCCAAGATCTTCGTCGCTGGACAGATCAATGGTTTCGCTGTGCAGAATGGCAGCAGCTGTGAGCTCTTTACCTATGTGTGCCTGAGGCTTCTTTGCTTCCTGGGGCTTGGAGACTCGAGATAAGTCTTCAGACTGCACACTGGCTTCAGGAGGCGCAGTTGCCAATGGCTTCGCCCTTGAGATTTTGGGTGAAGGGATCTGCTTTGAAGCTTTTGTCTTCTTTGCCTGCTTTGGCTTCAGTGCAGCAGGCGCTTCATCAGATTCAGAGTCAGCAGGAGGGTCATTGACGGCAGTCCCTTGGACTAAGATGCGGGTGATGAGGCCCTCAAGATTTGCATATGGACCGATGATATTGGGGTCGGCCTCACGTGTGCCATCTGCCCTTGGTGCGGAGGGACCATGGTTGAAGTCTAGACCCAATTTCTTGTTGTGCTTCGCTGACCTCTGGGCAAACTGGAAGTTGTGCTTGACCAGATTGTCGTCATGACACCAGAGTAGTGACGACGGATGAGCATCAGCAGGCTGCGGTCCTCTGACCATGCATGGATAGAAGCCTTGAGAAATGGCTTCGTCTCTGGACCTGGGCACGAGATTTTTGTATAGTACGTCTCCCCATGGTCTCTTGATGGCGCTTTTCTCAGCGTACTCCTTGGTGACGAAGCGGTATTGGAACCATTGCTCCGCCCAATAGCATCGAATCCATTGGATTCGTGTCTTGCGCTGATTGTAATCCTCTTCAAGATCTGTATTGTACAGCTCTAAGAGGTCATCAGGCAGATCTCGTGATGTTTCCCCTCGACGCTTTCTGCCACCCTTCCTTGCTGGTTTTTCTGCAGCCATGAAGCTTAACTTGGAAGGCTTCAAAATGTTCAAAGGCTTTCTTTTGCTGGACCAACAGGAACTGGCTCAGGAGAATTGATGTGACGTTGTAAGAACTCTGCAAATGAATGCAGACTATGAGAACCAAAAGATTCTCCCACGGACATGTACCTGTGACAGCATTAAGGTGCGAGGGAAGGGAAGAGGTCATATGCATTCTCAGAAGATTTTGAAGATAAATCAGTTTAGAAGATATTGACCTCATCGTGCGAAGACATTCACTTATAGAAAAGAAGTTGGTTCCAGATTTGTACGAACCCATAGATCAGTACAAGTGAGGAATCTAACTACTTCATGAAGCACAAGTGAATATACTAGGCAAGTTATGAGATGCAGACTGAGACAGTTCTAACTTGTGTGAATAGAAACTTCTTATGGCAGAAAGTGACCGAACTATAGGATCAAAAGAGGCTGTAAAAAGAGGTTTTATTTACCACACTTGGAACTGCTAGACGGAGTGGGAGATGAGGCCGAGGAGTTCGATCCTCTGTGCCCTAACTTGGCGACGGAAGACACCTACGGCGACGGTGGAGAGAGTGATGTTCGCGGTCGGCGTGAAAACGGTGTCGGAGAGGTTGCGGCAGTGAAGCGCTTCGTCGCCGGCGTCGTCGAGAGCTAGCGGTGGCGCTAGGGTTCGTGCGAGGGAGGAAGAAGAGATAATGACCACAGTGAATCGTGTATTTATAAGGACAGAGGCGGCACTGTGCTATTACACAGGTGCCCCTGGCGATTCGTATCTGAACAGCATGTGGCCATCATGCGGAGTCTCGGGGGCAGTTCCACATCCCACGCACGCCTGGATTGTCGGGTGGTCGTTCCTACTTCTCCGGATTTCTTGTGGATGAATGAGCATTGAAAACGGTTTCAAATTTTGTCTCTGTGTCTTCTGCTGACAAGGACGCAGAGAAGACATTCGACAGTTTCAATAGAATGCATATGACTTGGAGAGATAAAATTTGAGATAGAAAGCATGGAGAGATTAGGGTCCGATCACATTCACTTAGTTCAAAAGATTCAAAACAAGACGACATAGCTATAAGTGAATGCTGTAGAGGACAGAACACTAGCATGTATATATATATATATATATATATATATATATATATATATATATATATATAATCCACGTAATGAAGATAATCATGAAGACATGTAGAGATTGAAGCCAAACCAAATGTGAAGACATTGCTAGGTAACGCCATGAGTGAAACACTTCAAGATTGAATGTTTGGTGGTGGCATTACCCACCGTATAGGAAGTATTAGACCCAGACACGGCGCACAATTATCGTGGCGCTCCGAAGTCAATTTCCACATTAATGTATTCACACTTAGAATATATGTCTTCATTGATTGAAGGTATACGTTACTTCGTGTGTTGCACATCTAAGTCATCAATATGCATAAGTGTTAGGATGTGTGCCTGATCACAGGACATTTGAGGATTCCAAGATATTTAGCTCACACTGTAACTTGCAAAATCTCTTCTCATCCAAGGGCTTGGTGAAGATATCTGCCAATTGCTCTTCAGTGTTGACATGTATGATATCAATATCTTCCTTTGCAACATGATCTCTGAGAAAGTGATGACGAATTTCAATGTGCTTTGTCTTCGAGTGCTGAACTGGGTTGTTAGCGATCTTGATGGCGCTTTCGTTGTCGCAGTAGAGAGGCACTTGCTTCAGATGAATGCCATGGTCCTTGAGAGTTTGCTTCATCCAGAGAAGCTGAGCGCAGCAAGATCGAGCAGCAATGTATTCAGATTCAGCAGTGGAGAGGGATACACAGTTATGCTTCTTTGAAGACCAACATACGAGTGATCGTCCCAGAAAGTGACATGTGCCTGATGTAGACTTCCGATCAACCTTATCACCAGCATAATCAGCATCCGAGAATCCAACCAGATCAAACTCTGAGCCCTTTGGATACCACAACCCTAGAGTTGGGGTGTGAGCCAAATATCGAAGAATTCGCTTCACTGCTAAGTGATGCGACTCCTTTGGTGCCGCTTGAAATCGAGCACACATGCAAACACTAAGCATAATATCTGGCCTAGATGCACATAAATAAAGCAAAGAACCAATCATGGAGCGGTATACCTTTTGATCGAACTCTTTACCATTGTCGTCAGGACCCAGATGATGTTTGGCTGGCATTGGTGTTGTGAAACCTTTGCAGTCTTGCATACCAAACTTCTTCAGGCAATCTTTGAGATACTTCTCTTGAGATATGAAGATGCCATTGTGTTGTTGCCGTATCTGAAGACCGAGGAAGAATTTCAGCTCCCCCATCATAGACATCTGATATTGCTCTTGCATCATATATCCAAACTCCTCACTGTACTTCTGATTGGTGCAGCCGAAGATAATGTCATCCACATATATTTGGCACACAAACAGTTCACCATCATATGTCTTCGTGAAGATAGTGGGATCTAGGGAGCCAGGTATGAAGCCTTTGCTCTTCAGGAAGTATTTGAGTGTGTCATACCAGGCCCGAGGGGCTTGTTTGAGGCCATATAGTGCCTTATTGAGCTTGTAAACCATGTCAGGATGTTTTGGATCTTCAAACCCAGGTGGCTGTGCAACATACCCTTCTTCTTCAATCTTGCCATTGAGAAAGGCACTCTTCACATCCATTTGATATAAAAGTATGTTATGATGATTTGCATAGGCCAGCAGTATACGGATGGCTTCAAGTCTGGCCACAAGAGCAAATGTTTCATCGAAGTCAATGCCTTCCACTTGAGTATATCCTTGAGCAACGAGACGAGCTTTGTTTCTGACAACTTGACTATGCTCATCTTGCTTGTTGCGGTATATCCATTTGGTGCCTATTATGTTATGCTTCCGTGGATCAGGACGCTTAACCAATTCCCATACATTGTTCAGCTCAAACTGATGAATCTCTTCTTGCATTGCTTGAATCCACTCAGGTTCCATAAAAGCTTCTTCAACTTTCTTGGGTTCTGTCATTGAAACGAATGCGAAGTGTCTGCAGAAATTTGCCAGTTGAGTTGCCCTTGAACGAGTCAGTGGACCAGGTGCATTGATGTTGTCAATTATTCTGTCAATCTGCACTTCATTGGCAACATGAGGATGTATGGGTCGAAGACTTTGCTCTTGCTGATCTATGTTGTCGTGGGGAGGAATGTCTTCAGGCTGAGCATTGTCTTCATGTGGATCAGGTGCTGAGATGATAAGTTCTTCTTCAGGATGAGCTTCAGAAGGTATAATTTCTCCAGTTCCCATTAGCTTGATTGATTCACTGGCTGGAACTTCATCTAGCACATCTGGCAGCTGCTCTCTTTGTGAACCATTGGTCTCATCGAACCGCACATCCACTATTTCAACCACTTTGTAGTGAAAGAGATTGAAGACTCTGTAGGAGTGCGAATCCTTTCCATATCCAAGCATAAAGCCCTCATGTGCTTTTGGTGCAAATTTTGAGGTGTGGTGTGGGTCCTTGATCCAGCATCTTGAGCCAAATACTCTGAAGTAACTGACATTTGGCTTCTTGCCAGTTAGAAGTTCATAAGATGTCTTGTTCAGAAGCTTGTGAAGATAAACACGGTTGATTGTATGGCATGCAGTGTCAATGGCTTCAGGCCAGAATTTTCTTGGAGTCTTGTACTCATCTAGCATTGTTCTGGCCATCTCAATGAGTGTTCTGTTCTTGCGTTCGACGACGCCATTCTGCTGTGGCGTGTACGGAGCTGAGAATTCATGTGTGATGCCCAAGGTATCCAAATATGTATCAAGGCCAGTGTTCTTGAATTCAGTGCCATTGTCACTTCTGATGTGCTTTATCTTGGCGCCATAATTGTTCATAGCCCGATTTGCGAAGCGTCTGAAGACATCCTGCACTTCAGTCTTGTAAAGGATTATGTGCACCCAAGTATATCTAGAGTAATCATCAACAATGACCAAGCCATAGAGGCAAGCAGTAGTGGAAAAAGTTGAGTAGTGAGTGGGACCAAAGAGATCCATGTGAAGCAATTCGAAGGGTCGAGTAGTGGTCATGATTGTCTTCGAAGGATGTTTTGCCCTTGTCATCTTCCCTGCTTCACAGGCACCGCATAAGTGATCTTTCTTAAACTTGACGCCCTCGATGCCTATGACATGCTTCTTCTTCGCAAGGGTGTGGAGGTTCCTCATGCCAGCATGCCCAAGCCTCCGATGCCAAAGCCAGCATTCTGAAGCCTTTGCCAGAAGACATACTGCAAGCTGTGGCCCTGCTGAGAAATCTACCACGTACAAATTATCTTTCCGATACCCTTCAAACACTAGAGACTTGTCAGATTCCATTAGTACCAGGCAACGATATTTTCCAAAAATTACAATCATGTTCAAATCGCAAAGCATTGAGACAGACATTAATTTGAAGCCAAGGGATTCAACAAACATGACTTTATCCATGTGTTGATCCTTTGAGATTGCAACTCTACCTAGACCCAATACCTTACTTTTACCAGTGTCAGCAAATGTGATGTGGCTCTTGTCGGATGGACGTAAGGTTGAGTCCATAAAAAGACTTCTTTTGCCAGTCATGTGATTTGTACACCCACTGTCAATAATCCATTCTGAAGACTCTGAAGACGCTGGTGTCGTACCCTACAGTGCAGTTAGGGGGATAGGCTTCATGAAGAGTATTGTGAAGCAAAAACATTTGACGAACCAGTGGGTTATGAAAACTTAGATCCAGGTTAGGACTAATAGGGAGAGTAGCATGCGATTCAGGTACGAAATACATAGTGATGCCATTCGGGTATTTGATCTTGCGCCCCACAAGATTTTTAAGGTCCCCAGCAATAGCGTCAGAAGATTTTGGTTTTCTGCTGGAGACCTTTCCCTGCAAAAGAGAGTTAAGCTTTCTTAACCACCCATATCTTCAAGGGTAGCTTAGAAGCAATAAGTCTAAGTGCAGCATCTGAGAATTTTGGCTTTGGAGCCCTAGCAAACAGTCTAGCGGGCGGGCAATAGTACTCATAAGAATAGGCAGAAATAGTTCTTGGTCATATGAACATGACGGTTTGAAGAACCGCTCTCATATGCCTGAGCATGGTTTCCCTGCAAAACATTTGTGTTAGTGCGACTCAGGTGAGTCCTCTGCCTATATGAAGCCTTTGGACCGTATGAAGCCTTTGGTCTGAGATTTGTCTTCTTCATGTGAGGTGTCATGAGGTTTCCAGTACGAGCCATCTGCATTAATTTTCCTCACGAACCCAACACCCTCTTTCCTAGGGTTTCGGTTCAGAATCTGCTTCTTGAGGACATCACATAATGTTTGATGTCCTTTGAGACTTTTGTACATCCCTGTTTCAAGCAATGTCTTCAACCTAGCATTCTCATCAGCAATAGCAGTGGTATCCTCAGCAGAGGGGTTAGTTACCACTTCAACAGTTGAAGATATTGCAACAGCAGTAGCAGTGGAACATTCAGCAACAGAAGTAGAATTATCACGCTCAATGCATTTAAGGCATGGTGGTTCAAATCCTTCCTGAGCGGAACTGATCTGTTCGGCGCGAAGTGACTCGTTTTCCTTTTGAAGATCTTCATGAGCCGCTCTCAATTTCTCAAGATCTTGCTTCCTTTGAAGATAATCATAGGAAAACTTTTCCTGAGTTGTTGAGAGAGTATCATGACGATCTTCAAGTTCCTGATACTTAACATGAAGATTTTTTATGTCTTCAATTAAGGATTCAGATCGAGTCATTTCAGCACCCAACAGATCATCGCTTCTGTCTAATAGTTTTTGAATATGTTCCACGGCTTTCTGTTGTTCAATGGCAATTTTAGCAAGTGTTTTGTAGCTGGGTTTTGAATCACAATCAGAGTCATCGTCACTGGATGTTTGATAGTGAGTAGTGCGTGTGTTTACCTTGGCACCGCGTGCCATGAGGCAGTAGGTAGGAGTAGAGTCGTCCTTGTCATTTGCATCGGTGTTGGTGATGAAGTCATTGTCTTCAGTGCTGAAGATGGACTTGGCGACGTATGTTGTAGCCAGACTCGCAATGCCAAAATCAGACTCCTCCTCAGACTCCACCTTTTCCTCCTCAGATGCGGACTCCTCCTCTGAATCCATTTCCTTGCCAACAAACGCACGAGCCTTGCCAGTTGAGCTCTTCTTGTGTGATGAAGACTTTGAGGAAGACTTGGAAGAAGACTTTGAGTATTTCTTCTTCTTCTTGTCGTCAGAGTCATATTCCTTTCTCTTCTTCTTCTTTCTGCTCTCATTGTCCCACTGTGGACACTCAGAGATGAAGTGTCCAGTTTTCTTGCACTTTTGACATGTTTTCTTCTTGTAGTCATGAGCAGAAGCTTCATCATTCCTTGAGCTTGATAAAGAAGACTTTCTGAAGCCTTCCTTCTTGGTGAATCTCTGGAACTTCTTCACTAGCATTGCAAGTTCCCGTCCAATGTCTTCAGGATCATCAGAACAGCTGTCAGATTCTTCTTCAGATGAGGACACAGCTTTTGCCTTCAAGGCACGAGTTCGCCCATAGTTTGGACCGTAGATATCTCTTTTCTCAGAAAGCTGGAACTCATGTGTGTTGAGCCTCTCAAGTATGTCAGACGGATCGAGTGTCTTGAAGTCTGGACGTTCTTGAATCATCAGGGCTAGGATGTCAAACGAACTGTCAACTGATCTCAGTAGCGTCTTGACGATTTCATGTTTGGTGATCTCAGTGGCGCCTAAGGCTTGAAGCTCATTTGTGATGTCAGTGAGCCGGTCAAATGTGTGCTGGACATTCTCATTGTCATTTCGCTTGAAGCGGTTGAAGAGATTGCGAAGAACACTGATTCTCTGATCTCTCTGGGTTGAGATGCCTTCATTGACTTTGGAGAGCCAGTCCCAGACCATCTTGGATGTCTTCAAGGCACCCACACGGCCGTACTGTCCCTTGGTCAGATGACCACAGATGATATTCTTGGCAGTAGAGTCCAGTTGAGTGAACTTCTTGACATCGGCAGCAGTGACACCTTCTCCAGCCTTGGGAACGCCGTTTTCGACGACATACCATAGGTCGACGTCAATGGCTTCAAGATGCATGCGCATCTTATTCTTCCAGTAGGGATATTCAGTTCCATCGAAGACGGGGCACGCGGCGGAGACTTTAATTATCCCTGCAGTCGACATAGCTAAAACTCCAGGTGGTTAAACCGAATCACACAGAACAAGGGAGCACCTTGCTCTGATACCAATTGAAAGTGTGTTATATCGACTACAGGGGGGTGAATAGGCGATTTTTATGAAAGTCTTCAAAACATGAAGGTTATGAGGACAAACAGTACAGATATGTCAATCACTTAAGCAGCGGAAGTTAGATTACACTAGGCACGCCATGGTCAAGTATTCAATAGAGTGAAAGCACAAGACAAGTAGCTGGAGTGTAATAAGGATCAGGTAGGAAGAAGTTATGAAGCCAAACAAATCATACAGTTATGATGTGAAGACAGAAGATAAAGCAAGCATGCAATGGCTTCATAGTGTGTAACAGAAAGTAAAAGGAAGTGAAGATGAAACCAGTGACACGCTGAAGACAATGATTTGTTGGACCAGTTCCAGTTGCTGTGACAACTGTACGTCTGGTTGGAGCGGCTAGGTATTTAAACCAAAGGACACACAGTCCCGGACACCTAGTCCTGAACACGCAGCTCAGGACACCCAGTCCTGAACACGCAGCTCAGGACACCAAGTCCTCACCGTTTTCTCCTTAAGCTAAGGTCACACAGACCTCACCCAATCACTCTGGCAAGTCTTCAAGGTAGACTCCCAAACCTTCACAGACTTTGTTCACTGGCAATCCACTATTTCTCTTGGATGCTCAGAATGCGATGCCTAACCGGCTGGAGGATGCACAGTCCTCAAGTGTAATAAGTCTTCAGATCACTCAGACACGAAGACTTAAGTGATGCCCAATTTACTCTGGCTCTGCGTGGTTAGGGCTTTTCTCGTCGCTAGGAATTTTCTCTCAAAGGCTTCGAGGTGGGTTGCTCTCAAACGACAAAAACCGTGCACTGAAATCTGAGCAGCCAACCGTTTATGGTTGTAGGGGGTGGACTATTTATAGCCACTGGGCAACCCGACCTGATTTGTCCGAAATGACCCTGGGTCACTAAGGAACTGACACGTGTACCAATGGTCAGATTTCAAACTCACACGGCAACTTTACTTGGGCTACAAGTAAAGCTGACTTGTCCGACTCTGGACAAGATTTGCTCTCATAGTCTTCGCTCGAAGATATAGGTTTTGAATTAGGCATCACTTCAGTCATTCTGACTGGTTCTCTTGGACCCCACTTAACAGTACGGTGGTTCCTATGACTCAACACAAATGAAATAAAACTACGAAGAATCTACGTCTTCGAGTTCCATAGGCTTCACGTGGTGTCTTCTCTTGTCATAGTCTTCAATGTGAATATCTTCAAATACCACCATTGTCTTCAATATCTCCGTACATTTTTAGGGGTCATCTCTGGTAGTAAATCCGAATCATTGAGGGACTTCTACCTGTGTTATCCTGCAATTCTCACAAACACATTAGTCCCTCAACTAGGTTTGTCGTCAATACTCCAAAACCAACTAGGGGTGGCACTAGATGCACTTACAGAGAGCGAGATATCGATCAGATGGAGATTCTGAAATGAGATAGCATGATAGGGAGGTAAGTAGAGAGGATTCAATGAAGTGACAAGGTTTAGGTTGACAAAACTATGGAAGGCTTGGCGATCAAGACCAGCGTTCTAATACGAACTATGGTACTAACCACTAGTAGTACCCACTACATATCTCGACAAACTATATAGGAAACTACTATCTAACAAACACAATGGCATCAACACACATGAAAAGGAACCATCATATGCATTTAACCACACAATTACAACATGACATGATGAAGGTAATAGTTAACCACAAATAGATATTTAGATAGAATCTAAATATTTATAATGGTCAATAGTAGTCAAACATATACATCAACTATATAATAATTCGAAAGGCAATAGTTTCATAAGACAAACGAACAAACATTACAAACCATTCTAGTTAAGCAATCAAACATCACTCAACAACATGAATCGAATTGACCTAGGTCTAACCCTATAACATTATTAATATAAAATAGGATCAACTCTATTATAACAAACCAAGTCATTTGTCAAACAATTAACAAGAAACTATACAAGAAATGGAACAAAAGAGTGAACTACTATCGATATGATTAAGATTAATAAGCAACCACAAGTAAATATTTGGATGTATCCAAATATTTATTATGGTTAAAAACAAGCGAAGACTAAACACCAACCATAACAACTATTAGCAAGCATTTCTATGACAAAAGACAGCCAATGGTCTCACGAAACTAATTGGAAAATTAAATAACCAGACACATCATACAAGGCATGTGAGTATAGAATCGTGAAGAGGTCTTATCTAATAACAAAAGCATTAAACATATGAGTGACCATGAGAAGATAGTAAACTAGGACACTCTTTATAATAAAGGAAACAACTAATATCCAAATGACCTCTAGCACAAATATTACCACAACATGATTAACAACAAAGCAGCAATGTGCACTAAGCATATGAGAAAGACACAACTTAACTATTGAAAGGTGAACTATCCTAATCACGTGATGAACTAATGCTACATGTGCCAAACACTCATAACACTAACATGAGACAAGTCAAGCATATATGAGCAACACAAGTACAACTATAACACATGGAATATAGTAACACATGAAAGATAACTAGCATGACTTGATGTCTAGACTTAGGCATACCACAAATACAACAGTAAGCTAAACCAGATATGATGCTAAGCATGGATGATCATGGCACAAGATACAAAAATATGCTACTAATAAAATGCAACGTGTAACTATGAGATAACCTAGTTGATAACAAGTGACCTAAAGATCAAGCACGACGTTAGCATACAACACTACCATGCTAGTCATGATAAATAAGAACATGGAAACATACTAAGCATGTAGGAAAGTATACAACTAGATCATCTCATCAACCAAATCAACATGTGTTATAGAAGCATGAATAACAAGATGACATGCATTTCTATGTAGTCATCATACACTTGCAAATATACAAAAGGTACACAACTAAGCATCATACAACACACAGATTGGTACACACACGCGTTATGCAATCAAGTTATACAATTGATCATCATGACATGGTATTGATAAGGCAAGAAATTCCTAAATAAAAGAATGTATGGTATCAACAAATCACTATGATATGTCTACCAAGTAAACATTAACCAAATGTATGAACATAAGGTACAAACTACCAATGATATAACACATGGTAGGCATACAACCAAATATGCCTTCTACTTGAGTAAATATTAATATGACATGTCAATCAACTAAGCATGCATAGCTACTATCCTAGGTAAATATAACACGTTTGCTAATTACCAAGAAACAATAAATTAAACTCTATGTCACAATGAATAAATTCTATATAGAATGCAAATATAACAATGACATAAAGCAACTATCGATGCGATACTAAACAATAAACATCTACAAAATCGCGTTAACAATTACTCAAAAGTTGCTACCAAAATAACACATAAAACATGACATGTCACACAACTTAGCAAAGTGAGAAAGTGAGCTTGAACCACGCATGATGTGATAGATAATTAAAATGCTAATAGAGTGCCTACAACAAGTAATTCATCACAACCATGGCTATGTTCTAAGTTAACATGCCAATTCAAGACAACTACTATAAAGAAACTAAACAAAAAAATAATAGATTGACGGACCACTATCATAGGCATGACATGGTTTCGAATATATAAAACACACATGCTACATGGATGTAAATGAATATAGAAAATATATCTAAGATATATTCATTCTAATCAAAAGAAATAATCGAAACATGAAATATCCCATTATTCGATACATAAAGCAAAGTTTAGAATAATTCCACATAAATATAAGCATGTCGAGCGTTCACCAAATATTATACGCTCGCAAAGAATAAGTATCAAATATAACCAAAATAATGATAATAAGATTACACTAATAATGCTTCAAATCTAATTAAAATAATAACACGTGCCAATCATGTATGAGGGATGATAACTAATGCACCAATCAACTCCTACACAAGGTAATAACTCGAAGGAACTAATACAAAGGCATATCATACTTTTAGATGATGCACAAAGTTATCTACACGAAATGCTACAAAAAAATAAAACGCACCTTCAAATCAATCGAGTAAAACATTTGATACTCCTAGGCATAACGAGAGACATAGAAATAACATACCAATAGAAAAGTTTTACCAACACAAACCTATTTGGATTCCATACAAAAAACGACTAAGATTATATCTCTTCTACCGATCACAAGATAGAACCCACAATCTAACCCCATCACTGGATTTCTACGGTCATATGGAGAATTTTATCTATTGGGCTCAAAGTCATATGATGAACAAAAATAAAGAATTATGCCTATGACATCGAATCGAATTCGGTTTTGGACACACGCGGCCAACGACATAGATAGGTTGAATCATGATGTCTACGGGATACACTAGGTGATGACAAGTACGCATGCAAAAGGAATTTTATAGAGGCTCACCGAGTTTGATGGAACAGTGCGACGAACTTGATGAACAGTGTATGCGGACATGCAAAATTCTTCGTGTATGCTTGACGGATCGCGTTCATTCTTCCCTGAATGGAACCATGGTGTGCAGGGGAACCTTCTGGCGCAAGGGCATTGATGGAGATGGTCCGAGTCACCGGGATCGAAACCTTGCGTCCATGGAGCTTCAAAAGTTCAGTGAGGGTTCTTGGGCAGAGGAGGAAGAGAGAGGGTATGAGGACTCGTGAGAATGAGAAAGGAGATCGTGGTGGACGTCTAGGTATCTTCAAAACTGAAAACGATTGAGATTTATGGGAGTTTAGGGGAGGGCATGAGAGTGGGTGAACGTTTCTTCTCTGTAATGTGTGCATGTACATGTGAGTGGAGGAAGAAGAAGCCCTTGCGGTGGAAGAGGAAGTGGAGGCGCATGATAAGCCTCTCCGTTTTGGAAACCGATGGGTTTATGGAATTAAGGAGGGTAACAAATTCCTTGTGTCCTTTCCTTTTCTACATGTACGTGACTGTTGATGTTTCCTCTTTCCTTGAGTTATTGTGAACGTACAAAGAAAGAAGAAGAGGGGTTCGCTCCGGAGAGATGCACCAGTTTGGCTAGCCCATAAGGTAGAGGGATGGGTTGCCACAGCCCAACATAGTTAGCAAGAAAATAAAAATGGGCATCACCCAATCAGGCGAAAGAAAATGAGAAAAGAAAGAAATCAGATTGTACCTTGGAAAATTATGGCCAGGGTTTGATAGAGAGAATAAGTAATCACAAATTGATTTTCCTTTTAGAAAAGGAAAATCTAGAAATGGATTAAAGTGGGAGCAATAGCAAACAATTTAAAAAATTAGTGACGCATAATTTAATATGCCGGAGGCAATAAAACAAACCCAACTACAAGAGAAGAACAAAACTGCAATTTTTAATTTAGGTTGGTATTAGTTCAAATTAAATCCTTCAAATAATAGAAGTCCAATTAAGCTTTGCTAACGAATAAAACAAACGAAATTTTCTCGCCCTGATTTTTGGAAAACTTTTTCTTAAACATTCTGAGAATCGGGATGTTATAGATCTACCCCCCTTAAAAGAAATCTCGTCCCTGAGATTTGGGCTGACTAAAGAGAATGGGTTTGGATTAGCTTCGTCTTCGACATAGTTCTTCTCGAAAACTTGTGGAATCATTGCTCATTCTGAACTTGGTGATAGGTGGCTTTGGGTCTTCATTGGAGATACTTCTCTTGTCATAATTCTTCTAGGTTTCAAAACTTGTAAATCAATCCTTTGATCTTGGCGATGGTAATCTGATAGCTTCTGTAACTGGCTAAACATTCTTCAGTCTTGTCCTTCTTTTGTTGGTGAAGCTTTGGTCCGGCTAGACTAATTGATCCTTCAAGTTTGAACGTTATGGTAGGTGTAGTGAAGGTCTTCAATCTTCGTCTTCCTTGTGAATGAAGGTCTTCAAATCTTCAATCTTGACACAATCATTGTCTACTACCCCACTTAAAAGAGGTTTTCTATGGGGTTCACATCGATAATAGACCTCTAAGCTTGCTGTTGCAACTTCTTACCTCTGAAAGTGTCCTCCAGCGTTTATTGAGAAGAGGGAAAGATCATAAAAGGAGTGAGAGTCCTACACAGGGCAGAGATGCCCCAGAAGATAAATAAAAATAACACCCATATAATCATGAAACTATCCAAATAAAACTCAAAAGCAACTCATTTTTGGCAAATAGGGTTTTAGTATCACTGCATAGGAAAACACCAAAAATATGTAGGGTAGCGCAGCAGAAAGCAAAAAAATTCCGACCTACGCACCAGCCCAGGACCACTATGGAGACTGCATACAAGGTTTGATCTGTTTCGTTACCGACTCGTAGCGCAGCGGGAAGTAGAGTCGATGACGATCGGCGGTGCAGATCCCCGTAGCTAGGATTTACAACCTCCCAACCGCGAGGATGTATACCCTCATCTGCTCCTCAGACAGCCCTCCGGGAGGCGGTCGAACAGTCCCCCGGACGGTGTTGCGGACAGCCCTTCGGGAGGACCTTCGAAACTCGGACGGTCACTCGGACAGCCCTTCGGGAGGACTCACAGAACTCGGACCGTCACTTGGACAGCCCTTCGGGACGCATTCTCGAACAGCCCCTCGGGCACTAAGATCGATACTATGACCTCTCTAAAGAGTTGCACACATACAGTGTCATCTATCCGGCAGGGCTTCACCGTCCAGAACTAGTTCCTGCCGGAACCCAGACAGCCTTTCAGCTCTACGAAACTGTTTCGCTGGGAGGGAGAGAGAAGCCAGATCATGCATGGCACTTGTATGTGAGAAAGAGTGAGTGTGGAGGGCTGCCCCTCCACCTCTATTTATAGGAAATCCCAAGGGGTAGGGTAGTTTCACAAAAAACCCAAAATGCACATGAATGAAGTCCTTCCACAAGGACCTAGGAGTGAAACCAAGGAACAAGAGGGTCCCCAAGGGGGGATACCCCATGTGGCCGGCCACACCCCCATGAGGGGCCCAAAAAATGGCTCCTATCCATCCATGTCATCCCCAAGATCTTTTAGAACAAAGCCCCAAAAGGTGGCTTTCCATAAAGTAACCATAAAGTTGATTTTCACTATTCACGACGACAATTTTCAGCGTCTGATCGAATTGAAAATATTTATGTGGACTTAGAACATTTCCAGTACCCACCATAATAATTTCCAGCGCGTTCTGAAGTGGTTCCTGCAGCTCCGGAACATTTCCGGTTTTTATTTCTGAAAATTCCAAAAAGTTTCCAGAATGATTCTGGCACCCTCCAAGAATTATCAGGCATGTGCCGAAACCATTTTGACTTAATGGCATACCCCGAAACAACTATTTCGGTTTCACCGAAACTCATCCGGTGACCTCTCTCTGCGGAACTTTTCCACTGTCCGAAACTTTTCGGTGTCTGATACTTTTTTGATGATTTTCTCTTAGACTCCCTGTCTAGTATTCAGCAAATAGATGACCCTTAAGCGTGTGACCCTATAGGTTCGGTGAAGTATAGACATGACTTGGAACCCCTTCCGATCAATGATCAACATCGGAGCCGTGGACACCCATATTGACCCCTATACCCACACGAATAAATATTCGAGTGAACCTCCAGTTGCAGTGAGCTATTCCTGTTGCTTTGCGATATGTCACAAACACCCAAGGTGAGATTTATTGCATACCCATGGACGAACAATTTTTCCAGCATGCAAGTTACCTCGTTACAGGTTTTGTTCTCTTTTCTCGTTTCCGTGTTCCGGCATCCCAGTGATCAAATCACACTGTGTCTGGCCAGACGATGATGGATACCGTAATACCGAGAGGGCCCGAGAATATCTCTCCATCGTCGGAGGAGCAAATCCCAATCTTGAGCTATCAAGTTACTTGACACACTTTTCCATGAACCCGTAAGACGCCGTAATAGCCACCCATTTACGGATGACGTTTAACAAACCCCAAAGTTCATGAAGCAAGCATGAAGAAACTTGATACTCTCATGGTCTAAGGAATTATGCAAATGTTAACCATCTTTGTGTTATGTACCATTAACTTGTGACGAATGAATATCTTAGCATAACAACAATCCGGGTCGATTCAACACAAATGTTCTCTTAACATTGTGCCCTCAAAGTTGCTGGCATTGACATGCCCATGATCAGGAAAACAGAACCATCATGCAACACTTGAGCTAGTCTTAGAGGCCAGACTAAGAATACTTCTTACCGTTTATTATTCCACACGTGCATATGAGTCTTCTTTCGAGCCTCATGTTATTGCAGACTCGAGAACCATAGGAGTTATAGCATGGAACATAAACATAATTATGAACTCGGAGATAAATAATATCATTTATTATTGCCTCTAGGGCATATCTCCTATAGACTCCTAGTTGCACTAGAGTCAATAATCTAGTTAATGCTAATGCACTTTACACCTGTGGCACACTGGTGTAAATATGGTTCGCTTGTGGTATAGCCTGATGTCCAACGGATCTGACGACTTCATCTCCATGTGTATCTTTGCGTATTCTAGCGTTTTCACGCTTTCACAAAATTCATATTTTGTGTGGACTTGGCTTTGTATGTATGTGAATCACAGGTCGAACCTGGATTCCTCAGACTGAGTTATGGAGCAACTACCTGCAGTAGTGTCCCATTGACAAAAGCCATCTTGGAACCATACTAAGTTCATGAATGAACTATATGATTCAACATCTTGTTTGTCGCTTCTAAAGCATCAACATACTTAGCCCTTGTTATAGAAATCGCCACAGTATATTGTTTGGAACAATTTCAAACTACCGTGCCACCATATTGTGTATCACACAAAAACCCTTAATTTAAATCAAAAATCGCATGGAGCATTGATGAAGATTGTATTGATGTAATTACTTACAACGAGCACTTTCATAATCTCTGCTTGCGAGAAAACATGTCATCAGTACTACTCTGGTACTAAATGACATCTTTCACTGCTGTCCTATGATCAGTACTTTTGACCATTTTGTTATCTATACTCACAACACCTTTGGAGTATCGGACATATCTGGTTGTTTTACATACCATGGAATACATGATTAATCCAAAACACAAAGGTGTGTGGAATCTCCATCATGTATTTTGCTCATCAGTGTTTTGGGACACCGAGCCTTGTAAAAACTCTTTCCATGTGACTTCGGCAAGAATCACTCCTTGGCGTTTTAAATGCTAAAAGGTTTTAGCATCTTGTCAATACGTATTCATTGCTTAGCCCCATTAGGTAAATCTATCTCCATAGATCATCATGCCTAATATTGAGGCTATTTAGCCTAAGCACTTCATCGAAAAACTATTTTCAAATGAAGTCCTAATTCGTGTCAAGGAATTTATTTCCAATTACCAATGTGTCAAGCACACAAGGTTTTTAGAAATATTATTGTGCTCCCACTTACTTTCTTGAATTACAAGCATCTTCATTACCCATTGATGAAGTCAAAACCCCTTTTGACCATTTCATCAAAACACGAAGATTCCAACTCCATTTTGCTCTCTTCTGTCCATCGCTGGAACTCTGAAGTTTGCATACCTACTAGCATCCTCTGGATCGACAAATTACTTTGGACTGTATCACATACAAGTACTAGGTTTCATTTCCATCATGACGGAAATCCTTTTGTTATCCATGTATCATATATCAAGATTGAAATATGTATTAATTGCTAGTTCAACCCGAACCGACTTTAAGCATCGCTACGGTGAAAACAACCTCATCGTAGTTAACTCTTGAACTTGTTATTTCAACAAGTCGAGCTTTATGGATAAAACATTTTTATCTGTATCAGTTTTAAGTTCCATAAATATTCGTTAGACTCTAAGTCTTCCGAAAGGTGTATCAAGGTTTTAATCTTGAATCACTTATATGGAAACTAACTCGGGTTGTATTGGCATTTAGCCAATTTCGGAGTCAGGGCCCATCAACGCTTCCTTGTGTATCGTAGGTATAATGTTGTCTAACAACAATATCTCGTTTGCGCACCTGAGAGGTTTGCACGAGCCTTGCCTACGTGGTTCAGCTGCAAGTTCGACCGAAGTTCATACATTTTATTGTAGAGACTTCTGTATCAGTCGTAGTAGAAAACTCTGGAATTACTTCCAAGGTCTCTTTCCTTTGACCTGATGATGAAGATACTGTTTATATCTTCGAGTTGCACTATTCTCCCACTCACCTTTTTGAAAGAACCATTCTCTTTAAAAGCACACCATTTCGCGGCAAAACTATTTGCCTCGGTATAGTGAGGGAGGAATATCCAACATTTTGGTATAACCTACAAAGTAGCACTTGTCTGATTTGGAATAGGTTTGTAACCTTTTACACAAGCCCCATATTCCAAATGTTAAGAAAAGATATAACATGGTTGGGCGTACCATGCCATGGCTTCATTTCAACAGACCCGATGTAGCTCTTTTCAGTGTAAAAGCCGCAGTCTCTAAAGCATCACTTTAAAAGGGATAATGGCAAATTTACTTATGTCATCTTTGACCTTACCATGTCATAAATGGTTTGATTACATCTTCACAGACATTCCACTCATAGTGGTGTTCCGGAAGGTGTAAGTTATGAAACTCTTTTCACAACTCATCAGACATTCGCTAAACTTGTAACTCAGATATTCCTTTCTGCAATCAAATTGTAGAAACATAATTTCCTTGTTACAATAACTTCTACTTCATTTTTGAAAACCTTTCGAATGATTTCAAAAGATCCAGACTTACGTCTCATCAAGCAAATATCCATATATCTACTTGAGTCATTTCTGAAGATATATAAATCCACTACTTGCAACAACATTTATTGAACTACACACATCAAAATGTATGATCACCAATATGTTTGTTGCTCATTCCTTATGGCCTGTGAACAGTATTTCAGTCACTTCACTTTTTGTAGGAAAGTTGCAAGTGTCAGATGATTCAAAATCAAAAAGACTTCAAAATCCATCATAATGGAATTTTCCATGCGGGTTTCTCCAATGTGACCAAATGTAGTGCCACACTTGTGTGGTATTCTTTTAGTCTTGCGACGTTTAGCGTCAGTGTTACGGATGTATCATATTACCATCAATATTCATAACATACATCCCATCTTGGATGGAAGCATGGCTCTTCATGTTATTCATAATACTTAACAACAATTGTTGTTTTTATGAACAACTCTTTTGCAACAAACAATGTGCAATGGGCTAGAGTGTATGAAACTCTAAAATGAATTATGAAAGTAAACCTAGAGGTATTGTATTATTATCAATATTCATAACATACATCTCATTCATAATGAAAGTATGGCCCTTGTGTTATTCATAACATCGAACATAAAAAGTTCTCTTATGAACAACCTTCTTGCAAGATACCTTATGCAATGGGCTAGAGTTTGTAAAACTCTAAATGAATTATGAAAATAAATACAGATGGCAATACACCGATGGAAGGTATAGTAACATTTACTATGTTCCCTGTGTATACCTTGACCTCATTTCTGGCTAGTCTTTCAGGCCATAGTAGCTATTACATTGATTCACAACAGAATGCAATCGAGCGGGTATCTTTGTGATTAACTCACAATACCCAAGAATTAGTGATTAACATGTTTAACCATAATTCCCAAGAACTATATCTTTGACCAGCCTACTATACATCAAAAACTTGTATGACATTCATACATGAGCTGGATATTCCAGTCATCTTTCTTTCTGCCTTTATACTTCTAACAGTTTAACTTTTAGTATTTCTCCTACTCGCAAAAGAAGCACCCAACTTAAGAGTGGCATTAGCCCTGGACTTCCTAGGCGTGTAAGTCATACTAACACCCTTTGGACACCTCCTTTCTCTTTAAGTTGTTGTTTTATTCACCTTTCATTATATGACAGGCGTTCTTCTGGATCCCTTTCCCAACAGTCAAATGCATAGTAAAAACTTTTACTAATACTTGCAAACAAACATTGCTTTGTTTGTATCTGAAAATAATTTTTCAGATTCCATGAATATCACAGAACTATCCAAACTTTTAAAGTTCAGGTCTCATGGAAGCAAACATATTGCACTTGACTGAAAACGGAATTCTAGCTTTTGGATCGAAGGACGAGAGTCACATGATCCATAGCATTAGCGGGAGAATACCGAAAGTATGCGATAGGACAAAGTCCTTCTCGGTACTCTTGAGGACAATCCTCACATTACGTTACCAACCGTAAAGTTTTAACCAGATATTTAACAGCTATTCAACTTTAATAGGGAGGGTGGAAACACGAGCCATTATTCTATAACTACTAGGCAAATAACACTTTAGACAATGTTCACAATTAATTGCACTAAGAATTAAACAAGTTAATTCAACAGTGCGCTCCCACTCAAATCAATATCTCTCATAATTGACCGTCAGTGATTCAAGATCCGCATTTCAATTCAACGCCATTGGTGTAACACCACTGATGACGAAAATCTCAACCGGTAGGCCAACTTGCCAATCACATCTCTATGTGACTCTTGTTCATCTTTCGATGCGTGTGTTCCGAGCTCATGACGGTCATGCCTGAATGTCAAGACAACCAAGTGATCTCGCTGTGAGGTCCCAACTCACCCGCCTCACACTTCTCTAATCGTTCGTACCCGTGTGACATGGCGCACCCTGAAAAGATAGGTGCCGTGACGGTGCTACACTTGGGAGAACACTAACTACTTGATATTTTTGTGAGAGATCACCCTAATAAAAAGCGACTACGGCGCAATCAAGAAGGGTGCATCAAAGGGATAAACATCTCAGGCAATTCATAATTAGCATGATACGGTATAGCCCTTTCTGACGGAGAAGTCTTTCATTTCTTCATCTTCGGCATTCGCGTCGGTGTTTACCTTCGCGAAGATTGCCACCACCTTGTCGATGCGCCAGATAATATTGCTATCTCTATAGCTAATAAAATAAGTGCATTACTTAAGGTTGACACGCAGGTCATTAAAGTGACAATCATATGGCTCCAGCCATCATGCTGAATCATGACACGCAGGTCATGTTAATTACATCATATAGTCATCTCATACATAATCAAATTGAATATGAGCATTGCTATACCACATCACATGCACATCCTACAAAACCAAGTTAGACGCCTCTAATCGGTTTATGCAAAATTTTATTTTCGTGGCTTCTAAGGTTTTGACGTAAACCGCAGCTACCAACGTTTTATCATCAAGTATGATTATTCAAGTTGCTAGATTAACATCTCAGGGTGTATAAAACACGAGATAATTAAATCTCGAGCCCCATACTAAACTTCATCATACGCATGACCCCCGTGCAGATCATATCTGCAATGCCCTTTCATTTGTGAATTTCATTTTTCTTTTGACTACGGCAGAACCCAAAGAACTAATAGCACTTCCATGATCAATCAGGATCACGGATTGCCAGAACTTTGTCAAATTCCACCATGCTGTCTCGAGATTGCGCAAACGCAAATTCTAGAGAAGCAACAAGAACGTCGGGTAACAGATTTCATCTGTCACACGCATAAATAATTTTCAGCAATAGATCTCATCTACTACCTAATTATATTATGCAATACCCATACATTTCCATGTATTCTAGATCGAAACCTGCATCTACGCATAGCACGGCTCTTGATGCCACTGTAGGGTAATGCAGCAGAAAACAAAAACTTTCCGACCTACGCACCAGCCCAGGACCACTATGGAGACTGCATACATGGTTTGATCTGTTTCGTTACTGACTCGTAGCGCAGCGGGAAGTAGAGTCGATGACGATCTGCGTGCAGATCCCCGCAGCTAGGATTTACAACCTCCCAACCGCGAGGATGTATACCCTCATCTGCTCCTCAGACAGCCCTCCGGGAGGCGGTCGAACAGTCCCCCGGACGGTGTTGCGGACAGCCCTTCGGGAGGACCTTCGAAACTCGGACGGTCCTTGGACAGCCCTTCGGAAGGACTCGCAGAACTCATACCGTCACTTGGACAGCCCTTTGGGAGGCATTCTCGAACAGCCCCTCGGGCACTAAGATCGATACTACGACCTCTCTACATAGTTGCACAGATATGGTGTCATCTATCCGGCAGGGCTTCGCCATCCAGAACTAGTTCCTGCCGGAACCCAGACAGCCTTTCGGCTCTACGAAACTGTTTCGCTGGGAGGGAGAGAGAAGCCAGATCATGCATGGCACTTGTATGTGAGAAAGAGTGAGTGTGGAGGGCTGCCCCTCCACCTCTATTTATAGGAAATCCCAAGGGGTAGGGTAGTTTCACACAAAAACCCAAAATGCACATGAATGAAGTCCTTCCACAAGGACCTAGGAGTGAAACCAAGGAACAAGAGGGTCCCCGAAGGGGGATACCCATGTGGCCGGCCACACCCCCATGAGGGGCCCAAAAAATGGCTCCTATCCATCCATGTCATCCCCAAGATCTTTTGGAGCAAAGCCCCAAAAGGTGGCTTTCCATAAAGTAACCATAAAGCTGATTTTCACTATTCACGATGACAATTTTCAGCGTCTGATCGAACTGAAAATATTTATGTGGGCTTAGAACATTTCCAGTACCCACCATAATAATTTTCAACGTGTTCTGGAACAATTCCAGTTTCGTGATTTTCATCTGCGAAAAGCATTTGAAGCGGTTCCTGCTGCTCCGGAACATTTCCGGTTTTTATTTCTGAAAATTCCAAAAAGTTTCCAGAATGATTTTGGCACCCTCCAAGAATTATCAAGCATGTGCCGAAACCATTTTGACTTAATGGCATACCCCGAAACAACTATTTCGGTTTCACCGGAACTCATCCGATGACCTCTCTCTGCGGAACTTTTCGGTGTCCGAAACTTTTTCGATGATTTTCTCTCAGACTCCCTGTCTAGTATTTAGCAAATAGATGACCCTTAAGCGTGTGACCCTATAGGTTTGGTGAAGTATAGACATGACCCGGAACCCCTTCCGATCAATGATCAACATCGGAGCCGTGGACACCCATATTGACCCCTATACCCACACGAATAAATATTCGAGTGAACCTCCAGTTGCAGTGAGCTATTCCTGTTGCTTCGCGATATGTCACAAACACCCGAGGTGAGATTTATTGCATACCAATGGACGAACAATTTGTCCACCATGCAAGTTACCTCGTTACCGGTTTTGTTCTCTTTTCTCGTTTCCGTGTTCCGGCATCCCAGTGATCAAATCACACTTTGTCTGGCCAGACGATGATGGATACCGTAATACCGAGAGGGCCCGAGAATATCTCTCCATCGTCGGAGGAGCAAATCCCAATCTTGAGCTATCAAATTACTTGACACACTTTTCCATGAACCCGTAAGCCACCGTAATAGCCACCCATTTACGGATGACGTTTAACAAACCCCAAAGTTCATGAAGCAAGTATGAAGAAACTCGATACTCTCATGGTCTAAGGAATTATGCAAACGTTAACCATCTCTGTGTTATGTACCATTAACTTGTGATGAATGAATCTCTTAGCATAACAACAATCCGGGTCGATTCAACACAAATGTTCTCTTAACATTGTGCCCTCAAAGTTGATGGCATTGACATGCCCATGATCAGGAAAACAGAACCATCATGCAACACTTGAGCTAGTCTTAGAGGCTAGACTAAGAATACTTCTTACCGTTTATTATTCCACACGTGCATATGAGTCTTCCTCCGAGCCTCGTGTTATTGCAGACTCGAGAACCATAGGAGTTATAGCATGGAACATAAACATAATTATGAACTCGGAGATAAATAATATCATTTATTATTGCCTCTAGGGCATATCTCCTACAAAATATGCAGACAATACACACACAATGTAACATCCCAATTTTCAATTTGGATGTTTATAAATAGATCATTCATATGCATCCATGATTTATGCATTTTTTCCTCCATTTGTTTTATTTGATTTTTGATCCAAGGAACTTTGAGCAACTCAAGGACCAAAAGAGAGAGTTGGAAGTTTCCCTAAAAACCAATTTCGATTTTTTTTCAAAGTTGTGAGTTTTAATCAAATTTGGTTTCACAAAAAAATTCATTCCCATTATATCAAAAATAAAATAAAGAGAGAAGATAAAATTACTTCTTCAAAATCGGAAAAGAAAATATTGGAAATTGAATTTGGAACCAAAATATATTTGTTGAGTTTTATTTGCAATTTATTTTATTAGCATAGCATTTTTTTTTGAAAACTTGCATTTTAGGCCAGATAAAAGTTCACTAGGTCATATATAAGACCATATAACTATGTGAATTTTCTGGGATTTTTAGGCTAACCTTTATTTGTATTTTCGATGTTTCATTTCTTTTGTAAAAAAACGTGGGCAGCCAAGGCCCAAGGAAGGCCCATGCCCATGCGCTATCTTTTTCTTCCTCTCAACGTACAGAAACATGTACGCACGCACCCAGGCAGCACCCCACCCTAGCGCCCCACCCCTCCCCTTCCTCTCCCTCGCCCCGAAAACCCTCTGAATGGAATCCCCTTGCCTCCCTCTATCTTTTCCCCTTCACTAGTGGGCCTTAATTCCCCCTCTAATGGCCATTAGAAGCCCAAGTAACAGCCACCATTAACATCATAAAGTTGGCAACGCTCAGCTCATCTCCAGACCTCCCCAAGCCCTATATAAAGCACCCCTGGGAGCCCCTCTCACCCCTCGTCTGAAGCCCTCTCCTACTGGAGTTTTCCCCTCTCTCTAACCTCTCCAATTGCTCGCCGGAGTTCGCGAATTCCGGCGACTTTTCACTGTGTGTACAGAAAGCAATCTACCATCACAACTTGTTTAAGTGGTTCACCTCATCGTCCTCTACACCGTCCCGCACGCGTACTTCGCCGAAGCACACCGGAGCCGCCTTCTTCGTCGTCTCCAGCGACAAGTCCGATGAACACCCAGGCCAAATTTTTCTCTTTTTCCAGTATATTTTTTCAATCTCGGATTCTATACCAGTTCTTGTTTCTTGTATATCTTTTAGTATATAGATCCAATTTAGTTGATTCTTTTTGTACTAGTTCATATAAATCCCCTCTATCCAGAGAACCAAACGAAAAATATTTTTGAAAATTTTAAATTTTGAATTCAAACAGATCTGAATTCAAACTTCGTTAGGCCGTATCTCGAGTTCCGTAACTCCGTTTTAGGTGATTCTTTTTGCAAATCGAAGCTCGTGACGTGTACTTTCTGTTAAACCCAAACACACGTATTTTTGCTACTATAAAAATTACGTTCTGTACAGAAACTTTATTTGGATGTTTTGGAGTTCTTCGAAGTCTTTCATTTGTTTTTCCTTTTTGAATCTTTGCTTGTATGCTTATGTATGTTATTGCTTCCTTACGCTAGATCATCCGCAGTGCGAAGCTTGCTACTACGAATCTTTACAATTCAACGAACGTCAGCAAGGCAAGTTCACACTTTGATCATAATTTTCAATACCCAGTTTTTACTATGCATTAGTTTCACCCTCAAATATTGCATGAGTAGGATTGGGAACATGTGGTTATGCTATGTAGTTCATGTGGTAGGAACCTATGACCTTTGATCACCCCGGGAATATTCGTTATATCACATATTGCTTAGTCATGCTCGTAGACGGGGATTGGTATGTGTGATTCATGTAAGTTGCGAGAGATAATAATTCTTGGGATAACCTAAGGTGGCAACTTTAATACACATCTGGGTGGATTGTTTGGGGCACTTGGAGAAACCAGTGCTTGCCCAAGGGGAATCCCGGAGTACCCGTGTGATTACCCTAGGTCCGCCACCCAGGCTCAAAGGGATCATAAGATATTTCATGCCTAGAAACTTCCGTGTGCAGCCACAAGCCATTATGGGCTCTAGCATAGTTGAGTAAGTTGTGTGACCTCTTTCCGTGGTAGACTAGCTGATGTAGGGGATAGTAGGTGTACCGGTCTACCCAGGGTTAAGGGGAAACGGTTTTGAAAGGCTATGTCTCGATCTTCCGATCATGGAGGTGGTCGAGTCTTGTGGGGAAAAGTGCACAAACCTCTGCAGAGTGTACAAACTAATCATGATTAGCCGTGTCCCCGGTTACGGACATCTTGAGTATCTAGAAGTGAATTTTTGGTTGATCTCATCATTCTTTTGAATGAAATTATTGGGTTACTAATAACTTGGGAATTTTTGGGATTGAGTTGGAGGAACCTTCTCAGTAATGGCATTTTAACTTAATAGTAATAAAAAAGTTATTCCTTTGTTGTAGGGTAAAATTGGCTTTATGCAAAAAATTAAACTTAGAGCCTCCATCAGCTAAATTTGCATATAGAGATAGTCTTTTCATTTATTATTATTCTATGGTGTGAAATTGCCAGCATATTCCATGTGCTGACCTACACGGCTGCAACGTCTCATGTTGCAGACTTTTCCGACGAAGATTAAAGGTGTGATAGGTCGTTGTTCTGCACTCAGTTTGCCGTGGAGTTGGATGGACTCATTTACCTTTGAAGCTTTCGCAATTATTTTTATTTAGATGGCCTTTGGCCATATTATTATAATAAATACTCTTTTAAGAACCTTGATGTAATAAAGTGTGATTGAACTCTGTTATAATTCCTCGAGTACTGTGTGTGTCAGCATACCGATCCAGGGATGACACTTAAGCACAGAGACTTCGATCCATTTTGGGTCGGGTCGCTACAAGATGGTATCAGAGCACACGCTAACTGTAGGACGCGACCACTAGGAAATGGAAAGCCATAGGAGGAAAACTCTATTTTATGACTTCCTTAAATATCCGTTGGTCTATACTCTTCTCTATTCATTTCTATCTCTTCTCTACTTTAATAAAATAGTTGTTGAAACTCCATCACCAAGTTGCTCAGCCCGATGAGACCATGACCTATGAAGACACGAAGAAGAAGAAGAAGAAGAAGAAGCTAGAGTTGACTTTGATTTGAGAAGATTTAGTTCAGACCCCACTACCAAGTTGAGTCCAACGAATGATTGCGGTAGTATGAACAGATCATATCTCTTGTTGAAAGTGCGTTATATCGACTAGAGGGGGGGTGAATAGGTGATTTTTATGAAAGTCTTCAAAACATGGAAGTTATGAAGACAAACAGAGTGAACAAGCCTATCACTATGCAGCGGAAGGTAGATTACACAAAGCAAGCCATAGTCAAATATATAATACAGTGAAAGCACAGAGACAAATAGCTTCAGTGTAATGAGGATCAGGTTGGAAGAAGTTACGAAGCCAAACAGATCATACAGTCAGGTTGTGAAGACAGAAGATAAAGCATGCATGCAATAGCTTCACAATGTGTACTGGTAAGTAAAGAGAGGTGAAGATAAAACCAGTGACACGTTGAAGACAATGATATGTTGGACCAGTTCCAGTTGCGGTGACAACTGTACGTCTGGTTGGAGCAGCTAGGTATTTAAACCAAAGGACACACAGTCCCGGACACCCAGTCCTGAACACGCAGCTCAGGACACCCAGTCCTCACCGTTTTCTCCTTGAGCTAAGGTCACACAGACCCCGCCCAATCACTCTGGTAAGTCTTCAAGGTAGACTCCCAAACCTTCACAGACTTCGTTCACCGGCAATCCACAATTCCTCTTGGATGCTCAGAACGCGACGCCTAACCGTCTGGAGGATGCACAATCCTCAAGTGTAATAAGTCTTCAGATCACTCAGACAAGAAGACTTAAGTGATGCCCAATTACTCTGGCTCTGGGTGGTTAGGGCTTTTCTCCTCACTAAGGATTTTCTCTCAAAGGCTTCGAGGTGGGTTGCTCTCAAACGACAAAAGCCGTGCACTGAAATCTGAGCAGCCAACCATTTATGGTTGTGAGGGGGTGGACTATTTATAGCCACTTGGCAACCCTGACCTGATTTGTCCAAAATGACCCTGGGTCACTAAGGAACTGACACGTGTACTAACGGTCGGATTTTGAACTCTCACGGCAACTTTGCTTGGGCTGCAAGCAAAGCTGACTTGTCTGACTCTGACAAGATTTTCTCTCATTGTCTTCACTTGAAGACATAGGATTTGAATTAGGCATCACTTCAGTCATCCTGACTGGTTCTCTTGGACCCCACTTAACAGTACGGTGGTTCCTATGACACAACATGAGTAAAGTAAAACTACGAAGGATCTAAGTCTTCGAGTTCCAAAGGCTTCATGGGGAGTCTTCATGTGTCATTGTCTTCGACATGAATGTCTTCATGAACCACCATTGTCTTCAATATCTTCGTACATTTTTGGGGGTCATCTCTGGTAGCTAAACCGAATCAATGAGGGACTTCTACCTGTGTTATCCTGCAATTCTCACAAACACATTAGTCCCTCAACTAGGTTTGTCGTCAATACTCCAAAACCAACTAGGGGTGGCACTAGATGCACTTACAATCTCCCCCTTTTTGGTGATTGATGACAAACTAGTTGAAGTTTTCAACGGGGAATATAATTTGTGAAATTGTAAGGAATTGTCTTCATAAGCTGCAAGGGCTCCCCCTGACGATGTGCATATAAGTGATTTGCTTCTGGAATGCAAATACACATAGCAGGTTGTATTTTGTGGGAATCCACTTCAACTTATGATGACAATCCATCATGCGCGTAAAGATATATGAAGATAATGATATGCATAATGAAAAATGGACGTCTGCGAAATGATAAGAGTGCGGAAATTATCGTCGTACATGCGGAATTTATCTTCGCAAAAACACAGTGGCAAACATAGTAGCAGACGACCATCAGGTTTAAGTGTTACAACTCAAAGAACCAAATGTAGCAAAACGAGAGTTGTAAGCATGAAGCAAAATGCAAAATATAAAGCACCCGCCCATATTATTGACCCGCTTGAAGACTATAAACGTCATATGCTTCTCCCCCTTTTGTCAGTGATGACCAAAAAGGTTTGAAGACATAGAGTTTTCTATGCGTTCCCAGGCGCAGCAGGGTCGGTGGAGGCGTTTGGTGGTGCAGGCGAGCTTGGTGCAGTGACGACGCACGCTGAAGACATTGGTGGTGATGTAGCGTCGTCCTCTTCCTCAATGATTTTTCCCGTCATGGTGGCAGCAGAGGAAGAGAACTCGGATTCTTCAAGCGACGGAGTCCCACGCAACACAGCTCTTCTGGGGGGTGTGGAGTCAAACTTGAATCGCTCCTTGAAGCGATCCTCTTGCAATTCAGTTTCAGTGCACATCATTGTGAGGCCTTTCCAAGTGCGGCGGCAGGTTTCATGAGCGACGAAAGCGTTCTTGGTGGCCAGATTCCTGATGCGATTGACGTCTTGCATGATACTGCGCATCTGCCTCTTGAGCCAGTCGTGATGCCTATCTTGCTTTTGATGCAGAGCCACAAGAAGTTCACGATCAGTGAGTCTCTTGGGTCTCTGTGCAGTTTCGCTGTCAGTGGCTTCAGTGGATGCAGGGGCACGTGTGGTGCCAGCCATTGGATAGACTCTGGAAATGGCTTCAACACCTTCATCATGTTGAGTGAAGCTTTGGTGTTCTGCATTCTGAAGACTTAGTGGCTGTTTGGCAGGCTCAGGATAAATAGCTTCAGCAGAGGTGTCCACATCAGGTAAGAAGATTCTATGGTTGCGGGCTGAGGGTTGATATGATATGGCAGAGTGGAGCTTGATCAGCCTCATAACCCATGGAGCATAAATCTTCAGACCAAAGAGATCTGAGCCAGACACAACAAGTTGACGTATGAAGAGATCCTGGGCATTGAAGCATTTGCCGTGCCGGATGCAGAAGATGAGAGTCTTCATGGCACCGTCAACCTTGGCATATCGAGAGTGCCCCTTAATGGGCCATAGAGTCCGCCTGAGGATGTGATAGATAGTTCTAGGCAGGTACTCTAAGTCTTCAACGAAGAACTCCGTTGGGTAAGGTGCGTCAGAAGGCAATGGCTTCATCATTGAGAGCATCTGACTCATATTGGGCTCAGGTCGTTGAAATATGCTCTCAACTGCTTCAGCATGGAGTTGGCAGCCTTCTTCGAAGAGTTCGCCTGGAGTGGGTAGGCCGGTGAGCTCAATGATATCAAATGCATTGGCTTCATGATGGACGTTGCCGGTCATCCACTCCAGGACCCAAGTCTTCGGATCTCTGTTGTAGCCCTTGATGTGCAATGTGGCATAGAACTGAAGCAGAAGCTCTTCGTTCCAGTGCTCTTCATCCGTGACAAACGGCAGTAGGCCAACTTGCTTGAAGTAGTCCAGGGCTTCTTCCAGACCAGGCAGACCAGTAAAAGCTTCAACTTCAAGGCGCTGATGTGGAAAGATGCGGTTCTGGTTGTAGAGGATGCAGGAGTAGTAGCTGCGCTATGGGTAGCTCCAGAACCTATCTTACACAATCTTTTCCCTTGAGTAAGGGTTCTTGGAGCGGTTGAAGAAGGTGTTATCTGCCCTGAAGCTATTGACATTAAAGGAGCCAGGAGCAGTGACTGGACCTGGGAACCTTGGCAGTCGTGGGATCGGCTTCTGTACCTGGGGCCTGTGCGCAATGTGATAGTTGAACTGTGGTCCGGCAGCAGACACAAGCACAGAAGGGTCAGAGGCAATGGCTTCAGTATCTCTTGAGGCTGTTGGTTGGTTGGGCTCCACAAATGCTTCAGTATTATGTGTGGCAGCCGCAGTGGTGTCAGCCTCCTTGAGAACTTCTTCTTGCTGGCGTGGGGAAGATGGAGCTTGAGGTTCTTCATGCTCTTCTGCATGTTCTTCGGCTGATGCAGCCGGAATGTCGTCAGCAGTCTGAGCCCTTGGTCCTTTGCGAAGCCTACGAAATGCAGGCGACGCCGGTGGAGTTGCAGTGGGCTGGGGCTCATCCTCTTCCTCCTGTGGGCGATCTGCCCACGATGCATCTTGTGTGATTGGCGTCAGGGGACGACCAATGCTGAGCAGTTCACTCGTTTCGAGCTGAGGAAGGACTGCATCATCTTGTACATTGTCTTGGAGACCAATGTCTTCAGCAGCGGTGGGGTTAGCTGCTGGAATGTCTTCAGCATGCGGAGCCTCTGTGAGAGCAGGCTCATGCACGGTCATCTGATGATCTTCATGAGGAAAGCGAACGGAAAGAGGTTCGACGATCAAGGGCTCTGTGGGAGCAGCCTGAGATTTCTTGGTCTTGCGCTTCTTGATGGTGGGGTCTGAAGGAGAGGCTTCAGGGTGTTTCCTCTTCCTTGCTTTAGCTTCGGCGATCCTTGTATTCTTAAGCTCTGAAGCGGTTGAGCGCTTTGGCTTCGAGCTAGGCTTGGCGGTGGGGAAGACAATCGGAACAGCTTCTTGTTGTGGGGCCTCTTCTTCAACCACAGTGGGCGTCTTCTTTTTCTTAGCGGCCATCCTGGGGTCGATGCCGGGACGCCCAAGTGACTTTCGCTTCTCGGCCTCATTGTAGGCCTGCACACAGAGATCGGCCAAATTCTTCATGCGCTCGCGTGAGCCCTGAGCCTCTGCACGTTTCTGCATAAAGTTTTCCTTCAACTCATGCAGCATGACTTTGAAGTCTTTGACCTCTTGGACGCTGAGCTTGGCCATGTTCTGCTTGAACTGAGCCTTTTCAAAATCTATTTTCTGCTTCAGTTCCACTATGCGCTGGGCAATTGCGAGTTCTGAAGCAATGGCTCCTTGAAAGGCTACGCTAAGGCCAATGGGCAGCTGCAGGTCATTGAAGCTGATGTTGGGTGTATCAAACCACTCATCTATGAAGTTGTGGATGATTGTTGCATCGAACAGAGGCAGATTGTTGAAGATTTCAGCCTCCTCCTTGCTTTTGATGAGCTGCTCAAGAGCGTCGTCACCAAGATCTTCGTCACTGGACAGATCAATGGCTTCGCAGCGGAGAACGGCAGCGGCAGTTAGCTCTTTGCTGGTGTGTGGCTGTGATTTCTTTGCTTCTTGAGGCTTGGAGACTCTTGATAAGCCTTCAGACTGCACACTGGCTTCAGGAGGTGCAGTGGCCAATGGCTTCGCTCTGGAGGTCTTGGGAGAAGCGGCTGGCTTGGAAGCTTTTGGCTTCTTCTTCATCTGCTTCGGCTCCGGGGCAGTAGGAGCATCATCAGACTCAGTGTCTGCTGGGGGGTCGTTCACGGCAGTCCCTTGGACTATAATGTGAGTGATGAGGCCTTCGAGATTGGCAAATGGCCCGATGACATTGGGATTAGCGTCGCGTGTGCCATCTGCCCTTGGCTTGGAGGGACCAGGGTTGAAGTCCAACCCAAACTCCTTCTTGTTTTGCTTCGCAGAGTTCTGGGCAAATTGGAAGTTGCGCTTGAACAGAGTGTCATCGCGACACCAGAGAAGGGATGAAGGATGTGCGTCAGCTGGCTGTTGTCCCCTGACCATGCATGGAAAGAAGCCTTGAGCAATGGCTTCGTCTCTGGTTCTGGGTACGAGATTCTTGTACAAGGCATCTCCCCACGGTCTCTTGATGGCGCACTTTTCTGCATATTCCTTGGTGACGAAGCGGTATAGGAACCACTGCTCTGCCCAATATCTTCGAATCCACTGGATCCGTGTCTTGCGCTGACCATAGCTTTCTTCAGGATCTGTTTGGTACATTTCTGCCAAATCTTCAGGCAGATCTTTAGAGGTGTCACCCCGCCTCTGTCTGCCTCCCTTCCTAGACTGTTTTTCGGTTGCCATGAAGCTTAACTTGACAGGCTTCAAGAGATTCAAAGTCTTCAAAGGATTCAGAGGTTTCAAAGGCTTCAAAGGCTTCCTTTTGCTTGACCAACAGGAACTTGCTTCGGGTGAATTGATGTGACGCTGTAGGAACTCTGCAAATGAATGCAGACTATGAGAACCAAAAGATTCTCCCACGGACATGTACCTGTGACAGCATTAAGGTGCGAGGGAAGGGGAAGAGGTCATATGCATTCTCAGAAGATTTTGAAGATAAATCAGTTTAGAAGATATTGACCTCATCATGCGAAAACATTCACTTTATAGAAAAGGAGTTGGTTCCAGATTTGTACGAACCCATAGATCAGTACAAGTGAGGAATCTAACTACTTCATGAAGAACAAGTGAATATACTAGGCAAGTTATGAGATTCAGACAAGAGGAATGGAACTTGAGTGAATGGAAACCTCTTTTGGCAGAAAGTGATGGAGCAATAGGATCAAAAGAGGCTGTAAAAAGGCCTGTTATTTACCAGACTTGGAACTGCTAGACGAGATGAGAGGTGAGGCCGAGCAGTTCGATCCTCCGTGCCCTAACTTGGCGACGGAAGACACCTAGGGCGACGGCGGAGAGACTGATGTCCGCTGTCGGCGTGAGAACGGCGTCGGAGAGGTCGCGGCAGTGAAGCACTTCGTCGCCGGCGTCGTTGAGAGCTAGCGGTGGCACTAGGGTTTGTGCGAGGGAGGAAGAAGAGATAATGACCGCAGTGAAACTTGTATTTATAGGGATTTAGACGGCACTGCGCTATTACTCAGGTGCCCCTGGCGATTCGCATCTGATCAGTACGTGGCCAGCATGCGGAATTGTGGGGGCAGTTTCACCCCACGCACGCATGGTTTGTCGGGAGTCGTTCCTACTTCTCCGGAATTCTAGTTGATGGAAAAACATTGAAAGCTGTTTTAAAGTTTGTCTCTGTGTCTTCTTCTGACAAGGATGCAGTGAAGACATTCGACAGTTTCAATAGAGTGCATATGACTTGGAGAGATAGAGTTTGGGGTAGGAAGCATGGAGAGGTTAGGGTCCGATCACATTCACTTAGTTCAAAAGATTCAAACAAGAAGACATAGCTATAAGTGAATGCTGTAGAGGACAGAACACCAGTACATATATAATCAATATAGTGAAGATAATCATGAAGACATGTTGAGATTGAAGCCAAACCAAATGTGAAGACATAGCAAATGTAATGCCATGAGTGAAACACTTCAAGCGGAAAAAGTTTGGTGGTGGCGCTACCCACCGTATAGGAAGTATTGGACCCAGACACGGCGCACAATTATCGTGGCGCTCCGAGGTCAAATTCCACGTTAATGTATTCACACTTAGAATGTATGTCTTCATCGATTGAAGATATACGTTACTTTGTGTGTTGCACATCTAAGTCATCATCATGCATAAGTGTTAGGATGTGTGCCTGATCACAGGACATTTGAGGATTCCAAGATATTTAGCTCACACCGTAACTTGCAAAATCTCTTCTCATCCAAGGGCTTGGTGAAGATATCTGCCAATTGCTCTTCAGTGTTGACATGTATGATATCAATGTCTCCCTTTGCAACGTGATCTCTGAGAAAATGATGACGAATTTCAATGTGCTTTGTCTTCGAGTGCTGAACTGGGTTGTTGGCGATCTTGATGGCGCTTTCGTTGTCGCAGTAAAGTGGCACTTGCTTCAGATGAATGCCATAATCCTTGAGGGTTTGCTTCATCCATAGAAGCTGAGCGCAGCAGGATCCAGCAGCAATGTATTCAGATTCTGCAATGGAGAGAGATACACAGTTCTACTTCTTTGAAGACCAACATACAAGAGATCGGCCCAGAAAGTGACATGTGCCTGATGTGGACTTCCGATCAACCTTGTCACCAGCGTAATCAGCGTCCGAAAATCCAACCAGATCAAACTCTGAGCCCTTTGGATACCATAACCCTAGAGTTGGTGTGTGAGCCAAATATCGAAGAATTCGCTTCACTGCTAAGTGATGCGACTCCTTTGGTGCCGCTTGAAACCGAGCACACATGCAAACACTAAGCATAATATCTGGCCTAGATGCACATAAATAAAGCAAAGAACCAATCATGGAGCGGTATACCTTTTGATCGAACTCTTTACCATTGTCGTCAGGACCCAGATGATGTTTGGCTGGCATTGGTGTTGTGAAGCCTTTGCAGTCTTGCATACCAAACTTCTTCAGGCAGTCTTTGAGATATTTCTCTTGAGATATGAAGATGCCATTGCGTTGTTGCCTTATCTGAAGACCGAGGAAGAATTTCAGCTCCCCCATCATAGACATCTGATATTGCTCTTGCATCATATATCCGAACTCCTCACTGTACTTCTGATTGGTGCAGCCGAAGATAATGTCATCCACGTATATTTGGCACACAAACAGTTCACCATCATATGTCTTTGTGAAGAGAGTGGGATCCAGGGAACCAGGTATGAAGCCTTTGCTCTTCAGGAAGTATTTGAGCGTATCATACTAGGCCCGAGGGGCTTGTTTGAGGCCATATAGTGCCTTTTTGAGCTTGTACACCATGTCAGGATGTTTTGGATCTTCAAACCCAGGTGGTTGTGCAACATATACTTCTTCTTCAATTTTGCCATTGAGGAAGGCACTTTTTACATCCATTTGATACAGGATTATGTTGTGATGATTTGCATAGGCCAGCAGTATACGGATGGCTTCAAGTCTGGCAACAGGAGCAAATGTTTCATCGAAGTCAATGCCTTCCACTTGAGTATATCCTTGAGCAACGAGATGAGCCTTGTTTCTGACGACTTGGCCATGCTCATCTTGCTTGTTGCGGTATATCCATTTGGTGCCTATTATGTTATGCTTCCGCGGATCAGGACGCTTAACCAACTCCCATACATTGTTCAGTTCAAATTGTTGAAGCTCTTCTTGCATAGCTTGAATCCATTCAGGTTCCATAAAGGCTTCATCAACTTTCTTGGGTTCTGTGATTGAAACAAATGCGAAGTGTCCGCAAAAGTTTGCCAGTTGAGTTGCCTTTGAACAAGTCAGTGGACCAGGTGCATTGATGCTATCAAGTATTCTGTCAATTTGCACTTCATTGGCAACACGAGGATGTAGGGGTCGAAGACTTTGCTCTTGCTGATCTTCGTTGTCATGGGGAGGAATGTCTTCAGGCTGAGCATTGTCTTCATGTGGATCTGGTGCTGAGATGATAAGTTCTTCTTCAGGACGAGCTTCAGAAGGTATAATTTCTCCAGTTCCCATTAGCTTGATTGATTCACTGGCTGGAACTTCATCTAGTACATCTGGTAGTTGCTCTCTATGTGACCCATTGGTCTCATCAAACCGCACATCCACTGTTTCAACCACTTTGTAGTGAAAGAGATTGAAGACTCTGTAGGAGTGTGAATCCTTTCCATATCCAAGCATGAAGCCCTCATGTGCTTTTGGAGCAAATTTTGAGGTGTGGTGAGGGTCCTTGATCCAGCATCTTGATCCAAATACTCTGAAGTAACTTACATTTGGCTTCTTGCTAGTCAGAAGTTCATAAGATGTCTTGTTCAGCAGCTTGTGAAGATATACACGGTTGATAGTATGGCATGCAGTGTCAATGGCTTCAGTCCAGAATTTTCTTGGTGTCTTGTACTCATCTAACATTGTTCTGGCCATCTCAATGAGTGTTCTGTTCTTGCGTTCGACGATGCCATTCTGTTGTGGCGTGTATGGAGCTGAGAATTCATGAGTGATGCCCAATGTATAAAGATATGTGTCAAGGCCGGTGTTCTTAAATTCTGTGCCATTGTCACTTCTGATGTGCTTTATCTTGGCGCCATAATTGTTCATTGCCCGATTTGCGAAGCATCTGAAGACATCCTGCACTTCAGTCTTGTAAAGGATTATGTGCACCCAAGTAGATCTAGAGTAATCATCAACAATGACGAAGCCATAGAGGCAAGCAGTAGTGGAGAAAGTTGAGTAGTGGGTAGGACCGAAGAGATCCATGTGAAGCAGTTCGAAGGGTTGAGTAGTGGTCATGATTGTCTTCGAAGGATGTTTTGCCCTTGTCATCTTCCCAGCTTCACAGGCACCGCATAAGTGATCTTTCTTGAACTTGACGCCCTCGATGCCTATGACATGCTTCCTCTTCGCAAGGGTGTGGAGGTTCCTCATGCCAGCATGCCCAAGTCTTCGATGCCAAAGCCAGCATTCTGAAGCCTTTGCGAGAAGACAAACCGCAAGCTGTGGCCCTGCTGAGAAATCTACCACGTACAAATCATCTTTTCGATACCCTTCAAACACTAGAGACTTGTCAGATTCCATTAGTACCAGACAGCGATATTTTCCAAAGATTACAATCATGTTTAAATCGCAAAGCATTGAGACAGACATTAAGTTGAAGCCAAGGGATTCAACAAACATGACTTTATCCATGTGTTGATCCTTTGAGATTGCAACTCTACCTAGACCCAGTACCTTACTTTTACCAGTGTCAGCGAATGTGATGTGGCTCTTGTCAGATGGACGTAAGGTTGAGTCCATAAAGAGACTTCTCTTGCCAGTCATGTGATTTGTACACCCACTGTCAATAATCCATTCTGAAGACTCTGAAGTCACTGGTGTCGTACCCTATAGTGCAGTTAGGGGGATAGGCTTCACCAAGAGTGTTGTGAAGCAAAAACATTTGACGAACCAGTGGATTATGAAAACTGAGATCCAGGTTAGGACAAGCAGGGAGAGTAGCATGCAATTCAGATATGAAATACATAGTGATGCCATTCGGGCATTTGATCTTGCGCCCCACAAGTTTTTTATGGTCCCCAGCAATAGCCTCAGAAGATTTTGGTTTTGTGCTGGAGACCTTTCCCTGCAAAAGAGAGTTAAGCTTTCTTAACCACCCACATCTTCAAGGGTGGCTTAGAAGCAATGAGTCTAAGTGCAGCATCTAAGAATTTTGGCATTGGAGCCCTAGCAAACAGTCTAGCAGGTGGGCAATAGTACTCATAAGAATAGGCAGAATAATTTTTGGTCATATGAGAATGACGGTTTGAAGAACCGCTCTCATAAGCCTGAGCATGGTTTCCCTGCAAAGCATTTGTGTTCGTGCAACTCAGAGGAGTCCTCTGCCTGTATGAAGCCTTTGGACCATATGAAGCCTTTGGTCTGAGGTTTGTCTTCTTCATGTGAGGTGTCATGAGGACATTCACAGGAAGATTCTCAAGACACGTTTTTGGAACCCAGATCTTCTTCATACGCGGTCCATTCCTGCAGTTAGTACCAATATACCTGGCAAATACTTCACCATTCTGATTCCTAAACAGTTTGTAGTTTGCATCAAAGGATTCATCAATGATAGTTGGATTAGCACAAGTGAAGCCAGATAGATTGGATGGATCTGATGAGGATTCCTTTGCAGCAACCCATGTGGTTTTGGGGTACTGCTCAGGTTTCCAGTAAGAGCCATCTGCATTAATTTTCCTTACGAACCCAACACCCTCTTTGCTAGGGTTTCGGTTCAGAATCTGCTTCTTGAGGACATCACATAGTGTCTGATGTCCTTTGAGACTTTTGTACATCCCCGTTTCAAGCAATGTCTTCAACCTAGCATTTTCATCAGCAATAGCAGTGGTATCCTCAGCAGAGGGGTTAGTTACCACTTCAATAGTTGAAGATATTGCAACAGCAGTAGCAGTGGAACATTCAGCAACAGAAATAGCATTATCACGCTCAATGCATTTAAGGCATGGTGGTTCAAATCCTTCCTGAGCAGAACTGATCTGTTCGGCTCGAAGTGACTCGTTTTCCTTTTGAAGATCTTCATGATCCGCTCTCAACTTCTCAAGATCTTGCTTCTTCTGAAGATAATCATAGGAAAGCTTCTCATGAGTAGTTGAGAGAGTCTCAAGACGATCTTCGAGTTCCTGATACTTAACATGAAGATTTTTTATGTCTTCAATTAAGGATTCAGAACGAGTCATTTCAGCACCCAACAGATCATCGCTTCTGTCTAACAGTTTTTGAATATGTTCCATGGCCTTTTGTTGTTCAGTTGCAATTTTAGCAAGTGTTTTGTAACTGGGTTTTGAATCACAATCAGAGTCATCGTCACTAGATGTTCGATAGTGAGCAGTGCGTGTGTTTACCTTGGCACCACGTGCCATGAAGCAGTAGGTGGGAGTAGAGTCGTCCTTGTCATTTGCATCGGTGATGGTGATGGAGTCATTGTCTTCAGTGTTGAAGATGGACTTGGCGACATAGGCTGTAGCCAAACTTGCAATGCCTGAATCAGACTCCTCCTCGGACTCCACCTCTGCCTCCTCAGAAGCGGACTCCTCTCCTGAATCCATTTCCTTGCCAACAAACGCACGAGCCTTGCCAGATGGACTCTTCTTGTGTGATGAAGACTTTGAGGAAGACTTGGACGAAGACTTTGAGTATTTCTTTGTCTTCTTATCGTCAGAGTCATATTCCCTGCTCTTCTTCTTCTTTCTGTTCTCATTGTCCCACTGTGGACACTCAGAGATAAAGTGTCCAGTTTTCTTGCACTTGTGACAAGTTTTCCTCTTGTAGTCATGCGCAGAGGCTTCATCATTCCTTGAGCTTGATCGTGAAGACTTTCGGAAGCCTTTCTTCTTGGTGAATTTCTGGAACTTCTTCACTAGCATTGCAAGTTCCCTTCCAATGTCTTCAGGATCATCAGAACAGCTGTCAGATTCCTCTTCAGATGATGACACAGCTTTTGCCTTCAAGGCACGAGTTCGCCCATAGTTTGGACCGTAGATATCTCTTTTCTCAAAAAGCTGAAACTCATGTGTGTTGAGCCTCTCAAGTATGTCAGACGGATCGAGTGTCTTGAAGTCTGGACGTTCTTGAATCATCAGGGCTAGGATGTCAAATGAACTGTCAAGTGATCTTAGCAGCGTCTTGACGATTTCATGTTTGGTGATCTCAGTGGCGCCAAGGGCTTGAAGCTCATTTGTGATGTCAGTGAGCCGGTCAAATGTGTGCTGGACATTCTCATTGTCGTTTCGCTTGAAGCGGTTGAAGAGATTGCGAAGAACACTGATTCTCTGATCTCTCTGGGTTGAGATGCCTTCATTGACCTTGGAGAGCCAGTCCCAGACCAGCTTGGATGTCTTCAAGGCACTCACACGGCCGTACTGTCCCTTGGTCAGATGACCACAGATAATATTCTTGGCAGTGGAGTCCAATTGAGTGAACTTCTTGACATCAGCCGCAGTGACACCTTCTCCAGCCTTGGGAACGCCGTTTTCGACGACATACCATAGGTCGACGTCAATGGCTTCAAGATGCATGCGCATCTTATTCTTCCAGTAGGGATATTCAGTTCCATCGAAGACGGGGCACGCAGCGGAGACTTTAATTATCCCTGCAGTCGACATAGCTAAAACTCCAGGTGGTTAAACCGAATCACACAGAACAAGGGAGCACCTTGCTCTGATACCAATTGAAAGTGCGTTATATCGACTAGAGGGGGGGTGAATAGGCGATTTTTATGAAAGTCTTCAAAACGTGGAAGTTATGAAGACAAACAGAGTGAACAAGCCTATCACTATGCAGCGGAAGGTAGATTACACAAAGCAAGCCATAGTCAAATATATAATACAGTGAAAGCATAGAGACAAATAGCTTCAGTGTAATGAGGATCAGGTTGGAAGAAGTTACGAAACCAAACAGATCATACAGTCAGGTTGTGAAGACAGAAGATAAAGCATGCATGCAATAGCTTCACAATGTGTACTGGTAAGTAAAGAGAGGTGAAGATAAAACCAGTGACACGTTGAAGACAATGATATGTTCGACCAGTTCCAGTTGCTGTGACAACTGTATGTCTGGTTGGAGCGGCTAGGTATTTAAACCAAAGGACACACAGTCCCGGACACCCAGTCCTGAACACGCAGCTCAGGACACCCAGTCCTCACCGTTTTCTCCTTGAGCTAAGGTCACACAAACCCCGCCCAATCACTCTGGTAAGTCTTCAAGGTAGACTCCCAAACCTTCACAGACTTCGTTCACCGGCAATCCACAATTCCTCTTGGATGCTCAGAACGCGACGCCTAACCGTCTGGAGGATGCACAGTCCTCAAGTGTAATAAGTCTTCAGATCACTCAGACAAGAAGACTTAAGTGATGCCCAATTACTCTGGCTCTGGGTGGTTAGGGCTTTTCTCCTCACTAAGGATTTTCTCTCAAAGGCTTCGAGGTGGGTTGCTCTCAAACGACAAAAGCCGTGCACTGAAATCTGAGCAGCCAACCATTTATGGTTGTGAGGGGGTGGACTATTTATAGCCACTTGGCAACCCTGACCTGATTTGTCCAAAATGACCCTGGGTCACTAAGGAACTGACACGTGTACTAACGGTCGGATTTTGAACTCTCACGGCAACTTTGCTTGGGCTGCAAGCAAAGCTGACTTGTCTGACTCTGACAAGATTTTCTCTCATTGTCTTCACTTGAAGACATAGGATTTGAATTAGGCATCACTTCAGTCATCCTGACTGGTTCTCTTGGACCCCACTTAACAGTACGGTGGTTCCTATGACACAACATGAGTAAAGTAAAACTACGAAGGATCTAAGTCTTCGAGTTCCAAAGGCTTCATGGGGAGTCTTCATGTGTCATTGTCTTCGACATGAATGTCTTCATGAACCACCATTGTCTTCAATATCTTCGTACATTTTTGGGGGTCATCTCTGGTAGCTAAACCGAATCAATGAGGTACTTCTACCTGTGTTATCCTGCAATTCTCACAAACACATTAGTCCCTCAACTAGGTTTGTCGTCAATACTCCAAAACCAACTAGGGGTGGCACTAGATGCACTTACACTTGTGGATATGACCTTACCTGTAGGTTTTTGCTTGTGTGGTGTGATCTGTGTGAATTGCTTGATTTGAAATTTTCTTGCTATCATAAGCATATGGGTAGTGATTTCTCTCATTAGGCCCTTATTCTATTCTAATTTCTCGTCCACTCTAAACCTAACAAATGCATCTGAGACGTGATCCTAGGCATGGACTGGCTATCCAAGTATGAAGGGAATATTGATTGTGCCCATAAGTCGATTCTTCTCACCACCCTAGAGGGGAAACGGATCAAGTATGTGTCGAGGCATACGCCAAGGAGGACTCAAGTGAATTCTCTTTCGGGAGTTGTTCAGGAGGAAGTACCAGTTGTGAAGGATTATCCCGATGTATTCCCTGAGGAATTGCCCGGCATGCCACCAGATCGGGACATAGAGTTTTTGATCGAATTGTTACCAGGCACCGGACCAATATCCAAGAGACCGTACCGGATGCCCGCAAATGATCTGGAGGAAATTAATAAGCAAATTAAAGAATTATTGGAGAAAGGTTATATTCGACCGAGTTCATCACCTTGGGGAGCCCCAGTACTTCTAGTTGAGAAGAAGGATGGAACCTTGAGAATGGTTGTAGATTATCGTGCACTAAATGAAGTGACGATCAAGAACAAGTACCCTCTGCCAATGATCAATGATTTGTTTGACCAGCTACAAGGAGCAAAAGTTTTCTCCAAGATCGATCTTCGATCAGGATATCACCAGCTGAAGATTCGAGAACAGGATATACCCAAGACAGCCTTTACCACGAGATATGGGCTTTATGAGTATACGGTCATGTCTTTTGGTTTGACTAATGCCCCTGCCTATTTCATGAGCATGATGAATAAGGTATTCATGGAGTTCTTGGACAAGTTTGTTGTGGTATTCATTGATGACATATTGATTTACTCGAAGAATGAAGAAGAACACAAGGAACATTTGCGCTTGGTTCTTGAGAAGCTCAGGGAACATCAATTATACGCAAAATTCAGCAAATGCAAATTCTGGTTGAAGGAAGTCGAATTTCTTGGACATGTTATATCAGGAGAAGGAATAGCAGTAGACCCCTCCAAGGTTGAAGCCGTCACCGAATGGAAGGCACCCACCTCAGTTGGAGAGATTCGCAGTTTTCTTGGACTTGCAGGATATTACCGGAGGTTTATTGAGAATTTCTCGAAGATTGGGAAGCCCATGACAGAGTTATTGAAGAAAGACACTAAGTTTGTTTGGACCGACGAATGTGAGGCCAGTTTCCAGGAGCTAAAGAAATGTTTGGTCACAGCCCCAGTGCAAATTCTTCCGAATATACACAAGGATTTCCAAGTATATTGCGACGCTTCTCGTCAGGGACTTGGAGGTGTTCTTATGCAAGAAGGAAGAGTTGTTTCATATGCCTCACATTAGCTTCGACCTCATGAGCGGAATTATGCCACGCATGATTTGGAGTTAGCAGCCGTAGTGCATGCACTCAAGACCTGGAGACATTTTCTTATCGGAAATCATTGTGATGTTTACACGGATCACAAGAGTTTGAAATACATCTTCACGCAGAAGGAGTTGAACCTCAGGCAGAGAAGATGGTTGGAGCTCATAAAGGATTATGACATGAAATTACACTATCACCCAGGAAAGGCTAATGTTGTGGCAGATGCATTGAGCCGCAAGAGCTACGTCAATACCCTCACAGCAGGAGGATTACCTCAGGAGTTAATTGATGATCTCAGAGATCTTCGATTGGAGATAGTACCACGAGGTTTTGTTGCTGCAATGGAAATTCAATCCACTTTGTTGGGAAAGATCCGAGAAGCCCAGAAGTTAGACAAAGGTATTGCGGAGATAAAGGGAAGGATGAACCAAGGAAAGGCAGAAGGATTTCGTGAGGATGAACATGGAACCTTATGGTTTGAGCAGCGTATTTACATACCAAATAACCCAGAGATCAGGAAATTGATTCTTCAGGAGGCTCATGATTTGCCTTATCCAATACACCCGGGCAACACCAAGATGTATTTGGACTTGAAGGAAAGTTTCTGGTGGACAGGTATGAAAAAGGATATTGCCGAGTATGTCGCAGTATGTGATGTATGTCAGAGGGATAAGGCAGAGCACCAGAAACCAGTAGGATTACTTCAGCCTTTGCCGATACCAGATTTGAAGTGGGACAAGCTTGGCATGGACTTCATTACAGGATTACCCAGGACCCGATCAGGCTATGATTCTATTTGGGTAGTGGTTGATCGCTTGACTAAGGTAGCTCACTTCATCCCCGTGAAAACCACATATACAAGTGCTAAGTTAGCCAAGATATACATGACCAGGATCATATGTCTGCATGGAGTTCCGAGGATCATCGTATCAGATAGAGGAACACAATTTACCTCAAAGTTTTGGCATCAATTACATGAAACTTTGGGTACCAGACTGGAGTTCAGTACAGCTTTTCATCCGCAGACAAATGGGCGGACCGAGAGAGTCAATCAGATTCTGGAGGACATGTTGAGAGCTTGTGCGCTAGATTATGGATCTAGTTGGGATGATAATTTGCCTTACGCGGAGTTCTCATATAACAACAGCTATCAAGCTAGTTTGAAAATGGCCCCTTTCGAAGCTTTGTACGGAAGGAGGTGCAGGACACCATTGATGTGGGATGAAGTTGGAGACCGTAAATTATTCGGACCAGATTTAATTAGAGATTCAGAGGAGAAAGTCAAGCTGATCCGCGACAGGCTCAAGGTAGCCCAATCCAGACAGAAGAGTTATGCCGATACTAAACGCAAGGAGGTAACCTATGAAGTCGGAGATAGAACATATCTGCGTGTGTCGCCACTTCGAGGAGTAAAACGATTTGGAGTCAAAGGAAAGTTAGCACCACGATTTGTGGGGCCGTACAGAGTTTTAGAACGCATGGGTGAAGTTGCCTACAAGTTGGAATTACCAGAAGCCATGTCAGGAGTTCATGATGTGTTTCACGTTTCCCAGTTGAAGAAGTGCCATGCGGAGATGGCCGATATTCCTTTGAGAGATACAGTGCCACTGGAGGCCATACAGTTGGATAATGATCTGACCTATGAGGAGAAGCCCGTCAAGATTCTCGAAACTGCAAGCAGGGTTACCCGCAGCAAGGTCATCAAGTTCTGCAAGGTTCAATGGAGTCATCATACCGAAGAAGAAGCCACCTGGGAACGAGAAGAAGATCTCCGACAGGACCACCCACACCTTTTTGCTAGCCAACCCGAATCTTGAGGGCGAGATTCATCTTAAGGGGGGTAGGTTTGTAACATCCCAATTTCCAATTTGGATGTTTATAAATAGATCATTCATATGCATCCATGATTTATGCATTTTTTTCCTCCATTTGTTTTATTTGATTTTTGATCCAAGGAACTTTGAGCAACTCAAGGACCAAAAGAGAGAGTTGGAAGTTTCCCTAAAAACCAATTTCGATTTTTTTTCAAAGTTGTGAGTTTGAATCAAATTTGGTTTCACAAAAAAAATTCATTTCCATTATATCAAAAATAAAATAAAGAGAGAAGATAAAATGACTTCTTCAAAATCGGAAAAGAAAATATTGGAAATTGAATTTGGAACCAAAATATATTTGTTGAGTTTTATTTGTAATTTATTTTATTAGCATAGCAATTTTCTTTTAAACTTGCATTTTAGGCCAGATAAAAGTTCACTAGGTCATATATAAGACCATATAACTATGTGAATTTTCTGGGATTTTTAGGCTAACTTTTATTTGTATTTTCGATGTTTCATTTCTTCTGTAAAAAAACGTTAAAAAACGTGGGCAGCCAAGGCCCAAGGAAAGCCCATGCCCATGCGCTATCTTCTTCTTCTGCTCAACGTACAGAAACATGTACACACGCACCCAGGCAGCACCCCACCCTAGCGCCCCACCCTCCCCTTCCTCTCCCTTGCCCCGAAAACCCTCTGAATGGAATCCCCTTGCCTCCCTATATCTTTTCCCCTTCACTAGTGGGCCTTAATTCCCCCTCTAATGGCCATTAGAAGCCCAAGTAACAGCCACCATTAACATCATAAAGTTGGCAACGCTCAGCTCATCTCTAGACCTCCCCAAGCCCTATATAAAGCACCCCTGGGAGCCCCTCTCACCCCTCGTCCGAAGCCCTCTCCTACTGGAGTTTTTCCCTCTCTCTAACCTCTCCAATTGCTCGCCGGAGTTCGCAAATTCCGGCGACTTTTCACCGTGTGTACAAAAAGCAATCTACCATCACAACTTGTTTAAGTGGTTCACCTCATCGTCCTCTACACCGTCCCGCACGCGTACTTCGCCGAAGCACACCGGAGCCGCCTTCTTCCTTGTCTCCAGCGACAAGTCCGGTGAACACCCAGGCCAAATTTTTCTCTTTTTCCAGTATTTTTTTTCAATCTCAGATTCTATACCAGTTCCTGTTTCTTGTATATCTTTTAGTATATAGATCCGATTTAGTTGATTCTTTTTCCTACTAGTTCATATAAATCCCGTCTATCCAGAGAACCAAACGAAAAATATTTTTGAAAATTTTAAATTTTGAATTCAAACAGATCTGAATTCAAACTTCGTTAGGCCGTATCTCGAGTTCCGTAACTCCGTTTTAGGTGGTTCTTTTTGCAAATTGAAGCTCGTGACGTGTACTTTCTGTTAAACCCAAACACACGTATTTTTGCTACTATAAAAATTACGTTCTGTACAGAAACTTTATTTGGATGTTTTGGAGTTTTTCGAAGTCTTTCATTTGTTTTTCCTTTTTGAATCTTTGCTTGTATGCTTACGTATGTTATTGCTTGCTTACGCTAGATCATCCGGAGTGCGAAGCTTGCTACTACGAATCTTTACAATTCAACGAACGTCAGCAAGGCAAGTTCACACTTTGATCATAATTTTCTATACCCAGTTTTTACTATGCATTAGTTTCACCCTCAAATATTGCATGAGTAGGATTGGGAACATGTGGTTATGCTATGTAGTTCATGTGGTAGGAACCGATGACCTTTGATCACCCCGGGAATATTCGTTATATCATATATTGCTTAGTCATGCTCGTAGACGGGGATTGGTATGTGTGATTCATGTAAGTTGCGAGAGATAATAATTTTTGGGATAACCTAAGGTGGCAACTTTAATACACATCTGGGTGGATTGTTTGGGGCACTTGGAAAACCAGTGCTTGCCCAAGGGGAATCCCAGAGTACCCGTGTGATTACCCTAGGTCCGCCACCCAGGCTGAAAGGGATCATAAGATATTTCATGCCTAGAAACTTCCGTGTGCAGCCACAAGCCATTATGGGCTCTGGCATAGTTGAGTAAGTTGTGTCACCTCTTTCCGTGGTAGACTAGCTGATGTAGGGGATAGTAGGTGTACCGGTCTACCCAGGGTTAAGGGGAAACGCTTCTGAAAGGCTATGTCTCGATCTTCCGATCATGGAGGTGGTCGAGTCCTGTGGGGAAAAGTGCACAAACCTCTGCAGAGTGTACAAACTAATCATGATTAGCCGTGTCCCCGGTTACGGACATCTTGAGTATCTAGAAGTGAATTATTGGTTGATCTCATCATTCTTTTTAATGAACTTATTGGGTTCCTAATAACTTGGGAATTTTTGGGATTGAGTTGGAGGAACCTTCTCAGTAATGGCATTTTAACTTAATAGTAATAAAAAAAATTATTCCTTTGTTGTAGGGTAAAATTGGCTTTATGCAAAAAATTAAACTTAGAGCCTCCATCAGCTAAATTTGCATATAGAGATAGTCTTTTCATTTATTATTATTCTATGGTGTGAAATTGCTAGCATATTCCATGTGCTGACCTACACGGCTGCAACGTCTCATGTTGCAGACTTTTCCGACGAAGTTTAAAGGTGTGATAGGTCGTTGTTCTGCACTCAGTTTGTCGTGGAGTTGGATGGACTCATTTACCTTTGAAGCTTCCGCAGTTATTTTTATTTAGATGGCCTTTGGCCATATTATTATAATAAATACTCTTTTAAGAACCTTGATGTAATAAAGTGTGATTGAACTCTGTTATAATTCCTCGAGTACGGTGTGTGTCAGCATACCGATCCAGGGATGACACTTAAGCACAGAGACTTCGATCCATTTTGGGTCGGGTCGCTACGCACAAGAAAGGTTTTACGTCTACAAGCTACGAGTTATATCACTATAGGGGTGTTAAACCAACCTAATCCTATATGGCTGGTCACAATAAATCTTGGGGAAAATCTTCAACATTGACGAACGGACCATGATCGATGGTTGTTGACTTCTTGAGTTCCCGTGATGTCTTCTCTTGGGGTAGTGTTGCTACTCGGAGCTTCAGGTGTTGAAGTAATCTTGAAATTCTTGGCACATCTTTTGAAACTTCTAACTTTTTAACACCAAGGGCAAGGCAAAAGGGTTCCACATACTACAATGAAGATGGTACAGAAGTAGAGTTTAAATTTCAATTGAATAAGATGAGATGACAATAGCAACAGTGAAGGAAAAGAGAACGAGAATGATCCTTTTCGAAATAGTTTTTCTTATAAGAATAGTCCCTAAGGCTTTCCATTTCTAACTAAGGCCACGCAACTAGGTCGACATCGGCTCTGATACCACTTATGTGGGAACCCGGAATTAACTTCCAAACCCTCCTGTGTATATTTGTCAACCCCAGGATCATTGTTGACAACACAGAGAAATGATATCATTGCACAATACATAAAAGGTATTATAATTTTAAATATATCTTGCCACAAGGTATACCTAGATAAATGTCTCATGACACTTATTACATTCAGGAAAACAGCGGAAAGTATAATGCATAACGACTCCATCTCAGCCACAGGCAATCGATGTAGTCCACATGACCTCACTCCTACGGATCGCCATAGTAGTCGTAGTCATCACCTTCATCTCCATGCAACTCTATTGTCAAAAAAAATTATTGCAATGAGTACATTACGTACTCAACATGCCTCCCTTCGGGGAAGGACCTAATAGCTACATGTGGCTTTAAAGGAAGGTTGTATGGCTCATTTGCATAAAGCTAATTTTGTTTGTCAAATAAAGTAGTTGGATAAAAGCAGTTTTAGATGAAAACATGTTTTATTTCCAGAACAACTTTCATCAAGTGAGGATCCTCGATCAGCTCACGTCCTTCATAGGTTTCAAGAATAGGGGCAAAGAGGGAATAAGCAAGACAGGTCATGTACGTCAAGAAAGATTCATGTGTTGTCCATGACCGTGGACACGGCTATTCGAATAGTTTTACACTCTGCAAAGGTCGTACACTTTACCCACACGACACAATCTCGTCTTGATGCCACCTGTGGCCACTGGTATAGTACACCATTTGGTATACCGGCAGGGAGATTGTGACGAGGTCTTTGGACTAGATCCCCCAAAGTTGTGCCATGCCCACCGGGTCTGGCGCACGGAACTGAGAGTATGTCCTCAAACCGGTCCCCCATCTGTACCAAGGATACTCCTCGCAAGGCAGATATCCCATTAGCGGTACGGCAACATCGACACCTAAGGCTGACCAGCTTACTTGACCAAGCCAATGCCCATATAGCATGTGGATGTACTGTTATCACAATCTTCAAATCCAAGACTTATTAGGTCTTATGCGGCACGGACGACTCATTGCCCCCTTCAACTCATGAAGGGCGGCCAATCGCTCCTCCAATCCATGATTCAGCTGTCTCCCGCGCCAGTATTCAGATGGTAAGTTTCACCCAGAGTAGAAGAGGATAGAGACGGTCAACAAGGGCCAACTCACCTAGCTCAGCATTAAGTTTCAACTGTCAATGACTCGGAGGTCATTCAATAAGGCACCTATAGGGTGATAAGCATGGCTAAGCATTTCTACTCTACTGGAATTATATACTTCTACTCAGGTGTCAAGTAAATAGGCGACAAGCGGATCAGGGTAATGTGTCAATCGACATGCTTGCTACGAGAATTAAAATAGCATGCACATAGTAACAATAAAACTCAATGCAATTTTGTAAACCATAGGATAAGGATGATCAAAGAAGGAGGCATGCCTTCATTGTTGAGTCCTTCGGTAACCTGTTTATGTCCTTGTCCAACCTCGCCACTCCCTACTCGTCGTAACGATAGCAAATGGAAAACAAATAAATACCAAAACAATAGTAAATCCAAATAACATCCAAAACAAATTAAGAGTGGATGGATAGCGAGATATCGATCAGATGGAGATTCTGAAATGAGATAGCATGATAGGGAGGTAAGTAGAGAGGATTCAACGAAGTGACAAGGTTTAGGTTGACACAACTATGGAAGGCTTGGCGATCAAGACCAACGTTCTAATACGAACTATGGTACTAACCACTAGTAGTACCCACTACACATCTCGACAAACTATATAGGAAACTACTATCTAACAAACACAATGGCATCAACACACATGAAAAGGAACCATCCTATGCATTTAACCACACAATTACAACATGACATGATGAAGGTAATAGTTAACCACAAATAGATATTTAGATAGAATCTAAATATTTATAATGGTCAATAGTAGTCAAACATATACATCAACTATATAATAATTCAAAAGGCAATAGTTTCGTAAGACAAACGAACAAACATTACAAACCATACTAGTTAAGCAATCAAACATCACTCAACAACATGAATCGAATTGACCTAGGTCTAACCCTATAACATTATTAATATAAAATAGGATCAACTCTATTATAACAAACCAAGTCATTTGTCAAACAATTAACAAGAAACTATACAAGAAATGGAACAAAAGAGTGAACTACTATTGATATGATTAAGATTAATAATCCACAACAAGTAAATATTTGGATATATCCAAATATTTATTATGGTTAAAAACAAGCAAAGACTAAACACCAACCATAACAACTATTAGCAAGCATTTCTATGACAAAAGACAGCCAATGGTATCACAAAACTAATTGGAAAATTAAATAACCAGACGCATCATACAAGGCATGTGAGTATAGAATCGTGAAGAGGTCTTATCTAATAACAAAAGCATTAAACATATGAGTGACCATGAGAAGATAGTAAACTAGGACACTCTTTATAATAAAGGAAACAACTAATATCCAAATGACCTCTAGCAAAAATATTACCACAACATGATTAACAACGAAGCAACAATGTGCACTAAGGATATGAGAAAGACACAACTTAACTATTGAAAGGTGAACTATCCTAATCACGTGATGAACTAATGCAACATGTGCCAAACACTCATAACACTAACATGAGACAAGTCAAGCATATATGAGCAACACAAGTACAACTATAACACATGGAATATAATAACACATGAAAGATAACTAGCATGACTTGATGTCTAGACTTAGGCATACTACAAATGCAACAGTAAGCTAAACCAGATATGATGCTAAGCATGGATGATCATGGCACGAGATACCAAAATATGCTACTAATAAAATGCAACGTGTAACTATGAGATAACCTAGTTGATAACAAGTGACCTAAAGATCAAGCACGACGTTAGCATACAACACTACCATGCTAGTCATGATAAATAAGAACATGGAAGCATACTAAGCATGTAGGAAAGTATACAACTAGATCATCTCATCAACCAAATCAACATGTGTTATAGAAGCATGAATAACAAGATGACATGCATTTCTATGTAGTCATCATACACTTGCAAATATACAAAAGGTACACAACTAAGCATCATACAACACATAGATTGGTACACACACGTGTTATGCAATCAAGTTATACAATCGATCATCATGACATGGTATTGATAAGGCAAGAAATTCCTAAATAAAAGAATGCATGGTATCAACAAATCACTATGATATGTCTACCAAGTAAACATTAACCAAATGTATGAACATAAGGTACAAACTACCAATGATATAACACATGGTAGGCATACAACCAAATATGCCTTCTACTTGAGTAAATATTAATATGACATGTCAATCAACTAAGCATGCATAGCTACTATCCTAGGTAAATATAACACGTTTGCTAATTACCAAGAAACAATAAATTGAACTCTATGTCACAACAAATAAATTCTATATAGAATGCAAATATAACAATGACATAAAGCAACTATCCATGCAATACTAAACAATAAACATCTACAAAATCGTGTTAAGAATTACTCAAAACTTGCTACCAAAATAACACATAAAACATGACATGTCACACAACTTAGCAAAGTGAGAAAGTGAGCTTGAACCACGCATGATGTGATAGATAATTAAAATGCTAATAGAGTGCCTACAACAAGTAATTCATCACAACCATGGCTATGTTCTAAGTTAACATGCCAATTCAAGACAACTACTATAAAGAAACTAAACAACAAAATAATAGATTGACGGACCACTATCATAGGCATGACATGGTTTTGAATATATAAAACACACATGCTACATGGATGTAAATGAATATAGAAAATATATCTAAGATATATTCACTCTAATCAAAAGAAATAATCGGAACATGAAATATTCCATTATTCGATACATAAAGCAAAGTTTAGAATAATTCCACATAAATATAAGCATGTCGAGCGTTCACCAAATATTGTACACTCGCAAACAATAAGTATCAAATATAACCAAAATAATGATAATAAGATTACACTAATAATGCTCCAAATCTAATTAAAATAATAACACGTGCCAATCATGTATGAGGGATGATAACTAATGCACCAATCAACTCCTACACAAGGTAATAACTCGAAGGAACTAATACAAAGGCATATCATACTTTTAGATGATGCACAAAGTTATCTACACGAAATGCTACAAAAAAATAAAACGCACCTTCAAATCAATCGAGTAAAACATTTGATATTCCTAGGCATAACGAGAGACAAAGAAATAACATACCAATACAAAAGTTTTACCAACACAAACCTATTTGGATTCCATACAAAAAACGACTAAGATTATATCTCTTCTACCGATCACAAGATAAAACCCACAATTTAACCCCATCACTGGATTTCTACGGTCATATGGAGAATTTTATCTATTGGGCTCAAAGTCATATGATGAACAAAACTAAAGAATTATGCCTATAACATCGAATCGAATTCGGTTTTGGACACACGCGGCCAACGACAGAGATAGGTTGAATCATGATGTCTACGGGATACACTAGGTGATGACAAGTACACATGCAAAAGGAATTTTATAGAGGCTCACCGAGTTTGATGGAACAGTGCGACGAACTTGATGAAGAGTGTACGCGGACATGCAAAATTCTTCGTGTATGCTTGACGGATCGCGTTCATTCTTCCCTGAGTGGAACCATGGTGTGCAGGGGAACCTTCTGGCGCAAGGGCATGGATGGAGATGGTCCGAGTCACCGGGATCGAAACCTTGCGTCTATGGAACTTCAAAAGTTCAATGAGGGTTCTTGGGCAGAGGAGGAAGAGAGAGGGTATGAGGACTCATGAGAATGAGAAAGGAGATCGTGGTGGACGTCTAGGTATCTTCAAAACTGAAAACGATTGAGATTTATGGGAGTTGAGGGGAGGGCATGAGAGTGGGTGAACGTCTCTTCTTCTCTATAATGTGTGCACGTACATGTGAGTGGAGGAAGAAGAAGCCCTTGCCGTGGAAGAGGAAGTGGAGGCGCATGATAAGCCTCTTCGTTTTGGAAACCGATGGGTTTATGGAATTAAGGACGGTAGCAAATTCCTTGTGTCCTTTCCTTTTCTACATGTACGTGACTGTTGATGTTTCCTCTTTCCTTGAGTTGTTGTGAATGTACAAAAATAGAAGAAGAGGGGTTCGCTCCGGAGAGATGGGCTAGTTTGGCCAGCCCATAAGGTAGAGGGATGGGTTGCCATAGCCCAACATAGTTAGCAAGAAAATAAAAATGGGCATCACCCAATCGGGCGAAAGAAAATGAGAAAAGAAAGAAATCAAATTGTACCTTGAAAAATTATGGCTAGGGTTTGATAGAGAGAATAAGTAATCACAAATTGATTTTCCTTTTAGAAAAGGAAAATTGAAAGGTATTAAAGTTGGAGCAATAGCAAACAATTCAAAAAATTAGTGACGCATAATTTAATATGCCGAAGGCAATAAAACAAACCCAACTACAAGAGAAGAACAAAACTGCAATTTTTAATTTAGGTTGGTATTAGTTCAAATTAAATCCTTCAAATAATAAAAGTCCAATTAAGCTTTGCTAACAAATAAAATAAACGAAATTTTCTCGCCCTAATTTTGGAAGAACTTTTTTTAAAAAATTCTGAGAATCGGGATGTTACAGGTTCACGCCACGGTAGTCGAACTTGACGAATCCGAACTCTTCAAGGGTCGCTGATAGAGGTACTTATCGCATCATTTCGGAGAGGAACTTGGCATATCCATGTACTTGGCGTTTTGCAATCCCATGTTCAGGGTCATCATGTAGTCGTTCGGGCATCATGGAGGAACTTGACGTTCGCGGGGTCCCGATCTTGGTCATGGAGAGGGGCGTAGCCCACGCAAGGAGGGGAGGCCGTGGTGGGTGCACTGGGCCTGCACGTGCAGCGGTCAATGGGACTGGGTGCGGCTAGTCGTCTCCTTCACCAGCAGACAGAACAAAGGCACGGCAGTAGGGCAAGCAGGGGGATGGCGCTGGTCGTCGTCGTTCGGCACACAGAAGCAGGGTAGGCCAGCGATGAGGGCTTGGGGAGGTCGATCCGGTCACCTCCGAGGCTTGGGCGTGCCGGAGCTTCGAGCTGGAGGCGGCGGACGGCATCCATGGCCATGGCTGCTCACGGAGCTTCGCCAGAGGCGCGCGGACAAGGCGGGGCACGGGAGCTCAAGGTCGATGGCGTCGGGCGCTGGCCAACACGCTCGTCAGGGACGCGTGCGGTAGGGAACTCCTGCCGGTTCGGTCGGCCGGCGATGAGGCTGGCGAAGGAGGAGGGAGAGGGGAACGTGACGAGGGCGCGGTGCTGCTCGGCGGCTTGGACTCGCCGACCGGAGCGGCAGCAGGGAGCTCCTGCTCCCGCCGAAGACGGCGATGGGAGACCTGCGCGACGAGGCGGCTTGAGAGAAACGGCGACTGGAGGAAGAGGGAGAGGCGGCGCGAGGCCGGGTGGAGAAGTGGGATCGATAGGAGCCTCTCACTTCTCCCTGACTATGTGTGCGGCGCAGGAGGAGGACGATGGGGAGAGAGGAGATCGAGCGGAAGGAAACGAGGGGGAGGCGGCGCTGAGGAGGGAGATGGGGATCGAGGGAGAGGAGAGGCTGCAAGGGTTTCGGGCTAGGGTTGGCCATAGGTGCGGCTGGGCTTTGGCCTTTGGCCGGCGCGGGAGGTAGGGAGGCCCAAGTGGCCGGCTGGGCTTGTCTCTTCCCCCTCTTAAAACTACTTTGACAGAAAACAATAGAGAGAACGGAAAAAAGGAAGAGGGGTTTAGGGAACGAATTTGAGCATGCGGGTAATTTTCTTGGACTCACAAAAATATGCTTGGTTCGAGAAAATTAGAAAAGGCCAGATCGAACGATAAGAATTCAAAGTCATTTGAATTTAATTTCAATGGGTTTGAACTAGGACGAGGTTTTTGGAGTATCCAAAAATGTTGTGAATTTTGGTAGAACTCCGGAAAATGGTAAAAGAATTATTGGCAAGGCTAGAGAGTCGAAACTTGAAGAAGGAAAAGGCCAAGGGATTTAATATGCAAGTGGATTCATGTGTGATTCCAAAATAATGGAATATTTTATAATATCTCCCTAAATATCGGGAGGGTATGTTTTAAAGAGAACCCACCATGTGAGTTTCCTCAATTTAAATGAATCGAAGATCCATACAATTTAATTGGTTGGGTTTTAGTTAGCTTTGAAAAAATGAAGGCACGATGACATGATGCAATGCACAAGATGCAATGATGAATGCAACAAGCAAAAACAAATCACGTCACGAATTCGGAAACCAAGGAAGGCATCTGGAGCTCCGGTCTTGGGGCGTCACACATTTGCCAGATTTCATAAAATGTGGCAACTATTACCATGATTCGGACAGACTTTTAAGCATCGGTATGAGTGAGAAAATCTCATCATAGTCAACACCTTGAACTTGTCGAAAACCTTTTGCGACAATTCGAGCTTTGTAGATAGTAACACTACTATCTGCGTCCATCTTCCTCTTGAAAATCCATTTATTCTGAATGGCTCACCGATCATCGGGCAAGTCAATCAAAGTCCATACTTTCGTCTCATACATGGATCCCATCTCAGATTTCATGGCCTTAAGCCATTTCGCAGAATCTTGGCTCATAATCGCTTCCTCGTAGTTCGTAGGTTCGTCATGGTCTAGTAACATGACTTCCAGAACAGGATTACCATACCACTCTAGTGCGGAACGTACTCTGGTTGACCTACAAGGTTCGGTAGTAACTTGATCTGAAGATTCATGATCATTGCTACCTCTTCAGCACTACGTTGGTTTTCGCTTGAAGAGGAAAGGGTGATGCAGCAAAGTAGCGTAAGTATTTCCCTCAGTTTTTTAGAACCAAGGTATAAATCCAGTAGGAGACTACACGCAAGTCCCTCGTACCTACACGAACAAATAAGAACCTCGCAACAAACGCGATACAAGGGGTTGTCAATCCCTTCACGGTCACTTACGAGAGTGAGATCTGATAGAGATAATAATAATAAGATAAATATTTTTGGTATTTTTATGATATAGATTGAAAGTAAAGATTGCAAAGTAAAATAGATTGGAAACTTATATGATAAAAGATAAAAGATTGGAAACTTATATTTTTCGATTTCGGCTTTCGCTTGAGGACAAGCGAGGTCTAAGCTTGGGGGAGTTGATACGTCCATTTTGCATCATGCTTTTATATCGATATTTATTGCATTATGGGCTATTATTACACATTATGTCACAATACTTATGCCTATTCTCTCTTATTTTACAAGGTTTGCATGAAGAGGGAGAATGCGGGCAGCTGGGATTCTGGGCTGGAAAAGGAGCAAATATTAGAGACCTATTCTGCACCAGCTCCAAAAGTCCTGAAACTTCATGGAAGACATTTTCAGAATATATAAAAATACTCAGCGGAAGAGATTCACCAGGGGGCACACCCTGCCCACGAGGGTGGTGGCGCGCCCTACCCCCCTGGGCGCGCCCCCTACCTTGTGGGTCCCCTGGTGGCCCTCCGGTGGCCATCTTCTGCTATATGAAGTGTTTTGATGGGAAAAAATAAGAAGCCATATTCTCGGACGAAACTCCACCGCCACGAGGCGGAACCTTGGCGGATCCAATCTAGGGCTCCGGCAGAGCTGTTCTACCGGGGAAACTTCCCTCCCGGAGAGGGAAATCATCGCCATCGTCATCACCAATGCTCCTCTCATCGGGAGAGGGCAATCTCCATCAACATCTTCATCAGCACCATCTCCTCTCAAAACCCTAGTTCATCTCTTGTATCCAATTCTTGTCTTCAAATCCGGGATTGGTGCTAGTAGGTTGCTAGCAGTGTTAATTACTCCTTGTAGTTGATGCTAGTTGGTTTAATTGGTGGAAGATCATATGTTCAGATCCTATATGCATTTTAATACCCCTCTGATTATGAACATGAATATGCTTTGTGAGTAGTTACATTTGTTCCTGAGGACATGGGAGAAGTCTTGCTATTAGTAGTCATGTGAATTTGGTATTCGTTCGATATTTTGATGAGATGTATGTTGTCTCTCCTCTAGTGGTGTTATGTGAACGTCGACTACATGACACTTTTCCATTATTTGGGACTACAGGAAGGCATTGGGAAGTAATAAGTAGATGATGGGTTGCTAGAGTGACAGAAGCTTAAACCCTAGTTTATGCGTTGCTTCGTAAGGGGCTGATTTGCATCCATATGTTTCATGCTATGGTTAGGTTTACCTTAATACTTTTGTTGTAGTTGCGGATGCTTGCAATAGAGGTTAATCATAAGTTGGATGCTTGTCCAAGTAAGGACAATACCCAAGCACCGGTCCACCCACATACCAAATTATCAAAGTACCGAACGCGAATCATATGAACGTGATGAAAACTAGCTTGATGATATTCCCATGTGTCCTCGGGAGCGCTTTTATCTATATAAGAATTTGTCCAGGCTTGTCCTTTGCTACAAAAAGGATTGGGCCACCTTGTTGCACGTTATTTACTTTTGTTACTTGTTGCTCATTACAAATTATCCTATCACAAAACTATTTGTTACCACTTGTTTCAGTACTTGCAGAGAATACCTTGCTGGAAACCACTTATCATTTCCTTCTGCTCCTCGTTAGGTTCGACACTCTTACTTATCGAAAGGACTACGATAGATCCCCTGTACTTGTGGGTCATCAAGACTCTTTTCTGGCGCCGTTGCTAGGGAGTGAAGCGCCTTTGGTAGGTGGAATTTGGTAAGGAAAAATTTAAATAGTGTGCTGAAATTTACTGTCACTTGTTACTATGGAAAGTAATCCTCTGAGAGGCTTGTTCGGGGTATCTTCACCCCGACCAGTAGAGCAAAGAGTTTCTCCTCAACCTACTAAACCTACTGAAAATGAAAATGTTTGCTTTGAAATTCCTTCGGGTATGATAGAAAAATTGCTAGCTAATCCCTTTTTAGGAGATGGAACAAAGCATCCTGATGAGCATCTAATATATCTGGATGAAGTTTGTGGATTATTTAAGCTTGAAGGTGTACCCGGAGATGTTGTTAAGAAGAAGGTCTTCCCTTTATCTTTGAAGGGAGATGCATCGACATGGTATAGGCTATGTGATGATATGGGGTCTTGGAATTACAAACGATTGAAATTGGAATTTCATCAGAAGTTTTATCCTATGCATCTTGTTCATCGTGATCGCAATTATATATATATTTTTTGGCCTCATGAAGGAGAAAGCATCGCTCGAGTTTGGGGGAGGCTTAAATCAATGTTATATTCATGCCCCAGTCATGAGCTCTCAAGAGAAATGATTATTCAAAAAATTTATGCTCGGCTTTTCGATAACAATCGCACCATGCTTGATACTTCTTGTGTTGGCTCTATTATGATGAAGACTATTGAATTCAAATGGGATTTATTGGAAAGAATTAAACGCAACTCTGAAGATTGGGACCTCGACAAAGGTAAGGAGTCAGGTATGACACGTAGTTTTGATTGTGTTAAATCTTTTTATGGATACCGATATTTTTCGTACATTTAGCACTAAATACGGACTTGACTCCGAGATAGTAGCTTCTTTCTGTGAATCTTTTGCTACTTATGTTGATCTCCCAAGGAGAAGTGGTTTAAATATCATCCTCCCATAGAAGTAAAAGTAGCTGCACCTATTAAAGTTGAAGAAAAGATTGTCACTTATAATGATCCTATTGTACCTACTTCTTATGTTGAGAAACCACCTTTCCCTATTAGGATAAAGGATCATGCTAAAGCTTCAACTATAGTTTGTAAAAGCAATATTAAAACTTATACGCCTAATGAGCAAATTAAAGTTGAACCTGCTATTGCTATTGTTAAAGATCTCTTGTCTGATAATATTGATGGGCATGTTATTCATTTCCCTGAAGAGACTGCTAGAATTGCTAAACCTTGTGCTAAAGATAAAAACAGACCTGTGGTAGCCATGCCTGTTATTTCTGTTAAAATAGGAGATCATTGTTATCATGGCTTATGCGATATGGGTGCTAGTGCTAGTGCAATACCTTATTCCTTATACAAAGAAATTTTGCATGATATTGCACCTGCTGAGATAGAAGATATTGATGTCAAAATTAAACTTGCCAATAGAGATACTATTTCACCAATGGGAATTGTTAGAGATGTTGAAGTCTTGTGTGGGAAAACTAAATATCCTGCTGATTTTCTTGTTCTTGGTTCCCCACAAGATAGCTTTTGTCCCATTATATTTGGTAGACCCTTCTTGAACACTGTTAATGCTACCATAGATTGCAAAAGGGATGTTGTTACTATCGTTTTAGATGATATGTCTCATGAATTTAATTTTTCTAAATTTAGCAGACAATACCATGAAGAAGAATTGCCTAGTAAGGATGAGATTATTGGTCTTGCTTCTATTGCCGTACCTCCTAGTGATCCTTTAGAACATTATTTGCTAGACCATGAAAATGATATGTTTATGAAAGGAAGAAGGGAAATAGATGAAGTATTCTTTAAACAGGAACCTATTCTGAAACACAATTTGCCTGTTGAAATCCTAGTGGATCCTCCTCCACCCAAGGGTGATCCCGTGTTTGAGCTTAAGCCGTTACCTGATACTCTTAGATATGCTTATCTTGATGAGAAAAAGATATATCTTGTTATTATTAGTGCTAACCTTTCAGAGCATGAGGAAGAGAGATTATTGAAAACTCTGAAGAAGCACCGTGCTGCTATTGGGTATACTCTTGATGATCTTAAGGGCATTGGTCCCACTCTATGTCAACATAAAATTAATTTGGAAGAAGATGCTAAACCAGTTCGTGATCATCAACGCCGGCTGAATCCTAAAATGAAATAAGTGGTAAGAAAGGAAATACTAAAGCTCCTTGAGGCAGGTATAATCTATCCCGTTGCTGATAGTCAGTGGGTAAGTCCTGTCCATTGTGTCCCTAAGAAGGGAGGTATTACTGTCGTTCCTAATGATAAAGATGAATTGAATCCTCAAAGAATTATTACAGGTTATAGGATGGTAATTGATTTTCGTAAATTAAATAAGGCCACTAAAAAGGATCATTACCCCTTACCTTTTATCGTTCAAATGCTAGAAAGATTATCCAAACATACACATTTTTGCTTTCTAGATGGTTATTCTGGTTTCTCTCAAATACATGTGTCAGCCAAAGATCAATCAAAGACTACTTTTACATGCCCTTTTGGTACTTTTGCTTATAGACGTATGCCTTTTGGTTTATGTAATGCACCTTCTACCTTTCGAAGATGCATGATGGCTATATTCTCTGATTTTTGTGAAAAGATTTGTGAGGTTTTCATGGATGATTTCTCCGTCTATGGATCTTCTTTTGATGATTGCTTGAGCAATCTTGATCGAGTTTTGCAGAGATGTGAAGAAACTAATCTTGTCTTGAATTGGGAAAAGTGCCACTTTATGGTTAATGAAGGTATTGTCTTGGGGCACAAAGTTTCTGAAAGAGGTATTGAGGTTGATAAAGCCAAGGTTGATGCTATTGAGAAGATGCCATGTCCCAAGGACATCAAAGGTATAAGAAGTTTCCTTGGTCATGCCTGATTTTATAGGAGGGTCATTAAGGACTTCTCAAAAATTTCTCGGCCTCTGACTAATTTATTACAAAAAGATATACCATTTGTTTTTTGGAATTTTTGTATTCGTGCCCCTAGTTGGGTCACGCTGGACTGATTTGCCCCTATTTTTTCAACAATTGCGGTTTTGCCCATCTCACTTCACTCGCCTTGTGTTTTTGCCCTTTCGGGGCGGTTCCGACTAGTGAGCAGTCGCCACGTGGCGAACCGTGATTAGTCGGAATTGCCCCGAAAGGGCAAAAACACAAGGGGAGTGAAGTGAGCTGGGCAAAACCACAATTGTTGAAAAAATAGGGGCAAATCAGTCGAGCGTGACCCAACTAGGGGCACGAATACAATTGTTCCTTGTTTTTTATGATGATTGTGTAGAACATTTGAAATACTGAAGAAAGCATTGATCTCTGCACCTATTGTTCAGCCACCTGATTGGAATTTACCCTTTGAAATTATGTGTGATGCTAGTGATTATGCTGTAGGTGCTGTTCTAGGGCAAAGAGTTGATAAGAAATTAAATGTTATTCAAAATGCTAGTAAAACCCTAGACAATTCTCAAAGAAATTATGCCACCACTGAAAATGAATTCTTAGCAGTTGTATTTGCTTGTGATAAGTTCAGACCTTATATTGTTGATTCTAAAGTAACTATTCACACTGATCATGCTGCTATTAAATATCTCATGGAAAATAAAGATGCTAAACCTAGACTTATCAGATGGGTTCTCTTGCTACAAGAATTTGACTTACATATTGTTGATAGAAAGGGAGCTGAGAACCCCCTTGCAGACAACTTGTCTAGGTTAGAAAATGTGTTTGTTGACCCACTACCTATTGATGATAGCTTTCCTAATGAGCAATTAATTGTCATAAATGCTTCTCATACTGCTTCATGGTATGCTGATTATGCTGATTGCTTTGTTGCTAAGTTTATACCACCTAGTTTCACATACCAGCAAAAGAAAAAGTTCTTCTATGATTTGAGACATTACTTTTGGGATGGCCCACATCTTTCTAAAGAAGGAGTAGATGGTGTTATTAGACGTTGTGTACCTGAGCATGAACAGGAACAGATCCTACGCAAGTGTCACTCCGAAGCTTGTGGAGGACACCATGCTGGAGATAGAACTGCACATAAGGTATTGCAATCTGGTTTTTATTGGCCTACTCTCTTCAAGGATGCCCGTAAGTTTGTCTTATATTGTGATGAATGTCAAAGAATTGTTAATATTAGTAGATGTCAAGAAATGCCTATGAACTATTCACTCGTAATTGAACCATTTGATGTTTAGGTCTTTGACTATATGGGACCATTTCCTTCCTCTAATGGATATACACATATTTTAGTTGCTGTTGATTACGTTACTAAGTGGGTAGAAGCTATTCCAACTAGTAGTGTTGATCATAACACTTCTATTAAAATGCTTAAAGAAGTTATTTTTCCAAGATTTGGAGTCCCTAGATATTTAATGACTGATGGTGGTTCACATTTTATTCATGGTGCTTTCCGTAAAATGCTTGCTAATATGATGTTAATCATAGAATTGCATCTCCTTATCACCCACCGTCTAGTGGTCAAGTAGAATTGAGTAATAGAGAGCTCAAATTAAATTTGCAAAAGACTGTTAATAGATCTACAAAGAATTGGTCCAAGAAACTTGATGATGCATTATGGGCCTATAGAACTGCATATAAAAATCGTATGGGCATGTCTCCTTATAAAATGGTTTATGGAAAAGCATGTCACTTACCTCTCGAACTAGAACACAAGGCATATTGGGCCATTAAAGAACTCAGTTATGATTTTAAACTTGCCGGTGAGAAGAGGCTATTTGATATTAGCTCACTTGATGAATGGAGAACTCAAGCCTATGAAAATGCCAAGTTGTTTAAAGAAAAAGTTAAAAGATGGCATGACAAAAGAATACAAAAGCGTGAGTTTAATTTAGGTGATTATGTATTGCTATACAACTCTTGTTTAAGATTTTTTGCAGGAAAACTTCTCTCTAAATGGGAAGGTCCATACGTTATCGAGGAGGTCTATCGTTCCGGTGCCATAAAAATCAACAACTTCGAAGGCACAAATCCGAAGGTGGTGAACGGTCAAAGAATCAAACATTATATCTCAGGTAATCCCATAAATGTTGAAACCAATGTTATTGAAACCGTAACCCAGAGGAATACATAAGGGACACTTTCCGGAATGTTTCAGACTCCGAAAAGGAATAGGTATGTGGTACGGTAAGTAAACCGACTCCAAAACAGTTTTTAAGGCAATATTTCTCCGTTTTGGAATATTTAGAAAAATAGAAAAATAAGAAGCGGTCCGGGAGGGACACGAGGGCTCCACGAGAGTGGAGGGCGCGCCCCCCTACCCCGTGGGCACCTCGTGTGCACTCCGGACTCCGTTTTCGTACATGACACATATTTTTGTTGGTAAAAATTCATTATATAATCTCCCGGGGGTTTTGACTCCCGTATCACGCAAAAATCTCCTTTCTTTGTTTCGAGCTATCCTGTTGCAGATTTGAGCAACATGTCGTCCCAGGATTCGGAAGGAGAGAGCTATGTGGCTGATTACCTTGCAGACCCTAAAGTCTATGGGGATGTGGAGCATTGTGGTTGGACTACGGAAGAAGAAGAGGACTATGAACCTAAGGGAAAGGAGGAGACGAGCTCAGATGAAGATGAAGTCCCACTACCTCAACCTGGGGACATGCATGTGGAGTTCAAAAAGTCAAGCCTCCCTGATAGAGTAAGAAACCTAAGATCGAGTTTATCCCTTTTTGCCTCTTGCAGGAAAACAAACAGGAACTATGCAAAAAGATACTGAGCTTGGAGCAGGAGATCGAGGACCTAAGGGACCAAAATTCTGTCCTCAAGCGTAAATTAAGGAAGAAACCTACGCCATCAACAAAATCACCACCGTCTCCACCAACCAAGAAGAATTGAGTATCTGGTATGGGCACTCCCATTGGCAACTGCCAAGCTTGGGGGAGTGCCCCGGTATCGTATCACCATCACTTTTATATTTACCGTTTTTCTTAGTTCGATCCTTTTTGTAATATCTTGATCTAGTAGAATAAAAGTTCTTAGTATGATCTAGTCGTGAGTTTTGCTTTATAATTCTTCTATGTAATCAAGTCCGTGAGCTATATAATAAAGATTAGTGTTGAGTCAAGGGCTTGATTATTTTGCCATGATCCTAAGGGAATAAAAGAAAAGAGAAAGAAATAAAAAGAAACAAAGAGATCATGTGAGTCTTATGGAGAGTAATGAGCTCACATAGAAAAAGTATGATGAATAAAAGTTATTGAGGGTTGACAAACATAGTTTTGGTCATCGTTGTAATTAATAGGAAGTAATAAAGAAAGAGAGGTCTTCACATATAGATATACTATCTTGGACATCTTTTATGATTGTGAGCACTCATTAAAATATGACATGCTAAAAGAGTTGACATTGGACAAGGAAGACAATGTAATGGGTTATGTTTTCTTACATCTGAGATAAATTATATTATCATGGATCTTCCAACATGGTTGAGCTTGGCTTTCCCCCTCGTGCTAGCCAAATTCATCGCACCAAGTAGAGATACTACTTGTGCTTCCAAATACCCTTAAACCAGTTTTTCCATGAGAGTCCACCATACCTACCTATGGATTGAGTAAGATCCTCTAAGTAAGTTGTCATCGATGCAAGCAATAAAAATTGTTCTCTAAATATGTATGACTTATTAGTGTGGGAGAAAATAAACTTTATATGATCGTGTGATATGGAAGAAATAAAAGCGACAAACTGCATAATAAAGGTCCATACCACAAGTGGCAATATAAAGTGACGTTCTTTCGCATTAAGATTTTGTGCATCCAACCATAAAAGCGCATGACAACCTCTGCTTCCCTCTACGAAGGGCTTATCCTTTACTTTTATCTCCTACATTGCATAAGATTCATGGTGATCTTCACCCTTCCTTTTTACATTTTATCCTTTGGCAAGCACAGTATGTTGGAAAGATCCTGGTATATATGGCGAATTGGATGTGAGTTTTCATGAACTATTACCGTTGACATTACCCTTGAGGTAAAACATTGGGAGGCAAAACTATAAGCCCCTATCTTTCTCTTTGTCCGATTAAAACTCCATACCCATAAGTATTGCGTGAGTGTCAGCAATTGTGAAAGACTATATGATAGTTGAGTATGTGGACTTGCTGAAAAGCTCTTATATATTGACTCTTTCCTATGTTATGATAAATTGCAATTGCTCCAATGACTGAGATTATAGTTTGTTAGTTTTCAATGAAGTTTACTATTCATACTTGAAACTGTGATTGAATTATTACTCTAGCATAAGAAATTATATGACAAGAATTATGTAAGTTGTTGTTCTAAGAATGATCATGATGCCCTCATGTCCGTATTTTATATTTATCGACACCTCTATCTCTAAACATGTGGACATATTTTTCGATTTCGGCTTTCGCTTGAGGACAAGCGAGGTCTAAGCTTGGGGGAGTTGATACATCCATTTTGCATCACGCTTTTATATCGATATTTATTGCATTGTGGGCTGTTATTACACATTATGTCACAATACTTATGCCTATTATCTCTTATTTTGCAAGGTTTGCATGAAGAGGGAGAATGCCAGCAGCTGGGATTCTGGGATGGAAAAGGAGCAAATATTAGAGACCTATTCTGCACAGCTCCAAAAGTCCTGAAACTTCATGGAAGACATTTTCAGAATATATAAAAAATACTCAGCGGAAGAGATTCACCAGGGAGGCCACACCCTGCCCACGAGGGTGGGGGGCGCGCCCTACCCCCATGGGCGCGCCCCCTACCTCGTGGGCCCCTTGGTGGACCTCCGGTGGCCATCTTATGCTATATGAAGTCTTTCGATGGGAAAAAAATAAGAAGCCATCTTCTTGGACGAAACTCCGCCACCACGAGGCGGAACCTTGGCGGATCCAATCTAGGGCTCCGGCAGAGCTGTTCTGCCGGGGAAACTTCCCTCCCGGAGGGGGAAATCATCGCCATCGTCATCACCAACGCTCCTCTCATCGGGAGAGGGCAATCTCCATCAACATCTTCATCAGCACCATTTCCTCTCAAAACCCTAGTTCATCTCTTGTATCCAATTCTTGTCTCCAAGTCCGGGATTGGTGCTAGTAGGTTGCTAGTAGGGTTAATTACTCCTTGTAGTTGATGCTTGTTGGTTTAATTGGTGGAAGATCATATGTTCAGATCCTATATGCATATTAATACCCCTCTGATTATGAACATGAATATGCTTTGTGAGTAGTTACATTTGTTCCTGAGGACATGGGAGAAGTCTTGCTATTAGTAGTTATGTGAATTTGGTATTCGTTCGATATTTTGATGAGATGTATGTTGTCTCTCCTCTAGTGGTGTTATGTGAACGTCGACTACATGACACTTCACCATTATTTGATGGGCTGATTTGGATCCATATGTTTCATGCTATGGTTAGGTTTACCTTAATACTTTTGTTGTAGTTGTGGATGCTTGCAATAGAGGTTAATCATAAGCGGGATGCTCGTCCAAGTAAGGACAGTACCCAAGCACCGGTCCACCCACATACCAAATTATTAAAGTACCGAACGCAAATCATATGAACGTGATGAAATCTAGCTTGATGATATTCCCATGTGTCCTCGGGAGCGCTTTTCTCTATATAAGAATTTGTCCAGGCTTGTCCTTTGCTACAAAAAGGATTGGGCCACCTTGCTGCACCTTATTTACTTTTGTTACTTGTTGCTCGTTACAAATTATCCTATCACAAAACTATTTGTTACTACTTGTTTCAGTACTTCTAGAGAATACCTTGTTGGAAACCGCTTATCATTTCCTTCTGCTCCTCGTTGGGTTCGACACTCTTACTTATCGAAAGGGCTACGATAGATCCCCTATACTTGTGGGTCATCATAGATCTCCAAGAAGATCGAGGAGAACTTTGTATTGAGATCCAAAGAGAGAGAAGAAGTCATCTAGCTAATAACTATGGACTCGAAGGTCTGTGGTAAACTACTCACACATCACCGGAGAGGCTATGGTGTTGATGTAGAAGCCCTCCATGATCGATTCCCCTCCGGTGGAGCTTCGGAAAAGGCCCCAATATGGCATCTCTTGGGTACAGAAGGTTGCGGCGGTGGAAATAGGGTTTCGTGGTGCTCCTGGATGTTTTCGGTGTATATGGATATATAGGAGGAAGAAGTAGGTCGGTGGAGCTGCGAGGGGCCCACGAGGGTGGGTGGCGTCCTACCTGCCTCGTGGCGGCCTATCTTCTTTCTTGACGTCCACTCCAAGTCCCCTAGATCACGTTTGTTCCAAAAATAACTCTCCCGAAGGTTTCATTCTGTTTGGATTCCGTTTGATATTCCTTTTCTGCGAAACACTGAAATAGGCAAAAAAACAACAATTTGCACTGGGCCTTGGGTTAGTAGGTTAGTCCCAAAAATTAAATAGAAGTGTATAATAAAGCCCATTAAACATCCAAAACAGATAATATAATAGCATGGAACAATCAAAAATTATATATACATTGGAGACATATCAAGCATCCCCAAGCTTAATTCCCACTCGTCCTCGAGTAGGTAAATGACAAAAGCAGAATTTTTGATGTGGAATGCTACCTAGCATAAATCTCAATGTAATTTTCTTTATTGTGGCATGAATATTCAGATCCGAGAGATTCAAGACAAAAGTTTAATATTGACATAAAAACAATAATACTTCAAGCACACTAACTAAGCAATCATGTCTTCTCAAAATAACCTGGCAAAAATAGTCCATCCCTACAAAATCATATAGTTTGGTCATGCTCCATTTTTGTCACACAAGAATGTTCTCATCATGCACAACCCCGATGACAAGCCAAGCAATTGTTTCATACTTTAGTAATCTCAAACTTTTTCCAACTTTCACACAATACATGAGCGTGAGCCATGGATATAGCACTATGGGTGGAATAGAATATGATGATGGGGGTTATGTGGAGAAGACAAAAAAGGAGAAAGTCTCACATCGACGCGGCTAATAAACGGGCTAGGGAGATGCCCATAAATTGATGTCAATGCAAGGAGTAGGGATTGCCATGCAACGGATGCACTCGAGATATAAATGTATGAAAGCTCAACAAAAGAAACTAAGTGGGTGTGCATCCAACTTGCTTGCTCACGAAGACCTAGGGCATTTGAGGAAGCCCATTGTAGGAATATACAAGCCAAGTTCTATAATGAAAAATTTCCCACTAGTATATGAAAGTGACAAAACAAGAGACTCTCTATCATAAAGATCATGGTGCTACTTTGAAGCACAAGTGTGGAAAAAGGGATAGTAGCATTGTCCCTTTTTATTTCTTTTTGGGGCCCTTCTTTTTCTTTTTATTTTTTGGCCTTTCTCTCTTTTTTTAATTTGGGACAATGCTCTATTAATGATGATCATCACACTTCTATTTATTTATAACTCAATGATTACAACTCGATACTAGAACAAAATATGACTCTATATGAATGCCTCCGGCGGTATACCGGGAAGGGCAATGAATCAAGAGTGACATGTATGATAAATTATGCATGGTGGCTTTTCCACAAATACGATGTCAACTACATTATCATGCAAAGCAATATGACAATGATGAAGCGTGTCATAAATGAAACGGTGGAAAGTTTCATGGCAATATATCTCGGAATGGCTTTGGAAATGCCATAATAGGTAGGTATGGTGGATGTTTTGAGGAAGATATAAGGAGGTTTATGTGTGATAGAGTGTATCATATCACGGGGTTTGGATGCACCGGCGAAGTTTGCACCAACTCTCAAGGTGAGAAAGGGCAATGCACGGTACCGAAGAGGCTAGCAATGATGGAAAGGTGAGAGTGCGTATAATCCATGGACTCAAAATTAGTCATAAAGAACTCACATACTTATTGCAAAAATCTACAAGTCATCAAAAACCAAGCATTACGCACATGCTCCTAGGGGGATAGATTGGTAGGGAAAGACCATCGCTCGTCCCCGACCGCCACTCATAAGGAAGACAATCAAAGAACACCTCATGTTTCAAATTTGTTACACAACGGTTACCATACGTGCATGCTACGGGACTTGCAATATTCAACACAAGTATTTCTCAAATTCACAACTACTCAACTAGCACACTATAATATCACCATCTTTATATCTCAAAACAATTATCAAGTATCAAACTTCTCATAGTATTCAATGCACTTTTTATGATAGTTTTTATTATACCCATCCTGGATGCCTATCATATTAGGACCAATTTTATAACCAAAGAAAATTACCATGCTGTTCTAAAGGGCTCTCAAAATAATATAATTGAAGCATGAGATATCAATAATTTCTATAAAATAAAACCACCACCGTGCTATAAGTGAAGCACTAGAGCAAAAGTATCTAGCTCAAAAGATGTAAGTGAAGCACATAGAGTATGCTAATAAATTCCAATTCATGTGTGTCTCTCCCAAAAGGTGTGTACATCAAGGATTATTGTGGTAAACTAAAAGGCAAAGACTCAAATCATACAAGACACTCCAAGCAAAACACATATCATGTGGTGAATAAAAATATAGCCTCAAGTAAAGTTACCGATGAACGAAGACGAAAGAGGGGATGCCCTCCGGGGCATCCCCAAGCTTAGGCTTTTGGTTGTCCTTGAATTTTACCTTGGGGTGCCTTGGTAATCCCCAAGCTTAGGCTCTTGCCACTCCTTATTCCATAATCCATCAAATCTTTACCCAAAACTTGAAAACTTCACAACACAAAACTCAACAGAAAATCTCATGAGCTCCGTTAGTATAAGAAAACAAACCACCACTTAAGTTACTGTAATGAACTCATTCTTTATTTATTTTTGTATTAAACCTACTGTATTTCAACTTCTCTATGGTTCATATCCTCCGATACTAGGCATAGATTCATCAAAATAAGCAAACAACACACGAAAAACAGAATCTGCCAAAAACAGAACAGTCTGTAGTAATATGTAGGTTTCGAATACTTATGTAACCCCAAAAATTGTGAAATAAATTGTTGCACGTGAGTAATTTGTCTATTAATCATCTTAAAAAATAATCAACCTAATCGCACTCTCCAGTAAAAAATGGCAGCAAATCTCGTGAGCGCTAAAGTTTCTATTTTTTACAGCAAGATCGCTAAAACTTCCCCCAAGTCTTCCCAAAGGTTCTATTTATCACAAACACTAACTAAAAGCATAAAACCACATCTGAAAAGAGGCTAGATGAATTATTTATTACTAAACAGAACCAAAAATAAAGAAACAAAAATAAATTGGGTTGCCTCCCGACAAGCGCTATCGTTTAACGCCCCTAGCTAGGCATAAAAAAAGAATATATCTAGGTATTATCATATTTGGTTTTCCATTGAGAATAATTAACCATAATATTATCCTAAAGTGATTTCCATAAAAGTGCCTCTCGCAACCGAATCTAAAAGATTTCCAGAAGCAAAATTCAATCCAGCATAAAAAAATTGTATGATCATCCACAAATTCAAACCATGTGTAGGGCAATTGCGAATCATTAATTTCATCCTCTCCCATGCTTGTGCAACATGCTCATGATAAAGCTGCTTAAAATTCATAATATCGTTTCTAAGGGAGATGATCTTAGCGGGGGGAATACTTAGAGATAAAAGCATCTTTGCACTTGTTCCAAGAATCAATACTAATTTTAGGCAAAGACGAAAACCAAGTTTTAGCACGATCTCTAAGCGAAAACGGAAATAGCTTCAATTTAACAATATCATTATACACATCTTTCTTCCTTTGCATATCACACAAATCAACAAAGCTGTTTAGACGGGTAGCGGCATCTTCACTAGGAAGGCCAGAAAACTGATCTTTCATGACAAGATTCAGCAAAGCAGTATTACTTTCACAAGATTCAGCATCGGTAAGAGGAGCAATAGGAGTGCTAATAAAATCATTATTGTTGGTATTGGAAAAATCACAAAATTTAGTATTATCTTTAGCCATCGTGACAATCCAACACACAAGCACACAAGAAGCAAGCGAAAAAGAGGTGAACGGGAAAAGGAGGGCGAATAAAACGGCAAGGGTGAAGTGGGGGAGAGGAAAACGAGAGGCAAATGGCAAATAATGTAATGCGAGGGACAAGAGTTTGTGATGGGTACTTGGTATGTCTTGACTTGTGCGTAGATCTCCCCGGCAAGGGCGGCAGAAATCCTTCTTGCTACCTCTTGAGCACTGTGTTGGTTTTCCCTTGAAGAGGAAAGGGTGATGCAGCAAAGTAGTGTAAGTATTTCCCTCAGTTTTTGAAAACCAAGGTATCAATCCAGTAGGAGACTACACGCAAGTCCCTCGTACCTACACAAACAAATAAGAAACCCGCAACAAACGCGATAAAGTGGTTGTCAATCCCTTCACGGTAACTTACGAGAGTGAGATCTTATAGAGATAATAATAATAATAATAATAATAATAATAATAATAATAATAATAATAATAATAATAGTAATACTAATAATAACAATAATAATAATAATAATATAAATATAAATATTTTTGGTATTTTTATGATATAGATTGAAAGTAAAGATTGCAAAGTAAAATAGATTGGAAACTTATATAATAAAAGATAGACCCGGGGGCCATAGGTTTCACTAGTGGCTTCTCTCAAGATAGCATAAGTATTACGGTGGATGAACAAATTATTGTCGAGAAATTGATAGAAAAGTGCATAATTATGAGAATATCTAGGCATGATCATGTATATAGGCATCATGTCCGCGACAAGTAGACCGAAACGATTCTGCATCTACTACTATTACTCCACACATCGACCGCTATCCAGCATGCATCTAGAGTATTAAGTTCATAAGAACAGAGTAACGCATTAGGCAAGATGACATGATGTAGAGGGATAAACTCAAGCAATATGATATAAACCCCATCTTGTTATCCTCGATGGCAACAATACAATACGTGCTTTGCTGCCCCTGCTGTCACTGGGAAAGGACGCCGCAAGATTGAACCCAAAGCTGAGCACTTCTCCCGTTGCAGGAATGATCAATCTAGTAGGCCAAACCAAATTGATAATTCGAAGAGACTTGCAAAGATAATCAATCATACATAAAAGATTTCAGAGAAGAATCAAATATTGTTCATAGATAAACTTGATCATAAACCCACAATTCATCGGATCTTGACAAACACACCGCAAAAAGAGTTACATCGAATAGATCTCCAAGAAGACCGAGGAGAACTTTGTATTGAGATCCAAAGAGAGAGAAGAAGCCATCTAGCTAATAACTATGGACCCGAAGGTCTATGGTAAACTACTCACACATCATCGGAGAGGCTATGGTGTTGATGTAGAAACCCTCCATGATCGATTCCCCCTCCGGCGGAGCTCCGGAAAAGGCCCCAAGATGGGATCTCTTGGGTACAGAAGGTTGCGGCGGTGGGAATAGGGTTTCATGGTGCTCGTGGATGTTTTCGGGATATATATATATAGGAGGAAGGAGTAGGTCGGTGGAGCTGCGAGGGGCCCACGAGGGTGGGGGCGCGCCCAGGGGGCAGGCGCGCCTCCCTGCCTCGTGGCCGCCTCGCTTCTTTCTTGACGTCCACTCGAAGTCCCCTGGATCACGTTTTTTCCAAAAATAACTCTCCCGAAGGTTTCATTCCGTTTGGATTCTATTTGATATTCCTTTTCTGCGAAACACTGAAATAGGCAAAAAAACAGAAATTTGCACTGGGCCTTGGGTTAGTAGGTTAGTCCCAAAAATAATATAAAAGTGTATAATAAAGCCCGTTAAACATCCAAAACAGATAATATAATAGCATGGAACAATAAAAAATTATAGATACATTGGAGACGTATCAATCATCATCATTAACATCCTCACTAATTGGTGTAGGCATCACTGGAACTGATTTCTGTGATGAACCGTTTTCCAATTCAGGAGAAGGTACAACTACCTCATCAAGTTCTACTTTCCTCCCACTCACTTCTTTCGAGAGAAACTCCTTCTCTAGAAAGGATCCACTCTTAGCAACAAAGATCTTGCCTTCGGATCTGTGACAAACAGTGTACCCAACAGCTTCTTTTGGGTATACTATGAATACGCACTTCTCCGATTTGGGTTTGAGCTTATCAGGCCGAAACTTTTTCACATAAGCATCACAACCCCAAACTTTAAGAAACAACAGCTTAGGTTTCTTGCTAAACCACAGTTCATATGGTGTCATCTCAACGGATTTTAGACGGTGCCCTATTTAACGTGAATGCAGTTGTCTCTAATGCATAACCCCAAAACGATAGTGGTAAATCGGTAAGAGACATCATAAATCGCACCATATCTAATAAAGTACGGTTATGATGTTCAGACACACCATTACACTGTGGTGTTCCAGGTGGCGTGAATTGCGAAACTATTCGACATTGTTTCAACTGAAGGCCAAACTCGTAACTCAAATATTTCGTCTCCATGATCAGATCGTAGAAACTTTATTTTCTTGTTACGATGATTCTCCACTTCACTCTAAAATTCTTTAAACTTTTTAAATGTTTCAGACTTGTGTTTCATTAAGTAGATGTACTCATATCTGCTCAAATCATATGTGAAGGTCGGAAAATAAGGATACCCGCCGCGAGCCTCAACACCCATCGGATCGCATACATCGGTATGTATTATTTCCAATAAGTCAGTGGCTCGCTCCATTGATCTGGAGAATGGAGTTTTAGTCATCTTGCACATGAGGCATGGTTCGCAAGCATGAAATGACTCATAATCAAGTGATTCCAAAAGCCCATCAGCATGGAGTTTCTTCATGCGCTTTACACCAATATGACCTAAACGGCAGTGCCACAAATAAGTTGCACTATCATTATTAACTTTGCATCCTTTGGCTTCAATATTATGAATATGTGTATCACTATGATCGAGATCCAACAAACTATTTTCATTGGGTGTATGACCATCGAAGGTTCTATTCATGTAAATAGAACAAAAATTATTCTTTGACTTTAAATGAATAACCATATTGTAATAAACATGATCAAATCATATTCATGCTCAACGCAAACACCAACTAACATTTATTTAGGTTCAACACTAATCCCGAAAGTATAGGGAGTGTGTGATGATGATCATATCAATCTTGGAACCACTTCCAACACACATCGTCACTTCACCCTTAACTAGTCTCTGTTCATTCTGCAACTCCCGTTTCGAGTTACTAATCTTAGCAACTGAACTAGTATCAAATACCATGGGGTTACTATGAACACTAGTAAAGTACGCATCAATAACATGTATATCAAATATACTTTTGTTCACTTTGCCATCCTTCTTATCCGCCAAGTATTTGGGGTAGTTCTGCTTCCAGTGACCATTTCCTTTGCAGTAGAAGCACTCAGTTTCAGGCTTAGGTATAGCTTTGGCTTCTTCATGGGAGTGACAACTTGCTTGCCATTCTTCTTGAAGTTCCCTTTCTTTCCCTTGCCCTTTTACTTGAAACTAGTGATCTTGTCAACCATCAACACTTGATTGTTTTTCTTGATTTCTACCTTCGCCAATTTCAACATCGCGAAGAGCTTGGGAATCGTTTCCATTATCCCTTGCATATTATAGTTCATCATGAAGTTCTGGTAACTTGGTGATAGTGACTAGAGAATTCTGTCAGTCACTATCTTATCTGGAAGATTAACTCCCACTTGATTCAAGTGATTGTAGTACTCAGACATTCTGAGCACATACTCATTAGCTCAGCTATTCTCCTCCATCTTGTAGGCAAAGTACTTGTCAGAGGTATCATACCTCTTAACACGGACATGAGTCTGAAATACCAATTTCAGCTCTTGGAACATCTCATATGCTCTGTGGCGTTCAAAACATTTTTTTAAGTCCTGGTTCTAAGTCGTAAAGCATGGTGCACTTAACTATCAAGTAGTCATCATACTGAGTTTGTCAAAACGTTCATAATCTCTGCATCTTCTCCTGCAATAGTTCTGTCACCTAGCGGTGCATCAAGGACATAATTTTTCTGTGCTGCAATAAAGATAATCCTCAGATCACGGATCCAATTCGCATCATTGCTACTAACATCTTTCAATATAGTTTTTCTCTAGGAACATATCAAAAATAAACGGAGAGCTACATCGCGAGCTATTGATCTACAACATAGTTATGCAAATACTACCAGGACTAAGTTCATGATAAATTAAAGTTCAATTAATCATATTACTAAAGAACTCCCACTTAGATAGGCATCCCTCTGATCATCTAAGGGATCACGTGATCCATATCAACTAAACCATGTCCAATCATCACGTGAGATGGAGTAGTTTTCAATGGTGAACATCACTATGTTGATCATATCTACTATATGATTCACGTTCGACCTTTCGGTCCTAGTGTTCCGAGGCCATATCTGCATATGCTAGGCTTGTCAAGTTTAACCCGAGTATTCTGCATGTGCAAAATTGGCTTGCACTTGTTGTATGTGAACGTAGAGCTTATCACACCCGATCATCACATGGTGTCTCAGCACGAAGAACTATCGCAACGGTGCATACTCAGGGAGAACACTTATACCTTGAAATTTTAGTAAGGGATCATCTCATAATGCTACCTTCATACTAAGCAAAATAAGATGCAAAAAATATAAACATCACATGCAATCAAAATATGTGACATGATATGGCCATCATCATCTTGTGCCTTTGATCTCCATCTCCAAAGTACCGTCATGATCTCCATCGTCACTGGCATGACACCATCATGTAACGCCCTCGATGCGGCTATATCTCCCACGTGTCGAAGCACGACTTAGAGGCATAACCGCATTGAAACCAATGTCGCAAGTGAGGTAATCTTCACACAACCCATATAATACATAAGGGAAAGAGATACATAGTTCGCTTACAATCGCCACTTCACACAAATACATGAATAAAGCATTACATCATCCAAATACAATCAAGGTCCGACTACGAAACCAAAATAAAAGAAGAACCCCAAATGCGACAAAGGTCCCCGATCGACCCCAACTGGGCTCCACTACTGATCAACTAGAACGAAACATCACAAAGGACAAGATCTTCATCGAGCTCCTCCTGAGCTTGGTTGCGTCATCTGCATGGACTCATCGGCACCTGTAAGCTGGTTTTGGAAGTATCTGTGAGCCACGGGGACTCAGCAATCTCGCACCCTCGCGATCAAGACTATTTAAGCTTATGGGTAAGGTAAAGGTAAGAGGTGGAGTTGTAGCAAGCGACTAGCATATATGGTGGCTAACATATACGCAAAAGAGAGCGAGAAGAGAAGGCAAAGCATGGTCGAGAAAGTATGATCAAGAAGTGATCCTATAACAACCTACGTCAAGCATAACTCCAACAACCGTGTTCACTTCCCGGACCCCGCCGGAAAGAGACCATCACGGTTACACACGCGGTTGATTCATTTTAATTAAGGTCAAGTTCAGGTTTTCTACAATCGGACATTAACAAATTCCCATCTGCCCATAACCGCAGGCACGGCTTTCGAAAGTTCAAATCCCTGCAGGGGTGTCCCAACTTAGCCCATCACAAGCTCTCACGGTCAACAAAGCAATAGACCTCCTCCCGAGACGGTCCGATCAGACTCGGTATCCCGGTACAACAAGACATTTCGACAGGGTAAAACTAAACCAGCAACACCGCCCGAATGTGCCGACAAATCCCGATAGGAGCTGCACATATCTCGTTCTCAGGGCACACTCAGATGAGACTAGCTACGAGTAAAACCAACCCTCAAGTTTCCCCGAGGTGGCCCCGCAGGCAGCTTAGTTCGAACCAACACTCAGAGGAGCACTGGCCCGGGGGGGATTAAAATAAAGATGACCCTTGAGTCCGCGAAACCCAAGGGAAAAAGAGGCTAGGTGGCGAATGGTAAAACCAATGTTGGGCATTGCTGGAAGAGCTTTACTTAAGGCGAACTGTCAAGGGCTTCCCATAATAGCCCAACCGCGTGAGGAACGCAAAAATCCGGGAACATAACACCGAAATGACGGAAACTAGGGCGGCAAGAGTGGAACAAAACACCAGGCATAAGGCCGAGCCATCCACCCTTTACCAAGTATATAGATGCATTAATTAAATAAGATATATTATGATATCCCAACAAGTCAACATGTTCCAAAAGGAACGGTATCTCCATGTTCCAACAAGGAACAAACTTCAATCTTCACCTACAACGAACAACGCTATAAGAGGGGCTGAGCAAAGCGGTAACATAGCCAAACAACGGTTTGCTAGGACAAGGTGGGTTAGAGGCTTGGTTCAACAATATAGGAGGCATGAAAAACAAGTGGTAGGTATCGCAGCATAGGCATAGCAAAAGAGCGAGCATCTAGCAAGCAAAGATAGAAGTGATTTCGAGGGTATGATCATCTTGCCTGAAATCCCGCAAGGAAGAAGAACGAGTCCATGAAGAAGATAAACGAACGAAGTCGAACGAATCCTCACAACACGACGTTATCGGATCCAACCCGAAGAAGCAAACACCGGAAAGAAGCACACAACATAGTAAACAACCAACACATAAACATGGCAAGATGCACAACCAAGTATGATGCATGTCCGGTATAAAGAGGGCATGGCATGGTAAAGTGCACAAACAACCCTACAAATTAAGTGGGGCTCAATATGCAACTCCGTTGCATAGTGAAGAAACACCACGTGACTTATTTAGTTCGGTCTTGTTTATGTACTCAACAATATTAAATGTTGTTAGCATGGCAAGAGGTGAAGCATGATGAAACTATCTAATCTAGGCAAGTTTAAATGAGGCCGGAACAACAAAACAACAAGTCCGGAAACTCCTCATATGCATATATTAGGTTAGGTCCTGTTCTGTCCTAAAACATATTTTAGAGTTGTTTAACATGCAAAGTAAAGCCACCAAGTTAAACTAGGCATTTTTCCACCCCATTTACATATAAAGTTTATTAAAATCCGAGCTACGGTTAATTAGTTATGAATTAAAGCATTTTAACATGGCACAGGAGAAAATTAAAGCAAACATCATTTTAAGCATTTTAAACATGGATGAAAATGACATATTATGAAACTACACAAAATTCTAAGCAACTTTCATATATAAATCATTTTAATCCGGTGCATAGATGATGAGTTATAAAATGCATGAAGTTAAGGGTCTAAACTGTAAACATGCAGTTTCAGGATTAATAGAAAAAACGTTCTGCGGCAAAAAAATATGTCCCGGGCCGAATCTGGCCTACCGGGCTGCAAAGGACAGTGGGCGCCGGGGGTGGCCTCGCGCTAGTGGGCTGAGGCCCAGTTGGTAGGGAGGAGGCCGGGCAGGCCGGCCCGCTTGCTGGATCGGGTCGAGGCAGACCCAGCGCGGTGAACGCGCTCGTGCGCTCGTGCCTATACAGAAGAGACGCGGGGCGGGGGCGTCCTGCTCGAGCAGAGGCGAAGCAGAGCAGGACGACAGGGGCGCAGCGGGCATGATGCAGAGTAGCAGATGAGCTCCGGCGAGCGGGCAAGGCGGAGGGAGAAGGGCGGAGACGAGGACCACTTGGGGCTCTGGCAGCACCGGGAACACGCAGACGGGTGGATCCGGTCCGCTGGCGCCGGATCCGGGCAAACGGCAGCGCGGACAGAGGAGCTTGGGCGCGGCGGCGCTCAGCGAGGCCATGGCGCGGTCTCCTGTCGACAGAGAAAAAGAGAATAGAGAGAGATGAGAGAGGGGTAACGCAGGGAGGAAAAGGGGAAGGAGAAGAAGGGGGGCGACGCTCATCTGGTTGGCTGCTAGGCATGATCGAGGCCGACGAGGCAGTGGCAGGAGGGCTCCATGGGCGCCATGGCTGGGTGCTGCAGTCACCGACGCGGACGGCAGACGCACAGCGGCGCAGCAGGGGCACGGCGAGAACAGCGTGGGAATGGAGGCAGCGCAGCAGGGGCACGGCGGGAACGCGTAGGCCGGCGGTGACTTCCAGGGCGCCGGTGTGCTCCTGTGAAGAGCAAAGGGAGAGACGAGGTGAGGGGAGAACCAGAGAGAGAAAAAGAAAGACGGAGGGAGAGAGAGGAACAAGGAGGGTCCACGGCAAGCAATTCCTGCTGGTCCTCGGCGTCGAGGCTCGCCGGGGCAGAGAAGGAGCTCCTCTCCTTTGGACTTGAGCGAAGCAAGGAGGAAGACTCATCGGGAGGGAGAAGAGCTCGGGCGCGGGGCTGCATGGATGGATTGGATCTGGGTGTGGGTTCGGCTCTAGTTGGCTGGGCGATGGGATCGAGGGAGATTGAGCGAGGGGATCCCGAGAGGATTGGAAGTGGCGGCGGGCCATGGGACACCTTTCCTAGATTTTAGGGTTTGATCCGATTTCGGTAGGGGTTGGTCTATATATAGGGACAAAAAGATTAGTTTTGGACCCTCCGATCAAAATCGGACGGTATCGGGTAAATAGGCTAGGGAGTCCAATGAAGAAAACGGAGACGTTATGTAGATGTTTGGGGATGATCCGGATCCAACGGTGACGACTGCTCGGGTCGGGTCCGGGACAATTTTCGGACGCGCACGCGAGGGGTCGGTTGGAACTTGTGGGCTGTGCAGAAGGACTCGAGCTGAGAGAAGAGAAGAGAGAGAGGCCCGGCGACTGTTTTCGGAGACTGAAAACATCCGACGAAAAGACCGGCTATACTGCCACTATAGTTATCCGTTGGGGCGTCAAACGGACTCCGAACGCGATGAAACTTGGCAGGCGGTCTACTAACAACAAAACAACACTGCGTGCCAACTTTCATCCCATTCCGAGAACATTTTCCGGCCACTTATAAAATAATATTTCGGACATGCCGCGGGCGCGTGCAAGTGTGTCTGGGCTCAGGACGGACAACGGACGGAACGAGGAGACCGGGACGGATGCAAGTTTCGAAAACATGATGATGCAATGCGGATGATGACATCACAAGATGCAACACGCAAGCAAAAGACAAGGCAACAATAGCGAATAACTGGGCGACAACTGGCACATCGGTCTCGGGGCGTTACAACACTCCACCACTACGAGAGGATCTCGTCCTGAGATCTAGAATGGCACCAGAGGGACAACGGAAGAGATAAGAGAAGAGGTAAAACAAATTGCTTCTTTGACAAACGAGTGAAACCAAAGAACCTTGAAAAGGTTGAACAAATTGAAAGAAAGTATACAACGAATATGAATAAAGTTGAAAACACTCCGTTAAGAAAAGAGGGATAAGGAACATTGCAAAACCTTTGAGGTTGAAGGGAAGATATATATAGAAAACACCTCCGGTTAAGGAAGGGGATCAAGGAAGACCAAATTCGGGTAGCACTCCGGTTGAAAAGAAAGTAATTGAACAAGAACTTGATAAGGTGATAGAACTTGAAAAGAGGGCACGACACTCCGGTTAAATGGACAATCATGAAAAGAACATGATCTTGACAAAACAAGAAGATGGGTTGAAGAGAACAACAACACAATGCCTCCGGAACGAAAGAATAGAAGTTGTATCGACGGAACAAAAGAACGGAGAAGAAAACAACATCTTCTACCTCCAATGAGCTTGAAAAGAATCTTAAAGAGAAGGGTCACACGGAGTTGTAGAAACAAACCACAACGAAAAGAATAAACTTGATATGGTCTTATGGAAAACATCTCAAATTGTGAGGTGACAACCTGCCACTCACGGGAAAAGAATTGGATTGATATGAACCAATTGACGAGAAAGTAATTTCACCGGGAAGGATAGATGAAGAACTAGGATCATATATTATCCCCATAAATAGCAACAATCCTTAGGGAAGGCTTTTGGTGAAATATAACCCAACATAACTCCAATGAAGAGATTGATGGATTTAAAATACCTCATTCTTAACAATATGTGAATCATGAAGCATGAACTCAAATTATCAAGAATGACGTAATACCACCTCCAATGGTACAGAAGAAAGAATTGCACTCCGGATTGCAAGATGAAGAATACTTGAGCTCTTTAGGAAAGAATCTCGATGAAAACTTTGAGAAGGGAATTAAATCCTTGATGAACCATCATGTAGAACCTCCATGAAGAACTCCGGTAAACAAAAGATAACGAAAAGAAAGAGAAGTTGAAAACACAAGGTGAAACCTTGTAATTATTTAGGTGGATCTCCGTGATGATATAATTGAAAAAACTTGGAACTCCGGAAAGAAAGATGAACAAAAGAAATCAAGAATTTGATGAACCTCCAGAATAAGGAATTAAATCACTTGGATGAAACCAGAATAAGAATTACATTATGCTTATCCTTCACCAATTTAAATTGATGACAATCAACGGATTTGACATATTACTTATTCTCGTAGAAAAGATTAAGAGAGATATAACATAAACTTAAGATGGTCTTGAACGAACCACCGGTAGAATTTGAAAAGCATGAATGCATAGATATGATACACGAAGGAAGAAAAACTCTTGAACGAATCACCGTAAGAATCAAAATGAACAAAGAAAAGACAAGGAACACTGGGAAAAATTAGAGAACGAGTGAGGATACTTGAGGGGATTTAGATACCACTGAAACGAAGAGATCACGAGCTAAATAGAGAATATTGAAGGATGCACCGGTAAGATTGGAGAATGACAACTGAAAACTGAGAATGAATAAACCTGAATTTGATGGACTCCAGATAACCAACTGAGAAGACTCTTGAATTGCTTCGGATGGGTGAAAAAAATTATCACGAACGAAAACAATTATGAGAGGACGGCATAAGGCTAGCACCATGAATCTTGAAGATAATGGAGCAAGATTAAAGAGAAACTCTTCTTTGGTCTTCAAAATTCCGAGAATGGCGACGAGAAACACCACCATGAATTGTTGAGATACTCCTGAATGAAAATTAGAAAGGTTGAGCCAACGATGGAAAGAATTTGAAAGATTTTTGGGGAGAGACATTTGACTGATGATCAATCATTCTTACGTCAATCTTTGAAACGAATTTGAAAAACTCCGGGAAAATAAGAAGAGTCAGGTAAGATCCTGGGAAAAGACCTGTGGGTTAGGGCCCACTCAAAAGAACACCGTTGAAAAGATTTAAAAGAGAGATTGCATCGGTTGAATTAAATGACTTGAATGAGATAACAACCTCAAAATAGGTTGAATTGACCTTGAATGAAAAGACGAGCCTTTTGAGATATCTTGAGCACTTCTGGATAATAGGATAGCGGGAGGTGAAGGACTAAGTATTGCACCGGCATGAGAAAACATTGAAATACGGAAAAGAATATGATCAACACCGAAAGCTTGAATTGGTTCCACCAGAGAAGAAAAAGAATGAATAATGGTGAACTAGAAACTTCGTTAAAATCTTCATGAGCATCACCGAGTAAGAACATTGATGAAAAGAATGGAGAGACTTCTTAAGAATAAAAGGATACTTGATTAAGAAATCTGAGTCGTTGCAGAAAAACAAGGGAGGGAGGGCGGGAAAAAAAGGCAACTTGGAGATGGATGAAACAAACACCGCTGAGAAGAACTGATAATTGATCTTGCGAATGTTGAAATGATTGGATCCACTTGAGGAGAAGCACACTGGTTGAGAAGCGGATTGACATGACAATCTCGATTATCAAGAAGGATTGGTATTCACATCGGAGTATGAGAACACCACTTAGGAAAGGTATGGAATCAACTCTTGACTTCGAAGCAACTCGAATACCACAACTCAAAACAAAAACAAAGGGTTGGCTTGCAGAATAAGCCAGAACAAACATATGATAGAGATTTCGTCTGAAGTTTTCGTGGTGGGGCCTACACGGGCTCGATCGTACAGCACCATCATGTACAAGGCAGTGCACATGACATACGAAGCGTCCCCGAGTCGGCATAGCCAAGGACTCTTTAAGACACAACGAGACCACTATAAAACCGACCGTGAATAGGCGGACCACTAGACGTCGAACCCCAATTTCAAATCATACATCTGTCGGAAAGATATCCTAAGAGCTACTTGAATTCCCACCTATGAAACTTCCGAAATTTTCCGGTTATGCAATCAGGTGTTGGGGATACAGGGGAAGCATAATATCTCACCCAAATCTAACAAATCCTGCATCCAGCTGTATCCATTCTTCAACACATAACCAAGAAACCTTCGGAAATCATCTACCTCAACCTTCGAAAAGCATCCGTTATACCAGTTATGGCGATACTCCCGAACTCCCGCCCCAGTACTGGGTGGCGTCGAGGTTATCTCACCAACGAACTGCATAAAGGAGATTTTCGATGTCGGCGTACTAAACTCAGGTATTCCAGAACTGCAACGATAAAATTATGACGACAACACCTCAGAGCTCAACTCCCCGGGACACTTCCAAAAAAAACCCCTGACAGGAGGCACCAAGACAATGTTCTCATCATAAAACCATCGGAACGATTCCAAGATACCCGCGTGATCCTAATTTTTTTTAGTGAAATTTGAGAAGAGAAGAGTCAAAACTCTATGTCAGGATGCCTTACCAGAGCGATGAAGAGACTGGGGAGTAAAAAGAATTCCTAAACTCTCGGATATATAATTCCTAAAAGACTCAAAACATTTTCTAGACACAACTCGGCCGCTAAAAACGATCAAGCAATGGGGCTCCTAAGGTCGGGGAAGGCTCTGATACCAACTTGTAACTCCCTCGATGCGGCTATATCTCCCACGTGTCGAAGCACGACTTAGAGGCATAACCGCATTGAAAGCAATGTCGCAAGTGAGGTAATCTTCACACAACCCATATAATACATAAGGGAAAGAGATACATAGTTGGCTTACAATCGCCACTTCATACAAATACATGAATAAAGCATTACATCATCCAAATACAATCAGGGTCCGACTACGAAACCAAAATAAAAGAAGAACCCCAAATGCGACAAAGGTCCCCGATCGACCCCAACTGGGCCCCACTACTGATCAACTAGAACGAAACATCACAAAGGACAAGATCTTCATCGAGCTCCTCCTGAGCTTGGTCGCGTCATCTGCACGGACTCATCGGCACCTGCAAGCTGGTTTTGGAAGTATCTGTGAGCCACGGGGACTCAGCAATCTCGCACCCTCGCGATCAAGACTATTTAAGCTTATGGGTAAGGTAAAGGTAAGAGGTGGAGCTGTAGCAAGCGACTAGCATATATGGTGGCTAAGATATACGCAAAAGAGAGCGAGAAGAGAAGGCAAAGCACGGTCGAGAAAGTATGATCAAGAAGTGATCCTATAACAACCTACGTCAAGCATAACTCCAACAACCATGTTCACTTCCCGGACCCCGCCGGAAAGAGACCATCACGGTTACACACGTGGTTGATTCATTTTAATTAAGGTCAAGTTCAGGTTTTCTACAACCGGACATTAACAAATTCCCATCTGCCCATAACCGCGGGCACGGCTTTCGAAAGTTCAAATCCCTGCAGGGGTGTCCCAACTTAGCCCATCACAAGCTCTCACGGTCAACGAAGGAATAGACCTCCTCCCGAGACGGTCCGATCAGACTCGGTATCCCGGTACAACAAGACATTTCGATAGGGTAAAACTAAACCAGCAACACCGCCCGAATGTGCTGACAAATCCCGATAGGAGCTGCACATATCTTGTTCTCAGGGCACACTCAGGTGAGACTAGCTACGAGTAAAACCAACCCTCAAGTTTCCTCGAGGTGGCCCCGCAGGCAGCTCAGTTCGGACCAACACTCAGAGGAGCACTGGCCCGGGGGGGTTAAAATAAAGATGACCCTTGAGTCCGCGAAACCCAAGGGAAAAAGAGGCTAGGTAGCGAATGGTAAAACCAATATTGGGCATTCCTGGAAGAGCTTTACTTAAGGCGAACTGTCAAGGGGTTCCCATAATAGCCCAACCGTGCGAGGAACGCAAAAATCCGGGAACATAACACCGATATGACGGAAACTAGGGCGGCAAGAGTGGAACAAAACACCAGGCATAAGGCCGAGCCTTTCCACCCTTTACCAAGTATATAGATGCATTAATTAAATAAGATATATTGTGATATCCCGACAAGTCAACATGTTCCAAAAGGAACGGTATCTCCATGTTCCAACAAGGAACAAACTTCAATCTTCACCTGCAACTAACAACGCTATAAGAGGGGCTGAGCAAAGCGGTAACATAGCCAAACAATGGTTTGCTAGGACAAGGTGGGTTAGAGGCTTGGTTCAACAATATAGGAGGCATGAAAAACAAGTGGTAGGTATCGCAACATAGGCATAGCAAAAGAGCGAGCATCTAGCAAGCAAAGATAGAAGTGATTTCGAGGGTATGATCATCTTGCCTGAAATCCCGCAAGGAAGAAGAACAAGTCCATGAAGAAGATAAACGGACGAAGTCGAACGAATCCTCACAACACGACGTTATCGGATCCAACCCGAAGAAGCAAACACCGGAAAGAAGCACACAACATACTAAACAACCAACACATAAACATGGCAAGATGCACAACCAAGTATGATGCATGTCCGGTATAAAGAGGGCATGGCATGGTAAAGTGCACAAACAACCCTACAAATTAAGTGGGGCTCAATATGCAACTCCGTTGCATAGTGAAGAAACACCACGTGACTTATTTAGTTCGGTCTTGTTTATGTACTCAACAATATTAAATGTTGTTAGCATGGCAAGAGGTGAAGCATGATGAAACTATCTAATCTAGGCAAGTTTAAATGAGGCCGGAACAACAAAACAACAAGTCCGGAAACTCCTCATATGCATATATTAGGTTAGGTCCTTTTCTGTCCTAAAACATATTTTAGAGTTGTTTAACATGCAAAGTAAAGCCACCAAGTTAAACTAGGCATTTTTCCACCCCATTTACATATAAAGTTTATTAAAATCCGAGCTACGGTTAATTAGTTATGAATTAAAGCATTTTAACATGGCATAGGAGCAAATTAAAGCAAACATCATTTTAAGCATTTTAAACATGGATGGAAATGACATATTATAAAACTACACAAAATTCTAAGCAACTTTCATATATAAATCATTTTAATCCGGTGCATAGATGATGAGTTATAAAATGCATGAAGTTAAGGGTCTAAACTGTAAACATGCAGTTTCAGGATTAATAGAAAAAAAAACGTTCTGCGGAAAAAAATATGTCCCGGGCCGAATCTGGCCTACCGGGCTGCAAAGGACAGTGGGCGCCGGGGGTGGCCTCGCGCTAGTGGGCCGTGGCCCAGTTGGTAGGGAGGAGGCCGGGCAGGCCGGCCCGCTTGCTGGATCGGGTCGAGGCAGACCCAGCGCAGTCAACGCGCTTGTGCGCTCGTGCCTGTACAGAAGAGACGCGGGGCGGGGGCGTCCTGCTCGAGCAGAGGCGAAGCAGAGCAGGACGACAGGGGCGCAGCAGGCACGATGCAGAGTAGCAGATGAACTCCGGCGAGCGGGAAAGGCGGAGGGAGAAGGGCGGAGACGAGGACCACTTGGGGCTCCGACAGCGTCGGGAACACGTAGACGGGTGGATCCGGTCCGCTGGCGCCGGATTCGGGCAAACGGCAGCGCGGACATAGGAGCTTGGGCGCGGCGGCGCACAGCGAGGCCATGGCGCGGTCTCCTGTCGACAGAGAAAAAGAGAATAGAGAGAGATGAGAGAGGGGTAACGCAGGGAGGAAAAGGGGAAGGAGAAGAAGGGGGGCGACGCTCATCTGGTTGGCTGCTGGGCATGAGCGAGGCTGACGAGGCGGCGGCAGGAGGGCTCCATGGGCGCCATGGCTGGGTGCTACAGTCACCGACGCGGACGGCAGACGCACGGCGGCGCAGCAGGGGCACGGCGAGAACGGCGTGGGAATGGAGGCAGCGTAGCAGGGGCACGGCGGGAACGCGTAGGCCGGCGGTGACTTCCATGGCGCCGGTGTGCTCCTGTGAAGAGCAAAGAGAGAGACGAGGTGAGGGGAGAACCAGAGAGAGAAAAAGAAAGACGGAGGGAGAGAGAGGAACAAGGAGGGTCCACGGCAAGCAATTCCTGCTGGTCCTCGGCGTCGAGGCTCGCCGGGGCAGAGAAGGAGCTCCTCTCCTTTGGACTTGAGCGAAGCAAGGAGGAAGACTCATCGGGAGGGAGAAGAGCTCGGGCGCGGGGCTGCATGGATGGATTGGATCTAGGTGTGGGTGCGGCTCTGGTTGGCTGGGCAATGGGATCGAGGGATATTGAGTGAGGGGATCCCGAGAGGATTGGAAGTGGCGGCGGGTGACGGGACACCTTTCCTAGATTTTAGGGTTTGGTTCGATTTCGGTAGGGGTTGGTCTATATATAGGGACAAAAAGATTAGGTTTGGACCCTCCGATCAAAATCGGACGGTATCGGGTAAATAGGCTAGGGAGCCCAATGAAGAAAATGGAGACGTTATGTAGATGTTTGGGGATGATCCGGATCCAACGGTGACGACTGCTCGGGTCGGGTCCGAGACAATTTTCGGACGCGCGCGCGAGGGGTCGGTTGGAACTTGTGGGCTGTGCAGAAGGACTCGAGCTGAGAGAAGAGAAGAGAGAGAGGCCCGACGACTGTTTTCGGAGACCGAAAACATCCGACGAAAAGACCGGCTATACTGCCGCTATAGTTATCCGTTGGGGCGTCAAACGGACTCCGAACGTGATGAAACTTGGCAGACGGTCTACTAACAACAAAACAACACCGCACGCCAACTTTCATCCCATTCCGAGAACATTTTCCTGCCACTTATAAAATAATATTTCGAACATGCCGCGGGCGCGTGCAAGTGTGTCTGGGCTCAGGACGGACAACGGACGGAACGAGGAGACCGGGACGGATGCAAGTTTTGAAAACATGATGATGCAATGCGGATGATGACATCACAAGATGCAACACGCAAGAAAAAGACAAGGCAACAACAGCGAATAACTGGGCGACAACTGGCACATCGGTCTCGGGGCGTTACACATGATCTCCATCATCTTGATCTCTATGAACGTGTCATCACATGGTCGTCTCGTCAACTATTGCTTTTGCAACTATTGCTATCGCATAGCGATAAAGTAAAGCAATTGTATGGTGCTTGCATCTTATGCAATAAAGAGACAATCATAAGGCTCCTGCCAGTTGCCGATAACTATAACAAAACATGATCATCTCATACAACAATTTATATCTCATCACGTCTTGGCCATATCACATCACAACATGCCTTGCAAAAACAAGTTAAATGTCCTCTACTTTGTTGTTGCAAGTTTTACGTGGCTGCTACGGGCTTAGTAAGAACCGTTCTTACCTATGCATCAAAAACCACAACGTGGTATAGTGATTGCTTTTTTATCTTCAGAAAGAACCCTATTCATTCAATCCGATTCAACTAAAGTTGGAGAAACTAACACCCACTAGCCACCTGTGTGTGAAGCACGTCGGTAGAACCAGTCTCGCATAAGCATACGCGTAATGTCGGTCTGAGCCACTTCATCCAACAATACCGGTGAATCAAGCATCAACTAGTGTCGGCAAGCAATATGTATATACCCACGCCCACAACTCCATTGTGTTCTACTTGTGCATATAACATCTATGCATGGACCTGGCTTGGATGCCACTATTGGGGAACGCGGTAATTTCAAAAAAAAACCTACTACACACAAGATCCATCTAGGTGATGCATAGCAACGAGAGGGGAAGAGTATTGTCCACATACCCTCGTAGACAGTAAGTGGAAGCATTATAACAACGCGGTTGGTGTAGTCATACGTCTTCACGGTCCGATCGATCCTAGCACCGAAGGTACGACACCTCCACGATCTGCACACATTCAACTCGGTGACGTCCCGCAAACTCTAGATTCAGCTGAGTGTCGAGGGAGAGTTTCATCAGCACGACGGCATGATGACGGTGATGATGAAACCACCGGGGTAGAGCTTCGCCTAAGCACTGCAACGATATGACCGAGGTGGATTATGGTGGAGGGGAGCACCGCACACGGCTAAACAATCAACTTTGATATGTTCTAGGGTGCCCCCTCCCCACGTATATAAAGGAGGAAGGGGGAGGCTGGCCGACCCTCTAGGCGCGCCAAGGGGGGAGGAGTCCTCCTCCTAGTAGGAGTAGGACTCCCCCTTTCCTAGTTCAATCTCGTTACCGGCAAGTCTCTTTACTCGTTCCGTAATGCATCATCCCGTAACTAACTCATTAGTCACATTGCTTGCAAGGCTTATAGTGGTGTGCATTACCGAGAGGGCCCAGAGATACCTCTCCGACAATCGGAGTGACAAATTCTAATCTTGATCTATGTCAACTCAACAAACACCATCGTAGACACCTGTAAAGCATCTTTATAATCACCCAGTTACGTTGTGACGTTTGATAGCACACTAAGTGTTCCTCTGGTATTAGGGAGTTGCATAATCTCATAGTCATAGAAACATGTATAAGTCATGATGAAAGCAATTGCAATAAAACTAAACGGTCATTTATGCTAAGCTAACTGATGGGTCTTGTCCATCACATCATTCTCTAATGATGTGACCCCGTTCATCAAATGACAACACATGTCTATGGGTAGGAAAGTTAACCATCTTTGATTAACGAGCTAGTCTAGTAGAGGCATACTAGGGACACTCTGTTTTGTCTATATATTCACACATGTACTAAGTTTCCGGTTAATATAATTCTAGCATGAATAATAAACATTTATCAGGATATAAGGAAATATAAATAGCAACTTTATTATTGCCTCTAGGGCATATTTCCTTCACTTATCTTTGATGGGTTGATGACGATGGCCCATGGCCCATGGTCTTCTTGGTCATATCTTGGACGTGTCATGGGCCTTTGGTGGGCCATCCATATACTTGGGCCTATATCGTATTAACAACCCCGACAGTAGCACTCAAGATAGTCGCGGTCTTGCTGGCGAGGTTCCCGACTGTTCAACGAGCTTGAGGTTCCACTGCGAGACCTCGATAGACTCAGACGGTTCATGTCTTCGGAGGGCGAGCAATCAACAACTCCAAATTTGACGACAAGATTCGCAAGGGAAATATGCAAGACTTACGCGCCATGCACAAACGATCATTGGGTGCATGTCATCGTCACTAACGGAGTCGATTCCAGTGAATCTCATGTAGGGGATCTCAACAAACCATGTGGCGAATATGCCGGCATCCACCAATCTTTGGGTTGTAGCCAGCTCCGAGATGATGCCCCAAGAAGAAAGAAGATGTGAAGACGCCTTCATCACCTCAACCCGCAACTCCTAATCTTGACGTGGTATACGTGTAGGAAGTACTAGTCTGTGTCCTACTAGTATGTGTTCAGGACAAAGAGCATCTACAGCCGGACCCTATATCCTCCTCAAACGCCTAAAAAGTCCGTTCTGTGAATGTCCGGTCAAAAAATGGGTGACATAACTAGACCCCTCACTTCCTCCTTAAACGCCTGACCGGCGTACCTCAAACTTGTCTCAAATCTAGGGGCAATATGAGGCTACCCGGTCACGCCCGGGCACCTCCACTCGACCCCACATACAACGACTTGACGAGAAAACGGCGGGAAGGAACTCGCCCGCGTCACGCTGGAGCTGTCGCCTACGCCGCGCCGGAGCTCGCCTGCGCCGCCCTGGAGCCGTCGGCCGTGCCGCGACCGTGCTGTGCACACCTTCCCGTGCCCGTGCTGCTTTCGGCACGGCTGTTGTGCCTGCGCTGCGGCGTGTCGTGCCCGCCCCACCACGCCCATGCTGCTCCGGCGCAGCTGCTGTGCCTGCGCCGCCCTGGAGCTCACGTGCACCCAGCTCATGTGCCCGCCATGCCGCGTCGGGACGGAGCTCGTGACGCACGGGGGGCGCGCGTCGGCTGAGCCGGAGCTCTGGCGCACCCTGGTCAGAGCTCGTGCTCGCCGTGATAGAGTTCATGTGCAATAGGGATTAAAGACATGTTCGGAATTCCATCAGCTCCACGAAATTTCAGGAGCTATGGAGTCAGAAAATAACCGCTTCACAGTTTTCAACTGCAATTCCACCAACTCCAGGAGTGGAGGCTCTCCGAACAGGACCTAAGCTTGTGCGGGCCGGGGTTGCCTAACACGCTGGGGCCGGAGTTCGCGCGCCCAGGACGGAGCTCCTTGTATCGACAACTATCGATTCGGGTATGGGGATGTGGGAGGAACAGGCACCCAACCTTCTGCTCATACCCAGTGAAATGGAATGTGGAAGCTGACAAATCTTCTACTTTAATACTGAATACTGATACATGAACAACTCTTTGATCCATGCATGGACTTACGTACTTCCTTCATTTTTGTTTAGTTCGCATGTTAGATTGAATCAAAGTCAAGCTTTATAAACTTTGATAAAGTTTATAAATAAAAATATGAATATTTATAATAATAGATCAATACTATTAGATTCATTATTGAATATACTTTCACATCATATAGATTTGTTATGGTAAATATTTATGTTGTTATGCTCAAAAAAAATGTTTATGTTGTTTTTTTATAAATTTGGTCAAACATTACAAAGTTTGACTTCAGTCAACTCTAATATGCAGAGTGAATAAAAACAAAGGGAGTACCAGTTTTGATCGGCACCCTTTCCAACACACTGCTTTACTGATTATTATGTTATGACCATTACCAACCATAACCATTATGGGAAATGTTTGTACCTGCTTGCTTTGATTTCTGAACAAGTTCCCTTCCTTTGACATCGTTAAATAATTAATAATATGTACTCCCTCTGTTCCTAAATATAAGACTCTTCAGAGATTTCAATATGATAGCAGTGATTTGTTGCCCAGCCTCATCTGTACCCATGATGAAGAAAAAAATTCAAAACAAATACTAGAAAAATCCAAAAAATTGCATGATAGATAATTTGGTGCATAAGGTGCGCTCCAAATATCGGATCATTTGGACATCTGAATAGCTCTCGGCAAAAAAATACAAATTTGGGGTATGTAAAAAAGTTTACTGTTTATGTATTATTCTGACCCAATTTGTCTCTTTTGTTGAGAGCTACTCATATGTCCAAATGAATGATCTAAAATTTAGAGCGCACCTCACGCATGAAATTATCTACCATGCAAAAAAAAGGATTTTTGTTTGTATTTTTTGTGAATTTTTTCTTCACCGGGTGCAGATGAGCCTGTGCTTAGAAAATGGATATTCATTCCAATATGAACTACATACGCTAAAATGTGTCTATATACATCCATATGTAGTCCGGATTGAAACTTTGAAAGACTTATATTTAGAAACGGAGGAAGTAGCAGTCTGCATCTTTAGAATCAAATACACCACCGGTGCTTGAACTTGGCGCAAATAATCACTTTAGTGCAGATGCAAGATGCAGGGCGTGTGCCCTGTTATTTTTGTCACAAGAAAGCCCCAGCGAGCTGGGACCCCCCAGTCAGTAGTACAAATTGTAAATAATCACAAAAATTAGCCCGGCGCCGTCTAAACATGAGAACTGCAACATGCACACTGAAGGTACTAGCCACTGCAGCCCCAACATTTTCCTCGGACATATTGGATAGCTAGCCTAAATAGCTTATAACAATGACGCTCACTCGGCATGGACTGCAGTTAGTGCGGCTCATTTTGTACGCGATAATTGTTTTCAAGATATTTGCAAAATACATGTAGTAAGTAATAAAATAATGTTCAAATATTACTATACTATAAATATTATACATGAAAATTTATGGTTAGTAAATAAAAGCATTCAAAATGTTTAAGGAAATCGAACATTTTTGTATACTCGTGGCTCATATTTAAATTATACAAAATATTGAATACAAACATTTACTAAATATTTATGACCATCAACTTCTGTATAATTTTCACTTGTGACCTATATAATTTTTTTTACATAACTTAAGTATTAACACTATTGAATATTCGTATCAACATTTTATTTTCTACATTATGAATATATTTTTATTATACTAACATTATTTTAAAGGACATACCTATGAGTTATAAAATTATGTGTATAATTATTTAAACGTTTCAATAATTGAAAAATAATATTTATGAATTATAATTTAAGAAATATGTGTATTCGTTAATTATACAAACATTTTTTATAATTCATAAACTAAGTACATGAATATTTCAAAATAATATGTGACAATTTTAAGTAAGTTATTTCATTGTAATGTATATAATATTTATAACACGCCGATATAACACACCTGTATATATTTTTCTATTTGTGTGTTAATACATGCTTTTTTTAGAAAAAACACAATCTTTATTAAAACAACTTCTTGAACCAACATAATTGTTTTCTAAAGGATGACTAGTTTTAGTAAAACTGTGATTTTTTTTACTTATATGAGCATTTATTTGAATATATACAAACTTGTTTAAATGACTTATACAAATATTTGTATATTTCTTAATTTAATTATATGTATAGTATAAAATTAATAATTGAGCATTTTATGAAATTACATGAAAATTTTCTAATTGGTGTGGAAGGACCGGTTACAGGTCTTTATGTGGTCGCTAGTTTGAGTTCCTAAGCCATCTTTTTTAACTTGTACGTGTCAAAAATCTTAATTTACATTCTTTAAGGAAAATTGTATAAAAGATATGTATTCATATGAGACAACAAATTCCCAAGGCTTGTGGCTAGTTGCGCACGCCCTGTACCACAGGTCCTCAGATTGAGTCCGCAGTTGACCAAAAAAATTTTGTCATATAAAGTACGTAGGATGCTAAGACAACTAATTATTTGTACCTATGTCACTGGCTTTTTTGAGAGTAGAAAAATTTTGAGGGTGTTTTTGCAAAGAAGGGGGCCAAAAGTCTTCAACTTGGGTCACTGACAGTGGACCCACGCCATGCTGTCACGCCTGGTGAGCCCCGTGGGCGTATTCAGTTGCATTTTGCACCGTATTTGCATGTCTTAGCCAAGTTGTTGCACCGGTTCAATGTACTTCGCAAGTTTTAGCATTAAAGTGACTTTTCGCGCCAAGTTCGAGCACCGGTGGTGTAATTGACACGCATCTTTAAGATGATTCGCGGGTGTTGTCTGCTAAACTGAATTCAAAATCTGTAAAAAGAAGAGGGAGAGAGAGAGAGAGAGAGTATTGGCGGGTGTTGTCTGCTAAACTGAATTCAAAATCTGTAAAACGAAGAGAGAGAGAGAGAGCAGCTTTTCAAACCGATGGACTAGTGACACAATGTCGACTGACTTTGGGTGAATAACTTGTGGACCCCATGAACGAATATCTAGCAACAACGCATTATTCCTGTCATCTCTTGATCAATGATCAGTATACAAAGCACACAGAATCTTTACTTGCAAGCAAGGCTTTTCGTTGCTGACTTGATTATATGTATATAGAAATCTCCGGATTGTTCAAAAAGAAAAAAGAAACCTCCGGACAAGGAATGAAGCTAAAATCTGCATGACAAGGCAAAAAGACTACGTCAGGGGGTTAACAGGCACACAAATATCCAGAAGAGGTAGAGGAATAATGATGGCAGTAGCTAGCAGCTAACCACACTGCAAAGCAAAAGGAGTCCAGCAGATTCCCAAATACTTGTTAACGAGGCAAAAGCGATCCCACTTGCTTGCCTCCAAGACAACAGCTTTCGTGCCTCGCTCCTTCTCTCTCTTTCTATCTTTCTATCTATCTCTCTCCCATATGTCCCCATATGTATATATATGTGCTGCAACGCTTAGCTTAGAACATAGGCTTGTAAGTCCGACGACATAAGGTTGCGCATCAGAACAAAAGGCCCTTGGTTCTCTTCTCCCACGGTTCGGTTGTGCGCCATGGACGGTGGATTGAGACAATCGAGGTATCACCTCAAGGGAACCTGTTACAACTCTGTTTCTAGCATCGGCATTGCTGCTTTCTACAGATTTTTTTTCCCATATGTTTCAGAATTTCAGAAAAAATGGGGAGTCAGCCATTGCCCATTGCACCGTGGTAGGCTAGTATCTGCAGGATCAGTTGAAGCTGTTGCAAAGCTGATTCGCTATTTTGCAGGGTCCGGTTTTCTGGTGTAGGGCAGGAAGATCAGGGCAGCGGGCAGGCCATGGCAATGCCACCACAGCGACAGCGAGGCACGCCTTTTGGAAGAGGTATACCATCAAAATCTGCATTTTAGTTGGTCTGACCTCTGAATGTGATCATGAATAAATGAATGTGGAGTTGATATCTTCGGGGCAAATGAATGCAGGTGAAGAATACGATGCCGCGTACGCAGCAACGGTGGCGGCAGTGGCATATGCCATTGCTGCAATGGAGGAAGAGAAGTTACCACCTCAGCAGAAGCCTATCCCAGAGAAAACAGCATCTCGGCAGAAGCGTGTAACAGTTCATGAGCCCACAGCCGCCCCGCCGCCGAGATCACCACCCAGGAGAGGCGGAAGCATGAAAAGGCCGACTGAAGGAAGCAAAATCTCAAGATTGTTTAGTGGTAACAAAGAAATCGTTGAAGTTGGCGACGAAGACGAACAAGGAGGTAAGGGATGCACCCATAAACATCATGGCAAAATCATTGTATGGCAAATCAAGTATGAGAATGGATTTTATGCCTCATTCTACTACTAAATCATGGTCAACTTTTCAGCGAATGTTTCGGTGAGGAGGCCGGTTAAACCGGCGCCAAAGAAGCCAGGAGGTCCAACTCCAGGCCAGAACGTGGTCGGGAAGGTGGCCGACTCCGTCCCGAACCTGAAGGACAATCCAAGTTTCACGAGGAAAACACCGGACAAGAAGAGGAGCAGGAGCTTTGAGCAGGAGGAAGCAAATCAGAGGGCGAAACCCGGGGTTAACCCGACGACCTCGTTTCCAGGAGAGAGGAAACAGAGCTGGAAGCACGAACAGGAGCCGGCGAATCAGAGGGCGCCACCGGCAGCCAGGCCTCCAGGAATGGTTTATTCCAGCGAGGCGGAGAGGATGGCGGCCGCGTGGGAGAAGGAGGAGCTGGCGAAGATCAAGGAGCGGTGAGTAGAAGACCTGTGGAAACCGATAATCTTCTGAATTTTAATCACCGTTACAGTGCCAAGTTTTAGCTAGCTAGCTAACACTCATATCCAGGTACAACGAGACGATGGAAACCATAGCCGAATGGGAGACTGAGAAGAAGGCCAAGGCCAGGCGCCAGAAGGAGCCCAAAGAGGTTCTCTGCTGCTGCTCGGAATTCCTCCTCCTAGCTCTGTTCTGCCATTATTCCCTTTTCATAGCTTTGGATCACGATCTTCTGGCTGTTTTAATCGCAGGGCGATTCGGAGAGGAAGCGGGCAAAGGCGCTGGAGGAGTACAACGACGAGATGAAGCGGATCAGCAAGGTGGCCGCCGCGTCGAGGATGTCCGCAGAGGACAAGAAAAGGAATGCCGAGGGCAAAGTCTGGGAGAAGGCGGCCAAAATCCGGTCGACGGGGAAGCTCCCTCGGTCCTGTGGCTGCTTCTGAAACCATGGACACACATAATATGGGCCAAGAATCTAGTTGTGTTACTGCCTTATTGTGTATCCCTGTTTATGTGGAGATTTCGTTAAGACTCGTAACAACACCACTATAACCAAGCAGCCTCTGTAGGAGGCGAAAGTTTGAAAAAATGTATCCTGTGTGTAAATTAAATATACAGATTTTAAGGAGCTAACCTTCGCTCCCTAGCACGACGCAATCTCCATCATTTTATCTGGAAACTTCGGGTCTGCATTCAAATGTTCAAAGAAGTTAGGTTGATGGTTGCATGCCGTGGGTAGAAAGCAAAATTTTGACTGGTTCAATTAGCAAGACTAGGCCTTCTATTATTTGGTTTCCAAGAGACCAAGAAAGGAAGCCTATCTGGATCTTTCCTTGATCTTCAGTTAGAAGCAGAGATTTCTCCCTGCCTGCAATAGGTTCAGCTGGTGGCATCCTCGTAGGGATGGGTCCTTCCATCCCACTGCAGAGTGTGGACACAGAACCATGCATATATCATGTTAGGATGAGGATCCCTTGGTTCACAAAATGCATTTATTTATTTAAAGGGAATGCATGAATGATGATAAGTCGATCCAGGTTCGGTACCACATATGGAGACAGTATTTCTGAATAACCTGATGTATCAGTATACCTGTCAAAAGCAATGCAGCAAATAGTTCCGGGTGTAATGTAGGGTTGCATTGCTAACTCAACTACTCCAGTAACTGATATCAGTGCTATCTTGAAAAGAGCTAGGGGTCTTTATATCCACAAACAGATATAAATAATCGCTCATGGAAAAAAACCATAACGAAGAACTGAGACTAAGAAAGACATGTAATAACAAACTTACAAGGGAGTAGTAAAGAGGGGCACATGCATGATGAAGAGTTTTTCGTTAGTACACGAGGGTAACGTATCAACCCAGCATCAACAAAATAAAACGCAGGGTTCACCGGCTAGCATAATTATACAAGATGGTTCAGCGTCTAGAGCAGAGGAACAGTCAAAGAGGCACTAATAACAGACGATGGCATTCACTACACAGAAGGTTTTTGGGCTGGAAGCTCTTGCGAACCATGCCTCATGAGCAAGATGACTAAGACTCCGTTCTCCGGAACAATAGAGCGAGCAACTGACTTATTGGAAATAATACATACTGATGTATGCAATCCGATGAGTGTTGAGGCTCGCGGCGGGTATCGTTATTTTCTGACCTTCACAGATGATTTGAGCAGATATGGGTATATCTACTTGATGAAACATAAGTCCGGAACATTTGAAAAGTTTAAAGAATTTCAGAGTGAAGTATAAAATCACCGTAATAAGAAAATAAAGTTTTTACGATCTGATCGTGGAGGCGAATATTTGAGTTACGAGTTTGGTCTTCATTTGAAACAATATGGAATAGTTTCGCAACTCACGCCACCTGAAACACCACAGCATAATGGTGTGTCCGAACGTCGTAATCGTACTTTATCGGATATGGTGCAATCTGTGATGTCTCTTACCGATTTACCACTATCATGTTGGGGTTATGCATTAGAGATAACTGCATTCACGTTAAATAGGGCACCATCTAAATTCGTTGAGACGACACCGTATGAACTATGGTTTGGCAAGAAATCAAAGCCGTTGTTTGAAAGTTTGGGGTTGCGATGCTTATGTGAAAAAGTTTCAGCCTGATAAGCTCAAACCCAAATTGGAGAAGTGCATCTTTATAGGATACCCAAAAGAAACTGTTGGGTACACCTTCTATCACAGATCCGAAGGTGGGATATTCGTTGCTAAGAATGGATCATTTCTACAGAAGGAGTTTCTCTCAAAAGAAGTGAGTGGGAGGAAAGTAGAACTTGATGAGGTAATTGTACCTTGTCTCGAATTGGAAAGTAACTCATCACTAAAATTAGTTACAGTGATGCCTACACCAATTAGTGAGGAAGTTAATGATGATGATCATGAAACTTCAGATCAAGTTACTACTGAACCTCGTAGGTCAACCAGAGTACGATCTGCACTAGAGTGGTACGGTAATTCTGTATTGGAAGTCATGTTACTAGACCATGATGAATCTACGAACTATGAGAAAACGATGATGAGCCTAGATTTCGACAGATGGCTCGAGGCCATGAAATCTGAGATAGAATCCATGTATGAGAACAAAGTGTGGACTTTGGTGAACTTGCCCGATGATCGGCAAGCCATTGAGAATAAATGGATCTTCAAGAGGAAGATGGACGCTGATAGTAGTGTTACTATCTACAAAGGTCGACTTGTTGAAAAGGGTTTTTGACAAATTCAAGATGTTGACTACGATGAGATTTTCTCACTCGTATCAATGCTTAAAGTCTGTCCGAATCATGTTAGCAATTTCCACATTTTATGAAATCTGACAAATGGATATCAAAATTGTATTCCTTAATGGATTTATTCAAGAAGAGTTGTATATGATACAACCAGAAGATTTTGTCAATCCTAAAGGTGCTAACAAAATGTGCAAGCTCCAGCGATCCATCTATGGACTGGTGCAAGCATATCGGAGTTGGAATATACGCTTTGATAAGTTGATCAAAGCATATAGTTTTATACAGACTTGCGGTGAAGCCTGTATTTACAAGAAAGTGAGTGGGAACACTGCAGCCTTTCTGATAAGTATATGTGAATGACATATTGTTGATCGGAAATGATGTAGAATTTTCTGGAAAGCATAAAGGAGTTTTTCAAAGAAAGATCTCGGTGAAGCTGCTTACATATTAGGCATCAAGATCTATAGAGATAGATTAAGATGCTTCATAAGTTTTTCAATGAGTACATACCTTGATAAGATTTTGAAGGAGTTCAAAATGGAACAGTCAAATAAGGAGTTCTTGCCTGTGTTGCAAGGTATGAAGTTGAGTAAAGACTCAAAACCCGACCACGACAGAAAATATAAAGAGAATGAAAAGTCATTCCCTATGCCTCAGCCATAGGTTCTATAAAGTATGATATGTTGTGTACCAAACCTATTGTGTACCTCACCATGAATTTGGCAAAAGGGTACAATAGTGATCCAGGAGTGGATCACTGGACAGCGGTCAAAATTATCCTCGGTGGAATAAGGATATGTTTCTCGGTTATGGAAGTGACAAAAAGGGTTTGTCGTAAAGGGTTACGCTGATGCAAGCTTTGACACTGATCCAGATGACTCTAAGTCTCAATCTGGATACATATTGAAAGTGAGAGCAATTAGCTAGAGTAGCTCCGTGCAGAGCATTGTAGACATAGAAATTTTCAAAATACATACGGATCTGAATGTGGCAGACCCGTTGACTAAACTTCTCTCACAAGCAAAACATGATCACACCTTAGTACTCTTTGGGTGTTAATCACATAGCGATGTGAACTAGATTATTGACTCTAGTAAAACCCTTAGGGTATTAGTCACATGGCGATGAGAACTAATCACATGGTGATGTGAACTATTGGTGTTAAATCACATGGTGATGTGAACTAGATTATTGACTTTAGTGTAAGTGGGAGACTGAAGGAAATATGTCCTAGAGGCAATAATAAAGTTGTTATTTATATTTCCTTATATCATGATAAATGTTTATTATTCATGCTAGAATTGTATTAACCGAAAACTTAGTACATGTGTGAATACATAGACAAACAGAGTGTCACTAGTATGCCACTACTTGACTAGCTTGTTAATCAAAGATGGTTAAGTTTCCTAACCATAGACATGAGTTGTTATTTGATGAACGGGGTCACATCATTAGAGAATGATGTGATTGATTTGACCAGCGTTAGCTTAGCACTATGATCGTTTAGTTTGTTGCTATTGCTTTCTCCATAACTTATACATGTTCCTATGAATATGAGATTATGCAACTCCCGAATAGCGGAGGAACACTTAGTGTGCTATCAAACGACACAACGTAACTGGGTGACTATAAAGATGCTCTATAGGTGTCTCCGATGGTGTTTGTTGAGTTGGCATAGATTGAGATTAGGATTTGTCATTCCGTGTATCGGAGAGGTATCTCTGGGCCCTCTCGGTAATGCACATCACTATAAGCCTTGCAAGCAATGTATCTAATGAGTTAGTTACGGGATGTAGCATTACGGAACGAGTAAAGAGACTTGCCGGTAACGAGATTGAACTAGGTATGCTGATACCGACGATCGAATCTCGGGCAAGTAGCATATCGATGACAAAGGGAACGGCGTATATTGTTGTGTGGTTTGACCGATAAAGATCTTCGTAGAATACGTAGGAGCCAATATGAGCATCCAGGTTCCGCTATTGTTTATTGACCGGAGATGTGTCTTGGTCATGTCTACATAGTTCTCGAACCCGTAGGGTCCGCATGCTTAATGTTCGATGACGATTTGTATTATGAGTTATGTGATTTGATGTACCGAAGGTTGTTCGGAGTCCCGGATGTGATCACGGGCATGACGAGAAGTGTTGAAATGGTCGAGACATAAAGATCGATATATTGGAAGCCTATGTTTGGACATCGGAATGGTTCCAAGTGAGTTCGGGCATTTACCGGAGTATCGAGGGGTTACCGGAAACCCCCGGGGAGTATATGGGCCTTATTGGGCCTTAGTGGACAATAGGAGAGGAAAGGAAAGGTGAAGGAAATATGCCCTAGAGGCAATAATAAAGTTATTATTTATTTCCTTATATCATGATAAATGTTTATTATTCATGCTAGAATTGTATTAACCGGAAACATAATACATGTGTGAATACATAGACAAACAGATTGTCACTAGTATGCCTCTACTTGACTAGCCCATTGGTCAAAGATGGTTATGTTTCCTGACCATAGACATGAGTTGTCATTTGATTAACGGGGTCACATCATTAGGAGAATGATGTGATTGACATGACCCATTCTGTTAGCTTAGCACCCGATCGTTTAGTATGTTCCTATTGCTTTCTTCATGACTTATACATGTTCCTATGACTATGAGATTATGCAACTCCCGTTTACCGGAGAAACACTTTGTGTGCTACCAAACGTCACAACGTAACTGGGTGATAATAAAGGTGCTCTGCAGGTGTCTCCAAAGGTATTTGTTGGGTTGGCGTATTTTGAGATTAGGATTTGTCACTCCGATTGTCGGAGAGGTATCTCTGGACCCTCTCGGTAATGCACATCACTTAAGCCTTGCAAGCATTGCAACTAATGAGTTAGTTGCGGGATGATGCATTACAGAACGAGTAAAGAGACTTGCCGGTAACGAGATTGAACTAGGTATTGAGATACCGACGATCGAATCTTGGGCAAGTAACATACCGATGACAAAGGGAACAACGTATGTTGTTGTGCGGTTTGACCGATAAAGATCTTCGTAGAATATGTGGGAGCCAATATGAGCATCCAGGTTCCGCTATTGGTTATTGACCGGAGACATGTCTCGGTCATGTCTACATAGTTCTCGAACCCGTAGGGTCCGCACGCTTAACGTTACGATGACAGTTATATTATGAGTTTATATGTTTTGATGTACCGAAGGTTGTTCGGAGTCCCGGATGTGATCACGGACATGACGAGGAGTCTCAAAATGGTCGAGACATGAAGATTGATATATTGGAAGCCTATGTTTGGATATCGAAAGTGTTCCGGGTGAAATCGGGATTTTATCGGAGAACCGGGAGGTTACCGGAACCCCCGGGAGGTAAATGGGCCTTAGTGGGCCTTTACGGAGAAGAGGAGAGGCGGCCAGGGCTGCCCCCCCCCCCCCCTCCTTCCTTCTCTCCCTCCTCTTTCCCCCTCCCGAATCCTATTCCAACTAGGAAGGGGGGAGTCCTACTCCCGGTGGGAGTAGGACTCCTCCTGGCGCGCCCTCTCCCTGGTCGATCACACCCTCCCCCTTGCTCCTTTATATACGGGGGCAGGGGGCACCCCATAGACACAACAATTGATCAAGTCGATCTTTTAGCCGTGTGCGGTGCCCCCCTCCACCATAGTCCACCTCGATAATACTGTAGCGGTGCTTAGGCGAAGCCCTGCGTCACTAGAACATCAACATCGTCACCACGCCGTCATGCTGATGAAACTCTCCCTCAACACTCGGCTGGATCGGAGTTCGAGGGACGTCATCGGGCTGAACGTGTGCTAAACTCGGAGGTGCCGTACATTCGGTACTTGATCAGTCGGATCGTGAAGACGTACGACTACATCAACCGCGTTGTGCTAACGCTTCCGCTTTCGGTCTACGAGGGTACGTGGACAACACTCTCCCCTCTCGTTGCTATGCATCACTATGATCTTGCGTGTGCGTAGGATTTTTTTTTGAAATTACTGCGTTACCCAACAGTGGCATCCGAGCCTGGTTTTATGCGTAGATGTCATATGCACGAGTAGAACACAAGTGAGTTGTGAGCGATATAAGTCATACTGCTTACCAGCATGTCATACTTTGGTTCAGCGGTATTGTTGGATGAAGCGGCCCGGACCGACATTACGCGTACGCTTACGCGAGACTGGTTATACCGACGTGCTTTGCACACAGGTGGCTGGTGGGTGTCAGTTTCTCCAACTTTAGTTGAACCGAGTGCGGCTACGCCTGGTCCTTGCGAAGGTTAAAACAGCACCAACTTGACAAACTATCGTTGTGGTTTTGATGCGTAGGTAAGAACGGTTCTTGCTAAGCCCGTAGCAGCCACGTAAAAGTTGCAACAACAAAGTAAAGGACGTCTAACTTGTTTTTTGCAGGGCATGTTGTGATGTGATATGATCAAGACATGATGCTAAATTTTTTTGTATGAGATGATCATGTTTTGTAACCGAGTTATCGGCAACTGGCAGGAGCCATATGGCTGTCGCTTTATTGTATGCAATGCAATCGCCCTGTAATGCTTTACTTTATCACTAAGCGGTAGCGATAGTCGTAGAAGCATAAGATTGGTGAGACGACAACGATGATACGATGGAGATCAAGGTGTCGCGCCGGTGACGATGGTGATCATGACGGTGCTTCGGAGATGGAGATCACAAGCACAAGATGATGATGGCCATATCATATCACTTATATTGATTGCATGTGATGTTTATCTTTTATGCATCTTATCTTGCTTTGATTGATGGTAGCATTATAAGATGATCTCTCACTAAATTACAAGATAAAATTGTTCTCCCTGAGTATGCACCATTGCCAAAGTTCGTCGTGCCCAGACACCACGTGATGATCGGGTGTGATAAGCTCTACGTCCATCTACAACAGGTGCAAGCCAGTTTTGCACACGCAGAATACTCAGGTTAAACTTGACGAGCCTAGCATATGCAGATATGGCCTCAGAACACTGAGGCCGAAAGGTCGAGCGTGAATCATATAGTAGATATGATCAACATAGTGATGTTCACCATTGAAAACTACTCCATTTCACGTGATGATCGGTTATGGTTTAGTTGATTTGGATCACGTGATCACTTAAAAGATTAGATGGATGTCTTTCTAAGTGGGAGTTCTTAAGTAATATGATTAATTGAACTTAAATTTATCATGAACTTAGTACCTGATAGTATCTTACTTGTCTATGTTTGATTGTAGATAGATGGCCCGTGTTGTTGTTCCATTGAATTTTAATGCGTTCCTTGAGAAAGCAAAGTTGAAAGATGATGGTAGCAATTACACAGACTGGGTCCGTAACTTGATGATTATCCTCATTGCTGCTCAGAAGAATTACGTCCTGGAAGCACTGCTGAGTACCAGGCCTGCTGCTGATGCAACTGCAGATGTTAAGAACGCCTGGCAGAGCAAAGTTCAGTGTGCCATACTTTACGTCTTAGAACCGGGACTTCAACGATGTTTTGAACGACATGGAGCATATGAGATGTTCCCAGGAGTTGAAGTTAATATTTCAAGCAAATGCCCGGATTGAGAGATATGAAGTCTCCAATAAGTTCTACAGCTGCAAGATGGAGGATAATAGTTCTGTCAGTGAACATATACTCAGAATGTCTGGGTACCATAATCACTTAACTCGGCTGGGAGTTAATCTTCCGGTTGACAGTGTCATTGACAGAATTCTACAATCACTGCCACCAAGCTACAAGAGCCTCATGATGAACTATAATATGCAAGGGATGAATAAATCAATTTCCGAGCTCTTCACAATGCTAAAGGCAGCGGAGGTAGAAATCAAGAAGGAGCATCAAGTGTTGACGGTCAATAAGACCACCAGTTTCAAGAAAAAGGGTAAAGGGAAGAAGAAGGGGAACTTCAAGAAGAACAGCAAGCAAGTTGCTGCTCAGGAGAAGAAACCCAAGTCTGGACCTAAGCCTGAAACCGAGTGTTTCTACTGCAAGCAGACTGGTCACTGGAAGCGGAACTTGAAGGAAATATGCCCTAGAGGCAATAATAAAGTTATTATTTATTTCCTTATATCATGATAAATGTTTATTATTCATGCTAGAATTGTATTAACCGGAAACATAATACATGTGTGAATACATAGACCAACAGAGTGTCACTAGTATGCCTCTACTTGACTAGCTCGTTAATCAAAGATGGTTATGTTTCCTAACCATGAACAAAGAGTTGTTATTTGATTAACGAGGTCACATCATTAGTAGAATGATCTGATTGACATGACCCATTCCATTAGCTTAGCACCCGATCGTTTAGTATGTTGCTATTGCTTTCTTCATGACTTATACATGTTCCTATAACTATGAGATTATGCAACTCCCGTTTACCGGAGGAACACTTTGGGTACTACCAAACGTCACAACGTAACTGGGTGATTATAAAGGAGTACTACAGGTGTCTCCAATGGTAGATGTTGGGTTGGCGTATTTCGAGATTAGGGTTTGTCACTCCGATTGTCGGAGAGGTATCTCTGGGCCCTCTCGGTAATGCACATCACATAAGCCTTGCAAGCACTGCAACTAATATGTTAGTTGTGAGATGATGTATTACGGAACGAGTAAAGAGACTTGCCGGTAACGAGATTGAACTAGGTATTGGATACCGACGATCGAATCTCGGGCAAGTAACATACCGATGACAAAGGGAACAACGTATGTTGTTATGCGGTCTGACCGATAAAGATCTTCGTAGAATATGTAGGAGCCAATATGGGCATCCAGGTCCCGCTATTGCTTATTGACCGGAGACGTGTCTCGGTCATGTCTACATTGTTCTCGAACCGTAGGGTCCGCACGCTTAACGTTACGATGACAGTTATTATGAGTTTATGCATTTTGATGTACCGAAGGTTATTCGGAGTCCCGGATGAGATCACGGACATGACGAGGAGTCTCGAAATGGTCGAGACGTAAAGATTGATATATTGGAAGCCTGTGTTTGGGCACCGGAAGTGTTCCGGGTAAAATCGGGATTTTACCGGATTACCGGGAGGGTTACCGGAACCCCCCGGGAGGCAAATGGGCCTATTGGGCCTTAGTGGAAAAGAGAGAAGGGTCAGCCCACAGGCTAGCCGGCCGAACCCCCCTTCCCTAGTCCTATTAGGACTAGGAGAAGGGGACGGCCCCCCTCTCTTCTCTTTCTCCCGAAGAGTCCTATTAGGAATAGGATTTGGGGGAAGGAGTCCTACTCCCGGTAGGAGTGGGACTCCTCCCTGCGCCTCCCTCCTAGCCGGCCGACCCCCTTGCCCCTGGTCCTTTATATACGGGGGCAGGGGGCACCCCATAGACACACAACTTGATCCTTGAGATCGTTCCTTAGCCGTGTGCGGTGCCCCCTGCCACCAAATTCCACCTCGATCGTACCGTTGTGGTGCTTAGGCGAAGCCCTGCGTCGGTAGTACATCAAGATCGTCATCACGCCGTCGTGCTGACGGAACTCTTCCTCGACGCTTTGCTGGATCGGAGTCCGAGGAACGTCATCGAGCTGAACGTGTGCTAAGAACTCGGAGGTGCCGGAGTAACGGTGCTTGGATCGATTGGATCAGGAAGAAGACGTACGACTACTTCCTCTACGTTGTGTGATCGCTTCCGCAGTCGGTCTGCGTTGGTACGTAGACAACACTCTCCCCTCTCGTTGCTGTGCATCACCATGATCTTGCGTGTGCGTAGGAAAAATTTTGAAATTACTGCGTTCCCCAATAGTGGCATCCGAGCCTGGTTTTATGGTTTGATGTTATTTGCACGAGTAGAACACAAGTGAGTTGTGGGCGATACAAGTCATACTGCCTACCAGCATGTCATACTTTGGTTCGGCGGTATTGTTGGTTGAGACGATCCGGACCAACCTTACGCGTACTCTTACGCGAGACCGGTTCCCTCGACGTGCTTTGCACATAGATGGCTTGCGGAAGACTGTCTCTCCAACTTTAGTTGAACCAAGTGTGACTACGCCCGGTCCTTGAGAAGGTTAAAATGGAGTCTATTTGACGAACTATCGTTGTGGTTTTGATGCGTAGGTGAGATGAGTTCTTACTTAAGCCCGTAGCAGCCACGTAAAACTTGCAACAACAAAGTAGAGGACGTCTAACTTGTTTTTGCAGGGTATGTTGTGATGTGATATGGTCAAGGCATGATGCTGATTTTATTGTATGAGATGATCATGTTTTGTAACTAAGTTATCGGCAACTGGCAGGAGCCATATGGTTGTCGCTTTATTGTATGCAATTCAATCGCGATGTAATGCTTTACTAGATTACTAAATGGTAGTAATAGTCGTGGAAGCATAAAATTGGCGAGACGACAACGTTGCTACGATGGACATCAAGGTGGCGCGCCGGTGACAATGGTGATCATGACGGTGCTTCGGAGATGGAGATCACAAGCACAAGATGATGATGGCCATATCATATCACTTATATTGATTGCATGTGATGTTTATCCTTTTATGCATCTTATCTTGCTTTGATTGACGGTAGCATTATAAGATGATCTCTCACTAAATTATCAAGAAGTGTTCTCCCTGAGTATGCACCGTTGCCAAAGTTCGTCGTGCCCAGACACCACGTGATGATCGGGTGTGATAAGCTCTACGTCCATCTACAACGGGTGCAAGCCAGTTTTGCACACGCAGAATACTCAGGTTAAACTTGACGAGCCTAGCATATGCAGATATGGCCTCGGAACACAGAGACCGAAAGGTCGAGCGTGAATCATATAGTAGATATGATCGACATGACGATGTTCACCATTGAAAACTACTCCATCTCACGTGATGATCGGTTATGGTTTAGTTGATTTGGATCACGTGATCACTTAGAGGATTAGAGGGATGTCTATCTAAGTGGGAGTTCCTAAGTAATTTGATTAACTGAACTTAAACTTATCATGAACTTAGTACCTGATAGTATCTTGTTTGTTTATGTTGCTTGTAGATAGATGGCTCGTGCTATTGTTCCGTTGAATTTTAATGCGTTCCTTGAGAAAGCAAAGTTGAAAGATGATGGTAGCAATTACACGGACTGGGTCCGTAACCTGAGGATTATCCTCATTGCTGCACAGAAGAATTACGTCCTGGAAGCACCGCTGGGTGACAGGCCTGCTGCTGGAGCAACACCAGATGTTATGAACGTCTGGCAGAGCAAAGCTGATGACTACTCGATAGTTCAGTGTGCCATGCTTTACGGCTTAGAATCGGGACTTCAACGACGTTTTGAACGTCATGGAGCATATGAGATGTTCCAGGAGTTGAAGTTAATATTTCAAGCAAATGCCCGAATTGAGAGATATGAAGTCTCCAATAAGTTCTATAGCTGTAAGATGGAGGAGAACAGTTCTGTCAGTGAGCATATACTCAAGATGTCTGGGTATAATAATCACTTGATTCAGATGGGAGTTAATCTTCCAGATGATTGCGTCATTGACAGAATTCTCCAATCACTACCACCAAGCTACAAGAGCTTCGTGATGAACTATAATATGCAAGGGATGAACAAGACTATTCCCGAGCTCTTCGCAATGCTGAAAGCTGCGGAGATAGAAATCAAGAAGGAGCATCAAGTGTTGATGGTTAGCAAGACCACTAGTTTCAAGAAAAAGGGTAAAGGGAAGAAGAAGGGAAACTTCAAGAAGAACAGCAAGCAAGTTGCTGCTCAAGAGAAGAAACCCAAGTCTGGACCTAAGCCTGAAACTGAGTGCTTCTACTGCAAGCAGACTGGACACTGGAAGCGGAACTGCCCCAAGTATTTGGCGGATAAGAAGGATGGCAAAGTGAGCAAAGGTATATGTGATATACATGTTATTGATGTGTACCTTACTAGAGCTCGCAGTAGCACCTGGGTATTTGATACTGGTTCTGTTGCTAATATTTGCAACTCGAAACAGGGACTACGGAATAAGCGGACACTAGCAAAGGACGAGGTGACGATGCGCGTGGGAAACGGTTCCAAAGTCGATGTGATCGCAGTCGGCACGCTACCTCTACATCTACCTTCAGGATTAATATTAGACCTAAATAATTGTTATTTGGTGCCAGCGTTGAGCATGAACATTATATCTGGATCTTGTTTAATGCGAGACGGTTATTCATTTAAATCAGAGAATAATGGTTGTTCTATTTATATGAATAATATCTTTTATGGTCATGCACCTTTGAAGAGTGGTCTATTCTTGTTGAATCTCGAAGATAGTGATACACATATTCATAATGTAGAAGCCAAAAGATGCAAAGTTAATAATGATAGTGCAACTTATTTGTGGCACTGCCGTTTAGGTCATATCGGTGTAAAGCGCATGAAGAAACTCCATACTGATGGGCTTTTGGAATCACTTGATTATGAATCACTTGGTACTTGCGAACCGGTACTATGGAGAGAGCAACAGATTTGTTGGAAATCATACATACCGATGTATGTGGTCCGATGAATATTGAGGCTCGCGGCGGATATCGTTATTTTCTCACCTTCACAGATGATTTAAGCAGATATGGGTATATCTACTTAATGAAACATAAGTCTGAAACATTTGAAAAGTTCAAGGAATTTCAGAGTGAAGTTGAAAATCATCGTAACAAGAAAATAAAATTTCTACGATCTGATCGTGGAGGAGAATATTTGAGTTACGAGTTTGGTGTACATTTGAAAAATTGTGGAATAGTTTCGCAACTCACACCACCCGGAACACCACAGCGTAATGGTGTGTCTGAACGTCGTAATCGTACTTTACTAGATATGGTGCGATCTATGATGTCTCTTACTGATTTACCGCTATCATTTTGGGGTTATGCTTTAGAGACGGCCGCATTCACGTTAAATAGGGCACCATCAAAATCCGTTGAGACGACGCCTTATGAACTATGGTTTGGCAAGAAACCAAAGTTGTCGTTTCTTAAAGTTTGGGGCTGCGATGCTTATGTGAAAAAGCTTCAACCTGATAAGCTCGAACCCAAAGCGGAGAAATGTGTCTTCATAGGATACCCAAAGGAAACTGTTGGGTATACCTTCTATCACATATCCGAAGGCAAGACATTCGTTGCTAAGAATGGATCATTTCTAGAGAAGGAGTTTCTCTCGAAAGAAGTGAGTGGGAGGAAAGTAGAACTTGACGAGGTAACTGTACCTGCTCCCTTATTGGAAAATAGTACATCACAGAAAAATGTTTCTGCGACACCTATGCCAATCAGTGAGGAAGTTAATGATGATGATCATGAAACTTCAGGGCAAGACTCTACTGAACCACGTAGATCAACCAGAGTGAGATCCGCACCAGAGTGGTACGGTAATCCAGTTCTGGAAGTCATGCTACTAGATCATGATGAACCTACGAACTATGAAGAAGCGATGGTGAGCCCAGATTCCGCAAAGTGGCTTGAGGCCATGAAATCTGAGATGGGATCCATGTATGAGAACAAAGTATGGACTTTGGTTGACTTGCCCGATGATCGGCAAGCAATTGAGAATAAATGGATCTTTAAGAAAAAGACTGACGCTGACGGTAATGTTACTGTCTATAAAGCTCGACTTGTCGCAAAAGGTTTTCGACAAGTTCAAGGGGTTGACTACGATGAGACTTTCTCACCCGTAGCGATGCTTAAGTCCGTCAGAATTATGTTAGCAATTGCCGCATTTTATGATTATGAGATATGGCAGATGGATGTCAAAACTGCATTCCTGAATGGATTTCTGGAAGAAGAGTTGTATATGGTACAACCAGAAGGTTTTGTCGATCCAAAAGGAGCTAACAAAGTATGCAAACTCCAGCGATCCATTTATGGACTGGTGCAAGCATCTCGGAGTTGGAATAAACGCTTTGATAGTGTGATCAAAGCATTTGGCTTTATACAGACTTTTGGAGAAGCCTGTATTTACAAGAAAGTGAGTGGGAGCTCTGTAGCATTTCTGATATTATATGTGGATGACATATTGCTGATTGGAAATGATATAGAATTTCTGGATAGCATAAAGGGATACTTGAATAAAAGTTTTTCGATGAAAGACCTCGGGGAAGCTGCTTACATATTAGGCATAAAGATCTATAGAGATAGATCAAAACGCTTAATTGGACTTTCACAGAGCACATACCTTGACAAGATTTTGAAGAAGTTCAAAATGGATCAAGCAAAGAAAGGGTTCTTTCCTGTGTTACAAGGTGTGAAGTTGAGTCAAACTCAATGCCCGACCACTGCAGAAGATAGAGAGAAAATGAAAGATGTTCCCTATGCTTCAGCTATAGGCTCTATCATGTATGCAATGCTGTGTACCAGACCTGATGTGTGCCTTGCTATAAGTTTAGCAGGGAGGTACCAAAGTAATCCTGGAATGGATCACTGGACAGCGGTCAAAAACATCCTGAAATACCTGAAAAGGACTAAGGATATGTTTCTCGTATATGGAGGTGACAAAGAGCTCACCGTAAGAGGTTACGTTGACGCAAGCTTTGACACTGATCCGGACGATTCTAAATCGCAAACCGGATACGTGTTTACTTTAAACGGTGGAGCTGTCAGTTGGTGCAGTTCTAAACAAAGCGTCGTAGCGGGATCTACATGTGAAGCAGAGTACATAGCTGCTTCGGAAGCAGCAAACGAAGGAGTCTGGATGAAGGAGTTCATATCTGATCTAGGTGTCATACCTAGTGCATCGGGTCCAATGAAAATCTTCTGTGACAATACTGGTGCAATTGCCTTGGCAAAGGAATCCAGATTTCACAAGAGGACCAAACACATCAAGAGACGCTTCAACTCCATCCGGGATTTAGTCCAGGTGGGAGACATAGAGATTTGCAAGATACATACGGATCTGAATGTTGCAGACCCGTTGACTAAGCCTCTTCCACGAGCAAAACATGATCAGCACCAAGGCTCCATGGGTGTTAGAATCATTACTGTGTAATCTAGATTATTGACTCTAGTGCAAGTGGGAGACTGAAGGAAATATGCCCTAGAGGCAATAATAAAGTTATTATTTATTTCCTTATATCATGATAAATGTTTATTATTCATGCTAGAATTGTATTAACCGGAAACATAATACATGTGTGAATACATAGACCAACAGAGTGTCACTAGTATGCCTCTACTTGACTAGCTCGTTAATCAAAGATGGTTATGTTTCCTAACCATGAACAAAGAGTTGTTATTTGATTAACGAGGTCACATCATTAGTAGAATGATCTGATTGACATGACCCATTCCATTAGCTTAGCACCCGATCGTTTAGTATGTTGCTATTGCTTTCTTCATGACTTATACATGTTCCTATAACTATGAGATTATGCAACTCCCGTTTACCGGAGGAACACTTTGGGTACTACCAAACGTCACAACGTAACTGGGTGATTATAAAGGAGTACTACAGGTGTCTCCAATGGTAGATGTTGGGTTGGCGTATTTCGAGATTAGGGTTTGTCACTCCGATTGTCGGAGAGGTATCTCTGGGCCATCTCGGTAATGCACATCACATAAGCCTTGCAAGCACTGCAACTAATATGTTAGTTGTGAGATGATGTATTACGGAACGAGTAAAGAGACTTGCCAGTAACGAGATTGAACTAGGTATTGGATACCGACGATCGAATCTCGGGCAAGTAACATACCGATGACAAAGGGAACAACGTATGTTGTTATGCGGTCTGACCGATAAAGATCTTCGTAGAATATGTAGGAGCCAATATGGGCATCCAGGTCCCGCTATTGGTTATTGACCGGAGACGTGTCTCGGTCATGTCTACATTGTTCTCGAACCGTAGGGTCCGCACGCTTAACGTTACGATGATAGTTATTATGAGTTTATGCATTTTGATGTACCGAAGGTTGTTCGGAGTCCCGGATGAGATCACGGACATGACGAGGAGTCTTGAAATGGTCGAGACATAAAGATTGATATATTGGAAGCCTGTGTTTGGGCACCGGAAGTGTTCCGGGTAAAATCGGGATTTTACCGGATTGCCGGGAGGGTTACCGGAACCCCCCGGGAGGCAAATGGGCCTATTGGGCCTTAGTGGAAAAGAGAGAAGGGGCAGCCCACAGGCTAGCCGGCCGAACCCCCCTTCCCTAGTCCTATTAGGACTAGGAGAAGGGGCCGGCCCCCCTCTCTTCTCTTTCTCCCGAAGAGTCCTATTAGGAATAGGATTTGGGGGAAGGAGTCCTACTCCCGGTAGGAGTGGGACTCCTCCCTGCGCCTCCCTCCTAGCCGGCCGACCCCCTTGCCCCTGGTCCTTTATATACGGGGGCAGGGGGCACCCCATAGACACACAACTTGATCCTTGAGATCGTTCCTTAGCCGTGTGCGGTGCCCCCTGCCACCAAATTCCACCTCGATCGTACCGTTGTGGTGCTTAGGCGAAGCCCTGCGTCGGTAGTACATCAAGATCGTCATCACGCCGTCGTGCTGACGGAACTCTTCCTCGACGCTTTGCTGGATCGGAGTCCAAGGAACGTCATCGAGCTGAACGTGTGCTAAGAACTCGGAGGTGCCGGAGTAACGGTGCTTGGATCGGTTGGATCGGGAAGAAGACGTACGACTACTTCCTCTACGTTGTGTGATCGCTTCCGCAGTCAGTCTGCGTTGGTACGTAGACAACACTCTCCCCTCTCGTTGCTGTGCATCACCATGATCTTGCGTGTGCGTAGGAATTTTTTTGAAATTACTGCGTTCCCCAACAGAACTGCCCCAAGTATTTGGCGGATAAGAAGGATGGCAAGGTGAACAAAGGTATATGTGACATACATGTTATTGATGTGTACCTTACTAGAGCTCGCAGTAGCACCTGGGTATTTTATACTGGATCTGTTGCTAATATTTGCAAGTCGAAACAGGGACTACGGATTAAGCGAACACTAGCAAAGGACGAGGTGACGATGCGCGTGGGAAATGGTTCCAAAGTCGATGTGATCGCGGTCGGCACGCTACCTCTACATCTACCTTCGGGATTAATATTAGGCCTAAATAATTGTTATTTCATGCCAGCATTGAGCATGAACATTATATCTGGATCTTGTTTGATGCGAGACGGTTATTCATTTAAATCAGAGAATAATGGTTGTTCTATTTATATGAGTAATATCTTTTATGGCCATACACCCTTAAAGAGTGGTCTATTTTTGATGAATCTCGATAGTAGTGATACACATATTCATAATGTTGAAGCAAAAGATGCAGAGTTGATAATGATAGTGCAACTTATTTGTGGCACTGCCGTTTAGGTCATATCGGTGTGAAGCGCATGAAGAAACTCCATACTGATGGACTTTTGGAATCACTTGATTATGAATTACTTGGTACTTGCGAACCGTGCCTCATGGGCAAGATGACTAAAACGACGTTCTCCGGAACTATGGAGAGAGCAACAGATTTATTGGAAATCATACATACATATGTATGTGGTCCGATGAATGTTGAGGCTCGTGGCGGATATCGTTATTTTCTCACCTTCACAGATGATTTAAGCAGATATGGGTATATCTACTTAATGAAGCATAAGTCTGAAACATTTGAAAAGTTTAAAGAATTTCAGAGTGAAGTTGAAAATCATCATAATAAGAAAATAAAGTTTCTACGATCTGATCGTTGAGGAGAATATTTGAGTTACGAGTTTGGTCTACATTTTAAACAATGCGGAATAGTTTCGCCACTCACGCCACCCGGAACACCACAGCGAAATGGTGTGTCCCAACGTCGTAATCGTACTTTACTAGATATGGTGCGATCTATGATGTCTCTTACAGATTTACCGCTATCATTTTGTGGATATGCTTTAGAGACAGCCGCATTCACGTTAAATAGGGCACCATCGAAATCCGTTGAGACGACGCCTTATGGACTGTGGTTTGGCAAGAAACCAAAGTTGTCATTTCTGAAAGTTTGGGGCTGCGATGCTTATGTGAAAAAGCTTCAACCTGATAAGCTTGAACCCAAATCGGAGAAATGTATCTTCATAGGATACCCAAAGGAGACTATTGGGTACACCTTCTATCACAGATCCAAAGGCAAGACATTCGTTGCTAAGAATGGATCCTTTCTAGAGAAGGAGTTTCTCTCGAAAGAAGTGAGTGGGAGGAAAGTGGAACTTGACGAGGTAACTGTACCTTCTCCTCTATTGAAAAGTAGTTCATCACAGAAATCAATTTCTGTGACGCCTACACCAATTAGTGAGGAAGTTAATGATGATGATCATGGAACTTCAGATCAAGTTACTACTGAACCTCGTAGATCAACCAGAGTAAGATCCGCACCAGAGTGGTACAGTAATCCTGTTCTGGAAGTCATGCTACTAGATCATGATGAACCTACGAACTATGAAGAAGCGATAGTGAGCCCAGATTCCGCAAAATGGCTTGAGGCCATGAAATCTGAGATGGGATCCATGTATGAGAACAAAGTATGGACTTTGGTAGACTTGCCCGATGATCGGCAAGAAATTGAGAATAAATGGATCTTCAAGAAGAAGACTGACGTTGACGGTAATGTTACTGTCTATAAAGCTCGACTTGTTGTAAAAGGTTTTCGACAAGTTCAAGGGATTGACTACGATGAGACCTTCTCACCCGTAGCGGTGCTTAAGTCTGTCCGAATCATGTTAGCAATTGCCGCATTTTATGATTATGAAATTTGGCAAATGGATGTCAAAACTGCATTCCTGAATGGATTTCTGGAAGAAGAGTTGTATATGATGCAACCAGAAGGTTTTGTCGATCCAAAGGGAGCTAACAAAGTGTGCAAGCTCCAGCGATCCATTTATGGACTGGTGCATGCCTCTCGGAGTTGGAATAAACACTTTGATAGTGTGATCAAAGCATTTGGTTTTATACAGACTTTTGGAGAAGCCTATATTTACAAGAAAGTGAGTGGGAGCTCTATAGCATTTTTGATATTATATGTGGATGACATATTACTGATTGGAAATGATATAGAATTTCTGGATAGCATAAAGGGATACTTGAATAAGAGTTTTTCAATGAAAGACCTCGGTGAAGCTACTTACATATTGGGCATCAAGATCTATAGAGATAGATCAAGACGCTTAATTGGACTTTCACAAAGCACATACCTTGACAAAGTTTTGAAGAAGTTCAAAATGGATCAAGCAAAGAAAGGGTTCTTGCCTGTGTTACAAGGTGTGAAGTTGAGTAAGACTCAATGCTCGACCACTGTAGAAGATAGAGAGAAAATGAAAGATGTTCCCTATGCTTCAACCATAGGCTCTATCATTTATGCAATGATGTGTACCAGACCTGATGTGTGCCTTGCTATAAGTCTAGCAGGGAGGTACCAAAGTAATCCAGGAGTGGATCACTGGACATCGGTCAAGAACATCCTGAAATACCTGAAAAGGACTAAGGATATGTTTCTCATTTATGAAGGTGAAAAAGAGCTCATCGTAAACGGTTACTTTGATGCAAGCTTTGACACTGATTCGGACGATTCTAAATCGCAAACCGGATATGTTTTTACATTGAACGGTGGAGCTGTCAGTTGGTGCAGTTCTAAACAAAGCGTTGTCGCGTGCTCTACATGTGAAGCGGAGTACATAGCTGCTTCGGAAGCAGTAAATGAAGGAGTCTGGATGAAGGAGTTCATATCCGATCGAGGTGTCATACCTAGTGCATCGGGTCCAATGAAAATCTTTTGTGACAATACTGGTGCAATTGCCTTGGCGAAGGAATCCAGATTTCACAAAAGAACCAAACACATCAAGAGACGCTTCAATTCCATCCGGGATTTAGTCCAGGTGGGAGACAAAGAAATTTGCAAGATACATACGGATCTGAATGTTGCAGACCCGTTGACTAAGACTCTTCCACGAGCAGAACATGATCAGCACCAAGGCTCCATGGGTGTTAGAATCATTACCGTGTAATCTAGGTTATTGACTCTAGTGCAAGTGGGAGACTGAAGGAAATATGCCCTAGAGGCAATAATAAAGTTATTATTTATTTCCTTATATCATGATAAATGTTTATTATTCATGCTAGAATTGCATTAACCGGAAACATAATACATGTGTGAATACATAGACAAACAGATTGTCACTAGTATGCCTCTACTTGACTAGCCCATTGATCAAAGATGGTTATGTTTCCTAACCATAGACATGAGTTGTCATTTGATTAAGGGGGTCACATCATTAGGAGAATGATGTGATTGACATGACCCATTCTGTTAGCTTAGCACCCGATCGTTTAGTATGTTCCTATTGCTTTGTTCATGACTTATACATGTTCCTATGACTATGAGATTATGCAACTCCCGTTTATCGGAGGAACACTTTGTGTGCTACCAAACATCACAACATAACTGGGTGATTATAAAGGTGCTCTACAGGTGTCTCCAAAGGTATTTGTTGGGTTGGCGTATTTCGAGATTAGGATTTGTCACTCCGATTGTCGGAGAGGTATCTCTGGGCCCTCTCGGTAATGCACATCACTTAAGCCTTGCAAGCATTGCAACTAATGAGTTAGTTGCGGGATGATGCATTACAGAATGAGTAAAGAGACTTGCCGATAACGAGATTGAACTAGGTATTGAGATACCGACGATCGAATCTCGGGCAAGTAACATACCGATGACAAAGGGAACAATGTATGTTGTTGTGTGGTTTGACCGATAAAGATCTTCGTAGAATATGTGGGAGCCAATATGAGCATCCAGGTTCCGCTATTGGTTATTGACCGGAGACATGTCTCGGTCATGTATACATAGTTCTCGAACCCGTAGGGTCCGCACGCTTAACGTTACGATGACAGTTATATTATGAGTTATATGTTTTGATGTACCGAAGGTTGTTCGGAGTCCCGGATGTGATCACGGACATGACGAGGAGTCTCGAAATGGTCGAGACATGAAGATTGATATATTGGAAGCCTATGTTTGGATATCGAAAGTGTTCCGGGTGAAATCGGGATTTTACCAAAGAACCGGGAGGTTACCGGAACCCCCCGGGAGGTAAATGGGCCTTAGTGGGCCTTTACGGAGAAGAGGAGAGGCGGCTAGGGCTGGGCCGCGTGCCCCTCCCCCCTAGTCCGAATAGGACAAGGAGAGAGGGGCGGCGCCCCCCCCCTCCTTCTCTCCCTCCTCTTTCCCCCTCCCGAATCCTATTCCAACTAGGAAAGGGGGGGAGTCGTACTCCCGGTGGGAGTAGGACTCCTCCTGGCACGCCCTCTCCCTGGTCGGCCGCACCCTCCCCCCTTCTCCTTTATATAAGGGGGCAGGGGGCACCCCATAGACACAACAATTGATCAAGTCGATCTTTTGGCCGTGTGCGGTGCCCCCCTCCACCATAGTCCACCTCGATAATACTGTAGCGGTGCTTAGGCGAAGCCCTGCGTCGGTAGAACATCAACATCGTCACCACGCCGTCGTGCTGGCGAAACTCTTCCTCAACACTCGGCTGGATCGGAGTTCGAGGGACGTCATCGGGCTGAGCGTGTGCTGAACTCGGAGGTGCCGTACGTTCGGTACTTGATCAGTCGGATCATGAAGACGTATGACTACATCAACCGCGTTGTGCTAACGCTTCCGCTTTCGGTCTACGAGGGTACGTGGACAACACTCTTCCCTCTCGTTGCTCTGCATCACCATGATCTTGCGTGTGCGTAAGAATTTTTTTTGAAATTACTGCGTTACCCAACAAAAGGTGGCGGGCGCCCCCCCCCCCCTAGCCCAATCTGAATTGGGTGGGGGGTCGGCCCCCCTTCCTTCCCTCTCTCTCCCCCTTCCTTCTCTCCTACTCCAACTAGGGAAAGGGGGGAATCCTACTTCCGGTGGGAGTAGGATTCCCCCTAGGGCGCGCCATAGAGAGGGCCGGCCCTTCACTCCTTTATATACGGGGGAGGGGGCACCACATAGACACACAAGTTGATCTCTTAGCCGTGTGCAGTGCCCCCTGCACAGATTTCCACCTCGTTCATATCGTTGCAGTGCTTAGGAGAAGCCCTGCGCTGGTAGCTTTATCATCACCGTCATCACGCCGTCGTGCTAACAAAACTCTCCCTCGACACTCAGCTGGATCTAGAGTTCGTGGGACGTCACCGAGCTGAAAGTGTGCAGATCACGGAGGTGCCGTACCTTCGGTGCTAGGATCGGTCGGATCATGAAGACGTACGACTACATCAACCGCGTTGTCATAACGCTTCCGCTTTCAGCCTACGAGGGTACGTAGACACACACTCCCCTCTCATTGTTATGCATCTCCTAGATAGATCTTGCGTGATCGTATGATTTTTTTTTGAAATACTGCGTTCCCCAACAAGGGTTCCTCTTCCCGGCAGTAGCATCACGTCCTTGGCCGTGGACGCCCGGTGTTTCTCTTCAGCGGCCGACGACTCTTGCTCCTCGTCGTTCTGCAGCCTCTCCTGATGTCCTTGCTGCTCATTCTTCAGTGGCTGCTTCAGGTGGCTTTCCCGCTGTTTTTCAGGTGTCCTAGGTTGCATCGGTGTGTCATATGAGGTGTGCTCATGTCCTAGGAGGTTGTGCTCTGTGCCTGTTCCAGAACTCGAGGTCGGCATCTCTCCTGCTCTAGGGTGAGCGTCTTTCATGTCCGTCGGCGCCGCCTTTCGATCCAAGGCGAGAGGGTAGGGTCCCTCTACGGCGAGAGCGAAGGAAGATGCTTGGATTCCTCCAACCTTAGACTCAGTCATGTCCACAACTCCACTCTGTTTCTGCATGTCCTCGTTGTGTTCATGCTGCTCGCAATCCTTGGTTCTTGTTTGCTGCGGCCGGCGGCGTGTACTAGCTTGGGCTTCCTTTTCTTTATGTTTTGAGCTAGTATACTTGCGTTGAGTTGTAAGCTTTCTAGGGTGCTTCCTTCTATCGTTCGGCCGATGTGCTTGATGATGTGTTGTAATTTCTGGCCGGTTGATGGCTTTGTTAATTCAAAGCCGGGCTCATCGCGAGCCTTCGTTCTAATAAAAATAATTATGATGAAAACAAGGAACACCATGAAACGACTTTAATAAAATGACCAAGAAAAGGACCACACTTCATCAAACTACCCATATGTTTTCAAATGATTTGGATCACTGACAGCAAAAACATCATTGCAACTAACCATGAGTCAAGAATGATTTATATCGATCCGATTACAAAATTAATTCACTGAAATTACACAAGGATTTACATTGAAAGTACACTGACAATCCAGTGTAATTACATATAATAGAAACCAAATGAGGAACTGCAAATTACATGATTATGCACGGTAGTCAGCGTAAAAAGAAGTGATGACATACATGTTAATTACACTAAATTTACAGTAGAATTACACTGCAATTTAGACTGGAAAATACACTACATAGACTATAAGAACAAAAATTCAGGTTAATTACACTTAATACACAGGTTAAACACTTAGTGTAATTATATTGCAAATTACACTGAATTTACAGTGTAATTACACTGCAATTTGGACTGCAAAATTTTAGTACGTAGACTGTAACTACAAAAAAATAGGTTAATTCACTGAAAATTACAGTGTATTTGCATTGCAAATTAGACTAGAAAGTTTCAGTGCATAGACTGTAAGTACAAAAATTCAGGTTAATTACACATAATAGAAAGTTTAATTACACTGAAAGTACAGTGTAATTACACTGCAAATTAGACCGGAAAATTCCAGTGCATAGACTGTAAGTACAAATATTACAGGTTAGCTAAAACACTAATTTATAATGTAAATTAATGGTGGGGTTAAGCCCTTGTTCAGTTTAACACAAATTGCAAGTTACAAGAAACGAAATTACAGTGAGAGAAAAGACTATATACCAGAACCAACAGTAAAAATATCACTGTAAATTTGAACTGAAAACTGCATTTGTACTAATACATTTACATTGGAGTACAGATGAAACTATACTAAAAATTCCCTCAAAATTACACTAGAAATTACAATCCAAAACACCAAAACTAAAACTGATTTTTTTTAGACCAACACGTACACATCACGAGACTCAACCGACCAGGAGATTCAACATTTGCATGCCTACATCTATCATCATTAAACTACTTAAAGTGCAACACATTGGAAGCACACAATTCAGTTAAATGTACCACCATGTAAACAAAAGTGCAACACACTGAAAGCACACAATTCAGTTAAATCTACCACACTAACAGCCGCCAACGGATCTACACCGCTAATTTAAAGCCCGCCACAGGGAAACTACGTCTACAATCTGAAGAAGAAATCAAAATAGACAAGAGGAATGCACCGCTAAATTTACATGTGCAACAAAAAATGCCACACACGAGAAATGCAAATAGACGAATACAACGAGACAATCAACCAGATGTAGCAAATCACACAGAGATATGAAGGGAAAATGAAACAGGGGGCAGGGGGTGCTTGCAAACCGACAACCTCAGGTTCCGTAGATTTTTGCATCATTTTTACTCGAGGGTACTATATATCAACCCAGGACGCATCATCAAGCTTGTTAGTACTAGTACATGAGGCTAATATATCAACCCGGCATTCACTACACTGAACTGAAGCATGGCACCATTTTTACACAAGGGTAGCTAATATATCAACCCGGCATTCACTACACTGAACTTAAGCATGGCGTCAGATCACTATCTTGATCCTGGAATTCATGCAGCCCGCTGGCGACGGCGACGACGCCAGGTGCACAGCGGCTCCAAATTTAAATATAAAGAGAAAGGGTAACATTTGACGAGCGCGCGGAGCGAGGCCCGTCGCCGGTAGGTTTGGGCCGAAGCGGGGGGCGAAGGCCCCCTCCCCCCTCCCCCCGGCGGACCTAGGTCACCTACGTTATATATACCTTTTATAAGCCGTCGCTCAATATAAGTTGATCAGTTGCAAATCCCCGATGTATGCTAGTGGGCGAGAGAGTGACAGAGTGATGGTGCTAGTCTGTTAGTGAGCGAGAGAGAGAGAGAGAGCACGCGCGCTTTGTCTCGGTGAAACTACTCAGAGCCGACACTTCTGTGGCCGATTCTTGCACGATGGTCGTCGATCCGATGGGCGGCCGTTCGGGCACATCTATTACGAAAGTACTATGCATCCGATACTCACCGGCCGACTAATGGGTTGCTGGGCAGGCCCTCCAAAAGCATTCAAAAATCAGACTACATGGCTACGGTGATGTATCCTGCCCATGGGCTAAAGCACGAGCGTATACCAGCTGTTTTGTCGGTGTCAACTCTGTCTAGTTGTCTGCCGAGTGTAGCCTCTCTGCACAAAACAATCATGTACTATGTGATGTTTGAAAAATCACCAGAAAAATGATGAGAGGACAAGGGATCAAAATCACTCTGAAGCTTAATAGTGCAATATCTCAGCAGCAGACACAGATAGCATGAGAACCTACTCAGCTAGTAATTCAGGCAAGTTAGACTTATTTATTTTCCACAAAAAAAAGTTAGACTTGTTTTTTGTTTCTTTTTTATGATGGAGGAAAGTTAGATTTAAACAGTACATCACCACATAAGTCGGAGGTTCAGACTAGTCGAAGAGAAACATCGTCAGAATCAGTGGCGGAGCCAGCCAACTCAAGGAGGCGGGGCAAAGCCTACATATAGTAACGTTGTCCAGCATTTGCCCCTATAATTAATGATATTAATCATGGTTTAGTGAACTACTTAGTGGAGAATGGCCGGAGCAGCCCGGGCAGCTGCCCAGGGTCGCCGGGAGGTAGCTCCGCCCCTGGTCAAAATTACTAACCCACACAGCGTATAAACCATTTCATTCGCAAAAAAATATATAAACCATTTAATGCTGACGGTTTTTTTCTTCATGAGTACCGATGGCTACTGAGCCCTCATCATATAAGAAAAAAAATATCAAATGCCAATGATACGCACTGCTTATTAAGCTTACCACAGAGCTACTGCCCATACAAAGGCACCTTTCTCGGCAACATGTGGCGCAATCTTAGGGTTGTTGTAGGTGTTCTTTTGATGCCCTTTCACTCCCTAGTTCGAGCATTTCTCATCGTGTGTTTTCAACTTGGATTTATAAGAACGACTTGCTGTCAGTTTTCAGTAAAATTAGTATTAATCGTGTATTCTGAAAGTTACCGACACTGCATTGCGGCACTGGGTTATTATTTCTCGTTACATAATTTATTTTACCTGGATTTATATGAACAACTTGCTGGTACTCCTTCTGTTTCAGAATATCTTATATTTTAGAACGGAGAGAGTAGTATTTTCTGCAGTTCAGTGCAGAGTATCGTCTCCTCCGGTGGATCGAGAAACTGCTGCCCTCCAAGCTTCCGGAGTACCGAACTTTAAACATAAATCAACAAGCGAACGTACTCAAAAATTACCCCATGCCAGCCAGCATCCGCCGTGGCCCGCGCCCGACCACGTGTGAATTGTCACGACTCACCTCCGCCGCCGCCCGCCTGAGCTGATTCCCTCATCCGCCGCCGCCGCCTCTCCTCCTCCACCTCGCCGCCCTCGAGCTGCTGTGCTCCTGGCGACGCCGGCCATTGGGGATGCCAAGCCTCCACTCCACTCCACCACGCCCATGTCCCGCATCCGCATCCGCAGCCGCCTCTTCTCCTCCTGCGCCACCACCCCGCCGCCCGCACGCTCCTGGTCTCCCCACACCGCCTTCGCCGCGGCCACAGAGCGCGCCCTCGCCGGGAAGCTCAGCGGGGAGGACGCACGCCACCTGTTCGATGAATTGCTGCAGCAGGCCACCCCGGTCCCCGAGCGCTCCCTGAACGGATTCCTCACTGCCCTCGCCCGTGCGCCGGACTCCGCCACTTTCAGAAATGGCCCTGCCCTCGCCATCGCCCTCTTCAACCGCCTGTGCCGAGAAGAAGCCGGCTCGCGGGTGGCGTGGCCCACGGCCTGCACCTACACCATCCTCATGGACTGCTGCTGCCGGGCGCGTCGCCCGGATCTAGGGCCTGCTTTCCTTGGGCGCCTCCTCAGGACGGGCCTGAAGACAAACCAGATCGTCGCCAACACCCTCCTCAAGTGCCTCTGCTACGCCAAACGGACGGATGAGGCTGTCAATGTATTGCTTCACAAGATGTCAGAGCTCGGCTGTGTGCCTGATGCCATCTCATACAACACAGTTCTTAAGAGCTTATGTGAAGATAGCAGAAGCCAGGAAGCACTCGACCTGCTCCGGACGGTGGCAAAAGAAGGAGGTGTCGGCTCTCTCGATGTGGTATCCCATAGCACTGTCATCCATGGCTTCTTTAAGGAAGGCGAAACAGGCAAGGCATGCAATCTATTCCATGAAATGACACATCAAGGGATTGTGCCCAATGTGATGACATATAACTTGATTATTGCTGCGTTGTGCAAGGCCAGAGCAATGGACAAGGCAGAGCTGATCCTTCAGCAGATGGTTGATAACGGTGTTCGACCCGATACAGTTACTTGCAGCTCGCTCATGTCTTCCCTTTGCAAGCATGGAAGAAGCAAAGAAGTTGCAGAAATTTTTGACTCCATGACTGCCAAGGGCCTCAAACCTGATATCGTCGCATACTCTATTCTGCTTCATGGATATGCCACTGAAGGATGCCTTGATGATATGATTGATCTCTTCAATTCAATGAAAAACAACGGTATTGAAGCCACTTGTCTAGTTTTCCACATATTAATTGGTGCATATGCTAAATGTGGAATGATGGATGAGGCTATGCTCATATTTACTGAAATGCGGCGACAAGGAGTGAGTCCGGATGTATTCACCTATACAACTGTAATAGTCTCACTTTGTCGAACGAGTAGACTGGCCGATGCTATTGACAAATTCGATGAGATGATTGCCATTGGAGTACAGCCAAACAGACCTGTTTAGCGGTCCCTAATTCAGGTTTGTTGTATAAATGGTGATGCGGTTAAAGCTAAGGAGCTGGTTTCTGAAATGATGAACAAAGGTATTCCTCGTCCTGACATTGCGTTCTTCACTTCAATAATAAATAGTCTATGCAAAGAAGGAAGGGTTATGGATGCACAAAATATCTTTGACTTGCTTGTTGCCATAGATGAGAGGCCTAATGTCATTACATTTAATTCACTAATTGACGGATATTGCTTAGTTGGCGAGATGGATAAAGCATTCAGAGTACTTGATGCCATGAAATCAGTTGGTGCTGAGCCTGATATTGTTACATACAATACACTTGTTAATGGCTATTGTAGAAATGGAAGGATTGACGATGACTTGGCTTTGTTCAGGGAAATGCCATGTAAGGGAATAAAACCTGACACTGTTGCATATTGCATCATACTAGATGGGTTGTTTCATGCCGGGAGAATTGTCGTTGCAAGGAAAATGTTCCATGAGATGATCGAAAGTGGAACAATAGTGGGCATTCCCATATACAATATAACACTTAAAGGCCTTTCTAGAAATAACTGTGCACACGAAGCGATAGCCATGTTCCAGAAATTAGGTGCAATGAATGTGAAGTTTGATATTGTCACACTCAATACCATGATTAATGCATTGTACAAGGTTGGAAGAAAAGAAGAAGGTAAGGATTTGTTTGCTGCAATATCAGCCAGCGGGTTGGTGCCTAATGCTTCCACTTACAGCATAATGATAATAAATTATCTGAAGGAAGGATCAGTGGAAGATGCTAACAATATTTTTTCATCAATGGAGAAGAGTGGCATAGCTCCCAGTTCTCGTCTTATAAATTATATCATCAGAATATATTTGGAAAAAGGTGAGATCGCCAAGGCTGGATATTATTTGTCCAAGGTTGATGGGAAGAACATCTTACTTAAAGCTTCAACCACTACTAGGAAAAGGCCTACTAATGGCGCACCGGTTTTGCCTACTAATGGCGCATCACAGGTGCGCCATTAGTAGCACGCCACTAGTATTTTTTACTAATGGCGCACCACTGGTGCGCCATTAGTATCTGGTATACTAATAGCGCACCAACTAGTGCGCCATTAGTATGTAACAGCATGCGCCATTAGAGTGCCTTCCGGGGGGCCATACGTAAGCATGGCTTTGTCATACTAATGGCGCATTCTCTGTTGATGCGTCATTAGTATCCTTTGGCATACTAATGGCGCATCTGGTGGTGATGCGCCATTAGTATGAATATTTGGTTTTTTTTCCTTTTCTGATTTTTGCGCAGGTTATAAAATATATTATTAGACAGAATATAGACAGCAACATCAGATTCATCGAATACAATAGAAGATTAGTCTCCGAATACAATTCATCATATTAGTCTCCGAATTCAAAAGACCGAACAAAGATAAAACATTATAAGTCTCAAGACCGCGAGTATCGAGTTTGTCTTCATATTACAAGTCGATATCGATCATCTAAACTACCATCACATAGAAAAGAGCTCTGGTCATCACGATGAGCATCATCGCGATCAAACTGGTCTTCATCCGGTTCCTCCAACGCTCCCTCCTCTCTCCTGCTAGATAGCGGGCGTATCTAGATTCGGCCTCCGCCCTAGTGGTGTACCCTTTGTAACTATTACCGCTGAAATGGTGAACCTGTCTCCGACACTCCTCCCAGTCGTCGTAGACTCCGGAAACCTTACCCTTGTACACGACATACGACGGCATCTCTATGCACAAGCCAAACAACAGACAATACATAAGCAATATGTAAGTATGCAACAAAAGGATCGGAAGAGAAAAGCAAGACATTAATAGCACGATTCATGGTCCTACTAATAAATAGCATCGATTACATCTAAGTTGAACGACTGTCCAAACCAAAGAGACATATGAATTCATTAAAGTATAATTACAACATGAGCCAATCAATGTTTCAGAACTACACATCACTACTTTCGACTCGACTCATCAGACAGGAACGTGGATGAAGCCGCCGTCTGTCGTGATGGTCATGAAATCGCGGTCGTTGTCACCTTGCATTTGTAGCATTTCATCTATCTCACTATTGGACGGTTGATATCTGAGGAAGAACTGCCCCGAGGTATGAAGGACATCTTGATGGATGATGTCCGCAAACTCCGACTGGATGTGAAAGAATTCTTGTCTAAGGTCCGCGTCCTGGACTGCCGACAAGCTCGCGGCCCAATCTTTGAGATTATCTGGTAGCAGAAGTTGATGATGGTCCCTTACGATCGCCCGCATGTGATGGAGGGCGTAGTAGGCATCCTTCTGACCGCCAGGCGGCTGCTTGACGCAGCAGAACTTCGTATTGTGTGAGAACATGTGCTTGTCGTACTTACGAACTGCCCTGGTGAAGGTGCCTCCAGATTTGGCGTAGGCGGGGAGAACATCATCAAGAACTTTCTTGACATTTGTGTAGTCTATCTTGGAGTTACGGTTCGGATCTAAATACATGGCCATGGAATATTTCGGGGTTAAGAGGATGAGTGTGCAATGTGTGTCACTGCACAGAACACGGAATGCTCGAAGAAAAAAGAACGATCGAAATCTAAGAAATCATATGTTACGGGGCGGTTAAGGGATGACTTACTCGGGAAAGTAAGCCACAAGGAAGTTATCCTTATCTGGGTTTGCCAGAATGACGCCTTCGAGGTGTGAACTCGCAACTTGGCGGTCCCCAGCGCTGCTCAAGTGCTTGGCACGCATGTAGAAGGGGTCGACTATCACGATGTCCGGGGTCTTGTCTCTAATGATCCGCATCTCCATACTCAGCAAAAACAGCCGAACGAAGGTGTAGTGCAGCGGATGAAGGTTAAACATAGCAAAGATGTCATCAAACCGCAGGACGATCGTACCCCCGATGTCGCCATCCACAAAGCCCTTGCCCTCTGGCACCTTGGCCACGAAAACCGGGTATGCCACATCCTTCTCTCTGAGACGCCGCTTCTCCAAAGAAAGAACACTGTCATGCAGACTCCGCATAGCACCGGTTGCAGCATTCAGCATATTTGGCGGTAGCATCGCCCTACCTGCCACATGCACCCTCCTCGAGATATCCTTAGGTGAAGGTGGCCCGTCCTGAGCACGGATCAAACTCGGTTCCAGCTGGCTCGCATCGGCGCCCTTGTTAGTCTTTCGTTTCCGTCCCTTCTTCTTGATCTCCTGTAATGGGACCGAGTTCTGCTCATAGACCGCCTTCTTGAGCGTGTTGGGGCTGATAATATTTCGCACCTCAGCTATCTGAGGCTCGGTGAAGGCGGGAGCTGGAGGCGTTGTTGGAAATATGCCCTAGAGGCAATAATAAATTGATTATTATTATATTTCCTTGTTCATGATAATCGTTTATTATCCATGCTAGAATTGTATTGATAGGAAACTCAGATACATGTGTGGATACATAGACAACACCATGTCCCTAGTAAGCCTCTAGTTGACTAGCTCGTTGATCAATAGATGGTTACAGTTTCCTGACCATGGACATTGGATGTCCTTGATAACGGGATCACATCATTAGGAGAATGATGTGATGGACAAGACCCAATCCTAAGCATAGCACAAGATCGTGTAGTTCGTATGCTAAAGCTTTTCTAATGTCAAGTATCATTTCCTTAGACCATGAGATTGTGCAACTCCCGGATACCGTAGGAATACTTTGGGTGTGCCAAACGTCACAACGTAACTGGGTGGCTATAAAGGTACACTACGGGTATCTCCGAAAGTGTCTGTTGGGTTGGCATGAATCGAGACTGGGATTTGTCACTCCGTGTGACGGAGAGGTATCTCTGGGCCCACTCGGTAGGACATCATCATAATGTGCACAATGTGATCAAGGAGTTGATCACGGGATGATGTGTTACGGAACGAGTAAAGAGACTTGCCGGTAACGAGATTGAACAAGGTATCGGGATACCGACGATCGAATCTCGGGCAAGTATCATACCGATAGACAAAGGGAATTGTATACGGGATTGATTAAGTCCTTGACATCGTGGTTCATCCGATGAGATCATCGTGGAACATGTGGGAGCCAACATGGGTATCCAGATCCCGCTGTTGGTTATTGACCGGAGAACGTCTCGGTCATGTCTGCATGTCTCCCGAACCCGTAGGGTCTACACACTTAAGGTTCGATGACGCTAGGGTTATAAAGGAAGTTTGTATGTGGTTACCGAATGTTATTCCGAGTCCCGGATGAGATCCCGGACGTCACGAGGAGTTCCGGAATGGTCCGGAGGTAAAGATTTATATATGGGAAGTCCTGTTTTGGTCACCGGAAAAGTTTCGGGGTTTATCGGTAACGTATCGGGACCACCGGGAGAGTCCCGGGGGTCCACCAAGTGGGGCCACCTGCCCCGGGGGGCCACATGGGCTGTAGGGAGTGCTCCTTGGCCTACATGGGCCAAGGGCACCAGCCCCACTAAGGCCCATGCGCCTAGAAGGGGAGAGGGGGCAAACCCTAAGGGCATATGGGCCCTAAGGCCCATACACCCTGCGCCTCCCTCTCCTCCCCCCACTTGGCCGCCACCCCTTGGCCATCTAGGGCTGCCGCCCCCCTTTGGGGTGGGAACCCTAGAGGGGGCGCAGCCCCTCCCCTTCCCCTATATATATGAGGCCTAGGGGGCTGCCCATAACACACGCGATCCGATCTCTCGTTGGTGCAGCCCTGCATCTCTTCTTCCTCCTCTCCCGTGGTGCTTGGCGAAGCCCTGCAGGATTGCCACGCTCCTCCACCACCACCACGCCGTTGTGCTGCTGCTGGATGGAGTCTTCCTCAACCTCTCCCTCTCTCCTTGCTGGATCAAGGCCTGGGAGACGTCACCGGGCTGTACGTGTGTTGAACGCGGAGGTGCCGTCCGTTCGGCACTAGGATCATCGGTGATTTGGATCACGACGAGTACGACTCCATCAACCCCGTTCTCTTGAACGCTTCCGCTTAGCGATCTAGAAGGGTATGTAGATGCACTCTCCTTCCCCTCGTTGCTAGTCTCTCCATAGATAGATCTTGGTGACACGTAGGAAAATTTTGAATTTCTGCCACGTTCCCCAACAGTGGCATCATGAGCTAGGTCTATTGCGTAGATTCTATGCACGAGTAGAACACAAATTAGTTGTGGGCGTTGATATTGTTCAAAATGCTCACCGTTACTAGTCCAATCTTGATTCGGCGGCATTGTGGGATGAAGCGGCCCGGACCAACCTTACACGTACTCTTACGTGAGACCGGTTCCACCGACAAACATGCACTAGTTGCATAAGGTGGCTAGCGGGTGTCTGTCTCTCCCACTTTAGTCGGATCGGATTCGATGAAAAGGGTCCCTATGAAGGGTAAATAGAAATTGGCATATCACGTTGTGGTCTTTGCGTAGGTAAGAAACGTTCTTGCTAGAAACCCATAGCAGCCACGTAAAACATGCAAACAACAATTAGAGGACGTCTAACTTGTTTTTGCAGGGTATGCTACGTGATGTGATATGGCCAAAAGGATGTGATGAATGATATATGTGATGTATGAGATTGATCATGTTCTTGTAATAGGAATCACGACTTGCATGTCGATGAGTATGACAACCGGCAGGAGCCATAGGAGTTGTCTTTATTTATTTCTGACCTGCGTGTCAACATAAACGTCATGTAATTAATTTACTTTATTGCTAACCGTTAGCTGTAGTAGTAGAAATAATAGTTGGCGTGACAACTTCAAGAAGACACGATGATGGAGATCATGATGATGGAGATCATGGTGTCATGCCGGTGACGAAGATGATCATGGAGCCCCAAGATGGAGATCAAAGGAGCTATATGATATTGGTCATATCATGTCACTACTATTTGATTGCATGTGATGTTTATCATGTTTATACATCTTATTTGCTTAGAACGACGGTAGTAGATGATCCCTCTTTAAAATTTCAAGAATGTGTTCCCCCCTAACTGTGCACCGTTGCTACAGTTCGTCGTTTCGAAGCACCACGTGATGATCGGGTGTGATAGATCCTTACGTTCACATACAACGGGTGTAAGACAGTTTTACACATGCAAAACACTTAGGGTTGACTTGATGAGCCTAGCATGTGTATAGACATGGCCTCGGAACACAGAAGACCGAAAGGTCGAGCATGAGTCGTATGGTAGATACGATCAACATGAAGATGTTCACCGAGGTTGACTAGTCCGTCTCACGTGATGATCGGACACGGCCTAGTTGACTCGGATCATGTAATCACTTAGATGACTAGAGGGATGTCTATCTGAGTGGGAGTTCATAAGATGAACTTAATTATCCTGAACATAGTCAAAAGGTCTTCGCAAATTATGTCGTAGCTCGCGCTTTAGTTCTACTGTTTAGATATGTTCCTAGAGAAAAATTAGTTGAAAGTTGAGAGTAGCAATTATGCGTACGAGGTCCGTGAACTGAGGATAGTCCTCATTTGCTTCATAGAAGGCTTATGTCCTTAATGCACCGCTCAGTGTGCTGAACCTCGAACGTTGTTTGTGGATGTTGCGAACATCTGGCATACACGTTTTGATAACTACGTGATAGTTCAGTTAAACGGTTTAGAGTTGAGGCACCAAAGACGTTTTGAAACATCGCGAAACATATGAGATGTTTTGAGGGCTGAAATTAGGATTTCAGGCTCGTGCCCATGTCAAGAGGTATAAGACCTCCGACGATTTTCTTAGCCTGCAAACTAAGGGAGAAAAGCTCAATTGTTGAGCTTGTGCTCAGATTGTCTGAATACAACAATCATTTGAATCGAGTGGGAGTTGATCTTCCAGATGAGATAGTGATGTTTCTCCGAAGTCATTACCACCAAGCTGCTAGAGCTTCGTGATGAACTATGATATATCAGGGACATATATGATGATCCTTGAGATATTCGCGATGTTTGACACCACGAAAGTAGAAGTCAAGAAGGAGCATCAATTGTTGATGGTTAGTGAAACCACTAGTTTCAAGAAGGGCAAGGGCAAGAAGGGATACTTCATGAAACAGCAAATCAGCTGCTGCTCTAATGAAGAAACCCAAAGTTGAACCCCAACCCGAGACTAAGTGCTTCTATAATAAGGGGAACAACCACTAGAGCAGAATTACCCTAGATACTTGGTAGATGAGAAGGCTGTCGATGGAAGTATATTGGATATACATTATGTTAATGTGTACTTTACTAGTACTCCTAGTAGCACCAGGGTATTAGATACCAGTTCGGTTGCTAAGTGTTAGTAACTCGAAATAAAAGCTACGGATTAAACGGAGACTAACTAAAGGTGAGCTGACGATATGTGTTGGAAGTGTTTCCAATGTTGATATGATCAAGCATCGCACGCTCCCTCTACCATCGAGATTGGTGTTAAACCTAAATAATTGTTATTTGGTGTTTGCGTTGAGCATAGACATGATTGGATTATGTCTATCGCAATATGATTATTCATTTAAGGAGAATAATGGTTACTCTATTTATTTGAATAATACCTTCAATGGTCTTGCACCTAAGATGAATAATTTATTGAATCTCGATCGTAGTGATACACATGTTCATGCCAAAGATATAGGATAGTAATGATAGTACCACCTACTTGTGGCACTGCCACGTAATTCATATCGGTATAAAACGCATGAAGAAGCTCCATGTTGATGGATCTTTGGGCTCACTCGTTTTGAAAAGTTTGAGACATGCGAACCATGTCTATTGGTGTATATGCATGAAGAAACTCCATGCAAATGGACCGTTTGGACTCACTTGATTTTTGAATCATTTGAGACATGCAAATCATACCACATGGGCAAGATGACTGAAAGCCTCGTTTTCAGTAAAATGGAAAGCAACTAGTTGGAAGTAATACATTTTGATGTGTGCAGTCCAATGAGTGCTGAGGCATGTAGTGGATATCATTATGTTCTTACTTCATAGATGATTTGAGTAGATGTTGAGTATATTTACTTGATAAATCACGAGTCTGAATTATTGAAAGGTTCAAGTAATTTCAGGGTGAAGTTGAAAGATCGTCGTGACAAGAGGATAAAAGATCTATGATATGATCATAGAGATGAATATCTGAATTACGAGTTTGGCATAGAATTAAGACATTGTGGAAATTGTTTCACAACTGATACAGCCTGGAACACCATAGTGTGATGGTGTGTCCAAACATCATAACTGCACCCTATTGGATATGATGCATACCATGATGTCTCTTATCGAATTACCATGATAGTTTATGGGTTAGGCATTAGAGACAACCACATTCACTTTAATAGGGCACCACGTAATTACCGATGAGATGACACCGAATGAACTATGGTTTAGAGAAACCTAAGCTGTCATTTCTTAAAAGTTTGGGGCTGCGACGCTTATGTGAAAAGTTGATAAGCTCGAACCCAAAGCGGATAAATGCATCTTCATAAGACACCCAAAATAGTTGGGTATACCTCCTGTCTCAGATCCGAAAGCAATAAGGGATTGTTTCTAGAATCGGGTCCTTTCTCAAGGAAAAGTTTCTCTCGAAAGAATTGAGTGGGAGGATGGTGGAGACTTGATGAGGTTATTAAACCGTCTCTTCAACTAGTGTGTGGCAGGGCACAAGAAGTTGTTCCTGTGGCACCTACACCAATTGAAGTGGAAGCTTATGATAGTGATCATGAAACTTCAGATCAAGTCACTACCAAACCTCGTAGGACGACAAGGATGCGTAGTACTTCTGAGTGGTACGTAATCCTGTCTTAGAAGTCATGTTGCTAGACAACAATGAACCTACGAGCTATGGAGAAGCGGTGGTGGGCCTGGATTCCGATAAATGGCTCGAGGTCATAAAATCCGAGAGAGGATCCATGTATGAAGACAAAGTGTAGACTTTGGCGGAATGGCTCGATGGTCGTAAGGCTGTTGAGTACAGATGTATTTTAAAAGGAAGACGGACAATGATGGTATGTTTCACCATTAAGAAAGCTCGACTTGTCGTTAAGATGTTTTCCGACAAGTTCAAGGAGTTGACTACGATGAGACTTTCTCACTCGTAGCGATGCTAAGAGTCTGTTGGAATTATATTAGCAATTACTGCATTATTTATGAAATCTTGCAGATAGGATGTCAAAACATTGTTTCCTCGATGATTTTCTTGAGGAAAGGTTGTATGTGATACAACTGGAAGGTTTTGTCAATCCTGAAATATGCTAATAAGTATGCAAAGCTCCAGCAATCCTTCTAAGGAATGGAGTGAGTATCTCAGAGATGGAATGTATGCTTTGATCAAAGATTTTGGTGTATACAAAGTTTATGAGAAACTTGTATTTCCAAAGAAGTGAGTGGGAGCACTATAGAATTTCTGATGAGTATATGTTGTTAACATATTGTTGATCAGAAATGATGTGGAATTTCTGGAAAGCATATAGGGTTATTTGAAAAGTGTTTTTTCAATGGAAAGCCTGGATTAAGCTACTTGAACATTTAGCATCAAGATCTATAAGGATAGATCAAAGCGCTTAATGGAACTTTCAAATGAGCGCATACCTTGACATGATCTTGAAGGTGTTCAAGATGGATCAGTCAAAGAAGGAGTTCTTGCCTGAGTTGTAAGGTATGAAGTTAAGACTTAAAGCTCGACCATGGCAGAATAGAGAGAAAGGACGAAGGTCGTCCCCTATGCTTAAGACGTAGGCTCTACAGTATGTTATGATGTGTACCGCACCTGAAGTGTGCCTTGCCATGAGTCAGTCAAGGGGTACAAGAGTATTCCAAGAATGGATCACAGGACAGCGGTCAAAGTTATCCTTAGTAACTAGTGGACTAAGGAATTTTTCTCGATTATGGAGGTGGTAAAAGAGTTCGTCGTAAAGGGTTACGTCGATGCAAGCTTAACACCTATCCGGATAGCTCTGAGTAGAGATACCGGATACGTATAATGGAGCAACAATTTAGAATAGCTCCAAGTAGAACAGTTATTTGGAATAGCTCCAAATAGAACGTGGTAGCTACATCTAGGAGATGACATAGAGATTTGTAAAGCACACACGGATCTGAAAGGTTCAGACCCGTTGACTAAAACCTCTCTCACAAGCAACATGATCAAACCTAGAACTCATTGAGTGTTAATCACATAGTGATGTGAACTAGACTACTGACTCTAGTAAACTCTTGGGTGTTAGTCACATGGCGATGTGACCTGTGAGTGTTAATCACATGGCGATGTGAACTAGATTATTGACTCTAGTGCAAGTGGGAGACTGTTGGAAATATGCCCTAGAGACAATAATAAATTGATTATTATTATATTTCCTTGTTCATGATAATCGTTTATTATCCATGCTAGAATTGTATTGATAGGAAACTCAGATACATGTGTGGATACATAGACAACACCATGTCCCTAGTAAGCCTCTAGTTGACTAGCTCGTTGATCAATAGATGGTTACGGTTTCCTGACCATGGACATTGGATGTCGTTGATAACGGGATCACATCATTAGGAGAATGATGTGATGGACAAGACCCAATCCTAAGCATAGCACAAGATCGTGTAGTTCGTATGCTAAAGCTTTTCTAATGTCAAGTATCATTTCCTTAGACCATGAGATTGTGCAACTCCCGGATACCGTAGGAATACTTTGGGTGTGCCAAACGTCACAACGTAACTGGGTGGCTATAAAGGTACACTACGGGTATCTCTGAAAGTGTCTGTTGGGTTGGCACGAATCGAGACTGGGATTTGTCACTCCGTGTGACGGAGAGGTATCTCTGGGCCCACTCGGTAGGACATCATCATAATGTGCACAATGTGCTCAAGGAGTTGATCACGGGATGATGTGTTACGGAATGAGTAAAGAGACTTGCCGGTAACGAGATTGAACAAGGTATCGGGATACCGACGATCGAATCTCGGGCAAGTATCATACCGATAGACAAAGGGAATTGTATACGGGATTGATTAAGTCCTTGACATCGTGGTTCATCCGATGAGATCATCGTGGAACATGTGGGAGCCAACATGGGTATCCAGATCCCGCTGTTGGTTATTGACCGGAGAACGTCTCGGTCATGTATGCATGTCTCCCGAACCCGTAGGGTCTACACACTTAAGGTTCGATGACGCTAGGGTTATAAAGGAAGTTTGTATGTGGTTATCGAATGTTGTTCAGAGTCCCGGATGAGATCCCGGACGTCACGAGGAGTTCCGGAATGGTCCGGAGGTAAATATTTATATATGGAAAGTCCTGTTTTGGTCACCGAAAAAGTTTCGGGGTTTATCGGTAACGTACCGGGACCACTGGGAGAGTCCCGGGGGTCCACCAAGTGGGGCCACCTGCCCCGGGGGGCCACATGGGCTGTAGGGAGTGTTCCTTGGCCTACATGGGCCAAGGGCACTAGCCCCACTAAGGCCCATGCGCCTAGAAGGGGAGAGGGGGCAAACCCTAAGGGCATATGGGCCCTAAGGCCCATACACCCTGCGCCTCCCTCTCCTCCCCCCACTTGGCCGCCACCCCTTGGCCATCTAGGGCTGCCGCCCCCCTTTGGGGTGGGAACCCTAGAGGGGGCGCAGCCCCTCCCCTTCCCCTATATATATGAGGCCTAGGGGGCTGCCCATAACACACGCGATCCGATCTCTCGTTGGTGCAGCCCTGCATCTCTTCTTCCTCCTCTGCCGTGGTGCTTGGCGAAGCCCTGCAGGATTGCCACGCTCCTCCACCACCACCACGCCGTTGTGCTACTGCTGGATGGAGTCTTCCTCAACCTCTCCCACTCTCCTTGCTGGATCAAGGCCTGGGAGACGTCACCGGGCTGTACGTGTGTTGAACGCGGAGGTGCCGTCCGTTCGGCACTAGGATCATCGGTGATTTGGATCACGACGAGTACGACTCCATCAACCCCGTTCTCTTGAACGCTTCCGCTTAGCGATCTACAAGGGTATGTAGATGCACTCCCCTTCCCCTCGTTGCTAGTCTCTCCATAGATAGATCGTGGTGACACGTAGGAAAATTTTGAATTTCTGCTACGTTCCCCGACAGGCGTGTCCTGAGAACTGAACGCTAGACGACGCCTGTTGCAATTGGATTTCTCCGCCGTACCAGCTAGATCACGGTCGTCTTGGTTGGGTTCTTGAGAAAGAGGCCCGCAGAACTCGTCAGCGTACCCATGTTCGGCAAAGTACTTATCAACTTTGGTAAATGTACCATCGTCGTTGTCGTCACCGTCCGGATCCTGTGCCATAGGGCTGTCCGGATCCTGTGCCATAGGGATGTCCGGCAGGTCCGGTAGCGTTGCGGCATTCTTGCCATGGCTTGGCGCCGGCACGACTGGCGGTCTTGTCTGTGGGGTGGTGTCCCCCGCCCCCAAACGAATCTGGCTCTTCGGCCAAAGCAGGGGCCAGTTTACGCAGGTGCTGAGGGTCATCTCATCTTCTTCGTCGGCCCCAACGGGTCGAATTGGAGGTAACAGCTCGTCGCAGCCTGGCAGCACCCGAACCACTTGAACCCTATACATTGTGGGTGGCATCGGATTACCGTGGAACCTGGGGTTTCCCGGTTGAACGATTCTACCCTTGGCGACATCGACCAACTCGGCGCCCACGAAGTGCAGAAGAGTGCAAGGAACGTCGGCCGTGCCCTGCGAAAACATGTACAGGGCGTCAGGGATGCCCAGTCAAAGGCAAGGAGATGAAGTCATCGGCCGAGAGGCTTAATTACCGTGATGCCGTCGAGCTCGGCTAATGTCGAGGCACCGCCAATGGCGGGCGTGCAACTGACGGAGGGGGCGCTTGCTAGCGAGGTGCCGGCCGGCGTACACCCGGGTGCATTAAGCTCCAATGCCCGTGCCGGCGCCGGAGACACGAATACCGCCTCCGTCGGAGACACCAATGGCGCCGCCGCCGGAGACACCAATGGAGCCGCCGCCGGAGACACCAATGGAGCCTATGCTGTGCGAGTTGCTGGCCGTGAAGCTGGGAACCGGGGGAGGCCCCTGTTGGCCGCCCGCAATCCACGTCGTCAGCCTATGAATCAACGTAGGCACCATGGCGTTGAGCGTCGTTCCAAGTTGTTGTTGCACTTGCTCTTGGACAAGCTCCGGAATCCGCGCCACTTGTGCCTTGAGTTCTTCAACCTCGCGCGTCTGGCTTTCCGAGCTGGTCTTTTTCTCCTTCCGCACACCAGCAGTATAGTATGACCCCCATTTTGTGGACAAGCCTTTGCCGGCCACACGACCAGCTGACGTCGGCTTAGTGAGCTTATCCTTGTTTTTCATTACGTTCAACGCCCTATTTAAAGGGGTGTCGAAAGGGGAGCTCTTAGAGGACCCCGCGCTACTGCTTTCAGTGTCCTGCGAAAGGAACGTGAACCATTTAGAAATATTGGGGATTAATTAGAGTGCAACCATATGGAGCTAATTACGCGGGGGTGTATTCCTTACCAGAAGAAGCTCAAGCGCCCTGGTCTTCGGATCCGTGGTAAGCTCCTTTGTTATCGGGTCCTCCTTGTACCGGGCCCTGACATAGTTCCTAGTCTGCTTGTCACTGCTGTATTTCTCGAAGCGGGGCGGTAGGCCTTGCTCGGCACGCTCCGCGTCCTCCTTGTCCCATATAGGCTCCGCCACTCTGTAACCGCCGGGACCGAGTTTGTGTTCCCCTAAGTTCAACTCCCGCATTTCTTTCCCCCACTGACTTGATGCGGAGGTTGCACTGCTCTCGCAGTTGATCTTGAACTCCTTGTACTCATCTTCGCTCATCAAAGGATATTTCGCCTTGATCTTCTCATAACTATCACCTTTATCAATCATTCTCTTCACCGTGCTTTTCCAAGTAGACAGGGCCATGCTCATCTTCGTGAGGGCGGCACTGTTCACTTTATTCCCTGAGAGGCGTGTGTTTTCAAATTCGGCGGGGAACTTGTATCATTCGTGCAGCTTCGTGAAGAGGAGGTTGCGCAAATTCCCTCAGTCCTTATGCCTAAGGTTCTCGGTGTTGATCGAGGCGGTGCTCCGGAGAATGCACCCGAGCTGAAGCGAGTACCCCTTGACTATATGTTTGGGCTCCGTTGGATTCCCGTCGGAGTCCACTTGAGTGAATTCCTCCTTGAGGGTGCAGAGCGCATTCGAGCGCCGGTCCTTCCTTTGCTTCTTCGGTTGGCTGCCATCTGTGTGTGCGCCGCCATCATCAGTGGTGGCATCCTCGGCGGCACCATCAGTGGTGTCATCCCCGACGCCACTAGGGGTTGTGTAATCAGGATCGGTGTCTTCCGCGGCGTCCTCATAGCGGTGAGGTTGTTCCTCCATCTCCTGGGACAGCTCCCAGAATTGCTTGCCGCCCGAACCACCGGCCTCATCGTTGTGGGCCATGTTTCGCTCTAAATAGGAAAAAAGTTTGGTCAAAAAGTTGGTTATTGTCAAGGAACAAGATCATGGTCTCATCATTTACGGTTTGTCGACACCGAGGCACCCTAAAAGCCTAAGCTTTCATCATTTAGGGTTTGTCGACGCCGAGGCACCCTAAAAGCCTAAGCGTACATCATTTAGGTTTTCATCGACACCGAGGCATCCAGGGCAGCCAAGTTAAGTTTTCATCATTTAGGGTTTATCGATGCCGAGGCACCCTAGGTTGGGCCTAATCACTTGGCACTAATCACTTGGCTCTATTGCCACCTATGGTTTAATGCAGCAAGAATAAAAGGGCAGTTGATCCTACTTAACTAAGTACTAAGATACCCCGACCCATGCATTAGTAGCAAGTACCTCATATGTCCGATTTTTAGCAAAGTCATGCTAAAATTCACGGAAAATTTCAGCATGACCTTTGCTGAAAATAGGACATATGGAGTACCCGAATTTGCCGGAACGGAAGTTAATCGACATTCCGGCAAACTCAAGGGCCTCTCGGGGTACCTGCAAAATCATCACGACACAATGGTCGGAGACAAAACCCATCCACAGACCATATGGTCCTCTGCTTTCATATGGACAAAAATCAGCTCAACTTATGTGAGCTTCCATTCCAGATATAATATGTCACCCAACAAAAAATTATAGTGTATGGATCATGGCATTTTTTATTCTACATTTTTATTCTATGGATCATGCCAGGAAATTATAGTCTATGTCATTTTCTGAAACATATTTTTGCAGAGCTAGGTCTATTTTGGTTCTGATGCATAGATCTACTCTGGTGCATATGTGGGTTTTTTTACTTACAAAATACAAAACTTCTATTATTTTTTTATTTTTAACCAGAGCCTAACCACCTCTACAGTTTACAAACTAATTCAGGTAATCACTAATCAAGAAGATTGGTGATACATATGATGGAATTGTCAGTTTAGTGTTCCACTATGATGCATTGGTTCACCTGTGATTTCCTGATGGCACTGGCCATACCTTTGGTCATTTTCGTTGTAAATATTCCAGAGTTTGACTGCAATGATGCTTAAACAGCAAGCTATTATCTTACTGATCTTGTACATATCTCCAAGTCTCTTGGGATCTTGTCCAATATTTTCTAAATGAGGCGATAGCTAAGGAAAACTAGTTCAGGCTTCTTGCTCCAGCTGGCAGACAAGTTAATGTAGAACTCTATTTTTTTTCTTAGCTGGCACAAGTTTGTCTAGTGTGAACCTCAACTAATAAAATTGTTGTGTGTTAGGACCATACACTAGAAAGCCTCACTGTCTGGCTTTCAAACTGTTAACCTGTTGTACTGTAAGTATAAAAGATAACAAACTAACATATGGAGATTGTGAGAGAACCTAGAAAAATGCACTCCTCTTATAGTGATGCACAAACTAGAAACTGTATACCAAACACACAAATAGAAACCCAGCTCCGGGAACTAGAGTAGCATATTCAGTAAATCAACTTGTAGTGGGAAGTACAACAAGTTAAATCAAGTAGTCAAAGACAATAGGATTAGTGTACTGAACCACGGAGCAGAGGTGGAGCGGAGACCGGAGTTGAGGTGGCCGGAGTTGAGGAAGACGACGGCGACCCAAGGAAGAGGACGAGGTGGATCCGGTGCTGTGCGGCTCCTCGGCGATGGCGGATTCGGTGCAGTCCCCCTCCTGGATTTGCTGCGACGCGAACAAGGACACTGTTACTGCTCTGCTCTGCTCTATGTAGCAAATCGACAGTAGCCAAGAACAGACCTTCCCAGCGGCGAGGTCCCGATGCGCAGCACCGACGAGATGGCGGACCCGGCCTTGCTCCGCAGCCATGGCAGGAAAGCACCGTCCTCCTTCACCTGCGGGGCGGCAAATTTGATTCCATCGACATTTAGCAAAGGGGCGGGGGGCGGGGGGATTTCTTCCTCTCTTTCTTTGCTTGCGGTGAACCCTAACTAGCCCAGATAGCTCACCTTGGGGATGGCTGCGAGGGGAGCCGGAGCGGGTGTGGAGCGGGCGCGGGGGTCGTCGGAGCGGGCGCGGGGGAGCCGGAGCGGGTGTGGAGCGGGCGCGGGGGTCGTTGGAGCGGGCCGGGGCTGGCAGCGGTGGCGGCGGCTAGGAACCCTAGCTGTCGCGCTCGGGAGGGAGGTTGACGCAGGCGGGGCCGCGGGAGGAGGGGGACGGCGAGGGCACGGGCACGGGCGGAGGGGGGACGGTGAGGGAGGTGGTCGGGTGCGGCGGGGGAAGCGAGCACGGCCGGGGACGGCGAGCACGGGAGAACTGGTGGGCGGTGGTGGTCAGGCACGGGTGAGACGAGGCAGGGGAGGGATTAGAGAAAAATGGAGATTGGGGATTTTAGTGTGGGGGAGGCTTAGCAATGGCGCACCATCCAGGGGTGCGCCATAAATAACTATTTTTTTGTATATCAATGGCGCACCACCCAGCGATGCGCCATTAGTAATTATTATTATTATTATTATTTGCATCGAATAAGTTTTTAGAAAATGAATATAAATAGGAAACAGTAATATTTTTTTATAAAAATAGTAATAATTTTTTTAAAAATATCATCAAATTTGTTATTTGAAAATATCATCAAATTTGTTTTTTTGGATTTTTTGTTGCATTCATTTGTGAATTGGTAAAACATTTATGAATATGAAAAAATATCATCAACAAACAACAACAACAACAACAACAAAGCCTTTAGTCCCAAACAAGTTGGGGTAGGCTAGAGGTGAAACCCATAAGATCTCGCAACCAACTCATGGCTCTGGCACATGAATAGCAAGTTTCCACGCACCCCTGTCCATAGCTAGCTCTTTGGTGATACTCCAATCCTTCAGGTCTTTCTTAACGGACTCCTCCCATGTCAAATTCGGTCTACCCCGCCCTCTCTTGACATTCTCCGCATGCTTTAGCCGTCCGCTATGCACTGGAGCTTCTGGAGGCCTGCGCTGAATATACCCAAACCATCTCAGCCGATGTTGGACAAGCTTCTCCTCAATTGGTGCTACCCCAACTCTATCTCATATATCATCATTCCGGACTCGATCCTTCCTTGTGTGGCCACACATCCATCTCAATATACGCATCTCCGCCACACCTAACTGTTGAACATGTCGCCTTTTAGTCGGCCAACACTCCGCGCCATACAACATTGCGGGTCGAACCGCCGTCCTGTAGAACTTGCCTTTTAGCTTTTGTGGCACTCTCTTGTCATAGAGAATGCCAGAAGCTTGGCGCCACTTCATCCATCCGGCTTTGATTCGATGGTTCACATCTTCATCAATACCCCCATCCTCCTGCAACATTGACCCCAAATACCGAAAGGTGTCCTTCCGAGGTACCACCTGGTCATCAAATTTGAAAAAATATTCATGAATTCAAAACGTGCCCATGAAATTTAAAAATATTCATGCATGAGTTCAAAAAATATTACTGTTTTGCAAAAAAGTAAAAAATATAAATATATATACTAACGACGCACCGTCTAATAGTGCGCCATTACTAGTTTAAACTAGTAATGGTGCACTGTGAAACGGTGCGCTATTAGTAGTTTTGCAAAAAAAAAGAATAAGAAAAAAATTACAGTAATGGCGCACTCTCTGCCAGGTGCGCCATTACTAGTTAGAACTAGTAATAGCGCATTGTCTACCTGATGCGCCATTAGTATATGTGGAAAAATAAAAAAAAATACTAGTGGCGCACCCTGTTTCTGGTGCGCCATTAGTGTCTTCCACACTAATGGGACACTAATGGCGCATCACCAACAGGTGCGCCATTAGTATCAATCCTATCTATAGTCCTTTTCCTAGTAGTGAACTACGTCGTTGATGTTGTCTCTCTTTTCAAAAAACGGGAAATATCAGGAGAATATCAAATTGCTTCCTGCAAAGTATCAGTTTTTTTATGGATTTGGTTGACTAGCTGGCTATCTCAGTACAGTCGAACTATTTTCTTGTCATAAGGCCTTCCTGCCAGTATAAGATATCCAAAGTGCCTGCTTGTAAAAAGTAGACACCTCGTATTTCATTGAGTACATTTTGTGGGGTGTCAAGATCACAAGATTGTGAAATATCTATGAGTATTTAATCTTCGACGGGTGAGGAAAGGTAGACCAAGTAGTCTAACACAAATGGTTGCGATCTGTTTTATATGTCAAAGCAAATGGGTCCTGGAAGAATCGACGATTGAGGTTGCTGATGCTATGTTTGGGAGGAGAACTGCCATCAGCCTCGCATTGGTTCACCTTGCTTTACACCTCTCCACTTCAGGTATACACAGATGCACAACAAGGTCTACCTCGAGTAATGAGTGCCTCCACCATACCCTTCCGTTTTGGTCTTCCGCTTTTTCAAATATCAACTTATTTTTACCTCACGGAATCCCAAAAATAGTAGAAAGTGAAACTCTTCTCATGTTCTTGCTCACTATTTGAGGAACAGTGTGCTTGAATGGAAACTGACTTTTTAAGGAATTGGGGTGGATTAGGAGACATTGTTTAATTAATTGCAATTGAAACTCTGAGATTGGATGAAGAAGTGGAAATATGGACTCTTAACTATCTGCTGGTGGTTGTTCCTTAGCTCAGTGAAAACGTCTTCACTATGTATGTTACTGCAACTATAGTTACATTACAGAACTTGTTTCAATCACATAGTTACCTAAGCTTCAGCCGAGTTACTCTTCATATGCAGCCTGTACAAGTTTGGATTTAGCCATTTTGTGGCATAATTTGATATCTACTTCAACCCTTCATTCAATATGTCCATGGTTATGTTGTAACTGCATTTAGGCAATAGTAGTTACACAATATTTGCATAGGAATAGTTGCACTAGAAACAGGTGTCCATTGTTGCTAACTGATATAATGGTTTATTTGGTACAGTTTTAGAAGTAGTCGTGGTCAACAAATGCTTTTCCAGTGTAAACATTTGTATACATTTTACATTTACAGATTTATTCTGACATCATTTGTGATCATGGCCTAGTGTAATGAAGCTCTGGACATGGAAATATCCATCCGTAGAAACAGCCATGAATAGCAATATAGCATCATTTGGATACCGAGGAAGGTTATCCGGCAGGTTTGTAATATCATCCCTGTCTTGATAACTTTCTTCTTGCTGTTATAAGCATGTACTGTAGAATTGTTTAGCCTGACCATGCTTCTTAATAGGAACACTTTTTGGCATGTCCGGCTTAGGGCCTGAACTTCTGTGTTCGCTTTTTTTTAAATGGGCAGCATCATTCATTCATTTAGCTAATTGTTCAGTACACACAATGGTCCTGATAATTTCAGGAGCCTCGTTATACCAACAGGACCCAACATCATGTACTGCTGATTTTGCCAGAACATGTACTGCCACATTAGAGACTCGATTTACATGAATAAACTGATAAGAAGCTTGAGGCCCTACTTTTGATATCAAACACAACTGCACCTATATGAGATCTATCAGCCATATTGCTCTGGTCAAACAATCAGATGTGTTGGCCCAGTGGGAACCAGGGTACCACGGCCCGTCTGCCTGTGGCCCGGGAGGCAGACCATGGTCAAATCTGTTCTACAAGCTGTCTCAGCCTACACCATGAGCCGGTCAAATCTGTTCTACAAGCTGTCAACGGATCAAGAGCCAGTCAAATCTGTTCTACAAGCTGTCCCAGCCTACACCATGAGCTGCTTCCAATTCCCAACAAATCTATGTAAGAAGTTGACCTCTGTTTCATCAAATTTCTGGTCGGCGCAGCAAACAGAGCACGGAAGGTGCATTGGCTTGGCTGGCAGAAGATGTGCCACGCAAAAGGAGATGGAGAATTGTGTTTCAGGGATTCTCAGGTTCTCAATCAAGCAATGCTAGCAGCAAAACAGGGTTGGCGCGTCCTAACTGAACCCAGTTCGCTGTGTGTCAGAGTTCTGAAGGCTAGATATTTCAAGGATAAAGATTTCTTCGATGCAGGATGTCCCAGGAGGGCCTCTTTCACTTGGCGCAGTATCATCTTTGGCAGAGAGCGACTGAAGAGAGGGATAATATGTCAAATCAGGGACAGCTCAACTATAGGCATCTGGCACAACAACTGGATACCCAGAGCCAGAGTTCGGCATCCTCTGTGAAGGAGAACTGAAACGAATGTTGGGACAGTTGAGGAATTCCTTGTAGCAACAAATGGGACGAGTAGCTCCAACAACTGTTCCATGCAAGCGACGTCGAGGGCATCGAACAAATAGCAGCTGGAGGTGTTGGAACCGAGGAGTCCCCGGCATGGATTTCACCAAAAATGATCTTCTCAATCAGGTCCTCTTAACACCTAGGAATGCAGCAAAAGAAATCCATAACGAGGGAGTTCCTTCTCCTGCAGTGCACATAAAGGTTGGATACCTCTTTGGGATTCAGATATTCCGAATAAAACCAAAATGCATGCCTGGCTCGTCTCTTTCACTTGTGATTATGCACTAGAGCAATCTGCAAGGATATAAGGTTTCGTCCAGATTCCGTTACTATTTTTTTACGGGGACCGTTTCTGTTACTACTGTGGTTCGTTACAAGTTTGGGTAACACATAAATCACAGCGACGTGTTACCGAATCCTGATGTACCATTGTCCTCTTTTTAGGTAAAATATTATTGGCTGATGGGTGTTGATGACTGGCGAGCTTCTTTCTGATTTTGGCTAGGAACAAGTCCGGAGTTGCCATTGCCGCACTCTGATGGCATTAGGTTTCAGGTGCAAATTCCAGACTGCAGACTCAGTGTCATCTGCAGTTGTTTGCTCCGTCCTCGTCTCCTCAAGGGTTCAACATTTTCACTAAAGCTGATGCACTAGAGATTTGTTAGATCTTTTTTACTGGCGCTGGATCGCCGATGCAGTAGAGAGATATGCTAGGGTGATGCATTGTTGTTGCCGTGTTCATTCTTTGCTTGTCGCCACAATAGCTGTAAAAAGAGATATTGTCGATGAAAATCACAAACTACCACTACTACTGCATTATCCAGAATGAAATTCCTGTACTTGAAAAAGACTTCAGAACAGCAGAGAGTACGTTTTGCTTGTGAGCACGCGTTCCTGTCTGCCAGTTTCGCTTCTTTGGAGAATCAACGCTGGAAGCCGGCAAAACAAAACAGCAGGGAGAAGATACGCACAGGAACAAGCTGAACAAGTTTTAGAAAGAAACCTCTCTGATTTGAGACAAGAGACTTTGCTTGTCTGGTTTGTAGTACTCCCTCCGTTCCATTAATGCAGTGCATATAGATTTATTTTTTTCGCAGGTCAAACTTTGAAGCTATTGGCACCCTTGAAATATGTTTTAGAAAATTAGTCTCAACCTTTAAAAGCTTATTAAACACCGTAAAATTGATTTTGGCTTCCTAGCTCTGGTGACCTTTTTATCTCTAGAATATTTTAAATTCATGGGTATCAAAAGAAATCCACAAAATTGTCAATGTGTTATTTGGGGATACACTATCATAGTGCCAATTTTCATAAAAAATGCCAAACATACAAATTCGTGCCAATTGCGTCTGTTATGTGGGGATACACGATCATAGACGTCTGGAAACTAGACACGGAGCTACAAAACCATGATAGGATTAACACTTCTGCTTCAGTACATGAGGCGGAAACCTTTTCTTCTAGATTCAAACTTTAGCTTCCAGTTTCATTTTAGTTTTCAGGGAAAGGAAGCATAGAAGTTGTGTGACAGGAAGAATCACACTCATTCTAAAAAGAAGAGGTAGGAGTAACAAAAATATCATACTCATCAGGTTGGATTGCTCCACTGCATATACGAATACGAATACAAAAAAGGAAGGCCATTCTCGAAAGTCCCCTTCTACTCTCGAGCTCATTTGAGCTTGGGATGAACATTAAATCCGAAAAAATGAAACAAAATTAAAAAAAATCTGAATTTTTTTGGTGCAAACTTTGACAAATATTTTGAGTGCCTGCGAATTTTCATCATGCACTGAAATCCCTGGAAGTCACAGCAAAAAATATCAAAATCAGTACTCCAAAATTCTTTCATAAATAGCATTCCGCAAAATGATTTTTTTGCCATGATTTCCACAAAGGTTATCTCCTGATAAAATTTTGGAAACAAACAAAACATTTGTCAAAGTTTGGCACAGAAAAATTTCAGAGTTTTTGGAATTTATTTATTTATTATTTTATTTTATTTTACTGTTTATAAGGGAGCATTTGAGATCGGGACTGGAAGATACTCCTCGTCCGGCCATTCTCACTTTCTCAGTGCAGAACCATCCGCCTCCACCTCCACCTAAGCCATCGCCATCCCCATCCGCCGCCGCCGCCGCTCATCGTCCTCCACCTAGCCAGTGTCCGGCCTCCGCCTCCGCCTCCGCCTCCGCCTCCGCCACTCCTCCTCCTCCACCTAGCCATTCTCCGACCCCTGCCTCCGCCACTCCTCCTCCCCCACCTCACCGATGCCCCGCCTCCGCCTCCGCCTCCGTCGCTTCTCCACCGCGCAGATGTTCCACCTCCTCCGCCGCAGCTCCTCCTCCACCTCCACCTCGCCGCCCTCGCGTTCCTGGTCTCCCCACGCCGCCTTTGCCGCCGCCACGGAGTGTGTCCGTGCCGGGACGCTCAGCCCTGAAGACGCGCACCACCTGTTCGACGAATTGCTACGGCAGGCCACCCCGGTCCCCGAGCGCTCCCTCAACGCCTTCCTTGCCGCCGTCGCCCGTGCGCCCGCCTCGGCCGCCTGCATTAGAGATGGCCCCGCCCTTGCCGTCGCTCTCTTCAACCGTGTGTGCCGAGAAGAAGCCGGCCTGCAGGTGGCAGCGCCCACAGTTTGCACCTACAACATCCTCATGGGCTGCTGCTGCCGCGCGCATCGCCCGGTCCTAGGGCTTGCCTTCTTTGGTCGTCTCCTCAGGACAGGCCTGAAGACAGAACAGATCACTGCCAACACCTTCCTCAAGTGCCTCTGCTACGCCAAACGGACGGAAGAGGCTGTGAACGTGCTGCTTCATGGGATGTCCGAGCTCGGCTGTGTGCCGGATGCAGTCTCATGCTCCATTGTTCTGAAGAGCTTATGCGAGAATAGCATGAGTCAGCGGGCACTCGACCTGCTCCACAGCAGGCACTCGACCTGCTCTTTCAGTGTGGTGGCATATAGCACAGTCATCCATGGCTTTTTTAAAGAAGGCAAAACAGGCAAGGCATGCAATCTATTCCATGAAATGACACATCGAGGGGTTGATCCTGATGTGGTGACGTACAACTCGATCATTAATGCATTGTGCAAGGCCAGAGCAATGGACAAGGCAGAGCTAGTCCTTCGGCAGATGGCCGATAAAGGTGTTCAGCCCAATACAGTGACTTATAATTGCATGATTCATGGATATTCCACGTCAGGGCGGTTGAAAGAGGCTGTTAAAATGTTGACAGAAATGACAAGCCGTGGTCTTATACCAGATATTGTTACTTACAATTCGTTGATGACTTCCCTTTGCAAGCATGGAAGAAGCAAAGAAGCGGCAGAAATATTTTATTCCATGACTGCCAAGGGCCACAAACCGAATGCTGCCTCGTACCGTATTTTGCTTAATGGGTATGCCACTGAGGGATGCTTTGCTGATATGATTGATCTCTTCAACTCAATGGAAAGCAATGGTTTTGTAGCCGACTGCCATGTTTTCACCATATTAATTGATGCATATGCTAAACGTGGAATGATGGATGAAGCTATGCTCATATTTACTGAAATGCGGGAAAAAGGAGTGAGTCCCGATGTATTCACCTATTACACTGTAATAGCCGCACTTTGCAGATTGGGTAGGCTGGCCGATGCTATGGACAGGTTCAATGAGATGACTGATATGGGTGTTCAGCCGAACACAGTTGTTTATCACTCCCTAATTCAGGGTTTTTGTATGCTTGGTGATTTGGTTAAAGCTAAGGAGTTGGTGTCTGAAATGATGAACAAAGGTATTCCTCGTCCTGACATTGCGTTCTTCAGTTCAATAATAAACAGTCTATGCAAAGAAGGAAGAGTTATGGATGCACAAGATATCTTTGAATTGGTTATAAGCATAGATGAGAGACCTGACGTCATTACATTTAACTCATTGATTGATGGATATGGCTTAATTGGCCAGATGGATAAAGCATTTGGAGTGCTTGATGCCATGGTATCAGCTGGCATTGAGCCTAATGTTGTTACGTATAGTTCACTTCTTGATGGCTATTGTAGAAATGGAAGGATCGATGATGCTTTGATTCTATTCAGAGAAATGCCGCGCAAGAGAATTAAACCTAACACTGTTACATATGGCATCATACTGCATGGGTTGTTCCGTGCTGGGAGAACTGTTGCTGCAAGGAAAATGTTCGATGAGATGATCGAAGGGGGTATACCAGTGAGCATTTCCATATACAATATAATACTTGGAGGTCTTTGTAGAAATAATTGTGCAGACGAAGCAATCACACTATTTCAGAAATTAGGAGCAATGAATGTCAAGTTCGATATTATAACACTCAATACCATGATTAATGCAATGTTCAAGGTTCGGAGAAGAGAAGAAGCTAATGATTTGTTTGCTGCAATATCAGCCAGTGGGTTGGTGCCTAATGCTTCTACTTACGGCATAATGATAGAAAATATTCTAAAAGAAGGATCAGTGGAAGAAGTTGACAATATGTTTTCATCAATGGAGAAGAGTGGTTGTGCTCCCAGCTCTCGTCTTATAAATTGTATCATCAGAATGTTGTTGGAAAAAGGTGAGATTGCCAGGGCCGGGAATTATTTATCTAAAGTTGATGGGAAGATCATCTCACTTGAAGCTTCAACTACTTCTTTGTTGTTGTCTCTCTTTTCAAGGGAAGGGAAATATCGGGAAAACATTGAATTGCTTCCTGCAAAGTATCAATTTTTCATTGGATTTGGTTGATTAGTTGATGCATTGTCTATGCGGCTAACTCAGCATTGTTGAACCTTTTGCTTTCCACAAGGCCCTCCTGCCAGTAAAAGATATCCAGATTGCCTGCTTGCAGAAAGTAGATCTGTCACTATTTCATTGAGTTCATTCTGCGGTGTGTCAAAACCACAAGAATTTGAAATGACTATGGAACTTTTGATCTTTGATGGGTGAGGAAAGTTAGACCAAGTAGTCATGAATGGTTGCAATTTTGGGGCTAATGGCTTCTGATTGCGATTAGGGAAGGTAACCACAATGAATACTAATGCAATCTTTTGTAGCAGCTTCCTGAGATTTTGCAATCTCTCTAAAACAGTCATTTTCCTTTATATGCATGCAATTTTAGCCATGTCATTCTCAACGATCTGCTCTGTATGCAAGTGGATTTACTTTTACTTTGAGATATTTTCTCTATTGTCAGGGCGAATGGGTCCTGGAAGAACGATGTTTGAGCGGGCTGATGCTATGTTCAAGTATTGGATATACAAGTTCATGCCACTCTACGCTGCCAGTTACACTGGTGGAGTCTGTTGCATACACATAGGAGAAATATTTTCAGTATGATTTCTTTCTGTTTCACTCCATTGAAAATTCAACCACTTTCCTTCCCAAATAAAAAACTACTTTCTTCATGATGTAGGTAAGGTACGGCAAAGAATTCACTGCTGTGACCTTTAGCTTCAGTGCGCGTGACACCAACTCCGCCTTGGGTGACAGAGGAGAGAGAATTGATGGATCTGATTGATGAGACCGTCCTGCTCTCGTACGCGTATGTTGTGCATTCCTCTCCATTTCTGCTGTCCTCAATTCTCTGTCGCTACTGCTCTTCCATAGTAAATTGTTCCAAGAATCCAAGCTGCGACCTTTACCTGTCAATTGGTCATCCAGTGCTCAATGTTTTGTTGCTGATTAAATCACACTGAGTGGGACGAGGCACTGCTGCCAGCCTCGCATCGATTCGCTGTGTTTACGCCTCTCCGCTTCCGGAGCTCACATATATACAATGAGGTGCGTGCCAACACCATACCCATTAGTCTCCCTCTTTTCTTCCTCAGACCCCAGCTTCTTTTTACCTAGTGTAATCTGAAAAATAGTAGAAGGTTGCTCTGCCCTTCTCACACTCTTGCTTAATCATGGATGGACAGCGCCGCTGAGACGTAAACTGTGTTTTCAAGGAATTGAGGTGGATTGAAGGCGCAGGTGAATTTACTAGAACTGCAAATATGGAACTCTAAAAGTAGCTGTAGGTGGTTGTCCCGATAACTGGAAAGGCTTCATTCTGTATGTTGCTGAAACTTTGGTTACATAAAAAATTGGTTCGGTAGCATATCTAGCTAAGCATTCAGCCAAATTACTTTTTGTATACAGCTGGCGTAACTTACATGTTTCTCTATACAGTGTTATTTAGCGTTTTTGTCTGTAGTGTTCAGCTGTTAGCTGCATTAAAACAGCAGTAGTTCTGCATACGCAGAAACAGGAACGCAGACATGTTTCTGTTGTTGCTAACTTGTAGTGCTAAGCAATTAATTGTAGCAATGCTTTGTTCGTGCTGATGGTATATGGCTTCTGTTATGGCGCTGCTAGAAGGAGGGCGCGAGAGGGCCGGCCGGGGGCCTTTTTGCCCACGGCCGGGCAAGAGGGAAGGGATTTCCTTCTTAATTCTTGCTTGATTAGATTGATACATCTCCTCTCTTTATATAGAGAGGTTTACTTGACTCCCAAGCAAGGCTTACTTGACCCCTAAGCAAGCGACCCTTATCTCTAATTAACCTTAAGACTAATGGGCCCATTAGGCCCATTACGTACTCTAACACTACACCCCACCTGGACATGCAGCTTGTCCTTGAGCTGCAGCCTAACCAACTTATAATCATGACTCGACGCAACACAAACCTAACACCTAAAAACAAGCTTTTTACATCTCGGCTTGTTTTATTATTCTCAACCTGAAATGGACTGGGACGCTTTATTTTGGACCCCTTAACAAAAAGTGGACAACATCCGCACGTCGGCCGTGCACGTGTACAGCCACATGGATCCCATGGACACCACCTGGACAAAAGGAGTGCATGTGTATGACCACCTGGAAGTGGTCGCAAGAGTGACCAGCAGAGGCGCCCTCGCGGCGGCCGGTGGCGGAATGTAGTGGTGCTACGCGGTGCGCTGCTGTCGGTGACACCATGCCTTCTCCCTGCCGGACGATTGTTGGTTTCCACCGCATAGGGAAGAGTGGAGGGCTTGCGATGGAGAATGACGAGGAGGGGTGCGCCCCCCCCCCCCCCCCCCAACCGTGGATGTCGCAGACTTTGAGGTCGCTGCCCACGGGGAAAACAGCATGCCTGCCGCCCGTGGGGGAAACCGCATGCCCAAGATCCCCGACGCAGCGGATGAGGTCAAGGTCCTTTGCGCAGCGAAGGGCAACTTGGAGGAGCGGCAGCTGCAGACCATGCATCTCCCGCACACGCCGACGCGCTAGGAGGCCGCGCGCAGCAGCCTGCAGCCTCACCGCCGCCGACACGTGGCGGGTACCGATCCAAGACGGAAACGGTGACAGCGACGGCGGGGACTGGACTTGGTGAAGTGGGACTCCCGCCGGTGCGGTCGATGCAGGACCGGAGCTGACCGGCGGTGGCTGCTGCAGCTGCAGCGCCTGCTGCGGTGGCGCACCGGGCAGCGGCAGAGGCTCCTGCGGCGGAGCGCCGGGCGCGGCAGAGGCTCCTGCGGCGGAGCGCCGGGCGCGGCGGAGGCCGCTAGGAGCGGCGGCTGCCACTGCAGTCAGGGCTGGGCGGTGGTGGCGATGGATGGCAGCTGCAGCGGCTGCTGCAGTGGCCAGGCGAGCGCGGCGAAGGCTGCCTGGTGCGGCGGCTGCCACGGCAGCCACAGCGGCGCGGGGGCGGCGATGGGCGCTGGAGGCGCGGCTAGAGCCGGCGCCGGCCACTGTGGGGCGGCGGCGGGCGGCGGCAGCAGCGGCAGCTGCAGCGTCCCAGCGAACGCCGCGGAGGCCCCTGGATGCGGCGAGTACCACGGCAGGGCCGGCGGCCCGGTGGCGGCGGTCGGCTGAAGGGGCGGCGGCGGCCCGTAGGGGCTGGCCAGGTACAGCCGGATCCCCTGGACGGCTGTGACAAGGTCGTTGAGGACCCCGGTGATCTCTTCTGGGGTGTAGGCGGCGACCGATGGTGCGGTGGAGGGCGCCGGCATCTGGGCGGTGGCGGCGCCGGAGGATGCGACCAGCGGCGCGGACGGGGAGGGCAGCGGTGCGGTGTAGATGGCCAGCGGCGCGGTGGTGACGGTCGGCAGCGGAAGCGACGGGGTGGGCGGCGGCGAAGACATGATCGGAACTGAGCTACCTGATACCAAATTGTTATGGCGCTGCTAGAAGGAGGGCGCGAGAGGGCCGGCCGGGGGCCTTTTTGCCCACGGCCGGGCAAGAGGGAAGGGATTTCCTTCTTAATTCTTGCTTGATTAGATTGATACATCTCCTCTCTTTATATAGAGAGGTTTACTTGACTCCCAAGCAAGGCTTACTTGACCCCTAAGCAAGTGACCCTTATCTCTAATTAACCCTAAGACTAATGGGCCCATTAGGCCCATTACGTACTCTAACAGCTTCTTTCAGAACTGTTCCCGAAAGATGGATGTGGAAGGACTCACTGCAAGTAGAACTCGCCACACGAAAAGGAAATCTCACAGAAAGTTCTCTTTTGTGCCTTGCAAGATCTAATGGCCAGAAATACTTTCAACACCTGAATCTGACCCACTGCTTTGAATAGAAGAATACTGTTGAATTCTGCAAATTCAATGAAGTTTGTCAGGTTAGAATCAGTTTAAGCACCAACTGTGTGTGTTACACAAAAGAAATTTGTCTGAACAAGCACTTGTATTCACTTATGATGTCATGCCGACCATCTTTGCGCTTTCTTGTGTTCAAGCAATGATGCACTCACAGAAGCGTCTCATGGATAACGGAGGGGTAATCTGTCGACAGCAAGGTTTCTCTGGCCTCGTTGCTCAGATGTCTCCTCCGATTCAATTCTGAGCAAGTAATACGTGCAGAACTTCCTTTTCCAAAGGATAAATCCTGCTTCCTTTGCTATCTTCGACAAATTGATAGCGCAGTCCAGGTTCTACCAGTGCCAAACCTTGTACTCTTGCATCCAATCAGCCAATAGGAAATGTGTCTCATTGATTTAACTCTTAAGCATTCCTCTGATGTATCATCTGTTGATGAGCTTACTTTGGAACGGGAAGAAATGCGATCTCTGAACCAGCATGGTGTGACTCTACAGTTCATCTTTTTTTTCTTTACCTGTGATTATGCTTGAAAGATTTGCATGGACATATTGTACTTTCTAAACAGTTCATGTTTCTTTACTTGCCATGCACACTTGATTATGCAAGAAGCTGTTAGAGTATTTTTGTGTCACATACATAGATGCTAAGCATATTTCTTTCCGTTTTCTATACAAGCAGGAATAACATGAGCTGCAGATGTATTGAGGCTGTAAAAGTGCGCCATTACGTCAATGGACTCGCCAAAACCATCACGCGGCTGCAACTGATTGAGCAACTGAACTGCAGCCTCCCCGAGTTTCATCATGTGATATGTTCTGGAGAGAACTTCATCCGGTGATTATGAAGAAGAATCAGCATAAGTTAAGAACATCTGATCGAAATAGCCCCCGGTAGCTTCCTCGATGACTTTACAGATGCGATCCGCATACATATATAGTACCTTTTCCCCAAAGGGTTGTGATGAATACTAGGATTTTACGTTGAAGGAGCAATGAATTGTTGTATTCTGTACATACCTGACTATGCACGTTCAATTTTCAGCAGGTAAATTTGTAGGATTCTCTATACATAAAAGGAGAATGACACAAAGGAGTAGTGCCGGCGGCAGAAGTCATGAAGAAATTCCTGAGAAAAGTTTCATTATAGAAGTCATGCAAAACTCTCTGTTTGCAAGTAAATCCTGAAAGTATCTGCAGATACATATGCATAAGTGAGTACCCGGTGAGGAAACTCGCCCAATTAATTAATAATGAAGAAAATATTTGTTTTTTTTATCCAATGAAGAAAATATTTGTTGCCACTTCGAGTGTACTAGGATACACCAAATGGTGTTGCAGCGCAGATACCTTAGTTCTCAAGAGTCCACCTTCTAGACTCCTGCTGCGTACCGATTTGGACTCGTCATTAACGGCTACTCTCTCGTAAAGAAATATAAGAGCGTTTAGGGAGTACCAGGAGCGTGACGGATTGATCTAATCTAATTGTATGTCCATAGAAGGTACCGATCCCCATGCTGCCTGAACAGTCTCCATGAAGCCGTCAACTTTAGGCCAAAATGCTTCAAAGCGGAAGCGCCGGCCCACCCTCCAATCGGCATTAAGCTCAAGGAGCAACGGGCAATGGTCGGATATGGCCGATCCCACGGCTCCTAGAAAGCAGGAAGGGTGGAGATCATCCCAGTCGTTCGTCGATAACACATGGTCAATTTTCTCCAGAGTGGCAAGCTGTCGTTCGTTGGACCAGGTGTATCTTCTGCCGTTAAGTACACCTCCTTCAATTCGAGTCTATTTAGCGTGGACCGAAAGCGAGACATGATCCTCCTATTGATCGCCTGGTTGTTCTTGTCTTGGTCGCCCGACAGAGAACAAGACCTAAGATAAGATGCAAATTCGCCACCATGAAGTAAAACCTTGCCAAATTCCAACAACCACCAAAATTGTTAGGCAGCCATGTATGTATTGATCCAACAAAAGGATAATCGGACAACTGATCATGGAGCAACTTTGGCCTCATAGGGAGACAACATCTGAACGCTCCCGATAACACTCAAGAAAGGAGTCAGACCGAGCACCTTCAGAGTTCGGAAAATGTTATTAATGCTCAACATTTCAAATGCAGGAGCTAACGCAAAACGAATGCATCCTGTTTATTTCGTCCAATAGAGTAAGTATTATAGTACAGCTTGAAAATTGGGCTCTAACCACAGCAGCCACAGTAACTAATGTACACAGGCAGGCAGTCTCGGAGCAATTTCGGAGCAAACATGCTTCGCCGCTCCTCTCCCTCTACAACACATTTGGAGGCTGCCATGGCTAATTCACGGCACAAGAAGAACTCAGCAGCAAGTGGAGGATAAAAAAAAAATTACTGTACTGGGATTAGAATATAGCGACATTCTATCTGGGGGTGGGGGTGGGGTGGTATAAGTAGATAGATATACAGACGGACAGTCCTCAGCTTTGGGTCTTCTCTACCTTGGCCTTGATCTTCTGCTCGAGGACCGCCTTCTCCGTGTCGAGGTTGAACATCCTGTTGAGGGCGTGCATGTTCTCGAGCGTCTCCTCCAGGGTGCGGCTGTCGCTGCCGTCGCACCTCAGGTGCTGCAACGGGCCGTGGAGGAGCTTGTTCACGATGCCCGTGCTCAGCTCCTCGATGGACCTCCTCATCTTCTTGTTCAGGTTGTCTTCCCCGATCTTCTGCATGCACTTCTCGAGCTCGGACGCCCTGATCCTGTCGGCGTACGACCGCAGCTTCTTGATGGTCGGGACTGTCTCCAGCGAGTCCCTCCAGGCCTCGAACCGCTTCAGCTCCTGGGTGATGATTGTTTGGGCCTCCATTGCTTTCCTCACACGGTCCTCCTTGTTGGCCTCCACCACCTCTTTCAGGTCGTCGACGTTGTACACCCGTGCATGCTCCACTTCAGATAGGCAGGCACCGACATTCCTTGGGACGGATATGTCGACAAAAAGCCGAACACCGCCCATAGCAAGAGAAATAGGGGGAAGCGCCTCCGCATGCTCCTTCGTGAATAACAAGGATTCGGATGCCGTGCTTGTGAACACGACATCGGCGTCAGCAGCGGCTTCGTACATCTCCGTAAGAGGCCTGTACACAATCTCAATATCTTTCATCTCTTCGCGGATGGCATCCACCCTTTCCACCGAACGGTTCACCACGACAACCTTCTTGCATCCTTTGGCAATCAAATGTTTGACCACTAGTTTTCCCATTTTGCCAGCACCAATCAAAAGCATCCTAGCAGACAGGCATTCGGACTTTGGAAGCTTCATCATGGCCAATTCAACCGCAGCCGAGCTGACGGACACGGCACCGGCTGATATGTTGGTCTCGCAGCGGACACGCTTTCCGGCCGTGATTGCATCCTTGAACATCCTATCAATGTTCTTTCCCAGGCCTCCACTGTTTTGCCCATTTCTAACAACTTGTTTGACTTGAGCAAGGATTTGTCCTTCTCCAAGAACCAAAGAGTCGAGCCCAGCGGATACCTCAAACAGATGGCGCGTGGCATCACTGTCACGCAACATAAAGAGATGCTCCCTTAGCTCGGAAGCAGGGATTCCACTTTTCTGCAACAAAGAACAGCATGATGAGCATTAGAGCTTCATTGAATATACTGCGCTCTTGAGCAACCAAAAAGAGCTAAGCAGGGCAAACAAGCATTTGATCAAATAACTCTCACCTTTGACATCCAGTCTACTACTTCTCTAATACCGCGGTTCCACGATAAAGCCACCACATATATTTCCATTCTGTTGCAGGTACTAAGAACAGCAGCCTCTTCAATATGATTCAGACTGGTGAGTTCTGAAATAGCACGGGGCCATAGTTCCTCTGCAACAGCAAGTTTTTCGCGCATGTCCACTGGTGCTGTGTGCACACTGAGGCCTATTACAGCGATGCTACTCTTCTCCTTCATGTAACCTGGTAGTGAAAATAAGAAACATTGTCACATACTGCAAATAGACATACTTTAAAAAAAATGAAAGAACGGAACTAAGTTTGACTGCAAATCACCATAACGTATTTTTTAGCAAGGATGCCAGAGCTCTGCCCGTTCATTATAGTAGGAAAAGAAGTTTGTTACGCAGCTTGCCACAGCAAGCAAGCACAAAGAAGGGAAAGAGGGAAGAAGTTTGTTAGCACAAAGCACCATAACAAATTTCCCACGGATGCAAGAGCTCTGCTCATTCATTAAACGAGGAGAGGAAGTTCGTTAGCACAAATCGCCGCATGGAAGTTTATGCCACAGCAAGCAGAAAAGAAGCAGGAAATGAAATCACTTGAGTAGGAAGAAAAAGTAGTGCTTAAACATCCTCCCAAGCCAAAACAAACAAGCAACTTTCTACAGGCGATCGGACTAGTGTACAAGCAAAGCCAAGCAACACGGGGCAAAGTCCTCATGAGCAAGGGTCGCCTCGCCGACTAGATGGAGCTGATCTTGATTAAAGATGCGTCGGTTCTGCTCCTTCAAAAGCTACTTTCACTCACTACATAATGATTTCTTGATATGTTGTAATTATAAGGGGTGTATTGTGTGCTTACACTAGTGGAGTCGCACACACATACATTCTGAATCAAGTAATTGCATATCTCGAATCTTGAAGTTACAGAACAAAACAACAAAAGAGAACCTGAACCCACTTTTTCCTGTAATTGGACAGTATCTGATACCTGAAGCATGCAACAGCCACTGTCCATTCTTACCTTGTTATGTTGTGTGATCTTATTAGTAATTGGCAATTTTAGTCAGGTAGGCAGGCTCCTTTATTTAGGCTGCAACAAACACTAATTTAACACATTTTTTGTTAAGCTCCTATACCAACCATACTGTGGTGCTAATGGTCTGCCAAGCAATCTGTGAAGCGCGTGCCTCCAAGATGAGTTACCACTAGAACTTGCGAGCCTTTCGACACTCGGTGCGGAAAAAGAAAACTAATCCACAAGATATCACACAATCTCTAACTCCAATTTTCTTTGGTTGTGTAAACATGAACAGATAGGCTGTGAACACAACTAGTAATCAGTAATGATAGTAATAACCTGCAAGAATACTGCATGTGCTCACAACAATCAAAGCAAATCTGGGGGAGAACAATGCAGTTCCCCTAATGCGCGCACCACCAAACTAAACCTAAACCTGCACAAGCTTACATGGCAGGGCGGCGAATTGGAGGAGGGGGAAGGGGGACTCACGGTCTGCGGAGATCTTGAACTGCTCGAGCGCGGTGATGCTGGCCGCCTTGGACGCCGCCTGGGCATCCCCGCCGGCGTCGCAGCGCACGACGACGCCTGACCGCCTCCGGCCGCCGCCGGCGGCGACGGCCCAGGAGCACGCGGCGTGCGCCTTGGCGCTGGCCGCGGCGAATGCGCCCGCGGCGGCCGTGGCTGACGTCGCTCCCGCCATCATCAATCCGTCCTCCCTTCCCAGCCCGGCCCACGAACCGTAGGCAGATTGATGATACAGATAGACAGATAAAACCGGAGAGCGCGCGGAGAGGTCCTTACACGGCCGCTCCTCTCACCCTCCCCCTCTCTCCGCCACCGGCCGGTGCGCGCGTTCTCGGAGGGAGGATGAGCCGCCGCGAGCGTCTGCGAGGAAGAAGACGAATTTTGTAATGCGCGCGCGTGTTGGGTTGGGTGTGGGCGGGGGTGGGGGTTGGGTTAAGCCGTGGAAGAGAATCCGGGAGGGGAGGGGAGGGGAGGGGATGAGGGGCGCGTGCTGGCCTCCGGCCGCTGATTGGCTGCGGCGCCCGCGCGCTATCCGCTCCCCTTATCGACGCCGCGGCGGATCGCTGGCGACGGAGGGGTCCGCTCTCTCGTCAGTGGGGACACGGCGGATTCCTGGCGGGCGGTGGGCACGCACACGGGTTCGCATGGCCGTCTCACGCCCGCATCTGCGGGGCGATGGCCCAGCGTGTCGACGTGCTGGCCACACTCCGTCCGCCGTCCCCGGCCCCGGCGGTCACCATCCTGTGCGGCATATTCGGCGCCTCGTCTTGTCGGGTCCCTCGTCTCGTTGATCACATTTCAACACAGCACATAGACAATTTGAACGTGTGACAACAAGAAAGATGTTGACCCAAGCTCCGCACAAAAGCATTGTCCTCCTCCATCTTGCACCTCTCCGCCCTACTCTTCCTCTTGGCTACTCACTCTCCTCAACCTCCTCGATCTCAGTTCACCACCTCGGCTTCTCTCGTTTGAGTACATGGCATCGACATCGCAATGTCATCGAGCCCAAGTGTGTGCTCGTAGTATCGGCCGAATCCACCTCGTCCCCGGCCGATGGAGGTGAGAGGGGTGACGGTGCGGCCGCATGACGCCGCTTAGTACTCCCCAACACCACAATAGGTCGAGGGGGAAGCGTCGGGGTGGCCGCGGTCTTCTTTGGGGCTGTTTGGATCAGTGCCTTGGACGCCATGCCAAAATTTTAACCGTTGACCCAACTTGGGCGCTCATTTGGATGGAGACCAAAAAATTGGTGCGCCCGCACCCTCACAGCAGCCTTAGTTCAATTCGTAGCCAACTTTTTGGCAAGGCTTGGGCGCCCAAATCCTGCGCCAATTTATTTGGCAGCCTGTGATTGGCAAGTTAGATATAGGCGCAAACCAAACAACCTCTTTATCTTCATCGCCGCCGCCGCCGTGTTGCCAACCGCCTTAGCCTACGGCCGACGGTCCTTTTTGCCGGACGGCTTAGGCAAGGGTAGCACGGCTGTGACGGCGGAGCGACTACCGACGACCATCGGCGACGATGTGCTGTCGATGATGTTCCTCCCTTGTCGTCGTTTCTTTCAGTGGTAATGCATGTCGAATTTGTGTTCATGGCCGCTGGTGGGTCTTTGGCACCGATGATGGTGCCCAGGGGTGTGGCAGGGGACGACATTTCCATTCCTTCGGTCATCGGGGAAGGGGCGGCTGGCGGTGAGGATAAGGATAGTGGTGTCGGATAGGGAGATTGTGAGGAAGCGGGAGGCTGCAGGCGGCTTTTCGCTCAGACTGCCCACGGTTGAACTAAAAATGAGCAGATGGGGGAGTTTTGGGGCTGGGGGTCATATTTAGGGAAAAGGTCATGTAAGGGGTTTGCTAGCTACCCCTTAATCCCCTAAACAAAATGTTTCATTTGTATTTGTGGGGCAGTGTAACACCCTCGATGCGACTATATCTCCCACGTGTCGAGGCACGACTTAGAGGCATAATCGCATTGAAGGCAATGTCGCAAGTGAGGTAATCTTCACACAACCCATGTAATACAATAGGGGAAAAAGGTACGTAGTTGGCTTACAATCGCCACTTCACACAATTACATGAATAAAGCATTACATCAACCAAATACACTCAAGGTCCGACTACGGAACCAAAATAAAAGAAGAACCCCAAATGCGACAAAGGTCCCCGGTCGACCCCAACTGGGCTCCACTACTGATCAACTAGAACGGAATAACACAAAGGACAAGATCTTCAACGAGCTCCTCCTGAACTGGGTTGCGTCATCTGCACAGACTCAACGGCACCTGCAAGCTGGTTTTGGAAATATCTGTGAGCCACGGGGACTCAGCAATCTCGCACCCTCGCGATCAAGACTATTTAAGCTTATGGGTAAGGTAAAGGTATGAGGTGGAGCTGCAGCAAGCGACTAGCATATATGGTGGCTAACATACGCAAATGAGAGCGAGAAGAGAAGGCAAAGCACGATCGATAAAATTATAACCAAGAAGTGATCTTGTAGCAACCTACGTCAAGCATAACTCCAACAACCGTGTTCACTTCCCGGACTCCGCCGGAAAGAGACCATCACGGTTACACACACAATTGATTCATTTTAATTAAGGTCGACTTCAGGTTTTCTACAACCGGACGTTAACAAATTCCCATCTGCCCATAACCGCGGGCACGGCTTTCGAAAGTTCAAATCCCTGCAGGGGTGTCCCAACTTAGCACATCACAAGCTCTCACGGTCAACGAAGAAATAGACCTCCACCCGAGACATTCCGATCAGACTCGGTATCCCAGTACAACAAGACATTTCGACAGGGTAAAACTAAACCAGCAACACCGCCCGAATGTGCCGACAAATCCCGATAGGAGCTGCACATATCTCTTTCTCAGGGCACACTCAGATGAGCCAGACGTCGGGTAAGCCAGCCCAGAGTTGCCCCTGGTAGCCTCAGACATCGCTCAGTTGGACCAACACTCAGAGGAGCACTGGCCCGGGGGGGGGGGGGGGTAAAATAAGATGACCCTTGAGTCTGCAGAACCCAAGGGAAAGAAAATGCTATGTGGCGTAAAACCAATGTTGGGCATTGCTCGAGAAGCTTTGCTTAAGGCGAACTGTCAAGGGGTTTCCATTATAGCCCAACCGCGTAAGGGACGCAAAATCCGGGAACATAACACCGATATGACGGAAACTAGGGCGGCAAGAGTGAAACAAAACACCAGGCATAAGGCCGAGCCTTCCACCCTTTACCAAGTATATAGATGCATTAATTAAATAAGATATATAGTGATATCCCAACAAGTAAATAAATGTTCCAACAAGGAACAACATCTCCATGTTCCAACAAGGAACAAACTTCAATCTTCACCTGCAACTAACAACGCTATAAGAGGGGCTGAGCAAAGCGGTGACATAGCCAAACAACGGTTTGCTAGGACAAAGGTGGGTTAGGGGCTGAACATGGCAATTTGGGAGGCTGATAAGCAAGTGGTAGGCATCGTAGCAATGGCATTGCAAAAGAGCGAGCAAACTAGCATAGCAAAGATAGTAGTGATTTCGAGGGTATGATCATCTTGCCTGAAATCCCGCAAGGAAGAAGAACGAGTCCATGAAGAAGACAAACGAACGTAGTCGAACGGGTCCTCACAACACGACGTTACCGGATCCAACCCGAAGAAGCAAACACCGGAAAAGAAGAACACAACATAATAAACAACCAACACATCAACATGGCATGATGCACAATCAAGTATGATGCATGTCCGGTTTAAAGAGGCATGGGATGGCAAAATGCACAAGCAATCCTACAAATTAAGTGGAGCTCAATATGCAACGAGTTGCATATTGACGAAACACCACGTCAATTATTTAGTTCTCTCTCGTTTATGTACCCAACAATATTAAATGTTGATTAACATGGCAAGAGGGTGAAGCAAAAGAAAACTACCTATTTGGTCAAGGTTAAATGAGGCCGGAAACAATGAACAACACTTCCGGTATATATATATATATATATATATATATATATATATATATATATATATATATATATATATATATATATATATATATTAGGTTCGGTACTGTTCTGCCCTAAACACAATTTTAGAGTTATTAAACATGCAAAGTAAGGCCACCATGTTAAACTAGGCAAAATTCTACCCCATTTACATATAAAGATTATTTAAATCCGAGCTACGGTTAATTAGTTATGAATTAAAGCATTTTAGCATGACATAGGAGCAAATTAAAGCAAACAGCATTTTAAACATTTCAAACATAGATGAAAGTGGCATATTATTAATCTACACAAAATTCTAAGCAAGTTTCATATATTAAGTTTTTTAATATGATGCACCGTTTGTGAGTTATAATATGCATGAACAGCAGGTTTTTTTTGGCAAAACTGAAATACTCTGGATAAATAGACAAATTCGGTCAGGGGAAAAAAATATGTCCTGGGCCAAAACTGCTGCATCGCTGGGCTGAACAGGAGGGGCTGTGGGCAGCTCACCCATGGGCCGAGCCCATTTGAGCCTGGGGCGCATGGCGCGGTGCGGGCAGGCCGTGGAGGAGGCTGGGCCCTCCTGGCGCTGGCGCGGAACTGGGCCTCGCATGGCCCAGCTGGCCCACGCGCGGAGGCGAACGGTGCTGGGGTCGCCGTCCTCCTCTGCTCAATGCAGAGGCAGAACCAAGGCGCGGCGGCGCCCGCCGGCGATGTGGAACGATGGCGCGGCAGGGAAGAGCTCCAGCGAGGTCGGGGATGGATAGATCCGAGGACGGGTGTTCCAGATCCGGTGACACAGGTGGTCGACGGCGCTCGGGGATGCGGGATCCGGCGAGGTGGAGCTCGTCCATGGAGGCGGCGGCGGTTTCCTGTGGCAAACAGAGGGAGGGAGAGAGCTGGTGAGGGGAGGAAGGAGAACGGGAAGGGCACGGGGCGGCGAAGGGAGGTGCGGCCTGGGGTCGAGGTGCTCGTCGGAGGCGAGGCTCCAGTGGCCGGCGAGTGCAAGACGGCGGCGATGGAGGTCGGGCGCTGTCCGATCCAGGCGCGGGAGGTTGGAGGGGCTCGGGGCGAGCGGGATCCGTCGGCGGGCTGCGGCCGGGCCTGGCGGGCCGCGGTGCGGTGGAGGGCACGGGGAGGCGACGTGGCGGCTTGCCACTGGCCACGGGCGCCTGCGTGGCGGCGGCTGGCCACTAGGAGCCCGCCATGTGGCGCTGGAGGGGTGGCCGGCGCCGGAAATTGAGGAGAGGAGGTGGGAGGCGGCTGGCTGGTGATTTGGGGGTGCGGATTTCGAGGAGGAGGAAGGGGAAGTCCCAAAATGGCAAGGGGGCTGCTATATATAGCAGGAAGAGCTAGGGTTGGGGGTTTTTGTTCGTTTCGGAGCCGTACGATCCCGATCGGACGACCCGAAAAGGAAGGGGGTTAGATAGGTGGGCTAGTGGGCTGTGAAGAGAGGTTGAGCTGAGATGAGAGGAGAGGAGTGCAGCCCGGCAACTGTTTCCGGAGACCGAAAACGTCCGACGTTTGCCCGGCTATAATGCCGCTATAGTCATCCGTTGGGGCGTCAAACGAACTCCGATTGCGATGAAACTTGACAGGCGGTCTGTCTACACTATAATAAGACCACACATCAACTCTCATCCCATTCTGAGAACATTTTCCGGCCACTTATAAAATACTATTTCGGACATGCCGCGGGCGCGTGCAAGTGGGGTTGGGCTCAGAACGGACAACGGAGAGAAACTCGGAGGCCCCGGGCTAATGCAAGTTTTGAAAACATGATGATGCAATGCACATGATGACATGATAAGATGCACACGCAAGCAAATGACAAGGCAACAACAGCGAATAACTGAACGACACCTGACACATCGATCTCGAGGCGTTACAGGCAGCAAGGGGTGTCGAGGGGTCCTCCTTCGTGCGAGCTGGCCTCCTCGGGCTAGGGACGGGCGATGAAATGGCAGACTAAGTGAGATCTAAGGCAAGCAGTTGGGTGGAAGGTGAGTATTGCGGCGTACATCGGAGTAGGGCAATAGTTATAGGACGTAGGCGTATCGAGGGGCATCATGGGAGAAGCAACAATCAACCACCGGAATTAAATGCCAGCCCGACATGGCGTGTGAACAGGAGAATGTTCAACGTTGTGCCACTGTCGAGCACTACGGGTGTGTCGTCCCATCTCGTGACTCGTCCCATCGATCCTAGGCCACACGAAGGAGCCTATGGTCAAATGTGTATGGTCGTCGGTGTTGTTGACTCGATAAGTTGTGGGTCCTATAGAGGAGGAAACGATTCAAACGAGATGACAATTAGAATGTAACTCATGGAGACGGCGCCAGAGGCATGCAGCTAATTTCTTTGCACACGCTAGTGGCACTAATCGAAATACGCAAATTTGAGTGGCAAGACTCGAATGTGCAACTTTGGCAGTGGCACAGACCGACTTTTCCCTAAAAGTAAAAAATAGCGAGTTAGGAATAACGATGGTAGGTGTTGCAAAATTGTCCCTAGAAAATTCGGTAAGATACTAGACCGATAATCATATGTTGTAATTTTATATGTGTGAGAGAGGCCTAAGCTAATATGCATGACAAAGCCATTGAATAATATGATTGAAACCCTTATCAAGCTTCTACATCTGCTAAGAATTTATTAAGGTAAAACCCAACCATAGCATTAAGATTTATGGCTCCTCTTTATCCCATATGCATCAATTCCTATACCGAGGCTCGGTAATATCTATCACTCCGACCACCCTATGCATAGTTATCTCAATATACTGCTAACCCTAGAGTGTGATCCACATGTATGTGCACTTATATGATGAGCATCAAAGGACAACAACACATCATAACATACAACTCAAATCAATCATAATAATTCACCAATCACCATAGGCAAAAAGGATATGCTTAGGCATACTAGTAGTGCAATAAATCATTGGTTAATAATTTATAGCATCAAACAATATGTTCAAGTAGGGGATTACAAAGGTTTATGGATGATCTATGGACCACCATGGAGATGGTGGTTAAATGATGGAGGCGATGGAGACGGAAGAGAGAGGGACCATGTTTCTTCTTCCTTGGCCTCCCACCTAAGTGGGATAAGTTTCCCCCTTTGTTTTCATGGTGTTCATGGCTTCATGCCCCGAAGGGCAAGAGCACCCTCCGAGATTGTTTCTATGCCAATGTTCTCTAGATGCTGAAATACGAGTCTCATCAGAGAGAGAGAGAGAGAGAGAGAGAGAGAGAGAGAGAGGTGGGATGGCGTCCTCCATCCCGATTGGCTTGGGGTCTCCCCAGCGGCTGCGCCGAGGGAGAGGGATGTCGTCCTCCATGCCGGCCGGCTCAGGGTCTCCTAGGCGGCCGCGCGACACCTCTCAGCGACGCAGGTGGTCGGCGTGCAAGTTGCAATACACACTGCGACGTGCAAACGTATAGACTACTTTTGGGGAAGTAAACACTTATAAATGGCTCATTTGAAAAATACACCATAGATGGTGGCCCATTCAAGCTTAGGACCCGAGATGAATAAACTTACATTGTTTTGGGACCCAAAACTGCAGTTTCGAAGTTATAGGACTAAACTGACACACCTCCAATAGTTTTAGGACTTATGATGCATTTTACTCTTTTACAAATTACATGGTTCATCACTATATTTTGATCTTAAATTTTTGTGTTGATGGTATATTGCTTCTTTCAGATCTGTTCCCACGCCTACAGATGGAGAAGAACTCAGCGCAAGTAGGACTCGCCATCAGAAAAGGAAATCCCACATAATGTTTTTTTTGTGTGTTGCAAGATGCAATGACCAGAAAAATACTTTCGGCACTTTAATCTGACTCACTGCTTTGAACAGAAAATTGTCATGTTGGAATCAGTTTATAAGCACCAAAGGAGCTTGTTCCACAAAAGATTTCTTGCTTGAACAAGTACTTGTACTTACATTGTCCTGCCAACAATCTGCGTCTCTTTAGTTAAATGAAATTTGATTTATTGTTTCAAACAATAATGTACCCCACTAAGTTATGTCACAAATTTTGTATCAATTGTCATTTTGGGATCATTTATTTTCCAGCAGGTGGTTTTAACCGTGACATTTATCACCTTGGACATTTCTCCAGAACGCGCAAGTCGAACCTTGAATATACACATGAGCCTCCAATGTGTTTCTCACACAACAGTCTCTCCGATAACAAAGTGATCCGTCAATGAAGAGGTTTTTCTCTGGCTTCATTGCTCTGAGGTATCATGTTTCACGGATAACTTTGGAGTGGGCTAATTGAACAGTTCATCTTTCTTTTTGTACCTTATGTTTGAAAGATTTGCATGGATATGTTGTATTACTAAAAAGTTCATCTTTCTTTACTTGCCATGCACACTTGATTATGCATGGTCTGTAGTCTTTTATTGCACATGAAATTTTTGTGTCACATACGTACATATGTAGTAGCATATTTCTTTCCATTTTCTGTACAAGCAGGAATAACATGAGCTGCTGATGTTTTCTAGGCAGCAAAAGTGTGGCAGACTATACATGTCGATGGACTCTGCAGAAACCTTCATGCCGCTGCAACCGATCGAGCAATGTAACTTGAACTGCAACTTCCCCAAGTTTCATCCCGTGATATGTTTTTGGAGCAAACAATTATCAGTTCATAACCTGTGATCGGAAATAACTCTCCGTAGCTTCTTCGATGAGTTTACAGATGCGATATGCAGATAGCGTACATACTTCTTTGTCTCTTTCTCCAAAGCGCTGTAATGAATAGGATTTTACATTGGAGTAATGATGAACTGTTGCATTCTGTACATATGCGACCAAGGTATCAACTGTACACACATTCAAATTTCATCAGCAGGTATAAAGGAGAAAAGACACCAACGAGTGGTTATCTCTTTGCAAGTAAATCCTGGAAGCATCTGTATGTACGTATGCAAAAGTACCCGATGAAGAAACTCTCCCAATTAATGGAGAAATTATTTGTTGCCATTTTTAAGTGTAGGGTACACTAAACAGTTTTGCAGCGCAGAGATACCTTTGTTCTCACAGCCCATTTTCTTAAGATGATATCATGTCTCAAAAGAACGTGCATCTATCTTGGACTAATATCATGTCTCAAAAAACCACCACAACCACAAATAGAGCCTATGGAACACACCAAATCTTACAAGAACAAACTTAAACAAGTTGTTCAACTAGGAACATGGTGAAGAGTTTTCAGTTAGTACAGGAACATAACATATCGACTATGCATCAACAAAGTAAAAAAAGCAGGGTTCCTGGACTGTCACGGATGACAACGACCAGCGTGATATACAAGGTGGTTCAGCAAATAGCAGCAGAACTGCCACAGATGCACATTGAACAGAAGTTGACATTCAGTCAACAGAAGGTTCTTGGGCTGGAAGCTCTGAGTAGCATGGTACATAGACGTAGTACTGATGCCACATAAGGACATCTTGTATCTCGTTGAGTTTCCCCGTGCTGATATTGTATGAAAGTAGCTTCTTTGCCTTCTGGTCACAGAGAAAAACAAGCTCTCTCTCCAAGTCTAGGTCGACAATCCAATAATCACAGTTCCAAAACCATTTATCATCACCACCATCGCCACCATTGTCATAGTAAATAAACTCATCCTTTCCAAACGCATCTGTCATACTAAGATGACACATCTCAGTCCAAGTCCATAAATGATGAGCCAAATCATCCAATGTCCAAACAACAATCGAGCGACCATTCACATGCGGCATTGCATAGTGTAAGATCCCTGAAGATTTGCCAAAGCAACCATTGGTAAAAGTGCTCAGGTCTGAAGCTTCAGGCGGCAAACTTATGATCTGATGATAGGGCGGTATGCCATCATTCATTGCCTCCAGGCCTTCGAACATCAAAACTTCATATCCAACAGTCACATACAGCATTCCATTAACAAATAAGTGTGTTCGCCCAGAAATATTTATATCTCGGTCCAAGGTATCATCCTCAAGCCATGTTGAACTTTCAGACCGGAATATCTCAAGTTTGCTGGTACCAAGTATCAAACCATGGACATGTTTCAGATGAAAATTGAAGATGTAGAACTGCGGTGACCATGATGGATCAAACGCCAAAATAGTTACATAACGAGGATCATCTGTCCCAGGATGTGTATCAGGAAGTATCCTCCACTCTCGTGTTGCTGGGTTGCACACAACGAAGCGGCAAACGTTTGGAGAAGTATAGCTGCTCCTATACTTACAAAGGACTAAACCATTGCAGCAGTCCAAGAATTCTAAATGCTCATAGTGTGGCACGTCAGCAAGAATTCCATCGATTTCCCCATCATCTGGGCACAGGCTAACAAGCGGGATGGCAGATTTATTGTGACCTTGGTACAGAAGTCCAGTGGTAACTTTTTTGGGCAGCTTCTTGCTGTAGTCTGGATCAGAGGAAAAGGCAGACCAGGCCTTATAGGCACACTTGCAGCGGCAAAATGACTTGTACGTCAGCCGGGAGAGGATATCAACCACTAGATCATCAGTTAATTTAGCAGCAGTGGCCTTCTTGTGAAGGGCCATGTCTTTATATGTTAGCTTACTGTCACTGAAAGGAAAATTTGACACTTATGAGAAAATAATACAGAAACAAAGAGACTTAAAAAAGAAAAGAAAAAGACTTTAGCTACAGGAATTTATTTTTACTAGTAATAAATCAAACTTATCACCACCTATCACTTAACAAACCACTCATATTCCTTAGGTTTCATGTATCTCTTGTGGCACTGCTTAGCTAGCTTTTGCAAAAAGAATGAATTGTTGCTGAGTTACATTAACCTAAACTCACCGGGGAAACAGAGCAATTCTGATTTTAAAGTGAATAAAATTTCATCCCAGATTATCTAGTAAATTATGTGGATAATAAGGTAGTTATAAGATATGTGATGTATGTTTTTCAAGCTCGAAATTTCCGGTTCACAGCTTCCATTGAATCTAGGTAGCATATGTTTTCTCAGCTCGAAAATCTCTGTTTCTGGTAAATCCACCTCGCACCATAGACTGATACTGTAGATGATACTACTATACTAACCCATACGCATGAAAATCTAGCACGAAGAGAAAGCAAGACGTTCATCGCCAAATCAGATAGGAGTCACCGTCTAGTCTAGGAAGAGGCTGCTGCTATATGGCGGGGAAGGTCTAGCGTGGAGGAGGAAATAAGCTCAGATCTGGAAAAAAAATGGCAAGGCGAAGGATGAGCGACTCACGTTGCGGCTTGTATCCGGTCGGCGGAGGAGGAGATAGGCCGCCGGCCGCCGGCGAAGGGCCAGAGCACGGGACGAGGGAGACAGGCCGCCGCCGGCGAAGGTGCTAGGGCGAGAGTGGTTGTGGGTTGTGTGGCCTTGTTGGGATCGGCCGTGCCCTGTCTCTTCTGCTCGCTCGGAGGAATACTTTTTTTTTCAACTTTCAAGTCGAATCTTTTTAAGTTTCGAATTTGCGAAGTTCCAACTTTTTTTTCGGGGAAAAAGGGAGTTTATTTCCTTAGGTAATAAATAGGGCTACAATCAACTGGCAAGAGTTCCTCTTTTATCCAAAAAGAAAAAAGAAAAACCGACAAGAGTTCCTCGGTACAAGGTGGACCTCTTGAGGCCAAACAACAGTACATGACTCAGTACGGCTGTAATTAGTTAGATAATCTGATACCCTATTCTGAAATCTAGTGAGTTTTTGGAATAAACTCTTGCCCTTCCACTAAAAACTTAATTTTCGTTGCTAGATAACCATATGCAAACTGTGATAAGGTATCACTTGTTAAGATGGACAAAGCCCCGGAGAAATCCGATTTCATATGTATTGGTTGCTTCGTATGTTGACAGGCTAAGGCCATACCTTGCATTATAGTATGAATCTTCGCTTTCAGTGCATTGTTACAATTGAATATAACTTGATAAGCTGCAAAGATCACAGTCCCATCTTCTCTTCGTAATATCATACCTGTCGCCGCTGAACCATCACTTGGTGAAAACAAGCGATCGATGGAGAGCGCAATGTGTTCAGCCGGGGGCCTAGGCCAAGGTGTAGGTATGGAAACACTTACATTTCTGATCATAGGTTAAATAAAATCCGCTGCATTTTATCTTTAATAATTTCATCAGTGTTGAACCCCCTAGCATGTGAAATGTGATAATGACCTCAAATAGCTATCTAGGAAATCAACACTAGTCTCAACCAGGGGAATAGTTTTTCCATGCACCATATCCGATCGAAGCTGCCAAGTACGCCAAATAAGGATTATTAGTATATCCCGGCCCAGGTCCGAGCAGTTTGCGGGAGCATGCAGTAGCCATTCTGTGTCATTATAAACAAGCATCTTCTTTGGCGGAAGTGGCCATATCTCTCTCATCGCCTCCCAAAGAACTCTGGCATGACCACGCGTCACTAATGCATGGAATGACCCTTCACTCACAACATCACAGATCATGCATGCAAGTGTCTCTTGTATTTAAATGGCGGTAAGCCTTGCACTGGTTGGTAGATATTATAATTTGTTTATTGTAAAAATGGCTCAAACTCATAGGTTTTTTTGAACAAGTATCTATTTTTATGAAAGTAGCATGTAATCATAAAACCCGTGATTCATTGTGGAAGAAGAGTACAATGGCTAAAACTCCTCTATTTAACTAGGCGAAAACATGTGCTAAGATCACACCACGTCTAACTAAACTAGCTCTAAAGTATCACAAACAACATGTCAAAAGACCGAGAAAACACAATACACATAAAAACACATGACCGATGAAAGCGGCGTCAACATACATCGCCATTCGCACTCATGACCCGAGAACGCAGCTGCAACTCCATCAAGTGCATCTTTCCGCCGCATCGGCCTTGTCTGTCACAAGCATGTTTGATGACTTTATCGACACCAAAGAGAGAGGACATATCCAAAGAGGAGTGTACATGGGCCGCTCTAGTTCCGAGAGGACGACTGATAAATGCTTCCCATGTGTCGAGAGTTCTCCAACTAGCCACCATCGTGGGCCGGCCCTAATGGTAACATAAGCATCAGACCACCGACAGCTTCGGACTAGCCACATCACCACAAACTAGGTGCTCCGGTCAAAATATCAAGTTTCGAGAAAGATGTCTTCATCTAAGTAATGACGCACGGACGTGCCAACATTGGCACCAAGTCCAAGACGAGTCGAGATCCGCCAGGTCCAGCTGACAGACAGATCTGTCACCACAACAGCCACTGATCCACCACGGACGCGTCACCGCGTACCACGCATATCTCAAATATGTGCCATAGTGTATAACTAGAGAGTTGGGCTTCAAAGTTTGTATTTTGTTTGTTTACCCATGGTAGTCGGTCATGTAATGAGACAAGTCATGCTATGGCATGATCCACGGAACATGTAATACTGGGTCCTGCTAGTTACGTTTAATTAAGTCTCTGATATTATCAGGACCATTTTATGTAATAAAGAATCTTTGATGGAATGAAAGTAGTTGCCCTTTGTCTCAAAGACATAAACAACTCCGATAGTATGAAGTTAATCGAAATGTTCCAACAGGTCTTTATTACTAAAGCTTTACCGAGATTTTTTGTTTTTTCTGAGACAAGAGACTTTGCTTGTCTGATTTGTGGTATCATTTGTTTTTCTCTACACTGGTAGAAAAAGGGCCTACAGTCCCGGTTCGTAAGGGCCTTTAGTCCCGGTTCCTGAACCGGGACTAAAGTGTCGGTACTAATACCTCCCCCCTTTAATCCCGGTTCAATCCAGAACCGGGACTAAAGGGCGCGGCCACGTGGAGCGGCCACGTGGAGCTCCACCTTTAGTCCCGGTTGGTACACCAACCGGGACTAAAGGAAATTTTATGATTTTTTTTTTTGAAATTTTTTTATTTTCAAATTTTTGAATTATTTTAACCTCTAGTCTGTAATCACCACCCCTCATCACTTCTCAATTTATTCTTTAATCACCCCTCATCATTCCAAATCATCTAACTTCCCGACCGGTCACCCATCCCTCTCACTACTCCAGCCCAAGCACGCTTAACTTCCGGGTTCTATTCTCCCACGCTCCAAGTCTGCACTTGTTGTTTTCCTGATAATAGTAAGATGTCAATCCTATTAACCTTCAGGAATTTTGCTTGAGCATGAAGTGACACATTTCACTGTTTGAGTTTGAAACTATTGTTTTAAAAAACAATAATTATTTAGTAACACTAATATTTCTTGAATAATTAGTTTGACCATTGTTTGACCACAGTTTGACCACAGTTTGACCAGATTTGACCAAAATTGAAATAATTAAAATAATTATTTAGTAACACTAATATTCTAGAATAATTAGTTTGACCATTGTTTGACCATAGTTTGCCCACTGTTTGAATATTTTTCAATTTTTTCCACTCTAAATCTTAAAAGCCCCGTAACTTTTTTTCTATTAGGTTTTTGAGGATTTTGAAAATGTTTAACGGGCTAAAGGTATCAACCCCATTAGTTCCGGTTCGTGCCTCAAACCGGGACTAAAGGTCTAATCTTTAGTCCCGGTTTGAGGCACGAACCGGGACTAAAGGTCATCGCACCCTTTAGTCCCGGTTCGTGGCTTAAACCGGGACTAAAGGGCCCGAGTGAACCGGGACTAATGCCTTCGCCGCACGAACCAGGACCAATGCTCACATTAGTCCCGGTTCTAGACTGAACCGGGACTAATGGGCTGAGCCGGCCTGGACCATAGCCCTGTTTTCTACTAGTGCTAGTAAGTAGTACCACAACTAGTGGTAGAGCCACTTTAAAATAGAAGGTAGTGGCAATGCCATTAGTTATAGATACTTTACCATGTTAACTATGGCCCATGGTTAAAATTTTTATAAAGCTATTGACACCTCCAGATATACTTTCAAATTCCAGTCTTAACCATAAAAAGGTAAATAATACACCTATAATTGATTTGGGTTTCCAAGATTTGGTGATGTTTTTATTTCAAAAATACTTCAACTTCATGGAGAAATCCACAAAATTGCGATGTGTATATTCGGGGGAATGCACGTTGTGTGCCAATTTTCATAAAAAGAAATGTTTGCATTTGTGGGTTATACCAAAAATACAAATTATGTCTATAATATTGATGTTGTTTGATATAATTTATATAACTTCTATATCTAAACGACTATCCCCATCAACTTATTTCGGTGAACATGCAAGCATGCCACCTTAGCATTCAACATGCATTGATAACAACACATCTCAACATGCAAACATGTATGCAAATTTACATTTTGTTACAATACTTATTTTATTTATAACAATTAAATACAATAATTCATATGTATTTTCAGCTCTAATTCCAAAATTATTACTCTAAATACTTGTGTTATGTACAACCAATTCTCATTGCAAAGTATTTCGGGAATAACATGTGAGTTATCATATAGTATACTTATATTTAGATCCAGAGTAGTAGTACTACTTGGCACTATGGGACAAGCTAACAACGTCGTTAAGTGAGGTTTGCACTTAAAGATAAACAACTCATCAATGATGTCATGAACCAAAGACATAGGCATGGATTCAAAACTACTCCTTGCACTTAAAGATAAACAACTCATCGACTGAACTTAACTGTCGAAACTGAACTTAACTGTCGAAACTGAATTTTACTGTCGAAACTGAATTTTGCTGTCGAAACTGAACGCACTAGTAAGGTGAGCCTACACGTCGGTCGACTGACTTTTTCATCTCTGGTCAGTCGATTTTGCAGCCGTTGGATACGAAATCAAGGGCCCGCGGTTCATCTTCAACCTCCACCCCCCTGAGCCGGCCAAACAACAGCCCCCCGCCGCCCGCGGCCGGCAATCCCCACGCCAACGCCCCGCCACCGCCGGCGACCACCACCCCCATCCTGAACCCTAAGATAGATAGTGAGGTACCTCTCCGGCAAGCCCCCTCCCCGCTGCGACTGGTTCTTCCTTCACCCCGGCGGCATTGGAGTGAAGTGTAGCTAAATCGGAGCAGCATCGCAAGCAAGAGCAAGAGCGAGAGCAGCAGTGCGAGCAAGAGCAATAGCAAGAGCAGACCAGGCAGGGGACCGAGAGTAAGAGTAGAGCAGCAGCGCGAGCGAGAGCTAAAGCAGCAGCAGGTCCTACTGATGTGGACGTCGCCGCCGAGGGAGCGATGCTGTGGAGGAAGTGGCCGGTGATGCCGTCGTGGATGGAGCCGTGCCGTGTCGGCTCGGGACCGAGCACCGACAGCACCGTGAGATCGAATCAAGAAGAAAATGCGGCGATTAGTGTACAACCTCTTTGGTGGCGCCGATTAGGCCGCAGCTTCATTCGAGGAAACGGTGATGATGATGCTCTTCCGGTGGTGCACGTGAAGACGGCGGTGTGGGAATGGAGGTGGCGTGAAAGACGAGAGGAACATCGGGGCAGCTCCTTGGAGGTGGAGGACGGGGTGGCTGAACCGGCGGGACAATGAGATCGACGACGGATCCTCATCCGGTACGGTGGATGAGGGACGTCGAGGTGTTGCTGTGGACGACGTCATCGGGGAAGAGGCTCCGGCTGGGTGGCGGACGGAGCAGGGTGTGGGGTTTCGTCGCGGGTTTTCGCGGCCTCGGTGTATGAATGGGTGGGCGGATGGGATGGCAGTGGGGAACCATGGCTTAGAGACGCGCTTGTCCGAAATATGGGGTAAGTTACGAAAGTACCCCCACCGATTTGAGGCGGTTCTTTCGGTTCAGGGGTACCACGGGCATTTCGCGTGTCGGGATTTCACAGGAGGTGGGAGTTTTCGTGCGTGTTGTAATTTTGGAATAGTAAGGCGCGGGTTGAGATGGAGGGAGTTGTCGGAGCACAACGAGACAAAGATATATCTTAAATATTTTGGGTTAATAAGGTGCGGGTTGAAGAGGCGGGAATTTCGTAGCACGATAGACAGAGATGCTAGCTTGAATTTTCGGCATAATAAGGCGCGGCTTGAAATTTGAAAGAACAAGCTTAACGTGTAAAAAAAAGACAATTTGCACCTCAACACGCACAACACACACACAAACACCATTTAGACTAGAGTAAGGTACACGTGCATTGCACGCATGAGATTTGGCAACCAAATTATGAATAAATACCACATTATAGTATGCAAGTTTTGAGTCATATATGCATGATATAGATGTTCGTTTAATTCTTATAGTTCATTTTATTCAAAATCATCTAGTTTTTTATAAGAAAGCTAATCTATTTTAAAATTCATGGAATTGTGCGTCATAAGACATAAAGTAAAAACAAATAATGGCAAATCATGTAGAAAAATATTTGGGCAATTCTGATACGGAAGATTCTAGAACAAATAAGAAGTGCTTGTATTTTGATGTTTGTGCATTATGCTTAAGTTCAACCATGGAGTCTTCTAGATTATACATGTGGTGAAATCTAGATGATATCCAACGCCAGTAGTGCTCAAATTTGCCATCTTTGGACCATCGGATTCGCCTCATCCAACGACCATGTTTCAAAGTTAAAGTTACCCGCACACAATATTAAAAAAATATAATATATAATATATTTATATATGGGTACAGATATAGATATGTGATGCAAAAGCCGCCCATCATCTCCAATTAGAATAGTGTGTCCATGCACGGATGCGACGTGACCAAATGATGTCTGCCATCGGTATCTCAAATTCAAACCAGTCTGACCTTGTTCAATGTGTATACATTACAACATGCTCGTTTCCAAACCACACCGCGCAGATCTCCGTTATATTCATGCATGTATGGGTTTCAAACATCAGGATCTCTTATTCAAATATTTGAATTCAACTTTACATTGATTGTGACCTCACCTATTCAGCTATTCTTTTACACCCACACAGTAGTCTTCTCTTTATAATTGTACCACTAACTTTCTCTCGTGCATGCATGCACACACACTACCAGTCGGCATTATCCATCGCACGCATGCAATCTTTTTCTTCAGGTCGGTCTCCCATGAAGGCACACACCAACACACATCCCCCTCTCCATCATATCGGGCATTCTTTATCTCTCACGCGTGCATGCACAATGATCGATGTTCCTCTATGTATGTGTGTATATAGCTAGGTCTTTCATAGTTTTCCACACAAACCGATCAATCGATATATCCAGTGAGGTCTCACCCTCTTTCCCACGTCCATATCGATCAATCTATGCCTCTCTATATAGGATTAACATATATAGATAATACACCCACATTAATTATGTATCCAACGTCCCCCTCTCATCATCCATGCCTTTCGCTTCATCTCTTAGACGCGTGCACAATGGCGAAGACAGGGGGCAGTAAGGGCCCTGCCCCCCTCCCCCCTAACATCACTATATATCAAGGCTAATATGAATGTGATCATTAGACAATTGTTGCTAAAAATGGTTTAAGTTCATGAATTGACCCTCCTCGTAAAGGATTATCAATGCTTGCCCCCCTAGCTCATTTATTTTTCATGGCTCCACCACTGCGCGCATCAGCGCACGTGTTCGCCCCCTCTCTTAAATATCGATCTCGCACTTGTGCATTCCTTCATAGTCTCCCTCCACTCGGCCCCTCGCACCATCTTCTAGCCCCCACCGGATTTTGCCACATGTACAATCTAGAAGACTCCATGGTTGAACTTAAGCATAATGCACAAACCTCAAAACAACAGTGGTTCTCTTTTGTTCTAGAATCTTCCGTATCATAACTGCCCAAACTTTTTTCTAGTTGAATTGCCATTATTTATTTTTACTTTATGCTTTACAACGCACAATTCCATGAATCATAAAATAGATTAATGGCTTCTTTGATTCAAAGGATTCTTAAAGGAATTTTGGAGGATTCTAATCATTAGGATTTTTTCCTATCTTGGTTGTTTGATTCGTAGGATTGTAAATCATAGGATTTTTTCCATATGATTCATTTGCACTAGATTTCATAAGAAACATCCCATCCACTCAAACCTCTTTGAAAGAATTCTGCGTTTTTTCTATGCACAATCAAACACTCGCACAATCCTGTAGGATTCAAGACGACATTCCACTATAATCCCATGTTTTTCCTATTCCCGCGTTCTTAGCTTTTTTATAAAAACTAATTGATTTTGAATGAGATGAACTATAAGAATTAAACGAAGGGCTACATCAGGCATATATGACTCAGAGCTTACATGCTATAGTGTGGTATTTATTCATAATTTGGTTGTAAAATCTGATGCGTGCAATGCACGTGTACCTTACTAGTACTTAGAGTATGTGCAAAACACGTAAATTAGAATACCAATGGCACACTACACAATGTCTCTCTTACAGTTCATGAAGCCACGTGGCACATGTGTAGGCGTTGTCGCGACCTCCTTGCGTGGATTGATCACCGTGACATGCTGTTGGTTCCAGAAGAATGTACTCGTCCTCCCTGAGCTATACTGGCGGTACATGCACGAAGCGAAGATGTGCACGCATGCCATGCACACAGTCATTCCTCGCACGCACAAGCGGGTATACGGGCGGATGCAATTTTGTACCAAAGATCCACCCCATGTGATAATTTGACGCGTGTAAAGTCGTTCACTTCATTGATGGTCAATTAATACAGCGCATGCAAATTGAGTGGACGTGAGGGCGGAAGAAAGACATTATTACTCCACTGCACGCATGCGAGTAGTTAAATCGTGGGTTGCTAGTAGTACTTCCATTGGTCTCCTTCGTATTTTGTGCCAATTTTTGACAGTAACATAATATTTACGCATTTGAGCAGTGTAGTACTTGAAATTTATATTCCGCTAAACTCATCGGGAGCTGTTTCGGGCCTCGAAACCAAAACCATCAATTAATCTTTACCTTATTTCCATCACATTCGAAAGCCTGCTCATACCTACTAGTTGTACGTACCAAACCTGAACGTGTTCCCACTATGCAGGTATTAGTACTAGTGCTAGTACTTAGGTTTATAAAAAGGGGAACTACCTAACCGAAAATCACTCTACCTTTCCTCCTCATATGTGCCTCTTCTTCGTCCATCGTTGCCATGGCCGGTGAGTAGAGCTTTAGGTCGAGAACTACTCGTAACAAGGGAGCGGCAACCAAGGCTACGGAAAAAAAGAGAGGGCTCACCACCATGCAGAGACCTCGAAAGATCTCTCACGGGAAGGCGATGGCTCCCAGGAGCGCCCTAGCCGCGGAGGCGAACATGCCGAGCCGACGGAGCTGGAGTCGTTATCCCTCGACGGCATGCCCGATCAGCTCAATAAGCAGAAGGAGTTCATCCAAGGCTTGATGGAGTTGCTGAAGGAGAGCCTCGATGACATGCCCACTGAGCTCAATCAACAGGGGGAGTTGACCGCCAGCTTGGTGATGCTGCTGAAGAAGAGCATTGCCTTGGAGAAGAAGGCGACCGGCAAAATCCTGCGACTTCGGGAGGACAATGCGAAGCTCTGCCACGAGATCGACCTGTTGAAGGAGAAGAACGCCGACTGGAAGAAGTTGCATGAGAATAGTAGTTCCTCGATGAAGATGCTGCAGGCCCTCGCCATGGAACAAAAGGAAGAGTTGGTGAAGCTCCCCATCGAGCACCCGGCTGCTGTCAAGGTACGTAATATGGCCGTGGAACAGATGAAGAAGGCTCGCGTCGAGAAATGCCGCGTCATAGACACAATGATTAAGATGGCGGAGGAGACGCGCAAGGAGATGGAGGTCGTGGAGGCGATGAAGAAGCAGTTATGACTCTGTGGCGAATTAGATCATTTGGGATGATAATCTTCCTTCTTTTGCTTCTGTGTTTCATCTTTTGCTCCGGATGTTTCGCCGCACGTGGCACGTTCTCTGCGAGGCATGAATAGAACAATGTTTTTTTGAGGGAATGAATAGAACAATGCTAACAATGAGATGACTAGCAAATTAGATCATTTTTATCGCTATATGGCACTAGGCTGCCGTATTTCGTGCTCCTCCGTCGCAGTACTACTCCAGTGGAAAACTTGAGTATACCGCACGGTTCTTTGCTCCTTCTCGATCAGGTCGTCGGCGCATTTATACGAGCAGTCAAATCACAAGGTCCCGCCTTCCAGCAGTAATGAGCCGTCAAATCACAAAGGCCCTCGCCTCTCGTGAAACCGACCAAGCTAGACTGCCCCGCCCTCTAGCCTTTTAAAAATGTATATTTTTGTACAGCAGTAGTATCAATGGATTGCGCCATGGAGCAAAACTTTAAATTAAAAAAAGGTGGTACATATAGAGAGCGCTCGTCGTCAAATTATGCATATAGTACTATTAAAAAGGCTAGTCACAATAATGGTGTCCAGCACAATCCACCCCTCAAATAAAACTAAGAGGATGCTTGGATACGTTTTAGTCCCATGACTAAAAGTAGTGGGACTAAAACATGCTAGCCTCACCCATACTTGGATCCAAATACTAAAAAGGCTAAAATCAAGTTAACGAGCATTTATTATCCTCCAAACCCTCCAATCCAAAACTCGCCTGTGTTAAAGGAGATGAGTTAAATGAGTAGAGAGAGGACTAATCCACATTTTAGTAGGGGTACCCCTGACTAAAATTTTTTAGTCTCAAGACTAGTTGTAGCCCCTCTTTAGTCAGGGCTTGAAACTTTAGCCTCTTAAAGAGTCTATTTTTAGTCAGACTAAAATAAGTCCCTTGGATCCAAGCACCCTCTAAGCATCCTGGAATTCTTTGACAAAACTAAGCACCCTGAAATTCTTTGACAACTAAACTGCTGGCTATATGATGTTGGCCATATATATTGTACGTATATAATGTGAAGAAACGAGTGGTAGTACTATACCAACTAAAAGATGAAATGTAAGAAATACTAGTATGTACGTACTGAAGAGTTAAAGTAACGAGAAGAAACATAACATAGTTCTGCTGGGGGCTCAGCACAACACACCCCTCAAATTAAATTAAGCACACCTGAAATTAAATTTTGCAACTATTCCGGTAGACACCACATTAGAACCACCATGAGCAACGACACTGCCACCTTACTCGGAGTCCTCGTCCACGTCCTTGACTTCGTCCTTGTCCCTCTTCCTCTTGGCCGATACTTCTTTGCTTGAACCGCACACTTGGCTGTTGCTCTTCATCCAACCCTTGTAGATATTGAAGCAAAGGTAGCCATCCATTGCAGCGTAGTGGATGTGGTCTATATCTAGTACATTCCACTGCCATGCATGACGATGAAACGTGTAATGAGGTTTCTCCAGTTTATCGTACGAAGGATGAACCATGGCTCCTGCCAGGGTCAGCATTGAAGGCTGACGATAGGACACCAACCGATTCTTCTGGAGGTCGAAGTTGTTGCCTACAACGAGGCCTATCCGACGCAGGACTTCTTTGTCATTACCAAAGTCTACAGTAACGAATTTCACTGTTTTGTCCTTGAGGAAGTTCTTAAAATCTTGGCACTCAACGTCGGCATGGCATATGTGGTAGACCAAGCAAACTTTATGTACGCAAACCTGGATCACGACGGGCTTCTTCCTCTCTTCGTCCTTTAGATCCTTCTCTCGTCCCAGGACTGTGGTGTACTCAACATCTAGCCCAGCAACCCACTCATCATCTAAGTTTTCGAACATGCGGCTGAAGCGAGAAAGGCATCCTTTCACTGTCGTGGAAGAACGGGTGTAGATGACGTCGAACTTATCGCTGGTGATGGTTCTAACCTTGTACTCACCGCCGATCGTGGAGATTTGGGATGCCATGGATTTGGGAGGATGGTTAGGATTAGTGGAACTGCCGTAATGTGAATGGACGGGACGACTAGGAGCGAACCGCTGTAGTATTGAAGGACGTGCGGGGACGAGTAGGAACGAACTGCCAGCGTGCGAACGACAGGGTAGTGGCTTTCCATTCTCCCATGATACGGTCTTCTGAGAGCCCTTGGATCTGAGATCGAACGGTTGCATGGTGTGATTCTAGACCTATGTGTGAATATCCTATCCTGGAGGGTTATTCTGCAAATTTTCAGCAACTTAGCACGCGACCGTTTGATCTCAGATCCAAGGGCTGCCAGCAGCCCGTATCATGGTCGCGCCTACCATGACTGTCGCGTCGCTCGCGTGGTCGCACCCTTGGAGATTTAACACGGTGCGTTAGGCTATCTGATGTTGGCATGTCATACATAGTCATCACTTAGTCACTCATACTACAACAAGGTTGGCTATAAGTGTATTTTTTTACTCCTCTCTATCTCTTTCTTCGTACTCAAGGAAGAAACGGTGCTAAGCGCATGTATTTATTGCATTTGCCAAGGAGTGACCTCTTCCAATGATATGGTGTTGCTAAGTTTGCTTCATTTAATTAGCTATAGACTCAAAATTGTCTTTTCACCTAGGTACACGTGCTTAGCACCGTTTCTTCCTTGGGTCACTAAACTAGTCTCTCTCTTCTTGATTAACTTGTCACATCAGACTTTATGCCTATGTGGCAAGCTTAAGCACCTGTAGGAGCAAGTAAAAGTAAGTACAATAGTGCACTTTACATGGCATTTTTGCATATGTGGAGGAAAGAGAGGCAATGAAAAAGTGGAGAAGTGGGCTCTCATGCAAGAGCCAGCCTCTACTACATGGTGGAGCATTGGGAGAGGTACCTGTATGGAGGTGGTCAGGAATCTGGGAGACTCACGCCGGTCGTAGCGCTGCAGTTAAAATGATAATGGCAAGTCAAATCACGGGGCCCCACCTGTCCAGCAGTAACTCACTGTCAAATCACACAACCCTACATTTGCAGCAGCCTACTCCCTCGTCTTCTCACGTCTCTATCGAACCGACTAGGCGGAACTGCCCCGCCGCCTGCCGCGCAGGAAAAATCCCGCCCTCGACTTTTAAATAGTATACAGTATACTAATTTTGTATCCATGGATTGCGCCCGCGCCATGGAGAAAAGCGTCTAGAAAACGGAGGAGAGACGGTGGTCTTGCAATAGAGAAGAGGGAGAGGCAAGACAGTGGTTTTGGAATGGAGATGATGGAGAGGAGAGGAGGTGGTTTTGCAATGGAGAAGAGGGAGAGGAGCGTGCGGCAGCGATTTAGGATTGGACGAGAGGGCCGGCGTGCTCTGACTGGATCAAAATCAAAATCAAAATCAATTTACCCTTCAATTAAGAAAGCGACCCCACATTAACTAGTCTCCCTTTTATTCTGGGTCATAATTGACCATGATTTTCGCACATAAAATATATGTTATATGTTGTATACAAGGCCACTATCAAAATTACAATTTGCAACTATACAAGGCCACTAACATTAATTGAGGCAAAATTTATGGCGTTTGCCTCGTACTAACACATGAGGACATTAATATCCCTTGTGTGCATGCGGGAGTGAGAAGGTTAGCTTGCATTCCCAACATTAATCAACCAATGAGGAGTAAGAGGGTTGGCTTGTTGTGCTTGGGAGAGAAAAACCACATTAATTAACACGACAATCAAGGTGACAAGCTAGCTTGCAACATTGACTTAAACATAGCATTGATTTTTACCTTGGTACCTGTAATATGAGTTTGTGGCCTTGTATACAAAAATGGAGGGAGTATAATTTGAAAGTATATTCAGATATGACCAAACGATACAATTTTTGGTGACATGCATTCACATTTTTCTTGTCAAATACAATACGTGGTCAAACTTTGACCCAAAATACGCGAAACAACAAAAAAATACTCCCACCGCTGGCCAGGCCATCCCTCTACTCACCCACGTGCCGGTCGTGCCGCGTGCTCCTGCCTCCCGTGGCCGGCTGTGATGCCGTGGAGGCCTCACCGCCCCCTACTACTCCCACCGCTGGCCAGGCCATCCCTCTACTCACCCACACCCCCTGTTATTCTGCGGCGACAACAGCCTCACACCGCAGCCGAACCAGTGAACCCTCGTACTCCTCTTCGCGTGGGCATCCACTGCTGTGTCTTCCCCGGCTACGAGTCGTCCCCTTCATAGTCCTCGCCGTTGTCCACCGTCCTGGTGCTCTCGGCGCGGCGTGGTCAACATGGTCAACGACCGACTTCCATCGGAAGAGTACTGTACATGGAGAGGCTGAAAGCTGGGTCCACGACAGCCGCAAGGAAGTTCCTCCTTATTACGCAGAAAATAATTATTCCTCCACCTGATAGCGGGGACCCACCGGATGGGCCACCAGTATTTTGCGAAAAAATCGTTTCCCCCTAACTGCTGGGACCCACTGGATGGGCCACCATATTTCATGAAAAAATGTTCCCCCTGCTGTCAGCTCGGACCCACCGGAAGTGCCTCCTTATTACGCCCAAAAAAATGAATACTCCCCCGGCTAGCTGGGACCCACCTTGTTGGGAGGCTGACTTGTGGGCCTACTAAGTTGACGGGGACGAAGGGCTTTGTCAACTTAGTCAATATGAATGATTCTAGCTCCAGTGACCGTTGATGTCCATCCAACGGCCGTAGTGCTTCTTCAACCTCTGGTCTTCTTGCTCCAGCCGCCCAAAGCAGTGCTGGTTGTGCCGCATGCTCCTGCCTCCCGTGGCCGGCTGTGCTGCCGCAGAGGCCTCACCGCCCCTACTATTCCCACCGCTGGCCAGGCCCTGCGGTGACGACAGCCTCACACCGCAGCCGAACCAGTGAACCCTCGTAGTCCTCTCCGCGCGGGCTTCCACTGCCGCGTCGTCCCCTTCCTAGGCATCGTCGTCGTCCACCGCCGTGGTGCTCTCCGCGCGGCGTGGTTAACGTCGTCAAGGAACGACTTCCATCGGAAGAGTACTATACGTGGAGAGGCTGACAGCTGAGTCCACGGCCACAGCCCAGTTTTTCTGTGATTTTCCAAGTAAGTCACTTTGTCAGGCCTGTTGGGCTGCAAATCTTTCAAGATGAGGAGAGCTTTCATTCGGCAGGCCGAGAAAATGGCCCATCAGTAATGAGAAATGTGTTGTACATTTTTAAAACACATCAAACCGGCAATTAGTTTCAAATATCTTTTTTTTCATTTCAAGATTTTAAATTACATTAATTTTTATGCGTGGAGAATTTGTTGGATTTTATATTGATATACATTTATTTTTAAAATCAGTTTGAATGTGAGTCAAAATTTCGGGATTAAAAACAGTTCGGACCGCACCGAGATATGCAAAATTTCGTATAGTTTTTTAACCGGTGCCACAATATGGGCTGTAATGCTAACAAAAAGAATATGGGCTCCAAAGAAAACCTTAAGAATTAGCAAATGGGCTGTAAATTATTAGAAATAATGACAGATGGGCTGTATGCTGTTTTCCACAGATTTGTGGCTTTCCTTAAAAAAAGGTTGACGCACAAGCACTGACTGTTGGATGTCCATCCAACGGCCGTCCTGCTTCTTCAATCTCTGCTCTTCCTACTCCAGCCGCTCAAACAAGCGTCGGCGGGACTACCTGCTCCCTCCTCCTCGCGGCCGGCTGTGCTGCCGCACAGGCCTCACCGCCCGATCGTACTCCCATCGCTGGCCTAGCCATCCCTCTACTCACCACACCTGCTGTTATTCTTCGGCGACGGCAGATGAACCAGTAAACCCTCGTACAGTCGTACTCCCCTCCGCGTGGGAAACAACTGCCGAGTCTTCCCTGCCTCTATGTCGTCCCCTTCCTAGGCCTCGCCGTCATCCACCACCCTGGTGCTCTCGGCACGGCGTGGTCAACATGGTCAAGGAACGACTTCCATCGGACGTGGACTGTACGTGGAGAGGCTGACAGCTGGGTCCACGGCCGCAGCAAGGAAGTGCCTCCTTATTACGTGGAAAATAATGATTCCTCCACCTGACAGCTGGGACCCACCGGACGGGCCACTGTATTTCGCTAAAAATGTTTCCCCCTGACTGCTGGGACCCACCAGCTACATCTTCGCACGCAAGGAAGTGCGTCCGGGCAAAAAAAACGATTCGCCCCCTGACTGCTGGGACCCACCAGCTACATCTTCGTAGGCAAGGAAGTGCCTGACAGTCGGGACCCACCTGGTCGAAGCGTACGTAGCGTTGTCATTCTGGTCGCGAACGTGTACGTACATACTGGTCGATGTAGAGGCACGCACGTGTCATAGTAGAGGCGCGCACGTGTCATAGTAGAGGCGCGCACGTAGCATGTACACGTACGTACAACGGCCAGGGTGCAAGAAAGAAAATACGACCACGTATGTGTACATATGGGCGGGGTCTCGAACGCCTACTCGCGCATACGTACGGCCAGGGCTCGTGTACATGGATGGGTCGGAACGGAGAAACAACGTCGTCGTCGTGTTCATGGGGAGGCAACGGAATGCGTCGTGTTCATGGGGAGGCAACAGAACGCGTGGGAGCCAACCGGCTGGGTCGGAACGGAATGGGTGGTCGTGTTCATTGGGAGAGCTTGGACGGAACAGACGATGGAAACGAGGCCTGGCGTACCGCAAAATGGAGGAAATGGCCTTGTGTTCGACCGACCACGTTCGAAACGGGTTCCTGTTCATCGGGAGGAGTCTGGCATACCGCAAAACGGAGGAAACGGACCTCCTACGGTCGAAACGGGGGTCCTGTTGATCGGGAGGGGTGTGGCGTACCGCAAAACGGAGGAAACAGACTTGTGTTGGATCGGTACGGTCGAAACGGGGGTCCAGTTCATCGGGAGGGGTGTGGCGTACCGCAAAACGGGACTTCGAGGGGTACTGTTCATCTCCACCGGCGACCTCCTCCAGCCTCCATGGGCTCCTATTCATCCAGCCTCCACGGGCTCCTGTTCATCCAGCCTCCACCGCGCGCTACTCCACCGGCTACTGTTCAACCACCCCTCCACCGTCTACTGTTCATCTAGCCCTCCACACCACGGGGTCTTGTTCAACCACCCTCCACGGGCACCCCTCCACCGTGTACTGTTCATCCAGCCCTCCACACCACGGGGTCCTGTTCAACCACCCCTCCACCATCTACTGTTCATCTAGCCCTCCACACCACGGGGTCCTGTTCATCCACCCCTCCACGGGCACCCCTCCACCGTCTACTGTTTATCCAGCCCTCCACCACACCATGGGGTCCTGTTCATCCAGAGGCAATGCCACCGCTCATTATTCATCCAAACCCCCCGTAACGCTCACTGTTCATCCCATCGATCGGCTTCAGTTAGCAGCAGTAGCGAAGGAATCACTCGATCGGGTTCAGTTAACAGCCATCGATCGATCGCTCGGGTTTAGTAACGCGTAGCCTGCAGTGCAATCGCTCGGGTTCAGTTAGATCCCAACGCCTTGCTCGAGTTCAGTTAGAGCCAACGCCTCACACACACGTGCGTACGCGTACGAGAGAAACGCGCATCACTCGGCCCCCGACCACCCACCGTAACCGGGAACTCCCCGAAATTTTCCTCCCCCTAGCTTCTACCATGGTTTTTTCCGTCATGGACGGCCCAAAGAATGTCATGCAGCTACATCTCCGCCCCGCCCAGGACGAAAAGCCCATTTTCTGTCATGATTTTTTGTCATAGAAGTAGGAGCCCACCACATCTATGATGATACCGGGGTTTGTCACAATTATCGTCATAAAAGTGTCATATGTATGACAACTTTTTTTCCTTCGGCTCAAAATGTCACGGATGTGTCTTTTTTGTAGTGCTATTCACCCCCCTCTAGTCAACTATATCGATCCTTTCAACTGGTATCAGAGCCTCGTCTCTTTACTAAGGACTTTACCATCCGAAGAGTATGGTTGACACCGTAGACGGTGTGGAGGAGCACTCCGGTGTGAATCCGATCTCGTCTACGGGCGATGGGGGAACTGCGGTCTCTCGTGAGGAATTCAATGTGGCTTTGGACACATTGAAAACCTCCATCACGACCGAGGTTGAAATCATGTTTAATAAATTCATAGAAGGGCTTAAACTATCCACCGCACCGTTGAAAGTGGGTGATCCCACCGACAAGGTGACGGATGCTAACTCCGACAAGGGGGAAGCTACTAGTGAAAAGGCTCCTTCTTCTAGTGGTAAAATGGCACCGGCATCTTTGCCCATGTGGAACCTCCACTTGTTTATGGTGGACCGATTCCTTCCACTCATTTGAATCATGCCGGTCCTCCCCCTAAGATTGTGAAAAATGAGGACTTTGATTCTTGGGTCTATCGTTTTAAGCATCATTTAAATCATGTGAATACTAATCTTTGGAGAATCATGGAAGAAGGTTTCTATCCGCATGACCGAAGCAACTTCACTCCTAGAGAAGCCGCAGATAATAAATTCAATGAGAATGCTCTCTTCATCATCCAAGATGCTATTCCACCTGAAGATCTTCCTCACCTCCGGCCCTTCACCATGGCCAAAGATGCATGGCACCAAGTTGTTTCCCTCTACAGGGGAAGCACAAGCATTCAACGCTCCAACTATGAAGTGGTGCAAGATGAAGCAGATGAGTTTGCAATGAAGTAAGATGAAGAACCTCGTGAGCTTTACCGAAGAGTAACCAAACTCGTAGTCTCACTCCGAGATCATGGGAGCAAGGACACGGATGACAATTGGATCACGTGCAAATTCCTCAAGGCAATGATGCCTTACCACAAGGCCATGTCCTCCGTCATTCGTCAAAGGCCGGATTTCCACACCTTATCCTCAAGTGAAGTGTTGGATAAGTTTGTGGCTATGAGCATCTTAGACAAAACCGCCGACAATGCGATACTACGTTCTCAAAGAGCAAAGAAGCCCAACCTTGCATTAAAAGCCAAGGTTAGGATGGAAGAAGAGGACGAAGAGGAAGAAGAGGAGAGCAACCCCGAAGATACAAAGTATGCCTATCATGAACACATGGCTCTTGCTTCAAGGCAATTTTGGAGCAAGAAGAACTCAAGGCCCAACTTCAACAAGAACAACTCAAGTGGCACGAAGGTCAAGCAACGTATGAGGACTTGCTATAATTGTGGCAATGTGAGTCATTTCGTTGCGGAATGCCCTTATGAGAAGAGGGAAGACAATGGTGGCAAGCTCATCCGAAAGGACAAAGCCAAGTCTTTCCCCAACAAGAGTACCTTCACCAAGAAGACTCCTCCCAAGGCGTTGGTGGTACAAGAAGAGTGCAATGAGGATGATGATGATGATGAAGATGGTGAGTTGGTTGCCATGGCCTCCGTTGCCATTGCGACAACTCCATGGGTGTCACTCTTTGACTCACCCAATGAGAACATCACCGCTAAGTGCCTCATGGCTAAAGCCACCAACAAGGTAACCCCCAACATCAAAACTACCATCATTAATAATCCTTCTTTGACGGATTGCATTGATGAATATGAGGGATCTAATGTGGAGGAGAATGAGTTTGAGTCCTTTATGGGTAAACTCAAGGGTAAATCCAAGAAGCACTTCATTGCTCTCTTGGAACAACTTGGTGAAGCCAATGCCATGATCGAGGCTCACGAAGATACTATCTCCAAGATGGAGGGGCATAGTCATGACTACGCCGATGAGATTTTGGATCTTTCCAATGCTCTTGAGGAAGAGCGTGGTCTTCGTTTGGCTCTTGAGGAGTCACAAAACGTTGATCACGCTAAGTTAAAGAAAGATTTTGATCATGCTCTTGTTGTTTCTCGTGTGCTAAACTCCGAGAAGGCCAATCTTGGGGTTGATCTTGCTAGACTCAAAGAGGAGTTTGACTTACTTGACAAGGCTCACAAGGTCTTGAAGGGTGCCCATGCTAGCCTCAAAGAGTCTCATGATCAACTTCAAGTAAAGCTAACCAAGGAGAAAGCCACTTTTCCTCATATGATGTTAATTGATAATGCAAATGCTACTAACCCATGTTGTGAGCATGTGCATCTTGTTGAGGAGAACGCTAAGTTGAAGGAGCAACTTGAGAAAGGTCTTGTGTCTTGCATACAAGGCGAGAAGAACCTCAACAACCTTTTGAGCAACCAAAAGGAAGTTGTGGACAAAGAAGGGATTAGGTACGTGCTCAAGTCCAAGAACAAGAAGAAGAATGACAAGGCCAAACGACCTCCTCCTCTCAAGCAAACCTTTGTGAAGGAGGGAGAGGGTGCTACTAAGGAGAAGAAGAACATCGTGAGGGGTAGTGATGCCAAGAAGGGCAACGCTTCCCTTTCCAACAAAGCCGGCGACTTTAACCCTTCTTATGTGTTGTGCCGTGCTAGTGATGGGCATGTTTATGCCAAATTTGTTGGTTCTCCTTATGAGTACATTGAATGGTCTATTTGGGTTCCTAATACCCTTGTTACTAACATCAAAGGACCCATTACAAAATGGGTACCTAAAACCAAGCATTGATCTCTTGTAGGTGTTTGCTTCCGGTGGGGGATCATGGTTGCTCGATAGTGGACCTACTAATCATATGACCGGAAGCAAGGACTTGGTGGTGGATGTGCAAAAGATTCCATCCATGCCCACCAATGTCGAGTGGGGTGACACCTCATCCTCTAAGGTATTGGGACTTGGCAAGGTTGTCATTTCTCATGATCTCACGATCGAGAAGGTCATGCTTGTTGAGTCCCTTGCATACAATTTACTTTCCGTTCGTCAACTTGCACTCATGGGTTTTGCCACCTTCTTTGATGTTGATACCGTGGCCCTCTTGTGGAGCAAGACTCTTAAAGTAGCCTTTGTTGGGCATGTCGAAAATGGTCTCTATGTGATTAACTTTTCGGAGCGACTCACTAAGACCGCGACATGCCTAATGGCTAAAGTTAACGTGGGATGGCTTTGGCATCGCCTCTTAGCCCATGTCCATATGAGATCTTTGCAAAGTCTTCTCAAGGGGGATCATGTCCGTGGACTAACAAATGTTAGTTTTGCCAAAGATCATGCTTGCAGTGCTTGTATCGAAGGAAAGCTACATGAAAAGGCTCACCCTCCCACGACTATCATTTACTCGAAGATGCCTTTGGATCTCCTTCACATGCATCTCTTTGGGCCTCCGTCTTTTGATAGTCTTGGGGGTAGGAAGTATTGCTTGGTGATTGTGGATGATTATTCAAGATACACTTGGGTATATTTCTTCAAGAGGAAGAATGAGACCCAACAAACCGTCATTGACTTTGCAAATGAAGCTCAACACCAACACAGTGCAAAGATCTTAACAATAAGAAGTGACAACGGCACCGAGTTCAAGAACTACACCTTGGATGAGTTTCTTAGTGATGAGGGGATCAAGCATCAATATTCTGCACCTTACACCCCTCAACAAAATGTAGCGGAGAGGAAGAACCGGACGTTGTTGGATGCGGCAAGGACCATGATGGCGGAGTTCAAGTCTCCATACAACTTTTGGGCCAAAGCCATCAACACAGTGTGTCATGCATCCAATTGGCTCTACCTCCGCAAAGGCTTGAACAAGACTCCACATGAGATACTCACCGGTAACAAGCCCAACCTCAAGTACTTCCGGGTGTTCGGGTGTAAGTGTTTCATTCTCAAGAAAGGTGTGCGTTTGTCTAAATTTGAGGCTAGAGCTCATGAGGGCATATTTGTTGGTTATGCTACAAACTCCCATGCTTACCGTGTCCTCTATAAGTCCACGGGACTTATTGATGAGACATGTAGCATGGAGTTTGATGAGAATAACGGCTCCCAAGTGGAGCAAAGTGGCACTTGTGATGTAGGTGATGAAATTCCTCCCCAAGCCATAAGAAGAATGGGTGTTGGTTTTATCCTAACCATTCAGGATCCCCTTGTGGCCGAAGGAGAAGGACAATGTTCCACTCACGTGGAGCCATCACCAACTCAAGGCCCACATGCTTCCGAAGAACAAAGTGAAGGCCCTCAACCTCATGAACAAGACCAAGGGCAAGATCAACCTCAAGATGGCGTTGAATCGCCAAGCGATGCCCAAGGTCAAGTTTTATCATACAAGCAAGCTCAAGAGCAAGAACGATCTCAAGATGACGCTCAAGATGATCAAGATCAAGTGACCACTCCTCAACTCTCTCCAGAGGAGGAATTAGAGCGTCGTGTCGCCAAGATCGCATCCAAGCTATCCACCAAAGATCATCTCATGACAATTGTGCTTGGAAGCTTAAGAAAGGGAGTAAGCACTCGTAGAGAATTAGCAAACTATTATGAACATCACGTGTTTGTCTCTTGTGTGGAACCCCAAAAGGTCTATGAGGCGCTCGAGGATCCGGATTGGCTCAATGCCATGCATGAAGAACTCAACAACTTTGAGCACAACAAGGTGTGGAGATTGGTGCCAAGGCCAATGGGGAACCATAATATCATTGGAACCAAGTGGATATTCAAGAACAAGCAAGATGCTCATGGGATTATCATTCGCAACAAGGCTTGTTTGGTAGCACAAGGCTACTCCCAAGTCAAGGGTATCGACTACGGTGAAACCTTTGCTCCCGTTGCTCGCCTTGAATCCATTCGCATGTTGATTTCATATGCTTCTCATCATAACTTTAAGTTACAACAAATGGATGTGAATAGTGCTTTTCTTAATGGTCCTATTAATGAATTGGTATATGTCAAGCAACCCCCCGGGTTCGAGGATCCCTACTTTCCCGATCATGTGTATTAATTCGATAAGGCACTCTATGACCTTAAGCAAGCCCCACGTGCGTGGTATGACCACCTTACCGAGTTGTTGCAAGATCATGGTTTTGAAATAGGGAAAATCGACCCCACTCTTTTTACTAAGAAGGTCAAAGGGGAGTTGTTTGTGTGCCAACTATATGTTGATGATATTATCTTTGGTTCCCCTAACAAAGCTTTCAATGAGGAATTTGCCGCGCTCATGACCTCCAAGTTCAAGATGTCCATGATGGGAGAGTTGAAATTCTTGCTCGGGTTCGAAGTCAAGCAACGAAGAGAAGGAACCTTCATCAACCAAGCCAAATACACTCAAGACATGCTGAAGAGATTCAAGCTAAGTGATGTCAAGCAGGCGTCCACTCCTATGCCCGTTAAATGCCAACTTGACATAGATCCCAATGGTAAAGCGGTGGATTAAAAGGTATATCGCTCCATGATTGGCTCCTTGCTTTACCTTTGTGCATCTAGACCGGATATCATGTTGAGTGTGGGAATTTGTGCACTGTTTTAAGCCGCACCTAAGGAAAGTTACTTTGTGGCGGTCAAGCGAATCTTTCAATATTTGGCTCATACCCCAAACTTTGGCTTATGGTACCCAGGAGGAGCAAACTTCAAGCTTGTAGGTTATTCGGACTCGGATTGGGCGAGAGACAAAGTGGATAGGAAGTCAACTTCTTGAGGGTGCCAATTTCTTGGTTGCTCTTTGATGAGTTGGTATTGCAAGAAGCAAAGTTGCGTGTCTCTCTCATCCACGGAAGTGGAGTATGTGGCTGCCGGTAGTTGTTGTACGCGACTTCTATGGATGAGGCAAACTTTAAAGGATTACGGTGTCATTTGTGACAAAGTGCCTCTTTGGTGTGACAATGAAAGTGCCATCAAGATCTCTCTCAACCTGGTTCAACACTTCAAGACGAAGCATATTGAGATTCAGCATCACTTCATCCGGGATCATATTAAGCGAGGGGAGATCGAGCTCAACTATGTCAACACTCTTGATAACCTTGTAGATATCTTCACGAAGCCCTTAGATGAAGCAAGATTTCGCGAGTTAAGCATGAGCTAAATATCATTGATTCGAGCAATGTTTCTTAAACCCATGCAAATCCCACCATACTCAACTTGGTATCTCGTTTAGGTGTAGGCATGGACATAGGGGGCGTGTTGTTCTCTCAATGAACTCTCCCTCTGTAACGGCCTCGATGCGGCTATATCTCCCACGTGTCGAAGCACGACTTAGAGGCATAACCGCATTGAAAGCAATGTCGCAAGTAAGGTAATCTTCACACAACCCATGTAATACATAAGGGAAAAGAGATACATAGTTGGCTTACAATCGCCACTTCACACAAATACATGAATAAAGCATTACAATATCCAAATACAATCAAGGTCCGACTACGGAACCAAAATAAAAGAAGAACCCCAAATGCGACAAGGTCCCCGATCGACCCCAACTGGGCTCCACTACTGGTCAACTGGAAGCGGAACAACATAAAGGACAAGATCTTCATCGAGCTCCTCCTTGAGCTTGGTTAGGTCATCTGCACGGTATCCTCGGCACCTGCAAGCTGGTTTTGGAAGTATCTGTGAGTCACGGGGACTCAACAATCTCACACCCTCGCGATCAAGACTATTTAAGCTTATGGGTAAGGTACAAGGTATGAGGTGGAGCTGCAGCAAGCGACTATCATATATGGTGGCTAACCTATTCGAAAAAGAGAGCGAGAAGAGAAGGCAAAAGCACGGTCGAATAACTATGATCAAGAAGTGATCCTAGAACAACCTATGTTAAACATTACTCCAACACCGTGTTCACTTCCCGGACTCCACCGGAAAGAGACCATCACGGTTACACACGCGGTTGATGTATTTTAATTAAGGTCAACTTCAGGTTTTCTACAACCGGACATTACCAAATTCCCATCTGCCCATAACCGCGGGCACGGCTTTTGAAAGTTCAAATCCCTGCAGGGGAGTCCCAACTTAGCCCATGACAAGCTCTCATGGTCAATGAAGGATATTCCTTCTAGCGGGAAGACCTGATCAAACTCAGAATCCCGGTTACAAGACATTTCGACAATGGTAAAACAAGTCCAGCAACACCGCCCGAATGTGCCAACAAATCCCGATAGGAGCTGCACATATCTCGTTCTCAGGGCACACTCAGATGAGACTAGCTACGAGTAAAACCAACCCTCAAGTTTCCCCAAGGTGGCCCCGCAGGCAGCTCAGTTTGGACCAACACTCAGAGGAGCACTGGCCCAGGGGGGGGGGGTTAAAATAAAGATGACCCTTGGGAGCGCGACTCCCAAGGGAAAAGAAAAGGCTAGGTAGTGAATGGTAAAACCAATGTTGGGCATTGCTGGAGGAGATTTATTCAAGGCGAACTGTCAAGGGGTTCCCATTATAACCCAACCGCGTAAGGAACAAAAAATCCGGGAACATAACACCGATATGACGGAAACTAGGGCGGCATGAATGGAACAAAACACCAGGCATAAGGCCGAGCCTTCCACCCTTTACCAAGTATATCGATGCATTAATTAAATAAGATATATTGTGATATCCCAACAAGTAAATATGTTCCAACAAGGAACAACATAACCATGTACTAACAAGGTACAAACTTCAATCTTCACCTGCAACTAACAACGCTATAAGAGGGGCTGAGCAAAGCGGTAACATAGCCAAACAACAGTTTGCTAGGAGAAGGTGGGTTAGAGGCTTGGCTCAACAATATGGGAGGCATGATTAGCAAGTGGTAGGTATCGCAGTATAGGCATAGCAAAAGAGCGAGCAACTAGCAAGCAAAGATAGAAGTGATTTAGAGGTATGGTCATCTTGCCTGAAATCCCGCAAGGAAGAAGAACGAGTCCAAGAAGAAGACAAACAGACGTAGACGAATGGATCCTCGCAACTCCGGAACGGAACCGAAGCTCACGAGAAAGGCAACCCGGAAAGAAGCAAACAACATAGTAAACAACCACTACAACAACATGACATGATGCACAACAAGTATGATGCATGTATGGTTTAATGAAGCATGGCATGGCAAAGTGGCCAAACAAGTGAAGCTCAATATGCAACTCGTTGCACATTGACGGAACACCACATCAATTATTTAGTTCTCTCTCGTTTAGGTACCCAACAATATTAAATGTTGTTAAACATGGCAAGAGGTGAGGCATAACAAAACTACACCATCTAAACAATTTAAATGGGGCCGGATATAACAAATAACGAATCCGGTAAATCCCCATATGCATTTGGCAATTTGGTGCAACAACAATTTAAACATTTTCGATGTTATTATCATGATGCGAATGACATGAGCAAGTTTTATGCAGAATTTATGAAAATGTTGGCATGATAAGATATGAGGCATTTGTCATCATGGCGGAAACGAAAGGGGTGCCACAACACTGACATCGGAAATGGTGCCATGGCAACATTCCGGTTCCGACAACTCATTGAGACATCGGTGCAAAAGAAAGTGACGCGAGTGTGTCATGCAAGGATGGTGGGGTGATCTCGGATACCGAGTTCCCATATGTCGGTGGCAAGGCAAAAGAGGGGCAACGTGCACCGATAGTTCAGGATCGAGGCAAAACAAGGGTGCATCTCATACAACATGCATTCATTCGTTCACGGGCGTCATCTCGAGGTTATAACTTTGAAGTGTGCATTATCGGAGGGGTTCGAGTTCGATGCAGTGTAGGGGAAGTAGACGTTCGTAGTAGAAGTAGTCGTTCTCGCATGCTCTAGGGTCAACGGTGGGGGTTCTCGCGATCTCGACGATGGTAGTGGTACATGTTTATCAGAGCGCGAGTTTCCGTAGATGTTCATGTCATCGGTGTCGTGGTACTTGGGGTCTTAGGACTTACCGGTCCCGTTCTTGCGATGGTAGTCGTTCACGTTTGTTCGGAGAGGTACTTGATGACTCCAACGTCTTCGGGGCGACGGTAGTTGTACACGGTCCATGAGACATCGATTGCTCGGGGTCCAACTTGTGGGTCTTGCCGACATGAGTGGTACTTGGCGTTTTTGTGTAGACGAACTTGGCGCATCCGAAGGGTCTCACTTGTCGTCGTGGGAACTTGGTGAATCCGAGGTCTTCGAGGTCGACAGTAGTTGTACATCTCATAGAGGAACTTGACGGATCCGAGGACTCCGGGCGTCGTGGTACTTGTTGAAATCCTCATCGGATGTAATTGAACATTTTGAAACGGAACTTGGCGTGTCCAAAATTTGCGGGCGTCGGTGTCCAACATGAAAAACAAACCGGCCGCAACCGAAGGCAGTAGGGCTTATAGTTGTTGTGCTCGCGGAAGATGCCAGGGAGTCACTGCGGGGCTGGTCATGGCCTAACGCAGAAGAGGCCGCGACGAAGGGATGTCATGACCCGGTTGGTCGAGGAGGTCGACGGCGGACATGCTCCTGCGGCCCCGGTCGCCGGCAGCAGGGGTGTGAGGCGAGCGGCAGCCCCCTGGTGGTCGCAGCCGACGGCATGCAGAAGAGCAGCGGCAGCAGGGCGCGGTTACCGTGGTGTCGCAGCGCAACAGTGAGGGCACGAGGTCGAGCTCCTGGTGCTCGACAAAGACGGTGCGGAGGATGAGGGGCCCGACAGGGAAAACGACGAAGGAGGGGACGGAGGAGCTCACTGATGAGGCGCCGAGTAGCCGCGAGGAGGAGAAGGGAGCAGGGGCACTCCGGATGTGGAGTGGCGCCTGGTCGGGGGCGCGCCATGGCGAGGCGAGCAGGAGGCGGGTGCTGGCTTGCTGGAGAAGGAGGAGAGGGAGGATGCGGCGGCCAGAGGAGTAGATGGCGATGGGCGGCGGTGGAACTCTAGGGCGGCGGCGTCTGCGATGGAGGGATTGACGGGAGGAGGAAAAGGGATCGGGAGAGAGAGATCGAGTGGATCAGGCTCGCCTGCGTGCGCATGCGACGCTCTCCTGGCGGCGCTTGGAAGCACGAAGGAGGAGGAGGGGGTTCAAGGGAGATGGGCTAGGTTTAGGTGGGAGTGGGGCGCTAGGCCTTAGGAGGGGGATGGGCCGGCGCATGGGGAAAAGATGGGCCTAGTGGGAGTGGGCGCTGGGAGGCCCAGCTGGTCTGGACTGGGGCCTCAACTCTCTCTCTCTCTCTCAAACTTATTTCTAAAACAGAAAAACAAAGAAGAGAAGAGAAGAAAAAGAAAGGAGGTGTTTGGGGAAGAAGTTGGACATGCGGATAAATTTCCTGGACTCACAAAAATGTGAGGAACTTAAATAAAATGGCAAGAGGGTTTTTGGAGAGCAATAGATTCACACATGTTGAATTTAATTCAACATGTTTGAATTTTGAAACCCATTCGAAAGGACTCTAAATGGGCTGAGATTTTTAGAGGAGTCTCGATAAAAGAGATGAGATATATTGGTAGTGTTTGAAGGTAAAACTCGAAGAGGAATATACATGGAAAATATTTTGCACGTGTGTTATGGGTGATTCCGAAAATGAAATATTTAATATAGCTCCCTAATATCGGGAGGATATGTTATAAAGAGAAGTCACTCTTCCATCGGTTTAAATGGATCGAAGATCCACACAATTTATTTAGTTGAGATGCAGAAGATTTATGAGATGATGGCATGATGACATGATGCAATGCACATGATGCAATGAACCAAACAAATCGCACGACGAAACCCGGAAACCCTAGAAGGCATCTGAAGCTCCGGTCTTGGGGCGTTACAACACTCCACCACTACGAGAGGATCTCGTCCCGAGATCTAGAATGGCACCGGAGGGAAAACGGAAGAGAAATAGAAGAGGTAAAACTAAGTTGCTTCTTTGACAAACGAGTGAAACCAAAGAACCTTGCGAGGTTGAGCAAAAGACAGAAAGAAAGCAACGGAGATGAATGAAGTTGAAAGCACTCCATTTGAGAAGAGTAACGAGGAAGAACAAATTCGGGCAGCACTCTGATTGGAAAGATATGCAAGGCTTGATAAAATGAAAGAACTTGAGCATCGGGCACACACTCCATTTAAATGGATAAACCCAGAAAAGAACACGATCCTGACAAAACAAGAAGATGGGTTGAAGAGAGCAACATCACAATGCCCCCGGAACAAAAGAAAGAGTGGAATGGAATGAACGAAGTGAAACAAGATCTCGAGGGAGCACGCTTACAACAACAGCTAGAACGGAGTTGTTGGAAAACCAACAACGAAAAGAATAAGCTTGATATGGTCTTATGGAATACATCTCAAATTATGAGGTGACAACCTGCCACTCACGGAAAAGGAATTGGATTGGAATGAACAAGGAGACGAGAAACTTATCACCGGAAGGATACATGAAGAATTTGGGTCATTTATGAGCACCATATAACAACAATCCTTAGGGAAGGCTTTAGGTGAAACATGGCACAAGATAACTCCAACGAAGAGGTTGATGGATTTAAAATACCTTATTCTTAACAACATGTGAATCATGAAACATGAACTCAAATTATCAAGAATGACATAATACCACCTCCAATGATAAGGTAGAAAGAATTGTACTCCGGATTGCAAGAAGAGGAATACTTGAACCCCTCCGAAAAAAAACTTGATGAACACTTCGAGAAGGAATTAAATCCTTGATGAACCATCATGTAGAGCCTCCATGAAGAACTCCGGTAACAAAAGGATGATCAAACGAAAGGAAGGAGAAATTGAAAACACAAGGTGAAGCCTTGCGATGATTTAGAAGGAGCTTCACGACGATACAATGCCGAAAGGCTTGGAACTTCGGAAAAGAAAGATGAACAAAGGAAACCGAGAATTTGGTGAACCTCCGGAATAAGGAATTAAACAGTTGATGAAGCAAGAATAAGAATTACGTTATGCGTATCCTTGACCAATTTAAATTGATGACAAGCAATGGATTTGGCATACCACTTATTCTCGTTGAAAGGATTAGGAGAGATATCGATAACTTGATAAGGTCTTCAATGAAACACCGGTAGGATTGAAAATGAACAAAGTAAAGATAAAGAAACACCGGGAAAAATTAGCAAATGAACGAAGATACATGAGAGGGTTTAGATCCATGGGAACGAAGAGATCATGAACTGATTAGAGGATATTCGAACGATGCACCGGTAAGATTTGGAGAATGTAAGCTGCCAGCTGAAATGAATAATAATGAGATGATGGCCTCCGGAGAATCAGACTGAAAAGACTCCTAAATTTGCACCAGATGGGTGAAAAGAAATCTCACAATCGAAAACAATTATGAGAGGATGGTATCAAGCTTGAACTACGCATCTCTCAGAGAATGGTTAAGATTTTGAGGAAAACTCTTCTTCGGTCTCCAAATGCAGAGAATGATGATGAGAAACACCACCATGAATTGCTGATGCACTCCAAAATGAAAAAAAATAGAAAAGGTTGAGCCAATGATGAAAAGAATTTGGAAGATCTTGGAGAAAAGCATTTGACTGATGATAAATCATTCTTACGTCAAACTACGAAAAGAATTTGATGGTAGCTCCGGGAAAATAGAAGAGTCAGGTAAGATCCTGGGAAAAGACCTGTGGGTTAGGGCCCACTCAAAAGAAACACCGTTGAAATGATTTAAAAGATAAGTTGCACCGGTTGAATTAAATGACTTGAATGAGGGAACATCCTCGAAAGAGCTTGAACGAATGTAGAGTGGAAACACGAATCTTCGAGATATCTTTAGCACTCCGGAATAATAAATAGCGAGAAGTGGAATGATAATGAGGTGCACCGGTATGAGAAAGCATTGAAACGAGGAAAAAGGTATGATCAACAAAACTTGACTTGAATCCACCAGAGAAGAAAAAGAACGAAGAACGATGAACTTGAAGCTCCGTTAGAATCTTTCTGAGAATCACCGGATAAGAGCATTGATGGAAAAAAAATGGAGAGACTTCACATCAATAACATGATAAATGATTAAGAATTCTGAGTCCTTGAAGGAAACAAGGGAGGGAGGGCGAGAAAAACAAAAGCAACTTGGAGACGGATGAAACAAACACCGTTGAGAAGAACTGATGCTTGGTCTTGTGGATGTTGAAATGATCGGATCCACTTGAAGAGAAGCACACCGGTTGAACAAGATTGGCATAACAATCTCGATTATCAAGGAGGATTAGTATTCGCATAGGAGTATGAGAAAACCACTTAGGAAAGGTATGGAATCAACATTTGACTTCGAAGCAACTCGAATACCACAACTCAAAACAAACAAAGAATTGGCTTGCAGAATAAGCCGGAACAAACATATGATAGAGATTTCGTCCGAAGTTTTCGTGGTGGGGCCTACACGGGCTCGATCGTATAGTACCATCATGTACAAGGCAGTGCACATGACATACGAAGCGTCCTCGAGTCGGCATAGCCAAGGACTCTTTAAGACACAACGAGACCACTGTAAAATCAACCGTGGATAGGCGGACCACTAGAATTCGAACCCCAATTTCATATCATACATCTGTCGGAAAGATATCCTAAGAGCTACTTGAATTCCCACTTATAAACTCCCGAAATTTTCCTAGTTACGCAATCAGGTGTTGGGGATACAGGGGAAGCATAATATCTCACCCAAAACTAGCAAATCCTACATCCAGCTGTATCCATCCTTCAACACATAACCAAGAAACCTTCGGAAATCATCTACCTCAACCTTCGAAAAGCATCCGTTATACAAGTTATGGCAATACTCCCAAACTCCCGCCCCAGTACTGGGTGGCGTCGAGGTTATCTCACCAACAACTGCATAAAAGAGATTTTTGATGTCGGCGAAACTATCTCAGGTATTCTAGAACTGGAACGATAAAATTGTGATGACAACACCTCAGAGCTCAACTCCCCGAGACACTGCCACAACCCCTAAATGACAGGAGGCACCAAGAACAATGTTCTCGTCACAAAACCATCGGAACGATTCCAAGAAAACCGCGTGATCCTAATTTTTTTAGTGAAATTTGAGAAGAGAAGAGTCAAAACTCTACGTTAGGATGCCTTACCAGAGCGATGAAGGGACTGGGGAGTAAAAAGAATTCCTAAACTCTCCGATATATATAATCCTAAATGACTCAATTTTTTTTCTAGACTCAACAACGCCAGCTATTCGATCAAGCAGGGGGGCTCCTAAGGTCGGGGAAGGCTCCGATACCAACTTGTAATGCCCTCGATGCGGCTATATCTCCCACATGTCGAAGCACGACTTAGACACTACTGGAATCAGCTAATTTGCCATCTGCCAGCTCTTTGCCGTCTGCTAGCTGACGGCAAAGAAGCTCTTTGCCATCAGCTACCAAAAAGCAGGCGGCAAAGAAACGGCAGACGGCAAAGAAGCTCTTTGCCGTCTGCCAGCGGACGGCACAGACGGCAAAGAGGCAAAAGGGCGGACGGCAAAGAGAGGCGGACGGCAAAGAGGACACTATCTAACGGCCCGTACCCCCTGCCCCTCTCTGTTCTCTCCTTGCCCCGCCACCACTTCCCACCCCACCGCCGCCGCCGCCGCCCGCCGCGCGCCGCCGCCTCTCGCCCCCGCCGCCGCCGCCCCGTCGCCCCTGCCGCCCCACCGCCCCGTCGCCCCCCGCCCCCCGCCGCCCCGGCCCCCCGCCGCCCCGCGCCCCACCGCCCCGGGCCCGCCCCCCCGCCGCCCCAGGCCGCCCCCGCGCCCCGGCCAGCTCCTCCACCGCCCCGCCCCCTCCTCCACCGGCCCTGCCCCAGGTGAGCCCCCCTCCTTTTTTTCTTTTCTGTTTTTCCTTTTTAGTTTTAGTTTTAGTTTTAGTTTAGTTTTAGGTTTAGATTTAGTTTTTTTTCCTTTTTTTTTCTGTTTTATTAGTTTTAGTTTTATGTTTAGTTTAGATTTAGATTTAGTTTTAGTTTTTGTTTTAGCTTTAGGTTTAGTTTTAGGTTTAGCTTAGTTTGAGGAAAGAACAAGAAGAAGAGAAAAAGAGGAGAGGAGGAGAAGAAGAAGAGGAAAAAGGAAAGGAAGAAGAAGAAGAGGAGGAGGAGAAGAAAAAAGAAGAAGAAGAAGAAGAAAAAAGAGGACAGGAGGAGAAGAAGAAGAGGAAAAAGGAAAGGAGGAGGAAGAAGAAGAAGAAGAAGAAGGAAGAATAGGAAGAAGAAGAAAAGGAAAAAAGAGGAAAAAACCGCGACCCAACACCCTGACACACCCTTACCCCGACACCGACACGGCACCCCGACCCCGACCCGGCACCCCGACCAGACACCCCGACCCCGAGACCCCGACCCCGAGCCTGACCCGACACCCCGACCCTGAGACCCCGACCCCGACCCGGCACCCAACCCGACACCCCAACCCCGAGAACCCGACCCCGGGCCTGACCCGACACCCCGACCCCGACACTGACATGGCACCCCGACCCCGACCCGGCACCCCGACCCGACACCCCGACCCCGAGACCCCGACCCCGACCCCGACACCCCGACCCCGAGCCTGACCCGACACCCCGACCCCGACACCGACACGGCACCCCGACCCCGACCCGGCACCCCGACCCGACACCCCGACCCCGACACGGCACCCCGACACCGACAGGACACCCCGACCACCGACACCTCCTGAAAAGGTGTTCTTTGGCCTTCCAGAGGCCGACGGGGTCATATATTTGTGAATTATTAGTTAGGTCATATATTTTTCGATTTTGTTATGAAAAACATCATATATAATTGTGTTGATCGTGTAGTTTTAAATGTGCAGTTGTTTCATCGCTGCGAGGTTTGGTGTTCGACGACCTCGCCGTGCGTTTGACGAGCTCTGCCCCTTCGTTCGTGGGTGAGCACAAATGACAAGTCCTCCTCCGCCATTAATTATTTGATCTATTCCGATGAAACTTGATAGCTAGCTATATATTTGTCTTGAATCATCAGTATGCGTAACCAATATGTGTCTCCCATTCGAAAGCGTCATAGTTATAAATATGCATGCATTTGCATATTTATAACCTTGATACTTTTGAATTGTCCAACGCTATCCATGGACAGCCCGAGTATGTGTAGATTGGGTTTGTTTTCCCATATGCTTTGCTCCGGATCCGACGCATATATTTCGTCAGTGCCTCCCCTGTTGTTCTCCGGGTACACATCCTCTCTGTTTATTGCAGAGACGTGTATCAGGAGAACAGCGGGGAGGTGCTGCCGAAATTTTGCGTCGGATCCGGAGCATAGCATGGGAAAATAAACCCAATCTACACATACACGAGTGGGATTAGGACCTATCATTACCTATTAGAGTGTAGGTTGCATGGACGTAATAAAATTGACAAAGTAGATCAACTGATGAATATATACATGGTGAATTACATATATAATTGTTGTGTGTCCAGTAGCTCTGAAAGTCAAGATGAGTGACCGTGCTTGGATGTATACCGGTCACACTGGTCAGAACAAATGGAGCACTGAATGGTTCACAAAAACTAAGGGGTTTGTGCAAGCCGCATTTGCAAATGGCCAAAAGAAAACCTGGTGCCCCTGCTTCTGGTGCGGCAATTGGGAAAAGAAGACAGAGGCTGAAATGGGCAAACTCCTGCAGAAGAGTGGTTTTACGCCCGATTATACGGTGTGGACATTTCATGGTGAGTCTGCCCAATGTGACCGAGCTGAGGTGGATCGTCGTCGCACCGACAAGCATGGTACCGGGATGGAAAACATGGTGCAAGGCTATGATGATGCTCGGGATTCGGACGAGGAGATGGAGGAATCTGCAAAGGCCTTCAATGAAATGTTGGAGTCTTCGAAACGTCCGCTCCACGAGCACACTGAGCTTTGTCAGTTGGATGCCATCTCACAAGTAATGGCTCTGAAGGCTCAGGTCAACTTGGGCAGAGAATGCTATGACGCAATTATGACAGTATTTGGACGCTTTCTACCCAAAGGCCATGTAATGCCTGCAAACCTGTACCAGTCGGACAAAATCCTCCGTGCACTGAAGATGCCCTATGAGAAGATACATGCCTGTGAGAAAGGATGTGCCTTATTTAGGCTTGACTATGCGGACTTGAACTATTGTCCCATTTGCAAGTCTTCCAGGTATATTGTGGTAGACAACGGTATGGGTGAGAAGACACAGACCAAAATCCCCGTTAGTGTTCTTCGGTATATGCCAATCATACCAAGACTTCAACGTCTTTTCATGGTCGAAGAGACGGCCAGACAGATGACATGGCACAAAACAGGCAAAAGAACCGAACTAGATGCAGATGGGAATCTGATGATGGTACACACATCGGATGGTGTTGCGTGGAAAAAGTTTGATGAATTACATGCTGACAAAGCGGCAGATCCGAGGCATCCTCGAGTCGGCATCAACACAGATGGGTTCAGTGTGTTTGGTATGACGGCAGCCCAATACAGTTGTTGGCCCGTATTTGTCTTTCCACTCAATCTCCCCCTGGACAGATTATGCAAAGAAAGAACATTTTCCTGACGTTGATAATTCCAGGACCCAACTATACAGGCAAAAATATGAATGTGTACATGCAGCCGCTTAAGGACGAATTGCAAGAAGCTTGGGATAATGGGTTCAAGACATACGACGCCTTTAGCAAACGGAACTTCATAATGCGTGTCTGGTACATGTACTCGATGCATGACTTGCCGGCGTATGCGCTATTCGTTGGCTGGTGTGTGCATGGAAGGTTCTCGTGCCCCACATGCAAGGGAGCTCTTGAGTTTCATTGGCTTCAGGCCAGTCGCAAGTTTTCTTGCTTCGACATGCATAGACAGTTCCTGGATCCTCGCCATAAGTTCAGGAAAGACAAGAAGAACTTCATCAGGGGTAGAGTTGTCAAAAACTCTGCACCACCTGCATTGACAGGCCAACAGACCCTAGATCAGTTAAACGCTCTCGAGCCAGATCCACAACGTCCAGGGCACTTCAAGGGGTATAATACTAAGCACGCGTGGACTCACAAAACATGCTTATGGGATCTGCCTTACTTCAAAGACCTCCTTTGCCCACACAACATCGACGTGATGCACACTGAGAAGAATATCGCCGAGGCACTTTTTGGTACATTGTTCGGCATAGATGGTAAGTCAAAGGATAATACTAAGGCTAGAGTCGATCTGGAGGCGCTATGTGATAGGCCGTTACAAAACATGAAAGAACCGAAAGGAAAGCAGAACTGGACGAAGCCAAAGGCATGGTTCAATCTTGGAAGGCCAGCTATGAGGGAAATTCTCTTGTGGGTGCAACAGCAGTTGATGTTCCCTGATGGGTATGCAGCGAATCTAAAGAGGGGAGAAAATCTTGATAAACTGAAGATATTTGGTCTCAAGAGTCATGATTGGCACATATGGATTGAGCGGGTAATGCCGGTGATGTTGCGTGGCTTCATCCCTGAGGATGAATGGCTAGTACTGGCAGAACTCAGCTATTTCTTCTGTGTTCTTTGTGCGAAAGAACTATCGCCTGGCGTGCTAGAAGAAATGGAAGAGTTGGCGCCGGAGTTGATCTGCAAGTTAGAGAAGATCTTTCCACCGGGCTTCTTTAATCCAATGCAGCATTTGATTTTGCATCTCCCGACCGAGGCAAGATTGGGGGGCCCCGTGCAAAATCGTCGGTGCTACCCAACTGAGAGGATGCAGAAGACGCTTCAAGAAAAATGTAAAAATAAACGTAGAATTGAAGCATCGATGGCTGAGGCATTCATCACAGAGGAGGCGGCAAACTTCGTAACAGCGCACTACGAAGCCAAAAATCGTCATTTGCATAATCCGAAGCCTCGGTACAATGCTGACGAGCCTAAAAAGGGTGGATCCAACCTCAGCCTATTCAAAGGGAATCTCGCACCAGCTAGTGTTTCACATCCAGTATCTTTGGATAACGAAGAACGGCGGACCATTTCGTTGTATATCTTCAACAACCTGATAGAAGTGCGACCGTACATCGAGTAAGTTCTCGGTACATTGTTTCGCAACTTCTATTTCCTTTGAACTACTCTTATTCCTGGATATGTCATACAGTCGATACGTCACCATATTCTCGTATGGAGCGGAGATCCAAAAGGATTCCGTCGAAGAGTATGAGCTTCTCGCAAAGCAAGGAGGTGGCTATCCCGGTTTCATCTCTTGGTTCAAACAAACGGTAATTTCTATTAGACAATTTCATTTCATTCGCTAATTTGTGCATAATGCAACAATCCTTTCATATTAAACTTGTAGGCTAATTCAGAGTCTATGGACGCCGAATTGAGACAAGTCGCTAATGGTTTTGACTATAAGGTCCGTTCATTTGACAAGTACGACATCAACGGGTATCGCTCTCGTACCTATGGCAAAGAGCTATCTATGGCCAACCGAAAGTCAACAAATTGTTGTGTATCTGCTATCGGCGAAGGAGGTACCAAGTATTATGGGAGAGTTGAAGCAATTTATGAACTTCCGTTCTATGGTGAAAACCCACCGAATGTCGTAGTCTTCAAATGTTATTGGTTTCAGCCGAAGTTGACTAGAAGGACTCATGAACATGTAGGGCCAGTTGAAATCAACCAAAGCACTCATTTAGATGTTCCTGATGTCTATATTATGGCTCAACAGGCGACCAAAGTATTCTATCTACCGTGGGCCTGCCAAACTAATCCAAATCTGAAAGGTTGGGATGTTGTTTATGAAGTGCTGCCACGTGCTAGACTTTCTCCCCCAAAGGAAGAGGATTATGAACCTCACATTAACCCAGACACATATGAAGGAGAATTCTTCCAAGAGACACGTCTTTCCAAAAAGTGTTTCAAGAACCGCTATACTTCACCCCAAAACATTGAAGTAGACAACGACAATGAATCCGACATCACCCAGAGGAGGAACTAGAAGAGCCGGAACAAGAAGAGGTTACTGCTGCGGATGACCTGTCAATGCTTGACCGATTACGTCAAGGTGGCCTTGCACATGTTGATGCCAATGAACCCTATGAGCCCGTCATTGATTATAGTGATGATGATGATTATGCATTTATTGATGATACTGATCGAGATTATTAGTAGTGTCAGGTATTACATTTTTTTATGTTGTACTTGATGATGATACACTTAAGTGATACACATATTATTATTCATGTCGGTCTTTTTTTATGTTGTACTAATTTCGTCTACTGTTTGTCATGGCAGGTGTTGAAAGATGGTGGGCGCTGGCCGGGAGCGTGTTCTGAGGTCTTCCATTCCAGACGCACCTCTCCGCCGAGCGTTGCTGGACAGTATGGCCACACCGCCGGGCCCTTCTTCATCGACCGCGGTGCCCAACAGGGGACGAGGTAGGAAGAGAGGAGGTGGGGCACGTGGTCGTGGGAGAGGAGGTAGGGTGACTACTACGGCGCCTTCCTCGCCGCCACCCCCAGCCGTTTCACCCGAGCACGTGACTGCTAGGGTGGACTCGTCCGAGGAGGAGGCTACACGGACTCCGGTCCACGAGCCTCGGGTCCACGGGTCTTGGGCCCACGAGCCTCGGGTCGACTGGCCTTCGGCCCACGTGACCCCGGAGGAGCACACGTTCGGATGGGGTACCTGGCCGGATCAGCCCGAGGAGCCGAGTGGCCATGCTGATGATGGCGGGGAGCCGACTGATCTTGAGGAGGAGGGGGCACCGTCTACCAGCGTGGTGCTACACGGCTCCCGTCCGTGCCGGTGACCCGTGAGCAGAGCTGGTTGATTTTCCCTGATGGGGAGAGGTACGTAAGTGCATTTAATATTTTTGTACCTTGTGCATTCACGTTTTTTCAAATAACTAATGCGTTGGCCTTGTCATGCTGAGGGGTTGGGACCACCATCATAGTGTCCGCCGGCCCAACTCCGTCCTTGGAGTTCTTTGCCGGCAAAACTTCCCGGGGTTTGTCACGTTGCCTGGTGAGGGTCGGCTTCCAGAGCTTGGATTGAGCTAGGAGCACTACGTGGCTGCCCCGGCCCCGCCGGATGAGATTATCGACGGTGTCGTGTGCGACACGAGGGCAGACATGGTGATCAGAAAGTTCTGGGTAATTTCTCCTTTACACATTTAAATATCTTCAACTAGCTAGTTATTAATTGTACTAATCAATATTGTCTCATTTCATTGCAGACATTCTATAGGTGTGAGGAGGGATACGAGGAGGACGGGGCACATGTTATCGAGAACGTCTGCAAGCGCCTACTCCAGAACTTACGGCATGAGGCTCGGGTGCAGGCTGTTCGAGACTACTACGCCTTGCGTGGTATCAAGAAGACCAAGCCGGCGTGCCGCGATAAGTTCCTGAGTAAGGAGCAGTACATGAAGGTAATTCTTAAGGCCTTCTCTACTTAAGTTCCTTCATTTAGTAATTCTTAGCCCTAGCGCTCAAGTTTCTATTTGCTAACTTAGGCGCCTCCGAGATGGTGTGCGGATCGGATGGATTGTTGGGAGGTGTTGGTCGATGAGTGGTGCTCAAAACAATGGCTAGCCCTCCACAACGAGGCCAAGGACAAACGTGCCCAAATGGAAGGTGTGCCACACCATCAAGGCAGCTCCAACTTATATCAGTTCGGGCGCAACTGGGTATGTGGTTTGCTTCATGATTCATGCAATTCATTCATCATGCTAGCTTGAGCCCTTTAATTACTAATTTTCATTGTTTCTCTCTTTCAGGCACGCTACAATAAGGCGGATAAGGTGCCAGAGGTGTACGACCTGTATGCCATGGCCCACACTGCCTCTTTCAAGAAAGTCAAGGCTTTCTCTCAGTCTGACCTCGATGATGCAAACAACTTCACCAACATCTCCTCCCACAACAAGCTCGTGAGATATAGAGATGAGGGGAAGGTGAGGAAAGGGGAGGACTTTAACCCGAGCCAGGGTCCCATTGATCCAGAGCTGTTGATGATATCTGGTGGCGGGAGGTCCCATGGCTCCATAGCCATTGGAGATGGACTTATCCGTTGTCCTAGCACTCTCCCGAAGATCAAGGCGCGCCAGTCGAGCTCTGCTGCTGAGATAAGGCCTCGTGAACGGCCAGTGCAACTCTCCATCAAGGTTAGTGATACGTACTCAGTTATCTTTCTCCATTACATTGTGTGCGCTTCCATCAATGATTACAAATGGTCATGTGAGTGGTGTTGCAGGCTGCTATACAGAGTGAGAGAGATAGAATAGAGAAACTTCTGGCGGAGGCGGCAGAGAGGCAGCGGGAGTTGGAGGAGAGGACGGCAAAGATGATGGAGGACGAGAGGGCACGGAATGACATGCAGGCAAGGGCCATGTACAAGCTCCTTGTGGTAAGTTTCGTCTGCAGATTAGCCAAAACATTCATGTAGTGTTTGTCTCATTACTAACTAGTATGACCGAGTCGTCAAAACCAAATGTGCAGTCTGTGTGCGAGAAGACAGGTCAGACCGCTCCGCCGATGCCAGTGATTGCTCCTGGGACCACGGTGAGTTTTATTTGAATGGACATTACTTGCTAGTCTTAACATTTGAGTGTCATCATGCTAACAAGACATTGGAAATGATATTTGGTGCAGCGTAACTCCAGACAAGCATCGCACAATCCATCTCCAGCTACCGACACGAGCCAGCCCGCTCCTACACCTCCTGGATCTTGGTAAGTTTATCTAGTGTTTTGCTTAACACATGCATAAAGACCTAGACTTAGCTTTATTTCCTCCAATGCTTACCATAATGACCTAGACTTAGCTTCTTCACCTCCAAAATGACTTAATAAGCTTACTGACCTCCAAAACCATCCATTTTACCTAAGTTAGCTCTAAAACGATCTGTACTTAGCTTACTTATGTCAAAAATTGCATAATTAGCTTAGTTAGCTCATAGACGATCCATTTTACCTAAGTTAGCTCTAAAATGACCCATTTACCTAGGTTAGCTTATAAATGATCCAGTTCATCCAAGTTAGCTCAAAAATGACCCATTTTACCTAGATTAGCTCTTAAATGATCAATTTTTAGCTACGTTAGCTTTAAAATGACCCATTTCACCTAGGTTAACTCCAAAATGACCCATCTTACCTAGGTTATCTCATAAACGATCCATTTCAACTAATTTAGCTTATAAACGATCCATTTCACCAAGTTAGCTAAAAAACGATCCATTTCACCTAAATTAGCTCTTAAATGATCCATTTCACCTAAGTAAGCTCAAAAAGATCCATTTCAACTAAATTAGCTCATAAATGATCCATTTCACCTAAGTTAGCTCAAAAATGATCCATTTCAACTAAGTTAGCTCATAAATGATCCACTTCACCCAAGTTAGCTAAAAAACGATCCATTTCACCTTAGTTACCTAAAAAACGATCCATTTGACCTTAGTTAGCTCATAAACAACCCATTTCAACTAAGTTAGCTCATAAATGATCCATTTCACCTTAGCTAGCTCATAAACGACCCATTTCAACTTAGTTAGCTCATATATGATCCATTTCACGTAAGTTAGCTCATAAATGACATACTCTTCTTGTTCAAGTCTTCTTCTTGTTCTACTCTTCTTGTTCTAGTCTTCTTCTTGTTCTACTCTTCTTCTTGTTCTACTCTTCTTGTTCTAACTTTCTTATTTTTCATTTTGCAGATTTCATTCACTTGATGAAAGCTTGCATAGATGGAGTGCTCCTTATCCCTTTCTCTATTTCTTTTGTATCGTTGAACTATGCATGTATCGTTGGATGAAACTATTGTAATATATATGGTTGGATGCCTCTATGTTGATATATATGGTTGGATGATGAAGTTATGTGTTGGATATCTTATATGTTTGCTCTATAATGGCCTTTTGAAATATATCTATATATGTCATATATATTTGTGATGAAAATTGTTGGATTTAATGAAAAACGGATAAAAGAGCCACCGATGGCAACGGGCTCTTTGCCGTCTGCCGCGGACGGCAAAGAAGCCACGTGGCATCCAGCTGTGCTTCCTGGGAGCTGACCCATTTGGTCAGTTTGCCTACAGTGGCAGACGGCAAAGCCTTTGCCATCAGTGGTAGACGGCAAAGAACCTGCCATGTAGTGATGTGTAGATGACATCATACGGCTTACGGCAAAGACACTAGAAATTTTGCCGTCAGCGGCGGACGGCAAAGGCCTGCCGTTAGCCACTTAACAGACTGACAGCGCAATTATTGCCGTCCGCCCTCTTTGCCGTCCGCCGTGTTCTCTTTGCCGTCCGCCGCAGACGGCAAAGACTTTGCCATCAGTAGCAGAAGGCAGAGAAACTGTTTACCGGAGCCTACGTTGCCGGAGCCTTTTGCCGTCCATGGCTGACGGCAAAGCTCTTTGCCGTCCGCCGTGGCGGACGGCAAAGTAGCTGATTCCTGTAGTGAGAGGCATAACCGCATTGAAAGCAATGTTGCAAGTAAGGTAATCTTCACACAACCCATGTAATACATAAGGGAAAAGAGATACATAGTTGGCTTACAATCGCCACTTCACACAAATGCATGAATAAAGCATTACAATATCCAAATACAATCAAGGTCCGACTACGGAACCAAAATAAAAGAAGAACCCCAAATGGGACAAGGTCCTCGATCGACCCCAACTGGGCTCCACTACTGATCAACTGGAAGCGGAACAACATACAGGACAAGATCTTCATTGAGCTCCTCCTTGAGCTTGGTTGCGTCATCTGCATGGTATCCTCGGCACCTACAAGCTGGTTTTGGAAGTATCTGTGAGTCACGGGGACTCAGCAATCTCACACCCTCGCGATCAAGACTATTTAAGCTTATGGGTAAGGTACAAGGTATGTGGTGGAGCTGCAGCAAGCGACTATCATATATGGTGGCTAACCTATTCGCAAAAGAGAGCGAGAAGAGAAGGCAAAAGCATGGTCGAACAACTATGATCAAGAAGTGATCCTAGAACAACCTACGTCAAACATTACTCCAACACCGTGTTCACTTCCCGGACTCCGCCGGAAAGAGACCATCACGGTTACACACGTGGTTGATGTATTTTAGTTAAGGTCAACTTCAGGTTTTCTACAACCGAACATTAACAAATTCCCATCTGCCCATAACCGCGGGCACGGCTTTCGAAAGTTCAAATCCCTGCAGGGGAGTCCCAACTTAGCCCATCACAAGCTCTCACGGTCAATGAAGGGTATTCCTTCTAGCGGGAAGACCCGATCAAATTCGGAATCCCGGTTACAAGATATTTCGACAATGGTAAAACAAGTCCCGCAACACCGCCCGAATGTGCCGACAAATCCCGATAGAAGCTGCACATATCTCGTTCTCAGGGCACACTCAGATGATACTAGCTACGAGTAAAACCAACCCTCAAGTTTCCCCGAGGTGGCCCCGCAGGCAGCTCAGTTTGGACCAACACTCAGAGGAGCACTGGCCCAGGGGGGGTTAAAATAAAGATGACCCTCAGGAGCGCGACTCCCAAGGGAAAAGAAAAGGCTAGATGGCGAATGGTAAAACCAATGTTGGGCATTGCTGGAGGAGTTTTATTCAAGGCGAACTGTCAAGGGGTTCCCATTATAACCCAACCGTGTAAGGAAAGCAAAATCCGGGAACATAACACCGATATGACGAAAACTAGGGCGGCAAGAGTGGAACAAAACACCAGGCATAAGGCCGAGCCTTCCACCCTTTACCAAGTATATAGATGCATTAATTAAATAAGATATATTGTGATATCCCAACAAGTAAATATGTTCCAACAAGGAACAACATAACCATGTACTAACAAGGTACAAACTTCAGTCTTCACCTGCAACTAACAACGCTATAAGAGGGGCTGAGCAAAGCGGTAACATAGCCAAACAACGGTTTGCTAGGACAAGGTGGGTTAGAGGCTTGGCTCAACAATATGGGAGGCATGATAAGCAAGTGGTAGGTATCGCAGCATAGGCATAGCAAAAGAGCGAGCAACTAGCAAGCAAAGATAGAAGTGATTTCGAGGGTATGGTCATCTTGCCTGAAATCCCGCGAGGAAGAAGAATGAGTCCAAGAAGAAGACAAACAGACGTAGACGAACGGATCCTCGCAACTCCGGAACGGAACCGAAGCTCATGAGAAAGGCAACCCGGAAAGAAGCAAACAACATAGTAAACAACCACTACAACAACATGGCATGATGCACAATAAGTATGATGCATGCCCGGTTTAATGAAGCATGGCATGGCAAAGTGGACAAACAAAACTACAAATTAAGTGAAGCTCAATATGCAACTCGTTCCACATTGACGGAACACCACATCAATTATTTAGTTCTCTCTCGTTTAGGTACCCAACAATATTAAATGTTGTTAAACATGGCAAGAGATGAGGCATACCAAAACTACACCATCTAAACAATTTAAATGGGGCCGGATATAACAAATAACGAATCCGGTAAATCCCCATATGCATTTAGCAATTTGGTGCAACAACAATTTAAACATTTTCGATGTTATTATCATGATGCGAATGACATGAGCAAGTTTTATGCAGAATTTATGAAAATGTTGGCATGATAAGATATGAGGCATTTGTCATCATGGCGGAAACGAAAGGGGTGCCACGACACTGACAGCGGAAATGGTGCCACGGCAACATTCCGGTTCCGACAACTTATTGAGACATCGATGCAAAAGAAAGTGACGGGAGCGTGTCATGCAAGGATGGTGGGATGATCTCGGATACCGAGTTCCCACATGTCGGTGGCAAGGCAAAAGAGGGGCAACATGCACCGATAGTTCAGGCTCGAGGCAAAACAAGGGTGCATCACATACAACATGCATTCATTCGTTCGCGGGCGTCGTCTCGAGGTTATACCTTCGAAGCGTGCATTATCGGAGGGGTTCGAGTTCGATGCGGTGTAGGGGAAGTAGACGTTCGTAGTAGAAGTAGTCGTTCTCGCATGCTCTAGGGTCGACGGTGGAGGTTCTCGCGATCTCGACGACAGTAGTGGTACATGTTTATCATAGCACAAGTTTCCGTAGATGTTCATGTCATCGGTGTCGTGGTACTTGGGGTCTTCGGACTTGCCGGTCCCATTCTTGCGATGGTAGTCGTTCACGTTCGTTTGGAGAGGTACTTGATGACTCCAACATCTTTGGGGCGACGGTAGTTGTACACGGTCCACGAGACGTTAATTGTTCGGGGTCCAACTTGCGGGTCTTGCCGACATGAGTGGTACTTGGTGTTTTTATGTAGACGAACTTGGCGCATCCGAAGGGTCTCACTTGTCGTCGTGGGAACTTGGTGAATCCGAGGTCTTCGAGGTCGACGGTAGTTGGACATCTCATAGAGGAACTTGACGGATCCGAGGACTCCGGGCGTCGTGGTACTTGTTGAAATCCTCATCGGATGTAATTGAACATTTTGAAACGGAACTTGGCGCATCCAAAATTTGCGAGCGTCGGTGTCCAACATGACAAACAAACCGGCCGCAACTGAAGGCAGTAGGGCTTATAGTTGTTGTGCTCGCGGAAGATGCCAGGGAGTCACCGCGGGGCTGGTCATGGGCTAATGCAGAAGAGGCCGCGACGAAGGGATGGCACGACCCGGTTGGCCGAGGAGGTCGACGGCAGACATGCTCCAGCGGCCCCGGTCGTCGGCAGCAGGGGTGCGAGGCGAGCGCAGCCCCCTGGTGGTCGCAGCCGACGGTGTGCAGAAGAGTAGCGGCAGCAGGGCGCGGTTACGGTGGTGTGGCAGCGCAGCAGTGAGGGCACAAGGTCGAGCTCCTGGTGCTCGACAAAGACGGTGCGGAGGAAGAGGGGCCCGATAAGGAAAACGACGAAGGAGGGGACGGAGGAGCTCGCTGATGAGGCGCCGAGCAGCCGTGAAGAGGAGAAGGGAGCAGGGGCACTCCGGATGTGCAGTGGCGCCTGGTCGGGGGCGCGCCATGGCGATTCGAGCAGGAGGCGGGCGCTGGCTCGCTGGAGAAGTAGGAGAGGGAGGACGCGGCGGCCAGAGGAGTAGATGGCGACGGGCGGCGGCGTCTGCGATGGAGGGATTGACGGGAGGAGGAAAAGGGATCGAGAGAGAGAGATCGAGTGGATCAGGCTCGCCTGCGTGCGCATGCGACGCTCTCCTGGCAGCGCTTGGAAGCACGAAGGAGGAGGAGGAGGGGGGGGGGGGTTCAAGGGAGATGGGCTAGGTTTAGGTGGGAGTGGGGCGCTGGGCCTTAGGAGGGGGATGGGCCGACGCAAGGGGAAAAGATGGGCCTAGTGGGAGTGGGCGCTGGGAGGCCCAGCTGGTCTGGACTGGGGCCTCAACTCTCTCTCTCTCTCTCAAACTTATTTCTAAAACAGAAAAAAACAAAGAAGAGAAGAGAAGAAAAAGAAAGGAGGTGTTTGGTTAAGAAGTTGGACATGCGGATAAATTTCGTGGACTCACAAAAATGTGAGGAACTTAAATAAAATGGCAAGGGGGTTTTTGGAGAGCAATATATTCGCACATGTTGAATTTAATTCAACATGTTTGAATTTTGAAACCCATTCGAAAGGACTCTAAATGGGCTGAGATTTTTAGAGGAGTCTCAATAAAAGAGATGAGATATATTGGCAGTGTTTGAAGGTCAAACTCGAAGAGGAATAGACATGGAAAATATTTTGCACGTGTGTTATGGGTGATTCCGAAAATGAAGTATTTAATATAGCTCCCTAATATCGGGAGGATATGTTATAAAGAGAAGTCACTCTTCCCTCGATTTAAATGGATCGAAGATCCACACAATTTATTTAGTTGAGATGCAGAAGATTTATGAGATGATGGCATGATGACATGATGCAATGCACATGATGCAATGATGAATGCAATGAACCAAACAAATCACACGACGAAACCCGGAAACCCTGGAAGGCATCTGAAGCTCCGGTCTTAGGGCGTTACACCCTCCCCCCATTATGCATAAATTAATCAACTCTTTCACATTAGCCATTTTTGATGGTACTTGTGCTTCAAAGACGAGTTTTGGTCATGGGCCCAAGGATAATTCTTCGCAGTGCCATACTAATTGACTGAAACATAGGTGGCTCCGGCCACCGCCCTCTCTTTAGAGAGGTTGTGTTGAGTGTCTTAGTCCTTCTTGTCTCTTGTCTTTCGTTCATCGTCTCGGTCTTGTTTGAGTTGTCTCTTTTGTCAGCCTTTTTTGTGTGTTCGTTCGCTTGAAAGTTGCATAGGCTTCGTTTTCCCCTTCTTGAAACTTGCATCTTCTTCAGCACACGGTACTACCGCGGCCTGCCACGGTACTACCGCGTGAGGAGCGCACGGTACTTCCGCACCCAGCGCGGCAGTAATTTTTTACTACCGCCTGGGGGAGCGGTACTACCACCCTTGGTGCGGTACTTCCTCCTAGGCGGTACTACCAAGATGACATGTGGTACTACCGCGCTAACGAGGGCGCGTGGGGGTTAAGAGCGGGCAGGGGGAGTTCCAACTCCCCCATACCCTGGGAAAAGAATTTGACGGTAGCTCCGGGAAAATAGAAGAGTCAGGTAAGATCCTGGGAAAAGACCTGTGGGTTAGGGTCCACTCAAAAGAAACACCGTTGAAATGATTTAAAAGATAAGTTGCACCGGTTGAATTAAATGACTTGAATGAGGGAACGTCCTCGAAAGAGCTTGAACGAATGTAGAGTGGAAACACGATTCTTCGAGATATCTTTAGCACTCCGGAATAATAAATAGCGAGAAGTGGAATGATAATGAGGTGCACCGGCATGAGAAAGCATTGAAACGAGGAAAAAGGTATGATCAACAAAACTTGACTTGAATCCACCAGAGAAGAAAAAGAACGAAGAACGATGAACTTGAAGCTCCGTTAGAATCTTTCTGAGAATCACCGGATAAGAGCATTGATGAAAAAAAATGGAGAGACTTCACATCAATAACATGATAAATGATTAAGAATTCTGAGTCCTTGAAGGAAACAAGGGAGGGAGGGCGGGAAAAACAAAAGCAACTTGGAGACGGATGAAACAAACACCGTTGAGAAGAACTGATGCTTGGTCTTGCGGATGTTGAAATGATCGGATCCACTTGAAGAGAAGCACACCGGTTGAACAAGATTGGCATAACAATCTCGATTATCAAGGAGGATTAGTATTCGCATAGGAGTATGAGAAAACCACTTAGGAAAGGTATGGAATCAACATTTGACTTCGAAGCAACTCGAATACCACAACTCAAAACAAACAAAGAATTGGCTTGCAGAATAAGCCGGAACAAACATATGATAGAGATTTCGTCCGAAGTTTTCGTGGTGGGGCCTACACGGGCTCGATCGTATAGTACCATCATGTACAAGGCAGTGCACATGACATACGAAGCGTCCTCGAGTCGGCATAGCCAAGGACTCTTTAAGACACAACGAGACCACTGTAAAATCAACCGTGGATAGGCGGACCACTAGAATTCGAACCCCAATTTCATATCATACATCTATCGGAAAGATATCCTAAGAGCTACTTGAATTCCCACTTATAAACTCCCGAAATTTTCCTAGTTATGCAATCAGGTGTTGGGGATACAGGGGAAGCATAATATCTCACCCAAAACTAGCAAATCCTACATCCAGCTGTATCCATCCTTCAACACATAACCAAGAAACCTTTGGAAATCATCTACCTCAACCTTCGAAAAGCATCCGTTATACAAGTTATGGCAATACTCCCAAACTCCCGCCCCAGTACTGGGTGGCGTCGAGGTTATCTCACCAACAACTGCATAAAAGAGATTTTCGATGTCGGCGAAACTATCTCAGGTATTCTAGAACTGGAACGATAAAATTGTGATGACAACACCTCAGAGCTCAACTCCCCGAGACACTGCCACAACCCCTAAATGACAGGAGGCACCAAGAACAATGTTCTCGTCACAAAACCATCGGAACGATTCCAAGATACCCGCGTGATCCTAATTTTTTTTAGTGAAATTTGAGAAGAGAAGAGTCAAAACTGTACGTTAGGATGCCTTACCAGAGCGATGAAGGGACTGGGGAGTAAAAAGAATTCCTAAACTCTCCGATATATATAATCCTAAATGACTCAATTTTTTTCTAGACTCAACAACGCCAGCTATTCGATCAAGCAGGGGGCTCCTAAGGTCGGGGAAGGCACCGATACCAACTTGTAACGCCCTCGATGCGGCTATATCTCCCACGTGTCGAAGCACGACTTAGACACTACTGGAATCAGCTAATTTGCCATCTGCCAGCTCTTTGCCATCTGCTAGCTGACGGCAAAGAAGCTCTTTGCCACCAGCTACCAAAAAGCAGACGACAAAGAAATGGCAGATGGCAAAGAAGCTCTTTGCCGTCCGCAAGATCTTTGCCGTCTGCCAGCGGACGGCACAGACGGCAAAGAGGCAAAAGGGCGGACGGCAAAGAGAGGCGGACGGCAAAGAGGACACTATCTAACGGCCCGTACCCCCTGCCCCTCTCTGTTCTCTCCTTGCCCCGCCACCACATCCCACCCCACCGCTGCCGCCGCCGCGCGCCGCGCGCCGCCGCCTCTCGCCCCCGCCGCCGCCGCCCCGTCGCCCCCGCCGCCCCACCGCCCCGTCGCCCCCCTGCCCCCCGCCGCCCCGGCCCCCCCGCCCCGCGCCCCACCGCCCCGGGCCCGCCCCCCCCGCCGCCCCAGGCCGCCTACGCGCCCCGGCCAGCTCCTCCACCGCCCTGCCCCCCTCCTCCACCGGCCCTGCCCCAGGTGAGCCCCCTCCTTTTTTTCTGTTTTTTTTCTGTTTTTTTCCTTTTTAGTTTTAGTTTAGATTTAGTTTTAGTTTTAGGTTTAGTTTTAGTTTAGTTTTAGGTTTAGATTTAGTTTTTTCCTTTTTTTTCTGTTTTATTAGTTTTAGTTTTATGTTTAGTTTAGATTTAGTTTTAGTTTTAGTTTTAGGTTTAGGTTTAGTTTTAGGTTTAGTTTAGTTTGAGGAAAGAACAAGAAGAAGAGAAAAAGAGGAGAGGAGGAGAAGAAGAAGAGGAAAAAGGAAAGGAAGAAGAAGAAGAGGAGGAGGAGAAGAAAAAAGAAGAAGAGGAAGAAGAAGAAGAAGAAGAAGAAGAAAGAGGAGAGGAGGAGAAGAAGAAGAGGAAAAAAGGAAAGGTGGAGGAAGAAGAAGAAGAAGAAGAAGAAGAAGAAGAAGAAGAAGAAGAAGAAGAAGAAGAAGGAAAAAAAGGAAGAATAGGAAGAAGAAGAAAAGGAAAAAAGAGGAAAAAACCCTGACCCGACACCCCGACACCGACACCCTAACACACCCTTACCCCGACACCGACACAGCACCCCGACCCCGACCCGGCACCCCGACCAGACACCCCGACCCCGAGACCCCGACCCCGAGCCTGACCCGACACCCCGACCCCGAGACCCCGACCCCGACCCGGCACCCAACCCGACACCCCGACCCCGAGACCCCGACCCCGGGCCTGACCCGACACCCCGACCCCGACACTGACACGGCACCCCGACCCGACACCCCGACCCCGACCCCGACACCCCGACCCCGAGCCTGACCCGACACCTCGACCCCGACACCGACACGGCACCCCGACCCCGACCCGGCACCCCGACCCGACACCCCGACCCCGACACGGCACCCCGACACCGACAGGACACCCCGACCACCGACACCTCCCAAAAAGGTGTTCTTTGGCCTTCCAGAGGCCGACGGGGTCATATATTTGTGAATTATTAGTTAGGTCATATATTTTTCGATTTAGTTATGAAAAACATCATATATAATTGTGTTGATCGTGTAGTTTTAAATGTGCAGTTGTTTCACCGCTGCGAGGTTTGGTGTTCGACGACCTCGCCGTGCGTTTGACAAGCTCCGCCCCTTCGTTCGTGGGTGAGCACAAATGACAAGTCCTCCTCCCCCATTAATTATTTGATCTATTCTGATGAAACTTGATAGCTAGCTATATATGTGTCTTGAATCATCAGTATGCGTAACCAATATGTGTCTCCCGTTCGAAAGCGTCATAGTTATAAATATGCATGCATTTGCATATTTATAACCTTGATTCTTTTGAATTGTCCAACGCTATCCATGGACAGCCCGAGTATGTGTAGATTGGGTTTGTTTTCCCATATGCTTTGCTCCGGATCCGACGCATATATTTCGTCAGTGCCTCCCCTGTTGTTCTCCGGGTACACATGCTCTCTGTTTATTGCAGAGACGTGTATCAGGAGAACAGCGGGGAGGTGCTGCCGAAATTTTGTGTCGGATCCGGAGCATAGCATGGGAAAATAAACCCAATCTACACATACACGGGTGGGATTAGGACCTATCATTACCTATTAGAGTGTAGGTTGCATGGACGTAATAAAATTGACAAAGTAGATCAACTGATGAATATATACATGGTGAATTACATATATAATTGTTGTGTGTCCAGTAGCTCTGAAAGTCAAGATGAGTGACCGTGCTTGGATGTATACCGGTCACACTGGTCAGAACAAATGGAGCGCTGAATGGTTCACAAAAACTAAGGGGTTTGTGTAAGCCGCATTTGCAAATGGCCAAAAGAAAACCTGGTGCCCCTGTTTCCGGTGCGGCAATTGGGAAAAGAAGACAGAGGCTGAAATGGGCAAACACCTGCAGAAGAGTGGTTTTACGCCCGATTATACGGTGTGGACATTTCATGGTGAGTCTGCCCAACGTGACCGAGCTGAGGTGGATCGTCGTCACACCGACGAGCATGGTACCGGGATGGAAAACATGGTGCAAGGCTATGATGATGCTCGGGATTCGGACAAGGAGATGGAGGAATCTGCAAAGGCCTTCAATGAAATGTTGGAGTCTTCGAAACGTCCGCTCCACGAGCACACTGAGCTTTGTCAGTTGGATGCCATCTCACAAGTAATGGCTCTGAAGGCTCAGTTCAACTTGGGCAGAGAATGCTATGACGCAATTATGACAGTATTTGGACGCTTTCTACCCAAAGGCCATGTAATGCCTGCAAACCTGTACCAGTCGGACAAAATCCTCCGTGCACTGAAGATGCCCTATGAGAAGATACATGCCTGTGAGAAAGGATGTGCCTTATTTAGGCTTGACTATGCGGACTTGAACTATTGTCCCATTTGCAAGTCTTCCAGGTATATTGTGGTAGACAACGGTATGGGTGAGAAGACACAGACCAAAATCCCCGTTAGTGTTCTTCGGTATATGCCAATCGTACCAAGACTTCAACGTCTTTTCATGGTCGAAGAGACGGCCAGACAGATGACATGGCACAAAACAGGCAAAAGAACCGAACTAGATGCAGATGGGAATCTGATGATGGTACACACATCGGATGGTGTTGCGTGGAAAAAGTTTGATGAATTACATGCTGACAAAGCGGCAGATCCGAGGCATCCTCGAGTCGGCATCAACACAGATGGGTTCAGTGTGTTTGGTATGACGGCAGCCCAATACAGTTGTTGGCCCGTATTTGTCTTTCCACTCAATTTCCCCCTGGACAGATTATGCAAAGAAAGAACATTTTCCTGACGTTGATAATTCCAGGACCCAACTATCCAGGCAAAAATATGAATGTGTACATGCAGCCGCTTAAGGACGAATTGCAAGAAGCTTGGGATAATGGGTTCAAGACATACGACGCCTTTAGCAAACAGAACTTCATAATGCGTGTCTGGTACATGTACTCGACGCATGACTTGCCGGCGTATGCGCTATTTGTTGGCTGGTGTGTGCATGGAAGGTTCTCGTGCCCCACATGCAAGGGAGCTCTTGAGTTTCGTTGGCTTCAGGCCGGTCGCAAGTTTTCTTGCTTCGACATGCATAGACAGTTCCTGGATCCTCGCCATAAGTTCAGGAAAGACAAGAAGAACTTCATCAGGGGTAGAGTTGTCAAAAACTCTGCACCACCTGCATTGACAGGCCAACATACCCTAGATCAGTTAAACGCTCTCGAGCCAGATCCACAACGTCCAGGGTAATTCAAGGGGTATAATACTAAGCACGCGTGGACTCACAAAACATGCTTATGGGATCTGCCTTACTTCAAATACCTCCTTTGCCCACACAACATCGACGTGATGCACACTGAGAAGAATATCACCGAGGCACTTTTTGGTACATTGTTCGGCATAGATGGGAAGTCAAAGGATAATACTAAGGCTAGAGTCGATCTGGAGGCGCTATGTGATAGGCCGTTACAAAACATGAAAGAACCGAAAGGAAAGCAGAACTGGACGAAGCCAAAGGCATGGTTCAATCTTGGAAGGCCAGCTATGAGGGAAATTCTCTTGTGGGTGCAACAGCAGTTGATGTTCCCCGATGGGTATGCAGCGAATCTAAAGAGGGGAGAAAATCTTGATAAACTGAAGATATTTGGTCTCAAGAGTCATGATTGGCACATATGGATTGAGCGGGTAATGCCGGTGATGTTGCGTGGCTTCATCCCTGAGGATGAATGGCTAGTACTGGCAGAACTCAGCTATTTCTTCCGTGTTCTTTGTGCGAAAGAACTATCGCCTGGCGTGCTAGAAGAAATGGAAGAGTTGGTGCCGGAGTTGATTTGCAAGTTAGAGAAGATCTTTCCACCGGGCTTCTTTAATCCAATGCAGCATTTGATTTTGCATCTCCCGACCGAGGTAAGATTGGGGGGGGGGGGCCCGTGCAAAATCGTTGGTGCTACCCAACTGAGAGGATGCAGAAGATGCTTAGAGAAAAATGTAAAAATAAACATAGAACTGAAGCATCAATGGCTGAGGCATTCATCACAGAGGAGGCGGCAAACTTCGTAACAGCGCACTACGAAGCCAAAAATCATCATTTCCATAATCCGAAGCCTCGGTACAATGCTGACGAGCCTAAAAAGGGTGGATCCAACCTCAGCCTATTCAAAGGGAATCTCGCACCAGCTAGTGTTTCACATCCAGTATCTTTGGATAACGAAGAATGGCGGACCATTTCATTGTATATCTTCAACAACCTGATAGAAGTGCGACCGTACATCGAGTAAGTTCTCGGTACATTGTTTCGCAACTTCTATTTCCTTTGAACTACTCTTATTCCTGGATATGTCATACAGTCGATACGTCACCATATTCTCGTATGGAGCGGAGATCCAAAAGGATTCCGTCGAAGAGTATGAGCTTCTCGCAAAGCAAGGAGGTGGCTATGCCGGTTTCATCTCTTGGTTCAAACAAACGGTAATTTCTATTAGACAATTTCATTTCATTCGCTAATTTGTGCATAATGCAACAATCCTTTCATATTAAACTTGTAGGCTAATTTAGAGTCTATGGACGCCGAATTGAGACAAGTCGCTAATGGTTTTGACTATAAGGTTCGTTCATTTGACAAGTATGACATCAACGGGTATCGCTTTCGTACCTATGGCAAAGAGCTATCTATGGCCGACCGAAAGTCAACAAATTGTTGTGTATCTGCTATCGGCGAAGGAGGTACCGAGTATTATGGGAGAGTTGAAGCAATTTATGAACTTCCGTTCTATGGTGAAAACCCACCGAATGTCGTAGTCTTCAAATGTTATTGGTTTCAGCCGAAGGAGACTAGAAGGACTCATGAACATGTAGGGCCAGTTGAAATCAACCAAATCACTCATTTAGATGTTCCTGATGTCTATATTATGGCTCAACAGGCGACCCAAGTATTCTATCTACCATGGGCCTGCCAAACTAATCCAAATCTGAAAGGTTGGGATATTGTTTATGAAGTGCCGCCACGTGCTAGACTTTCTCCCCCAAAGGAAGAGGATTATGAACCTCACATTAACCCAGACACATATGAAGGAGAATTCTTCCAAGAGACACGTCTTTCCAAAAAGCGTTTCAAGAACCGCTATACTTCACCCCAAAACATTGAAGTAGACAACGACAATGAATCCGACATCACCCAGAGGAGGAACAAGAAGAGCCGGAACAAGAAGAGGTTACTGCTGCGGATGACCTGTCAATGCTTGACCGATTACGTCAAGGTGGCCTTGCACATGTTGATGCCAATGAACCCTATGAGCCCGTCATTGATTATAGTGATGATGATGATTATGCATTTATTGATGATACTGATCGAGATTATTAGTAGTGTCAGGTATTACATTTTTTTATGTTGTACTTGATGATGATACACTTAAGTGATACACATATTATTATTCATGTCGGTCTTTTTTTATGTTGTACTAATTTCGTTTACTGTTTGTCATGGCAGGTGTTGAAAGATGGTGGGCGCTGGCCGGGAGCGTGTTCTGAGGTCTTCCATTCCAGACGCACCTCTCCGCCGAGCGTTGCTGGACAGTATGGCCACACCGCCGGGCCCTTCTTCATCGACCGCGGTGCCCAACAGGGGACGAGGTAGGAAGAGAGGAGGTGGGGCACGTGGTCGTGGGAGAGGAGGTAGGGTGACTACTACGGCGCCTTGCTCGCCGCCACCCCCAGCCGTTTCACCCGAGCACGTGACTGCTAGGGTGGACTCGTCCGAGGAGGAGGCTACACGGACTCCGGTCCACGAGCCTCGGGTCCACGGGTCTTGGGCCCACGAGCCTCGGGTCGACTGGCCTTCGGCCCACGAGAGTTCGGCCCATGTGACCCCGGAGGAGCACACGTTCGGATGGGGTACCTGGCCGGATCAGCCCGAGGAGCCGAGTGGCCATGCTGATGATGGCGGGGAGCCGACTGATCTTGAGGAGGAGGGGGGCACCGTCTACCAGCATGGTGCTACACGGCTCCCGTCCGTGCCGGTGACCCGCGAGCAGAGGTGGTTGATTTTCCCTGATGGGGAGAGGTACGTAAGTGCATTTAATATTTTTGTACCTTGTGCATTCACGTTTTTTCAAATAACTAATGCGTTGGCCTTGTCATGCTGCAGGGGTTGGGACCACCATCATAGTGTCCGCCGGCCCAACTCCGTCCATGGAGTTCTTTGCCGGCAAAACTTCCCGGGGTTTGTCACGTTGCCTGGTGAGGGTCGGCTTCCAGAGCTTGGATTGAGCTGGGAGCACTACATGGCTGCCCCGGCCCCGCCGGATGAGATTATCGACGGTGTCGTGTGCGACACGAGGGCAGACATGGTGATCAGAAAGTTCTGGGTAATTTCTCCTTTACACATTTAAAAATCTTCAACTAGCTAGTTATTAATTGTACTAATCAATATTGTCTCATTTCATTGCAGACATTCTGCAGGTGTGAGGAGGGATACGAGGAGGACGCGGCACATGTTATCGAGAACGTCTGCAAGCGCCTACTCCAGAACTTACGGCACGAGGCTCGGGTGCAGGCTGTTTGAGACTACTACGCCTTGCGTGGTATCAAGAAGACCAAGCCGGCGTGCCGCGATAAGTTCCTGAGTAAGGAGCAGTACATGAAGGTAATTCTTAAGGCCTTCTCTACTTAAGTTCCTTCATTTAGTAATTCTTAGCCGTAACGCTCAAGTTTCTATTTGCTAACTTAGGCGCCTCCGAGATGGTGTGCGGATCGGATGGATTGTTGGGTGGTGTTGGTCGATGAGTGGTGCTCAAAACAATGGCTAGCCCTCCACAACGAGGCCAAGGACAAACGTGCCCAAATGGAAGGTGTGCAACACCATCAAGGCAGCTCCAACTTATATCAGTTCGGGCGCAACTGGGTATGTGGTTTGCTTCATGATTCATGCAATTCATTCATCATGCTAGCTTGAGCCCTTTAATTACTAATTTTCATTGTTTCTCTCTTTCAGGCACGCTACAATAAGGCGGATAAGGTGCCAGAGGTGTACGACCTGTATGCCATGGCCCACACTGCCTCTTTCAAGAAAGTCAAGGCTTTCTGTCAGTCTGACCTCGATGATGCAAACAACTTCACCAACATCTCCTCCCACAACAAGCTCGTGAGATATAGAGATGAGGGGAAGGTGAGGAAAGGGGAGGACTTTAACCCGAGCCAGGGTCCCATTGATCCAGAGCTGTTGATGATATCTGGTGGCGGGAGGTCCCATGGCTCCATAGCCATTGGAGATGGACTTATCCGTTGTCCTAGCACTCTCCCGGAGATCAAGGCGCGCCAGTCGAGCTCTGCTCCTGAGATAAGGCCTCGTGAACGGCCAGTGCAACTCGCCATCAAGGTTAGTGATACGTACTCAGTTATCTTTCTCCATTACATTGTGTGCGCTTCCATCAATGATTACAAATGGTCATGTGAGTGGTGTTGCAGGCTGCTATACAGAGTGAGAGAGATAGAACGGAGAAACTTCTGGCGGAGGCGGCGGAGAGGCAGCGGGAGTTGGAGGAGAGGACGGCAAAGATGATGGAGGAGGAGAGGGCACGGAATGACATGCAGGCAAGGGCCATGTACGAGCTCCTTGTGGTAAGTTTCTTCTGCAGATTAGCCAAAACATTCATGTAGTGTTTGTCTCATTACTAACTAGTATGACTGAGTCGTCAAAACCAAATGTGCAGTCTGTGTGCGAGAAGACAGGTCAGACCGCTCCGCCGATGCCAGTGATTGCTCCTGGGACCACGGTGAGTTTTATTTGAATGGACATTACTTGCTAGTCTTAACATTTGAGTGTCATCATGCTAACAAGACATTGGAAATGATCTTTGGTGCATCGTAACTCCAGACAAGCATCGCACGATCCTTCTCCAGCTACCAACACGAGCCACCCCGCTCCTACACCTCCTGGATCTTGGTAAGTTTATCTAGTGTTTTGCTTAACACATGCATAAAGACCTAGACTTAGCTTTATTTCCTCCAATGCTTACCATAATGACCTAGACTTAGCTTCTTCACCTCCAAAATGACTTAATAAGCTTACTGACCTCCAAAACCATCCATTTTACCTAAGTTAGCTCTAAAACGATCTGTACTTAGCTTACTTATGTCAAAAATTGCATAATTAGCTTAGTTAGCTCATAGACGATCCATTTTACCTAAGTTAGCTCTAAAATGACCCATTTTACCTAGGTTAGCTTATAAATGATCCAGTTCATCCAAGTTAGCTCAAAAATGACCCATTTTACCTAGATTAGCTCCTAAATGATCCATTTTACCTACGTTAGCTTTAAAATGACCCATTTCACCTAGGTTAACTCCAAAATGACCCATCTTACCTAGGTTATCTCATAAACGATCCATTTCAACTAATTTAGCTCATAAACGATCCATTTCACCAAGTTAGCTAAAAAACGATCCATTTCACCTAAATTAGCTCTTAAATGATCCATTTCACCTAAGTTAGCTCAAAAAGATCCATTTCAACTAAATTAGCTCATAAATGATCCATTTCACCTAAGTTAGCTCAAAAACGATCCATTTCAACTAAGTTAGCTCATAAATGATCCACTTCACCCAAGTTAGCTAAAAAACGATCCATTTCACCTTAGTTACCTGAAAAACGATCCATTTGACCTTAGTTAGCTCATAAACGAGCCATTTCAACTAAGTTAGCTCATAAATGATCCATTTCACCTTAGCTAGCTCATAAACGACCCATTTCAACTTAGTTAGCTCATATATGATCCATTTCACGTAAGTTAGCACATAAATGACATACTCTTCTTGTTCTAGTCTTCTTCTTGTTCTACTCTTCTTGTTCTAGTGTTCTTCTTGTTCTACTCTTCTTCTTGTTCTACTCTTCTTGTTCTAACTTTCTTATTTTTCATTTTGCAGATTTCATTCACTTGACGAAAGCTTGCATAGATGGAGTGCTCCTTATCCCTTTCTCTGTTTCTTTTGTATCGTTGAACTATGCATGTATCGTTGGATGAAACTATTGTAATATATATGGTTGGATGCCTCTATGTTGATATATATGGTTGGATGATGAAGTTATGTGTTGGATATCTTATATGTTTGCTCTATAATGGCCTTTTGAAATATATCTATATATGTCATATATATTTGTGATGAAAATTGTTGGATTTAATAAAAAATGGATAAAAGAGCCACCGATGGCAATAGGCTCTTTGCCGTCTGCCGCGGACGGCAAAGAAGCCACGTGGCATCCAGCTGTGCTTCCTGGGAGCTGACCCATTTGGTCAGTTTGCCTATAGTGGCAGACGGCAAAGCCTTTGCCATCAGTGGCAGACGGCAAAGAACCTGCCATGTAGTGACGTGTAGATGACATCATACGGCTGACGGCAAAGACACTAGAAATTTTGCCGTCAGCGGCGGACGGCAAAGGCCTGCCGTTAGCCACTTAACGGACTGACAGCGCAATTATTGCCGTCCGCCCTCTTTGCCGTCCGCCGCGTTCTCTTTGCCGTCCGCCGCAGAGGGCAAAGACTTTGCCATCAGTAGCAGACGGCAAAGAAACTGTTTACCGGAGCCTACGTTGCCGGAGCCTTTTGCCGTCCGCGGCTGACGGCAAAGCTCTTTGCCGTCCGCCGTTCATGCCTTTGCCGTCCGCCGTGGCGGATGGCAAAGTAGCTGATTCCTGTAGTGAGAGGCATAACCACATTGAAAGCAATGTTGCAAGTAAGGTAATCTTCACACAACCCATGTAATACATAAGGGAAAAGAGATACATAGTTGGCTTACAATTGCCACTTCACACAAATACATGAATAAAGCATTACAATATCCAAATACAATCAAGGTCCGACTACGGAACCAAAATAAAAGAAGAACCCCAAATGCGACATGGTCCTCGATCGACCCCAACTGGGCTCCACTACTGATCAACTGGAAGCGGAACAACATACAGGACAAGATCTTCATTGAGCTCCTCCTCGAGCTTGGTTGCGTCATCTGCACGGTATCCTCGGCACCTGTAAGCTGGTTTTGGAAGTATCTGTGAGTCACGGGGACTCAGCAATCTCACACCCTCGCGATCAAGACTATTTAAGCTTATGGGTAAGGTACAAGGTATGTGGTGGAGCTGCAGCAAGCGACTATCATATATGGTGGCTAACCTATTCGCAAAAGAGATCGAGAAGAGAAGGCAAAAGCACGGTCGAACAACTATGATCAAGAAGTGATCCTAGAACAACCTACGTCAAACATTACTCCAACACCGTGTTCACTTCCCAGACTCCGCCGGAAAGAGACCATCACGGTTACACACGTGGTTGATGTATTTTAGTTAAGGTCAACTTCAGGTTTTCTACAACCGAACATTAACAAATTCCCATCTGCCCATAACCGCGGGCACGGCTTTCGAAAGTTCAAATCCCTGCAGGGGAGTCCCAACTTAGCCCATCACAAGCTCTCATGGTCAATGAAGGGTATTCCTTCTAGCGGGAAGACCCGATCAAATTCGGAATCCCGGTTACAAGATATTTCGACAATGGTAAAACAAGTCCAGCAACACCGCCCGAATGTGCCGACAAATCCCGATAGGAGCTGCACATATCTCGTTCTCAGGGCACACTCAAATGATACTAGCTACGAGTAAAACCAACCCTCAAGTTTCCCCGAGGTGGCCCCGCAGGTAGCTCAGTTTGGACCAACACTCAGAGGAGCACTGGCCCAGGGGGGGTTAAAATAAAGATGACCCTCAGGAGCGCGACTCCCAAGGGAAAAGAAAAGGCTAGGTGGCGAATGGTAAAACCAATGTTGGGCATTGCTGGAGGAGTTTTATTCAAGGCGAACTGTCAAGGGGTTCCTATTATAACCCAACCGTGTAAGGAAAGCAAAATCCGGGAACATAACACCGATATGACGGAAACTAGGGCGGCAAGAGTGGAACAAAACACCAGGCATAAGGCCGAGCCTTCCACCCTTTACCAAGTATATAGATGCATTAATTAAATAAGATATATTGTGATATCCCAACAAGTAAATATGTTCCAACAAGGAACAACATAACCATGTACTAACAAGGTACAAACTTCAGTCTTCACCTGCAACTAACAACGCTATAAGAGGGGCTGAGCAAAGTGGTAACATAGCCAAACAACGGTTTGCTAGGACAAGGTGGGTTAGAGGCTTGGCTCAACAATATGGGAGGCATGATAACCAAGTGGTAGGTATCGCAGCATAGGCATAGCAAAAGAGCGAGCAACTAGCAAGCAAAGATAGAAGTGATTTCGAGGGTATGGTCATCTTGCCTGAAATCCCGCAAGGAAGAAGAATGAGTCCAAGAAGAAGACAAATAGACGTAGACGAACGGATCCTCGCAACTCCGGAACGGAACCGAAGCTCACGAGAAAGGCAACCCGGAAAGAAGCAAACAACATAGTAAACAACCACTACAACAACATGGCATGATGCACAATAAGTATGATGCATGTCCGGTTTAATGAAGCATGGCATGGCAAAGTGGACAAACAAAACTACAAATTAAGTGAAGCTCAATATGCAACTCGTTGCACATTGACGGAACACCACATCAATTATTTAGTTCTCTCTCGTTTAGGTACCCAACAATATTAAATGTTGTTAAACATGGCAAGAGATGAGGCATAACAAAACTACACCATCTAAACAATTTAAATGGGGCCGGATATAACAAATAACGAATCCGGTAAATCCCCATATGCATTTAGCAATTTGGTGCAACAATAATTTAAACATTTTCGATGTTATTATGATGATGCGAATGACATGAGCAAGTTTTATGCAGAATTTATGAAAATGTTGGCATGATAAGATATGAGGCATTTGTCATTGTGGCGGAAACGAAAGGGGTGCCACGACACTGACAGCGGAAATGGTGCCACGGCAACATTCCGGTTCCGACAACTCATTGAGACATCGATGCAAAAGAAAGTGACGGGAGCGTGTCATGCAAGGATGGTGGGGTGATCTCGGATACCGAGTTCCCACATGTCGGTGGCAAGGCAAAAGAGGGGCAACATGCACCGATAGTTCAGGCTCGAGGCAAAACAAGGGTGCATCTCATACAACATGCATTCATTCGTTCACGGGCGTCGTCTCGAGGTTATACCTTCGAAGCGTGCATTATTGGAGGGGTTCGAGTTCGATGCGGTGTAGGGGAAGTAGACGTTCGTAGTAGAAGTAGTCGTTCTCGCATGCTCTAGGGTCGACGGTGGAGGTTCTCGCGATCTCGACGACAGTAGTGGTACATGTTTATCATAGCATGAGTTTCCGTAGATGTTCATGTCATCGGTGTCGTGGTACTTGGGGTCTTCGGACTTGCCGGTCCCGTTCTTGCGATGGTAGTCGTTCACGTTCGTTTGGAGAGGTACTTGATGACTCCAACGTCTTTGGGGCGACGGTAGTTGTACACGGTCCACGAGACGTTAATTGTTCAGGGTCCAACTTGCGGGTCTTGCCGACATGAGTGGTACTTGGCGTTTTTGTGTAGACGAACTTAGCGCATCCGAAGGGTCTCACTTGTCGTCGTGGGAACTTGGTGAATCCGAGGTCTTCGAGGTCGACGGTAGTTGTACATCTCATAGAGGAACTTGACGGATCCGAGGACTCCGGGCGTCGTGGTACTTGTTGAAATCCTCATCGGATGTAATTGAACATTTTGAAACGGAACATGGCGCGTCCAAAATTTGCGAGCGTCGGTGTCCAACATGACAAACAAACCGGCCGCAGCCGAAGGCAGTAGGGCTTATAGTTGTTGTGCTCGCGGAAGATGCTAGGGAGTCACCGCGGGGCTGGTCATGGCCTAACGCAGAAGAGGCCGCGACGAAGGGATGGCACGACCCGGTTGGCCGAGGAGGTCGACGGCAGACATGCTCCAGCGGCCCCGGTCGCCGGCAGCAGGGGTGCGAGGCGAGCGCAGCCCCCTGGTGGTCGCAGCCGACAGCGTGCAGAAGAGCAGCGACAGCAGGGCGCGGTTACGGTGGTGTGGCAGCGCAGCAGTGAGGGCACGAGGTCGAGCTCCTGGTGCTCGACAAAGACGGTGTGGAGGAAGAGGGGCCCGATAAGGAAAACGACGAAGGAGGGGACGGAGGAACTCGCTGATGAGGCGCCGAGCAGCCGCGAAGAGGAGAAGGGAGCAGGGGCACTCCGGATGTGGAGTGGCGCCTGGTCGGGGGCACGCCATGGCGAGGCGAGCAGGAGGCGGGCGCTGGCTCGCTGGAGAAGCAGGAGAGGGAGGACGCGGCGGCCAGAGGAGTAGATGGCGACGGGCAGCGGCGTCTGCGATGGAGGGATTGATGGGAGGAGGAAAAGGGATCGGGAGAGAGAGATCGAGTGGATCAGGCTCGCCTGGGTGCGCATGCGACGCTCTCCTGGCAGCGCTTGGAAGCACGAAGGAGGAGGAGGGGGGGGGTTCAAGGGAGATGGGCTAGGTTTAGGTGGGAGTCGGGCGCTTGGCCTTAGGAGGGGGATGGGCCGACGCAAGGGGAAAAGATGGGCCTAGTGGGAGTGGGCGCTGGGAGGCCCAGCTGGTCTGGACTAGGGCCTCAACTCTCTCTCTGTCTCTCAAACTTATTTCTAAAACAGAAAAAAACAAAGAAGAGAAGAGAAGAAAAAGAAAGGAGGTGTTTGGGGAAGAAGTTGGACATGCGGATAAATTTCGTGGACTCACAAAAATGTGAGGAACTTAAATAAAATGGCAAGGGGGTTTTTGGAGAGCAATAGATTCGCACATGTTGAATTTAATTCAACATGTTTGAATTTTGAAATCCATTCGAAAGGACTCTAAATGGGCTGAGATTTTTAGAGGAGTCTCAATAAAAGAGATGAGATATATTGGCAGTGTTTGAAGGTCAAACTCGAAGAGGAATAGACATGGAAAATATTTTGCACGTGTGTTATGGGTGATTCCGAAAATGAAATATTTAATATAGCTCCCTAATATTGGGAGGATATGTTATAAAGAGAAGTCACTCTTCACTCGATTTAAATGGATGGAAGATCCACACAATTTATTTAGTTGAGATGCAGAAGATTTATGAGATGATGGCATGATGAGATGATGCAATGCACATGATGCAATGATGAATGCAATGAACCAAACAAATCACACGACGAAACCCGGAAACCCTGGAAGGCATCTGAAGCTCCGGTCTTAGGGCGTTACACCCTCCCCCCATTATGCATAAATTAATCAACTCTTTCACATTAGCCATTTTTTGATGGTACTTGTGCTTCAAAGACGAGTTTTGGTCATGGGCCCAAGGATAATTCTTCGCGGTGCCATACCAATTGACTGAAACATAGGTGGCTCCGGCCACCGCCCTCTCTTTAGAGAGGTTGTGTTGAGTGTCTTAGTCCTTCTTGTCTCTTGTCTTTCGTTCATCGTCTCGGTCTTGTTTGAGTTGTCTCTTTTGTCAGCCTTTTTTGTGTGTTCGTTCGCTTGAAAGTTGCATAGGCTTCGTTTTCCCCTTCTTGAAACTTGCATCTTCTTCAGCACACGGTACTACCGCGGCCTGCCACGGTACTACCGCGTGAGGAGCGCATGGTACTTCCGCACCCAGCGCAGCAGTAATTTTTTACTACTGCCTGGGGGAGCGGTACTACCACCCTTGGTGCAGTACTTCCGCCCAGGCGGTACTACCAAGATGACATGCGGTACTACCGCGCTAACGAGGGCGCGTGGGGGTTAAGAGCGGGCAGGGGGAGTTCCAACTCCCCCATACCCATTCGTCCTTTTCTCTCCAAGTGGTCTCTCTCTCTCTCTCTCTCTCTCTCTCTCTCGCTAAAGAACAGTGCCGGAGACCCTCGCCGGATCTCCGTCCCCGGCCGCTCTCCTCGGATTCCGACCGGTGGGATCGTTCCCCACCACTTCCTCTTGCCATGGAACAAGGTTTCTCCCCAAATCCCTCTCTCTTTTGTTCGTGCTTTTGCTTCTAGGTTTTTGGGGAGATGCATGTTGTTCTTGAGATTTTAGGCCAAATCTTTGCAACAGTTGGATGTAGGAGAGTAGTGATGCATATAAATTGTACTTGATATGTTGTCTTGTGGTAGATTTGATCAACCGTAGTACCTCCTAGTTGTCGCGGTTGTTCTCAGATTCAGTTGGTTCGGATCTGATGCCGTGCGGTACTACCGCATAGCAGGTGAGGTACTACCGCTCGTGCGGTACTACCGCTTGTGCGGTACTACCGCTTCTCAGGCGCGGTACTACCGCGCGGGCCGCGGTTCTAAAGTTCTACTGCCGCTCCGAGCCCTAGTACTACCGTGCCACCGCGTGGTACTACCGCAACTAGGAGCGGCACTAAAATTTTAGTACCGCGCGAACATGCAGTTCTACCCCTGCTGTCAAATCTTCTTCATGGCAATTACCATATGCACTTTCTACTAGTTTCATGTGTTTTCCTGTGGTCTTTGTTTTGAATCGTCTCGCTTCTCGTGTGTGTTTGTGTTTTGTGTGTATCTTAGGTGGTGGCTCTGGTGTCCCTGCTCATCATTCCAATCCAAGCCGTGACACGGGTTCCAAACATTTGCGCAACCAAGAGGATGTTCCAGAGGGCTCCAATGCCCCCAAGCGCAATGTCAAGACCACTGCTAGCAAGTTCAAGGAACCATCAAAGGGCATGGATGAGATACCTCTTGCTGAGTTTGTTTCTCGAAGGAAGATCAACCCCTATGCGAATCCTCGTGCAAACTTCAAAGGGAATGAACTGTTCTGGACCAAGCAGCAGAATCTCATTTACTTGGATGTGATCAAGGCCAAGCAGAATCTGTATGTGGATGTGCACTGGATCGAGATGCATCACATGAGGGATGATAAGCATCATGACTACTTTGGTGAGGCCTTGGATATCGTGGAGCAGTTTTCCATTGAGGATGTGATCTCTTTCCACCCGGACTTTGACCCCGAGCTGGTGGCCCAGTTCTTTGCTTCGGTCCACTTCCATACTGGTGAGGATCGGAGGATGACCTGGATGACCAATGGACGTCAGTTGACTGCTACTTGGAAGGAGTTCATGGATTTGCTCAAAGTTCCTGATGAGGGGCTCCACACGCCTGTTGGTGTTCGCCCTCATGCCAACGCCGAGTCCGCTAGTAAGGACAAGCTTCAGCCGTTCTATGTTGAGAAGAAACTGGCCAATGACAAGATGACGTGGGTGCTCAACCCGTTCCTTGACATCATGCACCGGATCTTCCGCCACTCCCTCTTTCCACGCATTGGGGACAAGGGCAAGGTGCATGCCTATCTTGTGGACATGTTGCTCATTTGTGAGGAGGCACGCATTTCTCAGACTCAACCACTTGATGTCTCACATATCATGTGGTGTGAGCTTCGGTTCGCGGTGTTCACCCACAAGGTACCCATCTATGGTCCATATCCGTTCCTCCTGATATCGAAGACTTGGGAGAAGCTCTATCCCACAGAGGAGTTTTTGGCCCCTGACTGGATCCGTCATGACCCCATCAGACTCCGCATCAAGCCCCAGTGGGCTAACACTACTACTCATGCCAAGGCTGCGGCTACTAAGAGGGCTGTTGACGAGGAGAATGTAGCTGAGGACAGCTCTACTGGATATGCACCTCCCTCCACTGAGCCCTCATGGGCGAAGAGGCTGAAGGCCAAGATGAAGGCCTTGTTCTGCATGCAGGCCAAGGGGCAGTACCAGACTCACGTTGCCTCACAGGAGAGTCGCCGCCGCAATAAGAAGATCATGAGGGTTTTTGGAGAGGATGTTTCTGGCGGCTCCGAGGGGCACATCACTCCAGAGGCCGAGTGGATGGCAAAACAAGGCTACAAGTGGACTCGTTCTGAGGAGGAGCCCATCCCCACTGCCGAGTCCGACGAAGAGCGTGCAAGCGACTACTCCGCTTGAGCCACCACTTGTGTTGTAGGTGTCCTCTCTACCTTTTTGGCGTCTCGATGCCAAAGGGGGAGAGAGTGTACGGATTTTCCGTGTCATGTCGTGTTTGCTTCGCTTGTGTTTGGTCTGTTGAACCTTGTTTGCTTTGCTTTGGTTTGAGTTTGTTTGAGCTTGTGAGACTTATCTATCATATGGTGTAAGACATATGCACTCTACCTATCACACCTTACTGAGCTTATGATATATTGTGCTACTTAGTTTATGCTCTTATTTACTATTGTGCTTAGTGTTAGCATTATTATTGCAAGATATGCCATGTCTATAAAATATAGGGGGAGTGTTGATCCTAGTATGTGTGCCGTGTAGTCCAAAGCACTTATCTAAATAGCACACATCTAGGCGGAGCCCGTCTATATTTTATAGAAGTATGGTTTTCTCATGTTCTATTCTTTCTCCCGTGTGCAAATCCCGTATTGTGATCAATCCACCAAAAAGGGGAGATTGTAAGGACATATTTATCCCTAAGGTGTTTTGGTGATTGATGACAATGCATTTGTGGACTAATCGTGTGCCTTGAGTATTTCAGATGTTTCATTACTAGGCACAAGACGGTTTGGTGACCCTCGAAGATTATTGAAGACAACGTTTTTTCTATGTCCCTTTTTCAGTGGATTTGAGTCGTAGGAAAGCCGTACTATTAAGAGGGGGTCCGGTTTGGAAAGGTTTGGGTGGAATCGTCACGTACACGTTTACTCCTCTTTGCACCGCCTTTCCCTTAGCACTATGGAGCATCCTCCGTTTCTTTGTGTTTGTGCAAAAAGAAGAATTCCTAGTGTTGCTGTTCTGGGGTATGCAGTAGTACTGCTCTTCGGAGCGGTAGTACCACAGGCCCCTGCGGTAGTAGCGCAGGCCTTTGCGGTAGTACCACAGGTGGTCATGGTAGTACCGCTCCTTGGGAGCCGTAGTACCATGAGTCCTCGTCCGGCACAGCACCATAAGCGGAGGTAGGGGCGGATGCAATTTCTTACATCTGCTCCCCGAGCGGTAGTACCGCGTCCCTTGAGCGGTAGTACCGTGTCGGATTTTTGCACTATTTGATAATCTGCGGAAGTTGCCACGGACGTTTTTTTGTTTTTCCACGCCCTTCCTAGGCTAGTCCAATCCTGCCTTGCGGTAGTACCGCAAGGGGGTGTGGTAGTACCGCGCGAGCGTCGGTACCGCGCCAGCTTTGTTGCTATAGGCCTGGGCTAGCTCTTGCCGTGGCCACGGTAGTACCGCGGGTTGCTACAATAGTACCGTGAGCCCTTGCGGTAGTACCGCTCGGTTGGTGCGGTAGTACCGTAGGTCGCGGTCTGGTTTAGTGGATAACGGTTGGATTTGTCTCTCCACTATATAAGGGGTGTCCTCTTCTCCGAGTTGACCACCTCTTCCAACCCTAAGCTCCATTGTTGCTCCAAGCTCCATTTTCGCCCGATCTCTCTCCCAAGCCAATCAAACTTGTTGATTTTCTAGGGATTGGTTGAGAAGGCCTCGATCTACACTTCCACCAAGAGAAATTCGATTCCCCCACTAATCCCTTGTGGATCTTGTTACTCTTGGGTGTTTGAGCACCCTAGACGGTTGAGGTCACCGCGGAGCCATATTCCATTGTGATGAAGCTTCGTGGTGTTGTTGGGAGGCTCCGATTAAGTTGTGGAGATTGCCCCAACCTTGTTTGTAAAGGTCCGGTCGCCGCCTCCAAGGGCACCAATAGTGGAATCACGGCATCTCACATTGTGTGAGGGCGTGAGGAGAATACGGTGGCCCTAGTGGCTTCTTGGGGAGCATTGTGCCTCCACACCGCTCCAATGGAGACGTACTTCCCCTCAAAAGGAAGGAACTTCGGTAACACATCCTCGTCTTCACCGGCTCCACTCTTGGTTATCTTGTACCTTTACTTGTGCAAGCTTATTTGTGTTATTTCCCTTACTTGCTTGTGTGCTTGTTGTTGTTGCATCATATAGGTTGCTCACCTAGTTGCACATCTAGACAACCTACTTTGATGCAAAGTTTAATTTGGTAAAGAAAAGCTAAAAATTGTTAGTTGCCTATTCACCCCCCTCTAGTCAACTATATCGATCCTTTCACCATGGTATGTAATAAAGAATATTTGATGGAATGAAAGTAGTTGCCCTTTGTCTCAAAGAGATAAACAACTCCAATAGTATGAAGTTAATCGAAATGTTCCAACAGGTCTTTGTTACTAAAGCTTTACCGAGATTTTTTGTTCTCTCTGAGACAAGAGACTTTGCTTGTCTGATTTGTGGTATCATTTGTTTTTCTCTAGTAAGTAGTACCACAACTAGTGGTAGAGTCACTTTAAAATAGAAGGTAGTGGCAATGCCATTAGTTATAGATACTTTACCATGTTAACTATGGCCCATGGTTAAAAGTTTTATAAAGCTATTGACACCTCCAGATATACTTTCAATTTCCAGTCTTAACCATAAAAAGGTAAATAATACACCTATAATTGATTTGGGTTTCCAAGCTATGGTGATGTTTTTATTTCAAAAATACATCAACTTCATGGAGAAATCCACAAAATTGCGATGTGTATATTCGGGGGAATGCACGTTGTGTGCCAATTTTCATAAAAGAAATGTTTGCATTTGTGGGTTATACCAAAAATACAAATTATGACTATAATATTGATGTTGTTTGATATAATTTATAAAACTTATATATCTAAATGACTATCCCCATCAACTTATTTCGGTGAACATGCAAGCATGCCACCTTAGCATTCAACATGCATTGAAAACAACACATCTCAACATGCAAACATGTATGCAAATTTACATTTTGTTACAATACTTATTTTATTTATAACAATTAAATACAATAATTCATATGTATTTTCAGCTCTAATTCCAAAATTATTACTCTAAATACTTGTGTTATGTACAACCAATTCTCATTGCAAAGTATTTTGGGAATAACATGTGGGTTATCATATAGTATACTTATATTTAGATCCACAGTAGTAGTACTACTTGGCAATATGGGACAAGCTAACAACGTTGTTAAGTGAGGTTTGCACTTAAAGATAAACAACTCATCGACGATGTCATGACTCATGAACCAAAGACATAGGCATGGATTCCAGAATATACAGGCTCATCCAACACCTAATGGGATCTTGGCTTGGCACAACGCATCGTTATAGGCTTGTGAAGTTGTTTAACATGACCATGCTTCTTCTTAATAGGAGGACTGTTTGGAACCATTGTCCAGGTTTGTGTCTAAACTTCTGTTCCCAGTGACTTGGTAGTATCTGAGCTCGGGAGTGCCCTGAAGAATGCCACTGTTAGCAGTAGGATTAGTTTTTCACTACACCAAACTTATTCACAATTCTTTGAGCAATCTGCTTGTACTGATGGTGTATGGCGTATTTCAGAATTGTCCCTGCACATAGAGATGGAGCAGAGCTTACTACAAGTCGAAATAATTTCCTTTGCCCTTGCAAGATATATTCAGAAGAAACACTTATGAGATTTGAATCTTACCCGCCTCTTGAAATGGAAATAAAGACCGTCCAACAATGCAAATTCAATGAAGGTTGTCTGGCCGAAATCTACACAAGCGACAAAATTTGTGTGTTGCTCAACACTTGAATCTTTCCCATCGCAAAAGAAGAAAAAGGATCTTGTATCTTTCCACTTGTATTGACTGACACCGTCATGCCAACCAGAAGGTGGCCGCAGAGGAGATGGTACACATGGAATGCAGCGCAATCGTGTGCGGAGGCTTTCAAAATAATGAAGATTGAAAAACTTGCAAATAACTTTGCACTAGAATTATTTCACAAAAAAGCTTTGCATTGTAATTGCACTTTTTAAAATTTGCAAGAAATACTTATATAATAGTGCAATTTTGACACACATTGTATACTCCCGCTGTTTTCAACTGCCGAAACGTCCTATATTTAGGAATGGAGGGAGTAGTATTTATGTGTATACATTTACACTCACTCAACACACGAGAAATGCCCATAAAAGGAAACAAAAACTGACTGATAAAGAAAAGAAAAAAACACAAAATGCATAAAATAAAATAAAACAGAAAAAACAAAAGGAGAAAGAGGAAGGCTGGGTTGCACATATAAAAATTGGCCGTGGCCCAAAAAGCGACTGACCTAAAACTCGGGTCAGTCGACAAAACCAAGCCCAAAAAACACAGAGAACAAACCAGAAAAAGGCCCACTCAATGCATTGATCAACGGTTAACAAATCGACTTACCCAAATTTAATTTTCAAATGAATTACTCAATTGAACATATATAATGCGAATTACCCCAATTTATTTTCCAAGCACCATAGAATGTGCAAAAGCCGGTAATTAAACCATGCATGCATGCTCCTCGCTTCATAGAAATTGTAGGGATTTAATATGCAAGAATATGCATAATATTGGAGTTTTTGCACATAAAAAAATCCAAGAAGGAATGTGTCGGTGGGAACGACACCTATGGGATCACAGGAATCCCTACTACGGTTGCGGGGCGCGGGGTCGTGAGAAGAGCGGATCAAACAGATAGCACAAAGTTTGTTTATCCAGGTTCGGGCCGCGAGGATGCGTAAAACCCTACTCCTGCTTTGGTGGATTGTATATCTGTGTTCTTGAGCTAGCTATGGGGCGTGAGGAGCTCCAAAAAGCCGAATCCTCCTCCTGGTCGCCTCGGGCCTCCTTTCATAGGAAAGGGGTTGCCACAGTGGCACACATGAGGTGGAAAGGGTACAGTGATGTGAGGTTATCCCTTGCATTACATGACAAGGCGCATTTAATGCGTCTTGCCCAGGTGTCCTTGCTTTATCGGGGACGGGGGAGAGCCATGTCTCATCCGTCGTCGCTCCCTCTCGTGTCGACACGCGCCCTGGCCAGCGGCGCCCGCGGTGCCATGTAGGCAGGCAGGCAGCTGAGGTGGCGCAGTGGTGGGTCTCCACGAAGATCCGCATGCCGCCACGCAGGTGCCTGCCCAGCTGGTTGGGTCGGCAGCTGCATGCAAACGATGGTGGAGGTTTGACTGGCGTGGGCCTGATGGTGGCCCTACGGGCGTTCTTGGCAAGGGCCTTGCCGGGGCCCCTGCAAGGGTCTTGCCGTGGCGCCTGCTGTCATCCCCGGCAAGGCTCTTGCCGGGGGCCTTGTGGTCCTTCTTGGCTGGGATCCCGCCAAGGGTCATCATCTTCTAAAGGGTGTATCTGATCTTGAATGTCTTCACAAAGATCTGCATGCCACCACGGGGATGTCTCCCGAATCCTTGCCCCATGGGGGTAGTGGACTCAAGGGTGACTCCTCCGTAGGTGTGGGGCGAGCTGCCACGGCAAGGGTCTTGCCGGGTTTGTTAAAACCACCTCCCGGCAAGGATCTTGCCGGGGGGAGTCCGCTTTGTCTCCTTTGCTCTTTGTGGTCTTGGTCTTGGCGTCGTTCTGCTTGTCCTGAACTTCGGCCTTACCTTGGCTCACCTCCCTTGCCTTTCTCAGTGTGGTGGTGCCTGTGGCTCAGACTGCCCGTGCATAGTTATAGGGGTACAAAAAGTGTACCCCTCTTTTTGTACACCGACAGGAGCCCCCGAGCCTGGGCCACACGTAAGCGCAATCGCGTCGTTGGGCTAGGCCCAAAAACGGTGCACGGGCAGGCGGGGTGGTTTTTACCGCGGTAAGTCTCTTCGCGCGCTGCGCTTCCCATGCTTCCCGCGCGTGGCGCGGCGCGGGGAGGCGTGTGTGACGTGGGCGGCATGCGTGGGGCTGAGCTCTGCATGCATGCGTCACGTCGTAGTAAAGGGGGGCAGTTCACGCCTTCCCCATAAACGGAGGGAGGCGTGGAGGCGCGACCCATTTACTGAACGGGGCCGAGGCGTGGTCTTCAAGGCGTCCACTCCCCACGATCACGGGGTGGGGAGAGGTCGCCTCACCCGTCGCCTCGGTCCTGCACGCCTGCCACGTGGCTCTCATGCGCTTGGGGTGGCGATCGGTGGAGGCGGGAAACCGGGCCGCCGCGGGCTGGGGCGGCGGGTCGGTCCCAGTTCCCTGCGCCTTCCGCGTCTTGATTGGCTGAGCGGGGCGGCCGAGCCACCACCCCGTTCCTTTATAATGAGAGGGAGGGGGGGGATGGCATCCCGCATTCTTTCACCTCCTCCTTCCTTCAGCTTCTGCTCCCCCTTTCCATCCGCCATGGAGAGAGGGAATCCTGGTCCTTCAACGGTGGCGGCGAGGGTCGCCGCTCGACAACGCGTCCCTCCTTATCCTGCACCCGCGGTGGCAGAGCCAGCCGCGAGGGGAAGGGGGAGGGGGCGAGGCCGTGGGCAAGGCCGAGGCGCTCGGGGAAGAGGAGGACGGGGCAGCGCTCCGGCCTCGCCTCCACCAGCAGTTCCTCCCCCCATGGAGGGCCACGTTGGGGATGACCCTTGCGCGTTCCTCGTCAGGCTGGTATCAAGCTTGAACTACGCATCTCTGAGAGAATGGTTAAGATTTTGAGGAAAACTCTTCTTCGGTCTCCAAATGAAGAGAATGATGATGAGAAACACCACCATGAATTGCTGATGCACTCCGAAATGAAAAAAATAGAAAAGGTTGAGCCAATGATGAAAAGAATTTGGAAGATCTTGGAGAAAAGCATTTGACTGATGATAAATCATTCTTACGTCAAACTTCGAAAAGAATTTGATGGTAGCTCCGGGAAAATAGAAGAGTCAGGTAAGATCCTGGGAAAAGACCTGTGGGTTAGGGCCCACTCAAAAGAAACACCGTTGAAATGATTTAAAAGATAAGTTGCACCGGTTGAATTAAATGACTTGAATGAGGGAACATCCTCGAAAGAGCTTGAACGAATGTAGAGTGGAAACACGAATCTTCGAGATATCTTTAGCACTCCGGAATAATAAATAGCGAGAAGTGGAATGATAATGAGGTGCACCGGCATGAGAAAGCATTGAAATGAGGAAAAAGGTATGATCAACAAAACTTGACTTGAATCCACCAGACAAGAAAAAGAACGAAGAACGATGAACTTGAAGCTCCGTTAGAATCTTTCTGAGAATCACTGGATAAGAGCATTGATGGAAAAAAATGGAGAGACTTCACATCAATAACATGATAAATGATTAAGAATTCTGAGTCCTTGAAGGAAACAAGGGAGGGAGGGTGGGAAAAACAAAAGCAACTTGGAGATGGATGAAACAAACACCGTTGAGAAGAACTGATGCTTGGTCTTGCGGATGTTGAAATGATCGGATCCACTTGAAGAGAAGCACACCGGTTGAACAAGATTGGCATAACAATCTCGATTATCAAGGAGGATTAGTATTCGCATAGGAGTATGAGAGAACCACTTAGGAAAGGTATGGAATCAACATTTGACTTCGAAGCAACTCGAATACCACAACTCAAAACAAACAAAGGATTGGCTTGCAGAATAAGCCGGAACAAACATATGATAGGGATTTCGTCCAAAGTTTTCGTGGTGGGGCCTACACGGGCTCGATCGTACAGTACCATCATGTACAAGGCAGTGCACATGACATACGAAGCGTCCCCGAGTCGGCATAGCCAAGGACTCTTTAATACACAATTAGACCACTGTAAAATCAACAGTGGATAGGCGGGCCACTAGAATTCGAACCCCAATTTCATATCATACATCTGTCGGAAAGATATCCTAAGAGCTACTTGAATTCCCACTTATAAACTCCTGAAAATTTCCTAGTTATGTAATCAGGTGTTGGGGATACAGGGGAAGCATAATATCTCACCCAAAACTAGCAAACCCTACATCCAGCTGTATCCATCCTTCAACACATAACCAAGAAACCTTCGGAAATCATCTACCTCAACCTTCGAAAAGCATCCGTTATACAAGTTATGGCAATACTCCCGAACTCCCGCCCCAGTACTGGGTGGTGTCGACGTTATCTCACCAACAACTGCATAAAGAGATTTTCGATGTCGGCGAAACTATCTCAGGTATTCCAAAACCGCAACGATAAAATTATGACGACAACACCTCGGAGCTCAACTCCCCGGGACACTGCCACAACCCCTAAATGACAGGAGGCACCAAGAACAATGTTCTCGTCACAAAACCATCGGAACGATTCCAAGATACCCGCGTGATCCTAATTTTTTTAGTGAAATTTGAGAAGAGAAGAGTTAAAACTCTACGTCAGGATGCCTTACCAGAGCAATGAAGGGACTGGGGAGTAAAAAGAATTCCTAAACTCTCCGATATATATAATCCTAAATGACTCAAAACATTTTTTTAGACTCAACAACGCCAGCTATTCGATCAAGCAGGGGGGCTCCTAACGTTGGGGAAGGCTCTGATACCAACTTGTAACGCCCTCGATGCGGCTATATCTCCCACGTGTCGAAGCACGAATCAGAGGCATAAACGCATTGAAAGCAATGTCGCAAGTAAGGTAATCTTCACACAACCCATGTAATACATAAGGGAAAAGAGATACATAGTTGGCTTACAATCGCCACTTCACACAAATACATGAATAAAGCATTACAATATCCAAATACAATCAAGGTCCGACTACGGAACCAAAATAAAAGAAGAACCCCAAATGCGACAAGGTCCTCGATCGACCCCAACTGGGCTCCACTACTGATCAACTGCAAGCGGAACAACATAAAGGACAAGATATTCATCGAGCTCCTCCTTGAGCTTGGTTGCGTCATCTGCACGGTATCCTCGGCACCTGCAAGCTGGTTTTGGAAGTATCTGTGAGTCACGGGGACTCAGCAATCTCACACCCTCGCGATCAAGACTATTTAAGCTTATGGGTAAGGTACAAGGTATGAGGTGGAGCTGCAGCAAGCGACTATCATATATGGTGGCTAACCTATTCGCAAAAGAGAGCGAGAAGAGAAGGCAAAAGCACGGTCGAACAACTATGATCAAGAAGTGATCCTAGAACAACCTACGTCAAACATTACTCCAACACCGTGTTCACTTCCCGGACTCCGCCAGAAAGAGACCATCACGGTTACACACGTGGTTGATGTATTTTAATTAAGGTCAACTTCAGGTTTTCTACAACCGAACATTAACAAATTCCCATCTGCCCATAACCGCGGGCACGGCTTTAGAAAGTTCAAATCCCTGCAGGGGAGTTCCAACTTAGCCCATCACAAACTCTCACGGTCAACGAAGGGTATTCCTTCTAGCGGGAAGACCCGATCAAACTCGGAATCCTGGTTACAAGACATTTCGACAATGGTAAAACAAGTCCAGCAACACCGCCCGAATGTCCCGACAAATCCCAATAGGAGCTGCACATATCTCGTTCTCAGGGCACACTCAGATGAGACTAGCTACGAGTAAAACCAACCCTCAAGTTTCCCCGAGGTGGCCCCGCAGGCAGCTCAGTTTGGACCAACACTCAGAGGAGCACTGGCCCAGGCGGGGTTAAAATAAAGATGACCCTCAGGAGCGCGACTCCCAAGGGAAAAGAAAAGGATAGGTGGCGAATGGTAAAACCAATGTTGGGCATTGCTGGAGGAGTTTTATTCAAGGCGAACTGTGAAGGGGTTCCCATTATAACCCAACCGCGTAAGGAAAGCAAAATGCAGGAACATAACACCGATATGACGGAAACTAGGGCGGCAAGAGTGGAACAAAACACCAGGCATAAGGCCGAGCCTTCCACCCTTTACCAAGTATATATATGCATTAATTAAATAAGATATATTGTGATATCCCAACAAGTAAATATGTTCCAACAAGGAACAACATAACCATGTACTAACAAGGTACAAACTTCAGTCTTCACCTGCAACTAACAACGCTATAAGAGGGGCTGAGCAAAGTGGTAACATAGCCAAACAACGGTTTGCTAGGACAAGGTGGGTTAGAGGCTTGGCTCAACAATATGGGAGGCATGATAAGCAAGTGGTAGGTATCGCAGCATAGGCATAGCAAAAAAGCGAGCAACTAGCAAGCAAAGATAGAAGTGATTTCGAGGGTATGGTCATCTTGCCTGAAATCCCGCAAGGAAGAAGAACGAGTCCAAGAAGAAGACAAACAGACATAGACAAACGGATCCTCGCAACTCCGTGACAGAACCGAAGCTCACGAGAAAGGCAACCCGGAAAGAAGCAAACAACATAGTAAACAACCACTACAACAACATGGCATGATGCACAACAAGTATGATGCATGTCCGGTTTAATGAAGCATGGCATGGCAAAGTGGACAAACAAAACTACAAATTAAGTGAAGCTCAATATGCAACTCGTTGCGCATTGACGGAACACCACATCAATTATTTAGTTCTCTCTCGTTTAGGTACCCAACAATATTAAATGTTGTTAAACATGGCAAGAGATGAGGCATAACAAAACTACACCATCTAAACAATTTAAATGGGGCTGGATATAACAAATAACGAATCTGGTAAATCCCCATATGCATTTAGCAATTTGGTGCAACAACAATTTAAACATTTTCGATGTTATTATCATGATGCGAATGACATGAGCAAGTTTTATGCAGAATTTATGAAAATGTTGGCATGATAAGATATGAGGCATTTGTCATCGTGGCGAAAACGAAAGGGGTGCCACGACACTGACAGCGGAAATGGTGCCACGACAACATTCCGGTTCCGACAACTCATTGAGACATCGATGCAAAAGAAAGCGACGGGAGCGTGTCATGCAAGGATGGAGGGGTGATCTCGGATACCGAGTTCCCACATGTCGGTGGCAAGGCAAAAGAGGGGCAACATGCACCGATAGTTCAGGCTCGAGGCAAAACAAGGGTGCATCTCATACAACATGCATTCAGTCATTCACGGGCGTCGTCTTGAGGTTATACCTTCGAAGCGTGCATTATTGGAGGGGTTCGAGTTCGATGTGGTGTAGGGGAAGTAGACGTTCGTAGTAGAAGTAGTCGTTCTGGCATGCTCTAGGGTCGACGGTGGAGGTTCTCGCGATCTCGACGACGGTAGTGGTACATGTTTATCATAGCACGAGTTTCCATAGATGTTCATGTCATCGGTGTCGTGGTACTTGGGGTCTTCGGACTTGCCGGTCCCGTTCTTGCGATGGTAGTCGTTCACATTCGCTCGGAGAGGTACTTGATGACTCCAACGTCTTTGGGGCGACGGTACTTGTACACGGTCCACGAGACGTTGATTGTTCGGGGTCCAACTTGCGGGTCTTGCCGACATGAGTGGTACTTGGCGTTTTTGTGTAGACGAACTTGGCGCATCCGAAGGGTCTCACTTGTCATCGTGGGAACTTGGTGAATCCGAGGTCTTCGAGGTCGATGGTAGTTGTACATCTCATAGAGGAACTTGACGGATCCGAGGACTCTGGGCGTCGTGGTACTTGTTGAAATCCTCATCGGATGTAATTGAACATTTTGAAACGGAACTTGGCGCGTCCAAACTTTGCGGGCGTCGGTGTCCAACATGACAAACAAACCGGCCACAACCGAAGGCAGTAGGGCTTATAGTTGTTGTGCTCGCGGAAGATGCCAGGGAGTCACCGCGGGGCTGGTCATGGCCTAACGTAGAAGAGGCCGCGACGAAGGGATGGCACGCCCCGGTTGGCCGAGGAGGTCGATGGCGGACATGCTCCAGCGGCCCCGGTCGTCGGCAGCAGGGGTGTGACGCGAGCGGTAGCCCCCTGGTGGTCGCAGCCGACGGCATGCAGAATGGCAGCGGCAGCAGGGCGCGGCTACCGTGGTGTGGCAGCGCAGCAGTGAGGGCACGAGGTCGAGCTCCTGGTGCTCGACAAAGACGGTGCGGAGGAAGAGGGGCCCGACAAGGAAAACAATGAAGGAGGGGACGGAGGAGCTCGCTGATGAGGCGCCGAGCAGCCGCGAAGAGGAGAAGGGAGCAGGGGCACTCCGGATGTGGAGTGGCGCCTGGTCGGGGGCGCGCCATGGCGAGGCGAGAAGGAGGCGGGCACTGGCTCGCTGGAGAAGGAGGACGCAGCGGCCAGAGGAGTAGATGGTGACGGGCGGCGGCGTCTACGATGGAGGGATTGACGGGAGGAGGAAAAGGGATTGGGAGAGAGAGATCGAGTGGATCAGGCTCGCCTGCGTGCGCATGCGATGCTCTCCTGGCAGCGCTTGGAAGCACGTAGGAGGAGGAGGGGGGTTCAAGGGAGATGGGCTAGGTTTAGGTGGGAGTGGGGCGCTGGGCCTTAGGAGGGGGATGGGCCGGCGCATGGGGAAAAGATGGGCCTAGTGGGAGTGGGCGCTGGGAGGCCCAGCTGGTCTAGACTGGGGCCTCAACTCTCTCTCTCTCTCAAACTTATTTCTAAAACAGAAAAAAACAAAGAAGAGAAGAGAAGAAAGAAAGGAGGTGTTTGGGGAAGAAGTTGGACATGCGGATAAATTTCCTGGACTCACAAAAATGTGAGGAACTTAAATAAAATGGCAAGAGGGTTTTTGGAGAGCAATAGATTCGCACATGTTGAATTTAATTCAACATGTTTGAATTTTGAAACCCATTCGAAAGGACTCTAAATGGGCTGAGAGTTTTAGAGGAGTCTCGATAAAAGAGATGAGATATATTGGCAGTGTTTGAAGGTCAAACTCGAAGAGGAATAGACATGGAAAATATTTTGCACGTGTGTTATGGGTGATTCCGAAAATGAAATATTTAATATAGCTCCCTAATATCGGGAGGATATGTTATAAAGAGAAGTCACTCTTTCCTCGATTTAAATGGATTGAAGATCCACACAATTTATTTAGTTGAGATGCAGAAGATTTATGAGATGATGGCATGATGACATGATGCAATGCACATGATGCAATGATGAATGCAATGAACCAAACAAATCACACGACGAAACCCAGAAACCCTGGAAGGCATCTAAAGCTCCGGTCTTGGGGTGTTACACCCCCCATTATGCATAAATTAATGAACTCTTTCACATTAGCCATTTTTTGATGGTACTTGTGCTTCAAAGACGAGTTTTGTTCATGGGCCCAAGGATAATTCTTCGCGGTGCCATACCAATTGACTGAAACATAGGTGGCTCCGGCCACCGCCCTCTCTTTAGAGAGGTTGTGTTGAGTGTCTTAGTCCTTCTCGTCTCTTGTCTTTCGTTCATCGTCTTGGTCTTATTTGAGTTGTCTCTTGTGTCAGCCTTTTTTGTGTGTTCGTTCGCTTGAAGGTTGCATAGGCTTCGTTTTCCCCTTGTTGAAACTTGCATCTTCTTCAGCACACGGTACTACCGCGGCCTGCCACGGTACTACCGCGTGAGGAGCGCACGGTACTTCCGCACCCAGCGTGGCAGTAATTTTTTACTACCGCCTGGGGGAGCGGTACTACCACCCTTTGTGCGGTACTTCCGCCCAGGCGGTACTACCGCGATGACGTGCGGTACTACCGCGCTAACGAGGGCGCGTGGGGGTTAAGAGCGGGCAGGGGGAGTTCCAACTCCCCCATACCGATTCGTCCTTTTCTCTCCCCGTGGTCTCTCTCTCTCTCCCTCTCTCTCCCTCTCTCTCTCTCTCTCTCTCTCTCTCTCTCTCTCTCTCTCTCTCTCTCTCTCTCTCTCTCTCTCTCTTTCTCTCTCTCTCTCTCGCTCGCTCGCTCGCTCAAGAACGGTGCCGGAGACCCTTGCCGGATCTCCGTCCCCGGCCGCTGTCCTCGGATTCCGACCGGTGGGATCGTTCCCCACCACTTCCTCTTGCCATGGAACTAGGTTTCTCCCCAAATCCCTCTCTCTTTTGTTCGTGCTTTTGCTTCTAGGTTTTTGGGAAGATGCATGTTGTTCTTGAGATTTTAGGCCAAATCTTTGCAATAGTAGGATGTAGGAGAGTAGTGATGCATATAAATTGTACTTGATATGTTGTCTTGTGGTAGATTTGATCAACCGTAGTATCGCCTTGTTGTCGCGGTTGTTCTCAGATTCAGTTGGTTCGGATCTGATGCCGGGCGGTACTACCGCATAGCAGGTGAGGTACTACCGCTCGTGCGGTACTACCGCTTGTGCGGTACTACCACTTCTCAGGCATGGTACTACCGCGTGGGCCGCGGTTCTAAAGTTCTACTACCGCTCCGAGCCCCAGTACTACCGTGCCACCGCGTGGTACTACCGCAACTAGGAGCGGCACTAAAATTTTAGTACCGCGCGAACATGCAGTTGTACCGCTGCTGTCAAATCTTCTTCATGGCAATTACCATATGCACTTTCTACTAGTTTCATGTGTTTTGCTGTGGTCTTTGTTTTGAACCGTCTCGCTTCTCGTGTGTGTTTGTGTTTTGTGTGTATCTTAGGTGGTGGCTCTGGTGTCCCTGCTCATCATTCCAATCCAAGCCGTGACACGGGTTCGAAACGTTTGCGCAACCAAGAGGATGTTCCAGAGGGCTCCAATGCCCCCAAGCGCAATGTCAAGACCACCGCTAGCAAGTTCAAGGAACCATCAAAGGGCATGGATGAGATACCTCTTGCTGAGTTTGTTTCTCGAAGGAAGATTAACCCCTATGCGAATCCTCGTGCAAACTTCAGAGGGAATGAGCTGTTCTAGACCAAGCAGCAGAATCTCATTTACTTGGATGTGATCAAGGCCAAGCAGAATCTGTATGTGGATGTGTGCTGGATCGACATGCATCACATGAGGGATGATAAGCATCGTGACTACTTTGGTGAGGCCTTGGATCTCGTGGAGCAGTTTTCCATTGAGGATGTGATCTCTTTCCACCCGGACTTTGACCCCGAGCTGGTGGCCCAGTTCTTTGCTTCGGTCCACTTCCATACTGGTGAGGATCGGAGGATGACCTGGATGACCAATGGACGTCAGTTGACTGCTACTTGGAAGGAGTTCATGGATTTGCTCAAAGTTCCTGATGAGGGGCTCCACACGCCTGTTGGTGTTCGCCCTCATGCCAACGCCGAGTCAGCTAGCAAGGACAAGCTTCAGCCATTCTATGTTGAGATTAAACTGGCCAATGACAAGATGATGTGGGTGCTCAACCCGTTCCTTGACATCACGCACCGGATCTTCCGCCACTCCCTCTTTCCACGCATTGGGGACAAGGACAAGATGCATGCCTATCTTGTGGACATGTTGCTCATTTGTGAGGAGGCACGCGTTTCTCAGACTCAACCACTTGATGTCTCACATATCATGTGGTGTGAGCTTCGGTTCGCGGTGTTCACCCACAAGGTACCCATCTATGGTCCATATCCGTTCCTCCTGATATCGAAGACTTGGGAGAAGCTCTATCCCACTGAGGAGTTTTTGGCCCCTGACTGGATCCGTCATGACCCCATCAGATTCCGCATCAAGCCCAAGTGGGCTAACACAGTACTCATGCCGAGGCTGCGGCTACTAAGAGGGCTGTTGATGAGGAGAATGTAGCTGAGGACAGCTCTGCTGGATATGCACCTCCCTCCACTGAGCCCTCATGGGCGAAGAGGCTGAAGGCCAAGATGAAGGCCTTGTTCTGCATGCAGGCCAAGGGGCAGTACCAGACTCACGTTGCCTCACAGGAGAGTCGCCGCCGCGATAAGAAGATCATGAGGGTTTTTGGAGAGGATGTTTCTGGCCGCTCCGAGGAGCACATCACTCCAGTGGCCGAGTGGATGGAAAAACAAGGCTACAAGTGGACTCGTTCTGAGGAGGAGCCCATCCCCGCTGCCAAGTCTGACGAAGAGCGTGCGAGTGACTACTCCGCTTGAGCCACCACTTGTGTTGTAGGTGTCCTCTCTGCCTTTTATGCATCTCGATGCCAAAGGGGGAGAGAGTGTACGGATTTTCCGTGTCGTGTCGCGTTTGCTTTGCTTGTGTTTGGTCTGTTGAACCTTGTTTGCTTTGCTTTGGTTTGAGTTTGTTTGAGCTTGTGAGACTTATCTATCATATGGTGTAAGACATATGCACTCTACCTATCGCACCTTACTGAGCTTATGATATATTGTGCTACTTAGTTTATGCTCTTATTTACTATTGTGCTTAGTGTTAGCATTATTATTGCAAGATATGCCATGTCTATAAAATATAGGGGGAGTGTTGATCCTAGTATGTGTGCCGTGCAGTCCAAAGCACTTATCTAAATAGCACACATCTAGGGGGAGCCCGTCTATATTTTATAGAAGTATGGTTTTCTCATGTTCTATTCTTTCTCCCGTGTGCAAATCCCGTATTGTCATCAATCCACCAAAAAGGGGGAGATTGTAAGGACATATTTATCCCTAAGGTGTTTTGGTGATTGATGACAATGCATTTGTGGACTAATCGTGTGCCTTGAGTATTTCAGATGTTTCATTACTAGGCACAAGACGGTTTGGTGCCCCTCGAAGATTATTGAAGACAACGTTTTTTCTATGCCCCTTTTTCAGTGGATTTGAGTCGTAGGAAAGCCGTACTATTAAGAGGGTGTCCGGTTTGGAAAGGTTTGGGTGGAATCGTCACGTACACGTTTACTCCTCTTTGCACCGCCTTTACCTTAGCACTATGGAGCATCCTCCGTTTCTTTGTGTTTGTGCAAAAAGAAGAATTCCTAGTGTTGCTGTTCTGGGGCATGCAGTAGTACTGCTCTTCGGAGCGGTAGTACCACAGGCCCCTGAGGTAGTATCGCAGGCCTTTGCGGTAGTACCACAGGTGGTCATGGTAGTACTGCTCCTTGGGAGCCATAGTACCATGAGTCCTCGTCCGTCACAGCACCATAAGTGGAGGTAGGGGCGGATGCAAGTTTTTACATCTGCTCCCTGCGCGGTAGTACCGCGTCCCTTGAGCGGTAGTACCGTGTCGGATTTTTGCACTGTTTGATAATCAGCGGAAGTTGCCACAGACGTTTTTTTGTTTTCCACGCCCTTCCTAGGCTAGTCCAATCCTGCCTTGCGGTGGTACCGCAAGGGGGTGTGGTAGTACCGCGCGAGCAGCGGTACCGCCCCAGCTTCGTTTCTACAGGCCTGGGCTAGCTCTTGCCGTGGCCACGATAGTACCGCGTGTTGCTACAATAGTACCGAGAGCCCTTGCGGTAGTACCGCTCGGTCGGTGCGGTAGTACCGCAGGTCGCGGTCTGGTTTAGTGGATAACGGTTGGATTTGTCTCTCCACTATATAAGGGGTGTCCTCTTCTCCGAGTTGACCACCTCTTCCAACCCTAAGCTCCATTGTTGCTCCAAGCTTCATTTTCGCCTGATCTCTCTCCCAAGCCAATCAAACTTGTTGATTTTCTAGGGATTGGTTGAGAAGGCCTCGATCTACACTTCCACCAAGAGAAATTCGATTCCCCCACTAATCCCTTGTGGATCTTGTTACTCTTGGGTGTTTGAGCACCCTAGATGGTTGAGGTCACCGCGGATCCATATTCCATTGTGGTGAAGCTTCATGGTGTTGTTGGGAGGCTCCGATTAAGTTGTGGAGATTGCCCCAACCTTGTTTGTAAAGGTTCGGTCGCCGCCTCCAAGGGCACCAATAGTGGAATCATGGGATCTCGCATTGGGTGAGGGCGTGAGGAGAATACGGTGGCCCTAGTGGCTTCTTGGGGAGCATTGTGCCTCCACACCGCTCCAACGGAGACGTACTTCCCCTCAAAAGGCAGAAACTTCGGTAACACATCCTCGTCTTCACCGGCTCCACTATTGGTTATCTCGTACCTTTACTTGTGCAAGCTTATTTGTGTTATTTCCCATGCTTGCTTGTGTGCTTGTTGTTGTTGCATCATATAGGTTGCTCACCTAGTTGCACATCTAGACAACCTACTTTGATGCAAAGTATAATTTGGTAAAGAAAAGCTAAAAATTGTTAGTTGCCTATTCACCCCCTCTAGTCAACTATATCGATCCTTTCACCATGGTATGTAATAAAGAATATTTGATGGAATGAAAGTAGTTGCCCTTTGTCTCAAAGAGATAAACAACTCCGATAGTATGAAGTTAACCGAAATGTTCCAACAGGTCTTTGTTACTAAAGCTTTACCGAGATTTTTTGTTCTTTCTGAGACAAGAGACTTTGCTTGTCTGATTTGTGGTATCATTTGTTTTTCTCTAGTAAGTAGTACCACAACTAGTGGTAGAGTCACTTTAAAAATAGAAGGTAGTGGCAATGCCATTAGTTATAGATACTTTACCATGTTAACTATGGCCCATGGTTAAAAGTTTTATAAAGCTATTGACACCTCCAGATATACTTTCAATTTCCAGTCCTAACCATAAAAAGGGAAATAATACACCTATAATTGATTTGGGTTTCCAAGATTTGGTGATGTTTTTATTTCAAAAATACATCAACTTCATGGAGAAATCCACAAAATTGCGATGTGTATATTCGGGGAATGCACGTTGTGTGCCAATTTTCATAAAAGAAATGTTTGCATTTGTGGGTTATACCAAAAATACAAATTATGACTATAATATTGATGTTGTTTGATATAATTTATAAAACTTATATATCTAAATGACTACCCCATCAACTTATTTCGGTGAACATGCAAGCATGCCACCTTAGCATTCAACATGCATTGAAAACAACACATCTCAACATGCAAACATGTACGCAAATTTACATTTTGTTACAATACTTATTTTATTTATAACAATTAAATACAATAATTCATATGTATTTTCAGCTCTAATTCCAAAATTATTACTCTAAATACTTGTGTTATGTACAACCAATTCTCATTGCAAAGTATTTCGGGAATAACATGTAGGTTATCATATAGTATACTTATATTTAGATCCACAGTAGTAGTACTACTTGGCAATATGGGATAAGCTAACAACGTTGTTAAGTGAGGTTTGCACTTAAAGATAAACAACTCATCGACGATGTCATGACTCATGAACCAAAGACATAGGCATGGATTCCAGAATATACAGGCTCATCCAACACCTAATGGGATCTTGGCTTGGCACAACGCATCGTTATAGGCTTGTGAAGTTGTTTAACATGACCATGCTTCTTCTTAATAGGAGGACTTTTTGGAACCATAGTCCAGGTTTGTGTCTAAACTTCTGTTCCCAGTGACTTGGTAGTATCTGAGCTCGGGAGTACCCTGAAGAATGCCACTGTTAGCAGTAGGATTAGTTTTTCACTACACCAAACTTATGCACAATTCTTTGAGCAATCTACTTGTGCTGATGGTGTATGGCATATCTCAGAATTGTCCCTGCACATAGAGATGGAGCAGAGCTTACTGCAAGTCAAAATAATTCCCTTTGCCCTTGCAAGATATAATCAGAGGAAACACTTATGAGATTTGAATCTCACCCGCCTCTTGAAATGGAAATAAAGACCGTCCAACGATGCAAATTCAATGAAGGTTGTCCGGCCGAAATCTACACAAGCGACAAAATTTGTGTGTTGCTCAACACTTGAATCTTTCCCATTGCAAAACAAGAAGGATCTTGTATCTTTCCACTTGTATTGACTGACACCGTCATGCCAACCAGAAGGTGGCCGCAGAGGAGATGGTACACATGGAATGCAGCGCAATCGAGTGCGGAGGCTTTCAAAATAATGAAGTTTGAAAAACTTGCAAATAACTTTGCACTATAATTATTTCACAAAAAAACTTTGCATTGTAATTGCACTTTTTATAATTTGCAAGAAATACTTATATAATAGTGCAATTTTGACACACATTGTATACTCCCTCTGTTTTCAACTGCCAAAACATCCTATATTTAGGAATGGAGGGAGTAGTATTTATGTGTATACATTTACACTCACTCAACACACGAGAAATGCCCATAAAAGGAAAGAAAAACTGACTAATAAAGAAAAGAAAGAGGAAGGCTGGGTTGCACATATAAAAATTGGCCGTGGCCCAAAAAGCGACTGACCTAAAACTGGGGCCAGTCGACAAAACCAAGCCCAAAAAACACAGAGAACAAACCAGAAAAAGGCCCACTCAATGCATTGATCAACGGTTAACAAGTCGACTTACCCAAATTTAATTTTCAAATGAATTACTAAATTGAACATATATAATGCGAATTACCCCAATTTATTTTCCAAGCACCATAGAATGCGCAAAAGCCGGTAATTAAACCATGCATGCATGCTCCTCGCTTCATAGAAATTGTAGGGATTTAATATGCAAGAATATGCATAATATTGGAGTTTTTGCACATACAAAAAATCCAAGAAGGAATGTGTCGGTGGGAATGACACCTATGGGATCACAAGAATCCCTACTACGGTTGCGGGGCGCGGGGTCGTGAGAAGAGCGGATCAAACAGATAGCACACGGTTCATTTATCCAGGTTCGGGCCTCGAGGATGCATAAAACCCTACTCCTGCTTTGGTGGATTGTATATCTGTGTTCTTGAGCTAGCTATGGGGCGTGAGGAGCTCCAAAAAGCCGAATCCTCCTCCTGGTCGCCTCGGGCCTCCTTTTATAGGAAAGGTGTTGCCATAGTGGTACACATGAGGTGGAAAGGGTACAATGATGTGAGGTTATCCCTTGCATTACATGACAAGGCGCATTTAATGCGTCTTGCCTAGGTGTCCTTGCTTTATCGGGGACGGGGGAGAGCCCTGTCTCGTCCGTCGCCGCTCCCTCGCGTGTCGACACATGCCCTGGCCAGCGGCGCCCGCGGTCGCATGTAGGCAGGCAGGCAGCTGAGGTGGCGCAGTGGTGGGTCTCCGCGAAGATCCGCATGCCACCATGCAGGTGCTTGCCCAGCTGGTTGGGTTGACAGCTGCATGCGAACGGCGGTGGAGGTTTGACTGGCGTGGGCCTGATGGTGGCCCTATGGGCGTTCTTTGCAAGGGCCTTGCCGGGGCCCGGGCAAGGGTCTTGCCGTGGCGCCTGCTATCATCCCCGGCAAGGCTCTTGCCGGGGGCCTTGTGGTCCTTCTTGGCTGGGATCCCGCCAAGGGTCATCATCTTCTAAAGGGTGTATCTAATCTTGAATGTCTTCACAAAGATCTGCATGCCACCACGGGGATGTCTCCCGAATCCTTGGCCCATGGGGGCAGTGGACTCAAGGGTGACTCACTCCGTAGATGTAGGGCGAGCTGCCACGGCAAGGGTCTTGCCAGGTTTGTTAAAACCGCCTCCCGGCAAGGATCTTGCCGGGGGGAGTCCACTTCATCTCCTTTGCTCTTTGTGGTCTTGGTCTTGGCGTCGTTCTGCTTCTCCTGAACTTCGGCCTTACCTTGGCTCAGCTCCCTTGCCTTTCTCAGTGTGGTGGTGCCTGTGGCTCAGACTGCCCGTGCATAGTTATAGGGGTACAAAAAGTGTACCCCTCTTTTTGTACACCGACAGGAGCCCCCGAGCCTGGGCCACACGTAAGCGCAATCGCGTCGTTGGGGTAGGCCCAAAAACGGTGCACGGGTAGGCGGGGCGGTTTTTACCGCGGTAAGTCTCTTCGCGCGCTGCGCTTCCCAAGCTTCCCGCACGTGGCGCGGCACGGGGAGGCGTGTGTGATGTGGGCGGCATGCGTGGGGCTGAGCTCTGCATGCATGCATCACGTCATAGTAAAGGGGGGCGGTTCGTGCCTTCCCCATAAACGGAGGGAGGCTTTTAGGCGCGGCCCATTTACTGAACGGGGCCGAGGCGTGGTCTTCAAGGCGTCCACTCCCCACGATCACGGGGTGGGGAGAGGTCGCCTCACCCGTGGCCTCGGTCCTGCACGCCTGCCACGTGGCTCTCATGCGCTTGGGGTGGCGATCGGTGGAGGCGGGAAACCGGGCCGCCGCGGGCTGGGGCGGCGGGTCGGTCCCAGTTCCCTGTGCCTTCCGCGTCTTGATTGGCTGAGCAGGGCGGCCGAGCCCCCACCCCGTTCCTTTATAAAGAGTGGGAGGGGGGGATGGCGTCCCGCATTCTTTCATCTCCTCCTACCTTCAGCTTCTGCTCCCCCTTTCCATCCGCCATGGAGAGAGGGAATCCTGGTCCTTCAATGGTGGCGGCGAGGGTCGCCGCTCGACAATGCGTCCCTCCTTCTCCTGCACCCGCGGTGGCAGAGCCAGCCGCGAGGGGAAGGGGGAGGGGGCAAGGCTATGGGCGAGGCCGAGGCCCTCGGGGAAGAGGAGGACGGGGCAGCACTCCGGCCTCGCCTCCGCCAGCCGTTCCTCCCCCCATGGAGGGCACGTTGGGGATGACCCTTGCAAGTTCCTCGTCAGGCTGCGCCGGCCGCCTCACCGTCTCCTTCGTCTCCCGACTCCATTCGCGCGAGAGATGGAGCTGGATCCGCCGGAGTCGCTGCGGCTGCACATGAGGGGCTGTGGGATCAGCGGCACGCGGGTTCGTGTCGACTTCCCAGCCCCTCACGTGATGTATCTTCGTCGAGGATGGAAGACGTTCGCTCATATCCACCGCTTGACGGAGGGGCTCACTCTCCATGTCAAGCTGATGGAGGGTGGCCTTCTCTCTGTCAAGGTCTTCGGGTGCTTCAATCTGCTCTATAGCTTTGATCTTGTCTAGATTGGCCTCTATCCCATGCTGTGACACAAAGAACCCGAGAAGCTTGCCGGACGGGACGCCAAAGGCGCACTTCTCAGGGTTCAGCTTGAGATTGATCTTGCGCATGTTTGCAAATGTTTCTTGCAAATCCGGTATGAGGGTTGCCCTGTCCTTGGTTTTGACCACTATGTCATCCATATAAGCTTCCATATTTCTATGGAGCTGGGGTTCAAAACCAATCTGGACCGCCCTTGCAAACGTCGAACCAGCACTCTTCAGCCTGAAAGGCATCCGCATGAAACAATACGTACCACATGGGGTGATGAATGCTGTTTTCTCTTTGTCTTCTCTTGTCATGAAGATCTGGTGGTAGCCGGAGTAGGCATCGAGGAATGACAACATATCACACCCAGCTGTGGAGTCAACAATCTGTTCGATGCACGGCAACGAGAAGGGGTCCTTAGGACAAGCCTTATTGATATCTGTGTAATCAATACACAGCCTCCGCTTCCCATTAGCCTTGCGCACTACGACCGGATTGGCCAACCACGTTGGATGGAGCACTCCTCTTACCAAACCCGCTGCTTCCAGTTTCCGGATCTCCTCTGTGATGAACTCTTGTCGTTCCAAAGCTTGCTTTCTGACCTTCTGCTTGACGGGCCGCGCTTGAGGACAGATAGCAAGGTGGTGCTCAATCACCTCCCTGGGAACGCCGGGGATGTCGGAAGCTTGCCATGCAAACACATCGACATTCGCCCGCAGGAAGGTGACAAGCGCGTCTTCCTATTTGTCGTCAAGGGTGGACCTTATGGTGAAAGCCCCTCCCGTGCCGTCCTCATTGACAGAAACCTTGTTAGTTCCCGGCGGTATGGCCCTGGGCTTCTTGTTTCTGCCGGTGGAGCTCTCTGGCACGTCCTCGACGGGAGCACTACACTCCGAAGAGGTGCGCATGCCGGAGTGGGTGTCCGAGGTCTCACCGGTCTTCTATTTCTTCCCTCCCGGGGTCCCAGCGGCAGGAGGAAGTGCCCTAGTGGCGGCAGCTGCTGCAACTGCTTGCTGGTATAGTTGGTCAGCGCAAATCAGTGCATCTTTCTTATCGGAGGGGATGGTGATGATCGTCACAGGTCCTGGCATCTTCAGGGTGTTGTAGGCGTAGTGTGACGCCGCCATGAACTTGGCCAGCGCTGGGCGGCCAAGGATCCCGTTGTAGGGAAAGGGGATCTTGGCAACATCAAACAAGATCCTCTCCGTCCTATAGTTCAGATCGCTTCCAAAAGTCACGGGCAGTGTGACCTTTCCCTTAGGTTGGCTTCTTCCCGGGTTGACCCCCTGAAACATGCCCATCTCTTCGAGGTCTCAGGAATCTGCAATTTCTCGATCACGGCAGGCGAGATCAAGTTCAGACCGGCCCCGCCATCGACTAGCATCTTTGTCACCTTGAGGTTGCGTATTGTTGGTAAAACCAACGATGGCAAGCACCCGACCACAGTAGTGCGATCAGGGTGATCCTCAGTGTCAAAAATGATAGGTGTGCTGGACCACTTCAGCGGCCTTTGGGCATCAAACGACGGCTCTGCCGCTGTAATCTCGCGCGCCCACTGTTTAAGCTGGCGGTGAGAAGTATGCAGCGAGGCACCGCCATCGATGCACATGGCCTCTGTAGCTTTCTGAAACTCTTGGTCGCCGGATTCGTCGTCCTCTTCGCGATCGTCGTCTTCTGGCTTTTTGTCACGGCCCCGGGCGGGCCTCTCCTGTTGTTTATCTTTGCCGCGACGGCTCGCCTGGCCGTCACGCTTCTCGCCGGACCCCTTAGCACCGTCTTGGCCCTTCTCCTTGTCCCACCTCTCATATTCATCCCTCGGCTTCTCAGCGAGGAGCTCAACTTGTCGGCAGTCTTGGAGAGCATGGCCTTTGGTGCGATGGATCTTGCAGTATCGCTTGTCGGAGTTTCCTGGCTTTTCGGCTACCGCCAAGGCCCAGCAGACGACACATCCAGCAATTTCCTTGCCAGGGCCATCTGCCTTGGTTTTCTTGGTGGAGCCGGCGTCATCAGATCCCTCGACGGCAAGCACAGCTTTACCTTTGCGCTTCCTGTTGCGGCGCCGGCCCTTCTTCACCGGGGCGGCAGTATCTTCATCTGAGGAGTCGGTTTCCACGCTGGCGTCTTCGCCGGGGTACTTCCTTCCCTCTTCAGCCCGGGCACATCTGTCAGCAAGAACATAGAGTTCTGCTACATCTTTCACCTTGTTCATTGCCAGCTCTTCGCACATCTTGTGGTTGCGCACGTTCTGATGGAATGCGCTGATGATGGCGGCAGGGTGAACATCATGGATATTGTACTGTATCCGGCTGAACCTCTGTATATACTTGCGGAGACTCTCACCTCCCTTCTGGGGAATGACGTGCAGGTCGCTCGCCTGACCATGGGCTTGGTGGCCTCCAGTAAAGGCGCCCACAAACTCATGGCACAAATCCGACCAGGAGGAAATAGAGTCTACTGGCAAGTGCATCAACCATGACATGGCGTTGGGTTTAAGAACCAACGGAAAGTAATTCGCAAGCACCTTATCGTTGCGAGCTCCGGCAGCTTGCATCGCAATGGTGTAGATGCTGAGGAACTCGGACGGGTGGGTCTTGCCGCTGTACTTTTCACCCACGTCAGGTTTGAAGGTGCGGTGAGTGGGCCACTGGAACTGCCGCAGCTCACGGGTAAAAGCCAGACAGCCTACCTCGTAAGGTAGGCCTCCAGGGCTCTCCGGTGTCGGGTGGTTCACAGCAGGCCCTGCTTGCCTGTCTGACTGGTGGCGCGCTTCGCGCCGGTGCTCGATAGTGGTTCGAGCGTCTTCATGTTCTTGTTCCCGAAGGACTTGGCGCTGGTCACAGTGGGTCCGCGGGTCGGACGACGCTATGGAGATTTCGTCGGCCGTAACATCGCGAGGGGCTGGCGTCCGCGGTACTGGGCGAGGAGGAGGCGAGTGCACCGTGGTCGCAGCGCCGCCGGCTTTCCCGCCACTGGTGCGTGGGACTCCGTCGGAGCGTCGACCCGGGGGCTCCATCAGACTCGGTTCGTCTTTGTTGGCCACCGTAACAAGGCTTCGGATAGTGCCTCTCCATTCGTCGAGTTTCCCCGTAGTGGGAGGAAAATCGAGGAGCAACTGCGCACGCGCCAGGGCTTCTGCTGGCGTTGGTGGTAGCGAAACCTGCATGGATCGCGACGCGCTTCGACTTCTGACCATGTCAGAAGGAGCTCTATCACGACCCCGCGGTCGCATGCCATCTTCACCAGCGCCTCGGCGAGCGGGCAGGTCTTCTACCTCCCGGGAGTGGCGCTCGGGGCTCTTCCCGCGGCGCTGCCTGGGGTCTTCGGCGTGATTACGCCGTTCGTTGCGTGACGCTTGAGTTGAGCGCGCCGTCGGCGCCAGCGTGGGAGTCTTGGAGGCCCTCGCATCGCCTTCGGGCGGGGTGGCAGCGATCTTGGAAGGCCCCGCGCCACCCGCGGAGGGCCTGGCTCCGTCTTTGGATTTGGCGGCGTGCGGCCCGTTACCAGGCGCATGAACATCGCCGCCTCCCAAACTCCGGCTGCTGGGACAGTGTTGGTGTTCGCGAACGGCGCCCCGGGTCCTTTCTGCGACTGGTCCGCTGCTCGCCCGCGCCGAGACGGGATGTCCAGCTTCCGACGGGCCAACCGCCACCATCGTCTTCTTCTTGGGCGCCATGACGATGAAGAAGCGTCGAACTAACTGCTAAAGCCGATTCTCACCACTGCGCCCCCCTACCTGGCGCGCCAAAGATGTCGGTGGGAATGACACCTATGGGATCACAAGAATCCCTACTACGGTTGCGGGGCGCGGGGTCGTGAGAAGAGCGGATCAAACAGATAGCACACGGTTCGTTTATCCAGGTACGGGCCGCGAGGATGCGTAAAACCCTACTCCTGCTTTGGTGGATTGTATATCTGTGATCTTGAGCTAGCTATGGGGCTCGAGGAGCTCCAAAAAGCCGAATCCTCCTCCTGGTCGCCTCGGGCCTCCTTTTATAGGAAAGGGGTTGCCACAATGGCACACAAGAGGTGGAAAGGGTACAGTGACGTGAGGTTATCCCTTGCATTACATGACAAGGTGCATTTAATGCGTCTTGCCCAGGTGTCCTTGCTTTATCGGGGACAGGGGAGAGCCCTGTCTCGTCCATCACCGCTCCCTCTCGTGTCGACACGCGCCCTGGCCAGCGGCGCCCGCGGTGCCATGTAGGCAGGCAGGCAACTGAGGTGGCGCAGTGGTGGGTCTCCACGAAGATCCGCATGCCGCCACGCAGGTGCCTGCCCAGCTGGTTGGGTCGGCAGCTGCATGCGAACGGCGGTGGAGGTTTGACTGGCGTGGGCCTGAGGGTGGCCCTACGGGCGTTCTTGGCAAGGGCCTTGCCGGGGCCCCGGCAAGGGTCTTGCCGTGGCGCCTGCTGTCATCCCCGGCAAGGCTCTTGCCGTGGGCCTTGTGGTCCTTCTTGGCTGGGATCTCGCCAAGGGTCATCATCTTCTAAAGGGTGTATCTGATCTTGAATGTCTTCACAAAGATCTGCATGCCACCACGGGGATGTCTCCCGAATCCTTACCCCATGGGGGCAGTTGACTCAAGGGTGACTCACTCCGTAGGTGTGGGGCGAGCTGCCACGGTAAGGGTCTTGTCGGGTTTGTTAAAACCGCCTCCCGGCAAGGATCTTGCCGGGGGGAGTCCGCTTCGTCTCCTTTGCTCTTTGTGGTCTTGGTCTTGGCGTCGTTCTGCTTGTCCTGAACTTCGGCCTTACCTTGGCTCACCTCCCTTGCCTTGCTTAGTGTGGTGGTGCCCGTGGCTCAGACTGCCCGTGCATAGTTATAGGGGTACAAAAAGTGTACCCCTCTTTTTGTACACCGACAGAATGACTTTGTGGAATTGGTATTACCCATAAATTAGAAATAAAATAAAAACAAAAACAAATTTAAAATAATAAAGTTTTCTAATACATAATGAATTAGTGGTATTTATACTTGTTGGGGAACGCAGTAATTTCAAAAAATTGCCTACGCACACGCAACATCATGTTGATGCATAGCAACGAGAGGGGAGAGTTTCATCTACGTACCCTCGTAGACCGTAAGTGGAAGCGTTATGACAACGCGGTTGATGTAGTCGTACGTTTGCACGATCGACCGATCCTAGTACCGAAAGTATGGCACCTCCGCGATCTGCACATGTTCAGCTCGGTGACGTCCCACGAACTCATGATCCAACAGAGTGTCGAGGGAGAGCTTCGTCAGCACGACGACGTGATGACAGTCACGATGATGCTACCAGAACAGGGCTTCGCCTAAGCACCGCTACGATATGACCGAGGTGGATTATGGTTGAGGGGGGCACCGCACATGGCTGGAAACAATCAACTTGTGTGTCCATGGGGTGCCCCCTCCCCCGTATATATAGGAGTGGAGGAGGGGAGGGGCCGACCCTCTCTATGGCGCACCCTAGGGGAGTCCTACTCCCACCGGGAGTAGGATTCCCCCCTTCCCTAGTTGGATTAGGAGAGGAAGGGAAGGAGGGAGAGAAGGAAAGCCCCCCAAACCTATTCCAACTCAGCCTCCTGCCCAAGGGGGACGCACCAGCCCCTTGTGGGCTGGTGTGCTTCCTTCTTATGGCCCATAAGGCCCATAACTTCTCCCGGGGGGTTTCGGTAACCTCCCGGTACTCTGGAAAAAATGCCCGAACCACTCGGAACCATTCCAATGTCCAAACACAGGCTTCCAATATATCGATCTTTATGTCTCGACCATTTTGAGACTCCTTGTCATGCCCGTGATCACATCCGGGACTCCGAACAACCTTCGGTTCATCAAAACACATAAACTCATAATATCGATCTTCACCGAACGTTAAGCGTGCGGACCCTACGGATTCGGGAACTATGTAGACATGACTGAGACTCACTTCCGGTCAATAACAATAGCGGAACCTGGATGCTCATATTGGTTCCTACATATTCTACGAAGATCTTTATCGGTCAAACCGCATAACAACATACGTTGTTCCCTTTGTCATCGGTATGTTACTTGCCCGAGATTTGATCGTCGGTATCTCAATACCTAGTTCAATCTCGTTACCGGCAAATCTCTTTACTCGTTCCGTTATGCATCATCCCACAACTAACTCATTAGTCACAGTGCTTGCAAGGCTTATAGTGATGTGCATTACCGAGAGGGCCCAGAGATACCTCTCTGATACTTGGAGTGAAAAATCCTAATCTCGATCTATGCCAACTCAACAAACACCATTGGAGACACCTGTAGAGAATCTTTGTAATCACCCAGTTACATTGTGACGTTTGGTAGCACACAAAGTGTTCCTCCGGTATTTGGGAGTTGCATGATCTCATAGTCATAGGAACATGTATAAGTTATGGAGAAAGCAATAGCAAGAAACTGAACGATCATCATGCTAAGCTAACAGATGGGTCAAGTCAATCACATCATTCTCTAATGATGTGATCTCGTTAATCAAATGACAACTCATGTCTATGGTTAGGAAACATAACCATCATTGATTCAATGAGCTAGTCAAGTAGAGGCAAACTAGTGACACTCTATTTGTCTATGTATTCACACATGTACTAAGTTTCCGGTTAATACAATTCTAGCATGAATAATAAACATTTATCATGATATAAGGAAATATAAATAACAACTTTATTATTGCCTCTAGGGCATATTTCCTTCAGTCTCCCACTTGCACTAGAGTCAATAATCTCATTCACATCGTCATGTGATTTAACACCAATAGTTCACATCTTTATGTGATTAGTTCACATCTCCATGTGACTAACACCCAAAGTGTTTACTAGATTCAATAATCTAGTTCACATCGCTATGTGATTAACACCCAAAGAGTGATCATGTTTTTCTAGTGAGAGAAATTTAGTCAACGGGTCTGCCACATTCAGAGCCGTATGCATTCTGCAAATTTTCTATGTCTACAGTGATTTGCACGGAGCTACTCTAGCTAATTCCTCCCACTTTCAATATGTATCTAGATCGAGACTTAGAGTCATCCAGATCGGTGTCAAAGCTTGCATCGACGTAACTCTTTACGACGAACTCTTTGTCACCTCCATAACCGAGAAACATTTCCTTATGCCACTAAGGATATTTTTGACCGCTTGATAACCCACAAGTATAGGGGATCGCAAGAGTTTTCGAGGGTAGAGTATTCAACCCAAATTTATTGATTCGACACAAGGGGAGCCAAAGAATATTCTCAAGTATTAGCAGCTGAGTTGTCAATTCAACCACACCTGGAAACTTAGTATCTGCAGCAAAGTGTTTAGTAGCAAAGTAATATGATAGTGGTGGTAGCGGCAACAAAAGTAAAGACAGAAAAAGTAATGTTTTTGGTATTTTGTAGTGATTGTAACAGTAGCAGCGGGAAAGTAAATAAGCGTAAACTAGTATATGGAAAACTCGTAGGCACCTGATCAGTGATGGATAATTATGCCGGACGCGGTTCATCATGTAACAGTCATAACATAGGGTGACACAGAACTAGCTCCAATTCATCAATGTAATGTAGGCATGTATTCTGTATATAGTCATACGTGCTTATGGAAAAGAACTTGCATGACATCTTTTGTCCTACCCTCTCATGGCAGCGGGGTCCTATTGGAAACTAAGGGATATTAAGGCCTCCTTTTAATAGAGAACCGGAACACATAGTGAATACATGAACTCCTCAAACTATGGTCATCACCGGGAGTGGTCCCGATTATTGTCACTTAGGGGTTGCCGGATCATAACACATAGTAGGTGACTATAGAGTTGCAAGATAGGATCAAGAACTCACGTATATTCATGAAAACATAATAGGTTCAGATCTGAAATCATGGCACTCGGGCCCTAGTGACAAGCATTAAGCATAGCAAAGTCATAGCAACATCAATCTCAGAACATAGTGGATACTAGGGATCAAACCCTAACAAAACTAACTCGATTACATGATAAATCTCATCCAACCCATCACCGTCCAGCAAGCCTACGATGGAATTACTCACGCACGGCGGTGAGCATCATGAAATTGGTGATGGAGGATGGTTGCTGATGACGACGGCGACGAATCCCCCTCTCCGGAGCCCCGAACGGACTCCAGATCAGCCCTCCCGAGAGGTTTTAGGGCTTGGCGGCGGCTCCGTATCGTAAAACGCGATGATTTCTTCTCTCTGATTTTTTCTCTCTGAAAGCAAATATATAGAGTTGGAGTTGGCGTCGAAGGGCATCCAGGGGCCCACGAGGTAGGGGGGCGCGCCCTAGGGGGGCACCCTCGTGAGAAGGGTGTGGGCCCCCTGGTCTTCATCTTTGGCGAGGATTTTTTTATTTTTTCTAAGATGTTCCGTGGAGTTTCAGGTCATTCCGTGAATATTTGTTTTCTGCACATAAAACAACACCATGGCAATTCTGCTGAAAACAACGTCAGTCCGGGTTAGTTCCATTCAAATCATACAAGTTAGAGTCCAAAACAAGGGAAAAAGTGTTTGGAAAAGTAGATACGAAGGAGACGTATCAACTCCCCCAAGCTTAAACCCTTGCTTGTCCTCAAGCAATTCAGTTGACAAACTGAAAGAAAGATAGAAGAACTTTTACAAACTCTGTTTGCTCTTGTTGTTGTAACTATGTCAAGCCAGCATTCAAGTTTTTAGCATAGATCATAACTAACCACATTTGCAATAATTCTCAGGTCTCATAATTACTCATATCAATAGCATAATCAACTAGCAACTCATAATAATAAATCTCGGATGACAACACTTTCTCAAAACAATCATAATATGATATAACAAGATGGTATCTCGCTAGCCCTTTCTGAGACCGCAAAACATAAATGCAGAGCACCTTTAAAGATCAAGGACTGACTAGACATTGTAATTCATGGTGAATGAGATCCAATCATAGTCACACCTAATATAAATTAACAGTGATGAATGCAAATGACAGCTGTGCTCTCCAGCTAGTGCTTTTTAATAAGAGGGTGGTGACTCAACATAAAAGTAAATGGATGGGCCCTTCGCAGAGGGAAGCAGGGATTTGTAGAGGTGCCAGAGCTCGGTTTTGAAATAGAGATAAATTGTGTTTTGAGCGGTATACTTTCATTGTCAACGTAACAACTAAGAGATGGCGATATCTTCCATGCTAAACACATTATAGGTGGTTCCCAAACAGAATGGTAAAGTTTATACTCCCCCTCCACCAACAAGCATCAATCCATGGCTTGCTCGAAACAATGAGTGCCTCCAACATACATTAGGTCCCAGGGGGAGTTTTGTTTGCAATTAATTTTGATTTAGTTTGCATAAAGCATGGGACTGGGCATCCCGGTGACCAGCCATTTTCTCGTGAGTGAGGAGCGGAGTCCACTCCTCTTCAGAATAACCTGCCTAACACGGAAGATAAGGACATCCTTGGTTGATACATGAGCTATTTGAGCATACAAAACATAATGTTTATTTGAAGGTTTAGAGTTTGGCACATACAAATTTACTTGGAACGGCAGGTAGATACCGCATATAGGAAGGTATGGTGGACTCATCTGGAATAACTTTGGGGTTTAAGGGATTGGATGCACAAGCAGTATTCCCGCCTAGTACAAGTGAAGGCTAGCAAAAGACTGGGAAGCGACCAACTAGAGAGCGACAACAGCCATGTACAAGCATTAAAATTAATAAACATTGGATGCAAGCATGAGTAGGATATAATACACCATGAACATAAATATCGTGAAGGCTATGTTGATTTTGTTTCAACTACATGCATGTACATGTGCCAAGTCAAGTCACTTAAATCATTCAAAGGAGGATACCACCCCATCATACCACATCATAATCATCTCAATAGCATGTTGGCACATAAGGTAAATCATTATAACTCATAGCTAATCAAGCATGGCACAAGCAACTATGATCTCTAATTGTCATTGCAAACATGTTTATTCATAATAAGCTGAATCAAGAATGAGGGACTCATCATATTTACAAAAATAAAAGAGGTCGCGTCCATACCAGCTTTTCTCATCTCAGTCAGCCCATCACATATCATCATAATTGCCTTTCACTTGCACGACCGAACGGTGTGAATAATAATAAGAGTGCACGTGCATTGGACTAAGCTGGAATCTGCGAGCATTCAATAAACAGGAGAAGACAACGCAATATGGGCTCTGGGTTAATTCAACAATAATGCATATAAGAGCCACTTCAACAACTTAATTCTAGTCTTCTCCTACTGACCCCCAAAGAAAAGAAAAGAAATAAAACTATTTACACGGGAAAGCTCCCAACAAGCAAAAGAAGAACTGGAAATATTTTTGGGTTTTCTTTTTAATTATTACTACTACAGCAGAAAAATAAACTACTACTAATTTTTTTTGTTTTTTCTTAAGGTTTAACAAACACACAAGAAGAAAGCAGGAAAAAGAAAATAAACTAGCATGTATATTAAAGTGAAAAAGTATGAGCACCAACATCTAGTAATGAGTGTGTGTGAACATAAATGTAATGTCGGTGAGAAATACGTACTCCCCCAAGCTTAGGCTTTTGGCCTAAGTTGGTCTATGGCCACGGCTGGCCTGGCGGATATCCATAATACTAGTTGTTGGGGTCGTACTGTGATGAGGAAGAATAGTTGGGATCATACTGATGTGCATCGGTTATCGCCTGCTGAGCTGCAGCGTGGAGTCGAGCTACCTCTGCTCTCCTCTCGTACTCTTCTGCCTCCTCTCTGGTAATAATATATCTTCTTTTTGTTTGTGAATCAAAGAAGGCAGGAGTAGGGAGAGTAATACGGAAAACACATCGTTTATCAAAAATTAAACGACATAAGAGAGGTGATTCGGGCCTCTTGACAAACTGGTGCGAAGCCATAGAGTCATAATCTAAATATGCAGGAGGCAACTCCGTATCACCCTCACAAATGTCTATCTCAAGAAAATGAGCTAAGCGGGTTGCATAAATTCCTCCAAAGAAATCTCCATTATGTCTATTATGATGCAACCTACGAGCTACAATGGCTCCCATATGATAAGATTGGTCTCCCAACACAGCACTCCTAAGAATTCTAAGATCAGGGACACACATGTGACATGCTTCATCCTTAGCATTTATGCATCTACGATGAAAAGGGCAAAATAATGTATAGCAGGAAAGTGAATGCTCCCTATGGTAGCCTGCGTTATATCTCTAGATTCCCCTACATTTATACTAGCAAGAAAGTTTCTAAATTCAGATTTAGGGGGATCCCTAACACTGCCCCATGATGGAAGTTTGCAAGCAGAAGTGAAATCCTCTAAGTCCATGGTATAAGATTTGTCATCGAGATCAAACATGACTGAAGGAGAATTACGTGAAGATGAATACTCAAACCTCCTCACAAATGAACTTGTGAGATCATGATACTGGGGGCATTTGTTAGCCTCAAAACCCTCAAGACCGGCATTGCGCAAATATGCTTTGAATTCTTCTTTAATTCCCGCACGGTCCGTAAAATTTTCCGACGGCCATTCGCAAGGCCGTACTGGAGCGTCTCTTGGTGGATCCTCGTCAGCATCGCGCATAGCAATCCTGGGTCCTTGCTTCTTAGAGGAACCACCTTGGAACATCTTCCTAAGCATATTGTTTTTCTCTGAAAAATTCTGAAATTTTTAGTAACTCCAAACAAAAGTAAACCAACTTCAATAAACTGATAGCAACTACTCCTACAAGTGCCTAGAGCCTATATCAAGCATTAGAACTACTTGGAACCATATAAATTTGACACATGCAAGATCACGAACATGGTCACCTATGCAACACAAATTTGCAAAGAATAAAGCACTAGAACAAAAACTAATTGGAACAATGGAGGAGTCACATACCAAGGAACAATCTGCCCAAGCAGTTTTGCGAGAGGTGCTTTGAGCAAGGAGATCGAAAATCACAGCAAAAGTGGCTGGAACTCGTGCTTGAGTTAGTTTTTCAGGTTTGTGTGAGACAGAGGAAGAAGATGGGTGCTGGGATAAGTGGAGGAGGGCCACCATGGGCCCACGAGGCAGAGGGCATGCCTTAGAGGGGGGGGGGCGCCCACCACCCTCGTGGCCAGGTGGCAGCTCCTCCCGCGGTAATTTTTGCACAGTAAATCCTCAAATATTCTCGAAAAAATCATATTAAATTGGCATGTCATTCTGAGGACTTTTATTTTCGGGATATTTTTACATTGCACGGATAAGTCAGGAAACAGACAGAAAAATACTATTTTTACTTTATTTCTACTAATTGATAGAAAATAAAGAGAAGGTACAGAAGGTTGTGCTTCTAGTTTCATCCATCTCATGCTCATAAAAAAGAATCCACTAACAAGGTTGATCAAGTCTTGTTAACAAACTCATTCCGATAATCATGAAACCGGAGAAATTTCGAAAAACACTAAGTTACCTCAATGGGGATATGCACATCCCCAATAATAAGTATATCATATTTCTTTTTGACAGTAGGAAGAGGGAATTCAAAACCTCCAAATATAATTGATTGAATTTTTCCAATAGAGTTGATAATATGAACTTGAGGTTGTTTCCTCGGAAAGTGTACCATATGCTCATTACCATTAACATGAAAAGTGACATTGCCTTTGTTGCAATCAATAATAGCCCCTGCAGTATTAAGAAAAGGTCTTCCAAGAATAATAGACATACTATCATCCTCAGGAATATCAAGAATAACAAAGTCCGTTAAAATAGTAACGTTTGCAACCACAACAGGCACATCCACACAGATACCGATAGGTATATCAGTTGATTTATCAGCCATTTGCAAAGATATTTCAGTAGGTGTCAGCTTATTCAAGTCAAGTCTACGATATAAAGAGAGAGGCATAACACTAACACCGGCTCTAAGATCACATAAAGCATTTTTAATATAATTTCTTTTAATGGAGCAAGGTATAGTAGGTACTCTGGGATCTCCAAGTTTCTTTGGTATTCCACCCTTAAAAGTATAATTAGCAAGCATGGTGAAAATTTCAGCTTCTGGTATCTTTCTTTTATTAGTAATGATATCCTTCATATATTTAGCATAAGGATTTTTTTTGAGCACATCAGTTAATCTCATACGCAAAAAGATAGGCCTAATCATTTTAGCAAAGCGCTCAAAATCCTCATCATCCTTTTTCATGGATGGTTTCGGAGGAAAAGGCATGGGTTTCTGAACCCAAGGTTCCCTTTCTTTACCATGTTTCCTAGCAACAAAGTCTCTTTTATCATAACGTTGATTCTTTGATTGTGGGTTATCAAGATCAACAGCAAGTTCAATTTCTACATCATTGTCATTACCGGGTTGAGCATCATCATGAACATCATCATTAATATTTTCATTAGGTTCATGTTCATTACCAGATTGTGTTTCAGCATCAGACATAGAAATATTACTTGGATTATCAGGTGGTTCATCAATAGGTTCACTAGAAGTTTGCACAGTTCTATCATTTTTTTCTTCTTCTTTTTAGAAGAACTAGGAACATCAATATTATTTCTTTGAGAATCTTGCTTGATTCTCTTAGGGTGTCCTTTAGGATACAAAGGTTCCTGAGTCATTCTACCAGTTCTAGTAGCCACTCTAACAGCATAATCATTTTTCTTACTATTCGTTTCATCAAGCACTTCTTTTTGAGCCTTAAGTCTTGTTCTACTTGAGTGGTAACCATAGAAGCATGTTTGCTAACAAGTTTAAGTTCACCTTTAATATTAGCCATATAATCACCCAAGCGTCCAATCATATAAGAATTTTCTTTTAATTATCTACCAAAATAAGCATTGAAGTCGTCTTGCTTAAACATAAAGTAATCAAACTCATCCAAGCACTGACTAGCAATTTTCGTAGGAGGAACTTCAGCTTTATCATATCTATAGAGATAATTTACCTTTGCTACCTGTGTCGGGATATCGGGATTAGGAGGTTCTTCAATAAATAAAGAATTAAGATCATATGTTTCTTCAATAGGCGGTATATTAAGACCATGTATTTCTTCAATAGGAGGTAAATTCTTAACATCTTCAGCTTTAATACCTTTTTCTTTCATATATTTCTTTGCCTCTTGCATATCTTCAGGACTGAGGAATAGAACACCTCTCTTCTTCGGAGTTGGTTTAGGAATAGCCTCAGTAATTGGAGCAGGAGTTGGCTCAGGAGCGGGCTCAGGAGGTGCCCAATTATTTCCATTTGTCAACATATTATTCAATAGAATTTCAGCTTCATCCGGTGTTCTTTCCCCGAAAGGAGAACCATCACAACTATCCAGGTAATCTCTGGAAGCATCGGTTAGTCCATTATAAAAGATATCAAGTATTTTGGGTTTCTTAAGAGGATGATCAGGCAAAGCATTAAGTAACTTGAGAAGCCTCCCCAAGCTTGTGGGAGACTCTCTTCTTTAATTTGCACGAAGTTGCATATTTCCCTCAAAGCAGCTTGTTTCTTATGAGCAGGGAAATATTTAGCAGAGAAGTAATAAATCATATCCTCGGGACTACGCACACAACCAGGATCAAGAGAATTAAACCATATCTTAGCATCACCCTTTAATGAGAACGGAAATATTTTGAGTATATAAAAGTAACGTGATCTCTCATCATTAGTAAACAAGGCGGCTATATCATTTAACTTAGTAAGATGTGCCACAAGAGTTTCAGATTCATAGCCATAAAACGGATTAGATTCAACCAAAGTAATTATATCAGGGTCAACAGAGAATTCATAATCCTTATCAGGAACACAAATAGGTGAAGTAGCAAAAGCAGGATCGGGTTTCATTTTATCTCTAAGTGATTCTTTGTTCCATTTAACTAATAACCTCTTGAGCTCATATCTATCCTTGCAAGCTAAAATAGCTACAGAAGATTCCATGTCAAAAAGATAACCCTCAGGAATAACATGCATATTTTCATCATCACTATCATCATCGTATTCAGATTCAATAATTTATTTTTGTCTAGCCCTAGCAATTTGTTCATCAAGAAATTCACTAAGGGGCACAGTAGTATCAGGCATAGAAGCAGTTTCATCATAAGTATCATGCATGGCAGAAGTGGCATCATCAATAACATGCGACATATCAGAACGAATAACAGAAGCAGGTTTAGATGTCGCAAACTTACTCATAACAGAAGGTGAATCAAGTGCAGAGCTAGATGGCAGTTCCTTACCTCCCCTCGTAGTTGAGGGATATATCTTGGTTTTTGGATCTCTCAAGTTCTTCATAGTGATAAGCAGATATAAATCCCAAGTGACTCAAAGAATAGAGCTATGCTCCCCGACAATGGCGCCAGAAATTAGTCTTGATAACCCACAAGTATAGGGGATCGCAACAGCTTTCGAGGGTAGAGTATTCAACCCAAATTTATTGATTCGACACAAGGGGAGCCAAAGAATATTCTCAAGTATTAGGAGCTGAGTTGTCAATTCAACCACACCTAGAAACTTAGTATCTGTAGCAAAGTGTTTAGTAGCAAAGTAATATGATAGTGGTGGTAGCGGCAACAAAAGTAATGTTTTTGGTATTTTGTAGTGATTGTAATAGTAGCAGCGGGAAAGTAAATAAGCATAAACCTGTATATGGAAAACTCGTAGGCATCGGATCAGTGATGGATAATTATGCCGGATGCGGTTCATCATGTAACAGTCATAACATAGGGTGACACAGAACTAGCTCCAATTCATCAATGTAATGTAGGCATGTATTCCGTATATAGTCATACATGCTTATGGAAAAGAACTTGCATGACATCTTTTGACCTACCCTCCCGTGGCAGTGGGGTCCTATTGGAAACTAAGGGATATTAAGGCCTCATTTTAATAGAGAACAGGAACAAAGCATTAGCACATAGTGAATACATGAACTCCTCAAACTATGGTCATCACCGGGAGTGGTCCCGATTATTGTCACTTCAGGGTTGCCGGATCATAACACATAGTAGGTGACTATAGACTTGCAAGATAAGATCAATGTCGGGGTAAATAGCCATGGGTAGCCCAGCCGGCTTCCCCTGGCCCCTCAGAAAAAATTATGAGCCCATCCGGCTCATAAGAAGACTCAAGACCTGGGCCGCCTCCCCCTTGCCGGCTACCTTCTTAGCCGGCTTCGGGGGCGGCCCACCCTTTTACCCTCATGAAGAAAGCTGTGGAGGGCAGGCTACGGCGGGGCCGGCTACGACAGGGCCGGCTACTGCCAGGCCGGCTCCCATAAAGCAGTCAGCGCCGTACCCGCAATGTACGCGTCCACTCTGCGATGATGAAGCGGGGCGTGGCTACAGTGGAGCCTGCCACCCCCAAAACCCGGAGCACGCCTGGTACAGCGCATCGTGCGGGTAGCTGCGGCCCGCCCGGCGCGGCACTGTTGCCACTGCGGCTCTGACGCCGTCCATGACGGGCCGCCAACATGGCCCCCGAGGCGGTGGGCCCCTTCGGGCAGAGAGATGCCGAAGGCGGCCGCACCTCCTCTCAAGCCGGCAAGACAGAGGGCCGGCTTCACATAGCCGGCCTGCCACCCTCCTCGAAGGAGACGCCCATTAAGGGGACAAGATGCGGCGGGGCTACAGTAATCGCCCGCCAAGGCGGCGTTACTGTAGCCACGCTTACCCCGACCAAGCCTGCGTCGATGATACGGAGTAACAGTAACCAGCTGCCGACCAGGCCCTGGCCAGTGGGGCCGGCCTGTCGACCCAGGAGCCGGCAGTCGGCGAGACCCACCAGCCGGCGGGCCCCAGAAGCCGGCGGAGAAGCCGGCGAGCATAGTCACAGACAGCTGGGCCCAGCGCCCAGTCGGATTACCATTGTACCCCCGGGGGGTAGGCCTATATAAACCCCCCGGTGCACCCATGCAAAGGGTTGGACTCTCATTCTAGACCTAGACACGAAACAAGGAGAAGAAGCAAGCTGAGCCAAGCCCTTCTTCCTCCTTCCACCCAAAACAGCTCAAGGAGCATTGTAGCTACTTGTTCACTTAGTAACCATGCAGAGACCCCGCAGAGCACCAGTAGGGGTATTATCTCCCCGGAGAGCCCTGAAGCTGGGTAAGATTCGCCGGCGTGCATGTCTTCGCCTCATCCCGTTTCCAGGCACCGGCGATGTTCTATTGGCCCCCGCAATGATAAGCCACCCGTTGGCATATGTCGCTCCTACCACCCGACATTTGGCGCCCACCGTGGGGCCAGGTGCACCGTTGTCCGGAGACCTGTTCTGGACGGGAACCCTTTTCCTTCCCCGCGAGCGTAGCCAGCCCGGCTCGCCCGATGGCGCTTGCCACGACGCGCTGCATGGCGTCACCAACATCTGCGCGGCTAGCGGCCTCGCCAACCTCTTCGACAAGGCCCGCATCTCCGACGAGCTTGCCTCCGATGCGGGCACAGATCACCTCGCCAACCTCCTCAGCCAGCTCCACGTCTCCAGCGAGCCCGCTGCGGATTTGGAGTCGGTTGGCTCCACCGACCCGATGCCTATCGACTCCGACACGGCATCGTACGATACCGTCCCCACCAAAGTCACGGTCTACAACGACCCGCTCCCTCCGGCTGGCGATCGCGATTCTGACACCCCCGAGGTGATGGTTATCGGCCTCGACGGCCCGACTGACGAGGGCGCCCGCGACGCCCCACGCGCGGCTGCCCAAGACTTGTCCGCCCCCTTCCGGCTGACGCCAGCGACGAAGTTCTGGAGGCACGCCGCCTCGCCCTCCTCGCGGAGGGCCGACAGCTAGCCTCCGTAAGACGCCTCACCGAGGCCTACCAGCGCGAAGCTGACCGCGCCGCCTTCGGGACGCCGGCTCCGGCTGGCCCAAGCCGGGCCGGCGTTGTCAGGCAATGTGGCGCCGTCATCGCCGACACACTCGGAGTAGATCGCCCGGTCTACGCCACCCCGCTCGAGAACCTGCGCGCCGCCCAGGCGGCCGTAGATGAGCTGGACGGCTTGGAAGCCGAAGACCTCCCCCACATGACGCGGCGCATCCAGCAACTAATCGATGCGGCCGCACGACGGCACGAAGCCGACGCCTGCGCGGGGAGCCCTCCCCCGCGCCGCGAACACGGCGCGACTTCCCGATCGCCGACTACAAGCAACACCCGCGCGCGGCGCGAGAAAGAGCCGGCTTCCATCCGAAGCCGGACCCAAGTCTCCATCGAGCGAGACGCGGACGGCCGCCCCCGAGCCATGGAATGGTGGGGTACCCCGCCTCCGCCTCGAGCTCGCGGAGAGAGATATCCCACCCCGCCTCCAGTGGCTCACCCGACTCTCAGCGGCCGGCTTGGTCGCCGCGAGGGAGTCGGCGAGAACGACGCCCGCCACCGGATCGACCGCCTGGCTCGATCCCTGGCGCTAGAAGAAGACGATGTCGGCCCGCCTTGCTTTGGCCCCCGCATCCGCGATGAGCCCTTCCCCAAAGGGTTCTCGCTCCCAAGAGACACGCCCAAGTACAATGGCTCGGTGAAGCCGGAAGATTGGCTGACCGACTACTCCACAGCCGTCAGCATCGCCAATGGCAACCGGCGTGTTGCCGTAAAGTACGTGCCCCTCATGCTGCAAGGCACGACACGGACTTGGCTTAACAGCCTCAAGCCCCTCAGCATCAACAGCTGGGTGGATTTCACTGAAGCCTTCGTTCGCAACTTCACCAGCACCTACAAGCGGGCTCCCAAGCCCAGAAAGCTCTCCCTGTGCGTACAGGGCCCAGCCGAGTCCACTCGCGACTACCTGACGCGTTGGGCCGAGCTCCGCAATTCCTGCGAAGGGGTGCACGAGGTGCAAGCCATCGAATACTTCACTGCCGAGTGCCGAGAGGGCACCCTCCTCAAGCACAAGCTTCTCTGCGATGAGCCGACTACCCTCGACGAGCTCCTGAACATCGCCGACAAGTACGCTACCGCCGACTCCTCAATGAAGACCGAGCTCTGGGTAGACGCATCCGGAAAAGTACTCAATCCGGCGCCCCAAGCGCCGGCTGGAGACGGCGGCCGACGCCAACACCAGAATGATCAGAAGCGCATGGGCCCTGCACCGCCTCCCGCTAGCCGGCAGGTGGCCACGGTCGAAGACGCGCCTCCTGAAGGGCGGCCCGCACCCAAGAAGCCCAAGGGCGGCCGGCCGGCTTGGCAGCCGGCCTTCTCCTATGAGCAAACCCTTGATGCCCCGTGCAAGTTCCACAGCGGCGCGAAGCCGTCCAACCACACGACCCGCAAATACAACTGGCTCGCCTGAATCTCCAAGGGCGAAGGGCTCACGCCGACTCCGCCTGCCGGCCCGCCGCCGCCGGCTCCGCGGCCCAAGGCCGCCCGGCCCACGGTCGACGCCGTGCAGGACGAGTTCCCCGATGAGCAAGCATCTTATGTTGTCTTCACGAGCCAGCCCGAAGACCGGCGCAGCAAGCGCCGAGAGCAACAAGAAGTCAATGTGGCCGCCACCAGCCCAGCCGGCCACATGCACTAGTCAGAGAAACCCATCAGTTGGAGCCGGGCCGACCATCCAGAGGTGATGCCGTCCCCCGGCTCCTACGCATTGGTCCTGGAGGCCACCCTTGCAACGGATATGCGCGCCGCACGCTTCTCCCGCGTGCTGATCGACGGCGGAAGCAGCATCACCATCCTGTACCATGACACCATGGAGAAGCTGGGTGTCAAGGCAAAGCAGCTTGCGCCGACTCGAACGGTGTTCCACGGCATCGTACCCGGTTTGTCCTGTGTCCCCATCGGCAAGATCAAGATCGATGTACTCTTTGGGGGCAAGGATCATTTCCGCCGGGAAGCAATCTGGTTCGAGGTGGTGGACCTGGAGAGCCCTTACCACGCCTTGCTTGGCCGACCCGCCTTGGCCAAGTTTATGGCGGTCCCCCACTACGCTTACCTCAAGATGAAGATACCGAGCTCCAAGGGTGTCATCACCATCGCCGGCGACTACAAGAAGTCCGCCGACTGCGTCGCGGCCAGTAGCCGGCTGGCCGAATCCCTCGTGATCGTTGCAGAGAAGAAGACGCTGGACAGGGTCGTGGCCCTGGCCAGCAAGCAGCTAAACCAACCCGCCGACTCCAAGGAGTATGATGCCCAAGGATCTTTCCAGCCGGCCAAGGAGACCAAGAAGACACAGCTCGACCCCGAGCACCCCGAGAGGTTTGCCGTCATTGGGGCGAGCCTGGATAGCAAATAGGAAGGCGAGCTCGTCGATTTCCTCCATGAGAATCGGGATATCTTTGCATGGTCCCCCAAGGACATGCCAGGTGTCCCGAAGGACTTCGCCGAGCACAAATAGCACGTGCGAGAGGATGCTAAGCCAGTCAAGCAGCCCCTCCGCCGACTGTCAAAGGAGAAGAGAAGGATCGTAGGGGAGGAGATAGCCCGACTTCTCGCAGCCGGCTTCATCATGGAAGTTTTCTTCCCTGAGTGGCTCGCGAACCCGGTTCTCGTGCTGAAAAAGAATAACAAGTGGCGCATGTGTATAGATTACACAAGCCTCAACAAAGCCTGCCCAAAAGATCCCTTCACTCTGCCCAGGATTGATCAAGTGATAGACTCCACAGCCGGATGCGAGCTGTTGAGCTTTTTGGATGCCTACTCGGGATACCACCAAATAAAGCTGAACCCGGATGACCAACTGAAGACCGCCTTCATCACACCGTTTGGAGCCTTCTGCTACCTGACTATGACGTTCGGCTTGAGGAATGCTGGCGCCACTTTTCAGCGTTGCATGCAGAAGTGCCTCCTCACGCAGCTCGGCAAGAACGCCCACGTTTACGTGGATGATGTTGTGGTGAAGACGGAGAAGCGTGGCACTCTGCTGGAAGACTTGAAGGAGACATTCGAGAACCTGCGCCGGTTCCGGATGAAGCTCAACCCGGAGAAATGCGTGTTCAGAGTGCCAGCCGGCCAGCTCCTAGGCTTTCTGGTCTCCGAACGCGGCATAGAGTGCAACCGTGTGAAGAACAAGGTGAAGGAAATATGCCCTAGAGGCAATAATAAAGTTATTATTTATTTCCTTATATCATGATAAATGTTTATTATTCATGCTAGAATTGTGTTAACCGGAAACATAATACATGTGTGAATACATAGACCAACAGAGTGTCACTAGAATGCCTCTACTTGACTAGCTCGTTAATCAAAGATGGTTATGTTTCCTAACCATGAACAAAGAGTTGTTATTTGATTAACGAGGTCACATCATTAGTAGAATGATCTGATTGACATGACCCATTCCATTAGCTTAGCACCCGATCGTTTAGTATGTTGCTATTGCTTTCTTCATGACTTATACATGTTCCTATAACTATGAGATTATGCAACTCCCGTTTACCGGAGGAACACTTTGGGTACTACCAAACGTCACAACGTAACTGGGTGATTATAAAGGAGTACTACAGGTGTCTCCAATGGTAGATGTTGGGTTGGCGTATTTCGAGATTAGGGTTTGTCACTCCGATTGTCGGAGAGGTATCTCTGGGCCCTCTCGGTAATGCACATCACATAAGCCTTGCAAGCACTGCAACTAATATGTTAGTTGTGAGATGATGTATTACGGAGCGAGTAAAGAGACTTTCCGGTAACGAGATTGAACTAGGTATTGGATACCGATGATCGAATCTCGGGCAAGTAACATACCGATGACAAAGGGAACAACGTATGTTGTTATGCGGTCTGACCGATAAAGATCTTCGTAGAATATGTAGGAGCCAATATGGGCATCCAGGTCCCGCTATTGGTTATTGACCGGAGACGTGTCTCAGTCATGTCTACATTGTTCTCGAACCGTAGGGTCCGCACGCTTAACGTTACGATGACAGTTATTATGAGTTTATGCATTTTGATGTACCGAAGGTTGTTCGGAGTCCCGGATGAGATCACGGACATGACTAGGAGTCTCGAAATGGTCGAGACGTAAAGATTGATATATTGGAAGCCTATGTTTGGGCACCGGAAGTGTTCCGGGTAAAATCGGGATTTTACCGGATTACCGGGAGGGTTACCGGAACCCCTCGGGAGGCAAATGGGCCTATTGGGCCTTAGTGGAAAAGAGAGAAGGGGCAGCCCACAGGCTAGCCGGCCGAACCCCCCTTCCCTAGTCCTATTAGGACTAGGAGAAGGGGCCGGCCCCCCTCTCTTCTCTTTCTCCCGAAGAGTCCTATTAGGAATAGGATTTGGGGGAAGGAGTCCTACTCCCGGTAGGAGTGGGACTCCTCCCTGCGCCTCCCTCCTAGCCGGCCGACCCCCTTGCCCCTGATCCTTTATATACGGGGGCAGGGGGCACCCCATAGACACAGAACTTGATCCTTGAGATCGTTCCTTAGCCGTGTGCGGTGCCCCCTGCCACCAAATTCCACCTCGATCGTACCGTTGTAGTGCTTAGGCGAAGCCCTGCGTCGGTAGTACATCAAGATCGTCATCACGCCGTCGTGCTGACGGAACTCTTCCTCGACGCTTTGCTGGATCGGAGCCCGAGGAACGTCATCGAGCTGAACGTGTGCTAAGAACTCGGAGGTGCCGGAGTAACGGTGCTTGGATCGGTTGGATCGGGAAGAAGACGTACGAGTACTTCCTCTACGTTGTGTGATCGCTTCCGCAGTCGGTCTGCGTTGGTACGTAGACAACACTCTCCCCTCTCGTTGCTGTGCATCACCATGATCTTGCATGTGCGTAGGAAAATTTTGAAATTACTGCGTTCCCCAACAGTGGCATCTGAGCCTAGGTTTTATGGTTTGATGTTATTTGCACGAGTAGAACACAAGTGAGTTGTGGGCGATACAAGTCATACTGCCTACCAGCATGTCATACTTTGGTTCGGCGGTATTGTTGGGTGAGACGATCCGGACCAACCTTACGCGTACTCTTACGCGAGACCGGTTCCCTCGACGTGCTTTGCACATAGATGGCTTGCGGAAGACTGTCTCTCCAACTTTAGTTGAACCAAGTGTGACTACGCCCGGTCCTTGAGAAGGTTAAAACGGAGTCTATTTGACGAACTATCATTGTGGTTTTGATGCGTAGGTGAGATGAGTTCTTACTTAAGCCCGTAGCAGCCACGTAAAACTTGCAACAACAAAGTAGAGGACGTCTAACTTGTTTTTGCAGGGTATGTTGTGATGTGATATGGTCAAGGCATGATGCTAATTTTATTGTATGAGATGATCATGTTTTGTAACCGAGTTATCGGCAACTGGCAGGAGCCATATGGTTGTCGCTTTATTGTATGCAATGCAATCGCGATGTAATGCTTTACTAGATTACTAAACGGTAGTAATAGCCGTGGTAGCATAAGATTGGCGAGACGACAACGATGCTACGATGGAGATCAAGGTGTCGCGCCGGTGACGATGGTGATCATGACGGTGCTTCGGAGATGGAGATCACAAGCACAAGATGATGATGACCATATCATATCACTTATATTGATTGCATGTGATGTTTATCCTTTTATGCATCTTATCTTGCTTTGATTGACGGTAGCATTATAAGATGATCTCTCACTAAATTATCAAGAAGTGTTCTCCCTGAGTATGCACCTTTGCCAAAGTTCGTCGTGCCCAGACACCACGTGATGATCGGGTGTGATAAGCTCTACGTCCATCTACAACGAGTGCAAGCCAGTTTTGCACACGCAGAATACTCAGGTTAAACTTGACGAGCCTAGCATATGCAGATATGGCCTCGGAACACAGAGACCGAAAGGTCGAGCGTGAATCATATAGTAGATATGATCAACATAACGATGTTCACCATTGAAAACTACTCCATCTCACGTGATGACCAGTTATGGTTTAGTTGATTTGGATCACGTGATCACTTAGAGGATTAGAGGGATGTCTATCTAAGTGGGAGTTCTTAAGTAATATGATTAAATTGAACTTAAATTTATCATGAACTTAGTCCTGGTAGTATTTTACAAATCATGTTGTAGATCAATAGCTCGCGTTGTTGCTTCCCTGTGTTTATTTTGATATGTTCCTAGAGAAAATTGTGTTGAAAGATGTTAGTAGCAAAGATGCGGATTGGATCCGTGATCAGAGGTTTATCCTCATTGCTGCACAGAAGAATTATGTCCTTGATGCACCGCTAGGTGAAAGACCTATTGCAGGAGCAGATGCAGACGTTATGAACGTTTGGCTAGCTCAATATGATGACTACTTGATAGTTTAGTGCACCATGCTTAATGGCTTAGAATCGGGATTTCAAAGACGTTTTGAACGTCATGGACCATATGAGATGTTCCAGGAGTTGAAGTTAATATTTCAAGCAAATACCCGAGTTGAGAGATATGAAGTCTCCAACAAGTTCTATAGCTAAAAGATGGAGGAGAATCGCTCAACTAGTGAGCATGTGCTCAGATTGTCTGGGTACTACAATCGCTTGAATCAAGTGGGAGTTAATCTTCCAGATAAGATAGTGATTGACAGAATTCTCTAGTCACCATCACCAAGTTAGTAGAACTTCGTGATGAACTATAATATGCAAGGGATGACAAAAGTAATTCCTAAGCTCTTCGTGATGCTGAAATCAACGAAGGTAGAAATCAAGAAAAACATCAAGTGTTGATGATTGACAAGACCACTAGTTTCAAGAAAAGGGCAAAGGGAAGAAGGGGAACTTCAAGAAGAACGGCAAGCAAGTTGCTGCTCAAGTGAAGAAGCCCAAGTCTGATCCTAAGCCTGAGACTAAGTGCTTCTACTGCAAAGGGACTGGTCACTAGAAGCGGAACTACCCCAAGTGATTGGCGGATAAGAAGGATGGCAAAGTGAACATAAGTATATTTGATATACATGTTATTGATGTGTACTTTACTAGTGTTTATAGCAAACCCTTAGTATTTGATACTAGTTCAGTTGCTCAGATTAGTAACTCGAAACGGGAGTTGCAGAATAAATAGAGACTAGTTAAGGGTGAAGTGACGATGTGTGTTGGAAGTGGTTCCAAGATTGATATGATCATCATCGCACACTCCCCATAATTTCGGGATTAGTGTTGAACCTAAATAAGTGTTATTTGGTGTTTGCATCGAGCATGAATATGATTTGATCATGTTTATTGCAATATGGTTATTCATTAAAGTCAGAGAATAATTGTTGTTCTGTTTACATGAATAAAACCTTCGATGGTCATACACCCAATGAAACAAGTTCGTTGGATCTCGATCGTAGTGATACACATATTGAAACCAAAAGATGCAAAGTTAATAATGATAGTGCAACTTATTTGTGGCACTGCCGTTTAGGTCATATTGGTATAAAGCGCATGAAGAAACTCCATGCTGGTGGGCTTTCGGAATCACTTGATTATGAATCACTTGATGCTTGCGAACCATGCTTTTTGGGCAAGATGACTAAAACGCCGTTCTTCGGAACAATGGAGCGAGCAACATATTTGTTGGAAATCATACATACTGATGTATGTGGTCCGATGAATATTGAGGCTCGCAACAGGTATCATTATTTTCTGATCTTCACAGATGATTTAAGCAGATATGAGTATATCTACTTGATGAAACATAAGTCTGAAACATTTGAAACGTTCAAAGAATTTCAGAGTGAAGTGAAAAATCATCGTGACAAGAAAATAAAGTTTCTACGATCTGATCGCGGAGACAAATATTTGAGTTACGAGTTTGGTCTTCATTTGAAAAATTGTGGAATAGTTTCGCAACTCACGCCACCCGGAACACCACAACGTAATGGTGTGTCCGAACGTCGTAATCGTACTTTACTAGATATGGTGCGATCTATGATGTCTCTTACTGATTTACCGCTATCGTTTTGGGGTTATGCTTTAGAGACGGCTGCATTCACGTTAAATAGGGCACCATCAAAATCCGTTGAGACGACGCCTTATGAACTATGGTTTGGCAAGAAACCAAAGTTGTCGTTTCTTAAAGTTTGGAGTTACGATGCTTATATGAAAAAGTTTCATCCTGATAAGCTCAAACTCAAATCGGAGAAGTGCGTCTTCATAGGATATCCAAAGGAAACTATTGGATACACCTTCTATCACAGATCCGACGGCAAGACATTCGTTGCTAAGAATGGATCATTTCTAGAGAAGGAGTTTCTCTCGAAAGAAGTGAGTGGGAGGAAAGTAGAACTTGACGAGGTAACTGTACCTGCTCCCTTATTGGAAAATAGTAGATCACAGAAAACTATTTCTGCGACACCTATACCAATCAGTGAGGAAACTAATGATGATGATCATGAAGCTTCAGGACAAGATACTACTGAACCACGTAGATCAACCAGAGTGAGATCCGCACCAGAGTGGTACGGTAATCCAGTTCTGGAAGTCATGCTACTAGATCATGATAAACCTACGAACTATGAAGAAGCGATGGTGAGCCCAGATTCCGCAAAGTGGCTTGAGGCCATGAAATCTGAGATGGGATCCATGTATGAGAACAAAGTATGGACTTTGGTTGACTTGCCCGATGATCGGCAAGCAATTGAGAATAAATGGATCTTCAAGAAAAAGACTGACGCTGACGGTAACATTACTGTCTATAAAGCTCGACTTGTCGCAAAAGGTTTTCGACAAGTTCAAGGGGTTGACTACGATGAGACCTTCTCATCCGTAGCGATGCTTATGTCCGTCCGAATCATGTTAGCAATTGCCGCATTTTATGAAATCTGGCAAATGGATAAACAAAACTGCATTCCTTAATGGATTTGCTAAAGAAGAGTTGTATACAATGCAACTAGAAGGTTTTGTCGATCCTAAAGGTGTTAACTAAATATGCAAGCTCCAGCGATCTATCTGTGGACTGGTGCAAACATCTCGGAGTTGGAATATACACTTTGATGAGTTGATCAAAGCATATAGTTTTATACAGACTTACGGTGAAGCCTATATTTACGAGAAAGTGAGTGGGAGCACTACAACATTTCTGATAAGTATATGTGAATGACATATTGTTGATCGGAAATAATGTAGAATTATTCTGTAAAGCATAAAAGGAGTGTTTGAAAGGAGTTTTTCAAAGAAAGACTTCGGTGAAGCTGCTTACATATTGAGCTTCAAGATCTATAGAGATAGATCAAGATGCTTGATAAGTTTTTCAATAAGTACATACCTTGACAAGATTTTGAAGTAGTTCAAAATGGAACAGTCAAAGGAAAAGTTTCTTGCCTGTGTTACAAGGTGTGAAGTTGAGTAAGACTCAAAGCCCGACCACGGCAGAAGATAGAAAGAGAATGAAAGTCATTCCCTATGCCTTGGCCATAGGTTCTATAAAGTATGTCATGCTGTATACCAGATCTATTGTATACCCTGCACTGATTTGGCAAGGGAGTACAATAGTGATCTAGGAGTAGATCACTGGACAGCGGTCAGAATTATCCTTAGTGAAATAAGGATATGTTTCTCAATTATGGATGTGACAAAAGGTTCGTCGTAAAGGGTTACGCCGATACAAGTTTTGACACTAATCTAGATGACTCTAAGTCTCAGTCTAGATACATATTGAAAGTGTGAGCAATTAGCTAGAGTAGCTCCATGAAGAGCATAGTTGACATAGAAATTTGCAAAATACACGTGGATCTGAATATGGCAGACCCGTTGACTAAGATTCTCTCACAAGCAAAACATGATCACACCTTAGTACTCTTTGGGTGTTAATCACATAGATATGTGAACTAGATTACTGACTCTAGTAAACCCTTTGAGTGTTGGTCACATGACGATGTGAACTATGGGTGTTAATCACATGGTGATGTGAACTATTGCTGCTAAATCACATGGCGATGTGAACTAGATTATTGACTCTAGTGCAAGTGGGAGACTGAAGGAAATATGCCCTAGAGGCAATAATAAAGTTATTATTTATTTCCTTATATCATGATAAATGTTTATTATTCATGCTAGAATTGTATTAACCGGAAACATAATACATGTGTGAATACATAGACCAACAGAGTGTCACTAGTATGCCTCTACTTGACTAGCTCATTAATCAAAGATGGTTATGTTTCCTAACCATGAACAAAGACTTGTTATTTGATTAACAAGGTCACATCATTAGTAGAATGATCTGATTGACATGACCCATTCCATTAGCTTAGCACCCGATCGTTTAGTATGTTGCTATTGCTTTCTTCATGACTTATACATGTTCCTATAACTATGAGATTATGCAACTCCCGTTTACCGGAGGAACACTTTGGGTACTACCAAACGTCACAATGTAACTGGGTGATTATAAAGGAGTACTACAGGTGTCTCCAATGGTAGATGTTGGGTTGGCGTATTTCGAGATTAGGGTTTGTCACTCCGATTGTCGGAGAGGTATCTCTGGGCCCTCTCGGTAATGCACATCACATAAGCCTTGCAAGCACTGCAACTAATATGTTAGTTGTGAGATGATGTATTACGGAGCGAGTAAAGAGACTTGCCGGTAACGAGATTGAACTAGGTATTGGATACCGACGATCGAATCTCGGGCAAGTAACATACCGATGACAAAGGGAACAACGTATGTTGTTATGCGGTCTGACCGATAAAGATCTTCGTAGAATATGTAGGAGCCAATATGGGCATCCAGGTCCCGCTATTGGTTATTGACCGGAGACGTGTCTCGGTCATGTCTACATTGTTCTCGAACCGTAGGGTCCGCACGCTTAACGTTACGATGACAGTTATTATGAGTTTATGCATTTTGATGTACCGAAGGTTGTTCGGAGTCCCGGATGAGATCACGGACATGACGAGGAGTCTCGAAATGGTCGAGACGTAAAGATTGATATATTGGAAGCCTATGTTTGGGCACCGGAAGTGTTCCGGGTAAAATCGGGATTTTACCGGATTACCGGGAGGGTTACCGGAACCCCCCGGGAGGCAAATGGGCCTATTGGGCCTTAGTGGAAAAGAGAGAAGGGGCAGCCCACAGGCTAGCCGGCCGAACCCCCCTTCCCTAGTCCTATTAGGACTAGGAGAAGGGGCCGGCCCCCCTCTCTTCTCTTTCTCCCGAAGAGTCCTATTAGGAATAGGATTTGGGGGAAGGAGTCCTACTCCCGGTAGGAGTGGGACTCCTCCCTGCGCCTCCCTCCTAGCCGGCCGACCCCCTTGCCCCTGGTCCTTTATATACGGGGGCAGGGGGCACCCCATAGACACAGAACTTGATCCTTGAGATCGTTCCTTAGCCGTGTGCGGTGCCCCCTGCCACCAAATTCCACCTCGATCGTACCGTTGTAGTGCTTAGGCGAAGCCCTGCGTCGGTAGTACATCAAGATCGTCATCACGCCGTCGTGCTGACGGAACTCTTCCTCGACGCTTTGCTGGATCGGAGCCCGAGGAACGTCATCGAGCTGAACGTGTGCTAAGAACTCGGAGGTGCCGGAGTAACGGTGCTTGGATCGGTTCGATCGGGAAGAAGACGTACGACTACTTCCTCTACGTTGTGTGATCGCTTCCGCAGTCGGTCTGCGTTGGTACGTAGACAACACTCTCCCCTCTCGTTGCTGTGCATCACCATGATCTTGCGTGTGCGTAGGAAAATTTTGAAATTACTGCGTTCCCCAACACAAGGCCATCGAGAGGATGGCGGTCCCAACCAAGCTCAGAGAGATTCAGAAGTTCACCGGGTGCCTGGCCTCTCTGAACCGCTTCATCAGCCGGCTTGGAGAAAAAGCTCTCCCCCTCTACCGCCTCATGAAGAAGAGCACTCACTTTGAGTGGAATGAGCAGGCCGACCATGCTTTCCACGAGCTGAAGAAAATGCTGTCCACGCCGCCTGTCTTGGCGGCACCGACTGAGAAGGAGCCCATGCTCCTATATATTGCCGCCACTAGCCGGGTGGTCAGCACCGTCATTGTGGTCGAACGCCCCGAAGAAGGCCGAGCCCAGCCGGTCCAGAGGCCGGTTTATTACCTGAGCGAGGTGTTGTCCACCTCGAAACAAAATTACCCGCACTATCAGAAGATGTGCTATGGCGTGTACTTCGCCGCCAAGAAGCTGAAGCCGTACTTTCAAGAGCATCCCATCACGGTCGTATGCAGTGCCCCGCTGGCCGAGATCATAGGCAGTCGGGATGCATCCGGCCGGGTGGCTAAATGGGCCATCGAGCTGGCCCCCTACACGATCTTCTACCAACCCCGCACCGCCATCAAGACGCAAGCGCTGCCGACTTCCTCGTCGACTGGGCCGAGACCCAGTACTTACCACCAGCGCCCGACTCCACCCATTGGCGCATGCACTTTGACGGATCAAAGATGCGCACCGGCTTGGGAGCCGGCGTCATCCTTACCTCTCCAAAGGGCGACAAGCTCAGATACACGCTGCAGATCCACTTCGCCGCCTCCAACAACGTAGCCGAGTACGAAGCGCTCATACACGGGCTCCGGCTTGCCAAGGAACTTGGCATCCGCCGGATCCTGTGCTATGGCGACTCGGATTTGGTGGTGCAGCAATCTTCTGGCGACTGGGACGCCAAGGACGCAAACATGGCGAGCTACCGCTTCCTAGTGCAGCAAATCAGCGGATACTTCGATGGGTGTGAATTCCTTCATGTGCCGCGAGCCGACAACGAGCCAGCAGATGCTCTCGCCCGAATAGGCTCCACGCGGCAAGCAATACCAGCCGGCGTCGCCCTACAGTGCCTCCTCAAGCCATCAATCAAGCCGTCTCCGGAATCTGACTCCATCTTCGTGCCGCCTAACCCCGAGGAGGCCGGGTCCGGCTCGAAGAATCAAGCAGCTGGCCCGAGGACTTCAATATTTGGCTCGGGGACTACAGTACCCGGCTTGGGGACTGCCGCACCCGGCTCGGGGACGACGGTAGCCGGCCCGGGGACTGCGGTAGCCGGCCCGGGGACTTCTTCAGCACAGCAAGCGGCGGCCGACTCCAGCACTGCATTACCCAGCCCGCCCACCCTGGTGGCTGTGGCCACATTGGTGGCAGAGGAAGTTGCCGCTCCATCATGGGCCCAAACCATCCGCAACTTTTTGGTGAACCATGACATGCCGGCTGACAAAAACGAAGCAAGACAAGTCCAGCGCCGGGCTGGAGCATACACAATCGTCAACAAAGAGCTTGTCAGGCGTAGCGCCACCGGAGTCTTGCAGCGATGTGTCGAGCAGGAGAAAGGCATCGCGATCCTCAGGGATATACACCAAGGAGAGTGCGGCCAACACGCCGCATCAAGATCACTCGTCGCCAAAGCCTTCCGCCACGGTTTCTTCTGGCCGACTGCTTTGGACGACGCCAAAGAGCTAGTCAAACACTGCAAAGGCTGCCAGCTTTTTAGCTCGCAGCAACACATGCCGGCTTCGGCACTCAAGACCATTCCCATCACCTGGCCCTTTGCCGTCTGGGGATTGGATATGGTGGGCCCATTCAAGACGGCGCGCGGCGGCATGACACATTTGCTCGTCCCCGTCAACAAATTCACCAAGTGGATCGAGGCGAAGCCGATCAAGAAGCTGAATGGGCCGAGTGCAGTGACTTTCATTGCAGATATAACAACCCGGTACGGCGTACTGCACAACATCATCACCGACAATGGCACGAACTTTGCCAAAGGTGCCTTGGCACGGTTCTGCGCTGCGCAAGGTACCCGGCTGGACCTTGCGTCCGTCGCCCACCCGCAGTCAAACGGCCAAGTGGAGCGAGCAAATGGCCTCATTTTGTCCGGCATCAAGCCTCGACTGGTCGTACCTCTGGAGCGTTCAGCCGGCTGCTGGCTCGATGAGCTGCCGGCTGTCCTATGGAGTCTGCGCACTACGCCCAACAGATCAACCGGCTTCACTCCCTTCTTCCTTGTATATGGTGCCGAGGCAGTCATCCCAACAAATATCGAGTTCGACTCGCCTCGGGTAACCATGTACACGGAAGCGGAATCCAAAGAAGAACGAGAAGACGGCGTCGACCTGCTGGAAGAGGCCCGGCTGTTAGCCCCAGCCAGTCTGCCATCTACAAGGAGGGTTTGCGCCGCTACCACAGCCGGAGGGTCCGACCAAGATCCTTCCAGGAGGGCGACCTTGTGCTCCGGCTGATCCAGCGAATAGCCGGCCAGCACAAGCTCACAGCCCCCTGGGAAGGCCCCTTCATCATCAGCAGAGCCTTGGGCAACGATGCCTACTACCTCATCGACGCGCAGAAGCCGAAGGCACGCAAGAGACACGACACTGGCAAGGAGTCGGAGCGACCATGGAACGCAAATCTCATTCGGAAGTTTTACAGTTAAAATGCAGTATGTATTATGCCCACTTTTGTATTAAGTACGAAACAATAGGCTCCCCGAGAAAGACTCGGGGACTGCCACCCTTTATTTTATGAATGAAAGTTATCATGCGTATGATATCACCTATTCATTTATTTTGTCCGGTACCGGGTCCGACGAGTCGGCCCGGGGACTAGCCGACTAGAGTTATATTAGGAGCCCTACCCGCAGTCAGACAAATAATGTGCCGACACCCAGGCTTGGCTCTTGACCGAAATCGCAGCTCGAAGAACCGACTGCCCGGCTGGCAAGAGTCACAAGCCGGAAAGGGTGCGCACATGAAAAACGGCTAGGGACCAAACAGGCTCACTTATATAACAAAAGCCGGCTTGCTGCCTCCCGCCGACTGACTACCAGAGTAGCCGGCCGGCCGGCTTACATTCAGTCTGCTTCAAATCCAAGAAAGCTCAAGTACTTGCCTTCCCAAAGAGGGAAGGCGGCAAAGGAAAGAGCCTAAGGACAATAAAGTACACTTGAATGAACGCCAACACATGCATATATTAATATTTACACAAAAGGCCTCCAGAGAGGTCGACATCCAACATTGATTCGATACACCCCCAGTGGGTGGAATTGCGGAAACTTAAAATTGTTCGAAAAAGTAAAACAGGAACAAAAGGAACGGCAGATCAAGCCGGCGGGGCCGCGGACGAGCCGGGCTGGGCGGTGGCAGCAGTCGTGCCGGCTGAAGGAGCGGCCGGTTGGCCAACCTCGGCTTGATCGTCGGCTCCGGCAGAGGGCGCGCTCCCGCGTGGCTCGTTGTTGGAGGCACGGTCGGCTGGAGGACGGTCGGCCGTCTCACCAGTCGGCTCGGCGTCTTCGCCGTCCTCCTCCTCGTCGTCCTCGCCCTCGTCACTGGAGGCGATCTCCTCGGCCGAATCCTCGCCGCCCGCCGGGTTCAGCCCGAACCATTCCTCCGGCTGGGCGGCGCCATCGTCGTTGAGCTCCGGCGTGAAGACACTGGTATCGGTGCACTCGGCGATCGTCGAGGCGCGTTGCGCGATCGCCGGCCGCACCTCCTCCAGCTCAGCGTCGGCTTCCGACCGCCAAGTCCGCAGCTGGTCCAGGCTTAGCCCTGAATACCACGCGCGGACGAACTCCAGCGCACGCCCGGCTCCAAGACGGGCTGCGTACGCCTTCCGAGCCTCGAGGCGGCCGACTGCGACTTCGAGCTAGTCGGCCGTCCGGCTTGGGGTGCAGGGAATCGTCTGGCCGGGCCAGAGTGCGGCCAGCACCGTCGCCCCGGCACGTTGCAGCCGGCGGACCAGCCGATGGGCCAGCTGCAGCCGCGCCTGGATGGTAATGAGCTGCTCCGACAGGGTCCGATTCGCATCCGGCGGAATCTCAACTCCGGCTTGACGGTGCTCCTCGCGGTAGGCCTTGATGGCTTGGGCGGCGAGGACGGCTTGGCCGGGAAAGTACTCTGCGCAAGATAGCAAACACAAGTCAAAACAAAACCGCAGGCGGCCGGCAGATGGAAGAAGGGTAAGAAAGACGGCCTACCATCGATGAGATCCTCGATCCGGCCGAAGCTTTCTTCCAGCGCCTGGCGCGTCTCGGTCCAGCTCGCCTCCCTGACCTCGAACTCGGCCTTCAGGGCAGCCTCGCCGTCCTGCGCCTTTTGCAGGGCCGCCTTGTGGCTCTCCTCTTGGTCGGCCAGTTTCTTCGCTAGGCGGTCGCGCTCCTGAACCAAGTCAGCGTACTCGGCGTCCTTGGCGCGAAGAGCGGCCTGCACTTCGCCAAGCTCCCTCCGCAAGTCGGCATTGGCCTCTGCGCGAGCAAAAGACAAAGAGAAAAAGTCAGCAAAGGAAAAGTCGTCAAGGAAGATCCGACCCGACTGCGCTGCAGTCGGCCCGGATCTCGGGGACTACACCCAGTCGGTGCGCTGTCGCGCCCCCATGAGAAACAGATAAAGACAAAACACTCACGCCGGCTGCTGGCGAGGTCTTCGGTCCTCCGGCTCAGCTCCTGAGCCTGGGAGTTGAAGGCGGCGGCACGAGAATTATGATAATCCTAAGAGATCAGAAAAAACAGTCAAGATAGTCGTCGAGTAAGATCTGACCCGACTGCGCTGCAGTCAGCCCAGATCTCGGGGACTACACCCAGTGGGTGCGCTAGCACGCCCCCATGGAAAAAATTCAAAGGACCAGAACGGTCAACAAGTGAAGACTTACCCGGATTGCAGCCCACGTCGACAGAAACTCCTGAGTAAATTCCCTCAGGAGGCCGGCCTGTGCCTGCAGCCGGCTCCGAACCCCTTGGGCCGCGACGTTCAGCTCGCCGCTTCCTCTGCTGGGAGTCCACCCGGACGTAGCGGAGCTGGCCGCCTCCAAGGCGTCTGCCGTCTGGTCGGCACCCGTGGCTCGGCGCGTGTCCGGCGGGGCCGTGCTCCCTCCGGCGTGCCGGCCCGCCGCCAGCTCGATCTCAAGACTGGCTCCGGCCTCGGGCGCGGCCCGGGCCGGCTCCTCCGGCACCGCCGACGACTGGCCGCCTTCGCCCGCTCCGGCTGGCGCTGCCGGTGGCGTCCTCTCCGCGGAGACCTCGATGGGTTCGTCCCTCTACACCGGCAGCTGTTCAGGGGCGATCTCCTCCGCCGTGGGCAGAGGGATGTCTGGATCCAGGGTTTGGAGGGGGATGGCTTGCAGCGGAGGCCGGCTCCGCGCGCCCTCCGCCTCCGTCTCCACGGCCACCCGCTCCGACGGAGTTTCGGCCGCCGCGCTCGCTCGCCCCGGCGCCGTCTGGGCGGCCTCCCGCTCCGCCGCCTCCCGCTCTGCCGCCTCCCGCTCTGCCGCCTCCCTCTCTCGACGCGCCTCACGAGCGTTGCGCTCCGTGGCTGCCGCAAGATCGGCGCGGGGGTCCACTCGGCGGGACCCTGAGGATCCGGCACCCGGCCCGACCACGGAGCCGCCTGGGCCTCGCTCGGGGGAGAGCGGCGCCCTGCTCAAGAAATCAGAGAAGAGTTCAAGTAAAGGAAGACTTCAAAATGACAAGCACGTAGGCGGCTAGAAGGCCTACGCGGAAACTGATGGAAGCTTCTTCACCGCCTTCCGGAAGCGGGCCGCCTTCGCCACCGCCTCCTCATGCTTCGTGGCCATGGCGGAGGCCTTCGGCTTCTTCGGCCGGCTTCCGAAGAGTGGGAGCGCGGCCCGGTGTTTTCCTTTTCCACCACCGGCAGTCGGCGCGGCGGACGAGCCCCCGCTGCGGCGGTCGGTTGCCGGCTGGTGGCGCGGGATTTCTTCGGCCTCAAAATCATCCGACCAGTCGTCGAAACTGGCCGAGAGCCCCATGCCGCCGGGCTCGGCGACGTCCCCCGTGGCGGCGTCCTCCATGGCGACTGCAGCAAGGTCCGGGTCGTCGAGGTCGTCCACCGTGCGGTCCGGGGCATACTCGCGTTCGACTCCAGCCACCCCGGCTGGCGGCGGGAGGAGAGGATTCTGATAAAAAGAAAAAAGAGAAGAGCCGCCTGGTCAGATGCCGGCTGGCTCGAGCCGGCAGACGACAAGAAGAAAGACTTACCACAGGCAGAGGATGGGCGCGGGAGTACGGCGCCTTGCCGAACTGCCACTCGTCGGTGAGCTTCAGGTTGGCGATGTAGTTCACCATCAGAGCCACCTCGGCGTGGGGCATCTCCCATGTGCTCAGCCGGCAAGGGTCGAACCGGCCGCTCATCTGGCACATCATGTCCGGCCGGCTTTGGAGGGGCAAAATCCGGCGCTCGACGAAGGCGGCTACCAGGTCGGATGCGCGCAGGCCTTCCGACTGGATCATCACCTAAAGCCGGGCGATGGAGGCATTCCCAGCCGGAGACAAGGACTTCGACCTGTAGCCCCAAGACGGCCGCCTCCTAGCCGGCGGGCCGGCTACGTAAGCCGGCAGATTGACGTAGTCGCCGTGCGGGGCGATGTTCTTGACGTAGAAGTAGGATTTCTGCCAAAGCTTGACAGACTAGATCAGAGGAATGTGAGGGAAGGGGTTGTCATCGCTTGCCCTCTTCATCGCGATGAAGGCGCCGCAGGGAGCCGGCACGCCGGCGGAGACGGTGCCGAGCTTGTTCTGGAACAGCTCCGCCCAGAGCTCCAGCGTCGGCAGCACCCCCAAGAATCCTTCGCAGAGCGAGACGAAGGCCGAGAGCTACATCACTGCGTTGGGCGTAACGTGATGTGGTTGGAGGTTGTAGAATTCAAGGAAAGAGCGCATGAAGCTGCTCGCCGGGAAGCCGAAGCCACGCAGGAAGTGCGTGCGGAAGACGACGCGCTCGCCTTCCTGTGGCGCCGGCGAGACCTCCGTCTCCGGCGCCAGACGCACCTGCACAAGGTTGGCGGCGCGCAGGCGCCGGGTCTGGCAGAGGAATTCAATGTGGTCCTCGTGGACATTGGACCCGTCCCACGAGCTTGACAGCGCCAAAGACATGGCGGCGTCGGTGGGCTGCGGCACGAGACTGCGTCGGGCGCGAGGAAGAAGAAGGAGAAGAAGAGGAGCAGGAGGAACGGGGAGCGGGGGAGCGAACGGGCCTTTGCCTCTCCCCCTCCCCCCCTACTTGTAGGCGCGTGCGCCAGAGCCGAGGAGGCGCGGCGTGGGGGATCGTGGGGATCGATCGTGCCCATCTCCCCCACGCCCGCGTTATCTGCGCGCCTTGATGACGCGAAGAAACAGCCGCGGGGAGGCGAGCAGTCCCCCCGGGCCACAGAAGATCTGCGCCCGGGCCGAGGCCAGGGAGTGGCGGGCCCGGGCCTGCGGCGGCGTCCCGTCGCGCGCGTGCGACGGCAGGACTTCTCCGCCACGTGGCTCGACGTGGGGCCCGCGGCCAGCCCGCGGGTCAACCACGTTCACCTTAATAAACAAAAAGTGCTCCGAAGTCGGCGGCAACGACGAGGTCGGCCCCTCAGGGTGTGAAGCCGGCCAAGCTTCCCGTCCTTCCGTCCGCCGTGAAGCTCGCCCGGCTTCGGGGACTACTGTCGGGGTAAATAGCCATGTGTAGCCCAGCCGGCTTCCCCTGGCCCCTCAGAAAAAATTATGAGCCCATCCGGCTCATAAGAAGACTCAAGACCTGGGCCGCCTCCCCCTGGCCGGCTACCTTCTTAGCTGGCTTCGGGGGCGGCCCACCCTTTTACCCTCATGAAGAAAGCTGTGGAGGGCCGGCTACGGCGGGGCCGGCTACTGCCAGGCCGACTCCCATAAAGCAGTCAATGCCGTACCCGCAATGTACGCGTCCACTCTGCGATGATGAAGCGGGGCGTGGCTACAATGGAGCCTGCCACCCCCAAAACCCGGAGCACCCCTGGTACAGCGCGTCGTGCGGGCAGCTGCGGCCCGCCCAGCGCGGCACTGTTGCCACGGCGGCTCTGACGCCGTTCACGATAGGCCGCCAGCGTGGCCCCCGAGGCGGTGGGCCCCTTCGGGCAGAGAGATGCCGAAGGCGGCCGCACCTCCTCTCAAGCCGGCAAGACAGAGGGCCGGCTTCACATAGCCGGCCTGCCACCCTCCTCGAAGGAGACACCCATTAAGGGGACAAGATGCGGCGGGGCTACAGTAATTGCCCGCCAAGGCAGCGTTACTGTAGCCACGCTTACCCCGACGAAGCCTGCATCGATGATACGGAGTAACAGTAACCAGCTGCCGACCAGGCCCTGGCCAGTGGGGCCGGCCTATCGACCCAGGAGCCGGCAGCCGGCGGGACCCACCAGCCGGCGGGCCCTAGAAGCCGGCGGAGAAGCCGGCGAGCATAGTCACAGACAGCTGGGCCCAGCGCCCAGTCGGATTACCATTGTACCCCCGGGGGGTAGGCCTATATAAACCCCCCGGTGCACCCATGCAAAGGGTTGGACTCTCATTCTAGACCTAGACACGAAACAAGGAGAAGAAGCAAGCTAAGCCAAGCCCTTCTTCCTCCTTCCACCCAAAACAGCTCAAGTAGCATTGTAGCTACTTGTTCACTTAGTAACCATGCGGAGACCCCGCAGAGCAGCAGTAGGGGTATTATCTCCCCGGAGAGCCCTGAAGCTGGGTAAGATTCGCCGGCGTGCATGTCTTCGCCTCATCCCGTTTCCAGGCACCAGCGATGTTCTATTGGCCCCCGCAATGATAAGCCACCTGTTGGCATATGTCGCTCCTACCACCCGACAATCAAGAACTCACATATATTCATGAAAACATAATAGGTTCAGATCTGAAATAATGGCACTCGGGCCCTAGTGACAAGCATTAAGCATAGCAAAGTCATAGCAACATCAATCTCAAAACATAGTGGATACTAGGGATGAAACCCTAACAACTCAATTACATGATAAATCTCATCTAACCCATCACCGTCCAGCAAGCCTATGATGGAATTACTCACGCACGGCGGTGAGCATCATGAAATTGGTGGTGGAGGATGGTTGATGATGACGACGGCGACGAATCCCCCTCTCCGGAGCCCCGAACGGTCTCCAGGTCAGCCCTCCCAAGAGGTTTTAGGGCTTGGCGGCGGCTCCGTATCGTAAAACGCGATGATTTCTTCTCTCTGATTTTTTTATCCAAAAGCAAATATATAGAGTTGGAGTTGGCGTCAAAGGGCATCCAGGGGGCCCACGAGGTAGGGGGCGCGCCCTAGGGGGGGGGCACCCCCACCCTCGTGAGAAGGGTGTGGCCCCCCTGGTCTTCATCTTTGTCGAGGATTTATTATTATTTTTTCTAAGATGTTCCGTGGAGTTTCAGGTCATTCCGAGAATATTTGTTTTCTGCACATAAAACAACACCATGGGAAATCTGTTGAAAACAGCGTCAGTCTGGGTTAGTTCCATTCAAATCATACAAGTTAGAGTCCAAAACAAGGGAAAAAGTGTTTGGAAAAGTAGATACGATGGAGACGTATCACCGCTGTCCAGTGATCCACTCCTGGATCACTATTGTACCCTCTTGCCAAACATATGGTGAGGTACACAGCATATCATACTTTGTAGAACCTATGACTGAGGCATAGGGAATGACTTTTTATTCACTTTTTATTTTCTGCCGTAGTCGGGTTTTTGAGTCTTTACTCAACTTCACACCTTGCAACACAGGCAAGAACTCCTGCTTTGACTGTTCCATTTTGAACTACTTCAAAATCTTGTCAAGGTATGTACTCATTGAAAATATATCAAGCGTCTTGATCTATTGATACGTCTCCAACGTATCTACTTTTCCAAACACTTTTGCCCTTGTTTTGGACTCTAACTTGCATGATTTGAATGGAACTAACCCGGACTAACTCTGTTTGCAGCAGAATTACCATGGTGTTATTTTTGTGCAGAAATAAAAGTTCTCGGAATGACCTGAAAATCAACGGAGATTATTTTTGGAATATATAAAAAATACCGGAAGAATAATCCACGTTAGGGGGCCCACACCCTATCCACGAGGGTGGGGGGCGTGCCCCCTGCCTCATGAGCCCCCTGACTCTCCACCGACCTCAACTGCAACTCCATATATTCATGTTCGGGGAGAAAAAAATCAGAGAGAAGGATTCATCGCGTTTTAAGATACGAAGCCGGCGCCAAGCCCTAATCTCTCTCGGGAGGGCTGATCTGGAGTCCGTTCGGGGCTCCGAAGAGGGGAATCCGTCGCCATCGTCATCATCAACCTTCCTCCATCACCAATTTCATGATGCTCATCGCTGTGCTTGAGTAATTCCATTGTAGGCTTGCTGGACGGTGATGGGTTGGATGAGATTTATCATGTAATCGAGTTAGTTTTGTTAGGGTTTGATCCCTAGTATCCACTATGTTCTGAGATTGATGTTGCTATGACTTTGCTATGCTTAATGCTTGTCACTAGGGCCTGAGTGCCATGATTTCAGATCTAAACCTATTATGTTTTCATGAATATATGTGAGTTCTTGATCTTATCTTGCAAGTCTATAGTCACCTACTATGTGTTATGATCCGGCAACCCCGAAGTGACAATAATCGGGACCACTCCCGGTGATGACCATAGTTTGAGGAGTTCATGTATTCACTATGTGTTAGTGCTTTGGTCCGGTACTCTATTAAAAGGAGGCCTTAATATCCCTTAGTTTCCAATAGGACTCCGTTGCCACGCGAGGGTAGGACAAAAGATGCCATGCAAGTTCTTTTCCATAAGCACATATGACTATATTCGGAATACATGCCTACATTACATTGATGAACTGGAGCTAGTTCTGTGCCACCCTATGTTATAACTGTTGCATGAATAATCGCATCCGACATAATTCTCCATCACCGATCCATTGCCTATGAGCTTTTCATATATTGTTCTTCACTTATTTACTTTTCCGCTGCTACTGTTACAATCACTATGAAACCCAAAAATATTACTTTTGCTACCGTTACCACTACTATCATATTACTTTGCTACTAAATACTTTGCTGCAGATATTAAGTTTCCAGGTGTGGTTGAATTGACAACTCAGCTGCTAATACTTGAGAATATTCTTTTGCGCCCCTTGTGTCGAATCAATAAATTTGGGTTGAATACTCTACCCTCGAAAACTGTTGCGATCCCCTATACCTGTGGGTTATCAAGACCATTTTCTAGCGCCGTTGCCGGGGAGCATAGCTCTATTCTTTGAGTCACTTGGGATTTAGATCTGCTTATCATTATGAAGAACTTGAGAGATCAAAGAACCAAGATTTTTCCCTCAACTAGGTGGGGAGGTAAGGAACTGCCATCTAGCTCCGCACTTGATTCACCTTCTGTTTTGAGTAAGCTTGCGACACCTAAACCCACTTCTGCTATTAATTCTGATATGTCGCATGTTATTGATGATGCCACTTCTGCTATGCATGATATTTATGATGAAACTACTTCTATGCTTGATACTACTGTGCCACTTGGTGAATTTCTTGATGAACAACTTGCTAGGGCTAGAGAGAATGAAATTATTGAAACTGATAATATTGATGAAAGTGATGATGAAGATTCTCCCCTAGATATGAATTGCCTGTTGTGCCTGAGGGTTATGTTATGGATGAAGAAACTGCTAGAGACTTTCTTGCCTGCAATGATAGAAGTGATCTTAAGAAACTATTAGATAAGCTGAAACAAAAATCTCTGAATGCTAGAATGAAATATGATCCTGCTTATGCTACTTCACCTATCTTTATTACTGATAAGGATTATGATTTCTCTTTTGATCCTGAGATAATTACTTTGGTTGAATCTGATCCTTTCTATGGCAATGAATCTGAAATGTTGTGGCACATCTTACTAAATTAAATGATATAGCTACCCTATTCACTAATGATGAGAAAACTCGCTACTATTATATCCTTAAATTATTTCTGTTCTCATTAAAGGGTGATGCTAAGATATAGTTTAATTCTCTTGATCCTGGTTGTGTGCGTAGTCCCTAGGATATGATTTACTACTTCTCTACTATATATTTCCCCGCTCATTAGAAATAAGCTGCTTTAAGGGAAATATATAATTTTGTGAAAATTGAAGAAGAGAGTCTCCCACAAGCTTGGGGGAGGCTTCTCCAATTACTTAATGCTTTGCCTGATCATCCTCTCAAGAAAAATGAAATACTTGATATCTTTTATAATGGACCAACCGATGCTTCCAGAGATTACCTGGATAGTTGTGCTGGTTGTGTTTTCAAGGTAAGAACTGTTGATCAAGCTGAATTGCAATTGAATAATATGTTGACCAATGAAAATAATTGGACACTTCCTGAACCAACTCCTAATCCAACTCCGAAGAAAAGGGGTATTCTATTTCTCAGTCCTGAAGATATGCAAGAGGCAAAGAAATCTGTGAAAGAAAAAGGTATCAAAGCTGAAGATGTTAAGAATTTACCTCCCATTGAAGAAATACATGATCTTAATTCATCACCTATTGAAGAAACACACGGTCTCGATAACCCGACACAGGTAGTAAAGGTAAACTCTCTCTATAGATATGATAAAGCTGAAATCCCTCCTGCTAAGCTTGCTAGCCAATGTTTGGATGAATTTGATAACTTTATGGTTAAGCAGGAAGATTTTAATGCTTATTTTGGTAGACAACTGAAACGCAATGCTTATATGACTGAACACTTGAGTGATTATATGGCTAGTGTTAAAGGTGAACTTAAACTTATTAGTAAACATACTTCTATGGTTACCACTCAAGAAGAACAAGTACTTAAAGCTCAGAATGATTTGCTCAATGAATTGAATAGTAAGAATAATGACTTTGCTGTTAGAGTTGCAACTAGAGGAGGTAAAGTGACTCAGGAACCTTTGTATCCTGAGGGCCACCCTAAGAGAATTGAGCAGGATTCTCAGAGAAATAACATTGATGCACCTAGTCTTTCTAAGAGGAAGAAAAAGAAAAATGATAGGACTTTGCATGCTTCTAGTGAACCTATTGTAGACACACCTGAGAATCCTAATGATATTTCTGTCTCTAATGCTGAAACACAATCTGGTAATGAACATGAACCTAGTGATAATGTTAATGATGATGTTCATCTTGATGCTCAACCTAGCAATAATAATGATGTAGAGATTGAACCTGCTGTTGATCTTGATAACCCACAATCAAAGAATCAACGTTCTGATAAGAGAGACTTTGTTGCTGGGAAGCACGGTAAAGAAAGAGAACCATGGGTTCAGAAATCCATGCCTTTTCCCCCTAAACTATCCAAGAAAAAGGATGCTAAGGATTTTGAGCGCCTTGCTGAAATGATTAGACCTATCTTTTTGCCTATGCGTTTGACTGATATGCTTAAAATGAATCCTTATGCTAAATATATGAAAGATATAGTTACTAATGAAAGAAAGATACCAGAAGCTGAAATTTCCACCATGCTTGCTAATTATACTTTTAAGGGTGGAATACCAAAGAAACTTGGAGATCCAGGAGTACCAACTATACCATGATCCATTAAAAGAAACTATGTTAAAACTGCTTTATGTGATCTTGGAGCCGGTGTTAGTGTTATGCCTCTCTCTTTATATCGTAGACTTGATTTGAATAAGTTGACACCTACTGAAATATCTTTGCAAACGGCTAATAAATCAACTGCTATACCTGTCGGTATTTGTGAGGATGTGCGTGTTGTGGTTGCAAAAGTTACTATTTTTACGGACTTTGTCATTCTTGATATTCCCGAGGTCGATAGTATGTCTATTATTCTTGGAAGACCCTTTTTTAATACTACAGGGGCTATTATTGATTGCACCAAAGGCAATGACACTTTCCGAGGAAACAACTTCAAGTCCACAGTATCAATTCTATTGGAAAAATTTCAAAAATCACTATTGGAGGTTTTAAATTCCCTCTTCCTACTGTCAAGAAGAAATATGATATTCTTATTGTTGGGGACATACATATCCCCGTTGTGGTAACATAGTGTTATTCGAAATTTCTCCGGTTCCATGTTATTCGGAATGAGTTTGTTAACAAGACTTGATCAACTTTGTTAGTGGATTCCTTTTGATGAGCATGAGATGGATGAAGTTAGAAGGCACAACCTTCTGTACCCTCTTTTTAATTTATGTTATTTATATTAAATAAAGCAAAAATAGTAATATCTTTCAGTTTTCTGAATTATCTGTGCAATAAAAAAATACCCCAAAAATAAAAGTTCTCCAAATGCCCTGAAATTTAAATATGATTTTTTCTGGAATATTTGAGAATACCTGGGACTGAGAACACATCAGGGGGAGCCAGCACCTGGCTACGAGGGTCCAGGGCGCGCCCCTTGCCTCATGGGCTGCTACCTCTTGAGCACTACGTTGGTTTTCCCTTGAAGAGGAAAGGGTGATGCAATAAAGTAGCGTAAATATTTCCCTCAGTTTTTGAGAACCAAGGTATCAATCTAGTAGGAGATCACGCTCGAGTCCCACGCACCTACACAAACAAATAAGAACCTCGCAACCAACGCGATAAAGGGGTTGTCAATCACTTCACGATCACTTACGAGAGTGTGATCTGATACATATGATGAGATAATATTTTTGGTATTTTTATGATAAAGAGAAATAAAGATGCAAAGTAAAATAAACGGCAATAGAAATAGCTAAGTGTTGGAAGATTATTATGATGGAAGATAGACCCGGGGGCCATAGGTTTCACTAGTGGCTTCTCTCAAGAGCATAAATATTACTGTGGGTAAACGAATTACTGTCGAGCAATTGATATAATTGAGCATAGTTATGAGAATATCTAGGCATGATCATGTATATAGGCATCACGACCGTGACAAGTAGACCGAAACGATTCTGCATCTACTACAATTACTCCACACATCGACCGCTATCCAGCAAGCATCTAGACTATTAAGTTCATAAGAACAGAGTAATGCTTTAACTAAGATGACATGATGTAGAGGGATAAACACATGCAATATGATATAAACCCCATCTTTTTATCCTCGATGGCAACAATACAATACGTGCCTTGCCGCCCCTACTGTCACTGGGAAAGGACACCGCAAGATTGAACCCAAAGCTAAGCACTTCTCCCATTACAAGAAAGATCAATCTAGTAGGCCAAACCAAACTGATAATTCGAAGAGACTTGCAAAGATAAACCAACCATACATAAAAGAATTCAGAGGAGATTCAAATATTGTTCATAGATAAAGTTGATCATAAATCCACAATTCAACGGTTCTCGACAAACACACCGCAAAAGAAGATTACATCGAATAGATCTCCAAGAAGATCGAGGAGAACTTTGTATTGAGATCCAAAGAGAGAGAAGAAGCCATCTAGTTAATAACTATGGACCCAAAGGTATGAAGTAAACTACTCACACATCACCGGAGAGGCCATGGAGTTGATGTAGAGGCCCTCCGTGATCAATGCCCCCTCTAGCAGAGCTCCGGAAAAGGCCCCAAGATGGGATCTCTCGGGTACAGAAGGTTGTGGCGGTGGAATTAGGTTTTCGTGGTGCTCCTGGATGTTTGGGGGTACGTGGATATATATAGGAGGAAGAAGTACGTCGGTGGAGAAACGAGGGGACCACGAGGGTGGAGGGCGCGCCCCCTGCCTCGTGGCCTCCTCGATTGTTTCTTGACACCCACTCCAAGTCTCCTTTATCACGTTTGTTGAGAAAATCACGTTCCCAAAGGTTTCATTCCGTTTGGACTCCGTTTGATATTCCTTTTCGATGAAACTCTTAAATAGGCAAAAAAACAACAATTTGGGTTGGGCCTCCGATTAGTAGGTTAGTACCAAAAATGATATAAAAGTGTAGAATAAAGCCCATTAACATCCAAAATAGATAATATAATAGCATGGAGCAATCAAAAATTATAGATACGTTGGAGACGTATCAAGCATCCCCAAGCTTAATTCTTGCTCGTGCTCGAGTAGGTAAATGATAAAAAAATGAATTTTTGATGTGGAATGCTTTCTAACATATTTCTCAATTGAATTTTTCTTTATTGTGTCATGAATGTTCAGATCCGAAAGATTCAAGAGAAAAGTTTAATATTGACATAAAAATGATAATACTTCAAGCATACTAACTAAGAAATTATGTATTCTCAAAATAACATGGCCAAAGAAAGTTATCCCTACAAAATCATATAGTCTGGCTATGCTCTATCTTCAACACACAAAATATTTAAATCATGCACAACCCCAATGACAAGCCAAGCAATTGTTTCATACTTTTGATGTTCTCAAACTTTTTCAATCTTCACGCAATACATGAGCGTGAGCCATGGACATAACACTATATGTGGAATAGAATGGTGGTTGTGGAGAAGACAAGATAGGAGAAGATAGTCTCACATCAACTAGGCGTATCAACGGGCTATGGAGATGCCCATTAATAGATATCAATGTGAGTGAGTAGGGATTGCCATGCAACAGATGCACTAGAGCTATAACTATATGAAATCTCAACAAAAGAAACTAAGTGGGTGTGCATCCAACTCGCTTGCTCATGAAGACCTAGGGCATTTTGAGGAAGCCCATCATTGGAATATACAAGCAAAGTTCTATAATGAAAAATTCCCACTAGTATATGGAAGTGATATCTCATAGGAGACTCTATATCATGAAGATCATGGTGCTACTTTGAAGCACAAGTGTGGAAAAAGGATAGTAGCATTGTCCCTTCTGTCTTTTTCTCTCATTTTTTTGGGCCTTCTCCCTTTTTTTATGGCCTTCCTTTTTTTTCGTTCGGAGCCTCATCCCGACTTGTGGGGGAATCATAGTCTTCATCATCCTTTCCTCACTTGGGACAATGCTCTAATAATGACGATCATCACACTTTATTGACTTACAACTCAAGAATTACAACTCGATACTTAGAACAAAATATGACTCTATGTGAATGCCTCCGGCGGTGTACCGGGATGTGCAATGACGCATGAGTGACATGTATGAAGAATTATGAATGGTGTCTTTGCCACAAATACGATGTCAACTACATGATCACGCAAGCTATATGACAATGATGAAGCGTGTCATAATAACGGAATCGTGGAAAGTTGCATGGCAATATATCTCGGAATGGCTATGGAAATGCCATAATAGGTAGGTATGGTGGCTGTTTTGAGGAAGGTATATGGTGGGTGTATGATACCGGTGAAAAGTGCGCGGTATTAGAGAGGCTAGCAATGGTGGAAGGATGAGAGTGCGTATAATCCATGGACTCAACATTAGTCATAAATAACTCATATGCTTGTTGCAAAAATCTACAAGTTATCGAAGCAAAGTATTATGCGCATGCTCCTAGGGGGATAGATTGGTAGGAAAAGATCATCGCTTGTCCCCGACCGCCACTCATAAGGAAGACAATCAATAAATAAATCATGCTCCGACTTCATCACATAACAGTTCACCATATGTGCATGCTACGGGAATCACAAACTTTAACACAAGTATTTCTCAAATTCATAACCACTCAACTAACATGACTCTAATATCACCATCTCCATATCTCAAAACAATTATCAAGTATCAAACTTCTCATAGTATTCAATGCACTTCTATGAAAGTTTTTATATTATTCCTAAAAGCAAATTTCCATGTTGTTCTAAAGTACTCTCAAAATAATATAAGTGAAGTATGAGAGATCAATTATTTCTATAAAATGAAACCACCACCGTGCTCTAAAAGGTATAAGTGAAGCACTAGAGCAAAAACTATATGGCTCAAAAGATATAAGTGAAGCACATAGAGTATTCTAATAAATTTAAAATCATGTGAGTCTCTCTCAAAAGGTGTGTACCGCAAGGATGATTGTGGTAAACATAAAAAGCAAAGACTCAAATCATACAAGACGCTCCAAGCAAAACACATATCATGTGGTGAATAAAAATATAGCTCCAAGTAAAGTTACTGATAGACGAAGACGAAAGAGGGGATGCCTTCCGGGGCATCCCCAAGCTTAGGCTATTGCCACTCCTTGTTCCATAATCCATCATATCTTTACCCAAAACTTGAAAACTTCACAACACAAAACTTAAATAGAAAATCTCGTGAGCTCCGTTAGCGAAAGAAAAGAAAACACCACTTCAAGGTACTATAATGAACTCATTCTTGATTTATATTGGTGTTAATCCTACTATATTCCAACTTCTCTATGGTTTATAAAACTTTTACTAGCCATAGATTCATCAAAATAAGCAAACAACACACGAAAAACAGAATCTGTCAAAAACAGAATCTGTCAAAAATAGAACAGTCCGTAGTAATCTGTAGCTAAAGCAAACTTCTGGAACCCCAAAAATTCTAAAATAAATTTTTGGACGTGAGGAATTTATATATTAATCATCTGCAAAAAGAATTAACTAAACAGCGATTTCCAAATAAAAATGGCATCAATTCTCGTCAGCGCTAAAGTTTCTGTTTTTTACAGCAAGATAAAAAAGACTTTCCCCAAGTCTTCCCAACGGTTCTACTTGGCACAAACACTAATTAAACACAAAAAACTGTAACATCCTAAATTTTCAATTTGGAATGTTATACACTAGATCATCATTGCATATCATATTTATTGCATTTTGGTTGATCCTAGAAATTTTTCGCAACTCAAGGACCCTCGGAGAGAGTTGGGGATTTCGTTATTTTCATATGTGAGTTGTCTCAAATTTTGAAAATAGTATCTTTTGATTTTATTTATTTTATCTTCAATTATTTCTATTACAAAAATATGAGAGAGGGAATAAAATGACTTTCCCAAAATAAAGAAATATTGAGGATTTAATAAAAAATCAAATAAGTGTTCATCCTGTGCGGCTTGATTTAATATATGAGTTGGTTTTATTTGTTATTTTATTTGAATTTAGGAAAAATGCGCGTTTTTCAAAATTGCATTTAGGCCCCAAATTAATGTTCATCCTGTGCGGCTTGATTTTAGAAGCCGGAGAAAATTTATTTCGGGATTTTTGGAGTCCGTTTAGTAGTCCTTTTATTTTTTCCGAGCGTAAGTATTTAAAAAAACGTCCGAACCGACCTACGGGCCGTGCTAGGCCCGGAATCCTCCGGCCTCAGCCCTTATAAGCCGCCGGCCCACCCCGGGCCGAAACCCTAGCCGCCGCCCGCCTTTCGCCGACGTCGCCTTTCGCCGCCGCCGCCTTCCGGCGCCGCCGCCCTTGCCGCCGCCCCGCACCGCCCCACCGGACCCCGCCGCTGCCGCCTCGCTGGAGCCACCGCCACCCATCTCGCCGCCGAGTCACCGAGGTTGACCCGCTGGTTTTCGTTCGGTTTTCGCCGGTTTTCATTCGGTTTTTTTAGTTTCGTTTTTTTCTTTAGATCGGTTTTTTTGGTTTAGGCTAATTAGCGAGCGTTCGCTCGTTCGTTCGTTTTAACGAACGCGTTCTTCGTTTAGATTCAGTTAACGAATGTTCGTTCGTTAAACTGTTCGTCAGTTTTCTTTTTCTTGGATTAAATCCGCGATTTTTCCGATCGGGACTTCTGATCCGATTTTCGTTTTAGTCTAACTTTTCGCGCGTTTATCAGAATCAGGCGATTCAAGCACCTGGAGTTTCGTCTCGAAACCCTCTTTCCGTTTAACCAACTTAAACAAGTTTTTGTCACTGTAAAATATTGCCTTAGATCCAGAATAGTAAACGAAGCCTGTTTCTTTTGCCTTTTGTCTTTCGTTGCTTCGTTCGATTTGACTCTTTTTGCCAACCAGAGTTCTTAAGTTGAACTTTCTGGTTAGATCTCTTATTTGAGTTTTACCTGCCCATTAGTGAATACTTATTGTATGCTTGTTTGTTTGCGATAGAGTACCTAGAGTGCGCCGCTTGCTACTTCGAATCGCTAGGTTTCCCGGACCATCAGCAAGGCAAGTAACACTTTGATCATGTTTTTCCCACTACCCAGTTTTATTGCATTAGATCAATCCTTACACATTGCATGATTAGGATCTAATTAAATTGTGGGTTTGGGAAGTAGTTGAGGTAGTACCTATTACCTGTTTATTATCAAACCTTTGGGAGTTACTTCTACGTTTGCTTAATATGCCATGCTATGCTAGTAGACGTGGATTGGGTGAGTGTATCCATGACAGATGTGAGATTGTTAATTAATTGTTTATTTATGGTGGAAACTTAAACACACATCTGGGTGGATTGAGGTACCTGTGTATTCCAGGATTGCCTGTTTTTCTTTACGGACCGCCACCCAGGCTCAAAGGGATCATGAGATTATTCATGCTAGAAACTTCCGTGTGCAGCCACAAGCTATTATGGGCTCTAGCATAGTTGATTAAGTTGTGCAAACTCTTAAAGTGGTAGACTAGCAGATGTAGGGGATGTAGGTGGTACGGTGTACCCATCGTAAGGTGCTAGCGCTTCTGAAAGACTATGTCTCGGTCATCCGTTTCTCAAACACCATGTAGTGCGAGAAATCCAACGGAGGAGATCGAGTCTTGTGGGGAAAAGTGCGCAAACCTCTGCAGAGTGTATAAAGTAATAATGGTTAGCCGTGTCCCCGGTTATGGACATCTTGAGTATCTAGTACCCAGATTATCATGTGAATCTCAACATGTTACTATAAATTAATTTTGATGGGTTTGTTTAATGATGATGCTTAATTGGGATTGAGAATGCTATCAACCATTCTCAATGTTTAACAACCACAATGATAGTTAAATAAATTTATTACTTTGCAGTAGGGAAAAATTGGCTTTACACAAAATTGTAACCATAGAGCTTTCCACCAGCCAAATATGCATATAGAATAACTGTTTCATTCCATTACTCTCTATGTGTTACTTTGCCAACATATTCCATGTGCTGACCCGTTTTGGGCTGCAACGTTAATGTTGCAGACTTTTCAGACGATGATTAAGGAGTTTTAGGTCATGGTTCTATACTCAGTGATGCCGTTGGAATTGATGGACTCACTTATCTTCCAAGCCTTCCGCTGTTATCGTTATTAGATGGCCTTAAGCCATATTTATTGTAATAAGTTCTCTATTGAGACACTCGATGTAATAAGTGTGTGATTGCTACTCTGTTATAAATCCTTCAAGTCCTATGTGGTGTCAGCACTACTGATCCAGGGATGACACCGGAGCACAGAAATTGGACCGTTTGAGGTCTGGTCGCTACAAGATGGTATCAGAGCACACGCTAACTGTAGGACACGACCACTAAGCTAAAGACCTAGATCACTACTCACTCTCTTCTCTTTCCGTCTTCTCATCTTCTCTACTCTTTTAGGATGGCGGATGCAAGGAATAAGTTCACTCAACCGGATGAAGATACACCCTTTGGACGTCATTTGAAGGAAGTCACTAGATATCTAAACATAGGAGTACCAAACTTCACTAGCACCTACAACGCCACTTTACCCGAAGAAGAGTGCTGGATGGTTCAAGTTCAAGTTCCAGGAAGGACGTTCATGCCAGTCACTGAGCCCATAGAGTTTTCTTTTGATGCACCAACTTGGAGTCTAGGAAAGAGCATGGCAGCTCACATCGCGATGGGACGCATTGGAGAAGTCTACCAGAATGATCTGAAGGATACTATATACCAGATTTGTGGGCGCCGAGATGAGCACTGGGAGATGATCAGCACCAGAAAGGATAGATCAATTGCAGCTTTTATCCAGGAGTTAAACCAACACATTCGACGTTAGGAGAACCAGATGTGCGCCGACATGATAGATCTGAAGAAGGCAAGGACAAGAATCAAGGAACTGGAGGAAGAACTCAAGGCTACTCGTGAAGATTATGAAGAGGAAATTGGAGTATTAGTGGATAAGAACGCTGACCTAACAATAAAGATTGGAATATTTATAGGAGGCCCTACACCAGTAGAAGAAGACGAAGAACCCAAGGAGATTCGCCCAGTAGACTACATCATCATCGACGACACCGACTCGGATCCAGATGATAGCGATGATGACTACGTTGATGAAGCTGGAGCAGATATCATGGAGTCTGCAACCGAAGAATATTTGTAGTAGATCACCTCATCAGTAGTAGTAGTCCACCATGTGAATATTATAGTCCGAGCACTTTTGCGATAGTTAGATCGATTGTATGCCCTTGTTTGATTGATTGAATGAAGTGAATTGTTTGCTTTTGCCTCATGTGCATATGGGTAGTGTCTTCTCTTTAGACCCCCTCTATTCTTAAATCTCATCTTTTCTAAAAACCCTCAGATGCCTCCGAGACGTGACCCCGGATTTACCTTCCCACCGAAGCTCACCCAGTTGATCCAGCAGCTGAACACATTGATGCAGTTACTAGTCCAGAATCAGAATCAAGGGAATAACAACAACAACCCACCACCACCACCACCACCTGTTGATCACTTAGCCCGTTTTCTTAGGCTGAATCCGCCAGTGTTTTCCAGTAGCACCGAGCCGATAGTAGCATATGATTGGCTCCGCAAGACAGCTAGAGAGTTGACCACAGCATGATGCATGGATGCGGAGAAGGTGAAGTTTGCCGCACATCAGCTTGAAGGACCCGCAACATTATGGTGGGATAATTTCACAGCCACTTTCCCTATCGACACTGTCACATGGGACCAGTTTCAGCAGGCTTTTTGAACTGCCCATGTTTCAGCAGGAGCTATGGCCATGAAGAAGCAAGAGTTTCTCAACTTGTGCCAAGGAGGACGGACAGTTGGCCAGTATGTGGAGGACTTCAGTAAATTAGCACGTTACGCCCCAGATGACGTTCCTACGGATGCAGCTAAGCAGGAGAAGTTTCTAGAAGGGCTGAATGATGAGTTGAGCATGCAGTTGATGGTAGCCACCTTCAACAACTACCAGGAGTTGGTAGGTCGTGCTCTCATGGTTGAAGGGAAGCAGCAGCAGATTGAGAATCGCAAGAGGAAGTATGGACAAGGGAAGCACAATTCAGGAGCTCAGCAGAAGCCATGGTTTACCCCTAGACCGGGAGGACATTTTCAGCATACCCATGGAGGAGGTAGCTCGCACAATGTCGGAGTAAATAGCCATGGGTAGCCTAGCCGGCTTCCCCTGGACCATCAGAAAAAATTACAAGCCTGGCCGACTTTCAAGCAGATTCAAGACCTAGGGCCGCCTCCCCCCTCAGCCGGCTACCTCCTAGGCCGGCTTCGGGGGCGGCCCGCCCTTTACCCTCATGAAGATAGCTGTGGATGGCCGACTACGGCAAGGCCGGCTAAAGCCAGGCCGGCTACAGCATGGCCGGCTACGAGAAAGCCGGCTCCCATAAAGCAGTCAAAGCCGTACCCGCAATGTACGCGTCCACCCTGCGATGATGAAGTGGGGCGTGGCTACAGTGGAGCCTGCCACCCCCAAGACCCGGAGCACGCCTGGTACAGTGCGCCGTACGGGTGGCCACGACCCGTCCAGCGCGGCACTGTTGCCACGGCGGCTCCGACGCTGTCCACGACGGGCCGTCAGCGTGACCCCCGAGGCGGTGGGCCCCTTCGGGCAGAGAGATGCCGAAGTCGGCCGCACCTCCTCTCAAGCCGGCAAGATAGAGGGCCGGCTTCCCATAGCCGGCCTGCCACTTTCCTCGAAGGAGACGCCCATTAAGGAGACAAGATACGGTGGGGCTACAGTAATCGCCCGCCAAGGCGGCGTTACTGTAGCCACTCTTACCCCGACCAAGCCTGCGTCAACAGCACGGAGCAACAGTAACCAGCCACCGACCAGGCCCTGGCCTGCGGGGCCTGCCTGTCGACCAAGGAGCCGGCAGCCGGCGGGACCCACCAGTCGGCGGGCCCCAGTAGCCGGCGCAGAAGCCGGCAAGCATAGTCACAGACAGCTGGGCCCCGCGCCCAGCTGGATTACCATTGTACCCCCGGGGGGTAGGCCTATATAAACCCCCCGGTGCACCCATGCAAAGGGTTGGATTCTCAAGTTAGACCTAGACACATACAAGGAGAGGAAGCAAGCTAGCTGAGCCCTTCTTCCTCCTTCCACCCAAAACAGCTCAAGGAGCGTTGTAGCTACTTGTTCATTTAGTAACCATGCGGAGACCCCGTAGAGCAGCAGTAGGGGTGTTATCTCCTCGGAGAGCCCTGAAGCTGGGTAAGATCCGCCGGCGTACATGTCTATGCCTTATCCCGTTTCCAGGCACTGGCGATGTTTTATTGGCTCCCACAATGATAAGCCACCCGTTGGCATATGTCGCTCCTACCACCCGACACACAACCACAATGGCACCAAGAATGGTAATGGGAATGGAGGAAGCAATGGCCAGAACTGCCCCAACCCATCAACCCCAGCCAAGAGAGACCTGAGCCAACTCACTTTCTTTAAGTGCCAGAAGACCGGACATTATGCCAATGAATGTCCTGAATCCTAGAATGGAAATGGCAATGGAAGCTCTGGGAAGAAGCCGAACCCTTTCAATAGGGGACAGGTGAACCACGTTAACATGGAGGAGGTTGAAGAGCAGCCGGATGCAGTAATCGGTAAGTTTTTGGTTAAGTCATTTACTGCACTTGTTCTTTTCGATACTGGTGCATCGCATTCATACATATCAACGGGATTTGTGGATAAGTATAAACTGCCAACCCAAGCCCTTAGGTCACCCATGTTAGTAACCTCGCCTGGAGCAGAATATATGGCTAGTCTATGGTGTGATTGGTTACCATTAAGGATTGGTAACTACGTATTTCCATCAGACCTAATAGTGTTGGAATCTCAAGGATTGGATGTGATATTAGGCATGGATTGGTTGTCAAAGTATGAAGGGAATATTGAATGTGCTAGTAAGTCAATTTTGCTTACCACCCCAGAAGGGAGAAGGATCAAGTATGTATCCCGACATGTGCCAAAGAGGACTCAAGCAAATTGTTTAACAGGAGTTGTGCAGGAGACCTGTTCTGGACGGGAACCCTTTTCCTTCCCCGCGAGCGTAGCCAGCCCGGCTCGCCCGATGGCGCTTGCCGCGACGCGCTGCATGGCATCACCAACATCTGCGCGGCGAGCAGCCTCGCCGATCTCTTCGACAAGGCCCGCATCTCCCACGAGCTTGCCTCTGATGCGGGCACCGATCACCTCGCCAACCTCCTCGGCCAGCTCCACGTCTCCAGCGAGCCCGCTGCGGATTTGGAGTCGGTTGGCTCCACCGACCCGATGCCTGTCGACTCCGACACGGCATCCTACGACACCTTCCCCACCAACGTCACGATCTACAACGACCCGCTCCCTTCGGCTGGTGATCGCGATTCTGACACTACCAAGGTGATGGTTATCGGCCTCGACGACCCGACTGACGAGGGCGCCCGCGACGCCCCACGCGCGGCAGCCCACGACTTGTCCGCCCCCCTTCCGGCTGACGCCAACGACGAAGTACTGGAGGCACGCCGCCTCGCCCTCCTCGCGGAGGGCCGGCGGCTGGCCTCCGTAAGACGCCTCACCGAGGCCTACCAGCGCGAAGCTGACAGCGCCGCCTTCGGCACGCCGGCTCCGGCTGGCCCAAGCCGGAACGGTGCTGTCAGGCAACGCGGCGCCATCATCGCCGACACGCTTGGAGTCGATCGCCCGGTTTACGCCACCCCGCTCGAGAATCTGCGCGCTGCCCAGGCGGCCGTAGACGAGCTGGACGGCTTGGAAGCCGAAGACCTCCCCCACATGACGCGGCGCATACAGCAACTAATCGATGCAGCCGCACGGCGGCACGAAGCTTACGCCTGCGCGGGGAGCCCTCCCCCGCGCCGCGATCATGGCGCGACTTCCCGATCGCTGACTACGAGCAACACCCGCGCGCGGCGCGAGAAAGAGCCGGCTTCCAGCCGAAGCCGGACCCAAATCTCCATCGAGCGAGACGCGGACGGCCGCCCCCGAGCCATGGAATGGCGGGGCACCCCGCCTCCACCTCGAGCTCGCGGAGAGAGATATCCCACCCCGCCTCCAGTGGCGCACCCGACTCTCAGCGGCCGGCTTGGTCGCCGCGAGGGAGTCGGCGAAAACGACGCCCGCCACCGGATCGACCGCTTGGCCAGATCCCTAGCGCTAGAAGAAGAAGATGATGTCGGCCCGCCCTGCTTTGGCCCCCGCATCCGCGACGAGCCCTTCCCCAAAGGGTTCTCGCTCCCAAGAGACACGCCCAAGTACAACGGCTCGGTGAAGCCGGAAGACTGGCTAACCGACTACTCCACAGCCGTCAGCATCGCCAATGGCAAACGGCGCGTTGTCGTAAAGTACGTGCCTCTCATGCTGCAAGGCATGACACGGACTTGGCTTAACAGCCTCAAGCCTCTCAGCATCAACAGCTGGGTGGATTTCATTGAAGCCTTCGTTCGCAACTTCACCAACACCTACAAGCGGGCTCCCAAGCCCAGACAGCTCTCCCTGTGCGTACAGGGCCCAGCCGAGTCCACTCGCGACTACCTCACGCGTTGGGCCGAGCTCCGCAACTCCTGCGAAGGGGTGCACGAGGTGCAAGCCATCGAATACTTCACTGCCGGGTGCCGAGAGGGCACCCTCCTCAAGCACAAGCTTCTCTGCGATGAGCCGACTACCCTCGACGAGCTCCTGAACATCGCAGACAAGTACGCCACCGCCGACTCCTTGATGAAGACCGAGCTCCGGGTGGAGCCGTCCGGAAAAGTGCTCAATCTGGCGCCCCAAGCACTGACTGGCGATTCCGGCCGACGCCAACACCAGAACGATCAGAAGCGCAAGGGCCCTGCGCCGCCTCCCGCTAGCCGGCAGGTGGCCACGGTCGAAGATACGCCGCCCGAGGGGCGGCCCGCGCCCAAGAAACCCAAGGGCGGCCGGGCGGCTTGGCAGCCGGCCTTCTCCTACGAGCAAACCCTTGATGGCCCGTGCAAGTTCCACAGCGGCGCGAAGCCGTCCAACCATACAACCCGGAAGTGCAACTGGCTCGCCAGAATCTCCAAGGGCGAAGTGCTCACGCCGACTCCGCATGCCGGCCCGCCGCCTCCGGCTCCGCCGCCCAAGGCCGCTCGGCCCGCGGTCGACGCCGTGCAGGACGAGTTCCCTGATGAGCAAGCATCTTACGTTGTCTTCACGAGCCAGCCCGAAGACCGGCGCAGCAAGCGCCGAGAGCAACAAGAAGTCAATGTGGCCGCCACCAACCCAGCCGGCCACATGCATTGGTCAGAGAAATCCATCAGTTGGAGCCGGGCCGACCACCCAGAGGTGATGCCGTCTCCCGGCTCCTACGCTTTGGTCCTGGAGGCCACCCTTGCGACGGACACGCGTGCCACCCGCTTCTCCCACGTGCTGATCGACGGTGGAAGCAGCATCAACATCCTGTACCGCGACACCATGGAGAACCTAGGTGTCAAGGCAAAGCAGCTTGCGCCGACTCGAACGGTGTTCCACGACATTGTACCCGGTTTGTCCTGCGCCCCCATCGGCAAAATCAAGATCGACGTACCCTTTGGGGGCAAGGATCATTTCCGCTGGGAAGCAATCTGGTTCGAGGTGGTGGACCTGGAGAGCCCTTTCGATGCCTTGCTTGGCTGACCCGCCTTGGCCAAGTTCATGGCGGTCCCCCACTACGCGTACCTCAAGATGAAGATACCAAGCTCCAAGGGCGTCATCACCATCGCCGGCGACTACAAGAAGTCCACCGACTGCGCCGCGGCCAGCAGCCGGCTAGCCGAATCCCTCATGATTGCCGAGGAGAAGAAGACGCGGAACAGGGTCGTGGCCCTGGCCAGCAAGCAACTAAACCAACCCGCCGACTCCAAGGAGTATGATGCCCAAGGATCTTTCCAGCCGGCCAAGGAGACCAAGAAGATACAGCTCGACCCCGAGCACCCCGAGAGGTTTGCCGTCATTGGGGCGAGCCTGGATAGCAAATAGGAAGGCGAGCTCGTTGATTTCCTCCGTGAGAATCAGGATATCTTTGCATGGTCCCCCAAGGACATGCCGGGTGTTCTGAAGGATTTCACCGAGCACAAATTACATGTGCGGGAGGATGCCAAACCAGTCAAGCAGCCTCTCCGCCGACTGTCAGAGGAGAAGAGAAGGATCGTAGGGGAGGAGATAGCCCGGCTTCTTGCAGCCGGCTTCATCAGGGAAGTTTTCTTCCCCGAGTGGGTTGCGAACCCGGTTCTCGTGCTGAAAAAGAATAACAAGTGGCGCATGTGTATAGATTACACAAGCCTCAACAAAGCCTGCCCAAAAGATCCCTTCACTCTGCCCAGGATTGATCAAGTGATAGACTCCACAGCCGGATGCGAGCTGTTGAGCTTTTTGGATGCCTATTCGGGATACCACCAGATAAAGCTGAACCCGGATGACCGACTGAAGACCACCTTCATCACGCCGTTTGGAGCCTTCTGCTACCTGACCATGACGTTCGGCTTGAGGAATGCCGGCGCCACTTTTCAGCGTTGCATGCAGAAGTGCCTCCTCACGCAGCTCGGCAAGAACGCCCACGTCTACGTGGATGATATTGTGGTGAAGACGGAGAAGCGTGGCACTCTGCTGGAAGACTTGAAGGAGACATTCGAGAACCTGCGCCGGTTCCGAATCAAGCTCAACCCTGAGAAATGCGTGTTCGGAGTGCCAGCCGGCCAGCTCCTAGGCTTTCTGGTCTCCGAACGCGGCATAGAGTGCAACCCTGTGAAGATCAAGGCCATCGAGAGGATGGCGGTCCCAACCAAGCTTAGAGAGATTCAGAAGTTCACTGAGTGCCTGGCGTCTCTCAACCGCTTCATCAGCTGGCTTGGAGAGAAAGCCCTCCCTCTCTACCGCCTCATGAAGAAGAGTATCCACTTTGAGTGGAATGACCAGGCCGACCAAGCTTTCCACGAGCTGAAGAAAATGCTGTCCACGCCGCCTGTCTTGGCGGCGCCGACTGAGAAGGAGCCCATGCTCCTTTATATTGCCGCCACTAGCCGGGTGGTCAGCACCGTCATTGTGGTCGAACGCCCCGAAGAAGGCCGAGCCCAGCCGGTCCAGAGGCCGGTTTATTACCTGAGCGAGGTGCTGTCCGCCTCGAAACAGAATTACCCGCACTACCAGAAGATGTGCTACGGCGTGTACTTCGCCACCAAGAAGCTGAAGCCGTACTTTCAAGAACATCCCATCACGGTCGTATGCACTGCCCCGCTGGCCGAGATCATAGGCAGCCGGGATGCATCCGGCCGGGTGGCTAAATGGGCCATCGAGCTGGCCCCCTACACGATCTTCTACCAGCCCCGCACCGCCATCAAGTCGCAAGCGCTGGCCGACTTCCTCGTCGACTGGGCCGAGACCCAGTACTTACCGCCAGCTCCCGACTCCACCCGTTGGCGCATGCACTTTGACGGATCAAAGATGCGCACCGGCTTGGGAGCCGGCGTCGTCCTTACCTCTCCTAAGGGCGACAAGCTCAGATACACGCTGCAGATCCACTTCGCCACCTCCAACAATGTAGCCGAGTACGAGGCGCTCATACACGGGCTCTGGCTTGCCAAGGAACTCGGCATCCGCCGGATCCTGTGCTATGGCGACTCGGATTTGGTGGTTCACCAATCTTCTGGCGACTGGGACGCCAAGGATGCAAACATGGCGAGCTACCGTTTCCTAGTGTAGCAAATCAGTGGATACTTCGATGGATGTGAATTCCTCCATGTATCGCGAGCCGACAACGAGCCAGCAGATGCTCTGGCCCGAATAGGCTCCACGCGCCAAGCAATACCAACCGGCGTCGCCCTGCAGCGCCTCCTCAAGCCATCCATCAAGCCGTCTCCGGAATCCGACTCCATCTTCGTGCCGCCTAACCCCGATGGGGCCGGGTCCGGCTCGAAGAATCAAGCAGCCGGCCCGGGGACTTCAATACTCGGATCGGGGACTCCAGTACCCGGCTCGGGGACTGCTGCACCCGGCTCGGGGACTGCGGTAGCCGGCCCGGGGACTGCGGTAGCCGGCCTGGGGACTGCGGTAGCCGGCCCGGGGACTGCGGTAGCCGGCCCGGGGACTTCTTCAGCACAGCAAGTGGCGGCCGACTCCAGCACTTCATTACCCAGCCCGCCCACCCTGGTGGCTGTAGCCACATTGGTGGCAGGGGAAGTCGCAGCTCCGTCATGGGCCCAAACCATCCGCAACTTTTGGTGAACCAAGATCTGCCGGCTGATGAAACCGAAGCGAGACAAGTCCAGCGCCGAGCCGGAGCATACACAATCGTCAACAGGGAGCTTGTCAAGCGCAGCGTCACCGGAGTCTTACAGCGATGCGTCGAACAGGAGAAAGGAATTGCAATCCTCAGGGATATACACCAAGGAGAGTGCGGCCACCACGCCGCATCAAAATCACTTGTCGCCAAAGCCTTGCGCCACGGTTTCTTCTGGACGACTGCTTTGGACGACGCCAAAGAGCTAGTCAAACACTGCAAAGGCCGCCAGCTTTTCAGCTCCCAGCAACACATGCCGGCTTCGGCACTCAAGACCATTCCCATCACCTGGCCCTTTGCCGTCTGGGGATTGGATATGGTGGGCCCATTCAAGACGGCGCGCGGCGGCATGACACATTTGCTCGTCGCCGTCGACAAATTAACCAAGTGGATTGAGGCGAAGCCGATCAAGAAGCTGAATGGGCTGACTGCGGTGACTTTCATCGCAGATATAACAACCCGGTACGGCGTACCGCACAGCATCATCACCGACAACGGCACGAATTTTGCCAAAGGTGCCTTGGCACGGTTCTGCGCTGCACAAGGTATCCGGCTGGACCTTGCGTCAGTCGCCCACCCGCAGTCAAACGGCCAAGTGGAGCGAGCAAATGGCCTCATCCTATCCGGCATCAAGCCCCGACTGGTCGTACCTCTGGAGCGTTCAGCCGGCTGTTGGCTCGATGAGCTGCCGGCTGTCCTATGGAGTCTGCGTACTACCCCCAACAGATCAACCGGCTTCACCCCTTTCTTCCTTGTATATGGTGCCGAGGCAGTCGTCCCAACAGATATCGAGTTCGACTCGCCTTGGGTAACCATGTACACGGAAGCGGAAGCCAAAGAAGCAAGAGAAGACGGCGTCGACCTGCTGGAAGAAGGCCGGCTGTTAGCCCTCAGCCGGTCTGCCATCTACCAGCAGGGTTTTGCGCCGCTACCACAGCCGGAGGGTTCGACCAAGATCCTTCCAGGAGGGCGACCTTGTGCTCCGGCTGATCCAGCGAACAGCCGGCCAGCACAAGCTCGCAGCCCCCTGGGAGGGCCCCTTCGTCGTCAGAAGAGCTGTAGGCAACGATGCCTACTACCTCATCGACGCGCAGAAGCCGAAGGCACGCAAGAGAGACGACTCCGGCAAGGAGTCGGAGCGACCATGGAATGCAAATCTTCTTCGAAAGTTTTACAGTTAAAATGCAGTATGTATTATGTCCACTTTTGTATTAAGTACGAAACAATAGGCTCCCCGAGGAGGACTCGGGGACTGCCATCCTTTATTTTATGAATGAAAGTTATCATGCGTATGATATCACCTGCTCATTTATTTTGTCCGGCACCGGGTTCGACGAGTCGGCCCGGGGACTAGCCGACTGGAGTTATATTAGGAGCCCTACCCGCAGTCAGACAAGTAATGTGCCGACACCCAGGCTTGGCTCTTGCCAAAATCGCAGTTCGAAGAACCGACTGCCCGGCTGGCAAGAGTCATAAGCCGGAAAGGGTGCGCACACGAAAAATGGCTAGGGACTAATGGGCTTATATATAACAAAAGCCGGCTTGCCGCCTCCCGCCGACCGACTACCAGAGTAGCCGGCCGGCCGGCTTACATTCAGTCTGCTTCAAATCCAAGAAAGCTCGAGTACTTTCCTTCCCAAAGAGGGAAGGTGGCAAAGGAAAAAGCCTAAGGATAAAAAAGTGCACTTGAATGGAAGCCAACACATGCATACATTAATATTTACAGAAAGGACCTCTAGAGAGGTCAACATCCAACATTGTTCGATACACCCCCAGTGGGTGGAATTGCGGAAACTTAAAATTGTTCGAAAAAGCAAAAGCAGGAACAATAGGAACGGCAGATCAAGCCGGCGGGGCCGCTGACGAGCCGGGCTGGGCGGTGGAGGCGGTCGTGCCGGCTGGAGGAGCGGCTGGCTGGCCAACTTCGGCCTGATCATCGCCTCCGGCAGAGAGCGCGCTCCCGCGTGGCTCGTTGCTGGAGGCACGGTCGGCTTGAGGGCGGTCGGCCGTCTCACCAGTCGGCTCGACGTCTCCGCCGTCTTCCTCCTCGTCGTCCTCGCCCTCGTCACTGGAGGCGATCTCCTCGGCCGAGTCCTCGCCTTCCGCCGGGTTCAACCCGAACCACTCCTCCGGCTGGGCGACGCCGTCGTCATTGAGCTTCGGCACGAAGACACTGGTGTCGGTGCACTCGGCGATCGTCGAGGCGCGCTACGCGATTGCCGGCCGTACCTCCTCCAGCTCTGCGTCGGCCTCCAACCGCCAAGTCTGCAGCTGGTCCAGGCTCAGCCCTGGGTACCACGCGCGGACGAACTCCAACGCACGCCCGGCTTCGAGACGGGCTACGGACGCCTTCCAAGCCTCGAAGCGGCCGACTGCGACTTCTAACCAGTCGGCAGTCCGACTTGGGGTGCGGGGAACCGTCTGGCCGGGCCAGAGCGCGGCCAGCACCTGCGCCCCGGCACGTTGGAGCCGGCGGAGCATCCGATAGGCCGGCTGAAGTCACGCTTGGATGGCGACGAGCTGCTCCGACAACATTCGATTCGCATCCGGCGGGATAACCACTCCGGCCTGACGGCGCGCCTCGCGATGGGCCTCGATGGCTCGGGCGGCGAGGACGGAGTGGCCGGGAAAGTATTCTGCGTAAAGAAGCAGGCACAAGTCAAAACAAAACCTTAGGCGGCCGGCAGATGGAGGAAGGGCAAGAAAGGCGGCTTACCATCGATCAGATCCTCGATTCGGCCGAAGCCTTCTTCCAGCGCCTGGCGCGTCTCGGCCCAGCTCGCCTCCTGGTCTCGAACTCCGCCTTCAGGGAAGCCTCGCCGTCCTGCGCCTTCTGCAGGGCTGCCTTATGGCTTTCCTCCTGGTCGGCCAGTTTCTTGACCAGGCGGTCGCGCTCCTGAACCAAGTCGGCGTACTCGGCGTCCCTGGCACGAAGAGCGGCTTGCACTTCGCCGAGTTCCCTCCGCAAGTCGGCGTTGGCCTCTGCACGAGCAAAAGACAAAGAGAAAAAGTCAGCAAGGGAAAAGTCATCAAGGAAGATCCGACCCGACTGCTCTGCAGTCGGCCCGAATCTTAGGGACTACACCCAGTGGGTGCGCGACAAACAGATAAATGCAATACACTTACGTCGGCTGCTGGCCAGGTCTTCGGTCCTCCGGCTCAGCTCCCGAGCCTGGGAGTTGAAGGCGGCGGCACGAGAGTTGTGATAATCCTAAAGATAAGACAGAAAACGGAGTTAAGATAGTCGTCGGGAAAGATCCGACCCGACTGCGCTGCAGTCGGCCCGGATCTCGGGGACTACACCCAGTGGGTGCGCTAGCGCGCCCCCACGGTAAAAATCAAAGGACCAGAACGGCCAACAAATAAAAAACTTACCCGGATTGCAGACCGCGTCGACAAAAACTCCTGAGTAAATTGCCTCAGGAGGCCGGCCTGTGCCTGCAGCCAGCTCCGAACCCCTTGGGCCGCGATGTTCAGCTCGCCACTTCCTCCGCTGGGAGTCCACCCGGACGTGGCGGAGCTGGCCGCCTCCAAGGCGTCTGCCGTCTGGTCGGCACCCGCGGCTCGGCGCGTGTCCGGCGGGGCCGTGCTCCCTCCGGCGCGCTGGCTCACCGCCAGCTCGATTTCAAGACCGGCTCCGGCCTCGGGTGCGGCCCGGGCCGGCTCCTCCGGCACCGCTGACGACTGACCGCCTTTGCCTGCTCCGGCTGGCGCTGCCGACGGCATCCTCTCCGCGAAGATCTGGAAGAGTTCATCCCTCTACACCGGCGGCTGATCGGGGGTGATCTCCTCCGCCGTGGGCAGCGGGATGTCCGGGTCCAAGGTGTGGAGGGGGATGGCGAGCAGCGGAGGCCGGCTATGCGTGCCCTCTGCCTCCGTCTCCGCGGCCGCCGCGCTCGCTCGCTCCGTCGCTGTCCGGGCGGCCTCCCGCTCCGCCGCCTCCCTCTCTCGTCGCGCCTCGCGAGCGTTCCGCTCTGTGGCTTCTGCAAGATCGGCGCGGGGTTCCACGCAGCGGGGCCCTGAAGATCCAGCACCCGGCCTGACCACAGAGCCGCCTGGGCCTCGCTCGAGCGAAAGCGGCGCCCTGCTCAGAAATCGGAGAAGAGTTAGAACAAAGGAAGACAACGAAAAACAAGCACGCAAGCGGCCAGAGGGCTTACGCGAAAACTGTTGGAGGCTTCTTCACCGCCTTCCGGAAGCGGGCCGCCTTCGCCGCCGCTTCGTCTCGCTTCGTGGCCGCGGTGGAGGCCCTCGTCTTTTTCGGCCGGCTGCCGAAGAGGGGAATCGCGGCCCGGCATTTCGCTTTTCCACCACCGGCAGTCGGCGCGGCGGACGAGCCCGCGCCGTGACGGTCGGTTGCCGGCTGGTGGCGCGGGATTTCTTCGGCATCGGTGTCATCCGGCCAGTCGTCAAAGCTGTCCGAGAGCCCCGTGCCTCCGGGCTCGGCAACGTCCCCCGTGGCGGCGTCCTCCATGGCGACCGCAGCCAGATCCGGGTCGTCGAGGTCATCTACCGTGCGATCCGGGGCATACTAGCGTTCGACTCCTGCCACCCCGGCTGGCGGCGGGAGAAGAGGGTTCTGATAACAAAGAGAAAAGAGAAGAGCCGCCTGGTCAGAAGCCGGCCGGCTGATGACAGAAAGAAGGACTCACCACGGGCGGAGGATGGGCGCGGGAGTACGGCGCCTTGCCGTATTGCCAGTCTTCGGCGAGCTTGAGGTTGGCGACATAGTTCACCATGAGCGCTACCTCGGCATGGGGCATCTCCCATGTGCTCAGCCGGCAGGGGTCGAAGCGGCCGCTCATCTGGCATAACATGTGGGCCCGGCTCTGAAGGGGAAGGATCCGGCGCTCGACGAAGGCGGCCACCAAGTCGGCTCCACGCAGGCCTTCCGACTGGATCATTACCCGAAGCCGGGCGATGGCAGCGTTCCCGGCCTGAGACAAGGACTTGGCCCGGAAGCCCAAAGACGGCCGCCTCCCAGCCGGCGGGCCGGCTACGTAAGCCGGCAGATTCACGTAGTCTCCTTGCGGGGCGACGTTCTTGACATAGAAGTAAGATTTCTGCCAGAGTTTGACAGATTGGATTAGAGGAATGTGCGGGAAGGGGTTGTTGTCGCTTGCCCTCTTCATCGCGATGAAGGCCCCGTAGGGGGCGGGCACGCCGGCGGAGACGGTGCCGATCTTGTTTTGGAAGAGCTCCGCCCAAAGCTCCAGCGTCGGCAACACGCCCAAGAAGCCTTCGCAGAGAGAGACGAAGGCCGACAGCTGCATCACTGCATTGGGCGTGAGGTGATGCGGCTGGAGATGGTAGAAGTCAAGGAAGGATCGCATGAAGCCGCTCACCGGGAAGCCGAAGCCACGCAAGAAATGCGTGCGGAAGACGACGCGCTCGCCTTCCTCCGGCGCCGGCGAGATTTCCGTCTTCGGCGCCAGACGAGCCTACACGAGGTTGGCAGCGGGCAGGCGCCGGGTCTGGCGGAGAAATTCGATGTGGTCTTCATGGACATTGGACCCGTCCCACGAGCTTGACAGCGCCATGGACATGGCGGCATGGGCGGGCTGCGACGGGAGGCTGCGTCGGGCGCGAGGAAGAAGAAAGGAGGGAAGAAGAGCAAGGAGGGACGGGGAGCGGGGGAGCGAACAAGCCTTTGTCTCTCCCCCTCCCCCTCCTACTTGTAGGCTCGTGCGCCGGAGCCGAGGAGGCGCGGCGTGGGGGATCGTGGGGATCGATCGTGCCCATCTCCCCCATGCCCCGCGTTAATTGCGCGCCATGAAGACACGAGGAAATGGCCGCGGGGAGGCGAGCAGTCCCCTCGGGCCGCAGAAGATCTGCGCCCGGGCCGAGGCCAAGGAGTGGCGGGCCCGGGCCTGCGGCGGCGCCCCGTCGCGCGCGTGCAACGGCAGGACTTCTCCGCCACGTGGCCCATCGTGGGGCCCGCGGCAAGCCCGCGGGTCAGCCATAGTCATATTAATAAACAAGGAAGCTCTCCGAAGTCGGCTTACAACGGCGAGGTCGGCTCCTCAGGGTATGAAGCTGACCAAGCTTCTCGTCCCTCTGTCCGCCGTGAAGCTCGCCCAACTTCGGGGACTACTGTCGGAGTAAATAGCCATGGGTAGCCTAGTCGGCTTCCCCTGGCCCATCCAAAAAAATTACAAGTCTGGCCGACTTTCAAGAAGATTCAAGACCTAGGGCCGCCTTCCCCCTCAGCCGGCTACCTCCTAGGCCGGCTTCGGGGGCGGCCCGCCCTTTACCCTCATGAAGATAGCTGTGGATGGCCGGCTATGGCAAGGCCGGCTACAGCCAGGCCGGCTACAGCATGGCCGGCTACGAGAAAGCCGGCTCCCATAAAGCAGTCAAAGCCGTACCCGCAATGTACGCGTCCACCCTGCGATGATGAAGTGGGGCGTGGCTACAGTGGAGCCTGCCACCCCCAAGACCCGGAGCACGCCTGGTACAGTGCGCCGTACGGGTGGCCACGACCCGTCCGGCGCGGCACTGTTGCCACGGCGGCTCCGACGCCGTCCACGACGGGCCGCCAGCGTGGCCCCCGAGGCGGTGGGCCCCTTCGGGCAGAGAGATGCCGAAGTCGGCCGCACCTCCTCTCAAGCCGGCAAGATAGAGGGCCGACTTCCCATAGCCGGCCTGCCACTTTCCTCGAAGGAGACGCCCATTAAGGAGACAAGATACGGCGGGGCTACAGTAATCGCCCGCCAAGGCGGCGTTACTGTAGCCACGCTTACCCCGACCAAGCCTGCGTCAATAGCATGGAGCAACAGTAACCAGCCACCGACCAGGCCCTGGCCTGCGGGGCCTGCCTGTCGACCAAGGAGCCGGCAGCCGGCGGGACCCACCAGTCGGCGGGCCCCAGTAGCCGGCGCAGAAGCCGACAAGCATAGTCACAGACAGCTGGGCCCCGCGCCCAGCTGGATTACCATTGTACCCCCAGGGGGTAGGCCTATATAAACCCCCCGGTGCACCCATGCAAAGGGTTGGATTCTCAAGTTAGACCTAGACACATACAAGGAGAGGAAGTAAGCTAGCTGAGCCCTTCTTCCTCCTTCCACCCAAAACAGCTCAAGGAGCATTGTAGCTACTTGTTCATTTAGTAACCATGCAGAGACCCCGCAGAGCAGCAGTAGGGGTGTTATCTCCTCGGAGAGCCCTGAAGCTGGGTAAGATCCGCCGGCGTACATGTCTACGCCTTATCCCATTTCCAGGCACCGGCGATGTTTTATTGGCTCCCACAATGATAAGCCACCCGTTGGCATATGTCGCTCCTACCACCCGACACACAACCACAATGGCACCAAGAATGGTAATGGGAATGGAGGAAGCAATGGCCAGAACCGCCCCAACCCATCAACCCCAGCCAAGAGAGACCTGAGCCAAGTCACTTTCTTTAAGTGCCAGAAGACCGGACATTATGCCAATGAATGTCCTGAATCCTAGAATGGAAATGGCAATGGAAGCTCTGGGAAGAAGCCGAACCCTTTCAATAGGGGACAGGTGAACCACGTTAACATGGAGGAGGTTGAAGAGCAGCCGGATGCAGTAATCGGTAAGTTTTTGGTTAAGTCATTTACTGCACTTGTTCTTTTCGATACTGGTGCATCGCATTCATACATATCAAGGGGATTTGTGGATAAGTATAAACTGCCAACCCAAGCCCTTAGGTCACCCATGTTAGTAACCTCGCCTGGAGCAGAATATATGGCTAGTCTATGGTGTGATCGGTTACCATTAAGGATTGGTAACTACGTATTTCCATCAGACCTAATAGTGTTGGAATCTCAAGGATTGGATGTGATATTAGGCATGGATTGGTTGTCAAAGTATGAAGGGAATATTGAATGTGCTAGTAAGTCAATTTTGCTTACCACCCCAGAAGGGAGAAGGATCAAGTATGTATCCCGACATGTGCCAAAGAGGACTCAAGCAAATTGTTTAACAGGAGTTGTGCAGGAGGAAGTACCAGTAGTGAAGGATTTCCCCGATGTATTTCCAAAGGAATTGCCAGGCATGCCACCGGATAGAGATATTGAGTTTTTGATTGAGCTTTTGCCAGGCACAGGGCCAATATCAAAGAGACCACATAGGATGCCTGCAAAGGATTTGGTGGAAATTAAGAAGCAAATTAAGGAGTTACTGGATAATATATTTGCCCAAGTTCATCACCTTGGGGATCGCTAGTACTTCTAGTGGAAAAGAAGGATGGATCGTTAAGGATGGTTGTTGATTATCGAGGATTGAATGAAGTAACCATCAAGAACAAGTACCCACTACCTATGATCAATGATCTGTTTGATCGATTGCAAGGAGCTAAGGTATTTTCCAAGATCGATCTACGATCAGGATACCACCAGTTGAAGATTCGGGAACAGGATATACCCAAGATGGCTTTTACCACCAGGTATGGGCTATACGAGTATACCGTTATGTCATTTGGTCTGACTAACGCACCTGCATATTTTATGAACATGATGAACAAAGTGTTTATGGAGTTCTTGGATAAGTTCGTCGTGGTGTTCATTGATGATATCCTGGTTTACTCGAAGAATGAAGAGGAGCATAAGGAGCATTTGCGTTTGGTTCTTGGAAAGCTCAGAGAACATCAATTATATGCCAAGTTCAGCAAATGTGAGTTTTGGTTGAAAGAAGTTGGATTTCTCGGACACGTTATATCCGGAGAAGGTATAGCAGCAGACCCCACTAAAGTTGATACTACGACCAAGTGGGAAGGACCAACAACTGTTGGAGAGATCCGGAGTTTTCTTGGACTCGCAGGATACTACCGGAGGTTTATTGAGAATTTCTCAAAGATTGCGAAGCATATGACGGAGTTGTTAAAGAAGGATACCAAGTTCATATGGACTGAGGAATGTGAGGCTAGTTTTCAGGAGTTGAAGAAATGTTTGGTTACCTCACCAGTGTTGATTTTGCCAGACCAGACCAAGGATTATGAGGTGTATTGTGACGCTTCACGTCGAGGACTTGGAGCAGTACTTATGCAGGAAGGAAGAGTTGTTTCATATGCCTCACGACAGCTTAAGCCTCATGAGTTAAATTATGCTACACATGATTTGGAGTTAGTACCGTAGTGCATGCAATGAAGACTTGGAGACATTTTCTGATTGGAAACCATTGCGAGGTGTACACGGATCATAAGAGTTTGAAGTATATTTTCACACAGAAGGAGTTGAATGTCAGACAAAGGAGATGGTTGGAGCTCATCAAGGATTATGATATGAAAGTGCATTATCACCCCGGAAAGGCTAATGTAGTAGCTGACGCGTTAAGCCGTAAGAGCCATGTCAACACCCTAATGACGAAAGATTTACCAAGGGAGTTAGCCGAAATCTTCGAGAGCTATGTTTGGAAATAGTCCCGAGAGGCTATGTAGCAGCATTGGAGATTCAGTATACTTTGATGGGTAAGATCAGAGAAGCTCAAAGGACTGACAAGGAGATTGCTTCTATTAAGGAGAAAATGAGCAAAGGAAAAGCTAAGGGATTTTGTGAGGATAAGCACGATACCTTATGGTTTGAAGGCCGTGTCTATGTGCCAAATGATCCGGAGATCAGGAAGTTAATTTTACAAGAGGCCCATGATTCACCATATTCGATTCACCCAGGAAATACCAAGATGTATTTGGATTTGAAGGATATTTTCTAGTGGACCGGAATGAAGAAGGATATTGCGGAATATGTAGCAGTTTGTGATGTATGTTAGAGAGTAAAGGCAGAACATCAGAAGCCATCCGGATTGCTACAACCATTGCCCATACCCGAATGGAAGTGGGATAAGTTAGGGATGGATTTTATTACAGGATTTCCCAGAACACGTTCAGGCTGTGACTCGATATGGGTTGTAGTCAATCGTTTGACAAAGGTAGCTCATTTCATTCCAGTGAAGACTACCTATACCAATGCAAAGTTGGCAAAGATATACATGACCAGGATCGTATGTCTGCATGGAGTTCCAAGGAGCATTGTGTCAGATAGAGGAACCCAGTTTACCTCAAAGTTCTGGAATCAGTTGCATGAGACTTTGGGAACCAGACTGGAGTTTAGCACAGCTTCCCACCCACAGACAGATGGACAGACCGAAAGAGTCAATCAGATTTTGGAGGATATGCTAAGAGCTTGTGCGCTAGATTACGGATCTAGTTGGGATGAGAATTTGCCATATGCGGAGTTCTCTTACAACAATAGCTATCAATCCAGTTTGAAGATGGCCCCTTTCGAAGCCTTGTACGGAAGGAGGTGCAGGACCCCATTGTCCTGGGATGAAGTTGGAGACCACCAGTTGTTTGGACCGGATCTGATAAAGGAATCTGAATAGAAAGTGAAATTAATTCGCGACAGGCTGAAGGTAGCTCAATCCAGGCAGAAGTGTTATGCAGATTCTAAATGCAAGGAGACAGTTTACGAAGTCGGAGACCGAGTTTATCTTCGAGTATCACCACTTCGAGGAGTTAAGCGCTTTGGAGTTAAGGGAAAATTAGCGCCACGTTTTGTAGGCCCATACAAAGTTTTGGAGCGTATGGGAGAAGTAGCCTACAAGTTGGAATTGCCCGAAGGATTGTCGGGAGTTCACGACGTGTTCCACATATCCCAGTTGAAGAAGTGCCACGCAGAGATGGCTGACATACAGCTGAGAGATACGGTACCACTGGAAACAATTCAGTTGGACAGTGATTTGACTTATGAGGAGAAACCATTTAAGATTCTAGAGTATGCCAGTCGAGTCACCCGCAGCATGGTTATTAAGTTTTGCAAGGTTCAGTGGAGCCATCACATGGAGGATGAAGCCACCTGGGAACGAGAGGAAGAATTGCTGAAGGACCACCCTCACCTATTTTCTAGCCAAACCGAATCTCAAGGGCGAGATTCATCTTAAGGGGGGTAGGTTTGTAACATCCCAAATTTTCAATTTGGAATGTTATACACTAGATCATCATTGCATATCATATTTATTGCATTTTGGTTGATCCTAGAAATTTTTCGCAACTCAAGAACCCTCGGAGAGAGTTGGGGATTTCATTATTTTCATATTTGAGTTGTCTCAAATTTTGAAAATAGGATCTTTAGATTTTATTTATTTTATCTTCAATTATTTCTATTACAAAAATATGAGAGAGGGAATAAAATGACTTTCCCAAAATAAAGAAATATTGACGATTTAATAAAAAATCAAATAAGATTTATTTTGGTTTTATTTGTTATTTTATTTGAATTTAGGAAAAATGCGTGTTTTTCAAAATTGCATTTAGGCCCCAAATAAATGTTCATCCTGTGCGGCTTGATTTTAGAAGCCGGGGAAAATTTATTTCAGGATTTTTGGAGTCCGTTTAGTAGTCCTTTCGTTTTTTTCGAGCGTAAGTAATTTTTTTTAAAAAACGTCCGAACCGACATACGAGCCGTGGTAGGCCCGGACTCCTCCAGCCTCAGCCCTTATAAGCCGCCGGCCCACCCCGGGCCGAAACCCTAGCCGCCGCACGCCTTTTGCCGCCGCCGCCTTTCGCCGCCGCCGCCGTGCCCGACGTCGCCGCCCCACGCCGCCCCGCCGGACCCCGCCGCCGCCGGCGCCCGTCTCGCCGCCGAGTAGCCGAGGTTGACCCGTCGGTTTTCGTTCGGTTTTTTAGTTTCATTTTTTTCTTTAGATCGGTTTTTTCTCGGTTTAGTCTAATTAGCGAGCGTTTGCTCATTCGCTCGTTTTAACGAACACGTTCTTCATTTAGATTCAGTTAACAAACGTTCGTTCGTTAAACCGTTCGTCGTTTTTCTTTTTCTCGTATAAAATCCGCGATTTTTCCGATCGCGATTTCTGATCCGATTTTCGTTCGTTTATTGGAATCAAGCGATTCAAGCGCCTGGAGTTTCATCTCGAAACCCTCTTTCCGTTTAACCAACTTAAACAAGTTTTTGTCACTGTAAAAAATTGCCTTAGATCCAGAATAGTAAACGAAGACTGTTTCTTTTGCCTTTTGTCTTTCGTTGCTTCGTTCGATTTGACTCTTTTTGCCAACCAGAGTTCTTAAGTTGAACTTTCTGGTTAGATCTCTTATTTGAGTTTTACCTTTGCATTAGTGAGTACTTATTGTATGCTTGTTTGTTTGCGATAGAGTACCCGGAGTGCGCCACTTGCTACTTTGAATCGCTAGGTTTCCTGGACCATCAGCAAGGCAAGTAACACTTTGATCATGTTTTTCCCACTACCCAGTTTTATTGCATTAGATCAATCCTTACACATTGCATGATTAGGATCTAATTAAATTGTGGGTTTGGTAAGTAGTTGAGGTAGTACCTATTACCTGTTTATTATCACACCTTTGGGAGTTACTTCTTCGTTTGCTTAATATGCCATGCTATGCTAGTAGACGTGGATTGGGTGAGTGTATCCATGACAGATGTGAGATTGTTAATTAATGGTTTATTTAAGGTGGAAACTTAAACACACATCTGGGTGGATTGAGGTACCTAGGTTTTCTAGGATTGCCTGTTTTTCTTTATGGACCGCCACCCAGGCTCAAAGGGATCATGAGATTATTCATGCTAGAAACTTCCGTGTGCAGCCACAAGCTATTATGGGCTCTAGCATAGTTGATTAAGTCGTGCGAACTCTTACAGTGGTAGACAAGCAGATGTAGGGGATGTAGGTGGTATGGTCTACCCATCATAAGGTGCTAGCACTTCTGAAAGACTATGTCTCGGTCATCCGTTTCTCAAACACCATGTAGTGCGAGAAATCCAACGGAGGAGATCGAGTCTTGTGGGGAAAAGTGCTCAAACCTCTGCAGAGTGTATAAACTAATCATGGTTAGCCGTGTCCCCGTTTATGGACATCTTGAGTATCTAGTACCCGGATTATCATGTGAATCTCAACATGTTACTATAAATTAATTTTGATGGGTTTGTTTAATGATGATGCTTAATTGGGATTGAGAATGCTGTCAACCATTCTCAATGTTTAACAACCACCATGATAGTTAAATAAATTTATTCCTTTGCAGTAGGGAAAAATTGGCTTTACGCAAAATTGTAACCATAGAGCTTTCCACCAGCCAAATATGCATATAGAATAGCTGTTTCATTCCATTACTCTCTATGTGTTACTTTGCCAGCATATTCCATGTACTGACCCGTTTCGGGCTGCAACGTTAATGTTGCAGACTTTTTGGACGACGATTAAGGAGTTTTAGGTCGTGGTTCTATACTCAGTGATGCCGTTGGAGTTGATGGACTCACTTATCTTCCAAGCCTTCTGCTGTTATCATTATTAGATGGCCTTAACCCATATTTATTGTAATAAGTTCTCTATTGAGACACTCGATGTAATAAGTGTGTGATTGCTACTCTATTATAAATCCTTCAAGTACTATGCGGTGTCAGCATTACTAATCTAGGGATGACACCGGAGCACAGAGATTGGACCGTTTGAGGTCTGGTCGCTACAAAAACACAATCAAAACAGAGGCTAGATAAATTATTTATTACTAGACAAGAGCAAAAAGCAAGGAATAAAAATAAAATTGGGTTGGCTCCCAACAAGCGTTATCGTTTAACGCCCCTAGCTAGGCATAAGATTACAACGATGTTCACATGAAAGACAAGAATTGAAGCACAAAGAGAGCATCATAAAACACGTGAGAAACACATATAAGTCTGACATACTTCCTATGCATAGGCATCTTACAGGCAAACAAATTATCATGGCAAGCAAAAACTAGTATATGCAAGGAAGCGGAAAGAAACAATAGCAATCTCAACATAACGAGAGGTAATTTAGTAACATGAAAATTTATACCACCATATTTTCCTCTCTCATAATAATTACATGTAGGTTCATAATCAAATTCAACAATATAGCTATCACAAAACATATTCTTAACATGATCCACATGTATGCAAAGTTGACACTCTTCCAAAATAGTGGGATTAACATTAACTAAAGTCATGACCTCTCCAAACCCACTTTTATCAAAAATTTCATAAGATTGAACATTCTTCAAATATGTGGGATCTAAAGTTGACACTCTTCCAAACCCACTCTCAATATTATTGCAAACATTATAATCAATCTCATATTCATCATGGGGCTTAAATAAATTTTCAAGATTAAAAGAAGAATCACCCCAATCATGATCATTGCAACAAGTAGTAGACATAGCAAAACTAGCATCCCCAAGCTTAGGGTTTTGCATATTATAAGCATATTGTCATTGAGAGAATTTATGATAACATCATTGCAATCATGCTTTTCATCGAAGGAACTATCAAGTATGGGTGCAATAGCAACGATCTCATGTTTAACAAAAGGAACTAAATCTAATTCATCTTCATAAATATTGGCATCATGGCACAAGAATAGCAAGCATCATGTTCATCAAGGGATATCTCAATCAAATCATTGGAATCATAATTATCTATAGATTCATGCATATCATTATTCTCTTTCGAAGCAATGGTCATTTTTTCAATAAATTCTTTGACATACACATTATGAGCATAGTTTTCATAGCAATATTTAAGTATGTCCAAATTTTCAGATTCATAGAGAGTAATATCATACTTTTCAAACAAAGAAGCAACTTCATAAGCACCCTTAAAAGCAACAAATTCTTCAATTTTTTTGATATCATAGTAACTATAAACACCCTTTGCATAAGAAGATAAGATTTCATTATCATTAAACTCACATAGGTAGGGAAGGTGTTTTCTAGGGTTCTTAGAGCAACAAGTAAGATCAATAATTTCACAAAGATTCCAAGCATAACATAGCAATCTGTTTATTTGATCCAATAAAAGTCTCGCTTTTTCAAACAAACAATGACGCACAAAATGAGCCTGCTCATCTAAAGATTTCCCATCAACTAGGCTAGTTGGGGTTTCAGCACGAGCGCATAAGGATCGAAGATGATCCAAGTAGAACACTTTAAGTGGATCGATATCAATAGATTTTTAGCAAGCAAAGATGCAAGCAAATGGAAGGCACATGGAAACACAAACAAAGATACATACAGGAAGAAGACGAACGGAAAAGAGGGAAAATAAAAGACAAGGGTGAAGTGGGGGAGAGGAAAACGAGAGGCAAATGGCAAATATTGTAATGCGAGGGATAAGAGTTTGTGATGGGTTCTTGGTATGTCTTGACTTGTGCGTAGACTCCCCGGCAACGGCGCCATAAATGGCTCATTGTCGGGAGTCAAATCTTGACTTGACTTGGCGCGAATCTCCCCGGCGACGGCTCCATAAATACTTCTTGCTACCTCTTGAGCACTGTTTTTGTTGGGGAACGTAGTAATTTCAAAACATTTCCTACGCACACGCAAGATCATGGTGATGCATAGCAATGAGGGGAAGAGTCTGATCTACGTACCCTTGTAGATCGCAACGGAAGCGTTGACACAACGTAGAGGAAGTAGTCGTACGTCTTCTTCCCGATCCGACCGATCCAAGCACCGTTACTCCGGCACCTCCGAGTTCTTAGCACACGTTCAGCTCGATGATGATCCTCGAGCTCCGATCCAGCAAAGCGTCGAGGAAGAGTTCCGTCAGCACGACGGCGTGGTGACGATCTTGATGTACTACCGACGCAGGGCTTCGCCTAAGCACTACAACGGTATGATCGAGGTGGAATTTGGTGGCAGGGGGCACCGCACACGGCTAAGGAACGATCCCAAGGATCAAGTTGTGTGTCTAGAGGTGCCCCCTGCCCCCGTATATAAAGGTTGCCAGGGGGAGGGCTGGCCGGCCAAGGAGAGGAGTGCGCAGGAGGAGTCCTACTCCTACCGGGAGTAGGACTCCCCCCCAATCCTATTCCTAATAGGACTCCTCGAGAGAGAGAGAGAGGGAGAAGGGGGCCGGCCACCTCTCCTAGTCCTAATAGGACTAGGGGAGGGGGGGGAGGCGCGCAGCCCACCTTGGGCTGCCCCTTTCACCTTTGCACTAAGGCCCAATAAGGCCCATTTGGTTCGCGGGGGGTTCCGGTAACCTCCCGGTACTCCGGTAAAATTCCCGATTTCACCCGGAACACTTCCGATGTCCAAACATAGGCTTCCAATATATCAATCTTTATGTCTCGACCATTTCGAGACTCCTTGTCATGTCTGTGATCACATCCGGGACTCCGAACAACCTTCGGTACATCAAAATGCATAAACTCATAATAACTGTCATCGTAACGTTAAGCGTGCGGACCCTACGGTTCGAGAACAATGTAGATATGACCGAGACACGTCTCCGGTCAATAACCAATAGCAGGACCTGGATGCCCATATTGGCTCCTACATATTCGACGAAGATCTTTATCGGTCAGACCGCATAACAACATACGTTGTTCCCTTTGTCATCGGTATGTTACTTGCCCGAGATTCGATCGTCGGTATCCAATACCTAGTTCAATCTCGTTACTGGCAAGTCTCTTTACTCGTTTCGTAATACATCATCTCACAACTAACATCTTAGTTATAATGCTTGCAAGGCTTATGTGATGTGTATTACCGAGAGGGCCCAGAGATACCTCTCCGACAATCAGAGTGACAAACCCTAATCTCGAAATACGCCAACCCAACATCTACCATTGGAGACACCTGTAGTACTCCTTTATAGTCACCCAGTAACATTGTGAGGTTTGGTAGTACCCAAAGTGTTCCTCCGGCAAACGGGAGTTGCATAATCTCATAGTCATAGGAACATGTATAAGTCATGAAGAAAGCAATAGCAACATACTAAACGATCGGGAGCTAAGCTAATGGAATGGGTCATGTCAATCAGATCATTCAACTAATGATGTGACCTCGTTAATCAAATAACAACTCTTTTGTTCATGGTTAGGAAACATAATCATCTTTGATTAACGAGCTAGTCAAGTAGAGGCATACTAGTGACACTCTGTTTGTCTATGTATTCACACATGTATTATGTTTCCGGTTAATACAATTCTAGCATGAATAATAAACATTTATCATGATATAAGGAAATAAATAATAACTTTATTATTGCCTCTAGGGCATATTTCCTTCAGTCTCCCACTTGCACTAGAGTCAATAATCTGGATTACACAGTAATGATTCTAACACCCATGGAGCCTTGGTGCTGATCATGTTTTGCTCGTGGAAGGGGCTTAGTCAACGGGTCTGCAACATTCAGATCCGTATGTATCTTGCAAATCTCTATGTCTCCCACCTGGACTAGATCCCGGATGGAGTTGAAGCGTCTCTTGATGTGTTTGGTCCTTTTGTGAAATCTGGATTCCTTTGCTAAAGCAATTGCACCAGTATTGTCACAAAAGATTTATATTGGACCCGATGCACTAGGTATGACACCTAGATCGGATATGAACTCCTTCATCCAGACTCCTTCGTTCGCTGCTTCCGAAGCAGCTATGTACTCCGCTTCACATGTAGATCCCGCTACGACGCTTTGTTTAGAACTGCACCAACTGACAGCTCCACCGTTTAAAGTAAACACGTATCCGGTTTGCGATTTAGAATCGTCCGGATCAGTGTCAAAGCTCGCATCAACGTAACCTCTTACGGTGAGCTCTTTGTCACCTCCATATACGAGAAACATATCCTTAGTCCTTTTCAGGTATTTCAGGATGTTCTTGACCGCTGTCCAGTGATCCACTCCTGGATTACTTTGGTACCTCCCTGCTAAACTTATAGCAAGGCACACATCAGGTCTGGTACACAGCATTGCATACATGATAGAGCCTATGGCTGAAGCATAGGGAACATCTTTCATTTTCTCTCTATCTTCTGCAGTGGTCGGGCATTGAGTCTGACTCAACTTCACACCTTGTAACACAGGCAAGAACCCTTTCTTTGCTTGATCCATTTTGAACTTCTTCAAAATCTTGTCAAGGTATGTGCTTTGTGAATGTCCAATTAAGCGTCTTGATCTATCTCTATAGATCTTTATGCCTAATATGTAAGCAGCTTCCCCAAGGTCTTTCATCAAAAAACTTTTATTCAAGTATCCCTTTATGCTATCCAGAAATTCTATATCATTTCCAATCAGTAATATGTCATCCACATATAATATCAGAAATGCTACAGAGCTCCCACTCACTTTCTTGTAAATACAGGCTTCTCCAAAAGTCTGTATAAAGCCAAATGCTTTGATCACACTATCAAAGCGTTTATTCCAACTCCGAGATGCTTGCACCAGTCCATAAATGGATCGCTGGAGTTTGCACACTTTGTTAGCTCCCTTTGGATCGACAAAACCTTCCGGTTGCATCATATACAACTCTTCTTCCAGAAATCCATTCAGGAATGCAGTTTTGACATCCATCTGCCAAATTTCATAATCATAAAATGCGGCAATTGCTAACATGATTCTAACAGACTTAAGCATCGCTACGGGTGAGAAGGTCTCATCGTAGTCAACCCCTTGAACTTGTCGAAAACCTTTTGCGACAAGTCGAGCTTTATAGACAGTAACATTACCGTCAGCATCAGTCTTTTTCTTGAAGATCCATTTATTCTCAATTGCTTGCCGATCATCAGGCAAGTCAACCAAAGTCCATACTTTGTTCTCATACATGGATCCCATTTCAGATTTCATGGCCTCAAGCCACTTTGCGGAATCTGGGCTCACCATCGCTTCTTCATAGTTCGTAGGTTCATCATGATCTAGTAGCATGACTTCCAGAACTGGATTACCGTACCACTCTGGTGCAGATCTTGCTCTGGTTGATCTACGAGGTTCAGTAGTATCTTGTTCTGAAGTTTCATGATCATTATCATCAACTTCCTCACTTATTGGTGTAGGTGTCGCAGAAACAGTTTTCTGTGATGTACTATTATCCAATAAGGGAGCAGGTACAGTTACCTCGTCAAGTTCTACTTTCCTCCCACTCACTTCTTTCGAGAGAAACTCCTTCTCTAGCACTGATCCATTCTTAGCAACGAATGTCTTGCCTTCAGATCTGTGATAGAAGGTGTACCCAACAGTCTCCTTTGGGTATCCTATGAAGACACATTTCTCCGCTTTGGGTTCGAGCTTATCAGGTTGAAGCTTTTTCACATAAGCATCGCAGCCCCAAACTTTAAGAAACGACAACTTTGGTTTCTTGCCAAACCATAGTTCATAAGGCGTCGTCTCAACGGATTTTGATGGTGCCCTATTTAACGTGAATGCGGCCGTCTCTAAAGCATAACCCCAAAACGATAGCGGTAAATCAGTAAGAGACATCATAGATCGCACCATATCTAGTAAAGTACGATTACGACGTTCGGACACACCATTACGCTGTGGTGTTCCGGGTGGCGTGAGTTGCGAAACTATTCCACAATTTTTCAAATGTACACCAAACTCGTAACTCAAATATTCTCCTCCACGATAAGATCATAGAAACTTTATTTTCTTGTTATGATGATTTTCAACTTCACTCTGAAATTCTTTGAACTATTCAAATGTTTCAGACTTGTGTTTCATTAAGTAGATATACCCATATCTGCTTAAATCATCTGTGAAGGTGAGAAAATAACGATATCCGCCACGAGCCTCAGTATTCATCGGACCGCATACATCGGTATGTATGATTTCCAACAGATCTGTTGCTCTCTCCATAGTACCGGAGAACGGTGTTTTAGTCATCTTGCCTATGAGGCACGGTTCGCAAGTACCAAGTGATTCATAATCAAGTGGTTCCAAAAGCCCATCAGTATGGAGTTTCTTCATGCGCTTTATACCGATATGACCTAAACGGCAGTGCCACAAATAAGTTGCACTATCATTATCAACTCTGCATCTTTTGGCTTCTACATTATGAATATGTGTATCACTACTATCGAGATTTAACAAGAATAGACCACTCTTCAAAGGTGCATGACCATAAAAGATATTACTCATATAAATAGAACAACCATTATTCTCTGATTTAAATGAATAACCGTCTCTCATTAAACAAGATCCAGATATAATGTTCATGCTCAACGCTGGCACCAAATAACAATTATTTAGGTCTAATATTAATCCCGGAGGTAGATGTAGAGGTAGCGTGCCGACCGCGATCACATCGACTTTGGAACCGTTTCCCACGCGCATCGTCACCTCGTCCTTTGCTAGTGTCCGCTTATTCCGTAGTCCCTGTTTCGAGTTGCAAATATTAGCAACAGAACCAGTATCAAATACCCAGGTGCTACTGCGAGCTCTAGTAAGGTACACATCAATAACATGTATATCACATATACCTTTGTTCACCTTGCCATCCTTCTTATCCGCCAAATACTTGGGGCAGTTCCACTTCCAGTGACCAGTCTGCTTGCAGTAGAAGCACTCAGTTTCAGGCTTAGGTCCAGACTTGGGTTTCCTCTCCTGAGCAGCAACTTGCTTGCTGTTCTTCTTGAAGTTCCCCTTCTTCTTCCCTTTGCCCTTTTTCTTGAAACTAGTGGTATTGTTGTCCATCAACACTTGATGCTCCTTCTTGATTTCTACCTCCGCAGCTTTCAGCATTGCGAAGAGCTCGGGAATAGTCTTGTTCATCCCTTGCATATTATAGTTCATCACGCAACTCTTGTAGCTTGGTGGTAGTGATTGGAGAATTCTGTCAATGACGCAATCATCTGGAAGATTAACTCCCATCTGAATCAAGTGATTATTATACCCAGACATTTTGAGTATATGCTCACTGACAGAACTGTTCTCCTCCATCTTGCAGCTATAGAACTTATTGGAGACTTCATATCTCTCAATTCGGGCATTTGCTTGAAATATTAACTTCAACTCCTGGAACATCTCATATGCTCCATGACATTCAAAACGTCGTTGAAGTCCCGATTCTAAGCCGTAAAGCATGGCACACTGAACTATCGAGTAGTCATCAGCTTTGCTCTGCCAGACGTTCATAACATCTGGTGTTGCTCCAGCAGCAGGCCTGGCACCCAGCGGTGCTTCCAGGACGTAATTCTTCTGTGCAGCAATGAGGATAATCCTCAGGTTACGGACCCAGTCCGTGTAATTGCTACCATCATCTTTCAACTTTGCTTTCTCAAGGAACGCATTAAAATTCGACGGAACAACAGCACAAGCCATCTATCTACAATCAACATAAACAAGCAAGATACTATCAGGTACTAAGTTCATGATAAGTTTAAGTTCAGTTAATCAAATTTCTTAGGAACTCCCACTTAGATAGACATCCCTCTAATCCTCTAAGTGATCACGTGATCCAAATCAACTAAACCATAACCGATCATCACGTGAGATGGAGTAGTTTTCAATGGTGAACATCGTTATGTTGATCATATCTACTATATGATTCACGCTCGACCTTTCGGTCTCTGTGTTCCGAGGCCATATCTGCATATGCTAGGCTCATCAAGTTTAACCTGAGTATTCTGCGTGTGCAAAACTGGCTTGCACCCGTTGTAGATGGACGTAGAGCTTATCACACCCGATCATCACGTGGTGTCTGGGCACGACGAACTTTGGCAACGGTGCATACTCAGGGAGAACCCTTCTTGATAATTTAGTGAGAGATCATCTTATAATGCTACCGTCAATCAAAGCAAGATAAGATGCATAAAAGATAAACATCGCATGCAATCAATATAAGTGATATGATATGGCCATCATCATCTTGTGCTTGTGATCTCCATCTCCGAAGCACCGTCATGATCACCATCGTCACCGGCGCGACACCTTGATCTCCATCGTAGCATCGTTGTCGTCTCGCCAATCTTATGCTTCCACGACTATCACTACCGCTTAGCAATAAAGTAAAGCATTACATCGCGATTGCATTGCATACAATAAAGCGACAACCATATGGCTCCTGCCAGTTGCCGATAACTTGGTTACAAAACATGATCATCTCATACAATAAAATCGGCATCATGCCTTGACCATATCACATCACAACATGCCCTGCAAAAACAAGTTAGACGTCCTCTACTTTGTTGTTGCAAGTTTTACGTGGCTGCTACGGGCTTAAGCAAGAACTCGTCTCACCTACGCATCAAAACCACAACGATAGTTTGTCAAATAGACTCCGTTTTAACCTTCTCAAGGACCGGGCGTAGCCACACTCGGTTCAACTAAAGTTGGAGAGACAGTCGCCCGCAAGCCATTTATGTGCAAAGCACGTCGAGGGAACTGGTCTCGCGTAAGCGTACGCGTAAGGTTGGTCCGGGTCGTCTCGTCCAACAATACCGCCGAACCAAAGTATGACATGCTGGTAGGTAGTATGACTTGTATCGCCCACAACTCACTTGTGTTCTACTCGTGCAAATAACATCAAACCATAAAACCTAGGCTCGGATGCCACTGCTGGGGAACGTAGTAATTTCAAAAAAATTCCTACGCACACGCAAGATCATGGTGATGCATAGCAATGAGGGGAAGAGTCTGATCTACGTACCCTTGTAGATCGCAACGGAAGCGTTGACACAACATAGAGGAAGTAGTCGTACGTCTTCTTCCCTATCCGACCGATCCAAGCACCGTTACTCCGGCACCTCCGAGTTCTTAGCACACGTTCAGCTCGACGATGATCCTCGGGCTCCGATCCAGCAAAGCGTCGAGGAAGAGTTCCGTCAGAACGACGGCGTGGTGACGATCTTGATGTACTACCGACACAGGGCTTCGCCTAAGCACTACAACGGTATGATCGAGGTGGAATTTGGTGGCAGGGGGCACCGCACACGGCTAAGGAATGATCTCAAGAATCAACTTGTGTGTCTAGAGGTGCCCCCTACCCCCGTATATAAAGGTTGCCAGGGGGAGGGCTGGCCGGCCAAGGAGAGGAGGGCGCAGGAGGAGTCCTACTCCTACCGGGAGTAGGACTCCCCCCCCCCAATCCTATTCCTAATAGGACTCCTCGAGAGAGAGAGAGGGAGAAGGGGGCCGGCCACCTCTCCTAGTCCTAATAGGACTAGGGGAGGGGGGAGGCGCGCAGCCCACCTTGGGCTGCCCCTTTCACCTTTCCACTAAGGCCCAATAAGGCCCATTTGGTTCCCGGGGGGTTCCGGCAACCTCCCGGTACTCCGGTAAAATTCCCGATTTCACCCGGAACACTTCCGATGTCCAAACATAGGCTTCCAATATATCAATCTTTATGTCTCGACCATTTCGAGACTCCTCGTCATGTTCGTGATCACATCCGGGACTCCGAACAACCTTCGGTACATCAAAATGCATAAACTCATAATAACTGTCATCGTAACGTTAAGCGTGCGGACCCTACGGTTCAAGAACAATGTAGACATGACCGAGACACGTCTCCGGTCAATAACCAATAGCGGGACCTGGATGCCCATATTGGCTCCCACATATTCTACGAAGATCTTTATCGGTCAGACCGCATAACAACATACGTTGTTCCCTTTGTCATCGGTATGTTACTTGCCCGAGATTCGATCGTCGGTATCCAATACCTCGTTCAATCTCGTTACTGGCAAGTCTCTTTACTCGTTCTGTAATACATCATCTCACAACTAACATCTTAGTTATAATGCTTGCAAGGCTTATGTGATGTGTATTACCGAGAGGGCCCAGAGATACCTCTCCGACAATCGGAGTGACAAACCCTAATCTCGAAATACGCCAACCCAACATCTACCATTGGAGACACCTGTAGTACTCCTTTATAGTCACCCAGTAACGTTGTGACGTTTGGTAGTACCCAAAGTGTTCCTCTGGCAAACGGGAGTTGCATAATCTCATAGTCATAGGAACATGTATAAGTCATGAAGAAAGCAATAGCAACATACTAAACGATCAGGTGCTAAGCTAATGGAATGGGTCATGTCAATCAGATCATTCAACTAATGATGTGACCTCGTTAATCAAATAACAACTCTTTTTTTCATGGTTAGGAAACATAATCATCTTTGATTAACGAGCTAGTCAAGTCGAGGCATACTAGTGACACTCTGTTTGTCTATGTATTCACACATGTATTATGTTTCCGGTTAATACAATTCTAGCATGAATAATAAACATTTATCATGATATAAGGAAATAAATAATAACTTTATTATTGCCTCTAGGGCATATTTCCTTCAGTTTTCCCTTGAAGAGGAAAGGGTGATGCAGTAAAGTAGCGTAAGTATTTCCCTCAGTTTTTGAGAACCAAGGTATCAATCCAGTAGGAGATCAAGCTCGAGTCCCACACACCTACACAAACAAATAAGAACCTCGCAACCAACGCGATTAAGGGGTTGTCAATCCCTTCACGGCCAGTTGCGAAAGTGAGATCTGATAGATATGATAAGATACTATTTTTGGTATTTTTATGATAAAGATAAATAAAGATGAAAAGTAAAATAAACGACAATAGAAATAGCTAAGTGTTGGAAGATTAATATGGTGGAAGATAGACCCGGGGCCCATAGGTTTCACTAGTGGCTTCTCTCAAGAGCATAAATATTATGGTGGGTAAACGAATTACTGTCGAGCATTGATAGAGTTGAGCATAGTAATGAGAATATCTAGGTATGATCATGTATATAGGCATCACGTCTGTGACAAGTAGACCAAAATGATTCTGCATTTACTACTATTACTCCACACATCGACCGCTATCCAGCATGCATCTAGAGTATTATGTTCATAAGAACAGAGTAATGCTTTAAGTAAGATGACATGATGTGGAGGGATAAACTCATGCAATATGATATAAACCCCATCTTTTTATCCTCGATCGCAACAATACAATACGTGCCTTGCTGCCCCTACAGTCACTGGGAAAGGACACCGCAAAATTGAACCCAAAGCTAAGCACTTCTCCCATTGCAAGAAAGATCAATCTAGTAGGCCAAACCAAACTAATAATTCAAAGAGACTTGCAAAGATAAACCAATCATACATAAAAGAATTCAGAGGAGATTCAAATATTGTTCATAGATAAACTTGATAATAAACCCACAATTCATCGGATCTCAACAAACACACCGCAAAGGAATATTACATCGAATAGGTCTCCAAGAAGATCGAGGAGAACTTTGTATTGAGATCCAAAGAGAGAGAAGAAGCCATCTAGCCAATAAATATGGACCCGAAGGTCTGAAGTAAACTACTCACACATCACCGGAGAGGCCATGGAGTTGATGTAGAGGCCCTCCATGATCAATGCCCCCTATGGCGGAGCTCCGGAAAAGGCCCCAAGATGGGATCTCTCTGGTACAGAAGGTTGCGGCGGTGGAATTAGGTTTTCATGGTGCTCCTGGATGTTTGGGGGGTACGTGGATATATATAGGAGAAAGAAGTACATCTGTGGAGCAATGAGGGGCCCATGAGGGTGGAGGGCGCGCCCCCTGCCTCATGGACTCCTTGATTGTTTCTTGATGCCCACTCCAAGTCTCCTGGATCACGTTTGTTGAGAAAATCACGTTCCCGAAGGTTTCATTCCGTTTGGACTCCGTTTGATATTCCTTTTCGGTGAAACTCTAAAATAGGCAAAAAAAGCAACAATTTGGGCTGGGCCTCCGGTTAGTAGGTTAGTCCGAAAAATGATATAAAAGTGTAAAATAAATCCCATTAACATCCAAAATAGATAATATAATAGCATGGAGCAATCAAAAATTATAGATAAGTTGGAGACGTATCATGGACCCCTGGTGGCCCCCTCCACTTATTCCAGCCACCACACACTCCTTCTTCCTCCCAAAAAAATCACCAACCAGCTCAAGCACGAGTTCTAGCTCATCTTGCTGTCATTTTTGATCTCGTAGATCAAAGCTCCATTCACAAAACTGCTTTGGGGGATTGTTCTTTGGTATGTGACTCCTCCAATGGTCCAATTAGTTTTTGTTCTAGTGCTTTATTCATTGCAAATTTTTGTTGCTTAGGTGACCCTGTTCTTGAGCTTGCATGTCAAATTTATGTGGTCAACTATAGTTTTAATGCATGATATGGCCTCTAGGCACTTATAGGAGTAGTTGATATCAATTTTGTTAAGTTTGGCTCACTTTTATTTTGTGTTGCTAAAAATTTCAGAAATTTTCAGAAAAAGATGAAGAGAGTTTTGAGGGGCTCATCGAGCCGAAGCTCGAAGGATAAACAAAGTGAAGAGAATAAGAAGCCCAAATATAATCTCCCTCGTACTACGGAAGTTCGGGCGTGTGAATGGCTTGTGATGATTTCTTGAGAGAAGCCGGGATTCATGAAGATTTTTATTATTTGGCTGAGAATGCAGGCCTCACCGCCTTCCTCCACGACCAATGCAAACAACAAGTACCTTGTTTTATCGGAGGACGTTTATGCATACTGGAGTGTGACACCAGCTCCAGAGCTTGAGCCAGAACTACCCCAGGATCCTTATCGACAATTAGTTTATCAGTGGAATCCGGAGGAGATTGCCACCCAGACGACATTCCTCCTTACACCGGAGAGGGCCACTTTGATCCATGGGCATAGACCAACTTAGGCCAAAAGTCTAAGCTTGGGGGAGTACGTATTTCGCACCGACATTACATTCATGTTCACACACTCATGCTAGTTGTCGGTGCTCATACTTTTTCACTACATCATCCATGATAGTCTATTTCCTTTTTAGCTTTCTTTTTGTGTGCCTTAATAGACCTTAAGAAAAACCAAAAAAATTAGTTGTAGCCTTTAGTTAGTTTACTTTCCATGCCTATAGTTGTAGTAATTAAAAAGAAAACCCAAAAAGATTTCTCGTTCTTCTTTTAGTTGTTGGGAGCTTTCCCGTGTAGATAGTTTTGTTTCTTTTCTTTGGGGGCCGAGAGGAGAAGACCATAATGAAAATGTTGAGTGGCTCTCATATGCATTATTGTTGATCCAACAAAGAGCCCATATTACCTTGGCTTATCTCTTGAATTGAATTCTTGCAGATTCCCGCTTAGTCCAATGCACGTGCACTATTATTATTATCCACATCGTTCGGTCGTGCAAGTGAAAGGCAGCAATGATGTTTATGTGGTGAACTTATTAAGATGAGAAAAGATGGTATGAACTCAACCTCTCTTGTTTTTGTAAATATGATTAGTTAATCGTTCCTGATTCATGCTATTATGAAAGAAACATATTTGCAATGACAATTAGAGATTATAGTTGCTTATGCCATGCATAATTAGCTAGTATCTTATAATGGTTTACCTTGCGTGCCAGCATGCTATTAAAATGGTTGCGGTGTGGTATGATAGGGTGGTATCCTCCTTTGAACGATTTGAGTGGCTTGACTTAGCACATGTTCACGCATGTAGTTGAAACAAAATCAACATAGCCTCTATGATATTTATGTTCATGGTGAATTATATCCTACTCATGCTTGCATTCGGTGTTGATTAATTTTAATGCATGTTCATGACTGTTGTCGCTCTCTAGCTGGTCGCTTCCCAGTCTTCTATCCTTCACTTGTACTAAGCGGGAATACTGCTTGTGCATCCAACTCCATAAACCCCAAAGTTGTCCCATATGAGTCCACCATATCTACCTATATATGGTATCTACATGCCATTCCAAGTAAATTTGTATGTGCCAAACTCTAAACCTTCAAATAAACATTCTGTTTTGTATGCTCGAATAGCTCATGTATCAACTAGGGTTGTTTGTATCCTCCATGCTAGGCAGGGTATTCTCAAGAGGAGTGGACTCCGCTCCTCACTCACGAGAAAATGGTTGGTCCACTAGTAGAAAAAGGGTCAAACGTGAAGCACATTAGTGCCGGTTTGTATTTGAGCCGGCACTAATGTATACATTAGTGCCGGTTCCAACGGCTAGCCGGGCCACTTTCATTAGTACCGGTTTGTGGCGAACCTTTAGCACCGGTTCGTGCCACGAACCGGTACTAATGAGAGTGGTGGCAGGATGTTGTCAGAATGGGGCCCCTCCAGCCCCTTAGTACCGGTTCTTGGCACCAACTGGTACTAAAGGTCGTCCTACATAAACCCTTCACCCGAGCTTGCTCTGTTCTTCCCCTTTCCCCTCTCCTCTCTGTTCTTCCCCTCTTCCTCTCGAGCTCATCACACATTTTGCCCAAAATTTGTCAAGATTTGAAGGCCCTCATCCATTCAAATGATCACAAAGGTTAGCAACTTTGTCCTTTCATCTCTCATTGCTAGATTAGCTCTTGCAATGCTTTAAATAGTGATTAATTTGTGAGTTTAGTAATTTGGGAGGATATATATATATATATGCTACTATTTGATTTATATGCAATTTGAGGTCAAAAATAACACTTAGTTTGCATATGTAGGTGTGGTTTACTTAGTGCCTTCTAAATCTCCATCGTAGCCACCGTCGATCGCCGGCACCACCTTGCGGTGAGCTTCTTGTTCATGAAATTTTATATAAAAATTGATGTTTGTGTGATTTGGATATATAGTTACTCGTATAATTATCTTACCCGTACGTTGTTTGTTATACATATAGTGCCATGGTTTTGATATCCGTCCCCGTCGGCCCTAGTCCTTGTTATGATTTAGATGTGGTATGTATATTCTCTTTTAAAACTAGTTGCATTTCGTGTTTATGACAAATTATGCCCATCAAGTTGACATAGAAATTTTTTCTAGGAGGTATGTGAACCGGAAATTCCAACCGACCCTATTGCCGAGAGGTTAAATTTAGTTGAAAGAGAAAATGAGTACTTGAAAGAAAAGTTGAAAAGAATTGAGGGGGAGAAGATGGAATTGGAGTTGCATGTTGCCGATGTCGTCGATGATCACAAGATCAAGATGGAGAAAATGCGCTTGAAGATTAGAAAATATGCCATCGATAGTGAGGCTTGGTATCATTATGCTGTTGGATCCATTGTTACCTTAGTTGCGATCTTGATCGTATTTGTTGTTGCATTTAAATGCTTTAGCTAGAGAGTTATTTGTTTGTTGCATTTAAGTGTTGTATGAACTTTATGTATGAACTTGTATTAATTTGGTCTATTCGGTGTTGTGTAATGAAGATGAGCCGGCAATGGATGTACGATGACCGATGCTCTCCCCAGTTCGTTGAGGGCGTGCATACTTTTCTGCTTGCGGCTGAGGAAAACAAGCGGGCGGATAGTTTTATGCCTTGTCCATGTGCTCGCTGTAAGAATTGTCACAATTACTCTACGTCAAGAACCATTCACGTCCACCTGTTTAAGTCCGGTTTCATGCCCGATTTTAATGTTTGGACCAAGCACGGAGAAAGAGGGGTTATGATGGAAGACAATGAAGAAGAAGAAGAGGACGACGACAGCTATCCTGGCCATGGGTTCCCTGAATACGATGATACAACAATGGGGGAAGAAGCTGAGCCGGTAATGCGGGAAGAAGCTGAGCCGGCAATGCGGGAAGAAGCTGAAGAAGAGGCATCAGATGAGCCCATTGATGATCTAGGTTGGGCCATTGCCGATGCAAAGAGAAACTGCGCAAGTGATTTGGAGAAGAAGTTGCAACGCATGTTAGAGGATAACAAAAAATTGTTGTACCCGAATTGCGTAGGTGACAAGAAAAAGCTGGGCACCACACTGGAATTGCTGCAATGGAAGGCAGAGAATGGTGTGTCTGACAAGGGATTTGGAAAGTTGCTGGTAATGATAAAGGTTATGCTTCCAAAGGACAATGAATTGCCCGAGAGTACGTATGAAGCAAAGAAGGCTGTCTGCCCTCTAGGGTTAGAGGTGCAGAAGATACATGCATGCCCAAATGATTGCATCCTCTACCGCAGTGAGTACGAGGATTTGAACGCTTGCCCGGTATGTGGTGCATTGTGCTATAAGATCAGCCGCGATGACCCTGGTGATGTCGAGGGCCGGCACCCTAGGAAGAAGATTCCTGCCAAGGTGATGTGGTATGCTCCTATAATACCCCGGTTGAAACGTTTGTTCCAAAACAAAGAGCATGCCAAGGCGATGCGATGGCATAGAGAAGACCGTAAGGAAGACGGAAAGTTGAGAGTACCCGCTGACGGGTCGCAGTGGAGAAAAATCGAAATAAATTACGGGAAGGAGTTTGCAGATGACGCAAGGAGCGTATGGTTTGGTCTAAGCGCAGATGGCATTAATCCTTTTGGGGAGCAGAGCAGCAACCATAGCACCTAGCCTGTGACTCTCTGTTTGTATAACCTTCCTCCTTGGTTGTGCATGAAGCGGAAGTTCATTATGATGCCAGCGCTCATCCAAGGCCCTAAGCAACCCGGCAACGACATTGATGTGTACCTAAGGCCATTAGTTGAAGAACTCTTACAACTGTGGAATGGAACAGGTGTACGTGCGTGGGATGAGCACATGGGGGAAGAATTTGATCTAAAGGCGTTGCTGTTCGTGACCATCAATGATTGGCCTGCTCTCAGTAACCTTTCAGGACAGACAAACAAGGGATACCGCGCATGCACGCACTATTTGGACGATACCGACAGTATATATTTGGCTAATAAGAATGAGTACCTGGGACATCGTCGATTTCTTCCGAGCAGGCATCCCGTAAGAAAGAAAGGCAAGCATTTCAAAGGTGAGGCGGATCACCAGACGAAGCCTCGCCACCGTACTGGTGCTGATGTACATGATATGGTCAAGGATTTGAAGGTGGTCTTTGGAAAGGGTCCTGGTGGACAACCTATTCCGAATGACGCTGACGGACGCGCACCCATGTGGAAGAAGAAATCTATATTTTGGGACCTCGAGGTCTGCTCCGCAATCGACGTGATGCACGTGACGAAGAATCTTTGTGTGACCCTGCTTGGCTTCTTGGGTGTGTATGGGAAGACAAAAGATACACCTGAGGCACGGGAGGACCAGCAACGTATGCACGGAAAAGACGGCATACATCAGGGTCATGCAAGCTACGCTCTTACCAAAGAAGAGAAGGAAATCTTCTTTGAATGCCTGCTCAGTATTAAGGTACCGTCTGGCTTCTCGTCGAATATAAAGGGAATAATAAACATGGCAGAGAAAAAGTTCCAGAACCTAAAGTCTCATGACTGCCACGTGATTATGACGCAACTGCTTCCGGTTGCATTGAGGGGGCTTCTACCGGAAAATGTTTGATTAGCCATTGTGAAGCTATGTGCATTTCTCAATGCAATCTCTCAGAAGGTAATCGATCCAGAAATCATACCAAGGTTACAGAATGATTTGGTGCAATGTCTTGTCAGTTTCGAGTTGGTGTTCTCACCATCCTTCTTCAACATCATGATGCACGTCCTAGTTCACCTATGCGAAGAGATTAACGTTTTGGGTCCTGTATTTCTACACAATATGTTCCCCTTTGAGAGGTTCATGGGAGTCTTAAAGAAATATGTTCATAACCATGCTAGGCCAGAATGAAGCATCTCCAAGGGCCGTCAAAATGAGGAGGTCATTGAGTTTTGTATTGACTTTATTCCTGACCTTAAGCCGATTGGTGTTCCTGAATCGCAGCATAAGGGCAGACAGGATGGAAAAGGCACGCTAGGAGGGGAACAAATAATATGTATGGACGGACATTCTCTCACTGAAGCACACTACACAGTTCTACAGAATTCCGCCTTGGTGGCTCCGTATATGGATGAACACAAGAATTTGCTACGCTCCAAACACCCGGAGCGGTCTGATGACTAGATTACACGTGAACAAACCAGGAGTTTCGCCAGCTGGTTGCAAGCACGTACCATGCATGGCACCTCTATTGAAGATGACCTGTACTTGTTGTCCCAGTTACCATCTTCGAATATAATGACTTTCAAAGGGTACAAGATAAATGGTAATACATTTTACACGATCGCCCAAGATAAGAAGAGCACCAACCAAAACAGTGGTGTCCGCTTTGATGCAGAAACCAAGACGGGAAAGGAAACATATTATGGTTATATACAGGACATATGGGAACTTGACTATCGACGTGGTTTGAAGGTCCCTTTGTTTCGGTGCAAATGGGTCAATATGACACGAGGCGGGGTAACGGAAGACCCGCAGTATGGAATGACAACAATGGATCTCAACAATCTTGCGTATGCAGACGAACCATTCGTCCTAGCCAATGATGTGGCACAGGTTTTCTATGTGAAGGACATGTCTACCAAGCCAAGAAAAAGAAAAGATAAGGAAGCGAATGCATCGTACGATGAGCCAAAGCGGCACATAGTTCTTTCTGGGAAGAGAAACATCGTGGGAGTGGATGACAAGACAGACAAGTCAGAAGATTATGAAAAGTTTGATGAAATTGCTCCATTCACAGTGAATATTGACCCGAGCATCCCGTTAAATGATGAAGATTTTCCATGGCTACGACGCAAAGGGACACACGCGAAGAAAAAGTTTCACACCCAAAGATCTGGGATGTGATCGGCTTAACTATCATCACTTTCTTCTGTGTTTCACACCCAGGAGGGAATCTTTGTAATAGTTAGGGTAGCTAGTTATGTGTTTTGGCATTTGAAACGCGAAGAAATTTTATGTGCAAGCAAATTCGTTCATGCATTTACTGATTTTTAAAGTTAAGTTATTCACAAACTAGTGATTCGCACTAATTTCAAATAATTCAAAATTTAAACTATTCAAATTTGAAAACTACGGGCACTAACAGAAAGTTTGTAATTTTTTGTACCTAAAGCAAAACTATTCAAAAAAAACTCTAAATACACAAAAAAACAACTCAGAAATAAATAAAGGAAAAAAAATAAAAAAAAGCCCGCCTACTAGGCCAGAGCGGCCTGCATACGACTAGAAACCCAACCTGTTGTTGGGCCAGGATGCAGGCCCGCAAAGGCCCAGTAGGCCCACAGGGCAGCACAACACAGATAGGCCCAGAAGGCCTGCATTTCAGAGGAGCTCAAAGGAGCTGCCGCGGCTGGGTTTATAAACCAGTGCGGCTGCCCTTTGCTAGGCGAGGTGGGACTAAATTTTGCGCCCCTTGCCTGGCAGTGCACCCCCCTTTAGTACCGGTTGGTGGCACCAACCGGTACTAAAGGGGGGGCCTTTAGTACCGGTTGGAGCCACCACCCGGTACTAAAGGGGGTCGCTTCCCGCCGCTTGGCCTGGCCAAAACAGGCCTTTAGTACCGGTTGGTGGCTCCAACCGGTACTAAAGGTGTCCCCTATATAAGAAACACTTCGAAAAATTTCAGTTTCTCATCTCCCACTTCTCTCTGCCGCCGCCCCGTCCCGCGCCGTCGCCGCCCCTGTCGCGCCGTCCCCATCGACTCCGCGACGCCCCCGTCCTCGTCGCGTCGTCCCCGTCGACTCTGCGGCGCCCCCGTCGCCGGCCTGTCCCGGTCGCCGCACCGGCCCGTCGCCGTCCCCTCGCTTCGCCGTCGCCGTCGCCTTTGGATCGACCTCGCCTCGCCGTCGCCGTCGCCTCGACCTTGCCCGCGCGCGCTGTGAGCCCCTCCCCGGCCCCTCTCCTCCCTCCAATCGATCAAAGCCACACCGCGCGCCGACGCCGACGACCGTAGCGCACACCCACGCGCGCGCGCACACACACACTACATGCACACACACACACACACACACACACACACACACACACACACACACACACACACTACACACACACACTACACGCGCGCACACACACAATTTTTTTCTGTTTTTAGCTTTTAGTTTTTTCTATTTTTCTGTTTTTCATACAAAGCTTTAGATGAATTAATTAATTAGATTAGATTAATGTCAAATAGTATATAGAAATGTTAGTTATAATATATATAATGTCAAATGTTATAGAAATGTTAGTTATATAGAAATGTTAGAAATTTTGAAAATGTTAGTTTTAGCTAGCTAGATGAATTAGATTAATTTCAAATTGTTAGACGATGATCGATGTTTCTTTAGTTTCTTATATTTTTAGTTATAAAATTTAGAATTTGCATATATGAAATCACAATCCATCATTTAAAAAATATTACTTTACTTTTGCGACATATAGTATTTGTTGTCGACGATGCCCGGCCCGCATCCTCGCCGTCGACCCATTCGCGACGACGTCCTGCTTCAGAGGACCCATGTCCGGGACTGGGCTCCGCCGGGCTGGCACTGGGAGGTGCTACCTTCAGGGGCACGACGCTTGGTGAGGAACCCGTCCCCGGGTCCCGTCGTCGACCCTCATCTCCTTTGGTGGCATTCGCGTGGGCCACTTTCGGTGCAGAGGGAGCCGGTCCCGCCGGAGGTAGTACATCGTCGTGTCAGGGACGAGGACGAGCACGTCCATCGCTACATGGCTGCTATGGACGTCAGGTTCTCCAATACCTGGCAGGTTCTTTGGGGAGATCACCCGAGCTATGATCCAGTGATGGTTCCTTCACTTTGGTTGTCCACCGCCTAGATTACTCTCTAGTATTCGATCTTTATTAGCTAGCTAGCTAGCTAGTGATGTATTCGATATATAATATTCGAGATGATTTATTCGAGATTATATATATTATTTGAGACGATGTTTTCGAGATTATATCTATTATTCGAGACGATGTATTCGAGATTAAATCTATTATTCGAGACGATGTATTCGAGATTATATCTATTATTCGAGACGATGTATTTGAGATTATACTAAATTGTTTTATATTTCTTTTGGCATAGTTAAATAAAAGCTATGGCGGACAATACTGATAGAGAGAGAGAACAGACCATGTTCGATATCATACGCGGGCCGGATGATGATCAGAATGAAGAAGATTTTGACGGCTCCGAATTTCTAAACAACACCGGAGAGGGTGATATGATATTCGATCGCGATGACCGAGAAGATGAAGTCATGAACTACGACGAAGAATATGTTGATCCTGAAACAACAAACACCGGCGAGGTATATATATTTATATAAGCAGGAATCTGGTGATCATCGCATGTTTTAAATGAGTTGAAGATATATTAACGAATCGATCTTTCTTCGTTCAGCCATCCGGATCGAGCAAATCTTCAGGCAAAAGGACGAAATGTGGCCCGAACAAAAAGTTGAAGGAGGGCGTAAAGTACAATATCGAGGCATTCAAACCTAATGGCGAACCATTAGCGCCTAAGAAGATTGCGGACAAGTTCGTTCGTCAGTGCGGAGTTCTTGTGAAGGACCAACTCCCGATCTCCCTTCAAGAATGAAGAAAGCCAGCAAAGCCACGTCCAAATGTTACTTTTATCGACGAGAATCAAAAAAATTGCTTTGGGATACTGTCATGGAACATTTCGCCCTACCAGATCATTTCACAGAAGCAGATGTGCGGAAAGTCAAGGACGCTGCTTTTAGGAAGATGGTGGTTGCATTCAAGAACCACAAGAGAACGACGTGGGAGAAGTACGTCAAGGGAGGAAGGAAGACTCCAGTATTCGAGGGGATACTAGAGAATCGAAGTGCTCATTGGGACAATTTCGTGAAATTCAAGGATTCAGAATTAGCTAAGGAATGGTCGAGAATAAACAAGAAGAATGCCGAAAAAAGGATAAGTTCCATAAGCTGGGGCCAGGTGGCTACGCGGTGGCAATGCCTAAGTGGGATAATTCTGAGAAAGAGATGGAGGATGCAAGTGTCACTCTGGTTACTAAGAGCTGGCCCCCCAGGTGCAGGACTTGGTTCTATGCGCATGGGGGGGAGTTGGACCCGAAGACAGGCAATGTTTCGACGAAGGCATGTCTGAACGGAGCCGACGATGCGCTACTTGTTGCAATAGAAGAGGCTCGATCGGGGGTGTTCCAGCCCAACAGAGAGAACAACGAGCTTACGCGTGCCCTGGGAAATCCTGAACACCCGGGAAGAACATGAGGCAAGGGCGCTATTCCGTGGTATGAGGGGTTTTCGGACTAGAACGCCGACTACAGAACCTGTGCGAGAAAGAATTGCGTAGGAGAAGAAGAGGAAGATGCAGGAGGAGCGGAGGAAGTGGGACTATGAACGCCTTCAAGGCCTAGAAGCAAGTCAAGCGGAATTGGCAGCTAAATTCCAGCGGCAGCAGGAGCAGATCGACTCACTTAGCCAGCAAAGGGGGTCTCAGCAGCTGCAGCAGCTGGCGGATGAGCCAGCATGGGATACCACCGCCCCATCCGTGCCGAGAAGCAGCGTGGGTTCCGCCCCGGGCGACGCAGTGCTGGATAGATACCCCGTGGATGACATAACGGAGAACACTAACTGCGAGCTACACTTCAAAATGAAGAACATATCCATGAAGGTGGCGGACACCGTTGCTTTTTCAAATTCCCCCAAGGCAACCTTCCATTGCAACCCGATTCCAGCGGGCTATGCTCGTGTCTTGGTTGATGAGGTCGTGGACCCATATTCGAAGCTACAGCTTGACATTCCTGGAGGTGACGACGAGCACACATTGGGAGAGGCCATACATCGTGTCATCCTATGGAGAAAGGATTGCATCATCTTTCGAAGGCCACCGACACCCGTCACCCGACTCCTCGTCGAAGTCCGCCACCGAGTCAGCAGACTCCCGCTCCAAGTCCACCAATGCATGAGGCCACTCCTCCTCGTCCAAGTTCGGCAAAGTGTCAGGCCACTCCTACTCCAAGTCCGACACCGCGTCGGACGTCCACTCCTCCTCCAAGTCCGGCACAACCTCAGGCCACTCCTCCTCCAAGTCCAGCACAGCTTCAGGCCACTCCTCCTCGTCCAACTCAGCCCCATCAGCCGTCTCCGCTGCCTCAGCAATCGCAGAAGAGACACCCCGCAGCTATGGTGCGTAGCGGTACGAGTCGAGGTGATAGTACAGGAAGTACAGGCGGAGGCAAGCGATATAAATATGGTCCAAACCTCAGTACTCCTCTTCCTGTGAGGGCTTACGACAGGACCGAGGAGCAAACCAATGCCATAGTGTGGGCAAAAGTCGACGCCCATTTTGGACCGAAACCGCCACCGCCGCCAAGGGAGAAAGTGCCTGTGGAATTAGTTGACCACTTCATTCGTATGGCTCAACCACCAGCTCCTAAGCCCGTTGACACAGACTATGAGCGCCACATCAGGAAGTTACATCGACAACGCCTACAGAAGGAGGCGAGCTCGAGCTCGAGCAAACAACAAGCAGCTGTCAAAAAATGCGGGAAAACCGTTGCCCAGCTGGGAAAACAGGCGGCGCAATCGATCCCCTTGCTTGTTGTGCCGCCAACAACACGTGACAGTACGCGCGCCCAATATTATTGTGGCCAAACAGTTTACGTTCCCGAGGTGGGCAATGTGGTAATAACCCAGGAGCATATAATGCAGGCTGAAGAACTCAAAATCACTGTTGGACAACTCCTCAAGATCGAGGACATGCCTCTGATTACAGAGGAGGAAATAAAACGGAAATTTGTCCGGGGCCAACCTTTGGTCAAGCCAGAAGATGTCAACAAGCTCCCAACGAGAATGTATGAATTGCATCAATGGTACATGGACATTATCAAGAGATCCGATCGAGAGTCCCTCATGGTGTATGTCAAGAAGGATGATTACTACCATGGGAAAGCTGTGGCCGTTGAGTATTCTGAATTGTTTCAGTTATACAATCAAGCCGCACTCGACAAATCTATCGTCAGTTGCTATTGTTTGTAAGTGATTTCTTTCTGTAATTTAAGTCTCAAGCTAGCTGTAGTGATCCTTTTGATCAATCATTACGTGTAATTATCCTCACTATATTCTTTTCTGTGGTATTATGCAGGATGGAGATGTATGAAATGAGAAAAGGTGGACGCTATGGCATTGGGTTCATTGACCCAAACACCGTTAATGAATACACATGGAAAATAAACAAGCATCATGAAAAAGAGGTAGAGGACAGCATGCTAGAGTTCTTGAAGCGCCTCAAATACAATGAAGATATACTACTTCCTTACAACTTCCAGTGAGTCACACTTTCTTGTACTACAAATTCTCTGTTTTTGCCTACTAGCTAGCTACATGTTTTTGCTTACATATGCCCGCTTAATTAAGACATGCAAACGTGTGTGCATGCAGATATCACTGGATCTTGTGTATCATTAAAGTTGGCGCCGGAACAGTTGAAATACTGGACTCGCTACTCAAAGCAAATAGTGACTATAACATCTTGTTTGGGATAGTCAACAGGTAATTTCAATCATTATTAACTATATATCTCGGCCTATTTACTTCTTCATTTCATGATATGAACTATTTAATAACCCCTTTATTCATTTTCTTTGTCGGCGGGCAGGGCTTGGGAAAGGTTCATCAGCGTCACTCCAGGCGAATGGAAACCACATCTGAAATGGTTTCGAGCCAAGGTAAGTAATTAAGTAGTACTAGCTAGCTAGCTAGCTGCCATCTCTTTAATTATCATGCTTGATTAATTATTATCTGATCAAATTAAATTCCATTCTCGTAATAAAGGCCCTGAAGCAGGCGCAGTGGACTGATCTGTGTGCATTCTGCGTTTGCGAGAACATTCGCATGATGGCGTCCGAAAGGAGCAGATCTCAAAGACAGGAATGGGTACGCTTGTGAGAACACTATTCACAATTTTTACACCATTATCGATATCTAGTCACACAACTAATACACAGTTCAAAGAGGTGCGGGACAAGCTCCTAGAAACGGAGCGCGTAGAAGCACTTCAAGAGGAAATAGCGGGATTTTTGCTCGACCATGTCATAAATCTGAAGGGAGAATACTATTACCCGCTACCGCCCCCATTGACCAAGACATGAACCACTTCCAATTGTCATCGTGCTTTGAAGGAACCAATCAGGCTAATGCCACTGGCTCCGAAGGCAACATGCATATGTAGGAGAAATTGTATATAGCTATACATGTGTGTATGTGTGAATTAATATGGTGGTTTGTGAGACATGATTGATGATATATATATGATTGGTTCTACTAGAAATTCTATATATATATATATATATATGCATAACGTGTACAATGTGTAGTACCGTAAAATACCAACAAACGAAAAAGAATTAAAATGGAAAACACAAAATTAAATGAAAAAGAAATCATAAAACCAAAAAAAAACCAAACATTTTAGTACCGGTTGGTGTTACCAACCGGTACTAAAGGGCTCCCGGCCCCCGGAGCTGGCTGGTGCCACGTGGTTTCCCTTTAGCACCGGTTCGTGCTGAATCAGTACTAAAGGGGGGGGGGCTTTAGTGCCGAAATTTTAGTGCCAGTTACCTAACCGGCACTAAAGGGCCTTACGAACCGGTGCTATTGCCCGGTTCTGCACTAGTGGTCACCGGGATGCCTAGTCCCATGCTTTATGCAAATCAAATCAAAATAATTGCAAACAGAACTCGCCCAGGATTGTTGTTAGTTGGACGCACCTGTTATTTTGGGCAAGCCATGGATTGATCCTTGTTGGTGGTGGGGGAGTATAAACTTTACCATTCTGCTTGGGAACTGCCTATAATGTGTGTAGCATGGAAGATATCGAGATCTCTCGGTTGTTATGTAGACAATGAAAGTATACCACTCCAAATATTATTCATATCTATTTCAAAATCGAGCTCTGGCACCTCTACAAATCCCTGCTTCCTCTGCGAAAGGCCTATCTATTTACTTTTATGTTGAGTCATCATCCTCTTATTAAAAGCACCAGTTGGAGAGCACCGCTGTCATTTGCATCCATTACTGTTAGTTTACATTGAGTATGACTTTACTGGATCTCTTTTACCATGAATTACAATGTCTAGTCAGTCCTTGATCTTTAAAGGTGCTCTACATTTATGTTTTGCAGTGTCAGAAAGGGCTAGCGAGATACCATCTTGTTATATCATATTATGATTGTTTTGAGAAAGTGTTGTCATCCGAGATTTATGATTATTGCTCACTAGTTTATTATGCCACTGATATGAGTAAACATGAGACCTAAATGTTATTGTGAACATGGTTAGTTCATAATCTTTGCTGAAAACCTGAATGCTGGCTTTACATATTTACAACAACAAGGGCAAACAAAGTTTGTAAAAGTTTTTCTTTATCAGTTTCAGTTTATCAACTGAATTACTTGAGGACAAGCAAAGGTTTAAGCTTGGGGGAGTTGATACATCTCCAACGTATCTACTTTTCCAAATACTTCTGCCCTTGTTTTGGACTCTAACTTGCATGATTTGAATGGAACTAACCCGGACTAACACTGTTTTCAGCAGAATTGCCATGGTGTTATTTTTGTGCAGAAATAAAAGTTGTCGGAATGACCTGAAAATCAACGGAGATTATTTTTGGAATATATAAAAAATACTGGAAGAAGAATCCATGTCAGGGGGCCCACACCCTGTCCATGAGGGTGGGGGCATGCCTACCCCCTGCCTTGTGGGCCCCCTGACGCTCCACCGACCTCAACTCCAACTCCATATATTCGTGTTCGGGGAGAAAAAAATCAGAGAGAAGGATTCATCGTGCTTTACGATACGGAGCCGTCGCCAAGCCCTAATCTCTCTCGGGAGGGCTGATCTGGAGTCCGTCCGGGGCTCCGGAGAGGGGAATCCGTCGCCATCATCATCATCAACCTTCCTCCATCACGAATTTCATGATGCTCACCGCCGTGCATGAGTAATTCCATCGTAGGCTTGCTGGACAGTGATGGGTTGGATGATATTTATTATGTAATCGAGTTAGTTTTGTTAGGGTTTATCTCTAGTATCCACTATGTTCTGAGATTGATGTTGCTATGACTTTGCTATGCTTAATGCTTGTCACTAGGGCTCGAGTGCCATGATTTCAGATCTGAATCTATTATGTTTTCATGAATATACGTGAGTTCTTGATCCTATCTTGCAAGTCTATAGTCACCTACTATGTGTTATGATCCGGCAGCCCCGAAGTGACAATAATCGGGACCACTCCCAGTGATGACCGTAGTTTGAGGAGTTCATGTATTCACTATGTGTTAATGCTTTGGTCCAATACTCTATTAAAAGGACGCCTTAATATACATTAGTTTCCAATAGGAACCCACTGCCACGGGAGGGTAGGACAAAAGATGTCATGCAAGTTCTTTTCCATAAGCACGTATGAATATATTCGGAATACATGCCTACATTACATTGATGAACTGGAGCTAGTTCTGTGTCACCCTATGTTATAACTATTGCATGAATAATCGCATCCAACATAATTCTCCATCACTGATCCATTGGCTACGAGCTTTTCATATATTGTTCTTTGCTTATTTACTTTTCCGTTGCTACTATTACAATCACTATAAAACCCCAAAATATTACTTTTGCTACCGTTACCACTACTATCATATTACTTTGCTACTAAATACTTTGCTGTAGATATTAAGCTTCCAGGTGTGGTTGAATTGACAACTCAGCTGCTAATACTTGAGAATATTCTTTGGCTCCCCTTGTGTCGAATCAATAAATTTGGGTTGAATACTCTACCCTCGAAAACTGTTGCGATCCCCTATACTTGTGTGTTATCATCTATCTCTATAGATCTTGATGCTCAATATGTAAGTAGCTTCACCGAGGTCTTTCTTTGAAAAACTCCTTTCAAACATTCCTTTATGCTTTCCAGAAAGTTCTACATTATTTCCGATCAACAATATGTCATTCACATATACTTATCAGAAATGCTATAGTGCTCCCACTCACTTTCTTGTAAATACAGGCTTCACCGCAAGTCTGTATAAGACCATATGCTTTGATCACTTTATCAAAGCATATATTCCAACTCCTAGATACTTGCACCAGTCCATAGATGGATTGCTGGAGCTTACTCACTTTGTTAGCACCATTAGTATCGACAAAACTTTCTGGTTGCATCATATACAACTCTTATTTAAGAAATCCATTACGGAATGCAATTTTGACATCCATTTGCCATATTTCATAAAATGCGGCAACTGCTAACATGATTTGGACAGACTTTTAAGCATCGAGACGAGTGAGAAAATCTCATCGTAGTCAACACCTCGAACTTGTCGAAAACATTTTTGCGACAATTCGAGCTTTGTAGATAGTAACACTACTATCAGTGTCTGTCTTCCTCTTGAAGATCCATTTATTCTCAATAACTCATCAATCATCGGGCAAGTCAATCAAAGTCCATACTTTGTTCTCATATATCACTACTAGGGAAAAACCTAGCAGCAGCGCGGGTTTTGGGCCTATTAGCAGCGCGGGGGCCGGTGCTACTAATAAGGCGCTACAGCTAACGTATGGCAGCAGTGCGGGTGCCACCCGCGCTGCTACTACGTCCGTTAGTAGTAGCGTGGGTAAAAACCCGCGCTACTACTAACCCGCGGAATTTTTTTTTGAATTTTTTGCGAGAATTTTCAAATTTCTGAATTATTTTAACCTCTAATCTCTAATCACCCTCATCGCTGCTCAATTTAATCTCTAATCATCCCTCATCATTCCAAATCATCTAACTTCCCGGATGGTCACCTAGATACTTGCACCAGTCCATAGATGGATTGCTGGAGCTTACTCACTTTGTTAGCACCATTAGTATCGACAAAACTTTCTGGTTGCATCGTATACAACTCTTATTTAAGAAATCCATTAAGGAATGCAATTTTGACATCCATTTGCCATATTTCATAAAATGCGGCAACTGCTAACATGATTTGGACAGACTTTTAAGCATCGAGACGAGTGAGAAAATCTCATCGTAGTCAACACCTCGAACTTGTCGAAAACATTTTTGCGACAATTCGAGCTTTGTAGATAGTAACACTACTATCAGTGTCTGTCTTCCTCTTGAAGATCCATTTATTCTCAATAACTCATCAATCATCAGGCAAGTCAATCAAAGTCCATACTTTGTTCTCATATATCACTACTAGGGAAAAGCCTAGCAGCAGCGCGGGTTTTGGGCCTATTAGCAGCGCGGGGCCGGTGCTACTAATAAGGCGCTACAGCTAACGTATAGCAGCAGTGCGGGTGCCACCCGCGCTGCTACTACGTCCGTTAGTAGTAGCGTGGGTAAAAACCCGCGCTACTACTAACCCGCAGAATTTTTCTTGAATTTTTTGCGAGAATTTTCAAATTTCTGAATTATTTTAACCTCTAATCTCTAATCACCCTCATCGCTGCTCAATTTAATCTCTAATCATCCCTCATCATTCCAAATCATCTAACTTCCTGGATGGTCACCCATCCTCTCACTACTCCAGCCTGAGCACGCTTAACTTCCGGGTTCTATTCTCCCTCGATTCCAAGTCTGCACTTGTTGTTTTCCTGACAATAGTAAGATGTCAATCCTATTAACCCTCGGGAGTTTAGCTTGAGCATGAAGTCACACATTTCGCTGATTGAGTTTAAAACTATTGTTCTAAAAAACAATAATTATTTAGTAACACTAATATTTCTTGAATCAGGAGTTTGACCACATTTTGACCAAAGTTTGACCAGATTTGACCAAAATTCCGAAAAACTGAAATAATTATTTAGTAACACTAATATTCTTGAATAATTATTTAGTAACACTAATACTTCTTGAATAAGTAGTTTGACCAGATTTGACCAAAATTAAAAAAAATTTAAATTTTAGCATAACTTTTTTTCCTTTTAGAATTTGAGGATTCTAAAAATTTGCAAACGGGCCGTAGGCAGTCTCCATCGGATGTAACTTTTCGAGTAGATGATTTTTCATATAAATAACTTTTTAATCTGAGTTTTTAACCCTTGCTACTACTATGGCATGTCCCGGGGGGCACGATAGAGACCGCTTAGTAGTAGCGAGGGTAAAAAACCAGCGTACTGCTATCAACTTAGTAGTAGCGAGGGTTAAAAACCCGCGCTACTGCTACTTAGCAGCAGTGCCTAATTTTAAAGCGCGCTACTGGTAAGATTCTGTGTATAGGGTTTTCCCTAGTAGTGTATGGATCTCATCTCAGATTTCATGGCCTCAAGCCATTTCGCGAATCTGGGCTCATCATCGCTTCCTCATAGTTCGTAGGTTCATCATGGTCTAGTAACATGACTTCCAGAATAGGATTACCGTACCCTGGTTGACCTATGAGATTCGGTAGTAACTTGATCTGAACTTTCATGATCATCATCATTAGCTTCCTCACTAATTGGTGCAGGAATCACTGAAACTGATTTCTGTGATGAACTACTTTCCAATTCGGGAGAAGGTACAATTACCTCATCAAGTTCTACATTCCTCCCACTCACTTCTTTTGAGAGAAACTCCTTCTCTAGAAAGGATCCATTCTCAGCAACAAAATATCTTACCTTCGGATCTATGATAGAAGGTGTACCCAACAGTTTCCTTTGGTTATCCAATGAAGACGCACTACTCCGATTTGTGTTCGAGCTTATCAGGTTGAACTTTTTTCACATAAGCATCGCAACCCCAAACTTTAAGAAATGACAGCTTAGGTCTCTTGCTAAACCACAGTTCATACGATGTCGTCTCAATGGATTTAGATGGTGCCCTATTTAACGTGAATCCAGCTGTCGCTAATGCATAACCCCAAAACGATAGTGACAAATCGGTAAGAGACATAATATATTGCACCATATCTAATAAAGTACGGTTATGACGTTCGGACACACCATTACACTATGGTGTTTGAGGTGGCGTGAATTACGAAACTATTCCGCATTGTTTCAAATGAAGACCAAACTCGTAACTCAAATATTCTCCTCCACGATCAGATCGTAGAAACTTTATTTTTCTTGTTACGATGATTTTCCAGTTGACTCTGAAATTCTTTGAACTTTTCAAATGTTTCAGACTTATGCTTCATCAAGTAGATATACCCATATCTGCTCAAATCATCTGTGAAGATCAGAAAATAACGATACCCGCCGCGAGCCTCAACACTCATCGGATCGCATACATCAGTATGTATTATTTCCAATAAGTCAGTTTCTCGCTCCATTGTTCCGGAGAACGGAGTTTTAGTCATCTTGCCCATGAGGCATGGTTCGCAAGCATCAAATGATCCATAATCAAGTGATTCCAAAAGCCCATCAGCATGGAGTTTCTTCGTGCGCTTTACACCAATATGACCTAAACGGCAGTGCCACATATAAGTTGCACTATCATTATTAAATTTGCATCTTTTGGTTTCAATATTATGAATATGTGTATTACTATGACCGAGATTCAATAAACCATTCACCTTCTGTGTATGACCTCAGAAGGTTTTATTAATGTAAACAGAATAACAATTATACTTGACTTAAATGAATAACTGTATTGCAATAAACATGATCCAATCATATTATGCTTTACGCAAACACCAAATAACATTTATTTTAGGTTCAACACTAATCTTGAAGGTAAAGGGACTATGCGATGATGATCTTATCAACCTTGGAATCACTTCCAACTCACATCATCACCTCGCCCTTAACTAGTCTCTGTTTATTTTGCAACTCCCGTTTCGAGTTACTACTCTTAGCAACTGACCCAGTATAAAATACCGAGGGGTTGCTATAAACACTAGTAAAGTACACATCAATAACATGTATATCCAATATACCTTTGTTTAGTATGCCATCCTTCTTATCCGCCAAGTATCTAGGGCAGTTCCACTTCCAGTGACCATTTCCTTTGTAGTAGAAGCACTTAGTTTCAGGCTTGGGTCTAGCTTTGGGCTTCTTCATGGGAGTGGCAACTTGGTTACCATTCTTTTGAAGTTCCATTTCTTTCCCTTGACCTTTTACTTGAAACTAGTGGTGTTGTCAACCATCAACACTTGATGCTTTTCTTGTTTTCTACCTTCGCTGATTTCAGCATCGCGAAGAGCTTGGGAATTACTTTCGTCATCCCTTGCATATTATAGTTCATCATGAAGTTCCAGTAACTTGATGATAGTTACTAGACAACTCTGTCAATCACTATTTTATCTGTAAGATTAACTCCCACTTGATTCAAGCAATTATAGTACTCAGACAATCTAAGCACATGCTCATTGCTTGAGCTATTCTCCTCCATCTTGTAGGCAAAGTATTGTCAGAGGTATCATACCTCTTGACACGGGCATGAGTCTGAAATATTAGTTTCAACTCTTGGAACATCTTATATGTTCCGTGGCGTTCAAAACATTTTTGAAGTCCCAGTTCTAAGCCGTAAAGCATGGTGCACTAAACTATTAAGTAGTCATCATACCAAGCTTTGCCAAACGTTCATAACGTGTGCATTTGCTCCTGCAATAGGTCTGTCACCTAGCGGTGCATCAAGGACATAATTCTTCTGTGGAGCAATGAGGATAGTCCTCAGACCACGGACCCAGTCCGCATCATTGCTACTATCATCTTTCAACTTATTTTTCTCTAGGAACATATCAAGAAAATAAACGAACGGGGAGCTACATCGCAAGCTATTGATCTACAACATAGATATGCAAATACTATGAGGACTAAGTTCATGTTAAATTAAAGTTCAATTAATCATATTACTTAAGAACTCCCACTTAGATAGACATCCCTCTAGTCATCTAAATGATCACGTGATCCAAATCAACTAAACCATGTCCGATCATCACGTGAGATGGAGTAGTTTTCAATGGTGAACATCACTATGTTGATCATATCTACTATATGATTCACGCTCGACCTTTCGGTCTCCAGTGTTTCGAGGCCATATCTGCATATGCTAGGCTCGCCAAGTTTAACACGAGTATTCCGCGTGTGCAAAACCGGCTTGCACCCATTGTATGTGAACGTAGAGCTTATCACACCCGATCATCACGTGGTGTATCGGCACGACGAACTGTAGCAACGGTGCATACTTAGGGAGAACACTTATACCTTGAAATTTAGTGAGAGATCATCTTATAATGCTACCCATCGAACTAAGAAAAAAAAGATGCATAAAGGATAAACATCACATGCAATCAATATAAGTGATATGATATGGACATCATCATCTTGTGCCTTTGATCTCCATCTCCAAAGCACCGTCATGATCACCATCGTCACCGGCTTGACACCTTGATCTCCATCAAAGCATCGTTGTCATCTCGCCAACTATTTCTCTTGCAACTATTGCTATCGCATAGCGATAAAGTAAAGCAATTATTTGGCGCTTGCATCTTATGCAATAAAGAGACCACCATAAGGCTTATGTTAATTGCTGATAACAAAACATGATTGATACGTCCATTTTGCACTGGTAGAAAAAGGGCATGTTGTCCCGGTTCCTGAACCGGGACTAAAGGGTCGGTACTAATGCCCTGACCCTTTAGTCTCGGTTCAAACCAGAACCGGGACTTAAGGCCCTCCACGTGGCCGGTCCACCTTTAGTGCCGGTTGGTAACACCAACCGGTACTAAAGGAAATTTTCTGATTTTTTTGAAAAAAAAATTGAAATTTTTTATTTTCAAATTTCTGAATTATTTTAGCCTCTAATCTCTAATCACCCCTCATCACTGCTCAATTTAATCTCTAATCGCCCCTCATCATTCCAAATCATCTAACTTCCCGGATGGTCACCCACCCTCCCACTCCCCCAGCCTAAGCACGCTTAACTTCCGGGTTCTATTCTCCCTCGTTTCCAAGTCTGCACTCGTTGTTTTCCTGACAATAGTAAGATGTCAATCCTATTAACCCTCAGGAGTTTAGCTTGAGCATGAAGTCACACATTTCACTGTTTGAGTTTGAAACTATTGTTCTAAAAAACAATATTTTTTAGTAACACTAATATTTCTTGAATAAGTAGTTTGACCATTGTTTGACCACAGTTTTACCATAGTTTGACCAGATTTGACCAAAATTCAAAAAAATTGAAATAATTATTTAATAACACTAATATTCTTGAATAATTATTTAGTAACACTAATACTTCTTGAATAAGTAGTTTGACCCTAGTTTGACCAGATTTGATGAAAATTTTAAAAAACTGAAATTTGAGCATAACTTTTTTTCCTTTTGGAATTTGAGGATTCTACAAATGTGCAAACAGGCCATAGGCGGTCTCCATTTCATGTAACTTTTCGAGTAGATGATTTTTCATATAAAAACTTTTTAATCCGAGTTCGTATGCAAAAGTTATGCCCATTTTACAAATTCCAGAGAGATTTTGTAAATAAAGTCGAAATTCATATTTGTAAATTTTCCCAACAACTAGACCACATATCACATGGGAAATTTATTTTATTTTATTTTTTTTGACATTTCCATCATTTTCTTTTGTTTTTTCTAAAACTGAAAAGGCGGTCCACCGGGGGGGGGGGGGGGAGAGTTTGCAAATGGGACCTTTAGTACCGGTTCGTGCCATGAACCGGTACTAATGCCTCAAAGGCCACTAGTCCTGGTTGGTGGCACCAACTGGGACAAAAGGTCTAACCTTTAGTACCGGTTGGTGCCACCAACCGGGACTAATGGGCATCGCACCCTTTAGTCCTGGTTCATGGCACGAACCGGGACTAAAGGGCCCAGGTGAACCGGGACTAATGCCTTAGCCGCACGAACCGGGATAAATGCACCCATTGGTCCCGGTTCTGGACTGAACCGAGACTAATGGGCTTACCCGGCCTGGACCAAAGCCCCCTTTTCTACTAGTGTTGCATCATGCTTTTATATCGATATTTATTGCATTATGGGCTGTTATTACACATTATGTCACAATACTTATGCCTATTCTTTCTTATTTTACAAGTTTTACATGAAGAGGGGGAATGCCGACAGCTGGGATTCTGGGCTGGAAAAGGAGAAAATATTAGAGACCTATTCTACACATCTCGAAAAGTCCTGAAACTCCACGGGAATTATTTTCAGAATATATAAAAAATATTAGGCGAAAGAAGTACCAGAGGGGGCCACCCACCGTCCACGAGGGTGGGGGGGCTGAGCGTGCCCCTGCCTCATGGGCCCCTTGCTGGCCCTCTGATGCCCATCTTTGGCTATATGGAGTATTTTGTCGATGAAAAAAAATCAGAAGCTAGCTCATTGGATGAAACTCCGCCGCCGCGAGGCGGAACCTTGCCGGAACCAATCTAGGGCTCCGGCGGAGCTGTTCTGCCGGGGAAACTTCCCTCCGGGAGGGGGAAATCATCACCATCGTCATCACCAACGATCCTCTCATCGGGAGGGGGTCAATCTGCATCAACATCTTCACCAGCACCATCTCATCTCAAACCCTAGTTCATCTCTTGTATCCAATCTTTGTATCCAAACCTCAGATTGGTACCTGTGGGTTGCTAGTAGTGTTGATTACTCCTTGTAGTTGATGCTAGTTGTTTTAGTTGGTGGAAGATCATATGTTCAGATCCATTATGCATATTAATACCCCTCTAATTATGAACATGAATATGATTTGTGAGTAGTTATGTTTGTTCCTGAGGACATGGGAGAAGTCTTGCTATAAGTAGTCATGTGAATTTGGTTTTCGTTCGATATTTTGAAGAGATGTATGTTGTCATCCCTCTAGTGGTGTCATGTGAATGTCGACTACTTGACACTTCAGCATTGTTTGGGCCTAGAGGGAGGCATTGGGAAGTAATAAGTAGATGATGGGTTGTTAGAGTGACATAAGCTTAAACCCTAGTTTATGCGTTGCTTCGTAAGGGGCTGATTTGGATCCGTATGTCTCATGCTATGGTTGGGTTTACCATAATACTTCTATTGTAGTTGTGGATGCTTGCAATAGGGGTTAATAATAAGTGGGATGCTTGTCCAAGTAAGGGCAGTACCCAAGCACCGGTCCACCCACATATCAAATTATCAAAGTACCGAACGCGAATCATACGAGCGTGATGAAAACTAGCTTGACGATAATTTCCATGTGTCCTCGGGAGCGCTTTCCTTTATATAAGAGTTTGTCCAGGATTGTCCTTTGCTACAAAAAGGATTGGGCCATCTTGCTGCACCTTATTTACTTTTATTACTTGTTACCCGTTACAAATTACCTTATCACAAAACTATCCGTTACCGATAATTTTAGTGCTTGCAGAGAATACCTTACTGAAAACTGCTTATCATTTCCTTCTGCTCCTCATTGGGTTCGACACTCTTACTTATCGAAAAGGCTACGATAGATCCCCTACACTTGTAGGTCATCAAGACTCTTCTGGCACCGTTGCCGGGGAGTGAAGCGCCTTTGGTAGGTGGAATTTGGTAAGGAAAAATTTATATATTGTGCTGAAATTTACTGTCACTTGTTACTATGGAATATAATCCTTTGAGGGGCTTGTTCGGGGCATCTTCACCCCGACCAGTAGAGCAAAGAGTTGCTCCTCAACCTACTGAACCTACTGAAAATGTTTACTTTGAGATTCCTTCGGGTATGATAGAGAAACTGCTAGCTAATCCTTTCACAGGTGACGGAACATTACATCCCGATTTGCTCCTAATCTATGTGGATGAAGTTTGTGGATTATTTAAGCTTAAAGGTATGCCCGAGGATGTGATCAAGAAGAAGGTATTCCCTTTATCTTTGAAGGGAGATGCATTGACATGGTTTAGGCTATGTGATGACATTGGATCACGGAACTACCAATGATTGAAATTGGAATTTCATTAGAAGTTTTATCCTATGCATCTTGTTCATCGTGATCAAAATTATATATAAATTTTTTGGCCTCGCGAAGGAGAAAGCATCACTCAAGCTTGGGGGAGGATTAAGTCAATGTTATATTCATGCCCCAATCATGAGCTCTCAAAAGAAATGATTATTCAAAAAATTTATGCTCGGCTTTCTCTCAGTAATAGCTCCATGCTCGATACTTCTTGTACTAGATCTTTTATGATGAAGATTATTGAATTCAAATGGGATTTATTGGAAAGAATTAAACACAACTCTGAAGATTGGGATCTCGACGAAGGTAAGGAGTCAGGTATAATACCTAAGTTTGATTGTGTTAAATCTTTTATGGATATCGATGCTTTCCGTGAATTTAGCACTAAATATGGACTTGACTCTGAGATAGTAGCTTATTTCTATGAATCCTTTGCTACTCATGTTGATCTCCCTAAGGAGAAGTGGTTTAAATACAGTCCCCCCATTGAAGTAAAAGTAGTTGCACCTAATAAAGTTGAAGAAAAGACTATCACTTATAATGATCCTATTGTTCCTACTGCTTATATTGAGAAACCACCTTTCCTTGTTAGAATAAAGGATCATGCTAAAGCTTCAAGCATGGTTAACAAAAGTAATATGAAGACACCTAAAACCCCTGAGCAAATTAAAGTTGAACCTAGTTGTCGGTGTACTAGAGTAGGGGTACCCTAGTATCCCGAACTTGTGCACGGGCAGTCGCAGCGTCCCGCGGCAAGGCTTGCCGGGTGACCGCCAAGATCCTCCGTGGTTCCTTTGGAGCCATTCAAGAACAAAGTATCCAAGCCAAGGAGACAAGACCCCGGCAAGAGGAGCTTGCCGGGAAGGCCAACCAAGGCATCTCAAGAAACTTGCCGTGACACACCACGCGTCCCGGCAAGGCCCGGTGAGCGACAAGCTCCCGGACGCGACAAGACAACGACCGCGGCAAGGCGCTTGCCGCGGCAAGCCTCCACTCCGTACCTGCGCTCTAGCACATCCACCAACGTGTCGCTCTGGGACCCTTCCAGGCGTAAGTGGCGGGAGGCTGTGCAGCCAGCGGTACACGGTGGCAAGCGGCGCTGACAAGATTGCCATCGTGGCGAGCGGTGGCGTCCCTGGCGGTCTCTTTTGCACTGTTTGGGCGACGCAAATGGGCATTTAATGCCCTTGTCCCCTGCCGTCAGGGTTAGGTATGATACACTATAGTAGGTGGCGGTGCCAACCGCAACGTGTTTCCATTTTTACCCTTGCCTACATTGCCACCTGTCGGTGACCCCTTTAGCATATAAAAGGAGGCCCATGCGCAACGTAGGGGGGGGAGGTGGGTCGGCCAAATAGAACACTCACGCTCGGTCTCGTTAGATGCTGGTGTGTACTGTAGCACTCAGCGCTCCCGAGCAAGAACTCAATACAAACCACAAAGCAGGAGTAGGGTGTTACGCATCCGTGCGGCCCGAACCTGGGTAAACTAGTCGTGTGCTTCGCCTCGATCTGCTCTTCGTGCGATCTCCGCCCCCCTGCCGAACCGAAAGGGGCTTGGTTCGCCGGTCCCATAGGTGTTCGTGGATTAGCAACCCCGACATCTTTGGCGCGCCAGGTAGGGGGTGTGTCGAGTTTGTGTGAACCTGATCCGGCGTTCGCACGAGCTAAATCTTCATCGTCTTCATCGACATGCCACCGAAGAAGAAGGCTTCGGAGGCGGCTGCTCCGTCCGCACCATACCCACCATCGCCGGAGCAAACGGCTGGTGGGGTAGACGCCGGCGGAACAACGGGCGTCAACGAGGGAGCTCACGGTGCTGCCAGGTCCAAGGACAAGGCTCCGCTGCCCATCGGTGGCGCAGTCGGCTCCCACAATGACCGGGCGCACTCCAAGACCTCGGCGTCCGTACATGCACCGCGCCCATCCCAGGAGGCGCGGGACCGGCAGCGTCATGATACCCACGGCATCATACATTTGCTGGATCAAGATCAAGCTGGTGGATCTCGGAGTGCTCAAGACCAGCATGCACGCCAACATGCGGGCGCGAGCGGAGCACGGTCGCCTGGACGAGATACTGCTCCTTCTAACATGGTTAGAAGTCCGAGCATATCCCGCTCCTCACACCGTTTGCCGCCGCCACCCGCCACCTCAGCAGAAGCTTTGGCACGAGCTCAACTGCTCCTAGACTACTCTCCAGCGGCAGACAAGATCGACGACTGGAGGGCCACCATTCAGAGTCTCATCGGCTTGGCCAACGGCGACACTCCACGGCAGCCGAGTACATCGCTGCCGCGGCAAGTCAGCCAGGCACGAGCCGGTGACGACAAGACCGGTGGGGGTGCAACCACCGTGCACTCTCCGCCCCGAAGGCCAAGATCGCCGACTCGCCGGATCCACCATGACAGCGACTCCACTGCATCTTCAGATCCACGAGCTCGTCGCGATCAGCGCCAAGTTCTTCACGAACGACAGCAAGAGGATGCTCGTACTCGCATCGAGCGCCGAAGTGAAGTGCGGCGTCAATCAGACCAGCGCGCTGGGCCCTCTATTGACATGCATGCACCAGGGGAACCAAGCGACTTGCCGTACGCGGTAGGTTGCCCTGCGTTTACTCGTGAGCTGCGGGAAGTCCAGTGGACCAACAAGAAGAATTTCAAGCCAGACGTACCGAAGAAGTACGACGGCAAGTCGCATCCGTCGGAGTTCCTCAGCATCTACACCATCGCGGTGCAAGCTGCCGGGGGGCGGGATGACAAGATCCTTGCCAACTACTTCCCGCTGGTGCTCAAGCCCAACGTCAGGTCCTGGCTCATGCATTTGCCGAAAAACTCCATATCCTCCTGGGCAGACCTATGCCATCAGTTTGTCGGCGCCTTTACAGGCGGCCACAAACCTCATGGCCAAGAGAGTGACCTTCACCTGCTCGCCCAGAAGGAAGGAGAGCCCCTGCGCAAGTACATTCAGAGATTCAGCCGTGTATAGCACAACATCCCAGATGTCCACCCTGCCGCGGTCATCAGCGCGTTCCATCAGAACGTGCGTAACCGCAGGATGCGGGAGGAGATGTCGATGTGCAAGATCAGAGACGTCAGTGAGCTGTATGCCCTGGCCGACAAGTGTACACGTGCTGAGGAAGGGAGGAAACTCCCAGAGAGAATACAGGAGCAGGAGGATCTGACAGCGAGGATGCTGCCCCGGCAAAGAAAAACCAGCGGCGGAACAACAGGAAGAAGAAAGGCAAAGATGTGCTAGTCATTGAGCAGTCCGGCAATGACGGTGGCGCCAAGAAAGCCAAAGCTGGTAGCTCCGGCAAGGAGATTGCCACATGCACCAACTGTCAGGCTGTGGCAGTCGCCGACAAGCAGGACGGCACTGACAAACAGTACTGCAAGATCCACCGCACCAAGGGCCATGACCTCCAGAGCTGCAAGAAAGTCGAGCAGCTTGTCCAGCAGCAAAAGGCTGAATACGAGCGACGCGACAAGGAGAGGGCCCAAGGAGGCGCTGGAGAATCCGGCAAGAAGCGCGCCGACCGGGGAGGATGCCACGGCAAGGCCAAGCAGCGGCAAGGAGATAGACCTCCCCGCGGCCACGACAAGGATGAAGATGACGACGACGACGAAGACATGGATGATGTCGAGACCAGTGAGCAGGAGTTCCAGAAAGCCATAGAGGTCTTGTGCGTTGAAGGCGGTGCTTCTCTGCATACTTCGCACCGCCAACTCAAACAGTGGGTGCGGGAAGTCAATGCGGTGGAACCACCTGTCGAGTCACGCAAGCTTCTGAAATGGTCCAGCACGCCTATCATCTTTGATATTGAGGACCACCCTGATCGCACAACTGCGGTCGGGTGCTTGCCGATGTTGGTTTCACCAACTATCCGCAACCTCAAGGTCACTAAGATGCTAGTTGACGGCGGGGCCGGCTTGAACCTGATCTCCTCCACTGTACTCCATAAACTCCAGATCCCTGACAGCGAGCTCGAAGAGACCGGCACATCCCAAGGAATTAACCCGGGAAGGAACCAGCCGAAGGGGAAGGTCACGCTGCCGGTAACATTTGGCAGCGAGTTGAACTTCAGGACTAAGAGGGTCACTTTTGACGTTGCCGACTTTCCATTGCCATACAATGGGATACTCGGCCGTCCAACACTCGCCAAGTTCATGGCGCCCTCTCACTACACATACAACATGCTCAAGATGCCAGGCCCGATAAGCGTCATCTCTGTCCCTGGCGACAAGAAGGATGCTCTTATCTGCGCCGACAAGATCTACCGGGAAGCGACAGCCGCAACGGATCGCAAGTCACTTGCCGTTGAAGCTCCCGGGGGGAAGAAGAAGACCAAGTCCGGCAAGAGTTCTGATGCCCACTCCGGCAAGCGCACCTCTTCGGAGTGCTGCGCTACCGTCGAGGACGCACCATCGAGCTCCACCGGCAAGTGTAAGAAGATAATGGCAGCTCCGCCAGAGACCAAGAAGGTATCCGCCAAGGAGGACGGCACTGGTGGTACTTTCACCATCAGTGCCACTCTTGACCCTAAATAGGAAAGCGCGCTCATTGCTTTCCTGCGGGCGAACATCGACGTGTTTGCGTGGCAACCATCTGACATCCCCGGTGTTCCCAGGAAAGTAATTGAGCACCATCTTGCCATTTGTCCTCATGCGCGGCCCGTCAAGCAGAAGGTCAGGAAGCAAGCAGTGGAGCGCCAAGAATTCATCGCAGAAGGGATCAAGAAATTGGAAGCAGCAGGCCTTGTCAGAGGAGTGCTCCATCCTACGTGGTTAACCAATCCTGTAGTCGTGCGCAAGGCAAACGGGAAATGGAGGCTTTGTATCGACTTTACCGATGTTAATAAAGCTTGTCCCAAAGACCCATTTCCCTTGCCGCGCATTGACCAGATTGTTGACTCCACGGCCGGACGTGACTTGCTTTCATTTCTAGACGCATACTCAGGATATCATCAAATCTTCATGGCAGAAGAAGATGAGGAGAAGACCGCATTCATCACTCCATGCGGCACGTACTGTTTCATACGGATGCCTTTCGGTTTAAAGAATGCTGGTTCAACATTTGCAGGGGTAGTCCATGTCGCTCTTGAGCCACAAATACACAGAAATGTGGAAGCCTACATGGATGACATAGTGGTCAAGAGCAAGGACAAGGCAACTCTGATTCAAGATTTAGACAAGACCTTTGCAAATCTGCGCAAGATCAACCTCAAGCTCAACCCCGAGAAGTGTGTGTTCGGAGTCCCCTCCGGCAAGCTTCTCGGGTCCTTCGTGTCTCAGTGGGGAATTGAAGCCAATCCCGACAAGATCAAGACCATTGAGCAGATTGAAGCACCAAAGTGCGTCAAGGATGTACGAAGACTTGCCGGTTGCGTGGCTGCTCTCAGCAGGTTTATCTCTCGGTCCGTTGAGCGCGCCCTACCGTTTTTCAAAATTTTGAAAAAGGCAGGTCCAATGAAATGGACTCCAGAAGCGGAGGCTGCGCTGCAAGACTTGAAGAGATACCTGTCCTCCACTCCAACGCTTGTCGCACCTAAGCCACAAGAGAAGTTGCTGCTGTATATAGCGGCAACCAATCAAGTGGTTAGTGCCGCGTTAGTTGCGGAGAGGGAGCCAGATGACGAGCCAGCAACCGCGGCAAGCGCCTCCATCAACAAGCACGGGGCTTCCCCAACAAGCTCTGGTCCCGACAAAGATGGATCTGCGCAGGTGCGCGAGGAGATACAGACGAGAATGGTGCAGCGCCCAGTTTACTTTGTCAGTTCCCTTCTGCAGGGGGCTAGGTCAAGGTACTCTGGTGTGCAGAAATTGCTTTTCGGCCTTCTCATGGCATCGAGAAAGCTGCGCCATTACTTCCAAGCACATGAGATCACAGTTGTCACTCGCTTTCCGCTGAAGAGGATATTACAGAATCCAAAAGCAACAGGCAGGATTGTTGAGTGGGCATTGGAACTGTCAAACTTTGGCCTCAAGTTTGAGAGTACTTCAACTATCCAAAGGAGAGCATTGGCAGAATTCATAGCAGAGTGGACGCCAACACCAGATGAAGAAATTCCAGAAACGAGCATCCCCGTCAAGGAAGCAAACAAAGAGTGGCTGATGTACTTTGATGGTGCCTTCTCGCTGCAAGGCGCCGGCGCTGGCGTGCTGCTTGTCGCACCCACCGGAGAGCACCTCAAGTACGTAGTCCAGATGCACTTTCCCAAGGAGCAAGCAACAAACAATACTGCAGAGTATGAAGGCTTGCTTGCCGGTCTCAGGATCGCGGCAGACCTTGGGATCAACAAGCTCATTGTCAGGGGTGACTCGCAGCTTGTCGTCCGCCAAGTAAACAAGAGTTATCAGAGTCCGTTGATGGAAGCCTACGTTGAAGAAGTGAGAAAGCTAGAAGAGCACTTTGACGGCCTACAGATGGAGCATGTCCCAAGAGCTCAGAACGACATTGCCGATGGCCTGTCAAAGTGCGCCGCACTTAAGTTACATGTGGAACCAGGGATCTTTGTGCTCGGGCTGACTCGGCCGTCCGTAACGCCATCAACTGGATAGAGCAAGAAGAGGAAGTTGATTTCTGGTGACTATTTTCCCGCAGAGCTTCCCGAAGCCGCCACCAAGAAGGTCCCCAGGATCAACACCAAGAGTGCTGAGGAGCAGTCTGCTCCGGCAAGCCCTAGGGTTTGTTCCATTGAAGCAGACGCTCCCGACAAGTTTTGCTCCGGCAAGCTTGCCGGGGAACGTCAAGCTCCGGCTGAGCCGCAGGCTCTCGCCGTAGAAGCGGATGTTCCTGCAGCAGCAGATGTGCCTTTAGTCCTTGTTGTCGAGCCACAAGCTCCAGCATGGGCACAGCAGATTGTCCGTTTCCTTCAGACAGGAGAACTTCCCGAAGAGAAAGAAGAAGCGGAAAGAGTAGCCCGGCAGTCAAGTATGTACCAGTTTGTCGACAGCACACTGTACAAAAGAAGACTCAACGGTGTGAAATCGAAGTGTATTCACCGGGAAGATGGACAAAAGCTGTTGGCAGAGATACATGGAGGCATATGTGGTCACCACATTGGTGCAAGAGAACTTGCCGGCAAAGCATTCCGGAAAGGTTTCTTTTGGCCGACAGCCCTCCAGGATGCAACTGCACAAGTAACCAAGTGTGAAGCGTGCCGGTTCCATTCCAAGCAGATACACCAGCCAGCTCAAGCTCTCGAGACGATCCCTTTATCCTGGCCATTTTCGGTCTGGGGGCTCAATATCCTCGGGCCCTTTCCCCGAGCAGTCGGGGGCTTTGAGTACTTGTACGTTGCAATCGACAAGTTCACAAAGTGGCCGGAAGTGGAAGCAGTGAGGAAGGTGACAGCACAGTCAGCAGTCAAGTTCTTCAGGTCGATTGTTTGCCGCTTCGGGATCCCTAACAGGATAATCACCGACAACGGTACGCAATTCACGAGCCGCACCTTCATGCAGTACGTCCAAGATCTTGGCGTCAAGGTATGCTTCGCTTCTGTTGCTCACCCGAGAAGCAACGGTCAAGCGGAGAGGGCAAATGCTGAAGTGCTGCATGGGCTCAAGACCAGGACTTTCGACAGGCTGCACAAGTGTGGAAGAAACTGGACCGAGGAGCTGCCGATGGTTCTTTGGTCGATCAGGACGACGCCAAATCGAGCCACTGGCCAGACACCTTTCGCTCTAGTCTATGGAGCAGAGGCAGTTCTCCCCACGGAACTCAAATATGGGTCACCTCGAGTGCTCGCTTATGATGAGCTTGAGCACGAGCAGCTGCGACAAGATGACGCGCTACTCCTTGAGGAAGACCGTCTTCAGGCTGCTGTACGAGCTGCTCGCTACCAGCAAGCTTTGCGCCGCTACCATAGCCGCAAATTTAACGCTAGAAGTCTCGAGGAAGGCGACCTTGTTCTTCGGCGTGTTCAGTCCGCCAAGAATTCCAACAAGTTGACGCTGAAGTGGGAAGGCCCTTACCGGGTGAAACGAGTCACTAGGCCTGGCGCTGTCCGCCTTGAGACCGAAGATGGCATTCCAGTGAGCAACTCCTAGAACGTTGAGCATCTTCGTAAGTTTTACCCGTAGGGCGCGGTTGCCGGAACCCGTTACGGCAACCACCTTTTGTACAAGTCTTGCCGCTGTTGCATGTAATCCTTTGTACAAAGCCGGGCGCAGATCCCATGCATAAAGCTCATGTGCTCCGCACATCTTGTCAATTTCATGCCTTTTATTTTTTTTGCATGTGTTATCTGACACTTTGTGCAGCACCTACCCCCGGTAAGCAACAACGAGCCATAAGGCTCCCTATCTTTATTTTCTCCTCTTTCTTTTTTCTCAAGGAAAGGAAGGTTCCCTCGCCCACAAGTTTGCCGGGGGGAAGGGAGAAGATAATGGTATGGACCAGGCGTCGTTCAAGAAAGTTTTGCCTTGCCGGGAAGCAAACGACAGAAAAGCTAAGTTGCCAAAGTTTGAGCAATCAGATTTTTTAAATTTTTAAGTTATCTTCCTTGAACGACCGTTCTTTGTATGGAAAACCTGTGCGCGGAGGAACCAACTCGTAGCTAGTTGCACCCTTACTTTGTTTCGAGTCCGCTCAACAACTTAAGTGAGCTGCGGCTAGTTGCGACAAGGTTTCTTGTCAGTAGCGGCACCGCCAGCAGGCTGCTGACGTCCCGCACTCAGCGCTCGCGGCTAAGGTGCCTATGCCGGCAAGTTCCCTAAAAGCGTAGGGCAAAAACATACAAAGGAAGGAATCAAGTAAAGGAAATAACATTGCAATCATTACCAGAAATAGAGTTATAATACAAGATAGCTTGTCGCGGCTCTAACAGATTGTTCTCATAACATGATCAGCAGGGACAAGAAAATAAGAAAGCGGGCGGCCTAGTCAACGCAATCGCCCTGAACCCTCTTGATCCCGCTCACCTTGTCCACAATGGGTGCGACAAGGGTCTTGAGCGCCTCCAGATCGGCATCCGGCGGCGAGGTCCTGAGGACGTTGGTGAGGTTGAGGCCCGTGTTGCGGAAGGCCACCTTCACCAACACCTTTTGAAGAGCTCCCGCACAAATATTGCGCGACTCGTCGGCTAGCTGCTTTGGGATCCTCTCCCGGAGTCGCCGGAGGGCCGTTGCCACGCCTTTGAAGAACGAGGTGAGCTTGGCGCTGGGTTGGAGGTTCTCGTCGGAGGGATACCCGAGATCCTCCATCCCCAGCTGCGCCAGCTCCCTGTCAATGTCTGCGGCAACATCCACGAGACCCTCCGTCCAGTGCTCCACATTCTCCCGGAAAGTGCTCTGGGCGGCAGCAGCACTCGCCAGCAGCGCCTTGCCGGCCTTGACCTCCTCCTTCAGGGCCGTCTCCTGCTCCTTGGCACCGTCCAGCGTCTTGGTCAAAGCGGTCAGCTTCAACTCAAGATCTGCGTTGGAGTCCTTGGCGGCGCTAAGCTCCTGGCCCTTCTCGGCGAGGCGGGCTTGCAGCTCCGAGTAGCTGTGGGCATCCTTCTCCTGCTCACGCTTGAGCGCGGCAAGCTCTTCACCGCCCTCCTTGAGATCGGCCTCCAGCTGCGCCACCTTCGTCTCCAGCTCCTTCTTGGCGGCCTCGGCAGCTGCGGCAGCATCTTCTGCTTGCTTGAGGGCTCCGCCAAATGTTCGCTCGCGCGCGGCAAGCTCCTTCGCATGGCTGTCGAGGTTGACCTTTCGCTGCAAAAGCTCGCCCTCCTGCACAGACAGCTTTTCAGCGGCAAGCCGTTGTTGCTCTTCGACTTCAGCCCGCTCGAGGAGGAAGGCCTCCCGCTCCTCGGCTAGTCGCGCCCGCTCCTCTGCCAGGGAGCGGAGAGCTTCCTGGTTGTGACCCCGGAGCTCCTCTGTGTGCTTCTCGATGCCCACTCCCGCCTTCGCGACAAGCGCCTCGCGGGATTCCATCTTGGCTTGCCGGGCGCGGTAGAGCGACACCAGCTTCCGCAGCAGCCACTCCTCCTCAGGCTCGCTGCCGCTGCTGCTCGGCGCGTCGACCAGCGCCAGCCCAGCGGAGGCGAGCACCTCTCCATCAAAGCTTTCTCCTTCGACCGGCGCCCTGGAGCTTGACGCCCAGGGGAGGTTGATGAAGATGCCATCACCGGCCTTCAAGTAGACGCCTGGCTGCGGCTCTTCGAAGCCTGACGCTGCGGCAGCGGCGGAGGGATCGGCGGTCGATGTAGCGCCTGGCGCTCCTGTGGCCTCAAGGTCGTTAGTGCGATCGCCAGATCCCCCGCCTGCTTCCGCGGCGGCAGCTTTGGCGGTCTCCGTGCCGGCGGGATCATCAGCGCTGGCTGCTTCCTCGACGACAGCATCGTCGTTGGCGGCAACCTCGGTCTCCATCGGCTCTGCAGCAGATGGATCTGACAGCCGAAAAAGGAAGAAGAACCCAAGGGAAGTTTTGAAGCGAGAAGGTTACCTGTACCGGGTTCTACAGTCGTGGTCTCCACTGCCGGGGGGGCGCTGGTGTTGTCCCTTGCCGGAGAACCCTCCCTTGCCGGAGAACCCTCCCTTGCCAGAGACTTCTCCCTTGCCGGAGATCTCTCCCTTGCCGGGGACCTCTCCCTTGCCGAAGGACTCTCCCTTGGCATTTCGGGGGCGGCCTCCGGGCGCTCCTGGTGGGGCTGCTCTGCTCCTGCACAAACCAACAATCAGATATCAGCAAAGCAAGGATCTCCATACGCGCCCAACAGTGGAAAACGAACCATATACTTACGCTGGGGGCTGCTCTGGAGAACACTTGCCGGGTCCGGCAAGGTTGTCTCGGGCGCATCCCCTACTGTCGCGGTGGGTTCGTCCTCGATGATAATCACCAGGGCCTTGGCTCTCTTCGCTGCTCTCTGAGCCAGACTCCTAAAGAGGAATAAGTTCAGAGTAAAGCAAATGAGATACAAGACAAAACAGCAAGGATTGAAGAACTACAAGTACAACAAGAGAATCTTACTCCTCTTCTTCTTCCTCGTCGGAGCTGAACGCGGAGAAGTCGAAGTCTGGCTCACGTCCGGCGCGAGAAGGTGGAGGAGTAGGTTCCCTTGGCCGCTTGGCGGGAACAGTGGCGGTGGTCCGAGACGACCCCGCTCCGGCTGCCGCCGCGGCATGAGAAGCGGCAGGAGCAGAAGCGGTGGTCCGGGTGGACCCCGCTCTAGTTGCCGCAGCAGCATGAGGCGCTCCCGCGGCAATAGTGCTTGCCGCGGTGGAGCGTGTCGCGCGGCGCGGCGACTGTCGACTCACCCGCCGCTTCGCTACATCCCCGGCCTTGCGGAGACGCCTTCTTAGTGGAGATGGGGGCTCTGCTTGCGGCGAGCTGTCTAATGATGAAGTGGAAGAGGAGTTGATCTCCAACGAGCCGCTCGTATCCTCGGCGGGCTCGCTCGACTCGACGTCACGCCCGGCAAGCTCTTTCTTGCCGGCAAGCTCCTCTCGCCCGACAAGCTCTTTCTTGCCGGCAAGCTCCTCTCGCTCGGCACGGCTTGCCGCCTCTGCTGCTTCTGCTGCCTCTGCCTCCTCCACGGTGAATCCAAACTCGCCCGCAGCTGCGGCTGCCGCCGCCTCTTCCAGCCTGGTGGCGATGCGTTTCAACTCCGCATCGGTGGTGTCGCGAGTGAGGCCATTCTTCTCGTCGGAGCGGATCGGTACTTCTACCAAGCCGTCAAAGAATTCCTGCACAACGTCGTCTGCAGGCTCTTGCCAAGTTGGGACAATTCCATGCGAATCGCACAGCGGCATCATTGCACGGATGCGGTCGAGCGCGGAGTTGTTGCACAGCGGAATGACACCCTGCGGCAACCTAAACGCTTCGAGATGCTCAGGGTCATACTTGAACAGCTCCTGGAGCATTGCGTTAAGCTCTAGAACTGTGAAGTTGTAGTTGAGGCCCGGACGCAGCCTCATGATATCCGCCACATTCTTGAACTCCCAGGCGGGCCTCCTCCGTTCCTGCAGGGGGGCGATGCGGTGGCGAAGAAAATCTGCGCCAACAGCGCCTACAGTAAGCCCGCCAAGCCTGAGGCGTTGGATCCGGGTGACGACAATCTTCAGCCTATCATCTTCCGGGGCCACGTTGCTCCAATCGTTGCCGCGTGCTGCTGGGACTTGGCGCTGGGCGGTAAACTGTTGCGGGTTCTCCTCGACAATCCAGCACCAGTCTGCTCTCCATTCCTCCCACTTGCCGCAGAACTCTCCCTCCAGATAAGAATCTTTCTTGCCGGCCCTCGAGATCCAGGCGATTCCCCCGGATAAAGGCTCTCCTTTCTCTACTCGGGGCATAAAGAAGTGGCGGAAAAGGGCTACGTTGGGATGTACTCCGACAAAGTTTTCGCAAAGATGTGCGAAAACTGCCATGGTCAGAACGGCATTGGGGTGAAATCAAGGAGGCAGAACCTGCAGGTGTTCATGATATCACAGAAAAACTCAGAGAAAGGCGGGCAGAGCCCGCGGTAGAAGAACACGGCGAAGAAGGGATATCCATTGGGAGCCATTTTCCAAGCGGAGGCTGGGAGTACCTTCGTGCTCGGATGCGCTCGCGTCTCCGTCGACCAGAAGAGGTAGTAGTACTCCCTCAGCTCCTTCGCGGCGAGCTTGGGGGGGAAGATTGCCCACTCCTTTCACAGCGCAGCAAGCCGCTGCGCCTCGGTCGACTTCACAGCCTTCCCCTTGTCGGCTTTCGGAGCCATGGCGGAAGTGGTGGAGGAGGTCGACGGCGTTGGTGGTGCTGGTGGCGATGGAGGGCAGGGCGCTGCTCTATCTCAGCTTTGGGAAGACGGAGGAGCGGCGGAGGTTTCCAATATTGGAAAAGCAAGGGGCGAATGGGCGCACTACCCCTGTTTCCCCTGCTTATGAAGGGGGAGGGGCGGATGTTCCGCCTTTCCGAATAAAGAAACCACCCACGATCTCTCCCACGACGCCGCATTCAACGCGTGCCGTTCGGGGAGGGCGCGGTGGATACGGAGAGAGATGCTGCGTAACCCAGGCCGCGCGTGCCCGTGCCCTGTTTTGGGCCTGGCCCAACAGCGCTCGGCACCGTGTATGGCCCAGGCCCGGGGGCTCCTGTCGGTGTACTAGAGTAGGGGTACCCTAGTATCCCAAACTTGTGCACGGGCAGTCGCAGCGTCCCGCGGCAAGGCTTGCCGGGTGACCGCCAAGATCCTCCGTGGTTCCTTTGGAGCCATTCAAGAACAAAGTATCCTAGCCAAGGAGACAAGACCCCAGCAAGAGGAGCTTGCCGGGAAGGCCATCCAAGGCATCTCAAGAAACTTGCCGCGACACACCACGCGTCCCGGCAAGGCCCGGTGAGCGACAAGCTCCCGGACGCGACAAGACAACGACCGCGGCAAGGCGCTTGCCGCGGCAAGCCTCCACTCTGTACCTGCGCTCCAGCACATCCACCAACGTGTCGCTCTGGGACCCTTCCAGGCGTACGCAGCGGGAGGCTGTGCAGCTAGCGGTACACGGTGGCAAGCGGCGCTGACAAGATTGCCATCGTGGCGAGTAGTGGCGTCCCTGGCGGTCTCTTTTGCACTGTTTGGGCGATGCAGACGGGCATTTAATGCCCTTGTCCCCTGCCGTCAGGGTTAGGTATGATACACTGTAGTAGGCGGCGGTGCCAACCACAACGCCTTTCCATTTTTACCCTTGCCTATGTTGCCACCTGTCGGTGACCCCTTTAGCATATCAAAGGAGGCCCATGCGCAACATAGGGGGGGAGGTGGGTCGGCCAAACAGAACACTCATGCTCGGTCTCGTTAGCTGCTGGTGTGTACTGTAGCACTCAGCGCTCCCGAGCAAGAACTCAATACAAACCACAAAGCAGGAGTAGGGTTTTACGCATCCGTGCGGCCCGAACTTGGGTAAACTGCTCGTGTGCTTCACCTCGATCTGCTCTTCGTGCGATCTCCACCCCCCTGCCGAACCGAAAGGGGCTCGGTCCGCCGGTCCCATAGGTGTTCGTGGATTAGCAACCCCGACACTAGTGTTGCTATGGTTAAAGATCTCTTGGCCAATAATATTGATGGGCAGGCTATTTACTTCTGCAATGAATCTACTAGAATTGCTAGACCTGATACTAAAAATAAACATAGACCTATTGTAGGGATGCCTGTTATTTCTGTTAAAATAGGGGATCATTGCTATCATGGCTTATGTGATATGGGTGCTAGTGCAAGTGCAATACCTCATTCCTTATACAAAGAAATTATGCATGATATTGCACCTGCTGAGATAGAAGAAATTGATGTTACTATTAAGCTTGCCAATAGAGATACTATTTCACCAGTTGGGATTGTTAGAGATGTTGAAGTCTTGTGTGGGAAAGTTAAATATCCTGCTGATTTTCTTGTTCCTGGTTCCCCACAAGATGACTTTTGTCCCATTATATTTAGTAGACCCTTCTTGAATACAGTTACTGCTAAGATAGACTGCAATAAGGATATTGTTTCTGTTGGTTTAGGGGATATGTCTCATGAGTTTAATTTTGCGAAATTTCGTAGACAACCCCATGATAAAGAATTGCCTAGTAAAGATGAAATTATTGGTCTTGCTCCTATTTCCGTGCCTCCTAGTGATCCTTTAGAACAATATTTGCTAGACCATGAAAATGATATATTTATGAATGAAAGAAGGGAAATAGATGAAGTATTCTTTAAACATGGTCCTATTTTGAAACACAACTTGCCTATTGAAATTCTAGGGGATCCTCCTCCACCCAAGGGTGATCCCGTGTTTGAGCTGGAACCTTTACCTCATACTCTCAAATATGCTTATCTTGACGAGAAATAGATATATATTGTAATTATTAGTGCTAACTTTTCAGAGCATGAAGAAAAGAAATTATTGAAAACTCTGAAGAAGCATCGTGCTGCTATTGGATATACTCTTGATGATCTTAAGCGCATTAGTGTCACTCTCTGCCAGCACAAAATAAAATTGGAGAAAGACGCGAAACCGGTAATTGATCACCAACGACGGTTAAATCCTAAGATGAAAGAAGTGGTAAGAAAAGAAATACTAAATCTTCTAGAGGCAGGTATAATTTATCCTGTTGTTGATAGTCAGTGGGTAAGTCCTGTCCATTGTGTCCCTAAGAAGGGAGGTATTACTATTGTTCCTAATGTGAAAGATGAATTGATCCCACAAAGAATTGTTACAGGTTATAGAATGGTAATTGATTTCCGCAAATTAAATAAAGCTACTAAAAAGGATCATTACCCGTTACCTTTTATTGATCAAATGCTAGAAAGATTATCCAAACATACACATTTTTGCTTTCTAGATGGTTTTTTTGGTTTCTCTCAAATTCCTATATCAAAAGAGGATCAAGAAAAGACAACTTTCACTTGCCCTTTCGGTACCTTTGCTTATAGATGTATGCCTTTTGGTTTATGTAATGCACCTGCTCCCTTTCAAAGATGTATGACTGCTATATTCTCTGACTTTTGTGAAAAGATTGTTGAGGTATTCATGGATGATTTCTCCGTTTATGGAACTTCTTTTGATGACTGCTTAAGCAACCTTGATCGAGTTTTGCAGAGATGTGAAGAAACTAATCTTGTCTTGAATTGGGAGAAGTGCCACTTTATGGTTAATGAAGGTATTGCCTTGGGGCATAAAATTTATAAAAGAGGTATTGAAGTTGATAAAGCTAAAGTAGATGCTATTGAAAAGATGCCGTGTCCCAAGGACATTAAAGTTATAAGAAGTTTCCTTGGTCATGCCGGTTTTTATAGGAGGTTCATTAAGGACTTCTCTAAAATTTCTCGGCCTCTGACTAATCTCTTACAAAAAGATGTTCCTTTGTCTTCGATGATGATTGTGTAGAAGAATTTGAAATACTTAAGAAAGCTTTGATTTCTGCACCTATTGTTCAGCCTCCTTATTGGAATATACCATTTGAAATTATGTGTGATGCTAGTGATTATGCTGTAGGGGCTGTTCTAGGACAAAGAGTTGATAAGAAATTAAGTGTTATCCAATATGCTAGTAAAACTCTAGATAGTGCTCAAAGAAATTATGCTACTACTGAAAAAGAATTTTTAGCAGTTGTATTTGCTTGTGATAAGTTCAGACCTTATATAGTTGATTCTAAAGTAACTGTTCACACTGATCATGCTCCTATTAAATATCTTATGGAAAATAAAGATGCTAAACCTAGACTTATTAGATGGGTTCTCTTGCTACAAGAATTTGATTTGCATATTATTGATAGAAAGGGAGCTGAGAACCCCATTGCAGACAACTTGTCTAGGTTAGAGAATGTTCTTGATGGCCCAATACCTATTCATGGTAGCTTTCCTGATGAACAATTAGCTGTCATAAATGCCTCTCATACTGCTCCACGGTATGCTGATTATGCTAATTACATTGTTGCTAAATTTATACCACCTAGTTTCACATACCAGCAAAAGAAAAAGCTCTTCTATGATTTAAGACACTACTTCTGGGATGACCCACATCTTTATAAAGAAGGAGTAGATGGTGTTATTAGATATTGTGTACCTGAGCATGAACAGGAATAGATCCTACGCAAGTGCCACTCTGAGGCTTATGGAGGACACCATGCTGGAGATAGAACTGCACACATGGTATTGCAATCCGGTTTTTATTGGCCTACTCTCTTCAAAGATGCCCGTAAGTTTGTTTTGTCTTGTGATGAATGTCAAAGAATTGGTAATATTAGTAGACGCCAAGAAATGCCTATGAATTATTCACTTGTTATTGAACCATTTGATGTCTGGGGCTTTGATTATATGGGATTGTTTCCTTCCTCTAATGGGTATACACATATTTTAGTTGCTTTTGATTTTGTTACTAAGTGGGTAGAAGCTATTCCAACTAGTAGTGCTGATCATAACACCTCTATTAAGATGCTTAAAGAAGTTATTTTTCTGAGGTTTGGAGTCCCTAGATACTTAATGACTGATGGTGGTTCACATTTTATTCACGGTGCTTTTCGTAAAATGCTCGCTAAGTATGATGTTAATCATAGAATTGCATCTCCATATCATCCACAGTCTAGTGGTCAAGTAGAGTTGAGTAATAGAGAGCTTAAATTAATTTTGCAAAAGACTATTAATAGATCTAGGAAGAATTGGTCCAAGAAACTTGATGATGCATTATGGGCCTATAGAACTGCATATAAGAATCCTATGGGTATGTCTCCGTATAAGATGGTTTATGGAAAAGCATGTCACTTACCTCTTGAACTAGAACATAAGGCATATGGGTATGACTTCAAACTTGCCGGTGAGAAGAGGCTTTTTGACATTAGCTCACTTGATGAATGGAGAACCCAGGCTTATGAGAATGCCAAACTGTTTAAAGAAAAAGTTAAAAGATGGCATGATAAAAGGTTACAAAAACGTGAGTTTATTGTAGGTGATTATGTATTGCTATACAACTCTCGTTTAAGATTTTTTGCAGGAAAACTTCTCTCTAAGTGGGAAGGTACTTACGTTATCGAGGAGGTCTACCGTTCCAGTGCCATAAAAATCAACAACTTCGAAGGCACCAATCCGAGGGTGGTAAATGGTCAGAGAATCAAACATTATATCTCAGGCAATCCCATAAATGTTGAAACTAATGTTATTGAAACCATAACCCCGGAGGAATACATAAGGGACACTTTCTAGAACATTTCAGACTCTGAAAAGAAATAGGTATGTGGTACAGTAAGTAAACCGACTCCAAAACAGTTCTAATGGCAATTTTTCTCCGTTTTGGAATATTTAAGAAAATAGGAAAATAAGAAGTAGTCCGGGAAGGACACGAGGTGTCCACGAGGGTGGAGGGCGTGCCCTACCCCCCTGGGCGCCCCCTACCTCGTGGGCACCTCGTGTGCTTTCCGGACTCCGTTTTCTTGCACGATACTTCTTTTGGTCGGTAAAAATTCACTATATAATACCCCGAAGGTTTTGACCACCGTATCACGCAAATATCTTCTATCTTTGTTTTGAGCTGTTTTCTGCCAGGGTTGTCAAGGCCAAGCATCATGTCGTCTCCCTCCTCCTCCAACAATGGGGGCAATGGTGCTTGGCTAATGAAGATAGAGCTGAAGAGAGAAGAGCTCAGAGAGATCAACAAGGATGATGGGATCAAGAAGGCCATGGGGGACCAAGTTCCGGTAGTAGCAGAAGAAGACATCCTTCAACCTCACTGCAATCTCTTTACCCCAACAGAGATTGAGGCTTTCAAAATGATTGAGTTAGCTTGTATTCAAAACAAGTATCTCACAAGTGAAAATATTCTGTTGAAGGAACATATCATCGCACTCAAGGGCATTATCCGCAAATTGGAGGATCTCCTACACTCGATGTGCGACTATCCATCATCACCAACACCTTCTTCACAAACAAAGAAGAACTGAGTATCGCGAATGGGCACTCCCCTTAGCAACTGCCAAGCTTGGGGGAGTGCCCCGGTATCGTATCACCATCACTTTTATCTTTACCGTTTTTCTTAGTTCTATCCTTTTGGTAATATCTTGATCTAGTAGAATAAAGCTTTAGTATGATCCAGTTGTGAGTTTTGCTTTATGATCCTTCTATGTAATCGAGTCCGTGAGCTATATATAATAAAGAGTAGTGTTGAGTCAAGGGCTTGATTATCTTGCTATGATCTTAAGGGAATAAAATAAAAGAGAAGAAATAAAAATAAATAAAGAGATCATATGGATCTTATGGAGAGTAATGACTTCACATATAAAGAGTATGATGAATAAAAATTGTTGAGAGTTGACAAACATAGTTTTGGTCATCGTTGCAATTAATAGGAAGTAATAAGGAAAGAGAGGTTTTCACATATAAATATACCATCTTGGACATCTTTTATGATTGTGAGCACTCATTAAAATATGACATGCTAAAGAGTTGACGTTGGACGAGGAAGACAATGTAATGGGTTATGTTTTCTTACATCTAACATAAATTATATTGTCATGATCATCCAACATGTTGAGCTTGCCTTTCCCTCTCATGCTAGCAAAATTCTTTGCACCAAGTAGAGATACTACTTGTGCTTCTAAATATCCCTAAACCCAGTTTTGCCATGAGAGTCCACCATATCTACCTATGGATTGAGTATGATCCTTCAAGTAAGTTGTCATCGTTGCAAGCAATAAAAATTGCTATCTAAATATGTATGATTTATTAGTGCAGAGAAAATAAGATTTATACGATCTTGTGATGTGGAAGAAATAAAATCGACAGACTGCATAATAAAGGTCCATATCACAAATGGCAATATAAAGTGACGTTCTTTTGCATTAAGACTTCGAGCATCCAACCATAAAAGCACATGACAACCTCTGCTTCCTGATACGTCTCCAACGTATCTATAATTTTTGATTGTTCCATGCTATTATATTATCAACATTGGATGTTTTATATGCATTTATATGCCATTTTAGATGATTTCTGGGACTAACCTATTAACCTAGAGCCCAGTGCCAGTTTCTGTTTTATCCTTGTTTTTGAGTATCGCATAAAAGGAAAACCAAACGGAGTCCAATTGACACTACAAAAAAATACACTTCCGTGACGATACGTGTTTGTCACAGTAGGTCACTTTTTTTGTCATGCATGTACATCCATGACAAATTTATGACAGAATCAAGATAGTCATACATGTGCTGTCGTAGAAGTGTTCCGTGACATACCAAAATTATCATCACGGAAGTGTCCACTTCGATGATGATAAATCGCGCGTGACAGAAGTGCTTTCGTCAAGGGTGACCGACACGTGGCATCCACCGTAACGGAACGCCGTTAAGCTATCGGGTCGGGTTTTGGATCCGATAACCCGTTAACAGCCCCGACCAATGGGGATTTTCCACATGTAAAATCATCATTGGCAGGAGGAAACACGCGTCGGCTCATCGTTGGGACAGATGTCAACCACTCATTGGACGGAAGGCGCCTATGATACGTCGACACGTGGCACGGCCCAATAGAGGCCCATTCCTATGAAAAGGCCGGCCCATTTGACTTGGTCAAAAGCTGGCGGGCCGGCCCATGGAAAGCCTGTTAACGGCCTGTTCGAATATAGCCGATTTACAGCCCGCTAACCCAAGGCCCGTTACATCCTATCCGAATTAGGCGCAGTAGCGTCATCTGGGCCATCCAATATGATTCCAGCCCGTTTTCACTTCTGGCCCATGTATGGCCCATGACGTCTTTCGGCCCATATGAGGCCCTATGTAACTATTGGCCTACTAACGGCCCGTGGTGAAACTAGGCCGTAATAAACAGTGTATCACTTTACACCCATTAACGGCCCGTGGTGAAACTGGCCCGTAATGAACAGTGTATCAGTTTACTAATGATGCACCATCTGGTGGTGCGCCATTAGTAGTTTTGCAAAAAAAAAATTACTAATGGCGCACTGTCCAACAGTGCGCCATTACTAGTTTGAACCAGTGATGGCGCACGGTGGAACAGTGCGCCATTAGTAGTTTTGCAAAAAAGGGAATAAAAAATATAATAAAAAAACAACATTAGTGGCGCACTTTCCGACAGGTGCGCCATTACTAGTTACAACTAGTAATGGCGCACTTTGTCTGGATGCGCCATCAGTATGTTTGGACAGGCGCACTAGTTCAAAAAAAAAATTGATACTAATGGCGCACCCTGTGCCAGGTGCGCCATTAGTAGTTTGAACTCTAATGGCGTATCAGAAGGTGGTGCGCCATTAGTATATACTAATGGCGCACCGCTTGTCAGGTGCGCCATTAGTGTCAATCCCATCTATAGCCCTTTTTCTAGTAGTGATAGCCAGAACGATATATACTGCACTACCATTATTGCTCGACTTCCCGAAGAGGCGAAGAGCCAATCGCAAGGTCAATATTTTGGAGATGCCAAGCGCAAGGTTATAGGAGAACGAGCAGTAGGTGAAGTGTCATTTATAAATAAAGTTTTTTTTCTTCAGTGGCACATACGCAATATGATAGGTTCATATGGAGAGAAAAGGAGTACATAGTCAGGACGGGCCAGCCTACACGGTTGCTTGCTGGGGTTGCTCTCTTCACACTCTCTCGCACAAAACGACTGTGGCCACATCTCTAACATCCCGGCGGATCACGTCCGCTTGGGGAAGGGGTGGATGCTTAGTGTAGATGCGGTGGCCGTCGCCAACGGCGAAAACCCACTGTCGGCACGTCCCGATCAGGGGTCCCCGCCATTCTCTCTCACAAAGCCGGTGAGGTTGCCTTCGTCCCTTGCTCACTGCCGGGACGTGGGCAGTTGCTGCCTCCTGCCGGCCTCCTCAAGGTTGAGCTACGTCCCTCAGATACAACTCCCTTTACAGCCGGCTTGCACCACTGCTCCAGCTGCCCACATCACTCCCTGTGGATATTTCTCTACTTCTTTGCCGCGCACATACCTCTACTGGCTTCTACGTATTGTATTTGTGATGAGTTTATGTCTCATCAACTAGTCCCAGTAATCTTATTCTAATCACGCTTGTTCAATTTCTTTGCCACAGGGATGCTCATCTTGATTTTGGTGAAATTGCACAAAATGATCTGATGGTCAAAAGGTTGCAAACTTCATTTATTAGGAAGCTCGAACATTGCCAGCAAATTGAAGCCTGGTCAGGGTTCACAGTTCAAGGGCTAGGGACTGCATGGATCTTTTTTTCTTTAGCTGCCTTTGTTCCAAAATAAGTGTCAACTTTAGTAGTAGTACAACTTTGTACTAAAGATTACACAAAGTTGAGAAACTTATTTTGGAACGGAGGGAGTACATATTTGCTATGATCTGTCAATCATTGAGATGCAATAGCATGCATGTTAGTCTCCTTTGTATTTGATGAAATGTTGCAACGGGCAACCTTGGACGCAAGATACATGTAACAGAAGCTGGAAGCTTCATAGCATTGTACAAATTTATCTCGCTGATAAATTACAGTACGTACTATACTAGTACTTCCTCCGTTCCTAAATATAAGTCTTTGTAGAGATTTCACCATGAACCACATGCGGATGTATATAGATGCATTTTAAGTGTAGATTCATTCATTTTGTTCTGTATGTAGTGGAATCTCTACAAAGACTTATATCTACTAGTAATAGCTAGCCCCCACTAGTAGGAATTATCTATCCTCTCCTTGAGCCACGTCATCAAAATTGATGTAGCCGTTAGATGAAGTAAATCAGTCCATAATAGTCGTCTGATCTTGACATTGAGAGGCTCCACACTAATCCACATGCAAGCATGCAGAAATACCGTGCCACATGCATGTGAGTGGGTTTTAAATCACATCAACATGTCTGCATGCAAGCATGCACCGGTAGCATGCATGTAAGTGAGCTTTTAAGTCCCATTAACATGTCAAAAAGAAAAATATAATCCCATTATGCAGAAGGAGTTCAGGAGTTGGCTGATCTTTTTTCCTTACGTGGGATGATCTAAATGATGATGGGAGTTTATTTAGTTTGGCTACCACATTTGTCATGTGGTTATAGATTTTTTTGTTCTATGAAATCGATAATTTTGCGCAGAGAGATATACCGCTGTTCCGCGCCAACGCGCGGGGACTCATCTAGTAATATTTAGGAACGGAGGGAGTACTATGTAAAGAGTTAGGTGTCACACGGTGATAGTAGTGTGAGGTGGGCCATGTAATCACTGAGCCTGCGTGTTTTCACTGCTCTTGCACGCCTGCGCTGTAAGAATGGAGAAAATTGTAATCTAGTAGTAGTAGTTTACCTCCTTTCGTCGAAAGCGTGGGACATCCAGCAGTCCTACCACCTCAGTAATAAAGACCAATGAGCCGTCAAATCACATAGACCCAACAGTAAGTTGGACGGACGAAGCAACCATCACTCTTGTGCCAGTGAGAGGTCGCATCCGCTCTGCCCGGGCATGAATCCAGCACCGATTCTTTGGAGCGGCGCTGACCGTTTCGGGCGGGAAGCGCGCGCGGGCGATGGATGGGTTTTGGGTGGGCCATGCTGGTCAAGAGCGGGCGTGGCAGCTGTCTGCATGTCCCTACCGGACACACCCGGAAACAAGAGGATGCACCGACTCTCGTACACTACACAACATCTCTCTGTAGGAGTAGGTTGATCTGTCGCTCTCTCTAACACACACATGTTGTTAAACACACACACACACACTTACACACACACACGCACATGCACCTTGGTCCCGTTGCACCTTCTAACGTGACTTATTACACCTGGACGGAGGGAGTAGTAAGTATACGAGATACGGTGGCACACTGACTTAAGTCGAATACAAGTGGCCAAAATTTGTGTGCATGTTATAATAAGGATTCACTTAAAATAGTATGTAAGCGAATAGAGGGATCAATTAGACAGTATTCCCGAGCAGTAGCGAGATGTGTGAGGTAAGATACACCACTGGCGCCTTTAATTTTTCTTGTTAATTTGTCTGTTTCACCCTCTAACTGGTGGGACCCAATGTACTACGTGGAGAGAGGTAAGGTGACTAAGGCTGCATTATTTCTACACCACTGTGGATAGTCTTACCACCAAAGCCACATGACATGATTATGATTGAAATCCCAATGACTCCCACACACACAAAAAAACACGTGATGCTTGTCACACGAATGCAGGAATGTATAAAAGGTTATTTCCCTCTCGTTGAACATAACGGGAGGGTTGTGTAGCTGGTTAGACTGTTCGCTCACTCTCTCGCCCTCTCCCGCTGGAGCCTCAACGCTTGTAGTTGCTCTCTTCACACTCTCTCGCCCTCTCCAGATCTAAACAAGACTTCATTGGCCTCTCTCTCCCCTCACTGCTGCTCAAAGAGCCGGCAGGATCCGTCCACCGGGAAGGGAAGGAGGCTTAACGCTGTCGTCGTCGGCGAGGGACTACCGGCGCAGCTGTTCACTTTACACCCAGTGGCGGCGCGGGAGGGCCTCCGACCCCTTCTTCTTCGCCGTCGTCCAGTCGCCCACCGAACCACGCCCCAACAACCTTAAGGTATAATTTACTTACTCCACATGCATTGCTCTAGCTGCATGTATACCATAAATCTAGGACGTGGTTCAAAGAGGAAAGGAGTGGGGGGAAGTAGTGGGAGAAGTTGTATATAGCATGAATCTAGGACGTGGTTCAAAGAGGAAATGAAGGGGGAAAGTTGTATAGCATTAATCTAGGACGTGGTTCAAAGAGGAAAGGAATGGGGGAAAGTAGTGGGGAAAGTTGTATCGCATAAATCTAGGACGTTGTTTGAAGAGGAAAGGAAGGGGCGAAAGTACAAGTTCAAAAAGGAAAGGAAGGGACAAGGTGTGACACCCCCGATTTGACCGTACACTAATCATACACGCAAACGTGTACGATCAAGATCAGGGACTCACGGGAAGATATCACAACACAACTCTACAAATAAAATAAGTCATACAAGCATCATATTACAAGCCAGGGGCCTCGAAGGCTCGAATACAAGAGCTCGATCATAGTCGAGTCAGCGGAAGCAACAATATCTGAGTACAGACATAAGTTAAACAAGTCTGCCTTAAGAAGGCTAGCACAAACTTGGATACATATCGAAAGAGGCGCAGGCCTCCTGCCTGGGATCCTCCTAACTACTCCTGGTCGTCGTCAGCGGGCAGCACGTAGTAGTAGGCACCTCCGGTGTAGTAGGAGTCGTCGTCGACGGTGGCGTGTGGATCCTGGGCTCCAACATCTGGTTGCGACAACCAGGTAGATGGGATAGGGGGAAAGGAGGGAGAAAGCAACCGTGAGTACTCATCCAAAGTACTCGCAAGCAAGGAGCTACACTATATATGCATGCATTGGTATCAAATGGAATAAGGGTATCATATGTGGACTGAACTGCAGAATGCCAGAATAAGAGGGGGATAACTAATTATGTTGAAGACTACGCTTCTGGAAGCCTCCGTCTTGCAGCATGTAGAAGAGAGTAGACTGAAAACCTCCAAGTAGCATCGTATAGCATAATCCTACCCGATGATCCTCTCCTCGTCGCCCTGTTAGAGAGCGATCACCGGGTTATATCTGGCACTTGGAAGGGTGTGTTTTATTAAGTATCCGGTTCTAGTTGTCATAAGGTCAAGGTACAACTCCGGGTCGTCCTTTTACCGAGGGACACGGCTATTCGAATAGATAAACTTCCCTGCAGGGGTGCACCACATTCCCCAACACGCTCGATCCCATTTGGCCGGACACACTTTCCTGGGTCATGCCCGGCCTCGGAAGATCAACACGTCGCAGCCCCACCTAGGCACAACAGAGAGGTCAGCACGCCGGTCTAAATCCTATGGCGCAGGGGTCTGGGCCCATCGCCCATTGCACACCTGCACGTTGCGTACGCAGCCGGAAGCAGACCTAGCCTAGTGGCTTTCCAGTCCAATCCGGCGCGCGCCACTCAGTCGCTAATGTCACGAAGGCTTCGGCTGATACCACGACACCGGGATACCCATAACTACTCCCGCGTAGATGGTTAGTGCGTATAGACCAAATGGCCAGACTCAGATCAAATACCCAGTTCTCGTTAAGCGTGTTAAGTATCCGCGAACGCCGACCAGGGCCAGGCCCACCTCTCTCCTAGGTGGCCTCAACCTGCCCTGTTGCTCAGCCACAAAGTAACAGTCGGGGGCCGTCGGGAACCCAGGCCCACCTCTACCGGGATGGAGCCACCTGCCCCCTTCAGCCCCCATCTCCGAACAGTACCACATGTAAAGTAACAGTGTAAAGTATATAGCATATGCCCGTGATCACCTCCCGAAGTGATCACGGCCCAGTAGTATAGCATGGCAGACGGACAAGAGTGTAGGGCCACTGATGGAACACTAGCAACCTATACTAAGCAGTAGAATAGCAGGTAAAGGTAACAACAGTAGTAGCAAGGACAGACTATGCAGCAGTATAGGGTTAACTGAAAGCAGTAACATGCTACACTACTCTAATGCAAGCAGTAGAGAAGAATAGGCGATATCTGGTGATCAAGGGGGGGCTTGCCTGGTTGCTCTGGCAAGAGAGAGGGGTCGTCAACTCCGTAGTCATAGTAGGTAGTAGCGGCGTCGGTCTCGGTGTCTAGCGAGAGAAGAGGGGGAAGAAACAATAAATATTTAAGCAAGCAGATGCATAGCGATGCATGACATGACAAGTATCGGTGCTAGAGGTGCTCTAACGCGGTATGAGGTGATACCGGTGAAGGGGGGAAACATCCGGGAAAGTATCCCCGGTGTTTCGCGTTTTCGGGCAGAGGAGCCGGAGGGGGAAAGTTGCAAGTTGGATAGGTTAGGGAGGTGTGGCGGACGAACGGGTTGCGTATCCGGATTCGTCTCGTTGTTCTGAGCAACTTTCATGTAGAAAGTATTTTCATCCGAGCTACGGTTTATTTTATATTAATTTTAAAAGATTTAAATCATTTTTAATTTTTGGATTTAATTTACTTCAAAACTAAATTAGTATTTAAATGCTATGGGTACACAAGAAGTGTACCCAGAAGTGTGCACCTGAGGCTGACAGGGGGGGCAGTTGACTTAGTCAACTACCCAGTCAGCAGTTGACTGGTCAGCTTGACTAGTCAAAGGGGTCTAGTGGGACCCTCCTGTCAATGACTAGGCTAGTCCAGTCAGCAGTTTGACTTGGTCAAACTGGACAAGGGGTCCACCTGTCATTGGCTGATACTTTAACAGATCGTTTTTAATGGGATAATTAGTTGACGGGGCCCATCTGTCAGTTTCCCATATGTTTTAACCAATTGTTTAAATCAGTGAAATTAGAGGTGAGGCCCTACTATCACAGACACATCAAGCTAATTACAAGTTAACTAGCTATTTAAGCTAGTTTGATTAATTTTAATTAAAAATTGATTATTACCATTATTCTTTTTACACATTTATTTTTTTGTTCTTATCCCAAGGCGGGCCCCAATGGTCAGTGGCTCAACCGAGCCACTCGTGGATGGGCATGCGAGCACACGCGCAGAGGCATGGCTGCGGCCGAAGTAGGGCGCCGACGAGCAGGAGCGTCGGGGCAGGCATGCACGGCGCAGGGCGCGCGCGGCCATGGCAGCAGGTGCGAGCGGGAGGAGGCCGCGGTGGCGCGCTGGTGCGGGCACAACAGAGGGGCAGACGGAGGTGCAGCACCACGGGGACCGGACGCGGTGTGCGCGGCGATACGCGCAGGCGCGCAACCAGGGGCAGGGGGTCGTGGTGGCCGGCGGGGGCGGGGCACGATGGCGATGTGCGGTGAGCAGAGAAAGGGAGGAGGGAGGTGGCGGCTCACAGGGGGCAGACGAGGAATGGCAGCGGCTTGGGGAGGAGTCGTGGTCGGCGCGACGAGGCGGAGCAGCTCCGGTCATGGAGGAGGACGAAGACGGGCGGCGAGGCTCGAGGACGGCCGGTGAGGAGGAGATGAGGAGGCGTTCTAGAGAAGGGCGAGCGTTGACGGCGGTCCGGGGCGGCGTCAAGGACGGGGTGGCGGAGGAGGTGGCCGGCCAGGCGATGGCTCACCGGCGAAGGGCGTCGGGATCGATGGGATCCTGATCCAGAGCGACGGCGAACGGTTCCCCCCCCCCGATCCAGATTGGGGGGGGGGGAAGAGGTGGCGAACGTGGGGGAGTGGGGCGATGGGATAGGGGTCAATCCTGATCCAGATCGTGAGGGGGGAGTGGGGATGGACCGGGCTAGGGTTTCCGGGGGATGGGGGTTAAGGGTGCGCCGTGGTGGGCCGGCCAGCTCGGCGGCTAGCTGGGCCGAGGCCCATCGTGGGTGGGGGTTGGGGCCTTTTCCCCCCCTTCTTTTATTTTTTGTTAATTTTCCTTTTATATATTTCTTTTCTGTTTTCATTTATCTCTTAATTTTATTTAGTTTTATTAATTATCCCAAAGATCCTAAATTGCTAGTTCTAAATATACCACAACCACGTTAAATTGTGAACATTTAAATAAAATAGTTTTCATTTGTTTTAATATTGCTAAAGCGTTTAAATAATAGTTTTTGCTACTGTTTTTAATCATTTTAGAGTATCCAAACATTTTATAAAAGTGTGGTTTCTCCACCTTAATTACCTATGCAATACTTCGATCACTCTGAACATTTTAGTTTTAATAATTGAAAACATTTATTGTTTGCTTGATTTTGGATTTGAATTAGAATCGGTTTCGAACTAATATGCGATTAGCAACAGTAATCGTGGTGACGTGGCATCATTATCAGAGGGTTACTGTAGCTTAACTATCCGGGCGTCACAATTCTCCTCCACTAGAAGGAATCTCGTCCCGAGATTTAAGAGGGGGACTAAGGGGAAATTTCTGGTTACGAAATTCTAACGGGTCTTCTCGATCTTAGTTGTTCTTCTCGAAGAGGTCGATCCATTACGTTGAAGTCCTTATTAGTCTGCTCCAGGTCATCATGATCAAGTCTTCATCCTTTCTTCAGGATCTCCACTGCCCTTACGGAAAGAATAAAAGGTGGGCATTCTGGGAGTATGGACCTCTGCAAGGTCGACTATCTGGTTGATAACATCGAGGTAGATGGCGGAAGTAACTCTCGAATTTAAACTTAAGAAAATGTTGAGAGCAAAGTAAGGAGGTATCATGTGAAGTTTCAAGCGAGCAGGCAATCGTTCGATGCCTGAAACAAAGTGTGAAAGGGGTCTAGAGCAACGAGAATAAGTATTGCGTCTAATACCAGAATAGATCACTTGGCAGGTGGCCTATGAATTACATAATAAGTCAAGTGCGAGAATAACTTTGTCATCAGGTTGTACAAGAGAGTCAGGTTTCGATCCTGGGACCTATGGGTTATGGGCCCACCATGTGGGTTAAAAGTAGGAGGAACGGTGACATCTTGCACGGTCATGATAGCAAGGCATGTCAGAGAAGAGAAGACTGTCAATTATGTCGGCAACAACGTCGGTACCAAGGGCGAGGGACGAAGAGAACCATTTTTCCTGCTCGTTCAACAAGGCAGACCAATAGGCAATGTTCTCATCCATCGGTGGTTACCGGAATGTCATCAACAATAGAAATAGGGTCTTACTGACAGAATTGTACACCGAGGTGTTTACATAAGTAGGAGAATATTGCCGCTTAGATCATATAGATCACAAGACGCGTTAAACCAACCAATGGAAAGGCAAATATGATTATCAAATTAAATGGAACAATGGAAAGGAAAATGGGTTTAAGCACATATTTCAAAGGTATATCCTTCGCTAAGGACAAACAGAGCATGATATCCACAACAGGATATAATGTAGAAGACCCTTTAGGAAAGGGGAGAGAAACTTCATGACATTACCCATACAATGGTGTTTGGATAATTGATAAAGAAAATTCAACGTTGTGCTTCAAATGTTCTTATTGATGATCGGAGTACCACCGACATGCTTCGAGATAGCATTGACATGGTCAACAGGTAAAGATCGGGCTATGGATACATAAGGGATCCATTAGGATCAACTTATAGAATAAGTCTTATAATTTCCTCAGGGAAGAATGGTTAACCTTGCTAATAAGGAAACTATAACAGCAGTCATCCGGCCAGGTGTGCTGGACATGCCATCACCTTACCAGGTCATAAAAGACCAGTGTTATAACTCTTGGAAAAATGTTCCAACCATCATATCTGACCGAGATTCAGATCTGATCGGTGTTAGGATACCTCGGACTCAGGATGCCTGAGAAGGAAAGGTGCAAAATGAATTGACGAGACGACATGGTAAGATTCTCGGGAAATCTACTATGGAAGCGAGTTTCAAAACAAGAGTTCATCATTAATCCAAGAAGAGGGTGAGGAGGTAACTGACGAACTCAGTGACAATTCATTGATATCTCCAAAAGATGGATTTCCACGATTATGTGAACAAGGAGATAACATTTGTCAGATCAAATAATATAATGAAGTATGCTTGAGGAAAACATACATATTTAAACATTGGTTGAAAGGTGCGCCCGAATTACGGGTTGGGTTGCACGACCAATGTCAGAATGGTGATCCAATAATCAATAGTCTAAGAATGAACGGATATGGCAAGAAGTATCACTTGTACCAAGAATGCATAAGAGGCGGTGAAATTTCCACAACATTCTTGAAATAAAAGGTGCACTATCCAAGGTAAAGAAGAACAATGCTGGGTAGCAAGGAACTCAAGGTATAACACAAAACACGAACAAGTTTGTGTCAAACGGAAGGCAATAAAGTGGTAGGTGATAAAACAAATCATCAAGAGCAAGGATGGTATTTCTCATCATGAATTCAATATAAATCTTGGAAGAGCTCAGGATGCTGCTGATGACCACGACACATTTGTCGAGAGATTTCCTGAAGATGTAATTGGTCGGCGATGACATCAAGTCAAATGATGATGCATCGGAAGTCAAATAATACTTGAAGAAGAACTCATAAGAAGTTATGCAGTTCCCTGATAATCTCGAGATACCAGAGGGGGTAATACTCGATGACAGATCAAAGTAGAGGTTGGACTGGGGTATTGCTCTACAGAAGACAAGCGCTTAAACTTGCACGCGAAATGGCATTTAAAGGAGAACATGGTCGGAACCACGATGGCAAAAGGCCAGATCCCAGATATAAGATGAACTTATACCAAAGGAATAATTAATTTAAGAGAAGCTTTAATGATAAGATCTGCATCGTGTCCATGGGCATGAACACAAAGTTCAAGGTCGACTCCCACTTCTCCAATGCATAACCTTTCATTCACTTCTCACTTTAGAAGAAGTTGTAGTGTTGAAATTTTATCTGGCAAAATACCAGAAGTGTATGACTCGTGAAAACTTTCGAGTTCACACATATTAAGGAAGGCATAGGTTCAACCCATCGGGTATCTTAGGAACATATATCACAAACTTCAGGAGTAAATAACACAGGCTCAAAAGTAGAGCATGCTTGACAAGGCAGAGGATACAGTTTACCAAAGGCATTATGTATCCGAGGAAAGGCTCACAAGCTTATAGAATAAGAAGGAATCTGTCGGATAAAATCCAACAAAGGATCTGGTGGTCCACAAGGGGCTGATGTGAGCATCGGTACTCAACCCGAGGAAGAAGGAATACAAGGAGATCAGTTTATGGAAACAACTGACTAACTCGAAGTTCAAATGCAAAGGAATTATCAATTCCAAGACAAGGGATCAGAAGCAATGCTCTGATTAGGGATGGATAAGTTGAATAGCCTTAGGGGTACAATCGACAGCAATTTGATTGGTCGAGATCCAGCTCATGTTTTTAAAATAACGTCTGAGCCGGAAAGATAATTTAAAAGGATCAACTGATGATTGCGTGCATTCGCACTCATGTTGAATCAATAGGATCAAAAAGACGATGCCTAAGGATACTAACGAATATTGCCAGACATATGGAAAGCATCCATAATGCAAGCAGGCAAGTATTGCAGAGCAATAAGCTACTAAGGATTTTTGGAGGATCGAATAGTATTTCGAAGACCATTGTGAAACACATGAACAACTGGGGATGAGTGGATACTCGACAAATGCGAGGATTTAATTGAAGGGGTATTCATGTGGCAAGGAACTGCTAGGCAGTAGGCACAAAGTATTCTCGGAACAATAGAGAAGACTTCGGTGTATCTTGTAATAACAAGATCAATGGGGGATGATCGTATGAATGGCAAGTGTAAGTAGTTATCCATAAGGATTTATCGGTGGTCGGGAATAGCAAATGTGATGGGCACAAAGTCTCGAGAGGAATAGCAAAGAGTATCTTCAGAATCTTCTGGTGAAGCAGGCCATCATTTGGAATGAAGGGGCTCTCCGGGAGAAAGTATTTACGAGAACCTAGAGTTAGAGTTAGCAAAACCATTTAACCCGAATAGAAGAGAGATCAGGGTCCTAGAGTAAAGGCGAGGAATAAAAGATCCTAATACCACCCAAATGGCGACGTGGGCCTGTAAGCCGCACAACCATGTTAGTAAAAGTTTTGTAATGTCTAAACTCGACTTCGGCCAAGGAGTGTGGAAGGGGGATTCCTACAGGCAGTCGGCTCTGATACCAACTTGTGACACCCCCGATTTGACCGTACACTAATCATACACGCAAACGTGTACGATCAAGATCAGGGACTCACGGGAAGATATCACAACAGAACTCTACAAATAAAATAAGTCATACAAGCATCATATTACAAGCCAGGGGCCTCGAAGGCTCGAATACAAGAGCTCGATCATAGTCGAGTCAGCGGAAGCAACAATATCTGAGTACAGACATAAGTTAAACAAGTCTGCCTTAAGAAGGCTAGCACAAACTGGGATACATATTGAAAGAGGCGCAGGCCTCCTGCCTGGGATCCTCCTAACTACTCCTGGTCGTTGTCAGCGGGCAGCATGTAGTAGTAGGCACCTCCGGTGTAGTAGGAGTCGTCGTCGACGGTGGCGTCCGGATCCTGGGCTCCAACATCTGGTTGCGACAACCAGGTAGAAGGGATAGGGGGAAAGGAGGGAGAAAGCAACCGTGAGTACTCATCCAAAGTACTCGCAAGCAAGGAGCTACACTATATATGCATGCATTGGTATCAAATGGAATAAGGGTATCATATGTGGACTAAACTGCAGAATGCTAGAATAAGAGGGGGATAACTAATCATGTCGAAGACTACGCTTCTGGAAGCCTCCGTCTTGCAGCATCTAGAAGAGAGTAGACTGAAAACCTCCAAGTAGCATCGTATAGCATAATCCTACCCGATGATCCTCTCCTCGTCGCCCTGTTAGAGAGCGATCACCGGGTTATATCTGGCACTTGGAAGGGTGTGTTTTATTAAGTATCCGGTTCTAGTTGTCATAAGGTCAAGGTACAACTCTGGGTCGTCCTTTTACCGAGGGACACGGCTATTCGAATAGATAAACTTCCCTGCAGGGGTGCAACACATTCCCCAACACGCTCGATCCCATTTGGCCGGACACACTTTCCTGGGTCATGCCCGGCCTCGGAAGATCAACACGTCGCAGCCCCACCTAGGCACAACAAAGAGGTCAACACGCCAGTCTAAATCCTATGGCGCAGGGGTCTGGGCCCATCGCCTATTGCACACCTGCAAGTTGCGTACACGGCCGGAAGCAGACCTAGCCTAGTGGCTTTCCAGTCCAATCCGGCGCGCGCCACTCAGTCGCTGACGTCACGAAGGCTTCGGCTGATACCACGACGCCGGGATACCCATAACTACTCCCGCGTAGATGGTTAGTGCGTATAGACCAAATGGCCAGGCTCAGATCAAATACCCAGTTCTCGTTAAGCATGTTAAGTATCCGCGAACGCTGACCAGGGCCAGGCCCACCTCTCTCCTAGGTGGCCTCAACCTGCCCTGTCGCTCAGCCACAAAGTAACAGTCGAGGGCCGTCGGGAACCCAGGCCCACCTCTACCGGGATGGAGCCACCTGCCCCCTTCAGCCCCCATCTCCGAACAGTACCACATGTAAAGTAACAGTGTAAAGTATATAGCATATGCCCGTGATCACCTCCCGAAGTGATCACGGCCCAGTAGTATAGCATGGCAGACGGACAAGAGTGTAGGGCCACTGATGGAACACTAGCATCCTATACTAAGCAGTAGAATAGCAGGTAAAGGTAACAACAGTAGTAGCAAGGACAGGCTATGCAGCAGTATAGGGTTAACTGAAAGCAGTAACATGCTACACTACTCTAATGCAAGCAGTAGAGAAGAATAGGCGATATCTGGTGATCAAGGGGGGGGCTTGCCTGGTTGCTCTGGCAAGAGAGATGGGTCGTCAACTCCGTAGTCGTACTAGGTAGTAGCAGCGTCGGTCTCGCTGTCTAGCGAGAGAAGAGGGGGAAGAAACAATAAATATTTAAGCAAGCAGATGCATAGCGATGCATGACATGACAAGTATCGGTGCTAGAGGTGCTCTAACGCGGTATGAGGTGATACCGGTGAAGGGGGGAAACATCCGGGAAAGTATCCCCGGTGTTTCGCGTTTTCGGGCAGAGGAGCCGGAGGGGGAAAGTTGTGAGTTGGATAGGTTAGGGAGGTGTGGCGGACGAACGGGTTGCGTATCCGGATTCGTCTTGTCGTTCTGAGCAACTTTCATGTAGAAAGTATTTTCATCCGAGCTAGGGTTTATTTTATATTAATTTTAAAAGATTTAAATCATTTTTAATTTTTGGATTTAATTTAATTTAAAACTAAATTAGTATTTAAATGCTATGGGTACACAGGAAGTGTACCCAGAAGTGTGCACCTGAGGCTGACAGGGGGGGACAGTTGACTTAGTCAACTACACAGTCAGCAGTTGACTGGTCAGCTTGACTAGTCAAAGGGGCCTAGTGGGACCCTCCTGTCAATGACTAGGCTAGTCCAGTCAGCAGTTTGACTTGGTCAAACTGGACAAGGGGTCCACCTGTCATTGGCTGATACTTTAACAGATCGTTTTAATGGGATAATTAGTTGACGGGGCCCATCTGTCAGTTTCCCATATGTTTTAACCAATTGTTTAAATCAGTGAAATTAGAGGTGAGGCCCTACTATCACAGACACATCAAGCTAATTACAAGTTAAGTAGCTATTTAAGCTAGTTTGATTAATTTTAATTAAAAATTGATTATTACCATTATTCTTTTTACACATTTATTTTTTTGTTCTTATCCCAAGGCGGGCCCCAACTGTCAGTGGCTCAACCGAGCCACTCGGGGATGGGCATGCGAGCACACGCACAGAGGCATGGCTGCGGCCGAAGTAGGGCGCCGACGAGCAGGAGCGTCGGGGCAGGCATGCACGGCGCAAGGCGCGCACGGCCATGGCAGCAGGTGCGAGCAGGAGGAGGCCGCGGTGGCGCGCTGGTGCGGGCACAGCAGAGGGGCAGACGGAGGTGCAGCACCACGGGGACCGGGCGCGGTGTGCGCGGCGATACGCGCAGGCGCGCAAGCAGGGGCAGGGTGTCGTGGTGGCCGGCGGGGGCGGGGCACGACGGCGATGCGCGGTGAGCAGAGAAAGGGAGGAGGGAGGTGGCGGCTCACAGGGGGCAGACGAGGAATGGCAGCGGCTCGGGGAGGAGTCGTGGTCGGCGCGACGAGGCGGAGTAGATCCGGTCATGGAGGAGGACGAAGAAGGGCGGCGAGGCTCGAGGACGGCCGGTGAGGAGGAGATGAGGAGGCGTTCCAGCGAAGGGCGAGCGTCGACGGCTGTCCGGGGCGGCGTCAAGGACGGGGTGGCAGAGGAGGTGGCCGGCCAGGCGACGGCTGACCGGCGAAGGGCGTCGGGATCGATGGGATCCCGATCCAGGGCGACGGCGAACGGTTCCCGCCCCCCCCCCCCCGATCCTGATTGGGGGGGAAGAGGTGGCGAACGTGGGGGAGTGGGGCGATGGGATCGGGGTCAATCCCGATCCAGATCGTGAGGGGGGAGTGGGGATGGACCGGGCTAGGGTTTCCGGGGGATGGGGGTTAAGGGTGCGCCATGGTGGGCCGGCCAGCTCGGCGGCTAGCTGGGCCGAGGCCCATCGAGGGTGGGGGTTGGGGCCTTTTCCCCCCTTCTTTTACTTTTTGTTAATTTTCCTTTTATATATTTCTTTTCTATTTTCATTTATCTCTTAATTTATTTATTTTTATTAATTATCCCAAAGATCCTAAATTGCTAGTTCTAAATATACCACAACCACGTTAAATTGTGAACATTTAAATAAAATATTTTTCATTTGTTTTAATATTGCTAAAGCGTTTAAATAATAGTTTTTGCTACTGTTTTTAATCATTTTAGAGTATCCAAACATTTTATAAAAGTGTGGTTTCTCCACCTTAATTACCTATGCTATAATTCGATCACTCTGAACATTTTAGTTTTAATAATTGAAAACATTTATTGTTTACTCGATTTTGGATTTGAATTAGAATCGGTTTCGAACTAATATGCGATTAGCAACAGTAATCGTGGTGACGTGGCATCATTATCGTAGGGTTACTGTAGCTTAACTATCCGGGCGTCACACAAGGCTGTAGAGTTTGAGTAGGACTAGATTTGCTGCGCTCACATAGGGAAAGCGTCTAAAGATAACAAAACTGGGACCAACACAAATATGCTCCTTGGTTGCTTTTTGTTTGTTGCAACAGAATGTGCATGACCAAAGTATATCGGTAGATGCACATGGTGCTGGTGCGTCCACTATCCCATGCAACTCATTAGCTGTTGTTAATCTAAGGACCTATTTGGTTAAAAAAAACCTAGTCCCTACCTGCTGGGTTCCAGGGACTAAACATGGACTAGAGGTTATTAAATGACATGCTAAAAGACCATGTTACCCCTAGTAATGAACTAATAGAGACAAGGTGCGATGCGTGGCAGGGCAACTGTTGGAAAAAGTCCCAAAAAGACTCCCTCGGGGTCGTCTTTCTTTAGTCCCAAATGCCCACTTTTAGTCCCAAAAAGTCCCTCCTCTTTGGTTTAGATGGGACTGACACGGAGTATTTTTAGTCCCTACACCAAAATGTCCCTGTAAACAAACACCCTCTAATAATGCCGCTGGAAAATTGATGCAATGCCACAGTTAAAAGCAAATCACATGTTTAATGAATTTTATTGTTAATATAATCTCTATGCTAATATTAATCAATGCCACCGTTTGAGAAATGCCACCGTCTTGCTTTATTTCCCATTTAGATAAGGTAGATGCTTCTTTTTGTTGGCTTCTGTGGCATCCACCGTTATTGACCACTAATTGTTTCCTTTGCACCTCTGTGTAAACAGGGTTATCTACTTCACCTCGTTGCCATTGTGACCTTTTGTTGCACTGCACAAAACACTTTTGTTTTAAGAGTGTTTTGTGCAGTTCAACCAAAATGTCACACCTACAATGTTGCTTGATTGCTTGATCTTAGTGGAACTGCACAAGAGGAGATCTTACTTCCTATCCGTTAAGGCGAATTTGGTTCAGATCTTCTTCTTGTGAGTTGTTTGAATTCCGCATCATGAGAGGTCAGTACTAGCCTTCTTTCACATGATTCTGCAGTGTGCATTCATATGTTGTGCTACTTGTACGATAATGTTGCTTGATTTTAGTGAACTACACAAATGGAGACAAGACTTCCAATCTGTCTGTGCACCGTAATATCCCATTGAGGTAAGATAAGGATATTTCACAACTGATGGCCTGTATTTTGCCACTTTCATCAGAAAATTAAGTTTAGTACTATACTTGTGCTCCCTAATTGACATGCCAAATCTTACAATGAAGGCGAAGCTTGTTTGTTATTGAACCAAGTGATGAAGGGGAAGAACAAGGGGAAGAAAAACAAAAATCAACTCCCAGTGCTGTAATGAAGCACTGGAACTATGATGACACAAGTAATGATATAGTTTTGCATCTTAATTTATTGCTATGGCTGGAACGAGCAATTGTTTTGTCACTAATTTGATGCCACTCTTAATGTAATATGTAATTATCTCTACTTGTGCAAATAGGGATCTTCTTTGAAGATACCATATATTTTAGTGGAACTGCACAAGAAGATGTTGGAAACATTAAACTAATCGAGGAGTATATAGTAAGCATGGCCACCACCGTAGATTGCAACAGATGGTTCCGGAGAGTTGCTTCATCTGTATGCTCTACACAATAAGCCTCCTAACAAAGGTTGATACTCGCCCACTGATTTCATCCATATGATTGAGCTTTGTCATCTCTATTGGTGTTGTGCTACTGTTTAGATACTGTCATGAAAAAGTGGTATTGTCCTTGAGAAGTGCTTCATCTGTGCTGTTTTAAATATTTTCTTTCCTTTTTTTCGAGCAAACAGTGATGCTAGCATTTAGTAGTCCTCTTATCTTTGCACAACAGGATCATCTTCCTCTGAAGAAGAATATGGAGTACGTGAAGTGACTAGTTCCGATTATGTCAGGATGAAGAAGCCCGGTCTATCTTATCATCAGAAGGAGTAGTTGAAGGATGGTTACATTACTCCCCACAAGACCAAACTAACTTCAGCTTAGAAGGACTGACAAAATCTCCATTTTTTTGTTGTGATGCGCGAGTACAATGTTGTTCTAGGATTCTTTCTGGTGAGTTCCATTTTTCTAAAAGTGTGCTCTACATGGACCATGTATGTGCCTGTTGAAACTATCAATTCATAGTACAGTTTGCTCTATACTAATCACTTTTCTATATTTGTGCAAACAGGGGTGCTCAGCTTGATTTCAATGGGAACTGCACAAAATGTTCATGAATACATCGAATCATTCATTTCCACCACAGGAAAGGAGGCGCCAATAAGTTCAAGGCATTGCAACATATAAGGGCGAAATCATACAAGCTACGCGCGAATTTGGTTGATTTTGGTGGAACTGCACAAAAAGAACAGCTGGTTTATTTAGCACGAGGTGCCATGTCAATGTCCGAACTGATGGCAAACCCTGCCCATTCCACAATCGTAGGCATTTGATATTTTGGAATGGGACAACCTTGTCAAATTTTGCTCATTGATTTTAGCAAGACATACGTTTGATATTTTCGAATGGGACACCCTTGCTGTCAACAGCGTCGACCAATTTTTTCTTTATTCTTTAGTTGTGAAGTAAATATTGCCTCTGACATGTGAGCCGCTAAGATGCATAATCATCGATTGTTTTGAATGTTCTCTATGAATTGCCAGGCCTGTGTGTTTGATTGCAATGTACAAAAACACTAAAAACCTGCTCAAACTCTTTGTACTCCTTCTGTTCCTTTTTTACTTCGCACATTGTGAAAGTGCAGACTTTTTTGTATAAGATTGGTCAAAGTAGAGATACTTTGACTGCACACAAAACTTGTATGCAGACTAGAAAGGACCGGAGGGAGTACATGTGAAACTGCTGCAAACGAGGTGATCATCCTGGGAATAATGCTAGTACATATTGTTTTGCATGTTCATCCAATGCCAGTGATACATGAATTCGAACTAATCAAAATAAATTCATTCATACACGGTCGGATTTCATATAAACATGCCAGATTTCATTACATTTCATACATTCTTCAACTAAAAAGGGGTGCGCTGGAGGTATAATTAATTAACCGAAGCTACCCACATGTGTCCCGCCGAGCCGAACACAAGCTTCAGTGACTTAACTGCAGGTGCAGTTGCATAACTGACATGTGGCCTCTTGGGCCCACGTGTCAGTCAGCCAACTGCACCAGCCGTTAAGTAGAAGCAGCGTTATTCTCCAGCAGAACTCCCCGACTCCACGTCACCACCAAGAAGCTAACCGGCCATCAATGGTCAACACGCCTAGCTTGGCTTCAACAGGAGGGTAGCAGCGGTGGCCTTAATTGGACCCGAGCGGCGGCAACCTAACTACTCTTCCTCGTTTTTTTGTGGCGCGGCCTCGTTGGCAGCGGGGCGGGGCCTCGGCGGAGCCGGCGATGTCCTCTATCTCGTTGCCGTCGGGCGGCGCCTTAGTGGAGCGGTGGAAATCCTCCCAAGCGCTGCCGGCAGGGTGGGGCCTTGGCTGAGCCGGCGATGTCCTCTGCCTCGTTGTTGGCGGGGCGGGGCCTCGGCAGAGCCGGCAGTGTCCTCTGCCTTGTTGTTGGCGCCACGGGGCCTCGGCGGAGCAGGGCCTCGTCGACGCCAGCGGAGCGGGGACTCATCGGAGCCGGCATTGTCCTCTGGCTCGTCCTCGGTCTCGCCAAACAGTGCCTCGCCCGTGTCATCGCCCTCTTTGCTAGCCTCTCTGTAGGCGGCCACAGCCTCTGCTACCCACATGCGCTCCCGCCAGCGCTCGAGGCGGCCCTTGCGGGCAGAGCGGTATGAGTCGAGCAGCGCATCCTGCTCCGCGGTGATCTGCTGCTCCGCCCGCGGATGCTCCTAGAGGAGGTGGTGGTTGTCGGCGGCGTCGGCCTGCGCCTCCCGGAACTGCTCCTGATGCATCTGCCTCACACTGTCCATTTATTGGGCACGGGCCTCGCCGATGGTCATGGTGCAATGCACCGGCGAGGATGGCGTGGAGGAGTGGGTTGGCGCCGGATCGTCGACTACCATGTTCTCCATTGGGATGTCATCGTCCTCCGGCTGCTTGCCGGCCAGCGGGTCGGCAGCAATGGCTGCCATCTCCTTATGGTCCGTCGTCTGCCCATCCCAAAGAGCGCTGGAGTGCGACGAAGCCATGGTGGGCAGTAGTGGTGTGGACGGGAGAAAGGGAACAGATGCGGATGACTGCGGCTATGGCCGGCGTAGCAGTTTGTATAGCAATGGTGGGCGGGCGGAGGGACGGACGTGTGGCGCCGGAGTAGCCGCCTCGGCAACTGTGTATCATTAATGTGGGCGATAGATGGACGGATGGACGACACTTGTGTCGTTTCAAGGTGGAGCAATTGCCTGCACCGGGAAGCGGGGCGGGCGGCGCTGACTGTTTCGGGCGGAAAGCAAGCGCGGGCGAGGAGATGACTTTACTTGGAGAGGATGACAATGGGGACCCACCAGGTCCATAGCCTCACGTACGCAATTGCCTCCTTATTATATATATATGTATAAAATTATACTCCCTCTGTCTAGGTGAATAAGTCGTATTAGAAGGTGCATCACGACCTAGGTGCAAGCAGATTGGTGGAAAAGAAGAATATTTCTCTCTGCTAAACACAACATTTAATCACATCAGTTAAGAGGATGCCTTATTAGCTACCCATGCAGGCCATCGTAACTCATAGCATGCAAAGCGCTTTTATTTCTTGCCTAATAACCGCATGGACGTGCTGCATGCATTGGTCCTTGCCCGAGCAAAAAAAGGGAGGAAAGGGGTTTCCACGGGAGACAACAAGGCAGAGGTGGAAGCGCTCGCTGGAGTTATTTATTTTGCTTCCCCTGGTTTCCTGACATCACGGTCCCACACCATTGTCAACCTATGTAGTACTAGTCAATAAATGAGAGAATTGCACAAGAAGCGGCTGACAGCTGGGACCAAGTAGCTCGAGCAATATTTGTGTTTTTGAGGTGTGAGCACTTAAGAGTTTTTCGATGTTTAGCCCAGATATTAATTTTTCTCCTCTGAGCAACAACGAAAACATTGCTGCAGGTATTAACTGGGCGGGCTGTGGCCCGTCTAGCCCAGGCCAGATATCCAACCCAGATATTAATTTTTTTCAAGCTGAAAATGGCTAGCCCAGCTATACTTTTTTTAGGAATACCCAGGCAAGGTCAAGTTGTTATTCTCCGCCCCGCTGGGCTGCAAATCTTTCCTAGGAGGGATGCATTAGGCTTAACAAGAAAATGGGCTTTAAGAAATAATAAATGGGATGTAATTATAAAAACTGGGGACTAACTATAAAAAAATGCACCAAACACGTGATTACTTTATAAAATATTATTTTTGGATATTGACAATTTTAATTTCATTAATTGTTGCGAGCGCAATGTTTCGTTGGATTTTTACGTAATATAAATTTATATTGAAATTGTATTTAATCTGACTAGAAATTTCAGGATAAAAATATTTTAGATCCCATCAAAATGTGGGAAATTTTATTGAATTCTATTTTGAACGGTTGGTTGAAATGGGCTGTACTTTTAACAAACTGTAAATTGGCTGTAGTAAATTCCATTAGAATTCAAAAATGGGCTACACATTCTTAAAAATCTCAAATGGGCTATAAGTTCTCTGCCACACACTTCTGGCCTTACTAAGTTGACGCGTCCCCTAAAAAACAGAGTTGACGCGTATGCAAGGCTTTGTCAACTTATAGTCAACACACGGTTCTAGCAGCAGTGGCCATTGGATGTCCATCCAACGGATGCCGTGCGTCTTCTTCAATCTCGGATATTCTAGCTTCACCCACCCAAAAAATGATTCCTCCCCCTGACATCTGGGGCGCACCGTTTCGGAAGCTGACCTGTGGGCCTACTAAGTTGACGTACCAAGGGCTTTGTGAACTTAGTCAATATAAACGATTCTAGCTGCAGTGACCGTACGTCCATCCGACGGCCGTAGTGCTTCTTCAACCTCTGGTCTTCTTGCTCCAGCCGCCCAAAGCAGCGCCGGTCGTGACGCCTGCTACTGCCTCCCGTGGTCGGCTGTGCTGCCGTGGAGGCCTCACCGCCCCCTACTATTCCCACCGCTGGCCCGGCCCTGTGGCGACGACAGCCTCACACCGCAGCCGAACGAGTGAACCCTCATACTCCTCTCCGCGTGGGCACCCACTGCCGTGTCTTCACCGGCTCCGCGTCGTCCCCTTCCTAGGACTCGCCATCGTCCATCGCCCTGGTGCTCTCGGCGCGGCGTGGTCAACATGAAAGAAACGACTTCCATAGGACGTGGACTGTACGTGGAGAGGCTGATAGCTGGGTCCACGGCGGCAGCAAGGAAGTGCCTCCTTATTACGCGGAAAATAATGATTCCTCCACCTGACAGCAGGGACCCAACGGACGGGCCACCAGTATTTTGTGAAAAAAATCATTTCCCCTGACTGCTGGGACCCACCGGACGGGCCACCGTATTTCGCGAAAAAACGTTCCCCCCGCTGTCAGCTCGGAACCGGAAGTGCCTCCTTATTACGCACAAAAAAATGAATACTCCCCCGGCTAGCTGGGACCCACCTTGCTGGGAGGCTGACTTGTGGGCCTACTAAGTTGACGGGGATAAAGGGCTTTGTCAACTTGGTCAATATGAACGATTCTAGCTCCAGTGACCGTACATGTCCATCCAACGGCCATAGTGCTTCTTCAACCTCTGGTCTTCTTGCTCCAGCCGCCCAAAGCAGCGCCGGTCGTGCCGCATGCTCCTGCCTCTCGTGGCCGGCTGTGCTGCCGCAGAGGCATCACCGTCCCCTAATATTCCCACCGCTGGCCAGGCCCTGCGGCGACGGCAGCCTCACACCGCAGCCGAACCAGTGAACCCTCGTAGTCCTCTCCGCGCGGGCTTCCACTGCCGCGTCATCCCCTTCCTAGGCCTCACCATCGTCCAATGCTGTGGTGCTCTCCGCGTGGCGTGGTTAACGTGGTCAAGGAGCGACTTCCATCGGAAGAGTACTGTACGTGGAGAGGCTAACAGCTGGGTCCACGGCCACAACACAGTTTTTTGTGATTTGCCAAGTAAGTCGCTTTGTGAGGCCTGTTGGACTGGAAATCTTTCAAGACGAGGAGAGCTTTCATTCGGCTGGCCGAGAAAATGGCCCATCAGTAATGAGAAATGGGCTGTACATTTTTAAAACACATCAAACCGGCAATTAGTTTCAAATATCTTTTTTTTCATTTCAAGATTTTAAATTACATTAATTTTTATGCGTGGAGAATTTGTTGGATTTTATATTGATATACATTTATTTTTAAAATGAGTTTGAATGTGAGTCGAAATTTCGGGATGAAAAACAGTTCGGACCACACTGAAATATGCAAAATTTTGTATAATTTTTTAACCTTTGCCACAATATGGGCTGTAATGCTAACAAAAAGAATATGGGCTCCAATAAAACCTTAAGAATTAGCAAATGGGATGTAAATTATTAGAAATAATGGCAGATGGGCTGTATGATGATTTCCATAGATTTGAGGCTTTCCTAAAAAAAGGTTGACGCACAAGCACTGACTGTTGGATGTCCATCCAACGACCGTCGTGCTTCTTCAATCTCTGCTCTTCCTGCTCCAGCCGCTCAAACAAGCACCGGCGGGACTGCCTGCTCCCTCCTCCTCGTGGCCGACTGTGCTGCCGCGCAGGCCTCACCGCCCGATCGTACTCCCATCGCTGGCCTAGCCATCCCTCTACTCACCCACACGTGCTGTTATTCTCCAGCGACGGCAGACGAACCAGTAAACCCTCGTACAATCGTACTCCCTTCCGCGTGGGAAACAACTGCCGAGTCTTCCCTGCCTCCATGTCGTCCCCTTCCTAGGCCTCGTCGTCGTCCACCGCCCTGGTGCTCTCGGCGCGGCGCGGCATGGTCAAGGAACAACTTCCATCGGACGTGGACTGTACGTGGAGAGGCTGACAGCTGGGTTCACCGCCGCAGCAAGGAAGTGCCTCCTTATTACGCGGAAAATAATGATTCCTCCACCTGAGAGCTGGGACCCACTGGACGGGCCACTGTATTTCGTGAAAAAACGTTTCCTCTTGACTGCTGGGACCCACCAGCTACATCTTCGCATGCAAGGAAGTGTGTCCGGGCAAAAAAATGATTCGCCCCTGACTTCTGGGACCCACTAGCTACATCTTCGTAGGCAAGGAAGTGCCTGACAGTCGGGACCTGTTGGGGAATGTAGTAATTTCAAAAAAATTCCTACGCACACGCAAGATCATGGTGATGCATAGCAACGAGGGGGAGAGTCTGATCTACGTACCCTTGTAGATCGCAACGGAAGCGTTGACACAACGTAGAGGAAGTAGTCGTACGTCTTCGTCCCGATCCGACCGATCCAAGCACCGTTACTCCGGCACCTCCGAGTTCTTAGCACACGTTCATCTCGATGACAATCCTCGGGCTCCGATCCAGCAAAGCGTCGAGGAAGAGTTCCGTCAGCATGACGGCGTGGTGACGATCTTGATGTACTACCGACGCAGGGCTTCGCCTAAGCACTACAACGATATGACCGAGGTGGAATTTGGTGGCAGGGGGCACCGCACACGGCTAAGGAACGATCTCAATGATCAACTTGTGTGTCATGGGGTGCCCCCTGCCTCCGTATATAAAGGAGCAAGGGGGAGGGGGCGGCCGGCCTAGGAGGAAGAGGCGCGCCAAGGGGAGTCCTACTCCCACCGGGAGTAGGACTCCCTCCTTCCTTGTTGGAGTAGGAGAAGGGGAAAGAGGGGGAGAGGAATAAGGAAAAGGGGGCTGCGCCCCTTGTCCAATTCGGACCAGAGGGGGGGCGCAGGCCTCCTTCCTTTTGGCCTCTCTCCTCTATTCCCGTATGGCCCAATAAGGCCCATATACTCCGCGGCGAATTCCTGTAACTCTCCGGTACTCCGAAAAATACCCGAATCACTCGGAACCTTTCCGAAGTCCGAATATAGTCATCCAATATATCGATCTTTACGTCTCGACCATTTCGAGACTCCTCGTCATGTCGCCGATCTCATCCGGGACTCCGAACTCCTTCGGTACATCAAAACTCATAAACTCATAATATAACTGTCATCGAAACCTTAAGCGTGCGGACCCTACGGTTCGAGAACAATGTAGACATGACCGAGACACGTCTCCGGTCAATAACCAATAGCGGGACCTGGATGCCCATATTGGTTCCTACATATTCTACGAAGATCTTTATCGGTCAGACCGCATAACAACATACGTTGTTCCCTTTGTCATCGGTATGTTACTTGCCCGAGATTCGATCGTCGGTATCCAATACCTAGTTCAATCTCGTTACCGGCAAGTCTCTTTACTCGTTCCGTAATACATCATCTCACAACTAACACATTAGTTGTAATGCTTGCAAGGCTTATGTGATGTGCAATACCGAGAGGGCCCAGAGATACCTCTCCGACAATCGGAGTGACAAATCCTAATCTCAAAATACGCCAACCCAACATGTACCTTTGGAGACACCTGTAGTGCTCCTTTATAATCACCCAGTTACGTTGTGACGTTCGGTAGCACCCAAAGTGTTCCTCCGGCAAACGGGAGTTGCATAATCTCATAGTCATAGGAACATGTATAAGTCATGAAGAAAGCAATAGCAACATACTAATCGATCGGGTGCTAAGCTAATGGGTCATGTCAATCAGATCATTCAACTAATGATGTGACCTCGTTAATCAAATAACAACTCTTTGTCTATGGTTAGGAAACATAACCATCTTTGATTAATGAGCTAGTCAAGTAGAGGCATACTAGTGACACTCTGTTTGTCTATGTATTCACACATGTATTATGTTTCCGGTTAATACAATTCTAGCATGAATAATAAACATTTCTCATGATATAAGGAAATAAGTAATAACTTTATTATTGCCTCTAGGGCATATTTCCTTCAGTCTCCCACTTGCACTAGAGTCAATAATCTAGATCACATCTCCATGTGATTGACATCGATAGTTCACATCATCATGTGATTAACACCCATAGTTCACATCGCCATGTGACCAACACCCAAAAGGTTTACTAGATTCGGTAATCTAGTTCACATCGTCATGTGATTAACACCCAAAGAGTACTAAGGTGTGATCATGTTTTGCTTGTGAGAGAATTTTAGTCAACGGGTCTGCCACATTCAGATCCACATGTATTTTGCAAATTTCTATGTCAACAATGCTCTGCATGGAGCTACTCTAGCTAATTGCTCCCACTTTCAATATGTATCTAGACCGAGACTTAGAGTCATCTAGATTAGTGTCAAAACTTGCATCGGCATAACCCTTTACGACGAACCCTTTTGTCATGTCCATAATTGAGAAACATATCCTTATTTCACTAAGGATAATTCTGACCGCTGTCCAGTGATCTACTCCTAGATCACTATTGTACTCCCTTGCGAAATCAGTGCAGGGTATACAATAGATCTGGTACACAGCATGACATACTTTATAGAACCTATGGCCAAGGCATAGGGAATGACTTTCATTCTCTTTCTATCTTCTGCCGTGGTCGGGCTTTGAGTCTTACTCAACTTCACACCTTGTAATACAGGCAAGAACTCTTTCTTTGACTGCTCCATTTTGAACTACTTCAAAGTCTTGTTAAGGTATGTACTCATTGAAAAAACTTATCAAGTGTCTTGATCTATCTCTATAGATCTTGAAGCTCAATATGTAAGCAGCTTCACCGAAGTCTTTCTTTGGAAAAAAACTCCTTTAAAACACTCCTTTATGCTTTACAGAATAGTTCTACATTATTTCCGATCAACAATATGTCATTCACATATACTTATCAGAAATGCTGTAGTGCTCCCACTCACTTTCTTGTAAATACAGGCTTCACCGCAAGTCTGTATAAAACTATATGCTTTGATCAACTTATCAAAGCGTGTATTCCAACTCCGAGATGCTTGCACCAGTCCATAGATGAATCGCTGGAGCTTGCATATTTTGTTAGCACCTTTAGGATTGACAAAACCTACTGGTTGCATCATATACAACTCTTCTTTAAGAAATCCATTAAGGAATGCAGTTTTGTTTATCCATTTGCCAGATTTCATAAAATGTGGCAATTCCTAACATGATTCGAATAGACTTAAGCATAGATACGAGTGAGAAACTCTCACCGTAGTCAACACCTTGAACTTGTCGAAAACCTTTTGCGACAATTCTAGCTTTGTAGATAGTAACACTACTATCTGTGTCCGTCTTCCTCTTGAAGATCCATTATTTTCTATGGCTTGCCGATCATCGGGCAAATCCATCAAAGTCCATACTTTGTTCTCATACATGGATCATATCTCAGATTTCATGGCCTCAAACCATTTTGCGGAATCTGGGCTCATCATCGCTTCCTCATAGTTCGCAAGTTCATCATGGTCTAGTAACATGACTTCCAGAACAGGATCACCGTACCACTCTGGTGCGGATCTCACTCTAGTTTACCTACGAGATTCGGTAGTAACTTGATCTGAAGTTTCATGATCATCATCATTAGCTTCCTCACTAATTGGTGTAGGTGTCACAGAAACCGGTTTCTGTGATGTACTACTTTCCAATAAGGGAGGAGGTACAGTTACCTCATCAAGTTCTACTTTCCTCCCACGCACTTCTTTCAAGAGAAACTCCTTCTCTAGAAAGGATCCATTCCCAGCAACGAATAGCTTGCCTTCGGATCTGTGATAGAAGGTGTACCCAACATTTTTCTTTCTGGGTATCCTATGAAGACGCACTTCTCCGATTTGGGTTTGAGCTTATCAAGGTGAAACCTTTTCATATAAGCATTGCAACCCAAACTTTAAGAAACCACAACTTTGGTTTCTTGCCAAACCACAGTTCAGATTATGTCGTCTCAACGGACTTAGATGGTGCCCTTTTTAACGTGAATGCAGCTGTCTTTAATGCATAATCCCAAAATGATATTGGTAAATCGGTAAGAAACATCATAGATTGTACTATATCCAATAAAGTACGGTTATGACATTTGGACACACCATTATCTTGTGGTGTTCCAGGCGGCGTGAGTAGTGAAACTATTTCACATTGTTTTTAACTGAAGACCAAACTCGTAACTCAAATATTTTACCTCTGCGATCATATCGTAGAAACTTTTATTTTCTTGTCACGATGATTTTCTTCTTCACTCTGAAATTCTTTGAACTGTTCAAATGTTTCAGACTTATGTTTCATCAAGTAGATATCCCCATATCTGCTCAAATCATCTGTGAATGTTAGAAAATAATGATACTTGCTGCAAGCCTTAATATTCATCGGACCACATACATCAGTATGTATGATTTCCAACAAATCTGTTGCTTGCTTCATTGTTCCGGAGAACGGCGTTTTAGTCATCTTGCCCATAAGGCATGGTTCGCGAGCATCAACTGATTCATAATCAAGTGATTCCAAAAGCCCATCAGCATGGAGTTTCTTCATGCGCTTTACACCAATATGACCTAAACGGCAGTGCCACAAATAAGTTGCACTATCATTATTAACTTTGCATCTTTTGGTTTCAATATTATGATTATGTGTATCACTACGATCGAGATCCAACGAACTATTTTCATTGGGTGTGTAACCATATAAGGTTTTATTCATGTAAACAGAACAACAATTTATTCTCTTACTTAAATGAATAACCGTATTACAATAAACATGATCAAATCATATTCATGCTCAACGCAAACACCAAATAACACTTATTTAGGTTCAACACTAATCCCGAAATTATAGGGAGTGTGCGATGATGATCATATCAATCTTGGAACCACTTCCAACACACATCGTCACTTCACCCTTAACTAGTCTTTGTTTATTCTGCAACTCCCGTTTTGAGTTACTAATCTTAGCAACTGAACTAGCATCAAATACCGAGGGGTTGCTATAAACACTAGTAAAGTACACATCAATAACATGTATATCAAATATACTTAGGTTCACTTTGCCATCCTTCTTATCCGCCAATCACTTGGGGTAGTTCCGCTTCCAGTGACTAGTCCCTTTGCAGTAGAAGCCCTTTGTCTCAGGCTTAGGACCAGACTTGGGCTTCTTCACATGAGTAGCAACTTGCTTGCCGTTCTTTTGAAGTTCCCCTTCTTCCCTTTGCCCTTTTCTTGAAACTAGTGATCTTGTCAACCATCAACACTTGATGTTTTTCTTGATTTCTACCTTCGTTGATTTCAGCATCACGAAGAGCTTGGGAGTTGTTTCTGTTATCCTTTGCTTATTATAGTTCATCACGAAGTTCTACTAACTTGGTGATGGTGAATAGAGAATTCTGTCAATCACTATCTTATCTGGAAGATTAACTCCCACTTGATTCAAGCGATTGTAGTACCCAGACAATCTGAGCACATGCTCACTAGTTGAGCGATTCTCCTCCATCTTTTAGCTATAGAACTTGTTGGAGACTTCATATATCTCAACTCGGGTATTTGCTTGAAATATTAACTTCAACTCCTGGAACATCTCATATGGTCCATAACGTTCAAAACGTCTTTGAAGTCCCGATTCGAAGCCATTAAGCATGGTGCACTAAACTATCAAGTAGTCATCATATTGAGCTAGCCAAACGTTCATAACGTCTGCATTTGCTCCTGCAATAGGTTTTTCACCTAGCGGTGCATCAAGGACATAATTCTTCTGTGCAGCAATGAGGATAAACCTGAGATCACGGATCCAATCCGTATCATTGCTACTAACATCTTTCAACACAATTTTCTCAAGGAACATATCAAAATAAACACAGGGAAGCAACAATGCGACCTATTGATCTGCAACATAATTTGCAAAATACTACCAGGACTAAGTTCATGATAAATTTAAGTTCAATTTAATCATATTACTTAAGAACTCCCACTTAGATAGACATCCCTCTAATCCTCTAAGTGATTACGTGATCCAAATCAACTAAACCCTGTCCGATCATCACGTGAGATGGAGTAGTTTCATTGGTGAACATCATTATGTTGATCATATCTACTATATGATTCATGCTCGACCTTTCGGTCTCCGTGTTCCGAGGCCATATCTGTATATGCTTGGCTCGTCAAGTATAACCTGAGTATTCCGTGTATGCAACTGTTTTGCACCCGTTGTATTTGAACGTAGAGCCTATCACACCCGATCATCACGTGGTGTCTCAGCACGAAGAACTTTCGCAATGGTGCATACTCAGGGAGAACACTTCTTGATAATTTAGTGAGAGATCATCTTATAATGCTACCCTCAATCAAAGCAAGATAAGATGCATAAAAGACAAACATCACTTGTAATCAATATAAGTGATATGATATGGCCATCATCATCTTGTGCGTGTGATCTCCATCGCCGAAGCACCGTCATGATCACCATCGTCACCGGCGCTACACCTTGATCTCCATCGTAGCATCGTTGTCGTCTCGCCAATCTTATGCTTCCACGACTATCACTACCTCTTAGTAATAAAGTAAAGCATTACATCGCGAGTGCATTGCATACAATAAAGCGACAACCATATGGCTCCTGCCAGTTGCCGATAACTTGGTTACAAAACATGATCATCTCATACAATAAAATTTAGCATCATGCCTTGACCATATCACATCACAACATGCCATGCAAAAACAAGTTAGACGTCCTCTACTTTGTTGTTGCAAGTTTTACGTGGCTGCTACGGGCTTAAGCAAGAACTCATCTCACCTACGCATCAAAACCACAACGATAGTTTGTCAAATAGACTCCGTTTTAACCTTCTCAAGGACCGGGCGTAGCCACACTCGGTTCAACTAAAGTTGGAGAAACAGTCACCCGCAAGTCACCTATGTGCAAAGCACATCGGGGAAACCGGTCTCGCGTAAGCGTACGCGTAATGTCGGTCCGGGCCGCTTCATCCAACAGTACCGCCGAACCAAAGTATGACATGCTGGTAGGCAGTATGACTTATATCGCCCACAACTCACTTGTGTTCTACTCGTGCATATAACATCAAACCATAAAACCAAGGCTCGGATGCCACTGTTGGGGAACGTAGTAATTTCAAAAAATTTCCTACGCACACGCAAGATCATGGTGATGCATAGCACCGAGGGGGAGAGTCTGATCTACGTACCCTTGTAGATCGCAACGGAAGCGTTGACACAACATAGAGGAAGTAGTCGTACGTCTTCTTCCCGATCCGACCGATCCAAGCACCGTTACTCCGGCACCTCCGAGTTCTTAGCACACGTTCAGCTCGATGACGATCCTCGGGCTCCGATCCAGCAAAGCGTCGAGGAAGAGTTCCGTCAGCACGACGGCGTGGTGACGATCTTGATGTACTACCGACGCAGGGCTTCGCCTAAGCACTACAACGATATGACCGAGGTGGAATTTGGTGGCAGGAGGCACCGCACACGGCTAAGGAACGATCTCAATGATCAACTTGTGTGTCATGGGGTGCCCCCTGCCTCCGTATATAAAGGAGCAAGGGGGAGGGGAAGGCCGGCCTAGGAGGAAGAGGCGCACCAAGGGGAGTCCTACTCCCGCCGGGAGTAGGACTCCCTCCTTCCTTGTTGGAGTAGGAGAAGGGGAAAGAGGGGGAGAGGAATAAGGAAAAGGGGGCTGTGCCCCTTGTCCAATTCGGACCAGAGGGGGGGCGCAGGCCTCCTTCCTTTTGGCCTCTCTCCTCTATTCCCGCATGGCCCAATAAGGCCCATATACTCCCCGGCGAATTCCCGTAACTCTCCGGTACTCCGAAAAATACCCGAATCACTCGGAACCTTTCCGAAGTCCGAATATAGTCGTCCAATATATCGATCTTTACGTCTTGACCATTTCGAGACTCCTCGTCATGTCGCCGATCTCATCCGGGACTCCGAACTCCTTCGGTACATCAAAACTCATAAACTCATAATATAACTGTCATCGAAACCTTAAGCGTGCGGACCCTACGGTTCGAGAAAAATGTAGACATGACCGAGACACGTCTCCGGTCAATAACCAATAGCGGGACCTGGATGCCCATATTGGTTCCTACATATTCTACGAAGATCTTTATCGGTCAGACCGCATAACAACATACGTTGTTCCCTTTGTCATCGGTATGTTACTTGCCCGAGATTCGATCGTCGGTATCCAATACCTAGTTCAATCTCGTTACCGGCAAGTCTCTTTACTCGTTCCGTAATACATCATCTCACAACTAACACATTAGTTGTAATGCTTGTAAGGCTTATGTGATGTGCATTACCGAGAGGGCCCAGAGATACCTCTCCGACAATCGGAGTGACAAATCCTAATCTCGAAATACGCCAACCCAACATGTACCTTTGGAGACACCTGTAGTGCTCCTTTATAATCACCCAGTTACGTTGTGACGTTTGGTAGCACCCAAAGTGTTCCTCCGGCAAATGGGAGTTGCATAATCTCATAGTCATAGGAACATGTATAAGTCATGAAGAAAGCAATAGCAACATACTAATCGATCGGGTGCTAAGCTAATGGGTCATGTCAATCAGATCATTCAACTAATGATGTGACCTCGTTAATCAAATAACAACTCTTTGTCTATGGTTAGGAAACATAACCATCTTTGATTAACGAGCTAGTCAAGTAGAGGCATACTAGTGACACTCTGTTTGTCTATGTATTCACACATGTATTATGTTTCCGGTTAATACAATTCTAGCATGAATAATAAACATTTCTCATGATATAAGGAAATAAATAATAACTTTATTATTGCCTCTAGGGCATATTTCCTTCAGGACCCACCTGGTCGAAGCATACGTAGCGTTGTCATTCTGGTCGCGAACGTGTACGTACATACTGGTCGATGTAGAGGCACGCACGTGTCGTAGTAGAGGTGCACACATGTCGTAGTAGAGGCGCGCACGTAGCATGTACATGTACGTACAGCGGCCAGGGTGCAAGAAAGAAAATACAGCCACGTATGTGTACATATGGGTGGGGTCTCGAACGCCTACTCGCGCATATGCATGGCCAGGGCTCATGTATATTGCTGGGTCGGAACGGAGAAACAGTGGCGTCGTCGTGTTCATGAGGAGGCAACGGAATTCGTCGTGTTCATAGGGAGGCAACGGAACGCGTGGGAGCCAACCGGCTGGGTCCGAACGGAATGCGTGGTCGTGTTCATCGGGAGGGCTTGGACGGAACAGGCGATGGAAACGAGGCCTGGTGTACCGCACAACGGAGGAAACGGATCTCCTATGTTCGGAACGGGGTCCTGTTGATCGGTAGGGGTCTGGCGTACCGCAAAACGGAGGAAACGGACCTGCTATGGTCGAAACGGGGGTCCTATTGATCGGGATGGGTGTGGCGAACCGCAAAACGGATGAAACGGACTTGTGTTGGAGCGCTACGGTCGAAACGGGGTCCTGTTCATCGGGAGGGGTGTGCCGTACCGCAAAACGGGACTCCACGGGATACTGTTCATCTCCACCGTCGACCCCCTCCAGCCTCCATGAGCTGCTGTTCATCCATCGTCGACCTCCTCCAGCCTCCACCTGCGACTGTTCATCCACGGGCTCCTGTTCATCCAGCCTCCACCACGCGCTACTCGACTAGCTACTGTTCAACCAGCCCTCTCCACGGGCTCCTGTTCAACCACCCCTCCACGGGCTACTGTTCATCCTTCCCTCCACCGTCTACTGTTCATCCTGCCCTCCATGGGGTGGTCCTGTTCATCCAGCCCTCCACGGGGTCCTGTTCATCCAGCCCCAACCGGCTCTATCGATCGGGGTCCTGTTCATCCAGAGGCAACACCATGGGGTCCTGTTCATCCACCCCCACCGGGAACTGTTCATCCAACCCCCCCCCCCCCCCGCAACACTCACTGTTCATCTAGAGGCAGCATCGATCGGCTTTAGTTAGCAACAGTAGCGAAGGAATCGCTCGATCGGATTCAGTTAACAGCCATCGATCGATCGCTTGGGTTCAGTAACGTGTAGCCTGCAGTGCAATTTCTCGGGTTTAGTTAGAGCCCAATGCCTCGCTCGGGTTTAGTTAGAGCCAACGCCTCGCACACACACGCGTACGTGTACGAGAGAAATGCGCATCGCCCGGCCCCCGACCTCCCACCGTAACCGGGAACTCCCCGAAATTTTCCTCGCCCTCGCTTCTACTACGGATTTTTCCGTCATGGACGGCCCAAAGAATGTCATGCAGCTACGTCTCCGGCCTGCCCAGGACGAAAAGCCCATTTTCTGTCATGATTTTTTGTCATAGAAGTAGGAGCCCACCATATCTATGACGATACCTGGTTTTGTCACAATTATTGTCATAGAAGTGTCATATGTATGACAGAAAAAAAATTCATTCGGCCAAAAATGTCACGGATATGTCTTTTTTTTGTAGTGTGACCTGAAACTTGACGGAGCTTATTTTTGGACCAGAAGAAGCCCACGAAGCATCGGATATGGACCAGAAGAGTCACGGGCAGCCCACGAGGGTGGGGGGCGCGCCCACCCCCTTGGGGATGCCCTGGATGGCATCCCCCCTTTCGTCTTCGTTCATCGGTAACTTTACTTGGAGCTATATTTTTACTCACCACATGATATGTGTTTTGCTTGGAGTGTCATTTTATTTTATTTTGTTTTGCATGTTGTTTGAATAATATACCAAGATCTAAAATTATTAAATGTTAGAGAAACTTCACATAGTTGCATAATTATTCGACTACTCATTGATCTTCACTTATATCCTTTGGAGTAGTTTGTCATTTGCTCTAGTGCTTCACTTATATCTTTCTAGAGTACGATGGTGGTTTTATTTTGAAGAAATAGATGAGCTCTCATGCTTCACTTATATTATTTTGAGAGTCTTTAGAACAGCATGGTAATTTGCTTTGGTAATGAATTTAGTCCTAATATGATGGGCATTCAAGATGGGTATAATGAAAACTTTCATATAGAGTGCATTGAATACTATGAGAAGTTTGATATGTGATGATTGTTTTGAGATATGAAGATGGTGATATTAGAGTCATGCTAGTTGAGTAGTTGTGAATTTGAGAGATACTTGTCTTAAAGTTTGTGATTCCCGTAGCATGCACGTATGGTGAAACGTTATGTGATGAAGTTGGAGCATGATTTATTTATTGATTGTCTTCCTTATGAGTGTCGGTCGGGGACGAGCGATGGTCTTTTCCTACCAATCTATCCCCCTAGGAGCATGCGCTTAGTACTTTGTTTCAATAACTAATAGATTTTTGCAATAAGTATGTGAGTTCTTTATGACTAATGTTGAGTCCATGGATTATACACACTCTCACCCTTCCACCATTGCTAGCCTCTCTTGTACCGCGCAACTTTCACCGGTAACATAAACCCACCATATACGTTCCTCAAAACAGCCACCATACCTACCTATTATGGCATTTCCATAGCCATTCCGAGATATATTGCCATGCAACTCTCCACCGTTCCATTTATTATGACATGCTTCATCATTGTCATATTGCTTTGCATGATCATGTAGTTGACATCATATTTGTGGCAAAGCCACCGTTCATAATTCTTTCATACATGTCACTCATGAGTCATTGCACATCCCGGTACACCGTCAGAGGCATTCATATAGAGTCATATTTTGTTCTAAGTATTGAGTTGTAATTCTTGAGTTGTAAGTAAGTAAAAGTATGATGGTCATCATTATTAGAGCATTGTCCCATGTGAGGAGAGGATGATGCATACTATGATTCCCCCATAAGTCGGGATGAGACTCCGGACGAAAAATTAAAAAAAATGAGAAAAAAGAGGCCATAAAAGAAGAGAAGGCCCCCAAAAAATGAGAGAAAAAGATAGAAGGGGCAATGCTACTATCCTTTTGCCACGCTTGTGCTTCAAAGTAGCACCATGATCTTCATGATAGAGAGTCTCCTATGTTATCACTTTCATATGCTAGTGGGAATCTTTCATTATAGAACTTGGCTTGTATATTCCCATGATGGGCTTCCTCAAAATGCCCTAGGTCTTCGTGAGCAAGCGAATTGGATCACTACTAGGGAAAAGCCTAGCAGCAGCGAGGGTTTTGGGCCTCTGAGTAGCGCGGGTGCCGGCGCTACTAATAAGGCGCTACAGCTAACGTATAGCAGTAGCGCATGTTGTCCCATGCTACTGCTATACATGAATAGCTGTAGCGCTCTTTGGGAAAGGGCGCTACTGATATTATCTGCAGCGCTGTTTGCTGGGATGCGCTACAGGTAAGGAGGCGCTACTGCTAAATTTCCCCCCTCGCTACTACTAGTTTATTTATTAGTTTTTTTCCTGCATATTTGTTTTGTATTTGAATAGGCTTTATACAATAATCTTTAGCATATCATACACATACAAATGTAATCATAGCATATACATACAATTAGTCTCATCAAATCATGTCATCATCATAATCATCATCCAACACAAAGTGGTCTCTCGTCATCATCTCTAAAATAGCGATACAAGTCTCGATTACTTGCAAATACATCGTCATCCATCTAAACAATGATATACACGAGAAGAGCTATCACTTTGAGAACATGAATTCGTATCCCTCTCTCGCATTAGCGTGAACCTAAACTAACTACTGCCTGTCGCTCAGAAACCAGAAACCGGTACACCTGGTCGGCCTGACACTCCGGCCAGTTGTCGTATATATACTCCTGGCGTAGCACTTCTTTGCCATCTATGATCTATGCACCTGCATCATCACATGAGTCGATGATATGCAACATATATAGTTGAGAAACAGAAAGAGACAGACTTGGCAAAAATAGAAACAACATATCATAAGCATAAATAACAAAGTTCATCGTACCCCAAAGTGCCCTAACTATAGTGATTTTCGCTAGTCGAGGAGGAGGACGGTTTAATTACATCACAAATAAAGTTTCACCATGCATAACTCAAAGTTTTGTCATACAGAAAGTATGGACTAAACGGACACATTGTCATATATCGACAATCACTCCAACATGTCGTTCCATCCATCCAAGTTAGGGAGATAGTCCCCGAGCCTAGTGAAAGGCTTCAGGTCAAGACGCTGAGAGGCTATCCATGTTCGGACGTCTTCCCGCGACATTTGTCCCGAGACTTTTTTGGCATCTTCGGCCTCGCAAGCCTCCTTGAATATTTGAAACTGCTCTTCCATGATTGTCGGATTATCCTTTACAATCTCGGAGTAGGGTTCCTTCTTGTCGATGGTCCTTGCTTTCACTCGATTTTTCCAGGCGGCCAACACGTCGCTAAACTTGGTCATGGTGTGTTTGTTTATCTTCTTCATTGTCGGGTCCTCATCTGGATCTTTATAATCATTCTCATTCCGGCCCGGGAACAAGAATATCTGGTGAAACTTCTTTAGGAGGGAGCTCCTCATATTTTCTATCTTCTATAGTTTCTCATCGTTGATGGTGGCAGTTGTCCGTACGATGCAGCCTATTTGATTGCCGTAGCATCGACGCGCTTCCTCGGGCGCCGTTGGCTCAAAATTGCCGTCGTCCACCTTCGTGACCACCACTCTAGTAGTCCTGAGTTTGTTAGGAACTCGTTGCCTCTTTGCTTTTGGTTCTACACCGGATCCGCTCCCCGAGGCAGCGCCGGTCTCGATGCCGATCTGAGTCTGAGCACCGGTGTCAGTCTCAGCACCGGTCTGTGTGTCGGTCTCAGTCCCCGATGCCACTGGTGGGCCCAGCAATAACATCGGTTGATCGTCGGTAAGGCTAAAAAATTCGTCTGCCGCCCGGTAGGGGTCGTCGCAATCACCAGAACCTTGCCCTTCATCGTTGCTAGCCATGTTTCCTATGATTAAATCTAGTCAATTAATTCTAGACCTAATGAAATGAATAATGACATAAAAAGGCATATTGTTTTGCAGGAATGTTGACTCCTTCCTGGTGCGGCAAATCACGGGCACTCGATATGTCCTAGTTTGTAGCACAAGTCGTGCCGAAATTCACAGAAAATTTCGGCATGACCATTGCTAAAAAGTGGACAAATCGAGAACCTGAAATTTGTTGGAGAAGAAATGAATCAACATTCCGGCAAAACATAGGCCACTAAGCATCATTCCCTAGAAATAGTGTCCAAATATACACGAGAAACCACATGTCCAAATTTCGCAAGCTAATTCAAAAACAAAGTGTAGAAGAAAATTCATTTAACTACTAATAGAACAAAATTCAGTTAACTTTAGTACTCTATAATGATGAAAGGAAAAAAAATTAGTTAACTACTAATTTCATTCATTTAGGTTATTCATTTAGCATCACCTAATTAACCTACTGTACCACTACTACTAGCAGCACTACTAACCTAATTAACCTAGCAAAACTCTAGTGCCCTAACTGAAAAACATCTAATTAACATCTACTAGTACCACTATTGCCCTAACCTAATTAACATCTACTAGTATCACTATATACTATACAAGCAGCATCTACACTAATTAAACCCTACTGCCCTAACTAACTTTTGCTCTACTAATTTTTTCTCCAAAATGCAGAGAGAGATGAATGGGGGGGAGGGTGGGGGACTTACAGAGAGGGGAGAGAGGGCGGGCTCGGGCACGGGCAACGGCAGTCCTGGGCGGGCTCGGGCGGCGGTGAGGTGGAGGGCGCCGACGGTGACGTCGAGGGCGGCCTCCTGCGGCGGCGGTGAGGCTGAGGGCGGCCTCGGGCGGCAGCGGTGAGGATGACGGCGGCCTCGGGGGGAGACGGTGAGGTTGTGGGCGTCCACGCCGGCAGGAGACGGCGGCGAAGTGGGCGACGGTGAATTGGGGAGGCGGCGGCGAGGGCGAGGGATTTGGGGAAGAAGTGGTGGCCGGGGGGCGGGGGGAACCGCTGTTTAAGTGAAACGTAACGGTAGCGAGTTTCCGAAAACGCGCTATAGCTATGTTAGCTATAACGCGTTTACTTAAACCCGCTACTACTATTCCTTTCTTCTTTTTTCCTTTTTTCTTTTATTTTTCTTTACATTTTATTCTTTTCCTTTCTCCTTTTTCTATTTCTTTCATTTTCATTTACTTTTCTACTTGTTTTTCACTTTATTTTATTTCCGTTAGCAGCAGCGCCTTACACGTAAGCGCGCTACAGCTAAGGAGCGTAGCAGTAGCGCTGGGCCAGTATACGCGCTACTGCTAGGTTGGGCTAGCCAAGTGCGCCCAGTTCAAACATAGCAGCAGCGCTTTTCACCAGTACGCGCTACTGTAAAAGTCGTAGCAGTAGCGCGGTTTATTTACGCGCGCTGCTACTAATTAGCAGTAGCGTTTGATTTTGTACAGCGCTACTGGTAACATTCTGTGTATAAGGTTTTCCCTAGTAGTGGATGCACACCCACTTAGTTTCTTTTTGAGCTTTCATACACTTATAGCTCTAGTGCATCCGTTGCATGGCAATCCCTACTCACTCACATTGATATCTATTGATGGGCATCTCCATACATAGCCCATTGATACGCCTAGTTGATGTGAGACTATCTTCTCCTTTTTTTGTCATCTCCACAACCACCATTCTATTCCACCTATAGTGCTATGTCCATGGCTCATGCTCATGTATTGTGTGAAGATTGAAAAAGTTTGAGAACATCAAAAGTATGAAGCAATTGCCTGGCTTGTCGTCGGGGTTGTGCATGATTTAAATATTTTTTGTGATGAAGATAGAGCATAGCCAGACTATATGATTTTGTAGGGATAGCTTTCTTTGGCCATGTTATTTTGAGAAGACATGATTACTTTGTTAGTATGCTTGAAGTATTATTATTTTTATGTCAATATTAAACTTTTGTCTTGAATCTTATGGATCTGAATATTCTTTCCACAATAAAGAGGATTACATTGAAGATTATGTTAGGTAGCATTCCACATCAAAAATTCTGTTTTTATCACTTACCTACTAGAGGACGAGCAGGAATTAAGCTTGGGGATGCTTGATACGTCTCCAACGTATCTATAATTTTTGATTGTTCCATGCTATTATATTATCAACCTTGGATGTTTTATATGCATTTATATGCTATTTTATATGATTTTCGGGACTAACCTATTAACCTAGAGCCCAGTGCCACTTTCTTTTTTTTTCCTTGTTTTTGAGTAGCGAAGAAAAGGAAAACCAAACGGAGTTCAATTGACCTGAAACTTGACGGAGGTTATTTTTGGACCAGAAGAATCCCATGGAGCATCAGAGATGGACCAGAAGAGTCCCGGGCTGCCCACGAGGGTGGGGGCGCACCCACCCCCGTAGGCGCGCCTCCCTGCCTCGTGGATAGCCCGGAGACCCCTCTGACTAGTTTCCGACGCCAATACCTCTCATATATACCCAAACTTCCAGAAAGAAACCTAGATTGGGAGTTCTGCCGCCGCAAGCCTCTGTAGCCACCGAAAACCAATCTAGACCTGTTTCGGCACCCTGCCGGAGGGGGGAACCCCTCTCCGGTGGCCATCTTCATCATCCTGGAACTCTCCATGACGAGGAGGGAGTAGTTCACCCTCGGGGCTGAGGGTATGTACCAGTAGCTATGTATTTGGTCCCTCTCTCTCTCTCTCGTGTTCTTGATTCACACGATCTTGATGTATCGCAAGCTTTGCTATTATAGTTGGATCTTATGTTGTTTCTCCCCCTCTATCTCCTTGTGATGAATTGAGTTTTCCCTTTGAAGTTATCTTATCGGATTGAGTCTTTAAGGATTTGAGAAGGCTTGATGTATGTCTTGCACGTGCTTATCTGTGGTGACAATGGGATATCACGTGATCCACTTGATGTATGTTTTGGTGATCAACTTGCGAGTTCCGTGACCTCGTGAACTTATGCATAGGGGTTGGCACACGTTTTTGTCTTGACTCTCCGGTAGAAACTTTGGGGCATTCTTTGAAGTTCTTTGTGTTGGTTGAATAGATGAATCTGAGATCGTGTGATGCATATCGTATAATCATACCCACGGATACTTGAGGTGACATTAGGGTTTTGGTTGATTTGTGTCTTAAGGTGTTATTCTAGTACGAACTCTATGATAGATCGATCAGAAAGGATAACTTTGAGGTGGTTTTGTACCCTACCATAATCTCTTCATTTGTTCTCCGCTCTTAGTGACTTTGGAGTGACTCTTTGTTGCATGTTGAGGGATAGTTATATGATCCAATTATGTTATTATTGTTGACAGAACTTGCACTAGTGAAGGTATGAACCCTAGGCCTTGTTTCCTAGCATTGCAATACCGTTTGTGCTCACTTTTACCACCTGCTACCTTGCTGTTTTTATAATTTCAAATTACAAAAACCATTATCTACTATCCATATTGCACTTGTATCACCATCTCTTCGCCGAATTAGTGCACCTATACAATTTACCATTGTATTGGGTGTGTTGGGGACACAAGAGAATCTTGATTATTTGGTTGCAAGGTTGCTTGAGAGAGACCATCTTCATCCTACGCCTCCCACGGATTGATAAACCTTAGGTCATCCACTTGAGGGAAATTTGCTACTGTGCTACAAACCTCTGCACATGGAGGCCCAATAACGTCTACAAGAAGAAGGTTGTGTAGTAGACATCAAGATCTTTTCTCGCGCCGTTGTCGTGGAGGTTAGCGCTTGAAGGTATATCTTTAGATCTTGCAATCGAATATTTTTTTCTTGTTTTATCACTAGTTTAGTTTATAAAAGAAAACTACAAAAAAAGGGAATTAAGAGTACCTCATATGCTTCATCTTTTTAATGTCTTTCATGAAAATAAGGATTCCGATAATTGTGCCAAAGTGTTAGAAGACGAATGCATTAGAATGTTTGGCACTAAATCTTTGAATGATGAGCATGATTGCAATGTTGTTAGTATGAATTCCTTCAATATCCATGGTACTAATGATGATTGCACTAGTCATGATGAATATGTCTCTTATAAGCATGTCAACTTTTGTGGAATACATAGAGCTTGCAAGCACACACCGAATAGGGAAGATAGATTTTGCAAGAGGCATAAGTATTTGGAAACTAAATGGGTGCAAGAAAGGCTAGATGATTGTGCTGAAAGATTCAATATTTATCGCCATCCTTGTGAACTTTGCAATGAACATGGTCATTTAAAGCTCCAATGCTATTTGTTTCATGATCAAATCGTGTCCAAAAATTGTGATAACTTGATTACCCTTGAGCATCATAAAGAGCTTAGTCTTCTTTTGGGGTATGAAGAAATGAAACGTATAACTGAGGGTATTCCAAAATTTAATCTTGATAGATTTCTTGATTTTGATCTAGAAGTAACTTTTATGTATTGTGCGGTGAATTGCATTGAAAATCCTTATATTGCCAGTTACATAAAGAAAAGAAAACAAATAGAAGATGAATAGAATACTAATGAAAAGGAAGAGACTTCCCAATATTCTCCTATTATTTCTTATGATGAATCAGGTAACGAGGAGGAGCCTCCTATTCAACCAATCTCATTAATAAGGAGCTCCGAAAAGAGGATTAAACCCACACATGATGTGAAGAAGAAAAAGAAAAGACGCAGAAGCAAAGGTAAAAATGCATCCCTCCCAAATGATGTTGCTCCTATTACTCATTGTGATGATGATAATTGTTATACTATTGGTGCTATCCATACTATTAATGATGAGAGTGATTATGCTTATGATATGAAAAGCCCCAAGCTTGGGGATGCTATGTTTGATGAGAATTACATGTTTGAGAATGTATTTGCTGAAATTAATGTTTTTCCCAAGCTTGGGGATGCTACGTTTGATGAAGATGATATTTTTAGTCTCCCAAGTTTTGATGATCAAATTTATTATGATGATAGCATGCCTCCTATGTATGATGGTTATATTGATGAAAGTGGGTTTGGAAGAGTGTCAACTTTAGGAAGTAATGATGCCACTATTTTGGAGGATGTTGAATCTTATTTTGACAATTATTAAAGTGGGTTTGGAGAGCTCATGACTTTATTTAGTAATGATTCCACTATCTTGGAAGAGGTTTCAATTGATTATGATGAGAACAAAGTGGCTACTTATGATGATTATTGTGATGACACGCATGCTATAAAAAGTAGTGATGATTATATTAAAACTTGTCATGATTATGATGACCCTTTTCCTGAATATTACTCTTTTAATGTGGAAACAATTTGTAGTATTTGAGTTTCTTATGATACTCCCACTATTCCGAATGAGAAGAATTTTGCCTATGTGGAGATTAGTAAATTTTCTATGCTTGTGGATCATGAAAAGAATGCCTTACGTGATGGTTATATTGTTGAATTTATTCATGATGCTACTGAAATTTATTATGAGGGAGGAATATATGCTTGTAGGAGTTGCAATAATATCAAGTTTCCTCTCTATGTGCTTAAAGTTTTGAAGTTATGCTTGTTTTACCTTCCTATGCAAGTTGATTCTTGTTCCCACAAGTTTTTTGCTCACAAAATCCCTATGCATAGGAAGTGGGTTAGACTTAAATGTTCTAGTCATATTCTTCATGATGCTCTCTTTACGTTTCAATTCTTATCCTTTATGTGAGCATCATTAAATTCATCATGCCTAGCTAGGGGCGTTAAACGATAGCGCTTGTTGGGAGGCAACCTGATTTTATTTTTCTTCCTTGATTTTTGTTCCTGTTTAGTATTAAATAGTTTATCTAGCCTCTGTTATGATTGAGTTTTTTGTTTTAATTAGTGTTTGTGCCAAGTAGAACCTTTGGGAAGACTTGGGGAAAGTCTTTGCGATCTTGCTGTAAAAAAACAGAAACTTTAGCGCACATGAGATTTGCTGCTAAGTTTTAGTGGAAAGTGCTATTAAGTTGATTCTTTTTGCAGAGGACTAATAGACAAATTCCTAAGGTCCACCAATTTATTTGAGAATTTTATAAGTTCCAGAAGTATACGTTTGATACAGATTACTACAGACTGTTCTGTTTTTGACAGATTCTGTTTTCTATGTGTTGTTTGCTTATTTTGATGAATCTATGAGTAGTATCAGAGGGTATGAACCATAGATAATATGGAATACAGTAGATATTACACCAATCTTAATTTAGAATAATTTCACAACCATACCTAAGTGGTGATTTATTTTCATATACTAACGGAGCTTATGAGTTTTCTGTTAAGTTTTGTCTTGTGAAGTTTTCATGTTTTGGGTAAAGATTCGATGGACTATGGAATAAGGAGTGGAAAGAGCCTAAGCTTGGGGATTCCCAAGGCACCCCAAGGGAATATTCAAGGACAACCAAAAGCCTAAGCTTGGGGATGCCCCGGATGGCATCCCCTCTTTCGTCTTCGTTCATCGGTAACTTTACTTGGAGCTATATTTTTATTCACCACATGATATGTGTTTTGCTTGGAGCGTCATTTTATTTTATTTTGTTTTGCTTGATGTTTGAATACTATACCAAGATCTTAAATTATTAAATGTTAGAGAAACTTCACATAGTTCCATAATTATTCGAATACTCATTGATCTTCACTTATATCCTTTGGAGTAGTTTGTCATTTTCTCTAGTGCTTCACTTATATCTTTCTAGAGTACGGTGGTGGTTTTATTTTGAAGAAATATATGCGCTCTCATGCTTCACTTATATTATTTTTAGAGTCTTTATAACAGCATGGTAATTTGCTTTGGTAATGAATTTAGTCCTAATATGATGGGCATTCACGATGGGTATAATAAAAACTTTCATATAGAGTGCATGCATTGAATACTATGAGAAGTTTGATACTTGATGATTGTTTCGAGATATGAAGATGGTGATATCAGAGTCATGCTAGTTGAGTAGTTGTGAATTTGAGAGATACTTGTCTTAAAGTTTGTGATTCCGTAGTATGCACGTATGGTGAACCATTATGTGATGAAGTTGGAGCATGATTTATTTATTGATTGTCTTCCTTATGAGTGGCGGTCAGGGATGAGCGATGGTATTTTCCTACCAATCTATCCCCCTAGGAGCATGCGCTTAGTACTTTGTTTCGATAACTAATAGATTTTTGCAATAAGTATGTCAGTTCTTTATGACTAATGTTGAGACCATGGATTATACACACTCTCACTCTTCCACCATTGCTAGCCTCTCTTGTACCGCACAAATTTCGTCGGTACCATAAACCCACCATATACCTTCCTCAAAACAGCCACCATACCTACCTATTATGGCCTTTCCATAGCCATTCCGGGATATATTGCCATGCAACTTTCAACAGTTCCGTTTATTATGACACGCTTCATCATTGTCATATTGCCTTGCATGATCGTTGACATCGTATTTGTGGCAAAGCCACCGTTCATAATTCTTTCATACATGTCACTCATGAGTCATTGCACATCCCGGTACACCGTTAGAGGCATTCATATAGAGTCATATTTTGTTCTAAGTATCGAGTTGTAATTCTTGAGTTGTAAGTAAGTAAAAGTGTGATGGTCATCATTATTAGATCATTGTCCCATGTGAGGAGAGGATGATGCAGACTATGATTCCCCCATAAGTCGGGATGAGACTCCGGACGAAAAATAAAAAAAGAGAAAAAAGAGGAAATAAAAAAGAGAAGGCCCCAAAAAAATGAGAGAAAAAGAGAGAAGGGGCAATGCTACTATCCTTTTACCACGCTTGTGCTTCAAAGTAGCACCATGATTTTCATGATAGGGAGTCTCCTATGTTGTTACTTTCATATACTAGTGGGAATCTTTCATTATAGAACTTGGCTTGTACTTTCCAATGATGGGCTTCATCAAAATTCCCTAGGTCTTTGTGAGCAAGCGAGTTGGATACACACCCACTTAGTTTCTTTTTGAGCTTTCATACACTTATAGCTCTAGTGCATCCGTTGCATGGCAATCCCTACTCACTCACAATGATATGTATTGATGGTCATCTCCATAACCCGTTGACACGCCTAGTTGATGTGAGACTATCTTCTCCTTTTTGGTCTTCTCCACAACCACCATTATATTCCACCTATAGTGCTATGTCCATGGCTCACGCGTGATATGTATTGCGTGAAGATTGAAAAAGTTTGAGAACATCAAAAGTATGAAACAATTGCTTGGCTTGTCATCCGGGTTGTGCATGCTTTTAATATTTTGTGTGATGAAGATAGAGCATAGCCAGACTATATGATTTTGTAGGGATAGCTTTCTTTGGCCATGTATGAGAAGACATGATTACTTTGTTAGTATGCTTGAAGTATTATTATTTTTATGTCAATATTAGACTTTTGTCTTGAATCCATAAGACCTGAATATTCTTTCCACAATAATGAGGATTACATTGAAGATTATGTTAGGTAGCATTCCACATCAAAAATTCTGTTTTTATCATTTACCTACTCGAGGACCAGCAGGAATTAAGCTTGGGGATCCTTGATACGTCTCCAACGTATCTATAATTTTTGATTGTTCCATGCTATTATATTATCAACCTTGGATGTTTTATATGCATTTATATGCTATTTTATATGATTTTCGGGACTAACCTATTAACCTAGAGCCCAGTGCCACTTTCTTTTTTTTTCCTTGTTTTTGAGTAGCGAAGAAAAGGAAAACCAAACGGAGTTCAATTGACCTGAAACATGACGGAGCTTATTTTTGGACCAGAAGAAGCCCACGAAGCATCATAGATGGACCAGAAGAGTCCCAGGCTGCCCACGAGGGTGGGGGCGCACCCACCCCCCTAGGCGCGCCTCCCTGCCTGGTGGACAGCTCGGAGACCCCCCTGACTTGTTTTCGACGCCAATACCTCTCATATATACCCAAACTTCCAAAAAGAAACCTAGATCGGGAGTTCCGCCGCAGCAAGCCTCTGTAGCCACCGAAAACCAATCTAGACCTGTTCCGGCACCCTGCCGGAGAGGGGAACCCCTCTCCGGTGGCCATACTCATCATCCCGGCACTCTCCATGACGAGGAGGGAGTAGTTCACCCTCGGGGCTGAGGGTATGTACCAGTAGCTATGTATTTGATCTCTCTCTCTCTCTCTCTCTCTCTCTCTCTCTCTCTCTCTTGTTCTTGATTCGCACGATGTTGATGTATCGCGAGCTTTGCTATTATAGTTGGATCTTATGATGTTTCTCCCCCTCTAACCCCTTGTGATGAATTGAGTTTTCGCTTTGAAGTTATCTTATCGGATTGAGTATTTAAGGATTTGAGAACAGTTGATGTATGTCTTGCACGTGCTTATCTGTGGTGGCAATGGGGTATCACGTGATCCACTTGATGTATGTTTTGGTGATCAACTTGCGAGTTCCGTGACCTCGTGGACTTATGCAGAGGGGTTGGCACACGTTTTCGTCTTGACTCTCCGGTAGAAACTTTGGGGCACTCTTTGAAGTTCTTTGTGTTGGTTGAATAGATGAATCTGAGATTATCTGATGCATATCGTATAATCATACCCACGGATACTTGAGGTGACATTGGAGTATCTAGGTGACATTAGAGTTTTGGTTGATTTGTGTTTTAAGGTGTTGTTCTAGTACGAACTCTACACTACTAGAAAAAGGGCTATAGATGGGATTGACACTAATGGCGCACCTGACAAGCGGTGCGCCATTAGTATATAGTAATGGCGCACCACCATCTGGTACGCCATTAGAGTTGAAACTACTAATGGCGCACCTGGCACAGGGTGCGCCATTAGTATCAATTTTTTTAACTAGTGCGCCTGTCCAAACATACTAATGGCGCATCCAGACAAAGTGCGCCATTACTAGTTGTAACTAGTAATGGCGCACCTGTCGGAAAGTGCGCCACTAATGTTGTTTTTTTATTATATTTTTTATTCCCTTTTTTGCAAAACTACTAATGGCGCACTGTTGCACCGTGCGCCATTACTAGTTCAAACTAGTAATGGCGCACTGGGGGACAGTGCGCCATTAGTAATTGTTTTTTCAAAACTACTAATGGCGCACCACCAGATGGTGCGCCATTAGTAACCTGGATTACTAATGGCGCATTTGGAGTTCGTGCGCCATTAGTAAGTGGGCAGCAACAAGATATTTTGGGGAGCCTCTCCTACCCACACTCACTTTCTCCCCACTTCATTCTCTCCACCTCCTCCTTGTCTCGGGTGCCTCCTCTTTTTCACCTCATTTCCACCATAGATTCATTCAATTTAAGTGGTTAAATTACCTTGTTTTGATAGGTAAGTAATGGGGGAAGCTATATTTATGTATTTCTCCCTACAACAATGTGCATATGCACTTTTTATGGCCTAGCTAGATCTATGTATGTTCGTGGTGTTGCATATGTTTGTGGTGTTGCATATGTGTTTGTGTTTGGAGGTGTACCAGTATTTGAAATGCGATAGTTGCCAATATTTTGTCGGAATGTTGATTCATTTCCGTTTCGGCGAGAATTTTGGCATTAAGCATTCTTTTTAGTCCTATTTTTAGGGAAAGTCATGCCAAATTTTTTATTGGTTCTAAAATATCGTTTTGCTCTACCCCGCAGGCGACCATGGTCCGCATGATGACCGAAGGCATCGTGAATAGGATTTTGAGGTCCGCGAAGGCCGAGATGCTTCAAAAGAACGAGACGGAGATAAGATGTCCGTGTCGAAGATGCAAGCTGAAGAGCCTTATTGCGGACCCGGAATCCGGGCAGGTGCGGGACCACCTGCTCTTGCGTGGTTTCATGGATGGCTATCGGTGGCAAGGTGATGAAGATGACTACGAAGTCGTCCATGGGGGCCGGGCAAGAAATGAGGAAGGGCAGCAAGACAACCACCGCGGCTCGGGCGGGCGAGAAGACGAAGAATCCCCAGGAGATGATCACGACGGTGATGCTGTACACAGTCATCATGTAGAAGATGCAGGACATGATGATGAGGAAGATGCCGGAGCAGACGACGCTGGACCATCGATGGGCTGGGTGCAGGACCCTCATATTCAAGAGCTGCTTCTCAAGCAGACGGATAACGCAAGAGCTGCCGCCCGAGAGAAAGCCAAGATGGATCAACTTGAGTTAGACGCGGTCACTCCATTGTATGAAGGATGCAGGCCCGAGGATACCCGCCTGAAAGTAACGCTCATGGCTCTGGAGATGAAGGTAAAACACAAAATGACCGACGCATGCTTCGACGAGAACATGTCATTCTGGCACGAACGTCTTCCCAAGGGGAACAAGTGCCCGACCAGTTTGGAGGAGGCGAAGAAAATCGTGTGTCCTCTGGATTTACCGCACGTGAAATACCATGTGTGCATGAACAATTGCATCATTTATCAGGACGAGCACGTGGAGTCTACCATATGTCCGGTGTGCGGCGTCACTCGATACAAGAAGAGGAAGAAAGCTCCTCGAAAAGTGGTATGGTACTTTCCGATCACACCTCGTCTGCAGCGGTATTTCGCGGACCCTAAGGCAGCAAAGCTCCTGTGTTGGCACGTGGATAGGGAGGAGAAGAAGCGAGAAGATGACGCAAATGATCCGGAGATAGATAAAAAAGACAAGATGCTGAGTCACCCTAAGGATGCGAGCCAGTGGCAAGCGTTGAACTTCGAAGACCCAGAATTTGGGAACGATCCAAGGAACATCATGCTGGGCGCGAGCACCGATGGAGTCAATCTGTTTGGCAACCAGAGAAGCACACATAGCACCTGGCCTCTGTTTGTGTGGATGTACAACCTTCCCCCCTGGTTGTGCATGAAAAGGAAGTACATTCACATGAGTATGCTAATTGAAGGACCAAAACAACCAGGGAACGACATCAATCTGTATCTGGGGCTGCTAAAAGAGGAGCTTGACACGCTGTGGAAAACGCCAGCCAATACGCGGGACGCCGCAGAGAAAGAATATTTCCCTATGAGATCCGCGCTGCTCATGACGGTGCACGACTATCTCGGTTACGGATATGTCGCGGGGCAGGTGGTCCACGGATTTTCTGGATGCGCCAGGTGCATGGATGACACAACGTATCGCCAGCTAGATAGAGATCCCGGGTCTTCGAAAACCGTGTTCATGGGACATCGAAGGTGGCTTCGCAACGATGACCCGTGGAGAAAACGCAAGGATCTGTTCGATGGTGAAACCGAACCCCGAGGATGCCCGCGTACAAGGAGCGGCGAGGAAATAGACGAGCTGGTGAAAAATTGGAAAGACTGCCCACTGCCGGGAAAGAAGCAAAAGGCGCCAGAGCAGGGAAAGAAGCGAAAGGCGACAGATCCGCCGCTGAAGGTATGGAAAACGAGGTCTGTTTTCTGGGACTTGCCGTACTGGAAGATCCACCGTGTGCCTCACAGCCATGATGTCATGCACATCACGAAGAACGTGTGCGAGAGTCTGCTTGGTACCCTGCTCAACATGCCAGAGAGGACCAAAGATGGGCCGAAAGCAAGGGCAGACTTGAAATCAATGGGCATCAGGCAGGAGCTTCACACTATATATGATGATCATGATGATGATGATGATGATGAGGCGAAGCAGGACACAGAAAGTCGTCGCAAAGGCAAGAAGGCCAAGAAGACCGGAAATGACTACCCTCCCGCGTGCTTCACTCTAAGTCAGGAGGAGATCGAGCAGTTTTTCACCTGCCTCGTAGGAGTAAAACTTCCTTACGGTTACGCGGGGAAGATAAGCAGATACCTAGACCCAGCGAAGCAGAAGTTCAGCGGGATGAAGTCTCACGACTGTCACGTGCTGATGACGCAGATACTTCCAGTTGCAATCCGTGGGATCATGGACGCGCACGTCCGTGAAACCCTATTTGGCCTATGCAACTTTTTTGACGTCATCTCTCGGAAGTCTGTTGGCATGAGGCAACTCAAAAGGCTACAGGAAGATATCGTGGTGATACTATGCGAGCTTGAGATGTACTTCCCGCCCGCATTCTTCGATGTTATGGTGCATCTGCTGGTCCATATCATGGACGATATCATCCAACTCAGGCCGACGTTCCTGCACAGCATGATGCCGTTCGAAAGGATGAATGGTGTCATCAAAGGATACGTTTGCAACATGTCACGTCCAGAGGGAAGCATAGCCAGGGGCTTTCTGACCAAAGAGTGCATCTCCTACTGCATAAATTATCTAGGCATCGAGAACCCCATTGGCCTGCCTGTCAACAGGCACCTCGGCAGGCTCGCTGGATGGGGTCACCATGAGGGTCGTCGCGAAATGCATGTCGACTTCGAGGGTCGACTCGCCGACTTTGAAAGAGCAAACCTGGTCGCGCTACAACACATAGACGTGGTCGATCCTTGGGTGGTACAGCACAAAACCTTTAGTAAGAAGACGTACAATGACCGAGGCCAACAGATGACGGACGGAGATATACTCAAAGAGCACAACTCATGTTTCACGCGTTGGTTCAAGCAGAAGCTTCTGTCGTACCCTTTACACGAGGATTCTTCTGCGGAAGAACAACTCATATTCGTCTTGTCACAGGGCGCCGAGCACAACCTGATGACCTATGAGGCGTACGATATCAACGGCTACACATTCTACACCGTGGCCAAGGACATGAAAAGCGATGGTTATCAGAACTCCGGGGTAACGATGGAATCCTACATCGGTAACGACAAGGACAGATACTACGGAAGGATCGAGGAGATCTGGGAGCTGAGCTACGCTGGAGAGAAGGTCCGGATGTTCCGTGTCAGATGGGCCAAGAGCATCCTAAAAGAAGACCAGTATTTCACCACCATGGTTATACCCGAAGCCAAATCCAAGACCGCGGGCGCAAACGTCACCGCGAAGAAATGAGCCATGGGTACTGGCTTCCCAAGTGGACCAATGCTTCTTCATTACCGACCCATCAAAGCCCAGTCGTGTTGTCGTCAGGAGAGGCAAAAGGAAGATCATCGGAATGGATGGAGTAGCCAATGAGCAAGACTTCGACAAGTACGGCGACCCGAGGATTGAACATGACGACGATGATGAAGTAGCAGCATACACCACAAGAAGAAGCAGGACCACCCTACCTAAAGGACGTCCGTTCCACAGAAGAACTCCATTTGCGAAAAAGAAGGGCAAGAAGATTGTGAACAGATAGCTAGCTATGATCGATTGTATTTAAATCGTAGCCTTCATTTCTCGATTGTATTTCATGGGCACTTTTTGAACTATCATGAATATTTTTAAATTTCATGGACACTCGATCTCGATCCCCCTCCATCTCGATCGCTATCCCACCTCGCCAGATCTGGTCCCCCTCACCGCTGAGCACCCCCCGGTCCACCGGCTGCCGCCGCCGACCCCCCGCACCCTCGATTCCCCAACTCAACCGCCGCCGCCGACCCCCCGCACCCCTCCCCTACTCAACCGCCGCCGCCGACCCCCCGCACCCCCCGCACCCTCCCCTGCTCCACCGGCATTACTGTTTGATGATATTTTTAAAAAATTATTACTGTCTTATAAAAAAATATTACTGATATGATTTAAACAAGTTTGAACATATTTAAACACAAATAAGTATCAAACAACATTTTAAATGCATAAAAAAGAATTTGTGGAGCCTGGGAGTCGAACCGAGGACCTCCTGGTGTGAGAACTGGCTGCTGACCAATTGAGCTAGTAGAGGGGACTTGATGTGGATCATCTCAGGTGGTAGATAACCTATTGGCTCGAGCAAAATACTAATGGCGCACCAGGGTGAGGTGCGCCATTAGCATGAATGTACTTATGGCGCACCGAGGGGTGGTGCGCCATTAGTATTGTGCCACCCCCGCCCATCCATACTTCCTCCCGGCCCAAACCTATCGATCCCCTCTCTCTCCCTCGATCCCCTTCCCCTCTCCTCTCCCGATGCCGCTGCCCCGCCGCCTCGACGCTGCCCCGACGCCGCTGCCCCACCGCCTCGACGCCGCCCCTTGCCCTGGCGCCTCGACGCCGCCCCTTGCCCCTGCGCCGCTGCGCCTCGACGCTCGACGTCTCCAACCACTGCCTCGACGCAAGTAGAGGGGCTTCTCCTCCCCCTCGACGCCAGGCAAGCAGAGCGGCTCCTCCTCCCCTTCGACGCCAAGCAAGCAGAGCGGCTCCTCCTCTCCCTCGACGCCAAGCCAGGTGAGCTGCCCCCTCCCCCCTCGGCTACTTGCTTCTATCCATCCTAACCCTAGGTTGGTTGCATTGCTGCCCCCTCCCTCGTTTGTGATGATTCTATGCTACAAGATCCAATCCAGTCTGACCATGCCTAGCCCCTTCTCCATTGCAGTAGCCCACCACACTCCTCTCGAGGAGGAGAGGAGAGGAGAAACCCACGCAGCGCCGTCACTTCCCGCACGGCCTCGGCACCGTCTCCTCCCCTCCAAGCTCCATTGAATCCAAGCTACTGCTAAGGTGAGCTGCACCTCATTAGATCTACCTTCCCCTCCTTAATTATGATAGTCAAGTGACTAATTCTGCACAGCAACATGTCACTTCTGTTAAATTTTGATTTCTGAATGTTTCTGATGTGCAAGCATATCTAGATTAGTAGGAATCTAGTCATGCTGGTCGTTGGTGATATCTGCATTCCTACTGTTTGGTGGTGTTGACTGTTTTCTGTAGTTCTCTGAATTGCACATGTTTATTTCGATCCATTAGACCTTTTCAGGACTAACTTAGGTTGGGATTTATATTATTGTCACAACCTTCCTGGAAGGTTCGAGTGAGCCTGCATGCCCATTGATGGGCACCCCTTGTCAGTTGGACCATCTTTAGGTTTCCTGTGTTTCTGAATGTGAAAGCATATCTTGACCCCTGGAACTTTTCATGGCTAGTAGATCGACGGTGGTATCCACATACGTATTGACTAGATATGTGTTGACTGTTATTGTAGGATTCTGATATGCAAGTTTTTTTGGATCCATAGAACCCCTGCACAGCTATTTTTTCATGTTTCTGATGCGAACCTTAATTTGCATTGACGCCTTCCCATTGTCATTTGGATATGGCTTGTTTAGGTTTCTCACATGCAAGTTTATTTGATTCACAGCAGCAGCAACTGTAATTTTTCTGTAACTTTCTCTTCTCTAGTGAGTTGGGTCACCGTGAGTTCCTGTTTGTGATGTGTAATCTTCTCTAGTGACCACTCCATCTGGTGGTGGTCAGCTACTTGTTCAATTTATGCAACTGTAAGAGTACCAACCAGATTACACAAATCATTTTTGATCTGCAAGGTTGTTGTTGCTGTGATGGAGTAACTCTGTAAGATGGAGTACATATTTGGTTTGGTTGATTGCCTGGCATGAGCTAGATGAAATGATCTATTTCTCCTGATGTGAAATGATCCCTTTCTCCTGAAATGTTGATTAATTTCCGTTTCGGTTGAGAATGGGGCACTCCTAGGTCAAGAAAATTAGCAAAGGTCATGCCCAATTTTCTTGACCTAGAAGGTGCCTGATTCACAAATGCACCTCTGAACACTTTGGGTTTTGGGTGAAACTTCAATTGCTTGAAATGACTTTCTTGACTTAGGTTATGACTTGCTAGTATGTGGAGCCATTTTGTGTTTGTTTGTAATACCCAATTTTGGGGTAATTACATTGGTTGCTTGCTTTGAATTCCTATTATATGATTGTTTGTGTGGGTGGGTGTACGAAACTAAAAATCCACTCATGACTTGTTTTTCTTTAGAGTAGAAATTCAAATTTGAGCTCTAGACCTGTCTTCACTTTTGTTTAAAGATTGCCTTTTGAGAGGCTTACCAAAATTATTAAAACTTGTCTATATGGCAATGCACGTTCCTAGATCTCCTCTATGTAATATATACTTCCTATCTAGCCTGATAAATTGGATTTTGAAATTCTCTAGCTATTTCTTCCAAATCCCTTTTGAAGGCTAATCAATATTGTGACCATAACCATTTGTATCATGAAGCTTTTTGGCTCACTTGAACAAATTCAAAAATGATGGTATTATGGCATATCCTCAGCATCTCAACTGTCATCTATCCTCAGCATCTCTAGTGTCTACTTGAAAGGATGAATGGGACATTCATGATCTCTAAAAGTGACTAGAACACTATAATCGTGAAGAATTTTGATAGCCTTGGAAAATTCATTTCTACTGAAGTTGAACCAAACCAGCACTTTCTTATCCATCACCACAAACTATCTAAAAAATCATGTTTAACCTCTAACTTGACTGAAACTTCTCCTAACCTTTGTGGACTATCTCCAACCACTCCCTAACCCTCCTAGTCAACTCGACTACCTTCTTAACTCAATGCAAGCGCATTGTAGCAGCAGAGTCTCTCTATGTGTGTGTGTGTGTGTGTGTGTGTGTGTGTGTGTGTCAGTGTGTGTGTGTGAATATGTCAACTGAAACTGAAACTCCTCTACCGGTGGTTGCACTTGTCTGCAGGATATGTAAAACATTTTTATTGACAGTAAAATGTTCATTTAGTTTCAGTAAACAAATATTGCCAAGCATGACATGGCCTTTGTGATCTCCTACTCCTGAATTTTCATGTCACTTGTGCTATCAGTACACTACAAGTGAATTTTCGTGTCACTTGTGCTATTTAGGTGGTCTGAAACTTGTCAAGTGATGCTGCTGCTGCTATCTGCAAGTTGCTGCTGCTAGTTGTGATTTTGTCAAGTGATGCTGCTGCTGCCATGTGTGTGAGAGAGATAGTGAGAGGAGACAAGAAGAAGGGGGTTAGGAAGGCATCATGCAACAGTGCCTTCAAGATCCAAGGCAATATCACAAACATCATAGGCAATTTGACCAAACTCACAACCTTGTATCTTTGCAGCAACCAACTTTCTAGACACACCCCTCAAGAACTAGGTTACCCTGAGAACGTGGACTTGGACCTTAGCAACAACACACTAACAGGTTCTATCCCAAAACACCTAGGCAATATACACAAACATCTCTCAATTGTTCCTTGACAATAACCAACTTTTTGGCAACATTCCTCGAGAATTAGGTTATTTGGTCAACTTAGAGATCTTGTTCCTTAACAATAACCAACTTTTTGACCAAACTTTGTTCCTATTTAGAGAGAAACATGGCCAACAACGATGAGGCTGAGGGTTCGGGCATCAAGGCATTCTGGGAGCTGTCCCAGGAGATGGAGGAACAACCTCACTTGTATGAGGCCGCTGCCTTCCCCACCGATCCTAAGACCACTGATGGTACCACCGAGGATGACCCCACTGATGCCACCACTGATGGTGCCGCCGAGGATGCCACCACTGATGATGGCGGCGCACGCACGGATGGCAGCCAACCGAAGAGGCAACGGAAGGACCGGCGCCCAACCGTGCTCCGCACCCTCAAGGAGGAAGTTACTGAAGTGGACTCCGACGGGAATCCAACGGCGCCCGAACGAATAGTCAAGGGGTACTCGCTTCAGCTCGGGTGCATTCTTCGGAGCACCATCTCGATCAACACCGAGAACCTCAGGCATCCTGACCGAGGGAATTTGCGCAACCTCCTCTTCACGAAGCTACACGAACGATACAAGTTCCCCGCTGAATTTGAAAACACAAGCCTCAAAGGGAATAAAGTGAACAATTCTGCCCTCACGAAGATGAGCACGGCCCTGTCTACTTGGAAAAACAATGTGAAGAGAATGATCCAGAAAGGTGAGAGTTATGAGAAGATCAAGGAGAAAAATCCTTCGATCACCGAAGATGACTACAATGACTTCAAGATCAATTGCTCGAGCACCGCAAGCTCCGATTCAAGTAAGTGGGGGAAAGAAATGCGGGAGCTGAACTTAGGGGAACACACACTCGGTCACGGCGGTTACAGAGTGGCGGAGCCTATATGGGACAAGGAGGATGCGGACCGTGCCGAGCAAGGCCTACCGCCCCTCTTCGATAAATACGGTGTCAAGCAGACCAGGAACTTTGTCAGGGCCCAGTACAAGAAGGACCCGAAAACAAAGGATCTTACCACGGATCCGAAGACCAGGGAGCTTGAGCTGGTTTTGGTAAGGAATACACCCCCGCATAATTAGCTTCATATGGTTGCATTCTAATTAATGAAGCCAAATTTCTAAATGGTTCACATTCCTTCCGCAGGCGACTGAAAGCAGTAGCGCGGGGTCGACTAAGAGCAACCCTTGGGACACCAGTCTAAATAGGGCGTTGAATGTAATGAAGAACAAGGATAAGCTCAGTAAGCCAATGTCAGCTGGTCGTGTGGCCGGCAAAGGCTTGTCGACAAAATGTTCGTCATACTATAACACTGGTGGGCGAAAGGAGAAAAAGACTAGCTCGGAAAGCTAGGCGCGCGAGGTTCAAGAACTCAGGGCACAGGTGGCGCGGATTCCGGAGATGGTCCAAGAGCAAGTGGAACAACAACTCGGAAGGACGATCACCGCCATTGTTCCTACCTTGATCCAGGGGATTAGTGCGTGGATTGCGGGCGGCCAACAGGGGCTGCCTCCGATTCCTAGCTTCACGTCCAGCAACTCGTAGAACATGATGGTGGGGCCATTGGTGTCTCCGACGGAGGCGGCATTGGTGTCTCCGACGCCGGCACGGGAGCTTAATGCACCCGGGTGTACGCCGGCCGGCACCTCTGTAGCAAGCGGCCCCTCCGTCAACTGCACGCCCGCCGTTGGCGGTGCCTCGACATTAGCCGAGCTCGACGCCATCATCACGGTAACTAATTAAGCCTCTCTCGGCCGAGGACTTCATCTCCTTGCCTTTGACTGGGCATCCCTGACGCCCTACATGTTTTCGCAGGGCGCCGCCGATGTTCCGTGCACTCTCCTGCACTTCGTGAACAACGAGTTGGTCGATGTCGCCAAGGGCAAAATCGTTCAACCGGGCAACCCCTTGTTCCATGGTACCCAGATGCCACCCAACTTGTTTAGGGTTCAACTGGTTCGGGTGCTGCCAGGCTGCGACGAGTTGTTACCTCCGATTCGACTCGTCGGGGCCGACGATGATGACGTGATGACCCTCAGCGCCGGCCTGAGCTGGCCCCTGCTTTGGCCGAAGATCCAGATTCGTTTGGGGGCGGGGGACACCACCCCAAAGACAACACCGCCAGTCGTGCCGGCGCCAAGTCGGCCCCATGGCAAGACCGCCGCAACGGTGCCGGACATCCCTATGCCACTGGATCCAAACATGCATATGGCACAGGATCAGAATGACGACGACGACGATACATTTTCCAACGTCGATCAGTACTTTGCCGATCATGGGTACGGTGGCGACTTCATGGGGCCTCCTTATCAAGAACCCAACCCAACAAAAGACGTGCGCGATCTAGCTGGTACCGCGAAGAAGCCAAGTTGCAACAGGCGTCGTCTAGCGTTCAGCTCTCAGGAGACGCCTCCAGCTGCCGACTTCACCGAGCCTCAGATAGGCGAGGAGCGAAATATTATCAGCCCCAACACACTCAAGAAGGCAGTCTGTGAGCAGAACTCGGTCCCATTACAGGAGAAGAAGAAGGCACGCAAAAGAAAGACTAACAAGGGTGCAGGCCAGCCGGCACCGAGTACGATCCGTGCTCAGGACGGGCCACCTGCACCTGAGGATATCTCGAGGAGGGTGCAGGTGGCGGGTAGGCCGATGCTACCGAGAAATATGCTCGATGCTGCAACCGGTGCTATGTGGAGTCTGCATGACAGTGTTCTTTCTTTGGAGAAGCGGCGTCTCGGAGAGAAGGATGTGGCATACCCGGTTTTTGCGGCCAAGGTGCCAGAGGGCAAGGGCTTTGTGGATAACTCCATCGGGGGTATGATCGTCCTGCGGTTTGATGACATCCACGCTATGTTGAACCTTCATCCGCTGCACTACACCTTCGTTCGGCTATTTTCGCTGAGTATGGAGATGCGGATCATTCGCGACAAGACCCCGGACATCGTGATAGTCGACCCCTTCTACATGCGTGCCAAGATCTTGGGCAGCGCTGGGGACCGGCAAGTCGCGAGTTCTTACCTCGAAGGCATCATTCTGGCAAACCAAGATAAGGATAACTTCCTCGTGCCTTACTTTCCCGAGTAAGTCCTCCCCTCAACCGCCCCGTAACATATGAATTCTTAGATTTCGATCGTTTTTCTTTTAACATTCCGTGTTTTCTGCAGTGACACACGTTGCACGCTCAAACTCCTAAGCCCCAAATATTCCATGGCCACATATTTCGACCCAGACCGTCAGTCGAACGTAGACTACACAAATGGCAAGAAGGTTCTTGATGATGTTCTCCCCGGCTACGTCAAATCTGGAGGCACCTTCACCAGGCCTATTCGTAAGTACGGCAAGCACGTGTTCTCCCACAATACGACGTTCTGCTGCGTCAAGCAGCCAACTAGCGGTCAGAAGGGTGCCTACTACGCCATCCATCACATGCGGGCGATCGTACGGGACCATCATCAACTTCTGCTACCGAGTAGACTCAAAGATTGGGCCGCGAGCGTGTCGGCAATCCAGGACGCGGACATCAGACAAGAATTCTTTCGCATCCAGTCGGAGTTTGCGGAAATCATCCATCAAGATGTCCTTCGTACCTCGGGGCAGTTTTACCTCAGAAATCAACCGTCCAACAGTGACATCGACACAATCCTACAAATGCAGGCTGACAACGCCCGTTGTTTCATGACTCCGACGACAGACGGCGGCTTCATCCACGCTCCGGTCCCTTGAGTCGAGTCGAAAACAGTGATGCTGTGTCTAGTTCTGAAACATCGATTGGCTCATGTTGTAATTAAACTTTAATGAACTTGTAGTATGTCTCTTTGGTTTCGAGAGTCATTCAACTTAGATGTAATCGATGCTATTAATGTTTTGCTTTTCTCTTCCGATCGTTCTGTTGCATACTTATATGTTGCTTATGTATTGTTTGTGAATTGGTACTAACGTTTCGTTTGGCTACTGCATAGCGATGCCGTGGTATGTCGTGTACAAGGGTAAGGTTCCCGGAGTCTACAACGACTGGGAGGAGTGTCGGAGACAGGTTCACCGATTCAGCGGTAACAGTTACAAAGGGTACACCACTAGGGCCGAGGCCGAATCTAGATACGCCCGCTATCTAGCGGGAGAGGGGAGGGAGCGTTGGAGGAACCGGATGAAGACGAGTTTCATCGTGATGATGCTCATCGTGATGACCGCAGCTCTCTTCTATGTGATAGTAGTTTAGATGATCGATATCGACTTGTAATGTGAAGACAAACTCGCGGTCTCGAGACTTGTAATATAATGTTCTATCTTTGTTCGGTCTTTTCAATTCGGAGACTAATATGATGAATTGTATTCGGAGACTAAAATGATGAATTGTATTCAGAGACTAATCTTCTATTTTATTCGATGAATCTGTTGTTGATGTGTGCTGTCTATATTTTGTCCAATTATACATTTTGTAACCTGTGCAAAAAACAGAAAATTAAAAAAAAACTAATATTCATACTAATGGTGCATCACATCATAGTGCGCCATTAGTATGCCAAAGGATACTAATGGCGCATCATTAAACAGTGCGCCATTAGTATGCCGAAGTTACTAATGGCGCATCCTGTTGTTGTGCGCCATTAGTATGCCAAAGCACCTGGGTATACATGGCCCCCTGGGAGGCATACTAATGGCGCACCGTGGGCTATACTAATGGCGCACCAGTGGTGCGCCATTAGTAAAATATACTAATGGCGTGCTACTAATGGCGCACCACTAATGCGCCATTAATGGCAAAATTAGGTGCGCCATTAGTAGGCCTTTTCCTAGTAGTGCTATGATAGATCGATCAGAAAGGATAACTTTGAGGTGGTTTCGTACCCTACCATAATCTCTTCGTTTGTTCTCCGCTATTAGTGACTTTGGAGTGACTCTTTGTTGCATGTTGAGGGATAGTTATATGCTCCAATTATGTTATTATTGTTGAGAGAACTTGCAGTATTGAAAGTATGAACCCTAGGCCTTGTTTCCTAGCATTGCGATACCGTTTGTGATCACTTTTACCACTTGCTACCTTGCTGTTTTTATAATTTCATATTACAAAAACAATTATCTACTATCCATATTGCACTTGTATCACCATCTCTCCGCCGAACTAGTGCACCTATACAATTTACCATTGTATTGGGTGTGTTGGGGACACAAGAGACTCTTTGTTATTTGGTTGCAGGGTTGCTTGAGAGAGACCATCTTCATCCTACGCCTCCCACAGATTGATAAACCTTAGGTCATCCACATGAGGGAAATTTGCTACTGTCCTACAAACCTCTGCACTTCGAGGCCCAACAACGTTGCTACCTCTTCAGCACATGCGTTGGTTTTCCCTTGAAGAGGAAAGGGTGATGCAGCAGAGTAGCATAAGTATTTCCCTCAGTTTTTGAGAACCAAGGTATCAATCCAGTAGGAGCCCACGCACGAGTCCCTCGTACCTACACAAACAAATAAATCCTCGCAACCAACACAATAAGGGGTTGTCAATCCCTACACGGTCACTTACAAGAGTGAGATCTGATAGATATGATAAGATAATATTTTTGGTATTTTTATGATAAAGATCGCAAAGTAAAATAAAAGGCAAAGGAAATAACTAAGTATTGGAAGATTAATATGATGGAATATAGACCCGAGGGCCATAGGTTTCACCAGTGGCTTCTCTCGAGAACATAAGTATTCACAACGGGTAAACAAATTACTGTTGAGCAATTGATAGAATTGAGCATAGTTATGAGAATATCTAGGTATGATCATGTATATAGGCATAACGTCCAAGACAAGTAGAACAACTCCTACCTGCATCTACTACTATTACTCCACACATCGACCACTATCCAGCATGCATATAGAGTATTAAGTTTAAGAGAACAGAGTAACGCTTTAAGCGAGATGACATGATGTAGAGGGATAAACTCATGCAATATGAAATAAACCCCACCTTGTTATCCTTGATGGCAACAATACAATACGTGCCTTGCTGCCCCTACTGTCACTGGGAAAGGACACCACAAGATTGAACCCAAAGCTAAGCACTTCTCCCATTGCAAGAAAGATCAATCTAGTAGGCCAAACCAAACTGATAATTCGAAGAGACTTGCAAAGATAACCAATCATACATAAAAGAATTCAGAGAAGATTCAAATATTGCTCATAGATAAACTTGATCATAAACCCACAATTCATTGGTCTCAACAAACACACCGCAAAAGAAGATTACATCGAATAGATCTCCACAAGAGAGGGGGAGAACTTTGTATTGAGATCCAAAAAGAGAGAAGAAGCCATCTAGCTAATAACCATGGACCCGTAGTCTGAGGTAAACTACTCACACTTCATCGGAAGGGCTATGGTGTTGATGTAGAAGCCCTCTGTGATCGATGCCCCCTCCGACGGAGCTCCGGAACAGGCCCCAAGATGGGATCTCATGGATACAGAAAGTTACGGCGGTGGAATTAGGGTTTTGGCTCCGTATCTGGTAGTTTGGCGGTACGTAGGTATATATAGGAGGAAGGAGTATGTCGGTGGAGCAACAAGGGGCCCACGAGGGTGGAGGGCGCGCCCAGGGGGTAGGCGTGCCCCTATCTCGTGGCCTCCTGGTTGATGTCTTGTTGTAGGGTCCAAATCCTCTGGACCATGTTCGTTCCGAAAATCACATTCCCGAAGGTTTCATTCCATTTGGACTCCGTTTGATATTCTTTCTTTGCGAAACCCTAAAATAGGCAAAAAAAACAACAATTCTAGGCTGGGCCTCCGGTTAATAGGTTAGTCCCAAAAATAATATAAAGTGTATAATAAAGCCCAATAATGTCCAAAATAGAATATAATATAGCATGGAACAATCAAAAATTATAGATACATTGGAGACGTATCAAGCATCCCCAAGCTTAATTCCTACTCGTCCTCGAGTAGGTAAATGATAGAAACAGGATTTTTGATGTGGAATGCTACTTGGCATAATTTCAATGTATTTCTCTTAATTATGGTATGAATATTCAGATCCGAAAGATTCAAGACAAAAGTTTAATATTGACATAGAAATAATAATACTTCAAGCATACTAACTAAGCAATTATGTCTCTTCAAAATAACATGTCCAAAGAAAGTTATCCCTACAAAATCATATAGTATGGCTATGCTCCATCTTCACCACACAAAGTATTCAAATCATGCACAACCCCGATGACAAGCCAATCAATTGTTTCATACTTTTAATGTTCTCAAACTTTTTCAATCTTCACACAATACATGAGCGTGAGCCATGGACATAGCACTATAGGTGGGATAGAATGGTGGTTGTGGAGGAGACAAAAAGGGAGAAGATAGTCTCACATCAACTAGGCATATCAACGGGCTATGGAGATGCCCATCAATAGATATCAATGTGAGTGAGTAGGGATTGCCATGCAACGGATGCACTAGAGCTATAACTATATGAAAGCTCAACAAAAATAAACTAAGTGGGTGTGCATCCAACTTGCTTGCTCACGAAGACCTAGGGCATTTTGAGGAAGTCCATCGTTGGAATATACAAGCCAAGTTCTATAATGAAAAATTCCCACTAGTATATGAAAGTGATAACATAGGAGACTCTCTATTATGAAGATCATGGTGCTACTTTGAAGCACAAGTGTGGAAAAAAGGATAGTAGTATTGCCCCTTTTTATTTATATATTTTTTCTTTTTTTGGGCCTTCTTGTTTTTCTTTGGCATTTCTCTTTTTTTTGGGACAATACTCTATGAATGATGATCATCACACTTATATTTATTTACAACTCAATGATTACAACTCGATACTAGAACAAAGTATGACTCTATATGAATGCCTCCGGTGGTGTGCCGGGATAGCAATGATGCATGAGTGACTTATACGAAAGAATTTATGAACGGTGGCTTTGCCACACCTAAAATGTCAACTACATGATCATGCAAAGCAATATGACAATGATGGAGCGTGTCATGATAAACGGAATGGTGCAAAGTTGCATGGCAATATATCTCGGAATGGCTATGGAAATGCCGTGATAGGTAGGTATGGTGACTGTTTTGAGGAAGGTATATGGTGGGTGTATGATACCGGCGAAAGGTACGCGGTATTGGAGAGGCTAGCTATGGTGGAAGGGTGAGAGTGTGTATAATCCATGGACTCAACATTAGTTATAAAAACTCACATACTTATTGCAAAAATCTATTAGTTATCGAAGCAAAGTACTACACGCATGCTCCTAGGGGGATAGATTGGTAGGAAAATACCATCGCTCGTCCCCGACCACCGCTCATAAGGAGGACAATCAATAAATACATCATGCTCCGACTTCTTAACATAATGGTTCACCGTACGTGCATGCTACGGGAATCACAAATTTCAACACAAGAATTTCTCAAATTCACAATTACTCAACAAGCATGACTCTAATATCACCATCTCCCTATCTTAAAACAATTATCAAGTTTCAAACTTCTCATAGTATTCAACACACTCATAAGAAAATTTTATTTATTTAATCTTGAATGCCTCAAATAATTAAAGCAAATTACCATGCTGTTTGTAGGACTCTCAAAATAATCTAAGTGAGGCATGAGAGAATAATGGTTTCTATTAACAAATCCACCGACGTGCTCTAAAAGATATAAGTGAAGCACTTAGAGCAAAAACTATATAACTCAAAAGATATAAGTGAAGCACATAGAGTATTATAATAATTTCTGAATCATGTGTGTCTCTCTCAAAAAAGTGTGTACAGCAAGGATGATTGTGGAAAACTAAAAAATAAAGACTCAAATAATACAAGACGCTCCAAGCAAAACACATATCATGTGGTAAATAAAAATATAGCTCCAACTAAAGTTACCGATAGAAGTAGACGAAAGAGGGGATGCCTTCCGGGGCATCCCCAAGCTTTGGCTTTTAGGTGTCCTCAGAGTATCTTGGGGGGTGCCATGGACATCCCCAAGCTTAGGCTCTTGCCACTCCTTGTTCCATAATCCATCAAATCTTTACCCAAAACTTGAAAACTTCACAACACAAAACTTCAAGTAGAAAATCTCGTGAGCTCCGTTAGCTAAAGAAAACAAAAACCACTTCAAGGTACTGTAATGAACTCATTCTTTATTTATATTGGTATTAAACCTACTATAATACAACTTCTCTATGGTTTATAACTATTTTACTAGCCATAGATTTATCAAAATAAGCAAACAACACACGAAAAACAGAATCTGTCAAAAACAGAACAGTCTGTAGTAATCTGTATCTAACGCAAAATCTGGAACCCCAAAAAATCTAAAATAAATTTCTGGACGTGAGGAATTTATCTATTAATCATCTTCAAAAATAATTAACTAAATATCACTTTACAAATAAATATTTCAGCAGTTCTCGTGAGCGCTAAAGTTTCTGTTTTTTACAGCAAGGTTAACAAGACTTTCCCCAAGTCTTCCCAACGGTTCTACTTGGCAGAAACACTAATTAAACACAAAAAACACAACCAAAACAGAGGCTCGATAAATTATTTATTACTAAACAGGATAAAAAAAAGCAAGGAGTAAAAATAGAATTGGGTTGCCTCCCAACAAGCGCTATCGTTTAACGCCCCTAGCTAGGCATAAAAAGCAAGGATATATCTAAGTAATATCATCTTGGGTCTTTAAATTTTTTCGTGGAGTTACGCTCGAATCCGGGAGGTTTCTGACATTTACCTTCATATTCAGAAATTTTGAGATCTAAAGAATCCAAACGCTTATTGCAAAGGGTAATCAACATATTCATGCAGTGGAGATTCCCGCTAACACTCTTAAGAGGTTCAAGAGATTTTTGTAAGATCTTGGTTACTTCGCAAATTTTCTCGAAAACTTGCGTTTCTTCTTGGGTATGATGATGCCCCTTTTGTTGGGGTAGTGTTCCCACTATACCCTCTATAATTTCAATAAAATTTCCTTTGGCAACGCAATGCAAGAGTTGTCTATGACATAAATTTAATCCAACATAAAAGTTGCAAAGCAGAATTCTAAAATTCAACTCTAGGATGCAATTACGATAAAACCCCATCATTCTAAACCAAGCATCCTTTAAGTTTTCTCCTTGTCTTTGTTTGAAGTGAAGAACCTCGAACTCGGGAGACAAAGGGGAAGATAGGAAACTAGCCATAACGACAAGCAAGCAATCCAACACACAAGCAAACAAGAAACAGGAAAAAAGAGGCAAATAGAGAAAGAGAGGGAGGATAGAGAGAGAGGGTGAATAAAACGGCAAGGGTGAAGTGGGGGAGAGGAAAACGAGAGGCAAATGGCAAATAATGTAATGCGGGAGATAAGGGTTGTGATGGGTACTTGGTATGTTGAGTTTTGCGTAGACCTCTCCGGCAACGGCGCCAGAAATCCTTCTTGCTACCTCTTGAGCACTTGCTTTGGTTTTCCCTTGAAGAGGAAAGGGTGATGCAACAGAGTAGCATAAGTATTTCCCTTAGTTTTTGAGAACCAAGGTATCAATCCGGTAGGAGGCCACGCACGAGTCCCTCATACCTACACAAACAAATAAATCCTCGCAACCAACGCGATAAGGGGTTGTCAATCCCTACACGGTCACTTACGAGAGTGAGATCTGATAGATATGATAAGATAATATTTTTGTTATTTTTATGATAAAGATGCAAAGTAAAATAAAAAGGCAAAGGAAATAACTAAGTATTGGAAGATTAATATGATGGAAGATAGACCTGGGAGCCATAGGTTTCACTAGTGGCTACTCTCGAGAGCATAAGTATTCACGGCGAGTAAAGAAATTACTATTGAGCAATTGATAGAATTGAGCATAGTTATGAGAATATATAGGTATGATCATGTATATAGGCATCACATCCGAGACAAGTAGACCGACTCCTGCCTGCATCTACTACTATTACTCCACACATCGACCGCTATCCAGCATGCATCTAGAGTATTAAGTTCAAGAGAACAGAGTAACGCTTTAAGCAAGCTGACATGATGTAGAGGGATAAACTCATGCCATATGAAATAAACCCCATCTTGTTATCCTCGATGGCAACAATACAATACGTGCCTTGCTGCCCCTACTGTCACTGGGAAAGGACACCACAAGATTGAACCCAAAGCTAAGCACTTCTCCCATTGCAAGAAAGATCAATCTAGTAGGCCAAACCAAACTGATAATTCAAAGAGACTTGCAAAGATAACCATTCATACATAAAAGAATTCAGAGAAGATTCAAATATTGTTCATAGATAAACTTGATCATAAACCCACAATTCATAGGTCTCAACAAACACACCGCAAAATAAGATTACATCGAATAGATCTCCACAAGAGAGGGGGAGAACTTTGTATTGAGATCCTGAAAGAGAGAAGAAGCCATCTAGCTAATAACTATGGACCCGTAGGTCTGAGGTAAACTACTCACACTTCATCGGAAGGTCTATGGTGTTCATGTAGAAGCCCTCCGTGATCGATTCCCCCTCCCGCTGAGCTCCGGAACAGGCCCCAAGATGGGATCTTGTGGATACAGAAAGTTACGGCGGCGGAATTAGGGGTTTGGCTCCGTATCTGGTAGTTTGGGGGTACGTAGGTATATATAGGAGGAAGGAGTACGTCGGTGGAGCCACAGGGGGCCCATGAGGGTGGAGGGCGCGCCCAAGGGGGGTAAGCACGCCCCCTACATCGTGGCCTCCTGGTTGATGTCTTGACGTAGGGTTCAAGTCCTCTGGATCATGTTCGTTCCGAAAATCACGTTCCCGAAGGTTTCATTCCGTTTGGACACCGTTTGATATTCTTTTTCTGTGAAACCCTAAAATAGGCAAAAAAAACAACAATTCTGGGTTGGCCTCCGGTTAATAAGTTAGTCCCAAAAATAATATAAAAGTGTATAATAAAGCCCAATAATGTCCAAAATAGAATATAATATAGCATGGACAATCAAAAATTATAGATACGTTGGAGACGTATCAAACATCTACAAGAAGAAGGTTGTGTAGTAGACATCACTTCCCTCTGCGAAGGGCCTATCTTTTTATTCTTGTCCTATACTTCATGCAAGAGTCATGGTGATCTTCACCTTTCCTTTTTACATTTTATCCTTTGGCAAGCACAATGTGTTGGAAAGATCCTGATATATATAGATAATTGGATGTGAGTTTTCATGAACTATTATTGTTGACATTACACTTGCGGTAAGAGGTTGGGAGGCAAAACTATAAGCCCCTACCTTTCTCTTTGTCCGATTAAAACTTCATAACCATAAATATCGCGTGAGTGTTAGCAATTGTGAAAGACTAAATGATGGCTGAGTATGTGGACTTGCTGAAAAGCTCTTATTGACTCTTTTTGATGTTATGATAAATTGCAATTGCCTCAATGACTGAGATTAGAGTTTGTTGGTTCTCAATGAAGTTTATGATTCATACTTGAAATTGTGATTGAATTGTTACTTTAGCATAAGAGATCATATGACAATATATATGTTGTTGTTCTAAGAATGATCCTGATGCCCTCATGTCCGTATTTTATTTTATCGACACCTCTATCTCTAAACATGTGGACATATTTTCGATTTCAGCTTTCGCTTGAGGACAAGCGAGGTCTAAGCTTGGGGGAGTTGATACGTCCATTTTGCATCATGCTTTTATATCGATGTTTATTGCATTATGGGGTGTTATTACACATTATATCACAATACTTATGCCTATTCTCTCTTATTTTACAAGGTTTACATGAAGAGGGGGAATGCCGGTAGCTGGAATTCTGGGCTGGAAAAGGAGCAAATATTAGAGACCTATTCTACACATCTCCAAAAGTCCTGAAACTCCAAAGGGATTATTTTCAGAATATATAAAAAATATTAGGCGAAAGAAGTACCAGAGGGGGACCACCCACCGTCCACGAGGGTGGGGGGGCTGGGCGCGCCCCCTACCTCATGGGCCCCCTAGTGGCCCTCTGATGCCCATCTTTGGCATATGGAGTCTTTCGTCGAGGAAAAAATCATAAGCTAGCTCACGGGATGAAACTCCGCCGCCACGAGGCGGAACCTTGCTGGAACCAATCTAGGGCTCCGGCGGAGCTGTTCTACCGGGGAAACTTCCTTCCAGGAGGGGGAAATCATCACCATCGTCATCACCAACGATCCTCATCGGGAGGGGGGCAATCTCCATCAACATCTTCACCAACACCATCTCATCTCAAACCCTAGTTCATCTCTTGTATCCAATCTTTGTATCCAAACCTCAGATTGGTACCTGTGGGTTGCTAGTAGTGTTGATTACTCCTTGTAGTTGATGCTAGTTGGTTTACTTGGTGGAAGATCATATGATCAGATCCATTATGCATATTAATACCCCTCTGATTATGAACATGAATATGATTTGTGCGTAGTTACGTTTGTTCCTGAGGACATGGGAGAAGTCTTGCTATAAGTAGTCATGTGAATTTGGTTTTCGTTCGATATTTTGATGAGATGTATGCTGTCATCCCTCTAGTGGTGTCATGTGAATGTCGACTACATGACACTTCACCATTGTTTGGGACTAGAGGGAGGCATTGGGAAGTAATAAGTAGATGATGGGTTGTTAGAGTGACAGAAGCTTAAACCCTAGTTTATGTGTTGCTTCGTACGGGCTGATTTAGATCCATATGTCTCATGCTACGGTTAGGTTTACCTTAATACTTCTGTTGTAGTTGTGGATGCTTGCAATAGGGGTTAATCATTAGTGGGATGGTTGTCCAAGTAAGGGCAGTACCCAAGCACCGATCTGAAGGAAATATGCCCTAGAGGCAATAATAAAGTTATTATTTATTTCCTTATTTCATGATAAATGTTTATTATTCATGCTAGAATTGTATTATCCGGAAACATAATACATGTGTGAATACATAGACAAACAGAGTGTCACTAGTATGCCTCTACTTGACTAGCTCATTAATCAAAGATGGTTATGTTTCCTAACCATAGACAAAGAGTTGTTATTTGATTAACGGGATCACATCATTAGGTGAATGATCTGATTGACATGACCCATTCCATTAGCTTAGCACCCGATCGTTTAGTATGTTGTTGTTGCTTTCTTCATGACTTATACATGTTCCTATGACCATGAGATTATGCAACTCCCGTTTACCGGAGGAACACTTTGTGTGCTACCAAACGTCACAATGTAACTGGGTGATTATAAAGGAGCTCTACAGGTGTCTCCAAAGGTAGATGTTGGGTTGGCGTATTTCGAGATTAGGATTTGTCACTCCGATTGTCGGAGAGGTATCTCTGGGCCCTCTCGGTAATGCACATCACATAAGCCTTGCAAGCATTGCGACTAATGAGTTAGTTGCGAGATGATGTATTACGGAACGAGTAAAGAGACTTGCCGGTAACAAGATTGAACTAGGTATTGGATACCGACGATCGAATCTCGGGCAAGTAACATACTGATGACAAAGGGAACAACGTATGTTGTTATGCGGTCTGACCGATAAAGATCTTCGTAGAATATGTAGGAGCCAACATGGGCATCCAGGTCCCGCTATTGGTTATTGACCAGAGATGTGTCTCAGTCATGTCTACATTGTTCTCGAACCGTAGGGTCCGCACGCTTAACGTTACGATGACAGTTATTATGAGTTTATGCATTTTGATGTACCGAAGTTAGTTCGGAGTCCCGGATGTTATCGCGGACATGATGAGGAGTCTCGAAATGGTCGAGACATAAAGATTGATATATTGGAAGCCTATATTTGGATATCGGAAGTGTTCCGGGTGAAATCGGGATTTTACCGGAGTACCGGGAGGTTACCGGAACCCCCCTGGAACCATATGGGCCTTAATGGGCTTTAGTGGAAAGGAGAAAGGGGCAGCCCAAGGTGGCCGCGCGCCTCCCCCCCCCCCCTCCCCTAGTCCTATTAGGACTAGGAGAGGTGGTCGGCCCCCCTCTCTCTCTTTCCCCCTCGGGGAATCCTAGTCCAACTAGGATTGGGGGGGAGTCCTACTCCCGGTAGGAGTAGGACTCCTCCTGCGCCCTCCTCCTGGCCGGCGGCCCCCTCCCCCTTGGCTCCTTTATATACGGAGGCAGGGGCACCTCTAGACACACAAGTTGATCATTGAGATCATTCCTTAGCCGTGTGCGGTGCCCCCTGCCACCATATTCCACCTCGATCATATCGTTGTAGTGCTTAGGCGAAGCCCTGCATCGGTAGAACATCAAGATCGTCACCACACCGTCGTGCTGACGGAAATCCTCCCCGACGCTTTGCTGGATCGGAGCCCGGGGATCGTCATCGAGCTGTACGTGTGCTAAGAACTCGGAGGTGCTGGAGTAACGGTGCTTGGATCGGTCGGATCGGGAAGACGTACGACTACTTCCTCTACGTTGTGTCAACGCTTCCGCAGTCGGTCTGCGTGGGTACGTAGACAACACTCACCCCTCTCGTTGCTATGCATCACCATGATCTTGCGTGTGCGTAGGAATATTTTTGAAATTACTGCGTTCCCCAACAGTGGTATCAGAGCCTAGGTTTTATGGTTTGATGTTATTTGCACGAGTAGAACACAAGTGATTTGTGGGCGATATAAGTCATACTGCCTACCAGCATGTCATACTTTGGTTCGGCGGTATTGTTGGACGAGATGACCCGGACCAACATTACGCGTATGCTTACGCGAGACCGGTTCCCCCGACGTGCTTTGCACATAGGTGGCTTGCGGGCGATTGTCTCTCCAACTTTAGTTGAACCGAGTGTGGCTACGCCCGGTCCTTGCGAAGGTTAAAACGGAGTCTATTTGACAAACTGTCGTTGTGGTTTTGATGGGTAGGTGAGATTGGTTCTTGCTTACGTAAAACTTGCAACAACAAAGTAGAGGACATCTAACTTGTTTTTGCAGGGCATGTTGTGATGTGATATGGTCAAGACATGATGCTAAATTTTATTGTATGAGATGATCATGTTTTGTAACCGAGTTATCGGCAACTGGCAGGAGCCATATGGTTGTCGCTTTATTGTATGCAATGCAATCACGATGTAATGCTTTACTTTATCACTAAGCGGTAGCGATAGTCGTGGAAGCATAAGATTGGCGAGACGACAACGATGCTACGATGGAGATCAAGGTGTCGCGCCGGTGACGATGGTGATCATGACGGTGCTTCGGAGATGGAGATCACAGGCACAAGATGATGATGGCCATATCATATCACTTATATTGATTGCATGTGATGTTTATCTTTTATGCATCTTATCTTGCTTTGATTGACAGTAGCATTATAAGATGATCTCTCACTAAATTATCAAGAAGTGTTCTCCCTGAGTATGCACCGTTGCGAAAGTTCTTCGTGCTGAGACACCACGTGATGATCGGGTGTGATAGGCTCTACGTTCAAATACAACGGGTGCAAAATAGTTGCACACACGGAATACTCAGGTTATACTTGACGAGCCAAGCATATACAGATATGGCCTCGGAACACGGAGACCGAAAGGTCGAGCATGAATCATTTAATAGATATGATCAACATAGTGATGTTCACCATTGAAACTACTCCATCTCACGTGATGATCGGACATGGTTTAGTTGATTTGGATCACGTGATCACTTAGAGGATTAGAGGGATGTCTATCTAAGTGGGAGTTCTTAAGTAATATGATTAATTGAACTTAAATTTATCAAGAATTTAGTCCTGGTAGTATTTTGTAAATCATGTTGTAGATCAATAGCTCGCGTTGTTGCTTCCCTGTGTTTATTTTGATATGTTCCTAGAGAAAATTGTATTGAAAGATGTTAGTAGCAATGATGCGGATTGGATCCGTGATCTGAGGTTTATCCTCATTGCTGCACAGAAGAATTATGTCCTTGATGCACCGCTAGGTGACAGACCTATTGCAGGAGCAGATGCATACGTTATGAACGTTTGGCCAGCTCAATATGATGACTACTTGATAGTTTAGTGCACCATGCTTAATGGCTTAGAATCGGGACTTCAAAGACGTTTTGAACGTCATGGACCGTATCAGATGTTCCAGGAGTTGAAGATAATATTTCAAGCAAATACCCGAGTTGAGAGATATGAAGGCTCCAACAAGTTCTATAGCTAAAAGATGGAGGAGAATCGCTCAACTAGTGAGCATGTGCTCAGATTGTCTGGGTACTACAATCGCTTGAATCAAGTGGGAGTTAAACTTCCAGATAAGATAGTGATTGATAGAATTCTCTAGTCACCATGACCAAGTTAGTAGAACTTCGTGATGAACTATAGTATGCAAGGGATGACAAAAATGACTCCCGAGCTTTTCATGATGATGAAATCGATGAAGGTAGAAATCAAGAAAAACATCAAGTGTTGATGGTAGACAAGACCACTAGTTTCAAGAAAAGGGTAGAGGGAAGAAGGGGAACTTCAAAAAGAACAGCAAGCAAGTTGCTGCTCAAGGGAAGAAGCCCAAGTCTGGACCTAAGCCTGAGACTGAGTGCTTCTATTGCAAAGGGACTGGTCACTGGAAGCGGAACTACCCCAAGTGATTGGCAGATAGGAAGGATGGCAAAGTGAACATAAGTATATTTGATATACATGTTATTGATGTGTACTTTACTAGTGTTTATAGCAACCCCTCAGTATTTGATACTAGTTCAGTTGCTAAGGTTAGTAACTCGAAACAGGAGTTGCAGAATAAACAGAGACTAGTTAAGGATGAAGTGATGATGTGTGTTGGAAGTGGTTCCAAGATTGATATGATCATCATCGCATACTCCCTATAAATTCGGGATTAGTGTTGAACCTAAATAAGTGTTATTTGGTGTTTACGTTGAGCATGAATATGATTTGATCACGTTTATTGTAATACGGTTATTCATTTAAGTAAGAGAATAAATTGTTGTTCTGTTTACATGAATAAAACCTTATATGGTTACACACCCAATGAAAATAGTTCGTTGGATCTCGATCGTAGTGATACACATAATCATAATATTGAAACCAAAAGATGCAAAGTTAATAATGATAGTGCAAATTATTTGTAGCACTGCCGTTTAGGTCATATTGGTGTAAAGCGCATGAAGAAACTCCATGTTGATGGGCTTTTGGAATCACTTGATTATGAATCAGTTGATGCTTGTGAACCATGCCTCATGGGCAAGATGACTAAGACTCTGTTCTTCGGAACAATGGAGCAAGCAACAGATTTGTTGGAAATCATACATACTGATGTATGTGGTCCGATGAATATTGAGGCTCGCGATAGGTATCATTATTTTCTGATCTTCACATATGATTTGAGCAGATATGAGTATCTCTACTTGATGAAACATAAGTCTGAAACATTTGAAAAGTTCAAAGAATTTCAGAGTGAAGTGGAGAATCATCGTAACAAGAAAATAAGGTTTCTACGATCTAATCACGGAGACAAATATTTGAGTTACGAGTTTGGTCTTCAATTAAAACAATGTGGAATAGTTTCACAAATTCGTGCCACCCAGAACACCACAGCATAATGGTGTGTCCGAACGTCATAGCCGTACTTTATTAGATATAGTGCAAATCTATGATGTTTCTTACCGATTTACCACTATCGTTTTTGAGGTTATGCATTAAAGACAGCTGCATTCACGTTAAAAAGGGGCACCATCTAAGTCCATTGAGATGACACAATCTGAACTGTGGTTTAGCAAGAAACCAAAGTTGTCGTTTCTTAAAGTTTGGGGTTGTGATGCTCATGTGAAAAAGTTTCATCCTGATAAGCTCAAAACCAAATCGGAGAAATATGTCTTCATAGGATACCCAAAAGGAGACTGTTTGGTACACCTTCTATCACAGATCCTAAGGCAAGACATTCGTTGCTTATAATGGATCCTTTCTAGAAAAGGAGTTTCTCTCGAAAGAAGTGAGTGGGAGGAAAGTAGAACTTGATAAGGTAATTGTACCTTCTCCCTTATTGGAAAGTAGTTCATCACAGAAATCTGTTCCTGTGACTACTACACCAATTAGTGAGGAAGCTAATGATGATGATCATAAAACTTCAGATCAAGTTACTACCGAATCTCATAGGTAAACTAGAGTGAGATCCGCACCAGAGTGGTACAGTAATCCTATTCTGGAAGTCATGTTACTAGACCATGAAGAACTTGCGAACTATGAGGAAGCGATGATGAGCCCAGATTCCGCAAAATGGCTTGAGGCCATGAAATCTGAGATGGGATTCATGTATGAGAACAAAGTATGGACTTTGGTTGACTTGCCCGATGATCGGCAAGCCATAGAAAATAAATGGATCTTCAAGAGGAAGACGGACATTGATACTAGTGTTACTATCTACAAAGCTAGAATTGTGGCAAAAAGGTTTTCGACAAGTTCAAAGTGTTGACTACGATGAGAGTTTCTCACTCGTATCTATGCTTAAGTCTGTCCGAATCATGTTAGCAATTGCCGCATTTTATGAAATCTGGCAAATGGATAAACAAAACTGCATTCCTTAATGGATTTCTTAAAGAAGAAGTTGTATATGATGCAACCAGTAGGTTTTGTCAATCCTAAAGGTGCTAACAAAATATACAAGCTCCAGCGATTCATCTATGGACTGGTGCAAGCATCTCGGAGTTGGAATACATGCTTTGATAAGTTGATCAAAGCATATAGTTTTATACAGACTTGCGGTGAAGCCTGTATTTATAAGAAAGTGAGTGGGAGCACTACAACATTTCTGATAAGTATATGTGAATGACATATTGTTGATCGGAAATAATGTAGAATTATTCTGTAAAGCATAAAGGAGTGTTTGAAAGGAGTTTTTCAAAGAAAGACCTCGGTAAAGCTGCTTACATATTGAGCATCAAGATCTATAGAGATAGATCAAGACGCTTGATAAGTTTTTTCAATAAATACATACCTTGACAAGATTTTGAAGTAGTTCAAAATGGAACAGTCAAAGAAAGAGTTTCTTGCCTATGTTACAAGGTGTGAAATTGAGAGACTCAAAGCCCGACCACGGCAGAAGATAGAAAGAGAATGAATGTCATTCCCTATGCCTTGGTCATAGGTTCTATAAAGTATGCCATGCTGTGTACCAGATCTATTGTATACCCTACCACTGAGTTTGGCAAGGGAGTACAATAGTGATCTAGGAGTAGATCACTGGACAGCAGTCAAAATTATCCTTAGTGGAATAAGGATATGTTTCTCGATTATGGAAGTGAAAAAAAAGGTTCTTCGTAAAGGGTTACGCCGATGCAAGTTTTGACACTAATCTAGATGACTCTAAGTCCCGGTCTAGATACATATTGAAAGTGGGAGCAATTAGCTAGAGTAGCTCCATGTAGAGCATTGTTGACATAGAAATTTGCAATATACATGCGGATCTGAATGTGGCAGACCCGTTGACTAAGATTCTCTCACAAGCAAAACATGATCACACCTTAGTACTCTTTGGGTGTTAATCACATAGTGATGTGAACTAGATTACTGAATCTAGTAAACCCTTTGGGTATTGGTCACATGGCGATGTGAACTATGGGTGTTAATCACATGATGATGTGAACTATCGATGTTAATCACATGGTGATGTGATCTAGATTATTGACTCTAGTGCAAGTGGGAGACTGAAGGAAATATGCCCTAGAGGCAATAATAAAGTTATTATTTATTTCCTTATTTCATGATAAATGTTTATTATTCATGCTATAATTGTATTAACCGGAAACATAATACATGTGTGAATACATAGACAAACAGAGTGTCACTAGTATGCCTCTACTTGACTAGCTCGTTAATCAAAGATGGTTATGTTTCCTAACCATAGACAAAGAGTTGTTATTTGATTAACGGGATCACATCATTAGGTGAATGATCTGATTGACATGACCCATTCCATTAGCTTAGCACCCGATCGTTTAGTATGTTGTTGTTGCTTTCTTCATGACTTATACATGTTCCTATGACTATGAGATTATGCAACTCCCGTTTACCGGAGGAACACTTTGTGTGCTACCAAACGTCACAACGTAACTGGGTGATTATAAAGGAGCTCTACAGGTGTCTCCAAAGGTAGATGTTGGGTTGGCGTATTTCAAGATTAGGATTTGTCACTCTGATTGTCGGAGAGGTATCTTTGGGCCCTCTCGGTAATGCACATCACATAAGCCTTGCAAGAATTGCGACTAATGAGTTAGTTGCGAGATGATGTATTACAGAACGAGTAAAGAGACTTGCCGGTAACGAGATTGAACTAGGTATTGGATACCGATGATCGAATCTCGGGCAAGTAACATACCGATGACAAAGGGAACAACGTATGTTGTTATGCGGTCTGACCGATAAAGATCTTCGTAGAATATGTAGGAGCCAATATGGGCATCCAGGTCCCGCTATTGGTTATTGACCAGAGATGTGTCTCAGTCATGTCTACATTGTTCTCGAACTGTAGGGTCCGCACGCTTAACGTTACGATGACAGTTATTATGAGTTTATGCATTTTGATGTACCGAAGTTAGTTCGGAGTCCCGGATGTGATCACGGACATGACGAGGAGTCTTGAAATGGTCGAGACATAAAGATTGATATATTGGAAGCCTATATTTGGATATCGGAAGTGTTCCGGCTGAAATCGGGATTTTACCGGAGTACCGGGAGGTTACCGGAACCCCCAGGGAACCATATGGGCCTTAATGGGCTTTAGTGGAAAGGAGAAAGGGGCAGCCCAAGGTGGCCGCGTGCCTCGCCCCTCCCCTAGTCCTATTAGGACTAGGAGAGGTGGCCGGCCCCCCTCTCTCTCTTTCCCCCTCGGGGAATCCTAGTCCAACTAGGATTGGGGGGGAGTCCTACTCCCGGTAGGAGTAGGACTCCTCCTGCGCCCTCCTCCTGGTCGGCGGCCCCCTCCCACTTGGCTCCTTTATATACGGAGGCAGGGGCACCTCTAGACACACAAGTTGATCATTGAGATCGTTACTTAGCCGTGTGTGGTGCCCCCTGCCACCATATTCCACCTCGATCATATCGTTGTAGTGCTTAGGCGAAGCCCTGCGTCGGTAGAACATAAAGATCGTCACCACGCCGTTGTGCTGACGGAACTCCTCCCCGACGCTTTGCTGGATCGGAGCCCGGGGATCGTCATTGAGCTGTACGTGTGCTAAGAACTCGGAGGTGCCGGAGTAACGGTGCTTGGATCGGTCGGATCGGGAAGACGTACGACTACTTCCTCGACGTTGTGTCAACGCTTCCGCAGTCGGTCTGCGTGGGTACGTAGACAACGCTCTCCCCTCTCGTTGCTATGCATCACCATGATCTTGCGTGTGCGTAGAATTTTTTTTGAAATTACTGCATTCCCCAACACGATCCACTCACATATCAAATTATCAAAGTACCAAACGCGAATCATACGAGCGTGATGAAAACAAGCTTGACGATAATTCCCATGTGTCCTCGGGAGCGCTTTCCTTTATATAAGAGTTTGTCCAGGCTTGTCCTTTGCTACAAAAAGGATTGGGCCATCTTGCTGCACCTAATATACTTTTATTACTTGTTACACGTTACAAATTACCTTATCACAAAACTATCTGTTACTGATAATTTCAGTGCTTGTAGAGAATACCTTACTGAAAACTGCTTATCATTTCCTTCTGCTCCTCATTGGGTTCGACACTCTTACTTATCGAAAAGGCTACGATAGATCCCCTACACTTGTGGGTCATCAATGATCATCTCATACAACAACTTATATCTCATCACGTCTTGACCATATCACATCACAACAAGCCCTGCAAAAACAAGTTAGACGTCCTCTACTTTGTTGTTGCAAGTTTTACGTGGCTGCTACGGGCTGAGCAACAACCGTTCTACGCATCAAAAATCACAACGCAGTATAGTGATTGCTTTTTGATCTTCAGAAAGAACCCTGTTCATTGAATCCGATTCAACTAAAGTTGGAGAAACAGACACCCACTAGCCACCTATGTGCGAAGCATGTCGGAAGAACCAGTCTCGCATAAGCGTACGGGTAATGTCGGTCTGAGCCGCTTCATCCAACAATACCGCTGAATCAAGAATCAACTAGTGATGGCAAGCAATATGTATATACCCACACCCACAAATCCTTTGTGTTCTACTTGTGCATATAACATCTACGCATAGACGTGGCTAAGATGCCACTGTTGGGGAACGCAGTAATTTCAAAAAAAATCCTACGCACACGCAAGATCATGGTGATGCATAGCAACGAGAGGGGAGAGTTCCGTCTACGTACCCTCGTAGACTGTAAGCCCGCCTCCCACGTATATAAAGGAGTGGAGGAGGGGAGGGGCCGGCCCTCTCTATGGCGCGCCCTAGGGGAGTCCTACTCCAATCGGGAGTAGGATTTCCCCCTTCCCTAGTTAGAGTAGGAGAGGAAGGGAAGGAGGGGTAGGAGAGAAGGAAAGGGCCCCCCCAAACCTATTCCAATTCGGCCTCCTGCCCAAGGGGGGCGCACCAGCCCCTTGTGGGCTGGTGTGCTTCCTTCTTATGGCCCATAAGGCCCATAACTTCTCCCGGGGGGTTCCGGTAACCTTCTCGGTACTTCGGAAAAATGCCCCAACCACTCGGAACCATTCCGATGTCCAAACATAGGCTTCCAATATATCGATCTTTATGTCTCGACCATTTCGAGACTCCTCGTCATGCCCGTGATCACATCAGGGACTCCGAACAACCTTAGATTCATCAAAACACATAAACTCGTAATACCGATCGCCACCGAACATTAAGCATGCGGATCCTACGGGTTCGAGAAATATGTAGACATGAACGAGACTCACTTCCGGTCAATAACCAATAGCGGAACTTGGATGCTCATATTGGTTCCTACATATTCTACGAAGACCTTTATCGGTCAAACCGCATAACAACATACGTTGTTCCCTTTGTCATCGGTATGTTACTTGCCCGAGATTCGATCGTCGGTATCTCAATACCTAGTTCAATCTCGTTACTGGCAAGTCTGTTTACTCGTTCCGTAATGCATCATCCCGCAACTAACTCATTAGTCACAATGCTTGCAAGGCTTATAGTGATGTGCATTACCGAGAGGGCCCAGAGATACCTCTCCGATACTCGGAGTGACAAATCCTAATCTCGATCTATGCCAACTCAACAAACACCATTGGAGACACCTGTAGAGCACCTTTATAATCACCCAGTTACGTTGTGACGTTTGGTAGCACACAAAGTGTTCCTTCGGTATTTGGGAGTTGCATGATCTCATAGTCGTAAGAACATGTATAAGTTATGGAGAAAGCAATAGCAACAAAATAAACGATCATCGTCTAAGCTAACGGATGGGCCAAGTCCATCACATCATTCTCTAATGATGTGATCCCGTTAATAAAATGACAACTCATGTCTATGGTTAGGAAACATAACCATCATTGATTCAACGAGCTAGTCAAGTAGAGGCAAACTAGTGACACCCTGTTTGTCTATGGATTCACACATGTACTAAGTTTCCGGTTAATACAATTCTAGCATGAATAATCAACATTTATCATGATATAAGGAAATATAAATAACAACGTTATTATTGCCTCTAGGGCGTATTTCCTTCAATATTACCCTTTAAGAAGAAAAATAAATAAATAACTAATGATAAAATCTGCACCCAATTTACACATGAATTATGCATTTTATAATATGCAAGTATAAGCATATAATATATTTTTACAAAATAGAAGTTTCCTAAGGAGTAATAAATTAGGGGCATTTATATTACCATTTAAGAAGAAACAAAATAAAATATAAACTAAATAAACACTCCATTGATATCACACTTAAAGAAGAAAATAAAATAAAAAGTTAGAGAAACCAAAATATTAAAGTTTCCTAAGGAAGAATGAACCATATGGCATTGGTATACCCTTTAAGAAGAGATACAATGGAAAGAAAATAATAATCTAAAATAGTGAATTTTTTGCGAATAAGGTTTCCTAATAAGTAATGACTTTGTGGCGTTTTTGTTACTCTTAAAGGAGAAAAAAATGAAATGAAAACTAAAGCAAACTCAAAATAATGAAGATTTCTAAGAAAGAATAAATCAGTGGCATTGGTATTATGCTTTAATAAGAAAAATATTTATTAAAAAAACAATGATAAAATTTGCACAAAATACACAAAAAGTTGCACTTTGTAAAATATTAAATAATAAAAATATAAAAGTGGATTTTTCACACAAAAAAAGATTCATAAGAACGAACGAGTTAGTGTTATTGGTATTACCCTTGAAGAATAATGAAAATGAATAAAACAAAAAAATAAAGTTTTCTAGAGTTGAATTAGTTAGTGTCACTTGTATTTCCTTTTAAGAAGAAATGAAGTGCAAAAAAATTGGAACTTGCAAACAATTTGCACAGTAATTGTATTTTTTAAAATATACAAAAAATAACCATATAATAGTGCTATTTTGTGTTAAGCTTCATGCACTAGCCAAGGCAATCAAAAGTCCGAACTGATGGAAAGGGCTAGTGCAATCCACATGTACTATAACACCCTCTGTCACGTGTGTGATGGGAGAGACAAGTCAACACGTGCAACCGGAACAAAACGACGGCGCGTGAAACTCACATATGACTCAAGAGGCCTCTACGTGGATGCAAGGGGGGCTACCGGCAATTTTTTTAATAAATTGCGAAAGCCAGGACTTGAACTCAAGACCTTAGCTCTGATACCATGTTAAGCTTCAGGCACTAGCCAACGCAACCAAAAGTCCGAACTGATGAAAAAGGCTAGTGCAATCCACATGTACAGTAACATTCTGACACATATTATATAGTATTTGTGTGTAAAGTTAACGTAGATAATATACTAAAAATCCCACAAAAGAAAAAATAAAACTGACTGATAAAGAAAAGGAAAAATATGCTGAAACGCATAAAAACTTTTTAAAAAGACAAAGAGGAAGGCTGGATTCCACAGATAACGGGCCCACACCCAAAACGCATAAAACCAATTAAAATCAAACCCAAAAAAGCATAGAGAACAAACCAGAAGAAAAAGACGCACTCAAAGTATAGATCAACGGTGCCCAAATATAGTTTCTGGCGAATTACAAATAACAAAATTGAACATATATATAATAATAACAACACAAATGTCTTTAAATTCAATCATCATAGTCATGGGATGTTTCATAATTATTCGGAAAATAAGAGATAAACCTTAAACTAAACAGTAAAAATAGCTTAATAAGCTCACGAGACTTGTATCACTATCTCCCATGCTTGCATGCAACCGACTGTGGAGTACGTCTAAAGCACGAGCGGAGTAGTCCAAGCACCATGGAATGTGCCAAAGCCGGCAATTAAGCCGGAGCAGCCTCAGCAATGCCGGCATAGCTTCCATGATGCTCCTCACTATGGCCGGCACCACAGGCAGGTTCCTTGTCCACGACGACGTCGGTGCCATTGAGTACAACGGCGGCAGCACCGTTGTTTAAGGACCCTCCATTCACAAGCCCCTGCAGTGCTGGCGGGGTCAGCAGGACGACACTGCCATGATCGTCGCCGACTGCAGGAGCGGGGATAATAGGGACACCACGGAGGGGAAGCCCAGCCATGGCCTCATCCACCTCCAGATCAGTTGGCAGGGTGGTAGATGCAGAATGGAAAGTAGGGGTTCCCACGTCGAGGAAAAGGCGCACCATCTCTTGGCACAGTTCCCACACGGCCGACTCCCAGACCTCCTTGTGGCCGCCCAAGCCCTCGGCCATGGACCCAAAGACGGCGGTGGCGTCGACGCGGCGGACGTCCCAGCCTTGGAGCGTGCTGAGGCGGGCCTTGATCTCGCGGACGGCGCGCTCGAGGAGGATGAAATTGGTGGCCCGGCCTCTCCTTTTCGTGTCGCTCGCTTCGCTGCATATGCATACACGCATGCAAGGAACTCGGCGCAATTAATAAGACCATTATTTACTATCCATATTGCACTTGTATCACCATCTCTTCGCCGAACTAGTACACCTATATAATTTACCATTGTATTGGGTGTGTTGGGGACACAAGAGACTCTTTATTATTTGATTGCAAGGTTGCTTGAGAGAGACCATCGTCATTCTATGCCTCCCACGGATTGATAAATCTTAGGTCATCAACTTGAGGAAAATTTGCTACTGTCCTACAAACCTCTGCACTTGGAGGCCCAACAACGTCTACAAGAAGAAGATTGTGTAGTAGACATCACTTCCCTTTGTGAAGGGCCTATCTTTTTATTTTTGTCATATACTTCATGCAAGAGTCATGGTGATCTTTAGCTTTCCTTTTTACATTTTATCATTTGGCAAGCACAATGTGTTGGAAAGATCCTGATATATATAGCTAAATGGATGTGAATTTTCATGAACTATTATTGTTGACACTACCTTTGAGGTAAGAGGTTGGGAGGCAAAACTATAAGCTCCTATCTTTCTCTGTGTCCGATTAAAACTTCATAACCATAAATATCGCGTGAGTGTTAGCAATTTTGAAAAACTAAATGATGGTTGAGTATGTGGACTTGCTGAAAAGCTCTTATTGACTCTTTTTGATGTTATGATAAATTGCAATTGTCTCAATGACCGAGATTAGAGTTTGTTGGTTCTCAATGAAGTTTATGATTCATACTTGAAATTGTGATTGAATTGTTACTTTAGCATAAGAGATCATATGACAATATATATGTTGTTATTTTAAGAACGATCATGATGCCCTCATGTCCGTATTTTATTTTATCGACGCCTATATCTCTAAACATGTGGACATTTTTTCGATTTCGGCTTTCGCTTGAGGACAAGCGAGGTCTAAGCTTGGGGGAATTGATACGTCCATTTTGCATCATGCTTTTATATCGATATTTATTGCATTATGGGCTGCTATTACACATTATATCACAATATTTATGCCTATTCTCTCTTATTTTACAAGGTTTACATGAAGAGGGTGAATGCCGGCAGCTGGAATTCTGAGGTGGAAAAGGAGCAAACATTAGGGACATATTCTGCACATCTCCAAAAGTCATGAAACTCCATGGGAATTATTTTCAGAATATATAAAAAATATTGGGCGAAAGAAGTACCAGAGGGGGGCACCCACCGTCCACGAGGGTGGGGGTGGGGGGGCGCCCCCTGCCTCGTGGGCCCCCTGGTGGCCCTCTGATGCCCATCTTTGGCTATATGGAGTCTTTCGTCGAGGAAAAAAATCATAAGCTAGCTCACGGGATGAAACTCCGCCGCCATGAGGCGGAACCTTGCCGGAACCAATCTAGGGCTCCGGCGGAGCTGTTCTGCCGAGGAAACTTTCCTTCGGGAGGGGGAAATCATCACCATCGTCATCACCAACGATCCTCTCATCGGGAGGGGGTCAATCTCCATCAACATCTTCACCAGCATCATCTCATCTCAAACCCTAGTTCATCTCATGTATCCAATCTTTGTATCCAAACCTCAGATTGGTACCTGTTGGTTGCTAGTAGTGTTGATTACTCCTTGTAGTTGATACTAGTTGGTTTACTTGGTGGAAGATCATATGTTCAGATCCATTATGCATATTAATATCCCTCTGATTATGAACATCACTAGTAAAAAACAGGGCTTTGGTCCAGGTCGGGTCAGCCCATTAGTCCCGGTTCAGTCCAGAACCGGGACCAATGGGGGCATTGGACCCGGTTCGTGAGCCCAGGGGGCCGGCCGGGCCACGTGGGCCATTGGTCCCGGTTCATCTGGACCTTTTTGGTCCTGGTTAGTGGGACGAACCGGGACCAATGGGCCTCGCTCCTGGCCCACCACCATTGGTCCCGGTTGGTGGCTTGAATCGGGACCAAAGGCTCCCGTTTAGTCCCGGTTCATGCCACCAACCGGGACCAATGAGGTGCCTATATATACCCCCTAGCGTAAGAGCAGAGCACACTGCTCTGTTTTTTTCTGGCCCAGGGGGAGAGGGCTTGGTGGTGCTCTAGCTCACCTCCTATGCACACAAGGTGTTCGATGGAATGCCCGAGCCACACTACTTAAGCTTTCTCCTCTCCAAGCTCGACCTCCAAACTTCATTTTCCACAATATTTGTCTAGGTTTAGCGGTCCGTCACGCCCCGTCCCCGTCTTCACCACCGTCGATCACCCGCGCCGAGCTCATCGTCGGCACCACCGTGGTGAGCCTCTTGTTCTTATCTTCTTTCTGAAAGGAAAAATATTCTTACATGTATGTTTACATAGATACTTGTATTATTTTCTTACTTTTATTATTGCATCTTATATAGTGCGATGGTTTTGGTATCTGCCCCCGTCGGCCCTCGTCCTGTCTATGATTCGGATGTGGTATATATATTATCTTTATAACTATTGGTTCATTTATTGTTTATGAAAATTATGCCGACCAACGTGACATAGATTTTATTTATGTAGGATGTATGTGAATCGGAAATGCCAACCGACCCTATTGTCGAGAGGTTAAATTTAGTTGAAGAAGAAAACAATTTGTTGAAGGAAAAAATAAAAAAAATTGAGGAGGAGAAGATGATATTGGAGTTGCATGTTGCGGATGTCGTCGATGATCACAAGATCAAGATGGATGCAATGCGCTTGAAGATTAGGAAGATTAGAAAATATGCCATTCATACAGAGGCTTGGTATCATTATGCCGTTGGATCAATTGTTACCTTGGTTGCGATTATGATTGCATTTGTTTTCACATTGAAATGTTTTACATAGTTTTAATGTATGGTTTAATTAATTAGATGCTCTGGAGAGCTATATGTTGTTAGATGAGAACTATGTATGCACTTTGGTTTTAATGTGATGATGAACTTCTATTAATTTGGACACTTAATTATATATAATGCACGCAGATGAACCAACAATGGATGTACGGTGATAGACTGTAACATCCCAAATTTTCAATTTGGAATGTTATACATTAGATCATCATGCATATCATATTTTATTTTGCTTTTGGTTTTGATCCTAGAAAATCCTAAGCAACTCAAGGACCCACGGAGAGAGTTGGGGATTTCGTTATTTACATATTTGAGTTTTCTCAAATTTTGTAAACAGGACCATTTGATTTTATTTATTTTATCGTCAATTATTTCTGTTACAAAGATATGAGAGAGGGAATAAAATGACTTTCCCAAAATATAGAAATATTGAGGATTTAATAAAAAATCAAATAAGTTTTATTTCGGAGTTTTTCGGTATTTTTAATTGAATTTAGGAAAAATACGCGTTTTTCAAAATTGTAGTTTGGGCCCAAATAAATGTTCACTTTATCGGGCCTGATTTTAGAAGCCCGGGAAATTTATTTCATGATTTTTGGAGTCTGTTTAGTATTTCTTTTATTTTTCTTCCGAGCGTAATTATTTAAAAAAAACGAAACCGACTATGTGCCGTACCCAAACGGGACTCCGCCCGGGGGCGCCTTTAAATAGCGAGGCACCCGGCGCCCCAGCCCATAACCGCGCCCGCGCTCGAAACCCTAGCTCGCCGAACCCGTCGCCGACTTGCCGGAGTTGCACGCCGCCCGAGGTTTGTCGCCGCCTCGACTTCCGTGCCAAATTTTTTAAAATATATATATTTATTTTTTTCGTCGGTTTTATTTTCGATTTTTTTATTATTTTCTTATTATTTAATATTATTTTATTATTTTAATTATTTTCGGATTAGGTTAATTAACGATTAATCTGTTCGTCGCTTTTCTTTTTAGTCAGATTTTCCGCAGTTATTTTCTGATCGCGATTTCTGATCCGATTTTTGTTTTAGTATAACTTTTCGCTCGTTTATCGGCATCAGGCGATTCAAGCGCCTAGAGTTTCGTCTCGAAACCCTCTTTCTGAATAATCAACTTAAACAAGTTTTTACTACTATCAAATTTGACTTAGATCCAGATTACTAGAACGAAGTTGATTTCTTTCGCCGTTTGATTTCTTTTGCTTCGCTCGATTTGATTCTTTTTGCAAACCAGGGTTCTTAAGTTGAACTTTCTGGTTAGATCTTCTATTTGAGTTTTACCCGTGCATTAGATGAGTACTTATTGTATGCTTGTTTGTTTGTCTGCGATAGAATACCCGCAGTGCGCCGCCTGTTACTTCGAATTGTTAGGTTTCGCGGATCATCGGCAAGGCAAGTAACACTTTGATCATACCTTTTCTACAATCCAGTTTTATTGCAATAGATCAATCCTCACACATTGCATGATTAGGATCTAACTAAATTGTGGGATGAGAAGTAGATGAGGTAGTACCTATTACCTGTTTATTATCAAACCTTTGGGAGTTATTTCTATGTTTGCTTATTATGCCATGCTATGCTAGTAGACGTGGATTGGGTGAGTGATATCCATGACAGATGTGAGATTGTTACTTAATGGTTTATCTAAGGTGGCGACCTAAACACACATCTGGATGGATTGAGGCACCTGGGTATTCCAGGACTTGCCTGTTTTTCTTTTGGACCGCCACCCAGGCTCAAAGGGATCATGAGATTATTCATACTAGAAACTTCCGTGTGCAGCCACAAGCCATTATGGGCTCTGGCATAGTTGATTAAGTCATGCGAACTCTTACAGGGTAGACTAGCAGATGTAGGGGAAAGTAGGTGTACCGGTCTATCCATCGTAAGGTGCTAGCGCTTCTGAAAGACTATGTCTCGGTCATCCGTTTCTCAAACACCATGTAGTACGAGAAATCCAACGGAGACGATCGAGTCTTGTGGGGAAAAGTGCACAAACCACTGCAGAGTGTAATAAACTAATCATGGTTAGTCGTGTCCCCGGTTATGGACATCTTGAGTATCTAGTACCTGGATTATCATGTGAATCTCAACATGTTACTCTAAAATTAATTTTGTTGGGTTTGTTAAATGATGATGCTTAATTGGGATTGAGAATGCTGTCAACCATTCTCAATGTTTAACAACCACCATGATAGTAATTAAATTTATTCCTTTGAAGTAGGGAAAAATTGGCTTTACGCAAAAACTGTAACCATAGAGCTTTCCACCAGCCAAATATGCATATAGTATAGATGTTTCATTCCATTACTCTCTATGTGTTACCTTGCCAGCATATTCCATGTGCTGACCCGTTCTCGGGATGCAACGTTAATGTTGCAGACTTTTCAGACGACGATTAAGGAGTTTTTAGGTCGTGGTTCTATACTCAGTGATGCTGTTGGAGTTGATGGACTCACTTATCTTCCAAGTCTTCCGTTGTTATCGTTATTAGATGGCCTTAAGCCATATTTATTGTAATAAGTTCTCTTTTGAGACACTCGATGTAATAAGTGTGTGATTGCTACTCTGCTATAAATCCTCCGAGTACTGTGTGGTGTCAACATTACTGATCCAGGGATGACACCGGAGCACAAAGATCAGACTGTTTGAGGTCTGGTCGCTACAGAGATGGTATCAGAGCACACGCTGACTGTAGGACACGACCACTAAGCTAAAAGACCTAGATCACTACTCACTCTCTTCTCTTCTGACTTCTCATCTTTTCTACTCTTTAGGATGGCGGATGCAAGGAACAAGTTCACACAACCAGATGAAGATACACCCTTTGGACGCCACTTAAAGGAAGTCACTAGATACCTGAACATAGGAGTACCAAGCTTCACGGGAACCTACAACGCCACTTTACCTGAAGAAGAGCGCTGGATGATTCAAGTTCAAGTTCCAGGAAGGACGTTCATGCTAGTCACTGAGCCCATAGAGTTTTCTTTTGATGCACCAACTTAGAGTCTAGGAAAGAGTATGGCAGCTCACATCGCCATGGGACGCATTGGAGAAGTCTACCGCAAGGATCTCAAGGATACTATCTACCAGATTTACGGACGCCGAGATGAACACTGGAAGATGATCAGCACTAGAAAAGATAGATCAATTGCAGCTTTTATCCAGGAGTTAAACCAGCACATTCGACGACAGGAGAATCAGATGTGCGCCGACATGATAGATCTGAAGAAGGCTAAGACTAGAATCAAGGAACTGGAGGAAGAACTCAAGGCTACACGTGAAGATTATGAAGAAAAAATTGAAGTATTGGTGGAGAAGAATGATGACCTGATCAAGAAGATTGGAATATTTATGGGAGGCCCGACACCAGTAGATGAAGACGAAGAACCCAAGGAGATTAGCCCGGAAGACTACATCATCATCGACGGCACCGACTTGGAAGCAGATAGTAGCGATGATGACTATGTTGATGAAGCTGGAGCCGATATCACGGAGCCCACAACCGTAGAATATTTCTAGTAGACCACCTCACCATTAGTAGTAGTCCACCATGTAAATTTAGTAGTCCGAGCACTTTTGCGATAGCTAGATCGATTGTATGCCTTTGTTTGATTGAATGAAGTGAATTATTTGCTTTTGCCTCATGTGCATATGGGTAGTGATTTCTCTTTAGACCCCCTCTATTCTTATATCTCATCTTTTCTAAACCCTCAGATGCCTCCGAGACGTGACCCCGGATTTGCCTTTCCGCCGGAGCTCACCCAGTTGATCCAGCAGCAGAACACCTTGATGCAGTTGCTAGTTCAGAATCAAAATCAGGGGAACAACAACAACAACCCACCACCACCACCACCTATTGACCACTTAGCCCGTTTTCTTAGGCTGAATCCGCCGGTGTTTTCTAGTAGCACCGAGCCGATAGTAGCAGATGATTGGCTCCACAAGACAGCTAGGGAGTTGACCACAGCAGGATGCACAGATGTGGAGAAGGTGAAGTTTGCCGCACATCAGTTAGAAGGACCCGCAGCATCATGGTGGGAGAATTTCACAGCCACCTTCCTAGTCGACACTGTCACATGGGACCAGTTTCAGCAGGCTTTTCGTACTGCCCATGTTTCAGCAGGAGCAATGGCCATGAAGAAGCGTGAGTTTTGTAACTTGCGCCAAGGAGGACGGACAGTTGGCCAGTATGTGGAGGAGTTTAGTAAGCTAGCACGTTATGCCCCAGATGACGTTGCTACGGATGCAGCTAAGCAGGAGAAATTCCTGGAAGGACTGGATGATGAGTTGAGTATGCAGTTGATGGTAGCCACATTCAACAACTACCAGGAGTTGGTAGATCGTGCTCTTATGATTGAAGGGAAGCAGCAGCAAATTGAGAACCGCAAGAGGAAGTATGGACAAGGAAAGTATAATTCAGGAGCTCAGCAGAAGCCACGTTTTACCCCTAGACCGGGAGGACATTTTCAGCATACCCATGGAGTAGGTAGCTCGCACAATCATAATGGCACCAAGAATGGTAATGGGAATGGAGGAAGCAATGGACAGAACCGCAACACCCCATCAACACCAGCCAAGAGAGATCTGAGTCAAGTCACTTGTTTCAAGTGTTCCAAGACCGGGCATTATGCCAATGAATGTCCTGAAGGCCAAAACGGCAATGGAAGCTCTGGAAAGAAGCCGAACCCTTTCAACAGGGGACAGGTGAACCACGTTAATGTGGAGGAGGTTGAAGCTTAACCCGATGCAGTAATAGGTAAGTTTTTGGTTAAGTCATTTACTGCACTCGTTCTTTTTGATACTGGTGCATCGCATTCATACATATCAAGGGGATTTGTGGAAAAGTATAGCCTGCCCACTAGGGTTCTTAAAACACCTATGCTAGTAAGCTCGCCAGGAGCAGAGTACATGGCCGGACAAGGATGTTTTCAAGTGCCATTAAGTATAGGAAGGCATGTTTTCCCAACGGATTTAATTATTCTGGAATCCCAAGGTTTGGATGTAATTCTCGATATGGATTGGCTGTCGATGTATGGAGGAAACATCGATTGCGCCAGTAAGACAATTTTGCTCACAACGCCAGAAGGAAGAAGGATCAAGTATGTATCCCGACATGCGCCAAACAGGACACAAGTAAATTCCTTATCAGGAGTTGTGCAAGAGGAAGTACCAGTGGTAAAGGATTTTCCTGACGTATTTCCAGAAGAGTTGCCAAGCATGCCACTGGATAGAGACATTGAGTTTTTGATTGAGCTTTTGCCAGGCACTGGGCCAATATCGAAGCGACCATACAGGATGCCCGCAAAGGATTTGGTGGAAATTAAGAAGCAGATTAAGGAGTTACTGGATAAAGGTTACATTCGCCCAAATTCTTCGCCTTGGGGATCACCAGTACTTCTAGTGGAGAAGAAGGATGGATCAGTAAGAATGGTTGTTGATTATCGAGGATTGAACGAAGTAACAATCAAAAACAAGTACCCGCTACCAATGATCAATGATCTGTTTGATCGATTGCAAGGGGATAAAGTGTTTTCCAAGATTGATTTGCGATCAGGGTACCATTAGTTGAAGAATCGAGAGCAGGACATACCTAAGACAGCATTCACCACAAGATATGGACTGTATGAGTATACTGTTATGTCATTTGGACTGACTAACGCACCTGCCTATTTTATGAACATGATGAACAAAGTGTTTATGGAGTTTTTGGATAAGTTCGTCGTGGTTTTCATAGATGATATACTGGTTTATTCGAAGAATGAAAAGGAGCATAAAGAACATTTGCGATTGGTACTTGAGAATCTCAGAGAACATCAGTTATATGCCAAGTTCAGAAAATGTGAGTTTTGGTTGAAGGAAGTTGGATTCCTCGGACATGTTATATCCGGAGAAGGTGTAGCAGTAGATCCCGCTAAAGTTGAAACCGTGACCAATTGGGAAGCACCAACAACAGTTGGAGAGATCCGGAGTTTTCTGGGACTCGCAGGATACTACCGGAGATTTATTGAGAACTTCTCAAAGATTGCGAAGCCTATGACGGAGTTGCTGAAGAAGGATACTAAGTTCAAATGGACTGAGGAGTGTGAGGCTAGTTTCCAGGAATTGAAGAAACGTTTGGTTACCTCACCAGTGTTGATTTTGCCAGATCAAACCAAGTATTATGAGGTGTATTGTGACGCTTCACGTCGAGGACTTGGAGCAGTGCTTATGCAGGAGGGAAGAGTTGTTTCGTATGCTTCACGACAACTGAAGCCTCACGAATTGAATTATGCCACGCATGATTTGGAGTTAGCAGCCGTAGTGCATGCATTGAAGACGTGGAGACATTTCCTCATTGGAAATCATTGTGAGGTGTACACGGATCACAAGAGTTTGAAGTACATTTTCACGCAGAAGGAGTTGAACCTCAGACAAAGGAGATGGTTGGAGCTCATCAAGGATTATGATATGAGATTGCATTACCATCCCGGAAAAGCTAATGTAGTAGCTGACGCATTAAGCCATAAGAGTCATGTCAATACATTAATGATGGGAGAAATACCCAAGGAGTTAGCAGAAAACCTTCATGAACTATGTTTGGAAATAGTTCCGAGAGGCTATGTAGCAGCGTTGGAAATTCAGTCAACTTTGATGAACAGAATCAGGGAAGCTCAGAAGACTGACAAGGAGATTGCTTCCATAAAGGAGAAAATGAAAGAAGGAAAAGCTAAAGGATTTCGTGAGGATGAGCACGATACCCTATGGTTTGAAGACCGTGTTTATGTACCCAATGACCCGGAGATCAGAAAGTTGATTCTGCAAGAGGCACATGATTCACCGTATTTGATTCACCCAAGAAATACCAAGATGTATTTGGATTTGAAGGATATTTTCTGGTGGACCGGAATGAAGAAGGATATTGCGGAGTATGTAGCAGTTTGTGACGTATGTCAGAGAGTAAAGGCAGAGCATCAGAAGCTAGCAGGATTGTTGCAACCATTGCCGATACCCGAATGGAAGTGGGATAAGCTAGGCATGGATTTTATCACAGCATTACCATGGACTCGTTCAGGCTATGACTCGATTTGGGTTGTAGTTGATCGATTGATGAAGGTAGCTCATTTCATCCCAGTAAAGACCACTTACACCAGTGCTAAGTTGGCAAAGATATATATGACAAGAATCGTATGTCTGCATGGAGTTCAGAGGAGTATCGTATCAGATAGAGGAACCCAGTTCTGGAAGCAGTTGCATGAGACTTTGGGTACCAGGCTAGAATTTAGTACGGCTTTTCATCCGTAGACAGATGGATAGACCGAGAGAGTCAATCAGATTTTGGAGGATATGCTGAGAGCTTGTGCACTAGATTATGGATCTAGTTGGGACGATAATTTGCCATATGCACAGTTCTCTTACAATAATAGCTATCAGACCAGTTTGAAGATGGCCCCTTTCGAAGCTTTGTACAGAAGGAGGTGCAGGACACCGTTGTCATGGGACGAAGTTGGAGACTGCCAGTTGTTTGGACCAGATCTGATTAAAGAGTCTGAACAGAAGGTGAAGTTGATTCGCGATAGGCTCAAGGTAGCCCAGTCCAGGCAGAAGAGCTACGCAGATTCTAAACGCAAGGAGACAGTTTACGAAGTCGGAGACAGAGCTTATCTTCGAGTATCCCCACTTCGAGGGATTAAGCGCTTTGGAGTTAAGGGGAAGTTAGCACCACGATTTGTAGGGCCATATCGAGTTTTGGAGCGTATGGGAGAAGTGGCCTACAAGTTGCAATTGCCAGAAGGATTGACAGGAGTTCATGACGTGTTCCACGTTTCTCAGTTGAAGAAGTGTCACGCGAAGATGGCTGACATACCTTTGAGAGACACAGTGCCATTGAAAGCAATTCAGTTGGATAATAATTTGACCTATGAGGAGAAACCAGTCAAGATTCTCGAGTTTGCCAGCCGAGTCACTCGCAGCAAGGTTATCAAGTTTTGCAAAGTTCAGTGGAGCCACCACACGGAGGATGAAGCCACCTGGGAGCGAGAGGAATATTTGCTCAAGGACCACCCTCACCTATTTTCTAGCCAACCCGAATCTCGAGGGCGAGATTCATCTTAAGGGGGGTAGGTTTGTAACATCCCAAATTTTCAATTTGGAATGTTATACATTAGATCATCATGCATATCATATTTTATTTTGCTTTTGGTTTTGATCCTAGAAAATCCTAAGAAACTCAAGGACCCACGGAGAGAGTTGGGGATTTCGTTATTTACATATTTGAGTTTTCTCAAATTTTGTAAATAGGATCATTTGATTTTATTTATTTTATCGTCACTTATTTCAATTACAAAGATATGAGAGAGGGAATAAAATGACTTTCCCAAAGTATAGAAATATTGAGGATTTAATAAAAAATCAAATAAGTTTTTATTTCGGAGTTTTTCGGTATTTTTAATTGAATTTGGGAAAATACGTGTTTTTCAAAATTGTAGTTTGGGCCCAAATAAATGTTCACTTTATCGGGCCTGATTTTAGAAGCCCGGGAAAACTTATTTCATGATTTTTGGAGTCCGTTTAGTATTTCTTTTTATTTTTCTTCCGAGCGTAATTATTTAAAAAAACGAAACCGACTATGGGCCGTACCCGAGCGGGACTCCGCCCGGGGGCGCCTTTAAATAGCGAGGCACCCGGCGCCCCAGCCCATAACCGCGCCCGCGCCCGAAACCCTAGCCCGCCGCCGCCGCCGCCGGACCCGCCGCCGACTCGCCGGAGTTGCACGCCGCCCGAGGTTTGCCGCCGCCTCGACTTCCGTGCCGATTTTTTTTAAATATATTTATTTTTTTTCATCGGTTTTATTTTCGATTTTTTTATTATTTTATTATTTTAATTATTTTCGGATTAGGTTAATTAACGATTAATCTGTTCGTCGCTTTTCTTTTTCGTCGGATTTTCCGCGGTTATTTTCTGATCGCGATTTCTGATCCGATTTTCGTTTTAGTATAACTTTTCGCTCGTTTATCGGAATCAGGCGATTCAAGCGCCTGGAGTTTCGTCTCGAAACCCTCTTTCCGAATAATCAACTGAAACAAGTTTTTACTACTGTAAAATTTGACTTAGATCCAGATTGCTAGAACAAAGTTGATTTCTTTCGCCGTTTGATTTCTTTTGCTTCGTTCAATTTGATTCTTTTTGCAAACCAAGGTTCTTAAGTTGAACTTTCTGGTTAGATCTTCTATTTGAGTTTTACCTGTGCATTAGATGAGTACTTATTGTATGCTTATTTGTTTGTCTGCGATAGAATACCCGGAGTGCGCCGCCTGTTACTTCGAATCGTTAGGTTTCGCGGATCATCAGCAAGGCAAGTAACACTTTGATCATACCTTTTCTACAACCCAGTTTTATTGCATTAGATCAATCCTCACACATTGCATGATTAGGATCTAATTAAATTATGGGATGGGAAGTAGATGAGGTAGTACCTATTACCTGTTTATTATCAAACGTTTGGGAGTTATTTCTACGTTTGCTTATTATGCCATGCTATGCTAGTAGACGTGGATTGGGTGAGTGATATCCATGATAGATGTGAGATTGTTAATTAATGGTTTATCTAAGGTGGCAATCTAAACACACATCTGGGTGGATTGAGGCACCTGGGTATTCCAGGACTTGCCTGTTTTTCTTTTGGACCGCCACCCAGGCTCAAAGGGATCATGAGATTATTCATACTAGAAACTTTCGTGTGCAGCCACAAGCCATTATGGGCTCTGGCATAGTTGATTAAGTCATGCAAACTCTTACAGGGTAGACTAGCAGATGTAGGGGAAAGTAGGTGTACCGGTCTATCCATCATAAGGTGCTAGCGCTTCTGAAAGACTGTGTCTCGGTCATCCGTTTCTCAAACACCATGTAGTACGAGAAATCCAACGGAGACGATCGAGTCTTGTGGGGAAAAGTGCGCAAACCTCTGCAGAGTGTAATAAACTAATCATGGTTAGCCGTGTCCCCGGTTATGGACATCTTGAGTATCTAGTACCTGGATTATCATGTGAATCTCAACATGTTACTCTAAAATTAATTTTGTTGGGTTTGTTAAATGATGATGCTTAATTGGGATTGAGAATGCTGTCAACCATTCTCAATGTTTAACAACCACCATGATGTTAATTAAATTTATTCCTTTGAAGTAGGGAAAAATTGGCTTTACGCAAAAACTGTAACCATAGAGCTTTCCACCAGCCAAATATGCATATAGTATAGCTGTTTCATTCCATTACTCTCTATGTGTTACCTTGCCAGCATATGCAACGTTAATGTTGTAGACTTTTCAGATGACGATTAAGGAGTTTTTAGGTCGTGGTTCTATACTCAGTGATGCCGTTGGAGTTGATGGACTCACTTATCTTCCAAGTCTTCCGCTGTTATCGTTATTAGATGGCCTTAAGCCATATTTATTGTAATAAGTTCTCTTTTGAGACACTCGATGTAATAAGTGTGTGATTGCTACTCTGCTATAAATCCTCCGAGTACTGTGTGGTGTCAGCATTACTGATCCAGGGATGACACCAGAGCACAGAGATCAGACTGTTTGAGGTCTGGTCGCTACACAGACACACCTGCGAGTACATTAAGGGTGTGCATGAGTTTCTTGATGCGGCTGAGGGAAACAAGCAGAATGGTTTTATGTGTTGTCCATACACTAAATGTGGGAATACGAGGTCTTACTCTAACTGGAAAATCCTTCACTCCCACCTGCTTTACAAGGGTTTCATGCCACACTATAATGTTTGGACGAGGCATGGAGGAATAGGGGTTATGATGGAAGACGGCGAAGAAGAAGAGTACGATGACAACTATGTGCCCCCTGAATACGGTGATGCTGCAACGGGGGGAGTTGGTGAAGATCAAGATGAACCAGACGATGTGCCCAATGATGCTGCAACGGGTGAAGATGCTGAAGATCAAGAGGAACCAGACGATGTGCCCGATGATGATGATCTCCGCCGGGTCATTGTCGATGCAAGGACGCAATGCGAAAGTCAAAAGGAGAAGCCGAAGTTCGACCACATGTTAGAGGATCACAAAAAAGGGTTGTACCCCAATTACGAAGATGGCAACACAAAGCTCGGTACCATACTGGAATTGCTGCAGTGGAAGGCACAGAATGCTGTGGCTGACAAAGGATTTGAGAAGCTACTGAAAATATTGAAGAAGAAGCTTCCAAAGGATAACGAATTGCCCGACAGTACATACACAGCAAAGAAGGTCGTATGCCCTTTAGGATTGGAGGTGGAGAAGATACATGCATGCCCTAATGACTGCATCCTCTACCGCAGTGCATACAAGGATCTGAACACATGCCCGATATGCGGTGCCTTGCGGTATAAGATCAAACGAGATGACCCTGGTGATGTTGACGGCGAGCCCCCCAGGAAGAGGGTTCCTGCGAAGGTGATGTGGTATGCTCCTATAATACCACGGTTGAAACGTCTGTTCAGAAACGAAGAGCATGCCAAGTTGATGCGATGGCACAGTGAGAACCGAAAGAAATATGGGAAGTTGAGAGCACCCGCTGACGGGTCGTAGTGGAGAAAAATCGAGAGAAAGTACTGGAATGAGTTTGCAAAGGACCCAAGGAATGTATGGTTTGCTTTAAGCGCGGATGGCATTAATCCTTTCGGGGAGCAGAGCAGCAATCACAGCACCTGGCCCGTGACTCTATGTATGTATAACCTTCCTCCTTGGATGTGCATGAAGCGGAAGTTCATTATGATGCCAGTTCTCATCCAAGGCCCTAAGCAACCCGGCAACGACATTGATGTGTACCTAAGGCCATTAGTTGAAGAACTTTTACAGCTGTGGAATGGAAAGGGTGTACGTACGTGGGATGAGCACAGACAGGAGGAATTTAACCTAAAGGCGTTGCTGTTTGTGACCATCAACGATTGGCCCGCTCTCAGTAACCTTTCAGGACAGACAAACAAAGGATACCACGCATGCACACACTGTTTAGATGACACTGAAAGTATATACCTGGACAAATGCAGGAAGAACGTGTACCTGGGCCATCGTCAATTTCTTTCGACCAACCATCAATGTCGAAATAAAGGCAAGCATTTCAAAGGCGAGGCAGATCACCGGAAAAAGCCCGCCATGCATATCGGTGATCACGTACTTGCTATGGTCAATGATTTACACGTAATCTTTGGAAATGGTCCCGGTGGACTAGCTGTTCCAAATGACGCTGAGGGACACGCACCCATGTGGAAGAAGAAATCTATATTTTGGGACCTACCCTACTGGAAAGACCTAGAGGTTCGCTCTTCAATCGACATGATGCACGTGACGAAGAACCTTTGCGTGAACCTGCTAGGCTTATTGGGCGTGTATGGAAGACAAAAGATACACCTGAGGCACGGGAGGACCTGCAACGTTTGCACGAAAAAGACGGCATGCCTCCGAAGCAGTATAAAGGTCCTGCCAGCTATGCTCTTATGAAAGAAGAGAAAGAAATCTTCTTTGAATGCCTACTCAGTATGAAGGTCACGACTGGCTTCTCGTCGAATATAAAGGGAATAATAAATATGCCAGAGAAAAAGTTTCAGAACCTAAAGTCTCATGACTGCCACATGATTATGATGCAACTGCTTCCGGTTGCATTGAGGGGGCTTCTACCGGAAAACGTCTGATTAGCCATTGTGAAGCTATGTGCATTCCTCAATGCAATCTCTCAGAAGGTGATCGATCCAAAAATCGTACCAAGGCTAAGGAGTGATGTGGCGCAATGTCTTATCAGTTTCGAGCTGGTGTTTCCACCATCCTTCTTTAATATCATGACGCACGTCCTACTTCATATAGTCGACGAGATTGTCATCCTGGAGCCCGTATTTCTACACAATATGTTCCCCTTTGAGAGGTTCATGGGAGTCCTAAAGAAATATGTCCGTAACCGCGCTAGGCCAGAAGGAAGCATCTCCATGGGCCATCAAACAGAGGATGTTATCGGGTTTTGTGTTGACTTCATTCCTGGCCTTAAGAAGATAGGTCTCCCTAAATCGCGGTATGAGGGGAGACTGACTGGAAAAGGCACTCTTGGAAGTGACTCGATAATATGAAGGGACGGATATTCTTGGTCTCAAGCACACTACACAGTTCTACAGAACTCTACCTTGGTGACCCCGTATGTCGATGAACACAAGAACAGTCTGCGCTCCAAACACCCGGAGCAGTGCGACGACTGGATTACATGTGAACACATCAGGACTTTCAATAGTTGGTTGGAAACACGTCTCAGAGGTGACAACACTGTTTGTGATGAGTTGTACTTGTTGTCCAGGGGACCATCTTTGACTGTATTGACTTACAAAGGATACGAGATAAATGGGAATACATTTTACACGATCGCCCAAGATCAAAAGAGCACCAACCTAAATAGCGGTGTCCGCTTTGATACAGTAACCGAGAGCGGAAAGGACACATATTATGGTTACATAGTGGACATATGGGAACTTGACTACGGACCTAACTTTAAGGCCCCTTTGTTTAAGTGCAAATGGGTCAATCTGTCAGGCGGCGGGGTATGGGTAGACCCACAGTACGGAATGATAACAGTGGATCTGAAAAATCTTGGGTACACTGACGAACCGTTCGTCCTAGCCAATGATGTGGCACAGGTTATCTATGTGAAGGACATGTCTACCAAACCGAGAAAAAGAAAAGATAAGGAAGCGAATACATTATACGATGAGCCAAAGCGCCACATAGTTCTTTCAGGAAAAACGGACATCCTGGGAGTGGACGGCAAGACAGACATGTCTGAAGATTATGAAAAGTTTCATGAAATTCCTCCCTTCAATGTCAAGGCTGACCCAAGCATCCTGATAAACGATGAAGATTATCCATGGTTACGGTGCAATAAGCAAATGACACAAGCGAAGAAAAAGTGAAGACTTTCTCCCGCAGCTATTATGATGATACCATGCCAACTTTGTAACACACGGGTATGCTATGCCAACTTTTTCAGAGTTCATTTGAAAACTATGAATTTAAGTCGAATTTTCTCTATAGGTGCATCTATGTTCATTTTTTTAGTAAAGTTAATCACAAACTTGTGATTCACACAAATTTCAAAGAATTCAAATTTTAACTATTCAAATTTGAAAACTAATGGCACTAACAAAAAGTTTGTAATTTTTCTAAAACTAATGGCACTAACAGAAAGTTTATAATTTTGCTGACCTAAAAGCAAAAAGAAATAAAAAATAAAGCAAAAAAAAAGAAAATAAATAATATAGAAAACAGAAAAAACCTGGAAAAAAATTGCAACAATAAGTATTTTTTGTAAATAGAAACAAAATAAAATAAATAAAGCAACAAAGAAAAGAAAAAAAACTAAAAAAGTGTTTTCAAATTTGAAAACTAATGGCACTAACAGAAAGTTTATAATTTTTCTAAAACTAAAAGCAAAAAGAATAAAAAAATAAAGCAAAAAACAAAAGAAAATAAATAATGCAGAAAACAAAACAAAAAAACTGGAAAAAAATAGCAACAATAAGTATTTTGTTGTAAGTAGAAACAAAATAAAATAAATAAAGCAACAAAGAAAACAAAAAAACTAAAAAAGTGTTTTCAAATTTGAAAACTAATGGCACTAACAGAAAGTTCATAATTTTTCTAAAACTAAAAGCAAAAAGAATTAAAAAATAAATCAAAAAACAAAAGAAAATAAATAATGCATAAAACAAAACAAAAAACTAGAAAAAATAGGCACTAAAAGCAAAAAAAAACTAAAAAGGTGTTTTCAAATTTGAAAACTAATGGCTATAACAGAAAGTTTATAATTTTTATAAAACTAAAAGAAAAAAGGATTAAAAATAAAGCAAAAAAGCAAAAGAAAATAAATAATGCAGAAAACAAAACAAAAAAACTGGAATTTTTTTAAAAAATAGCAACAATAAGTAAAGAAAACAAAAAAAACAAAAAAAGTGTTTTCAAATTTGAAAACTAATGACACTAACAGAAAGTTTATAATTTTTCTAAAACTAAAAGGAAAAAGAATTAAAAAATAAAGCAAAAAACAAAAGAAAATAAATAATGCAGAAAACAAAACAAAAAAATTGGAAAAAAAATAAAAATAGCAACAATAAGTAAAGAAAACAAAAAACAAAAAAAGTGCCTCCTACTGAGCCCCCACGGCGTGAATACGACTAGAAACCCTACCATGGGCCAGGATTCAGGCCCGCAGGAGACCCACTAGGCCCACAGGCACAGACAGTGGATTTAGGCCCGTAAGCCTGCAGTAGAGTGGAGCTCGAAGTGGTCGGCTCGGCAGAGCTTATAAACCACTACAAGCCTCTCTCGGCTAGCGAGGTGGGACTAAACATCCCACCGCACTGCGCCAGTTCTAGCACACAACCTTTGGTCCCGTTGGTGGCACCAACCGGGACCAAAGGGGGCATTGGTCACGGTTCATAGCACAAACCGTGACCAATGCCCCCCTTTAGTCCCGGTTGGTGCCACCAACCGGGACCAAAGGCCTCCCGGTTGGTGGCACCAACCGGGACTAAAGGGGGGCATTGGTCACGGTTTGTGCCACGATTCGTGACCAATGCCTTTGCTATATAACTAGCACTTGTGAAAATTTCCATTCAGTTCGTCTTCCTCGCCCGACGCTGCCAGGCTGCCCCTCTGCGCCTCGCCGTCGCCGTCATCGCCCCTGCCTCCGACGCCGTCCCGCGCCACCCAAACGCCGTCGCCACCCCGCGCCGCCCCGACTCCGTCGCCGCGTGCCACCCCGTGCCATCGCGGTCACCTCCCCACGCCGCCCTGACGCCGTCGCCGCCCCGCGTCGTGCCCGTACGCCCTCGCCGCCCCGCCTCTGCCTCGTCGTCGCCGCCCGCGCCGCCGTCGCCTCTCGCTTTGGTCAGGGCCGGCACCGCCCCCCTCTTCCCCTTGTTTTTAATTTTTTGCAAATTCATATATGTTTTTCCTGATTATATGTATATGTATAGTATATGTATGTGTGTATATGTATGCAAAAGATAGATTAACAGAAAAAATAGTATTTTTTTTGTTCATAGATTTTTTTGGTGATATTGATTATTGTAAATATGCAAATGTTTGCATATTCATTTGCATATTCATATGAAAAGTGAATTAGGCAAAACCTTTACTTTTTTTCTAAAATTTCTATTTGAACATTATTTAAAAAAAAAGAAGCAATACTACTTCATGTATTTTTAAGAAGGAAGAAGAAGAAAAAGAATGAGAGGAAAAAGGAAATAAGAAGAGGAAGAAAGGAGAAGAAGAGGGGAGAGGAAGACGAGGAGAAATAAATAAGAAGAAGAAAAAAGAAGAAAAAGAAGAGGAGAAGAAGAAAGGAATAGAGGAGAAGAAGAGAAAAATAGAATATATATTCTATTTTCTCTTTTCTCCTCTATTCCTTTCTACTTCTCCTCTTTTTTCTTCTTCTTTTTTTTTCTTTGACACGTGGGGGGGTCGATATACCCCCTCCCGATAACTTCAACATGAGGGGGGTCGATATACCCCCTCCCCGATAATATTATTTTCCCATGTACGTATGTCGTGTCAATATAAACTCCCGATAACTTCAACATGAGGGGGGGTCGATATATATACCTCCTCCCTGATAATATTATTTTCCCGCATGTACGTATGTCGTGTCGATATAAACTCCTGATAACTTCAACACGTGGGGTGGGGTCGATATACCCCCTCCCGATAAGTTCAACACGAGGGGGGGGGGGGGTCGAACATGGATAAAAAAAGAAGAGGAAGAAGAAAAAAAGAGGAGAAGAAAGAATAGAGGAGTTCTTCTCCTCTATTCTTTCTTCTCCTCTTTTTTTTCTTCTTCTTCCTCTTTTTTTTATTGGGAACGAGGGTCGTCGAGGGTCGCCGAGCGGTAGAGGAAACCCTAAATAGCAAGTATCGTTGGTGTGAGATACATGTGGCCGTCGGTGTCGGACAGTACATCCACGTCCCACAAGTGACGTGGGCTTCGACGCCCACGTCACATGTGGGACATGGATGTAGTGTTCGACACCGACGGCCACATGTATCTCACACACACGATACTTGCTATTTAGGGTTTCCTCTACCGTTCGGCGACCCTCGTTTCCGATAAAAAAGAGGAAGAAGAAGAAAAAAAGAGGAGAAGAAAGATTTCTTCTTCTCTTTTTTTCTTCTTCTTCCTCTTTATTTTATCGGGAAAGAGGGATGTCGAGGGTCAGGGTCGCCGAGCGGTAGAGGAAACCCTAAACAGCAAGTATCGTCGATGTGAGATACATGAGGCCGTCGGTGTCGGACAGTACATCCACATCCCACAAGTGACACGGGCTTCGACGCCCATGTCACTTGTGGGACGTGGATGTAGTGTCTGACACCGACGGCCACATGTATCTCACACCCACGATACTTGCTATTTAGGGTTTCCTCTACCGCTCGGTGACCCTCGACGACCCTCGTTCCCGATAAAAAAAAAGAGGAAGAAGAAGAAAAAAAGAGGAGAAGAAAGAATAGAGGAGTATTACTCCTGAAATCTTTCTTCTCCTCTTTTTTTCTTCTTCCTCTTCTTTTTTTATCCTTGAAGCGTTGTCGAGGCCACCCCAAACCTTAGAGAAGCAGCGTCGAGGCCACCCCAAACCCTAGAGAAGTAGTGTCGAGGCCACTAATTAATATTAGTTCTACGTTTGCCACTAATATAGAAACTATGGACACCGCCCGAGACGAAGTATAAGAAGAGTTGTTGGGGGATATAATCACACGAGGAAGTGATGCCGTCTGCTCGTTGTTTCTCAACGACACCGATGGTCTGGAAGCAGCTGGCTATGATTATGATGGCTCCAGTGACCTAATGCCGGTGCAAGAAGGAGACAGTGAGGACGGCTCCGGTGACTCAATGCCGGTGCAAGAAGGAGACCGTGATGACGTCTCCGGTGACCGAACCGAGTCCGGCCAGGTATATATATTAGTTAAGCTTCTGCTGACTAGCTAATTGATGCATTCATTGTTTTGGTATGTACACATATTAATTAAGTCTTTGTTCTTTTTTCTAGCCCTCCGGATCGAGCACAACTTCGGTAAAGAGACGAGGCCCGAAGAAAAAGTTGAGCTCGGATGAAAAGTTTGAGATCATAGCAATCGTGCCCGACGGCCAACCGATTGAACCCCTCCGGACAAAGAGCGCATTTGTTGCTTAGTGCGGGCTTTTGGTTAGGGACAAGATCCCGATCAGAATCCAGTAATGGTTAAATCCGGATATAGAAGACCCTGAGGTGTCTTATGTCAATGATATGCAGAAAAATGATCTCCGGACTAAGCTGAAGTCAAATTTCACCCTACCACCAGAGGATGATCCGGAGAAGCTAGTTAAAGAGCAATTAATCAAGTCTTTTGCTCTTAAGAGGATGGCAGAACTATTCAGGAGGTGGAAGAAAGAGCTGAATAAGTTTGTCGAAAATAAAGAGACACCAGAACTCAAGGGCAGATATGAGAAGATCAGAGATCACTGGCCCGCATTTGTGGCCCATAAGACATCGGAAAAGAGTAAGAAGATGTCGGCGACAAACAAGCAAAATGCTGCGAAGAAGAAGCATCACCATCGCACGGGGTCAGGTGGCTACCTCGTAGCCCGGCCTAAGTGGGCCAAGACTGAGAATGATCTGGTTGATAAAGGGATTGAACCAGAGACAATTAACTGGCCAAACCGTTGACGGACTTGGTTCTTCGGGGCTGGCGAAACCTTGGACCCTGTATCAGGGAAGTGCATTTGGACGAACGATCAAATGGACATACCAGTCAAGAAGCTTCAGCAGTATATTGAAGCAGCGCAGCAAGGGACGTTCTTTCCAGACAGAGAGAACGACGAGCTCATAATGGCCCTCGGGAATCCTGACCACCCTGGACGGACACGAGGCACGCCAGGCTCCATTCCGTGGAAGGTTGGGTTTCCAAACGCAGGCGGTTACAAATGCCAGGAGAGGAGGAAAAAAGTGCAGCAGACCCAAATGCAGGCGCTGCAAGCAAGGGTACAAGCGATAGAGGGATGAGAAGAAAATCGCAGCAAACGAACTGCCGAAGCTTCCCCCGAAGCTACACCGCCATCTCAGCGGAGAAGCAGCGTGGCTTCCACCGAGCTGCTTCAGCCGGAGCATGTCTTGACGACTCCTGCCAGCTATCCCGTGGATGCTATCACGGAGTCTCAAAATTGCCACCTTATGATGCAATGGATGAATTTGAAGGTCAAGGCGGTTGTTGGCTCTGTTTATCCTGCTGAACCCACCGCAACTTTTCACTGCCGGCCGATTCCAGAAGGATATGCTAGGGTGATGGTGGATGAAATAACAGAGGGATTTGAGGACCTCCAGCTTGACCACCCTACCGGTGAAGGGAAGACTGGGCTAGGTTCTGCTCTAAAAACTCCATGCCTATGGCGGAAGGAGCTCATCAACCTTCCGAACTGGACACCTCCGCCTCCTCCGGCGAGTCAGGGCACTCCGCCTCCTCCACCGCCTCCTCCTCTGGCGAGTCAGGGCACTCCGCCTCCTCCTCCGGCGAGTGACGATCAGGGCACTCGGCTGGCTCCTTCTCCGGCGCGTAGCGGCACTCCACCTCCTTCTCCGCCTGCGCCGGTGCGCCCGAGCAGCCAGCCTCCTCCTTCTTCACCTCGTCAGCAAGGGCGGAAGAGACCTACCGCCGCTGCGGCTGCTCCGGCGCGTCGTAGTCCTTCTCCTCCGCCTCGTAAGCAAGTAAAGAAGACAACCGCTCCGTCTGCTCTGCCGGCATCTAGCAGTACAGCCAGAGGCGGGAGGACATACAGATTCGGTCCTTCTCTGAAGACTCCAGAGAAGTTACCATATGAGAGGACCCCGGAGGAGAATGCCGAGATCGCGCGAGAAGAAGTGAGGAACTTCTTTGAAGGGGTGAAAGCAAAGAAACATCCATCTTCGGAGGAGAAGGTAGATTTGGTGAGAGCGAAGCGCACTCTGGCTGCCCTGACAAAACCACCCAAGTCTCCGCCGAAAGGAAACTATGAGCGCATTATTGGAAAGGAAGTTGTCAAAGCGGAGCGATCGGAAAGTACTATCAGTGATCAAAGGCTGAAAGAATGTAGAGCTGGGAAACAAATTGCACAGCTCGGCGAACAAGCGAAGCAATCGTGCCCCCTGCTCAAGGTGCCTAGCGACATCGTCGCTAATGATCCGAGGATGGTGCCCAGTTATAGCAATCTTGGAGATTACCTGCCCGACGATGTACATTATGATTTCATGGAGGTGCAGATACAAAGATACGAGTACGGGAAGCCTCTCGTCAAAGATGAAAGATCTCTATCAACGATGATGCGAAGATTGCATGATTGGTACTTGAAAATCTGCAGAGAGTCTGGGGGGGAGGAGTACTTTGTATGTGAGAGTTAAAAAGGAGCATGACCTCGTTGGAATTGATCTGTTGCCTGTTCCATTTGAGGAGTTCTTTCAGTTTTTCAATCAATTGCCCCTCGATAAAGCAACGGTCACCTGCTACTCTCTGTAAGTAGTAGTACTTCTGTCATTAAGTCTCTCTATATAGCTCAACTCTTTCATTGCATGTATTTATAATTATCCTCACTATATTATGTAGATTGAAGATCGCCGAATTGAAGAAAAGACAAGTCGGTGATATTGGGTTCATTAACACATATCTCATAGATGAAACTGAGGTTAAATTTCATCCTGCAGATACCGAGGCCAACTTGCTACGATCGTTGGTAATAAATGAAAACAAAGATATAATACTCTTTCCTTACAACTTCAAGTGAGTGTTACTATGTTGTGCGTATTCGGTTTCCCTTATATATTAGTCAAGGTTATAGTAATGTAATTGATGAGTTATGCATGCGTGTGCAGTTTCCACTATATTCTCCTAGAGATTAAGCTTGAGCAGGGACTAGTAACCGTCTTAGACTCAAGGCGAAAAGATCCCCAGGACTATGCAGACATGACTCAAATGCTCGAGAAGTAAGTTAAATCGATCATTATCCACCACATCAGCAACTTTGTTCATTTCCTGATATATCAAGTAATTGTTTTCTTTGTCTAGCAGGGTTTGGAAAAAATTCACTAAAAAAGCTCCGGGACTCCCGAAGAAGCTGCAATTTAGACACCCGAAAGTAAGTACTATAGTAGCATGTTCCGCGCATCTCCTATTGATTCAAGCGCTAGTTTCATCAATACCATTTGGCATTCTTGCTTATCAGTTTGATTGATCTCTATTTCTTGTAAAGTGGTTGTGGAAGGAACAAGGGAATAATTTCTGTGGATACTACATTTGCGAATCTATCCGCCACACGACCTGTGAGCGGGGCTACTATGATGAACAATATGAAGTGCATAAATAACAACATTCACAATTTTATTTTATTACCATCATTTGTGTTGAGTTTCATTCATTCATTCATATATATATATATATATATATATATATATATATATATTGACCCCCTTCTTCAAATTAGATGTTTTGGAAGCGGGATGAACTCCTAGCACCAGCTCGCATGCGAGCAATTCAAGAGGAATTGGCGGCATTCTTTCTTGACCACGTGATCACTGAAGACGGAGAATACTATGTGGACCATGAGTCCGTATGTTAGGAGATTATATTTGTAAGAGATAATTATTGTATATATGTAGCCGGTAGTGTCGGATAAATATACGAGAACTTGTTGTTCGACCAATCTCTCGGAGAAGGAGAGGTGGTCGATATCACTTCTCTCTGTATGCATATATGTTCATGATGATCTTCTGTTTCCTTCATTTGCTTACTAGCTAGCTAGCGTGTCTAGTCCTCTCTATACGTATGTATAGTACGTAGCGTCGACCAAGCACGGACATAAGAGGGGACACTTCTCTCTATTAATTATAGCTAGCTAACACAATATATGGAACACCTAAATTAACCCCCCAAAACCCCCAACCCCCCCCCCTTTCAAAAAAACAAAAACCGCAGCCACAGAAATGCTGACGCATGGATGCCTATTGGTCCCGGTTGGTGCCACCAACCGGGACCAAAGGCCGTCCTGCCTGGGCTCCGCGCACAGGCCATGTGGAGGCCCATCTGTCCCGGTTCAACCGGTACTAAAGGGACGGGGCATTAGTACCGACCCTTTAGTCCCGGTTCAGGAACCGGGACAAAAGGCCCTTACGAACTGGGACAACAGGCCCTTTTTCTACTAGTGCATGAATATGATTTGTAAGTAGTTACGTTTGTTCCTGAGGACATGGGAGAAGTCTTGCTATAAGTAGTCATGTGAATTTGGTTTTCGTTCGATATTTTGATGAGATGTATGTTGTCATCCCTCTAGTGGTGTCATGTGAATGTTGACCACATGACACTTCACCACTGTTTGGGACTAGAGGGAGGCATTGGGAAGTAATAAGTAGATGATGGGTTGTTAGAGTGACAGAAGCTTAAACCCTAGTTTATGCGTTGCTTCGTAAGGGCTGATTTGGATCCATATGTCTCATGCTATGGTTAGGTTTACCTTAATACTTCTGTTGTAGTTGCGGATCCTTGCAATAGGGGTTAATCATAAGTGGGATGCTTGTCCAAGTAAGGGCAGTACCCAAGCACCGGTCCACCCACATATCAAATTATCAAAATACCGAACATGAATCATACGAGCGTGATGAAAACTAGCTTGACGATAATTCCCATGTGTCCTCGGGAGCGCTTTCCTTTATATAAGAGTTTGTCCAGGCTTGTCCTTTGCTACAAAAATGATTGGGCCATCTTGCTGCACCTTATTTACTTATATTACTTGTTACCCGTTACAAATTACCTTATCACAAAACTATCCGTTACCGATAATTTCAGTGCTTGCAGAGAATACCTTACTGAAAACTGCCTATCATTTCCTGCTGCTCCTCATTGGGTTCGACATTCTTACTTATCAAAAAGGCTACGATAGATCCCCTACACTTGTGGGTCATCAATGATCATCTCATACAAAAACTTATGTCTCATCACGTCTTGACCATATCACATCACAACAAGCCCTGCAAAAACAAGTTAGACGTCCTCTACTTTGTTGTTGCAAGTTTTACGTGGCTGCTACGGGCTAAGCAAGAATCGTTCTACGCATCAAAAACCACAACGCGGTATAGTGATTGCTTTTTGATCTTCAGAAAGAACCATGTTCATTGAATCCGATTCAACTAAAGTTAGAGAAACAGACACCCACTAGCCACCTGTGTGCGAAGCACGTCGGTAGAACCAGTCTCGCGTAAGCGTACGGGTAATGTCGGTCTGAGCCGCTTCATCCAACAATACCATTGAATCAAGAATCAACTAGTGATGGCAAGCAATATGTATATACCCACGCCCACAGCTCCTTTGTGTTCTACTCGTGCATATAACATCTACGCATAGACGTGGCTCAGATGCCACTGTTGGGGAACACAGTAATTTCAACAACAAAAATTCGTACGCACACGCAAGATCATGGTGATGCATAACAACGAGAGGGGAGAGTTTCGTCTACGTACCCTCATAGACCGTAAGCCCGCCTCCCCCGTATATAAAGGAGTGGAGGAGGGGAGGGGCCGGCCCTCTCTATGGCGCGCCCTAGGGGAGTCCTACTCCCATCGGGAGTAGGATCCCCCCTTCCCTAGTTGGAGTAGGAGAGGAAGGGAAGGAGGAGTAGGAGAGAAGGAAAGGGGCCGCCCCCAAACCTATTCCAATTCGGCCTCCTGCCCAAGGGGGGCGCATCAGCCCCTTGTGGGCTGGTGTGCTTCCTTCTTATGGCCCATAAGGCCCATAACTTCTCCTGGAGGGTTTCGCTAACCTCCCGGTACTCCGGAAAAAGGCCCGAACCACTCGGAACCATTCCGATGTCCAAACATAGGCTTCCAATATATCGATCTTTATGTCTCGACCATTTCGAGACTCCTCGTCATGCCCGTGATCACATCAGGGACTCCGAACAACCTTCGATTCATCAAAACACATAAACTCATAATACCGATCGTCACATAAGCATGCGGACCCTATGGGTTCGAGAAATATGTACACATCAACGAGACTCACTTCTGGTCAATAACCAATAGCGGAACCTGGATGCTCATATTGGTTCCTACATATTCTATGAAGATCTTTATCGGTCAAACCGCATAACAACATACGTTATTCCCTTTGTCATCGGTATGTTACTTGCCCGAGATTTGATCGTCGGTATCTCAATACCTAGTTCAATCTCGTTACTGGCAAGTCTCTTTACTCGTTCCGTAATGCATCATCCCGCAACTAACTCACACTACACCACAACACTGATGTAAGGACAATAAAACTGCTGGGAGAAGGCTCTTCAAAGGGCAGACAAACTGCCGGGACAGTGGTTCTCCCGGCAAATAGAACTGCCACAAGAACGGCTGCCGGGGATTACTTCTCCCGGCAGATAAACAATTCCCGGCAGTTTGTCTGCCATGACCAGTGTATTTGCCGGCAGTTTGTTTTTTCCCGGCAGGTTATTAACATAGTAGGAACTACATCTTACCGGCAGTTTGACTGCCTATGCAAAGACGTTTACCCGGCAGTTTGCCTGCCGTGACCAGTGTATTCTGCCATCACACGTGTTTTTTTCAAGCTGTGCAACACATCCCTAATTTTAATACACAATCAGTATGTTGAGGCAAATCAGGACAGATCACAAAAGTTATACATACACTTTAATCAATGTTACATGCAAGGTCTCATTCAATAACATTAACGAATCAAATACATAACCTTGTGCCACAATGCAAAGTACATCAGTTTCTAGGAAAAGAAATTGTGGCACAATCAAAATGAGAATTCTCTGGCTTATGTGCGAAAACAACCACCAAAATGGCAAAGTGAAACTTAACAACATCTCCAGGCTCAACAAGGCATATTACATACTCCCTCTGTCCCAAATTGTTTGTCTAGATACGGATGTATCTAGACACGTTATAGTCCAAGACAAGTAATTTGGGATGAAGGTAATATATATTATCACTCCACCAACTTGTTAGATCGTCCAAACATCCAGCAACTTGTAGATCTTCAAACCTCCAGCAACTTGTGTATATTTGAGAAACCTGCAACAATATACATAAGAATTACAATATATAATCGTGTAGACAAGATACTATAGTTTTCTTTATAGTATTCACAAATTCTGGACCTATGCATACATTGGTCATAGCTGGCTACAAGAACAGAAATCAATGCATCTTATAAGCTACTCCCTCCATCCCGTAATATAAGAGGTCAAAAAAACTCTTATATTATGGGATGGAGGGAGTATTATACGTGATATAGTTATGCAAAGAAATAGATCAATTAGTACTATGAAAGCTGGCATCAAAGTAACTCAGAGAAGTAAAAGCAGCATACTACTTCCAATTTTTCATCATGCTACACTCAAGTTCCGAATCAACATGAGCTGACAGTATCTAACTAAAGTACGCTTCTAGAATAAAGCTTGGAGCTATCATGAAGATAACGGCCATTTTAAGTGCAATCGTGAATTCCAAGTTTCCAACACGGCATTATGCTATTTCACAGTTTTTGCTAATATACAAGATACACATGTACAAGAAAGGTGCAACTAATGCCTTGGAGAAAACCGGTTTCAAAAATTACTACTTTACAAGGGGTGAGACAGCCACAGATCTAAACAATGTAAAGAGGTAAGTGAGTACAAGGCTTATTACCCCACCTTGCTTCTGGTCGCATTGCCGCTTCTGCCATACGCTTCGAATCCACTTCCAGCTTCATTAGAAGCAAAGATTTTGAAGCAATCAACCATAATGTTCATTGGTAAATATAATCACAAGAACTATTGCTTACATGCTTGTATCTTCTAGTATCCCCTTGTCCTCTTTTATCTATTTTTCAAATGAACATGCCAGCTTCTGTAATGATGGTTACTTGGTTAGCAACAGAACGAGTAAAGTGTAGTTGGTATTTATACTTTTAGTCTTCGATAATCGAACACAATACAAAATGTAAAATATTTGTTTTAATTCTCAACTGCACCTTATGTTTTCTCCGGTGGCATATACTGATATAATATTGATGATGCAATATTTTTCTCAAAGACACATATAAATACATGCCATTCTGTATCAGAAGAAAGCCGATGAGGTGTGAGATTACATATCACAAAGGCAAAAAAAATTGAATAATGTAGCATAATCGAAACAACTGATGAAAATTGCCAAATCTCGAGATTTTGTTAGCAGAAGAACATTGCACAAGTTCGAAGGTTCCAAACTGTTCATATTTGGGCGGCAATCTCACCCGCAATATTTATCTTCAAGAGATGGATAAGAACTGAAAGTAAATATCAGTAGCCTTCTTTTTTAAACGAAACATGGCCTACATTCTAAGAATCTTCCATCTCACCTCGTATACTATACCTGGCCCTTTTCTTGTTTTGTTTTTAAAACTGACTCGTTGACCTGAAATAGAACTGGCTATTTGAGCTGAAATAGGATCATATACTTCTGCTATTATAGCTGATAAGGACAAACTCAACTATATGGTTTCTCCACCATATGGCAAATTGGAGCAACAAACCTTCACAGAATGTACGCATAACTGAACTAATGCTCAAGGCTTAAACCATGCGTACTGCTATGTATATTGGTTAATTAAAGGTAAAAGTTCCATTACGTTATCAGAATACTAGATACGTTTGTAAATGAAAATTACTTCATAATTCTCCGACAATAATGGTTATTTGATACACAAGGTTTAATTGGTGCTTTCTGAATGTGAGTGTGTCCTTGATGTACTCTATAAACAGAAATGGAAGGGCAAAAACAGGGGATGGCATCTTGATCCATACATACAGGAATTTGAGCCCGACGATGATGATAGAAGCACTGTGCCATCCGTCCTCCATAGCAGCAGGTGCTGCACGCCTACACCCCCAGAAGGTGCATGCCCCACGAAGAAGAGGAACGCTCGATGTCGATGTAGCTCGTGGTCGATCTGCCACGATGGAGGAAGTCCATGGAGGGTCCGCCGGGGACGAGCTCCTCGGGAGACAGGCGGCTACTCTCCAGGTCTTACCCTCTCATGGATCTGGGCGAGACGGATGAGATGCGATGGGGGAAGTGGCGGTGGAGAGGTGAACAACCGGGGCGGCGTTGATGAGGCCCGGAGGCGACCAGATCCGGCAGCACCGATGACCAGTTCGGCTATATCCGGCCATGATTAGGCCGGGCTGCTTCCACCGAATTGGAGGTCAATGGAGGAAGAGAGGTAGGGGCGGCGGCGCACAGGGAAAGGGAGAACGGGGTGGCTAGGACTAGGGTTCGAAAGGGACAGCGGTGGAGTGGTTGGGTGGCGGCGGTGGGTCTGGGTGGAGGGATTTGGGGAAGGGAAATTGGGCTTGGGGGCTAGCGCGCGTTTAGGCCCAATATCTCGCGCCACTCAGTCCCTGGCAGATAATGGGCCGAGGGGTACTTCTCCCGGCAGATAGAGTGACCTAAGAAGCGTTTGTCATTGCCGGCAGTTTAGGTGCCCTCGTTGCCCATCTTCTCCCGGCAGTTATTCTGCCCTTAAGTACTTCTACCGGCAGTACTAAAATTCCCGGCATATGGTTTGCCCTTATTCTACTATTTCTCCCGGCAGTTAATTGCCCCCAATTAGGTGTTGTGGTGTAGTGTCATTAGTCACAATGCTTGCAAGGCTTATAGTGATGTGCATTACCGAGAGGGCCCAGAGATATCTCTTCGATACTCGGAGTGACAAATCATAATCTCGATCTATGCCAACTCAACAAACACCATTGGAGACACCTGTAGAGCACCTTTATAATCACCCAGTTACGTTGTGACGTTTGGTAGCACACAAAGTGTTCCTCCGGTATTTGGGAGTTGCATGATCTCATAGTCATAGGAACATGTATAAGTTATGGAGAAAGCAATAGCACCAAACTAAACGATCATCGTCTAAGCTAACGGATGGGCCAAGTCAATCACATCATTCTCTAATGATGTGATCCCGTTAATCAAATGACAACTCATGTCGATGGTTAGGAAACATAACCATCATTGATTCAACGAGCTAGTCAAGTAGAGGCATACTAGTGACACTTTGTTTGTCTATGTATTCACACATGTACTAAGTTTCCGGTTAATACAATTCTAGCATAAATAATAAACATTTATCATGATATAAGGAAATATAAACAACAACTTTATTATTGCCTCTAGGGCATATCCTTCAATACTACCCTTTAAGAAGAAAAATAAATAAATAACTAATGATAAAATCTGCACCCAATTTGCACATGAATTATGCATTTTATAATATGCAAGTATAAGCATATAATATATTTTTACAAAATAGAAGTTTCCTAAGGAGTAATAAAATAGTGGCATTTATATTACCATTTAAGAAGAAACAAAATAAAATATAAACTAAATAAACACTCCATTGATATCACACTTAAAGAAGAAAATAAAATAAAAAGTTAAAGAAACCAAAAATATTAAAGTTTCCTAAGGAAGAATGAACCATATGGCATTGGTATACCCTTTAAGAAGAGATACAATGGAAAGAAAATTATAATCTAAAATAGTGAATTTTTTGCGAATAAGGTTTCCTAATAAGCAATGAATTTGTGGCGGTTTTGTTACTCTTAAAGGAGAAAGAAAATGAAATGAAAACTAAAGCAAACTCAAAATAATGAAGATTTCTAAGAAAGAATGAATCAGTGGCATTGGTATTATGCTTTAAGAAGAAAATATTTATTAAAAAAACAATGATAAAATTTGCACAAAATACACAAAAATTTGCACTTTTTAAAATATTAAATAATAAAAATATAAAAGTGGAATTTTCACAGAAAAAAATATTCATAAGAATGAATGAATTAGTGTTATTGGTATTACCCTTGAAGAATAATGAAAATGAATAAAACTAAAAAAAATAAATAATAAAGTTTTCTAAAGTTGTATTAGTTAGTGGCACTGGTATTTCCTTTTACGAAGAAATGAAGTGCAAAAAATTGAAACTTGCAAACAATTTGCACAGTAATTGTATTTTTTAAAATATACAAAAAATAACCATATAATAGTGCAATTTTGTGTTAAGCTTCATGCACTAGCCAACGCAACCAAAAGTCCGAACTGATGGAAAAGGCTAGTGCAATCCACATGTACTGTAACACCCTCTGTCACGTGTGATGGGAGAGACAAGTCAACACGTGCAACCGGAAGAAAGCGACGACGTGCGAAACTCACGTATGACTCAAGAGGCCTCTACGTGGATGCAAGAGGGGGCTACCAGCAATTTTTTTAATAAATTGCGAAAGCCAGGACTTGAACTCAAGACTTTAGCTTTGATACCATGTTAAGTTTCACGCACTAGCCAACGCAATCAAATGTCCGAACTGATGAAAAAGGCTAGTGCAATCCACATGTACAGTAACATTCTGACACATATTACATAGTATTTGTGTGTAAAGTTAACTTAGACAATATACTAAAAATGCCCACAAAAGAAAAAATAAAACCGACTGATAAAGAAAAGGAAAAATATGCTAAAACGCATAAAAACTTTTAAAAAAGACAAAGATGAAGGCTGGGTTGCACAGATAACGGGCCCGCACCCAATAAGCTATCGAAATTGTCAAAACCGGGACCAGTCGATAAAACCAATTAAAATCGAACCCAAAAAAGCACAGAGAACAAACCAGAAGAAAAAGGCGCACTCAAAGTATAGATCAACGGTGCCCAAATATAGTTTCTGGCGAATTACAAATAACTAAATTGAACATATATATAATAATAACAACACAAATGTCTTTAAATTCAACAATCATCATATTCATGGGATGTTTTATAATTATTCGGAAAATATATAAGAGATAAACCTTAAATTAAACAATAAAAATAGCTTAATAAGCTCACGAGACTTGTATCACTATCTTCCATGCTTGCATGCAACAGTGTGGATAAAGCACGAGCAGAGTAGTCCAAGCACCATGGAATGTGCCAAAGCCGGCAATTAAGCCGGAGCAGCCTCACCAATACCGGCATAGCTTCCATGATGCTCATCACTGTGGCCGGCACCACAGGCAGGTTCCTTGTCCACGACGACGTCGGTGCCATTGAGTACAACGGCGGCAGCACCGTTGTTTAAGGATCCTCCATTCACAAGCCCCTGCAGTGCTGGCGGGGTCAGCAGGACGACACTGCCATGATCGTCGTCGACTGCAGGAGCGGGGATAACAGGGACACCACGGAGGGGAAGCCCAGCCATGGCCTCATCCACCTCCAGATCAGTTGGCAGGGTGACAGATGCAGAATGGAAAGTAGGGGTTCCCACACCGAGGAAAAGGCGCACCATCTCTTGGCACGGTTTCCACACGGTCGACTCCCAGACCTCCTTGTGGCCGCCCAAGCCCTCGGCCATGGCCGCAAAGACGGCGGTGGCGTCGACGCGGCGGACGTCCCAGCCTTCGAACGTGCTGAGGCGGCGGATCTTGGCCGCCTGCTGGAGGACGAGGCCGAACGTGTTGGCCTTGATCTCGCGCACGGCGCGCTCGAGCATGGCCGCCATCTCGGCCTCGCCGACGGCGCCCTCCCGCTCCGCCCGCAGGTAGTCGTGCATCTCGGGGAGGCCGATGGCGCGGCGCACGCCGCGGGTGTAGTCGGCGCCCTCGTCGAAGGCGGCGCGCGTCTCGTCCACCAGGCCGCGCCGCAGCATGTCGTCGACGCGCAGGCCGGTGTACCACTCCATCATCCCCGGCGCGGCGTCGAGCCAGAGGAAGAGGCAGTCGTGGGCGCCGCGGAACGCGGCGCCGTCGGCCTCCACCAGCGCCTCGATGTAGGTGTTGGACCCGCCGGCAACGACGGGGAGGCGGCCCGTGGAGAGGACGCGGGAGATGGCGGCCTCGGCCTCGCGGCGGAAGTCCTCGGCGGTGAAGTCGGCGTCGGGGTGCACGCCGCCGAGGAGGTGGTGCGGCACGCCGGCGCTCTCCTCCTCGGTGACCTTGTTGGTGAGTATGGGCACGCCGTCGTACACCTGGATCTTGTCGGAGTTGATGACCTCGCCGCCGAAGCGCTTGGCGAGGGAGATGGCGAGCTTGGACTTTCCGGTGGCCGTGGCTCCAAGCACGAAAACAACCTTGGGCTTGGGGGACTGGGTATTCACGCCCTTGCACTCCATTGATCAGCAGCTGCTCATGGAACAATACGAGGCAACCCATGGTTACTGTTATTCACTTAGAGAAGAACGTGCATGCATAGTTAATTTAACCAAATGATAAGTGCCACACGATTAGGTGCGTGGCTCTCCAGTCCTACGTTTTTCGATGGCAATTCTAATCACACAAGGTTGGCAATTTACAGTGACAGACTTCTCTCTATACATAGGGAAAAATACATATATACATATGTACAACCTTGTAAATTGGCATACACAAACAATAAATTAGATTAATATAGGTGAACAGAAGCACAAAGTAATTTGATGTGCAAGTAAACCATGCGTTAAACAACTCCAAGAACATTGCTAAGATAAAAGGAATGACTGATATATCGTCTACGATGGAGCAAGCTTGGCAAGATGTGTGGGATGCCGCACCATCACATACACAATGTGTAATGGATTGTAGTACCTACGACACCCTTCCAACGGACTGAGATCCAGTGACTTGCCTCTAGCAAGTCACGTTGTAACTGGCTCCCTTTCATCAGCCCTCCAAACAACATCTAACGGACAGCAGTGACCCGAAGCAAAAGAGGCCTGGGCATCCATCCAACACAGCTAAACAAAGAAAATGCTTCAGCCTTGGTCGTTCAGTCACTAGATAATACAATCAACAGTTTTTATTCAGCTAACAATACGAATGTAACAGTACTAACAGCTTATATATGTACTAAATAAAAGAATATGGCAGAGATAAGATAACAATTTTTTTTCAGAGATAAGCTACAGTTCCTTTTTTGCAGAGAATGAATCAGAAAGTTAGTAGAGATAAGCTACAGTTTTGTAGAAATAAACTACAGTTTTTTTCAAAGAATGAATCTACTTAGAAGAGAGAATATGTTAGTACAGAAATAAGAAGAGATAAGCTACAGCTTTCACTTTGTGTACTTCTCACTCCCACACAGTACAGAAATTAGCAAAGATAACCTACAGTTTTTCTTTCACCTAGTGTACTTCTCACTCCCACATAGTACAGAAATTAACAAAGCTTAGCAGAGATAAACAATATGTAACTACTGTCCAGAAATTAGCATAGATAAGCTACATTTTTTGCAGAAAATTGAAAAGCAATAGTAAGCAATATTGCCATCCTTCCATACAACACACCTTTCTTCAGATGTCTTAACAGACAACAAGCCACTTGTCATTGAAATTCATAAGATCTTGTACAATTTCGGAACCAAGTGGTACCACTGAAACAATGATCCAAGGGTAGAAATTGGCCATTTCACTTGTACAATTAGGCCACAAAATACTATGGTTAGCCCCAAAATAATATAGTTAACCATGTCCAAAATACGATCTAACGAACTTGCATGCTAGAACATATCAGCATCATCACAAGGTGTAGCCGACAAGACCTGCTGGGTGAAACTGATGATGCCATTCCATTCTTGAAGCTCCAAATCTGTTCCTTTGTTGTTTTCATACCTCTTCACTTGTACTTGAGGCTGCACACCATCCTTTTTATTTGGAGCTTCTCCTTCCTTTTTCTTTTGTTGGACACCATCTTTTTTCTTTTGTTGGACACCATCCTTTTTCTTTTGTTGCTGCCAATGAAAAGTATACTAATTAGTTTACAAATGAACAACACAACATAGCATGTACCGTTGGCAACATACCTTTGCTCCTTTTGTTGTTGGTGCAGTAGCTTTACTTGATTTGCGCTTCCTCTTGAGTAACTTATCGAGCCAAGTTTGTTTTCTCCTTAAGTTTGATGATTGAACCTCTTTTTTCTTCAGCCGTGCAGAACTAAGTATTTCCTGCACTTTTGGGTCAACATTTTCTTTGTCTTTATATGGTTCACTCATAGCACTAGTGGCTGCATTGAGTAAATCCTCTATGTGTGGAGCAACACCATCAAGTGCACTTTCCAGTAGCACACAACATTCCGGAGAGTTGGCTGATTTATGTGCCATATTGTGAAACTTATAAGACAGGTCCTTGTATCGAAGTTGAGCTTCCAATTTTGGATTTTCTATCACGTTCCTTCCTTGCCTATCTTGTATACTTCCATTGCGCGCTTCTCTAGTCCATCTCTTTAGAATATAATGCTTTGGCAACGTCTTTATATTCATCAAGTCAAGAACTTTTAGACCATGTCCACACAATATCCCTGTCCTATTGAACATTGCACAACTACAAGAAACCGTTTGAGTCAAAGGATCACCTACAACTATGCGCTCCTCCTCAAACTCTAAATCACCGTGCAAACTCCCAATGGCAACAGCAAATTTGTTATTTCCATCCAATACTCTACAACATGCAGCCATGGATCTTTCATACTCACCTTGGAAAGCTTCAAAAATAATTGGAGTGTACACTTTGCTTGCTTGCACCAACATAGGGGTGCACATCTTAATTCTTGGCAACTTCTTCCTCGCCTCAAATTCCGAATCCAATTCCTTTGTTCTTTTGACTTCCACCGTCCTCTCAAAATGCATCAAGAATCGAACAATATGAAAATCTGATTTCAAATGATTCTTCAACGCATTGTTGAAGCTCTCACTTAATTGTGTACTTCTCACTCCCAAACTAAATACATCTCTCATATAACATTCAGCCCATTTTTCTTTCACCTTATAGATACTATCCAACCAAGTTTGCTTATGCACTTTTAGCCTCATATTGTCAAACGCTTCTTGAAACGCTGCCTTGTCCTCATAGCCATACATACAAGCACTAAAATCAGTGAGAATATGAGACTCTTCTTCTTCTTCCACTTCATCTCTCTCTTCAACTTCATCTTCCTCTTCGCCTTTCACTGGAGATAAATGTTTGCAAGCATTTTGCATTATGTGGAAGGTGCACAATCCATGATATGATTCCGTGAAGACTCTCTCTATGGCTTTCCCCATTGCTATATCTTGATCTGTATAAATAGTCTTAGGTTGCCTTCCATTGTGCGCGGCTAGAAATGTCTCGAAGAGCCATATAAATGAGTCACGTGTTTCATCAAACATCAATGCAGCACCAAAAATGGTTGTTTCTCTAAACTGGTTGAGCCCAAGAAAAATACCAAATGGCCTATACTCTTTGTTTGTGCCAAATGTGGTGTCAAATGTGACAACATCACCAAAGTGTGCATAGTCAAGTAGCATTTTAGCATCAACCCAGAATATGTTGGCTATATTCTCCTCACAATCCAACTGCAAAGCATATTGGAATGATGGATTCTCGGCTATTTTGTCATGGAAAAACTTCAACATACTACCGGCTTGCCCATAAGCCAACTCTCTCTGCCGCTTGCTTCGCAAATGATTCTTTTGGTCACGGCAAGTGTAACCAAGGTTCAGCGGCCCACCAACTTTACGACAAGCAAACTCATGTGAAGCTTTTGGCATAATTCCAGAATCATCAGCTGTTTCTATCTCGAAGGCTTGTTGTTCTGAAATCTTCCTTTGTGATGCCAACAAGTGGCGGGTTTGTGGCAATTGAAGGTAGTGGTTGTGTTCCAGCTCTACGTCGGTAACTTCATAATTTTCTGCAGCTCGATCCAATCTAATAACCATCTGAACTCTACAGTTAGTTCTTGTTTCAGCTCTGAAACGTTTTGGCTCACGATCAGTTTGCCCTTTCCGTCTAATGCCCTCATTGGAACAAACAAATCTGCATGAAGTCGCCTTTCCATCAAATTTGCTTTTGTTGGTGCATCTTTTCCTCACATCAAAACCTATGTGACCCCCATATTCTAGCCAAAACACCCAAGCCTCATGTGAATCTCTGAATCTCATACCAACTTGAGGTGTCCTTTTGCTAATTTCTGTCATTGCACAAACCAAATTCTGCCAAAATTCAAGAATACATGTACAATTAGTGGCGGACCGATCTGATGACTAAACAATGCAGAAGACAACCACATATGCAAAAAGAATGGTTGTTATTCATAGTACATATACAGGATTTGGTTGTTATGCACAATACATGTCAATTTCCATCAGAGAAATTTAAAAGCTACTTTACATTGCTACTTGTAAATTTCCATCAATACATAATTTAGATTTGCTACTTGCCAATGTCAATTTCCATGCTTTCACGGTACTTGTCATTGAAATTCAAAACAATACACGGTACATGTCAATTTCCATCAGTATAATTCAAAAACTACTTGTCATTGCAGAGAAGCATCAAACAATATTCACATGCTTTCACTGTACAGTTTTCTTCAGATCATATATTAAGAGATAACAAGCACAGTACTGAATTTCAATGAAAAAAATTCTTAGTACAGTTCAATTTAAGGGAATCTATTCAAATCCACTATCTGCACAATCGGTGGCGCAGCTGATCGGCCTCACTCACCTGGTAGCTGGTGGGAGGAGATGGGATTAGGGTAGGGTCGCCTCACTCACCTGGCAGCTAGAGGGCCGGCGTCGGGGAGGGGCGGGCGGGTCCGAGCGACGTGAGCAAGGAGGTCGGCCGGCGCAGCTGATCTACGGCGGCACTCCTCCCTGGCCTGCGCGGGCGGCACTCCTCCTCAATCTGCGGCGGCGCTCCTCTTCGATCTGCGGCGGACCTCCTCCCCGGCCCGCGCGACGCTTGCAGCAGCAGCTTCCCGGCCTGTCGGGGCACTCCTCCCTGGCCCTCACGGCCGCGGGGCGCTGCCTACCCTCCGCGGCGACGGCGCTCGGCTGCTCCGAGCCGGCTCTTCGCGCCAAAGCCGTCCTTGTCCTCCTTTTCCCCGCCACAAACCCCTGCTAGATGGGTGCCTGGACATAAGTGTGAGCCTTTTTTGCTTTCCTTCATTGCTATCCCTTGGATGTGGTTTCAACGGCAGATGATTGGGGGCCAGTTACAACGTGACTTGCTGAAGACAAGTCACTGGATCTCAGTCCCCTTCCAACTGTACATAAGTTGAATATATACATATTCAAGTCCGAATTCACCAAATATATGAGTTCTAATAAGGTCTAACACGAAGTAGTACAAATTGTGCCATGATAATTTTCAATACACTATCACAATGAGACATTTTTTTTCTTCAAAAAATGTGACTAATATAACTAATCATCAAAGAATAGATGACCGTACATCCTTATTTCTCAACTTGTTCTACACTAAATAATCATGAACAAAAAAGGTTTGTTAGTAGCAAGCCAGTAGATCTAGATCTACAACAAAAAACATAAAATTTTCAGCACTTCGCGGATACCATTCTATCATATGATAACATGTAGATGAGCAGATCTAAAATCAACCAGCCTGAGTTCACATGCATGATCTTAGTTTAAAATTTCGAACTCCATGTTTTAATCGGATGTTGATCACCAGATGATGATGTTTGCTCGCTTCAGTTATACGTACATAGGATAAAAATTAAACCATGGTTAATTTTTTTGAGGGTAACAATGTTTAATTGTTTGTTCTCTAAAACAAAACCACAAACTGGATCTAGAATATAAAAAAATCACAAGCATATGATGAGAGGATTCAGGACGAGCACAAGTGACCCCTAAATGCTTAAAAAAGCTACAGTAATTTTCTTGTATACTCCGTCCGTTCACAAATATAAGATGTTTTATTTTTTCTGATTCAAATGTATATAGACGCATTTTACTGTCTTTGTTCATTCATTTCGTATGTAGTCTATATTGAAATATCCAAAACATCCTATATTTGTGAACGGAGAGAATATATGTTTAGTTGCTTACCAGGATGAGGGGACCCACGAGCTAGCTAGCCGTGGAATATCTTTGCACGGTGGTCGCCGGCCGCCGGAGTTTCTAACTCAGAGAGCTAGTCTAGCTAGGTTGCCTTCTGGGTTGATGGATCAGGAAAGAACGATGATTGGGTGATCACAACGAGGTTAACTCTCCTGTATTTATAGGCAGCTTGGCATCAGAACCCAATGCCTGATCCAAGCTTACCGTTACCTGAAATTGGAATAACATAAAAATGTTCCATTTTTTAGCGTACATTAATTGGGATCTAATTATTCAAATTCAGAATGTCAAACATTCACAGGTATACACATTTTTTTTTGCGGGTCACAGGTATACACATGATATATAAGCCTCGAGATATAGTATATAGCAGTACATATACTTACCCATATACCGATATACGATCATTAGTGACATGATTTAAAGGCTTCCATCTAGATTGTAGTAAGATAAGAATCCATTAATTATCTGCCATTTATATGCCCATATATGAATGTATATCCAATATTACCTATCAAATGTACGGTATGCGGGGAAATTAGCTAGTTAATGTCTTTTTTAGTTGCTAGTTTTTTTGCAGGAACTTTTTTAGTTGCTAATTAATGTATTAAGGATGGAAAGAAACACATGCAGTTCAAACACTACAATATGAAAGTAGGAGAAGACAACGAATATTGTGAAATCATGGCAGTTAAATGTTTTCAAGTATGTACTCAAATTTGAACTAAAACCACAACACTTATTTTGAAACGAGGTAGTACTTCTCTAGTCATAGAGGTCAGTATACATGAACCGAGTTCATATGTGTATTCGAGAATTCCACAGCTCTCCACCGGTTTAAAAAATCCTAAGTAACGCAAAATGATTATTTTGGGCACCGATCTACAAGAATCAAATGCATCTTAACTACTTTTCTGTAAACTAAATTAAGATTAATACCAACTTTCAATAAAAAATGCAATTCCAGAACTTCTCTCCGTCACTATAAGAAACAAAAGATGACGGTCATAGGTAGATAACCGTCTCATTCCTACGGCACTTGACACGTCACTAGGTCCTAGTAAACCGGCGTTTAGTCAAGCGAATTCATGCTCAAAGAGTAGGTCTTTACCGTCCATTATTTGTCGATTGATTAACTTATAACAAGGGTGCACATATATAATCCGCAAACTGCATATAGAATAATGTAATTTGATGAAAGGTGTATTGTCATTAATTAACCAGAAGGAAGATTTCGGTTACAATACGATAATGAAGCATGTGTTTTGGAGATCTAACACAAATTATACAAGCATCTAATTCTACACTCAATTTTACGTTCATATTCCAAGGTTATAGGTTTACATTGCCCATGGTGTCTAATCTTCAAACAAGTTGTAGTGCGTATACAATGTTCCCTCGCATGGCCAAACCTTGGTCATAACAGAGACATATGCTCGCGGGGCCTATAGCTCACTTCATATGACATATTAGAAATAGAAAGTAAAAATACACCTTTCAAAGATTTCATTTCAGACAGCAATCACCTTGGCAATCACAGATCTGAAATCAGCTACTCGAAAATGCCACACCTTAGGTCTCCAATAGCATCCAACCGCCTAAAGTACATGCCATGCATGTCATTCAACTTTTCTTATGCTATTATCACCTAATAATTTGAGGCGATGAAAGGTGGTGAAAATTATCGATAAAGTCAAAACGAAGAGTTTAACATGCATAAACCCACAATCTCTATCAATGGACTATGTTACAATTTCTTGGCGTGCAGGAATGGCGTTGCCACGTGCGTTGCATTTCCCTCTGGCATTTCCTCAATTTCCATCATGGGGGTCATCGCTAACACCGCCGAAGGCTTACGCCCGGCCGGTGGCTCCTTCGACTATGGGTTTGAAGGTAGCGCCTCCTAACCTAGGGTTGGTGGCTGAGCTCCACGCTTAGATGGTGTCGGAGCTAAGTTTGGCAGATCCCTTGGTCGGGTACCTAAGCTAGGCTATGTGGCATGATGGTAACAAGGACACGGTATTTACCCAGATTCAGGGTCTCAAGAGGAGATAAAACCCTATATCCTGGTTGTGCTTTATTGCATTGGAGTGTATCAATAGTACAAGGTACTGGGAGTTTTCAATGTCTGTCTATAGTTTTGTTCTATCGACTAGCCCAGCCACGTCTTATATAAGATACCGGAGGCCTAGGATTACAAGAGTCCTAGTCGGCCACGTCGGTAGAGAGGAGTCCTACACGGATACAGTCCTTTTCTTGAACGTCAAGGCTTCTAGAGTCTTCTTTGTAGAGCGTCATGGGGCGCCCAAAGCGGCCTAGGACGGACACCGCCAGATGGGCTTGGACGTGCCACAGCCGCAGTCATCAGGCTCGTAGGTTTCCGTCACTCGTCCTATGGATGCGGCCACGTGGACCGGTGATGTCTACTATGCAACTTTTATTTCTTGTAGACTCTGATGGGCCTCCAAGCGTAGAGTTTTGTAGGACAACAACAAATTTCCCTTAAGTGGATGACCTAAGGTTTATCAATTCATGGGAGGTATAGGGTGAAGATGGTCTCTCTCAAACAACCACTACTGCAGGATGCTGCTAACGCGACACTACGATCAGAGACTCTTCGAGAAACTGTGTGCGATGCCATAATCGCAAACGGTGCTGTATGAAAACCGTCAGAAATGTGTAAAACGTTTGCGATGACGGATGCATCAAACACAGTTCAGGTTTTAGTTGTGTGTGCGATGAAGGGCATACGGTTCAGTTCAATGAACTGTTTGCGATGAGGATGAACAAAAGAAACGGGCAGCCTGATGGAGGCGTGTGCGATACACAACATACACTTCACTCAGATGAACTGTTTGTGATTAGGCAACACAAAAGAAACGGTCAGCCAGATCAAAGGTGTGTGCGATATACGACATGCGGTTCACTCGGATGAACTGTTTGCGTTGAGACATGAGAACATAAACGATTCAACTTAACAAGATGTCTGTGATACGCAGCAAACAAGTCTGTAATCAGAAATGTGTCTGAAGATCGATAAGAACACAGACGGTTGCTGCTAATAAAACGTGTGTGTTGTGTGATGAGATTGCACACACACACACACACGCACTTATAAGGACATGCTTGCATAACCAAATTAAACATCCGCTTACATAGGTGGCTACTACAACCATGGCATTTGCACACACCAAAGTAAACTATTACATGCATAATTACATAGGTGGCTACTACACACATGACATTTCCACACACACCAATAAAGTAAACTATATATTACATGCATGATTAACTAGCATAAACGTTCATCTGATCATCATCTACTTCTTGTGATGCTTGCTCTTCTTGTGGCTTGATTCGGGCTCGTCGATTTGGGTAACGAGGCACTTCCTCATGTCAACGATCTGCCTGTGCATCTCGTAGCATGTGTACATGCTCTTGGCCGCGAACCTGAGGTGAGGTTCATCCAGTTGCCACATCCAGGCCTTGTGCCAGGATACGGGACTTGTTCTCTGGGCATCCCGCTTCATCTTTTTGTAGTAGGGTCGATGATGGCCGAGGCGAGTTCGACCAGGGAGTCCTGCTTCGTGCTGTCCCAAACCCTGTAGTGGTCATGGATTTCGACAAGGTTCTTGTAGGCCAAGCCCGTAACACTGAGCGCTTTTACATTGTCTTTGGTATCCACCATGGCGAACTTGTAGTCGGTGCTGTTGACAAACCTGTTGAAACGGTCGCAAGGCTCTGTGGCCATGCAGTAGTGGTAGATGAGGACATGATGGCGCACGCACAACTGGGCGACGACAACCTTCTAATCAATGCCGGGACGACCGGCGGTGTACTAGAGGTCGATGCCGACCACCTTGTACTTGTCTCCAGCAAGCAACTGCTCAACGCTGTTGATGCAGTCATCCACCATGGCCGGGTCGATGGTGTACACCGCCGAGAGATCCGTCTCCCTCGCGTGGGTCTCCACTCTATGCTCGCCGAACTCCATTGGAGCGCCACCGGACATCCCCTCTCTATGTGTCGTTGTGGGTGTGCTTGTCGTGTTGTGGGGCGCAATTGAAAGGTTAAAGAGACTAAGGTTATAATGGCCGCGGGAATTAAAGGGGAAGCCGGATGGCCAAGAATATCGACAGGCCCTGATGGCAGTTCTAATCTGCAGCGCGTAATGAAGGAAATATGCCCTAGAGGCAATAATAAAGTTATTATTTATTTCCTTATATCATGATAAATGTTTATTATTCATGCTAGAATTGTATTAACCGGAGACATAATACATGTGTGAATACATAGACAAACAGAGTGTCACTAGTATGCCTCTACTAGACTAGCTCGTTAATCAAAGATGGTTATGTTTCCTAACCATGAACAAAGAGTTGTTATTTGATTAACGAGGTCACATCATTAGTTGAATGATCTGATTGACATGACCCATTCCATTAGCTTAGCACCCGATCATTTAGTATGTTGCTATTGCTTTCTTCATGACTTATACATGTTCCTATGACTATGAGATTATGCAACTCCCGTTTACCGGAGGAACACTTTGGGTACTACCAAACGTCACAACGTAACTGGGTGATTATAAAGGAGTACTACAGGTGTCTCCAAAGGTAGATGTTGGGTTGGCGTATTTCGAGAATAGGATTTGTCACTCCGATTGTCGGAGAGGTATCTCTGGGCCCTCTCGGTAATGCTCATCACATAAGCCTTGCAAGCACTGCAACTAATATGTTAGTTGTGAGATGATGTATTACGGAACGAGTAAAGAGACTTGCCAGTAACGAGATTGAACTAGGTATTGGATACCGACGATCGAATCTCGGGCAAGTAACATACCGATGACAAAGGGAACAACGTATGTTGTTATGCGGTCTGACCGATAAAGATCTTCATAGAATATGTAGGAGCCAATATGGGCATCCAGGTCCCGCTATTGGTTATTGACCGGAGACGTGTCTCGGTCATGTCTACATTGTTCTCGAACCGTAGGGTCCGCACGCTTAACGTTACGATGACAGTTATTATGAGTTTATGCATTTTGATGTACCGAAGGTTGTTCGGAGTCCCGGATGTGATCACGGACATGACGAGGAGTCTCGAAATGGTCGAGACATAAAGATTGATATATTGGAAGCCTATGTTTGGACATCAGAAGTGTTCCGGGTGAAATCGGGATTTTACCGGATTACCGGGAGGGTTACCGGAACCCCCCGGGAGCCAAATGGGCCTACGTGGGCTTTAGTGGAAAGGTGAGAGGGCAGCCCACAAGGGCTGTGCGCCTCCCCCCTCCCGCTAGTCCTATTAGGACTAGGAGAAGGGGCCGGCCACCCTCTCTCTTTCTCCCCCTTTGGGGAATCCTATTAGGAATAGGATTTGGGGGAGGAGTCGTACTCCCGGTAGGAGTAGGACTCCTCCTGCGCCTCCTAGCTTGGCCGGCCAGCCCTCCCCCTCTCATCCTTTATATACGGGGGCAGGGGACACCCCATGACACACAAGTTGATCCTTGAGATCGTTCCTTAGCCGTGTGCGGTGCCCCCTGCCACCAAATTCCACCTCGATCATATCGTTGTAGTGCTTAGGCGAAGCCCTGCGTCGGTAGAACATCAAGATCGTCACCACGCCGTCGTGCTGACGGAACTCCTCCCCGAAGCTTTGCTGGATCGGAGCCCGGGGATTGTCATCGAGCTGAACGTGTGCTAAGAACTCGGAGGTGCCGGAGTAACGGTGCTTGGATCGGTCGGATCGGGAAGAAGACGTACGACTACTTCCTCTACGTTGTGTAAACGCTTCCGTTGTGATCTACAAGGGTACGTAGATCAGACTCTCCCCCTCGTTGCTATGCATCACCATGATCTTGCGTGTGCGTAGGAATTTTTTTGAAATTACTACGTTCCCCAACAGTGGCATCCGAGCCTAGGTTTTATGGTTTGATGTTATTTGCACGAGTAGAACGCAAGTGAGTTGTGGGCGATACAAGTCATACTGCCTACCAGCATGTCATACTTTGGTTCGGCGGCATTGTTGGACGAGATGACCCGGACCAACCTTACGCGTACGCTTACGCGAGACCGGTTCCCTCGACGTGCTTTGCACATAGATGGCTTGCGGGCGACTGTCTCTCCAACTTTAGTTGAACCGAGTGTGGCTACGCCCGGTCCTTGAGAAGGTTAAAACGGAGTCTATTTGACGAACTATCGTTGTGGTTTTGATGCGTAGGTGAGATGAGTTCTTACTTAAGCCCGTAGCAGCCACGTAAAATTTGCAACAACAAAGTAGAGGACGTCTAACTTGTTTTTGCAGGGCATGTTGTGATGTGATATGGTCAAAACATGATGAGTTATAAGTTGTTGTATGAGATGATCATGTTTTGTAACCAAGTTATCGGCAACTGGCAGGAGCCATATGGTTGTCGCTTTATTGTATGCAATGCAATCGCGATGTAATGCTTTACTTTATTACTAAGCGGTAGTGATAGTTGTGGAAGCATAAGATTGGCGAGACGACAACGATGCTACGATGGAGATCAAGGTGTCACGCTAGTGACGATGGCGATCATGACGGTGCTTCGGAGATGGAGATCACAAGCACAAGATGATGATGGCCATATCATATCACTTATATTGATTGCATGTGATGTTTATCCTTTTATGCATCTTATCTTGCTTTGATTGACGGTAGCATTATAAGATGATCTCTCACTAAATTATCAAGAAATGTTCTCCCTGAGTATGCACCGTTGCCAAAGTTCATCGTGCCCAGACACCACGTGATGATCGGGTGTGATAAGCTCTACGTCCATCTACAACGGGTGCAAGCCAGTTTTGCACACACAGAATACTCAGGTTAAACTTGACGAGCCTAGCATATGCAGATATGGCCTCGGAACACGGAGACCGAAAGGTCGAGCGTGAATCATATAGTAGATATGATCAACATAACGATGTTCACAATTGAAAACTACTCCATCTCACGTGATGATCGGTTATGGTTTAGTTGATTTGGATCACGTGATCACTTAGAGGATTAGAGGGATATCTATCTAAGTGGGAGTTCTTAAGTAATATGATTAATTGAACTTAAATTTATCATGAACTTAGTCCTGGTAGTATTTTGCAAATTATGTTGTAGATCAATAGCTCGCGTTGTTGCTTCCCTGTGTTTATTTTGATATGTTCCTAGAGAAAATTGTGTTGAAAGATGTTAGTAGCAATGATACGGATTGGATCCGTGATCTGAGGTTTATCCTCATTGCTGCACAGAAAAATTATGTCCTTGATGCACCGCTAGGTGACAGACCTATTGCAGGAGCAGATGCAGACGTTATGAACGTTTGGCTAGCTCAATATGATGACTACTTGATAGTTTAGTGCACCATGCTTAATGGCTTAGAATCGGGACTTCAAAGACGTTTTGAACGTCATGGACCATATGAGATGTTCCAGGAGTTGAAGTTAATATTTCAAGCAAATACCCGAGTTGAGAGATATGAAGTCTCCAACAAGTTCTATAGCTAAAAGATGGAGGAGAATCGCTCAACTAGTGAGCATGTGCCCAGATTGTCTGAGTACTACAATCGCTTGAATCAAGTGGGAGTTAATCTTCCAGATAAGATAGTGATTGACAGAATTCTCTAGTCACCATCACCAAGTTAGTAGAACTTCGTGATGAACTATAATATGCAAGGGATGACAAAAGTAATTCCCAAGCTCTTCGTGATGCTGAAATCAATGAAGGTAGAAATCGAGAAAAACATCAAGTGTTGATGGTTGACAAGACCACTAGTTTCAAGAAAAGGGCAAAGGGAAGAAGAAGGGGAACTTCAAGAAGAACGGCAAGCAAGTTGCTGCTCAGGAGAAGAAACCCAAGTCTGGTCCTAAGCCTGAGACTAAGTGCTTCTACTGCAAAGGGACTGGTCACTGGAAGCGGAACTGCCCCAAGTATTTGGCGGATAAGAAGGATGGCAAAGTGAACATAAGTATATTTGATATACATGTTATTGATGTGTACTTTACTAGTGTTTATAGCAACCCCTCAGTATTTGATACTAGTTCAGTTGCTAAGAGTAGTAACTCGAAACAGGAGTTGCAGAATGAACAGAGACTAGTTAAGGGTGAAGTGACGATGTGTGTTGGAAGTGGTTTCAAGATTGATATGATCATCATCGCACACTTCCCTATACTTTCGGGATTAGTGTTGAACCTAAATAAGTGTTATTTGGTGTTTGCGTTGAGCATGAATATGATTTGATCATGTTTATTGTAATACGGTTATTCATTTAAGTAAAAGAATAAATTGTTGTTCTGTTTACATGAATAAAACCTTATATGGTAACACACCCAATGAAAATAGTTCATTGGATCTCGATCGTAGTGATACACATAATCATAATATTGAAACCAAAAGATGCAAAGTTAATAATGATAGTGCAACTTATTTGTGGCACTGCCGTTTAGGTCATATTGGTGTAAAGCGCATGAAGAAACTCCATGCTAATGGGATTTTGGAATCACTTGATTATGAATCACTTGATGCTTGCGAACCATGCCTCATGGGCAAGATGACTAAGACTCCGTTCTCCGGAGCGAGCAACTGACTTATTGGAAATAATACATACTGATGTATGCAGTCCGATTAGTGTTAAGGCTCACGGCAAGTATCGTTATTTTCTGAACTTCACAGATGATTTGAGCAGATATGGGTATATCTACTTGATGAAACATAAGTCTGAAACGTTTGAAAAGTTCAAAGAATTTCAGAGTGAAGTGGAAAATCATCGTGACAAGAAAATAAAGTTTCTACGATCTAATCGCGGAGACAAATATTTGAGTTACGAGTTTGGTCTTCAATTAGAACAATGTGGAATAGTTTCACAAACTCACGCCACCTGGAACACCACAGCATAATGGTGTGTCCGAACGTCATAACCGTACTTTATTGGATATAGTGCAATCTATGATGTTTCTTACTGACTTACCACTATCGTTTTTGGGGTCGTGCATTAGAGACAGCTGCATTCATGTTAAAAGGGGCACCATCTATATCCATCGAGACGACGCCTTATGAACTATGGTTTGGCAAGAAACCAAAGTTGTCGTTTCTTGAAGTTTGGGGTTGCGATGCTTATGAGAAAAGGTTTCATCCTGATAAGCTCAAACCCAAATCGGAGAAATACGTCTTCATAGGATACCCAAAGGAGACTGTTGGGTACACCTTCTATCATAGATCCTAAGGCAAGTCATTCGTTGCTTATAATGGATCCTTTCTAGAGAAGGAGTTTCTCTTGAAAGAAGTGAGTGGGAGGAAAGTAGAAAATTGATAAGGTAATTGTACCTTCTACCTTATTGGAAAGTAGTTCATCACAAAAATCTGTTCTTGTGACTACTACACCAATTAGTGAGGAAGCTAATGATGATGATCATGTAACTTCAGATCAAGTTACTATCGAATCTCGTAGGTAAACCAGAGTGAGATCCGCACCAGAGTGGTACGGTAATCCTGTTCTGGAGGTCATGTTACTTGACCATGACAAACCTACGAACTATGAGGAAGCGATGATGAGCCCAGATTCCGCGAAATGGTTTGAGGCCATGAAATCTGAGATATGATCCATGTATGAGAACAAAGTTTGGACTTTGGTTGACTTGCCCGATGATCGGCAAGCAATTGAGAATAAATGGATCTTCAAGAGGAAGACGGACGCTGATAGTAGTGTTACTATCTACAAAGCTAGAATTGTCGCAAAAGGTTTTCGACAAGTTCAAGGTGTTGACTACGATGAGAGCTTCCCACTCGTATCTATGCTTGAGTCTGTCCGAATCATGTTAGTAATTGCCGCATTTTATGAAATCTGGCAAATGGATAAACAAAACTGCATTCCTTAATGGATTTATTAAAGAAGAGTTGTATATGATGCAACAGAAGGTTTTGTCAATCCGAAAGGTGCTAACAAAATGTGCAAGCTCCAGCGATCCATCTGTGGACTGGTGCAAGCATCTCGGAGTTGGAATATACGCTTTGATGAGTTGATCAAAGCATGTAGTTTTATACAGACTTGCGGTGAAGCCTGTATTTACAAGAAAGTGAGTGGGAGCACTACAACATTTCTGATAAGTATATGTGAATGACATATTGTTGATCGGAAATAATGTAGAATTATTCTGTAAGCATAAAGGAGTGTTTGAAAGGAGTTTTTCAAAGAAAGACTCCGGTGAAGCTGCTTACATATTGATCTTCAAGATCTATAGAGATAGATCAAGACGCTTGATAAGTTTTTTCAATGAGTACATACCTTGACAAGATTTTGAAGTAGTTCAAAATGGAGCAGTCAAAGAAAGAGTTCTTGCCTGTATTATAAGGTGTGAAGTTGAGTAAGACTCAAAGCCCGACCACGGCAGAAGATAGAAAGAGAATGAAAGTCATTCCCTATGCCTTGGCCATAGGTTCTATAAAGTATGTCATGCTGATCTATTGTATACCCTGCACTGATTTGGCAAGGTTGTACAATAGTGATCTAGGAGTAGATCACTGGACAGCGGTCAGAATTATCCTTAGTGAAATAAGGATATGTTTCTCGATTATGGACGTGATAAAAAGGTTCGTCGTAAAGGGTTACGCCGATGCAAGTTTTGACACTAATCTAGATGACTCTAAGTCTCGGTCTAGATACATATTGAAAGTGAGAGCAATTAGCTAGAGTAGCTCCATGCAGAGCATTGTTGACATAGAAATTTGCAAAATACATGTGGATCTGAATGTGGCAGACCCGTTGACTAAGATTATCTCACAAGCAAAACATGATCACACCTTAGTACCCTTTGGGTGTTAATCACATAGCGATGTGAACCAGATTACTGAATCTAGTAAACCCTTTGGGTGTTGGTCACATGGCGATGTGAACTATGGGTGTTAATCACATGATGATGTGAACTATCGATGTTAATCACATGGTGATGTGATCTAGATTATTGACTCTAGTGCAAGTGGGAGACTGAAGGAAATATGCCCTAGAGGCAATAATAAAGTTATTATTTATTTCCTTATATCATGATAAATGTTTATTATTCATGCTAGAATTGTATTAACCGGAGACATAATACATGTGTGAATACATAGACAAAGAGAGTGTCACTAGTATGCCTCTACTAGACTAGCTCGTTAATCAAAGATGGTTATGTTTCCTAACCATGAACAAAGAGTTGTTATTTGATTAACGAGGTCACATCATTAGTTGAATGATCTGATTGACATGACCCATTCCATTAGCTTAGCACCCGATCGTTTATTATGTTGCTATTGCTTTCTTCATGACTTATACATGTTCCTATGACTATGAGATTATGCAACTCCCGTTTACCGGAGGAACACTTTGGGTACTACCAAACGTCACAACGTAACTGGGTGATTATAAAGGAGTACTACAGGTGTCTCCAAAGGTAGATGTTGGGTTGGCGTATTTCGAGAATAGGATTTGTCACTCCGATTGTCGGAGAGGTATCTCTGGGCCCTCTCGGTAATGCTCATCACATAAGCCTTGCAAGCACTGCAACTAATATGTTAGTTGTGATATGATGTATTACGGAACGAGTAAAGAGACTTGCCAGTAACGAGATTGAACTAGGTATTGGATACCGACGATCGAATCTCGGGCAAGTAACATACCGATGACAAAGGGAACAACGTATGTTGTTATGCGGTCTGACCGATAAAGATCTTCATAGAATATGTAGGAGCCAATATGGGCATCCAAGTCCCGCTATTGGTTATTGACCGGAGACGTGTCTCGGTCATGTCTACATTGTTCTCGAACCGTAGGGTCCGCACGCTTAACGTTACGATGACAGTTATTATGAGTTTATGCATTTTGATGTACCGAAGGTTGTTCGGAGTCCCGGATGTGATCACGGACATGACAAGGAGTTTCGAAATGGTCGAGACATAAAGATTGATATATTGGAAGCCTATGTTTGGACATCGGAAGTGTTCCGGGTGAAATCGGGATTTTACCGGATTACCGGGAGGGTTACCGGAACCCCCCGGGAGCCAAATGGGCCTATGTGGGCTTTAGTGGAAAGGTGAGAGGGCAGCCCACAAGGGCTGTGCGCCTCCCCCCTCCCCCTAGTCCTATTAGGACTAGGAGAAGGGGCCGGCCACCCTCTCTCTCTCTCTCCCCCTTTGGGGAATCCTATTAGGAATAGGATTGGGGGGAGGAGTCGTACTCCCGGTAGGAGTAGGACTCCTCCTGCGCCTCCTAGCTTGGCCGGCCAGCCCTCCCCCTCTCATCCTTTATATACGGGGGCAGGGGACACCCCATGACACACAAGTTGATCCTTGAGATCGTTCCTTAGCCGTGTGCGGTGCCCCCTGCCACCAAATTCCACCTCGATCATATCGTTGTAGTGCTTAGGCGAAGCCCTGCGTCGGTAGAACATCAAGATCGTCACCACGCCGTCGTGCTGACGGAACTCCTCCCCGAAGCTTTGCTGGATCGGAGCCCGGGGATTGTCATCGAGCTGAACGTGTGCTAAGAACTCGGAGGTGCCGGAGTAACGGTGCTTGGATCGGTCGGATCGGGAAGAAGACGTACGACTACTTCCTCTACGTTGTGTCAATGCTTCCGTTGTGATCTACAAGGGTACGTAGATCAGACTCTCCCCCTCGTTGCTATGCATCACCATGATCTTGCATGTGCGTAGGAAATTTTTTGAAATTACTACGTTCCCCAACACGTAACTCCAGCGTGCCGCCCGTAACTGCATCGCGTGGCAACGTGCGCGGTGCAACCGCATGCATACGGGGCCCCCGACATGATCATGCGCACGCCCAACAGTTGGTAGAGCAGAGCGCTCCGTGGCCACGTCAACGGCGAGCAACCATATGCATATAGCAGTTGAACACGCAAGGAAAAGACGTCCACAAGCCGAGCTCCCCGACGGACGCGAGCAGAGTGCGCCAACGGACGCGTGTAGAGCGCGCCGCAGCGCCTAACGACGAGCACAGCGCGCTGCGGCGCCTAACAGCGGGATAGACTTTCATTCAAGCCAATCAAAATAAGACTAGAATGGACATGTCTGCATTGAGCAAAGGGATCACACATGTCTGTATTGACTGGAACGAGAATGCAATAGCAAAATAAGAATTAAGGCCATGCTGATGCGATCGCAGTTGTGGTTACAGGAGGCAAGAAGAAATATGCATCCATCAACGTTCGACCTCCTCCTCCTCAACTCAGTGCGCCAGCCGGGCCACCGACCGGCGGCTAAGGAGCGGCGGCTTGTGTGGCGAGGTCAAGGTGCTTCTCAACTAAGGCATCCAAGGCTTCCAGCCGGCTGAAGAAGGCCAACGTTGTAGCCTCCTCACTGGCCTTGTAGATACCTATGTACACGATTCGTTCATACACATGGATGTGTAGGTCGCCTGTTTCTTGTACGGCAAGGCGCCTCATGGCGTGCGCGACCTCCAGGTGGACATTCTTCGTGGCATCGGCGGGCAGTCGCAGGGCCACCAGTGCTTCAAAGAGGTTCCGACCATGGAGGCCGATTAGGGTGGCAGGCAATGAGGAGCCCAGGGCGCGTGGGCTAGAGGACTACAGCGATGTCGTCCGCGAGATTCTTGACGATGATGAACCTGTTGGTGCTGCAAACGATCATCTGGTCCAACTGAGAGTCGTAGCTGGCGTCGACGGCGGCCATCCACCACCCGGTCACCAACACCGTATGGGGACGATCCACGATGCCATGCCGCCGGCTGGCGTCGTGGACCATCTGGCACAGCCGCTGGCTGCTCATCGCGCATCGCCACCATGGGTTTGGAGTGGGCACTTTTGTGCTTATTAGTGTAGGTGCTTAGGCAAATGCTTAGGTGTGTATGATGTGGTAGATGCATTGGAATGGAGGGTCGCCTTTATATCAGTGCAAACTGCGTTGCATTCACATCGTGCTGCCTCTTTTCCCGGTCCTCCCATTACTTCCCTCATGCATTCACACGATGCTAATTGAAGGAGGATGCATCATTGGCCGTTCAACATTTCGGGAACCGCTACCCTCTCCCTCGTTCGCATTAAAGCCGTATCGGGAACTGCACCGAGCGTTGTCAAATCGAATAGTACTGCGCCGCCCCGCTAGTGATTCACATGGGTCATCCAAAATAACCGTTTGTGTTCAAGAGATGCACAAATCCTGCTCTCACTTTGCATACGGGTGTTCTATCTGAAACCATCATGCTTGTTGTGAGAAGCTCTGATTTGTGAGAAGCATATACCCAAACCTGCCTCAAATGGGACAAAAACTTTACCATGACATGTTGACGTGCCTCCATGATAGCATGCCAAGTTTCATGAATTTCAGACGAGTTTTGGATTTACTAGAATTTGAAAACCAGGTATCTCAATGTTTGCGGCCGAGTGACGATGGCAAGGTGTTTGACATTAATTCCCATTTCTTGCATGGGACCTAAGCATGCACCCAAGGACCAAAGATTTGATTTTTCAACCAATTTATATGCACTGGAGTATGTGAATGTAGTTCAAATTTGAATTATGCAAATAAATGCATTGAAAACTCACTTAATGCATAAAATGTCCAAACGAACCCCAAAAAATCACAAAAATAACACAACACTCCTGTTGTTCTATGTTGACACGAGAAAAAATTTGAAAGCAATAAGAGGCAATGGATATTGTTTTACCCCCAAAGTTGGGGCGTTCCCTACCGAAACCATCATGCTTGTTGTGAGAAGCTCTGGTTTGTGAGAAGCATATACCCAAACCTGCCCCAAATGGGACAAAAACTTTGCCATGACATGTTGATGCCGCTCCATGATAGCATGCCAAGTTTCATGAATTTCAGACGAGTTTTGGATTTACTAGAATTTAAAAACCAGGCATCTCAATGTTTGCGGCCGAGTGATGGTGGCACGGTGCTTGATATTCATTCCCATTTCTTGCATGGGACCTAAGCATGCACCCAAGGACCAAATATTTGATTTTTCAACCAATTTATATGCACCGGAGCATGTGCTGTTGGGGATCGTAGCAGAAATTTAAAATTTTCTACGCATCACCAAGATCAATCTATGGAGTAATCTAGCAATGAGGGGAAGGAGAGTGCATCTACATACCCTTGTAGATCGCTAAGAAGAAGCGTTCAAGTGAACGGGGTTGATGGAGTCGTACTCGTCGTGATCTAATTCAATGATGATCCTAGCGCCGGACGGACGGCACCTTCGCGTTCAACACACATACGGAACGGAGACGTCTCCCACGCCTTGATCCAGCAAGGAGGAAGGAGAGGTTGAGGAAGAGAGTCCAACAGCAGCACGACGGCATGATGGTGATGGAGTGGCAGTTCTCCGGCAGGGCTTTGCCAAGCTCACGCGGAGGAGAGGTATTGGAGGGGAGGGGCTACGCCAGGTTCAAGGGTGTGGCCGCCCTCCCACCCCTCCACTATTTATAGGTGGGGAGAGAGGGGGTCAGCCCCCCTAGGTCCCATCTAGGGTTGGGGGCGGCGGCCAAGGGGGGAGGAGTGCCTCCAAGGTCAAGTGGAGGCCCTCCCCCTTAGGGTTTCCCCTCTCCCATGCGCATGGGCCTTGGGGGGCTGGTGCCCTTTGCCCATTAAGGTTAGGGCACCCCCCTACAGCCCATGCTCCTGTATTGGACGTGGTGGAAGATTTTCCGGACCTCTGGACCCCTCCGGAATCCTCCGGAACCTTCTGGAAGCTTCCCGGTACAATACCGGAAAAAACTAAACTTTTCCCGGAACCCGAACAACAACTTTCCATATATAAATATTTACCTCCGGACCATTCCGGAACTCCTCATGACGTCCGAGATCTCATCCGGGACTCCGAACAACATTCGGTAATCACATACAAGTCTGAAGGAAATATGCCCTAGAGGCAATAATAAAGTTATTATTTATTTCCTTAAAATCATGATAAGTGTTTATTATTCATGCTAGAATTGTATTAACCGGAAACATAATACATGTGTGAATACATAGACAAACAGAGTGTCACTAGTATGCCTCTACTTGACTAGCTCGTTAATCAAAGATGGTTATGTTTCCTAACCATGAACAAAGAGTTGTTATTTGATTAACGAGGTCACATCATTAGTTGAATGATCTGATTGACATGACCCATTCCATTAGCTTAGCACCCGATCGTTTAGTATGTTGCTATTGATTTCTTCATGACTTATACATGTTCCTATAACTATGAGATTATGCAACTCCCGTTTACCGGAGGAACACTTTGGGTACTACCAAACGTCACAACGTAACTGGGTGATTATAAAGGAGTACTACAGGTGTCTCCAATGGTAGATGTTGGGTTGGCGTATTTCGAGATTAGGGTTTGTCACTCCGATTGTCGGAGAGGTATCTCTGGGCCCTCTCGGTAATACACATCACATAAGCCTTGCAAGCATTATAACTAAGATGTTAGTTGTGAGATGATGTATTACGGAACGAGTAAAGAGACTTGCCAGTAACGAGATTGAACTAGGTATTGGATACCGACGATCGAATCTCGGGCAAGTAACATACCGATGACAAAGGGAACAACGTATGTTGTTATGCGGTCTGACCGATAAAGATCTTTGTAGAATATGTAGGAACCAATATGGGCATCCAGGTCCCGCTATTGGTTATTGACCGGAGACGTGTCTCGGTCATGTCTACATTGTTCTCGAACCGTAGGGTCCGCACGCTTAACGTTACGATGACAGTTATTATGAGTTTATGCATTTTGATGTACCGAAGGTTGTTCGGAGTCCCGTATGTGATCACGGACATGACGAGGAGTCTCGAAATGGTCGAGACGTAAAGATTGATATATTGGAAGCCTATGTTTGGACACCGGAAGTGTTCCGGGTGAAATCGGGATTTTACCGGATTACCGGGAGGGTTACCGGAACCCCCCGGGAGCCAAATGGGCCTACATGGGCCTTAGTGGAAAGGTGAGAGGGCTGCCCACAAGGGCTGTGCACCTCCCCCTCCCCCTAGTCCTATTAGGACTAGGAGAAGGGGCCGGCCACCCTCTCTCTCTCTCCCCTTTAAGGAATCCTAGTTGGACTAGGATTGGAGGGGGGAGTCCTACTCCCGGTAGGAGTAGGACTCCTCCTGCGCCTCCCTCCTCTTGGACGGCCAGCCCTCCCCCTCTCATTCTTTATATACGGGGGCAGGGGACACCCCAAGACACACAAGGTGATCCTTGAGATCGTTCCTTAGCCGTGTGCGGTGCCCCCTGCCACCAAATTCCACCTCGATCATACCGTTGAAGTGCTTAGGCGAAGCCCTGCGTCGGAAGTACATCAAGATCGTCACCACGCCGTCGTGCTGATGGAACTCCTCCCCGAAGCTTTGCTGGATCGGCGCCCGGGGATCGTCATCGAGCTGTACGTGTGCTTAGAACTCGGAGGTGCCGGAGTAACGGTGCTTGGATCGGTCGGATCGGGAAGAAGACGTACGACTACTTCCTCTATGTTGTGTGATCGCTTCCGCAGTCGGTCTGCGTTGGTACGTAGACAACACTCTCCCCCTCGTTGCTGTGCATCACCATGATCTTGCGTGTGCGTAGGAATTTTTTTGAAATTACTATGTTCCCCAACGGTTCCAAAGTCGATGTGATCGCGGTCGGCACGCTACCTCTACATCTACCTTCGGGATTAATATTAGACCTAAATAATTGTTATTTGGTGCCAGCGTTGAGCATGAACATTATATCTGGATCTTGTTTAATGCGAGACAGTTATTCATTTAAATCAGAGAATAATGGTTGTTCTATTTATATGAGTAATATCTTTTATGGTCATGCACCTTTGAAGAGTGGTCTATTCTTGTTGAATCTCGATAGTAGTGATACACATATTCATAATGTAGAAGCCAAAGGATGCAGAGTTGATAATGATAGTGCAACTTATTTGTGGCACTGCCGTTTAGGTCATATCGGTGTAAAGCGCATGAAGAAACTCCATACTGATGGGCTTTTGGAACCACTTGATTTTGAATCACTTGGTACTTGCGAACCATGCCTCATAGGCAAGATGACTAAAACACCGTTCTCCAGTACTATGGAGAGAGAAACAGATTTATTGGAAATCATACATACCGATGTATGTGGTCCGATGAATATTGAGGCTCATGGCGGATATCGTTATTTTCTCACCTTCACAGATGATTTGAGTAGATATGGGTATATCTACTTAATGAAACATAAGTCTGAAACATTTGAAAAGTTCAAGGAATTTCAGAGTGAAGTTGAAAATCATCGTAACAAGAAAATAAAGTTTCTACGATCTGATCATGGAGGAGAATATTTGAGTTACGAGTTTGGTGTACATTTGAAAAATTGTGGAATAGTTTCGCAACTCACGCCACCCGGAACACCACAGCGTAATGGTGTGTCCGAACGTCGTAATCGTACTTTACTAGATATGGTGCGATCTATGATGTCTCTTGCTGATTTACCGCTATCGTTTTGGGGTTATGCTTTAGAGACGGCCGCATTCACGTTAAATAGGGCACCATCAAAATCCGTTGAGACGACGCCTTATGAACTATGGTTTGGCAAGAAACCAAAGTTGTCGTTTCTTAAAGTTTGGGGCTGCGATGCTTATGTGAAAAAGCTTCAACCTGATAAGCTCGAACCCAAAGCGGAGAAATGTGTCTTCATAGGATACCCAGAGGAAACTGTTGGGTATACCTTCTATCACATATTCGAAGGCAAGACATTCGTTGCTAAGAATGGATCATTTCTAGAGAAGGAGTTTCTCTCGAAAGAAGTGAGTGGGAGGAAAGTAGAACTTGACGAGGTAACTGTACCTGCTCCCTTATTGGAAAATAGTACATCACAGAAAACTGTTTCTGCGACACCTATACCAATTAGTGAGGAAGCTAATGATGATGATCATGAAACTTCAGGACAAGATACTACTGAACCACGTAGATCAACAAGAGAGAGATCCGCACCAGAATGGTACGGTAATCCAATTCTGGAAGTCATGCTACTAGATCATGATGAACCTACGAACTATGAAGAAGCGATGGTGAGCCCAGATTCCGCAAAGTGGCTTGAGGCCATGAAATCTGAGATGGGATCCATGTATGAGAACAAAGTATGGGCTTTGGTTGACTTGCCCGATGATCGGCAAGCAATTGAGAATAAATGGATCTTCAAGAAAAAGACTGACGCTGACGGTAATGTTACTGTCTATAAAGCTCGACTTGTGGCAAAAGGTTTTCGACAAGTTCAAGGGGTTGACTACGATGAGACCTTCTTACCCGTAGCGATGCTTAAATCCGTCAGAATCATGTTAGCAATTGCCGCATTTTATGATTATGAAATATGGCAGATGGATGTCAAAACTGCATTCCCGAATGGATTTCTGGAAGAAGAGTTGTATATGATGCAACCAGAAGGTTTTGTCGATCCAAAGGGAGCTAACAAAGTATGCAAACTCCAGCGATCCATTTATGGACTGGTGCAAGCATCTCGGAGTTGGAATAAACGCTTTGATAGTGTGATCAAAGCATTTGGCTTTGTACAGACTTTTGGAGAAGCCTGTATTTACAAGAAAGTGAGTGGGAGCTCTGTAGCATTTATGATATTATATGTGGATGACATATTGCTGATTGGAAATGATATAGAATTTCTGGATAGCATAAAGGGATACTTGAATAAAAGTTTTTCGATGAAAGACCTCGGGGAAGCTGCTTACATATTAGGCATAAAGATCTACAGAGATAGATCAAGACGCTTAATTGGACTTTCACAAAGCACATACCTTGACAAGATTTTGAAAAAATTCAAAATGGATCAAGCAAAGAAAGGGTTCTTGCCTGTGTTACAAGGTGTGAAGTTGAGTCAGACTCAATGCCCGACCACTGCAGAAGATAGAGAAAAAATGAAAGAAGTTCCCTATGCATCAGCCATAGGCTCTATCATGTATGCAATGCTGTGTACCAGACCTGATGTGTGCCTTGCTATAAGTTTAGCAGGGAGGTACCAAAGTAATCCAGGAGTGGATCACTGGACAGCGGTCAAGAACATCCTGAAATACCTGAAAAGGACTAAGGATATGTTTCTCGTATATGGAGGTGACAAAGAGCTCACCGTAAGAGGTTACGTTGATGCAAGCTTTGACACTGATCCGGACGATTCTAAATCGCAAACCGGATACGTGTTTACTTTAAACGGTGGAGCTGTCAGTTGGTGCAGTTCTAAACAAAGCGTCGTAGCGGGATCTACATGTGAAGCGGAGTACATAGCTGCTTCGGAAGCAGCGAACGAAGGAGTCTGGATGAAGGAGTTCATGTCCGATCTAGGTGTCATACCTAGTGCATCGGGTCCAATGAAAATCTTTTGTGACAATACTGGTGCAATTGCTTTGGCAAAGGAATCCAGATTTCACAAAAGGACCAAACACATCAAGAGACGCTTCAACTCCATCCGGGATTTAGTCCAGGTGGGAGACATAGAGATTTGCAAGATACATACGGATCTGAATGTTGCAGACCCGTTGACTAAGCCTCTTCCACGAGCAAGACATGATCAACACCAAAGCTCCATGGGTGTTAGAATCATTACTGTGTAATCTAGATTATTAACTCTAGTGCAAGTGGGAGACTAAAAGAAATATGCCCTAGAGGCAATAATAAAGTTATTATTTATTTCCTTAAAATCATAATAAGTGTTTATTATTCATGCTAGAATTGTATTAACCGGAAACATAATACATGTGTGAATACATAGACAAACAGAGTGTCACTAGTATGCCTCTACTTGACTAGCTCGTTAATCAAAGATGGTTATTTTTCCTAACCATGAACAAAGAGTTGTTATTTGATTAACGAGGTCACATCATTAGTTGAATGATCTGATTGACATGACCCGTTCCATTAGCTTAGCACCCGATCGTTTAGTATGTTGCTATTGCTTTCTTCATGACTTATACATGTTCCTATAACTATGAGATTATGCAACTCCCGTTTACTGGAGGAACACTTTGGGTACTACCAAACATCACAACGTAACTGGGTGATTATAAAGGAGTACTACAGGTGTCTCCAATGGTAGATGTTGGGTTGGCGTATTTCGAGATTAGGGTTTTGTCACTCCGATTGTCGGAGAGGTATCTCTGGGCCCTCTCGGTAATACACATCACATAAGCCTTTAAGCATTATAACTAAGATGTTAGTTGTGAGATGATGTATTACGGAACGAGTAAAGAGACTTGCCAGTAACGAGATTGAACTAGGTATTGGATACCGACGATCGAATCTCGGGCAAGTAACATACCGATGACAAAGGGAACAACGTATGTTGTTATGCGGTCTGACCGATAAAGATCTTCGTAGAATATGTAGGAACCAATATGGGCATCCAGGTCCCGCTATTGGTTATTGACCGGAGACGTGTCTCGGTCATGTCTACATTGTTCTCGAACCGTAGCGTCCGCACGCTTAGCGTTACGATGACAGTTATTATGAGTTTATGCATTTTGATGTACCGAAGGTTGTTCGGAGTCCCGGATGTGATCACGGACATGACGAGGAGTCTCGAAATGGTCGAGACGTAAAGATTGATATATTGGAAGCCTATGTTTGGACACCGGAAGTGTTTCGGGTGAAATCGGGATTTTACCGGATTACCGGGAGGGTTACCGGAACCCCCCGGGAGCCAAATGGGCCTACATGGGCCTTAGTGGAAAGGTGAGAGGGCTGCCCACAAGGGCTGCGCACCTCCCCCTCCCCCTAGTCCTATTAGGACTAGGAGAAGGGGCCGGCCACCCTCTCTCTCTCTCCCCTTTAAGGAATCCTAGTTGGACTAGGATTGGAGGGGGGAGTCCTACTCCCGGTAGGAGTAGGACTCCTCCTGCGCCTCCCTCCTCTTGGCCGGCCAGCCCTCCCCCTCTCATCCTTTATATACGGGGGCAGGGGACACCCCAAGACACACAAGTTGATCCTTGAGATTGTTCCTTAGCCGTGTGCGGTGCCCCCTGCCACCAAATTCCACCTCGATCATACCGTTGAAGTGCTTAGGCGAAGCCCTGCGTCGGTAGTACATCAAGATCGTCACCACGCCGTCGTGCTGACGGAACTCCTCCCCGAAGCTTTGCTAGATCGGAGCCCGGGGATCGTCATCGAGCTGTACGTGTGCTAAGAACTCGGAGGTGCCGGAGTAACGGTGCTTGGATCGGTTGGATCGGGAAGAAGACGTACGACTACTTCCTCTATGTTGTGTGATCGCTTCCGCAGTCGGTCTGCGTTGGTACGTAGACAACACTCTCCCCCTCGTTGCTGTGCGTCACCATGATCTTGCGTGTGCGTAGGAATTTTTTTGAAATTACTACGTTCCCCAACAAAGTCTTCCTAATAACCCTAGCGTCATCAAACCTTAAGTGTTTAGACCCTACGGGTTCGGGAACCATGCAGACATGACCGAGACAACTCTCCGGCGAATAACCAACAGCGGGATCTGGATACCCATGTTCGCTCCCACATGTTCCAGGATGATCTCATCGGATGAACCACGATGTCAAGGATTCAATCAATCCCGTATTCAATTCCGTTTGTCCAGCGGTATTGTACTTGCCCGAGATTCGATCGTCGGTATCCCGATACCTTGTTCAATCTCGTTACCGGCAAGTCTCTTTACTCGTTCCGTAACACATCATCCCGTGATCAACTCCTTGGTCACATTGTGCACATTATGATGATGTCCTATCGAGTGGGCCCAGAGATACCTCTCCATTTACATGGAGTGACAAATCCCAGTCTCAATTCGTGCCAACCCAACATACACTTTCGGAGATACTTGTAGTGTACCTTTATAGCCACCCAGTTACGTTGTGACGTTTGGCACACCCAAAGCACTCATACGGTATCCGGGAGTTGCACAATCTCATGGTCTAAGGAAATGATACTTGACATTAGAAAAGCTTTAGCAAACGAACTACACGATCTTGTGCTAGGCTTAGGATTGGGTCTTGTCCATCACATCATTCTCCTAATGATGTGATCCCGTTATCAACGACATCCAATGTCCATGGTCAGGAAACCGTAACCATCTATTGATCAACGAGCTAGTCAACTAGAGGCTTACTAGGGACATGGTGTTGTCTATTTATCCACACATGTATCTGAGTTTCCTATCAATACAATTCTAGCATGGATAATAAACGATTATCATGAACAATGAAATATGATATAATAATAACTAATTTATTATTGCCTCTAGGGCATATTTCCAACAGTCTCCCACTTGCACTAGAGTCAATAATCTAGTTCACATCGCCATGTGATTAACACTCACAGGTCACATTGCCATGTGACCAACATCCAAAGAGTTTACTAGACTCAATAATCTAGTTCGCATCACTATGTGGTTAACACTCAATGAGTTCTGGGTTTGATCATGTTATGCTTGTGAGAGAGGTTGTAGTCAACGGGTCTTGCCATATTCAGATCCCTATGTATTTTGCAAAACTTTATGGTATATCGTAGATGGCTACCACGTTCCACTTGGAGCTATTCCAAATTGTTGCTCCATTATATGTATCCGGCATCTCTACTCAGAGCTATCCGGATAGGTGTTAAGCTTGCATCGACATAACTCTTTACGTCGAACTCTTTATCATCTCCATAACCGAGAAACATTTCCTTATTCCTCTAAGGATAATTTCGACCGCTATCTGGTGATCCAGTCCTAGATCACCTTAGTACCCTCTTGCCAGACATGTGGCAAGGCACACATCAGGTGCGGTACTCAGCATGGCATACCGTATAGAGCCTATGACAAGAGCATAGGGGACGACCTTCGTCCTTCCTCTTTCTTCTGCCGTGGTCAAGCTTTGAGTCTTACTCAACTTCACACCTTACAACTTAGGTAAGAACCCCTTCTTTGACTGATCTATTTTGAACTCCTTCAAAAACATGTCAAGGTGTGCGTTCTTTGAAAGTATCATCAGGCGTATTGATCTATCTCTATAGATCTTGATGCCCAATTTGTAAGCAGCTTTATCCAGGTCTTCCTTTGAAAAACACTCTTCAAACAACCGTTTATGCTTTCCAGAAATTCTACATTATTTTGGATCTACAATATGTCATCCACATATACTTATCAGAAATGTTGTAGTGCTCCCACTCACTTTCTTGTAAATACAAGTTTCTAGCAAACATTGTATAAACCTAAAAGCTTTGATCACTCTATCAAAGCATATATTCTGACTCCGAGAAGCTTGCTCTAGTCCATAGAAGGATCGCTGGAGCCAGCATACCTTTTAGCATCCTTAGGATCGACAAAACTTTGATTGTATCACATACAACTCTTTCTTACGAAAACTGGTAAGAAAACTTGTTTTTGACATCCATCTGTCAGATTTCATAATCGAAAATACAACTAATGCTAACATGATTCCGACGGACTTAAGCATCGCTACGGGTGAGAAATTCTCATCGTAGTCAACTCCTTGAACTTGTGAAAAGACTCTTTCCCACAAGTCGAGCTTCATAGACGGTAACATTACCGCCCACGTCCGTCTTCTTCTTAAAGATCCATTTATCTCAATGGCTTGCCGATCATCGGGCAAGTCCACCAAAGTCCATACTTTGTTCTGATACATGGATCCTATCTCGGATTTCATGGCTTCTAACCATTTGTCGGAATACAGGCCCACCATCGCTTCTCCATAGATCGTAGGTTCATTGTTGTCCAACAACATGATATCTGAGACAGGATTACCGTACCACTCAGGAGTAGTACATATCCTTGTCGACCTACGAGGGTCGATAGCAACTTGATCCGAAGCTTCATGATCACTATCATTAACTTCCTATTCAACAGGCGTAGGCTCCATAGAAAACGTCTTTCTATGTTGCATCACTCTCTGGTTGAAGTGAAGATTCGACAACCTCATCAAGTTCTATCTTCCTCCCACTCAATTCTTTCAAGAGAAACTCCTTCTCGAGAAAGGACCCGTTCTTAGCGACAAACAATTTGCCCTCGGATCTGAGATAGAAGGTATACCCAACTGTCACCTGTGGGTATCCTATGAAGATGTGTTTGTCCGCTTTGGGTTCGAGCTTCTCCGGCTGAAGCCTTAAGCATCATAGCCCTAAACATTAAGAAACGACAACTTTGGTTTCTTGTCAAACCAATGTTCATACGGCATCGTCTCAACGGACTTATATGGTGTCCTATCTAAAGTGAATGCAGTTGTCTCTATTGCATAACCTCAAAATAATAGAGGTAGATCATTGATCGCACCATATCTCATAAGGTTCGATTACGACGTCCGGACACACCGTTACTCTGTGGTGTTCTAGGTGGCTTCAATTGTCAAACAATTCCACAATGTCTTAAGTGTTTGCCAAACTCATAACTCAGAAATTCTCATTGATCAGATCGTAGGAATTTGATCTTCTTGTTATGATGATTCTTAACTTCACTCTGAAATCGCTTGAACTTTTCAAACGTTTCAGACTTGTGCTTCATTAAGTAAATATACCTATATCTACTCAAATCGTCAGTGAAGATGAGAAAATAGCGATATCCACCGCACGCTTCAATTCTCATTGGATCACACGCATTAGCATGTATGATTTCCAACAAGTCACTTGCCCGTTTCATTGTACCTGAAAACGGGGTCTTAGTCATCCTGCCTATGAGGCATGGCTCGCATGTGTCAAGCGATTCAAAATCAAGTGACTCCAAACATCCATCGACATGGAGTTTCTTCATGCATCTTACGCCAATATGACCTAAGCGGCAGTGCCACAAGAAAGTGGTACTATCATTATTAACTCTACATCTTTTGGCGTGAACATGTGTATTACCACGACCGAGATTCAATGAACCATTCACATAGGGTGCATGATCATGAAAGGTATTATTCATGTAATCAGGATAACCATTATTCCCTAACTTAAATGAATAACTGTATTGCAATGAACATGATCTAATCATATTCATGCTCAACGTAGACACCTGATAACATTTATCTAGGTTCAATACTAATCCCGAAGGCAGATGGAGTGTGTGATGGTGATCTCATCAACTTTGGAAACACTTCCAACACACATCGTCACCTCGCCCTTAGCCAGTCTCCATTTAGTCCGTAGCTTTTGCTTCAAGTCACCAATAATAGCAACTGAACTGGTATCCAATACCCAGGTGCTACCAGGAGTACTAGTGAGGTACACATTAATAACACGTATATACTTTGTTGAAGTTTCCAGCCTTCTTATCTACCATGCATTTGGGGTAATTCCGCTACCAGTGACCGTTCCCCTTACAATAGAAGCACTTAGTCTTGGGTTTGGGTTCAACCTTGGGTTCCTTCACTGGAGCGGCAACTGGTTTGCCATCCATGAAGTTTCCCTTCTAGCCCTTGCCCTTCTTGAAACCAGTGGTCTTGTTAAACCATCAACACATGATGCTCCTTCTTGATTTCTACCTTTTGCGGTCTTAAGCACCGCGAATAGCTCCGGGATCAACTCCATCCCTTGCATGTCATAGTTCATCACGAAGATCTAGTAGCTTAGTGATAGTGGCTAGAGAACTCTATCAATCACAATCTTATCTGGAAGTTTAACTCCCACTTGATTTAAGTGATTGTAGCACCCAGACATTCTGAGCACATGCTCACTAGCTGAGCTATTCTCCTCCATCTTGTTGGCAAAAGAACTTGTCAGAGGTCTCATACCTCTCAACACGGGTATGAGCCTGAAATCCCAATTTCAGCTCTTGGAACATCTCATATGTTCTATGGCGTTCAAAACGTCATTGGAATCCCGTTTCTAAGCCGTAAAGTATGGTGCACTAAACTATCAAGTAGTCATCAGAATGTGTCTGTCAGGTGTTCACAACATCCACAGACGACGTTGTAGGGGTTTGCACATCGAGCAGTGCATCAAAGACGTAAGCCTTCTGTGTAGCAGTGAGGACACTCCTCGGACTATGGACCTAGTCCGCATCATTGCGTACAATATCTTTTAACTTAATCTTTCTCTAGGAATGTATTGAAACATGGAGCTACAACGTGAGCTATTTATCTACAACATATTTGTGAAGACAATATAGACTATGTTCATGATAATTGAGTTCATCTAATCAAATTATTTAATGAACTCCCACTCAGATAGACATCCCTCTAGTCATCTAAGTGAAACAGGATCCGAATCGACTAGGCCGTGTCCGATCATCACGTGAGACGGACTAGTCATCAACGGTGAACATCTCATGTTGATCGTATCTTCTATATGACTCATGTTTGACCTTTCGGTCCTCCGTGTTCCGAGGCCATGTCTGTAGATGCTAGGCTCGTCAAGTCAACCTAAGTGTTTCGCATGTGTCCCGAGGCCATGTCTGTACATGCTAGGCTCATCAACACCCGTTGTATTCGAACATTAGAATCTATCACACCCGATCATCACGTGGTGCTTCGAAACAACGAACCTTTGCAATGGTGCATAGTTAGGGGGAACACTTTTCTTGAAATTTTAGTGAGGGATCATCTTATTTAAGCTACCGTCGTTCTAAGCAAATAAGATGTAAAACATGATAAACATCACATGCAATCAAATAGTGACATGATATGGCCAATATCATTTTGCTCCTTTTGATCGCCATCTTCGGGGCTCCATGATCATCGTTGTCACTGGCATGACACCATGATCTCCATCATCATGATCTCCATCAACGTGTCTTCTTGAAGTTGTCTCGTCATCTATTACTTCTACTACTATGGCTAACGCTTTAGCAATAAAGTAAAGTAATTACATGACGTTTATGTTGACACGCATGTCATAAATAAATTAAGACAACTCCTATGGCTCCTGCCGGTTGTCATACTCATCGACATGGAAGTCGTGATTCCTATTACAAGAACATGATCAATCTCATACATCACATATATCATTCATCACATCCTTTTGGCCATATCACATCACAAGGCATATGCTGCAAAAACAAGTTAGACGTCCTCTAATTGTTGTTGCAAGTTTTTACGTGGCTGCTATAGGTTTCTAGCAAGAACGTTTCTTACCTACGCAAAAACCACAACATGATATGCCAATTTCTATTTACCCTTCATAAGGACCCTTTTCATCGAATCCGATCCGACTAAAGTGGGAGAGGCAGACACCCGCTAGCCACCTTATGCAACTAGTGCATGTCAGTCGGTGGAACCAGTCTCACGTAAGAGTACGTGTAAGGTCGGTCCGGGCCGCTTCATCCCACGATGCCGCCGAATCAAGATAAGACTAGTAACGGCATGTAAATTGACAAAATCGACGCCTACAACTGCTTTGTGTTCTACTCGTGCATAGAAACTACGCATAAACCTGCTCTGATACCACTATTGGGGATCGTAGCAGAAATTTAAAATTTTCTACGCATCACCAAGATCAATCTATGGAGTAATCTAGCAACGAGGGGAAGGAGAGTGCATCTACATACCCTTGTAGATCGCTAAGCGGAAGCGTTCAAGTGAATGGGGTTGATGGAGTCGTACTCGTCGTGATCCAATTCAACGATGATCCTAGCATCGAATGGACGTCACCTCCGCGTTCAACACACATATGGAACGGAGACGTCTCCCACGCCTTGATCCAGCAAGGAGGAAGGAGAGGTTGAGGAAGAGAGTCCAACAGCAGCACGACGGCGTGGTGGTGATGGAGTGGTAGTTCTCCGGCAGGGCTTCGCCAAGCTCACGCGGAGGAGGAGAGGTATTGGAGGGGAGGGGCTGCGCCAGGTTCAAGGGTGTGGCCGCCCTCCCACCCCTCCACTATTTATAGGTGGGGAGAGAGGGGGCCGGCCCCCCTAGATCCCATCTAGGGTTGGGGGCGGCGGCCAAGGGGGGGAGGAGTGCCTCCCAAGTCAAGTGGAGGCCCTCCCCCTTAGGGTTTCCCCTCTCCCATGCGCATGGGCCTTGGGGGGGGGGCTGGTGCCCTTGGCCCATTAAGGTTAGGGCGCCCCCCTATAGCCCATGCTGCTGTATTGGACGTGGTGGAACATTTTCCGGACCTCCGAAACCTTCCGGAAGCTTCCCGGTACAATACCGGAAAAAACCAAACTTTTCCCGGAACCCGAACAACAACTTTCCATATATAAATCTTTACCTCTGGACCATTCCGGAACTCCTCACGACATCCGAGATCTCATCCGGGACTCCAAACAACATTCGGTAATCACATACAAGTCTTCCTAATAACCCTCGTGTCATCGAACCTTAAGTGTGTAGACCCTACGGGTTCGGGAACCATGCAGACATGAACGAGACAACCCTCCGGCCAATAACCAACAGCGGGATCTAGATACCCATGTTTGCTCCCACATGTTCCACGATGATCTCATCGGATGAACCACGATGTCGAGGATTCAATCAATCCCGTATCCAATTCCCTTTGTCCAACGGTATTGTACTTGCCCGAGATTCGATCGTCGGTATCCCGATACCTTGTTCAATCTCGTTACCGGCAAGTCTCTTTACTCGTTCCGTAGCACATCATCCCGTGATCAACTCCTTGGTCACATTGGGCACATTATGATGATGTCCTACCGAGTGGGTCCAGAGATACCTCTCCGTTTACACGGAGTGACAAATCCGAGTCTCGATTCGTGCCAACCCAACAGACACTTTCGAAGATACCTGTAGTGTACCTTTATAGCCACCCAGTTACGTTGTGACGTTTGGCACACCCAAAGCACTCATACGGTATCCGGGAGTTGCACAATCTAATGGTCTAAGGAAATGATACTTGACATTAGAAAAGCTTCAGCAAACGAACTACACAATCTTGTGCTAGGCTTAGGATTGGGTCTTGTCCATCACATCATTCTCCTAATGATGTGATCCCGTTATCAACGACATCCAATTTCCATGGTCAGGAAACCGTAACCATCTATTGATCAACGATCTAGTCAACTAGAGGCTTACTAGGGACATGGTCTTGTCTATTTATCCACACATGTATCTGAGTTTCCTATCAATACAATTCTAGCATGGATAATAAACGATTATCATGAACAATGAAATATGATATAATAATAACTAATTTATTATTGCCTCTAGGGCATATTTCCAACATGTGCATGTAGTTCAAATTTGAATTATGCACATAAATGCATTGAAAACTCACTTAATGTGTAAAAATGTCCAAATGAACCCCGAAAAATCACCAAAAATAACACAACACTCTTGTTGTTCTATGTGGACACGAGAAAAAATTTGAAAGCAATTAGAGGCAATGGATATCGTTTCACCCCCAAAGTTGGGGTGTTCCCTACCGAAACCATCATGCTTGTTGTGAGAAGCTCTGGTTTGTAAGAAGCATATACCCAAACCTGCCCCAAGTGGGACAAAATTTTACCACGACATGTTGATGCCGCTCCATGATAGCATGCCAAGTTTCATGAATTTCAAACGAGCTTTGGATTTACTAGAATTTAAAAACCAGGTATCTCAATGTTTGCGTCCGAGTGACGATGGCAGGGTGTTTGACGTTCATTCCCATTTCTTGCATGGGACCTAAGAATGCACCCAAGGACCAAAGATTTGATTTTTCAACCAATTTATATGCACCAGAGCATGTGCATGTAGTTCAAATTTGAATTATGCACATAAATGCATTGAAAACTCACTTAATGCATAAAAATGTCCAAACGAACCCCGAAAAATCACAAAAATAACACAACACTCCTGTTGTTCTATGTTGACATGAGAAAAAATTTGAAAGCAATTAGAGGCAATAGACATCATTTCGCCCCCAAAGTTGGGGCATTCCCTACCAAAACCATCATGCTTGTTGTGAGAAGCTCTGGTTTGTGAGAAGCATATACCCAAACCTGCCCCAAATGAGACAAAAACTTTACCACGACATGTTGATGCCGCCTCATAATAGCACGCCAAGTTTCATGAATTTCATACGAGTTTTGGATTTACTAGAATTTAAAAACCAGGTATCTCAATGTTTGCGGCCGAGTGACGGTGGCACGGTGCTTGACATTCATTCCCATTTCTTGCATGGGACTTAAGCATGCACCCAAGGACAAAGATTTGATTTTACTACCAATTTATATGCACCGGAGCTTATGCATGTAGTTCAAATTTGAATTATGCACATAAATGCATTGAAAACTCACTTAATGCATAAAAATGTCCAAACAAACCCCGAAAAATCACAAAAATAACACAACACTCCTATTGTTCTATGTTGACACAAGAAAAAATTTCAAAGCAATTAGAGGCAATGGATATCGTTTTGTCCTCAAAGTTGGGGCGTTCCTTACGAAAACCATCATGCTTGTTGTGAGAAGCTCTGGTTTGTGAGAAGCACATACCCAAACCTGCCCCAAATGGGACAAAAACTTTACCACGCCATGTTGATGCCGCTCCATGATAGCATGCCAAGTTTCATGAATTTCAGGCGAGTTTGGATTTACTAGAATTTAAAAACCAGGTATCTCAATGTTTGCGGCCGACTAACGGTGGCAGGGTGTTTGACATTCATTCCCATTTCTTGCATGGGACCTAAGCATGCACCCAAGGACAAATATTTGATTTTCAACCAATTTATATGCACTGGAGCATATGCATGTAGTTCAAATTTGAATTATGCACATAAATGCATTAAAAACTCACTTAATGCATAAAAATGTCCAAATGAACCCTGAATAGTTCCAATTCTTTTATGATCACTGCAGATAAAAGGTCTAGCAATTCAAACACTGTCCATGGCCGCTATGACCCAATTATGTAATTCAAATCAAGACAAAAAATCAAGTAGATCCCACACAGTTTATTATAACCAACCATGTGAGATCCAGCACAAAATATCTTCGGACCGTGTCTGAATAAGGGACGTGTCTGATGACACTTCGCGCGGTAGTTTTTTGGCTGAAGCGATTCCAAATTTTCGGCTTCCATGGAAATATCTACCTCCCCGCCCCTCCCCCTTACCAAAAGCCACATTCCCCCCTTTCCTCCTTCCTTTCCAAGTTGAAACCTTCACTCCTTGCTTGCAGCGCCGCCGCCTCCTCGCCGGCGACCCTCCTTCACACTGCTCGGCCTCGCCTATCCAGGCAGGTAATCCACACCCGACCCCCATTTACACATCTCTATCGTATCTACTTTTTCAAACACTTTTGCCCTTGTTTTGGACTCTAACTTGCATGATTTGAATGGATCTAACCCAGACTGATGCTGTTTTCAGCAAAATTGCCATAGTGTTATTTTTGTGTAGAAATAAAAGTTCTCAGAATGACCTGAAAATCAACGAAGCATTATTTTGGAATATATAAAGAATATTGGAAGGAAGATCCACGTTAGGGGGGCTCCCACTTGGCCACGAGGGTGGGGGCGCGCCCCCCTGCCTCGTGGGCCCCCTGACGCTCCACCGACCTCAACTTGGACTCCATATATTCACTTTCGGGGAGAAAAAGCCGAGGGTGAAGGATTATTCGCGTTTTATGACACGGAGCCGCCGCCATGCCCTAAACTCTCTCGGGAGGGCTGACCTGGAGTCCGTTTGGGGCTCCGGAGAGGGGAATCCGTCGCCATCGTCATCATCAACCATCCTCCATCACCAATTTCATGATGCTCACCGCCGTGCATGATTAATTCCATCGTAGGCTTGCTGGACGGTGATGGGTTTGATGAGATTTATCATGTAATCAAGTTAGTTTTGTTAGGGTTTGATCCCTAGTATCCACTATGTTCTTAGATTGATGTTGCTATGACTTTGCTATGCTTAATGCTTGTCAGTAGGGCCCGAGTGCCATGATTTCAGATCTGAACCTATTATGTTTTCATCAATATATGAGAGTTCTTGATCCTATCTTGCAAGTCTATAGTCACCTATTATGTGTTATGATCCGTTGACCCCGAAGTGACAATAATCGGGATACTTACTGGTGATGACCGTAGTTTGAGGAGTTCATGTATTCACTGTGTTAATGCTTTGTTTTGGTACTCTATTAAAAGGAGGCCTTAATATCCCTTAGTTTCCAATAGGACCCCACTGCCACGGGAGGGTAGGACAAAAGATGTCATGCAAGTTCTTTTCTATAAGCACGTATGACTATATTCGGAATACATGCCTACATTACATTGATGAACTGGAGCTAGTTCTGTGTCACCCTAGGTTATTACTATTACATGATGAACCGCATCCGGCATGATTCTCCATCACTGATCCATTGCCTACGAGCTTTCCATATATTGTTCTTCGCTTATTTACTTTTCCATTGCTATTGTTATCATCACTACAAAATACCAAAAATATTACTTTTGCTACCATTACCTTTTACTATCGTTACCACTACTATCATGTTACTTTGCTACTAAACACTTTGCTGCACATAATAAGTTTCCAGGTGTGGTTTAATTGACAACTCAGCTGCTAATACTTGAGAATATTCTTTGGGTCCCCTTGTGTCGAATCAACAAGTTTGGGTTGAATTGTTGCGGATCGTAGCAGAAATTTAAAATTTTCTACGCATCACCAAGATCAATCTATGGAGTAATCTAGCAATAAGGGGAAGGGGAGTGCATCTACATACCCTTGTAGATCGCTAACCGGAAGCGTTGCAAGAACGCGGATGAAGGAGTCATACTCGCAACGATTCAGATCGCGGTATGCCCTAGAGGCAATAATAAAGTTATTATTTATTTCCTTATATCATGATAAATGTTTATTATTCATGCTAGAACTGTATTAACCGGAAACATAATACATGTGTGAATACATAGACAGACTTAGTGTCACTAGTATTCCTCTACTTGATGTAGGGGGCGCTGATCCCACGGACACCTATGGGACCACGGCGGGCCGAGGCCCCTTTCGGTTCGGCAGGGGGGCGGAGAGTGCACGAAGAGCAGATCGAGGCGAAGCGCATGAGCAACGCGATCGGTTTACCCAGGTTCGGGCCGCATGGATGCGTAAAACCCTACTCCTGCTTGTGATTGTATTGGATTCTTGCTCGAGAGCGCTGATTGCTACAGTACACCCCAGCAGCTAGCCAGACCGAGCGTGAGAATGATTGTCCGACCCCCCCTACGTTGCATATGGGCCTCCTTTTATATGTCAAAGCGGTCACCGACAGGTGGCAACATAGATGAGGGTAAAAAAAGGAAAAGACGTGGTGGTTAGCACCACCGCCTACTACAGTCATATCATACCTAACCCTAACGGCAGGGGACAAAGGCATTAAATGCCTGTCTGTGTTGCCTAGACGGTGCAGAAAGGGACCGCTAGGGACGCCATTGCTTGCCATGATGGAAACCTTGTCAGCGCCGCTTGCCACCGTGTACCTCTGGCTACACAGCTTCCCGCCGCGTACGCTCTGGAAGGGTCCCAGAGCGACACGTTGGTGGATGTGCTGGAGCGCAGGTACAGAGTGGAAGCTTACCGCGGCAAGCGCCTTGCCGCGGTTATTATCTTGTCACTGGGTCTTGCCGGGGCACATGGTGCGCTGCGGCAAGTTCCTTGAGATGCCTTGGTTGGCCTCCTCGGCAAGCTCCTCTTGTCGGGGTCTTGTTTCCTTCCCGGCAAGCTCCTCTTGCCGGGGCCTTGTCTCCTTGGTTTGGATACTTTATTCTTGAATGGTTCCAAAGGAACCACGGAGGATCTTGGCGGTCGCCCGGCAAGCCTTGCCGCGGGACGCTGCGACTGCCCGTGCACAAGTTCGGGATTCTAAGGTACCCCTACTTTAGTACACCGACAGGAGCCCCCGGGCCTGGGCCATACACGGTGCCGAGCGCTGTTGGGTCAGGCCCAAAACAGGGCACGGGCACGCGCGGCCTAGGTTACGCCGTATCTTACTCCGCATCCACCGCGCCCTCCCCGCACGGCACGCGTTGAACGTGGCATCGTGGGAGAGATCGTGGGTGGTTGCTTTATTTGGAAAGGCGGAACGTCCGCCCACTCCCCCTTTATAAGCAAGGGGAAGCAGGGGTGGTGCGCCCACTCGCCCCCTTTCCGTTCCAATCTTAAAAACCTCCGCCCTGCCTCCGTCTTCCCAAAGCAAACAGAGCGCAGCGCCCTGCCCCCCGCATTGCCACCAGCACCACCAACGCCGTCGACCTCCCCCACCGCTTCCGCCATTGCTCCGAAAGCCGACAAGGGGAAAGCCGTGAAGTCGTCCGAGGTGCAGCGGCTTGCGGTGCTGCGGAAGGAGCGAGCCATCTTCCCCCCCAAACTCGCCGTGAAGGAGCTGAGGGAGTACTACTACCTTTTATGGTCGATGGAGACGCGAGCTCACCCGAGCACCAAGGTACTCCCAGCTGCTGCTCACAATACTGCTCCGGATGGATATCCCTTCTTTGTCGTATTCTTCTACTGTGGGCTCTGCCCGCCCTTCTCCGAATTCTTCTGTGATATCATGAATACCTATGGCCTCTGCCTCCTTGACTTCACTCCCAATGCCGTCCTCACCATGGCAGTTTTCGCACACCTTTGCGAAAACTTTGTCGGAGTCCACCCAAATGTAGCCCTTTTCCGCCATTTCTTCATTCCCCGGGTAGAGAGAGGAGAGCCCTTGTCCGGCGGAATCGCGTGGGTCTCTAGGACCGGCAAGAAGGATTCTTATTTGGAGGGCGAGGTCCGTGGCAAGTGGGAGGAGTGGAGGGCAGATTGGTGTTGGATTGTCGAGGAGAGCCCGCAGCCGTTCGCCGCCCGGCGCCAAGCAGCAGCAGTACGCGGCAGCGACTGGAGTGACGTGGCCTCGGAAGACAGCAGGCTGAGGATTGCCGTCACCAGGATCCAACGCCTCAGGCTTAACGGATTCACCGTAGGTGCCATTGGCGCAGACTTCCTTCGCCGCCGCATCGCCCCCCTGCAAGAACGAAGGAGGCCTGCTTGGGAGTTTAAGAATGCGGCAGACATCATGAGGCTGCGCCCGGGGCTCAACTATAATTTCACTGTCTTGGAGCTCAATGCAATGCTGCAGGAGCTCTTCAAGTATGATCCTGACCACCCAGAAGTCTTTAGGTTGCCGCAGGGCGTCGTCCTGCTATGCAACAATTCTGCGCTCGACCGCATCAGGGCAATGATGCCGCTGTGCGATTTGCACAGAATCGTGCCAACTTGACAGGAGCCTGAAGACGACGTCGTGTAGCAGTTCTTCGACAACTTGGTGGAAGTGCCAATCCGCGCCGACGAGAAGGACGGCCTCACCCGCGACACCACCGAGGCAGAGTTGAAGCGCATCGCCACTAGGTTGGAAGAGGCGGCGGCAGCCGCTGCGGCGGGCGAATTTGGCTTTACCTTGGAAGAGGCAGCGGCAGCAGAGGCGGCAAACCGTGCCGAGCGAGAAGATCTTGCCGGCAAGAAAGAGCTTGCCGGCAAGAAGGAGGTTGCCGAGCGTGATGCCGAACCGAGCGAGGCTGCCGGGCATGGCTCCGAACCGAGCGGGCTTGCTGAGGATGCGAGCGGCTCGTTGGAGATCGGCTCCTCTTCCACTTCGTCCTCAGACAGCACGCCGCCAGCAGCGCCTGCGTCTCCACCAAGAAGGCGTCTCCGCAAGGCCGGGGATGTAGCGAGGCGGCAGCCGAGCCGACAGTCGCTGCACCGCGCGACACGCTCTACCGCGGCAAGCACTGTTGCCGTGGGAGCGCCCCACGCTGCTGCTACAACTGGGGCGGGGTCTTCCCGGACCGCCGCTTCCACTCCCGCCAAGCGGCCAAGGGAGCCTACTCCTCCACCTTCCCGCGCCGGACGCGAGCCAGACTTTGACTTCTCCGCATTCAGCTCCGACGAGGAAGAAGAAGAAGAGTAAGTTTCTCTTATTGTACTTGCAGTTCTTCGATTTTTGCTGTTTTGTCTTGTCTTGTTTCTCACTTGCCTTTCTCTAAATCTGTTCCTTTTTAGGACTCTGGCCCAGAGAGCGGCAAAGAGAGCCAAGGCGCCGGTGATTGTCATCGAGGACGAACCCACCGCGTCAGCAGGGGACGCGCCCGAGACAACCTTGCCGGACCCGACGGCTGATCTCCAGAGCAGCCCCTAGCGTAAGTTTCCCGTTTGCTTTCCGCTGCCGGGCGTGCACGAAGATCCTTGCTTTGCTGATATCTGTTGGTTGAACTGCGCAGGAGCAGAGCAGCCTCAACAGGAGCGCCCGGAGGCTGCCCCCGAAGCGCCAAGGGAAAGTCCTCCGGCAAGGGGGAGGTCTCCGGCAAGGGAGAGCCCTCCGGCAAGGGAGGAGGATCCGACAAGGGAGGAGCCCCCGGCAAGGGAGAGATCTCCGGCAAGGGACTACGTCAGCGATCCCCCGGCGACGGAGACCACAGCTGCAGACCCTGGCACAGGTAACTTCCTTGCTTCAAAACTCCCCTTGGCTTCTTCATCTTCTTGATCTTTCTCTTGGATTTTCGTTTAACTCTTCTCCCCCTTCCGGCTGTCAGATCCATCCGCCGGAGAGCCGATGGAGACTGAAGCCGCCGCTGATGAGGCTGTTGCCGCTGAGGAAGCAGCCGGCGCCGGCGAGCCGCCGCCGAAGAGGCCGCCAGGGCTGCTGCCGCAGAAGCAGGCGGGGAGTCCGGCGGTCGTACTGACGACCTGGAGGCCGCAGGAGCGCCAGGCGCTGCTCCGACCGCCGACCCCTCCGCCGCTGCCGCCGCGCCAGGCCCTGAAGAGCCCCAGCCCAGCGTATACTTGAAGGCCGGTGACGATATCTTCATCAACCTTCCCTGGATGTCAAGCTCCAGGGCGCCGGTCGAAGGAGAAAGCTTTGACGGAGAGTTGCTTGCCTCCGCCGGGCTGAAACTGGTCGACGCGCCAAGCAGGGGCAGCAGTGAACTCGAAGAGGAGCGTCTGCTGCAGAAGCTGGTGGCGCTCTACCGCGCCCGGCAAGCCAAGCTGGAGTCCCGCGAAGCGCTCATCGCGAAGGCCGGGGCTGATATCGAGAAGCGCGCAGAGGAGCTCCGGGGTGCTAATCAGGAAGCTCTCCGCTCCCTGGCAAAGGAGCGGGAGCAACTTGCCGAAGCGCAGCAGGCCTTCCTCCTCGAGAAGGCTGATGTCGAAGAGCGCCAACGTCTTGCCGCGGAGAAGTTGTCTTCGTAGGAGGGTGACTTGGCGCAGCGGAAGGTCAACCTCGACAGCCACGAGGAGGAGCTTGCCGCGCACGAGCGGGCAGTTGGCGGGGCCTTCAAACAAGCCGAAGACGCCGCCGCAGCTGCCGAGGTCGCCAAGAACGAGTTGGAGCTGAAGATGGTGCAGCTGGAGGTGAGTCTGAAGGCGAACGGCGACGGGCTTGCCGCGCTCAAGCTTGAGCGGGAGAAGGACGCCAACAGCTACTCGGAGCTGCAGGCCCATCTCGCCGAGAAGGGCAAGGAACTTGGCGCCGCCAAGAATTCCAACGGTGATCTCGAAGTGAAGCTGGCGGCTCTGACAAAATCTCTGGATGGTGCCAAGGAGCAGGAGACGGCCCTGAAGGAGGAAGTCGAGGCCGGCAAGGTGCTGCTGGCGAGTGCTGCTACCGCCCAGAAGACCTTGTCGGAGAACGTGGAGCACTGGACGGAGGGCCTGGTGAACGTCGCCACCGACATTGACAAGGAGTTGGTGCAGCTGGGGATGGTGGATCTCGGGTACCCATCCGACAAGAACTTCCAACCCAGCGCCAAGCTCACCTTGTTCTTCAAGGGTGTAGCGACGGCACTCCGACGACTCCGGGAAGGGATCCCGAAGCAGCTTGCCAATGAGTCGCGCAAGATCTGCGCGGGAGCTCTTCAGAAGGTGCTGATGAAGGTGGCCTTCCGCAACCCGGGCCTCCGCCTCACCAACGTCCTCCGAAGCTTGCCGCCAGATGCTGATCTGGAGGAGCTCAAGGCCCTTGTCGCACCTATTGTGGACAGGGTGACCGGAATCAAGAGGGTCGACGGTGACCGCGTAGACTAGGCCATCCATCTTCTTCTTTCCTTGTTGCTGTTAATCATGTTATGAAAAATAGTCTGTTAGAGCTGCGACAAGTTATTTTGTAATATACTCTATCCTGGGTAGTAATGACTATGTTATTTCCTTTACTTGATTCCTTCCTTTGTATGTTTTTACCCAATGCCTTTTAGGGAACTTGCCGGCGCAGGCACCTTTGCCGCGAGCGCTGAGTGCGGAACGTCAGCAGCCTGCTGGTGGTGCCGCGGCCGACAAGAAACCTTGTCGCGGCTAGTCGCAGCTCACTTAAGTTATTGAGCGGACTCGAAACAACAGTAAGGGCGCAACTAGCTACGAGTTGGTTCCTCCGCGCATAGGTTTTCCATACAAAGCACGGTCGTTCAAGGGAAATAACTTAAAAAATTTAAAGCGAATCTGATTGCTCAAACTTTAGCAACTTATCTTTTTTGTTACTTGCTTCCCGGCAAGGCGAAATCTTCTTGAACAACGCCTGGTCCATACCGTATCTTTTCCCTCCCCCCCGGCAAACTTGTGCGTGAGGGAACCTTCTTTTCCTTGCAAAAAAGAAAGAGGACGAAATAACAGTATGGAGCCTTATGGCTCGTTGCTGCTTACCGGGGGTAAGTGCTACAAAAAATGTCAGATTACACATGCAAAATTTAAAAAGCATGAAATCGCCAAGGTGTGCTGAGCGCATGATATTTATGCACGGGATCTGCGCCCGGCTTTGTACAAAGGATTACATGCAACAGCGGCAAGACTTGCACAAAAGGTGGTTGCCGGAACGGGTTCCGGCAACCGCGCCCTACGGGTAAAACTTGCGAAGATGCTCAATATTCCAGGAGTTGCTCACTGGGATGCCATCTTCGGTCTCCAGGCGGACAGCGCCAGGCCTAGTGACTCGTTTCACCCGGTAAGGGCCTTCCCACTCCGGCGTCAACTTGTTGGAATTCTTGGCGGACTGAACGCGCCGAAGAACAAGGTTGCCTTCCTCGAGACTTCTGGCGTTAACTTTGCAGCTCTGGTAGCGGCGCAAAGCTTGCTGGTAGCGAGCAGCTCGTATAGCAGCCTGAAGACGGTCTTCCTCAAGGAGCAGCGCGTCGTCTTGTCGCAGCTGCTCTTGCTCGAGCTCATCATAAGCGAGCACTCGAGGCGACCCGTATACGAGTTCCGTGGGGAGAACTGCCTCTGCTCCATAGACTAGAGCAAAAGGTGTCTGGCCAGTGGCTCGATTTGGCGTCGTCCTGACCGACCAAAGAACCACCGGCAACTCCTCGACCCAGTTTCTTCCGCACTTGTGCAGCCTGTCAAAAGTTCTGGTCTTGAGCCCGCGCAGCACTTCAGCATTCGCCCTCTCCGCTTGACCGTTGCTTCTCGGGTGAGCAACAGAAGCGAAGCAGACCTTGGCGCCAAGATCTTGGACGTACTGCATGAAGGCGCGGCTCGCAAATTGCATACCGTTGTCGGTGATTATCCTATTAGGGATCCCGAAACGGCAAACAATCGACCTGAAGAACTTGACTGCTGACTGTGCTGTCACCTTCCTCACTGGTTCCACTTCCGGCCACTTTGTGAACTTGTCGATCGCAACGTACAAGTACTCAAAGCCCCCGACAGCTCGGGGAAAGGGGCCGAGGATGTCGAGGCCCTAGACCGAAAATGGCCAGGATAAAGGGATCGTCTAGAGAGCTTGAGCTGGCTGGTGTATCTGCTTGGAATGGAACTGGCACGCTTCACACTTGGTTACTTGTGCAGTTGCATCCTGGAGGGCTGTCGGCCAGAAGAAACCTTGCCGGAATGCTTTTCCGACAAGGGCTCTTGCGCCAATGTGGTGACCACATATGCCTCCATGTATCTCTGCCAACAGCTTTTGTCCATCTTCCCGGGGAATACACTTCAATTTCACACCGTTGAGTCTTCTTCTACACAGTGTGTCATCGACAAACTGGTACATACTAGATTGCCGGGCTACTCTTTCTGCTTCTTCTTGCTCTTCGGGAAGTTCTCCTGTCTGAAGGAAACAGACAATCTGCTGTGCCCATGCTGGAGCTTGTGGCTCGGCAACAAGGACTAAAGGCGTGTCTGCTGCTGCGGGAACGTCCGCTTCTACGGCAAGAGCCTGCGGCTCTGCCGGAGCTTGACGTTCCCTGGCAAGTTTGCCGGAGCGAAACTTGCCGGGAGCATCTGCTTCGACGGAACAAACCCTAGGGCTTGCCGGAGCAGACTGCTCCTCAGCACTCTTGGTGTTGATCTTGGGGACCTTTTTGATGGCGGCTTCGGGAAGCTCTGCCGGAAAATAGTCGCCAGAAATCAACTTCCTCTTTTTGCTCCGTCCAGTTGACGGTGTTACGGACGACTGAGTCAATTTGAGCACAAAAATCCCTGGTTCCACAGGTAATTTAAGTGCAGTGCACTTTGACAGGCCATCGGCAATATCATTCTGAGCTCTTGGGACATGCTCCATCTGCAGGCCATCAAAGTGCTCTTCTAGCTTTCTCACTTCGTCAACATAGGCTTCCATCAAAGGACTTTGGTAATTCTTGTTCACTTTGCGGACGACAAGCTGTGAATCACCCCTGACTATGAGCTTCTTAACCCCAAGTTCTGCGGCGATCCTGAGACCGGCAAGCAAGCCTTCATACTCTGTAGTATTGTTTGTCGCTTGCTCCTTGGGAAAGTGCATCTAGACTACGTACTTGAGGTGCTCTCCGGTGGGTGCGACAAGCAGCACGCCAGCACCGGCGCCTTGCAGCGAGAAGGCACCGTCAAAGTACATGAGCCACTCTTTGTTTGTTTCCTTGGCGGGGATGCTCGTCTCTGGAATTTCTTCGTCTGGTGTTGGCATCCACTCTACTATGAATTCTGCCAAGGCTCTGCTTTGGATTGTTGAAGTGCTCTCAAACTTGAGACCAAAGCTTGACATTTCTAGTGCCCACTCGACAATCCTGCCGGTCGCTTCTGGATTCTGCAGTATCCTTTTCAGCGGAAAGCGAGTGACAACCGTGATCTCATGTGCTTGGAAGTAATGGCGCAGCTTTCTCGAGGCCATAAGAAGGCCGAAAAGCAACTTCTACACACCAGAGTACCTTGACCTAGCCCCCTGCAGAAGGGAGCTGACAATGCAGACTGGGCGCTGCACCATTCGCTTTTGCACCTCTTCGCATGCCTGTGCAGATCCATCCTTGTCGGGACCAGAGCTTGTCGGGGAAGCCCCCTGCTTGTCACTGGATGCGCTTGCCGCGGTAGCTGGCTCGTCATCTACCTTCCTCTCTGCCACTAACGCAGCACTAACCACTTGATTGGTTGCCGCTATATACAGCAGCAACTTTTCTTGCGGTTTAGGTGCGACAAGTGTTGGAGTGGAGGACAGGTACCTCTTCAAGTCCTGTAGCACAGCCTCCGCTTCCGGAGTCCATTTCATTGGACCTACCTTTTTCAAAATTTGGAAAAATGGCAAGGCGCGCTCAGCAGACCCAGAGATAAACCTGCTGAGAGCAGCCATGCAACCGACAAGTTTTCGTACATCCTTGACGCGCTTTGGTGCTTCGATCTGCTCAATGGCCTTGATCTTGTCGGGATTGGCTTCGATTCCCCGCTGAGACACAAAGAACCCGAGAAGCTTGCCGGAAGGGACTCCAAACACACACTTCTCGGGGTTGAGCTTGAGGTTGATCTTGCGCAGATTTTCAAAAGTCTCTTCTAAATCTGGAATCAGAGTTGCCTTGTCCTTGCTCTTGACCACTATATCATCCATGTAGGCTTCTACATTTCTGTGTATTTGCGGTTTCAGAGCAACATGGACTACTCTTGCAAATGTTGAACCAGCATTCTTTAATCTGAAAGGCATCCGTATGAAACAGTACGTGCCACATGGGGTAATGAATGCTGTTTTCTCCTCACCCTCTTCTGCCATGAAGATCTGATGGTATCCTGAATATGCGTCAAGAAATGAAAGCAAATCACATCCGGCTGTGGAGTCAACAATCTGGTCAATGCGCGGCAAGGGAAATGGGTCTTTGGGACAAGCTTTATTAACATCAGTAAAGTCAATACAAAGCCTCCATTTTCCATTCGCCTTACGCACGACTACAGGATTGGCCAGCCACGTGGGATGGAGCACTCCTCTGACAAGGCCTGCTGCTTCCAATTTCTTGATTTCTTCTGCTATGAATTCTTGGCGCTCCACTGCTTGTTTCCTGACCTTCTGCTTGACGGGCCGCGCATGAGGACAAACGGCAAGATGGTGCTCAATTACTTTCCTGGGAACACCGGGGATGTCAGACGGTTGCCACGCAAACACGTCGACGTTCGCCCGCAGGAAAGTAATGAGCGCGCTTTCCTATTTAGGGTCGAGCGTGGCACTGATGGTGAAGGTACCACCAGTGCCGTCCTCCTTGGCGGACACCTTCTTGGTATGTGGTGGAGCTGCCATTGCCTTCTTACACTTGCCGGTGGAGCTCGATGGTGCTTCCTCGATGGCAGCGCAGCACTCCGAGGAGGTGCGCTTGCCGGAGTGGGCATCAGAGCTCTTGCCGGACTTGGTCTTCTTCTTCCCCCCGGGAGCTCCAGCGGCAAGTGTCTTGCGATCTGTTGTGGCAGCTGCTTCCTGGTAGATCTTGTCGGCGCAGATAAGGGCATCCTTGTCGCCAGGGACAGAGATGACGCTTATCGGGCCTGGCATCTTAAGCATGTTGTATGCATAGTGAGAGGCCGCCATGAACTTGGCGAGTGCTGGACGGCCTAGTATTCCATTATAAGGTAATGGAAAATCGGCAACTTCAAAAGTAACCCTCTCAGTTCTGAAGTTCATTTCGCTGCCAAATGTTACCGGCAACGTGACCTTTCCCTTCGGCTTGCTCCTTCCCGGGTTAATTCCTTGGAATGTGTTGGTCTCTTCGAGCTCGCTGTCAGGGATCTGGAGTTTCTGGAGTACAGCGGAGGAGATCAGATTTAAGACGGCCCCGCCGTCAACTAACATCTTAGTGACTTTGAGGTTGCGTATAGTTGGTGAAACCAACAGCGGCAAGCACCCGACCGCAGTTATGCGATCAGGGTGGTCCTCAATGTCAAAGATGATAGGCGTGCTGGACCATTTCAGAAGTTTGCGCGATTCGACAGGTGGTTCTGCCACATTGACTTCCCGTGCCCATTTCTTGAGTTGGCGCTGGGAAGTATGCAGAGAAGCGCCACCGTCAACACACAAGACTTCTGTAGCTTTCTGAAACTCCTGCTCACTGTTCTCGACATCATCCATGTCTTCGTCGTCGTCTTCGTCTTCATCCTTGTCGCGGCCGCGGGGAGGTCTGTCTCCTTGCCGCTGCTTGGCCTTGCCACGGCATCCTCCCCGGCCGACGCGTTTCTTGCCAGCTTATCCACCGCCTCCTTGGGTTCTCTCCTTGTCGCGCCGCTCGTACTCAGCCTTTTGTTGCTGGACAAGCTGCTCGACTTTCTTGCAGCTCTGGAGGTCATGGCCCTTGGTGCGGTGGATCTTGCAATACTGCTTGTCGGTGCTGTCCTGCTTGTCGGCAGCTGCTACAGCCTGGCAGTTAGTGCATGCGGCAACCTCCTTGCCGGGGCTACCAACTTTGGCTTGCTTGGCGCTACCGTCGTTGCCGGACTGCTCAACGACTAGCACCTCTTTACCCGTCTTCTTTCTGTTGTTGCACCGCCGGTTTTTCTTTGCCGGGGTGGTATCCTCACTGTCAGATCCTCCAGCACTAGTATTTTCTCCGGGGAGTTTCCTCCCTTCCTCAGCACGTGCACACTTGTCGGCCAGGGCGTATAGCTCACTGACGTCTCTAATCCTGCACATCGCCATCTCCTCCCACATCCTGCGGTTACGCACGTTCTGATGGAACGCGCTGATGACCGCGGCAGGGTGGATGTCTGGGATGTTGTGCTGTACACGGCTGAATCTTTGAATATACTTGCGCATGGGCTCTCCTTCCTTCTGGGCGAGCAGGTGAAGATCACTTTCCTGGCCATGAGGTTTGTGGCCGCCTGTAAAGGCGCCGACAAACTGATGGCAAAGGTCCGCCCAAGAGAATATGGAGTTGTCCGGCAAGTGCATGAGCAAGGACCTGACTTCGGGCTTGAGCACCAGCGGGAAGTAATTGGCAAGGACCTTGTCGTCTCGCCCCCCGGCAGCTTGCACTACAATGGTGTAGATGCTGAGGAACTCCGACGGGTGCGACTTGCCGTCGTACTTCTCCGGTACGTCTGGCTTGAAATGCTTCTGGCTGGGCCACTGGACTTGCCGCAGCTCACGGGTAAACGCAGGGCAACCTACCACGTACGGCAAGTCGCCTGGTTCTCCGGGCGCATGCATGTCAACAGAGGGCCCAGCGCGCAGGTCTGATTGACGCCGCACTTCTCTTCGGCGCTCGATGCGAGTGCGAGCGTCTTCTTGCTGCCGTTCGTGAAGAACTTGGCGCTGATCGCGACGAGCTCGTGGATCTGATGACGCGGTGGAGTCGCTGTCGAGGTGGATCCGGCGAGTTGGCGATCTTGGCCTTCGGGGCGGGGAGTGCACAGTGGTCGCACACCCACCGGTCTTGTCGCCACCGGCTTGCGCCTGGCTGACTTGTCGCGGCAGCGAAATGCTCGGCTGCCGTGGGTTGTCGCCGTTGGCGAAGCCAATGAGGCTCTGAATGGTGGCCCTCCAGTCGTCGATCTTGTCCGCCGCTGGAGGGTAGTCTAGGAGCAGTTGAGCTCGCGCCAAAGCTTCTGCCGGAGTGGCGGGCGGCGGCGGCGAACGGTGCGAGGAGCGAGATATGCTCGGACTTCTAACTGCGTTAGAAGGAGCAGTACCTCGTCCAGGCGACCGTGCCCCGCTCGCGCCAGCACATTGATGCGCATGCTGGCCTTGAGCACTCCGGGATCCACCAGCTTGATCTTGGCCCAGCAAGCGTATGGTACCATGAGTACCATAACGGTGCTGGTCTCGCGCCTCCTGCGATGGGCGCGGTGCGTGTACGGACGCCGAGGTCTTGGAGTGCGCCCGGTCATTGTGGGAGCCGACTGCGCCGCCGATGTGCAGCGCAACCTTGTCATTGGACCTGGCGGCACCGTGCGCTCCCTCGTCGTCGCCTGTTCTTCCGCCTGCGTCTACCCCACCAGCCGTTCGCTCCGGCGACGGTGGGCGTGGCGCGGATGGAGCAGCTGCCTCCGAAATCTTCTTCTTCGGTGGCATGTCGATGTATGTGATGAAGATCTGGCTTGTGCGAACGCCGGATCAGGTTCGCACAACCTCGACGCACCCCTACCTGGTGCGCCAAAGATGTCGGGGGCGCTGATCCCACGGACACCTATGGGAGCACTGCGGGCCGAGGCCCCTTTCGGTTCGGCAGGGGGGCAGAGAGTGCACGAAGAGCAGATCGAGGCGAAGCGCACGAGCAACGCGATCGGTTTACCCAGGTTTGGGCCGCATGGATGCGTAAAACCCTACTCCTGCTTGTGATTGTATTGGATTCTTGCTCGAGAGCGCTGATTGCTACAGTACACCCCAGCAACTAGCCAGACCGAGCGTGAGAATGATTGTCCGACCCCCCTACATTGCATATGGGCCTCCTTTTATATGTCAAAGGGGTCACCGACAGGTGGCAACATAGACGAGGGTAAAAAAGGAAAAGACGTGGTGGTTAGCACCACCGCCTACTACAGTCGTATCATACCTAACCCCGACGGCAGGGGACAAAGGCATTAAATGCCTGTCTGTGTCGCCTAGACGATATAGAAAGGGACCGCTAGGGACGCCATTGCTTGCCACGATGGCAACCTTGTCAGCGCCGCTTGCCACCGTGTACCTCTGGCTACACAGCTTCCCGCCACGTACGCTCTGGAAGGGTCCCAGAGCGACACGTTGGTGGATGTGCTGGAGCGCAGGTACAGAGTGGAAGCTTACCGCGGCAAGCGCCTTGCCGTGGTTATTATCTTGTCGCGTCCAGTTGCTTGTCGCTCACTGGGTCTTGCCGGGGCACATGGTGCGCTGCGGCAAGTTCCTTGAGATGCCTTGGTTGGCCTCCCCGGCAAGCTCCTCTTGCCGGGGTCTTGTTTCCTTCCTGGCAAGCTCCTCTTGCCGGGGCCTTGTCTCCTTGGTTTGGCTACTTTGTTCTTGAATGGTTCCAAAGGAACCACAGAGGATCTTGGCGGTCACCCGGCAAGCCTTGCCGCGGGACGCTGCGACTGCCCGTGCACAAGTTCGGGATACTAAGGTACCCCTACTTTAGTACACCGACACTTGACTAGCTCGTTAATCAAAGATGGTTATGTTTCCTAACCATGAACAATGTGTTGTTATTTGATTAACAAGGTCACATCATTAGTTGAATTATCTGATTGACATGACCCATTTCATTAGCTTAGCACCCGATCGTTTAGTATGTTGCTATTGCTTTCTTCATGACTTATACATGTTCCTATGACTATGAGATTATGCAACTCCCGTTTACCGGAGGAACACTTTGTGTGCTACCAAACGTCACAACGTAACTGGGTGATTATAAAGGAGCTCTACAGGTGTCTCCAAAGGTAGATGTTGGGTTGGCGTATTTCGAGATTAGGATTTGTCACTCCGATTGTCAGAGAGGTATCTCTGGGCCCTCTCGGTAACGCACATCACATAAGCCTTGCAAGCATTGTGACTAATGAGTTAGTTGCGAGATGATGTATTACGGAACGAGTAAAGAGACTTGCCGGTAACGAGATTGAACTAGGTATTGGATACCGACGATCGAATCTCGGGCAAGTAACATACCGATGACAAAGGGAACAACGTATGTTGTTATGCGGTTTGACCGATAAAGATCTTCGTAGAATATGTAGGAGCCAATATGGGCATACAGGTCCCGCTATTGGTTATTGACCGGAGATGTGTCTCAGTCATGTCTACATTGTTCTCGAACCGTAGGGTCCGCACGCTTAACGTTATGATGACAGTTATTATGCATTTTGATGTACGGAAGTTAGTTCGGAGTCCCGGATGTGATCACAGACATGACGAGGAGTCTCGAAATGGTCGAGACATAAAGATTGATATATTGGATGACTATATTCGGACACCGGAAGTGTTCCAGGTGATTTCGGAGAAAACCGGAGAGCCGGAGGGTTACCGGAACCCTACCGGGAGAAGTAATGGGCCATATGGGCTTTAGTGGAGAGAGAGAATGGCTGCCAGAGGTGGGCCGCACGCCACCTCCTCCCTGGTCCGAATTGGACTCGGGGAGGGGGGCGGCGCCCCCCCTTTCCTTCTCCCACTCCACCTCTTTCCCCCTCCTAGTAGGAGTCCTACTCCTACTAGGAGGAGGACTCCTCCTTGGCGCGCCACACCTGGCCGGCCGGCCTCCTCCCCTTGCTCCTTTATATACAGGGGCAGGGGGCACCCCAAGACACACAAGTTGATCATTGAGATCGTTCCTTAGCCATGTGCGGTGCCCCCTGCCACCATATTCCACCTTGATCATATCGTTATAGTGCTTAGGCGAAGCCCTGCGTCGGTAGAACATCAAGATTGTCATCACGCCGTCGTGCTGATGGAACTCCTCCCAAAAGATGCAGAGTTGATAATGATATTGCAACTTATTTGTGGCACTGCCATTTAGGTCATATCGGTGTAAAGCGCATGAAGAAACTCCATACTGATGGACTTTTGGAACCACTTGATTATGAATCATTTGGTACTTGCGAACCATGCATCATGGGCAAGATGACTAAAACACCGTTCTCTGGTACTATGGAGAGAGCAACAGATTTGTTGGAAATCATACATACAGATGTATGCGGTCCGATGAATATTGAGGCTCGTGGCGGATATCGTTATTTTCTCACCTTCATAGATGATTTAAGCAGATATGGGTATATCTACTTAATGAAACATAAGTCTGAAACATTTGAAAAGTTCAAAGAATTTCAGAGTGAAGTGGAAAATCATCGTAACAAGAAAATAAAGTTTCTACGATCTGATCGTGGAGGAGAATATTTGAGTTATGAGTTTGGTGTACATTTGAAAAATTGTGGAATAGTTTCGCAACTCACGCCACCCGGAACACCACAGAGTAATGGTGTGTCCGAACGACATAATCGTACTTTACTAGATATGGTACGATCTATGATGTCTCTTACTGATTTACCGCTATCGTTTTGGGGATACGCTCTAGAGATGGCTGCATTCACGTTAAATAGGGCACCATCAAAATCCGTTGAGACGACGCCTTATGAACTATGGTTTGGCAAGAAACCAAAGTTGTCGTTTCTGAAAGTTTGGGGCTGCGATGCTTATGTGAAAAAGCTTCAACCTGATAAGCTCGAACCCAAATCGAAGAAATGTGTCTTCATAGGATATCCAAAGGAAACTATTGGATACACCTTCTATCACAGATCCGAAGGCAAGACTTTTGTTGCTAAATTCGGAAACTTTCTTGAGAAGGAGTTTCTCTTGAAAGAAGTGAGTGGGAGGAAAGTAGAACTTGACGAGGTAACTGTACCTGCTCCCTTATTGGAAAGTAGTACATCATAGAAAACTGTTTCTGCGACACCTACACCAATAACTGAGGAAGTTAATGATAATGATCATGAAACTTCAGAACAAGATACTACTGAACCTCGTAGATCAACCAGAGCAAGATCCGCGCCAGAGTGGTACGGTAATCCAGTTCTGGAAGTCATGCTGCTAGATCGTGATGAACCTACGAACTATGAAGAAGTGATGGTGAGCCCAGATTCCGCAAAGTGGCTTGAAGCCATGAAATCTGAGATGGGATCCATGTATGAGAACAAAGTATGGACTTTGGTTGACTTGCCCGATGATCGGCAAGCAATTGAGAATAAATGGATCTTCAAGAAAAAGACTGACGCTGACGGTAATGTTACTATCTATAAAGCTCGACTTGTTGAAAAAGGTTTTCGACAAGTTCAAGGGGTTGACTATGATGAGACCTCACCCGTAGCGATGCTTAAGTCTGTCCGAATCATGTTAGCAATTGCCGCATTTTATGATTATGAAATTTGGTAGATGGATGTCAAAACTGCATTCCTGAATGGATTTCTGGAAGAAGAGTTGCATATGATGCAACCGGAAGGTTTTGTCGATCCAAAGGGAGCTAACAAAGTGTGCAAGCTCCAGCGATCCATTTATGGACTGGTGCAAGCCTCTCGGAGTTGGAATAAACGTTTTGATAGTGTGATCAAAGCATTTGGTTTTATACAGACTTTTGGTGAAGCCTGTATTGACAAGAAAGTGAGTGGGAGCTCTGTAGCATTTCTGATATTATATGTGGATGACATATTGCTGATTGGAAATGATATAGAATTTCTGGATAGCATAAAGGGATACTTGAATAAGAGTTTTTCAACGAAAGACCTCGGTGAAGCTGCTTACATATTAGGCATAAAGATCTATAGAGATAGATCAAGACGCTTAATTGGACTTTCACAAAGCACATACCTTGACAACATTTTGAAAAAGTTCAAAATGGATCAAGCAAAGAAAGGGTTCTTGCCTGTGTTACAAGGTGTGAAGTTGAGTCAGACTCAATGCCCGACCACTGCAGAAGATAGAGAGAAAATGAAAGATGTTCCCTATGCTTCAGCCATAGGCTCTATCATGTATGCAATGCTGTGTACCAGACCTTGCAATAAGTTTAGCAGGGGGGTACCAAAGTAATCCAGGAGTGGATCACTAGACAACGGTCAAGAACATCCTGAAATACCTGAAAAGGACTAAGGATATGTTTCTCGTATATGGAGGTGACAAAGAGCTCACCGTAAAAGGTTACGTTGATGCAAGCTTTAACACTGATCCGGACGATTCTAAATCGCAAACCGGATACGTGTTTACATTAAATGGTGGAGCTGTCAGTTGGTGCAGTTCTAAACAAAGCGTCATAGCGGGATCTACATGTGAAGCGGAGTACATAGCTGCTTTGGAAGCAGCAAACGAAGGAGTCTGGATGAAGGAGTTCATATCGATCTAGGTGTCATACCTAGTGCATCGGGTCCAATGAAAATCTTTTGTGACAATACTGGTGCAATTGCCTTGGCAAAGGAATCCAGATTTCACAAGAGGAACAAACACATCAAGAGACGCTTCAATTCCATCCGGGATCTAGTCCAGGTGGGAGACATAGAGATTTGCAAGATACATACAGATCTGAATGTGGCAGACCTGCTGACTAAGCCTCTTCCACGAGCAAAACATGATCAGCACCAAGGCTCCATGGGTGTTAGAATCATTACTGTATAATCTACATTATTGACTCTAGTGCAAGTGGGAGACTGAAGGAAATATGCCCTAGAGGCAATAATAAAGTTATTATTTATTTCCTTATATCATGATAAATGTTTATTATTCATGCTAGAATTGTATTAACAGGAAACATAATACATGTGTGAATACATAGACAGACTTAGTGTCACTAGTATGCCTCTACTTGACTAGCTCGTTAATCAAAGATGGTTATGTTTCCTAACCATGAACAATGTGTTGTTATTTGATTAACAAGGTCACATCATTAGTTGAATGATCTGATTGACATGACCCATTTCATTAGCTTAGCACCCGATCGTTTAGTATGTTGCTATTGCTTTCTTCATGACTTATACATGTTCCTATGACTATGAGATTATGCAACTCCCGTTTACCGGAGGAACACTTTGTGTGCTACCAAACGTCACAACGTAACTGGGTGATTATAAAGGAGCTCTACAGGTGTCTCCAAAGGTAGATGTTGGGTTGGCGTATTTCGAGATTAGGATTTGTCACTCCGATTGTCGGAGAGGTATCTCTGGGCCCTCTCGGTAATGCACATCACATAAGCCTTGCAAGCATTGTGACTAATGTGTTAGTTGCGAGATGATGTATTACGGAACGAGTAAAGAGACTTGCCGGTAACGAGATTGAACTAGGTATTGGATACCGACGATCGAATCTCGGGCAAGTAACATACCGATGACAAAGGGAACAACGTATGTTGTTATGCGGTCTGACCGATAAAGATCTTCGTAGAATATGTAGGAGCCAATATGGGCATACAGGTCCCGCTATTGGTTATTGACCGGAGATGTGTCTCAGTCATGTCTACATTGTTCTCGAACCGTAGGGTCCGCACGCTTAACGTTACGATGACAGTTATTATGAGTTTATGCATTTTGATGTACTGAAGTTAGTTCGAAGTCCCGGATGTGATCACGGACATGACGAGGAGTCTCGAAATGGTCGAGACATAAAGATTGATATATTGGATGACTATATTCGGACACCGGAAGTGTTCCGGGTGATTTCGGAGAAAACCGGAGAGCCGGAGGGTTACTGGAACCCTACCGGGAGAAGTAATGGGCCATATGGGCTTTAGTGGAGAGAGAGAAGGGCTGCCAGAGGTGGGCCGCGCGCCACCTCCTCCCTGGTCCGAATTGGACTAGGGGAGGGGGGCGGTGCCCCCCCTTTCCTTCTCCCACTCCACCTCTTTCCCCCTCCTAGTACGAGTCCTACTCCTACTAGGAGGAGGACTCCTCCTCCCCTTGCTCCTTTATATACGGGGGTAGGGGGCACCCCAAGACACACAAGTTGATCATTGAGATCGTTCCTTAGCCGTGTGCGGTGCCCCCTGCCACCATATTCCACCTCGATCATATCGTTGTAGTGCTTAGGCGAAGCCCTGTGTCGGTAGAACATCAAGATCGTCATCACGCCGTCGTGCTGACGGAACTCCTCCCCGAAGCTTTGCTGGATCAGAGCCCGGGGATCATCATCGAGCTGTACGTGTGCTAAGAACTCGGAGGTGCCGGAGTAACGGTGCTTGGATCGGTCGGATCGGGAAGAAGACGTATGACTACTTCCTCTACGTTGTGTCAACGCTTCCATTGCGATCTACAAGGGTACGTAGATCAGACTCTCCCTCTCGTTGCTATGCATCACCATGATCTTGCGTGTGCGTAGGAAAATTTTGAAATTACTACGTTCCCCAACAATTATGTGTTATGATCCGTTGACCCCGAAGTGACAATAATCGGGATACTTACCGGTGATGACCGTAGTTTGAGGAGTTCATGTATTCACTGTGTTAATGCTTTGTTTTGGTACTCTATTAAAAGGAGGCCTTAATATCCCTTAGTTTCCAATAGGACCCCGCTGCCACGGGAGGGTAGGACAAAAGATGTCATGCAAGTTCTTTTCTATAAGCACGTATGACTATATTCGGAATACATGCCTACATTACATTGATGAACTGGAGCTAGTTCTGTGTCACCCTAGGTTATTACTGTTACATGATGAACCGCATCCGGCATGATTCTCCATCACTGATCCATTGCCTACGAGCTTTCCATATATTGTTCTTCGCTTATTTACTTTTCCGTTGCTATTGTTATCATCACTACAAAATACCAAAAATATTACTTTTGCTACCATTACCTTTTACTATTGTTACCACTACTATCATATTACTTTGCTACTAAACACTTTGCTGCAGATAATAAGTTTCCAGGTGTGGTTTAATTGACAACTCAACTGCTAATACTTGAGAATATTCTTTGGGTCCCCTTGTGTCGAATCAATAAGTTTGGGTTGAATTGTTGGGGATCGTAGCAGAAATTTAAAATTTTCTACGCATCACCAAGTTCAATCTATGGAGTAATCTAGCAATGAGGGGAAGGGGAGTGCATCTACATACCCTTGTAGATCGCTAAGCGGAAGCATTGCAAGAACGCGGATGAAGGAGTCGTACTCGCAGCGATTCAGATCGCGGTTGATTCCGATCTAAGCGCCGAACAACGGCGCCTCCGCGTTCAACACACGTGCAGCCCGGTGACGTCTCCTACGCCTTGATCCAACAAGGGGAGAAGGAGAGGTTGGGGAAGACTCTGTCCAGCAGCAGCACAACGGCGTGGTGGTGGTGGAGGAGCGCGGAACTCCAGCAGGGCTTCGCCAAGCACTACGAGAGACGAGGAGGGAGAGAGGTAGGGCTGCGCCAAGAGGGAGATGATCTCGTGTGTCTTACAGCCCCCAATACCTCAAGTATATATAAGGGAAGGGGAGGGGCTGTGCCCCCATCTAGGGTTCCCTCCCCAGGGGTGGCGGCAGCCCAAAACCCATCTAGGGTGGTGGCCAAGGGGGGGAGAGGGAGGCGCACCAGGCATGGGCCTTAGGGCCCATCTGCCCTTAGGGTTTGCCCCCTCTTCTCTCTAGGCGCATGGGCCTTGGTGGGGAGACGCCCTAGCCTACCTAGGGGCTGGTCCCTTCTCACACTTGGCCCATGTATGCCTCCGGGGCCCGTGGCCCCTCCCGGTGGACCCCCAGACCCCTCCGGTGGTCCTGGTACACTACCGGTGATGCCCGGAACACTTCCGGTGGCCAAAACCATACTTCCTATATATATATATATATCAATCTTTACCTCCGGACCATTCCGGAACTCCTCGTGACGTCCGGGATCTCATCTGGGACTCCGAACAACATTTGGTTATCGCGTACATACTTTCCCTATAACCCTAGAGTCATCGAACCTTAAGTGTGTAGACCCTATGGGCTCGGGAGTCATGCAAACATGGCCGAGACAACTCTCCGGTCAATAACCAACAGCGGGATCTGGATACCCATGTTGGCTCCCACATTCTCCACGATGATCTTATCGAATGAACCACGATGTCAAGGATTCAATCAATCACGTCCAATTCCCTTTGTCTATCGGTACGATACTTGCCCGAGATTCGATCGTCGGTATCCCGATACCTTGTTCAATCTCGTTACCGGCAAGTCTCTTTACTCGTTCCGTAACACATCATCTCGTGATCAACTCCTTGGTCACATTGTGCACATTATGATGATGTCCTACCGAGTGGGCCCAGAGATACCTCTCCGTTTACATGGAGTGACAAATCCCAGTCTCGATTCGTGCCAACCCAACAAACACTTTTGGAGATACCCGTAGTGCACCTTTATAGCCACCCAGTTACGTTGTGAAGTTTGGCACACCCAAAGCACTCCCACGGTATCTGGGAGTTGCACAATCTCATGGTCTAAGGAAATGATACTTGACATTAGAAAAGCTTTAGCATACGAACTACACGATCTTGTGCTAGGCTTAGGATTGGGTCTTGTCCATCACATGATTCTCCTAATTATGTGATCCTGTTATCAATGACATCCAATGTCCATGGTTAGGAAACCGTAACCATCTATTGATCAACGAGCTAGTCACCTAGAGGCTTGCTAGGGACATGGTGTTGTCTATGTATCCACACATGTATCTGAGTTTCCTATCAATACAATTCTAGCATGGATAATAAATGATTATCATGAACAAGGAAATATAATAATAACCAATTTATTATTGCCTCTAGGGCATATTTCCAACATGAATACTCTACCCTCGAAAACTGTTGCGATCCCCTATACTTGTGGGTCGTCAAGACTATTTTCTGGCACCGTTGCCGGGGACCGTAGCTCTATTATTTGAGTCACTTGGGATTTATATCTTCTTATCATTATGAAGAACTTGAAAGAAGCTAAAAAAATCTATCCCTCAACTACGAGGGGAGGTAAGGAACTGCCATCTAGCTCTGCACTTGATTCATCTTCTGTTTTGAGTAAGCTTGCGACACCTACACTTGCTATTCATTCTGATTTGTCGCATGTTATTGATGATGCCACTTCTGCTATGCACGATACTTATGATGAAGACTCTCCCCCTAGATATGAATTACCTGTTGTGCCCGAGGGCTATGTTATGGATGAAGAAACTGCTAGAGATTTTCTTGCTTGCAATGATAGGAGTGATCTTAAGAAATTATTAGCTAAGCTGAAACAAAAAACACTGAATGCTAGAATGAAATATGATCCTACTTATGCTACTTCACCTATATTTGTTAGTGATATGGATTATGATTTCTTTGTTGATCCGGAGATAATACCTTTAGTTGAATCTGATCCTTTCTATGGCTATGAATCTGAAACTATTGTGGCACATCTTACTAAATTAAATGATATAGCCACCCTGTTCACTAATGATGAGAAAACTCGCTATTATTACATCCTTAAGATATTTACGTTCTCATTAAAGGGTGATGCTAAGATATGGTTTAATTCTCTTGATCCTGGTTGTGTGCGTAGTCCCCAGGATATGATTTATTACTTCTCTGCTAAATATTTCCCAGCTCATAAGAAACAAGCTGCTTTAAGTGAAATATATAATTTTGTGCAAATTGAAGAAGAGAGTCTTCCACAAGCTTGGGGGAGGCTTCTCCAATTACTTAATGCTTTACCTGATCATCCTCTAAAGAAAAATGAAATACTTGATATCTTTTATAATGGACTAACTGATACTTCCAGACACCACCTGGATAGTTGTGCTGGAAAGAACACCAGATGAAGCTGAAATTCTATTGAATAATATGTTGACTAATGAAAATAATTGGACACTTCCTGATCCAATTCTTGATCCAATTCCTGAACCAACTCCTAAGCCAATTTCAAAGAAGAGGGGTATTCTATTTCTCAGTCCTGGAGATATGCAAGAGGCAAAGAAATATATGATAAAAAGGTATTAAAGCTGAAGATGTTAAGAATTTACCTCCCATTGAAGAAATAAATGGTCTTAATTTACTGCCTATTGAAGAAATACATGGTCTTGATAATCCGACACAGGTAGTAAAGGTAAATTCTCTCTATAGTTATGATAAAGCTGAAATCCCATTTACTGAGTTTGCTAGCCCATGTTTGGATGAGTTTGATGACTTTATGGTTAAACAAGAAAACTTCAATGCTTATTTTGGTAGAGAATTAAAATGCAATGCTGATATCCTTGAACACTTGGGTGATTATATGGTTAATGTTAAAGGATAACTTAAACTTATTAGTAAACATGCTTCTATGGTTACCACTCAAGTAGAACAAGTACTTAAAGCTCAGAATGATTTGCTCAATGAATTAAATAGTAAGAAAAATGATAATGTTGTTAGAGTTATTACTAGAGGTGGTAAAATGACTCAGGAACCTTTGTATCCTAAGGGCCATCCTAAGATAATTGAGCAAGATTCTCAAAGAAATATTGTTGATGCACCTAGTCCTTCTAAGAGGAAGAAAAAGAAAAATGATAGGACTTTGCAAGCTTCTAGTGAACCTGTTGTAGACACACATGAGAATCCCAATGATATTTCTATTTGTGATGCTGAAACACAATCTGGTAATGAACATGAACTTAGTAATAATGTTAATTATGATGTTCATGTTGATGCTCAACCTAGTAATGACAATGAAGTAGAGATTGAACCTGCTGTTGATCTTGATAACCCACAATCAAAGAATCAATGTTATGTTAAGAGAGACTTTGTACTAGGAAGCACGGTAAAGAAAGAGAACCATGGGTTCAGAAACCCATGCCTTTTCCTCCTAAACCATCCAAGAAAAAGGATGACGAGGATTTTGAGCTCTTTGTTGAAATGATTAGACCTATCTTTTTGCGTATGTGTTTGACTGATATGCTTAAAATGAATCCTTATGCTAAGTACATGAAAGAAATTGTTACAAATAAAAGAAAGATACCGAAAGCTGAAATTTCCACCATGCTTGCTAATTATACTTTTAAGGGTGGAATACCTAAGAAACCAGGGGATCCCGGAGTACCAACTATACCATGCTCCATTAAAAGAAACTATGTTAAAACTGCTTTATGTGATCTTGGAGCCGGTGTTAGTGTTATGCCTCTCTCTTTATGTCATAGACTTGATTTGAACGAGTTGAAATCTACTGAAATATCTTTGTAAATGGCTGACAAATCAACTGCTATACCTGTCGGTATTTGTGAGGATGTGCCTGTTGTGGTCGCAAATGTTACTATTTTAACAGACTTTGTTATTCTCGATATTCCCGAGGACGATAGTATGTATATTATTCTTGGAAGACCGTTTTTGAATACTACAGGGACTGTTATTGATTGCACCAAAGGCAATGTCACTTTTCACGTTAATGGCAATGAGCATACGTTACACTTTCCGAGGAAACAACCTCAAGTCCACAGTATCAACTCTATTGGAAAAATTCCATCGATTATTTTTGGAGGTTTTGAATTTTCTTTTCCTACTGTCAAAAAGAAATATGATATTCTTATTGTTGGGGATGTGCATATCCCCGTTGAGGTAACCTAGTGTTATTCGAAAATTCTCCGGTTCCATTTTATTTGGAATGAGTTTGTTAACAAGACCTGATCAACCTTGTTAGTGGATTCCTTTTGATGAGCATGAGATGGATGAATTTAGAAAACACAACTCTCTATACTTTTTTTTACTTTCTGTTATTTATATTAAATAAAGCAAAAATAGTAATTTCTTTCTGTTTTTTGAATTATCCATGCAATAAAAAATACCCCGAAAATAAAAGTTCTCAAAATGCCCTGAAAATTTAATATGATTTTGTCTAGAATATTTGAGAATATGTGGCACTGAGAACACAACATGGGGAGCAAGCGCCTGGCCATGAGGGTGGAGGGCACGCCCCTCTGCCTCGTGGGCCCACGGTGCCTCCCCTCCACTTATTCTAGCTACCACACACTCCTTCTTCCTCCCACAAACACCACTAACCAGCTCAAACCCGAGTCCAAGCTCATTTTGCTGCCATTTTCGATCTCCTTGCTCAAAGCACCTCTCACAAAACTGCTTTGGGGGATTGTTCCTTGGTATGTGAATCCTCCAATGGTCCAATTAGTTTTTGTTCTAGTGCTTTATTCATTGCATATTTTTGCTGCTTAGGTGACCCTATTCTTGAGCTTGCATGTCAAATTTATATGGTCAAAAGTAGATTTGATGCATGATATTGCCTCTAGGCACTTGTAGGAGTAGTTGCTATCAATATTGTTGAGTTTGGTTCACTTTTATTTTGAAGTTACTAAAATTTCAGAAATTTTCAGAAAAAGATGAAGAGATTTTTGAGAGGCTCATCAAGCCGAAGCTCGAAGGATAAGCAAAGTGAGGAGGACAAGAGGCCCAAATATAATCTCCCTCGCACCGCAGAAGTTCGACCGTGTGAATGGCCTTGTGATAATTTCTTGAGAGCAGCCGGGATTTATGATGATTTCTATGAATTGGCTGAGAATGCAGGCCTCACCGCCTTCCTCCACGACCGATGCGAATAGTATCTCTTACTACCAATATCTTTGTGCAAAACTTTCATTTCCATGCTAGGAGCTCACCACCTATGGAGGAATTTTATTTATATGATGAGCATAAGGAGATGTCACTTCATGATTTTTGTCATGTTTGTTTAATCCCTTTCGAGGGCAGCATAGAGGAACCACATCGTGACGATGTGGATGGGTTTATTGATACCATTACTGTTGGGGATATTACTACTGGGTGTAAACCGGCCTATCTGGGCCGGGTTAACTTCATCAGTAGTTGAGTATGTTAAAGCCCATGAAGGTAGATGAGGGCTTAAAGCCCATGATCGGTTTAAGGCCTGTAGCCGTAAACCGGCGTGGGTATGTAAACTTGTATTGTAAGTTAGGAATAAGTAGAGACCAAACCGGACACGTATATGAGCCGGTGTTGGGACTCTGTAAACCGACGGGTGTCACCCATGTATATAAGGGGACGACCCGGCGGTGGTTCAGGAACAACAGACAACAACTCGAGACTTAGGCGAAGCTTGTTTGCTCCCTAGTCATCGAAACCCCATCAATTCCATCACAACTAGACGTAGGCTTTTAGCTTCATCGAAGGGGCCGAACTAGTATAAACTCTCTTGCGTCCCTATGTCCGCTTTAACCCCTTCAAGCTAACCCGTTGCGATGGCTCCACGACTAAGTCCTTTCACGAGGACATCTGCCGTGACAAAACCACGATAGTTGGCGCCCACCGTGGGGCTATCGCACGATGGTTTCAAGTTCTTGGAGGGCCGCTTTGAAGGACTCGAGGGCTACGCTGTGGGCCGGATGACTAAGAGTCGTCACGTCAAGCTCTACATCGATGATGCAGGCTGGGGCCCCGAGGCCGGCTCAGTTGACTACGGGTACCGGGTCCCCTTTGGTGGCATACACGTTTTCATCGGCAAGATCGGTGAACCGGGCCCTGAGCCGGACATCTGCACCTACCTCGTCGAAACGGCTCAGCATGCGTGATCTGCCCGGGTTAAACCGGCCGTGAAGCGTGCCTTCGTGGGAGTCATCCATGGAGGATGTTATGAAGATGGATCGGAATCTCACGGCGAGACCGTCGTTTATTCCGGCGACGAGTCATCAACCGAAGAAACCAAATCTCTATATCAGCTACAAGATGGCCGGATTGGGGGCTGTTCCGATGGCGACAGTATTCCAGACCCCTCTGATCTACCCAACCGAGTTGGAATATTCATGGCCGGCACACAAGCAGCGCTTCATTCTTCGACCGCAACGCCAATAACCTCCGGTTCAGTAGCGGCGATAGCTGCCGGGGCAGGAAGCCCTATACGCCCGCCGGCTCAAGTTCTATCAAATCTATTTGATGCATTGGCTGTGCTTATGGCAGAAGCTAACCCGACAGATCAGGACGTCCACAACGCAGAGATTGCAAAGGTGAAGGAACAGATCACCCAGGCCAAGGCGGACCTGGCAGCTGAGAATGCTAGGATGACCGTAGAGCGGGCCGCTTTAGACGCGCAAGCCTACAGGCTCATGTTGGACCAGAACGCGTCGCATGATGTCATGAAGAGGAAGTACCAATCCCGTTTGCCTTCGATTTTCGAGGCCAGACACCTTTTCAACACCCCAGGAGCAGGAACCAGTAATCCGCTAGATGGAAACGGGGCGGAAGCTCCTGGGACCGACGCGCCGGTTCAGCCCCGTCTGATGGATCTGCCTCATCAAAACACTGTTATACCTCAGGCTGTTTCAACACCTCCGGGTCACTACCCAACCCGATGGACAATCTCATTGCCGCTGCTGCACAGCTAGAGGCCATTCCAATTGAAGGTGACTCACCGTAGGCGGTAGAGACGCGACGGGTCAAGGTGCTTCTTAGGACAGCTTTGGTCCAATAGGAAGCATAGTCGTACAGCCGCGACCGGATCCACTCGACCCCTCATCCAAGCCGGAGCTATAGCAGCCATATGGATGAGCCGGCGGTGTCAAGTAATGAACGACGTGGAGCACCCCACAGCAACAACCCGGCAGGTGGTGCTGCTAACGCTCAGGAAGTGGTGGACCGGGCCCGAGTGCGCAGGGAGGCCGAGTTAGCTGCACAATATCAGGCTCGGCAGATTATGCCGGTTCGTCCAACTATCTCGGTCGAACCCGGTGTTACTTCTAGTTCTTTGGGGTGCCTTGCCTTGTCCCCGCTTTATGCAATGTGCGCCTGCCCAAGGATTTCAAAGGCTTGCGCAAGGTACCAAATTACATGGCGGATCAACCTCCAGAGACACGGGTGGAGAGCTATGAGATGGCCATGGAAATGCTTGATGTGGATGATGCGGCATGTGCGAAGTACTTCACCATGATGCTCGAAGGAATGGCCCGTACTTGGTTAAAAAGCTTACCGGCCAATTCTATCAGTTCATGGGCCCAATTACGAGCCCGGTTTATCAGTAATTTCAAGGATACATGTTCTGCATTCATCAGACTGCATCAACGCTGACACCACGGTTATAACCCTAGAAGGCAATTGCCGGTTTGGGACCCTAAAGCTGAAATTAGGACGGATGAAGAGCCATTGCACTGACATGGGGACCCTCATGGCTGCCTTTGTAAAGTTTGCTGATTCTGATAGTACCAAGGATCCCGAGTCTGATGATGACAAGATAGGGAAGGGAAAGAAGAACAGCAACTCCAAAGGTCAACAGCACCACTCGGCAGGCAATGGTAACAGAGGCAAGCGTAAAGCGGATGGCAACATGGACTTCGTGGCTAATACCAACGCGTAGGACAAGGGTCAGCAACGCAAGGGTAAACCGCCGAATCGCGGTGGAGCGCCTAACCCTAACCCGGACCACTTAAATTATCTATTGAACCAGCCCTGTCCAAAGCATGGGACGAAGGAGGTGCCAGCAAACCACCTTTGGAAGGATTGCTTCATTATGCAGGAGTTCAAGAACTCTAATGCTTTCCGGTATGATCACGGCTCCGGCGGTGGCTCAGGATCCGGGCCGGGATACGGTGGAGGAAATTCCAGTTCAGGATTTAATGGTAACCCGGGCGGACATAACAATCAAAATAATCAGAATAACCAGGGTGGTTACAACCATCAGCAGCAACAGTCGGGTTACCAGAGCAACCCAAAGCAGTTGAATAGTGGGCAGTACCATGTTTTCACCACTAGCTTGGACAAGCGAGACCGGAAGGTTCAGAGGCGGGCAGTCAACTCTGTTGAACCGGCCGTGCCCCGTTATCTACGCTGGTCTGAACAGCCAATCATATGGAGCAGAGAGGATCATCCTCCCCAGGTTGATAATCCGGGTTAGTTGGCTCTGGTGGTGGCGCCTCAGGTGGGAGGTTACAAGTTCACCAAGGTGCTCATGGATGGAGGGAGCAGCATTAATATCTTGTACTATGAGACCTTCCGTCGTATGGGACTAACAGATAAAAATCTCAAACCGTCCAAGACGGTGTTCCACGGTGTGGTACCTGGCAAGTCAGCATATCCTGTTGGTAAGATAGCTCTAGAAGTGGCCTTTGGAGATGATCATGATTCCAGGTCGGAAACATTGACGTTTGAAGTGGTGAAAATCCAAAGTCCATATCACGCCCTGTTTGGGCGATCAGCCTACGCCAAGTTTATGGCACGGCCCTGTTATGTGTATTTGCATCTCAAGATGCCGGGTCACAGGGGGACAATAACGGTTCACGGAAGCCGTAAAATCGCTTTGGAGTGCGAGGAAGGAGATGCGGCCTACGCAGAGTCGGTTTGTGCCACCGAGGAGCTGAAGTATTATAAGGACAATGTTGATCCGGCGGACATGACTCCATTAAAGAAGCCAACTACGGAGCATGATCCGGCCCTGAAGTTCAAATCGCCAGCTGAAACTAAGCTTGTTGACTTCGTGCCAGGCGATTCGTCCAAGCAGTTCAGCATCAGTGCCAAGTTGGATCCGAAATAGGAAAGCGCGCTCATCGAGTTCATCCGTGAGAATCGGGACATTTTTGCATGGAAGCCCTCTGACATGCCAGGTGTACCGAGGCAACTCGCTGAGCACACCCTTAATGTGGATCCTAAATACAAACCGGTGAAACAGTTCCTCTGCCAGTTTAACGAAGAAAGACGCAAGGCGATTGGAGAAGAGGTAGCTAGGCTCTTAGCAGCTGGCTTTATTATTGAAGTTTTCCACCCTGAGTGGCTTGCCAATCCGGTGATGGTCCTTAAGAAAAACGGCACCTGGTGCATGTGTGTGGATTACACAGATCGTAATCAGGCTTGTCCAGCAGATCCTTTTGCCATCCCCCGTATTGAGCAAATTATTGATGCTATGGCGGGTTGTGAGCGTTTGAGTTTTTTGGATGCATATTCTGGCTATCATCAGATCGAAATGGCAGTTTAAGGACCAGGAAAAGACGGCATTCATAACTCCCTTTGGAGCCTTCTGCTATGTGTCTATGCCCTTTGGGCTCAAGAGTGGCTAGGCAACTTATCAACGGTGTGTACAAAATTGTCTTCACAAGAAGATTGGCCGTAATGTACATACTTACGTGGATGATATCGTGGTTAAGTCAAGGGAGAAGGACACTCTGGTTGACGACTTGAAGAAAACCTTTGATAACCCGAGGACGTAAAAGATGATGCTTAATCCGGCCAAGTGTGTCTTTGGTGTACCGACAGGCAAGTTATTGGGTTTTCTGGTGTCCAACAGGGGAATTGAGGCTAATCCGGAGAAGATCACAGCCATCACCTCCCTGGCTAAACCGAAGTGTATCAACGATGTTCAACGCCTGGCAGGCCGGATTGCCGTGTTAAGCCGGTTTATCAGCCGCCTTGGTGAGAAGGCAATCCCTTTGTATCAGATGTTGAAGAAGACGGATCAATTCGTCTGGAGTTCTGCTGCTGACAAAGCATTTGAGGACTTAAAGCGACAATTGGCCAATCCGCCTGTGCTCGCCGCTCCCATGGACAAGGAGCCATTGCTGCTATATGTTGCTGCTAATGCTCGTGCGGTCAGTGTGGCTATTGTGGTGGAGAGAAAAGAGGCAGGCAAGGAGCATCCGGTTCAACGTCCGGTCTATTATATCAGCGAGGTACTCATTGAGTCCAAGCAAAGGTATCCGCATTGGCAGAAGCTGGTATATGGAGTTTTTATGGCAAGCCAGAAGCTCAAGCAATACTTCCAAGGGCACCCCATTACGGTGGTCAGTTCTGCTCCCTTGGGGGATATCATCCAGAACCGGGAAGCGAATGGCCGGATTGCCAAGTGGGCTATAGAGCTTGGGCCGCACGGGTTGAAGTATGTGCCTCGGACGGCGGTTAAGTCTTAAGCACTTGTTGATGGAGGTTGACAAGTTTACAAAGTGGGTGGAGGCAGAACCTATTAGCAAGTGTGATGCGGCCACGCGGTTCAGTTCATCAAAAAAGTGATTTTCCGGTTTGGCTTTCCACACAGTATCATCATAGATAATGGTACCAATTTGTCCAAGGGTGCCATGAAGGAATTCTGCGAACGGGAGCACATCCGGCTTGACGTTTCATCAGTGGCACACCCACAGTCCAATGGTCAAGCAGAAAGGGCTAATCAAGAGATCTTGAGAGGCATCAAGCCCCGACTTATGGTTCCTTTGCAGAGAACACCGGGTTGTTGGGTAGAAGAGTTACCATCTGTGTTATGGAGCATCAATACTACACCCAACAGATCAACAGGATACACACCGTTCTTCATGGTCTACGGAGCGGAGGCGGTTCTCCCAAGTGATATCAGTCATGACTCACCTCGTGTGGCGGCTTATGTTGAAGCGGACAACGAGACAGCACGACAAGACACTTTGGACCTGTTGGATGAAGAACGTGACATAGCAGCCGCCCGCTCGGCGATTTACCAATAGGATCTTCGTCGTTATCACAGTCGCCGAGTCAGAACCAGAACCTTTCAGGAAGGAGATTTGGTGCTTCGGCTCATCCAAGATTAGACTGATATGCATAAGCTATCCCCACCTTGGGAGGGACCTTTCATGGTCAGCAAGAATCTGCACAACGGGTCATACTATTTGATCGATATTCGAGAGCATAAAGACTCACGTACATCAGAGGAGGAGACCAACAGGCCGTGGAACATAGCTCATCTTCGGCCTTACTATACCTGAGCCATTGGCTCTACTTATGTACATATTACGACGATGTATATATTATGATTAAATACAATAAACCGGAACCTCAGCTAAAGCGGGGTATCTGTTCTTTTACATCATGTGTGGTTACACGGAGTTGTTCTAAAGCGGCCTCTGGTTTACCCCTTGAGTTAGCTTTTCAAAGCATCATGTTATATCACTTGGGGGCTTGGTCGTGTCCGAACCAATGCAACACCTCTTGATAGGCGAGAGCCACCAGATCACTTGGGGACTTGGTCCCGTCTGCACCAGTCACGCCTCTTGATCGGCCTAAGGCCACAGAATCACTTGGGGGCTTGGTCGAACCCGAACCATTGCCACGCCTTTTGATCGGCATAAATGCCACGGTTTCATTTGGGGACCTGGCTGACTTGAACCATAGCTACACCTATCGGGAGCTTGGTCGTGTCCGACCATGGTAACGCCATCTGATCGTCTCAAACAAAGCCTCTTTTTGCAAACGGTTTTATCATTGCCTTTGCTTCACATTTTTCTTTGATAGATATTTCTTTCTTTTTGTTGCATTTTTTAAAACCGACAAAGTTTTAAGCCGGTTCAAACTGTCAATTGACGGAACACGGTCCATTTTTAATCCAGAGACTATTTTCCCGGTTTGATTTTTTATTAACATCCTATTACGGAGTAACACGATGTTTTATTATAACCCGGCACGGTTTACATGTTAAACCGACATTATATATATACATGAGCTGCTATCTCCTCCAACAGTGTGGGTTTATAAACCTCCGCTTCAAGATTGGCCAAGCCAACTTCATGCCCAACGATGGCAGAAAATACTTTGGACAGTTCATCACCCAAAGGAAGAACAAGTTGCAGTAATTATGCACGAAGGCATATCAAAATCAAGAGTATCGGCTAGCCTATTACAAGGCAACACGGTGCCCAAAATAAGATCATTGTTTTTTTGCAAAGGAGAAGCAGTTTAAACCGGCTTCCGGTTCAAGCTTGGTCACCAGCCTGGCCTGATGGTTGTGGGTCATCCCGCGCCGCTTCAACTTCAGCTTCTCTACCCAGCGGTTGGAAATCAATAGTTGTCCAGTCGATTCCCATTAATGCTTGAAAGACAGCTTCATCAAGGATCAACAACGACAGTTCAATATCAGGAGCGTAAGTATGCTTACGGATTGGAGGGATAAGATTTTCCGCTTTAGGAATTGGTGCAACTACTCGCTTGTTTTGGTTGTCATCTTGGGCTTGATAATGAGACAAGTTTGCTTCTTCAACCAATTGACAAGCTAGCGGGCGCACCTCCCGGTTTATTGCTCGCAGATCCGCTTCACTAAACTCTGACCCGTCTTCCTTCAACCTGGGATAGCCCTGAGCCGCATCAACAGGATCAAAATCTGGCACCCAAGCTTTTGCCCGGATTAAAGGCATTGATCGCACCGGTTCGAGCAGCAGATTTCTTCAGCTCTTCAACCCGGGCAGGAAGCATCGACAGTCTCTTCAGAGTGTCCTGAATCAAAGTGGGCGCTGAATTGTTGTGGGATGCAGTAGAGATGATCCACTGTGCACCAGTGTACAGTTGTTCGATCAATGTGTAGGCGGCTTTCAATTTCTTCCCCACATCTGACCCCAAGTGACCAATGCGTGTCCCTGAAATATTACAAAGGGTTAACAAACCGGCAGCTCTATAAGACGTCTAAATCAATCCAGAAATCAAACCAGCTTACCAAAGATAGCAGCGGTCATGGCATGCACGTGCTGCTTTATGCTGGTCAGTTCGTCCACCACCGGTTTCAGTGCAGCCTCGGCATCTTCTGCTCGTTTGGTTAAAGTGGATTTTTCAGTGGCCCAATCCGCCCGCTCCTTCTTGAAATCCTTCTTAAGCTGTTCCATGACGCTTAAGGCGCTAGTCAACTCCTCTTTTGCTTTTGAGGTTTCAGTCTGTTGGGACTTCAGATTTTCTTGGAGATCGGCGACTTGGTTTTCTTTTGTCTTCAGCTCAGCCTGCATACAGACAGTTATATGATTCAGCAAGCAGTGCAAGAATTGAAGCACCAACCACATAACAAGTTATGCACTTGGCACTTGGGGGCTAATGCCTATTTGATCTTCATATTTCACTTGATTATAAAAGTCCCAAGATCAATACAAGTATTCAACTTGGCACTTGGGGGCTGATGGCTATTTGCTCGAATAAATTCTGATGTTGCGATCTCAATTACTTAAAGTCCCGGTTTAACTACACTAAGTTGAACCGGCCCTTGGGGGCTACATCAGCGAATTCCGAAGCATTGGGATTTTTATTAGCAAGTCCCGGTTTGAATGAAGATTCCAAACCGGCCCTTGGGGGCTAGGAGAGTTAACAAGATTGAAATATCCAAGCAGGAAAAATTACATGAAAGTTACCTCAAATTTCTCTTTCATCATATTCACCAGATCAGCTTCATAATCACGGCTGGTATACAGCCGGTTCAGGTAGCCAGAATGAAGATCTTGGGCATACATAGCAGCATAGGTCGCCAAGTCAACATTCCACTTGCCTTTGCCCATGGTAGCAAATTCTTCTTTGGCGGTATGCTTGGATAAAACAACAGGATTGTTGGGCTCTGTACGGCCAATACCAGTAATTACAACTTCATCATCCTTAGCATCACCGGTTTGCACTGGCGCAGTCAGTTTGTCAGCAGGCTGGGATGGACTGGTAGATCTCCCAAACCGGATGGGGCTTGTTGGCTGGTTGACAGGGCTTGAGGTGTCAATAGGCCTTTCATCAGCAATAAAATCGTCATCCTGCTGTGGTGGATCATTGGGTATATCTTCATGAATAGCCGCTTTAAGATCTGGTGTTTTACCCGGTTCAGGGACGGCGTCCTCCTCGGCCGCTTTATCCAGGCGAGCCTTCTTGCTCGGCCTAGGCTTGGCCTTGAAACAAATAACAAAGTCAAATACAGCATATGTTCCAAGGTGATGCACCAGAAATATTATGATAAGTATAGCTTACCCAAGCACCGGTTTGAGCGGTGGCAGCTGAGTAGCCAATGACTCGCCAGAGGATGAGTGAGAAGTAACCTGATAATCAGAGTCAGATGGATTAAGAGGTTGACGAAAACAGCCCGCTTTAGGACAAGCACTGACAAGCAAATTATAGACCTCTGAACGGCGTTTCCGAACCGGACTGTTCGGTAAACCGGTGGAGGTAACTACCTGGCCGCTGTGCCGGGTTGTGCGGCGAGCTTCGTGCTGTTGGGTCTTCATAAGAAATTTGGGATCCAAGTAAGCAAGAGGATGAGAAAATTTAACCTTCCGGTTTGCCTGATGGATTTTTAGCGAAGGCAAAGGGTTTGAATCGGAAGAGAGAGTAATTACCTCTGCAGCATCAGCATGGCTGGCTTCGGCATCATCCTGACAAATATCATCATCAATAAGGCGTATGAAAAATAGGCCAAGTGAGTCAAGCTCTATCTCAAGGTCCGGATTACCCACATCATCATCAGGGGCCGGATCAGAAGATGCAGTTTTTTTCTTCTTATGAGTAGGCCATTTCACGACTTTAGTCTTTGGCCGGGTTGGTCTTTCTGGTTTGTCTGTTTTTTCTGGCTTCTCCTGCGGAAGCTTCTTGCTCCAAAACAGATCATTGCCCTGTTTAAAAAGACATTGATATCAAATAATGACCAGATATATCAATAACAGGTTCAGTAAAAAGAAAAATCAAAACTCTTACAGCCTGCGGTTTGTTGGTGGCACAGAAGGGAAGCAGGCCGGTGTCGGTGTACTAAAGTAGGGGTACCTTAGTATCCCGAACTTGTGCACAGGCAGTCGCAGCATCCCGCGGCAAGGCTTGCCGGGCGACCGCCAAGATCCTCCGTGGTTCCTTTGGAACCATTCAAGAACAAAGTATCCAAACCAAGGAGACAAGGCCCCGGCAAGAGGAGCTTGCCAGGAAGGAAACAATACCCCGGCAAGAGGAGCTTGCCGGGGAGGCCAACCAAGGCATCTCAAGGAACTTGCCGCAGCGCACCATGTGCCCCGGCAAGACCCAGTGAGCGACAAGCTCCTGGACGCGATAAGATAATAACCGCGGCAAGGCGCTTGCCGCGGTAAGCTTCCACTCTGTACCTGCGCTCCAGCACATCCACCAACGTGTCACTCTAGGACCCTTCCAGAGCATACGTGGCGAGAAGCTGTGTAGCCAGAGGTACACGGTGGCAAGCGGCGCTGACAAGGTTGCCATTGTGGCAAGCAATGGCGTCCCTAGCGGTCCCTTTCTGCACCGTCTAGGCGACACAGACAGGCATTTAATGCCTTTGTCCCCTGCCGTCAGGCTTAGGTATGATACGACTGTAGTAGGCGGTGGTGCTAACCACCACGTCTTTTCCTTTTTTACCCTCGTCTATGTTGCCACCTGTCGGTGACCCCTTTGACATATAAAAGGAGGCCCATATGCAACGTAGGGGGGGGGGGGTCGGACAATCATTCTCACGCTCGGTCTGGCTAGCTGCTGGGGTGTACTGTAGCAATCAGCGCTCTCGAGCAAGAATCCAATACAATCACAAGCAGGAGTAGGGTTTTACGCATCCGTGCGGCCCGAACCTGGGTAAACCGATCGCGTTGCTCGTGCGCTTCGCCTCGATCTGCTCTTCATGCACTCTTCGCCCCCCAGCCGAACCGACAGTCGCCTCGGCCCGCCGTGGTCCCATAGGTGTCCGTGGGATCAGCGCCCCCGACATCTTTGGCGCGCCAGGTAGGGGTGCGTCGAGGTTGTGCGAACCTGATCCGGCGTTCGCACGAGCCAGATCTTCATCACATACATCGACATGCCACCGAAGAAGAAGATTTCGGAGGCAGCTGCTCCATCCGCGCCATGCCCACCGTCGCCGGAGCGAACGGCTAGTGGGGTAGACGCCGGCGGAAGAACAGGCGGCGACGAGGGAGCACACGGTGCCGCCAGGTTCAAGGACAAGGCTGCGCTGCACATCGGCGGCGCAGTCGGCTCACACAATGACCGGGCGCACTCCAAGACCTCGGCGTCCGTACACGCACCGCGCCCATCGCAGGAGGCGCGGGTCCAACACCGTTATGGTACTCACGGTACCATACGCTTGCTGGGCCAAGATCAAGCTGGTGGATCCCGGAGTGCTCAAGACCAGCATGCGCGTCAACGTGCTGACGCGAGCGGGGCACGGTCGCCTGGACGAGGTACTGCTCCTTCTAACGCAGTTAGAAGTCCGAGCATATCTCGCTCCTTGCACCGTTCGCCGCCGCCGCCCGCCACTCCGGCAGAAGCTTTGGCGCGAGCTCAACTGCTCCTAGACTACCCTCCAGCGGCGGACAAGATCGACAACTGGAGGGCCACCATTCAGAGCCTCATTGGCTTCGCCAACGGCGACAACCCACGGCAGCCGAGCATTTCGCTACTGCGGCAAGTCAGCGAGGCGCAAGCCGGTGGCGACAAGACCGGTGGGTGTGCGACCACTGTGCACTCCCCGCCCCGAAGGCCAAGATTGCCGACTCACCGGATCCACCTCGACAGCGACTCCACCGCGTCATCAGATCCACAAGCTCATCGCAATCAGTGCCAAGTTCTTCATGAACGGCAGCAAGAAGACGCTCGTACTCGCATCGAGCGCCGAAGAGAAGCGCGGCGTCAATCAGACCTGCGCGCTGGGCCCTCTGTTGACATGCATGCGCGCGGAGAACCAGGCGACTTGCCGTACGCGGTAGGTTGCCCTGCGTTTACCCGTGAGCTGCGACAAGTCCAGTGGCCCAGCCAGAAGCATTTCAAGCCAGATGTACCGGAGAAGTACGACGGCAAGTCGCACCCGTCGGAGTTCCTCAGCATCTATACCATTGCAGTGCAAGCTGCTGGGGGGCGAGACGACAAGGTCCTTTCCAATTACTTCCCGCTGGTGCTCAAGCCCGAAGTCAGGTCCTGGCTCATGCACTTGCCGGACAACTCCATATCCTCTTGGGCGGACCTTTGCCATCAGTTTGTCGGCGCCTTTATAGGCGGCCACAAACCTCATGGCCAAGAAAGTGATCTTCACCTGCTCGCCCAGAAGGAAGGAGAGCCCCTGCGCAAGTATATTCAAAGATTCAGTCGTGTACAGCGCAACATCCCAGACATCCACCCTGCCGCGGTCATCAGGGCATTCCATCAGAACGTGCGTAACCGCAGGATGTGGGAGGAGATGGCGATGTGCAGGATTAGAGACGTCAGTAAGCTATACGCCCTGGCCGACAAGTGTGCACGTGCTGAGGAAGGGAGGAAACTCCCCGGAGAAAATACTGGTGATGGAGGATCTGACAGTGAGGATACCGCCCCGGCAAAGAAAAACCGGCGGCGCAACAACAGAAAGAAGAAGGGTAAACAGGTGCTAGTCCTTGAGCAGTCCGGCAACGACGGTAGCGCCAAGCAAGCCAAAGTTGGTAGCTCCGGCAAGGAGGTTGCCGCATGCACTAACTGCCAGGCTGTGGCAGCTGCCGACAAGCAGGACAGCACCGACAAGCAGTATTGCAAGATCCACCGCACCAAGGGCCATGACCTCCAGAGCTGCAAGAAAGTCGAGCAGCTTGTCCAGCAACAAAAGGCTGAGTACGAGCGGCGCGACAAGGAGAGAGCCCAAGGAGGCGGTGGAGAAGCCGGCAAGAAACGCGCCGGCCGGGGAGGACGCCGTGGCAAGGCCAAGCAGCGGCAAGGAGACAGACCTCCCCGCGGCCGCGACAAGGATGAAGACGAAGACGACGACGAAGACATGGATGATGTCGAGAACAGTGAGCAGGAGTTTCAGAAAGCTACAGAAGTCTTGTGTGTTGACGGTGGCGCTTCTCTGCATACTTCCCACCACCGACTCAAGCAATGGGCACGGGAAGTCAATGCGGCAGAACCACCTGTCGAATCGCGCAAACTTCTGAAATGGTCCATCACGCCTATCATCTTTGACATTGAGGACCACCCTGATCGCATAACTACGGTCGGGTGCTTGCCGCTGTTGGTTTCACCAACTATACGCAACCTCAAAGTCACTAAGATGTTAGTTGACGGCGGGGCCGGCTTAAATCTGATCTCCTCCGCTGTACTCCAGAAACTCCAGATCCCTGACAGCGAGCTCGAAGAGACCGGCACATTCCAAGGAATTTACCCGGGAAGGAGCATGCCGAAGGGAAAGGTCACGTTGCCGGTAACATTTGGCAGCGAAATGAACTTCAGAACTGAGAGGGTTACTTTTGACGTTGCCGATTTTCCATTACCTTATAATGGAATACTAGGCCGTCCAGCACTCGCCAAGTTCATGGCGGCCTCTCACTATGCATACAACATGCTTAAGATGCCAGGCCCGATAAGCGTCATCTCTGTCCCTGGCAACAAGAAGGATGCCCTTATTTGCACCGACAAGATCTACCAGGAAGCAGCTGCCGCAACAGATCGCAAGACACTTGCCGCTGAAGCTCCCGGGGGGAAGAAGAAGACCAAGTCCGGCAAGAGCTCTGATGCCCACTTCGGCAAGCGCACCTCCTCGGAGTGCTGCGCTGCCGTCAAGGAAGCACCATCGAGCTCCACCAGCAAGTGTAAGAAGGCAATGGCAGCTCCACCACATACCAAGAAGGTGTCCGCCAAGGAGGACGGCACTGGTGGTACCTTCACCATCAGTGCCACGGTCGACCCTAAATAGGAAAGCGCGCTCATTACTTTCCTGCGGGCGAACGTCGACGTGTTTGCGTGGCAACCGTCTGACATCCCCGGTGTTCCCAGGAAAGTAATTGAGCACCATCTTGCCGTTTGTCCTCATGCGCGGCCCGTCAAGCAGAAGGTCAGGAAACAAGCAGTGGAGCGCCAAGAATTCATAGAAGAAGAAATCAAGAAATTGGAAGCAGCAGGCCTTGTCAGAGGAGTGCTCCATCCCACGTGGCTGGCCAATCCTGTAGTCGTGCGCAAGGCGAATGGAAAATGGAGGCTTTGTATTGACTTTACTGATGTTAATAAAGCTTGTCCCAAAGACCCATTTCCCTTGCCGTGCATTGACCAGATTGTTGACTCCACAGCCGGATGTGATTTGCTTTCATTTCTTGACGCATATTCAGGATACCATTAGATCTTCATGGCAGAAGAAGATGAGGAGAAAACAACATTCATTACCCCATGTGGCACGTACTGTTTCATACGGATGCCTTTCGGATTAAAGAATGCTGGTTCAACATTTGCAAGAGTAGTCCATGTCGCTCTGAAACCGCAAATACACAGAAACGTAGAAGCCTACATGGATGATATAGTGGTCAAGAGCAAGGACAAGGCAACTCTGATTCCAGATTTAGAAGAAACTTTTGCAAATCTGCGCAAGATTAACCTCAAGCTCAACCCCAAGAAGTGTGTGTTTGGAGTCCCTTCCGGCAAGCTTCTTGGGTTCTTTGTATCTCAGCGAGGAATTGAAGCCAATCCCGACAAGATCAAGGCCATTGAGCAGATCGAAGCACCAAAGCGCGTCAAGGATGTACGAGAACTTGCCGGTTGTGTGGCTGCTCTCAGCAGGTTTATCTCTCGGTCTGCTGAGCGCGCCCTGCCATTTTTCAAAATTTTGAAAAAGGCAGGTCCAATGAAATGGACTCCGGAAGCGGAGGCTGCGCTGCAGGACTTGAAGAGGTACCTGTCCTCCACTCCAACACTTGTCGCACCTAAACCGCAAGAAAAGTTGCTGCTGTATATAGCGGCAACCAATCAAGTGGTTAATGCTGCATTAGTGGCAGAGAGGGAGGCAGATGACGAGCCAACAACCACGGCAAGCGCATCCAGCGACAAGGAGGGGGCTTCCCCGACAAGCTCTGGTCCCGACAAGGATGGATCTGCACAGGCATGCGAAGAGGTGCAAAAGAGAATGGTGCAGCGCCCAGTCTACTTTGTCAGCTCTCTTCTGCAGGGGGCTAGGTCAAGGTACTCTGGTGTGCAGAAGTTGCTTTTCGACCTTCTTATGGCCTCGAGAAAGCTGTGCCATTACTTCCAAGCACATGAGATCACGGTTGTCACTCGCTTTCCGCTGAAAAGGATACTGCAGAATCCAGAAGTGACAGGCAGGATTGTCGAGTGGGCACTGGAACTGTCAAGCTTTGGTCTCAAGTTTGAGAGCACTTCAACAATCCAAAGCAGAGCCTTGGCAGAATTCATAGCAGAGTGGACGCCAACACCAGACGAAGAAATTCCGGAGACGAGCATCCCCGCCATGGAAACAAACAAAGAGTGGCTCATGTACTTTGATGGTGCCTTCTCACTGCAAGGCGCCGGTGCCGGCGTGCTGCTTGTCGCACCCACCGGAGAGCACCTCAAGTACGTAGTCCAGATGCACTTTCCCAAGGAGCAAGCGACAAACAATACTGCAGAGTATGAAGGCTTGCTTGCCGGTCTCAGGATCGTGGCAGAACTTGGGATTAAGAAGCTCATAGTCAGGGGTGACTCACAGCTTGTCGTCCGCCAAGTGAACAAGAATTACCAGAGTCCTTTGATGGAAGCCTATGTTGACGAAGTGAGAAAGCTAAAAGAGCACTTTGACGGCCTGCAGATGGAGCATGTCCCAAGAGCTCAGAATGATATTGCCGATGGCATGTCAAAGTGCGCTGCACTTAAATTACCTGTGGAACCAGGGATTTTTGTGCTCAAATTGACTCAGCCGTCCGTAACACCATCAACTGGACAGAGCAAAAAGAGGAAGTTGATTTCTGGCAACTATTTTCTGGCAGAGCTTCCCGAAGCCGCCGTCAAAAAGGTCCCCAAGATCAACAGCAAGAGTGCCGAGGAGCAGTTTGCTCCGGAAAGCCCTAGGGTTTGTTCCGTCGAAGCAGACGCTCCTGGCAAGTTTTGCTCCGGCAAACTTGCCGGGGAACGTCAAGATCCGGCAGAGCCACAGGCTCTTGCCGTAGAAGCGGACGTTCTCGCAGCAGCAGACACGCCTTTAGTCCTTGTTGCCGAGCCACAAGCTCCAGCATGGGCACAGCAGATTGTCCGTTTCCTTCAGACAGGAGAACTTCCCGAAGAGCAACAAGAAGCGGAAAGAGTAGCCCTGCAGTCTAGTATGTACCAGTTTGTCGATGACACACTGTGCAGAAGAAGACTCAACGGTGTGAAATTGAAGTGTATTCCCCGGGAAGATGGACAAAAGCTGTTGGCATAGATACATGGAGGCATATGTGGTCACCACATTGGCGCAAGAGCCCTTGTCAGAAAAGCATTCCGGCAAGGTTTCTTCTGGCCGACAGCCCTCCAGGATGCAACTGCACAAGTAACCAAGTGTGAAGCATGCCAGTTCCATTCCAAGCAGATACACCAGCCAGCTCAAGCTCTCCAGACGATCCCTTTATCCTGGCCATTTTCGGTCTGGGGCCTCGACATCCTCGGCCCCTTTCCCCGAGCTGTCGGGGGCTTTGAGTACTTGTACATTGCGATCAACAAGTTCACAAAGTGGCCGGAAGTGGAACCAGTGAGGAAGGTGACAGCATAGTCAGCAGCCAAGTTCTTCAGGTCGATTGTTTGCCGTTTCGGGATCCCTAACAGGATAATCACTGACAACAGTACGCAATTTACGAGCCGCACCTTCATGTAGTACGTCCAAGATCTTGGCGCCAAGGTCTGCTTCGCTTCTGTTGCTCACCCGAGAAGCAACGGTCAAGCGGAGAGGGCGAATGCTGAAGTGCTGCGCGGGCTCAAGACCAGAACTTTCGATAGGCTGCACAAGTGCGGAAGAAACTGGATCGAGGAGCTGCCGGTGGTTCTTTGGTTGATCAGGACGACGCCAAATCGAGCCACTGGCCAGACACCTTTCGCTCTAGTCTATGGAGCAGAGGCAGTTCTCCCCACGGAACTCGTATACGGGTCGCCTCGATTGCTCGCTTACGATGAGCTCGAGCAAGAGCAGCTGCGACAAGACGACGCGCTGCTCCTTGAGGAAGACCATCTTCAGGCTGCTGTATGAGCTGCTCGCTACCAGCAAGCTTTGCACCGCTACCATAGCCGCAAAGTTAATGCCAGAAGTCTCGAGGAAGGCGACCTTGTTCTTCGGCGCGTTCAGTCCGCCAAGAATTCCAACAAGTTGACGCCGAAGTGGGAAGGCCCTTACCGGGTGAAACGAGTCACTAGGCCTGGCGCTGTCCGCCTGGAGACCGAAGATGGCATCCCAGTGAGCAACTCCTGGAATATTGAGCATCTTCGCAAGTTTTACCCGTAGGGCGCGGTTGCCGGAACCCGTTCCGGCAACCACCTTTTGTGCAAGTCTTGCCGCTGTTGCATGTAATCCTTTGTACAAAGCCGGGCGCAGATCCCGTGCATAAATATCATGTGCTCAACACACCTTGGCGATTTCATGCTTTTTAAATTTTGCATGTGTAATCTGACATTTTGTGCAGCACTTACCCCCGGTAAGCAGCAACGAGCCATAAGGCTCCATACTGTTATTTCGTCCTCTTTCTTTTTTGCACGGAAAAGAAGGTTCCCTCGCGCACAAGTTTGCCGGGGGGAAGGGAGAAGATACGGTATGGACCAGGCATTGTTCAAGAAGATTTCGCCTTGCCGGGAAGCAAGTAACAAAAAAGATAATTTGCCAAAGTTTGAGCAATCAGATTCCCTTTAAATTTTTTTAAGTTATTTTCCTTGAACGACCGTGCTTTGTATGGAAAACCTGTGCGCGGAGGAACCAACTCGTAGCTAGTTGCTCCCTTACTGTTGTTTCGAGTCCGCTCAACAACTTAAGTGAGCTGCGACTAGCCGCGACAAGGTTTCTTGTCAGCTGCGGCACCGCCAGCAAGCTGCTGATGTTCCGCACTCAACGCTCGCGGCAAAGGTGCCTGCGCCGGCAAGTTCCCTAAAAGGCGTAGGGTAAAAGCATACAAAGGAAGGAATCAAGTAAAGGAAATAACATAGTCATTACTACCCAGGATAGAGTATATTACAAAATAACTTGTCACAGCTCTAACAGACTGTTTTTCATAACATGATTAACAGCAACAAGGAAAGAAGAAGATGGATGGCCTAGTCTACGCGGTCACCCTCGACCCTCTTGATTCCGCTCACCCTGTCCACAATAGGTGCGACAAGGGCCTTGAGCTCCTCCAGATCAGCATCTGGCGGCAAGCTTCGGAGGACGTTGGTGAGGCAGAGGCCCGGGTTGCGGAAGGCCACCTTCATCAACACCTTCTAAAGAGCTCCCGCGCAGATCTTGCGTGACTCGTCGGCAAGCTGCTTCGGGATCCCTTCCCGGAGTCGCCGGAGTGCCGTCGCCATGCCCTTGAAGAACAAGGTGAGCTTGGTGCTGGGTTGGAGGTTCTCGTCAGATGGGTACCCGAGATCCACCATCCCCGCTGCGCCAACTCCTTGTCAATGTCGGTGGCGATGTTCACCAGACCCTCCGTCCAGTGCTCCACGTTCTCTGACAAGGTCTTCTGGGCGGCAGCAGCACTCGCCAGCAGCACCTTGCCGGCCTCGACTTCCTCCTTCAGGGCCGTCTCCTGCTCCTTGGCACCATCCAGAGATTTTGTCAGAGCCGCCAGCTTCACTTCGAGATCAGCGTTGGAATTCTTGGCGGCGTCAAGTTCCTTGCCCTTCTCGGCGAGATGGGCCTGCAGCTCCGAGTAGCTGTTGGCGTCCTTCTCCCGCTCAAGCTTGAGCACGGCAAGCTCGTCACCGTTCGCCTTAAGACTCGCCTCCAGCTGCACCACCTTCAGCTCCAGCTCGTTTTTGGCGGCCTCGGCAGCTGCGGCGGCGTCTTCGACTTGTTTGAGGGCCCCGCCAACTGCCCGCTCGCGTGCGGCAAGCTCCTCCTCGTGGCTGTCAAGGTTGACCTTCCGCTGTGCCAAGTCACCCTCCTGCGAAGACAACTTCTCCGCGGCAAGACGTTGGCGCTCTTTGATGTCGGCCTTCTCGAGGAGGAAGGCCTGCTGCGCTTCGGCAAGTTGCTCGCGCTCCTTTGCCAGGGAGCGGAGAGCTTCCTGATTGGCACCCCGGAGTTCCTCCGCGTGCTTCTCGATATCAGCCCCGGCCTTCGCGACGAGCGCTTCGCGGGACTCCAGCTTGGCTTGCCGGGCGCGGTAGAGCGCCACCAGCTTCCGCAGCAGACGCTCCTCTTCGGGTTCACTACTGCCCCTGCTTCATGCGTCGACCAGTTTCAGCCCGGCGGAGGCAAGCAACTCTCCGTCAAGGCTTTCTCCTTCGACCGGCGCCCTGGAGCTTGACGCCCAGGGAAGGTTGATGAAGATATCGTCGCCGGCCTTCAGGTATATGCTGGGCTGGGGCTCTTCGGGACCTGGCGCGGCGGCAACGGCGGAGGGGTCGGCGGTCGGAGCAGCGCCTGGCGCTCCTGCGGCCTCCAGGTCGTCAGTACAACCGCCGGACTCCCCGCCTGCTTCTGCGGTGGCAGCCCTGGCGGCCTCTTCGGCGGCGGGCTCGCCGGCGCCGGCTGTTTCCTCAGCGGCAACAGCCTCGTCGGTGGCGACTTCAGTCTCCATCGGCTCTCTAGCGGATGGATCTGACAGCCGGAAGGGGGAGAAGAGTTAAACGAAAATCCAAGAGAAAGATCAAGAAGATGAAGAAGCCAAGGGGAGTTTTGAAGCAAGGAAGTTACCTGTGCCAGGGTCTGCAGCTGTGGTCTCCGTCGCCGAGGGATCGCTGACGCAGTCCCTTGCCCGAGATCTCTCCCTTGCCGGGGGCTCCTCCCTTGCCGGAGGGCTCTCCCTTTCCGGAGACCTCCCCCTTGTCGGAGGACTTTCCCTTGGCGCTTCGGGGGCAGCCTCCGGGCGCTCCTGTTGAGGCTGCTCTGCTCCTGCGCAATTCAACCAACAGATATCAGCAAAGCAAGGATCTTCGTGCACGCCCGGCAATGGAAAGAAAATGGGAAACTTACGCTGGGGGCTGCTCTGGAGATCAGCCGTCGGGTCCAGCAAGGTTGTCTCGGGCGCGTCCCCTGCTGACGCGGTGGGTTCGTCCTCGATGACAATCACCGGCGCCTTGGCTCTCTTTGCCGCTCTCTGGGCCAGAGTCCTAAAAAGGAACAGATTCAGAGAAAGGCAAGTGAGAAACAAGACAAGACAAAAATAGCAAAAATCGAAGAACTGCAAGTACAATAAGAGAAACTTACTCTTCTTCTTCTTCCCCGTCGGAGCTGAACGCGGAGAAGTCAAAGTCTGGCTCCCGTCCGGCGCGGGAAGGTGGAGGAGTAGGGTCCCTTGGCCGCTTGGCGGGAGCGGAAGCGGTGGTCCGGGAAGACCCCGCCCCAGTTGTAGCAGCAGCGTGGGGTGCTCCCGCAGCAACAGTGCTTGCCGCGGTAGAGCGTGTCGCGCGGCGCGGCGACTGTTGGCTCGGCTGCCGCCTCGCTACATCCCCGGCCTTGCGGAGACGCCTTCTTGGTGGAGACAGAGGCGCTGCTGGCGGCGTGCTGTCTGAGGACGAAGTGGAAGAGGAGCCGATCTCCAACGAGCCGCTCGCATCCTCGGCAGGCCCGCTCGGTTCGGAGTCATGCCCGGCAACCTCCTTCTTGCCGGCAAGCTCTTTCTTGCCGGGAAGATCTTCTCGCTCGGCATGGTTTGCCACCTCTGCCTCTTCCAAGGTAAAGCCAAACTCGCCCGCCGCAGCGGCTGCCGCCGCCTCTTCCAACCTAGTGGCGATGCGCTTCAACTCCGCCTCGGTGGTGTCGTGGGTGAGGCCGTGCTTCTCGTCGGCGCGGATTGGCACTTCCACCAAGTTTTCGAAGAACTGCTGCACGACGTCGTCTTCAGGCTCCTGCCAAGTTGGCACGATTTCGTGCGAATCCCACAGTGTCATCACTGGCCTGATGCGGTCGAGCGCAGAATTGTTGCATAGCGTGACGACGCCCTGCGGCAACCTAAAGACTTCTGGGTGGTCAGGATCATACTTGAAGAGCTCCTGCAGCATTGCGTTGAGCTCCAAGACAGTGAAATTATAGTTGAGCCCCGGGCACAACCTCACGATGTCTGCCGCGTTCTTAAACTCCCAAGCAGGCCTCCTCCGTTCTTGCAGGGGGGCGATGCGGCGTCGAAGGAAGCCTGCGCCAACGGCACCTACGGTGAGTCCGGCAAGCCTGAGGCGTTGGATCTTGGTGACGGCAATCCTCAGCCTGCTGTCTTCCGGGGCCACGTCACTCCAGTCGCTGCCGCGTACTGCTCCTGGTTGGCGCCGGGCGGTGAACGGCTGCGGGCTCTCCTCGACAATCCAACACCAATCTGCCCTCCACTCCTCCCACTTGCCACGGAACTCGCCCTCCAAATAAGAATCCTTCTTGCTGGTCCTAGAGACCCAGGCGATTCCGCCGGACAACGGCTCTCCTCTCTCTACCCGGGGAATGAAGAAATGGCGGAAAAGGGCTACATTTGGGTGGACTCCGACAAAGTTTTCGCAAAGGTGTGCGAAAACTGCCATGGTGAGGACGGCATTGGGAGTGAAGTCAAGGAGGCAGAGGCCATAGGTATTCATGATATCACAGAAGAATTCGGAGAAGGGCGGGCAGAGCCCGCACTAGAAGAATACGGCAAAGAAGGGATATCCATCCGGAGCAGTATTGTGAGCAGCAGCTGGGAGTACCTTGGTGCTCTGGTGAGCTCGCGTCTCCGTCGACCAGAAAAGGTAGTAGTACTCCCTCAGCTCCTTCGCGGCGAGCTTGGGGGGGAAGATGGCTCGCTCCTTCCGCAGCGCCGCAAGCCGCTGCGCCTCGGACGACTTCACGGCTTTCCCCTTGTTGGCTTTCGGAGCCATGGCGAAGCGGTGGGGGAGGTCGACGGCGTTGGTGGTGCTGGTGGCAATGCGGGGGGCAGGGCGCTGCGCTCTGTTTGCTTTGGGAAGACGGAGGCAGGGCGGAGGTTTTCAAGATTGGAACGGAAAGGGGGCGAGTGGGCGCACTACCCCTGCTTCCCCTTGCTTATAAAGAGGGAGTGGGCGGACGTTCCGCCTTTCCAAATAAAGCAACCACCCATGATCTCTCCCACGATGCCGCGTTCGACGCGTGCCATGCGGGGAGGGCGCGGTGGATGCGGAGTAAGATACGGCGTAACCTAGGCCGCGCGTGCCCATGCCCTGTTTTGGGCCTGAACCAACAGCGCTCGGCACCGTGTATGGACCAGGCCCGGGGGCTCCTGTCGGTGTACTAAAGTAGGGGTACCTTAGTATCCCGAACTTGTGCACGGGCAGTCGCAGCGTCCCGCGGCTAGGCTTGCCGGGCGACCGCCAAGATCCTCCGTGGTTCCTTTGGAACCATTCAAGAACAAAGTATCCAAACCAAGGAGACAAGGCCCCGGCAAGAGGAGCTTGCCGGGAAGGAAACAAGACCCCGGCAAGAGGAGCTTGTCGGGGAGGCCAACCAAGGCATCTCAAGGAACTTGCCGCAGCGCACCATGTGCCCCAGCAAGACCCAGTGAGCGACAAGCTCCTGGACGCGACAAGATAATAACCGCGGCAAGGCGCTTGCCGCGGTAAGCTTCCACTCTGTACCTGTGCTCCAGCACATCAACCAATGTGTTGCTCTGGGACCCTTCCAGAGCGTACATGGCGGGAAGCTGTGTAGCCAGAGGTACACGGTGGCAAGCGGCGCTGACATGGTTGCCATCGAGGCAAGCAATGGCGTCCCTAGCGGTCCCTTTCTGCACCGCCTAGGCGACACAGACAGGCATTTAATGCCTTTGTCCCCTGCCGTCAGGGTTAGGTATGATACGACTGTAGTAGGCGGTGGTGCTAACCACCACGTCTTTTCCTTTTTTACCCTTGTCTATGTTGCCACCTGTCGGTGACCCCTTTGACATATAAAAGGAGGCCCATATGCAACATAGGGGGGGGTCGGACAATCATTCTCACGCTCGGTCTGGCTAGCTGCTGGGGTGTACTGTAGCAATTAGCGCTCTCGAGCAAGAATCCAATACAATCACAAGCAGGAGTAGGGTTTTACGCATCCGTGCGGCCCGAACCTGGGTAAACCGATCGCGTTGCTCGTGCGCTTCGCCTCGATCTGCTCTTTGTGCACTCTCCGCCCCCTGCCGAACCGAAAGGGGCCTCGGCCCGCCGTGGTCCCATAGGTGTCCGTGGGATCAGCGCCCCCGACAGCCGGTTTGAGCACACATGTGTTCCAGTTCATTCAGCATTTTATTCACAGCCTCTGTGATTTCTTTGTCGGTGAGCTGGATGTTAGCATGTCGCAGTGGGTCATCAACACTGCCAGTATACTCGCACATCAAACCGGAGCGTGGACTAAGGGGCAGTATGCTCCATGATATCCAACAGTGAGCGAGATCAACCCCTATTAAACCGTTGGCCATGAAGGCTTTGAGCTTGGATAGTTGAGCAGCGTATTTGCTTCTCTCCTTGGCAGTCAACCTTCGCAGAAAGGGGTGTGTATTGCTAAGCCGCTCCGGACGAAAGCCAGGCAAAGGATTTTCACCAGCAGGGGAGGTGTCTTTGCAATAGAACCATGTTTGATTCCACTCTTTGGGGTGGCTGTGCAGTTTGGCGTGAGGGTATGTGACCTCTTTCCTTTTCTGAATCGCCACACCACCCAATTCCGTATTGGAACCGTCAGTAAACTCAGTATGGCGGTTTAGATGGAAGCAATCTCTCAACAACTCAACTGTGGGCTCCTCTTGAAAGAACGCCTCACAGAGTACTTGGAAGTGACACATGTTTGTAACAGAGTTGGGGCCAATGTCTTGTGGGTGGAGTTGAAAATTGGCTAAAACGTCCCGGTAAAATTTAGAACCGGGTGGCTTAAAGCCCCGGGCTAAGTGATCTACGAAAATGACGACCTCTCCTTCTTGAGGAGTGGGAGGGCATTCTTCGCCAGGGACCCTCCAATGGATGGTGTTTTTGTTGCCTAAAGCGCCGATCAGGACTAAATTGTTCAGTTGAGTCTCTGTGACGCGAGAAGGAACCCAGTTGTACTCATATACTTGCTTGGCCATGATGAAATCTACAAGATAAGTGATTCCGGTTCAAGAATGCATTGATTAAAGTACACTGGTATGTATAATGTTAAACCGGAGACAGCTCTATCTAAACTGGAGTTTTATGAAGCAACATCATCTTGCGGTTCAACAAGGGGACTAATGGTATATACCTGTTTGTTAATTTTTTCTACACCAAGTTAAACCGCCGGATCTAAGCATTGAAATAGTTGAGATTGCGGATGGGTAAGTGTACATAAACATATTTCACAAGATTTCTCTACAGTGATGGATCTGAAGCAAGTTCAGAAAAGAAGGAAAATGTTCAAAAGCTCAAAGCAGAACAATATTGAATCAATGGGCAGGAATATATGTGAGATCTATGGTTTTAGGCATGAAACTAAAGGCGGATACTAAAAGTTATCACTACACAGAGAAGGGGTTCACAGATGTATCCAGGAGCTAGCATATGAACAAGGAGCAGGCGATGAACACTAGAGAGCATGGAAACCCTAGAACAGATCTATAATGAAAAACATAGAAGACTTACCGGAGCTGAGGAAGACGCGGAAGGTCGCCGCGGTGCTCTGGTACGCTTAGGATGATGCAGCGGCCAAGGTTGTGTTGGGGAACGCAGTAATTTCAAAAAATTTCCTACGCACACGCAAGATCATGGTGATGCACAGCAACGAGAGGGGAGAGTGTTGTCTACGTACCAACGCAGACCGACTGCGGAAGCGATCACACAACGTAGAGGAAGTAGTCGTACGTCTTCTTCCCGATCCGACCGATCCAAGCACCGTTACTCCGGCACCTCCGAGTTCTTAGCACACGTTCAGCTCGATGACGTTCCTCGGACTCCGATCCAGCAAAGCGTCGAGGAAGAGTTCCGTCAGCACGACGGCATGGTGACGATCTTGATGTACTACCGACGCAGGGCTTCGCCTAAGCACTGTAACGGTATGATCGAGGTGGAATTTGGTGGCAGGGGGCACCGCACACGGCTAAGGAACGATCTCAAGGATCAAGTTGTGTGTCTTGGGGTGCCCCTGCCCCTGTATATAAAGGCCAGGGGCAGGGGGTTCGGCCGGCTAGGAGGGAGGCGCAGGGAGGAGTCCTACTCCCACCGGGAGTAGGACTCCTCCCCTCCAATCCTATTCCAACTAGGATTCTTGGGGGGGAAGGAGAAAGAGGGGGCCGGCCCACCTCTCCTAGTCCTATTAGGACTTGGGAAAGGGGGGGCGCCGGCTAGGCTTGTGGGCTGCCTCTTCTCTCTTTTCCACTAAGGCCCAATAGGCCCATTTACCTCCCGGGGGGTTCCGGTAACCCTCCCGGTAATCCGGAAAAATCCCGATTTCACCCGAACGCTTCCGGTGCCCAAACATAGGCTTCCAATATATCAATCTTTACGTCTCGACCATTTCGAGACTCCTCGTCATGTCCGTGATCTCATCCGGGACTCCGAACAACCTTCGGTACATCAAAATGCATAAACTCATAATAACTGTCATCGTAACGTTAAGCGTGCGGACCCTGCGGTTCGAGAACAATGTAGACATGACCGAGACACGTCTCCGGTCAATAACCAATAGCGGGACCTGGATGCCCATATTGGCTCCTACATATTCTACGAAGATCTTTATCGGTCAGACCGCATAACAACATACGTTGTTCCCTTTGTCATCGGTATGTTACTTGCCCGAGATTCGATCGTCGGTATCCAATACCTAGTTCAATCTCGTTACTGGCAAGTCTCTTTACTCGTTCCGTAATACATCATCTCATAACTAACATCTTAGTTATTATGCTTGCAAGGCTTATGTGATGTGTATTACCGAGAGGGCCCAGAGATACCTCTCCGACAATCGGAGTGACAAACCCTAATCTTGAAATACGCCAACCCAACATCTACCATTGGAGACACCTGTAGTACTCCTTTATAATCACCCAGTTACGTTGTGACGTTTGGTAGTACCCAAAGTGTTCCTCCGGTAAACGGGAGTTGCATAATCTCATAGTTATAGGAACATGTATAAGTCATGAAGAAAGCAATAGCAACATACTAAACGATCGGGTGCTAAGCTAATGAATGGGTCATGTCAATCAGATCATTCAACTAATGATGTGACCTCGTTAATCGAATAACAACTCTTTGTTCATGGTTAGGAAACATAACCATCTTTGATTAACGAGCTAGTCTAGTAGAGGCATACTAGTGACACTTTGTTGGTCTATGTATTCACACATGTATTATGTTTCCGGTTAATACAATTCTAGCATGAATAATAAACATTTATCATGATATAAGGAAATAATAACTTTATTATTGCCTCTAGGGCATATTTCCTTCAGTCTCCCACTTGCACTAGAGTCAATAATCTAGATTACACAGTAATGATTCTAACACCCATGGAGCCTTGGTGCTGATCATGTTTTGCTCGTGGAAGAGGCTTAGTCAACGGGTCTGCAACATTCAGATCCGTATGTATCTTGCAAATCTCTATGTTTCCCACCTGGACTAAATCCCGGATGGAGTTGAAGCGTCTCTTGATGTGTTTGGTTCTTTTGTGAAATCTGGATTCCTTTGCCAAGGCAATTGCACCAGTATTGTCACAGAAGATTTTCATTGGACCCGATGCACTAGGTATGACACCTAGATCGGATATGAACTCCTTCATCCAGACTCCTTCGTTCGCTGCTTCCGAAGCAGCTATGTACTCCGCTTCACATGTAGATCCGGCTACGATGCTTTGTTTAGAACTGCACCAACTAACAGCTCCACCGTTTAAAGTAAACACGTATCCGGTTTGCGATTTAGAATTGTCCGGATCAGTGTCAAAGCTTGCATCAACGTAACCTCTTACGGTGAGCTCTTTGTCACCTCCATATACGAGAAACATATCCTTAGTCCTTTTCAGGTATTTTAGGATGTTCTTGACCGCTGTCCAGTGATCCACTCCTGGATTACTTTGGTACCTCCCTGCTAAACTTATAGCAAGGCACACATCAGGTCTGGTACACAGCATTGCATACATGATAGAGCCTATGGCTGAAGCATAGGGAACATCTTTCATTTTCTCTCTATCTTCTGCAGTGGTCGGGCATTGAGTCTGACTCAACTTCACACCTTGTAATACAGGCAAGAACCCTTTCTTTGCTTGATCCATTTTGAACTTCTTCAAAATCTTGTTAAGGTATGTGCTTTGTGAAAGTCCAATTAAGCGTTTTGATCTATCTCTATAGATCTTTATGCCTAATATGTAAGCAGCTTCCCCGAGGTCTTTCATCGGAAAACTTTTATTCAAGTATCCCTTTATGCTATCCAGAAATTCTGTATCATTTCCAATGAGTAATATGTCATCCACATATAATATCAGAAATGCTACAGAGCTCCCACTCACTTTCTTGTAAATACAGGCTTCTCCAAAAGTCTGTATAAACCCAAATGCTTTGATCACACTATCAAAGCGTTTATTCCAACTCCGAGATGCTTGCACCAGTCCATAAATGGATCGCTGGAGTTTGCACACTTTGTTAGCTCCTTTTGGATTGACAAAACCTTCGGGTTGCATCATATACAACTCTTCTTCCAGAAATCCATTCAGGAATGCGGTTTTTATATCCATTTGCCAAATTTCATAATCATAAAATGCGGCAATTGCTAACATGATTCTGACAGACTTAAGCATCGCTACGGGTGAGAAAGTCTCATCGTAGTCAACTCCTTGAACTTGTCGAAAACCTTTTGCGACAAGTCGAGCTATGTAGATAGTAACATTACCATCAGCGTCAGTCTTTTTCTTAAAGATCCATTTATTCTCAATTGCTTGCCGATCATCGGGCAAGTCAACCAAAGTCCATACTTTGTTCTCATACATGGATCCCATCTCAGATTTCATGGCTTCAAGCCACTTTGCGGAATCTGGGCTCACCATCGCTTCTTCATAGTTCGTAGGTTCATCATGATCTAGTAGCATGACTTCCAGAACAGGATTACCGTACCACTCTGGTGCGGATCTTACTCTGGTTGATCTACGAGGTACAGTAGTATCTTGATCTAAAGTTTCATGATCATCATCATTAACTTCCTCTCTTATTGGTGTAGTTCTCATAGAAACAGTTTTCTGTGATGTACTATTTCCCAATAACGGAGTAGGTACAGTTACCTCGTCAAGTTCTACTTTCCTCCCACTCACTTCTTTCGAGAGAAACTCCTTCTCAAGAAAGTTTCCGAATTTAGCAACAAAAGTCTTGCCTTCGGATCTGTGATAGAAGGTGTATCCAATAGTTTCCTTTGGATATCCTATGAAGACACACTTCTCCGATTTGGGTTCGAGCTTATCAGGTTGAAGCTTTTTCACATAAGCATCGCAGCCCCAAACTTTAAGAAACAACAACTTTGGTTTCTTGCCAAACCATAGTTCATAAGGCGTCGTCTCAACGGATTTAGATGGTGCCCTATTTAACGTGAATGCGGCCGTCTCTAAAGCATAACCCCAAAATGATAGCGGTAAATCAGTAAGAGACATCATAGATTGCACCATATCTAGTAAAGTACGATTACGACGTTCGGACACACCATTACGTTGTGGTGTTCCAGGTGGCGTGAGTTGCGAAACTATTCCACAATTTTTCAAATGTACACCAAACTCGTAACTCAAATATTCTCCTCCACGATCAGATTGTAGAAACTTTATTTTCTTGTTACGATGATTTTCAACTTCACTCTGAAATTCCTTGAACTTTTCAAATGTTTCAGACTTATGTTTCATTAAGTAGATATACCCATATCTGCTTAAATCATCTATGAAGGTGAGAAAATAACGATATCCGCCACGAGCCTCAATATTCATCGGACCACATACATCGGTATGTATGATTTCCAATAAATCTGCTGCTCTCTCCATTGTACCGGAGAACGGTGTTTTAGTCATCTTGCCCATGAGGCACGGTTCGCAAGTACCAAGTGATTCATAATCAAGTGGTTCCAAAAGCCCATCAGCATGGAGTTTCTTCATGCGCTTTACACCGATATGACCTAAACGGCAGTGCCACAAATAAGTTGTACTATCATTATCAACTCTGCATCTTTTGGCTTCAACATTATGAATATGTGTATTACTACTATCGAGATTCAATAAGAATAGACCACTTTTCAAGGGTGCATGACCATAAAAGATATTACTCATATAAATAGAACAACCATTATTCTCTGATTTAAATGAATAACCGTCTCGCATCAAACAAGATCCAGATATAATGTTCATGCTCAACGCTGGCACCAAATAACAATTATTTAGGTCTAATACTAATCCCGAAGGTAGATGTAGAGGTAGCGTGCCGACCGCGATCACATCGACTTTGGAACCGTTTCCCACGCGCATCGTCACCTCGTCCTTTGCTAGTGTCCGCTTATTCTGTAGTCCCTGTTTCGAGTTGCAAATATTAGCAACAGAACCAGTATCAAATACCCAGGTGCTACTGCGAGCATTAGTAAGGTACACATCAATAACATGTATATCACATATACCTTTGTTCACCTTGCCATCCTTCTTATCCACCAAATACTTGGGGCAGTTCCGCTTCCAGTGACCAGTCTGCTTGCAGTAGAAGCACTCAGTTTCAGGCTTAGGTCCAGACTTGGGTTTCTTCTCTTGAGCAGCAACTTGCTTGCCGTTCTTCTTGAAGTTCCCTTTCTTCTTCCCTTTGCCCTTTTTCTTGAAACTAGTGGTTTTGTTAACCATCAACACTTGATGCTCCTTCTTGATTTCTACCTCCGCAGCTTTCAGCATAGCGAAGAGCTCGGGAATAGTCTTGTTCATCCCTTGCATATTATAGTTCATCACAAAGCTCTTGTAGCTTGGTGGCAGTGATTGGAGAATTCTGTCAATGACGAAATCATCCGGAAGTGTAACTCCCAATTGAATCAAGTGATTATTATACCCAGACATTTTGAGTATATGCTCACTGACAGAACTGTTCTCCTCCATCTTGCAGCTATAGAACTTATTGGAGACTTCATATCTCTCAATCCGGGCATTTGCTTGAAATATTAACTTCAACTCCTGGAACATCTCATATGCTCCATGACGTTCAAAACGTCGTTGAAGTCCCGGTTCTAAGCCGTAAAGCATGGCACACTGAACTATTGAGTAGTTATCAGCTTTGCTCTGCCAGACGTTCATAACTTCTGGTGTTGCTCTTGCAGTAGGCCTGGCACTCAGCGGTGCTTCCAGGACGTAATTCTTCTGTGCAGCAATGAGGATAATCCTCAGGTTACGGACCCAGTCCGTGTAATTGCTACCATCATCTTTCAACTTTGCTTTCTCAAGGAACGCATTAAAATTCAACGGAACAACAGCACGAGCCATCTATCTACAATCAACATAAACAAGCAAGATACTATCAGGTACTAAGTTCATGATAATTTTTAAGTTCAGTTAATTTACTTAAGAACTCCCACTTAGATAGACATCCCTCTAATCCTCTAAGTGATCACGTGATCCAAATCAACTAAACCATAACCGATCATCACGTGAGATGGAGTAGTTTTCAATGGTGAACATCAATATGTTGATCATATCTACTATATGATTCACGCTCGACCTTTCGGTCTCCGTGTTCCGAGGCCATATCTGTATATGCTTGGCTCGTCAAGTATAACCTGAGTATTCCGCGTGTGCAACTGTTTTGCACCCGTTGTATTTGAACGTAGAGCCTATCACACCCGATCATCACGTGGTGTCTCAGCACGAAGAACTTTTGCAACGGTGCATACTCAGGGAGAACACTTCTTGATAATTTAGTGAGAGATCATCTTATAATGCTACCGTCAATCAAAGCAAGATAAGATGCATAAAAGGATAAACATCACATGCAATCAATATAAGTGATATGATATGGCCATCATCATCTTGTGCTTTGTGATCTCCATCTCCGAAGCACCGTCATGATCACCATCGTCACCGGCGCGACACCTTGATCTCCATCGTAGCATCATTGTCGTCTCGCCAATCTTATGCTTCCACGACTATCACTACCGCTTAGTAATAAAGTAAAGCATTACATCGCGATTGCATTGCATACAATAAAGCGACAACCATATGGCTCCTGCTAGTTGCCGATAACTCGGTTACAAAACATGATCATCTCATACAATAAAATCAGCATCATGCCTTGACCATATCACATCACAACATGCCCTGCAAAAACAAGTTAGACGTCCTCTACTTTGTTGTTTGCAAGTTTTACGTGGCTTCTACGGGCTTAAGTAAGAACTCATCTCACCTACGCATCAAAACCACAACGATAGTTCGTCAAATAGACTCCGTTTTAACCTTCTCAAGGACCGGGCGTAGTCACACTTGGTTCAACTAAAGTTGGAGAGGCAGTCTTCCGCAAGCCATCTATGTGCAAAGCACTTCGAGGGAACCGGTCTCGCGTAAGAGTACGCGTAAGGTTGGTCCGGATCGTCTCGTCCAACAATACCGCCGAACCAAAGTATGACATGCTGGTAGGCAGTATGACTTGTATCGCCCACAACTCACTTGTGTTCTACTCGTGCATATAACATCAAACCATAAAAACCTGGCTCGGATGCCACTGTTGGGGAACGCAGTAATTTCAAAAATTTTCCTACGCACACGCAAGATCATGGTGATGCACAGCAACGAGAGGGGAGAGTGTTGTCTATGTACCAACGCAGACCGACTGCGGAAGTGATCACACAACATAGAGGAAGTAGTCGTACGTCTTCTTCCCGATCCGACCGATCCAAGCACCGTTACTCCGGCACCTCCGAGTTCTTAGCACACGTTCAGCTCGATGACGTTCCTCGGACTCCGATCCAGCAAAGCGTCGAGGAAGAGTTCCGTCAGCACGACGGCGTGGTGACGATCTTGATGTACTACCGACGCAGGGCTTCGCCTAAGCACTGTAACGGTATGATCGAGGTGGAATTTGGTGGCAGGGGGCACCGCACACGGCTAAGGAACGATCTCAAGGATCAAGTTGTGTGTCTTGGGGTGCCCCCTGCCCCCGTATATAAAGGCCAGGGGCAGGGGGTTCGGCCGGCTAGGAGGGAGGCGCAGGGAGGAGTCCTACTCCCACCGGGAGTAGGACTCCTCCCCTCCAATCCTATTCCAACTAGGATTCTTGGGGGGGAAGGAGAAAGAGGGGGCCGGCCCACCTCTCCTAGTCCTATTAGGACTTGGGAAAGGGGGGGCGCCGGCTAGGCTTGTGGGCTGCCTCTTCTCTCTTTTCCACTAAGGCCCAATAGGCCCATTTACCTCCCGGGGGGTTCCGGTAACCCTCCCGGTAATCCGGAAAAATCCCGATTTCACCCGGAACGCTTCCGGTGCCCAAACATAGGCTTCCAATATATCAATCTTTACGTCTCGACCATTTCGAGACTCCTCGTCATGTCCGTGATCTCATCCGGGACTCCGAACAACCTTCGGTACATCAAAATGCATAAACTCATAATAATTGTCATCGTAACGTTAAGCGTGCGGACCCTGCGGTTCGAGAACAATGTAGACATGACCGAGACACGTCTCCGGTCAATAACCAATAGCGGGACCTGGATGCCCATATTGGCTCCTACATATTCTACGAAGATCTTTATCGGTCAGACCGCATAACAACATACGTTGTTCCCTTTGTCATCGGTATGTTACTTGCCCGAGATTCGATCGTCGGTATCCAATACCTAGTTCAATCTCGTTACTGGCAAGTCTCTTTACTCGTTCCGTAATACATCATCTCATAACTAACATCTTAGTTATTATGCTTGCAAGGCTTATGTGATGTGTATTACCGAGAGGGCCCAGAGATACCTCTCCGACAATCGGAGTGACAAACCCTAATCTTGAAATACGCCAACCCAACATCTACCATTGGAGACACCTGTAGTACTCCTTTATAATCACCCAGTTACGTTGTGACGTTTGGTAGTACCCAAAGTGTTCCTCCGGTAAACGGGAGTTGCATAATCTCATAGTTATAGGAACATGTATAAGTCATGAAGAAAGCAATAGCAACATACTAAATGATCGGGTGCTAAGCTAATGAATGGGTCATGTCAATCAGATCATTCAACTAATGATGTGACCTCGTTAATCAAATAACAACTCTTTGTTCATGGTTAGGAAACATAACCATCTTTGATTAACGAGCTAGTCTAGTAGAGGCATACTAGTGACACTCTGTTGGTCTATGTATTCACACATGTATTATGTTTCCGGTTAATACAATTCTAGCATGAATAATAAACATTTATCATGATATAAGGAAATAATAACTTTATTATTGCCTCTAGGGCATATTTCCTTTAGGTTGGTGCACTAGTTGATGGCGGCGGCGGAGCATCGAAGCTGGGCGACGCGAGGAAGACGAAGCAGAAGGGCACGAAGGGGAAAAATAAATGACCCTTTGGTCCTATTTATAAAGAAAGGGACATGTGTCAGGCGCGGGAACCAAGGGGCCGTGAATTTGGAAATGGAGCTATCACCTCGATTGTCGCAGATCTATTAAACAAGAAGGTATCATGGATAGTTTCTTTATGACAGATGATGTCACTCCGGTTTACAGCAATCAGAGAAGATGACATTACGGTAGTTCACCAAACTACAAGAAGATGTTGAAGATGAAGTTTTTGCTAAAGGATTGACATGAACCTGTTCAAATCAATCTAGGGCCTAATGTTGGGGATATTACTACTGGGCATAAACCGGCCTATCTGGGCTGGGTTAACTTCATCAGTAGTGGAGTATGTTAAAGCCCATGAAGGTAGATGAGGGCTTAAAGCCCATGATCGGTTTAAGGCCTGTAGCCGTAAACCGGCGTGGGTATGTAAACTTGTATTGTAAGTTAGGAATAAGTAGAGACCAAATCGGACACATATATGAGCCGGTGTTGGGACTCTGTAAACCGACGGGCGTCACCCATGTATATAAGGGGACGACCCGGCGGCGGTTCAGGAACAACAGACAACAACTCGAGACTTAGGCGAAGCTTGTTTGCTCTCTAGTCATCGAAACCCCATCAATTCCATCACAACTAGACGTAGGCTTTTACCTTCATCGAAGGGGCCGAACTAGTATAAACTCTCTTGCGTCTCTGTGTCCGCTTTAACCCCTTCAAGCTAACCCGTTGCGATGGCTCCATGACTAAGTCCTCTCACGAGGACATCTGCCATGACAAAACCACGACAATTACTGTTGGGGAAACGAGGAAGGTTTTTGACGCACGAATTACTAGCATACACTTTGCTTACTAGCATACACTTTGCTGTTCTATGTTACTTTGCTATATTTGCTAGTAGATGCTTAATTGGGCGCGGAAACTGTGGAAACCTGAGTGCCCCTGATATTGTTATTTTGTGCCATGCCTTATTTCGTGATGACACATTTAGTATGGGCGCTATTATTGCAAAGCGGTTAAATCTTAACCGTACTAAGGGCCCCGTCCTTGGAGGCATCTTCGCCTCGCGCCTCGCTGCACATTTTAACATACCTATTAGGCATTATGAGAAAGAAGAAAAATTGCTGCCTCCTATTTATCTAGATTATAAGAGTATGGTAGCACATGATCTTATTGTTAAGAATAGGGAAAAGGAGCTTAAGTACAAATTAATATTTGGTAAAAATCATCCTGAGATTATTACCCTGCTTGCTCCTTCCTTGTTTGATTTATCTGCAGGCAAGTACCTTGTTCCTTTGGAGGCCATTCACGCCTACCGGAACCCTGCATCAGCTACAGAGCCAGAGCCGGAACCACAATTTCATCCTCCACGACAGTCTGATTACCAGTGGGATCCGGAGGTGATTGCCAGCTAGTGGCAATCCGAGGCTTCTTCACAATACAACCCAACTATTACTTTGGATATCCGCCAGGCCAGCCATGGCCATAGACCAACTTACGCCAAAAGCCTAAGCTTGGGGGAGTACGTATTTCTCACCGCCATTACATTCATGTTCACACACTCATTGCTAGTTGTCGGTGCTCATACTTTTTCATTGTATCATCCATGATAGTTTATTTTCCCTTTTATGCTTTCTTCTTGTGTGTTTAATAAACCTTAAGAAAAACAAAAAACTTAGTTGTAACTTTGAATTAGTTTACTTTCCATGCTTGTAGTAGTAATTAAAAAGAAAACCCAAAAAGATATGTCGTTCTTCTTTTGCTTGTTGGGAGCTTTCCTGTGTAAATAGTTTTATTTCTTTTCTTGTTCTCTGGGGGTCGAGATGAGAAGACCATAATGAAAATGTTAAAGTGGCTCTTATATGCATTATCGTTGATCTGACAAAGAGCCCATATTACCTTGTCTTCTCTCTTGAATTGAATGCTTGCAGATTCCAGCTTAGTCCAATGCACGTGGACTATTATTATTATCCACACTATTCGGTCGTGCAAGTGAAAGGCAATAATGATGATTATATGATGAACTTATTGAGATGAGAAAAGCTGGTATGAACTCGACCTCTCTTGTTTTCGTAAATATGATTAGTTCATCGTTCCTGATTCAGCCTATTATGAATAAACATGTTTGCAATGACAATTAGAGATTATAGTTGCTTATGCCATGCTTAATTAGCTAGGAGCTTATAATGGTTTACCTTGCATGCCAACATGCTATTAAAATGGTTGTGATGTGGTATGATAGGGTGGTATCCTCTTTTGAACAATTCAAGTGGCTTGACGTGGCACATGTTCACGCATGTAGGTAAACAAAATCAACATAGCCTCTACGATATTTATGTTCATGGTGCATTATATCCTACTCATGCTTGCATTCCGTGTTGATTAATTTTAATGCATGTTCATGACTGTTGTTGCTCTCTAGCTGGTCGCTTCCCAGTATTTTGCTAGCCTTCACCTGTACTAAGCGGGAATACTGCTTGTGCATCCAAATCCATAAACCCCAAAGTTGTTCCATATGAGTCCACCATACCTACCTATACACGGTATCTACCTGCCATTCCAAGTAAATTTGTATGTGCCAAACTCTAAACCTTCAAATAAATATCCTGTTTTGTATGCTCGAATAGCTCATGTATCAACTAGGGTTGTCCGTATCTTCCATGTTAGGCGGGTTATTCTTAAGAGGAGTGGACTCCGCTCCTCACTCATGAGAAAATGGCTGGTCACCGGGATGCCCAGTCCCATGCTTTATGCAAATCAAATCAAAATAACTGCAAACGAAACTCCCCCGGGACTCTTGTTAGTTGGAGGCACTTGTTGTTTCGAGCAGGCCATGGATTGATGCTTGTTGGTGGAGGGGGAGTATAAACTTTACCATTCTGTTTGGGAACCGCCTATAATGTCTGTAGCATGGAAGATATCGCCATCTCTTGGTTGTTATGTTGACAATGAAAGTATACAGCTCAAAATATTATTCATATCTATTTCAAAACCGAGCTCTGGCACCTCTACAAATCCCTGCTTCCCTCTGTGAAGGGCCTATCTATTTACTTTTATGCTGAGTCATCATCCTCTTATTAAAAAGCACTAGTTGGAGAGCACCGCTGTCATTTGCATCCATTACTGTTAGTTTACATTGAGTATGACTTGACTGGATCTCTTTTACCATGAATTACAATGTCTAGTCAGTCCTTGATCTTTAAAGGTGCTCTGCATTTATGTTTTGCGGTCTCAGAAAGGGCTAGCGAGATACCATCTTGTTATATCATACCATGATTGTTTTGAGAAAGTGTTGTCATCCAAGATTTATCATTATTGCTCACTAGTTGATTATGCCATTGATATGAGTAAACATGAGACCTAAATGTTATTGTGAATATGGTTAGTTCATAATCTTTGCTGAAAACTTGAATGCCGTCTTTACATATTTACAACAACAAGACCAAACAGAGTTTGTAAAACTTTTTCTTTATCACTTTCATTTTATCAACTGAATTGCTTAAGGACAAGCAAAGGTTTAAGCTTGGGGGAGTTGATACGTCTCTGTCGTATCTACTTTTCCAAACACTTTTGCCCTTGTTTTGGACTCTAACTTGCATGATTTGAATGGAACTAACCCGTACTGACGCTGTTTTCAGCAGAATTGCCATAATGTTATTTTTGTGTAGAAATAAAAGTTCTCGGAACGACTTGAAAATCATCGGGGCATTATTTTGGAATATATGAAGAATATTGGAAGGAAGATCCATGTCAGGGGGGCTCCCACCTGGCCACGAGGGTGGGGGGCACCCTCCTGCCTCATGGCCCCCCTAACGCTCCACCGACCTCAACCTGGACTCCATATATTCACTTTCGGGGAGAAAAAACCAAGGGAGAAGGATTCATTGCGTTTTACGATACGGGGCCGCCGCCAAGCCCTAAACTCTCTCGGGAGGGCTGATCTAGAGTCCATTCTGGGCTCTGAGAGGGGAATCTGTCGCGATCATCATCATCAACCATCCTCCATCACCAATTTCATGATGCTCACCGCCGTGCGTGAGTAATTCCATCGTAGGCTTGCTAGACGGTGATGGGTTGGATGAGATTTATCAAGTAATCAAGTTAGTTTTGTTAGGGTTTGATCCCTAGTATCCACTATGTTCTGAGATTGATGTTGCTATGACTTTGCTATGCTTAATGCTTGTCAGTAGGGCCCGAGTGCCATGATTTCAGATCTGAACCTATTATATTTTCATCAATATATGAGAGTTCTTGATCCTATCTTGCAAGTCTATAGTCACCTATTATGTGTTATGATCCGTTAACCCCGAGGTGACAATAATCGGGATACTTACCGGTGATGACCGTAGTTTGAGGAGTTCATGTATTCACTATGTTTTAATGCTTTGTTCCGGTACTCTATTAAAAGGAGGCCTTAATATCCCTTAGTTTCCAATTGGACCCTGCTGCCACGGGAGGGTAGGATAAAAGATGTAATGCAAGTTCTTTTCTATAAGTACGTATGACTATATTCGAAATACATGCCTACTTTACATTGATGAACTGGAGCTAGTTCTGTGTCATCCTAGGTTATGACTGTTAGATGATGAATTGCATCCGGCATAATTCTCCATCACCGATCCATTGCCTACGAGCTTTCCATATATTGTTCTTCGCTTATTTACTTTTTCGTTGCTATTGTTATAATCACTACAAAATACTCAAAATATTACTTTTGCTACCATTACCTTTTACTATCGTTACCACTACTATCATATTACTTTGCTACTAAACACTTTGCTGCAGATAATAAGTTTCCAGGTGTGGTTGAATTGAGAACTCAGCTGCTAATGCTTGAGAATATTCTTTGGCTCCCCTTGTGTTGAACAGTAAATTTGGGTTGAATACTCTACCCTCGAAAACTGTTGCAACCCCCTATACATGTGGGTCATCACCCATCCTCCTCCTCCTTCCGCAACCCACATGCCCCGACCGCCGGCGCGAGCGCGGCACCTTCCATCCAAATCACCGACCCCTCCACCAAATAAGTGCCGGCCTAAGCCATGGTGCACGCAGTATATCCAACACCTCAAGGAGATTTGGCAGCAGAGGAGCAAATCGCGGCCGCACGCGTGGATGATGTCGCGATGGCGGCCATTCGTGCCGACCCCTAGATCTTGGAGGAGCACCTCGCTGTCGAGGCCACCGTTGATGCCTCGCGCGCCAAAGCGGTGACGCGGTTGGCTGCTTTAAACGATAGTTCGTGGCGTTTTCTCGAGGCCACTATCGGTGCCTTCGACGAAGACTATGAGGTGTTTTCTCAGCGTGCACGTGCTTACCTCATCTCGAGAGCCAGCAGGTTGGTGCCCGGAGCGGCTCAGGCAACTCACCACTACAACGAGGGCACCCACGATGCGGAGGCCTCGCCCTCTTCCATGTCTAAGGAGCCAATCGTCGTCGATATCTCCGACAATGAGGAGTAGCTTGTCTTATTAGCTCACTATAAGGACCACTACAAGAAATATGTCAACTTGCGACCATCACTATTGGTCACTGAAATAAGGTCATTGTTTTTTCATTTGCGACCTTTTTGTGACCAAAAACAGATGGTCAAAAGCTGGCGGTCGTAAATTGAAATTAACGCCCTTCTTTGTGATATGTAAAAGGTCGTTGGTTCCACGACCAAATTTTTGGTCACTACCAGCCTCCCGAGGCCACGTAGGATCCAACGTGGCAAGCTGACGTGGATAAAAATCAGCCCAGTCCAGTTGGGTGTGTATATGGGCCGAGCCCATTAATTCAGCCGTTTTAATATATATTTTTTCTGTTAATTTTCGCTAGCTACATGGGCCTGGCCCAGTAATTCGTCCCATATAACATTTTTTAGGCAAGTCCTTTTAATATATGTATTTTATGTTAATTTCGGGTAGCTACATGGGCCTGCCCCTACAATTTGGCCTTTTTATTTTCTAGCGCACAACATTTTGCCGTCCTTTTCTTTTTATTTCCAATTTTTTTGTCAGCTCCAATTTTCAGATGGGTCCTGATACGTCTCTGTCGTATCTACTTTTCCAAACACTTTTGCCCTTGTTTCGGACTCTAACTTGCATGATTTGAATGGAACTAACCCGGACTGACGCTGTTTTCAGCAGAATTACCATGGTGTTATTTATGTGCAGAAACAAACGTTCTCAGAATGACCTAAAACTTCACGGAGCAACTTTTTGGAAAATATAAAAAATACATGCAAAAGATGAAGGCCAGGGGGGCCCACCACCTGTCCACGAGGGTGGGGGCATGCCTGCCCCCCTAGGGCATGCCCCCTACCTCGTGGGCCCCCTGGAGCTCCTCTGACTCCAACTCTATATATTGCGTTTTAGGGAGAAAAAAATTAGAGAGAAGAATTCATCATGTTTTACAATATGGAGCCACCGCCAAGCCCTAAAACCTCTCGAGAGGGCTGATCTGGAGTCCGTTCGAGGCTCTAGAGAGGGGAATCCGTCGCCATCATCATCATCAACCATCCTCCATCACCAATTTCATGATGCTCACCGCCGTGCGTGAGTAATTCCATCGTAGGCTTGCTAGACGGTGATGGGTTGGATGGGATCTATCATGTAATCGAGTTAGTTTTGTTAGGGTTTTGATCCCTAGTATCCACTATGTTCTCAGATTGATGTTGCTATGACTTTGCTATGCTTAATGCTTGTCAGTAGGGCCCGAGTGCCATGATTTCAGATCTGAACCTATTATATGTTCATCAATATATGAGAGTTCTTTATCCTATCTTGCAAGTCTATAGTCACCTATTATGTGTTATGATCCGTTAACCCCAAAGTGACAATAATCGGGATACTTACCGGTGATGACCGTAGTTTGAGGAGTTCATGTATTCACTATGTGTTAATGCTTTGTTCCGGTACTCTATTAAAAGGAGGCCTTAATATTGCTTAGTTTCCAATAGGACCCCGCTGCCATGGGAGGGTCGGATAAAAGATGTCATGCAAGTTCTTTTCTATAAGCACATATGACTATATTCGAAATACATGCCTACTTTACATTGATGAACTGGAGCTAGTTCTGTGTCACCCTAGCTTATGACTGTTACATGATGAACCGCATCTGGCATAATTCTCCATCACTGATCCATTGCCTACAAGCTTTCCATATATTGTTCTTCGCTTATTTACTTTCCCGTTGCTATTGCTATCATCACTACAAAATACCAAAAACATTACTTTTACTACTGTTACCTTTTTCTACCGTTACCACTACTATCATATTACTTTGCTACTAAATACTTTTCTGCAGATACTAAGTTTCCAGGTGTGGTTGAATTGACAACTCAACTGCTAATAATTGAGAATATTCTTTGGCTCCCCATGTGTCGAATCAATAAATTTGGGTTGAATACTTTACCCTCAAAAACTGTTGCGATCCCCCATACTTGTGGGTTATCAAGACTATTTTCTGGAGCCGTTGCCGGGGAGCATAGCTCTACTCTTTGAGTCACTTGGGATTTATATCTACTTATCATTATGAAGAACTTGAAAGATCCAAGTACCAAGATTTATCCCTCAACTACGAGGGGAGGTAAGGAACTGCCATCTAGCTTTGCACTTGATTCACCTTCTGTTTTGAGTAAGCTTGCGACACCTAAACCTGCTTCTGCTATTCGTTCTGATATGTCGCATGTTATTGATGATGCGACTTCTACTATACATGATACTTATGATGAAACTACTTCTATGCTTGATACTACTGTGCCACTTGGTGAATTTCTTGATGAACAACTTGCTAGGGCTAGAGAGATTGAAAATATTGAATCTAATAATACTGATGAAATTGATGATGAAGAGTTGCCTGTTATTCCCGAGGGTTATGTTTTTGATAAAGAAGCTTCTTTAGCTATTTTAGCTTGCGAAGATAGATACGAACTTAAGAGGTTATTAGCTAAATGGAACAAGTAATCTCTAAATGCTAGAATGAAACCTGACCCTGCTTTTGCTACTTCACCTATCTGTGTTACCGATAAGGATTATGAATTCTCTATTGATCCTGATATAATTACTTTGGTTGAATCGGATCCTTTTCATGGATATGAATCTGAAACTGTTGTGGCACATCTTACTAAATTAAATGATATAGCCACCCTATTCACTACTGATGAGAGAACCCGCTACTTTATCCTTAAAATATTTCCGTTCTCATTAAAGGGTGATGCTAAGATATGGTTTAATTCTCTTGATCCTGGTTGTGTGCGTAGTCCCCAGGATATGATTTATTACTTCTCTGCTAAATATTTCCCTGCTCATAAGAAACAAGATGATTTAAGGGATATATATAATTTTGTGCAAATTGAAGAAGAGAGTCTCCCACAAGCTTTGGGGGAGGCTTCTTCAATTACTTAATGCTTTGCCTGATCATCCTCTTAAGAAAAATGAAATACTAGATATCTTTTATAATGGACTAACCAATGCCTCCAAAGATTACCTGGATAGTTGTGTTGGTTCTATTTTCAGGGAAAGAACACCGGATGAAGCTGAAATTCTATTGAATAATATGTTGACAAATGAAAATAATTGGACACCTCCGGAGCCAATTCCTGAGCCTATTCCTAAACCAACTCCGAAGAAGAGGGGTATCCTATTTCTCAGTCCTGAAGATATGCAAGAGGCAAACAAATCTATGAAAGAAAAAGGTATTAAAGCTGAAGATGTTAAGAATTTACCTCCTGTTGAAGAAATACATGGTCTTAATTTACAGCCTGTTGAAGAAACATATGATCTTAATCCTTTACCTATTGAGGAAACTCATGTTCTTGATAAACTGACACAGGTAGTAAAGGTAAATTCTCTCTATAGATATGATAAAGCTGAAATCCCGTTTACTAAATTTGCTAGCCCATGCTTAGATGAGTTTGATAAATTTATGGCTAAGCAAGAAGATTTTAATGCTTATTTTGGTAGACAATTGAAATACAATTCAAATATGCTTGAACACTTGGGTGATTATATGGCGAATGTTAAAGGTGAACTTAAACTCATTAGTAAACATGCTTCTATGGTTACCACTCAAGTAGAACAAGTACTTAAATCTCAAAATGATTTGGTCAATGAATTGAATAGTAAGAATAATGATAATGCTGTTAGAGTTATGACTAGAGTTGGTAGAATGACTCAGGTACCTTTATATCCTAAAGGCCATCCTAAGAGAATTGAGAAAGATTCCCAGAGAAATAATATAGATGCACCTAGTCCTTCTAAACGGAAGAAAAAGAAAAATGATAGGACTTTGCATGCTTCTAGTGATCCTATTGTTGAAACACCTGAGAACCCAAATGATATTTCTATTTTTGATGCTGAAACTCAATCTGGTAATGAACCTGAAACTAGTGATAATGCTAATAATAATGTTCATGATGATGCTCAACCTAGTAATGATGATGATATAGAAGTTGAACCTGCTGTTGATCTTGATAAAACACAATCAAAGAATCAACGTTATGATAAGAAATACTTTGTTGCTAGGAAACATGGTAAAGAAAGAGAACCATGGGTTCAGAAACCCATGCCTTTTCCTCCCAAACCATCCAAGAAAAAGGATGATGAGGATTTCGAGTGCTTTGCTGAAATGATTAGACCTATCTTTTTGCGTATGCGATTAACTGATATGCTCAAAATGAATCCTTATGCTAAGTATATGAAAGATATTGTTACAAATAAAAGAAAGATACCAGAAGCTGAAATTTCCACCATGCTTGCTAATTATACTTTTAAGGGTGGAATAATTAAGAAACTTGGAGATCCAGGAGTACCCACTATACCATGCTCCATTAAAAGAAACTATGTTAAAACTGCTTTATGTGATCTTGGAGCCGGTGTTAGTGTTATGCCTCTCTCTTTATATCGTAGACTTGATTTGCATAAGTTGACACCTACTGAAATATCTTTGCAAATGGCTGATTAATCAACTGCTATACCTGTCGGTATTTGTGATGATGTGCCTGTTTTAGTTGCAAACGTTACTATTTTAACAGATACCGACAGGTATAGCAGTTCATACCCGAGTCCAAGCTCGTTTTGCTGCCAATTTTGATCTCCTTGCTCAAAGCACCTCTCACAAAACTGCTTGGGGAGATTGTTCCTTGGTATGTGGCTCCTCCATTGGTCCAATTAGTTTTTGTCCTAGTGCTTTATTCATTGCGAAGTTTTGCTACCTAGGTGACCATGTTCTTGAGCTTGCATGTCAAATTTATATAGTTCCAAGTAGTTTTGATGCATGATATAGGCTCTAGGCACTTGTAGGAGTAGTTGCTATCAATATTATTGAGTCTGGTTTACTTTTATTTTGAAGTTACTAAAAATTTCAGATTTTTTTTCAGAAAATGATGAAGAGACTTTTGTGGGGCTCATCAAGCCGAAGCTTGAAGGAAAAGTCACAGAAGCCTAAGTATAATTTGCCTCGCACCGCGGAGGTTCGGTCGTCTGAATGGCCTTCCGATGATTTCTTGAGAGCAGCCGGGATTTATGAAGATTTTTATGAATTGGCTAAGAATGCAGGCCTCACCGCTTTCCTCCACGACCAACGCGATCAGTGTCTCTTACTCACAAATATCTTTGTGCAAAACTTTCATTTCCATTCTAGGAGCTCACCACCTACGGTGGAGTTTCATTTATATGATGAGCATAAGGAGATGTCACTTTATGATTTTTGTCGGGTTTGTTTAGTCCCTTTCGAGGGCAAGACAGAGGAAACACATCGTGAGGATGTGGATGGGTTTATTGATACTATCACTGTAGGGGAAACAAGGAAGGTTTCCGATGCACGAATCCTAGCATACATTTTCCTGTTTTACGCTATTTTGCATTATTTGCTAGTCGTTGTTTAATTGGTCGCGGAAACTGTGGAAACCTTAGTGTCCCTGACATTATTATTTTGCTTCACGGGTTATACGGTGATAACTCTGTTAGTATGGGCGGTATTATTGCTAAACGGTTAAGTCTGGACCGTACCAAGGGCCCCATCTTTGGAGGCATCTATGCTTCACGCCTAGCTGCACATTTTAACATACCTATTAGGCATTATGAGAAGGAAGAAAAGGTGCTGCCTCATGTTTATTTAGATTAAAAAAGTATGGTGGCACATGATTTTATTGTTAAGAATAGGGAAGGAGATCTTAAATACAAATTGTTCTTTGATAAGCATCATCCCGAGGCTATTACCTTGCCTGCTCCTTCTTTGTTTGATTTATCTGTAGGCCAGTACCTTGTTCCGTTAGAGGCTATTCACGCCTACCGGAACCCTGCACCAACCATGGAGCTAGAGCCGAAACCACAAGTTGATCCTTCACGACAGTCTAATTACCAGTGGTATCCGGAGATGATTGCTAGCCAGTGGCAATTAGAGTCTTCTTCTTCATCACAGTACGACCCCAACTATTATTATGGATATCCGCCAGGCCAGCCGTGGCCACAGACCAACTTAGGCCAAAATCCTAAGTATGGGGGAGTACGTATTTCTCACCGACATTATATTCATGTTCACACACTCATTGCTGGATGTCGGTGCTCATACTTTTTCATTGTATCATCCATCCTAGTTTAATTTCCTTTTTATGCTTTCTTCTTGTGTGTTTGATAAACCATAAGAAAAAATAAATTAGTTGTAGCTTTTAATTAGTTTACTTTCCATGCTTGTAGTAGTAATTAAAAAGAAAACCCAAAAAGATTTCCTGTTCTTATTTTACTTGTTGGGAGCTCTCCCGTGTAAATAGTTTTATTTCTTTTCCTTTCTTCGGGGGTAGATAGGACAAGACCATAATTAAATTGTTGAAGTGGCTCTTGTATGCATACTTGTTGATCTGACAAAAGAGCCCATATTGCCTTGTCTTCTCCTGTTTATTGAATGCTTGCAGATTCCAGCTTAGTCCAATGCACGTGCACTATTATTATTATTCACATCGTTCGGTCGTGCAAGTGAAAGGCAATTATGACGATATATGATGGACTGACTGAGATAAGAAAGGTGTCACATCCCTAGTTCTGGTATGACCTAGACCAGCTAGTCATTTGTGCATCATGCTTAAATTCCACTTAAATTTCAAATGGGGATTTGTGAAACCCTCAGAATCATTTCTGAAAATGACCCACATAAAAATTGCTCCAAAAATGTCCAAGAAAATGTTCATGTTGCTCTCTAAAAATATTGGACAGGAATAAAAATCAAACCAATATTTTTAGGAGCTCATAACTATTTATTTTGGGCATTTGGAATTAATGCAGTAATTATTTTCTTTGGATATATATTGTTATATATATATATATGCAATATTGTCCAAAAATTGTGCTAGTTGATGAGGAGCTCTGGTATAATACCACTAGCTCCTGCAAAAATGGGCACACGGAAATAAAATGATTTGGTATTTTCATTAAATCAAAACAAATGTCAAAAAATAGAAAACAAAAACAAAATAGAAAAAAGGGAGGAACTACCTGGACTTACCTGGGCCACTTGCTGGCCTGGCACTACAGCCAACCGGCCCAGCTGGCCCAGCTCGCCTCCTCCTTTGTCTTCTTCCTCGCGCCTACTGGCAGAGGCGTGTCACCCGCGCGCGCACCGGACGCCACCTCCTATTCCACCTCCTGCTTCCTCCCCCCCATCCTCGACCGAGCGCCTGGAGACGCCCCAAGCCCCCTGGTCCTTCTCCCTCACTCTCTGCTCTCCCCCTCGCCCTCTAGCCCCCTTCCCCGACCTCACCAGAGAGCGCTCCGCCGTCGCCGTGTTTCACCCGCGTGGCCACCGTCCTCCTTTCGCCACGCCGCCATGTCCGGCATCTCCGCTGTTGAGCACCACGTCTCCACGCCGAAGGAAACAAGCCGGAGGGCTCCGCTTCATCGCCATCATCGTCGCCTTCGCCATCGGCCGCCGGGGATCCGCCTCGCCGCCCCACTCGCTCCGACGCTCCCCCGGCCCTGCCGTCTGCACCGGCCAACTCGCCATGAGCCACTGACCCTCTTCCATCCGCCTTTTCCATCGCGCGCGTCCCGTACCCGCCGTCTCGCAAGCTCCCGAGCTCACCGTCGGTGTCCTTGCCGCCGTCGTGGCTTGAGCTCGAGACAGCCGTGCCCTTGCACTGCATCGAGGTCCTGATGACCCCAAGGTGCCACGGAGCCCCTTGGGTGGCCTCCCCGTGCCCCGTAGCCCGTTTTCGCCCGGAGCCGAACTCCGGCCGCCGCCTCGAGCCCCGCTCCGGCGCCCCCGGAGCCTCCCACCAGCTCCCCTGGATGCGGACGATGACGGGCTATGCCCCGGTGGTCTTCGCGCGTCCAGACGCCGCTTGTAGTGCAAGTCCGGCGAGTCCCCGCCATGCTATTGGTCACCGCCGGCCAGAACTCCGGCGGGCTGACATGGCCTCATAGTTAGGCACTAACTACCCCCCTAGAGACACTGATAGTGGGCCCCAGCGCCACTAATCTAAATTAGATTAGAAATAACCCCTCGATTAAACTAACTATGACACTGACGTGTGGCCCCCACACGTCAAGTTTGTCCCGGGTTGACTCATGACGCAGTGCTGACCTCAAGCTGACGCAATATATCATTTCCTGGTTTTAAAATAAATCAGGAAATTCCAGAAAATGATATAAACTTCAAAAATTCATAGAAATTCAACCGTAGCTCAGATTGTAATAATTTATATATGAAAAATGATCAGAAAAATTCAATCTATCCATCTGTACCATTTTCATGCATGACAAACCAACCTATACATGTTGTATATATGAAAACATATAAATGGCATATGTAAGAGCTTATTTTGGAGTTGCATTTCAACCCTTGATTCAAATGGACCTCAACTAAATAAATGCTAGATGCATTAACTCAAACAACACCACATACTCATGCCATGTTCATGCATCATATTGTTGCATATGCTTGTGTTTGATTTCCGACACCGTTCCTTCTCGACAGGTCCTGCTCCGGAGAGTGTTTGAGAGTACCTGTCTGAGGAGCAGTGCCCCCCTTTTGCTCTACCAGGCAAGCAACCCCCTTGTTCATTCCGATACAATCCTACTCTCTCGCTCCTGCTCTCATTTATTGCATTACGACAACAACGATTCAACCGCTACTTTATGCTATGGTAGTTGAACCCATTCCTCTGCATGGCCTGTCATTGCCATAGTAAATAGTTAAAACCCACTAGCATGTGTAGGAGTTGTTTGAGCCATGTTGTGTTCCTACCATGCCATGCCTGCTATTCCTTAGAGTTGTGTCAGGTCTGATTCATCGGGAATGAATTGGAGTGTTATGATATGTTCTGGTGCTGAGAGTTAAGCGTGTGAACACGATTTGGTAAAGGTAGCGGTGAGAGGCCATGTAGGAGTACATGGTGGGTTGTCTCATTGGGACCGTCCTTAAGAACTGAGTTCTGTGTAAGTTGTCCAATGACTAGCTACTACCACACATTGGTCTCCGGGCGCTCCAAGCTCTCTCGACTTATTAACCGCCTTGAACTCTGTCCAGGAGTTGCAAATAGTTTCTGGTGTTTGTAGGTAGTGCTATTTTTCTACCGAGTGGCACCCGACAGGGTGGACTTGGGACAGACTAGGCACACGTGGCCCGGTGTACCGAGTGGCACCCGGATGGTGGGCTCGGGAACCCTATACACATCGTTTGGGGTCGTGAGCGAAACCCCGGCCGGATCTCCTTGTGGATGGAACCCGAATAGGTGATAAACCTGGACTAGAGTCTTGTGTAGTTAGCTAGGTCGAGGCCGACACCCTCGCCAGGCTTCCGCTTGAAGGTTGCCGAGATACATGACGTGTATATGGTGATAAGTGGTGAGAGCGTATGTGAAGAAGTACACCCCTATAGGGTTATCATGATCTATTCGATTAGCCGTGTCCTCGGTTATGGACTTCTTGGATGCTTACGTGGTACATAGAAAACTTAAAGTGGATACTCTTAAATGCTCAAGACAAGTGTGAGTGCTATGGATGGCCTTCTCGTAAGGAGACGAGGATGAATCCATAGTAGTGTATTGATGTGGTGATTAGTGGACTCATGTGCGCTGCCTCATCTGAAAGAAGTTTCTCGTTGTCGTAGAACAGGATAGCCACTGAGTCAAAGCTGGCTTGCTGCAACTAAACCCCACATTACCTTCTTGATACAAATGCATGTATGATAGGATCTGATGTAAGTCTTGCTGAGTACCTTTGTACTCACGTTTGCTTTATTTATGTTTTGCAGGTGAGACATCTGTCTCACTAGTAGTACCGCTTGGACTTCGACGAGTAGCTTTTTACCTCAGCTACGATCTTGTACCATTGGGTGGGTCTTATAGATAGTCAGGCTTCTGAGCCTTTTTCCTTTTGTAGTTGTCTGTACTCAGACATGTAATGCTTCCGTTGCTTGTATGCTCTGAATGATGGGTCATGTGACCCCTATTTGTATTAATGCTATGTGGCTCTTCTGAGCCTTTATCTATATGAGTTTGCGTTATGTTGTGATGCCATGTTGTACAACACATACTTGCATGTTATGCGTACGTGTGACGTGTACTGCTATGTGTGGGATCCGACAATCTAGTTGTTTATCCTTGGCAGCCTCTCTTATGGGGAAATGTAATCTAGTGCTTCCTTGAGCCATAGTAGTCCGCTATAGCCCGGTTCACCGGAGTCCTGCTAGCCCAGCACTACTGCTCAGAAAACTTGACTGGCCAGCATGTGTTCCACTTCGTTCCTATGTCTGTCCTTTCGGGGAAATGTCACGCGGTGACTTCCGGAGTCCTGCCTAGCCTGCTACAGCCCGGGTTCCCCGGAGTCCTATTAACCTAGTGCTACAGCCCGGATTCATACGCTGTTGACCGACATGCTCGATGTGATTCATGTATGCATGTCTCCATAGGTCTGTGCCGCTTTGGGTTCACGACTAGCCATGTCGGCTCGGGTTCTCTGTCATATGGATGCTAGCGACACTGTCATATACGTGAGCCAAAAGGCGCAAACGGTCCTGGGCCATGGTAAGGCGACACCCATGGGGATACCGTGCGTGAGCCCGCAAAGTGATATGAGGTGTTACATGCAAGATCGGTGTGACTTAGAATCGGGGTCCCGACAAAAGGCTGGTATGAACTCGACCTCTTTTGTTTTTGTAAATATGATTAGTTCATCATTCCTGATTCAGCCTATTATGAATAAACATGTTTGTAATGACAACTAGAGATCATAGTTTCTTGTGCCATGCCTGATTAGCTATGAGTTATAATGGTTTACCTTGCATGCCAACATGCTATTAAAATGAGTTATAATGGTTCTAGATCCTATCTTGCAAGTCTGTAGTCACCTATTATGTGTTATGATCTGTTAACCCCGAAGTGACAATAATCGGGATACTTACCGATGATGACCGTAGTTTGAGGAGTTCATGTATTCACTATGTGTTAATGTTTGTTTCGGTACTCTATTAAAAGGAGGCCTTAATATCCCTTAGTTTCCGTAAGGACCCCGCTGCCACGGGAGGGTAGGACAAAATATGTCATGCAAGTTCTTTTCCATAAGCACGTATTACTATATTCAGAATATATGCCTACATTACATTGATGAACTGGAGCTAGTTCTGTGTCACCCTAGGTTATGACTGTTACATGATGAACCACATCCGGCATAATTCTCCATCACTGATCCATTGCCTACGAGCTTTCCATATATTGTTCTTCGCTTATTTACTTTCCCTTTGCTATTGCTATCATCACTACGAAATACCAAAAACATTACTTGTACTACTGTTACCTTTTGCTACCGTTACCACTACTATCATATTACTTTGCTACTAAATACTTTGCTACATATACTAAGTTTCTAGGTGTTGTTGAATTGACAACTCAGCTGCTAATACTTGAGAATATTCTTTGGCTCCCCTTGTGTCGAATCAATAAATTTGGGTTGAATACTTTACCCTCGAAAACTGTTGCGATCCCTATACTTGTGGGTTATCAGGTCCCAATTGTCAGGTTTTGACATCTTATTAATAAGCAATATATATATGTGTGTGTGTGTGTGTGTGTGTGTATCAAACAGATAGAAGACAGAAAGCATATGAAAATCTTCAAATAACAGCTATAATAAGTTTATTAAAAATATGCTATACAGAACAGAACACGTGAAACTCGATACACTCATCCACATCACAACAACCACTTTCCATACACTCATTCACATCACATCAACTAGTTTAACCATCAAATCTTGCATACCCAGGAACTTCAAACTTCACCCAGATCCACACAATCATAAATATCGTGATCTACAAATAAACTGCTCTGCCAGTATAAAAGCTAGCTACTCTTGGATACCACAGAACATGCTCTTCAACATAGGAAGAAGTCATCAACGGAGTTCTACCAACAACACAAGCTCCATTCACCTACAAGAACATAATGGAATATCAAGTACTTGGATCATTCAAGCAGATTACAACCAACATATATATGTAGAAGTACATCAGGAAATATGATGGAGCAAATTGGACAACAGATACACTTATACAGCCCAACAAATGGGTGATGACGACAAGCAAAAAAGGTTTGGACATAAATAGTGTCAGATCAAGCAGAGGATAATAAGGCAGTAACCATGTGGTCACATCCTCTTTGACCCTCTTCAGATCAATTAATCTACATAGCTTCAATTTTATTTGTGCTTTACAGCAAAGAGCAAAACTAAGGAGAGCAAAGCATAGTTGATGATGGATTGGTGAATTACCTCGATGGTGTACTTGATGGTAATGTCGGTCCTTCTAGAGCTAGTAGTGTTTGTCCACAGACATAAGCATAGAAAAGAAAACATGATTTCAGTGAAACTAAAACTGTCAATGAAAGTTGAATAACAATGCAGTAGATTAGCTCTTAGCATGGAGGAACATCACCAAATTAAACAAGATGGTTGTTCAAGTTTCTATATGAGTATTCATATTTTCAGTTTGTCATCATTGTTTAAATAGCTTGGCAAACATTGACAACAAAGAAACAAAAAATTTAAGTCAATAGCTTTGTGAGCATGTAGTAGATTGTTCACATCCTAATGAAATACATGGCAAAGAAGCTTGAACTATACTAGCAACAGAAAGCAGTCGATTGTATCTGAGAGTGACTGATGGTTGTTTCAAAAAACAAATAGTTTCTTGACATCTTAACATGGACCAAAGAACCGTTGTTACTTCACAATGCAGATAAATAGATCGAATCTAGCAAGCAAGGACCTGACCCGTCCTCTCGGAAGAAAGGAACAGGGTTTCAGTTTTATTGTCACAAATATGATGGCTAATGTGGTGGTGTAGTAAGAAAATAGGATTATACCCAGGGTAGAGCATGAGGAGAGGGAGAGAGATACCTTCCATGGTGTCAGCCATCACTTGGGTCGGAGCAGCAAGAAGTAGACAGACTGGTGCTCTTCTTTGTGGTGCACTTCTGCATGACACAAATAGTATTTTCTTATTGTTGACGTCTTGATCAATCTTCTACCAGCATGCATGGTATACAAACGACGCACACATAGAGATCTCCATCAATTTCCATTCCTTGTTGACACCCGACCACCATCCTGCACAGTTTAATTAGCATGCATGTCAATAATGACAAATAATCAAGACTATTATGCAGCATGACAAAAATTCGTTAAGAAATATGCATCTTTAATAGGCAAGATCTAATATTACTAGTCAAAGCACGCACACTAACATCACAAACATGCATCATATAGTAATTCAACATTGTGTCTTGCAAGTCAACAATTATGACGGAGGACAAGATAGGATAAGATGAATGATGGCACTCAAATTCTAATCTCACATAGATAAAATTCACGCCATAGTAACAGTACATCACACTTGGATATATCTAAGAAATGCAGTTGGTTCTCATAAGCAAGTGTTCTCAGGTTTTCCTTAACATGAGAGCTTAAGGTAACACAATAAAATGGATAGAACAATAATAGAAACAACTCAGATTACACACATAGCTCTATCCATAGTGCCAGCTATAGATAAAATCATGCACACTCGAATATAAATTGAACAACAGCAACCAGAGCAAGACATTGTCGTTGTCGTCTACAAATAGAAGTGTAACATTACTTTCCAGCATGCATTAAAGGGAAGAGCTAATACAGGGCAGGTATATGTGTATCAAAACAAACAAGAAAGGAACCACATTATTTGATATCAGACTGTCAACCATCGAATTACAATAGAAACAACATGAAATTGCTGTTATGGCCAAGCAGAAGAAATCTTCTACTAATAAACAGTGATATATCAGGAGAATTATTAAAGCATAGAACTATCCACAATGGCAATATGAATACATGCATGTGCAATGGCTAGGAGGATCCAAATACTGGCTTGGTTTCTCTGAAGAGAAATATAGCGCTCATCATGTTCATTGCCAATCATCAAGAAAGGATCATCATATCCTCCAAATCGAATGGCACATTGAAAACAAATAGAATGTTTGAGAATTTGAGAATGTGTAGTAAATCTAGCACAAAGAAACCTACATCTATTTGCAGAATTTGAGAATTACTATGACTCATACTCGATGGCCATATGAATAGATCCACTAGTAATGAGTTTTCACCGCATAATGGGCATATCAAAACATTAAAAAAGACATCCATGGTGCCAAAGAAAGATAACAAACTACAAAACAGTAGCAAGCAATAAAGAACAAATATCTATACTACTGGGCAGATCAGAGTCCTGGCTTGGTTTCTCATAAGAGAAATTATAGCGCTCAGCATGTTCATTGTTGATCATCTGGGGAAGGATCATGATGTCCACCAAAGTAGTACGTGTCCATCAAGAAATTTGTAGATCATAGCTTAGGATGAGCTAGTTAATTGTTTATCATCTAGGTAAAGGATCATCCTTATCTAGTTCAAACCAAGATATGTACAGCATATAAAATGTAAAGAAAAATAAAGATAAAATATATCAACACAATGGCACATCTTAAAAGCATGAGATAATTTTGGAGGTACTAATGAAATTTCAAGCACTTAATTAGAGTACAACACAAAACATAACAGAATGCTAAGTACTAACACCACATGAAAGAAATGGTACTAAGGCACTCCTTTCTACTTAAAACCAAATCAAGGTACAAAGCACAACCAGGCCAACAGTTCAACAGTAGTGCAGTACGGTCTTGCTGCTGTTGTCAAGTGCCATGGGTAAATGTCAAGAAGAATGTTATGCTAGCCATTACATCTGATAAGGGTCTCTGTGATGGTATCAATTCTACATCTGTTAAAGTTAGCAAAGCACTCCAGCAAATGACTTCTGGTAATTTGGTTCATGGTTTTCCTCTGTTATTTATATGGCTTGTACTCAGAACTATGGCTTATAACTCTAGTAATCAAGCCAGAGAAAGAAAGTAAGTATGTCATCTTAGGATAAAAGGGGAGAGTTCAACTCATCCGTGACTCCAACCTTTCGATCAAAGCAAAGTCAGCCGGCCTAATATATCTGGAGATACAAATGGAGGCGCAGCGAACAGATCTCACGATGCAGCGAGGGGAAGAGAGAGGTGGGGCGGAGGGGATCTTACAGAAGAGGATGAGGCTCCCGAAGCCGGCGAGGGGCGTAGGCGATGCGACGGATGGAGAGGTCGAGGCAGGTGTCCCTGTTGGCGTCTAAGTCATGGTGGACGGGGACGGCCTCGGCGCCGGTGCCGGGGCGGGAGCGGCGGGTGGCACGAGCGCAGGTGGAGCAGCACCGGAGTTGGCGCGAGCGCGGGGTAGCAGGTCGCGGGTGCGGTCCCACAGAGCGAGACTCTCCTGTCCGCGGCGGTGCGGCCCCTCGGCACCATGGAGGTGGCTAAGAAGGAGGGGAACACCGTCGAGGAGGCAGTGGTGAGGGCAGGGGAGGCGGAGGCCTTGAGCGTGAATGCCATGGGTGCGAGGGAGGGGAGGGAGGAAGGGGTCAACGGCGGCGGCAACGGTGTGCGCGCGGGGTTGGATTGAATTGGGCCAGGGTGAGGGGAGGGCGCGGTGGTGTGCGGTGGTGGCGTGGGTCGTCGACGGTGAGGGTGGGGCGTCGGCTACGGGAGTGGACAAGAGGGGTGGGGGAGGGATCTGGATCTGGATCTGCATAGGGTTTCTCGGGAAGGAGGGGATCGAGAGACGCAGGATAGATAGGAGGACGGGTCAGATCGAATAAAGGGGGTGAGCCGTGCGCTACGTCCTGGTTGGTTAAAAAAATGAGCTGTTAAAGATTACTCTTCTTAGTGCTAGAAACAGGGGGTTGAAGCAGCTACCCAAAATATTTCACAAAATGGCATCACTAAGATTTTCACTTAAGTTAGACCACCTTTCATGGATGATTACCAATTTGATTGCATTTTCGATCTTTCTAGCTATTTTGTGAAACAACCAATTTGGCAAGAAGTGGGTCAAATTTGAACTACACTAGATGATACCCCGCACGTTGTTGCGGGAATGTTTTGCAATATATTCAGTTAGAATTGGTTGTATGGAACATGAATATTTGAAGAATATATAATATGAGAAGCTGAAAATAAATATGATTTGTGGTGTTTGATTATTGTATAATGTAAATATCATAATAGAATGTAAATTCTCATGCACATTTGCATTTTGAGGTGGTTTTTTATTATGCATGATTGCATGTTGTGGTGGAGCTTCCTCCATGCATATTGAATGATAAGGTGGCATACTTGCATGTTGAGAGAAATAGGCTAGTGGGGGCTAGCTATTTAGATATAGAAGATGTTTTTTTATAGTTGTCTATTTATTTTTTTTCAAAAAAACATTGTTAGCTACAAAAGTAGCTATTTCATCATGGACAAACCAAGAGTTATGCATTATTAAGCACCTAACTAAGAACAGTCACGCAATCAAATTTGATCACATTTTGAAATCGGCGTAAGAAATTCATTAAAAATGAAAAAGATTTGCATTGTGTCAATATATGTGACCTAGTTTCCAGAAAAAACACCAAACTTAGGCTACAACAATTGTCTTTAAAAAGTGTTCTCAAAAAACGAGCTATCCTGCGTGAAGTTTCATGGCTTTCAAGGCAAATGCCAATGATATGGCCGCATCCATGGCATAGTTTGTTCAAACGATCTCATATTGTGTACGAGGATGCATCTTGGAATGGCAAACAATGTTGCCTAAGAAAGTTTTCATTTTCTTCGGATGAAAAATACATTTTGCATTTTTTGAGTGCCCAAAATGAGCTTTTTGTGAAGGGCCTACCATATATTTGTTACAATATTGTAGCAAATCAATTTTCTAGAATACTAGGCCATATTTAATGCACAATTGACCAAATAGTTGGGTGTCAAAAGCTTTGATCCACCTCTTGTGAAAAACACAAATTTCCGCCAATTCAGTAGGAAACGGGTCAATATTGAACTACAACTGCCTCATAATTTGCTCTTTATTTTTTCCAAAAATCATTTATAGGTACGTAAGTATCTATTTAATCAGAGAAACACCAAAAAATTCCAATATTCAACCACTAGCTAGGAATGGTCATGCCCGCCGTTTTGACCGCATTTTGAAACGGGCATAAAGAATTTAAAAAAAAACAAGAAATTTGGAAAAGCTTTGCATTGTGTCATTATATGTGACCAAGTTAACAAGAAAAATAATAAACTTGTAATACGGTAATTATTTTTAAAAAGTGTTCTCAGAAATGAGCTATCATGCGTGAAGATTCAGGGTTTTCAAGGCAAATGATCAATGTTATGGCCACATTCATGGCATAGTTTCTTAAAATGATCTCATATTGTGCACAAGGGTGCATCTTGGAATTCCAAATAATGTTGGATAAGGAAGTTCTCATTTTCTTTGCACGGAAAATACATTTTCCATTTTTCGAGTGCCCGAATTGAGTTTTTTTGGGAAGGAGCTACCATATATTTGTTGCAAAATTGGACCAAATCAATTTTCTAAAATACTAGGCCATATTTAATTCACAATTGACCAAATGGTTGGGTGTAAAAAGCCTTGATCCACCTCTGGTGAAAAAGAAAATTTCCCGTCGATTCAGTAGGAAGCGAGTCAAATTTGAACTATAGCTGCCTCATAGTTTGCTCCTTATTTTTCCAAAAAACATTTCTAGGTACATAAGTATATATTTAATCAGAGAAACATCAAAAGTTTTCTAAGATTCAACCACTAGCTAGGAACGGTCAACCTGTTGGGGAACATAGTAATTTCAAAATATTTCCTACGCGCATCCAGGATCATGGTGATGCATAACAACAAGAGGGGAGAGTGTGTCCATGTACCCTCGTAGACCGAATGCGGAAGCGTTAGCAAAACGCGGTTGATTTAGTCGTACGTCTTCACGATCCGACAGATCCAAGTACCGAACGCACGACACCTCCAAGTTCTGCACACGTTCAACTCGATGACGTCCCGCGAGCTCCGAGCCAGCAAAGCTTCACGGGAGAGTTTCGTCAGCACGATGGCATGGTGATGGTGATGATGATGCTACCGACGCAGGGCTTCGCCTAAGCACCGCTATGATATGATCGAGGTGGATTATGGTGGAGGGGGGCACCGCACACGGCTAAGAGATCAATGATCAATTGTTGTGTCTCCAAGGGGTGCCCCCTCCCCGTATATAAAGGAGTGGAGGAGGGGGAGGGCCGGCCCTCTTTATGGCGCGTCCTAGGGGAGTCCTACTCCCATCGGGAGTAGGATTCCCCCTTTCCTAGTAGAACTAGGAGCCCTTCCAAGTAGTAGGAGTAGGAGAGAAGGAAAGGGAAAAGAGAAGAGTAGGAAGGAGGGGGCACCGCCCCTCCCCCTAATACAATTCGGACTAAGCATTGGGGGGGGCACAGCCTCTCCTCTCTCTTTCCCCTAAAGCCTAATAAGGCCCATATACTCACCAGCGAATTCCCATAACTCTCCGGTACTTTGAAAAAAATAGCGGAATCACTCGGAACCTTTCCAATGTCCGAATACAGTCGTACAATATATCGATCTTTACGTCTCGACCATTTCGAGACTCCTCGTCATGTCCCCAATCTCATCCAGGAGTCCGAACTACCTTCGGTACATCAAAACACATAAACTCATAATACAAATCGTCACCGAACGTTAAGCGTGCGGACCCTACAGGTTCAAGAACTATGTAGACATGACCGAGACACGTCTCCGGTCAATAACCAATAGCGGAACCTGGATGCTCATATTGGCTCCTACATATTCTACGAAGAACTTTATCGGTCAAACCGCATAACAACATACATTGTTCCCTTTGTCATCGGTATGTTACTTGCCCGAGATTCGATCGTCGGTATCTCAATACCTAGTTCAATATCGTTACTGGCAAGTCTCTTTACTCGTTTCGTAATACATCATCCCGCAACTAACTAATTAGTTACAATGCTTGCAAGGCTTATAGTGATGTGTATTACCGAGTGGGCCCAGAGATACCTCTCCGACGATCGGAGTGACAAATCCTAATCTCGAAATACGCCAACTCAAGAAGTACCTTTGGAGACACCTGTAGAGCACCTTTATATTCACCCAATTACGTTGTGACGTTTGGTAGCACACAAAGTGTTCCTCCGGTAAACGGGAGTTGCATAATCTCATAGTCATAGGTGAAGGAAATATGCCCTGGAGGCAATAATAAAGTTATTATTTATTTCCTTATATCATGATAAATGTTTATTATTCATGCTAGAATTGTATTAACCGGAAACATAATACATGTGTGAATACATAGACAAACAGAGTGTCACTAGTATGCCTCTACTTGACTAGCTCGTTAATCAAAGATGGTTATGTTTCCTATACATGGACAAAGAGTTGTTATTTGATTAACGGGATCACATCCTTAGTTGAATGATCTGATTGACATGACCCATTTCATTAGCTTAGCACCCGATCGTTTAGTATGTTGCTATTGCTTTCTTCATGACTTATACATGTTCCTATGACTATGAGATTATGCAACTCCCGTTTGCCGGAGGAACACTTTGGGTGCTACCAAACGTCACAACGTAACTGGGTGATTATAAAGGAGTACTACAGGTGTCTCCAATGGTAGATGTTGGGTTGGCGTATTTCGAGATTAGGATTTGTCACTCCGATTGTCGGAGAGGTATCTCTGGGCCCTCTCGGTAATGCACATTACACAAGCTTTGCAAGCATTGCAACTAATGAGTTAGTTGCGGGATGATGTATTACAGAACGAGTAAAGAGACTTGCCGGTAACGAGATTGAACTAGGTATTGGATACCGACGATCAAATCTCGGGCAAGTAACATACCGATGACAAAGGGAACAACGTATGTTGTTATGCGGTCTAACCGATAAAGATCTTCGTAGAATATGTAGGAGCCAATATGGGAATCCAGGTCCCGCTATTGGTTATTGACCGGAGACGTGTCTCGGTCATGTCTACATTGTTCTCGAACCGTAGGGTCAGCACGCTTAACGTTACGATGACAGTTATTATGAGTTTATGCATTTTGATGTACCGAAGGTAGTTCAGAGTCCCGGATGTGATCACGGCCATGACGAGGAGTCTCCAAATGGTCGAGACATAAATATTGATATATTGGAAGCCTATATTTGGATATCGGAAGTGTTCCGGGTAAAATCGGGATTTTACCGGATTACCGGGAGGTTACCGGAACCCCCCAGGAGCCATATGGGCCTTATTGGGCTTTAGTGGAAAGGTGAAAGGGGTGCCATGGTGGGCTGCGCGCCTCCCCCCTCCCCTAGTCCTATTAGGACTAGGAGAGGTGGCCGGCCACCTCTGTCTCTCTTTCCTCCTTGGGAGTCCTATTTGGAATAGGATTGGGGGGGGGGAGTCCTACTCCCGGTAGGAGTAGGACTCCTCCTGCGCCCTCCTCTTGGCCGGCCAGCCCCTCCCCCTTGGATCCTTTATATACGGGGGCAGGGGGCACCACTAGACACACAAGTTGATCATTGAGATCGTTCCATAGCCGTGTGCGGTGCCCCCTGCCACCATATTCCACCTCAATCATATCATTGCAGTGCTTAGGCGAAGCCCTGCGTCGGTAAAACATCAAGATCGCCACCACGCGGTCGTGCTGACGGAACTCCTCCCCGAAGCTTTGCTGGATCGGAGCCCGGGGATCGTCATCGAGCTGTACGTGTGCTAAGAACTCGAAGGTGCCGGAGTAACGGTGCTTGGATTGGTCGGATCTGAAAGAAGACGTACGACTACTTCCTCTACGTTGTGTCAACGCTTCCGTTGCGATCTACAAGGGTACGTAGATCAGACTCTCCCCCTCGTTACTATGCATCACCATGATCTTGCGTGTGCGTAGGAAATTTTTTGAAATTACTACGTTCCCCAACAGTGGCATCCGAGCCTAGGTTTTATGGTTTGATGTTATATGCACGAGTAGAACACAAGTGAGTTGTGGACGATATAAGTCATACTGCCTACCAGCATGTCATACTTTGGTTCGGCGGTATTGTTGGATGAAGCGGCCCGGACCGACATTACGCGTACGCTTACGCGAGACCGGTTTCCCCGACGTGCTTTGCACATAGGTGACTTGCGGGTGACTGTTTCTCCAACTTTAGTTGAACCGAGTGTGGCTACGCCCGGTCCTTGCGAAGGTTAAAACGGAGTCAAATTGACAAACTATCGTTGTGGTTTTTGATGCGTAGGTAAGAACGGTTCTTGCTCAGCCTGTAGCAGCCACGTAAAACTTGCAACAACAAAGTAGAGGACGTCTAACTTGTTTTTGGAGGGCATGTTGTGATGTGATATGGTCAAGACATGATGAGATATAAGTTGTTGTATGAGATGATCATGTTTTGTTGAAGTTATCGGCAACTGGCAAAAGCCTAATGGTTGTCTCTTTATTGCATAAGATGCAAGCGCCAAATAATTGCTTTACTTTATCGCTATGCGATAGCAATAGTTGCAAGAGCAATTGTTGGCGAGACGACCACGTGACGACACATTGATATAGATCAAGATGATGGAGATCATGGTGTCATGCCGGTGACGATGGTGATCATGACGGTGCTTCCAAGATGGAGATCACAGGCACAAGATGATGATGGCCATATCATATCACTTATATTGATTGCGTGTGATGTTTATCTTTTATGCATCTTATCTTGCTTTGATTGACGGTAGCATTATAAGATGATCTCTCACTAATTATCAAGAAGTGTTCTCCCTGAGTATGCACCGTTGCGAAAGTTCTTCGTGCTGAGACACCACGTGATGATCGGGTGTGATAGGCTCTACGTTCAAATACAACGGGTGCAAAATAGTTGCACACGCGGAATACTCAGGTTATACTTGACGAGCCAAGCATATACAGATATGGCCTCGGAACAGGGAGACCGAAAGGTCGAGCGTGAATCATATAGTAGATATGATCAACATACTGATGTTCACCATTGAAACTACTCCATCTCACGTGATGATCGGACATGGTTTAGTTGATTTGGATCACGTGATCACTTAGAGGATTAGAGGGATGTCTATCTAAGTGGGAGTTCTTAAGTAATATGATTAATTGAACTTAAATTTATCATGAACTTAGTCCTGGTGGTATTTTGTAAATCATGTTGTAGATCAATAGCTCGCGTTGTTGCTTCCCTGTGTTTATTTTGATATGTTCCTAGAGAAAATTGTATTGAAAGATGTTAGTAGCAATGATGCGGATTGGATCCATGATCCGAGGTTTATCCTCATTGCTGCACAGAAGAATTATGTCCTTGATGCACCGCTAGGTGACAGACCTATTGCAGGAGCAGATGCAGACGTTATGAACGTTTGGCTAGCTCAATATGATGACTACTTGATAGTTTAGTGCACCATGCTTAATGGCTTAGAATCGGGAATTCAAAGACGTTTTGAACGTCATGGACCATATGAGATGTTCCAGGAGTTGAAGGTAATATTTCTAACAAATACCCGAGTTGAGAGATATGAAGTCTCCAACAAGTTCTATAGCTAAAAGATGGAGGAGAATCGCTCAACTAGTGAGCATGTGCTCAGATTGTTTGGGTACTACAATCGCTTGAATCAAGTGGGAGTTAATCTTCCAGATAAGATAGTGATTGACAGAATTCTCTAGTCACCATGACCAAGTTAGTAGAACTTCGTGATGAACTATAGTATGCAAGGGATGACGAAAACGACTCCCGAGCTTTTCATGATGATGAAATTGATGAAGGTAGAAATCAAGAAAAACATCAAGTGTTGATGGTAGACAAGACCACTAGTTTCAAGAAAAGGGAAGAGGGAAGAAGGGGAACTTCAAAAAGAACAGCAAGCAAGTTGCTGCTCAAGTGAAGAAGCCCAAGTCTGGACCTAAGCCTGAGACTGAGTGCTTCTACTTCAAAGGGACTGGTCACTACAAGCGGAACTACCCCAAGTGATTGGCGGATAAGAAGGATGGCAAAGCGAACATAAGTATATTTGATATACATGTTATTGATGTGTACTTTACTAGTGTTTATAGCAAACCCTCAGTATTTGATACTAGTTCAGTTGCTAAGATTAGTAACTCGAAACGGGAGTTGCAGAATAAACAGAGACTAGTTAAGGGTGAAGTGACGATGTGTGTTGGAAGTGGTTCCAAGATTGATATGATCATCATCGCACACTCCCTATAATTTCGGGATCAGTGTTGAACCTAAATAAGTGTTATTTGGTGTTTGCGTTGAGCATGAATATGATTTGATCATGTTTATTATAATACGGTTATTCATTTAAGTAAGAGAATAAATTGTTGTTCTGTTTACATGAATAAAACCTTATATGGTTACACACCCAATGAAAATAGTTCGTTGGATCTCGATCGTAGTGATACACATAATCATAATATTGAAACCAAAAGATGCAAAGTTAATAATGATAGTGCAACTTATTTGTAGCACTGCCGTTTAGGTCATATTGGTGTAAAGCACATGAAGAAACTCCATGCTGATGGGCTTTTGGAATCACTTGATTATGAATCAGTTGATGCTTGCGAACCATGCCTCATGGGCAAGATGACTAAGACTCTGTTCTTCGGAACAATGGAGCGAGAAACAGATTTGTTGGAAATCATACATACTGATGTATGTGGTCCAATGAATATTGAAGCTCGCGATAGGTATCATTATTTTCTGATCTTCACAGATGGTTTGAGCAGATATGAGTATATCTACTTGATGAAACATAAGTCTGAAACATTTGAAAAGTTCAAAGAATTTCAGAGTGAAGTGAAAAATCATCGTAACAAGAAAATAAAGTTTCTATGATCTGATCGTAGAGAAGAGTATTTGAGTTACGAGTTTGGCCTTCAGTTAAAAACAATGTGAAATAGTTTCACTACTCACGCCACAAGGAACACCATAGTGTAATGGTGTGTCCGAACGTCATAACCGTACTTTATTAGATATAGTGCGATCTATGATGTCTCTTACCGATCTACCACTATCGTTTTGGGGTTATGCATTAGAGACAGCTGCATTCACGTTAAAAAGGGGCACCATCTAAGTCCGTTGAGACGACACAATCTGAACTGTGGTTTAGCAAGAAACCAAAGTAGTCGTTTCTTAAAGTTTGGGGTTGTGATGCTTATGTGAAAAAATTTCATCCTGATAAGCTCAAAACCAAATCGGAGAAATATGTCTTCATAGGATACCCAAAAGGAGACTGTTGGGTACACCTTCTATCACAGATCCTAAGGCAAGACATTCGTTGCTTATAATGGATACTTTCTAGAGAAGGAGTTTCTCTCAAAAGAAGTGAGTGGGAGGAAAGTAGAACTTGATAATGTAATTGTACCTTCTCCTTTATTGGAAAGTAGTTCATCACAGAAATCTATTCTTGTGACTCCTACACCAATTAGTGAGGAAGCTAATGATAATGATCATGAAACTTCAGATCTAGTTACTACCGAATCTCGTAGGTAAACCAGAGTAAAATCCGCACCAGAGTGGTACGGTAATCTTATTCTGGAGGTCATGTTACTTGACCATGACAAACCTAAGAAATATGAGGAAGCGATGATGAGCCCAAATTCCGCGAAATGGTTTGAGGCCATGAAATCTGAGATATTATCCATGTATGAGAACAAAGTATGGACTTTGATGGATTTTCCCAATGATCGGAAAGCCATAGAAAATAAATGGATCTTCAAGAGGAAGATGGATGTTGATAATAGTGTTACTATCTACAAAGCTAGAATTGTCGCAAAAGGTTTTCGACAAGTTCAAAGTGTTGACTACGATGAGAGTTTCTCACCCGTATCTATGCTTAAGTCTGTCCGAATCAATTTAGCAATTGCCGCATTTTATGAAATCTGGCAAATGGATAAACAAAACTGCATTCCTTAATGGATTTCTTAAAGAAGAGATGTATATGATGCAACCAGTAGGTTTTGTCAATCCTAAAGGTGCTAACAAAATATGCAAGCTCCAGCGATTCATCTATGGACTGGTGCAAGCATCTCAGAGTTGGAATACACGCTTTGATAAGTTCATCAAAGCATATAGTTTTATACAGACTTGCGGTGAAGCCTGTATTTACAAGAAAGTGAGTGGGAGCACTACAACATTTCTGATAAAGTATAGGTGAATGACATATTGTTGATCGGAAATAATGTAGAATTATTCTGTAAAGCATAAAGGAGTGTTTGAAAGGAGTTTTTCAAAGAAATACTTCGGTGAAGCTGCTTACATATTGAGCTCCAAGATCTATAGAGATAGATCAAGACGCTTGATAAGTTTTTTTCAATGAGTACATACCTTGACAAGATTTTGAAGTAGTTCAAAAATGGAGTAGTCAAAGAAAGAGTTCTTGCCTGTAGTACAAGGTGTGAAGTTGAGTAAGACTCAAAGCCCGACCAGGGCAGAAGATAGAAAGAGAATGAAAGTCATTCCCTATGCCTCAGCCATAGGTTCTATAAAGTATGCCATGCTATGTACCAGATCTATTGTATACCCTACACTGATTGGCATGGGAGTACAATAATGATCTAGGAGTAGATCACTGGACAGCGGTCAAAATTATCCTTACTGGAATAAGGATATGTTTCTCAATTACGGAGGTGACAAAAGGTTCGTCGTAAAGGGTTACGTCAATGCAAGTTTTGACACTGATCCAGATGACTTTAAGTATCAATCTGGATACATATTGAAAGTGGGAGCAATTAGCTAGAGTAGCTCCATGCAGAGCATTGTTGACATAGATATTTGCAAAATACATGCGAATCTAAATGTGGCAGACCCGTTGACTAAACTTCTGTGACAAGCAAAACATGATCACTTTTTGGGTCTTAATCACATAGCGATGTGAACTAGATTATTGAATCTAGTAAACCCTTTGGGTGTTAGTCACATGGAGATGTGAACCAATCACATAAAGATGTGAACTATTGATGTTAAATCACATGGCGATGTGATCTAGATTATTGACTCTAGTGCAAGTGGGAGACTGAAGGAAATATGCCCTAGAGGCAATAATAAAGTTATTATTTATTTCCTTATATCATGATAAATGTTTATTATTCATGCTAGAATTGTATTAACCGGAAACATAATACATGTGCGAATACATAGACAAACAGAGTGTCACTAGTATGCCTCTACTTGACAAGCTCGTTAATCAAGGATGGTTATGTTTCCTAACCATGGACAAAGAGTTGTTATTTGATTAACGGGATCACATCATTTGTTAAATGATCTGATTGACATGACCCATTTCATTAGCTTAGCACCCGATCGTTTAGTATGTTGCTATTGCTTTCTTCATGACTTATACATGTTCCTATGACTATGAGATTATGCAACTCCCATTTGCCGGAGGAACACTTTGGGTGCTACCAAACGTCACAACGTAACTGGGTGATTATAAAGGAGTACTACAGTGTCTCCAATGGTAGATGTTGGGTTGGCGTATTTCAAGATTAGGATTTGTCACTCCGATTGTCGGAGAGGTATCTCTGGGCCCTCTCGGTAATGCACATTACACAAGCCTTGCAAGCATTGCAACTAAAGAGTTAGTTGCGGGATGATGTATTACAGAACGAGTAAAGAGACTTGCCGGTAACGAGCTTGAACTAGGTATTGGATACCGACGATCGAATCTCGGGCAAGTAACATACCGATGACAAAGGGAACAACGTATATTGTTATGCGGTCTGACCGATAAAGATCTTCGTAGAATATGTAGGAGCCAATATGGGCATCCAGGTCCCGCTATTGGTTATTGACCGGAGATGTGTCTCGGTCATGTCTACATTGTTCTCGAACCATAGGGTCCGCACGCTTAACGTTACGATGACAGTTATTATGAGTTTACGCATTTTGATGAAGCGGAGGTAGTTCGGAGTCCCGGATGTGATCACGGACATGATGAGGAGTCTCGAAATGGTCGAGACATAAAGATTGATATATTGGAAGCCTATATTTGGATATCGGAAGTGTTCCGGGTAAAATCGGGATTTTACCGGATTACCGGGAGGTTACCGGAACCCCCCGGGAGCCATATGGGCCTTATTGGGCTTTAGTGGAAAGGTGAAAGGGGCTGCCATGGTGGGCTGCGCGCCTCCCCCCTCCCCTAGTCCTATTAGGACTAGGAGAGGTGGCCGGCCACCTCTCTCTCTCTCTTTCCCCCTTGGGAGTCCTATTTGGAATAGGATTGGGGGGGGGGGGGAGTCCTACTCCCGGTAGGAGTAGGACTCCTCCTGCGCCCTCCTCTTAGCCGGCCAGCCCCTCCCCCTTGGATCCTTTATATACGGGGGCAGGGGACACCTCTAGACACACAAGTTGATCATTGAGATCGTTCCTTAGCCGTGTGCGGTGCCCCCTGCCACCATATTCCACCTCGATCATATTGTTGCAGTGCTTAGGCGAAGCCCTGCGTCGGTAAAACATCAAGATTGTCACCACGCCGTCGTGCTGACGGAACTCCTCCCCGACGCTTTGCTGGATCGGAGCCCGGGGATCGTCATCGAGCTGTACGTGTGCTAAGAACTCGGAGGTGCCGGAGTAACGGTGCTTGGATCGGTCGGATCTGAAAGAAGACGTACGACTACTTCCTCTATGTTGTGTCAACGCTTCCGTTGCGATCTACAAGGGTACGTAGATCAGACTCTCCCCCTCGTTGCTATGCATCACCATGATCTTGCGTGTGCATAGGAAATTTTTGAAATTACTACGTTCCCCAATAATAGGAACATGTATAAGTCATGAAGAAAGCAATAACAACATACTAAACGATCAAGTGATAAGCTAACAGAATGGGTCAAGTCAATCACATCATTCTCCAAATGATGTGATCCCATTAATCAAATGACTACTCATGTCTATGGCTAGGAAACATAACCATCTTTGATCAACGAGCTAGTCAAGTAGAGGCATACTAGTGACACTTTGTTTGTCTATGTATTCACACATGTACTAAGTTTCCGGTTAATACAATTCTACCATGAATAATAAACATTTATCATGATACAATTCTAGCATATTTCCTTCAGTCTCCCACTTGCACTAGAGTCAATAATCTAGTTCACATCGCCATGTGATTTAACACCAATAGTTCACATCACCATGTGATTAACACCCATAGTTCATATCGTCATGTGACCAACACCCAAAGGGTTTACTAGAGTCAATAATCTAGTTCACATATCTATGTGATTAACACTCAAAGAGTACTAAGGTGTGATCATGTTTTGCTTGTGAGATAAGTTTAGTCCACGGGTCTGCCATATTCAGATCCGTATGTATTTTGCAAATTTCTATGCCAACAATGCTCTGCACGGAGCTACTCTAGCTAATTGCTCCCACTTTCAAAATTTATCCAGATTGAGACTTAGAGTCATCTGGATCAATGTCAAAATTTGCATCGACGTAACCCTTTATGATGAACCTTTTGTCACCTCCATAATCGAGAAACATATCCTTATTGCACTAAGGATAACTTTGACCGTTGTCCAGTGATCTACTCCTAGATCACTATTGTACTCCCTTGCTAAACTCAGTGTAGGGTATACAATAGATCTGGTACATAGCAGGGCATACTTTATAGAAACTATGGTCGAGGCATAGGGAATGACTTTCATTCTCTTTCTATCTTCTACCGTGGTCGGGCTTTGAGGCTTACTCAATTTCACACCTTGTAACACAGGTAAGAACTCTTTCTTTGACCGTTCTATTTTGAACTACTTCAATATCTTGTCAAGGTATGTACTCATTGAAAAAACTTATCAAGCGTCTTGATCTATCTCTATAGATCTTGATGCTCAATATGTAAGTAGCTTCACCGAGGTCTTTGTTTGAAAAACTCCTTTCAAATACTCCTTTATGCTTTCCAGAAAATTCTACATTATTTCCGATCAACAATATGTCATTCAGATATATTTATCAGAAATGTTGTAGTGCCCCCACTCACTTTCTTGTAAATACAGGCTTCACCACAAGTCTGTATAAAACTATATGCTTTGATCAACTCATCAAAGCATATATTCCAACTTTGAGATGCTTGCACCAGTCCATAGATGGACCGCTAGAGCTTCCACATTTTGTTAGCACCTTTAGGATCGACAAAACCTTCTGGTTGCTTCATATACAACTCTTATTTAAGAAATCCATTAAGGAATGTAGTTTTGACATCCATTTGCCAGATTTCATAAAATGTGGCAATTTGCTAACATGATTCGGACAGACTTAAGCATCGCTACGAGTGAGAAAATCTCATCATAGTCAACACCTTGAAATTTGTCACAACCTTTTTCGACAAGTCTAGCTTTGCAGATAGTAACACTACTATCAGCGTCCGTCTTCCTCTTAAAGATCCATTTATTTTCTATGGCTTGCCGATCATCGGGCAAGTCAACCAAAGTCCACACTTTGTTCTCATACATGGATCCCATCTCAGATTTGATGGCGTCAAGCCATTTCGCGGAATCTGGGCACATCATCGCTTCCTCATAGTTTGTAGGTTCGTCATGGTCTAGTAGCATGACTTCCTAAAAGGATTTTCATACCACTCTGGTGCGGACCATACTCTAGTTGTCCTACGAGGTTTGGTAGTAACTTGATCTGAAGTTTCATGATCATCATAGTTAGCTTCCTCACTAATTGCTGTAGAGATCACTAGAACTGATTTCTGTGATGAACTACTTTCCAATTCGGGAGAAGGTACAATTACTTTATCAAGTTCTACATTCCTCCCACTCACTTCTTTCAAGAGAAACTCCTTCTCAAGAAAGGATCCACTCTTTAGCAACAAAGTTATTGCCTTTCAGATCTATGATAGAAGGTGTACCCAACAATTTCTTTTGGGTATCCTATGAAGACACACTTTTCTGATTTAGGTTTGTGCTTATTAGGCTAAAACTTTTTCACATAAGCATCACAACCCCAAACTTTAAGAAACGACAGCTTAGGTTTCTAGCCAAACCATAGTTCATACGGTGTTGTCTCAACGGATTAGACGGTGCCCTATATAACGTGAATGTAGCTGTCTCTAATGCATAACCCCAAAACGATAGTGGCAAATCGGTAAGAGACATCATAGATTGCACTATATCTAATAAAGTACGGTTATGACGTTCGGACACGCCATTATATTGTGGTGTTCCAGGTGGCATGAATTTGTGAAACAATTCCACATTGTTTTAGTTGAAGACCAAACTCGTAACTCAAATATTCGTCTCCGTGATCAGATCGTAGAAACTTTATTTTCTTGTTATGATGTTTTTCCACTTCACTATGAAATTCTTTGAACTTTTCAAATGTTTCAGACTTATGTTTCATCAAGTAGATATACCCATATCTGCTCAAATCACATGTGAAGGTTAGAAAATAATGATACCCGCCGCGAGTCTCAACACTCATCGGAATGCATACATCAGTATGTATTATTTCCATCAAGTATGTTGCTCGCTCCATTGTTCCGGAGAATGGAGTCTTAGTCATCTTTCCCATGAGGCATGGTTCGCAAGCATCAACTGATTCATAATCAAGTGATTCCAAAAGCCCATCATCATGGAGTTTCTTCATGCGCTTTACACCAATATGACCCAAACAGCAGTGCCACAAATAAGTTGCACTATCATTATTAACTTTGCATCTTTTGGGTTCAATATTATGAATATGTGTATCACTATGATCGAGATCCAACAAACCAATTTCATTGGGTGTATAACCATAGAAGGTTTTATTCATGTAAACAGAACAACAATTATTCTCTAACTTAAATGATTAATAGTATTGCAATAAACATGATCAAATCATATTCATGCTCAACACAAACACCAAATAACATTTATTTAGGTTCAACACTAATCCCGAAAGTATAGGAGTGTGCGATGATGATCATATCATTCTTGGAACTACTTCCAACACACATCGTTACTTCACCCTTAACTAGTTTATGTTCATTCTGCAATTCCCATTTCGAGTTACTACTCTTAGCAACTGAACTAGTATCGAATACCGAGGGGTTTCTATAAACACTAGTAAAGTACACATCAATAACATGTATATCCAATATACCTTTGTTCACTTTGCCATCCTTCTTATCCGCCAAATACTTGGGGCAGTTCCGCTTCCAGTGACTAGTCCCTTTGCAGTAAAAGCACTTAGTCTCAGGCTTAGGTCCAGACTTGGGCTTCTTCACTTGAGCAGCAACTTGCTTGTTCCCCTTCTTCCCTTTGCTCTTTTCTTGAAACTAGTGGTCTTGTTAACCATCAATACTTGATGCTTTTCTTGATTTCTACCTTCGTTGATTTCAGCATCACGAAGAGCTTGGGAATCGTTTCCGTTATCCCTTGCATATTATAGTTCATCACGAAGTTCTAGCAACCTGGTGATAGTGACTAGAGAACTCTGTCAATCACTATCTTATCTGGAAGATTAACTCCCACTTGATTCAAGTGATTGTAGTACTCAGACAATTTGAGCACATGCTTACTGGTTGAGCTATGCTTCTCCACCTTGTAGGCAAAGTAATCTCAGAGGTCTCATACCTCTCGACACGGGCATGAGTATGAAATACCGATTTCAACTCTTGGAACATCTTATATGCTCTGTGGCGTTCAAAACATTTTTGAAGTCCCGGTTCTAAGCCGTAAAGCATGGTGCACTAAACTATCAAGTAGTTATCATACCGAGCTTTTGTCAAAACATTCAAAACGTCTGCAACTGCTCCTGCGATAGTTCTGTCACCTAGCGGTGCATCAAGGACATAATACTTCTGTGCAGCAATGAGGATAATCCTCAGATCACGGAGCTAGTCCGCAACTTTGCTACTAACATCTTTCAACTTATTTTTCTCTAGGAACATATCAAAAATTAAACAGGGGAGCTAAACGCGAGCTATTGATCTACAACATAGATATGCTAATACTACCAGGACTAATTTCATGATAAATTAAAGTTCAATTAATCATATTACTTAAGAACTCCCACTTAGATAGACATCCCTCTAATCATCTAAGTGATCACGTGATCCAAACCAACTAAACCATGTCCGATCATCACGTGAGATGGAGTAGTTTTCAATGGTGAACATCACTATGTTGATCATATCTACTATATGATTCACGCTCGACCTTTCGGTCTCAGTGTTCCGAGGCCATATCTGGATATGCTAGGCTCGTCAAGTTTAACCCGAGTATTCTGCGTGTGCAAAACTGGCTTGCACCCGTTGTAGATGAACATAGAGCTTATCACACCCGATCATCACGTGGTGTCTCGGCACGACAAACTTTGGCAACGGTGCATACTAAGGGAGAACACTTTTATCTTGAAATTTAGTGAGAGATCATCTTATAAAGCTACCTCTGAACTAAGAAAAATAAGATGTATAAAAGATAAACATCACATGAAATCAAAAATATGTGACATGATATGGCCATCATCATCTTGTGCCTTTGATCTCTCCAAAGTACTGCCATGATCTCCTTTGTTACCGGCATGACACCATGATCTCCATCATCTTGATCTTTTATCAACGTGTCGTCACATGGTCATCTCACCAGCTATTGCTTTTGCAACTATTGCTATCGCATAGCGACCAAGTAAAGCAATTACATGGCACTTGCATCTTATGCAATAAAGAGACAACCATAAGGCTTCTGCTAGTTGCCGATAACTTCAACAAAACATGATCGTCTCATACAACAATTTATATCTCATCACGTCTTGACCATATCACATCACAACATGCCCTGCAAACACAAGTTACCGTTCTTACCTATGCATCAAAACCACAATGATAGTTTGTCAAGTTAGTGCAGTTTTAACCTTCTCAAGGACCGGGCGTAGCCACACTCGGTTCAACTAAAGTTGCAGAAACTGACACCCGCCAGCCACCTGTGTGCAAATCACGTCGGTAGAACCAGTCTCGCGTAAGCATACGCATAATGTCGGCCCGGGCCGCTTCATCCAACAATACCGCCGAACCAAAGTATGACATGCTGGTAAGCAGTATGACTTGTATCGCCCAAAACTCACTTGTGTTCTACTCGTGCATATAACATCTACGCATAAACCTGGCTTGGATGCCACCGTTGGGGAATGTAGTAATTTCAAAAAAATTCCTACGCGCATGCAGGATCATGGTGATGCATAGCAACGAGAGGGGAGAGTGTGTCCACGTACCCTCATAGACCGAATGCGGAAGCGTTAGCACAACGCGGTTGATGTAGTCGTACGTATTCACGATCCGACCGATCCAAGTACCGAACGCACGGCACCTCCGAGTTCTGCACACATTCAACTCGATGACGTCCCGCGAGCTCCGATCCAGCAAAGCTTCACATGAGAGTTTCGTCAGCACGACGGTGGGGTGGCAGTGATGAAGATGCTACCAACGCAGGGCTTCGCCTAAGCACCTCTACGATATGATCCAGGTGGATTATGGTGGAGGGGGGCACCGCGCATGGCTAAGAGATCAATGATCAATTGTTGTGTCTCCAAGGGGTGCCCCCTCCCGTATATAAAGGTGTGGAGGAGGGGGAGAGCTGACCCTCTCTATGGCGCGCCCTAGGGGAGTCCTACTCCCACTGGGAGTAGGATTCCCCCTTTCCTAGTAGAACTAGGAGCCCTTCCAAGTAGTAGGACTAGGAGAGAAGGAAAGGGAAAAGAGAAGAGAAGGAAAGGGAAAAGAGAAGACAAGGAAGGAGGGGGCGCCGCCCCTCCCCCTAGTCCAATTCGGACTAAGCATTGGGGGGGGGCAGCCTCTCCTCTCTCTTTCCCCTAAAGCCCAATAAGGCCCATATACTCCCCGGCGAATTCTCGTAACTCTCCGGTACTCTGAAAAATATCCGAATCACTCGGAACCTTTCCGATGTCTGAATATAGTCATCCAATATATTGATCTTTACGTCCCGACCATTTTGAGACTCCTTGTCATGTCCCCGATCTCATCCTGGACTCCGAACAACCTTCGGTACATCAAAACACATAAACTCATACTACAAATCGTCACTGAATGTTAATCGTGTGGACCCTACGGGTTCGAGAACTATGTAGACATGACCGAGACACATCTCAGGTCAATAACCAATAGCGGAATCTAGATGCTCATATTGGCTCCTACATATTCTACAAAGATCTTTATCGGTCAAACCGCATAACAACATACGTTGTTCCCTTTGTCATCGGTATGTTACTTGCCCGAGATTCGATCGTCGGTATCTCAATACCCAGTTCAATCTTGTTACCGGCAAGTCTCTTTACTCATTCCGTAATACATCATCCAGCAACTAACTAATTTGTTGCAATGCTTGCAAGGCTTATAGTGATGTGTATTGCCGAGTGGGCCAAGAGATACCTCTGTGATGATCGGAGTGACAAATCCTAATCTCGAAACACACCAAGTCAACATGTACCTTCGGAGAAACCTGTAGAGCACCTTTATAATCACCCAGTTACGTTGTGACGTTTGGTAGCACACAAAGTGTTCCTCCGGTAAACGGGAGTTGCATAATCTCATAGTCATAGGAACATGTATAAGTCATGAAGAAAGCAATAGTAACATACTAAACGATCAAGTGATAAGCTAACGGAATGGGTCAAGTCAATCACATCATTCTCCTAATGATGTGGTCCCGTTAATCAAATGACAACTCATGTCTATGGCTAGGAAACATAACCATCTTTGATCAACAAGCTAGTCAAGTAGAGGCATACTAGTGACACTTTGTTTGTCTATGTATTCACACATGTACTAAGTTTCCGGTTAATACAATTCTAGCATGAATAATAAAAATTATCATGATATATGGAAAAAATAATAACTTTATTATTGCCTCTAGGGCATATTTCCTTCACAAACCCGCCGTTTTGATCACATTTCGAAACGGGCATAAAAAAATTCAAAAAAAACAAAAAATTGGAAAACCTTCGCATTCTGTCATTATATGTGACCACGTTTTAGGAAAAATAATAAACTTGTAATAAGACAGATATTTTAAAAAAGGGTTCTCAGAAATGAGCTATCATGCGTGAAGATTTAGGGTTTTCAAGCCAAATGATCAATCTTATGGCCACATTCATGGCATAGTTTGTTCAAATGATCTCATATTGTGCACAAGGGTGCATCTTGGAATTCCAAACAATGTTGCCTAAGGGAGTTTTCATTTTCTTTGCACGGAAAATTCATTTTCCATTTTCCGAGTGCCCAAATTGAGTTTTTTTGTGAAGGACCTACCATATATTTGTTGCAAAATTGGACCAAATAAATTTTATAAAATACTAGGCCATATTTAATGCACAATTGACCAAATGGTTGGGTGTCAAAAGCCTTGATCCACCTCTGGTGAAAAAGACAAATTCCCGCTGATTTAGTAGGAAGCCGGTCAAATTTGAATTGGAGCTGCCTCATAGTTTGCTCTTTATTTTTTTCAAAAATCATTTCTAGGTATATAAGTATCTATTTTATCAGAGAAACATCAAAAAGTTTTGCAAGATGCAACCACTAGCTAGGAAGGGTTAAACCTGCTGTTTTGACCGCATTTTGAAACGGGCATAAAATCTCAAAAAAATCAAAATATTGTAAAACCTTCGGATTGTGTGATTATATGTGACCAAGTCCCAGGAAAAATAATGAACTTGTACTATGGCAATTATTTTAAAAAAGTGTTCTCAGAAATGAGCTATCATGCGTGAAGATTCAGGGTTTTCAAGCCAAATGATCAATCTTATGGCCACATTCATGGCATAGTTTGTTCAAATGATATCATATTGTGCACAAGGGTGCATCTTGGAATTCCAAACAATGTTGCCTAAGGGAGTTTTCATTTTCTTTGCACAAAAAATTTATTTTCCATTTTCCGAGTGCCCGAATTGAGTTTTTTTGTGAAGGACCTACCATATATTTGTTGCAAAATTGGACCAAATAAATTTTCTAAACTACTAGGACATATTTAATGCACAATTAACCAAATGGTTGTGTGTCAAAAGCCTTGATCCACCTCTGGTGAAAAAGACAAATTCCCGTCGATTCAGTAGGAAGCGGGTCAAATTTGAACTGCACCTGCCTTATTATTGCTCTTTATTTTTTCCAAAAATAATTTATAGTTACATAAGTATCTATTTAATCAGAAATACATGGTTTGGTGGTGATACATTGAGGTTTGGATGGTAGCCGAGGGCCCCAACTCCAAAGCGCGTAAAGTCGCATGCCCGCCGCGTGTTCACCGCGTGACTGTGGTGTTAACATGCGTTCTGTGTGGCGTAGGCATGTCTAGTGGGTTGGGCACTCCCCAGGTAGGTGCTAGGAAGAAAATTACACCAGAAGTTTCTCACGAGGAGACCAAACTATGCTCAAATATGAATTAGCAGCCAAGTGTTTGATTAGCGGCACGAGAAATGCACATGGCCAGTTAGCGTGTGTTTTGGCTGAGGACAATCACCTACCGAGAAGACTGTCTTCACAAATTTTCAGCTCAAAAGGAGGAGCCTAGGTGGTACTTGCTTTGCGAAATACCACACTGGTAAAAAATATGAATGTTGAAGCTGGGCTCAAAATAATGAATGGATTGAACTGAAATTTGGTCGAGGATGGTTATTTGGGCATAGGAAAACACTGTAGAAAATTGATACTATTTGGACATGCCAAAGTGGTACTTCCTTCACAATGCTCTTCTCTGGATAGAAACTTGGGAAAACTAGCAAGAGAAATAGGATAAATGAAATGAGCTCAAATTTGGTGTAGGTAAGTTACATAGGCATGGTCATGCCTTGGTAAATTTTAAGATCATTTGTGTAAGCCTAGTAGTACTTACTTCACAAAGCTTCTCTCGAGATATAAACTTTGGAAATTTCCTGAGAAAGATTTACCAGGAAAATGGAGATGAATATTATCATGTGGCAATGATTTGGGTATGGAAGAGCGCCCAAAAAGTTTGAGGGTAATAGGAGGGGTCTAGATAACACTTGCTTTGCAACGTGCCAATATGGCCATAAAATATAAATTGAACCTTTGCTCACATAGATGATTTTACTGAGCTGTAATTTGGAGGAGGGTGATAATTTTGGCATATGAAGGAACTTTACAAATTTCATGTAATTTGGATATATAAAAATGGTACTTCCTTCACAATACTTCTAGGTGGACAAAAACTTTGGAAATTTGCCAAGGAAGATTTACTGGGATAATGGAGCTGGATTTTGTCATGCAGCAACGAATTGGATAGGAAAGAGTGCCCAAAAAGTTTGAGGGCAATCAAGAATATATAAATAGCACTTCCTTCACAAAGTGCTCTTCTAAACAGAATAGGAAAATGAATATTGTTGAATTATTTTTGAACTAGGAAAGGAAGGATTTTTACATATTTGATGAATATATGACCCAAAGAATTTATAAGATTTTTTTTGGGAATTTTGGGAATGACAGAAATATAGGTTGATTCACAACCTAGGGCAAAAATTGACACATGGACATCACACATAGGCAAAACTGATGAGGTGGCGCCTAGTCATAGCAATCCACCACAATTTACAAGGTTATGACCATCTATATTGGTCATGGTCAGCTAGAAATAAGGCAGCAGACCAGTGCTGTCTGCTTTATGACCATTTCGTGTAAGGAAATTACGACCTTTCTAACCAAAATGGTCGATATAGTTGAGGATTTGGAGCCCCTCGAAAAGCTTTTGACCAAATTGATCTCAAATGGTCGTAGATCTATGACCAATTCTTCCAGTGTCACTGACAAAAGGTCACTAGTTGACATATTTCTTGTAGTGGACCCATGCTCAGTTTGCTAGCTACTGCCTTTCCTTAACAAATTCTAGTGAATTGTCCTATCTACTTTCACCATGCAATCTTCTGCTATAGTGTATATATTCTATATGTCTTGCAATGTGGTGTTCAATTAACTGCTTCGTTCCATTCTGCAAATGTGATGTTCAATTCTTTAGGGTGCAATATTTCCAAGTTGTTAAGTATGTTTGGTTTGGTTAACTGTCTAATCTTCTATTAGGAGTATGTTATATTGTCCAATTGGTGTTTAGTTAACTACTTGGTTCATTTTTTGCGGCTTGGTTCACTTGTTGTGGTGTTTAGTTAGCTGCTTGGTTCAATTTTCCAATGCGATGTTCAATTGTTGTGGTTGCATTCTCTTATTGTATACCATGTGAGGAATAAATCAAATTTGGCTGTATAAATACATGAGAAACAAATACAATTGCTATATTTACAAGTTGTCAAGCATGCTTGGTTTGGTTAACTGTCTGATCTTCTATTAGGAGTATGTTATATTGTGCAATGTGGTTCTCAGTTAACGTTTGGTTCATTTGTTGTGGTGCTTAGTTAACTGCTTGGTTCAATTCTGGAATGCGATGTTCAATTGCTGTGGCTGCATTCTCTTATTGTATACCATGTGAGGAATAAATCGAATTTGGCCGTACTAAATACATGAGAAACAAATACAATTGCTATATTTCGAAGTTGTTAAGCATGATTGGTTTGGTTAATGTTGATCTTCTATTAGGAGTATGTTATATTGTGCAATGTGGTGCTCAGTTAATGTTTGGTTCATTTGTTGTGGTGTTTAGTTAACTGCTTGGTTCAATTCTGCAATGCGATGTTCAATTGTATGGCTGCATTCTCTTATTGTATACCATGTGAGGAATAAATCAAATTTGGCCGCACTTAATACATGAGAAACATATACAAATGCTATATTTCCTAGTTCTTAATCATGCTTGGTTTGGATAAATGGGTTTTCCATGTGGCTTGAATTAATCTGATGAATTTGCAATGTGCTTATTTTTCATCAACACATTTTACTGATAGCATGCAAACCCTTACTTAACTTGATGACTAACTACCTTATATGTGTTGCAAGGAAACAATGGGAAGCACTGAGGTTTACAAGATGGTACTAACTATTATACCTTTCCTTTTTTATTCCTTTGCCCCGTTTCCGATATAGAGAAGATATTTATGCACATCCTTCTTTTCAGGGTTCACTGATGATTACCTCTCAAACCACCTCTGTGGTCAGGATGCGATGAAAGTTTTCATACAACACCCATGGTTCAATATTGAAGTGTTCCTGAAGAGGTCGAAGGTTGGACGGTCAATCATCCACATGCACTGGCCTAAAGTTGCAAAGACCTTCAACATGAATGAAGGCTCAATATTCGCCTTCCGCTTCAGCAGTTTTCCAAATGAGATGCATCTCTCTATGTACCGTCTATGATGCTAATTTCAAAAGGTTCTAGATGTTGCATGTGAAACTTGCTGCTAGTGCAGTTGTGTAATGGGGTAGCTGAGTGCTGAAGCTATATCATGTTGTACTCCAATGTATTTCAATTACGAAATCCTGCTTCCTTAATATGGAAATGGAATATATTATGTGCTTAATATGAATGTCAATTAGATTAGTAAATGGATTATTAATAATAAGCCAATTTGCTTGCTAATTGGGTTTTCTTATTGCAAACGGTTAATGAGAAAACACCGTGGGTGATGACCTAAGGCAACACACACAGTTTCTAGGAATAAACCGTGTTGGAGCAATGAACAACCACACACGACATTCTCTTCAAAACTGTTTGCGTTACACCACCTTGCGCAAATGTTTTCCTTGTAGTGACTGTGTGGGATGTATATACGAACAGAAAAGTTTAGTGGTGACTGACTGTGTGGGATGTACTTATGACCAGAAATGATTTTGCCTATATAATTGTATTTTTTGAGCACTACTGTATGTATTTCTGTATTTGAGTGCTCGCCGGTCGCACACGACCTCATTTTTCCGAGCGTGTGTGCCAGGAGGGCATATCCCCAACAGTTTCTGGCTCGTGTGGGAAGGACCCCCCTATCGCCCACACTCACTTGGCGACAGTTCCAAATGCCGTCACGGAAAGGGGTAAAAAACCGTTTGTTTAGGACCGACGTGTACCAGTGAACCCTGCAATCAAATACAAGAAATCCCTTGTGTCCCCAACACACCCATAGAATGGAAAATTGTATAGGTGCACTAGTTCGGCGAAGAGATGGTGATACAAGTGTAGTATGGATAGTAGAAATATATTTGTATAATCTGAATAAATAAAAACAACAAGATATCAAGTAAAAAAGAGAGCACAAATGGTATTGCAATGCTTGAAAACTAAGAATAGTGTTCATACTTTCACTAGTGCAATCACTCAACAATGCAAACATAATTGAATCATATAACCATCCTTCAATGTGTGACAAAGAATCACTCCAAAGTTTCTATCGGAGAACGTAGGACGAAAACGTGTATAAACCTATGTGCCTAGATCACGCCAATGTCACAACGGGAATCCACAAGCTGATTACCAAAATATGTATCAAGTGACTCAATATAATACGCCATTGTCACCACGGGTATCCATATGCAAGACATACATCAAGTGTTCTCAAATCCAAAATATTGAATCCAACATAGCAAAACCTCAAAGAGCAAGACTCAATTCATCACAAAAAAGATAGAGAGGGAAAACACCATATGATCCTACTATATTAACAAATCCCATGGTTACATCAAGATCGTGCCGGAGCAAGAATACGAGAAATATATATATATATATATATATATATATATATAGCTATGGTACACGAGAGAGAGAGAGAACACATAACTATGGTACCTACCCTTAGCCCTGAGGGTGAACTACTCCCTCCTCGTCATGAAGACCACCAGGACGATGAAGATGGCCTTCAGTGATGATTTCCCCCTTGGGCAGGGTGCCGAAAAAGGGCTCCATATGAGATCGCTTCGGAACAGAGGCTTGCGGCGGAGGAGCGGAAGTTGTTGGTTTGTTTCTGGGGTTTTTGGTATTTATAGGAATTTTTGGCGTTGGATTCACGTCAGGGGGGCGAGGGGGGGGGGGGGTACGAGGGAGCGACAAGCTCGGTAGGCGCGCCCTATGGGGGGTGCCCGCGGTCCTTGAGCTTGTCGTGTCCTAGTGACTCTTTTGATCCTTCCTCAAAGCTTCGGGTATCTCTTTTTGTCCATAAAAAATCACCGTAAATTTTCAACCCAATCTGAGAAATTTTATTTCTGCACAAAAAAAGAAAGCACGGTAGTTCTGCTGAAAACAGCGTCTACCCAGGTTAGTTCCATTCAAACCATACCAAAACTATATAAAATTGTTCTAAACATGGCATGAATACTTCATAAATTATAGATATGTTGGAGACGTATCAACCGGATGGACTCCATCGGTGTGTGTCAGTGTCAAAACCGGCGGATCTCGGGTAGGGGGTCCCGAACTGTGCGTCTAAAGCGGATGGTAACAGGAGGCAGGGGACACGATGTTTACCCAGGTTCAGGCCCTCTTCATGGAGGTAATACCCTACGTCCTGCTTGAATGATCTTGATGATATGAGTATTACAATAGTTGATCTACCACGAGATCGTAGAGGCTAAACCCTAGAAGCCAGCCTATGTTAGGATTGTATGTTGTCCTACAGACTAAACCCTCCGGTTTATATAGACACTGGAGGGGGCTAGGGTTACACAGAGTCGGTTACAAGGGAGGAGATCTACATATCCGTATTGCCAAGCTTGCCTTCCATGCTAAGAAAAGTTCCATCCGGACACGGGACGAAGTCTTCAATCTTGTATCTTCATTGTCCAACATTTCGGCTAAAGGATATAGTCCGGCTGTCCGGAGACCCCTTAATCAAGGACTCCCTCAGTAGCCCCTGAACCAGGCTTCAATGAGGATGAGTCCGGCGTGCAGATTTGTCTTCGGCATTGCAAGGCAGGTTGCTCCTCCGAATACACCATAGAAGATCTTGAACACAAGGATAGTGTCCGGCTCTGCGAAATAAGTTCCACATACCACCGTAGAGAGAATAATATTTCCACAAATCTAATCTGCTAACACGTTTAGCAACATGACATCATGTCATGGCCCAGTCATTATTTGAACCGCTTTTCTCAACCAGCACTGCACATATCGTGAGGCAATTTTCTTGACACGTCTTGTCAAAGCAGAGATCGTGTCCCACTTATTACGGGATTCTCATCAATACGGATGTGGGTAACCCAACCGCGCCATCAATTACGGCACTTGGAGAATAAGAGGTTTTACCAGGTGAGTGGGCAGGCGCACCGCCTCTTCTGCCCTTATAAAGGGACAAGTATTCACTCTTTTCACCCACGCCTTCTTCCCGATTCATTCCCTTCTGCTCAGGTTCTAGCGCCCAAGCGTTCACCTTCTCTGCCCACAAAAGGCCTTCCAAAGATGTTCGGATCCGTAGTAGAAGGCAAATGGATGGCCTCTACCGTCCAAGAGAAGGATATCAAAAAGCTTCGGGGGGCCGGGTATCTAGCCAAGAAAATCAGCCACCATCTCTCGACGGCGGGACAGATCGTCCCCACTCCGGAACCCCCGCGAGAGGGTTGTATTCCTCCCTCACTTTGTCCGCGGGCTAGGGTTCCCCTCCACCCGTTCATTCGTGGCATCATGTACTATTATGGGATCGATCTTCACGATCTGTCCCCTAATTCCTTCCTCAACATATCGACATTCATTGTCGTGTGCGAGGCTTTCCTCCGCATTTCGCCGCACTTCGGTTTATGGTTGAAGGTTTTTAATGTGAAGCCCAAGGTGGTGGTCGGCAAGCACGCCGAGTGTGGGGGCGCTATGGTGAGCAAGATGCCCAATGTCATATGGCCAATGGGAACCTTTAATGATTCTGTCAAAGAGTGGCAACATCAGTGGTTTTACATCACCAAGCCATGCGGCAAGGAATGGCCGCATCGCTTGAGTTTCGATCCGGCGCCCCTCTGCCGCTTCCTGATGGGGAACATAGTAATTTCAAAAAAAATCCTACGCACACGCAAGATCATGGTGATGCATAGCAACGAGATGGGAGAGTGTTGTCTACCTACCTCGTAGACCGAAGCGGAAGCGTTGATGCAACGTAGAGGAAGTAGTCGTACGTCTTCCCGGTACAACCGATCCAAGCACCGTTACTCCGGCACCTCTGAGTTCTTGGCACACGTTCAGCTCGATGACGCTCCCCGGGCTCCGATCCAGCAAAGCTTCGGGGAGGAGTTCCGTCAGCACGACGGCATGGTGATGATCTTGATGTTCAACCGTCGCAGGGCTTCGCCTAAGCACTGCTACAATATGACCGAGGTGGAATATGGTGGAGGGGGCACCGCACACGGCTAAGGAACGATCACGAAGATCAACTTGTGTGTCTATGGGGTGCCCCCTGCCCCCGTATATAAAGGAGTGGAGGAGGGGAGGGCCGGCCCTCTCTATGGCGCGCCCTAGGGGAGTCCTACTCCCACCGGGAGTAGGATTCCCCCTTTCCTAGTCCAACTAGGAGTCCTTCCATGTAGTAGGAGTAGGAAACAAGGAAGGGGCGCAGCCCCTCCCCCTAGTCCAATTCGGACTAGGCCTTGGGGGGCCGCGCGGCCTGCCCTAGGCAGCCCCTCTCTCTTTCCCGTATGGCCCAATAAGGCCCAATACTTCTCCCGGCGAATTCCCGTAACTCTCCGGTACTCCAAAAAATACCCGAATCACTCGGAACCTTTCCGATGTCCGAATATAGTCGTCCAATATATCGATCTTTACGTCTCGGCCATTTCGAGACTCCTCGTCATGTCCCCGATCTCATCCGGGACTCCGAACTCCTTCGGTACATCAAAACTCATAAACTCATAATATAACTGTCATCGAAACCTTAAGCGTGCGGACCCTATACGGTTCGAGAACAATGTAGACATGACCGAGACACGTCTCCGGTCAATAACCAATAGCGGGACCTGGATGCCCATATTGGCTCCTACATATTCTACGAAGATCTTTATTGGTTAGACCGCATAACAACATACGTTGTTCCCTTGTCATCGGTATGTTACTTGCCTGAGATTCGATCGTCGGTATCCAATACCTAGTTCAATCTTGTTACCGGCAAGTCTCTTTACTCGTTCCGTAATACATCATCCCGCAACTAACTCATTAGTTGCAATGCTTGCAAGGCTTAAGTGATGTGCATTACCGAGAGGGCCAGAGATACCTCTCCGACATTCGGAGTGACAAATCCTAATCTCGAAATACGCCAACCCAACATGTACCTTTGGAGACACCTGTAGAGCTCCTTTATAATCACCCAGTTACGTTGTGACGTTGGTAGCACACAAAGTGTTCCTCCAGCAAACGGGAGTTGCATAATCTCATAGTCATAGGAACATGTATAAGTCGTGAAGAAAGCAATAGCAACATACTAAACGATCGGGTGCTAAGCTAATTGAATGGGTCATGTCAATCAGATCATTCAACTAATGATGTGATCCCATTATTCAAATAACAACTCTTTGTCCATGGTTAGGAAACATAACCATCTTTGATTAACGAGCTAGTCAAGTAGAGGCATACTAGTGACACTCTGTTTGTCTATGTATTAACACATGTATTATGTTTCCGGTTAATACAATTCAAGCATGAATAATAAACATTTATCATGATATAAGGAAATAAATAATAACTTTATTATTGCCTCTAGGGCATATTTCCTTCAGTCTCCCACTTGCACTAGAGTCAATAATCTAGATCACATCGCCATGTGAATTAACATCAATAGTTCACATCTTTATGTGATTGGTTCACATCTCCATGTGACTAACACCCAAAGGGTTTACTAGATTCAATAATCTAGTTCACATCGCTATGTGATTAAGACCCAAAAAGTGATCATGTTTTGCTTGTGAGAGAAGTTTAGTCAACGGGTCTGCCACATTCAGATCTGCATGTATTTTGCAAATTTTTATGTCAACAATGCTCTGCATGGAGCTACTCTAGCTAATTGCTCCCACTTTCAATATGTATCCAGATTGAGACTTAGAGTCATCTGGATCAGTGTCAAAACTTGCATCGACGCAACCCTTTACGACGAACCTTTTGTCACCTCCGTAATCGAGAAACATATCCTTATTCCAGTAAGGATAATTTTGACCGCTGTCCATTGATCTACTCCTAGATCACTATTGTACTCCCTCTTTTAACACAGTGTATGGTATACAATAGATCTGGTACACAGCATGGCATACTTTATAGAACCTATGACTGAGGCATAGGGAATGACTTTCATTCTCTTTCTATCTTCTGCCATGGTCGGGCTTTGAGTCTTACTCAACTTCACACCTTGTAACACAGGCAAGAAACCTTTTCTTTGACTGTTCCATTTTGAACTACTTCAAAATCTTGTCAAGGTATGTACTCATTGAAAAAACTTATCAAGCGTCTTGATCTATCTCTATAGATCTTGATACTCAATATGTAAGCAGCTTCACCGAGGTCTTTCTTTGAAAAACTCCTTTCAAACACTCCTTTATGCTTTGCAGAATAATTCTACATTATTTCCGATCAACAATATGTCATTCACATATACTTATCAAAAATGTTGTAGTGCTGCCACTCACTTTATTGTAAATACAGGCTTCACCGCAAGTCTGTATAAAACTATATGCTTTGATCAACTTATCAAAGCGTATATTCCAACTCCGAGATGCTTGCACCAGTCCATAAATGGATCGCTGGAGCTTGCCTATTTTGTTAGCACCTTTAGGATTGACAAAACCATCTTGTTGCATCACATACAACTCTTCTTTAATAAATCCATTAAGGAATGCAGTTTTGTTTATCCATTTGCCAGATTTCATAAAATGCGGCAATTGCTAACATGATTCGGACAGACTTAAGTATAGATACGAGTGAGAAAATCTCATCGTAGTCAACACCTTGAACTTGTCGAAAACCTTTTGCGACAATTCTAGCTTTGTAGATAGTAACACTACTATCCGTGTCCGTCTTCCTCTTGAAGATCCATTTATTATCAATGGCTTGCCGATCCTCGGGCAAGTCCACCAAAGTCCACACTTTGTTCTCATACATGGATCCTATCTCAGATTTCATGGCCTCTGTCACGACCGGTTTTCCAATAAAAATATTTATTGAGAAACCAATCTTTTGAGTCCAGTATGAGAGAAATCCTCCACACTGGTAGACAAACTCTTGATACAATAAGCCAGTAGCATAGAATATATTACAGGGTTGAGCTAGGGCTGCCCAACAAATTATTACAAGCGCTCCAATAATTATACATAATGGCGGATATAACACAATGGTGTGGTGGCATACTACTGACTCGAGGATAAAGTGATGGTGGAATAACACAATGGGAAGTGTGGTAACACGACTCTCAAACTGGCATCTCATCGAGCGTCGAGGTGATGCTCGATAAATTTATTCGGGTTGCGGAAGCGGGTATAAAACAGTGACCAAGACCAGGGTCGCACGAGACTGACTGGGATTCCTCTAGGCGTCGGACTCGCTATCGAACTCTTCATCCATGAGATCACCTTCATCAGCATCTGGCCAAATCAACAAGCCAGTGAGTACTTTGAAAGTACTCGCAAGACAGTTCGGACGTAAGATATAACAAATGCATGCATGAATGCGTCATGAATAATCTTTCCAATGCACAATTAAAGATTTGCATAACGAAGTAAGTACGAGGGAAACGGCGGTAGTCCGCCTGAAATCCCAACAAAATATATATGAGAACCGATCGGGTGTTTGAAGCGACGCCTCGAAAGGTGAACAAATAATAACAGAATATCAGGCCACAGTCGGGCGTCTTAGCGACACCACATAAAGGGCTTTAAAAGAAATTCCATAGTCGGACGTCTGGGCGACATCACAGAAAGGGCTTTAAAAGAAATGCCACAGTCGGACGTCTAAGCAACATCACAGAAAAGGGCTTTAAAAGAAATGCCATAGTCGGACGTCTGAGCGACATCACAGAAAGGGCTTTAAAAGAAATGCCACAGTCGGACGTCTGAGCGACATCACAGAAAGGGCTTTAAAGGAAATGCCACAGTCGGACGTCTGAGCGACATCACAGAAAGGGCTTTAAAAGAAATGCCACAGTCGGACGTCTAAGCGACATCACAGAAAAGGGCTTTAAAAGAAATGCCACAGTCGGACGTCTGAGCGACATCACAGAAAGGGCTTTAAAAGAAATGCCACAGTCGGACGTCTGAGCGACATCACAGAAAGGGCTTTAATCCACAAGTAAATATTACTCATAATAAATATTCAGTTCATGATAATAAATGGGTTAGTCCATCCACAGGAATAAACTTTTAACCGGGCTTAGTGCTCACGAGATTCACCGGAGTATCTGTCACCAAAAACTGGCACTTTTCAGGATAAGTCAGCGCAAAATTTGGATATGGATAAGATGATTTGGGGATTTATGACTCTGCAGAGTTTGTACAAAAAATTCCCACAGCTAATGGATTTCCGTAGTCTCGAAGGACTAGTTCCGTTTACGGTATTTCGGAAGTAAACACAGCTAACCAGTACACACCCATCCTATCTCTCGATGCCAGGACTCACCCTAGACATCGTCCAAGAAAAACCTTGAGACGGGGAGATCACAATCTCGAATAGCATGGGATCAAATTTATATACGCGCGCTCTAAGGGGTGCCCCCCTCTCGGTCCCAACCGGAAACACCCATGCTCCCTGACCGGATGACTGGCTTTAATCCAGGGCCATGGAACCATCATCCCGGCCTCTCCTTTTGGTGTGTACCGGGAAAGCGGTTTGCAACTTACTAAGCCATATTCCTTGCGGAAAACATGTGGTAGTACAAGGAAGGAAAAGGGAGGAACTGGACCGATACGATTTGACACAGTAGTCAAATAGTCTGGCATAAGGCTGGCATGCTACAACACTGCCATCTTACCCATCCTCATGCCAACCCATGGCCATTCATACTCACATCCATCCACTTATGGATCGTCGAGCTCACTTACCTTAACCATGCATGAAAATAACGTTCATCGGTATGCTCATCAACATGCCATGAAACTAACTAAATGCAAAACATGCCAAGACACTCATCATATCAAAAGTTCAAACATGCTTGCCTGGTTCAGAGTAGTCGGAGCCTAGCTCGGTGAAGTTCGCGGCTCTGTCACCTCCTTCGGTATCTACGCTATACATAAAAATATAGGCGCTATCATAAATACCAAGAAGTGCACAAAAAGTATTCCAATTTTTTTTCAAATAAATCTGATAAAAAACTATACAAAATTTCAAAGAGAACAGAAAAAGAATCAATCAAAAATACTTTTCTGTTTAAAAGTTATAAAGGTTTTAGTCCAGGGACTCATCTGTAATGAAACAGAATATTTCCAGGGGCTAGCTCATAAAAAACTGAAAACGCTCGGTAGGGAATACGCCATCCCAGGAGGAAAACGCATTTGGCAGAATACACTTTCAGAAATGGTTCATTTAGAAAGGGACAGAGAGGCTGACGGGCAGGTCCCACCCGTCAGGTTTGAAAATTCAAAATGGGCGGCTGGGCTCGACGGAGCCCGAGAGCCACGGTGGTCGCCGGCGGCGATCCACGGCGAGATAAGGGGATCGGAGGGTACCTCTTTGCTCAGGGCACCCTTCCGCGTCGGTTGGTGGTGGTGGTGGTTGCCAGCGAGTACCACGTCGACGGCGAGCCTTGCTCCGGCGGACGGCGGCTCGGGTGGAGATGGACCTCGCCGGGGAGAGCTGCGAAGGTCAAATTGATGCTTGGGTTAGCTCACTGGTTGCTCAAGGAAACTACTGACGAAGTTTGGGCGCCGGGGACGGCCTCACCGGAGCGAATCGAGGTGGAGGCCAAGGCGGAACGAGGCGGCCGGAGTCGAGGAAGAAGGGCCCCTCGAGGCTCTTCTAGTTGCTGGTCGGGGTCCAGAGAGGTAGTGGAGGTGTGCGGGGGCGAGAGGGAACCTGGGGGTGCTATATATAGCCAGCCCGAGGCGGTTGCCGCGTACGGGATAAGTCCGGCGAGTGATTACGGCGGCGCCGGGGTTGGGCAATGGGATTAGGGGCTTGGGCATCCTCTAGGTGGAGTAGAGGTTCCATTCCAGGGTCCAGCTCAGCACGGGGGAGGGGGGGGGAAGGTTTACGGCTAGCCCCAACGGAACGGCCGTGCGGCACGTCAGCGCAGGGAGCGCGCCCTGCGCGTGCCAGGCTACAGTGACTATGCAGCGGGGCTGCGCTGGCATGCATGTGCCACGCGGAGAGCCAGGGAGCGTTGGGCGGCGCCGAACGGCGTTGCGCCGCCGTTCTGCTTCCGGTCGGCTGTTACGGTGGATCGGCCGCCGCGAGACACGCCGGCGTAGGCGGGCCCGGGCGCCACCGACGCCAGGAAGGCGCCAAGCGCGTGTGCGGCACTCCAGACAAGAGGGAGAGGCGGCGAGGATCGTGCCAAGGGCACTGTCCACGCGTGACTGAATCTGGCGAAGGGAAAACGACATGAACTCTGAACTTTACTGAATTACTGAAAGTGCAAAATACAGTGCATGCAAGGTGTTCGACAGAATGATACTGGTCTCTAGGGATTTTTCCTAGAGCTGATTTTTGGTGGAGTGGCTACTCATTGCTCTAGTAGGCTACCTGAATTTTTGTAGAATTTTTGGGGAAGTGTAGATATGAATTTCACCAAATTTGGCAAATCTGGTCCAAACTTGCAGAGGCTGAAATTTGAAAAAATTGAAAAGAAGGAGAGTGGATCAAGATGTTTCTGAGTTGTGGATGCTAAGGACAATCCAGAGGAGTTGGTTTGAGATCAAAACTCAAAGGAAATAAGGCACTTGCTTTGTAAATGACTCAGGCTCCAAATAATTGACAAAAATGATTTGAGAGGAAAAATGATTGAAATAAAATACAAAACTTGTTTGGATTAGTTGGGACAGAGAACTTAGGTTGTTCCACGGAGAAGAGGAGGTTTTTGGAGGGGTTTTACCACCTGTGATATGGTGAAATCAAGGGTGGTTTCAAAAGAATGAAGTCTCAAACTCCTAGGGTTTCTTTTTAAAAGAAAAATAAATAAGTTTGAGAGGGAAACAACCAGAAGAAAAGCTTCCAAAATTTTAACACCAAAATTGAAAAGGAAAGGAAATCCTTGCCAAAGGTGAAAGGAAGTTTTTAAAGAGGAAGGATTTCTGGAAAAGAATTTTTTTAAATGCCCTCTTTTAGAATCCAATAAAGTTTTTGATCAAAAACCAATATAAAATTTTTGGAGTGTCACAGCTCAAGCCATTTATCGGAATCTGGGCTCATCATCGCTTCCTCATAGTTCGTAGGTTCGTCATGGTTAAATAACCTGACCTCCAGAATAGGATTACCGTACCACTCTGGTGCGGATCTCACTCTGGTTTACCTACGAGATTCGGTAGTAACTTGATCTGAAGTTACATGATCATCATCATTAGCTTCCTCACTAATTGGTGTAGTAGTCACAGGAACAGATTTCTGTGATGAACTATTTTCCAATAAGGGAGAAGGTACAATTACCTTATCAAGTTTTCTACTTTCCTCCCACTCACTTCTTTCGAGAGAAACTCCTTCTCTAGAAAGGATCCATTCTTAGCAACGAATGTCTTGCCTTCGGATCTGTGATAGAAGGTGTACCCAACTGTCTCCTTTGGGTATCCTATGAAGACATATTTCTCCGATTTGAGTTTGAGCTTATCGAGATGAAACTTTTTCACATATAAGTATCGCAACTCCAAACTTTAAAAAATGACAGCTTAGGTTTCTTGCCAAACCATAGTTCACACGGTGTCGTCTCAATGGATTTAGATGGTGCCGTATTTAACGTGAATGCAGCTGTCTCTAATGCATAACCCCAAAACGACAGTGGTAGATCGATAAGATACATCATAGATCACACCATATCTAATAAAGTACGATTATGACGTTCGGACACACCATTACATTGTGGTGTTCCAGGTGGCGTGAGTAGTGAAACTATTTCACATTGTTTTTAACTGAAGGCCAAACTCGTAACTCAAATACTCTTCTCTATGATCAGATCGTAGAAACTTTATTCTCTTGTTACGATGATTTTTCAATTCACTCTGAAATTCTTTGAACTTTTCAAATGTTTCAGACTTATGTTTCATCAAGTAGATATCCCCATATATGCTCAAACCATCTGTGAAGGTAAGAAAATAATGATACCTGCTGCAAGCCTTAATATTCATCGGACCACATACATCAGTATGTATGATTTCCAACAAATCTGTTGCTCGCTCCATTGTTCCGGAGAACAGAGTCTTAGTCATCTTGCCCATGAGGCATGGTTCGCAATCATCAACTGATTCGTAATCAAGTGATTCCAAAAAAACCATCAGCATGGAGTTTCTTCATGCGCTTTACACCAATATGACCTAAACAGCAGTGCCACAAATAAGTTGCACGATCATTATTAACTTTGCATCTTTTGGTTTCAATATTATGATTATGTGTATCACTACGATCGAGATCCAACGAACTATTTTCATTGGGTGTGTAACCATATAAGGTTTTATTCATGTAAACAGAACAACAATTTATTCTCTTACTTAAATGAATAACCGTATTACAATAAACATGATCAAATCATATTCATGCTCAACACAAACACCAAATAACTCTTATTTAGGTTCAACACTAATCCCAAAATTATAGGGAGTGTGCGATGATGATCATATCAATCTTGGAACCACTTCCAACACACATCATCACTTCACCCTTAACTAGTCTCTGTTTATTCTGCAACTCCCGTTTTGAGTTACTAATCTTAGCAACTGAACTAGTATCAAATACTGAGGGGTTGCTATAAACACTTGTAAAGTACACATCAATAACATGTATATCAAATATAGTTATGTTTACTTTGCCATCCTTCTTATCCACCAATCACTTGGGGTAGTTCTGCTTCCAGTGACCAGTCCCTTTGCAGTAGAAGCACTTAGTCTCAGGCTTAGGACCAGACTTGGGCTTCTTCACTTGAGCAACAACTTGCTTGCTGTTCTTCTTGAAGTTCCCCTTCTTCCCTCTGCCCTTTTCTTGAAACTAGTGGTCTTGTCTACCATCAACACTCGATGTTTTTCTCGATTTCTACCTTCGTCAATTTCAGCATTACGAAGAGCTTGGGAATCGTTTCCGTTATCCCTTGCATATTATAGTTCATCACGAAGTTCTACTAACTTGGTGATGGTGACTAGAGAATTCTGTCAATCACTATTTTATCTGGAAGATTAACTCCCACTTGATTCAAGCGATTGTAGTACCCGGACATTCTGAGCACATGCTCACTGCTTGAGCGATTCTCCTCCATCTTTTAGCTATAGAACTTGTTGGAGACTTCATATCTCTCAACTCGGGTATTTGCTTGAAATATTAACTTCAACTCCAGGAACATCTCATATGGTCCATGACGTTCAAAACGTCTTTGAAGTTCCGATTCTAAGCCGTTAAGCATGGTGCACTAAACTATCAAGTAGTCATCATATTGAGCTAGCCAAACGTTCATCACGTCTGCATCTGCTCCTGCAATAGGTCTGTCACCTAGCGGTGCATCAAGGACATAATTATTCTGTGCAGTAATGAGGATAAACCTCAGATCACGGATCCAATTCGCATCATTGCTACTAACATCTTTCAACACAATTTTCTCTAGGAACATATCAAAATAAACACAGGGAAGCAACAACGCGAGCTATTGATCTACAACATAATTTGCAAAATACTACCAGGACTAAGTTCATGATAAATTTAAGTTCAATTAATCATATTACTTAAGAACTCCCACTTAGATAGACATCCCTCTAATCCTCTAAGTGATCACGTGATCCAAATCAACTAAACCATGTCCGATCATCACGTGAGATGGAGCAGTTTCATTGGTGAACATCACTATGTTGATCATATCTACTATATGATTCACGCTCCACCTTTCGGTCTCCGTGTTCCGAGGCCATATCTGTATATGATTGGCTCGTCAAGTATAACTTGAGTATTTCGCGTGTGCAACTGATTTGCACCCGTTGTATTTGAAGGTAGAGCCTATCACACCCGATCATCACGTGGTGTCTCAGCATGAAGAACTTTCGCAATGGTGCATACTCAGGGAGAACACTTCTTGATAATTAGTGAGAGATCATCTTAAAATGCTACCGTCAAACTAAGCAAAATAAGATGTATAAAAGATAAACATCATATGCAATCAAAATATGTGACATGATATGGCCATCATCATCTTGCACCTTTGATTTCCATCTCCAAAGTACTGTCATGATCTCTATCGTCACCGGCATGACACCATGATCTCCATCATGTTGATCTATATCAATGTGTCGTCACGTGGTCGTCTCGCCAACAATTGCTCTTGCAACTATTGCTATCGCATAGCGATAAAGTAAAGCAATTATTGGACGCTTGCATCTTATGCAATAGAGAGACAACCACAAGGATTTTTCCAGTTGCCGATAACTTAAACAAAACATGATCATCTCATACAACAACTTATATCTCATCACGTCTTGACCATATCACATCACAACATGCCTTGCAAAAACAAGTTAGACGTCCTCTACTTTGTTGTTGCAAGTTTTACGTGGCTGCTATGGGCTTAGCAAGAACCGTTCTTACCTACGCATCAAAAACCACAACGATAGTTTGTCAAGTTGGTGCTATTTTAACCTTCGCAAGGACCGGGCGTTGCCACACTCGGTTCAACTAAAGTTGGAGAAACTGAAACCCGCCAGCCACCAGTGTGCAAAGCACGGCGGTAGAACCAGTCTCGCGTAAGCGTACACGTAATGTCGATCCGGGCCGCTTCATCCAACAATACCGCCAAACCAAAGTATGACATGCTGGTAAGCAGTATGGCTTATATCGCCCACAACTCACTTGTGTTCTACTCGTGCATATAACATCAAACCATAAAACCTAGGCTCGGATGCCACTGATGGGGAACGTAGTAATTTCAAAAAAATTCCTACGCACAGGAAAGATCATGGTGATGCATAGAAACGAGATGGGAGAGTGTTGTCTACGTACCCTCGTAGACCGAAGCGGAAGCGTTGATGCAACGTAGAGGAAGTAGTCGTACGTCTTCCCGGTACAACTGATCCAAGCACCGTTACTCCGGCACCTCTGAGTTCTTGGCACACGTTCAGCTCGATGACGCTCCCCGGGCTCCGATCCAGCAAAGCTTCGGGGAGGAGTTCCGTCAGCACGATGGCGTGGTGACGATCTTGATGTTCAACCGTCGCAGGGCTTCGCCTAAGCACTGCTACAATATGACCGAGGTGGAATATGGTGGAGGGGGCACCGCACACGGCTAAGGAACGATCACGAAGATCAACTTGTGTGTCTATGGGGTGCCCCCTCCCCCCGTATATAAAGGAGTGGAGGAGGGGAGGGCCGGCCCTCTCTATGGCGCGCCCTAGGGGAGTCCTACTCCCACCGGGAGTAGGATTCCCCCTTTCCTAGTCCAACTAGGAGTCCTTCCATGTAGTAGGAGTAGGAAACAAGGAAGGGGCGCAGGCCCTCCCCCTAGTCCAATTCGGACTAGGCCTTGGGGGGCCGCGCGGCCTGCCCTAGGCAGCCCCTCTCTCTTTCCCGTATGGCCCAATAAGGCCCAATACTTCTCCCGGCGAATTCCCGTAACTCTCCGGTGCTCCGAAAAATACCCGAATTACTCGGAACCTTTCCGATGTCCGAATATAGTCGTCCAATATATCGATCTTTACGTCTCGACCATTTCGAGACTCCTCGTCATGTTCCCGATCTCATCCGGGACTCCGAACTCCTTCGGTACATCAAAAATCATAAACTCATAATATAACTGTCATCGAAACCTTAAGCGTGCGGACCCTACGGTTCGAGAACAATGTAGACATGACCGAGACACGTCTCCGGTCAATAACCAATAGCGGGACCTGGATGCCCATATTGGCTCCTACATATTCTACGAAGATCTTTATCGATCAGACCGCATAACAACATACGTTGTTCCCTTTGTCATCGGTATGTTACTTGCCTGAGATTCGATCGTCGGTATCCAATACCTAGTTCAATCTTGTTACCGGCAAGTCTCTTTACTCGTTCCGTAATACATCATCCCGCAACTAACTCATTTGTTGCAATGCTTGCAAGGCTTAAGTGATGTGCATTACCGAGAGGGCCCAGAGATACCTCTCCGACATTCGGAGTGACAATTCCTAATCTCGAAATACGCCAACCCAACATGTACCTTTGGAGACACCTGTAGAGCTCCTTTATAATCACCCAGTTACGTTGTGACGTTTGGTAGCACACAAAGTGTTCCTCCGGCAAACGGGAGTTGCATAATCTCATAGTCATAGGAACATGTATAAGTCATGAAGAAAGCAATAGCAACATACTAAACGATCGGGTGTTAAGCTAATGGAATGGGTTATGTCAATCAGATCATTCAACCAATGATGTGATCCCGTTAATCAAATAACAACTCTTTGTCCATGGTTAGGAAACATAACCATCTTTGATTGACGAGCTAGTCAAGTAGAGGCATACTAGTGACACTCTGTTTGTCCATGTATTCACACATGTATTATGTTTCTGGTTAATACAATTCTAGCATGAATAATAAACATTTATCAAGATATAAGGAAATAAATAATAACTTTATTATTGCCTCTAGGGCATATTTCCTTCACTTACATCCTGGGTCAAGAAAGGCCTGGACTGGTCCTTGTCTGACGAACTGTCGGTGCTCCAGACACGCGTTAAAGATATGGGAGATAAAAACATTGAACTTGTCAACGTAGTCCAGGTGATGTTAGTCTGCCGGATACTGCCTTGTCAACACCGGACTTGCAATCTATGGGAATTTGATCTGTCCGGGCACCAAACCTTGCGAGGGTTCTTCGGCTCCTTGCACAAGGACATTTGGAAGGTGCTTTTCAAGTCCAGCAAATCCTGGCCGGACTCCGCGGAATACCGCGGGTACCAACTGTCCCGCCCCACAAGTTCGGTGAGTTTATCAAACTTTTCTATCCGCATGACTCAAAGGAAGCGCTTAACGCGTGTTTATTCAACTCTCCCAGAGCTGGACAAAGAAGGCGGAGTGGATCCATTGTCCGGCCCCACTACCCGAAGACCCGGCCATCCCACTTTTGACGAAGATGCTGGTCCCGGCGCCTTACAAGGTGCCGAAGAAGACGGCCGAGAAGGAGGCCAAAAAGACCCGGGGTGGCCTTCATCATCGCGGCACTTCGGACACAATACCCGAAGGCTCTGATGCCCATTCCGCCTCCGAAGAGGATGAAAAGGAGGTGGAAGATGAATCCCCTGGGGGGAGAAGGAAGAGGAGGGCCTCCGCACCCTTGGAGGCCGAACTGCCCAAAAGGGGAAGGGCTTCTCTTCCGGAGGAATCCACTGCCACCGCCGATAGCGCCCCGGCATGGGATCCCAGGGCCCAGCCCCTGGTGAACTCGTAAGTATGTAAAATCTGAGTACATGTAAGCGTCCGGAGTCATCGTGGCTTAGTATTTTAACCTTAAGCCATATTTCTTGGTAGTCCGGTGAGGTCCCGTACCAAACAATCCTCATCAGAGCACCTGCTGAGCTCAAATGCTATGGAGAGTGGGACGGCCCGAAAGGCCCCTTCCTCCAAATAGGTGCATAACACCGAGGCTTCATCCTAGAAGGACCCCGGCCAAGGAGGAAAGGAAGAAACCGTGAAGGCGGTGCCTGGAGGTCAAACCGCAGGGGCCGGACACGTGGAAAAGATTCCCATGGGGTCTGACAGCGGGGGCGATCCTGAGTTCGGCTCCCCATCGGATGCGATTCCAGAGGCCTATACGGCTCTAGAGTCAAGAAGGCAGCCTCCTTCGGCTGGAGGGGGCGTGGTTGTTCCGCCGGCGACCTCTGTCCATCCAGAGGTGTCAGATGCTTTGTTGGTGGCGTTACGAGATGCCTCCATCATTAACGAACACCGTGCCCTTATGGGTGCGGTGATTGAGAAGATTAATTCAACTGAGAGTGGACTGAACGAAGCCTGTATCAGCCTTATAAGAGGCTTTGAGGTATGTTTTATAAGTTGCCGAAGAGTGTCATCGTATAGATAGTAGCCCCTGATAAACTGTTCGGTGAAAGAAAGAACTGGACAGCGGATTGCATTGATGATCACATGAAGACTCATTGAATGATATTGATTTCTCTTCTGTTTCAAGTAGATACCTGTAGTGGCTGCTGCCTCTCGTACTGCAGAGATCTCCGGACTGAATCAAAGTCTGGAGTGGGCCATAGAAGAAATTGGCCAATTGAAAATGCAGTTGAGGATTAAACAAGGTATGCACAAGCGTTGTGCGCATTTATTGAGAAATAAATGTTCAGTATGAAATAAGCCGCATAATTTGTGCTAGGAGTTATGACCGAAGTCGAGGCCCTCAAAAGGGCCATTGCCGAGGCCGCGGAAAAGGCGGCCACGGAGCGGACTCTTCGTGAGAAACACGAGGCCAGAGTTATTAAAGCTGAGCTGGAGCTGCAAGAGGCCGTAAGTAAATGCGAGACCTTGGAGCAGAGTTTAACGAAGAAAGAGTCCGAACTCACCAAGGCGTGTCAAGCCACGAGCGATGCCCGGGGGGAAACCCAAAGCGCCCTGCAGGGGATCCAAGAGGCGAGGAAGATCGCGACAGGTAAGGCTTTTCCCATGTAACGCAAGTATTTGAAGGGAAAACTATGTTTTTGATTGTGAATCCGAACTTCTCAGGTGTATTTGCCGAGCTACCTCACAGCATATCAGATGCCGCTCAATTCTATCGAGCCGAGGGAAGGAACACCGTCGATAAGCTCTTTTGGTCGCAGTATTTGGCGCCGAATTATCCGGTGCATTTTGCCGATCAACTGAAACAGCTGATCGAACTGCTTAAGGCGGCGGAACTAGCCATGAAAGAGATGGTTATCCGGCTATGGCCTGCCAAGCCGATTCCAAGCAGCTACTTCGCGCTCGTGAGGTGGCTTGTAAGTGTTTGCCCTCGACTTGACATCATCAAGTGGTCGGTCTATATAGAAAGAGCGCGAATGGCCTTCGCCTTCGCAAAGGTGCACTGGGGAAGATGGAAGCCCAAAAGCTAGTGACCGAGGGACGGCCAGAGGGGAAGGTGCACCGCAAGCCTGAATTATATTATAAGAGTGTCCTGAAAGGATCCTACCTTGCAGCGGAGCTATGCACCAAGGACATTATATTTCCATGAAAGCCAATCATGTTGTCCTTTGTAATGTTTGAACAAGGTCGTTTATATGTCGCCTGTTATATAAAAGTTTACCCTCTTGTGCGGCCGTTTTTATGTTAAAACTGAGAGTTGGCCAGTCGTCGGCTTCTGCCCCCACGTAAGAAGTACGGGGGTGTTTGGGATAAACCTGAGCACTCTTTATCCCAGTTTTGGGTCCTCCGAAGGAGGTGCTCAGCACAACGAACTAGGCAATCGGACTATAGGGATTTATCACTCTCACTTAGCCATAGGAGCTTTAGTATGGTCGGCGCAGCCCCTTGTGTTCGGAAGACCGTACTAGGGGCTCTATAAGCACCTGATCGGAGAAAAAGCCGATCCATCGAATGCTGCATTGGTTATGGCATTATGCGGAAGAAATCCTTAAAGATTTTGTGACCGCTCGAACAGCTGACCAGCTCTCGCCGTATCATGACAATCAATTTTCGGCTTTCTCTACTAAGGTGCTCATCCGGAAGAACCGGGACACAATCGCAGTAGTTCTCCCCGTGCTATCTTAGCCGATATAGCGGAACGTAAGGTACCAAAACATGGGAGCTAGGCAAACCCAACTATTGACCCAAGACATGATTCAGAGCTGATGCATATAATGCTATAGGTTCGGGGTGCCGAACTTCCATGAAGGAGTTCGGACTTTTATTGCCATGTTACGGGAAAAACGAAGCCCCTGGCATATTTAAGGCATATCGCTATGTACGGATGCCACTTGATGAAATGATTTCGATAATAAATAATCAGCAGGTAAACGTCATATAACTCCACATGTTGTATTGGAATAATAAGTCTATGCGTATGGGTACAAGTAATGTGATAAAAAAGGAGTTGTGATAACAGAACCTCCTGTGACTAGGGGGAAGAGGTTGAGTGCGGATCCGTATTATAGCTGGACATTCACTGCGGGGAATGTCTAAGGATTCCCTAACGCGTTCAAGCTATCTCCGTGTAGTCCGTCCTGGTCGGTGCAAAGGTGAACCTGCGAAGGAAATATAAGAAATCTTTACGTGCCGGAGGGTGGTTGAATCGCTGAGTTCGGGCTGTCAAGGCCTTCGCCGAAGTGTTTAGTTGAGCTCTGGACAAGCCGGGGTATCCTTCCGCGAAATAGTTCAGAGCCCCTTGACGGTGTCCGGGAGCCTAGAAGTCGACTCGAGGTTCGGCTGCAAGGTGCTGCTCATTGTTTCTGCTGCTAAGGAAGTGGTGTATTTGTTTGTGCCGAAGGGAGGTTCGGCCTTGCCATGAACCGTGATGACGCCGCGTGGACCGGGCATCTTGAGCTTACGGTAGGCACGATGTTGCACGGCGTTGAATCCAGCGAACGCGGTTTGCCCGAGCAATGCTTGATAATCACTGGTATGACGCCTCTAAAAGTGGCTTTAGTGGGTTTGGTCGTCGAATGATCGATGTCCATCTTGCGCACTGTGTCCTGGTAAAGAAGATTTAAACTGTTGCCTCCGTCCATAAGGACTCGAGTGAGGTGGAACCCGTCTACTATTGGGTCAAGGATTAGTGCGGCAGGATTGCCCTGATTGGCCTTAACCGGACAATCTGTGCGGTTGAAGGTGACCGGCCCTAATTTATATTGTGGGATGGCTAGTTCCGTTGAGTCTCCATCCCTAAGGGTGCATATCTGGTCCGAGTTGGCAATTTGGGTGGTATTTACCACATTCACCGATTGAATATGGGGGGAAATTTCTTTTGCCCTCCTGTATTCGGTGGTCTGGGCTATTCGTCGCTATCATCGCTTTGAGACCCCTCTTCGTCTTTGGCGCCTGCCTTGCCGGCTTGTTTGAAGACCCAACATTCTCTGTTGGTATGGGTGGCTGGCGTTTCTGGGGTGCCATGAATTCGGCATTGATGATCGAGTATGCGGTCCAGACTGGATGGACCCAGGTTTTTATTTTTGGGTGGCCCATTCCGCTGACCGGACTTTGAGCCCCTGAACCCGGCATTAACTGCCGTATTTTTAGCGTTTTCACCATATTTGCGGCGTTTGTGTTTGTTGCGTCGTGGTTTGCCGTTGCTATCCCTAGCTTCTGATATGCCAGGTTTGCTTGCTGTATTGGTACTACGAGCCAACCAGCTATCTTCGCCCGCACAAAAGCGGGTCATAAGTGTCATGAGGGCTGCCATGGATTTTGGCTTCTCTTGGCCGAGGTCCTGGGCGAGCCATTCATCACGGATATTATGCTTAAATGCCGCTAAGGCCTCTGCATCCGAAAAGTCGACAATTTGGTTCTTCTTGGTTAGGAACCGGGTTGAGAATTTCCTGGCCGATTCCCCTGGCTGCTGAGTTATATGACTTAAATCGTCACCGTCCGGCGGTCGCACATAAGTGCCTTGGAAATTGTCCAGGAATGCCTCTGCAGGTTCGCCCAACTTCCGATGGAGTTTGCCGTCAAGCTATTGAGCCAATGCCGAGCCAACCCTTTGAGTTTTAGCGGGAGATACTTGATGGCATGTAGGTCATCCCCGCGGGACATGTGAATGTGGAGGAAGAAGTCTTCTATCCATACCGCGGGGTCTGTAGTACCATCGTATGATTCGATGTTTACGGGTTTAAACCCTTCTGGGAATTCGTGATCCATTACTTCATCAGTGAAGCATAAGGGGTGTGCGGCACCTCTGTGCTGGGCTATATCGCGACACGGGTCGTACAAGTCTGGTCTACCATGTTCGGCTCGGCCGTATTTGCTTTTAGTGTATCCGGCGTGACTATCATCGTCGCGTATTGGTGCGCGCCCCCGTGATCCATAGATCGATCTTGCATGTTTTGCCTTGTTTTCCAATACGTCTCGCAGGTCCCGCGTGTTGGACTGGGCCTTGGTATTTTTGTTTGATTGGCGGTGCGGTGCGGGCTGGACTTCGGGCTGAAATGCCTTTCTGTCTTGGCCACAAGGTAGTCCGTTAGCCGCATCATATGCTAGTGATGCGGGTTTCAATGCTTCCTCCTCGAGGTGAGGTAACAACCTGCGCTTTGGATAACTCTTGGCTGGGTGCTCGAGTTCGCATTCCTCGGCCGCAAGGACTTCGGTCCATCTGTCTGCTAGCAAATCTTGATCAGCTCGAAGCTGCTGTTGCTTTTTCTTCAAGCTATTTGCTGTGGCTATAAGCCGGCGCTTGAAGCGCTCCTGTTCGACGGGATCCTCAGGCACGATAAATTCTTCGTCGCCGAGGCTCACCTTGTCTTCGGAGAGAGGCATGCATGTAATTGTCCTCCTCCGATTCTCCATTTGCTGCCTGCTTTGTAGGGTTAGCTTGTTCACCCTCCCGCTCTAAATCGTGCTGGGGGATTGTTGTCGTCTTCGGCACTATCCGGAGTGTTATTGTCTCTTGTGCCGGTATCACTACTTTTGTTATGGCGGGACTTAGAGCGGCGCCCCTGACGTCGGCGCTTGGGTTGCTTCTTGGAGGGGTCATCCTCTGCTGTTTCATCGCCATTGCCTTCTTTGGGGGTGTCCACCATGTATATATCATATGATGAGGTGGCAGTCTAGCGCCTTGTGGGCAGTGGTTCCTGCTCGTCTCCTGCATCGTTGTCCATACCGTCGATGTCTTCGGAGTCGAAGTCGAGCATGCCGGTTAAATTGTCGACAGTGGCTACTAAGTGGGTGGTGGGTGGGGAGCGAATTTCTTCGTCGTCCGCATCCCATTCTAGCCGCACATAGTTCGGCCAAGGTTCTCCTGACAAGGAGAGAGACCTTAATGAATTTAGCACATCGCCGAAAGGTGAGTGCTGAAAGATATCTGCGGAGGTGAACTCCATGATCGGCGCCCAATCGGATTCGATAGTCACGGATGCAGGCCGCTCGGAGTCCGTGGCTGGAGACAAATCCAGTGGTTCGGCAACACGGCTCTCGTAAGGGGTGAAGTCAGTATCCGACTCCATCGCCACTGAGAGTGAGGCCTCCATGGAGGGGTCTATCCCTCCGTCCTCGGATGGTGCCATTTGCTCCGGATTGAAGGCCAGAGTAGTTGTAGCTATGATCTCCCGCACACTGTCCGACGGCAGAGCTAAATCTTGCTCATCGTGATCGTGCGGCGCACCTGACATGGGCTCGAATCCATCGAAGATCAAGTCTCTGCCGATGTCGGCAGTGTAGTTTAGGTTTCCGAACCTGACCTGATGGCCAGGGGCGTAGCTCTCGATCTACTCTAGATGGCCAAGCGAGTTGGCCCGCAGTGCGAAGCCGCCGAATACGAGGATCTGTCCGAGCAGGAAAACCTCACCCTGGACCGCATTGTTACCGATGATCGAAGGAGCCATCAAGCCTTATGGTGATGGCATAGTGGAACTCTCAATGAAAGCACCAATGTCGGTGTCAAAACAAGCGAATCTCGGGTAGGGGGTCCCGAACTGTGCGTCTAAGGCGGATGGTAACAGGAGGCAGGGGACACGATGTTTACCCAGGTTCGGGCCCTCTTGATGGAGGTAATACCCTACGTCCTGCTTGATTGATCTTGATGATATGAGTATTACAAGAGTTGATCTACCACGAGATCATAGAGGCTAAACCCTAGAAGCCAACCTATGGTATGATTGTATGTTGTCCTACGGACTAAACCCTCCGGTTTATATAGACACCGGAGGGGGCTAGGGTTACACATAGTCGGTTACACGGGAGGAGATCTACATATCCGTATTGCCAAGCTTGCCTTCCACGCCAAGAAAAGTCCCATCCGGACACAGGACGAAGTCTTCAATCTTGTATCTTCATAGTCCAACAGTCCGGCCAAAGGATATAGTCCGGCTGTCCGGAGACCCCTTAATCTAGGACTCCCTCAGTGTGCCTGGTCATTGGGTTCCGACTGCACCACTTACGCTCAATTTGTCGGTGTGACCCAACCAGGTTCTAGGGCTCTCGCGTTGAGTGGGGATCTGACTAGATTGATGGAGGTGGTTAGGTACATGGCGTTGATCAGGTACGCCCATTGGATGTTGCAACAAACTCGAGCCAGGGTCCGACCGCATCAGGTAGTAAATCTATCCCGCTGAGTTCCTGTCCTATTCAACCACACCATCTTCAGGCCCCTATACAAGGTGGCTCTGGATCCAGAGAGAGCCCTGGTTCCCTCTCTATGTTTTTTGGTCTCTAGCTTCAAATTGCGGTGGCTGGGTCACTATGCTAGATCTTTGTGTCGTGTATCATCTCCTCCTCCTCCTCCTCTCTCAAGATCTTTTGCTCAGATCGTTGCCGTTGCTAGCAGAGGAGAGGAGAGGCCTAGAAAACGATGCTACGAGGAGTTCATGCCCAAGGAAGAATGATGCGGGGTATAAGATATTAGAGAGAAGTTGAAGTGGGATGTTGGTGGATGTAGGGAAGCGTCGCCGCCGTCCGGGGGTTGGGCAGGCAAGATCACAACTACCACACTGCTGATGGTAGCCGAGGAGGAAACCAACTATTCCAAGGTAAGAGAAATGGTAGGGATGGTGGGAATAAGGGCTCCAGTAACAACAAGCGTCAAGAGAGTTTTAAGAAGAACTACAAGCTTAAGTAGAACTTCAATAAAGGGTCCTCTTCGGGCTCTAGGAAAGCTTCAGGTGTGGTGGGGGCTGTTGGGGAACATAGTAATTTCGAAAATTTTCCTACGCACATGCAAGATCATGGTGATGCATAGCAACGAGGGGGAGAGTATTGTCTACGTACCAACGTAGACCGACTGCGGAAGCGATCTCACAACGTAGAGGAAGTAGTCGTACGTCTTCTTCCCGATCCGACCGATCCAAGCACCGTTACTCCGGCACCTCCGAGTTCTTAGCACACGTTCAGCTCGATGACGATCCTCGGCCTCCGATCCAGCAAAGCGTCGAGGAAGAGTTCCGTCAGCACAACGGCGTGGTGACGATCTTGATGTACTACCGACGCAGGGCTTCGCCTAAGCTCTACAACGATATGACCGAGGTGGAATTTGGTGGCAGGGGGCACCGCACACGGCTAAGGAACGATCTCAAGGATCAACTTGTGTGTCTTGGGGTGTCCCCTGCCCCCGTATATAAAGGATGGAGGGAGGGAGGCTGGCCGGCCAAAGAGAGGGAGGCGCAGGAGGAGTCCTACTCCTACCGGGAGTAAGACTCCCCCCTCCAATCCTAGTCCAACTAGGAATCCTTAAAGGGGAGAGAGAGAGAGGTGGCCGGCCCCTCTCCTAGTCCTAATAGGACTAGGGAGAGGGGGGGAGGCGCAGCCCTATGTGGGCTGCCCTCTCACCTTTCCACTAAGGCCCATGTTGGCCCATTTGGCTCCCGGGGGGTTCCGGTAACCCTCCCGGTAATCCGGTAAAATCCCGATTTCACCCAGAACACTTCTGGTGTCCAAACATAGGCTTCCAATATATCAATCTTTATGTCTCGACCATTTAGAGACTCCTCGTCATGTCCGTTATCACATCCGGGACTCCGAACAACCTTCGGTACATCAAAATGCATAAACTCATAATAACTGTCATCGTAACGTTAAGCGTGCGGACCCTACGGTTCGAGAACATTGTAGACATGACCGAGACACATCTCCGGTCAATAACCAATAGCGGGACCTGGATGCCCATATTGGCTCCTACATATTCTACGAAGATCTTTATCGGTCAGACCGCATAACAACATACGTTGTTCCCTTTGTCATCGGTATGTTACTTGCCCGAGATTCGATCGTCGGTATCCGATACCTAGTTCAATCTCGTGACCGGCAAGTCTCTTTACTCGTTCCGTAATACATCATCCCGCAACTAACTCATTAGTTGCACTGCTTGCAAGGCTTAAGTGATGTGTATTACCGAGAGGGCCCAGAGATACCTCTCCGACAATCGGAGTGACAAATCCTAATCTCAAAATACGCCAACCCAACATCTACCTTTGGAGCCACCTGTAGTACTCCTTTATAATCACCCAGTTACGTTGTGACGTTTGGTAGTACCCAAAGTGTTCCTCCGGCAAACGGGAGTTGCATAATCTCATAGTTATAGGAACATGTATAAGTCATGAAGAAAAGCAATAGCAACATACTAAATGATCGGGTGCTAAGCTAATGGAATGGGTCATGTCAATCAGATCATTCAACTAATGATGTGACCTCGTTAATCAAATAACAACTCCTTGTTCATGGTTAGGAAACACAACCATCTTCGATTAACGAGCTAGTCAAAGTAGAGGCATACTAGTGACACTCTGTTGGTTTATGTATTCACACATGTATTATGTTTCCGGTTAATACAATTCTAGCATGAATAATAAACATTTATCATGATATAAGGAAATAAATAATAACTTTATTATTGCCTCTAGGGCATATTTCCTTCAGTCTCCCACTTGCACTAGAGTCAATAATCTAGATTACACAGTAATGATTCTAACACCCATGGAGCCTTGGTGCTGATCATGTTTTGCTCGTGGAAGAGGCTTAGTCAACGGGTCTGCTACATTCAGATCCGTATGTATCTTGCAAATCTCTATGTCTCCCACCTGGACTAGATCCCGGATGGAATTGAAGCGTCTCTTGATGTGTTTGGTCCTTTTGTGAAATCTAGATTCCTTTGCCAAAGCAATTGCACCAGTATTGTCACAAAAGATTTTCATTGGACCCGAGTCACTAGGTATGACACCTAGATCGGATATGAACTCCTTCATCCAGACTCCTTCATTCGCTGCTTCCGAAGCAGCTATGTATTCCGCTTCACATGTAGATCCCGCTACGACGCTTTGTTTAGAACTGCACCAACTGACAGCTCCACCGTTTAAAGTAAACACGTATCCGGTTTGCGATTTAGAATCGTCCGGATCAGTGTCAAAGCTTGCATCAACGTAACCTCTTACGGTGAGCTCTTTGTCACCTCCATATATGAAACATATCCTTAGTCCTTTTCAGGTATTTCAGGATTTTCTTGACTGCTGTCCAGTGATCCACTCCTGGATTACTTTGGTACCTCCCTGCTATACTTATAGCAAGGCACACATCAGGTCTGGTACACAGCATTGCATACATGATAGAGCCTATGGCTGAAGCATAGGGAACATCTTTCATTTTCTCTCTATCTTCTGCAGTGGTCGGGCATTGAGTCTGACTCAACTTCACACCTTGTAACACAGGCAAGAACCCTTTCTTTGCTTGATCCATTTTGAACTTCTTCAAAATCTTGTCAAGGTATGTGCTTTGTGAAAGTCCAATTAAGCGTCTTGATCTATCTCTATATATCTTTATGCCTAATATGTAAGCAGCTTCACCGAGGTCTTTCATTGAAAAACTTTTATTCAAGTATCCCTTTATGCTATCCAGAAATTCTATATCATTTCCAATCAGTAATATGTCATCCACATATAATATCAAAAATGCTACAGAGCTCCCACTCACTTTCTTGTAAATACAGGCTTCTCCAAAATTCTGTATAAAACCAAATGCTTTGCTCACACTATCAAAGCGTTTATTCCAACTCCGAGATGCTTGCACCAGTCCATAAATGGATCGCTGGAGTTTGCACACTTTGTTAGCTCCCTTTGGATCGACAAAACCTTCTGGTTGCATCATATACAACTCTTCTTCCAGAAATCCATTCAGGAATGCAGTTTTTACATCCATTTGCCAAATTTCATAATCATAAAATGCGGCAATTGCTAACATGATTCTGACAGACTTAAGCATCGCTACGGGTGAGAAAGTCTCATCGTAGTCAACTCCTTGAACTTGTCGAAAACCTTTTGCGACAAGTCGAGCTTTGTAGACAGTAACATTACCATCAGCGTCAGTTTTTTTCTTAAAGATCCATTTATTCTCAATTGCTTGCCGATCATCGGGCAAGTCAACCAAAGTCCATACTTTGTTCTCATACATGGATCCCATCTCAGATTTCATGGCTTCAAGCCACTTTGCAGAATCTGGGCTCACCATCGCTTCTTCATAGTTCGTAGGTTCATCATGATCTAGTAGCATGACTTCCAGAACAGGATTACCGTACCACTCTGGTGCGGATCTTACTCTGGTTGATCTACGAGGTACAGTAGTATCTTGATCTAAAGTTTCATGATCATCATCATTAACTTCCTCTCTTATTGGTGTAGGTCTCACAGAAACAGTTTTCTGTGATGTACTATTTCCCAATAACGGAGTAGGTACAGTTACCTCGTCAAGTTCTACTTTCCTCCCACTCACTTCTTTCGAGAAAAACTCCTTCTCAAGAAAGTTTCCGAATTTAGCAACAAAAGTCTTGCCTTCGGATCTGTGATAGAAGGTGTATCCAATAGTTTCCTTTGGATATCCTATGAAGACACATTTCTCCGATTTGGGTTCGAGCTTATCAGGTTGAAGCTTTTTCACATAAGCATCGCAGCCCCAAACTTTAAGAAACGACAACTTTGGTTTCTTGCCAAACCACAGTTCATAAGGCGTCGTCTCAACGGATTTTGATGGTGCCCTATTTAACGTGAATGCGGCCGTCTCTAAAGCATAACCCCAAAACGATAGCGGTAAATCAGTAAGAGACATCATAGATCGCACCATATCTAGTAAAGTACGATTACGACGTTCGGACACACCATTACGTTGTGGTGTTCCGGGTGGCGTGAGTTGCGAAACTATTCCACAATTTTTCAAATGTACACCAAACTCGTAACTCAAATATTCTCCTCCACGGTCAGATCGTAGAAACCTTATTTTCTTGTTACGATGATTTTCAACTTCACTCTGAAACTCTTTGAACTTTTCAAACGTTTCAGATTTGTGTTTCATTAAGTAGATATACCCATATCTGCTTAAATCATCTGTGAAAGTGAGAAAATAACGATATCCACCACGAGCCTCAATATTCATCGGACCACATACATCGGTATGTATGATTTCCAACAAATCTGTTGCTCTCTCCATAGTACCGGAGAACGGTGTTTTAGTCATCTTGCCCATGAGGCATGGTTCGCAAGTACCAAGTGATTCATAATCAAGTGGTTCCAAATGCCCATCAGTATGGAGTTTCTTCATGCGCTTTACACCGATATGACCTAAACGGCAGTGCCACAAATAAGTTGCACTATCATTATCAACTCTGCATCTTTTGGCTTCAACATTATGAATATGTGTATCACTACTATCGAGATTCATCAAAAATAGACCACTTTTCAAAGGTGCATGACCATAAAAGATATTACTCATATAAATAGAACAACCATTATTCTCTGATTTAAATGAATAACCGTCTCGCATTAAACAAGATCCAGATATAATGTTCATGCTCAACGCTGGCACCAAATAACAATTATTTAGGTCTAATATTAATCCCGAAGGTAGATGTAGAGGTAGCGTGCCGACCGCGATCACATCGACTTTGGAACCGTTTCCCACGCGCATCGTCACCTCGTCCTTTGCTAGTGTCCGCTTATTCTGTAGTCCCTGTTTCGAGTTGCAAATATTAGCAACAGAACCAGTATCAAATACCCAGGTGCTACTGCGAGCATTAGTAAGGTACACATAAATAACATGTATATCACATATACCTTTGTTCACCTTGCCATCCTTCTTATCCGCCAAATACTTGGGGCAGTTCCGCTTCCAGTGACCAGTCTGCTTGCAGTAGAAGCACTCAGTTTCAGGCTTAGGTCCAGACTTGGGTTTCTTCTCTTGAGCAGCAACTTGCTTGCTGTTCTTCTTGAAGTTCCCCTTCTTCTTCCCTTTGCCCTTTTTCTTGAAACTAGTGGTTTTGTTAATCATCAACACTTGATTCTCCTTCTTGATTTCTACCTCCGCAGCTTTCAGCATTGCGAAGAGCTCGGGAATAGTATTGTTCATCCCTTGCATATTATAGTTCATCACAAAGCTCTTGTAGCTTGGTGGCAGTGATTGGAGAATTCTGTCAATGACGCAATCATCCGGAAGTGTAACTCCCAATTGAATCAAGTGATTATTATACCCAGACATTTTGAGTATATGCTCACTGATAGAACTGTTCTCCTCCATCTTGCAGCTATAGAACTTATTGGAGACTTCATATCTCTCAATCCGGGCATTTGCTTGAAATATTAACTTCAACTCCTGAAACATCTCATATGCTCCATGACGTTCAAAACGTCGTTGAAGTCCCGGTTCTAAGCCGTAAAGCATGGCACACTGAACTATTGAGTAGTCATCAGCTTTGCTCTGCCAGACGTTCATAACTTCTGGTGTTGCTCTTGCAGCAGGCCTGGCACTCAGCGGTGCTTCCAGGACGTAATTCTTCTGTGCAGCAATGAGGATAATCCTCAAGTTACGGACCCAGTCCGTGTAATTGCTACCATCATCTTTCAACTTTGCTTTCTCAAGGAATGCATTAAAATTCAACGGAACAACAGCACGAGCCATCTATCTACAATCAACATAAACAAGCAAGATACTATTAGGTACTAAGTTCATGATAAATTTAAGTTCAGTTTAATCAAATTTACTTAAGAACTCCCACTTAGATAGACATCCCTCTAATCCTCTAAGTGATCACGTGATCCAAATCAACTAAACCATAACCGATCATCACGTGAGATGGAGTAGTTTTCAATGGTGAACATCAATATGTTGATCATATCTACTATATGATTCACGCTCGACCTTTCGGTCTCCGTGTTCCGAGGCCATATCTGTATATGCTTGGCTCGTCAAGTATAACCTGAGTATTCCGCGTGTGCAACTGTTTTGCACCCGTTGTATTTGAACGTAGAGCCTATCACACCCGATCATCACGTGGTGTCTCAGCACGAAGAACTTTTGCAACGGTGCATACTCAGGGAGAACATTTCTTGATAATTTAGTGAGAGATCATCTTATAATGCTACCGTCAATCAAAGGAAGATAAGATGCATAAAAGGATAAACATCACATGCAATCAATATAAGTGATATGATATGGCCATCATCATCTTGTGCTTTGTGATCTCCATCTCTGAAGCACCGTCATGATCACCATCGTCACCGGCGCGACACCTTGATCTCCATCGTAGCATCGTTGTCGTCTCGCCAATCTTATGCTTCCACGACTATCACTACCGCTTAGTAATAAAGTAAAGCATTACATCGCGATTGCATTGCATACAATAAAGCGACAACCATATGGCTCCTGCCAGTTGCCGATAACTCGGTTACAAAACATGATCATCTCATACAATAAAATCAGCATCATGCCTTGACCATATCACATCACAACATGCCCTGCAAAAACAAGTTAGACGTCCTCTACTTTGTTGTTGCAAGTTTTACATGGCTGCTACGGGCTTAAGTAAGAACTCATCTCACCTACGCATCAAAACCACAACGATAGTTCGTCGAATAGACTCCGTTTTAACCTTCTCAAGGACCGGGCGTAGCCACACTTGGTTCAACTAAAGTTGGAGAGACAGTCTTCCGCAAGCCATCTATGTGCAAAGCACGTCGAGGGAACCGGTCTCGCGTAAGAGTACGCATAAGGTTGGTCCGGATCGTCTCGTCCAACAATACCGCCGAACCAAAGTATGACATGCTGGTAGGCAGTATGACTTGTATCGCCCACAACTCACTTGTGTTCTACTCGTGCATATAACATCAAACCATAAAAACCTAGGCTCGGATGCCACTTTTGGGGAACATAGTAATTTTGAAAATTTTCCTACACACACGCAAGATCATGGTGATGCATAGCAACAAGGGGGAGAGTATTGTCTACGTACCAACGCAGACCGACTGCGGAAGCGATCTCACAACATAGAGGAAGTAGTCGTACGTCTTCTTCCCGATCCGACCGATCCAAGCACCGTTACTCCGGCACCTCCGAGTTCTTAGCACACGTTCAGCTCGATGACGATCCTCGGGCTCCGATCCAGCAAAGCGTCGAGGAAGAGTTCCGTCAGCACAACGGCGTGGTGACGATCTTGATGTACTACCGACGCAGGGCTTCGCCTAAGCTCTACAACGATATGACCGAGGTGGAATTTGGTGGCAGGGGGCACCGCACACGGCTAAGGAACGATCTCAAGGATCAACTTGTGTGTCTTGGGGTGTCCCCTGCCCCCGTATATAAAGGATGGAGGGAGGGAGGCTGGCCGGCCAAAGAGAGGGAGGCGCAGGAGGAGTCCTACTCCTACCGGGAGTAAGACTCCCCCCCTCCAATCCTAGTCCAACTAGGAATCCTTAAAGGGGAGAGAGAGAGAGGTGGCCGGCCCCTCTCCTAGTCCTAATAGGACTAGGGAGAGGGGGGGAGGCGCAGCCCTATGTGGGCTGCCCTCTCACCTTTCCACTAAGGCCCATGTTGGCCCATTTGGCTCCCGGGGGGTTCCGGTAACCCTCCCGGTAATCCGGTAAATTCCCGATTTCACCCGGAACACTTCCGGTGTCCAAACATAGGCTTACAATATGTCAATCTTTATGTCTCGACCATTTAGAGACTCCTCGTCATGTCCGTGATCACATCCGGGACTCCGAACAACCTTCAGTACATCAAAATGCATAAACTCATAATAACTGTCATCGTAACGTTAAGCGTGCGGACCCTACGGTTCGAGAACATTGTAGACATGACTGAGACACATCTCCGGTCAATAACCAATAGCGGGACCTGGATGCCCATATTGGCTCCTACATATTCTACGAAGATCTTTATCGGTCAGACCGCATAACAACATACGTTGTTCCCTTTGTCATCGGTATGTTACTTGCCCGAGATTCGATCGTTGATATCCGATACCTAGTTCAATCTCGTTACTGGCAAGTCTCTTTACTCGTTCCGTAATACATCATCCCGCAACTAACTCATTAGTTGCACTGCTTGCAAGACTTATGTGATGTGTATTACCGAGATGGCCCAGAGATACCTCTCCGACAATCGGAGTGACAAATCCTAATCTCGAAATACGCCAACCCAACATCTACCTTTGGAGCCACCTGTAGTACTCCTTTATAATCACCCAGTTACGTTGTGACGTTTGGTAGTACCCAAAGTGTTCCTCCGGCAAACGGGAGTTGCATAATCTCATAGTTATAGGAACATGTATAAGTCATGAAGAAAAGCAATAGCAACATACTAAACGATCGGGTGCTAAGCTAATGGAATGGGTCATGTCAATCAGATCATTCAACTAATGATGTGACCTTGTTAATCAAATAACAACTCTTTGTTCATGGTTAGGAAACACAACCATCTTCGATTAACGAGCTAGTCAAAGTAGAGGCATACTAGTGACACTCTGTTGGTTTATGTATTCACACATGTATTATGTTTCCGGTTAATACAATTCTAGCATGAATAATAAACATTTATCATGATATAAGGAAATAAATAATAACTTTATTATTGCCTCTAGGGCATATTTCCTTCAGGGGCTGCAACTAACTCATGGTGCTTTTGATGTGAGAGGCTTTGCCACTTCTAGATTGACTACACCTTCCCTCTATGTTCTCCCCGTATAAGCAAGAAGGGCAGGCGACCATCTACTGCACCTTCCCCACCCTAGTTCTACAATTTCAAATGACGTGACATGGTATCTATGGGGTAGTTGTAGGGGAATAGAACACTATAAAGATGACATGACATCACCAACGAGAGTGCAGCGGAGTGGAAGAAGGTGTTGGTGATGATATGATGATTCCCGCACGTAGGTTATACCTCCTAGCCACAAGAATTATTCCACCGATCAAGACTCCAAGTAGACGATCCCTATGCGGTATCCAGATGTCCAAAATTAGTGATTCGGTGACACTTCGTCATCCGGGATAAAATACACTAAAAGAAATGAGAGGGAGAAGAGCCTACTGGTGATCCATCTAGTTCAAACTAGACAGTAGAGACAGGGCACACTAGTTATGCAGGGGGTAGATCCAAAGGGACTTTTGGACCCTCCCACATATTTACATGCGGCCCATGAGGGGTGGCCGACTTCGAAAGGGGGCTCCCCCTTTGGTTGGCCAAACCAGGGGAGGAGGAGTCCTCCTAGGAGTCCACCCCCATCTTGCTCCCAAGTCTATAGGGGGCACATTATTGCGCCTTTAGGGACCATGTGGTTGCCACCCATTGGGCCGACCAAGGGGAAGTCCCATAGCACCCCTTGTAATATTCCTTCCAGAACCGTCTAGTGCGTTCTAGAAATTTTTGGATGCTTCGAGGCACTCCCGGGACACACCCGGAACCATCCCGAACACTTCTGAAACCATACAGAGCTCTTCTGGTGTCATTCTCTGATATCTATAGTATCCTAGTTCTCAAATAAATCGCTAGTTGTTAAGCGTGTGACCCTGTAAGTTCGGCAATATGTGGACATGACCCGGAACACCTTCCGGTCAATAATCAACAGATGAGATATGGACACTGATGTTAATTTCCACATATACATGAGGACCTTTATCGAGTGAACCTTTTCTTTCTGCATAAATTTTCCTTTGCTTCAAGATATGTTACAAAACCCGAGGCAAGACTTATTAGTATCAAATACCAAATTATCCTTGTTACCATTTTTTAATCTTTTCTTGTGTCCGTATTCTAGTATCCCACCGATCAATAATACACTTTCCTTTGGTGGCACGATGATGGAAACTATAACACTGGGTGGGAGTAGAGAGTATCTCTCCATCATTGAAGGATCAAATCTCAGTCTTGAATTGTCAAGAACCTTTGCATAGTTTTTTGGTGTATGCTACTTGTGAGATGCATTGGGTTTCCTCGAAGAAGAGAGGATGAAGCAGTTGTCGGATTTCGGGTTCCGGCAGACCCTTGAGGTTCGAACACTGGGGTGCGCACGGAGATTGCGCCTTCAACCTCTCCATCTCAGTGGGATCTAAACTACTAAAAGAACTGCACAAGAGACACAAGATTTATACTGGTTCGGGCCACCGAGGTGGTGTAATACCCTACTCCAGTGTGTGGTGGATGCATTGCCTCTTGGGGCTGCTGATGATGAACAATACAAGGAAGAACAGCCTCACGCGGGTCTATTCTTTGCTGGTGTGACGAACTACTGGGAGGAGTTCAGTCACCTCTCTCTCTCCCTCTCTACCTGCTGGCCGGATCCACTCGCCGAACCGAACCCTCTACTCTGTGTGCCTTCTTATGAAAACCAAACCGAACCCCCGAACCGACCCCCCTGCTATGTGGATGGACAATCCCTATTTATAGTGGCCCTGGTCCTCTTCCCAAATATCGAGCGGGAAGGAAGCCAACAATGGCGGGTTAATTTGAAGGGGGACAGCAAGTACTCTTATCCTGACTAAAGGTGGTCTTCGCATGTGAAAGACTCTGCGGTGACGCCGTGCTGGGCTCCATGGTGACCTCTGTCTCATAGTCCGCTTGGTCCTGGTCTCGTTGCACCGAAATGGCAACCTTTGCCTGATGCCTCGGTACTCCGCGGCTACGCTTGCCCCCTTTGCACCAAAGAGGAAAGAAGGACGCTGCGCGCGCTGGCACCCGCCTGGTGCCCTGAGTCGTCATGGCTTGCATCATGGGCACCTCACGAGGTACCCCGCCTTGAACTCTCCGCCTCCTCATGAGCCAGCCTGACGAGGCTATGCCTGAGGATGCACCGTGTCGTCCGCCTCGCGAGGCTTGGCCCCTCGCGAGGGTCTTGAGTCTTGTGTTGATGAAGATGGGCCGGGCTGGGCCCCCACTTGAGCCACGCCGCAGGCCGCAGGCAGGCAAGTCTGGGGACCCCCGTTCCCAGAACGCCGATAGTAGCCCCGGGGCCCAAGGCGCGCACGGACTTGGCCGTGCCGAGAGGCGAAAGGGCAAGGGCGACGCGCCGCGGGCCCTAACAGCCTACGGCCTTGGACGCCGCGTGGCGATTGACTGGACGTGGGCGTCTCCACTTCCCCATGACGCCTTGGTGATCATGCAAGTTGGACAAGTCCCTGCATGCAGATCGTGTTATGATTACCTGCGATCGTGGAGGCCTCATCCATGCCCCGAAGCTGTGGACAAAGAGGATGTGACCGCGGTTCTCCAATCTCTGGTCAGGGGCGAGGTGGTAGGGCCGAAGGGCACTCCCAAGCCCTTGTTCCTTTGTGACAACTGGAAGCGGGTGGTGAAGTCCATGCCTGTTTTCAACGGGGACGGGCTCGTGCCCGTGGCGTCTTCTGGAGGTCCGGTGGACGTGCCCTCCGGCGACTCCAGCGAGGAGGAGGGCAAAGAGGAGCGGGGAGAGGGGCCCGACTCTGGGGCGACCGACGGAGAGTCGAGGGCTCCCCTCCCTCGGCGCTCGCCCCGTACTCTCCGCCTTTCGCCGAGCGATGATGATGATGATGATGATGATGATGGTGATGATGATGATGATGTGCTGGGCAGCGGGAGCTCGCCCCCGATCCCAAAGAAGGACAGGACCGGGCTGATCCCCCGCGGGTCTGCCCCTACCCCGAGGCAGTCCGCAGTCGGGCCTTCTGCTTCCAAGGTCGACCCTTCCAGCCGGCTGTTTGGCTTGAAGTTGGGCCGGAAGCTGCCCGAGCTCACCTGCGACGACCCGTAAGCGCTTGATCCTTGTTCTTTTGTTTCTTGTTCCGCCGACAAGGCTTGATGATTGCTTCTCTTGAGTAGGCGTCCGCCCGTGGCGAAGAAGCCGAAGGGGGCTCCTGACGTCCCACCTGCGGCGACGCCTTCGCCTGCAGGGGAGGGAGATCGTGACGCGCGGGCCTCCCCTGCCCGCGCATCCTTGCGAGGCTTGGCTGAGCTGGCTGGGGCGAGCTCAGCCCCCATGGCCCAAGTGACTCCTGAGGTGCCCTCGTCTGGCGCCACTGCTACAGCTGTGGAGGCGCAGCGGGCTCCGCCTCGGGACACTACGGCCTCGCCGCCGATACCTTCTCCTCCCGTTCTATTGGCCGTTGCTTCCTCAGCTCCTCCTGTTGTCCTGGAGCGTGCCGATGCTACCCCGTCTTCTTCTTCCATCTTGGAGCGTGCCGCTGCTGAACTGGACCGGCTGCGGCAGGACCTTCTCGGCGCCGACCCTTGCCTAGTGGCCGGCCGCCTGGAACTGGCTTCGGGGTGGATTCGCTCTGATGCTTTGATTCGGGCGGCGCTGGCTCAGGCCTCAACGGCCTGTGACGAAGAGAGGGAGGCCGTCCTCTAGGCGAAGGCTGCTCGAGACGCGGCCCTGGGAGAGGTGGTTGAGGTCCGCGGCCGTTGCAAGGCGCTGGAGGACGAGTTGCAAGGCCTACGGGGCCAGCTTGCGGAGGAGGTCCGCCTGTGCCAAGAGCTGGAGAGGGGGGCGAAGGCGCGTGAGGCGATGCTCGACGATTTGGAGGCCAAGCTCAAGAAACGCCGCGACCACCTAGGCGCGTTGAAGAAGGAGCTAGAGGTGATGAAGGCCGAGCTGGACGCCAAGGCTCAGGTCCTCGCCGAGGATCGCGTGGCCTTCACAGACATGGAGAAGGACGCCCGCGCTTCGCTGAAGATGCTTTACGAGAGCGGCCTGGACAGCCCGCTAGCTGGTGACGAGGACGGCCCCGCCAAGCTGCTTCCCTTCCTGGTTAAGTCTCTTGGAGATGTCGCCCTTGGCATCAGCCCTGCAGCCGAGGCCGAGGCGCACGTCCTGTCTTCGGCTGCGCTGATGCGGGTCTTCGCCCACATCTACCTCCGCGATCCCAACGCCGACCTCGACGGCCTGCTAGAACCGGTGAGCGGCGAGGGTGCTGCCGTCGCTGTTGAAGCCGTGAAGGGGCGCGCGGAGGCGCTGCTGGAGAAGTTCCGGGCCTTCAGCACCAGGCCGAAGCAAGAGGCTGCCGACCCTGCCGTTCCACGAGGCGAAGCCACCGCCGACAAGTGACTATGTTCCATCCCTGCTCTTCTTTCAGTTCCTGCACATGCATCACGCCTCGGGGAGGCATTTAAACTTGTGTTTGGCATTGAGATGACAGTATGGACTGTAATATTTGCTTTTAAATTCCTTGGATTTTTATGCTTTTCTTCTCTACTTGCTTGTGTTCTACGCCGGCAGAGCCCGGCCCCGCGCATGCCTCACCCAGCATTAGCCCCGACTGGAAACCAGGACGGGACCAAAGGATTGAGGGGCCATGTGACAAGTTAGGCTCCTGAGTCGCGATGCTCAGGAGTCCCCCTTGGCGCGCGAACAACAAGTAGTGAAGCGTGATGTAGGCATGTCTTCCGTTCTACGTCTGCAGAGCCCGACTCCGCGCGTACCTCACCCAGCATAGCCTTTCAGAACTAAGGAGTGAGGGGCTACGGAGCCAGTTAGGCCCCAGAGTCGCGATGCTCAGGAGTCCCCCTTGACGCGCGAACAGCGGGTGATGAGGCGAGATGTAAGCGTGGCTACCGTTCTACGTCTGCAGAGCCCGGCCCCGCGCGTACCTCACCCAGCATAGCCTTTCGGAACTAAGGAGTGAGGGGCTACGGGACCAGTTAGGCTCCTGAGTTGCGATGCTCAGGAGTCCCCCTTGACGCGCAAATGGCCTTCGTACCTTGGCTCCACTCGGGGAGAGACGCGCGATGAACCAGGCCTGAGGGGCCTGGCCGGGCGGCGTACGTCTGGGCGTGACCCAGCCGTAGCCCCCGTGCCCAGCCCCCTCGCGCGGCACTCCCGAGGGGAGGCGTTGCGATGGGGCCAGCCTCTGAGCTCTGGGCTCCCTGAGGTTAATGCGTCCTGGAGGCCACCCTTAGTTGTTTATCACCAGCGCGGAGCATAGCGCTTCCGTATGTGTACGGGCATAGCCGCTCCTTGGCAGTGTCGTCCGCCAGTGCAGAGCATGGTGCTTCCACTGGTACGTGGGAAGGGGCTCCCCTCCGAGAGGAGCCCCCGGGGCGTATATAGCCCCGCCCTGACACGTGACCGGCACGGTAGGGCTAGGTGAGGTGTATCTGGGCACCCGTGAGCCAGCGCGGGACTCACGAGGCCCTACCTCTGGGCGGGTTGCGCCCGGCACTGGGCCATATCTTGAGATGTGTTCCTGCAAAATTCGGTTAGATGCCGGTACTCTACGTCCTCGGGTCCCGGCCCTCGAGCTTGTCTCAGCCGTCGCTGGTATGCCAGGTCGCGATGCCGTGGACAAGGCCAGAGGGTGAGGGCTGGAGAGCCAGTAAGAGCCCTGAGTTGTGATGCTCAGGCACCCCCCCTTTAACGTGCAAGTAGTCAACATGGAGGAGAAGGGATGCCGCAGACGGGCATCATGCAATCAAGCGTGATAGGCAAATGCATAGTTGGAAATGAACACGATGGAGATACACGCCGCTGGGCCTGGCCCAAGTGGCTTGGGGATGATGCAGCCCGAGGGGCGCCCCCAATCAAGGCAAACTAAAGACCGAAAGGTAAATGTAGATACATGCCGCGGGGACGGACCCACGCGGCCTGGGAGTGATGCAACCCTGGGAGGGCGTTCCCAGCTGGCAATGAGGCTTGGAAGATGTCACCTAAGAATGTCGTTGGCGAAGTGGCGTTGGTGCAGTAGGCTCGGTGGGCTCCGGAAGCCGATCCTCACGAGCCTCCAGGCCCCGGGGCCTCGGGAGGTTCCGGAGGCACTGGTGACTCCTCGCGAGCTGTCTTCATCTCCGCCATGGCCGCGGAGCGCCTGTCTTCTTGAGCCTCCATGATGCCCCTCATGAGGCGCTGGTATGCCGCAGCCATGCTCGGCAGGCCGTAAGGCATGCGAACATAGCTGTGGGGTGGACCTCCGCATCGCCCCACTTGCGAGGGCCAGAGGCGCTCCGTTGTGGCGATCTGATTGAGCCCTGGTACGTCGACGCAGACGCGCAGCCCACCATCCTCGCCTAGATGTGGGGCCACCGCTGGTGAACAATGGCAACCCCTCATGATCCTTGACTCCTACTGTTCTTGAATGGCCTTGCTGACGAACTCGTGCTGGTCCGGCCTTCCTTGCTTGGCTCCTTCCCGGGGGAAACGTGCCACGAAGCACGCTTCCACATGGTGCCCAAGCGCCTCCCTCGTGACCCTGGCTAGGTCGGTTGCCCTCCAGGTGAGAGCCCCCGAGCCCTGCCGGAGGAGGGCACCGGGCGCGCTTCCCTATGCGATGGAAGGAGGGCCCCCCTGGGCAGACACGAGCCCTGAAGGGCCTGCCTCCTGAGGGGCCGAGCCTGACGATGTCTTCTTCTTCTTGGGGGTGGTGTCACACCCTAGCTAGATTATGCATTAGAGTGTGCATCATGTTTACATTCATCAGAAATTGAAATGGGGAAAGCAGAACCCCCAGCACCCCCCCTGAAATCAACTAGGGTATACTAAAAATAAATTCAATGAACCTGAAATGCCCTTCAAAATGTTCACCCTCTTTGCCTTGGGAAAAATGGTGCATATAATTTTAGGTCAACAAAAGGGGCATTGACTTAATTCATAAATATTTTCAGGATTTTATAAAATGATTTAGTATTTAAACTAAATCAAAACAGAATGAATTAGGAAAAGAACAGAGGCTCACCTGGACCTTACCTGGCCCACCTGTAGCCCATCCACCTGGCCCAGCGCCAGGCCACCAGCGGCCCAGCCCACCAGGCCGTTGCCAGTCGCCCCCTAGCTCCTGCCAGGAGGACGAAGGGCGTGTGCTCGCGGTGCGCCAGCACGTGCACGGCCACCGACGGCCACCTCCTGCTTCGGCCGCCTCCCCGACGTCGCTTTGGACGCCACGCACCCCCCCTGGCCCTCTCATTCCCCCTCCCCCGTGCTCATCCCCTCCTCTGCTCTCTCTCCCGCGCAACCGCCATGAGCCCGAGAGCGCCGACGAGAACCACCACGGCTACCGCCTCCCCCTCGCTTCCCTGACCAGCTTAGAGGCTCCGCCTCGACCCCGTCTTCCTCCTCACCGAACCACGCCCCGCCGGAAGCCCTGCATCGTCGATTTCAAGCTCATCTTCAAGCTTCGGCACCGACGATCGCCGCCATCGATTCGCTTGCTCCAGTGCCTCCCCGAGCTTGCCGAGGCCACCGCTGCACCCGCTGTGAGCTCCTGTCTCGTTTCCCCCTCTCCCCTGGCTCATTTTCTTCCTCTAACACCGATGCCCGTCGGAACCGAGAGCTCTTCGCCGCCGGCCATGCCGCCACCGTGACCACAGCCGTGCAAGCTCGCAACTGAGCGCGCCATCGTGCTCAGCACGTTCCCAGGAGTCGACCGCGACCACCCGCGACTCCTGCCGCTCCCTACAACGCCGATCCGCTCAACTCCCGAACTCCGGCCGCCGCGCAAGTTGCCCCCGCCGTCGGTTTAGGCCACTAGGGCTGCTGCCGTGTGCACAGATGGATGCGGGCGAGTCCCAGCTCCGCGTAGATGCCCTTCGCTGGCCATTTGGTCGCCGGAGGAGGATTTCCGAGCCCCTCCGCCGTCTCTGGCCTTGCCGGCGACGAGCCGGGGTCAACTCCGGCGTGTTTTGACCCCGGGTCGGCTGGGTTGACTCCCCCCTGACTCACTGACGTGTGGGCCCAGGCGCCTGCCTAATTACTGTTAGTTAATTAGTGCTAATAAAATTAGCTAAATAGTGAGCCACTGACATGCGGGCCCGCCCGGCTAACTAAGTTAGTTAGGGTTAACTAACTTAGTTAGTTGATTGTGTCACTGACCAGTGGACCCCACTGGTCAGGTTTGACCTGGAGGCGCCCAGTTGACCTGCTGACATCAGGGTGATGTCATGCTGACGCAATAACTCCTTTTCTGGATTTAATTTTATATAGAAAATTCCAGAAAATTGCCTAAACTTCAAAAATTCATAGAAATTCAACCATAACTCCAAATGAGACAAATTATATATGAAAAATTATCAGAAAAATTCAAGGAATCCATCTGTACCATTTTCATGCTTGTTTGAACAATGCTTGTCCTCTGTTTTGGACAAAACAAATAAAGGGCATTTGAATAATCATATATGGGGTTGGAATTTGAATCTTGTACTCAAACCAACTTCATTTAAATCATAGCTAGTTGCATTAGCTCAAGACACATCCATATTGCCATGTCATAGCATGCATCATATTGTTGCATATCGTCATGTGTTGATTGTGCTCGGTTGTGTTCTTCGTGGTAGGTTCTGCCTCCGAGGATATTCACGAGTATCCAACTGAAGGGCAGTATCCCGTTACCACTCCATCAGGCAAGCAACCATTGATCATTCCGATACAACCCATGTTCTCGCTCCTGCTCTTGTTTACTGCATTAAGACAACACGATTCAAACTGCTGTGTGCTACGGTAGTTGAACCCTTATCCTCTGCATGACCTGTCATTGCCACAGTAACTAGATGAAACCCACTAGCATGTGTAGGAGTTGATTGAGCCATGTTTTGTGATTCCTACCTTGCTATGCCTGCTATGCTTAGAGTTGTGTCAGGTCTGGTTCATCTGGGTGATGGGCTAGAGTGAAATGCTCGTGTCAGTAATATGTGGGATGTGTTGAACATGTTTTGGTAAAGGTATCGATGAGAGGCCATGTAGGAGTACATGGTGGGTTGTTTCATTGAGGCCGTCCATAAGAACTGAGATCTGTATGTGTGATTTAAGATGCGGTTACTACCGTACATTGGGCCCGAAACAAATGGACCCTCTCGGCTTCTTAGCCACCCTAGTACTCTGTCCAGGAGTTGCAAATAGTTTCTGGTGTTTGTAGGATATGTGTTGGCGGCCGTGCGTAGCGCTGACCCTAGGGGTGGGCTATGTTGCGGTAGATACACCGTGGCACGGTGTACCGAGTCACCCGTTTGGTCTCTCGGGAACCCTGTTCACATCGTTCGGGGCCGTATGTGGAAACCTCGGCGGACTCCCTGCGGATGGAACCTGGATAGGCGATAACCTGGACTAGGGGCTTAGGTGTTTAGGTAGGCCGTGGCCGACACCCTCGCTGGGCTTCCGCTTGAAGGTTGCCGAGTACATGTCGTGTAGACGGCGGTAAGCGGTGAAAGCGTGTATGACGAAGTACACCCCTGCAGGGTATAAAACTATTCGAATAGCCGCGTCCGCGGTAAAGGACTACTTGGTTGCCTATACAGTTCATAGACAAGTTAATGGATACTACTAAAAGACTCAAGATAAGTGTGAGTACCGAGGATGGCCCCCTCGCAGGATACGAGGGAGGATCCACGGTGGAGTATTGTGATGGTGAGTAGTGGACTCATGTGCGAAAACTATTTTGCTAAAAGATTCCGTAGGATAGCTTAGCCAAGAGTCAAAGCTGGCTTGCTGCATAAACCCCACCACCTTCTTGAGAATGAGCATGTACAGTAGGTTCTGATGTAAGACTTGTTGAGTACCTTTGTACTCATGTTTGCTTATTTATTGTTTTCAGACGACAACACTGCCCCCTCCGATGGGTTTTACGTAGACCTTGACGTCAACGAGTGACTAGCCACCCAGGTGGTGATCCAGGCCATGGAGGGCCCTATGTAGATAGACAGGCTTCGAGAAGCCTTCTTTCTTTCTAGAGTCTGTACTCAGACTAGTTGCTTCCGCATGTGCTTGTATGACTGTATGACTTGAGTGTCGGGTCATGTGACCCCTACCTGTATGGATATGTTATGTATGGCTCCCTGGAGCCCTTTAAATAAAGTACTTGAGTTGTAGAGTTTTGTTGTGATGCCATGTTGTATGTACTCATATCGAGCATATTGTATGTATGATTGAAATGCTTGGTATGGGTGGGATCCGACAATCTAGTTGTTTGTCCTTCGCAGCCTTTCTTATGGGGAAATGTAGTCTAGTGCTCCTCGAGCCATAGTAGTCCGCTACAGCCCGGTTCACCGGAGTCCTGCTAGCCCAGCACTACTGTTCAGGACACTTGACTGGCCGGCATGTGTTTCACTTCGTCCCTATGTCTGTCCCTTCGGGGAAATGTCACGCGGTGATCTCCGGAGTCCTGTCTAGCCTGCTACAGCCCGGGATCCCCTGGAGTCCTGTTAGCCCAGTGCTACAGCCCGGAATCACTCGTTGATGACCGACATGTTCGTTGTGATTCATGTATGCATGTCTCCATAGGTCTATGCCGCCTTGGGTTCATGACTAGCCATGTCGGCCCGGGTTCTCGGTCATATGGATGCTAGCGACATTGTCATATACGCGAGCCAAAAGGCGCAAACGGTCCCGGGCCATGGTAAGGCGACACCCGTGGGATACCGTGCGTGAGGCCGCAAAGTGATATGAGGTGTTACCGGCTAGATCGATGTGGCTTAGAATCGGGGTCCTGACAGCGTTGGCATCAGAGTCGGACTGCCTGTAGGTTCGTTCAGCCAAACTGGTCGATGTCGAGTCTAGAAATGCTTTAGTTATATGTAAGGGAATTGATTGTGGGAGGGAACGTAAGGATCTTTTACTCCTTTACCCTATGCTTCTGATCTGAGTCATTCTCTTCTCATTCAACGTGGGTTAAGGACTAGGCTCTCTTCTTCTATCAGGTTCACGTGTTACTAATCCGTAGTAGTTTATAGGATTATTGCTACGAGTTCCAGTCCAGTTTCTACTATTTTAGTACGTGGCTATTTGAATCAGAACCTTGATATGATGCTGTTGAGCGGTATTGTGAACTGTTGTGGATGTCTCAAATCTTTTCTGAGCATTTACAGCCGTTATGCTGCCCAATTTTCCCTAGGAATTCTGATGTCTTTGTCTTGTGGTTGTGCTTTCAGATGGCCAACCAGTCTAAAAATCAAGTGGTTCGCCTGACTAGGTGCCTCGACGTGCCCGGTCATACTGCTATGTTGGTCCGGGTCATGATCGAGACAGGATACCGTTGGTATCCCGAATACACTGTTGAAGAGCAGTTCCGCGACTTTAATCAAAGCCAGTATTTATGCACCGTCAGGATATTTCCTTCCTATCCTGGATCTACCGAGCCCCTTCACTGTTCCTATGGACTCGGAGTTACCATTGAGATGGCTGTGCAGGATGCTGCCTATTCCATGATGACCATCTTGCGAGTCCGGACTGGCCTGCTTCGGAACACTGACTTCCGTTACATGCCAGCTTCACTTCCGGGAGCGCAGGGGTATCTTCAGGCTATCTATGCTGACTCCACTCAGGAGGACTCATTAACTCGTACCACCGCTGAGATGCTCGAAGATAAGGACCGAGAGAATCGGGCCTTGAGGCTGGAGCTCTTCAATACCCGTGCTGATCATTGGGCCACATTGACTTGGTTTGCACCCGCGGTGCAAGCTGGATGTATGGATACCAGGGATCTGTATCCTGTGAGAGCAGCCCTGCCAGACATGGTGGATTGGCGTGATGTGGGAGGCATCACCCCACCCCTTGGTCCCCGCAGGCCACCGTTTGTTGGTCCAAGACCTCATCCTAGCCCCTATGGTCCACAGGTTCCTCAGGACCGTCTATTTCCGGATGATCACGTTGAACTTCCAGGCTATGGAGGTGACTTCTATGAGGACTACTACGGAGCTATCTGAGTTAGTAGTAGTACCACTAGTGGTGTAGTAGTTGTATCTCCACTGTCCTGTGTGACTTGTGGAATACGACTTGGTGTGTAATCGATTCCGGAAGTGTAGACAAATAATGTATAGGGACTCGGAATGCCTCCGATGAGATGTAACGTCTACCTTCATAGTTGTACTGTAGCATGGGCTTGTACTAAACTATGTATGACGAGTATGACCGTTGGTGTATATATGGCAGTTTTATATTACCATGGCATACGAATGAGCATCTCTGCATTCCGCGTTATCCTTTACATTCTGCACTTCCCTGTTAAGTTTGAGCCATCCTTGTCTAAACCATTGTCTTGTTTTCCTCCTAGGATGGTCAACACCCGCGGCAACCCTGCTGCCCCGGAGCAGGGGGAAGCCAATGCAGCTAGAGGTGAAAATTTGCCTCATCCGCCTTCCCTGGCTGAAGTGATGCTGGAGGCGGAAAGGAACAAGCGTGAGACCAACCGCCTGTTGGAGCGGATTGAGCAGAACACTGCACGCCACCCACGGAATGACCTGGTGTCAATCAACGACTTTATCAAGCTGTACCCACCAAAGTTTAACCATTCCGTCGAGCCTCTCGATGCGGATGATTGGCTTCGCAGCATCACCCACAAGCTACGTTCTGCCAACGTAGCTGAAGCCAACAAGGTTACCTATGCTGCTTATCATCTCGAGGGCCCCGCTAGCCATTGGTGGGAAAACTACGAAGCTATGCGCCCGGTCGGCCAAATCACTACCTGGGCTGATTTCAGCGAGGCTTTCCGTGAGCATCACATTCCGGAAGGTCTTATGGATCGCAAGAGGGAGGAGTTCTGCAACTTCACCCAAGGAAGGCTGACTGTGGATGCATATAGCCGAGAATTTGGGAACCTGGCACGCTATGCTCCTGAAGAGGTTTCTACTGACGCCAAGAAGCAGGCAAGGTTCCGCAAGGGACTTAGCCCTGAGCTTCGCCGCGATCTCCGTCTGCACGAGTGCACATCCTTCCAGAAGCTGGTCAATAAAGCTATCAGTGCTGAGATAGGCCAGACTGATTATGACGCTTCACGCAAGCACTCCCGTGATTTTGGGTCTTCATCCGGCTCTGGAGCTCAGAAGCGCCGGGTGTGGATTCCAAGCACCGCACTGCCACCCAGATTCACCCCGAGGCCATCCTTTGAGGCGCCTCGTCCCAACCAGCAATTTGCACCGCCCAAGCCCTATGGTGGCCCCGCTGCTAATGTTGCTCCACGCCCCACTGTGGTAACATGCTTCAAGTGTGGAGAACCGGGTCACTATAGTCGAGAGTGTCCCCAGAACAACCGCATTCAAGCTGGAAAGTCCGTTGGCCGTGGTAAGCCCGCGGGAAAGACTTTCTACGCCAAGCCGGCCACTACTGCACGTGGCCATGTCAACTATGTTTCAGCCGAAGAGGCTCATGAGGATCCCAACGTCGTCCTTGGTACGCTCCTTGTTAACTGCCATCCGGCATCTGTTCTTTTCGATACTGGAGCATCTCATTCATTCATATCCGAGAATTATGCTCGGTTGCATAACACGTCATTCTGTGACATGCCCACTTCCATGGTAATTCAAACCCCGGGTTCCAAATGGCAAACTTCTAGGGTAAGCCATGGGAACGAAATTCTTGTCGATAGGCTTGTTTTCCTCGCATCTTTAATAGCTCTCAAGTCCTCCGACATAAACATCATCTTGGGTATGGACTGGATGTCGGCTCATTATGCCAAGATCGATTGTGCCACTAGAACCGTTCAACTTACTCATCCCTCGGGCAAGACAGTTAATGTCTTAACTCGAGTGGCCAAGCGCCAACTTTACTCTCTCAATGCCAACCCTCTTCCAGACCTTGAGGACGTTCCGGTAGTCCGAGACTTCCCGGATGTGTTTCCGGAAGAACTGCCAGGTGTTCCACCTGACCGGGATGTCGAGTTTGTGATAGACCTTGTTCCAGGAACCATTCCAGTTGCTAGAAGACCCTACAAGATGGCACCCTTAGAACTAGTCGAGCTTAAGAACCAACTCGATGAGTCCTTGAACAAAGGGTCCATCCGTCCTAGCTCCTCCCCTTGGGCTTGCCCCGTCCTCTTCGTCAAGAAGAAGGATGGAACGGATCGAATGGTTGTGGATTACCGACCTGTCAATCTGGTCACCTTCAAGAACAAATACCCGCTTCCCAGGATCAACGACCTGTATGATCAGCTCGCTGGATCCTCAGTCTTCTCCAAGATGGATTTGAGGCTGGGCTACCATCAAATCAAAATCAGAAACGGGGACATTCCCAAAACGGCCTTTGTTACTTGTTATGGCCAATACGAGTACACCGTCATGTCCTTCGGTTTAACCAATGCCCCGGCCACTTTCTCCCGGTTAATGCACTCGGTTTTCATGGAGTACTTGGACAAATTCGTCGTAGTATACCTCGATGACATACTCATCTACTCCAAGAATGAAGAGGAACATGCCGAACATCTAAGGTTGGTATTGATGAAACTTCGAGAGCATCGCCTTTATGCCAAATTCTCCAAGTGTGAATTTTGGTTGTCAGAAGTGACCTATCTAGGCCATGTAATCTCTGGTAAGGGTATTGCTGTCAATCCCGAGCGAGTTCAAGCCGTCCTTGATTGGACTCCACCTGAGATGGTCAAGCAAGTTCGGAGTTTCCTTGGCCTAGCGAGTTATTGCCGCCGCTTCGTCGAGAATTTCTCCAAGGTTGCTAAACCTCTAACTGAACTCCTCAAGAAAGATAAAAAGTTCGAGTGGACTCCACAGTGCGAGTTCAGTTTTCAGGAACTGAAAAGACGCCTGACATCTGCTCCCGTACTGGTACCACCAGATTTCTCCAAGGACTTTATTATCTATTGCGACGCCTCGCGACAAGGACTAGGTTGCATACTCATGCAAGATCGTCAGGTAATTGCCTATGCTTCACGGCAATTACACCCACATGAAGAAAATTATCCCACACATGATCTAGAGCTTGCAGCTGTAGTCCATGCACTCAAAACCTGGCGACATTACCTCCTCGGTAATCGTTGCGAGATCTTCACCGATCACCAAAGCTTGGAATATATCTTCACCCAACCAGATTTGAATCTCAGGCAAAGACATTGGGTCGAGTTGATCTCGGATTACGACTTAGGAATAACTTACACCCCTGGCAAGGCCAATGTCATGGCCGATGCATTAAGTCGTAAGTCCTACTGTAACAACCTGATGTTACAACAAAGTCAACCACTTCTCCATGAGGAATTTCGCAAGCTTAATCTTCACATTGTTCCTCAAGGATTCCTATCCACCCTGGTAGCGGAACCTACCCTTACGGATCAGGTCATCAAGGCACAGAAGATAGATCCGGGAATTTCCCGTATCAAGAGAAACGTTAAAAAAGGAGTCGTGGATTGTTTCTCCATTGATGATCAAGGTGCTGTATACTTTTGGAATCGCCTAGTGGTTCCGAAGGCGTGAAACCTGAGGCGACTGATCCTTAAGGAAGCTCATGAATCCCCTCTCACCATTCATCCCGGTGGTACCAAAATGTATCAAGACCTACGCCAGAGGTTTTGGTGGACTAGGATGAAAAGAGAAATCGCTCAATACATTGCTAATTGCGACGTTTGTCGTTGTGTTAAAGCAGAGCATCAACGGCCTACTGGCACCCTTCAACCTTTGGCTATTCCTGAATGGAAATGGGACAAAATTAGTATGGATTTCATCACTGGGTTTCCCAGGACCAAGAGGGGGAATAATGCCATCTTCGTCGTGATCGACCGTCTTTCCAAAGTAGCCCATTTTCTACCTGTTCGTGAGAGTATCACCGCTAGCCAACTAGCTGACCTATACATCTCCCGAATAGTGTCTCTTCATGGTGTCCCATTGGAAATTAACTCAGGCCGTGGAAGTCTCTTCACCTCTCGATTTTGGGAAAGTTTCCAAAATGCTATGGGAACTCATCTCTCCTTTAGCACCGCCTTCCATCCCCAATCAAGTGGTCAAGTAGAGCGAGTAAATCAAATTCTGGAAGATATGCTGCGAGCTTCTGTTATCTCGTTCGGAATGAGTTGGGAGAAATGCCTTCCATTCGCGGAGTTTGCTTATAACAATAGCTATCAAGCTAGTTTGGGCAAGGCTCCCTTCCAAGTTCTCTGTGGACGAAAATGTCGAACGCCTCTTAACTGGTCAGAAACCGGGGAAAGACAACTCTTTGGCCCGGATATGATTCAGGAAGCAGAAGAGTAGGTTCGCGTTATTCGTGAGAAATTGAAAACAGCCCAATCTCGCCAAAAGAGTCAATAGGATCGTAAGCATAAGCCTATGACATTTGAAATTGACGAGAAAGCTTACCTTCGGGTTACCCCGTTAAAGGGAACCCATCGCTTCGGTATCAAAGGCAAATTGGCTCCTCGTTACATTGGACCCTTTCGCATTCTTGCCAAACGAGGAGAAGTTGCCTACCAATTGGAACTACCTCCGCATCTTTCCAGAGTTCACGATGTCTTCCATGTTTCGCAACTCAGGCGTTGCTTCGCGGATCCTATCCGTGGAGTGGACCACGAAACGCTTGACTTACAAGATAACCTTTCTTATCAGGAATACCCCGTTCGTATCCTTGATCAAGCCGAGCATACCACTCGACGTCATAATATCAAGTTTCTCAAGGTTCAATGGTCACACCATTCCGAGGAAGAAGCCACTTGGGAAAGGGAGGATCGTCTTCGACTCGAGTACCCCGCCTTCTTCCCAGATGATCCTAAATCTCGGGACGAGATTCTATTGAGTGGGGGTGAGTTGTCACACCCTAGCTAGATTATGCATTAGAGTGTGCATCATGTTTACATTCATCAGAAATTGAAATGGGGAAAGCAGAACCCCCAGCACCCCCCCCCTGAAATCAACTAGGGTTTACTAAAAATAAATTCAATGAACCTGAAATGCCCTTCAAAATGTTCACCCTCTTTGCCTTGGGTTAGAACCCTTGGGAAAAATGGTGCATATAATTTTAGGTCAACAAAAGGGGCATTGACTTAATTCATAAATATTTGAATTTGGGCATTTAAATACTATTAAATAATTCAAATGCTCAAATAATGTTGGAACTATTTTTGGGCCACTGAAATATTTCAGAAAGTGTCCATAAATATTTTCAGGATTTTATAAAATGATTTAGTATTTAAACTAAATCAAAACAGAATAACAGAAATAGAAAAACAGAATGAATTAGGAAAATAACAGAGGCTCACCTGGACCTTACCTGGCCCACCTGTAGCCCATCCACCTGGCCCAGCGCCAGGCCACCAGCGGCCCAGCCCACCAGGCCGTTGCCAGTCGTCCCCTAGCTCCTGCCAGGAGGACGAAGGGCGTGTGCCCGCGGTGCGCCAGCACGCGCACGGCCACCGATGGCCACCTCCTGCTTCGGCCGCCTCCCCGACGTCGCTTTGGACGCCACGCACCCCCTGGCCCTCTCATTCCCCCTCCCCCGTGCTCATCCCCTCCTCTGCTCTCTCTCCCGCGCAACCGCCATGAGCCCGAGAGCGCCGACGAGAACCACCACGGCCACCGCCTCCCCCTCGCTTCCCTGACCAGCTTAGAGGCTCTGCCTCGACCCCATCTTCCTCCTCACCGAACCACGCCCCGCCGGAAGCCCTGCATCGTCGATTTCAAGCTCATCTTCAAGCTTCGGCACCGACGATCGCCGCCGTCGATTCGCTTGCTCCAGTGCCTCCCCGAGCTTGCCGAGGCCACCGCTGCACCCGCTCTGAGCTCCTGTGTCGTTTCCCCCTCTCCCCTGGCTCATTTTCTTCCTCTAACACCGATGCCCGTCGGAACCGAGAGCTCTTCGTCGCCGGCGATGCCGCCACCGTGACCACAGCCGTGCAAGCTCGCAACTGAGCGCGCCATCATGCTCAGCACGTTCCCAGGAGTCGACCGCGACCACCCGCGACTCCTGCCGCTCCCTACAACGCCGATCCGCTCAACTCCCGAACTCCGGCCGCCGCGCAAGTTGCCGCCGCCGTCGTTTTAGGCCACTAGGGCTGCTGCCGTGTGCACAGATGGATGCGGGTGAGTCCCAGCTCCGCGTAGATGCCCTCCGCTGGCCATTTGGTCGCCGGAGGAGGATTTCCGAGCCCCTCCGCCGTCTCTGGCCTTGCCGGCGACGAGCCGGGGTCAACTCCGGCGTGTTTTGACCCCGGGTCGGCTGGGTTGACTCCCCCCTGACTCACTGACGTGTGGGCCCAGGCGCCTGCCTAATTACTGTTAGTTAATTAGTGTTAATAAAATTAGCTAAATAGTGAGCCACTGACATGCAGGCCCGCCCGGCTAACTAAGTTAGTTAGGGTTAACTAACTTAGTTAGTTGATTGTGTCACTGACCAGTGGACCCCACTGGTCAGGTTTGACCTGGAGGCGCCCAGTTGACCTGCTGACATCAGGGTGATGTCATGCTGACGCAATAACTCCTTTTCTGGATTTAATTTTATATAGAAAATTCCAGAAAATTGCCTAAACTTCAAAAATTCATAGAAATTCAACCATAACTCCAAATGAGACAAATTATATATGAAAAATTATCAGAAAAATTCAAGGAATCCATCTGTACCATTTTCATGCATGTTTGAGCAATGCTTGTCCTCTGTTTTGGACAAAACAAATAAAGGGCATTTAAATAATCATATATGGGGTTGGAATTTGAATCTTGTACTCAAACCAACTTCATTTAAATCATAGCTAGTTGCATTAGCTCAAGACACATCCATATTGCCATGTCATAGCATGCATCATATTGTTGCATATCGTCATGTGTTGATTGTGCTCGGTTGTGTTCTTCGTGGTAGGTTCTGCCTCCGAGGATATTCACGAGTATCCAACTGAAGGGCAGTATCCCATTACCACTCCATCAGGCAAGCAACCATTGATCATTCCGATACAACCCATGTTCTCGCTCCTGCTCTTGTTTACTGCATTAAGACAACACGATTCAAACTGCTGTGTGCTACGGTAGTTGAACCCTTATCCTCTGCATGACCTGTCATTGCCACAGTAACTAGATGAAACCCACTAGCATGTGTAGGAGTTGATTGAGCCATGTTTTGTGATTCCTACCTTGCTATGCCTGCTATGCTTAGAGTTGTGTCAGGTCTGGTTCATCTAGGTGATGGGCTAGAGTGAAATGCTTGTGTCAGTAATATGTGGGATGTGTTGAACATGTTTTGGTAAAGGTATCGATGAGAGGCCATGTAGGAGTACATGGTGGGTTGTTTTATTGAGGCCATCCATAAGAACTGAGATCTGTATGTGTGATTTAAGATGCAGTTACTACCGTACATTGGGCCCGAAACAAATGGACCCTCTCGGCTTCTTAGCCACCCTAGTACTCTGTCCAGGAGTTGCAAATAGTTTGTGGTGTTTGTAGGATATGTGTTGGCGGCCGTGCGTAGCGCTGACCCTAGGGGTGGGCTATGTTGCGGTAGATACACCGTGGCACGGTGTACCGAGTCACCCGTTTGGTGTCTCGGGAACCCTGTTCACATTGTTCGGGGCCGTATGTGGAAACCTCGGCCGGACTCCCTGCGGATGGAACCTGGATAGGCGATAACCTGGACTAGGGGCTTAGGTGTTTAGGTAGGCCGTGGCCGACACCCTCGCTGGGCTTCCGCTTGAAGGTTGCCGAGTACATGTCGTGTAGACGGCGGTAAGCGGTGAAAGCGTGTATGACGAAGTACACCCTGCAGGGTATAAAACTATTCGAATGGCCGCATCCGCGATAAAGGACTACTTGGTTGCCTATACAGTTCATAGACAAGTTAATAGATACTACTAAAAGACTCAAGATAAGTGTGAGTACCGAGGATGGCCCCCTCGCAGGATACGAGGGAGGATCCACGGTGGAGTATTGTGATGGTGAGTAGTGGACTCGTGTGTGAAAACTATTTTGCTAAAAGATTCCGTAGGATAGCTTAGCCAAGAGTCAAAGCTGGCTTGCTGCATAAACCCCACCACCTTCTTGAGAATGAGCATGTACAGTAGGTTCTGATGTAAGACTTGCTGAGTACCTTTGTACTCATGTTTGCTTATTTATTGTTTTCAGACGACGACACTGCCCCCTCCGATGGGTTTTACGTAGACCTTGACGTCGACGAGTGACTAGCCACCCAGGTGGTGATCCAGGCCATGGAGGGCCCTATGTAGATAGACAGGCTTCGAGAAGCCTTCTTTCTTTCTAGAGTCTGTACTCAGACTAGTTGCTTCCGCATGTGCTTGTATGACTGTATGACTTGAGTGTCGGGTCATGTGACCCCTACCTGTATGGATATGTTATGTATGGCTCCCTGGAGCCCTTTAAATAAAGTACTTGAGTTGTAGAGTTTTGTTGTGATGCCATGTTATATGTACTTATATCGAGCATATTGTATGTATGATTGAAATGCTTGGTATGGGTGGGATCCGACAATCTACTTGTTTGTCCTTCGCAGCCTTTCTTATGGGGAAATGTAGTCTAGTGCTCCTCGAGCCATAGTAGTCCGCTACAGCCCGGTTCACCGGAGTCCTGCTAGCCCAGCACTACTGTTCAGGACACTTGACTGGCCGGCATGTGTTTCACTTCGTCCCTATGTCTGTCCCTTCGGGGAAATGTCACGCGGTGATCTCCGGAGTCCTGTCTAGCCTGCTACAGCCCGGGATCCCCCGGAGTCCTGTTAGCCCAGTGCTACAGCCCGGAATCACTCGTTGATGACTGGCATGTTCGTTGTGATTCATGTATGCCTTTCTCCATAGGTCTGTGCCGCTTTGGGTTCACGACTAGCCATGTCGGCCTGGGTTCTCGGTCATATGGATGCTAGCGACATTGTCATATACGCGAGCCAAAAGGCGCAAACGGTCCCGGGCCATGGTAAGGCGACACCCATGGGATACCGTGCGTGAGGCCGCAAAGTGATATGAGGTGTTACCGGCTAGATCGATGTGGCTTAGAATCGGGGTCCTGACAGGTGGTCTCAGGAAGCCTCCTGCTTCCGCGATCTGGGTCTTCTAGTGACGCGGCCTGATAGGCTCTCTCCAGGGAACACACTGCATCCTTCTCTTCACAGGGCACCGTGATGACTCCGCCACTTCCTGGCATCTTGAGGACGTTGTAGCCGTGGTGAGTCGCAGCCATGAACTTGGCCAGCGCTGGGTACCCGAGGATGGCGTTGTACGGCAGGCGGATGTGGGCGACGTCGAAGTCGATGAGCTCGGTGCGGTAGTTGCTGCGAGCCCCGAAGGTGACAGGAAGGCGGACCTGCCCGATCGGGGCTGTGGAACAGTCGGTGATCCCGGAGAAAGGCTTGGTTGGCTGAAGGTGGTCATAGGGCATTTGGAGGTTGTTGAAGGTCTCCATGGACAGGACGTTGAGTCCTGCCCCTCCGTCGATGAGGGTCTTGGTGACCAGCACGTTGCTGATGACTGGGGAGCAGAGCATCGGGAGGACTCCGGCCGTGGCTGCGCACTTGAGCTCGTCTGCCGAGCTGAACGTGATGGCGCACGCCGACTACCTGAGGGGGCGCGTTGCTTCGAGCTTGGGGAGAACTGCATTCACTTCGCGGGCAAACTGCTTGAAGATGCGTTGGGAGGCTGGGGCTTGAGCTCCACCTAGGATGCAGGCAATTGCGCGCGGCTCTTGGAAGCCCCCGTCCCCCTCGTGTTGATGGCGGTCTTCGTTCCTTCTTGGTGGAGGCGGCGGAGGAGGTAGGCCTGCGTTGCCATGAGGGTGATCCTCACGAGGCTGATCCCTCCAGTCTCCCTCGCGAGGCAGGTCCCACCAGCGGTCCTCGCGAGGCTGGTCGCACCACCCCTGGCGCGGGCCGCGATCTTCCCAGCGCCATGGGTTTCTTCCTCCTCCTCGGCCGTAGCCCCGGTCAGCACGGTCGGGGCGACAGCCGATCCTTCCTTCTCGCACGGCGTGGAGTTCTTGACATCCATTGGTGTTGTGGGTATGGAGGTCATGGTACACACAGTATCGGCTGCCTCTGGAGGGTTCAGGCAGATCCTTGCCCCGCTTGGTGTCTGGTTCTGCCGCGAGTACGACAGCCCCCTTGCACTTCACGTCCTTGGCCTTGGGCTTCTTGTCTTCTGGATCCGCGGCAGGCAGCTCGAGGAGGGAGAGGCGTCCCTCCTCAGCCCTGGCGCACCTGTTCGCCAAGTTGAACAGCTCCAGGGAGGTGCAGAGGTCTTCATGCATCGCCAGCTCCTCCTTCATCTTGACGTCGCGCACGCCGTCGGAGAAGGCCGAGATGATGGCCTCCTCGGACACCCTAGGGATCATGAGGCGCGCGCTGTTGAAGCGCTGGATGTATTTTTGCAAGGTCTCTCCGGGTTGCTGCTTGATGCGGCGCATTTCGCTCACGGCGGGCGGCCGGTCGCGAGTACCTTGGAAGTTGGCGATGAAGCGGGTGCGCATATGGTCCCAGGAGGAGATCGTGCCTGGAGCCAGATTCAGGAGCCAGGTTCGAGCTCCTTCCTTGAGCGCCATGGGGAACCAGTTCACCATGACCTTCTCATCACCGCCGGCAGCCTCGATGCCCAGCTCATAGAGCTGGAGGAACTCTGCACGATTAGTTGAGCCGTCGTAGCGAGGAGGCAGGTCAGGCTTGAACTTACCGGGCCACGCAACGCTGCGCAGCTCAGTGGTGTAGGCGTGGCAGCCCGCGGTGGCCATGTAAAGCTTCGGTTGGTGGAGAACTTGGTCTTGAGGGTCCCCACGCGCTACAGCTAGGAGCAGGGCGGGGTCTTGCCATGAGGAGGGAGCGCCCTGGCAGCCCCTTGCGGGTGAGGAACTTCTTGGCAGCTCCGCTCTTGCTGCGTTGGCGCCTGACGGAGCGGGTTCCACCCAGGGGCCAAGTGCCTTGGAGCCATGGCATCTTCTTGGAGGGGAGGCGGCTAGCGCGCCTCTGGAGCTTCGTTGCCCGCGCGGGGTGGAGTGTGGCGCAGAGGAACGGACGGCGCGGAAGAGCCCCCTGCAGCGCGGACAAGCTCGGTGACGCGGTCGAGCCACTCTTCGTAGACGTCGTCGATGGGGCGGTAGCGCAGGAGCTCGTTTGCCGCGAGGAGCACAGCTCGAGCCTCCAAGGGTGCGCGGAGCGCGCGGGACGAAGAACCGGCCAGTGCGAGCGAGGGAGTGGCGGTGCGGCTGTCTTGCCGCACGGACGGGTGCTGAGACGATGCTTGCTGCTCGCCCCCCGCCGGGCTGGTGGCGGCGTTGACGGCGGGCGACGGGGAACGAGGAGGACGCCCACCGACGGGGGCCGTCTGGGTGACGCGAGAAGCAATGGCGGCCCGGCGCTTGGCATGGGCCCGACGAGCATCAAACATGGATGCGACGGTCGGAGGAGAGCGGAGTGGTGGAAGACGAATTCTGGCGCACCCCTACCTGGCGCGCCAAATGTCGAATTTCGGGTTCCGGCAGACCCTTAAGGTTCGAACACTGGGGTGCGCACGGAGATTGCGCCTTCAACCTCTCCGTCTCACTGGGATCTAAACTACTAAAAGAACTGCACAAGAGACACAAGATTTATACTGGTTCGGGCCACCGAGGTGGTGTAATACCCTACTCCAGTGTGTGGTGGATGGATTGCCTCTTGGGGCTGGTGATGATGAACAATACAAGGAAGAACAGCCTCGCGAGGGTCTGTTCTTTGCTGGTGCGACGAACTATTGGGAGGAGTTCAGTCACCTCTCTCTCCCTCTCTACCTACTGGCCGGATCCACTCGCCGAACCGAACCCTCTACTCTATGTGCCTTCTTATGAAAACTGAACCGAACCCCCGAACCAACCCCCCTGCTACGTGTGTGGCCGGTCCCTATTTATAGAGGCCCTGGTCCTCTTCCCAAATATCGAGCGGGAAGGAAGCCAACAATGGCGGGCTAATTTGAAGGGGGACAACAAGTACTCTTATCCTGACTAAAGGTGGTGTTCGCCTGCGAAAGACTCTGCGGTGACGCCATGCTGGGCTCCATGGTGACCTCTGTCTCGTAGTCCGCTTGGTCCTGGTCTCGTTGCACCAAAATGGCAACCTTTGCCTGATGCCTCGGTACTCCGCGGGTGCGCTTGCCCCCGTTGCACCAAAGAGGAAAGAAGGACGCTGCGCGCGCTGGCACCCGCCTGGTGCCCTGAGTCGTCATGGCTTGCGTCATGGGCACCTCGCGAGGTACCCCGCCTTGAACTCTCCGCCTCCTCGCGAGCCAGCCTCACGAGGCTATTCCTGAGGATGCGCCGTGTCGTCCGCCTCGCGAGGCTTGGCCCCTCGCGAGGGTCTTGAGTCTTGTGTTGATGAAGATTGGCTGGGCTGGGCCCCCACTTGAGCCACGCCGCAGGCCGCAGGCATGCAAGTCTGGGGACCCCCGTTCCCAGAACGCCGACAGCAGTACAGTAGAGAAGTATTTCCCTTAGTTAAGAACCAAGGTTATCAATCCAGTAGGAGAACCACACAGAACCTCGTTAGCAGCACCTGCACACACATCAGAAAATGTTTGCACCCAACGCAAACAAGGGGGTTGTCAATCATTTCAGTTGGCTCTCTGATATTTTACGAATATTTGGCAATTTATAGATGTGGAATTAGGTCAAGAGGTACCACGAGGAGCCCACAAGCCTGGAGGGCATGCCCCCGGGCTTGTTGCTCCCTCGTGAATCCTTAGGTCTTTTCCCGAACCTTTTAGGGTCCCTTCTGGTCTAGAAACAATTAATCCAAAGTTTTTTCTCTGTTTGGACTTTGTTTGATATTGATTTTCTGAAAAGACAAAAACAACAACTGACATAGAGCACTAGGTTAATAGGTTAGTTGCAAAAAATGATATGACATTGCATATAAAACATCCAAGATTTATACTATAATAGCATGAAACAATCCAAAATTATGGATAAGTTGGAGATGTATCAGTGTACTCATAAGCTAACTTTATGATCTCCAAGTTACTTGAAACATCTGGCAACCAAGTAACCATTTGCTATGAAGGCATGTATTCTCATGTTCCAAGGATGCGAGTAAGCGTTAACAAATTATATGACAATACTAATAACTTAATTTATGATGTGATCTCGCAGTATATCATAATTTGGGTCTATCAACGACCATTGTTCGACCAGCAACATTTCTCATTATTGTCGGCATCTTTAGGACCGAAAGTATGTCTAGAGGGGGGATGATTAGACTACTTGACCAAATCAAAACTTATCTTTTTCCAATTTTAGTTATGGGAAAGTTTTAGCAATTCTACCAAGTCAAGCAAACTACACATGCAAGTTTAAGAGTTAGGCAACAAAAAGCAAAGACTTTGCATATGAACGTAAAGGATGGGATCGGAGAAATCAAACGCAATGAAGATATGATGTTTTTAGCGTGGTTCCGATAGGTGGTGCTATCGTACATCCCCGTTGATGGAGACATCAACCCACAAAGGGTAATGGCTGCGTGAGTCCATGGAGGGCTCCACCCATGAATGGTTCATGAGGAAGCAACATTGTCTATTTCACTATGGCTTACGCCCGCGGAGGACTAGCCTCACTCGGGATAGATCTTCATGAAGTAGGCGATTTCCTTACCCTTACAAACTCCTTGGTTCAACTCCACACGATCTTGGAGGCTCTTCCTAATGACACCTGACCAATCAAGGAGATACCACTTTCCAAAAGGTAGTTGATGTTGTTGTTGATGAACTCCTTGCTCTTGTGCAAAGATAGTCTCCTCATCACTCAATCACTCTCTCGTAGATTTGGCTTGGGGTAGGGGAAGGATTGGAGTGGAAAGAAACTTTGGAGGCTAGAAATCAAGGCTCAAATGGTTGGATTGAAATTCCTTGATCTCAACATAAGTGTAGGTGGTTCTCTCTTAGAAAATGGATATAAAAGGTGTAATTTCGTTCTGGTGGCTCTCTTTGGGAGTAGGTGGTGGTAGAGAGGTATTTATAGCCATCACCAATCCAACCGTTACAAACTTTAAGAACAACTCGGTGACACCTAAAAGGATTCTTGGTGAGACTGAACATTGTAAAATATTCGAACGTTAGGCTTTTCAATGAGACCGAACGAATCCACTCGGTGAGATCGATTTGCGGCGACCTAAGAAGATACCTAATTTCGGTAGTTTCGATCGTTTCAATTCAGTATTTCCATAGTGAAGTGGATGGGTTATAGAAACTTATTCAACACACTTCCATGCGACCGAGTGTCATCTTGGTTGTACCGAGTTTCTAGGGTTTAGCATATGGCACTATCTTGGGCAACTTTGTGGGTCCGGATGTGAGTGGTTCGGTGAGACTGTGTTTGACTTAGGGTTTTGATAGATGGAGAATGAGAATGTGGTTGAGGTTTTTGGAGCACTATCTTCGAGCATTTTGAGCAATTGAGTCATGATCGAAACCTCATCTCCTTTTAATAGTATTTGCTTTCCTATGGACTCAAAAATGAAGAGTTTTGAAGCTTTTGCCTATTGATACGTCCCAAACATATCTACTCTTCCAAACACTTCTGCTCTTGTTTCGTCTCTAATTTACATGATTTGAATGGAACTAACCCGGACTGACACTGTTTTCAGCAGAATTGCCATGGTGTTGTTTTTGTGCAGAAATAAAAGTTCTCGGATTCAGCTCAAAATTCACGGAAAATATTTTCAGAATATATAAAAAGAATTGATGAAGAGAACTACTCGAGAGAGCCACTCAGGAGCCACAAGCTCAGGGAGCACCCCCACCCCCAGGGCGCGCCCCCAGGCTTGTGGGCTCCTGGAGACTCCGGTTTCCCTAATTCCAACTCCATCTATACCTATTCGTGGAAAAAAATCAGAGAGAAAGAATCATCACATTTTATGATCACTAGTGCAGAACCGGGCAATAGCACCGGTACGTAAGGCCCTTTAGTGCCGGTTCCATAACCGGCACTAAAGTGTGGGCACTAAAGCCCCCCCTTTAGTACCGGTTCAGCACGAACCGGTGCTAAAGGGCAACCACGTGGCATGAGCCAGCTCCGGGGGCCGGGAGCCCTTTAGTACCGGTTGGTAACACCAACCGGTACTAAAATGTTTGGGTTTTTTTGGTTTTATGATTTCTTTTTCATTTAATTTTGTGTTTTCCATTTTAATTCTTTTTCGTTTGCTGGTATTTTACGATAGTACACATTGTACACGTTATGCATATATATATATATATATAAATAGAATTTCTAGTAGAACCAATCATATATATATCATCAATGTCTCACAAACCACCATATTAATTCACACATACACACATGTATAGCTATATACAATTTGTCCTACATATGCATGTCGCCTTCGGAGCCAGTGGCATTTGCCTAATTGGTGCCTTCGGAGCACGATGACAATTGGAAGTGGTTCATGACCTGGTCGATGGGGCCCGTAGCGGGTAATAGTATTCTCCCTTCGGATTTATGACCTGGTCGAGCAAAAATCCCGCTATTTCCTCTTGAAGTGCTTCTACGCGCTCCGTTTTTAGGAGCTTGTGCTGCACCTCTATGAACTGTTAAGAAGGAGATCAATATGCATGTGTATTAGTTGTGTGACTAGATATCGACAATGGTGTAAAAATTGTGAATAGTGTTCTGACAAGCGTACCGATTCCTGTCTTTGTGATCTGCTCCTTTCGGACGCCATCATGCGAATGTTCTCGCAAACGCAGAATGCACATAGATTAGTCCCCTGCGCCTGGTTCAGGGCCTTTATTACGAGAATGGAATTTAATTTGATCAGATAATAATTAATCAAGCATGATAATTAAAGAGATGGCAGCTAGCTAGCTAGCTAGTACTACTTTATTACTTACCTTGGGTCGAAACCATTTCAGCTGTCGTTTCCATTCGCCTTCCGTGACGCTGATGGACCTTGACCAAGCCCTGCCCGCCGACAAAGAAAATGAATAAAGGGGTTATTAAATAGTTCATATCATGAAATGACGAACTAAATAGGCCGAGATATATAGTTAATAATGATTGAAATTACCTGTTGACTATCCCAAACAAGATGTTATAGTCACTATTTGCTTTTAATAGTGAGTCCAGTATTTCAACTGTTCCAGCGTCAACTTTAATGATACACAAGATCCAGTGAAATCTGCATGCACACATGTTTGCATGTCTTAATTAAGCGGGCATATGTACGCAAAAACATGTAGCTAGCTAGTAGGCAAAAACAGAGAATTTGTAGTACAAGAAAGTGTGACTCACTGGAAGTTGTAAGGAAGTTGTATATCTTCATTGTATTTCAGGCGCTTCAAGAACTCTAGCATGCTGTCCTCTACCTGCTTTTCATGATGCTTGTTTATTTTCCATGTGTATTCATTAACGGTGTTTGGGTCAATGAACCCAATGCCATAGCGTCCACCTTTTCTCATTTCATACATCTTCATCCTCCATAATACCACAGAAAAGAATATAGTGAGGATAATTAAAGGTAATGATTGATCAAAAGGATCACTACAGCTAGCTTGAGACTTAAATTACAGAAAGAAATCACTTATAGACAATAGCAACTAATGATAGATTTGTCGAGTGCGTATTGATTGTATAACTGAAACAGTTCAGAATACTCAACGGTCACAGGTTTCTGATGGTAGTAATGATCCTTCTTGACTTGCACCATGAGGGACTCTCGATCGGATCTCTTGGTAATGTCCATGTACCATTGATGCAATTCATACATTCTCGTTGGGAGCTTCTTGACATATTTCCGGTACATGGACATATTTCCGGTACATGGACATATTCATACATATTTCTGTTTGAGTCCATGTACCTTTGGTCAAGCTTGTCCAACCTTCTTCTGGCTTGACCAAAGGTTGGCCCCGGGCATATTTCTGTTTTATTTCCTCCTCTGTAAGCACAGGCATGTCCTCGATCTCGAGGAGTTGTCCAACAGTGATGTTGAGAGTTTCAGCCTGCATTATATGCTCCTGGGTTATTACCACATCGCCCACCTCGGGAACGTAAACTATTTGCCCACAATAATATTGGGCGCGCGTACTTTCACGTGTTGTTGGCGGCACAACAAGCGGGGGGATCGATTGCGCCGCCTGTTTTCCCAGCTGGGCAACGGTTTTCCCACATTTTTTGACAGCTGCTTGTTGTTTGCTCGAGCTCGAGCTCACGTCCTTCTGTAGACGTTGTCGATGTAACTTCCTGATGTGGCTCTCATAGTCTGTGTCAATGGGCTTAGGAGCTGGTGGTTGAGCCATACGAATGAAGTGGTCAACTACTTCCACAGGCACTTTCTCCCTTGGCGGCGGTGGCGGTTTCGGTCCAAAATGGGCGTCAACTTCTGCCCGCACTATGGCATTGGTTTCCTCCTCGGTCCTGTCGTAAGCCCTCTCAGGAAGAGGAGTAGTGATGTTTGGACCATATTTATATCGCTTGCCTCCGCCTATACTTCCTATACTATGACCTCGACTCGTACCGCTACGCACCATAGCTGCGGGGTGTCTCTTCTGCGATTGCTTAGGCGGCGGAGACGGCTGACGAGGCTGAGTTGGACGAGGAGGAGTGGCCTGAAGGTGTGCCGGACTTGGAGGAGGAGTGGCCTGAGGTTGTGCCGGACTTGGAGGAGGAGTGGACGTCTGACGCTGTGTCGGACTTGGAGGAGGAGTGGCCTGACACTTTGCCGGACTTGGAGGAGGAGGAGTGGCCTCACGCGTTGGTGGACTTGGAGGAGCGGGAGTCTGCTGACTCGGTGGAGGACTTCGACGAGGAGTCGGGTGACACGGTGTTGGTGGCCTTCAAAACATGATGCAATCCTTTCTCCATAGGATGATACGATGTTTGGCATCTCCGAGTGTGCGCTCCTCGTCACCTCCAGGAATGTCAAGCTCTAGCCCCGAATATTGGTCCACCACCTCATCAACCACGACACGAGCATAGCCTGCTGGAATCTGGCTGCAATGGAAGGTTGCATCGGGGGAATTTGTATAAGCAACACCGTCCGCCACCTTCAAGGATATGTTCTTAATTTTGTAGTGCAGCTCGCAGTTAGTGTTCTCCGCGATGTCATCCACGGGGTATCTATCCAGCATTGCGTCAAACGGGGCGGAACCCACGCTGCTTCTCGGCATGGATGGGGCGGTGGTATCCAATGCTGGATCATCCGCTAGCTGCTGCAGCTGCTGAGACCCCCTTTGCTAGCTAAGTGAGTCGATCTGCTCTTGCTGCCGCTGGAATTTGACTACCAAGTCCGCGTGCGCTGATTCTAGGCCTTGAAGGCGTTCATAGTCCAGCTTCCTCTTCTCCTCCTCCATCTTCCTCTGCTTCTCCTCTGCAATCTTCCTTCTCGCACGGGTTCTATAGTCGGCGTTCCAGTCCGAAAACCCCTCATACCACGGGATAGCGCCCTTGCCTCATGTTCTTCCCGGGTGTTCAGGATTTCCCAGGGCACGCGTAAGCTCGTCGTTCTCTCTGTTGGGATGGAACACCCCCGTTCGAGCCTCTTCTATTGCAACAGGTATATGATCATCGGCTCCATTCAGACATGCCTTTGTCGAAACTTTGCCTGTCTTCGGGTCCAACTCCCCCCATGCGCATAGAACCATGTCCTGTACCTGGGGGGCCAGCTCTTAGTAACCAGAGTGACACCTGCATCCTCCATCTCTTTCTCAGACTTATCCCACTTAGGCATTGCCACCGCGTAGCCACGTGGCCCAGCTTATGGAACTTATCCTTTTTTTCGGCATTCTTCTTGTTTATTCTCGGCCGTTCCTTAGCTAATTCTGAATCCTTGAATTTCACGAAATCGTCCCAATGAGCACTTTGATTCTCTAGTGTTCCCTCGAATACTGCAGTCTTCCTTCCTCCCTTGACGTACTTGTCCCATTCATGATTCTTGTGGTTCCTGAATGCAACCGCCATCTTCCTAAGAGTAGCGTCCTTGACTTTCTGCACATCTGCTTCTGTGAAATGATCTAGTAGGGTGAAATGTTCCATGAGAGTATCCCAAAGCAGACTTTTTTGTCTGTCGTCGACAAAAGTAAGATCTAGACGTGGCTTTGCTTGCTCTCTCCATTCTTGAAGGGAGATCGGGAGTTGGTCCTTCACAAGAACTCCGCACTGACGAACAAACTTGTCCGCAATCTTCTTAGGCGTTAATGGTTCGCCATTAGGTCTGATTGCCTCGATATTATACTTTAAACCCTCCTTCAACTTTTTATTCGGGCCTCGTTTCGTCCTGTTGCCTGAAGGTTTGCTCGATCCGGATGGCTGAAAGAAGAAAGATCGATTCGTTAATATATCTTCAACTCATTTAAAACATGTGATGATCACTAGATGCCTGCTTATATAAATATATATACCTCGCTGGTCTTTGTTGTTTCAGGATCAACATGTTCTTCGTCATTGTCATAATCGTAGTTCATGACTTCATCCATTCGGTCGTCACGATCGAATATCATATCACCCTCTCCGGTGTTGTTTAGAAATTCGGAGCCGTCATAATCTTCTTCATTCTGATCATCATCTAGCCCGCGTATGATATCGAACATGCTCTGTTCTCCCTCTTTGTCGGTATTGTCCGCCATAGCTTTTATTTAACTATGCCAAAAGAAATATAAAACAATTTAGTATTCAAATTACATCTTCTCAAATAATAGATATAATCTCGAATACATCGTCTCGAATAATAGATATAATCTCGAATACATTGTCTCGAATAATATATAATCTCGAATACATCGTCTCGAATATTATATATCGAATACATCACTGGCTAGGTAGCTAATAAAGATCGAATACTACAGAAGAATCTAGGACACTCGCAGTTCCTGCGGCGTGAGCGGTGGACACCCAAAGAGAAGGAACCCTCACAGGATCATAGCTGAAGTGAGATCCCTGAAGTAACTGCCAGGTATTGGAGAACCTGCCGCCCTCTAACGCAACCTTGTAGCGATGGACGTGCTCGTCCTCCCCCCTGACACGGCGATGTACCACCTCCGGCGGGGCCGGCTCCCTCCGCACCGAAACTGGCCCACGCAAACGCCACCAAACGAGATCAGGGTCGACGACGGGACCCGGGGCCGGGTTCCTCATCAAGCGGCGCGCCCCTCCAGGCAGCACCTCCCAATGCCAGCCCGGCGGAGCCCAGTCCCGGACATGGGTCAGCCGGACGTCGTCATGGACGGGTCAACGCCAAGGATGCGGGCCGGGCATCGTAGAGAACAAATACTAGTTATATGCCCGCAAAAAGTAACATTTTTTAATGATTGGATTTTGATAACTAAAATTTCTAACATTTCTATATAACACTAATTATGCTATCATTGCATATGTCAAAATTCTATATGCTATTTGTCGGGGGTGCTGATCCCACGGACACCTATGGGACCACGGCAGACCGAGGCCCCTTTCGGTTCGGCAAGGGGGCGGAGAGTGCACGAAGAGCAGATCGAGGCGAAGCGCACGAGCAACGCGATCGGTTTACCCAGGTTCGGGCCGCACGGATGCGTAAAACCCTACTCCTGCTTGTGGTTTGTATTGTGTTCTTTCTCGGGAGCGATGAATGGTACAGTACGCTCAAGTGGCTAGCGAGACCGAGCGTGAGAATGATCGTCCGACCCCCCTACGTTGCACATGGGCCTCCTTTTATATGTCTAAGGGGTCACCGACAGGTGGCAACGTAGATGAGGGTAAAAATGTAAAAAGGCATGTGGTTGGCACTGCCGCCTACTACAGTGTTATCATACCTAACCCTGACGGCAGGGGACAAAGGCATTAAATGCCTGTCTGTGTCACCTAGACGGTGCAGAAAGGGACCGCTAGGGATGCCATTACTTGCCACGATGGCTATCTTGTCATCGCCGCTTGCCACCGTGTACCTCTGGCTGCACAGCCTTCCGCCACGTATGCCTGGAAGGGTCCTAGAGCGACACGTTGGTGGATGTGTTGGAGCACAGGTACAGGATGGAAGCTTGCCGCGGCAAGCGCCTTGCCGCGGTTATTATCTTATCGCGTCCAGGAGCTTGTCACTCACTGGGTCTTGCTGGGACGCATGGTGCGCTGCGACAAGTTCCTTGAGATGCCTTGGTTGGCCTCCCCGGCAAGCTCCTCTTGCCGGGGTCTTGTCTCCTTCCCGGCAAGCTCCTCTTGCCGGGGCCTTGTCTCCTTGGTTTGGGTACTTTGTTCTTGAATGGCTCCAAAGGAACCATGGAGGATCTTGGCGGTCACCCGGCAAGCCTTGCCGCGGGATGCTGCGACTGCCCGTGCACAAGTTCGGGATACTAAGCTACCCCTACTTTAGTACACCGACAGGAGCCCCCGGGTCTGGGCCACACACGGTGCCGAGTGCTGTTGGGCTAGGCCCAAAACAGGGCACGGGCACGCGCAGCCTAGGTTACGCCGTATCTCACTCCGCATCCACCGCGCCCTCCCCGCACGGCACGCGTCGAACGCGGCATCGTGGGAGAGATCGTGGGTGGTTGCTTTATTTGGAAAGGCGGAACGTCCGCCCCTGCCCCATTTATAAGCAAGGGGAAAACGGGGGTAGTGCGCCCACTCGCCCCATTCCAATCTCAGAAAACTCCGACCCGCCTCCGTCTTCTCAAAGGAGCAAGAGAGCAGCGTCCTACCCCCCCCCCCCCATCGCCACCAGCACTACCAACGCCATCGGCCTCCACCACCACATTTGCCATGGCTCCGAAAGCCGACAAGGGGAAGGCCGTGAAGTCGACCAAGGCGCGGCGGCTTGCGGCGCTGCGGAAGGAGCGAGCCATCTTCTCCCCCCAGGCTCGGCGCGAAGGAGCTGCGGGAGTACTATTACCTCTTCTGGTTGATAGAGACGCGAGCTCACCCGCGGACCAAGGTGCTCCCGGCCACTGCTCACACGACGGCTCCAGACGGCTATCCCTTCTTTGCCGTATTCTTCTACTATGGGCTCTGCCCGCCCTTTTCCGAGTTCTTATGTGACATCATGAACACATATGGCCTTTGCCTCCTTGATTTCACCCCCAACGCCATCCTCACCATGGCTGTTTTCGCACACCTTTGCGAAAATTTTGTCGGAGTCCACCCAAACGTAGCTCTATTCCGTCATTTCTTCATTCCCCGGGTAGAGAGAGGAGAGCCCTTGTCCGGCAGAATCGGCTGGGTCTCTAGGACCGGCAAGAAGGATTCGTATCTGGAGGGCGAGTTCCGCGGCAAGTGGGAGGAGTGGAGGGCAGATTGGTGCTGGATTGTCGAGGAGAGCCCGCAGCCATTCACCGCCCGGCGCCAAGTAGCAGCAGTACGTGGCAGTGACTGGAGCGACGTGGCCCCGGAAGACAGCAGACTGAAGATTGCTGTCACCAGGATCCAGCGCCTCAGGCTTGCCGGACTCACCGTAGGCGCCGTTGGCGCAGACTTTCTTCGCCGCCGCATCGCCCCCCTGTAGGAATGGAGGAGGCCTGCCTGGGAGTTCAAGAATGCGGCAGATATCATGAGGCTGTGCCCGGGCCTTAACTACAATTTCACTGTCCTTGAGCTCAATGGAATACTGCAGGAGCTCTTCCAGCATGATCCAGATCACCCCGAAATCTTTAGGTTGCCGCAGGGCGTCGTCCCGTTGTGCAACAATTCTGTGCTCGACCGCATCAGGGCAATGATGCCACTGTGCGACTCGCACAGACTCGTGCCCACTTGGCAAGAGCCCGAAGACGAGGTCGTGCAGCAGTTCTTCGACAACCTGGTAGAGGTGCCAATCCGCGCCGACGAGAAGGACGGCCTCATCGGCGACACCACCGAGGCGGAGTTGGCGTACATCGCCACCAGGTTGGAAGAGGAGGCGGCAGCCGCAGCGGCAGGCGAGTTCGGGTTTACTTTGGAGGAGGCAGCGGCAGCAGAAGCGGAAAACCGTGCCGAGCGAGAGGAGTTCACCGGCAAGAAAGAACTTGCCCGGCAAGAGGAGCTTGCCGGCAAGGAAGATCTTGCCGGGCGCGACGCCGAGCCGAGCGAGCCCACCGAGGATGCGAGCGGCTCGTTGGAGATTGACTCCTCCTCCACTTCGTCCTCAGGCAGCACGCCGCCAGCAGCGCCTCCGTCTCAACCAAAAAGGCGTCTCTGCAAGGCTGGGGATGTAGCGAGGCGGCAGGCGAGCCAGCAGTCGCCGCGCCGCATGACGCGCTCCACCGCGGCAAGCACCGTTGCCACGGGAGCGCCCCATGCTGCCGCTGCAACTGGAGCGGGGTCTTCTCGGACTGCCGCTTCTGCTCCCGCCAAGCGACCAAGGGAGCGTACTCCTCCACCTTCCCGCGCCGGACGCGAGCCAGATTTCGACTTCTCCGCGTTCAGCTCCGACGAGGAAGTAGAAGAAGAAGAGTACGTTTTTCTTATCGTAGTTGCAGTTCTTCAATCTTTGCTGTTTCTTGTCTTGTATCTCATTTGCTTCGATCCGAACTCATTCCTTCTTAGGACTCTGGCCCAGAGAGCGGCAAAGAGAGCCAAGGCCCCGGTGATTATCATCGAGGACGAGCCCACCGCATCAGCAGGGGACGTGCCCGAGATAACCTTGCCGGACCCGACGACTGATCTCCAGAGCAGCCCCCAGCGTAAGTATCTTGCTTGATTTCCGCTGTCGGGCGCGCATGGAGATTCTTGCTTTGCCGATATCTGTTTGCTGACTTGTACAGTAGCGGAGCAGCCTCAACAGGAGCGCTCGGAGGCCGCCCCCGAAGCGCTAAGGGAGAGTCCTCCGGCAAGGGAGGGGTCTCCGGCGAGGGAGAGTTCTCTGGAGAGGGAGGAGGCTCCGACAAGGGAGGAGCCCCCGGCAAGGGAGGGGTCTCCGGCAAAGGGCAGCGCCGGCGACCCCCCGGCGACGGAGACCACTACTGCCGAGCCTGGCACAGGTAATTTCCTTGCTTCAAACTCCCCTTGGGCTCTTTTTCTTTTGATCTCCTTCTTGGATTTTGCTTGATTTTTGCTTCAATCTTCTCCCCTCTTCCGGCTGTCAGATCCATCTGGTGTAGAGCCGATGGAGACCGAAGTCACCGCCGACGACGCTGTTGCCGCCGAGGAAGCGGCCGGCGCCGGCGAGGCCACCGGCGAGGAGGCCGCCAGGGTTGCCGCCGCGGAAGCAGGCGGGGAGTCTGGCGGTCGTACTGACGACCCGTAGGCCGCAGGAGCGTCGGGCGCTGCTCCGACCGCCGACTCCTCCGCCGCTGCTGCCGCGCCAGGCTCTGAAGAGCCCCAGCCCGGTGTCTACCTGAAGGCCGGCGACGATGTCTTCATCAACCTCCCCCGGGCGTCGAGCTCCAGGGCGCCGGGCGAAGGAGAAATGCTTGACGGAGAAGTGCTTGCCTCCGCCGGGCTGAAGATGGTCAACGCGCCAAGCAGCAGCAGCAGCGAACCCGAAGAGGAGCGTCTACTGCGGAAGTTGGTGGCGCTCTACCGCGCCCGGCAGGCCAAGCTGGAGTCCCGCGAAGCACTCGTCGCGAAGGCGGGGGCTGACATCGAGAAATGCGCGGAGGAGCTCCGGGGTGCCAACCAGGAAGCTCTCCGCTCCCTGGCAAAGGAACGGGAGCAACTTGCCGAAGCGCAGCAAGCCTTCCTTCTCGAGAAGGCTGACATCGAAGAACGCCAACGGCTTGCCGCGGAGAAGTTATCTTCGCAGGAGGGTGACTGGGCGCAGCAGAAGGTCAACCTCGACAGCCACGAGGAGGAACTTGCCGCGCGCGAGAGGGCAGTTGGCGGAGCCCTCAAACAAGCCGAAGACGCTGCCGCAGCTGCCGAGGCCACCAAGACTGGGCTGGTGCTGAAGGTGGTGCAGCTGGAGGCGAGCCTTAAGGCGAACGGCGACGAGCTTGCCGCGCTCAAGCTTTAGCGGGAGAAGGACGCCAACAACTATTCGGAGCTGCAGGCCCTTCTCGCCGAGAAGGGCAAGGAACTGGACGCCGCCAAGAACTCCAATGTTGATCTCGAAGTGAAGCTGGCGGCTCTGACCAAATCTCCGGACGGCGCCAAGGAGCAGGAGACGGCCCTGAAGGAGGAAGTCGAGGCCGGCAAGGTGCTGCTGCCGAGTGCTGCTGCCGCCCAGAAGACCTTGCCGGAGAACGTGGAGCACTGGACGGAGGGTCTGGTGAACGTCGCCGCAGACGTCGACAAGGAGCTGGCGCAATTGGGGATGGTGGATCTCGGGTACTCCTCCGACGAGAACCTCCAACCCAGCGCCAAGCTTACTCTGTTCTTCAAAGGTGTGGCGACGGCGCTTCAGCGACTCCGGGAGCAGATCCCAAAGCAGCTTGCCGACGAGTCGCGCAAGATTTGCGTGGGAGCTCTCCAGAAGGTGCTGATGAAGGTGGCCTTCCACAACCCAGGCCTCCGCCTCACCAACGTCCTCCGAAGCTTGCCGCCAGATGCCGATCTGGAGGAGCTCAAGGCCCTTGTCGCACCTATTGTGGACAGGGTGAGCGAAATCAGGAGGGTCGAGGGTGACCGTGTAGACTAGGCCGCCCATCTTCTTCCCTCCTTGTCGCTGTTAATTATGTTATGAAAAACAGTCTGTTAGAGATGCGACAAGTTATTTTGTAATATACTCTATCCTGGGTAGTAATTGCTATGTTATTTCCTTTACTTGACTCTTTCCTTTGTATGTGTTTACCATACGCTTTTAGGGGACATGCCGGCACAGGCACCTTTGCCACGAGCGCTGAGTGCGGAACGTCAGCAGCCTGCTGGCGGTGCTGCAGCCGACAAGAAACCTTGTCGCGGCTAGTCGCAGCTCACTTAAGTTGTTGAGCAGACTCGAAACAACAGTAAGGTCACAACTAGCTATGAGTTGGTTCCTCCGCGCACAGGTTTTCCATACAAAGCACGGTCGTTCTAGGAAAATAACTTAAAATTTTTAAAGGGAATCTGATTGCTCAAACTTTGGCAACTTATTTTTTCTTGTTACTTGCTTCCCGGCAAGGCGAAACCTTCTTGAACGACGCCTGGTCCATACCGTATCTTCTCCATTCCCCCCGGCAAACTTGTGCGTGAGGGAACCTTCTTTTCTTTGCGAAAAAGAAAGAGGACGAAATAACAGTATGGAGCCTTATGGCTTGTTGCTGCTTACCGGGGGTAAGTGCTGCACAAAATGTCAGGTAACGCATGCAAAATTTAAAAAGCATGAAATCGACAAGGTGTGCTGAGCACATGATATTTATGCACGGGATCTGCGCCCGGCTTTGTACAAAGGATTACATGCAACAACGGCAAGACTTGTACAAGAGGTGGTTGCCGGAACGGGTTCCGGCAACCGCGCCCTACAGGTAAAACTTGCGAAGATGCTCAATATTCCAGGAGTTGCTCACTGGGATGCCATCTTCGGTCTCCAGGCGGACAGCGCTAGGCCTAGTGACTCGTTTCACCCGGTAAGGGCCTTCCCACTTCAGCGTCAACTTGTTTGAATTCTTGGCAGATTGAACGCGCCGAAGAACAAGGTCGCCTTCCTCGAGACTTCTGGCATTAACTTTGCAGCTATGATAGCGGCGCAAAGCTTGCTGATAGCGAGCAGCTCGCACAGCAGCCTGAAGACGGTCTTCCTCAAGGAGCAGCGCGTTGTCTTGTCGTAGCTGCTCTTGCTCAAGCTCATCGTAAGCGAGCACTCGAGGCGACCCGTATAACGAGTTCTGTGGGGAGAACTGCCTCTGCTCCATAGACTAGAGCAAAGGGTGTCTGGCCAGTGGCTCGATTTGGCGTCGTCCTGATCGACCAAAGAACTACCGGCAGCTCCTCGATCCAGTTTCTTCCGGACTTGTGCAACCTGTCGAAAGTTTTGGTCTTGAGCCCGCGCAGCACTTCAGCATTTGCCCTCTCCGCTTGACCGTTGCTTCTCGGGTGTGCAACAGAAGCGAAGCAGACCTTGGCGCCAAGATCTTGGACGTATTACATGAAGGTGCGGCTCGTAAATTGCGTACCATTGTTGGTGATTATCCTATTAGGGATCCCGAAACGGCAAACAACCGACCTGAAGAACTTGACTGCTGACTACGCTGTCACCTTCCTCACTGGTTCCACTTCCGGCCACTTTGTGAACTTGTCGATTGCAACGTACAAGTACTCAAAGCCCCCGACTGCTCGGGGAAAGGGGCCGAGAATGTCGAGCCCCCAGACTGAAAATGGCCAGGATAAAGGGATCGTCTGGAGAGCTTGAGCTGGCTGGTGTATCTGCTTGGAATGAAACTGGCACGCTTCACACTTGGTTACTTGACCTTCTGCTTGACGGGCCGCGCATGGGGACAAACGGCAAGATGGTGCTCAATTACTTTCCTGGGAACACCGGGGATGTCAGACGGCTGCCATGCAAACACGTTGATGTTCGCCCGCAGGAAAGCAACGAGCGCGCTTTCCTATTTATGGTCAAGCGTGACACTGATGGTGAAGGTACCACCAGTGTCGTTCTCCTTGGCAGACACCTTCTTGGTATGTGGTGGGGCTGCCATTGCCTTCTTACACTTGCCGGTGGAGCTCGATGGTGCTTCCTCGACGGCAGCGCAGCACTCCGAGGAGGTGCGCTTGCCGGAGTGGACATCAGAGCTCTTGCCGGACATGGTCTTCTTCTTCCCCCCGGGAGCTTCAGCGGCAAGTGTCTTGCGATCTGTTGCAGCTGCTGCTTCCCGTTAGATCTTGTGGGTGCAGATAAGGGCATCCTTCTTGTTGCCGGGGACAAAGATGATGCATATCGGGCCTGGCATCTTAAGCATGTTGTATGCATAGTGAGAGGCTGCCATGAACTTGGTGAGTGCTGGACGGCCAAGTATGCCATTGTAAGGCAATGGGAAATCGGCAACATCAAAAGTGACCCTCTCAGTCCTGAAGTTCATTTCACTGCCAAATGTTACCGGCAACGTGACCTTCCCTTTTGGCTTGCTCCTTCCCGGGTTGATTCCTTGGAATGTGCCAGTTTCTTCGAGCTCGCTGTCAGGGATCTGGAGTTTCTGGAGCACAGCGGAGGAGATCAGGTTCAAGCCGGCCCCACCGTCAACTAACATCTTAGTGACCTTGAGGTTGCGGATTGTCGGTGAAACCAACAACGGCAAGCACCCGACCGCAGTTGTGCGATCAGGGTGGTCCTCAATATCAAAGATGATATGCGTGCTGGACCATTTCAGAAGCTTGCGCGATTCGACAGGTGGTTCTGCCGCATTAACTTCCCGCGCCCACTGTTTGAGCCGGCGGTGTGAAGTATGCAGAGAAGCACCGCCGTCAACGCACAAAACCTTTGTGGCTTTCTAGAACTCCTGCTCACTGGTCTTGGCATCATCCATGTCTTCATCGTCGTCTTCATCTTTATCCTTGTCGCAGCCGCGGGGAGGTCTGTCTCCTTGCTGCTGCTTGGCCTTGCCGTGGCGTCCTCCCTGGCCAGCGTGCTTCTTGCCGGCCTCTCCACCGCCTCCTTCGGCTCTCTCCTTGTCGCGCTGCTCGTACTCAGCTTTTTGTCGCTGGACAAGCTGCTCAACCTTCTTGCAGCTCTGGAGATCATGGCCCTTGGTGCGGTGGATCTTGCAGTACTGCTTGTCAGAGCCGTCCTGCTTGTCGACGGCCGCCACAGCTTGGTAGTTGGTGCATGCGGCAACCTCTCCGGGGAGTTTCCTCCCTTCTTCAGCGCGTGCACACTTGTCGGCCAGGGCGTACAGCTCGCTGACGTCTCTGATCCTGCTCATCGCCATCTCCTCCCGCATCCTACGATTATGCACGTTCTGATGGAACGCGCTGATAACCGCGGCAGGGTGGATGTCTGGGATGTTGCGCTGTACACGGCTGAATCTCTGAATATACTTGCGCAGGGGCACTCCTTCCTTCTAGGCAAGCAGGTGAAGGTCACTCTCTTGGCCATGGGGTTTGTGGCCGCCCGTAAAGGCGCCGACAAACTGATGGCACAAGTCCGCCCAAGAGGATATGGAGTTGTCCGGCAAGTGCAGGAGCCAGGACCTGACGTCGGGCTTGAGCACCAGCGGGAAGTAGTTGGCAAGGACCTTGTCGTCTCGCCCCCCGGTAGCTTGCACTGCGATGGTGTAGATGCTGAGGAACTCCGACGGGTGCGACTTGCCGTCGTACTTCTCCGGTACATCTGGCTTGAAATTCTTCTGGCTAGGCCACTGGACTTGCCGCAGCTCACGGGTAAACGCAGGGCAACCTACCGCGTACGGCAAGTCGCCTGGTTCCCCTGGCGCATGCATATCGACAGAGGGCCCAGCGCGCAGGTCTGATTGACGCCGCGCTTCTCTTCGGCGCTCGATGCGTGCTTGAGCGTCTTCTTGCTGTCGTTCATGAAGAACTTGGCGCTGATCGCGACGAGCTCGCGGATCTGATGACGCGGTGGAGTCGCTGTCGAGGTGGATCCGGCGAGTCGGCGATCTTGGCCTTCGGGGCGGGGAGTGCACAGTGGTTGCACCCTCCCCGGTCTTGTCGCCACCGGTTCGCGCCTGGCTGACTTGCCGTGGCTGCGAAGTACTTGGCCGCCGTGGGATGTCGCCGTTGGCGAGGCCGATGAGACTCTGGATGGTGGCCCTCCAGTCGTCGATCTTGTCTGGCGCCGGAGGGTAATCTAGAAGCAGTTGGGCCCACGCCAACGCTTCTGCCGGAGTGGTGGGCGGCGGCGGCGAACGGTCCGAGGAGCGAGATATGCTCGGACTTCTAACTGCGTTAGAAGGAGCAGTACCTCGTCCAGGCGACCGTGCCCCGCTCGCGCCAGCATGTTGGCGCGCATGCTGGTCTTGAGCACTCCGGGATCCACCAACTTGATCTTGGCCCAGCAAACGTATGGTACCGTGAGTACCATAACGCTGCTGGTCCCGTGCCTCCTGAGATGGGCGCGGTGCGTGTACGGACGCTGAGGTCTTGGAGTGCGCTCGGTCGTTGTGGGAGCCGACCGCGCCGCCGATGTGCAGCGCAGTCTTGTCCTTGGACCTGGCAGCACCATGAGCCCCCTCGTCGGCGCCCGTTCTTCTGCCGGCGTCTACTCCACCAGCCGTTCACTCCGGCGATGGTGGGCTCGGCGCAGACAGAGCAGCTGCCTCCGAAATCTTCTTCTTCGGTGGCATGTTGATGATGATGACGAAGATTCGGTCGTGCGAACGCCGGATCAGGTTCGCACAACCTAGACGCGCCACCTACCTGGCGCGCCAAAGATGTCGGGGGTGCTGATCCCACGGACACCTATGGGACCACGGCAGACCGAGGCCCCTTTCGGTTCGGCAAGGGGGCGGAGAGTGCACGAAGAGCAGATCGAGGCGAAGCGCACGAGCAATGCGATCGGTTTACCCAGGTTCGGGCCGCACGGATGCGTAAAACCCTACTCCTGCTTGTGGTTTGTATTGTGTTCTTGCTCGGGAGCGATGAATGCTACAGTACGCTCAAGTGGCTAGCGAGACCGAGCTTGTCCGACCCCCCCCCCTACGTTGCACATGGGCCTCCTTTTATATGTCTAAGGGGTCACCAACAGGTGGCAACGTAGATGAGGGTAAAAATGTAAAAAGGCATGCGGTTGGCACCGCCGCCTAATATAGTGTTATCATACCTAACCCTGACGGCAGGGGACAAAGGCATTAAATGTGTGTCTGTGTCGCCTAGACGGTGCAGAAAGGGACCGCTAGGGACGCCATTGCTGGCCACGATGGCTATCTTGTCATCGCCGCTTGCCACCGTGTACCTCTGGCTGCACAGCCTTTCGCCACGTACGCCTAGAAGGGTCCCAGAGCGAAACGTTGGTGGATGTGCTGGAGCACAGGTACAGGATGGAAGCTTGCCACGGCAAGCGCCTTGCCGCGGTTATTATCTTATCGTGTCCAGGAGCTTGTCGCTCACTGGGTCTTGCCGGGACGCATGGTGCGCTGCGGCAAGTTCCTTGAGATGCCTTGGTTGGCCTCCCCGGCAAGCTCCTCTTGCCGGGGTCTTGTCTCCTTCCCGGCAAGCTCCTCTTGCCGGGGCCTTGTCTCCCTGGTTTGGGTACTTTGTTCTTGAATAGCTCCAAAGGAACCACGGAGGATCTTGGCGGTCGCCCGGCAAGCCTTGCCGCGGGATGCTGCGACTGCCCGTGCACAAGTTCGGGATACTAAGGTACCCCTACTTTAGTACACCGACACTATTTCATACTAATTAAGCATCTAACACTAAAAACAGAAAACACAACTTTTATACATCCATTAAAAAACTGAAAAACAACATTATATAAAAAAATCCATACTAATTAAACACTAATTATATCCATCTAACATGCATTCATACATATATACTAGTGAAAAAATAATAATCTAAAAAATCTAAAGTAATTAAACATACAAAATACGTATATACTAATATATACATGCATTAATTCATACATATGTACGTGTGTGTGTGTGTGTGTTCATCATGCTTGTGTGTGTGTATGGGCTCGGGGAGGGGCGGCGCCCATGGTGGCTGCCGGGGGCGAGGGAGAGGGGTTAGAGGGGGAGAGCTCACAGCGGGGCGACGGAGAGGCGACGGCTGAGGACGGCGACGGGCCGGGGCATGACGCGGGGGCGGGAACGCGGGGACGGCGCGACGGGGACGGGCCCGGGGCGGCGACGGAGACGAGGGCCGCGACGGGGACGGGGGTGGCGACGGGCACGGGGGTGGCGACGGCGACGGCGTCGATCGATCGGGGCGCGCGGGCGGTGCTTCAATGGGGAAACAGAGGAAGAAACAGAGGGAGAATGAAATTTTTGTAAGTGTTGTATATATAGAAGGCACCTTTAGTACCGGTTGGAGCCACCAAACGGTACTAAAGGCCTGTTTTGGCCAGGCCAAGCGGGGCCTTCAGTACCGGTTGGTGGCTCCAACCGGTACTAAAGGCCCCCCTTTAGTACCGGCTGGAGCCACGAACCGGTACTAAAGGGGGTGCGCTGGTGTAGGTGCGGTGCGCAAGTTTAGTCCCACCTCGCTAGCCGAGGGGCGACTGCACTGGTTTATAAACCCCCGTGCGGTAGCTCTCTTGAGCTCCTATCCAAAGCAGGCCTACTGGGCCTACATGTTCTGTGCTGCCCTGTTGGCCTACTGGGCCTTTGCGGGCCTGCATCCTGGCCCAACAGCAGGTTGGGTTTCTAGTCGTATACAGGCCGCTCTCGCCTAGTAGGCGGGCTTTTTTTTGCTTTATTTATTTTTGAGTTGTTTTTTTGTGTATTTAGAGTTTCTTTGTGAATATTTTTGCTTTAGGTACAAAAAATTACAAACTTTCTATTAGTGCCCGTAGTTTTCAAATTTGAATAGTTTAAAATTTTAATTATTTGAAATTAGTTTGAATCACTAGTTTGTGAATAACTTAACTTTAAAAATCAGTAAAGGTATGAAAGAATTAGTTTGTAGGCCGCTCTGGCCTAGTAGGCGGGTTTTTATTTATTTTTTTGCTTTATTTATTTTTGAGTTGTTTTTTTGTGTATTTAGAGTTTCTTTGTGAATATTTTTGCTTTAGGTACAAAAAATTACAAACTTTCTGTTAGTGCCCGTAGTTTTCAAATTTGAATAGTTTAAATTTTGAATTATTTGAAATTAGTTTGAATCACTAGTTTGTGAATAACTTAACTTTAAAAATCAATAAAGGCATGAAAGAATTTGTTTGCACATAAAATTTCTTCGCGTTTCAAATGCGAAAACACATAATTAACTACCTTAACTATTACAGAGATTCCCTTCTGGGTGTGAAACACAGAAGAAAGTGATGATAGTGAAGCCGATCACATCCCAGATCTTTGGGTGTGAAACTTTTTCTTCGCGTGTGTCCCTTTGCGCCGTAACCATGGAAAATCTTCATCATTTAACGGGATGCTCGGGTCAATATTCACTATGAATGGAGCAATTTCATCAAACTTTTCATAATCTTCTGACTTGTCTGTCTTGTCATCCACTCCCACGATGTTTCTCTTCCCAGAAAGAACTATGTGCCGCCTTGGCTCATCGTACGATGCATTCGCTTCCTTATCATTTCTTTTTCTTGGCTTGGTAGACATGTGCTTCACATAGAAAACCTATGCCACATCATTGGCTAGGACGAATGGTTCGTCTGCATACACAAGATTGTTGAGATCGACTGTTGTCATTCCGTACTGCGGGTCTTCCGTTACCCCGCCTCGTGTCATATTGACCCATTTGCACCGAAACAAAGGGACCTTCAAACCACGTCGATAGTCAAGTTCCCATATGTCTTGTATATAACCATAATATGTTTCCTTTCCCGTCTTGGTTTCTGCATCAAAGCGGACACCACTGTTTTGGTTGGTGCTCTTCTTATCTTGGGCGATCGTGTAAAATGTATTACCATTTATCTCGTACCCTTTGAAAGTCATTATATTCGAAGATGGTAACTAGGACAACAAGTACAGGTCATCTTCAATAGAGTTGTCATGCATGGTACGTGTCTGCAACCAGCTGGCAAAACTCCTAGTTTGTTCATGTGTAATCCAGTCATCAGACCGCTCTGGGTGTTTGGAGCGTAGCAAATTCTTGTGTTCATCCATATACGGAGCCACCAAGGAGGAATTCTATAGAACTGTGTAGTGTGCTTCAGTGAGAGAATGTCGGTCCATACATATTATTTGTTCCCCTCCTAGCGTTCCTTTTCCATCTAGTCTGCCCTTATGCCGCGATTCAGGAACACCAATCGGCTTAAGGTCAGGAATAAAGTCAATACAAAACTCAATGACCTCCTCATTTTGACGACCCTTGGAGATGCTTCCTTCTGGCCTAGCACGGTTATGAACATATTTATTTAAGACTCCCATGAACCTCTCAAAGGGGAACATATTGTGTAGAAATACAGGACCCAAAACGTTAATCTCTTCGCATAGGTGAACTACGACGTGCGTCATGATGTTGAAGAAGGATGGTGGGAACACCAACTCGAAACTAGCAAGACATTGCACCAAATCATTCTCTAAACTTGGTATGATTTCTTGATCGATTACCTTCTGAGAGATTGCATTGAGAAATGCACATAGCTTCACAATGGCTAATCGAACGTTTTCCGGTAGAAGCCCCCTCAATGCAACCGGAAGCAGTTGCGTCATAATCAGGTGGCAGTCATGAGACTTTAGGTTCTGGAACTTTTTCTCTGCCATGTTTATAATTCCCTTTATATTCTACGAGAAGCCAGACGGTACCTTAATACTGAGTAGGCATTCAAAGAAGATTTCCTTCTCTTCTTTGGTAAGAGCGTAGCTTGCATGACCCTGATGTATGCCGTCTTTTCTGTGCATACGTTGCTGGTCCTCCCGTGCCTCAGGTGTATCTTTTGTCTTCCCATACACGCCCAAGAAGCCAAGCAGGGTCACAGAAAGATTCTTCGTCATGTGCATCACGTCGATTGCGGAGCGGACCTCTAGGTCTTTCCAATAGGGCAGGTCCCAATAGATTTCTTCTTCCACATGGGTGCGCGTCCGTCAGCGTCATTCAGAATAGGCTGTCCACCAGGACCCTTTCCAAAGACCACCTTCAAATACTTGACCATATCATGTACATCAGCACCAGTACGGTGGCGAGGCTTCGTCCGGTGATCCGCCTCACCTTTGAAATGCTTGCCTTTCTTTCTTACGGGATGCCTGCTCGGAAGTAATCGACGATGTCCTAGGTACACATTCTTCTTACAATTAGCCAAATATATACTATCGGTATCGTCCAAACAGTGCGTGCATGCGCGGTATCCCTTGTTTGTCTGTCCTGAAAGGTTACTAAGAGTAGGCCAATCATTGATGGTCACGAAGAGCAACGCCTTTAGGTAAAAGTCTTCCCCCATGTGCTCATCCCACGCACGTACACCTGTTCCATTCCATAGTTGTAAGAGTTCTTCAACTAATGGCCTTAGGTACAAATCAATGTTGTTGCCGGGTTGCTTAGGGCCTTGGATGAGCACTGGCATCATAATGAACTTCCGCTTCATGCAAAACCAAGGAGGAAGGTTTTACAAACATAGAGTCACAGGCCAGGTGCTATGGTTGCTGCTCTGCTCCCCAAAAGGATTAATGCCATCTGCGCTTAGACCAAACCATACGCTCCTTGCGTCATCTCCAAACTCCTTCCCGTACTTTCTTTCAATTTTTCTCCACTGCGACCCGTCAGCGGGTACTCTCAACTTTCCGTCTTTCTTACGGTCTTCTCTGTGCCATCGCATCGCCTTGGCATGCTCTTTGTTTTGGAACAAACGTTTCAACCATGGTATTATAGGAGCATACCACATCACCTTGGCAGGAATCTTCTTCCTGGGGCGCTCGCCCTCAACATCACCAGGGTCATCGCGGCTGATCTTATAGCGCAATGCAACACATACTGGGCAAGCGTTCAAATCCTCGTACTCACCGTGGTAGAGGATGCAATCATTAGGGCATGCATGTATCTTCTGCACCTCTAACCCTAGAGGGCAGACAGCCTTCTTTGCTTCATACGTACTCTCGGGTAATTCGTTGTCCTTTGGAAGCATATCCTTTATCATTACTAGCAACTTTCCAAATCCCTTGTCAGATACACCATTCTCTGCCTTCCATTGCAGCAATTCCAGTGTGGTGCCCAGCTTTTTCTTGTCACCTACGCAATTTGGGTACAACAATTTTTTGTGATCCTCTAACATGCGTTGCAACTTCTTCTTCTCCAAATCACTTGCGCAGTTTCTCTTTGCATCGGCAATGGCCTGACCTAGATCATCAATGGGCTCATCTGATGCCTCTTCTTCAGCTTCTCCCCGCATTGCCGGCTCAGCTTCTTCCCGCATTACCGGCTCAGCTTCTTCCCCCATTGTTGTATCATCGTATTCAGGGAACCCATGGCCAGGATAGCTGTCATCGTCCTCTTCTTCTTCATTGTCTTCCATCATAACCCCTCTTTCTCCGTGCTTGGTCCAAACATTATAGTGGGGCATGAAACCGGACTTAAACAGGTGGATGTGAATGGTTCTTGACGTAGAGTAATTGTGACCATTCTTACAACGAGCACATGGACAAGGCATAAAACCATCTGCCCGCTTGTTTGCCTTAGCCGCAAGCAGAAAAGTATGCACGTCCTCAACGAACTGGGGAGAGCATTGGTCATCGTACATCCATTGCCGGCTCATCTTCATTACACAACACCGAATAGACCAAATTAATACAAGTTCATACATAAAGTTCATACAACACTTAAATGCAACAAACAAATAACTCTCTAGCTAAAGAATTTAAATGCAACAACAAATGCGATCAAGATCGCAACTAAGGTAACAATGGATCCAACAGCATAATGATACCAAGCCTCACTATCGATGGCATATTTTCTAATCTTTCTCATCTTCAAGCGCATTTTATCCATCTTGATCTTGTGATCATCGACGACATCGGCAACATGCAACTCCAATTCCATCTTCTCCCCCTCAATTCTTTTCAATTTTTCTTTCAAGTATTCGTTTTCTGTTTCAACTAAATTTAACTTCTCGACAATAGGGTCGGTTGGAATTTCCGGTTCACATACCTCCTAGAAAAAATTTCTATGTCAACTTGATGGGCATAATTTGTCATAAACACGAAACGCAACTAGTTTTAAAAGAGAATATATATACCACATCCGAATCATAACGAGGACGAGGGCCGACGGGGACGGATATCAAAACCATGGGACTATATGTATAACAAACAACGTACGGGTAAGATAATTATACGAGAAACTATATATCCAAATCACACAAACATCAATTTTTATATAAAATTTCATGAACAAGAGGCTCACCACAAGGTGGTGCCGGCGACGGGACGGTGCGGGCGATCGACAGTGGTTACGACGGAGATTTAGAAGGCACTAAGTAAACCACACCTACATATGCAAACTAAGTGTTATTTTTGACCTCAAATTGCATATAAATCAAATACTAGCACATATATATATCCTCCCAAATTACTAAACTCAAAAATCAATCACTATATAAAGCATTGCACGAGCTAATCTAGCAATGAGAGATGAAAGGACAAAGTTGCTAACCTTTGTGATGATTTGAATGGATGGGGGCCTTCAAATTTTGACAAATATTGGGCAAAATGTGTGATGAGCTTGAGACTAAGAGGTGAAGAACAGAGAGGAGAGGGGAAAGGGGAAGAATAGAGCGAGCTCGGGTGGACGAAGGGTCTATGTAGGACGACCTTTAGTACCGGTTCGTGCCAAGAACCGGTACTAAAGGGGCTGGAGGGGCCCCAGTCTGACAACATCCTGCCACCACTCTCATTAGTACCGGTTCGTGGCACGAACCGGTGCTAAAGGTTCGCCACGAACCGGTACTAATGAAAGCGGCCCGGCTAGCCGTTGGAACCGGCACTAATGTATACATTAGTGCCGGCTCAAATACAAACCGGCACTAATGTGCTTCACGTTTGACGCTTTTTCTACTAGTGGATATGGGGTCGCCACCACCTCCTATTCTACATCGGGAGGGCAGATCTGGAGTCTGCTCAGGGCTTTGGAGAGGGGGATTCGATGCCATCGTCATCATCAACCATCCTCCATCAACAATTCCATGATGCTCAACACCGGGAGTGAGTAATTCCTTCTTAGGCTTGCTGGATGGTGATGGGTGTGATGAGATTTGTCATGTAATCAAGTCAATTTGTTAGGGCTTGATCCCTAGTATCGACTATGTTCTGAGATTGATGCTGCTATGACTTTGCTATGCTTAATGCTTGTCACTAGGGCCCGAGTGCCATGATTTCAGATATGAACCCTTTATGTTTTCATGAATATATTTGAGTTCTTGATCCTATGTTTCAAGTTGCACTAATAGGGAAAACCCTAGTAGTGGCGCGTGTTTTATTGCTATCAGTATCGGGGTAGCCGCGCTACTACTATGGCACTACAGCTAACTGGTAGTAGTAGCACAGGCTAACCCAGCGCTACTACTAGTAACTGTATTAGTAGCGCTCTTCTGTCACGCGCTACTATTAAGTAGTTGTAGCGCCTTTCCTATCCCCACGCTGCTGCTATAAATTTCAACATTTTTTCTGCTTTCTATTGTTGTAGAACAGTACCCGTTTCAATAAACTGCAATTTCACATATACCAGATAACAATATCATTAACCACAATACCAGATACTCATATATAATCATACAGTAGTCATACAATATCATTAAAGATATTATAGGTACTCATATATTGTCAACATGCATCCTTACACACATATATGGTTCATACAGTAGCATATAATAATAGTTGATACGCAGTCTGCTAGGTAGTCATACACCCACACACATATATAGTTCTAGATGATATCGATGACGATCATCATCCTCAAGCCTTGGCGGTGGGTGTTCCTGGTAGTAATTAGGATGGCTTGTCCAACAGGAAGATTCTTGCCAACGAGGAAGCTCTTCCAGCCAACCGAGCTTAAGTGTGTGCGTCCGTCCGTGTCCACGCCATACGCACAGGTGGTGACGGAGCCCCTTGCAGTAAGGCGTATTCCAGCACAACCTTCTTCATCAGGCTCGATAGCACAACTCACAAATAGGCTCTTTGGCAATTTCTGAATAAGAAAAACATATCAATTAATAAGTAGCCTCTCACATACTCTTGCAAATATATTTCTACTAAGTATAGATTTCTACACTATCAAAAGACACGGTACTACATTTCTACTAAGCGTGAACTCTACTAATAAGTATGTATTATCTACACTATTAATAGTTCCTTGGATTCTACACTAATTAAGCATATATATCATTGGACTCTAGCTACACTAAAGCATATCATCGATCGGATTCTACAGTAAGCATATATATCATTGGATTCTAGCTACACACTGAAGCACATATATCATCGATCGGACAGTAAGCATGTCATTGGGCTCTACACTAATTAAGCATGTCATCGGACTCTACACTAAAGCATATCATCGGCTCGCTACCACACAACATATCAGTGGACTCTACACTAAGCATATCATCTAATTCACTAAGAATATCATCAGATAATTGGCATTTGTAAGTATAACTATAAAGCATATCATCAAATGACTACATTAAGTTTAACATACCATGATATGCCGATCAACCATGGTACTTGTCAGGCGGGTCACGAATGGCACCCCGACAAAGTCATCACGTGGCGGAATTATGTCCCATAGGTTGCACACTAATACGTCTCCAACCTATCTATAATTTTTGATTATTCCATGCTATTATATTATCTATTTTGGATGTTTTATATGCATTAATATACTATTTTATATTATTTTTGGGATGAAGCTATTAACCTAGAGCCCAGTGCCAGTTTCTATTTTTTTCCTTGTTTTTGAGTTTCATAGAAAAGGAATACCAAATGGAATGAAACCTTCATGACGATTCTTCTTGGACCAGAAGATAACCAGGAGACTTGGAGATGAAGTCGTAGGAGCCACGAGGTGACCACAAGGACAGAAGGCGCACCTAGGGGGTAGGGCGCGCCCCCACCCTTACTCCCCCCGTGACCCTCCTGACCTAATTGTTCCGCCTATATATATATTCCCAAATATCCCCAAATCACAAGAGGCATCCACGAAAAGACTTTTCCACCACCACAACCTTCTGTACCCATGAGATCCCAGCTAGGGACCTTTTCCGGCACCTTCCCGGAGGGGGATTCGATCACACAGGGCTTCTACATCAACACATTTCCCTTAAGATGAAGCGTGAGTAGTTTACCTCAGACCTACGGGTCCATAGCTAGTAGCTAGATGGCTTCTTCTCTCTCTCTCTGATTCTCAATACCATTTTCTCCTCGATGTTCTTGGAGATCTATCCGATGCAATCTTATTTTGCAGTGTGTTTTTCGAGATCCGATGAGTTGTGGATTTATGATCAACTTATCTATGAATATTATTTGAATCTTCTCTGAATTCTTATATGCATGATTTGATATCTTTGTAATTCTCTTCGAACTATCTGTTTGGTGTGGCCAACTAGATTGATTTTTCTTGCAACATGAGAAGTGCTTAGCTTTGGCTTCAATCTTGCGGTGTCCTTTCCAAGTGATAGTAGGGGCAACAAGGGACATATTGTATTATTGCCATCGATTATAAAAAAGATGGGGTTTTCATCGTATTGCTTGAGTTAATTCCTCTACATCATGTCATCTTACTTAATGTGTTACTCTGTTCTTCATGAAATTAATACTCTAGATGTAGGCAAGAGTCGGTCGATGTGTGGAGTAATAGTAGTAGAGGCAGAATCATTTCGGTCTACTTGACACGGATGGATGCCTATATTCATGTTCATTACCTTAGATATCGTCATAACTTTGCGCTTTTCTATCAATTGCTCGACAGTAATTTGTTCACCCACCATATTATTTGCAATCTTGAGAGAAGCCTCTAGTGAAACCTATGGCCCCAAGGTCTATTTTCCATCATATAAGTTTCTATTTTCCATCATATTAGTTTCTGATCTACTATTTTGCAACCTTTTACTTTCCGATCTATAAACCAAAAATAGCAAAAATATTTACTTTACCGTTTATCTATCTCTATGAGATCTCACTTTTGCAAGTAACCGTGAAGGGATTGACAACCCCTTTATCGCATTGGGTGCAAGTTTTTTGATTGTTTGTGCAGGTATTGGTGATTTGTGCGTTGTCTCCTACTGGATTGATACCTTGGTTATCAAACTGAGGGAAACACTTATCTCTACTTTGCTGCATCACCCTTTCCTCTTCAAGGGAAAAACCAACGCAAGCTCAAGAAGTAGCACACACCTCCTCCTCACTCAGCCTCATTCTTTGAGCATAGATGGCTTCATCAAGTGGGTCCACATCATCTTCATCATCTTCCTCTGTGTTGACATAAATGACATCCAACTTGGGTCTTTCTTCTCTTAAGGAGAAGCTAGTCAACTCACCACTAGTGATACCCATGTGGGAGAGGAAACAGACCCATCCATCTCCTCCCATCTGCGACAAGTTTCGTCCTTTCTCGACCTCCATAGTGTAGGGCCCCCCAGGAGCCTCAAAGGTCACAGTGTCTCTGGTCAGCTTGTTGAATTTCAACCTCACATTGCATGGGACGATCTGTGTAAAAAAGCAAAATGATATATACACGATGCATTAATGCCAAGTTGTGACAAGTTTCATATAATTTGTTATCGCCGCATGAAGAAAACTCGGATGGAAGTAGATGTCGAACAGTGTACCAGTTGTAAGGCTGCTGGCACACCTTGAGTTGCAAAGTCGACATGGTAGTGGTGGTGATGCCGCCATTTTCCTAAAGCAATATCAGCAAGGATGAACGATCCACTTCATAGGAAAGAAAAACAGTAACATAAAGTTCTCAATTAACTTACTAACACCTTCTAGAATAGAACCAACAGCTAGCTAGATAAGACTCACCGTTCAGAGTTGCTACACTACAATCGTTAGACAACAAGACTCAATAGCTAGCTAGAAAACACTTACTAACACAGGTGGAAATGCCAAATCAGCCAACAAGACTCACTGTTACAAAAGCTAGCTGGCTAGAGAGCATCCTTCAGAGTTGCTACACTACAATGCATCAATCTTAATCAGAAAAGAGAATATTCAGGTTTAGTAACTAAAATTAACAACATGTGCATGCTTCCGTACAGCTTTTATATTTACATAAAAACCGTCAACACTACAATGCATCGATCTTAATCAGAAAACAGAATGTTTACAAGAACTGCCATGTATATCACTGATTTCTAGATGAGATTCTATCGTGAGAACCAATTTGATGGACAATTATAATCCTAAGATCTAGTAGCAAATAAGATGATAAGGTACCACGTACCAAAGCATTTCAGTGGCACCTATTGGCGAAAAAACTTTTCACAAATATCTACCAAATCAGGGTACCACCTACCAAAACATTCCATCTAATTTGGCCCCTATTGACTAAGATAATTGATTGAAAAAACAAGTGGCAAATTTGGGATTAACTTAGCACTTTCGAACCAAATACTTGTATCGAACCGAATATCTACCAGATCATGGTACCACCTACCAAAGCATTTCAACTAAATTGGCACCTACATTTTGCCAAAAATAACTTATTACAGAAAAATTGCTCGGCAATAATTTGTTCACGCACCATATTATTTGCTATCTTGAGAGAAGCCTCTAGTGAAACCTATGGCCCCCGGGTCTATTTTCGATCATACAAGTTTCTATTTTCCATCATATAAGTTTCTATTTTCCATCATATTAGTTTTCGATCTACTATTTTGCAATCTTCTACTTTCTGATCTATAAACCAAAAATATTTACTACCGTTTATCTATCTCTATCAGTTCTCACGTTTGCAAGTAACCGTGAAGGGATTGACAACCCCTTTGTCGCATTGGGTGCAAGTTGTTTGATTGTTTGTACATGTATTGGTGATTTGTGTGTTGTCTCCTACTGGATTGATACCTTGGTTCTCAAATTGAGGGAAATACTTATCTCTACTTTGTTGCATCACACTTTACTCTTCAAGGGAAAAACTAACACAAGCTCAAGAAGTAGCAGGAAGAATTTCTGGCGCAGTTGCCGGGGAGATTGACACCAAGTCAAGACATACCAAATACCCATCATAAACTCTTATCTCTTGCATTATATTATTCACCATTATCCTCTCGTTTTCCTCTCCCCCACTTCTAAAATGATTTTCGAAAATATTTGCCTTTTCTTCTCCCCTCTTCCGTTCGTCTTCTTCGCTTGCTTTTTGTGTCCTCGTGTGTTGGATTTCTTGCTTTGTCACGATGGCTCAAGAGAATACCAAATTGTGTGACTTTTCCAACACTAATAACAATGATTTTATTAGTACTCTGATTGCTCCCTCCACTAGTGCGGAATCTTATGAAATTAATGCCGCTTTGCTGAATCTTGTTATGAAAGATCAATTTTCTGGCCTTCTTAGTGAAGATGATGCATCCCATCTAAATAATTTCATTGAATTGTGTGATATGCAAAAGAAGAGAGATGTGGATACTTATATTGTTAAATTGAAGCTATTTCTGTTCTCACTTCGAGATCGTGCTAAAACTTGGTTTTCATATTTGCCTAAAAATAGTATTGATTCATGGAATAAGTGTAAAGATGCCTTTATTTCCAAGTATTTTCCTCCCGCTATGGTCATATCCTTTTGGAACAATATTATGAATTTTATGCAACTTGATCATTAACATGTTGCACAATTTCGGGAGAGGATGAAATTGATGATACGAAATTGCCCTACTCATGGTTTGAATTTGTGGATGATTATACAAAAAATTTATGCTAGATTGAATTTTTCTTTTAGATTCGGCCACGAGAGGCACTTTTATGGAAATTACTTTAGGAGAAGCTATTAAACTCCTAGATAATATTATGGTTAATTATTATCAATTGCATACCGAAATATCTTCCACTAGTAAAAAAGTGCATGCAATTGAAGAGATTAATGTTTTGAATGGAAAGATGGATGAACTTATGAAATTATTTGCTAGCAAGAGTGCTTCTATTGATCCTAATGATATGCCTTTGGTTACTTTTATTGAGAATAATAATGAATCTATGGATGTGAATTTTGTTGGTAGGAACAATTTTGGTAATAACGCGTATAGAGGTAATTTTAATCCTAGGCCGTTCCCTAGAAATTCCTCTTTTAATTATGGTAATTGCAACAACAATTCTTATGGAAATTTTAATAAGATGCCCTTTGATTTTGAGAATAGTGCTAAAAATTTATGAGTTCACAAAAGAATTTCAATGCCCTTTGATTGAATAGTAGCCGTGAAGGGATTGACAACCCCTTTATCACGTTGGTTGCAGGGTTCTTATTTGATTGTGTAGGTGCAAGGGACTTGAGCGTGGCCTCCTACTGGATTGATACCATGGTTCTCAAAAACTGAGGGAAATACTTATGCTACTTTGCTGCATCACCCTTTCCTCTTCAAGAGAAAACCAACGCAGTGCTCAAGAGGTAGCACTATCTCCCTCTTTTGTCTTCTCCACGACCACCATATTTTATTCCACCTATAGTGCTATGTCCATGGCTCACACTCATGTATTGCATGAAAGTCGAAAAGGTTTGAGAACATCAAAAGTATGAAACAATTGCTTGGCTTGTAATCGGGGTTGTGCATGATTTCAATATTTTGTGTGATGCAGATGGATCATAGCTAGACTATATGATTTTGGAGGTATAAGCTTTCTTTGGCAATGTTATTTTGAGAAGACATAATTTCCTTGTTAGTATGTGTAGGATTCCTTGATTAAGGGGTTCTCGGGTGTCCGGCCTGTGTGACATGGGCCGGACTAATGGGCTATGAAGATACAGGACAAAAGACTTTGTCCCATGTCCGGATAGGACTCTCCTTGGCGTGGATGGCAAGCCTGGCGTTCGGCTATCAAGATTCCTTTCTCTGTAACCGACTTTGTACAACCCTAGCCCCCTCTAGTGTCTATATAAACTGGAGGGTTTAGTCCATAGAGGGAATCATAATCATATAGGCTAGACTTCTAGGGTTTTAGCGATTACGGTCTCATGGTAGATCAACTCTTGTAACCCTCATACTCATCAATATCAATCAAGCAGGACGTAGGGTATTACCTCCATCAAGAGGGCTCGAACCTGGGTAAAACTTTGTATCCCCTGTCTCCTGTTACCATGAACCTTAGACGCACAGTTCGGGACCCCCTACCCATGATCCGCCGGTTTTGACACCGACATTGGTGCTTTCATTGAGAGTTCCACTATGTCACCGCTAAAAGGTTCAATGGCTCCAGCCATTATCTGCAACGATATTGCCCTGGGGGGGGGGTTCTCCCCGGCCAGATCTTCGTATTCGGCAGCTTTGCACCGCAGGCCAACTCGCTTGGCCATCTGGAGCAGATTGACAGCTACACCCCAGGTCACCATATTAGTTTTGGAAATCTGGATTATGTTGCTGATATCCGAGGAGACTTGATCTTCCAAGGATTCATGACCCCACCCTCCGCTCTGGCCTTAGAGCCGGAGCGCCTCGCGAGGACCGAAGACGGGATTTCTAGACCTGCCAGACTATCTATGGCCACTAGGCCGAGTACGTGAGAGTCGGAGGAAGCAGTGTCGCCCGCAACCATCACCAAGTCGGACTCTTCCCCAGACGTTGGCCCCGAACCCTCGGAGTCAGCATCGTGTGAGCTCGGCCGAGGAATTCCCTTCCTGCCATACTCCATGGATTCTTTTCTTCCTCGACAAATCTCGCCTTTAAGCAAGGCCCTGGACTTGATGCAATCCCTCGTGATTACATAGGAGCAATGTTCGAACTACGCCCATCTCAGACTAGGGGCTGTGAGCGGGGAATTTTATGTCCCACCCACCACCCACTTCATCGCCATAGTAGAGGACTTAATTGACATGCTCGATTACGGCTCCAAAGACATCGACAGTATGGACAACGATGCTGGAGAGGAGCAAGAAGAAAACCCGCCGTTTACCGGACGTTGGACATCCACCTCTTCGTATGATGTGTACATGGTGGATACACCTAAGGAGGGTGACAGCGATAATGAGAAAAATCCAGTAGAGGATAAACCTCCAGAGATACAACCAAAGCGCCGACGGCGCCGCTCTAAATCACGCCGCAGCAAAGACAACAATACTGGCATGAGAGACAACAACAATCCAGATGATGCTGAAGACCAAGAAAACCCCGTTGAGCAAAACTCCGAACAAGACGATCGGGAGGATGGGCAAGTTAGCCCTGATGAACAGGCTACAAACGAAGAGTCGGAGCACGGTAATTACCTTCCACCCTCCGAGGATGAGGTGAGCCTCGGTGACGAAGACTTTATCTTGCCTGAGGAACCTCTCGAGCAGGAGCATTTTAAGCAACGACTAATAGCCATTGCAAGGAGCCAGAAAAAGAAGCACCAGCAGCTTCAAGCTGATCAAGATCTGCTCAATGATAGATGGACTAATGTCCTTGCAGTAGAGGAATACGGACTCGAGCGTCCAACCAAAAGTTACCCGAAGCGTAAACTGCTACCTCAATTCGATGATGAGGCACTTGAGCCCATACCATCAGCACGTAATGCGGCTGATCGACCACCACGTGGCCGGGACAAAGCGGCAACTCAAGCCGAACACTAGCCCGTCCTACCTCGCCGTAAAGGCAGAGCTAAAACAGCTCGGGGATACACGTACGGCCTGCGACAGGACCTGAAGAATAAAGCAGGTCCGGCCAGATTGATCTACGGATCGCGGGGGCATACGCCGATGTGCAACGATGGCTATCAAGCCGAACATAGCAAGCACAGTCACGTCCAGGCCGAAAACCGTAGACGGACTCCATCCGAACTATGTCGCGATCTGGCCCGCTATAGAGGCACCACACACCCCCTCTGCTTCACTGATGAAGTAATGGAACATGAATTCCCAGAAGGGTTCAAACCCCTTTACATCGAATCATATGATGGGACAATAGATCCCGCGGTATGGATCGAAGATTTTCTTCTCCACATTCATATGGCCCGCAATGATGATCTTCATGCCGTCAAATACCTCCTACTAAAACTCAAGCGGCCAGCTTGCCACTGGTTGAATAGCCTGCCCAAAAATTCCATTGGCAGCTGGGAAAACTTGGAAGACGCCTTCCGCGATATCTTACAAGGTACATATGTCTGCCCCCCGGACGCCGATGACCTAAGCCACATTATCCAGCAGCCCGGGGAGTCAGCCAAGAAGCTCTCGACTAGGTTCTTAATTAAAAAGAACCAAATTTTTGATTGTCCGAACGCCGAAGCCCTGGCGGCCTTTAAACATAGCATCCGAGACGAGTGGCCCGCCCACCACCTCGGACAAGAAAAACCAAAATCCATGGCAGCCCTTACTGCTCTGATGACCCACTTCTGCGCGGGAGAGGACAACTGGCTCGCTCGTAGAAGCAACAACACCAGTGATCCGGGCGCTTCCGAAGTTTGAGACGGCAACAGCAAGCCACGATGCAATAAGCACAAGCGTCGAAATAATAATGAAGGAACGCAAGACACGGCGGTCAACGCCGGATTCAACGGCTCCAAACCCGGTCAAAATAGCCATTCAAGGCAAACAGAGACTGGATCGACCCTGCCAAATTCATCGCACCCCCGATAAACCAGCCAATCATACCAATAGAAGCTGTTGGGTCTTAAATCAAACCGACAAGCTTAATGTCGAACACAAGGGGAAGGGGCCACCCAGTGACAGTGACGATGAAGAGACTCGCCAACTGAACACAGGGGGTCAAAGGCAATTTCTTCCCGAAGTAAAAACAGTAAACATGGTGCATGTGATGCACATTCCAACGGGGAAGCGTAATTGCGCACTACGGGCGCCTACGCAATAGAGCCAGTCACCTCAAAATCTAGCCAATGGGCGGCCTGCCCGATCACTTTTGATCGCAAAGACCACCCAGTCAGTATCCGTGACGAAGGTTCGGCAGCTCTAGTCCTCGACCCAATTATCGACGGATTCCATCTCAGGAAAGTCCTTATGGACAGCAGCAGTAGCCTTAATCTACTCTACCAGGACACTGTCCGCAAAATGGGCATTGATCCTTCAAGAATCAATCTCACCACAACTTCCTTCAAGGGAGCAGTACCCGGCATAGAAGCTCACTGCACAGGTTCAATTACAATGGAAGTCGTTTTCGGCTCCCCAAACAACTTTCGAAACGAAGGCTTAACCTTCGATATTGTTCCGTTCCACAGTAGCTACAATGCACTGCTCGGGCGTACCGCTTTTGCTCGTTTTAACGCGGTCCCACACTATGCTTATCTAAACCTTAAGATGCCCAGTCCATGCAGCATCATCACGATAAACGGAAACATGAAATGCTCTCTCCGTACAGAGGAGCATACTACGGCAACTACAGTCGAAGGACAAAGGAGCCCCATTAAGCCGCGTATCTCATCGGCCATCAAGCCACCGGTCTCTATTAAACAGGATCGATCAATCTCAGAGCTGGATTAGCAGTTTGGCCTCCGTTGTTCGATTCATATAGCTGCGAAGTTTGTACCGCACATACATAATTATGCACTTAAAATACCCTGGTCATCGGCAGAGGCACAATACGGACAGGCCTACAATGCGGTAAGCACTCCCATAGCCTTTTCCCCTTTTTCTAACTATCATCTATCTTTTACCACAGGTGAATCAAAGGCTAGTCATCTTACGGACTCTTCTGAGTTCGACTTTGTACAGATAACCAAAGGCTATTCCGGTCAAGGAGTCCTTTCACTGAGGCAGGCAAACGCAGACGTGCGACAAGAGGTCCAAATAATTCTTTGTAGACCACACTCTTTATTTCAAACCTGTAAAGTGCCTTTTTCCTCAGCCTTCGACCCCCTGCATGTTAAATAGTCTGGGTAGTGGCGTTATAATCTGAAATATTGCATTTGACGTGCCAATTAGATTCTAGTGAACATAGTTCGTATTCAGTATTTGCTTTTTCTAAGAGCTGAATTTTGCTTCTTCGGTTGTTTCACTCACGCACCTCGGCAGAAATTGCCAAGGGCTCGATATGGCAACATATGAGTTGCCGACAAGTCCGAACAACTTTATAGCATACTTCAGCGTCACGAGTTTGGCCTTATATGCATCAGTTCCGAATCATGTCTTTGGTCAATAGTTGGGTTGCCTGGCTCCTGTGCTTACTACCTTATGTTCCGCCCTATCGGCTAAGGTAGTAAAGGGAGAACTACTGCGATTGTGTTTTCGGTTCATTTGGTCAAGCACATCAGTAGAGAAAGCCGAAAACTGACTGTCATGATGCGGCGACAGCTGGTCAACCACTCGATGACTTATCAGAATCTTTCGCGATTCCTTCCGTATTACACGAAGGACCATTCTTTTGGTCACCTATGTAACACACCGTATTCGGATAACTGCGTACATACCAGGGGCTATATCGTAGACCCACAGTCAAACTCCTATCTCTAAGTGAAAGTGTTAAACCCTATAGTCTGATTGCCTAGTTCGCTGCATTGGCACCTCCTTCATGGACCAAGACGTTGGGTCAAGAGTGATCAAGTGCTTTTACGAACACACCCGTATTATATGCGAGGGGGCTCTAGCCAACGACTGGAAAACTTCCAGATTATAAAAAAACGGCCGCACAGGAGGAACCAAAACTTTCTGGAAAAAACCATAGCCTATAATACATCGATATATTGTTTTTACAATTTTGGTACAATCACTCGAATATCATATCCTTATAGCACTGACCCTCTATCAAGCGGGCTCCCTCAAGGACATCCTCAAAATAATGCTCCGGCATTTGATGGTCCTTGCCCCCGGGTGGACTCCTTGCTGCAATATCGGTGGCCTTCATCTTTGCCCAGTACGTCTTGACGCGGGCAAGGGCCATCCGTGCACCTTCAATGCATGTCGACAGCTTAACAGTGTCGACATGCGACACCACATCAACAAGTCACTGCACCAAACAGAAATAACTATTCGGAATTGGTTCCGTCGGCCACAGCCGGACCACGACGTCCTTCATGGCAGATCCAGATATTCTGTGGATCTCGGCCCACCGGGCCATCTGTTCGTTCAGCAACGGCGGACGGTTTGGCATGCTGAATTGCGACCAGAAATGCTTCTCCGTTGCATGTCCTTCTTGCGCTTGGTAAAACCGTGCCGCATCAGAGGCACTCTTCGGCAAGTCCAAGAATGCGTCTGGAGAATACCACATTTGTTTAAGCGGGGCATACTTTGGATCACCAAATTTAGGCTGTAATAAGAAAGGCTTACCGGCCGCTATTTCCCCAGCTTGCCGGATCTGCTCCCGAGCCACTCTAGACTCGAACCGTGCTTCTGTTGCCTCTTGTAAGGCCTTGTTGAGATCGGTCGTTTTAACTTCGCTATCCTTTTTGAGTAATTCACATCGGACTGTGGCATCCTTTAGCTCGCGCTCCATGGTAGATATTCTCTCCTCGCATTGGCACCAAGTAGCCTGTGCGGCTTTTAATGCAGCAGCTGCCTTCTTGGCAACTGCATCACTCATCCTGGCTTGCTCCTTGGCCCAGACGAGCTCAGCCCGCAGGGTCTCAACTGTGGCATCACCATCTGCAGTTATGCATATCTCAGTATACAATTCCCAGCTTCATGCTCATATTAATATACATACATATACCGACTGCCCCAAAACATACCTTGCGGCTCGTCAAGCCGCCTGTTAATAAGCGTGATGTCGGCATCCGCCACATCAAGTTTCTGCTTCAGATCTGCCACCTCTGTTGCACGGGCAGTCGCCACGGATGAAATGACCTGTGTTCCAATTAGTTAGATTATTTCCTGGGCATATCTTTTTTGATCCTCTGATCGCCTCCTTTTGGACGCCAACCAGAGTCTTAGGGGCTACTATCTATACACGGGAGCATTTTCGCATGTAGAGTGCAATTTAAGATATAACATTGCATACCTCAAAGTCTCTTAGCAGGCCCGTGGAGGCTTCATTCAATCCGCTTCTCGCGGACAGAATCCTCTCAACTACCGCACCCATCAAGGTACGATGTTCCTCTGAGATGGGCGCATGTCGCAGCACGTCCATCAATGTATCTGCCGCCTCCTGATTCCTGGAAGCGGCGGTGGGAGTACGGATGTGTTTACTCAACCCTGGAGTCGTCTCCGGCTGTAAACCGGATTGTTCGGGACCTTTATTGTTGGTCCCCGAAGGGGCTGCATGCCCCGGACCCTGGACTGCCGAAGTATCACCTTTGGGCGTGGTCTTCATTGTCCCTCGCACCACTTGTTGATCAGGAGAAATCCTCCAGGACGACACCTCAAAGTCGTCCACCCTATTGGGTGAGAGGGTCTGTGGAGGCGTCTTGCTTTCCATCATCTCCGGAAGAAGATCCCCCTAGGAGGAGGGTTGTTCAGGAAGACTGCATGCTGGACTGCAAACATATATTTCAAATGTTACCCTTGCAAGCGGGAAGGAACGGGATATGTTTAGGACACCTTTGTTCACTTACGATTCAGCTAGAGGCTTGTCCTTATAGAGGAATTGTGCATCAATGTCGTCTTCCGAACCCGAACCGCCTGGCAAAGACATCTTCCGTCGCTTAGGAGCCTCTACCTTCATATCTTTGGAGGCGGTCCTCTTCTTCCCATGCTGGGAAGGGATGTCAGCCTCCCCTTTTCTTTTTTCTTCGAAAGAGGGGGTCCCAATCTCCCTGGACATAGCGTCTGGTGTACCTTTAGAATGGAGGTCACATTTGGCCTTCTTGCTCTCCTCCTTGTCCTCCTTCGCCGGCACTTGATATGTTGTCGGAGCCAGCATCCTTGTTAATACATGATCGACTGAGTCTTCGGGAAGAGGGGCCGAACACCTAATTCGTTCCGCCTTCTTTACCCAGCCCTGTTCGAAGATGGTTTTCTCAGTACTACGGGATATTTAACTAAGATGTGTCCGATAGTCGAGTGCTTACCGAGGTATCCAGATGGTTGGAGTTGAGGTCGATGTCTTCGGTGGTATCCGACCACTGCTTTCATGTCCCGAAGAATAACTTCCACATTCCCTTGCGTATCGTGCTAAAGAAGTGCTGAACGGTCCGTGGTCCTTCCGGATTGAACTCCCACATGCGGAGGGGCCGTCGTTGGTACGGCAGGACCCGACGGACTAGCATTACTTGGATTACATTGATGAGGCCGGTGTCCTTTTCAAGGAGGCTCCGTATGCGGCTTTGTAGCGTCTGCACTTAGTCAATTGATCCCCAGTCTAGCCCCTTATTAATCCATGATGCGAGTTGTAATGGAGGGCCAAATCAGAACACAGGTGTAGCTGCCCACTTGGTACCACAGAGTTCGGTGATGTAAAACCACTCCCGCTGCCATAGGTTGGAAGCTTCCGTGAAAGAGCCTTTGGGCCAAAAAGCATTGGTGAGCTTCTTCACCGTAGCACCACCACACTCTATTTGCTTCCCCTCGATTACCTTCGGCTTCACATTAAAGGTCTTGAGCCATAAGCCGAAGTGAGGGGTAATACGGAGAAAGGCCTCACAAATGATAATAAACGCCCAGATGTGAAGGAAGGAGTCCGGATCTAGATCGTGAAAATCTAGCTTGTAATAGAACATGAGACCGCAAAGAAAGGGATGGAGAGCGAACCCTAGCCCCCGGAGGAAGTGGGGGATCAATATGACCCTCTCGCCAGATCTGGGAGTAGGAATAACCTGTCCTTTAGCAGGGAGCCTGTGGAGGATTCCCGATATCTTGCCACCCAGAGCTTCGTGATATCCTCCTCTGCGACAAAGGAGGCCACCCACCGGCCTTGAAGGCTAGGTCCGGACATGACTGGGAGGCTCAGAGCAATTAAGTTGAAACCTGGGTGCTGGAACTCAAGGTTGGAAAGGTTGAGGAAGAAGTAGGCGCAGAGGAGAAAGACGGGTTTGTGCCCCTTTATAAAGGCGATGAATATCAAACACCTCCTCATATGCCTTAAAGCCTGCCTATTCCCAAGGGACCATGCCAATGGGACGGTCGGGTTATCCATGCCCGTATTGATGAGAATCCCGTAATAAGGGGACACGATCTCTACTTTGACAAGACGTACTAGTAAAACCACATCTTAAAACATGGAGCGGGAGGCTAAAGAACGGTTCGAAATAATGACCGGGCAGGGATGTGATGTCACTCTACAAAAGTTGTTAGTGGATTGGACTCATAAAATATTATACTCTCTGCGGATATATGTGGTGTTTTTTACAGAGCCGGACACATCCTCTGTGTTCGAGAGCTGTTTGGGATTATTCGGAAGAGGAACCCATGTTGCAATGCCGACAATCCGTGTGCCGGACACCTCGTCATTGAAGCCTGGTTCAGGGGCTATTGAGGGAGTCCTGGATTAAGGGGTCCCCGGGAGTCCGGCCTATGTGACATGGACCGGACTAATTGGCTATGAATATACAAGACAAAAGACTCTCTCCCAGGTCCGGATGGGACTCTCCTTGGCGTGGATGGCAAGCCTGGCCTTCGGCCCATGGAGAGGGCCCGTGGCATCGCGGCTCAGAGAAACTGGAAAGTCCCGTATTCCAGCCCAGGGATCAAGAAGAAGTCTTCTGGAATACGGCACTGCTTAGAATAGAACAAAACGGCTTCCTATTATTACACGAATATGAATACAAGTTCTCTGTTATTACAATGAATAACATCGGCACGTCGACATTATGCCATCCTCATTTGATCTATGCAAGCAGCACAACAAGTCGAGGCAGCGGAACAACTACTGACAGCGGAACAACGACGACGGTGGTGAACTCCACTCCACATGGACTCTGGCTAGAACGCTTATCCTAGCTTGCACGAATGGAAACCATGACAAGCAATCACGACATGACCTGTAACTGGCATGACATGCCAGGTCATTACATTAAATGTACTTGCAAGCTCACAATAACCAGAAGCATTCAAGACAAACAACAACATCGCAATTATAGGTTAAGCAAGAATTATCATGAGATCATTAGGATAACATGGCATGAACAACATGAACATGATGCAGATAGAACAATATGAGCATGACATGAACATATAAATCGAACGATACTAGCATGAAACATGATGACACAATATGCACCACTTATTCTGCTCAGGTTACCTCATAACCATCACATGCATCACTTACCAACCTCAGACATCACACGATCATCTCAGGATCAAATCGAGCTTGGTATAAACAATACTGTAGTAATCATTAAATGACCACAAGGAGCTTGATCTTTACCCATGATTCTCGCACAACATCATGAATATCCAACAATTCGATATCTTCGATACCACGATGATCATTCACAAATCAAAAACAGAACCACTCTAGGCTCAACGGGTTACCTCGTAGACAAACGGTGATCATTTCACGATCACCGCCAATCTATTTCTCATCATCGAACCAGGGTTATTATTAAGCAAGTTATTATTATTACTGTTACTGGTTACGCATAGTGTGACTGACACAAACTGGGCCCTTATCCGTGGGCACGGCTATCGATAGATCTAATATACACTCTGTAGAGGTTAACACCACTGTACCCACACTACGGAACCCATGGCCTCGCATTCCCATTCCGGTGGACCAACGGCGTTCCGACAAAACCGATCTACTGCCATGACACTCTCCCGGCCACTCCGACCAACTCCCCTTTGGGCTAAGTCATGGGTGGCCCCGTGCCTACCAAAGGCACCAATGGCCACCATCGTGGCAAAACATAAACTCTCCCGGCCAAGGTAGCGCCCACGCATAACCTTCCCTCGTTGGAGGCACCGGCGAAAGGCATGACAATAGACCCAGTAAGGACCTTCCCGTTAGGTAAGCGTGGTTGCACTGGTCAGCTCGATTTGGTGGCACCATGAATCAGCCAATAGTTGTTCAAGTTCAATTTAATCTGGTTAAACTTGAATGCAATATGCCGAGCCATGATAAAGTAACATGATGCAATTACAATGCATGAGCATGATATCAACATAAGCACGGGGTGCAACATAACTATCCACCATATCAGCAATGGATCTTATCCAACTAAGCATAGCATAATGACAAGCATGAATATCACAAGTACAACACTACTCATAGCATAACATGACCACTAGCATCAACCAAAAATACCATGGAAGAACTCATCAATAACATTTCCGAGTAAACACTTAACCAACAAACAGCAAAGGAACAATGCATATTACATGTACTCGGTGATCAACGGCAGTCATGCCTCGAAGAACATGACCAACCCAACATGTACTATTATCAAGCATGACCAATATGAAAGTAATACTAGCAGGTAGAACATGATAACAGAGTGCAAGAAACTTAGCATGACGGTAACCACCGATCCACAAACGTAACCAAAATAATGACGGTAGTAGCAAAACAACCATACAATTATTAAGGATTCAAGTTAAAGACCAATGCTACTGCATGGCTATCATGCAAATGGTGGTTGTGGCATGCATGGGAATGAAGAATGCACCGGGGAGATGTGCAGAACGATCGTGGAATAAATCGCCGGAAAATTTCTCTCTCAGAGGGGGCTGATTTGGGGCAAGGGCAAAAAGGTCTTTTTCACAGTGTCAAACCATAGTGAAAATGAAACCGGCGGAACGGGATCGACGAAATGAAGACGTGGGCTTTGGATTCACCTTAAACGGAGTTATGATCAAAAAGATATAGCACGACGAAGTTCAGGGACCAATTTGTAAAAATAACCCTACGAACAGGCCCCTGAGCTGAAAAACAGAAAGCACATTTTAGGAAATACGCTTTCGGGACAATGAAGATGTATTCCAGGCCGAAGCCATATAACATTACACTTTCACTGAAACGAAAGCGTAAACCAGAGAATACGCTTCCACTTATCCACGTGGATAGTGGCGGGGCCGGGCTTGGGGTCACTGACGTGCGGGTCCTACGGGGTGGGGCCCGTCACTTATCCACGTCGGCCGACCAGTTCAACGCGCGCAGAGTCGGGGCCGGCTCCTGGGTTGCTGATTGGTGGGGTCCAGGAAAGGGGCGGGGCCCGCCTGGCTCCTGTCTTCTTCCTCTTCTCGCTGGCATGACCGAAGCAGAGGACGGGGCAGGCAAGGAGAAACGCCGGTGATGGCCCGGCCAGCTCCGGCTATCCCTGGTCGAACGGGAGGCACCGACGGACTTGGGTGGCTGCGCCGCTCTCATCTAGAGGGAGGAACGACGCCGGGGGAGAGTGGGGAGGCGGTGACAAGTGGAGGAAGGAGGAGGTAGAGGCGGCGGCGGTCTTCGGGGCACGACCCTAAAGGGGCTCCAGTGAGAGGGCAAGGGTTCGGGGAGAGTCGCTGAAGGGTGGGGAAGGCGATGGTGGTGGCTAGAGGTGGAGGAGGGCTCGGCGTTGGGCTAATTTAGGCTGAAGCTGAGGCAGACATGGCGGCCATGGAAGAGGGACTGGAGCTCCTCGAGCTCGATGGAGTGGTCGGGCGGGGCTCTGAGAGAGTGCTGGAGACGATGGAGTGCTCGGAAATGGCTTGGGTGGCCTTTATATAGCCGGGGCGAGGGGCACGGCGTAACGCATCGGATGTAACCTACCATATTCGTACTCCAACTCTTGCCATTTTTGGCGTTAAGTTATGAGATTCCCTCGTGGTTGGGTTTTTCCTTCGTTTTGCATTTTGTTCATGTCTTGCATTTCATATCATGGGATCATGTGCATCGCATTTGCATACGTGTTCATCTCATGCATCCGAGCATTTTCTCCGTGGTCCGTTTTGCAATCCGACACTCCTACATCGTCTGGCGCTCCCTTTTGCCTCTTTTCATGAGCGGGTGTTAAACTTTCTCGGAATGGACCGAGATTTGCCAAGCGGTCTTGGTACGCCACCGGTAGACCGCCTGTCAAATTTCGTGTCATTTGGAGTCCGTTTGATACTCCAACGGTTAACCGGGGAACTGTAAAGGCCTCGTGTGTGCTGCAGCCCAACTCCCCTCTAAAGTGGCCCAATAACCCATCCAAACCCCCTCAATCCTCTCGGCCGTTCGATCATGATCGCGTGGTCGAAAACCGCACCTCATTTGGAAACTCATACCTTCTTCCAGGTATAAATATGTGCAACCCTCTCCAAATCCCGTTCGAAACCCTAGTCTTCTCCTCCCTCTCGCCCGACGGACGTGTCCGCCCCTCGCCGGACAAAACTCGCCACCGCCCGCGGCCAATCCAGACGTGCCACGTGGCCCTCTGCCGCCACCTGCTGTTGCGGCCCGCTAGGCCCGTCGCGGGCCCGCGCGAGCCCGTGGGAGCCGCCGCCGCTTGCGCCTCAGGGCTGTCCACCGCGCCACCCGAGTCCACCCATTCGTCGCCCCGCCGCTGCACCGGACTTCCTCGCCGACGGCCGCGCCCGGCGACCGCGCGCCACCGCGCCCGGTAACCGCACGCCATCACACCTGACCACTGCCCTCGCGCGCCCTCCGAGCTCCACCGCGCCGCCCCGTACTCCGGCCGCCGCCCCTGCCTTTTCCGGCGAGCCCGACTCTGGCCATCCTCGATCCTCGCACGAACCCTAGATCTGGATCTAGAGGTTGACCCCGAAATTCCTCTAAGTCTTTATTCCTGCTCATATTTTCATGTCCTGTTCGTGGTGCCATAACTTCTTGCATGTAGTTCCATTTTGTGCGTGCAATATATCAAAGTGTTCACCATGATGTGCTCTTTATTTTGTTCCATTGTGACCTTGTTTGAGTGCATCTTGATGCCCAAATCGTTGATGCAAGAGTGCTACAAAATGCTAGGTGCTGATCCTGAGCAGGGTATGAGCATTTGTCCTTTTTGCTACAATTATTTTGTGCTGCATATGGGCATGAGCTCTACATGTGTTTTGGTATATGTCATGCCATCTTTATAGGGGTGTATGCCATGTATTTTTTGATCAATGTGGTGACTATCACAAGCATGCAAAGTAGCTCTCGTGAAATTGCTGATTTCAGGGACTTAGGATTTTATAGTCATTGCTCTACTGTTATTTTTATGCCATGTATTCATGTTGCTACAGTGAGATCCATGCTTTATTTGAGTTATTTCAGTAAGGATGATTTGGACATATGGTTATGCTCTATCCATCCATGCGCCTGTTTGCAATTATGGAGTGCCCTAGCATGACTTAATATTGCTCTACTTTTGCTATAAAATGTTCCTGGCAGATTGTTTACATGCCAGGGACATGATTAATGCAATATTTTTGATATTATTTGTTGTGCCTGTTTTCTGACCTGGGTCCGCTCACATATGACATATACCAGGGTTTGTAGCTGTATGGAGCTCATTGCTAAGGCCAATCATATAAGAAGGTGAAAAGGTTTTAGGACATCTCCTTTGCGAGAATAATGACCTTGATGACCATTTTCAAGATTGTTGATTCTGTGATGTCATCCCTAGAGCTTTGATTCTGTGATGTCATCCCCAGATCTTGTCGATTCTTGTAATTCATGAGATGTATCTCTGCTTATTTTCCCTTGTCGGACTCGTGAGGTTGTGGGATCCTTACTTTCCTTAGGTATATCTGCTGGATCCTTGCTGCATCTCATATGAGTGACTGATATGACTAGGGATGCATGCTCACCATATATAATAATCATATGCGACCAAACACTTGATTCTTGAATGATAGTGGCATACATTGGCAACTTATCATATAACCTCTGAGGACGGTGTATTAGTATGATATTGACGCAGACTGAATGGCTTACGAGAGAAGCCATTCGAGTAGCTTATTGTGGATGACTTGTTAACTTCTGCTCATATCTTTTGTCTGGGTATCGTGAAGAAAAAAACTCTATAGCTTACACATGAAGCTTGGCCTGATTATTGTGCTGGAGAAGCCTGAGTTTCGTACTTGAGAAGCTTCCCCTCGGGGTTGTCGGTTGACAAAATTCATTTTCGTCAGTCAGAACCTTTTACCGAGGTACCTTGGACCGGAAATTGTTCACATATCATGTTGAGGAAAATTGAGGAGCCTTGCATCATAAATTTCTTTTGATATATAACATGTGGAAGAAGACTGAGTTTCTTACATTCAAAGCTTCATACTAATATGCAGACTGAAATCTACACACACGCCCATAACATTTTGTGGTTGATTATTTGCATAAGAAAATTTGTTTGACTGTACTCCTTGAGCATATCACATTCTGACTTTATTTCAGATGAAAACATATTCCAAGCATCATGTATTGTTGAGCCAAAATTTTGTATATGATCCATACCTTTAACTGGAAATATACCATTGATCTTGTACCTAACTTGTCTTGCTGCTGACTTGTTCATTACTGCTGTGAGGATTTTGTATTGATGTAGACATGAGTTATCAGTACTATTGTGAGGAGTGCACACTAATGCAAAACTGATTTTCAGCCTCAACATCAGATATTCCCCATTTCACTGCAATCGGCTGAGATTCCATTCTGATTAACTGAGTTTCCAAATATTTAAACTCCTTGCTGATTCTTAGGGTCCGGTGTCAGTTGATGAGCAACTCTTTATAGGGGAAAAATAATGTAACACCGGGGCCCAAAAAGAAAGAAGCAAAAGAAAACTCAACTAAACAAAAGCACACAACAACAATTAATTCACACACAATCAAGTCACATAGTACTGCTAGTCACACAATATGTAGGCCTACTTAAGCACACAAATCTCACGGGATCTCCGGTTCTACGATCTAGCATGTTGTGATGATGTGCACGAGGATGAATAAATGTGTGGAAGAATTGGTGTAAACAGCGCTACACCAAGTGGTAGCTTAGCCAGGTAGCAACCTGGACTAGCTCGGAGGCAAGGACGCACTCGGTAATCATGTAGTGGGACACGAAGGTCGCAACCACATTATTACCAAGTGGACGAAAAGAGATCCGCACTCCTCCAAGAAATAGGATAGAGGGGAAAAATTGAGGCTAGTGACATTGCCCTTTCTTGAAAACTAAGGTCATTAAGGGTTGCCAACATGAAAAAAATGAAAGAGCGATTTGGGATAGAAGCATGTCCATCACTGAAACGATAGGCGGGGCTGAAAGGAGGATATCGGCGAGATACCTGAGCACCATTTTTGCAAACAGTGTCGGGATCACTTGGTATCATTCTGCTGGGACAGAAATGACACCAATCACCGGAGAACGAGCAAGAAAAGAAAACTGGAGAAATGCAAAGGCTGAGCTGTAGTGGATCCGAACCGATGCAAGCTACAATTACCGGATAAACCATTAGCAACAACTACTAAGGCTATATGCATGCTATGCAACAAACAAATGCAGCAACCAAATGCAATAAACAAGCTAGACTTTAAACTACTGATTTCCACCGGTTTCTACCGTTCGCGCTGACTAGGGTGTCCTACAGCCAGAACTGCTCTGATACCAAGCATGTGGCACCCCGGCTCAGAGAAACCGGAACGCCCCGTATTCTAGCCCAGAGATCAAGGAGAAGTCTTCTGGAATACGACACTGCTTAGCATAGAACAAACCAGATTTCTATTATTACAAGAATATGAATACAAGGTCCCCTATATTACAATGAATAACATCGGCACGACGACACTACGTCATCCTCATTTTCTCTATGCAAGAAGCAGAACAAGTCAAGGCACCGGAACAACGACGAGGTGGTGAACTCCACTCCGCAGGGACTATGGCTGGAACGCTTATCCTAGCTCGCACGAACGGAAACCATGACAAGCAATCACGGCATGACCTGCAAACTCGCATGACATGCCAGGTTAGTACATTGAATGTACTTGCAAGCTCACAATAACCAGAAGCATTCAAGACAAACAACAGCATGGCAATTATAGGTTAAGCAGGAATTATCATGAGATCATTAGGATAACATGGCATGAACAACATGAACATGATGCAGATAGAACAATATAAGCATGACATGAACATATAAATCTGACGATACTAGCATGAAACATGATGACACTATATGCACCACTTATTCTGCTCAGGTTACCTCATAACCATCACATGCATCACTTACCAACCTCAGACATCACATGATCATCTCAGGATCAAATCGAGCTTGGTATAAACAATACCGTAGTAATCATTAAATGACCACAAGGAGCTTGATCTTTACCCATGATTCTCGCACAACATCACGAATATCCAACAATTCGATATCTTCGATACAACGGTGATCATTCACGGATCAAAAATAGAACCACTCTGGGCTCAACGGGTTACCTCGTAGACAAACAGTGATCATTTCACGATCACCATCAATCACTTTCTCATCATCGAACCAGGGTTGTTATTAAGCAAGTTATTATTATTACTGTTACTGGTTACCCATAGTGTGACCGACACGAACTGGGCCCTTATCCGTGGGCACGGCTATCGATAGATCTAATATACACTCTGTAGAGGTTAACACCATTGTACCCACACTACGGAACCCATGGCCTCGCATTCCCATTCCGGTGGACCAACGGCGTTCCGACAAAACCGATCTACTGCCATGACACTCTCCCGGCCACTCCGACCAACTCCCCTTTGGGCTAAGTCATGGGTGGCCCCATGCCTTGAAGGAAATATGCCCTAGAGGCAATAATAAAGTTATTATTTATTTCCTTATATCATGATAAATGTTTATTATTCATGCTAGAATTGTATTAACCGGAAACATAATACATGTGTGAATACATAGACCAACAGAGTGTCACTAGTATGCCTCTACTAGACTAGCTCGTTAATCAAAGATGGTTATGTTTCCTAACCATGAACAAAGAGTTGTTATTTGATTAACGAGGTCACATCATTAGTTGAATGATCTGATTGACATGACCCATTCCATTAGCTTAGCACCCGATCGTTTAGTATGTTGCTATTGCTTTCTTCATGACTTATACATGTTCCTATAACTATGAGATTATGCAACTCCCGTTTACCGGAGGAACACTTTGGGTACTACCAAACGTCACAACGTAACTGGGTGATTATAAAGGAGTACTACAGGTGTCTCCAATGGTAGATGTTGGGTTGGCGTATTTCGAGATTAGGGTTTGTCACTCCGATTGTCGGAGAGGTATCTCTGGGCCCTCTCGGTAATACACATCACATAAGCCTTGCAAGCATAATAACTAAGATGTTAGCTATGAGATGATGTATTACGGAACGAGTAAAGAGACTTGCCAGTAATGAGATTGAACTAGGTATTGGATACCGACGATCGAATCTCGGGCAAGTAACATACCGATGACAAAGGGAACAACGTATGTTGTTATGCGGTCTGACCGATAAAGATCTTCGTAGAATATGTAGGAGCCAATATGGGCATCCAGGTCCCGCTATTGGTTATTGACCGGAGACGTGTCTCGGTCATGTCTACATTGTTCTCGAACCGTAGGGTCCGCACGCTTAATGTTACGATGACAGTTATTATGAGTTTATGCATTTTGATGTACCGAAGGTTGTTCGGAGTCCCGGATGAGATCACGGACATGACGAGGAGTCTCGAAATGGTCGAGACGTAAAGATTGATATATTGGAAGTCTATGTTTGGACATCGGAAGTGTTCCGGGTGAAATCGGGATTTTACCGGATTACCGGGAGGGTTACCGGAACCCCCCGGGAGCCAAATGGGCCTACATGGGCCATTGTGGAAAGGTGAAAGGGGCTGCCAAGGAGGGCTGCGCACCTCCCCCCCTCCCCTAGTCCTATTAGGACTAGGAGAGGTGGCCGGCCACCTCTCTCTCTTTCCCTCTCCCTTTTTCCCAAGGAGTCCTAGTTGGAATAGGATTGGAGGGGGGAGTCCTACTCCCGGTGGGAGTAGGACTCCTCCTGCGCCTCCCCCTCTTTGGCCGGCCAGCCCCCCTCCCTCCAACCTTTATATACGGGGGCAGGGGACACCCCAAGACACACAAGTTGATCCTTGAGATCGTTCCTTAGCCGTGTGCGGTGCCCCCTGCCACCAAATTCCACCTCGATCATACCGTTATAGTGCTTAGGCGAAGCCCTGCGTCGGTAGTACATCAAGATCGTCACCACGCCGTCATGCTGACGGAACTCTTCCTCGACGCTTTGCTGGATCGGAGCCCGAGGAACGTCATCGAGCTGAACATGTGCTAAGAACTCGGAGGTGCCGGAGTAACGGTGCTTGGATCGGTCAGATCGGGAAGAAGACGTACGACTACTTCCTCTACGTTGTGTCAATGCTTCCATTGCGATCTACTAGGGTACGTAGATCAGACTCTCCCCCTCGTTGCTATGTATCACCATGATCTTGCGTGTGCGTAGGAATTTTTTTGAAATTACTGCGTTCCCCAACAGTGGTATCAGAGCCTAGTTTTTTATGGTTTGATGTTATATGCACGAGTAGAACACAAGTGAGTTGTGGGCGATACAAGTCATACTGCCTACCAGCATGTCATACTTTGGTTCGGCTGTATTGTTGGACGAGACGATCCGGACCAACCTTACGCGTACTCTTACGCGAGACCGGTTCCCTCGACGTGCTTTGCACATAGATGGCTTGCGGAAGGCTATCTCTCCAACTTTAGTTGAACCAAGCGTGACTACGCCCGGTCCTTGAGAAGGTTAAAACGGAGTCTATTTGACGAACTATCGTTGTGGTTTTGATGCGTAGGTGAGATGAGTTCTTACTTAAGCCCGTAGCAGCCACGTAAAACTTGCAACAAGAAAGTAGAGGACGTCTAACTTGTTTTTGCAGGGCATGTTGTGATGTGATATGGTCAAGGCATGATGCTGATTTTATTGTATGAGATGATCATGTTTTGTAACCAAGTTATCGGCAACTGGCAGGAGCCATATGGTTGTCGCTTTATTGTATGCAATGCAATCGCGATGTAATGCTTTACTTTATTACTAAGCGGTAGTGATAGTCGTGGAAGCATAAGATTGGCGAGACGACAACGATGCTACGATGGAGATCAAGGTGTCGCGCCGGTGACGATGGTGATCATGACGGTGCTTCGGAGATGGAGATCACAAAGCACAAGATGATGATGGCCATATCATATCACTTATATTGATTGCATGTGATGTTTATCCTTTTATGCATCTTATCTTGCTTTGATTGACGGTAGCATTATAAGATGATCTCTCACTAAATTACCAAGAAGTGTTCTCCCTGAGTATGCACCGTTGCAAAAGTTCTTCATGCTGAGACACCACGTGATGATCGGGTGTGATAGGCTCTACGTTCAAATACAACAGGTGCAAAACAGTTGCACACGCGGAATACTCAGGTTATACTTGACGAGCCAAGCATATACAGATATGGCCTCGGAACACGGAGACCGAAAGGTCGAGCGTGAATCATATAGTAGATATGATCAACATATTGATGTTCACCATTGAAAACTACTCCATCTCACGTGATGATCGGTTATGGTTTAGTTGATTTGGATCACGTGATCACTTAGAGGATTAGAGGGATGTCTATCTAAGTGGGAGTTCTTAAGTAAATTAACTGAACTTAAAAAAATTATCATGAACTTAGTACCTGATAGTATCTTCCTTGTTTATGTTGATTGTAGATAGATGGCTCGTGCTGTTGTTCCGTTGAATTTTAATGCGTTCCTTGAGAAAGCAAAGTTGAAAGATGATGGCAGCAATTACACGGACTGGGTCCGTAACCTGAGGATTATCCTCATTGCTGCACAGAAGAATTACGTCCTGGAAGCACCGCTGAGTGCCAGGCCTGCTGCAAGAGCAACACCAGAAGTTATGAACGTCTGGCAGAGCAAAGCTGATGACTACTCAATAGTTCAGTGTGCCATGCTTTACGGCTTAGAACCGGGACTTCAACGACGTTTTGAACGTCATGGAGCATATGAGATGTTCCAGGAGTTGAAGTTAATATTTCAAGCAAATGCCCGGATTGAGAGATATGAAGTCTCCAATAAGTTCTATAGCTGCAAGATGGAGGAGAACAGTTCTGTCAGTGAGCATATACTCAAAATGTCTAGGTATAATAATCACTTGATTCAATTGGGAGTTACACTTCCAGATGATTGCGTCATTGACAGAATTCTCCAATCACTGCCACCAAGCTACAAGAGCTTTGTGATGAACTATAATATGCAAGGGATGAACAAGACTATTCCCGAGCTCTTCGCTATGCTGAAAGCTGCGGAGGTAGAAATCAAGAAGGAGCATCAAGTGTTGATGGTTAACAAAACCACTAGTTTCAAGAAAAAGGGCAAAGGGAAGAAGAAGGGGAACTTCAAGAAGAACGGCAAGCAAGTTGCTGCTCAAGAGAAGAAACCCAAGTCTGGACCTAAGCCTCAAACTGAGTGCTTCTACTGCAAGCAGACTGGTCACTGGAAGCGGAACTGCCCCAAGTATTTGGCGGATAAGAAGGATGGCAAGGTGAACAAAGGTATATGTGATATACATGTTATTGATGTGTACCTTACTAATGCTCGCAGTAGCACCTGGGTATTTGATACTGGTTCTGTTGCTAATATTTGCAACTCGAAACAGGGACTACAGAATAAGCGGACACTAGCAAAGGACGAGGTGACGATGCGCGTGGGAAACGGTTCCAAAGTCGATGTGATCGCGGTCGGCATGCTACCTCTACATCTACCTTCGGGATTAATATTAGACCTAAATAATTGTTATTTGGTGCCAGCGTTGAGCATGAACATTATATCTGGATCTTGTTTGATGCGAGACGGTTATTCATTTAAATCAGAGAATAATAGTTGTTCTATTTATATGAGTAATATCTTTTATGGTCATGCACCCTTGAAAAGTGGTCTATTCTTATTGAATCTCGATAGTAGTAATACAGATATTCATAATGTTGAAGCCAAAAGATGCAGAGTTGATAATGATAGTGCAACTTATTTGTGGCACTGCCGTTTAGGTCATATCGGTGTAAAGCGCATGAAGAAACTCCATGCTGATGGGCTTTTGGAATCACTTGTTTATGAATCACTTGGTACTTGCGAACCGTGCCTCATGGGCAAGATGACTAAAACACCGTTCTCCGGTACTATGGAGAGAGCAACAGATTTATTGGAAATCATACATACCGATGTATGTGGTCCGATGAATATTGAGGCTCGTGGCGGATATCGTTATTTTCTCACCTTCACAGATGATTTAAGCAGATATGGGTATATCTACTTAATGAAACATAAGTCTGAAACATTTGAAAAGTTCAAGGAATTTCAGAGTGAAGTTGAAAATCATCGTAACAAGAAAATAAAGTTTCTACGATCTGATCGCGGAGGAGAATATTTGAGTTACGAGTTTGGTGTACATTTGAAAAATTGTGGAATAGTTTCGCAACTCACGCCACCCGGAACACCACAACGTAATGGTGTGTCCAAACGTCGTAATCGTACTTTACTAGATATGCTGCGATCTATGATGTCTCTTACTGATTTACCGCTATCATTTTGGGGTTATGCTTTAGAGACGGCCGCATTCACGTTAAATAGGGCACCATCAAAATCCGTTGAGACGACGCCTTATGAACTGTGGTTTGGCAAGAAACCAAAGTTGTCGTTTCTTAAAGTTTGGGGCTGTGATGCTTATGTGAAAAAGCTTCAACCTGATAAGCTCGAACCCAAATCAGAGAAGTGTGTCTTCATAGGATATCCAAAGGAAACTATTGGATACACCTTCTATCACAGATCCGAAGGCAAGACTTTTGTTGCTAAATTCGGAAACTTTCTTGAGAAGGAGTTTCTCTCGAAAGAAGTGAGTGGGAGGAAAGTAGAACTTGACGAGGTAACTGTACCTACTCCGTTATTGGGAAATAGTACATCACAGAAAACTCTTTCTGTGAGACCTACACCAATAAGAGAGGAAGTTAATGATGATGATCATGAAACTTTAGATCAAGATACTATTGTACCTCGTAGATCAACCAGAGTAAGATCCGCACCAGAGTGGTACGGTAATCCTGTTCTGGAAGTCATGCTACTAGATCATGATGAACCTACGAACTATGAAGAAGCGATGGTGAGCCCAGATTCCGCAAAGTGGCTTGAAGCCATGAAATCTGAGATGGGATCCATGTATGAGAACAAAGTATGGACTTTGGTTGACTTGCCCGATGATCGGCAAGCAATTGAGAATAAATGGATCTTTAAGAAAAAGACTGACGCTGATGGTAATGTTACTGTCTACAAAGCTCGACTTGTCGCAAAAGGTTTTCGACAAGTTCAAGGAGTTGACTACGATGAGACTTTCTCACCCGTAGCGATTGCCGCATTTTATGATTATGAAATTTGGCAAATGGATGTAAAAACCGCATTCCTGAATGGATTTCTGGAAGAAGAGTTGTATATGATGCAACCAGAAGGTTTTGTCGATCCAAAGGGAGCTAACAAAGTGTGCAAACTCCAGTGATCCATTTATGGACTGGTGCAAGCATCTCGGAGTTGGAATAAACGCTTTGATAGTGTGATCAAAGCATTTGGGTTTATACAGACTTTTGGAGAAGCCTGTATTTACAAGAAAGTGAGTGGGAGCTCTCTAGCATTTCTGATATTATATGTGGATGACATATTACTAATTGGAAATGATATAGAATTCCTGGATAGCATAAAGGGATACTTGAATAAAAGTTTTTCGATGAAAGACCTCGGGGAAGCTGCTTACATATTAGGCATAAAGATCTATAGAGATAGATCAAAACGCTTAATTGGACTTTCACAAAGCACATACCTTGACAAGATTTTGAAGAAGTTCAAAATGGATCAAGCAAAGAAAGGGTTCTTGCCTGTGTTACAAGGTGTGAAGTTGAGTCAGACTCAATGTCCGACCACTGCAGAAGATAGAGAGAAAATGAAAGATGTTCCCTATGCTTCAGCCATAGGCTCTATCATGTATGCAATGCTGTGTACCAGACCTGATGTGTGCCTTGCTATAAGTTTAGCAGGCAGGTACCAAAGTAATCCAGGAGTGGATCACTGGACACTGGTCAAGAACATCCTGAAATACCTGAAAAGGACTAAGGATATGTTTTCTCGTATATGGAGGTGACAAAGAGCTCACCGTAAGAGGTTACGTTGATGCAAGCTTTGACACTGATCCGGACGATTCAAAATCGCAAACCGGATACGTGTTTACTTTAAACGGTGGAGCTGTCAGTTGGTGCAGTTCTAAACAAAGCGTCGTAGCAGGATCTACATGTGAAGCGGAGTACAAAGCTGCTTCGGAAGCAGCGAACGAAGGAGTCTGGATGAAGGAGTTCATATCCGATCTAGGTGTCATACCTAGTGCATCGGGTCCAATGAAAATCTTCTATGACAATACTGGTGCAATTGCCTTGGCAAAGGAATCCAGATTTCACAAAAGAACCAAACACATCAAGAGACGATTCAACTCCATCCGGGATTTAGTCCAGGTGGGAGACATAGAGATTTGCAAGATACATACGGATCTGAATGTTGCAGACCCGTTGACTAAGCCTCTTCCACGAGCAAAACATGATCAGCACCAAGGCTCCATGGGTGTTAGAATCATTACTGTGTAATCTAGATTATTGACTCTAGTGCAAGTGGGAGACTGAAGGAAATATGCCCGAGAGGCAATAATAAAGTTATTATTTATTTCCTTATATCATGATAAATGTTTATTATTCATGCTAGAATTGTATTAACCGGAAACATAATACATGTGTGAATACATAGACCAACAGAGTGTCACTAGTATGCCTCTACTAGACTAGCTCGTTAATCAAAGATGGTTATGTTTCCTAACCATGAACAAAGAGTTGTTATTTGATTAATGAGGTCACATCATTAGTTGAATGATCTGATTGACATGACCCATTCCATTAGCTTAGCACCCGATCGTTTAGTATGTTGCTATTGCTTTCTTCATGACTTATACATGTTCCTATAACTATGAGATTATGCAACTCCCGTTTACCGGAGGAACACTTTGGGTACTACCAAACGTCACAACGTAACTGGGTGATTATAAAGGAGTACTACAGGTGTCTCCAATGGTAGATGTTGGGTTGGCGTATTTCGAGATTAGGGTTTGTCACTCCGATTGTCGGAGAGGTATCTCTGGGCCCTCTCGGTAATACACATCACATAAGCCTTGCAAGCATAATAACTAAGATGTTAGTTATGAGATGATGTATTACGGAACGAGTAAAGAGACTTGCCAGTAACGAGATTGAACTAGGTATTGGATACCGACGATCGAATCTCGGGCAAGTAACATACCGATGACAAAGGGAACAACGTATGTTGTTATGTGGTCTGACCGATAAAGATCTTCGTAGAATATGTAGGAGCCAATATGGGCATCCAGGTCCCGCTATTGGTTATTGACCGGAGACGTGTCTCGGTCATGTCTACATTGTTCTCGAACCGTAGGGTCCGCACGCTTAACGTTACGATGACAGTTATTATGAGTTTATGCATTTTGATGTACCGAAAGTTGTTCGGAGTCCCGGATGAGATCACGGACATGACGAGGAGTCTCGAAATGGTCGAGACGTAAAGATTGATATGTTGGAAGTCTATGTTTGGACATCGGAAGTGTTCCGGGTGAAATCGGGATTTTACCGGATTACCGGGAGGGTTACCGGAACCCCCCGGGAGCCAAATGGGCCTACATGGGCCATTGTGGAAAGGTGAAAGGGGCTGCCAAGGAGGGCTGCGCACCTCCCCCCCTCCCCTAGTCCTATTAGGACTAGGAGAGGTGGCCGGCCACCTCTCTCTCTTTCCCTCTCCCTTTTTCCCAAGGAGTCCTAGTTGGAATAGGATTGGAGGGGGGAGTCCTACTCCCGGTGGGAGTAGGACTCCTCCTGCGCCTCCCCCTCTTTGGCCGGCCAGCCCCCCTCCCTCCAACCTTTATATACGGGGGCAGGGGACACCCCAAGACACACCAGTTGATCCTTGAGATCGTTCCTTAGCCGTGTGCGGTGCCCCCTGCCACCAAATTCCACCTCGATCATACCGTTACAGTGCTTAGGCGAAGCCCTGCGTCGGTAGTACATCAAGATCGTCACCATGCCGTCGTGCTGACGGAACTCTTCCTCGACGCTTTGCTGGATCGGAGCCCGAGGAATGTCATCGAGCTGAACGTGTGCTAAGAACTCGGAGGTGCCGGAGTAACGGTACTTGGATCGGTCAGATCGGGAAGAAGACGTACGACTACTTCCTCTATGTTGTGTCAACGCTTCCGTTGCGATCTACTAGGGTACGTAGATCAGACTCTCCCCCTCGTTGCTATGTATCACCATGATCTTGCGTGTGCGTAGGAAATTTTTTGAAATTACTGCGTTCCCCAACATGCCTACCAAAGGCACCAATGGCCACCATCGTGGCAAAACATAAACTCTCCCGGCCAAGGTAGCGCCCACGGATAACCTTCCCTTGTTGGAGGCACCGGCGAAAGGCATGACAATAGACCTAGTAAGGACCTTCCCGTTAGGTAAGCGTGGTTGCACTGGTCAGCTCGATTTGGTGGCACCATGACTCAGCCAATAGTTGTTCAAGTTCAATTTAATCTGCTTAAACTTGAATGCAATATGCCGAGCCATGATAAAGTAACATGATGCAATTACAATGCATGAGCATGATATCAACATAAGCACGGGGTGCAACATAACTATCCACCATATCAGCAATGGATCTTATCCAACTAAGCATAGCATAATGACAAGCATGAATATCACAAGTACAACACTACTCATAGCATAACATGACCACTAGCATCAACCAAAAATACCATGGAAGAACTCATCAATAACATTTCCGAGTAAACACTTAACCAACAAATAGCAAAGGAACAATGCATATTGCATGTACTCGGTGATCAACGGCAGTCATGCCTCGAAGAACATGACCAACCCAACATGTACTATTATCAAGCATGACCAATATGAAAGTAATACTAGCAGGTAGAACATGATAACAGAGTGCAAGAAACTTAGCATGACGGTAACCACCGATCCACAAACGTAACCAAAATAATGAGGGTAGTAGCAAAACAACCATACAATTATTAAGGATTCAAGTTAAAGACCAATGCTACTGCATGGCTATCATGCAAATGGAGGTTGTGGCATGCTTGGGAATGAAGAATGCACTTGGGAGATGTGCGGAACGATCGTGGAATAAATCGCCGGAAAAGTTCTCTCTCAGAGGGGGCTGATTTGGGGCAAGGGCAAAAAGGTCTTTTTCACAGTGTCAAACCATAGTGAAAATGAAGCCAGCGGAACGGGATCGACGAAACGAAGACGTGGCTTTGGATTCACCTTAAACGGAGTTAGGATCAAAAAGATATAGCATGACGAAGTTCAGGGACCAATCTGTAAAAATAACCCTACGAACAGGCCCGTGAGCTGAAAAACAGAAAGCACATTTTAGGAAATACGCTTTCGGGACAATGAAGATGTATTCCAGGCCGAAGCCATATAACATTACACTTTCACTGAAACGAAAGCGTAAACCAAAGAATACGCTTCCACTTATCCACGTGGACAGTGGCGGGGCCGGGCTTGGGGTCACTGACGTGCGGGTCCTACGGGGTGGGGCCCGTCACTTATCCACGTCGGCCGACCAGTTCAACGCGCGCAGAGTCGGGGCCGGCTCCTGGGTGGCTGATTGGTGTGGTCCAGGAAAGGGGCGGGGCCCGCCTGGCTCCTGTCTTCTTCCTCCTCTCGCTGGCATGACCGAAGCAGAGGACGGGGCAGGCAAGGAGAAACGCCGGTGATGGCCCGACCAGCTCCGGCTATCCCTGGTCAAACGGGAGGCACCGACGGACTTGGGTGGCTGCGCCGCTCTCATCTAGAGGGAGGAACGACGCCGGGGGTGAGTGGGGAGGCGGTGACAAGTGGAGGAAGGAGGAGGTAGAGGCGGCGGCGGTCTTCGGGGCACGACCCTAAAGGGGCTCCAGTGAGAGGGCAAGGGTTCGGGGAGAGTCGCTGAAGGTTGGGGAAGGCGATGGTGGTGGCTAGAGGTGGAGGAGGGCTCGGCGTTGGGCTAATTTAGGCTCAAGCCGAGGCAGACATGGCGGCCATGGAAGAGGGACTGGAGCTCCGCGAGCTCGATGGAGTGGTCGGGCGGGGCTCTGAGAGAGTGCTGGAGGCGATGGAGTGCTCGGAAATGGCTTGGGTGGCCTTTATATAGCCGGGGCGAGGGGCACGGCGTAACGCATCGGATGTAACCTGCCATATTCGTACTCCAACTCTTGCCATTTTCGGCGTTAAGTTATGAGATTCCCTCGTGGTTGGGTTTTGCCTTCGTTTTGCATTTTGTTCATGTCATGCATTTCATATCATGGCATCATGTGCATCGCATTTGCATACGTGTTCGTCTCATGCATCCGAGCATTTTCTCCGTTGTCCGTTTTGCAATCCGACACTCCTACATCGTCTGGCGCTCCCTTTTGCCTCTTTTCGTGAGCGGGTGTTAAACTTTCTCGGAATGGACCGAGATTTGCCAAGCGGTCTTGGTACGCCACCGGTAGACCGCCTGTCAAATTTCGTGTCATTTGGAGTCCGTTTGATACTCCAACGGTTAACCGGGGAACCGTAAAGGCCTCGTGTGTGCTGCAGCCCAACTCCCCTCTAAAGTGGCCCAATAACCCATCCAAACCCCCTCAATCCTCTCGGCCGTTCGATCATGATCGCGTGGTCGAAAACCGCACCTCATTTGGAAACTCATACCTTCTTCCAGGTATAAATATGTGCAACCCTCTCCAAATCCCATTCGAAACCCTAGTCTTCTCCTCCCTCTCGCCCGACAAAACTCGCCACCGCCCGCGGCCAATCCAGACGTGCCATGTGGCCCTCCGCCGCCACCTGCTGTCGCGGCCCACTAGGCCCGTCGCGGGCCCGCGCGAGCCTGTGGGAGCCGCCGCCGCTTGGGCCTCAGGGCCGTCCACCGCGCCACCCGAGTCCACCCATTCGTCGCCCCGCCGCTGCAGCGGACTTCCTCGCCGACGGCCGCGCCCGGCGACCGCGCCTGGTAACCGCACGCCATCACACCTGACCACTGCCCTCGCACGCCCTCCAAGCTCCACCGCGCCGCCCCGTACTCCGGCCGCCGCCCCTGCCTTTTCCGGCGAGCCCGACTCTGGCCATCCTCGATCCTCGCACGAAATTCCTCTAAGTCTTTATTCCTACTCATATTTTCATGTCCTGTTCGTGGTGCCATAACTTCTTGCATGTAGTTCCATTTTGTCCGTGCAATATATCAAAGTGTTCACCATGATGTGCTCTTTATTTTGTTCCATTGTGACCTTGTTTGAGTGCATCTTGATGCCCAAATCGTTGATGCAAGAGTTCTACAAAATGTTAGGTGCTGATCCTGAGCAGGGTATGAGCATTTGTCATTTTTGCTACAATTATTGTGTGCTGCATATGGGCATGAGCTCTACATGTGTTTTGGTATATGTCATGCCATCTTTATAGGGGTGTATGCCATGTATTTTTTGATCAATGTGGTGACTATCACAAGCATGCAAAGTAGCTCTCGTGATACTGCTGATTTCAGGGACTTAGGGTTTTATAGTCATTGCTCTGCTGTTATTTTTATGCCATGTATTCATGTTGCTACAGTGAGATCCATGCTTTATTTGAGTTGTTTCAGTAAGGATGATTTGGACATATGGTTATGCTCTATCCATCCATGCGCCTGTTTGCAATTATGGAGTGCCCTAGCATGACTTAATATTGCTCTACTTTTGCTATAAAATGTTCCTGGCAGATTGTTTACATGCCAGGGACATGATTAGTGCAATATTTTTGATATTATTCGTTGTGCCTGTTTTCTGACCTGGGTCCGCTCACATATGACATATACCGGGGTTTGTAGCTGTATGGAGCTCATTGCTAAGGCCAATCATATAAGAAGGTGAAAAGGTTTTAGGACATCTCCTTTGCGAGAATAATGACCTTGATGACCATTTTCAAGATTGTTGATTCTGTGATGTCATCCCTAGATCTTGGATTCTGTGATGTCATCCCCAGATCTTGTCGATTCTTGTAATTCATGAGATGTATCTCTGCTTATTTTCCCTTGTCGGACTCGTGAGGTTGTGGGATCCTTACTTTCCTTAGGTATATCTGCTGGATCCTTGCTGCATCTCATATGAGTGACTGATATGACTAGGGATGCATGCTCACCATATATAATAATCATATGCGACCAAACACTTGATTCTTGAATGATAGTGCCATACATTGGCAACTTATCATATAACCTCTGAGGACGGTGTATTAGTATGATATTGACGCAGACTGAATGGCTTACGAGAGAAGCCATTCGAGTAGCTTATTGAGGAAGACTTGTTAACTTCTGCTCATATCTTTTGTCTGGGTATCGTGAAGAAAAAAACTCTATAGCTTACACATGAAGCTTGGCCTGATTATTGTGCTGGAGAAGCCTGAGTTTCGTACTTGAGAAGCTTCCCCTCGGGGTTGCCGGTTGACAAAATTCATTTTCGTCTGTCAGAACCTTTTACCGAGGTACCTTGGACCGGAAATTGTTCACATATCATGTTGAGGAAAATTGAGGAGCCTTGCATCATAAATTTCTTTTGATATATAACATGTGGAAGAAGACTGAGTTTCTTGCATTCAAAGCTTCATACTAATATGCAGAGTGAAATCTACACACACGCCCATAACATTTTGTGGTTGATTATCTGCATAAGAAAATTTGTTTGACTGTACTCCTTGAGCATATCACATTCTGACTTTATTTCAGATGAAAACATATTCCAAGCATCATGTATTGTTGAGCCAAAATTTTGTATATGATCCATACCTTTGACTGGAAATATACCATTGATCTTGTACCTAACTTGTCTTGCTGCTGACTTGATCATTACTGCTATGAGGATTTTGTATTGATGTAGACATGAGTTATCAGTACTGTTGTGAGGAGTGCACACTAATGCAAAATTGATTTTCAGCCTCAACATCAGATATTCCCCATTTCACTGCAATCGGCTGAGATTCCATTCTGATTAGCTGAGTTTCCAAATATTTAAACTCCTTGCTGATTCTTAGGGTCCGGTGTCAGTTGATGAGCAACTCTTTATAGGGGAAAAATAATGTAACACCGGGGCCCAAAAAGAAAGAAGCAAAAGAAAACTCAACTAAACAAAAGCACACAACAACAATCAATTCACACACAATCAAGTCACATAGTACTACTAGTCACACAATATGTAGTCCTATTTAAGCACACAAATCTCACAGGATCTCCGGTTCTACGATCTAGCATGTTGTGATGATGTGCACGAGGATGAATAAATGTGTGGAAGAATTGGTGTAAACAGCGCTACACCAAGTGGTAGCTTAGCCAGGTAGCTACTTGGACTAGCTCGGAGGCAAGGACGCACTCGGTAATCATGTAGTGGGACACGAAGGTCGCAACCACATTATTACCAAGTGGACGAAAAGAGATCCGCACTCCTCCAAGAAATAGGATAGAGGGGAAAAATTGAGGCTGCTGACATTGTCCTTTCTTGAAAACTAAGGTCATTAAGGGTTGCCAACATGAAAAAAATGAAAGAGCGATTCGGGATAGAAGCATGTCCATCACTGAAACGATAGGCGGGGCTGAAAGGAGGATATCGGCGAGATACCTGAGCACCATTTTTGCAAACAGTGTCGGGATCACTTGGCATCTTTCTGCTGGGACAGAAATGACACCAATCACCGGAGAACGAGCAAGAAAAGAAAACTGGAGAAATGCAAAGGCTGAGCTGTAGTGGATCCGAACCGATGCAAGCTACAATTACCAGATAAACCATTAGCAACAACTACTAAGGCTATATGCATGCTATGCAATAAACAAATGCAGCAACCAAATGCAATAAACAAGCTAGACTTTAAACTACTGATTTCCACCGGTTTCTACCGTTTGCGCTGACTAGGGTGTCCTACAGCCAGAACTGCTCTGATACCAAGCATGTGGCACCCCGGCTCAGAGAAACCGGAACGCCCCGTATTCTAGCCCAGAGATCAAGGAGAAGTCTTCTGGAATACGACACTGCTTAGCATAGAACAAACCAGATTTCTATTATTACACGAATATGAATACAAGGTCCCCTATATTACAATGAATAACATCGGCACGACGACACTACGTCATCCTCATTTTCTCTATGCAAGAAGCAGAACAAGTCAAGGCACCGGAACAACGACGAGGTGGTGAACTCCACTCCGCAGGGACTATGGCTGGAACGCTTATCCTAGCTCGCACGAACGGAAACCGTGACAAGCAATCACGGCATGACCTGCAAACTCGCATGACATGCCAGGTTAGTACATTGAATGTACTTGCAAGCTCACAATAACCAGAAGCATTCAAGAGAAACAACAGCATGGCAATTATAGGTTAAGCAGGAATTATCATGAGATCATTAGGATAACATGGCATGAACAACATGAACATGATGCAGATAGAACAATATGAGCATGACATGAACATATAAATCTCACGATACTAGCATGAAACATGATGACACTATATGCACCACTTATTCTGCTCAGGTTACCTCATAACCATCACATGCATCACTTACCAACCTCAGACATCACATGATCATCTCAGGATCAAATCGAGCTTGGTATAAACAATACCGTAGTAATCATTAAATGACCACAAGGAGCTTGATCTTTACCCATGATTCTCGCACAACATCACGAATATCCAACAATTCGATATCTTTGATACCACGGTGATCATTCACGGATCAAAAACAGAACCACTCTGGGCTCAACGGGTTACCTCGTAGACAAACGGTGATCATTTCACGATCACCGCCAATCTCTTTCTCATCATCGAACCAGGGTTGTTTTTAAGCAAGTTATTATTATTACTGTTACTGGTTACCCATAGTGTGACCGACACGAACTGCGCCCTTATCCGCGGGCATGGCTATCGATAGATCTAATATACACTCTATAGAGGTTAGCACATTGTACCCACACCACGGAACCCATGGCCTCGCACTCCCATTCGGGTGGACCAACGGTGTTCCGACCAAACCGATCTACTGCCATGACACTCTCCCGGCCACTCCGACCAACTCCCCTTTGGGCTAAGCCATGGGTGGCCCTGTGCCTAGCAAAGGCACCAATGGCCACCGTTGTGTCAAAACATAAACTGTCCCAAACGGGGAAAAAAGCGCGCAAAACTACTCGGGCACACAAGGCTTATGCCGTCCTACCCAACCAAGGTAGCGCCCGCGCATAACCTTCCCTCGTTGGAGGCACCAGCGAAAGGCATGATGACAGACCCAGTTAGGACCTTCCCGTTAGTTAAGCATGGTTGCACTGGTTAGCTCGATATGTTGGCACCATGACTCAGCCAACAGGTGTTCAAGTTCAATTTAATACGGTTAAACTTGAATGCAATATGCTGAGCCATGATAAAATAACATGATGCAATTACAATGCATGAGCATGATATCAACATAAGCACCGGGTGCAACATAACTATCCACCATATCAGCAATGGATCATATCCAACTGAGCATGGCATAATGACAAGCATGAATATCACAAGGTACACTACTCATAGCATAACTTGACCACTAGCATCAACCATAGATACCATGCAAGAACTCATCAATAACATTACTGAGTAAACACTTAACCAACTAACAGCAAAGGAACAATGCATATTACAGGTACTCGGTGATCGACGGCAGTCCTGTCTCGAAGAACATGACCAACCCAACATGTAATACTATCAAGCATGACCAATATGAAAGTAATACTAGCAGGTAGAACATGATAACATAGTGCAAGAAACATAGCATGACGGTAATCACCGATCCATAAACCTAACCGAAATAACGACCCCAGTAGCAAAACAACCATACAATTATTAAGGATTCAAGTTGAAGACCAATGCTACTGCATGGCTATCATGCAAATGGTGGTTGTGGCTTGCCTGGCAATGAAGAATGCACCGGGGAGATGTGCGGAACGATGGTGGAACAAATCACCGAAAAAGTTCTCTCTCCGAGGGGGCTGATTAGGGGCAAGTGCCAAAAGGCCATTTTCACAGTTTCAAACATTAGTGAAAATGAAACCAGCAGAACAGGCTCGATGAAACAAAGACGTGGGCTTTGGATTCACCTTAAATGAAGTTAGGATTAAAAAGATATAGCACGATGAAGTTCAGGGACCAATATGTAAAAATAACCCCACAAACAGGGCCCTGAGCTGAAAAACAGAAAGCACATTTTAGGAAATACGCTTTCGGGACAGTGAAGACGTATTCCAGGCCGAAGCCACAGAACGTTACGCTTTCACTAAAACGAAAGCGTAAACCAGAGAATACGCTTCCACTTATCCACGTGGACAGTGGCGGGGCCAGGCTTGGGGTTGCTGACGTGCGGGTCCGGTGGGGTGGGGCCCGTCACTTATCCACGTCGGTCGACCAGGTCAACATGCGTAGAGGCGGGGCTGGCTCCTGGGTGGCTGACTGGTGGCGTCGGGGAAAGACGCGGGGCCCGCCTGGCTACTGTCTTCTTCCTCCTCTCACTGGCCCGACGAAAGCAGAGGACGGGTCAGACAAGGAGCGACGTCGGCGATGGCCCATCCAGCTCCGGCTATCCCCGGTCGAACGGGAGGCACCGCCAGACTCGGGCGGCTGTGCCGCGCTCATCCAGAGGAAGGAACGGCGCCGGGGAAGAGTGGGGAGGAGGCGATGCTACCTCCTGAGCACTGCGTTGGTTTTCCCTTGAAGAGGAAAGGGTGTTGCAGTAAAGCAGCGTAAGTATTTCCCTCAGTTTTTGAGAACCAAGGTATCAATCCAGTAGGAAACCACGCGCGGGTCACCTCGTACCTACACAAACAAATAAGAACCTCGCTACCAACACGATAAAGGGGTTGTCAATCCCTTCACGGCCACTTGCAAGAGTGAGATCTGATAGAGATAATAATAATAAGATAAATATTTTTGTTATCTTTATGATATAGATTGAAACTAAAGATTGCAAAATAAAATAGATTGGAAACTTGTATGATGGAAAATAGAGCCGGGGGCCATAGGTTTCACTAGTGGCTTCTCTCAAGATAGCATAAGTATTACGGTGGGTCAACATATTACTGTCGAGCAATTGATAGAAAAGTGAATAATTATGAGAATATCTAGGAATGATCATGTATATAGGCATCACGTCTGTGACAAGTAGACCGACTCCTGCCTGCATCTACTAGTATTACTCCACACATCGACCGCTATCCAGCATGCATCTAGAGTATTAAGTTCATAAGAACAGAGTAACGCCTTAGGCAAGATGACATGATGTCGAGGGATAAACTCATGCAATATGATATAAACCCCATATTTTTATCCTCGATGGCAACAATACAATACGTGTCGTTTCCTGTCACTGGGATCGCGCACCGCAAGATTGAACCCAAAGCTAAGCACTTATCCCATTGCAAGAAAGATCAATCTAGTAGGCCAAATCAAACTCATAATTCGAAGAGACTTTCAAAGAAAAACCAATAATACATAAAAGAATTCAGAGAAGAATCAAATATTGTTCGTAGATAATCTGGATCATAAACCCACAATTCATCGGATCTCGACAAACACACCACAAAAGAGGATTACATCGAATAGATCTCCAAGAGAATCGAGGAGAATTTTGTATTGAGATCCAAAGAGAGAGAGAAGAAGCCATCTAGCTACTAGCTATGGACCTGAAGGTCTGAAGTAAACTACTCACACATCACCGGAGAGGCCATGGAGTTGATGTAGAGGCCCTCCATGATCAATGCCCCCTCCGTCGGATCTCCGGAAAAGGCCCTAATACGTCTCCAACGTATCTATAATTTTTGATTGTTCAATGCTATTATATTATATGTTTTGGATGTTTATGGGCTTTATTATACACTTTTATACTATTTTGGGACTAACCTATTAACCAGAGGCCCAGCCCAAATTGTTGTTTCCCTGCCTATTTCAGTGTTTCGAAGAAAAGGAATATCAAACGGGGTCCAAACAGAATGAACCTTCACGAGAGTTATTTTTGGAACGGAAGCAATCGAGGAGACTTGGAGTATATGTCGGGCAATCAACAAGGCTGCCACGAGGCAGGGGGCATGCCCTCCACCCTCGTGGGCCCCTCATTGCTCCACCGATGTACTTCTTCCTCCTATATATATCAATATACCCTACAAACATCAAGGAGGAGAATAGATCGAGAGTTCCGCCGCCAGAAGCCTCCGTAGCCACCAAAAACCAATCTAGACCCGTTCTGGCACCCTGTCGGAGGGGGAATCCCTCTCCGGTGGCCATCTTCATCATCCGGCGCTCTCCATGAAGAGGAGGGTGTAGTCCACCCTCAGGGCTGAGGGTATGTACCAGTAGCTATGTGTTTGATCTCTCTCTCCATTAATAGGGAAAACATTATACACAGAACTTTAGCAGTAGCGCTTGTTAAAAGAGCACGCTACTGCTAGACAACACTAGCGCGTGCAAAATAAGCACGATGCATATGGACATATATCAGTAGCGCGTCTCACCGAAAACTCGCTACTACTAAAATTCCAACCACTTAGACGGTTGGCTACACATAGTAGTAGCGATCTTCCAAAAACCGCGCTACCACTAATAAACTTATAGCAACGCGTTTATGCGTAAATCGCTACTGCTAAAGAAAAGAAATAAAATGAAAAACGAATAGAGAAGTAAATGAAAATGAAAGAAATAGAAACAGGAGAAAGGAAAAATATATAATGTAAAGAAAAATAAATGAAAAAGGGGGAAATGATGAAGACGTAGCAGTAGCGTGCTCTTTCAAACGCGCTATAGCTAACTTAGCTATAGCGTGTTTTCTGTAACGCGCTACCATTACTTCTAACTTAACCAAAAACGGTTTCCCCCCGGCCACCACTTCTCCCCCAAATCGATCCCTCACCCCACTTTGCCGCCGTCTCCCCCACTTCGCCGTTGCCCCCACTTCGCCGCCGTCTCCTACCGGCGTTGACGCCACGCTCATCCTCACGGCCGCCGCCCGAGGCCACCCAGCCTCACCGCCGCCACCTCTTGGGTCGCCCTCAACCTCACCGTCGCCTCCCTCGAGCACACCGCCGCCGCCCCCGAGCCCGCCAGGACTGCCGCGTCCCGATCCTGAGCCCGCCCTCGCCACCCTACCTTCGTCGCCGAGAAACTCCGCTCCACCATCTCTCGCCTCTCTGTAAGCCCCCCACCCATCCTTTTTAGTTAATAGATGTTAATGTGAAGTAGTAGATAATGTTTATGTTTTTAGTTAGGGTAATAATAGACGAAGTTAAGTAGTATATAATGTAGATGTTAATTAGTTCAGTAGAGTTTAGTTTTTGAATTGAGTTTGTTTAACTAGATGTTAATTAGGACAGTAGGGTTTAGTTTAGAGTAAAGTTTAGTCCAGTAGTTAACTAAATATAATATGTATTTGGTTTTTGAATTGAGTTTGAGAGAGCATGATATTTGTGTTGATTTTCTTGAAGTGTCAAACGCTAGGACATGCAAATTTGAGTGGTCAGGATATATGCAAATTCCTCATTTGTGTTTGCCCATGTTTCGATTGTGCCCAGGTGCCCTTTTATTGTTTCCAGGGAATGAAGCCGAGTGGCCTCTGTTTTGCCAGAATGTTGATTCATTCCCATTCCGGCAAATTTCAGGTTCTCGATTTGTCCACTTTTTAGCAAAGGTCATGCCAAAATTTTCCGTGAATTTTGGCATGACTTGTGCTACAAAGTAGGACATATCGAGTGCCCGGGATTTGCTGCACCAGGAAGGAGTCAACTTTCCTACAAAACATAGGCCTTTTGTATGTCATTATTCATTTTATTAGGTCTATAATTAATTTACTAGATTTAATCGTAGGAAACATGCCTAGCAACGATGAAGGACAGGGTTCTGGTGATTGCGATGACGTCTACCTGGCGGCAGACAAATTTTTGAGCCTTGCTGACGATCAACCGATGTTGTTGGTGGGCCCACCGGTCGCATCGGGGATTGAGACCGACACGCAGACCGACACTGAGACTGAGACCGGCGCTGAGACTCAGACCGACATCGAGACCGGCACTAAGACTGAGATCGGCGCTGCCTCGGGGAGCGGAGCCGGTATAGACCCGAAAGCAAAGAGGCGACGACTTCCTAACAAGCTCAGGACTACTAGACTGGTGGTCATGGAGATGGACAACGGAAATTTTGAGCCAAACACGCCCGAGGAAGCACGCACGTGCTACGACAATCAAATTGGCTGCATCATACGGACAACCGGGACCATCAACAATGAGAAACTAAACCAATTAGATAATATGAGGCCCTCCCTCCTAAAGAAGATGCACCAGATATTCTTGTTCCCGGGCCGGAATGAAAAGGATTATAAAGATCCAGATAAGGACCCGACAATGAAGAAGATAAACAAACACGCCATGAGCAAGTTTAGCAAAGCGTTGGCCGCCTGGAAAGCAAGGGTGAAATATCGGATCTTCAACAAAAAGGAACCCTACTCCGAGATTGTAAAGGATAATCCAACAATCACGACAGAGCACTTTGAAATATTCAAGGCAGCTTGCGAGGCCGAAGATGCCAAAAAAAAGTCAGAGTACATGAAGGGGATTCAACAGAAGAACATTGGGTGCCACCACCTCGGAAGCCGTGGTTATGGCGGGAAGAGGTCCATATGGGCCAAGGAGGATGCGGAAGCCGCGAGTCTGGGCATCCCAGACCCCTTGGCGGGCTTCACCGTCCCATAGGAGCGTGACATCCTTAGGGCCCGACACCGTTGGGATCCAGTGAAGAAGGTTTTTGAGAAGAACGCGGTCACGATGGAGTTCATTAGACTGCTGGTAATTTTAGTTTCTGATCAATTTGACGGCACGTTAGTCATATTTGTAAATGATCCTTGTGCCTTTTGCAGAGAGAGCAGCACAGGATCGCGGCCGAAAGCGACTAGCCGTCTGAGGCGTTGGCGAGGCCCAAGTGGGACACTTCGTTCAACTGGGCATTGAACATATTGAAAGGACTCCCGGTGGAGACTCGATCGTCGTATGGACGCGTGCACGGTGTCGGAGACGGCGCCACATGGAAGAAGTACTACCGTGAGATGACGGAGGAGACAAGGGAAAGACGGAGGTTAACTCAAGAAAACATCGACAAGAAGGTTGAGATTGCGGTTCAAAAGAAATCATCTGACACACGCGCAACAGTGATAGCTGCCGCAAAACAGGTGCTTGTAGATATGTCTACTACCTTGGTTTCGGCCGTTTTCAATCGAAGCAGGCAAAATCCAGAAAAAAATGCAGTAGACTTTCCCCTTGCTGACTTCCTCAGGAGCAGCTCGACAAGCATTGCACCAGCACCTGCAACTGCACCTATGATGACCCACAAGTATAGGGGATCTATCATAGTCCTTTCGATAAGAGTGTCGAACCCAACGAGGAGATGAAGGAAATGTTAATCGGTTTTCAGCAAGGTATTCTCTGCAAGTACTGAAATAAGTGGTAACAGATAGTTTTGTGATAAGATAAATTGTAACAAGCAACAAGTAACAAAAGTAAATAAAGTGCAGCAAGGTGGCTGATACGTCTCCAACGTATCTATAATTTTTGATTGCTCCATGCTATATTATCTACTGTTTTGGACTATATTGGGCTTTATTTTCCACTTTTATATTATTTTTGGGACTAACCTATTAACCGGAGGCCCAGACCAGAATTGCTGTTTTTTTGCCTATTTCAGTGTTTCAGATAAACGGAATATCAAACGGAGTCCAAACGGAAGAAAATCTTCAGAAACGTAATTTTCTCACCGAACGTGATCCAGGAGACTTGGACCCTACTGCAAGGGATCAAAGAGGAGGTCACAAGGGTGGGGGCGCCCCCCCTAGGGCGTGCCCCCTGCCTCGTGGGCCCCTCGGTGATCCACCGACGTACTCCTTCCTCCTATATATACACACGTACCCCCAAATGATCAGAACAGGAGCCAAAAACCTAATTGCACCGCCGCAACTTTCTATATCCACGAGATCCCATCTTGGGGCCTATTCCGGAGCTCCGCCGGAAGAGGGCCGTCATCACGGAGGGCTTTTACATCATCCTAGCCCCTCCGATGAAGTGTGAGTAGTTTACCTCAGACCTTCGGGTCCATAGTTAGTAGCTAGATGGCTTCTTCTCTCTCTTTGAATCTCAATACAAAGTTCTCCCCCTCTCTTGTGGAGATCTATTCGATGTAATCTTCTTTTTGCAGTGTGTTTGTTGAGACCGATGAATTGTGGGTTTATGATCAAGTCTATCTATGAATAATATTTGAATCTTCTCTGAATTCTTTTATGTATGATTGGTTATCTTTGCAAGTCTCTTCGAATTATCCGTTTGGTTTGGCCAACTAGATTGGTAGTTCTTGCCATGGGAGAAGTGCTTAGCTTTAGGTTCAATCTTGCGGTGTCCTTACCCAGTGACAAAAGGGGCAGCAAGGCACGTATTGTATCGTTGCCATCGAGGATAACAAGATGGGGTTTATTTCATATTGCATGAATTTATCTCTCTACATCATGTCATCTTGCTTAAGGCGTTACTCTGTTTTTAACTTAATACTCTAGATGCATGCTGGATAGCGGTCGATGAGTGGAGTAATAGTAGTAGATGCAGAAGCATTTCGATCTACTTGTCACGGACGTGATGCCTATATACATGATCATGCCTAGATATTCTCATAATTATGCTCAATTCTATCAATTGCTCAACAGTAATTTGTTCACCCACTGTAGAATATTTATGCTCTTGAGAGAAGCCACTAGTGAAACCTATGGCCCCTGGGTCTATTCTCATCATATCAATCTCTATCACTTTAATACTGCTTTGCTATTTACTTTGCTTTGCATCTTTATATCAAAAATACCAAAAATATTATATCTGTCAGATCACACTCTCGTAAGTGACCGTGAAGGGCTTGACAACCCCTAATCATGTTGGTTGCGAGTAGCTATCGCTTTGTGCAGGTACAAGAGACTTGAGCGTGGGCTCCTACTAGATTGATACCTTGGTTCTCAAAAACTGAGGGAAATACTTACGCTACTCTGCTGCATCATCCCATCCTATTCGGGGAAAACCACCGCAAGCTCAAGACGTAGCAGTGGCCCAATCCTTTTTGTAGCAAAGGACAAGCCGGAACAAACTCTTATAATAGGAAAAGCGCTCCCAAGGACACATGGGAATATCGTCAAGCTAATTTTCATCACGTTCATATGATTCGTGTTCGATACTTTGATAATTTGATATGTGGGTGGACCGGTGCTTGGGTGTTGTTCTTACTTGAACAAGCATCCCACTTATGACTAACCTCTATTGCAAGCATCCGCAACTACAACAAAATTATTAAGGTAAACCTAACCATAGCATGAAACATATGGATCCATATCAGCCCCTTACGAAGCAACGCATAAACTAGGGTTTAAGCTTCTGTCACTCTAGCAACCCATCATCTACTTATTAGTTCCCAATGCCTTCCTCTAGGCCCAAATAATGGTGAAGTGTTATGTAGTCGACGTTCACATAACACCACTAGAGGCTAGACAACATACATCTTATCAAAATATCAAACGAATACCAAATTCACATGACTACTAATAGCAAGACTTCTCCCTTGTCCTCAGGAACAAACGTAATTACTCACAAAGCATATTCATGTTCATAATCAGAGGGGTAATAATATGCATATAGGATCTGAACATATGATCTTCCACCAAATAAACCAACTAGCATCAACTACAAGGAGTAATTAACACTACTAGCAACCTACTAGCACCAATCCCGGACTTTGAGACAAGAATTGGATACAAGAGATGAACTAGGGTTTGGAGATGAGATGGTGCTGGTGAAGATGTTAATGGAGATTTCCCTCTCCCGATGAGAGGAGCGTTGGTGATGACGATGGTGATGATTTCCCCCTCCCGGAGGGAAGTATCCCCGGCAGAACAGCTCTGCCGGAGCTCCAGATTGGTTCCGCCAAGGTTCCGCCTCGTGGCGGCGGAGTCTCGTCCTGAAAGGTTCCCTCTTATTTGTTTCTCATCGAAAGACTTCATATAGGATAAGATGGACGTCGTAGAGCCACCAGGGGGCCCACGACGTAGGGGGTGCGCCCTAGGGGGCGGCGCCCCCACCCTCGTGAGCAGGGTGTGGGCCCCCTGGCCTTCATCTTTGGCGAGGATTTTTCTTTATTTATTTTAAGATGTTCCGTGGAGTTTCAGGACTTTTGGAGTTGCACAGAATAGGTCTCTAATATTTGCTCCTTTTCCAGCCCAGAATTCCAGCTGCCGGCATTCTCCATCCTTATGTAAACCTTGTAAAATAAGAGAGAATAGCCATAAGTATTGTGACATAAAGTGAAATAACAGTCCATAATGCAATAAATATCGATATAAAAGCATGATGCAAAATGGACGTATTAACCTGCTCTCGCACCGGCTCCTGCACCTGCTCTGGCACTGGCTCTTGCACCTGCTCCCGCACCGGATCCTGCACCGGCTTCCGCACCTGCTCCAGCACTAGCTCCGGCACCGGATGTGCTTGGCGGTGCTTCGTCTTTGGCTGAGCTCGACGCCCTCACGGTATCTGTCACATAGGCCCCCTTCAATAAATGTATAATCTCCCATTTTCGTTGCCTTTCGGATGTCTCATGTCGTAGCCTTTCCTTTGCAGGCCGATGAAACCCCGTGCACCATATTGTACACCATCGGCGACCAGAAGGTGGACGTGGGGAAGGCGACGATAATGGAGCCGAAGGAACCATTGTTCCACAGCCGGCCGATCCCCCCGGATGTCTTCAAGGTTTCCGTGGCCAGTGTCAAACCAGGCTACGAGAATTTGGCTCCTCCGGTACTAGTGGGGGATGACGACGAGACCCTACGGTGGCTTGGTGATTGTTGCAATGGTTGGGTCCTGTTGTGACCAAAGAGTCTGCTTTGTCTGGAGGCAGCCGGGAGCACACCCACGAGCATGCAGTTAGGTATGAACATCAACACCTCGCCTACTCCATTAGTCGCTGGTGACGTGGCCATAGATGAGGATGAGGATGCCGATGACACTCAAGAGTATGTCTATACTGGCGCCTACTTAGGGGTTGAGCGTCATGAGTCGGTGCCTGAATTGCCGCCTCTGGAGTCTGAACGTATTATGGACAACCTTTCGGTAGTAAAGAAGTCTAGGAAAAGACCGAGGAAAGGCAAAAAAGCTGCTTCTGTGATGCAGCCGCCTCAGCAGCCTCGGGTTCAACACCGTATAGATATCACAGTGCGGCAAAATGGCATATCCCCGGTCAACCAATCGTACCTGAAGCAGTGTTGAGGGCCAGATTCGGTGATTTAAGGAGACTTCATGACGATGTGCTGCGGATAGAGGAAGGCCTCATCGCCTCAAAAAATCCAGGATACCCACTCTACGTGGTTAACATGCTGTGGGGATTGTCATACGTCGACACATTCCCCGCGGAGAAGTTCTTCCTTCGATCCGATTACATCTTCGACATGTTTCACTTGAAGAAGCTGGATTTTGCGTTTCTCCGCCTTTATGCTTTGCACATGAACTACCACATCGGGGTTGAGCAGATACCTCATATCTGTGTCGCTGACCCGTACTTCATGCACGAGGCCTTCTTGGGAGTCTGCGCAAAGCACTGTGAATACGCGAGGGAATACATCGTCAATTTCAAGCTCGCCAATAAGGACAAAGAGGCAATTCTTGTGCCTTATCATCCCATGTAAGTCATCCGCGAGGAAATACTTCCTTTGATTTCAATCATTCATTTGCACGGTGGAGGCTAATTAATTTGAGGTGTACTTATTTTGCGCAGCGGCGGGCGCGCCGTCCTCATCATCCTCTACCCTCGATACTCCCACGCTCCTTACTTGGACTCATCGAAGAACATTAACAAAAAGGATTACACCCACATCAAGTATGTTCTCGACAGTGCTATGTTTTACTACGATGCACAGGGTGGAGAGGTCAAGGACGAGAATAAAAAGGACGATAGGCCCGCCTTTGGCCATAAGACCGACTTCTAATGCATGTAGCAACCGAGAGATTGTCTTAATGATGGATTCTATGTCCTACACCAGATGTTGGAGTACATACAAGATCACCAGAACCTTCGCATGTCACCTACATCCGGCGATGCCCATATTCTGCAACGGGAAAAGAACTTAGGAGATATCGAGGATCATCGACTTCGAGCTGAGTTCTATCACATCCAGCGCGAACTTTCCCAAATCATCATGAAGGAGGTCGTCGAAAAAACAGGGATGTTCTACGAAGAAGGACAAATGTCGTAGGAAGACGTCCAAACACGCGTAGCCACTTAGTGTCTCGACCTGAAGCCTTTCACTAAGCTCCGGGACTATCTCCCTAACTTGGATGGATGGCACGACATGGAGTGATTGTCGATATATGACAATGTATCCGTTTAGTCCATACTATCTATATGACAAAACTTTGAATTATGCATGACGAAACTTTACTTGTGATGTAATTAAACCGCCCTCCTCGACTAGCGAAGATCACTCTCGTTAGGGCATCTTGGGTACGATGAACTTTGTTATTTATGCTTATGATATGTTGCTTCTATTTTTGCCAAGTCTATCTCTTTCTGCTGCTCAACTATATATGTTTCATATCATCGACTCATGTGACGATGCATGTGTATAGATCATCGATGGCGAAGAAGTGCTACGCCAGGAGTATACGACAAGTGGCCGGAATATCAGGCCCAGGTGTAACGGTTTCCGGTTTCCGAGCGATAGCCAGTAGTTAGTTTAGGTTCACGCAAAGTGATAGCTCTTCTCGTGTATATCATTGTTTAGATGGATGACGATGTAGTTGCAAGTAATCGAGATTTGTATCGCTATTTTCGAGATGATGATGAGAGACCACTTTGTGTTGGATGATGGTTATGATGATAACATGATTTGATGAGACTATTTGTATGTATATGCTATGATTACATTTGTATGTGTATCATATGCTAAAGATTGCTGTATAAATCCTATTCAAATACAAAACAAATATACAGAAAAAAACTACTAAAATTAGCAGTAGCGAGTGGAGAAAAGTTAGCAGCAGCGCCAAAGTAGCAGTAGCGTGTCCAGGCAAAGCGCGCTAGAGCTATTAGCAGTAGCGAGCTTCCACGAAGCGCGCTGTTGCTACACTTGTATAGTAGTAGCGTGGGTGTGCACGCACTACTGCTACGGGTTTTCTGTAGCGCCTTATTAGTAGTGCCGGTCCCCGCGCTACTGATATACCTAGAACCCGCGCTGCTGCTAGCCTTTTCCCTAATAGTGTTCTCGTGTTCTTGAGGTGGAACGATCTTCATTTATCGCGAGCTTTGCTATTATATTTGGATCTTATGATGTTTCTCCCCCTCTACTCTCTTGTGATGAATTGAGTTTTCCCTTTGAAGTTATCTTATCGGATTGAGTCTTTAAAGATTAGAGAACACTTGATGTATGTCTTGCATGTGCTTATCTGTGGTGACAATGGGATATCACGTGATCCACTTGATGTATGTTTTTGTGATCAACTTGCGAGTATCGTGACCTCGTGAACTTATGCATAGGGGTTGGCACACGTTTTCGTCTTGACTCTCCGGTAGAAACTTTGGGGCACTCTTTGGAGTTCTTTGTGTTGGTTGAATAGATGAATCTGACATTGTGTGATGCATATTGTATAATCATACCTACAGATACTTGAGGTGACATTGGAGTATCTAGGTGACATTAGGGTTTTGGTTGATTTTTGTCTTAAGGTGTTATTATAGTACAAACTCTATGATAGATTGAACAGAAAGAATAGCTTCGTTTTATTTTACAACGGACTCTTGAATAGATCGATCAGAATGGATAACTTTGAGGTGGTTTCGTACCCTACAATAATCTCTTCGTTTGTTCTCCGCAATTAGTGACTTTGGAGTGACTCTTTGTTGCATGTTGAGGGATAGTTACATGATCCAATTATGTTATTATTGTTGAGGGAACTTGCACTAGTGAAAGTATGAACCCTAGTCCTTGTTTCAACGCATTGCAATACCGTTTGTGCTCACTTTTATCATTAGTTACCTTGCTGTTTTTATATTTTCAGATTACAAAAACCTATATCCACTATCGATATTGCACCTGTATCACCATCTCTTCACCGAACTAGTGCACCTATACAATTTACCATTGTATTGGGTGTGTTGGGGACACAAGAGACTCTTTGTTATTTGGTTGTAGGGTTGCTTGAGAGAGACCATCTTCATCCTACGCCTCCCACGGATTGATAAACCTTAGGTCATCCATTTGAGGGAAATTTGCTACTGTCCTACAAACCTCTGCACTTGGAGGCCCAACAACATCTACAAGAAGAAGGTTGTGTAGTAGACATCAGGCCCCAAGATGGGATCTCTCGGGTACAGAAGGTTGCGGCGGTAAAATTAGGTTTTCATGGTGCTCCTGGATGTTTGCGGGGTATGTTGACTTATATAGGAGGAATAAGTAGGTCGGTGGAGCAACGAGGGCCCCACGAGGGTGGAGGGCGCGCCCCCCTGCCTCGTGGCCTCCTCGATTGTTTCTTGACGCCCACTCCAAGTCTCCTGGATCACGTTTGTTGAGAAAATCACGTTCCCAAAGGTTTCATTCCGTTTGGACTTCGTTTTATATTCCTTTTGTACGAAACACTGAAATAGGCAAAAAAATAGCAATTTGGGGTGGGCCTCTGGTTAATAGGTTAGTCCCAAAAATGATATAAAAGTGTAAAATAAAGCCCATTAAAATCCAAAACAGATAATATAATAGCATGGAGCAATCAAAAATTATAGATACGTTGGAGACGTATCAAGCATCCCCAAGCATAATTCTCGCTCGTCCTCGAGTAGGTAAATGATAAAAAAGAATTTTTGATGTGGAATGCTTTCTAACATATTTCTCAATATAATTTTTATTTATTGTGGCATGAATGTTCAGACCCAAAAGATTCAAGACAAAAGTTTAATATTGACATAAAAATAATAATACTTCAAGTATACTAACTAAGCAATCATGTCTTCTCAAAATAATATGGACAAAGAAAGTTATCCCTACAAAATCATATAGTCTGGCTATGCTCTATCTTCACCACACAAAATATTTAAATCAAGCACAACCGCAATGACAAGCCAAGCAATTGTTTCATACTTTTGATGTTCTCAAACTTTTTCTATCTTCACGCAATATATGAGCGTGAACCATGGATATAGCACTATATGTGGAATAGAATGGTGGTTGTGTAGAAGACAAAAAGGAGAAGATAGTCTCACATCAACTAGGCGTATCAACGGGCTATGAAGATGCCCATCAATAGATATCAATGTGAGTGAGTAGGGATTGCCATGCAACGGATGCACTAGAGCTATAAGTGTATGAAAGCTCAACAAAAGAACTAAGTGGGTGTGCATCCAACTTGCTTGCTCATGAAGACGTAGGGGAATTTTGAGGAAGCCCATCATTTGAATGTACAAGCCAAGTTTTATAATGTAAGATTCCCACTAGTATATAAAAGTGATAACATAGGAGACTCTCTATCATGAAGATCAGGGTGCTACTTTGAAGCACAAGTGTGGAAAGAGGATAGTAACATTGTCCCTTCTATCTTTTTCTCTCATTTTTCTATTTGGGCCTTCTTTTTTGGCCTCTTTTCTTTTATTATTTTTTTATTTTTCGTCCGGAGTCTCATCCCGACTTGTGGGGGAATCATAGTCTCCATCATCCTTTCCTCACTGGGACAATGCTCTAATAATGATGATCATCACACTTTAATTTACTTACAACTCAAGAATTACAACTCAATACTTAGAACAAAATATGACTCTATGTGAATGCCTCCGGCGGTGTACCGGGATGTGCAATGATGCATGAGTGACATGTATGAAGAATTATGAACGGTGGCTTCGCCACAAATACGATGTCAACTACATGATCATGGAAGCAATATGACAATGATGAAGCATGTCATAATAACGGAATGATGGAAAGTTGCATGGCAATATATCTCGGAATGGCTATGGAAATGCCATAATAGGTAGGTATGGTGGCTGTTTTGAGGAAGGTAAGTGCTGGGTTTATGGTACTGGCGAAAGTTGTACGATACTAGAGAGGCTAGCAATGGTGGAAGGGTGAGAGTGTGTATAATCCATGGACTCAACATTAGTCATAAAGAACTCACATACATATTGCAAAAATCTATTAGTTCTCGAAACAAAGTATTATGCACATGCTCCTAGGGGGATAGATTGGTAGGAAAAGACCATCACTCGGCCCCGACCGCCACTCATAAGGAAGACAATCAATAAACAAATCATGCTCCGACTTCATCACATAACGGTTCACCATACGTGCATGCTACGGGAATAAAAAACTTAAACACAAGTATTTATCAAATTCACAACTACTCAACTAGCATGAGTCTAATATCACCATCTCCATATCTCAAAACAATTATCAAGTATCAAACTTCTCATAGTATTCAATGCACTTTTATGCATTTTTTTATATTATTCCTAAAAGCAAATTTCCATGTTGTTGTAAAGGACTCTCAAAATAATATAAGTGAAGCATGAGAGATCAATTATTTCTATAAAATAAAACCACCACCGTGATCTAAAAATAAAAGTGAAGCACCAGAGCAAAAACTATATAGCTCAAAAGATATAAGTGAAGCACATAGAGTATTGTAATAAATTTAAAATCATGTGAGTCTCTCTCAAAAGGTGTGTACAGCAAGTATGATTGTGGTAAACTAAAAAGCAAAGACTCAAATCATACAAGACGCTCCAAGCAAAACACATATCATGTGGTGAATAAAAATATAGCTCCAAGTAAAGTTACCTATAGACGAAGACAAAAGAGGGGATGCCTTCCGGGGCATCCCCAAGCTTAGGCTTTTTGGTGTCCTTGAATTTTACCTTGGGGTGCCATGGGAATCCCCAATCTTAGGCTCTTGCCACTCCTTGTTCCATAATCCATCAAATCTTTACCCAAAACTTGAAAACTTCACAACACAAAACTCAAAATAGAAAACAACACACGAAAAATAGAATCTGTCAAAAACTATTTTACTAGCCATAGCTTCATCAAAATAAGCAAACAACACACGAAAAATAGAATCTGTCAAATACAGAACAGTCTGTAGTAATCTGTAGCTAACGCAAACTTCTGGAACTCCAAAAATTCTAAAATAAATTTCTGGACGTGAGGAATTTATCTATTAATCATGTTCATAAAGAATTAACTAAATAGCACTTTCCAAGTAAAAATGGCAGTAACTCTCGTGAGCGCTAAAGTTTCTGTTTTTTACAGCAAGATCAAAAAGACTTTCCCCAAGTCTTCCCAACGGTTCTACTTGGCACAAACACTAATTAAACACAAAAAACACAAACAAAACAGAGGATAGATAAATTATTAATTACTAAACAGGAGCAAAAAGCAAGGAATAAAAATAAAATTGGGTTGCCTCCCAACAATCGCTATCATTTAACCCCCCTAGCTAGGCATAAAAGCAAAGATAGATCTAGGTATTGCCATCTTTGGTATTAGGAAAGAAAAGAGAAAATTTATTTTCTATAGCATTTATATTTCTATTTTGAGATAGCACGTGGCCATCAATGGTTTAAGAAAGGTTAAGCACGTTACTGAAATTGGCATCTAAGCTAGCCTTCATTTCTTTGATAATTTCATTTTGATAAAATCACAAAAGAGAGGTAGATTCAACCTTCTCACTCATGGGGTGCCCAAATATAGTTTTCATCTTTTCATAAGTATCAATGGGATCCCCCTCAGCCCTCTTCAAAAATAGAATCTAGAACTTGCTTGAACGAGGATGGTAGACCAATATAAAAGTTTTCAGGTAAACCTCAATTTGATATTGTGGCAGATAGCTAGCTCGGATCATTAATAGCCTATCCCAAGCGTCTTTCAAAGATTCATCAAGTAAATAACGAAAAATTCCGGGATCAACTTCATCAAAATTATTCAAACTCTCATTGATAACCCTGGTAGGTCTCTCCATAGCACCATTATTTATGAGCTTAGAGAGGACAGAAGGACTATCCAAGGTAAAACCCGAGAGAGAACCCTTAGCCCTTTTTGAATCGGCCATGGTACAAGAAAACAAATGGGAAAAGAGACGAATAAAATGGCAAGAGTGAAACTGTAACATCCCAAATTTTCAATTTGGACTGTTATACATAGGTCATTCATGCATATCATATTTTAGCATTTCGTTTTGCAATCCTCGAAATCCTAAGCAACTCAAGGACCCTCGGAGAGAGTTGGGGATTTTCCTAGTTCTCATATTTGAACTTTTCTCAAATATTGAAACAAGGATCACTTTGGTTTTAATTATTTTTCTCCCTAAAAAGATTTCATATTAAAATTATATGAGAGTAGCTAATATGACTTCTCCAAAATAAATGAAATGTTGGAGGAAAATATTAAAATCAATTTGTATTTTATTTGGGGTTTTATCGCTATTTTATTTGGATTAGGAAAAATATGCGTTTTTCAAAATTGCATTAGAGGCCCAAATAAATGTTCACTTTGTCCGCTATAGTTTTAGAGGACGGGGAAAATTTATTTCAGGATTTTTGGAGTCCGTTTAGTATTTCTTTTAATCATTTTCCTGCGCGTTGGAATATTAAAAAAATGTGTGAACCGACTTACCGGGCCGTGGCCGGCTAGGACACTTAGCCCGGGGCTTTATAAGCCGCGCCCCCGAGGCCCAAGTCGCCCCAGCCCCTGAAACCCTAGCGTCGCGCGCCGCCGCCCGCCTCCCGCCGCGCCGCTGCTCGCCGCCGCTGCCGCCTAGCTCACCGCCATGCCGCCTTGCCGCCCCGCGCCCGACCCGTTGAAGCCGCGCTGCCATCTCGTTGTCCGCCGCCGTAGGTAGCCGCCGCCGGTCTTTGCGAGAAAACCGTTCGGTTTTCTTTCGAAACCCTAGATCTTGTTTTTTTATTAGATTGGTTTTTTCAGTCTGTTTATTTATTTTGTGGACGTTCGTCCGTACGTTCATTTTAACGAACACCGTTCATCCATTAGTCACAGGCAGCGAACATTCGTCAGTTTTTCTTTTTCTAGGGTTTTTCGCTATTATTTTCGATCGTGATTTCTGCCCTGATCTTAGTTTTATTTTATCTTTTCGCTCGTTTATCGGAATCAGGCAATTCAAGCGCCTGGATCTTCGTCTCGAAGCCCTCTTTCTGTTTAACCAACTTGAACAAGATTTTGGTACTATAAAATTTGATTTTAGTCTAGACTAGTAATCGGATCTTGTTTCTTTCGTAGTTTGAGTTTCGTTGCTCCGTTTCATTTGATTCTTTTTGCAAACCGGAGTTCTTCAGTTGAATTTTCTGGTTAGATCTTCTTATTTAAGTTTTACCCATGGATCCTTGCTTGATTGCTTATGTATGCTATTGTTTGTTTGCGATAGAACACCCGGAGAGCGAAGCGTGCTACTACGAGTCTTTATTTGCAGATCGTCAGCAAGGCAAGTAACACTTTGATCATACCCCCTTTATCACCTAGTTTTTATGCATTAGTTTCAGCCTTCACACATTGCATGAGTACGATCTCCTAACATGTCGGTCCGGGAAGTAGATGATGAGGTAGAACCGATTGCCTGTTTTATTATCAAACCCATGGGAGTTACCTCTACGTTATGCTTACATTGCCATGCTATGCTCGTAGACGTGGATTGGGTTTTGAGTGTATCCATGACGGATGTAAGTTGTTAATTAATGGTTCAACTTAAGGTGGCAACTTTAAGACACATCTGGGTGGATTGCTTGTGGGCACCTGGAGAATCCAGTGTTGTCCTGGGATATCCCGGAGTACCCGTGTGATCATCCTACGGTCCGCCACCCAGGGTCAAAGGGATCATAAGAATATTCATGCTAGAAACTTCTGTGTGCAGCCACAAGCCATTATGGGCTCTGGCATAGTTGAGTAAGTTGCGTGAGCTCTTTAAGAGGTGGACTAGCAGATGTAGGAGACTGTAGGTGTACCGGTCCGCCCGGAGTAGAGAGCAAATGCTTCGGAAAGATTGTGTCTTGGTCATCCATTTCTCAAACACCCTGTAGTGTGAGAAATCCAACGGAGGAGATCGAGTCTTGTGGGGAAAAGTGCGCAAACCTCTGCAGACTGTATAAACTAATCATGGTTAGCCGTGTCCCCGGTTATGGACATCTTGAGTATCTGGTCTGGGATTATCATATGGATCGCATCACCCTAAATAAATTTTGTTGGGTTGATAATTACTTGAATTAGGATTGAGTTGGAGGAACCTTCTCAATATTGTTCAACTACCATGATAGTTAAATAAAATATATTCCTTTGTTGTAGGGAAAAATTGGCTTTTCGCAAAACATATTAACCAGATAGCCTCCACCAGCCATATATGCATGTATTGATAGCATTTATCTGTTCACACTCTCATGTGTTACATTGCCGACATATTCCATGTGCTGACCTATTTTCGGGCTGCAACGTATCATGTTGCAGACTTCTCAAACGAGGAGTAAGATGCGATAGGTCGTTTGACATGCACTCAGCTATGCTGTTGTAGTTGATGGACTCACTTTATCTTCCAAGCCTTCCGTCGTTATTGTATTAGATGACATTAAGCCATATTTATTGTAATAAGTTCTCTCTTGAGACATTCGATGTAATAAGTGTGTGATTGCGACTCTGTTATAAATCCTTTGAGTACTGTGTGTGTCAGCATTACCGATCCAGGGATGACACTGAAGCACAGAGACTTGACTGTTTGAGGTCGGGTCGCTACAAGATGGTATCAGAGCACACGCTGAATGTAGGACATGACCACTAAGAAAAACCATAGGCCACTCTTCTCTACTTATTTCTGATTCCTCTCCACTTCTACTCTTTAGGATGGTGGACTCGAGGAACAAGTTTGCACAACCGGATGAATACACACCTTTTGGATGACACTTGAAGGAAGTCACTAAGTACCCGAACATTGGAATACCAAGCTTCACGGGACCTATACCGCCACTTTACCAGAAGAGGAGTGTTGGATGATTCAAGTTCAAGTTCCAGGAAGGACGTTCTCACCAGTCACTAAACCCATAGAGTTTTCCTTTGATGCACCAACTTGGAGTCTAGGCAAGAGTATGCCAGCCCGCATTTCTATGGGACGCATCGACGAAGTTTACCACAAGGAGCTTAAGGACACTATCTACCAGATATGTGGGCACCAAGATGAGCAATGGGAGATGATCAACAACAGGAAGGACGGGTCCATTGCAGCATTCATCCAGGAATTAAACCATCACATTCGTCGCTAGGAGAACCAAATGTGCGCAAGCATGATAGATTTGAAGAAGGCGATGATCAAGATCACGGAGCTAGAAGAGGAGCTTAAGTATACACGCGATGGATATCAGGAGGAAATGATGATGCTTGTGGAGACGAATGACGACATGACCAGGAAGCTAGGAGTTTTTATGGGAGACCCCGCGCCAGGAGGAGAAGATGACGAACCCAAGGAGATTCGTTCTGAAGACTACATCATCATCCAGAACACCGACTCCGACCCGGATAGTAGTGATGATGACTATGAAGATGAAGCTGGAGCGGATATCATGGAGTCTTCCACCGATCAAATTTTTTAGTAGACCACCATACTATTAGTAGTACACCCCCCATGTAAATATTAGTAGTCCGAGCACTGTAACAATAGTTAGACCGATTGTATGCCCTTGCTTGATTGATTGAGTGATATGATATGATTGTGTTTGTCTCATGTGCATATGGGTAGTGTTTTCTCATTAGACTTCATTCTATTCTAATCTCTTCCCTCTAAACCTATCAGATGCCTCCGAGACGTGACCCCGGTTTTGCTTTCCCATCGGAGCTCACTCAGTTGATCCAGCGGTAGAATGCCTTGATGCAGTTGTTAGTTCAGAACCAAGGCAACAACAACAACAACAAAAACAACAACAACAACAACAACAACAACAACAACAACAACAACCCACCGCCACCAGCCCCAGTTGACAACTTAGCCCATTTTTTGAGGCTGCAGCCGCCGTTGTTTTCCAGTAGCACCGAGCCAATAGTTACTAATGACTGGCTGCCCAGGATTGGAAGGGAGTTGACCACCACAGGTTGCACAGATGCTGAGAAGGTGCGTTTTGCCGCACACTAATTGTATGGACCTGCAGCCACATGGTGGGAGAATTACACATCCACTTTTCCTATAGCCAGTGTCACCTGGGAGCAGTTTCAGCAAGCATTCCGCACAGCCCACGTATCCACTGGAGCTATGAGCATGAAGAAGCGTGAGTTTCGCAACTTACGCCAAGGGAACCGTACTATATAGGCCAGTACGTGGAGGAGTTTAGTAACTTATCCCGCTATGCTCCAGATGATGTGGCCACAGATGCCGTGAAGCAGGAGAAGTTTATGGAAGGGCTAAATGATGAGATGAGTATGCAGTTAATGGTGGCAACATTTAAAAACTACCATGAGTTGGTAGATAAAGCTCTCATGATCGAAGGGAAGCAGCAGCACATAGAGAGCCGCAAGAGGAAATATGGACTAGGGAAGTACAATTCAGGAGCTCAGCAGAAGCCTCGCTTTACCCCGAACTCAGGAGGGCTTACCCATAACCATGGAGGCCACACCCACAATGGAGGAAGTTCCCATAATCATAATGGCCCAAAGAAAGGGAATGGGGATGGAGCAAGCAGCAATCAGAACCGTTCCAATCCAGCCACACCCGCCAAGAGGGACCTAAGCCACGCTACTTGTTTCAAGTGTGGGAAGACTGGACACTATGCCACTGAGTGCCCTGAAGCGAAGAACGGAAATGGTAATGGGAGCTCTGGGAATAAGCCCAATCCATCTTATATCTTATATTTACTAATCGGAAGCACCATACGAGCCTCCATATTAATCCTCGCGAAACACGTAAAAGTTACCTTTAGATCTCACATATACGGCTCAGATCTAATTACTAAACGTGGATTTGCGTAATGGTTTAGAGTCCTAAGAGGTTGCCACCTGTTTCAAGAGAAAAGAAAAAATAATGATATCTAGCTTCCTCTCGGCAGCTTCCTTTAGAGTCCTGAAAGATTACAATCTATTTTAGGAAAAAAAATATACAACCTCCTCACAGCAGCTTCTTCCTTGACATAGAAAATAAAAAAGATATGCAGCCTCCTCACGTCATCTTCTTCCTTGCCGTTAATCTTTCTCTGTCTCTCTATGCGCTTCCACTGGTGATGAGGATGGGATTGATTGGCTCGAATGACTAGGCAGACAATGGCACCTCCAAAAGCCTCCTCTTATGCTCATACCTGGCAAAGCAAAATTCGGGAGGATGCCCTGCAGCAATGCGACCGACTACATTGGAAGCACGGGCCTCGCATGATCGCATCCCATCCTGCAGCAACATGATCGACTATAGTGGAAGCGCGGGCCTCACATGATCGCATCCCATCACTTCTCCTGTCCTTAGCATACTTCATGCCTTTATGGACAACCTAAATTAGAGCTGTTTTTCTCACCCTATTGTACAATCCCAAGAACTACCGCATGAGATTTCCTAACAGAGAGAGTGTGTGTGTGTGTGGATCAGATGAGTAATTGGAGCGTTGATTGTTTTACCATAGTGATTGCAGCCGGGATGAAAATTCTGGATGGAGACAAGAGGTGAGTCAGCAACATGGAGGAGCATGGAAAGCACGTGATAATGTGGGTGACATGTGGTTAGAGTGCCCTGCAGCAAAGCAGGTCCTATGCGAAGCAAGGAGATTGCCGAGAACAAGATGTACTCAATAGGAGGCAAAGAAGGTCCCCATGTGAGAGGAGGAGACGATGTTGCAAGAGCACTTATCCAACGGTCATAGGTATCATCTAGCTGAGCGGACGAATAATTATTATACTATGTTATCTACTGTTCTTTTTACGGATTTTGCTCTATTTTCTAGAATAGACGTTGATGCAATCGTGATCCAGCGCCGGAGAGCTTCTTCTTGGCCTATGACGAAAGGGCCATGCTAGATAAGATGTCACCTGATGTTGTGCACCAGCTACGTGCATTGTCTAACATAAATTGGTCTACGTTATTAGTAAACCAGCTAGAATGATCATTGTGGTCATGCAATCCAAACGTATATGGTACATAATTTTCTCCTTAATTTAGCACTTTTTTGCCTGATTCTTGCCGTTATGAGATATAGTGTTGATACTTACATACATATATAGTTTATACATGTCTAGATTTCTTTCTTTACCATCAGGTCTAGATTAAGTTATTCTGTGTGCAACCATGCAAAAAAAAGTTTTTTTGTGTATAAGTGCGAACTAATAACATCTCACGACAGCCATCCCTTCGCCATCGATTAGCTTGCTGTCAGATACCACCGTCATCTCACCCAGAGTGCATCGGCCTCCAGTCATTGTTTAGATGCCAGTATGGCTCGCCCAACCACATACCTATTATGTCAAATATAATTTCATTTATTATATTTTATATTAAAAACTATAGAAAAATATAATATATTTCAGTGGCATATGTTGGAATATGTGTGTGAAGGGGGTAGGGAACAAAACTTTCAAATATCATGCCTCTTTTCTTATTTCGGAGGGATGGGATAATGAGCCAATAAGTGAGCGGTATGAATGTAAACCCCAAATATCCGTTCCTATGCTGTTCATAGAATTTTGGTTCTTTAATTTGAAACTAACTTGCATGTCTTAACTATTTATCTTCTTTTCACTGAGTGGTTTTATACTTTCCCTTTTAGATTTTTCTACGGTCTGTCGATGGCACACATATTGTGTCTCCTATAACCTATCTCTTGAATGCATACACTACTAATTAATGTATCTTCCACTGCAGGCTCGCCAGTGTGGCTCCACTGGCAATGGTTTCAAGATACTATGCTGAGTAAAAAAGAATATGCAAACATCTGCTTCAACATCAGATGGTGGATACAATTATTTTTCTGTTGCCATGTCGTTGCAGGTTAGAATGATCTTCATTCATAACAAACCTGAAATTTGTAGTGGTGACATCATGAAGATCAGGTAAGTTTCATGTCCATTATATTGATTGATGTTGAAGCAATAAACTAAGCACTTCTCTTATTAAATGCATCAATTGGAGTTAGATATCTATTACCTATTGCTTTTATATATCTAGATGTATCAATCGGATATAAATTTTCTTTATTGTGAATTTTTCGCATGTACAGTTAAGTGTTGGTTCTTTTGATAACAGAAATCAAATTTGGAAACTTCAAAAAAGTCAGGTGGATGAATAGCAGAGTATTGTTTTCACTAAATACACTAATCTAACAGACATCTATATTTCCTTTATGATTAATAATCACAATGTTTAACATTTATTCTGTGGGCTACGATTTGGTTTTGTAGGTTGCCAAACTTATTGACCACCTCTCAAACTTGAGAATTCCAAGATAGTGATACTATACAGATTATGCTGGAGCTTCTCTTTATTTTAATAAATTCATTTGTGATTTTCCCTTTTTTTTCTATTTAGTGTGATTTTGTACCTTTAAATATATGGTTGATTTTTTTTTATATTTCAAGTTGGAACGCAAACTTGAAGTTACTGAGATTTTTTATAGGAATGATATTTCTACTTGAAGATATTGCTGCATTATTGTCACTTTTGGTGTAATATTTGTTGAGTTTGCTTAGATAATTATTATCGAGGTATATCTATTGTATCTGACATACATTGTTTTGTATCGCTTTTATACTTTCAAGTACCTTGATTTTTCCTTCATATGTGAATATATATAATAATTTAAAAATTAAATGTTTGAAATGAGGCATTAATTTCAAATAAAGTTAAACTCATATTTCTCAGTACGTAATATATGAGTATTAATGAAGCATATATAGATGTTTGTCTCATAATACCATTGATTTCACACCAATGGTAGTAGCAAAATAAATATCCCTAGCCCATGCAGGTGCACGGGTTGATGACTAGTTTAACAAAGGGCAAGTGAACCACGTGAACGTGGAGGAGGTTGAAGAGCAACCAGATGTAGTTATCGGTAAGTTTTTAGTTAAGTCATTTATTGCAATCATTCTTTTGATACCGGTGCATCGCATTCATAGATATCAAGGGGATTTGTGGATAAGTATAAGTTGCCCACTAAAGTTCTCATGACACCTATGCTAGTAACCTCACCCGGAGCCGAGTATATGGCAAGCAGTGGATGTTTTCAGATGCCATTAACCATAGGTAGTCATGCTTTCCCCTCTGACTTGATAATTCTGGACTCGCAAGGATTGGATGTGATACTAGGAATGAATTGGCCGTCGATGTATGGAGGAAACATCGATTGCGGCAGTAAGTCAATTCTGCTTACTACCCCGAAGGGAAAAAGGATCAAGTATGTATCCAGGCATGCGCCAAGGAGAACCCAAGTACATTCTCTCACAGGAGTTGTTCAGGAGGAAGTTCCTGTTGTGAAGGATTGCCCAGATGTATTTCCAGAGGAGTTACCAGGCATGCCGCCAGATCGAGACATCGAATTTTTGATAGAGTTGTTGCCACGCACCGGGCCTATATCAAAGAGACCATATTGGATGCCCGCGAATGATCTGGAGGAGATCAAGAAACAGATTAAGGAGTTATTGGAGAAAGGTTACATCGGACAGAGTTCATCACCATGGGGAGCCCCAGTGCTATTGGTTTAGAAGAAGGATAAGTCTCTGAGAATGGTTGTTGATTATCGGGCATTGAATGAAGTGACAATCAAGAACAAGTACCCACTGCCGATGATCAATGATCTATTTGACCAGCTGCAAGGAGCTAAAGTCTTTTTGAAGATTGACCTGCGGTCAGGTTACCACCAGCTGAAGATTCGAGAAAAGGATATACCTAAGACAACTTTTACCGCAAGGTATGGGCTTTATGAGTATACGGTTATCTCATTTGGATTGACTAACGCCCCTGCCTATTTCATGAGTATGATGAATAAGGTGTTCATGGAGTTCTCAGATAAGTTTGTCGTGGTGTTTATTAATAATATTTTATTATACTCAAAGGGTGAAGAGGAACATAAGGAGCATTTGCGTTTAGTTCTCGAGAAACTTAGGGAACATTAGTTGTATGCCAAATTCAGCAAATGTGAGTTTTGATTGAAGGAAGTTGGATTTCTTGGACATGTTATATCGGGAGAAGGTATAGCAGTAGACCCCACCAAAGTTCAGTCGGTCACTGAGTGGTTGGCACCCACCTCAGTTGGAGAGATCCGCAGTTTTCTTGGACTCGCGGGATACTATCAGAGATTCATTGAATATTTCTCTAAGATTGCGAAGCCTATGACGACGTTGTTGAAGAAAGACACCAAGTTCCATTGGACTAAGGAATGTGAAGCAAGTTTCTAGGAGTTAAAGAAACGTTTGACTATAGCCCCAGTGCTGATTCTGCCAGATATACGCAAGGATTTCCAGGTGTATTCCGACGCCTCTCGCTTAGGACTTGAAGGAGTACTTATGCAAGACGGAAGAGTTGATTCATATGACTCATGACAACTTCGACCGCATGAGTTGAATTATGCCACACATGACTTGAAGTTGGCAGCTGTAGTGCATGCACTCAAGACGTGGAGACATTTTCTTATTTGGAACCATTGTGATGTGTACACGGATCATAAGAGTTTGAAGTACATTTTCACACAGAAGGAGTTGAAGCTCGGGAAAAGAAGATGGTTGGAGCTTATAAAGGATTATGACATAAGGTTGCACTATCATCCGGGAAAGGCCAATGTCATGGCAGACGCGTTGAGCCGAAAGAGTTATGTGAATACCTTAGTAACAGGAGGTTTGCCAAGGGAGTTAGCAAAAGATTTCAGGGAGCTATTTTTAGAGATTGTTCCTAGAGGTTTTGTTACAACCATGGAAGTTCAGTCGACCTTGTTGGGAAAGATTCGAGAAGCCCAGAAGGATGACAAAGAAATTATCGAGATAAAGGAGAAGATGAGTGAAGGCAAAGCCAAAGGTTTTCGTGAGGATGAGCACGACACCTTGTGGTTTGAGGACCGTGTATTTGTGTCCAATAATGTCGAGATCAGGAAATTGATATTACAGGAAGCTCATGATTCACCATACTCAATACACCACGGAAACACCAAGATGTATTTGGATTTGACGGAGCGTTTCTGGTGGACTGGAATGAAGAAGGATATTGCCGAGTATGTAGCCGTATGTGATGTATGTGAGAGAGTGAAGCCAGAACATCAGAAGCCAGGAGGATTACTGCAGCCTATGCCGATACCCGAATGGAAGTGGGATAAGCTTGGCATGGACGTTATCACCGGATTACCCAGGACCCGATTGGGATATGATTCTATCTGGGTAGTAGTGGACCGCTTGACCAAAGTAGCTCACTTTATCCCAGTAAAAACCACATATACTAGTGCGAAGTTGGCCAAGATATATATGACCAAGATCGTATGTCTACATGGAGTTCCGAGGACCATCGTATCAGACATAGGAACACAGTTTACGTCAAAGTTTTGGCACCAACTGCACCAGCCTTTGGGAACCAGGCTGGACTCAGTACAACTTTTCACCCGCAGACAGATGGACAAATTGAGAGAGTCAATCAGATTCTGGAGGACATGTTGAGAGCGTGTGCACTAGACTACGGGTCTAGTTGGGATGATAATTTACCCTACGCGGAGTTCCCATACAACAACAGCTACCAGACCAGTTCGAAGATGGCACCATTTGAAGCCATGTACGGAAGAAGATGCCGAACACCGTTGATGTGGGATGAAGTTGGAGACCGCCAGTTGTTTGGACCGGATTTGATTAAGGAGTCCGAGGAAAAGGTTTAGCTGATTCGAGATAGACTCAAAGTAGCTCAGTCCAGACATAAGAGTTATGCAGACTCGAAACGCAAGGAGGTAGTCTATGAAATCGGAGACATAGCATATCTGCGAGTATCACCTCTACGAGGATTTAAGCGTTTCAGAGTTAAGGGAAAGTTAGCCACGAGATTTGTAGGACTGTACTATGTTTTGGAATGCACGGGAGAGGTTGCTTACAAGTTGGAGTTACCTGAAGGACTGTTAGGAGTTCATGACGTGATTCATGTTTCCTAGTTGAAGAAGTGCCATGCTGAGATGGTCAATGTTCCTCTAAGAGATACAGTGCCCCTGGAAGCAATTCAGTTAGACAGTGATTTGACATATGAGGAGAAACCAGTCAGGATTCTAAAATTTGCTAGTCGAGTTACCTGCAGCAAGGTTATCAAGTTTTGCAAAGCTTAGTGGAGCCACCATATCAAGGACGAAGCCACCTGGGAAAGAGAGGATGATCTACGCAAAGACCACCCACACCTATTTTCTAGCCAACCTGAATCTCGAGGGCAGGATTCATCTTAAGGGAGGTAGCACTAGTAGAAAAGGGGGCAACAGTCCAGGCCAGGTCAGCCCATTAGTCCCGGTTCAGTCTAGAACCGGGACCCATGGGGGCATTGGACCCGGTTCGTGAGCCCAGGGGGCCGGCCGGGCCACGTGGGCTATTGGTCCCGGTTCATCTAGACCTTTTGGTCCCAGTTGGTCGGACGAACCGGAACCAATGGCCTCGCTCCTGGCCCACCACCATTGGTCCCGGTTGGTGGCATGAACAGGGTCCAAAGGCTCCCCTTTAGTCCTGGTTCATGCCACCAACCGGGACCAATGAGGTGCCTATATATACCCCCTCGCGTAAGAGCAGAGCACACTGCTCTGTTTTTTCTAGCCGAGGGGGAGAGGGCATGGTGGTGCTCTAGCTCACCTCCTATGCACACAAGGTGTTCGATGGAATGCCCGAGCCACACTACTTAAGCTTTCTCCTCTCCAAGCTCGACCTTCAAGCTCCATTTTCCTGAATATTTGTCTAGGTTTAGCGGTCCGTCACGCCCCGTCCCCGTCTTCACCGCCGTCGATCACCCGCGCCGAGCTCATCGCCGGCACCACCGTGGTGAGCCTCTTGTTCTTATCTTCTTTTTGAAAGGAAAAAATATTCTTACTTGTATGTTTACATAGATACTTTTATTATTTTCTTACTTTTATTATTGCATCTTATATAGTGCGATGGTTTTGGTATCCGCCCCCGTCGGCCCTCGTACTGTCTATGATTCGGATGTGGTATATATATTATCTTTATAACTATTGGTTCATTTATTGTTTATGAAAATTATGCCGACCAACGTGACATAGATTTTATTTATGTAGGATTTATGTGAATCGGAAATTCCAACCGACCCTATTGTCGAGAGGTTAGATTTAGTTGATGAAGAAAACAATTTGTTGAAGGAAAAAATAAAAAAAATTGAGGAGGAGAAGATGATATTGGAGTTGCATGTTGCAAATGTCGTCGATGATCACAAGATCAAGATGGATGCAATGCGCTTGAAGATTAGAAAGATTAGAAAATATGCCATTCATACCGAGGCTTGGTATCATTATTCCGTTGGATCAATTGTTAATTTGGTTGCGATTATGATCGCATTTGCTTTCGCATTGAAATGTTTTACATAGTTTCAATGTGTGGTTTAATTAATTAGATGCTCTGGAGAGTTATATGTTGTTAGATGAGAACTATGTATGTACTTTGGTTTTAATGTGATGATGAACTTCTATTAATTTGGACACTTAATTATATATAACGCACGCAGATGAACCGGCAATGGATGTACGGTGACAGACACACCTCCGAGTACATTAAGGGCGTGCATGAGTTTGTCCATGCTGCTGAGGCAAACAAGCATAATGGTTTTATGTGTTTTCCATGCATTGAATGTGGGAATACGAGGTCTTACTCTAACCGGAAAATCCTTCACTCCCACCTACTTTACAAGGGTTTCATGCCACACTATAATGTTTGGACGAGGCACGGAGAAATAGGGGTTATGATGGAAGACAGCGAAGAAGAAGAGTACGATGACAACTATGTGCCCCCTGAATACGGTGATGCTGCAACGGGGGGAGCTGGTGAAGATCAAGAGGAACCAGACGGTGTGCCCAATGCTGCTGCAATGGGTGAAGCTGCTGAAGATCAAGAGGAACCAGACGATGTGCCCGATGGTGATGATCTCCGCCGGGTCATTGTAGATGCAAGGACGCAATGCGAAAGTCAAAAGGAGAAGCTGAAGTTCGATCGCATGTTAGAGGATGACAAAAAAGGGTTGTACCCCAATTGCGAAGATGGCAACACAAAGCTCGGTACCGTACTGGAATTGCTGCAGTGGAAGGCAGAGAATGCTGTGGCTGACAAAGGATTTGAGAAGCTACTGAAAATATTAAAGAAGAAGCTTCCAAAGGATAACGAATTGCCCGACAGTACATACGCAGCAAAGAAGGTCGTATGCCCTCTAGGATTGGAGGTGGAGAAGATACATGCATGCCCTAATGACTGCATCCTCTACCGCGATGCATACAAGGATCTGAACGCATGCCCGGTATGCGTTGCATTGCGGTATAAGATCAGACGAGATGACCCTGGTGATGTTGACGGCGAGCCCCCCAGGAAGAGGGTTCCTGCGAAGGTGATGTGGTATGCTTCTATAATACCACGGTTGAAACGTCTGTTCAGAAACGAAGAGCATGCCAAGTTGATGTGATGGCACAGTGAGGACCGGAAGAAAGACGGGAAGTTGAGAGCACCCGCTGACGGGTCGCAGTGGAGAAAAATCGAGAGAAAGTACTGGGATGAGTTTGCAAAGGACCCAAGGAATTTATGGTTTGCTTTAAGCATGGATGGCATTAATCCTTTCGGGGAGCAGAGCAGCAATCACAGCACCTGGCCCATGACTCTATGTATGTATAACCTTCCTCCTTGGGTGTGCATGAAGCGGAAGTTCATTATGATGCCAGTTCTCATCCAAGGCCCTAAGCAACCCAGCAACCACATTGATGTGTACCTAAGGCCATTAGTTGAAGAACTTTTACAGCTGTGGAATGGAAACAGTGTACGTACGTGGGATGAGCACAGGCAGGAGGACTTTAACCTAAACGCGTTGCTGTTCGTGACCATCAATGATTGGCCCGCTCTCAGTAACCTTTTAGGACAGACAAACAAAGGATACCACGCATGCACGCACTGTTTAGATGACACTGAAAGTATATACCTGGACAAATGCAGGAAGAATGTGTACCTGGGCCATCGTCGATTTCTTCCGACCAACCATCAATGTCGAAAGAAAGGCAAGCATTTCAAAGGCGAGGCAGATCACCGGAAGAAGCCCGCCATGCGTACCGGTGATCACGTACTTGCTATGGTCAATGACTTACACGTAATCTTTGGAAAGGGTCCCGGCGGACTAGCTGTTCTGAATGACACTGAGGGACACGCACCCATGTGGAAGAAGAAATCTATATTTTGGGACCTACCCTACTGGAAAGACCTAGAGGTCCGCTCTTCAATCGACGTGATGCACGTGATGAAGAACCTTTGCATGAACCTGCTAGGCTTCTTGGGCGTGTATGGGAAGAAAAAAGATACACCTAAGGCACGGGAGGACCTGCAACGTTTGCACGAAAAAGATGGCATGCCCCCGAAGCAGTATAAAGGTCCTGCCAGCTACGGTCTTACGAAAGAAGAGAAAGAAATCTTCTTTGAATGCCTGCTCAGTATGAAGGTCATGACTGGCTTCTCGTCGAATATAAAGGGAATAATAAATATGCCAGAGAAAAAGTTTTAGAACCTAAAGTCTCATGACTACCACGTGATTATGACGCAACTGCTTCCGGTTGCATTGAGGGGGCTTCTACCGGAAAACGTCCGATTAGCCATGGTGAAGCTATGTGCATTCCTCAATGCAAACTCTCAGAAGGTGATCGATCCAGAAATTGTACCAAGGCTAAGGAGTGATGTGGCACAATGTCTTGTCAGTTTCGAGCTGGTGTTCCCACCATCCTTCTTGTGACGCCCCTGATTTGACCGTACACTAATCATACACGCAAACGTGTACGATCAAGATCAGGGACTCACGGGAAGATATCACAACACAACTCTACAAATAAAATAAGTCATACAAGCATCATATTACAAGCCAGGGGCCTCGAGGGCTCGAATACAAGAACTTGATCATAGACGAGTCAGCTGAAGCAACAATATCTGAGTACAGACATAAGTTAAACAAGTTTTCCTTAAGAAGGCTAGCACAAACTGGGATACAGATCGAAAGAGGCGCAGGCCTCCTCCCTGGGATCCACCTAAACTACTCCTAGTCACCGTCAGCGGGCTGCACGTAGTAGTAGGCACCTCCCGAGTAGTAGTAGTCGTCATCAACGGTGGCGTCTGGCTCCTGGACTCCAACGTCTGGTTGCAGCAATCGGATATAGGAAAGGAGAAAAGGGGAAGAAAATCAACCATGAGTACTCATCCAAAGTACTCACAAGCAAGGAGCTACACTAAATATGTATGCATTGGCATCAAATGGAATAAGGCTATCATATGTGGACTGAACTGCAGAATGCCGGAATAAGAGGGGGATAGCTAGGCCTTTCGAAGACTACGCTTCTGGTAACCTCCATCTTGCAGCAGGAGAAGAGAGTAGAAGGTAAGTTCACCAAGTAACATCGCATAGCATAATCCTAACCGATGATCCTCCCCAAATCGCCCTGTGAGAGAGCGATCACCGGTTGTATCTGGCACTTGGAAGGGTGTGTTTTATTAAGTATCTGGTTCTAGTTGTCATAAGGTCAAGGTACAACTCTGGGTCGTCCTTTTACCGAGGGACATGACTATTCGAATAGATAAACTTCCCTGCAGGGGTGCACCACATTCCCCAACACGCTTGATCCCATTTGGCCAGACACACTTTCCTGGGTCATGACCGGCCTCGGAAGATCAACACGTCGCAGCCCTACCTAGGCACAACAGAGAGGTCAGCACGCCGGTCTAAATCCTATGGCACAGGGGTCTGGGCCCATCGCCCTTTGCACACCTGCACGTTGCGAACGCGGCCGGTGTGCAGACCTAGCAACCTCCATTACAAAGAAAGTTGCGTTACACGGTCCAACCCGGCACGCGCCGCTCAGTCACTGATGTCACGAAGGCTTCCGCTGATACCACGACATCGGGATACCCATAACTACTCCCGCATAGATGGTTAGTGCGTATAGACCAAATGGCCAGACTCAGATCAAATACCTAGATCTCGTTAAGCGTGTTAAGTATCCGCGATAGCCGAACAGGGCCAGGCCACCTCTCTCCTAGGTTGTCTCAACCCGCCCTGTCGCTCTGCCGCAAAGTAACAGTCGGGGGCCGTCGGGAACCCAGGCCCACCTCTACCAGGATGGAGCCACCTGCCCCTTCAGCCCCCATCTCCGAACAGTATCATAAGTAATGTAACTGTGTAAAGTATATAGTATATGCCCGTGATCACCTCCCGAAGTGATCACGGCCCAGTAGTATAGCATGGCAGACGGACAAGAGTGTAGGGCCACTGATGGAACACTAGCATCCTATACTAAGTAGTAGGATAGCAAGTAATTGTAACAACAGTAGTAGCAAGGACAGGCTAATCTGGTGATCAAAGGGGGGCTTGCCTGGTTGCTCTGGCAAGAGAGAGAGAGGTCGTCAACACCGTAGTTGTACTGGGGGTCGCCGGCAGTCTCGGGGTCTACCGGAAAGAAGTAACGGAGGGGGAACACAATAAATAACAGAGCAATCAAATCATAACATCACAAACGAGGTGCTAGAGGTGATCTAACGCAGGGATAGGTGATACCGGCGAAGGGGGGAAACATCCGGGAAAGTATTCCCGGTGTTTCGCGTTTTCGGACAGATGAACCGAAGGGGGAAAGTTACATGATTACTATGCTAGGGATGTGTAGCGGACGAACGGACTGCGTATCTGGATTCGTGTCGTCGTTCTGAGCAACTTTCATGTAGAAAGTATTTTCATCTGAGCTACGGTTTATTTTATATTAATTTTAAAAGATTTAAATCATTTTAGGATTAATTTAAATATTTCAATTCAACATTATCCAGAATAGTAAAAGATGACGTCAACATGACATCATGCTGACGTCAGCAGTCAACTGAGTAGTTGACTAGGTCAACTATGTGTAGGACCCACATGTCATTGATTGATTAATTAACTAATAGTAAATTAGGTTAATCTAATTATGATTAATTAACTTAATTCATTCCTTAATTAATTAATTAATTAATTTATTATTATTTTTATTTATTTATTTTTAATAAAACGTCCTGGGCGGGTGTGCGGGTTACGGGCGCAACCCGACCCAGGAGAGGACCGAGCGGGCGTGGGGTACGGGCGCTCAGTGCCCGGGCGCGGCTTGGCGTGGCCACCGGCGGGCGGCCGCGGCACGGTGGTGATGGCGCTGGGCGGTGACGAGTAGCGACAGCGTCGGCGCTGCAGGCAGTCGGGTCAGAGAGGGGGGCGAAGGCGCGGGCGGCTCCGGGGAGCCGTGGCCAGGGAGGGAGTGGAGCTGAGCAGCGGCGCCGGTGAGAGCGACGAGCAGAGGAGGCGTGATGGAGGGCGCGCGGCGGCCTTGGCTGGGAGTGGCGCGGGGCGGCAGCAGGCGGGGCCGGCGGTCGCGAAGGGCAGGGGCTCATCACGGTGGCGGGACGGCGGCGCGGGGCGAGGCCACAGCGGGCGCGGGCCTCGGCGACCAGAGCGGGGGAGGCGCGCGTGGCGCCTGGTGCGGGGGTGCGCGCGCGCGGCGAGGGGCACGACGAGCGGCGCGGTGAACGTAAGGGAAAGAGGAGGAGGGGAATGGGGGGCGGCTCACAGCGTTGCCGAGAAGAGGGTCGGCATGGCTTGAGGACGCGAGTCGGGGATGGAGACGAAGAGGCGACGCGAGGTCCAGCAATGGGCGGTCGAGGTCGAGGCGGTGATCCGGCGACGATGTTCGGTGGTGGGGGCGCGGCGTCGGGCGCGAGATCGGGCTCCTCCCCGATTAAATCCAGCGAGAGAGAGGGGAGGGAAATGAGAGAGAGAGTGGCAGGGTCGTGCGGGGTGAGTGGGTGCGGGGAGTGGGTTAGGGTTTGGTCGCCCAGGGGTTATGGGGGAGTGGGGGGCGGCCTGGGCCTGTGGCCGAATGGGCCGGCCTGCTGGGCCGAGGCCCGGGTGGGCCAAGGGGACCTTGTATTCTCTTTTTTTTTCTCTTTTGTATTTTCTTTTTCTTTTATTTCTTTTCCTTTCTATTTTAATTTAATTTAAAATATTTATGCATTTTATAAAATTGTATCTTCTACACCATAATTATCTATGTAATATTTAGTACAAACCGAACATTTTTATTTTAATGTTTGAAAACTTTTATTGTTTTCCTGTAATTAAATTTTGAACTTGTTTCGGTTTTGAATTATCTAGGGTTTATCAATAGTAACCGAGGTGACGTGGCATCATTAGCGGGGAATCACTGTAGCTTAATTATCCGGGCGTCACAATTCTTCTCCACTACAAGAAATCTCGTCCCGAGATTTAGGAGGGGAGTAATGGGCAGAGATTGGTTACGAAATTCTAACGGACCTTCTTGGTGTTGGTTGCTCTTCTCGAAGAGGTCAATCCAATATATTGATGCCTTCATACTTCTGCTTCAGGTCAAAATGATGAAGTCGTCATCCTGTCTTCGGGATCTTCATCATACTTACGAAAAGGTAAGGGGTAGCTCGGCTACGACAGAATGCTTAAGGGGTAATCCTCTGGGGTTTTCCCGTGAATGAACAGATGAGTATCTCTCGAGTTGAACAAACCGAGAGTAAGGTAAGAAGGTACAATAAGGAGTTTGAAGCGGATAGACAATCGTCGTTCCCTGAAACGATGTGTTGAAGGGGTTTAGAGCAATGTGAATAAGCAGTGCATCTGATACCAGAATAGATCAACAGACAGGTGGCACGTGAATTACATATGAAGTCAAGCGCGAGGAATAACTTTGACAATAGGTTGTACAGGAGAGTCAGGTTTCGATCCTATGGAACTATGGGTTATGGGCCCACCATGTGGGTTAAAAGTTGGAAGGACGATGACGTCTTGCACGATCATGTAAGCAAGGCATGTCAGAGGATAGCCTATCAGTTATGTTGGTAACAACATCAGTACCATGGGCGAGGGACGAAGAGAACCATCTTCCTGCTCGTTGAACGAGGCGGACCAATAGGCAAAGTTTCTCGTCCATCGGTGGTTACTGGAATGTCAACAACAATAGTGACAGGGTCTTACTGGCAGAGTTGTACACTGAGGTTCTTATAAAAGCTGTGATGTATTACTGCTTAGATCATATAAATCACAAGAAAGATTAAACCAAACAATGGAAAGGAAAATGTGTTTAAACACATATTTCAGGGGTATATCCTTCCCAAGGACAAGCAAAGCATGATATCCATGACAGGATATAACGTAGAAAACCCTTTAGGAAAGGGGGAAGAAATTTCATGATATTACCCATACAACGGTGTTTAGATAATTGATAAAGAAAATTTAGCATTGTGCTTCAAATGCTCTTATTGATGATCGGAGTAGCACAGACAATCTTCGAGATATCATTGACAGGATACACAAGTTTTACAAATTACTCATGGAAGAATGACTAACCTTGCTAGTAAGGAAACTATAACAATAGGCCCTCCGGGCAGGTGTGTTAGGATGAATTCACCTTATCGGGTTAAAGACCAATGTTATAACTCTTGGAAATACGTTCCAACCATCATACCTGACCGAGATTCAGATCTGATTGGTGTCAGGATACATCAGACTCAGAATGTCTGAGAAGAAAAGGTGCAACACAAATTGACGAGAAAACATCGTAAGATTCTCGGGAAATGAACAATGGAAGCGGGTTCTGAAACAAGAGTTCATCAGTAAACGAAGGAGAGGATGAGGAGGTGGCTGATAGGCTCAGCAACAAATCATCGAGATTTCCAAAGGATTGATTTCCACAATTATGTGAACAAGGAAATATCATTTGTCGGATCAAATGATATAATTATGTATGCTCTGAACATACACAACTGAACAATGATAGAAGGGTGCACCCAGGAATCTGGACTAGGTAGCACGATCAATGTTCGAATGATGATTCAATAAGTAATAGACTTAGAATGAAACTGTAGACCAATAACTTCAAAGCAATAGGGTTGCTAGAAGTTTAGAATTTGCACATCACAGACCATTTGTCGGTATTCCGGTTAGAAACAACACGGAGACCAAGAAATGAATGCAAAAGGCGAGAGATATTACTATATCAAGAATTCTCAAGAGGTGGTAAAATTACCACGACATTCTTGACATAAAAGGTGGTAACATTCCAAGGTAAAGAAGAACAAATGCTGGATAGCAAGGATCTCAAGGTATAACACAAAACAAGAATAATTTTGTGTTGAACGGAAGGCAATAAAGTGGTCAGTGATAACACAAACCATTGAGGGGCGAGGATGGTATTTTTCATCAAGAATTCGATATATATCTTGGAAGAGCTCAGGATGTTAATGATGACCACGACACATTTGTCGAGAAATTTCATGAAGATGTAATCGGTTGGCGATGACATCAAGTCAAATGAGGATGCAGCAAAAGTCAAATAATACTTGAAGAAGAACTCATAAGAAGTTATGCAGTTCCGTTATAATCTCGAGATACCAGAGGGGGTAATACTCGAGACAGGTCAAAGTAGAGGTTGGACTGGGGTATTGCTCTACAAAAGACAAGCGCTTAAACTTGCACGCGAAATGGTATTTAAAGGAGAACATGGTCGGAACCATGATTGCGAAAGGTCAGATCCCAGATATAAGATGAACTTATACCAAAGGAATAATTTAATTTAAGAGAAGCTTTAACGATAAGATCTACATCGTGTCCATGGGCATGAACACAAAGTTCAAGGTCGACTCCCACTTCTCCAATGCATAACCTTTCATTCACTTCTCACTTTTGAAGAAGTTGTATTGTTGAAATTTCACCTGGCAAAATACCAGAAGTGTATGACTCGTGAAAACTTTCGAGTTCACACGGTTTTAGAGAAGGTTGTATAGGTTGAACCCATCGGGGTTTCATAGAAACATATACCACAAGTTTCAAGAGTGAATATCACAAGCTCGAAAGTAGAGAATGGTTAGCAAAACAGATGATACAATTTACCAAAGGTATCATATACCCATGGAAAGGCTCACAAGGTTACTAAATAGGAAGGACACTGCCGGATAATAATCCAACAAGGGGTCCTATGGTCTACAATGGAGCTGATGCGAGTATCGGTACTCTATCTGAGGAAGATGGAATGAAAGGGCATCAGATTATATAAACAACTGAGTATTTCAAATCTTAAATACAAAGGAATTATCATTTCCAAATCAAGGGATCAAAAGCCAACGCTCTCCTTAAGAATGGATCAGTCGAATAGACTTAGGGGTACAATCGACGATAATTTGATTGGTCGATAACCAGCTCATGTTCAAAATGACGTGTGAGCCGAAAGGATGAATCATTGGATCTGATTGAGGATGGCGAGCATTCACAACATTTTGAATCAACGGACTCAAAATGATAATGATAAGGGATGCCAATAAAACTATAGACTTATGGGATTAACCATAATGCAAGCAAGTAAGAACTTCAAGAGTAATAGGCTACTCAAGATTTTTGGAAGTTCAAATAGTATTTTGAAGACTTTTGTGAAATACACGAACCAACTGGGGACGAGCAAATATCCGGTGAGTGCTAGAAATTACCCATAGTGGTATTCATGTGGCAAATAAATGCAAGGCAGTAGGCACAAAGTATTCTCGGAACAATAGAGAGAATTTTGGGGCATCTTGTAATAACAAGACCAATGAGGAATGATTATATGAATGGCACATGTATGTGGTTATCCATAGAGGTTTATCGATAGAAGGGAATTGCAAAAGCAACAGGTACAAGGTCTCGACAGAATATCAGAGAGTATCTTCGAAATCTTCTAGTGCAGCCGGCGATCATCTAGATTGAAGGGGGTTCTCCGGGAGAAAGTATTTTCGAGAACCTAAGTTAGATGTTTTAGTAAATTCATTAAACCTGAATAAGAGAGAGTTCAGAGTCCCAGAGCATAGATGAGAAATAAAAGATCGTAATACCACCCAATGGCGACGTGGGCCCATAGGCCACACAGCCATGTTAGTAAAGGTTTTGCAATGACTAGACTCAACTTTGGCCAAGGAGTTGGAAAGGGGATTCCTACAGGCAGTCGCCTCTGATACCAACTTGTGACGCCCCTGATTTGACCGTACACTAATCATACACGCAAACGTGTACGATCAAGATCAGGGACTCACGGGAAGATATCACAACACAACTCTACAAATAAAATAAGTCATACAAGCATCATATTACAAGCCAGGGGCCTCGAGGGCTCGAATACAAGAACTTGATCATAGACGAGTCAGCGGAAGCAACAATATCTGAGTACAGACATAAGTTAAACAAGTTTGCCTTAAGAAGGCTAGCACAAACTGGGAGACAGATCGAAAGAGGCGCAGGCCTCCTGCCTGGGATCCACCTAAACTACTCCTGGTCGCCGTCAGCGGGCTGCACGTAGTAGTAGGCACCTCCCGAGTAGTAGTAGTCGTCATCAACGGTGGCATCTGGCTCCTGGACTCCAACGTCTGGTTGCAGCAATCAGATATAGGAAAGGGGAAAAGGGGAAGAAAAGCAACCGTGAGTACTCATCCAAAGTACTCGCAAGCAAGGAGCTACACTACATATGTATGCATTGGCATCAAATGGAATAAGGCTATCATATGTGGACTGAACTGCAGAATGCCGGAATAAGAGGGGGATAGCTAGGCCTTTCGAAGACTACGCTTCTGGTAACCTCCATCTTGCAGCAGGAGAAGAGAGTAGAAGGTAAGCTCACCAAGTGACATCGCATAGCATAATCCTAACCGATGATCCTCCCCTCGTCGCCCTGTGAGAGAGCGATCACCGGTTCTATCTGGCACTTGGAAGGGTGTGTTTTATTAAGTATCTGGTTCTAGTTGTCATAAGGTCAAGGTACAACTCCGGGTCGTCCTTTTACCGAGGGACACGGCTATTCGAATAGATAAACTTCCCTGCAGGGGTGCACCACATTCCCCAACACGCTCGATCCCATTTGGCCGGACACACTTTCCTAGGTCATGACCGGCCTCAGAAGATCAACACGTCGCAGCCCTACCTAGGCACAACAGAGAGGTCAGCACGCCGGTCTAAATCCTATGGCACAGGGGTCTGGGCCCATCGCCCTTTGCACACCTGCACGTTGCGAACGCGGCCGGTGAGCAGACCTAGCAACCTCCATTACAAAGAAAGTTGTGTTACGCGGTCCAACCCGGCGCGCGCCGCTCAGTCGCTGGCGTCATGAAGGCTTCGGCTGATACCACGACGGCGGGATACCCATAACTACTCCCGCGTAGATGGTTAGTGCGTGTAGACCAAATCGCCAGACTCAGATCAAATACCTAGATCTCGTTAAGCGTGTTAAGTATCCGCGAACACCGAACAGGGCCAGGCCACCTCTCTCCTAGGTAGTCTCAACCTGCCCTGTCGCTCCGCCACAAAGTAACAGTCGGGGGCCGTCGGGAACCCAGGCCCACCTCTATCGGGATGGAGCCACCTGCCCCTTCAGCCCCCATCTCCGAACAGTATCATAAGTAATATAACTGTGTAAAGTATATAGTATATGCCCGTGATCACCTCCCGAAGTGATCACGGCCCAGTAGTATAGCATGGCAGACGGACAAGAGTGTAGGGCCACTGATGGAACACTAGCATCCTATACTAAGTAGTAGGATAGCAAGTAATTGTAACAACAGTAGTAGCAAGGACAGGCTAATCTGGTGATCAAAGGGGGGCTTGCCTGGTTGCTCTGGCAAGAGAGAGAGAGGTCGTCAACACCGTAGTTGTACTGGGGGTCGCCGGCAGTCTCGGGGTCTACCGGAAATAAGTAACGGAGGGGGAACACAATAAATAATAGAGCAATCAAATCATAACATGACAAACGAGGTGCTAGAGGTGATCTAACGCAGGGATAGGTGATACCGGCGAAGGGGGGAAACATCCGGGAAAGTATTCCCGGTGTTTCGCGTTTTCGGACAGATGAACCGAAGGGGGGAAGTTACATGTTTACTATGCTAGGGATGTGTAGCGGACGAACGGACTGCGTATCTGGATTCGTGTCGTCGTTCTGAGCAACTTTCATGTAGAAAGTATTTTCATCTGAGCTACGGTTTATTTTATATTAATTTTAAAAGATTTAAATCATTTTAGGATTAATTTAAACATTTCAATTCAACATTATCCAGAATAGTAAAAGATGACGTCAGCAGTCAACTGAGTAGTTGACTAGGTCAACTATGTGTAGGACCCGCATGTCATCGATTGATTAATTAACTAATAGTAAATTAGGTTAATCTAATTATGATTAATTAACTTAATTCATTCCTTAATTAATTAATTAATTTAATTATTATTATTATTATTATTTATTTTTAATAAAACGTCCTGGGCAGGGGCCCACTTGTCATAGGCCCCAGGGGCCTTTGCGGGTGTGCGGGTTACGGGCGCAACCCGAACAGGTGGGGGCGCTGGGCGCTGCGGGCGCCCGACCCAGGAGAGGGCCGAGCGGGCGCGGGGTACGGGCGCTCAGTGCCCGGGCGCGGCTTGGCGTGGCCACCGGCGGGCGGCCGCGGCACGGTGGTGATGGCGCTGGGCGGTGGCGTGTAGCAGCAGCGTCGACGCTGCATGCAGTCGGGTCAGAGAGGGCGGACGAAGGCGCGGGCGGCTCCGGGGAGCCGTGGCCAGGGAGGGAGTGGAGCTGAGCAGTGGCGCCGGTGAGAGCGACAAGCAGAGGAGGCATGATGGAGGGCGCGCGGCGGCCTTGGCTGGGAGTGGCGCGGGGCGGCAGCAGGCGGGGCCGACGGTCGCGAAGGGCAGGGGCTCATCACGGTGGCTGGACGGTGGCGTGGGGCGAGGCCACAGCGGGCGCGGGCCTCGGCGACCAGAGCGGGGAAGGCGCGCGTGGCGCCTGGTGCGGGGGTGCGCGCGCGGCGAGGGGCACGACGAGCGGCGCGGTGAACGTAAGGGAAAGAGGAGGGGGGAATGGGGGGCGGCTCATAGCGTTGCCGAGAAGAGGGTCGGCATGGCTTGAGGACGCGAGTCGGGGATGGAGACGAAGAGGCGACGCGAGGTCCGGCGATGGGCGGTCGAGGTCGAGGCGGTGATCCGGCGACGATGTTCGGTGGTGGGGGCGCGGCGTTGGGCGCGAGATCGGGCTCCTCCCCGATCCAATCCAGCGAGAGAGAGGGGAGGGAAACGAGAGAGAGAGAGTGGGGGGGTCGTGCGGGGTGAGTGGGTGCGGGGAGTGGGTTAGGGTTTGGTCGCCCAGGGGTTATGGGGGAGTGGGGGGGCGGCCTGGGCCTTTGGCCGAATGGGCCGGCCTGCTGGGCCGAGGCCCAGGTGGGCCAAGGGGGACTTGTATTCTCTTTTTTTCTCTTTTGTATTTTCTTTTTCTTTTATTTCTTTTCCTTTCTATTTTAATTCAATTTAAAATATTTATGCATTTTATAAAACTGTATCCTCTACACCATAATTATCTATGTAATATTTAGTACAAACCGAACATTTTTATTTTAATGTTTGAAAACTTTTATTGTTTTCCTGTAATTAAATTTTGAACTTGTTTCGGTTTTGAATTATCTAGGGTTTATCAACAGTAACCGAGGTGACGTGGCATCATTAGCGGGGAATCACTGTAGCTTAATTATCCGGGCGTCACACTTCTTCAATACCATGACGCACGTCCTAGTTCATCTAGTCGAAGAGATTGTCATCCTGGGGCCCGTATTTCTAAACAATATGTTGCCCTTTGAGAGGTTCATGGGAGTCCGAAAGAAATATGTCCGTAACCGTGCTAGGCTAGAAGGAAGCATCTCCATGGGCCATCAAACAGGGGATGTTATCGGGTTTTGTGTTGACTTCATTCCTGGACTTAAGAAGATAGGTCTCCCTAAATCGCAGTATGAGGGGAGACTGACTGGAAAAGGCACTCTTGGAAGTGACTCAATAATATGCATGGACGGATAGTCTTGGTCTCAAGAACACTACACAGTTCTACAGAACTCTACCTTGGTGACCCCGTATGTCGATGAACACAAGAACAGTCTGCGCTCCAAACACCCGGAGCAGTGCGACGACTGGATTACATGTGAACACATCAGGACTTTCAGCAGTTGGTTGGAAACACGTCTCAAAGGTGACAACACTGTTTGTGATGAGCTGTACTTGTTGTCCAGGGGACCATCTTTGAGTGTATTCACTTACAAAGCATACGAGATAAATGGGAATACATTTTACACGATCGCCCAGGATCAAAAGAGCACCAACCAAAACAGCGGTGTCCGCTTTGATGCAGCAACCGAGAGCGGAAAGGACACATAATATGGTTACATAGTGGACATATGGGAACTTGACTACAGACATGATTTTAAGGTCCCTTTGTTTAAGTGCAAATGGGTCAATCTGTTAGGAGGCGGGGTACAGGTAGACCCACCATACGGAATGACAACGGTGGATCTGAAAAATCTTGGGTACACCGACGAACCGTTCGTCCTAGCCAATGATGTGGCACAGGTTATCTTTGTGAAGGACATGTCTACCAAAACGAGAAAAAGAAAAGATGAAGAAGCGAATACATCATACGATGAGCCAAAGCGCCACATAGTTCTTTCAGGAAAAAGGGATATCCTGGGAGTGGAGGGCAAGACAGACATGTCTGAAGATTATGAAAAGTTTCATGAAATTCCTCCCTTCAATGTCAAAGCTGACCCAAGCATCCTGATAAACGATGAAGATTATTCATGGTTACGGCGCAATAAGAAAATGACACAAGCGAAGAAAAAGTGAAGACTTTCTCCCGCAACTATTATGATGATACCATGCCAACTTTGTAACACACGAGTATGCTATGCGAACTTTTTCAGAGTTCATTTAAAAACTATGAATTTAGGTCGAATTTTCTCTATAGGTGCATCTATGTTTATTTTTTAGTAAAGTTAATCACAAACTTGTGATTCACACAAATTTCAAAGAACTCAAATTTTAACTATTCAAATTTGAAAACTAATGGCACTAACAGAAAGTTTATAATTTTTCTAAAACTAATGGCACTAATAGAAAGTTTATTATTTTGCTGACCTAAAAGCAAAAAGAATTAAAAAACAAAGCAAAAAACAAAAGAAAAATAAATAATACAGAAAACAAAACAAAAAAACTGAAAAAATAAAAATAAAAATAGCAACAATAAGTATTTTGTTGTAAGTAGAAACAAAATAAAATAAATAAAGCAACAAAGAAAACAAAAAAAACTAAAAAAGTGTTTTCAAATTTCAAAACTAATGGCACTAACAGAAAGTTTAAAATTTTTCTAAAACTAAAAGCAAAAAGAATTAAAAAATAAAGCAAAAAAACAAAAGAAAATAAATAATGAAGAAAACAAAACAAAAAAACTGGAAAAAATAGGCACTAAAAGCAAAAAAAACTTAAAAATTGTTTTCAAATTTGAAAACTAATGGCACTAACAAAAAGTTTATAATTTTTGTGACCTAAAAGAAAAAAGAAATCACTAAAAAACTATAAGTATTTTGTTCTAAGTAGAAATGAAAAAATAAATAGCAAAAAAGACAAAAAATGCCTATAATATTTGTTATGACCTACTAAAATTACCAAATTGAGTATAATGATAAAACACAGTAATATTAAATAGCAGGAAAAAGAATGACTTAAAAATCAATTTTTATAGTGAAGTTATTCATAAACTAGTGATTCACACAAATTTTAAAAAAAATCAAATTTAAACTATTCAAATTTTAAAACTAATGGCACTAACAGAAAGTTTATAATTTTTGTGACCTAAAAGAAAAAATCACTAAAAAACTATAAGTATTTAGTTCTAAGTAGAAATGAAAAAATAAATAGTAAAAAAATGCCACCTACTGGGCCACCACGGCCTGAATACGACTAGAAGCCCATCCACAGGCCAGGATTCAGGCCCGCAGAAGGCCCAGCAGGCCCACAGGCATAGCGGTGTGAGATTAGGCCCAGAGACCTGCATTTATGAGGAGTTCGATGGAGATGGCGGGGCAGCGCTTATAAACAGGTGCGGCCGCTCCTTAGCTAGCGAGGTGGGACTAAACATCCCACCGCACCGCGGCTTTGGCAGGCGCAGGCCATTGGTCCCGGTTGGTCGCACCAACTGGGACTAAAGGGGGCATTGGTCACGGTTCGTGGCACAAATCGTGACCAATGCCCCCCTTTAGTCCCGGTTGGCGCTACCAACCGGGACCAAAGGCCGCCGCTTCCCGCCCTTTGGGCTGCTAAAAATAGGCCTTTGGTCCCGGTTGGTGGCACCAACCGGGACTAAAGGGGGCATTGGTCACGGTTTGTGCCATGAACCGTGACCAATGCCCCGTCTATATAAGCCACACTTGTGAAAAAATTGGTTCAGTTCGATCCCGCCCCGACGACGCTGCCGGGCTGCCCCTCTGCGCCTCGCCATCGCCGTCGTCGCCCTGCCTCCGACGCCGTCCCGCGCCTCTCAGAAGCCGTCCCCACCACGCGCTGCCCCGACTCCGTCGCCGCGCGCCACCCCGCGCCCTAGCGGTCACCTCCCCGCGTCGCCCCGACGCCATCGCCGCCCCGCGCCGCTGTCGCCTCTCGCTTTGGTCAGGGCCGGCACCGCCCCCCTCTTCCCCCCTGTTTTTTTGCAAATACATATATGTTTTTCCTGATTATATGTATATGTATAGTATATGTATGCAAAAGATAGATTAACAGAAAAAATATATTATTTTTTTCATATATTTTTTTGGTGATATTGATTATTGTAAATATGCAAATGTTTGTATATTCATATGAACAATGAACACGAGGGGGGGTCGACATATATCCCCCTCCCCGATAATATTATTTTCCCGCATGTACGTATGTCGTGTCAATATAAACTCCTGATAACTTCAACACATGGGGTGGGGTCGATATACCCCCTCCCGATAAATTCAACACGTGGGGGGGGTATATCATACCCCCTCCCGATAACTTCAACACGAGGGGGGAGGGGTCGAACATGAGAGGAAGAAGAGGATAAAAAAAGAAGAGGAAGAAGAAAAAAAAAAGAGGAGAAGAAAGAATAGAGGAGAGAACTCCTCTATTCTTTATTCTCCTCTTTTTTTCCTCCTTTTTTATCGGGAACGAGGGTCGAGAGGGGGTCTAGGGTCGGCAAGGGGTCGAGGGTCGAGAGGGGGTCGATGGTCGCCGAGGTGTCGAGGGTCGAGAGGGGGTCTAGGGTCGCCGAGGGTTCGAGGGTCGTCGAACATGAGAGGAAGAAGAGGATAAAATAAGAAGAGGAAGAAGAAAAAAAGAGGAGAAGAAAGAATAGAGGAGTTCTTCTCCTCTATTCTTTCTTCTCCTCTTTTTTTCTTCTTCTTCCTCTTTTTTTTCGGGAACGAGGGTCGTCCAGGGTCGCCGAGCGGTAGAGGAAACCCTAAATAGCAAGTATCGTGGGTGTGAGATACATGTGGCCGTCGATGTCGGACACTACATCCACGTCCCGCAAGTGACGCGGGCATGTAGTGTCCGACACCGACGGCCACATGTACCTCACACCCACGATACTTGCTATTTAGGGTTTCCTCTACCGCTCGGCGACCCTGACCCTCTTTCTTCTCCTCTTTTTTTCTTCTTCTTCTTCCTCTTTTTTTATCACGAACGAGGGTCGTCGAGGGTCAGGGTCGCCGAGCGGTAGAGGAAACCCTAAATAGCAAGTATCGTCGATGTGAGATACATGTGGCCGTCGGTGTCGGACACTACATCCACGTCCCACAAGTGACGCGGGCTTCGACGCCCACGTCACTTGTGGTACGTGGATGTAGTGTCTGACACCGACGGCCACATGTATCTCACACCCACGATACTTGCTATTTAGGGTTTCCTCTACCGCTCAACGACCCTCGTTCCCGATAAAAAAAGAGGAGAAGAAAGAATAGAGGAGTTCTTACTCCTCTATTCTTTCTTCTCCTCTTTTTTTTTCTTCTTCCTCTTCTTTTTTTATCCTTGAAGCGTTGTCGAGGCCACCCCAAACTCTAGAGAAGTACCATCGAGGCCACCCCAAACCCTAGAGAAGCAGCGTCGAGGCCACTAATTAACATTAGTTCTATGTTTGCCACTAATATATCCATCTTTCATGTTTGAATAATAATTGCCATGCTGTAAATATTTTAGAAACTATGGACACCGCCCAAGACGAAGTACAAGAAGAGTTGTTGGGGGACATAATCGCACGAGGAAGTGATGCCGTCTGCTCATTGTTTCTCAACGACACCGATGGTTTGGAAGCAGCTGGCTATGATTATGATGGCTCCGGTGACCTAATGCCGGTGGAAGAAGGAGACCGTGAGGACGGCTCCGGTGACCCAATGCCGGTGCAAGAAGGAGACCGTGATGACGTCTCCGGTGACCGAACCGAGTCCGGCCAGGTATATATATTAGTTAAGCTTCTGCTGACTAGCTAATTGATGCATTCGTTGTTTTGGTATGTACACATATTAATTAAGTCTTTGTTCTTTTTTCTAGCCCTCCGGATCGAGCACAACTTCGGTAAAGAGACAAGGCCCGAAGAAAAAGTTGAGCTCGGATGAAAAGTTTGAGATCATAGCAATCACGCCCGACGGCCAACCGATTGAACCCCTCCGGACAAAGAGTGCATTTCTTGCTCAGTGCGGGGTTTTGGTTAGGGACAAGATCCCGATCAGCATCCAGCAATGGTTAAAGCCGGCTACAGAAGACCCTGAGGTGTCTTATGTCAATGATATGCAGAAAAATGATCTTTGGACTGAGCTGAAGTCAAATTTCACCCTATCGCCAGAGGATGATCCGGAGAAGCCAGTTAAAGAGCAATTAATCAAGTCTTTTTCTCTTAAGAGGATGGCAGAACTATTCAGGAGGTGGAAGAAAGAGCTGAATAAGTTTGTCGAAAATAAAGAGACACCAGAATTCAAAGGCAGATATGAGAAGATCAGAGATCACTGGCCCGCATTTGTGGCCCACAAGACATCCGAAAAGAGTAAGAAGATGTCGGCGACAAACAAGCAAAATGCTGCGAAGAAGACGCATCACCATCGCACAGGGTCAGGTGGCTACCTCGTAGCCTGGCCTAAGTGGGCCAAGACTGAGAATGATCTAGTTGATAAAGGATCGAACCAGAGACAATTAACTGGCCAGACCGTTGCCGAACTTGGTTCTTCGGGACTGAAGGAACCTTGGACCTTGTATCAGGGAAGTCAATTTGGATGAATGATCAAATGGACATACCAGTCAAGAAGCTTCAACAGTATATCGAAGCAGTGCAGCAAGGGACGTTCGTTCCAGACAGAGAGAACGACGAGCTCACAATGGCCGTCGGGAATCCTCACCACCCTGGACGGACACGAGGCACGCCAGGCTCCATTCCGTGGAAGGTTGGGTTTCTGGACGCAGGCGGTTACAAATGCCATGAGAGGAGGAAGAAAGTGGAGCAGACCCAACTCCAGGTGCTACACGCTAGGGCACAAGCGATAGAGGAACGAGAAGCAAATCGCAGCAAACGAACTGCCGAAGCTTCCCCGAAGCTACCCCGCCATCTCAGCGGAGAAGCAGCGTGGCTTCCACCGAGCTGCTTCAGCCGGAGCATGTATTGATGGCTCCTGCCAGCTATCCCGTGGATGCTATCACGGAGTCTCAAAATTGCCACCTTATCACGCAATGGATTAATATGAAGGTCAAGGCGACTGTTGGCTCTTTTTTTCCTACTGAACCCGGTGCAACTTTTCACTGCCAGAAGATTCCAGAAGGATATGCTAGGGTGATGGTGGATGAAATAATGGAGGGATTTGAGGACCTCCAGCTTGACCACCCTACCGGTGAAGGGGAGACTCGGCTGGGTTCAGCTCTGAAGACCGCATGCCTATGGCGGAAGGAGCTCATCAACCTTCTGAACTAGACGCCTCCGCCTCCTCCTCCTCCTCCGGCGAGTCAGGGCACTCTGCCTCCTCCACCGCCTCCTCCTCCGGCGAGTGACGATCAGGGCACTCGGCCGGCTCCTTCTCCGGCGCGTGGCGGCACTCCGCCTCCTTCTCCGCCTGCGGCGGCACGCCCGAGCAGCCAGCCTCCTCCTTATCCGCCTCGTCAGCAAGGGCGGAAGAGACCTGCCGTCGCTCCGGCTACTCTGGCGCGTCGTACTCCTTCTCCTCCGCCTCGTAAGCAAGTAAAGAAGACAACCGCTCCGTGTGCTCTACCGGCGTCTAGCAGTACAACCAGAGGCGGGAGGACATACAGATTCGGTCCTTCTCTGAAGACTCCAGAGAAGTTACCATACGAGAGGACCCCGGAGGAGAACGCCGAGATCGCGCGAGAAGAAGTGAGGAACTTCTTTGAAGGGGTGAAAGCAAAGAAACATCCACCTCCGGAGGAGAAGGTAGATCAGGTGAAAGCGAAGTGCACTCTGGCTGCACTGACAAAACCACCCAAGTCTCCGCTGAAAGGAGACTATGAGCGCATTATTGGAAAGGAATTTGCCGAAGCGGAGCGGTCGGGAAGTACTGTCAGTGATCAAAGGCTGAAAGAACGACTAGCTAGGAAACAAATTGCCCAGCTCGGCGAACAAGCGAAGCAATCGTGCCCTCGCTCAAGGTGCCTAGCGACATCGTCGCTAATGATCTGAGGATGGTGCCCGGTTATAGCAATCTTGGAGATTACCTGCCCGACGATGTACATTATGATTTCATGGAGGTGCAGATACAATGAGACGAGTACGGGAAGCCTCTCGTCAAAGATGAAAGATCTCTATCAACGATGATGCGAAGATTGCATGATTGGTACTTGAAAATCTGCAGAGAGTCTGGGGGGAGGAGTACTTTGTATGTGAGAGTTAAAAAGGAGCATGACCTCGTTGGAATTGAACTGTTGCCTGTTCCATTTGAGGAGTTCTTTCAGTTTTTCAATCAATTGGCCCTCGATAAAGCAACGGTCACCTGCTACTGTTTGTAAGTAGTACTACTTCTATCATTAAGTCTCTCTCTATAGCTCAGCTCTTTCATTGCATGTATTTATAACTATCCTCACTATATTATGTAGGTTGAAGATCGTCGAATTGAAGAAAAGACAAATTGGTGATATTGGGTTCATTAACACAAACCTCATAGATGCAACTTAGGTTAAATTTCATGCCACAGATACCGAGGCCAACTTGCTACGATCGTTGGTAATAAATGAAAACAAAGATATAATACTATTTCCTTACAACTTCAAGTGAGTGTTACTATCTTGTGCATATTCGGTTTCCCTTATACATTAGTCAAGGTTATAGTAATGTAATTGATGAGTTATGCATGCGTGTGCAGTTTCCACTATATTCTCCTAGAGATTAAGCTTGAGCAGGGACTAGTAACCGTCTTAGACTCAAGATGAAAAGATCCCCAGGACTATGCGGACAAGACTCAAATGCTCGAGAAGTAAGTTAAATCGATCATTGTCCTCCATATCAGCAACTTTGTTCATTTCCTGATATATCAAGTAATTGTTTTCTTTGTCTGGCAGGGTTTGGAAAAAAATTCACCAAAAAAGCTCCAGGACTCCCGAAGAAGCTGCAATTTAGATACCCGAAAGTAAGTACTATAGTAGCATGTTCCGCGCATCTCCCATTGATTCAAGCACTAGTTTCATCAATACCATTTGGCATTCTTGCTTATAAGTTTGATTGACCTCTATTTCTTGTAAAGTGGTTGTGGCAGGAACAAGGGAATGATTTCTGTGGATACTACGTTTGCGAGTCCATCCGCCACACGACCGGTTAGCGGGGCTACTCTGACGAACAATATGAAGTGCGTAAATAACAACATTCACAATTTTATTTTATTACCATCATTTGTGTTGAGTTTCATTCAGTCATATATATATATATGTATTGACCCCCTTCTTCAAATTAGATGTTTCGGAAGCGGGATGAACTCCTAGCACCAGCTCGCATGCGAGTAATTCAAGAGGAATTGGTGGCATTCTTTCTTGACCACGTGATTACTGAAGATGGAGAATACTATATGGACCATGAGTCCGTATGTTAGGAGATTATATTTGTAAGAGATAATTATTGTATATATGTAGCCGGTAGTGTCGGATAGATATACGAGAACTTGTTGTTCGACCAATCTCTCGGAGAAGGAGAGGTGGTCGATATCACTTCTCTCTGTATGCATATATGTTCATGACGGTCTTCTGTTTCCTTCGTTTCATTACTAGCTAGCAAGCGTGTCTAGTCCTCTATATACGTATGTATAGTACGTAGCGTCGACCAAGCACGGACATAAGAGAGGACACTTCTCTCTATTAATTATAGCTAGCTAACACAATATATGAAACACCTAAATTAACCCCCCCTCCCCAAACCCCCAAACCCCCCCCCCCTTTCAAAACAAACAAAAACCCCACCGACAGAAATGCTGACGCGTGGATGCCTATTGGTCCCGCTTGGTGCCACCAACCGGGACCAAAGGCCCTCCTGCCTGGGCTCCGCGCACAGGCCACGTGGAGGCCCATCTGTCCCGGTTCTGGATTGAACCGGGACTAAAGGGACAGGGCATTAGTACCGACCCTTTAGTCCCGGTTCAGGAACCGGGACAAAAGGCCCTTACGAACCGGGACAATAGGCCCTTTTTCTACCATTGTAGGTTTGTAACATCCCAAATTTTCAATTTGGAATGTTATACATAGGTCATTCATGCATATCATATTTTATTGCATTTCGTTTTGCGATCCTCGAAATCCTAGGCAACTCAAGGATCCTTGGAGAAAGTTGGAGATTTTCCTAGTTCTCATATTTAAACTTTTCTCAAATATTGAAACCAGGATCAATTTGGTTTTAATTATTTTTCTCCACAAAAATATTTCATATTAAAATTATATGAGAGGAGATAATATGACTTCTCCAAAATAAATTAAATGTTGGAGGAAAAATATTAAAATCAGTTTGTATTTTAGCTGGGTTTGTATTGCTATTTTATTTGGATTAGGAAAAATATGCATTTTTCAAAATTGCATTAGAGGCCCAAATAAATGTTCACTTTGTCCGCTATATTTTTAGAGGATGGGGACAATTTATTTCAAGATTTTTGGAGTCCGTTTAGTATTTCTTTTAATTGTTTTTTGACGTCGGAATATTTAAAAAAAAGGTGCGAACCGACTTACCGAGCCGTGTACGGCTAGGACACTTAGCCCGGGGCTTTATAAGCCGCGCCCCCGAAACAATAGCGCCGCCCGCCGCCGCCGCCGACCCCGCTCGCCGCCGCCTAGCTCGCCGCCGCGCCGCCTTGACGCGCCGCGCCCGACCCACCGGAGCCGCACCGGCGTCTCGCCGCCGCCTCGCCGTCCGCCGTCAAAGGTAGCCGCCACCGCCGGTTTTTGTGAGAAAACCGTTCGGTTTTCTTTTGAAACCCTAGATCTCTTTTTTTCTATTAGATCGGTTTTTCCGTCGGTTTATTTATTTTGGGGACGTTCGTCCGTACGTTCGTTTTAATGAACGTCGTTCATCCGTTAGTCACAAACAGTGAATGTTCGTTCGTTAGCCTGTTCGTCAGTTTTTCTTTTTCCAGGGTTTTCCACGATTATTTTCGATCGTGATTTCTGCCCTGATCTTAGTTTTACTTTATCTTTTCGCTCGTTTATCGGAATCAGGCGATTCAAGCACCTTAATCTTCGTATCGAAGCCCTCTTTCTGTTTAACCACCTTGAATGAGATTTCGGTACTGTAAAATTTGATTTTAGTCCAGACTAGTAATCGAATCTTGTTTCTTTCACAGTTTGAGTTTTGTTGCTCCATTTGATTTGATTCTTTTTGCAAACCGGAGTTCTTTAGTTGAGCTTTCTGGTTAGATCTTCTTATTTGAGTTTCACCCGTCCATCATTGCTTGATTGCTTATGTATGCTATTGTTTGTTTCCGATGGAACACTCGGAGTGCGAAGTGTGCTACTACGAGTCTTTATTTGTAGATCTTCAGCAAGGCAAGTAACACTTTGATCATACCCCCTTTATCACCCAGTTTTTATGCATTAGTTTCAACCTTCACACATTGCATGAGTAGGATCTCCTAACATGTGGGTCCGGGAGGTAGATGATGAGGTAGAACCTATTTCCTGTTTTATTATCAAGCCCTTGGGCGTTACCTCTACGTTATGCTTACATTGCCATGCTATGCTCGTAGATGTGGATTGGGTTTGAGTGTATCCATGACAAATGTGAGTTGTTAATTAATGGTTCAACTTAAGGTCACAACTTTAATACACATCTGGGTGGATTGCTTGTGGGCACCTGGAGAATCCAGTGTTGTCCTGGGATATCCCGGAGTACCCGTGTGATCATCCTACGGTCCGCCACCCAGGCTCAAAGGGATCATAAGACTATTCATGCTAGAAACTTCCGTGTGCAGCCACAAGCCATTATGGGCTCTGGCATAGTTGAGTATGTTGCGTGAGCTCTTGAAGAGGTGGACTAGCAGATGTAGGGGATTGCAGGTGTACCGCCGCCCGGAGTAGAGAGCAAATGCTTCTGAAAGATTGTGTCTCGGTCATCCGTTTCGCAAACACCCTGTAGTGTGAGAAATCCAACGGAGGAGATCGAGCCTTGTGGGGAAAAGTGCGAAAACCTCTGCAGACTGTATAAACTAATCATGGTTAGCGTGTCCCCGGTTATGGACATCTTGAGTATCTGGTTCTTGGATTATCATATGGATCTCATCACCCTAAGTAAATTTTGTTGGGTTGATAATTACTTTAATTGGGATTGAGTTGGAGGAACCTTCTCAATATTGTTCAAATACCATGATAGTTAAATAAAATATATTCCTTTGTTGTAGGGAAAAATTGGCTTTTCACAAAACATATTAACCATACAGCCTCCACCAGCCATATATGCATGTAGCGATAGCATTTATCTGTTCATACTCTCATGTGTTACATTGTTGGCATATTCCACGTGCTGACCCGTTTTCGGGCTGCAACGTATCATGTTGTAGACTTTTCAGGCGAGGAGTAAGATGCGATAGGTCGTTTGTCATGCACTCAGCTATGTCGTTGGAGTTGATGGACTCACTTTATCTTTCAAGCCTTCCGCTGTTATCGTATTAGATGGCCTTAAGCCATATTTATTGTAATAAGTTCTCTCTTGAGACATTCGATGTAATAAGTGTGTGATTGCCACTCTGTTATAAATCCTTCGAGTACTATGTGTGTCAGCATTGCCGATCTAGGGCTGATGCTGAAGCACAGAGACTTGACGGTTTGAGGTCGGGTCACTACAAAAACGAGAGGCAAATGGAAAATAATGTAATGCGGAGGATAAGAGTTGTGATGGGTACTTGGTATGTCTTGACTTGGCGTAGATCTCCCCGGCAACGGCACCAGAAATCCTTCTTGCTACCTCTTGAGCACTACGTTGGTTTTCCCTTGAAGAGGAAAGGGTGATGTGGTAAAGCAACGTAAGTATTTCCCTCGGTTTTTGAGAACCAAGGTATCAATCTAGTAGGAGACCACGCGCGAGTCACCTCATACCTGCACAAACAAATAAGAACCTCGCAACCAACGTGATAAAGGGGTTGTCAATCCCTTCACGGCCACTTGCAAGAGTGAGATCTGATAGAGATAATAATAATAAGATAAATATTTTTGGTATTTTTATGATATAGATTGAAAGTATAGATTGCAAAATAAAATCGATTGGAAACTTGTATGATGGAAAATAGACCCGGGGGCCATAGGTTTCACTAGTGGCTTCTCTCAAGATAGCATAAGTATTAAGCTGGGTGAACAATTTACTATCAAGCAATTGATAGAAAAGAAAATAATTATGAGAATATCTAGGCATGATCATGTATATAGGCATCACGTCCGTGAAAAGTAGACCGACTCCAGCCTGCATCTACTACTATTACTCCACACATCGGCCTCTATCCAGCATGCATCTAGAGTATTAAGTTCATAAGAATAGAGTAACGCCTTAAGCAAGATGACATGATGTAGAGGGATAAACTCATGCAATATGATATAAACCCCATCTATTAATCCTCGATGGCAACAATACAATATGTGTCGTTTCCCCTACTGTTAGTGGGATCGAGCACCGCAAGATTGAACCCAAAGCTAAGCACTTCTCCGATTGCAAGAAAGATCATTCTAGTAGGCCAAACCAAACTGATAATTCGAAGAGACTTGCAAAGATAAACCAATCATACATAAAAGAATTCAGAGAAGAATCAAATATTGTTCATAGTTAATCTGGATCATAAACCCATAATTCATCGGATCTCGATAAACACACCACAAAAGAAGATTACATCGAATAGATCTCCAAGAGAATCGAGGAGAACTTTGTATTGAGATCCAAAGAGAGAGAAGAAGCCATCTAGCTACTAGCTATGGACCCGAAGGTCTGACGTAAACTACTCACACATCACCTGAGAGGCCATGGAGTTGATGTCGAGGCCCTCCGTGATCAATGTCCCCTCCAGCGGAGCTCCGAAAAAGGCCCCAAGATGGGATCTCTTGGGTATAGAAGGTTGCGGCGGTGGAATTAGTTTTTCGTGGTGCTTTTGGATGTTTGCAGGATACGTGGACATATATAGGAGGCAGAAGTAGGCCGGTGGAGCAACAAGGGGCCCACGAGGGTGGAGGGCGCGCCCAGGGGGGTAGGCACGCCCCCTGCCTTGTGGCCTCCTCGATTGTTTCTTGACGCCCGCTCCAAGTCTCCTGGATCACGTTTGTTGAGAAAATCACGTTTCGGAAGATTTCATTCCGTTTGGACTTTGTTTGATATTCCTTTTCTGCAAAACACTAAAATAGGCAAAAAAATGCAATTTGGGCTGGGCCTCCGGTTAATAGGTTAGTCCCAAAAATGATATAAATGTGTAAAATAAAGCCCATTAACATCCAAAACAGATAATATAATAGCATGGAGCAATCAAAAATTATAGATGCGTTGGAGACGTATCAGGCGACGAGTGGAGGAAGGACGAGGCAGAGGTGGCGGTGGTGTTCGGGGCATGGCCCGAAAGGGGCTTCGGTGAGAGGCAAGGGTACGGGGAGAGTCGATGGAGGGTGGGGAAGGCGATGGTGGTGGCTAGAGGTGGAGGAGGGCTCGGTGTTGGGCTAATTTAGGCCGAAGCCGAGGCGGACATGGCGGCCATGGAAGGGGAACTGGAGCTCCTCGAGCTCGGTGGAGTGGTCGGGCAGGGATCTAGGAGAGTGTTGGAGGCGATGGAGTGCCCAGAAAGGGCTCGGGTGGCCTTTATATAGCCGGGGCGAGGGGCACGGGCTCAGGTGCCGCCGCTCGCGCTCGGCCAAGGCTCTGGCGCCGCGCGATGAGCACGGGGTGGCGCGGGAAGGCGACGAGGGAGGTGCGGACCAGCTACAGAGGCACACAGGGCAAGAGGGGCCAAGGACGCAGAGGGGAAGCGGCCATGGCGCCATTAACGCTCGGTCGGCCACAGTGCGCCCGTGGGCACGTGGCGACGAGCCCTGACGGAGGGGCTTACGGATGGGGAGATGACTCCAGGAGGACGGCGACAACGCGGTAAAACTGTTAGACATGCTCATGAGCACGAAGACGACGAGAGGGAGAGGGGCCGAAACTAAAAGACGCCCTGGATGCGGCCAACGCTAGCAGAGCACGTGCATTGCATGCCAAAGCTCATGATCACCGTGTGCACTGGTGCATACAGTGCCACACGGCCGGCCAAACGATGTCTGGGGGTTTGTCCTTCCTGGGGATGTTGCAACTACGATGGTAGCTCGGTGAAAAATGCTCTAGTTAAATGGTAATTAACATCTGAAGTTTACTGCAGTAAACTTGAACATGCACTGGTGATCAACAGTAACTTGGTTGGGTGCAAAAAGTTTTTCTGGGGTGATTATATTAGGGAGGACTTTAGTCCTGGAGCATTTGAGGATAATTGGATCAAGATTTAATGTAGTTGCTTTGCAACTGACCAAAATGGTCCAGAAACTAGATCATGATAGTTCACTCACATAGAGTAACCACTTAAGATGAAATTTGGCAAGGCATTATAATTTGGCCATGCTAAGATGCTGTAAAAATTTCATACCAATTGGATCCACCAAAATGGTACTTGCTTCACAAACATCCTTGCTAACCAGAAACTTGCAAACATTCCAGAGGAATATTTGCTTGATGAATTGGTCCCAAATCTGGTGGAGAGGGGTTTCATGGTAATGAGAATGCGCTGGAAAATTTTCAGGCAAAATGAATTAATATAAAATGTACTTGCTTCACAATCTGGAAATATTGCTAGAACCAAAGATTTGCTCATGTGCTCAAATAGATGACTGGCTAAGGCTGAAAATTTTAGGGGTGTGCTAATATGAGTACATTAAGTAGTGTGCAAAATTTCAACTCATTTGGATAACCCTAGCTAGCACCTGCTTCACAAAGCCTTCCGTTTGGCAGAAACTTTGAAAAATCACTAAGGAAGTTTGGCTAGGCAAATAAAGTGGAATTTTGGCACAGGTCAATTATTTGGACAGCAAAAGATGTCCAAAAATTTTGGGGGTCAAATGGGAAAAGATAAATAGCACTTGCTTCACAATGTGACATTTAGGACAGAATAGAAAATGAATTTATTGAGCATGATGAGAAACATGGCCAATGAAATATTTTGCCATATTTGAAGAAGATATGACCCAAAACAATATATAAGAATTATTTGAGTATTTTTGGATGGGCAGAAATATAGGTTTCTTCACAACCTAGGGCAGATAGGATTATTCCTTTAATGGAAAAAGGAATATTCCTGAGAAAAGAACTTAGGGTTTGGTCATGGAGTGAAGTGACATGATCTTGGCAAAGTTTTGAGAATGATGAGCCACTTGGGAGGGGGAATGAAGATGATTTCCCAGGTGGCAAGGCCACAGAACCACTCCAAAAAGAAAAACAGAGCAAACACCAAATAATCCAGGCTGTTAAAGGGCCCGAACCTGGGTAAAACTTGGTGTCCCATGTCTCGTGTTACCATCAACCTTAGACGCACAGTTCGGGACCCCCTACCCGAGATCCACCGGTTTTGACACCGACAGTATGCTTGAAGTATTATTGTTTTATATCAATATTAAACTTTTGTTTTGAATCTGATGGATCTGAACATTCATGCCACAATAAAGAAAATTACATGGATAAATATGTTAGGTATCATTCCGCATCAAAAATTCTATTTTATCCATTTACCTACTCGAGGACGAGCAGGAATTAAGCTTGGGGATGCTTGATACGTCTCCAACGTATCTATACTTTTTGATTGTTCCATACTATTATATTATCTGTTTTGGATGTTTTATATGCATTAATATGCTATTTTATATTATTTTTGGGACTAACCTATTAACCTAGAGCAAAGTGCTCGTTTATGTTTTTTCCTTGTTTTTGAGTTTCACAGAAAAGGAATACCAAACGGAATGAAATCTTCAATGATTTTTCTTGGACCAGAAGGCAACCAAGAGACTTGGAGATGAAGTCGGAGGAGCCACGAGGTGGCCACAAGGACGTAGGGCGTGCCCCCACCCTTTTGGGCCCCTCGTGACGCTCCTGACCCAATTCTTTTTCCTATATATTCCCAAATCACCAGAGGCATTCACGAAAAGACTTTTCCACCGCTGCAACCTGTACCTGTGACATCCCATCTAGGGACCTTTTCCGGCACCCTGCCTGTCGGTGTACTAAAGTAGGGGTACCTTAGTATCCCGAACTTGTGCATGGGCAGTTGCAGCGACCCACGGCAAGGCTTGCCGGGCGACCGCCAAGACCCTCCGTGGTTCCTTTGGAGCCATTCAAGAACAAAGTATTCAAGCCAAGGCACAAGACCCCGGCGAGAGGAGCTTGCCGGGAAGGCTACTCGAAGCACAGAGACCCCGGCAAGAGGAGCTTGCCGGGAACGAGACAAGACCCCGGCAAGAGGAGCTTGCCGGGAAGGAGACAAGACCCCGGCAAGAGGAGCTTGCCGGGAAGACCAACCAAAGCATCTCAAGAAGCTCACTGCGGCACACTACGTGCCCCGACAAGACCCGGTGAGCGACAAGCTCCCGGACGCGACAGGGCAACATCCGCGGCAAGGCGCTTGCCGCGGCAAGCTACTAGTCCGCAGCCCGCGCTCCAGCTCACCCACCAACGTGTCGCCCTGGGACCATTCCTGGCGTACGTGGCGGGAGGCTGTGCAGCCAGGGGCATGCGGTGGCATGCAGGTGCTGACAAGATAGCCATCGTGGCAAACGGTGGCATTCCTAGCAGTCCCTCTCTATGGCGTCTAGGTGACACAGACGGGCATTTAATGCCCTTGTCCCCTGCCATCGGGGTTAGGTAGGATACGACAGTTGTAGGCGGTGGAGCCAACTACCACCACTTTTACATTTTTACCCTCACCTCTGTTGCCACCTGTCGGTGACCCCTTAGACATATAAAAGGAGGCCCATGCGCAACAGTGAGGGGGGGACACCCATTCTCACGCTCGATCTCGCCAGCTGCTTGAGTGTACTGTAGCACTCATCGCTCCCGAGCCAAAAACTCAATACAACCACCAAAGCAGGAGTAGGGTTTTACGCATCCGTGCGGCCCGAACCTGGGTAAACCGATCGTCTCGCTCGTGTGTTCGCCTCGATCTACTCTTTGTGCATCCACCGCCCCCTGCCGAACCGAAAGGGGCTCAGTCTGCCGATCCCCATAGGTGTGCGAGGGATCAGCAACCCCCGACACTGCCAGAGGGGGTTTCGATCACGGAGGGCTTCTACATCAACCATATTTCCCTTCTGATGAAGCGTGAGTAGTTTACCTCAGATCTATGGGTCCATAGCTAGTAGCTAGATGGCTACTTCTCTCTCTTTGAATCTCAATACCATGTTCTCCTCGATGTTCTTGGAGATCTATCCGATGTGATCTTCTTTTGTTGTGTGTTTGCTGAGATCCGATGAATTGTGGATTTATGATCAGCTTATCTATGAATATTATTTGATTCTTCTCTGAATTCTTATATGCATGATTTGATATCTTTGTAATTCTCTTCAAACTATTGGTTTGGTTTGGCCAACTAGATTGGTTTTTCTTGCAATGGGAGAAGTCCTTAGCTTTGGGTTCAATCTTGCGGTGTCCTTTCCTAGTGATAGTAGGACCAGCAAGGCACGTATTGTATTGTTGCCATCGAGTAAAAAATATGGGGTTTTCATCATATTGCTTGAGTTAATTCCTGTACATCATGTCATCTTACTTATTGCATTACTCTGTTCTTCATGAACTTAATACTCTAGATGCACGCAAGAGTCGGTCGATGTGTGGAGTAATAGTAGTAGATGCAGAATCGTTTCGGTCTACTTGACGCGAAAGTGATGCCTATATTCATGATCATTGCCTTAGATATCGCCATAACTTTGCGCTTTTCTATCAATTGGTTGGCAGTAATTTGTTCACCCACCTTATTATTTGCTATCTTGAGAGAAGCCTCTAGTGAAACCTATGGCCCCCGGGTCAATTTTTCCATCATATAAGTTTCTATTTTCCATGATATAAGTTTCTATTTTCCATCATATTAGTTTCTGATCTAGTATTTTGCAATGTTTTTCTTTCCGATCTATAAACCAAAAATATTTACTTTACCTTTTATCTATCTGTATCAGATCTCACTTTTGCAAGTAACTGTGAAGGGATTGAAAATCCCTTTATCACGTTGGGTGCAAGTTGTCTGATTGTTTGTGTGGGTATTGGTGATTTGTGCATTGTCTCCTATTGGATTGATACCTTGGTTCTCAAACTGAGTGAAACACTTATCTCTACTTTGCTGCATCACCCTTTCCTCTTCAAGGGAAAAACCAACGCAAGCTCAAGAAGTAGCACACACCTCCTCCTCACTCAACCTCATTCTTTGAGCATAAATGGCTTCATCAAGTGGATCCTCATCATCTTCATCATCTTCCTTCGTGTTGACATAAATGACAGCCAGCTTGGGTCTTTCTGCTCTTAAGGAGAAGCTGATCAACTCAACACAAATGATACCCATGTAGGCGAGGAAACGGACCCATCCATCTCCTACAATCTGCGATATATTTCGTCCTTTCTCGACCTCCATAGTGTAGGGGCCCCTAGGAGCCTCAAAGGTCATAGTGTCTCCGGTCATCTTGTTGAATTTCAACCTCACATTGCATGGGACGATCTGTGTAAAAAACGAAAAATGATATATACACAATGCGTTAATGCCAATAACACTACATACAAAAAAATTGTTACTAGTTTCATATAATTTGTTACCGCAGCATGAAGAAAACTCGACTAGAAGAAGATGCCGAACAGTGTGCCAGTTGCAAGGCTGCTGGCGCACCTTGACTTGCACAGTCGACATGGTGGTGGTGGTGATGCCGCCATTTTCCTAAAGCAATATGAGCAAGGATGAACGATCTAGTTCACAGGAAAGAAAAACAGTAACATAAAGTTCTCAATTAACTTACTAACACCTTCTAGAATAGAACCAACAACTAGCTAGACAAGACTCATCGGTCAGAGTTGCTACACTACAATCGTTAGACAACAAGACTCAATAGCTAGCTGGACAACACCTACTAACACATGTGCAAATGCCAAATCAGCCAACAAGACTCACCGTTACAGAAGCTAGCTGGCTAGAGAGCATCCTTGAGAGTTGTACACTACAATGCATCGATCTAAATCGGAAAACAGAATATTCAGGTTTAGTAACTAAAATTAACAGCATGCACATGCTTCCGTCTAGCTTTTATATTTACATAAAAACTGTCAACACTACGATGCATCGATCTTAATCAAAAAACAGAATGTTTACAAGAACTTCCATGTATATCATCGATCTCTAGATGAGATTCTTCCGCGAGAAGCAATTTGATGGACAATTATAATCCTAAGATCTAGTAACATATAATATGACAAGGTACCACCTACCAAAGCATTTCAGTGGCACCTATTGGTGAAAAAACTTTTCACAAATATCTACCAAATCAGGGTACCACCTACCAAAACATTTCATCTAATTTGGCCCCTATTGCCTAAGATAAATTTTTTTAAACAAGTGGCAAATTTGGGATTAACTTAGCACTTGCAAACCAAAATACTGGTATCGAAACCAATATCTACCAGATCACGGTACCACCTACCAAAGCATTTCAACTAAATTGGCACCTACATTTTGCCAAAAATAGTTTATTACAAAAAAACAAAACTGTCAAATATGGGATTAATTTGGAGCTTGAAAACTAAATACTTGTAGCCAAGCCAATATCTCCCAAATCAGGGTACATATCTATTAATCAAAAAAATAAATCAGCTAAATTTGCTATAAGGGGGGCACAAGAGCATGTCAAAGCAAAGGAAACCCCTTACTAGTAATCCATGTACAGAAAAAATAGCAATAAAAGGGTGAGTTTCTTTCCAAGCATCTAGCCAGGTCGTGCCAAATCTTCAGAGGTAATGAACTAGACCTCACTACGCTGATTCCTATTGATCTGAAATTCGTAAGCCCTCGGGGGGTCACTGGTGCGCGTTGGTCCTAAACAAACGGTTTTTTACCCCTTTTCGCGACGGCCTTCGAAACCATCGCCAAGTGAGTGTGTGCGTTTGGGGTCCTTCCCACACGACCCAGAAACCGTCGGCGATATGGAACAGTGATCTAGAGGCCTTCCAAAATGTAATCGTGTGTGATGCATCACACACTAAATTCTTTCGCACATGTGGTATTGCTGATTAAGCGTTTCCAATGACGCAGTGAAACCATATGGTCTGTCGTAACGAACCGTTTGGGAAACAGTATGTAAGGCACATGGGCCAACATATGAACTGTGTGCGATTTGTGCCCTATCGCACACGAGTTTTCTTCGTAACCCGTCTGCCATGCTAGACTACATTACACACGTTTTCCAACAATTACCATCTGCGATAATGTTCTATCACAAACGGTTCAGGAGCCCCTTCGCACACATACAAGTGCTGCAGACCGTTTGTGATTTGTTAGGTATCACCGACGGTGCCGCAAGAGTGACATATGCTTTTCGTTTGGTATCCCACACGTTTCCTGAAAAAATACGACTGGATTGTATTTTGCTTTGGGCACGGTTTACTCCCAGTTCTCCTGTGTGATAATGCGATATCACAAACAGTTCCGGAGAACCTACGCACACGTAGTAGCGCTGCGAATCATTTGCGATCTGCCGTGTATCACCGGCGGTTCCAGTACGATTGCCGTATGCTTTCCGATGCGGATCGCTGATACGTCTCCAACGTATCTATAATTTTTTATTGTTCCGTGCTATTATATTATCTGTTTTGGATGTTAATGGGCTTTATTTTACACTTTTATATTATTTGTGGGACTAACCTATTAACCGGAGGCCCAACCCAAATTGCTGCTTTTTTGCCTATTTCAATGTTTCGTAGAAAAGGAATATCAAACGGAGTCCAAACGGAATGAAACCTTCGGGAACATGATTTTTGGAACAAACATGATCCAGGGGACATGGAGTGGACGTCAAGCAATCAATGAGGCGGCCACAAGGCAGGGGGCACGCCTACCCCCTGGGCGCGCCCTCCCCCGTCGTGGGCTCCTTGTTGCTCCACCGACCTACTTCTTCCTCCTATATATATCCATATACTCCGCAAACATCCAGGAGCACCACGAACCCCTATTTCCCCCGCCGCAACCTTTTGTACCCAAGAGATCCCATCTTGAGGCCTTTTCCGGAGCTCTGCTGGAGGGGGCATTGATCACGGAGGGCCTCTACATCAACTCCATGGCCTCTCCGATGATGTGTGAGTGGTTTACTTCAGACCTTCGGGTCCATAGCTAGTAGCTAGATGGCATCTTCTCTCTCTTTGGATCTCAATACAAAGTTCTCCTCGATTCTCTTGGAGATCTAATCAATGTAACTCTTCTTTTTGCGGTGTGTTTGTTGAGATGCAATGAATTGTGTGTTTATGATCAAGTTTATCTATGAACAATATTTGAATCTTCTCGGAATTCTTTTATGTATGATTGGTTTATCTTTGCAAGTCTCTTCGAATTATTAGTTTGGTATGATTGGTTTGATCTTTCTTGCAATGGGAGAAGTTCTTACCTTTGGGTTCAATCTTGCGGTGCTCGATCCGAGTGACAGAAAAGGAAACGACATGTATTGTATTGTTGCCATCGAGGATAAAAAGATGGGTTTTATATCATATTGCATGACTTTATCCCTCTACATCATGTCATCTTGCTTAAGGTGTTACTCTGTTCTTATGAACTTAATACTCTAGATGCATGATGGATAGAGGTCGATGTGTGGAGTAATAGTAGTAGATGCAGAACCGTTTCAGTCTACTTGTCTCGGACGTGATGCCTATATACATGATCATGCCTAGATATTCTCATAATTATTCGCTTTTCTATCAATTGCTCGACAGTAATTTGTTCACCCACCGTAATACTTATGCTATTTTGAGAGAAGCCACTAGTGAAACCTATGTCCCCTGGGTCTATCTTCCATCATATTAGTCTACCGTTATTTCCATTACCGTTTATTTTGCAATCTTTACTTTCAATCTATATATAAAAAATACCAAAACTACTTATCTTTTTATTATTATCTCTATCAGATCTCACTCTTGCAAGTGGCCGTGAAGGGATTGACAAGTGACAACCCCTTTATCGCGTTGGTTGCGAGGTTCTTATTTGTTTGTGTAGGTACGAGGTGGCTCGCGCATGGTCTCCTATTGGATTGATACCTTGGTTCTCAAAAACTGAGGGAAATACTTACGCTGCTTTACTGCATCACCCTTTCCACTTCAAGGGAAAACCAATGCAGTGCTCAAGAGATAGCCATAAGGATTTCTGGCGTGTTTGCCGGGGAGATCTACGCCAAGTCAAGACATACCTAGTACCCATCACAACTCTTATCCTTCGCATTACATTATTTGCCATTTGCCTCTCGTTTTCCTCACCCCCACTTCACCCATGCCATTTTATTCGCCATCTTTTCCGTTCGCCTTCTTCCCATATGTATCTTTGTTTGTGTTTCCATGTGCCTTCTATTTGCTTGCATCTTTGCTTGCTAAAAATCTATTGATATGGATCCACTTAAAGTGTTCTACTTGGATCATCTTCGATCCTTATGCGCTCGTGCTGAAACCCCAACTAGCCTAGTTGATGGGAAATCTTTAGATGATCATGCTCTTTTTGTGCGTCACCATTTGTCTGAAAAAGGGAGACTCTTATGGGATCAAATAAATAGATTGCTATGTTATTCTTGGAATCTTTGTGAAATTTGTGATCTTACTTGTTGCTCTAAGAACCCTATAAAACACCTCCCCTACTTATGTGAGTTTAATGATAATGATATCTTATCTTCTTATGCAAAGGTTGTTTATAGTTACTACGATATCTAACAAATTGAAGAAATTGTTGCTTTTAAGGGTGCTTATGAAGTTGCTCCTTTGATTGAAAATTATGATATTACTCTCTACGAATCTGAAATTTTTGACATACTGAAATACTGCTATGAAAACTATGCTCATAATGTCTATGTCAAAGAATTTATTGAAAGAATGACCGTTGCTTCGAAAGAAAATAATGATATGCATGAAACCATAGATAATTATGATTCCGATGATTTGATTGAAGTTTCCCTTGATGAACATGATGCTTGCTATTCTTGTGGCCATGATGCCAATATTCATGAAGATGAATTTCCATAGTTCCTTATGTTAAACATGAGATCATTGTCGTTGCACCCATACTTGATAGTTCCTTCGATGAAAAGCATGATTGCAATGATGTTATTATAAATTCTCTTAATGTCAATTGTGTTAATGATATGCAAAACCTCAAGCTTGGGGATGCTAGCTTTTCTATACCTACTATTTGTTGAAATGATCATGATTGGGGTGATTCTTCTTTTGATCCTGAAAATTTATTTAAGCCACATGATGAATATGAGATTGATAATAATGTTTGCAATATTATTGAAAGTGGGTTTGGAAGAGTGTCGACTTTAGATCCCACATATTTGGAAAATGTTCAATCTTATGAAGTTTTTGATAAAAGTGGGTTTGGAGAGGTCATGACTTTAGTTAATGTTAATCCCACTATTTTGGAAGTGTGTCAACTTTGCATGCATGCGGATTGTGTTGAAAATATTTTATGTGATAGCTATTTTGTTGAATTTTCTTATGATACCACATGTATTATTATGAGAGAGGAAAATATGATTGTATAAATTTTCATGTTACTAAATTACCTCCCGTTATGTTGAGATTGCTATTGTTTCTTTCCGCTTCCTTGCATATGCTAGTTTTTGCTTGCAATGATAATTTGTTTGCCTTAAGATTCCTATGCATAGGAAGTATGTTAGACTTAGATGTGTTTTTCATGTGTTCCATGATGCTTTCTTTGTGCTTCAATTCTTGTCTTTCATGTGAGCATCATTGAAATTATCAATGCCTAGCTAGGGGCGTTAAACGATGGTGCTTGTTGGGAGGCAACCCAATTTTATTTTTATTCCTTGATTTTTTGTTCCTGTTTAGTAATAAATAATTTATCTATCCTCTGTTTTGGTTGTGTTTTTTGTGTTTAATTAGTGTTTGTTCCAAGTAGAACCGTTGGGAAGACTTGGGGAAAGTCATTTTGATCTTGCTGTAAACAAAATACAAACTTTAGCGCTCATGAGAATTGCTGCCATTTTTTATTGGAGAGTCATGTTAATCCCACTATGAGATTGCTATTATTTTTGCAGATGATGAATAGATAAATTCCTCACGTCCAGAAATTTATTTTAGAATTTTTGGGGTTCCAGAATTATTAGAAACCTACAGATTACTACAGACTATTCTGTTTTTGGAAGATTCTGTTTTTCGTGTGTTGCTTGCTTATTTTGATGAATCTATGGCTAGTAAAAGAGTTTAGAAACCATAGAGAAGTTGGAATACAGTAGGTTTAACACCAATATAAATAAATAATTAGTTCATTACAGTACTTTGAAGTGGTGGCTTGTTTTCTTTTACTAACGGAGCTCATGAAGATTTTCTTTTAAGTTTTGTGTTGTGAAGTTTTCAAGTTTTGGGTAAAGATTTAATGGATTATGGAACAAGGAGTGGCAATAGCCAAAGCTTGGGGATGCCCATGGCACCCCAAGGTAAAATAGAAGTACACCAAAAAGCCAAAGCTTGGGGATGCCCTGGAAGGCATCCCCTCTTTCGTCTTTGTTCATCGGTAACTTTACTTGGAGCTGTATTTTTATTCGCCACATGATATGTGTTTTGCTTGGAGCGTCTTGTATGATTTGAGTCTTTGCTTTTTTGTTTACCACAATCATACTTGCTGTACACACCTTTTGATAGAGACACACATGAATTGGAATTTATTAGAATACTCTATGTGCTTCACTTATATCTTTTGAGCAATATAGTTTTTTACTCTATGTGCTTCACTTATATATTTTAGAGCATGGCGGTGGTTTTATTTTATAGAAATAATTGATCTCTCATACTTCATTTATATTATTTTGAGAGTCATTTATAACAACATGGCAATTTTTTTTAGGTATAATAAAAACGTTCATATAAGTGCATTGAATACTAAGAGAAGTTTGATACTTGATGATTGTTTTGAGATACGGAGATAGTGATATCAAAGTTGTGATAGTTGAGTAGTTGTGAATTTGAGAAATACTTGTGTTGAAGTTTGCAAGTCTCGTAGGATGCATGTATGGTAAACGTTGTGTAACAAATTTGAAACATGAGGTGTTATTTGATTGTCTTCCTTATGAGTGGCGGTCGAAGACGAGCAATGGTCTTTTCCTACAATCTATCCCCCTAGGATTATACGCAATAAGTATGTGAGTTCTTTATGACTAATGTTGAGTCCATGGATTATACGCACTCTCACCCTTCCATCATTGCTAGCCTCTTCGGTAACGTGCATTGCCCTTTCTCACCTTGAGAGTTGGTGCAAACTTCGCCGGTGCATCCAAATCCCGTGATACGATACACTCTATCACACATAAACCTCCTTATATCTTCCTCAAAACATCCACCATACCTATCTATTATGGCATTTCCATAGCCATTCCAAGATATATTGCCCTGCAACTGTCCACCGTTCCGTTTATTATGACGCGCATCATCATTGTCATATTGCCTTGCATGATAATCCTTGACATTGTATTTCTAGCAAAGCCACCGTTCATATTTTTTTCATACATGTCACTCATGAATCATTGCACATCCCGGTACACCGCCGGAGGCAATCATATAGAGTCATATCTTGTTCTAGTATCGAGTTGTAATCATTGAGTAGTAAATAAATAGAAGTGTGATGATCATCATTAATAGAGCATTGTCCCAAATAAAAGAAGAAGCGAAAGGCCAAAAAATTAAAAAAGGACCCCAAAAAAAGAAAATAAAAAGGGGCAATGCTACTATCCTTTTTCCACACTTGTGCTTCAAAGTAGCACCATGATCTTTATGATAGAGACTCTCTTGTTTTGTCATTTTCATATACTAGTGGGAATTTTCCATTATAGAACTTTGCTTGTATATTCCAACAATGGGCCTCCTCAAGTGCCGCAGGTCTTCCTGAGCAAGCAAGTTGGATGCACACCCACTTAGTTTCTTTTGTTGAGCTTTCATACATTTATAGCTCTAGTGCATCCGTTGCATGGAAATCCCTACTCCTTGGATTGACATCAATTGATGGGCATCTCCCTAGCCCATTGATTAGCCGCGTCGATGTGAGACTTTCTCCTTTTTGTCTTCTCCACATAACCCCCTTCATTATATTCTATTCCACCCATAGTGCTATATCCATGGCTCACGCTCATGTATTGCGTGAAAGTTGAAAAAAGTTTGAGATTACTAAAGTGTGAAACAATTGCTTGGCTTGTCATCGGGGTTGTGCATGATGAGAGCATTCTTGTGTGACGAAAATGGAGCATGACCAAACTATATGATTTTGTAGGGATGAACTTTCATTGGCCATGTTATTTTGAGAAGACATGATTGCTTAGTTAGTGTGCTTGAAATATTATTATTTTTATGTCAATATTAAACTTTTATCTTGAATCTTTCGGATCTGAACATTCATGCCACAATAAATAAAAATTGCATTGAGAAATATGTTAGGAAGCATTCCACATCAATAATTCTGTTTTTATCATTTACCTACTCGAGGACGAGCAGGAATTAAGCTTGGGGATGCTTGATATGTCTCCAACTTATCTATAATTTTTGATTGTTCCATGCTATTATATTGTCTGTTTTGGATGTTAATGGGCTTTATTTTAAACTTTTATATTGTTTTGGGGACTAACCTATTAACCGAAGGCCCAGCCCAAATTGTTGTTTTTTGCCTATTTCAGTGTTTCGTAGAAAAGGAATATCAAACGGAGTCCAAACTGAATGAAACCTTCGGGAACGTGATTTTTGGAACAACTGTGATCCAGGGGACTTGGAGTGGACGTCAAGCAATCAATGAGGCGTCCACGAGGCAGGTGGGCGTGCCTACCCCCTGGGCGCGCCCTCCCCCCTCGTGGGCCCCTCGTTGCTCCACCGACCTACTTCTTCCTCCTATATATATCCATGTACCCTGAAAACATCAAGGAGCACCACGAAACCCTATTTTCACCGCCGCAACCTTCTGTACCCAAGAGATCCCTTCTTGGGGCCTTTTCCGGAGCTCCGCCGGAGGGGGCATTGATCACAAAGGGCCTCTACATCAACTCCATGGCCTCTTCGATGTTGTGTGAGTAGTTTACTTTAGACCTTCGGTCCATAGCTAGTAGCTAGATGGCCTGTTCTCTCTCTTTGGATCTCAATACAAAGTTCTCCTTGATTCTCTTGGAGATCTATTCAATATAACTCTTCTTTTTGCGGTGTGTTTGTCGAGATCCGATGAATTGTGGGTTTATGATCAAGTTTATCTATGAACAATATTTGAATCCTCTACGAATTCTTTTATGTATGATTGGTTTATCTTTGCAAGTCTCTTCGAATTATCAGTTCGGTTTGGCCTACTAGATTGATCTTTCTTGCAATGGGAGAAGTGCTTAGCTTTGGGTTCAATCTTGTGGTGCTAGATCCCAGTGACAGAAAGGGAAACGACACGTATTGTATTGTTGCCATTGAGGATAAAAAGATGGGGTTTATAACATATTGGATGAGTTTATCCCTCTACATCATGTCATCTTGCTTCAGGCGTTACTCTGCTCTTATGAACTTAATACTCTAGATGCATGCTGGATAGCGGTCGATGTGTGGAGTAATAGTAGTAGATGCTGAATCGTTTCGGTCTACTTATCTCAGACGTGACGCCTATATACATGATCATGCCTATATATTCTCATACTTATTCGTTTTTTATCAATTGCTCGACAGTAATTTGTTCACCCAATGTAATACTTATGCTATCTTAAGAGAAGCCACTAGTGAAACCTATGCCCCCGGGTCTATCTTCCATCATATTAGTCTACCGTTATTTTCATTACCATTTATTTTGCAATCTTTACTTTCAATCTATATCATAAAAAATACCAAAAATAAGTATCTTATTATTATTAATATCTATATCAGATCTCACTCTTGCAAGTTGCCGTAAAGGGATTGATAACCCCTTTATCGCGTTGGTTGCAAGGTTCTTATTTGTTTGTGTAGGTACGAATTGACTCGCGCGTGGTCTCCTACTGGATTGATACCTTGGTTCTCAAAAACTGAGGGAAATACTTACGCTCCTTTACTGCATCACCCTTTCCTCTTCAAGGGAAAACCAACGCAGTGCTCAAGAGGTAGCAATCGCGCACACTCACTTAGTGGAACCGTGTGCGGGGCAATTGCCAGGTTAAAACAAAAATGTCCCATTTTGAATTGGCACACAAAAAGAAAATTCGCCACAATATTAAATTGAATAAATAAACATAAATATCCCATTTTGAATCGGCATGCAAAGAGCAAATTCACACAATATTCAATTGAACAAATAGTGTCCACGGGAAGAACATTCATCAGATTTCGCAACAATTGCAATTGAACATATGGTACCTAAATGCCAATGATTTGTCCAAACATATATGCATTACATAATTAATCATAGTGTACAAAATACGAAAACCTCATCTGATGGAAAACAATGGATCCATGCGTTATATGTTTAGCGGCTAACTCTTACTCAATGTTTCAGGAAAAGGCATGCTGAAATCTTCATTATCACCAGTGGGATTGATGTAGTGATCCAGGAAGAAGTCGCTGATAAATCTCTGAACCATCAGCAATTCACCAGTCGGGAGCGGCTCAGGGGTCCTCGGTTTTAAGATGAGTTGTAGTATTTTTAAGATCAGAAAGTGCCATATGAGTGGAGTAGAAGATATTAATTAAGATAGACTTACTGGTAGTAATTCGCGAGGATCGTCACAACTATCAGTAGATTTGCAGATGGAGACCATGTGTTTGCAAACATAGTATCCACAAAGGTTGGTCCCTACTTCTTGCTGAGGACACTAATTTTTTTTGTACAGAATTAGTCATGTATTTGTCCTATTAGGAACAACCTAACCGGTGTTAGATGTTTTATTTTTTGTTTGGACAAAATATAAAGAGGTTTATTTAGAAGCTTGAACATTTGACTAGTTTAAGGAAAGGTATTTGCAGACTATTGGATAAATTTTCCAAAAATAATGGATTACGGTGTGTTATTGGAGAAATGATCTCGTGCTGTAGAGGTAGTTTCCTCTTGAACAGGTTCCCTGTTTTAGTTTCCCACAATGCGGGCACACTGCAAATGATGATGAATTTTTACAACATCAATTATTGAACCAGATATTAATGCAAATTAATTTCAACATCATAGAATTCAATACCTATCCAAGAATTGCTGAAGATGCGTCAGATCCTGAGCGTTTGTTAACTCTCTGAGAGAATCGATGTAGTAAACTGTGTTCTTCTTTGGAACAATGAATACCAATATCCAGTGATTGCTTCATATTAATAAAGCCATGAACTTACGAATGATGTCGAAATCTGAAAGACAATCAATGTATGCGTGGTTGTTTACTTGACTTACCCTTCATGATATGGCCAGAGAAATGATTCTGCATGGGACGTGTTTTCGAAGATACGAATGACCATGTTAACGGCCCAGTCCCGTCGGTCCTTTTCATGAAATGATGTGCCATTTGCTAATGCAGGATCTATGAAATACACACTCTCACTTTGTCTTCTCTGCGCGTTCATTCCCCTGAGAGGAATAAAATGCAGTTAGTTGTTTATCATTTACAGCCTTGTATGGAGAAGTTGATCAAAGTTTGTTAAGTACTTACAAATCACGCATCTAACAAGAGTGGCATCGAGCACGTTGAAGTTGAAGAAGAGATGTAAGTCCTAGAAACTCACAATGATGGAACCAACATCGTGTCAGAAATGATCTTTGTTGTAGTGGACTAGAAAATGGTGATGACCTTCTGACACTTGATCCATGCAATATTCATGAAACTTGCGGCAACTGGAGCTGCACTCATCAAAGTATTTGCCAACAAGAAATGGCTGGCCATGGACGTAATTGTGTGCTTCAAGTATGTCTGCTTTTCTTTTAGCAAGAAACAATTCTACTTCTTCATCATCCATGGCGTCAGAAATAATATTACTCCCTGATTCGAACAAGCTGCTGTTAATTTGGTTCTAGGCGATGAGTGCTTTAAGTAAGAGGCAATCATTCTCTTTCCTATTCACTTTCCCGATGCGCTTCCTCGTGGTTGTGGGTGTAGCCTTTTTGGCCACTTCCTTCTTGGTACTTGAAGCATTTCTGGCAGAACGTCTGGTTGCCTACACAGTAGACTGCCGAGCAGACGGTGAAGCTTGGACAGACTTCTTAGCAGACTGTTTATCTATGCCGGACTGCTGAGCTGGCAGTGCTGCAGTGACGGACTGCGGGGCTGTAGGAGCAGAGGCATCGGACTGTGGACCATGCGTTGAAGCTATGTAGGGTTTCTGCGCAGGTGGTGTGAACTTGTCGGTGTGTTGAGGAGGCTGTGCCAACGCGTTGGTTTGCTGAGCAGGAAATGCTGACGCATTGGTATGCTGATCATGCGCGTGCGGACCGACAGACTGATGAGCAGTCAGTTCTGGACCTACAAACTGCTTAGCACGCGGTTCCGAAACATCTGACTGCTTAGCAGTCTGTTCCACCAGGTTGGTCTGTTGAGCATGTGTTGTAGCTAGGTCTCCCCCCGCTGCTTTAGTGGCCGACATCTGAACCAGTGGTGCGTCATCAGCAGTTGTAGGCCTTGCCACTGGCTACTTTGGGGCAGAGGATGACATGGCATGTACGCCACAAAGTCGGTCTGGCTGATCACAGGTTGATGCATCAGCCCGCGAGAGCTGCTCTGGCAAGGAGGGCGTCACAGGTTGAGGGGCGAAAGTGGTTGCTCTTGGCAGGGCTTTAGGAATCTCATCGATGAACTCTATTTCCTTTCGTGGCCACTGGATGTGATGTAATAGTGTTTCTCCTATGGTCCTTTTCTCATCGAAGTCTCCTAGGACATTCTTCAGGGAAAATTCATTGAATCCAGGCTTTACTTCAGTCACGTAGCACTTCACACAGCCTAGCTTCAGTGGCACATTGTCCAAGAAGAGGCCATCTTCCAAGAAGGGTGGGCAAACCCAGGCTGTTGCACATTTTAATGTACCTTCATAATGTGTAAGCACGCCCTTCTGTCTGTCTTTCATTCCTGATAGATCAGATATAGCATCATCATGAGTAGCTGTAGTCTCAGTGTCGCTAGGGTCAGCTGATGCACAGCTACTCTTGTGCAGTGTTGTCGCACAATAAGCAGTAGCATCCATGCCCGCCTCCCCTCCCATCTACTGGCAATATGCCAGTGTTAGAGTCTTCTGCATCATCATCATTGACTCCTCAACATCCTTTCAAACAGCTGGATAAATCTCCTTCAACTTTTCAAACAATGCATTCTGCTTCATTTCACTTCTTGCTTTTTCATGTTGAGCCTCTCTTCTTTGCTGAGTGTGAAAGCCCTCTTTTGCGGGACATTAACACCTATACCCCTTGCACGGCCAGGGGGCTCTTTTGTGTCCAGAGCAATGGACAGAATGTCACATGGCCCTGAGTTCCTGTAGAACCTTCCAGGGATCTTGGAAGCCTCTACCAGCACTTCATACAGTTTGGCGTCACGTGCATTTTCAAAGTAATAAGTTCTGTCATCACACCACTTTGCACGTGCCAGCAAGTAGTCTTTGGCCCGTTCTCCCTTGATTTCACTAAAGGTCAGACTCCCACCCGCTGTTATTGCTTCTTTGTCCTTCTGTTCCCATATCAGTTTCAGGCCGTAGTATCCTGCCACACCCATACGGTGGGGGTGTATATTCTTCTTCTGAAGTCCTGATTTCTTGAAACTTTGTGCAGCAAACTCTAGAATTGCCCTGACCCTTTTAAATTCTGCCCAGTATGCCTTTGTAATTTGGGGGTATGTGGGGATTGGGTCCTTGCCTTCACTCAAGTACTTCTTGTACAACACGTGCTCCCAGTTTCTCCAAGCATCCCTAGCCTTCTTCAGTGCAGCGTTGAGGGAGTCCTAGATTAGGGGGTATCCGGACAGCCGGAGTATATCCTTTGGCTGGACTGTTGGACTATGAAGATACAAGATTGAAGACTTCGTGCCGTGTCTGGATGGGACTCTCCTTGGCGTGGAAGGCAAGCTTGGCAATATGGATATGTAGATCTCCTTCCTTGTAACCGACTCTGTGTAACCCGAACCCTCTCTGGTGTCTATATAAACTGGAGGGTTTAGTCCATATGACGAACAACAACAATCATACAATAGGCTAGCTTCTAGGGTTTAGCCTCTCTGATCTCGTGGTAGATCAGCTCTTGTAGTACTCATATCATCAAGAAAAATCAAGCAGGATGTAGGGTTTTATCTCCATCAAGAGGGCCCGAACCTGGGTAAACATCGTGTCCCCTGCCTCCTGTTACCATCCGCCTAGACGCACAGTTCGGGACCCCATACCTGAGATCCGCCGGTTTTGACACCGACATTGGTGCTTTCATTGAGAGTTCCTCTGTGTCGTCACCGTTAGGCTTGATGGCTCCTTCGATCATCGATAGCGATGCAGTCCAGGGTGAGACTTTTCTCCCTAGACAGATCTTTGTATTCGGCGGCTTCGCACTGCGGGCCAACTCGCTTGGCCATCTGGAGCAGATTGAGAGTTACGCCCCTGGCCACCAGGTCAAGTTTGGGAAGCTTAAACTACACGGACGACATCCGCAGAGACTTGATCTTCGACGGATTCGAGCCCCTGCCGAGTGCGCCGCACGGTCACGATGAGCATGATTTAGCTCTACCATCGGACAGTGTCCAGGAGACCGCACCGGCAACCGTTCCGACCCTCAATTTGGAGCCAATTGCGCCATCCATGGATGAGTGGATAGACCCCGCCATGGAGGCCGCATTCTCAGCGGCGATCGAGCCGAGTATCGACCTTACCCTTCACGGGAGCCGTGACGCCAAACTACTATATTCTTCCCCGGCCATGGACTCTGAACCGCCTGCGCCCGTGCCTATCGAATCCGACTGGGCGCCGATCATGGAGTTCACCTCCACGGATATCTTTCAGCACTCGCCCTTCGGCGACATACTGAACTCATTAAGGTCTCTCTCCTTGTTAGGAGAGTCCTGACCGGACTATGTCCGGCAGGATTGGGATGCGGATGACGAAGAAATTCGCAGCCCACCCACCACCCACTTAGTAGCCACTGTCGACGATTTGACCGACATGCTCGACTTCGACTACAAAGACATCGACGGTATGGACGATGATGCGGGAGACGAACAGGAACCACTGCCCACAGGGCACTGAACAGCCACCTCATCATATGATATATACATGGTGGACACACCCAAAGAAGGCAATGGCGACGGGACAACAAAGGATGACCCCTCCAAGAAGCAACCCAAGCACCGACGTCAGCAGCGCCACTCTAAGTCTCGCCAAAGCAAAAGCGGTGATACCGGCAGAGGAGATAATAGCACTCTGGATAGTGCCAAAGATGAAAACAATCCCCTCCAGCAAGATTTAGAGCAGGAGGATGGAGAAGCCAGCCCTCCCGAGAGAGCGGCAGATGGAGAGGCGGAGGATGATAATTACATGCCTCCCTCCGAAGACGAGTCAAGCCTCGACGATGACAAATTTGTCGTGCCTGAGGATCCCATCGAGCAAGAGCGCTTCAAGCGCCGGCTTATAGGCACGGCAAATAGCCTTAAGAAAAAGCAACAACAGCTTCAAGCTGATCAAGATTTGCTAGCTGACAGATGGACTGAAGTCCTTGCGGCCGAGGAATATAACCTCGAACGCCCCTCCAAGAGTTACCCAAAGCGCAGGTTGCTACCCCGACTGGAGGAGGAAGCATTAAAACCTACATCTCCAGCGTATGACGCGGCTGATCGGCCACCTCGTGGCCGCGACAGAGAGGCCAAAAGCTCAGCCCGCACCCCGACGCCACTCAAATAAAAATGTGAAGGCATGGGGAAACACGCTAGACCTACGAGACGTACTGGAGGACAAAGCAAAACACGCAAGATCGATCTACGGATCACGAGGGTGCGCCACTATGCGAGACGATAACCGTCACGCCGGATACAGTAAAAGTAAATCTGGTCGGGCCGAACACAGCAGACAAGACTCATTTGAGCTGCGTCGCGACATAGCCCAGTACAGAGGCGCTGCACACCCCCTATGCTTCACAGACGAAGTAATGGATCACCAAATCCCAGAGGGTTTCAAACCCGTAAATATCGAATCATACGACGGCACAACAGATCCTGCGGTATGGATCGAGGACTTCCTCCTGCACATCCACATGGCCCGCGGTGACGATCTACACGCCATCAAATACCTCCCACTTAAACTCAAAGGACCAGCTCGGCATTGGCTCAACAGCTTGCCAGCAGAATCCATTGGCTGTTGGGAAGATCTGGAAGCCGCATTCCTCGACAACTTCCAGGGCACTTATGTGCGACCACCAGATGCTGATGACTTGAGCCACATAATTCAGCAGCCAGAGGAATCGGCCGGGCAATTCTGGACATGGTTCCTAACAAAGAAACATCAAATCGTCGATTGTCCGGATGTAGAGGCCCTAGCAGCTTTTAAGCACAACATCCGCGACGAGTGGCTCGCCCGGCACCTTGGCCAGGAAAAGCCAAAATCTATGGCAGCCCTCACAACTCTCATGACCCGCTTTTGCGCGGGAGAGGACAGCTAGCTGGCTCGAAGCAATAACATATCAAAGAACCATGGTACTTCGGATACCAACGATAGCAATGGCAGGTCACGTCGCAACAAACACAAGCGCCGCATCAACTACGACAATACCGAGGATACGGCAGTCAATGCCGGATTCAGAGGCTCTAAACCCAGTCAGCGGAAAAAGCCTTTCAAAAGAAGCACCCCGGGCCCGTCCAGTTTGGACCGTATACTCGATCGCTCGTGTCAAATACACGGCACCCCCGACAAGCCAGCCAACCACACCAACAGGGAATGTTGGGTGTTCAAGCAGGCCGGCAAGTTAAATGCCGAAAACAAAGATAAGGGGTCACATAGCGATGACGAGGAGGAGCCTTGGCTACCGAACACCGGAGAACAGAAGAGGTTCCCCCCACAAGTGCGGATGGTGAACATGATATACGCAACTCACATCCCCAAGAGGGAGCGGAAGCGTGCATTAAGGGACGTATATGCGTTGGAGCCAGTCGCCCCAAAGTTCAACCCATGGTCCTCCTGTCCGATCACCTTCGATCGCAGGGACCATCCCACTAGTATCCATCATGGCGGATTCGCCAGCCAACCACACCAACAGGGAATGTTGGGTGTTCAAGCAGGCCGGCAAGTTAAATGCCGAAAACAAAGATAAGGGGTCACATAGTGATGACGAGGAGGAGCCTTGGCTGCCGAACACCGGAGAACAGAAGAGGTTCCCCCCACAAGTGCGGATGGTGAACATGATATACGCAACTCACATCCCCAAGAGGGAGCGGAAGCGTGCATTAAGGGACGTATATGCGTTGGAGCCAGTCGCCCCAAAGTTCAACCCATGGTCCTCCTGTCCGATCACCTTCGATCGCAGGGACCATCCCACTAGTATCCATCATGGCGGATTCGCCGCACTAGTCCTAGACCCTATCATCGACGGATTTCACCTCACTCGAGTCCTTATGGATGGCGGCAGCAGCCTGAACCTGCTTTATCAGGACATAGTGCGCAAAATGGGTATAGACCCCTCAAGGATCAAACCCACAAAAACGACCTTCAAAGGTGTCATACCAGGTGTAGAGGCCCATTGCACAGGCTCAGTCACACTGGAAGCGGTCTTCGGATCCCCGGATAACTTCCGAAGCGAGGAGTTAATCTTCGATATAGTCCCGTTCTGCAGTGGCTATCATGCACTGCTCGGGCAAACCGCATTTGCGAGATTCAATGCGGTACCACATTATGCATACCTCAAGCTCAAGATGCCAGGACCTCGGGGGGTCATCACAGTCAATGGAAACACAGAGCGCTCTCTCTGCACGGAGGAGCACACTGCGGCCCTCGCAGCAGAAGCACAAAGCAGCCTCTTCAGGCAATCCACCAGTTCGGTGATTAAACGCCCGAACACCATCAAGCGTGCCCGAATTAATCTGCAACAAGACCACCTGGCACGCTCCGAGCTCGCATAGCAATGCGGCCCCCACCCCAGTCCCAGCCAAACGGCGAAATCCGTGCCACGCGTACATAATTACGCATTAAAAAATACCATGGGCATAGGTGGGGGGCACGAGTACGGCACGCCCCAAAATGCGGCTCAACCGCACTAGGGGCTTCCAGCCTCATTATTTTTTCTCTCTTTGAGGACTTTACTCTCTCGAAACCCCGTTCGGCAGTACGATTACCGGACACATGATACAACAACCAAGGAGGCAAAAAGCTGCATCGCACCATGGAACTCCCAGGTGGTCTCTGATAAGGAGTGAAATACTTGCTTTAAATACCATTCCTCAGCTTGCCCTTGGAGGGGACATGTCAAATAGTCCTACTTTTTGCTTATCGCACTACTTGTATCATTCTGCTTCGACGCACCTTTTTGAATAAACAGTGCATAGCACTAGTCTATTATAGCATTCTCTATTCTTCTTTTTTATATGTTCATTCATGACATTCAACACCCGTAAACTCTGGTACGGCCAATACGCCAAGGGCTTAAGCGTACCCCATAATACGGCGTGAGAAGTCCGAACACTTTCGACAGTGCGGCAGCCCGAACTTATAGCAGTATATGCATCATCTCCGAATCATGTCTTGGGTCAATAGTTGGGTTTGCCCCGCTCACATGTTTTGGTGCCTTACATTCCGCTATATCGGCTCAGGTAGCACTGGGAGAACTACTGCGATTGTGCCCCGGTTCATCTAGGCAAGCACCTCACTAGAGAAAGCTAAAACTGACTGTCATGATAAGGCGAGAGCTGGTCGCTGTTCGAGAGGTCTCGAGTCCCTAAAGACTTATGCCGCTTAGAGCGAGGAGTCGGCTTTGTCCGGCTTAAGGCGTGTATAGCGCCCCGAATTCGGCCTTCCGAATACTAGGGGCTTCACCAAAATTTTAAATTGTAGACTTCTATGGCTAAGAGAGAGTGATAAAGCATTATAGTCCGATTGCCTTGTTCGTTGTGCTCAGCACCTCCCTTGAAGGACCCAACAATGGGAAAAAGAGTGCTCAGATTTATCCCGAACACCCCAGCACTCGTGAGATGGAGGCAGAAGCCGACGACTGGCCATCTCTCGGATTTAATAAACAGCCGCACATAAGGTAATATTTTAAATTCAAACAAGCGTTGCATAGCGCATATGAACAAGTTTTCATAATACAGGATCACACGAGCAAGTTCATTCAAAAATTACATCCTTCGCACACTCGTCCGCCACAAGATGGGCACCCTTCAGGACACCCTCATAATACATTTCGGTGTGGCGATGCTCTTGCCCTGTGGCGGCCCCTCCTTCACCAGCTTCTCGGTGTCCATCTTGGCCCAGTGCACCTTCGCACGGGCAAAAGCCCGGCGTGCACCTTCAATGTAAACGGACCGCTTAATGACTTCTAGTCGTGGGCAGGCATCCACAAGCCGCCTCACCAGGCCGAAGTAGCTGTTGGGAAGGGAGTCGCCAGGCTATATCCGGACTATAAGGCCCCTCATGGCCTGTTCGGTCGCCTTGTGCAGCTCGACCAGTTGCTTCAGCTGGTCGCTCATAGGCATCTGGTGTTCGGTCCCAATATACTGAGAACAGAACAACTTCTTCGTCGAGCTTCCCTCCTCAGCCTGGTAATACTTTGCGGCATCTGACACGCTACGGGGCAAATCTGTGAATGCTCCTAGAGAGCTCCGGACTCGGGTAAGTAACAATTAATTTACTTTCACATGCTTGCTTTGCATATTGAATGCCTTACCCGCCGCTATCTTCCTCATCGCCTCAATTTCCTGGAGGGCCTTTTGGGCTTCAGCCTTGGCATGCTTTGTGCTTCCGAGGGCCGCGGCAAGCTCGGACTCTCGAGTCTTCGAGTCAAGCTCCAAATCCTCGTGCTTCTTCACGAGAGCCTGGAGCTCTTGCTGCAGCTCGCCCACCCGTGCCTCTTGTTTTTTCCACTCGGTGCGCTCCTTGGCCGCTTTGTTTTCGGCCTCGGACATCGTTTGCTTCAGGGTCGCCACTTCAGTTGTGGCCCCTGGCACATCCATGATGATCCTATCATTTTGCAACCACATCTTTATATATATGTATATATATATAGAGAGAGAGAGAAGGCATTACTTACCTTTGTTCTCCTCGAGCTGCCTCTTGGCAAGACCGAGCTCTTTCTCGGACCGCTTGAGGTTCTACCTCAGTGCAGCGACCTCCGCAATCAGTGCGGCAGAGGTCAGCAGCGAAGCCTGCATATGCATATAGACATACTTATATTAGACTCCTGTAGATATTATTTGATCATCTATTCGGCTTTTCTTTGTGAACACCAAATAGAGCATCAGGGGCTACTATCTATGCGGTAATATCTTTCTATATTTTAAACACTTACCTCAAAGCCTTTTAGAAGGCTGGCACAGGCTTCAGTCAGTCCGCTCTTGGCGGACTGGACCTTCTTGATCACCGCACTCATAATAGTGCTGTGCTCTTCGTCGATTGAAGCGCCGCGAAGCGCTCCCAGCAGGTTGTCCGGTGCCTCTGGATGGACAGAGGTCATCGGCACGGGAGGCTTGCCCCTCTTGGAAGGGGCCGCCTACCGGAGTCCGAAGCCACTGGAGGTTCTGGCGCGGCGTTCGACTGGGGGCCGAACTTGGAGCCCTTGGGAGTCTTTCTCCCTTCGCGCCTGGAGTCCGGAAGGTCGCATTGAGGCGCCTCCGGGACTGTCTCCCCCGGCTTGGTGCTCCTTGAGATAGTACCTCGACATCGTCCATAGGGAGAGGAGAGGAGGCGGTTGGAAGTGTATCTCTATCCATATCCGACGAGTCCAAGGAACCGTCTGACGAGGATACGTCGATACGGGCTCGGGGCGGACTGCATAATCATATTCGACGTTAGGAGAAGCAGTGCAACAGAAGTATGCTATGAGTTACTCTAGTATCCGAATACTTACCACTTCGCCAGGGGCCTGGCCCTGAGTAACCACTCGTCTTCGTCGTCGGCGGCGGTGGTGGAATAGTCCGGAAGGAGAGTCCTTCCCTTCTTGGAACCTTCGGCCTCCCCAGTTGGGGCGGCCTTCCTTTTCTTGTCTCCCCCGGCTGGAGGGGGAGAATCTTCGTCTTCCTCCTCCTCATTTTCACGGGAGGAGTGCGTCTCGGAGTTATCGGACGATGAGTCCGATACCACCTGGCGCCGGGAACTCTTTCGGGTTCACGTGGCCTTCTTCTTGGTCTTCTACGGCACCTCATAAGGAGCTGGAGTCCGCATCTCCGTCAGGAGAGCGTCTGCTGGGTCTTCGGGCAGAGGGGCCGGACAGTTAATCTGCTCTGATGTCTTCACCCAGTCGTGTCAAAGGCATGGGAGCTCCGACCCCGCACATGGTTAAGCTATGGGAAATAAATACCCTACCAGATGTACAGAACTTACCGGGTTCGCAGGGTGCTTCGCGCTTAGCCCGCGGTCCTCGGTAAGAGAAGGGGGGCCTCGGCGCCCTTGAACAATACCTTCCAGACGTCCTTATGCATTGTGTCGAAGAGCTCGCATAGAGTCTGGTGCTGGGCCAGGTCAAACTCCCATAAGTTGAAAGCCTGTTGTTGACACAGGAGGATCCGGCGGAAGAGCATGACCTGGACTATGTTGACAAGCTTAAGTTGCTTGCTTATCATGTTCCGGATACACTTCTGGAGTCCGTCCAGCTCCACCGATGAGCCCCAGGACAGGCCCTTCTCCTTCCAGGAAGTGAGCCGCGTGGGGATTCCGGATCGAAACTCGAGGGCCGCCACCTAGTTGGTGTCGTGCGGCTCGGTGATGTAGAACCACCCCGATTGCCACCCCTTTATGGTCTCCACGAAGGAGCCCTGGAGCCATGTAACGTTGGGCATTTTGCCCACCATGGCTCCGCCGCATTCCGCTTGTTGGCCGCCTACTACCTTCGGCTTGATTGAAGGTCTTCAGCCACAGGCCGAAGTGGGGGAGGAAAACCACCCTTTCTTAAGGTTTCGGGGTAGGGACGATCTGCCCCGCGGCTGGCAGCTGGTGCGCGATATCCGCGGCTAAGTATCCGGCCCCACGTAGTTTTTTGATGTGTCGCTCCGTGACGGAGGAGACCATCCACTTGCCTCCCGCTCTAGACATGTTTGGAGAGAGTTGAGGAGAAGGATGTGGACCTGGTCGCTGGAGCTCGAGTGCGCGAGAATGAATGAGCAAGGAGAAAGAAGGCGTGGGTAGAAAAAGGTGAACCCTTATCCCTTTATAAGGGCGGACTAAACTATGCGCCCCCACTAGCCTGGTAAAACTCGCTTATCCCCCAAGCGCCGTAATTGATGGCGCGGTTGGGTTACCCACGTCCGTATTGATGGGAATTCCGTAATAAGGGGACACGATCTCTGCTTTGACAAGACGTGCTAAGGAAACCGCCTCGCGAAACACACTGAGATTGGTTATGAAAAATGATTCGAATAAAGACCTGGCTGAGGCGTGATGTCACACTATGGGGTACGTCAGCAGATTAGATTTGTGGAAATATTATTCTCTCTACGGTGGTATGTGGAACTTGTTTTGCAGAGCCGGACACGATCCTCGTGTTCAAAATCTTCTGTGAAGTATTCGGAGGAGGAACCCGCCTTGCAATGCCGAAGACAATCTGCGCGCTGGACTCATCGTCATTGAAGCCTGGTTTAGGGGCTACTAAGGGAGTCCTGGATTAGGGGGTATCCGGACAGCCGGATTATATCTTGGCCGGACTGTTGGACTATGAAGATACAAGATTGAAGACTTTGTCCCGTGTCCGGATGGGACTCTCCTTGGCGTGGAAGGCAAGCTTGGCAATACGGATATGTAGATCTCCTTCCTTGTAACCGACTCTGTGTAACCCTAGCCCCCTCCGGTGTCTATATAAACCAGAGGGTTTAGTCCATAGGACGAACAACAACAATCATACCATAGGCTAGCTTCTAGGGTTTAGCCTCTCTGATCTCATGGTGGATCAACTCTTGTACTACTCATATCATCAAGAACAATCAAGCAGGACGTAGGGTTTTACCTCCATCAAGAGGGCCCGAACTTGGGTAAACATCATGTCCCCTGCCTCCTGTTACCATCCGCCTAGACGCACAGTTCGGGACCCCCTACCCGAGATCCGCCGGTTTTGACACCGACAAGCGTGTTCCACCTGCATTCTCCACTACTCTGGAACGTTGAAGTGATCCATGATCTCCCGGACTATCCTTCACCGTGTTTCTATGTCAGCCTTCCGAAACCCTGGCAGATTAATGTTGAGCCTTGCCCTGCCAACAAATCCACACACACTCCTGAACCTCATGCATGCTTTATCTGGTTTAGTTGGAGCCCATGACTTTAAATCAATCTCGGTTACTTCATATACACCTTTAGGCTAGTGTGTGGGCTTCCTTGGAGCGTTCCTCCATGTCCTGACCGGAAGGGTAATTGCTGCAGCTCTATCTTGTTCAAGACTACTTTCATAATCTTCTGAAGACCTAGGGTTGCTCGAATTAGATGAAGATACATGGCCTGAATGAGTGCTGTCGCTGCTACTCGGCATCTACAGAAAACACATGCGAAACTCAGGAAAGGAGGATAAGCATAAAACAAACAACTTGGTATCACGCTTTCTAAACATGCCATGCAATAATTTAGAAAATGCATGGCTAATTTGTTAAGTTTGTGTGACTCGGGCGCCCGCGATCTGTAAATAGGCAGTAACTTATTGGAAAAAATACAACTTATATGTAGTAAGGAAGATAGGTAATGAACATATATACGCTCTCCGTTATTTTATAGCCAATTTGGGAACCACTACAGGAAACTGCTAGCTTGCCATTTGTGGAACCCAGACGGCAAAGAGTTTATCGTCAGGAAGTAGACGGCAAAGTCAGACGGCAAAGATAAGTCGGCAAAGAATATTTTGTCGTCTGCTATTTTTTCTGGTTGACGGCGAAGACTTTGCCGTCAGCCTATTCTGTTTGCCGTCAGACCGTAAAATGAGAAGGCAAACAATGACAGAAGACGGAATAGAATGGCTGACGGACAGCGTCAAGTGTTTTGTCGTCTACCGGCCGTCCAGCCAGACGGCAAGTCTCATAACTTTGTATTATCCTTCTATGCAGGCAGACGGGAAAGCCGCATACCTTTTGCGTGTATGGTACGCGGCCTAGTGGGCAAAATTGCAAGACTTTACCGTCTGCTGTTCGTGGCCCAGTGGGCAAAACGGCAGGGATTTGCCGTCAGGTAGAGCCTAGCCAAGACGGCAAACCGCCACCTCTTTGCCGTGAGCCTACCACTTGGCCAGATGGCAAAATGCCAGGCTGTCCGGCCAAGCTATGGATGGCACGGGCTAGCGACGTGTGGCAGGTTTGCCTTATGTCCCTAGACGGCAAAGCTGCTTTGCTGACCTCCTCCTGACGGCAAACACTGCAATGTTTTTTTGAGAATCAGAAATTCAACAGTTTAATGCACAATATAATAATTGCCTTGATCCATACCAAAGATCCACACATCACAGAACCATAACAGGACAGCATAGTTCCATAGCAAATATAAGCAACAATGAACAAAGTTCCATAGCATATAGGTTCCACAGCATATAGTCCCATACATATAATACACAATGAACAAAGATGGCATCAGTACTACGTAAGATTTGGCAGTACAACAAATGCCTTCATGTCCATGTCGTAGTGCAAACAACATCCAGGTGGCAACCTTCAAGAATCCAGATAGCTACTTGTCTCTACGTTGACAAATTTGAGACCTATGTAAATGAGATATGTCCACACTAACCATACTCGATCTCAAACATTCAGAGAACCACCAAGGTTGTTGTCGCTTGGGCCTCGTGCATGTGAAGATCCATCAGTATTAGATCCATGGCCTGATTGATGAGACAGCTACATAGTGGGCATACCATTCTGGCTACAATAAGCCTGCAAATTATGTTTGAGTGAAGATTATGTACTGGTAGTAGAAGAGTTCATGTATATGTTTGGCAATTAAGGAACTAACTGCAAACATTACAAAGCATTGACTAGTTTGTGCCAAAACAGCCTGTTGTGTCCTCTCATCAGCCAGTCGCCTCTCCTCAGCCAACACTGCCCGCGTCCTCTCATCAGCCAGTCGCCTCTCCTCAGCCAACACTGCCTGCAACTTCGCCTCCGCCAGTCGCCTCTCCTCCGCCCTCTCCTCCTCCGCCAATCTCCTCTCCTCCGCCCTCTCCTCTGCCGCCACTCACCTCACCTCCGCCGGTCAGGCCAAAATATGGCATGGCAATCGCATCTTCAATCCAACAGAAAGTAAGAATTAAAACAAACATATATAGAAGGACTTGTATAGAATACCTCCATCTCAACCATAGCTGGAGTCGAGCGTTTAAATGTAGAAGATTTTGAGATACCTAACTGAGCTTTGTATTCAGGGAGAGAGTTGCAGGAGGAGCTAGGAAACATGCCTCCTGCAATTGCTTCCTTGCCATGTTTCATGCCTTCTCCAAAGATCATAACCAACACGTGATCAAGGGGCTCTGTTGTCACATCATACTGGGGCCCTTTCAACTCTTTTGCTTTCCCTTTAAATTTCTCCATCTGATCGTAGGCGGTCTTGCTGGAGTACGCGGACGCTGTGTCATTTTCATCGTAAGGCGTGGCTGATCTGTACGGTGCCTTATGGGCCAAAGCATACGAGACGAAAAGGTTGGGCAGTGGAGCACTATGGTGAGACACCTGCAACCAAAGCAACATGATTAAGATTTCATCACAAGGACTGGCAACTTGTATGACAAGAAAAAGCTTATGAAGAACAAATCAATATGGGAAGTAAGATATACCCAACGTTCACCGAACTCCATAAGTTTCAAGTTGCCTTGATGGTGTGGTGGATCCTGCATTGTGGCTCGCCGATTTCTATAATCTTTATTTTTCGCCCTATACTCTTTGGAACACCAATAGTCCACTATCCGCTCCCAACACTCCTCCTTATCGACGCACCATCTCAGAGTAACCTAATTGATGAAACTAGCACCCTCCTCGTCAGAGGTCGAGGCCTACTTGTCAGAGGTCGGGACCTCCTCGTCAGAGGCCTCCGACGACAACCTCTCTTCCTCCACCCTCTCAGACACGGGGGAGTGAGACACCGGCTCTTCCTCCACCCTCTCAAACACGGGGGAGTGAGACACCGGCTCGTCCTCCACCCACTCAGAGATGAGGGAGTTAGGCACCAGCTCGTCCTCCACCCTCTCATCCTCAGGCAATGCCACGACAGGTGGTGGCGAGGGAGGCCGAACTGGGTTTTTCTTAGCCTTTCCTCCACGTGCACCTCTTCCCCGGCCTTTTCCTCTTCCTCAAGGAAAAGGCCTGAGGATGAGAGGAAGGCGGAGAATCGGCGATAAAACTGCCAAGCAAAGATCTCGCTAGGGGGAGCGCAAGCTTTTTTTCCGGCTCATCCCTTTTCCTTTGCGGGCCCACCATGCTTCACTCACCTACTATGACAAAAAGTAAAGCAATTAGTACAAATACAAGATTGTAGTTCAAATAAATAAGCATAAGTTCAAACAATTGTCGCAAATGAGAATTACTAATGCAATTGTAGTACACATACATTATAGTTCAAATAAATAAGCATAAGTTCAAAAAAAAACGCAATGAGAATAACCAAGGGAATTATAGTACAAAAACTACATTATACTTCAAATAGATAAGCATAAGTTCAAAAATATTACAAATTCAACATTACAACATGTTTGAGATCATCTGGGTCATGGTAAAGCAACTAGTACAAAATCAACATTACAGTTCAACACTACAACTAAAAATAGTCGGGATCATCTGGATCACAATCCGTCTCTTCTTCAAGGTCAGTTCTAGCCTCATCATCAGTATCACACGGGTCGTCAAGGATGTTGTCCTCATGTTGACCGTCATCGTCACCTTCATCGGCAATGCCTAGACGTAACCGTTCAAGCATTGAGAGGTCTTCCACGTTCGTAACGTCTTCTTCTTCCTCTTCGGCTTCTTCTTCTTCACTGTGAATGTGTACTTCCATGCGTGGATGGATGTTGAGACGGACTCTAGGCCCACGTTCAAGCATGGACGGCCTCTCGGGCTTTCCATGGATAACATGGACAATTCGAAAGGACGACGGTTGTAAATATGCAAAGACATGCATATTTATAGATGCCACCCTTTCGAACGGGATACGCCTAGGTTACGAGACTTGACATGAAAATAAAATCTAGTGGCATCGGCATGACGACCGGAACGAAGCAAATAGGCGAGGGGGAGGAGATGACAGTCAAGCTCACCCCGAGACCATAGAGGCGGTAGTCGAACGATGATGGCAATGGCAAAGAGATGGACAATGCTCTTGGAGGTGAAGAGAAAATCCATGCACATGAAAAGCACCAGCACAACCAACATAAGCACTCGTAGAACAGTCTAATGAAAACATTATCAACATCATCTCACAGTTCAACAACATCTAACCTAGAGAAATTAAGTAAGAAAGAAACCACGGAAGTGACCGGCGTCTCGTGCAGGGTTGGTACTTGGTACAGTAATGAAAACACTGAAATTTCATTCATATTTACAGATTACTTGCAAGGAAACAATGCTCCCCTTGCATTCTACTCCTACTTTGACAACCACATATATGTGTAGCAAGACTAGACTCCCTGGCTTGTCCTCTCCAATCTAAGCATGTTGCAAAAAACTGAGCATTTAATTTCCTACGAGCATCAATCAAAAGTTGAAATTTTGCCTTGCAGAACAACCATATTATGGACACGCACAAGGCTGCCTTGTACTAAAAAATTTAGGCAGAAGAAAATGGAAAGGGATACATCCATCAGAAAATCATCCATACATCCATCTAAGCATCCATCCTTACATACATCTATAAATCCATCCACATATACTGCAATCCATACATCTATCCATCTAAAAGAATACAAACAGAGATGGGGAGCGGTGCTCACCGTGGGGTGGGGCAGAGGGGGGCTTGGGGCAGAGGGGGAGGTGGTGCCCCGCTTTGGTGGTGACCAGTGGCGGCGGATGCGTAGGCGGGAACCGGCGGCGTTGCTGCCAATGGCAGACATGCCGCTAGGGCAGGGGAGGGCAGCCCGGTGGCGGTCGCGCCATTGGAGGAGGACGTGTGGGGGGCGTAGTGGACAAGGGTCCCGACGGCAACGCGGTGGAGGCAGGGACCAGCTGCAGCGGTGCGGTGGAGGTGGAGGCGGGCGGTGGTGGCGCGATGGAGCCGGGGACGGGTGGTGGCGGCAGCGGGGATAATCTAGTGCGGTCGAGACAGAGGAATTGGGATGATGCGGTCGGGTGGGGGGATTTTCTTTTCTTAGTTTCCATTAATTTGCCGTCAGTGGGACCAAAAGGAGACGGAAAAGAAATGCTTGGTGCTAGGTTTTTTTCTATTAGTTTGCCGTTAGTAGGACAGCAGACAGATGACAAAGCAACTGACTTTGCCATCAGTAGATAACAAAAACAGACAACAAAACTAGGGCATCAATACCTACCGTTAGAATAGACACGTGTCCATCCTTTGCCGTCACTCAGCGAAACAACAGACGGCGAAGAGCCAGTTTGCCGTCTTGTTTTCTTTGTCGTCATCCTTTCACTAGATTCGCCATCAGCCAGTGCGCTCACAGACGGCAAAGCAAAGATTTGTCGTCAGTCATACTTTGCCATCAGCAGATGACGACAAAACTTTCTTTGCCATCTACCCCGATGAAATGCTGACGGCAAACTAGAAGTTTCCTGTAGTGAACATGCGAAATGAAAATGGAAGAGGAATTGCAAGGAAATATGCCTCACCACGATGGAGAGCAGTAACTAACAGGCTTCTTAATGCAAACCCGGCCGAACCATGATACGTCTCCAACATATCTATAATTTTTTATTGTTCCATGCTATTATATATATTCTGTTTTGGATGTTTAATGGGCTTATTTATACACTTTATATTATTTTTGGGACTAACCTATTAACCGGAGGCCCAGCCCAAATTGCTGTTATTTTGCCTATTTCAGTGTTTCGCAGAAAAAGAATATCAAACAGAGTCCAAACGGAATGAAACCTTCGGGAGCATGATTTTTGGAACGAACGTGATCTAGAGGACTTGGAGTGATCGTCAAGCAATCAACGAGGAGGCCATGAGGCAGGGGGCGTGCCTACCCCCCTGTGCGCACCTTCCACCCTTCTGGGCCCCTCGTGGCTCCACCGACCTACTTCTTCCTCCTATATATACCTACGTACCCCCAAACCATCGAGGAGCACCACGAAAACCTAATTCCACCGCCGCAACCTTCTGTACCCGTGAGATCCCATCTTGGGGCCTTTTTCGGCTCTCCGTCGGAGGGGGCATTGATCACGGAGGGCTTCTACATCAACACCATAGCCTCTCTGATGATGTGTGCTACCTCTTGAGCACTGCGTTGGATTTCCCCAAAGAGGAGAGGATGATGCAACAAACTAGTGTAAGTATTTCCCTCAGTTTTTGAGAACCAAGGTATCAATACAGTAGGAGGCTACGCGCGAGTCCTTCGTACCTACACAAAAACAATAGCTCAACGCAACCAACGTGCTTAGCGGTTGTCAATCCCTTCACGGTCACTTACGAAAGTGAGATCTGATAGAGATGATAAATGATATTTTTGGTATAGAGTTGCAAAGTGAAAAGTAAAGGCAAAGTAAAAAAGCAAAGCAATAATAAAGTGATGGAGATTAATATGATGAGAAAGAGACCCGGCGGCCATAGCTTTCACTAGTGGCTTATATCAAGAGCATAAGTATTCTACGGTGGGTGAACGAATTACTGTTGAGCAATTGACAGAATTGAGCATAGTTATGAGAATGTCTAGCTAGGTATGATCATGTATATAGGCATCACGTCCGAGACAAGTAGACTGACTCCTGCCTACATCTACTACAATTACTCCACTCATCGACCGCTATCCAGCATGCATCTAGAGTATTAAGTTAAAAACAGAGTAACGCCTTAAGCAAGATGACATGATATAGAGGGATAGTTTCATGCAATATGATAAAAACCCCATCTTGTTATCCTCGATGGTAACAATACAATACGTGCCTTGCTACCCCTTCTGTCACTGGGAAAGCACACCGCAAGATCGAACCCAAAGCTAAGCACTTCTCCCATGGCAAGAAAAACCAATCTAGTAGGCCAAACCAAACTGATAATTCGAAGAGACTTGCAAAGATAACCAATCATACATAAAAGAATTCAGAGAAGATTCAAATACTATTCATAGATAGGCTAGATCATAAACCCACAATTCATTAATCTCAACAAACACACCGCAAAAAGAAGATTACATCGAATAGATCTCCACGAGAGAGGGGGAGAACATTGTATTGAGATCCAAAAAGAGAGAAGAAGCCATCTAGCTACTAACTATGGACCCGTAGGTCTGAAGTAAACTACTCACACTTCATCGGAGGGGCTTGGATGATGATGTAGAAGCCCTCCGTGATCGATGCCCCCTCCGGCGGAGCTCCAAAACGGGCCCCAAGATGGGATCTCGTGGATACAGAAATTTGTGGCGATGGAATTAGGTTTTTGGCTCCGTATCTGATCGTTTGGGGGTATGTGGATATATATATAGGAGTAAAACACGGTTCCGAAGGTTTCATTCCGTTTGGACTCTGTTTGATATTCCTTTTCTTTGAAACCCTAAAACAGGAAAAAAAACAGCAATTCTGGGCTGGGCCTCCGGTTAATAGGTTAGTCCCAAAAATAATATAAAAGTGGGTAATAAAGCCCAATAATGTCCAAAACTGTAGATAATATAGCATGGAGCAATAAAAAATTATAGATACGTTGAAGACGTATCAAGCATCCCCAATCTTAATTCCTGCTCGTCCTCGAGTAGGTAAATGATAAAAACAGAATTTTTGATGCGGAGTGCTACTTGGCATAATTTCAATGTAAATCTTCTTAATTGTGGTATGAATATTCAGATTCAAAAGATTCAAGACAAAAGTTCATGTTGACATAAAAATAATAATACTTCAAGCATACTAACAAAGCAATTATGTCTTCTCAAAATAACATGGCCAAAGAAAGCTATCCCTACAAAATCATATAGTCTAGCTATGCTCTATCTTCACCACACAAAGTATTTAAATCATGCACAACACCGATGACAAGCCAAGCAATTGTTTCATACTTTTGACATTTTCAAAACTTTTTCGATCTTCATGTAATACATGAGCATGAGCCATGGATATAGCACTATATGTGGAATAGAATGGTGGTTGTGGAGAAGACAAAGAGAGGGGAAGATAGTCTCACATCAACTAGGCGTATCAACGAGCTATGGAGATGCCCATCAATAGATATCAATGTGAGTGAGTAGGGATTTCCATGCAACGGATGCACTACAGATATAAGTATATGAAACCTCAACAAAAGAAACTAAGTGGGTGTGCATCCAACTTGCTTGCTCACGAAGACCTAGGGCATTTTGAGGAAGCCCATCATTGGAATATACAAGCCAAGTTCTATAATGAAAAATTCCCACTAGTATATGAAAGTGACAGAATGAGAGACTCTCTACAATGAAGATCATGGTGCTACTTTGAAGCACAAGTGTGGTAAAAGGATAGTAACATTGTCCCTTCTCTCCTTTTCTCTCATTTATTTTGGGCCTTCTCTTTTGTTTTATGGCCTCTTTTTCTTCTTTTTTCGTCCGGGGTCTCATCCCTACTTGTGGGGGAATCGTAGTCTCCATCGCAATATATCTCACAATGATGGAGCGTGTCATAATGAACGGAATAGTGGAAAGTTGCATGGCAATATATCTTGGAATGGCTATGGAAATGCCATGATAGGTAGGTATGGTGGCTGTTTTGAGGAAGGTATTTGGTGGGTGTATGATACCGACGAAAAGTGTGCGGTATTAGAGAGGCTAGCAATGGTGGAAGCAAGGAAAGTGCGTATAATCCATGGACTCAACATTAGTCATAAAGAACTCATATACTTATTGCAAAAATCTAGAAGTTATCAAAGCAAAGTATTACACGCATGCTCCTAGGGGGATAGATTTGTAGGAAAAGACCATCGCTCGTCCCCGACTGCCGGTCATAAGGAAGAAAATCAATAAATAAATCATGCTCCGACTTCATCAAATAACGGTTCACCATACATGCATGCTACGGGAATCACAAACTTTAACACAAGCATTTCTCAAATTCACAACTACTCAACTAGCATGACCCTAATATCACCATCCTCATATCTCAAAACAATTATCAAGCATCAATTTTTTTCTTAGTATTCAACACACTCAAAAGAAAGTTTTACAAATCTTGAATACCAAACATATTATTATTAAGCAAATTACCATGCTATTAAGAATCTCAAAATAATCTAAGTGAAGCATGAGAGATCAATAGTTTCTATAAAACAAATCCACCACCGTGCTCTAAAAGATATAAGTGAAGCACTAGAGCAAAATTATATAACTCAAAAGATACAAGTGAAGCACATAGAGTATTCTATCAAATTCCAAATTATGTATGGCTCTCTCAAAATGTGTGTACAGAAAGGATGATTGTGGTAGACTAACAAGCAAAGACTCAAATCATAAAATACGCTCCAAGCAAAACACATATCATGTGGTGAATAAAAATATAGCTCCAAGTAAAGTTACCGATAGAAGTAGACGAAAGAGGGGATGCCTTCCGGGGCATCCCCAAGCTTTGGCTTTTAGGTGTCCTTATATTATCTTGGGGGTGCCATGGGCATCCCCAAGCTTAGGCTCTTGCCACTCCTTGTTCCATAATGCATCAAATCTTTACCCAAAACTTGAAAACTTCACAACACAAAACTTAAAGTAGAAAATCTCGTGAGCTCCATTAGCGAAAGAAAACAAAAGACCACTTCAAGGTACTGTAATGAACTCATTCTTTATTTATATGGGTGTTATACCTACTGTATTCCAACTTCTCTATGGTTCATAAACTATTTTACTAGCCAAAGATTCATCAAAATAAGCAAACAACACACGAAAAACAGAATCTTTCAAAAACAGAACAGTCTGTAGTAATCTGTAGCTAGCGCAAGATCTGGAACCCCAAAAATTCCAAAATAAATTGTTGGACGTGAGGAATTTATCTATTAATCATCTGCAAAAATAATTAACTAAATATCACTCTCCAAATAAAAATTACAGCAGTTCTCGTGAGCGCTAAAGTTTCTGTTTTTTACAGCAAGTTCAACAAGACTTTCCCCAAGTCTTCCCAATGGTTCTACTTGGCACAAACACTAATTAAACACAAAAAACACAAACAAAAAAGTCTAAATAATTTATTTATTACTAAACAGGATCAAAAAGCAAGGAATAAAAATAAAATTGGGTTGCCTCCCAACAAGCGCTATCGTTTAACGCCCCTAGCTAGGCATAACAAGCAAGAATAGATCTAGGTATTGCCATCTTTGGTAGGCAATCCATAAGTGGCTCTCATGATAGATTCATATGGTAATTTTATTTTCTTTCTAGGGAAGTGTTCCATGCCCTTTTGAAATGGAAATTGGAATCTAATATTCCCTTCCTTCATATCAATAATTGCACCAACCGTTCTAAGGAAAGGTCTACCGAGAATAATAGGGCAAGAAGGATTGCAATCTATATCAAGAACGATGAAATCTACGGGAACATAATTCCTATTTGCAACAATAAGAACATCATTAATTCTTCCCATAGGTTTCTTAATAGTGGAATCTGCAAGATGCAAGTTTAGAGAGCAATCATCAAAATTACGGAAATCTAGCAAATCACACAAAGTTTTGGGAATAGTAGACACTAGCACCCAAATCACACAAAGCATAAAACTCATGATATTTAATCTTAATTTTAGTAGTTGGTTCCCACTCATCATAAAGTTTTCTAGGGATAGAAATTTCCAATTCAAGTTTTTCTTCATAAGATTGCATCAAGGCATCAACGATATGTTTAGTAAACGCTTTATTTTGACTATAAGCGTGAGGAGAATTTAGCATGGATTGCAACAAGGAAATACAATCGATCAAAGAGAAATTTTAATATTTAAATTCCTTGAAATCCATAATAGTGGGTTTAGCAACATCTAGGGTTTTAATTTCTTCAACCCCACTTTTATCAAATTTAGCATCAAGATCAAAAGATTCAGAATTATTGGAACGCCATCTAGGTAGAGGTGGATCATATTCAGTCCCATCATTATCAAGATTCATATTGCAAAACAAAGATTTAATAGGGGACACATCAATAACTTTTAGATCTTCATCATTATTATCATAGGAACTAGAAGAACACGCTTTTATAAAGGCATCTTTCTTAGCACGCATCCTAGCGGTTCTTTCTTTGCACTCATCAATGGAAATTCTCATGGCTTTGAGAGACTCGTTGATATCATGCTTAGGTGGAATAGATCTAAGTTTCAAAGAATCAACATCAAGAGCAATTCTATCAATGTTCCTAGCCAAATCATCAATCTTAAGCAATTTTTCTTCAATCATAGCATTTAAATTCTTTTGCGAAGAAAGAAACTCTTTAATATTAGATTCAAAACAAGAGGGCATATTATTATAATTTCCATAAGAATTGTTGTAGGAATTACCATAATTATTAGAGGGATTACTAGGATAAGGCCTAGGATTGAAATTTCCTCTATACGCGTTGTTACCAAAATTTTTCCTACCAACAAAATTCACATCCATAGATTCATTATTACTCACAATCAAAGTAGACAAGGGCACACCATTAGGATCAGAAGAAACACTCTTATTAGAAAATTATTTCATAAGTTCATCCATCTTTCCACTCAAAACATTAATTTCTTCTATCGCATGCACCTTTTTATTAGTAGATCTTCCAGTATGCCATTGAGAATAATTAACCATAATATTATCTAGGAGTTTAGTATCTTATCCTAAAGTGATTTACATATAAGTGCCTCCCGCGGCCGAATCCAAAAGATTTCTAGAAGCAAAATTCATTCCGGCATAAAAAATTTGTATAATCATCCACAGATTTAAACCATGAGTAGGGCAATTACGTATCATTAATTTCATTCTCTCCCAAGCTTGTGCAACATGTTCATGATCAAGTTGCTTAAAATTCATAATATCGTTTCTAAGAGAGATGATCTTAGCGGGAGGAAAATACTTAGAGATAAAAGCATCCTTGCACTTGTTCCATGAATCAATACTATTTTTAGGCAAAGATGAAAACCAAGCTTTAGCACGATCTCTAAGCGAAAAAGGAAATAGATTCAATTTAACAATATCATTATCGACATCTTTCTTCTTTTGCATGTCACACAAATCAATGAAACTATTAAGATGGGTAGTGGCATCTTCACTAGGAAGGCAGGAGAACGGATCTTTCATGACAAGATTCAGCAAAGCAGTATTAATTTCACAAGATTCAGTATCGGTAAGAGGAGCAATCGAAGTGCTAAGGAAATCATTGTTGTTGGTATTGGTGAAGTCACACAATTTAGTATTATCTTGAGCCATCGCGACAAACAAGCAATCCAACACACGAGCAAACAAAAGGAAAATGGGCAAAAAGAGGCAAATAGAGAAAGACAGGGAGGATAGAGAGAGAGAGGGCGAATAAAACGGCAAGGGTGAAGTGGGCGAGAGGAAAACGAGAGGCAAATGGCAAATAATGTAATGCGGGAGATAGGGATTGTGATGGGTACTTGGTATGTTGACTTTTGCGCAGACTCCCCGGCAACGGGGCCAGAAATTCTTCTTGCTACCTCTTGAGCGCTGCGTTGGATTTCCCCGAAGAGGAGAGGATGATGCAGCAAAGTAGCGTAAGTATTTCCCTCAATTTTTGAGAACCAAGGTATCAATCCAGTAGGAGGCTACACGGGACTCCCTCGTACCTACACAAAAACAATAGCTCAACTCAACCAACGCGCTTAGGGGTTGTCAATCCCTTCACGGTCACTTACGAAAGTGAGATCTGATAGAGATGATAAATAATATTTTTGGTATTTTTGGTATAGAGATGCAAAGTGAAAAGTAAAAGGCAAAGTAAAAAAGCAAAGCAATAATAAAGTGATGGAGATTAATATGATGAGAAAGAGACCCGGGGGCCATAGCTTGCACTAGTGGCTTCTCTCAAGAGCATAAGTATTCTACGGTGGGTGAACCAATTACTGTTGAGCAATTGACAGAATTTAGCATAGTTATGAGAATATCTAGGTATGATCATGTATATAGGCATCACATCCGAGACAAGTAGACCGACTCCTGCCTGCATCTACTACTATTACTCCACTCATCGACCGCTATCCAGCATGCATTTAGAGTATTAAGTTAAAAACAGAGTAATGCCTTAAGAAAGATGACATGATGTAGAGGGATAGTTTCAAGCAATATGATAAAAACCCCATCTTCTTATCCTCGATAGCAACAATACAATACGTGCCTTGTTGCCCCTTCTGTCACTGGGAAAGGACACCGCAAGATCGAACCCAAAGCTAAGCACTTCTCCCATGGCAAGAAAAACCAATCTAGTAGGCCAAACCAAACTCATAATTCGAAGAGACTTGCAAAGATAATCAATCATACATAAAAGAATTCAGAGAAGATTCAAATATTATTCATAGATAGACTAGATCATAAACCCACAATTCATCGGTCTCAACAAACACACCGCAAAAAGAAGATTACATCAAATAGATCTCCACGAGAGAGGGGGAGAACATTGTATTGAGATCCAAAAAGAGAGAAAAAGCCATCTAGCTACTAACTATGGACCTGTAGGTCTGAAGTAAACTACTCACACTTCATCGGAGGGGCTTGGATGATGATGTAGAAGCCCTCCATGATCGATGCCCCCTCAGGCGGAGCTCCAGAACAGGCCCCAAGATGGGATCTCGTGGATACAGAAAGTTGCGGCGGTGGAATTAGGTTTTTGGCTCTGTATCTGATCGTTTGGGGTACGTGGATATATATAGGAGGAGGAAGTACGTCGGTGGAGCAACAGGGGGCCCACGAGGGTGGAGGGCGTGCCTGGGGGGCGCAGGCACGTCCCCCTACCTCGTGGCCTCCTGTTAATTGGCTTGACGTTCCCGAAGGTTTCATTCCGTTTGGACTCCATTTGATATTCCTTTTCTTCGAAACCCTAAAACAGGCAAAAAACAGCAATTCTGGGTTGGGCCTCCAATTAATAGGTTAGTCCCAAAAACAATATAAAAGTGGATAATAAAGCCCAATAATGTCCAAAACTATAGATAATATAGCATGGAGCACTCAAAAATTATAGATACGTTGGAGATATATCAATGTGTGAGTAGTTTACCTCAGACCTTCGGGTCCATAGCTATTAGCTAGATGGCTTGTTCTCTCTCTTTGTATCTCAATGCAAAGTTCTCCACAATCCTCTTAGAGATCTATTCGATGTAATCTTCTTTTGCGATGTGTTTGTCGAGATCCGATGAATTGTGGGTTAATGAACAAGATTATCTATGAACAATATTTGAATCTTCTCTAAATTCTTTTATGTATTATTGGTTATCTTTGCAAATCTCTTCGAATTATAAGTTTGGTTTGGCCTACTAGATTGATAGTTCTTGCAATGGGAGAAGTGCTTAGCTTTGGGTTCAATCTTGCGGTGCTCGATCCCAGTGACAGTAGGGGAAACGACACGTATTATATTGTTGCCATAGAGGATAAAAAGATGGGGTTTATATCATATTGCATGAGTTTATCCCTCTACATCATGTCATCTTGCTTAAAGCATTACTCCGTTCTTATGAACTTAATACTCTAGATGCATGTTGGATAGCGGTCGATGTGTGGAGTAATAGTAGTAGATGCAGGCTGGAGTCGGTCTACTTGTCACGTACGTGATGCCTATATACATGATCATACCTAGATATTCTCATAATTATGCTCAATTCTATCAATCGGTTGACAGTAATTTGTTTACCCACCGTAATACTTATGCTATCTTGAGGGAAGCCACTAGTGAAACCTATGGCCCCTGGGTCCATTTTCCATCATATTAATCTTCCGTCAACAAGCTTTTTCTGTCGCCGTTTATTTTTCTTTTTTTACTTCTAGTCTTTATCATAAAAATACAAAAAATATTATCTTATCTTCTCTATCAGATCTCACTTTTGCAAGTGGCCATGAAGGGACTGACAACCCCTTTATCGCGTTGGTTGCCAGGTTCTTATTTGTTTGTGTAGGTGCAAGGGACTTGAGCGTGGCCTCCTACTGGATTGATACCTTGGTTCTCAAAAACTGAGGGAAATACTTACGCTACTTTGCTGCATCACTCCTTCCTCTTCAAGGGAAAACCAACGCAATGCTCAAGAGGTAGCAAGAAGGATTTATGGTGCCATTACCGGGGAGTCTACGCACAAGTCAAGACATACCAAGTACCCATCACAAACTCTTATCCCTCGCATTACCTTATTTTCCATTTGCCTCTCGTTTTCCTCTCCCCCACTTCACCCTTGTCGTTTTATTCACCCTCTTTTCCGTTCGCCTTCTTCCCATAAGTATCTTTCTTTGTGTTTCCATGTGCCTTTTATTTACTTGCTAAAAATCTATTTATATGGATCCACTTTAAGTGTTCTACATGGATCATCTTCGATCCTTATGCGCTCGTGCTGAAACCCCAACTAGCCTAGTTGATGGGAAATCTTTAGATGAGCATGCTCATTATGTGTGTCATCGTTTGTCTGAAAAAGGGAGACTCTTTTGGGTTCAAATAAATAGATTGCTATGTTATGCTTGGAATCTTTGTGAAATTTTTGATCTTACTTGTTGCTCTAAGAACCCTAAAAAACACCTCCCCTACCTATGTGAGTTTAATGATAATGAAATCATATCTTATTATGCAAAGGGTGTTTATAGTTACTACGATATCTAACAAACTGAAGAATTTGTTGCTTTTAAGGGTGCTTATGAAGTTGCTTCTTTGATTGAAAAGTATGATATTACTCTCTACGAATCTGAAAATTTTGACATCCTTAAATATTGCTATGAAAACTATGCTCATAATGTCCATGTCAAAGAATTTATTGAAAGAATGATCGTTGCTTCAGAAGAAAATAATGATATGCATGAATCTATAGATAATTATGATTCCGATGATTTGATTGAAATGTCCCTTGATGAACATGATGCTTGCTATTCTTGTGGCCATGATGCCAATATTTATGAAAATGAATTTGCCATAGTTCCTTATGTTAAACATGAGATCGTTGCTATTGCACCCATACTTGATAGTTCCTTCGATGAAAAGCATGATTGCAATGATGTTATTATAAATTATCTTAATGTAAATTGTGTTAATGATATGTAAAACCTCAAGCTTGGGGATGCTAGTTTTGCTATGACTACTATTTCTTGCAATGATCATGATTGGGGTGATTCTTCTTTTGATCTTGAAAATTTATTTCAGCCCCATGATGGATATGAGATTGATAATATTGTTTGCAATATTATTGAAAGTGGGTTTGCAAGAGTGTCAACTTTAGATCCCACATATTTTGAGCATGTTCAATCTTATGATAAAAGTGGGTTTGGAGAGGTCATGACTTTAGTTAATTTTAATCCCACTATTTTGGAAGAGTGTCAACTTTGCATACATGTGGATCGTGTTAAGAATATGTTTGGTGATAGCTATATTGTTGAATTTTCTTATGATCCTACATGTAATTATTATGAGAGAGGAAAATATGGTTGTAGAAATTTTCATGTTACTAAATTACCTTTCGTTATGTTGAGATTGCTATTGTTTCTTTCCGCTTCCTTGCATATGCTTGTTTTTGCTTGCCTTGATAATTTGTTTGCCTATCAGATGCCTATGCATCGGAAGTATGTTAGACTTAGATGTGTTTGTCACGTGTTTTATGATGCTCCCTTTGTGATTCAATTCTTGTCTTTCATGTGAGCATCATTGAAATCTTTATGCCTAGCTAGGGGCGTCAAACGATCGCGCTTGTTGGGAGGCAACCCAATTTTATTTTTGTTCCTGTTTAGTAATAAATAATTTATCTAGCCTCTGTTTTGGTTTTGTTTTTTGTGTTTAATTAGCGTTTCTACCAAGTAAAACCGTTGGGAAGACTTGGGGAAAGTCTTTGCGATCTTGCTGTAAAAAAACAGAAACTTTAGCGCTCACGAGATTTGCTGCCATTTTTTACTGGAGAGTACTATTTAGTTAATTCTTTTTGAAGATGATTAATAAGTAAATTCCTCACGTTCAGAAATTTATTTTAGAACTTTTGGGGTTCCAGAAGTATTCGTAACCTACAGATTACTACAGACTGTTCTGTTTTTGACCGATTCTGTTTTTCGTGTGTTGTTTGCTTATTTTGGTGAATCTATGGCTAGTGATAGAGTTTATGAACCATAGAAAAGTTGGAATACAGTAGGTTTAACACCAATATAAATAAAGAATGAGTTCATTACAGTACCTTGAAGTGGTGGTTTGTTTTCTTTTACTAACGGACCTCACGAGATTTTCTTTTAAGTTTTGTGTTGTGAAGTTTTCAAGTTTTGGGTAAAGATTTGATGGATTTTGGAACAAGGATTGGCAAGAGCCTAAGCTTGGGGATGCCCAAGGCACCCCAAGGTAAAATCCAAGGACAACCAAAAGCTTAAGCTTGGGGATGCCCCGGATGGCATCCCCTCTTCCGTCTTCGTCTATCGGTAACTTTACTTGGGGCTATATTTTTATTCACCACATGATATGTGTTTTGTTTGGAGCGTATTGTATGATTTGAGTCTTTGCTTTTTAGTTTATCACAATCATCCTTGCTTTACACACATTTTGAGAGAGACACACATGATTCAGAATTTATTAGAATACTCTATGTGCTTCACTTATATCTTTTGAGCTATATAGTTTTTGCTCTAGTGCTTCACTTGTATCTTTTAGAGCACGGTGGTGGTTTTATTTTATAGAAACTATTGATCTCTCATTCTTCACTTATATTATTTTGAGAGTCTTAAAGAGCATGGTAATTAATCCGAAGGTGATAGCATCTAAGATGAGCATAATAAAAACATCCATATTGAGTTCATTGAATATCATGAGAAGTTTGATACTTGATAAGTGTTTTGAGATATAAAGGTGGTAAGATTAGAGTGTGCTAGTTGAGTAATTGTGAAATTGAGAAATACGAGTGTTAAGGTTGGCAAGTTCCGTAGCATGCCCGTATGGTAAAAGTACATAAGGTGTTCTTTTATTGCTTTCCTTATGTGTGCTGGTCGGGGACGAGCGATGGTCTTTTCCTACCAATCTATCCCTCTAGGGGCATGCGTAGTAGTACTTTGCTTCGAGGTCTAATAACTTTAGCAATAAGTATATGAGTTCTTTATGACTAATGAGTCCATGGATTATATGCACTCTCAACCTTCCACAATTTTCTAGCCTCTACGGTACTGTGCATTGCCCTTTCTCGCCTTGAGAGTTGGTGCAAAATTCGCCAGTACATCCAAACCTCGTGATATCATACGCTCTATCACACTTAAACCTCCTTATATCTTCCTCAAAACAGCCACCATACCTACCTATCATGGCGTTTCCAAAGCCATTCTGAGATATATTGCCATGCAACATTCCACCGTTCCGTTTATTATGACACGCTCCAGCATTGTCATATTGCTCTGCATAATCATGTAGTTGACATCGTATTTGTGGCAAAGCCACCATTCATAATTTTTCATACATGTCACTCTTGGTTCATTGCATATCCTGGTACACCACCGGAGGCATTCACATAGAGTCATATTTTGTTCTAAGTATTGAGTTGTAATTCTTGAGTTGTAAGTAATAAAAGTGTGATGATCATCATTATTAGAGCATTGTCCCATGTGAGGAAAGGATGATGGAGACTATGATTCCCCCACAAGTCGGGATGAGATTCTGGACTAAATAAATAAAGAGGCCAAAGAAAAAAAAGGCCCAAAAAAAGAAAAAAATGAGAGAAAAAGAGAGAAGGGACAATGTTACTATCCCTTTTCCACACTTAAGCTTCAAAGTAGCACCGTGATCTTCATGATAGAGAGTCTCCTATGTTGTCACTTTCATATACTAGTGGGAATTTTTCATTATAGAACTTGGCTTGTATATTCCAATGATGGGCTTCCTCAACATGCCCTAGGTCTTCGTGAGCAAGCAAGTTGGATGCACACCCACTTAGTTTCTTTTGTTGAGATTTCATACATTTATAGCTCCAGTGCATCCGTTGCATGGCAATCCCTACTCCTCTCATTGACATCAATTGATGGGCATCTCCATATCCTATTGATTAGCCGCATCAATGTGAGACTTTCTACATTTTTGTCTTCTCATAACCACTATCATTATACTTTATTCCACCCATAGTGCTATATCCATGGCTTGCGCTCATGTATTGCGTAAGGGTTGAAAAGGCTGAAGGGCGTTAAAAAGTATGAACCAATTGTTCGGCTTGTCATCAGGGTTATGCATCATGAGAACGTTTTGTGTGACGAAATTGAAACATAGCCTAACGATATGATTTTGTAGGGATATGCTTTTCTTTGGCAATGTTATTTTGATAAGACATAATTGCTTGGTTAGCATGTTTGAAGTATTATTTTTTTATGTCAACATTAAACTTTTATCTTGAATCTTTCGGATCTAAATATTCATGCCACAATAAAAAGAATTACATTGAAAATTATGCTAAGAACCATTCCACATCAAAAATTCTGTTTTTATCATTTACCTACTCGAGGACGAGCAGGAATTAAGCTTGGGGATGCTTGATACGTCTCCAACGTATCTATGATTTTTTATTGTTCCATGCGATTATATACTCTGTTTTCGATGTTTATTAGGCTTATTTATACACTTCTATATTATTTTGGGACTAACCTATTAACCGGAGGCCTAACCCAAATTGCTTTTTCTTGCCTATTTCAGTGTTTCACATAAAAAGAATATCAAACGGAATGAAACCTTTGGGAGCATGATTTTTCAAACAAACGTGATCCATAGGACTTGGAGTGGACGTCAAGCAATCAACGAGGAGGCCATGAGGCAGGGGGCGCGCCTACCCCCCTGTGCGCGCCCTCCACCCTCATGGGCCCCTCGTGGCTCCGCTGACCTACTTCTTCCTCCTATATATACCTACTGTTGGGGAACGTAGCACAAATTCAAAATTTTCCTACGTGTCACCAAGATCTATCTATGGAGAAACCAGCAACGAGGGGAAGGAGAGTGCATCTACATACCCTTGTAGATCGCTAAGCGGAAGCGTTCAAGAGAACGGGTTGAAGGAGTCGTACTTGTCGTGATCCAAATCACCGGAGATCCTAGTGCCGAACGGACGGCACCTCCGCGTTCAACACACATACAGCCCGGTGACGTCTCCCATGCCTTGATCCAGCAAGGGGAGAGGGACAGGTTGAGGAAGACTCCATCCAGCAGCAGCACGACGGCGTGGTGGTGGTGGAGGAGCGTGGTGATCCAGCAGGGCTTCGCCAAGCACTGCGAGATATGAGGAGAAAGAGAGGTAGGGCTGCGCCAGGGAGAGGTCAAGAACTCATGTGTATTGGGCAGCCGAAACCTCAAGTATATATAGGGGAAGGGGAGGGGCTGCGCCCCCACCTAGGGTTCCCTCCCTAGGGGTGGCGGCAGCCCCCAGATCCCATCTGGGTGGCGGCCACAAGGGGGAGAGGGGGAGGCGCACCTGGGGTGGGCCTTAGGGCCCATCTGCCCTAGGGTTTGCCCCCTTCCCCTCTTGGAGGAACCTTGGGCCTTGGTGGGGGGGCGCACCAGCCCACCTGGGGCTGGTCCCCTCCCACATTTTGCCCATGCAGCCCTCCGGGGCTTGTGGCCCCACTTGGTGGACCCTCGGGACCCTCCCGGTGGTCCCGGTACGTTACCGATAAAACCCGAAACTTTTCCGGCGACCAAAACAAGACTTTCCATATATAAATCTTTACCTCCGGACCATTTCGGAACTCCTCGTGACGTCCAGGATCTCATCCGGGACTCCGAACAACATTCGGTAACCACATACAAACGTCCTTTATAACCCTAGCGTCATCGAACCTTAAGTGTGTAGACCCTACGGGTTCGGGAGACATGCAGACATGACCGAGATGACTCTCCGGTCAATAACCAACAGTGGGATCTGGATACCCATGTTGGCTCCCACATGTTCCACGATGATCTCATCGGATGAACCATGATGTCAAGGACTTAATCAATCCCGTATGCAATTCCCTTTGTCCATTGGTACGATACTTGCCCGAGATTCGATCGTCGGTATCCCGATACCTTGTTCAATCTCGTTACCGACAAGTATCTTTACTCGTTCCGTAATACATCATCCCGTGATCAACTCCTTGATCACATTGTGCACATTATGATGATGTCCTACCGAGTGGGCCCAGAGATACCTCTCTGTTTACACGGAGTGACAAATCCTAGTCTCGATTCGTGCCAACCCAACAGACACTTTCGGAGATACCTGTAGTGCACCTTTATAGCCACCCAGTTACGTTGTGACGTTTGGCACACCCAAAGCACTCCTACGGTATCCGGGAGTTGCACAATCTCATGGTCTAAGGAAATGATACTTGACATTAGAAAAGCTATAGCAAACGAACTACACGATCTTATGCTAGGCTTAGGATTGGGTCTTGTCCATCACATCATTCTCCTAATGATGTGATCCCGTTATCAACGACATCCAATGTCCATGGTCAGGAAACCGTAACCATCTATTGATCAATGAGCTAGTCAACTAGAGGCTTACTAGCGACATGGTGTTGTCTATGTATCCACACATGTATCTGAGTTTCCTATCAATACAATTCTAGCATGGATAATAAACGATTATCATGAACAAGGAAATATAATAATAACCAATTTATTATTGCCTCTAGGGCATATTTCCAACAGTCTCCCACTTGCACTAGAGTCAATAATCTAGTTCACACCGATATGTGATTAACACTCAAGGTCACATCCCCATGTGACTAACACCCAAAGAATTCTGGGTTTGATCATGTTATGCTTGTGAGAGAGGTTTCAGTCAACGGGTCTATAGCATTCAGATCCGTATGTACTTCGCAAATTTCTATGTCATCTTGTAGATGCAACTACTACGCTACATTTGGAGCCATTTCAAATAACTATTCTACTTGGAGCTATTCTAAATTGTTGCTCCATTATACGTATCCGGTATCTCTACTCAGAGCTATCCGGATAGGTGTTAAGCTTGCATCGACGTAACTCTTTACGTCGAACTCTTTATCACCTCCATAACCGAGAAACCTATCCTTATTCCTCTAAGGATAATTTAGACCGCTATCTGGTGATCTACTCCTAGATTACCTTTGTACCCTCTTGCCAGATATGTGGCAAGGCACACATCAGGTGCGGTACTCAGCATGGCATACCGTATAGAGTGTGACGCCCCCGATTCAATCGTACACTAATCATGCACGCAAATGTGTACGATCAAGATCAGGGACTCACGGGGAGATATCACAACACAACTCTACAAATAAAAAAAAAAAAAGTCATACAAGCATCATATTACAAGCCAGGGGCCTCGAGGGCTCGAATACAAGAGCTCGATCATAGACGAGTCAGCGGGAGCAACAATATCTGAGTACAGACATAAGTTAAACAAGTTTGCCTTAAGAAGGCTAGCACAAACTGGGATACAGATCGAAAGAGGCGCAGGCCTCCTGCCTGGGATCCTCCTAACTACTCCTGGTCGTCGTCAGCGGGCATCACGTAGTAGTAGGCACCTCCGGTGTAGGGGTCGTCGTCGACGGTGGCGTCTGGCTCCTGGGCTCCAACATCTGGTTGCGACATCCAGAAAGAAAGGAAAGGGGGAAAAGGGGGGAGAAAGCAACCGTGAGTACTCATCCAAAGTACTCGCAAGCAAGGAGCTACACTACATATGCATGGGTATCAAATGGAGTAAGGGTATCATATGTGGACTGAACTGCAGAAAGCCAGAATAAGAGGGGGATAACTAATCCTTTCGAAGACTACGCTTCTGGCAGCCTCCGTCTTGCAGCATGTAGAAGAGAGTAGACTGAAGTCCTCCAAGTAGCATCGTATAGCATAATCCTAACCGATGATCCTCCCTTCGTCGCCCTGTGAGAGAGCGATCACCGGTTGTATCTGGCACTTGGAAGGGTGTGATTTATTAAGTATCCGGTTCTAGTTGTCATAAGGTCAAGATACAACTCCGGGTCGTCCTTTTACCGAGGGACACGGCTATTCGAATAGATAAACTTCCCTGCAGGGGTGCACCACATACCCCAACACGCTCGATCCCATTTGGCCGGACACACTTTCCTGGGTCATGACCGGCCTCGGAAGATCAACACGTCGCAGCCCTACCTAGGCACAACAGAGAGGTCAGCACGCCGGTCTAAATCCTATGGCGCAGGGGTCTGGGCCCATCGCCCTTTGCACACCTGCACGTTGCGAACGCGGCCGAAAGCAGACCTAGCCTAGTGGCCTTCCAGTCCAATCCGGCGCGCGCCACTCAGTCGCTGACGTCACGAAGGCTTCGGCTGATACCACGACGCCGGGATACCCATAACTACTCCCACGTAGATGGTTAGTGCGTATAGACCAAATGGCCAGACTCAGATCAAATACCCAGATCTCGTTAATCGTGTTAAGTATCCGCGAACACCGACCAGGGCCAGGCCCACCTCTCTCCTAGGTGGTCGGAACCTGCCCTGTCGCTCCGCCACAAAGATCCACACAGAGGGCCGTCGGGACAAAGGTCCTTTCAGCCCCCAATCTGTGAATCACTCGCGGGTACTCCTCGAGCCAACCCGACTTTGGTCACCACATGTATCATGTATAAAGTATAAAGTATATACCCGTGATCACCTCCCGAGTGATCACGGCCCGATAGTATAGCCTGGCAGACGGACAAGAATGTAGGGCCACTGATGATAAACTAGCATCCTATACTAAGCATTTAGGATAGCAGGTAAAGGTATCAACAGTAGTAGCAAGGGCAGGCTATGCAGCAGTATAGGATTAACTGAAAGCAGTAACATGCTACACTACTCTAATGCAAGCAGTATAGAGAAGAGTAGGCGATATCTGGTGATCAAAGGGGGGGCTTGCCTGGTTGATCTGGCAAGAGAGAGGGGTCGTCAACTCCGTAGTCGTACGGGGTAGCAGCGGCGTCGGTCTCGGTGTCTAGAGAGAGAAGAGGGGGAAGAAACAATAAATATAATGCAAGCATATGCTTAGTGAAGCATGACATGACAAGTAACGATGCTAGGCGTGCCCTAACGTGGTAGTAGGTGATACCGGTGAAGGGGGATGACATCCGGGAAGTATTCCCGATGTTTTGCGTTTTCGGTCAGAGGACCGGAGGGGGAAAGTTGCGAGTTCGATAGGTTAGGGAGGTGTGGTGGACGAACGGGATGCGTATCCGGAATCGTCTCGTCGTTCTGAGCAACTTTCATGTACAAAGTTTTTCGATCCGAGTTACGGTTTATTTTATATTAATTTTAAAAGATTTAAATCATTTTTAGGATTTATTTAATTAATTTAATTAAACATTATCCAGAATAGTGTCTGATGATGTCAGCATGACATCAAAGTGATGTCAGCAGGTCAACTGGTCAGTTGACCAGTCAAACAGACAGGTGGGTCCAGTGGGACCCACATGTCATTGTCTATTAACTAATTAACTAGGTTAATTAGTTTAGTTAACAAATTAGTTATGTTAATTAACAGTAGTTAATTAATTTAATTAGTTATTAGGTTAATTTAATTATAATTAATTAACTTAATTAATTCCTCAATTAATTAATTAATTAATTAATTAATTATTGTTTATTTAATTATTTCAATTATTATTTATTTTATATATTTTTTTTAATTATTATATTTTTTTTTATTCCCTTTTTTTTTTTAACAGAAACGTTCTGGGGCGTGGGCCCCCTCTGTCAGTGGCCCCAGGGGGCCTTAACGGGTGCGGGCGCATTGGGCGCGCGGGTGCAGGAGCCACGGGGCGCCCGTTAGCGGGCCGAGCCCCTGACCCAACGCAGCAGGGCACCGGCCAGGGGAGTCGTCGGCCGCGGCGGCCGGAGCGGCCGGAGCCGGGGCGTCGACGGAGAGGGGTTGGCCGCGGCGCGGGCCAGCAGCGTGGTTGGGGGGGGGCGGCGGAGCCGCGGCAGCACGACAAGAGGAGGGTCGGGGCTTGCCGAGGCCGTGGGCGGTGCGGCCGGACCAGGCACGGAGAGCGCGAGGTTGCGGGCGTTCGGGCGCGACGAGCGGGACGGCGAGGCGTGCACGGGGCGCACGCGCACGGTGGCCACGGCGACGAGCGCCGGGCGCGCGCGGTGGCGCGTCGAGCAGGGGGGAGGAGGAGGAGCAGCGCGGAGCAAGGTCGTGGTGGAGCCGAGCGGGGGAGGCAGAGCGGGCGAGTCCACGCGCGGGGCGCGGGCGATGCGGCGCGTGCGCAGGGGGGGGGGAGGTAGAGCAGCGGCAGGGGAGCCGCACGGGAAGCGGTGAGGGGCCGGGGCGAGATGGCCCGGCGCGGGCGACGGTGGCGCCGAAGCGCATCGTGCGGCGACGCCCGAGGCGACCTAGGGGGAGAGGAGGGCGAAGGGGGAAGCTCACGGGGAGGAGGGGGAGTAGGGGAACGGGGCAGCGGGCTCGGGGGCGGTCGGGGAAGACCGGCGAGGAGGAGGACGAGGAGGCGATCGGCGGGGCCGGCAACGACGGCGTCGGGGTGGCCGTCTCCTCCCGATCAAATCGGGAGAGATGGGGGGGGAGGGAGATATTTTCGGAGTGGGGGGGGGGGAAGTGGGGGTCGGGCTAGGGTTCCGGGGGGTTATGTGGGAACGGGGAGGTGGGCCGGCCTGGCAGGCCACCGGCTGGGCCGAGGGTGGGTGGGCAGCTGGGCCGAGGCCCAGTGTGGGGGGGGGTCTTTCCTTTTTTTTTTTTTCCTTTTTTTTTTTTTTTTTGATTTGCTTTCTGTTTTCTTTTTATTTATTTTCTTTTCTGTTTTTATTTATTTATAAACACTTAGGCATTTTATAAAATTGTGAACCATACACCATAATTATCTTTGTAATATTTGGCAACCACCGAACATTTTTGTTTTAAATTTTGAAAACTTTTATTGTTTGCCTATTTTTGAATTTGAAATTTGAATCGGTTTCGAACTAACTCGAGATTAGCAACTATAAACGAGGTGACGTGGCATCATTAGCAGAGGTTCACTATAGTTTAATTACCCGGGCGTCACAAATCTCCTCCACTACAAGAAATCTCGTCCCGAGATTTAGGAGGTAGAAGGAAACAATGCGGGGTATTCATCACGCAGGCGATCCTCGCGTTCCCAGGTGGCTTCGTCCTCGGAGTGATTCGACCACTGGACCTTGAGGAATTTGATCGCCTTCTGACGTGTGCGGCGTTCAGCTTGGTCAAGAATGCGGACCGGATGCTCTTTATAAGAGAGGTCCTGTTGCAATTCGAGCACTTCATGATCCACCGCTCGGATTGGATCCTTGAAGCAACGGCGGAGTTGTGACACATGGAACACATCGTGAACCTGAGAAAGGTTCGGCGGAAGCTCCAGTTGATATGCCACCTTTCCACGCCTTTCCAGAATAGTGAATGGGCCAATATAGCGGGGAGCTAGCTTCCCTTTGATCCCGAAGCGGTGAGCACCCTTCATTGGTGTAACTCGAAGATAAGCCTTTTCGCCAGGTTGATAGACCATGTCTTGGTGATGACGGTCATACTGACTTTTCTGACGTGACTGAGCAGTCTTGAGATTCTCGCGAATAATGCGAACTTGTTCTTCGGCCTGTTGGATAATATCCGGACCAAAGAGTGGACGTTCCCCAGTTTCTGACCAGTTCAGAGGGGTTCGGCACTTTCGTCCATATAACACTTCGAAGGGGGACATCTTCAGACTAGCTTGATAGCTATTATTATAAGAGAACTCGGCATATGGAAGAGATTCCTCCCATTTCTTGCCGAATGAGATTACACAAGCTCGAAGCATGTCTTCGAGAACTTGGTTGACACGTTCAACCTGTCCTTGCGACTGAGGATGAAACGCAGTACTGAACGACAGATGAGTTCCCATAGCTTCTTGGAAACTCGCCCAAAACCTTGAAGTGAATAGGCTGCCACGGTCTGAACTGATAACCAGTGGAATACCGTGAAGTGAAACAATTCTGGCCATGTAGAGAGTAGCAAGCTGACTAGCAGTGATTGTCTCTTTGACCGCCAGAAAATGGGCAACTTTGGAAAGCCGGTCAATGACGACAAGAATAGCATCATTACCTTTCTGAGATTTGGGAAATCCAGTGACGAAGTCCATTTCAACGTGGTCCCATTTCCATTCAGGAATAGAGATAGGTTGCAGAGTTCCAGCAGGCCTTTGATGCTCTGCTTTGATTCGGCGACAAACATCACATTCCGCAACATAACGAGCAATGTCCTGCTTCATATTAGACCACCAGAATCTTTGACGAATATCCTGGTACATCTTGGTACTACCAGGATGGATGGACAGAGGCGTGTCATGGGCTTCTTGCATAACCCTTTTAGTCTTATCCAGGTTTTTCTTCGAACATGGTACCACTAAGCGGCCTTTGAAATACAAGGCGCCATCGTCGGCGATCGTGAAGAATGAGGGCTTTCCCCTTTTGAGGTCGCGCTTAATCTTGAGGACTTCATCGTCACACTTCTGTATCCATTTGATGGTGTCCACAAGATCTGGTTTCGCAACCAGGGTATTGAGAGAACCCTTGGAAACAACATGGAGGTTCTGTTTGGGGAAACCTTCGGGAGGGGGAGCGAGTGATCCCGGAGGAACAATATGGAGGTTCAGCCTTCTAAATTCTTCGGTAAGCGAGGGCTGAACTTTATGAACCTGGAGGTGGTTGCAGTAAGACTTGCGGCTCAAGGCATCAGCCATCACATTAGCCTTGCCGGGGGTATATGATATATCCACGTCAAAGTCTGCAACAGTCTCCATCCATCTTTGCTGACGTAGGTTCAAATCCGGCTGAGTAAACAGATACTTCAGACTTTGATGGTCGGTGAAGATCTCGCAACGATTACCGAGAAGGTAATGTCGCCACTGCTTCAGTGCATGAATGACAGCAGCAAGCTCGAGGTCGTGAACTGGATAGTTTTCTTCGTGAGGGCGCAATTGACGAGAGGCATAAGCAATCACTCTGCGCTCTTGCATTAGGACACAGCCTAATCCTTGACGGGAAGCGTCGCAGTAAATGACGAAGTCCTTCTTAGTATCAGGTGGTGCAAGCACGGGGGCAGAAGTCAATTTGTCCTTGAGCGCCTGGAAACTTTCCTGACACTTGTCTGTCCAGTCGAACTTGACACCCTTATGTAACAGATTAGTCAGAGGCCTGGCAATCTTGGAGAAGTTCTCGACGAATCGACGGCAATAGCTGGCGAGACCGAGAAAACTTCGGACTTGCTTGACGTTCTTCGGGGGAGTCCAATCGAGAATAGCCTGAACTCGTTCAGGGTTGACGGCAATACCATCCTTGGAGATGACATGCCCAAGATAGGTTACTTCGGGGAGCCAGAATTCACACTTGGAATACTTAGCATACAGTTGATGCTCTCGAAGTTTTTCCAGCACAAGACGAAGATGTTCAGCATGCTCCTCCTTATTCTTGGAAAATACAAGGATATCGTCCAAATAAACCACGACGAACTTGTCGAGGTAATCCATGAATATATAATTCATCAGACGAGAGAAGGTGGCTGGAGCATTCGTTAAGCCGAATGACATGACGGTGTACTCGTATGATCCATACCGAGTAACGAAGGCGGTTTTTGGAATGTCCTCTTCACGAACACGGATCTGGTGGTAACCCAACCTCAAGTCGAGTTTGGAGAACACTGATGAGCCAGCCAGCTGATCATAAAGATCATTGATCCGAGGAAGTGGGTATTTATTCTGAATGGTAGCTTGGTTTATAGGACGGTAGTCTTGGACTAATCGGTTTGTCCCATCCTTCTTCTTAACAAAGAGAGAAGGTGCTCCCCAAGGAGAGCAACTTGGACGAATGAAACCTTTTACAAGAGATTTGTCGATTTCCTCCTTAAGCTCAATGAGTTCATGCGGCGGCATCTTATAGGGTCGTTTAGCTATAGGGGTGGTGCCGGGTTTCAAGTCGATGATGAATTCGACAGCTCTAGCAGGAGGAATCCCTGGAAGTTCTTCTGGGAAGACATCTTGGAATTCACGAACGACGGGAATGTTTTCAATGCCCTCGAGTGGTGCAGCGTTCAACGCATTCAAGGCATAAAGTCGTGCCTCGGCGTTCTGAACTAGATGAGCTTGGTAAGCTATTATTTCGTCAGAAGGGTGTAACAGATGGACGACCTTAGTGGCGCAAACTATAGAAGCAGTATGCACTTTCAACCAATCCATTCCCAGAATGAGGTCGATGCTACAGGATTTTAGTACGATGGGGGAGGCAAGGAATTCCAGTCCTTCAATTTCAACGGGGACGTTGTGACTAACCATAGAGGTTTGACACTGGCCCGCAGGGGTGTGTACCACAATCGCAGTGTTCATCTCTTCGTATTTAATGCCATGCATGAATGCAAACTCAGCTGATATGAATGAATGTGATGCCCCTGTATCAAATAAGACAGATGCTGGTACTGAATTTACGAGGAGTGTACCCATCACGGTAGCAGGCTGGTCTTGGGCTTCGGTCAGATCAACATGGTTGGCATGAACGCGGCCATAAGACTTGGCATTGTTGTTGCGGGGCTGGTTGTTTCCACGGCCAGCTGCTGGAAGGGCCAGTTGATTCGGGTTCTGGTTGCATTCCCTAGCACGATGTCCTGGTTGTCCACACCTGAAGCACAATCCATTATTGGGAGTGGGAACAGGAGCTTGTGGTGGTGGAGCTGGAAGCCTTGGCTGCCTAGTTGGAGCCGTAGGCAGACGAGGTGCAGCATAGGACTGCCTTGGGGCAGGTGTATTAGGCTGGTACACGCTGTTGGGAATCCATATCCTGCGCTTCTGCGAGGACGGGCCCGAAGATGAGCCCGTGTCACGGCTGCGCCTGTGAGAGCTCTGGTATTCCTGCAGACCAGTTTCGACATTGATGGCTTTGTTCACCAGAGTGGCGAAATCAGCAAAGTCATGCACTAGAAGTGCGAGTTTGATGTCAGCTTGAAGGCCATCCCGGAACTTCTCCTGTCTGCGTGCATCAGTTGCAATGTCCTCTTCAGCATAGCGGGACAAGTCCAGAAACTCCCGTTGATAAGCTTCCACAGTTTTGTTGCCTTGGGTGAGGTTGCGGAACTCACGCTTCTTCCGGTCCATGACTCCCTGAGGAATGAAGCGAGCACGGAAGGCAGCTTGGAAGTCTGGCCAGGTGATGATTGTTCCAGCTGGCAGTGTACGCCTGTGGCTGTCCCACCATTGAGCTGCGGGTCCCTTTAGGAAGAAGGAAGCAAAGGTGACATAGCTGGCAGGGGCTACATCAGCAGACTCCATCTCATAGGTGATGTCACGGAGCCAGTCATCAGCATCCAGAGGCTGGGTTGAGCTGCGGTACACTGTTGGGTTCAGGCGCATGAAATCCTGCAGAGTTACTGGGGTTGGCTGCTGGTTCATATTGGGGCGAGGAAACTGAGCCATCATATTCTCCATGAACTGACGGTTCAGCTCAAACTGTTGGATCATACCAGCCATGTACTCAGGCGGTGGTGGGGCGTTGCCACCACGACCACGACCACCTGGTCTAACCATCCTGCCAGTGTTTAACAGGGGTAGTTCAGCATCGAGGAATTGTAAAATCAAGCATCATTCATGATGAAACAAGCACAACGAAAGCAGCACGATAGATACCACATAGTAGTCGGCATATCTTACAAAAGAGATCATGCATAGAGTTCGTTACCCAGTGTTCAATACATAGACTAAGACATCATAGGCGGCACACAGGCTCGCGGCGAATGCATCTAACACTAACAAGCAAGTCTACATCAGTCCCACGCGGTACTGTGGAGGTAGGTGTAGCCCGACAGCTGGTAGTGACGCGAAGGAAAGACCTCCACGTGAGTAGCCTGGGGTCCGTGGATACTCTGGTGCGGAACCCGATGCTCAGGTGGCAGGAGAGGACCAAGGGCAGGAGAGTAGCCTCCCACCTCTGGCCAACCGACACCCTGAGGCATCACGGTCCTGGCGGGGTAGATAGCAGAACGCGGCAGCTCCCCAGATCCAACAAAGGGGTGTAACATCGTCAAAGCACGGTAGAGGTGCTGACGAGTGGTGTACAACTCGTGGCGAAGAGCTCGGTTAGCTCGATCCAGACCATCAGCATGCAGAACCAGGTTCTGATGGTAGAAGGGCTCGCGGGTGACAGTGGAGTAGGCCGCAGTGTAGTAACCCTCCGCACCAATATCGGATGCGATAGCAATATGCCTGAAGGGGGAGGTGTCCAACTCCTGATACTCGCCACGAAGACGTGTCAGAGCAGCATAAGCAGCATCGTGGACCGCCATATCGATAGTCACTCCAACACCATGAGCAGTGTGCAGCACAGTAGTGGAGTCATACTCCCGAGAGTAGAGGTGGACGACGGCACGGTACTGCTCCTGGTTGAAATCCTGATACTCCTCATAGACGGTGTACTCAGGGTGCCAGCGATAACCCAGATAGGTCATCATCTCAACCAACACAGCAGGTGATCCTGAGGCACCAATGGCCGTCGTGTGGCGCACGACCTGCCTCGTGGGTTCCATCTGAAAACAAAGATGTTTTCACAGGAGTCAAATGACAAGGTGGACAATGTTCAAATACTACTCTAAAGAATAACTAGGGCTTATCCAACTTTGGGGTGAATGTCGTAACGGGATCCTAGTGTCAGAGTTAGTAAATTCGTTTAACCCGAGTAGAAGAGAGTTAAGAGTCCCAGAGCAAAGGTCGAGGAGTAAAAGATCCTAGTATCACCCGATGGCGACGTGGGCCCGTAAGGCACACAGCCAGGTTAGTAAAAAGTTTTGCAATGTCTAGACTCGACTTCGGCCAAGAAGTGTGGAAGGGGGATTCCTACAGGCAGTCGGCTCTGATACCAACTTGTGACGCCCCCGATTCAATCGTACACTAATCATGCACGCAAATGTGTACGATCAAGATCAGGGACTCACGGGGAGATATCACAACACAACTCTACAAATAAAAAAAAAAAAAAGTCATACAAGCATCATATTACAAGCCAGGGGCCTCGAGGGCTCGAATACAAGAGCTCGATCATAGACGAGTCAGCGGGAGCAACAATATCTGAGTACAGACATAAGTTAAACAAGTTTGCCTTAAGAAGGCTAGCACAAACTGGGATACAGATCGAAAGAGGCGCAGGCCTCCTGCCTGGGATCCTCCTAACTACTCCTGGTCGTCGTCAGCGGGCATCACGTAGTAGTAGGCACCTCCGGTGTAGGGGTCGTCGTCGACGGTGGCGTCTGGCTCCTGGGCTCCAACATCTGGTTGCGACATCCAGAAAGAAAGGAAAGGGGGAAAAGGGGGGAGAAAGCAACCGTGAGTACTCATCCAAAGTACTCGCAAGCAAGGAGCTACACTACATATGCATGGGTATCAAATGGAGTAAGGGTATCATATGTGGACTGAACTGCAGAAAGCCAGAATAAGAGGGGGATAACTAATCCTTTCGAAGACTACGCTTCTGGCAGCCTCCGTCTTGCAGCATGTAGAAGAGAGTAGACTGAAGTCCTCCAAGTAGCATCGTATAGCATAATCCTAACCGATGATCCTCCCTTCGTCGCCCTGTGAGAGAGCGATCACCGGTTGTATCTGGCACTTGGAAGGGTGTGATTTATTAAGTATCCGGTTCTAGTTGTCATAAGGTCAAGATACAACTCCGGGTCGTCCTTTTACCGAGGGACACGGCTATTCGAATAGATAAACTTCCCTGCAGGGGTGCACCACATACCCCAACACGCTCGATCCCATTTGGCCGGACACACTTTCCTGGGTCATGACCGGCCTCGGAAGATCAACACGTCGCAGCCCTACCTAGGCACAACAGAGAGGTCAGCACGCCGGTCTAAATCCTATGGCGCAGGGGTCTGGGCCCATCGCCCTTTGCACACCTGCACGTTGCGAACGCGGCCGAAAGCAGACCTAGCCTAGTGGCCTTCCAGTCCAATCCGGCGCGCGCCACTCAGTCGCTGACGTCACGAAGGCTTCGGCTGATACCACGACGCCGGGATACCCATAACTACTCCCACGTAGATGGTTAGTGCGTATAGACCAAATGGCCAGACTCAGATCAAATACCCAGATCTCGTTAATCGTGTTAAGTATCCGCGAACACCGACCAGGGCCAGGCCCACCTCTCTCCTAGGTGGTCGGAACCTGCCCTGTCGCTCCGCCACAAAGATCCACACAGAGGGCCGTCGGGACAAAGGTCCTTTCAGCCCCCAATCTGTGAATCACTCGCGGGTACTCCTCGAGCCAACCCGACTTTGGTCACCACATGTATCATGTATAAAGTATAAAGTATATACCCGTGATCACCTCCCGAGTGATCACGGCCCGATAGTATAGCCTGGCAGACGGACAAGAATGTAGGGCCACTGATGATAAACTAGCATCCTATACTAAGCATTTAGGATAGCAGGTAAAGGTATCAACAGTAGTAGCAAGGGCAGGCTATGCAGCAGTATAGGATTAACTGAAAGCAGTAACATGCTACACTACTCTAATGCAAGCAGTATAGAGAAGAGTAGGCGATATCTGGTGATCAAAGGGGGGGCTTGCCTGGTTGATCTGGCAAGAGAGAGGGGTCGTCAACTCCGTAGTCGTACGGGGTAGCAGCGGCGTCGGTCTCGGTGTCTAGAGAGAGAAGAGGGGGAAGAAACAATAAATATAATGCAAGCATATGCTTAGTGAAGCATGACATGACAAGTAACGATGCTAGGCGTGCCCTAACGTGGTAGTAGGTGATACCGGTGAAGGGGGATGACATCCGGGAAGTATTCCCGATGTTTTGCGTTTTCGGTCAGAGGACCGGAGGGGGAAAGTTGCGAGTTCGATAGGTTAGGGAGGTGTGGTGGACGAACGGGATGCGTATCCGGAATCGTCTCGTCGTTCTGAGCAACTTTCATGTACAAAGTTTTTCGATCCGAGTTACGGTTTATTTTATATTAATTTTAAAAGATTTAAATCATTTTTAGGATTTATTTAATTAATTTAATTAAACATTATCCAGAATAGTGTCTGATGATGTCAGCATGACATCAAAGTGATGTCAGCAGGTCAACTGGTCAGTTGACCAGTCAAACAGACAGGTGGGTCCAGTGGGACCCACATGTCATTGTCTATTAACTAATTAACTAGGTTAATTAGTTTAGTTAACAAATTAGTTATGTTAATTAACAGTAGTTAATTAATTTAATTAGTTATTAGGTTAATTTAATTATAATTAATTAACTTAATTAATTCCTCAATTAATTAATTAATTAATTAATTAATTATTGTTTATTTAATTATTTCAATTATTATTTATTTTATATATTTTTTTTAATTATTATATTTTTTTTTATTCCCTTTTTTTTTTTAACAGAAACGTTCTGGGGCGTGGGCCCCCTCTGTCAGTGGCCCCAGGGGGCCTTAACGGGTGCGGGCGCATTGGGCGCGCGGGTGCAGGAGCCACGGGGCGCCCGTTAGCGGGCCGAGCCCCTGACCCAACGCAGCAGGGCACCGGCCAGGGGAGTCGTCGGCCGCGGCGGCCGGAGCGGCCGGAGCCGGGGCGTCGACGGAGAGGGGTTGGCCGCGGCGCGGGCCAGCAGCGTGGTTGGGGGGGGGCGGCGGAGCCGCGGCAGCACGACAAGAGGAGGGTCGGGGCTTGCCGAGGCCGTGGGCGGTGCGGCCGGACCAGGCACGGAGAGCGCGAGGTTGCGGGCGTTCGGGCGCGACGAGCGGGACGGCGAGGCGTGCACGGGGCGCACGCGCACGGTGGCCACGGCGACGAGCGCCGGGCGCGCGCGGTGGCGCGTCGAGCAGGGGGGAGGAGGAGGAGCAGCGCGGAGCAAGGTCGTGGTGGAGCCGAGCGGGGGAGGCAGAGCGGGCGAGTCCACGCGCGGGGCGCGGGCGATGCGGCGCGTGCGCAGGGGGGGGGGAGGTAGAGCAGCGGCAGGGGAGCCGCACGGGAAGCGGTGAGGGGCCGGGGCGAGATGGCCCGGCGCGGGCGACGGTGGCGCCGAAGCGCATCGTGCGGCGACGCCCGAGGCGACCTAGGGGGAGAGGAGGGCGAAGGGGGAAGCTCACGGGGAGGAGGGGGAGTAGGGGAACGGGGCAGCGGGCTCGGGGGCGGTCGGGGAAGACCGGCGAGGAGGAGGACGAGGAGGCGATCGGCGGGGCCGGCAACGACGGCGTCGGGGTGGCCGTCTCCTCCCGATCAAATCGGGAGAGATGGGGGGGGAGGGAGATATTTTCGGAGTGGGGGGGGGGAAGTGGGGGTCGGGCTAGGGTTCCGGGGGGTTATGTGGGAACGGGGTGGTGGGCCGGCCTGGCAGGCCACCGGCTGGGCCGAGGGTGGGTGGGCAGCTGGGCCGAGGCCCAGTGTGGGGGGGGGTCTTTCCTTTTTTTTTTTTCCTTTTTTTTTTTTTTTTTTTGATTTGCTTTCTGTTTTCTTTTTATTTATTTTCTTTTCTGTTTTTATTTATTTATAAACACTTAGGCATTTTATAAAATTGTGAACCATACACCATAATTATCTTTGTAATATTTGGCAACCACCGAACATTTTTGTTTTAAATTTTGAAAACTTTTATTGTTTGCCTATTTTTGAATTTGAAATTTGAATCGGTTTCGAACTAACTCGAGATTAGCAACTATAAACGAGGTGACGTGGCATCATTAGCAGAGGTTCACTATAGTTTAATTACCCGGGCGTCACATAGAGCCTATGAAAAAAGCATAGGGGACGACCTTCGTCCTTCCTCTTTCTTCTGCTGTGGTCGATCTTTAAGTCTTAACTTCATACCTTACAACTCAGGCAAGAACTCCTTCTTTGACTGATCCATCTTGAACACCTTCAAGATCATGTCAAGGTATGTGCTCATTTGAAAGTACCATTAAGCGTTTTGATCTATCCTTATAGATCTTGATGCTCAATGCTCAAGTAGCTTAATCTAGGCTTTCCATTGAAAAACACTTTCCAAATAACCCTATATGCTTTCCAGAAATTCTACGTCATTTCTGATCAACAATATGTCAACAACATTTACTCATCAGAAATTCTATAGTGCTCCCACTCACTTCTTTGGAAATACAAGTTTCTCATAAACTTTGTATACACCCAAAACTTTGATCATCTCATCAAAGCATACAGTCCAACTCCGAGATGCTTACTCCAGTCCTTAGAAGGATTGCGGGAGCTTTGCATACTTGTTAGCATCTTTCTGGATTGACAAAACCTTCCGATTGTATCACATACAACCTCTCCTCAAAAATCGTCGAGGAAACAATGTTTTGACATCCTATCTGCAAGATTTCATAAATAATGCAGTAATTGCTAATATAATTCCAACAGACTCTTAGCATCGCTACGAGTGAGAAAGTCTCATCGTAGTCAACTCCTTAAACTTGTCGGAAAACATCTTAACGACAAGTCGAGCTTTCTTAATGGTGATACTTACCATCATTGCCCGTCTTCCTTTTAAAATCCATATGTACCTAACATCTTTACGACCATCAAGTAGTTCTTCCAAAGTCTATACTTTGTTTTCATATATGGATCCTCTCTCGGATTATATGGCATCGAGCCATTTTGAAATCCAGGCCCACCATCGCTTCTCCATAGCTCGTAGGTTCATTGTTGTCTAGCAACATGACTTCCAAGACAGGATTACGTACCACTCTGAAGTAGTACGCATCCTTGTCATCCCACGAGGTTTGGTAGTGACTTGATCTGAAGTTTCATTATCACTATCATAAGCTTCCACTTCAATTGGTGTAGGTGCCACAGGAACAACTCCCTGTGCCCTGCCACACTAGTTGAAGAGACGGTTCAATAACCTCATCAAGTCTCCACCATCCTCCCACTCAATTCTTTCGAGAGAAACTTTTCCTCGAGAAAGGACCCGATTCTAGAAACAATCCCTTATTGCTTTCGAATCTGAGACAGGAGGTATACCCAACTGTTTTGGGTGTCCTATGAAGATGCATTATCCGTTTTGGGTTCGAGCTTATCAGCCTGAAACTTTTCACATAAGCTTCGCAACCCCAAACTTTTAAGAAATGACAGCTTAGGTTTCTCTAAACCATAGTTCATACGGTGTCATCTCATCGGAATTACGTGGTGCCCTACTTAAAGTGAATGTGGTTGTCTCTAATGCCTAACCCATAAACTATCGTGGTAATTCGATAAGAGACATCATGATATGCATCATATCCAATAGGGTACAGTTATGATGTTCGGACACACCGTCACACTATGGTGTTCCAGGCTGTATTAGTTGTGAAACAATTTCCACAATGTCTTAATTCTGTGCCAAACTCGTAATTCAGATATTCATTTCTATGATCATATCATAGATCTTTTTATCCTCTTGTCACGACGATCTTTCAACTTCACGCTGAAATTACTTGAACCTTTCAATAATTCCGACTCGTGATTCATCAACTAAATATACTCAACATCTACTAAAATCATCTGTGAAGTAAGAACATAACGATATCCACTACACGCCTCAGCACTCATTGGACTTCACACATCAAAATGTATTACTTCCAACAAGTTGCTTTCTAGTTCCATTTTACTGAAAACGAGGCTTTCAGTCATCTTGCCCATGTGGTATGATTTGCATGTCTCAAGTGAATCAAAATCAAGTGAGTCCAAACGGTCCATTTGCATGGAGTTTCTTCATGCATATACACCAATAGACATGGTTCGCATGTCTCAAACTTTTCAAAACGAGTGAGCCCAAAGATCCATCAACATGGAGCTTCTTCATGCGTTTTATACCGATATGACTTACGTGGCAGTGCCACAAGTAGGTGGTACTATCATTACTATCTTATATATTTTTGGCATGAACATGTGTATCACTACAATCGAGATTCAATAAACCATTCGTTTTAGGTGCAAGACCATTGAAGGTATTATTCAAATAAACAGAGTAACCATTATTCTCCTTAAATGAATAACCGTACTGTGATAGACATAATCCAATCATGTCTATGCTCAACGCAAACACCAATCTCGATGGTAGAGGGAGCGTGTGATGCTTGATCACATCAAGCTTGGAAAAAACTTCCAACACATATCGCCAACTCACCTTTAGCTAGTCTCCGTTTACTTTGCAGCCTTTTATTTCGAGTTTACTAACATTTAGCAACCGAACCGGTATCTAATACCATGGTGCTACTAGGAGTACTAGTAAAGTACACATTAACACAATGTATATCCAATATACTTCTATCGACCTTGCCAGCCTTCTCATCTACCAAGTATCTAGGGTAATTCTGCTCTAGTGGCTGTTCCTCTTATTACAGAAGCACTTAGTCTTGGGTTTGGGTTCAACCTTGGGTTTCTTCAATAGAGCAGCAGCTGATTTGCCGTTTCATGAAGTATCCCTTCTTGCCCTTGCCCTTCTTGAAACTAGTGGTTTCACCAACCATCAACAATTGATGCTCCTTCTTGATTTCTACTTTTGTGGTGTCAAACATCGCGAATATCTCAAGGATCATCATATATGTCCCTGATATATCATAGTTCATCACGAAGCTCTAGCAGCTTGGTGGTAATGACTTCGTAGAAACATCACTTTCTCATCTGGAAGATCAACTCCCACTTCATTCAAATAATTGTTGAACTCAGACAATCTGAGCACAAGCTCAAGAATTGAGCTTTTCTCCCTTAGTTTGCAGGCTAAGAAAATCGTCGGAGGTCTTATACCTCTTGATGTGGGCACAAGCCTGAAATCCCAATTCCAGCCCTCGAAACATCTCATATGTTTCGCGACGTTTCAAAACGTCTTCGGTACCTCAACTCTAAACCGTTTAACTGAACTATCACGTAGTTATCAAAAATGTGTATGTCAGATGTTCGCAACATACACAGACGACATTCGAGGCTCAGCACACTGAGCGGTGCATTAAGGACATAAGCCTTCTATGAAGCAATGAGGACACTCCTCAGTTTACGGACCTAGTCCGCATAATTGCTACTATCATCTTTCAACTAAATTTTCTCTAGGAACACATCTAAACAGTAGAACTGAAGCGCGAGCTACGACATAATTTGCGAAGACCTTTTGACTATGTTCAGGATAATTAAGTTCAACTTATGAACTCCCACTCAGATAGACATCCCTCTAGTCATCTAAGTGATTACATGATCCGAGTCAACTAGGACGTGTCCGATCATCACGTGAGACGGACTAGTCAACATCGGTGAACATCTTCATGTTGATCATATCTACCATACGACTCATGCTCGACCTTTCGGTCTCTTGTGTTCCGAGGCCATGTCTGTACATGCTAGGCTCGTCAAGTCAACCTAAGTGTTTTGCATGTGTTCCGAGGCCATGTCTGTACATGCTAGGCTCGTCAACACCCGTTGTATTCGAACGTAAGAATCTATCACACCCGATCATCACGTGGTGCTTCGAAACGACGAACTTTCGCAACGATGCACAGTTAGGGGGAACACTTTCTTGAAATTTTAATGAGGGATCATCTTATTTACTACCGTCATTCTAAGCAAATAAGATGTATAATCATGATAAACATCACATGCAATCAAATAGTGACATGATATGGCCATCGTCACTTTGCTCCTTTTGATCTCCATCTTCGGGGCTCCATGGTCATCATCGTCACCGGCATGACACCATGATCTCCATCATCGTGTCTCCATTAAGTTGCTCGCCAACTATTACTTCTACTACTATGGCTACCTGTTAGAAATAAAGTAAAGTAATTACATGGCGTTGTTCAATGACACGCAGGTCATACAATAAATAAAGACAACTCCTATGGCTCCTGCCGGTTGTCATACTCATCAACATGCAAGTCGTGATTCCTATTACAAGAACATGATCAATCTCATACATCACATATATCATTCATCACATTATTTTGGCCATATCACATCACATAGCATACCCTGCAAAAACAAGTTAGACGTCCTCTAATTGTTGTTTGCATGTTTTACGTGGCTGCTATGGGTTTCTAGCAAGAACGTTTCTTACCTACGCAAAAACCACAACGTGATATGCCAATTGCTATTTGCCCTTCATAATGACCCTTTTCATCGAATCCGATCCGACTAAAGTGGGAGGGACAGACACCCGCTAGCCACCTTATGCAACTAGTGCATGTCAGTCGGTGGAACCAGTCTCACGTAAGAGTACGTGTAAGGTCGGTCCGGGCCGCTTCATCCCACAATGCCGTCGAATCAGGATTGGACTAGTAACGGTAAGCATATTGAACAAAATCAACGCCCACAACTACTTTGTGTTCTACTCGTGCATAGAATCTACGGAATAGAACTTGGCTCTGATACCACTGTTGGGGAACGTAGTAGAAATTCAAAATTTTCCTACGTGTCACCAAGATCTATCTATGGAGAAACCAGCAACGAGGGGAAGGAGAGTGCATCTACATACCCTTGTAGATCGCTAAGCGGAAGCATTCAAGAGAACGGGTTGAAGGAGTCGTACTCGTCGTGATCCAAATCACCGGAGATCCTAGTGCCAAACGGACGGCACCTCCGCGTTAAACACACGTACAACCCGGTGATGTCTCCCATGCCTTGATCCAGCAAGGGGAGAGGGAGAGGTTGAGGAAGACTCCATCCAGCAGCAGCACGACGGCGTGGTGGTGGTGGAGGAGCGTGGTGATCCAGCAGGGCTTCGCCAAGCACTGCGACATATGAGGAGAAAGAGAGGTAGGGCTGCGCCAGGGAGAGGTCAAGAACTCATGTGTATTGGGCAGCCCAAACCTCAAGTATATATAGGGGAAGGGGAGGGGCTGTGCCCCCACCTAGGGTTCCCTCCCTAGGGGTAGCGGCAACCCCCAGATCCCATCTGGGTGGCGGCCACAAGGGGGAGAGGGGGAGGCGCACCTGGGGTGGGCCTTAGGGCCCATCTGCCCTAGGGTTTGCCCCCTTCCCCTCTTGGAGGAACCTTAGGCCTTGGTGGGCGTTCTCACCAGCCCACCTGGGGCTGGTCCCCTCCCACACTTGGCCCATGCAGCCCTCCGGGGCTTGTGGCCCCACTTGGTGGACCCTCGGGACCCTCCCGGTGGTCCCGGTACGTTACCGATAAAACCCGAAACTTTTCCGGCGACCAAAACAGGACTTCCCATATATAAATCTTTACCTCCGGACCATTCTGGAACTCCTCGTGACGTCCGGGATCTCATCCGGGACTCCGAACAACATTCAGTAACCACATTCAAACTTCCTTTATAACCCTAGCATCATCGAACCTTAAGTGTGTAGACCCTACGGGTTCGGGAGACATGCAGACATGACCGAGATGACTCTTCGGTCAATAACCAACAACGGGATCTGGATACCCATGTTGGCTCCCACATGTTCCACGATGATCTCATCGGATGAACCATGATGTCAAGGACTTAATCAATCCCGTATGCAATTCCCTTTGTCCATTGGTACGATACTTGCCCGAGATTCGATCGTCGGTATCCCGATACCTTGTTCAATGTCGTTACCGGCAAGTCTCTTTACTCGTTCCGTAATACATCATCCCGTGATCAACTCCTTGATCACATTGTGCACATTATGATGATGTCCTACCGAGTGGGCCCAGAGATACCTCTCCGTTTACACGGAGTGAGAAATCCTAGTCTCGATTCGTGCCAACCCAACAGACACTTTCGGAGATACCTGTAGTGCACCTTTATAGCCACCCATTTACGTTGTGACGTTTGGCACACCCAAAGCACTCCTACGGTATCCGGGAGTTGCACAATCTCATGGTCTAAGGAAATGATACTTGACATTAGAAAAGCTTTAGCAAACGAACTACACGATCTTGTGCTAGGCTTAGGATTGGGTCTTGTCCATCACATCATTCTCCTAATGATGTGATCCCGTTATCAACGACATCCAATGTCTATGGTCAGGAAACCGTAACCATCTATTGATCAACGAGCTAGTCAACTAGAGGCTTACTAGGGACATGGTGTTGTCTATGTATCCACACATGTATCTGAGTTTCCTATCAATACAATTCTAGCATGGATAATAAATGATTATCATGAACAAGGAAATATAATAATAACCAATTTATTATTGCCTCTAGGGCATATTTCCAACACCTACGTACCCCCCAAACCATCCAGGAGTTCCACGAAAACCTAATTCCACCGCCGCAACCTTCTGTACCCGTGAGATCCCATCTTAGGGCCTTTTCCGGCGCTCCGCCGGAGGGGGCATCACTAGTAGAAAAAGGGCCTATTGTCCCGGTTCGTAAGGGCCTTTTGTCCCGGTTCCTGGACCGGGACTAAAGGGTCGATACTAATGCCCTGTCCCTTTAGTCCCGGTTCAATCCAAAACCGGGACAGATGGGCCTCCACGTGGCCTGTGCGCGGAGCCCAGGCAGGAGGGCATTTGGTCCCGGTTGGTGGCACTAACCGGGACCAATCGGCATCGATGCGTCAGCATTTCTGTGGCTGGGGTTTTTTTGAAGGGGGGGGGGGGTTGGGGGTTTTTGGGGTTAATTTAGGTGTTTCATATATTGTGTTAGCTAGCTATAATTAATAGAGAGAAGTGTCCTCTCTTATGTCCGTGCTTAGTCGACGCTACGTACTATACATACGTATAGAGAGGACTAGACACGCTAGCTAGCTAGTAAGCAAACGAAGGAAATAGAAGATCGTCATGAACATATAAGCATACAGAGAGAAGTGATATCGACCACCTCTCCTTCTCCGAGAGATTGGTCAAACAACAAGTTCTCCTATATCTATCCGACACTACCGGCTACATATATACAATAATTATCTCTTACAAATATAATCTCCTAACATATGGACTCATGGTCCACATAGTATTCTCCGTCTTCAGCGATCACGTGGTCAAGAAAGAATGCCGCCAATTCCTCTTGAATTGCTCACATGCGAGCTGGTGCTAGGAGTTCATCCCGCTTCCGAAACATCTAATTTGAAGAAGGGGGTCAATACATATATATCTGAATGAATGAAACTCAACACAAATGATGGTAATAAAATAAAATTGTGAATGTTGTTATTTATGTACTTCATATTGTTCGTCAGAGTAGCCCCGCTCATAGGTCGTGTGCGGATGGACTCACAAACATAGTATCCACAGAAATCATTCCCTTGTTCCTGCCAGAACCACTTTACAAGAAATAGAGGTCAATCAAACTGATAAGCAAGAATGCCAAATGGTATTGATGAAACTAGCGCTTGAATCAATAGGAGATGCGCGGAACATGCTACTATAGTACTTACTTTCGGGTGTCTAAATTGCAGCTTCTTCGGGAGTCCTGGAGCTTTTTTGGTGAATTTTTTCCAAACCCTGCCAGCCAAAGAAAACAATTACTCGATATATCAGGAAATGAACAAAGTTGCTGATATGGTGGATAATGATCGGTTTAACTTACTTCTCGAGCATTTGAGTCATGTCTGCATAGTCCTGGGGATCTTTTCGTCTTGAGTCTAAGACGGTTACTAGTCCCTGCTCAAGCTTAATCTCTAGGAGAATATAGTGGAAACTGCCCACACATGCATAACTCATCAATTGCATTACTATAACCTTGACTAATATATAAGGGAAACCGAATACGCACAAGACAGTAACACTCACTTGAAGTTGTAAGGAAAGAGTATTATATCTTTGTTTTCATTTATTACCAACGATCGTAGCTAGTTGGCCTCGGTATCTATGGCATGAAATTTAATCTCAGTTGCATCTATGAGATATGTGTTAATGAACCCAATATCACCGACTTGTCTTTTCTTCAATTCGGCGATCTTCAATCTGCATAATATAGTGAGGATAATTATAAATACATGCAATGAAAGAGCTGAGCTATATAGAGAGACTTAATGACATATGTGGTACTACTTACAGACAGTAGCAGGTGACCGTTGCTTTATCGAGGGCCAATTGATTGAAAAACTGAAAGAACTCCTCAAATGGAACAGGCAACAGTTCAACTCCAACGAGGTCATGCTCCTTTTTAACTCTCACATACAAAGTACGCCTCCCCAGACTCTCTGCATATTTTCAAGTACCAATCATGCAATCTTCGCATCATCGTTGATAGAGATCTTTCAACTTTGACGAGAGGCTTCCCGTACTCGTATCTTTGTATCTGCACCTCCATGAAATCATAATGTACATCGTCGGGCAGGTAATCACCAAGATTGCTATAACCGGGAACCATCCTTGGATCATTAGCAACGATGTCGCTAGGCACCTTGAGTGGGGGCACAATTGCTTCGCTTGTTTGCCGAGCTGGGCAATTTGTTTCCCAGCTCGTCGTTCTTTCAGCCTTTGATCACTGACAGTACTTCCCGACCGCTCCACTTTGGCAAATTCGTTTCCAATAATGCGCTCATAGTTTCCTTTCGGTGGAGACTTGGGTGGTTTTGTCAGGGCAGCCAGAGTGCGTTTCGCTTTCACCGGATCTACCTTCTCCTCCGGAGGTGGATATTTCTTTGCTTTGAACCCTTCAAAGAAGTTCCTCACTTCTTCTTACGCGATCTCGACGTTCTCCTCCGGGGTCCTCTCGTATGGTAACTTCTCTGGAGTCTTCAGAGAAGGACCGAATCTGTATGTCCTCCCGCCTCTGGCTGTACTGCTAGACGCCGGCAGAGCAGACGGAGCCGTTGTCTTCTTTACTTGCTTACTAGGCGGAGGAGAAGGACTATGATGTGCCGGAGCAGCCGGAGCGGCGGCAGGTATCTTCCGCCCTTGCTGACGAGGCAGAGAAGGAGGAGGTTGGCTGCTCGGGCACGCCGGCGCAGGTGGAGAAGGAGGCGGAGTGCCGCCACGCGCCGGAGAAGGAGCCGGCCGAGTGCCCTGATCGTCACTCGCCGGAGGAGGAGGTGGTGGAGGAGGCGGAGTGCCCTGACTCGCCGGAGGAGGAGGAGGAGGCGGAGGCGACCAGTTCGGAAGGTTGATGAGCTCCTTCCGCCATAGGCATGGAGTCTTCAGAGCAGAACCTAGCCAAGTCTCCCCTTCACCGGTAGGGTGGTCAAGCTGGAGGTCCTCAAATCCCTCTTATTTCATCCACCATCACCCTAGCATATCCTTCTGGAATGGGCCGACAGTGAAAAGTTGCACCGGTTTCAGTAGGAAAAACAGAGCCAACAGCCGCCTTGACCTTCATATTAATCCATTGTGTCATAAGGTGGGAATTTTGAGACTCCGTGATAGCATCCACGGGATAGCTGGCAGGAGCCGTCAAGACATGCTCTGGCTGAAGCAGCTCGGTGGAAGCCATGCTGCTTCTCCGCTGAGATGGCGGGGAAGCTTCGGGGGAAGCTTCGGCAGTTCGTTTGCTGCGATTTGCTTCTCGTTCCTCTATCGCTTATACCCTTGCTTGCAATGCCTACATTTGGGTCTGCTGCACTTTTTTCCTCCTCTCCTGGCATTTGTAACCGCCTGCGTCCGGAAACCCAACCTTCCACGGAATGGAGCCTGGCGTGCCTCGTGTCCGTCCAGGGTGCTCAGGATTCCCGAGGGCCATTGTGAGCTCGTCGTTCTCTCTATCTGGAATGAACGTCCCTTGCTATGCTGCTTCGATATACTGCTGAAGCTTCTTTACTGGTATGTCCATTTGATTGTTCGTCCAAATGCACTTCCCTGATACAGGGTCCAAGGTTCCGCCAGCCCCGAAGAACCAAGTCCGGCAACGGTCTGGCCAGTTGATTGTCTCTGGTTCGATCCCTTTATCAACCAGATCATTCTCAGTCTTGGCCCACTTAGGCCGGGCTATGAGGTAGCCACCTGACCCCGTGCGATGGTGATGCTTCTTCTTCACAGCATTTTGCTTGTTTGTCGCCGACATCTTATTACTCTTTTCTGATGTCTTGTGGGCCACAAATGCGGGCCAGTGATCTCTGATCTTCTTATATCTGCCCTTAAATTCTGGTGTCTCTTTATTTTTGACAAACTTATTTAGCTCTTTCTTCCACCTCCTGAATAGTTCTGCCATCCTCTTAAGAGCAAAAGACTTGATTAATTGCTCTTTAACTGGCTTCTCCGGATCATCCTCTTGCAGTAGGGTGAAATTTGACTTCAGCTCAGTCCAAAGATCATTTTTCTGCATATCATCGACATAAGACACCTCAGGGTCTTCTGTAGCCGGCTTGAACCATTGCTGGATGATGATCGGGATCTTGTACCTAACCAGAACACCGCACTAAGCAACAAATGCACTCTTTGTCCGGAGGGGTTCAATCGGTTGGCCGTCGGGCGCGATTGCTATGATCTCAAACTTTTCATCCGAGCTAAACTTTTTCTTTGGGCCTCGTCTCTTTACCGAAGTTGTGCTTGATCCGGAGGGCTCGAAAAAAGAACAAAGACTTAATTAATATGTGTACATACCAAAACAATCAATGCATCAATTAGCTAGTCAGCACAAGCTTAACTAATATATATACCTGGCCGGACTCGGTTCGGTCACCGGAGACGTCATCACGGTCTCCTTCTTGCACCAGCATTGGGTCACTGGAGCCATCCCCACGGTCTCCTTCTTGCACCGGCATTAGGTCACCGGAGCCATCATAATCATAGCCAGCTGCTTCCAGACCATCGGTGTCGTTGAGAAACAATGAGCAGACGTCATCACTTCCTCGTGCGATTATGTCCCCCAACAAGTCTTCTTGTAGTTCGTCTCGGGCAGTGTCCATAGTTTCTACAAATATTTACAACATGGCAATTATTATTCAAACATGATAGATAGATATATTAGTGGAAAACGTAGAACTAATATTAATTAGTGGCCTCGACACTGCTTCTCTATGGTTTGGGGTGGCCTTGACGCTGCTTCTCTAGGGTTTGGGGTGGCCTCGACAACGCTTCAAGGATAAAAAAAGAAGAGGAAGAAGAAAAAAAAAGAGGAGAAGAAAGAATAGAGGAGTATTCTTTCTTCTCCTCTTTTTTTTCTTCTTCCTCTTTTTTTATCGGGAACGAGGGTCGTCGAGGGTCGCCGAGCGGTAGAGGAAACCATAAATAGCAAGTATCGTGGGTGTGAGATACGTGTGGCCATCGGTGTCGGACACTACATCCACGTCCCATAAGTGACGTGGGCGTCGAAGCCCGCGTCACTTGTGGGACGTGGATTTAGTGTCCGACACCGATGGCCACATGTATCTCACATCGACGATACTTGCTATTTAGGGTTTCCTCTACCGCTCGGCGACCCTGACCCTCGATGACCCTCGTTCCTGATAAAAAAAGAGGAAGAAGAAAAAAAAGAGGAGAAGAAAGAGGGTCAGGGTCGCCGAGCGGTAGAGGAAACCCTAAATAGCAAGTATCGTGGGTGTGAGATACATGTGGCTGCCGGTGTCGGACACTACATCCACGTCCCACAAGTGACGCGGATCGACGCCCGCGTCACTTGTGGGACGTGGATGTAGTGTCTGACACCGATGGCCACATGTATCTCACACCAACGATACTTTCTATTTAGGGTTTCCTCTACCGCTCGGCGACCCTAGACGACCCTCGTTCCCGATAAAAAAAAGAGGAAGAAGAAGAAAAAAAAGAGAAGAAAGAATAGAGGAGAAGAACTCCTCTATTCTTTCTTCTCCTCTTTTTTTTCTTCTTCCTCTTCTTTTTTTATCCTCTTCTTCCTCTCATGTTCACCGACACTCGACCCCTCGGCGACCATAGACCCCCTCTCGACCCTCGACACCTCGGCGACTGTCGACCCCCTCTCGACCCTCGACCCCTCGGCGACCCAATAGACCCCCTCTCGACCCTCGTTCCCGATAAAAAAAGAGGAAGAAGAAGAAAAAAAGAGAGGAGAAGAAAGAATAGAGGATAAGAACTCCTCTATTCTTTCTTATCCTCTTTTTTTCTTCTTCCTCTTCTTTTTTTATCCTCTTCTTCCTCTCATGTTCGACGACCCTCGACCCCTCGGCAACCCTAGACCCTCTCTCGACCCTTGACAACTCGGTGATCATCGAGCCCCTCTCGACCCTCGACACTCCTCTATTCTTTCTTCTCCTCTTTTTTTCTTCTTCCTCTTCTTTTTTTATGCTCTTCTTCCTCTCATGTTCGACGACCCTCGACCCCCTGGCGAACCTAGACGCCCTCTCGACCCTCGTTCCCGATAAAAAAAGAGGAAGAAGAAGAAAAAAAGAGAGGAGAAGAAAGAATAGAGGAGAAGAACTCCTCTATTCTTTCTTCTCCTCTTTTTTTTCTTCTTCATCTTCTTTTTTTATCCTCTTCTTCCTCTCATGTTCGACGACCCTCGACCCCTCGGCAACCCTAGACCCCCTCTCGACCCTCGACACCTCGGCGACCATCGACCCCCTCTCGACCCTCGACCCCTTGGCGACCCTATAGACACCCTCTCGACCCTCGTTCCCGATAAAAAAAAGAGGAAAAAGAAGAAAAAAAGAGGAGAAGAAAGAATAGAGGATAAGAACTCCTCAATTCTTTCTCCTCCTCTTTTTTTCTTCTTCCTCTTCTTTTTTTCCTCTTCTTCCTCTCATGCTCGACGACCCTCGACCCCTCGATGACCCTAGATCCCCTCTCGACCCTTGTTCCCGATAAAAAAAGAGGAAGAAGAAGAAAAAAAGAGAGGAGAAGAAAGAATAGAGGAGAAGAACTCCTCTATTCTTTCTTCTCCTCTTTTTTTCTTCTTCCTCTTCTTTTTTTATCCTCTTCTTCCTCTCATGTTCGACGACCCTCGACCCCTCGGCAACCCTAGACCCCCTCTCAACCCTCGACACCTCGGTGATTGTCGAGCCCCTCTCAACCCTCGACACTCCTCTATTCTTTCTTCTCCTCTTTTTTTCTTCTTCCTCTTCTTTTTTTATCCTCTTCTTCCTCTCATGTTCGATGACCCTCGACCCCTCGGCGACCCTAGACCCCCTCTCGATCTTCGTTCCCGATAAAAAAAGAGGAAGAAGAAGAAAAAAACAGAGGAGAAGAAAGAATAGAGGAGAAGAACTCCTCTATTCTTTCTTCTCCTCTTTTTTTTCTTCTTCCTCTTCTTTTTTTATCCTCTTCTTGCTCTCATGTTCGACGACCCTCGACCCCTCGGCGACCCTAGACCCCTTCTCGACCCTCGACCCCTCGGCGACCCAATAGACCCCCTCTCGACCCTCGTTCCTGATAAAAAAAAGAGGAAGAAGAAGAAGAAAAAAAGAGAGGAGAAGAACTCCTCTATTCTTTCTTCTCCTCTTTTTTCTTCTTCCTCTTCTTTTTTTATCCTCTTCTTCCTCTCGTGTTCGACGACCCTCGACCCCTCGGCAACCCTAGACCCCCTCTCAACCCTCGACACCTCGGCGATTGTCGAGCCCCTCTCGACCCTCGACACTCCTCTATTCTTTATTCTCCTCTTTTTTTCTTCTTCCTCTTCTTTCTTTATCCTCTTCTTTCTCTCATGTTCGATGACCCTCGACCCCTCGGCGACCCTAGACCCCCTCTCGATCCTCGTTCCCGATAAAAAAAGAAGAAGAAGAAGAAAAAAAGAGAGGAGAAGAAAGAATAGAGGAGAAGAACTCCTCGATTCTTTCTTCTCCTCTTTTTTTCTTCTTCCTCTTGTTTTTTTATCCTCTTCTTGCTCTCATGTTCGATGACCCTTGACCCCTCGGCGACCCTAGACCCCCTCTCGACCCTCGACACCTCGGCGACCGTCGACCCCCTCTCGACCCTCAACCCCTCGGTGACCCTAGACCCCCTCTCGACCCTCGACCCCTCGGCGACCGTCGACCCCCTCGAATGAACAAAAATTAAACTAATAAAAATAAAAAAACATATAGCAACATATGAACAAAAACATATATCCACATACATACACGTATACATTATATATATATATATATATGAAAATATTAAACTAATAAAAAACAGAGCCGGGCGGCGGCTCACAGCGCGGGGGCAGGCGAGGGCGCCGGCGCGCGGGGATAGGGTGGCGACGGCGACGAGGAGCGGGCGGCGACGGCGACGGTGACGAGGCAGGGGCTCGGGGCGCCGGGGCGGCGCGCGCGAGCAGGGGAGCTCGAGGCGATAGCGGGGGCGGTGAGGGCGCCGGGGCACGGGGGCGGGACGGGGCAGGGGCAGGGCGACGGCGACGAGGAGCGGGCGGCGACGGCGAGCACGGTGCAGGGGCGAGGGGGAGACGGCGATGGCGAGCATGGGCAGCCTAGCGGTGTCAAGGAGGTCGGCATCGTCGGGGGCAACTGGCGAGGGAAATCTGAAAATTTCCTAAGTGTTGCTTATATAGCAAAGGCTTTGGTCCCGGTTCGTGGCACAAACTGGGACCAATGCCCCCTTTATTCCTGGTTGGTGCCACCAACCGGGACCAAAGGCCTCTTTTCAGCAGCCCAAAGGGCGGGAAGCGGCGGCCTTTGGTCCCGATTGGTGGCACCAACCGGGACTAAAGGGGGCATTAGTCCCGGTTGGTGCCACGAACCGTGACCAATGCACCCCTTTAGTCCCGGTTTGTGGCACCAATCGGGACCAAAGGTTGTGTGCTAGAACTGGCGCAGTGCGGTGGGATGTTTAGTCCCACCTCGCTAGTCGAGAGGGGCTTGGAGTGGTTTATAAGCTCTGCCGAGCCGACCACTTCGAGCTCCTCTCTACTGCAGGCTTACGGGCCTAAATCCATTGTCTGTGCCTGTGGGCCTACTGGGTCTCCTGCGGGCCTGAATCCTGGCCCATGGTAGGGTTTCTAGTCGTATTCAGGCCGTGGGAACTCAGTAGGAGGCACTTTTTTGTTTTTTTGTTTTCTTTACTTATAGTTGCTATTTTTAATTTTTTTCCAGTTTTTTTGTTTTGTTTTCTGCATTATTTATTTTCTTTTGTTTTTTGCTTTATTTTTTAATTCTTTTTTGCTTTTAGTTTTAGAAAAATTATAAACTTTCTGTTAGTACCATTAGTTTTCAAATTTGAAAACTCTTTTTTTGTTTTTTTTCTTTTCTTTACTTATTGTTGCTATTTTTAATTTTTTCAGTTTTTTTGTTTTGTTTTCTGCATTATTTATTTTCTTTTGTTTTTTGCTTTATTTTTAATTCTTTTTGCTTTTAGTTTTAGAAAAATTATAAAATTTCTGTTAGTGCCATTAGTTTTCAAATTTGAAAACACTTTTTTAGTTTTTTTGCTTTTAGTGCCTATTTTTTCCAGTTTTTTTTGTTTTGTTTTCTGCATTATTTATTTTCTTTTGTTTTTTGCTTTATTTTTTAATTCTTTTTCTTTTAGTTTTAGAAAAATTATAAACTTTCCGTTAGTGCCATTAGTTTTCAAATTTGAAAACACTTTTCTAGTTTTTTTGTTTTCTTTGTTGCTTTATTTATTTTATTTTGTTTCTACTTAGAACAAAATACTTATTGTTGCTATTTTTATTTTTTTTAGTTTTTTTGTTTTGTTTTCTGTATTATTTATTTTCTTTTATTTTTTGCTTTATTTTTTAATTCTTTTTGCTTTTAGGTCTGCAAAATTATAAACTTTCTATTAGTGCCATTAGTTTTAGAAAAATTATAAACTTTCTGTTAGTGCCATTAGTTTTCAAATTTGAATAGTTAAAATTTGAATTCTTTGAAATTTGTGTGAATCACAAGTTTGTGATTAACTTTACTAAAAAATGAACATAGATGCACCTATAGAGAAAATTCGACCTAAATTCATAGTTTTCAAATGAACTCTGAAAAAGTTGGCATAGCATACTCGTGTGTTACAAAGTTGGCATGGTATCATCATAATAGTTGTAGGAGAAAGTCTTCACTTTTTCTTCGCCTGTGTCTTTGCTTATTGCGCCGTAACCATGGATAATCCTCATTGTTTATCAGGATGCTTGGGTCAGCCTTGACATTGAAGGGAGGAATTTCATGAAACTTTTCATAATCTTCAGACATGTCTATCTTGCCCTCCACTCCCAGGATATCCCTTTTTCCTGAAAGAACTATGTGGCGCTTTGGCTCATCGTATGATGTATTCTCTTCCTTATCTTTTCTTTTTCTCGGTTTGGTAGACATGTCCTTCACATAGATAACTTGTGCCACATCATTGGCTAGGACGAACGGTTCGTTAGTGTACCCAAGATTTTTCAGATCCACTGTTGTCATACCGTACTCTGGGTCTACCTGTACCCCGCCTCCTGATAGCTTGACCCATTTGCACTTAAACAAAGGGACCTTAAAATCATGTCCGTAGTCAAGTTCCCATATGTCCACTATGTAACCATAATATGTGTCCTTTCCGCTCTCGGTTGCTGCATCAAAGTGGACACCGCTGTTTTGGTTGGTGCTCTTTTGATCTTGGGCGATCGTGTAAAATGTATTCCCATTTATCTCGTATCCTTTGTAAGTCAATACAGTCAAAGATGGTCCCCTGGACAACAAGTACAGCTCATCACAAACAGCGTTGTCACCTCTGAGACGTGTTTCCAACCAACTGCTGAAAATCCTGATGTGTTCACATGTAACCTAGTCGTCGCACTACTCCGGGTGTTTGGAGCACAAACTATTCTTGTGTTCATCAACATATGGGGTCACCAAGGTAGAGTTCTGTAGAACTGTGTAGTGTGCTTGAGACCAAGAATATCCGTCCCAGCATATTATTGAGTCACTTCCAAGAGTGCCTTTTCCAGTCAGTCTCCCCTCATACCGTGATTCAGGGAGACCTATCTTCTTAAGGCCAGGAATAAAGTCAACACAAAACCCGATAACATCCTCTGTTTGATGGCCCATGGAGATGCTTCCTTCCGGCCTAGCGCGGTTATGGACATATTTCTTTAGGACTCCCATGAACCTCTCAAAGGGAACATATTGTGTAGAAATACGGGCCCCAGGATGACAATCTCGTCGACTAGATGAACTAGGACGTGCGTCATGATATTAAAGAAGGATGGTGGGAACACCAGCTCGAAACTGACAAGACATTGCGCCACATCACTCCTTAGCCTTGGTATGATTTCTGGATCGATCACCTTCTGAGAGATTGCATTAAGGAATGCACATAGCTTCACAATGGCTAATCAGACGTTTTTCGGTAGAAGCCCCCTCAATGCAACCGGAAGCAGTTGCGTCATAATCACGTGGCAGTCATGAGACTTTAGGTTCTGAAACTTTTTCTCTGGCATATTTATTATTCCCTTTATATTCGACGAGAAGCTAGTCGTGACCTTCATACTGAGCAGGCATTCAAAGAAGATTTCTTTCTCTTCTTTCGTAAGAGCGTAGCTGGCAGGACCTTTATACTGCTTCGGAGGCATGTCGTCTTTTTTGTGCAAACGTTGTAGGTCCTCCCGTGCCTCAAGTGTATCTTTTGTCTCCCCATACACGCCCAAGAAGCCTAGCAGGTTCACGCAAAGGTTCTTCGTCATGTGCATCACGTCGATTGAAGAGCGGACCTCTAGGTCCTTCCAGTAGGGTAGGTCCCAAAATATAGATTTCTTCTTCCACATGGGTGCGTGTCCCTCAACGTCATTCGGAACAGCTAGTCCGTCAGGACCCTTTCCAAAGATTACGTGTAAATCATTGACCATAGCAAGTACGTGATCACCGGTGCGCATGGCGGGCTTCTTCCGGTGATCTGCCTCGCGTTTGAAATGCTTGCCTTTCTTTCGACATTGATGGTTGGTCGGAAGAAATCGACGATGGCCCAGGTACACATTCTTCCTGCATTTGTCTAGGTATATACTTTCAGTGTCATCTAAACAGTGCGTGCATGCGTGGTATCCTTTGTTTGTCTGTCCTGAAAGGTTACTGAGAGCGGGCCAATCGTTGATGATCATGAACAGCAACGCCTTTAGGTTAAATTCCTCCTGTCTGTGCTCATCCCATGTACGAACACCGTTTCCATTCCACAGCTGTAAAAGTTCTTCAACTAATGGCCTTAGGTACACATCAATGTCGTTAACGGGTTGCTTAGGGCCTTGGATGAGAACTGGCATCATAATGAACTTCCGCTTCATGCACATCCAAGGAGGAAGGTTATACATACATAGAGTCATGGGCCAGGTGCTGTGATTGCTGCTCTGCTCCCCGAAAGGATTAATGCCATCCGCGCTTAAAGCAAACCATACATTCCTTGGGTCCTTTGCAAATTCATCCCAGTACTTTCTCTCGATTTTTCTCCACTGCGACCCGTCAGCGGGTGCTCTCAACTTCCCGTCTTTCTTCTGGTCCTCACTATGCCATCGCATCAACTTGGCATGCTCTTCATTTCTGAACAGACGTTTCAACCGTGGTATTATAGGAGCATACCACATCACCTTCGCAGGAACCCTCTTCCTGGGGGGCTCGCCGTCAACATCACCAGGGTCATTTCGTCTGATCTTATACCGCAATGCACCACATACCGGGCATGCGTTCAGATCCTTGTATGCACCACGGTAGAGGATGCAGTCATTAGGGCATGCATGTATCTTCTCCACCTCCAATCCTAGAGGGCATACGACCTTCTTTGTTGCGTATGTACTGTCGAGCAACTCGTTATCCTTTGGAAGCTTCTTCTTCAATATTTTCAGTAGCTTCTCAAATCCTTTGTCACCCACAGCATTCTCTGCCTTCCACTGCAGCAATTCTAGTACCGTACTGAGCTTTGTGTTGCCATCTTCGCAATTGGGGTACAACCCTTTTTTGTGATCCTCTAACATGCGGTCGAACTTCAGCTTCTCCTTTTGACTTTTGCATTGCGTCCTTGCATCGACAATGACCCGGCGGAGATCATCATCATCGGGCACATCATCTGGTTCCTCTTCATCTTCACCAGCTCCCCCGTTGCAGCATCACCGTATTCAGGGGGCACATAGTTGTCATCGTACTCTTCTTCTTCACCGTCTTCCATCATAACCCCTATTTCTCCGTTCCTCGTCCAAACATTATAGTGTGGCATGAAACCCTTGTAAAGTAGGTGGGAGTGAAGGATTTTCCAGTTAGAGTAAGACCTCGTATTCCCACATTCAGTGCATGGACAACACATAAAACCATTCTGCTTGTTTGCCTCAGCCGCATCGAGAAACTCATGCACGCCCTTAATGTACTCGGAGGTGTGTCTGTCACCGTACATCCATTGTTGGTTCATCTGCGTGCATTATATATAATTAAGTGTCCAAATTAATAGAAGTTCATCATCACATTAAAACCAAAGTGCATACATAGTTCTCATCTAACAACATATAGCTCTCCAGAGCATCTAATTAATTAAACCATACATTGAAACTATGTAAAACATTTCAATGCGAAAACAAATGTGATCATAATCGCAACCAAGGTAACAATTGATCCAACGGCATAATGATACCAAGCCTCGGTATGAATGGCATATTTTCTAATCTTTCTAATCTTCAAGCGCATTGCATCCATCTTGATCGTGTGATCATCGACGACATCCGCAACATGCAACTCCAATATCATCTTCTCCTCCTCAATTTTTTTTATTTTTTCCTTCAACAAATTGTTTTCTTATTCAACTAAATTTAACCTCTCGACAATAGGGTCGGTTGGCATTTCCGATTCACATAAATCCTACATAAATAAAATCTATGTCACGTTGGTCGGCATAATTTTCATAAACAATAAATGAACCAATAGTTATAAAGATAATATATGTACCACATCCGAATCATAGACACAACGAGGGCCGACGGGGGCGGATACCAAAACCATCTCACTATATAAGATGCAATAATAAAAGTAAGAAAATAATAAAAGTATCTATGTAAACATACAAGTAAGAATATTTATCCTTTCAGAAAGAAGATAAGAACAAGAGGCTCACCACGGTGGTGCCGGCGATGAGCTCGGCGCGGGTGATCGACGATGGTGAAGATGGGGACGGGGCGTGACGGACCGCTAAACTTAGACAAATATTGAGGAAAATGGAGCTTGGAGGTCGATCTTGGAGAGGAGAAATCTTAAGTAGTGTGGCTCGGGCATTCCATCGAACACCTTGTGTGCATAGGAGGTGAGCTAGAGCACCACCAAGCCCTCTCCCCCTCGGCCAGAAAAAAACAGAGCAGTGTGCTCTGCTCTTACATGAGGGGGTATATATAGGCACCTCATTGGTCCCGGTTGGTGGCATGAACCGGGACTAAAGGGGAGCCTTTGGACCCGGTTCATGCCACCAACCGGGACCAATGGTGGTGGGCCAGGAGCGAGGCCATTGGTCCTGGTTCGTCCCACCAACCGGGACCAAAAGGTCCACATGAACAGGGACCAATGGCCCACGTGGCCCGGCCGGCCCCCTGGTCTCATGAACCGGGTCCAATGCCCCCATTGGTCCCGGTTCTGGACTGAACCGGGACTAATGGGCTGACCCGGCCTGGACCAAAGCCCTGTTTTCTACTAGTGCATTGATCACAGAGGGCTTGTACATCAACACCATAGCCTCTCCGATGATGTGTGAGTAGTTTACCTCAGACCTTCGAGTCCATAGTTATCAGTTAGATGGCTTCTTCTCTCTCTTTGGATCTCAATACAAAGTTCTCGTCGATCCTCTTGGAGATATATTCGATGTAATCTTCTTTTGCGGTGTGTTTGTCGAGATCCAATGAATTGTGGGTTTATGATCAAGATTATCTATGAATAATATTCAATCTTCTCTGAATTCTTTTATGTATGATTTGTTTATCTTTGCAAGTCTCTTTGAATTATCAGTTTGGTTTGGCCTACTAGATTGATCTTTCTTACAATGGGAGAAGTGCTTAGCTTTGGGTTCAATCTTGTGGTGCTCGATCCCAGTGACACTAGGGGAAACGACATGTATTTTGTATTGTTGCCATCAAGGATAAAAAGATGGGGTTTATATCATATTGCATGAGTTTATCCCTCTACATCATGTCATCTTGCTTAAAGCGTTACTCCGTTCTTATGAACTTAATACTCTAGATGCATGCTGGATAGCAGTCGATGTGTGAAATAATAGTAGTAGATGCAGGCAGGAGTCGGTCCACTTGTCACGGACGAGATGCCTATATACATGATCATACCTAGATATTCTCATAACTATTCTCAATTCTATCAATTGCCTGACAGTAATTTGTTTACCCACCATAATACTTATGCTCTCTTGAGAGAAGCCACTAGTGAAACCTATGGCCCCCGGGTCTATTTTCCATCATATTAATCTCCCGTCAACAAGCTATTTCTTGCTCCGTTTATTTTGCTTTCTTTACTTTTAGTCTTTTTCATAAAAATACCAAAAATATTATCTTATCTTCTCTATCAGATCTCACTTTTGCAAGTGGCCATGAAGGGATTGACAACCCCTTTATTGCGTTGGTTGCAAGGTTCTTATTTGTTTGTGTAGGTGCAAGGAACTTGAGCGTGGCCTCCTACTGGATTGATACCTTGGTTCTCAAAAACTGAGGGAAATACATACGCTACTTTGCTGCATCACCCTTTCCTCTTCACGGGAAATCCAACACAGTGCTCAAGAGGTAGCAGACCATAGGAGAGGCGAGGGTTACTGCATCGATATGCTCGAGGTGGCTGGCGAGCAAACAAAGACGGCGAGGTGTGGGCCACCGCGTGTTGGGAATGGCAGTGGATGTAGGATTGGTGACGAAGAGCGGGCACACGACTGGGGTGAGCACGGCGGCGCCGGAGAGGGTTCTGCTGTGGATCTGGGGGAGGGAGAGCTGGCGAAGGAGATTGGGTGGACTAGTTGAGTGAAACGCGGGAGGATGGTGGGGGTGTTGGTGGCCTAGCTGAGAAGGGTGGAAAATATCCCCAGTCGCCGCTTGCGCGGAAAGGCCTATGCAAATGGTTGCCTCTAAGCCCTCATGTGCACAAATAGAATAATTTCGTTTGAAATGAAGACGTACTAATTTTGAAATGAAGATGTGAGTCCATCGTTTCTCATCTAAATTTTCCGCACGTAAACCAATCACAATTTTACCACGGGTTTGATTTGCTGGCGCATTTCAGGTCTCATCTGCTATATGTAAGACATTTTTTGGCATTTACCGTGCATGTTTGCATATAAATCAATTCTTAGCCGGGCTGCATTTCCTGTCGAAAGGGATGAGGATTTTCATTCAATATGGGAGCATCCAACGATGCAGACGTACGATCCGTGGGGTTTGGGTTCTGGCCAATCAGAACGCATGACTCAGATCGCACGCGCAGCGGGGGGGGGGGGGGCATCGGCCACGATTTGGTAGGCACACGGTTTTCGTGTGTGAGCATGTGCTATTTGAAAACATTTTTTGGAATGGGCTATTTGAAAACATGTATATGTGTTGTCGAAAGGGATGAGGATCGCTGTTCGATCAAGGAGAATCCAACGGTGCAGACACACGATCCGTGGGGTTTGGGTTCTAGCCAATCAGAACGCATGACTCAGATCGCGCGCGTGGTAGAGGGGTGGGGGTGCATCAGCCACGGTTTAGTGGACACACGGCTTTCGTGAGTGAACCGTGTGTTCTTTGAAAACATTTACATTACCTAACATCATATTTTTGTTCGAATGAAAACATCAGTTCATCGTTTCGCCTCCAATTTTTTTCCACGGTAAGAAATCATGAGTATAGTGGAGAGTGTCATATACTAGTATCATGAATATACAGTACATATGATACTACCTTTAATTAATTATAGCGCATAGTATAATACATAGAGTATAGTATATCATATTTATAGATCATATTTATTGCCATGCATGAGACAAATTAGCATCGCATTTAACATGATACGGTATCTACCTATTATATGTTACTCTAACCCTCTTTATGTATATTTAATTCTTTGCCACATCAACATATATACTTGCTATTTCCGAGTGCATGACATCGTCAGCTATGATATCACCACTATGGCCAGCCTTATATAGGGAGTATCATATAGTACTATATATATATATATATATATATATATAGTAATATGCATATGATACTAGTGTATGATACTACGTATGTACCTTCATAGTGCATATATAGTATCATAGAGTAGTAGTAGCTCCCTGTGTAAACTAATATAAAAGCGTTTAGATTACTAAATAGTGACATAAACGCTCTTATATTAGTTTACAGAGGAAGTATATATCATAGATGACCGTATTTATGGCCATGCATGACACAAAGTAGTATAGCATTTATTATATATATATATGTTACGTTATCTACCTATGTTACTGCTTCTTTGCCACATCATCATATTTTCTATTCCCGGGTGCATGATACCGGCTATGATACCCCCACTATGCCCACCCTAGTAAGGCTGGTCGTAATATGGGAGTATCAAGCAGTATGATGCATACCAACTAGACTTTTTGGACGATGTGGCACACAGTTAAATGATGAAAGAGAGGGTGTGTGGTATCTGAAAGTGCAACTATCCCTGAGTGGTTTTGGTAATTCCTAACAACATATAGCCCATTGAGCTAATGCTATTTCAAGATAAATATTTCAGGAAAGCTCAGTGTTTGGCATGGCATGGATCAGAAAGTGGACCCCTCAAAATACTAAGAACACATGTTGGCTCAAGCTCAAGACTCTACATTTTACTTTTAGTGATCCAAGATCGCATTGAGTCCATAGGAAAAGCCAATACTATTAATGTTGGGGAACACAGTAATTTCAAAAAAATTCCTACGCACATGCAAGATCATGATGATGCTCAGCAACGAGAGGGGAGAGTGTTGTCTACGTACCAACGCAGACCGACTGCGGAAGCGATCACACAACATAGAGGAAGTAGTCGTACGTCTTCTTCCCGATCCAACCGATCCAAGCACCGTTACTCCGGCACCTCCGAGTTCTTAGCACACGTTCAGCTCGATGACGTTCCTCGGGCTCCGATCCAGCAAAGCGTCGAGGAAGAGTTCCGTCAGCACGACGGCGTGATGACGATCTTGATGTACTACCGACGCAGGGCTTCGCCTAAGCACTACAACGGTACGATCGAGGTGGAATTTGGTGGCAGGGGGCACCGCACACGGCTAAGGAACGATCTCAAGGATCAAGTTGTGTGTCTATGGGGTGCCCCCTGCCCCCGTATATAAAGGCCAGGGGCAAGGGGGTCGGCCAGCTAGGAGGGAGGCGCAGGGAGGAGTCCCACTCCTACCGGGAGTAGGACTCCTTCCCTCAAATCCTATTCCTAATAGGACTCTTCGGGAGAAAGAGAAGAGAGGGGGGGCCGGCCCCTTCTCCTAGTCCTAATAGGACTAGGGAAGGGGGGTTCGGCCGGCTAGCCTGTGGGCTGCCCCTTATCTCTTTTTCACTAAGGCCCAATAGGCCCATTTGCCTCCCGGGGGGTTCCGGTAACCCTCCCGGTAATCCGGTAAAATCCCGATTTCACCCGGAACACTTCCGGTGCCCAAACATAGGCTTCCAATATATCAATCTTTACGTCTTGACCATTTCAAGACTCCTCGTCATGTCCGTGATCTCATCCGGGACTCCGAACAACCTTCGGTACATCAAAATGCATAAACTCATAATAACTGTCATCGTAACGTTAAGCGTGCGGACCCTACGGTTCGAGAACAATGTAGACATGACTGAGACACGTCTCCGGTCAATAACCAATAGCGGGACCTGGATGCCCATATTGGCTCCTACATATTCTACGAAGATCTTTATCGGTCAGACCGCATAACAACATACGTTGTTCCCTTTGTCATCTGTATGTTACTTGCCCGAGATTCGATCGTCGGTATCCAATACCTAGTTCAATCTCGTTACCGGCAAGTCTCTTTACTCGTTCCGTAATACATCATCTCACAACTAACTTATTAGTTGCAGTGCTTGCAAGGCTTATGTGATGTGCATTATCGAGAGGGCCCAGAGATACCTCTCCGACAATCGGAGTGACAAACCCTAATCTCGAAATACGCCAACCCAACATCTACCATTGGAGACACCTGTAGTACTCCTTTATAATCACCCAGTTACGTTGTGACGTTTGGTAGTACCCAAAGTGTTCCTCCGGTAAACGGGAGTTGCATAATCTCATAGTTATAGGAACATGTATAAGTCATGAAGAAAGCAATAGCAACATACTAAACGATCGGGTGCTAAGCTAATGGAATGGGTCATGTCAATCAGATCATTCTACTAATGATGTGACCTCGTTAATCAAATAACAACTCCTTGTTCATGGTTAGGAAACATAACCATCTTTGATTAACGAGCTAGTCAAGTAGAGGCATACTAGTGACACTCTGTTGGTCTATGTATTCACACATGTATTATGTTTCCGGTTAATACAATTCTAGCATGAATAATAAACATTTATCATGATGTAAGGAAATAAATAATAACTTTATTATTGCCTCTAGGGCATATTTCCTTCAGTCTCCCACTTGCACTAGAGTCAATAATCTAGATTACACTGTAATGATTCTAACACCCATGGAGCCTTGGTGCTGATCTTGTTTTGCTCGTGGAAGAGGCTTAGTCAACGGGTCTGCAACATTCAGATCCATATGTATCTTGCAAATCTCTATGTCTCCCACCTGGACTAAATCCCGGATGGAGTTGAAGCGTCTCTTGATGTATTTGGTTCTTTTGTGAAATCTGGATTCCTTTGCCAAGGCAATTGCACCAGTATTGTCACAGAAGATTTTCATTGGACCCGATGCACTAGGTATGACACCTAGATCGGATATGAAGTCCTTCATCCAGACTCCTTCGTTTGCTGCTTCCGAAGCAGCTATGTACTCCGCTTCACATGTAGATCCCGCTACGACGCTTTGTTTAGAACTGCACCAACTGACAGCTCCACCGTTTAAAGTAAACACGTATCCGGTTTGCAATTTAGAATCGTCCGGATCAGTGTCAAAGCTTGCATCAACGTAACCTCTTACGGTGAGCTCTTTGTCACCTCCATATACGAGAAACATATCCTTAGTCCTTTTCAGGTATTTCAGGATGTTCTTGACCGCTGTCCAGTGATCCATTCCAGGATTACTTTGGTACCTCCCTGCTAAACTTATAGCAAGGCACACATCAGGTCTGGTACACAGCATTGCATACATGATAGAGCCTATGGCTGAAGCATAGGGAACATCTTTCATTTTCTCTCTATCTTCTGCAGTGGTCGGGCATTGAGTCTTACTCAACTTCACACCTTGTAGCACAGGCAAGAACCCTTTCTTTGCTTGATCCATCTTGAACTTCTTCAAAATTTTGTCAAGGTATGTGCATTGTGAAAGTCCAATTAAGCGTTTTGATCTATCTCTATAGATCTTTATGCCTAATATGTATGCAGCTTCCCCGAGGTCTTTCATCGAAAAACTTTTATTCAAGTATCCCTTTATGCTATCCAGAAATTCTATATCATTTCCAATTAGCAATATGTCATCCACATATAATATCAGAAATGCTACAGAGCTCCCACTCACTTTCTTGTAAATACAGGCTTCTCCAAAAGTCTGTATAAAGCCAAATGCTTTGATCACACTATCAAAGCGTTTATTCCAACTCCGAGATGCTTGCACCAGTCCATAAATGGATCGCTGGAGTTTGCATACTTTGTTAGCTCCTTTTGGATCGACAAAACCTTCTGCTTGTACCATATACAACTCTTCTTCCAGAAATCCATTCAGGAATGCAGTTTTGACATCCATTTGCCATATTTCATAATCATAAAATGCGGCAATTGCTAACATAATTCTGACGGACTTAAGCATCGCTACGGGTGAGAAGGTCTCATCGTAGTCAACCCCTTGAACTTGTCGAAAACCTTTTGCGACAAGTCGAGCTTTATAGACAGTAACATTACCGTCAGCGTCAGTCTTTTTCTTGAAGATCCATTTATTCTCAATTGCTTGCCGATCATCGGGCAAGTCAACCAAAGTCCATACTTTGTTCTCATACATGGATCCCATCTCAGATTTCATGGCCTCAAGCCACTTTGCGGAATCTGGGCTCACCATCGCTTCTTCATAGTTCGTAGGTTCATCATGATCTAGCATCATGACTTCCAGAACTGGATTACCGTACCACTCTGGTGCGGATCTCACTCTGGTTGATCTACGTGGTTCAGTAGAATCTTGATCTGAAGCTTCATGATCATCATCATTAGCTTCCTCACTGATTGGCATAGGTGTCGCAGAAACAGTTTTCTGTGATGTACTATTTTCCAATAAGGGAGCAGGTACAGTTACCTCGTCAAGTTCTACTTTCCTCCCACTCACTTCTTTCGAGAGAAACTCCTTCTCTAGAAATGATCCATTCTTAGCAACGAATGTCTTGCCTTCGGATCTGTGATAGAAGGTATACCCAACAGTTTCCTTTGGGTATCCTATGAAGACACATTTCTCCGCTTTGGGTTCGAGCTTATCAGGTTGAAGCTTTTTCACATAAGCATCGCAGCCCCAAACTTTAAGAAACGACAACTTTGGTTTCTTACCAAACCATAGTTCATAAGGCGTCGTCTCAACGGATTTTGATGGTGCCCTATTTAACGTGAATGCGGCCGTCTCTAAAGCATAACCCCAAAACGATAGCGGTAAATCAGTAAGAGACATCATAGATCGCACCATATCTAGTAAAGTACGATTACGACGTTCGGACACACCATTACGCTGTGGTGTTCCGGGTGGGGTGAGTTGCGAAACTATTCCACAATTTTTCAAATGTACACCAAACTCGTAACTCAAATATTCTCCTCCACGATCGGATCGTAGAAATTTTATTTTCTTGTTACGATGATTTTCAACTTCACTCTGAAATTCCTTGAACTTTTCAAATGTTTCAGACTTATGTTTCATTAAGTAGATATACCCATATCTGCTTAAATCATCTGTGAAGGTGAGAAAATAACGATATCCGCCGCGAGCCTCAATATTGATCGGACCACATACATCGGTATGTATGATTTCCAACAAATCTGTTGCTCTCTCCATAGTACCGGAGAACGGTGTTTTAGTCATCTTGCCTATGAGGCACGGTTCGCAAGTACCAAGTGATTCATAATCAAGTGATTCCAAAAGCCCATTAGTATGGAGTTTCTTCATGCGCTTTACACCGATATGACCTAAACGGCAGTGCCACAAATAAGTTGCACTATCATTATTAACTTTGCATCTTTTGGCTTCTACATTATGAATATGTGTATCACTATCTTCGAGATTCAACAAGAATAGACCACTCTTCAAAAGTGCATGACCATAAAAGATATTATTCATATAAATAGAACAACCATTATTCTCTGATTTAAATGAATAACCGTCTCGCATTAAACAAGATCCAGATATAATGTTCATGCTCAACGCTGGCACCAAATAACAATTATTTAGGTCTAATATTAATCCCGAAGGTAGATGTAGAGGTAGCGTGCCGACTGCGATCACATCGACTTTGGAACCGTTTCCCACGCGCATCGTCACCTCGTCCTTTGCTAGTGTCCGCTTATTCCGTAGTCCCTGTTTCGAGTTGCAAATATTAGCAACAGAACCAGTATCAAATACCCAGGTGCTACTGCAAGCTCTAGTAAGGTACACATCAATAACATGTATATCACATATACCTTTGCTCACTTTGCCATCCTTCTTATCCGCCAAATACTTGGGGCAGTTCCGCTTCCAGTGACCAGTCTGCTTGCAGTAGAAGCACTCAGTTTCAGGCTTAGGTCCAGACTTGGGTTTCTTCTCCTGAGCAGCAACTGGCTTGCTGTTCTTCTTGAAGTTTCCCTTCTTCTTCCCTTTGCCCTTTTTCTTGAAACTAGTGGTTTTGTTAACCATCAACACTTGATGCTCCTTCTTGATTTCTACATCCGCAGCTTTCAGCATTGCGAAGAGCTCGGGAACAGTCTTGTTCATCCCTTGCATATTATAGTTCATCACGAAGCTCTTGTAGCTTGGTGGCAGTGATTGGAGAATTCTGTCAATGACGCAGTCATCTGGAAGATTAACTCCCATCTGAATCAAGTGATTATTATACCCAGACATCTTGAGTATATGCTCACTGACAGAACTGTTCTCCTCCATCTTACACCTATAGAACTTATTGGAGACCTCATATCTCTCAATTCGGGCATTTGCTTGAAATATTAACTTCAACTCCTGGAACATCTCATATGCTCCATGACGTTCAAAATGTCGTTGAAGTCCCGATTCTAAGCCGTAAAGCATGGCACACTGAACTATCGATTAGTCATCAGCTTTGCTCTGCCAGACGTTCATAACATCTGGCGTTGCTCCAGCAGCAGGCCTGTCACCCAGCGGTGCTTCCAGGACGTAATTCTTCTGTGCAGCAATGAGGATAATCCCCAGGTTACGGACCCAGTCCGTGTAATTGCTACCATCATCTTTCAACTTTGCTTTCTCAAGGAACGCATTAAAATTCAACGGAACAATAGCACGAGCCATCTATCTACAAGCAACATAAACAAGCAAGATACTATCAGGTACTAAGTTCATGATAAGTTTAAGTTTAGTTAATCAAATTATTTAGGAACTCCCACTTAGATAGACATCCCTCTAATCCTCTAAGTGATCACGTGATCCAAATCAACTAAACCATAACCGATCATCACGTGAGATGGAGTAGTTTTCAATGGTGAACATCGTCATGTTGATCATATCTACTATATGATTCACGCTCGACCTTTCGGTCTCTGTGTTCCGAGGCCATATCTGCATATGCTAGGCTCGTCAAGTATAACCTGAGTATTCTGCGTGTGCAAAACTGGCTTGCACCCGTTGTAGATGGACGTAGAGCTTATCACACCCGATCATCACGTGGTGTCTGGGCACGACGAACTTTGGCAACGGTGCATACTCAGGGAGAACACTTCTTGATAATTTAGTGAGAGATCATCTTATAATGCTACCGTCAATCAAAGCAAGATAAGATGCATAAAAGGATAAACATCACATGCAATCAATATAAGTGATATGATATGGCCATCATCATCTTGTGCTTGTGATCTCCATCTCCGAAGCACCGTCATGATCACCATCGTCACCGGCGTGACACCTTGATCTCCATCGTAGCATCGTTGTCGTCTCGCCAATCTTATGCTTCCACGACTATTACTACCGTTTAGTAATCTAGTAAAGCATTACATCGCGATTGCATTGCATACAATAAAACGACAACCATATGGCTCCTGCCAGTTGCCGATAACTTAGTTACAAAACATGATCATCTCATACAATAAAATCAGCATCATGTCTTGACCATATCACATCACAACATACCCTGCAAAAACAAGTTAGACGTCCTCTACTTTGTTGTTGCAAGTTTTACGTGGCTGCTACGGGCTTAAGTAAGAACTCATCTCACCTACGCATCAAAACCACAACGATAGTTCGTCAAATAGACTCCGTTTTAACCTTCTCAAGGACCGGGCATAGTCACACTTGGTTCAACTAAAGTTGGAGAGACAGTCTTCCGCAAGCCATCTATGTGCAAAGCACGTCGAGGGAACCGGTCTCGCGTAAGAGTACGCGTAAGGTTGGTCCGGATCGTCTCAACCAACAATACCGCCGAACCAAAGTATGACATGCTGGTAGGCAGTATGACTTGTATCGCCCACAACTCACTTGTGTTCTACTCGTGCATATAACATCAAACCATAAAACCTAGGCTATGATGCCACTGTTGGGGAACGCAGTAATTTCAAAAAATTTCCTACGCACACGCAAGATCATGATGATGCTCAGCAACGAGAGGGGAGAGTGTTGTCTACGTACCAACGCAGACCGACTGCGGAAGCGATCACACAACGTAGAGGAAGTAGTCGTACGTCTTCTTCCCGATCCAACCGATCCAAGCACCGTTACTCCGGCACCTCCGAGTTCTTAGCACACGTTCAGCTCGATGACGTTCCTCGGGCTCCGATCCAGCAAAGCGTCGAGGAAGAGTTCCGTCAGCACGACAGCGTGATGAAGATCTTGATGTACTACCGACGCAGGGCTTCGCCTAAGCACTACAACGGTACGATCGAGGTGGAATTTGGTGGCAGGGGGCACCGCACACGGCTAAGGAACGATCTCAAGGATCAAGTTGTGTGTCTATGGGGTGCCCCCTGCCCCCGTATATAAAGGCCAGGGGCAAGGGGGTCGGCCGTCTAGGAGGGAGGCGCAGGGAGGAGTCCCACTCCTACCGGGAGTAGGACTCCTTCCCTCAAATCCTATTCCTAATAGGACTCTTCGGGAGAAAGAGAAGAGAGGGGGGGCCGGCCCCTTCTCCTAGTCCTAATAGGACTAGGGAAGGGGGGTTCGGCCGGCTAGCCTGTGGGCTGCCCCTTCTCTCTTTTTCACTAAGGCCCAATAGGCCCATTTGCCTCCCGGGGGGTTCCGGTAACCCTCCCGGTAATCCGGTAAAATCCCGATTTCACCCGGAACACTTCCGGTGCCCAAACATAGGCTTCCAATATATCAATCTTTACGTCTCGACCATTTCGAGACTCCTCGTCATGTCCGTGATCTCATTCGGGACTCCGAACAACCTTCGGTACATCAAAATGCATAAACTCATAATAACTGTCATCGTAACGTTAAGCGTGCGGACCCTATGGTTCGAGAACAATGTAGACATGACCGAGACACGTCTCCGGTCAATAACCAATAGCGGGACCTGGATGCCCATATTGGCTCCTACATATTCTACGAAGATCTTTATCGGTCAGACCGCATAACAACATACGTTGTTCCCTTTGTCATCGGTATGTTACTTGCCCGAGATTCGATCGTCGGTATCCAATACCTAGTTCAATCTCGTTACCGGCAAGTCTCTTTACTCGTTCCGTAATACATCATCTCACAACTAAATTATTAGTTGCAGTGCTTGCAAGGCTTATGTGATGTGCATTACCGAGAGGGCCCAGAGATACCTCTCCGACAATCGGAGAGACAAACCCTAATCTCGAAATACGCCAACCCAACATCTACCATTGGAGACACCCATAGTACTCCTTTATAATCACCCAGTTACGTTGTGACGTTTGGTAGTACCCAAAGTGTTCCTCCGGTAAACGGGAGTTGCATAATCTCATAGTTATAGGAACATGTATAAGTCATGAAGAAAGCAATAGCAACATACTAAACGATCGGGTGCTAAGCTAATGGAATGGGTCATGTCAATCAGATCATTCTACTAATGATGTGACCTCGTTAATCAAATAACAACTCCTTGTTCATGCTTAGGAAACATAACCATCTTTGATTAACGAGCTAGTCAAGTAGAGGCATACTAGTGACACTCTGTTGGTCTATGTATTCACACATGTATTATGTTTCCGGTTAATACAATTCTAGCATGAATAATAAACATTTATCATGATGTAAGGAAATAAATAATAACTTTATTATTGCCTCTAGGGCATATTTCCTTCAATTAAAAGTGGATGAGGTGTTGCTTAATGAGTTACTTGCTCAAAATGCTTAGTGATATGCTCCAAAACCTTCAACTACTTTCTCATATCCACATATGTACCAAACCAAAAGTCAAACTCGGCCCCACCGACATTTCCTACCCGACGCCACCGAGTTCACTTGACATAGCCACTACCACAAACCCTAGTCATTTCGGTCTCACCGATAGGGATCTCGGTCTCACCGAGATGGGATTGCAAACTCTGTATTTCCCTTCGCAACATTTCGGTCTAACCGAGATGAGCAATCGGTCCCATTGAGTTTGCAATGCAAACTCTATGTTTCCCCTTTGTAACGTTTCGGTCTAACCGAGCTGCGCGAATCGGTCCCACCGAGTTTGCCTCACCAACACTCTGTTTGCCTATTACCAAAATGGGTCCCATCGAGTTTGTGTAATTGGTCTCACCGAGATTACATTATGCCCTAACCCTAATGGAATCGGTCCCACCGAGTTGACATGTCGGTCCCACTGAAAATCCTAATGTTCACATTTTGAACTAAATCGGTCTGACCAAGTTTCATGGTTCGGCCCCACCAAGTTTGGTGATTTGTGTGTAACGGTCAAATTTTGTGTGGAGGCTATATATACCCCTCCACCCACTCTTCATTTATGGAGAGATCCTTCAGAACATGCCTACACTTCCAACATACACATTCTGAGAAAGAACCACCTATAGGTGTGTTGAGGTCAAGATATTCCATTCCAACCTCATAAATCTTGATCTCTAGCCTTCCCCAAGTTGCTTTCCACTCAAACACTCTTTCCACCAAATCCAATCCTATGAGAGAGAGCTGAGTGTTGGGGACGCTATCATTTGAAGCACAAGAGCAAGGAGTTCATCATCAACACACCATATATTACATTTTGGAGAGTGGTGTCTCCTAGATTGGTTAGGTGTCACTTGGGAGCCTCCGTCAAGATTGTGGAGTTGAACCAAGGAGTTTGTACGGGCAAGGAGATTGCCTACTTCGTGAAGATCTACCACAGTGAGGCAAGTCCATCGTGGGCGATGGCCATGGTGGGATAGACAAGGTTGCTTCTTCATCGACCCTTCGTGGGTAGAGCCCTCCGTGAACTCGCGCAACTGTTACCCTTCGTGGGCTGAAGTCTCCATCAACATGGATGTACGATAGCACCACCTATCGGAACCACTCCAAAAATCTCCGTGTCTACATTGCTTTTGCTCCTTCAAACTCCTCCCTTTACCTTCATATGCAATTGTTTTACATTCCGCTGCTATACTCTTCGAATTGCATGTGTAGGTTGATTACTTGACTTGTGCTAAGTTGTTAAAATCTGCCAAGACTTCAAATTGGGAAAAGGCTAGATTTTTATTTGGTCAAGTAGTCTAATCACCCCCCTCTAGACATACTTTCGATCCTACAAGTGGTATCAGAGCTTTGGTCTCCATTTCCCTTGATTTCCATAGCTTTTGGTGATCATAGCCTTGGTTTCACAACCTAGGAGAGTATGGCGTCTAGCGAGGGAAATTACCACCGTAGAGGTCCTTACTTTGATGGTACTAATTTTGCTAGTTGGAAGCATAAGATGAAAATGCATATTCTTGGACATAACCCCGCCGTTTGGGCTATTGTGTGTATTGGCTTGCAACGTGAATTATTTGATGGGAGAGAACCGAACCGTGAACCTACCGAGGAAGAGTTGAAGATGTTGAAATACAATGCTCAAGCTTGTGATATTCTCTTCAACGGATTGTGCCCCGAAGAATACAACAAAATCAGCCGTCTTGAGAATGCAGAGGAAATTTGGGATACTTTGATTGATATGCATGAAGGTACCGACTCCGTCAAGGAATCCAAATTGGATGTGCTTCAAAGTCAACTTGACAAGTTCAAAATGAAGGATGGTGAAGGTGTCACTGAAATGTACTCTAGGCTTGCTCTCGTCAGAAATGAGATTGTCGTCTTAGGAAGTGAAGAGATGACCAACAGATTCATCATCAAGAAGATCCTAAGAGCCTTGGATGGAAAATATGATACCGTGTGCACATTGATCCAAATGATGCCCAATTACAAAGATCTCAAGCCAATGGAAGTCATTGGAAGAATTGTTGCTCATGAGATGTCACTTAAGGATAAGGAAGAGCTCCACAACAAGTCAAGTGGTGCTTAAAAAGCCTCATGTGATGCTCCTACATCATCAAGTGAGAAACAAACCTTCAATGAAGAATTGAGCCTAATGGTGAAGAACTTCAGCAAGTTCTACAAGAGTAGAAGCAAGGAAAGAAGTTCCAAGTCAAGGTCCTACAATGACAAAAGATCTTCAAGTGGTGAACGTAATTGCTACAATTGTGGAAGACCCGGACACTACTCCAATGAGTGTACGACTCCCAACAAAAGAAGAGAAGATTCTCCCAAAAGAAGAAGTAGGAGAGAAGAATCACCACCAAGAGAGAGAAGGAGTAGAGATGACCGTTATGAACGAAGAACATCACGGAGAAGCAAGGATTCGGAAAGGAAGGACAAATCATCAAGGAGCTGCACAAAACGAAGACATCAAGCTCATGTTGGTGAATGGGTATCCGGCTCCGACTCCGACAATCACTCCGAGAGAAGTTATCACTCCAACTCCGAATATACTCAAGATGAAGGTGTTGCCAGTCTAGCACTTGTGTCAACCAACTCCTACGACATATTTGAGTCACCAAATGAAGGAATTGGAAGATGCTTCATGGCTAAAGGCCCAAAGGTATCACACCCCGAGTATGTTGATTTCAATAGGGTTGAATATGATTTGCTAGGTGATGATGATTTACTTGTTGACAATTCTAGTGATGAAAACTATGATGAACTTGCTATAAATCATGCTAATCAAGATAAAACGAATGGCAATGATAAGAAGGAGATTGAGCGTCTAACTAAAGAACTAAACACTCTTAAGTTAGCTCATGAAACTACCTTGGAAGATCATCGAGAACTTTTAAAGACTCATGAAAAGCTACGCTTTAAAAAGCTCAACCTTGAGCAAGAGCATGAGTTCTTAAAGGCAATCGATGATGATCTTCGCAAGAAAAGTTCTTCTTACATTGCCAAGTGTTTACTCTTGTCTACTTACATGACTCAACTTAAATCTAGGAACAAGAGTAAGAAAGATTCTTCTTCTATAGTAGTAACAATAATCATGCTAAATCCAATGATGTTGCTTTTAGTAGTTCTCTTGATTCCATTAATGATTCTCTTAGCCAAGTTACGCTTGAGTAAGAAAATAGCTTATTGAAGGGAATTATAGAGAAAGGTGTTTACAAGAGTCTTGCCGGGAGTAAGCAATTTGAGGAAATTGTACGCAAGCAAGGAAGACACCGGAAGAATCAAGGTGTTGGTTTTGAATGAAAGTTCAATGCCAATGGAGTTGCATGGGAAGAAGATCAATACCCCAAGACGAAGTTTGTTCCCCAACAAGAGAAGTATGATCCTACTTCCTTCCAAGGAACATAAGCTCAAGATGATCTTCCACCACAAGATCACAAGCTAAAGGGCAAGGACATGCTTCAAGAGGAGATTAGTGCATTTGAAGAAGCCCCTAAGGCATTGGTCAAGTGGGTTCCCAAGACTACATCAAGTTCTACTTCATCAAGTACGACTACAACTCCAAAGATTCCCATCAAGATGGTGTGGATCCCGAAGAAGAAGAACTAGAGAGTTCTTGAGGGTTAGTCCGCCAACATACTTCAGTCATATCATTTTGGCGAGGACAAGTGAAAACAACTTCCATATCTTGCACTAGTTCAAGGAGTCACAAACCCTCTTGTTGGCAAGGCAAGGGACAAGGTAACCTAATGCATTCATGGACATCATCTCATGTGAATATCACTCTATGTCTATGGATATCCTTGTTTGTTCCTTATGGGACTAACCCGTGTAGGTATTGAAAGTGCGACTCACTCCAAAGGATTGCTCTGAATGATCTACATCAACTTTGAGCACCTACATATTCAACACCTACACAAAGTCATCATTGACAAAACCCAAGGTTAGTTCATCCCTCCTAGGGGGGATATCACATCTATGGGGATCTTTACTCTAATCAATTGAGCTAAAGCAACTCTAACGATGTGAACACAACAATGCATTATGTAAAAATGGTAACCCCACTCGTGCTTAAATGATGAGTATGACCTACGATCAAATGTTCTCATTTGACTCCTCAGTCAATATAGTCATATATAGATGACCTAGTCATCACCAAATTGCATGATAGATGCTAGAGTGATTGTGCATGCTTTGCCACATATTTCAGTTGCCATCTTATTGTGTGAGCATGTTCGTTGCATATTTTACTCATTCGAGGACATCACGGGATGCTTTCGAGAATGATGGCCAGAATCATCACACTGGGAACACAAGACATGGCTAGATTACTAGGTGATCCTCTAAAACACCTAGGGTCATCATACTAGCTCCAACCTATATGTCGAGGCAACAGAGTGCCTCAACTCACCGATTAGTGTGGTTAATCTGGCCTAAAAGGATATCAGAAACAGGAAGAAAGGATTTGCAAATGCACCAGACTATTTAGAAACCTGGGATGACTCGGACAACATAACAGATGTAAATGCTCAAAATGATTTGAGACATCCTGCAAAATGGTGGCATAACCACTTAACATCACAATATCTAAGTTCTGAGATGAACTACCAACACACAGAAGTAGTAGGAACCGAGCTCGGGCTTAAACTCAACAATCCTAGGCAACTACGGTTTAGTAACACATCATCCTGATAAATAGATGAGAAGGCCTAGTTCTTAATCCCCGTAGAGAAGAAGAGGTTGATTCAGATCAGAAGGGCATAAGGTAAAGGAGTAAAAAGAGCCTTATGTTCCCTTCCACAATCAATTCCCTTATATAACTAAAGCATTTCTAGACTCAACTTCGACCAGCTTGGCTTGGTAATCCTACAGGCAGTCAGGCTCTGATACCAAAGCTGTGAGGACCCCGATTCCAAGTCACATCGATCTAGCCGGTAACACCTCATATCACTTTGCGGCCTCACGCATGGTATTCCCACGGGTGTCGCCTTACCATGGCCGGGGACCGTATGTGCCTTTTGGCTCACGTATATGATAGTGTCGCTAGCATCCATATGACAGAGAACCCGAGCCGACATGGCTAGTCGTGAACCCAAAGCGGCACCAACCTATGGGGACAGACATACATGAATCACATCGAGCATGTCGGTCAGCAGCGTGTGAATCCGGGCTGTAGCACTGGGCTAACAGGACTCTGGGAACCCCGGCTGTAGCAGGCTAGGCAGGACTCCGGATGTCACCGCGTGACATTTCCCCGAAGGGACAGACACAGGAACGAAGTGAAATACATGTCGGCCAGTCAAGTGTCATGAGCAGTAGTGCTGGGCTAGCAGGACTCCGGTGAACCGGGCTGTAGCGGACTACTATGGCTCATGAAAGCACTAGACTACATTTCCCCATAAGAGAGGCTGCCAAGGATAAACAACTAGATTGTCGGATCCCACACATACCAAGCATTTCAATCATACACACAATATGCTCGATATGTGTAAATACAACATGGCATCACAACATAACTCTGCGACTCAAGTAGTTATTCATTAGGCTCGGAGGAGCGAGATATTACAAACATGGTTCTCATGACCCATCAATCATAGCATACAAATCAAAGCACATGCGGAAGCTTACCATGTCTGAGTACAGGCATCTACAAATGAAAAAGGCTAAGAAGCCTGACTGTCTACCAGATCCTGCCGAGGGCACAAGATCGTAGCTGAGGTATCAAGCTAAACGTCGAAGTCCACGCGGAACTACTAGCGAGACTGAAGTCTCTCTGCAAAAACATAAATTAAGCAAACGTGAGTACAAAGGTACTCAGCAAGACTTACATCAGAACTAGCTACATATGCGTCGGTATCACCAAGGGGGGTGGTGGAGTTTGACTGCAGCAGGCCAGCTTTGACTCAGTGGCTAACCTGAACTACGAATGCAAGAAACTCTTTTGAGGTGGCGCACAAGAGTCCACATATTCACCATTCAATACACCACTATGGATCCGCTCCCGTCTCCCTACGAGAAGGCCATCCATAGCACTCACACGTATCTTGCGAGTTTTAGAGTATCCACTCTCACTTGTCGATGAACTATTATAGGCAACCCAGAAGTCAATTACCGCAGACACGGCTATTCGATTAGATGATGTTAACCCTACAGGGGTGTACTTCTTCACACACGATCTCACCACTTACCGCCGTTTACACGACATGTACTCGGCAACCTTCAAGCGGAAGCCCAATGAGGGTGTCAGCCACGGCCTACCTAAACACTCAAGTCTCTAGTCCAGGTTTATCGCCTATCCAGGTTCCATCCGCAGGGAGTCCGGCCGAGGTTTCCACATACGGCCCCGGACGATGTGTACAGGGTTCCGAGACACCAAACGGGCGCCCGGCATGCCCGACCACGGTGTATCTACCGCATCATAGCCCACCCCTAGGGTCAGCGCTATGCACGGCCGCCAACACATATCCTATAAACACCAGAAACTAGTTGCAACTCCTGGACAGAGGACAAGGGTGATCAAGAAGCCGAGAGGGTCCATTGGTTAGAGGCCCAATGCATGGTAGTAACTGTTTCATGGATCAGAAACACAGAACTCAGTTCCTAAGAACGGTTTCAATGAGATAACCCACCATGTACTCCTACATGGCCTCTCACCGCTACCTTTACCAAATCGTGTTCACACACTTAGCTCACACATAATAGGGCATGTTCACAACTTTCCAATTCAATCCCGATGAATCAGACCTGACACAACTCTAAGCAATAGTAGGCATGACTAGCAAACATGAATGAGTAGGCACATCGGGGCTCAAAAAACTCCTACTCATGCTAGTGGGTTTCATCTATTTACTGTGGCAATGACAGGTCATGCAAAGGAAAGGGGTTCAACTACCGCAGCATGTAACAGTTGAATCGTTGTTGTCCTAATGCAGTAAAAGAGAGCAGGAGCGAGAGAGTGGGTTTGTGTCGGAATGAACAAGGGGGTTTTGCTTGCCTGGCACTTCTGAAGATAATATAGTTCTTCATCAGTGTCATCGATCACGTCGTTAGAAACATCATCGACTGAGAGGGGATGGTTACCGGCAAACAGAGAAGGACACAATCAATGCAATGAAACAATATGATGCATGAATGTGACATGGCAATATGCTGTTGATTGGCCTAATGCAACTAGCAACATGTGAAATGGAGTTGGTTTGAACACTAGGTTCAAATTCAAACTCCATACGTGCTTTCTTAAATACCATTTAATTGAATTGTCCTAAACAGAGGATATAAGTTGCTCTAACATGCATGAAAACGCCATAAACAGATTCTTTGGATTTTTCTGGTCATTTTTCATATATAATTTATTTCATTTGGAGTTACGGTTTAATTTCTATGAATTTTGGAAGTTTTGGGCATTTTTTGGAATTTCTGAATTATTTTAAATCCAGAAAATGATTAACTGCATCAGCATTGCATCATGCTAGCGTCAGCAGGTCAACAAGGCTAGCCCGGGTCAAACCTGATGTGTGGGGTCCACACGTCAGTGACACAGGGCTGGTTAGTGTCACTGACTGGTGGACCTGGTCAACGGCCACGTCAGCAGAGTCAATGCTGACGGGTGGGTCCCACTGTTTATGAACTAAACTAAACAGAAAATAAAACTAACCTAAACAGATACAGGGGCCCACATGGCAGTGGCTCCAGGGGTTAGTTAGAGCGTCATTAGTGTCTAATGACTTGCCATGTCAGCACTGTCGGCGATTAGTCGCCGGCGACCTCAAGTCGCGGTAGAGCCCGCACGGCAGGCCACGGGGATGGCAGGCGAGGGCACTAGGAGGAAGCCCAGGCCCGTGCGCGTCTAGGGGAGGCCGCAGGGCCGTCGGGGATGGCCTATTGCGACGGCGGCGGTGAGGTGAGCGGCGGTCGGAGCTTGGTGATGTGCGCGGGTGGCGCTGCGGGGTGCAAGCGGGCAAGAGGAGGCGCCAGTGAGGCTCAGCACAGGGCGGCAAACATGTTACGCAGCACGGGATGACCAAATGGTCGCCGGAGCGATGCCGGCGACAAGCTCGAGCGGAGGCGAGCTTGGGCCATGGTGGAACTACGGCCTAGAGGGTGCGAATGCATGGGGTAGAAGAGGGGTTCGAAGCAGGGGCTCACGGCGAGTGCAGCGGTGGCCTCGGCGTGCTCGGGGAAGCACCGGAGCGAGTTGGGCGGCGAGAGGGATCTTCGGCAGCCCGAGCAGGAAGGCGATGGCAGGACGGCGATGCAGAGCTTCCGGTGAGGCGTGGCTGGACGGAGAGTGTTGGAAATATACCCTAGAGGCAATAATAAAATGGTTATTATTATATTTCTTTGTTCATGATAATTGTCTATTGTTCATGCTATAATTGTGTAATCCGGAAATCATAATACATGTGTGAATACATAGATCACAACACGTCCCTAGTGAGCATCTAGTTGACTAGCTCGTTATCAAAAGATAGTCATGGTTTCTTGACTATGGACATTGGATGTCATTGATAACGGGATAACATCATTAGGAGAATGATGTGATGGACAAGACCCAATCCTAAGCATAGCTCAAAGATCGTGTAGTTCGTTTGCTGTAGCTTTTTTGAATGTCAAGTATCATTTCCTTAGACCATGAGATTGTGCAACTCCCGGATACCGTAGGAGTGCCTTGGGTGTGCCAAACGTCACAACGTAACTAGGTGACTATAAAGGTACATTACAGGTATCTCCGAAAGTGTCTGTTGGGTTGGCACGAATCGAGACTGGGATTTGTCACTCCGTATGACGGAGAGGTATCTCTGGGCCCACTCGGTAATGCATCATCATAATGAGCTCAATGTGACCAAGTGGTTGATCACGGGATCATGCATTACAGTACGAGTAAAGTGACTTGCCGGTAACGAGACAGAACAAGGTATTGGGATACCGACGATCGAGTCTCGGGTAAGTAACGTACCGATTGACAAAGGGAATTGTATACGGATTGATTGAATCCTCGACATCGTGGTTCATCCGATGAGATCATCATGGAGCATGTGGGAGACAACATGGGTATCCAGATCCCGCCGTTGGTTATTGACCGGAGAGACTTCTCGGTCATGTCTGCATGTCTCCCGAACCCGTAGGGTCTACACACTTAAGGTTCGGTAACGTTAGGGTTGTAGAGATATTAGCATACGGTAACCCGAAAGTTGTTCGAAGTCCCGGATGAGATCCCGTACGTTATGAGGAGTTCCGGAATGGTCCGGAGGTAAAGATTTATATATAGGAAGTCCAGTTTCGGGCATCGGGAAAGTTTTGGGGGTCACCGGTATTGTACCGGGACCACCGGAAGGGTCCCGGGGTCCACCGGGTGGGGCCACCTATCCCGGAGGGCCCCATGGGCTGAAGTGGGAGGGGAACCAGCCCCTAGTGGGCTGGTGCGCCCCCGCCCCCCTTGGGCCTCCCCCTGCGCCTAGGGTTGGAAACCCTAGGGGTGGGGCGCCACCCTTGCCTTGGGGGGCAAGGCACCCCTTTAGCCGCCGCCCCCCTAGGAGATTGGATCTCCTAGGGCCGGCGCCCCCCTAGGCACCCTATATAGAGTGGGGGGAGGGAGGGCTGCGCACCCAAGCCCCTGGCCTCTCCCTCTCCCTCTCGTGACACTCCTCCATCTCCCTGCGCTTGGCGAAGCCCTGCCGAGATCACCGTTGCTTCCACCACCACGCTATCGTGCTGCTGGATCTTCATCAACCTCTCCTTCCCCCTTGCTGGATCAAGTAGGAGGAGACGTCTTCCCAACCGTAAGTGTTTTCAATGTGGAGGTGCCGTCCGATCAGCACTAGGTCATCGATGATTTGAATCACGTCGAGTACGACTCCATCATCCCCATTCTCTTGAACGCTTCCGCTCGTAATCTACAAGGGTATGTAGATGCACTCCTCTCTCCCTCGTTGCTAGATGACTCCATAGATTGATCTTGGTGATGCATAGAAAATTTTAAAATTCTTCTATGTTCCCCAACAGTGATATCAGAGCCAGGTTTATGCGTAGTTACTATGCACGAGTAGAACACAAAGTAGTTGTGGGCGTCAATATTGTCAATTATCTTGCCGTTACTAGTCTTATCTTGATTCGGCGGCATCGTGGGATGAAGCGGCCCAGACCAACCTTACACGTACGCTTACGTGAGACCGGTTCCACCGACTGACATGCACTAGTTGCATAACGTGGCTGGCGGGTGTCTGTCTCTCCCACTTTAGCTGGATCGGATTCGATGAACAGGGTCCTTATGAAGGGTAAATAGAAATTGGCAATTCACATTGTGGTTTTGGCATAGGTAAGAAACCTTCTTGCTAGAAACCTATAGCAGCCACGTAAAAACTTACAACAACAATTAGAAGACGTCTAACTTGTTTTTGCAGCAAGTGTTTTGTGATGTGATATGGCCAAAGGATGTGATGAATGATATATGTGATGTATGAGATGATCATGTTCTTGTAATAGGAATCATGACTTGCATGTCGATGAGTATGACAACCGGCAGGAGCCCTAGGAGTTGTCTTTATTTATTTATGACCTGCGTGTCAACATAAACGTCATGTAATTACTTTACTTTATTGCTAAAGTGTTAGCCCTAGTAGTAGAAGTAATAGATGACGAGACAACTTCAAGAAGACATGATGATGGAGATCATGATGATGGAGATCATGGTGTCATGCCGGTGACAACGATGATCATGGAGCCCCGAAGATGGAGATCAAAAGGAGCAAATGATATTGGCCATATCATGTCACTATTTGATTGCATGTGATGTTTATCATGTTTTACATCTTATTTGCTTAGAACGACGGCAGCTTAAATAAGATGATCCCTCGTAATAATTTCAAGAAAGTGTTCCCCCTAACTGTGCACCGTTGCGAAGGTTCGTTGTTTCGAAGCACCATGTGATGATCGGGTGTGATAGATTCTAACGTTCGAATACAACGGGTGTAAGCCAGATTTACACACGCAATACAATTAGGTTGACTTGACGAGCCTAGCATGTACAGACATGGCCTCAGAACACAGAAGACCGAAAGGTCGAGCATGAGTCGTATAGAAGATACGATCCACATGAAGATGTTCACCGATATTGACTAGTCCATCTCACGTGATGATCGGGCACAGCCTAGTTAACTCGGATCATGTTATACTTAGATGACTGGAGGGATGTCTATCTGAGTGGGAGTTCATTGAATAATTTGATTAGATGAACTTAATTATCATGAACTTAGTCTAAAATCTTTACAATATGTCTTGTAGATCAAATGGCCCACGTTGTCCTCAACTTCAACGCGTTCCTAGAGAAAACCAAGCTGAAAGACGATGCCAGCAACTATACGGACTGGGTCCGAAACCTGAGGATCATCCTCATAGCTGCCAAGAAAGATTATGTCCTAGAAGCACCGCTAGGTGACGCACACGTCCCACAGAACCAAGACGTTATGAACGCTTGGCAGACACGTTCTGATGATTACTCCCTCGTTCAGTGCGGCATGCTGTACAGTTTAGAACCGGGGCTCCAAAAGCGTTTTGAGCGACACGGAGCAAATGAGATGTTCGAAGAGCTGAAAATGGTTTTCCAAGCTCATGCCCGGGTCGAGAGATATGAAGTCTTCGACAAGTTCTTCAGCTGTAAGATGGAGGAAAATAGTTCTGTTAGTGAGCACATACTCTGAAAGTGCGTTATATCGACTAGAAGGGGGTGAATAGGCGATTTTTATGAAAGTCTTCAAAACGTGGAAGTTATGAAGACAAACAGAGTGGATAAGCCTATCACTATGCAGCGGAAGTTAGATTACACAAGGCAAGCCATAGTCAAGTATACAATATAGTGAAAGCACAGTGACAAACAGCTTCAGTGTAATGAGGATCAGGTAGGAAGAAGTTATGAAGCCAAACACATCATACAGTCAAGTTGTGAAGATAGAAGATAAAGCAAGCATGCAATGGCTTCACAATGTGTACTGGTAAGTAAAGGGAGGTGAAGATGAAACCAGTGACACGCTGAAGACAATGATATGTTGGACCAGTTCCAGTTGCTGTGACAACTGTACGTCTGGTTGGAGCGGCTAGGTATTTAAACCAAAGGACACACAGTCCCGGACACCCAGTCCTGAACACGCAGCTCAGGACACCCAGTCCTCACCGTTTTCTCCTTGAGCTAAGGTCACACAGACCTCGCCCAATCACTCTGGTAAGTCTTCAAGGTAGACTCCCAAACCTTCACAGACTTCGTTCACCGGCGATCCACAATTTCTGTTGGATGCTCAGAACGCGATGCCTAACCGGCTGGAGGATGCATAGTCCTCAAGTGTAATAAGTCTTCAGATCACTCAGACAAGAAGACTTAAGTGATGCCCAATTACTCTGGCTCTGGGTGGTTAGGGCTTTTCTCCTCGCTAGGGATTTTCTCTCAAAGGCTTCGAGGTGGGTTGCTCTCAAACGACAAAAGCCGTGCACTGAAATCTGAGCAGCCAACCGTTTATGGTTGTAGGGGTGGACTATTTATAGCCACTTGGCAACCCGACCTGATTTGTCTGAAATGACCCTGGGTCACTAAGGAACTGACACGTGTACCAACGGTCGAATTTCAAACTCACACGACAACTTTACTTGGGCTACAAGTAAAGCTGACTTGTCTGACTCTGGACAAGATTTTCTCTCATTGTCTTCACTCGAAGACATAGGATTTGAATTAGGCATCACTTCAGTCATCCTGACTGGTTCTCTTGGACCCCACTTAACAGTACGGTGGTTCCTATGACACAACATGAATGAAGTAAAACTCCGAAGGATCTAAGTCTTCGAGTTCCATAAGCTTCATGGGGAGTCTTCACATGTCATTGTCTTCGACATGAATGTCTTCATAAACCACCATTGTCTTCAATGTCTTCGTACATTTTTAGGGGTCATCTTTGGTTGCTAAACCGAATCAATGAGGGACTTCTACCTGTGTTATCCTGCAATTCTCACAAACACATTAGTCCCTCAACTAGGTTTGTCGTCAATACTCCAAAACCAACTAGGGGTGGCACTAGATGCACTTACAATCTCCCCCTTTTTGGTGATTGATGACAAACTAGTTGAAGTTTTCAACGGGGAATATAATTTGTGAAATTGTAAGGAATTGTCTTCATAAGCTGCAAGGGCTCCCCCTGAAGATGTGCATATAAGTAATTTGCTTCTTGAACGCAAATGCACATGGCAGGTTGTACTTGTGGGAATCCACTTCAACTTATGATGACAATCCACCATGCATGTAAAGGTATATGAAGAGAATGACATGCACAATGAAAAATGGACGTCTACGAAATGATATAAGTGCAGAATTTATCGTCGTACATGCGGAATTTATCTTCGCAAAAACATAGTGGCAAACAAGTAGCAGACGACCATCAAGTTTAAGTGTTACAACTCAAAGAACCAAATGTAGCAAAACAAGAGTTGTAAGCATGAAGAAAAATGCAAAATATAAAGCACCCGCCCTTATTATTGACCCGCTTGAAGACTATAAACATCATATGCTTATCCCCCTTTTGTCAGTGATGACCAAAAAGGTTTGAAGACATAGAGTTTTCTACGCGTTCCCAGGCGCAGCATGGTCGGTGGAGGCGTTTGGTGGTGCTGACGAGCTTGGTGCAGGGTCGACGCGCGCTGAAGAAGGTGGTGGTGGTGTAGCGTCGTCTTCTTCCTCAATGATTCTTCCAGTCACTGTGGCAGCAGAGGAAGAGAACTCTGAATCTTCGAGCGACGGAGTTCCGCGCAGCACAGCTATTCTGGGGGGTGTGGAGTCAAACTTGAATCTCTCTCTGAAGCCATCCTCTTGAAGTTCAGCTTCAGTGCACATCATGGTGAGGCCCTTCCAAGTGCGGCGACAGGTTTCATGTGCGACAAAGGCATTCTTGGTGGCCAGATTTCTGGTGCGATTGATGTCTTGCATGATACTTCGCATCTGCCTTTTGAGCCAGTCGTGATGCCTATCTTGCTTTTGGTGAAGAGCCACAAGAAGTTCACGGTCATTGAGTGTACGAGCGCGTTTCTTGGGTCTCTGTGCGGCTGTGTTGTTAGTGGCTTCAGTTGATGCAGGGGCACGTGTGGTGCCAGCCATTGGATACACTCTTGAGATGGCTTCAACACCTTCATCATTCTGAGTGAAGCTCTAGTGTTTTGCATTCTGAAGACTTAATTGTTGCTTGGCAGGCTCAGGATATATTGCTTCAGCAGAGGTGTCCACATCAGGTAAGAAGATTCTATGGTTGCGGGCAGAGGGCTGATAGGAGATAGCAGAGTGGAGCTTGATTAGCCTCATAACCCATGGAGCATAAATCTTCAAACCAAAGAGATCTGAGCCAGACGCTGCAAGTTGGCGTATAAAGAGATCCTGGGCGTTGAAGCATTTGCCAGGCAGGATACAGAAGATGAGAGTCTTCATGGCACCTTCAACCTTGGCATATGGAGAGTGCCCCTTAATGGGCCATAGAGTCCGCCTGACGATGTGATATATAGTTCTGGGCAGGTACTCTAAGTCTTCAACGAAGAACTCAGTTGGGTAAGGTGCATCAAGAGGCAATGGCTTCATCATTGAGAGCATCTGACTCATATTTGGCTCAGGTCGCTGAAATATGCTCTCAATTGTTTCAGCATGGAGTTGGCAGCCTTCTTCGAAGAGCTCGCCAGGAGTGGGTAGGCCGGCAAGCTCAATGATATCGAATGCATTGGCTTCATGATGGACATTGCCGGTTATCCACTCCAGGACCCAAGTCTTCGGATCTCTGTTGTAGCCTTTGATATGCAATGTGGCATAGAACTGGAGCAGAAGCTCTTCATTCCAGTGCTCTTCATCTGTGATAAGCGGCAGCAGACCCACTTGCTTGAAGCAATCCAGTGCTTCTTCCAGACAAGGCAGACCAGCAATGGCTTCAACCTCAAGGCGCTGGTGAGGAAAGATACGGCCTTGGTTGTATAGGATGCATGAGTAGTAGCTGCGCTGTGGGTAGCTCCAGAACCTATCTGATACATTCTGTTCCCTTGAATAAGGGTTCTTGGAGCTGTTGAAGAAGGTGTTATCTTCCCTGAAGCTATTGACATTAAAGGAGCCAGGAGCTGATGCAGGACCTGGGAACCTTAGCAGTCGTGGGATTGGCTTCTGGACCTGGGGCCTGTGCGCAACATGATAGTTGAACTGTGGACCGGCAGCAGACTCAGGCACAGAAGGTTCAGATGCAGTAGCTTCAGTGACTCTTGAAGCTGTTGGTTGGTCGGGCTCCACAATGGCTTCAGTGTTGGTTGTGGCAGCCGCAATATTTTCAGCCTCAACACATGTAGTGAGAGGGACGGATTCAGGTACGTTGTCCTTGAGAACTTCTTCTTGTTGGTGCTGGGGAGATGGAGCTTGAGGTTCTTCTTCATGCTCTTCTTCATGTTCTTCGGCTGATGCAGCCAGAATGTCGTCAACAGCCTGAGCCCTTGGCCCTTTGCGAAGCCTACGGAATGCAGGCGACGCCGGTGGAGTTGCAGTGGGCTGGGGCTCATTCTCTTCCTCCTGTGGGCAATCTGCCCACGATGCATCTTGGGTGATTGGCGTCAATGGACGACCAATGCTGATCATTTCGCTTGTTTCAAGCTGAGGAAGGGCTGCATCACCTTGTACATTGTCTTGGAGACCAATGTCTTCAGCAGCGTTGGGGTCGGCTGCTGGAATGTCTTCAGCGTGCGGAGCCTCTGTGAAAGCAGGCTCATGCATGGTCAAATGACGATCTTCGTCAGGATAGCAGACGGAGAGGGGTTCGACTATCAAGGGCTCTGTGGCAGCAGCCCGAGATTTCTTGGTCTTGCGCTTCTTGATGGTGGGGTCAGAAGGAGAGGCTTCAGGGTGTTTCCTCTTCCTTGCTTCAGCTTCGGCTGTCCGTGTCTTCTTGAGCTCTGAAGCGGTTGACCGGTGCTTTGGCTTCGAGCCAGTCTTGGCAGTGGGGAAGACAATCGGAACAGCTTCTTGCCTTGGTGCCTCTTGTTCAGCCACAGTGGGCTTCTTCTTTTTCTTCGCGGCCATCCTGGGGTCAATGCCGGGACGCCCAAGTGCCTTGCGCTTCTCGGCCTCATTGTAGGCCTGCACACAGAGGTCAGCCAAAGTCTTCATGCGCTCACGCGAACCCTGAGCTTCTGCATGTTTCTTCAAAAAGTTTTCCTTCAACTCGTGCAACATGACCTTGAAGTCCTTGACTTCTTGGACGCTGAGCGTGGCCATATTCTGCTTGAACTGAGCCTTTTCAAAATCAATCTTCTTCTTCAGTTCAACAATGCGCTGGGCAATTGCAAGTTCTGAAGCAATAGCGCCTTGGAAGGCAACGCTGAGGCCAATGGGCAGCTGCAGATCATCGAAGCTGATATTGGGTGTATCAAACCACTCATCGATGAAGTTGTGGATGATTGCTGCATCAAACAGAGGCAGATTGTTGAAGATTTCAGCCTCCTCCTTGCTCTTGATGAGCTGTTCAAGAGCGTCATCGCCAAGATCTTCGTCACTGGACAGATCAATGGCATCGCTGTGCAGAATGGCAGCAGCTGTGAGCTCTTTGCCAGTGTGTGGCTGAGGCTTCTTGGCTTCTTGGGGCTTGGTGACTCGTGATAAGTCTTCAGACTGCACACTTGCTTCAGGAGGTGCAGTGGCCAGTGGCTTCGCTCTGGAGATTTTGGGAGAAGCGGCTGGCTTTGAAGCTTTTGGCTTCTTCTTCGTCTGCTTCGGCTCCGGTGCAGCAGGAGCGTCATCAGACTCAGTGTCTGTTGGAGGGTCGTTCACAGCAGTCCCTTGGACTAGAATGCGAGTGATGAGGCCTTTGATATTTGCATACGGCCCGATGATATTGGGATTTGCGTCGCGTGTGCCATCTGCCCCTGGTTTAGAGGGACCAGGGTTGAAGTCCAGCCCCCACTCCTTCTTGTTTTGCTTCGCAGAGTTCTGAGACAATTGGAAGTTGCGCTTGAACAGAGTGTCATCGCGACACCAGAGAAGTGATGACGGATGTGTGTCAGTTGGCTGTGGTCCTCTGACCATGCATGGAAAGAAGCCTTGAGCAATGGCTTCGTCTCTGGACCGGGGTACGAGATTTTTGTACAATGCATCTCCCGATGGTCTCTTGATGGCACACTTTTCTGCATATTCCTTAGTGACGAAGCGGTATTGGAACCACTGCTCTGCCCAATATCTTTGAATCCATTGGATTCGTGTCTTGCGCTGGCCATAGCTCTCTTCAGGATCAGTTTGGTACATTTCTGCCAAGTCATCAGGCAGATCTTTAGACGTTTCACCACGTCTCTGTCTACCTCCCTTCCTTGCTGGTTTTTCTGCTGCCATGAAGCTTAACTTGGAAGGCTTCAAGAGATTCAAAGTCTTCAAAGGCTTCCTTTTGCTTGACCAACAGGAACTCGCTTCGGGAGAATTGATGTGACGCTGTAAGAACTCTGCAAATGAATGCAGACTATGAGAACCAAAAGATTCTCCCACGGACATGTACCTGTGACAGCATTAAGGTCCGAGGGAAGGGGAAGAGGTCATATGCATTCTCAGAAGATTTTGAAGATAAATCAGTTTAGAAGATATTGACCTCATCATGCGAGGACATTCACTTTATAGAAAAGAAGTTGGTTCCAGATTTGTACGAACCCATAGATCAGTACAAGTGAGGAATCTAACTACTTCATGAAGAACAAGTGAATATACTAGGCAAGTTATGAGATGCAGATAAGAGAGATGAAACTTGTGTGAATAGAAACTTCTTATGGCAGAAAGTGACTGAGCCATAGGATCAAAAGAGGCTGTAAAAAGAGGTTTTATTTACCACACTTGGAACTGCTAGACGAAGTGAGAGTTGAGGCCGAGCAGTTCGATCCTCCGTGCCCTAACTTGGCGACGGAAGACACCTACGGCGACGGCGGACAGACCGATGTCCGCAGTCGGCGTGAAAACGGCGTCGGAGAGGTTGCGGCAGTGAAGCACTTCGTCGCCGGCGTCGTTGAGAGTTAGCGGTGGCGCTAGGGTTCGTGCGAGGGTGGAAGAAGGGATAATGACCGCAGTGAATCGTGTATTTATAGGGATAGGGGCGGCACTGCGCTATTACTCAGGTGCCCCTGGCGATTCGCATCTGATCAGTACGTGGCCAGCATGCGGTATTGTGGGGGCAGTTCCACATCCCATGCACGCCTTGTTTGTCGGGTGTCGTTCCTACTTCTCCGGATTTCTTGTTGATGTAATAACATTGAAAACGGTTTTAAAGTTTGTCTCTGTGTCTTCTGCTGACAAGGATGCAGTGAAGACATTCGACAGTTTCAATTGAATGCATACGACTTGGAGAGATAGAGTTTGAGGTAGGAAGGATGGAGAGGTTGGGGTCCGATCACATTCACTTAGTTCAAAAGATTCAAACAAGAAGACATAGCTATAAGTGAATGCTGTAGAGGACAAAACACCAGTACATATATATAATCAACATAGTGAAGATAATCATGAAGACATGTTGAGATTGAAGCCAAACCAAATGTGAAGACATAGCAAATGTAACGCCATGAGTGAAACACTTCAAACAGAAAATTTGGTGGTGGCGTTACCCACCGTATAGGAAGTATTAGACCCAGACACGGCGCACAATTATCGTGGCGCTCCGAAGTCAAATTCCATGTTAATGTATTCACACTTGGAATGTATGTCTTCATTGATTGAAGATATATGTTACTTCGTGTGTTAAACATCTAAGTCATCAACATGCATAAGTGTTAGGATGTGTGCCTGATCACAGGACATTTGAGGATTCCAAGATATTTAGCTCACACCGTAACTTGCAAAATCTCTTCTCATCCAAGGGCTTGGTGAAGATATCTGCCAATTGCTCTTCAGTGTTGACGTGTATGATATCAATGTCTTCCTTTGCAACATGATCTCTGAGAAAATGATGACGAATTTCAATGTGCTTTGTCTTCGAGTGCTGAACTGGGTTGTTGGCGATCTTGATGGCGCTTTCGTTGTCGCAGTAAAGTGGCACTTGCTTCAGATGAATGCCATAATCCTTGAGGGTTTGCTTCATCCATAGAAGCTGAGCGCAGCAGGATCCAGCAGCAATGTATTCAGATTCAGCAGTGGAGAGAGATACACAGTTCTGCTTCTTTGAAGACCAACATACAAGTGATCGGCCCAGAAAGTGACATGTGCCTGATGTGGACTTCCGATCAACCTTGTCACCAGCGTAATCAGCATCCGAAAATCCAACCAGATCAAACTCTGAGCCCTTTGGATACCATAACCCTAGAGTTGGGGTGTGAGCCAAATATCGAAGAATTCGCTTCACAGCTAAGTGATGCGACTCCTTTGGTGCCGCTTGGAATCGAGCACACATGCAAACACTAAGCATAATATCTGGCCTAGATGCACATAAATAAAGCAAAGAACCAATCATGGAGCGGTATACCTTTTGATCGAACTCTTTACCATTGTCATCAGGACCCAGATGATGTTTGGCTGGCATTGGTGTTGTGAAGCCTTTGCAGTCTTGCATACCGAACTTCTTCAGGCAATCTTTGAGATACTTTTCTTGAGATATGAAGATGCCATTGCGTTGTTGCCGTATCTGAAGACCGAGGAAGAATTTCAGCTCCCCCATCATAGACATCTGATATTGCTCTTGCATCATATATCCGAACTCCTCACTGTACTTCTGATTGGTGCAGCCGAAGATAATGTCATCCACATATATTTGGCACACAAACAGTTCACCATCATATGTCTTCATGAAGAGAGTGGGATCTAGGGAACCAGGTATGAAGCCTTTGCTCTTCAGGAAGTATTTGAGTGTATCATACCAGGCCCGAGGGGCTTGTTTGAGGCCATATAGTGCCTTATTGAGCTTGTAAACCATGTCAGGATGTTTTGGATCTTCAAACCCAGGTGGTTGTGCAACATACACTTCTTCTTCAATTTTGCCATTGAGAAAGGCACTCTTCACATCCATTTGATACAGAATTATGTTGTGATGATTTGCATAGGCCAGCAGTATACGGATGGCTTCAAGTCTGGCCACAGGAGCAAATGTTTCATCGAAGTCAATGCCTTCCACTTGAGTATATCCTTGAGCAACGAGACGAGCCTTGTTTCTGACGATTTGACCATGCTCATCTTGCTTGTTGCGGTATATCCATTTGGTGCCTATTATGTTATGCTTTCGTGGATCAGGACGCTTAACCAACTCCCATACATTGTTCAGCTCAAACTATTGAAGCTCTTCTTGCATAGCTTGAATCCACTCAGGTTCCATAAAAGCTTCTTCAACTTTCTTGGGTTTTGTGATTGAGACGAATGCAAAGTGTCCGCAGAAATTTGCCAGTTGAGTTGCCCTTGAACGAGTCAGTGGACCAGGTGCATTGATGCTATCAATTATTCTGTCAATCTGCACTTCATTGGCAACAAGAGGATGTATGGGTTGAAGACTTTGCTCTGGCTGATCTATGTTGTCATGGGGAGGAATGTCTTCAGGCTGAGCATTGTCTTCGTGTGAATCAGGTGCTGAGATGATAAGTTCTTCTTCAGGATGAGCTTCAGAAGGTATAATTTCTCCAGTTCCCATTAGCTTGATTGATTCACTGGCTGGAACTTCATCTAGCACATCTGGCAGTTGCTCTCTTTGTGACCCATTGGTCTCATCGAACCGCACATCCACTGTTTCAACCACTTTGTAGTGAAAGAGATTGAAGACTCTGTAGGAGTGCGAATCCTTTCCATATCCAAGCATAAAGCCCTCATGTGCTTTTGGAGCAAATTTTGAGGTGTGGTGAGGGTCCTTGATCCAGCATCTTGATCCAAATACTCTGAAGTAACTGACATTTGTCTTCTTGCCAGTTAGAAGTTCATAAGATGTCTTGTTCAGAAGCTTGTGAAGATAGACACGGTTGATTGTATGGCATGCAGTGTCAATGGCTTCAGTCCAGAATTTTCTTGGAGTCTTGTTCTCGTCTAACATTGTTCTGGCCATCTCAATGAGTGTTCTGTTCTTGCGTTCGACGATGCCATTCTGCTGTGGCGTGTACGGAGCTGAGAATTCATGAGTGATGCCCAATGTATCAAGATATGTGTCAAGGCCGGTGTTCTTGAATTCAATGCCATTGTCACTTCTGATGTGCTTAATCTTGGCGCCATAATTGTTCATAGCCCGATTTGCTAAGCGTCTGAAGACATCCTGCACTTCAGTCTTGTAAAGGATTATGTGCACCCAAGTATATCTAGAGTAATCATCAACAATGACGAAGCCATAGAGGCAAGCAGTAGTGGAAAAAGTTGAGTAGTGAGTGGGACCAAAGAGATCCATGTGAAGCAGTTCGAAGGGTTGAGTAGTGGTCATGATTGTCTTCGAAGGATGTTTTGCCCTTGTCATCTTTCCTGCTTCACAGGCACCGCATAAGTGATCTTTCTTGAACTTGACGCCCTCGATGCCTATGACATGCTTCTTCTTCGCAAGGGTGTGGAGGTTCCTCATGCCAGCATGCCCAAGCCTTCGATGCCAAAGCCAGCATTCTGAAGCCTTTGCAAGAAGACATACTGCAAGCTGTGGCCCTGCTGAGAAATCTACCACGTACAAATCATCTTTCCGATACCCTTCAAACACTAGAGACTTTTCAGATTCCATTAGTACCAGGCAACGATATTTTCCAAAGATTACAATCATGTTCAGATCGCAAAGCATTGAGACAGACATTAAGTTGAAGCCAAGGGATTCAACAAACATGACTTTATCCATGTGTTGATCCTTTGAGATTGCAACTCTACCTAGACCCAATACCTTACTTTTACGAGTGTCAGCAAATGTGATGTGGCTCTTGTCAGATGGACGTAAGGTTGAGTCCATAAAGAGACTTCTTTTGCCAGTCATGTGATTTGTACACCCACTGTCAATAATCCATTCTGAAGACTCTGAAGTCACTGGTGTCATACCCTACAGTGCAGTTAGGGGGATAGGCTTCACGAAGAGTATTGTGAAGCAAAAACATTTGACGAACCAGTGGATTATGAAAACTTAGATCCAGGTTAGGACAAGTAGGGAGAGTAGCATGCGATTCAGGTATGAAATACATAGTGATGCCATTCGGGCATTTGATCTTGCGCCCCACAAGATTTTTAAGGTCCCCAGCAATAGCGTCAGAAGATTTTGGTTTTCTGCTGGAGACCTTTCCCTGCAAAAGAGAGTTAAGCTTTCTTAACCACCCACATCTTCAAGGGTGGCTTAGAAGCAATAAGTCTAAGTGCAGCATCTGAGAATTTTGGCTTTGGAGCCCTGGCAAATAGTTTAGCAGGCGGGCAATAGTACTCATAAGAATAAGCAGAATAGTTCTTGGTCATATGAGCATGACGGTTTGAAGAACCGCTCTCACATGCCTGAGCATGGTTTCCCTGCAAAACATTTGCGTTAGTGCGACTCAGGTGAGTCCTCTGCCTGTATGAAGCCTTTGGACCATATGAAGCCTTTGGTCTGAGGTTTGTCTTCTTCATGTGAGATGTCATGAGGACATTCACAGGAAGATTCTCCAGACACGTTTTTGGAACCTAGATCTTCTTCATAGGCGGTCCATTCCTGCAGTTAGTACCAATGTACCTGGCAAATACTCCACCATTCTGATTTTTAAACAGTTTATAGTTTGCATCAAAGGATTCATCAATGATAATCGGATCAACACAAGTGAAGCCAGATAGATTGGATGGATCTGCTGAGGATTCCTTTGCAGCAACCCATGTGGTTTTGGGGTACTGCTCAGGTTTCCAGTAAGATCCATCTGCATTAATTTTCCTCACGAACCTAACACCCTCTTTCCTAGGGTTTCGGTTCAGAATCTGCTTCTTGAGGACATCACATAATGTCTGATGTCCTTTGAGACTTTTGTACATCCCTGTTTCAAGCAATGTCTTCAACCTAGCATTCTCATCAGCAATAGCAGTGGTATCCTCAGCAGAGGGGTTAGTTACCACTTCAACAGTTGAAGATATTGCAACAGCAGTAGCAGTGGAACATTCAGCAACAGAAGTAGCATTATCACGCTCAATGCATTTAAGGCATGGTGGTTCAAATCCTTCCTGAGCAGAACTGATCTGTTCGGCTCGAAGGGACTCATTTTCCTTTTGAAGATCTTCATGATCCGCTCTCAACTTCTCAAGATCTTGCTTCTTTTGAAGATAATCATAGGAAAGCTTTTCATGAGTAGTTGAGAGAGTCTCAAGACGATCTTCGAGTTCCTGATACTTAACATGAAGATTTTTTATGTCTTCAATTAAGGATTCAGAACGAGTCATTTCAGCACCCAACAGATCATCGCTTCTGTCTAACAGTTTTTGAATATGTTCCATGGCCTTTTGTTGTTCAGTTGCAATTTTAGCAAGTGTTTTGTAGCTGGGTTTTGAATCACAATCAGAGTCATCGTCACTGGATGTTTGATAGTGAGTAGTGCGTGTGTTTACCTTGGCACCACGTGCCATGAAGCAGTAGGTAGGAGTAGAGTCGTCCTTGTCATTTGCATCGGTGTTGGTGATGAAGTCATTGTCTTCAGTGTTGAAGATGGACTTGGTGACGTAGGCTGTAGCTAGACTAGCTATGCCTGAATCAGACTCCTCCTCAGACTCCACCTCTGCCTCCTCAGAAGCGGGCTCCTCCTCTGAATCCATTTCCTTGCCAACAAACGCATGAGCCTTGCCAGATGAACTCTTCTTGTGTGATGAAGACTTTGAGGAAGACTTGGAAGAAGACTTTGAGTATTTCTTCTTCTTATCGTCAGAGTCATATTCCTTGCTCTTCTTCTTCTTTCTGCTCTCATTGTCCCATTGTGGACACTCAGAGATGAAGTGTCCAGTTTTCTTGCACTTGTGACATGTTTTCTTCTTGTAGTCATGAGCAGAAGCTTCATCATTCCTTGAGCTTGATCGTGAAGACTTTCTGAAGCCTTTCTTCTTGGTGAATTTCTGGAACTTCTTTACTAGCATTGCAAGTTCCCTTCCAATGTCTTCAGGATCATCAGAACTGCTGTCAGATTCTTCTTCAGATGAGGACACAGCTTTTGCCTTCAAGGCACGAGTTCGCCCATAGTTTGGACCGTAGATATCTCTTTTCTCAGAAAGCTGAAACTCATGTGTGTTGAGCCTCTCAAGTATGTCAGACGGATCGAGTGTCTTGAAATCTGGACGTTCTTGAATCATCAGGGCTAGGATGTCAAACAAACTGTCAAGTGATCTCAGCAGCGTCTTGACGATTTCATGTTTGGTGATCTCAGTGGTGCCAAGGGCTTGAAGCTCATTTGCGATGTCAGTGAGCCGGTCAAATGTGTGCTGGACATTCTCATTGTCATTTCGCTTGAAGCGGTTGAAGAGGTTGCGAAGAACACTGATTCTCTGATCTCTCTAGGTTGAGATGCCTTCATTGACTTTGGAGAGCCAGTCCCAGACCAGCTTGGATGTCTTCAAGGCACTCACACGGCCGTACTGTCCCTTGGTCAGATGACCACAGATAATGTTCTTGGCAGTAGAGTCCAGTTGAGTGAACTTCTTGACATCAGCAGCAGTGACACCTTCTCCAACGTTGGGAACGCCGTTTTCAACGACATACCATAGGTCGACGTCAATGGCTTCAAGATGCATGCGCATCTTATTCTTCTAGTAGGGATATTCAGTTCCATCAAAGACGGGGCACGCAGGGGAGACTTTAATTATCCCTGCAGTCGACATAGCTAAAACTCCAGGTGGTTAAACCGAATCACACAGAACAAGGGAGCACCTTGCCATGATACCAATTCAAAGTGCGTTTTGAGCAACACGGAGCAAATGAGATGTTCGAAGAGCTGAAAATGGTTTTCCAAGCTCATGCCCGGGTCGAGAGATATGAAGTCTTCGACAAGTTCTTCAGCTGTAAGATGGAGGAAAATAGTTCTGTTAGTGAGCACATACTCTGAAAGTGCGTTATATCGAATAGAGGGGGGTGAATAGGCGATTTTTATGAAAGTCTTCAAAACGTGGAAGTTATGAAGACAAACAGAGTGAATAAGCCTATCACTATGCAGCGGAAGTTAGATTACACAAGGCAAGCCATAGTCAAGTATACAATATAGTGAAAGCACAGTGACAAACAGCTTCAGTGTAATGAGGATCATGTAGGAAGAAGTTATGAAGCCAAACACATCATACAGTCAAGTTGTGAAGACAGAAGATAAAGCAAGCATGCAATGGCTTCACAATGTGTATTGGTAAGTAAAGGGAGGTGAAGATGAAACCAGTGACACGCTGAAGACAATGATATGTTGGACCAGTTCCAGTTGCTGTGACAACTGTACGTCTGGTTGGAGCGGCTAGGTATTTAAACCAAAGGACACACAGTCCCGGACACCCAGTCCTGAACACGCAGCTCAGGACACCCAGTCCTCACCGTTTTCTCCTTGAGCTAAGGTCACACAGACCTCGCCCAATCACTCTGGTAAGTCTTCAAGGTAGACTCCCAAACCTTCATAGACTTCGTTCACCGGCGATCCACAATTTCTCTTGGATGCTCAGAACGCGACGCCTAACCGGCTGGAGGATGCACAGTCCTCAAGTGTAATAAGTCTTCAGATCACTCAGACAAGAAGACTTAAGTGATGCCCAATTACTCTGGCTCTAGGTGGTTAGGGCTTTTCTCCTCGCTAGGGATTTTCTCTCAAAGGCTTCGAGGTGGGTTGCTCTCAAACGACAAAAGCCGTGCACTGAAATCTGAGCAGCCAACCGTTTATGGTTGTAGGGGTGGACTATTTATAGCCACTTGGCAACTCGACCTGATTTATCCAAAATGACCCTGGGTCACTAAGGAACTGACACGTGTACCAACGGTCGAATTTCGAACTCACACGGCAACTTTACTTGGGCTACAAGTAAAGCTGACTTGTCTGACTCTGGACAAGATTGTCTCTCATTGTCTTCACTCGAAGAAATAGGATTTGAATTAGGCATCACTTCAGTCATCCTGACTGGTTCTCTTGGACCCCACTTAACAGTACGGTGGTTCCTATGACACAACATGAATGAAGTAAAACTACGAAGGATCTAAGTCTTCGAGTTCCATAAGCTTCATGGGGAGTCTTCACATGTCATTGTCTTCGACATGAATGTCTTCATAAACCACCATTGTCTTCAATGTCTTCGTACATTTTTAGGGGTCATCTCTGGTAGCTAAACCGAATCAATGAGGGACTTCTACCTGTGTTATCCTGCAATTCTCACAAACACATTAGTCCCTCAACTAGGTTTGTCGTCAATACTCCAAAACCAACTAGGGGTGGCACTAGATGCACTTACATACTCAGAATGTCTGGGTTGCATAACCGCTTGACTCAGCTGGGAGTTAATCTCCTGGATGACGCGGTCATTGACAAAATCCTTCAGTCGCTTCCACCAAGCTACAAGAGCTTTGTGATGAACTTCAATATGCAGGGGATGGAAAAAGACCATTCCTGAGGTATATTCAATGCTGAAATCAGTAGAGGTAGAAGTCAAAAGGGAACATCAAGTGTTGATGGTGAATAAAACCACTAAGTTCAAGAAAGGCAAGGGTGAGAAGAACTTGAAGAAGGACAACAAGGGAGTTGCCGCGCCCGGTAAGCAAGCTGCCGGGAAGAAGCCAAAGAACGGACCCAAGCCCGAGACTGAGTGTTTTTATTGCAAGGGAAGTGGTCACTGGAAGCGGAACTACCCCAAATACTTAGCGGACAAGAAGGCCGGCAACACAAAAGGTATATGTGATATACATGTAATTGATGTGTACCTTACCAGTACCCGTAGTAGCTCCTGGGTATTTGATACCAGTGCGGTTGCTCACATTTGTAACTCAAAGCAGGAGCTGCGGAATAAGCGGAGACTGGCGAAGGATGAGGTGACGATGCATGTCGAGAATGGTTCCAAGGTCGATGTGATCGCCGTCGGCACGCTACCTCTACATTTACCAACGGGATTAGTTTTAAACCTCAATAATTGTTATTTAGTGCCAGCTTTGAGCATGAACATTGTATCAGGATCTCGTTTGATACGAGATGGCTACTCATTTAAATCCGAGAATAATGGTTGTTCTATTTATATGAGAGATATGTTTTATGGTCATGCTCCGATGGTGAATGGTTTATTCTTAATGAATCTCGAGCGTAATGCTACACATATTCATAGTGTGAATACCAAAAGATGTAAGGTTGATAATGATAGTCCCACATACTTGTGGCACTGCCGCCTTGGTCACATAGGTGTCAAACGCATGAAGAAGCTCCATGCAGATGGACTTTTAGAGTCTCTTGATTACGAATCATTTGACATGTGCGAACCATGCCTCATGGGTAAAATGACCAAGACTCCATTCTCAGGAACAAGGGAGCGAGCAACCAACTTATTGGAAATCATACATACTGATGTGTGCGGTCCAATGAGTGTTGAGGCTCGCGGTGGCTATCATTATGTTCTCACCCTCACTGATGACTTGAGTAGACATGGGTATGTCTACTTAATCAAACACAAGTCTGAGACCTTTGAAAAGTTCAAGGAATTTCAGAGTGAGGTTGAGAATCAACGTGACAGGAAAATCAAGTTCTTGCGATCAGATCACGGGGAAGAATACTTGAGTCACAAATTTGGCACACACTTAAGAAAATGTGGAATAGTTTCACAACTCATGCCGCCTGGAACACCTCAGCGTAATGGTGTGTCCGAACATCGTAATCGCACTCTATTAGATATGGTGCGATCTATGATGTCTCTTACTAATTTACCGCTGTCATTTTGGGGCTATGCTTTAGAGACTGCCGCATTCACTTTAAATAGGGCTCCGTCGAAATCTGTTGAGACGACACCATATGAATTATGGTTTGGGAAGAAACCTAAGCTGTCGTTTCTAAAAGTTTGGGGATGCGATGCTTATGTCAAGAAACTTCAACCTGAAAAGCTCGAACCCAAGTCAGAAAAATGCGTCTTCATAGGATACCCTAACGAAACTGTTGGGTATACCTTCTACCTCAGATCCGAAGGCAAGATCTTTGTTGCCAAGAACGGGTCCTTTCTAGAGAAAGAGTTTTTCTCGAAAGAAATAAGTGGGAGGAAGGTAGAACTTGATGAAGTACTACCTCTTGAACCGGTAAGTGGCGCAACTCAAGAAAATGTTCCTGAGGTGCCTGCACCGACTAGAGAGGAAGTTGATGATGGTGATCATGAAACTTCAGATCAAGTTGCTACTGAACTTCATAGGTCCACAAGGACACGTTCCGCACCACAGTGGTACAGCAACCCCGTCTTGGAAATCATGTTGTTAGACAACGGTGAACCTTCGAACTATGAAGAAGCGATGGCGGGCCCGGATTCTGACAAATGGCTGGAAGCCATGAAATCCGAGATAGGATCCATGTTGAAAACGAAGAATGAACTTTGACTGACTTGCCCGTTGATTGGCGAGCCATAGAAAATAAATGGATCTTTAAGAAGAAGACAGACGCGGATGGTAATGTGACCATCTATAAAGCTTGGCTTGTCGCTAAGGGTTATCAACAAGTTCAAGGGGTTGACTATGATGAGACTTTCTCACCCGTAGCGAAGCTGAAGTCCGTCCGAATCATGTTAGCAATTGCCGCATTCTATGATTATGAGATATGGCAAATGGACGTCAAAACGGCATTCCTTAATGGTTTCCTTAAGGAAGAATTGTATATGATGCAGCCGGAAGGTTTTGTCGATCCTAAGAATGCTGACAAGGTGTGCAAGCTCCAACGCTCGATTTATGGGCCGGTGCAAGCATCTCGGAGTTGGAACATTTGTTTTGATGACATGATCAAAGCGTTTGGGTTTATGCAGACTTATAGAGAAGCCTGCATTTACAAGAAAGTGAGTGGGAGCTCTGTAGCATTTCTCATATTGTATGTGGATGACATACTGTTGATGGGAAATGATATAGAATTCTTGGAGAGCATAAAGGCCTACTTGAACAAGTGTTTTTCAATGAAGGACCTTGGAGAAGCTGCTTATATATTAGGCATCAAAATCTATAGAGATAGATCGAGACGCCTCATTGGTCTTTCACAGAGTACATACCTTGACAAGATATTGAAGAAGTTCAAAATGGATAGGTCAAAGCAGGGGTTCTTGCCTGTATTGCAAGGTACGAGATTGAGCACGGCTCAATGCCTGACCATGACAGAAGATAGAGAAAAGATGAGTGTCGTCCCCTATGCCTTGGCCATAGGGTCTATCATGTATGCTATGCTGTGTACCAGACCTAATGTAAACCTTGCCGTAAGTTTGGTAGGAAGGTACCAAAGTAATCCCGGCATGGAACACCGGACAGCGGTCAAGAATATCCTGAAGTACCTGAAAAGGACCAAGGAAATGTTTCTCGTTTATGGAGTTGACGAAGATCTCGTCGTAAAGGGTTACGTTGATGCTAGCTTCGACACAGATCTGGATGACTCTAAGTCACAAACCGGATATGTGTATATTTTGAATGGTGGGGTAGTAAGTTGGTGCAGTTGCAAGCAAAGCATTGTGGCGGGATCTACATGTGAAGAGGAGTACATGGCAGCCTCGGAGGCAACACAAGAAGCAGTCTGGGTGAAGGAGTTCATTACCGACCTAGGAGTCATACCCAATGCGTCGGGCCCGATGACTCTCTTCTGTGACAACACTGGAGCTATTGCCCTTGCCAAGGAGCCCAGGTTTCACAGGAAGACCAGGCATATCAAGCGTCGCTTCAACTCCATTCGTGAAAGTGTTCAAAATGGAGACATAGAGATTTGTAAAGTACATACGGACCTTAATATGGCAGATCCATTGACTAAACCTCTCCCTAGAGCAAAACATGATCAACACCAGAACTGCATGGGTGTTCAATTCATCACAATGTAACTAGACTATTGACTCTAGTGCAAGTGGGAGACTGTTGGAAATATGCCCTAGAGGCAATAATAAAATGGTTATTATTATATTTCTTTGTTCATGATAATTGTCTATTGTTCATGCTATAATTGTGCTATACGGAAATCGTAATACATGTGTGAATACATAGACCACAACACGTCCCTAGTGAGCCTCTAGTTGACTAGCTTCTTAATCAAAAGATAGTCATGGTTTCCTGACTATGGATGTCATTGATAACGGGATCACATCATTAGGAGAATGATGTGATGGACAAGACCCAATCCTAAGCATAGCTCAAAGATCGTGTAGTTCGTTTGCTGTAGCTTTTTTGAATGTCAAGTATCATTTCCTTAGACCATGAGATTGTGCAACTCCCGGAAACCGTAGGAGTGCCTTGGGTGTGCCAAACGTCACAACGTAACTGGGTGACTATAAAGGTACATTACAGGTATCTCCGAAAGTGTCTGTTGGGTTGGCACGAATCGAGACTGGGATTTGTCACTTCGTATGATGGAGAGGTATCTCTGGGCCCACTTGGTAATGCGTCATCATAATGAGCTCAATGTGATCAAGTGTTTGATCACGGGATCATGCATTACGGTACGAGTAAAGTGACTTGCTGGTAATGAGACTAAACAAGGTAATGGGATACTGACGATCGAGTCTCTGGCAAGTAACGTACCGATTGACAAAGGGAATTGTATACGGATTGATTGAATCCTCGACATCTTGGTTCATCCAATGAGATCATCGTGGAGCATGTGGGAGCCAACATGGCTATCCAGATCCCGCTGTTGGTTATTGACCGGAGAGGCTTCTCGGTCATGTCTGCATGTCTCCCGAACCCATATGGTCTATACACTTAAGGTTCCATGACGCTAGGGTTGTAGAGATATTAGCATACGGTAACCCGAAAGTTGTTCGGAGTCCCGGATGAGATCCCGGACGTCATGAGGAGTTCCGGAATGGCCCGGAGGTAAAGATTTATATATAGGAAGTCCAGTTTCGGGCATCGGGAAGGTTTCGGGGGTCATCGGTATTGTACCGGGACCACCAGAAGGGTCCCGGGGGTCCACTGGGTGGGGCCACCTATCCCGGAGGGCCCCATGGGCTGAAGTGGGAGGGAAACCAGCCCCTAGTGGGCTGGTGCGCCCCCCTTGGGCCTCCCCCTGCGCCTAGGGTTGGAAACCCTAGGGGTGGGGGGCGCCACCCTTGCCTTGGGGGGCAAGGCACCCCTTTAGCCGCTGCCCCCCTAGGAGATTGGATCTCCTAGGGCCGGCGCCCCCCCTAGGCACCCTATATATAGTGGGGGGAGGGAGGGCTGCGCACCCAAGCCCCTGTCCTTTCCTTCTCCCTCCCGTGACAGTCCTCCATCTCCCTGCACTTAGTGAAGCCCTGCCGATATCACCGTTGCTTCCACCACCACGTTGTCGTGCTGCTGGATCTTCATCAACCTCTCCTTCCCCCTTGCTACATCAAGTAGGAGGAGATGTCTTCCCAACCGTACGTGTGTTGAACGCGGAGGTGCCGTTCGTTCGGCACTAGGTCATCGGTGATTTGAATCACGTCGAGTACGACTCCATCATCCCCGTTCTCTTGAACGCTTCCGCTTGTGATCTACAAGGGTATGTAGATGCACTCCTCTCTCCCTCGTTGCTAGATGGCTCCATAGATTGATCTTGGTGATGCGTAGAAAATTTTAAAATTCTGCTACGTTCCCCAACAGAGAGGACGAGGGAGGCGTGGCGATGCTCGTGGACACGTCGGAGAGGCTCGGGGATGGCTATGGCTGCGGCTATGGCGAACGGCGGCCACGGGCACGCTCGGGTGTGGCGCGGGAGAGAGCCGAGGAGGGGGGAGAAACACGGGAGAGAGTGAGGGAGGTCCAGGGGGTGCGTGGCCTCGCGAGGGAGGTCCAGGGCGACGAGGGAGCACGCAGGCAGGGTGGAGGTAGCCGACGTGTGGCTGCGCGCACCGGGCACGCGCCCCTGCCTACTGGCGCAAGGAGGGAGGCGAGAGGAGGCGCCAGGTGGGCTGGGCCAGTGAGGTGGGCCGGCTACAGGTAGGTGGGCCAGGTTATTCTTCTCTCTCTCTCTCTTATTTCTGTTTCAGTTTTTCTATTACTTTTATTTTGTTTTGAATTAGTAAAAATACTAATTCATTTTGAAAAATCTTGAAAATTATTGTGGCATATGTTTGGGTTATTTCCAACAACCTTAAAATACTTTCAAGATTATCTGGGCATTTAAAATTATTTATAGGATTTAAAAGTCCAAATGCAAATACTTATGATTTAATTCAAAAATCCATAAATGACCTAGAAAGGTGTGCACCATTTTTGTGAGAGGTTCTGTCACACCCTGTTTTTCATGCCACTACACTTAAGCTAACAATCATGATAAAATGTGGTTTGACAAAAACTTTTGAGTGTTTCAGACCTTGCCTTGATTGGATTTTGTTTGTTGTTTGCAAGTGCTCTAAAAATCAAATTAATCCTCCAACTCTTATACTCCTTCTCCTTGATCCAAAACCTTGCCCAATGCTCATGCCATGTGTGTAGGACATAAAAACAATTTCTTGAAAAAATATTTTGGCCAAAAAGTATTTTATAAATTAGGTTTTCCAAAAACCCCTGAATTGAGACTTGAACTACAAGTACTTAATTAAGGGTGTGAAAAATCTTTCAAAAAGTATATTTGAATCCTATTAGATATAGGACTCCCATAAACCACAAAAATATAATTTTAAAATTTATTTTCCTATTTTATTTAAAAGCTTTTTCTTAAGGCCAGAAATGGTCTTTAATAGGGAAAAATTATTTTATTGTTTCAAAAATATTTGACAAAAATCTAGAGAAACTCAGTGGACATACATTGTCCATATATAAGAGTTTCAACACATGGTCATGTTCAAAATAATGGTAAAATCCCTCAAAATAAGCTTTTGAAATATTTACAAAGGAAATATTCTCCAAAAATTCCAAGAAAATTCTAGCATGTCACATATGACATGTTTGATGATCTTGCCAAGTCTCATGTCATGGAGAATATAATAACCCCATGAAACCCTCTCAAAACCACTTCTGTCCTTTTTCAAGTTTGAAGAACTTTACATTATCAAACATGTCCAAATGTTCTCAAACCTTGTGAATATGCTCAAATGGTCTAATTATTCATCTAGACCAAATGGAACAAGTTGGAGAGAATGTTATATTGATCAAAGTGCCCCAAAACCCTCTCTGTCTAGAACCAAATTTGAACAAGTTTACATTGGCAACTTTCTCATTTTGACCCCAACTTTCGTGGACATGTTCAGAACCTTAAATTATGACACTACACCAAGTGGTGCATCAAGGAGAATAGCTTTGCATGACTAAATCTTGGAGAGTCCATTTCTGTTGATTTCTAGGGTTTAAAAAAGTTGCATTGGCAACTTTGCCCAAATGAACTCAATCTTGGTGGAACTTCTTATTTTCTCATGCCATTTCACCCTGTGGAGTCTCATGACAAATGGAAATCATCTACTTGCCCAAACCATTATCAAACTCCTTCTGACACTTTACCAAAATTCCTTTTTGGACCTCTTCCACTAATCTACATGGCCTCAACTTTTTACCACAGCTACTCCTAGTAACCGTCTACCTCTATCAAGACTTGCCAGCCCATAGCTCAATGGTTGAGGGGTGAAACATCACCATTTACCCTTCTGGACAACATCATTCTTCTTCTTTCTCACCACCCTCCTCATTCCAGTGGCCCTCCATGGCATCCAATGCCCCTCCCACATTATTTACTACCCCCTAGAGCTACCAGACACACTTGGCCGCGCCCACATTGCCAAAAAATGGCCATGCCGGCCACACACACGCGCTCTGGAGCGTGCTACAGTGCGCTCCCGCACTATAGCCGCCCCTTGCCAACCACCTCCGGCCATCTCGGGCCTCCTCAGCGCGCCTGACGAGATGCCTCGATGTCCGAGACACGGCAGCTAGTCGGCCCCCTTCTTCCTCTCTCTCCTGCCCCTGCTCGCATGCGCACCATGGCCGCCCGAGAGCTCCAATAAACACGCTCACACGCGCGCTGCCCTGACGCTTCCCCGCTCCTTCTCTCCCTTCCTCTGGGTGTAGACCACCCCTACAAACACCCCGGACACGCCCACGTGAGCCCCGTGGCTTGCAGCGACGGCAACAGCCTCGCCAGTGTATGAGCTCACGGTGCACCATCGCCCCGCCATGAAAGGCCACCTCGAGCCCTCTCTGGCATCTGTTCGCTCCCTCTCCCTCCTGTGAATCACCTCGACCAGCTCACTCCTCTCCCCGTGCCCTCCTTGCACCTCTATGGCCGGAGCCGAGCCGCCGACCGCCGCCAAAATTCTGGCGCCTTAACCCCTCTCTCTTTCCCCAAGCCATTCCAGAACCCTCTCCTCACCACCGTTGATCCACCCCGGGATCCATTTCGTCCCATCCCTCTTCGCATCGCCGTCCTCATCTTCACCGTCGCCGGCCTCTGCCACAGCCGATGTTGCGCTCGCAGCCAACCGCCCTTGAGGTCGTGGCGCACCTCTCCGGATGTGGCGTGACCCCCTGAACCCGCCGGTGTGCTGGGCGTCGCCGGAGGTAGCCGGGACCACCGGGGGGAAACGCCGGTGCCAGCTCTGCCTGGCCTCCCCCGCCTCTGCTCTGTTCAAGCAGGAGGTAGCCGACGGCCTGAGTGCTGGGCCCCGCGCGTCAGTGACCCAGTAGGAGGGCCCCGCCCGTTTAAGTGGAAACGGCGTCAGGCGAACCCGTTTACCCCGCGCGAAGGCATACTAGAGGAAAGCCGCTTTTGACGTCGCCCGAGCACCGCGTGGCTGAGCCACTGGGCCGGCCAAGTGGCTATCCTGCGCCCTGTGCACGCTTTAGGTAAACGCTAAACCTTTTTCCTTTTTCTTTTCCAACGAACTTCTAAAATCCATAATCAAATCATTTGAACTCCAAATTTGATGATTCAAATTTCTGCTGACTCAATAAATCAAGATCTATTTAATGAGCCACGGTAAACATTTTTACCCTGCCTAGTTTCGCCTGGATCTATAAAAAAGTCACTTAGCCACATAAGTCCACTTCAAAAATCCATTTCAACTCCAAATCAAGTGAAACCAATTTCTAAACGTTTCTAAAATCATGACTGATTTAATGGGTGCTTTTACTCATTTTTATAAAAAGGCATTCTATAGAAAACTTGCAGATCCATTTAAATACCTTATATCCTTCATATTGAAATGTTCCAAAATATTCACTTATCCAATTCCATTGAAATCACTTTGGTCATTCCTCGTATGACCAGAGGTATCCTAGAAAAGTCCAACTCACATTTTTAGAGAACTTTTATTTTTGCCTTGTTGTGTCTCTTATTGTGATTGTTTCCAATGTTAGTTGACGAATTAGATGGAATACTCGGAGATGGACCAGAAGACTTGAAGACTCTGATGAACCAGGCAAGAAGCCCTTTGAACATGTCTATGAAACCCTTTTTATGCATGACATATAGCACCATACTGTTGTTGCAACGGAATCATGATGAGGTGGAACCACTTTGATGGGTTGCCTCTATTACTTCCTCGTTGAAACTTGCATTGTGCATGACCCTACCTCCTTATGAGGGTTATGCCGGTGGGAGTAGATAGGATGCTAAAGTAGTGCTACTTAAAAAGGGACGGGAATTTGCATGGTGATGGAGACATAGTATTTTCAAAAGACTTTTCGAAAACCCCCATCGGGTGCCACTTATGCCCGGGGGAGATGATGAGTTGGGTAACCACTTGATGACGAAGTGGTGTACCGAGGCAAGTGTGTGTGTTGTTTTTCAAAACGGATTGATTTAAGTTGCTACCGTTATTCCAACCTTACATGCGCAACCACTCTACCCTTGTATGGGAAAGGGCATTATTTATTACCTAGGCCGATACTAGCTTGGAGCCCGCATTACTAGTGACGGGAGAGTTGTTGGTGCACTCTCTCAGGACGGGGTCGTGCCAGGTAGGGCGGCCATGACTGTTTTCACAGGGCACCGGATACACCGTTGTGTCCCCTCTCGGATGTTACGATCTCGAGTGAGTCTCATATGATGTACATTGTGAGGATACAGAACAACGAGTGGACTCCATGTTAGTGTCGTCTAGGGAAAGATAGTGATTTGGTGCTTACCCCGGGTACTTGAGGTACCGCGGGTCGTGGATGACACGGAAGTTCCCCGGCTCTTGTGGGTAAAGTGTGCAACCTCTGCAGAGAGTAAAACTATTCGAATAGCCCTGTCCACAGTCAAGGACAGTTGGGTAACCGCTCTTGGGCTACGTCCACTTGTTTACAAACCAGTATGTGTGGGAAGTACTTCTTGGGTCAAGTCAAAGGACTTGACATGAATGAGTTGGGTTGGAGCCCACTCCCTTTATGTTGATATGTGTAACCAGCCCCTATGGTTACTTGAATCCATATGATGCATGGTTTACCAATTATTGAACACGTCATATCATAACAAAAATTAGCTTTCTGCAAAAATTTACCGATGTCATGCATTGTTGTATCTTGAGCCAAAACATGGGTTGCTTGCGAGTACATTCAAAGTACTCATTGGCTTGCCACTGGTTATTTTATTGGCCAGGCATGAAAGAACATGATATGAAGAAGAATACTTCGGTGACGAACATGCGAGCTAGGACGCTTCCCAGTCAGAATGCATGTAGGGTTAAGGCAGATGGCATGGGTCCAAGTTATCGACGGAGATTTCCGCTGCAAAGTTATACTCAAGACTTGACCATAATGGTCATAATTTATGTAAGGTGGTATGTATGGGTGTAAGACTCTTGTTATTCAGCTTCGGTGTGTTCAGTGAGCATTGATCTCTGGGATCACTGTACACGTGCATTCGGTGATCACGACTTATGAGTCGGTGTCCCCACATAGCTGGTATCAGAGCCATCCTGACTGTAGGAAGCCTGAGTTAGCATGGTCGTTAGTTAGGGTAAAACTATTTCCAAAACTATTACAAGTTTTCAAAACTATCTATACTTCTCTTCCCTTCTCAGTTTTTCAAAAACTAAGGTATACTTTCCCCATCGATCTCTTCCCTTCAAAACTATTGCAAACGGTCGCTAGCACCCTCAAGCCCCTGACCACGGGATTCCTTGTAATCCTCGTGGATAGCCTAGAAGGAGTAAACCTTGCCAAATACTCACCCACCTCTTCTGAACCCAAGATTCGCGACACCACAACAAGACGCTGCCAATAGAAGATACGCCTTTGAAGAATGAGGACATGAAGACCCAGAGGATGGTGACACCTTTGAATTTACCCCAGGATGATGCAACCTTGTCCTATGATGATCAGGGTGTAAGATATGCAAGACCATGATAGACATCGCTAATAGAGCAATCATGTCCTTACCGTGGTTGTATCGGCAACCACGAGTGGATGAGAACCTCGCCATTTGGCCTGCCTCACTATAGTGAGTAGGAAAACGGTTCTCTTCATCCCCTGCTCTTGGTGTCGATGTTTTCATCAACGTAACCGACATGTTGGACCTCTATTATGCCTTGTTAATGTCATTGCATAAAGGATTACCTACCTGGTACCGTCGACGCCTTAGAAGGCAAAAGGGGTCGTCATGATTAAGAAGACAACATAAGACCGAGTCAATGCCTGCTACGAGGAGCCACCTTCACCCCATCACTTCAAAAGGCGAGAAGTTGTTGAATACTCTTCAGGCTCAACCCAGATTGTTTCATCGAACAACTACAAGAGACGTAGCAACACCTGAGGAAAACTCAGAAGACTGCATGAGGCACAAGGCACGACTACTGAGTCCGAGAACCCCTAGGGTAGGATGAGTCGTGTACCCCCCCTATGTGCAGTCGAGTCCGTATGATGGTTCAAATAGAACCATGATTGTGTGTTGCTTGTTTTTATTTAATTGTGCTTTGATATCAGCCACCCTTTTGCCCTAGGCAACTAGTATGCGGCTATATCACCTGCCTTATTTTATTGTTTGTGTTTGGCCCTTTCAGCCCTTGTTTGTTTGCACTTGCACTATAGAACCCCCTTTAGGCATTCCCCTCCTCTATGCTACTTTTCCCTCTCATCTCTCTCCTCAACTGAAGACCAGCAAGACAAGCTAGACCAAGGATTCTACCTCGGCAACCAACTAGCAATGAAGACTTAGTGCAACCCCGTAGAATTATATTTAACCCTCCAGACGAAACCCATTCCTAGACCCTTCGAGACTTCACAAGATACCCCAGCTCGAGTCCTTAACCACGTGCTTAACCCACAGAATTGCAAGAGAACCTGTTAAGCCTCCGCAACCTTGCTTATCACTAGGTTCATTATGGAACTAGTGGACATAGTGAACGAGCACATTATCATCCTAAAATAGCACTAGAACTGACGATGCCATAGGAAAGACCAAATTGAGGATATAGGACAATTGGCATATGAGAAAGTGTGCTCAAGGATGGGATGATAAACATTCACTCACACACTAGAATCCTTGAAACCCTTACACCCTACCAAGCCACAACACGGTCGGATCCCGACCTTGGGCTTTGGCTCTAGATCAATAAGACCTTGGCCAATACTCAACCGTGACCACCACCAATGCCTCAGCCCACTTTACGTACCCCATAAACTTTGTGGTGCTTGGACAAGTTAGTTGTCATCTTTATTTAATGACATAATTGTCTACCCGAAGACGAAAGAAGAGTCGTTCAACTGATCAGAGAACATTTGAGGACCGCCATGTCAAGGAGCAAGAACTACACCAACCGTCGTCGTAAAGAAGAAAACTTCCACGTCGAAGACCATGTGTTTAGACAAGCCAGTCCTCTAGAAGGAACCAATCATTTCCATGTCAAAAGGAAGCTCACACCAAGATTTAACAACCCCCGCCGAGATTGCTATGAGATGAAAGAGAAGACAGTTGCCAGCTGGAGTTACCACCTGAGTTACCCACTATGCACAACGTTTTCCCACACATCACAACCCTAGAAGTGTTTCCAACTTCCTGATAAGCCCGATCTCTACGAGGACATCGATCACCGAGCCATCGACCTCCAGCCCAATATGACCTACGTGAGAGACCCCAATTGCAATCTGGATCAAGCAGGACGACAAACATGAAGCCATGCCATCGAGAACTTCAAGGTTCAATGGAGCACCAAACGGAAGCAGAAGCAGTATGAGGACGTGAAGGCTACCCCAAATCCAAGTTTCCGTATCCCTTTCCGTGCCTAGTCCGGGAATCTCGGGGACGAGATTCTTGTAAGGGGGTAGGTCTGTCACACCCTGTTTTTCATGCCACTACACTTAAGCTAACAATCATGATAAAATGTGGTTTGACAAAAACTTTTGAGTGTTTTAGACCTTGCCTTGATTGGATTTTGTTTGTTGTTTGTAAGTGCTCTAAAAATCAAATAAATCCTCCAACTCTTATACTCCTTCTCCTTGATCCAAAACCTTGCCCAATGCTCATGCCATGTGTGTAGGAAATCAAAACAATTTCTTGCAAAAATATTTTGGCCAAAAAGTATTTTATAAATTAGGTTTTCCAAAAACCCCTGAATTGAGACTTGAACTACAAGTACTTAATTAAGGGTGTGAAAAATCTTTCAAAAAGTATATTTGAATCCTATTAGATATAGGACTCCCATAAACCACAAAAATATAATTTTAAAAGTTATTTTCCTATTTTATTTAAAAGCTTTTTCTTAAGGCCAGAAATGGTCTTTAATAGGGAAAAATTATTTTATTGTTTCAAAAATATTTGACAAAAACCTAGAGAAACTCAGTGGACATATATTGTCCATATATAAGAGTTTCAACACATGGCCATGTTCAAAATAATGGTAAAATCCCTCAAAAACCCTTTCTGGATATTTCAAGCTTTTGAAATATTTACAAAGGAAATATTCTCCAAAAATTCCAAGCAAATTCTAGCATGTCACATATGACATGTTTGATGATCTTGCCAAGTCTCATGTCATGTTGAATATAATAACCCCATGAAACCATCTCAAAACCACTTTTGTCCTTTTTCAAGTTTGAAGAACTTTACATTATCAAACATGTCCAAATGTTCTCAAACCTTGTGAACATGCTCAAATGGTCTAATTATTCATCTAGACCAAATGGCACAAGTTGGAGAGAATGTTATATTGATCAAAGTGCCCCAAAACCCTCTCTGTCCAGAACCGTATTTGAACAAGTTTACATTGGCAACTTTCTCATTTTGACCCCAACTTTCGTGGACATGTTGAGAACCTTAAATTATGACACTACACCAAGTGGTGCATCAAGGAGAATAGCTTTGCATGACTAAATCTTGGAGAGTCCATTTATGTTGATTTCTAGGGTTTACAAAAGTTGCATTGGCAACTTTGCCCAAATGAACTAAATGTTGGTGGAACCTCTTATTTTCTCATGGCATTTCACCCTGTAGAGTCCCATGACAAATGGAAATCATCTACTTGCCCAAACCATTATCAAACACCTTCTGACACTTTACCAAAATTCCTTTTTGGACCTCTTCCACTAATCTGCATGGCCTCAACTTTTTACCACAGCTACTCCTAGTTACCTTCTACCTCTATCAAGACTTGTCAGCCCATAGCTCACTGATTGAGGGGTGAAACATCACCATTTACCCTTCTGGACAACCGCATTCTTCTCCTTTGTCACCCCCTCCTCATTCCAGTGGCCCTCCATGGCATACAATGCCCCTCCCACATTATTTACTACCCCCTAAAGCTACCAGACACACTTGGGCGTGCCCACATTGCCAAAAAATGGCCATGCCGGCCACACACGTGCTCTGGAGTGCACTCCCGCACTGTAGCCGCCCCCTGCCAACCACCTCCGGCCACCTGGGGCCTCCTCAGTGCGCCCGACGAGACGCCTCGACATCTGAGACACGGCAGCTGGTCGGCCCCCTTTTTCCTCTCTATCCTGCCCCTGCTCGCAAGCGCACCATGGCCGCCCGAGAGCTCCAATAAGCACACTCACACGCGCGATGCCCTGACGCTTCCCCGCTCCTTCTCTCCCTTCCTCTGGGCGTAGACCACCCCTACAAACACCCCGGACACGCCCACGTGAGCCCCGTGGCTTGCAGCGACGGCAACAGCCTCGCCAGCGCATGAGCTCATGGTGCACCATCGCCCCTCCATAAAAGGCCACCCCGAGCCCTCTCTGGCATCTGTTCGCTCCCTCTCCCTCCTGTGAATGACCTTGACCAGCTCACTCCTCTCCCCGCGCCCTCCTTGCACCTCTATGGCCGGAGCCGAGCCGTCGACCGCCGCCAAAATTCCGGTGCCTTAACCCCTCTCTCTTTCCCCAAGCCATTCCAGAACCCTCTCCTCACCACCGTTGATCCACCCCGGGCTCCATTTCATCCCATCCCTCTTCGCATCGCCGTGCTCATCTTCACCGTCGCCGACCTCCGCCACGGCCGACGTTGCACTCGCAGCTGACCGCCCTCAAGGTCGTGGCGCACCTCTCCGGATGCGGCATGACCCCCTGAACCCGCCGGTGTGCTGGGCGTCGCCGGAGGTAGCCGGGACCGCCGGGGGGAAACACCGGCGCCCGCTCGGCCTCGCCTCCCCTGCCTCTGCTCTGTTCAAGTGGGAGGTAGGCGACGGCCTGAGTGCTGGGCCCCGCGCGTCAGTGACCCAGCAGGAGGGCCCCGCCCGTTTATGTGGAAACGACGTCAGGCGAACCCGTTTCCCCCACGCGAAGACGTCCTAGAGGAAACCCGCTTTTGACGTCGCCCGAGCGCCACATGGCTGAGCCACTGGGCCGGCCCAGTGGCTATCCTGCGCCCTATGCACGCTTTAGGTAAACCCTAAACCTTTTTCCTTTTTCTTTTCCAACGAACTTCTAAAATTCATAATCAAATCATTTGAACTCCAAATTTGATGATTCAAATTTCTGCTGACTCAATAAATCAAGATCTATTTAATGAGCCACAGTGAACATTTTTACCCTGCTTAGTTTCACCTAGATCTATAAAAAGGTCATTTAGCCACATAAGTCCACTTCAAAAATTCATTTCAACTCCAAATCCAACGAAACCAATTTCTAAACGTTTCTAAAATCATGCCTTATATCCTTCATATTGAAATGTTCCAAAATATTCACTTATCCAATTCCATTGAAATCACTTTGGTCATTCCTCATATGACCAGAGGTATCCTAGAAAAGTCCAACTCACATTTTTAGAGCACTTTTATTTTTGCCTTGTTGTGTCGCTTATTGTGATTGTTTTCAACGTTAGTTGACGAAGTAGACGGAATACTCGGAGATGGACTAGAAGACTTGAAGACTCTGATGAACCAGGCAAGCAGCCCTTTGACCATGTCTATGAAACCCTTTTTATGCATGACATATAGCACCATATTGTTGTTGCAATGGAATCATGATGAGGTGGAACCACTTTGATGGGTTGCCTCTATTACTTCCTCATTGATACTTGCATTGTGCATGACCCTACCTCCTTATGAGGGTTATGCCGGTGGGAGTAGATAGGATGCTAAAGTAGTGCTACGCAAAAAGGGACGGGAATATGCATGGTTATGGAGACATAGTATTTTCAAAAGACTTTTCAAAAAACCCCATCGGGTGCCACTTATGCCGAGGGAGATGATGAGTTGGGTAACCACTTGATGACGAAGTGGTGTACCGAGGCAAGTGTGTGTGTTGTTTTTCAAAACGGATTGGTTTAAGTTGCGACCGTTATTCCAACCTTACATGTGCAACCACTCTACCCTTGTATGGGAAAGGGCATTATTGATTACCTAGGCCGATACTAGCTTGGAGCCTGCATTACTAGTGACGGGAGAGTTGTTGGTGCGCTCTCTCGGGACGGGGTCATGCTAGGTAGGCCGGCCATGACTATTTTCACAGGGCACCGGATACACCGTTGTGTCCCCTCTCGGATGTTACGATCTCGAGTGAGTCTCGTATGATGTACATCGTGAGGATACAGAACAACGAGTGGACTCCATGTTAGTGTCGTCTAGGGAAAGATAGTGATCGGGTGCTTACCCCGGGTACTTGAGGTACCGCGGGTCGTGGATGACACGGAAGTTCCCCGGATCTTGTGGGTAAAGTGTGCAACCTCTGCAACGTGTAAAACTATTCGAATAGCCGTGTCCACAGTCAAGGACAGTTGGGTAACCGCTCTTGGGCTACGTCCACTTGTTTACAAACCAGTGTGTGTGGGAAGTACTTCTTGGGTCAAGTCAAAGGACTTGACATGAATGAGTTGGGTTGGAGCCCACTCCCTTTATGTTGATATGTGTAACCAGCCCCTATGGTTACTTGAATCCATATGATGCATGGTTTACCAGTTATTGAACATGTCATATCACAACAAAAATTAGCTTTCTGCAAAAAATTACCTATGTCATGCATTGTTGTATCTTGAGCCAAAACATGGGTTGCTTGCGAGTACATTCAAAGTACTCATTGTCTTTCCACTGGTTATTTTATTGGCCAGGCATGAAAGAACATGATATGAAGAAGAATACTTCGGTGACGAACATGCGAGCTAGGATGCTTCCCAGTAAGAATGCCTGTAGGGTTAAGGCAGATGGCATGGGTCCAAGTTATCGACGGAGATTTCCGCTGCAAAGTTATACTCAAGACTTGACCATAATGGTCATAATTTAGGTAAGACTGTATGTATAGATATAAGACTCTTGTTATTCAGCTTTTGTGTGTTTAGTGAGCATTGATCTCTGGGATCACTGTACACGTGCATTCGGTGATCACGACTTATGGGTCGGGGTCCCCACAGGTTCTAGTCCAATTCAAAAATGATGAACTTTTCTAAAGAGCATTCTGGGTTCTTGAAAATGTTTTTGAGTTGAACCTATTTGATTTAATTTTGGTGCTAGGGTTTATCATGCCCATTTTGACTTTAATTGAAAAATAAACATGATGCATGGATGCTTTAAGGCAACTAATGGCAAGCAAATTCTAGGGTTGTGACAAACCCAAAGAAGCTGGAGAGGGAAAGAAGAGAAAGGAAAGAGTCAAGAAGACCATTGCAAGAGTCATTGGCAAGCCCTCCATGATGAAAGATCCCTCTGAAGATGAAGAAGAAGAAGAGGTTGCTCCAGCACCCAAAGCTCAGAAGCTTATGGGAGATGCAATTAAATCAGGGGCTGCAACATCAAAGCCCAAGACAGCTCCCAAATCTCAAGCTCAGAAGCCTCCTAAGCCCAAGAGGAACACCAGAAGTATACCTGCTGAAGAAAAGAACAAGGCCCCAGTGCCTGAAGCTGAAGAAGAAGATGATGAGTCTCTTATATTGAGAAAATTGAAGCCCAATATTCCATACCACAATGATACTCATCCAGTCGCTGAATACATGCACATCAGAAAAGATGTTGGACTGAGATTGTGGAGAAAGTTTGATCCTTATGCTATGAGGAGAGGGACTGCAGTTGACTACAGGTTTCACACAAAGGAACAACAAGACTTTTTGTAACGGGCCAAGACCGGAGCTTCAGATGCCTTCCATGTTTTCTGAGATTTTGTCGTGTGTTTTGTTTGGTTCCTTGCATCATGTGCATTGCATCATGTCATCATGAAACCCGTTTTAAAACTCAACTAAATAAATTGCATGGATCTTCGGTCCATTTAAATCGAGGGAATTCACATGGTGATTCTCTTTATAACATATTCTTCCAATATTAGGGAGCTATATAAAAATATTCCATTCATGGGGAATTACCTTGACACACTTGCAAAATATTTCCCCATGCCTTTGTCCCATGCATCATCTCCTTCTCCTTTCCTTCTATTTCCTGTCTTTTGCTAGTCCCATTTTCCCCTTCTCTATTAATGCCCATTCTTTTCCTATAAATTCTAACCATGCAGGTGACGCAACCAAGCTCAAGGAGGAGCTCGATGAAGATCGTGTTTGTTGTGTTGTTTCATTTTTCCAGTTGATCAGTAGTGGAGCCCAGTCGGGGCGCTCGGGGATCTATTGCATTAGGGGTTGTCTTTCTTTATTTGGTTCCGTAGTCGGACCTTGATTGTATCTGGATGATGTAATGCTATATTTATGTATTGTGTGAAGTGGCGATTGTAAACCAACCTTTATCCCCTTCTTATTCAGTACATGGGATGTGTAAAGATTACCCCTCTTGTGACATGCCTACTATGCGGTTATGCCTCTAAGTCGTGCTCCGACACATGGGAGATATAGCCGCATTGTGGGTGTTATAAGTTGGTAATCAGAGCCTTCCCCGACTTAGGAGCCCCCTGCTTGACAAGAAGCCCATTGTGAGTGACATGAGATGGGTTGATTGGGAATTCATCCAGGAGAATGAAGAACACGTCCTAGGAGTTTATGCATGGCAGCTTCAAAGCATGTGGAGTAGATGAGTTTGCTGGACAAAGGCTCACAAAATGGAATGATGAGCTGATCATGCAGTTTTACTCCACTGCTCACTTTTACCCACATGAGAAGATCATTTGGATGTCAGAAGGTACTAGTTACCTGATACGTCTCCAACGTATCTATAATTTTTTATTGTTCCATGCTATTATATTATCTGTTGTGGATGTTAATGGGCTTTATTTTAAACTTTTATATTATTTTTGGGACTAACCTAATAACCGGAGGCCCAGCCCAAATTGATGTTTTTCCTATTTCAGTGTTTCGTAGAAAAGGAATATCAAACGGAGTCCAAACGGAATGAAACCTTCGGGAACGTGATTTTTGGAACAAACGTGATCCAGTGGACTTGGAGTGGACGTCAAGAAACAAACGAGGTGGCCACGAGGCAGGGGGAGCGTGCCTACGCCCCATGGGCGCGCCCTCCCCCCTCGTGGGCCCCTCGTGGCTCAACCAACCTACTTCTTCCTCCTATATATGTTCACATACCCCGCAAACATCTAGGAGCACCATGAAACCCTATTTCCACTGCCTCAACCTTCTGTACCCAAGAGATCCCATCTTGGGGCCTTTTATGGAGCTCCGCCAGAGGGGGCTTTGATCACGGAGGGCATCTACATCAACTCCATGGCCCCTCCGATGATGTGTGTGTAGTTTACCTCAGACCTTTGGGTCCATAGATATTAGCTAGATGGCTTGTTCTCTCTCTTTGGATCTCAATACAAAGTTCTCCTCAATCCTCTTGGAGATCTATTCGACGTAATCTTCTTTTGCGGCGTGTTTGTCGAGATCCGATGAATTGTGGATTTATGATCAAGATTATCTATGAACAATATTTGAATCTTCTCTGAATTCTTTTATGTATGATTGGTTATCTTTGCAAATCTCTTCGAATTATCAGTTTGGTTTGGCCTACTAGATTGATCTTTCTTGCAATGGGAGAAGTGCTTAGCTTTGGGTTCAATCTTGCGGTGCTCGATCCCAGTGACAGTAGGGGAAACAACACGTATTGTATTGTTGCCATAGAGGATAAAAACATGTGGTTTATATCATATTGCATGAGTTTATCCCTCTACATCATGTCATCTTGCTAAAAGCATTGCTCCGTTCTTATGAACTTAATACTCTAGAAGCATGCTGGATAGCGGTCGATGTGTGGAGTAATAGTAGTAGATGCAGGCAGAAGTCGGTCTACTTGTCACGGACGTGATGCCTATATACATGATCATACCTAGATATTCTCATAATTATGCTCAATTTTATCAATTGCTCGACAGTAATTTGTTTACCCACTGTAATACTTATGCTATCTTGAGAGAAGCCACTAGTGCAACCTATGTCCCCCGGGACTATTTTCCATCATATTAATCTCCCGTCAGCGAGCTATTTCTTCCGCCGTTTATTTTGATTTCTTTACTTTTAGTCTTTATCATAAAAATACAAAAAATATTATCTTATCCTCTCTATCAGATCTCACTTTTGCGAGTGGCCATGAAGGGATTGACAACCCCTTTATCGCGTTGGTTGCAAGGTTCTTATTTGTTTGTGTAGGTGCAAGGAACTTGAGCGTGGCCTCCTACTGGATTGATACCTTGGTTCTCAAAAACTGAGGGAAATACTTATGCTGCTTTGCTGCATCACCCTTTCCTCTTCAAGGGAAAACCAACACAGTTCTCAAGAGGTAGCAAGAAGGATTTCTGGCGCCTTTGCTGGGGAGTCTACGCACAAGTCAAGACATACCAAGTACCCATCACAAACTCGTATCACATTATTTGCCATTTGCCTCTCGTTTTCCTCTCCCCCACTTCACCCTTGCCATTTTATTCACCCACTTTTCCATTCACCTTCTTCCCGTATGTATCTTTGTTTGTGTTTCCATGTGCCTTCTATTTGCTTGCTAAAAATCTATTGATATGGATCCACTTAAAGTGTTCTACATGGATCATCTTTGATCCTTATGCGCTCGTGCTAAAACCCCAACTAGCCTAGTTGATGGGAAATCTTTAGATGAGCATGCTCATTGTGTGCATCACCGTTTGTCTGAAAAAGGGAGACTCTTATGGGATCAAATAAATAGATTGCTATGTTATGCTTGGAATCTTTGTGAAATTTGTGATCTTACTTGTTGCTCTAAGAACCCTAAAAACACCTCCCCTACCTATGTAAGTTTAATGATAATGGAATCTTATCTTCTTATGCACAGGGTGTTTATAGTTACTACGATATTGAACAAACTGAAGAATTTGTTGCTTTTAAGGGTGCTTATGAAGTTGCTTCTTTGATTGAAAAGCATGATATTACTCTCTACGAATCTGAAAATTTTGACATACTTAAATATTGCTATGAAAACTATGCTCATAATGTCTATGTCAAAGAATTTATTGAAAGAATGATCGTTGCTTCAGAAAAAATAATGATATGCATGAATCTATAGATAATTATGATTCCGATGATTTGATATAAATATCCCTTGATGAACATGATGCTTGCTATTCTTGTGGCCATGATGCCAATATTTATGAAAATGAAGTTGACATAGTTCCTTATGTTAAGCATGAGTTCGTTGCTATTGCACCCATACTTGATAGTTCCTTAGATGAAAAGCATGATTGCAATGATGTTATTATAAATTCTCTTAATGCAAATTGTGTTAATGATATGCAAAACCTCAAGCTTGGGGATGCTAGTTTTGCTATGACTACTATTTGTTGCAATGATCATGATTGGCGAGATTCTTCTTTTGATCTTGAAAATTTATTTCAGCCCCATGATGAATATGAGATTGATAATAGTGTTTGCAATATTATTGAAAGTGCGTTTGTAAGAGTGTCAACTTTAGATCCCACATATTTGGAGCATGTTCAGTCTTATGATAAAAGTGGGTTTGTAGAGGTCATGACTTTAGTTAATTTTAATCCCAATATTTTGGAAGAGTGTCAACTTTGCATACATGTGGATCGTGTTAAGAATATGTTTTGCGATAGCTATATTGTTGAATTTGATTATGATCCTACATGTAATTATTATGAGAGAGTAAAATATGGTTGTAGAAATGTTCATGTTACTAAATTACCTTTCGTTATGTTGAGATTGCTATTGTTTCTTTCCGCTTCCTTGCATACGCTAGTTTTTGCTTGCCTTGATAATTTGTTTTCCTATAAGATGCCTATGCATAGGAAGTACATTAGACTTAGATGTGTTTTTCATGTGTTTTATGATGCTCCCTTTGTGATTCAATTCTTGTCTTCCATGTGAGCATCATTGAAATCTTTATGCCTAGCTAGGGGCGTCAAACGATAGCGCTTGTTGGGAGGTAACCCAATTTTATTTTCATTCCTTGTTTTTTGGTCCTGTTTAGTAATAAATAATTTATCTAGCCTCTGTTTGTTTGTGTTTTTTGTGTTTAATTAGTGTTTGTGCCAAGTAGAACCGTTGGGAAGACCCTGGGAAAGTCTTTTTGATCTTGCTGTAAAAAACAGAAACTTTAGCGCTCACGATAATTGCTGCCATTTTTTATTGGTGGGTGATACTTAGTTAGTTCTTTTTGAATATGATTAGTAGATAAATTCCTCACGTCCAGCAATTTATTTTAGAATTTTTCGGGTTACAGAAGTATTCCAAACCCACAGATTACCACAGACTGTTCTGCTTTTTGACAGATTCTGTTTTTCGTGTGTTGTTTGCTTATTTTGATGAATCTATTGCTAGTAATAGAGTTTGTGAACCATAGAAAATTTGGAATACAATAGGTTTAACAAAAATATAAATAAATAATGAGTACATTTCAGTACCTTGAAGTGGTGGTTTGTTTTCTTTTACTAACGGAGCTCACGGAGATTTTCTTTGAAGTTTTGTGTTGTGAAGTTTTCAAGTTTTGGGTAAAGATTTGATGGATTATGGAACAAGGAGTGTCAAGAGCCTAAGCTTGGGGATGCCCAAGGCACCCCAAGGTAAAATCCAAGGACACCAAAAAGCCTAAGCTTGGGGATGCCCCGGAAGGCATCCCCTCTTTCGTCTTCAACCATCGGTAACTTTACTTGGAGCTATATTTTAATTTGCCAGATGATATGTGTTTTGATTGGAGCGTATTGTATGATTTGAGTCTTCAATTTTTAGTTTACCACAATAATCCTTGCTGCACACACCTTTTTGGAGAGACACACATGAATTGGAATTTATTAGAATACTCTATGTGTTTCACTTATACCTTTTGAGTTGTATAGTTTTTGCTCTAGTGCTTCGCTTATATCTTTTAGAGCACGGCGGTGGTTCTATTTTATGGAAATAATTGGTCTCACATGCTTCACTTATATCATTTTGAGAGTCCTTTAGAACAGCATGGTAATTCACTTTGGTTACAAATTTTAAATGCTAAGAGAAGTTGGATGCTTGATAGATGGTTTTGAGATATAAAGGTGGTAATATTAGAGGTGTGCTAGTTGAGGAATTGTGAAATTGATGAATACTTGTGTTGAAGTTGGCAAGTCCCGTAGCATGCACGTATGGTAAACATTATGTGACAAATTTGAAGCATGCATGGGGTGTTCTTTGATTGCTTTCCTTATGAGTGGCGGTCGGGGACGAGTGATGGTCTTTTCCTACCAATCTATCCCCCTAGGAGCATGCGCGTAGTGCTTGGTTTTGATGACTTGTAGATTTTTGCAATAAGTATGTGAGTTCTTTATGACTAATGTTGAGTCCATGGATTATACACACCCTCACCCTTCCATCATTGCTAGCCTCTTCGGCACCGTGCATTGCCCTTTCTCACCTTGAGAGTTGGTGCAAACTTCGCCGGTGCATCCAAACCCCGTGATATGATACGCTCTATCACACATAAGCCTCCTTATATCTTCCTCAAAACAGCCACCATACCTACCTATTATGGTATTTCCATAGCCATTCCGAGATATATTGCCATGCAACTTTCCACCGTTCCGTTTATTATGACACGCTCCATCATTGTCATATTGCTTTGCATGATCATGTAGTTGACATCGTATTTGTGGCAAAGCCACCGTTCATAATTTTTTCATACATGTCACTCCTGATTTATCGCAATCCCGGTACACCACCGGAGGCATTCACATAGAGTCATATTTTGTTCTAAGTATCAAGTTGTAATTCTTGAGTTGTAAGAAAATAAAAGTGTGATGATGGAGACTATGATTCCCCCACAAGTCGGGATGAGACTTCAGACGAAAAAAAGAGAAAAGAGGCCAAAAGAAAAAAAAAGACTGCCCAAATAAAAAAGAAGAAAGAAAAAAATGAGAGAAAAAGAGAGAAGGGACAATGTTACTATCCTTTTTCCACACTTTTGCTTCAAAGTAGCACCATGATCTTCATGATAGAGAGTCTCTTATTTTGTCACTTTCATATACTAGTATGAATTTTTCATTATAGAACTTGGCTTGTATATTCCAATGATGGGCTTCCTCAAATGCCCTAGGTCTTCGTGAGCAAGCAAGTTGGATGCACACCCACTTAGTTTCTTTGATGAGCTTTCATATATTTATAGCTCTAGTGCATCCGTTGCATGGCAATCCCTACTCCTTGCATTGACATCAATTGGTGGGCATCTCCATAGCCCATTGATTAGCCACATTAATGTGAGACTTTCTCCCTTTTTGTCTTCTCACACAACCTCGATCATCATATTCTATTCCATGCATAGTGCTATGTCCATGGCTCGCGCTCATATATTGAATGAAAGTTGAAAGAGTTTGAAAAGGCTAAGTATCAAACAATTGCTTGGCTTGTCAACGGGGTTGTGCATGATGAGAGCATTTTGTATGACGAAAATGAAGCATGGACAAACTATATGACTTTGTAGGGATAAGTTTTCATTGTCTATGGTATTTGGATAAGACATAATTGCTTGATTAAAATACTTGGAGTATTACTATTTTTATGTCAACAATAAACTTCTATCTTGAATCTTTCGGATCTGAACATTCGTGCCACAATAGAGAAAAATACATTGAAGAATATTCTTGAAAGCATTCCACATCAAAAATTCTGTTTTTATCATTTACGTACTCGGGGACGAGCAGGAATTAAGCTTGGGGATGCTTGATACGTCTCCAACATATCCATAATTTTTTATTGTTCCATGCTATTATATTATCTGTTTTGGATGTTGATGGGATTTATTTTACACTTTTATATTATTTTTGGGACTAACCTATTAACCGGAGGCCCAGCCCAAATTGCTGATTTTTTGCCTATTTCAGTGTTTCGCAGAAAAGGAATATCAAACGGAGTCCAAACAGAATGAAACCTTCGGGAACGTGATTTTTGGAACAAACGTGATCCAGAGGACTTGGAATGGACGTCAAGAAATGAACGAGGCGGCCACGAGGCAGGGGGCGCGCCTACCCCCTGGTCGCACCCTCCCCCTCGTGGGCCCCTCGTGGCTCAACCGACCTACTTCTTCCTCCTATATATGTTCACATACCCTGCAAACATCCAGGAGCACCACGAAACCCTATTTCCACTGCCGCAACCTTCTGTACCCAAGAGATCCCATCTTGGGGCCTTTTTTGGAGCTCCGCCGGAGGGGGCATTGATCACGGAGGGCCTCTACATCAACTCCATGGCCCCTCCCATGATCTGTGAGTAGTTTACCTCAGACCTTCGGCTCCATAGCTAGTAGCTAGATGGCTTCTTCTCTCTCTGTGGATCTCAATACAGAGTTCTCCTTGATTCTATTCGATGTAACCTTCTTTTGCGGTGTGTTTGTCGAGATCCGATGAATTGTGGGTTTATGATCAAGTCTATCTATGAACAATATTTGAATGTTCTCTGAATTCTTTTATGTATGATTGGTTTATATTTGCAAGTCTCTTCGAATTATTAGTTTGGTTTGGCCAACTAGATTGATCTTTCTTGTAATGGCAGAAGTGCTTAGCTTTGGGTTCAATCTTGTGGTGCTCGAACCTAGTGTCAGAAAGGGAAACAACACGTATTGTATTGTTGCCGTCGAGGATAAAAAGATGGGGTTTACATCATATTTCATGAGTTTATCCCTCTACATCATGTCATCTTGCTTAAGGCGTTACTCTGTTCTTATGAACTTAATACTCTAGATGCATGCTGGATAGCGGTCGATGTGTGGAGTAATAGTAGTAGATGCAGGAAGGAGTCGGTCTACTTGTCACAGACGTGATGCCTATATACATGATAGTACCTAGATATTCTCATAATTATTCGCTTTTCTATCAATTGCTCGACAGTAATTTGTTCACCCACCGTAATACTTATGCTATCTTGAGAGAAGCCACTAGTGAAACCTATGGCCCCCGGGTCTATTTTCCATCATACAAGTTTCCAATCTATTTTATTTTGCAATCTTTACTTTCAATCTATATCATAAAAATACCAAAAATATTTATCTTATTATTATCATCTCTATCTGATATCACTCTTGCAAGTGGCCGTGAAGGGATTGACAACCCCTCTGTCGTGTTGGTTGCGAGGTTCTTATTTGTTTGTGTAGGTACGTGGTGACTTGCGTGTGGTATCCTATTGGATTGATACCATGGTTCTCAAAATCTGAGGGAAATACTTATGCTGCTTTACTGCATCACCCTTTCCTCTTCAAGGGAAAACCAACGCAGTGCTCAAGAGGTAGTAGTACCAATCCACTGTTGAAGAATGGGCCAAGTTGATCAATGCCCCAAAGGAACATGAGGATGACTTGGATGTGTATGCCAAGAAGAAGAAGGACCACAACATTATGGCCAACATGTACAAGGCGATCCCAGATAAAGCTTTGGAGACTCACAAGCTTGGATTTGTACATTTCTTGTTGTCTGGTCTGCCTACTATCAACTGGATCCTAACGCACACTCTGCTACCCAAGTCAGGAAATCACAAGATGATCACAGGGCACTCTATCAACCTGCTATAGCTTTTTGATGTCCCTCGGAAGTTCAAGGTCATGAGTCTGATTGTAGAGACAATCAAGAGGACTGCTGCTGACCAGAAGAGAAGTTGTGGGTATGCTCCATACATTTAGGAGCTCATCAACTCCAAGATGGGCACAGGAACATATCTATTGGATAAGGAGCATCTACCCCTGCATCCTGAATTTGAAGACAACACAATTGTGATGAATGAGGAGGAACCATCTTCAGTTCAAGCACAGGAGAAGAGAGCCAAAGCAAAGGCTGAGAAAGCTGCAAGGATGCCAAGTGCAGAAGAAGCATCTCAGGTGTTCCTCAAGTCAAAACAAGATCAATTAGGCTATCTGATTCAAGCTACACTGAGGATTGAGAAGGGTCTGGCCACCCTGACTCATAATTAGGAAAGCCTAGAGAGGATTGTTGAGACAAAATTCTATGATCTTGACCTCAAGGTAACTGAGATACAGACTGTCGTTGAGCAGCTTTAGGAGGAAGCAGAAGAGAGGAGAGGGAAGGCAACTACTGATGCATTTCAGTGAGTGCCAAGGATTCAGAGGTCTACTGCCGTACCAATGATAGATTCTAGAGCTACAACATCAGCACCAGCAGCTACAGCTCCAGTGACACATCCAGCAGTCACTCCATCAGCTCCAACTAGATCGACAGATTCCTTCGTCCTTGGAGTTCTCTCTACACCACCTCCCGAAGACCAAGCCTGAGAGACGCATAGCACTATGCATATTTGAACTTTTTGGTAACTTGTTGCCAAAGGGGGAGAAATATGTATAGATCATAGGCTTCAAGAGAGTGTTTTGCATCTTTTCCTTTGGTTGAACTTTTTATTGTGCGAGATACTTTATGTCCTTGTGTGAGATACTTGTGTGATCATGTGATTGATCATTTGCTACCTCAATGCTTGTTTAGATGATACTACCTTTTATATCCATATATGATCATCCACTTGCTTGGTGATGAGTGCATGCTTTTAATTTCTATCATTTTGAGCGCTCCACCAAGATGTATGTGACATGGAAGAGTAACCCATGATGCTAATCGATTGTGCATTTGCATTCAAAAGAAAATTTTAAATAATGCACAAAATTAGGGGGAGCTCTTGCTTATCACATACTTCTCAAAGCGATGATGTTTTTCAATCTTATTATCATTCGTCGAAGCTTTCATCTATATGTTGCAATCAATTACCAAAAAGGGGGAGATTGAAAGTGCAACTATCCCTGGGAGGTTTTTGGTAACTCCTAACAACATATAGCCCATTGAGCTAATGCTATTTCAAGATAAATATTTCAGGAAAGCTCAATGTTTGGCATGGCACGGATCAGAAAGTGGACCCCTCAGAATACTAAGAACACATGTTGGCTCAAGCTCAAGACTCTACATTTTACTTTTAGTGATCCAAGATCACATTGAAAAAAGGGCAGCCCCAGTGCATGTAGCTCCCGCTTGCGCAGGGTCTAGGGAAGGGTCCGACCACTTTGGGTCTATTGTACGCAGCCTTTCCCTACATTTCTGCAAGAGTCCATAGGAAAATCCAATACTACTAAAAGGGGATGAGGTGTTGCTTAATGAGTTACTTGCTCAAAATGCTTAGTGATATGCTCCAAAACCCTCAACTACTTTCTCATATCCACATATGTCCCAAAACAAAAGTCAAACTCGGCTCCACCGAAATTTCCTACCCGGCGCCACCGAGTTCACTTGACATAGCCACTGCCACAAACCCTAGTCATTTGGGTCTCACCAATAGGGATCTCGGTCTCATCGAGATCGGATTGCAAAATCTCTATTTCCCTTCGTAACGTTTCGGTATAACCGAGATGAGCGATCGGTCCCATCGAGTTTGCAACGCAAACTCTGTGTTTCCCCTTTGTAATGTTTCAGTCTAACCGAGATGAGCGAATCAGTCCCACCAAGTTTGCCTGACCAACTCTCTGTTTGCCTATTACCAAAACAGGTCCCACCGAGATTACATTATGCCCTAATCCTAATGGAATCAGTCCCACCGAGTTGACATGTCGGTCCCACCAAAAATCCTAACGTTCACATTTTGAACTAAATCGGTCTGACCGAGTTTCATGATTCGGTCCCACCGAGTTTGGTGATTTGTGTGTAACAGTCAGATTTTGTGTGGAGTCTATATGTAACATCCCAAATTTTCAATTTGGAATGTTATACACTAGATCATCATGCATATCATATTTTCTTGCCTTTTGGTTGATCCTAGAAATTTCACGCAACTCAAGGACCCTCGGAGAGAGTTGGAGATTTCGTCATTTTCATATTTGAGTCTCCTCAAATTTTGAAGAAAGGATCATTGGTTTTGTCGGAGTTTTGTTTGCCTTTTGTTTGGATAGGGAAAAATGCGTGTTTTCAAAAATTGCATTTTAGGCCCAGAGAAAAAGTTCATTTTGTTCGACTCATTTTTAGGAATCGGGGAAAATTTACTTTGTGAGTTTTGGAGCCCGATAGAATTGTTTTTCTATGTTTTTCCGAGCGCAGAACCGTTTTAAAAAAATCCCGCGCGCCCCTGGGCCAAAGGCCCAGCCGGCCGGCCAGGAGGCCAGCGCCGCGCCACGCGAGCGCCCAGGCCAGGAGCCGCCGCCGCTGCATTTGGAGTCCTAGTAGGACTTTGTCCTACTCCATTTTTTTTCTAGATCTTTCCTATTCCTACTCTTATTCCTTGATCCCTCCTCCAAGCAAACCCTCCCCCTCCCCAATATAAATACCCAAGCACCCCCCCTCTAAATCATCAAACCAACGCCCCAAGCCCCAAGCCTAGAGCCGCGCCACACCCCACGCCCTTGCCCATGCCGCGCCGCCGCCCTGTGCCCGCACCGCCGCCGCACCTTGCCCACGCCGCGCCGCCGCCCTGTGCCCGCGCCGCCGTCGCACCTTGCCACCGCCGCCCCAAGCCCCCACCGCCGGAGCCCCTCGCCGGAGACCTCGCCGGAGGTACCGCGCCGCGTCTCTGTTCTTTTCATCGGATCATTTTTCTTCTAAATCTTTCTGATTCTTTTCTTCTCTAAACCGTTCCGGTTTTCTAGATCGGTTTTTCGTTCGGTTTTCTCGAAACCCTAGATCGGATTCGTTTTCTTTTCCGATTTAGTTGCCTAGAGACCGTTTGCCGGACCGTTCATCCTAACGAACGTGATCACCGGATTCTTCTAGGTTAACGAACGTCCGTTCGTTTAACCGTTCTTCTTTTTCTTTTCGCCGGATTTATTCCGCGATCGCGATCTCAGATCCGATCTTCGTTCTAGTTTATCTTCTCGCTCGTTTATCGGAATCAGGTGATTCAAGCGCCTGGAGTTTCGTTTCGAAGCTGCCGTTCTGACTAATTAACTTTAACTAAGTTTTTGCTATGGTAAAATTTGACCTAGATTCAACTTGCTAGAACCGAGTTGTTTTCTTCCGCTGTTTGTTTTCGGTTTCTTTGTTCGGTTCTTTCTCTCTTTGCAACCGGAGTTCTTAAGTTGAACTATCTGGTTCGATCTCTTGTTCGAGTTTTACCTGTGCATTAGATAAGAACTTATTGTATGCTTGTTGTTTGTCTGTGATAGATTACCCGGATTGCGCCGCCTGTTACTTCGAATCTCTAGGACTCGCGGATCATCAGCAAGGCAAGTAACACTTTGATCATACCTTTTCTACAACCCAGTTTTATTGCATTAGATCCAACCTCACACATTGCATGATTTGGATCTAATTAAATTATGGGATGGGAAGTAGATGAGGTAGTACCTATTACCTGTTTATTATGAAACCTTTGGGAGTTACTCTACGTTTGCTTATTATGCCATGCTATGCTAGTAGACGTGGATTGGGTGAGTGATATCCATGACAGATGTGAGATTGATAATTTTAATGGTTTATCTAAGGTGGAAACTTAAACACACATCTGGGTGGATTGAGGCACCTGATGTCTATCAGTACTTGCCTGTTTTATTTTGGACCATCACCCAGGCTCAAAGGGATCATAAGATCTTTCATGCTAAATACTTACGTGTGCAGCCACAAGCCAATATGGGCTCTGGCATAGTTGACTAAGTCGTGCGAACTCTTATAGGGGTAGACTAGCAGATGTAGGGGATGTAGGTGGTACGGTCTACTCCATCGTAAGGTGCTAGCGCTTCTGAAAGACTATGTCTCGGTCATCCGTTTCTCAAACACCATGTAGTGCGAGAAATCCAACGGAGGCGATCGAGTCTTGTGGGGAAAAGTGCACAAACCTCTGCAGAGTGTAACAAACTAATCATGATTAGCTGTGTCCCCGGTTATGGACAATCTTGAGTATCTAGTACTTGAATATCATGTGAATCTCATCATGTTACTTCTAATTAATATTGTTGGGTTATTAATGACTACTTTTAATTGGGATTGAGAATGCTGTCAACCATTCTCAATGTTTAACAACCACCATGATAGTTAAATAAATTTATTCCTTTGCAGTAGGGAAAAATTGGCTTTATGCAAAACAGTAACCATAGAGCTTTCCACCAGCCAAATATGCATATAGTATAGCTGTTTCATTCCATCATTCTCTATGTGTTACTTTGCCAGCATATTCCATGTGCTGACCCATTTCGGGCTGCAACGTTAATGTTGCAGACTTTTCAGACGATGATTAAGGTGCTTTTAGATCGTGGTTCTATACTTAGTAATGCTGTTGGAGTTGATGGACCCATTTATCTTCCAAGTCTTCCGCTGTTATCGTTATTAGATGGCCTTAAGCCATATTTATGTAATAGGTTCTCTTCAGAGACATCGATGTAATAAGTGTGTGATTGCCACTCTGCTATAAATCCTTCGATGTACTGTGTGGTGTTAGCATTACTGATCCAGGGATGACACCGGAGCACAGTAGACTTGATACATTCGGGTCTGGTTGCTACAGAGATGGTATCAGAGCACACGCTGACTGTAGGACACGACCACTAAGTTAAAGCCATAGATCACTATTCTCTCCTCATTTTCTAACTCCTCATCTTTTCTACTCTTTAAGATGAAGGACGCGAAGATTAACTACGCTCAACCGGATGAAGGCACACCTTTTGGATTTCACTTGAAGGAAGTCACCAAGTACCTAAACATTGGATTACCAAGCTTCACCGGGACTTTCAACGCCACTTTACCTGAAGAGGAGCGCTGGAAGATTCAAGCTCACGTTTCGGGAAGGACATTCACGCCAATCACGAAGCCCATAGATAGTGTTTTCAATGCACCAACTTGGAGTCTAGGAAGGAGCATGGCAGCCCATATCACCATAGGACGCATTGGAGAAGTTTATCAAGAAGACCTCAAGGACACTATCTACCAGAATTGCGGACGCCGAGATGAACAATGGGAGTTAGTCACCACCAAGAAGGATAGATCCATTGCAGCATTCATCCAGGAGTTAAACCAGCACATTCGATGCCACGAGAACCAGATGTGCAATGATATGATAGAGTTGTAGAATGCGAAGACAAGGATCATCGAGCTAGAAGGAGAACTGAAGGCTACACGCAAGGACTACATGGACGAGGTCGTAGCTCTAGCAAGACACAACTGCGATCTTAAGCAAGAGATTGAAGAACTCAAGAGGGAGTTAGCATCCAAGGAGGAAGACATGTACGTCGCATGTCCGGATAATTACATCATCATCGACGACACCGATTCGGATCCAACTGAACCCGAATTTGAAGACGAAGCTGGAGCGGACATCATGGAGTCTTCCACCGGTTCAAATTTCTAGATGACCACCAAATATTAGTAGTATTTCCCCCATGTAAACACTATAGTTCGAGCACTTTTGCGATAGTTAGATCGATTGTATGCCCTTGATTGATTGAATGAAGTGATTTTTGTGTGAATTTGCCCATGTGCATTGGGGTAGTGTTTTCTCTTTAGACCTCACTCTATTCTTATTTCTCATCTTTTCTAAACCCTCAGATGCCTCTGAGACGTGACCCCGGATTTACCATTAAGAATTGGTAAGTATGTTTTTCCTCAGACCTAATAGTATTGGAATGTCAAGGATTGGATGTGATATTAGGCATGGATTGGTTATCAAAGTATGAAGGGAATATTGAATGCGCTAGTAAGTCAATTTTGCTCACAACGCCAGAAGGAAGAAGGATCAAGTATGTGTCCCGGCATGTGCCAAATAGGAAACAAGTGAATTTCCTAACAGTAGTTGTGCAGGAGGAAGTACCAGTGGTGAAGGATTACCCTGATGTATTTCCTGAAGAGTTGCCAGGCATGCCACCGGATAGAGATATTGAGTTGTTGATTGAGTTATTGTCAGGTACAGGCCCAATATCAAAGAGACCATACCGGATGCCAGCAAAGGATTTGGTAGAAATTAAGAATCAGATTAAGGAGTTATTGGAGAAAGGTTACATTCGCCCAAGTTCTTCGCCTTGGGGATCACCCGTACTTCTAGTGGAGAAGAAGGATGGATCATTAAGGATGGTTGTTGATTATCGAGGATTGAATGAAGTAACCATCAAGAACAAGTACCCACTGCCAATGATAAATGATCTGTTTGATCGTTTGCAAGGAGCTAAAGTGTTTTCCAAGATCGATTTGCGATCAGGGTACCACTAGTTGAAGATTCGAGAGCAGCACATACCTAAGACAGCATTCACCACAAGATATGGACTGTATGAGTATACCGTTATGTCATTTGGATTGACTAACACACCTGCCTATTTTATGAACATGATGAACAAGGTGTTTATGGAGTTTTTGGATAAGTTCGTCGTAGTGTTCATTGATGATATCCTGGTTTATTCAAAGAATGAAGAAGAGCATAAGGAACATTTGCGTTTGGTTTTGGAGAAGCTAAGGGAACATCAGTTATATGCCAAATTTAGCAAATGTGAGTTTTGGTTGAAGGAAGTAGGATTACTCGGACACGTTATATCCGGAGAAGGGATAGCAGTTGACCGCACAAAGGTTGAGACTGTAACCGAATGGGAAGCACCAACAACAGTTGGAGAGATCCGGAGTTTTCTTGGACTCGCAGGATACTACCGGAGATTCATTGAGAACGTTTCAAAGATTGCGAAGCCTATGACGGAATTGTTGAAGAAGGATACCAAGTTCAATTGGACTGAGGAGTGTGAGGCTAGTTTCCAGGAGTTGAAGAAACGTTTGGTTACCTCACCAGTGTTGATTTTGCCAGATCATACCAAGGATTATGAGGTGTATTGCGACGCTTCACGTCGAGGACTTGGAGCAGTGCTTATGCAGGAAGGAAGAGTTGTTTCGTATGCTTCACGACAACTGAAGCCTCATGAGTTGAATTATGCCACTCATGATTTGGAGTTAGCAGCCGTAGTGCATGCATTGAAGATGTGGAGACATTTCCTCATTGGAAATCATTGTGAGGTGTACACGGATCACAAGAGTTTGAAGTATATTTTCACGCAGAAGGAGTTGAACCTCAGACAAAGGAGATGGTTGGATCTCATCAAGGATTATGATATGAGATTGCATTACCATCCCGGTAAAGCTAATGTAGTAGCTGACGCATTGAGCCGCAAGAGCCACGTCAATACGTTAATGACGGGAGAAATACCCAAGGAGTTAGCAGAAAACCTTCGTGAACTAAGTTTAGAAATAGTTCCGAAAGGCTATGTAGCAGCATTGGAGATTCAGTCAACATTGATGGATAAAATCAGAGAAGCTCAGAAATCTGACAAGGAAATTGCTTCTATAAAGGAGAAACTAAGAAAAGGAAAAGCAAAGGGATTTCGTGAGGATGAGCACGATACCCTATGGTTTGAGGACCATGTCTATGTGCCAAATGACCCGGAGATCAGGAAGTTGATTTAATAAGAGGCACATGATTCACCATATTCGATTCACCCAGGAAATACCAAGATGTCTTTGGATTTGAAGGAGACATTCTGGTGGACCGGAATGAAGAAGGATATTGCAGCCTATGTAGCAGTTTGTGACGTATGTCATAGAGTGAAGCCAGAGCATCAGAAGCCAGCCGGATTGTTGCAACCATTGCCGATACCCGAATGGAACTGGATAAGATAGGCATGGATTTTATCACAGGACTACCCAGGACGAAAGCAGGATATGACTCGATATGGGTAGTAGTTGATCGTTTGACAAAGGTAGCACATTTCATTCCAGTTAAGACCACTTACACCAGTGCTAAGTTGGCAAAGATATACATGACTAGGATCATTTGTTTGCATGGAGTTCCGAGGAGCATTGTATCAGATAGAGGAACCCAATTTACCTCAAAGTTTTGGAATCAGTTGCATGAAACTTTGGGAACCAGGCTAGAGTTCAGCACCGCTTTTCATCCACAGACAGATGGACAGACCGAGAGAGTCAATCAGATTTTGGAAGATATGCTGAGAGCTTGTGCACTAGATTATGGATCTAGTTGGGACGATAATTTGCCGTATGCGGAGTTTTCGTATAACAACAGTTACCAAACCAGTTTGAAGATGGCACCTTTCGAAGCTTTGTATGGAAGGAGGTGCAGGACACCATTGTCATGGGACGAAGTTGGGGACCGTCAATTCTTTGGACCAGATTTGATTAAGGAGTCTGAACGGAAAGCTAAGTTGATACGCGATAGGCTCAAGGTAGCCCAGTCCAGGCAGAAGAGCTACGCAGATTCTAAACGCAAGGAGATAGTTTACGAAACCGAAGACAGAGTATATCTCCGAGTATCCCCACTTCGAGGAGTTAAGCGATTTGGAGTTAAGGGAAAGTTAGCACCGCGTTTCGTTGGACCATATAAGATCTTGCAACGTATGGGAGAAGTCGCGTATAAGTTGGAATTACCAGAGGGACTGTCAGGAGTTCATGACGTATTCCATGTTTCTCAGCTGAAGAAATGTCACGCCTAGATGGCGGAGGTACCGTTAAGAGATAAAGTGCCGCTTGAAGCGATTCAGTTGAAGGACGACTTAACGTATGAAGAGAAACCAGTCAAGATTCTCGATTATGCCAGTAGAGTTACCCGCAGCAAGGTTATCAAGTTTTGCAAAGTTCAGTGGAACCACCACTCAGCGGATGAAGCCACCTGGGAGAGAGAAGAAGATTTGCTCAAGGACCACCCTCACCTATTTTCTAGCCAACCCGAATCTCGAGGGCGAGATTCATTTTAAGGGGGGTAGGTTTGTAACATCCCAAATTTTCAATTTGGAATGTTATACACTAGATCATCATGCATATCATATTTTCTTGCCTTTTGGTTGATCCTAGAAATTTCACGCAACTCAAGGACCCACGGAGAGATTTGGAGATTTCGTCATTTTCATATTTGAGTCTCCTCAAATTTCAAAGAAAGGATCATTGGTTTTGCCGGAGTTTTGTTTTCCTTTTGTTTGGATAGGCAAAAATGCGTGTTTTCAAAAATTGCATTTTAGGCCCAGAGAAAAAGTTCATTTTGTTCGACTCATTTTTAGGAGTCGGGGAAAATTTACTTTGTGAGTTTTGGAGCCCGGTAGAATTGTTTTTCTGTGTTTTTCCGAGCGCAGAACCGTTTCAAAAAATCCCGCGCGCCCCTGGGCCAAAGGCCCAGCCGGCCGGCCAGGAGGCCAGTGCCGCGCCGCGCGAGCGCCCAGGCCAGGAGCCGCCGCCGCTGCCTTTTGGAGTCCTAGTAGGACTTTGTCCTACTCCGTTTTTTTCTAGATCTTTCCTATTCCTACTCTTATTCCTTGATCCCTCCTCCAAGCAAACCCTCCCCCTCCCCAATATAAATACCCAAGCACCCCCCCCCCCTCTAAATCATCAAACCAAAGCCCCAAGCCCCAAGCCTAGAGCCGCGCCACACCCCACGCCCTTGCCCACGCCGCGCCGCCGCCCTGTGCCCGCGCCGCTGTCACACCTTGCCACCGCCGCCCCAGGCCCCTACCGCCGGAGCCCCTCGCCGGAGGTACCGCGCCGCGTCTCTGTTCTTTTCATCGGATCATTTTTCTTCTAAATCTTTCCGATTCTTTTCTTCTCTAAACCGTTTCGGTTTTCTAGATCGGTTTTTCGTTCGGTTTTCTCGAAACCCTAGATCGGATTCGTTTTCTTTTCCGATTTAGTTGCCTAGAGACCGTTCGCCGGACCGTTCGTCCTAACGAACGTGATCACCGGATTCTTCTAGGTTAACGAACGTCCGTTCGTTTAACCGTTCTTCTTTTTCTTTTCGCCGGATTTATTCCGCGATCGCGATCTCAGATCCGATCTTCGTTCTAGTTTATCTTCTCGCTCGTTTATCGGAATCAGGTGATTCAAGCGCCTGGAGTTTCGTTTCGAAACCGCCGTTCCGACTAATTAACTTTAACTAAGTTTTTGCTACGGTAAAATTTGACCTAGATTCAACTTGCTAGAACCGAGTTGTTTTCTTCCGGCGTTTGTTTTCGGTTTCTTTGTTCGGTTCTTTCTCTCTTTGCAACCGGAGTTCTTAAGTTCAACTATCTGGTTCGATCTCTTGTTCGAGTTTTACCTGTGCATTAGATAAGTACTTATTGTATGCTTGTTGTTTGTCTGCGATAGATTACCCGGATTGCGCCGCCTGTTACTTCGAATCTCTAGGACTCGCGGATCATCAGCAAGGCAAGTAACACTTTGATCATACCTTTTCTACAACCCAGTTTTATTGCATTAGATCCAACCTCACACATTGCATGATTAGGATCTAATTAAATTGTGGGATGGGAAGTAGATGAGGTAGCACCTATTACCTGTTTATTATGAAACCTTTGGGAGTTACTTCTACGTTTGCTTATTATGCCATGCTATGCTAGTAGACGTGGATTGGGTGAGTGATATCCATGACAGATGTGAGATTGATAATTTTAATGGTTTATCTAAGTGGGAACTTAAACACACATCTGGGTGGATTGAGGCACCTGATGTCTATCAGGACTTGCCTGTTTTATTTTGGACCGCCACCCAGGCTCAAAGGGATCATAAGATCTTTCATGCTAAATACTTACATGTGCAGCCACAAGCCAATATGGGCTCTGGCATAGTTGACTAAGTCGTGCGAACTCTTATAGGGGTAGACTAGCAGATGTAGGGAATGTAGGTGGTACGGTCTACTCCATCGTAAGGTGCTAGCGCTTCTGAAAGACTATGTCTCGGTCATCCATTTCTCAAACACCATGTAGTGTGAGAAATCCAACGGAGGCGATCGAGTCTTGTGGGGAAAAGTGCGCAAACCTCTGCAGAGTGTAACAAACTAATCATGATTAGCCGTGTCCCCTATTATGGACAATCTTGAGTATCTAGTACTTGAATATCATGTGAATCTCATCATGTTACTTCTAATTAATATTGTTGGGTTATTAATGACTACTTTTAATTGGGATTGAGAATGTTGTCAACCATTCTCAATGTTTAACAACCACCATGATAGTTAAATAAATTTATTCCTTTGCAGTAGGGAAAAATTGGCTTTACGCAAAACAGTAACCATAGAGCTTTCCACCAGCCAAATATGCATATAGTATAGCTGTTTCATTCCATCATTCTCTATGTGTTACTTTGCCAGCATATTCCATGTGCTGACCCGTTTCGGGCTGCAACGTTAATGTTGCAGACTTTTCAGACGATGATTAAGGTGCTTTTAGGTCGTGGTTCTATACTCAGTGATGTCGTTGGAGTTGATGGACCCATTTATCTTCCAAGTCTTCCGCTGTTATCGTTATTAGATGGCCTTAAGCCATATTTATGTAATAGGTTCTCTTCGGAGACATCGATGTAATAAGTGTGTGATTGCCACTCTGCTATAAATCCTTCGATGTACTATGTGGTGTCAGCATTACTGATCCAGGGATGACACCGGAGCACAGTAGACTTGATCCATTCGGGTCTGGTCGCTACACTATATATACCCCTCCACCCACTCTTCATTTATGGAGAGAGCCATCAGAACATGCCTACACTTCCAACATACATTTTCTGAGAGAACCACCTATACTTGTGTTGAGATCAAGATATTCCATTCCAACCACATAAATCTTGATCTCTAGCCTTCCCCAAGTTGCTTTCCACTCAAACCCTCTTTCCACCAAATCCAATCCTATGAGAGAGAGAGAGAGAGAGTTGATTGTTGGGGAGACTATCATTTGAAGCACAAGAGCAACGAGTTCATCATCAAAATACCATCTATTACCTTTTGGACAGTGGTGTCTCCTAGATTGGTTAATTGTCACTTGGGATCCTCCGTCAAGATTGTGGACTTGAACCAAGGAATTTGTACGGGCAAGGAGATCGCCTACTTCATGAAGATCTAACATAGTGAGGCAAGTCCTTCGTGGGCGATGGCCATGGTGGGATAGACAAGGTTGCTTCTTCGTGGACCCTTCGTGGGTGGAGCCCTCCATAGACTCGCGCAACCGTTACCCTTTGTGGGTTGAAGTCTCCATCAACGTGGATGTACGATAGCACCACCTATCGGAACCACACCAAAAATCTCCGTGTCTACATTGTGTTTGCTCCTTCAAACTCCTCCCTTTACCTTCATATGCAATTGTTTTACATTCCGCTGCTATACTCTTAGAATTGCATGTGTAGGTTGATTACTTGACTTGTGCTAAGTTGTTAAAATCTGCCAAGACTTAAAATTGGGAAAAGGCTAGATTTTTATTTGGTCAAGTAGTCTAATCACCCCCCCCCCTATAGACATACTTTTGATCCTACAATATCATATCCTGATACCGTATCATATTGAATGTTGTACTACTTTGTGGCATGCATGGTAATTAATAAGGAACCTAAGATACTAACTCATGATACTATGCATGCGCGCATTACGGAGATATTGCCGATCATATACTAGTATCAGGCATATATACTCCCTCCTTTCCGGTTTATAGGCTTATCTCAAAATTTTAGTTTCTCCATTTTATAAGGCTCAATTTGGTTGTTCCCCATCACATGTCCAGATTCCAAGGTGCATTAAATCATTGCATGCAAGTATTAAGAGAAAGTTGACCAATGCATGTACTTTATATATGCATGCATGTATTGCAATTAATACATTGGAAAACATAAATTTTTGAGGAAAACAAAAGCATTAATTGGGTGTTCTTGCAAACTACAAAAGGTACTCCACCACGCACCATCTACCTTGGTTGGTGAGATTTTTGAATTGAGCCCTATAAGGCTAGTTGTAATGGGAAGTATCATATATATATATATATATACTAGTAGTATCATGCATATATATGATAGTGTAGCTAGGATACTAGCTACTTCCGTAATGCATAGTATCATAAGTTAACATATGTTACCTTACTAATCACACAAAGTAGTAGTACAACATTTCATATGACACGGTATCATGATATGATACCACATCCTCTCTTGTGTGCCACATCATCCAGAAAGTCTAGTTGGCATGCATGATACCTCTTATGATAATACCATTACAACCAGCCTAGCTAAACCAGAAAGGAGGGAGTATGAGACTAGCTAGCCACAATGGGGAGTAGTACACCGGTAACATACACATATCCCTAGACTATATATGTTACTACCTTCATAGTGGGTAGTAACATAAGTGTAATGTGATGCAAAGCTTCATTTCTTAGGTTACAGACTCATATTGCATTGGGACATGTGATGCTGCAATAACTATCTAAGTTACTGAAACTATCTCTCTCCTCATTAACTTATTGCCACATAAGCAAGTTTGCTGAGTTGGAGTCGATGTTACTGCTGAAGTTACTCCCACTATGGCTAGTCTGATACTAGCTAGTCGTCTATGATATACTAGCTACCTCACTAAGAGCATGGTCAATAATACAGCCAAGGGTCGGCTATAAGAAGTTGACATGTTATATATAGCCAACCTCTTAGCGGGTATGTACAATAATAGGTTTTATATACGTACTAGTTTATCAATAGTTGGCCCACCTTACATCCTCACAAAGTGTCTTGGGTCTCCTGTTGCAGCTGGCTCTACTAACCAAGAGCCTGCTTCTCTTCTCTTTCCTCAAACTAATAAGCACATATATATTATTCTATTCCTTATAGCCAGACTACCCATAGTGGGAGTAACAAAGGTAGTAACATCACACATATCTAGATAAAATAGATGATGTGGCAAGCAATAAATGAAGAAATGGAGGAAAGTGGATATGTGTGATGTTACTACCTATGTTACTCCCACTTTGAGTATAGTCTTATACAATAGTATGAGACTACCCACAATGGGAGTAACATAGGTAGTAACATCACACATATCTAGATAAAGTAGATGATGTGGCAAGCAATAAATGAAGAAAGAGAGGAAAGTAGTAACATAGCTAGTTACTAGTAGTATGAGTAACATCACATGTACATATCAAGGAAAGATGTGTCTATAGCCTAATAAATGAAGTGTTGCATGTTACCACACATATATGTTACTCCCCACTATAGAGGTAGTAACATAGACCAGTGTAACACATGGGCATGTTACTAGTCTATGTTACTACCCATTGTGGCTAGTCTGAGTAACATCACACATCTCAAGGCAAGATGAGTCTATAGCCTAATAAATGAAGTGTTGCATGTTACTACACATATGTTACTCCCCACTATAGAGGTAGTAACATAGACTAGTAACATTCTACGTTACTACCCATTGTGGCTAGTCTTATATCACTCTATTGTGTACTTACTTGCTCTAATAATGCATAGTATCATAGAGTAGCTAGTATCATATGTAGTACTTTATTTATATTGTCATGCATGACACATAGTAGCATAACATTTATTATGATATGGTTTCATGATATGATACTTAACCCTCTCTTTCTTCATTTAATTAATTCTATGACAGCTCATCAAAATTTCCTAGTTGGCATGCATGATACTAGCTATGATACCCCCTTACTATCAGCCTAGCAAAGGTGTACAGATTATTTGTGCGTCACTTTGTGAGTTTTCATCCGTTTGTTCGAGAAGAGGGGAGAAGTTTCAAACATTTCGGCCGCGAGGTGCGGCCACTGGCATAGGCCTAGTTGGTATTTTAATTATAGAAAATCCATATGGAGTTCGGACATCATCAAAATCGATGTGTGCCTGTGGTGTGCTCTCACGACCTCATGGAAAAAATTGGTAAAGTTTGGCACAAGTTTTGATGGCCGTTCCTTCCAAACCGGAGCATCTCACATGAAGGATCATGGATTTCCAAAAGGAAACGTGTCAATTCAAACTCCTGTGGCCGGTGACTTCATCGTTTGGCCTCATAAAAATTTCCATGGTACGCAATCACCGTTATACCACGGGTTTGATTTTCTGGCGCATTTCAGGTATCGTTATCTATATTTAAGACATTTTTTGATATTAACGTGAATTTTGTGCATAAAAATAAAATTACAACCGGAATTGCATGTCCTGTCAAAAGGAATGAGGATCGTCGTTCGATCTGGGAGCATCCAATGGTGCAGACGTACGATCCGTGGGGTTTGGGTTCTGGCCAATCAGAAAGCGCGACTCAGGTCGTGAGCGGGGTGGTGGCTGGGTTTGGTCGGCACACGGCTTTCATCAACGAGCCGTGTGCTATTCGCAAACAAGATTGCATATTTTTGTTCACACATACTGTAGTGAGATTGATTGAGTGTGCTACCTCTATGATATAATAATAATAATAACAATAATAATAATAATAATAATAATAGCAAAAAATAGTTCATATTCATTGCCTGAGCTAATAGCATATCAAGGTCAACATATTAACGGTTCTTACATCAACAGAAAACCGGGCATAACTCACAAATTCAGAATACGCGACAGTTCTAAATTGAATGAATTAAGTTGCAGGCTAGGAATGAAGACTACTCTTACAGCTTAATTCCCATATACATGGGGGAATTGGGATCATTAAGTTGACCTCGAATCAACTTGGGTTTTTTGATGATTTTAAACTTCTTCTCTGTTGCACTGGTGCGTGATCCCTTGGCTGGCAACTCATCAAATTCATCGTACTCGTCCTAACCGGCAACATCGTCGACACCCAGTACCCTTCTCTTCTCATGCATCGCTAAATGGCCGTTCTTATGCAAGGGGTCTTCCACAAACAAAATCTGGGTAGCATGGCTGGCAAGAATGAATGGGTCCGCGTGATATGCCATCGTTATCCTGTTAACACAGGTCTTCCTGTACTCATCAATCCTTACCTGGCCAAGAGGGATCCATGCGCACCTGAATAATGCCACCTTAACTTTCACATCGTCAAGCTCCCAAATCTCTTTGATGGTTCCATAGTATACCCTTTTATCAGCTTCACTTACAGTCATGCATTCTATTCGAACAGAGCTGTTCTGATATGAGGTCTTCTTATCACGTTCCTCAGTGTAGAACGTGTATCCATTTATGTCATATGATTGGTGCGTCAGCATCGTAGGTGATGGCTTTTGTGCCAACCACGTAGCAATGTCATTCATGGATCCTTGTGCCAAATGATTCTTCAGCCATTCGGCGTAGTTCTTAGTGTGCTCCTTCATCTCCACCTCTGATGTAGGCACCATTGGTAAGAATCTTTGGTGTATCTCCGCCAAGTGTTCTTCAACATAAGCGATGAGAACTGGGTTGTTAAGCAGTACCGTCAAATGGGCTTTCTCTGAAAATTCTCCGGGTGCAGCCATTTGCATGCCAGCAAGGACTGGCTTACCTTTCAGCCTTCCCTCGTGGCGAGAGAGGGGCAAACCTATAGGTCTTTGTTTCATGTATTCGGTGAAAAACTCAACCACCTCCTCCGCGGTATAACCTTGTAGGATGCTTGCCTTTGGATGGTTTCGGTTCCGACAAAAGTGCTTCAGGATTCCCATGAACCGCTTGAAGGGATACATGTTGCGAAGAAACACAGGACCACAATACTTTATCTCATCGACAAGGTGCACAGTGAGATGGACCATGATATCTAAGAATGACGGTGGGAAAACATCTCTAGGTTGGACAATATTCTTGCAATATCATCTTGCATACGATCCAGCTCTCCAGGATCTACAACTTTCTGCCATAGTTGGCTGAAGAAATCACATAGGTCAATGTGTGTGTTTCTTATATCTTTGTCCATCAGATTCCTGATGGCCACCGGGAGGATTTGTGTCAACATTACATGGCAATCATGTGACTTCATGTGTCCCAACTTCATTTTACCTGAGCTCACATCCACGAGACTTCTGATGCTTGCGGAGTAGGAAGAGGGTCTCTTAACTGACAACAAATAGGTGAAGAACCGTGTTGCTTCTTTTGTACTGAAATTGTAACTCTGGCGAGCTTTGATGAATTTGTCATCATCTTCTGCTTCACTCTTGCATTGTGATTGATTAGCAAGCATATCGAGTCGTGAACCGTCACCATCCTTTCTTTTACCTTTAATCTTGAGTAGAGTACCAAGGATGCTTTCACATACGTTCTTCTCTACATGCATGACATCGATGCAGTGACGTACACGTAGAATCTTTGAGTAAGGTAATTTCCAAAACACCGATTTCTTCTTAAACACTTGATCCTTGGGTGTTAGTTTCACCATCAAAGGGTGGTTCTTGCCAAGCACAACATTAATTTTTTTAGCCATGTTGTGGACCACCACCCCTTCATAGGGTCTTGGGGCTGCAGCTGCCTCTACCGTACCATCAAATTGAGCTTTCATCTTTCGGTATGGGTGATTTTTTCGTAAGAACCTACGATGACGCAAATACACTGTTTTGTGCGAGTTGGGAAGTCTTCTGCTAGCTGTCCTATATCCATGCATGTGACACACCCTACTTCTCCCCTTGTTTTCTGCCCCGATGTGTTCCCTAATGCCGGCATATCTTGAATGGTGTGCACCAGCATGGCATGTAGATCGAAAATCTCCTTTCCGTAAGCATCATAACATTTTACAGCAGGCGCATCTATCCACACTGTCAGTAGTTCTTCTACCAGTAGCTGAAAGTAAATGTCGATGTCATTTCCAGGGTGCTTCAGGCCTTGGATAATCATTGACATCATAATTTATTTTTTCTTCATACACAACCAAGGAGCTAGGTTATATATGCACAGAAGCACCGGCCATGTGATGTGATTGGTGCTCATATCGCCAAAAGGATGCATCCCGTCAGTACACTCCCCGAGCCTTATACTTCTAGGATCCTTGGCAAAATTTTCAAACTTTTTGTCGATTAATTCCCACTGAGCCCCATCTTTCGGGTGCCTCATATACATATCCGCAATTCGCTGATCATGATGCCACCACAACCTCTTTGCCTCTCTAGGGTTTGCAAACAAACGCCTCAACCTTGGAATTAAAGGCAACTACCAAACAACCTTGAACGGGACTCCTATCTTGATCTCTTCGTCCAATTTGTACTTGTCCTTTGCTCTCCTGGGCTTGTATCGTGCATGCTTGCATGTGGGACATGCACGAAAATCTTTGTACTCACCATGGTATAATATAAAATCATTCACACAAGCGTGTATCTTCTGTACTTCAAGTTCCAATGGGCAAACAATTTTCTTCGCTTCATTCGTGCTTCTTGGGAGCACATTATCTTCCGGAAGAATTTCTTTCAAAAGACCTAACATCTCTGTGAAGCCCTTGTTTGATAGACCGTTTGCTGCTTTAAATCTGAGAATCACCAGGGTGGCACTCAACATGGAATATTTCTTTTTGCAACATGGATACAATTCTTTCTTGGAGTCTGCATCAATGGTTGGCAGATCCTTGTACCCAATCATATGCTTATCTGGGCCCTCGAAATCTGCAATCATAGCAGCAAAATCTAGCATATCAAGATCGTCGTCATCTGCGTCGATGTCTTGGTTTTCTAGTGGGCGTTTCGGCTTTCCGGTGTTCCATTGGTAGCTTGACGCCTCTGCCCCGATGTTAGATTCAACATCCATGTGACATTGATCGGGGTTTGGCATCTCGCTACCCTGGGTATCTTCATCCATGACCTCCATCCATGAATCTCCTAGAGACTAAGTGCATCTGGACATTTGCAACTCCATGTGACTCTGTATTGGCACAATCAGTACATGGACACAGGCTGTAATCCGCATCACCAATTCTCCTCTTTGTACTTTCAGCCAAATTCATGAACTCTGTCACGCCACTGATAAAATCTGCGGTTTTCCAATTCTTTATCCATTGAGATTGTTCCATCTGCAGCACACGAATGGTAATTAAAAACAAAATAACAACATTAATACACGGATTAACTGTTGTCCAAAGATGCGTGCATAAATCATAAGGTTTTATTTTAATAATTACTGAGGGCTCTCCATGCTGTTATCCAGACGTGCTATGACAAAAATTAATGGCCAATCAATTTACACATAGAGTACTAGTACAACACTACACTTAGGAATTGAATACCTAAATTTAGCCACTCACGAAAAGAATACTTAATAAATTAGCCATGTGGGGACCTCCACCCAGCAGACAGACAAACGTGATGTAGCGGCACGCCGAGACAGCAGGGTCGAGGAGCAAAGCTTAGTGCGGCTGCCGCCTGAAGTTCAACCTCCAGTATCCCGCGCGCCATCGACCGTGATGGATGTGCTTGAATCACGCCGCCGCCGACCTCGATGGTTGAGCTCCTCCTTTCTCCCGCCGTAGAACGAGGATTGACCTCCTATGACGCCACCATCACCCACCGAACGAGGATTGACCTCTTCTCCGGTAGCCGCTGCCATCTATATATGCAGAGCGGCTGTTTTTTATGGATATCCACGGAGCCGCTGTTTACACGGCATCTTACCGTAACTCAATTATATGGATAGGGTTGTACATCACATACGGTTATGTAACGGCAACCGTGTCTAACCTACGTTGTCTTCTCACACGGTTTGGTGCGGAAATCGTGTGTGAGGTTGTAATACCTAACACAAATGACATGTACAAATAGTGTGCCGTATACAACATATATATAGTGCCCTTAGTAGTTCTTGACCATTAGCTTATCTCCACAGTTTCCTCATTTCCCCCAAATCCCTACACACCCTCCAAATTCCCTCGCGTGGCGCTGACATTGGGGAATGCAGACGAGTGGTGCTGATGGTTTCGGTGCGGCTGCTCCTGCTCGTATCACCGCCATGACGGTGGTCACTGCCGAGCACTTGCCTAAGGTCATTAGAAGGCAGGTGTACTAGGAATCCGAATCATCCTATCAGGTTGCAATCTATCCCGATCTTTTTTACCATGTCCAAAGTATGGCTCCTTGATGAATCCATCCTGAATGACCACCCCCCAGGAAAGCGATCTACCGCCAGATCCGGAGATTGACTCCAGACTCCCGCAACACGAGTTCGACTCTGAGTTTTGCGCCATCGAGAAGTGCCAAAAGCTGAGTTGTGTGCACAGGCACACTCCCGCTCGACGTGTATGCACGGAGGGATTCAACATTAGTAGGTAGTTTCTCAGTTTCCCCTTAGAGGTTAGTGCTAATTAAGTTCATCATTTTACTTCTGTTAATTCCACCACTCATCTAGAATACTATTTAACATTGGTAGGGATATGAGGCTTGTGCCTTTGTTAACTGGCTGGATGAAGAATGGCATGGCAGGGCTCGGAGTGTTATCACCAAGCTCATAGAAGATAACGTAAAGCTGAAGAAGAAACTGGTTGATCTGGAATGTACAATCAGTATGATGAAGCAAGAAAGAATCAATCACAGGCAACAAATGAAAGCAAGAGACAAGAAGGAACTACCATGTGTAGTTGTGGTTGTCGCATTAGCCATGTTCTATGCATTGTTTGCAATGGTGATTAGGGGTTTTGTGTGACAGTATTGCTAAAGCACACCTAGATGTGCTCTAAGTAATGCACATCTAGGTCCTATATATTCCATTAATGTTACATGAAGATTCATGCAGATATTTTTCTTCGTCTTTTTTCTTTTCCTTTCTAGTTTGATTATTACTGGCTTTATCAATAAGAAGAGTTCAACATATTGCTTGCCAACTGTCCTACTCCGTTCGTATAGGTACTGGTGCATAATCCCAAAATTTGTTCCTTGTTTTTGTCCTAAAAAAGGAAACCAGCCAGATGGCCAATAGGAGTCCCACGCAACCCAGGGAATTTCGAGTGACTGGGTACAAATAATTATGGTTTATTATATCAACAGTTAGATAATACATCAACCCCCGCTTCAATCCCCGCTTCAATTGGCAGTTCCTCTTCTCTGCATACCCCGCTTAAGTGTCCACCATCTTCATCATCCCCGGTAGGCCGCACTACAAACTGGCACACACTCTGCAGCCATGTCGAGCGATAGCGAGGACGACAGTTCGGCCAGCAGTCTGGCGGACCGATGATAGGTCAACATCAGAATCATCCCGCTCGTCTACCATGAATTCGGCATCGAGCCCAGACCTTGATTATATCCGGTTCATGGAAGGGACGCCGCCTCCAGAGTCGTCAGACGACAACCAGATGGACGAGGAGCCATCAGAGGACGAAGAAAAGGACGACGATGATGAGGAGGAGGAATTTTCAAACGAGCAGGAGACAACAACGACAACAACAACGATTACAATGGCGGCGGCGATGAAAAGCCAACGGTCAGCAGCAAGAAGCGTCCTCGCCAAGATGATGTCGCGGGGCCATCCAACAAGAACAACAAAAGAAGAAGGACTAAATTAAGCAGACTGTATATATCTCTGTTTATCCTGTCAATCTCATCGCAGACGATTAGTAATATGTATTCGACAGAGATCTTATACATTATCGCCAACAGGTTGGTTTGTCGAATTGTGTGCCCTGACGAGCACACAATTCACAAAAAAGGCCGTATGGGCTGTCTATAATGATCGCACACAATTCTGATTACCGACATGTTTGTCGAGTATCACACACATCTTGTTACGCCGAATCGTTTGTGTTCACCTCACTCATCGCAAACGGTTCATCGGAGTGAACTGTACGCAGTATATCACACACACCTTGATCTGGCTGCCCATTTCTGTTATTCTGTCTCATCACGAACAGTTCGTACAGATCAACTGTATGCCCCTCATCGCACACGCAACTATAATCTGAACCGTGTTTGATGTATCATTCCTCGCAAACGTTTTGCATCATTTCTGACGGTTTTCATACACCACCGTTTGCGATTATTGCATTGCACACAGTTTCTCGAAGGGTCTTTGATCATAGTGTCACGTTAGCAGCATCCTGAAGTAGTGGGTGCTCACGAGGAGGGGGATGCCGTGGTGACCTCAGTCGAGGGTGCTGACATGGGGGAAGGCCGGTGACTTTCCTATGAGAGGGGGCGGCGGCGGTGGCCGGCGATGGGAGGGCGGTCCGCCAAAAGTGGCAGCGAGAGCTCGCGGGTGGCGACAGAGTGTGCGGCGAGAGGGGGGCAGGGGAGGGGGCGGTGAGAGGGGGAGGAGCATTACCTGCGGCGGTGGTGGCGCGCGGTGGCTGGGGAAGAAACCCTAACTGCGGCGGCGTCGGGCAGAGGGGACGATCGAAAGTGATGAGGGGTGCCAGGGGGGCCGGCATAGGTTTTCTTTTGCTGTAACAGTAGCGCTGCACAAGGGCCAGGACTACTGCTAAGCCCACTAGTTGTAGCGCCAGTGGTAAGCCCATGCTACAGCTAAGTGGGCTAAAGTTTTGGCCCAGCGGCCCATGTAACAGCAGCATGGCCCATGCTAACCAACACTACTGCTAAGCCATACCAGTAGCACGCTTTGTCCAAGCGCTACTAGCAGTTACCAGTAGCATGGGGGTCAAACATACTCTACTACTAAACTTCTATGTATAAGTATTTTCCTAGTATTGTTGTATGCACCTATTATGTATTATGATTAGCATACCCCAAGGTGACAATAACTCGGATTCATTCTGGTGATTACCGTAGTATGAGGAGTTCATGTATTCACTATGTGTTAATGTTTTGTTCCGGTTCTCTATTAAAATGAGGCCTTACTATATCCCTTAGATTTCCTTGTGGACCTTGCTGCCACGGGAGGGTAGGATAAAAGATGTCATGCAAGTTCTTATTATAAGCACGTATGACTATACGGAATACATGCCTACATTACATTGATGAATTGGGGCTATTGTGTATCGCTCTAGGTTGTGGCCGTTATATGATGAATATCATCCAGCACTAATATCCATCACTGATCCAATGCCTATGCTTCTCTCCTATTGATCTTTGCTAAGTTACTTTCGTTGCTACTGTTGTTATAATCACTACAAAACTTCAACTGCTACTATTACTGTTAGTATTGCTAGTGTTGCTACTGCTATCTAGCTATCATATTACTGTTCTACTGAACACTTTGCTGCAGCTATTTAGTTCTCTAGGTGTGGTTGTATTGAAAACTCAACTGCTAGTACTTACAAATATTCTTTGGTTCCCCTTGTGTCAAATCAATAAATTTGCTGAAATACTATCCTCGAAGACTGTTGCGATCCCCTATACTTGTGGGTTATCAGGACCCTTTTTCTGGCACTGTTGTCGGGGAGCATAGCTTCGTTTGTTGAGTCACTTGGGAATTATATCTATTGATCGGTATGAAGAATCTAAAAGATAATAGAACCAAGATCGCACTCTCTAAGACGACGGGAGGTAAGAAACTGCCATCTAGCTCCGCACTTGATTCACCTTCTGTTTTGAGTAGGTTTGCGACACTACCACTTGTTATTATTTCTTATATGTCACAAGTAATTCATGATACTACTTCTGCTATAAATGAAACTTGTGATGATGCTAGTACTTGGCTTGATGATACTGTGCCATTGGGTGAATTTCTTGATGAACAACTTTCTAAAGCTAAAGAACTTGAAACCACTGAAATTGATGAAAATTATGGTTCACCTATTATTCCTAGCTCTTCTACTAGAGTTGATATACCTGATGGTTACTTTATGGATGGGGAGATATCTAGATATTTCCTTGTGTGTAATGATACATATGATGTTAAGAAATTACTGTGTAAGCTTAAAAAATCTATGATGGAGAGAATTAAATATGATCCTAAGTTTGCTACTTCTCCTATCTTTGTTACTGATAAGGATATGAGTTCTCTGGCGATCCCGAGTTAATCACTTTGGTTGAATATAATTATTTTCTTGGTTATGGAACTGAAACTGTTGTGGCACACCTCACTAAATTAAATGATATAGCTGCCATGTTTGCTCATGAGGAAAAATTTCACTACCACTATATTCTTAAGTTGTTTCTTTCTCATTAAAGGGTGATGCAAAGAAATGGTTAAATAGTCTTGCTCCTAGTTGTGTGCATAGCCCCAGGATATGATATACTACTTCTCTGAAAAATATTTTCCTGCTCATAAGAAACAAGTTGCCTTGCAGGAAATATTTAACTTTGTGCAAATTGAAGAAGAGAATCTCCCTGGACGTTGGGGGAGGCTTCTTTAATTACTTAATCCTTTGCTTGATCATCCTCTTAAGAAAAATGAAATACTTGATATCTTTTATAATGGACTAACTGATGCTTCTAGGGACTACCTAGATAGTTGTGCTAGTTGTGTTTTCTGGGAATGAACGGTTGGATAGGCTGAATAACTATTGAATAATATATTGAGAAATGATAATGATTGGGCACTTCCTAAAGCACTACCTAATCCAACTCCGAAGAAGCAAGGTATTCTATTCCTCAGTCCTGAAGATATGCAAGAGGCAAAGGGTATTAAATCTGAAGATGTTAAGAATTTACCACCTATTGAAGAAATACATGGGCTCGACACCCCGACATAGGTAGTATAGGTAAATTGTCTTATGACATTCGATGAAGGTAATATTCCTTATAAAAAATCTGCTAGTCAATGCCTGCATGAATTTGATAATTACATTGTTAAGAAGAGCATTTTAATATGTATGTTAGCAAATAATTGAAAAGTAATGTTTTCATGATTGATTGTTTGAGTGACTTGATGTTTAGGATTGCTAATGATGTTAAGGGTCTAAGTAAGCATTCACCCATGGTTCATACTCAGTTGGAACAAGTTGCTAAATCACAAAATGATTTGCTTAATGAAATGAATAGTAAAATGAATGATCATGTTGTTAGGGTAATGACTAGTGGAGGTAAAATGACTCAGGATCTTCTATACCTTGAAGATCATCCTAAGACAATTGAGCAATATTCTCAGAGAATTAATGTTGATGCACCTAGTTCATGTAAGAAGAAAAAGAAAAAGGAAAAGAAAGATTATATAACTTTGCATGCTTCTAGTGAGAATGTGGTAGAAAAACCTTCTTAGAACAATAATGATGTTTCTATTCCGATGCTGAGATACAATCTGATAATGAACATCCACCTATTGATAATGATTATGATAAGGATGTTCATCCTTAGTCCTCAACCATATAATGATGTAGAAATAGAACCTGTTGTTGATCTTGATAACCCACCTCGCCTAAGAATAAAAGATTTGATAGTAGTGATTTCATTGCTAGAAAACATGGTAAAGAAAGAGAGACATGGGTTCAAAAACCTATGCCCTTTCCAACTAAACCTCCAAAGAATAAGGATTAGGAAGATTTTAAGCGCTTTGTTGAAATGGTTAGGCCTGTTTTCTTGTGTACTCATTTGACTGATATATTGAAAATGCCTCCATATGCTAAATACATGAAAGATATTCTCATTAATCAAAGAAAGATACCTGAAGCTAAAATTTTCACCATGCTTGCAAATTATTCTTTTAAGGATGGAGGACCTAAAAAGATAGGAGATCCATGAATACCCACTATACCATGCTCTATTAAAAGAAGTTATGTCAAAACTACTTTATGTGATTTAGGAGCCGGTGTTAGTGTGATGCCTTTCTCTTTATGTAGAAGACTTGATTCGAATAAGCTCACACCTAATAAACTATCTTTGCAAATGGCTAATAAATCAACTGTCATACCTATTGGTATTTGTGAGGATCTGTCTGTTGTAGTTGCAAATGTCACTATCATAACGGACTTTGTTATACTTGATATGTCCGAGGATGACAAAATGTCGATTATCCTTGGTATACCTTTTTTGAATACTACAGGGGCTGTTATTGATTGCAACAAAAGCAAAGTCACTTTTCATGTTAATGGTAATGAGCATACGATTTATTTTCCGAAGAAACAAAGCTTGGTGAATGGTATCCATTGTATTGAAAAAGTTTCGACAATCACTATTGGAAGTTTCAAATTCCCTCTTGCTACCGTCAAAAAGAAATGTGGAACTAGTATTTTCATGTTACTCGAAAATAGTTTGTTAACAAGACTTGATCAACCTTACTAATGGATTCTTTTTTAGGGCCATGTGGGTGATGAATTTAGTAAGAACAACATTCTGTAATCTTAGTTTCTCTTTGTTATTTCAAGTTAATAAAGTAGAAATGCCATGATTATCCAGTTTTCTGAATTTTCCTTGCAATGAAAAATGTCCCCAAAATAAAAGTTCTTAGAATGACCTAAAAATTTAGTATGATTTTTATGCAATATTTAAGTATTTTGGGCACTGAACACACCTCAGGTGGGTGTAACGCCCCGGATCTAATATTCCATAATTGTATCTCCAACTCTTGCCATTTCTGGCTTTGTGATATGTCATTTTCCTTCGTGGTTGGGTTTTTGTCTTTCGTTTTGCATTTTGTTCATGTCATGCATTTCATCTAATGTCATGATGTTCATCTCATTTGCATTCGTGTTCGTCTCATGAATCCGGTCTTTTTCCCCGTTGTCCATTTCGGAATCCGACACTCACACATGCACCCGTTGCACCCCTCAGATCTCGCTTCATGAGCGGAAGAAAAACATTCTCAGAATGGGCTAAGATTTGTCGAGTGGCCTTGGTACATCACCGGTAGGCCGCCTGTCAAATTTCGTTCCATTTGGAGGTCGTTTGATGCCCCAACGGTTAACCAGGTAACCGCAAAAGCCGCTCTTTCATTGCAGCCCAACACCCCTCCAAAACAGCCCACTAGCCCATCTAAACCCCCTGCATGCTCTCCGTCGTTGGATCACGGTCGTGTGGGACAAAACGACACCTCATTTGGACTCTCCTAGCTCCCCCTATCTATATATATGCCTCTCCCCCCGAAATTTGCGTCCAAAACCCTAGCTTCCCCCTCCTCCGCGCCACCGGACACGTCCGCCGACGGCCAAATGCGTCCAGCCGCCATGCCCTAGCCATTCCGCTTGCGTCACGTGTCCTTCGCGCCGCCGCCGGCCCGCGAGCCCGAAGCGGGCCCAACGAGCCCGTCCGCCGCCGCCCGCGAGCCTGCGCCTCCCGCGTCCCCATGCCGCCGCCCGCGCCCGTTTGCCGGAGCTTCGCCGAGCTCGCCGGACTCCACGCCTCGCCTCCACCACCACCTCGGCTTCCGCTCCACCACCAACGCCGCCGCCTTGACGTCGCGCCCTCGCCGCCTCCACAGCGTGCCCCGCACTGCAACGCGTCGATGCCCTGCGTAGTCACGAACTCGCCGCTGCTGGACTTCGCCTGCAACAGCTCGTCCTCGCCCCGCGCGCCACCGTCTAGCTCTGCCGACCCCGCCGTCATTCAGATCCGGTCGCCCACCGCCGGGATCCTCCTGTTTCCCGGCCTCGCCGCTGCCTTCGGACCTCGCCATTGCCGCCCCTGCCTCCCCGATCCAGGCGGGATCGAGAGGAGGACCGCGCCGCCACGTGGGCCCGCGCCGGCCACGTGGGCCACAGCCCAGCTGACCTGCCTCGTCCGGCCTGCCCGACCTCCTTCTCGTATTGGGCCGCGGTCTACTAAAGGACACCCAGACACCACTATCCCTCGCCTATGCGCTGAATAGTTAACCCGCGCTCGCTTGTTTTTTCTTCTTCTAAAATTCGGCCAAGTCCGTGGAATCCAACTTTATGTGTGCACCTTTGACCGGCCATAACTCCGTGCTCGTGGCTCCATTTTGCGCATATGATATATCAAAACGTTCATCCCGTGATGCTCTTCATTCTAGTGTCATTTGCATGCATGTTACTGTCCATATTGATGCCCTAATCTTCGTTGCAAAAGTGGTATATGATGTTGTCTACTGGAATTCATCATAACTTGCTAATTTGTCATTTTCATTGCATTTTGTGTGTGCATCCTATGAGCATCATGTCTACATGTTTTAGAAGCTCCTCCATGCCATATTTACAGTGGTGCAAGCCTTTTTTTATGAGCTCTATGGTGACTAGAACAAGCATGCAAAGTAGGCCACATATTGATTAAGCATGTAAAGCAAACATGCCACTGGGTCAGGCCCGAGTGGATACATGCCACAGGGATGGACCCACACGGCCTGGGAATGATGCAGCCCTGGGGGCGCACCCAGCTAAATAAACATGGAAAGTGTCACCTGGTTTCGTTGATGAAGGGGTGTTGAGGCAGCTGAAGGTACGCGGCGAAGGGGTTGCTCCTCACGATCCACCGGGGCCCTGAGCCTCGGGAGGCTCTGGGGGTCTAGGCGGTTCCTTGAGGATCGTCGCCATCTCCGCCAGGACTGCGTGGTGCCTGGCCTCCTGACCCGCCATGACGCTCCGCGGGTTGCGCTGGAAGGCAGCAGCCACACTCGGCAGGCCGAACGGCATGCGAATGTAGCTGTGAGGTGGACCTTCGCAGCGCCCAACACGCGAAAGCCAGAAGCACTCCTGTCGGTGTCAAAACCGGCAGATCTCGGGTAGGGGGTCCCGAACTGTGCGTCTAGACCGGATGGTAACCGGAGGCAAGGGACACGAAGTTTAACCCAGGTTCGGGCCCTCTTGATGGAGGTAAAACCCTACGTCGTACTTGATTAATATTGATGATATGGGTGTTACAAGAGTATATCTACCACGAGATCAGAGAGGCTAAACCCTAGAAGCTAGCTGTCGGTGTCAAAACCGGCGGATCTGGGGTAGGGGGTCCCGAACTGTGCGTCTAGGCCGGATGGTAACAGGAGGCAGGGGACACGATGTTTTACCCAGGTTCGGGCCCTCTTGATGGAGGTAAAACCCTACGTCCTGCTTGATTAATATTGATGATATGGGTAGTACAAGAGTAGATCTACCACGAGATCAGAGAGGCTAAACCCTAGAAGCTAGCCTATGGTATGATTGTTGTTCGTCCTATGGACTAAAACCCTCTGGTTTATATAGACACCGAAGAGGGCTAGGGTTACACAGAGTCAGTTACAATGGTAGGAGATCTACATATCCGTATCGCCAAGCTTGCCTTCCACGCCAAGGAATGTCCCTTCCGGACACGGGACAAAGTCTTCAATCTTGTATCTTCATAGTCCAGGAGTCCGGCCGAAGGTATAGTCCGACTATCCGGACACCCCCTAATCCAGGACTCCCTCACTAGCCCCTAAACCAGGCTTCAATGACAACGAGTCCGGCGCGCAAATTGTCTTCCGCATTGCAAAGCGGGTTCTTCTCCAAATTCCGTGTACCCGTTGAACAGTGTCCGGTTTCTTGTAAATGTAGTGCTCCTTGGCTTCTACGCCCAATAATGGCCGTTTTCCACGTGTCAAACGAATACGAAAAGTCAGGGTGTTTTTAATATTTACACCCCTAGCCGCGTGAATGAGCTGCCTTTTTAAGGGGACAAGGATTTAGATCCAAACCACACCTTCTCCCTTCCGCGAGTATTCATCAGAGCGTATCCGACAGAGGTCCATTCCATCATGGCCGGCTGCCGTAGCTCCTCCTCTCGCCCTTCTAGCCCTCAGCCTGGAGATTGGAAGAGGTGCTCCATCCCGCACAGCGAGCTAGTGACGCTCCAGACCAAGGGATTTCTCCCCCCGGCCTATATGGTTCCGGTTCGAGCCGGACTTGCCACCTATAATGGCGGAGAGCAAGCGGAGAGCACCCCCAATCCCTCCAAAGGAGAGCGGGTATGCCTTGCCCCTTACTTAATAAGAGGGCTCGGATTTCCAATTCATCCGTTTCTCCGGGGGCTTCTGGAGTTCTATGGCCTCCAGCTGCACAACCTCACGCCTGCCTCCATATTGCATATCGCGGGCTTCGTAGCCCTTTGCGAGCTGTTCTTGGGCTGCGAGGCTCATTTCGTGCTGTGGAAAAGTCTATTCTGCCTTGTGCCCCGCTCTAAGGAGGGGTCAATATATCAGTTGGGCAGAGCCGAAGTGTGGCGCATCGCTGGGACCGGATATCTATCCGGAACCCCAAAGAAGGCGTCCGAGGACTGGCCTTCGGAATGGTTTTATATAGAGGACGTCCCGCTGCTGGATCCTGTCCGGATCGGCCTCCCTGAGTTTGACAGTGCTCCCCTAAAGAAGCGCCTAAGCTGGCGTCCACGGAGCCCTCAGAGGGAAAGTGACAGGGACGTTATTTAGCTGATGGGTCGGACAAGGTTGTTAGCTCATTCCGGACTGACCATTATCAGGGTCATGGCCGCATGCATCATGCGAGGGGTGCAGCCGCTTCAGTATAGAGGCCACCCCATGTGGGACTTCAACGGGGAGGACGATGCCACCCGCTACGGTCGTAAGGGGCCGGATTCAGCTGCCGCTCTAATAAAGACCTTGTCCACTTTGTACAAGGGAGAAGAGGAGGAATTTCTCCGCGCCAACCCACGGGGTGGATTTTCTATGTACAATCCCCCAAGTTGGGTAAGTGGACACTTTTACTTGCCCATTCGTTTTATATTCCCATTGTTAAATTTTCAGTCTGACGACTTCAACGCAGGAACTACGCCAGGCTGTTAAAGAAATAAACAGCCCTCCTCCACAACTCGAGGATCCGGGATGGTCCCTTGACCCGGCCTCTCAAGAGGATCCGGACTTATCTGTGGAGCTGATTGATGGAGTGTTTCATCAATTGAGCAAGGACAACGCCTTGGTGGCCATTACGGCCGATTATCCAGGGCTACTCCCAGCCTCACAGGTAACTGAGACCGGAGTCCCAGCACTTTGAAAAGGGATCTGTCCTCGCGTGTTTTCGATTGCCGTATGAAAACCGTGTTTTGCAGGGGAGGTCCTTGAGACGGGAGGCTGAGCCTGCGACGACTAGCCAACGAGGGGCGGCAAGGCCCCGCGAGCTGAAAAGAAGTGCGGTCCGGACTGAGGCACCGGCGCAAAGGTATAGCATGCCACCTTATTCCCAAGTGTTATTCCTTTGAGGCATATTAATGCTCGTGCTCTCTTTAGGACGAAGAGACCTCGCCGAACTATATCCGGAGAGGCTGCCAATCGCGCCTCCACCAGCCAGGCTCCAAAGCCTGGTCCAGAAGCGGAGGCGAACACGAGGGGTGCACCGGATGCTCCTCCGATGGAGGATGCGGACAGGCTATCTGCCACCAATTCCGAGGTGGAGAGTGCCATGAACCACAGGCGTCACCGGACAGTTCTTCGCAATGCTTGTTTCTCCCAAGAGGCATTGGATGCCTTCAATTTGGGAGACGCGTACCTCCGTGCCGCTCAAAATGGTCTAGCTAGAGCCACGAAGAAGTATGTGAAAGACATACGGGTAAGAAAATTTTGGTAATTATATATATGTACCAGTAGCCCCCGAGACTTGAAACAGTTAGAATAACTGATTTAAGGATCATCTATTATGCAAGTTCTTACAGAAAAGAATACCCTGCTATCCCATGAGCTGGAAGAGTGCAAAGCCCAACTTGAGGCCGCACTAGCCGCGGCAGGGGAGCCCAAGGAGACCCCCTCTGGTAATATACACTTTGAAAGATAAGTATTTTGTGAAGTGCGGCGTGGGTGCAAATCTGACAAATGAAATTGCAGATGGCGCCGGATTAAATCCGGAAGTGCAACAACTCCGACGCCAGCTGAAGGCTGGTGAGAGCGTGCTGACAAAGGTGAGGCGGGAGAAGAATGATCTCCAAGATGCCAACACCAAGATGGGCGTTGAACTGAAGGACGTTCGTGCCCAGCTGTTGGACTCCGTGAAGGAGAATCGGCGGCTTCGACGCGGCATATATAGTAAGTGCTTAAACAAACTTTGAAAAAAGAGTTCGGCGAGGAAGTCAACTAACAGAGTAATGTCTGTAGGTATGCTAACAGGTCGTCCTGTAGAGGAAATGCCCGGTTCTACGGGTGACCTTCTTCCCGAGCTCTCACAACTGCACGAGCGAGTTCGGCAGGTTATGCAAGGCGTCAGGCTTTGTGGCCATCCGTCTCCATGCTCGAAGGCCTTGGAGAGCTTGTAGAGAAGCTGAAGGGAGCGCGGTGGCGCTTCCGATTGTGGAAGATGTCGGCCTGCCGTCAAGGCGCCAAGGAGGCCTGGGCCATGGTGAAGACGCGGTACATGAAGGCTGACCCAAACCACATGGCCGAGGTCGGACCCGTAGGGCCCGATGGGAAGGAGATCCCTATGAGCTTAGTATATGGCCAAGTAGAGTTGGCCGCAAAGTATTCCCAACAGGACTGTAAACTAGACAGCCTGTTAGATGGTATTGAAGAGGAATACAATCAGTCAGATTGACTATGTAATTTTAATTGACATGTGTAATGCCTTCTAGCCAGATTGTAGATCGTTTGTCATGGCCGACCTTTTCGCTTCAACCTCGGGACCCGACGGTCCGGAGTGTGTCCAAATACCCTCGCGGTTATACAAGAACCGGGGTATGCATGGAGACCAGGCGTAGGGGTCATTAGTGCCTGAACAGACAAGTGCCCAACTAGTTATGTTATATTACATGGTTAGTAAGAAACATCTTCCAGGGAGAATAGTTCCGTTAGGGGTTCCTTTCCCTAGGAGGCATGCCCTAAAGTCCATGTCCATTCTGCGAAAAGAGGTGCAGGAAAAACATCTGGGGGCATATAGATAAAAAAAAGATAATCTTTCGTTCACCGACCAAATATTCCCTTAAGAACGCTAGCTTTTGGCTTCACCCAGTCTGAGGTACACATCCGGCTGACCCGGCAGTAACAATCACAGAGGTGCTCCCTTTACCACCTAGCCGAACAATCGGGAACGTAGGGGTAAGCACAGGAGCCAGGCAACCCAGCTTGGCCAAAACTTAAGTCATATCGATGCATATCATGGCGAATAAAAGGTACATGCGGAAGTGTGACACGTGTGTTGGGCATGAAGCCCGTATAAATAAGCTTCTGTTTAAAGAAGCCCCCAGGTTTAATGAGCGCGGATAGCGCGTCATTTTATGAGCCTTTAAAGGCTATAAGAGAGAGAGAGAGAGGAGAAGGAGAGAAATGTAAGACAGGAAGTATGTAAAAATGGATAGAGGAAGGAGACAAACACAGAGTCCAGCGCTAGGCATAGAATCTTCGGAGACGGGCTGCGTTCCATGGGTTCGGCTCGAGTCGGTTATCTGATGCATCTCGCAGGCGGTATGCTCCACCAGTCAGGACTTGGTCAATTATGAAGGGACCTGCCCACTTGGGCTTGAGTTTGTCCTTTTTCTTGTCCGGCAGGCGTAGAACTAATTCGCCAACGTTGTAATTTTTGGCCCGTACTTCTCTGCTTTGGTATCTTCGAGCCTGCTGTTGATAGAATGTGGAACGGGCTTTTGCCACATCTCGCTCTTCCTCCAAGGCGTCCAAACTTTCTTGCTAATCGAGCTCGGCTTCTCTTTCTTCATACATGCGCACTCAAGGTGAGTCATGAATTATGTCGCAGGGCAAAACTGCCTCTGCGCCGTACACCATGAAGAATGGTGTGTATCCGGTGGTGCGATTCGGCGTGGTCCGCAGCCCCTAGATTACGGAGTCGAGCTCCTCTACCCAGTGCGTATTAGATTCCTTGAGGGACCGCACTAATCTGGGTTTGATGCCGCTCATGATAAGACCATTTGCATGTTCGACCTGGCCATTGGTTTGTGGGTGATAGACGGAAGCATAATCAAGCTTGATGCCCATGTTTTTGCACCAGAGTTTTACCTCATCGGCTGTAAAGTTCGTGCCATTATCACTGATGATGCTATGGGGGACGCCGTAACGGTGTACAACCCCGGATATAAAGCCTATCACCGGTCCGGATTCGGCCGTCTTAACAGGCTTGGCTTCTATCCATTTGGTGAACTTATCCACCATGACCAGTAAGTATTTTTTTCTTGTGGGTTCCGCCTTTAAGGGGTCCAACCATGTCAAGCCCCCAGACCGCGAAGGGCCAAGTGATGGGGATAGTTTGGAGGGCGGTGGGTCGCATATGGCTTTGGTTTGCAAAAAGCTGGCAACCGACGCATTGTTGGACTAAGTCCTGGGCGTCTGCCCGGGCCGTCGGCCAATAAAAGCCTGTACGGAAGGCCTTGCTTACAAGGGACCGAGCTGCAGCGTGATGTCCACCGAGTCCGGCATGAATTTCAGCTAGGAGGTTCCGCCCTTCCTCTTCGGAGATGCACCTTTGAAGGACTCCGGTAGTGCTTTTCTTATAAAGCTCTCCCTCATGGACTTTATAGGCTTTAGATCGCCGCACTATGCAGCGTGCCTCATTTTGGTCCTCAGGGAGTTCCTGCCTGTAAGGTAGGCGAGGAATGGTTGTGTCCACGGGGCGATGACGGCCATTATTACGTGGGCTGAAGGTGTTATTTCATTGGCAGAGCCTCCAATTATGTCAGAGTGTTCGGTGTCGGGCAGTGCGGTTGGGTCCGGGCTGTTATTGCCAGGTTCCCCTTCCCATACTACGGACGGCTTGAACAGCCTTTTCAAGAAGATGTTGGGGGGACTACATCGCGTTTTGCGCCGATGCGTGCCAGGACATCTGCCGCCTGATTATTTTCCCGGGCTATATGGTGAAATTTGAGGCCTTCGAACCAAGCTGACATTTTTAGGATGGCGTTGCGATAAGCTGCCATTCTTGGATCCTTGGCATCAAAGTCTCCATTTATTTGGGATATTGCGAGGTTCGAGTCCCCGCGCACCTCTAGGCATTGAATGCCCATGGATACTGCCATCCGGAGACCATGTAAAAGGGCCTCATATTCGGTTGCTTTGTTGGAGTCTGTGTACATTATCTGGAGTACATATTGAAATGTGTCTCCTGTGGGGGATGTCAAAACGACGCCAGCCCCTAGACCGGCCAACATTTTGGAGTCATCGAAGTGCATGACCCAGTTTGAATATGTGTCGTACTCTTTAGGGAGTTCGGCCTCCGTCCATTCTGTGACGAAGTCGGCCAAAACTTGCGACTTGATAGCTCGCCGTGGCTTGTAAGTTATGTCAAACGGGAGGAGCTCAATGGCCCATTTTGCAATCCGGCCCGTCGCGTCGCGGTTGTTTATAATATCGTTAAGTGGCACTTCCGAGGCTACTGTTATTGAACACTCTTGAAAGTAGTGTCGCAGCTTCCGGGATGCCATAAATACCGCGTACGCAATCTTTTGATAATGCGGGTACCGTGACTTGCACAGAGTAAGGACAGTGGACACATAATAGACCGGCTTTTGAAGGGGGAATTTGTGTCCGTCCGTTTCTCGTTCGACGACGGACGCTGCGCTTACGACCTGATGGGTTGCTGCAATGTATAATAGCATTGGTTCACCAGTGTTTGGCGTGGCCAGGACTGGGTATGTTGCCAAGATGGCTTTTATTTCGTCGAGTCCGGCCGTGGCTGCATCCGTCCACTCGAAGTGTTCGGTGCGCCGAAGGAGGCGATAAAGGGGTAGGGCCTTTTCTCCTAAGCGGGAGATAAAGTGGCTTAGAGCCTCCATGCATCCGGTTAATTTTTGTATTTCTTTGAGGTCCTTCGAGATATCCAATTGTGGTAGAGCTCGGATCTTGGTTGGATTTGCTTCAATTCCTCTACCGGATACAATGAAGCCCAAGAGCTTTCCGGCTGGAACGCCGAAAACGCATTTTTCCGGGTTGAGCTTGATGTCGTATGTTCGGAGGTTATCGAATGTTAGCCTCAAGTCGTCTACTAGATATTCGACATGTCTTGTTTTAACAACCACATCATCTACGTATGCCTCCACTCTTTTGCCGATCTGGTTTGCCAGACATGTCTGAATCATGCGTTGATATGTTGCGCCGGCGTTTTTGAGCCCGAAGGGCATTGTGTTGAAGTGGAATGGGACGTATGGTGTGATGAATGCCGTTGCGGCTTGGTCTGACTCTGCCATCTTTATTTGATGGTAGCCGGAGTATGCGTCGAGGAAACACAACGAATCGTGTCCTGCTGTAGCGTTGGTAATTTGATCGATGTGGGGGAGAGGGATGGGATCCTTTGGGCAAGCCTTGTTAAGGTCTTTGAAATCAACGCACAGGCGCCAGGATTTGTCCTTCTTTGGTACCATCACCAAGTTTGCTAGCCAGTCCGGATGTTTTATATCTTTGATGAATCCGGCCTCCAATAGCTTGGCTAGTTCATCTCCCATGGCCTGTCTCTTAGGTTCGAAAAAACACCGAAGAGCCTGTTTGACTGGCTTGAATCCTTTTAGGATATTTAAGCTGTGTTCGGCCAGCCTGCGTGGGATTCCTAGCATGTCTGAAGGGTGCCAGGCGAAAATGTCCCAGTTCTCTCATAGGAACTCTCGCAGTGCGGCGTCTACATCAGGGTTTAACTGTGCCCCGATGGAAGCTATTTTATTGGGATCTGTTGGATGGACCTGGAATTTGACTATTTCGTCCGCCGATTTAAAGGAGGTGAACTTGGATCTTTTATCGAGTATCACATCGTCCCTATTCACCGTGGAGCGCAGCGCAGTCAGTTCCTCAGCCGCTAGGGCTTCGGATAGCGCCTCGAGGGCCAGTGCGGCTGTCTTGTTTTCGGCGCGGAGTGCTATGTCCGGATCACTAACGAGAGTGATGATTCCGTTAGGCCCGGGCATCTTGAGCTTCATGTACATGTAATGCGGTATTGCTTGGAAGACTGTAAACGCTTCCCGCCCTAGTAGAGCGTGATATCCGCTACTGAATGGGGCCACCTGGAACGTGACCTCTTCGGACCTGTAATTATACGGCGTGCCGAACACCACATCTAGTGTGATTTTTCCTGTACAGCGCGCTTCCCGACTGGGGATTATTCCTCTAAAGGTTGTGCTGCTTTGCTCAATGTGGTTCCAGTCTATTTCCATTTTTTGAAGGGTTTGCTCATAAATTGTCAGGACCCCGATTCTAAGCCACATTGATCTAGCCGGTGACACCTCATATCACTTTGCGGCCTCACACACGGTATCCCACGGGTGTCGCCTTACCATGGCCCGGGACCGTTTGCGCCTTTTGGCTCGCGTATATGACAATGTCGCTAGCATCCATATGACCGAGAACTCGGGCCGACATGGCTAGTCGTGAACCCAAAGCGGCACAGACCTATGGAGACAGGCATACATGAATCACATCGAACATGTCGGTCATCAACGAGTGATTCCGGGCTGTAGCACTGGGCTAACAGGACTCCGGGGATCCCGGGCTGTAGCAGGCTAGACAGGACTCCGGAGATCACCGCGTGAAATTTCCCCGAAGGGACAGACATAGGGATGAAATGAAACACATGGCGGCTAGTCAAGTGTCCTGAACAGTAGTGCTGGGCTAGCAGGACTCCGGTGAACCGGTCTGTAGCGGACTACTATGGCTCGAGGGGCACTAGACTACATTTCCCCATAAGAAAGGCTGCGAAGGACAAACAACTAGATTGTCGGATCCCACTCATACCAAGCATTTCAATCATACACACAATATGCCCGATATGAGTACATACAACATGGCATCACAACAAAACTCTACAACTCAAGTACTTTATTTAAAGGCTCCAGGGAGCCATACATAACATATTCATACAGGTAGGGGTCACATGACCCGACACTCAAGTCATACAGTCATACAAGCACATGCGGAAGCAACTAGTGTGAGTACAGACTCTAGAAAGAAAGAAGGCTTCTCGAAGCCTGTCTATCTACATGGGGCCCTCCATGGCCTGGATCACCACCTGGGTGGCTAGTCACTCGTCGATGTCAAGGTCTACGTAAAACCCATCGGAGGGGGCAGTGTTGTCGTCTGAAAACAATAAATAAGCAAACATGAGTACAAAGGTACTCAGCAAGTCTTACATCAGAACCTACTATACATGCTCATTCTCAAGAAGGTGGTGGGGTTTATGCAGCAAGCCAGCTTTGACTCTTGGCTAAGCTATCCTACGGAACCTTTTAGCAAAATAGTTTTCGCACACGAGTCCACTACTCACCATCACAATACTCCATCGTGGATCCTCCCTCGTATCCTGCGAGAGGGCCATCCTCGATACTCACACTTATCTTGAGTCTTTTAGTAGTATCCATTAACTTGTCTATGAACTGTATATGCAACCAAGTAGTCCTTTACCGCGGACGCGGCTATTCGAATAGTTTTATACCCTGCAGGGCCGTACTTCATCACACATGTTTCCACCACTTAGCGTCTACACACGAAATGTGCTCGGCAGACTTCAAGTGAAAACCGACGTGGGTGTAGACCACGACCTAACTAACCTCACAAGTCTCTAGTCCAGGGTCATCGCCTATTCAGGTTCCATCCGCAAGGAAATCCGGCCGGGGTGTCCTCAACGGCCCCGAACGATGTGAACAGGGTTCCCGAGACACCAAACGGGTGACTCGGTACACCGTGCCATGGTGTATCTACCGCAACATAGCCCACCCCTAGGGTCAGCGCTACGCACGGCCGCCAACACATATCCTACAAACACCAGAAACTAATTGCAACTCCTGGACTGAGGCGAGAGGGGTCAGTAAGTTGAGCGGGGTCATATTTCAGGGCCCAATGTGTGGTAGTAGCTGAATCTTAAATCACGCATACAGAACTCAGTTCTTAGGGACGGCCTCAATGAAACAACCCACCATGTACTCCTACATGGCCTCTCATCGATACCTTTACCAAAACATGTTCAACACATCCCACATATTACTGACACAAGCATTTCACTCTAGCCCATCACCCAGATGAACCAGACCTGACACAACTCTAAGCATAGCAGGCATAGCAAAGTAGGAATCACAAAAGATGGCTCAATCAACTCCTACACATGCTAGTGGGTTTCATCTAGTTACTGTGGCAATGACAGGTCATGCAGAGGATAAGGGTTCAACTACCGTAGCACACAGCAGTTTGAATCGTGTTGTCTTAATGCAGTAAACAAGAGCAGGAGCGAGAACATGGGTTGTATCAGAATGATCAATGGTTGCTTTCCTGATGGAGTGGTAACGGGATACTGCCCTTCAGTTGGATACTCGTGAATATCCTCGGAGGCAGAACCTACCACGAAGAACACAACCGAGCACAATCAACACATGACGATATGCAACAACATGATGCATGCTATGACATGGCAGTATGAATGTGTTTTGGCCTAATGCAAGCTAAAACAGAAGGGTAATTGCTTATTTGAACCAAAGGTTCAAGTGTTAGCTCATTTGACTTGATCATATTAGTGCATCACCTTATATTGCATAAACAGCAGGTTTAACTTGTTCTGACATGCATGAAACCAGTACCAATGGATAGCTTGGATTTTCTGATAATTTTTCATATATAATTTGTCTCATTTGGAGTTATGGTTGAATTTCTATGAATTTTTGAAGTTTAGGCAATTTTCTGGAATTTTCTATATAAAATTAAATCCAGAAAAGAGTTATTGCGTCAGCCTTGCGTCAGCATGACGTCAGCAAGTCAACAGGCCCGGTACAGGTCAAACCTGACCTGTGGGACCCGTGTGTCAGTGGCTCATCTAGTTAATTAACTAATTAATTTAGATTAACACTAAACAGGTTTAGTTAGCAGGGGGGCCCGCTTGTCATTGACTCAGGGGAGTCAACTGGGCCCACCCAGTCAATGGTCAAGGTCAACACTTGCCGGCGTCTAGCCGCCGGCGAGGCCAGACGCGGCGGAGGAAGTGCATTTGCACGTTCCGGCCACCAAACGGGAGGCGGAGAGCATCTACGAGTTCCTGGGAACGAGCCGCAGCTCTTGGTGGTGATGGTTGAGCTTGGGGTGGCCGGAGACGTCGCCGGCGACGACTTTGGCGGTCGCCGGAGTTCAGGCGCCGATGAAAACGGCGACACCGTGCACGGGGGGATCAACGGGTAGCACCTACGCGATCTGCAGGCTCCCACAAAGCCAACGGGCATATGCACGGGGCCGATTGGCCACCGGAGCCTCGTCGGCGACGAGTTCGTGCGGCGGTGTGCTTCGGGTGTCATGGGAAGTGGTGCTACAACAAGCGCTAGGCCGTGGGGTTAGGGGGAAACGACGGAGGAGCTCACTGGGAGGTCGAAGCGCAGCTGAGTGGGCCTGGGGACGACCTAGACGGCGCGAATCGAAGACGAGGTCGCCGGCGGCCGAAGGTTGAAGAAGAGCTCGAAGTCGACGCTGCAGGGCTTCCGGCGGGGCGGGTTCGGTGAGGGGGGTCGAGGACGACGTCGCGGAGCTCGTGGGCACAACCGAGGGGCGAGGGGGTGGCTGTGGCCGTGGTGGTTCTCGTCGGCGGCGGCGGCCGCGTTCTGTGGAAGTGAGGGGGAGCCAGGGGAGGGGATGAGCACGGGGGGAGGAGGAATGAGAGGGCCTGGGGGTGCGTGGCCGTCTCCGTGGCATTGGAAGGGAGTCCGGGAAGCAGGAGGTGGCGTGCAGGGTGGAGGTGGCGCGCGCGCGTGCCGGCGAGCGTTGGGCACACGCCCGCGTCCTTCTGTCCGAGGAGGGGGACGACAGGAGGCAGCGGGGGTGGGCTGGGCCGCCAGCTGGAGATGGGCCAGGTAAGTGGCCCAGTGGCCTGTCCCTCTTTTATTTATTTGTGTTTTTCTATTTCTGTTATTTTGTTTTGATTTAGTTTAAATACTAAATCATTTTATAAAATCCTGAAAATATTTATGGACACTTGCTGAATTATTTTAGTGGCCCAAAAAATAGTTCCAACATTATTTGAGCATTTGAATTATTTAATAGCATTTAAATGCCCAAATTCAAATACTTATGATTTAAATCAATGCCCTTTTGTTGACCTAAAATTATGTGCACCATTTTTCCCAAGGGTTCTAGCCCTAGGCAAAGAGGGTGAACATTTTTGAAGGGCATTTCAGGTTCATTGAATTTATTTTTTTGTAAACCCTAGTTGATTTCAGGGGGGGTGCTGGGGGTTCTGCTTTCCCCATTTCAATTTTCTGATGAAGGTAAACATGATGCACACTCTAATGCATGATCTAGCTAGGGTGTGACAACTCACCCCCACTCAATAGAATCTCGTCCCGAGATTTAGGATCATCTGGGAAGAAGGTGGGGCACTCGAGTCGAAGACGATCCTCCCTTTCCCAAGTGGCTTCTTCCTCGGAATGGTGTGACCATTGAACCTTGGGAAACTTGATATTATGACGTCGAGTGGTACACTCGGCTTGATCAAGGATACGAACGGGGTATTCCCGATAAGAAAGGTTATCTTGTAAATCAAGCGTTTCGTGGTCCACTCCACGGATAGGATCCGCGAAGCAACGCCTGAGTTGTGAAACGTGAAAGATATCGTGAACTCTGGAGAGATGCGGAGGTAGTTCCAATTGGTAGGCAACTTCTCCTCGTTTGGCAAGAATGCGAAAGGGTCCAATGTAACGAGGAGCCAATTTGCCTTTGATACCGAAGCGATGGGTTCCCTTTAGCGGGGTAACCCGAAGGTAAGCCTTCTCGTCAATTTCAAATGTCATAGGCTTATGTTTACGATCATATTGACTCTTTTGGCGAGATTGGGATGTTTTCAATTTCTCACGAATAACGCGAACCTGCTCTTCTGCTTCCTGAATCATATCCGGGCCAAAGAGTTGTCTTTCCCCGGTTTCTGACCAGTTAAGAGGCGTTCGACATTTTCGTCCATAGAGAACTTCGAAGGGAGCTTTGCCCAAACTAGCTTGATAGCTATTGTTATAAGCAAACTCCGCGAATGGAAGGCATTTCTCCCAACTCATTCCGAACGAGATAACAGAAGCTCGGAGCATATATTCCAGAATTTGATTGACTCGCTCTACTTGACCACTTGATTGAGGATGGAAGGCGGTGCTAAAGGAGAGATGAGTTCCCATAGCATTTTGGAAACTTTCCCAAAATCGAGAGGTGAAAAGACTTCCACGGTCTGAGTTAATTTCCAATGGGACACCATGAAGAGACACTATTCGGGAGATGTATAAGTCAGCTAGCTGGCTAGCGGTGATACTCTCACGAACAGGTAGAAAATGGGCTACTTTGGAAAGTCGGTCGATCAAAACGAAGATGGCGTTATTTCCTCTCTTGGTCTTGGGAAACCCAGTGATGAAATCCATACTGATTTTGTCCCATTTCCATTCAGGAATAGCCAAAGGTTGAAGGGTGCCAGCAGGCCGTTGATGCTCTGCTTTAACACGACGACAAACGTCGCAATTAGCAATGTATTCAGCGATTTCTCTCTTCATCCTAGTCCACCAAAACCTCTGGCGTAGGTCTTGATACATTTTAGTACTACCGGGATGAATGGTGAGAGGGGATTCATGAGCTTCCTTAAGGATCATCTGGTGTAGATGTTGTTTCTTGGGAACCACCAGGCGGTTCTCGAAGAAGACAGCACCTTGTTCATCCATGGAAAAGCATTTAGCCACTCCGCTAGCAATGTTTTCCTTAATCCGGGATATGCCCTTATCACGCTTTTGGGCAGCTATGATTTGATCCATAAGGGTAGGTTTCGCCACCAGGGTAGATAGGAATCCTCGAGGAACAATGTGAAGGTTAAGCTTACGAAATTCCTCATGGAGAAGTGGTTGACTTTGTTGTAACATCAGGTTGTTACAGTAGGACTTACGACTTAGAGCATCAGCCATGACATTGGCTTTGCCAGGGGTGTAAGTTATTCCTAAGTCATAATCCGAGATCAACTCGACCCAACGTCTTTGCCTGAGATTCAAATCTGGTTGGGTGAAGATATATTTCAAGCTTTGGTGATCGGTGAAGATCTCGCAACGATTACCGAGAAGGTAATGTCGCCAGGTTTTGAGTGCATGGACTACGGCTGCAAGCTCTAGATCATGTGTGGGATAATTTTCCTCATGTGGGTGTAATTGCCGTGAAGCATAGGCAATTACCTGACGATCTTGCATGAGTATGCAACCTAGTCCTTGTCGCGAGGCGTCGCAATAGATAATAAAGTTCTTGGAGAAATATGATGGTACCAGTACGGGAGCAGAGGTCAGGCGTCTTTTCAGTTCCTGAAAACTGAACTCGCACTATGGAGTCCACTCGAACTTTTTATCTTTCTTGAGGAGTTCAGTTAGAGGTTTAGCAACCTTGGAGAAATTCTCGACGAAGCGGCGGCAATAGCTCGCTAGGCCAAGGAAACTCCGAACTTGCTTGACCGATTCAGGTGGAGTCCAATCAAGGACAGCTTGAACTCGCTCGGGATTGACAGCAATACCCTTACCAGAGATTACATGGCCTAGATAGGTCACTTCTGACAACCAAAATTCACACTTAGAGAATTTGGCATAAAGGCGATGCTCTCGAAGCTTCATCAATACCAGCCTTAGATGTTCGGCATGTTCCTCTTCATTCTTGGAGTAGATGAGTATGTCATCCAGGTATACTACGATGAATTTGTCCAAGTACTCCATGAAAACCGAGTTCATTAACCGGGAGAAGGTGGCCGGGGCATTGGTTAAACCGAAGGACATGACGGTGTACTCGTATTGGCCATAACGAGTAACAAAGGCCGTTTTGGGAATGTCCCCGTTTCTGATTTTGATTTGATGGTAGCCCAACCTCAGATCCATCTTGGAGAAGACTGAGGATCCAGCGAGCTGGTCATACAGATCGTTGATCCTGGGAAGTGGGTATTTGTTCTTGATGGTGACCAGATTGACAGGTCGGTAATCCACAACCATTCGATCCGATCCATCCTTCTTCTTGATGAAGAGGACGGGGCAAGCCCAAGGAGAGGAGCTAGGACGGATGAATCCCTTGTTCAAGGACTCATCGAGTTGGTTCTTAAGCTCGGCTAGTTCTAAGGGTGCCATCTTGTAGGGTCTTCTAGCAATTGGAACGGTTCCTGGAACAAGGTCTATCACAAACTGGACATCCCTGTCAGGTGGAACACCTGGCAGTTCTTCCAGAAACACATCCGGGAAGTCTCGGACTACCGGAATGTCCTCAAGGTCTGGAAGAGGGTTGGCATTGAGAGAGTAAAGTTGGCGCTTGGCCACTCGAGTTAAGACATTAATTGTCTTGCTCGAGGGATGAGTAAGTTGAACGGTTCTAGTGGCACAATCGATCTTGGCATAATGAGCCGACATCCAGTCCATACCCAAGATGATGTTTATGTCGGAGGACTTGAGAGCTATTAAAGATGCAAGGAAGACAAGCCTATCGACAATAATTTCGTTCCCATGGCTTACCCTAGAAGTTTTCCATTTGGAACCCGGAGTTTGAATTACCATGGAAGTGGGCATGTCACAGAATGTCGTGTTATGCAACTGAGCATAATTCTCGGATATGAATGAATGAGATGCTCCAGTATCGAAAAGAACAGATGCCGGATGGCAGTTAACAAGGAGCGTACCAAGGACGACGTTGGGATCCTCATGAGCCTCTTCGGCTGAAACATAGTTGACATGGCCACGTGCAGTGGTGGCCGGCTTGGCGTAGAAAGTCTTTCCCGCGGGCTTACCACGGCCAACGGACTTTCCAGCTTGATTGGGGTTGTTCTGGGGGCACTCTCGACTATAGTGACCCGGTTCTCCACACTTGAAGCATGTTACCACAGTGGGGCGTGGAGCAACATTAGCAGCGGGGCCACCATAGGGCTTGGGCGGTGCAAATTGCTGGTTGGGATGAGGCGCCTCAAAGGATGGCCTCGGGGTGAATCTGGGTGGCAGTGCGGTGCTTGGAATCCACACCCGGCGCTTCTGAGCTCTAGAGCCGGATGAAGACCCAAAATCACAGGAGTGCTTGCGTGAAGCGTCATAATCAGTCTGGCCTGTCTCAGCACTGATAGCTTTATTGACCAGCTTCTGGAAGGATGTGCACTCGTGCAGACGGAGATCGCGGCGAAGCTCAGGGCTAAGTCCCTTGCGGAACCTTGCCTGCTTCTTGGCGTCAGTAGAAACCTCTTCAGGAGCATAGCGTGCCAGGTTCCCAAACTCTCGACTATATGCATCCACAGTCAGCCTTCCTTGGGTGAAGTTGCAGAACTCCTCCCTCTTGCGATCCATGAGACCTTCCGGAATGTGATGCTCACGGAAAGCCTCGCTGAACTCAGCCCAAGTAGTGATTTGGCCGACCGGGCGCATAGCTTCGTAGTTTTCCCACCAATGGCTAGCGGGGCCCTCGAGATGATAGGCAGCATAGGTAACCTTGTCGGCTTCGGCTACGTTGACAGAACGTAGCTTGTGGGTGATGCTACGAAGCCAATCATCCACGTCGAGGGGCTCGACGGAATGGTTAAACTTTGGTGGGTACAGCTTGATAAAGTCGTTGATTGACACCAAGTCATTTCGTGGGTGGCGTGCAGTGTTCTGCTCAATCCGCTCTAGCAGGCAGTTGGTCTCATGCTTGTTTCTTTCCGCCTCCAGCATCACTTCGGCCAGAGAAGGCGGGTGAGGCAAATTTTCACCTCTAGCTGCACTGGCTTCCCCCCGCTCCGGGACAGCAGGGTTGCCGTGGGTGTTGACCATCCTAGGAGGAAACAAGACAACGGTTTAGACAAGGATGGCTCAAACTTAACAAGGAAGTGCAGAATGTAAAGGATAACATGGAATGCAGAGATGCTCATTCGTATGCCATGGTAATATAAAGCTGCCATATATACACCAACGGTCATACTCGTCATACATAGTTTAGTACAAGCCCATGCTACAGTACAACTATGAAGGTAGACGTTACATCTCATCGGAGGCATTCCGAGTCCCTATACATTATTTGCCTACACTTCCAGAATCGATTACACACCAAGTCGTATTCCACAAGTCACGCAGGACAGTGGGGATACAACTACTACAATACTAGTGGTACTACTACTAACTCAGATAGCTCCGTAGTAGTCCTCATAGAAGTCACCTCCATAGCCTGGAAGTTCAACGTGATCATCCGGAAACAGACGGTCCTGAGGAGCCTGTGGACCATAGGGGCTAGGATGAGGTCTTGGACCAACAAACGGTGGCCTGCGGGGACCACGGGGTGGGGTGATGCCTCCCACATCACGCCAATCCACCATGTCTGGCAGAGCTGCTCTCACAGGATACAGATCCCTAGTATCCATACATCCAGCATGCACCGCGGGTGCAAACCGAGTCAATGTGGCCCAATGATCAGCACGGGTATTAAAAAGCTCCAGCCTCAGGGCCCGATTCTCTCGATCCTTATCTTCGAGCATCTCAGCGGTGGTACGAGTTAATGAGTCCTCCTGAGTGGAGTCAGCATAGATAGCCTGAAGATACCCCTGCGCTCCCGGAAGTGAAGCTGGCATGTAACGGAAGTCATTGTTCCGAAGCAGGCCAGTCCGGACTCGCAAGATGGTCATCATGGAGTAGGCAGCATCCTGCACAGCCATCTCAACGGTAACTCCGAGTCCATAGGAACAGTGAAGGGGCTCGGTAGATCCAGGATAGGAAGGAAATATCCTGACGGTGTAGAAATACTGGCTTTGATTAAAGTCGCGGAACTGCTCTTCAACAGTGTATTCGGGATACCAACGGTATCCTGTCTCGATCATGACCCGGACTAACATAGCAGTATGACCGGGCACGTCGAGGCACCTAGTCAGGCGAACCACTTGATTTTGAGAACGGTTGGCCATCTGAAAGCACAACCACAAGACAAAGACATCAGAATTCCTAGGGAAAATTGGACAGCATAACGGCTGTAAATGCTCAGAAAAAGATTTGAGACATCCACAACAGTTCACAATACCGCTCAACAGCATCATATCAAGGTTCTGATTCAAATAGCAACGTACTAAAATAGTAGAAACTGGACTGGAACTCGTAGCAATAATCCTATAACTACTACGGATTAGTAGCACGTGAACCTGATAGAAGAAGAGAGCCTAGTCCTTAACCCACGTTGAATGAGAAGAGACTGACTCAGATCAGAAGCATAGGGTAAAGGAGTAAAAGAACCTTACGTTCCCTCCCACAATCAATTCCCTTACATATAACTAAAGCATTTCTAGACTCGACATCGACCAGTTTGGCTCAACGAACCTACAGGCAGTACGGCTCTGATGCCAACGCTGTCAGGACCCCGATTCTAAGCCACATCGATCTAGCCGGTAACACATCATATCACTTTGCGGCCTCAGGCACGGTATCCCATGGGTGTCGCCTTACCATGGCCCGGGACCGTTTGCGCCTTTTGGCTCGCGTATATGAAAATGTCGCTAGCATCCATATGACCGAGAACCCGGGCCGACATGGCTAGTCGTGAACCCAAAGCGGCACAGACCTATGGAGACAGGCATACATGAATCACATCGAACATGTCGGTCATCAACGAGTGATTCCGGGCTGTAGCACTGGGCTAACAGGACTCCGGGGATCCCGGGCTGTAGCAGGCTAGACAGGACTCCGGAGATCACCGCGTGACATTTCCCCGAAGGGACAGACATAGGGACGAAGTGAAACACATGCCGGCCAGTCAAGTGTCCTAAACAGTAGTGCTGGGCTAGCAGGACTCCGGTGAACCGGGCTGTAGCGGACTACTATGGCTCGAGGAGCACTAGACTACATTTCCCCATAAGAAAGGCTGCGAAGGACAAACAACTAGATTGTCGGATCCCACTCATACCAAGCATTTCAATCATACACACAATATGCCCGATATGAGTACATACAACATGGCATCACAACAAAACTCTACAACTCAAGTACTTTATTTAAAGGCTCCAGGGAGCCATACATAACATATTCATACAGGTAGGGGTCACATGACCCGACACTCAAGTCATACAGTCATACAAGCACATGCGGAAGCAACTAGTCTGAGTACAGACTCTAGAAAGAAAGAAGGCTTCTCGAAGCCTGTCTATCTACATAGGGCCCTCCATGGCCTGGATCACCACCTGGGTGGCTAGTCACTCGTCGACGTCAAGGTCTATGTAAAACCCATCGGAGGGGGCAGTGTTGTCGTCTGAAAACAATAAATAAGCAAACATGAGTACAAAGGTACTCAGCAAGTCTTACATCAGAACCTACTATACATGCTCATTCTCAAGAAGGTGGTGGGGTTTATGCAGCAAGCCAGCTTTGACTCTTGGCTAAGCTATCCTACGGAACCTTTTAGCAAAATAGTTTTAGCACACGAGTCCACTACTCACCATCACAATACTCCATCGTGGATCCTCCCTCGTATCCTGCGAGAGGGCCATCCTCGGTACTCACACTTATCTTGAGTCTTTTAGTAGTATCCATTAACTTGTCTATGAACTGTATATGCAACCAAGTAGTCCTTTACCGCGGACGCGGCTATTCGAATAGTTTTATACCCTGCAGGGGCGTACTTCGTCACACATGTTTCCACCACTTAGCGTCTGCACACGAAATGTGCTCGGCAGACTTCAAGCGAAAACCGACGTGGGTGTAGACCACGACCTAACTAACCTCACAAGTCTCTAGTCCAGGGTCATCGCCTATTCAGGTTCCATCCGCAAGGAAATCCGGCCGGGGTGTCCTCAACGGCCCCGAACAATGTGAACAAGGTTCCCGAGACACCAAACGGGTGACTCGGTACACCGTGCCACGGTGTATCTACCGCAACATAGCCCACCCCTAGGGTCAGCGCTACGCACGGCCGCCAACACATATCCTACAAACACCAGAAACTAATTGCAACTCCTGGACTGAGGCGAGAGGGGTCAGTAAGTCGAGCGGGGTCATATTTCAGGGCCCAATGTGTGGTAGTAGCTGAATCTTAAATCACGCATACAGAACTCAGTTCTTAGGGACGGCCTCAATGAAACAACCCACCATGTACTCCTACATGGCCTCTCATCGATACCTTTACCAAAACATGTTCAACACATCCCACATATTACTGACATAAGCATTTCACTCTAGCCCATCACCCAGATGAACCAGACCTGACACAACTCTAAGCATAGCAGGCATAGCAAGGTAGGAATCACAAAAGATGGCTCAATCAACTCCTACACATGCTAGTGGGTTTCATCTAGTTACTGTGGCAATGACAGATCATGCAGAGGATAAGGGTTCAACTACCGTAGCACACAGCAGTTTGAATCGTGTTGTCTTAATGCAGTAAACAAGAGCAGGAGCGAGAACATGGGTTGTATCGGAATGATCAATGGTTGCTTGCCTGATGGAGTGGTAACGGGATACTGCCCTTCAGTTGGATACTCGTGAATATCCTCGGAGGCAGAACCTACCACGAAGAACACAACCGAGCACAATCAACACATGACGATATGCAACAACATGATGCATGCTATGACATGGCAGTATGAATGTGTTTTGGCCTAATGCAAGCTAAAACAGAAGGGTAATTGCTTATTTGAACCAAAGGTTCAAGTGTTAGCTCATTTGACTTGATCATATTAGTGCATCACCTTATATTGCATAAACAGCAGGTTTAACTTGTTCTGACATGCATGAAACCAGTACCAATGGATAGCTTGGATTTTTCTGATAATTTTTCATATATAATTTGTCTCATTTGGAGTTATGGTTGAATTCCATGAATTTTTGAAGTTTAGGCAATTTTCTGGAATTTTCTATATAAAATTAAATCCAGAAAAGAGTTATTGCGTCAGCCTTGCGTCAGCATGACGTCAGCAAGTCAACAGGCCCGGTACGGGTCAAACCTGACCTGTGGGACCCGTGTGTCAGTGGCTCATCTAGTTAATTAACTAATTAATTTAGATTAACACTAAACAGGTTTAGTTAGCAGGGGGGGCCCGCTTGTCATTGACTCAGGGGAGTCAACTGGGCCCACCTAGTCAATTGTCAAGGTCAACACTCGCCGACGTCTAGCCGCCGGTGAGGCCAGACGCGGCGGAGGAAGTGCATTTGCACGTTCCGGCCACCAAACGGGAGGCGGAGAGCATCTACGAGTTCCTGGGAACTTGCCGCAGCTCTTGGTGGTGATGGTTGATCTCGGGGTGGCCGGAGACGTCACCGACGACGACTTTGGCGGTCGCCGGAGTTCGGGCGCCGATGAAAACGGCGACACCGTGCACGGGGGAATCAACGGGTAGCACCTACGCGATCAGCAGGCTCCCACAAAGCCAACGGGCATATGCACGGGGCCGATTGGCCACCGGAGCCTCGTCGGCGACGAGTTCGTGCGGCGGTGTGCTTCGGGCGTCATGGGAAGTGGTGCTACAACGAGCGCTAGGCCGTGGGGTTAGGGGGAAACGACGGAGGAGCTCACTGGGAGGTCGAAGCGCAGCTCAGTGGGCCTGGGGACGACCTAGACGGCGCGAATCGAAGACGAGGTCGCCGGCGGCCGAAGGTTGAAGAAGAGCTCGAAGTCGACGCTACAGGGCTTCCAGCGGGGCGTGGTTCGGTGAGGGGGGTCGAGGACGACATCGCGGAGCTCGTGGGCACAACCGAGGGGCGAGGGGGTGGCTGTGGCCGTGGTGGTTCTCGTCGGCGGTGGCGGCCGCGTTCTGTGGAATTGAGGGGGAGCCAGGGGAGGGGATGAGCACGGGGGAGGAGGAATGAGAGGGCCTGGGGGTGCGTGGCCGTCTCCGTGGCATTGGAAGGGAGTCCGGGAAGCAGGAGGTGGCGCGCAGGGTGGAGGTGGCGTGCGTGCATGCCGGCGAGCGTCGGGCACACGCCCGCGTCCTTCTGTCCGAGGAGGGGGACGACAGGAGGCAGTGGGGGTGGGCTGGGCCGCCAGCTGGAGATGGGCCAGGTAAGTCGCCTAGTGGCCTGTCCCTCTTTTATTTATTTGTGTTTTTCTATTTCTGTTATTTTGTTTTGATTTAGTTTAAATACTAAATCATTTTATAAAATCCTGAAAATATTTATGGACACTTGCTGAATTATTTCACTGGCCCAAAAAATAGTTCCAACATTATTTGAGCATTTGAATTATTTAATAGCATTTAAATGCCCAAATTCAAATACTTATGATTTAAATCAATGCCCTTTTGTTGACCTAAAATTGTGTGCACCATTTTTCCCAAGGGTTCTAGCCCTAGGCAAAGAGGGTGAACATTTTTGAAGGGCATTTCAGGTTCATTGAATTTATTTTTTTGTAAACCCTAGTTGATTTCAGGGGGGGTGCTGGGGGTTCTGCTTTCCCCATTTCAATTTTCTGATGAAGGTAAACATGATGCACACTCTAATGCATGATCTAGCTAGGGTGTGACATAAATGAGGTTCAATCCGCTGCCGCCATCCATGAGTACCTTGGTAAGACGAAAGTCGTCCACTATTGGACTGAAGACCAATGCGGCTGGTGCTCGGGCTGTTCGGAATTTAGGTTCATCACTGGCGTATAAAGTAATAGCTGTGTCACTCCATGGGTTTATTGTTGCTACTTGGTAGACTTCGGCAAGGCCGCGGAGTGTTCTTTTTCGCATATTATTTGATGCAAAAGTCTCGAAGACTGTTAATATCGTACTGGTTTCTCTGGGGTGGCTTTCTGTGGCTTCTGGAATTAGAAGATCTTCACCAATTTTTGCCACCTACCGGAGTATCCAACATGCTCTAAGGCTGTGAGTTGGTGTGGCGCCCTCTGCACTGTGAATTTTACAGGGTCCATCAAGCCATCCTTCCAGTACGGTTCCGTGCCCTGTAGAGGGCTTTTGCTTTTTGGTATTGAACCCGGGTGTCTGACGATGATGCACCCTTTTATTTCGGACCGGGTTTGTATTCAAGGCCGAATTGTCCCAAAATTTTGTTTCGGTTTTCTAGGCGCTTTCCATCACACAGTACTTTCGTACTATGGATGCCAAGTCAGCAAAGCATGTAATATCACGGCGACCTATGGCGTTGAGGATTCCCTTGTCCGTGCAATTATTGCAGAAGAATGAAATTGCGTCTTCCTCGCGGCAGTCCTTTATCCTGTTCATAACCAGGAGGAATTTGTCCCAGTAATGATGTATTGTTTCTTTGGGCTCTTGCCTAATTTGGGATAGATCGCCTACGTACGTGTGGGTGGGCGGAATCAAATCCGAAACCTCAACCAATCTGAGACCCAGGGACCAAGGAGTTTCCGAACTCGTTAGTTTGGATTCTTGGATGCTGTCCAATGAATCTAGCCCGTCACCTGACTTTAAGTTCAGGTCTTGAGTGATGTCCTCCCCTCCGCGGGTATCCGACTTGGAGGGATCGGGAATCCGGACATATCTAGTCCTTAAGATAGATGAAGGGTCGACGCACTATCCCTCTACCACGGCAACATGATGGGTGACCTGGGGGGGAGTTAATCTCTCTCAGATCGGGTTTAAACCCAATCTGGTCATAATCCGTAGCGACTCCCAGGGCGGCGAATAGATCCAAGAGCTCATTTAGGGAAGAGAGCTCCATTGGATCTAGCTGCTCAGTGAATTCCGAGCTTACGTGAAAATTGCTTTTGATGACCCGAGAGGTCATCGTCGACGCAGCAGCCGAACGGGTGGTCATAAGGAAACCACCTAGCCTGAGAGTCTAGCCGACAGCCAAAGCTCCCTTAGCAACGATGCCATCTTTAAAGACGGGATGAGGCATCCTTCCTGATGGTGACGGCACAGAGGAACTCTCAATGAAAGCACGAATGTCGGTGTCAAAACCGGTGGATCTCGGGTAGGGGGTCCCGAACTGTGTGTCTAGGCCGGATGGTAACAGGAGGCAGGGGACACGATGCTATTACCCAGGTTCGGGCCCTCTTGATGGAGGTAAAACCCTATGTCCTGCTTGATTAATATTGATGATATGGGTAGTACAAGAGTAGATCTACCACGAGATCAGAGAGGCTAAACCCTAGAAGCTAGCCTATGGTATGATTGTTGTTCGTCCTATGGACTAAAACCCTCCGGTTTATATAGACACTGGAGAGGGCTAGGGTTACACAGAGTCGGTTACAGTGGTAGGAGATCTACATATCCGTATTGCCAAGCTTGCCTTCCACGCCAAGGAAAGTCCCTTCCGGACACGGGACGAAGTCTTCAATCTTGTATCTTCATAGTCCAAGAGTCCGGCCGAAGGTATAGTCCGGCTATCCGAACACCCCCTAATCCCGGACTCCCTCACTAGCCGATGGTATGATTGTATGTTGTGATTGTTGTCCTATGGACTAAAACCCTTTGGTTTATATAGACACCGGAGAGGGTTAGGGTTACACAAGGTCGGTTACAAAGGAGGAGATATCCATATACGAATTGCCTAGCTTGCCTTCCACGCCAAGTAGAGTGCCATCCGGACACGAGACGAAGTCTTCAATCTTGTATCTTCATAGTCTAACAGTCCGGCCAATGGAGATAGTCCGGCTGTCCGGAGACCCCCTAATCCAGGACTCCCTCAGTAGCCCCTGAACCAGGCTTCAATGACGATGAGTCTGGCGCACAGTTGTCTTCGGCATTGCAAGTCGGGTTCCTTCTCCGAATACGTCACAGAAGAATTTGAATACGAGGATAGTGTCCGACCCTGCAAAATAAGTTCCACATTCCACCGCAGAGAGAATAACGCTTTCACAGATCTAATTTGCTAGCTTGTTTTGGCAGCATGATGTTACGTCATGGCCCGGTGATTATTCGAACCATTTCTTTCAACCAGCTCCAGACATAACGCGAGGCGGTTTCGTGACACGTCTTGCCGAAGCGGAGATCGTGTTCCCCCAATTACGGGATTCTCATCAATACGGGAGTGGGTAACCCAACCGTGTCTAGGACTCCTAGATTATAGGCAAGTCCTAAACGGCTACGGAGAGGACGCTTGATATTCACCCTCTATATAAAGGGACGGGGTTTTTGCTTTTTCTCTCTCGTGCTCAATCGAACCCTTCCTCTGCCTCGAGTTCTAACACCCAAAGCCCAGGTTAGGTGCTCCGGATCTTCAATCATATCCGGATCCAGCCTTCAAGGCCGATGGATGCCCTCCTCCGTGACGGAAGAGGACATTAAGAAGTTGAGGGAGGCTAGATACCTGACCGCCGAGGTTACGCATCGGCTGCCTGCTCAAGGGCAGGTCGTCCCTACTCCCGAACCCAATGAGAATGTTGTGTTCGTCTCCCACTTCCTCCGAGGTCTTGGCCTCACTCTGGATCCTTTCGTCAGGGGCTTAATGTTCTATTACGGGCTAGATTTCCACGATCTAGCTCCAGACTCCTTTCTCCACATCACGACATTTATTGTCGTGTGTGAGGCCTTCCTCCATGTGACCCCTCACTTCGGCCTGTGGCTCAAGACCTTTGAAGTACAACCAAAGATGATCGAGGGGCAACATGTAGCGTGCGGAGGTGCATCCATAGGCAAGATGGCAGGAGCTCCATGGCCGAAAGGTTCCTTTCCAGAGGTGTCCGAATTATGGCAACGGGAGTGGTTTTACGTCACGGCTCCCAGAAGTGCCAAGTGGGCGGCTGCCCCCACTTTCCGCCCGGGCCCCCCACCACAACTGATGTCATGGATTAGCAGGGGTCTGAGCTGGGGTCCAGCCAAGGACGTGCCTATACTGCAAAGCCGCATCCGAGATCTCTTCGAGGGAGATTTTAATTTGGTTGCGGTAATACAAGTTATGCTGGTTCGTCAAGTCCAGCCTTGCAAACGCCGGCCCCTGCGCTTGTGGGAGTTCAACCCAGAGGGGCCACGTGCCATTCAAAGTTTCCTCGGCCTGACGCACGAGGAGATGTACAAGTCATTCTTCGCACCTCAAGTGGAATGTTCAGATATCACCGAGGACGTGGGCCTGAGCAGTAACCGCGCCGCCGAACAAGTAAGAAATCCTCTAGCCGAACACGTTGTCTTTTATTCGAAGTTATTTCTGAGAGTTCGCTTTTTGACCAGGACTGACCAACAAAGACGAAGATGATTCGGTGTTTGGCCCCCCTCCCTGAGGGTTTGGAAAATCTGGTATTGGAGAAGATGCTCGATGTCGCACCTTGCCCGGAGCCCTTGAAGGGAGATACCGAGGGAGATAATACGGGCGGACACGGGCCCCCATCGCTATCCGCTCCAACCGAGGGAACGAGCGTCTCCACGAAGGAGGACGATCGGGGGAGGAAAAGGACTGCTTCCGAGGATCCAGAAGCCGAAGCCTCCAAACGGGAGAAGAGGTCTCCCACTGAGGGTCCTGCCTTGGGGGGTGCTTCTGCCACACAGAGTCCGCGGGGGGATCAGCCCTCCAACAAGTCGTAAGTGATCCAAAATATTTCAATAGTAAGGGTATGCTATCTTTTTCCTCTGAGAAAATAACCACCGCATCTATCTTGCAGTTCGGGCCTCAGCCCCTCTCAAATGAGCTTGTCTTCGGGGGATCTTCTTCCAGAGATGATGGAGAGCGAAACGCCTCCCCCGGACTCCTCCGCTCCAGAAGCTGGCGACCCCGAAGTGTTGTCATGGAGGGCCTCTCCGGATCCGGTGAGGCCAGAAGATAATCCCGTAGACCCCCAAAGTCTGCAGTGTCCGGCTCCCGAAGAGAGCATATGAAAGAGTCTGGCACCGTCTGGTGTGCGGTCGGACATTCTGAGGGAGTTGGTGAGGCGAGCGGCCATCTCAGAAGAGCACCGTACGCTGATGGGTACGGTGATGGAGAGAATCTCGTCTGCTGAAAGCGGATTACATGAAGCCTTCATGAGTCTATTGACAGGCTTTGAGGTATGTGAGACAATATGTGATAGTACTGCACATGTTATAGTAGCCCCTGAGACTCTGGTTGTCGTCAAGAACGCCGGCGAACAGAGGATCATATTCCCAGGCAATAACCAAACTTCCTTTATCTGCAGGTGGTGGGAGCTCTGGTGGCTAGCCGGACTAGGGAGTTTGCCCAATTAAAACGGCAACTGGATGCGGCAGACGCCGACATCGAGCATGTTAACAAGAGGCTTGACGAGGCACAGGGTAAGTGTTATTATCCGGTGAACGCCACATAGTAAGAGCAGCATAATGCCAGTATCTTTAATATGTTGTGACTGCAGATGGAGCTGCCACCGTGGAAGCCTTGCGGGCGGAACTTGCCCGAGCCAAGGAACAAGCGAGGATTAGTAATGCGGCTGCTTTGAAGGCAGCCAAAGAGTTGAAAGCCGAGAAGGCCGCACATTGCGAGAGCCAGGAGAAGATGGCCAAGATGGCCGTAGAATTAAAAGACACTGTCGATCATTGCCGGTTCCTTGAAAAATAAAACCGAGCGAAGGCAACGGACCTTGAGAAGGCCGCGGCGGCGGACAAAGACACCCGTTATGCTATGAGAGCGAAGAAGGAGGAGTTGCGGGAAGCCGGCGATATTGCGGCTGGGAAACCCTTCATGTTACGGAGGAAGTTCGGAGATCCTCGGTATGCCCCTCTGGATCAGCTGTGAAGTTCAGCAGATGCGTATATGGATTTGGCAACGAGCGCTACCGATGCGGCAAAGTACTTCCAAGGTCAGACATATCATGAAGTGGCCAAGCTGTTCTGCACGCAATTCCACGTTCCAGAGCATCCGCTTTCATTGACTGGCCAGCTAGCCGAATGGGCCGAACTGAATAGGTTGTCCGGACTCGCCATGACGTCTGTTGTGGATCAGCTATGGCCGGAAATACCAAAGCCGAATAGCTATTTTAGCTTAGTGCAGCAGTTCCTTGATGTGGTGTCGCGCATTAATGCGATGAAGAGGTCGGCATGCATAGAAGGCTCGCGGATGGCCCTTGCCCGTGTTAAAGCATACTGGGCAGAGATGGACGCTACCACTGTTGCGGCGCAGGGATCGGCCATAGGCCGGGTGGCTGCCGAGCACTATTTCGAGGAGGTTCTCGAGGGTGCTCGTTTGATAGAGGCCCAGTGCTCGAAAAATATTATGTTTGAGTGATATGTATTTTCATTGTAAGCACAATGCTTTTATGAATTTTTTATAAGGCTATTTTTATACTTTTGCCTGAAAGTAGTATGATGCCTCCTGTGCGGCCGTTTATGTATACCTGTGTATAACCTCAAAGATTGCAGCCATCGGCTTCAACCCCCACACATAAAATGCAGGGGTGTTCGCAAAAAACGCGTGTTCACACTTAACCCAACATCTTGGTCCTATTAAGGAGGTGGTAGCGTAGCGAGCGAGGCAACCGGACTATAATGCTTTAACACTTTCACTTAGCCATAGGAGTTTGACATTGGGGCTACTAGATAGCCCCTGGTGGCTCCGCACTCTCCTGATCGCGGGGTGCGTACATGCCTGGCTGGGAAACGGCCCTTCGTTAATGCGGAGGAATCCTAAAGATTCTGGTAAGTCATCGAGTGGTTGACCAGTCTCACGCTATATCATGACAGTCAGTTTTTGGCTTTCTCTACTGAGGTGCTCGTCCGGATGAACCAGGGCACAATCGCAGTAGTTCTCCTAGTGCTACCTTAGCCGGTAAAGCGGAACATAAGGCACCAAAACACAGGAGCCGGGCAAACCCAACATTTGACCAAAGACAATGATTTGGAGCTGATGCATATAAGGCCAAACTCGCGACGCCGAACACTCCCTAAGGTATTTAGTCTTTATGGTATAAATCGGGCCTAGATAGTGCCCTTCGTAAGAAGCCCCTTGTGTCTAGGTACATGCATTATTCTGACATGGCCACATGCCAAGACGACAGCATCCTTCTCGACTGTGCTAAGAATTCGGTGGATATGTATCAACAAGAGACAGTCAAAAAGGTTTACGCAGGGTCTTAATCTAAAAAGAATCCTTGGAGCGGGTCCCTGCTGCATGTCTGCGCCTGTGTCTCCGTTGTGCCGTATCCTGGACGGGTGTAGCACGATGATTATCTGTAAAAGAGAGGAGCTTAGGTGAAAAAAGATGCCATGCAAAAAGATAATTTTTTAAAGAAATCATGTATAATTCAAGGAAAGTAAGAGTTGCCGCTTGTCTGCGCATGTTGAGACCCTTGTATTTGTAATAGGGGTGTGATCATTGATCCGGTAAAAATTGCATATGGCTGCGCCGGACTCGTCTAACCGTGTCCGAGGTCGTGACGACCTGCTAAATGCTTTAGTTGGTGAGGCCATTTTTAGTGTGCGGCTGCCAGGGTAGCCGCACACTCTTCGGTGCGCAGAGATCGCTTAATACTTCCGTTTACTGTAATGATGCCACATGGACCGGGCATCTTGAGTGTGAGGGAAGCATAGTGTGGTATTGCGTTAAAGCGAGTGAAAGCTTCGCGAAGAGTAGTGCTTGATAGCCACTTCGAAACGGAGTGATGTGGAAGGTTAAATGTTCGCTACGGAAGTTATCGGGGAAGCTGAATATAACTTTTAGTAGCAGGGAGCCCATGCAATGAGCCCCTGGGCCTGGCATTACTCCTTTAAAGGTAATATTGCTATGGCAAAAAAAATTGGGTCTATCCCCATTTCGCGGATTGTATCCTGGTATATCAGGTTTAGACTACTGCCACCATCCATCAGGACTCGTGTGAAGTGGTATCTGTCAATTATTGGGTCAATACCAGGGCAGCCCATCCTGCACGCCGGACACTTGCTGAGTAATCACGATGGTCGAAAGTGATCGGTTGAGACGACCAGTGGCAGGACTCCGCGGTGATAGGCCTTCGGGCATATTTTTCTGGGAGTGCCGTTTTGTTTCTGCCATAGATCATGTGTAACACGTTTACTGTTTTGACTTCTGGTGGAAATTTCTTTTGTTCCCCAGTGTCTTCCTTGAGAGGCTCATCCTCATCTTCGCTTGGTGTATCGTCCCCCTTGTGTACGGCGTTGAGCTTGCCGGACTGCTTGAAGACCCAACATTCTCTGTGGGTATGATTGGCTCGTTTGCCAGGGGTGCTATGGACCTGACATATTTGGTCCAGAATTTTGTTTAGGCCGGATAGTTCGTCTCTGGCACCTTTAGGGGGTGGCTTTTGCTGACCTGGCCGAGAGCTTTTGAATCCGGCGTTTACTGCCATGCTCTTCGTGCTGTCTCTTTATTCTGGCGTTTGTTATTGCTATTGCGCCATGATTTCCCGTTTCCATCTCTAACTTCAGATGTACTAGGGTCGCTGGAGTTGCATTGGGCTAGCCAGCTGTCTTCACCCGCGCAAAAGCGGGTCATGAGGCTTGTTAATGCTGCCATTGTTCTCGGTTTTCTTGGCCGAGGTGTCGGGCAAGCCATTCATCATAGACGTTGTGCTTAAAAGCTGCCAAGGCTTCGGCGTCCGGGCAGTCGACAATTTGGTTCTTTTTAGTAAGAAACCTGTTCCAAAGCTTTCGGGCTGACTCTCCGGGCTGTTGAGTTATATGACTCAAATCATCTGCATCCGGAGGTTGGACATAAGTCCCTTGAAAGTTTGCCCGAAAAGCATCTTCGAGCTCTGTCCAGCTTCCAATGGAGTTTTCGGGGAGGCCTTTAAGCCAATGACAAGCTGGCCCTTTGAGTTTGAGTGGTAAGTACTTGATGGCGTGGAGATCATCTCCTCGAGCCATATGGATGTGGAGGATATAGTCCTCGATCCAAACCCCAGGGTATGTTGTTCCGTCGTATGCCTCTATGTTTACAGGTTTAAATCCCTCTGGAAATTCATGATCCAGCACCTCGTCGGTGAAACATAGGGGGTGTGTGGCACCCCTATATCTGGGTGTACCGCGTTGTTCAGATGTTTGTTGTGTTATATCATATGCTGGGGCGCGCTTGCGTGGTCCATAGATGGGTCTGGTTGCGCTGTCCTTTTGGTGCAAGCCCACGCGTGAATCGCATATTGTTTTGTGGGTGGCATTGTTTGCCGCTCTATGTTGGCCGTGAGGTCGTCTATCCGGCCAGGTGGCTGTTTTGATTTTTGGTTGTGAGGGGTCTGAGGCCTCCTCATCGAATTCAGGTAGCAACTTCCGCTTTGGGTAGCTCTTGGTGGGGCGATTCTCGCCTTACTTCGCTACTGTGTTGAGTACTTTACTCCATCTGATTTGGAGATTGTCCTGCGTAGCCTTGAGCCTTTGCTGCTACTTTTTCAGACTCCTCGCGGTGGCAACAAGCCTTTGACGGGCATTCTGCTCCTCCGGGTGCCTGTCCGGCGTTGTGTCGTCTGGACTATTATCTTTGACCGGATTGGCTTGTTCGGTTTGATTCTCCGTATTGCCGTGGTCCGGCAGTGGTTCGCCCTGCTCCAACGCTGGGTCTGTGTTATTGTTATTTCTGGCGAGGCGTGATTTGGGGCGGCGTTTGCGCCGCTGTTTTGACTGCTTCTTGAGGGAATAAGCCTTCAGTGCGTCCTTCCGTTCATCATCGTCTTCTTTTGGTGTATCCACCATGTATACGTCGTATGATGAAGTGGACATCCAGCGCCCTGTGGGCGGTGGTTCCTCTTCGCCTCCCGCATTGTTGTCCATACCGTCGATGTCTTCGGAGTCGAAGTCGAGCATGTCGGTTGAATCATCGACAGTGGCTATTAAGTGGATGGTGGGTGGGCGTCGAATTTCTTCGTTGTCCACATCCCAACCCTGTTGGCCATGATACGGCCAGGGCTCTCCTGACAAAGAGAGAGACCTTAGTGAATTCAGAATGTCGCCGAAGGGCGAGTGCTAAAAGGTATCCGCGGCGGTGAATTTCATGATTGGCACCGAATCGGATTCGATTGGCAGGGGCGCGGATGGTTGGGGGTCCGGAAGAGAGTCTGGCACCTTGGAGTCACGGGCTGCACGGAGATTTATGCTGGTGTTCGGCTCGATCGCCATTGAGACTGCAACCCCTGAGGCGGTGTCTAACCACCTGTCCTCGACTGGCGCAGTTGGCTCCGAACTAAGGGTCGGAGCTGATGCGGGCGCGGCTTCTGGGGTACTGTTCGGTGGCAGAGCTAGGTCATACCCATCGCGATAGTGCGGCACGCCTGGCTGTGGCTCGAATCCGTCAAAGATCAAGTCCCCACGGATTTTGGCCGTGTAATTCAAACTTCCAAATCTACCTGATGGCCAGGGGCGTAGCTTTCAATCTGCTCCAGATGGCCAAGCAGATTAGCCCGCAGTGCAAAGCTGCCAAATATGAAGATCTGTCCAGGAAGAGAAGTCTCACCCTGGACCGCATCGCTATCGATGATAGTAGGAGCCATCAAGCCTAATGGTGACGACACAAAGGAACTCTCAATGAAAGCATCAATGTCGGTGTCAAAACCGGCGGATCTCGGGTAGGGGGTCCCGAACTGTGCGTCTAGGCCGGATGGTAACAGGAGGCAAGGGACACGAAGTTTTACCCAGGTTCGGGCCCTCTTGATGTTGGTAAAACCCTACGTCCTGCTTGATTAATATTGATGATATGGGTGTTACAGGAGTAGATCTACCACGAGATCAGAGAGGCTAAACCCTAGAAGCTAGCCTATGGTATGATTGTATGTTGTGATTGTTGTCCTATGGACTAAAACCCTTTAGTTTATATAGACACCGGAGAGGGTTAGGGTTACACAAGGTCGGTTACAAAGGAGGAGATATCCATATACGAATTGCCTAGCTTGCCTTCCACGCCAAGTAGAGTCCCATACGGACATGAGACGTAGTCTTCAATCTTGTATCTTCATAGTCTAACTGTCCGGCCAATGGAGATAGTCCGGCTGTCCGGAGACCCCCTAATCCAGGACTCCCTCAGCTCATGAGATGCGGCTCGGTTGAGCCCTGGTATGTAGATGCAGACGCACAGCTCACCACCCTCGCCAGGGTGGGGAACAACGCCAGGTGGGCGGCGGTCGCCGCATATTGCTCTTGCTTCCTGAAGCTCCTCAGATACCTTGGTGATGAACTCCTAGGCACCGCTCCTTACCCAGTGTCCTCCTGAGGGAGACGTGCCGCGAAGCACGCCTCCAAGTGGTGCCCGAGTGCCTCACTCGCGACGTTGGAAAGGTCTGAGGCCCTCCAGAAGAGATCCCCCGAGCCTTGCCCGAGGAGGGCGCCGGGCGCGCCTTCCTATGCGATAGAGGGAGGCGCCCCAGGTGCGGGTGCTGATACTGACGAGGTACCACTTGCGGTGCTGCCCTCCCGAGCTCCGGCATGGAGTAGCTGCTTCTTCTTCTTGGGGACAGCCTCACAAGGGTACCGAGCTGCATTATTGTTGGGGTCTTTGATTGACGCTGCTTGGAAGGCGCGCTCGAGGGAGCACACCGCGTTTGTTTCTTCGCAGGGGACTGTGATGATTCCACCGCTCCCTGGCATCTTGAGGACGATGTAGTTGTGGTGCATCACTGCCATGAACTTGGCCAGGGCTGGATACCCGAGGATGGCATTGTATGGCAGACGGATGTAGGTGATGTCGAAGTCGATGAGCTTAGTGTAGTAGTTGTTGCGTTCCCCAAAGGTGGCTGGGAGGCGGACCTGACCTATCGATGTGGTGGAGCCGTCGGTCACTCCTGAGAAAGGCTTGGTAGGCTGAAGTTGATCGTAGGGCACTTGTAGGTTGTTGAACGTCTCGACGGATAGGACGTTGAGCCCTGCGCCGCCGTCGATGAGGGTCTTGGTGACTTGCACGTTGCTGATGACGGGTGAACAAAGCATTGGGAGAGCGCCACCGGTAGCAGCGCACTTGAGCTGATCTGCCGAACTGAAAGTGATGGCACACTTGGACCACCTGAGCGGGCGAGTGGCCTCGAGCTTGGGGAGGACCGCGTTCACCTCGCGAGCAAACTGCTTGAAGATACGCTGTGAGGCTGGGGCTTGAGCTCCACCCAAGATGCAGGCGATAGCACACGTCTCCTGGAAGCCCCCAACCCCCTCGTCTTGATGGTGGTCGTCATTCCTACTTGATGGTGGCGGCAGTGGAGGAAGACCGGGGTTGCCCTGAGGGCGATCCTCGCGAGGCTGATCCCTCCAGGTGCCCTCGCGAGGCTGATCTTGCCAGCGGTCCTCACGAGGTCGGTCGCGCCACTCCTGGGGCGGGCCATGGTCGTCCCAGCGTCCTCCGCCATGTCCTCCTCCTCGGATGTAGCCTCGGTCGTTGCGCTCGGGGAATCGACCGAAGCATCCGTCGCGAATGGCCCTGAGCTCTTGACAATCGTTGGTGTTGTGGTTGTGCACGATGTGGAAGGCGCAGAACGGTCAGCTGCCCTTGGATGACTCAGGCTGGTCCCTGCCGCGCTTCATGTCTGGCTTCGCCACGAGCACGGCGACTCCCTTGCGCTTCACGTCCTTGGCCTTGGATTTCTTCTCCTCTGGGTCAGCAGCTGGGAGCTCAAGGAGGGAAAGGCGCCCTTCCTCATCCCTTGCGCACTTGGTCGCCAGGTTGAACATCTCCAGGGATGTGCACAGCTCCTCATGGATGGCGAGCTCCTCCTTCATCTTGACGTCGCGGACACCGTCTGAGAATGCAGAGATGATGGCCTCGTCCGTCACCTTGGGGATCTTGAGGCGGACGTTGTTGAAGCACTGGATGTACTTCTAGAGGGTCTCTCCCAGTTGTTGCTTGACGCGGCGCAGGTCACCCACAGCCGGGGGGCGGTCGCGGGTGACCTGGAAGTTGGCGACGAAATGGTCGCGCATCTCGTTCCAGGAAGAGATGGAGCCTGGGGGCATGTTCAGGAGCCACGAGCGCGCGCCATCCTTGAGAGCCATGGGGAACCAGTTCGCCATGACTTTCTCGTCACGGTTAGTCGCCTCGATGCTCAGCTCATAAAGCTGCAAGAACTCAGTGGGGTCGGGGTGCCGTCGTAGCGAGGAGCCAGATCCGGCTTGAACTTGCCTGTCCAGGCGATGCTACGCAGCTCGGGGGTGAAGGCGCGGTAGCCGGCTATAGTCGCTGGGGGCCGTCATGGAGGTGGAGCCTGGTCTTGGTGCTCGTGTGCCACCACGGCAAGCGGCGCATGGCCCTGCCGCGGCAAGCGATCCTGACGCAGCTGTGCGGGGAGCGGTGGAGCGTTCTCTTGCGGTCAAGGAACTTCTTGACAGCTTCTTTCTTCACGCGCGGGCGCTTGGTGTGGCGGGTCGCGCTGCGGAGCCGCGTGCCTTGGCGCCAGGGCGCCGTCTTGGTACAGGGGTGGTGGAGCTGTTGTGTGAGCTACGTCGCCTGTAGCTGTCGGTGGACGAGGCAGCGAGAGGGACGGTGCAGGGGAGCCCCCTGCCTTGCTGACGAGCTCGGCAAAGCGGTCCAGCCAGTCCTCGTAGAGGTCGTCGACTTGGCGGTAACGCGGGAGCTTGTGCACCATGAGTAGCACGGCCCACGCGTCCGTGGGAGTGTGACGAGCGTGAGACAAGGAACCAGTGGGGGTCGGCGATGGAGTACGATGCGGCCGTCCTGTTGGGGAATGTAGCAGAATCTTAAAATTTTCTACGCATCACCAAGATCAATCTATGGAGCATCTAACAACGAGGGAGAAAGGAGTGCATCTGCATACCCTTGTAGATCGCACGCGGAAGCGTTCAAGAGAACGGGGTTGATGGAGTCGTACTCGTCGTGATACAAATCACCGATGACCTAGCGCCGAACGGACGGCACCTCCGTGTTCAACACACGTACGGTTGGGAAGACGTCTCCTCCAACTTGATCCAGCAAGGGGAAAGGAGAGGTTGATGAAGATCCAGCAGCACGATGGTGTGGTGGTGGAAGCAATGGTGATCTCGGCAGGGCTTCACCAAGCACAGGGAGAGGGAGGAGTGTCACGGGAGGGAGAGGGAGAGGCCAGGGGCTAGGGTGCGGCTGCCCTCCCTCCCCCCCCCCCCCCACTATATATAGTGTCCCTAGGGGGGCGCCGGCCGTAGGAGATCCAATCTCCAATGGGGGGCGGCAGCCAAGGGGTGGCTTGCCCCCCAAGCCAAGTGGGGCGCCCCCCACCCCTAGGGTTTCCAACCCTAGGCGCAAGGGGAGGCCCAAGGGGGGCGCACCAGCCCACTAGGGGCTGGTTCCCCTCCCACTTCAGCCCATGGGGCCCTCCGGGATAGGTCGCCGCACCCGGTGGACCCCCGGGACCCTTCCGGTAGTCCCGGTACAATACCGAGTACCCCCGAAACTTTCCCGATGGCCGAAACTTGACTTCCTATATATAAATCTTCACCACCGGACCATTTTGAAACTCCTCGTGACGTCCGGGATCTCATCCGGGACTCCGAACAACTTTCGGGTTACCGTATACTAATATCTCAAGAACCCTAGCGTCACCGAACCTTAAGTGTGTAGACCCTATGGGTTCGGGAGACACGCAGACATGACCGAGACGACTCTCCGGTCAATAACCAACAGCGGGATCTGGATACCCATGTTGGCTCCCACATGCTCCTCGATGATCTCATCGGATGAACCACGATGTCGAGGATTCAATCAATCCGTATACAATTCCCTTTGTCAATCGGTACGTTACTTGCCCGAGATTCGATCGTCGATATCCCAATACCTTGTTCAATCTCTTTACCGGCAAGTCACTTTACTCGTACCGTAATGCATGATCCCGTGATCAACCACTTGGTCACATTGAGCTCATTATGATGATGCATTACTGAGTGGGCCTAGAGATACCTCTCCGTCATATGGAGTGACAAATCCTAGTCTCGATTCGTGCCAACCCAACAGACACTTTCGGAGATACCTGTAATGTACCTTTATAGTCACCCAGTTATGTTGTGACGTTTGGCACACCCAAAGCACTCCTACGGTATCCGGGAGTTGCACAATCTCATGGTCTAAGGAAATGATACTTGACATTCGGAAAAGCTATAGCAAACGAAGTACACGATCTTTGAGCTATGCTTAGGATTGGGTCTTGTCCATCACATCATTCTCCTAATGATGTGATCCCGTTATCAATGACATCCAATGTCCATAGTCAGGAAACCATGACTATCTTTTGATCAACGAGCTAGTCAACTAGAGGCTCACTAGGGACGTGTTGTGGTCTATGTATTCACACATGTATTAGGATTTCCGGATAACACAATTATAGCATGAACAATAGACAATTATCATGAACAAATAAATATAATAATAACCATTTTAACATTGCCTCTAGGGCATATTTCCAACAGTCTCCCACTTGCACTAGAGTCAATAGTCTAGTTACATTGTGATGAATCGAACACCCATGTAGTTCTGGTGTTGATCATGTTTTGCTCTAGGGAGAGGTTTAGTCAATGGATCTGCCACATTCAGGTCTGTATGTACTTTACAAATATCTATGTCTCCATTTTGAACACATTCACGAATGGAGTTGAAGTGACACTTGATATGCCTGGTCTTCCTGTGAAACCTGGGCTCCTTGGCAAGGGCAACAGCTCCATTGTTGTCACAGAAGAGAGTCATCGGGCCCGACGCATTGGGTATGACTCCTAGGTCGGTAATGAACTCCTTCACCCAGATTGCCTCTTGTGCTGCCTCCGAGGCTGCCATGTACTCCGCTTCACATGTAGATCCCGCCACAACGCTTTGCTTGCAACTGCAGCAGCTTACTGCCCCACCATTCAAAATATACACGTATCCGGTTTGTGACTTAGAGTCATCCAGATCTGTGTCGAAGCTAGCATCGACGTAACCCTTTACGACAAGCTCTTCGTCACCTCCATAAATGAGAAACATATCCTTAGTCCTTTTCAGGTACTTCAGGATATTCTTGACCGCTGTCCAGTGTTCCATGCCGGGATTACTTTGGTACCTTCCTACCAAACTTACGGCAAGGTTTACATCAGGTCTGGTACACAGCATAGCATACATGATAGACCCTATGGCCGAGGCATAGGGGAAGACACTCATCTTTTCTCTATCTTCTGCCATGGTCGGGCATTGAGCCGTGCTCAATCTCGTACCTTGCAATACAGGCAAGAACCCCTTCTATGACTGATCCATTTTGAACTTCTTCAATATCTTGTCAAGGTACGTACTCTGTGAAAGACCAATGAGGCGTCTCGATCTATCTCTATAGATCTTGATGCCTAATATATAAGCAGCTTCTCCAAGATCCTCATTGAAAAACACTTGTTCAAGTAGGCCTTTATGCTTTCCAAGAATTCTATATCATTTCCCATCAACAGTATGTCATCCACATACAATATGAGAAATGCTACAGAGCTCCCACTCACTTTCTTGTAAATGCAGGCTTCTCCATAAGTCTGCATAAACCCAAACGCTTTGATCATCTCATCAAAACGAATGTTCCAACTCCGAGATGCTTGCACCAGCCCATAAATCGAGCGTTGGAGCTTGCACACCTTGTCGGCATTCTTAGGATCGACAAAACCTTCCGGCTGCATCATATATAATTCTTCCTTAAGGAAACCATTAAGGAATGTCGTTTTGACGTACATTTGCCATATCTCATAATCATAGAATGCGGCAATTGCTAACATGACTCGGACGGACTTCAGCTTCGCTACGGGTGAGAAAGTCTCATCGTAGTCAACCCCTTGAACTTGTCTATAACCCTTAGCGACAAGCCGAGCTTTATAGATGGTTATGTTACCATCCGCGTCTGTCTTCTTCTTAAAGATCCATTTATTTTCTATGGCTCGCCGATCATCGGGCAAGTCAGTCAAAGTCCATACTTCATTTTCATACATGGATCCTATCTCGGATTTCATGGCTTCCAGCCATTTGTCGGAATCTGGGCCCGCCATCGCTTCTTCATAGTTCGAAGGTTCACCGTTGTCTAACAACATGATTTCCAAGACAGGGTTGCCGTACCACTCTGGTGCGGAACGTGTTCTTGTGGACCTACGAAGTTCAGTAGCAACTTGATCTGAAGTTTCATGATCACCATCATTAACTTCCTCTCTAGTCGGTGCAGGCACCTCAGGAACAATTTCTTGAGCTGCGCCACTCTCCGGTTCAAGAGGTAATACTTCATCAAGTTCTACTTTCCTCCCACTTATTTCTTTCGAGAGAAACTCTTTCTCTAGAAAGGATCCATTCTTGGCAACAAAGATCTTGCCTTCGGATCTGAGGTAGAAGGTATACCCAATAGTTTCTTTAGGGTATCCTATGAAGATGCATTTTTCTAATTTGGGTTCGAGCTTTCCAGGTTGAAGTTTCTTGACATAAGCATCGCATCCCCAAACTCTTAGAAACGACAGCTTAGGTTTCTTCCCAGACCATAATTCATACGGTGTCATCTCAACGGATTTCGATAGAGCCCTATTTAAAGTGAATGTGGCAGTCTCTAAAGCATAGCCCCAAAATGACAGCGGTAAATCGGTAAGAGACATCATAGATCGCACCATATCCAATAGAGTGCGATTACGACATTCGGACACACCATTACGCTAAGGTGTTCCAGGCGGCGTGAGTTGTGAAACTATTCCACATTTCCTTAAGTGTGTGCCAAATTCGTGACTCAAGTATTCTCCCCCACGATATGATCGCAAGAACTTGATTTTCTTGTCACGTTGATTCTCAACCTCACTCTAAAATTCCTTGAACTTTTCAAAGGTCTCAGACTTGTGTTTCATTAACTAGACATACCCATATCTACTCAAGTCGTTAGTGAGGGTGAGAACATAACGATAGCCACCGCGAGCCTCAACACTCATTGGACCGCACACATCAATATGTATGATTTCCAATAAGTTGGTTGCTCGCTCCATTGTTCCTGAGAACGGAGTCTTGGTCATTTTACCCATGAGGCATGGTTCGCACGTGTCAAATGATTCGTAATCAAGAGACTCCAAATGTCCATCTGCATGGAGCTTCTTCATGCGTTTGACACCTATGTGACCAAGGCGGCAGTGCCACAAGTATGTGGGACTATCATTATCAACCTTACATCTTTTGGTATTCACACTATGAATATGTGTAACATTACGCTCGAGATTTATTAAGAATAAACCATTCACCAGCGGAGCATGACCATAAAACATATCTCTCATATAAATAGAACAACCATTATTATCGGATTTAAATGAGTAGCCATCTCGAATTAAACGAGATCCTGATACAATGTTCATGCTCAAAGCTGGCACTAAATAACAATTATTGAGGTTTAAAACTAATCCCGTATGTAAATGTAGAGGCAATGTGCCGACGGCGATCACATCGACCTTAGAACCATTCCCGACGCGCATCGTCACCTCGTCCTTCGCCAGTCTCCGCTTATTCCGCAGCTCCTGCTTTGAGTTACAAATGTGAGCAACGGCACCGGTATCAAATACCCAGGAGCTACTACGAGCACTGGTAAGGTACACATCAATTACATGTATATCACATATACCTTTAGTGTTGCCGGCCTTCTTGTCCGCTAAGTATTTGGGGCAGTTCCGCTTCCAGTGACCACTTCCCTTGCAATAAAAACACTCAGTCTCGGGCTTGGGTCCATTCTTTGGCTTCTTCCCGGCATCTTGCTTACCGGGTGCGGCAACCCCCTTGCCGTCCTTCTTGAAGTTCTTCTTACCCTTGCCTTTCTTGAACTTCCTGGTTTTATTCACCATCAACACTTGATGTTCCTTTTTGATTTCCACCTCCGCTGATTTCAGCATTGAATATACCTCAGGAATGGCTGTTTCCATCCCCTGCATATTGAAGTTCATCACAAAGCTCTTGTAGCTCGGTGGAAGCGACTAAAGGATTCTGTCAATGACCGCGTCATCCGGGAGATTAACTCCCAGCTGAGTCAAGCGGTTATGCAACCCAGACATTTTGAGTATGTGCTCAGTGACAGAACTATTTTCCTCCATCTTACAACTGAAAAACTTGTCGGCGACATCATATCTCTCGACCTGGGCATGAGCTTGGAAAACCATTTTCAGCTCTTCGAACATCTCATATGCTTCGTGTCTCTCAAAACGCTTTTGGAGCCCCGGTTCTAAGCTGTAAAGCATGCCGCACTAAACGAGGGAGTAATAATCAGCACGTGACTGCCAAGCGTTCATAACGTCTTGGTTCTCTGGGATGGCTGCGCCACCTAGCGGTGCTTCTAGGACATAATCTTTCTTGGCAGCTATGAGAATGATCCTCAGGTTCCGGACCCAGTCCATATAGTTGCTGCCATCATCTTTCAGCTTGGTTTTCTCTAGGAACGCGTTGAAGTTGAGGGCAACATTAGCGTGGGCCATTTGATCTACAAGACATAGTGTAAAGATTTTAGACTAAGTTCTTGATAATTAAGTTCATCTAATCAAATTATTCAATGAACTCCCACTCAGATAGACATCCCTCTAGTCATCTAAGTTAAACATGATCCGAGTCAACTAGGCCGTGTCCGATCATCACATGAGACGGACTAGTCAACATCGGTGAACATCTTCATGTTGATCGTATCTTCTATACGACTCATGCTCGACCTTTCGGTCTTCTTGTTCCGAGGCCATGTCTGTACATGCTAGGCTCGTCAAGTCAACCTAAGTGTATTGCGTGTGTAAATCTGGCTTACACCCGTTGTATTCGAACGTTAGAATCTATCACACCCGATCATCACGTGGTGCTTCGAAACAACGAACCTTCGCAATGGTGCACAGTTAAGGGGAACACTTTCTTGAAATTATTACGAGGGGTCATCTTATTTAAGCTACCGTCGTTCTAAGCAAATAAGATGTAAAACATGATAAACATCACATGCAATCAAATAGTGACATGATATGGCCAATATCATTTGCTCCTTTTGATCTCCATCTTCGGGGCTCCATGATCATCGTTGTCACCGGCATGACACCATGATCGCCATCATCATGATCTCCATCATCGTGTCTTCTTGAAGTTGTCTCGTCATCTATTACTTCTACTACTATGGCTAACGCTTTAGCAATAAAGTAAAGTAATTACATGACGTTTATGTTGACACGCAGGTCATAAATAAATAAAGACAACTCCTATGGCTCCTGCCGGTTGACATACTCATCGACATGCAAGTCGTGATTCCTATTACAAGAACATGATCAATCTCATACATCACATATATCATTCATCACATCCTTTTGGCCATATCACATCACACGGCACATGCTGCAAAAACAAGTTAGACGTCCCCTAATTGTTGTTGCAAGTTTTTACGTGGCTGCTATAGGTTTCTAGCAAGAACGCTTCTTACCTACACCAAAACCACAAAGTGATATGCCAATTTCTATTTACCCTTCATAAGGACCCTTTTCATCGAATCCGATCCGACTAAAGTGGGACTATGGGAGAGACAGACACCCGCCAGCCACCTTATGCAACTAGTGCATGTCAATCGGTGGAACCAGTCTCACGTAAGCGTACGTGTAAGGTCGGTCCGGGCCGCTTCTGTTGGGGAACGTAGTAATTTCGAAAATTTTCCTACGCACACGCAAGATCATGGTGATGCACAGCAACGAGAGGGGAGAGTGTTGTCTACGTACCAACGCAGACCGACTGCGGAAGCGATCACACAACGTAGAGGAAGTAGTCGTACGTCTTCTTCCCGATCCGACCGATCCAAGCACCGTTACTCCGGCACCTCCGAGTTCTTAGCACACGTTCAGCTCGATGACGTTCCTCGGGCTCCGATCCAGCAAAGCGTCGAGGAAGAGTTCCGTCAGCACGACGGCGTGGTGACGATCTTGATGTACTACCGACGCAGGGCTTCGCCTAAGCACTGTAACGGTATGATCGAGGTGGAATTTGGTGGCAGGGGGCACCGCACACGGCTAAGGAACGATCTCAAGGATCAAGTTGTGTGTCTTGGGGTGCCCCCTGCCCCCGTATATAAAGGTTGGAGGGAGGGGGGCTGGCCGGCCAAAGATGAGGAGGCGCAGGAGGAGTCCTACTCCTACCGGGAGTAGGACTCCCCCCTCCAATCCTAGTCCAACTAGGAAACCTTCAAAGGGGAGAGAGAGAGAGGTGGCCGGCCCCTCTCCTAGTCCTAATAGGACTAGGGAGAGGGGGGGAGGCGCAGCCCTATGTGGGCTGCCCTCTCACCTTTCCACTAAGGCCCATGTTGGCCCATTTAGCTCCCGGGGGGTTCCGGTAACCCTCCCGGTAATCCGGTAAAATCCCGATTTCACCCGGAACACTTCCGATGTCCAAACATAGGCTTCCAATATATCAATCTTTACGTCTCGACCATTTCGAGACTCCTCGTCATGTCCGTGATCTCATCCGGGACTCCGAACAACCTTCGGTACATCAAAATGCATAAACTCATAATAACTGTCATCGTAACGTTAAGCGTGCGGACCCTACGGTTCGAGAACAATGTAGACATGACCGAGACACGTCTCCGGTCAATAACCAATAGCGGGACCTGGATGCCCATATTGGCTCCTACATATTCTACGAAGATCTTTATCGGTCAGACCGCATAACAACATACGTTCTTCCCTTTGTCATCGGTATGTTACTTGCCCGAGATTCGATCGTCGGTATCCAATACCTAGTTCAATCTCGTTACTGGCAAGTCTCTTTACTCGTTCCGTAATACATCATCTCATAACTAACATCTTAGTTATTATGCTTGCAAGGCTTATGTGATGTATATTACCGAGAGGGCCCAGAGATACCTCTCCGACAATCGGAGTGACAAACCCTAATCTCGAAATACGCCAACCCAACATCTACCATTGGAGACACCTGTAGTACTCCTTTATAATCACCCAGTTACGTTGTGACGTTTGGTAGTACCCAAAGTGTTCCTCCGGTAAACGGGAGTTGCATAATCTCATAGTTATAGGAACATGTATAAGTCATGAAGAAAGCAATAGCAACATACTAAACGATCGGGTGCTAAGCTAATGGAATGGGTCATGTCAATCAGATCATTCAACTAATGATGTGACCTCGTTAATCAAATAACAACTCTTTGTTCATGGTTAGGAAACATAACCATGTTTGATTAACGAGCTAGTCAAGTAGAGGCATACTAGTGACACTCTGTTGGTCTATGTATTCACACATGTATTATGTTTCCGGTTAATACAATTCTAGCATGAATAATAAACATTTATCATGATATAAGGAAATAAATAATAACTTTATTATTGCCTCTAGGGCATATTTCCTTCAGTCTCCCACTTGCACTAGAGTCAATAATCTAGTTCACATCGCCATGTGATTTAGCAGCAATAGTTCACATCACCATGTGATTAACACCCATAGTTCACATCGTCATGTGACCAACACTCAAAGGGTTTACTAGAGTCAGTAATCTAGTTCACATATCTATGTGATTAACACCCAAAGAGTACTAAGGTGTGATCATGTTTTGCTTGTGAGATAATTTTAGTCAACGGGTCTGTCACATTCAGATCCGTAAGTATTTTGCAAAATTCTTTGTCTATAATGCTCTGCACGGAGCTACTCTAGCTAATTGCTCCCACTTTCAATATGTATCCAGATTGAGACTTTTAGATTCATCTGGATCAGTGTCAAAAACTTGCATCGACGTAACCCTTTACGACGAACCTTTTTGTCACGTCCATAATCGAGAAACATATCCTTATTTCACTAAGGATAATTCTGACCGCTGTCCAGTGATCTACTCCTAGATCACTATTGTACTCCCTTGCCAAATCAGTGCAGGGTATACAATAGATCTGGTATACAGCATGACATACTTTATAGAACCTATGGCCAAGGCATAGGGAATGACTTTCATTCTCTTTCTATCTTCTGCCGTGGTCGGGCTTTGAGTCTTACTCAACTTCACACCTTGTAATACAGGCAAGAACTCTTTCTTTGACTGCTCCATTTTGAACTACTTCAAAATCTTGTCAAGGTTTGTATTCATTGAAAAAACTTATCAAGCGTCTTGATCTATCTCTATAGATCTTGAAGCTCAATATGTAAGCAGCTTCACCGAAGTCTTTCTTTGAAAAACTCCTTTCAAACACTCCTTTATGCTTACAGAATAATTCTACATTATTTCCGATCAACAATATGTCATTCACATATACTTATCAGAAATGTTGTAGTGCTCCCACTCACTTTCTTGTAAATACAGGCTTCACCGCAAGTCTGTATAAAACTATATGCTTTGATCAACTCATCAAAGCGTATATTCCAACTCCAAGATGCTTGCACCAGTCCACAGATGGATCGCTGGAGTTTGCACATTTTGTTAGCACCTTTCGGATTGACAAAACCTTCTGTTGCATCATATACAACTCTTCTTTAATAAATCCATTAAGGAATGCAGTTTTGTTTATCCTTTTGCCAGATTTCATAAAATGCGGCAATTACTAACATGATTCGGACGGACTCGAGCATAGATACGAGTGAGAAGCTCTCATCGTAGTCAACACCTTGAACTTGTCGAAAACCTTTTGCGACAATTCTAGCTTTGTAGATAGTAATCCTACTATCAACGTCCGTCTTCCTCTTGAAGATCCATTTATTCTCAATTGCTTGCCGATCATCAGGCAAGTCAACCAAAGTCCATACTTTGTTCTCATACATGGATCATATCTCAGATTTCATGGCTTCAAGCCACTTTGCGGAATCTGGGCTCACCATCGCTTCTTCATAGTTCGTAGGTTCATCATGATCTAGTAGCATGACTTCCAGAAAAGGATTACCGTACCACTCTGGCGCGGATCTTACTCTGGTTGATCTACGAGGTTCAGTAGTATCTTGTTCTGAAGTTTCATGATCATCATCATTAGCTTCCTCACTAACTGGTGGTGTCACAGAAACAGTTTTCTGTGATGTGCTACTTTCCAACAAGGGAGCAGGTACAGTTACCTCGTCAAGTTCTACTTTCCTCCTACTCACTTCTTTCGAGAGAAACTCCTTCTCCAGAAAGTTTCCGAATTTTAGCAACAAAAGTCTTGCCTTCGGATCTGTGATAGAAGGTGTATCCAATAGTTTCCTTTGGATATCCTATGAAGACGCACTTCTCCGATTTGAGTTTGAGCTTATCAGGATGAAACCTTTTCATATAAGCATCGCAACCCCAAACTTTAAGAAACGACAGCTTAGGTTTCTTGCCAAACCATAGTTCACACGGTGTCGTCTCAACGGATTTATATGGTGCCCTATTTAACGTGAATGCAGCTGTCTCTAATGCATGACCCCAAAAACGATAGTGGTAAATCGGTAAGAAACATCATATATTGCACTATATCCAATAAAGTACGGTTATGACGTTCGGACACACCATTATGCTGTGGTGTTCCAGGTGGCTTGAGTAGTGAAACTATTTCACATTGTTTTTAACTGAAGACCAAACTCGTAACTCAAATACTCTTCTCTATGATCAGATCATAGAAACTTTATTTTCTTGTTACGATGATTTTTCACTTCACTCTGAAATTCTTTGAACTTTTCAAATGTTTCAGACTTATGTTTCATCAAGTAGATATACTCATATCTGCTCAAATCATCTGTGAAGATCAGAAAATAATGATACCTGTCGCGAGCCTCAATATTCATCGGACCACATACATCAGTATGTATGACTTCCAACAAATCTTTTGCTTGCTCCATTGTTCCGGAGAACGGCGTTTTAGTCATCTTGCCCAAAAGGCATGGTTTACAAGCATCAAGTGACTCATAATCAAGTGATTCCGAAAGCCCATCAGTATGGAGTTTCTTCATGCGCTTTACACCAATATGACCTAAACGGTAGTGCCACAAATAAGTTGCACTATCATTATTAACTTTGCATCTTTTGGTTTCAATATTATGAATATGTGTATTATTAAGATCGAGATCCAATGAACTGTTTTCATTGGGTGTTTAACCATATTAGGTTTTATTCATGTAAACAGAACAACAATTTATTCTCTTACTTAAATGAATAACCGTATTACAATAAACATGATCAAATCATATTCATGTTCAACGCAAACACCAAATAACACTTATTTAGGTTCAACACTAATCCCGAAATTATAGGGAGTGTGTGATGATGATCATATCAATCTTGGAACCACTTCCAGCACACATCATCACTTCACCCTTAACTAGTCTCTGTTTATTCTGCAACTCCCGTTTCGAGTTACTAATCTTAGCAACTGAACTAGTATCAAATACTGAGGGTTTGCTATAAACACTAGTAAAGTACACATCAATAACATGTATATCAAATATACTTATGTTCACTTTGCCATCCTTCTTATCCGCCAATCACTTGGGGTAGTTCCGCTTCCAGTGACCAGTCCCTTTGCAGTAGAAGCACTTAGTCTCAGGCTTAGGATCAGACTTGGGCTTCTTCACTTGAGCAGCAACTTGCTTGCCGTTCTTCTTGAAGTTCCCCTTCTTCCCTTTGCCCTTTTCTTGAAACTAGTGGTCTTGTCAACCATCAACACTTGATGTTTTTCTTGATTTCTACCTTCGTTGATTTCAGCATCACGAAGAGCTTGGGAGTTGTTTCTGTTATCCCTTGCATATTATAGTTCATCACGAAGTTCTACTAACTTGGTGATGGTGGCTAGAGAATTCTGTCAATCACTATCTTATCTGGAAGATTAACTCCCACTTGATTCAAGCGATTGTAGTACCCAGACAATCTGAGCACATGCTCACTAGTTGAGCGATTCTCCTCCATCTTTTAGCTATAGAACTTGTTGGAGACTTCATATCTCTCAACTCGGGTATTTGCTTGAAATATTAACTTCAACTCCTGGAATCATCTCATATGGTCCATGACGTTCAAAACGTCTTTGAAGTCCCGATTCTAAGCCATTAAGCATGGTGCACTAAACTATCAAGTAGTCATCATATTGGGCTAGCCAAACGTTCATAACGTCTGCATCTGCTCCTGCAATAGGTCTGTCACCTAGCGGTGCATCAAGGACATATTTTTTCTGTGCAGCAATGAGGATAAACCTCAGATCACGGATCCAATCCGCATCATTGCTACTAACATCTTTCAACATAATTTTCTCTAGGAACATATCAAAATAAACACAGGGAAGCAACAACACGAGCTATTGATCGACAACATGATTTGCAAAATACTACCAGGACTAAGTTCATGATGAATTTAAGTTCAATTTAATCATATTACTTAAGAACTCCCACTTAGATAGATATCCCTCTAATCCTCTAAGTGATCACGTGATCCAAATCAACTAAACCATAACCGATCATCACGTGAGATGGAGTAGTTTTCAATGGTGAACATCAATATGTTGATCATATCTACTATATGATTCACGCTCGACCTTTCAGTCTCCATGTTCCGAGGCCATATCTGTATATGCTTGGCTCGTCAAGTATAACCTGAGTATTCCGCGTGTGCAACTGTTTTGCACCCGTTGTATTTGAACGTAGAGCCTATCACACCCGATCATCACGTGGTGTCTCAGCACGAAGAACTTTTGCAACGGTGCATACTCAGGGAGAACACTTCTTGATAATTTAGTGAGAGATCATCTTATAATGCTACCGTCAATCAAAGCAAGATAAGATGCATAAAAGGATAAACATCACATGCAATCAATATAAGTGATATGATATGGCCATCATCATCTTGTGCTTTGTGATCTCCATCTCCGAAGCACCGTCATGATCACCATCGTCACCGGCGCGACACCTTGATCTCCATCGTAGCATCGTTGTCGTCTCGCCAATCTTATGCTTCCACGACTATCACTACCGCTTAGTAATAAAGTAAAGCATTACATCGCGATTGCATTGCATACAATAAAGCGACAACCATATGGCTCCTGCCAGTTGCCGATAACTCGGTTACAAAACATGATCATCTCATACAATAAAATCAGCATCATGCCTTGACCATATCACATCACAACATGCCCTGCAAAAACAAGTTAGACGTCCTCTACTTTGTTGTTGCAAGTTTTACGTGGCTGCTATGGGCTTAAGTAAGAACTCATCTCACCTACGCATCAAAACCACAACGATAGTTCATCAAATAGACTCCGTTTTAACCTTCTCAAGGACCGGGCGTAGTCACACTTGGTTCAACTAAAGTTGGAGAGACAGTCTTCCGCAAGCCATCTATGTGCAAAGCACGTCGAGGGAACCGGTCTCGCGTAAGAGTACGCGTAAGGTTGGTCCGGATCGTCTCGTCCAACAATACCGCCGAACCAAAGTATGACATGCTGGTAGGCAGTATGACTTGTATCACCCACAACTCACTTGTGTTCTACTCGTGCATATAACATCAAACCATAAAAACCTAGGCTCTGATACCACTGTTGGGGAACGTAGTAATTTCGAAAATTTTCCTACGCACACGCAAGATCATGGTGATGCACAGCAACGAGAGGGGAGAGTGTTGTCTACGTACCAACGCAGACCGACTGCGGAAGCGATCACACAACATAGAGGAAGTAGTCGTACGTCTTCTTCCCGATCCGACCGATCCAAGCACCGTTACTCCGGCACCTCCGAGTTCTTAGCACACGTTCAGCTCGATGACGTTCCTCGGGCTCCGATCCAGCAAAGCGTCGAGGAAGAGTTCCGTCAGCACGACGGCGTGGTGACGATCTTGATGTACTACCGACGCAGGGCTTCGCCTAAGCACTGTAACGGTATGATCGAGGTGGAATTTGGTGGCAGGGGGCACCGCACACGGCTAAGGAACGATCTCAAGGATCAAGTTGTGTGTCTTGGGGTGCCCCCTGCCCCCGTATATAAAGGTTGGAGGGAGGGGGGCTGGCCGGCCAAAGATGAGGAGGCGCAGGAGGAGTCCTACTCCTACCGGGAGTAGGACTCCCCCCTCCAATCCTAGTCCAACTAGGAAACCTTCAAAGGGGAGAGAGAGAGAGGTGGCCGGCCCCTCTCCTAGTCCTAATAGGACTAGGGAGAGGGGGGAGGCGCAGCCCTATGTGGGCTGCCCTCTCACCTTTCCACTAAGGCCCATGTTGGCCCATTTAGCTCCCGGGGGGTTCCGGTAACCCTCCCGGTAATCCGGTAAAATCCCGATTTCACCCGGAACACTTCCGATGTCCAAACATAGGCTTCCAATATATCAATCTTTACGTCTCGACCATTTCGAGACTCCTCGTCATGTCCGTGATCTCATCCGGGACTCCGAACAACCTTCGGTACATCAAAATGCATAAACTCATAATAACTGTCATCGTAACGTTAAGCGTGCGGACCCTACGGTTCGAGAACAATGTAGACATGACCGAGACACGTCTCCGGTCAATAACCAATAGCGGGACCTGGATGCCCATATTGGCTCCTACATATTCTACGAAGATCTTTATCGGTCAGACCGCATAACAACATACGTTGTTCCCTTTGTCATCGGTATGTTACTTGCCCGAGATTCGATCGTCGGTATCCAATACCTAGTTCAATCTCGTTACTGGCAAGTCTCTTTACTCGTTCCGTAATACATCATCTCATAACTAACATCTTAGTTATTATGCTTGCAAGGCTTATGTGATGTATATTACCGAGAGGGCCCAGAGATACCTCTCCGACAATCGGAGTGACAAACCCTAATCTCGAAATACGCCAACCCAACATCTACCATTGGAGACACCTGTAGTACTCCTTTATAATCACCCAGTTACGTTGTGACGTTTGGTAGTACCCAAAGTGTTCCTCCGGTAAACGGGAGTTGCATAATCTCATAGTTATAGGAACATGTATAAGTCATGAAGAAAGCAATAGCAACATACTAAACGATCGGGTGCTAAGCTAATGGAATGGGTCATGTCAATCAGATCATTCAACTAATGATGTGACCTCGTTAATCAAATAACAACTCTTTGTTCATGGTTAGGAAACATAACCATCTTTGATTAACGAGCTAGTCAAGTAGAGGCATACTAGTGACACTCTGTTGGTCTATGTATTCACACATGTATTATGTTTCCGGTTAATACAATTCTAGCATGAATAATAAACATTTATCATGATATAAGGAAATAAATAATAACTTTATTATTGCCTCTAGGGCATATTTCCTTCAGCTTCATCCCACGATGCCGCCGAATCAAGATAAGACTAGTAACGGCAAGCAAATTGACAATATCAACGCCCACAACTGCTTTGTGTTCTACTCGTGCATAGAAACTACGCATAGACCTAGCTCATGATGCCACTGTTGGGGAATGTAGCAGAATTTTAAAATTTTCTACGCATCACCAAGATCAATCTATGGAGTCATCTAGCAACGAGGGAGAAAGGAGTGCATCTACATACCCTTGTAGATCACGCGCGGAAGCGTTCAAGAGAACGGGGTTGATGGAGTCGTACTTGTCGTGATCCAAATCACCGATGACCTAGCGCCGAACGGACGGCACCTCCGCTTCAACACACGTACGGTTGGGAAGACGTCTCCTCCAACTTGACCCAGCAAGGGGGAAGGAGAGGTTGATGAAGATCCAGCAGCACGACGGCGTGGTGGTGGAAGCAACGGTGATCTCGGTAGGGCTTCGCCAAGCACATGGAGAGGGAGGAGTGTCACGGGAGGGAGAGGGAGAGGCCAGGGGCTAGGGTGCGGCTACCCTCCCTCCCCTCCACTATATATAGGGTCCCTAGGTGGGGCGCTGGCCCTAGGAGATCCAATCTCCAAGGGGGGCGGCGGCCAAGGGGTGGCTTGCCCCCCAAGCCAAGTGGGGCGCCCCCCACCCCTAGGGTTTCCAACCCTAGGCGCGGGGGGCGGCCCAAGGGGGGCGCACCAGCCCACTAGGGGCTGGTTCCCCTCCCACTTCAGCCCATGGGGCCCTCCGGGATAGGTGGCCCACCCGGTGGACCCCCGGGACCCTTCCGGTGGTCCCAGTACAATACCGAGTACCCCCGAAGCTTTCCCGATGGCCGAAACTTGACTTCCTATATATAAATCTTCACCTCCAGACCATTCCGAAACTCCTCGTGATGTCCGGGATCTCATCTGGGACTCCGAACAACTTTCGGGTTACCGTATACTAATATCTCAACAACCCTAGCATCACCGAACCTTAAGTGTGTAGACCCTACGGGTTCGGGAGACACGCAGACATGACCAAGACGACTCTTCGGTCAATAACCAACAGCGGGATCTGGATACCCATGTTGGCTCCCACATGCTCCTCGATGATCTCATCGGATGAACCACGATGTCGAGGATTCAATCAATCCGTATACAATTCCCTTTGTCAATCGGTACGTTACTTGCCCGAGACTCGATCGTCAGTATCCCAATACCTTGTTCAATCTCTTTACCGGCAAGTCACTTTACTCGTACCGTAATGCATGATCCCGTGATCAACCACTTGGTCACATTGAGCTCATTATGATGATGCATTACCGAGTGGGCCCAGAGATACCTCTCCGTCATACGGAGTGACAAATCCCAGTCTCGATTTGTGCCAACCCAGTAGACACTTTCGGAGATACCTGTAGTGTACCTTTATAGTCACCCAATTATGTTGTGACGTTTGGCACACCCAAAGCACTCCTACGGTATCCGGGAGTTGCACAATCTCATGGTCTAAGGAAATGATACTTGACATTCGGAAAAGCTATAGCAAACGAACTACACGATCTTTGAGCTATGCTTAGGATTGGGTCTTGTCCATCACATCATTCTCCTAATGATGTGATCCCGTTATCAATGACATCCAGTGTCCATAGTCAGGAAACCATGACTATCTTTTTATCAACGAGCTAGTCAACTAGAGGCTCACTAGGGACGTGTTGTGGTCTATGTATTCACACATGTATTACGATTTCCGGATAACACAATTATAGCATGAACAATAGACAATTATCATGAACAAAGAAATATAATAATAACCATTTTATTATTGCCTCTAGGGCATATTTCCAACATGTCCCGCTGCACCGAGGGGTGCAACGAGGATGCTTACTGCTCGTTCCCCGCCAGACCAATGACGGTGTTGGCGGCAAGCAACGGAGAACAACGGGGTGGCCCGCCGACGGGAGCCGTCTAAACGACGCGGGCGGCGAGGGTGGCCTGGCGCTCAGTGCGAGCTCGGTGAGCGTCCGACATGGAGGTGACGAAAGGAAAGCATCGGTACACCCCTACCTGGAGCGCCAAATGTCGGATCTCGGGTTCCGGCAAAACCCTTAAGGTTCGAACACTGGGGTGCGCGCGAAGGTCTCCCCCTACCAACTCACGCCCTCAACCTTGCCACGATCGCTAAGGCTAACTCGACGAACCCGCAACACAAGAGACACAAGATTTATACTGGTTCGGGCCACCGTTGTGGTGTAATACCCTACTCCAGTGTGGTGTGGTGGATTGCCTCTTGGGCTGATGATGAACAGTACAAGGGGAAGAACAGCCTCCTGAGGTGAGGTGTTCTTGTGCATGGTGGGTGTGAGGCTCAGGATGGAATGGCTCCGATCCAAGATGAGGTCGATCCCACTAGCTATGGTGATGGCTAGTCCTATTTATAGAGGCCCTGGTCCTCTTCCAAAATATTGAGCGGTAAGGGAGCCAACAACGGCCAATTTGAAAGGGGACAACTAGTACAAGTTATCCTGACAAAAGCAGTCTTCGCCTGCCGAAGGCTCTGGTGGTGACGCCGCCTTGGGCTCCATGGTGACCACCGTCTTGTCGTCCTGCTGGTCTTGGTCTCGTTGCACCAATATGGAAACATTTGCTTGACGCCTTGGTACTCTTCGTCTGCACTTGCCTCCTTAACACCCGAGAGGAAACAAGGACACTGTGCGCGCTGGCGCCCACCTGGCACCCGCCTGGTCTCGAGCATCATGGCTCACGTCATTGGAACCTCACGAGATTTTCCTTGCCTTGATCTCTCTGCCCCTCGTGAGCCGGCCTGGTGAGGCCGCTCCTGAGGAGATCTTGTGTCGTCCGCCTCGCGAGGCTTGGCCCCTCGCGAGGGTCTTGAATGCTTGTTGCCGGAGGTGCATTCCCCAACAAGTCTGTCGCCACCAAGGAGGGCCCATTGCAGCAGCCACCGGCCCATAGGTGCATGCTCTGCCATCTCCATCGCAAAGGCGTCGGGGAGCCAGAGCCAGGTGCAAGGATCGCGGTGCATGCTCACCACGAACTCGTGGGCCGCATCGATGGAGTGCCTCCACGCTTGGGGTGGCCGGGCGGTGCCGTTCCGACCGCCCCGGTCGCGGCCACCTCGTCCCCCTCGCCCACACCCGCAGGCAGAGTTGTTTCCGCAGTTGCCGGAGCCGGTGTAGGACGTGAGCAGAGGATGCCCGCATCTACGTGGAGCCGCCCCGGGCGTGGCGGCGGTTTCCCCCCTTGCCGGTCTCAGCAACTCCACCTCCTCTACTGCTGCTTTTCCCTTTTCGGCGGTAGAGAACCTCCTCAAGGGCACCATGGCTGCGGCAAAGGCGAGTCGGACTGGAGAAGTGGGAACAAGGAGATGGGTCAAGGGGTCCGACCCCTCGTCCCTTTTATAACTTCGACGGGAGCTAGTTCATGCCCCTTCGCGCTTCGGAGCAATGATGGTCCCATGGTGCCCGCCTAGCTTTGTGTCAGCCAAGGTGGTCGCCGAGGCATCATGGGGAAGTGGGGGCATCCCGTGCCCCGTTGTGCGCCACACATCAAGCCTGGCCCACAAGCGGTTGGGGCCCGTGTCGCTTCACCCCTTGTCTCTCCCTCAGTAGTGAGTGGAGTCGTGTGCACCGCAGGCCCAGGGGCTACTGCGGGCCTCTAGGACTAGGGGTATCCAGCCCGTCTACCTGTGGCCTAGGGCATGGCACGTTCCATGGACCCAGCGGTCCCATCTTCAAGGCTTCACAAGTAGGACCCTCACGAGGGTCCCGGCCTCGCAAGATATACGTCAGCACGATTTGTCAAGAGCTCCCCGAGGGCCTCACACAGGGCACCTTCCCAAAGATGCCTCCCGAGGCCCCTCGCGGGGCGGATATGTCTAGGGTCGCCAAGCCATGCCTCGCGTGGCACGTGGGTGACGCGAGCAACCACGAGCCCAGCCAGAAGGGCACCAGTAGGCGTGGATAAGGAGGTTTTCCTCTTTCATGCTCAGGGGGCTAGGACAACGCGTTGGTTCCCAATGCAATCCCCAAAAGGTTGCCACTTGGTGCTAGAAGACCATGACGGTGGGCTCACCCGGACGGAGGTCATCGTCGAGCCTACCGGTGCATCATGGCAGGAGGCTTTGGCAAGCGAAGACCACCTTCGGTCAGGATAGGTTGTACTCCTCTCCCCCTTCAAATTGGCCGTTGTGGCAACCCTTCCCGCCTAGAGTTTTTGGGGGGGGGAAGAGGACCAAGGCCAGTATAAGTATAGGCTAGACTCCACCATAGAGAGGGACGAGTCCTGAGATCCCTCGATCCATCCGAGCCTCCCGAGGAAGTTTGTCTTCCTTGTACACACATACTCATCCTCCCTCGCGAGGTAATCCATCCACAAAGCAGGAGTAGGGTTTTACACCGCAAGGTGGCCTGAACCTAGGTAAACTGTCATGTTTGGGCTCTTCTTTTCTTTAGCTCGAGCACGCCGGAGCATCGCCGTGAGCTAGTGGGCAGCGAGTTGGGGCTTAGCAATGTTCTTTGAGCACACCCCAGAGTTCAAACCTTTCTTTGGGTCCTCGGAGCCCCGATTTCGACAAGAGTGTAAGTAGTAAAATTTATTGAAAGTTGACAAACATATCATTCGTCAATGATGCAATTTATGAAAGAAATTAATAAGGGAAGAGAAGATTCACATGAAAATATACTATCTTGGACATCTTTTATGATTGTGAGCCCCTATTAAGTATTTTATGTCAAATTATTGACGTTGGACAAGGAAGACAACGTAATGATTTATGTTTTTTCATATTCACATACAAGTTATATTGTCATAGATCCTCCAACATGTGGTGCTTGTCCTATATCTTTGCTAGCCGAAAATCCGCACAAGTAGAGATACTACTTGTGCACCCAAAAACCTTAAACCCAATTTCAAGTTATGAGAGTCCACTATACCTACCTATGGATTGCATAATATCCCTCAAGTAAGTTGTCATCGGTGCATAAGGCAATAAAAATTGCTTCTAAATATGTATGATCTTTTAGTGTAAGGGAAAATAAGCGTTGTACGAACTTGTGGTGGCAAAGTAATAAAAGCGACGGACTGCATAATAAAGGTTGCTATCACAAGGGGCAATATAATGTGATGTTCTTTTGCACTGAGAGCTTGTGCATCCAAAAACAAAAAGTGCATGACAACCTCTGCTTCCCTCTGCGAAGGGAGTATCCCTTATTTTTATGTATTTACTTTTTATGCAAGAGTCAATGGTATTCTCTTCTACTCCTTTTTACTTTTCTCTTTTGCAAGCATCATTTAGTGGGGAAATATCTTGGCACATATATACAGATGGATATGAGTGTTCATGAGTTATTATTGCTAACAACACCCTTGAGGTGAATATGTTGGGAGGCGAAATTATAAGCCCATATCTTTCTATGTGTCTGGCTGAAACATTTTGCTCCATGTATATGGTCTTAGTGTTAGCAATCATAGAAGAATAAATGATAGTTGAGTATGTGGACTTGCCAGAAGGCTCTGACATGAGACCCTTCCTGAAAATATGATCAATTTCAATTGCATTATTGACTGAGAACATAGTTTGTTAGCTTTCAAGAAAGTTTATTCTTCATACTTTGATGATTGTGATGAATTGTCACTTGCTCATGAGAATTTTTATGATAAAATTTATTTTTGTCATAGTAATGATCATGATGCTATTATGTTCGTATTAGGTTTTTATCGACACCTCTCTCGCTAAATATGTGGACATGATTATCGATATCGGTTTTCGCTTGAGGGCAAGCAAGGTCTAAGCTTGGTGGAGTTGATACGTCCATTTTGCATCTTGTTTTCCTACTATCATTTATAGTGTTTTCATTCAATATAACACTTTATGGAGTAATTCTTATTCCTTTTCTCTCATAACATGCAAGGTTTACACAAAGAGGGAGATTACCGGCAACTAGAATTCTGGACCTGAAAAAGTTATGTCAGAGATACCTATTCTGCACATCTCCAAATGAGCTGAAATTTTATGGAAATTTATTTTGGAATATGTAAGAATTATTGGAGAACAAAAATACCATAGGGGGCACCCAGGTGCCCACTACGCACCATGGCGCATTAGCCCCCCCCCCCCCCGGCGCGCCCTGGTGGGTAGTGGGGCCCCTGGCCAGCCTCCGTGCCCATCTTCTGGTACATAAGCCCATTTGCTCTAGAAAAAAATAGGGAGTGTACTTTTAGGACAGAGTATCGCCGTCTCGAAGCGAAACTTGGGCAGGGGCGCTTTTGCTCTCGGCGGAGTGATTCCGCCAGGGATACTTCTCTCCGGGAGGGGGAAATCGAAGCCATCATCATCACCAACAACCCTCCCATCTTGGGAGGACCAATCTTCATCAACATCTTCACTAGAACCATCTCATCTCAAAACCCAAGTTCATCTCTTGTTTTCAATCTTTGTATCAAAACCTCAGATTGGTACCTGTGGGTGACTAGTAGTGTTGATTACATCCTATAGTTGATGCTAGTCAGTTTATTTGGTGGAAGATTATATGTTCAGATCCATTATGCTATTTATTATCCCTCTGATCTTGAGCATGAATATGAATTGTGAGTAGTTTCTTTTGTTCTTGATGACATGGGAGAAGTCTTGCCATAAGTTATCATGTGAATTTGGTATTCGTTCGATATTTTGATGATGTGTGTGTTGTGATTCCCTTAGTGGTGTTATATGAACGTCGACTACATGAAAGTTCATCATCTTTGGGCCTAAGGCAATCCATTATGTAGTAGTTATTAGATGATGAGTTGCTAGAGTGATAGAAGCTTAAACACTAGTTTATGCGCTATTCTGTAAGGGGCTTATTTGGATCCATATGTTTAATGCTATGGTTAGATGTTATCTTAATTCTTATTTCATAGTTGTGGATGCTTGCAAGAGGGGTTAATCATAAGTGGGAGACTTGTTCAAGTAAAAATAGTACCCAAGCACCGGTCCACCCACATATCAAATTATCAAAGTAGCGAACATGAATCAAACCAACATGACGAAAGTGACTAGATGAAATTCCCATGTGCCCTCGAGAACGTTTTACTTATAATAAGAGACTATTCTGGACTGTCCTTTTCAACAAAAAGGATTGGGCTACCTTGCTGCACTTATTGTTTCTTTTGCTATTTGTCACTTGTTACAAATTATATTGCTATCAAACTATCTGTCACTGATAATTTCAGTGCTTGCAGAAAATACCTTGCTGAAAACCGCTTGCCATTTCCTTCTGCTCCTCGGTGGGTTCGACACTCTTACTTATCGAAAGGACTACGATTGATCCCCTATACTTGTGGGTTATCAGAAGGGTCTATCTATTTACTTTTATGTTATTTACTTTTGTTGTTTTGTCATTACCCTCTCATTCAAGCACTAGTTGGAGAGCACTATTGTTATTCTTATGCATTGAGTATAGGTAATGTTCGGTGTGACATGAATGGATCTCTTCTACCATGATTGCAATAGTTACTCGTTGCTTGAACTTTAGAGGTGCTCCGCATTTATGTTTTGCGGTCCAAGAAAGGGCTAGCGAGATACCATGTTATCATATTATATCATGGTTGTTTTGAAAAATTCTTGGCATCCGAGATATCTTATTACTGCTTGGTAGTTTGTCATGTTACTTTCATGAGTAAATATGAGACCTAAGTGTTACAGTTCATATGGTTAGTTCATAATCTTCGTCGAAAACTTGAGCACTAGTTTAGCATATATACAGCAACAAGAACAAAAAGAGTCTGTAAAAGTTTTTCTTTATCACTTTCAGTTTATCAACTAAATTGCTTAAGGACAAGCAATGAGATAAGCTTGGGAAGTTGGTATGTCCCAAACATATATACCTTTCCATACACTTATGCTGATGTTTTGGACTCTAATTTGCACGATTTGAATGGAAACCCGGACTCACGCTATTTTCAGCAGAACTGACATGGTGTTGTTTTTGTGCAGAAAGTTTTATGGAGAATATTTTCATAATATATAAAAAATATTGGCGAAGAGAAATGCTCGAGGGGGGCACCCAGGAACCACAAGCTCAGGGAGTGTCACCCAGTCTTGTGGGCCCCTGGAAACTCCGGTTGCCCTAATTCTAACTCCGTAAGTACCTATTCGTGGAGATAAAATCAGAGAGAAATAATCATCATGTTTTATGATATGGAGACGCCACCACCTATTGTTCTTCATCGGGAGGGCTAATCTGCAGTCCCTTTGGGGATCCGGAGAGGGGTATTCAACGTCATCATCATCATCAACCATCCTGCATCAACAATACCATGATGCTTATCACCAGACATGAGTAATTCCTTCATAGGCTTGATAGAAGGTGATGGGTTCGAAGATATTTGTCATGTAATCGAGTCAATTTGTTAGGGCGTGATCCCTAGTATCCACCATGTTCCGAGATTGATGTTGTTATGACTCTCCTATGCTTAATGCTTGTCACTCGGGCCCAAGTGCCATGATTTCAGATCTGAACCCTTTATGTTTTCATGAATTTATTTGAGTTATTGATCCTATATTGCAAGTTGTATGCACCTATTATGTGTTATGGTCCACATACCCCAAGGTGACAATAATTGGGATTCTTTCCGGTGATTACCGTAGTATGAGGAGTTCATGTGTTCACTATTTGTTAATGCTTTGATCTGGTTTTCTATTAAAAGGAGGCATGTCCCTTAGATTTCCTTATGGACCCCACTACCATAGAAGTGTGGGACAAAATATGCCATGCAAGTTCTTATTATAAGCACGTATGACTATATAAAATACATGCCTACATTACATTGATGAATGGAGCTATTGTGTATCGCTCTAGGTTGTGACTGTTATATGATGAATGTCATCAAACATAAATATTCATCACTGAGCCAATGCCTATGCTTTTCTCATATTGATCTTTGCTAAGTTACTTTCGCTGCCATTGCTGTTACAATCACTACAAAACTACTACTGTTATTGTTATCGTTACTATTGCTACTGCTATCAAGCTATCATATTACTGTACTACTAAACACTTTGTTGCAGATATTTAGTTGTCCAGGTGTAGTTGAATTGACAACTCAACTTCTAATACTTACCAATATTCTTTGGCTCCCCTTGTATCAAATCAATAAATTTGGGTGAAATACTACCCTAGAAGACTGTTGCGATCCCCTATACTTGTGGGTTATCATCAATGCCTTTCCTCAGCATTTTGAGGAGCCCACATCCACATGTCCTTACCATGCCAACATCAAACTTTATTGAAATTTATCTTTGAGTAGTCATCAGTTCAGTGACATATATGTTGTTATTAATGATCAAACCACCCGAGGATTAGTTGCACTTTTGGCTTCCTTATTACTTTTGCAATGCTCATGATAAGGAAAACATGATCATCTGCAATATATATGAGCTAGTCTTAGAGGCGAGACTAGGGATCTATTTGGTGTTTGTATTTCCACACATGCAGCTGAGTTTTCCTATGAATCTCACATTCAAGAACCATTGTAATAATAGCACAAAAATATAAACTTAGTTGTGAACATGGAAATAGCATAATAACATTGTATTATTACCTTTAGGGCATGTTTCCAACCTTCCGTCACTTGCACTAGAGTCAATAATCCAGTTACATGAGTTCATTAATAGCAATGACATTACTATGTGTTGGGGAACGCAGTAATTTCAAAAAAAATCATGCGCACACGCAAGATCATGGTGATGCATAGCAACGAGAGGGGAAGAGTGTTGTCCACATAACCTCGTAGACCATAAGCGGAAGCGTTATGACAATGCGGTTGATGTAGTCGTACGTCTTCACGATCGACCGATCCTAGTACCGAAAGTACGGCACCTCCGCGATCTACACACGTTCAGCTCGGTGACGTCCCACTTACTCACGATCCAGCAGAGTGTCGAGGGAGAGCTTCGTTAGCATGACAGCGTGATGACGGTGATGATGATGCTACCGGAATAGGGCTTCGCCTAAGCACCGCTACGATATGACCGAGGTGGATTATGGTGGAGGGGGCACCACACACAGCTAAGAGATCAATGATCAACTTGTGTGTCTATGGGGTGCCCCCTGGCCATGTATATGAAGGATGGAGGGATGAGGAGTCCAGCCCTCATAGGGCGCGCCCAAAGTGTGGAGTCCTACTAGGACTCCCTAGTCCCAGTAGGATTCCACCTCCCACATGGAATAGGAAAAATGGAAGGGAGAAGGAGAAGGAAGGAAGGGGCGCCCCCTTTCCCTAGTCCAATTCGGATCAGTTCATGGGGAAGGGGCGCGGCCACCCTTGAGGCCTTTCTCTCCTTTCCCGTATGGCCCATTAAGGCCCAATACGAATTCCCGTAACTCTCCGGTACTCCGAAAAATACCCGAATCACTCGGAACCTTTACGATGTCTGAATATAGCCTTCCAATATATAGATCTTTACGTCTCGACCATTTCGAGACTCCTCGTCATGTCCCCAATCTCATCCGCGACTCTGAACAAACTTCGGTCATCAAATCACATAACTCATAATACAAATCGTTACAGAACGTTAAGCGTGTGGACCCTACGGGTTCGAGAACTATGTAGACATGACCGAGACTCATCTCTAGTCAATAACCAATAGCGGAACCTGGACGCTCATATTGGTTCCTACATATTCTACGAATATCTTTATCGGTAAAACATAACAACATACGTTGTTCCCTTTGTCATCATTTAGTTACTTGCCCGAGATTCGATCGTCGGTATCTCAATACATAGTTCAATCTTGTTACCGGCAAGTCTCTTTACTCGTTCCGTAATGCATCATCCCGCAACTAACTCATTAGTCACATTGCTTGCAATGCTTATAGTGATGTGCATTACCGAGAGGGCCCACAGATACCTCTCCAATAGACGGAGTGACAAATCCTAATCTCGATCTATGCCAACTCAACAAATACCATTGGAGACACCTGTAGAGCATCTTTATAATCACCCAGTTATGTTGTGACGTTTGATAGCACACAAGGTGTTCCTTCGATATTCGGGAGTTTCATAATCTCATAGTCAGAGGAACATGTATAAGTCATGAAGAAAGCAGTAGCAATAAAACTGAACGATCATTATGCTAAGCTAACAGATGGGTCTTGTCCATCACATCATTCTCTAATGATGTGATCTCGTTCATCAAATGACAACACATGTCCATAGCTAGGAAACTTAACCATCTTTGATTAACGAGCTAGTCAAGTAGAGGCATACTAGGGACACTCTATTTGTCTATGTATTCATAGGTGTACTAAGTTTTCGGTTAATACAATTCTACCATGAATAATAAACATTTATCATGATATAAGGAAATATAAATAACAACATTATTATTGCCTCTAGGGCATATTTCCTTCAGTTTCCCACTTGCACTAGAGTCAATAATCTAGTTCACATCGTCATGTAATTTAGCACCAATAGTTCACATCTTTACGTGATAAGTTCACATCTCCATGTGACTAACACCCAAAGGGATTACCAGAGTCAATAATCAATTTCACATTGCTATGTGATTAACACCCAAAGAGTGATCATGTTTTGCCTGTGAGAGAAATTTAGTCAAACGGGTCTGCCACATTCAGAGTCGTATGTATTTTGCAAATTTTCTATGTCTACAATGCTTCGCACGGAGCTACTCTAGCTAATTGCTCCCACTTTCAATATGTATTTAGATCGAGACTTAGAGTCATCCAGATCGGTGTCAAAGCTTGCATTGACGCAACTCTTTATGACGAACTCTTTGTCACCTCCATAACCGAGAAACATTTCCTTATTCCACTAAGGATATTTTTGACCGTTGTCCAGTGATCCACTCCTGGATCACTATTGTACTCTCTTGCCAAACTTATGGTGCGGTACACAATAGTTCTGGTACACAGCATAGCATACTTTGTAGAACCTATGACTGAGGCATAGGGAATGACTTTTCATTCTCTTTCTATTTTCTACCGTGGTCGGGTTTTGAGTCTTTACTCAACTTCACACCTTGCAACACAGGCAAGAACTCCTTCTTTGACTGTTCCATTTTGAACTACTTCAAAATATTGTCAAGGTATGTACTCATTGAAAATATATCAACCGTCTTGATCTATCTCTATAGATCTTGATGCTCACTATGTAGTAACTTCACCGAGGTCTTTCTTTGAAAAACTCCTTTCAAACATTCCTTTGTGCTTTCCATAAAATTCTACATTATTTCCGATCAACAATATGTCATTCACATATACTTATCAAAAATGTTGTAGTGCTCCCACTCACTTTCTTGTAAATACAGGCTTCACCACAAGTCTGTATAAAACCATATGCTTTGATCATATCAAAGCATGTATTCCAACTCCGAGATGCTTGCACCAGTCCATAGATCGACAAAACCTTCTGGTTGCATCATATACAACTCTTCTTTAAAAATCCATTAAGGAATGCAGTTTTGACATCCATTTGCCAGATTTCATAAAATGCGGCAACTGCTAACATGATTCGGACAGACTTTTAAGCATCGATACGAGTGAGAAAATTTCATCGTAGTCAACACCTTGAACTTTGTCGAAAACATTTTTTGCGACAATTCGAGATTTGTAGATAGTAACACTACTATCATCATCCGTCTTCCTCTTGAATATCCATTTATTCTCAATGACTCACCGATCATCGGGCAAGTCAATTAAAGTCCATACTTTGTTCTCATACATGGATTCCATCTCAGATTTCATGGCCTCAAGCCATTTTGCGGAATCTGGGCTCATCATCGCTTCCTCATAGTTCGTAGAATCATCATGGTCTAGTAACATGACTTCCAGAACAGGATTACCATACCACTCTGGTGCGGACCGTAATCTGGTTGATGTACGAGGTTTGGTAGTAACTTGATGTGAAGTTTCATGATCATCATCATTAGATTCCTCATTAATTGGTGTAGGAATCATTGGAACTGATTTCTGTGATGAACTACTTTCCAATTTGGGAGAAGGTACAATTACCTCATCAAGTTCTACTTTCCTCCCACTCACTTCTTTCGATAGATACTCCTTCTCTAGAAAGGATCCATTCTTAGCAACAAAATATCTTGCCTTCGGATCTGTGATAGAAGGTGTACCCAACAGTTTCTTTTGGGCATCCTATGAAGACGCACTACTCCGATTTGGGTTCGAGCTTATCAGTTTGAAACTTTTTTGCATAAGCATCACAACCCCAAACTTTAAGAAATGATAGCTTTGGTTTCTTGCTAAACCATAGTTCATACGTTGTCATCTCAATGGATTTAGATGGTGCCCTATTTAACGTGAATGAAGCTGTCTCTAATGCATAACCCCAAAACGATAGTGGTAAATCGGTAAGAGACACCATAGATCGCACTATATCCAATAAAGTACGATTACAACGTTCGGACACACCATTATGCTGTGGTGTTCCAGGTGGCGTGAATTGCGAAACTATTCCACATTGTTTTAAATGAGGACCAAACTCGTAACTCAAATATTCGCCTCCGCGATCAGATCGTAGAAACTTTATTTTCTTGTTACGATGATTTTCCACTTCACTCTGAAATTCTTTGAACTTTTCAAATGTTTTAGACTTATGTTTCATTAAGTAGATATACCATTATCTGCTCAAATCATCTGTGAAGGTCAGAAAATAACAATACCCGCCGCGAGCCTCGAAACTTATCGGATCGCATACATCAGTATATATTATTTCCCATAAGTCAGTTCGCTCCATTGTTCCGAAGAACGGAGTCTTAGTCATCTTGCCTATGAGGCATGGTTCACAAGCATTAAGTGATTCATAGTCAAGTGATTTCAAAAGTCCGTCAGCATGGAGTTTCTTCATGCGCTTTACAACAATATGACATAAACGGCAGTGCCACATATAAGTTGCACTATCATTATTAACTTTGCATATTTTGTCTTCAATATTATGAATATGTGTATTACTACGATCGAGATTCAATAAACCATTTATATTGAGTGTATGACCATAGAAGGTTTTATTCATGTAAATAGAACAACAATTATTCTTTCACTTAAATGAATAACTGTATTGCAATAAACATGAACGAATCATATTTATCCTCAACTCAAACACCAAATAACATTTATTTTAGGTTAAACACTAATCCCGAAGGTAAAGGGAGTGTGTGATGATTATCATATCAATCTTGGAACTACTTCCAACACACATCGTCACTTCACCCTTAACTAGTTTCTGTTCATTTTGCAACTCATGTTTCGAGTTACTACTCTTAGCAACTGAAGCGGTATCAAATGCCGAGAGGTTGCTATAAACACTAGTAAAGTACACATCAATAACATGTATATCCAATATACCTTTGTTCACTATGACATCCTTCTTATCCGCCAAGTATCTATGGTAGTTCCACTTCAAGTGACCATTTCCTTTGCAGTAGAAGCACTCCGTTTCAGGCTTGGGTCTAGCTTTGGGCTTCTTCACGGGAGTTACAACTTGCTTGTAATTCTTATTGAAGTTCCCTTTCTATCCCTTTGCCCTTTTCTTGAAACTAGTGGTCTTGTCAACCATCAACATTTGATGCTTTTCTTGATTTCTACCTTCGTCGATTTCAGCATCACGAAGAGCTCGGGAATCGATTTCGTCATCCCTTGCATATTATAGTTCATCACTAAGTTCTAGTAACTTGGTGATAGTGACTAGAGAACTTTATCAATTACTATCTTATCTAGAAGATTAACTCCCACTTGATTCAAGCAATTGTAGTACCCAGACAATCTGAGCACATACTCAGTGGTTGAGCTATTCTCCTCCATCTTGTAGGCAAAGTACTTGTCAGAGGTCTCATACCTCTTGACACGGGCATGAGTATGAAATACCAATTTCAACTCTTAGAGCAACTTATATGTTCCGTGGCGTTCAAAACATTTTTTAAGTCCCGGTTCTAAGCAGTAAAGCATGGTGCGCTAAACTATCAAGCAGTCATCATGCTGAGCTTTACCAAACGTTCATAACGTCTGCATATGCTCCTGCAAAAGGTCCGTCACCTAGTGGCGAATTAAGGACATAATTCTTCTGTGCAGTAATGAGGATAATCCTCAGATCACGGAGCTAGTCTGCATCATTGCTACTAACATCTTTCAACATAGTTTTCTCTAGGAACATATCATGAATAAAATGGGGAAGCTATACGCAAGCAATTGATCTAGAACATAGATATGCAAACCCTATCAGGACTAAGTTCATGATAAATTAAAGCTAAATTAATCATATTACTTAAGACCTCCCACTTAGATAGATATCCCTCTAGTCATCTAAATGATCACGTGATCCAGATCAACTAAACCATGCCCGATCATCATGTGAGATGGAGTAGTTTTCAATGGTGAACATCACTATGTTGATCATATCTACTATATGATTCACGCTCGACCTTTCGATCTCCAGTGTTCCGAGGCCATATATGCATATGCTAGGCTCGTCAAGTTTAACCCGAGTATTCTGCATGTGCAAAACTGGCTTGCACTCGTTGTATGTGAACGTAGAGCTTATCACACCTGATTATCACGTGGTGTCTCAGCACGACGAACTTTCGCAACGGTGCATACTCAGGGAGAACACTTGTACCTTGAAATTTAGTGAGAGATCATCTTATAATGCTACCGTCGAACTAAGCAAAATAAGATGCATAAAGGATAAAGATCACATGTAATCAAAATATGTGACATGATATGGCCATGATCATCTTGCGCCTTTGATCTCCATCTCCAATGTATCGTCATGATATCCATCGTCACCGGCATGACACCATGATCTCCATCATCTTGATCTCTATCAACGTGTCATCACATGGTCGTCTCGCCAACTATTGCTCTTGCAACTATTGCTATCGCATAGTGATAAAGTAAAGAAATTATTCGGCGCTTGCATCTTATGCAATAAAGAGACAACCATAAGGCTTCTACCAGTTGCCGATAAATTCAACAAAACATGATCATCTCATACAAAAAAATATATCTCATCACGTCCTCTACTTTGTTGTTGCAAGTTTTATGTGGCTGCTACGGGCTGAGCAAGAACCGTTCTTACCTATGCATCAAAAACCACAGCGCGGTATAGTGATTGCTTTTTGATCTTCAGAAAGAACCATGTTCATTGAATCCGATTCAACTAAAGCTGGAGAAACAGACACCCACTAGCCACATGTGTGCGAGGCGCGTCGGTAGAACCAGTCTCGCGTAAGCGTACGCGTAATGTCGGTCTGGGCCGCTTCATCCAACAATACCGTTGAATCAAGAATCAACTAGTGACGGCAAGCAATATGTATATACCCACGCCCACAACTCCTTTGTGTTCTACTCGTGCATATAACATCTACGCATAAACCTGGCTCGGATGCCACTGTTGGGGAGCATAGTAATTTCAAAAAAAATCCTACGCACACGCAAGATCATGGTGATGCATAGCAACGAGAGGGGAAGAGTGTTGTCCACGTACCCTCGTAGACCATAAGCGGAAGCGTTATGACAATGCGGTTGATGTAGTCGCACGTCTTCACGATCGACCGATCCTAGTACCGAAAGTACGACACCTCTGCGATCTACACACGTTCGGCTCGGTGATGTCCCAACAACTCATGATCCAGCAGAGTGTCGAGGGACAGCTTCGTCAGCACGGCAGCGTGATGACGGTGATGATGATGCTACCAGAACAGGGCTTCGCCTAAGCACCGCTATGATATGACCGAGGTGGATTATGGTGGAGGGGGCACTGCACACGGCTAAAAGATCAATGATCAACTTGTGTGTCTATGGGGTGCCCCCTGGCCACGTATATAAAGGATGGAGGGAGGAGGAGGCCGGCCCTCATAGGGCGCGCCCAAAGTGTGGAGTCCTACTAGGACTCCCTAGTCCTAGTAGGATTCCACCTCCCACATGGAATAGGAAAAATGGAAGGGAGAAGGAGAAGGAAGGAAGGGGGCGCCCCCTTTCCCTAGTCCAATTCGGATCAGTTCATGGGGAAGGGGTGCGGCCACCCTTGAGGCCTTTCTCTCCTTTCCCATATGGCCCATTAAGGCCCAAGACAAATTCCCGTAACTCTCCGGTACTCCAAAAATACCCGAATCACTCGGAACCTTTCCGATGTCCGAATATAGCCTTCCAATATATAGATCTTTACGTCTCGACCATTTCAAGACTCCTTGCCATGTCCCCGATCTCATCCGGGACACTGAACAAACTTCGGTCATCAAATCACATAACTCATAATACAAATCGTCACAGAATGTTAAGCGTGCGGACCCTACGGTTTCGATAACTATGTATACATGGCCGAGACTCATCTCCAGTCAATAACCAATAGCAAAACCTGGATGCTCATATTGGTTTCTACATATTCTACGAAGATCTTTATCGGTCAAACCACATAACAACATACGTTGTTCCCTTTGTCATCGGTAAGTTACTTGCCCGAGATTCGATTGTCGGTATCTCAATACCTAGTTCAATCTTGTTACCGGCAAGTCTCTTTACTCGTTCCGTAATGCATCATCCCGCAACTAACTCATTACTCACATTTCTTGCAAGGCTTATAGTGATGTGCATTACCGAGAGGGCCTAGAGATACCTCTCCGATAGACGGAGTGACAAATCCTAATCTCGATCTATGCCAACTCAACAAATACCATTGGAGACACTTGTAGAGCATCTTTATAATCACCCAGTTATGTTGTGACATTTGATGGCACACAAGGTCTTCCTCCGGTATTCGGGAGTTGCATAATCTCATAGTCAGAGGAACATGTATAAGTCATGAAGAAAGCAGTAGCAATAAAATTGAACGATCATTATGCTAAGCTAACGGATGGGTCTTGTCCATCACATCATTCTCTAATGATGTGATCTGATTCATCAAATGACAAAGCATGTCCATGGCTAGGAAACTTAACCATCTTTGATTAACGAGCTAGTTAAGTAGAGGCATACTAGGGACACTCTGTTTGTCTATGTATTCACACATGTACTAGGTTTCCGGTTAATAAAATTCTAGCATGAATAATAAACATTTATCATGATATAAGGAAATATAAATAACAATTTTATTATTGCCTCTAGGGCATATTTCCTTCACTATGTTGCTCATGTTTTTCTTGTGGTAGAGACTTTGTCAACGCATTCGACACATTCAGTTCCGTGTGTATCTTGCATAGCTTTTCATCTCCACACTCCACAACTTTCTCAAATTATGTGGAATTGGATTTTTTATATATTTGAATCGCTAGTAAAACTTTGGTCCCATAATTTTCATGAGATAAACTTAACAACCATCATTAGTTTCACTAACCACATTGTCATCACACCAAAATACCATTTAGAGATAACTTCACTTTCAACCACTCCATTGACTAGTCCCTCACTCATGCTTTTCTACAACATGCATGTGACATGTTAACTAATGCTTGCACCGACTCTGACGCAACATCCATCCTTAAGGTCATTCTCGTTGATGCCATGAGTCTGCCCATTAACTTCCACAAAACTACCTTCCTCCATATGCACTTACCGCCCTCCCTCTTCACCAAAATATCCTCCCCATACGATTGTCCAATGCGCTCTTTCCCCGAATATACCTTAGTTTCCCTCTATTCCCCGCTAATCTCCCCTCCCCGCCTTCCAAACGATTGTCCAAAGCTATCTAAAGTACCTTTTCTGTTGAGTCGCCCGCTTTCTCTTTAGGGGTGTCATGCTAACCTCTATTTCTTCCTCCCTCGACGCTCACACACTATGTACTTCATGCCTGTTATCCGCCAGCCTAATTTGTTTTTCAAAAATAGCTAGACATGACTAAGAGGGCTTTCTTCTTGCTGGCTAAGGATTATTGCATGGGGGGCAATGTCTTATTGCTTGGAAAAATGTTTGCAAACTTAAAAATGGTGTTCTAGGCATTAGAAAGTTACTCAAAAAATTGCTTGCTAATGAAATTCGAGTCCAAATTATTGTAGTTTCCAAATATTCCTTGGGTGTGGTGGTACCCCTCTCATTACTCCCTTGCTATTTCCAACAAAAATTCTAACCAGTAGTTTCTGCGGAAAATTGTTAATCCTTAGCTTCCAGCTCTACATTCTCTCTCCTTTATCCTTACAAGAATGGAAGGCCCACCTTCTTTTGGAATGACACTTGGATTCACTCCAAACCTTTAGCTCAAGCCTTCCCCAACCTCTACTCCCACTCTACCCACACCACAATTCTTGTTTCCCAAATTTTGTTGGATGATTTGTTGTCTAACTACCAAACGCTTTACCACAATTGCCTTTTGTTGTTTTTGTTGCAAGACATTGCTCACTCTGATGCCAACGAGAACAGGTGCCTCAGCGGGGGCGTAAAGTTCACCTCCAAGAGCGCATATGAGCTCCTCTCTCGGTTGGCTATGCCTGAAGAATTGTCTAAACTCCAAGGCCAACATCTTCAACAAAAACTTCTCCGACTGAAGCGACAGCCCCAGATGCCAAGTACCTTGGGATGACTACCCACATCTTCCCGTCCTTCCCGCATGTTGCTCAGCTCTGGTTGTGACTTGGTCTGACTCTAGCCCTCCCTCCATCTCAGACATTTGGGATGTCCAAACCACCTCCAAGCCTTGACAATCAGCTATGGTTGGATGTTGCTATGTCCATCCTATGGAAGCTTTGGGACTCGTGAAATGTTGTCACCTTTCGAAACGATCTTCACACCCGTTTGTAAACATAAGGAGCATTGTCTCTGGTTTTACTCTTTGGTGTTTTAGATTCCCTAAGCCTACGCAAAAGGTTGCCACTGTGTCTTGGCGACAATGCCTAGCCTCACGCTCACAACTTCCATGACAATGCTTTGCATAATGCATTCAGGTGGGGACCCTCTCCCAGTGATAGTTCAAAAAAATGATTTATTGACCCAATGCTAGAAAAGTGTCCTCGACATTTATAAATTCATGTCATTCTTGCAAGGATCTCTACATGAAATTGACCCTCCAAGCATCGACTAATGAGCATTAGCAATGTGTTTGTTAAACGGAATGTACAAATAATAAACAGATAGTATGCAGTATTAGTGTTATAATTTTCACTACTTATATATACAAAATATACACAATCAGAGAAAAGCTTCAATAGATGGAACAATATTATCATGATGTTTTTATTTAGTAACATATGCCTACAAGGACTGATGGTCAAAAAACATCAGTGAACGTGTAAATGCCATGAGCTATCCTGCAAAAACAAGCCGACTCACTTTCCAGAAACCCTAGCTGCCACTACTCCACTGGTGTCCGACGACGAGGACACGAGTCCCCTCCTCCTTCGCTTGATGCTCCGGCGACGGGAGGGGCTGGGAACCTTGGATATGCGTTGTGTTGCTATAATTAGGTCTCCTAGAATTAGGGTCCCCCCCCCAAGTGTCGGTGTGGTAGTGGCGATGGCAACGCTGTGTGGATCAAGAAAAATTCATTTCTGACTCCTGGTCCACCTCATCAACAGTGGTCTTATTGACAAGGTTGAGGAGGGTAGGGGATAGTATGGTCGTTTCTTTTTGAAGGCAATATCTTCGAATGTAGTATTGAACATCAGTGATCTTATCGGCAAGGTTGGGGAGGGTAGGGGATCGTATGGTCATTGCTTTTTGAAGGTAGTATCGTTGAATAGCAGTGGTCTTAGCAACAAGTGGTGGATCTATTTGTGTCTTCATGCTATGTACGCGCTCTTTGAAGGTAGTATCTTTCGGCAAGAAGTGGACAGTGTCGTCCTTTGATTGGCGAATTCGACCCACTTCGGCGTCGTCAGAAAGCTTGTTATATTACGTCGTCTCACCAAATCTATTTGGTCGCCTTCTTCTCCGGGACGACAATCTATTCCGAGATCACTGTCGCAGACATCCCTGAGCTACAACCACCGACCGTTGTGTCAAGAACGTTTCCCGACTCCAATGGTGTTTCTTTTTCGTAAATACGCAAAAGGCTTGCGTGTCATTTTATTGGTAGATGGAACGGAAGTGCAAAGTTTATGTTACAAGTAGCGTACAAAAGTGGTGCCAGAGATCAGTCGCCTACACAAGGATGGCATGATTGAGCTCTGTGGGCGCGCCTCCCATGGTCTACACGGGGCTACGTCTTGGGTATGATGTGCGTTAACCCTGTGGCGTCGGCGCGTGCCCAAAGCCGGGCCTCCTCCTGGATGGCGTGGACGATGTAGCTGATGGAGGGTCGATCGCCGTCGAACAGGCATCGGTTGCGGTGCTTCCAAAGGCACCAGCCCGAGAGGATGGCCTAGGAGGAGAGGCCTCGTCGCAGTTGGCCTCCCACTCCAATGGTGGCAGTTGGCCTCCCACTCCAATGATGTTTCAAAGATCTAGAGGTGGCATCAAGCTTCGCTTGCGTGGTGCTCTTGGCGGCGAGTCCAGAAGGAAGATGACATCGGTTTTCCCAATGACCGGTGCATAATTTTAGTATTAGTATGGATGGCCTCGTAAGGATAGTTTGACTTAAATATATTTTATTACATAGCCTTTGGTATTAAAAAACAATGTAAATACAAACTATAATGATTCAAGGTATTGAAAATCTATAAATTTCTATAAAATCTACCAACGTATGTACGTATGTAACATCATTTATATATAAATGAGGGTGTATTGGAATTATGGGGCCTACTCCAATTATCTTTTACAATAATTCCTAGGATACACTAGGCTCTTATGGCCCGTTCATGCATGACAAGAAGGATATGGAAGTTTAGTCTTACCCTGCTTGTGGAGGATGTGTTGGACCAACATATAAAGTTGATTCCTTCCCACACCATTAAAATCGTCATAAGAGTCCTCCTTCGCCCATCCTGCCTCGCGCGTTCATTGTGTTTCGTTAATGATCCGAGTTGGATTGAAGATCTATGCATGTTTCGTGAATGATTCGAGCTAGGTTAAAGATCTATGTTACGTTTTACTCCTACTAGTGGTAGATTCCGATTTCCAAACCAACACGGACCGTTGAGGCCGCCTCTATCCAGCTCTGTAAGGTGGGCACACTACTGGAATCTGGGATTCACCCAGTTCTAAGTGTTTGCCAAGTGTATTTTATCAGAGAACTAGACAAACACCACCTTTTTCGAGTACCCTTTTTTTGAACTAGGCAAAGAAATCTTTGCTGAGTTCCTTTTTTGCACTGGCAAACATTTCTTTTTTCTTTTAAATTGTCTTGTCATTTCTCTTTGCCGAGTGTCTTTTGATTGGAGACACAACAAACATTTGTTTTTATTTTTCCGTTTTGTTCTCCTTTCTCTTGTTTCTTTTTTGTACATTAATTGTTCTCTTTTTCCCTGTTATGCATGTCCCCTCTGTGGTCTGCGGCACCTGCGCATCGGCAGTACATGGCAGTGATGGTGATGTTTTTTTAAATCAGCTCAATAGATTGCCGCATTTAACACTCGGTAAAGCATTGAACCTTTGCCAAGTGCAGCACTCACAAAGCCTCTGTGACACGTGGTGTCCTTGATGTTTGCTCCGTTTGCACCATAAGCCATGTACAAAAGCCTCTGGAAAGCACTTGATGTTTGCTCAATTCCGTCTACACCATTCTCTTTGATTCTTGGGATTTTAAAAACACGGGAATAGAAAAACATAGGATTAGAATTTTATGGTCATCTCAATCCTATATGATTTTGGGTTGTTTGATGGCATCATTGAAAAAATAAAAGATTCTTACAAAGAGATTTGAATGAATGCTAGAAATCTTAAGGAAAATAGTACAAATAAATCCTTACGAAAAAATCCTATAGAATTCAATCCTATGAATCAAACAATCAACATAGAAAAAATTCTAAGGATTACAATCCTTCAAAATTCCTATACAAATCGTTTGAATAAAAGGAGCCCTTATTTGCTAAGTACAAAAGCCTCTGAAAAGAACCTGATGTTTGCTCTATTCCGTCTAGACCATTTATTTGCCGGATACAAAAGCCTTTGGAAAGCATTTGATGTTTGCTCCGTTCCGTCTACACCATTTATTCGCCGAGTACAAAAGCCTCTGAAACTCGGCAAAGGCGGCGATTCCAGTAGTGGCACATGTATTTAGGTCGTCAATTTTACCAGTGAAACGTTATATGTGACTAAATGTATATGATTGTAATTCATCGCTGAATGGAGTTTCTAAACATATTTTTTTTGGCATATTTCATTACTATAAATATATTCGGCATACAGTACAACCCTTACTCTTATATCAGTTACAAACTTAGGAAAACCAGTGCCCGAACCAGTGGTTCGCATACCTTGCAGAAACAACAACCATAGTACTATACCCATCAATTCTGATCTAGTTATATATATATATATATATATATGTTGTTAATTAGTTTAAAAATATATATGACTCTGTGCAGGAGCAGAGCAGCAGTCATGTCCATCAGTGAGGTATAGGCTTGAAGCGAGGCCTGGAGAACGCTGGAGTCGGGTCGTAGCGGCCGTAGTCGTTCGTCTTCACCATGAGGTTCCTTGGATGGCTGCCTGGAGCTGTCGTTCCCTCCTTGTGCACAGCGTTGTGATGTTCCTGAATTTGGCGAGATGAGAGCAATATAAGACATTATTTCGTGATAAAGATAGCTCCAAATACATAGAAATTTAAACTTCTCAATATGGAACCTCGAATTATATTCAGTTTATATTGTCAACTTGTAGTTCAAAGTTCAAACAAATCATCTAGTTCTCAAACAAGTATTGTACAGGGCCTGAATGGATGGATAATCGAGTAGATTGGCATACCTTCTGAATCTTTTCTTCGGCCAGCCCCCTGCCTCCTACAAAGACCACAACAGAAGATCTCCAAGTTAAAAGTTTAGCTCCAAACAGAAGACAAATACTGTCTATGGCACAGCAAAATCAGAAGGGTGGGAACAGGGGAAACAACCAACCTGCGGCGCAAACCGAAACGACGATGAGCAGTAGAAGAACAAAGGAAACTGTGCCAACCCTACTGGAGCCCATTTTCCCCTTCTTCCTCTCAGCTCCCTCTAGCTCGCTCCGTCGAGCGCTGACTGAAGCATCCGAGCAGTACATAACATGGTTTATATAGATAGCTGGCCTGGATATTGGCCTGATCGTCTCGTCCGAAATTCTCCTTAGAATAACGGAAAGCGATCGAGAGGTGGATGGTATAACGGCCGCTTAATTTTGTCTCCATGTCTTTTGAGCGTGCATGCGCAAGTGCGTGCTAGTGCGCTGCTAATGTCCCAAGGCAATCAAAAGGAAGGAACAGATTAGGCGTTAGTGGAACCATATATTGGTTGTCTAACGCGCTAGAGCGGATGACAAGGAGAACCACTTGGGCTTGGTTGGGAGCACCATGGAAAGTAGAGGCCGGGGCTGCATAAACAAACTGCACTGTGGCTTCCGAGTCAGTGTGCAGAACTCGTGATGTATGTCGACCGTTAAATAGACGATACCCCGCACGTTGTTGTGATAATTTGGTTAAATGCATAATTGGATGCTAGATAAACAACTAAAATTAATAAAAATAAAACGAAAGAGTATTTTTCTTGATATACAATTTAAAACATTAAAAAATATAAAGCATATAACAAAAACATGTATAAAAGAGAAAAGAAATTAGATTACATTTAAAAGTGTCATTCCAAAGAAAACAACTGATGAATTGCATGCATGAACTGATGATGTGACAGTGTTGCACGGATATGCTAATACAAAAAATGTAACTTATAACTTATATGCATGATATGTTGACGTGACATGGTTGCACGTCTAGAAAAAATAAGTAGTGGGTTGTGTCATAATTAAATCTAGTGTGATTAAAAACCCATTTAGAATCCACTAGTGCATGTTGCACCATAGAGAATTCTCATGTGTAGATCAGATGGATGCTAGGCAATCTTGATAGTAAATTTAACGGCTATGACAATTTTGATGATGTGGAAGTATGCATGTCATGATAATTAGAAGTAGCGGGAGATCACTCTCTTAGGTATCACTAGTAGAAAAAGGGTCAAACATGAAGCACATTAGTGCCGGTTTGTATTTGAGCCGGCACTAATGTATACATTAGTGCCGGTTCCAACGGCTAGCCGGGCCGCTTTCATTAGTACCGGTTCGTGGCGAACCTTTAGCACCGGTTCGTGCCACGAACCGGTACTAATGAGAGTGGTGGCAGGATGTTGTCAGAATGGGGCCCCTCCAGCCCCTTTAGTACCGGTTCTTGGCACGAACCGGTACTAAAGGTCGTCCTACATAGACCCTTCGTCCACCAGCACTCTGTTCTTCCCCCTTTCCCCTCTCCCTCTCCTCTGTTCTTCCCTTCTTCCTCTCGAGTTCATCACAAAATTTGTCAAGATTTGAAGGCCCTCATCCATTTAAATGATCACAAAGGTTAGCAATTTTGTCCTTTCATCTCTCATTGCTAGATTAGCTCTTGCATTGGTTTATATAGTGATTAATTTGTGAGTTTAGTAATTTGGGAGGATATATATATGTGCTAGTATTTGATTTATATGCAATTTGAGGTCAAAAATAACACTTAGTTTGCATATGTAGGTGTGGTTTACTTAGTGCCTTCTAAATCTCCATCGTAGCCACCGTCGATCGCCCGCACCGTCCCGTTGCCGGCACCACCTTGTGGTGAGCCTCTTGTTCATGAAATTTTATATAAAAATTGATGTTTGTGTGATTTGGATGTATAGTTACTCGTATAATTATCTTACCCGTACGTTGTTTGTTATACATATAGTGCCATGGTTTTGATATCCGTCCCCGTCGGCCCTAGTCCTTGTTATGATTCGGATGTGGTATGTATATTCTCTTTTAAAACTAGTTGCATTTCGTGTTTATGACAAATTATGCCCATCAAGTTGACATAGAAATTTTTTCTAGGAGGTATGTGAACCGGAAATTCCAACCGACCCTATTGCCGAGAGGTTAAATTTAGTTGAAAGAGAAAACGAGTACTTGAAAGAAAAATTGAAAAGAATTGAGGGGGAGAAGATGGAATTGGAGTTGCATGTTGCCGATGTCGTCGATGATCACAAGATCAAGATGGAGAGAATGCGCTTGAAGATTAGAAAGATTAGAAAATATGCCATCGATAGTGAGGCTTGGTATCATTATGCTGTTGGATCCATTGTTACCTTAATTGCGATCTTGATCATATTTGTTGTTGCATTTAAATGCTTTAGCTAGAGAGTTATTTGTTTGTTGGATTTAAGTGTTGTATGAACTTTATGTATGAACTTGTAGTAATTGTATGAACTTGTATTAATTTGGTCTATTCGGTGTTGTGTAATGAAGATGAGCCGGCAATGGATGTACGATGACCGATGCTCTCCCCAGTTCGTTGAGGGCGTGCATACTTTTCTGCTTGCGGCTGAGGCAAACAAGCGGGCGGATGGTTTTATGCCTTGTCCATGTGCTCGCTGTAAGAATGGTCACAATTACTCTACGTCAAGAACCATTCACGTCCACCTGTTTAAGTTCGGTTTCATGCCCCATTATAATGTTTGGACCAAGCACGGAGAAAGAGGGGTTATGATGGAAGACAATGAAGAAGAAGAGGACGACGACAGCTATCCTGGCCATGGGTTCCCTGAATACGATGATACAACAATGGGGGAAGAAGCTGAGCCGGTAATGCGGGAAGAAGCTGAGCCGGCAATGCGGGAAGAAGCTGAAGAAGAGGCATCAGATGAGCCCGTTGATGATCTAGGTCGGGCCATTGCCGATGCAAAGAGAAACTGCGCAAGTGATTTGGAGAAGAAGAAGTTGCAGCGCATGTTAGAGGATCACAAAAAAGTTGTACTCGAATTGCATAGGTGACAAGAAAAGGCTGGGCACCACACTGGATTTGCTGCAATGGAAGGCAGAGAATGGTGTATCTAACAAGGAATTTGGAAAGTTGCTGATAATGATAAAGGATATGCTTCCAAAGGACAACGAATTGCCCGAGAGTATATAGAATTTGCACGTCATTATGTTTTCATCAAGAAGCAAGCAGAAAAAGACATCCCACTAGTAATAGAGTACGCACGGGGGAGCGGGGGGGGGGGGGGGGGGGGGGGTCTATGTCTCGCTTATAGCGAGACAAATGTCCGCCTTGCCTGCGAGGCTCCGACCATGCTACAATGAGCAGGTGGTGGGCTGGTCCAGTATGGGATGAGGGTTGTCATACTAACATCATCCTGATGTCACTCAAATTTTAATTTTTTTAATGTTTTAAATGCATATATTTCAAAAACATAAACTTACTTTAAAAATTAAAACCATGAATTTGAAAAAAAGTGTTAACATAGTATAAGTTTTTTGTTAGGGTAGTTTAAAAAAAAGAGACAAGTCCATATTACAACATCGAATACATTGAAAGTCTAAAATACAATCCTGAACTACAAAACTGTCTGTTTACAACCCTGTGCTGGGAAACCATCTAGTCAAAACCAGTCAAAAACAACCAAAAACCTAGTCCATAGTTATTATTTGTCCGGTCTTGAAAGTTGAGGGTTGTGAACAAGACGGTTTCATAGTTTATTGTTGTGTTTTAAACTTTGTGGTAGTTCGAGGTTGTAATATGGACTTCTCACTTTAAAACAAATTGACAACTTTTCAAAGAAGTGTCTGTGGCAATAAAAAAACATTCCCACATCTAAAAAAGTATGTAAATTATTTTTTAAAAATGTGTAAAATGTAAGCAAATGGTTGTGTAATGTAAAATATGTTTCTTAGCATTAAAAAATATTCGTGACATTTTTAGAAATGCCCCCGCGTTCAAAAATATATGTTCCTGTTTTTAAAAATGTGTTCCTAATTTTTTTTGTGTAATGTAAAAAACAATTCGTACAATTAAAAAATACCAAGTTTTAAAAAAACGGTTGGGACATTAAAAAAAATACTTATGCAATACCAAAAATTGTTCGTGTAGGTAAATAAATGATTATTTCCATTTAAAAAGTGTACATGATATTTTGAAGAAATATTCACGTGTTTCCAAAAAATGTCTGTGAAATTTTGATAAAAAATTATACACAGGAAACAATATTTACTTAGTTTAGAAAAATGTTTATCGCCATTATGAAAATGTGTGATGTGTATTTTGAAATATTACCTTCTATTCACAAAAATTGTTCAAACCATGCATTTTTATTAAATATACATGAAGAATTTGAAAATTCTCCAACGTGTATCAAAAAAATGTTTCATGTATGCGCTAAAAAATGTACATTGAGTATTGAGAAAAAGTAAACTGTTTTTAAAAATAAACTCGACAAAATAACATAATTAAAAACCAAGAAAGAAACAAACAAAACCAAAGTATAACAAAGAAACAAAATAAAAGGCAAAGAATACTGGTGAAAAAATGAAGAAACCAAATTATAATGAAGGATAAAAACAAAAAATGATGAAAACACGTGAAAAAAAACAAAACAAAGAAAAAATAAAGAAAACCAAAAAGGAAAAGAAATGGAGCTGAGCGAACCTAAAGTGACATGGGCGGCAGGAAGCGACCTGCGCTAATGGAGCGGCACGATAGTCACTCGCCCGTAGGCAATTCCTAATAGGAACCGATACAGTATCAGAAATTTCTACGGGCGAGACATAGTGCCCGGGCGCATGACATATTATTTCACATAAAGGACAAATTCAAAATTGAATAGTACATAACGTAAGTTGGGTTTTAGAGTTGGCCTATTATCACATTAATGTCAATTTTATCATTTTTATATCTCAGTCAATGTTTAGAATTTTAGTATTAAATTTTGTGACAACTTAGATTGATGTTGTGTCAATATGCTAGATTTTTTTTCAAACATTTTAAAATGTGTTACGGCATCTGGCGCTCGATGTTGGTGCACTAGATACATTCCCCCTGGAAGGTGTAGCTACTACCGACATCTTCCTTCATGCCGCTCTTCATGTACCATCGGACCTTGGACCGCTTGGTTCTAGTTGCATTCCAACCAACTACTATCTTTCGAAACGGGGGTTGAAAATTCTACTAAATTCCAGAACATTCAAACACCCTTGGTTATGGGGTACACACGTACAACAACAAGATTCTCATACGAACCAAAATAGTCGACACTTTTTGCGACCACTTGCTTTTGCTATGAATATCCTTCCCTTTGAATAAGGTCGTAATACCAATTACATACCACATCAAAAGGGGGAACATCTCTCAAAAGGAAAAGGGCATCAACATAATAAGTGTTGAGTCACGTGTAGTACGTGTTGCGTTGGATGTCGAATGATTTACCATCGACCAAGTGGTGCCAACTTATTAGACCATTGCTAAAATTCTTGCAAATAGGTTCAAGCCTCACTTTTCGGATTACATTGACCCGTCTCAACAAGCTTTCATAGAGGGCTAACGTGTTAGTGATAACATTATTATCACTCAGGAAATTACCCATTCTTTTGCAATTAGATCCTGGAAGTATCATGGTTTTATGCTAAAATTTGACATTGCAAAAGCTATCCGTCGTTCAGAATGGAATTTCATTGTCTCTTCTCTCACACGCAAATGGCCACATGGTTATTTTATTATTTTGATCTATCAATGCATGTATTCTCTTGTCTTATGTTATCATTAATGGGCAAACTTTGAAGATTCGGGAGTAGCAAAGGTATCAGGCAGGGTTGTCCATTATCCTCCTATCTTTTTGTGCTGACTATTAATGAGCTTTCTTTGTCTCTCAATGATGCTATGACAGCTAAAAACTTGGAGGGTATCGTCAATGGCGGAGCTATGTGCATTTCGGGGGGGGGGGGGGGGCTATGGCCCCCCTATGATTAGACGAAACACCGAAGAATTTTTTGTAGGGGCTAGATTTTTAAAAATAGTTATTAGCCCCCGCCCCCCTCCCCCTCCCCCTGCCTTTCTCTGCTAGCTCCGCCACTGGGCATCGTGCTTGGACTAAATTGTCCTCCTGTCCACTCTTTGCTTTTTGCAAATGACCTTCTGGTTTGTGGACAAGCAACTCATCAGGAAGCATCCGAGATGGCTCACATTCTCCAACACATTTGTGCTAAGTCAGGTCAAACCCAAAAATGGAACAAATCTGCTATCCTTTTCAGCGCCAATGTCCATTTTCCTAGTTCCAGCTATGAACAGTGATTTCACTCACCTAGGTCACCCACTCATTCTTCTGGCAAAAAATAGAACCACTCCTTACAATTTTGTGCTTGATAAATTTATGGCTAAGTTACCCTCTTACAAAGCCAACATGCGCTCGCATGCTGCTAGGCTGGAACTAGTTAGATAGCAAAGAAATTTATTGCATGTCTACCATTTTATTAGCAAAGAAATTTATCGCTAAACTAACCGCTATGATCATGATTTTCTGGTGACGGGAATTAAAAAGGATAGCTCATCCAGCAGCCTTTATTTTAGAGTGTGAAAAGACATTTGCCCTTCCAAGCAGGAGGGTGAGGGGTTGGGTATTAGAAATATCAAGGCCATTAATCAGGGTCTCATTCTTTCTACTGCCTAGAGAATTGCTGCCTCTCCCACCTCCCACCTCTACCTCATCCTCAAGTCTAATTATTTTGCTGACTCCTCTCTTTGGGCTGCTAGTTCTAAATTCCAAAAATCTGCTTTCTGGACCTCCATACTTAAGTTACTCCCTATGCTCAAAGGACACTCTTTCTTCCAACTCACCGAGGTAAAACATTTCTCTTTGGAGAGCTCCTTGGTGCCCACCTTGGTAAGATATCTAAAATCACCTCATCATCCAACTGCCAGACTTTGTTTGTCCTGCCATAATTAGTGATCCTTGATATTCAGGTAGTAAATCTCTAAACAACAACTTAATCACCACTCTTTTCCAGGAACCTACGGATTTGTGATTTTTCCCTGCTAACAATATATCTGTGGTTTCTTCCACCATGACCTTAAGTGATCTTTCCTTGCTAACAATATATTTGTGGTTTCTTCCACCATGATCTTAACTATGATCTTCTCATAAAGACCCCTAAGAAAGTTATTTTATTTTATCCTGTTTCCTTCTAGTTATTTGACTTATTTCCATGATGACCTTAACCAATACCAACATATTCCCATTAATTGGTTATTAAAGTTAAAACAACGACATGTATCTTTTAATTTAGAATGATGGAATTTCTCTCGCATGGAGCAGCACCTCTGCAACTGCAACTACCTCCAGTATTAGTCCTAACACCTCTGCATTTAACTGCAGCGTTAGTCGATTGCAGCACGATTGTTAGTTTTCCACTACTAAGTAGAGCACTCGTGCTTGGCCATTCTTTTTTTTGTTTTTGTGAAACGCTTGCCCATTCTGGTATATAGTGCCCCTGAAACAACACACCTATGAACCATCATTCCTTCTCCATGACGTGTGAGCTTGGCAGCTGAAACATCTGAAATTGGTACTAGAAGTCTCTGCCAATCTCAAACATGTAGCTAACTCGAGTATTTTGTTTCCTCGGTTGTTTTACCAGGAATGGGTTTGGGTTGGAAGACTTTCATCATACCACAGGAAAGGAGAACATACTAGACGTGGACGATCTCTGCTGTTGAGTGTTAACCCCTGCAGGATCAGATTTGTTGGAACCATCAGAATAAACCACCACCCCAGATCTCGGTTCCGGAAGCCGATTGCGGATTGGAGCAGAATATTTGTGGTAACACCGCCATGTTGTCCATTTTTTGGGCGCGTGACAGATTTTGCTGGACTGCAAAGTGAAAACCGGGCTTGTCATGCCGATGAGTGAAATGCGCCGCTAGTGCGTGAACTCAAATTAATTGCACATTTTGACCAACAACTGGAGAAGTGATTGGTTTAGCCCACAACTCGTTGATTTGATCAAATAAGGCCAAAACCGGCCTGACCGGGAAAAACCGGCTACGTAGATGCTATGTCATCGTCCCTTTGACTACCGTGAATTCACTATTTTTTATGGGGGTCTATTTGCAAAGTGGCTGGGTTTTCTCTCACAGATCATGATAATGGCGTTTGGAGTGAAAAGGTTCTAAAAATTTGTGTTTCCTAGGACTTGAACCTTGGTCGTACAACATAGACAATGCCTCAGCAACCACTGGAACAACAACGGGTATGTATATATAATATTAAAACGTTTGTTCTAAGGATTTGAACACAGGCAGTCTAGTTTAGAAATTGGCTTCCTGACCAATACACCATGAAGCAATTCATGTTCCAATAGGCAGCCTTTTGCTATACATGTATATACACTATGAAGTGATTTATGTTCCAATAGACGGAATATATAAAAGTAATATATATATATATATATATATATATATATATATATATATATATATCTTGTCGACAATATAAAATGTCACATTCAATATATAACTCACACTTCAGACAATATATAGAACATGACTTCAATGGCAATAGCATTCGTAAGGTAAGGCAACAGTCAAGTGAAACATAAGGAGAGAGATCGCCTGATTGAAAAACGCTCGGATGGGAATGCCTGATTTTCTCTCTCTCTCTCTCTCTCTCTCTCTCTCTCTCTCCTGATTCTACGTATAAATAGATCCTCTGGGCTGCATTTCGGTGTGCAAACCTGGCGTTGTTGTAGTGGTCATTGAGACATTGCATATTCCTAACAGGTGAGGTACAATTTTCTAATAAAGTACTTTTTCACTCCAAACGACTTTAGCATGGTTTATGAAAAAAATCAGGCCATTTTACAAGTAGACCCCTGTTAAGAATAGTGAATTCACGAGCAGTCAAAGGAATGATGACATGGCATCCACGTGGCCGTTTTCTTCCCTGTCCGGCCGGTTTTGGCTTTATTTGATCAAATCAACGGGTTTACGGACTAAATCCGATCACTTCTTGAGTTGTTGGCCTAAAGTGTGCAATCAGTTTGAGTTCATCGACTAGTGGCGCATTTGACTCTCATGCCGACGGTCTGCTTGTTAGAAACTCTGCTCTTTGAGGCTTTGAACTGCAGGTCGCAGGCGATTACATAGGAATAGGATCTAAGCAAACACAAGAACTGAACTTGATGCCAGCTTAACTAACTGAAATTCGACACTATAGCTAGCTGAACACTACTGTAGTAATACACGCGACAGGATTAACCAATAAACTCCTCCTTCCCTATCTACATTACCGAACAGGTGCCCGGCTCCGGCCGCGAGCATGGGTACCCGTACGCCTCGACGACGGCAGGAGCAGGGTAGTGCTGCTGCCCGTAGAAGACGTTCACCGGCGCCGGTTGCGATGGGTAGTAGTAGCCGTACGGGTAGGAGTACCCGGAGTGCGGGTAGTGTTCGACCACGGCGGCCGCCGGCTTCTTCGGGTCCTCCTTGACGTCGCCGACCTGCAGCAGCTGCGCATGGCCCACCTTCCTGCGCAGCGCGCTGGTGAGCTTGACCGAGTCGACGCCGTGGCCGACGACCACCACCTGGTCCTTGCCGTCCCCGGCCAGCGTCACCGAGTCCACCCCCAGCGTGGCCGCCACCAGCGCCAGCGCCTTGGACCGGCACCTGCCGCTCGCCATCTGCACAGCGATCACGATCCTCTGCGTCATTGCTGGCTGGCTGCTGCGTCTGGTTGTGAGTGGAGTGGAGGTGGAGCTTGCGGTGGTTGAGAAGCAGAGTGCCCTTCGCTGCAAGGATGCAATCCGTATATATAAGGCCAGAATCAAAGAGGTTGGGCGAGCGAGAAAGCAGAGTAGCAGCTTCGTTGGAGGTTTCTGTTAGGATGATCTCCATCGTGTGCTCTTAGATCCGCGCCCTGATCGGGGTGCTCAACCCACTATGGGGTGACGGGCCCCTGTCACCTGCACTATATAAAGAGGTGGGGGTCGGCGGCTCGCATGCACTATATAAAGAGGTGGGGGTCGGCGGCTCGCATCACAAGATTCGTCGCAGCGCCGTACACCTCACCTAATCCCCTACCGATCTAGGGTTAGTGCAGTGCTGATGGGAAGCACCGCCACCACCACTCTCTGCCATCATGCCGGCACCAGCGTCATAGCCGGCAACCGGAGCTCCTCGAGCCACAAGGAAAGGTAATACCTATCACTGTTGCCGGAATCCTAGCCTAACCGATCCACAAAGTCTATCAATGGTATCAAACAGGTTTGGTTATAGGATCTACGGTACAAAGAAAAACAGAGATAGAAAGATCCCCCCTTCTCAAGAACCCTAATCCTAACAGAGAAAAGAGGGAAAAGAAATCCGAAAAGTAGCGCCGCTGCACAGCCGCGCCGTTCCTCTCGATCCCGAATTGCATCGGTATGCCGAGGACCTGGGAAGAAGAACCACCCCACGGGGCAAAGGGCACCACCACCGAGCCGTTTGACGGCGGCGCATTCACCTTCGAGGTGCTCGCGCACGCCGGCAAAGGGGTCAGCGGGGGCGCCGCATCGAAAAGTCTCCGGATCTGTCTCTCTCTCACTATTGCTGTGGGGGATGAGAAGAGAACTTGAAAGGGAAAGGGGGCTCGCGCTGGGGCGGCTCGCCGCCGTCGCCGGCGGTCGGGGCACACCCGCGTCCCTCTCTGCCACTGGATGCGGTGGACGGAGAGAGATTCACAGAAAGAGGGAAAGGGGGAGCAAGGGGAGAGAGAGAGAGAGGAGGCTTCGTGTAGGCCGTCCAACGCCATCCACGGCTCGCCGGCGGCGCGACGGGGCGGATGGGCCGCCGCCACGGAGCGAGAGCGGCGCTGCGAGCGGCGCGGGGGAAGAGAAATGACCGAGGGTTACCCTCTAGTTCTCGCCGCTCACCTTTTTGTTCGCTCGATCTGTACGCCGGGCCGTCGGATGGCAACCGGAGGCTCGGATTAACCCTAGCCAGTGTTGCGGGCCTTTTGGGCCGAAAGCTGAGGAGGCCGCAGCCGCGGGCGGCCCATGCCGAGTCGAGGCCGGCTGCTGCCGTTTTCATTTCGGATTCTGTTATTTGTCCAGATGTTGGGCAGATTTCAAATAGTTATTCTATGCAAATATATATATACATATATATATATTCAAAGAAAAGTTTTTGTTTAGAAATAGAAAGGTAAACAGAAAAGGTTTCTGAAAATGAAAATAGAAAATTTTCAGAAAAAGAAATGTTCATAAATTTTACAAAGAAAATAATAAAGTTCAAGAATTTTTATTTGGTAAAAGAAAAGTTTCTGTAAAGAATAAAAAGTTCATGAATTTTTTATTCATATTTTTCCACTGCAAAATAAAAATAAAAGTGCTCTTTTAAAAGTGAATAGAACTAAAGTAAATGATTAAATTGTTGCTTCTCTAATGCATTTTTTTAACCAACCGGTTAAAATTGCTTAAAGAGTAAAAGAGTACAGAATTGTTTCTGAATAGAATATTGTAAAATTTCCGCTGCAAAGTAAAAGTTTTATCCTCCAATTAAATTGGAACCAACGGGAAAATTGAATTGGAAGAACTGTTCTTAGCAATGTTTTTCACCTGTGGGTGAAATAAGATGCAGATAGTTTCCGATATGACAAAAGAAAGATATTTGATTAAAGTTTAATTATGTTATTGTTATTTTCTGACCAACGTTGATGATGACAATATTATAATTCAATGAGTCTTATAGTTAAAAGTTCAAATCTCTGATAATTCTTGTATCAAAGTGACCAATTTTCAGAGCATTTGATAAAGATTGAGAAATGTATATTAAAAGTTTCCCGCTGTAATAAAGTTGATAATGATGATTATTTTCTTAGCAAAGTCGCTTAATAGAAATTTTATAATCACAATATTTACGGGTTATATGCATTATTTTCATTTCCGCCCAACGGTGATATGGAATTAATGTAGAAGAATGAGCTTTATTCTAATTCTACCAGAACGATGATTTATAGTATAAAAGGAAGTTTTGCAAAAGTTTAATGTCCATATTTTTTAACCATACCAACGTAGGGTTATTTTTATGCTCATTATTGTTGATTATTGGCTAAGTTTTCTCAGACTAAAAGTTTTTCATGCTTTCATTCGTGAAAGCGAATGGCTGGGTACTTGTGACCCGAAAGATGACCAAGAAAGGTCATAATGTGAGGGAGTATGTTCTCTCTAAAGAATGGCTTCAAAAGAAAAGAATTCTTGGATATTAATCCAAAAGAAGAAAACAGATAGATCATTGAGAGTCTTGGTTGACGAATGTCTTTCATGTACTCTCTATGATTTGAGATAAAACAAGCAACATGCGTGTTTAATTTGACCAACGTCGGATCAAGCATGTGTGTCAAAGAGCATTCGGATTTATTTCTGAATTTGATGATTGAATATGCAGTCAAAAGAGCCAATTCTGGCATTTATGTCCTTTACAGGGAATTACCCGCATAGCGGGAAAATATGATTGTGATAAAACCCTCATGGCGGGAAAAGTCTGAGAAATACCTGCGTAACGGGGTAAAGTTGACATAATATTATGTCAAAATCCCGTATGGCGGTAGAAATTTTGGCAAAGGCCTTATCCTGTATGACAGGAGAAAGATATGATGACTCATGTGCTTTTAATGTGTCCCACTATGGGAGAAAAGTATGGAGTAGCTATTATGCTTTCCTAGTATCAACCGTACACCTTATGTGTAACGGTCATTAAGCACTCAATAAATCCAAAGAGATTAAAAGTTACAGACGAACCTAAAGATAAGAATGATATGCAAGTGTGACTTGCAAAAGTACTAATGATAAAGAACTATTTTGAGTTTCCGAAATGGAATGAGGAACAAGGAAAAGGTACTCACATACCAGTTAACAGATAACTTCATTACATATGAAGTAATTAGATAAATGAAGTAGATACTCAAACTTTCCTCAATTCACAAGAGTTGTGAATGGTTTTTCGAAATTGTGGCAGAAAAGTTCTTGCCACATTTCGAGGGGGAGAAAGAAATATGAGATATCCATTAATGAAGAATGTGATCGTTTGGGGGAGTACGACGATCATAATAATACCCCTAAAGAAAAGAAAAAGTTGTATTCCTGGATCTTTTACAGTTCCGAAAGGAGACTAAGGAATACTAAGACGGTGCCTAAAGTGCCATAAAGAAGAAAGTTTTAACAGAATAAACCCAAATAATAAAGTTTAAAGATACGCCATTTTTAGAGAAGATGGAGGAATCTGGGGGAGCATGTTGTGTGACCTATAAAACACCTGATGTTAGCTCTATAAAAAATGAATGAGTACACATGGATCTTGTGACACAAGTCCCTGTAAAATTTGTTGCCTCTTGGAAATGAAAGACTATATAATTAATTTGCCTCTTGGCAATGACAGAGCAACAACATCCCCATATGAAAGAAGTGCCAGTACCTGAGACACTGATGGTCTTAAGGAATGAGAAAATCAGATACTTCTGATTACTATAAAGTATATGTTAGTGAAATTCAAATGGAGGTTGATCCCACCTCATTTAAAGTGCTCATTCGAGTTTTGAGAAGTGCCTGCTTATCTAAATGATAAAAGACTATGTGAGATGAAATGAAATTGGTGAATCCCGACGATGTTTGGGACTGATGAGTAATTTCCAATGGAGCCAAAACAGTAGGCTGTAAAGAGTCTACAAGGACAATATGACTCCAAAGGAAATATGTAAAGGTGTAAAACACGACTTAAATCGAAAGATTTTTGTGCATTTTGCATTGAATATATTACAATGAGTGTTGGTAGCACATCATGATCTGAGTTACATCAGATGAAAATAAAGAACACAGGGGATACTACCTGAAGAAGTCTTTTATGGACTAAAGCAATCAAATGTTGTTTTGGGTTAAAGAAAATGAGAGGACAATTGTATTCGTGCAAAGTTATAGAATGGGAAATTCATTTCCTAATCCTGTGCATGTGGATGACATCCTACTTGCTAGTGGTGATGTCAACCTACTGCAGGAGGAGAAAAGAAGTTCTTGTCCTCAAAGTTCAAAAGAATGTTCTCGATAGAGTGTCTCTCGTTATAACTATCGAGATTCACCAAGAAAAGAATAAAAGGGGTATTAGGAATGTCACATGGACATGCTACGAAATGTCTCTAAAGTATGCATGCGAGAAAACCTACGCCTGTTCTTATAGTCAAGGGTAATGGAACTGGAAACTATGGTGTTCCAAGAGTTGATGAGAAAAGATTGAAAACCGATATGGTACCATATGCTTCAGCTGTTGGAAGCTCAATATATTACCCTGGCACAATTCACATATCCGGGTTGTTTTGGCAATGTCCAATACATATATAGGTCACTGGAATTGAGTCAAAGATATCGGCCTCAAGCTGAAAGAAATAAGTGCTCTCAAAAGATTGTGAGTACAAAGACATGACTTGTGAAATGTATAGCGAAATCCACAATTGTCGCTAACTTTCATACTTGGAGGTTTTTGTGTGGAAAAGCTCCAAAAATGAAACAATTATCATCAATGTGATGCAAAGATATGTTATAGCTTGATATGAGGCTGAGGGACAGGCAAAATGGTTATGAAGACCTGTGCCCGGAATTGATAATGGTTGACAACAGCGATAACCATTTTAAGTTTTTCTCTCATATGACAACGAGTCAAGTGTTGATGCCAAACACACTGACACAGAGTTATGCGTTGTAAAGGAGAAAGTCCGGAATTATGAAGAAATGCTTGAAGCATAAAAGCAATAGACAAGTATTTGCAGATCTGCTTATTAAAGGCTTACCGCCCCGTGTGTTTGGAGAACACACAGTCGACATGGGTTTTATGGTATAGTCTAAAATTTCCGAACAATAAAAGGGCCCAAGGTTAAAGAATTTGTTTCAAAACAGAGAGGTACGTTGTGGCTGTATGATTCTATCGGCAATTGAGCTGTGACGATGAAACATGTTCTATGTATTGATCTGTTATGAAACGAGTAAAGTAAAAGTATACGGTCAAAAGTAAAAGTTGAAATCAAGGGGGAGAATGTTAGGATGATCTCCACCGTGTGGGCCCAATGGCCCACCGGGCCCTTAGATCCGTGCCCTGATCGGGGGTGCTCAACCCACTATGGGTGACGGGCCCCTGTCACCTGCACTATATAAAGAGGTGGGGGTCGGCGGCTCGCATCACGAGGTTCGTCGCAGTGTCGTACACCCCACCTAATCCCCTACCGATCTAGGGTTAGTGCAGTGCTGATGGGAAGCACCGCCACCACCACTCTCTGCCATCACGCCGGCACCGGCGCCATAGCCGGCAACCGGAGCTCCTCGAGTCACAAGGAAAGGTAATACCTATCACTGTTGCCGGAATCCTAGCCTAACTGATCCACAAAGTCTATCAGTTTCCACACTGATGAAGACGCGGTGCAGCAAGAAGACTTGTTTTGTTTATAGGACTTGGGCTTTTAAACTCACACTCACTGCGCCCTGTCTCGTTGCCTCGGACGCATTGTCAGTTTTGTCCCGTTGCTTGCCAACCACGGGAACTCCACTTGTACTCATACTACGGTCCTGTTTGGATATGAGTTAGAGGTTAGAGTTTAAATTAACTCTAACCAAAGAGGTGTTTGGATGACATGATTAGATTGACAATAAATGTTCTTTCTCAACCATTTGGCTACTTTGAATCCTATTAGTTGATTATATGTGTTGTGCATATTTATGTATTGGGTCCACCTCCTAGTTGCCTTGTGTAGTTGAGGTCGTGGCCTACTCCTGTACATCATATATACATGCGTTTGCACCTGAGGAATACAACACATAATTCCCATATCATACATGGTATCAGTTTTTTAGGTTTTCTCCTTGCTTCCGCCGCCGCCGCCGTGCGCCTCCCTCCCCGCTAGCCGCTCGCCTCTCGCGCTGCTCGCCGCCTCCCGATCACGCCTGCTGGCCGCCTCTCGCTCGCGCCAGGACACCTCCCCGCTAGCCACCAAACAAAGCCAGCCACCGATCGCGCCTGCACACTTCCCCGCTAGCCGCCAAACCATTGATCGTGCATGCACACTTTCCCGCTAGTTGCCAACAAATCAATCGCAGAGCCTGTTAATCGCTACCCCAGCTCGCTAGCACACATCGCCACCGCGTCACGCCGCCCGCGTTCGCTAGCTCCGAGCCGCTCCACCAAGCAGCCCCCGCCGCTTCGTGTCATAGCTGTTCTTTTCCTCTCAGTTTTCGCCGCAGCAACCGTGCCGTCTCACCCTTGCGATGTCGTCCGTCACCTCTTCTGCGTCCACCAACTCCAATCCGTTCGCCGACGCCAACCCTCCTAATGTGAATGTCCTCCGCAATATGAACATCTTCGAGCGGGTGCCGGTTCGTCTCTCCCAGACGGACTCCTCCTACTACACGTGGATGATGTATTTTCCCCTCGTGTTTCAGGAGTATCACCTCATCGACCACGTGGATGGCACCGTCGACTCCAGCCTCGTCCCCGAGTTCCATGACTGGTCCACCATCGACACCACGATCATCCGCTGGTTTTTCCTCACCATCTCGCCGGACCTCTTCCAGACAGTCGTGGCGGACGGTGACGATGCCTGCGACATGTGGACCAAACTGAACGGCCTCTTCACCGACAATCAGCTCCAGCGTCGCGTTTTTTTGCAGCAAGAGTTTTTTGGGTGTCACCAGGACAACACCTCCATCGACGACTATTGTCGTCGCCTGAAAACTCTCGCTGACGAGCTCCGCGATATTGGCGCGAAGATCGATGATGACCTCCTCCTCAGCACGCTCACCGTCGGGCTCAACGAGGACTTCGGCAACGCCGCGGCGAATCTCAGCCTCATCCCCAACCTGTCCTTCGCCAAGTTCGTTGCGTATCTCCGCTTGGAGGAGCGGCGGATGAAGCAGGTGAAGGCGTGGGCCATCCACACCGCTCTCGCCGCCGGCACCACCCGCGGCGCCTCCCGCCGCCCCGACCGCGCTCCCTCCGCAGCGCCATCCGGCGCCACCGCCGTACCCGGCCACCCAGCAGTCGGGGCTACTCCCGCTGCCCTATGGGCTGCCTGCCCCTCCCGCCGAACAGCGCCGAGGGGGTCGGCGCGGTGGGGGCCGCCGCGGTGGTCAGCAGCAACAGCCGCCGGGTGCCGGCCAGCCTCGTCAGCAGCAGCAGCAATTCCAGGTGCCCCCTCCATGGGCCTCTGGCTACAACCCGTGGACCGGTGTCGTTCATGCCTACACCATGCCGGTTCCACGGGCTCCTGCACCGACCCTTCCCGTGCTGCGCCCACCGATGCATCAGGCATACTACGCGGCTCCGCAGCCGTACGGAGGATACCCACTGCCGCAGCTAAGTGGCGCCTACGGTCTCCCTGCGACCCCGACGCCACCCTCGCCGGCCCTGCCACCGGCTCCTTCGGATCCGGCGCTCCTCGCCGCGCTGCACACCGCGCCTACACCGAACAACTACACTGGAGGTGGTGATTGGTACATGGACACCGGGGCTACGGCTCACATGTTTGCTCATCCTGGTAATCTTGCCTCCTTCACTCCCATCACCACCGACCGCCGCATCATTGTCGGCGACGGTTCCACCCTTCCTATCACACATGTCGGGCACACTTCTTTTCCTTCTAATTCCATGCCTATTACTTTGTCTAACATACTTGTCTCACCTCATCTTATTATGAACCTTGTTTCCGTTTGTTGTTTAACCCGTGAAAATCCTGTTACTGTTGAATTTGATGAGCTTGGTTTTTGTGTCAAGGACGCTCGAACGAGGATGATGTGACAGCCTCGACGAGCTCTATCCGGTGCATCCGCCGTCCACCTCCACCACTGCACCGGTTTCTCTCTCCGCCGGCATCGATCTCTGGCACGCTCGTTTGGGTCATCCCAACCCCGTCACACTTCGTCATATTCTTAGGAGTTTCAGTTTCAGTTGTAATAAGATAGAGGATCACACCTGTCATGCATGTCGTGTCGGCAAACATGTTTGCCTCCCGTTTAATAACTCCACCACCATAGCTTCTTTTCCTTTTCAGTTGATTCATAGCGATGTGTGGACCTCTCCGGTTCCTAGTAATTCGGGCTATTTATATTATCTAGTTATCCTTGATGATTATTCTCACTATGTGTGGACGTTTCCTTTACGACAAAAGTCAGACACACTCTCCACTTTGACGGCTTTTTACTCCTATGTCAGCATGCAGTTTGGGCGTCCTATTCTTGCTCTTCAGACTGACAATGGAAAAGAGTTCGACAACCTTGCTTTCCGCACTTTTCTGTCGCACCACGGCACATTTTTTCGTCTCACATGCCCGTATACTTCACAACAGAACGGTCGAGCCGAACGCGTCCTTCGCACTCTGAACGACTGCGTTCGCACGCTCTTGTTCCATGCTAATGTGCCGCCTTGTTTCTGGCCGGACGCACTCGCTACTGCTTCACTTCTCCTTAACATTTGCCCTTGCCGCCCACAGTGGAACTATGCACCTCACCATCTTCTCTTCGGTACGCCCCCATCTTATGATGGCTTGCGTATTTTCGGGTGCCTTTGCTATCCTAGCACTGCCGACTCCGCTCCTCACAAACTCGCACCTCGTTCTGTCGCTTGCATTTTCATCGGCTACCCCTCTAACTCCAAGGGATATCGGTGCTACGATCCCGTCTCCCATTGTGTCTTCACTTCCCGGAAGTTTACTTTGATGAGCATGTGTTTCTATTTTAGCAGGTACCCCCGACTGTTCCTCCCGCCACTGGTGACGCGGGCTCTTCGATGCCTGTCCCAGGGCGCTCGCGCGCCTCTCTTATCCCGCCCCCTGGCTTTGAGGCGCGCCCCTCGCTTATGGCGCCTCCTACAGCCGCGACGTTGGCGCCCGCGGCCCCCGCCCCCCCGGCGCCCCCGGCGTCCCCGGTGTCGGCGCCCCCCTCAGCGCCCCTGGCCCCCTCGGCGCCCCCGGCACCCTTGATGTCGGCGCCTCCCCCGGCACATGTGGCCGGTCTGGTCACCCGTGCCCGTACGGGCGTCCTTCGGCCGAGCTCTCGCTACGCCTCGGATGACTATGTCCATGCGGCGTCCACCTCTGAGCCGTCCCCATTGCCGTCCTACGTTCGAGCTGCTCTTCGTGACCCGCTCTGGATGGCTGCGATGCAAGAGGAGTTTGATGCCCTGTTGTGCAACCGGACGTGGCAGCTTGTTCCCCGTCCTCGGCACGCCAACGTGGTTACCAGGAAGTGGGTTTTCAAACACAAGCTCCGTCCTGATGGTACCCTTGATCGCTACAAAGCACGCTGGGTTGTTCGTGGCTTCCGACAGCGTGCTGGAATCGACTTCACCGACACCTTCGCTCTGGTCATCAAGCCTGGCACGATACGCACGGTTATCCACCTTGCGGTCTCCCATGCTTGGCCGGTGCACCAGATGGACGTCTCGAACGCCTTCCTTCATGGTCACCTCAAGGAGCAGGTCTTCTGCCAGCAGCCCACTGGGTTTGTTGACCCGGCGCTTCCCGACCACGTGTGCCTGCTTTCGCGGTCCTTGTACGGACTCAAGCAGGCTCCGCGCGCTTGGTACCAGCGCATCGCGGCGTTTCTCCACCAGCTTGGGTTCCGCTCTACCCACTCGGACGCCTCGCTCTTCGTCTATCATTAGGGCTCTGACATGGCCTACTTGCTGCTTTATGTCGATGACATCATCCTGACGGCATGTACGGCTGGCCTCCTCAGTCAGCTCACGGCTCGTCTTCGTGCTGAGTTCGCCATCAAGGACTTGGGTCCTTTGCACTACTTCCTCGGTGTCGAGGTGGTGCGCCGTCCGGATGGCTTCTTCCTTCATCAGCGGAAGTATGCTCACGAGCTCCTGGAGCGCGCCGGCATGCTTAACTGCAAGCCTGCCGCTACGCCTGTTGATACGAAGGCCAAGCTTTCTACCACGGATGGTTCTCCTGTTTCGGATGCTGCTTTCTACCGGTCTCTCGTTGGTGCTCTCCAGTACCTCACTCTGACTTGACCGGAGATCCAGTATGCCGTGCAGCAGGTGTGTCTTCATATGCATGCTCCTCGAGACGTTAACTGGGCTGCCGTCAAGAGGATTCTCCGCTATATCTGTGACACTATGGATCTTGGCGTCACGCTTCATGCCTCCGCCGACACCGCCCTCACCGCCCTCACCGCCTACTCCGATGCAGACTAGGCGGGCTGCCCTGACACTCGTCGCACCACTTCGGGCTATTGTGTCTACCTTGGACCCTCACTTATCTCGTGGTCGTTGAAGAGGCAGCCTACGGTCTCTCGTTCCAGTGCTGAGGCCGAGTATCGTGCGGTGGCCAACGCTGTCGCTGAGTGTTCGTGGCTTCGCCAGCTGCTTCAGGAGCTCTCTTGCCCTATTGACCGTGCCACGGTGGTCTACTGCGACAACGTCTCGGCGGTCTACCTCTCCGCTAACCCGGTGCATCATCGACGGACCAAGCATATTGAGTTGGATATTCATTTTGTTCGGGAACAGGTGGCCCTTGGCCATATTCGTCTTTTACACATTCCTACTTCCCAACAATTCGCAGATACCATGACCAAGGGCTTGCCTACAGCGTCATTTGAGGAGTTCCGGTCCAGTCTTTGCGTCAGCCGCGGTGCCGCTTGGACTGCGGGGGGGGGGGGGGGGTGTTGAGTATATGTGTTGTGCATATTTATGTATTGGGTCCACCTCCTAGTTGCCTTGTATAGTTGAGGTCGTGGCCTACTCCTGTACATCATATATACGTGTGTTTGCACCTGAGGAATACAACACATAATTCCCACATCATACACTATTACTTGCCGGATTTGGCGGAGCGAGGCCGACGGGGACGGGCCGCGCAAGGAGCCGCGACTACTTACTAGCGGGCGAACGGACCGCGGGAACACGAGGGGGTTGGAACGGGAGGATAGGGCGGGGCTGCTTACCAGCGGCGGACAGAAGCGCGGATACGGCGGGACGACTTTGTTGGAAATATGCCCTAGAGGCAATAATAAATTGGTTATTATTACATTTCCTTGTTCATGATAATCGTTTATTATCCATGCTAGAATTGTATTGATAGCAAACTCGGATACATGTGTGGATACATAGACAACACCATGTCCCTAGTAAGCCTCTAGTTGACTAGCTCGTTGATTAATAGATGGTAACGGTTTCCTGGCCATGGACATTGGATGTCGTTGATAACGGGATCACATCATTAGGAGAATGATGTGATGGACAAGACCCAATCCTAAGCCTAGCACAAGATCGTGTAGTTCGTATGCTAAAGCTTTTCTAATGTCAAGTATCATTTCCTTAGACCATGAGATTGTGCAACTCCCGGATACCGTAGGAGTGCTTTGGGTGTACCAAATGTCACAACGTAACTGGGTGGCTATAAAGGTGCACTACGGGTATCTCCGAAAGTGTCTGTTGGGTTGGCACGAATCGAGACTGGGATTTGTCACCCCGTGTAACGGAGAGGTATCTCTGGGCCCACTCGGTAGGACATCATCATAATGTGCACAATGTGACCAAGGAGTTGATCACGGGATGATGTGTTATGGAACGAGTAAAGAGACATGCCGGTAACGAGATTGAACAAGGTATTGGGATACCGACGATCGAATCTCGGGCAAGTATTGTACCGATAGACAAAGGGAATTGTATATGGGATTGATTGAATCCTTGACATCGTGGTTCATCCGATGAGATCATCGTGGAGCATGTGGGAACCAACATGGGTATCCAGATCCCGTTGTTGGTTATTGACCGGAGAGATGTCTCGGCCATGTCTGCATGACTCCTGAGCCCGTAGGGTCTACACACTTAAGGTTCGATTACGCTAGGGTTATAGGGAATAGATGTATGTGGTTACTGAATGTTATTCGGAGTCCCGGATGAGATCCGGGACGTCACGAGGAGTTCCGTAATGGTCCGGAGGTAAAGATTTATATATGGGAAGTCATCATACGGTGAATAATTCGGGGGGTTACCAGTATTGTACCGGGACCACCAAAGGTGTTTCGGGGGTCCACCGGGAGGGTCCACCTGCCCCGAAGGGCCCTATAGGCTGTGTGTGGAGAGGGACCAGCCCCTTAGTGGGCTGGGCGCCTCCCCCCTAGGGCCCATGTGCCTAGGGTTTAGGGGGAACCCTAAAGGGGGGCGCCCCCTTGCCTTGGGGGCAAGGCAACCCCCTTGGCCGCCGCCCCCTCCTCAGATTGGATCTGAGGGGGCCGGGCCCCCTCTCCCTTGCCCCTATATATATGTGGGGGGTGGGAGGGCAGCCGCACCCAAGTTCTGGCGCAGCCCTCCCCCTCTCCCAAGTCCTCCTCTTCTCCCGCGGTGCTTGGCGAAGCCCTAGAGGATTGCCACGCTTCTCCTTCACCACCACGTCGTCGTGCTGCTGCTGGATGGAGTCTTCCCCAACCTCTCCTTCCCCCTTGCTGGATCAAGGCATGGGAGACGTCATCGGGCTGCACATGTGTTGAATGCGGAGGCGCCGTTGTTCGGTGCTTAGATCGGAATCAACCGCGATCTGAATCGCTGCGAGTACGACTCCTTCATCCGCGTTCTTGCAACGCTTCCGCTTAGCGATCTACAAGGGTATGTAGATGCACTCCCCTTCCCCTCGTTGCTAGATTACTCCATAGATTGATCTTGGTGATGCATAGAAAATTTTAAATTTCTGCTACGATCCCCAATAGTGGCATCATGAGCTAGGTCTATGCGTAGTTTCTATGCACGAGTAGAACACAAGCTGTCGTGGGCGTCGATTTTGTCAATTTACTTGCCGTTACTAGTCTTATCTTGATTCAGCGGCATCATGGGATGAAGCGGCCCGGACCGACCTTACATGTACTCTTACGTGAGACAGGTTCCACCGACTGACATGCACTAGTTGCATAAGGTGGCTAGCGGGTGTCTGTCTCTCCCACTTTAGTCGGATCGGATTCGATGAAAAGGGTCCTTATGAAGGGTAAATAGAAATTGGCATATCACGTTGTGATTTTGGCGTAGATAAGAAACGTTCTTGCTAGAAACCTATAGCAGCCACGTAAAAATTTGCAACAACAATTAGAGGACATCTAACTTGTTTTTGCAGCATATGCCTTGTGATGTGATATGGCCAAAAGGATGTGATGAATGATATATGTGATGTATGAGATTGATCATGTTCTTGTAATAGGAATCACGACTTGCATGTCGATGAGTATGACAACCGGTAGGAGCCATAGGAGTTGTCTTAATTTATTTATGACCTGCGTGTCAACTTAAACGTCATGTAATTACTTTACTTTATTGCTAAACTGTTAGCCATAGTAGTAGAAGTAATAGTTGACGAGACGACTTCATGAAGACACGATGATGGAGATCATGATGATGGAGATCATGGTGTCATGCCGGTGACGATGATGATCATGGCGCCCCGAAGATGGAGATCAAAAGGAGCAAAATGATATTGGCCATATCATGTCACTATTTGATTGCATGTGATGTTTATCATGTTTTACATCTTATTTGCTTAGAACGACGGTAGCTTAAATAAGATGATCCCTCGCAATAATTTCAAGAAAGTGTTCCCCCTAACTGTGCACCGTTGCGAAGGTTCGTTGTTTCGATGCACCACGTGATGATCGGGTGTGATAGATTCTAACGTTCGAATACAACGGGTGTAAGCCAAATTTACACACGCAATACACTTAGGTTGACTTGACAAGCCTAGCATGCACAGACATGGCCTCGGAACACGGAAGACCGAAAGGTCGAACATGAGTCGTATAGAAGATACGATCAACATGAAGATGTTCACCGATGATGACTAGTCCGTCTCACGTGATGATCGGACACGACCTAGTTGACTCGGATCATGCATCACTTAGATGACTAGAGGGATGTCTATCTGAGTGGGAGTTCATTAAATAATTTCATTAGATGAACTTAATTATCATGAACATAGTCTAAATTGTCTTTGCAAATATGTTGTAGATAAATAGCTCACGTTGTAGCTCCCTGTTTCAATACGTTCCTAGAGAAAGACTAAGTTAAAAGATATTGTAAGCAATGATGCGGACTGGGTCCGTAGTCCAAGGAGTGTCCTCACTGCTACACGGAAGGCTTGCGTCTTTGATGCACCGCTCGATGTGCAAACCCCTACAACGTCGTCTGTGGATGTTGTGAACACCTGACAGACACATCCTGATGACTACTTGATAGTTTAGTGCACCATACTTTACGGCTTAGAATCGGGATTCCAATGACGTTTCGAACGCCATAAGACATATGAGATGTTCCAAGAGCTGAAATTGGGATTTCAAGCTCATGCTCGTGTTGAGAGGTATGAGACCTCTGACAAGTTCTTTTGCCAACAAGATGGAGGAGAATAGCTCAGCTAGTGAGCATGTGCTCAGAATGTCTGGGTGCTACAATCACTTAAATCAGGTGGGAGTTAAACTTCCAGATAAGATAGTGATTGATAGAGTTCTCTAGCCACTATCACTAAGCTACTAGATCTTCGTGATGAACTATGACATGCAAGGGATGGAGTTGATCCTGGAGTTGTTCGTGGTGCTTAAGACCGCAAAAGGTAGAAATCAAGAAGGAGCATCAAGTGTTGATGGTTTAACAAGACCACTGGTTTCAAGAAGGGCAAGGGCTAGAAGGGAAACTTCATGGATGGCAAACCAGTTGCCGCTCCAGTGAAGGAATCCAAGGTTGAATCCAAACCCGAGACTAAGTGCTTCTATTGTAAGGGGAATGGTCACTGGTAGCGGAATTACCCCAAATGCATGGTAGATAAGAAGGCTGGCAACTTCAACAAAGTATATACGTGTTATTAATGTGTACCTCACTAGTACTCCTGGTAGCACCTGGGTATTGGATACCGGTTCAGTTGCTATTATTGGTAACTTGAAGCAAAAGCTACAGACTAAACGGAGACTGGCTAAGGGCGAGGTGACGATGTGTGTTGGAAGTGTTTCCAAAGTTGATGAGATCACCATCGCACGCTCCATCTGCCTTCGGGATTAGTATTGAACCTAGATAAATGTTATCAGGTGTCTACGTTGAGCATGAATATGATTAGATCATGTTCATTGCAATACAGTTATTCATTTAAGTTAGAGAATAATGGTTATTCTGTTTACATGAATAATACCTTTCATGGTCATGCACCCTATGTGAATGGTTCATTGAATCTTGGTCGTGGTAATACGCATGTTCACGCCAAAAGATGTAGAGTTAATAATGATAGTACCACTTTCTTGTGGCACTGCCGCTTAGGTCATATTGGCATAAGATGCATGAAGAAACTCCATGTCGATGGATGTTTGGAGTCACTTGATTTTGAATCACTTGACACATGTGAGCCATGCCTCATGGGCAGGATGACTAAGACCCCGTTTTTAGGTACAATGAAACGGGCAAGTGACTTGTTGGAAAGCATACATGCTGATGCGTGTGATCCAATGAGAATTGAAGCGTGTGGTGGATATCGCTATTTTCTCATCTTCACTGACGATTTGAGTAGATATAGGTATATTTACTTAAGAAGCACAAGTCTGAAATGTTTGAAAAGTTCAAGCGATTTCAGAGTGAAGTTAAGAATCATCATAACAAGAAGATCATGTTCCTATGATCTGATCAAAGGGGGATTTTCTGAGTTATGAGTTTGGCAATCACTTAAGACATTGTGGAATTGTTTCGCAGTTGAAGCCACCTGGAACACCATAACGTAATGGTGTGTCCGGGCGTCATAATCAAACCTTATGAGATATGGTGTGATCTATGATGTCTCTTACCGATCTACCGCTATTATTTTCAGGTTATGCATTAGAGACAGCTGCATTCACTTTAGATAGGACACCATATAAGTCCGTTGAGATGACGTCGTATGAACATTGGTTTGGGAAGAAACCAAAGTTGTCGTTTCTTAATGTTTGGGGCTGCGATACTTAAGGCTTCAGCCAGAAAGGCTCGAACCCAAAAACGGACAAATACATCTTCATAGGATACCCAAAGGTAACAGTTGGGTATACCTTCTACCTCAGATCCGAGGGCAAATTGTTTGTCGCTAAGAAAGAGTCCTTTCTCGAGAAGGAGTTTCTCTCGAAAGAATTGAGTGGGAGGAAGATAGAACTGGATGAGGTTGTCGAACCATTACTTCAACCAGAGAGTGATGCAACACAGAAAGATGTTTTCCGTGGCGCCTACATCTGTTGAAGAGGAAGTTAATGATAGTGATCATGAAGCTTCGGATCAAGTTGTTATCGAACCTCATAGGTCGACAAGGATATGTACTACTCCTGAGTGGTACAGTAATCATGTCTTAGATATCATGTTGTTGGACAACAATGAACCTACGAACTATGGAGAAGCAATGGTGGGCCCGTATTCCGACAAATGGTTAGAAGCCATGAAATCCGAGATAGGATCCATGTATCAGAACAAAGCATGGACTTTGGTGGACTTGCCCAATGATCGGCAAGTCATTGAGATAAATGGATCTTTAAGAAGAAGACGGACGTGGATGGTAATGTTACCATCTATGAAGCTCGACTTGTGGCAAAGAGTCTTTTCACAAGTTCAAGGAGTTGACTACGATGAGATTTTCTCACCCGTAGCGATGTTTAAGTCCGTCGGAATCATGTTAGCATCAGCTGTATTTTTCGATTATGAAATCTGACAGATGGATGTCAAAACAAGTTTTCTTACCAGTTTTCGTAAGAAAAAGTTGTATGTGATACAATAAAAGGTTTCGATCCTAAGGATGCTAAAAGGTATGCTGGCTCCAGCAATCCTTCTATGGACTAGAGCAAGCATCTCGGAGTCGTAATATATGCTTTGATGGAGTGATCAAAGCTTTTAGGTTTATACAATGTTTGCTAGAAACTTGTATTTACAAGAAAGTGAGTGGGAGCACTACAACATTTCTGATAAGTATATGTGGATGACATATTGTTGATTCGAAATAATGTAGAATTTCTGGAAAGCATAAACGGTTGTTTGAAGAGTGATTTTCAAAGGAAGACCTAGATAAATCTGCTTACATATTGGGCATCAAGATCTATAGAGATAGATCAAGACGTCTAATGATACTTTCAAAGAACGCACACCTTGACATGTTTTTGAAGGAGTTCAAAATAGATCAGTCAAAGAAGGGATTCTTACCTGAGTTGTAAGGTGTGAAGTTGAGTAAGACTCAAAGGTTGACCACGGCAGAAGAAAGAGGAAGGACAAAGGTCGTCCCCTATGCTTTTGTCATAGGCTCTATACGGTATGCCATGCTGAGTACCGCACCAGATGTGTGCCTTGCCACATGTCTGGCAAGAGGGTACAAAGGTGATCTAGGAGTGGATCACTAGATAGCAGTCAAAATTATCCTTAGAGGAATAAGGAAATGTTTCTCGGTTATGGAGGTGATAAAGAGTTCGACGTAAAGAGTTACGTCGATGCAAGCTTAACACCTATCCGGATAGCTCTGAGTAGAGATACCGGATACGTATAATGGAGCAACAATTTGGAATAGCTCCAAGTGGAACGTGGTAGCAGCATCTACGATATGACATAATGTTTTGCGAAATACATAGGGATCTGAATATTGCAGACCCGTTGACTACAACCTCTCTCACAAGCATAACATGATCAAACCCAGAACTCATTGAGTGTTAATCACATAGTGATGTGAACTAGATTATTGAGTCTAGTAAAATCTTTGTATGTTGGTCACATGGCGATGTGACCTGTGAGTGTTAATCACATGGCGATGTGAACTAGATTATTGACTCTAGTGCAAGTGGGAGACTGTTGGAAATATGCCCTAGAGGCAATAATAAATTGGTTATTATTATATTTCCTTATTCATGATAATCGTTTATTATCCATGCTAGAATTGTATTGATAGGAAACTCAGATACATGTGTGGATACATAGACAACACCATGTCCCTAGTAAGCCTCTAGTTGACTAGCTCGTTGATCAATAGATGGTTACGGTTTCCTGACCATGGACATTGGATGTCGTTGATAACGGGATCACATCATTAGGAGAATGATGTGATGGACAAGGCCCAATCCTAAGCCTAGCACAAGATCGTGTAGTTCGTATGCTAAAGCTTTTCTAATGTCAAGTATCATTTCCTTAGACCATGAGATTGTGCAACTCCCGGATACCGTAGGAGTGCTTTGGGTGTACCAAATGTCACAACGTAACTGGGTGGCTATAAAGGTGCACTACGGGTATCTCCGAAAGTGTCTGTTGGGTTGGCATGAATCGAGACTGGGATTTGTCACTCCGTGTAACAGAGAGGTATCTCTGGGCCCACTCGGTAGGACATCATCATAATGTGCACAATGTGACCAAGGAGTTGATCACGGGATGATGTGTTACGGAACGAGTAAAGAGACTTGCCGGTAACAAGATTGAACAAGGTATCGGGATACCAACGATCGAATCTCGGGCAAGTATCGTACCGATAGACAAAGGGAATTGTGTACGGGATTGATTGAATCCTTGACATCGTGGTTCATCCAATGAGATCATCATGGAGCATGAGGGAACCAACATGGGTATCCAGATCCCGCTGTTGGTTATTGACCGGAGAGCTGTCTCGGCCATGTCTGCATGACTCCCGAGCCCGTAGGGTCTACACACTTAAGGTTCGATGACGCTAGGGTTATAGGGAATAGATGTACGTGGTTACCGAATGTTATTCGGAGTCCTGGATGAGATCCCGGACATCACGAGGAGTTCCGGAATGGTCCGGAGGTAAAGATTTATATATGGGAAGTCATCTTACGGTCACCGGAATAATTCGGGGGGTTACCGGTATTGTACCGGGACCACCAAAGGGGTTCCGGGGGTCCACCGGGAGGGTCCACCTGCCCCGGAGGGCCCTATGGGCTGTGTGTGGAGAGGGACCAGCCCCTTAGTGGGCTGGGCGCCTCCCCCCTAGGGCCCATGCGCCTAGGGTTTAGGGGGAGCCCTAAAGGGGGGCGCCCCTTGCCTTGGGGGGCAAGGCAACCCACCTGGCCGCCGCCCCCTCCTCAGATTGGATCTAAGGGGGCCGGCCCCCTTTCCCTTGCCCCTATATATATTTGGGGGGTGGGAGGGCAGCCGCACCCAAGTTCTGGAGTAGCCCTCCCCCTCTCCCAAGTCTTCCTCTTCTCCCGCGGTGCTTGGAGAAGCCCTGTAGGATTGCCACGCTCCTCCTTCACCACCACGCCATCGTGCTGCTACTGGATGGAGTCTTCGCCAACCTCTCCTTCTCCCCTTAATGGATCAAGGCGTGGGAGACATCACCGGGCTGCACGTGTGTTGAACGCGGAGGCGCCATTGTTCGGCGCTTAGATCGGAATCAACCGCGATCTGAATCGCTGCGAGTACGACTCCTTCATCCGCGTTCTTGCAACGCTTCCGCTTAGCGATCTACAAGGGTATGTAGATGCACTCCCCTTCCCCTCGTTGCTAGATTACTCCATCGATTGATCTTGGTGATGCGTAGAAAATTTTAAATTTCTGCTACGATCCCCAACAAACTTCACGGGCGGTGCGAAAGGGAGGGAGGGAGAGGACGAGAAGCTTCGAGAAAGTGGGGAGGGCTCTGCTGCGGGAAGAGTGAGAGAAAAAGATATTTATTTTAATGGTTCCTAGGAGAACTAACCCAAATAAGCACCTCTTGAGTGGGTTAGATTTTTTGGCTGGTTAGATGCATCTAATCCAAACTAACCCTCCTGTTTGGATATTTTTGGTTAGTTGAGTCCAAACTAATCCAAACAAACTCTAACTCTTGAAACCAAACAGGGCCTAAAAAATACTCAATGGCAACTATGCATGTGCAATGGTTTGGACTTTGGACTGACCATCGAGCTTGGTGACCAACCAAGTCTTCCCCTTCGATTAGGTTGAAAGGTTTTGACGATTTCATGCTAAGATTGCGGGGTGGCTACAAAGTCCTCGGTTATGTGATAACATGTGCTTAATTGTAGAATAAGAGGTAGGTAATGCTCTTGATAGCTTGAGAAGTGTCGTTTCCATTGAATGGTCAATCCAGTTACTGGAACTTTCTTTTACTTTTTTTAGCAAACATCAAAATTATGGTCCTGGTTTAAAAAAAGTCAAAAGTATCACCCCATCGGTCCCTTGTCGAACGAAGAGTGACTGGGGTTGTGGCGGAGATATGGGCTAGGTCATGCCCAATTGCCCGTCTCGATCTCGTCCATGTCCCCCACTTTGTTTATTATTATCTCTCCCTACACTGCATTTTGGCACAGTAAAAAGTGACGACGTGGTTATCGCGAGGGATCACCCCTTGTATGTAGCTTAATGGGTTTGATGGGCCAAAGATGCCTTTTTGTACAGACTGAGAAACTACTTCATTTGGTCATGAGCCGAAAGGCAATCTTCCTTTGCTTTGGACCTGAAACAAAAGGACTACACCTACAGTAAGCTAAAGAAAACATGCGTCCCTGCCATGCCATCAGGACCGTATCGATGACGAGAAATTTCAATCAGACCAAACTTGAATTGTGCATCATGGAAAATAAATTTTTCCTTTCAATCTACATCGCCCGTCACACTCACAATCCTACATCGTTCTCGGCGAGAAATTTTCCAATTACTCTCATCCATCTATAAGTCTAGATGTTCCTAACCTTGTAAACATTGTGCCTTTCCCTATTTTTGTCATTGGTCGCGTGCACCATAATCTGTGTGATCCGTGGGCTTGGAATGAAGAGTGTTGGGGAACGTAGTAATTTCAAAAAAAATCCTACGCACACACAAGATCATGGTGATGCATAGCAATGAGAGGGGAGAGTGTGATCTACGTACCCTCGTAGACCGACGGCGGAAGCGTTATGACAACGCGGTTGATGTAGTCGTACATCTTCACGGCCCGACCGATCAAGCACCGAAACTACGGCACCTCCGAGTTCTAGCACACGTTCAGCTCGATGATGATCCCCGGACTCCGATCCAGCAAAGTGTCGGGGAAGAGTTCCGTCAGCACGACAGTGTGGTGACGATCTTGATGTTCTACTGTCGCAGGGCTTCGCCTAAGCACCACTACAATATTATCGAGGACTATGGTGGAAGGGGGCACCGCACACGGCTAAGAGAACGATCTTAGAGATCAACTTGTGTGTCTAGGGGTGCCCCTGCCCCCGTATATAAAGGAGCCAAGGGGGTGCAGCCGGCCCTAGGAGGAGGCGCACAGGAGGAGTCCTACTCCTACCGGGAGTAGGACTCCCCTCCCTTTCCCTAGTTGGATTAGGACATGGGGGGAAGGAGGAGAGGGAAGAAAGGAAAGGGGGGCGCCCCCCTCCTTGTCCAATTCGGACTTGGGGGGGAGGGGCGCGCGGTAGCCCCTAGGCCTCCTCTCCTCTTCCTCCACTAGGCCCATTAAGGCCCATTAGGTTACTGGGGGGTTCCGGTAACCTACCGGTACTCCGGTAAAATGCCGATTTCACCCGGGACACTTCCGATGTCCAAACATAGGCTTCGAATATATCAATCTTTATGTCTCGGCCATTTCGAGACTCCTCGTCATGTCTGTGATCACATCCGGGACTCCGAACTAACTTCGGTACATCAAAACTCATAAACGCATAATGTAGAGATGACCGAGACACGTCTCCGATCAATAACCAATAGCGGAACCTGGATGCTCATATTGGCTCCCACATATTCTACGAAGATCTTTATCGGTCAGACCGCATAACAAAATATGTTGTTCCCTTTGTCATTGGTATGTTACTTGCCCGAGATTCAATCGTCGGTATCTCAATACCTAGTTCAATCTCGTTACCGGCAAGTCTCTTTACTCGTTTCGTAATACATCATCTTGCAACTAACTCATTAGTTGAAATGCTTGCAAGGCTTATGTGATGTGCATTACCGAGAGGGCCCAGAGATACCTCTTCGACAATCGGAGTGACAAATCCTAATCTCGAAATACGCCAACCCAACATTTACCTTTGGAGACACCTGTAGAGCTCCTTTATAATCACACAGTTACATTGTGACGTTTGGTAGCACACAAAGTGTTCCTCCGGCAAACGGGAGTTGCATAATCTCATAGTCATAGGAGCATGTATAAGTCATGAAGAAAGCAATAGCAACATACTAAACGATCGGGTGCTAAGCTAATGGAATGGGTCATGTCAATCACATCATTCTCCTAATAATGTGATCCCGTTAATCAAATGACAACACATGTCTATGGTTAGGAAACATAACCATCTTTGATTAACGAGCTAGTCAAGTAGAGGCATACTAGTGACGTTTAGTTTGTCTATGTATTCTCACAAGTATTATGTTTCCGGATAATACAATTCTAGCATGAATAATAAACATTTATCATGATATAAGGAAATAAAATAATAACATTATTATTGCCTCTAGGGCATATTTCCTTCAGTCTCCCACTTGCACTAGAGTCAATAATCTAGATTACACAGTAATGATTCTAACACGCATGGAGCTTTGGTGCTGATCATGTTTTGCTCGTGAAAGAGGCTTAGTCAACGGGTCTGCAACATTCAGATCCGTATGTATCTTGCAAATCTCTATGTCTCCCACCTGGACTAGATCCCGGATGGAATTGAAGCGTCTCTTGATGTGCTTGGTTCTCTTGTGAAATCTGGATTCCTTTGCCAAGGCAATTGCACCAGTATTGTCACAAAAGATTTTCATTGGACGCGATGCACTAGGTATGACACCTAGATCGGATATGAACTCCTTCATCCAGACTCCTTCGTTTGCTGCTTCCGAAGCAGCTATGTACTCCGCTTCACATGTAGATCCCGCCACAACGCTTTGTTTAGAACTGCACCAACTGACAACTCCACCATTTAATGTAAACACGTATCCGGTTTGCGATTTAGAATCGTCCGGATCAGTGTCAAAGCTTGCATCAACGTAACCATTTACGATGAGCTCTTTGTCACCTCCATATATGAGAAACATATCCTTAGTCCTTTTCAGGTATTTCAGGATATTTTTGACCATTGCCCAGTGATCCACTCCTGGATTACTTTGGTACCTCCCTGCTAGACTTATAGCAAGACACACATCAGGTCTGGTACACAGCATTGCATACATGATAGAGCCTATGGCTGAAGCATAGGGAACATCTTTCATTTTCTCTCTATCTTCTGCATTGGTCGGGCATTGAGTCTTACTCAATTTCACACCTTGTAACATAGGCAAGAATCCTTTCTTTGCTTGATCCATTTTGAACTTCTTCAAAATTTTATCAAGGTATGTGCTTTGTGAAAGTCCAATTAAGCGTCTTGATCTATCTCTATAGATCTTAATGCCCAATATGTAAGCAGCTTCACCGAGGTCTTTCATTGAAAAACTCTTATTCAAGTATCCCTTTATGCTATCCAGAAATTCTATATCATTTCCGATTAGTAATATGTCATCTACATATAATATCAGAAATGCTACAGAGCTCCTAGTCACTTTCTTGTAAATACAGGCTTCTCCAAAAGTCTGCATAAAACCAAATGCTTTGATCACACTATCAAAGCATTTATTCCAACTCCGAGAGGCTTGCACCAGTCCATAAATGGATCGCTGGAGCTTGCACACTTTGTTAGCTCCCTTTGGATCGATAAAACCTTCTGGTTGCATCATATACAACTCTTCTTCCAGAAATCCATTTAGGAATGCAGTTTTTACATCCATCTACCAAATTTCATAATCATAAAATGCGGCAATTGCTAACATGATTAGGACAGACTTAAGCATCGCTACGGGTGAGAAGGTCTCATCATAGTCAATCCCTTGAACTTGTCGAAAACCTTTTGCGACAAGTCGAGCTTTGTAGACAGTAACATTACCGTCAGCGTCAGTCTTCTTCTTAAAGATCCATTTGTTCTCAATTGCTTGCCGATCCTCGGGCAAGTCAACCAAAGTCCATACTTTGTTCTCATACATGGATCCCATCTCAGATTTCATGGCTTCAAGCCATTTTGCAGAATCTGGGCTCACCATCGCTTCTTCATAGTTCGTAGGTTCATCATGATCTAGTAGCATGACTTCTAGAACAGGATTACCATACCACTCTGGTGCGGATCTTACTCTAGTTGATCTATGAGGTTTAGTAGTATCTTGTTCTGAAGTTTCATGATCATCATCATTAGCTTCCTCACTAATTGGTGTAGGTGTCACAGAAACCGGTTTCTGTGATGTACTAGTTTCCAATAAGGGAGCAGGTACAGTTACCTCATCAAGTTCTACTTTCCTCCCACTCACTTCTTTCGAGAGAAACTCCTTCTCTAGAAAGTTTCCGAATTTAGCAACAAAAGTCTTGCCTTCAGATCTGTGGTAGAAGGTGTATCCAATAGTTTCCTTTGGATATCCTATGAAGACACATTTCTCCGATTTGGGTTCAAGCTTATCAGGTTGAAGCTTTTTCACATAAGCATCACAGCCCCAAACTTTCAGAAATGACAACTTTGGTTTCTTGCCAAACCACAGTTCATAAGGCGTCGTCTCAACGGATTTTGATGGTGCCCTATTTAACGTGAATGCGGCCGTCTCTAAAGCATAACCCCAAAACGATAGTGGTAAATCAGTAAGAGACATCATAGATCGCACCATATCAAGTAAAGTACGATTATGACGTTCAGACACACCATTACACTGTGGTGTTCCGGGTGGCGTGAGTTGCGAAACTATTTTGCATTGTTTCAAATGTACACCAAACTCGTAACTCAAATATTCTCCTCCACGATCAGATCGTAGGAATTTTATTTTTTTGTTACGATGATTTTCAACTTCAGTCTAAAATTCTTTGAACTTTTCAAATGTTTCAGACTTATGTTTCATTAAGTAGATATACCCATATCTGCTTAAGTCATCTGTGAAGGTGAGAAAATAACGATATCCGCCACGAGCCTCAACATTCATCGGACCACATACATCTGTATGTATGATTTCCAACAAATCTGTTGCTCTCTCCATAGTACCGGAGAACGGTGTTTTTTGTCATCTTACCCATAAGGCATGGTTCGCAAGTACCAAGTGATTCATAATCAAGTGGTTCCAAAAGTCCATCAGTATGGAGTTTCTTCATGCGCTTTACACCGATATGACCTAAACGGCAGTGCCACAAATAAGTTGCACTATCATTATCAACTCTGCATCTTTTGGCTTCAACATTATGAATGTCGGGGGTTTGGAGCGACATATGCCAACGGATGGCTTATCATGGTGGGGGCGTGTCGGGTGGTTGGTGCGACATATGCCAACGGGTGGCTTATCATTGTGGGAGCCAGTAAGACATCGCCGGTGCCTGGAAACGGGATGAGGAGAAGATATGCATGCCGGCGAATCTTACCCAGCTTCGGGGCTCTCCGAGGAGATAACACCCCTACTGCTGCTCTGCGGGGTCTCCGCATGATCACTAGATGAACAAGTAGCTACATGATGCTCCTAGAGCTGTTTGGTGAGAGGAGGAAGAAGGGCACGGCTCGCTCTTTTCTTCTCCTTGGGTGGTGTCTAGAACTAGCAGGGATCAACCCTTTGCATGGGTGTCCCGGGGGGTTTATATAGGCCTACCCCCGGGGGTACAATGGTAATCCGGCTGGGCGCGGGGCCCAGCCGTCTGTGACTACGCTCACCAGCTTCTGCGCCGACTGCTGGGGCCCGCCGGCTGGTGGGTTGGCCGGCTGCCGGCTCCTCGGCCGATAGGTAGGTCCCACTGTTCAGGGCCTTGTCGGCGGCAGGTTACTATTTCTCAATCCTGGTGACGAGGGCTTCGTCGAGGTAGGCGTGGCTATAGTGCCGCCGTCCGGCGGGTGATCACTGTAGCCTCACCGTGTCTTGTCTCCTTAATGGGGCGTCTCCTTCGAAGGAGGTGGCATGCCGGCTATGGAGAGCCGGCTTTGTCTCGGGCCGACTGGGGGATGCACGGCCGCCTTCGGGTGTCTCTCTGCCCGAAGGGGCCCACGCCTATGGGCCGTACTAGTAGTCCATCGTGGATGACATCAGGGTCAACATGGCAATAGTGCCGCGCCAGACGGGTCATGGCCACCCGTACGGCGCACTGTGCCAGTCGTGCTCCGGGATTCGGGGGTGGCAGGCTTCACTGTAGCCACACCCCATCACATCGCCGTTAAGTGGATGCAAACTTTGAGGGTACGGTCTTGACCACTTTGTGGGAGCCGGCTTCTTGGAGTCGGCCTTCTCGCGGCCGGCTTCTCGAAGCAGGCCCTCCTGTGGCTTTCTTCACGAGGGCTAAAGTCGGGCCGCCTTCCGATAGCCGGCCTGGGAGACAGTCGGCAAGGGGAAGGCGGCCCCACGTCTTGGATTCTTGAGAGCCGAAAGAGCTCGTGATTTTTTCAGAAGGGCCAGGAGAAGCCAGCTAGGCTACCCATGGCTATTTACTCCGACAGTAGTCCCCGAAGCTGATCGAGCTTCGAGGCTGACAAAGGGACGAGAAGCTTGGTCAGCTTCCTATCCCGAGGGGCCAGCTTTGCTGGTGCACGCTGACTTCGGAGAGCTCCGTTTCTTGTAGGCGGGAACGCGGTCGACCCGCGAGCTGACCGCAGGCCTTCCCGCGGTCCACGTGGTAGTGAAACCCTGCTAGTTGCACGCGCGCGATGAGACGCTGCTGCAGGCCCGAGCCCGCCACTCCTAGGCCTTGGCCTGAGCGCGGATCTTCTGTGGCCCACGCGGACCGCTCGCCTTCCCGCGGCGATTTTATTACGCCGTTAGGACGCAATAATCGCGGTACGTGGGGGAGTGGGCGCAGTTAATCCCCACGCTCCCCCATGCCGCGCCTCCTCGCCTCCGCCATGTGAGCCTATAAGTAGGGGGAGGAGAGGGAGCGGCAGAGGCTCTCGCGCTCTCCCTTGCTCCACCCCCTCTTTCTCCTTCCTTCCGCTGCTGCAGCACCCACCGCCGCGCCGTTTCTCTATCGCTTCATCTTGCTCCCCGTCGCATCGCCCCCATGGCGCTGTCAAGCTCGTGGGACGGCTCCAATGTCCATGAGGATCACATCGAGTTCCTCCGTCGGACGCGGCGCCTGCCGGGCGAGAACCTCGTGCGGGTTCGTCGGGCGCCGGAGAGGGAGATCTCGCTGGCGCCGAAGGAAGGCGAGCGGGTGATCTTCCGCTCGCACTGCCTACGCGGCTTCGGCCTCCCGGCGAGCGGATTTCTTCGGGCCTTCCTCGAGTTCTACCACCTCCAGCCGCATCACCTAACGCCCAATGCAGTGATGCTGCTGCCAGCCTTCGTCACCCTCTGCGAGGGCTTCCTTGGGGTTCTCCCCACTCTCGAGCTCTGGGGGAGTTCTTCCAGAGCAAGCTCGGCACCGTCGTCGCGGGCGTGCCCGCTCCCTGCGGAGCCTTCATCGCCATGAGGCGGGCGGGGGAGAACAATCCCTTCCGGCCTATCCCGCTGATCTAGTCGGTGAAGCTATGGCAGAAGTCTTACTTCTATGTGAAGAACATCGCCCAGCAAGGCGACTACGTCAACCTGTCGGCTTACGTAGCGGGCCCGCCGGCTGGGAGGCAACCCTCATGGAGCTACCGGGCCAAGTCGCTGTCTCAGGCCGGGAACGCAGCCGTCGCCCGGCTCCGGGTGATGATCCAGGCGGAAGGCCTGATCGGAGCCGACTTGGTGGCCGCCTTCGTGGAGCGCCGGGTTCTTCCGCTCCAAGGCCGGCCACACATGATCTGCCAAATTAGCGGCCGCTTCGACCCGTGCCGGCTGAGCACCAGGGACCTCATGCGGAGGTATCCTACATGGTGAACTACATCTCCAACTGTAAGCTCACCGAAGATTCGCAATACGACAAGAGTCCGTATTCCCGCGCCAACCCTCCGCCAACAGTAAGTTTTTCCTCTTTTCTTCTTTTTGAAGCCGGCCTTATGATAGCCGGCTTCTTATTAGCTGGTTCTCCCTTGGCAGAACCCTCTTCTTCCGCCGACAACCGGGGGCACAGGGGTAGAGCGCCAGCTCCTCCCCGACCGCACGGTAGACGACGCCGACGACCCGGACTTGGGAGCGGCCTCCATGGAAGACGCCATCATGGGGGAAAGCGATGAGTCCAGAGGCGCGGGGCTCACGGCCGGCTTCGAGGACTGGCCGGATGATGCCGAGGTCGAAGTCGCCCCGCGCCGCCAGCCGGCGCCTGATCATCAAGGCGCGAGCTCGTTTGCCGCGCCGGCTGCTGGCGGCGGCGCCCAGAAGCGCCGGGCCGCGTCGATCCTCTTCGGCAGCCGGCCGAAGAAGTCCAAGGCTTCCACAGCGGCGACCAAGCGAGATGAGGTGGCCGCGAAGGCGGCCCGCTTCCACAAGGCAGTAAACCAGCCGCAGGCGATCATAGCATAAGTCGTCGAATGCTTGGACACATATTTTTTGTTGTTCTCTTTGATTGAAAACTCTTCTAAACCTTTCTATGCTCGCCGGACAGGGCGCCGCTTTCCCTTGAGCAGGGTCTAGGCGGCTCCGTAGTTGGGCCGACTGGAGGGTCTTCAGGCTCCCGCCGCGTGGACCCCCGCGCCGACCTCAGGGAGGCCACGGAGCGGAACGCACGTGAAGCACGGGAGGAGCAGGAGGCGGCGGAGCGAACGGCCGCCCAGGCGGCGAAGGAGCAGGCCGATTAGGAAGCCAAGGCCTGGGCGGAGGCGGCAGCCGCGGAGACGGAGGCAGAGGCTTCGCACAACCAGCCTCCGCTGCTCGCCATTCCCCTCCGCGCCATGGCCCCCAACATCCCAGTGCCCCCGTCGGAGGAAGTCGACCTAGAGCCGCCGACGATGGAGAGGAGGGAGGTCCAAGTGGCCTCCGTGGAAGGAACGCCGCAGACGGCGCCGACCGGAGCGGGCCAAGGCGGCCAATCTACCGCGGCGCCAGAGCAGCCGGCCGGGGGTGAGCCGGCAGCAGGAGCTGGCCTCGAGGTGCAGCCGGCAACGCGCCGGCGTGCGGGGGGAGGCACCGCCGCGCCGGAGCCGCACCGAGTTACGGGTGCCGGCCAGACGGCGGAGGCCTTGGAGGCAGCCAGCACCGCCACGTCCGAGTGGACTCCCAGCGGGGGGACGGGCGAGCTGAACATGGCGGCCCAAGAGGTTCGGAACCGGCTTCAGGCCCAGGCCGCCTCGCTACAGCAGTACACCCAAGAATTCCTAGTGACGCGGGTCGTCATCCGGGTGAGTCTCCTAGCCTTGTTTGTTTGGTTTTCTTGATTTCTTCCGTGGGGGCGCGTCAGCGCACCCACTGGGTGTAGTCCCCGAGTTCCGAGTCGGCTGCTGCGCAGGCGGCTCGGAACTTACTAGGTCCTGACAACCATCTTATACGCGCCTCCTGTCTGTCCTTTCAGGAGTATCATAACCTCCGTGCTGCCGCCTTCAACTCCCAGGCTCAGGAGCTGGGCCGGAGAACCGAAGACCTGGTCAACAGCCGGAGTGCATCCTTGTTTTTGTTCATCTCCTGTGGGGGCGCGTCAGCGCACCCACTGGGTGTAGTCCCCGAGATTTGGGTCGACTGCTGAGCAGTCGGGTCGGATCTTCCCTGACGACTTCTTCCTCATTGGTTTTTCTTTTGTCTTTCGTGCTTGCAGGGTCCAATGCCGACTTGAGGGGGCAGCTCAGCGAGGCGCAGGCCGCCCTTCGCGTCAAGGAAACCGAGCACGCCGCCTTGGTCCTGGAGCGTGACTGCCTGGCCAAGAAGCTGGCTGACCAGGAGGAGAGCCACAAGGCGGCCCTGAAGGAAGCGCAGGATAGCGAAGCCGCCCTGAAGGCCGGGTTTGAGACTGAGGCGGTGGGCTGGGCTGAGACCAGGCAAGCGCTGGATGAAGGCTTCGGCCGTATTGAGGACTTGATCGACGGTAAGCCGCCTTCCTTGCTCCTTGCCTACCCCTTGCCACCTGATTTTTGTTCCGACTTGTGCTGCTTCTTATTCTCTATGCAGACTACTTTCCCGGCTACTCCGTCTTTGCCGCCCAAACCATCGAGGCCCATCGCGAAGCGCGCCGTCAGGCGGGGGCCGACATCGCGCCGGACGCGAATCGGACGCTTGAGGAGCAGCTCTTGGCGGTCCAAGCGCGGCTGCAGCCGGCTCATCGTATGCTCCGCGGCCTCCAGCGCGCCGGAGCGTAGGTGTTGGCCGCCCTCTGGCCCGGCGAGACGATTCCCCGCACCCCGAGCCGGACTACCGACTGGCTGGAGGTTGCGGTTGGCCGCTTCGAAGCTTGGAAGGCGTCGGTGGCCCGGCTTGGAGCTGGGCGGGCGTTGGAGTTCGTTCGAGCTTGGTATCTAGGGCTGAACCTAGACCAGCTGCGCACCTGGCGGCTGGAGGCCGACGCAGAGCTGGAGGAGGTGCTGCCGGCTATCGCTCAGCGCGCTTCTACGATCGTCGAGTGCACCGACATCAGCGTCTTTGCACCTGAAATAAATGATGACGGCGTTGTCCAGCCGGAGGAGTGGTTCGGGCTGAACCCAGCGGCGGGTGAGGACTCGGCAGAGGAGATCGCCTCCAGCGACGAAGGCGAAGACGACGAAGAAGAGGAAGGCGAAGACGTCGAGCTGGCCGGTGGAACAGCCGGCCAGCCTCCGCCTGACCGTGCCTCCAGCAACGAGGCGCGCGCAAGTGCGCCTTCTGCGGGAGGCGGTGATCATGCCGAGGTTCGCCAGCCGGCCACTCCTCTAGCCAGCACTGCCGTCTCCACCGACCTACCCGGCTCGTCAGCCGCTCCGCCGGCTTAATCTGCCATCCTTGTTTTTTCCTGTTTGTTGCCTTCTGAACAATTTTATTAAGCTTTCGCAGTTCCACCCACTGGGGGTGTATCCAAACTATGTTGAATGCTGGCCTCTTGGAGGTCTTTTATGTAAATAGTGTTGTGTGTATGTCTGGTTTCCCTTCACGTATGCTTTTTATCCTTAGGCTTTTTCCTTTGCCGCCTTCCCCTTTTGGGGAGGCAAGTACTCGAGATTTCTTGGATTGAAGTGAAGGGAATGAAAGCCGGCCGGCCGGCTACTCTGGTAGTCGGTCGGCGGTAGGAGACAAACCGGCTTTTGTTATATTAGTCCGTTAGTCCCTAGCCGTTTTTCGTGTGGGCGTCCTTTCCTGCCTTTAACTCTTGCCAGCCGGACAGCCGGTTCTTCGAACTGCGACTTCTGGCAAGAGTTAAGCTTGGGTGCCGGCACACTACTTGTCTGACCGCGGGTAGGACTTCTAATATAACTCCAGTCGGCCAGTCCCTGGGCCGACTAGTCGAACCCGGTGCCGGACGGAACAAGTAAATGAAATGACAAGGTCATAAGCATGATACTCTTCATTCATAGATAAAAGATGGTAGTCCCCGAGCTCTCCTCGGGGGGTCTATTGTCTCGTACTTAGTACAAAAGTTAGCGTGATACATACTGCATTTCAGCTGTAAAATCTTTAGAGGAGGTTGGCGTTCCATGGTCATTCCGGCTCCTTGCCGGAGTCATCTCTCTTGCGTGCCTTGGGCTTCTGTGCGTCGATTAGGTAGTAGGAGTCGTTGCCTAAAGCTCTACTGATGACGAAAGGGCCCTCCCAAGGGGCCGAGAGCTTGTGCTGGCCGGCTGTTCGCTGGATCAGCCGGAGCACAAGATCGCCCTCTTGGAAAGATCTTGGCTTGACCTTCCGGCTGTGGTAGTGGCGCAGGCCCTGCTGATAGATGGCGGACCGGCTGAGGGCTAACAGCCGGCCCTCTTCCAGTAGGTCGACGCCGTCTTCTCGTGCCTCCTTGGCCTCCGCCTCCGTGTACATGGCTACTCGAGGTGAGTCGAACTCGATGTCGGTTGGGATGACCGCCTCGGCACCATACATGAGGAAGAAAGGAGTGAAGCTGGTTGACTTGTTTGGAGTAGTGCGCAGACTCCAGAGGACAGCCGGCAGCTCATCGAGCCAACAGCCGGCTGAACGCTCCAGTGGTACGACCAGTCGGGGCTTGATGCCGGAAAGGATGAGGCCGTTGGCTCGCTCAACCTGGCCGTTTGACTGCGGGTGGGCAACGGATGCTAAGTCTAGCCGGATACCTTGCGTTGCGCAGAAACGTGCCAAGGCTCCATTGGCAAAATTCGTGCCATTGTCGGTGATGATGCTGTGTGGCACGCCGTACCGAGTTGTTATATCTACGATGAATGTCACGGCAGTCGGCCCATTCAGCTTCTTGATCGGCTTTGCCTCAATCCACTTGGTGAATTTGTCCACGGCGACGACTAAATGTGTCATGCCGCCGCGCGCCGTCTTGAATGGGCCCACCATGTCCAGTCCCCAAACGGCGAAGGGCCAAGTGAGGGGAATGGTCTTGAGTGCTGAAGCCGGCACGTGTTGCTTGGAGCTGAAGAGTTGGCACCCTTTGCAATGTTTAACCAACTCTTTGGCGTCATCCAAAGCAGTCGGCCAAAAGAAACCATGGCGGAAGGCTTTGGCGACAAGTGATCTTGAGGCCGCATGGTGGCCGCATTCTCCTTGGTGGATGTCTCTGAGGATTGCAATGCCCTTCTCTTGCTCGACGTATCGCTGGAGGACTCCAGTGACACTGCGCTTGACGAGCTCTCTGTTGACGATTGTGTAAGCTCCGGCTCGGCGTTGGACTTGTCTTGCCTCTGTTTCGTCAGCCGGAAGATCTTGGTTTATTAGGAAGTTGAGGATGGACTAAGCCCATGATGGAGCTGCGACTTCTTCTATTGCCAATGTGGCTACTGCGACCAGGCGGGCGGGCTGGGTGGTGAAATGCTGGAGTCAGCCGCTGGCTGTTGTGTTGGTGCAGTCCTCGGGCCGACTACCGCAGTCCCTGAGCCGGGTGTGGCAGTCCCCAGGTCAGGCGTAACTGCGGGAGTCCTCGAGCCGGCTACTGAAGTCCCCGGGCCGACTGTTGAATTCCCCGGGTCACCTGCTTGGTTCTTCGAGCCGGACCCGGCCGCGTCGGGGTCAGGCGGCACGAAGATGGAATCGGACTCTGGAGACGGCTTGATGGACGGCTTGAGGAGGCGTTATAGAGAGACACCGGTTGGTATTGCTTGCCGAGTGGAGCCTATTCGAGCTAGGGCATCGGCCGGCTCGTTGTCGGCTCGCGGTATGTGGAGGAACTCGCATCCTTCAAAGTACCCACTGATTTGCTGAACAAGGAAGCGGTAGCTTGCCATATTTGCGTCCTTGGCATCCCAGTCGCCGGATGATTGCTGGACCACCAAGTCCGAGTCGCCATGACATAGGATCCGGCGAATGCCGAGTTCTTTGGCAAGCCGGAGCCCGTGTACGAGCGCCTCGTACTCGGCTACATTGTTGGAGGCGGCAAAGTGAATCTGCAGCGTGTATCTGAGCTTGTCGCCTTTGGGAGAGGTAAGGACGACGCCGGCTCCCAAGCCGGTGCGCATCTTGGACCCGTCGAAGTGCATGCGCCAATGAGTGGAGTCGGGAGCCGGCGGCAGGTACTGGGTCTCGGCCCAGTCGACGAGGAAGTCGGCCAGTGCTTGGGACTTGATGGCGGTGCGGGGCTGGTAAAAGATCATGTAAGGGGCCAGCTCGATGGCCCATTTTGCCACCCGGCCGGATGCATCCCGGCTGCCTATGATCTCGGCCAGCGGGGCAGTGCATACGACCGTGATGGGATGCTCTTGAAAGTAGGGTTTCAGATTCTTGGCGGTGAAGTACACGCCATAACACATCTTTTGGTAGTGCGGGTAGTTCTGCTTTGAGGCGGACAGTACCTCGCTCAAATAGTACACCAGCCTCTGGACCGGCTGGGCTCGGCCCTCTTCTGGGTGTTGGACTACGATGACGGTGCTGACCACCCGGCTGGTTGTGGCAATGTAGAGGAACATGGGCTCTTTCTCAGTCGGCGCCGCCAGGACAGGCGGTGTGGCCAACATCTTCTTCAGCTTGTGAAAAGCTTGGTCGGCTTGGTCATTCCACTCGAAGTGCGTGGTCTTCTTCATGAGGCGGTAGAGGGGGAGAGCTTTCTCTCCGAGCCGGCTGATGAAGCGGTTCAGGGAGGCCAAGCATCCGGTGAACTTCTAGATGTCTCGAAGCTTGGTGGGAATCGCCATTCTCTCAATGGCCTTGATCTTCACCGGGTTGCATTCGATGCCGCGTTCGGAGACCAGGAAGCCTAGGAGCTGGCCGGCTGGCGCTCCGAACACGCATTTCTCGGGGTTGAGCTTGATTTGGAACCGGCGTAGGTTCTCAAATGTTTCTTTGAGGTCTTCCAGCAAGGTGCCGCGCTTCTCCGTCTTCACCACAATGTCGTCTACGTAGACATGAGCATTTCTGCCGAGTTGCTTGAGGAGGCACTTCTGCATGCAACGATGAAAAGTGGCACCGGCATTTTTCAAGCCGAATGTCATAGTCAGGTAGCAGAAGGCTCCGAATGGCGTGATGAAGGCGGTCTTCAGGCGGTCAGCTGGATCTAACTTTATCTGGTGGTATCCTGAGTAAGCATCCAAGAAACTCAACAGTTCGCATCCGGCCGTGGAGTCTATCACTTGGTCAATCCTTGGCAGGGCAAAGGGATCTTTAGGGCAGGCCTTGTTGAGGCTCGTGTAGTCTATGCACATGCGCCACTTGTTGTTCTTCTTTAACACGAGGACCGTGTTGGCAAGCCACTCTGGAAAGAAAACTTCCATAATGAAGCCGGCTGCCAGAAGCCGGGCTATCTCCTCTCCCAGAATCCTTCTCTTTTCCTTCGACAGTCGGCGGAGGGGTTGTTTGACTGGTTTTGCGTCTTCTCGGACGTGTAGTTTGTGCTCGGCGAATTCCTTCGGAACACCCGGCATGTCCTTGGGGGACCATGCAAAGATGTCCCAATTCTCACGGAGGAAATCGGCGAGCTCGCCTTCCTATTTGCTGTTTAGGCTTGCCCCGATGACGGCAAACCTCTCGGGGTGCTCGGGGTCAAGAGGTATCTTCTTCATCTCTTTGGCCGGCTGGAAAGATCCTTGGGCATCATACTCCTTGGGATCGGGGGACAGGACCGGCTGCTTGCCGGCCATGGCCACGACCCGGTCCAACATCTTCTTCTCTTCGGCAATCACAAGGGACTCGGCCAGCCGGCTGCTGGCGGCAGCGCACTCGGAGGACTTCTTGTAATCGCCGGCTATGGTGATGACGCCCTTGGTGCTCGGCATCTTCATCTTGAGGTATGCATAGTGGGGAACCGCCATGAACCTGGCCAAGGCAGGTCGGCCAAGCAACGCATGGTAGGGGCTCTCCAGGTCCACCACTTCAAACGAGATCGCTTCCTGGCGGAAATGCTCCTTGTCCCCAAAGAGTACATCAATCTTGATCTTGCCAATGGGGGCGCAGGACAAGCCGGGTACGATGCCATGGAATACTGTCCGAGTAGGCATGAGTTGCTTCGTCTTGACATTCAGCTTCTCCCGGGTGTCATGGTACAAGATGTTAATGCTGCTCCCGCCGTCTATCAACACACGGGAGAAACGGGCGGCATGTCTGTCCGTTGCAAGGGTGGCATCCAGAACCAACGCATAAGAGCCGGGAGACGGCATCACCTCTGGGTGGTCGGCCCGGCTCTAGCTGATAGGTTTTTCTGACCAATGCATGAGCTCGGCGGGGTTGGCAGCGACCATGCTGACTTCCTGGTGCTCTCGGTGTTTGCCGCTCCGGTCTTCGGGCTGGCTTGTAAAGACGATATAGGTTGCATGCTCGTCGGGGAACTCATCATGCACGGCTCTGACTGCGGGACGAGCGGCCGGCGGCGTCGGAGCCGGAGGCGGCGGGCCGGCAGGCGGAGGCGGCGCGAGCCCCTCGCCTTTGGAGATTCGGGTGAGCCAATGGCACTTCCGGGTTGTGTGGTTGGATGACTTCGCGCCGCTGTGGAATTTGCACGGGGCGTCGAGAGTTTGCTCGTAGGAGAAGGCCGGCTGCCAAGCCGGCCGGCCGCCCTTCGGGCGGCACGTCTTCGAGTGTGGCCACCTGCCGACTGGCGGGAGGCAGCGCGGGGCCCTTGCGCTTGTGATCGTTCGGGTGTGGGCGTCGGCCGGAATCCCCAGCCGGCGTCTTGGGCGCCGGATTGAGTACCTTTCCGGACGCGTCTACCCGGAGCTCAGTCTTCATCGAGGAGTCGGCGGTGGCGTACTTGTCCGCTATGTCCAGAAGCTCGTCGAGGGTAGTCGGCTCATCGCAGAGAAGCTTGTGCTTGAGGAGGGTGCCTTCTCGGCACCCGGCAGTGAAGTATTCTATGGCTTGCACCTCGTGCACCCCCTCGCAAGAGTTGCGGAGCTCGGCCCAACGCGTGAGGTAGTCGCGAGTAGACTCGGGGGGGCCTTGTACGCACAAGGAGAGCTGTCTGGGCTTGGGAGCCCGCTTGTAGGTGTTGGTGAAGTTGCGGACGAAAGCTTCTGTGAAATCTAGCCAGCTATTGATGCTGAAGGGCTTGAGGCTGTTGAGCCAGGTCCGCGCCGTGCCTTGCAGCATGAGGGGCACGTACTTCACGGCAACGCGCCTGTTGCTGTTGGCTATGCTAACCGCCGTGGAGTAGTCGATCAACCAATCTTCCGGCTTCACGGAGCCGTTGTACTTGGGCGTGTCTCTTGGGAGCGAGAATCCTTTGGGAAAAGGCTCGTCGCGGATGCGGGGGCCGAAACAAGGCGGACCGACATCGTCTTCTTCTTCCAGCGCCAGGGATCGCGCCAGGCGGTCGATCCGATGGCGGGCGTCGTTCTCGCCGACTCCTTCGCGGCGACCTAGTCGGCCGCTAAGAGTCGAATGCGCCACAGGCGGCGGGGTGGGATATCTCTCTCCACGGGGCCGAGGCGGAGGCGGGTTGCCCCGCCATTCCACGGCCCGTGGATGGCCTTCCGCGTCTCGCTCGATGGAGATTCGGGTCCGGCTTCGGCTGGCAGCCGGCTCTTTCTCGCGCCGTGCGCGGGTGTTGCCCGTAGTTGGTGTCCGGGACGCCGCGCCGTGATCTCGGCGCGGGGGATGGCTTTCCGCGCGGGCGTCGGCTTCGTGCCGCCGCGCGGCCGCATCAATTAGCTGTTGGATGCGTCTGGTCATGTGGGGGAGTTCTACAGCCGCCTGGGCGGCACGCAGGTTCTCGAGTGGAGTGGCATAGACTGGGCGGTCAACCCCAGTGTGTCGGCGATGACAACGACGTGCTGCCTGACAACACTGGCCCGGCTTGGCCCGCCCGGAGCCGGTGTGCCAAAGGCGACGCGGTCGGCTTCGCGCTGGTGGGCCTCAGTGAGGCGTCTTATGGAGGCCAGCCTCCGGCCCTCCGCGAGGAGAGCGAGGCGGCGCGCCTCCAGTGCTTCGTCGTCAGCATCAGCCGGGAGCGGGATGGACAAGTCGTGGACCACCGCGTGCGAGGCGTCGTGGACGCTCTCGTCAGCAGCGCCGCTGTGGCCAATGACCATCACCTCGGTGGTGACAGCGTCGCAGCCATCGGTTCGGGGAAGCGGGTCATTGTAGATCGTGACGTTGGTGGGGAAGGTGTCGAGTGAGGCCGTGTCGGAGTCGACAGGCATCGGGTCGGTGGAGCCAACCGACTCCAAGTCCACAGCAGTGTCAGGACCCCGATCCTAGGTCACACCGATCTAGCATGTAACACATCATATCACTTTGTGGCCTCACGCACGGTATTTCCACGGGTGCCACCTTACCTGGCCCGGGACCGTTTGCGCCTTTTGGCTCACGTATATGATAGTGTCGCTAGCATCCATATGACAAAGAACCCGGGCCGACATGGCTACTCGTGAACCCAAAGCGGCACAGACCTATGGAGACAGGCATACATGAATCACATCGAACATGTCGATCATCAACGAGTGATTCCGGGCTGTAGCACTGGGCTAACAGGACTCCGGGGATCCCGGGCTGTAGCAGGCTAGGCAGGACTCCGGAAGTCACCGCGTGACATTTCCCCGAAGGGACAGACACAGGAACGAAGTGAATCACATGCCGGCCAGTCAAGTGTCCTAAGCAGTAGTGCTGGGCTAGCAGGACTCCGGTGAACCGGGTTGTAGCAGACTACTATGGCTCATGGAAACACTAGACTACATTTCCCATAAGAGAGGCTGCCAAGGATAAACAACTAGATTGTCGGATCCCACACATACCAAGTATTTCAATCATACACACAATATGCTCGATATGTGTAAATACAACATGGCATCACAACAAGACTCTACGACTCAAGTATTTATTCATTAGGCTCCGAAGAGCGAGATATTACAAACATGGGTCTCATGACCCAACAATCATAGCATACAATGCAAAGCACATGCGGAAGCTTAACATGTCTGGGTACAGACATCCACAAATGAAAAAGGCTAAGAAGCCTGACTATCTACCAGATCCTGCCGAGGGCACAAGATCGTAGCTGAGGTATCAAGCTAAACGTCGAAGTCCACGCGGAACTACTAGCGAGACTGAAATGTCTCTGCAAAACATAAATTAAGCAAACGTGAGTACAAAGGTACTCAGCAAGACTTACATCAGAACTAGCTACATATGCATCGGTATAAACAAAGGGGGGTGGTGGAGTTTAACTGCAGCAAGCCAGCTTTGACTCGGTGGCTATTCTGAACTACGACTGCAAGCAACTCTTTTGAGGTGGCGCACACGAGTCCACATATTCACCATTCAATACACCACTATGGATTCGCTATCGTCTCCCTACGAGAAGGCCATCCATAGCACTCACGCTTATCTTGCGAGTTTTAGGGTATCCACTTTCACTTGTCTATGAACTGTTATAGGTAACCCAGAAGTCCATTACCGCGGACGCGGCTATTCGAATAGATGATGTTAACCCTGCAGGGGTGTACTTCTTCACACACGCTCTCCCCACTTACCGCCGTTTACACGACATGTACTCGGCAACCTTCAAGCGGAAGCCCAACGAGGGAGTCGGCCACGGCCTACCTAAACACTCAAGTCTCTAGTCCAGGTTTATCGCCTATCCAGGTTCCATCCGCTGGGAGTCCGGCCGAGGTTTCCACATATGGCCCCGAACGATGTGTACAGGGTTCCGAGACACCAAACGGGCGCCCGACATGCCCGGCCACGGTGTATCTACCGCAACATAGCCCACCCCTAGGGTCAGCGGTACGCACGGCCGCCAATACATATCCTATAAACACCAGAAACTAGTTTCAACTCCTGGACAGAGGACAAGGGTGATCAAGAAGCCGAGAGGGTCCATTGGTTTCGGGCCCAATGCGTGGTAGTAACTGTTTCATGGATCACAAACACAGAACTGAGTTCCTAAGAACGGTTTCAATGAGACAACCCACCATGTACTCCTACATGGCCTCTCACCGCTACCTTTACCAAATCGTGTTCACACACTTAGCTCACACACAGTAGGACATGTTCACAACTTTCCAATTCATCCCCGATGAATCAGACCTGACACAACTCTAAGCAATAGCAGGCATGACAAGCAAAAATGAATGAGTAGGCACATCAGGGCTCAAACAACTCCTACTCATGCTAGTGGGTTTCATCTATTTACTGTGGAAATGACAGGTCATGCAGAGGATAAGGGGTTCAACTACCGCAACAAGTAACAGATGAATCGTTGTTGTCCTAATGCAGTAAAAGAGAGCAGGAGCGAGAGAGTGGGCTTGTATCGGCATGAACAAGGGGGTTGTGCTTGCCTGGCACTTCTGAAGATATCATTGGGTCTTCATCAGTGTCAACGATCACATCGTCGGTACAACGTCTATCGAGAGGGGACAAATACCGGCAACAGAGAAAGAAACACAATCAATGCAATGCACAATATGATGCTTGATAATGACATGGCAATATGTTGGTGATTGAGCTAATGCAACTAGCAACACAATTAAATGAAGTTGGTTTGAATACTAGGTTCAAATTCAAATTCAAACTATGAATTCAAATAGTGTATTATCATGTTTTGGACTAAACAGTGAGGTTAAGTTGTTCAAACATGCATGAAAATGCCGTAAACAGATTCCTTGAATTTTTCTGATAATTTTTCATATATAATTTATCTTATTTGGAGTTACGGTTTAATTTCTATGATTTTTAAAAAGTTTTGGGTATTTTCTGAAAATAAATAAATCATTTAAGATTTATTTAAATTCCAGAAAGGAATTATTGCATCAGCATGACCTCACAGTGACGTCAGCAGGTCAACGGCGTCGACCAGGTCAAACCTGACCAGTGGGACCCACTGGTCAGTGACCCAGTCAACTAACCAAGTTAATTAGCCCTAACTAACTTAGTTAGTCGGGCGGGGCCCGCATGTCAGTGGCTCATCTAATTAGCTAAGTTAATTAACACTACCTAACCTAACACTAATTAAGTAGGCGCCTGGGCCCACACGTTAGTGAGTCAGGGGGGAGTCAACCGAGCCAGTGGGGTCAAACCACGCCGGTTAGCAGGTCAACCCCTACCGGCGACGTGTCACCGGCGACGACAGGCGCGGCGGAGCAGCGCGGAAACGCTGCTCCGGCGACCATTTGCACGGCGGAGGGGCTCTACGTGACGAGGGGACTCGTCCGCGTCCAGTGGTGCTCACGGCAGTAGCTCTAGTGGCCTAAAATGACGGCGGCGGCGACTTGCGCGGTGGCCGGAGTTTGTTCGGGTGCGGGGACGCGGCTGCGATGCGCTGCGAAAGGAACTGGCGGTGGATTTGGCTTCCTGCGGAGCTGATGAGCATGGTAACGTGCGCGGATGCGCGCTACGGTGGCTCAGACCACGGCGGCGCCATGGTCGGCGGCGACGAGCTCTCGGGCTCAACGGAGCCCACGGTTAGAGGATGAAATTAGTAGAGGGAAGAGAGGGGTTCGGTGCGGATGCTCACAGCGAGGCTAACGAGCGCGAGGGGGAGGTCGGGGATGCACTGACGACGGCGTACGGCCGCCGGAGATCTTCACGGCCGAGGGTTGAAGAAGCGGGCGAGGACGATGGTACGGGGCTCCTGGCGTCGTGCGGCTCGGCTATGAGGAAGAGGAGGATGCGGCGGTGCTTCTGGAAGCATCAACGGGGCGAGGGAGGGCCAGTGGCCGTGGTGGTGCTCGTCGGCGCTCTCGGGCTCTCGCGGACGGTCGCGGGAGAGAGGGACAGAGAGGGGGAAATCACCACGGGAGAGAGGAGAGGAGTGCAGGGGGTCGAGAGGGCTGCGTGGCGTCGTTTGGAGCCGTCCAGGCCGTCGAGGGGGCACGCAGGCAAGGTGGAGGTGGCACGGCGCGTGCCTGCGCGCGGCGACCGCGCGCGCGTCCTCCTGGCAGGAGCTTGAGGACGGTGGTGCTGGTGGGCTGGGCCTGTTGGCTGGGCTGCCAGCTGGGCCGGCTTCAGGTAAGGCCAGGTAACTCTGTTGTTTCATTTCTATTTTTCTAATCGTATCTGTTTTTTATTTTGCAGGTTTGTTTTGAATTTGGTTTTGAAACCAAATCAATTTTGTTGCTTCTGGAAATATTTTTTTGAAGCTAAAAGAATTAAACCAAAGCTCCATAAAATATTTCAGAATTATTGGACATATATTCATTTAATAGTAGACATAAATCCAATTCAAATAATTATTGATTTAAAATCAGAGCCCAAATAATTCCTTAGAAATGTTCCAAAATTTTGGTTTGATTTATAACTCTTGCCAAAATTGTCAGAGCTATTTCTAGGGCATTTTGGATTTGCTGATTGAAATTTTAGGGTTTCTTGCCCCTTCATTAAAATGATTCCTGAGGCTTTCAATTTCCTCATTTGAAATTTCAGAATTTAGACATGGTGCACACATGAAGCTAGCCTAGAGCATTACCAGAAGCTAGGGATGTGACAGCTCACCCCCACTAAACAAGAATCTCGTCCCGAGATTCAAGTCGTGAGGTAAGAAGACAGAGGGGACACACGACCAACACCATCTTCACGATCCAGACGTCTTTCTTGAGGATATTGTTTCATTGCGTCATCTTGATCTTGACGTCTTTGCTTTCAGGATCTTCATCCAGCATGATGACGAGAAGAAAAGAAACTCTCGAAGAATCGATCTTCTTGAAGATCGAGCAACCGACGATCAACTCACAGAATGAGACGTAAGAACACCTCTTGAGTTGAGACACAAAGCACATATCAGAATCCATGAAGAGAAGCAGATGACAAGGGCTCAATTTGGTAAGCAACAAACCACGCTGGAGTAGGATGGTGTATGGTTTCAAGGTAGCGAGGAGATTGATTGCCATGATTCCACAACGGGGCACCTTAGGGGAGGTGACTCATAAAATTATTTCCTTAAGTGGCAGAAAGAATTACTTTTGATACAAAGATCATTGAAACTCTTTATACCAGCCTGAGGTAATCACAATCGATCATTTGAAGGAGTTCAAAAGAATGACATACTTGTACTAGAACGGATGATGTGGACTACCTTGTTGAAGACAACGCAATGGATGATTTTTGCTTATCATCGGAGATGGAAGGGACCCATGGTAAGTCCACTTTTGAAGATGATCCTGAACAACAACTACTGAGGTGCAAGCTGGGAAGAAAATGCAAATGTTGGGAATGATTCTGGTAACTGGGGAAGAACTCAACAGTCGAGAGTGAGTCCACTGTTTGAAAAGGTTATAACATAACCGAGGAAACTGGAAGCAAATCCCAGTTTAACGCCAACGGTAAAACCTAGTGCTTGTGCGTGCTCTCAAGAACTTGAGCATCTCCATATTCATTAAGGTTTTACCAATATCCGTGTCAAGGATCCTGGCAACACAACATACCACCATGATGAATGGTGATGGATGATGCAGATGCAAGGGAAGATAACACTTTCTCAGGTTTCACTTTACCGAGACCAAGGGAACAAAATCTGGATGATCGACCGAGAGACATTTAGCACTCCGCTTCTAATGTTCTCCTTGATGTGCTAGGATAACCCATTTATTGATACGGTTTGGTATCTAGGACATCAAGTGAAAGGTCGGACTTCGGGAGCACAAGAATCCGTAAGGATTAACTACGAAGGTAAATCTTACGAAATCCTCATGGGGAGGTGGCCAACTTTCTTCAATCGAGATACTACAATAATAGGTCCTCCGGCTGGATGTGTTGGCCGCGACATCCACTTTACCGATTATCGAGAGACCAATATTATAGTTCTTGGAAAATACTCCAACCATCATATCTGCTTGAGATTCAGATCTGGTTGGTGACAGGATATTCCAGACTCATCGAGTCTAGAAAGGAAAATGAAGGTTTGCAACACAATTTGACGAGATGATGTTGCGAGATTCTCGGGGAATGAACTGTGATAGCAAGCTCCAAAACATGAGCTGGTTCTGCTACAAACCTGTGAACACGTTGTCCCAGACAAGCATGACCACGTAGTAGTCTTATAATAAAACACTACCGAGTTCAAGTGGGGAACCATCATTGCGGATAACGAAGTCCTTGCGTAAGTCTAGCTCCTAAGAAGAAACTTCTTCTCCTGGAACAAATCAATCAGTGGCTTTGTGTACTAGGAGATACATATGGAATGGAGGTAGCGAGCCTTTCAAACCATAGCATACTTCGCACATGCATGACTGACTTGGGATGGTAACAGAGGAAACAAAAACAATCTTTCTCGAACTCACGGCGGCAACTTGCACCAAATACACGTGAATCAGAGAAAGTCACTTCTTCCATCCAACATATGCTTCATGAACGGGACATGAAGATAATGCCTATAAAAGTTTCCAACACTAGGTTGATGTTCAACATGAGTCATGGGGGAGACAAAATGCTGCTGATGGGCTCAACAACAACTCATCGGAATTTCCATATCACTGGACTTCCACCATCATGTGAACACGGTGATAGCATTGGTCAGACCGAAAGATGTAATGGTGTATGCTCGAGGGATCAACCACGAGTAAGACAACATTATGAACATCGTTGGTTCTGATTTGACTTGATGATGGCCCATACTTAAGTCAAAGTTTGGACAAAACAATAGCTCCACCAATTGGTCACAGAGATCAATCGATGAAGATATCATCTTTCTTCAACACACATATACAAGGAGATATCCCTTTGGAAAGAACTAAGTCGGATATAGCCTTTATCTTCCAACTCTCCAAGTTGTTGTTTTAGCTTAACCAATTAGTTCAGGGGTATCCAACACAGGTTCTTGGGGAAAAGTGGTTTATCGGAAAACCAACTTGATCACGAACTCAATAACGGTCAGGTGACAACCTGGTAACACTTCCGAGAAGATATCCGGAAAATCACGAACCACCGATACGTTACTAAGCTCGAGAACAACCTTGCTTTTCAGGGCAAGATGATATGATCAGTAGAGTGAGGGATTGACACAATCCTAACTCATTGATCGAAGAGTGCACCAGAAATAAGGACTAGGTAGCACGATCAATCTTAGGATGATGGTTTGATAACCAACACGCTAAAAATGAGAATTTCGTCCATTTACTACCAAGCAACATGGTTGCTAGGAGTATTGATTTCACACATCACGACTCACTTGCCGGCATTCCGGTTGCAACAACATGGAAACCGAGGAATGAAGAATGATGGTAAGAAGTATCACTGCGTCAAAAATTCATGAGAGATTGTGCAATTCTCATGACAATCATGACATAAAGGGGGTAATATTCCGAGGTAGAACAGAACAAAAGCTGGATTGGCATTTTGATCTGCGAAGTACAATTGCTTTGACCCAATCCTAGATATGGATGAGGTACTGGAGTTTGTTTCTCCTAGTCATTCTGAAATAGAATGACTTGACGGACCACTAGAGTAATAGGCATTGATAAACACGATTGCCAAATACTCCTCACTATCAATTGATAGATGAAGGTCGGAATATAACCGAAGGGGGGGACAACTCAAGGAACATATAACTTTCTGAGTTGTGGATGCATAGATTAGTATGTCGAACGAGTTCAACATATTTCTTCCGGATAACCCATGCAGAAAGGTAGAACTGGAAAAGCCACAATATAGAATGGAGAACTCATCAAGAGCACTCTGGTTGTGATCCTTTGGTTCAAGAACTTCTGCCATAAGTGGTTCATAGTATTTGGAAGAAGGATATACCATGGACCTCGAGGACTATCGCAAAGGTTACTAATATCCTAAAGAAACTAGCAACACTATCAACATGAGGTAAGTAGGGTGAATCTCGGGTTCAAGAACCCATGAATAGAATACCTACCACTACATGGCATCACGGGATGCTTTTGAGAATAACGGCTAGAATCACACACTGGGAACGCAAAACATGGTTCGATTACCAGGTGGCACTCTAAGACATCTAGGGTCATAATAATAATTCCAACATATATGTCGAGGCAAAAGAATACCCCAGCTCACAATTAGTGTGATTAACCTGGCCTAAGTGGACATCAGGAACAGGGAGGAAGGATTTGCAAATGCATCAGACTATTTAGAAACCTAGGATGACTCGGATAGCATATCGGCTGTAATTGCTCAAAAAGATTTGAGACAACCTGCAAAGATGGTGGCATAATCACTTAACAACATCATATCAAGGTTCGGGTGCCAGCTATGAACATATGGAAGTAGTAGGAACTGAACTGAGGCTTGAACTCAACAATCCTAGTCAACTACGGTTTAGTAACACGTCATCCTGAGAGATAGAAGAGAAGCCTAGTACTTAACCCCGTAGAAAAGATAAGATGACTCAGATCAGAAGGTCATGAGGTATAAGGAGTAAAAAGAACCTTACGTTCCCTTCCCCAATCAATTCCCTTACATAACTAAAGCATTTCTAGACTCAACTTTGACCAGTTTGGCTTGGTAATCCTACAGGCAGTCACGCTCTAATACCAACGCTGTCAGGACCCCGATCTTAGGTCACACCGATCTAGCATGTAACACATCATATCACTTTGTGGCCTCACGCACGGTATTTCCACGGGTGCCACCTTACCTGGCCCGGGACCGTTTGCGCCTTTTGGCTCACGTATATGATAGTGTCGCTAGCATCCATATGACAAAGAACCCGGGCCGACATGGCTAGTCGTGAACCCAAAGCGGCACAGACCTATGGAGACAGGCATACAAGAATCACATCGAACATGTCGGTCATCAACGAGTGATTCCGGGCTGTAGCACTGGGCTAACAGGACTCCGGGGATCCCGGGCTGTAGCAGGCTAGGCAGGACTCCGGAAGTCACCGCGTGACATTTCCCCGAAGGGACAGACACAGGAACGAAGTGAATCACATGCCGGCCAGTCAAGTGTCCTGAGCAGTAGTGCTGGGCTAGCAGGAATCCGGTGAACCGGGCTGTAGCGGACTACTATGGCTCATGGAAACACTAGATTACATTTCCCCATAAGAGAGGCTGCCAAGGATAAACAACTAGATTGTCGGATCCCACACATACCAAGCATTTCAATCATACACACAATATGCTCAATATGTGTAAATACAACATGGCATCACAACAAGACTCTACGACTCAAGTATTTATTCATTAGGCTCCGAAGAGCGAGATATTACAAACATGGGTCTCATGACCCAACAATCATAGCATACAATGCAAAGCACATGCGGAAGCTTAACATGTCTGGGTACAGACATCTACAAATGAAAAAGGCTAAGAAGCCTGACTATCTACCAGATCCTGCCGAGGGCACAAGATCGTAGCTGAGGTATCAAGCTAAACGTCGAAGTCCACGCGGAACTACTAGCAAGACTGAAATCTCTCTGCAAAACATAAATTAAGCAAACGTGAGTACAAAGGTACTCAGCAAGACTTACATCAGAACTAGCTACATATGCATCGGTATCAACAAAGGGGGGGGGGGTGGTGGAGTTTAACTGCAGCAAGCCAGCTTTGACTCGGTGGCTATTCTGAACTACGACTGCAAGAAACTCTTTTGAGGTGGCGCACACGAGTCCACATATTCACCATTCAATACACCACTATGGATCCGCTCTCGTCTCCCTACGAGAAGGCCATCCATAGCACTCACGCTTATCTTGCGAGTTTTAGGGTATCCACTTTCACTTGTCTATGAACTGTTATAGGTAACCCAGAAGTCCATTACCGCGGACGCGACTATTCGAATAGATGATGTTAACCCTGCAGGGGTGTACTTCTTCACACACGCTCTCACCACTTACCGCCGTTTACATGACATGTACTCGGCAACCTTCAAGCGGAAGCCCAACGAGGGTGTCGGCCACGGCCTACCTAAACACCTAAGTCTCTAGTCCAGGTTTATCGCCTATCCCGGTTCCATCCGCAGGGAGTCCGGTCGAGGTTTCCACATACGGCCCCGAACAATGTGTACAGGGTTCCGAGACACCAAACGGGCACCCGGCATGCCCGGCCACGGTGTATCTACCGCAACATAGCCCCCCCTGGGGTCAGCGCTACGCACGGCCGCCAACACATATCCTATAAACACCAGAAACTAGTTGCAACTCCTGGACAGAGGAGAAGGGTGATCAAGAAGCCGAGAGGGTCCATTGGTTTCGGGCCCAATGCGTGGTAGTAACGGTTTCATGGATCACAAACACAGAACTCAGTTCCTAAGAACGGTTTCAATGAGACAACCCACCATGTACTCCTACATGGCCTCTCACCGCTACCTTTACCAAATCGTGTTCACACACTTAGCTCACACACAGTAGGACATGTTCACAACTTTCCAATTCATCCCCGATGAATCAGACCCGACACAACTCTAAGCAATAGCAGGCATGACAAGAAAAAATGAATGAGTAGACACATCAGGGCTCAAACAACTCCTACTCATGCTAGTGGGTTTCATCTATTTACTGTGGAAATGACAGGTCATGCAGAGGATAAGGGGTTCAACTACCACAACAAGTAACAGATGAATCGTTGTTGTCCTAATGTAGTAAAAGAGAGCAGGAGCGAGAGAGTGGGCTTGTATCGGCATGAACAAGGGGGTTGTGCTTGCCTGGCACTTCTGAAGATATCATTGGGTCTTCATCAGTGTCAACGATCACATCGTCGGTACAACGTCTATCGAGAGGGGACAAATACCGGCAACAGAGAAAGAAACACAATCAATGCAATGCACAATATGATGCATGATAATGACATGGCAATATGTTGTTGATTGAGCTAATGCAACTAGCAACACAATTAAATGAAGTTGGTTTGAATACTAGGTTCAAATTCAAATTCAAACTATGAATTCAAATAGTGTATTATCATGTTTTGGACTAAACAGCGAGGTTAAGTTGTTCAAACATGCATGAAAATGCCATAAACAGATTCCTTGAATTTTTCTGATAATTTTTCATATATAATTTATCTTATTTGGAGTTACGGTTTACTTCTATGATTTTTAGAAGTTTTGGGTATTTTCTGAAAATAAATAAATCATTTAAGATTTATTTAAATTCCAGAAAGGAATTATTGTGTCAGCATGACCTCACAGTGACGTCAGCAGGTCAACGGCGTCGACCAGGTCAAACCTGACCAGTGGGACCCACTGGTCAGTGACCCAGTCAACTAACCAAGTTAATTAGCCCTAACTAACTTAGTTAGTCGAGCGGGGCCCGCATGTCAGTGGCTCATCTAATTAGCTAAGTTAATTAACACTAACTAAGCTAACACTAATTAAGCAGGCGCCTGGGCCCACACGTCAGTGAGTCAGGGGGGAGTCAACCAAGCCGGTGGGGTCAAACCACGCCGGTCAGCAGGTCAACCCCTACTGGCGATGTGTCGCCGGCGACGACAGGCGCGGTGGAGCAGCGCGGAAACGCTGCTCCGGTGACCATTTGCACGGCGGAGGGGCTCTACGTGACGAGGGGACTCGTCTGCGTCCAGTGGTGCTCACGACAGCAGCTCTAGTGGCCTAAAACGACGGCGACGGCGACTTGCGCGGCGGCCGGAGTTCGGTCGGGTGCGGGGACGCGGCTGCGATGTGCTGGGAAAGGAACTGGCAGTGGCTTTGGCTTCCTGCGGAGCTGATGAGCATGGTGACGCACGCGGATGCGCGCTACGGTGGCTCAGACCACGGCGGCGCCATGGTCGGCGGCGACGAGCTCTCGGGCTCAACGGATCCCATGGTTAGAGGATGAAATTAGTAGAGGGAAGAGAGGGGTTCGGTGCGGATGCTCACAGCGAGGCTAACGAGCGCGAGGGGGAGGTCGGGGATGCACTGACGACGGCGTACGGCCGCCGGAGATCTTCACGGCCGAGGGTTGAAGAAGCGGGCGAGGACGATGGTACGGGGCTCCCGGCGTCGTGCGGCTCGGCTATGAGGAAGAGGAGGATGCGGCGGTGCTTCTGGAAGCATCAACGGGGCGAGGGAGGGCCAGTGGCCGTGGTGGTGCTCGTCGGCGCTCTCGGGCTCTCGCGGACGGTCGCGGGAGAGAGGGACAGAGAGGGGGAAATCGCCACGGGAGAGAGGAGAGGAGTGCAGGGGGTCAAGAGGGCTGCGTGGCGTCGTCTGGAGCCGTCCAGGCCGTCGAGGGGGCATGCATGCAAGGTGGAGGTGGCACGGCGCGTGCCTGCGCGCGGCGACCACGCGCGCGCGTCCTCCTGGCAGGAGCTTGAGGACGGTGGTGCTGGTGGGCTGGGCCTATTGGCTGGGCTGCCAGCTGGGCCGGCTTCAGGTAAGGCCAGGTAACTCTGTTGTTTCATTTCTATTTTTCTAATCTTATCTGTTTTTTTATTTTGCAGGTTTGTTTTGAATTTGGTTTTGAAACCAAATCAATTTTGTTGCTTCTGGAAATATTTTTTTGAAGCTAAAAGAATTAAACCAAAGCTCCATAAAATATTTCAGAATTATTGGACATATATTCATTTAATAGTAGATATAAATCCAATTCAAATAATTATTGATTTAAAATCAGAGCCCAAATAATTCCTTAGAAATGTTCCAAAATTTTGGTTTGATTTATAACTCTTGCCAAAATTGTCAGAGCTATTTCTAGGGCATTTTGGATTTGCTGATTGAAATTTTAGGGTTTCTTGCCCCTTTATTAAAATGATTTCCGAGGCTTTCAATTTCCTCATTTCAAATTTCAGAATTTAGACATGGTGCACACATGAAGCTAGCCTAGAGCATTACCAGAATCTAGGGATGTGACAAGCAGGCTCGCCGGAGACATGGAATTGGCCGAGGAGGTTGGCGAGGTGGTCGGTGCCCGCATCGGAGGCGAGCTCGTCGGAGATGAGGGTTTTGTCGAGGAGATCGGCGAGGCTGCTCGACGCGCTGATGCTGGTGACGCCTTGCAGTGCGTCGTGGCAAGCGCCATCGGGGCATGCCGGGCTGGCCACGCTCACTGGGGAGGAAGAGGGTTCCCGTCCAGAACAGGTCTCCGGACGACGGTGCACGTGGCCCCACGGTGGGCGCCAAATGTCGGGTGGTTGGTGCGACATATGCCAACGGGTGGCTTATCATTGTGGGAGCCAGTAAGACATCGCCGGTGCCTGGAAACGGGATGTGGCGAAGACACACACGCCGGTGAATCTTACCCAGCTTCGGGGCTCTCCGAGGAGATAACACCCCTACTGCTGCTCTGCGGGGTCTCCGCATGATCACTAGATGAACAAGTAGCTACACGATGCTCCTAGAGCTGTTTGGTGAGAGGAGGAAGAAGGGCACGGCTCGCTCTCTTCTTCTCCTTGGGTGGTGTCTAGAACTAGAAGGGATCAACCCTTTGCATGGGTGTCCCGGGGGTTTATATAGGCCTACCCCCCGGGGGTACAATGGTAATCCGGCTGGGCGTGGGGCCCAGCCATCTGTGACTACGCTCGCCGGCTTCTGCGCCGACTGCTGGGGCCCGCCGGCTGGTGGGTCCCGCCGGCTACCGGCTCCTCGGCCGATAAGCAGGTCCCACTATTCAGGGCCTTGTTGGCGGCTGGTTACTGTTGCTCAATCCTGGTGACGAGGGCTTTGTCGAGGTAGGCGTGGCTATAGTGCCGCCGTCCGGCGGGTGATCACTGTAGCCTCACCGCGTCTTGTCTCCTTAATGGGGTGTCTCCTTCGAAGGAGGTGGCATGCCGGCCATGGAGAGCCGGCTTTGTCTTGGGCCGACTGGGGGATGCACGGCCGCCTTCGGGTGTCTCTCTGCCCGAAGGGGCCCACGCCCGTGGGCCGTACTGGTAGTCCATCGTGGATGACATCAGGGTCAACGTGGCAACAGTGCCGCGCCAGACGGGTCATGGCCACCCGTACGGCGCACTGTGCCAGTCGTGCTCCAGGATTCGGGGGTGGCAGGCTTCACTGTAGCCACACCCCGTCACATCGCCGTTAAGTGGATGCAAACTTTAAGGGTACGGTCTTGACCACTTTGTGGGAGCCGGCTTCTTGGAGTCGGCCTTCTCACGGCCGGCTTCTCGAAGCCGGCCCTCCCGTGGCTTTCTTCACGAGGGCTAAAGTCGGGCCGCCTTCCGATAGCCGGCCTGGGAGACAGCCGGCAAGGGGAAGGCGGCCCCACGTCTTGGATTCTTGAGAGCCGGAAGGGCTCGTAATTTTTTCAGAAGGGCCAGGGGAAGCCGGCTAGGCTACCCATGGCTATTTACTCCGACAGGGCGAGTAGAACATCGCCGGTGCCTGGAAACGGGATGAGGCAAAGACATGCACGCCGGCGAATCTTACCCAGCTTCGGGGCTCTCCGGGGAGATAATACCCCTACTGCCGCTCTACGGGGTCTCCGCATGATCACTATGGTCAAGTGTTTACACGATTGCTCCTTGAGCTCTGTCTGGTGGTAGAAGAGGGCAAGGCTAGCTATCTCCTTCTATCTGGTATGGTATAGAACTACTGCGATCCAACCCTTTGCATGGGTGCCCTGGGGGGTTTATATAGGCCTACCCCCTATGGGTACAATGGTAATTCATCTGGGCGCGGGCCCATCCGTCAGTGCCTCTGTGAGGACCCCGATCCTAGGTCACATCGATCTAGCATGTAACACATCATATCACTTTGTGGCCTCACGCACGGTATTTCCACGGGTGCCACCTTACCTGGCCCGGGACCGTTTGCACCTTTTGGCTCACGTATATGATAGTGTCGCTAGCATCCATATGACAAAGAACCCGGGCCGACATGGCTAGTCGTGAACCCAAAGCGGCACTACCCCATGGGGACAGGCATACATGAATCAGCCTCGAGCATGTCGGTCAATAGCGTGTGAATCCGGGCTGTAGCACTGGGCTAACAGGACTCCGGTAACCCGGGCTGTAGCAGGCTAGGCAGGACTCCGGATGTCACCGCGTGACATTTCCCCGAAGGGGCAGACATAGGAACGAAGTGAAACACATGCCGGCCAGTCAAGTGTCCTGAACAGTAGGGCTGGGCTAGCAGGACTCCGGTGAACCGGGCTGTAGCGGACTACTATGGCTCGAGGAACACTAGACTACATTTCCCCATATGATAGGCTGCCAAGGATAAACAACTAGATAGTCGGATCCCACACATACCAAGCATTTCAATCATACACACAATATGCTCGATATGTGTGAATACAACATGGCATCACAACATAACTCTACAACTCAACTAATAATTCATTAGGCTCCGAAGAACCAGATATTACAAGCATGGGTCTCATGACCCAACAATCATAGCATACAAATCAAACACATGCGGAAGCTTAACATGTCTGAGTACAGACATCTATAAATGAAAAAGGCTAAGAAGCCTGACTATCTACCAAATCCTGTCGAGGGCACAAGATCGTAGCTGAGGTATCAAGCTAAACGTCGAAGTCCACGCGGAACTACTAGTGAGACTGAAGTCTCTCTGCAAAACATAAATTAAGCAAACGTGAGTACAAAGGTACTCAGCAAGACTTACATCAGAACTAAACTATGCATCGGTATCAACAAAAGGGGGTGGTGGAGTTTAACTGCAGCAAGCCAGCTTTGACTCAGTGGCTAACCTAAACTACGATTGCAAGCAACTCTTTGAGGTGGCGCACACGAGTCCACACATTCACCATTCAATACACCACTATGGATCCGCTCCCGTCTCCCTACGAGAAGGCCATCCATAGCACTCACGCTTATCTTGCGAGTTTTAGGGTATCCACTTTCACTTGTCTATGAACTGTTATGGGCAACCCAGAAGTCCTTTACCGTGGACACGGCTATTCGAATAGATCATTTATAACCCTGCAGGGGTGTACTTCGTCACACATGTTTCCACCACTTAGCGTCTGCACACGACATGTGCTCGGCAGACTTCAAGCGAAAGCCGACGTGGGTGTAGACCACGACCTGACTAACCACACAAGTCTCTAGTCCAGGTTTATCGCCTATTCGGGTTCCATCCGCGAGGAGATCCGACCGGAGTTTCGCTCACATCCCCAAACGATGTGTGCAGGGTTCCCGAGACACCAAACGGGCGCCCGGTACACCGTGCCACAGTGTATCTACCGCATCATAGCCCACCCCTAGGGTCAGCGCTACGCACGGCCGCCAACACATATCCTATAAACACCAGAAACTAATTGCAACTCCTGGACAGAGGACGAGAGGGGTCAGTAAGTCGAGCGGGGTCATATTTCAGGGCCCAACGTGTGGTAGTAGCTGTTTCATGGATCACAAACACAGAACTCAGGTCCTGAGGACGGTTTCAATGAGACAACCCACCATGTACTCCTACATGGCCTCTCACCGCTACCTTTACCAAATCGTGCTCACACACTTAGCTCTCAACTGTAGGACATGTTTACACACCTCCGATTCATCCCCGGTGAATCGGACCTGACTCAACTCTAAGCAGTAGCAGGCATGACAACAAACATGAATGAGTAGGCACATCAGGGCTCAAACAACTCCTACTCATGCTATTGGGTTTCATCTATTTACTGTGGCAATGACAGGTCATGCAGAGGATAAGGGGTTCAACTACCGCAACAAATAACAGATGAATCGTTGTTGTCCTAATGCAGTAAAAGAGAGCAGGAGCAAGAGAGTGGGCTTGTATCGGAATGAACAAGGGGGTTTGCTTGCCTGACACTTTTGAAGATATCATTGGGTCTTCATCAGTGTCAACGATCACATCGTCGGTACAACGTCTATCGAGAGGGGACAAATACCGGCAACAGAGAAAGAAATACAATCAATGCAATGCACAGTATGATGCATGATCATGACATGTCAATATGCTATGGTTTGAGCTAATGCAACTAGCTATGATTTAAATGAAGTTGGTTTGAATACAAGATTCAAATTCAAACTCCATATATGATTATTTAAATGCCCTTTATTTGTTTTGTCCAAAACAGAGGACAAACATTGTACAAACATGCATGAAAATGGTACAGATGGATTCCTTGAATTTTTCTGATAATTTTACATATATAATTTATCTCATTTGGAGTTACGGTTGAATTTCTATGATTTTTCAAAGTTTTGGATATTTTCTGGAATTTTCTAAATAAGAATAAATCCAGAAAAGGGAGTTACTGCGTCAGCACTACATCACTATGACGTCAGCTGGTCAACACGGTCGCCCAGAGTCAAACCTGACAGCTGGGACCCACGGGTCAGTGTAACAGGGCAGTTTGGGTGGATGACATGTGGGACCAGTCAACTGCCGCGTCAGCAAAGTCAACTCTGACGCGTGGGTCCACCGGGATTAACTTAAGTCTAACTAATTTTGTTAGGGGTCTAAATAATTCAGTGGGGTCCGGCTGTCAGTGGCAGTGAGGTGGTTAATTAGCGGGGTCATCAGTGGCTAATCGTGTGCCAGGTCACCAGCCACCGGAGTTGAACTCCGACGACCTCACAGTGCGGCGGTGGCTCGCCGGAATCACGCCATGGGCGTCGGTTGGACGTGCCGAGGGCACCGGGCGATAGCCCTTGCTCCCGCGCATCTAGTGGAGGTAGCAGCAGGTCACGGGGTCACCGGAATCGACGCCGGCGATGAGCCCAGCGGCGGCCAGAGCTATGGTGTAATCGTGTTGGGGCTAGGGGGCACATGGGGAGAAGCTGGTGCTGGCTACGGTCTCCTGGAGACGCGTTGAGCGCGATGGTGTGCTCGACTTCGAGCTACAACGGCTCCAGCCACGGCGGCGATGAGGCATGGCGGCGGCGAGCTTCGGCCGTGGTGGACAGTGGGGCTAGAAGAGGAAATCGACAAAGGAGAGAGGGGTTTGGGAGCAGGAGCTCACAGTGAGTCGAACAGGAGGGTCAGCGAGCTCGGGGAGGCACCGGAGGAAGCTAATCGACGGCGACGATCTTCGGTGGCCGACGAGGGGAACGGCGGTGCAGGCGGCATCCAGGGGCTTCCGGCATCAGGCGGCTCGGTGAGGAGGAGGAGAGGGACTCGGCGGAGCTCTTGGGCGGCTCCAGGGGACGAGGGAGAGGCGATGGCCGCGGTGATGCTCATCGGCGGTGGCGGGCGCATTCGGCCGTGCGCGTGAGAGAGAGAGAGACAGGGGAGGGGATGAGGGCGAGGGAGAGTGCGAGAGAGGTCGGGGGCTGCGTGGCGTCGCCTGGTGCATCGAGGAGGAGCCAGGCAGGCTGGGAGGGAGGAGGTGGAGGCCTCGGGCGCGCTGGCGTCGACACGCCTCTGCCTACTGGCAGAGGTGGAAGAAGACCAAGGCGCCCCTGGTGGGCTGGCCGATTCTGCTGGGCCGGCTACAGGTAAGTGGGCCAGGTAGTCCTTTCTCCTCTGTTTTTTTTGTTTTAATTTTGTTTTCTATTTATTTTGCAGTATGTTTTGACTTATTTTAAATACTAAAACACTTTATAAAATTCTGCAAACTTTTATGGGCACTATCTGATTTAAACCAGAGGCCCTCACCAAGTTTCAGAATATTTGGAGCTACCAAATATTTATAGGAATTAGTAGCTCCAATTTAAATAAGTATTGACTTAATTCAAAGGCCCAAATAATTATTTCTGTGAACCCTAAAATATTGGTTTGAATTTTTACCTCTTGCCAATATTTTTAGAGAAAACAGGAACATTTTCTTGGACTTATTTGAAGAGATTTTATCTTGATCATTTTTAAAGGGGATTCTGAGGCTTGAAAATTCCTCAATTCAAATTTCATTTGAATTTAAACATGATGCAACCACCAAGCTAGTCCAAGGCCAAAGTAGGGCTAGGGATGTGACAGCTCACCCCCACTAAACAAGAATCTCGGCCCGAGATTCAAGACATGAGGTAAGAAGACAGAGGGAACGCCAATAAAGAATCTTCACGATCCGATTGCCCTTCTCGAAGATGTTGATTCATTGCATCATGTCGATCTTGACATCCTCGCTTTTGAGATCTTCATCCACGTGATGACGACGGAAAGAAACTCAACTAGGATTGAGCTTCTCGAAGATCGAGCTAAACAATATCAACTCGCGGAATGAGATGTTGAAACATCTTAAGTTGAGACACAGAACACATCGAGAGGGATGGAAGAACAACGACGGGGTTTGATTTGTGGGCAGCAATTCCACGCTTAGAAAGATGGTGGATGGTGTTAAGGTGGCGAGGAAATAGTTGCCATGATACCATAATGAGACATCTTAAGGCAGGTGACTCGCAGAAATATTCCCTTAAGTGGCAAAAAGAATTACTTTTGATCCATAAATCATTGAAACTCTTTATACCAGCCTAAGGCAATCACAAACGATCGCGGGAAGGAGCTTGAAGAAATGGTATACTCATACTAGAATGGATGATGTAGACTACCTTGTTGAAGACAACGCAATGGATGATTTGCTTATCATAGGAAATGGATGGGACCCATGGTAAGTCCACTTTTGAAGATGATCCTGAACAAAACTACTGAGGTGCAGGCTGGAACAAAATGCAAATGTTGGGAATGATTCTAGTAATTGGGGAGAAGGTTCACTGGCAAGGTGATTCCACCAATCGGATGGCTATCGAACAACTGAGAGAACGGAGGCACATCCCAGTTAACGATAACATCAGAACCTAGTGCCTAAGCGTGCTCTCAAGAACTTGAGCATTTCCATACTCATCAAGGTCTTACTAACATCCATGTCAAGGATCCTGGCAACTCAACATACCACCATGATGAATGGTGATGGATAATGCAGATGCAAAGGAAGATAACACTTCCTCAGATTTCACCTTAGCGAGGCCAAGGAAACAAAATCTGGATGATCGACCGAGAGACATTTAGCACTCCACTCCTAATGTTCTCCTTGATGTACTGGTTACCACGGTCATGCTTTAAGCATCGGCATAGCCACCAAGTAGTGGTCGGACTTCGGAATACAATAGATCCATAAGGAACAACTCCTGGAGTAAATCCTACGAAATCCTCATGGAAAGGTGGCCAAGTTTCTTCAATTGAGATACTACAATAATAGGTCTTCCAGCTGGATGTGTTGGCCACGACATCCACTTTACCGGTTATCGAGAGACCAATATTATAGTTCTTGGAAAACGCCCCAACCATCATATCTGCCTGAGATTCAGATTTGGTTGGTGTCAGGATATTCCAGACTCATCGAGTCTAGAAAGGAAAATGAAGGTTTGCAACACAATCGACGAGACGACGTTGCGAGATTCTCGGGGAATGAACTACGGTAGTAGGCTCCAAAACATGAGCCGGTTCTGCTACAAGCAGGTGAACACGTTGTCCTAGACAAGCATGGTCACCTGGTAGTCTTAAAATGAAACACTACCGAATTCAGGGGGAACCATCAACGAGGATATCGAAGTCCTTGCGTAGGTCTAACCCTTAAGAAGAAACTTCTTCTCCTTGAACAAATCAATCAGTGGCTTGGTGTGCTAGGGATACGTATAGAATGTAGATGATCAGTCTATCAGACCATAGAATACTTCGCACATGCATGACTGACTTGGGATGATTCCAGAGGAAGCAAAAACAAACTTTCTCGAATTCATGGCGGCAACTTACATCAGATGCACATGAATTAGGGGAAGTCACATCTTTCAACCGGACATATGCTTCATGTCGGGACATGAGGGCAATGCTTATAAAGTTTCCAACACTAGCTGGATGTTCAACACAATCATGGAGGAGACAAAATGCCGCTGATGGGCTCAACAGCAACTCATCAGAATTTCCATATCACTGGACTTCCACCACTATGTGAACAATGTGATAGTATTGGTCAGACCAAAGATATAATGGTGTATGCTCGAGGGACAACCGCAAGTAAGACAACATTACGAACATCATTGGTTCTGATTTGATTTGACGATAGCCCACACTCAAATCAAGGTTTGGACAAGATAATAGATACAACAACTGATCACGAGGATCAGTCGATGAATATATCATCTTTCTTCAACACACCCACACACACACAAGGATATCCCTTAGGGATGAGCTAAGTCGGACAAGTTTTCATCTTCCAACTCTCCAAGTTGTTGTTAAGCTTAACCAACTAGCTCAGGGGTATCCAACACAGATTCTTGGAGAAAAGTGGTTTATCGGAAAACCAACTTGATCACGAACTCAACATAACGGTCAGGTGACAACCTGGTAACACTTCCGAGAAGATATTCGGAAAATCATGAACCACCGGTATGTTACTAAGCTCGAGAACAACCTTGCTTTTCAGGGCAAGATGATATGATCAAAGAGTGAGGGATTGGCACAATCTTAACCCATTGATCGAAGTGTGCACCAGAAATATGGACTAGGTAGCACGTTCAATCTTAGGGTGATGATTCAATAATCAGCACACTAAGGATGAGAATATTGTCCATTAACTACCAAGCAACGGAGTTGCTAGGAGTATTGATTTCACACACCACGATTCACTTGTCATCATTCCGGCTGCAACAACACTGAAACCGAGAAATGAACAATGATGGAGAGAGTATCACTGCGTCAAGAATTCATGAGAGATGTGCAATTCTCACGATGCTCTTGACATAAAGTGGGTAATACTTTAGGGTAGAACAGAACCAAAAGCTGGATTGGCATTTTGATCTGCGGAATACAACCACTTTGACCCGATCCGAGAAATGGATGAGGTACTGGAGTTTGTTTCTCCTAGTCATTCCAAATAGAATGGCTTGACGGGCCACAGAGGTAAAAGGCACTGATAAACATGAATGCACGACTACTTCTGACTATCAAGTGATAGACGAAGGTCGGAATATAACTGAAGGGGGGGGAACAACTCAAGGAACATATAATTTTCTGAGCTGTGGAGGCATAGATTAGTGTGTCGAACGAGTTCAACATATTTCTTCCGGATAACCCATGTAGAAAGGTAGAACTGGCAGATCCATAATATAGAATGGAGAACTCATCAAGAGCACTCTGGTTGTGATCCTTTGGTTCGAGAACTTCTGCCATAAGTGGTTCATAGTATTTGGAAGAAGGAAATACTATGGACCTCGAGCATTATCGCAAAGGTTACTAATATCTTAAGGGAACTAGCAAATACTAACAACATGAAGTAGGGTGAATCTCGGGTTCAAAACCCAGGGATAGAATACCTACCACTACATGGCATCACGAGATGCTTTCGAGAATGATGGCCAGAATCATCGCACTGGGAACACAAAACATGGTTAGATTACTAGGTGGCACTCTAAGACACCTAGGGTCATAATAATAGTTCCAACATATATGTCAAGGTAACGGAGTACCTCAACTCACCATTAGTGTGGTTAATCTGACCCAAAAGGATATCAGAACAGGGGAATAGGTTTGCAAATGCATCAGACTATTTAGAAACCTGGGATGACTCGGACAGCATAACGGCTATAAATGCTCAAAATGATTTGAGACATCCTGCAAATGGTGGCATAACCACTCAGAAGCACAAAATCAAGGTTCGAGACCAACTATGAACACACAGAAGTAGTAGAAACTGAACTGGGCTTAAATCCAACAATCTTAGGCAACTACGGTTTAGTAACACGTCATCCTGATAGATAGATGAGAAGGCCTAATTCTTAATCCCCGTAGAAAAGAAGAGGTTGACTCAGATCAGATGGGCATGAGGTATAAGGAGTAAAAAGAGCCTTACGTTCCCTTCCACAATCAATTCCCTTACATAACTAAAGCATTTCTAGACTCAACTTCGACCAGTTTGGCTTGGTAATCCTACAGGCAGTCAGGCTCTGATACCAACGCTGTCGGGACCCCGATCCTAGGTCACACCGATCTAGCATGTAACACATCATATCACTTTGTGGCCTCACGCACGGTATTTCCACGGGTGCCACCTTACCTGGCCCGGGACCGTTTGCGCCTTTTGGCTCACGTATATGATAGTGTCGCTAGCATCCATATCACAAAGAACCCGGGCCGACATGGCTAGTCGTGAACCCAAAGCGGCACTACCCCATGGGGACAGGCATGCATGAATCAACCTCGAGCATGTCGGTCAACAGCGTGTGAATCCGGGCTGTAGCACTGGGCTAACAGGACTCCGGTAACCCGGGCTGTAGCAGGCTAGGCAGGACTCCGGATGTCACCGCGTGACATTTCCCCGAAGGGACAGACATAGGAACGAAGTGAAACACATGCCGGCCAGCCAAGTGTCCTGAACAGTAGGGCTGGGCTAGCAGGACTCCGGTGAACCGGGCTGTAGCGGACTACTATGGCTCGAGGAACACTAGACTACATTTCCCCATATGATAGGCTGCCAAGGATAAACAACTAGATAGTCGGATCCCACACATACCAAGCATTTCAATCATACACACAATATGCTCGATATGTGTGAATACAACATGGCATCACAACATAACTCTACAACTCAACTAATAATTCATTAGGCTCCGAAGAACCAGATATTACAAGCATGGGTCTCATGACCCAACAATCATAGCATACAAATCAAACACATGCGGAAGCTTAACATGTCTGAGTACAGACATCTATAAATGAAAAAGGCTAAGAAGCCTGACTATCTACCAAATCCTGTCGAGGGCACAAGATCGTAGCTGAGGTATCAAGCTAAACATCGAAGTCCACGCGGAACTACTAGTGAGACTGAAGTCTCTCTGCAAAACATAAATTAAGCAAACGTGAGTACAAAGGTACTCAGCAAGACTTAAATCAGAACTAAACTACATATGCATCGGTATCAACAAAAGGGGGTGGTGGAGTTTAACTGCAGCAAGCCAGCTTTGACTCGGTGGCTAACCTAAACTACGATTGCAAGCAACTCTTTGAGGTGGCGCACACGAGTCCACACATTCACCATTCAATACACCACTATGGATCCGCTCCCGTCTCCCTACGAGAAGGCCATCCATAGCACTCACGCTTATCTTGCGAGTTTTAGGGTATCCACTTTCACTTGTCTATGAACTGTTATGGGCAACCCAGAAGTCCTTTACCATGGACACGGCTATTCGAATAGATCATTTATAACCCTGCAGGGGTGTACTTCGTCACACATGTTTCCACCACTTAGCGTCTGCACACGACATGTGCTCGGCAGACTTCAAGCGAAAGCCGACGTGGGTGTAGACCACGACCTGACTAACCACACAAGTCTCTAGTCCAGGTTTATCGCCTATTCGGGTTCCATCCGCGAGGAGATCCGGCCAGAGTTTTGCTCACAGCCCCAAACGATGTGTGCAGGGTTCCCGAGACACCAAACGGGCGCCCGGTACACCGTGCCACAGTGTATCTACCGCATCATAGCCCACCCCTAGGGTCAGCGCTACGCACGGCCGCCAACACATATCCTATAAACACCAGAAACTAATTGCAACTCCTGGACAGAGGATGAGAGGGGTCAGTAAGTCGAGCGGGGTCATATTTCAGGGCCCAACGTGTGGTAGTAGCTGTTTCATGGATCACAAACACAGAACTCAGTTCCTGAGGACGGTTTCAATGAGACAACCCACCATGTACTCCTACATGGCCTCTCACCGCTACCTTTACCAAATCGTGTTCACACACTTAGCTCTCAACAGTAGGACATGTTTACACACCTCCGATTCATCCCCGGTGAATCAGACCTGACTCAACTCTAAGCAGTAGCAGGCATGACAACAAACATGAATGAGTAGGCACATCAGGGCTCAAACAACTCCTACTCATGCTAGTGGGTTTCATCTATTTACTGTGGCAATGACAGGTCATGCAGAGGATAAGGGGTTCAACTACCACAACAAATAACAGATGAATCGTTGTTGTCCTAATGCAGTAAAAGAGAGCAGGAGCGAGAGAGTGGGCTTGTATCGGAATGAACAAGGGGGTTTGCTTGCCTGGCACTTCTGAAGATATCATTGGGTCTTCATCAGTGTTAACGATCACATCGTCGGTACAACGTCTATCGAGAGGGGACAAATACCGGCAACAGAGAAAGAAATACAATCAATGCAATGCACAGTATGATGCATGATCATGACATGTCAATATGCTATGGTTTGAGCTAATGCAACTAGCTATGATTTAAATGAAGTTGGTTTGAATACAAGATTCAAATTCAAACTCCATATATGATTATTTAAATGCCCTTTATTTGTTTTGTCCAAAACAGAGGACAAACATTGTTCAAACATGCATGAAAATGGTACAGATGGATTCCTTGAATTTTTCTGATAATTTTACATATATAATTTATCTCATTTGGAGTTACGGTTGAATTTCTATGATTTTTCAAAGTTTTGGATATTTTCTGGAATTTTCTAAATAAGAATAAATCCAGAAAAGGGAGTTACTGCGTCAGCACTGCATCACTATGACGTCAGCTGGTCAACACGGTCGCCCAGAGTCAAACCTGACAGCTGGGACCCACGGGTCAGTGTAACAGGGCAGTTTGGGTGGATGACATGTGGGACCAGTCAACTGCCGCGTCAGCAAAGTCAACTCTGACGCGTGGGTCCACCGGGATTAACTTAAGTCTAACTAATTTTGTTAGGGGTCTAAATAATTCGGTGGGGTCCGGCTGTCAGTGGCAGTGAGGTGGTTAATTAGCGGGGTCATCAGTGGCTAATCGTGTGCCAGGTCACCAGCCACCGGAGTTGAACTCCGACGACCTCACAGTGCGGCGGTGGCTCGCCGGAATCGCGCCATGGGCGTCGGTTGGACGTGCCGAGGGCACCGGGCGATAGCCCTTGCTCCCGCGCATCTAGTGGAGGTAGCAGCAGGTCACGGGGTCACCGGAATCGACGCCGGCGATGAGCCCAGCGACGGCCGGCGCTACGGTGTAATCGTGTTGGGGCTAGGGGGCACATGGGGAGAAGCTGGTGCTGGCTACGGTCTCCTGGAGACGCATTGAGCGCGATGGTGTGCTCGACTTCGAGCTACAACGGCTCCAGCCACGGCGGCGATGAGGCATGGCGGCGGCGAGCTTCGGCCGTGGTGGACAGTGGGGCTAGAAGAGGAAATCGACAAAGGAGAGAGGGGTTTGGGAGCAGGAGCTCACAGTGAGTCGAACGGGAGGGTCAGCGAGCTCGGGGAGGCACCGGAGGAAGCTAATCAACAGCGACGATCTTCGGTGGCCGACGAGGGGAACGGCGGTGCAGGCGGCATCCAGGGGCTTCCGGCATCAGGCGGCTCGGTGAGGAGGAGGAGAGGGACTCGGCGGAGCTCTTGGGCAGCTCCAGGGGACGAGGGAGAGGCGATGGCCGCGGTGATGCTCATCGGCGGTGGCGGGCGCATTCGGCCGTGCGCGTGAGAGAGAGAGACAGGGGAGGGGATGAGGGCGAGGGAGAGTGCGAGAGAGGTCGGGGGCTGCGTGGCGTCGCCTGGTGCATCGAGGAGGAGCCAGGCAGGCTGGGAGGGAGGAGGTGGAGGCCTCGGGCGCGCTGGCGTCGACACGCCTCTGCCTACTGGCAGAGGTGGAAGAAGACCAAGGTGCCCCTGGTGGGCTGGCCGATTCTGCTGGGCCGGCTACAGGTAAGTGGGCCAGGTAGTCCTTTCTCCTCTGTTTTTTTGTTTTAATTTTGTTTTCTATTTATTTTGCAGTATGTTTTGACTTATTTTAAATACTAAAACACTTTATAAAATTCTGCAAACTTTTATGGGCACTATCTGATTTAAACCAGAGGCCCTGACCAAGTTTCAGAATATTTGGAGCTACCAAATATTTATAGGAATTAGTAGCTCCAATTTAAATAAGTATTGACTTAATTCAAAGGCCCAAATAATTATTTCTGTGAACCCTAAAATATTGGTTTGAATTTTTACCTCTTGCCAATATTTTTAGAGAAAACAGGAACATTTTCTTGGACTTATTTGAAGAGATTTTATCTTGATCATTTTTAAAGGGGATTTTGAGGCTTGAAAATTCCTCAATTCAAATTTCATTTGAATTTAAACATGATGCAACCACCAAGCTAGTCCAAGGACAAAGTAGGGCTAGGGATGTGACAGCCTCCGACCTCCGATTTCTCCGCCGACTGCTGGGGCCCGCCGACTGGTCTGGTACGGAGCCGATAGGCCGCGTCCGCCGCGGGCGGGTCTTGCCGGCTGCCGATTACTGTAGTCGTGCTTCTGATGACGCGGGCTTGGTCAAGGGGTCGTGGCAACAGCCCCGCCGCCTGGCGGGCGATCACTGTGGCCACTCCCCATCTCATCTTGATTAATGGCGCGTGGGCCCCGGGGGAGGGCTCTGCCGACTCCCACGGGCCGACTCCCGACGGGTCCGACTAGCGGTTCTCCCGCCGTCTCCCGAGGTCTTGCTGACTGGTGGGCCCTGCTGCCTCCGGGCCATACAGACAAGCCGTCGTCGGCGCAGGACTTGGTAGTGTGGTGCTGATGTCAGGGCCGGCCGGGCAACAATGCCACGCCGCACGGAGATCTTCCCGGGTATGGCGTGTTGTGGCCATGTCTGCCGTTGGTAAGGGGCGGAGTGGGTTTCACTGTAGCCACGCCTCTACCCCGTCCCCCTCAATGGGGTCATGGTTCGTCAGAGTCGCCGGCCGACTCCCCAAAGCCGGCTTCTCTGGAAGTCGTCCCTGGGACTCGGCCGTGAGCGGGCAGTCGGCCACCCCGCCGTCGACACCTCAGGAGACAGCTCTTCGCCCTAGGGTCTTGAGGGGCGCAGCCTGCCCCGATGTCTCGAAAGGCTATGGGACTCGGGTTGGCCTACTCGTGGCCCATTACTCCGACAGTAGTCCCTGAAGCTGGTGCGGCGCCACGGACGATCGGCCGAGAAGCCTCAGTAGTTTCTCTCTCCGGGTGCTCGACACATGGTCTTGATTGACTTCTGTCGGTCCGTCTAGAAGGAGTCGGACTTGCTCAACTCAGACTTCACTCAATTTCGACTTGCTCGGTACTTCGAACGTCGCGGCGGGATCTCAAGTGGCATGCTAGCTAAGCCTCCAGGCCGCCGCCCGTTCTTGGCCTGTCACGCGAGGGCACGTGGCCAGGCCATCCAGCCAGCCTACGCGCGCGACGGGACAGGCCCATAGGCGGGGCCCGCCACTACCGTGCCTCGGTGCCCGAGCGGATCCGCTATGGCCCCGGCGGACGGTTGGGATTCCTGTGGAGTTACTGCGCGCAGTAACTTTATGGGGATCATGGGGGCCGTGGGGTTGTGGCCGCAGTAAATCCCCACGTCCGCCCCCTCGGCTTCGCAGCCCACGGGGCTATAAGTAGGGGGAAGAGGGGGGCACGCGCGCCCCTCCTTCCCACTACCCCTCGTTCTCTTCTTCCTCGGCGCTCCTCGCTCTCGTCCTTCCTCTTCTCTTCTTCGCTCCGCCGCACGCCCAAGTTCCAACGAACACCATGGCGACAACTCGCGATGAGTTCTTCCTCCGCTGCCGCGCCTCCCCCAGTGCGCTCCGGCACTTGGGACGGTTCCGAAGTCCATGAAGACCACATCGAGTTCCTCCGCCAGACCCGTCGGCTTCCCAGCGAGGATCGTGTGTAGGTGCGTCTTGCACCGAAGGGGGAGATTTCCCCCGCCCCGCAGGAGGGCGAGCGGGTCATCTTCCGCTCGCACTGCCTGCGCGGGCAGGGGCTGCCGGCGAGCAGCTTTTTCCGGTCTTTCATGGAGTTCTACGGACTCCAGCCGCACCAATTCACCCCCAACACCGTGGTGCTGCTGCCCGCCTTCGTGGCCTTGTGCGAAGGCTTCCTCGGAGTCCTCCCCACCCTCGAGCTCTAGGGGGAGTTCTTCTTCTCCAAGCTCAGCACCCAAGCCGCAGGCGTGCCGGCTCAATGCGGCACCTTCATCGCCATGCGAAGGTCAGGAGCCGACAACCCCTTCCCCTCATTCTCGCTGATATAGTCGGTGAAGATGTGGCAGAGGTCCTACTTCTACGTCAGGAACGTCGCCACGAGGGGCGACTGGGTCAATCTGCCGGCTTTCGAAGCCGGCCCGCCGGCTGGCAGACTGCCCAACTGGTCGTACCGAGCCAGGTCGCTGACGCCTGTGGGAGCTGGCGCCATCACACGACTCCGAGTGCTGACGCAGTCGGAGGGTCTGACTGGTCCAGACCTGCTGGCCACCTTCATGTCATGCCGAGTTCTTCCACTCCAAGGCCGCCCTCACATGATATGCCAGATGAGCGGGCACGGTGACCCGAGTCGGATGTGCACCAAGGACATGCCTCACGAAGAGGTGGCCCTCATGGTGAACTACCTTTCGGACAGCAGGCTCCCGGAGGACTGGCGATTCGGCAAGGAGCCGTACTCCCGCGCCAACCCCCCGCCCGTGGTGAGTCGCCTTTCCTTTCTTTCTTTCAGATTGTCTTCTTCTTGCCGAGTTTTGTTTTGACCAGTCTGCCTTGGTTAGAATCCCCTTCTTCACCTACCAGCCGGCACCTCGGGGCCGGCCCGTGAGTTCCTCGCCGACCGGGCGGAGAGCAATTTCGACGACCCCGATCTTGGGGCGGCGACTCTGGAAGACGACGCCGAGGGAGGAGGAGGGACTGCAGGCGACTTCAGGTCTTCGGCTACCTTCGCCGACTGGCTTGAAGACAGCACCGAGGGAGAAGTCGCCCCTCGCCTTCGGCCAGGAGCCAGCCAACCTGGCGCGGGCTCTTCTGCCGCGCCGGGCGCTCCAGGCGGCGGGAAGAAGCGCAGGGCCGTGCCGACCTTGTTCGGCAGTCGGCCGAAGAAGCCCAAGTGCTCGGCTGCAGCGACCCGGCGGGACGACGCAGCCGCGAAGGCCATCCGCTTCCATAAGGAAGTGAAGAAGCCGCCGTTGGTCTCCGCGTAAGTATTCTGTCTTCAAAGTTTTATTCTTTCTTCGTGATTTGTCTGAGTCTCTGCTTGCCCCTCTTTCTTCAGGGCTCCCCTCTCTCTTGAGCGGGTCGCCACCGCCTCTGTCATGGGGTCAGCGGAGACGTCTGCCACCACTTGGCGGATTGACCCTGCTGCTGACCTCCGGCAGGTGATGGAGTGGAATGCGCAGGAGAGGCGCAACGAAGAAGAGGCCCTCCACCTGGAGAAGGCGGAGGCCGACAGGGCGGAGGCCGACAGGGCGGAGGCCGACAAGGCGGAGGCCTCCGCTAAGAAAAAACTAGCAGAGGCCGAAGCCGTCGCCGCGGTGAAGCAGCAGGCTGAGGAAGCCGCACGCCGCCTGTCGGCCTTGCTCGTCACCCCGCTAAACTCCGCGCCGCCGCCTCCGGAGCTCGCGGGGCCAACTGGAGAAGCCGGCGGGGAGAACCTTGTCAAGGAGAGGGAAGGCAGCGACCCCTCTACTCCGGTCGTGAATGTTCCGCCGCCGCCTCCGCCGTCGTCTGAAGGTGTCACGACTGGTTTTCCAATAAAAACATTTATTGAGAAACCAATCTTTGCGTCCAGTATGAGAGAAAATCCTCCTCACTGGTAGACAAATACTTGATACAATAAGCCAGTAGCATAGAATATATTACATGATTGAGCTAGGGCTGCTCAACGAATTATTACAAGCGCGCCAATAATTATGCATAATGGCGGATATAACACAATGGTGTGGTGGCATACTACTGACTCGAGGATATAGTGGTGGTGGAATAACACAATGGGTAGTGTGGTAACATGATTCTCAAACTGGCATCTCATCGAGCGTCAAAGTGAGGCTCGATAAATTTATTCGGGCTGCGGAAGCGGGTATAAAACTGAGACCAAGACCAGGGTCGCACGAGACTGACTGGGATTCCTCTAGGCGTCGAACTCGCTATCGAACTCTTCATCCATGAGATCGCCTTCGTCAGCATCTGGCCAAATCGACAAGCCAGTGAGTACTTTGAAAGTACTCGCAAGACAGTTCGGATGTAAGGTATAACAAATGCATGCATGGATGCGTCATGAATAATATTCCCAATGCACACTGATAATAATTGCACAACGAAGTAAGTACGAGGGAAATGGCGGTAGTCCGCCGGAAATCCCAAAAGAATATAAAAGAGAACCGATCGGGTGTCTGAAGCGACGCCACGAAGGGTGAACAAATAATAACAGGAAAAAATCATGCCACAGTCGGACGTCTGAGCGACATCACAGAAAGGGCTTTAAAAGAAATGCCACAGTCAGACGTCTGAGCGACATCACAGAAAGGGCTTTAAAAGAAATGCCACAGTCGGACGTCTGAGCGACATCACAGAAAGGGCTTTAAAAGAAATGCCATAGTCGGACGTCTGAGCGACATCACAGAAAGGGCTTTAAAAGAAATGCCACAGTCGGACGTCTGAGCGACATCACAGAAAGGGCTTTAAAAGAAATGCCACAGTCGGACGTCTGAGCGACATCACAGAAAGGGCTTTAAAAGAAATGCCACAGTCAGACGTCTGAGCGACATCACAGAAAGGGCTTTAAAAGAAATGCCACAGTCGGACATCTGAGCGACATCACAGAAAGGGCTTTAAAAGAAATGCCACAGTCGGACGTCTGAGCGACATCACAGAAAGGGCTTTAAAAGAAATGCCACAGTCGGACGTCTGAGCGACATCACAGAAAGGGCTTTAGTCACAAATAAACAATACTCATAATAAATATTCAGTTCATGATAATAAACAGGTTAGTCCATCCACAGGAATAACATTTAGCCGGGCTTAGTACTCATGGGATTCACTGGAGTCTCTGTCATCAAACTGATACTGTTAGTCCAAGATGATACGAAATTGGACATGGAATAGATGATTCAAGGAATATATGACTCTGCAGAGTCTGTACAAAAAAATTTCCACAGCCAACGGATTTCCGTAGTCACGAGGGACTAGTTCCGTTTATGGTTTTCAGAAGAAAACACAGCTAACCAGTACACACCCATCCTACCTCTCAATGCCAGGACTCACCCTAGACATCGTCCAAGAAAAACTTTTGAGACGGGGAGATCACAATCTCGAATAGCATGGGATCAAATTTATATATGCGCGCTCTAAGGGGTGCCCCCCTCTCGGTCCCAAACCGAAACACCCATGCCCCCTGACCGGATGACTGGCTTTAATCCAGGGCCATGGAACCATCATCCCGGCCTCTCCTTTTGGTGTGTACCAGGAAAGCGGTTTGCAACTTACTGAGCCATATTCCTTGCGGAAAACATGTGGTAGTACAGGGAAGGAAAAGGGAGGAACTGGACCGGTACGATTTGACCCTGAAGTCACATAGTCTAGCATAAGACTGGCATGCTACAACACTGCCATCTTACCCATCCTCATGCCAACACATGGCCATTTATACTCACCTCCATCCACTTATGGATCATCGAACTCACTTACTTCAACCTTTCATAAAATAACGTTCATCGGTATGCTCATCAACATGCCATGAAACTCACTACATGCAAAACATGCCAAGACACTCATCATATCAAAAGTTCAAGCATGCTTGCCTTTTTCAGAGTAGTCGGAGCCTAGCTCGGTGAAGTTCGCGGCTCCGTCACCTCCTTCGGTATCTACGGTATAAAGAAAATAAATGCACTATCATAAATACCAAGAAGTGCACAGAAAGTATTCCAAATATTTTTCAAAAAAAATATGATAAAAAACTAGACAAAAATCTGAAGAGGACAGAAAAAGAATCACTCAAAAATTCCTTTCTGTTAAAAAGTGATAAGGGTTTTAATCCAAGGACGTATCTGTAATGAAACAGAAAGTTTTCAGGGGCTAGTTTATAAAAACAGAAAGCGCTTCGGCAGAAACTACGCCAGCCCAGAGGGAAGGCGTATTTGGCAGAAGACGTTTTCAGAAAACGCTTCGCTTAGACAGAATAGAGAGGCTGACAGCGGGTCCCGCCTGTCAGGTTTAAATTTTCAAAACGGGGCGGCAGACTTTGCCGGTGCCCGAGAGCCGCGGTGGTCGCCGGCGGCGATCCACGGCGAGGTAGGGTGATCGGGGATTACCAACGTGCTCACCGTGTCCTTCCACAACGGTGGGTGGTGGTGTTGGTCGCCGGTGAGCACCACGTCGACGGCGGGCTTGACTCCGGCAGACGGTGGTTCGGGCGTTGACGGGTCTCGCCGAAGAGGGCTGCAAGGATCAAATTGAGGTGGGGGTTAGAGCATTGGGTGCAAGAGAAGGCTACGGACGAGTTTTGGGCGCCGGAGATGGCCTCACCGAAGGGAATCGAGGTGGAGGCCGAGGCGGGGCGAGGCGGCCGGAGTTGGGGGAGGAGACCTCCTCGAGGTCCTCCTGGTGGTTTGGCAGGCACTGGAGAGTTGTAGTGAAGGTGTGGGTCTCGTGAGCGAGCTTGGGGTCCTTTTTATAGGCGATCCGAGGCGGTGGCCGTGAACGGGGATCTCCGGTGAAGGTTACGGTGGCGCAGAGCTTGGTCGGGAAGGTTTAGGGAGTTGGGCGTCATCACGGCGTTCTACTGGTTCCATTTGGGTGCTAAGCGAGCTTGGACGGGGTGTTAGGGGCGAGCTCGATGGAACGGGGCGGCGTGGGCCCGTCGGCGGCAGGGAGCACGTTCCGTGCTTGCCGGGCCGCGGTGAGGGTGCCACGGGCGTGCGCTGGCATGCATGAGGACACGCGGAGGGCCAGGAAGCTTTGGGCGGCGCCAAAACGGCGTTCTGCCGTGGTGTGCCTTCTGTCGGCCGCCACGGGAGGTCCCGACGCCGCAGAAGACGCCGGCGAGGGCGGGCCAGCGCGCTACTGACGCCAGGAAGGCTCCAAGCACGCGTGTGCAGCTTCCGGACAAGAGGGGAGAGGCTGCGAGCGTCGAGCCAAAGGCACTGTGAGCATGTGCTTGTAACTCTGAAGAAATCGACACTGTAAAACTGAATTTTACTGAACTATGCCAAGAACAGTGCAGCTCAGGTGTTCGACATAATGTTTTTGGCATCTAGGGATTTTTCCTTGAGCTGAAACTTGGTGGAGTGGCCTCTCATTGCTCCAGTAGGCTGCCTGAATTTTGGTGGAATTTTTGGAGAAGTGTAGATATGAATTTCACCAAATTTGGCAAATCTGGTCCAAACTTGCAGTGAGTGAAATTTGAAATATTTGAAAAGAAGAAGAGTGGATAAAGATGGTTCTAGGTTGTGGGTACTAAAGACAATCCAGGGAAGTTGGTTTGGGATAAAAACTCAAAGGCAAAGTGACACTTGCTTTGAAAATCACTTAAGCTCAAATAAATGGCAGAAATGTTTTTGGGGAGAAAAATAATTTAAATAAAATCCAAAACTTGTTTGGACTTGTTGAGACAGAGAATTCAGATTGTTAAAAAATGGAGGGATGAATTTTGAGAAGATTTACCATAGGAGACATGGTAAACTATGGGTGTCTTCAAAAAGAAAAGAAGTCCCAAAATTCCTAGGGTTTCTTTTTTTTGAAAATAAATAAGTTTGAGAGGGAAATAACCAGAAGAAAAGCTTTCAAAATTTTTAACACCAATAATTAAAAGGAAAGGAAATCCTTGCCAAAGGTGAAAGGAAGTTTTTAAGAGGAAGGATTTTCTGAAAGAGAAATTTTTAAAGTCCCTCCTTTTGAATCCAATAAAGTTTTTGATGAAAACCAAATCAAAAATTTTGGAGTGTCACAACACCTACCCCCTTAGGAGAAATCTCGTCCCCGAGATTTCAGCTGATCCTTAAATAATTGTGGATGCTCAGTCCGAAGAAAAACCTATCTTTCCCAAGTAGCTTCACTGTCGGTGTGATTGCTCCACTGTACTCTGAAGAATTTGGTGGTCTTATGTCGGGTTCTCCTTTCAGACTCCTCTATTATTCTTATGGGACGTTCCCAATAAGTGAGGTCTGGCTGTACGTCAATGCTTTCATGGGATACTTGTTTCTCTGGGTTGCTCACGCACCTCCTCAATTGCGAGACGTGGAACACGTCGTGGACATCGGATAATTCCTTGGGTAAGTCTAGCTGGTAGGCTACCTTGCCTCTTCGTGCCATTATACAGAACGGTCCAACGAATCTTGGTGCTAGCTTCCCTTTAATCTTGAATCGTTGCAATCCTCTCATGGGAGATACTTTCAGGTATACGAACTCACCGGGCTCGAAGCTGACCCTACGATGCTTTTGATCATAATAACTCTTCTGTCGACTTTGAGCGGTCTTAAGTTGGTCTCTGATTAGCTTGACTTTTTCCTCGGCTTCTCTGAGCATGTCCGGTCCGAAGATGCGGCTGTCTCCGGTCTCTGACCAATTCAACGGGGTACGACATCTCCGTCCGTATAAAGCCTCAAATGGTGCCATTTGCAGGCTGGCCTGGTAGTTATTGTTGTATGCAAATTCGGCGTATGGCAGGCTTTCTTCCCAACTGGTTCCATATGTGAGGACACATGCTCTCAGCATGTCTTCTAAAATCTGGTTTACTCGTTCCGTTTGTCCATCGGTCTGTGGGTGATATGCGGTACTGAAGGCTAGTTGAGTTCCCAGAGCCTGTTGTAAATGCTCCCAAAATTTTGAGACGAACTGAGTGCCTCTGTCGGATATTATACTCTTCGGGACTCCATGCAGACAAACTATGCGGGTGAGATAAATCCTGGCAAGTCGCTGAGTGCTGTAGGTTGTCTTCACTGGAATGAAATGTGCCACCTTGGTTAACCTGCCAGTAATGACCCAGATGGCATCATTCCCATGCTGTGACCGAGGTAGCCCAACAATAAAATCCATTCCTATTTCATCCCATTTCCACTCAGGTATTTTGTTTGGTTGCAGTAGTCCGGCTGGTCTCTGATGCTCAGCTTTTATGCGTTGACACGAGTCGCAACGTGTAATGAAGGTGGCTATGTCCCTCTTCATACCGTGCCACCAAAATCTTTCCTGGATATCTTTATACATCTTGGTCCCGCCAGGGTGGATCGAGTACGGGGCGGTATGGGCTTCAGCTAGGATTTGCTGTTTAAGATCTTCTATGTTTGGTACGCAGAGTCTTTCTCGGTACCACAATATTCCTCCATTGTCTATGACGAACTCCGAGGCCTTGCCCATACTCACCTTTCTTTTGATGCCTTCAATGCTGGGGTGACCGGGCTGAGTTCTTTTAATTTCCTCCACAAGGTTGGGTCATATTTCCAAGTTTGATATGGTGCCTTCTGCGACCATTAACAAATTGAGCCTCGCAAATTCTTGCTGGAATTCGGGCCTCAAGCCTTGCAGATTGCTTTCGTCGGAGTTGGGGTTCCGACTAAGAGCATCGGCCACAACATTTGCCTTCCCTGGATGGTAATGGATACCAACATCATAATCTTTTACTAATTCCAACCAACGTCTCTGTCGTAAATTTAGTTCTGGCTGCGTGAAAATATATTTGAGACTTTTGTGATCTGTATATATCTCACATCGGTTCCCAAGTAAGAAATGCCTCCATTCTTTCAGTGCATGAATGACCGCTGCCATTTCTAAGTCATGAGTGGGATAATTTTCCTCATGCTTGCGAAGTTTCCTTGAAGCATAGGCGACAACCTTGCCTTCTTGCATCAACACGCATCTGAGACCCTTTTTGGACGCGTCACAAAATACTTCAAAATTCTTGTGTATGTCTGGCACAATTAATACTGGGGCTGTTGTTAATTTCCGCTTTAGCTCTTGGAAACTCTTTTCGCAGGCTTCTGTCCATTCAAACTTCTTGTCTTTCTTGAGTAACTGCGTTATAGGCTTGGCTATGGTGGAAAATCCTTCAATAAATCTGTGGTAATATCCTGCCATTCCCAAGAAACTACGTATATCTGTTACGCTGGCTGGCGACTTCCAGCCAAGTATGGCCTTGACTTTCTCTGGGTCCACTGCGATACCGTCTTGGGTTAGCACGTGGCCTAGAAAGCCTACTTGTCTTAGCCAAAATCCGCAGTTGCTGAACTTGGCATACAATTGGTGTTTTCTGAGCTCTCCTAGCACAATCCTGAGGTGATCTGCGTGCTCTTCTAGTGTTTTGGAATATACCAGTATATCATCGATGAATACCACGACGAACTTGTCCATATATTTCATAAATACTTTGTTCATGAGGTTAACAAAATATGCAGGGGCATTAGTTAATCCAAATGGCATCACTGTGAACTCATACAGCCCATATCTGGAAGTGAAGGCTGTTTTGGGGATGTCTTCCGTTCGCACTTTTAATTGATGGTATCCTGACCTTAAGTCAATTTTTGAAAATACCTTGGCCTGAGCGAGTTGATCAAACAAATCGTTTATCCTTGGCATCGGGTATTTGTTCTTAATTGTGACCATATTAAGTGCTCGATAGTCAATACACAATCTCAGTGTTCCATCCTTCTTTTTGGCAAATAAAATTGGTGATCCCCAAGGTGAGGAGCTGGCTCGAATATATCCTTTGTCCAGTAATTCTTTTACTTGCTTTTTCAATTTAACCAACTCGGATGGTGCCATTCTGTATGGTTTCTTGTATATGGGGGTGGTTCCTGGTGCGAGCTCAATGCAGAATTCTATCTCTCGGTCTGGTGGCATGCCTGGTAGCTCTTCAGGGAATACGTCTGGAAATTCACACACTACTGGAACCTTGTTTAGCTCAGAAATGTCCACCTTATTCAATCTCGGTTGTCGGGGTATTTTTCCTTCCTTGGCTGATACTTTTATTGTCTTCCCTTGGTGGTGTGTGAGAATTACGGTCCTGTTGAAACAGTCGATAAACCCCTTGTTGGTGGTCAGCCAATCCATCCCTAGGATGACATCCAGTCCTTTATTTTCCAACACAATAAGATTTGCGTGAAACTCCAATCCTTCGAACTCAATGACCACATTCTGACAGTAATTCTGAGTAACTTGCTGAATCCCAGGGGACTTGATGATCATGGATTTCTCCAAAGGAAGCATCGAAAAATTATTTTGCAAGGCAAAACTTTTCGAAATGAAAGAGTGAGAAGCTCCAGAATCAAACAAAACCGTTGCAGGTATTGTGTTGATAGGAAACGTATCGAGTACGATATCCGGAGCATTTTGTGCCTCCTCTTTGGTTACGTGGTTCAGATGACCCTTCCTGTGGTTGTTGTTGGGATTGAAATTGTTTCGCTTGGGCGCTGAATTATTGCCGCCGTTGTTCGGCCTTGGGGTTGAGTTCCTTGGCTTGGGGCACTGTTTTGCATAGTGCCCTTCTTCTCCACAAGCGTAACAAGTAACGACGGGGCGATATGTGAACTCCTTGTCCCTTGCATGAAAATTCTGGATTGGGCGTGAGACGTTGGATGAGGATTTGTGCGTCCCACCCTTTTTGAAATCTGTCTTGCTCCGTTGATTGCGAGCAAGGTTAGTCTGGTCCCTTTTTCGCTTGCGGATATCTTCCAAACTGCGTCTCTCATTTTCCAGAGTAATGGCTTTGTCCACCAGTGTTTTAAAATCAGGAAAAGTGTGCACGACCAGTTGGCATTTAAGCGCGGGCGCCAAACCGTCAAGGAATTTCTCCATCTTCTTGCTTTCAGTCATACGCTCTTCATTGGCGTAGCGGGATAATAGTGTAAATTGACTGTTGTAATCTGCCACTGTCAAGTTCCTTTGTTTGAGGTCATCGAACTCTCTCTTCTTGATTTTCATAATACTCTTAGGAATGTGTGCACCGCGGAAACCTTCCTCGAAATCATCCCAGGTTATGTCACCTTCGTTTGGATGCATATGCAGAAAATTCTCCCACCAAGATGTGGCTGCTCCTGTAAGATAGTGTGGAGCATACAGTACCTTCTCGGAATCTGAACATTTTGCAATAATTAATTTCCTCTCCATGTCCCGAAGCCAGTCCTCGGCTTCAAGAGGCTTGTCAGTATGTGAAAATGTTTGGGGACGCGTCTTCTGCAGCTCGGATAACTTGGAATGCTGCGGATACTGTCCATGGTAATTTCCCATGTTAATGACTTGGTTCATCATTTCATGATGTTGTTGCTGACTCTGTTCATAAAGGCGGCACATTTGAGAAAGTGCCGTGTCACTGCCCTGTTGGCTCGACTGCCCTTGCGAGAAATTGTTGCCTGGTTGAGTGTCCAAATTTTCCTCTGGCGGAGTAGGCACGGAGCGTGTCCAAGGACGAGACATTTTTCACTCTGGGGATATATTTTATAAAACTCATAAGAAATATGAAGATGGTCGTCAAAAACAACTCCAAAAAGAAAAATGCACAATGATGGCAATCAATTTAAAAGTCCAAGATCACTTAAGAAAAACAATTTGATTTGCGCACGGAGAAGGACTGCTCATTACATATCTTACACGCGGGCGATAATTATACAGTACATCACTCAGGATATGCGTTCATAATCCTGACATGTTATTTAGGCTAGTTCACTCCTCCTGTTCTACATGATGCGCAAACAAACTACTCCTCACAACACATCTTACAAAGCGGTACATCGCATGACGGGCAAACGCACTCAGCCGGAAATGTCGATGATCTCCTTGGCCCTGCCGAGAGTGAGGCGTAGTGAGGCTAGGGATTCAACCTCCTCCTCACTAATAGGATCCAGACGAGAAGAGCCGCGTCGGGTAGATGGAACTGGTGCCAGGGGCGGAGCAACACGAATAGGAGTAGGCACAACGGGTGGTGCAGTGCGTGCTGGAGTGGGCGCAAAGGCCTGGTTGATCCTTCCGGTGGTAGGCAGGTGATGAGTAGGTGCATGCGATGCTGAAGACGTGACAAAAGTCAGTGGCGGTGCCATGAGCAGGAGCTCCCTCCTGTTGGCGGCACAGCCATGGACTGCGTCCATGCGGGCAGCCACGAAGTCGTCCACCAGGTTGTGGAAGGCTGCCTCCAGAGTCCGGAGATACTCAATAAGCATCTCAAAAGCCTCGTCTCGTTCTCCTCTGGGGTAGGAGAATGTGTAGTGGCAGGTGTAGGGCACATGGCATGGAAGATAACGGTAGCGACGAGTCTTCATCGCGGGAAGGACATCCCTGAGGCGGGCTATCGCCTCACGGGCTGCCATCTGCATAGCATGCCTCTCCGTAGGCATGGCTCTTCCCACAAACAGGTAGCGGCGTAGCTCACCACGCCCTCCCTTGAACTGCACCGTGGCCTGGTGCATGGTCAGACCGTCGTTGACTCTGTGCTGGCGGAGTGTGAAGACTGGGCGCACGAATGGCCCCATCGCGACCTGAACGATGAAGGAGAGAAGCTTGACGAACCCATCGGGCATGTTGGCGAAGGTCTGAGACTCGCAGTCGTTGTCGGCCATCTACAAAAGTAGGCAAAAATCCTGAATGGTCAGATCATAAATTTGTGCTGACTGTCAAAAGATGACTACCATTGCAAAAATATAAATTAGCTCTATTATGCTAATAACCGATTAGCGATCGCACCTAGTGGCTTCCTACAGTCAGCCTGGCTCTGGTACCAAGCTTGTCACGACCGGTTTTCCAATAAAAACATTTATTGAGAAACCAATCTTTGAGTCCAGTATGAGAGAAAATCCTCCTCACTGGTAGACAAATACTTGATACAATAAGCCAATAGCATAGAATATATTACAGGGTTGAGCTAGGGCTGCTCAACGAATTATTACAAGCGCGCCAATAATTATACATAATGGCGGATATAACACAATGGTGTGGTGGCATACTACTGACTCGAGGATATAGTGGTGGTGGAATAACACAATGGGTAGTGTGGTAACACGATTCTCAAACTGGCATCTCATCGAGCGTCGAGGTGAGGCTCGATAAATTTATTCGGGCTATGGAAGCGGGTATAAAACTGAGACCAAGACCAAGGTCGCACGAGACTGACTGGGATTCCTCTAGGCGTCAGACTCGCTATCGAACTCTTCATCCATGAGATCGCCTTCGTCAGCATCTGGCCAAATCGACAAGCCAGTGAGTACTTTGAAAGTACTCGCAAGACAGTTCGGATGTAAGGTATAACAAATGCATGCATGGATGCGTCATGAATAATATTCCCAATGCACACTGATAATAATTGCACAACGAAGTAAGTACGAGGGAAATGGCGGTAGTCCGCCGGAAATCCCAAAAGAATATAAAAGAGAACCGATCGGGTGTCTGAAGCGACGCCACGAAGGGTGAACAAATAATAACAGGAAAAAATCATGCCACAGTCGGACGTCTGAGCGACATCACAGAAAGGGCTTTAAAAGAAATGCCACAGTCAGACGTCTGAGCGACATCACAGAAAGGGCTTTAAAAGAAATGCCACAGTCGGACGTCTGAGCGACATCACAGAAAGGGCTTTAAAAGAAATGCCATAGTCGGACGTCTGAGCGACATCACAGAAAGGGCTTTAAAAGAAATGCCACAGTCGGACGTCTGAGCGACATCACAGAAAGGGCTTTAAAAGAAATGCCACAGTCGGACGTCTGAGCGACATCACAGAAAGGGCTTTAAAAGAAATGCCACAGTCAGACGTCTGAGCGACATCACAGAAAGGGCTTTAAAAGAAATGCCACAGTCGGACATCTGAGCGACATCACAGAAAGGGCTTTAAAAGAAATGCCACAGTCGGACGTCTGAGCGACATCACAGAAAGGGCTTTAAAAGAAATGCCACAGTCGGACGTCTGAGCGACATCACAGAAAGGGCTTTAGTCACAAATAAACAATACTCATAATAAATATTCAGTTCATGATAATAAACAGGTTAGTCCATCCACAGGAATAACATTTAGCCGGGCTTAGTACTCATGGGATTCACTGGAGTCTCTGTCATCAAACTGATACTGTTAGTCCAAGATGATACGAAATTGGACATGGAATAGATGATTCAAGGAATATATGACTCTGCAGAGTTTGTACAAAAAATTTCCCACAGCCAACGGATTTCCGTAGTCACGAGGGACTAGTTCCGTTTATGGTTTTTCGGAAGAAAACACAGCTAACCAGTACACACCCATCCTACCTCTCGATGCCAGGACTCACCCTAGACATCTTCCAAGAAAAACTTTTGAGACGGGGAGATCACAATCTCGAATAGCATGGGATCAAATTTATATATGCGCGCTCTAAGGGGTGCCCCCCTCTCGGTCCCAACCGGAAACACCCATGCCCCCTGACCGGATGACTGGCTTTAATCCAGGGCCATGGAACCATCATCCCGGCCTCTCCTTTTGGTGTGTACCGGGAAAGCGGTTTGCAACTTACTAAGCCATATTCCTTGCGGAAAACATGTGGTAGTACAGGGAAGGAAAAGGGAGGAACTGGACCGGTACGGTTTGACCCTGAAGTCACATAGTCTGGCATAAGACTGGCATGCTACAACACTGCCATCTTACCCATCCTCATGCCAACACATGGCCATTTATACTCACCTCCATCCACTTATGGATCATCGAACTCACTTACTTCAACCTTTCATAAAATAACGTTCATCGGTATGCTCATCAACATGCCATGAAACTCACTACATGCAAAACATGCCAAGACACTCATCATATCAAAAGTTCAAACATGCTTGCCTGGTTCAGAGTAGTCGGAGCCTAGCTCGGTGAAGTTCGCGGCTCCGTCACCTCCTTCGGCATCTACGGTATAAAGAAAATATATGCGCTATCGTAAATACCAAGAAGTGCACAGAAAGTATTCCAAATATTTTTCAAAAAAATATGATAAAAAACTAGACAAAAATATGAAGAGGACAGAAAAAGAATCACTCAAAAATTCCTTTCTGTTAAAAAGTTATAAGGGTTTTAATCCAAGGACGTATCTGTAATGAAACAGAAAGTTTTTAGGGGCTAGTTTATAAAAACAGAAAGCGCTTCGGCAGAAACTATGCCAGCCCAGAGGGAAGGCGTATTTGGCAGAAGACGTTTTCAGAAAACGCTTCGCTTAGACAGAATAGAGAGGCTGACAGCGGGTCCCGCCTGTCAGGTTTAAATTTTCAAAACGGGGCGGCAGACTTCGCCGGTGCCCGAGAGCCGCGGTGGTCGCCGGCGGCGATCCACGGCGAGGCAGGGTGATCGGGGATTACCAACGTGCTCACCGTGTCCTTCCGCAACGGTGGGTGGTGGTGTTGGTCGCCGGTGAGCACCACGTCGACGGCGGTCTTGACTACGGCGGACGGTGGTTCGGGCGTTGACGGGTCTCGCCGAAGAGGGCTGCAAGGATCAAATTGAGGTGGGGGTTAGAGCATTGGGTGCAAGAGAAGGCTACGGATGAGTTTTGGGCGCCGGAGATGGCCTCACCGAAGGGAATCGAGGTGGAGGCCGAGGCGGGGCGAGGCGGCCGGAGTTGGGGGAGGAGACCTCCTCGAGGTCCTCCTGGTAGTTTGGCAGGGTTCTGGAGAGGTGTAGTGAAGGTGTGGGTCTCGTGAGCGAGCTCGGGGTCCTTTTTATAGGCGATCCGAGGCGGTGGCCGTGAACGGGGATCTCCGGTGAAGGTTACGGCGGCGCAGAGCTTGGTCGGGAAGGTTTAGGGAGTTGGGCGTCATCACGGAGTTCTACTGGTTCCATTTGGGTGCTAAGCGAGCTTGGACGGGGTGTTAGGGGCGAGCTCGACGGAACGGGGCGGCGCAGGCCCGTCGGCGGCAGGGAGCACGTTCCGTGCTTGCCGGGCCGCAGTGAGGGTGCCACGGGCGTGCGCTGGTATGCATGAGGACACGCGGAGGGCCAGGAAGCTTTGGGCGGCGCCAAAACGGCGTTCTGCCATGGTGTGCCTTCTGTCGGCCACCACGGGAGGTCCCGACGCCGCAGAAGACGCCGGCGAGGGCGGGCCAGCGCGCTACTGACTCCAGGAAAGCTCCAAGCACGCGTGTGCAGCATCCGGACAAGAGGGGAGAGGCTGCGAGCGTCGAGCCAAAGGCACTGTGAGCATGTGCCTGTAACTCTGAAGAAATCGACACTGTAAAACTGAATTTTACTGAACTATGCCAAGAACAGTGCAGCTCAGGTGTTCGACAGAATGTTTTTGGCATCTAGGGATTTTTCCTTGAGCTGAAACTTGGTGGAGTGGCCTCTCATTGCTCCAGTAGGCTGCCTGAATTTTGGTGGAATTTTTGGAGAAGTGTAGATATGAATTTCACCAAATTTGGCAAATCTGGTCCAAACTTGCAGTGAATGAAATTTGAAATATTTGAAAAGAAGAAGAGTGGATCAAGATGGTTCTAGGTTGTGGGTACTAAAGACAATCCAGGGAAGTTGGTTTGGGATAAAAACTCAAAGGCAGAGTGACACTTGCTTTGAAAATCACTTAAGCTCAAATAAATGGCAGAAATGTTTTTGGGGAGAAAAATAATTTAAATAAAATCCAAAACTTGTTTGGACTTGTTGAGACAGAGAATTCAGATTGTTCAAAAATGGAGGGATTAATTTTGAGAAGATTTACCATAGGAGACATGGTAAACCATGGGTGTCTTCAAAAAGAAAAGAAGTCCCAAAATTCATAGGGTTTCTTTTTTTTTGAAAATAAATAAGTTTGAGAGGGAAATAACCAGAAGAAAAGCTTTCAAAATTTTTAACACCAATAATTAAAAGGAAAGGAAATCCTTGCCAAAGGTGAAAGGAAGTTTTTAAGAGGAAGGATTTTCTGAAAGAGAAATTTTTAAAGTCCCTCCTTTTGAATCCAATAAAGTTTTTGATGAAAACCAAATCAAAATTTTTGGAGTGTCACAGAAGGCGCGCAAGGCGAGCAGCCAGCGGACCCTCCGGTGCCGCCGACCGAAGACGAGGCCGTGGCGAGGCTACTCCTCCAAGTCGGCTCGCCAACGCGCCGTCGTCTGGAGAAGGCGACTTTGGCACCCCGCCCCCTGGAAGCCAGCACCGCCAGCTCGGCGGCCCCAGACGCCGAGGCGACGAGCGCCGCACCTATTGGGTGGGTGCGAGGTGGCGGCATGGGGCCGCTGAACCGGGCGCTCCTGGACATCCAGGCGAAGCTCCGTGCTAAGGGCGACGCTCTCCAGAGTTGCACCAAGGCGTTCCTAGCGTCGTGGGCAGCCGTCCGGGTATGTCTTTTTCTTTGGTCTTTGTTTTCTTGCTCCTCTCTGTGGGGGCGCGCCAGCACACCCACTGGGTGTAGTCCCCGAGTTTCGGGCCGGCTGCTGAGCAGGCGGCCCGAAACTCCAATTGATGAACTTCTGGGTACTAACTTTGTCTGAAATGCTTGTCGCGGGATTACCACAACCTCCACGTCACTGCCTTCAACCGTAACGTTGAAGAGCTGGGCAAGCGGACTGCCGACTTGGCGAAGAGCCGGAGTATGTCCTTTTTCTTCTCTGCGGGGGCGCGCTAGCGCACCCGCGGGCTGTAGTCCCCGAGATTCGGGCCGACTGCTGAGCAGTCGGGCCGGATCTCCCCGGCGACCTACTTTATTGACGACTGTTATCTTTCTTCCTTTCCTTCAGGAGCCAACGCTGCTCTTCAACAGCAGCTGAGCGAAGCCAACTCCGCCATGCGCGCCAAAGGGGAGGAGTGCAGCAAGCTCGCCACAGAGCGCGATCTGCTGGCCACTCAGTTGGCAGAGCAGAAGGAGCTGCTTGTGAAGTCGCAGAGGGAGGCGGAGCAGACGGAAACCACCCTCTTGGCCGAGTTCGCGAGCGAGCGCTCCTCCTGGTCTGACAAGGAGGCGCTGCTGTCCTCCGGCTTCCATGAGATTGAAGACATCGTTGATGGTGAGTCTCTTTATTTTCTTTCCTCGAGCTGCTGATTTAAATCGTGCCGACTCCTGGTTTTTGACTTGCTTCTTCGTTTCTTCATGTCTGTGCAGACTTCTTCCCTGGGCAGTCGCAGGCCGCCATCCAAGCCATCGAGGCTGACCATGAGAGTCGGAGGGCGGAGGGCGCCGAGATCGCCGTCGATGCCCCCCGAACTCTTGACGAGCACATCCTGAGCATCGAGGCTCGCCTCCGGCCGGCTCACCGGATGCTGCGCCGGCTCCAGCGCGTCGGTGCCCAGGCGATCGCCGCCCTTTGGCCGGATATGCAGGCTCCACGCACCCCCAGCCTAACGGCCAACTGGCTGGAGGTCGCGGTTGTTCGTCATGAGGCCTGGAAGGGCTCTTCGGCCCGGGCTGGAGCGCGCCGGGCCTTGGAGTTCGTCAAGGCGTGGTACCCGGGGCTGGATCTAGACCGGTTGGCCATGCTTCGGTCGGAGGCCCAGCCGGAGCTGGCGGCTGCGGAAGATGCCCTCATCAAACATGCTGCGGCGATCACCGAGTACACCGACACCATAATCTTCGTCCTCGAGCGGTCTGAAGACGGCGAGGAGGTACCACCGGAGTGGTTTGGGATGAACCCAGACTACGGCGAAGACTCGGCGGAGGTGATTGACTCCAGCGTCGAGGAGGAGGACGAAACGGAGGATGGAGGCGAGGCGGAGGCCCAGAAGACGGAGCAGACGGCCAGCCTCAGCCCGACCGCGCCTCCAGCAACGAGCCGCGCGCGACCGCGCCAACTGCTGCCGGAGGTGATCAAGCCGAGACTAGCCAGCCGGCTGCCCCGACGCCTGATGCTGGCGCCTCCTCCGACCCTCTGAATCCGTCTGCCGCCTCCTAAGCTGCCGCTGTATCTTTTATTTTATCTGCTTCAGTAGTCTTTGAAGAACTTATTAATTCGCACAATTCCACCCGCGGGGTGTATTTTGAACCTCTACTCGACAATTCGGCCAAGGGCCTATGTTATGTAAATATATATGTATATATATATATATATCTTTTCTTGGTCATTGCTCTTTTGGCTTTTTCCTTTGCCGCTTTCACTTAGTTGCCTACCATGCCAATCGGACAGCCGCTCTGCGGACTGTTTGCTGGATCAAGTGCTAGGCTACTTTGGGAAAGCAAGTACTTAGCCGATTTCAAGATTGTTTGAGCAAGTTGGATTGAAGACGACAATCCGACTGTCCGAGAGTCGGTTTGTGAGAGAGGCTGGAAGCCGCCTTGAGCTATGTTTTATGCATTGAGTCCTTAGCCATTTTTCATGCGAATGCCCATTCTACCTTACTGCTGCCCACCGTACAGTCGCTCTGCGAGCTGCGGCTTCTGGCAGGAGACGGCTTAGGCATTTACACACTACGTGTCCGACTGCAGGAAGCATTTCATAGTGCAAGGCGGCAAGTCCCCGAGCCGACTTGTCGAGCCCGGTGCCAAGCGGCATGACAAAGAGTAACATACTTGTAGGCATAATTGTTATCATACAGACAAAAGAGGGCAGTCCCCGAGCTCGTCTCGAGGGGCCCGAAGTCTTTGATACTTAAATACAAAATGTAGCATGGTACATACTGCATCAACTGTAAAATCTTCGGAGGAGATTTGCATTCCATGGCCGCTCTGTCTCCTTGCCAGAGTCGTCCCTCTTGCGTGCTCGGGGCTTCTGAGCGTCGATCAGGTAGTAGGAATCGTTGCCCGGTACTTTGCTGATGATGAAAGGGCCTTCCCAAGGCGCCGATAGCTTGTGCTGGCCGGCTATTCGCTGGATCAGCCGGAGCACAAGTTCGCCTTCTTGGAAAGATCTTGGCTTGACCTTCCTATTGTGGTATCGGGGCAGGCTCTGCTGGTAGATGCTGGACCGGCTGAGTGCCAATAGCCGGCCCTCTTCCAGCAGATCGACGTCGTCTTGTCGTGCTTCTTCTGCTTCCTCCTCGGTGTACATGGTGACTCGTGGGGAGTCAAACTCTATGTCCGTTGGGATGACGACTTCGGCACCATAGACGAGGAAGAAGGGCGTGAAGCTGGTTGACTTGTTTGGAGTCGTGCGTAGACTCCAGAGGGCGGCTGGCAGCTCATCGAGCCAGCAGCCAGCCGAGCGCTCCAGAGGCTCGATCAACCGAGGCTTGATACCGGACAGGATGACGCCGTTTGCTCGCTCCACTTGGCCGTTTGACTACGGATGGGCGACGGATGCTAGGTCCAGTCGGATGCCCTGTGTTGCGTAGAAACAGGCCAAGGCGCCTTTGGCAAAATTTGTGCCATTGTCGGTGATGATGCTGTGTGGTATGCCGTACCGAATTGTGATATCGGTGATGAAGTTCACGGCAGTCGGGCCATTCAGTTTCTTAATTGGCTTCACTTCCACCCACTTGGTGAACTTGTCCACTGCGACAAGTAGGTGAGTTAAACCACCTCGTGCTGTCTTGAATGGTCCCACCATGTCTAGACCCCAAACTGCGAAAGGCCAGGCAATGGGGATGATCTTGAGTGCAGAAGCCGGCTGGTGCGGCTTGGAGCTGAACTTCTGGCACCCTTTGCATCTTTGGACCAACTCCTTGGCCTCTTCCAAGGCAGTCGGCCAGAAGAAACCGTGCTGAAAGGCTTTGGCGACGAGTGCTCTTGAAGACACATGGTGGCCGCATTCACCTTGATGGATGTCTTTGAGAATCGCCTGGCCTTGCTCTGGCTCTACGCAGTGCTGGTAGACACCAGTGACGCTGCGCCTGACCAGCTCTCTGTTGATTATGGTATAGGCTGCCGCCCGGCGTTGTACTTGCCGAGCTGAGGTCTCATCAGTTGGTAGCTCTTTGTTTACCAGGAATTTGAGGATGGGTTGGGCCCATGAGGGTGCTGCTATTTCTTCGACTACCAGAACTGCAAATTGGACGAGGGCGGCTAGGCTGGGAGGCGGCGGGCTGGAGTCAACAGCCGCTTGCTGGGTTGATGAAGTCCCCAGGCCGACTGGCGCGGTCCTTGGGCCGAGTTCTGGAATCTTCGAGTCCGCCACCGCAGTCCCCGGGCCGGGCTCGACTGTGGCAGCTTTGGAGTCGCCCGCCAAAGTCCCCGTTCCGTATGCCGAAGCTCTGGAGTCGGATCCGCCGTCTTCGGGAGGAGCCGGCACAAAAATGGAGTCTGATTCTGGTGAAGGCTTGACGGACGGCTTGAGGAGGCGTTGAAGGGTGACGCCAGATGGTATTGCTTGGCGGGTAGAGCCGATTCGTGCCAAGGCGTCTGCTTGGTCGTTGTCGTTTCTTGGCACATGGAGGAACTCGCACCCTTCGAAATACCCACTGAGTTGCTGCACGAGGAAACGGTAGCTCGCCATGTTTGCGTCTTTCGCGTCCCAGCCGCCAGATGACTGCTGGACCACTAAGTCCGAGTCGCCATAACGCAAGATCCGGCGGATGCCAAGTTCTTTGGCAAGCCGGAGCCTGTGAATGAGCGCCTTGTACTCGGCAACGTTGTTGGAGGCGGCAAAATGGATTTGCAGTGCATATTTGAGCTTGTTGCCTTTGGGAGAGGTGAGGACGACGCCGGCTCCCAAGCCGGTGTGCATCTTGGAGCCGTCGAAGTGCATCCGCCAATGGGTGGAGTCAGGTGCTGGAGGCAGATACTAGGTCTCGGCCCAGTCGACGAGGAAGTCGACCAGTGCTTGTGATTTGATAGCGGTGCGGGGCTGGTAGTAGATGGTGTAAGGAGCCAACTCTATGGCCCACTTGGCCACTCGACCAGAGGCATCTCGGCTACTGATGGTCTCGGCAAGTGGAGCCGTGCAGACCACTGTGACTGGATGCTCTTGAAAGTAAGGCTTCAATTTCTTGGCAGCAAAGTGCATGCCATACCACATCTTTTGGTAGTGGGGGTAGTTCTGCTTGGAGGTCGACAGTACCTCGCTCAGGTAATATACTGGTCTCTGGACAGGTAGCGCCTTGCCTTCCTCCTTGCGCTCTACTACAATGACTGTGCTGACTACTCGGCTGGTGGCGACGATGTATAGGAGCATAGGTTCCTTGGGAGTCGGAGCCGCCAGGACGGGTGGAGTAGTCAGCATCTTCTTCAACTGGTGGAAAGCTTCGTCCGCTTTATGGTTCCACTCGAAAAAACTGGTCTTCTTCATGAGTTGGTATAAGGGGAGGGCGTTTTCGCCCAGCCGACTGATGAATCGGCTGATGGATGCTAAGCAGCCGGTGAACCTCTGCACATCCAGCAGTCGGCTGGGTACCTCCATTCTCTCAATGGCCTTGATTTTTACTAGGTTGCATTCTATGCCACGCTCAGAGACCAGGAAACCTAGCAGCTGGCCGGCTGGTACTCCGAAGACACACTTCTCGGGGTGAGCTTGATCTGGAATCAGCGTAGGTTCTCAAAGGTCTCCTTGAGGTCTTCCAACAGTGTTCCCCGCTTTTCCTTCTTCACCACCACGTCATCTACGTAGACGTGGGCGTTCCTGCCGAGCTGCTTGAGGAGACACTTCGGCATGCAACGCTGAAAGGTGGCGCCGGCATTTCTCAAGCCGAACATCATGGTGAGGTAGCAGAATGCTCTAAACGGCGTGATGAAGGCAGTCTTCAATCTGTCAGCCGGGTTTAGCTTGATCTGGTGATATCCTGAGTATGCATCCAAGAAACTCAACAGCTCGCATCCGGCTGTGGAGTCTATCACCTGATCGATTCTTGGTAGAGCAAATGGGTCCTTGGGGCAGGCCTTGTTGAGGCTCATGTAGTCAATACACATTCGCCACTGCTTGTTCTTCTTTAGCACCAGGACCGGATTTTCCAGCCACTCTGGAAAGAAAACTTCCATAATGAAGCCGGCCGCTAGGAGTCGGGCTATCTCTTCTCCGACGACTCTTCTCTTCTCTTCTGATAAGCGGCGCAGGGGCTGCCTGACCAGCTTTGCATCAGATCGAACATGTAACTTGTGCTCGACAAAATCCATCGGTACACATGGCATGTCTTTGGGAAACCATGCGAAGATGTCCCGATTCTCACGGAGGAAATCGACGAGCTCGCCTTCCTATTTGCTGTCGAGGTTTGCGCCTACGACGGCGTACCTCTCTTGGTGCTCTGGATCCAAGGGTATCTTCTTTGTCTCTTTGGCCAGCTTGAACAAACCTTCGGCTTCCGACTCCTTTGGGTCGGGCGATATCTCCGGCTGCTTGCCGGTCATCGCCACAACTCGTTCGAGGAGTCGCTTCTCGGCCGCGATTACCAGGGACTCGGCCAACCGATTGCTCTTGGCCGCGCAAGCGGACGACCTCCAGTAGTCGCCGGCCACAGCCAGAATTCCCCTGGAACTGGGCATCTTCATCTTGAGGTAGGCGTAGTGGGGGACCGCCATGAACTTGGCCAAGGCGGGTCGCCAAGCAACGCATGGTATGGGCTCTCAAGGTCCACCACCTCAAACCAAACGGGCTCTCTTCGGAAGTGATCTTCATCCCCAAAGAGAACGTCAATCAAGATCTTGCCAATTGGTGAGCAGGAAAGCCCAGGAACAATGCCGTGGAACACAGTCTGGCTGTTCTGAAGCTGTCTTTGCTTGATTCCTAACTTCTCCATGGTGTCCTTGTACAGGATATTGATGTTGCTGCCCCCATCTATCAGAACTCGCGAGAAACGCGTGGCCCGTTTGTCCGTGGCAAAGGCGGCATCACTTCTGGGTGGTCAGCCCTGCTCTAGCTGATGGGCCTCTCAGACCAGTGCATGAACTCTGGCGTCTCTGAGGCTACTGCGTTCACCTCTTGTCACTGCAGCCGCCTGCTGCGTCGATAATCAGCCACACTGGTGAACACCACATAGGCTCCATGCTCTTCAGGGTATTCGTCTTGTACTGCGCCGACTGGCCTGACTGCCGGCTGCTGGGGCGGAGGCGGAGGCGGCTGCCCAGCAGGCGGGGGTGGCAGGAGGCCGTCTCCATTGGCGATCCTGGTGAGCCAGTGGCACTTTTGGGTGGTGTGATTCGACGGCTTCGCGCTGCTGTGGAATTTGCAAGGTCCGTCCAAGGTCTACTCATAGGAGAAGACCGGCAACCAATTCGGCTTGCCGCCTTTCTGTCGCTTGGGCGGAGGCTGCTCTTCTGGCTGCTGGGCTTCAACGGTCGCGACCTGCCGGCTGCTGGAAGCCGGCTGCGGGGCCTTGCGCTTGTTGTCGCCGGCCGGCGTCTGCCGCCGGAGTTCTTGGAGCCTGAGGAGCTACTTTGCCAGTCGTGCTGATTTGAATTTCCGCCTTCATGGAGGAGTCGGCCGTGGCGACTTGTCCGCTATGACCAGGAGCTCGTCGAGGATTTCTGGCTCATCGCAGAGGAGCTTGTGCTTGAGGAGGGTGCCTTCTCGGCACCCGGCTGTGAAGAACTCGATGGCCTGCACCTCGTGCATGCCCTCGCAAGAGTTCCGGAGCTCAGCCCAATGCGTGAGGTAGTCGCGAGTCGACTCGTCAGGACCTTGCACGCACAAGGAGAGCTGACGAGGCTTGGGAGGACGCTTGTACGTGCTGGTGAAGTTGCGGACGAACGCTTCGGTGAAGTCGGCCCAGTTGTTGATGTTGCGGGGCTTTAGGCTGTTCAGCCATGTCCGGGCCGTGCCCTAGAGCATGAGCGGAACGTACTTTACGGCGACACGCTTGTTGCCGTTTGCTATGCTGATAGTCGTGGAGTAGTCGACTAGCTAGTCTTCCGGCTTCACGGAGCCGGTATACTTGGGCGTGTCTGTTGGGAGCATGAACCCTCTAGGAAAGGGCTCGTCCCGAATGCGGGGCCCCAAACAAGGCGGACCCAGCTCGTCTTCTTCTTCCAGCGCTAGGGACCGGTGAAGTCGGTCGATCCGGTGGCGGGCATCATTCTCTCCAACCCCCTCTCGGCGGCCGAGGCGGTCACCGAGAGTCGGATGGTCAACTAGCGGCGGGGAGACTCGCCTCTCCTTGCGGGAGGGGGAGGCGGACAGTCGTCCCTTTGTTCCACTGCTCTCGGGCGGCCATCTCGGTCGCGCTCTATGGTAATGTGAGTCCGACTGTGGCTGACAGCCGGCTCCTTGTCCTTTCTTCCTCGGGCGCTGCCAGTCGGTGTCCGAGACATCGCGCCTTGATCTCGATGTGGGTCGTCATTTGGCCGCTGCGGCGCCTCCGTGCGGCAGCCGGCCTCGTTCTGCGCGGCGGCCGCGTTGAGGAGCCGCTGGACTCGCTCCATCATGAGGCGGCGTTCTTCGCCCTCGAAATTGTCCAGCTCTTCCGCCGCTGCCTAGGCGGCTCGGATGTTCTCCGCCGGTGTAGCGTACACGGGGTGGCTAGCCCCAAAAAGGCTGGTGATGGCTGTGCCGCGCTGCTGGACCGCGCCAAGGCGGCTGGGCCCTGCCGGGGCCGGCGAGCCGCCAATGGCGCGATCCATCTCCTGCTGGTAAGCTTCTGACAGGCGTCTCATGCTGGCCAGCTTCTTCGCGCCTTCGATGAGCTGAAGGCGGCGCGCTTCTAACGTCTCTGCATCAGCATCTTCCGGAATGGGCGCGGCTAGGTCTTGCAGCGCTGCGCCGAGTGAGTCGGGCGCCCCTCTGCTAGGGAACTTGTCATGACTGATGACTAGCACCTCAATGACGGTGCTTCCGTCGCTCTCTGCGTGGGGGAGAGGTTCGTCGTAGACCACCACATTGGTGGGGAACGCGTCGATCGACGTGGTGTCGGAGTCGACTAGCATCGGGTCAGTGGAGCCTACGGACTCCAAGTCTACGGCAGGCTCACCGGAAACGTGGAGTTGATCGAGGAGGCCCGCGAGGAGGTTCTCGGGGCCGCCTGCGCCTGCGTCAGACGCAGGTTCGTCGGAGAGGTGAACCTCGCCGACAAGTTCGGCCAAGGAGCTGGCTGCGCAGGCGATCTCAACGCCGCGCAGCGCGTCGATGCAAACTTCGCCTGGCGTGCCGGGCTGGCTGCACTCGCCAAGGAGGAAAAGGGTTCCCGTCCAGAACATATCTCCGGACGGCGGTGCACCAGGCCCCATGGTCGGCGCCAAATGTCGGGGGTTTGGAGCGACATATGCCAACGGATGGCTTATCATGGTGGGGGCGAGTAGAACGTCGCCGGTGCCTGGAAACGGGATGAGGCGAAGACATGCATGCCGGCGAATCTTACCCAGCTTCGGGGCTCTCCGGGGAGATAATACCCCTACTGCTGCTCTGCGGGGTCTCCGCATGATCACTATGGTCAAGTGTTTACACGGTTGCTCCTTGAGCTGTGTCTGGTGGTAGAAGAGGGCAAGGCTAGCTCTCTCCTTCTATCTGGTATGGTATAGAACTACTGGGATCCAACCCTTTGCATGGGTGCCCTGGGGGTTTATATAGGCCTACCCCCAGGGGTACAATGGTAATTCGTTTGGGCATGGGCCCATCCGTTAGTGCCTCCGACCTCTGACTTCTCCACCGACTGCTGGGGCCCGCCGACTAGTGGGCCCCGCCGACTGGTCTGGTACGGAGCTGACAAGCCGCGTCCGCCGCGGGCGGGTCTTGCCAGCTGCCGATTACTATAGCCGTGCTTCTAATGACGCAAGCTTGGTCAAGGGGTCGTGACAACAGCCCCGCCGCCTGGCGGGCGATCACTATGGCCACTCCCCATCTCATCTTGATTAATGGCGCGTGGGCCCCGGGGGAGGGCTCTGCCGACTCCCCCGGGCCGACTCCTGACGGGTCCGACTGGCGGTTCTCCCGTCGTCTCCTGAGGTCTTGCTGACTGGTGGGCCCTGCTGCCTCCGGGCCGTACAAACATGCCATCGTGGGTGCATGACTTGGTATTGTGGTGCTGATGTCAGGGCCGGCCGGGCACCAGTGCCACGCCGCACGAAGATCTTCCTGGGTACGGCGTGCTGTGGCCATGCCTGCCCTTGGTAAGGGGCGGAGTGGGTTTCACTGTAGCTACGCCTCTGCCCCGTCCCCCTCGATGGGGTCATGGTTCGTCGGAGTCGCCGGCCAACTCCCCAAAGACGGCTTCTCTGGAAGTCGTCCCTGGGACTCGGCCATGAGCGGGCAGTCGGCCGCCCCGCCGTCGACACCTCAGGAGACGGCTCTTCACCCTAGGGTCTTGAGGGGCGCAGCCTGCCCCGATGTATCGAAAGGTTATGGGACTCGGGTTGGCCTACCCATGGCCCATTACTCCGACAATGAATGTGTGTGTCACTACTATCGAGATTTAATAAAAATAGACCATTCTTCATGGGTGCATGACCATAAAAGATTTTACTCATATAAATAGAACAACCATTATTCTCTGATTTAAATGAATAACCGTCTCGCATCAAACAAGATCCAGATATAATGTTCATGCTCAACGCTGGCACCAAATAACAATTATTTAGGTCTAATACTAATCCCGAAAGTAGATGTAGAGGTAGCGTGCCGACCGCGATCACATCGACTTTGGAACCATTTCCCACGTGCATCGTCACCTCATCCTTAGCCAATCTTCGCTTAATCCGTAGTCCCTGTTTCGAGTTGCAAATGTTAGCAACAGAACCAGTATCAAATACCCAGGTGCTACTGCAAGCATTAGTAAGGTACACATCAATAACATGTATATCGCATATACCTTTGTTCACCTTGCCATCCTTCTTATCCGCCAAATACTTGGGGTAGTTCCGCTTCCAGTGACTAGTCTGCTTGCAGTAAAAGCACTCAGTTTCAGGCTTAGTTCCAGATTTGGGTTTCTTCTCTTGAGCAGCAACTTGCTTGTTGTTCTTTTTGAAGTTCCCCTTCTTCTTCCATTTACCCTTTTTCTTGAAACTAGTGGTCTTGTTGACCATCAACACTTGATGCTCCTTCTTGATTTCTACCTCCGCAGCTTTCAGCATTGCGAAGAGCTCGGGAATAGTCTTATTCATCCCTTGCATATTATAGTTCATCACGAAGCTCTTGTAGCTAGGTGGAAGTGATTGGAGAATTCTGTCAATGACGCAATCATCTGGAAGATTAACTCCCAATTGAATCAAGTGATTATTATACCCAGACATTTTGAGTATATGCTCACTGACAGAACTGTTCTCCTCCATCTTGCAGCTATAGAACTTATTGGAGACTTCATATCTCTCAATCCGGGCATTTGCTTGAAATATTAACTTCAACTCCTGGAACATCTCATATGCTCCATGACGTTCAAAACGTCGTTGAAGTCCCGATTCTAAGCCGTAAAGCATGGCACACTGAACTATAGAGTAGTCATCAGCTTTGCTCTGCCAGACGTTCATAACATCTGGTGTTGCTCCAGCAGCAGGCCTGGCACCCAGCGGTGCTTCCAGGACGTAATTATTATGTGCAGCAATGAGGATAATCCTCAAGTTACGGACCCAGTCCGTGTAATTGCTGCCATCATCTTTCAACTTTGCTTTCTCAAGGAATGCATTAAAATTCAACGGAACAGCAGCACGGGCCATCTATCTACAATCAAACATAAAGAAGCAAGATACTATCAGGTACTAAGTTCATGATAAATTTAAGTTCAATTAACCATATTACTAAAGAACTCCCACTTAGATAGACATCCCTCTAATCCTCTAAGTGATCACGTGATTCAAATCAACTAAACCATGTCCGATCATCACGTGAGATGGAGTAGTTTCATTGGTGAACATCACTATGTTGATCATATCTACTATATGATTCATGCTCGACCTTTCGGTCTCCGTGTTCCGAGGCCATATCTGTATATGCTTGGCTCGTCAAGTATAACCTGAGTATTCCGCGTGTGCAACTGTTTTGCACCCGTTGTATTCGAACGTAGAGCCTATCACACTCGATCATCACGTGGTGTCTCAACACGAAGAACTTTCGCAACGGTGCATACTCAGGGAGAACACTTCTTGATAATTAGTGAGAGATCATCTTAAAATGCTACCGTCAATCAAAGCAAGATAAGATGTATAAAAGATAAACATCACATGCAATCAATATAAGTGATATGATATGGCCATCATCATCTTGTGCTTGTGATCTCCATCTTCGAAGCACCGTCATGATCACCATCGTCACCAGCGCGACACCTTGATCATCATCATAGCATCGTTGTCGTCTCTCCAATCTTATGCTTCCACGACTATCGCTACCGCTTAGTGATAAAGTAAAGCATTACAGCGCAATTGCATTGCATACAATAAAGCGACAACCATATGGCTCCTTCCAGTTGCCGATAACTTAGTTACAAAACATGATCATCTCATACAATAAAATTTAGCATCATGTCTTGACCATATCACATCACAACATGCCCTGCAAAAACAAGTTAGACGTCCTCTACTTTGTTGTTGCAAGTTTTACATGGCTGCTACGGGCTTAGCAAGAACCGTTCTTACCTACGCATCAAAACCACAATGATAGTTTGTCAAATTGGTGTTATTTTAACCTTCGCAAGGACCTGGCATAGCCACACTTGGTTCAACTAAAGTTGGAGAAACTGACACCCGCTAGCCACCTTTATGCAAAGCACGTCGGGAGAACCGGTCTCGCGTAAGCGTACGCGTAATGTCGGTCCGAGCCGCTTCGTCCAACAATACCGCCGAACCAAAGTATGACATGCTGGTAAGCAGTATGACTTATATCGCCCACAACTCACTTGTGTTCTACTTGTGCATATAACACCAACGCATAAAACCTAGGCTCGGATGCCACTATTGGGGAACGTAGTAATTTCAAAAAAATTCCTACGCACACGCAAGATCATGGTGATGCATAGCAACAAGAGGGGAGAGTGTGATCTATGTCCCCTCGTAGACCGACAGCGGAAGCGTTATGACAACGCGGTTGATGTAGTCGTACGTCTTCATGGCCCGACCGATCAAGCACCGAAACTACGGCACCTCCGAGTTCTAGCACACGTTCAGCTCGATGACGATCCCCGGACTCCGATCCAGCAAAGTGTCGGGAAAGAGTTCCGTCAGCACGACGGCGTGGTGACGATCTTGATGTTCTACTGTCGCAGGGCTTCGCCTAAGCACCACTACAATATTATCGAGGACTATGGTGGAAGGGGGCACCGCACACGGCTAAGAGAACGATCTTAGAGATCAACTTGTGTGTCTAGGGGTGCCCCCTGCCCCGTATATAAAGGAGCCAAGGGGGGTGCGGCCGGCCCTAGGAGGAGGCGAGCAGGAGGAGTCCTACTCCTACTAGGAGTAGGACTCCCCTCCCTTTCCCTAGTTGGATTAGACTTGGGGGGGAAGGAGGAGAGGGAAGAAAGGAAAGGCGGGGCGCCACCCCTCCTCCTTGTCCAATTCGGACTTGGGGGGGAGGGGCGCGCGGCAGCCCCTAGGCCTCCTCTCCTCTTCCTCCACTAGGCCCATTAAGGCCCATTAGGTTACCGGGGGGTTCCGGTAACCTCCCTGTACTCCGGTAAAATGCCGATTTCAACCGGAATACTTCTGATGTTCAAACTGAAGGAAATATGCCCTAGAGGCAATAATAAAGTTATTATTTATTTCCTTATATCATGATAAATGTTTATTATTCATGCTAGAATTGTATTAACCGGAAACATAATACATGTGTGAATACATAGACAAACAGAGTGTCACTAGTATGCCTCTACTTGACTAGCTCGTTAATCAAAGATGGTTAAGTTTCCTAACCATGAACAATGTGTTGTTATTTGATTAACGAGGTCACATCATTAGTTGAATGATCTAATTGACATGACCCATTTCATTAGCTTAGCACCCGATCGTTTAGTATGTTGCTATTGCTTTCTTCATGACTTATACATGTTCCTATGACTATGAGATTATGCAACTCCCATTTGCCGGAGGAACACTTTGGGTGGTACCAAACGTCACAACATAACTGGGTGATTATAAAGGAGGACTACAGGTGTCTCCAATGGTAGATGTTGGGTTGGCATATTTCGAGACTAGGATTTTTCACTCCGATTGTCGGAGAGGTATCTCTGGGCCCTCTCGGTAACACACATTATACAAGCCTTGCAAGCATTGCAACTAATGAGTTAGTTGCGGGATGATGTATTACGGAACGAGTAAAGAGACTTGCCGGTAACGAGATTGAACTAGGTATTGGATACCGACGATCGAATCTCAGGCAAGTAACATACCGATGACAAAGGGAACGACGTATGTTGTTATGTGGTCTGACCGATAAAGATCTTCGTAGAATATGTAGCAGCCAATATGGGCATCCAGGTCTCGCTATTGGTTATTGACCGGAGACGTGTCTCGGTCATGTCTACATTGTTCTCGAACCGTAGGGTTCGCACGCTTAACGTTACAATGACAGTTATTATGAGTTTATGCATTTTGATGTACCGAAGGTTGTTCGGAGTCCCGGATATGACCACGGACATGACGAGGAGTCTCGAAATGGTCGAGACATAAAGATTGATATATTGGAAGCCTATGTTTGGACATCGGAAGTGTTCCGGGTGAAATCGGGATTTTACCGGAGTACCGGGAGGTTACCGGAACCCCCCGGGAACCATATGGGCCTTATTGGGCCTTAGTGGAAAGGTGAAAGGGGCAGCCCAAGGTGGGCTGCACGCCTCCCCCCTCCCCTAGTCCTATTAGGACTAGGAGAGGTGGCCGGCCACCTCTCTCCCTCTCTTTCTCCTTGGGAGTCCTATTAGGAATAGGATTGGGGGGGAGTCCTACTCCCGGTAGGAGTAGGACTCCTCTTGCGCCTCCATAGTTGGCCGGCCAGCCCTCCCCCTGGCAACCTTTATATACGGGGGCAAGGGGCACCTCTAGACACACAAGTTGATCATTGAGATCGTTCCTTAGCCGTGTGTGGTGCCCCCTGCCACCAAATTCCACCTCGATCATATCGTTGTAGTGCTTAGGCGAAGCCCTACGTCGGTAGTACATCAAGATCGTCACCACGCCGTCGTGCTGACGGAACTCCTCCCCGAAGCTTTGCTGGATCGGAGCCCGGGGATCGTCATCGAGCTGAACGTGTGCTAAGAACTCGGAGGTGCCAGAGTAACGGTGCTTGGATCGGTCGGATCAGGAAGAAGACGTACGACTACTTCCTCTACGTTGTGTCAACGCTTCCGTTGCGATCTACAAGGGTACATAGATCAGACTCTCCCCCTCGTTGCTATGCATCACCATGATCTTGCGTGTGCGTAGAAATTTTTTTGAAATTACTATGTTCCCCAACAGTGGCATCAGAGCCTAGGTTTTATGGTTTGATGTTATTTGCACAAGTAGAACACAAGTGAGTTGTGGGCGATACAAGTCATACTGCCTACCCGCATGCCATACTTTGGTTCGGCGGTATTGTTGGACGAGACGACCCGGACCAACCTTACGCGTACGCTTACGCGAGACCGGTTCCCTCGACGTGCTTTGCACATAGATGGCTTGCGGGCGACTGTCTCTCCAACTTTAGTTGAACCGAGTATGGCTACGCCCGGTCCTTGAGAAGGTTAAAATGGAGTCTATTTGACAAACTATCGTTGTGGTTTTGATGCGTAGGTGAGATGAGTTCTTGCTTAAGCCCGTAGCAGCCACGTAAAACTTGCAACAACAAAGTAGAGGACGTCTAACTTGTTTTTGCAGGGCATGTTGTGATGTGATATGGTCAAGGCATGATGCTGATTTTATTGTATGAGATGATCATGTTTTGTAACCAAGTTATCGGCAACTGGCAGGAGTCATATGGTTGTCGCTTTATTGTATGCAATGCAATCGCGATGTAATGCTTTACTTTATTGCTAAGCAGTAGTGATAGTCGTGGAAGCATAAGATTGTCGAGACGACAATGATGCTACGATGGAGATCAAGGTGTCGCGCCGGTGACGATGGTGATCATGACGGTGCTTCGGAGATGGAGATCACAAGCACAAGGTGATGATGGCCATATCATATCACTTATATTGATTGCATGTGATGATTATCTTTTATGCATCTTATCTTGCTTTGATTGATGGTAGCATTATAAGATGATCTCTCACTAAATTATCAAGAAGTGTTCTCCCTGAGTATGCACCGTTGCGAAAGTTCTTCGTGCTGAGACACCACGTGATGATCGGGTGTGATAGGCTCTACGTTCAAATACAACGGGTGCAAAACAGTTGCACACGCGGAATACTCAGGTTATACTTGACGAGCAAAGCATATACAGATATGGCCTCGGAACACGGAGACCGAAAGGTCGAGCGTGAATCATATAGTAGATATGATCAACATAATGATGTTCACCGATGAAACTACTCCATCTCACGTGATGATCGGACATGGTTTAGTTGATTTGGATCACGTGATCACTTAGAGGATTAGAGGGATGTCTATCTAAGTGGGAGTTCTTAAGTAATATGATTAATTGAACTTAAATTTATCATGAACTTAGTACCTGATGGTATCTTGCTTGTTTATGTTGATTGTAGATAGATGGCTCGTGCTGTTGTTCCGTTGAATTTTAATGCGTTCCTTGAGAAAGCAAAGTTGAAAGATGATGGTAGCAATTACACGAACTGGGTCCATAACTTGAGGATTATCCTCATTGCTGCACAGAAGAATTACGTCCTGGAAGCACCGCTGGGTGCCAGGCCTGCTGCTGGAGCAACACCAGATGTTATGAACGTCTGGCAGAGCAAAGCTGATGACTACTCGATAGTTCAGTGTGCCATGCTTTACGGCTTAGAATCGGGACTTCAACGACGTTTTGAACGTCATGGAGCATATGAGATGTTCCAGGAGTTGAAGTTAATATTTCAAGCAAATGCCCGGATTGAGAGATATGAAGTCTCCAATAAGTTCTATAGCTGCAAGATGGAGGAGAACAGTTCTGTCAGTGAGCATATACTCAAAATGTCTGGGTATAACAATCACTAGATTCAGATGGGAGTTAATCTTCCAGATGATTGCGTCATTGACAGAATTCTCCAATCACTGCCACCAAGCTATAAGAGCTTCGTGATGAACTATAATATGCAAGGGATGAACAAGACTATTCCCGAGCTCTTCGCAATGCTGAAAGCTGCGGAGGTAGAAATCAAGAAGGAGCATCAAGTGTTGATGGTTAACAAGACCACTACTTTCAAGAAAAAGGGCAAAGGGAAGAAGAAGGGGAACTTCAAGAAGAACGGCAAGCAAGTTGCTGCTCAGGAGAAGAAACCCAAGTCTGGACCTAAGCCTGAAACTGAGTGCTTCTACTGCAAGCAGACTGGTCACTGGAAGCGGAACTGCCCCAAGTATTTGGCGGATAAGAAGGATGGCAAGGTGAACAAAGGTATATGTGATATACATGTTATTGATGTGTACCTTACTAATGCACGCAGTACCACCTGGGTATTTGATACTGGTTCTGTTGCTAATATTTGCAACTCGAAACAGGGACTACGGATTAAGCGAAGATTAGCTAAGGACGAGGTGACGATGCGCGTGGGAAACGGTTCCAAAGTCGATGTGATCGCGGTCGGCACGCTACCTCTACATCTACCTTCGGGATTAATATTAGACCTAAATAATTGTTATTTGGTGCCAGCGTTGAGCATGAACATTATATCTGGATCTTGTTTAATGCGAGACGGTTATTCATTTAAATCGGAGAATAATGGTTGTTCTATTTATATGAGTAATATCTTTTATGGTCATGCACCCTTGAAGAGTGGTCTATTCTTGTTAAATCTCGATAGTAGTGATACACATATTCATAATGTAGAAGCCAAAAGATGCAGAGTTGATAATGATAGTGCAACTTATTTGTGGCACTGCCGTTTAGGTCATATCGGTGTAAAGCGCATGAAGAAACTCCATACTGATGGACTTTTGGAACCACTTGATTATGAATCACTTGGTACTTGCGAACCGTGCCTCATGGGCAAGATGACTAAAACACCGTTCTCCGGTACTATGGAGAGAGCAACAGATTTATTGGAAATCATACATACCGATGTATGTGGTCCGATGAATATTGAGGCTTGTGGCGGATATCGTTATTTTCTCACCTTCACAGATGATTTAAGCAGATATGGGTATATCTACTTAATGAAATATAAGTCTAAAACATTTGAAAAGTTCAAGGAATTTCAGAGTGAAGTTGAAAATCATCGTAACAAGAAAATAAAGTTTCTACGATCTGATCGTGGAGGAGAATATTTGAGTTACGAGTTTGGTATACATTTGAAAAATTGTGGAATAGTTTCGCAACTCACGCCACCCGGAACACCACAGCGTAATGGTGTGTCCGAACGTCGTAATCGTACTTTACTAGATATGGTACGATCCATGATGTCTCTTACCGATTTACCGCTATCGTTTTGGGGATACGCTTTAGAGACGGCCGCATTCACGTTAAATAGGGCACCATCAAAATCCGTTGAGACGACGCCTTATGAACTGTGGTTTGGCAAGAAACCAAAGTTGTCGTTTCTTAAAGTTTGGGGTTGCGATGCTTATGTGAAAAAGCTTCAACCTGATAAGCTCGAACCCAAATCGGAGAAATGTGTCTTCATAGGATATCCAAAGGAAACTATTGGATACACCTTCTATCACAGATCCGAAGGCAAGACTTTTGTTGCTAAATTCGGAAACTTTCTTGAGAAGGAGTTTCTCTCGAAAGAAGTGAGTGGGAGGAAAGTAGAACTTGACGAGGTAACTGTACCCGCTCCCTTATTAGAAAGTAGTACATCACAGAAAACTGTTTCTGCGACACCTACACCAATAAGTGAGGAAGTTAATGATAATGATCATGAAACTTCATAACAAGATACTACTGAACCTCGTAGATCAACCAGAGCAAGATCCGTGCCAGAGTGGTACGGTAATCCAGTTCTGGAGGTCATGCTACTAGATCATGATGAACCTACGAACTATGAAGAAGCGATGGTGAGCCCAGATTCCGCAAAGTGGCTTGAGGCCATGAAATCTGAGATGGGATCTATGTATGAGAACAAAGTATGGACTTTGGTTGACTTGCCCGATGATCGGCAAGCAATTGAGAATAAATGGATCTTCAAGAAAAAGACTGATGCTGACAGTAATGTTACTGTCTATAAAGCTCGACTTGTTGCAAAAGGTTTTCGACAAGTTCAAGGGGTTGACTACGATGAGACCTTCTCACCCGTAGCGATGCTTAAGTCTGTCAGAATCATGTTAGCAATTGCCGCATTTTCTGATTATGAAATTTGGCAGATGGATGTCAAAACTGCATTCCTGAATGGATTTCTGGAAAAAGAGTTGTATATGATGCAACCAGAAGGTTTTGTCGATCCAAAGAGAGCTAACAAAGTGTGCAAACTCCAGCGATCCATTTATGGACTGGTGCAAGCATCTCGGAGTTGGAATAAACGCTTTGATAGTGTGATCAAAGCATTTGGCTTTATACAGACTTTTGGAGAAGCCTGTATTTACAAGAAAGTGAGTGAGAGCTCTGTAGCATTTCTGATATTATATGTGGATGACATATTGTTGATTGGAAATGATATAGAATTTCTGGATAGCATAAAGGGATACCTGAATAAGAGTTTTTCAATGAAAGACCTCGGTGAAGCTGCTTACATATTGGGCATTAAGATCTATAGAGATAGATCAAGACGCTTAATTGGACTTTCACAAAGCACATACCTTGACAAGATTTTGAAGAAGTTCAAAATGGATCAAGCAAAGAAAGGGTTCTTGCCTGTGTTACAAGGTGTGAAGTTGAGTCAGACTCAATACCCGACCACTACAGAAGATAGAGAGAAAATGAAAGATGTTCCCTATGCTTCAGCCATAGGCTCTATCATGTATGCAATGCTGTGTACCAAACCTGATGTGTGCCTTGCTATAAGTTTAGCAGGGAGGTACCAAAGTAATCCAGGAGTGGATCACTGGACAGCGGTCAAGAACATCCTGAAATACCTGAAAAGGACTAAGGATATGTTTCTCGTATATGGAGGTGACAAAGAGCTCACCGTAAGAGGTTACGTTGATGCAAGCTTTGACACTGATCCGGACGATTCTAAATCGCAAACCGGATACGTGTTTACTTTAAACGGTGGAGCTGTCAGTTGGTGCAGTTCTAAACAAAGCGTCGTAGCGGGATCTACATGTGAAGCAGAGTACATAGCTGCTTCGGAAGCAGCAAACGAAGGAGTCTGGATGAAGGAGTTCATATCCGATCTAGGTGTCATACCTAGTGCATCGGGTCCAATGAAAATCTTTTGTGACAATACTGGTGCAATTTCTTTGGCAAAGGAATCCAGATTTCACAAAAGGACCAAACACATCAAGAGACGCTTCAATTCCATCCGGGATCTAGTCCAGGTGGGAGACATAGAGATTTGCAAGATACATACGGATCTGAATGTTGCAGACCCGTTGACTAAGCCTCTTCCATGAGCAAAACATGATCAGCACCAAGGCTCCATGGGTGTTAGAATCATTACTGTGTAATCTAGATTATTGACTCTAGTGCAAGTGGGAGACTGAAGGAAATATGCCCTAGAGGCAATAATAAAGTTATTATTTATTTCCTTATATCATGATAAATGTTTATTATTCATGCTAGAATTGTATTAACCGGAAACATAATACATGTGTGAATACATAGACAAACAGAGTGTCACTAGTATGCATCTACTTGACTAGCTCGTTAATCAAAGATGGTTAAGTTTCCTAACCATGAACAATGTGTTGTTATTTGATTAACGAGGTCACATCATTAGTTGAATGATCTGATTGACATGACCCATTTCATTAGCTTAGCACCTGATCGTTTAGTATGTTGCTATTGCTTTCTTCATGACTTATACATGTTCCTATGACTATGAGATTATGCAACTCCCGTTTGCCGTAGGAACACTTTGGGTGCTACCAAACGTCACAACGTAACTGGGTGATTATGAAGGAGTACTACAGGTGTCTCCAATGGTAGATGTTGGGTTGGCATATTTCGAGATTAGGATTTGTCACTCCGATTGTCGGAGAGGTATCTCTGGGCCCTCTCGGTAATACACATTATACAAGCCTTGCAAGCATTGCAACTAATGAGTTAGTTGCGGGATGATGTATTACGGAATGAGTAAAGAGACTTGCCGGTAACGAGATTGAACTAGGTATTGGATACCGACGATCGAATCTCAGGCAAGTAACATACCGATGACAAAGGGAACAACGTATGTTGTTATGCGGTCTGACCGATAAAGATCTTCGTAGAATATGTAGGAGCCAATATGGGCATCCAGGTCCCGCTATTGGTTATTGACCGGAGACGTGTCTCGGTCATGTCAACATTGTTCTCGAACCATAGGGTCCGCACGCTTAACGTTACGATGACAGTTATTATGAGTTTATGCATTTTGATGTACCGAAGGTTGTTCGGAGTCCCGGATGTGATCACGGACATGACGAGGAGTCTCGAAATGGTCGAGACATAAAGATTGATATATTGGAAGCCTATGTTTGGACATCGGAAGTGTTCCGGGTGAAATCGGGATTTTACCGGAGTACCGGGAGGTTACCGGAACGCCCCGGGAACCATATGGGCCTTATTGGGCCTTAGTGGAAAGGTGAAAGGGGCAGCCCAAGGTGGGCTGCGCGCCTCCCCCCTCCCCTAGTCCTATTGGGACTAGGAGAGGTGGCCGACCACCTCTCTCCCTCTCTTTATCCTTGGGAGTCCTATTAGGAATAGGATTGGGGGGGGGGGAGTCCTACTCCCGGTAGGAGTAGGACTCCTCCTGCGCCTCCATAGTTGGCCGGCCAGCCCTCCCCCTGGCAACCTTTATATACGGGGGCAGGGGGCACCTCTAGACACACAAGTTGATCATTGAGATCGTTCCTTAGCCGTGTGCGGTGCCCCCTGCCACCAAATTCCACCTCGATCATATCGTTGTAGTGCTTAGGCGAAGCCCTGCGTCGGTAGTACATCAAGATCGTCACCACGCCGTCGTGCTGACGGAACTCCTCCCCGAAGCTTTGCTGGATCGGAGCCCGGGGATCGTCATCGAGCTGAACGTGTGCTAAGAACTCGGAGGTGCCGGAGTAACGGTGCTTGGATCGGTCGGATCGGGAAGAAGACGTACGACTACTTCCTCTACGTTGTGTCAACGCTTCCGTTGCGATCTACAAGGGTACGTAGATCAGACTCTCCCCCTCGTTGCTATGCATCACCATGATCTTGCGTGTGTGTAGGAATTTTTTTGAAATTACTACGTTCCCCAACAGAAACATAGGCTTCCAATATATCAATCTTTATGTCTCGACCATTTAGAGACTCCTCGTCATGTCCGTGATCACATCCGGGACTCCGAACTAACTTCGGTACATCAAAACTCATAAACTCATAATATAACTGTCATCGAAACCTTAAGCGTGCGGACCCTACGGGTTCGAGAACAATGTAGACATGACCGAGACACGTCTCCGGTCAATAACCAATAGCGAAACCTGGATGCTCATATTGGCTCCCACATATTCTATGAAGATCTTTATCGGTCAGACCGCATAACAACATACGTTGTTCCCTTTGTCATCGGTATGTTACTTGCCCGAGATTCGATCGTCGGTATCTCAATACCTAGTTCAATCTCATTACCGGCAAGTCTCTTTACTCATTTCGTAATACATCATCTCGCAACTAACTCATTAGTTGCAATGCTTGCAAGGCTTATGTGATGTGCATTACCGAGAGGGCCCAGAGATACCTTTCCGACAATCGGAGTGACAAATCCTAATCTCGAAATACGCCAACCCAACATTTACCTTTGGAGACACCTGTAGAGCTCCTTTATAATCACCCAGTTACGTTGTGACGTTTGGTAGCACACAAAGTGTTCCTCGGGCAAACAGGAGTTGCATAATCTCATAGTCATAGGAACATGTATAAGTCATGAAGAAAGCAATAGCAACATACTAAACGATCGGGTGCTAAGCTAATGGAATGGGTCACGTCAATCACATCATTCTCCTAATAATGTGATCCCGTTAATCAAATGACAACACATGTCTATGGTTAGGAAACATAACCATCTTTGATTAACGAGCTAGTCAAGTAGAGGCATACTAGTGACGTTTAGTTTGTCTATGTATTCACACAAGTATTATGTTTCCAGATAATACAATTTTAGCATGAATAATAAACATTTATCATGATATAAGGAAATAAAATAATAATATTATTATTGCCTCTAGGGCATATTTCCTTCAAAGAGTGCCTCTTCAGCTTGTGTGCAAACAAAGAGTCACTATTCGGCCTATACGTGGATGAAAACAGCCTCTTCAGCCAGGTCGCGGATGAATAGTCACTCTTAGTTCAACACGGGAATGACGGTGTGATACTTTTAAAATTATTGAACCCACGATAATACATTAAAATATGTTGATCAGTAAAAATGAATAAAACACGTGTCAATTATTAGGTACAAAGCTCCTTGTAAACATCTTGTGTACTCCAGATTTGTCTATTTAGATATATCTAATTATAAACACGGCTATAAAATACATTTTTACACCACAATATTTAGAATTATTTATTAAGATAGTAAACGACACATTCATATACCTATATTATTGCAAGATTCATAAATTAATTCAAAAAGGCATGCAATTTTTCTTTTCTGATTTTATCACATTTAAGTGGAACTGATTTAAATATTTTAAAGCCATGTTATATTGAAAAATGTAAAGAAAAATGTATTTTAATTTACCATAGTAATTAGCTATGACTGTAATTGAAAAAAGACTTTTAAACAAGTATGAAAGTTTATTATAAATAGTGATGGTGCACGCGAGTTTGGCTGGCAGCATAAAAAAATCATTTCTTGTTATGTAATTCTATTCTATAAGAGTAAACAGTGGGCGATCCTAAAGGACAGCTCGCTTTGAACTAAGGCCCTGTTTGTTTGGGCTTGGGCTTCAGCTTTTGCTGCGTCTAGCCCCCTAAAAGTTGAAGCCCAGCCAAACAGCTATTTCCTATGACCAGGCTTCCTAGAAGTGCATCTCCAAATTGCACTACGAGGTAAAAGCATGTCCAGAGTAGCTTCCCGTAGCTGCGCCGGCTTCTCACCCCCCTCCCCCAAAAGCCTGCCCCCCCACTTCCCCAAAATTACATCAGAAATGCCACTGCCACCACCCCTTCAGATTTTTGTTCTCCCACCCCGTAACCCCATTCCCCGTCCCCCTGATCTGGTAGCAAGATAAAGCACAGAGGAGGCGCTAGGGTTCACTCCGCTGTCGCCATCTCCGGCGACCCTGGCAGTCGGAGCTCGCGCCCCCCAGCCGGATCTCTCCCGTTCCTCCTCCTCGCCTCCTCCCGATCTAGGAGCTCGCTCCGCTACCTACTCCAGGACCCAGCACCGCCGCCATCTGCAGCAGCGACGCGGGCGGGATCCGTCCTTCTCAACCCTCACCAGCCACGATGCGTACTGGATCCGACCACCCTTCCCACGAACTCGGTTGCTGCCTCGACCACGCCCCCTCGGTCTCCCTCCACTGCTACCTCGAGCAAGCTCAAGGTAAGCCATTTCTTCATGATTCCTATGAAAAAAGTTTTACTTGTTGCTATGAACAAATTATCATGTTGCTTGGTGTATGATTGGTATGAAAAAATTGTCATGTAGTAGATGTGATATGCTTGCTAGTGTTGTCATGGTACTTTCTTGAATTGTATCATACAAATTAATGATAAATATTGACACTAATGTTCCTTTTTATTTGTATAATAGTATTGGACATTAATTTGCTTGATGTACCATCTGAAAGTTGGACATGGTTGTCGACAAACATCCAGATAAAAAAATTCTCCTAAGAGATGAGACTTGTTGTGTGATTTGTGAGGCATATGTATAGGATATATAAATGTTTATATATGTTTTGTGCTTGTGAGATTTGTCAGGCATATGTGACCAAAAATTGTCACTTGTTGTCAATTCGAACAAAATGTGCTTGCTGGACGTGCATATGGATAACACGGTTGCTTGTTGATTGTTGGAAATGCTTGCTAGATATAATATATGTATGTTGGTCATGGTTACTTTTTGTCACGGGTTGTGCATGTATGTTCACATATATCTGGACTATTAGGTGAGAGTTTGATGATTGCTTGATGTCTAACTATGTAGATGTCAGTTCAGATGTGGGATCGAGAGCCCATCGAAGTTTTTTCCAAGTGTGCAGCTGATCAAGTACAACATGGACATAGGCTAAACAATTACTTGAAATGGATGGTTGCTTTCAAGATTGGTTGCTTTCAAATGCAGAAAACCGATTTACTAATGGCATGTTCTATTATGTCTATAAAAAGTACTAAAGTTGTATCTTATGTGTAGATTCACATGGCAAGTCGAGCTTTCCGCAAAGGACCTCCCTCGGATGTAAAGGATCTTATGATCATGGTTGGGGAAACAAATGAGAAAGCAAGTAAAACCATCAAACCGCTGTTTCTTTTATGCAATGAAGTCAAATGAAGGACTTTGTTTTTTATAAGAGTAGAGATTGTTTAACTATGTATTTCCTAGCTTAATTGTTGAACTATTTAAACTATGTATTTGCTTGTTTAATTGTTGAACTATGTGTTTGTGGCGAGAGAGTAGGATTGTATTTCACCACTACCATGTATTTTGCAATCGAAAAGACAGTTTGATGTAATATATAGTCGGTACTATATTGTTATGATGTGTTCAAAGGTATTGTCATATGTCAAATATGTCAAATTCATTGAAACACACTGTCCGTACCACTAGCCATGGAAGAAATATTTAAATACCTAAATCTATCAAACTTTATTATCTATAATTATTTTGCAACAAAAACAATATTTTTGGGCTACATTAGAAGCTAAACATATCATTTGAGATAATATACGGCATAATCAGATAAATCATGTCAAATCAGTGTTTAAATAACATCTTCAGCATCCAAAGGCATTACAGACTTTCACCGCCAGCTACAGCCTCACCAGCCGTCCTAAAAAAATTACCAAACATGCTTTTTGGACTTCTCAGCTTCTACCAACTCCAGCCTGCTTCTCAGCTTCTACCAGCTCTAGCTGCTTCTCGTTCAGCCGCAGCCCAAACAAACAGGGCCTAATACCCTATTTGACAATCAATTTACCTCCAAATTGACACCCGGTCCAGACCAACAGAGGCCCAAAACACAGCCTCGCATCTCTCGCGTTCGTCTCACCGTACCAGATGCCCGCGTGAGCCCTCGAGCTACGGTTACCGCCTCCAACCGGCGACTCCAACCTAGCGCCGTCAGATCCGCTGGCGGCAGCCACCCTACTCCGCTCCATCGTCTCTGTGCCCGGTTACCTGTCTTCACCGCGCCCGCCTACCCTTCTCCTATTGGCCCGGCCCAATCTTGACAAAGCAGACAAACGATTTTGTGGACAGGTTCCCAGAATAAGACTCTGGAGAGTTGAGAGGTGAAACGAACTGCCTTGAGGCAGAGCTCTTTTAGGTGCTGATAAAAAAAGCAAACTGATTTCCCTATGTACAACAAAGAATTGGACTCGAAATCGGACTTGTCATGCTAACGGTCCGCTTGTTTGTTTTCAGAAACTCTGCTCTTTGAGCTGCGTGTCGCGGGCGTACACAAGGCCTGGAATCGATTTGGAAGCTTAACTAACTGAAAGTCGACACGGTTGCTAGCTGAACCTTAGTAGATACTCCTTCCTCAAGTCCGATACAACCATGAAAACTTGATCGTCCAGTACGACTGGCAAAAGTCAATGTAATATCCTATCAGCATGTGCTGTACAGTCTACATTACCGAACAGGTGCCCGGCTCTGGCCGCGAGCATGGGTACCCGTACGCCTCGACGGCGGCAACAGCAGGGCAGTGCTGCTGCTCGTAGAAGAAGTTGACCGGCGCCGGTTGCGATGGGTAGCAGTAGCCGTACGGGTAGGAGTACCCGGAGTGCGGGTAGTGTTCGACCACGGCGGCCGCCGGCTTCTTCGGGTCCTCCTTGACGTCGCCGACCTGCAGCAGCTGCGCATGGCCCACCTTCCTGCGCAGCGCGCTGGTGAGCTTGACCGAGTCGACGCCGTGGCCGACGACCACCACCTGGTCCTTGCCGTCCCCGGCCAGCGCCACCGAGTCCACTCCCGGCGTGGCCGCCACCAGCGCCAGCGCCTTGGACCGGCACCTGCTGGTCGCCATCTGCACCTCGATCACGATCCTCTGCGTCATTGCCGGCTGCTGCGTCTGTATCTGTTCGTGTGTGGAGGTGGAGCTTGCAGTTGCAGTGGGTGAGAAGCAGAGTGCCCTTCGATGCGAGGCTGCCATCCGTGTATATATAGCGAGAAAGCAGAGTAGGTTTCGACAGTGATGAAGACGCGGTGCAGCAAGAAGACTTGTTTTGTTTAGGACTTGGTGGGTCTTGGGGTTTTAGACTGACTGACTGCTTTGTCTCGTTGCCTCGGCCGGAAGCGCAAGGGAACGCGTTGTCAGTTTTGTCCTCCACACTCCTTGTACTCACACTAGACACTAGAAACAAGTAAGTAGTCAGCGACGACTATGCATGTGCAGTAGGTTTGGACTTGATGACCAAGCAAGTCTTCCCCTTCAGCTTGCAGGTCTTGACGATTTCCTGCTAAAATAGAAAATTGTTGGGTGGCTACAAATTCCTCCGTTATGTCATAGCATGTGCTTAATTATTATGGAATAAGAGGTAGGTAGTGCTGTTGCTAGAGCATCTCTATTATAGGGCACCAAAAATCAGCTGGAGGAAAATTTAGGCCGCATAAAGGTGACTTTACCGATTGTACCTGGCAATGACGTTCATGCTCCCTTGTTGAAGGTGCTTGTCTGTAGTTCGCTTGAATCTTCTCTTCTGGGAGAAAACACATGGTCTGACATGTGTGGTTCGATCTGGTGACGACGATGGAGTTCATACACCTATCTCCTTACTGAAGGTGTCGCCCTGGAGGAACCTTCTCATCGCCCCGCTGTTGTCAATGGTAACAGTAGTGCTTGATGTTTTGTTGCAGTGGGGTCGTTCGGCTCGCCTTGACCCTTATGTTGTTGTTTTTTCATTTTTCTTCTTGGTTCTGCCCATCCTAGTAAGAACAAATGACACCAACTTGCAACACAGAGCAGACTATCTTACATCTTCAGTTCAGAGGCCCAACCTTTTTCAGCAGAATAATAAGAAGCTAACTCACAAAATACTTCAGACGATAACAAACTCAACCAATACTCCAGTCGCCGCCTCATCAAAGAAAAAAAAGAAGAAGGAAAGCACCAACAGGCAGGCAGTTACAGTTCAACATCCAACATTCATTAGCCAGGACAGGATAAGAGTTTCAACATAATAATTCTACAAGTCAGCAACTTACGCAATTAATTTTTTACAAGCCCACTGCATAGATCAGTTCACCGGTGCGCGCTACGAGTAGTACGAAGAGGGACCACACCAAATGATCTCAGCCGAACAAGCCATTTCTACATCTCGGGCACACAGAACGGAAGAGCCTACGCCCAACAGGCCATCTCTTCACCCCTTGATACCTGCGGAGCAATAATCAATGTCATTTGTCAAACAAGGTTGTACTGTTCCTCATATACGGAATATACGAGCTAGGTAGGTGCCGCTGCATGCTGGAGCATCGCCACCATCGTTGCCCATCGTCTTCCTTCTGCACCCCATTGATCAAGACTAAAATTGACTGTGTAAGTGTTCCACTTATAGCAATTTATATTGCCTTCATTCAAAAGTTAAGATTTGTTTGGATGGAACTGCTCCTTGTTCAGTCATGATTCACTCCAATGATGACTGCCATGTACAGCAGATTACATTGTGATACGTATGTTTAACTAAAGAGTCAAGAATAGCAGATTCCGTATCAGTTCAGAGGTGATATATAGGGGTTGGCAAATTCCTAAAGTCAAGAATAGGCCTTTGTTCTTCAAGTCCGTTGATAAGGTTGACGACTAAGTTCCAATTTGCAATAGCAATGAGAGTCGGGAAAGATTTCTGCTCCAAATTTGAAAGGCTCCTCTAATTGAACTAAAACCACGACACTTATTTTGGAATGGAGTGAGTAGAAAATATAAGAGATGTGCCTCTGCCGTCTCAGCGTTTCGAAGGGAGACTCCAAGCTTGTTGGAATAACTCTGATGCCTGGGTGGTCAACCCAAAAGTTCTCGAGGTGAAAGACCTTTGATTTAGGTACTTTGGTCTGAATGGAGAGAGCATAAGGGATGTATTTGAGGTGAATCTTGGAAGAGGTTTAACAAAGGTATTAGGGAAGACCATAGTCAAGGCAGCCAAGGTAAAAACAAAAACTATGTGTTCAGATTTATTATTCTCTTATGAAAAAATGTAACATAAAACCGTAACGTAGTATAGTAAACAGTTCTCACTAGGATTTAAAAATCTGATATGTAAATTTTAGTTACAAACTGAGGGTGAAAAACTATAATGGGAATATTATAAGTTCGATACTATCTCAAAACTGTATTTGCAAGATTTAGCTTTAATGTTTTGCATGTTTTCAATCTCAAATACTCCCTCCGTTCCCAGATATAAGACCTTGTACCTTTTTCTTGATACGTATGTATCTAGGCACATTTTAGTATGTATGTTCACTCATTTTAGTATGTATGTAGTCAATATTTTGAAATAGCTAAAAGGTCTTATATTAACGAACAGAGGGGGTAATTAGTGAGGATGAGCGAAAATAAACTATAGAGTTATTGAAACAACCAGATATATCAAGTAAGATTATTAAAAAATTGCAACCGAGCACTCGGCATTACAACAATCCCAGTGAGTGAACAGCAATGTGAAATGGCAATTTATATAGGCCCGAGTTTAAAAAACAATTCATTGTGCTACTATGAAATGGCAATGTGAAATGTTCTCATTGATTTGTAGCTACAAAAGTAGCAAATGCAATGTTGCAACCCACAGAAATTATCAATGAAGCAAAAGAAAGGGAAATATTTCATTGTGCTACTATTTAAAGATAAGCTTACTTACTCTATTAATACATCACAATAGCATATCCATCTGACCAATCATCTTATGTATTGTGCAAAAGTTTAGCTCCATCATGTCCACCACCAATGCCCGTGCCTACAAGGGGGCATTCCAACCATTATGTATCCCATCTTGAGAAGCATCTGCACTGCAGCTATGCACTAATACTACCATTCGTATCAGATTAAGTAGATACGAGGGGAAATCGATGAGATATTTGGATAAGCACACATATATAATTTGAGGAAAACAACTCAGGTTTAATATATCATGACGATGAGTAGATAAACATACAGCCATCTACTATCAAATAAAGAGAATATTCTCAAAAAAGAATATACTCACTAGTGTCCTAAAAATGAAGAATATGCGCACTCAGACTATTAGCTGACCTGACCTGAAGGGGTAAGTTACCTAAAATTATGCTTAAGCTCACTCCATCCCATATCGGATAAAATAAAATATAGATAAAATATAGCCATGCTAATAAACTCTAGCAATAAAAAGGATCATGACTATTCATATGTTCAAATACATTTAACCAGCAAAGATGAAATAAACTCAAATTGTTATTTTTCTACCTTGCCAGTGGCAGAACAAATGTTTTCCAAGTATCAAGCCAAGTCATTATTGTGGATTTAAGATTAGTAAGACCAGTGATAACAATATTGAATGAATGAAAGCTTCATAATGTGCCAACTGATCTACCTATTTGACATCTCACTTGGTTCAAGCTGTGTTTTTTTTTCATGTGATTGTCTCAATTTCCAAATGCACTGTAGCTATGCATTAATACTAACATTATACAATTCTTGAATATGCCAATAGGCAACCAACAATAAAATTTAGTTTGATTATTGTACAAAAAACGGTTTGTCTTTTTGTCATTGTTTCATTCTAGGATGACAACAGAGCAAACAGATATTGAATTTCACACCTCTGATTCAAATCATATAATTCCATAATAGAGTATGAGAATAACAAAGAAAAACATTGCTACATTTTATCTAATTTTTTAACAAAGGAGGTGCACAACCGGTTTCAACTAAGGGAACTAAAAATCACGATAGAGTAAAATCACCTCTCTAGAAAAGCGGAACTGGCTACCTACCACTAAAAGATGTATTTCCAAATCATAACCATTACATAGAACACCACCACACAAACATCCAAAAAGAAACGCTAGAACAACATTGCTATATGTTGAGAAAAGATCATCAAGTAGCAAATGAAACAATTCATATGGCACCTAAAATTATTAGCTTAGCGTGAAAGGATGTGAAAAATGGCATTCAATCAACCAATTATAAATAATATCTAGATTTTGTTACACCCACAATGTAAAGGCAATATCTAGATTTTGTTACACCCACAATGTAAAGGCATACCTGCAGCATAGGCACTTTTGATTTTTGAATGGAGAATAGCGAGCCCACATGTGTATTTCGGACACTTTCTTGAACTGCAGTGACTCAAGCTGGAGTGTGAAGTTGTGGATAGGTGTCCTTAGGAAAACCACATTATTGTATTCAGCAAACCCTAGTATAATTGGGAATGGGGACTCGTTATCTTCCTCTTTTGAGCTCTCCTCCTCTTCTGAGCTCTCTTCCTCTTCTGGATGCAGGGAAAGTAGCTTGTCCAGTTCAACGGTTCTTCCCAGCACCGATGACGCAACACCATCAGAACTCTCCTCCTCTCCTGAGTTCTCTTCCTCTTCTAGATCCAGGGGAAGTAGCTTGTCCAGTTCAACGGTTCTTCCCAGCACCCATGATGCAAGTGCAACACCATCAGAATCGGTCTCCATCTTCCATAACTGGTGGCGCTGAATTTTAACAGAAAGAGAATACCAAGGCCACCGCCCTCTGCCCGCATAAGCTGGAATTTGCCCTGTTTTTCCTTGGCAATATCGACTGGCACCGGTTTCACAGCTAGGATCTGCATCTCCAAATCAAACTCAACTGTATCATCCACTCTGCCAGTCGATATGTCCACGAACAACCAGTAAAGGGAATGCCCAACTAGCACACTCAGAGTAAAGGCCATACAATTCTTGGGAAGCCTGGATGGATATGGTCATATGGTGTTGAGATGTGATCACCCCATGCGCCAGTATCCGACGAGTAAACGCGGGCGATGACCTGCGCATGTTGTCGCTCGTCTGTCTCTGTGCTTACCATGACCACATGGAAGTGCTGGATATCTTCGGCGGCGCGAAACACCGCCCCGCTGAACCTGAACGGGGCCTTCTTCTCATCGAACTCTGGGGGTAGGGCTAGGCGGTGCTGGGCGACGTTGAAGGGGTCGCAGTCCCACACCAGGAGCTGGTTCCCTGTTCCGTGGAAGTGGAGTAGGAGGCCATGGCGGGATCCAAAATGCATGAAGCTGCCGTCGGTGTCGAGGCGCATGGAGAAGTGGCCATCCGGGACACGATTGGGGGATCCATTGTAGGTTGGAAACGGAAGCCCTCGAAGAAACCAAGGAGAGGAGGGTTGTGGCGGTGGTGGAGGCGGAAGCGGCGAGAGAAGCCGGGGTCGGAGACGAGGGAGGTGCGAGGGAGGGAGGACGGATCTGGCGGGAGGCGGAGGAGTATCTCGGAGAGCAGGTTGTCGTCCTCCAGCGGCGGCGGCGGCGGCGGCGGCTCATCTCGTCACACCTCATGCCGGAGGTTTTTTTTTTTTGAGTGGTGAACAAACTGTATTCCTCAAGGTACAGCATCTATACTATTATTAAACAAGCAAACATATTCACCGCTAAGTGCACCCAACCTAACCTACACGTAATAACACGGAAGAATTACGGCCTCTCGATCAGATCACTTAATTTCATCTAATCGTCAGGATTACACTAACCCGCATCCAAGACTGCGTTTAGCATTTTTTATCTATACTACTATTAAACAAGCAAACATATTCACCGCTAAGTGCACCCAACCTAACCTACACGTAATAACACGGAAGAATTACGGCCTCCCGATCAGATCACTTAATTTCATCTAACCGTCAGGATTACACTAACCCGCATCCAAGACTGCGTTTAGCATTTTTCATGGGCGGACGAAAACTCTGCCAACCCCACGTCCGCAAGAGTAGCAGGGAAGGATCCCACACCGCGTAATTAGCACTAACATCCCATGTGATGAGAAGCCAAAGGCCGTCCGCTCGGAGACCCATGCCCTTGTGCGCTCACGATGAAGAATTTGCGGTGCATCGGCAGACGGCTGCTCCGGTCGCCGCCCCTACTCTTGAGGGCGCCGAGCGCCGAGAGGTTAAGGGAGTGGTCCATCGATGTCGTCCTCCTCTTCTTGGTGGCCTCCATGGATGTGGGAGACCAGGTCACCAGATCCGTCGCTGGCCGACCGAAGGGTCCCCGGAGGACGGCCGGCGGCCGGAGCCTCGCCATCTACCTTCAACAGCCATCCGGCACCCCATTGTTACCGGCACGTCGTCTCCTTCCCAACGTGGCAGATAGCCTCACGGGATTCAGAGGAGGTGCCTGTTTTGTTTGGGTGTTTTCTCGATGTGGTACTGGTTGGGATTCAGAGGAGGTGTGGTGGGGGGCATTTTCTTCTGTAGGTGAACACTGATCCCTTTTTATTGGACCAGGCATGGCGGATTCTGTCCTTGCAATCGAGTTTTTGCTACCCTTCATTTCCTTTAGCCATATCAATGTGGTTCTAAACTTTGTATACACGTTTGGATTTGTGAGCAAAACGAGATGGTGGTTCGATTACCTCCCAGCCTGTACACCCGCACACACGTAACAGCTCAATGAGGTGAGCGGTGGCAAATTCAGTAGGTGAGTGTCCTTTCCCTTGTACACGTGTGATAATTTGTTATTTGCTGATTAAGATTCAAGAGGCAGTACATTTTTTAATATTGGAGCATGTGTGAACTGGTCCAGATTAAACCTAAGAAACACAATTTTCTTTTTGTTTCAGTGTGACAATTCAGTTGTATTGATAGCCTGCACATTCATTCTGAATTATTAAGTGTCAGTTTTGGGTGCATGTCTTCAGTAGAACAATAAACTGATTTTGTGTACTATGTCAAACACTGATCACTACTTGCTCATGGCGACTATGTGCAGGAAGATGATCCCGGTGGAGGAGATCCTGGCGACCGACGTGAAGTCAGGATGGAAGAAGGGCATGAAGGACACCTTAAAAGGAATGATCTGATTTTTCCGGTATATAAGTATGTATTTTAAAAAGTTACTGGGTGTACTTTTTATATTATCACTATAACCTTTGAAGTTATATTTCTATACACCATTTTATTTGAAAATAAGTTATAATTAAATTTTCTGAAAAGATTGTATGATGTTTCATGTGTCTGAATTGCATTTTAGGTCAAATAAGTTTGCTAGGTGCAAAGGAGCTATGAGAAAAGTTGTTCAAAAACTGAATGAACTTATTTTTTCCGTTCAGTAATGGAGATTGATCATGTATTAGAATGTGTCAAGTTCTGCAAGTTTGTGTTCTCCTATTGATAGCTTCTACGATTTCTGAGTTTTTCTTTCTTGATTTTTCATCCATTTGCTTTGTAGCAGTATTTTCCCTTTAACTCCTCCTTGTTCTTCCGAGTTAACGCAGTAGCTGGTATGGACACATCAAAAAGGAAACAATAATACTTCCAATACTAAAAGAGTTATAGTCTGAGCCATCTTTAGCAAGGAACCATTACGTTGTTGTAGACGTCCAACTTGGTCAGGCCGGCGCCGCCCGAGCAGGATAAACCTCCTGGCCAAGCCAGTGGCGTCAGCAAGGCGGACGACTGCTGTGGTGTGGAGGTGCGATCTATCAGGTATCTCACTTTGTTTGTGGTCAATTTTTTTGTTCATGAATTCAAAACAAGCGTGAAGAGGTGAAGATACTGGCATGAAGGAACCATGAGATGAGAACAGGATGAGAACCGTTCTATTGATGACCAATTGACCACTGTAATTATATACTAATGCAGCTGCTGCAAGCTTTCTTTTTTATTTAATATCTTTCATTGTGACAACCTCTAAGATTTTCAGCCATCTCTTTATAGGTACTATAGGGAACTAATTTTTGAGTTACTGGTGTTGTCCCTTTTATTTTCTACTCATACAGTGTTGCTAATTTGGAGTAAGTACAGTAAATCTACTGACTTGGAGTTCTTTATTATGTAGTCCAGTTTCTTCATGCTTGCATTTGTCCATGTTTCTCTTCTATTTCCATCATTGAGAAGTTAAGATGTTGGTTTGGGCGATATTTTGATGTTGTTAGTTAGAGTAGGATATTCTGATGTTCGTTGATCGTTACAGGATAAGGTTCACTAGAAAATATATATTCGACCTACCAGCTATGATGCTAGACGATGATAATGGTTTACTCCGTTTGATACAAGATGAGCTAATCAGGGTGCTTGATCTACAAGGTTAAGATGCTAGATGATTAACAAGATTCTTTTGAACATAAAAGTACACCAGAGATTCTCTCCTCACAACTAGAACAGCCACATTACCAAATATATATTCGGTTCAATTTCAATTTGTTAGTGATATTATTGTTTGTATGTTTATTGTACGTGATGATTAGCGCTGATTTATGAGTTTTGTATTTAATTTTGTGATATTTTTCCGAGTCACCACAAGTTTGGTCTGGCAAACTGTCTTTGCTTGTTTTTCGTTCAATCATCTTTAACTCATGCAGATTACATATATTTTTTGTTTCATCTCGACATCGATTGCCAAGTCGACTGAGGCATATTCTTGTCAGGTCTGGGCCAAATTGAATGTAGATGTTGAGGTTAATGATACTACAGCGGCTCGATCATTGTCTCTTTGTAGTCATTCAAGCATGGTTTTGAAAAGGAAAAAAGAATCGTGCAAAGCCTAAACATAACATGGTTACGGAGGTGTAATGGCCAGCCATGAGTTTGTGGCTGCAATGCGGTGGTTCCTTACTGCCAGGGGTGCCCGTGATCACAGATAAACCGAACTAACAGTAAGGGATACACTATATGTCTATACCATATACTCTCTATTGTGTACTATGTCAAAATCAAAAAGTGCCATTCAGCTGAATAATAAGATCTGTCTTGTAGAGACGTGCGTGCACGTGCAAGGCTACTAGTCAGGGATAAACAGCAAGTCCGGCTTAGATAATAGCCATACATGACGACCGAAATTTAAAGATACAGCAGCATTGGCAAGGTCATGTGCTTCATAATTGTGATCCCTCTTCTCATGTGTAATCTGGGCTTCAACAAACTCCCGCTATTTCGGCCTAGATATCTTCCCTAAAGATTCTTGACAGTAGCTAAGCAATCAGTAGCAAGCTAAACTTTTTGGGCAAATTTGACAATTTTGACCTTGGGACGAAATCAATTCATGGAATGAACTGCCCGTGAAACTATTTCACAGCACTAACCCTTTTGTGTAGTGCCCGCCACGCAGGCGCCACATCATACGGTGCAACGCCCAGTTCTGGGGCGTTGCACGCCTGTCCACCGTGGCAGCCCTTGGGCCCGCACCCAGTAGTGCAGCGCCTCCGAGCTAGGCGCCACACATGTAATGTGCAGCGCCCGGCCCGTAGGCGCTGCACTATGACTTATCCAGCGGCTTGGCCCCCCTCCCCCACTCCCCCCACCCCACACACCCCAACCCGAGCTTTGCCCCCTCTCCCACTCTCTCCCCCTCTCAAATCCTCTCCCAAATCTTGCAAATTTGAAGAATTTGTCCGTGGATTTCGAAGTCATACCCTCCCTCAAGGTAATCTTCTCCGATCCCCTTGTTTTGATCCAAGTAATGCTAGTTTGGGGAAACCCTAGTTTTGTTTGGATCTAGAGATTTGCGTGGAGATGTGAGATCTTTGTTTGCCAATTTCCTATGATTAGGCTTTGTTAGTATGTTAGGGTTATTCTTATGGGTGTTCTTATGTTGGTGCTAGGGTTATGGTTAGGGTTAGGGTTATTGTTAGGGTTATGGTTATGGTTAGGGTTAGGGTTATGGTTAGGGTTAGGGTTGTTGTTTGATATATATATTAGGGTTTGTATTCCGTGTAAATCCTTAAATTAGTACTCATGGAAGTAATGGTACGTTGTGTTGTTTGAATGCTTATAGGGATGGGAAGAACATGTGTGTTTGTTCATCATGGGGACAAAGACGCCTTCTTGAAAGGCAATATTGAACCGGATCCGGATGAGCTTGATATGGTGTTTGATAGTAGTCCTAGCTATGCGGAGCTCTTGCAACAAGTGAGGAAAGATTTGAATTGGATGGACCCTAGTGATATTGTTGAGTTGGAGGGAAGGCATAATGTAGGTTTTGGAATGCACATCCGTTGAAAGACAATGCGTATCAACTCGGAGCAACGTTGGGTTGCATACAAGGAAACAGTGGCCGATTCACTTGACAAGGCTCTTGAGTTATTTGCAACGAAGAAGGTTGATTCAAATTTGCATTTGGACTTGAACCGGAAACCCTCCCCTTTGGTTGCTAGTAGCCCCCCACCCTTGAAGCGAGATGAAATTGTTGAACCTCTTTTGACCCAAGAAGTGAGGCCAACATTGAGCCCGTTTACAAACAACGAAGATGAAGCTTTGCAAGAGGACAATGATGAGTATGCGGACGATGACAATGAAGTTGATCTCCATGACAACAATGTGGGTGATCTTGACAAATATCATTTGCAAGAGACAATGGATCATTCCATCCCTTTTTCCCGTGCATATGCATCGGATTCGGATGACGAAGGTCCCGATGAACAAGTTGATGAGGAGGGGTTCACGGTGAAGGAGGCCGAAGCTTTCGAGAAGGTATTCGGTCGGGATCACAAGACACCATTGTTCAAGGATGTTAGTCTCGCGGATGAAGCCGTTGTGGATGGTGGCAAATCTATATCTCTTGGGGTTAGGCCAAGCTCTCACCGTGATTTGGGAGACGACAAGAACCGGATTGCTAAAGGGTCTAAGTTCGAAACCTTGTTGGAATTGAAGATGTGGCTCGACAACTACTCGGTTACGCATTATCGTCCACACAAGGTGGTGCACTCGGACGTCAATGTGCGCTACACGGTTGCATGTGCATGTGAAGATGAAATATGTACGTGGATTGTGCGTGCAAGACCATGGAAAGGAGGTCCCGCTTGGCACGTAGTGAGTTGTGTGCCAACTCACATGTGCCGAGGCAAAAGGGTGGATGGCAAGATTGTGTCCCAAGACCATAGACAACTCACGTCCGAGTTCATCGCTTACAGGCTCTCCAACTCAATATCCACACTTCCAACAATGAGCGTCCAACATGTCATTGACCTTGTGAAAGCCATCTTTCATTACAAGGTGAAGTACGGCAAGGCATGGAAGGCGAAGCAAGCCGCATTTAAGATGTTGTATGGTACTTGGGAGGAAGTATACAACCGAATCCCTAGGTTGTTGTTAGCCATGGCCGCCACAAACCCGGGCATGGTTCATGTTGTCGAGCCTCATGGGCACCAAACAACGGTTTATGAAGGAAAGAAAGTCCGAGTATTTGGCCGTGCATTTTGGGCGCTCGAGCAATGCGTGAGGGCTTTCAAAAACTGTAGGCCGGTCATCGCCATTGATGGCACGTTCTTGACCGGACAATACAAGGGGACCTTGTTGGTTGCGATAGCAAGTGATGCCAATAACCGGGTGTTGCCATTGGCATTTGCTTTGGTTGAGGCAGAGAACAATGACAACTGGGAGTGGTTTTGCATCTTTTGAGGACAAAGGTGTTACCCGCTCAAAGAGAAATTTGTGTCATATCGGATCGGCATGCAGGAATTCTTAACGCGGTGGAGATTGACATTCCCGGGCATGCTCCGTTGCACCATCGATGGTGCATGAGGCACTTTTGTTCGAACTTCTATAGGGCATGTGGCCTTAAGGAGTTGGCCGATGATCTTCAAGATTGTTGTCTTGCTTTCTCCGAGAAGCGGTTCGCCACTTTGTTGAACAAATTGCTTGCACACAAAAAACTTGATCACGGGGTCAAGACTTTATGAATAGGCACATTCAACACCGGAACAAGTGGGCACGTGCTTTTGATGAAGATGGCCGGAGATACGGTCAAATGACAAGCAATATGGCTAAATGCTTCAATAGGGTGCTCAAAGGTGCACGTGGATTACCCGTGACGGCAATAGTTCAATACACATTTGACAAGATGAATGCGTACTTTCTAAAGTACTCGATGGAAACTATTGCATAGATAGCGGGTGAGAACCCGCGCAAGTACAAGTACAAGTTCCCACCCAAGGTTGATGAATGGTTAGAAGTTCAATCACGAAAGGCGGACTCAGAAGAAGCTATATTATATGACAACAAAGAGTGGAAGTATGAAGTGAAAGAGCCAGGAGGAACCACAAACGATGGCCGGCAACATGGAGGTCGGGCTTTCAAGGTGTCTTTAACACAATGTGATTGCTCTTGCGGGAGGCCATTGTTGCTTCATCTCCCATGCTCACATTTGTATACCGCTGGTCGCGTTAGAAATGTGGACATCAATCACCCACGCACCGTGAGGGAGTTGGAGTTCTCAATCATGACGGTCAAGAAAACATGGGCTCCCCGCTTTCACCCATACTTTGACCAATCACAATGGCCGGAGTACCATGGAGTTCAACTATGGCCGGATCCGGAGTTGAAGGTTGTTACATAGGGTAGACATAAAACAAAGCGTTTTAGAAGCGACATGGACGGATGGGGCCATGGTGGCCGCCGCGAAGCGGGAAATGATCAATTCCAAGAGCCTCGTGAGAGCTCCCGTTGTGGGGAATGCAAAGGTCATGGCCACAACAAAAAAAATGTGCGAAACCAAGGAAAAGGTCCAAGAAAAATGATGCAAGCACTAGCCAACAAGGAGCTACACAAGGGAGCCAACCAAGTGGTAGCCAACAAGTGCCAAGCCAACCAAGAGGTAGCCAACAAGTGCGAAGGTAACAACGTGGTAGCCAATAAGTGGGAAGGCAACCAAGTGGGAGCCAACCTAGTGGTAGCCAACAAGTGCCAAGCCAACCAAGTGGGAGCCAATCTAGTGGTAGCCAACAAGTGCCAAGCCAACCAAGTGGTAGCCAACAAGTGCCAAGCCAACCAAGTGTTAGTCAAAGAGGATCTAGGCAACAAAGAGGTCGGCAACTAGGACTTACAAGAGGCCATGGTGGTGGTAGAGCTCGTGGTGGTGGTGTTGGCCGTGGTGATGGTCTTGGCCGTGGTGATGGAATTGGCCGTGGTGATGGACAAGGACAAGGTCGTTATAGAGGAATGTTTGGATACCTCGATGGACCATTTCCGTATGTTGCTCACTAACTATAATGTTTCAAATGTTCTTGTTTCTCATATGTTCTTCTTTTACATGTGCTTCCATTTGTTTTTATTGTCTTTACTAACCATTATGTTTCACTCATTGTAGGTATGGCGGCTTCCCAACCCAACAAACCAACAATGAAGGAGGATGGCGAAGATGAGATGGCGGGATGGTGGGAGAAGGCTGCGAAGAAGCTTAGAGAGGAGGATGCAGCCAAGCTAAAGAAGAAGAAGGAAGAGGAGCTTGAGGAGAAGAGGGAGGCAAAAGAGAGAGCGTCAAATGCGATGCGCGCTAGGGAGCAAGCATTGGTGAGGAAATGCGAGGAGGCATAGAAGAAACGTCAAAAGGATTTTGAAGAAGGAACCATGAAGCTTTGGGCAATTGCAGCTGAAAAAAAAGAGAGGGAGGATAAGATATTCATGGAGAGGGTGGTTAAGGAGGCCCACCTCATAAGGAAAAGGGAGGAGGAAGAGGAAGAAGAGAGGAAGAAGAAGGGAAAGGGGCCTTGCTCTACGCAATAGAGCTATGTCATCTTCGATTTGGTTGTGAACTACTATGTGTCATGAACTACTATCTCTCCTCCTCGATTTGGTTGTGAACTACTATGTGTCATGAACTACTATCTGTCCTCCTCGATTTGGTTGTGATCTACTATGTGTCGTGAAGTAATATGTATTATGAACTAGTATGTGTCGTGAAGTACTTTGTGCATATGTTGTCTTCACAGTTCTTTGCTTGCTATGTGTCATGAACTACTATCTCTCCTCATCAGAATATGTGTGCATGTGCCAAAAAAATTGCTAAATACAAGTGCAACGCCTAGCTCTGGGGCGTTGCACTATACAGTGTGGCGCCTCGATGCTAGGCGCTGCAGCGGCTGTAGGTTGCCAGCACTTTGTTTGCTCTTTGCTTAGCTCAGCCCAGGAGTGCAACGCCTCAATGCTAGGCGTCACACTGTATAGTGTAGCGCCTAGCGCTGAGGCGTTGCACCCTTGGGCTGAGCTAAATAGAGAGCAAGCAAAGTGTTTGCAAGCTACAGCCGCTGCAGCGCCTAGCCTGGAGGCATCACACTGTACAGTGCAACGCCTAGGCGTTGCACTAGGCGTTGCACTGTACAGTGTGATGCCTCCAGGCTAGGCGCTGCAGCGGCGGTAGCTTGCAAACAAAGTAGTTGCTCTCTGCTTAGCTCAGCCCAGGCGTGCAACGCCTCAGGGCTAGGCGTCAAACTGTATAGTGCAGCGCCTAGCGCTGAGGCGTTACACCCTTGGGCTGAGCTAAACAGAGAGGATGCAAAGTGTTTGCAAGCTACAGCCGCTGCAGTGAAGGAAATATGCCCTAGAGGCAATAATAAAGTTATTATTTATTTCCTTATATCATGATAAATGTTTATTATTCATGCTAGAATTGTATTAACCGGAAACATAATACATGTGTGAATACATAGACAAACAGAGTGTCACTAGTATGCCTCTACTTGACTAGCTCGTTAATCAAAGATGGTTATGTTTCCTAACCATGAACAAAGAGTTGTTATTTGATTAACGAGGTCACATCATTAGTTGAATGATCTGATTGACATGACCCATTCCATTAGCTTAGCACCCGATCGTTTAGTATGTTGCTATTGCTTTCTCCATGACTTATACATGTTCCTATAACTATGAGATTATGCAACTCCCGTTTACCGGAGGAACACTTTGGGTACTACCAAATGTCACAACGTAACTGGGTGATTATAAAGGAGTACTACAGGTGTCTCCAATGGTAGATGTTGGGTTGGCGTATTTCGAGATTAGGGTTTGTCACTCCGATTGTCGGAGAGGTATCTCTGGGCCCTCTCGGTAATATACATCACATAAGCCTTGCAAGCATAATAACTAAGATGTTAGTTATGAGATGATGTATTACGGAACGAGTAAAGAGACTTGCCAGCAACGAGATTGAACTAGGTATTGGATACCGACGATCGAATCTCGGGCAAGTAACATACCGATGACAAAGGGAACAACGTATGTTGTTATGCGGTCTGACCGATAAAGATCTTCGTAGAATATGTAGGAGCCAATATGGGCATCCAGGTCCCGCTATTGGTTATTGACCGGAGATGTGTCTCGGTCATGTCTACATTGTTCTCGAACCGTAGGGTCCGCACGCTTAACGTTACGATGACAGTTATTATGAGTTTATGCATTTTGATGTACCGAAGGTTGTTCGGAGTCCCGGATGAGATCACGGACATGACGAGGAGTCTCGAAATGGTCGAGACGTAAAGATTGATATATTGGAAGCCTATGTTTGGACATCGGAAGTGTTCCGGGTGAAATCGGGATTTTACCGGATTACCGGGAGGGTTACCGGAACCCCCCGGGAGCCAAATGGGCCAACATGGGCCTTAGTGGAAAGGTGAGAGGGCAGCCCACATAGGGCTGCGCCTCCCCCCTCTCCCTAGTCCTATTAGGACTAGGAGAGGGGCCGGCCACCTCTCTCTCTCTCCCCTTTAAAGGATTCCTAGTTGGACTAGGATTGGAGGGGGGAGTCCTACTCCCGGTAGGAGTAGGACTCCTCCTGCGCCTCCCTCTCTTTGGCCGGCCAGCCCCCCTCCCTCCAACCTTTATATACGGGGGCAGGGGACACCCCAAGATACACAAGTTGATCCTTGAGATCGTTCCTTAGCCATGTGCGGTGCCCCCTGCCACCAAATTCCACCTCGGTCATATCGTTGTAGAGCTTAGGCGAAGCCCTACGTCGGTAGTACATCAAGATCGTCACCACGCCGTCGTGCTGACGGAACTCTTCCTCGACGCTTTGCCGGATCGGAGCCCGAGGATCGTCATCGAGCTGAACGTGTGCTAAGAACTCGGAGGTGCCGGAGTAACGGTGCTTGGATCGGTCGGATCGGGAAGACGTACGACTACTTCCTCTACATTATGTGATCGCTTCCGCAGTCGGTCTGCGTTGGTACGTAGACAACACTCTCCCCCTCATTGCTATGCATCACCATGATCTTGCGTGTGCATAGGAAAATTTTCGAAATTACTACGTTCCCCAACAGTGGCATCCGAGCCTAGGTTTTATGGTTTGATGTTATTTGCACGAGTAGAACACAAGTGAGTTGTGGGCGATACAAGTCATACTGCCTACCAGCATGTCATACTTTGGTTCGGCGGTATTGTTGGACGAGACGATCCGGACCAACCTTACGCGTACTCTTACGCGAGACCGGTTCCCTCGACGTGCTTCGCACATAGATGGCTTGCGGAAGACTGTCTCTCCAACTTTAGTTGAACCAAGTGTGGCTACGCCCGGTCCTTGAGAAGGTTAAAACGGAGTCTATTTGACGAACTATCGTTGTGGTTTTGATGCGTAGGTGAGATGAGTTCTTACTTAAGCCCGTAGCAGCCACGTAAAACTTGCAACAACAAAGTAGAAGACGTCTAACTTGTTTTTGCAGGGCATGTTGTGATGTGATATGGTCAAGGCATGATGCTAAATTTTATTGTATGAGATGATCATGTTTTGTAACCAAGTTATCGGCAACTGGCAGGAGCCATATGGTTGTCGCTTTATTGTATGCAATGCAATCGCGATGTAATGCTTTACTTTATTACTAAGCGGTAGTGATAGTCGTGGAAGCATAAGATTGGCGAGACAACAACGATGCTACGATGGAGATCAAGGTGTCGCGCCGGTGACGATGGTGATCATGACGGTGCTTCGGAGATGGAGATCACAAGCACAAGATGATGATGGCCATATCATATCACTTATATTGATTACATGTGATGTTTATCCTTTTATGCATCTTATCTTGCTTTGTTTGACGGTAGCATTATAAGATGATCTCTCACTAAATTATCAAGAAGTGTTCTCCCTGAGTATGCACCGTTGCCAAAGTTCGTCGTGCCCAGACACCACGTGATGATCGGGTGTGATAAGCTCTACATCCATCTACAACGGGTGCAAGCCAGTTTTGCACACGCAGAATACTCAGGTTAAACTTGACGAGCCTAGCATATGCAGATATGGCCTCGGAACACAGAGGCCGAAAGGTCGAGCGTGAATCATATAGTAGATATGATCAACATAACGATGTTCACCATTGAAAACTACTCCATCTCACGTGATGATCGGTTATGGTTTAGTTGATTTGGATCACGTGATCACTTAGAGGATTAGAGGGATATCTATCTAAGTGGGAGTTCTTAAGTAATATGATTAATTGAACTTAAATTTATCATGAACTTAGTCCTGGTAGTATTTTGCAAATCATGTTGTAGATCAATAGCTCGCGTTGTTGCTTCCCTGTGTTTATTTTGATATGTTCCTAGAGAAAATTGTGTTGAAAGATGTTAGTAGCAATGATGCGGATTGGATCCATGATCTGAGGTTTATCCTCATTGCTGCACAGAAAAATTATGTCCTTGATGCACCGCTAGGTGACAGACCTATTGCAGGAGCAGAAGCAGACGTTATGAACGTTTGGCTAGCTCAACATGATGACTACTTGATAGTTTAGTGCACCATGCTTAATGGCTTAGAATCGGGACTTCAAAGACGTTTTGAACGTCATGGACCATATGAGATGTTCCAGGAGTTGAAGTTAATATTTCAAGCAAATACCCGAGTTGAGAGATATGAAGTCTCCAACAAGTTCTATAGCTAAAAGATGGAGGAGAATCGCTCAACTAGTGAGCATGTGCCCAGATTGTCTGAGTACTACAATCGCTTGAATCAAGTGGGAGTTAATCTTCCAGATAAGATAGTGATTGACATAATTCTCTAGTCACCATCACCAAGTTAGTAGAACTTCGTGATGAACAATAGTATGCAAGGGATGACGAAAACGAATCCCGAGCTTTTCATGATGATGAAATCAATGAAGGTAGAAATCAAGAAAGAGCATCAAGTGTTGATGGTTGACAAGATCACTAGTTTCAAGAAAAGGGCAAAGGGAAAAAGGGGAACTTCAAGAAGAACAGCAAGCAAGTTGCTGCTCAAGTAAAGAAGCCCAAGTCTAGTCCTAAGCCTGAGACTAAGTGCTTCTACTGCAAAGGAACTGGTCACTGGAAGCGGAACTGCCCCAAGTATTTGGCGGATAAGAAGGATGGCAAAGTGAACAAAAGTATATTTGATATACATGTTATTGATGTGTGCTTTACTAGTGTTTATAGCAACCCCTCAGTATTTGATATTGGTTCAGTTTCTAAGAGTAGTAACTCGAAACAGGAGTTGCAGAATAAACAGAGACTAGTTAAGGGTGAAGTGACGATGTGTGTTGGAAGTAGTTCCAAGATTGATATGATCATCATCGCACACTCCCCTATACTTTCGGGATTAGTGTTGAACTTAAATAAGTGTTATTTGGTTTTTGCGTTGAGCATGAATATGATTTGATCATGTTTATTGCAATACGGTTATTCATTAAAGTCAGAGAATAATTGTTGTTCTGTTTACATGAATAAAACCTTCGATGGTCATACACCCAATGAAACAAGTTCGTTGGATCTCGATCGTAGTGATACACATATTCATAATATTGAAACCAAAAGATGCAAAGTTAATAATGATAGTGCAACTTATTTGTGGCACTGCCGTTTAGGTCATATTGGTATAAAGCGCATGAAGAAACTCCATGCTGATGGGCTTTCAGAATCACTTGATTATGAATCACTTAATGCTTGCGAACCATGCCTTTTGGGCAAGATGACTAAAACATCGTTCTCCGGAACAATGGAGCAAGCAACAGATTTGTTGGAAATCATACATACTGATGTATGTGGTCCGATGAATATTTAAGGCTTGCAGCGGGTGTCATTATTTTCTGACCTTCATAGATGATTTGAGCAGATATGGGTATATCTACTTAATGAAATAGAAGTCTGATACATTTGAAAAGTTCATATAATTTCAGAGTGAAGTGGAAAATCATGGTAACAAGAAAATAAAGTTTCTACGATCTGATCGTGGAAAAGAGTATTTGAGTTACGAGTTTGGTCTTCAGTTAAAACAATGTGAAATAGTTTCACTACTCACGCCACCTGGAACACCACAGCATAATGGTGTGTCCGAACGTCATAACCGTACTTTATTGGATATAGTGCAATCTATGATGTTTCTTACCGATTTACCACTATCGTTTTTGGGGTCATGCATTAGAGACAGCTGCATTCACGTTAAAAAAAGGGGGCACCATCTAAGTCCGTTGAGACGACATAATCTGAACTGTGGTTTAGTAAGAAACCAAAGTAGTCGTTTCTTAAAGTTTGGGGTTGTGATGCTTATGTGAAAAAGTTTCATCCTGATAAGCTCAAAACCAAATCGGAGAAATATGTCTTCATAGGATACCCAAAAGGAGACTGTTGGGTACACCTTCTATCACAGATCCTAAGGCAAGACATTCGTTGCTTATAACGGATACTTTCTAGAGAAGGAGTTTCTCTCGAAAGAAGTGAGTGGGAGGAAAGTAGAAAACTTGATAAGGTAATTGTACCTTCTCCCTTATTGGAAAATAGTTCATCACAGAAATCTGTTCCTGTGACTACTACACCAATTAGTGAGGAAGCTAATGATGATGATCATGTAACTTCAGATCAAGTTACTACCGAATCTCGTAGGTAAACCAGAGTGAGATCCGCACCAGAGTGGTACGGTAATCCTGTTCTGGAGGTCATGTTACTTGACCATGACGAACCTACGAACTATGAGGAAACGATGATGAGCCCAGATTCCGCGAAATGGTTTGAGGCCATGAAATCTGAGATATGATCCATGTATGAGAACAAAGTTTGGACTTTGGTTGGCTTGCCCGATGATCGGCAAGCAATTGAGAATAAATGGATCTTCAAGAGGAAGACGGACGCTGATAGTAGTGTTACTATCTACAAAGCTAGAATTGTCGAAAAAGGTTTTCGACAAGTTCAAGGTGTTGACTACGATGAGAGCTTCTCTCTCGTATCTATGCTTGAGTCTGTCCGAATCATGTTAGTAATTGCCGCATTTTATGAAATCTGGCAAATGGATAAACAAAACTGCATTCCTTAATGGATTTATTAAAGAACAGTTGTATGTGATGCAACTAGAAGGTTTTGTCAATCCGAAAGGTGCTAACAAAATGTGCAAGCTCCAGTGATCCATCTGTGGACTGGTGCAAGCATCTCGGAGTTGGAATATACGCTTTGATAAGTTGATCAAAGCATATAGTTTTATACATACTTGCGGTGAAGCCTGTATTTACGAGAAAGTGAGTGGGAGCACTACAGCAGTTCTGATAAGTATATGTGAATGACATATTGTTGATCGGAAATAATGTAGAATTATTCTGTAAAGCATAAAAGGAGTGTTTGAAAGGAGTTTTTCAAAGAAAGACTTCGGTAAAGCTGCTTACATATTGAGCTTCAAGATCTATAGAGATAGATCAAGACGCTTGATAAGTTTTTTCAATGAGTACATACCTTGACAAGATTTTGAAGTAGTTCAAAATGGAGCAGTCAAAGAAAGAGTTCTTGCCTGTATTACAAGGTGTGAAGTTGAGTAAGACTCAAAAGCCCGACCACGGCAGAAGATAGAAAGAGAATGAACGTCATTCCCTATGCCTTGGCCATAGGTTCTATAAAGTATGTCATGCTGTATACCAGATCTATTGTATACCCTGCACTGATTTGGCAAGGGAATACAATAGTGATCTAGGAGTAGATCACTGGACAGCGGTCAGAATTATCCTTAGTGAAATAAGGATATGTTTCTCGATTATGGACGTGACAAAAAGGATCGTCGTAAAGGGTTACGTCGATGCAAGTTTTTGACACTGATCCAGATGAATCTAAAGTCTCAATCTGGATACATATTGAAAGTGGGAGCAATTAGCTAGAGTAGCTCCGTGTAGAGCATTGTAGACATAGAACTTGCAAAATACTTACGGATCTAAATGTGATAGACCCATTGACTAAAATTATCTCACAAGCAAAACATGATCACACCTTAGTACTCTTTGGGTGTTAATCACATAGATATGTGAACTAGATTACTGACTCTAGTAAACCCTTTGAGTGTTGGTCACATGACGATGTGAACTATGGGTGTTAATCACATGGTGATGTGAACTATTGCTGTTAAATCACATGGCGATGTGAACTAGATTATTGACTCTAGTGCAAGTGGGAGACTAAAGGAAATATGCCCTAGAGGCAATAATAAAGTTATTATTTATTTCCTTATATCATGATAAATGTTTATTATTCATGCTAGAATTGTATTAACCGGAAACATAATACATGTGTGAATACATAGACAAACAGAGTGTCACTAGTATGCCTCTACTTGACTAGCTCGTTAATCAAAGATGGTTATGTTTCCTAACCATGAACAAAGAGTTGTTATTTGATTAACGAGGTCACATCATTAGTTGAATGATCTGATTGACATGACCCATTCCATTAGCTTAGCACCCGATCGTTTAGTATGTTGCTATTGCTTTCTCCATGACTTATACATGTTCCTATAACTATGAGATTATGCAACTCCCGTTTACCGGAGGAACACTTTGGGTACTACCAAACGTCACAATGTAACTGGGTGATTATAAAGGAGTACTACAGGTGTCTCCAATGGCAGATGTTGGGTTGGCGTATTTCGAGATTAGGGTTTGTCACTCCGATTGTCGGAGAGGTATCTCTGGGCCCTCTCGGTAATATACATCACATAAGCCTTGCAAGCATAATAACTAAGATGTTAGTTATGAGATGATGTATTACGGAACGAGTAAAGAGACTTGCCAGTAACGAGATTGAACTAGGTATTGGATACCGACGATCGAATCTCGGGCAAGTAACATACCGATGACAAAGGGAACAACGTATGTTGTTATGCGGTCTGACCGATAAAGATCTTCGTAGAATATGTAGGAGCCAATATGGGCATCCAGGTCCCGCTATTGGTTATTGACCGGAGACGTGTCTCGGTCATGTCTACATTGTTCTCGAACCGTAGGGTCCGCACGCTTAACGTTACGATGACAGTTATTATGAGTTTATGCATTTTGATGTACCGAAGGTTGTTCGGAGTCCCGGATGAGATCACGGACATGACGAGGAGTCTCGAAATGGTTGAGACGTAATGATTGATATATTGGAAGCCTATGTTTGGACATCGGAAGTGTTCCGGGTGAAATCGGGATTTTACCGGATTACCGGGAGGGTTACCGGAACCCCCCGGGAGCCAAATGGGCCAACATGGGACTTAGTGGAAAGGTGAGAGGGCAGCCCACATAGGGCTGCGCCTCCCCCCCTCTCCCTAGTCCTATTAGGACTAGGAGAGGGGCCGGCCACCTCTCTCTCTCTCCCCTTTAAAGGATTCCTAGTTGGACTAGGATTGGAGGGGGGAGTCCTACTCCCGGTAGGAGTAGGACTCCTCCTGCGCCTCCCTCTCTTTGGCCGGCCAGCCCCCCTCCCGCCAACCTTTATATACGGGGGCAGGGGACACCCCAAGACACACAAGTTGATCCTTGAGATCGTTCCTTAGCCGTGTGCGGTGCCCCCTGCCACCAAATTCCACCTCGGTCATATCGTTGTAGAGCTTAGGCGAAGCCCTGCGTCGGTAGTACATCAAGATCGTCACCACGCCGTCGTGTTGACGGAACTCTTCCTCGACGCTTTGCTGGATCGGAGCCCGAGGATCGTCATCGAGCTGAACGTGTGCTAAGAACTCGGAGGTGCCGGAGTAACGGTGCTTGGATCGGTCGGATCAGGAAGACGTACGACTACTTCCTCTACGTTATGTGATCGCTTCCGCAGTCGGTCTGCGTTGGTACGTAGACAACACTCTCCCCCTCGTTTCTATGCATCACCATGATCTTGCGTGTGCGTAGGAAATTTTTCGAAATTACTACGTTCCCCAACATGCAGCGCCTAGCCTGGAGGCGTCACACTGTACAGTGCAACGCCTAGCTCCTGGGCGTTGCACTGTACAGTGTGGCGCCTCCAGGCTAGGCGCGGCAGCGGCTGTAGCTTGCAAGCAAAGTAGTTGCTCTCTGCTTAGCTCAGTCCAGGCGTGCAACGCCTCAGGTCTAGGCGCTGCACTATACAGTGTGACGCTCAGCTCTGAGGCGTTGCACCCTTGGGCTGAGCTAAGCAGAGAGCAAATACTTTGTTTGCAACCTACAGCCGCTGCAGCGCCTAGCTTGGAGGCGTCACATTGTACAGTGCAACGCCTGACGTCACACTGTACAGTGAAACGCCCGGGCGCTAGGCGTTGCACTGTACAGTGTGACGCCTCCAAGCTAGGTGCTGCAGCGGCTGTAGCTTGTAAACTTGGTCATTTTCAGGTACATTGCATAATTTCTTAGAATAAGCAGTCAAAAACTTTAAGTTCACATTTCAGTCACAGTTGAACATTATTAAGACAACAAGTGCAACATAGAGGATCAAGTTCAACATTGCTAAGGCGTCAACTCCAAGTTCAACATAACTAAGACATACAAAGAGGATCAAGTTCAACATAGGGCTACCACAACTCCAAGTTCACCGATATAACAACTCCAAGTTCACCAACATAACAACTCCAAGTTCACCGACATTACAAATAAAGGACGATGGCTGGTTCCTAAGAAGAGCTAGTTCCTTGAGCGCTTTTTGGCTGCTCCCCCCCCCCTCTTGCTGGCTAACTTCTTCACCTTCCTAGGAAGAGGAACACGCTCCCGCTTCGGCTCCGGTTCCTCCACGTCATCGACATCATCATCCAAATAGTCATCCAAAGCCGCCATCCGCAAGGTGCCGACCGTCCTTTTGCCTCTTTCGGTGAAGTCTTCAGGTGTGTACTTGTTGATTCCCTTCCTAGGCTTTAGCATGTATGCAGACCTAACCTGGTACGTCCCCAAGGTCATATCATCATCAACAACCTATGCATCAACAAAAGATATGGAAAGACCGTGTGTGAGGATATAGTTAGCAATGCATCAACAATTGGATATATATGCTCATGCCATACCTCTTGGGTGACCACACCCACATCCTCATCCTCCAAATGATCATCATGGCTCTGGCCCGAAGCGGGATCTGATGGTGTCGCCGACCTAGACCGTTCTGGTGATACATACTCGGGGTCACGACAACCAAAAAGGTTTGATAGCCGCCTTAACTTTTGGCCCTGGCGCTGCAACATGTACAAGTGAATGAGACATCGAACGTAGCAACACATGTTAAATGCTAGTTTGAAGGAGATGTGAACCTTAATGAATGCTCGAAGTGCACCTTCTCCATCGCTTTTGCCAGCCGGGGTTGTTTCAAGAATAGTCTCGGTCTCATCAGCTGCTTTCTTGATTTGGACACGCTATGAACAGAAATGGTATTAAGTGTGTTGGAAATATGCCCTAGAGGCAATAATAAATTGATTATTATTATATTTCCTTGTTCATGATAATCATTTATTATCCATGCTAGAATTGTATTGATAGGAAACTCAGATACATTTGTGGATACATAGACAACACCATGTCCCTAGTAAGCCTCTAGTTGACTAGCTCGTTGATCAATAGATGGTTACGGTTTCCTGACCATGGACATTGGATGTCATTGATAATGGGATCACATCATTAGGAGAATGATGTGATGGACAAGACCCAATCCTAAGCCTAGCACAAGATCATGTAGTTCGTATGTTAAAGCTTTTCTAATGTCAAGTATCATTTCCTTAGACCATGAGATTGTGCAACTCCCGTATACCGTAGAAGTGCTTTGGGTGTGGCAAACGTCACAACGTAACTGGGTGGCTATAAAGATGCACTACAGGTATCTCCGAAAGTGTATGTTGGGTTGGCACGAATTGAGACTGGGATTTGTCACTCCGTGTAAACGGAGAGGTATCTTTGGGCCCACTCGGTAGGACATCATCATAATGTGCACAATGTGATCAAGGAGTTGATCACGGGATGATGTGTTACGGAACGAGTAAAGAGACTTGCCGGTAACGAGATTGAACAAGGTATCGGGATACCGACGATCGAATCTCAGGCAAGTATCGTACCGATAGACAAAGGGAATTGTATACGGGATTGATTAACTCCTTGACATCGTGGTTCATCCGATGAGATCATCATGGAGCATGTGGGAGCCAACATGGGTATCCAGATCCCGCTGTTGGTTATTTACCGGAGAACGTCTCGGTCATGTCTGCATGGTTCCCGAACCCGTAGGGTCTACACACTTAAGGTTCGATGACGCTAGGGTTATAAAGGAAGTTTGTATGTGGTTACTGAATGTTGTTCAGAGTCCCGGATGAGATCCCGGACGTCACGAGGAGTTCCGGAATGGTCCGGAGGTAAAGATTTATATATGGGAAGTCCTGTTTTGGTCACCGGAAAAGTTTCAGGGTTTATCGGTAACGTACTGGGACCACCGGGAGGGTCCCGGGGGTCCACCAAGTGGGGCCACCAGCCCCGGAGGGCTGCATGGGCCAAGTGTGGGAGGGGACCAGCCCCAGGTGGGCTGGTGCGCCCCCTACCAAGGCCCAAGGCTCAAGGAAGAGGGGAAGGGGGCAAACCCTAGGGCAGATGGGCCCTAAGGCCCACCCTAGTGCGCCTCCCTCTTCCCCTCCACCTGGCCGCACCCTAGATGGGGTTTTGGGGGCTGCCGCCACCCCTAGGGAGGGAACCCTAGGTGGGGGCGCAGCCCCTCCCCTTCCCCTATATATACTTGAGGTTATGAGGGTTGCAATACAGATGATTTGATCTCTCCCTGGCGCAGCCCTACCTCTTCCCTCCTCGTCTCTTGCGGTGCTTGGCGAAGCCCTGCTGGAGTACCACGCTCCTCCACCACCACCACGCCGTTGTGCTGCTGCTGGATGGAGTCTTCCTCAACCTCTCCCTCTCTCCTTGCTGGATCAAGGCATGGGAGACGTCATCGGGCTGTACGTGTGTTGAACGCGGAGGTGCCGTCCGTTCGGCACTAGGATCTCCGGTGATTTGGATCACGACGAGTACGACTCCTTCAACCTCGTTCTCTTGAACGCTTCCGCTTAGCGATCTACAAGGGTATGTAGATGCATTCTCCTTCCCCTCGTTGCTGGTCTATCCATAGATAGATCTTGGTGACACATAGGAAAGTTTTTGAATTTCTGCTACGTTCCCCAATAGTGGCATCATGAGCTAGGTCTACTGCGTAGATTCTATGCACAAGTAGAACACAAAGTAGTTGTGGGCGTTGATTTTGTTCAATATGCTTACCGTTACTAGTCCAATCTTGATTCGGCGGCATTGTGGGATGAAGCGGCCCGGACCAACCTTACACGTACGCTTACGTGAGATCGGTTCCACTGACTAACATGCACTAGTTGCATAAGGTGGCTGGCGGGTGTCTGTCTCTCCCACTTTAGTCGGAACGGATTCGATGAAAAGGGTCCTTATGAAGGGTAAATAGCAATTGGCATATCACGTTGTGGTTTTGCGTAGGTAAGAAACGTTCTTGCTAGAAACCCATAGCAGCCACGTAAAACATGCAAACAACAATTAGAGGACATCTAACTTGTTTTTGCAGGGTATGCTATGTGATGTGATATGGCCAAGAAGAATGTGATGAATGATATGTGATGTATGAGATTGATCATGTTCTTGTAATAGGAATCACGACTTGCATCGATGAGTATGACAACCGGCAGGAGCCATAGGAGTTGTCTTTATTTATTGTATGACCTGCGTGTCATTGAACAATGTCATGTAATTACTTTACTTTATTGCTAACCGATAGCCATAGCAGTACAAGTAATAAGTTGGCGAGACAACTTCATGGAGACACAATGATGGAGATCATGATGATGGAGATCATGGTGTCATGCCGGTGACGATGATGATCATGGAGCCCCGAAGATGGAGATCAAAAGGAGCAATATGATATTGGCCATATCATGTCACTATTTGATTGCATGTGATGTTTATCATGTTTATACATCTTATTTGCTTAGAACGACGGTAGTAAATAAGATGATCCCTCATTAAAATTTCAAGAAAGTGTTCCCCCTAACTGTGCACCGTTGCGAAAGTTCGTCGTTTCGAAGCACCACGTGATGATCGGGTGTGATAGATTCTTACGTTCGAATACAACGGGTGTTGATGAGCCTAGCATGTACAGACATGGCCTCGGAACACATGCAAAACACTTAGGTTGACTTGACAAGCCTAGCATGTACAGACATGACCTCGGAACACAAGAGACCGAAAGGTCGAGCATGAGTCGTATGGTAGATACGATCAACATGAAGATGTTCACCGATGTTGACTAGTCCGTCTCACGTGATGATCGGACACGGCCTAGTTGACTTGGATCATGTAATCACTTAGATGACTAGAGGGATGTCTATCTGAGTGGGAGTTCATAAGATGAACTTAATTATCCTGAACATAGTCAAAAGGACTTTGCAAATTATGTCGTAGCTCACGCTATAGTTCTACTGTTTAGATATGTTCCTAGAGAAAATTTAGTTGAAAGTTGATAGTAGCAATTATGCGGACTAGGTCCATAAACTAAGGATTGTCCTCATTGCTTCATAGAAGGTTTATGTCCTTAATGCACCGCTCAGTGTGCTGAACCTCGAACGTCGTCTGTAGATGTTGCGAACATCTGACATACACATTTTGATAACTACGTGATAGTTCAGTTAAACGGTTTAGAGTTGAGGCACCGAAGACGTTTTGAAATGTAGCGAAACATATGAGATGTTTCGAGGGCTGAAATTGGGATTTCAGGCTCGTGCCCACGTCAAGAGGTATAAGACCTCCGACGATTTTTCTTAGCCTGCAAACTAAGGGAGAAAAGCTCAATTGTTGAGCTTGTGCTCAGATTGTCTGAGTACAACAATCATTTGAATCAAGTGGGAGTTGATCTTCCAGATGAGATAGTGATGTTTCTCCGAAGTCATTACCACCAAGCTGCTAGAGCTTCGTGATGAACTATAATATATCAGGGACATATATGATGATCCTTGAGATATTCGCGATGTTTGACACCACAAAAGTAGAAATCAAGAAGGAGCATCAATTGTTGATGGTTGGTGAAACCACTAGTTTCAAGAAGGGCAAGGGCAAGAAGGGATACTTCATGAAACGGCAAATCAGCTGCTGCTCTCGTGAAGAAACCCAAGGTTGAACCCAAACCTGAGACTAAGTGCTTCTGTAATAAGGGGAACAACCACTGGAGCAGAATTACCCTAGATACTCTGTAGATGAGAAGGCTGGCAAGGTCGATAGAAGTATATTGGATATACATTGTGTTAATGTGTACTTTACTAGTACTCCTAGTAGCACCATGGTATTAGATACCGGTTCGGTTGCTAAGTGTTAGTAAACTCGAAATAAAAGGCTGCGGAGTAAACGGAGACTAGCTAAAGGTGAGCTGGCGATATGTGTTGGAAGTTTTTCCCAAGCTTGATGTGATCAAGCATCGCACGCTCCCTCTACCATCGAGATTGGTGTTTGCGTTGAGCATAGACATGATTGGATTATGTCTATCACAATACGGTTATTCAAGGAGAATAATGGTTACTCTGTTTATTTGAATAATACCTTCAATGGTCTTGCACCTAAAATGAATGGTTTATTGAATCTCGATCGTAGTGATACACATGTTCATGCCAAAAGATATAAGATAGTAATGATATTACCACCTACTTGTGGCACTGCCACGTAAGTCATATCGGTATAAAACGCATGAAGAAGCTCCATGTTGATGGATCTTTGGGCTCACTCGTTTTTGAAAAGTTTGAGACATGCGAACCATGTCTATTGGTGTATATGCATGAAGAAACTCCATGCAAATGGACCGTTTGGACTCACTTGATTTTGAATCACTTGAGACATGCAAATCATACCACATGGGCAAGATGACTGAAAGCCTCATTTTCAGTAAAATGGAACTAGAAAGCAACTTGTTGGAAGTAATACATTTTGATGTGTGCAGTCCAATGAGTGCTGAGGCGTGTAGTGGATATCGTTATGTTCTTACTTCACAGATGATTTGAGTAGATGTTGAGTATATTTACTTGATGAATCACGAGTCTAAATTATTGAAAGGTTCAAGTAATTTCAGGGTGAAGTTGAAAGATCGTCGTGGCAAGAGGATAAAATATCTATGATATGATCATAGAGATGAATATCTGAATTACAAGTTTGGCACAGAATTAAGACATTGTGGAAATTGTTTCACAACTAATACAACCTGAAACACCATAGTATGATGGTGTGTCCGAACATCATAACTGCACCCTATTGGATATGATGCATACCATGATGTCTCTTATCAAATTACCACGATAGTTTATGGGTTAGGCATTAGAGACAACCACATTCACTTTAAATAGGGCACCACGTAATTCCGATGAGATGACACCGTATGAACTATGGTTTAGAGAAACCTAAGCTGTCATTTGTTAAAAGTTTGGGGCTGCGACGCTTATATGAAAAAGTTTCAGGCTGATAAGCTCGAACCCAAAGCGGACGAATGCATCTTCATAGGACACCCAAAACAATTGGGTATACCTCCTGTCTCAGATCCGAAAGCAATAAGGGATTGTTTCTAGAATCGGGTCCTTTCTCAAGGAAAAGTTTCTATCGAAAGAATTGAGTGGGAGGATGGTGGAGACTTGATGAGGTTATTGAACCGTCTCTTCAACTAGTGTGTGGCAGGGCATAGGGAGTTGTTCCTGTGCCGTCTACACCAATTGAAGTGGAAGCTTATGATAGTGATCATGAAACTTCAGATCAAGTCACTATCAAACCTCGTAGGATGACAAGGATGCGTACTACTTCAGAGTGGTACGTAATCCTGTCTTGGAAGTCATGTTGCTAGACAACAATGAACCTACGAGCTATGGAGAAGCGATGGTGGGCCCGGATTCCGATAAATGGCTTGAGGCCATAAAATCCGAGAGAGGATCCATGTATGAAAACAAAGTGTAGACTTTGGTAGAACGGCTCGATGGTCGTAAGGCTGTTGAGTACAGATAGATTTTAAAAGGAAGACGAATAATGTTGGTAAGTATCACCATTAAGAAAGCTCGACTTGTCGTTAAGATGTTTTCCAACAAGTTCAAGGAGTTGACTACGATGAGACTTTCTCACTCGTAGCGATGCTAAGAGTCTGTTGGAATTATATTAGCAATTACTGCATTATTTATGAAATCTTGCAGATAGGATGTCAAAACATTGTTTCCTCAATGATTTTTGAGGAAAGGTTGTATGTGATACACCAGAAGGTTTTGTCAATCCTGAAAGATGCTAACAAGTATGCAAAGCTCCAGCAATCCTTCTAAGGACTGGAGTAAGCATCTCGGAGTTAGAATGTATGCTTTGATGAGATGATCAAAGTTTTGGGTGTATACAAAGTTTATGAGAAACTTGTATTTCCAAAGAAGTGAGTGGGAGCACTATAGAATTTCTGATGAATATATGTTGTTGACATATTGTTGATCAGAAATGATGTAGAATTTCTGGAAAGCATATAGGGTTATTTGGAAAGTGTTTTTCAATGGAAAGCCTGGATTAAGCTACTTGAACATTGAGCATCAAGATCTATAAGGATAGATCAAAACGCTTAATGGTACTTTCAAATGAGCACATACCTTGACATGATCTTGAAGGTGTTCAAGATGGATCAGTCAAAGAAGGAGTTCTTGCCTGAGTTGTAAGGTATGAAGTTAAGACTTAAAGCTCGACCACGGCAGAATAGAGAGAAAGGATGAAGGTCGTCCCCTATGCTTAAGACATAGGCTCTACAGTATGCTATGCTGTGTACCGCACCTGAAATGTGCCTTGCCATGAGTCAGTCAAGGGGTACAAGAGTGATCCAAGAATGGATCACAGGACAGCGGTCAACGTTATCCTTAGTAACTAGTGGACTAAGGAATTTTCTCGATTATGGAGGTGGTAAAAGAGTTCGTCGTAAGGGGTTACGCCGATGCAAACTTTGACACTAATCCAGATTATTCTGAGTAGTAAACTGGATTCCTATAGTAGAACAGTTATTTGGAATAGCTCCAAATAGAACGTGGTAGCTGCATCTAGGAGATGACATAGAGATTTGTAAAGCACACACGGATCTGAAAGATTCAGACCCGTTGACTATAACATCTCTCACAAGCATAACATGATCAAACCCAGAACTCATTGAGTGTTAATCACATGGTAATGTGAACTAGATTATTGACTCTAGTAAACTCTTTGGGTGTTAGTCACATGGGGATGTGACCTTGAGTGTTAATCACATATCAATGTGAACTGGATTATTGACTCTAGTGCAAGTGGGAGACTGTTGGAAATATGCCCTGTATGCAATAATAAATTGATTATTATTATATTTCCTTGTTCATGATAATCGTTTATTATCCATGCTAGAATTGTATTGATAGGAAACTCAGATACATGTGTGGATACATAGACAACACCATGTCCCTAGTAAGCCTCTAGTTGACTAGCTCGTTGATCAATAGATGGTTACGGTTTCCTGACCATGGACATTGGATGTCATTGATAATGGGATCACATCATTAGGAGAATGATGTGATGGACAAGACCCAATCCTAAGCCTAGCACAAGATCATGTAGTTCGTATGCTAAAGCTTTTCTAATGTCAAGTATCATTTCCTTAGACCATGAGATTGTGCAACTCCCGGATACCGTAGAAGTGCTTTGGGTGTGGCAAACGTCACAACGTAACTGGGTGGCTATAAAGGTGCACTACAGGTATCTCCGAAAGTGTCTGTTGGGTTGGCACGAATCGAGACTGGGATTTGTCACTCCGTGTAAACGGAGAGGTATCTCTGGGCCCACTCGGTAGGACATCATCATAATGTGCACAATGTGATCAAGGAGTTGATCACGGGATGATGTGTTGCGGAACGAGTAAAGAGACTTGCCGGTAACGAGATTGAACAAGGTATCGGGATACCGACGATCGAATCTCGGGCAAGTATCGTACCGATAGACAAAGGGAATTGTATACGGGATTGATTAAGTCCTTGACATCGTGGTTCATCCGATGAGATCATCGTGGAGCATGTGGGAGCCAACATGGGTATCCAGATCCCGCTGTTGGTTATTGACCGGAGAACGTCTCAGTCATGTCTGCATGGTTCCCGAACCCGTAGGGTCTACACACTTAAGGTTCAATGACGCTAGGGTTATAAAGGAAGTTTGTATATGGTTACCAAATGTTGTTCGGAGTCCCGGATGAGATCCCGGACGTCACGAGGAGTTCCGGAATGGTCCGGAGGTAAAGATTTATATATGGGAAGTCCTATTTTGGACACCGGAAAAGTTTCAGGGTTTATCGGTAACGTACCGGGACCACCGGGAGGGTCCCGGGGGTCCATCAAGTGGGGCCACCAGCCCCGGAGGGCTGCATGGGCCAAGTGTGGGAGGGGACCAGCCCCAGGTGGGCTGGTGCGCCCCCCACCAAGGCCCAAGGCTCAAGGAAGAGGGGAAGGGGGCAAACCCTAGGGCAGATGGGCCCTAAGGCCCACCCTGGTGCGCCTCCTTCTTCCCCTCCCCCTGGCCGCACCCTAGATGGGTTTTTGGGGGCTGCCGCCACCCCTAGAGAGGGAACCCTAGGTGGGGGTGCAGCCCCTCCCCTTCCCTATATATACTTGAGGTTATGAGGGTTGCAATACAGATGATTTGATCTCTCCCTGGCGCAGCCCTACCTCTTCCCTCCTCGTCTCTTGCGGTGCTTGGCAAAGCCTTGCTGGAGTACCACGCTCCTCCACCACCACCACGCCATTGTGCTGCTGCTGGATGGAGTCTTCCTCAACCTCTCCGTCTCTCCTTGCTGGATCAAGGCATGGGAGACGTCATCGGGCTGTACGTGTGTTGAACGCGGAGGTGCCGTCCGTTCGGCACTAGGATCTCCGGTGATTTGGATCACGACGAGTACGACTCCTTCAACCCCGTTCTCTTGAACACTTCCGCTTAGCGATCTACAAGGGTATGTAGATACACTCTCCTTCCCCTCGTTGCTGGTCTCTCCATAGATAGATCTTGGTGACACGTAGGAAATTTTTTCAATTTCTGCTACGTTCCCCAACAACGTGTTAGGCAAGCGAAGATGTGAATAGTGTGAATGAAAAGCAAAGAGGGCAAATACCACAAAGTTCATCATTGGAACTGAAGGGATCACTGAGTTGCCTTTCCTGACTAATGCGTTGTACTAGTGTTGGGCTACCTCATCAAAAATAGTGGGTTCTTCCAAAATCTCCTCAGGATACGTCGGCTTGCATACCTCCACACGGGTACTTGCAAGAAACCATGTGAGATAGTTGTTGAACGCTACAGGGCAGTGCTCACGAAGCTGGACTCCTTTTCTAGCCCTAGCTTGCTCCACACTAAGCGCAAACTGTACGACATGCTTTCTGTGATGCTTGGCCCAATCCTTAATCTTCCGCTGCCTTTTCCTATCCAACCTGCAAGTTAGAAACATAATATTAGTAGCATCGAAACTGCCGAGAAGCTGCTAAGTACTCAAGGTTAATTATATCTTACGCGTGTAGACACTTGTCCGTGTCCTCCCACTTCGGCGGATGTGCCTGGAACAAACCAAACTGACGGCGCACTCGATGTGGGAGGTGAAGCTCAACCGCCCAGTTGCATATGAGTGGGCACCGCATACGCCAGAGATCCCTATCCCTAGTGCACATCGGATTGAGCCTGAACTCTAAAGGGTTATCAAAACTATCTCCTGTTCCATACTGCTCCCATATCACCTGCAAAATGGGATAGAATGCAAAATTGATATCGACTTGCAATAGAAGCATCATAATCACTTATGCAATGTCAATTCACCTGCTCAGGCGTGATCGCGTCAAGCTCGCTCTGGTACAACTTGTACATGACCGAGGGATCATCTGTCGTCTCATTTATCACATCCCACTTGTAAGCCCAAGTGGGTAGCCGTAGTAGGTCGCCTTTGTCGTCCCAATCATCGTACTTCACCTTCTTCGGACGTCCAACCGGCAAACGCTCCCAGCTCCATATGGAAAGTGCGAGCAAATAACCACCAATACCTCCAGATGACCTACAACAGGCTTCGTCCAACTGCACATAAAAGAGAACATGGTTCAATTAAGAGCAAGATCGCATTCATAATGTAGCAATGAAGTGAAAAGGAAACAACTTCATACCTGTCTATACAAGTAAGCCAGTGTCGCTGAACCCCAACTCCAATTGCTATCGAAGACAGTCAACGCCTTCAGCCACATCCATGGAGCATTCTTGCCTGTGCCATCAGCAAACATAGTCCTGGATATCACATACCACATGTAGACATGAGCATATGTCTTGACCGTGTCCTCATCAGCTTCTGGTGGGCAAGTACCAAAGTGCTCAGTAATCCACGTGAAAGTAGCACCGGCTGCGACTCTTTCCTTCTTCTTGTTTTCTGCTGCTGGTTCCGGAGGCTCCGGAGGAACCATACCGATAAGGGCATGCATCTGCGCGCGCCACCCATCGGAATCGGTGCTCATACATAGAGGATTCCCATCGATAGGAAGACCGGTGATCATAGCAATATCCTGGAGCGTCACTGTCATCTCCCCGGTCCGTAGATGGAAACTATGTGTCTTCGGCCGCCAATGATCAATAAGCGCGGTGAGTGCTGGAGCATTGTTGGGTGGCGTCGACCGTCTGACCATATGAATGAAAGGGAGAAGTCCTGTCTCCCTTACATACGGTGTGTATCGCTCATCATAGAGCATCCACCCAAGGGTGACCCCATGAGAACGAAGCTTCAAAGGTGCAAGCTCCTACAAACAAATAATTCATATCATTACATATGGGGCATTTCTGTTTGAAATAAATACGAAATTCATAAAACAGGCCACTTTCATTATTACCCGCTGCTCCACCGCCATAGCGTACGACCGGTGTTGTTTGTCCGAGTGATCATCGAGAAGCCAAACCATCCTAACAATTTTGAAAGAAAGCTTTCTTGTCAACACGATTATCTTTTGAATACAAATAAACTAAAGTACGCCTACTAGATGCAATCGTACCAATCTATGTATCCAACCATATCAAATCAAACAAAAATAATAAACTAGGATTTCACAAATAACTAGGCCTACTTCATAAAAATAACTTTTCCATAAACTATGCCTACTTCATACAAATAACTCTTCCATAAACTAAACTAGGGTTCCACAAATCAAACAAACAAGGGTTGTAATACATGCAAAATTCTAATACATGCAAGATTCAAATCTAATCTAATCAAACAAGGATTCCCCGAATCTTCAAAATATCATATTTTCTATGGATAGAAAGAAGGGGATCGGAGGAGAGTACCTTCTAGGATGGATTGGTGAAGAAATGCATGGACCAAATCATCGGATCTGAAGGATTTGGGAGAGGGGATTGAGAGGGGGAGAGGAGGAAGCCGCTGGCACACCTGTTCTGTAACTGCTGGAACAAATGGGTGGGGTGGGGGGAGGGGGAGGGGGCGGCTAGCATCTAAGTCACAGTGCAGCGCCTACGGGCCGGGCGCTGCACATTACATGTGTGGCGCCTAGCTCGAAGGCGCTGCACTACTGGGTGCGGGCCCAAGGGCTGACATGGTGGACGGGCGTGCAACGCCCCAGAGCTGGGCGTTGCACCGTATGGTGTGGCGCCTGCGTGGCGGGCGCTACACAAAAAGGTCAGTGTTGTGAAATAGTTTCACGGGCAGTTCATTCCGTGAATTGATTTTATCCCAAGGTCAAAATTGTCAAATTTGCCAACTTTTTGCAGGTATAAATCACTGGCCAAAGCAAGACCTTCCGCACAAGCCATGGCCTCTAGAGATTCAGGGTCAATTTGGCCCCTGATAATCATAGCAGAGGAACCCATATAAACACGTGTGTCACTGGGAAATACCCAATGGTTCTTGGGTATATATGTGTCCTATATGGAGATTTATTTTTAATAGTTAAATAAAAAATCAAAATAGTTAAGAAACTATTTTTAGAATAAAGTTGACTTACTTGCGCATTAGTATACACATTTTCAGAAAAAAAAAACTATGTTGACTTCACAGCAAAAAAGACAAAATTTATTTGCTACTATAGGTCACTATTCACGCTATTTTGACCGGAAATTTGTTTTTTTTTAAAAGAAGTCAAAGAGGAATTTTATGTTTTTGTCACTTTTCTCTAGTACAATGGAAGGTCAAGTTTTTATCAAAAATATTTTTAGAAATTTTGACTTTTTGTTTAATTACTAATTTTTTTTGCATATAGGATACATATGTACCCACGAACCAAAAGTTCCCCTCCCTGTGTCACTCCGCTCCTCTATCTTCACTAGTAAGCATGCACGTGCAACGCACGTCTGAAACAAAATAAGTTCACATGGTACAATATTAAAATAATATTTATCCAAAATTTTAGATCACTATAAAATGTTGTCAAGTCACTCAAATTGTATTTCTAAGTGTGACATATTTGTGATCGAAGGCACATATCATAATCTATAATAAAAAACATATATTCCGAATCTAATTTTTATTTTAGCAATGTTCATATATTGTCACGATGACTATCTCGTGCATACTGGCACATCGACTAAGACAAGAATAAGAAAACATTGGTGATATGAGGCAAAATGTAATATGTGACTATAGTAACTTATACAAAAGTTTAGATCCATATAGTGAGATGGAATGTCTCTGAATAGCTGGACTTCGTGGCATGCTAGTATCCCTACACACATATTAAATCAGTCAACATCCATGTATTCATCATTGTCTCGTATGTTTTTTACTGGTCTCAAATTTAAACTAATAGGATAAAGATTAGAGCTTTTCACCTATTCACTAATGTAAAATCAGAATTCTCTCAGTTATAATGACATCAGAGTAGTAATTTATTGGAATTCAAAATGAACTAAAAAATATGTCTCGGATTCCCGAAGTGCTCGAGGAGGCGCTGGAGCTCGGCATGCTCGCCGGCGACACCGGGGCCCTCCCTCCTCCTGATGCACTCTCCGTCGCCGCCATGAGCGTCTCCACCTTCTCCCGCGCGCCATGAATCCTCCCTCTCCCCTGCTGGAGACGCTATCAAGGTCCGGTTCCAACTCTTCTTCTCCCCTCGATCGGGATGCTCTGCTCTCCGACACCATCTTTATTTGCTTGTTCGATTCAGTCTGGAGCAGGAGCAGCCGCTGCTCGCGACCTCCAGTTCCTTCTTTCCATGGATGACCACGAAGACCTCCACGTCATGTGCTGCTGCTCGGGGCCATCCCTATGCTTCTCCTCGCTCGTACGGGTCAAGGTTAGTCTCTCCGACCCCGCCGCCTGCTCGTCCCCGTCAAATCGGTGCGTAGCCTCACTGTGTGCAATGTTCATCGCCTAGGGTTAGCTGCTCAGGGGCCATAGTGTGTTCCGTGTGGCACTGCCTTCGCGGCCACCGCGGTTGTTGTGTCTCGTGTGTCACGGCAGCCAATGGGGTCGGGAAGGTCTGAGACTGGAGGTCCCTGCTCGCCAACTCACAGACGGTTGTTCTCCGACCAGTTAAAAATGAGTAAGCTTTCTTCCAAGCCTATGATTTTCCTTTCATCCTCTTAGTTGGTGCCTTTGTTGATGATGCAGCCCTGAATGGTTCAGATTTTCTGAAGGAGAAGGAGGTGCCGAAAGGGGATGGGAGCAACAAGTCTGAATCGAAGAGTATGTTTTGATTCTGAGATGCATTGCACAGTATTTTTATTGTTCTAAGAAATCCATGTAGTTGTCTATGGAGCATTTCCTTGAAGTGATGGTTGGGCATATTTGTTTACTAATTCAAACTTCCAGATTACCTTAGTCGGCAACTCCAAATATTTCTTAGATGTCTTACCGCAAGCATTGTACTGCAAAAATATATATATACTAAACCGGTTCATGATAGATCAACCAAATCTCGTTGATGCTCTCACCTATTAGGATATGTACATGAAAAGAAGGATATGCTAAATCTGCTTAGTCCCAACAAACAATCATTCAAATGCACCATTTTACGCTCTGGAAGCAGGAAGTGCAACTTCTTTAGTCTTTAGAATTAGAATGGACCAGGTGTACTCCAGATGTTTTCAGTTTTAAATAATTATGCACACAAGAGTGCATTGCGAAATAGCAATAAAAAGTTGGATTTTGACTGGTACCGAAAAGGATTAGACCTCCGTAGAAACAATTCGCTGCTGCTGACTCAGACAGAGTTGTGCTGCACTACGTCGATCTCGCCGTCATCGAAGTCGTTGATGGACATGCCCATATCTTGCCGCCTGCATGGCATGTGTAGTGACCATATGGACATGTAGCTGATCCTATTGCTCAAAGGATACATATCATCTTTATGTGTTTCCTGAACTGGTCGGATTAGCAGTGATGTTTGCATCTCCTCCCTCTTCCTACTCGACCACCACTTTCTTCTACGAACTGATAGCATGTCCTGCCATGAGGAATTTGAAGCGGTCAGAAGACATAAGAGCCGGGTCCTAAACTATGTTAAGGCCATGCTGATGTGTAAGAGTTTGCGGGTGACATCCTCCATGTCAATCATATTCCCTCCAACATCCTTCAGGCCATGGCGCCCAGGTAATGCTAACAGCTCAGTTGGATAAAGGTTCCTTATGTTTTGCGATTTAGTCGAGTTGGGTTACTCTATTGTGTGGCTCACGTCGGGGTTGAGTAGAGTTAATCTTGCCTATGCTAGTGCTAGCCTGCTGGATTTGGGTGATATCCAAAGATACATTTAAACTTACACTATAAATTATAACTTGCAAACAAATTTCCTTAGAGGGGAATTATAACATACAAGCACTACAAGTTCAGTGTATTATTATTAGTACTGCATAGCAAATTAGCAATCCAGTTCATTCATAAATAAGATTTCAACACACCATTGGTATAATATATCGTACATAGTTCCGAGGTCTACATGCCTCGCCTGATCCTGAATTTGACCCATAAATATATTTCAGAGACACAACTGTAAACATATTAAGTAAGAGCAATTACCAGAGGTGACTGTTGCTGCTGTTTTGCCGGCAAGAGGGCATGCATCTGTGCATACAGCAGCCACGGACTAAGCATTCCTTCACCAGCAGTAAGGTGTTCTTACCCTTGCATTCTTTGTCCCCCAAATAAGAAATAAGAGGACTCTGTCTCCTGCCACCATAGGGGGTCATCTGCCCATGTGATTCTCCACCGCATTATGGTCTTATCAAACGATGGTGCAGTCGGATTAATAACTAATCATAGCGGTGAGGTCTTTGCGGTGCATTCCTGGGCCTAGCGAGTCGAGCACCAGGCTCTGTTGCACCTTGGTATTTTTAACTGCTAGTTACCAATAAAGTCTTCAATGTTTATTCATGCAACAGCTAGAACGAATATCTGAAAATAGGCATTTTTTTAGTTTAGGTCCCATCTATACAAACATCTGTCCTCGATTGAATTAATAGTAATATGTACGGAACCGAGGCTCACCATATCATGTTCCAAATAAGATTAGCTCTCTTTAATACCCATCTTGGTGCGTCATCCTGTATAGAGCTAAATTCCTTATCTTAGAGATGCATGCATTCTCTAAGAACAAAATTCATGTATTCATCAGTATTTGCTATGGGAGTATTGCGTCCAAGTTGGTACGATTCAAAAGCTACATCTTGATGCGTTATCATGTATGGATCATTTGTCTGGTCATTGCCCAGGATAGAAAATCATAAGATTAGTAGAGCATAACAATGTAGGTATTGTAGTAGACGTAGGATCGACAAAAGTAATTTGCAGATTCTTAGTGTTTTGAGTACCAGGTTCAACAAAGCCTCTCTTATCATTATCCGGCGTACTTTTCAAGTTGATGTGAGCCAGTAAAAGGCTCCATACCTGAACAAAGGAAAGAGAACCCGAATGTACGGTCAAATAAACATTGTCGACACAGTTGCAACATAGTTAAGGCCCTGTTCGGTACCACTCCGCTCCACAACTCTAGGAGCGGAGTTGGCGGAGCTGCAGTTCAAAACGACCGAGCTGCACTTCCCCTGCTCCGCAGATTCCGGGAGCGGGCGACTACCGAACAGGGCCTAAATCGACGAACTATTCAATTGTGCAATATGGGTCACGTATTCTGCTGAGTTGGGGTACCTTAACCCCTGAAATTTGGACGTTAGGTCCTGCATTCACCATTTTTCAACATAGAAAACAATTAATGAGATGTAAAACAAATGGCGTATAGCATTCTGCTGTGCAACTATTTATTTTTTAGAACTCTATTGTCAAAATTATAATCCTGACTAATGTTGCTACAGGTCAAAGAAGTCGAACCTGAAGAAGTGCAGGGAAGAATTATAGTTGCGTGTGGCTGGCTGGTTCAGGAGAATTTCAGGGCGGGCGCGGCAGCGCGGGTGCCGGAGCAGGCTCCTAGGCACTGGCGATCTGTCGGACGGATATTAGAAACGAAGGTGAGGTTGTATCTTGTTAGGTGGGTCTTCATTGGCCGTCGAAATCATACCTGGCCGATCTGATGGGGCTGCCTACTGCTCCAGAACTCATGTAGATGATGCATAATAATCTTGTTGTAGCCTGGCCGATCCTTGAATATTTGATTGTAGGTGAAGGAGGAGCGGCCGCCCACTCGACGGTGCGGTGTAGGGCGGCGAGGGAGGCCGGCAGGGAGGCCTCAATGCGGTGCAGGACGGCGAGGGAACCGTCCAGCAAGGCGACGATGCGATGCAGGGATCGAGGCCGCCGTGCAGGGAGGCGACAGGACTGCTGAGCTTCATCTGGGGCGGTGGCGAGGAAAGGCAGGGAGAGGGGCCAGGGACACGATTAGGTTCGGTTTCCTTTTTTTGCGAGTTGGTTAGATGGTTAGATTAGCGTGATTTGAGGGGCTGCGGATGCGGGACGGAGAGTTTAATATTTTCCTCTGGTGGAGTACGGTCAGTCAATTGAAATTGCTAAGCGCACACCAGATCTTGAATAAATTAATGATGGCTGTTAGATTGGGTCGTGTGGGCTTCATCCTGTGGTGCTAATGTGTCTGTGTACGTTTCGCGGGGTGCACGTAAGAAAGTTTTTGTTTGATTGTTTAATAGTAGTGTAGAAAAATATATATGTACTAAACCGGTTCATGATAGATCAACCAAATCTCGTTGATGCTTTCACCTATTAGGATATGTACATGAAAAGAAGGATATGCTAAATCTGCTTAGTCCCAACAAACAATCATTCAAATGCACCATTTTACGCTCTGGAAGCAGGAAGTGCAACTTCTTTAGTCTTTAGAATTAGAATGGACCAGGTGTACTCCAGATGTTTTCAGTTTTAAATAATTATGCACACAAGAGTGCATTGCGAAATAGCAATAAAAAGTTGGATTTTGACTGATACCGAAAAGGATTAGACCTCCGTAGAAACAATTCGCTGCTGCTGACTCAGACAGAGTTGTGCTGCACTACGTCGATCTCGCCGTCATCGAAGTCGTTGATGGACATGCCCATATCTTGCCGCCTGCATGGCATGTGTAGTGATCATATGGACATGTAGCTGATCCTATTGCTCAAAGGATACATATCATCTTTATGTGTTTCCTGAACTGGTCGGATTAGCAGTGATGTTTGCATCTCCTCCCTCTTCCTACTCGACCACCACTTTCTTCTACGAACTGATAGCATGTCCTGCCATGAGGAATTTGAAGCGGTCAGAAGACATAAGAGCCGGGTCCTAAACTATGTTAAGGCCATGCTGATGTGTAAGAGTTTGCGGGTGACATCCTCCATGTCAATCATATTCCCTCCAACATCCTTCAGGCCATGGCGACCAGGTAATGCTAACAGCTCAGTTGGATAAAGGTTCCTTATGTTTTGCGATTTAGTCGAGTTGGGTTACTCTATTGTGTGGCTCACGTCGGGGTTGAGTAGAGTTAATCTTGCCTATGCTAGTGCTAGCCTGCTGGATTTGGGTGATATCCAAAGATACATTTAAACTTACACTATAAATTATAACTTGCAAACAAATTTCCTTAGAGGGGAATTATAACATACAAGCACTACAAGTTCAGTGTATTATTATTAGTACTGCATAGCAAATTAGCAATCCAGTTCATTCATAAATAAGATTTCAACACACCATTGGTATAATATATCGTACATAGTTCCGAGGTCTACATGCCTCGCCTGATCCTGAATTTGACCCATAAATATATTTCAGAGACACAACTGTAAATATATTAAGTAAGAGCAATTACCAGAGGTGACTGTTGCTGCTGTTTTGCCGGCAAGAGGGCATGCATCTGTGCATACAGCAGCCACGGACTAAGCATTCCTTCACCAGCAGTAAGGTGTTCTTACCCTTGCATTCTTTGTCCCCCAAATAAGAAATAAGAGGACTCTGTCTCCTGCCGCCATAGGGGGTCATCTGCCCATGTGATTCTCCACCGCATTATGGTCTTATCAAACGATGGTGCAGTCGGATTAATAACTAACCATAGCGGCGAGGTCTTTGCGGTGCATTCCTGGGCCTAGCGAGTCGAGCACCAGGCTCTGTTGCACCTTGGTATTTTTAACTGCTAGGTACCAATAAAGTCTTCAATGTTTATTCATGCAACAGCTAGAATGAATATCTGAAAATAGGCATTTTTTAGTTTAGGTCCCATCTATACAAACATCCGTCCTCGATTGAATTAATAGTAATATGTATGGAACTGAGGCTCACCATATCATGTTCCAAATAAGATGTAGCTCTCTTTAATACCCATCTTGGTGTGTCATCCTGTATAGAGCTAAATTCCTTATCTTAGAGATGCATGCATTCTCTAAGAACAAAATTCATGTATTCATCAGTATTTGCTATGGGAGTATTGCGTCCAAGTTGGTACGATTCAAAAGCTACATCTTGATGCGTTATCATGTATGGATCATTTGTCTGGTCATTGCCCAGGATAGAAAATCATAAGATTAGTAGAGCATAACAATGTAGGTATTGTAGTAGACGTAGGATCGACAAAAGTAATTTGCAGATTCTTAGTGTTTTGAGTACCAGGTTCAACAAAGCCTCTCTTATCATTATCCGGCGTATTTTTCAAGTTGATGTGAGCCAGTAAAAGGCTCCATACCTGAACAAAGGAAAGAGAACCCGAATGTACGGTCAAATAAACATTGTCGACACAATTGCAACATAATTAAGGCCCTGTTCGGTACCACTCCGCTCCACAACTCCAGGAGCGGAGTTGGCGGAGCTGCAGTTCAAAACGACCGAGCTGCACTTCCCCTGCTCCGCAGATTCCGGGAGCGGGCGACTACCGAACAGGGCCTAAATCGACGAACTAACCATCTTCAATTGTGCAATATGGGTCACGTATTCTGCTGAGTTGGGGTACCTTAACCCCTGAAATTTGGACGTTAGGCCCTGCATTCACCATTTTTCAACATAGAAAACAATTAATGAGATGTAAAACACATGGCGTATAGCATTCTGCTGTGCAACTATTTATTTTTTAGAACTCTATTGTCAAAATTATAATCCTGACTAATGTTGCTACAGGTCAAAGAAGTCGAACCCGAAGAAGTGCAGGGAAGAATTATAGTTGCGTGTGGCTGGCTGGTTCAGGGGAATTTCAGGGCGGGCGCGGCAGCGCGGGTGCCGGAGCAGGCTCCTAGGCACTGACGATCTGTCGGACGGATATTAGAAACGAAGGTGAGGTTGTATCTTGTTAGGTGGGTCTTCATTGGCCGTCGAAATCATACCTGGCCGATCTGATGGGGCTGCCTACTGCTCCAGAACTCATCCAGGTGATGCATAATAATCTTGTTGTAGCCTGGCCGATCCTTGAATATTTGATTGTAGGTGAAGGAGGAGCGGCCGCCCACTCGACGGTGCGGTGTAGGGCGGCGAGGGAGGCCGGCAGGGAGGCCTCAATGCGGTGCAGGACGGCGAGGGAACCGTCCAGCGAGGCGACGATGCGATGCAGGGATCGAGGCCGCCATGCAGGGAGGCGACAGGACTGCTGAGCTTCATCTGGGGCGGTGGCGAGGAAAGGCAGGGAGAGGGGCCAGGGACACGATTAGGTTCGGTTTCCTTTTTTTGCGAGTTGGTTAGATGGTTAGATTAGCGTGATTTGAGGGGCTGCGGATGCGGGACGGAGAGTTTAATATTTTCCCCTGGTGGAGTACCGTCAGTCAATTGAAATTACTAAGCGCACACCAGATTTTGAATAAATTAATGATGGCTGTTAGATTGGGTCGTGTGGGCTTCATCCTGTGATGCTAATGTGTCTGTGTACGTTTCGCGGGGTGCACTAAGAAAGTTTTTGTTTGATTGTTTAATAGTAATATAGAGGTGCACGTAAGAAAGTTTTTGTTTGATTGTTTAATAGTAATGTAGATAGATAGATTTTTTTTGAGACAAATAGTAGTGTAGTGTAGATGCCTTGAAACAGCCACGTCCACCTTGTGGGCCATATGGTGGGCTCATGCCGGAGGTGGTGGAGTGGAAACAGCAGCCCAGGATGTGGGCTTGTGGAGTGACACTCTTTTCTTTGTCGATCCGCCGGGAGAGACAAGGGACGGCCCACGAGAGCTCAAATAAATGAAAGCCCACTACACACAACCAGAACGCATAAACGAAGAATTCTTTTCCCTAAAAAACGAAGATTTTTTGCCTTTTGATTGATTTTCAGAAGCTAACCGTATGTGCACAGAACCAACAAAAATAGTAGTAAAAGATTTTCATCAGTTTCAAAAAAAGAAAAACTCATACAAGATTCAACGGTTAGCCAGCAAGATTTAGGCCACCCGAGAACGGCATGGCCACGACAAAACAAAGTCCACACATCAAAACAAGAAAATTTAGCCGCCACTAACGTGATCGTCATCACCCCACCCCATCACGGCCTAGCGACCCTAACTTCACGACAGACGAACACATGCATGCTTTATGTGGTGGTTGGCCTTCCTATTTTCATGCCCTTTTTAGTCGAAGAGCCAAGTATGCATAGGAATTGAACAAACTTGCATGAAGGACACTTTTTCTTCTCTGCCCAGCCGCGAATGCAACGAGTCATTCACACCATGGTTGCTGGGCCACATGCTAGGTATAGTCGTATAGATAATTTCAGATAAAAATTAAACTTCAAAAAAGGAATTCTTTTGATTCAATCATCTCTTTCTCAACTCAGCAACTTGAAGTATTAATCTTATATTTAGAATACCAAGAAAGCACATCAGATCATTATATATATATATATATATATATATATATATATATATATATATATATCAATACCCTCTTTTTTTTGAATTTTCTCATTATCCTTTCATGTTCTTTTTATAATATAAAAAAGATCTAGAATATATTCAGATGTGTGTGTATATTTATCTAAATTCTAGATTTATAGATGATGTAATCCTTCTCAAAACGATGCTAGCACGTCTCCGACTCCACCGTGATGCAATGAAAACAGATCACATGAACCCCTGGACACGTTCTGGAGCCCACTACCAAGCTCTTGGCGCGACCTAAGTGTCACATGCTACCATTTCATTTCCACACAAGCCAACACGCCTTATGTTGGAAATATGCCCTAGACGCAATAATAAAATGATTATTATTATATTTCCTTGTTCATGATAATTATCTGTTATTCATGCTATAATTGTGTTATCCGGAAATCATAATACATGTGTGAATACATAGACCATAACATGTCCCTAGTGAGCCTCTAGTTAACTAGCTCGTTGATCAACAGATAGTCATGGTTTCCTGACTATGGACATTGGATGTCATTGATAACGGGATCACATCATTAGGAGAATGATGTGATGGACAAGACCCAATCCTAAGCATAGCACAAGATCGTGTAGTTCGTTTGCTAGAGCTTTTCCAATGTCAAGTATCATTTCCATAGACCATGAGATCGTGTAACTCCCGGATGCCGTAGGAGTGCTTTGGGTGTACCAAACGTCACAACGTAACTGGGTGACTATAAAGGTATACTACAGGTATCCCCGAAAGTATCTGTTGGGTTGACACGGATCGAGACTGGGATTTGTCACTCCGTATGACGGAGAGGTATCTCTGGGCCCACTCGGTAATACATCATCACAATGAGCTCAATGTGACCAATTGTTTGGTCACGGGATCATGCATTACGGTACGAGTAAAGTGACTTGCCGGTAACGAGATTGAACGAGGTATTGGGATACCGACGATTGAATCTCGGGCAAGTAATGTACCGATTGACAAAGGGAATTGAATACGGGATTGATTGTATCCTTGACATCGTGGTTCATTCGGAGAGATCATCGTGGAACATGTGGGAGCCAACATGGGTATCCAGATCCCGCTGTTGGTTATTGACCGGAGAGTCATCTCGGTCATGTCTGCATGTCTCCCGAACCCGTAGGGTCTACACACTTAAGGTTGGTGACGCTAGGGTTGTAGAGATATTAGTATGCGGTAACCCGAAAGTTGTTCGGAGTCCTGGATGAGATCCCGGACGTCACGAGGATTTCTGAAATGGTTCGGAGGTGAAGATTTATATATAGGAAGTCCAATTTCGGCCATCGGGAAAGTTTCGAGGGTAATCGGTATTGTACCGGGACCACCGGAAGGGTCCCGGGGGTCCACCGGGTGGGGCCACCTATCCCGGAGGGCCCCATGGGCTGAAGTGGGAGGGGAACCAGCCCCTGGTGGGCTGGTGCGCCCCCCATGGGCCTCCCCCTGCGCCTAGGGTTGGAAACCCTAGGGGTGGGGGCGCCCCACCTGACTTGGGGGGCAAGTCCCCCCCTTGGCTGCCGCCCCCCTTGGAGATTGGATCTCCTAGGGCCGGCGTCCCCCTAGGGGTCCTATATATAGTGGGAGGGAGGGAGGGCAGCCGCACCCCAAGCCTTTGGCGCCTCCCTCTCCCCTCGTAACACCTCTCTCTCTCTCTCTCTCTCTCTCTCGTTGGAGCTTGGCGAAGCCCTGCCGACATCACCGCTGCTTCCACCACCACGCCGTCGTGCTGCTAGATCTCCATCAATCTCTCCTTCCCTTGCTGTATCAAGAAGGAGGAGACGTCTTCCCAACCGTACGTGTGTTGAACGCGGAGGTGCCGTCCGTTCGGCACTTGGTCATCGGTGATTTGGATCACGACGAGTATGACTCCATCAACTCCGTTCTCTTGAACGCTTCCGCTCGCGATCTACAAGGGTATGTAGATGCACTCCCCTCTCCCTCGTTGCTAGATGACTCCATAGATTGATCTTGGTGACGCGTAGAAAATTTTAAAATTCTGCTACGTTCCCCAACAGTGGCATCATAGCTAGGTCTATGCGTAGTTTCTATGCACGAGTAGAACACAAGTTGTTGTGGGCGTTGATTTTGTCAATTTACTTGCCGTTACTACTCTTATCTTGATTCGGCGGCGTCATGGGATGAAGCGGCCCGGACCGACCTTACACGTACACTTACGTGAGACTGGTTCCACCGACTGACATGCACTAGTTGCATATGTTGGGGAACATAGCAGAAATTCAAAATTTTCCTACGTGTCACCAAGATCTATCTATGGAGAAACCAGCTACGAGGTGAAGGAGAGTGAATCTACATACCCTTGTAGATCGCTAAGCGGAAGCGTTCAAGAGAACGGGGTTGATGGAGTCGTACTCGTCGTGATCCAAATCACCGATGATCCTAGTGCCGAACGGACGGCACCTCCGCGTTCAACACACGTACCGCCCGGTGACGTCTCCCATGCCTTGATCCAGCAAGGAGAGAGGGAGAGGTTGAGGAAGACTCCAACTAGCAGCAGCACAACAGCGTGGTGGTGGTGGAGGAGCGTGGTACTCCAGCAGGGCTTCGCCAAGCACCGCAAGAGATGAGGAGGGAGATGTGTCACGGGAGGGAGAGGGAGGCGACAGGGCTTTGGTGCGGCTGCCCTCCCTTCCCCCCACTATATATAGGGCCAAGGGAGAGGGGGCGCAGCCTTGGCCCTTCCTCCAAGGAAGGGTGCGGCTAGGGAGGAGTCCCTCCTCCCCAAGGCACCTAGGAGGTGCCTTCCCCTTTTAGGACTCTTCCTTTCCTTATCTCTTGGCGCATGGGCCTCTTGGGGCTGGTGCCCTTGGCCCATATAGGCCAAGGCGCACACCCCTACAGCCCATGTGGCCTCCTGGGGCAGGTGGCCCCACCTGGTGGACCCCCCGGACCCTTCCGGTGGTCCCGGTACAATACCGGTGACCCCGAAACTTGTCCCGATGGCCGAAATAGCACTTCCTATATATAATTCTTTACCTCCGGACCATTTCGGAACTCCTCGTGACGTCCGGGATATCATCCGGGACTCCGAACAACATTCGGGTTACCGCATACTAATATCTCTATAACCCTAGCGTCACCGAACCTTAAGTGTGTAGACCCTACGGGTTCGGGAAGCATGCAGACATGACCGAGACGTTCTCCGGTCAATAACCAATAGCGGGATCTAGATACCCATGTTGATTCCCACATGTTCCACGATGATCTCAGCGGATGAACCACGATGTCGAGGATTCGATCAATCCCGTATACAATTCCCTTTGTCTATCGGTACGATACTTGCCCGAGATTCGATCGTCGGTATCCCGATACCTTGTTCAATCTCGTTACCGGCAAGTCTCTTTACTCGTTCCGTAACACATCATCCCGTGATCAACTCCTTGATCACATTGTGCACATTATGATGATGTCCTACCGAGTGGGCCCAGAGATACCTCTCCGTCACACGGAGTGACAAATCCCAGTCTTGATTCATGCCAACCCAACAGACACTTTCGGAGATACCTGTAGTGTACCTTTATAGCCACCCAGTTACGTTGTGACGTTTGGCACACCCAAAGTATTCCTACGGTATCTGGGAGTTGCACAATCTCATGGTCTAAGGAAATGATACTTGACATTAGAAAAGCTTTAGCGAACGAACTGCACGATCTTTGTGCTAGGCTTAGGATTGGGTCCTGTCCATCACATCATTCTCCTAATGATGTGATCCCGTTATCAATGACATCTAATGTCCATGATTAGGAAACCATAACCATCTATTGATCAACGAGCTAGTCAACTAGAGGCTTACTAGGGACATGGTGTTGTTATGTATCCACACATGTATCTGAGTTTCCTATCAATACAATTCTAGCATGGATAATAAACGATTATCATGAACAAGGAAATATAATAATAATCAATTTATTATTTCCTCTAGGGCATATTTCCAACAGTCTCCTACTTGCACTAGAGTCAATAATCCAGCTCACATCGATATGTGATTAACACTCAAGGTCACATTCCCATGTGACTAACACCCAAAGAGTTTCGGGTTTGATCATGTTATGCTTGTGAGAGAGGTTTCAGTCAACCGGTCTGCAACATTCAGATCCGTATGTACTTCGCAAAATTTCTATGTCATCTTGTAGATGAAACTACTACGCTACATTTGGAGCCATTCCAAATAACAGTTCTACTATACGAACCCAGTTTACTACTCAGAATAATCTGGATTAGTGTCAAAGTTTGCATCGGCGTAACCCTTTACGACGAACTCTTTTACCACCTCCATAATCGAGAAAATTCCTTAGTCCACTAGTTACTAAGGATAACTTTGACCGCTGTCCTGTGATTCATTCTTGGATCACTCTTGTACCCCTTGACTGACTCATGGCAAGGCACACTTCAGGTGCAGTACACAGCATAGCATACTGTAGAGCCTATGTCTTAAGCATAGGGGACGACCTTCATCCTTTCTCTCTATTCTGCCGTGGTCGAGCTTTAAGTCTTAACTTCATACCTTACAACTCAGGCAAGAACTCCTTCTTTGACTGATCCATCTTGAACACTTTCAAGATCATGTCAAGGTATGTGCTCATTTGAAAGTACCATTAAGCGTTTTGATCTATCCTTATAGATCTTGATGCTCAATGTTCAAGTAGCTTAATCCAGGCTTTCCATTGAAAAACACTTTCCAAATAATCCTATATGCTTTCCAGAAATTCTATGTTATTTCTGATCAACGGTATGTCAACAACATATACTCATCAGAAATTCTATAGTGCTCCCACTCACTTCTTTGGAAATACAAGTTTCTCATAAGCTTTGTATACACCCAAAATCTTTAATCATCTCATCAAAGCATACATTCCAGCTCCGAGATGCTTACTCCAGTCCTTAGAAGGATTGCTGGAGCTTTGCACACTTATTAGCATCTTTCAAGATTGACAAAACCTTCCGGTTGTATTACATACAACCTTTCCTCAAGAAAAAATCGTCGAGGAAACAATGTTTTGACATCCTATCTGCAAGATTTCATAAATAATGCAGTAATCGCTAATATAATTCCAACAGACTCTTAGCATCGCTACGAGTGAGAAAGTCTCATCGTAGTCAACTCCTTGAACTTGTCATGAAACATCTTAACGACAAGTCGAGCTTTCTTAATGGTGATACTTGCCATCATTGTCCGTCTTTCTTTTAAAATCCATATGTACCTAACAGCCTCACGACCATCAAGTAGTTCTTCCAAAGTCTACACTTTGTTTTCATATATGGATCCTCTCTCGGATTATATGGCCTCGAGCCATTTATCAGAATCCGGGCCCACCACCACTTCTCCATAGCTCGTAGGTTCATTGTTGTCTAGCAACATGACTTCCAAGACAGGATTACGTACCACTCTGAAGTAGCACGCATGTAACACCCTCGATGCGACTATATCTCCCACGTGTCGAGGCACGACTTAGAGGCATAATCGCATTGAAGGCATAATGTAACACCCTCGATGCGACTATATCTCCCATGTGTCGAGGCACGACTTAGAGGCATAATCGCATTGAAGGCATATGTCGCAAGTGAGGTAATCTTCACACAACCCATGTAATACAATAGGGGAAAAAGGGATACATAGCTGGCTTACAATCGCCACTTCACACAATTACATGAATAAACATTACATCAATCAAATACACTCATGGTCCGACTACGGAACCAAAATAAAAGAAGAACCCCAAATGCGACAAAGGTCTCCGATCGACCCCAACTGGGCTCCACTACTGATCAACTAGAACGAAACAACACAAATGAAGAAGGTCTTCAACGAGCTCCTCCTGAGCTGGGTTGCGTCATCTGCACGGACTCAACGGCACCTGCAAGCTGGTTTTTGGAAGTAATCTGTGAGCCACGGGGACTCAGCAATCTCGCACCCTCGCGATCAAGACTATTTAAGCTTATGGGTAAGGTAAAGGTATGAGGTGGAGCTGCAGCAAGCGACTAGCATATATGGTGGCTAACCTATTCGCAAATGAGAGCGAGAAGAGAAGGCAAGGCACGGTCGATAAAAGTATGATCAAGAAGTGATCCTGGACTACCTACGTCAAGCATAACTCCAACAACCGTGTTCACTTCCCGGACTCCGCCGGAAAGAGACCATCACGATTACACACGCGGTTGATTCATTTTAATTAAGGTCATCTTCAGATTTTCTACAACCGGACGTTAACAAATCCCCATCTGCCCATAACCGCGGGCACGGCTTTCGAAAGTTCAAATCCCTGCAGGGGTGTCCCAACTTAGCCCATCACAAGCTCTCACGGTCAACGAAGGAATAGACCTCCACCCGAGACATTCCGATCAGACTCGGTATCTCAGTACAACAAGACATTTCGACAGGGTAAAACTAAACCAGCAACACCGCCCGAATGTGCCGACAAATCCCGATAGGACTGCACATATCTCTTTCTCAGGGCACACTCAGATGAGCCAGACGTCGGGTAAGCCAGCCCAGAGTTGCCCCTAGTAGCCTCGGACATTGCTCAGTTGGACCAACACTTAGAGAAGCACTGGCCCGGGGGGTAAAATAATGATGACCCTTGAGTCTGCAGAACCCAAGGGAAAGAAAAGGCTAGGTGGCAAATGGTAAAACCAATGTTGGGCATTGCTGGAGAAGCTTTACTTAAGGCGAACTGTCAAGGGGTTCTCATTATAGCCCAACCGTGTAAGGGACGCAAAAATCCGGGAACATAACATCGATATGACGGAAACTAGGACGGCAAGAGTGGAACAAAACACCAGGCATAAGGCCGAGCCTTCCACCCTTTACCAAGTATATAGATGCATTAATTAAGTAAGATATATTGTGATATCCCAACAAGCAAATAAATGTTCCAACAAGGAACAACATCTCCATGTTCCAACAAGGAACAAACTTCAATCTTCACCTGCAACTAACAACGCTATAAGAGGGGCTGAGCAAAGCGGTAACATAGCCAATCAACGGTTTGCTAGGACAATGGTGGGTTAGGGGCTCAACATGGCAATTTGGGAGGATGACAAGCAAGTGGTAGGCATCGTAGCAATGGCATAGCAAAAGAGCGAGCAAACTAGCATAGCAAAGATAGTAGTGATTTCGAGGGTATGATCATCTTGCCTGAAATCCCGTAAGGAAGAAGAACGAGTCCACGAAGAAGACAAACGGACGTAGTCGAACGGGTCCTCACAAACTCGACGTTGCCAGAACCAACCCGAAGAAGCAATCACCGGAAAAGAAGCACACAACATAGTAAACAACCAACACATGAACATGGTATGATATGCGAGATGCGGGATGCGATGCGGGATGCAAAAATGCAAGACATGACAGGAAATGCATGAACCTGGCCTCAACTTGGAAAACCAAGTGTGCCACTGGATAGAGGGGGAGAAATCCCTTGAACACGATATAAAGATCATGGCAATCGGAGCTACAGTTTAGAAATGGCAAGCGTTTTACGAAACAAACCGATCTACGATTTACAGCAAGTAGGCTCCTAAATGCAACAAAATGAACATGCTACAGCCACCCAACATGAAAACAAATTGCATGGCAGTGATGTACTCAAGAAGCTTAACAAATCATCAGGACTGGGGCATAGGCAAATTCATCCATTAAGGGCTTCAAACAAGCATGGCAAAACTGAATAAGCAGAACAGATTTCAGACTTAGCGAAATTAACGCTAGTCTGGAATTTCAGACCACGATGCTCTCTTCGGAGCAGCAAACCAACATGAAGAAAAACCTGAACATGGCAAGTAAGAGCATGGCATGGAGCTACTCAACAAGCTTAACAAAACACCCAAAATGACCTGGGGCCAAAAGGGTTCACAAAATACTCTATCAAGCACACGAACATCGATGAAACACAATCAGTTTTCAGACTTAGTGAAAACTGGGACATGCTGAAATAATAACTCACGGAGGCATGTAAACGAGCTCGATGCACTCACTACGGTGCAAGTCATGGCAAGGCAAGCATATATCCATTAAGAAGGCACAAAATGCTAGCTAGACATGGCAGGAACAATGGCATAGCATGCATGGATCACTAGCAATAACTCCGGCAAAATCGCGAAAGAGTTCACGATCTGCCCAAAACAACAACTATCCAAACGTTGAGCTCGATTGAGTCAACCTAGGGTGCTCCAACATAACAAGTAAAGACATGGATGGATTAAGCACAACAAGGATAACAAATCGCTCTTACTGATCATCCTCAAAAGAGGCACGGATCACTAGGAAACAAGCCGGACATATAGCATCGTGAACTAAAACGGCCCAGACTTAGTGATTTTCACTAAGTCCCTGAAATCAGGAAACTCAGGTAGCCCTCTTCGCAAGCTTGCACAAGACAACACACACATCCTAAAAATGCATGGAAGTCACCTCTGGAAAGAAGACAACATGCTTAACAATTCATCCCAAAGGGGCACAGGCATATCATGCACGGATTAAACATGGCAAAAATGACAAAAGTGCATGTTGAACTAACGGATCTGCAATTTAACTCAACATGCCTCCTTCCAACAGCATTTTGGGCAACAGGATGACCTCAAATGCAAATGATGCAATGGAATGAAATTATGTACTCGTCGAGCCGAAGATTTTGACATATCATACGCCCAAAATGGAGCTACGGATGAGGAGATATGAGCGGTCAAAGTATGCACAAAATTTAGGGTTCGATGGAAAAGTCAACCCTTCGATTTTTCAGATCTGGATCGGATCTCGCCGGAGCACGCAAAACGAGGTTCGCCGAGGTCGGTGCCGGAACGTCGCCGGACTTGAAGGAGGCTCGCCGGCCGGAGGAGGACTTGCCGGAGACGGAGACGAAGCCGGGGCGGAGGGTGGCCGGAGCTCACCGGAGGCGTGCGGTGAGGAGACGAGGCGCGCCCGGGTCACCGGCGTAGAGGAGCCGCGGCGGCCGGCGAGGCGGCCCGGTGACGGCGCGCGGCGGCGTCGAGCGCAGGGAGGCGGCGCGGGCAGATCGGGCGAGGCGGCGGCGTCCTGGCCGCGGAGGCGGCGCCTCGGAAGCTGGGCGGCGGCCGGCGAGGTGGCGGGGCTCGCCGGCGGCGTCGGGCGGCCGCGCCAGGGCGGTGGCGGAGAAGTCCGGCGAGCGGCGGTGCCGGCCGGCGTTGGAGAAGGCGGCGGATCCGCGCGGGGCGGGCGGCGGCGAGATCCGGGCTCGCGCGGGCCGCGGCGGCGGTGGGGCGGCGCGTGCCAAGTGGCGCTCCGCGATTGGTGCGGACGGCGGCGGGGTCCGAAACGGACATGTTCGCCGGCGAAGTTTTTGTCCGGCGTGCGAGGAGAGAGAAGGATCTAGGGTTTCGTCCGCGAAAATGGACGGGGAGGACATATTTATAGGTAGAGGGAGCTAGGAGAGTCCAAATGAGGTGCGGTTTTTGGCCACGCAATCGTGATCGAACGACCGAGATGATGGAACAGAGTTTGGTGGGTTTTGGGCCAAAATGGAGGGGTGTTGGGCTGCAACACACACGAGGCCTTTTCGGTCCCTCGGTTAACCGTTGGAGTATCAAACGAAGTCCAAATGATACGAAACTTGACAGGCGGTCTACCGGTAGTAAACCAAGGCCGCATGACAAGTCTCGGTCCAATCCGGAAATGTTTAATCCCCGCACACGAAAGAAAGCTGAAATGGCCACCGGAGAAGAACGAAGCGCCGGAATGCAAAACGGACAACGTGGAAAATGCTCGGATGCATGAGACGAACACGTATGCAAATGAAATGCACATGATGACATGATATGCAATGCATGACATGCAAGCAATGACAAGGCAACACCAGCGAATAGCAGAACGACACCTGGCACATCGGTCTCGGGGCGTTACAACACTCCACCACTATGAGAGGATCTCGTCCCGAGATCTAGAACGGCACCGGGGAAACAACGGAAGAGAAAGAGAAGAGGTAAAACTAAGTTGCATCTTTGACAAACGAGGGAAACCAAAGAACCTTGCGAGGTTGAACAAATTCGAGAAAAGAATACCACGAAGGTGAACTAGGTCGAAAACACTCCATTAGAAACGAGGAACAAAGAGTATTGCGAAAAAAAACTCGAGGTTGAATGGCAAGATATATATTGAAAACACTCCGGTTAAAGAAGGGGATCAAGGAAAACCAAAATTCGGGCAGCACTCCGGTTGGAAAGAGAAAGAATTGAATAAGGACTTGATAAGATGAGAAGATACTTGATGAAATCACAACACACTGCCTCCATAACTATTGAATGGATGGAACAAAGGGTAAGAAATATCTCAGGCAGCACTCCGGTTGAGAATGGAGTCAAAATTTGATAAGATGAGAGAGCTCAAATGAAAACACGACACTCCGGTTGAGAAAGGGATGCAAGACTTAATAAGGCGAAAAGAACTAGAACAAAGGGGCACAATACTCCGGTTAAGCAAGATAGGGAAGGAATAAGAGTGATATAATTTGGGAAGCACTCCGTCTGTAAATGGAAGGAATTGAACAAGACAAGATGAGAGGATACTTGAAAAGAGGACACAACACTCCAATTAAAAGGATAGGCACGACAAGAACACGATCCTGATAAAACAAGATGGGTTGAAGAGAGCAACATCAGTAGACCTCCAGGAGAAAGAATAGAAGATAGATAATTGAAATAGGAGAATGGAGAAGAAAATGCCAACTTCTGCCACAAAAGAGCTTGACAAGGCATCTTTAGGAGAAAAATCGAACGGAATTGTTGTAAAAACAACAATGAAAAGAGTAATCATGATATATGGTCTTATGGAATACAACTCAAATTATGAGGTGACAACCTGCCACTGACAGGAAGAGAATTGGGTTGGAATGAACAAGGAGACGAGAAACTATTTCACCGGGAGGATAATTGAAGAACTTGGGTCATTTATAAGCACCATAGATAGCAACAAACCTTAGGGAAGGCTTTAGGTGAAATATAACCCAAGATCATTCCAATGACGAGATTGATGGATTTAAAATATCCCAATCTTGACAACATGTGAATCATGACAATATGAACTTAAATTATCAAGAATGACATAATACCACCTCCAAAGATACGGTAGAAAGAAATGCACTCTGGATTACAATATGAAGAAAGCTTGAGCTTCTCTGGCAAGAAAGTTGATGAACGTTTCGAGAGGGAATCAAATCCTTGATGAACCATCATGTAGAGCCTCCATGAAGAACTCCGGTAATACAAAGATTGATCCAAAATAATTGAATGATGAAAAGAATAAGATTGAAGCCTCGCAATGATTTAAATAGAGAACTCCGGTAATACAAAAGGATGAACAAACGGAAGGAAAAAGAAGTTGAAAACACAAGGTGAATCCTTGCAATGATTTAGATGGACCTCCGTGGAGATGTAATTGTGAAAGCTTGGAACTCTTGGGAAAGAAAAGATAAAGCGTCTCGAGCCAAGAATGTGATATAATGCACCTCCGGAATAAGGAATTAAATCACTTGGATGGAACAAGAGTAAGAATTACATTATGCTTATCCTTCACCAATTTAATTGATGACAATCAACGGATTTGGCATATTACTTATCCTCGTAGAATTGATTAAGATAGATATAGCGCAAACTTGAGAAAGTCTTCAACAAACCACCGGTAGGGTAGAAACAACGAATAAATTGATAAGGAAGAGAAATCTTGAGCAAACCACCGTACGAATTAAGCATGAACAAAGAGAAGATAAATAACACACCAGGAAAAATTAGCAAATGAATGAAGATGCTTGAGAGAATTTAGATACAAGTGAATATAATAGGTCATGGACCGATTAGAGATCACTTGAACGCTGCACCGGTAAAATTTGAGAATGATAACTGAAAGTTGAGAATGAACAAGTCTTGTGAAATGATGAGCTCCGGATAATCAAAATGAAAAGACTCTTGAATATCTCCTGATGGGTGAAAAGGATTTCCACAATCGAAAAATAATTATGAGAGGATGGCAACAAGCTAGAATCATGAATCTTGAAGAGAATGGAGCAAGATTAAAGAGAAACTCTTCTTCGGTCTTCAAATGAGGAGAATGGCAACAAGAAGCACCACCAAGAATTATTTAGACACTCCGGAACAATCAAACGAAGAGGTTGAGCCAACGATGAAAAGAATTTGAAAGATCTTGGAGAAATACATTTGACTGATGATAACTCATTCTTACGTCAAACTTCGAAAAGAATTGATGGTAGCTCCGGAAAATAAGAAGAGTCGGGTAAGAACCTGGGAAAAGACCTGTGGGTTAGGGCCCACTCAAAAGAAACACCGTTGAAATGATTAAAAAGAGGGGTTGCACCGGTTGAATTAAATGACTTGAATGAGATACCAATCTCAAAAGAATTTGAACGAATGTAGAGTGGAAACACGAATCTTCGAGATATCTTGAGCACTCTGGAACAATAAATAGCGAGAAGTAGAATGATAACGAATTGCACCGGCATGAGAAAGCATTGAAACGAGGAAAGGATATGATCAAACACCAAAAGCTTGATTTGGCAACACCGGAGAAGTAAAAGAATGAAGAATGATGAACTTGCAACTTCGTTAGAATATACAAGAGAATCACCGGATAAGAATATTGATAGAAAAGAATCGAGAGACTTCACATCAATAAGAAGGATACTTGAATAAGAAATATGGTTCCTCGAAGAAACAAGGGTGGGAGGGAGGGTAAAAAAACAAAGGCAGCTTGGGACGAATGAAACAAACACCGTTGAGAAGAAGTGATAATTGATCTTGCGGGAGTTGAAATGATCGGATCCACTTGAAGAGAAACACGCCGGTTTAAAAGAAATTGGCATGGCAATCTCGACTATCATGAAGGATTAGTATTCACATAGAGGTATGAGAACACCATTTAGGAAAGGTATGGAATCAACACTTGACATTGAAGCAACTCGAATACCACAACTCAAAACAAAAACAAAGGGTTGGCTTGCGAAATAAGCCGGAACAAACATATGACAGAGATTTCGTCCGAAGTTTTCGTGGTGGGACCTACACGGGCTCGGTCGTACAGCACCATAATGTACAAGGTAGTGCACATGACATACGAAGCGTCCCCGAGTCAGCATAGCCAAGGACTCTTTAAGACACAACGAGACCACTGTAAAATCGACCGTGAATAGGCGAACCACTAGACGTCGAACCCCAATGTCATATCATACATATGTCGGAAGGATATCCTAAGAGCTACTTGAATTCCCACCTATGAAACTCCCAAAATTTTCCGGTTATGCAATCAGGTGTTGAGGATACAGGGGAAGCATAATATCTCACCCAAGCTAGCAAATCCTACATCCAGCTGCATCCATCCTTCAACACATAACCAAGAAACCTTCGGAAACCATCTATCTCAACCTTCGAAAAGCACCCGTTATACAAGTTATGGCAATACTCCCGAACTCCCACCCCAGTACTGGGTGGCGTCGAGGTTATCTCACCAACGAACTGCATAAAAGAGATTTTCGATGTCGCGCACATATCTCAAGTATACCAGAATTGCAACGATAAAATTATGATGACAACACCTCAGAGCTCAACTCCCCGGGACACTTCCACTAAACCCCTGACAGGAGGCACCAAGACAGTATTCTCATCATAAGCCATCGGAACAAAACCAAGATACTCGCGTGATCCTAAAAAAAAATTAGTGAAATTTGAGAAGAGAAGAGTCAAAACTCTACGTCAGGATGCCTTACCAGAGCGACGAAGGGACTGGGAAGTAAAAAGAATTCCTAAGCTCTCCGATATATAATTCCTAAAGGACTCAAAACATTTTTCTAGACACAACTCGGCTGCTAAAAACGATCAAGCAATGGGGGCTCCTAAGGTCGGGGAAGGCTCTGATATCAACTTGTAACACCCTCGATGCGACTATATCTCCCACGTGTCGAGGCACGACTTAGAGGCATAATCGCATTGAAGGCATATGTCGCAAGTGAGGTAATCTTCACACAACCCATGTAATACAATAGGGGAAAAAGGGATACATAGCTGGCTTACAATCGCCACTTCACACAATTACATGAATAAACATTACATCAATCAAATACACTCATGGTCCGACTACGGAACCAAAATAAAAGAAGAACCCCAAATGCGACAAAGGTCTCCGATCGACCCCAACTGGGCTCCACTACTGATCAACTAGAACGAAACAACACAAATGAAGAAGGTCTTCAACGAGCTCCTCCTGAGCTGGGTTGCGTCATCTGCACGGACTCAACGGCACCTGCAAGCTGGTTTTTGGAAGTAATCTGTGAGCCACGGGGACTCAGCAATCTCGCACCCTCGCGATCAAGACTATTTAAGCTTATGGGTAAGGTAAAGGTATGAGGTGGAGCTGCAGCAAGCGACTAGCATATATGGTGGCTAACCTGTTCGCAAATGAGAGCAAGAAGAGAAGGCAAGGCACGGTTGATAAAAGTATGATCAAGAAGTGATCCTGGACTACCTACGTCAAGCATAACTCCAACAACCGTGTTCACTTCCCGGACTCCGCCGGAAAGAGACCATCACGATTACACACGATGTTGATTCATTTTAATTAAGGTCATCTTCAGGTTTTCTACAACCGGACGTTAACAAATCCCCATCTACCCATAACCGCGGGCACGGCTTTCGAAAGTTCAAATCCCTGCAGGGGTGTCCCAACTTAGCCCATCACAAGCTCTCACGGTCAACGAAGGAATAGACCTCCACCCGAGACATTCCGATCAGACTCGGTATCTCAGTACAACAAGACATTTCGACAGGGTAAAACTAAACCAGCAACACCGCCCGAATGTGCCGACAAATCCCGATAGGAGCTGCACATATCTCTTTCTCACGGCACACTCAGATGAGCCAGACGTCGGGTAAGCCAGCCCAGAGTTGCCCCTAGTAGCCTCGGACATCGCTCAGTTGGACCAACACTTAGAGAAGCACTGGCCCGGGGGGGTAAAATAATGATGACCCTTGAGTCTGCAGAACCCAAGGGAAAGAAAAGGCTAGGTGGCAAATGGTAAAACCAATGTTGGGCATTGCTGGAGAAGTTTTACTTAAGGCCAACTGTCAAGGGGTTCCCATTATAGCCCAACCGCGTAGGGGACGCAAAAATCCGGGAACATAACACCGATATGACGGAAACTAGGGCGGCAAGAGTGGAACAAAACACCAGGCATAAGGCCGAGCCTTCCACCCTTTACCAAGTATATAGATGCATTAATTAAGTAAGATATATTGTGATATCCCAACAAGCAAATAAATGTTCCAACAAGGAACAACATCTCCATGTTCCAACAAGGAACAAACTTCAATCTTCACCTGCAACTAACAACGCTATAAGAGGGGCTGAGCAAAGCGGTAACATAGCCAATCAACGGTTTGCTAGGACAATGGTGGGTTAGGGGCTCAACATGGCAATTTGGGAGGCTGACAAGCAAGTGGTAGGCATCGTAGCAATGGCATAGCAAAAGAGCGAGCAAACTAGCATAGCATAGATAGTAGTGATTTCGAGGGTATGATCATCTTGCCTGAAATCCCGTAAGGAAGAAGAACGAGTCCACGAAGAAGACAAACGGACGTAGTCGAACGGGTCCTCACAAACTCGACGTTGCCGGAACCAACCCGAAGAAGCAATCACCGGAAAAGAAGCACACAACATAGTAAACAACCAACACATGAACATGGTATGATATGCGAGATGCGGGATGCGATGCGGGATGCAAAAATGCAAGACATGACAGGAAATGCATGAACCTGGCCTCAACATGGAAAAACCAAATGTGCCACTGGATAGAGGGGGAGAAATCCCTTGAAAACGATATAAAGATCATGGCAATCGGAGCTACGGTTTAGAAATGGCAAGCGTTTTACGAAACGAACCGATCTGCGATTTACAGCAAGTAGGCTCCTAAATGCAACAAAATGAACATGCTACAGCCACCCAACATGAAAACAAATTGCATGGCAGTGATGTACTCAAGAAGCTTAACAAATCATCATGACTGAGGCATAGGCAAATTCATCCATTAAGGGCTTCAAACAAGTATTGCAAAACTGAATAAGCAGAACAGATTTCAGACTTAGCGAAATTAACGCTAGTCTGGAATTTCAGACCACGATGCTCTCTTTGGAGCAGCAAAATAACATGAAGAAAAACCTGAACATGGCAAGTAAGAGCATGGCATGGAGCTACTCAACAAGCTTAACAAAACACCCAAAATTACCTGGGGCCAAAAGGGTTCACAAAATACTCTATCAAGCACACGAACATCGATGAAACACAATCAGTTTTCAGACTTAGTGAAAACTGGGACATGCTGAAATAATAACTCACGGAGGCATGTAAACGAGCTCGATGCACTCACTACGGTGCAAGTCATGGCAAGGCAAGCATATATCCATTAAGAAGGCACAAAATGCTAGCTAGACTTGGCAAGAACAATGGCATAGCATGCACGGATCACTAGCAATAACTCCAGCAAAATCGCGAAAGAGTTCACGATCTGCCCAAAACAACAACTATCCAAAAGTTGAGCTCGATTGAGTCAACCTAGTGTGCTCCAACATAACAAGTAAAGACATGGATGGATTAAGCACAACAAGCATAACAAATCACTCTTACTGATCATCCTCAAAAGAGGCACGGATCACTAGGAAACAAGCCGGACATATAGCATCGTGAACTAAAACGGCCCAGACTTAGTGATTTTCACTAAGTCCCTGAAATCAGGAAACTCAGGTAGCCCTCTTCGCAAGCTTGCACAAGACAACACACACATCCTAAAAATGCATGGAAGTCACCTCTGGAAATAAGACAACATGCTTAACAATTCATCCCAAAGGGGCACAGGCATATCATGCACGGATTAAACATGGCAAAAATGACAAAAGTGCATGTTGAACTAACGGATCTGCAATTTAACTCAACATGCCTCTTTCCAACAGCATTTTGGGCAACAAGATGACCTCTAATGCAAATTATGCAATTGATTGAAATGATGTACTCATCGAGACGAAGATTTTGACATATCATACGCCCAAAACGGAGCTACGGATGAGGAGATATGAGCGGTCAAAGTATCCACAAAATTAAGGGTTCAAGGGAAAAGTCAACCCTTCGATTTTTCAGATCTGGATCGGATCTCGCCGGAGCACGCAAAACGAGGTTCGCCGAGGTCGGTGCCGGAACGTCGCCGGACTTGAAGGAGGCTCGCCGGCCGGAGGAGGACTTGCCGGAGACGGAGACGAAGCCGGGGCGGAGGGTGGCCGGAGCTCACCGGAGGCGTGCGGTGAGGAGACGAGGCGCGCCCGGGTCGTCGGCGTAGAGGAGCCGCGGCGGCCGGCGAGGCGGCCCGGTGACGGCGCGCGGCGGCGTCGAGCGCAGGGAGGCGGCGCGGGCAGATCGGGCGAGGCAGCGGCGTCCTGGCCGCGGAGGCGGCGCCTCGGAAGCTGGGCGGCGGCCGGCGAGGTGGCGGGGCTCGCCGGCGGCGTCGGGCGGCCGCGCCAGGGCGGTAGCGGAGAAGTCCGGCGAGCGGCGGTGCCGGCCGGCGTTGGAGAAGGCGGCGGATCCGCGCGGGACGGGCGGCGGCGAGATCCGGGCTCGCGCGGGCCCCGGATGGGCTCCGCGGGCCGCGGCGGCGGTGGGGCGGCGCGTGCCAAGTGGCGCTCCACGATTGGTGCGGACAGCGGCGGGGTCCGAAACGGACATGTCCGCCGGCGAAGTTTTTGTCCGGCGCGCGAGGAGAGAGAAGGATCTAGGGTTTCGTCCGCGAAAATGGACGGGGAGGACATATTTATAGGTAGAGGGAGCTAGGAGAGTCCAAATGAGGTGCGGTTTTCGGCCACGCGATCGTGATCAAACGACCGAGATGATGGAACAGAGTTTGGTGGGTTTTGGGCCAAAATGGAGGGGTGTTGGGCTGCAACACACACGAGGCCTTTTCGGTCCCTCGGTTAACCGTTGGAGTATCAAACGAAGTCCAAATGATACAAAACTTGACAGGCGGTCTACCGGTAGTAAACCAAGGCCGCATGACAAGTCCAATCCGGAAATGTTTAATCCCCGCACACGAAAGAAAGCTAGAAATGGCCACCGGAGAAGAAGGAAGCGCCGGAATGCAAAACGGACAACGGGGAAAATGCTCGGATGCATGAGACGAACACGTATGCAAATGAAATGCACATGATGACATGATATGCAATGCATGACATGCAAGCAATGACAAGGCAACACCAGCGAATAGCAGAACGACACCTGGCACATCGGTCTCGGGGCGTTACACATAAGTCGCAAGTGAGGTAATCTTCACACAACCCATGTAATATTATAAGGAATAGGAGATACATAGTTGGCTTACACTCGCCACTTCACACAATTACGTGAATAAACATTACATCAAGCAAATACACTCATGGTCCGACTACGGAACCAAAATAAAGAAGAACCCCAAATGCGACAAAGGTCCCCGATCGACCCCAACTGGGCTCCACTACTGATCAACTAGCACGAATCAACATAAAGGACAAGATCTTCATTGAGCTCCTTCTAAGCTTGGTTGCGTCATCTGCTCGGACTCATCGGCACCTGCAAGCTGGTTTTGGAAGTATCTGTGAGCCACAGGGACTCAGCAATCTCGCACCCTCGCGATCAAGACTATTTAAGCTTATGGGTAAGGTAAAAGGTATGAGGTGGAGCTGCAGCAAGCGACTAGCATATATGGTGGCTAACAAACGCAAATGAGAGCGAGAAGAGAAGGCAAAGCACGGTCGATAAAAGTATGATCAAGAAGTGATCCTGGACTACCTACGTCAAGCATAACTCCAACAACCGTGTTCACTTCCCGGACTCCGCCGGAAAGGGACCATCACGGTTACACACGCGGTTGATTCATTTTAATTAAGGTCAACTTTAGGTTTTCTACAACCGGACGTTAACAAATTCCCATCTGCCCATAACCGCGGGCACGGCTTTCGAAAGTTCAAATCCCTGCAGGGTGTCCCAACTTAGCCCATGACAAGCTCTCACGGTCAACGAAGGAATAGACCTCCACCCGAGACATTCCGATCAGACTCGATATCCCAGTACAACAAGACATTTCGACAGGGTAAAACTAAACCAGCAACACCGCCCGAATGTGCCGACAATTCCCGATAGGAGCTGCACATATCTCTTTCTCAGGGCACACTCAGATGAGCCAGACGTCGGGTAAGCCAGCCCAGAGTTGCCCCTGGTAGCCTCGGACATCGCTCAGTTGGACCAACACTCAGAGGAGCACTGGCCCGGGGGGGTAAAATAATGATGACCCTCAGGAGCGCGACTCCCAAGGGAAAAGAAAAGGCTAGGTGGCGAATGGTAAAACCAATGTTGGGCATTGCTGGCAAAGCTTTACTTAAGGCGAACTGTCAAGGGGTTCCCATTATAGCCCAACCGCGTAAGGGACGCAAAATCCGGGAACATAACACCGATATGACGGAAACTAGGGCGGCAAGAGTGGAACAAAACACCAGGCATAAGGCCGAGCCTTCCACCCTTTACCAAGTATATAGATGCATTAATTAAATAAGATATATTGTGATATCCCAACAAGAAAACAATGTTCCAACAAGGAACGATCTCCATGTTCCAACAAGGAACAAACTTCAATCTTCACCTGCAACTAACAACGCTATAAGAGGGGCTGAGCAAAGCGGTAACTTAGCCAATCAACGGTTTGCTAGGACATGGTGGGTTAGAGGCTGAACATGGCAATTTGGGAGGCTAACAAGCAAGTGGTAGGCATCGTAGCAATGGCATAGCAAAAGAGCGAGCAAACTAGCATAGCAAAGATAGTAGTGATCTCGAGGGTATGATCATCTTGCCTGAAATCCCCTAAGGAAGAAGAACGAGTCCATGAAGGAGATAAACGGACGAAGACGAACGGATCCTCACAACACGACGTTACCGGAATCAACCCGAGGAAGCAATCACCGGAAAAGAAGCACACAACATAGTAAACAACCAACACATCAACATGGCATGATGCACAAACGAGTATGATGCATGTCCGGTTTAATGAAGCATGGCATGGCAAAATGCACAAGCAATCCTACAAATTAAATGGAGCTCAATATGCAACGAGTTGCATATTGACAAAACACCACATCAATTATTTAGTTCTCTCACGGTTAGGTACTCAACAATACGAAATGTTGTTAAGCATGGCAAGAGGTGAAGCACAACAAAACTACCTATCTAGGCAAGTTTAAATGAGGCCGGAAGCAACGAACAACAAGTCCGGAAAATCCCCATGTGCAAAAATTAGGTTTGGTCCTGATATGTCCTAAACGCAATTTTAGAGTTGTTTAACATGCAAAGTGAGGTCACCATGATAAACTAGGCAAAATTCTACCCCATTTACATATAAAGTTCGTTAAAATCGGAGTTACGGTTAAATAGTTACGAATTAAAACATTTTTGCATGGCATAGGGGCAAATATATGCAAACAGCATTTTTAAACATTTTAAACATGGGTGAAAGTTGAATATTATTAATCTACACAAAATTCTGAGCAAGTTTCATATATAAATCATTTTAATCCGATGCACGGTTGTGAAGTTATTAAATGCATGAACTAGGGGGACTAATCTGCAAAACTAGCAATCACTGGATAATAGACAAATTCGCTGAACAGGAAAAAAACGTGCATCGGGCCGAATCTGGCAGGCCCAACCACAAGGGAAAAAAGAGGAGGGGGCGCTGGGGGCCGGCTCACCCTTGGGCCTGGCCCAGCAGAGGAGGAAGGAGGCAGGCCAGGCGGGAGCGCGATCTGGGCCTGGGAGCGCTGTGGCCCGCGAGGCCCACGCGGAGGTCAACGGGGCGCGCTCGACTCCTCCCGATCCGATCAGGATCGAGGCAGGGCGGCGGCGGCGCTGGGAGACTCCGGCGACGGGGATGGCCGGAGCCGCGGCGAGCGGCGGGAAGGCGGTGAGGGTCCTCCTCGGGCTCGGATCGGGGCCGGAGGAGTCCGGGACGGCGGCAGGGAGGCGAAGACGGCGCTACGGGCGAGGTCGCCGGCGGAGAAGCACGAGGCGGCGGCGGAGGACTCCGGCAGAGGTCCGGCGATGCTCCGGCGCGGGCGGAGGAGGCTCGGTCCGGGCGGCGAGCCGGCGAAGGAGGAGAGCAGCGGCGGTGCGGATCTGGCCCGGGGCGGCTCGGGCGGGCCGGCCACGGGCTCCGCGGGTCCGGCAACGCGGGGCGGCGGCGGTGGACAGGTGGCGACGCGCGAGTGGAGGAGAGGGGCGGCGGAGCTGACGTGGCGGCCGCTGATTGGCCCGGGTGAGGCGGAGGGCGGAGCGGACATGTCCGGGCTGCGGTTTTTTCGTCCGGCGGCGACGGGGAAGATATATCTAGGGTTTGTACCGCGAATATTTCGGAGGGTATCACATATATATAGGTAGAGGGAGCTAGGAGAGTCCAAATGAGGTGCGGTTTGCGGCCACACGATCGTGATCGAACGACCGAGACGATGGAACAGAGTTAGTTGGGTTTTGGGCCACTTTGGAAGGGTGTTGGGCTGCAACACACACGAGGCCTTCTCGGTCCCTCGGTTAACCGTTGGAGTATCAAACGAAGTCCAAATGACCCGAAACTTGACAGGCGGTCTACCGGTAGTAAACCAAGGCCGCATGGCAAGTCTCGGTCCAATCCGGAAATGTTTAATCCCCACACACAAAAGGAAGGTAGAATTGACCAGCGGAGGAGAACGAAGCGTCGGAATGCAAAACGGATAACGGGGAAAATGCTCGGATGCATGAGACGAACACATATGCAAAAGAAATGTGCATGATGACATGATATGCAATGCATGACACGCAAGCAATGACAACGCAACCACGACGAATAACTGGAGGACACCTGGCACATCGGTCTCGGGGCGTTACAACACTCCACCACTACGAGAGGATCTCGTCCCGAGATCTAGATGGCACCGGAGGGAAAACGGAAGAGAAATAGAAGAGGTAAAACTAAGTTGCTCCTTTGACAAACGAGTGAAACCACAACCTTGAGAGGTTGAATACATTCGAGACAGAATTCAACGAAGGTGAACAAGGTCGAAAACAGCCATTTAGAAAAGAGGAAGAAAGCACATTGCGAAAAAACTTGAGGTTGAAGGGAAGATATATATTAAAAACACTCCGGTTAAGGAAGGGGATCAAGGAAGACCAAATTCGGGCAGCACTCCGGTTGAAAAGAAAAGAAATTGAATAAGGTCTTGAAAGGATGAGAAGATACTTGATGAGATCACAACACACTGCCACCGGGACTATTGAATGGATGGGACAAAGGGTAAGAAAGATTTCAGACGGCACTCCGATTGAGAAAAAAGATGCAAGAGTTGATAAGGCGAAAAGAACTTGAGCAGAATGGCACAACACTCCGGTTAAACAAATAGAGAAGGAAAAAGACTGATATAATTTGGACAGCACTCTGTTTGTAAATAGAAGGAATTGAACTTGACAAGATGAGAGGATACTTGAAAATAGGACACCACACTCAGATTAAAAGGATAGGCATGGAAAGATCATGATCTTTGACAAAACGAGATGATGGGTTGAAAAGATGAACATCACAATGCCTCCGGAACAAAAGTAAGAATGGAATGGAGTGAACGAAGGAAAACAATATCTTGAGAGAGCACGGTTACAACAGAAGCTAGAACGGAGTTGTTGGAAAACCCACAACGAAAAGAGTAAGCTTGATATGGTCTTAAGGAATACCTCTCAAATTAAGAGATGAAAAACCTGCCACTCACGGGAAGAGAATTGAATTGATAAGAACAAGGAGACAAAAACTTATTTCACCGGGAGGATAAATGAAGAAACTTGGATCATATATAAGCACCATAGATAGCAACAATCTTTAGGGAAGGCTTAAGGTGAAATATAACCCAAGATAACTCCAAAGAAGAGATTGATGGATTTAAAATACCTCATTCCTAATAACATGTGAATCATGAACTCAAATTTATTAAGAATGACATAATACCATCTCCAATGATACGGAAGAAAGAATTGCACTCCGGATAGAAAGATGAAGAATGCTTGAGCTCCTTTGAAAAGAATCTTGATGAACACTTCGAGAAGGAATTAAATCCTTGATGAACCATCATGTAGAGCATTTATGAAAAACTCTGGTAACAAAAGAATAAAAAGACAGAGAAATTGAAACCACAAGGAGAATCCTTGCAATGATTAGATGAAGCTTTCCGACGAGATAGAGTGGAAACTTGGAACTCCGGAAAAAGATAAGATGAACAATTGAGATCAAGAATTTTGATGAACCTCCGGAATAGGAAATTAATCACTTGGATGAAACAAGAATAAGAATTATGTTATGCTCGTCCTTCCTCAATTAAATTGATGACAAACCATGGATTTGTCACACTACTCATTCTCGTAGAAAGGATTAAGAGAGATATAGCGCAAACTTGAGAAGGTCTTCAACAAACCACTGGAAGGATTGAAAAACAACAAATAATTGATATGGTAAACGAAGGAATAAGAATCTTGGAAGAACCACCGTAAGGATTGGATATGAACGAAGTAAAGGGATGAATCACCGGGAAGGATTAGCAAATGAACGAAGATGCTTGAGAGAACTTAGATACAAGTGAATATAATACATCATGGACCTATTAGAGATCACTTGAATGAAGCACCGGTAAAATTGAAGAACGAGAGCTGAAAGCTGAGAATGAATAAATCTTAGATGATGGACTCTGGATAACAACTGAGAAGACTCTTGAATTGCTCCGGATGGGTGAAAGGAATTCTCCCAATCGAAAAAAAAAATTATGAGAGGATGGCAACAAGCTAGCACCACGAATCTCTGAGAGAACGGATAAGATATGGAGGTAAAACTCTTCTTCTGTCTTCAAATGATTTGAAAGCCAACGAGAAACACCACCAAGAATTATTGAGGCACACCGGAAAAATCAAAATGAAGAGGTTGAGCCAACGATGAAAAGAATTCGACAGATCTTTGATAAAATACATATGACTGATGATAACTCATACTTACGTCAAACTTCGAAAAGAATTGATGGTAGCTCCGGAAAATAAGAAGAGTCAGGTAAGATCCTAGGAAAAGACCTGTGGGTTAGGGCCCACTCAAAAGAAACACCGTTGAAATGATTTAAAAGGGAGGTTGCACCTGTTGAATTAAATGACTTGAATGATATGACAACCTCAAAAATAGCCTGAACGAATGTAGAGTGGAAACACGGATCTTCGAGATATCTTGAGCACTCCGGAACAATAGAATGGCGAGAGGTGAAATGATAATGAGGTGCACTAGCATGAGAAAGCATTGAAACGAGGAAAAAGGTATGATCAACAAAACTTGACTTGAAACCACCGGAGAAGGAAAAGAACGAAGAACGATGAACTAGAAGCTCCGTTAGAATCTTCATAAGAAACACCGGATAAGAATGGAGAGACTTCCATCGGTAAAATGGATAGTTGAATAAGAAATCTGAGTCCTTGAAGAAAACAAGGGTGGGAGGGTGGTAAAAACAAAGACAATTTGGAATGGATGGAACGAACACCGTAGAGAAGAACTGATAATTGATCTTGTAAATGTTGAAGTGAACAGATCCACTTGAAGATAGACACACCGGTTGAAAAGAATTAACATGACAATCTTCAATGATCGAGAGGGATTAGTATTCACATCGGAGTATGAGAACACCACTTGGGAAAGGTATGGAATCAACATTTGACTTCGAAGCAACTCGAATACCACAACTCAAAACAAAAACAAAGGATTGGCTTGCAGAATAAGCCGGAACAAACATATGATAGAGATTTCGTCCGAAGTTTTCGTGGTAGGACCTACACGGGCTCGATCGTACAGCACCATCATGTACAAGGCAGTGCACATGACATACGAAGCGTCCCCGGGTCAGCATAGCCAAGGACTCTTTAAGACACAACGAGACCACTGTAAAATCGACCGTGAATAGGCGAACCACTAGACGTCGAACCCCAATTTCATATCATGCATCTGTCGGAAGGATATCCTAAGAGCTACTTGAATTCCCACCTATGAAACTCCCGAAATTTTCCGGTTATGCAATCAGGTGTTGGGGATACAGGGGAAGCATAATATCTCACCCAAGCTAGCAAATCCTACATCCAGCTGCATCCATCCTTCAACACATAACCAAGAAACCTTCGGAAACCATCTATCTCAACCTTCGAAAAGCATCCGGTATACAAGTTATGGCGATACTCCCGAACTCCCACCCCAGTACTGGGTGGCGTCGAGGTTATCTCACCAACGAACTGCATAAAGGAGATTTTCGATGTCGCGCACATATCTCAAGTATACCAGAATTGCAACGATAAAATTATGATGACAACACCTCAGAGCTCAACTCCCCGGGACACTTCCACTAAACCCCTGACAGGAGGCACCAAGACAGTGTTCTCATCATAAGCCATCGGAACAAAACCAAGATACTCGCGTGATCCTAAAAAAATTTTTAGTGAAATTTGAGAAGAGAAGAGTCAAAACTCTACGTCAGGATGCCTTACCAGAGCGATGAGGAGACTGGGAAGTAAAAAGAATTCCTAAGCTCTCCGATATATAATTCCTAAGGACTCAAAACATTTTTCTAGACACAACTCGGCCGCTAAAAACGATCAAGCAATGGGGCTCCTAAGGTCGGGAAGGCTCTTATTACCAACTTGTAACACCCTCGATGCGACTATATCTCCCACGTGTCGAGGCACGACTTAGAGGCATAATCGCATTGAAGGCATAAGTCGCAAGTGAGGTAATCTTCACACAACCCATGTAATATTATAAGGAATAAGAGATACATAGTTGGCTTACACTCGCCACTTCACACAATTACATGAATAAACATTACATCAAGCAAATACACTCATGGTCCGACTACGGAACCAAAATAAAGAAGAACCCCAAATGCGACAAAGGTCCCCGATCGACCCCAACTGGGCTCCACTACTGATCAACTAGCACGAATCAACATAAAGGACAAGATCTTCATTGAGCTCCTTCTAAGCTTGGTTGCGTCATCTGCTCGGACTCATCGGCACCTGCAAGCTGGTTTTGGAAGTATCTGTGAGCCACAGGGACTCAGCAATCTCGCACCCTCGCGATCAAGACTATTTAAGCTTATGGGTAAGGTAAAAGGTATGAGGTGGAGCTGCAGCAAGAGACTAGCATATATGGTGGCTAACAAACGCAAATGAGAGCGAGAAGAGAAGGCAAAGCACGGTCGATAAAAGTATGATCAAGAAGTGATCCTGGACTACCTACGTCAAGCATAACTCCAACAACCGTGTTCACTTCCCGGACTCCGCCGGAAAGGGACCATCACGGTTACACACGCGGTTGATTCATTTTAATTAAGGTCAACTTTAGGTTTTCTACAACCAGACGTTAACAAATTCCCATCTGCCCATAACCACGGGCACGGCTTTCGAAAGTTCAAATCCCTGCAGGGTGTCCCAACTTAGCCCATGACAAGCTCTCACGGTCAACGAAGGAATAGACCTCCACCCGAGACATTCCGATCAGACTCGGTATCCCAGTACAACAAGACATTTCGACAGGGTAAAACTAAACCAGCAACACCGCCCGAATGTGCCGACAATTCCCGATAGGAGCTGCACATATCTCTTTCTCAGGGCACACTCAGATGAGCCAGACGTCGGGTAAGCCAGCCCAGAGTTGCCCCTGGTAGCCTCGGACATCGCTCAGTTGGACCAACACTCAGAGGAGCACTGGCCCGGGGGGGTAAAATAATGATGACCCTCAGGAGCGCGACTCCCAAGGGAAAAGAAAAGGCTAGGTGGCGAATGGTAAAACCAATGTTGGGCATTGCTGGCAAAGCTTTACTTAAGGCGAACTGTCAAGGGGTTCCCATTATATCCCAACCGCGTAAGGGACGCAAAATCCGGGAACATAACACCGATATGACGGAAACTAGGGCGGCAAGAGTGGAACAAAACACCAGGCATAAGGCCGAGCCTTCCACCCTTTACCAAGTATATAGATGCATTAATTAAATAAGATATATTGTGATATCCCAACAAGAAAACAATGTTCCAACAAGGAACGATCTCCATGTTCCAACAAGGAACAAACTTCAATCTTCACCTGCAACTAACAACGCTATAAGAGGGGCTGAGCAAAGCGGTAACTTAGCCAATCAACGGTTTGCTAGGACATGGTGGGTTAGAGGCTGAACATGGCAATTTGGGAGGCTGACAAGCAAGTGGTAGGCATCGTAGCAATGGCATAGCAAAAGAGCGAGCAAACTAGCATAGCAAAGATAGTAGTGATCTCGAGGGTATGATCATCTTGCCTGAAATCCCGCAAGGAAGAAGAACGAGTCCATGAAGGAGATAAACGGACGAAGACGAACGGATCCTCACAACACGACGTTACCGGAATCAACCCGAGGAAGCAATCACCGGAAAAGAAGCACACAACATAGTAAACAACCAACACATCAACATGGCATGATGCACAAACGAGTATGATGCATGTCCGGTTTAATGAAGCATGGCATGGCAAAATGCACAAGCAATCCTACAAATTAAATGGAGCTCAATATGCAACGAGTTGCATATTGACAAAACACCACATCAATTATTTAGTTCTCTCACGGTTAGGTACTCAACAATACGAAATGTTGTTAAGCATGGCAAGAGGTGAAGCACAACAAAACTACCTATCTAGGCAAGTTTAAATGAGGCCGGAAGCAACGAACAACAAGTCCGGAAAATCCCCATGTGCAAAAATTAGGTTTGGTCCTGATATGTCCTAAACGCAATTTTAGAGTTGTTTAACATGCAAAGTGAGGTCACCATGATAAACTAGGCAAAATTCTACCCCATTTACATATAAAGTTCGTTAAAATCGGAGTTACGGTTAAATAGTTACGAATTAAAACATTTTTGCATGGCATAGGGGCAAATATATGCAAACAGCATTTTTAAACATTTTAAACATGGGTGAAAGTTGAATATTATTAATCTACACAAAATTCTGAGCAAGTTTCATATATAAATCATTTTAATCCGATGCACGGTTGTGAAGTTATTAAATGCATGAACTAGGGGGACTAATCTGCAAAACTAGCAATCACTGGATAATAGACAAATTCGCTGAACAGGAAAAAAACGTGCATCGGGCCGAATCTGGCAGGCCCAACCGCAAGGGAAAAAAGAGGAGGGGGCGCTGGGGGCTGGCTCACCCTTGGGCCTGGCCCAGCAGAGGAGGAAGGAGGCAGGCCAGGCGGGAGCGCGATCTGGGCCTGGGAGCGCTGCGGCCCGCGAGGCCCACGCGGAGGTCAACGGGGCGCGCTCGGCTCCTCCCGGTCCGATCAGGATCGAGGCAGGGCGGCGGCGGCGCTGGGAGACTCCGGCGACGGGGATGGCCGGAGCCGCGGCGAGCGGCGGGAAGGCGGTGAGGGTCCTCCTCGGGCTCGGATCGGGGCCGGAGGAGTCCGGGACGGCGGCGGGGAGGCGAAGACGGCGCTACGGGCGAGGTCGCCGGCGGAGAAGCACGAGGCGGCGGCGGAGGACTCTGGCGGAGGTCCGGCGATGCTCCGGCGCGGGCGGAGGAGGCTCGGTCCGGGCGGCGAGCCGGCGAAGGAGGAGAGCAGCGGCGGTGCGGATCTGGCCCGGGGCGGCTCGGGCGGGCCGGCCACGGGCTCCGCGGATCCGGCGACGCGGGGCGGCGGCGGTGGACAGGTGGCGACGCGCGAGTGGAGGAGAGGGGCGGCGGAGCTGACGTGGCGGCCGCCGATTGGCCCGGGTGAGGCGGAGGGCGGAGCGGACATGTCCGGGCTGCGGTTTTTTCGTCCGGCGGCGACGGGGAAGATAGATCTAGGGTTTGTACCGCGAATATTTCGGAGGGTATCACATATATATAGGTAGAGGGAGCTAGGAGAGTCCAAATGAGGTGCGGTTTGCGGCCTCATGATCGTGATCGAACGACCGAGACGATGGAACAGAGTTAGGTGGGTTTTGGGCCACTTTGGAAGGGTGTTGGGCTGCAACACACACGAGGCCTTCTCGGTCCCTCGGTTAACCGTTGGAGTATCAAACGAAGTCCAAATGACCCGAAACTTGACAGGCGGTCTACGGTAGTAAACCAAGGCCGCATGGCAAGTCTCGGTCCAATCCGGAAATGTTTAATCCCCACACACAAAAGGAAGGTAGAATTGACCAGCGGAGGAGAACGAAGCGTCGGAATGCAAAACGGATAACGGGGAAAATGCTCGGATGCATAAGACGAACACGTATGCAAAAGAAATGCGCATGATGACATGATATGCAATGCATGACACGCAAGCAATGACAACGCAACCACGACGAATAACTGGCGGACACCTGGCACATCGGTCTCGGGGCGTTACAACGCATCCTTGTCATCCCACGAGGTTTGGTAGTGACTTGATCTGAAGTTTCATGATTAATATCATAAGCTTCCACTTTAATTGGTGTAGGTGCCACAGGAACAACTCTTTGTGCCCTGCTATACACCAGTTGAAGTGACGGTTCAATAACCTCATCAAGTCTCCACCATCCTCCCACTCAATTCTTTCGAGAGAAACATTTCCTCGAGAAAGGACCCGATTCCAGAAACAATCCCTTATTGCTTTCGGATCTGAGACAGGAGGAACACCCAACTATTTTGGGTGTCCTATGAAGATGCATTTATCCGCTTTGGGTTCGAGCTTATCAGCCTAAAACTTTTTTCACATAAGCGTCGCAGCCCCAAACTTTTAAGAAATGACAGCTTAGGTTTCTTTAAACCATAGTTAATACGGTGTCATCTTATCGGAATTACGTGGTGCCCTATTTAAAGTGAATGTGGTTGTCCTTAATGCCTAAACCATAAACTGTCGTGGTAATTCGATAAGAGACATCATGGTATGCATCATATCCAATAGGGTGCAGTTATGATGTTCGGACACACCATCACACTATGGTGTTCCAGGCTGTATTAGTTGTGAAACAATTTCCACAATGTCTTAATTTTGTGCCAAACTCGTAATTCAGATATTCATCTCTATGATCATATCATAGATATTTTATCCTCTTGTCACGACGATCTTTCAACTTCACACTGAAATTACTTGAACCTTTCAATAATTCAGACTCGTGATTCATCAAGTAAATATACTCAACATCTACTCAAATCATCTGTGAAGTAAGAACATAACGATATCCACTACATGCCTCAGCACTCATTGGACTGCACACATCAAAATGTATTACTTCCAACAAGTTGCTTTCTAGTTCCATTTTACTGAAAATGAGGCTTTCAGTCATCTTGCCCATGTGGTATGATTTGCATGTCTCAAGTGATTCAAAATCAAGTGAGTCCAAACGATCCATCTGCATGGAGTTTCTTCATGCATATACACCAATAGACACGGTTCGCATGCCTCAAACTTTTCAAAAACGAGTGAGCCCAAAGATCCATCAACATGGAGCTTCTTCATGTGTTTTATACCGATATGACTTAAGTGGCAGTGCCACAAGTAGGTGGTACTATCATTACTATCTTATATCTTTTGGCATGAACATGTGTATCACTACGATCGAGATTCAATAAACCATTCATTTTAGGTGCAAGACCATTGAAGGTATTATTCAAATAAACAAAGTAACCATTATTCTCCTTAAATGAATAACCATATCGCGATAGACATAATCCAATCATGTCTATGCTCAATGCAAACACCAAATAACAATTATTTAGGTTTAACACCAATCTCGACGGTAGAGGGAGCGTGCGATGCTTGATCATATCAACATTGGAAACACTTCCAACACATATCGTCAGCTCACCTTTAGCTAGTCTCCGTTTATTCCGTAGCTTTTATTTCGAGTTACTAACACTTAGCAACCGAACCGGTATCTAATACCCTGGTGCTACTAGGAGTACTAGTAAAGTACACATCAACACAATGTATATCCAATATACTTCTATCGACCTTGCCAGCCTTCTAATCTACCAAGTATCTAGGGTAATTCTGCTCCAGTGGCTGTTCCCCTTATTACAGAAGCACTCAGTCTCGGGTTTGGGTTCAACCTTGGTTTCTCCACTAGAGCAGCAGCTGATTTGCCGTTTCATGAAGTATCCCTTCTTGCCCTTGCCCTTCTTGAAACTAGTGGTTTCACAAACCATCAACAATTGATGCTCCTTCTTGATTTCTACTTTCGTGGTGTCAAACATCACGAATATCTCAAGGATCATCATATATGTCCCTGATATATTATAGTTCACCACGAAGCTCTAGCAGCTTGGTGGTAATGACTTCGGAGAAACTATCACTATTTCATCTGGAAGATCAACTCCCACTTGATTCAAGCGATTGTTGTACTCAGACAATCTGAGCACAAGCTCAACAATTGAGCTTTTCTCCCTTAGTTTGCAGGCTAAGAAAATCGTCGGAGGTCCTATACCTCTTGACGTGGGCACGAGCCTAAAATCCCAATTTCAGCCCTCAAAACATCTCATATGTTTCGCGATGTTTCAAAACGTCTTCGGTGCCTCAACTCTAAACCGTTTAACTGAACTATCACGTAGTTATCAAAATGTGTATGTCAGATGTTCGCAACATCCACACACGACGTTCGAGGTTCAGCACACTGAGCGGTGCATTAAGGACATAAGCCTTCTATGAAGCAATGAGGACAATCCTCAGTTTACGGACCTAGTACGCATAATTGCTACTATCAACTTTCAACTAAATTTTCTCTAGGAACATATCTAAACATTAGAACTAAAGCGTGAGCTACGACATAATTTGCGAAGACCTTTCGACTATGTTCAGGATAATTAAGTTCATCTTATGAACTCCCACTCAGATAGACATCCCTCCAGTCATCTAAGTGATTACATGATCCGAGTCAACTAGGCCGTGTCCGATCATCACGTGAGACGGACTAGTCAACATCGGTGAACATCTTCATGTTGATCGTATCTACCATACGACTCATGCTCGACCTTTCGGTCTTCCGTGTTCCGAGGCCATGTCTGTACATGCTAGGCTCGTCAAGTTAACCTAAGTGTTCCGCATGTGTTTCCGAGGCCATGTCTGTACATGCTAGGCTCGTCAACACCCGTTGTATTCGAACGTAAGAATCTAACACCCGATCATCACGTGGTGCTTCGAAACAACGAACCTTCTGCAACGGTGCATAGTTAGGGAGAACACTTTCTTGAAATTTTAAAGAGGGATCATCTTATTTACTACCGTCGTTCTAAGCAAATAAGATGTATAAACATGATAAACATCACATGGAATCAAATAGTGACATGATATGGCCATCATCACTTTGCTCCTTTTGATCTCCATCTTCGGGGCTCCATGATCATCATCGTCACCGGCATGACACCATGATCTCCATCATCGTGTCTTCATGAAGTTGTCTCGCCAACTATTACTTCTACTACTACAGCTAACGGTTAGCAATAAAGTAAATTAATTACATGCCTATGTTCAACGACACGCAGGTCATACAATAAATAAAGACAACTCCTATGGCTCCTGCCAGTTGTCATATTCATCGACATGCAAGTCGTGATTCCTATTACAAGAACATGATCATTCTCATACATCACATATCATTCATCACATTCTTCTTGGCCATATCACATCACATAGCATACCCTGCAAAAACAAGTTAGACATCCTCTAATTGTTGTTTGCATGTTTTACGTGGCTGCTATGGGTTTCTAGCAAGAACGTTTCTTACCTACGCAAAAACCACAACGTGATATGCCAATTGCTATTTACCCTTCATAAGGACCCTTTTCATCGAATCCGATCCGACTAAAGTGGGAGAGACAGACACCCGCTAGCCACCTTATGCAACTAGTGCATGTTAGTCGGTGGAACCATTCTCACGTAAGAGTACGTGTAAGGTCGGTCTGGGCCGCTTCATCCCACGATGCCGCCGAATCAAGATAAGACTAGTAACGGCAAGTAAATTGACAAAATCGACGCCCACAACTACTTTGTGTTCTACTCGTGCATAGTAACTACGCATAGACCTAGCTCATGATGCCACTGTTGGGGAACGTAGCAGAAATTCAAAATTTTCCTACGTGTCACCAAGATCTATCTATGGAGAAACCAGCTACGAGGTGAAGGAGAGTGCATCTACATACCCTTGTAGATTGCTAAGCGGAAGCGTTCAAGAGAACGGGGTTGATGGAGTCGTACTCGTCGTGATCCAAATCACCGATGATCCTAGTGCCGAACGGACGGCACCTCCGCGTTCAACACACGTACAGCCCGGTGACGTCTCCCATGCCTTGATCCATCAAGGAGAGAGGGAGAGGTTGAGGAAGACTCCAACCAGCAGCAGCACAACGGCGTGGTGGTGGTGGAGGAGCGTGGTACTCCAGCAGGGCTTCGCCAAGCACCGCAAGAGACGAGGAGGGAGATGTGTCACGGGAGGGAGAGGGAGGCGCCAGGGCTTTGGTGCGGCTGCCCTCCCTTCCCCCCACTATATATAGGGCCAAGGGATAGGGGGGGCAGCCTTGGCCCTTCCTCCAAGGAAGGGTGCGGCTAGGGAGGAGTCCCTCCTCCCCAAGGCACCTAGGAGGTGCCTTCCCCTTTTAGGACTCTTCCTTTCCTTATCTCTTGGTGCATGGGCCTCTTGGGGCTGGTGCCCTTGGCCCATATAGGCCAAGGCGCACACCCCTACAGCCCATGTGGCCCCCTGGGGCAGGTGGCCCCACCCGGTGGACCCCCGGGACCCTTCCGGTGGTCCCGGTACAATACCGGTGACCCCGAAACTTGTCCCGATGGCCGAAATAGCACTTCCTATATATAATTCTTTACCTCCGGACCATTCTGGAACTCCTCATGACGTCCGGGATCTCATCCGGGACTCCGAACAACATTCGGGTTACCGCATACTAATATCTCTATAACCCTAGCGTCACCGAACCTTAAGTGTGTAGACCCTACGGGTTCGGGAAGCATGCAGACATGACCGAGACGTTCTCCGGTCAATAACCAATAGCGGGATCTGGATACCCATGTTGGTTCCCACATGTTCCACGATGATCTCATTGGATGAACCACGATGTCGAGGATTCGATCAATCCCGTATACAATTCCCTTTGTCTATCGGTACGATACTTGCCCGAGATTCGATCGTCGGTATCCCGATACCTTGTTCAATCTCGTTACCGGCAAGTCTCTTTACTCGTTCTGTAACACATCATCCCGTGATCAACTCCTTGATCACATTGTGCACATTATGATGATGTCCTACCGAGCGGGCCCAGAGATACCTCTCCGTCACACGGAGTGACAAATCCCAGTCTTGATTCGTGCCAACCCAACAGACACTTTCGGAGATACCTGTAGTATACCTTTATAGCCACCCAGTTACGTTGTGACGTTTGGCACACCCAAAGTATTCCTATGGTATCCGGGAGTTGCACAATCTCATGGTCTAAGGAAATGATACTTGACATTAGAAAAGCTTTAGCGAACGAACTACACGATCTTTGTGCTAGGCTTAGGATTGGGTCTTGTCCATCACATCATTCTCCTAATGATGTGATCCCATTATCAACGACATCTAATGTCCATGGTTAGGAAACCATAACCATCTATTGATCAACGAGCTAGTCAACTAGAGGCTTACTAGGGACATGGTGTTGTTATGTATCCACACATGTATCTGAGTTTCCTATCAATACAATTCTAGCATGGATAATAAACGATTATCATGAACAAGGAAATATAATAATAATCAATTTATTATTGCCTCTAGGGCATATTTCCAACAGCATAAGGTGGCTAGCGGGTGTTTGTCTCTCCCACTTTAGTCAGATCGTATTCGATGAAAAGGGTCCTTATGAAGGGTAAATAGAAATTGGCATATCACGTTGTGGTTTTGGCGTAGGTAAGAAACGTTCTTGCTAGAAACCTATAGCAGCGACGTAAAAACTTGCAACAACAATTAGAGGACGTCTAACTTGTTTTTGCAGCATGTGCCATGTGATGTGATATGACCAAAAGGATGTGATGAATGATATATGTGATGTATGAGATTGATCATGTTCTTGTAATAGGAATGACGACTTGCATGTCGATGAGTATGACAACCGGCAGGAGCCATAGGAGTTGTCTTAATTTATTTATGACCTGCGTGTCAACATAAACGTCATGTAATTACTTTAATTTATTGCTAAACCATTAGCCATAGTAGTAGAAGTAATAGATGAAGAGACAACTTCATGAAGACACGATGATGGAGATCATGATGATGGAGATCATGGTGTCATGCCGGTGACGATGATGATCATGGCGCCCCGAAGATGGAGATCAAAAGGAGCAAATGATATTGGCCATATCATGTCACTATTTGATTGCATGTGATGTTTATCATGTTTTTTCTTCTTATTTGCTTAGAACGACGGTAGTAAATAAGATGATCCCTCACAATAATTTCAAAAAAAGTGTTCCCCATAACTGTGCGCCGTTGCGAAAGTTCGTTGTCTCGAAGCACCACATGATGATCGGGTGTGATTGATTCTAACGTTCACATACAACGGGTGTAAGCCAGATTTACACATGCAGAACACTTAGGTTGACTTGACGAGCCTAGCATGTACAGACATGGCCTCGGAACACAAGAGACCGAAAGGTCAAACATGAGTCGTATGGAAGATACGATCAACATGGAGATGTTCACCGATGATGACTAGTCCGTCTCACGTGATGATCGGACACGGTCTAGTTGAGTCGGATCATGTATCACTTAGATGACTAGAGGGATGTCTAATCTAAGTCGGAGTTCATTAAATAATTTGATTAGATGAACTTAATTATCGTGAACTTAGTCTAAAAATCTTTCCAAAATGTCTTGTAGATCAAATGGCCAACACTCATGTCAACCTCAACTTCAACGCGTTCCTAGAGAAAACCAAGCTGAAAGATGATGGCAGCAACTATATGGACTGGGTCCGGAACCTAAGGATCATCCTCATAGCTGCCAAGAAAGCATATGTCTTAGAAGCACCGCTAGGTCAAGCACCCATCGAGAGAACCAAGACGTTATGAATGCTTGGCAGTCACGTGTTGATGATTACTCCCTCGTTCAGTGCGACATGCTTTACAGCTTAGAACCGGGGCTCCAAAAGCGTTTTGAGCAACACATAGCATATGAGATGTTCGAAGAACTGAAAATGGTTTTCCAAGCTCATGCCCGGGTCGAGAGATATGAAGTCTCCGACAAGTTCTACAGTTGTAAGATGGAGGAAAATAGTTCTGTCAGTGAGCACATACTCAAAATGTCTGGGTTGCACAACCGCTTGTCCCAGCTGGACATTAACCTCCTGGACGAGGCGGTCATTGACAGAATCCTTCAGTCGCTCCCACCTAGCTACAAGAGCTTTGTGATGAACTACAATATGCAGGGGATGGTGAAAACTATTCCTGAAGTATTTTCAATGCTGAAATCAGCGGAGGTGGAAATCAAAAAGGAACATCAAGTGTTGAGGTGAATAAAACCACTAGTTTCAAGAAAGGCAAGGGTAAGAAGAACTTCAAGAAGGACAGCAAGGGAGTTGCCGCGCCCGGTAAATCAGTTGCCGGGAAGAAGCCAAAGAATGGACCCAAACCTGAGACTAAGTGTTTTTATTGCAAGGGAAAGGGACACTGGAAGCGGAACTTCCCCAAATACACTACTAGAAATCCACGTTTTACCTAGAGCCATATACCCTAGGTGAAAGGCAAAAAACCATAGGGAAAGCCTTTACCTAGAGCTTGCCCTAGGTAAAGAACCCTAGGTATAGTATAGTCGGGAAAGAGCTCTTTCCCTAGAATGCATGTGGCAAGCCATAGGGAAACTCTCTTTACCTAGGGGAACATGCCCTAGGGAAAGATTGTGGGGTCCATTAGAATTATGCCACCCCACAACTTTCCCTACAATTCTTTCCCTACCATACATTTGAATAATACCCTAGGGATACATCATATACATATCTCCATATACAAATATGCAATTTGAATTTAAATCTATATCCAGCAGAATTAACATAATCAAATTTAGAGCCATTATTCAAATTTATAAATTGCATTCAAAATTCATCATACAAATCAGATTATCAGTGAACACATGCAATCACACTTATGGTCAATTTTGAGCCTGAATTCCTCACAACAAAAACATATTACAAGAACTACAACTTAGAAGTTGTTCACATTCTGCTAAACTATGCTCATTGTGTTTGATACACACAACTAGCCTGCTGTCCATTTGCATGTCGTCGTCACCCTCTATCACTATAGTTTTCGATCTCTTGTGGTCAAACTCAACATCATCTTCACGTGTGTGCTTCAGCGACTCAACATAAACTCCAGTAGCTCACAACATACATTTGCTGATGAGGCCAAACCAAAGATGCCCTGCGTTGGATATAAATTAGAGCACCACAAGAAACAGAACCATCAAGCTGAGTAAGAAAGACTGATCTCGCGCCAAATACTAACATGAGCAGTTACCTTAAACTAGGCTCCTGTCCTTTTTCCTTTTAAGGTTGGAAACGTTTTATCGCCTTTGCATCATCTTCTCTCTTACCTATACATAACGCATTTCAGTAATACTTACAGTAGAACAAACAACATATCAACAAGTCTCAATACTTCTCACATAAGACAGAAGAAATAAAAGTTATCTCGTTATTAAAACAGGGAACTGAAAATCAAATAAAAGTTATCTCGTTATTAAAACAGAAAAAGGATGTATACAGATAATGCAGTAATGTCACGCATGGGTTTCACCGCTTGTACCAGCAGTGATCCCCTACTCATCAATCCTACACCAAACGTGTGTGGAACCTCGCTCCACCTAAGCAAAAGCTACTCCCAATGACAGTAAGATCCTGCCCTCATATGATAATTAGATGTTCTATACATTTATGCTTAAGATCATGTAACGTTAATGCTAAAGAATTAAATTCTAACACGCCTCACACAAATAGGATTGATAAATGAAAATGAAGCACACTGCATTTACAAAAATCTGAACTGATCAAACCCAAAATCAGTTATCAGAGTAATAAGCTATCGGTTGGCAACAAGTACTTTCGTTGATAGATTTTGCTGCAACTCAAATTCTTTGATCACTATGGCGTCCAAGAGACAACCTATACATGACTTAATAGATCATGTTAGAAACAACCTGTTCCTGTCAATCTGTACTTAATGGCACGGACACAATTGAGCATTATTCACGCGAACATTGAAGTTTGATGTCTGACTCTCCATTTAGCTTCAAACATGAAGATAGCTGGATTTCTTGGCTATTTTCAAGAATCTGCAAAAGAAGAGTTAGGTTCAAAATTTTGTCTTTCCAAGGGAAAACGACAATTGATTGATTACTTCTCACATAAGACAGAAGAAATAAATATGTATCAGCAATGGAACAATCCATATGTTGCTTTGCTTATAACATGTGTAAAAACGTATGAAATTCCTAATAGTTTTCGGAGTAATAGGAGAAACACAATATTCAAGACAAGTGCATGGGCATGTGCATCAGTGTATAAAATTGAAAAACATGGATATCTCCCTAAAATCCAAAGTTCCAGGATAGATTGTATTATTATATACTTTCTAACAATTGGTGTAGATGATAAGGATACCGTGTCCCACAAATACCTATTAAATTTCTACATCCTAAATGTGTGAACCTAGAGGGATAATACAATATCTAGCTTGTAGAGAATCTGAGGGTACTATCGGATTTAGCGAAAATAAGATGATGAAGAGCAGCTTTCAAGTATTTAGTCTATAAACAGCAGAACCCTCTGATTGAGCTAATAATCTAAAGGAAATTAAACATAGATAAGACTATAGAAACAATTATGAAGATAACTGGGGGTATATACTAAATAGCTTCATCAATAAGAATCCCATAGGGTCTACGTCAAGGCGCTTTTAGCGGGCGCCTCTGCTGGAGTGTTAGCTAGTTGCTCTTTAGTGTCCGATTTTGTAATGAGATTGAACTAGTTGGTGCTGTCAGGTTTTCGCCCCATAGTGCTCGTTTCGATGGCGGACGAGCACAGTGGGTTTCCTGGCAGTGCATTGAACTCACTATCCTCTTTCCCTTCTTCCTGGTTATGTCTGGCACTATTGTATTTCCGTTTAATGCAAATGGAAAGGGGTACGCCCAGTTCAAAAAAAATAAGAATCCCATAGTGCAAGACAAATATAAAATTATCCTTTAACCAACAACATTTTCTACTAGAACAATCACCAAAATAGATTAGAAAAATGCAACTGAACATTGCATTATCTAATAAGGTATTAATATATAATGTTTTTTCCATTCAAAAATAAAAGGAGCGCTACTACCTGAAGGTTCTAAAATTGTACTTACAAATGTTCTGGGATCCTGACCTTACTTTTGTATCTCTTGGAAAGTATACAGTTTTAAAGGAAATCACTCCTATGCCCAAGGTTGGGAAACCAGAAAGTATTCTTCAGTTATAACTATCCCCAAAAAGAAAACAATGTCATCATTATATATAGTAAGTTGACATGATGGCCTTAAATATAAGATTCTACAAACAAACAGAAGTCACGAGAATTTCAAAACATTACACTTCATGTCCTGAGCTCTACATGAAAGAAGAAACTGCAAAAGCCTATAAAATCCTAAAGTTGTAGAGCGAGGGAGCTCTCAAACAGTTCACAGCTAGTATGTAGCTACAAACTTTGAATGAACCTCTCATGTGTTTCTACTGCTTCTAATTAGTTCCTATAAATCTACACTATCATCCGAATCCAACATCTAGTTGAATGCCTCATTTGGCAAAATAACTAACTCACAGTCAAGGCAATGCAATGCACACACCAATTTGCAGCAATGGCAACAAGATTTGTGCAGAAGTGTAACATTATACTGAATCGGATACGCTTTACTGGTCATGCATCAAACAAAAATGCCAGAAAGTATGAGACAAGTGTAGCATCACCTAGGCAGTTGGGGCGTCATGGTGTCATGACCGGTGTGGAGGTGGAGGTGGAGGCGGGAGGTCATCTGGATGAGTGGATGATGGTGTAGTCATCTGAGCCGAGCGGCCAGCAGTGACGGCCGTTGAGCGGCGCTGCCACCGGCAGCTCGTCCTCCACGGCCAGCACCAGTAGCCTGTCCCCCACGGCCTCGATCTCTCCATTCAACATCCCTCCCTGGAAGCTGCATCACACACAAAAAGGGGTATGCCATGAGATTCAGGTTCTAGAGCACAAGATAAAATGCTCCTGACCAAGAAGTGGCGAATGGGGCCGTGGATCTGGATCTGGAGCGGCCAAGCGTGGGGAGCAAACAGGGGCGACACCAGGGAGCAGGGGGCGATGAGAGAAAGAGCAGGGAGTCACCGGCGGTGAGGGGGGAAGGCGGTCAGGGTAGGAGGGCAGCAGTCAGAGGCCATGGATTGGGGATCTGGATGGGGCTGAGCACGGCGGCGCGGCGATGGGGCATGGCTCGGTGCCTGATGGATGTTTCAGGGGGAAAGAGAGAAATGTTTGGGCTTTTGGCGGCACTTCAAGAGGGAAGAGACCTAACTAGGCCCAAATTTTGCATCCTGCCCGCCCTTTCACGCCGCGCGCCGTTTCTAAGTGGGCCATTTGACTGAAAATCTCTTCCCCTAGGGTGTACTGTTCCTTTGCTTTACTATCCCTTGAGCAGGTCAATAAGCTCTAGGTAAAGAACTTGGCCCTAGGTAAAATGTGGATTTCTAGTAGTGATACTTAGCGGATAAGAAGGCCGGAAACACTAAAGGTATATGGGATATACATGTAATTGATGTGTACCTTACCAGTACTCGTAGTAGCTCCTGGGTATTTGATACCGGTGCGGTTGCTCATATTTGTAACTCAAAACAGGAGCTGCGGAATAAGCGGAGACTGGCGAAGGACGAGGTGACGATGCGCGTCGGGAATGGTTCCAAGGTCGATGTGATCGCCGTCGGCACGCTACCTCTACATTTACCTATGGGATTAGTTTTAAACCTCAATAATTGTCATTTAGTGCCAGCTTTGAGCATGAACATTGTATCTAGATCTCGTTTAATACGAGATGGCTACTCATTTAAATCCGAGAATAATGGTTGTTCTATTTATATGAGAGATATGTTTTATAGTCATGCCCCACTGGTAAATGGTTTATTCTTAATGAATCTCGAACGTGATGTTACACATATTCATAATGTGAATACCAAAAGATGTAAGATTGATAATGATAGTCCCACATATCTGTGGCACTGTCGCCTTGGTCACATCGGTGTCAAACGCATGAAGAAGCTCCATACAGATGGACTTTTGGAGTCTCTTGATTTCGAATCATTTGACACGTGTGAACCATGCCTCATGGGTAAAATGACCAAGACTCCGTTCTCCGGAACAATGGAGCGAGCAACCAACTTATTGGAAATTATACATACTAATGTGTGCGGTCCAATGAGCGTTGAGGCTCGCGATGGCTATCGTTATGTTCTCACTCTCACTGATGACTTAAGTAGATATGGGTATGTCTATTTGATGAAACACAAGTCTGAGACCTTTGAAAAGTTCAAGGAATTTCAGAATGAGGTAGAAAATCAACGTGACCGAAAGAGAAAATTCTTACGATCAGATCATGGGGGAGAATATTTAAATCATGAATTTGGTACGCACTTAAGGAAATGTGGAATCGTTTCACAACTCACGCCACCTGAAACGCCTCAGCGTAACGGTGTGTCTGAACGTCGTAATCGCACTCTATTGGATATGGTGCGATCTATGATGTCACTCACTGATTTACCGCTATCATTTTGGGGATACGCTCTAGAGACAGCTACATTCACTTTAAATAGGGCACCGTCTAAATCCATTGAGACGACACCGTATGAATTATGGTTTGGGAAGAAACCTAAGCTGTCGTTTCTAAAAGTTTGGGGATGCGATGCTTATGTCAAGAAACTTCAACCTGAAAAGCTCGAACCCAAGTCGAAAAAATGCGTCTTCATAGGATACCCTAGGGAAACCATTGGGTATACCTTCTACCTCAGATCCGAAGGCAAGATCTTTGTTGCCAAGAACGGGTCCTTTCTGGAGAAAGAGTTTCTCTCGAGAGAAATAAGTGGGAGGAAAGTAGAACTCGATGAAGTACTGCCTCTTGAACCGGAAAGTAGCGCAGCTCAGGAAGATGTTCCTGTGGTGCCTGCACCGACTAGAGAGGAAGTTAATGATGATGATCAAGGTACTTCGGATCAAGTTGCTACTAAACTTCGAAGGTCCACAAGGACACGTTCCACACCAGAATGGTACAGCAACCATGTCCTAGAAATCATGTTGTTAAACAATGGTGAACCTTCGAACTATGAAAAAGCAATGGCGGGCCCAGATTCCAACAAATGGCTTGAAGCCATGCAATCCGAGATAGGATCCACGTTTGAAAACAAAGTATGGACTTTGACAGACTTGCCCGATGATCGGCGAGCGATAGAGAATAAATGGATCTTTAAGAAGAAGACGGACGCGGATGGTGATGTTACCATCTATAAGGCTCGACTTGTCGCTAAGGGTTATCGACAAGTTCAAGGGGTTGACTACGATGAGACCTTCTCACCTGTCGCGAAGCTGAAGTCCATCTGAATCATGTTAGCAATTGCCACATACTATGATTATGAGATATGGCAAATGGACGTCAAAACGGCATTCCTTAATGGCTTTCTTAAGGAAGAATTGTATATGATGCAGCCGGAAGGTTTTGTCGATCCTAAGAATGCTAACAAGGTATGCAAGCTCCAGCGCTCCATCTATGGGCTGGTGCAAGCATCTCGGAGTTGGAACATTAGCTTTGATGAAATGATCAAAGCGTTTGGGTTTATGCAGACTTATGGAGAAGCCTGCGTTTATAAGAAAGTGAGTGGGAGCTCTGTAGCATTTCTCATATTATATGTGGATGACATACTTTTGATGAGAAATGATATAGAACTTTTGGACAGTATTAAGGCCTACTTGGATAAGTGTTTTTCAATGAAGGACCTTGGAGAAGCTACTTATATATTAGGCATCAAGATCTATAGAGATAGATCGAGACGCCTCATAGGTCTTTCACAAAGCACATACCTTGATAAGATATTGAAGAAGTTCAATATGGATCAGTCCAAGAAGGGGTTCTTGCCTGTGTTGCAAGGTGTGAAATTGAGCTCAGCTCTGTCCGACCACGGTAGAAGATAGAGAAAAGATGAGCGTCGTCCCCTATGCCTCAGCCATAGGGTCTATCATGTATGCCATGCTGTGTACCAGACCTGATGTAAACCTTGCCGGAAGTTTGGTAGGAAGGTACCAAAGTAATCCCGGCATGGAACACTAGACAGTGGTCAAGAACATCCTCAAGTACCTGAAAAGGACTAAGGATATGTTTCTCGTATATGGAGGTCACGAGGAGCTCGTCGTAAAGGGTTACGTCGACGCTAGCTTCGACACAGATCTGGATGACTCTAAGTCACAAATCGGATATGTGTATATTTTGAATGGTGGGGCAGTAAGCTGGTGCGGTTGCAAGCAAAGCGTCGTGGCGGGATCTACATGTGAAGCGGAGTACATGGCAGCCTCGGAGGCAGCGCATGAAGCAATCTGGGTGAAGGAGTTCATCACCGACCTAGGAGTCATACCCAATGCGTCGGGGCCGATCACTCTCTTCTGTGACAACACTGGAGCTATTGCCCTTGCCAAGGAGCCCAGGTTTCACAAGAAGACCAGGCACATCAAGCGTCGCTTCAACTCCATTCATGAAAATGTTCAAGATGGAGACATAGATATTTGCAAAGTACATACGGATCTGAATGTCGCAGATCCATTGACTAAACCTCTTCTGCGAGCAAAACATGATCAACACCAGAACTCTATGGGCGTTCGATTCATCACAATGTAACTAGATTATTGACTCTAGTGCAAGTGGGAGACTGTTGGAAATATGCCCTAGAGGCTAGAGGAAATAATAAAATGATTATTATTATATTTCCTTGTTCATGACAATTGTCTGTTATTCATGCTATAATTGTGTTATCCGGAAATCATAATACATGTGTGAATACATAGACCATAACATGTCCATAGTGAGCCTCTAGTTAACTAGCTCGTTGATCAACAGATAGTCATGGTTTCCTGACTATGGACATTGGATGTCATTGATAACGGGATCACATCATTAGGAGAATGATGTGATGGACAAGACCCAATCCTAAGCATAGCACAAGATCGTGTAGTTCATTTGCTAGAGCTTTTCCAATGTCAAGTATCATTTCCTTAGACCATGAGATCGTGTAACTCCCGGATGCCGTAGGAGTGCTTTGGGTGTACCAAACGTCACAACGTAACTGGGTGACTATAAAGGTATACTACAGGTATCCCCGAAAGTATCTGTTGGGTTGACACGGATCGAGACTGGGATTTGTCACTCCGTATGACGGAGAGGTATCTCTGGGCCCACTCGGTAATGCATCATCACAATGAGCTCAATGTGACCAAGTGTTTGGTCACGGGATCATGCATTATGGTATGAGTAAAGTGACTTGCCGGTAACGAGATTGAACAAGGTATTGGGATACCGACGATCGAATCTCGGGCAAGTAACGTACCGATTGACAAAGGGAATTGAATACGGGATTGATTGAATCCTTGACATCGTGGTTCATCCAATGAGATCATCGTGGAACATGTGGGAGCCAACATGGGTATCCAGATCCCGCTGTTGGTTATTGACCGGAGAGTCGTCTCGGTCATGTCTGCATGTCTCCCGAACCCGTAGGGTCTACACACTTAAGGTTCGGTGACGCTAGGGTTGTAGAGATATTAGTATGCGGTAACCCGAAAATTGTTCGGAGTCTCGGATGAGATCCCGAACGTCATGAGGAGTTCCGGAATGGTCTGGAGGTGAAGATTTATATATAGGAAGTCCAGTTTCGGCCATCGGGAAAGTTTCGGGGGTAATCGGTATTGTACCGGGCCCACCGGAAGGGTCTCGGGGGTCCACCGGGTGGGGCCACCTATCCCAGAGGGCCCCATGGGCTGAAGTGGGAGGGGAACCAGCCCCTGGTGGGCTGGTGCGCCCCCCATGGGCCTCCCCCTGCGCCTAGGGTTGGAAACCCTAGGGGTGGGGGGCGCCCCACCTGACTTGGGGGGCAAGTCCCCCCCTTGCCCGCCGCCCCCCCTTGGAGATTGGAACTGTTGGGGAACGTTGCAGAAAACAAAAATTTTCCTACGGTTTCACCAAGATCTATCTATGAGTTCATCTAGCAACGAGTCATCGGATGCATCTACATACCTTTGTAGATCGCGAGCGGAAGCGTTCAAAGAACGTGGATGAAGCAGTCGTACACGACGTGATCCAAATCACCGGAGATCCTAGCGCCGAACGGACGGCACCTCCGCGTTCAACACACGTACGGTTAGCGTAACGTCTCCTTCTTCTTGATCCAGCAAGAGGGAAAAGAGGTTGAGGAAGATGGCTCCAGCAGCAGCACGGCGGCGTGGTGATGGTGGAGCTGCAGAACTCCGTCAGGGCTTCGCCAAGCACTATGGAGGAGGAGGAGGTGTTGGAGAGGGAGAGGGAGGCAACCAAAGGCGTGGGAGAAAAGCCCTCCCTCCCCCACTATATATAGGAGGGCCAAGGGGGGCGCGCTGGCCCTAGGAGATCCAATCTCCTAGGGGGGCGGCGGCCAAGGGGAGGTTTCCCTCCCCCCCAAGGCACCTAGGGGTGCCTTCCACAAGTGGGACTCTTCCCCTTTGGGAAACCCTAGGCGCATGGGCCCTTGGGACTGGTGCCCTTGGCCCATGTAGGCCAAGGTGCGCCCCCTACAGCCCATGTGGCCCCCACGGGGCAGGTGGCCCCACCCTGTGGACCCCCGGGACCCCTCCGGTGGTCCCGGTACAATACCGATAACCCTGAAACTTGTCCCGATGGCCGAAACAGCACTTCCTATATATAATTCTTTACCTCCGGACCATTCCGAAACTCCTCGTGACGTCCGGGATCTCATACGGGACTCCGAACAACATTCGGGTTACTGCATATACATATCCCTACAACCCTAGCGTCACCGAACCTTAAGTGTGTAGACCCTACGGGTTCGGGAGACAGGCAGACATGACCGAGACGACTCTCCGGTCAATAACCAACAGCGGGATCTGGATACCCATGTTGGCTCCCACATGCTCCACGATGATCTCATCGGATGAACCACGATGTCGAGGATTCAAGCAACCCCGTATACAATTCCCTTTGTCAATCGGTATGTTACTTGCCCGAGATTCGATCGTCGGTATCCCAATACCTCGTTCAATCTCGTTACCGGCAAGTCACTTTACTTGTACCGTAATGCATGATCCCGTGACCAGACACTTGGTCACTTTGAGCTCATTATGATGATGCATTACCGAGTGGGCCCAGTGATACCTCTCCGTCATACGGAGTGACAAATCCCAGTCTTGATCCGTGTCAACCCAACAGACACTTTCGGAGATACCCGTAGTATACCTTTATAGTCACCCAGTTACGTTGTGACGTTTGGTACACCCAAAGAACTCTTATGGTATCCGGGAGTTACACGATCTCATGGTCTAAGGAAAGGATACTTGACATTGGAAAAGTTCTAGCAAACGAACTATACGATCTTTATGCTATGTTTAGGATTGGGTCTAGTCCATCACATCATTCTCCTAATGATGTGATCTCGTTATCAATGACATCCAATGTCCATAGTCAGGAAACCATGACTATCTGTTGATCAACGAGCTAGTCAACTAGAGGCTTACTAGGGACACGTTGTTGTCTATTATTCACACATGTATTACGATTTCTGGATAACACAATTATAGCATGAATAAAGACAATTATCATGAACAAGGAAATATAATAATAATGCTTTTATTATTGCCTCTAGGGCATATTTCCAACAGTCTCCCACTTGCACTAGAGTCAATAATCTAGTTACATTGTGATGAATCGAACACCCATGGAATTCTGGTGTTGATCATGTGTTGCTCTAGGGAGAGGTTTAGTCAACGGATCTGCTACATTCAGGTCCGTATGTACTTTACAAATATCTTTGTCTCCATCTTGAACATTTTCACGAATGGAGTTGAAGCGACGCTTGATGTGCCTTGTCTTCTTGTGAAACCTGGGCTCCTTGGCAAGTGCAATAGCTCCAGTGTTGTCACAAAAGAGTTTGATTGGCCCCGACGCATTGGGTATGACTCCTAGGTTGGTGATGAACTCCTTCACCCAAATTGCTTCATGTGCTGCCTCCGAGGCTGCCATGTACTCTGCTTCACATGTAGATCCCACCACGACGCTCTGCTTGCAACTGCACCAGCTTACTGCCCCACCATTCAAAATATACACGTATCCGGTTTGTGACTTAGAGTCATCCAGATCTGTGTCGAAGCTAGCGTCGACGTAACCCTTTATGACGAGCTCTTCGTCACCTCCATAAACGAGAAACATTTCCTTAGTCCTTTTCAGGTACTTCAGGATATTCTTGACCACTGTCCAGTGTTCCTTGCCGGGATTACTTTGGTACCTTCCTACCAAACTTACGGCAAGGTTTACATCAGGTCTGGTACACAGCATGGCATACATAATAGAACCTATGGCTGAGGCATAGGGGATGACACTCATCTCTTCTATATCTTCTGCCGTGGTCGGACATTGAGCTGAGCTCAATTTCATACCTTGTAACACAGGCAAGAACCCCTTCTTAGATTGATCCATATTGAACTTCTTCAATATCTTCTCAAGGTATGTGCTTTGTGAAAGACCTATGAGGCGTCTTGATCTACCTCTATAGATCTTGATGCCTAATATATAAGCAGCTTCTCCAAGGTCCTTCATTGAAAAACTCTTATTCAAGTAGGCCTTGATGATGTCCAAGAGTTCTATATCATTTCCCATCAAAAGTATGTCATCTACATATAATATGAGAAATGCTACAGAGCTCCCACTCACTTTCTTGTAAACGCAGGCTTCTCCATAAGTCTGCGTAAACCCAAACGATTTGATCATCTCATCAAAGCGAATGTTCCAGCTCCGAGATGCTTGCACCAGCCCATAAATCGAGCGTTGGAGCTTGCACACCTTGTCAGCATTCTTAGGATCGACAAAACCTTCCGGCTGCATCATATACAATTCTTCCTCAAGGAAACCATTAAGGAATGCCGTTTTGACATCCATTTGCCATATCTCATAATCGTAGAATGCGGCAATTGCTAACATGATTCGGACGGACTTCAGCTTCGCTACTGGTGAGAAAGTCTCATCGTAGTCAACCCCTTGAACTTGTCGATAACCCTTTGCGACAAGCCGAGCTTTATAGATGGTCACATTACCATCCGCGTCTGTCTTCTTCTTAAAGATCCATTTATTTTCTATGGCTCGCCGTTCAACGGGCAAGTCAGTCAAAGTCCATACTTCGTTTTCATACATGGATCCTATCTCGGATTTCATGGCTTCTAGCCATTTGTCGGAATCCGGGCCCGCCATCGCTTCTTCATAGTTCGAAGGTTCACCGTTGTCTAACAACATGATTTCCAAGACAGGGTTGCCGTACCACTCTGGTGCGGAACGTGTCCTGGTGGACCTTCGAAGTTCAGTAGCAACTTGATCAGAAGTTTCATGATCATCATCATTAACTTCCTCTCTAGTCGGTGCAGGCACCTCATGAACATTTTCTTGAGTTGCGCCATTTTCCGGTTCAAGAGGTAACACTTCATCAAGTTCTACTTTCCTCCCACTTACTTCTTTCGAGAGAAACTCCTTCTCTAGAAAGCATCCATTCCTGGCAACAAAGATCTTGCCTTCGGATCTGAGGTAGAAGGTATACCCAACAGTTTCTTTAGGGTATCCTATGAAGACGCATTTTTTCGACTTGGGTTCGAGCTTTTCAGGTTGAAGTTTCTTGATATAAGCATCGCATCCCCAAACTTTTAGAAACGACAGCTTAGGTTTCTTCCCAAACCATAATTCAAACGGTGTCGTCTCAACGGATTTCGACGGAGCCCTATTTAAAGTGAATGCGGCAGTCTCTAAAGCATAGCCCCAAAAAGATAGTGGTAAATCGGTAAGAGACATCATAGATCGTACCATATCTAATAGAGTGCGATTATGACGTTCGGACACACCGTTACGCCGAGGTGTTCCAGGCGGCGTGAGTTGTGAAACTATTCCACATTTTCTTAAGTGTGTGCCAAATTCGTGACTCAAGTATTCTCCTCCACGATCTGATCGTAGAAACTTGATTTTCCTGTCACGTTGATTCTCAACCTCACTCTGAAATTCCTTGAACTTTTCAAAGGTTTCAGACTTGTGTTTCATTAAGTAGACATACCCATATCTACTCAAGTCATCAGTGAGGGTGAGAACATAACGATAGCCACCGCAAGCCTCAACGCTCATTGGACCGCACACATCAGTATGTATGATTTCCAATAAGTTGGTTGCTCGCTCCATTGTTCCTGAGAACGGAGTCTTGGTCATTTTACCCATGAGGCATGGTTCGCACGTGTCAAATGATTCATAATCAAGAGACTCTAAAAGTCCATCTGCATGGAGCTTCTTCATGCGTTTGACACCTATGTGACCAAGGCGGCAGTGCCACAAGTATGTGGGACTATCATTATCAACCTTACATCTTTTGGTACTCACACTATGAATATGTGTAGCATTACGCTCGAGATTCATTAAAAAATAAACCATTCACCATAGGAGCATGACCATAAAACATATCTCTCATATAAATAGAACAACCATTATTCTCGGATTTAAATGAGTAGCCATCTCGAATTAAACGAGATCCCGATACAATGTTCATGCTCAAAGCTGGCACTAAATAACAATTATTAAGGTTTAAAACTAATCCCGAAGGTAAATATAGAGGTAACGTTCCGACGGCGATCACATTGACCTTGGAACCATTCCCGACGCGCATCGTCACCTCGTCCTTCGCTAGTCTCCGCTTATTCCGCAGCCCCTGCTTTGAGTTACAAATGTGAGCAACTGCACTGGTATCAAATACCCATGAGCTACTACGGGTACTGATAAGGTACACATCAATTACATGTATATCACATATACCTTTTGTTTTGCCGGCCTTCTTGTCCGCTAAGTATTTGGGGCAGTTCCGCTTCCAGTGACCGCTTCCCTTGCAATAAAAGCACTCAGTCTCGGGCTTGGGTCCATTCTTTGGCTTCTTCCCGGCAGCTTGCTTGCCGGGCGCGGCAACTCCCTTGCCGTCCTTCTTGAAGTTCTTTTTACCCTTGCCCTTCTTGAACTTAGTGGTTTTATTGACCATCAACACTTGATGTTCCTTCTTGACTTCTACCTCTGCTGATTTCAGCATTGCAAATACCTCAGGAATGGTCTTTTCCATCCCCTGCGTATTGAAGTTCATCACAAAGCTCTTGTAGCTTGGTGGAAGCGACTGGAGAATTCTGTCAATGACCGCATCATCCGGGAGATTAACTCCCAGCTGAGTCAAGCGGTTATGTAACCCAGACATAGTGAGTATGTGCTCACTGACAGAACTATTTTCCTCCATCTTACAGCTAAAGAATTTGTCGGAGACTCCATATCTCTCGACCCGGGCATGAGCTTGAAAAACCATTTTCAGCTCTTCGAACATCTCATATGCTCCATGTCTCTCAAAACGCTTTTGGAGCCCCGGCTCTAAACTGTAAAGCATGCCGCACTGAACGAGGGAGTAGTCATCAGCACGTGTCTGCCAAGCGTTCATAACGTCTTGGTTCTGTGGGACGGGAGCTTCACCTAGCGGTGCTTGTAGGACATAATCTTTCTTGGCAGTTATGAGGATGATCCTCAGGTTCCAGACCCAGTCCGTGTAGTTGCTGCCATCGTCTTTCAGCTTGGTTTTCTCTAGGAACGCATTGAAGTTGAGGACTACGTTGGCCATTTGATCTACAAGACATATTGTAAAGATTTTAGACTAAGTTCATCTAATCAAATTATGCAATGAACTCCCACTTAGATAGACATCCCTCTTCTAGTCATCTAAGTATAACATGATCCAAGTCAACTAGGCCGTGTCCGATCATCACGTGAGACGGACTAGTCAACGTCGGTGAACATCTTCATGTTGATCGTATCTTCTATACGACTCATGCTCGACCTTTCGGTCTTCTGTGTTCCGAGGCCATGTCTATACACATGCTAGGCTCGTCAAGTCAACCTAAGTGTTTGCATGTGTAAATCTGTCTAACACCCGTTGTATGTGAACGTTTGAATCAAACACCCGATCATCACGTGGTGCATTGAAGCAACGAACTATCGCAACGGTGCACAATTAGGGGGAACACTTGCTTGAAATTATTATGAGGGATCATCTTATTCACTATCGTCGTTCTAAGTAAACAAGATGCAAAACATGATAAACATCACATGTAATCAAATAATAATAGTGACATGATATGACCAATATCACATAGCTCCTTTGATCTCCATCTTGGGGCTCCATGATCATCTTGTCACCGGCATGACACCATGATCTCCATCATCATGATCTCCATCATCGTGTCTCCGTGAAGTTTCTCACCAACTATTACTTCTACTACTATGGCTAACGTGTTTAGCAATAAAGTAAAGTAATTTACATGGCGTTTCTCAATGACACGCAGGTCATATAAAAGAATAAAGACAACTCCTATGGCTCCTGCCGGTTGTCATACTCATCGACATGCAAGTCGTGATTCCTATTACAATGGCACGAACATCTCATACATCACATATGTATCATTCATCATTCATCACAACTTTGGCCATATCATATCACAAAGCACTTGCTGCAAAAACAAGTTAGACGTCCTCTAATTGTTGTTGCAAGTTTTACGTGGCTGAAGTAGGGTTCTAGCAAGAACGTTTTCTTACCTACGTGAAAGTCACAACGTGATTTGTCAACTTCTATTTACCCTTCATAAGGACCCTTTTCATCGAATCCGCTCCAACTAAAGTAGGAGAGACAGTCACCCGCCAGCCACCTTATGCAACTAGTGCATGTTTGTCGGTGGAACCGGTCTCACATAAGCATACGTGTAAGGTTGGTCCGGGCCGCTTCATCCCACAATACCGTCGAAGCAAGATAAGACTAGTAGCGGCAAGAAAGTTGACAACATCTACGCCCACAACAAATTGTGTTCTACTCGCGCAAGAAGAACTACGCATAGACCTAGCTCATGATGCCACTGTTGGGGAACGTTGCAGAAAACAAAAATTTTCCTACGATTTCACCAAGATCTATCTATGAGTTCATCTAGCAACGAGTCATCGGATGCATCTACATACCTTTGTAGATCGCGAGCGGAAGCGTTCAAAGAACGTGGATGAAGCAGTCGTACACGACGTGATCCAAATCACCGGAGATCCTAGCGCCGAACGGACGGCACCTCCGCGTTCAACACACGTACGGTTAGCGTAACGTCTCCTTCTTCTTGATCCAGCAAGAGGGAAGAAGAGGTTGAGAAAGATGGCTCCAGCAGCAGCACGACGGCGTGGTGATGGTGGAGCTGCAGAACTCCGTCAGGGCTTCGCCAAGCACTATGGAGGAGGAGGAGGTGTTGGAGAGGGAGAGGGAGGCAACCAAAGGCGTGGGAGAAAAGCCCTCCCTCCCCCACTATATATAGGAGGGCCAAGGGGGGGCGCCGGCCCTAGGAGATCCAATCTCCTAGGGGGGCGGCGGCCAAGGGGAGGTCCCCCCCCCAAGGCACCTAGGGGTGCCTTCCACAAGTGGGACTCTTCCCCTTTGGGAAACCCTAGGCGCATGGGCCCTTGGGGCTGGTACCCTTGGCCCATGTAGGCCAAGGTGCGCCCCCTACAGCCCATGTGGCCCCCACGGGGCAGGTGGCCCCACCCTGTGGACCCCCGGGACCCCTCCGGTGGTCCCGGTACAATACCGATAACCCTGAAACTTGTCCCGATGGCCGAAACAGCACTTTCTATATATAATTCGTTACCTCCGGACCATTCCGGAACTCCTCGTGACGTCCGGGATCTCATCCGGGACTCCGAACAACATTCGGGTTACTGCATATACATATCCCTACAACCCTAGCGTCACCGAACCTTAAGTGTGTAGACCCTACGGGTTTGGGAGACAGGCAGACATGACCGAGGCGACTCTCCGGTCAATAACCAACAGCGGGATCTGGATACCCATGTTGGCTCCCACATGCTCCATGATGATCTCATCGGATGAACCACGATGTCGAGGATTCAAGCAACCCCGTATACAATTCCCTTTGTCAATCGGTATGTTACTTGCCCGAGATTCGATCGTCGGTATCCCAATACCTCGTTCAATCTCGTTACCGGCAAGTCACTTTACTCGTACCGTAATGCATGATCCCGTGACCAGACACTTGGTCACTTTGAGCTCATTATGATGATGCATTACCGAGTGGGCCCAGTGATACCTCTCCGTCATACGGAGTGACAAATCCCAGTCTTGATCCGTGTCAACCCAACAGACACTTTCGGAGATACCCGTAGTATACCTTTATAGTCACTCAGTTACGTTGTGACGTTTGGTACACCCAAAGAACTCTTACGGTATCCGGGAGTTACACGATCTCATGGTCTAAGGAAAGGATACTTGACATTGGAAAAACTCTAGCAAACGAACTATACGATCTTTATGCTATGTTTAGGATTGGGTCTAGTCCATCACATCATTCTCCTAATGATGTGATCTCGTTATCAATGACATCCAATGTCCATAGTCAGGAAACCATGACTATCTGTTGATCAACGAGCTAGTCAACTAGAGGCTTACTAGGGACACGTTGTTGTCTATTATTCACACATGTATTACGATTTCCGAATAACACAATTATAGCATGAATAAAGACAATTATCATGAACAAGGAAATATAATAATAATGCTTTTATTATTGCCTCTAGGGCATATTTCCAACAGGATCTCCTAGAGCCAGCGCCCCCCTAGGGGTCCTATATATAGTGGGGGGGAGGGCAGCCGCTCCCCAAGCCTTTGGCGCCTCCCTCTCCCCTCGTAACACCTCTCTCTCTCTCTCTCTCTCTCGTTGGAGCTTGGCGAAGCCCTGCCGAGATCACCGCTGCTTCCGCCACCACGCCGTCGTGCTGCTGGATCTCCATCAAACTCTCCTTCCTTTGATGTATCAAGAAGGAGGAGACATCTTCTCAACCGTACGTGTGTTGAACGCGGAGGTGCTGTCCGTTCGGCACTTGGTCATCGGTGATTTGGATCACGACGAGTACGACTCCATCAACTCCGTTCTCTTGAACGCTTCCGCACGCGATCTACAAGGGTATGTAGATGCACTCCCCTCTCCCTCGTTGCTAGATGACTCCATAGATTGATCTTGGTGATGCGTAGAAAATTTTAAAATTCTGCTACGTTCCCCAACACCTTAACCCAAGTTAGATATATATCATTTGAACTTTGCCATGTAACCTTGATTCCTAGACTAGATCTAGAAAAATTGGATCGGCGATGTCCTCACCCTACCTGCTCAACCAATTAGGCTAGAACATGGGGGGTAGGGTTCCAAATTCGTGTCAACATGGCTCATGATACCATGATGTTGTAGTGCATGGGCTAAAGTGCCCTGATTTGTCCCGATGTTCACAAATTGGAGGTGGCTACGAATAGGATCGCGAAAAACACGAGGGAAAATCACAAGAGAAACACTCAAGAATAAGTCCAATCACACATCCACTAGACAATCAAACACACAAGATCCACAAGGTACATGAACAATCAAAGGAAAAGAATACAAGATAGAGTTCATCCCAAATTCAGATGAGGTCTTGATGATCTAGATAGATCCTTCCCTATAAGGGGTCTTAAATCCGTAAGTATCTTCTTCAATGAAGGTCTTCAACTCCAATGGAGTGTCCCTCAAGAGGAATCCCACAAGGGGAGGTACATGAGGTAAGAAACAATGTCTAGATATATTCTTAGCTATCCTACAAATGAGCTGGAGGAGGAGTATATATAGGTCCAAGACATGGTGGGGTAAGTAGGGGCATAGTAGGGAGTACATGCGCAAAGCCCAACAGTTGCACGCAGGAGGCCCCATGCACATGGGTAAATGGAGCCCGTGCGCATGGGGTATCCAGAGGCTCGCAGCATGTCGCCTTCTCGTGGACACCCGTCGATGCTGGTGGAACTTGGCCTTCTTCCTAGTGGTTCCTTCTCCGCTGCCAAGCTTCCCTTTTGGATGGTGTTGTTATTCTCTTGAGCTTGGACTCCTCAATGAATGTGTAGCTCCACTCACAGCTATGTATACACACGAGAGAGGGGTCAAGTAGCATACCATCCTCAAAGGGCACAAGTGAACACGTGTAAAGGAGATGATTCACCTTTATGTATGTGAAGTAGATGTGGCACGTGTCCCTTGCTAAACATACTCTTGACATGGTGATGCCCGTAGGATGCTCCGCAACAGCTAGGCCACGACAACGAGCATCTCAAGAACAAAACCAGACATCACAAAGAAGAATCGGGTACTCGAATTTGCGGCTGGGTTGCTGCCCCAGGAAGGGGAACCCAGTCCCCAACCACCCAAGATTGGTGATGTCGACCTCCGTTGGGGCAAAAAGCCACACACCACGCAAGAAAACACCACCAAAGATGATCTCGGATCTGCAGGACATGGCATCGCTCACCACCATAGAGAGAACCTCCCAGCTACCAGACGCTTCTGCTCCAAAGAACCACTCAACCATAACCACGGACCAGGACGATGCCTAATCTGAAGTGGATTCTGAGCTTTCACTCGGGAGCAGGGTAGGGATGGGAGGAAGGGTCCTCAACGGCGCTTCTAAGGAGGAAAGCGGTACCCCTGGGCGGCACAGCCGAGACCGGAATAGCCGGTCAAGGGTTCCCCCCGGACCCAAACCTGTGCCACCAGCGCCTCACCAACAAGGACTCCCGCAGCCAAGGTCGCCGTGCACCAGTATGGGTGAGGAGTGATCCAGAAAAGGGGGAGGAGTCGTACCATCAGACCCGACGAAGAAGAAGACCTCTGCCATGACCACCAACAACCAGGAGCCTCATTGCCCAAGCGGGCAAGGGAGCTGGCCACCAGGACCAACGAGGGTAGCCTGCCATCAAGACGCCATCGCATCACCACCCAGGGCCACTGCCCCGGCGACTACTGCCCTCCACGAGAGAACCGAAATGGTGAGATCCCCGCCACCACCATCATCAGCGGCCACGCAGGCTTGCCCGACGACCTCCTCAGATGGCGGCGAGTGAGAGGTGGGAGGGGTCCACGAGGAAACCCTAGGCGCCGCCCATGTCGCTCGAGCGGATGACGCTAGGGCAGGGAGGGGGAGGGTAAAAAGAAGGTCAGATCGTGCCCGCCATGTTATGAAAATTTTAAGGAGTTAAAGCTTTTTAAGGGTTCGGATAGAGATGCTCTCATGTACTACTCCCTCAGTCCCAAAATAAGTGACTCAACTTTGTACTAGCTTTAGGGTGTGTCTGTTTGGGCTGCAACGGCTCTAACTGGAAGGAGCAGCTGTAGCTGTAGCTGAAAGGTTGGAGCTTAGTACAAAATTGAGTCACTTATTTTAAGATGGAGTGAGTAATACATAGGGCTATGTTGCTTGTAAGCCTTTTTCATTTACACACATATAAAAGGCTTTTCTGTTTTTTTTTTTGTTGTTTACTTCTACTGCTTTTGCTAAGACTTGGCCGAGGAACCTTGTGGTGGACATGTTTATCCGGGCTTCTTAATGAAATGGAGCCAGCCGGGGGAGCTCCTTCCTATTGATCCAAAATATAACATCGCAATATTAAGAACCAATTGCAGTCACTACCGGAATTTGCAGTTACGCCTCTGGCCGTCGGTATAGGCCAGATAGCCGTCGTAACAGTTGGAGGTTTGCCGACGGCATTTCTACCTATGCCGACGGCCCGACAAAAAGCTGTCCGCATAGAAAATTCCGCGATATGCGGTTATTCGGTAGTGAGTTTGATCATGACAATTCACGACGAGCAGTTCAATAATTCCACGAGACAATGTGTCTGCATGAAGTGCGTCAGAATGGGGTACACATAAATTACGGGTCGATCGACCGACGGATCTCTATGGTTTCAAATCATTTGATTATACCAAATATACAGATCATGAACTCCTGATTAATTTTTGAGGAGCTCCTTGACGAAGGCGACCACCTTGGCCTTGTCCACCGTCCACGCCACCGAGATGGGCGTGTAGCCCGACCACGCGTTCTCCGACTTGAACCTGCACGCCATTGACGCAGACATCAGCACAGTGAGCTCACTGATCAAACGACGAAAGATTATAAAATACTCATTGATTGATTGATTACTTCTTGAGCCCCATGTCCATGGAGGTGTGGCCTCTGCAGATGCCCTGGGTCTCCACCCGCACCACGCCCTTCCTGAACGTGAAGAGCTCCGGCCGGACCAGCGCGGCGAGGCTCACCGGGTCGTGCAGGAACACGGCGGGGTCGCCGTACGAGTGGAGGTGCCAGTCGCTGTAGAACTTGCAGATGTCGCAGAGGAACTGCGCCTGCTTGCCCCCGGACCTCCTCAGCTCCGACAGGTCCGCCTCCGTGAAGCTCACCTGGGTGGTGATGTTGAGGCCGACCACCGCCATGTCCGCGCCCGACGTGAACACCATGTCCGCCGCCTCTGGGTCGCTGTGGATCTGTTGATCGTCCAAGAGACATCAGCACAACTTAGTCCAAGGTGAAATGAACCAAAGCTGAGTGCAGAAATCATTGCACTGAAATGAACCAAGGTGACATTACGTTTGCTTCGGCTGAAGGCGTGGCGTTTCCTGCTGCGAAGAAGGCTCCACCCAGCACCACTATCTTCTTCACCTTGCTCACAAAGGAGGGGTCCATCTTGATGGCCTAAAGCAAGATTCAGAGAGTGTTAAATCTCGAGCAGACTTTTCTTCAGACAAATTTTTGTATAGACACAAATGTTGATCTCATGCATGATTCACATGCACAACCTGAACATGAAAACATTCTGGGGCGCTTAAATATACGAACAGAGAAAGAATGTACCAATGCGAGGTTGGTCAGAGGGCCCAAGGCGAGCACGGAGACCTCCCCGGGAAACTGTGACACCTTGTCGACCAGAAACTCTGCGGCGGTTTGCTCTGCTTTCTTGGTGGTAGGTTCAGGAACTGATACGTTCCCGAGGCCATCGGATCCGTGAACAAAGTCGGCAACTTGCGGCTTCCCTCCCTGCTATTCAGAGAAAGATATGAGCAGTTCAAATTTCTATCTCACAACACATACTGACTTTCCTCTCAAAAGAAAAATGCATTCATAACTGAAGAAACAACTGAATATGCAAGTTCAGAAGGTGTTATGAAGATAAGTGGTACAATTAGAATAGGCAGGTACTGGAGATTTGCTTAACAAACCAAAGTGTCAGACTTGAATGCTTAACAAACCAAAGTGTCAGACTTGACTTGCAACTTCCATTTGAGATCTCTAGTCCATTCTGAGAAAGCTTTGCATGCTAATTAATGTGTGCACTGCTGACACATACTACGTACAGTACTAAATATGCAAGTTCAGATGATGGTGAGTTCTGACAGAATAGGCAGGTTTTGCAGATTTGCTTAATAAACCAAGGTTTCAGACATATGACTGTCAACTTCCGTTAGAGATGGTATATATTAAGTCCATTCTAAGGAAGCTTTGCATGCTACTGAATGCATGCTGAACTGTTGATACACTGTCTAATCTCTGAACAGTTTTATTCGAATGTTTGGCAAATGCGGTAACAATTGTCGAAACTACAGATTCTGCGAGCGTATTCGACTGGTTGTAAATATAACTGGTTGTACCGGCGGTTTGGGGCTCCCCACCCCCTTCTTCTATAATGAATGATACACACACTCGTGCATATTCGAGAAAACAGATTCTGTGAGCGGGGTATACCTTGAGAGGCTCGGCGCTGCCCTCCGCCACCGGCACATCAGGACGGCCTGCCTTCTCACACTGCCAAGCCAATCAAACAGGATTTTTCCTTTTCAGCAGAGTTATCAGTTAAAATTCAGCAAAATATAAATTGCAATGGAGGGTTGATGCCAGTGCTACTTGCCAGTATCAAGGCGTTGCGGGTGGCGTAGGCTGTGGTGCAGTTGCCGAAGATGGTGGTGAGCCCTAGGACCTCCACGCCCGGCGCTTGGAACGCCATCATGATCGCCACGCTGTCGTCTGGCAACGGTGGACATGCCGGAGGAGCAGATTAGTAACACAGGGAGGAAAAGGGAAGACGGCCGCAGTGATGCCCTCTCCTTCCGAGGTCCGAATAAGAAAAGAGTGTCTGCCTACGTGCTAAAATGATGCAAAAGGAGTAAACGTACTTCATCGATTCTATATTAGTTGTCGCTGATTTAGCACAAAGTTTAGTATGGATTCGGAGGGAATACAAACGTAGTAACCAGAAGTAGCTTTGTTTCGCTTTCGACTGAAAGGCGGGAGGAGGATCAGCTACTGGCATCCATTCTACACAATGCTACTTTTAGCATCTCCGAGACCCGGGGAGTGCCAACATCGCAGGACTAGTCAACAACGGATTAGAAGGGAGAGAGGAAGAACTTGGGGCAGGTGTGCCGGTAAATTAGATTACTACTCCCTTCGTTCCAAATTACTCGTCGTAGAAATGAATGTATTTAGAACTAAAATACATCTAGATACATCCATACCTACGATAAGTAATTCGAAACGAAGGGAGTACTGTATTAGCCGGACTCCATGGATGGGGGAATGGGGATCAGGCCAGCATGCTCGTATTTTTTGGTATGGCCGATCAAACAAGGAATGGGATCAACGCAGGATCGAGAGGAGGAAGGTAGGGTACCTATGCCGGGATCGGTGTCGATGATGAGCTTCATCGCCTCCTCCTCCGCCGGCTGGATTTGGTGCCCGTTCGCCGCCATGGATCGCCGCCCGGTCGATCGGTCGATCGCTCGGTGGGTAGGTGGAACCTTCCCTCCGTCGGTCAGTCGGTCTCCTCTGCCTGGAACTTGCTTCTTCCGTCCGTCCTCTCTGTTTGCCCTGGCTGGGCAGAGAATTTTCCGTGTTTGGGCAAGTAACAGGAAGAGATCGATCTTGTCACATGCTGCTGCTGACTGTCGTGGGTTAGTCCGATCTGGACGCCAATGGCAGATGAGTGTGTGAGATCAGCCTCCGCCGTCTCCGCATTAGCCAAGGCCAGCGTGCACGCCTATTTTCGCAAGATTTCTTTTCCTTTCCCGGGGGGAAACGATGAGGTTTATTATTCCTCTATATCTATAAGAGCATCTATATAATCGCTCGTACCAAATCCGGCACCCTATACGTCCGCGGACAATGACCGGTCAGTCTTCAATTCGCCTCGTCCACATCCATATACCCGGTACCCTAAATCCGTACTACGCATGCAACGTGAAGCTAAACTACGTAGATCATCAACGAAACAGATGGACATAATCCGAGCCTCCAGCCGCCCCTCACCGGCCGGCCAAGGCCATACCGTGACGGACCTGGGCAGGACGCCAGATCCGCAACCATCGAGGCCACCCCATCTGCACGCAGCCGCCAATCTCGCTGAATGGAGCGGCGCCACCGCCACCACCCACCCTTAGGTCACCACCCGCCATGGAGGCTTTGATCGTCGCCGCTCTGACTGCCACCCCCGGCCTCCTCGCATGAAATGCCTCCTTCCCCTAACAGGGGATACCGCGGCGACCACCCGCCCTGGAGCCAATGGCGTCAGGCCCGCCGCCACCGCGGCCCTTGCCAATGGCAGCAGCGGCTGAGGATGGAACGAAGGGAGTACGGCATCTAGGGTTGGGCGAAGGGGGCTGGCGTCGTCCGAGGGGTGGCGACGCGAGGGGTTTAGCAAAAGAGTGTCTGTGTACGTAGTAAAAATGATACAAAAGTAGAAAAGGCACTCCCTCGGATCCATATTAGTTGCCGCTAATTTAGTAGAAAGTTTAATATGAATACGAGGGAATACAAATATAATGTAGTAACCAGAACTAGCTTTGTTTCGCTTTCGACTGAAAAACAGGAGGAGGATCAGCTACTAATATCCATTCTACTACTACTACTTTTAGCATCTCCAAGATCCAGAGAGTGTGAGAACGGTTATGTGGGGCCCACACCGTAGGACCAGTCAAGAGAGATAATGAGAAGGAAGAAGGAAGAAGGAAGAAGGAGGAATTTGGAATTTCAGGCAGGTGTGCCGGTAAATTAAATTGCTTATGTACTACTACTAGCCGGACCCCATGGATGGGGGAATGGTGGGGATCAGGCCAGGATGCTCGTAGTTTTCGGTGTGGCGGATCGAGCAAGGGAATTGGGTGCGGGTTCGATGGGATCAACGCAGGGTCGGGATGAGGTAGGTAGGGTAGGGTACCTATGCCGGGGTCGGTGTCGATGATGAGCTTCGTCGCCCCCTCCTCCGCCGGCTGGATCTGGCGCCCGTTCGCCGCCATCGATCGCCGCCCGCCCGGTCGGTCGCTCACTCTGTCTTGCTCCTTCCGTTCCCTGCTTCTGGGCAGAGAGTTCTCCGTGTTTGGGCAAGCAACAGGTAGAGATCGATTTTGTGACATGCTGCCGCTGCTGACTGGCCCAGCACTGTCGGTTAGTCCGATCTGGACGCCGATGGGTAGATGAGAGTGATCAACACGTGAAAAACTACACAGGTGGAAGTGGGGGTGGGGTGAAAAGAAAAACCACATTGGGATAGATTAAAGGATCCAGACGTGCACGGCCATTTTTGGCACGATTTTTTTTCTGGCGAAAACGATGAGCTTTATTCCTCTATAAGAGCGTACCAAATCCTACACTCAATACAGACAGTGACCGGCCAATTCTTAAATGGCATCGTCCACAGTCGTATATCTTGTATCTGGTACCCTAAATCGGTACTACGCATGCAGCATGAAACTAAACTACGTAGATCATCAACGAAACAGACAGACATAGAAATGGACATAATCCGGACATTGGAATCCACATAATCATCAACCAAAAGAGCACCACAGTGCAGCCGACGGACAAGTTCTATGCTAAAATTACTAAAAACGGAAATAAAGACGGAGAGAGGGTCGAGCTTCACTTCCTCGCCGGCCTTTTGTCCTTTTGGCCACCGGTGCTGGTGTAGGCGTCAGCGGCAAGAGGCGAGGAAGACGCCGGACCGCGGTTCTTGAGCGACAACTTCAGGAGGAGCTTCGGGTGCGCATGGTACTCCTTGTCCGTCGTAGAGGCCTCTGTGCGGTGGCACGACTGCTGCTTCTCCCTCCTCAACACCGGAGGAGAGGATGATCTCCTCCTTCCTAGAAAGGCTCGCCACTGTGGAGGTCGATAGCCCCATAGAGTGATGGCAGTGGCTCAACAATCCAGATCTGGAGCCACCACATGCTGGTATGACATGGGCATGGACGGCGCCGAAGCCATGCTTAAATAGTCATGCTAGGCGAACGGATGGGCAGTTGGCTTCAATGCGGTGCCACCGACCGGAGTAGACTTCTAGGTGCCTCGTCAGCATTGCATTGAAGCAGCGCCGCGCACCTGCTCGTCCGATCCCATCGCTATGACTGGCATCAGTTTCGCGGAGTCACGTCCGCTCTGAAGCGGCCTGACCGGCATGAATGTGTGACAACCATTTCACACATAGAGGATTCTGGTGAGATGTGGCGGTCTTGCATGCACGTGCGGCGGACGTTCGGACTTCCGTAAACCTCCGCCTGATTTGCGCATGGGTTCGTAGTAGGCATTGAACTAGTGTATCCTCTTTAGTTGTGAGGGTCCAATGTACTACAAGCCACTCGTGTTGGGTCGGTCAAAAAAACCCATATAATGTACTTCCTCTGTTTCTAAATGTAAATCTGTTTAGAGATTTTAATATAGACTACATACGGATAAATATAAATGTATTTTTGAGTGTAGTTCACTCATTTCAAAATAGATGAAGTAGCACGCAAATCAAATACTCCCTCCGCCGCGCATTGTACAATTACTTTTTTGCAAAAATGACCTTGTACATTCAAAAATTACAAATAAACCCCTATCTCCTTTTGTCCACTCTCATCCCCCACACGTCGCCGGCCACCTCCAATGTTGCCTCTAACCTCAAGAATCATGGATTTGGGGGAGAAAATTGCGCGGGGGGGGGGGGGGGGGGGGGGTGGGGGATGAGGATAGGGTGAGGGGAAGGGGATTTCGAGCGAGACGAGGGCGAGGGGAATGGCTCGAAATTTGAAACTGCCGCCCCACTACATCTGGCGCCACTCACCGGCGCAGCAACCGACATGTGGGGTCCACCACCACGGTTTGAGAGAGCGCGGCACTCGAGTCGGACCAGGAATCCGACCAGGGAACACCTGGAGCTGTACGCCGCATGATCTGGGCTGATGGAGCGGTCGACCCGCGGCTGCTCATCTCAGCCAGATAGCGCGCACTTTTAAGAATTTAGGTTTTTTGACGAATCCTTCAAATTAGATTTTCGAAATTTTGAAAAACAGGGCTCCATCGAGCCCGGATGCAAGAAATCCACCCCAGGAGCACGTCGCCACAGGTGTCGACAACACACGACTCTCGTGGAGAGCGGCGTGGCGTGGCGCGGCACGGCAAAATGGCAAATATCTACGGAGCTTTTGTCTTCTCCCAGATCCCCATAGGGAAAAGAAAACCCGAAAAGAAAATCAAGCCGAGGCGAGATGGCGACGGGAGGCGAGGCCGGCGAGCCGGCGGCGCCGGAGGGGGAGGGGGAGGAGAGGGACTGGGCGGATCTGACGCCGGTGTGCCTGGCGGAGGCGTTCTCGCGGCTGGGCCCGGAGGACCTGTGGCGCGGCGCCATGGCGTGCTGCCGCTCCTGGCGGGCGGCCGCGCGCTCCCGGCCGGCGCTCTTCGCCGCGCTCGACCTCGAACCGGCCTTCGAGGCCGTCGGCGCCGACGCCGCCGAGTGGTGGACGCCCGCCTTCCAGCGCCGCGTCGACGCCATGCTCCGCTCCGCCGCCTCGCTCGCCGCCGGGGGGCTCCGCGTGGTCCGGGTCCGGCACTGCTCCGACGACGCCCTCGCATCCGCCGCCAAGAGGTTCGCGCAACCTTGCAATCCTACAGTCCTCCTCCCGCTGCTCTGAATCGTTCTTCCAGGCCTCACCCGTTGACCTGTAAACACAAATCCAATAGGATTCCTCTGTGGAGGGAAGCTCGATTAGAAATCCAAACGAGATTAATTCCATGTGGGAGGATGTTGAGGGTAACCACCCTTGCAACATGGAAAGGAAACTAGTAATCACACCATTGTTGCCATCCACTTGCTATTAGTTGACTATATCAGTTTCATGTGGGTACATGTTCTAGAATTAGGATTTCTTCATAAATGATCTTAGGTTACATGTTTTATTCTTTCACTCTCGCAGCTTCGGTGTCAGTTTGTTCCAGAGTTCTAGATGCTTCTCTGGTTGGTAGATGACTAGTTTTGGGGGTCGTCTACATTAGATTGGTGAACATCGCGGCTCTTTGTTCCTGCTTCTGTTAAGCATGATGAAGCTGGAGGCGTTTAATTCACATTTTGAGAAGATCTGTTGGCTGATCATGTTTATATAGGCTGCTAGCTTTATTGATTACCACACTACTGACTGTTTCGAAACCACCTCTGGCAACCTACTATGTTGTAATAACCCCTGTTTGTCACAAGAATGCGGTGCTAGAGCAGTATACTTGTTTTGGAATGTTTTTCGCGTTTTGAGAATATAGACCATAAAGCAAAGATGACATTGAGTGGAAATGATAGATCCTATACTGTGCCAACTTGCATCTTAATGTGATCCCCTTACCTGATGATGTCAATCATAACCCTTCTCATGGTCCATAGTTGTTTCTGGGGCAATAAGAGTGTGCATGGCGACAACTATTTGCTTGGATTGGATGTATCATTCTGAGTTTATTGGTTCTTTCATTCATATGCAGCTCCCCACAGCTCAGCATCCTTTCCATCCAAAGCAGCCCGAGCGTAACTGACCGATCAATGCTCACTGTTGCATCCTGCTGCCCTATCCTCACAGAATTGGACATCAGCTACTGCTACGAGGTTTCATACAAGTCACTCGAAGTGATTGGGCAGAGCTGCCCTAACCTCGTGGTCCTTAAGAGGAGCATATTCAACTGGCTTGATTCATCAGAGCATGCTCGAACAGTTCCAGCAGAGTATCTGAGAGCATGCCCCCAGGACGGCGACAGGGAAGCAATAGCGATCTCGAGGTCCATGCCGAAGCTGAAACAACTCGTGCTCAAGTTCGCGAAGCTATCTGGCGTCGGCCTCAACTCGATCGCAGAAGGATGCAAGGAGCTGGAGGTTCTGGACCTGTTTGGCTGCGCGAATTTGACGAGCAGGGGGATAGAGCAGGCTGCTGCTAACCTGAAGAACCTGGAAACGCTTGTGAAGCCCAACTTCTACATACCGAGGTCGGCCTTCCACATGGAGAGGTACGGGCACTGGCAGTTATACGACGAGAGGTTCCAGACAAACGTATTCCAGATATGAGAAGAACAACCCTCATGTTCTCAGGGTCGCCTCTGACTGACGATGTCTCACATTCTCGTTACTGTTATATACTGTATGTGTATGACAGGTATGTTTGTTTGAAGAGCAGCAACATTCTGTTTGAGCCATCTTTCTGCACAATATATATACATGGGAGATGGTTTTGCTTCCAGTATTTGTAAATTATTTATGTGTAATGATATGTTGTCGTTTATATGTGTGGCAGACAACCTGTTAATTCTCCATTTCTTCTTCATTGGATAAACACATCTGATCTATGTTTGTGTGGTATGTTTAGACCCTTTTGGAGCTAGGCTTTGTTTATTTGATGTTGATCCAAACCAGCTTTGGTAATTTGATGCTGATCCAAACCACCTTTTGGTAATTTGATGCTGATCCAAACCACCTTTTGGTAATGGTGACCTCTCTTTTTCTGTTCCTTAATGTGGAAACAGATGCGACGAATTATTTTATGGGCGGATTACGCATTGCCATCGGAGCAGTTGGGATCGCGATCGATCTGGTACACGCCTGAGAGCATAGACATCTCATGCAACATGAAAAGAAACACTTGATAGAAGCTTATTTTGTAGACAGCACATATGAGTGCCCACCTTTCTGTGTCTCAGACCTGCCCTGGAAAGAGGAGGTCACTGCCTTCCAGTTCAATCCGTGTAACATCATTCTATTGAGGATGACTACTGCTGCATCTAACTTTATTTTCTGAAGAATGGTTTCATGGTCTGTGCAAACCTCTCATAACCCAACAAATGTACCACTATTTCCATACGATTTTTGTTTTATTGATGCAGCTATTTCCCTTGCTATTTTCCACTGATATAACCATTCTTGTGCAGAAAATGTCGCATCTGAAAACTCGGAGCTAAAATGACCATTCAGATACATCTCGAGAGAGGAAAAGGCCGCACCGCATCCTGATCTGATAGGACCTTCCTTTCATTTAGTCTAGTCACCAACAAAAGAAGAAAACACACAATCACAGAATATTTACATTGCAGCCTGCCTGTGGTCTAAGAAAAAAAAACTTGTAGGTTAGAGCTGGCAACAATTCCATGTTGGGAGCATCATGGAATCTCTCTCTCTGCTCCAGTCACATGCACGAAAAGCACCCAAATTTCCCCTCTTAATCCCAGCAGAAGTGGTGCCAAGCAGCACTGAAGCAAAAGATTTGGTACTGTTGCTTATTTTGGGGTGGTGCTGATCAGCAATTGTATTATGGGAGGGAGAGTACTTAAAACCTGATTTTGTGTGCTAACAAAAAGAGTGAGAAAACACAAAGCACCTCCAGCTCACAACACAATGTCTGACCCATAAAGAACAAAGCTGGCCTGTTGCCACCATATGAACTCAACTTAACTAGTGGAGTACCTTCCTTTTTCGTGCAACCGGCAGGAACTCTGTCTTTTCATATATAGAAGAAAATAATTGACTATTAGTAATAAGGAAAACTAGCCGAAAACCGAGGAGTTGCACACTTTCCAGCCCCCAGGAGCTATAAGAGGAGCCTCCACGACGCATGCTCCACATCGAAGTTCCATCGTACAACATGAGGAAACAAACTCTCGCCCTCTTCCTCCTGCTCCTCACCTTTGCCTCCCATGGGCCATGGTGTGCCGCAGCTGCGAGAACTGCCATGGCTGAGGAGGATGCAGCACATCATGATCTGAGGCCTCATCACCATGGTTGGTATTAAGTGTGCATCCATCTCATCTCCTCTCTGCTCTCTACTTTCTTGATATACCTCTTAAAACTGTTCCTGGTATCACTGTTTTATACTTTGCAAAAACCCAAGGCAAGAGGCTCCTGGAGATACAGACTCCCAGGAAGGTCGGGCACGCGACAGGAGGATCTGGAGGGGGCAGCAGCGGCGCCGGCAAGAGCGGTGGCGGCGGCACGGACACAAGGCCACACAACAGCAAGAATGGCGGTGCCATGGCGCTGCCAGCTCCAGCGACCTCCGTCGTGGCGCTGGTTTTCACCATCACCGTTCTTCTCTCGGCGCTCAGCTTCTGAAGTCCTATACTCATTTTGATTGCGGGCACGGTACTAGTATGTGTGTATTGTTGCAGTTTCATAAACTGTTTACATAATGTTTGTGGGTATCGGAGTGATATGCTGTTTGCTGGCTATAGTATTTATCCTGTCTGTGTGCTTCCTAAATTGTTGAATTACTTGTGTGTTGACTAGCCAGTGGAATCTATATTATTGATCAGTGTAGTCAGCAGCTTAAAAAGTCAGTTAGGGATCTAAAAGTTGTGTCCTGATTGTGCAATCATATCACCACACAGTAATAAGAACAATCAGTACAAAGAACGTTCCGAAACTCGAACAACAATATGATACTAAAGACAATCAGTAGCATGAAGAGAGCAGAAGCCTTCGAGGGCAAAATAGGATCATTGACAGTAGAGCAGGCGGCCATGGAAGAAAATGGAAGGAACGGCGAGAAGAACCACCAAAAGCTTTGCGATCTAGGGTGAAAAATGGCGGCTCGGAGTAAAACCTTTCGCCGAATGGAACCACACCACGCTACTACCGTCCTGGGACGAGTCGAGGGAGGCAGCCGTAAGACCGGCCTTTCAGTTTCTCCTCACTGCCGCACATCACCATCGCATTTGTACCAAGAACGACAATGCGATCAAAAACAGAGAATAAAAAAGAACTAGTAAGAGAGAAGAAGCGACGACAAGAAGACAATCAAACCCAATAAGAAACTGGGATGGGGGCCAAACTTTCAATCAGTGCAAACATAATTCTTTTCAGGATGACTACTGCTGCATCTAATTTTACTTTATTGAGAAGAAACAAACACCCTCTATGATTTCATAAGTCCAGTTTCATGATCCGTACTATTTGTGTAAGATTACTTTTTAGCTGTTGTCCTTGCTATTTTCTACTGATTTAACTATTCTTGTGCAGAAAACGTCAAAACTTGGGCTAGAAGGGCTATTCAAATTTCGGCAAAAACGACATCTCAGAAAGGCAAAGATCACCGTATCCCGTTCTGACCGGACCTTCCTTTTGTGTAGTCAGTAACCAAAAGAATCAATCTCACGAGTTTTACATTACAGCCTGCATGTGGTCTCCAAAAAATTCTTGTAGGTTAGAGCTGGCAAAAAGTAATGGAATCGATGCGCCAAGCACATGCACTGAAAAACAACCAAATGTTCTGCTTGCCGTGGCTTTTGCTTTGTCCCCTCTTATCCCCCCAGCAGAATCATCGGTCGTGCCAAATAGCACTGAAGCAAATAAAGATTTCATACTGTTGCTTGTTTTTGGAGTGGTGTCAATGCACAATAGTATTGATAGAGTACTAATCATGAATATGAGCTGACAAGAGTGAGAAAGGCACACCATTAGTATAATGGGAGAGTACTAATCCTGATATTGTGAGCTAACAAAAGAGTGAGAAAGGCACATAATAGTATTATATCAGAGTACTAATCCTGATTTTGTGGGCTAACAAAAGAGTGGGAAAGGCAGAGCACAAAGCACATCCAGCTCAGTATATGCCCCAGAAAGAACAAAGCTCAATTGGTGCCACCATGAACTTAGCCAGTGGAGTATATCTACTCTCCAGCCTCCAGGAATTATAAGAGGAGCCTCCCGCACACGCTGCACATCGGCGTTTCTCTGCTGGTCACCAGTCCCATCCGAAGATGAGGAAAGGCGCTCTCGCTCTCTACCTCCTCCTCCTCCTCACCTTTGCTTCACATGGCAGATGGTGTGCAGCAGCTGCGAAGAGCGCCATGGCTGAGGAGGATATAGCACATGATGCTCTGAGGCCTCATCACCATGGTTGGTATTTTGTGTGCATCCATCTCCCCTTCGCTCTCCAATTTCTTGATATATTTCAGGTTCCCTGAGCCCTGTCATGAAGCTAAATCTCTTACAAAAGCACTCCTGGAAATGCTGTTTTGCTTTTCAGAAACCCAAGGCAAGAGTCTCCTGGAGATGCAGAGTCCCAGGAAGGTTGGGCGGGCGACGGGTGGTGCCGGAGCAGGCGGCGGCGGCGGCAGGAACACCGGTGGCGGAGCAACGGACACGAGGCCACACAACGGAAAGAACGTTGCCACGGCGCTGCCAGCTCCAGCGACCTCCGTCCTGGCGCTGGTTTTCACCACCAGCACCATTCTTCTCTCCGCGCTCAGCTTCTGAAGTTCAAGCACCAGTATTCGTCCAGTGTTGCAGTTTCAGAAATTGTTTGCCTGATGTTTCTCGGCATCGGACTGATATGATGTTTGCTGGCTACTACTATTATTTGTCCTGTATGAGTGCTTCCTAAGTTGTTGAATTGCCTGTATGCTGGGTTCGTACTAGTCATAGAGACACTAATAAATCAGGGAATGAAAATCCCCCATGAGTGCTGTTAGAAAAACGGCCAGATATGCATGCAGTTCTTCTCCAATGAAAGCAATCGCTAGGATAATATCCTGCTCTCCAGTGTGTTGACCAGCCGCCAGCCAGTGGAATCTATGCTGTTCGCCAAGTGTAAGCAAGATATATTCAGCCGGCTCAAAAAGTCAGTTAGGGACCTAAACGTTGTGTCCTTACCATCGTGCAATCATATCACTCTACAGTACACCCTCCGCAGAAACGTCGGGAGTACTGATAAGGAAACTCCCGGACAACCATAAAACTAACAAAGACAATCAGTAGCAAGAAGAAAACGAAAGCCTTGGGGGCAACAGAGGATCGTTAACAGTAGCAGGCAGCCATGGAGGAACGGCGAGAAGAAGCAGCAAAGCTTGAGGGATCCGGGATAAAAACGCCGGCAGCTCGGAATAAAACCTTTCACCGAATGAAATCACATGACGCTACTACCGTCCCGGGACGGGAGGCAGCTTTCAGTTTCTCCTCACTGCTGCACATCACATCACCAAAGTGTATTACAGGGCAATTCCTCCAGCACAGAATAATTCTCGCTGCTGAGCGGCGGCGCTGACGAAACCGGCGTCCTCCCAATTTGTTACCATTTCACAAAGCAAGTATGCAAGAATCTGAAAAATCATCCAGAAGTACAAGTTCAAAAGAAAAGATCAAAACGACAGAGAAACAAGGTACATACTGCGGCACCCCCGTGGACAGTAGAAAAAGATACTGAAGGTACATACTGTTCTTGCCTATCTTTTTAGTTCAGCTATGGAAATCCATGCATGATAACACTGCAGATATCTCAAACTACATAAGGTGCATACTATTCTTGCCTATCTATTTCTGAAGTTCAAACTTATTAAGAATAAGAAAACAAAGAAGTTTTGTAATTTATCGCAGAGAAACAAGTCCATGGAAATCTTATGATATCCAATTATTCAAGCTATCACTGTTGAGATAAGGATGGTCCAGAAAGAACAAAGCTCAACTGGTGCCACCGTGAACTTAACTCGTGGAGTATAGCTACTCTCCAGCCTCCAGGAATTATAAGAGAAGTCTCCGTGAGTTTCTCTTGGTCACCAGTCCCATCCCCAAGATGAGGAAAGGCGCTCTCGCTCTCTACCTCCTCCTACTCACCTTTGCTTCCCATGGCATACCATGTGCTGCAGCTGCGACAAGCGCCATGGCCGAGGAGGATGCAGCTCATCGACATCATTTGAGGCCTCATCATGATCAACATGGTTGGTATTTTGTGTGCATCCATCTCCTCTTTGCTCTCAACTTTATTGATTGTCATGAAGCAAAATCTCTAACAAAAGTATTCCATGAATTGCCGCCTTTCACTTTGCAGAAACCCAAGGGGAGAGGGTGCAAACTGCCAGGAAGGTTGGGCGCATGGCAGGCGGCTCTGGAGAAGGCAGCAGTAGGAACAACGGTGGTGGCGCCGCAAACACAGGGCCGCACAACACCAAGAACGGCGGCACTGTGGCCCTGCCGTCTGCGGCGACCTCTGCTTTGGCGCTGGTTTTCACAGCTACTGTCCTTCTCTCGGCGCTCAGCTTCTGAAGCACTGATCTTGTAGTGTCGCCCCCTTGTTTGTGTCAATAAAACGATCAGGTATGCATGCCAAAGTTGTTCTACATGGAAATCGACTGGTGGGATATATTCAGAGATCTACATGTTATGTTGACTACCCAGTGAAATCTAAACTGTTCATCAGTGAAAGTCAGATATATTCAGCAGGCTAAGAAGTTGGATGTTTCGCCCAAAGGATCTAAAACGCTGTGTTTGTGTCATCACCGTGCAATAATATTTTCGTTTCTTTACATTACTGTGCGGTAAAAACAGTCAGCGGCAGCAAGAACGTTCCGAAACTAGCACGGCAAAACACCGTGGCAACAGCAAGATAAGAAGGGAAGCCTCGAGAACAGGCAGCCATGGAAGACGAGGAAAAGGAAGGAGGAGAAGAAACAGCAGAGCTTTCGGGGATCTACAGGGTGAAAATGGCGGCTCAGAGTAAAACCTTTCGCCGAATGAATCACATCAGGCTACTACCGTCCCGGGACGGGAGGCAGCCGTAAGACCGGCCTTTCAGTTTCTCCTCACTGCCGCAAATCACCAAAGCATTGGTTCCAAGAAGAGACAACACGATCAAACAGAGAAGAAAAAGGAACGCAATCGAATCGAAACCAGGAAGAAATCGGGACGGCGGCGGCGGCGCCGCCGCAGCGCGACACAGAACAGAGGAGGGGAGGGCAGCATTGGGAGACCTAAGTTTATATATAGAGCAGCTCGGCTCGCGTTCGCCTGCTGGGCCGACGTTCCTCCGGGACCGATATGTGCTGGCCTTCGCACCGCAGCCCGATGGAGGTGGGCTGGCGTTCCAGGGCCGATATGTGCTGCCCATTCGTCCACTGGCTTTGGCATTTTTCGCGCCCGTTCACTGGATGCTGGTTTTTATTTTTCTTCTTCTTTTTCTTGTGTGGTATTTTATTTTAGTTTAAAATTTTTCTTTTGAAATTTTAAATTTTTTTCTTTTCAGACTTGGTCTTTCTCCTCTATATTTTGCACATTGTTTTATAGTTTTTTGTAATATACAGTGAATATTTTATTTCAGGACCTTTTTTAACACAAAATCCTCACGTATGCGGAGTGCATACAAGTACATGCCATATTCAGACCGCAGGCTGTTTCTCTCTGTCGGCGTTCTGAGAACGGGGGTCCCCAGACTTGCCTGTCTGCGGCCTGCGGCGTGACTCAGGTGGGGGCCCAGCACGGCCCACCTGTTGGGGAACGTAGTAATTTCAAAAAATTTCCTACGCACACGCAAGATCATGGTGATGCATAGCAACGAGGGGGAGAATCTGATCTACGTACCCTTGTAGATCGCAACGGAAGCGTTGACACAACGTAGAGGAAGTAGTCGTACGTCTTCTTCCCGATCCGACCGATCCAAGCACCGTTACTCCGGCACCTCCGAGTTCTTAGCACACGTTCAGCTCGATGACGATCCTCGGGCTGCGATCCAGCAAAGCGTCGAGGAAGAGTTCCGTCAGCACGACGGCGTGGTGACGATCTTGATGTACTACCGACGCAGGGCTTCGCCTAAGCACTACAACGGTATGATCGAGGTAGAATTTGGTGGCAGGGGGCACCGCACACGGCTGAGGAACAATCTCAATGATCAACTTGTATGTCTAGAGGTGCCCCCTGCCCCCGTATATAAAGGTTGCCAGGGGGAGGGCTGGCCAGCCAAAGGAGGAGGGCGCAGGAGGAGTCCTACTCCTACCGGGAGTAGGACCCCCCCCCCCAATCCTATTCCTAATAGGATTCCTCGAGAGAGAGAGAGGGGGAGAAGGGGGCCGGCCACCTCTCCACCTTTCCTAATAGGACTAGGGGAGGGGGGAGGCGCGCATCCCACCTTGGGCTGCCCCTTTCACCTTTCCACTAAGGCCCAATAAGGCCCATTTGGTTCCCGGGGGGTTCCGGTAACCTCCCGGTACTCCGGTAAAATTCCCGATTTCACCCGGAACACTTCCGATGTCCAAACATAGGCTTCCAATATATCAATCTTTATGTCTCGACCATTTCGAGACTCCTCGTCATGTCCGTGATCACATCCGGGACTCCGAACTCCTTCGGTACATCAAAACTCATAAACTCATAATATAACTGTCATCGAAACCTTAAGCGTGCGGACCCTACGGTTCGAGAACAATGTAGACATGACCGAGACACGTCTCCGGTCAATAACCAATAGCGGGACCTGGATGCCCATATTGGCTCCTACATATTCTACGAAGATCTTTATCGGTCAGACCGCATAACAACATACGTTGTTCCCTTTGTCATCGGTATGTTACTTGCCCGAGATTCGATCGTCGGTATCCAATACCTAGTTCAATCTCGTTACTGGCAAGTCTCTTTACTCGTTCCGTAATACATCATCTCACAACTAACATCTTAGTTATAATGCTTGCAAGGCTTATGTGATGTGTATTACCGAGAGGGCCCAGAGGTACCTCTCCGACAATCGGAGTGACAAATCCTATTCTCGAAATACGCCAACCCAACATCTACCATTGGAAACACCTGTAGTACTCCTTTATAATCACCCAGTTACGTTGTGACGTTTGGTAGCACCCAAAGTGTTCCTCCGGCAAATGGGAGTTGCATAATCTCATAGTCATAGGAACATGTATAAGTCATGAAGAAAGCAATAGCAACATACTAAACGATCGGGTGCTAAGCTAATGGAATGGGTCATGTCAATCAGATCATTCAACTAATGATGTGACCTCGTTAATCAAATAACAACTCTTTTGTTCATGGTTAGGAAACTTAACCATCTTTAATTAACGAGCTAGTCAAGTAGAGGCATACTAGTGACACTCTGTTTGTCTATGTATTCACACATGTATTATGTTTCCGGTTAATACAATTCTAGCATGAATAATAAACATTTATCATGATATAAGGAAATAAATAATAACTTTATTATTGCCTCTAGGGCATATTTCCTTCACCACCTTCATCAGCCCAAGCTCAAGACCCTCACAAGGGGCCAAGACTCGCGGGGCGGACAACAGGAAGCTTCCTCGGAGGCAAACTCATCAGGTAGGCTCGCGAGGAAGCGGAGAGATCAAGGCAGGGGTACCTCGCAAGGATCCCATGACGCAAGCCATGACGATCGAGACCAGACAGGCACCAGGCCAGCCTGCGCAGAGTCCTTGTTTCCCTTTTTGTGCAAAGGGGGCAAGCACAGACCAAGGCATCAGGCAAAGGTTGCCATTCCCGTGCAACGAGACCAAGACAAGCAGAGCGGCAGGATGGAGGTCACCGTGGAGCCCAAGACGGCGTCATCACCAGTGCTTTTGGCAGCCGAAGACCATCTTTGGTCAGGATAACTTGTACTAGATGTTCCCCTTCAAAATGGCCAATTGTTGGCGCCCTTCCCACTCATTATTTGGGGAGAGGCCCAGGGCCACTATAAATAGAGAGCCACCACAGAGTAGAGGGACGGCTGAAAATCTGGTAGAACCCTAGCAGAGAGAGAGAGGAAGAGGCGACTGAACTCACCCTAGCAGTTCATCGCACCAGCTCAAGAACACCTCTCGCGAGGCTGTTCTTCCTTTGTACTGATCCTCATCAGCCCCTGAGGCAATCCACCATACCACACACTGGAGTAGGGTATTACACCACAACGGTGGCCCGAACCAGTATAAACCTCGTGTCTCTTGTGTTGTTCATCATTTTCATCTTAGTTCGCACGAGAGGATCGGACGTAGATCGGTAGGGGAGAGATCTCCGCGCGCACCCCAGTGTTCGAACCTCAAGGGTCTGCCGGAACCCAAAATCCGACACTCTCCTTTCAGCATCTGCCACGGAAAATATACTCGACGTTAATACTGTTCTTGCCTATCTATTATTTTGGAAGTTCAAACTTATTAAGAATGAGAAAACATAGAAGTTGGATCCCCCCCCATCATTTTCATCTTAGTTCGCATGAGAGGATCGGACATAGATCGGTAGGGGAGAGATCTTCGCGCGCACCCCAATGTTCGAACCTCAAGGGTCTGCCGGAACCCGAAATCCGACACTCTCCTTTCAACATCTGTCACGGAAAATATACTCGACATTAATACTGTTCTTGTCTATCTATTATTTTGGAAGTTCAAACTTATTAAGAATGAGAAAACATAGATGTTGGACCCCTCCCCCCCCCCAATCATTTTCATCTTAGTTCGCACGAGAGGATCGGACGTAGATCGGTAGGGGAGAGATCTCCGCGCGCACCCCAGTGTTCGAACCTCAAGGGTCTGCCGGAACCCGAAATCCGACACTCTCCTTTCAGCATCTGCCACGGAAAATATACTCGACGTTAATACTGTTCTTGCCTATCTATTATTTTGGAAGTTCAAACTTACTAAGAATGAGAAAACATAGATGTTGGACCCCCCCCCCCCCCATCATTTTCATCTTAGTTCGCACGAGAGGATCGGACGTAGATCGATAGGGGAGAGATCTCCGCGCGCACCCCAGTGTTCGAACCTCAAGGGTCTGCCGGAACCCGAAATCCGACACTCTCCTTTCAGCATCTGCCACGGAAAATATACTCGACGTTAATACTGTTCTTGCCTATCTATTATTTTGGAAATTCAAACTTATTAAGAATGAGAAAACATAGATGTTGGATCCGCCCCCCCCCCCCCCCCACCCCCACCCCCACCCCCAAAAAATAGTTTTGCAATTTATTGCAGAGAAACAAGTCCATGAAAAAAAAGGCATACCAAGCTTTGGAACTCTTTCCATTCTTATGGCCAGCGGATGAGCGCATCTCATCTTACGATATCCAATTATTCAAGCTGGTTGTATCCATGGGCGTAAGACATGGAGGAGAGAGCACTATTGATTATTGAGTTTGCTTAATCAAGGCAAAAACCAATGATGTCCCAAACAGAGGAAATAGTAGTTAATCCATGCTGTAATGATTCACCGCCACATCGGCAAAATGGTGGGGTTCCATCTGTCATAATCGTCATCAAATGGGTCAAAGCCATCAACTAGTGTTTTTTTTGCAAAAGATTAGGCTGAGAATCAGTGTTTTCTGGCAGAAACTCGTAAATCGGTGTTTTCTGCAAATCTAGGCATCAAGATGGTGGTTTTCTGCAATTCACTCGGTGAAAGACATAGACGACAGAGCACTTTTGAGTTTGCTTAATCAAGGCTAAAGCCAATGATGTCCCAGACAGAGGAAATAGTAGTCAATCCTTGTGTAATGATTCACCGCCCTTCTTGCTTGGAGTTGAGCCTATCCATATGCTTGGTACGGGAAAGCACTTCTTCGGGACCTTGTGGGTACCTGCCCACATTTTGGCGAAAGATTAATATTAGTAAGCTGCACACATAGAACAGGTATGGGGTTGCTGTTGTTGAGAAGAGTATTTTAGAGTTTGTGATTATGACGCGACCAACAGTGTCGTGTGGTGACTCATGAGGAGGGCCCACACTCATGCGGCAGAAATGATGAACATACATGCACAACACATATATATCTTCTACTCCAGCCGTCCCATGACATGAAAGCGTTTTTTCCTTTTTGATTCTAAAAAAAAGAGCGTTTTTGACACTATATTAGTGTTAAAATAGCTAGCTCACACAAACTTATTTCTCTCGACATGAGGACATGCATTCATTTTATTATCTTACTCCTTCTGATCCATATTAATAGTCGTTAATTTAGTATAATTTCATATCAGCGACAATTAATATGGTTTGGAAGGAGTATTTATATTCAAGAAATGAGGAGATATCTTACAACAATATCAAACGGAATAAATCGTATGTATTTTCAGTCTTAGCTCTCATATTATTGCTTCAAATATTCATATTCCATACAAACAACTCTCTTTGAAATATATTGCAGAACATTTCAATGACAACATGCGAGGTATCATCTAGCAGAAAGAAAAGAAGGAAACCAAGTCTCCAGTCCAGCATCCCAACCAAACCCCACCCTGCCTTCTCTCTTTTGGTTGCCCTACATGCATAGTGTGAGCCAAATGCATCTTGACTGACTAGCTAACCACCTCGACACTGGTGCGATTAAATCAGTGGCTAGCTGTTAGAGTACGTAATGGGCCCATTAGTCTTAGGGTTAATTAGAGATAAGAGTCGCTTTCTTAGGGGTCAAGTAAGCCTTGCTTGGGAGTCAAGTAAACCTCTCTATATAAAGAGAGGAGATGTATCAATCTAATCAAGCAAGAATTAAGAAGGAAATCCCTTCCATCTTGCCCGGCCGTGGGCAAAAGGCCCCTCGGCCGGCCCTCTCACGCCCTCCTTCTAGCAGCGCCATAACAGTTTGGTATCCAGAGACCTCGTTCCGATCATGTCGCTGCCACCACCATCGCCATCGCTGCCCAGCGGCACCACCGCCGGCCGCGGCGCCCTTCTGGTCCCTGCCGCCGGCGCCTTCAGCAGCCCCCTGGGTGCAGCAGCCGCCGACAACAGCGTGGCCAGTCCAGCAGCCGCCGCAGACGGCGTCCCAGGGATTTCTGCCGCCGCCGCCATCGACGGCTCCCCTCTGGCATCTGCAGCCGTTGCCATCCCCGGCAACCGCCGCCCCTGTCCAGCCCCCACCGCTGCCGCTGCAACCACCGGCGCCGCCCCTGCCCAGCTTGGGGGCATCCTCAGTGTCTTCGTCGCCGCCCACCCCATCGCTTTTGCTGCCGACCGTCACCCCGCAGTGGCCACAGTGGCCGGCGCCGGCTCCCGCCGCGCCTCCAGCGCCCATCGCCGCCCCCGCACCGCCGTGGCTGCCGTGGCAGCCACCGCACCATGCGGCCTTCCCCGCGCTCGTCGGGCCACTGCAGCTGCCAACCATCGCCCAGCCCTAGCTGCAGTGGCAGCCGCCACTCCTGGCGGCCTCCGCCGCGCCCGGCGCTCCGCCGCCGCAGCCGCTGCCGCTGCCCGGTGCGCCACCGCCGCAGCCGCTGCAGCTGCAGCAGCCACTGCCGGTCAGCTCCGGCCCCGCATCGACCGCGCCGGCTGGAGTCCCGATCCACCAGATCAAGTTCCCGCCGTCGCCATCACCGCTTTCCCAGGGCGTCCCCATCCAGCAGATCAAGTTCTCGCCGTCGCCGTCACCGCTTCCGGCTTGGATCGCTACCCGCCACGTGTCGGCGGCGGTGAGGCTACAGGCTGCTGCGCGCGGCCTCCTAGCGCGTCGGCGTGTGCGGGAGATGCGTGGTATGCAGCTGCCGCTCCTCCAAGTTGTCCTTCGCTGCGCAAATGACCTCGATCTCGTCCCCACGGACAGCGACCTCAAAGTCTGCGACATCGGCGGTTGGGGGGGCGCACCCTTCCTCGTCATTCTCCATCGCAAACCCTCCACTCTTCTCTGTGCGGTGCAGACCAATAGCCGTCCGGCGGGGAGAAGGCAGGATGTCACCGACAGGAGGGCACCGCGTCCCAACTGCTGCAGTGGCTGGTTTCCATCGGATCCAGGTGGCTGTACACGTGCACGTCCGACGTGCGAATGGTGTCCAATTTTGTTAAGGGGTCCAAAATAAAGCGTCCCAGTCCATTTCAAGTTGAGAGTAATAAACCAAGCCGAGATGTAAAAGGCTTGTTTTTAGGTGTTAGGTTTGTGTTGCGTCGAGTCATGGTTATAAGTTGGTTAGGCTGCAGCTTGAGGACAAGCTGCATGTCCAGGTGGGGTGTAGTGTTAGAGTACGTAATGGGCCTAATGGGCCCGTTAGTCTTAGGGTTAATTAGAGATAAGAGTCGCTTTCTTAGGGGTCAAGTAAGCCTTGCTTGGGAGTCAAGTAAACCTCTCTATATAAAGAGAGGAGATGTATCAATCTAATCAAGCAAGAATTAAGAAGGAAATCCCTTCCATCTTGCCCGGCCGTGGGCAAAAGGCCCCTCGGCCGGCTCTCTCACGCCCTCCTTCTAGCAGCGCCATAACACTAGCCCTACCAACTTCACTCCACTCTGCACTGCCCGTCCTCATGTCACCCCTCTGCTGACTGCTCCTTGCTGTAGAGGAATGGATCAGAGCCTCATGGGTGATGATGCATGATAGGCTGATAGCTGTGGGGTTACAGTGGTACATGTAGACTTGTCGATAATATAACTATATACGAGTACGCAGGACCATCTGCCGTCAATGTGCTACATGATGCAGTCAACATCCAGCAGAGTGAGTAGAGGGGTTGTTGTCACCCTAATTACCTAAAAAAAAGGGGGTCTCATGTTGCCTTAATTGCCTATAAGGAAGCAAAAAGGGTCTCATGTTAGTTGCCTTGCCTTGCCATGAATGGCATTATTATGTATAGCTGTTTCTGCCATTGCCAGGCCATCTCGCCATAAACTACTCTTCTGGTACCAGTCAAATACCTGTCGTGCTAATGACACGCCTCCTCCTCCTTGACCCATAAGGCCTTCTTCCTCCCAGCTGGCCGAGTTCATCACCATGAGTGCTTCTCCTCTTCTGCGCCAACATCGCCATATAATATCATCGAGCTTCCTGATCAAAGAAGACCCGAGAGAGGCAAAGAAGCAGAGGGTTGGTTCGAATGGTGGAAGCGGCGGGGCCTCCCCGGAGAAGGGGCGGCACCATGGAGGAGGTGCAGATGGAGGAGGCATTCATCTTCTCTGAAACCATCAAGGTCGGTTTACCCTTCAAATTATGCCCGTGCTTATCGATCTTCCCCTACAATCTCAAGACTCTGCTTGGGCATTTTCACATCAGCAACAACCTCACTCTCTCTATGCAGGATCTCAAGGCTCTGCGGCCGCAGCTGTATTCCGCAGCAGAGTATTTCGAGCTGGCCTACACACAGGAAGGCCGAAAGCAGGCGTACGTCATATACCCATTGCTTCCTCCTGCATGCTCCACAATATCATCATGTAGCTAATCAGCGAAGCTTCCACGTATTTGTTTCATGTATATGCATATGCGCACAGGGTGATGAGTAACCTCAAGGAATACGCTGTGAAGGCCCTGGTCAACACTGTAGATCACCTAGGGTCCGTATCCTTCAAAGTCTCCAGCCTTGCCGATCAAAGGTTCGACGAGGTGGCCGAAGCCAACCTGCGGGTCTCCTGCATCCAGCAGGTTTTAGTTGGTGCATCCTAAATTCAGCAGTAAATCTCCTTGCAATATGCCTTCGGATTTAACGAGGCGGTTGGTTTCAGAGAGCTCAGGCGATCCACGCATGCGTGAACAGAGAAGGCCTGACGCAGCAATCCTTGTCGATCGCCGCTCCAAAGTATCACAAGAGGTACATCTTACCAGGTAAGTGGCCATGGGATACCTTTGTGCCTTTCCTGTGGCTCTCTTTTCTAGCCTGTCGGCACATTTAAGAAGCAAGAAAAGTGGATGAGGGTCAAACTTTGGTGAGACATCTTGATGCTATACTTGAGAGATTTCAGCAGGAGATGGTTCAGTTCCCAACGCCGTGCCGAACTTCAGCGAGATGAATAAGGTCAAGAGCAGGACTGCGCAGATGCATCAGGCCTTCCGTGGTAAGGATCTGCAATCCATGAAAAATGGCGGACGTGTGTTGGATATCTTGAACTTGATTTTGACCTGGAATGCCTACGTGTTGGCAGCAGCAGCAGCATCTGCAGCAAAAACAAAAAACAAAGACAAGCAAGCTTCATTCCGGTCAGTTTCAGTTTGCAAACTACAGTACAAATCAGCTTGGGTTTCTTACTTTGCAGTTGAGCTGCCAAACTGAAAATTGTCATTTGCAGCAAGCTCCGGTCGATTGCCCGTTCACCTTCTCAGAGCGCACGTTCATCCTCTCCAGCACAGCATCCGCGCTTCGTGCCGCCTTCTGATACTGCAATACCCACCAAAAGAGGTACATAGTAGCAATAAGTTCAATAGCCGACGGTGGTATATGAGTGCGCAATGCTTCAAATTCCGTGAAATGATTACAGAGTTACCCTAATCTGCTAAAATTTATCAATTAATGAATAAATATACTATTGTTCCGTGGCCAATCTTGTTTCTGCTTAACAGATAAAAGATCGGATCCACCAATTTATTTGACAACTCCACTCACAAGGTCTGGGTCACTCTCAAAGAAGTCATCCTTGCTCAAGACATCAAGTGTCAGGGTCCAGGTAAATCAAGTTGGCTTGTGAACACAAGACTACCAGGAATGATATGTCTTCCAATGCTGACACAATATTTCATGTTGCTCAAGATGCAGACAACTTCAGATCCCAAGAGATTGGCACCGCTGCGGTCATACGCTGACAGGTACAATGATGATTCCATGGAAAGCGAGCAGACTCTGAAGAAGGGCAAGAAGTTCCTCAAGTCTCTGCTCAGTAGGCGCAAGTCTGGAAAAGAAGAACCACTGCAGGATAGTGTTCCTTAGGCTGTAAAGGATGAAATTTTTCATAGGAGTGTCCATTACAATCCTCAGTACTCTGTACTCAGTTAACTTTGTCTGATTCCTCTAATAGTAATTATTCTTTATGTTTTTCATCATTTGAAAGACGGTGCTTAAGGTGAGCCCTGGCCCTGGACATGACTTGAATTATTATTATTTTGCTCGAGAGCTAGGTGTGCTCGATGATGTTGTTGGATACATGTATCGGGTAAGGCATTAACCTTTTTCTGTCTCTTTAACAGAACTCACGTTTTCATGTTACATCAGCAGTACATTAGTTAGGCAATGTACAGTCATCAAGTTAGGCAAACTGTGGCTTGTTATGTTCTGTGCGGTTTGCCTATGCGCAGATTTAAGACTCTCATATTGCTATTAAACTAATACTTGATACGTGATGGATGGCTTGTATTTTCTAGAAACGGGTGCGATATTTTGGATCACAGTTTACCTCTAAAATCTACCTATAACAGTGGGCAACATGAGAATAACCCAAATCATGATGAACTGGCTCATGATGTCTGACAACATCCTTAAAAGTGCAGAAAGGATGGATGCACCAGAAATTATGCAAGGATCAGTTGCTTATACATCTATCATAGATCGCCTGAAATGCGGAAAACCTGGTTTTTTCTCTGTTCTGGCTAATGCTATATGTCTATATACTTATTCAGTACATATCATCCTCTATCCCTATGTTTTTGCCCCTCGATGCCGTTGCCTGGAATATGGCCTACTCTGCCTTTTGATTTTCCCTCCCCTGCAGCTAGGTATTATTCTTGAGTTCCTGGTTTTTGTTTAAACAGTTGTCTTTCCCGTCAATGGCTCGCTGAATTTAATGTATCTGCGCCGCCCATTGCCATACTGAATATATCAATCTAGTAAATGATACCGTCAAAAGGCATGTCTTAGGCTATCTAATAGCTTGCAAGAATACGCTCGCAACATTGGAGCTTCACCAGTAAGCTGAAAGTCTTGAGTTCAGCAACAACAATTCATTTTATGTTCATGTGGTCTAAGAACTACTAGTTATCTCTACCATATACTGCACTTCAGAACCAACAGCCCCATCAACTAACAGTTCATATGTCTGGCATTGGATCATCATCTGACAAAAAGGACAACACTGGAAAAAAGGACAATTGCAATGTCTAGTAATGTCAGGAAGGTGCCAATGGCAGTCGCCGGGCTCCGCTGGGACAGCATCAACAAACAAGGCAATGTGGTGGAAGCTGAATGGGCGGAGGAGGCAGGCATCGTCGCAGAGGCAGACATCCTCTCGGACAGGGGAAGAGAGATTACACGAAGGGCCGCTTGCATGTCAGTTTACATGGGGATACGAGGGTTTGGCGAGTAATTCTGGAGTTTGCTCCGTTCAATACCGGCGCACCAAATGGTCCTACAGGGAATTTCGGGGAAACTGAGCCCGGACGGTAAAATACTCTGCAAACCACGTCTATATTTGCCAACCAAATGAGGACTGAAGGTGCATACTGTTCTTTGCCTATCTTTTTCATTTAGCTATGCGTACAACACCGCGGATATCTCATACTACAGAAGGTACATACTATTGTTGCCTAACTATTTCTGAAGTTCAAGCTTATTAAGAATGAGAAAACAAAGAAGTTTTCCAATTTATTGCAGAGAAACAAGTCCATGGAAAAAGCCATACCAAGCTTTGGAACTCTTTTGTATGGCCAGTGGACGAGCGCATCTCATCTTACGATATCCAATTATTCAAGCTGTGCAAAACATGCACATAGCCCACCTTGGGCCATATAGCTCGATAACCAGTCTGGTAGAGTGAATTCATGATGTCCACCACTTCACTCGCACTCCAACACGAGGCTGTTTGCGTGTACTCTCTTCAAGGTTGTACGGTTTCAGACTGGTCAACAAAGCCATATGTCTAGCCACCCACTGCAACACTCTTCCTCGCGTTCACATCTCTAATGCGCCGAGCTTTGGTGATTCAGCTGCTGTTCAACTACAGCTAAAAACATGTCTTCTACAAACGTTCTGGTGGCTAGGGAAGGTCTTGTCCTGGCAATATTCCACAGTTAGTATTTAGCTCAGAAAGTGCATGCAAAATATCTTTGATTACAGTTCATATGAATACCCTGAGAGGTTTATGTTCTGAACGAATATATACCCATTTCAAAATATCTTCCTTGCCAACCTTGCTCCTTTTCTTCCACCCTCACCTCTCTCCCCCACTACATTGGCGCCATCGCCATGGCCTTAACACCTCATCCCCCCCCCCCCCCCCCCCCCCCTAAAATTCCCATGAAGTGAATCCAAGCATTCTCGAAAAAATTATTTTTTTTGTCAGCCTTGTATGAAGTTAGCTACCTCATCGCACTCGACAATATGAATTACTACTGTGTACACCTCTAAAACTAGCAAACATGGCAGATGTACAATTAGTTGCTAAATACAAGTTAGCAACAGAAACCTGGCTGTTATCGTATTTCTTCAGCAGCTATTTCTGCGCATTGTGGGATTACTACTGTTTTAATGCAGCTTAAAGCTGAACACGATGAACGGTAGCAACAGATAACAGCATAAAAAGGTTTCTTGCATAACCATGGGCAGAACCAAATGATTGATAAACTAAAATTCTGGTACATAATGGTTGAATCCAAACTTGTATAGCCTGCATACAACTCTAGGCAACCAAACTTTCAGTAACATACAAGAATGAAGCCTTTTCCAGAGCCCTCTAATCCACCACAATTCCATGCAAACTCAGTTTACAGCTAAGTGACGATGTTCATCCAAGATTGGGCAAGAACATAAGAACGGTTCGCCTCCAACTATTTTCCGATAGCACAAGGTTAAAAAGAAAAACTGAGATCCAAAGAAAAGGAAGGGTCTGAAGAAGGGTGGGTATGGTGGGGGACCTGGAGGTAGAACTTGCTGTGAGCGCGTACATGAAGAGGGGAAGTAAGTACAGCGCATCAATGCAAGGCTGGCAGTGGCGCCTCATCCCTATGAAAGTGCAGGACCCGAGGTGGTGTTGGCATCCTGCAGATTGAATCAGAAGCACACACCGGTGAATTCTTGGCCATACCTTTACCTACATCATGGGGATAAAAAGTTGAATCTTCAGTGAAGTAGTAGAGCAGATAGAAATCAAACTGGAAATAATTTTCTCACCTGTATGTAACAAGCTCCACCAATGGAACTGACAGGATAGAATACAGGAGACTCTGGCATGAGCTCGCATATCTGCTAACTCAACATAGCATCAGCAACCTCAGACATACATTCTTCAAGAACCTGTTTGTCCTGACATAGAAAATATAATTTTCAAATCAAGAGTAAATCCACCCTCGCATGCACAGCAGACCACTGAGAATGACATTGCTAAAAATGCATTCTTACGAAGGAAAGTGACTGTTTCAAAGGGATAAAATCTCAGGTGTCTGGTAGAAAAGATTGTATACCTTCCCAAATCGCATCAGAAGTCATTACCCCAAAAATTCTTACGAAGCCATTACCTCATACCACCAATGGAATTAGACTACTTGGTCAACATTTCCTTGCCCATCGAAGATCAAAAGATTCATAGACATTACACATTCTTGTGACTTTGACACATAACAAAATGAACTCAATGAAATATTGAAGGTACAAAGCAGGCCATTAAGATATCTTGTACTAGCAGGAGGGCCTTATGGCAAGAAAAGAGTTGAACCGTGCTTTCTTAGGAGTTAGTCTCATGTGCAATGCCACTAAATCCATCTAAAAAGTGATAATTTGCAGGAAGTAACTTGATGTTCTCCCGATATTTCCCTTTGCTTGAAAAAAGAGACGACAACAATGAAGTGGTTGAATCTTCAAGTGAGATGATCTTCCCATCAACTTTAGACAAATAATTTCCAGCCTTGGCAATCTCACCTTTTTCCAACAACCTTCTGATGATACAATTTATAAGACGAGAGCTGGGAGCACAACCACTCTTCTCCATCAATGAAAACATATTGTCAACTTCTTCCACTGATCCTTCTTTTAGAAGATTGTTTATCATTACGTTGTAAGTATAAGCATCAGGCATCAAACCACTGGCTGATATTGCAGCAAACAAACCTTTAGCTTCTTCTCTTCTCTGAACCTTGTACATGGCATTAATCATGGTATTGAGTGTTATGATATCAAACTTCACATTCATTGCACGTAATTCCTGGAACATGGTGATTGCTTCGCCAGCGCAATTATTTTTACAAAGTCCTCTAAGAATTATAGAGTATATGGAAACGGGCACTGTTATTCCACTTTTGACCATCTGATGAAACATTTCCTTTGCAGCAGCAGTTCTCCCAGCACGATATAAACCATCCAGTATGATGCCATATGTCACAGTTGTAGGTTTAACTCCCTTGCACGACATTTCTCTAAATAGGGTCAAACCATCATCGATCCTTCCATTTTTAAAATAGCCATCAAGAAGTGCACTATAAGTAACAGCATCAGGCTCAATTCCAACTGATACCATGGCATCAAGCAGTTTGAATGTTTTATCCATCTTGCTGACTGAGCAATATCCGTCAGTCAGTGAACTAAATTTACTGCCATTACATGTCGCTTTATTAGGCTGCGCACCATTACGAGCCATCCGCTGAAAGACTAGCTCTGCCTTGTCCATTTCTCCGGCCTTGCACAACGCATCAATTATTATGTTGTATGTCACCACAGTCGGCACAACCCCTTGCCGCATCATTTCATGGAATAGATGGCATGCCTTGTCTATTTCGCCCTCCTTAAAGAAGCCATGGATGATTGTGCTATATGCCACCACATCAGGATGGCAGCCTCCTTCTTTTGCCGCCATCTGGAGCAGGTCAAGTGCCTGCTGACTCATGCTATTTTCACACAAGCTTTTCAAAACTATGGAGTACGAGATGGCATTAGGCACACAGCCCAGCTCGGGCATCCTGTGAAGCAGTACTTTCACAGTCTCTTCTGTCCGTTTCGCGCAGCAGAGGCACTTGAGGAAGGTGGTGGCGACGATCTCGTTTGCCTTCAGGCCTGTCCTGAGGAAGCGGCCGAATAAGGCAAGCCCTAGGTCCGGGCGACGTGCGCGGCAGCAGCAGTCCATGAGGATGCCATAGGTGTGGACTGTGGGCGCCGCCACATGCGGACCGGCCTCTTCTCGGCACACACGGTTGAAGAGAGCGACGGCAAGGGCGGGGCCATCTCTGATGCAGGCGGCGGGGGACGTGGCACGGGCGAGGACGGCAAAGAAGCCGTTCATGGTGCGATCGGGGACCGGGGTGGCTTGACCGAGCAAATCGTCGAACAGGTGGTGAGCGTCTTCCGGGCTGAGCGTCCCGGCGCGAACACGCTCTATGGCGGCGACAAAAGGGGGGGGGGGGGGGGGGGGGGGGGGGGGGGGGCGTCGTGTTCATTCGTGTGCGGTGGGTGTTTGGCGTGGCGTGGATCTTTTGAGCGGGTCCCGTCTTCCGGTCGCTCAATCAAGCATTTGCCTCTGATTGTCTGTGGTTGATCCAACGTCCCCAATCAACTAGTGTTTCAAAATTTCCTTAAAAAACTAGTATTTTAAAAAAAGTCTCCAATTTCCTCATCTAAACGTGACAGATTTTTTTTCGCGGAAAAACTTCTAACCTCTTTTGGTTCATAGGATGGAATTATCATACGAATAGGAATTTTGTAGGAAATGAGATGACATATATATCAAATCCTATGAGTAGGAATAGGAAATAAGATGTCATTTGGTTGACACCAAAGGAATTTTTTCATTGAGTCTAGACTCTTTTTTATTTTCCTATGAAATGTGGAGGATAGGAACCAATCCTATATAGGAATAGAAATCCATTCTTATGAATCAAAGGGCTAAAGAAAAAAAAATCGTATAAGAATCCTATCCTCTAAAATTCCTATAAAATTCCTCTAAACCAAAGGAGACCCTAATCTATTCATCTTCAATCATGACAGTACAGCGAACACCAAAAATAAAAATTACATCCAGATCCATAGACCACCTAGCAACGACTACAAGCACTGAAGCGAGCCGAAGGCGCGCCACCGTCATCACCCCTCCATTGCGGGAGTCGGACACAACTTGTTGTAATAGATAGTCGGGAAGTCGTCATGCTAAGACCCCACAGAACTAGCGCACCAGAACAGCAACCGCTGCCGACGAAGAATAACGTAGGTTGGAAGGATTCAACCTGAAGACACACGAACGTAGACGAACAACGACGAGATCCGAGCAAATCCACCAAAGATAGATCCGCCGGAGACACACCTCCACACGCCCACCAACGATGCTAGATGCACCACTGAAACGGGGGCTAGACGGGGAGACCTTTATTCCATCTTTAGGGAGCCGCTGCCGTCTCGCCTTTCTGAGCATGACACAAACCCTAACAAGACAGGAAAAAACGACTGAAAACGAAGCCCTCCCGCCGGCCCTTGGCAGGATCCACCACGCCCCCATGGCCCTAGGGCCACCGGAGACGAGGCGGACCTGCGGCGAAGCCGGCGAGAGGCATAAACCCTAGCTTTCTTTCTTAGAGGAGGAGGAGCGACTTGGCGGCTATGCGTCCCCAAACATGGCAGATCTTTGGTGGGATGGGTGGTGGTTGGTATCAAGTTTGTGTCCAACATCTTCATTCCCGTGGTGTTCAAGCATGTGCATCGACATTGTAATGTAGTTGTTCATTGTTAGCCAAGCGCCTTTCACCGGAATTATCCCAAGGACTCCGTGTAACCTTTGCTTAATTAACAAATGTTGAAGTTTTCAAAAGTTCAAAATTTAAACCTAGCTTCCACAGCCACATGTAAAATGGTGAAAATGGACTATATTAATTCTAACCTAGCCGCCACGGCCGGAGAAAAGAGAGAGGGTGATCTGGCCTCACCCTCGTCGGCTGCTCCAGCCATGGTGATAGGAAGGTGGACCCAGGGACTTGCCCCGCGTCCGTCTATAGTTTAGGTTTTATTAATTAGGGTCTTTTGTTGTTCATGGCTTCGGCTACGGAGGTAGCGGTGGTGGTTGCGTAAGGTTCCTATAGATCTTCCTTCGATGCGGCAGCTTTCCTTCTGTTGGAGAACGTAGCAGAATTTTGAAATTTTCTACGCATCACCAAGATCAATTTATGGAGTCATCTAGCAACGAAGGAGAGAGGAGTGCATCTACATACCCTTGTAGATCACGAGCGGAAGCGTTCAAGAGAACGGGGTTGATGGAGTCGTACTCGACATGATCCAAATCACCGAAGATCCTAGCGCCGAACGGACGGCACCTCCGCGTTCAACACACGTACGGAGCGGGGACGTCTCCCGCGCCTTGATACAGCAAGGAGGAGGGAGAGGTTGAGGAAGAGGGCTCCAACAGCAGCACGACGGCGTGGTGGTGATGAAGCTGCAGTACTCCGGCAGGGCTTCGCCAAGCTCTTATGGAGGAGGAAAGGTGTTGGGGAGGGGAGGGGCTGCGTCTTGGATGTCGTATGCAGCCCTCCCCTCACCCCTCTATTTATAGGGGAAGGGGGAAGGGGGCCGACCCCCTCTAGATGAGATCTAGAGGGGGGGGGGGGGCGGCCAAGGGGAGGGGGGCTTGCCCCCCAAGCAAGGGGGCGCCCCCCTTAGGGTTTCCCCCAACCCTAGGCGCATGGGCCCTAGGGGGGTGTGGTGCCCCAGCCCACTTGGGCTGGTTCCCTTCTCCATACAGCCCATAAGGCTCTCCGGAAGAGGTGGCCCCTCCCGGTGGACCCCCGGAACCCCTCCGGTGGCCCCGGTACAATACCGATATGCCCCCGAACCTTTCCGGCGACCGTATGACAACTTCCCATATATAAATCTTTACCTCCGGACCATTCCGGAACTCCTCGTGACGTCCGGGATCTCATCCGGGACTCCGAACAACATTCGGTAATCACATACAAGTCTTCGTAACAACCCTAGCGTCACCGAACCTTAAGTGTGTAGACCCTACGGGTTCGGGAGACATGCAGACATGACCGAGACGACTCTCCGGTCAATAACCAACAACGGGATCTGGATACCCATGTTGGCTCCCACATGCTCCACGATGATCTCATCGGATGAACCACGATGTCGAGGATTCAATCAATCCGTATACAATTCCCTTTGTCAATCGGTACGTTACTTGCCCGAGACTCGATCGTTGGTATCCCAATACCTTGTTCAGTCTCATTACCAGCAAGTCACTTTACTCATACCGTAATGCATGATCCCGTGATCAAGCACTTGATCACATTGAGCTCATTATGATGATGCATTACTGAGTGGGCCCAGAGATACCTCTCCGTCATACGGAGTGACAAATCCCAGTCTCGATTCGTGCCAACCCAACAGACACTTTCGGAGATACCTGTAATGTACCTTTATAGTCACCCAGTTACGTTGTGACGTTTGTCACACCCAAGGCACTCCTACGGTATTCGGGATTTGCACAATCTCATGGTCTAAGGAAATGATACTTGACATTCAGAAAAGCTACAACAAACGAACTACACGATCTTTGAGCTAAGCTTAGGATTGGGTCTTGTCCATCACATCATTCTCCTAATGATGTGATCCCGTTATCAATGACATCCAATGTCCATAGTCAGGAAACCATGACTATCTTTTGATCAACGAGCTAGTCAACTAGAGGCTCACTAGGGACGTGTTGTGGTCTATGTATTCACACATGTATTATGATTTCCGGATAACACAATTATAGCATGAACAATAGAAAATTATCATGAACAAAGAAATATAATAATAACCATTTTATTATTGCCTCTAGGGCATATTTCCAACAGTCTCCCACTTGCACTAGAGTCAATATTCTAGTTACATTGTGATGAATCGAACACCCATGCAGTTCTAGTGTTGATCATGTTTTGCTCTAGGGAGAGGTTTAGTCAACGGATCTGCTACATTCAGGTCCGTATGTACTTTACAAATCTCTATGTCTCCATTTTGAACACTTTCACGAATGGAGTTGAAGCGACGCTTGATATGCCTGGTCTTCCTGTGAAACCTGGGCTCCTTGGCAAGGGCAATAGCTCTAGTGTTATCACAGAAGAGAGTCATCGGGCCCAACGCATTGGGTATGACTCCTAGGTCGGTAATGAACTCCTTCACCCAGACTACTTCTTGTGTTGCCTCCGAGGCTGCCATGTACTCCGCTTCACATGTAGATCCCGCCACAATGCTTTGCTTGCAACTGCACCAGCTTACTGCCCCATCATTCAAAATATACACGTATCCGATTTGTGACTTAGAGTCATCCAGATCTGTGTCGAAGCTAGCATTGACGTAACCCTTTACGACGAGCTCTTCGTCATCTCCATAAACGAGAAACATTTCCTTGGTCCTTCTCAGGTACTTCAGGATATTCTTGACCGCTCTCCAGTGTTCCATGTCGGGATTACTTTGGTACCTTCCTACCAAACTTACGGCAAGGTTTACATCAGGTCTGGTACACAACATAGCATACATGATAGACCCTATGGCCGAGGCATAGGGGACGACACTCATCTTTTCTCTATCTTCTGCCGTGGTCGGGCATTGAGCCGTGCTCAATCTCGTACCTTGCAATACAGGCAAGAACCCCTTCTTTGACTGATCCATTTTGAACTTCTTCAATATCTTGTCAAGGTACGTACTCTGTAAAAGACCAATGAGGCGTCTCGATCTATCTCTATAGATCTTGATGCCTAATATATAAGCAGCTTCTCCAAGGTCCTTCATTGAAAAACACTTGTTCAAGTAGGCCTTTATGCTTTCCAAGAATTCTATATCATTTCCCATCAACAGTATATGTCATCCACATACAATATGAGAAATGCTACAGAGCTCCCACTCACTTTTTTGTAAATGCAGGCTTCTCCATAAGTCTGCATAAACCCAAACGCTTTAATCATCTCATCAAAACGAATGTTCCAACTTCGAGATGCTTGCACCAGCCCATAAATCGAGCGTTGGAGCTTGCACACCTTGTCAGCATTCTTAGGATCGACAAAACCTTCCGGCTGCATCATATACAATTCTTCCTTAAGGAAACCATTTAGGAATGCCGTTTTGGCATCCATTTGCCATATCTCATAATCATAGAATGCGGCAATTGCTAACATGATTCGGATGGACTTCAGCTTTGCTACGGGTGAGAAAGTCTCATCGTAGTCAACCCCTTTGTAACGCCCCATATGTAACTTTCCCAATTTGTACTCCAACTCTTGCCGTTTCCGGCATTAAGTTAAATTTATTCCTCGGGTTCGGGTCTTTGTCTCCGTGTGTTGTTTTCGTTTTCGTGCATCTCATATCATGTCATCACGTGCATTGCATTTGCATACATGTTCATCTCATGCATTCGAGCATTTTCCCCGTTGTCCGTTTTACATTCCGGCGCTTCGTTCTCCTCCGGTGGCCAATTCTAGCTTTCTTTCGTGTGTGGGGATTAAACATTTCCGGATTGGACCGAGACTTGAAATGTGGCCTTGGTTTACTACCGGTAGACTGCCTGTCAAGTTTCGGGTCATTTGGACTTCGTTTGATACTCCAACGGTTAACCGAGGGACCGAAAAGGCCTCGTGTGTGTTGCAGCCCAACACCCCTCCAATTTGGCCCAAAACCCACCAAACTCTGCTCCATCGTCTCGGTCGTTCGATCACGATCGTGTGGGTGAAAACCGCACCTCATTTGGACTCTCCTAGCTCCCTCTATGCCTATAAATATCACCCCCTCCGAAAATCCCGGGTCATTCCACCCCTAACCTAGCTCCCCACTCCTCCGCGCGGCCGGACAACGTCCGCCCGCCGCCGGACATCCCGCCGCCACCAATCTGTCGCCGCCACGTGGCAACCGCGGCCGTCCCCGTGCCGAGGCCCGCGGAGCCCAATCCGGGCCCCCGCGGCCCGTTCCTGTCGCCGCCGCGCCCGAGGGACGCCGCTCGTCCGCGCCGCCCGGCCCCGTCGTCTTCTTGCGCTCCGGTGGCCGGAGCCACCGCGCGCCGCCGCCAGCCCTCGCCGAAACTTCGCCGGCACGCCACCCGACGCCACCCGCCGCCCCTCGTCGCCCGGCGGCCACCGCGCTCCTCGCCGGCGGCCCCCGCGCTCCTCCGCGCCGGGAAACGAGCTCCACCGGCGCCGGCCTCCTCCTCTCTTCGCGCCGGCGAGCTCCACCGCGCCGGCGCCGTCGAACCTCGCCACCGCGACCTCGGATGAATAGTAACCGCCGCCGTGAACAGTGTTTGCTACAGTGCTGGATCTAGATCTGGGTTGACCCCCTCTCCCCGAAACCCTAATTCCATCATTTTTTATGCAATCTTTGTCGCATCATATCTTTGCACCCGTGGCTCCGTTTTGGGCATATGATATATCAAAATCTTCGTCTCGACGAGTACATCATTTCATTCCATTGCATCATTTGCATTTGAGGTCATCTTGGTGCCCAAAATGCTGTTGGAAGGAGGCATCATGAGTTAAATTGCAGATCCGTTAGCTCTACATTGACTTTTGTCATTTTTGCCATGATTATTGTGTGCATGATATGCCTGTGCCCCTTTGGGATGAATTGTTAAGCATGTTGTCTTATTTATAGAGGTGCCTCCCTTGCATTTTTAGGATGTGTGTGTTGTCTTGTGCAAGCTTGCAAAGAGGGGTACCTGAGTTTGCTGATTTCAGGGACTTAGTGAAAATCACTAAGTCTGGGATGTTTTAGTTCACGATGCTATATGTCCAGCTTGTTTCCTAGTGATCCGTGCCTCTTTTGGGGATGATCTGTAAGAGTGATTTGTTATGCTTGTTGTGCTTAATCCATCCATGTCTTTACTTGTTATGTTGGAGTACCCTAGGTTGACTCAATCGAGCTCAACTTTTGCATAGTTGTTAATTTGGGCAGATCGTGAACTCTTTTGCGATTTTGCCGGAGCTATTGCTAGTGATCCATGCATGCTATGCCATTGTTCTTGCCATGTCTAGCTAGCATTTTATGCCTTCTTTATGGATATATGCTTGCCTTGCCATGACTTGCACCGTAGTGAGAGCATCGAGCTCGTTTACATGCCTCCGTGAGTTATAATTTCAGCATGTCCCAGTTTTCACTAAGTCTGAAAACTGATTGTGTTTCATCGATGTTCGTGTGCTTGTTAGACTATTTTGTGAACCCTTTTGGCCCCAGGTCATTTTGGGTGTTTTGTTAAGCTTGTTGAGTAGCTCCATGCCATGCTCTTACTTGCCATGTTCAGGTTATGCTTCATGTTGTTTTGCTGCTCCGAAGAGAGCATCGTGGTCTGAAATTTTAGACTAGCGTTAATTTCGCCAAGTCTGAAATCTGTTTTGCTTATTCAGTTTTGCCATGCTTGTTTGAAGCCCTTAATGGATGAATTTGCCTCTGCCTCAGTCCTGGTGATTTGTTAAGCTTCTTGTGTAAATCCCTTCCATGCAATTTGTTTTCATGTTTGGTGGCTGTAGCATGTTCATTTTGTTGCATTTAGGAGCCTACTTGCTGTAAATCGCAGATCGGTTCGTTTCGTAAATCGCTTGCCATTTCCAAACCGTAGCTCCGATTGCCATGATCTTTATATCGTTTTCAGGGGATTTCTTCCCCTCTATCCAGTGGCACACTTGGTTTTCCAAGTTGAGGCCAGGTTCATGTATTTCCTGTCATGTCTTGCATTTTGCATCCCGCATCGCATCCCGCATAGCATATCATCTTTGCATATTATTGGTTGCCCTTGCACGTGGTTGATTGTATCCTTGTTGCTTGTTTGTGTTGTTGGGTAGAGCCGGGAGACAAGTTCGCTAATGAGGAGCCCGTTGAGTTTGCTTTTGAGGATCTAGTCAACTCTGATAATTGTGCAGGCAAGATGATCATACGCTCGAAATCACTACTATCTTTGCTAAGCTAGTTTGCTCGCTCTTTTGCTTTGCCAATGCTACGATGCCTACCACTTGCTTGTCAGCCTCCCAATTGCCATGATTGAGCCTCTAACCCACCTTTATCCTAGCAAACCGTTGATTGGCTATGTTACCGCTTTGCTCAGCCCCTTCTTATAGCGTTGCTAGTTGCAGGTGAAGATTGGAGCCGTTCCTTGTTGGAACATTTATTTACTTGTTGGGATATCATTATATTGCTATGTTATCTTTATTCATCTATATACTTGGTAAAGGGTGGAAGGCTCGGCCTCTCGCCTAGTGTTTTGTTCCACTCTTGCCGCCCTAGTTTCCGTCATATCGGTGTTATGTTCCCGGATTGTTGCGTCCCTTACGCGGTTGGGCTATATGGGAACCCCTTGATAGTTCGCCTTGATTAAAGCTTTTCCAGCAATGCCCAACATTGGTTTTACCTTTTTCCACCTAGCCTCTTTTTCCCTTGGGTTTCCGGAGCCCGAGGGTCATCTTTATTTTAGCCCCCACGGGCCAGTGCTCCTCTGAGTGTTGGTCCCATCGAGCGATGTCCGGGGCTACCAGGGGCAACTCTGGGCTGGCCTACCGGACATCGGGCTCATCTGAGTGTGCCCTGAGAATGAGATATGTGCAGCTCCTATCGGGATTTGTCGGCACATTCGGGCGGTGTTGCTGGACTAGTTTTGACCTGTCGAATCATCTTGTTGTACCGGGATACCGAGTCTGATCGGTGTGTCTTGGGTGGAGGTCTATTCCTTCGTTGACCGTGAGAGCTTGTTATGGGCTAAGTTGGGACCCCCCTGCAGGGATTGATCTTTCGAAAGCCGTGCCCGCGGTTATGGGCAGATGGGAATTTGTTAACGTCCGGTTGTAGGTAACTTGAACCTTAAATAATTAAAATGAATCAACTGAGTGTGTTGCCGTGATGGCCTCTTCTCGGCGGAGTCCGGGAAGTGGACACGGCGTTGGAGTTATGCTTGCGTAGACTGCTCTCTAGTTTTCCGCTCGTGCTTTGCCTCCTCTTCTCGCTCTCCTTTGCGAATAAGTTAGCCACCATACATGCTAGTCGCTTGCTGCAGCTGCACTTATACATTACCCCTCTCCTACCTATTAAGCTTAAGTAGTCTTGATCGCGAGGGTGCGAGATTGCTGAGTCCCTGTGGCTCACAGATTACTATTACACCAGATGCAGGGACAGATGATACCTCTCCGGATGGCGCGCTCGAGCTGAAGTGGGAGTACGACGAGGACTCTCAGCGTTACTATGTGTCTTTTCTTGATGATCAGTAGGGATGCCTATTCGGGGTTAGATTCAGGGCCTAGTCGCTTGTAGGGGGTCTTTTCTATTTTGGCGCCGTAGTCGGGCCATGAGTGATTGTATGATGGATGTTATTTATGTACTTTGATGTGACGTGGCGAGTGTAAGCCAACTATGCTATTATTCCCCTTTATATTATATATGTACATGGGTTGTGTAATGATTCCCGACTTGCGACATTGCTTTCAATGCGGCTATGCCTCTAAGTCATGCCTCGACACGTGGGAGATATAGCCGCATCGAGGGCGTTACAAGTTGGTAATCAGAGCCTTCCCCGACCTTAGGAGCCCCCATTGCTTGATCATTTTTAGCAGCCGAGTTGTGTCTAGAAAAATGTTTTGAGTCCTTAGGAATTATATATCGGAGAGCTTCGGAATTCTTTTTACTTCCCAGTCTCCTCATCGCTCTGGTAAGGCATCCTGACGTAGAGTTTTGACTCTTCTCTTCTCAAATTTCACTAAATTTTTTTTAGGATCACGCGAGTATCTTGGTTTTGTTCCGATGGCTTATGATGAGAATACTGTCTTGGTGCCTCCTATCAGGGGTTTAGTGGAAGTGTCCCGGGGAGTTGAGCTCTGAGGTGTTGTCATCATAATTCTATCGTTGCAATTCTGGCATACTTGAGATATGTGCGCGACATCAAAAATCTCCTTTATGCAGTTCGTTGGTGAGATAACCTCGACGCCACCCAGTACTGGGGCGGGAGTTCGGGAGTATCGCCATAACTCGTATAACGGATGCTTTTCGAAGGTTGAGATAGATGGTTTCCGAAGGTTTCTTGGTTATGTGTTGAAGGATGGATGCAGCTGGATGTAGGATTTGCTAGCTTGGGTGAGATATTATGCTTCCCCTGTATCCCCAACACCTGATTGCATAACCGGAAAGTTTCGGGAGTTTCATAAGTGGGAATTCAAGTAGCTCTTAGGATATCTTTCCAACAGATGTGTGATATGAAATTGGGGTTCGACGTCTAGTGGTTCGCCTATTCACGGTCGATTTTACAGTGGTCTCGTTGTGTCTTAAAGAGTCCTTGGCTATGCTGACTCGGGGACACTTCGTATGTCATGTGCACTGCCTTGTACATGATGGTGCTGTACGGTCGAGCCCGTGTAGGTCCTACCACGAAAACTTCGGACGAAATTTCTATCATGTGTTTGTTCCGGCTTATTCCGCAAGCCAACCCTTGGTTTTATTTTCGAGTTGTGTTATTCGTTCTGCTTCGACGTCACATGTTGATTCCACCCCTCGTTGATGTACCTCTTCTACCTGATTCTTCGTGGCTTCGCAATTTAGGAATATGTGACCACTTCAAGAGAAGTGCATTCGTTCATTTTGTTCGGATGTGAAGACTTTATGTTGCAATTTTCATTCCATTGGATTCACCTTCAATATTTCTCTATTTGTGTGCTAACGGTGGTCAACCTCTTCAGGATGGCTCCCACTAAGAGCACCAGTCAGAACCAGAATCAAGATCCGCCGCCACCTCCGCCTCCTCCGGAAGCATGGCAAGCTGTGATGGCCGCTACTAATGCAAATACACAGCTGATCATGCAAATCATCCAAGAGCAGAATCAAAGCAGTCAAGCGAATCAAGGCAACAACCAGAACCATTTTGCAACTCTGAACCAGTTCCTCGCAAATGGTCCAAAGACGTTCAGCAACTGCGTTGAGGCTACCGATGCTGATGATTTGTTAGTCGATCTGGGCAAGCATTTTGAATGCAGCAACGTCAGACCTGAAGATTTCGTCAAGTTCGCGTCTTTTCAGCTCAAGGATCAGGCCGCAGAGTGGTTTCAGCAGTACCGAGATTCCAGAGGTGGACGTTTGATCACTTGGGATGATTTCCGTCGTGATTTCCGAGCTCATCACATCCCTCAAAGTGTGACTGAAAGCAAACATGAAGAATTCCGCAATCTGAAGCAAGGCTCTTTGTCTGTCTATGACTACAACAAGTTGTTCCAGAAGCTCGCCCGTTTTGCCAAGCAGGATGTTCCTGATGAGAAGAGCATGATCTATCAGTTCAGAGGTGGTCTCCGTGAAGAAATTCAGCTCGCTCTTGTCCTCTTCGAGCCGCTGAGATACGATGAGTTCTACAACATGGCACTGAAGCAAGAGGCTACTCAGTTGAGGTGTGATGCTTCTAGGAAGCGAGTCAGAGACACTACGCCTTCTTCTTCTACTCAAGTGGCCAAGCAACAGAAGTATTGGCTTCCTTCTCCTCCGTTCCGTCAGCCGTATCAGCAGAAGAACAAAGGTGGCAGTGGTTCATCCCACCCACCCAACCCAGGCTTTCAGAACAAGACTTCGTCTCAAGCTTCAAGATCGAGTGCTCCGTACCACCGTACGCTCTCAGAGGTCACGTGCAACAAGTGCCAACAGAAGGGTCACTACGCCAACAAGTGTTTCAACCAGAGGCGTCTTCCTCCTCCTCCTCCTGTCAGGTCGGCAAGTACAGCTGTGGTCAAGCATAACCCCAAGTCCGCCAAGGTCAACTTGATGAACGCAGCTCAGGCAGAGGATTCTTTAGATGTCATCATGGGTAACCTTCCTGTTAATGATATTCCTGCAAAAGTTCTTTTTGATACGGGTGCATCGCATTGTTTCATCTCGAGGCCATTTGTTTCTAAGCATGAGTTGCCCTTGCAAGATTTGCCTAGGCAGTTGTCTGTTGTTTCTCCGGGCAAATTCATGAATGCAAGCGCTATTGTTCCGGATATTTCTATCACGTTGGGCGATTACAAGTTTCTCTCTTCTCCGGTGGTTCTTGGTAATTCTGATATCGATCTTATTCTTGGGATGGACTGGCTCTCTAAACACAAGGCTCACCTCGATTGTGCAGCCAGGCAGATTCAACTGACTCATTCGTCTGAGGATGTAATTGTCTTTGCTGCTCGGGATAATACCATCCGGTTGTTCTCTCTCAATGAGAAGGGTGAATTGGATGCTATTTCGCAGATTCCGGTTGCTTGTGAGTATCAAGACGTCTTCCCAGAAGAACTCCCAGCCATGCCTCCAAACCGGCCGGTTGAATTTGTTATTGAACTTGAGCCCGGTACGGAACCTGTGTGCAAACATCCCTACAAGCTCGGCCCCGAAGAGTTGAAGGAGTTGAAGAAACAACTCGATGTTCAAGAAAGAATGGGTCTCATTCGGCCTAGTACTTCTCCGTGGGGTTGTGGTGTTCTTTTTGTGAAGAAGAAGGATGGAACGGACCGACTTTGTGTTGATTATCATCCATTGAACAAGAAGACCATCAAGAACAAATACCCACTTCCCAACATTAATGAGCTGTTTGAACAACTCAAGGGTGCCCAAGTATTCTCCAAGCTTGACCTCCGTATGGGTTATCATCAAATTCGCATTCGTGAGCAAGATATTCCCAAGACGGTGTTCAGAACAAGCTATGGGTCATATGAATACACTGTCATGTCTTTTGGCCTCGCCAACGCTCCTCCGACGTTCTCTCGCATGATGAACTTCATCTTCAACCCCTACACCAATGACTTCGTTCTGGTCTATCTCGACGACATTCTGGTTTTCTCGAAGAACAAGGAAGATCATGCCAAACACTTGCGTTTGGTTCTTGACAAGCTCAGGGAACATCAGTTCTACGCCAAGTTCTCCAAGTGTGAATTTTGGCTCGATGAGGTTCTTTATCTTGGCCATATCATCTCTGCCAAGGGCATTTCCGTGGATCCTGAGAAGGTGTATGCAATTGTTAATTGGGAACCTCCTCAGAACGTGAAGCAACTTCGTAGCTTCCTCGGTCTCGCAAGTTACTGCCGAAGATTCGTTGAAAACTTTTCCAAGATCGCGAAGCCTCTCTCAAATCTTCTTCAGAAGCACGTCAAGTACGTTTGGTCTCCGGAGTGTGATATTGCTTTCAGCGCTTTGAAAGAGAAATTGATCACTGCTCCAGTTCTAACTCCGCCTGATGAAACCAAGCCGTACGAGGTCTTTTGCGATGCCTCTCTCCAAGGTCTAGGTGCTGTACTGATGCAAGAGAAAAAAGTTGTTGCTTATACCTCTCGCCAGTTGAAGCCTAATGAGAAGAACTACCCCACTCATGATCTTGAGTTGGCGGCAGTTGTGCACGCTTTGTTGACTTGGAGACATCTTCTCTTGGGAAGGAAAGTGGACATTTTCACTGATCACAAGAGTCTCAAGTACATCTTCACCCAGCCTAATCTCAACCTCAGGCAGACTCGATGGGTCGAAATGATTCAAGAGTACAATCCGAGTATCGAGTATACTCCAGGCAAGCTAATGTGATTGCTGACGCTTTGAGCAAAAAAGCATATTGCAACAGTCTGATTCTCAAGCCTTATCAACCCGAGCTTTGTGAAGCTTTCCGCAAACTTAATCTGCAAGTTGTTCCTCAAGGTTTCCTCGCCAACCTTCAAGTCTCTCCTACCTTGGAAGACCAGATTCGCCAAGCCCAGCTTCTTGATTCTATGGTGAAATGGGTGAAGATTGGTATTGCAAAGAGTCAGTCCAAGTACAAGTGCTACCGACTTGATGACAAGGACACTCTCTTCTTCGAGGATCGAATTGTTGTGCCCAAAGGTGAACTTCGTAAAGTGATCATGAACGAGGCTCACAACTCTCTCCTCTCCATCCATCCTAGTAGCACGAAGATGTATCAAGATCTGAAGCAAACTTATTGGTGGACCCGAATGAAGCGCGAGATCGCTCAATTCGTGAATGAATGTGATGTCTGCAGAAGAGTGAAGGCAGAACACCAAAGGCCAGCAGGTCTCCTCCAACCTCTTGCCATTCCAGAATGGAAGTTTGACCACATTGAAATGGACTTCGTGACTGGGTTTCCAAAGTCCAAGCGTGGCAATGATGCTATATTCGTTGTCATCGACAAGCTCACCAAAGTGGCTCACTTTTTGCCTATCAAAGAGTCAATCACTGCAGCTCAATTGGCGGAACTCTATACCTCTCGAATTGTCTCTCTGCACGGTATTCTTCAAGTGATATCTTCAGACCGTGGCAGCATCTTTACCTCCAAGTTTTGGGATTCTTTTCAGAAGGCCATGGGCACCAACATTCGCTTCAGCACTGCTTTCCATCCTCAAACAAGCGGTCAAGTCGAGCGTGTCAACCAGATTCTGGAAGATATGCTCAGAGCTTGTGTTATCTCCTTCGGCATGAAGTGGGAGGATTGTCTTCCTTATGCTGAATTCTCGTACAACAACAGTTTTCAAGCAAGTTCGGGCAAGGCCCCATTTGAAATTCTGTATGGTAGGAAGTGCCGTACACCTCTCAACTGGTCTGAAACCGGTGAACGTCAGCTGCTGGGTAATGACCTGATCACAGAGGCAGAAGAAATGTGCAAGGTCATTCGTGATAACCTCAAAGCAGCCCAATCCCGCCAGAAGAGCTACTATGATAGCAAGCACCGTGATTTGGCTTTCGAGATCGGAGATCATGTCTACCTCCGCGTCTCTCCTATGAAAGGGACTCGTCGCTTCGGTATCAAAGGGAAGCTTGCCCCCAGATACGTCGGGCCTTTCAAGATCGTCAGCAAGAGAGGCGACCTCGCCTATCAACTCGAGCTTCCTGCAAACTTTGCCAATGTTCATGATGTGTTCCATGTCTCCCAACTCCTAAAGTGCTTCAAGACGCCTGAACGCACAGTCAACTTCGAGGACATTGAGCTCCAAGAAGATCTCTCCTATCGTGAGCACCCAGTTGAAATCCTGGAAGAGACTGTGCGCAGAACTCGCAACAAGTCAATCAAATTTCTCAAAGTCAAGTGGTCACACCATTCCGACCGTGAAGCTACCTGGGAACGCGAGGATCACCTCCGTTCTGAGTACCCGGAGTTCTTTCAGTCCTAGATCTCGGGACAAGATCTTTTCGTAGTGGTGGAGTGTTGTAACGCCCCATATGTAACTTTCCCAATTTGTACTCCAACTCTTGCCGTTTCCGGCATTAAGTTATATTTATTCCTCGGGTTCGGGTCTTTGTCTCCGTGTGTTGTTTTCGTTTTCATGCATCTCATATCATGTCATCACGTGCATTGCATTTGCATACATGTTCATCTCATGCATTCGAGCATTTTCCCCGTTGTCCGTTTTGCATTCCGGCGCTTCGTTCTCCTCCGGTGGCCATTCTAGCTTTCTTTCGTGTGTGGGGATTAAACATTTCCGGATTGGACCAAGACTTGCCATGTGGCCTTGGTTTACTACCGGTAGACCGCCTGTCAAGTTTCGGGTCATTTGGACTTCGTTTGATACTCCAACGGTTAACCGAGGGACCGAAAAGGCCTCGTGTGTGTTGCAGCCCAACACCCCTCCAATTTGGCCCAAAACCCACCAAACTCTGCTCCATTGTCTCGGTCGTTCGATCACGATCGTGTGGGCGAAAACCGCACCTCATTTGGACTCTCCTAGCTCCCTCTATGCCTATAAATATCACCCCCTCCGAAAATCCCGGGTCATTCCACCCCTAACCTAGCTCCCCACTCCTCCGCGCGGCCGGACAACGTCCGCCCGCCGCCGGACATCCCGCCGCCACCAATCTGTCGCCGCCACGTGGCAACCGCGGCCGTCCCCGTGCCGAGGCCCGCGGAGCCCAATCCGGGCCCCCGCGGCCCGTTCCTGTCGCCGCCGCGCCCGAGGGACGCCGCTCGTCCGCGCCGCCCGGCCCCGTTGTCTTCTTGCGCTCCGGTGGCCGGAGCCACCGCGCGCCGCCGCCAGCCCTCGCCGGAACTTCGCCGGCATGCCACCCGACGCCACCCGCCGCCCTCGTCGCCCGGCGGCCACCGCGCTCCTCGCCGGCGGCCCCCGCGCTCCTCCGCGCCGGGAACCGAGCTCCACCGGCGCCGGCCTCCTCCTCTCTTCGCGCCGGCAAGCTCCACCGCGCCGGCGCCGTCGAACCTCGCCACCGCGACCTCGGATGAACAGTAACCGCCGCCGTGAACAGTGTTTGTTACAGTGCTGGATCTAGATCTGGGTTGACCCCCTCTCCCCGAAACCCTAATTCCATCATTTTTATGCAATCTTTGTCGCATCATATCTTTGCACCCGTGGCTCCGTTTTGGGCATATGATATATCAAAATCTTCGTCTCGACGAGTACATCATTTCATTCCATTGTATCATTTGCATTTGAGGTCATCTTGGTGCCCAAAATGCTGTTGGAAGGAGGCATCATGAGTTAAATTGCAGATCCGTTAGCTCTACATTGACTTTTGTCATTTTTGCCATGATTATTGTGTGCATGATATGCGTGTGCCCCTTTGGGATGAATTGTTAAGCATGTTGTCTTATTTCCAGAGGTGCCTCCCTTGCATTTTTAGGATGTGTGTGTTGTCTTGTGCAAGCTTGCAAAGAGGGGTACCTGAGTTTGCTGATTTCAGGGACTTAGTGAAAATCACTAAGTCTGGGATGTTTTAGTTCACGATGCTATATGTCCAGCTTGTTTCCTAGTGATCCGTGCCTCTTTTGGGGATGATCAGTAAGAGTGGTTTGTTATGCTTGTTGTGCTTAATCCATCCAAGTCTTGACTTGTTATGTTGGAGCATCCGAGGTTGACTCAATCGAGCTCAACTTTTGCATAGTTGTTAATTTGGGCAGATCGTGAACTCTTTTGCGATTTTGCCGGAGCTATTGCTAGTGATCCATGCATGCTATGCCATTGTTCTTGCCATGTCTAGCTAGAATTTTGTGCCTTCTTTATGGACATATGCTTGCCTTGCCATGACTTGCACCGTAGTGAGAGCATCGAGCTCGTTTACATGCCTCCATGAGTTATAATTTCAGCATGTCCCAGTTTTCACTAAGTCTGAAAACTGATTATGTTTCATCGATGTTCGTGTGCTTGTTAGACTATTTTGTGAACCCTTTTGGCCCCAGGTCATTTTGGGTGTTTTGTTAAGCTTGTTGAGTAGCTCCATGCCATGTTCAGGTTATGCTTCATGTTGTTTTGCTGCTCCGAAGAGAGCATCGTGGTCTGAAATTTCAGACTAGCATTAATTTCGCTAAGTCTGAAATCTGTTTTGCTTATTCAGTTTTGCCATGCTTGTTTGAAGCCCTTAATGGATGAATTTGCCTATGCCTCAGTCCTGGTGATTTGTTAAGCTTCTTGTGTAAATCCCTGCCATGCAATTTGTTTTCATGTTTGGTGGCTGTAGCATGTTCATTTTGTTGCATTTAGGAGCCTACTTGCTGTAAATCGCAGATCGGTTCGTTTCGTAAATCGCTTGCCATTTCCAAACCGTAGCTCCGATTGCCATGATCTTTATATCGTTTTCAGGGGATTTCTTCCCCTCTATCCAGTGGCACACTTGGTTTTCCAAGTTGAGGCCAGGTTCATGCATTTCCTGTCACGTCTTGCATTTTGCATCCCGCATCGCATCCCGCATAGCATATCATCTTTGCATATTATTGGTTGCCCTTGCACGTGGTTGATTGTATCCTTGTTGCTTGTTTGTGTTGTTGGGTAGAGCCGGGAGACGAGTTCGCTAATGAGGAGCCCGTTGAGTTTGCTTTTGAGGATCCAGTCAACTCTGATAACTGTGCAGGCAAGATGATCATACCCTCGAAATCACTACTATCTTTGCTAAGCTAGTTTGCTCGCTCTTTTGCTTTGCCAATGCTACGATGCCTACCACTTGCTTGTCCGCCTCCCAATTGCCATGATTGAGCCTCTAACCCACCTTTGTCCTAGCAAACCGTTGATTGGCTATGTTACCGCTTTGCTCAGCCCCTTCTTATAGCGTTGCTAGTTGCAGGTGAAGATTGGAGCCGTTCCTTGTTGGAACATTTATTTACTTGTTGGGATATCATTATATTGCTATGTTATCTTTATTCATCTATATACTTGGTAAAGGGTGGAAGGCTCGGCCTCTCGCCTAGTGTTTTGTTCCACTCTTGCCGCCCTAGTTTCCGTCATATCGGTGTTATGTTCCCGGATTGTTGCGTCCCTTACGCGGTTGGGCTATATGGGAACCCCTTGATAGTTCACCTTGATTAAAGCTTTTCCAGCAATGCCCAACATTGGTTTTACCTTTTGCCACCTAGCCTCTTTTTCCCTTGGGTTTCCGGAGCCCGAGGGTCATCTTTATTTTAGCCCCCACGGGCCAGTGCTCCTCTGAGTGTTGGTCCCACCGAGCGATGTCCGGGGCTACCAGGGGCAACTCTGGGCTGGCCTACCCGACGTCTGGCTCATCTGAGTGTGCCCTGAGAACGAGATATGTGCAGCTCCTATCGGGATTTGTCGGCACATTCGGGCGGTGTTGCTGGACTAGTTTTGACCTGTCGAATCATCTTGTTGTACCGGGATACCGAGTCTGATCGGTGTGTCTTGGGTGGAGGTCTATTCCTTCGTTGACCGTGAGAGCTTGTTATGGGCTAAGTTGGGACCCCCCTGCAGGGATTGATCTTTCGAAAGCCGTGCCCGCGGTTATGGGCAGATGGGAATTTGTTAACGTCCGGTTGTAGATAACTTGAACCTTAAATAATTAAAATGAATCAACTGAGTGTGTTGCCGTGATGGCCTCTTCTCGGCGGAGTCCGGGAAGTGGACACGGCGTTGGAGTTATGCTTGCGTAGACTGCTCTCTATTTTTCCGCTCGTGCTTTGCCTCCTCTTCTCGCTCTCCTTTGCGAATAAGTTAGCCACCATACATGCTAGCCGCTTGCTGCAGCTCCACTTATACATTACCCCTCTCCTACCTATTAAGCTTAAATAGTCTTGATCGCGAGGGTGCGAGATTGCTGAGTCCCTGTGGCTCACAGATTACTATTACACCAGATGCAGGGACAGATGATACCTCTCCGGATGGCGCGCTCGAGCTGAAGTGGGAGTACGACAAGGACTCTCAGCGTTACTATGTGTCTTTTCCTGATGATCAGTAGAGATGCCTATTCGGGGTTAGATTCAGGGCCTAGTCGCTTGTTGGGGGTCTTTTCTATTTTGGCGCCGTAGTCGGGCCATGAGTGATTGTATGATGGATGTTATTTATGTACTTTGATGTGACGTGGCGAGTGTAAGCCAACTATGCTATTATTCCCCTTTATATTATATATGTACATGGGTTGTGTAATGATTCCCGACTTGCGACATTGCTTTCAATGCGGCTATGCCTCTAAGTTGTGCCTCGACACGTGGGAGATATAGCCGCATCGAGGGCGTTACACCCTTGAACTTGTCGATAACCCTTAGCGACAAGCCGAGCTTTATAGATGGTCACATTACCATCCGCGTCTGTCTTCTTCTTAAAGATCCATTTATTTTCTATGGCTCGCCGATCAACGGGCAAGTCAGTCAAAGTCCATACTTCATTTTCATACATGGATCCTATCTCGGATTTCATGGCTTCCAGCCATTTGTCGGAATCTGGGCCCGCCATCGCTTCTTCATAGTTTGAAGGTTCACCGTTGTCTAACAACATGATTTCCAAGACATGGTTGCCGTACCACTCTGGTGCGGAACGTGCCCTTGTGGACCTATGAAGTTCAGTAGCAACTTGATCTGAAGTTTCATGATCATCGTCATGAACTTCCTCTCTAGTCGGTGCAGGCACCTTAGGATCATTTTCTTGAGCTGCGCCACTTACCGGTTCAAGAGGTAATACTTCATCAAGTTCTACCTTCCTCCCACTTATTTCTTTCGAGAGAAACTCTTTCTCTAGAAAGGACCCATTCTTGGCAACGAAGATCTTGCCTTCGGATCTGAGGTAGAAGGTATACCCAACAATTTCTTTAGGGTATCCTATGAAGACGCATTTTTCCGATTTGGATTTGAGCTTTTCAGGTTGAAGTTTCTTGACATAAGCATCGCATCCCCAAACTTTTAGAAACGACAGCTTAGGTTTCTTCCCAAACCATAATTCATACGGTGTCGTCTCAACGGATTTTTGACGGAGCCCTATTTAAAGTGAATGCGGCAGTCTCTAAAGCATAGCCCCAAAATGATAGCGGTAAATCGGTAAGAGACATCATAGATCGCACCATATCTAATAGAGTGCGATTACGACGTTCGTACACACCATTACGCTAAGCTGTTCTAGGCGGCGTGAGTTGTGAAACTATTCCACATTTTGTTAAGTGTGTGCCAAATTCGTGACTCAAGTATTCTCCCCCACGATCTGATTGCAAGAACTTGATTTTCCTATCACGTTGATTCTCAACCTCACTCTGAAATTCCTTGAACTTTTCAAAGGTCTCAGACTTGTGTTTCATTAAGTAGACATACCCATATCTACTCAAGTCATCAGTGAGGGTGAGAACCTAACGATAGCCACTGCGAGCCTCAACACTCATTGGACCGCACACATCAGTATGTATGATTTCCAATAAGTTGGTTGCTCGCTCCATTGTTCCTGAGAGCGGAGTCTTGGTCATTTTACCCATGAGGCATGGTTCGCACGTGTCAAATGATTCGTAATCAAGAGACTCTAAAAGTCCATCTGCATGGAGCTTCTTCATGCATTTGACACCTATGTGACCAAGGCGGCAGCGCCACAAGTATGTGGGACTATCATTATCAACCTTACATCTTTTGGTATTCACACTATGAATATGTGTAGCATTACGCTCGAGACTAATTAAGAATAAACCATTCACCATCGGAGCATGACCATAAAACATATCTCTCATATAAATAGAACGACCATTATTCTCAGATTTAAATGAGTAGCCATCTCATATTAAACGAGATTCTGATACAATGTTCATGCTCAAAGCTGGCACTAAATAACAATTATTGAGGTTTAAAACTAATCCCGTAGGTAAATGTAGAGGTAGCGTGCCGACGGCGATCACATCGACCTTGGAACCATTCCCGACGCGCATTGTCACCTCGTCCTTCGCCAGTCTCCGTTTATTCCGCAGCTCCTGGTTTGAGTTACAAATGTGAGCAACCGCACCGGTATCAAATACCCGGGAGCTACTACGAGTACTGGTAAGGTACACATCAATTACATGTATATCACATATACCTTTCGTGATGCCAGCCTTCTTGTCCGCTAAGTATTTGGGGCAGTTCCGCTTCCAGTGACCACTTCCCTTGCAATAAAAACACTCAGTCTCGGGCTTGGGTCCATTCTTTGGCTTCTTCCCGGCAGCTTGCTTACCGGGCGTGGCAACTCCCTTGCCGTCATTCTTGAAGTTCTTCTTACCCTTGCCTTTCTTGAACTTAGTGGTTTTATTCACCATCAACACTTGATGTTCCTTTTTGACTTCTACCTCTGCTGATTTCAGCATTGAATATACCTCAGGAATGGTCTTTTCCATCCCCTACATATTGAAGTTCATCACAAAGCTCTTGTAGCTCGGTGGAAGCGACTGAAGGATTCTGTCAATGACCGCGTCATCCGGGAGATTAACTCCTAGCTGAGTCAAGCGGTTATGCAACCCAGACATTTTGAGTATGTGCTCACTGACAGAACTATTTTCCTCCATCTTACAGCTGAAGAACTTGTCGGAGACTTCATATCTCTCGACCCGGGCATGATCTTGAAAAACCATTTTCAGCTCTTCGAACATCTCATATGCTCCGTTTCTCTCAAAATGCTTTTGGAGCCCCGGTTCTAAGTTGTAAAGCATGCCGCACTGAACAAGGGAGTAATCATCAGCACATGTCTGCCAAGCGTTCATAACATCTTCGTTCTATGGGACGGGTGCGCCACCTAGCAGTGCGTCTAGGACATAATCTTTCTTGGCAGCTATGAGGATGATCCTCAGGTTCCGGACCCAGTCCGTATAGTTGCTGCCATCGTCTTTCAGCTTGGTTTTCTCTAGGAACGCGTTGAAGTTGAGGACAACATGGGCCATTTGATCTACAAGACATATTGTAAATATTTTAGACTAAGTTCATGATAATTAAGTTCATCTAATCAAATTATTCAATGAACTCCCACTCAGATAGACATCCCTCCAGTCATCTAAGTATAACATGATCCGAGTTAACTAGGCCATATCCGATCATTACGTGAGACGGACTAGTCAACATCGGTGAACATCTTCATGTTGATCGTATCTTCTATACGACTCATGCTCGACCTTTCGGTCTTCTGTGTTCCGAGGCCATGTCTGTACATGCCAGGCTCGTCAAGTCAACCTAAGTGTATTGCGTGTGTAAATCTGGCTTACACCCGTTGTATTCGAATGTTAGAATCTATCACACCCAATCATCACGTGGTGCTTCGAAACAACGAACCTTCGCAACGGTGCACAGTTAGGGGGAACACTTTCTTGAATTTTTTTACGAGGGATCATCTTATTTAAGCTACCGTCGTTCTAAGCAAATAAGATGTAAAACATGATAAACATCACATGCAATCAAATAGTGACATGGTATGGCCAATATCATTTGCTCCTTTGATCTCCATCTTCGGGGTTCCATGATCATCGTTGTCACCGGCATGACACCATGATCTCCATCATCGTGTCTTCTTGAAGTTGTCTCGTCATCTATTACTTCTACTACTATGGCTAACGCTTTAGCAATAAAGTAAAGTAATCACATGACGTTTATGTTGACACACAGGTCATAAATAAATAAAGACAACTCCTATGGCTCCTGCCGGTTGTCATACTCATCGACATGCAAGTCGTGATTCCTATTACAAGAACATGATCATGTCATACATCACATATATCATTGATCACATCCTTTGGCCATATCACATCACAAAACACTTGCTGCAAAAACAAGTTAGACGTCCTCTAATTGTTGTTGCAAGTTTTTACGTGGCTGCTATAGGTTTCTAGCAAGAACGTTTCTTACCTACGCCAAAACCACAACGTGAATTGCCAATTTCTATTTACCCTTCATAAGGACCCTGTTCATCGAATCCGATCCGACTAAAGTGGGAGAGACAGACACCCGCCAGCCACCTTATGCAACTAGTGCATGTCAGTCGGTGGAACCGGTCTCACGTAAGCGTACGTGTAAGGTTGGTCCGGGCCGCTTCATCCCACGATGCCGCCGAATCAAGATAAGACTAGTAACGGCAAGCAAATTGACAATATCGACGCCCACAACTACTTTGTGTTCTACTCGTGCATAGTAACTACGCATAAACCTGGCTCATGATGCCACTGTTGGGGAACGTAGCAGAATTTTAAAATTTTCTATGCATCACCAAGATCAATCTATGGAGTCATCTAGCAACAAGGGAGAGAGGAGTGCATCTACATACCCTTGTAGATCACGAGCGGAAGCGTTCAAGAGAACGGGGGTGATGAAGTCGTACTCGACGTGATCCAAATCACCGAAGATCCTAGCGCTGAACGGACGGCACCTCCGCGTTCAACACACGTACGGAGCGAGGACGTCTCCCGCGCCTTGATCCAGCAAGGAGGAGGGAGAGGGTGAGGAAGAGGGCTCCAACAGCAGCACGACGGCATGGTGGTGATGAAGTTGCAGTACTCCGGCAGGGCTTCGCCAAGCTCTTATGGAGGAGGAGAGGTGTTGGGGAGGGGAGGGGCTGCGCCTTGGATGTCGTATGCAGCCCTCCCCTCACCCCTCTATTTATAGGGGAAGGGGGAAGGGGGCCGGCCCCCTCTAGATGAGATCTAGAGGGGGGCGGCGGCCAAGGGGAGGGGGGCTTGCCCGCCAAGCAAGGGGGCGCCCCCCTTAGGGTTTCCCCCAACCCTAGGCGCATGGGCCCTAGGGGGGTGTGGCGCCCCAGCCCACTTGGGCTGGTTCCCTTCTCCATACAGCACATAAGGCCCTCCGGAAGAGGTGGCCCCTCCCGGTGGACCCCCGGAACCCCTCCGGTGGCCCCGGTACAATACCGATATGCCCCTGAACCTCTCCGGCGACCGTATGACAACTTCCCATATATAAATCTTTACCTCCGGACCATTCCGGAACTCCTCGTGACGTACGGGATCTCATCCGGGACTCCGAACAACATTCAGTAATCACATCAAGTCTTCCTAACAACCCTAGCATCACCGAACCTTAAGTGTGTAGAACCTACGGGTTCGGGAGACATGCAGACATGACCGAGACAACTCTCCGATCAATAACAAACAGCGGGATCTGGATACCCATGTTGTCTCCCACATGCTCCACGATGATCTCATCGGATGAACCACGATGTCGAGGATTCAATCAATTCGTATACAATTCCCTTTGTCAATCGGTACGTTACTTGCGCGAGACTCGATCGTCGGTATCCCAATACCTTGTTCAGTCTCGTTACCGGCAAGTCACTTTACTCGTACCGTAATGCATGATCCCGTGATCAACCACTTGATCACATTGAGCTCATTATGATGATGCATTACTGAGTGGGCCAAGAGATACCTCTCCGTCATACGGAGTGACAAATCCCAGTCTCGATTCGTGCCAACCCAACAGACACTTTCGGAGATACCTGTAATGTACCTTTATAGTCACCCAGTTACGTTGTGATGTTTGGCACACCTAAGGCACTCCTACGGTATCCGGGATTTGGACAATCTCATGGTCTAAGGAAATGATACTTGACATTCAGAAAAGCTACAACAAACGAACTACATGATCTTTGAGCTAAGCTTAGGATTGGGTCTTGTCCATCACATCATTCTCCTAATGATGTGATCCCGTTATCAATGACATCCAATGTCCATAGTCAGGAAACCATGACTATCTTTTGATCAACGAGCTAGTCAACTAGAGGCTCACTAGGGACGTGTTGTGGTCTATGTATTCACACATGTATTACGATTTCCGGATAACACAATTATAGCATGAACAATAGACAATTATCATGAACAAAGAAATATAATAATAACCATTTTATTATTGCCTCTAGGGCATATTTCCAACACCTTCGATGCGGCAACCCTCGCTATTGTTGGTGTTGAACCTAGAAGGTAGTGTTGGCGTCGTCTGGACTCTGGATTATTTCATATATGGGTGGCGCTTTTGTGTGACTTGGTTGTGGTATCAGTGTAATAACGCGGAGTTTCAGTCGCGGCATCGAGCATGGCTTATGGCGTGTGGAGGCGTGATATGTCTCCATCGTATCTACTTTTCCCAACACTTTTGCCCTTGTTTTGGACTCTAACTTGCATGATTTGAATAGAACTAACCCGGATTGACACTGTTTTCAGCAGAATTTCCATGGTGTTATTTTTGTGCAGGAATAAAAGTTCTCGGAATGACCTGAAACTTCACGGAGAATATTTTTGAAATTAATAAAAACACTGGCAAAAAAATCAAGACCAGGGGGCCCACACCCTGTCCACGAGGGTGGGGGGTGCGTCCCGCTGTCTCATGGGCCCCCCTGAGGCTCCACCGACGTCAACTCCAACTCTATATATTCACGTTCAGGGAGAAAAAATTAGAGAGAAGGATTCATCGCATTTTACGATACGGAGCCGCTGCCAAGCCCTAATCTCTCTCGGGAGGGCTGACCTGGAGTCCGTTCGGGGCTCCGGAGAGGGGAATCCATCGCTGTCGTCATCATCAACCATCCTCCATCACCCATTTCATGATGCTCACCGCCATGCGTGAGTAATTCCATCGTAGGCTTGCTGGACGGTGATGGGTTGGATGAGATTTATCATGTAATTGAGTTAGTTTTGTTAGGGTTTGATCCCTAGTATCCATTATGTTTTGAGATTGATGTTGCTATGACTTTGCTATGCTTAATGCTTGTCACTAGGGCCCGAGTGCCATGATTTCAGATCTGAACCTATTATGTTTTCATGAATATGTTGGGGAACGTAGTAATTTCAAAAATTTCCTATGCGCACGCAAGATCATGGTGATGCATAGCAACGAGAGGGGAGAGTGTTGTCTACGTACCCTCGTAGACTGTAAGCGGAAACGTTATGACAATGTGGTTGATGTAGTCATACGTCTTCACGATTGACCGATCCTAGCACCGAAGGTATGACACCTCCATGCTCTGCACACGTTCGGCTCGGTGACGTCCCACGAACTCATGATCCAGTAGAGTGTCAGGGAAGAGCTTCGTCAGCACGACGGTGTGATGACGGTGATGATGAAGCTACCGGCGCAGGGCTTCGCCGAAGCACTACGATGATATGATCGAGGTGGATTATGGTGGAGGGGGGCACCGCAAGACATGATTCGGAGCCGATGAATATAATGCTATAAGTTCGGGGTGCCGCACTTGTTAAAGTGTTCGGACTTCTCACACCATATTGAGGGGTACCAAAGCCCCTGGCGTATTTTGGCCGTACCAAAGTGTACGGGTCCAACATGTCGTTAAGGAACATATATTTGTAAAAAAGAGTAATGCAAAAATAGACAAAAGCTATGCATTGTTTATTAAAAAGGGTTGCGATCAAAGCAGAACGATACAAAATAATGCGATAAGCAAAAGGTTGGACTATTTAACATGTCCGTTCCAGGGGCAGGCTGCGGAATGGTATGCGAAACAGGTATACTGCTCGTGATAGAGACCACCTGGGAGTTCCGTAATGCGGCATGGCTTGTCTGCTTCCCTGGTTCTTGCATCGTTTGTGTGGCAATTGAACTGCCGAACAGGCCTTCCGAAGAATGGAGTCCTGAAAGTAAGAGAAAATTAAAAAATCGGCAACCCCTGGTGCGGTTTAAGCCGTGTTTCGGGCGTGCCGTGATGGTGCCCCTCCCCCTGTACCCATGGTATTTCTAGAGCGTAGTTATGTACGCGAAGCACTGGCATCGTATTTTTGCGAGGGCTGGGGTTGTGGCCGCATTGCTACGCCTGCTCGGAACATGCCAGGAGGTCTTGTTGTAGGTTACTCCGGGCGCCCTTGACGGTGTCTGGACGTTTAATGGCCAGACTGGAGAACTGCCTAGAGAGGCTGCTTTGTACTTCCGCTGCAAGGGCCGCCGTGTGCTCCTCCGTTCGGAGAGAGCGTTCGGTGTTTCCATTGACCATAATTACTCCTCGAGGGCCTGGCATCTTGAGCTTAAGGTATGCGTAGTGCGGTACCGCATTGAAGTTGGCGAATGCGGTTCGCCCGAGCAGTGCGTGATAAGCACTGCGGAATGGGACTATGTCGAAGATTAACTCCTTGCTTCGGAAATTATCCGGAGATCCGAAGACCACTTCAAGTGTGACTGAGCATGTACAGTTGGCATCTACACCTGGTATTACGCCTTTAAAGGTCGTTTTGGTGGGCTTAATCCTCGAGGGATCTATGCCCATTTTCCGCATTGTATCCTGGTAAAGCAGATTCAGGCTGCTGCCGCCGTCCATAAGGACTCTAGTGAGATGAAATCCGTCAATAATTGGGTCTAGAACCAATGCGGCGAATCCGCCATGACGGGTGCTAGTGGGATGGTCCCTTCGATCAAAGGTGATCGGGCAGGAGGACCATGGGTTGAACTTTGGGGCGACTGGCTCTACCGTGTATACGTCCCTTAATGCACGCTTCCGCTCCCTCTTGGGGATGTGGGTTGCGTATATCATGTTCATCGTCCGCACTTGTGGGGGAAAACCCTTCTGTCCACTATTGTTCGGCGGCCAGGGCTCTTCGTCGTCATCGCTATGTAGCCCCTTGTCAGTATTTTCGGCGTTTAACTTGCCTGCCTGCTTGAACACCCAACAATCCCTGTTGGTGTGATTGGCCGGCTTTTCGGGGGTGCCATGTATCTGGCACAAGCGGTCGAGTATTCGGTCCAAACTGGATAGGCCCCTAGGATTTCTTTTGAATGCCTTTTTTCGCCGACCGGATTTATAGCCTCTGAATCTGGCATTAACTGCCGTATCCTCAGCTTTGTCGCCGTTAATGTGGTGCTTCTACTTGTTGCGACGCGACCTGCCACTACTGTCCCTGGTATCCGAATTACCAGGGTTCTTGGTCATATTGTTGCTACGAGCAAGCCAGCTGTCTTCTCCCACGCAAAAGTGGGTCATGAGTGTCGTGAGTGCTGCCATAGATTTCGGCTTTTCCTGTCCAAGGTGCCGGCAAGCCACTCGTCACAGATATTGTGCTTGAAGGCTGCTAGGGCCTCTGCGTCCGGATAGTCGATGATTTGATTTTTCTTTGTTAGGAACCGTGTCCAGAATTGCCTAGCCGATTCATCTGGCTGCTGAATTACGTGGCTTAGGTCATCTGCGTCTGGGGGTCGCACATAAGTGCCCTGGAAATTGTCGAGGAATGCGGCTTCCAGGTCCTCCCAACAACTGATTGATCCTGCTGGCAAGTTGTTAAGCCAATGCCGAGCTGGTCCTTTAAGCTTGAGTGGGAGGTATTTGATGGCGTGGAGATCATCGCCGCGGGCCATATGGATATGAAGGAGATAATCCTTGATCCATACCGCAGGATCTGTTGTGCCATCATATGATTCGATGTTTACGGGTTTGAAACCCTCGGGGATTTGATGATCCATTACTTCTTCTATGAAGCATAGTGGGTGTGCGGCGCCTCTGTACTGGGCTATATCACGACGTAGCTCCAATGAGCTTGGTCTACTGTGTTCGGCCCTACCGGATTTGTGTCCGGCGTGACGGTTACCATCTCGAGTCATGGGGCGCCCACGCGATCCGTAGATCGATCTTGTTTGCCTTGCCTTGTCCTCCAACATATCTCGCAGGTCAGGTGCATTTTCCCGTGCCTTGGTACGTGGTGCGGCTTGAGTGGAGGGTCGAGAGGCCTCTCTGTTGCGGCCACGAGGTGGCCGGTCAGCCGTATCAAGTGTTGGTGATGTAGGTTTAAGTGCTTCCTCCTCTAATCGGGGTAGCACCCTGCGCTTTGGGTAGCTCTTGGAGGGGCGTTCAAGTTTATGCTCTTCGGCCGCAAGGACTTCAGTCCATCTGTCGACTAGCAAATCTTGATCAGCTCTAAGCTGTTGCTGTTTTTTCTTGAGGCTTCTTGCCGTGGCCATAAGCCTGCGTTGAAAACGCTCTTGCTCGACGGGATCCTCTGGCACGACGAATTCATCGTCGTCGAGGCTTGCCTCGTCTTCAGAGGGAGGCGTATAATTATCGTCCTCGACCTCTCTGTCTGCCGCTCTCTCATGAGGGCTGGCTTCTCCATCCTCCTGTGCTGAATCTTGCTGGAGGGGGTTTTCTTCGGCACTCTCTGGAGTATTATTATCTCCCGTGCTGGAATCACCGTATTTTTTTGGCAGGATTTTGAGCGGCGCCGCTGACGCCGGCGCTTAGGCTGTTTCTTGGAGGGGTCATCCTCCGCTGTTCCATCGCCATCTCCTTCTTTTGGGGTGTCCACCATGTATATGTCATACGATGAGGTGCATCCAGGGCCCAATAGGCGCTGGTTCTTCATCGTCTCCTGCATCGGCGTCCATACCGTCGATGTCTTCGGAGTCGAAGTCGAGCATGTCGGTTAAATCGTCGACAGTGGCTACAAAGTGGGTGGTGGGTGGGCTTTGAATTTCTTCATCGTCCGTATCCCAACCTTGCTGACCGTAGTCCAGCCAGGGCTCTCTTGATAAAGAGAGAGACTTTAGTGTCTTCAAAATATCGCCGAAAGGCGAGTGCTGAAAGATGTCCGCGGCAGTAAACTCCATGATCGGCGCCCAATCGGATTCGATTGGCAGGGGCGCGGAGGGTTCGGAGTCCGGCTCCTTGGAGTCACGAGTCTCACGGAGTGCGGGGATGGTGTTCGGCTCGATCGCCGTTGGGATCGCAGCCCCCGAGGCGGCGTCCAACCACCTATCCTCGATCGGCGCAGTTGGCTCCGAATTAAGGGTCGAAGCCGATGCGGGTGCGGCCTCCAGGGCACTGTTCGACGGCAGAGCTAGATCATGCTCGTCGTGACAGTGCGGCGCGCTCGGTAGTGGCTCGAATCCGTCGAAGATCAAGTCCCCGCGGATGTCAGCCGTGTAGTTTAAACTTCCAAATCTGACCTGACGGCCAGGGGCATAGCTTTCGATCTGCTCTAGATGGCCAAGTGTATTGGCCCGCAGTGCGAAGCCGCCGAAGACGAAGATCTGTCCGGGGAGGAAGGTCTCACCCTGGACTGCATCGCTATTGATGATCGTAGGAGCCATCAAGCCTAACAGCGACGATACAGAGGAACTCTCAATGGAAGCACCAATGTTGGTGTCAAAACCGGCGGATCTCGGGTAGGGGTCCCGAACTGTGCGTCTAAGCCGGATGGTAACAGGAGGCAAGGGACACAAAGTTTTACCCAGGTTCGGGCCCTCTTGATGGAGGTAAAACCCTACGTCCTGCTTGATTAATATTGATGATATGGGTAGTACAAGAGTAGATCTACCACGGGATCGGAGAGGCTAAACCCTAGAAGCTAGCCTATGGTATGATTGTTGTTCTCTATGTTGTCCTACGGACTAAAACCCTCCGGTTTATATAGACACCAGAGAGGGTTAGGGTTACACAAAGTCGGTTACAATGGTAGGAGATCTGCTTATCCGTATCGCCAAGCTTGCCTTCCACGCCAAGGAAAGTCCCTTCCGGACACGGGACAAAGTCTTCAATCTTGTATCTTCATAGTCCAGGAGTCGGACTGAAGGTATTGTCCGGCCATCCGGACACCCCCTAATCCAGGACTCCCTCAAAGATCTTTATCGGTCAAGCCGCATAACAACATACGTTGTTCCCTTTGTCATCGGTATGTTACTTGCCCGAGATTCGATCGTCGGTATCACTATACCTAGTTCAATCTCGTTACCGGCAAGTCCCTTTACTCATTCCGTAATGCATCATCCCACAACTAACTCGTTAGTTACATTGCTTGCAAGGCTTATAGTGATGTGCATTACCGACAGGGCCCAGAGATATCTCTTCGAAACACGGAGTGACAAATCCTAATCCCGATCTATGCCAACCCAAAAAACACCTTCGGAGACATCTGTAGAGCATCTTTATAATCACCCAGTTACGTTTTGACGTTTTATAGCACACAAGGTGTTCCTCCAGTATTCGGGAGTTGCATAATCTCATAGTCAGAGGAACATGTATAAGTCATGATGAAAGCAATATCAAATTATCAATAAAACTAAACGATCATTATGCTAAGCTAACGGATGGGTCTTTTCCATCACATCATTCTCTAATAATGTGATCCCGTTCATCAAATGACAACACATGTCTATGGTAAGGAAACATAACCATCTTTGATTAACGAGCTAGTCAAGTAGAGGCATACTACGGACACTCTGTTTTATCTATGTATTCACACATGTACTAAGTTTCCGGTTAATACAATTCTAGCATGAATAATAAACATTTATCATGAAATAAGGAAATAAATAATAACTTTATTATTGCCTCTAGGGCATATTTCCTTCAGTCTCCCACTTGCACTAGAGTCAATAATCTAGTTCACATCGCCATGTGATTTAACACCAAGAGTTCACATCACCATGTGATTAACACCCATACTTCACATCGCCATGTGACCAACACTCAAAGGGTTTACTAGAGTCAGTAATCTTAGTTCACATCGCCATGTGATTAACACCCAAAGAGTACTAAGGTGTGATTATGTTTTGCTTGTGAGAGAGTTTAGTCAACGGGTCTGCCATATTCAGATCCATATGTATTTTGCAAATTTCTATGTCAACAATGCTCTGCACGGAGCTACTCTAGCTAATTGCTCCCTCTTTCAATATGTATCCAGATTGAGACTTAGAGTCATCTGGATTAGTGTCAAAACTTGCATCGACGTAAGCCTTTACGATGAACCTTTTGTCACCTCCATAATCGAGAAACATATCCTTATTCCACTAAGGATAATTTTGACCGTTGTCCAGTGATCTACTTCTAGATCACTATTGTACTCCCTTGCCAAACTCAGTGTAGGGTATACAATAGATCTGGTACACAGCATGGCATACTTTATAGAACCTATGGCTGAGGCATAGGGAATGACTTTCATTCTCTCTCCATCTTCTGCCTTGGTCGGACTTTGAGTCTTACTCAACTTCACACCTTGCAATATAGGCAAGAACTCCTTCTTTGACTGTTCCATTTTTAACTACAAAAATTTGTCAAGGTATGTACTCATTGAAAAAACTTATCAAGAGTCTTGATCTATCTCTATAGATCTTGATGCTCAATATGTAAGCAGCTTCATTGAGGTCTTTCTTTGAAAAACTCCTTTCAAACACTCCTTTTATGCTTTCCCGAAAATTCTACATCATTTCCGATTAACAATATGTCATTCACATATACTTATCAGAAAGGTTGTAGTGCTCCCACTCACTTTCTTGTAAATACAGGCTTCACTACAAGTCTGTATAAATATATATGCTTTGATCAACTCATCAAAGCGTATATTGCTACTCTGAGATGCTTTGCACCAGTCCATGGATGGATCGCTGGAGCTTGCACATTTTGTTAGCACCTTTAGGATCGACAAAACCTTCTGGTTGCATCATATACAACTCTTTTAAGAAATCCATTAAGGAATGTAGTTTTGACATCCATTTGCCAGATTTCATAAAATGTGGAAATTTGCTAACATGATTCGGACAGACTTAAGCATCGTTACGTGTGAGAAAATCTCATCGTAGTCAACACCTTGAACTTTGTCAAAAACCTTTTTCAACAAGTCTAGCTTTGTAGATAGTAACACTATTATCAGCGTCCGTATTCCTCCTGAAGATCCATTTATTTTTTATTGCTTGCCGATCATCGGGCAAGTCAAGCAAAGTCCATACTTTGTTCTCATACATGGATCCCATCTCAGATTTCATGGCCTCAAGGCATTTTGTGGAATCTGGGCTCATCATTGCTTCCTCATAGTTTGTAGGTTCGTCATGGTCAAGTAATATGAACTCCAAAATAGGATTACCGTACCACTCTGGTGCGAAACGTACTCTGGTTGACCTACAAAGTTCGGTAGTAACTTGATCCGAAGCTTCATGATCATCATCATTAACTTCCTCACTAATTGGTGTAAGCATCACTTGAACTGATTTCAGTGAAGAAATACTTCCCAATTTGGGAGAAGGTACAATTACCTCATCAAGTTCTACTTTCCTCCCACTCACTTCTTTCGAGAGAAACTTCTTCTCTAGAAAGAATCCATTTTAGCAACAAATATCTTGCCTTTGGATCTCTGATAGAAGGTGTACCCAATGTTTTCTTTTGGGTATCCTATGAAGACGCACTTCTCCGATTTGGGTTCGAGCTTATCAGGTTGAAACCTTTTCACATAAGTATCGCAACCCCAAACTTTAAGAAACGACAACTTAGGTTTCTAGCCAAACCATAGTTCATACGATGTCATCTACACGGATTAGACGATGCCCTATTTAACGTGAATGTAGTTGTCTCTAATGCATAACCCCAAAATGATAGTGGTAAATCGGTAAGAGATATCATAGATTGCACTATATCCAATAAAGTACGATTATGACGTTCGGACACACCATTATGCTGTGGTGTTCCAGGTGGCATGAGTTTGTGAAACTATTCCACATTGTTTTAATTGAAGACCAAACTCGTAACTCAAATATCCGTCTCCGCGATCAGATCATAGAATCTTTATTTTCTTGTTACGATGATTTTCCACTTCACTCTGAAATTCTTTGAACTTTTCAAATGTTTCAGACTTATGTTTCATCAAGTAGATATACCCATATCTGCTAAAGTCATCTGTGAAGGTCAGGAAATAATGATACCCACCGCGAGCCTCAACACTCATCGGACCGCATACATCAGTATGTATTATTTCCAATAAGTCAGTTGCTCGCTCCATTGTTCCGAAGAATAGAGTCTTAGTCATCTTGCCCATGAGGCATGGTTCGCAAGCATCAAGTGATTCATAATCAAGTGATTCCAAAAGCCCATCAGCATGGAGTTTCTTCATGCGCTTTACACCAATATGACCTAAACGGTAGTGCCACAAATAAGTTGCACTATCTTTATTAACTTTGAATCTTTTGGCTTCAATATTATGAATATGTGTATCACTATGATCGAGATTCAATAAACCATTTATATTGAGTGTATGACCATAGAAGGTTTTATTCATTTAAATAAAACAACAATTATTCTTTGACTTAAATGAATAACCGTATTGCAATAAACATGATCCAATCATATTCATGCTCAATGCAAACACCAAATAACATTTATTTTAGGTTCAACACTAATCCCGAAGGTAAAGGGAGTGTGCGATGGTGATCTTATCAACCTTGGAATCACTTCCAACACACATCATCACCTCGCCCTTAACTTGTCTCTGTTTATTTTGCAACTCCCGTTTTGAGTTACTACTCTTAGCAACTTAACCAGTATCAAATACCGAGGGGTTGCTATAAACACTAGTAAAAGTACACATCAATAACATGTATATCCAATGTACCTTTGTTCACTATGCCATCCTTCTTATCCGCCAGTATCTAGGGCAGTTCCACTCCCAGTGACCATTTCCTTTGCAGTAGAAGCACTCAGTTTCAGGCTTGGGTCTATCTTTGGGCTTCTTCACGGAAGTGACAACTTGTTTGTCATTCTTCTTGAAGTTCCCTTTCTATCCCTTTGCCCTTTTCTTGAAACTAGTGATCTTGTTAACCATCAACACTTGATGCTTTTCTTGATTTCTACCTTCGTCCATTTTAGCAACGCGAAGAGCTTGGGAATTGTTTTCGTTATCCCTTGCATATTATAGTTCATCACGAAGTTCTAGTAACTTGGTGATAGTGACTAGAGAACTTTGTCAATTACTATCTCACATGGAAGATTAACTCCCACTTGATTCAAGCAATTGTAGTACCCAGACAATCTGAGCACATGCTCACTGGTTGAGCCATTCTCATCCATTTTGTAGGCAAAGTACTGTTAGAGGTCTCATACCTGTCGACATGGGCATGAGTATGAAATACCAATTTCAACTCTTGGAACATCTTATATGCTCCATGGCATTCAAAACATTTTTGAAGTCCCGGTTCTAAGCCGTAAAGCATGGTGCACTAAACTATCAAGTAGTCATCATACCGAGCTTGTCAAACGTTCATAACGTTTGCATCTGCTCCAGCAATAGGTCTGTCACCTAGCGGTGCATCAAGGACATAATTCTTCTATGCAGCAATGAGGATAATCCTCAGATCACGGACCTAGTCCGCATCATTGCTACTATCATCTTTCAACATAGTTTTTCTCTAGGAACATATAAAAAATAAACGGGGAGCTACATCGCGAGCTATTGATCTACAACATAGTTATCCAAATACTATCAGGACTAAGTTCATGATAAATTAAAGTTCAATTAATCATATTACTTAAGAACTCCCACTTAGATAGACATCCCTCTAGTCATCTAAATGATCACGTGATCCAAATCAACTAAACCATGTCCGATCATCACGTGAGATGGAGTAGTTTTCAATGGTGAACATCACTATGTTGATCATATCTACTATATGATTCACGCTCTACCTTTCGGTTTCCAGTGTTCCGAGGCCATATGTGCATATGCTAGGCTCGTCAAGTTTAACCCGAGTATTCTGCGTGTGCAAAACTGGCTTGCACCCGTTGTATGAGAACGTCGAGCTTATCATACCTGATCATCACGTGGTGTCTCAGCACGAAGAACTGTCGCAACGGTGCATACTTAGGGAGAACACTTATACCTTGAAATTTTAGTAAGGGATCATCTTATAAAGCTACCGCCGAACTAAGAACAATAAGATGTATAAAAGATAAACATCACATGCAATCAAAATATGTGACATGATATGGCCATGATCATCTTGCGCCTTTGATCTCCATCTCCAAAGTACCGTCATGATCTCTATCGTCACCGGCATGACACCATGATCTCCATCATCTTGATCTCTATCAACGTGTCATCACATGGTCGTCTCGCCAACTATTGCTCTTGCAACTATTGCTATCGCATAACGATAAAGTAAATCAATTATTTGGCGCTTGCATCTTATGCAATAAAGAGACAACCATAAGGCTTCTGCCAGTTGCTGATAACTTCAACAAAACATGATCATCTCATACAACAACTTATATCTCATCACGTCTTGACCATATCACATCAAAACATGCCCTACAAAAACAAGTTAGACGTCCTCTATTTGTTGTTGCAAGTTTTACGTGGTTGCTACGGGTTGAGCAAGAACTGTTCTTCCCTAAAGCATCAAAACCACAACGATAGTTCGTCAAGTTAGTGCTGTTTTAATCTTCAACAAGGACCGTGCGTAGTCACACTCGGTTCAACTAAAGTTGGAGAAACTGACACCCGCCAGCCACCTATGTGCAAAGCACGTCGGTAGAACCAGTCTCGCGTAAGCGTACGCGTAATGTCGGTCCGGGCCGCTTCATCCAACAATACCGCCGAACCAAAGTATGACATGTTGGTAAGCAGTATGACTTGTATCGCCCACAACACACTTGTGTTCTACTCGTGCATATAACATCTACGCATAAACCTGGCTCGGATGCCACTGTTGGGGAACATAGTAATTTCAAAAAAATTCCTACGCACACGCAGATCATGGTGATGCATAGCAACGAGAGGGGAGAGTGTTGTCCACGTACCCTCGTAGACCGAAAGTGAAAGCATTAGAACAACGCTGTTGATGTAGTCGTACGTCTTCATGATCTGACCGATCCAAGTACCGAACGCACGACACCTCCAAGTTCAGCACACGTTCAGCTCGATGACGTCCCACGAACTCCGATCCAGCAGAGCTTCAAGGGAGAGTTCCGTTAGCACGACGGTGTGATGACGGTGATGATGTTGCTACCGACGCAGGGCTTCGCCTAAGCACCGCCACGATATGACCGAGGTGGATTATGGTGGAGGGGGGCACCGCACACGGCTAAGAGATCAATGATCAATTGTTGTGTCTATGGGGTGCCCCTGCCCCCGTATATAAAGGGGGGAGGGGAGAGGGCCGGCCAAGGGAGAGGCGCGCCCAAGGGGGGGCAGTCCTACTCCAAGTAGGTGTTGGGGAACGCAGTAATTTCAAAAATTTTCCTACGCACACGCAAGATCATGGTGATGCACAGCAACGAGAGGGGAGAGTGTTGTCTACGTACCAACGCAGACCGACTGCGGAAGCGATCACACAACGTAGAGGAAGTAGTCGTACGTCTTCTTCCCGATCCGACCGATCCAAGCACCGTTACTCCGGCACCTCCGAGTTCTTAGCACACGTTCAGCTCGATGACGTTCCTCGGGCTCCGATCCAGCAAAGCGTCGAGGAAGAGTTCCGTCAACACGACGGCGTGATGACGATCTTGATGTACTACCGACGTAGGGCTTCGCCTAAGCACTGTAACGGTACGATCGAGGTGGAGTTTGGTGGCAGGGGGCACCGCACACGGCTAAGGAACGATCTCAAGGATCAACTTGTGTGTCTTGGGGTGCCCCCTGCCCCCGTATATAAAGGTTGGAGGAGGGGGAGCCGGCCGGCCAGGGAGAGGAGGCGCAGGGGAGTCCTACTCCCACCGGGAGTAGGACTCCTCCCCCCAATCCTAATCCAATTAGGACTCCCGGGGGGAAAAGAGAGAGAAGGGGGGCCGGCCCCCTATCCTAGTCCTACTAGGACTTGGGGAGAGGGGGGGCGCCGGCCAGCCATGGGCTTGTCCCTTTTCTCTTTTTCCACTAAGGCCCAATAGGCCCATTAGTCTCCCGGGGGGTTCCGGTAACCCTCTCGGTATTCCGGTAAAATCCTGATTTCAGCCGGAACACTTCCTATGTCCAAACATAGGATTCCAATATATCAATCTTTACGTCTCGACCATTTCGAGACTCCTCGTCATGTCCGTGATCTCATCCGGGACTCCGAACAACCTTCGGTACATCAAAATGCATAAACTCATAATAACTGTCATCGTAACGTTAAGCGTGCGGACCCTACGGTTCGAGAACAATGCAGACATGACCGAGACACGTCTCCGGTCAATAACCAATAGCGGGACCTGGATGCCCATATTGGCTCCTACATATTCTACGAAGATCTTTATCGGTCAGACCGCATAACAACATACGTTGTTCCCTTTGTCATCGGTATGTTACTTGCCCGAGATTCGATCGTCGGTATCCAATACCTAGTTCAATCTCGTTACTGGCAAGTCTCTTTACTCGTTCCGTAATACATCATCTCACAACTAACATATTAGTTGCAGTGCTTGCAAGGCTTATGTGATGTGCATTACCGAGAGGGCCCAGAGATACCTCTCCGACAATCGGAGTGACAAACCCTAATCTCGAAATACGCCAACCCAACATCTACCATTGGAGACACCTGTAGTACTCCTTTATAATCACCCAGTTACGTTGTGACATTTGGTAGTACCCAAAGTGTTCCTCCGGTAAACGGGAGTTGCATAATCTCATAGTTATAGGAACATGTATAAGTCATGAAGAAAGCAATAGCAACATACTAAACGATCGGATGCTAAGCTAATGGAATGGGTCATGTCAATCAGATCATTCTACTAATGATGTGACCTCGTTAATCAAATAACAACTCTTTGTTCATGGTTAGGAAACATAACCATCTTTGATTAACGAGCTAGTCAAGTAGAGGCATACTAGTGACACTCTGTTGGTCTATGTATTCACACATGTATTATGTTTCCGGTTAATACAATTCTAGCATGAATAATAAACATTTATCATGATATAAGGAAATAAATAATAACTTTATTATTGCCTCTAGGGCATATTTCCTTCAGTCTCCCACTTGCACTAGAGTCAATAATCTAGATTACACAGTAATGATTCTAACACCCATGGAGCCTTGGTGCTGATCATGTTTTGCTCGTGGGAGAGGCTTAGTCAACGGGTCTGCAACATTCAGATCCGTATGTATCTTGCAAATCTCTATGTCTCCCACCTGGACTAAATCCCGGATGGAGTTGAAGCGTCTCTTGATGTGTTTGGTCCTCTTGTGAAATCTGGATTCCTTTCCCAAGGCAATTGCACCAGTATTGTCACAGAAGATTTTCATTGGACCCGATGCACTAGGTATGACACCTAGATCGGATATGAACTCCTTCATCCAGACTCCTTCGTTTGCTGCTTCCGAAGCAGCTATGTACTCCGCTTCACATGTAGATTCCGCTACGACGCTTTGTTTAGAACTGCACCAACTGACAGCTCCACCGTTTAAAGTAAACACGTATCCGGTTTGCGATTTAGAATCGTCCGGATCAGTGTCAAAGCTTGCATCAACGTAACCTCTTACGGTGAGCTCTTTGTCACCTCCATATATGAGAAACATATCCTTAGCCCTTTTCAGGTATTTCAGGATGTTCTTGACCGCTGTCCAGTGATCCATTCCTGGATTACTTTGGTACCTCCCTGCTAAACTTATAGCAAGGCACACATCAGGTCTGGTACACAACATTGCATACATGATAGAGCCTATGGCTGAAGCATAGGGAACATCTTTCATTTTCTCTCTATCTTCTGCAATGGTCGGGCATTGAGTCTTACTCAATTTCATACCTTGTAACACAGGCAAGAACCCTTTCTTTGCTTGATCCATTTTGAACCTTTTCAAAATCTTGTCAAGGTATGTGCTTTGTGAAAGTCCAATTAAGCGTCTTGATCTATCTCTATAGATCTTTATGCCCAATATGTAAGCAGCTTCCCCGAGGTCTTTCATCGAAAAACTTTTATTCAAGTATCCCTTTATGCTATCCAGAAATTCTATATCATTTCCAATTAGCAATATGTCATCCACATATAATATCAGAAATGCTAAAGAGCTCCCACTCACTTTCTTGTAAATACAGGCTTCACCAAAAGTCTGTATAAAGCCAAATGCTTTAATCACACTATCAAAGCATTTATTCCAACTCTGAGATGCTTGCACCAGTCCATAAATGGATCGCTGGAGTTTGCATACTTTGTTAGCTCCCTTTGGATCGACAAAACCTTCTGGTTGTATCATATACAACTCTTCTTCCAAAAATCCATTCAGGAATGCAGTTTTGACATCCATCTGCCATATTTCATAATCATAAAATGCGGCAATTGCTAACATTATTCTGACGGACTTAAGCATCGCTACGGGTGAGAAGGTCTCATCGTAGTCAACTCCTTGAACTTGCCGAAAACCTTTCGCGACAAGTCGAGCTTTATAGACAGTAATATTACCGTCAGCGTCAGTCTTTTTCTTGAAGATCCATTTATTCTCAATTGCTTGCCGATCATCGGGCAAGTCAACCAAAGTCCATACTTTGTTTTCATACATGGATCCCATCTCAGATTTCATGGCCTCAAGCCATTTTGCGGAATCTGGGCTCACCATCGCTTCTTCATAGTTCGTAGGTTCATCATGATCTAGCATCATGACTTCCAGAACTGGATTACCGTACCACTCTGGTGCGGATCTCACTCTGGTTGATCTACGTGGTTCAGTAGTATCTCGTTCTGAAGCTTCATGATCATCATCATTAGCTTCCTCACTGATTGGTATAGGTGTCGCAGAAACAGTTTTCTGTGACGTACTATTTTCCAATAAGGGAGCAGGTACAGTTACCTCGTCAAGTTCTACTTTCCTCCCACTCACTTCTTTCGAGAGAAACTCCTCTAGAAAGTTTCCGAACTTAGCAACAAAAGTCTTGCCTTCGGATCTGTGATAGAAGGTGTATCCAATAGTTTCCTTTGGATATCCTATGAAGACACACTTCTCCGACTTGGGTTCGAGCTTATCAGGTTGAAGCTTTTTCACATAAGCATCGCAGCCCCAAACTTTAAGAAACGACAACTTTGGTTTCTTGCCAAACCATAGTTCATAAGGTGTCGTCTCAACGGATTTTGATGGTGCCCTGTTTAACGTGAATGCGGCCGTCTCTAAAGCATATCCCCAAAACGATAGCGGTAAATCAGTAAGAGACATCATAGATCGCACCATATCTAGTAAAGTACGATTACGACGTTCGGACACACCATTACGTTGTGGTGTTCCGGGTGGCGTGAGTTGCGAAACTATTCCACAATTTTTCAAATGTACACCAAACTCGTAACTCAAATATTCTCCTCCACGATCAGATCGTAGAAATTTTATTTTCTTGTTACGATGATTTTCAACTTCACTCTGAAATTCTTTGAACTTTTCAAATGTTTCAGACTTATGTTTCATTAAGTAGATATACCCATATCTGCTTAAATCATCTGTGAAGGTGAGAAAATAACGATATCCGCCACGAGCCTCAATATTCATCGGACCACATACATCGGTATGTATGATTTCCAATAAATCTGTTGCTCTCTCCATAGTACCGGAGAACGGTGTTTTAGTCATCTTGCCTATGAGGCACGGTTCGCAAGTACCAAGTGATTCATAATCAAGTGGTTCCAAAAGCCCATCAGTATGGAGTTTCTTCATGCGCTTTACACCGATATGACCTAAACGGCAGTGCCACAAGTAAGTTGCACTATCATTATTAACTTTGCATCTTTTGGCTTCTACATTATGAATATGTGTATCACTATCTTCGAGATTCAACAAGAATAGACCACTCTTCAAGGGTGCATGACCATAAAAGATATTATTCATATAAATAGAACAACCATTATTCTCTGATTTAAATGAATAACCGTCTCGCATTAAACAAGATCCAGATATAATGTTCATGCTCAACGCTGGCACCAAATAACAATTATTTAGGTCTAATATTAATCCCGAAGGTAGATGTAGAGGTAGCGTGCCGACCGCGATCACATCGACTTTGGAACCGTTTCCCACGCGCATCGTCACCTCGTCCTTTGCTAGCGTCCGCTTATTCTGTAGTCCCTGTTTCGAGTTGCAAATATTAGCAACAGAACCAGTATCAAATACCCAGGTGCTACTGCGAGCTCTAGTAAGGTACACATCAATAACATGTATATCACATATACCTTTGCTCACTTTGCCATCCTTCTTATCCACCAAATACTTGGGGCAGTTCCGCTTCCAGTGACCAGTCTGCTTGCAGTAGAAGCACTTAGTTTCAGGCTTAGGTCCAGACTTGGGTTTCTTCTCCTGAGCAGCAACTTGCTTGCTGTTCTTCTTGAAGTTTCCCTTCTTCTTCCCTTTGCCCTTTTTCTTGAAACTAGTGGTTTTGCTAACCATCAACACTTGATGCTCCTTCTTGATTTCTACCTCCGCAGCTTTCAGCATTGCGAAGAGCTCGGGAATAGTCTTGTTCATCCCTTGCATATTATAGTTCATCACGAAGCTCTTGTAGCTTGGTGGCAGTGATTGGAGAATTCTGTCAATGACGCAGTCATCTGGAAGATTAACTCCCATCTGAATCAAGTGATTATTATACCCAGACATCTTGAGTATATGCTCACTGACAGAACTGTTCTCCTCCATTTTACAGCTATAGAACTTATTGGAGACTTCATATCTCTCAATTCGGGCATTTGCTTGAAATATTAACTTCAACTCCTGGAACATCTCATATGCTCCATGACGTTCAAAACGTCGTTGAAGTCCCGATTCTAAGCCGTAAAGCATGGCACACTGAACTATTGAGTAGTCATCAGCTTTGCTCTGCCAGACGTTCATAACATCTTGCGTTGCTCCAGCAGCAGGCCTGTCACCCAGCGGTGCTTCCAGGACGTAATTCTTCTGTGCAGCAATGAGGATAATCCTCAGGTTACGGACCCAGTCCGTGTAATTGCTACCATCATCTTTCAACTTTGCTTTCTCAAGGAACGCATTAAAATTCAACGGAACAATAGCACGAGCCATCTATCTACAATCAACATAAACAAGCAAGATACTATCAGGTACTAAGTTCATGATAAGTTTAAGTTCAGTTAATCAAATTACTTAGGAACTCCCACTTAGATAGACATCCCTCTAATCCTCTAAGTGATCACGTGATCCAAATCAACTAAACCATAACCGATCATCACGTGAGATGGAGTAGTTTTCAATGGTGAACATCGTTATGTTGATCATATCTACTATATGATTCACGCTCGACCTTTCGGTCTCCGTGTTCCGAGGCCATATCTGTATATGCTTGGCTCGTCAAGTATAACCCGAGTATTCTGCGTGTGCAACTGTTTTGCACCCGTTGTATTTGGACGTAGAGCTTATCACACCCGATCATCACGTGGTGTCTGGGCACGACGAACTTTGGCAACGGTGCATACTCGGGGAGAACACTTCTTGATAATTTAGTGAGAGATCATCTTATAATGCTACCGTCAATCAAAGCAAGATAAGATGCATAAAAGGATAAACATCACATGCAATCAATATAAGTGATATGATATGGCCATCATCATCCTGTGCTTGTGATCTCCATCTCCGAAGCACCGTCATGATCACCATCGTCACCGGCGCGACACCTTGATCTCCATCGTAGCATCGTTGTCGTCTCGCCAATCTTATGCTTCCACGACTATCACTACCGTTTAGTAATAAAGTAAAGCATTACATCGCGATTGCATTGCATACAATAAAGCGACAACCATGTGGCTCCTGCCAGTTGCCGATAACTCAGTTACAAAACATGATCATCTCATACAATAAAATCAGCATCATGCCTTGACCATATCACATCACAACATACCCTGCAAAAAAAAGTTAGACGTCCTCTACTTTGTTGTTGCAAGTTTTACGTGGCTGCTACGGGCTTAAGTAAGAACTCATCTCACCTACGCATCAAAACCACAACGATAGTTCGTCAAACAGACTCCGTTTTAACCTTCTCAAGGACCGGGCGTAGTCACACTTGGTTCAACTAAAGTTGGAGAGGCAGTCTTCCGCAAGCCATCTGTGTGCAAAGCACGTCGAGGGAACCGGTCTCGCGTAAGAGTACGCGTAAGGTTGGTCCGGATCGTCTCACCCAACAATACCGCCGGACCAAAGTATGACATGCTGGTAGGCAGTATGACTTGTATCGCCCACAACTCACTTGTGTTCTACTCGTGCATATAACATCAAACCATAAAACCTAGGCTCGGATGCCACTGTTGGGGAACGCAGTAATTTCGAAAATTTTCCTGCGCACACGCAAGATCATGGTGATGCACAGCAACGAGAGGGGAGAGTGTTGTCTACGTACCAACGCAGACCGACTGCGGAAGCGATCACACAACATAGAGGAAGTAGTCGTACGTCTTCTTCCCGATCCGACCGATCCAAGCACCGTTACTCCGGCACCTCCGAGTTCTTAGCACACGTTCAGCTCGATGACGTTCCTCGGGCTCCGATCCAGCAAAGCGTCGAGGAAGAGTTCCGTCAGCACGACGGCGTGATGACGATCTTGATGTACTACTGACGCAGGGCTTCGCCTAAGCACTGTAACGGTACGATCGAGGTGGAATTTGGTGGCAGGGGGCACCGCACACGGCTAAGGAACGATCTCAAGGATCAACTTGTGTGTCTTGGGGTGCCCCCTGCCCCTGTATATAAAGGTTGGAGGAGGGGGAGCCGGCCGGCCAGGGAGAGGAGGCGCAGGGGAGTCCTACTCCCATCGGGAGTAGGACTCCTCCCCCCAATCCTAATCCAATTAGGACTCCCGGGGGGAAAAGAGAGAGAAGGGGGGCCGGCCCCCTATCCTAGTCCTACTAGGACTTGGGGAGAGGGGGGGCGCCGGCCAGCCATGGGCTTGTCCCTTTTCTCTTTTTCCACTAAGGCCCAATAGGCCCATTAGTCTCCCGGGGGGTTCCGGTAACCCTCTCGGTATTCCGGTAAAATCCCGATTTCAGCCGGAACACTTCCTATGTCCAAACATAGGCTTCCAATATATCAATATTTACGTCTCGACCATTTCGAGACTCCTCGTCATGTCCGTGATCTCATCCGGGACTCCGAACAACCTTCGGTACATCAAAATGCATAAACTCATAATAACTGTCATCGTAACGTTAAGCGTGCGGACCCTACGGTTCGAGAACAATGCAGACATGACCGAGACACGTCTCCGGTCAATAACCAATAGCGGGACCTGGATGCCCATATTGGCTCCTACATATTCTACGAAGATCTTTATCGGTCAGACCGCATAACAACATACGTTGTTCCCTTTGTCATCGGTATGTTACTTGCCCGAGATTCGATCGTCGGTATCCAATACCTAGTTCAATCTCGTTACTGGCAAGTCTCTTTACTCGTTCCGTAATACATCATCTCACAACTAACATATTAGTTGCAGTGCTTGCAAGGCTTATGTGATGTGCATTACCGAGAGGGCCCAGAGATACCTCTCCGACAATCGGAGTGACAAACCCTAATCTCGAAATACGCCAACCCAACATCTACCATTGGAGACACCTGTAGTACTCCTTTATAATCACCCAGTTACGTTGTGACGTTTGGTAGTACCCAAAGTGTTCCTCCGGTAAACGGGAGTTGCATAATCTCATAGTTATAGGAACATGTATAAGTCATGAAGAAAGCAATAGCAACATACTAAACGATCGGATGCTAAGCTAATGGAATGGGTCATGTCAATTAGATCATTCTACTAATGATGTGACCTCGTTAATCAAATAACAACTCTTTGTTCATGGTTAGGAAACATAACCATCTTTGATTAACGAGCTAGTCAAGTAGAGGCATACTAGTGACACTCTGTTGGTCTATGTATTCACACATGTATTATGTTTCCGGTTAATACAATTCTTGCATGAATAATAAACATTTATCATGATATAAGGAAATAAATAATAACTTTATTATTGCCTCTAGGGCATATTTCCTTCAGTCTCCCACTTGCACTAGAGTCAATAATCTAGATTACACAGTAATGATTCTAACACCCATGGAGCCTTGGTGCTGATCATGTTTTGCTCGTGGGAGAGGCTTAGTCAACGGGTCTGCAACATTCAGATCCGTATGTATCTTGCAAATCTCTATGTCTCCCACCTGGACTAAATCCCCGATGGAGTTGAAGCGTCTCTTGATGTGTTTGGTCCTCTTGTGAAATCTGGATTCCTTTGCCAAGGCAATTGCACCAGTATTGTCACAGAAGATTTTCATTGGACCCGATGCACTAGGTCCTCCAAAGTACTGTCATGATCTCCATTGTTACCGGCATGACACCATGATCTCCATCATCTTGATCTTTTATCAACGTGTCATCACATGGTCGTCTCACCAGCTATTGCTTTTGCAACTATTGCTATCGCATAGCAATAAAGTAAAGCAATTACATGGCACTTGCATCTTATGCAATAAAGAGACAACCATAAGGCTACTGCTAGTTGCCGATAAATTTAACAAAACATGATCATCTCATACAACAATTTATATCTCATCACGTCTTGACCATATCACATCACAACCTGCCCTGCAAAAACAAGTTAGACGTCCTCTACTTTGTTGTTGCAAGTTTTACGTGGCTGCTACGGGCTTGAGCAAGAACCGTTCTTACCTACGCATCAAAACCACAATGATTTTTCGTCAAGTATGTGATGTTTTAACCTTCAACAAGGACCGGGCGTAGCCACACTCGATTCAACTAAAGTCGGAGAAACAGACACCCACTAGCGACCTGTGTGTGAAGCACGGCAGTAGAACCAGTCTCATGAACGCGGTCATGTAATGTCGGTCTGGGCCGCTTCATCCAACAATACCGCTGAATCAAAGTATGACATGATGGTAAGCAGTATGACTATTATCGCCCACAACTCTTTGTGTTCTACTCATGCACATAACATCTACGCATAAACCTAGCTCGGATGCCACTGTTGGGGAACATAGTAATTTCAAAAATTTCCCATGCACATGCAAGATCATGGTGATGCATAGCAACGAGAGGGAAGAGTGTTGTCTACATACCCTCGTAGACCGTAAGCGGAAGCGTTATGACAACGCAGTTGATGTAGTCGTACGTCTTCATGATTGACCGATCCTAGTGCCGAAGGGACGACACCTCCGTGATCTGCACACGTTCGGCTCGGTGATGCCCCACGAACTCATGATCCATTAGAGTGTCGGGGAAGAGCTTCGTCGACATGACGACGTGATGACGGTCATGATGAAGCTACCGATGCAGGGCTTCGCCTAAGCACTACGATGTTATGGCCGAGGTGGATTATGGTGGAGGGGGGCACCGCACACGGCTAAGAGATCAATGATCAACTTGTGTGTCTATGGGGTGCCCCCTCCTCCGTATATAAAGGAGTGGAGGAGGGGGGGGGGGGCGGCCGGCCTCATGGGGCGCACCCCAAGAGGGGGGATCCTACTCCTACTAGGAGTAGGTTCCCCCCTTTCCTAGTCCAACTAGGAGGGGAAGGAAGGGGAAGAGGGAGAGAAGGAAAGGGGGGGCGCCCCCCTCCCCAATTCGGATTGGGCTTGGGGGGCGCACGCCTCCACCTGGCCGCCTCCCCCCTCTTCCACTAAGGCCCACGAAGGCCCATTAACCCCCGGGGGGGGGGGGGGGTTCCGGTACCCCCTGATACTCCTGAAAATGCCCGAACCTATCTGAAACCTTTTCGGTGTCCAAACATAACCTTCCAATATATCAATATTCATGTGTAGACCATTTCGAGACTCCTCATCATGTTTGTGATCTCATCTGGGACTCTGAACTACCTTCGGTACATCAAAACACATAAACTCATAATACCGATCGTCATCGAATGTTAAGCGTGCGGACCCTACGGGTTCGAGAACTATGTAGACATGACCAAGACTTATCTCTAGTCAATACCCAATAGCAGAACATGGATGTTCATATTGGGTCCCACATATTCTACGAAAATCTTTATCGGTCAAACCGCATATCAACATACGTTGTTCCCTTTGTCATCGGTATGTTACTTGCCCGAGATTCGATCGTCGATATCACTATACCTAGTTCAATCTCGTTACCGGCAAGTCTCTTTACTCATTCCGTAATGCATCATCCTGCAACTAACTCATTAGTTACATTGCTTGCAAGGCTTATAGTGACGTGCATTACTGAGAGGGCCCAGAGATACCTCTCCGATACACGGAGTGACAAATCCTAATCTCGATCTATGCCAACCCAAAAAACACCTTTAGAGACATCTGTAGAGCATCTTTATAATCACCCAGTGATGTTGTGACGTTTGATAGCACACAAGGTGTTCCTACGGTATTCGGGAGTTGCATAATCTCATAGTCAGAGGAACATGTATAAGTCATGATGAAAACAATAGCAATAAAACTAAACGATCATTAAGCTAAGCTAACGGATGGGTCTTGTCCATCACATCATTATGATCCTGTTCATCAAATGACAACACATGTCTATGGTCAGGAAACATAACCATATTTGATTAACGAGCTAGTCAAGTAGAGGCATACTAGGGACACTCTGTTTTGTCTATGTATTCACACATGTACTAAGTTTCCAGTTTATAGAATTCTAGCATGAATAATAAACATTTATCATGAAATAAGGAAATAAATAATAACTTTATTATTGCCTCTAGGGTATATTTCCTTCAGAATATATGTGAGTTCTTGATCCTATCTTGCAAGTCAATAGTCACCTACTATGTGTTATGATCCGGCAACCCCGAAGTGACAATAATCGGGATCACTCCGGGTGATGACCATAGTTTGAGGAGTTCATGTATTCACTAAGTGTTAATGCTTTGGTCCGGTACTCTATTAAAAGGAGGCCTTAATATCCCTTAGTTTCCAATAGGACCCCGCTGCCACGGGAGGGTAGGACAAAAGATGTCATGCAAGTTCTTTTCCATAAGCATGTATGACTATATTTGAAATACATGCCTACATTACATTGATGAATTGGAGCTAGTTCTGTGTCACCCTATGTTATAACAATTGCATGAGGAATCGCATCCGACATAATTATCCATCACGGATCCATTGCCTACGAGCTTTTCACATATTGATCTTTGCTTAGTTACTTTACCATTGCCACTGTTACGATTACTACAAAGCTACTACTGTTACTTTTGCCACCATTACCGTTACTTCCATACTACTTTGCTACTAAATACTTTGTTGCAGATATTAAGTTTTCTAGGTGTGGTTGAATTGACAACTCAACTGCTAATACTTGTGAATATTCTTTGGCTCCCCTTGTGTCGAATCAATAAATTTGGGTTGAATACTCTACCCTCGAAAACTTTTGCGATCCCCTATACTTGTGGGTTATCAAGACTATTTTCTGGCGCCGTTGCCAGGGAGCATAGCTCTATTCTTCGAGTCACTTGGGATTTATATCTGCTGGTCACTATGAGGAACTTGAAAGATGAGAAAACTAAGATTTATCCCTCAACTACGAGGGGAGGTAAGGAACTGCCATCTAGCTTTGCACTTGATTCACCTTCTGTTTTGAGTAAACTTGCGACACCTAAACCCACTTCTGATATTAATTCTGATATGTCGTATGTTATTGATGATGCCACTTATGCTATGCATGATACTTATGATGAAACTACTTATATGCTTGATAATACTGTGCCATTAGGTGAATTTCTTGATGAACAACTTGCTAGGGATAGAGAGAATGAAATTATTGAAATTGATAATATTGATGAAAGTGATGATGAAGATTCTCCCCCTAGATATGAATTGCCTGTTGTGCCTGAGGGTTATGTCATGGATGAAGAAACCGCTAGAGATTTTCTTGCTTGCAATGATAGATCTGATCTTAAGAAACTGTTAGCTAAGCTGAAAGAAAAGTCTTTGAATGCTAGAATGAAATATGACCCTGCTTTTGCTACTTCACCTATCTGTATTTCTAATAAGGATTATGATTTTTCTATCAATCCTGAGATAATTACTTTGGTTGAATCTGATCCTTTTTATGGCTATGAATCTGAAACTGTTGTGGCACATCTTACTAAATTAAATGATATAGCCACCCTATTCACTAATGAGGAAAAAATTCGTTACTACTATATCCTTAAGTTATTTCCGTTCTCATTAAAGGGTGATGCTAAAACATGGTTTAATTCTCTTGATCCTGGTTGTGTGCGTAGTCCCCAGGATATGATTTATTACTTATATGCTAAATATTTCCCCGCTAATAAGAAACAAGATGCTTTAAGGGAAATATATAATTTTGTGCAAATTGAAGAAGAGAGTCTCCCACAAGCTTGGGGGAGGCTTCTCCAATTGCTTAATGCTTTGCCTGATCATCCTCTCAAGAAAAATGAAAAATTGGATATCTTTTATAATGGACTAACTGATGCTTCCAGAGACCACCTGGATAGTTGTACTGGTTGTGTTTTCAGGGAAAGAACTGTTGATCAAGATGAATTGCTATTGAATAATATGTTGAGTAATGAAAATAATTGGACACTTCCTAAACCAACTCCTAAGCCAACTCCGAAGAAAAGGGGTATTCTATTTCTCAGTCCTGAAGATATGCAAGAGGCAAAGAAATCTATGAAAGAAAAGGGTATTAAAGCTGAAGATGTTAAGAATTTACCACCTATTGAAGAAATACATGGTATTGATAACCCGACACATGTAGTAAAGGTAAATTCTCTCTATAAATTTGATGAAGGTGATATTCCTCGTAATAAGTCTGCTAGCCAATGCTTATATGAGTTTGATGACTTTATGGTTAAACAAGAAAACTTCAATGCTTATGTTGGTAGACAATTGAAACGTAATGCTTATATGATTGAACACTTGAGTGATTATATGTCTAGAGTTAAAGGTGAACTTAAACTTATTAGTAAACATGCTTCTATTGTTACCACTCAGGCAGAACAAGTGCTTAAAGCTCAAAATGATTTGCTCAATGAATTAAATAATAAGAAAAATGATAATGTTGTTAGAGTTATGACTAGAGCGGGTAAAATGACTCAGGAACCTTTGTATCCTGAGGGCCACCCTAAGAGAATTGAGCAAGATTGTCAGAGAACTAATGTTGATACACCTAGTCCTTCTAAGAGGAAGAAAAAGAAAAATGATAGGACTTTGCATGCTTCTAGTGAACCTGTTGTTGACACACCTGAGAATCCCAATGATATTTCTATTTCTGATGCCGAAACACAATCTGGTAATGAACATGAACCTAGTGATAATATTAATGATGATGTTCATGTTGATGCTCAACCTAGCAATAATAATGATGCAGAGATTGAACCTGCTGTTGATCTTGATAACCCACAATCAAAGAATCAACGTTATGACAAGAGAGACTTCCTTGCTAGGAAGCATGGTAAAGAAAGAGAACCATGGGTTCAGAAACCCATGCCTTTTCCTCCCAAACCATCTAAGAAAAATGATGATGAGGATTTTGAGCGCTTTGCTGAAATGATTAGACCCATCTTTTTGCGTATGCGTTTGAGTGATATGCTTAAAATGAATCCTTATGCTAAATACATGAAAGATATTGTTACAAATAAAATAAAGATACCGGAAGCTGAAATTTCCACCATGCTTGCCAATTATACTTTTAAAGGTGGAATACCAAAGAAACTAGGAGATCCAGGAGTACCAACTATACCATGCTCCATTAAAAAAACTATGTTAAAACTGCTTTATGTGATCTTGGAGCAGGTGTTAGTGTTATGCCTCTCTCTTTATATCGTAGACTTGATTTGAATAAGTTGACACCTACTGAAATATCTTTGCAAATGGCCGATAAATCAACTGCTATACCTGTCGGTATTTGTGAGAATGTGCCTGTTGTGGTTGCAAACGTTACTATTCTAACGGACTTTGTTATTCTTGATATTCCCGAGGACGATAGTATGTTGATTATCCTTGGTAGACCCTTTTTGAATACTGCAGGGGCTGTTATTGAATGCAACAAAGGCAATGTCACTTTTCATGTTAATGGTAATGAGCATATGGTACACTTTCCGAGAAAACAACCTCAAGTCCACAGTATCAATTCTATTGGAAAAATTTCAACGATTACTATTGGAGGTTTTGAATTTCCTCTCCATACTGTCAAGAAGAAATATGATATTCTTATTATTGGGGACGTGCATATCCCCGTTGATGTAACCTAGTGCTATTCATAAATTCTCCGGTTTCATGCGGTTCGGAATGAGTTTGTTAACAAGACTTGATCAACCTTGTTAGTGGATTCCTTTTGATGAGCATGAGATGGATGAAGTTAGAAAGCACAACTCTCTGTACCCTCCTTTTACTTTCTGTTATTTAGATTAAATAAAACAAAAAAAGTATTTTCTGTATGTTTTCTGAATTATCCATGCAATAAAAAAATACCCCAAAAATAAAAGTATTCCAATTGCCCTGAAATTGAAATATGATTTTTTGTAGAATATTTAAGAATATTTGGCGCCGAGAACACCACCTAACCACGAGGGTCCAGGGCGCGCCCCTGCCTCGTGGGCCCCATGTGGCCCCCTCCACTTATTCCTGCACCCACACACTTCGTCTTCCTCTAGAAAAAATCACCACACAGCTCAAACTCGTGGTCTCGCTCGTTTTGCTGCGATTTTTGATCTCCTTGCTCAAAGCTCCATTCACAAAACTACTTTGAGGGATTGTTCTTTGGTATGCGAATCCTCCAATGGTCCAATTAGTTTTTGCTTTAGTGCTTTATTTATTGCATATTTTTGCTGCTTAGGTGACCTTATTCTTGAGCTTGCATGTCAATTTATATGGTCCCAAGTACTTCTAATGCATGATATAGTCTCTAGGCATTTGTTGGAGTAATTGCTATCAATTTTGTTGAGTTTTCTTCACTTTTATTTTGACTCACTAAAAATTTCAGAAATTTTCAGAGGAAGAAAATGTTGAAGAGGTTGTTGAGAGGCTCTTCGAGCCGAAGCTCGAAGGATAAGCAGAATGAGGGGGATAAAAAGCCCAAATACAATCTTCCTCGCACCACGGAGGTTCGGCCATGCGAATGGCCTTGTGATGCATTCTTGAAGGCCGCGGGAATTTATGAAGATTTTTATTACTTGGTTGAGAATGTGGGCCTCACCGACTTCCTCCGCGACCAGCGCGAACAGTATCTCCTACTCACTAATATTTTCATGCAAAATTTTTATTTCCATGATAAGAAATCACCACCTTCAGTGGAGTTTCACCTATATGATGAGGTTAAGGAGATGTCACTATATGATTTTTGTCGGGTCTGTAAGATACCCTTTGTGGGAAGCATAGAGGAACCACATCGTAATGATGTGGAGGGGTCTATTGACACAATTGTTGTAGGGGAAACAAGAAAAGTTTCTGATGCGAGAATTACTAGTATACATTTTCCTATTCTACGTTACTTTGCAATATTTGCTAGTAGATGCTTGATTGGTCACGGGAACAGTGGAAATCTTAGTGCCCCTGATATTGTCATTTTGCGCCATGCTTTGTTTCAAGATACCACTTTCAGTTTAGGCGCTATTGTTGCTAAATGATTAAATCTGAACCGAACAAAGGGTCCCATATTCGGAGGCATATTTGCTTCGCGCCTTGCCGAATACTTTGAGATAACTGTTAGGCATTATGAGAAAGAGGAAAAGTTGCTGCCCCCTATTTTTCTAGATTATAAGAGTATGGTAACACATGACTTTGTTGTTAAAGATAAGAAGAAGATGCTTAAGTATAAATTGATATTTGATAAAAATCACTATGAGGCTATTACCTTGCCTGTTCCCTCTTTGTTTAAGCTACTTTCAGGCACGTGCCTCATCTTGCCGGAGGCCGTTTATGCACTCCGGAGCTGACCCCAGCTCCAGAGCCTGAGCCGGGATTACCACTTGACCCTTATTGACAGTCTGTTTACCAGTGGGATCCAGAGGAGATCGCCAATCAGTGGCACCCTGAGGACCCTCCTCAATACACCGGAGAGAGTAGCTTCGATCCATGGGCATAGACCAACTTAGGCCAAAAGCCCAAGCTTGGGGGAGTACGTATTTCTCACCTATATTACATTCATGTTCACACACTCATTCTAGTTGTCGATGCTCATACTTTTTCATTGTACTATCCATGCTAGTTTATTTTATTTTCTAAGCATTCTTCTTGTGTGTTCAAAAAACCTTAAGAAAAACCAAAAAAATTTAGTTGTAGCTTTTAGCTAGTTTACTTTCCATGCTTGTAGTAGTAATTGAAAGAAAACCCAAAAAGATTTCTTGTTCTTCTTTTGCTTGTTGGGAGCTTTCCCTTGTAAATAGTTTTAATTCTTTTCTTTTCTTTGGGGGTCGAGAGGAGAAGACCATATTGAAAATGTTGAAGCGGCTCTTATATGCATTATTGTTAAATTAACCAAGAGCCCATATCACCTTGTCTTCTCCCTTGAATTAAATGCTTGCAGATTCCATCTTAGTCCAATGCACGTGCACTATTATTATTATCCACACCGTTCGGTCGTACAAGTGAAAGGCAATAATGACGATATATGACGGACTGATTGAGATGAGAGAAGCTGGTATGAACTCGACCTCTCTTGTTTTTGTAAATATGATTAGTTCATCATTCTTGATTTAGCCTATTATGAATGAAACATGTTTGCAATGACAATTAGAGATTATAGTTGCTCATGCCATGCTTAATTAGCTAGGAGTTTATAATGGTTTACCTTGCGTGCCAACATGCTATTAAAATAGTTGTGATGTGGTATGATAGGGTGGTATCCTCCTTTGAACGACTCGAGTGGTTTGACTTGCCACATGTTCACGCATGTAGTTGAAACAAAATCAACATAGCCTTCACGATATTTATGTTCATGGTGAATTATATCCTACTCATGCTTGCACTCAGTGTTGATTAATTTTAATGCATGTTCATGACTGTTGTCGCTCTCTAGTTGGTCGCTTCCCAGTCTCTTTCTAGCCTTCACTTGTACTAACCGGGAATACTGCTTGTGCATCCACTTCCATAAACCCCAAAGTTATTCCATATGAGTCCACCATACCTTCCTATATGCGGTATTTACCTGCCGTTCCAAGTAAATTTGTATGTGCCAAACTCTAAACCTTCAAATGAAATTCTGTTTTGTATGCTCGAATAGCTCATGTATCAACTAGGGTTGTCTGTATCTTCTTGTTGGAAATATGCCCTAGAGGCAATAATAAAATGGTTATTATTATATTTCTTTGTTCATGATAATTGTCTATTGTTCATGCTATAATTGTGTTATCCGGAAATCGTAATACATGTGTGAATACATAGACCACAACACGTCCCTAGTGAGCCTCTTGTTGACTAGCTCGTTGATCAAAAGATAGTCATGATTTCCTGACTATGGACATTGGATGTCATTGATAACGGGATCACATCATTAGGAGAATGATGTGATGGACAAGACCCAATCCTAAGCATAGCTCAAAGATCGTGTAGTTCGTTTGTTGTAGCTTTTCTGAATGTCAAGTATCATTTCCTTAGACCATGAGATTGTGCAACTCCCGGATACCGTAGGAGTGCCTTGGGTGTGCCAAACGTCAAAACGTAACTGGGTGACTATAAAGGTACATTACAGGTACCTCCAAAAGTGTCTGTTGGGTTGGCACAAATCGAGACTGGGATTTGTCACTCCGTATGACGGAGAGGTATCTCTGGGCCCACTCGGTAATGCATCATCATAATGAGCTCAATGTGATCAAGTGGTTGATCACGGGATCATGCATTACGGTACGAGTAAAGTGACTTGCCGGTAACGAGACTGAACAAGGTATTGGGATACCGACGATCGAGTCTCAGGCAAGTAACGTACCGATTGACAAAGGGAATTGTATACGGATTGATTGAATCCTCGACATCGTGGTTCATCCGATGAGATCATCGAGGAGAATGTGGGAGCCAACATGGGTATCCAGATCCCGCTATTGGTTATTGACCGGAGAGTCGTCTCGGTCATGTCTGCATGTCTCCCGAACCCGTAGGGTCTACACACTTAAGGTTCGGTGACGCTAGGGTTGTTAGGAAGACTTGATGTGATTACCGAATGTTCTTCGGAGTCCCGGATGAGATCCCGGACGTCACGAGGAGTTCCGGAATGGTCTGGAGGTCAAGATTTATATGTAGGAAGTTGTCATACGGTCACCGGAAAGGTTCGGGGGCATATCGGTATTGTACCGGGGCTACCGGAGGGGTTCCGGGGGTCCACCGGGAGGGGCCACCTCTCTCGGAGGGCCTAATGGGCTGTAGAGCAAAGGGAACCAGCCCTACATGGGCTGGCTGCATCCCCCCCTTGGGCCATGCGCCTAGGGTTGGGGGGGAAAACCCTAAAGGGGGCGCCCCCCTTGCTTGGGGGGCAAGCCCCCTCCCCTTGGCCGCCGCCCCCCTCTAGATCTCATCTAGAGGGGGCCGGCCCCCTTCCTCCTTCCCCTATAAATAGAGGGGCAAGGGGAGGGCTGCATACAACATCTAAGGCTCAGCCCCTCCCCTCCCCAACACCTCTCCTCCTCTGTAAGAGCTTGGCGAAGCCCTGCCGGAGTACTGCAGCTTCACCACCACCACGCCGTCGTGCTGCTGTTGGAGCCCTCTTCCTCAACCTCTCCCTCCTCCTTGCTGGATCAAGGCGCGGGAGACGTCCTCGCTCCGTACGTGTGTTGAACGCGGAGGTGCCGTCCGTTCGGCGCTAGGATCTTCGGTGATTTGGATCACGACGAATACGACTCCATCAACCCCGTTCTCTTGAACGCTTCCGCTCATGATCTACAAGGGTATGTAGATGCACTCCTCTCTCCCTCGTTGCTAGATGACTCCATAGATAGATCTTGGTGTTGCGTAGAATTTTTTTAAAATTCTGCTACATTCCCCAACAGTGGCATCATGAGCTAGCTCTATGCGTAGTTACTATGCACGAGTAGAACACAAAGCAGTTGTGGGCGTCGATATTGTCAATTTGCTTGCCGTTACTAATCTTATCTTGATTCGGCGGCATCGTGGGATGAAGCGGCCCGGACCGACCTTACACGTACGCTTACGTGAGACTGGTTCCACCGATTCACATGCACTAGTTGCATAAGGTGGCTGGTGGGTGTCTGTCTCTCCCACTTTAGTCGGATCGGATTCGATGAACAGGGTCCTTATGAAGTGTAAATAGAAATTGGCAATTCACGTTGTGGTTTTGGCGTAGGTAAGAAACATTCTTGCTAGAATCCTATAGCAGCCACGTAAAAACTTGCAACAACGATTAGAGGACGTCTAACTTGTTTTTGCAGCAAGTGTTTTGTGATGTGATATGGCCAAAGGATGTGATGAATGATATATGTGATGTATGAGATGATCATGTTCTTGTAATAGGAATCACGACTTGCATGTCGATGAGTATGACAACTGGCAGGAGCCATAGGAATTGTCTTTATTTATTTATGACCTGCGTGTCAACATAAACATCATGTAATTACTTTACTTTATTGCTAAAGCGTTAGCCATAGTAGTAGAAGTAATAGATGACGAGACAACTTCAAGAAGACATGATGATGGAGATCATGATGATGGAGATCATGGTGTCATGCCGGTGACAACGATGATCATGGAGCCCCAAAGATGGAGATCAAAAGGAGCAAATGATATTGGCCATATCATGTCACTATTTGATTGCATGTGATGTTTATCATGTTTTGCATCTTATTTGCTTAGAACGATGGTAGCTTAAATAAGATGATCCCTCGAAATAATTTCAAGAAAGTGTTCCCCCTAACTATGCACCATTGCGAAGGTTCGTTGTTTCGAAGCTCCACATGATGATCGGGTGTGATAGATTCTAACGTTCGAATACAACGGGTGTAAGCCAGATTTACACACGCAATACACTTAGGTTGACTTGACGAGCCTAGCATGTATAGACATGGCCTCGGAACACAGAAGACCGAAAGGTCGAGCATGAGTCGTATAGAAGATAAGATCAACATGAAGATGTTCACCGATGTTGACTAGTCCGTCTCACATGATGATCGGACACGGCCTAGTTAACTCGGATCATGTTATACTTAGATGACTGGAGGGATGTCTATCTGAGTGGGAGTTCATTGAATAATTTGATTAGATGAACTTAATTATCATGAACTTACTCTAAAATCTTTACAATATGTCTTGTAGATCAAATGGCCCATGTTGTCCTCAACTTCAACACGTTCCTAGAGAAAACCAAGTTGAAAGACGATGGCAGCAACTATACGGACTGGGTCCGGAACCTGAGGATCATCCTCATAGCTGCCAAGAAAGATTATGTCCTAGAAGCACCGCTAGGTGACGCACCCGTCCCACAGAACCAAGACGTTATGAACGCTTGGCAGCCACGTGCTGATGATTACTCCCTCGTTCAGTGCGGCATGCTTTACATCTTAGAACTGGGGCTCCAAAAGCGTTTTGAGAGACATGGAGCATATGAGATGTTCGAAGAGTTGAAAATGGTTTTTCAAGCTCATGCCTGGGTCGAGAGATATGAAGTCCCCGACAAGTTCTTCAGCTGTAAGATGGAGGAAAATAGTTTTGTCAGTGAGCACATACTCAAAATGTCTGGGTTGCATAACCGCTTGACTCAGCTGGGAGTTAATCTCCCGGATGACACGGTCATTGACAGAATCCTTCAGTCGCTTCCACTGAGCTACAAGAGCTTTGTGATGAACTTCAATATGCAGGGGATGGAAAAGACCATTCTTGAGGTATATTCAATGCTGAAATCAGCAGAGGTAGAAGTCAAAAAGGAACATCAAGTGTCGATGGTGAATAAAACCACTAAGTTCAAGAAAGGCAAGGGTAAGAAGAACTTCAAGAAGGACGGCAACGGAGTTGCCGCGCCCGGTAAGCAAGCTGCTGAGAAGAAGCCAAAGAATGGACCCAAGCCCGAGACTGAGTGTTTTTATTGCAAGGGAAGTGGTCACTTGAAGCGGAACTACCCCAAATACTTAGCGGACAAGAAGGCCGGCAACATGAAAGGTATATGTGATATACATGTAATTGATGTGTACCTTACCAGTACTCGTAGTAGCTCCTGGGTATTTGATACCGGTGCGGTTGCTCACATTTGTAACTCAAAGCAGGAGCTGCGGAATAAGCGGAGACTGGCGAAGGACGAGGTGACGATGCGCGTCGGGAATGGTTCCAAGGTCGATGTGATCGCCGTCGGCACGCTACCTCTACATTTACCTACGGGATTAGTTTTAAACCTCAATAATTGTTATTTAGTGCCAGCTTTGAGCATGAACATTGTATCAGGATTTCGTTTAATTCGAGATGGCTACTCATTTAAATCCGAGAATAATGGTTGTTCTATTTATATGAGAGATATGTTTTATGGTCATGCTCCGATGGTGAGTGGTTTATTCTTAATGAATCTCGAGCGTAATGCTACACATATTCATAGTGTGAATACCAAAAGATGTAAGGTTGATAATGATAGTCCCACATACTTGTGGCACTGCCGCCTTGGTCACATAGGTGTCAAACGCATGAAGAAGCTCCATGCAGATGGACTTTTAGAGTCTCTTGATTACGAATCATTTGACACGTGCGAACCATGCCTCATGGGTAAAATGACCAAGACTCCGTTCTCAGGAACAATGGAGCGAGCAACCAACTTATTGGAAATCATACATACTGATGTGTGCGGTCCAATGAGTGTTGAGGCTCGCGGTGGCTATCGTTATGTTCTCACCCTCACTGATGACTTGAGTAGATATGGGTATGTCTACTTAATGAAACACAAGTCTGAGACCTTTGAAAAGTTCAAGGAATTTCAGAGTGAGGTTGAGAATCAACATGACAGGAAAATCAAGTTCTTGCGATCAGACCGTGGGGGAGAATACTTGAGTCACGAATTTGGCACACACTTAAGAAAATGTGGAATAGTTTCACAACTCATGCCGCCTGGAACACCTCAGCGTAATGGTGTGTCCGAACGTTGTAATCGCACTCTATTAGATATGGTGCGATCTATGATGTCTCTTACCGATTTACCGCTGTCATTTTGGGGCTATGCTTTAGAGACTGCCGCATTCACTTTAAATAGGGCTCTGTCAAAATCCGTTGAGACGACACCGTATGAATTATGGTTTGGGAAGAAACCTAAGCTGTCGTTTCTAAAAGTTTGGGGTTGCGATGCTTATGTCAAGAAACTTCAACCTGAAAAGCTCGAACCCAAGTCGGAAAAATGCGTCTTCATAGGATACCCTAAAGAAACTGTTGGGTATACCTTCTACCTCAGATCCGAAGGCAAGATCTTTGTTGCCAAGAATGGGTCCTTTCTAGAGAAAGAGTTTCTCTCAAAAGAAATAAGTGGGAGGAAGGTAGAACTTGATGAAGTATTACCTCTTGAACCGGTAAGTGGCGCAGCTGAAGAAAATGTTGCTGAGGTGCCTGCACCAACTAGAGAGGAAGTTGATGATGATGATCATGAAACTTTAGAACAAGTTGCTACTGAACTTCGTAGGTCCACAAGGACACGTTCCGAACTAGAGTGGTACGGCAACCCTGTCTTGGAAATCATGTTGTTAGACAACGGTGAACCTTCGAACTATGAAGAAGCGATGGTGGGCCCGGATTCTGACAAATGGCTGGAAGCCATGAAATCCGAGATAGGATCCATGTATGAAAACGAAGTATGGACTTTGACTGACTTGCCCGTTGATCGACGAGCCACAGAAAATAAATGGATCTTTAAGAAGAAGACAGATGCGGATGGTAATGTGACCATCTATAAAGCTCGGCTTGTCGCTAAGGGTTATCGACAAGTTCAAGGGGTTGACTACGATGAGACTTTCTCACCCGTAGCAAAGCTGAAGTCCGTCCGAATCATGTTAGCAATTGCCGCATTCTAGATTATGAGATATGGCAAATGGACGTCAAAACGGCATTCCTTAATGGTTTCCTTAAGGAAGAATTGTATATGATGCAGCCGGAAGGTTTTGTCGATCCTAAGAATGCTGACAAGGTGTGCAAGCTCCAACGCTCGATTTATGGGCTGGTGCAAGCATCTCGGAGTTGGAACATTCGTTTTGATGATATGATCAAAGCGTTTGGGTTTATGCAGACTTATGGAGAAGCCTGCATTTACAAGAAAGTGAGTGGGAGCTCTGTAGCATTTCTCATATTGTATGTGGATGACATACTATTGATGGGAAATGATATAGAATTCTTGGAAAGCATAAAGGCCTACTTGAATAAGTGTTTTTCAATGAAGGACCTTGGAGCAGCTGCTTATATTTTAGGCATCAAGATCTATAGAGATAGATCGAGACGCCTCATTGGTCTTTCACAGAGTACGTACCTTGACAAGATATTGAAGAAGTTCAAAATGGATCAGTCAAAGAAGGGGTTCTTGCCTATATTGCAAGGTACGAGATTGAGCACGGTTCAATGCCCGACCACGGCAGAAGATAGAGAAAAGATGAGTGTCGTCCCCTATGCCTCGGCCATAGGGTCTATCATGAATGCTATGCTGTGTACCAGACCTGATGTAAACCTTGCCGTAAGTTTGGTAGGAAGGTACCAAAGTAATCCCGTCATGGAACACTGGACAGCGGTCAAGAATATCCTGAAGTACCTAAAAAGGACTAAGGAAATGTTTCTCATTTATGGAGGTGATGAAGAGCTCATCGTAAAGGGTTAGTCGATGCTAGCATCAACATAGATCTGGATGACTCTAAGTCACAAACCAGATACATGTATATTTTGAATGGTGGGGCAGTAAGCTGGTGCAGTTGCAAGCAAAGCATTGTGGCGGGATCTACATGTGAAGCGGAGTACATGGCAGCCTCGGAGGCAGCACAAGAAGCAGTCTGGGTGAAGGAGTTCATTACCGACCTAGGAGTCATACCCAATGCGTCGGGCCCGATGACTCTCTTCTGTGACAACACTGGAGCTATTGCCCTTGCCAAGGAGCCCAGGTTTCACAGGAAGACCAGGCATATCAAGCGTCGCTTCAACTCCATTTGTGAAAGTGTTCAAAATGGAGACATAGAGATTTGTAAAGTACATACGGACCTGAATGTGGCAGATCCGTTGACTAAACCTCTCCCTAGAGAAAAACATGATCAACACCAGAACTGCATGGGTGTTTGATTCATCACAATGTAACTAGAATATTGACTCTAGTGCAAGTGGGAGACTGTTGGAAATATGCCCTAGAGGCAATAATAAAATGGTTATTATTATATTTCTTTGTTCATGATAATTGTCTATTGTTCATGCTGTAATTGTGTTATCCGGAAATCGTAATACATGTGTGAATACATAGACCACAACACGCCCCTAGTGAGCCTCTAGTTGACTAGCTCGTTGATCAAAAGATAGTCATGATTTCCTGACTATGGACATTGGATGTCATTGATAACGGGATCACATCATTAGGAGAATGATGTGATGGACAAGACCCAATCCTAAGCATAGCTCAAAGATCGTGTAGTTCATTTGCTGTAGCTTTTCTGAATGTCAAGTATCATTTCCTTAGACCATGAGATTGTGCAACTCCCGGATACCGTAGGAGTGCCTTGGGTGTGCCAAACGTCACAACGTAACTGGGTGACTATAAAGACACATTACAGGTATCTCCGAAAGTGTCTGTTGGGTTGGCTCGAATCGAGACTGGGATTTGTCACTCCGTATGATGGAGAGGTATCTCTGGGCCCACTCGGTAATGCATCATCATAATGAGCTCAATGTGATCAAGTGGTTGATCACGGGATCATGCATTACGGTACGAGTAAAGTGACTTGCCGGTAACGAGACTGAACAAGGTATTGGGATACCGACGATCGAGTCTCGGGCAAGTAACGTACCGATTGACAAAGGGAATTGTATATGGATTGATTGAATCCTCGGCATCGTGGTTCATCCGATGAGATCATCAAGGAGAATGTGGGAGCCAACATGGGTATCCAGATCCCGCTATTGGTTATTGACCGGAGAGTCGTCTCGGTCATGTCTGCATGTCTCCCGAACCTGTAGGGTCTACACACTTAAGGTTCAGTGACGCTAGGGTTGTTAGGAAGACTTGTATGTGATTACCGAATGTTGTTCGGAGTGCCGGATGAGATCCCGGACATGACAGGAGTTCCGGAATGGTCCGGAGGTGAAGATTTATATGTAGGAAGTTGTCATACGGTCACCGGAAAGGTTCGGGGGCATATCGGTATTGTACCGGGGCCACCGGAGGGGTTCCGGGGGTCCACCGGGAGGGGCCACCTCTCTCGGAGGGCCTAATGGGATGTAGAGGAAAGGGAACCAGCCCTACATGGGCTGGCCGCATCCCCCCTTGGGCCCATGCGCCTAGGGTTGGGGGGAAAACCCTAAAGGGGGCGCCCCCCTTGCTGGGGGGGCAAGCCCCCTCCCCTTGGCCGCCGCCCCCCTCTAGATGTCATCTAGAGGGGGCCGGCCCCCTTCCTACTTCCCCTATAAATAGAGGGGCAAGGGGAGGGCTACATACAACATCTAAGGCGCAGCCCCTCCCCTCCCCAACACCTCTCCTCCTCCGTAAGAGCTTGGCGAAGCCCTGTCGGAGTACTGCAGCTTCACCAGCACCACGCCGTCGTGCTACTGTTGGAGCCCTCTTCCTCAACCTCTCCCTCCTCCTTGCTGGATCAAGGCGCGGGAGACGTCCTCGCTCCGTACGTGTGTTGAACGCGGAGGTGCCATCCGTTCGGCGCTAGGATCTTCGGTGATTTGGATCACGACGAGTACGACTCCATCAACCCCGTTCTCTTGAACGCTTCCGCTCGTGATCTACAAGGGTATGTAGATGCACTCCTCTCTCCCTCGTTGCTAGATGACTCCATAGATAGATCTTGGTGTTGCATAGAATTTTTTTAAAATTCTGCTACGTTCCCCAACACTTCCATGCTAGGTGTGTTATTCTCACGATGAGTGGACTCCGCTCCTCACTCATGAGAAAATGGATGGTAACCGGGATGCTTAGTCCCATGCTCAAATCAATTCAAAATAATTGCAAACAAAACTCCCCCAGGACTGTTGTTAGTTGGAGGCACCCGTTGTTTCGGACAAGCCATGGATTGATGTTTGTTGGTGGAGGGGGAGTATAAACTTTACCATTCTATTTGGGAACCGCCTATAATGTGTAGCATGGAAGATATCGATATCTCTCGGTTTTTATGTTGAGAATGAAAGTATACCGCCCAAAATATTATTTATCTCTGTTTCAAAACTCGAGGTCTGGCACCTCTACAAATCCCTGCTTCCCTCTACGAAGGGCCTATCTATTTACTTTTATGTTGAGTCATCATCCCCTTATTAAAAAGCACTAGTTGGAGAGCACCGCTATCATTTGAATCCATTATTATTAATTTATATTGAGTATGACTATGATTGGATCTCTTTTACCATGAATTACAATGTCTAGTCAGTCCTTGATCTTCAGAGGTGCTCTGCATTTATGTTCTGCGGTTTCAGAAAGGGCTAGCAAGATACCATCTTGTTATATCATATTATGATTGTTTTGAGAAAGTGTTGCCATCTGAGATTTATCATTATTGCTCGCTAGTTGATTATGCCATTGATATGAGTAAATATGAGACCAAAGTGTTATTGTGAATATGGTTAGTTCATAATCTTTGCTGAAAACTTGAATGCTGGCTTTACATATTTGCAACAACAAGAGCAAACAGAGTTTGTAAAAGTTCTTCTTTATCACTTTCAGTTTTTCAACTGAATTGCTTGAGGACAAGCAAACGTTCAAGCTTGGGGGAGTTGATACGTCTCCATCGTATCTACTTTTTCAAACACTTTTGCCCTTGTTTTGGACTCTAACTTGCATGATTTGAATGGAACTAACCCGGACTGATGCTGTTTTCAGCAGAATTGCCATGGTGTGTTATTTTTGTGCAGAAATAAAAGTTCTCGGAATGACCTGAAACTTCACGAAGAATATTTTTGGAACTAATAAAAAATACTGGCGAAAGAATCAAGACCAGGGGGCCCACACCCTATCCACAAGGGTGGGGGGGGGGCGCCCCCTGTCTCGTGGGCCCCCCTGAGGCTCCACCTACATCAACTCCAACTCCATATATTCACGTTCGGGGAGAAAAAAATCAGAGAGAAGGATTCATCACGTTTTACGATATGGAGCCGCCGCCAAGCCCTAATCTCTCTCGGGAGGGCTGATCTGGAGTCCGTTCGGGGCTCCGGAGAGGGGAATCCGTCGCCGTTGTCATCATCAACCATCCTCCATCACCAATCTCATGATGCTCACCGCTGTGCGTGAGTAATTCCATCGCAGGCTTGCTGGACGGTGATGGGTTGGATGAGATTTATCATGTAATTGAGTTAGTTTTGTTAGGGTTTGATCCCTAGTATCCATTATGTTATGAGATTGATGTTGCTATGACTTTGCTATGCTTAATGCTTGTCACTAGGGCCCGAGTGCCATGATTTCAGATATGAACCTATTATGTTTTCATGAATATATGTGAGTTTTTGATCCTATCTTGCAAGTCAATAGTCACCTACTATGTTTTATGATCCGGCAACCCCGAAGTGACAATAATCGGGATCACTCCCGGTGATGACCATAGTTTGAGGAGTTCATGTATTCACTAAGTGTTAATGCTTTGGTCCGGTACTCTATTAAAAGGAGGCCTTAATATCCCTTAGTTTCCAATAGGACCCCGCTGCCACGGGAGGGTAGGACAAAAGAGGTCATGCAAGTTCTTTTCCATAAGCACGTATGACTATATTTGGAATACATGCCTACATTACATTGATGAACTGGAGCTAGTTCTGTGTCACCTTATGTTATAACTGTTGCATGAGGAATCGCATCCGACATAATTGTCCATCACTGATCCATTGCCTACGAGCTTTTCACATATTGATCTTTGCTTAGTTACTTTATCGTAGCCACTGTTACGATTACTACAAAGCTGCTACTGTTACTTTTGCCACAGTTACCGTTACTTCCATACTACTTTGCTACTAAGTACTTTGCTGCAGATATTAAGTTTTCCAAGTGTGGTTGAATTGACAACTCAACTGCTAATACTTGAGAATATTCTTTGGCTCCCCTTGTGTCGAATCAATAAATTTGGGTTGAATACTCTACCCTCGAAAACTTTTGCGATCCCCCATACTTGTGAGTTATCAAGGCGTGTCTTTGGCATATCTACCTAGATCTTTCCATTATCAGTCTCCGGTGGATCTGCCTGAATTCAGCCGACACTTGTGGTCTTTAGAGTATTTACATTCCCTCTTTGACTCTTTTTTTCTTGGGGCGGTTTCTTATTATGCAGATTACTGCCACATGCGTCTTTTGGTCTACATCGAAGGCATTTTAACAAAACCAGAGTAGGGAGGAAGAGAGACGGAGAGAGAGAGGCGATGGGAGGAGGGAGAGAGGGACTGTAGGGTTTGGGGGCTAGGGTTGGTGAGGCAGACTTAAGGGGGGAGTGGTGTGCGTTGGGGAACGTAGTAATTTCAAAAAAAATCCTACACACACGTAGATCATGGTGATGCATAGCAACGATAGGGGAGAGTGTTGTCATGTACCCTCGTAGACCGAAAGCGGAAGCATTAGAACAACGCGGTTGATGTAGTCATACGTCTTCATGATCCGACCGATCCAAGTACCAAAGGCATGGCACCTCCTAGTTCAGCACACGTTCAGATCGATGACGTCCCACGAACTCTGATCCAGCAGAGCTTCGAGGGAGAGTTTTGTCAGCACGACGGTGTGATGACGGTGATGATGTTACCGACGCAGGGCTTCGCCTAAGCACCGCTACGATATGACCGAGGTGGATTATGGTGGAGGGGGGCATCGCACACAGCTAAGAGATCAATGATCAATTGTTGTGTCTATGGGGTGCCCACTGCCCCCGTATATAAAGGGGGAGGAGGAGAGGGCCGGCCAAGGGAGAGGCGCGCCCAAGGGGGGCAGTCCTACTCCAAGTAGGTTTGTCCCCCCTTTCCTATTCCAAGAAGGAGAAGGGGGAAGGAGGAGGTGGAGAGAAGGAAGGAGAGGGGGGCCGCCACCCCTTCCCCTTGTCCAATTCGGATTGGGGCAAGGGGGCCGCGCGCCACCTCCTGGCTTCCCTCTCTCTTCTCCACTAAGGCCCATAAGGCCCAATAGCTTCGGGGGGGGGGGGGGGGGGGGGGGGTCCGGTAACCCTCGGTACTCCGGTATATGTCCGAAACCTCCCGGAACCTTTCTGGTGTCCGAACTTAGTCATCCAGTATATCGATCTTTACGTCTCGACCATCTCGAGACTCCTCGTCATGTCTGTGATCACATCCGGGACTCCGAACTACCTTTGGTACATCAAAACACAAAAACTCATAATACCGATCGTCACAGAACTTTAAGCGTGCGGACCCTACGGGTTCGAGAACTATGTAGACATGACCGAGACACGTCTCCGATCAATAACCAATAGCGGAACCTGGATGCTCATATTGGTTCCTACATATTCTATGAAGATCTTTATCGGTCAAACCGCATAACAACATACATTGTTCCCTTTGTCATCGGTATGTTACTTGCCCGAGATTCGATCGTCGGTATCTCAATACCTAGCTCAATCTCGTTACCGGCAAGTCTCTTTACTCGTTCCATAATGCATCATCCCGCGACTAACTTATTAGTCACATTGCTTGCAAGGCTTATAGTGATGTGCATTACCAAGAGGGCCCAGAGATACCTCTCCGACAATCGGAGTGACAAATCCTAATCTTGATCTATGGCAACTCAGCAAGTACCATCGGAGACACCTGTAGAGCACCTTTATAATCACCCAGTTACATTGTGACGTTTGGTAGCACACAAAGTGTTCCTCCAGTATTCAGGAGTTGCATAATCTCATAGTCATAGGAACATGTATAAGTCATGAAGAAAGCAATAGCATTAAACTAAACGATCAAGTGCTAAGCTACCGGAATGGTTCAAGTCAATCACATCATTCTCCTAATGATGTGATCCCATTAATCAAATGACAACTCATATCTATGGCTAGGAAACTCAACCATCTTTGATCAATGAGCTAGTCAAGTAGAGGCATACTAGTGACACTATGTTTGTCTATGCATTCACACATGTATTATGTTTCCGGTTAATACAATTCTAGCATGAATAGTAAACATTTTTCATGAAATAAGGAAATAAATAATAACTTTATTATTGCCTCTAGGGCATATTTCCTTCAGTCTCCCACTTGCACTAGAGTCAATAATCTAGTTCACATCGCCATGTGATTTAACACCAATAGTTCACATCACCATGTGATTAACACTAAAAGGATTTACTAGAGTCAATAATCTAGTTCACAGGGCTTATGTGATTAGCACCCAAAGAGTACTAAGGTGTGATCATGTTTTTCTTGTGAGAGAAGTTTAGTCAACGGGTCTGCCATATTCAGATCCATATGTATTTTGCAAATTTCTATGTCTACAATGCTCTGTACGGAGCTACTTTAGGTAATTGCTCCCACTTTCAATATGTATCCAAATTGAGACTTAGAGTCATCTCGATCAGTGTCAAAACTTGTATCAATGTAACCCTTTACGACAAATCTTTTGTCACCTCCATAATCGAGAAACATATCCTTATTCCACTAAGGATAATTTTGACCACTGTTTAGTGACTACTCCTAGATCACCATTGTACTCCCTTGCCAAACTCACTGTAGGGTATACAATAGATCTGGTAAATAGCATGGCATACTTTATAGAACCTATGACTGAGGCATAGGGAATGACTTTCATTCTCTTTCTATCTTCTGTTGTGGTCGGGTTTTGAGTCTTACTCAATTTCACACATTGTAACATAGGCAAGAACTCTTTCTTTGACTGTTCCATTTTGAACTACTTCAAAATCTTATCAAGGTATGTACTCATTGAAAAAACTTATCAAGCGTCTTGATCTATCTCTATAGATCTTGATGCTCAATATGTAAGCAGCTTCACCGAGGTCTTTCTTTGAAAAACTCCATTCAAATACTCCTTTATGCTTTCCAGAAAATTCTACATTATTTCCGATCAACAATATGTCATACATATATGTATCAGAAATGTTGTAGTGCTCCCACTCACTTTCTTGTAAATACAGGCTTCACCGCAAGTCTGTATAAAACTATATGCTTTGATCACACTATCAAAACATTTATTCCAACTCTGAGATGCTTGCACCAGTCCATAAATGGAACGCTGGAGCTTGCACACTTTGTTAGCATCCTTTGGATTGATAAAACCTTCTGGTTGCATCATATACAACTCTTCTTTAAGAAATCCATTAAGGAATGCAGTTTTGACATCCATTTGCCAAATTTCATAAAATGCGCCAATTGCTAACATGATTCGGACAGACTTACGCATCGCTATGAGTGAGAAAATCTCATCATAGTCAACACCTTGAACTTTGTCAAAAAACTTTTTCGACAAGTCTAGCTTTGTAGATAGTAAAACTACTATCAGCGTCCGTCTTCCTCTTGAAGATTCATTTATTTTCTATGGCTTGTCGATCATCGGGCAAGCCAACCAAAGTCCACACTTTTTCTCATACATGGATCCCATCTCAGATTTTATGGCCTCAAGCCATTTCACGGAATCTGCGATCATCATCACTTCCTCATAGTTCATAGGTTCGCCATGGTCTAGTAACATGACTTCCAGAACAGGATTACCGTACCACTCTGGTGCGGATCGTGCTCTGGTTGATCTACGAAGTTCTGTAGTAGCTTGATCCGAAGTTTCATGATCATCATCATTAACTTCCTCACTAATTGGTGTAGGCATCACTGGAACTGATTTCTGTGATGAACTACTTTCCAATTCAGGAGAAGGTACAACTACCTCATCAAGTTCTACTTTCCTCCCACTCACTTCTTTCGAGAGAAACTCCTTCTCTAGAAAGGATCCACTCTTAGCAACGAATTTGCCTTCGGATCTGTGATAGAAGGTGTACACAACAGTCTCCTTTGGGTATCCTATGAAGACGCATTTCTCCGATTTGAGTTCGAGCTTATCAGGTTGAAAGCTTTTTCACATAAGCATCGCAGCCCCAAACTTTAAGAAACGACAACTTAGGTTTCTCGCCAAACCACAGTTCATACGGTGTCGTCTCAAAGGATTTAGATGATGCCCTATTTAAAGTGAATGCAGCTGTCTCTAATGCATAACCCCAAAAAATGATAGTGGTAAATCGGTAAGAGACATCATAGATCGCACCATATCTAATAAAGTAAGGTTACGACGTTCGGACACACCATTATGCTGTGGTGTTCCAGGTGGCGTGAGTTTGTGAAACTATTCCACATTGTTTTAAATGAAGGCCAAACTCGTAAGTCAAATATTTGTCTCCGCGATCAAATCATAGAAACTTTATTTTCTTGTTATGATGATTCTTCACTTTACTCTGAATATTTTTGAACTTTTCAAAATGTTTCATACTTGTGTTTCATTAAGTCAATATACCCATATCTGCTCAAATCATCTGTGAAGGCCAGAAAATAATGATAACTGCCGCGAGCCTCAACACTCATTGGACCGCATACATCAGTATGTATTATTTTCAATAAATCAGTTGCTTGCTCCATTGTTCTGGAGAACGGAGTTTTAGTCATCTTGCCCATGAGGCATGGTTCGCAAGCATCAAGTGATTCATAATCAAATGATTCCAAAAGCCCATCAGTGTGTAATTTCTTCATGCGCTTTACACCAATAAGACCCAAATGGCAGTGCCACAAATAAGTTGCACTATCATTATTAACTTTTCATCTCTTGGTTTCAATATTATGAATATGTGTATCACTATAATCGAGATTCGATAAACCATTCATATTGGGTGTATGACCATTGAAGGTTTTATTCATGTAAACAGAACATCAATTATTCTCCGACTTAAATGAATAATCGTTGCGATAAACATGATCAAATCATATTCATGCTTAACGCAAACACCAAATAACATTTATTTAGGTTCAACACTAATCCCAAAAGTACAGGGAGTGTGCGATGATGATCATATCAATCTTGGAACCACTTCCAACATACATCGTCAGTTCATCCTTAACTAGTTTCTGTTCATTCTGCAACTCCCGTTTCAAGTTACTACTCTTAGCAACTGAACCAGTATCAAATACTGAGGGGTTGCTATAAACACTAGTATAGTACACATCAATAACATGTATATCAAATATACTTTTGTTCACTTTGCCATCCTTCTTATCTGCCAATTATTTGGGGTAGTTCCGCTTCCAGTGACTAATCCCTTGCAGTAGAAGCACTTAGTTTCAAGCTTAAGTCTAGCTTTGGGTTTCTTCACGGGTGCAACAACTTGCTTGCCGTTCTTCTTGAAGTTCCCTTTCTATCCCTTTTCCCCTATTTGAAACTAGTGGTCTTGTTAACCATCAAAACTTGATGCTATTTCTTGATCTCTACCTTCACCGATTTCAGCATTGCGAAGTGCTCGGGAATTACTTTCGTCATCCCTTGCATATTATAGTTCATCATGAAGTTCTAGTAACTTGGTGATAGTGACTAGAGAACTTTTGTCAATTACTATCTTATCTGGAAGATTAACTCCCACTTGATTCAAGCAATTGTAGTACCCAGACAATCTAAGCACATGCTCACTGGTTGAGCTATTCTCCTCCATCTTGTAGGCAAAGTACTGTCAGAGGTCTCATACCTCTTGACACGGGCATGAGTATGAAATACCAATTTCAACTTTTTTTGACCTGGAAGACTGCAGGGTTTACACCCCATAGCATTTTATTGAAACTTAAAATAATGTACAAAAAAGAATGTTCCTCAAGGAAAGGAACTGAACAGAATAAAAAGAAAAACTCTAGAAGCTAGGCTAATCTAAGAACTAAGAGCTAACTAGAAAAAGGAAGGAGAACAAATGCAGAACCCCTCAGGGAGGCAGGAAATCTATCCATTTGATCAAAGCTTCTCTGTGTCTGGACTTGATTCTGTGTGCCAGGACAGACATGTCTTGGACAAAGCCATTCCTCCACTGCCTGAAGGTGGGTCTGATATGCCTAAAGACTTTGTCATTCCTGACTTTCCAAATATTCCACCAAGTAAGGAAGACTACCTCTGAGAAGAAAGGCTTATTGAAATCCTTCCTAGCATGATGTTCCAGTGTTCCACCAATTTGAACTCTTGGAACATCTTATATGCTCCGTGGCGTTCAAAACATTTTTGAAGTCCCGGTTCTAAGCCGTAAAGCATGGTGCACTAAACTATCATGTAGTCATCATACCGAGCTTTGCCAAACGTTCATAACGTCTACATATGCTCCAGCAATAGGTCCGTCACCTAGTGGTGCATCAAGGACATAATCCTTCTATGCAACAATGAGGATAATCCTCAGATCATGGATCCAATCCGCATCATTTCTACTAACATCTTTCAACTTATTTTTCTCTAGGAACATATCAAAAATAAAACAGGGGAGCTAAACGCGAGCTATTGATCTACAACATAGATATGCTAATACTAACATGACTAAGTTCATGATAAACTTAAATTTCAATTAATCATATTACTTAAAAACTCCCACTTAGATAGACATCCCTCGAGTCATCTAAATGATCACGTGATCCAAATCAACTAAACCATGTCCGATCATCACATGAGATGGAGTAGTTTTCAATGGTGAACATCACTATGTTGATCATATCTACTATATGATTCACGCTCTACCTTTCGGTTTCCAGTGTTCCGAGGCCATATGTGCATATGCTAGGCTCGTCAAGTTTAACCCGAGTATTCTGCGTGTGCAAAACTGGCTTGCACCCGTTGTATGTGAACGTCGAGCTTATCATACCTGATCATCACGTGGTGTCTCAGCACGAAGAACTGTCGCAACGGTGCATACTTAGGGAGAACACTTATACCTTGAAATTTTAGTAAGGGATCATCTTATAAAGCTACCGCCGAACTAAGAACAATAAGATGTATAAAAGATAAATATCACACGCAATCAAAATATGTGACATGATATGGCCATGATCATCTTGCGCCTTTGATCTCCATCTCCAAAGTACCGTCATGATCTCTATCGTCACCGGCATGACACCATGATCTCCATCATCTTGATCTCTATCAACGTGTCATCACATGGTCGTCTCGCCAACTATTGCTCTTGCAACTATTGCTATCGCATAACGATAAAGTAAATCAAATATTTGGCACTTGCATCTTATGCAATAAAGAGACAACCATAAGGCTTCTGCCAGTTGCTGATAACTTCAACAAAACATGATCATCTCATACAACAACTTATATCTCATCACGTCTTGACCATATCACATCAAAACATGCCCTACAAAAACAAGTTAGACGTCCTCTATTTGTTGTTGCAAGTTTTACGTGGTTGCTACGAGTTAAGCAAGAACTGTTCTTCCCTAAAGCATCAGAACCACAACGATAGTTCGTCAAGTTAGTGTTGTTTTAATCTTCAACAAGGACCGTGCATAGTCACACTCGGTTCAACTAAAGTTGGAGAAACTGACACCCGCCAGCCACCTATGTGCAAAGCACGTCGGTAGAACCAGTCTCGCGTAAGCGTACGCGTAATGTCGGTCCGGGCTGCTTCATCCAACAATACCGCCGAACCAAAGTATGACATGTTGGTAAGCAGTATGACTTGTATTTCCCACAACACACTTGTGTTCTACTCATGCATATAACATCTACGCATAAACCTGGCTCGGATGCCACTGTTGGGGAACGTAGTAATTTCAAAAAAAATCCTACGCACACGCAGATCATGGTGATGCATAGCAACGAGAGGGGAGAGTGTTGTCCACGTACCCTCGTAGACCGAAAGTGAAAGCATTAGAACAACGCTGTTGATGTAGTCGTACGTCTTCATGATCCGACCGATCCAAGTACCGAACGCATGACACCTCCGAGTTCAGCACATGTTCAGCTCAATGACGTCCCACGAACTCCGATCCAGCAGAGCTTCAAGGGAGAGTTCCGTTAGCACGACGGTGTGATGACGGTGATGATGTTGCTACCGACGCAGGGCTTCGCCTAAGCACCGCCACGATATGACCGAGGTGGATTATGGTGGAGGGGGGCACCGCACACGGCTAAGAGATCAATGATCAATTGTTGTGTCTATGGGGTGCCCCTGCCCCCGTATATAAAGGGGGGAGGAGGAGCGGGCCGGCCAAGGGAGAGGCGCGCCCAAGGGGGGGCAGTCCTACTCCAAGTAGGTTTGTCCCCCCCTTTCCCATTCCAAGAAGGAGAAGGGGGAAGGAGGAGGTGGAGATAAGGAAGGAGAGGGGGGGCGCCCCTTCCCCTTGTCCAATTCGGATTGGGGCAAGGGGGGCCGCGTGCCATCTCTTGGCTGCCCTCCCTCTTCTCCACTAAGGCCCATAAGGCCCAATAGCTTCCCGGCGGGGGGGGGGGGGGGGGTCCGGTAACCCCAGGTACTCCCGTATATGTCCGAAACCTCTCGGAACCTTTCCGGTGTCTGAACATAGTCGTCCAATATATCGATCTTTATGTCTCGACCATTTCGAGACTCCTCTTCATGTCCGTGATCAAATCCGGGACTCCGAACTACCTTCGGTACATCAAAACACAAAAACTCATAATACTGATCGTCACAGAACTTTAAGCGTGCGGACCCTACGGGTTCGAGAACTATGTAGACATGACCGAGACACGTCTCTGGTCAATAACCAATAGCGGAACCTGGATGCTCATATTGGTTCCTACATATTCTATGAAGATCTTTATTGGTCAAATCGCATAACAACATACGCTGTTCCCTTTGTCATCGGTATGTTACTTGCCCGAGGTTCGATCGTCGGTATCCCAATAGCTAGCTCAATCTCGTTACCGGAAAGTCTCTTTACTCGTTCCGTAATGCATCATCCTGCAACTAACTTATTAGTCAGATTGCTTGCAAGGCTTATAGTGATGTGCATTACCAAGAGGGCCCAGAGATACCTCTTAGACAATCGGAGTGAGAAATCCTAATCTTGATCTATGCCAACTCAATAAGTACCATCGGAGACACCTATAGAGCACCTTTATAATCACCCAGTTACGTTGTGATGTTTGGTAGCACACAAAGTGTCCCTCTGGTATTCGGGAGTTGCATAATCTCATAGTCATAGGAACATGTATAAGTCATGAAGAAAGCAATAGCAGTAAACTAAATGATCAAGTGCTAAGCTAACGGAATTGGTCAAGTCAATCACATCATTCTCCTAATGATGCGATTCCATTAATCAAATGACAACTCATGTTTATGGCTTGGAAACTCAACCATCTTTGATCAATGAGCTAGTCAAGTAGAGGCATACTAGTGACACTATGTTTGTCTATGTATTCAGACATGTATTATGTTTCCGGTTAATGCAATTCTAGCATGAATAATAAACATTTATCATGAAATAAGGAAATAAATAATAACTTTATTATTGCCTCTAGGGCATATTTACTTTAGTGTGGGCCTGGTGCTCTTCTCGTGGGTGATGACACGGGGAAGGGGGGTCACGCGCCTCGCCTGCCTCCCTAGGAGGAAGACAAACAGGGAGTTGGTGGACTGGGCTGGTGCACACATAGGTGAGGTGTGTCGAGGAAGAGAAAGAAAGTGGTGTGACAGTTAGCTGGGGTGGGCTGTGTCTGTGCACTGGTGTTGCATGTTTCCTTTTTCTTTCTTTTACGAAAATGAGAAAGTAGTGGTTGGGAATAGAATGGGGGCTAAAAGATGTTAAGACTATATAATTTTCTAAAAACTTTTGTGGGGCTTTATTACTAGAATATGTCCAAAATAATAGAAAAGATCAATAAAATTTGGCAAAGAAAAAAAATACATTTATTATTTAATAATACACATGTGGGTTGATGTTGGGGATATAGCTATTGGGTATGACCCACCCAGGAGGGGCCGGGTTATACCAATGGTGATTTATCATCACAAAGCCCATGAAGGTGTCGAAGATGGCGGTTCATGAGGATGACTTATTAAAGAGCCCAAAGCCCAAAGGCGGCTTAAGGACCATAAGTGTAAACCGCCATATATGTATGACTTGTATTGTAAGGCAAAGGGAATTAGTCACCGAGCCGGACACGTTGTTTATGAGCCGGCCGAGACTCCGTGAGCCGCTGGGCATCAACCTGTGTATATAAAGGGACGACCCGATGGCGGTTTAGGGAGAGAAGCAAGAGATCGAAAGCTAGGCCAAGCGTATTCACTCCCTGGTAATCGAGACATAAGTAATACCACCTCAAACTGATTAGGCCTTTACCTTCACCGCTAGGGGCCGAACCAGTACAAACTCTCCGTGTCCTTTCTCCCGTTTAACCCCTTTAAGCTAACCTAGTTGCGATGGTTCCACAACTAAGTCCTCACACTAGGACATCTGCCGTGACAATTCCACGACAGTTGGCACCCACCATGGGGCCAGTGCACGGTGGTTTCGAGTTCTTAAAGAGTAGCTTCGAAGGGATAAAGGGATACGCTATTGGCCGGATGACCAAGAGTTGTTGCGGCAAGCTCTACATCAACGATGCAGGCTGGGGCCCCAAGGCCGACTCAATTGAGTACGGGTACTGGGCCCCCTTCGGCGGAATTCACGTTTTCATCGGCAAGATCGGCGAGCCGGGCCCTGAGCCAGACATTTGCATCGACATCATCAAGATGGCTCAGCATGCACGACCCACCCGAGTTCAGCCCACCGTGAAACGTGCCTTCATGGGATTCATCCATGGGGCAGAATTTGAGGAAGGATCCATGTCTGGCAGTGAGACGGCCATCTATTCTGATGGTGAGTCGTCCACGGGCGATACTTCTTCATTGTATCAACTGCAAGATGGCAAGCTTGGGGGTTGTTCCGATGGCGATAGTATTCCAGACCCCTATGAGCCGCCAAATAGGGTCGCAATCTTGATGGCCGGTACACATCCAACGCAGAATTCAACGACTGCAGCGGCGATGATTTCCGGGTCAGCAACAGCAACGGCGGCCGGGGCAGGAGGCCCTGTGTGCCAATTGATTCAGGTTTTGACTGATTTGCTGGACAATTTGACAACATTGTTAGCAGCAAATGTTGACCCAGTGAATCAAGATCAGCATAACACGGAAGTTGCAAAATTGCGTGACGAGATAGCGCAAGCCAAGGAAGACCTGGCGGCGGAGAATGCTAGGATGACTGCAGAGCGAGCTGTTTTGGATGCTCAGGCACAACGGATCTGGGCCGATTCCTTCCGGCTCTCGTTGGATCAGAATGCTTCAAACGAAGTCATGAGGAGAAGGCACCAGAGTCGACTGCCGCCGGTTTATGAGGCGAGGAACCTCTTCAACACACCTGGTGCAGGGACCAGTGACCCGCCAGGGGTAAATCGGGTGGTAGCTGCGCCTGGGACTGGAGCGCCGGCTCAACCACGCACGACGGATCTGCCTCATCTGAATAATACCCCACCACAATATGTGCCGACGCCACCGGGTCATTATTCCAACCCTTTGGATAATATGATCAATGTGGGGACACGATTGGCGGCTCTCCTAGTTGAAGGCGATTCTCCAGCTATGGTTGAAATCACTACAAAAAAAATACACTTCCATGATGATACGTGTTTGTCACAGTAGGTCGCGTTTTTTGTCATGCATGTACATCCATGAAAAATTTATGACAGAATCAAGATAGTCATACCTGTGCTGTCATAGAAGTGTTCCATGACATTGCCAAAAATATCATCACGGAAGTGTCCACTTCCATGACGATAAATCGCGCGTCACAGAAGTGCTTTCGTCAAGGGTGACCGACACATGGCATCCACCGTAACGGAACGCCGTTAAGCTATCGGGTCGGGTTTTGGATCCGATAACCCGTTAACAGCCCCGACCAACGGGGATTTTCCACGTGTAAAATCATCATTGGCTGGAGGAAACACGTGTCGGCTCATCGTCGGGACAGATGTCATCCACTCATTGGACAGAAGGCGCCTATGATATGTTGACACGTGGCACGACCCAACAGAGGCCCATTCCTGTGAAAAGGCCAGCCCGTTTGACTTGGTCAAAAGGTGGCGTGCCGGCCCATGGAAAGCCTGTTAACGGCCTGTTCGCATATAGCCCATTTACAGCCCGCTAACCCAAGGCCCGTTACGCCCTATCCGAATTAGGCCTAGTAGCGTCATCTGGGCCACCTAATATGATTCTAGCCCGTTTTCACTTCTGGCCCATGTATGGCCCATGACGTCTTTCGGCCCATATGAGGCCCTATGTAACTCTTGGCCTATTAACGGCCCGTGGTGAAACTGGCCCATAATGAACAGTGTATCACTTTACACCCATTAACGGCCCGTGGTGAAACTAGCCCGTAATGAAGAGTGTATCACTTTATACCCATTAACGGCCCGTTATTCTGTTGGGTCGTCTCCAGCCCATGTTATCTTTCGGCCTTCTCAGAGCCCATTTATTCTTGGGATCATTTCCAGCATTCGTTTACTTACGTCCCGTTACTGTCATTTTCTGCTTGTGGGCCAAATTCAGCCCGTGGTTACAGTCGGCCCGTTTGTGGTCCGTTAATACGTTGGGCCGTTTTCATAGCGTCATCAAATACGGCCTATTAACGATGGCCCGTTATGGTCGACCCATGAATGGACGATTCCAACTCTAGCCCGTTTACGGCCAGAATGCAGTCTGTTTGGCCCATGTTTGGCCAATCGATCATACAGCCCGTATAAGGCCCATTGATGATACGACCCATAGAAGGCCAATTGATGATACGGCCCATAGAAGGCCCATTGTTTCTACGGCCCATAGAAGGCCCACTGTTTCTACGGCCCATAGAAGGCCCACTGTTTATACGGCCCATAGAAGGCCCACTGTTTCTACGGCCCGTAGGAGGCCCAGTGTCACTACAGTAAATATTAGCCCATGGTTATTGTGGCCTAGTTTTAAAAAATAGGTTATTGCAGCCACTAGCAAACCGCAGAAAAAGAACTGCACTGACTACAAGCAAATAAATAAACAAGACAACAAGGAAATAAATAAGCAAGCAACTTACACTAGGCTATCACGGCTATTACACATATTACATCCACTGGGCATCAAAGTTCGCCACTAGTGCAAATATAGGGAACACATCAGCATATAAACGCCGTAGCAAAACAAGTCCAGAACTGAAACCACTTCAGAAGAGCTCAAGAAACAATATCCTGGGTTCCCATAATGCTGGCAAGATGCTTAGCAAGCTTATTAAGTTTCTCTTGTTTGGTGCTTAAGTCCTCCAACGCTTGCTGTTGCACCAGAAAGTATGCATCTGAATTCTGCAGGGACTTCCTCAGTCCTTCGCCTTCCTGTCGCATAACATCTGATCGATGTCTTTCAACTTGAAGTTGAGACTCAAGAAGCCGAACTGATTCAGGCAATGAGTTCGAAGAGCTGGTGCCAGCAGTGGTAGCCAGTAACTCGAACACTACATCAAGACAGGACTTTGGGGTTGTCTCAGTGTCTTCAATATAGTTTTTATCAGCTTTCTTGGAGACCAACAGGGATGTCTCACTATCTTGAACATTATCTGCATTACTTCCTTTACCATTGCATAACAGGGTACTCTTCTCCAATATTTTATCCGCGTTCTAAAAGAGAAACAAACAAACACATCTCAGGTTTACAATGTAGTATATGAAACTCATTTTGGTAAACCAGTTCCGTAGTAAGGTGGACAGGATAACATCATGAAACAAACATATATCTATGTAGTATGGTCACTGTATGGTCTATATCATTCTAGTTTATGTTGCCAAATCAAGATAGATACAGTTCGAATCATATCTATTTAAGACAAAGTAGCATAGACAGAATATAAGTGCGGGAAACTACACAGCAATAACAACACTTGTAATGTGCATGGCATGAGAACATAATTGTTTATTCAATTGAAACTGAAATCAACATAGAGCAAGTTACAACAACAAACAACCAAACACGTTGAAGAAACAGGTTTAAAACATACCTGTTGCGCCATTGGAGTTTCAATTGCATCCTTCAAATTTGAAATTAGTTGGTATCAGTAAATACAGTGATGCAAGAGCAAAGTAGTATGAACCATAGCTACAGAACTTGACATGAGAACAATTCTTCTTCTGCTTTAAGCATTGACTTCGGGTTCGGAGTGGTGTTCCTCGTGATTTGGGCACTGCAGTTGCCTTACTAACTGCTCGTGTTTGGGTGCTCTGTGGTGGAGACGGTGTTGTGTCAATGGGAACTGGGTGTCTATTTGCTGGGGTTGGGGTTAGAAGGGGTGTAGTTGGTTCTCTGTCCAACTGGGTAGGGGTACAATCTGCATGAGTGTGGGTTATGTGTGGTGGGGCTGGTTCTTGGGCAAGTACAACCGTGGTTCTATCTGCATCGACAGGTAGCACGATCTTTTCTGAAGACCGTGTTTTTACTCCCACAGATACTGCCATCACTCCCTCCAATTGAAATGGCTGATAAACAAGAAAAGTAATTGAATGTACAGACATTGTAAGATAGACAGGTGCAATGGATAGTAGGGAAGAAAACAGGGCATGAAATAATTCACATTTATGTTGTCTAAGCAAACAGAATAGCAGGACATAATTTCACATATATGATGGCTAATTAAACAGGATAGCATGACATAATTTCACATGTATGATGGCTAACTAAACAGGATAGAATGACATACTTCAAAATATGATGACTATGTAAACAGGATGACATGATATAACTATACGATGTGTCTATTAAAGTGGTTGGCATGGCATAAATCACAAACATGCCGTCGATGGAAACATGATGGCATGATATAATTCACGGATAGAATGACATAATTTAAATATGATGACTATGTAAATAGGATGAGATGATATAACTATATTATGTCTTTAGAAAATGGGTTGGCATGCCATAATTCAGATACATGCTGTCTATGTAAACATCATGGCATGACATAATTCAAATATATGATTTATATACTAAGGAAGTGAGAAGAGGGCAATCACATATATGATGTGTCAACTAAGGAGATGGCATTCAATATTGTGTATATGATGTAAAAACTAAGCATTGCAATACAACATATGCATTATATGAGTAATATAACCCTGCCAAGTTTGAGCATACACCTCAGGGGGATAATAGGACTGGTCATCTGCCTCTGAATCCTCCTCCGAAGAGCTATCTGTAACCAGCAAGATATCTGCTTCAGCAGGTAGCATTGTCTGCTATGAAGACCTTGTTTTCACTCCAGATTTCTCCATCACCAATTCAAATGGCTGATGCACAGGAAGAGCAGTTGAATATACAAACATTGTCGACAAAAGCAATGAGAAATACAAAAAAGGACGGTATGATATAATTCACATATATGACACTTGCCTAAACAACATGGCATTGCATAATTCACATACATAATGCCTTGCAACAAGATAACATTGCATAATTCACATATATAATGTATTGCAACAAGATGGCATTGCATAATTCACATATATGGTAATTAGACACTAAACAGGTGGCATTCACACAAAGCATGTCTAAACAAAGCAAATGACATAGCAATGCAAGATACCATACGCATGATATGAGCAACATAACCCTGCCAAGTTAGGGCATGCACCTCGGGGGGGGGGGGGGATATGACTGGTCATCTGTCTCTGAATCCTCCTCTGAGGAGCTATTGATAGCATGCACCGGGAAGACATGCGCTTCGTCAGATAGCATTGTCTGCTCTGAAGACCTTGTTTCCACTCCAGATTTTTCCATGACCGTGCCAAATGGCTGATGCACACGAAGAGTAATTGAATGTACTAAAATTGTTGACAAATTTAACACGTAATAAAAAAATGATGGCATGATATAATTCACATATAAGATGACTGGCTAACCAGGGCGGCATTGCAAAATTCACATATATGATGCCTGGCTAGACAAGATGGCATTGCATGATTCATATATACGATAAAGAAACTAAACAGATGGCATTGACACAAAACATGTCTAAACTAAGCAGATGACATCTTTAATGTATATAGTAAGCAATGCAAGGCACCATATGCATGATATTACCAACATCAGCATGCCAAGTTAGAGCGAAGACCTCATGGGGTAAATAGGAGTGGTCTTCTCCTTCTGAACCCCCCTCATCACAGTTATCTTCCTCTTGATTATGATCCAAAATGGGTGGAGGGGGGCTGCCTTTGCGCCCACCATGGAACGACGTCTGCATGAAATTTTATTGCCATGCAAGGTTCGTCTCTTTTGCTCTACATGATCAGTTCCATTGTGTATAATAACTGGCATGCATAGGAATAAAACATAGTGAGATTATGTAAGGAGTGCATGCACAAATCCAGAGTGATGGTAGCAAACTGTGGATAGACCCAAAACCAATGATAGCAGGCAGATAATAGCTTTAGTTAAAAATATAGATAATGGCTCCTCTAATGTTTGTTTGCACCCAACATGAAACTCATAGTAGACACCGGAGATTAACCAGATAGTAGACATATAGTAATGATTGCTGCCCCAATATGTACCCCACAACCATTTAAAAACTCAAGTTTCAGCATTAGTTTGGACCTGACTCGGAGTCTAATAGGTGAACACGACGATAATGTAGCATGTCATCATATTAAGCGACGCATAACATAAGCAGACACGGAAGAGTGCGACTTCTCTTGCGGACCCGTGTAGTCCTCAAGGTCATCTGCTCAGTTGATGATGGTAATGCAGTTGTCGTGGCTGCCAGCGGCGGGGAAGAAGATCTGAGGCGGTGAAAGATAGTCTGGAGAGCGGATCCCTGCTGTGGTGAACCCTTCCGTCGTTGGAGCAGCTGAGCTGGGGTGGAACACAGCGCCGCAGGAGCAGGACTAACCACACAAGGTTTTCTTTGACACATATCTGTAACAGAAGTAATTGAGTAAGGGCTTGTTTGAATTTGAGGATTCTAACAATGCAGGGATAGGAAATAGATAGGAATAGGATAGGAATGCATGTGCAAAACAGAGAATTTAAAAACACGGGATTTCTGCCAATCTGGGTGTTGATTCACAACAATTGGAAGATCACAGGATGCAAAAAGCATGGTGAGATTAAGTCGAACCACAAGAAAATGTACGGTTATAATGCTATTATGCTACTATCTCTTAGTCTTGTGCTTGATGAATAGGAATATGAAAAGGAGGAGAAGTGGAAATTAGAATTCCTACGGTTTTTCTTTCAAGGAGACACTAAAGGAACAAATCCTACAGTTTTCCTTTGCTCCATTCCTTTGCACCAAATTCATGAAAAGTAGTACCATAGGAAACTTTCCAATTCCGATGTTTACATTCACTTTTCCTTTCAAGCATTGGAGATTCTAGTAGGCAGGCTTGAGCAAGGAAAATCCTACACTAAAAAATGTTTTTGTGCTACTTCTATTACTTTGGACCCATGCCACTGCCATACTAGCTCAACTCCCAGGCCCATCGACAAATGCACAGCTCAAACGCGCAGAGATAAATAATGATGGCGTTCCAGAGAGTCCATCATGGATAGCTAAGTTGCCTGGTACCTCACTGCTTGTCATATAGTAGGATAAGATAATCGTATTTCCCGTTACTACAAGTGCTCAGTGGACAATATATATAACATATAGAGTAAAAAAGAGATGCAACAAGTGTACAACCTCTTTGGCGAAGCCATGTCGATCTCAGCGTGATTGGGTTGGGCGGTGAGGATGCTCCGGCTGACTTGGTTGTCGGAGGAGGGGAAGAAGATCTTAGGTGTCTGGAGATGGAGCCCAAGGTACTGCTCCGCTGTGATGGAGGGTTTCGTCATTGGAGCAGCTCCGGTGAGTTGTACGACACCGAGGCTGAAGCAGGACAAGAGAGACAACGAACAATGTTAACCTGAGTGGAATTCTAATAGCATCTCCAATACATGACGTAAAATACATAAACACAAAGTGCTAGATGTAAACTACATCAGCCGCTCATCTCTGAACTTAACTGTCGAAACTGAATTTAGCTGTTGAAACTGAACTTAACTGTCGAAACTGGACTTAACTGTCGAAACCGAATTTTGCTGTCGAAACTGAACGCACTAGCAAGGTGAGGCCACATGCCAGTCGACTGACTTTTTCATCTCTGGTCAGTCGATTTTGCAGCCGTTGGATACAAAATCAAGGGCATGCGGTTCATCTTCAACCTCCACCCCCTGAGCTGGCCAAACAGCAGCCCCCTACCGCCCGCGGCCGGCGGTGCGCCGCCCCGCCCGCCCCGAAAACACTCCCCACCGCCGGTCCGCCGCCGCCCCGGCCATCCCTCTGCCCCCCCCCCCCCCCCCGCGCCGAGCTTTTTCTCTAGCGATCCCCATGCCATCGCCCCGCCAACGCCGGCGACCACCGCCCCCATCCTGAACCCTAAGATAGATAGTGGGGTACCTATCCAGCGAGCCCCCCTCCCCGCTGCGGCTGGTTCTTCCTTCACCCCGGCGGCATCCGAGTGAACTGTAGCTAAATCGGAGCAGCATCGTAAGCAAGAGCAAGAGCGAGAGCAGCAGCACGAGCAAGAGCAATAGCAAGAGCAGACCAGGCAGGGGACCGAGAGCAAGAGCAGAGCAGCAGCGCGAGCGGGAGCTAAAGCAGCAGCAGGTCCTACTGATGTGGACGTCGCCGCCGAGGGAGCGACGCCGTGGAGGAAGTGGCCGACGATGCCGCCGTGGATGGAGCCGCACCGTGTCGGCTCGGGACCGAGCGCCGGCAGCACCGTGAGATCGAATCAAGAAGAAAATGCGGCGATTAGTGTACAACCTCTTTGGTGGCGCCGATTAGGCCGCAGCTTCATCCGAGGAAACGGTGATGATGATGCTCTTCTGGTGGTGCAGGTGAAGAAGGCGGTGTGGGAATGGAGGTGGCGCGAAAGACGAGGGGAACGTCGGGGCAGCTCCTTGGAGGTGGAGGACAGGGTGGCTGAGGGATCCTCATCCGGTACGGTGGATGAGGGACATCGAGGTATTGCTGTGGACGACGTCGTCGGGGAAGAGGCTCCAGCTGGGTGGCGGACGGAGCAGGGTGTGGGGTTTCGTCACGGGTTTTCGCGGCCTCGGTGTACGAATGGGTGGGCGGATGTGATGGCAGTGAGGAACCATGGCTTAGAGACGCGCTTGTCCGAAATGTGGGGTAAGTTACGAAAATACCCCCACCGATTTGAGGCGGTTCTTTTGGTTCAGGGGTACCACCGACATTTTGCGTGTCGGGATTTCACAGGAGGTGGGAGTTTTCGCGCGCGTTGTAATTTCAGAATAGCAAGGCGTGGGTTGAGATGGAGGGAGTTGTCGGAGCACAACGAGACAAAGATATATCTTAAATATTTCGGGCTAACAAGGCACGGGTTGAAGAGGCAGGAGTTTCGCAGCACGATGGACAGAGACGCTAGCTTGAATTTTCGGCATAACAAGGCGCGGCATGAAATTTCAGAAGAACAAGCTTAACGTGTACCCAAAAAAAAGACAATTTGCACCTCAACACGCACAACACACACACACAAACACCATTTAGACTAGAGTAAGGTACACGTGCATTGCACACATGAGATTTGGCAACCAAATTATGAATAAATACCACATTATAGCATGCAAGCTTTGAATCATATATGCATGATGTAGATGTTCGTTTAATTCTTATAGTTCATTTCATTCAAAATCATCTAGTTTTTATAAGAAAGCTAATCTATTTTAAGATTCATGGAATTATGCGTCGTAAGACATAAAGTAAAAACAAATAATGGCAAATCATGTAGAAAAACATTTGGGCAATTCTGATACGGAAGATTCTAGAACAAATAAGAAGTGCTTGTGTTTTGATGTTTGTGCATTATGCTTAAGTTCAACCATGGAGTCTTCTAGATTATACATGTGGCGAAATCTGGTGGAATCTAGATGATATCCAACAGCCAGTAGTGCTCAAATTTTCCATCTTTGGACCATCGGATTCGCCTCATCCAATGACCAACTTTCAAAGTTAAAGTTACCCGCACATAATATAAAAAATATTTTATATATATAGGGGTATAGATATAGATATGTGATGCAAAAGCCGCCCATTATCTCCAATTAGAATAGTGTGTCCATGCACGGATGCGATGTGGCCAAATGATGTCTGCCATCGGTATCTCAAATTCAAATCAGTCTGACCTTGTTCAGTGTGTATACATTACAACATGCTCGTTTCCAAACCACACCACGCAGATCTCCGTTATATTCATGCATGCATGGGTTTCAAACATCAGGATCTCTTATTCAAATATTTGAATTCAACTTTACATTGATTGTGACCTCACCTATTTAGATATTCTTTTACACCCACATAGTAGTCTTCTCTTTATAATTGTACCACTAACTTTCTCTCGTGCATGCATGCACACACACTACCAGTCGGCATTATCCATCGCACGCATGCAATCTTTTTCTTCAGGTCGGTCTCCCATGAAGGCACACACCAACACACATCCCCTTCTCCATCATATCGGGCATTCTTTATCTCTCACGCGTGCATGTGCAACGATCGATGTTCCTCTATGTATGTGTGTATATAGCTAGGTCTTTCGTAGTTTTCCACACAAACCGATCAATCGATATATCCAGTGAGGTCTCACCCTCTTTCCCACGTCCACATCGATCAATCTATACATCACTATATAGCATTAACATATATAGCTAATACACCCACATTAATTATGTATCCAACTTCCCCCTCTCATCATCCATGCCTTCCGCTTCATCTCTCAGACGCGTGCACAATGGTGAAGACAGGGGGCAGTAAGGGCCCTGCCCCCCTCCCCCCTAACATCACTATATATCAAGGCTAATATGAATGTGATCATTAGACAATTGCTGCTAAAAATAGTTTAAGTTCATGAATTGACCCTCCTCGTAAAGGATTAGCAATGCTTGGCCCCTAGCTCATTTATTTTTCATGGCTCCGCCACTGCGCGCATCAGCGCACGTGTTCGCCCCCTCTCTCTAAATATTGATCTCGCACTTGTGCATTCCTTCATAGTCTCCCTCCACTAGGCCCCTCGCACCATCTTCTAGCCCCCACCGGATTTTGCCACATGTACAATCTAGCAGACTCCATGGTTGAACTTAAGCATAATGCACAAACCTCAAAACAACAATGGTTCTCTTTTGTTCTATAATCTTCCATATCATAACTGCCCAAACTTTTTTCTAGTTGAATTGCCATTATTTGTTTTTACTTTATGCTTTACAACGCACAATTCCATGAATCATCAAATAGATTAAGGGCTTATTTGATTCAAAGGATTCTCAAAGGAATTTTGGAGGATTCTAATCATTAGGAATTTTTCCTATCTTGGTTGTTTGATCCGTAGGATTGTAAACCATAGGAATTTTTCCATATGATTCATTTGCACTAGATTTCATAGGAAACATCCCATCCACTCAAACCTCTTTGAAAGAATTCTGCATTTTTTCTATGCACAATCAAACACTCATACAATCCTGTAGGATTCAAGACGACATTCCACTATAATCCCATGTTTTTCCTATTCCCCCGTTCTTAGCTTTTTTATAAAAACTAATTGATTTTGAATGAGATGAACTATAAGAATTAAACGGAGGGCTACATCAGGCATATATGACTCAGAGCTTACATGCTATAGTGTGCTATTTATTCATAATTTGGTTGCAAAATCTGATGCGTGCAATGCACGTGTACCTTACTAGTACTTCGAGTATGTGCAAAACACGTAAATTAGAATACCAATGGCACGCTACACAGTGTCTCTCTTATAGTTCATGAAGCCATGTGGCACATGTGTAGGCGTTGTCGCGACCTCCTTGCGTGGATTGATCACAGTGACGTGTTGCTGGTTCCAGAAGAATGTACTCGTCCTCCCTGAGCCATATTGGCGGTACATGCACGAAGCGAAGATGTGCACGCATGCCATGCACACACTCATTCCTCGCACGCACACGCGGGTACACGGGCGGACGCAATTTTGTACCAAGATCCACCCCATGTGATAATTTGACGCGTGTAAAGTCATTCACTTCATTGATGGTCAATTAATACAGCGCATGCAAATTGAGTCGACGTGAGGACAGGAGAAATACATTATTACTCCACTGCACGCATGCGAGTAGTTAAATCGTGGGTTGCTAGTAGTACTTCCATTGGTCTCCTTCGTATTTTGTGCCAATTTTTGACAGTAACATAATATGTATGCATTTGAGCAGTGTAGTACTTGAAATTTATGTTCCGCTAAACTCATCGGGAGCCGTTTCGGGCCTCGAGACCGAAACCATCAATTAATCTTTACCTTGTTCCCATCACATTCGAAAGCCTGCTCACACCTACTAGTAGTACGTACCAAACCTGAATGTGTTCCCACTATGCAGGTATTAGTACTAGTGCTAGTACTTAGGTTATAAAAAGGGGAACTACCTAACCGAAAATCACTCTACCTTTCCTCCTCATAAGTTCTCTTCTTCGTCCGTCATTGCCATGGCCGGTGAGCAGAGCTCTAGGTCGAGAACTACTCGTAACAAGGGAGCGGCAACCAAGGCTGCGAAAAAAAGAGAGGGCTCGCCGCCACGCAGAGACCTCGAAAGATCTCTCACGGGCAGGCGATGGCTCCCAGGAGCGCCCTAGCCGCGGAGGCGAACATGCTGAGCCGGCGGAGCTAGAGTCGTTATTCCTCGATGGCATGCCCGATCAGCTCAATAAGCAGAAGGAGTTCATCCAAGGCTTGATGGAGTTGCTGAAGGAGAGCCTCGACGACATGCCCGCTGAGCTCAATTAGCAGGGGGAGTTGACCGCCGGCTTGGTGATGCTGCTGAAGAAGAGCATTGCCTCGGAGAAGAAGGCGACCGGCGAAATCCTGCGACTTCGGGAAGACAATGCGAAGCTCTGCCACGAGATCGACCTGTTGAAGTAGAAGAACACCGGCTAGAAGAAGCTGCATGAGAATAGTAGTTCCTCGATGAAGATGCTGCAGGCCCTCGCCATGGAACAGAAGGAAGAGTTGGCGAAGCTCCGCATCGAGCACCCGGCTACTGTCAAGGTACGTAATATGGCCGTGGAATAGATGATGAAGGCTCGCGTCGAGAAATGCCGCTTCATGGACACAATGATGAAGATGGCGGAGGAGACGCGCAAGGAGATGGAGGTCGTGGAGGCGATGAAGAAGCAGTTACGACTCCGCGGTGAATTAGATCATTTGGGGTGATGATCTTCCTTCTTCTTTTGCTCCTGTGTTTCATCTTTTGCTTCGGGTGTTTCGCCGCACGTGTCATGTTCTCTGCGAGGCATGAATAGAAAAATGTTTTTTTGAGGGAATGAATAGAACAATGCTAACAATGAGATGACTAGCAAATTAGATCATTTTTATTGCCATATGGCACTGGGCTGCCGTGTTTCGTGCTCCTCCATCGCAGTACTACTCCGGTGGAAAACTTGAGTATACCGCACAATTCTTTGCTCCTCCTCGATCAGGTCATCGGCGCATTTATACGAGCAGTCAAATCACAAGGCCCCGCCTTCCAGCAATAATGAGCCGTCAAAAGGCCCTCGCCTCTCGTGAACCGACCAAGCTAGACTGCCCCGCCCTCTAGCCTTTTAGAAAATGTATACTTTTGTACAACAGTAGTAGTATCGATGGATTGCGCCATGGAGAAAAACTTGAAATTAAAAAAAGGTGGTACATATAGAGAGCGCTCGTCGCCAAATTATGCATATAGTAGTGTTAAAAAGGCTAGTCACAATAATGGTGTCCAGCACAACCCACCCCTCAAATAAAACTAAGAGGGTGCTTGGATATGTTTTAGTCCCATGACTACAAGTAGTGGGACTAAAACATGCTAGCCTCACCCATGCTTGGATCCAAATACTAAAAAGGCTAAAATCAAGTTAATAAGCATTTATTATCCTCCAAAGCCTCCAATCCAGAACTCGCCTGTGTTAAAGGAGAGGAGTTAAATGAGTAGAGAGAGGACTAATCCACATTTTAGTAGGGGTACCCCTGACTAAAAAAATTTAGTCTCAAGACTAGTTTTAGCCCCTCTTTAGTCAGGGGTGCTTGGAACTTTAGCCTCTTAAAGAGACTATTTTTAATCATATTAAAATAAGTCCCTTGGATTCAAGCACCCTCTAAGCATCCTGGAATTCTTTGACAAAACTAAGCACCCTAAAATTCTTTGACAACTAAACTGCTGGCTATATGATGTTGGCCATATATATTGTATGTATATAATGTGAAGAAACGAGTGGTAGTACTATACCAACTAAAAGATGAAATGTAAGAAATACTAGTATGTACATACTGAAGAGTTAAAGTAATGAGAAGAAACATAACATAGTTCTGCTGGGGGCTCAGCACAACACACCCCTCAAATTAAAATAAGCACACCTGAAATTAAACTTTGCAACTATTCCGGTAGACATTGCATTAGAACCACCATGAGCAACGACACTGCCACCTTACTCGGAGTCCTCGTCCATGTCCTCGACTTCGTCCTTGTCCCTCTTCCTCTTGGCCGATACTTCTTTGCTTGAACCGCACACTTGGTTGTTGCTCTTCATCCAACCCTTGTAGATATTGAAGCAAAGGTAGCCATCCATTGCAGCGTAGTGGATGTGGTCTATATCTAGTAAATTCCGCTGCCATGCATGACAATGAAATGTGTATGAGATTTCTCCAGTTTACCGTACGAAGTATGAAACATGGCTCCTGCCAGGGTCAGCATTGAAGGCTGAAGAGAGGACACCAGCCGATTCTTCTAGAGGTCGAAGGTGTTGCCTACAATGAGGCCTATCTGATGTAGGACTTCTTTGTCGTTACCAAAGTCTAAAGTAACGAATTTTACTAGGTTGCTCTCGAGGAAGTCCTTAAAATCCTGGCACTCAACGTCGGCATGGCATATGTGGTAGACCAAGCATAAGTCATGCACGCAAACCTGGATCATCGCGGGCTTCTTCCTCTCTTCGTCCTTTAGATCCTTCTCTCGTCCCAGGACTGTGGTGTACTCAACATCTAGCCCAGCGACCCACTCATCATCTGAGTCTTCGAACATGCGTCTGAAGCGAGAAAGCCATCCTTTCACCATCGCGGAAGAACGGGTGTAGATGACGTCGAACTCATCGCCAGTGATGGTTCTAACCTTGTACTCACCGCCAATTGTGGAGATTTGGGACGCCATGGATTTGGGAGGAGGGTTAGGATTAGTGGAACTGTCGTAATTTGAATGGACGGGATGACTAGGAGCGAACCGCCGTAGTATTGAAGGACGTGCGGGGATGAGTAGGAGCGAACTGCCAGCGTGCGAATGGCAGGGTAGTGGCTTTCCATTCTCCCATGATACGGGCTTCCGAGATCCCTTGGATCTAAGATCGAATGGTTGCATGGCGTGATTCTAGACCTATGGGTGAATATCCTATCCTGGAGGGTTATTCTGCAAATTTTCAGCAACTTAGCATGCGACCGTTTGATCTCAGATCCAAGGGCTGCCAGCAGCCCGTATCATGGTCGTGCCTACCACGACCGTCGCGTCGCTCGCGCGGTCGCGCCCTTGGAGATTTAACATGGTGCGTTAGGCTATCTGATGTTGGCATGTCATACATAGTCATCACTTAGTCACTCATACTACAACAAGGTTGGCTATAAGTGTATTTTTTTACTCCTCTCTATCTCTTTCTTCGCACTCAAGGAAGAAACGGTGCTAAGCACGTGTATTTATTGCATTTGCCAAGGAGTGACCTCTTCCAATGAAATGGTGTTGCTAAGTTTGCTTCATTTAATTAGCTATAGACTCAAAATTGTCTTTTTACCTAGGTACACGCGCTTAGCACCGTTTCTTCCTTGGGTCACCAAACTAGTCTCTCTCTTCTTGATTAACTTGCCACATCAGACCTTATGCCTATGTGGCAAGCTTAAGCACCTGTAGGAGCAAGTAAAAGTAAGTACAATAGTGCACTTTACATGGCATTTTTGCATATGTGGAGGAAAGAGAGGCAAGGAAAAAGTGGAGAAGTGGGCTCTCATGCAAGAGCCAACCTCTACTACATGGTGGAGCATTGGGAGAGGCACCTGTATGGAGGTGGTCAGGAATCTGGGAGACTCACGCCGGTCGTAGCGCCGCAGTTAAAATGATAATGGCAAGTCAAATCACGGGGCCCCACCTGTCCAGCAGTAACTCGCTGTCAAATCACACAACCCTACGTTTGCAGCAGCCTACTCCCTCGTCTTCTCACGTCTCTGTCGAACCGACTAGGCGGAACTGCCTCGCCGCCTACCGCGCAGGAAAAGCCTCGCCCTCAACTTTTAAATAGTATACAATATACTAATTTTGTATCCATGGATTGCGCCTGCGCCATGGAGCAAAGCGTCTAGAAAACGGAGGAGAGACGGTGGTCTTGCAATAGAGAAGAGGGAGAGGCGAGACGGTGGTTTTGGAATGGAGATTATGGAGAGGAGAGGAGGTGGTTTTGCAATGGAGAAGAGGGAGAGGAGAGTGCGGCAACGATTTAGGATTGGACGAGAGGGCCGGCGCGCTCTGACTGGATCAAAATCAAAATCAATTTACCCTTCAATTAAGAAAGAGACCCCACATTAACTAGTCTCCCTTTTATTCTAGGTCATAATTGACCATGATTTTCGCACATAAAATATATGTTATACATTGTATACAAGGCCACTATCAAAATTACAATTTGCAACTATACAAGGCCACTAACATTAATCGAGGCAAAATTAATGGCGTTTGCCTTGTACTAGAACCCGAGGACATTAATATCCCTTGTGTGCATGCGGGAGTGAGAAGGTTAGCTTGCATTCCCAACATTAATCAACCAATGAGGAGTAAGAGGGTTGGCTTGTTGTGCTTGGGAGAGAAAAACCACATTAATTAACACGACAATCAAGGTGACAAGCTAGCTTGCAACATTGACTTAAACATAGCATTGATTTTTACCTTGGTACCTGTAATATGAGTTTGTGGCCTTGTATACAAAAATGGAGGGAGTATAATTTGGAAGTACATTCAGATACGAACCAAACGATACAATTTTTGGTGACATGCATTCACATTTTGCTTGTTAAATATAGTACATGGTCAAATTTTGACCCAAATACGCGAAACAACAAAAAAATACTTCCAAGACCAGCGCCGCTCTTCCGCTCTTCTCCTCTTAAGCCACCATCGCTCCTCTCCTGTTCCAATCTAAATGCAGCGCCGCTCCTCTCCTCTTCCATTTCAAAACCACCGCCCCTCCTCTCCTGTTCCAGTCCAAAACCAGCGTCGCTCCTCTCCCGTTCTAATCCAAAACCAGCGCTACTCCTCTCCTCTTCCATTCAAAAACCACCGCCGGCGAGTGAAGGTGCTGTGGAGAAGTAGATCGATGGAGGAGTACAACCGATACGTGAGGATCGCAGACGGCGACCCTGTGAAGCTAGCTAGGATGTTGGAGATACAGTCTTGGTTTGACAACAAGGACCAACTAGCGGCGATAGCAACATCCATGGCCAAATATCTGCAACAGAGCGAAAAGGCGGCGATACTCCCGGAGGGAGTCGCGCTGGAGTACATAGAGCTGCTCCTCTGGGCCATGGAGCAAACAGATTCACCGAATCTGATCGTGAGGGAGCGGTTGTGGGAGTATCGATCCCAGATGGAGCATCCACCAGAGATTGAAGGATCGAGCATCTACAGGGTGCCGTTTGTGAGGGTGTCCTGCCAGAGCGAGCTGGTGGAGTCTTCGTGGACCGAACCTAACTGCAAGAGGAGAAAAGCAGTTGGCCCGACGACGCTTCCCCGCCATCGTCTCCCTCGCCGTTCACATCGTCTCACGGGGTGGCTGTCTGCCGCTGAGGAATAGGAGGGGGCTGCCCCCCAGCCCAATAGTCGGGCAGGTTGTGAATTGTCAGGAGGAGCTTAGGGTTGTCAGTATTTGTAGGTTCTGAATTGTGTTTTGTGTTGTGTATTTTGAGAGTACTTTCAGATATGAATGTCTTTTGAATTTCAGATTTGCGGTATTGAGCATATGAAGTATTTTATGAATTCTAGATATCTATTTTTAGCACTTAAAAAAATTTAGTTTCATAGGAGTATAAAAGTGCAGACAATGTGATTCTTAGAGAAGAAACTGCAAGTTTCAGTTTCAGATAAGAAACTACTAGTTCAGTTTCAGATAAGAAATTGCAACTTTCAGAGGCAGAGCATTTATATTAACACGGCCTTTTCAAACAGGGTTAACATCATATTGGAAGTTTTATTCATGGTCGAAAATGGAACTACCAGCCAGTTAACATCATGCTGATCAACATTCATGCATAGCACATCTTCATATGATGCACAGTCAAAATGCCCACACAATGTCGAGTGTGCGAAACACAGAGAAAACGAGGGACGAAGTTTTGGCAAGTGTTGGACATGGTTTTGGGCTGCCCCGTCGAGGCTTTCATTTTTAACATGCGCAACCCATGTCCTCGGATGGGAGGTCCATAGGCCTATTTGTATTTTCTTAGGGCCGTCATGTATCGACCGGCCTATGGACCTCCCATCCGAGGTTTTATTTTTGGCAGCCCAATTTATGTATTTTTTTGAAGAAAACGCAGAGGTCTGTTCTATTTTTCTATATAAGAATAGGAACGCCTGGTCCAACTTATGTTTCCCTTCTAACTATATTATATATATTTAAATTATTTTATATGTTGACTGTTTAGTTCACATAATTGGCAAATAGATGACCGCTCTCGCAATCCCCTTCGCACCCGCCACCACCTCCACCCTCGCCGCCACCCCCACCTCCTGACTCCGGGTGCGCCTGCCCCCCTCAGCAAGTCTGCTCGCGCGCCCGATGGACTCGCCGGCCATATCCACGGGGGAATGGCTGGAAGACAGGCAGATATACAAGATGCATCTCCCACATGTCTACAAAGCCTTCCCGCGGATGCTCCAGCCGCTCGACTCCGTCGCGCCGGCGATGCTGCAGGAGACTCAAGGGAGGAGATGGAGGGAGCGGGCGATGCGCATCCACGACGACGCTCTCTCCTGGACCCAGTGCACACGCGAATGGAGGGAAGTAGAGGAGGAAGCTGTGAGGGAGGAAGCTGTGAGGGAGGAAGCCGAGGAGGGACCGAATTCGTTCTCTCACTCGCGTAGGTATGCTCGGATGTGCAAGGATCATGTGGATTGGGAGCTGCTGAATCTAGCCCTGCGGATCTACTTCGAAGGAGATTTCTCAGAGAAGCACAGGATGCCCCACCCCAGTGAGCCGCCGATTGCGTTCGTTTGATGGGCGAAAGGAGAAGTGAATTCAGGATATCCATGTTGTGCTGCGTGATGGGAATGCTTGACAGGACTCCTGCCCACCAGCACGCCACCGGAGCCGGAGCAGGTGGATCCCCTACCTTACCTCTCCCCCAAACCTACAGAAGATTGAAATTAGGCTTGCAATCTACTTCAATTGAGCTGTCTGGTGGTTATTTCTGCTTCCTGAGAGACAACATCTGGCTGGAGGATGAGAAGGAACCAAGAACTCTGATGAATTTCCCCTATCACAATGGGGGGAGCGCCGGTTGGGCAGTGGTACGGCCCACCTCCACCCCAAATGGGGCACAATCTGGGCAGGCTCCTGTAATTACCCAAGATCAATCTGCTGGTGGTTCTGACTCTCAGATCAGTAGGAAATCTCAAGGCAAGAATCAGCAAAAGAAGAGATAGGACATCCAGAAAACTGCTCCTGCCCCCTGCTTCGGGCCTTATGGCATACTCTGAGGTGATCTGCTACAACTGTGGGGAACCAGGGCATCATTTGGATAAATGTGTCAAGCCCAAGAGTTGTTTTATCTGCAAAATGGTTACCCATAAAGTTGAGAATTGCCCTGTCAGAAGGAAAACCCACAGTTCTGCTAGATATGTTGGAAGTGCTGCTCCAGGATTATGTCCACCATTGATAGAATTTTTTGTGACACAGAATTAGATAGTTTCTTTCCCTTTTCTAGTTGTAGAGCTCTGCCCAGATGTGGTAGTGACCACACTCCTTTGCTCTGGGACTCTGGTCTTAACCAAGCTCCAAAGAGCAATAGTTTTAAATTTGAAAAGTGGTGGTTGCTTAGAGATGATTTTACTGAGCTAGTCAGGAAAATTTGGAATGAGCCTACTGGGAGCAGCTGCCCCTAGAAAATTGGCAAATCAAAATCAGGATATTTAGAAGAACTACCAAAGGGTGGAACTCTAATGAGGAAGCTAATCTTAGAAGATACAAAAGGGTTCTCCTCCTTGAGTTTCATTCTCTAGATATTAAGGCAGAAACCACTGACCTCTCTGAGGCTGAGACTAGTAGATTAAACTTTGTCCATGGAGAGCTCAAGAAAAATTTGTCTTCAAGAAGAAATCAAAGCCAAACAAAGGTCTAGAGATAGGAACATTAAGGAGGGTGATAAAAATACTGCTTACTTCCATGCAGTAGCTAACCAGAGGAGGGGGAAAACCCTCATTCACTCCCTTGATGGTCCTAATGGCCCTGTTACTGAGGTAGATGGGATGCTGAAAGTGGCTAGTGACTTCTACAAAGACCTGTTTAAGAAAGAAAACCCTTCTGCGTTCTCTCTACAAAACAATTTTTTATCTGCTTCTGAAAAAGTCTCTCCTGCTGAAAATGAGCTGCTAGAAGCCCCTTTTTCAGAGACAGAGGTGAAGGAAGCCATTTTTAGCTCTTATCCTGATGGGGCTCCTGGTCCTGATGGGATTCCCTTCTTGTTTTACCAGCATTTTTGGGACTTGGTGAAAAATGATCTCTTAGATCTTTTCCAAGCCTTTCATAGAGGAGAGTTGGATCCAGCAACTTACTCATGGGGGTCTGTTGGGGTCAAGTTAAATAACTGTGAAAGTGATTTTTCCTTGCTGGTAAAGGCCTTAGGCAAGGTGACCCCATCTCCCCGCTTTTGTTTAATTTAGTAGTGGATGTTCTTACTAAAATGCTGAGCAAAGCTACTGATCATAGTGTGATTGGAGGGCTCTGTCCTGAGGTCTGCCCTGGTGGCATCATCTGCCTTCAATATGCAGATGATACCATCCTTTTCTTAGACAATGACTCCACACATGCTAGCAATTTGAAAACTGTTCTAACCTGGTTTGAACAAGTCTCAGGCATGAGAATCAACTACTCTAAAAGTGAACTCATCCCTATCAACATGGATGATCAGGAGTTAGCTGACTTCCTCTCTATTCTAGTCTGTAATAAAGGTGACTTCCCCATTAAGTACCTAGGTATCCCTCTCCACTATGATAAACTGAGGAGAGAGGATATCCAACCCCTTCTGGATAAAATCATTAAAATGATTGCTGGGTGGAGGGGCAAACTTCTCTCTTACAGAGGTGGATTGATCCTCATACAAGCTTGTTTGGCTAGCATTCCACTGTATCTCCTCTCCTTCTTCAAGTTCCCTAAATGGGCAATGAACCTCATCAATTCTCAGATGTCTCATTGCTTGTGGAATGATTTTGAGGGAAATAGGAAGCTCCACCTTGCTAATTGGGCCCTAGTCTCTATGAAAAAATATTTTGGAGGCCTAGGCATACCTAACCTCCAAGAAATTAACATCTGTCTTCTAGGGTCTTGGATTAAAAGATTCTATGAGGAAGACCTGAAACCCTGGAAGCTTCTTATTGCCCATAAATACCTAGGAAATAAACCTAATATTTTTGTCTGTTCCTCCAACCCTAAGACCTCTAGATTCTGGAAAGGATTAAAATCTATTATGCATGCTGTGAAATTTGGCTACAGATGGAACATGGGGGATGGGAGCAGAACCAGGTTCTGGGAAGATACTTGGTTTGGCACATCCCCCCTAGCAATCCAATTTTGGCCTATTTACTCTGTCCGCAATGAGCTTAACAAAAGTGTCAATGAATTTGGGACGGTCAATGCCTAAAACTCTCTTTTAGAAGGAACTTTAGTGATAGTCTCATGGAACAATGGTTCCAGTTGGAGGAAATTGCCAAAAGCATTACCTTTACTGCCGAGCTGGATGCCCTGATTTGGCAGCTGGACAATAAGGGGAAGTATTCCTCCAGCTCCCTCTATCATGTTATCAACTTTAGAGGGGTTCAACCCGTGTTTATCCCTGCTATATGGAAATTGAGAGTTCCCCCTAAAATTCATGTATTTCTCTGGCTTCTCTCCAAAAACAAATTGATGACTAGGGATAACCTTAGGAAGAGACACATCATCAAACCCCTTGATTGTGTTTACTGCTTGGAACAAGAGTCTTGTTCTCACCTATTTTTTGAATGTATAGTTGCTAAACATTTCTGATCCCACATTGAGGAATATTTCTCTAGTCAGATTGGCTCATCCTTCGAATCTGTCGCCAGATTCTGGATTGCTACCAAAAAGTGCTTAGTTTTAAACACTATTAGCTCAGCTGTCCTTTGGTGCCTCTGGAAATATAGAAATGCTATGATTTTCAGTAACACCTCCTGGATTTGCATTCTGCAGGTCTTGAGGTTGATCAGGAACATGGTGAGGAACTAGGCGATTCTCTCCTCCGGATCGGACAAGGACAAGTTGATGAGCTTCGTGGAAACCCTAACAAGATCCCTCCAGAAACCGTTGGCGATCACTTGTGGCTGAACAAGGCTCGACCTGCTCTGGGGCTGGACCCATTGGCTCATCTCAAGATCTCTGATGAAGATGATGGGCACTTGGCGCCGAAAAAGAGGGACATCCACCATGCTACGCCTTCCAACTCGGTGTCTCCGCTTGCTTATTGGTCGCCGCAGGCTGACACGGCCCCTCGGCTGAAGACCATGAAGGCTTCGCTGGACCCTCCTTGTGTCATTTGAGTGCTCTATCCACTCTGCTTTGGCACCGCTCGGGTGATTTGTGTTATTCAGAGAACATGTTCATCCACCCCCCTAGTTTGTAGCTTTTCTACCTTTGCTTTCGAACTGCTCTTTGAGCTGCTGTATCAGAATATGTTGTGGTTTCGTTCTCAGCAATGGAACCGGGGAGATGCTCCCTATTTTTCTAAAAAAATTATTTTATATGTTATTATATATTATTTTTATTGTCATCATATATTTAACAGATACTTACATATGTAAGAAAACAATATCCCACATCTTATTAACTTATAAAAATAATTTCTTAACAAATAAAATCCTGGATAGTTTTGGCACAAAAATCCTAGTGATTGTGTACAAAAGCTTGGTAAATTTAAGGACGAATGTAATAATATCACTTATTATTTAAATATATTTATAACAAAATACCCAGCCCCTTTTTATTTTTTGATAACATTGCTGGCCCCACCCAACATTATAATTAGAATCAGCCCAGCAAAATCGTGTATTTCGAGAAAGTGCAAATGGGCTATAATTTTTTAGGAAATAAAATAAATGGGCCGCATGGACGCTATATTATTTGTTCACCCAGCCCAGCTAATGGCTGTAATTCAAAAAAAAGATCAAATTGACTGTAAATCTAATGCGAAAAAAAGACTGTAAATTCGGAAGAAAAAAATGGGTTGAATACGTGCCACATTTTTGGTGGCTGAAATGTGGGCCAATAGGTCGAAGCCAATGCAAGTCGTTGTCAATTTAGTCAAGAAATGATTCTGACATGTTAGCCATTGGATTTACATCCAACGACCGGCATCCATCTTCAATCTCTCGTCTTCTTCCTCCAGCGCCACCGGGACCACCTCCCGCCTCCTGCTGCTGGCAGCTCTGCTTAGCATGCTTTGCTATGAAGCGCTACTCCACCATTGGCCAGGCCATCCCTCCACCCCTCCACACCTCATGTTCTTCTCCACCGACTGCCGAACCACACCGCACTAGAACCAGTTAACCTTCGTCCACCTCTCTGTCTGCGACTCTACTCCCGCGTCTTCCCATCTCCGGCTCGTTGCTGTCCGGGGCCTCGCCGTCGTCCACCACCTTGGATGCGCTCAGCGCGGCATGGTCAACAAACAACACCATCGGAAGTAGACTGTGCGTGGAGAGGCTGACAGCTGGGTCCACGGCCGCACACAAGGAAATGCCTCCTTATTACGCACAAAATAATGATTCCTCCACCTGACATCTGGGACCCACCGGAAGGGCCTCTGTATTTCATGAAATAAAGTGCCCCCCGCTGACATGTCGGACCCACCAGCTATCTTCGCACGCAAGGAAGTGCCTCCTTATTATGCACAAAAAATGAATATCCCCCCTGCCAGCTGGAACCCAGCATAGTGGGAGGCTGACTTGTGGGCCTACCAAGTTGACGGGGACGGAGGGCTTTGTCAACTTAGTCAATATGAACGATTCTAGCTCCTGTTACCGTATGATGTTCATCCAACGGCCGTAGTGCTTCTTCAACCTCTGGTCTTCTTGCTCCAGCCGCCCAAACCAGCGCCGGTCGTGCCACGTGCTCCTGCCTCCCGTGGCTGGCTGTGATGCCGCGGAGGCCTCACCGCCCCCTACTACTCCCACCGCCGGCCAGGCCATCCCTCTACTCACCCACACCCCCTGTTATTCTGCGGCGGCAGCAGCCTCACACCGCAGCCGAATCAGTGAACCCTCGTACTCCTCTTCGCGTGGGCATCCACTACTGCATCTTCCCCGGCTCCGAGTCGTCCCCTTCCTAGTCCTCGCCGTCGTCCACTGCCCTGGTGCTCTCGGCGTGGCGTGGTCAACGTGGTCAACGACCAACTTCCATCAGAAGAGTACTGTACATGGAGAGGCTGACAGCTGGGTCCATGGCAGCCGCAAGAAAGTGCCTCCTTATTACGCGGAAAATAATTATTCCTCCACCTGATAGCGGGGACCCACCGGACGGCCCACCAGTATTTTGCGAAAAAAATCGTTTCCCCCTGACTGCTGGGACCCACCGGATGGGCCACCGTATTTCGCAAAAAAAATGTTCCCCCGCTGTCAACTCGGACCCACCAGAAGTGCCTCCTTATTACGCACAAAAAAATGAATACTCCCCCGGCTAGCTGGGACCCACCTTGCTAGGAGGCTGACTTGTGGGCCTACTAAGTTGACGGGGACAAAGGGCTTTGTCAACTTAGTCAATATGAACGATTCTAGCTCCAGTGACTGTACGATGTCCATCCAACGGTCATAGTGCTTCTTCAACCTCTAGTCTTCTTGCTCCAGCCGCCCAAAGCAGCGCCTGTCGTACCGCATGCTCCTGCCTCCCGTGGCCGGCTGTGCTGCCGCAGAGGCCTCATCGCCCCCTACTATTCCCACCGCTGGCCAGGCCCTGCAGCGACGACAGCCTCACACCACAGCCGAACCAGTGAACCCTCATAGTCCTCTCCGCGCGGGCTTCCACTGCCGTGTCGTCCCCTTCCTAGGCCTTGCCGTTGTCCACCGCCGTGGTGCTCTCCGCGTGGCGTGGTCAACGTGGTCAAGGAATGACTTCCATCAGAAGAGTACTGTATGTGGAGAGGCTGACAGCTGGGTCCACGGCCACAGCCTAGTTTTTGTGTGATTTGCCAAGTAAGTCGCTTTGTCAGGCATGTTGGGCTACAAATCTTTCAAGACAAGGAGAGCTTTCATCCAGCTGGCCGAGAAAATGGCCCATCAGTAATGAGAAATGGGTTGTACATTTTTAAAACACATCAAACCGGCAATTAGTTTCAAATATCTTTTTTTCATTTCAAGATTTTAAATTACATTAATTTTTATGCGTGGAGATTTTGTTGGATTTTATATTGATATACATTTATTTTTTAAATCAGTTTGAATGTGAGTCGAAATTTCGGGATTAAAAACAGTTCGGACCGCACCGAAATATGCAAAATTTCGTATAATTTTTTAACCGTTGCCACAATATGGGTTGTAATGCTAACAAAAAGAATATGGGCTCCAAAAAAACCTTAAGAATTAGCAAATGGGCTATAAATTATTAGAAATAATGGCAGATGGGTTGTATGCTGTTTTCCATAGATTTGAGGCTTTCCTAAAAAAAGGTTGACGCACAAGCACTGACTGTTGGATGTCCATCCAACGGTCGTCGTGCTTCTTCAATCTCTGCTCTTCCTGCTCCAGCCGCTCAAACAAGCGCCGGCGGGACTGTCTGCTCCCTCCTCCTCGCGGCCGGCTGTGCTGCCGCACAGGCCTCACCGCCCGACCGTACTCCCATCGCTGGCCTAGCCATCCCTCTACTCACCCACACTTGCTATTATTCTCCGGCGATGGCAGACGAACCAGTAAACCCTCATACAGTCATACTCCCCTCCGCGTGGGAAACAACTGCCGAGTCTTCCCTACCTCCGTGTCGTCCCCTTCCTAGGCCTCGTCGTCGTCCACCGCCCGGGTGCTCTCGGCGCGGCATGGTCAACGTGGTCAAGGAACGACTTCCATCGGACGTGGACTGTACGTGGAGAGGCTAACAGCTGGGTCCACGGCCGCAGCAACGAAGTGCCTCCTTATTATGCGGAAAATAATGATTCCTCCACCTGACAGCTGGGACCCACTGGACGGGCCACTATATTTCGTGAAAAAAACATTTCCCCCTGACTGCTGGGACCCACCAGCTACATCTTCGCACGCAAGGAAGTGCGTCCGGGCAAAAAAAAACGATTCGCCCCCTGACTGCTAGGACCGACCAGCTACATCTTTGCAGGCAAGGAAGTGCCTGACAGTCGGGACCCACCTGGTCGAAGCATATGTAGCGTTGTCATTCTGGTCGCAAACGTGTACGTACATACTGGTTGATGTAGAGGCGCGCACGTGTCGTAGTAGAGGCGCGCACGTGTTGTAGTAGAGGCACGCACGTAGCATTTACACGTACGTATATCGGCCAGGGTGCAAGAAGGAAAATACGGCCACGTATGTGTACATACGGGCGGGGTCTCGAACACCTACCCGCGCATACGTACGGCCAGGGCTCGTGTACATGGCTGGGTTGGAACGGAGAAACAACGTTGTCATCGTGTTCATGGGGAGGCAACGGAATGCGTCGTGTTCATGGGGAGGCAACGGAATGTGTCGTGTTCATGGGGAGGCAACGGAATGCGTCGTGTTCATCGGGAGGGCTTGGATGGAACAAGCGATGGAAACGAGGCCTGGCGTACCGCAGAACGAAGGAAACGGCCTTATGTTCGACCGACCACGTTCGAAACGGGATCCTGTTCATCGGGAGTGGTCTGGCGTACCGCAAAATGGAGGAAACGGACCTCCTACGGTCGAAACGGGGGTCCTGTTGATCGGGAGGGGTGTGGCGTACCGCAAAATGGACGAAACGGACTTGTGTTGGAGCGCTACGGTCGAAAACGGGGTCCTGTTCATCGGTAGGGGTGTGGCGTACCGCAAAACGGGACTCCACGGGATATTGTTCATCTCCACCGTCCACCTCCTCCAGCCTCCACGGGCTCCTGTTCATCCAGCCTCCACGGGCTCCTGTTCATCCAGCGTCCACCGCGCGCTACTCCACCGGCTACTATTCAACCACCCCTCCACCGTCTACTGTTCATCCAGCCCTCCACACCACGGGGTCCTGTTCAACCACCCCTCCACGGGCACCGCTCCACCGTCTACTGTTCATCCAGCCCTCCACACCACGGGGTCCTGTTCAACCACCCCTCCACCATCTACTGTTCATCCAGCCCTCCACACCATGGGGTCCTGTTCATCCACCCCTCCACGGGCACCCCTCCACCGTCTACTGTTTCTCCAGCCCTCCACCACACCACGGGGTCCTGTTCATCCAGAGGCAACGCCACCGCTCACTGTTCATCCAAACCCCCCCGCAACGCTCACTGTTCATGCCATCGATCGGTTTCAGTTAGCTGCAGTAGCAAAGGAATCGCTCGATCGGGTTCAGTTAACAGCCATCGATCGATAGCTCGGGTTCAGTAACACGTAGCTTGCAGTGCAATCGCTCGGGTTCAGTTAGAGCCCAACGCCTTGCTCGGGTTCAGTTAGAGCCCAACGCCTCGCTCGGATTCAGTTAGAGCCAACGCCTCACACACACGCGCATACATGTACGAGAGAAACACGCATCGCTCGGCCCCCGACCTCCCACCGTAACCGGGAACTCCCTGAAATTTTCCTCCCCCTCGCTTCTACCATGAGAGTTTCCGTCATGGACGGCCCAAAGAATGTCATGCAGTTGCATCTCCGGCCCGCCCAGGACGAAAAGCCCATTTTCTGTCATGATTTTTTGTCATAGAAGTAGGAGCCCATCACATCTATTATGATACTGGGTTTTGTCACAATTATCATCATAGAAGTGTCATATGTATGACAGATAAAATTTCGTTCGGCCCAAAATGTCACGGATGTGTCCTTTTTTGTAGTGAATGCGGAGGGCTAGAGAGCTTCTTCAAACAACATTGGTGTAGCAGGAGGCATATTCTTACAGTCGTGAGAGGATTCACTCGACCCCTCACCCAAGCCGGAGTTATAGCGGACATATGGACTCACCGGCCATTTCTAGCAGTGACGGGCGCCGTAACCAGCCGCGTGGACATGACCCGGCGCGCGATGGTGCTCAGGATTTGGTGGACCGGGATAGGGCACGTCGAGAAGGTGAGCTGGCGGCTCAGTAGGTGGCTCATCAACATCTTCCGGCTTATCCGACGACTTTAGTGGAGGCAGGCGTGACCTCTAGAACCACGGGTGTACCATGTTTAGTGTCGGCTCTATGTAATGAGCGTCTGTCTAAGGATTTCAAGGGACCTCGTAAGGGGCCTAACTACGCAGCAGACTTACCGCCTGAGGCGTGGATTGAGAGTTACGAGATGGCCATGGAACTGTTGGAGGTTAGTGATGCTGCGTCTGCCAAGTACTTCACCATGATGCTGGATGGGACAGCCCGTACTTGTTTAAAAGGGCTGCCTGCCGATTCCATTGGGTCGTGGGCCGAGCTAAAAGCCTGGTTTATCCAGAATTTTAAAGATACGTGCAAACAGCCCATGTCGATTGTGGATTTGGATGCTTGCGCCCAAGAAGAGGGCGAGTCAACGACTCATTAGGTGTGCTTGGTCAAGGCTATCATGCACTCATCGGATAACATCAATGCCGGCTCAGCAGTCCTAATGTTAGAGAAGAATTGCCGTTTTTGCCTCTTAAATAGAAGCTAGGGTGGCTCAAGCACCACTCCAATGATATGGGGGAGCTGAGGGCGGCTCTAATTAAATATGCCGACTCTAATAGTACCAAGGACCCCGAGTCTGATGATGAAAAACATGGAAAGGGAAAGAAGAGTGGCAACACCAAGGTTCAGCATCATAACCCGGTGAGTCACGGGGGCAATGGTAAGCGCAAGACCGATAGCAATTCAGATTTTGTGGCTAATACCAATACGCAGAATAATGGTCAGCATCACAAGGGGAAGCCACCTCCTCGGGCAGGTGGGTCAGGTTTAAATCTTGAGCAGCTGCTGAAGCAGCCCTGCCCAAAGCATGGTACGCGGGAAAGATCGTCCAGTCACCTTTGGAAGGACTTCCACATTATGAAGGAGTTCAAAAAAAATCTGATTTATTCCAAAACAATCATGGGCCGAGCGGCGGCTCAGGTTCCGATGGTGGCGGTTCTCATGGCCCGGGTTACGGTGGTGGCGGTTCTAATTCCGATTTCTAGGGTTACCCAAGCAATCAAGGCAGTCAGGGTGGTTATCATCAATAGTTCGGTCAGGGGAATCAACAACAACAATCTGGGTATCAAAGTAACCCGAAGCAGTTGAATAGTGGGCAGTACCACATCTTTACCACAAGTTTATGCAAGCGAGACCAGAAGCTCCGTAAAAGAGTTGTAAACACTGTTGAGCCGGCGGTTCCCCGTTATTTGCGATGGTCTGAGAAGCCCACTGTGTGGAGTCATGAGGATCACCTGCCTCGGGTTGATAATCCAGGTCAATTGGCTTTGGTGGTGGCACCTCAGGTTGGAGGGTACAAGTTCACCAAGGTACTCATGGATGGAGGCAGCAGTATAAATATCCTTTACTATGATACTTTTCGTCGCATGGGGTTGACTGATAAAAATCTTAAGCCGTCCAATACTGTTTTCCATGGAGTGGTGCCTGGTAAGTCAGCATATCCTATAGGAAAGTTTGCTTTGGAAGTAGCCTTTGGGGATGAATATGATTCCAGAGCCGAGACGTTAACCTTTGAAGTGGTCAAGCTTCAGAGCCCATATCATGCTCTGTTTGGACGGCCCGCTTATGCCAAGTTCATGGCATGGCCTTGTTATGTTTATCTATAGCTCAAAATGCCGGGTCACAAGGGGACCATCACAGTGCATGGAAGCCGGAAGATAGCTTTGGAGTGTGAAGAAGGTGACGCTGCTTATGTTGAGTCTGTGTGTGCAACAGAGGAACTGAAGTTTTATAAAGATAATGTTGACCCGGTAGATATGACATCTTTGAAGAAGCCAACTACGGAACATGATCCGGGTCTGGAGTTTAAATCGGCAGATGACACTAAGCTAGTTGATTTTGTTCCTGGTGATTCATCTAAGCAGTTCAGCATCGGTGCTAATATGGATCCAAAATAGGAAAGCACGCTCATCGTGTTCATCCGTGAGAACCGAGACATCTTTGCATGGAAACCTTCAGATATGCCAGGTGTACCGAGGGAACTCGCTGAGCACACTCTTAATATTGATCCAAAGTTTAAACCGGTCAAGCAATTCCTTCGTTGTTTTAATGAAGAGAGGCGTAAGGCCATTAGTGAAGAGGTAGCCCGGCTCTTGGCGGCTGGGTTTATTGTTGAAGTCTTTCATCCTGAGTGGTTGGCTAGCCCAGTGTTGGTACTTAAGATGAATGGCACTTGGCATATGTGTGTGGATTACACAGACTTAAACAAGGCTTGTCCGGCTGATCCTTTTGCTCTCCCTCGTATTGACCAAATTATTGATTCTACGGCGAGTTGTGAGCGTTTGAGTTTTTTGGATGCTTTTTCTAGTTATCATCGGATCAAGATGGCAGTTAAGGACCAGGAGAAGACAACTTTTATCACTCCTTTTGGAGCCTTCTGCTATGTGTCTATGCCTTTTGGGCTCAAGAGTGCCCATGCGACTTACCAGCGATGTGTATAGAATTGCCTTCATGATCAGATTGGGTGCAATGTTCATGCTTACGTGGATGATACTGTGGTGAAATCCAAAAAGAAGGAAACCTTGATAGATGATTTGAAGGAGACCTTTGATAATCTCCGGGTCTACAAGATGATGCTTAACCCGACCAAGTGTGTTTTTGGTGTGCCAGCAGGCAAGCTCTTGGGTTTTCTGGTTTCTAACAGAGGCATTGAAGCTAACCCGGAGAAGATCAAGGCCATTACTTCCTTGGCTAAGCCGGCATGTATCAATGATGTTCAACGTCTGGCAGATCGTATTGCGGCTCTAAGCCAGTTCATAGGCCGGTTGGGAGCGAAGGCTATCCCTCCGTATCAAATGATGAAAAAGACATATAATTTTGTCTGGAGTGATGCTGCTAATGAAGCATTTGAAGCTTTGAAGAAACAACTAGCTGAGCTGCCAGTTCTTGCTTCTCCTATTGATAAGGAGTCGTTGTTGTTATATGTGGCTGCTAATGCCCGGGCTGTTAGTGTAGCTATTGCGGTGGAACGAAAGGAGGCAGGCAAGGAATATCCGGTTCAGAGGCCGGTTTACTACATCAGTGAAGTGCTTATTGAGTCCAAGCAGAGGTATCCGCACTGGCAGAAGCTTGTATATGGGGTGTTCATGGCTAGTCAGAAGCTTAAGCAGTATTTTTTGGGTCATCCCATCACTGTGGTTAGTTCTGCTCCCTTAGGGGATATTATTCAAAATAGAGAAGCCATAGGTGGGGTAGCCAAGTGGGCCATTGAGCTTGGACCTCATGGTTTGAAGTATATGCCTCACACGGCCATCAAGTCTCAAGCACTTGTGGATTTCATCAATGACTGGACAGAGCTGTAGATGCTTGAAGAGAAGCCAGATGACACATATTCGACTATTCACTTTGATGGGTCCAGGCAATTGGAGGGTTCGGCGGCTGGAGTTGTCTTAGCTTCCCCTCGAGGTGAAAAGTTTTGTTATGTTTTGAGGTTGATGTTTCCCTGTACTAACAATGCAGCTGAGTATGAAACCTTGCTCCATGGTCTTCGGATGGCTAAGGAGATGAATTTAAGCCGGTTGAGATGTTTCGGCGACTCAGACTTAGTGGCTCAGCAAGTTTCAGGCAAATGGGATTCTAAGGACCCGCTCATGGCGGCTTATCGTTGAGAGGTTGATGCTATTGCGGGCCACTTCAAGGGTTATCAAGTTGAACATGTTGATCGCAGGAAAAATGAGGCGGATTATGCTTTAAGCTGGTTAGGATCTCAGCGTAAGCCGGTGCCACCTAACACTTTCCTGGATATTCTGCATAAGCCTTCAGTCAAGTTGCCCACAGAGGAAGATCTTGATGTTCCTGACCCGGAGGCACAATTGGTGGCGGCTCTTCACGCTATTCCTGATTGGACAGTTCCATATTTGGCTTATATGACCTGAGGCGAGTTACCTTAGGATGAAACCTTGGCTAGACAGATAACCCGGCAGTCTAAGTCAGTGACAATTGTCAACAGAGAATTTCACCATTGCAGTGTTACAGGGGCGTTTCAACGTTGTGTTTCCCCTGAGGAGGGCCGTGAAATTCTTCGCGAGATTCATGAAGGATATTGTGGTCATCATGCCGGCTCAAAGTCAATTGTGGCCAAAGCTTTTCTTCATGGGTTTTATTGGCTGACGGCTCACGCTGATGCTGAGGATCTAGTCAGTAAATGTGATGGTTGTCAGAAATTCTCACAATGAGCTCATGTGCCGGCTCAAGAGTTGAGGATGATTCCGATTGCTTGGTTGTTTGCGACCTAGGGGCTTGACATGGTTGGGCCCTTCAAAAGGTCCAAGGATAAGAAGACCCACCTTTTGGTGATGGTTGACAAATTTACAAAGTGGGTGGAGGCAGAGCCGGTCAGCAAGTGTGATGCGGCAACGGCGGTTCAATTTATCAAAAAGGTGATTTTCCGCTTTGGTTTTCCCCACAGCATTATAACTGATAATGGCACTAATCTATCCAAAGGTGCTATGAAAGAGTTTTGTCAACATGAGCATATTCAACTTGATGTATCATCGATGGCTCACCCTCAATCCAATGGTCAAGCCGAGAGAGTCAATCAAGAAATTTTGAGAGGCATCAAGCCCCGTCTTATGGTTCCTTTGTAGAGGACGCCGGGTTGTTGGGTGGAGGAGTTACCCTCAGTGTTATGGAGTATCAATACTGCCCCCAACAGATCTACGGGTTACATGCCTTTCTTCATGGTTAACGGAGCAGAGGCGGTTCTCCCTAGTGACATCCGTCACGACTCGCCCCGCGTGGCGGCTTATGTTGAAGCTGATAATGAAAAAGCACGTCAGGATGCACTTGACCTGTTAGATGAGGAGCATGACCTTGCGGCGGCTCGCTCGATGATTTACCAACAAGATCTGCACCGTTATCACAGCCGCCGGGTTAAGACCAGAACTTTTCAAGAAGGTGACTTGATGCTCCGGCTTATCCAGGATCAAACTGATATGCACAAGCTATCCCCACCTTGCCTTGGGAAGGACCCTTTGTGGTCAGCAAGAATTTGAACAATGGGTCATACTATCTTATCGATATTCGAGACCACAAGGACTCACGTAAGTCGGAGGAGGAGACCCGCCGATCGTGGAATATTGCTCATCTTCGGCCTTACTACACTTGAGCCACCAGCTCTTACAATTTACATATTTTGACAATGTATATATTATGATGATTATAATAAAGCAGGCATCCCTGATAAAGCAGGGCCTCTGTCGTTTCACTTCCAAGAATAAGGAGTCTTTTTCATTACAAAAAGGTCACTTGGGGGCTTCCTGCTCATTGAGCATAGCTGTGAATATCCCTCTTGATCGGCTCAATGCCACCCTTTCAATGGTCACTTGGGAGCTACCTGCTCATTGAGCATAGCTATGAATATCCCTCTTGATCGGCTCAATGCCACCCTTTCAATGGTCACTTGGGGGATTCCTGCTCATTGAGCATAATTGTGAATACCCCTCTTAATCGGCTCAATGCCACCCTTTCAATGGTCACTTGGGGGCTTCCTACTCATTGAGCATAGCTGTGAATATCCCTCTTGATCGACTCAATGCCACACTTCCAATGGTCACTTGGGGGCTTCCTGCTCATTGAGCATAGCTGTGAATATCCCTCTTGATCGGCTCAATGCCACAAAGCACTTGGGGGCTTCCTGTTCAAACATAGGTGTATTCACCAAAGAAGACATAGCGTTACTACCCTTGTGAGCTGGTTTGGAACACCAGGTGTATTCACCAAAACCTTCCGGGTTCTCCTGCTTTGTAGAAACCGCGACTCCGCCCGGGTAATCCCAGAATGACAAGCCAAACTCTTGACAGTCAATCTTACATAGACCCTGAACTTGTCAATGTTAAAACGGCGGTCATGTGAGGCCGGTTTCACAAAGTGTAAAAGGTTAACTCAGTGGCTTGGCGACCCATGAAAGCCTTGGAGCTTTAGGCTTGGCGGCCTATGAAAGCCTCATTTTCTTGCTTTGATTTGTTTTTTGAGCATTTTTTCGGGGTTCATCTTGGTACCATATTGACATATGGTTTAAAATGATTCAGGCCACGTAGCCTCAATTCTTACAACTCATATTTGAGTATATCCGCGGTTTCTGATAACCCGACCTAGCTTTGGACGATAAGTCTCCAGTATATGATGACATTAAATACTTGGACGTATTGTCTTCTAAGTTTTGGGTTATCTTTGGTATGGTAAGCCGGCAGTTTAATCACATATCACAGGTATGATATTTTTGATTATATCTAATTATGATTAAGCCGGCCCTGCTTATAAACTGTTTTAGTCACCAGTGGTTTTTGAAAGCACAAGTGCTCTCCAGGTGGTTTTGGTAATTAATGTCAACATATCTCTTGTTGGACAAACGTGTTTATCTAGTATGTTTCAGATAAGTTCAACAATGGAGTGGCATGGACTAAAGGTTGTGGGAACTCCTTCAAGATGCTAAGGACAAAGGATTGGCTAAAGCTTCAAGCTTAGGACTCTTCATTTTACACTTTTAGTGATCCAAGATCACATTGAGTCCATAGGAAAGGCCAATACTATCAAGGAGGGATGAGATGTTGATAATGAGCCTCTTGCTCAAAGTGCTTAGTGATATGCTCCAAAATCCTCAGCTACTTTCCCATATCCTCAAATGACCTAAACCCTAAGCCAAACTCGGTCATACCGATTCTTTCAACCCGGCGCCACCGAGTTTCACTTGTCATTTGCCACTGCCAAACCCTAGCAATTCGGTCTCACCGATGGGATCTCGGTCTCACCGAGATGGGCTTGCAAACTCTCTGTTACCTGTTGCAATATCTTCGGTCCAACCGAGATATGCAATCGGTCCCACCGAGTTTGCTTGGCCAACTCTCTGTTTTGCTTATTACCCAAATCGGTCCCACCGAGTTTGAGTAATCGGTCAAACCGAGTTTTGGATTTTCCCTAACCCTAGCACATGGGTCCCACCGAGTTGTTCCAATTGGTCCCACCGAAATTCCTAACGGTCACTAGGTTTACTATTTCGGTCCGACCGAGTTTTCTGATTCGGTCCCACCGAGATTGGTAAATTGTGTGTAACGGTTGGATTTTGTGTGGAGGCTATAAATACCCCTCCACCTCCTCTTCACTCATGGAGAGAGCCATCAGAACACATACACCATTCCAACTCATATGTTCTGAGAGAGAACCACCTACTCATGTGTTGAGACCAAGATATTCCATTCCAACCATATGAATCTTGATCTCTAGCCTTCCCAAGTCGCTTTCCACTCAAATCTTCTTTCCACCAGATCCAAATCCTATGAGAGAGAGTTGAGTGTTGGGGAGACTATCATTTGAAGCACAAGAGCAAGGAGTTCATCATCAACACACCATTTGTTACTTCTTGGAGAGTGGTGTCTCCAAGATTGGCTAGGTGTCACTTGGGAGCCTCCGACAAGATTGTGGAGTTGAACCAAGGAGTTTGTAAGGGCAAGGAGATCGCCTACTTCGTGAAGATCTACCGCTAGTGAGGCAAGTCCTTCGTGGGCGATGGCCATGGTGGGATAGACAAGGTTGCTTCTTCGTGGACCCTTCGTGGGTGGAGCCCTCCGTGGACTCGCGCAACCATTACCCTTCGTGGGTTGAAGTCTCCATCAACGTGGATGTAGGATAGCACCACCTATCCGAACCACGGGAAAAACATCCGTGTCTCCGATTGCGTTTGAATTCTCCAAACCCTTCCCTTTACATTCTTGCAAGTTGCATGCTTTACTTTCCGCTGCCTATACACTCTTTGCATACTTGCTTGATATGTGTTGTGAATGTTGAAATTATGCCTAAACTCCACTTAAACTGAAAAAGCTTAAAAATTGCAACTTTAGCCTTGAGTGTCCAAACCCCCCCTTTCTAGACACACCTACTTCTAGATCCTACAAGTGGTATCAGAGCTTTGGTCTCCATTGCCTTGGTTTAATCACCATTGGAGGAAGATGGATGTGTCTACTTTAGGGAGTCTTAGACATAGAGTGCCTATTCTTGATGGAGAATATTTTCATGAGTGGAAAAATGAGATGCTTGTAATCTTCAATCAATACCATGTGAACAAGTATATTGCTAGCCCTTGTGCACCTCATATTGATCCCTTGCTTCCTACCTTAGATGAAGATATTGACATGATTCGCAATCTTAGAACTATTGAGCTCATCATTAGAGGATTGCCCAAAAATTTGATTGCTAGTTTGCCTACTCTTAATTGTGCCCATACTATATGGAAATTTCTTGAGGAACGATTTCCCGATCATTCCTTGAAAAATTTGGATGAAATTCTCCATAAATCTATTGCCTTGAGTAAAATGAACTCTAGTGATCCTAGTTTTGGTGATTGTCTATTTGAGCTTACCAATCTCAAGCATGCTAAAGGAGATGCTGGAATCATTAGTGATATTATATTTGAAGCTATAAGAATTCATAAAAGTGACCACTTTGATGATCATTTATCTAATGAATTACCCTCTCTAGGAAAGATGAGTCACAAGATCATGGTGAACATGGATACTATGATGATGATGATGATGATAGTGACTTCGATCTTGATGATGCAATGAGACATTTTGGTCTTACGGCAAATCCTCGGGGATATGCGTTAGGAGGAAAGGAATGGGTTCTTGATAGTGGATGTACTGATCATATGACTGGAGATGAAGAGATGTTCCGTGAGCTTGCTAAAAACGACGGCCCTCGGAAATATGTCACCTTTGGTGATAATTCAAAGGGTAAAGTGGTTGGCCTTGGTAAGGTGGCCATCTCACATGATAGTTCCATTCAAAATGTCATGCTCGTTGAATCTCTCGGCTACAACTTACTTTCAGTATCTAGACTTGCTGATTTCGGTTTAAATGTCCTATTTACTGAGGTAGATTGCCAAGTGTTTCATCGAGACAATCATAAAATGGTCTTTACCGGTATGCGTAGAGGTGACCTTTACATTGTCGATTTCTCTAAAAAGGCACAACCTAAAACTTGCTTTATTGCTAAATCCTCAAAAGGTTGGTTGTGGCATAGACGACTAGGTCACGTTGGCATGAGAAACCTTGACAAGCTTATTAAGGGAAATCATATCGTTGGAGTTAACGATGTCATATTTGATAAGGATAGACTTTGCAGTGCTTGTCAAGCAGGTAAACAAGTTGGAGGAAGGCATCCCGTGAAGAACATCATGACCACAAGGAGGCCACTCGAGCTACTTCATATGGATCTTTTTGGTCCCAACGCCTACAAGAGTCTCGGTGGAAATTCTTTTGCTCTAGTTATAGTTGATGATTTTTCAAGATTTACGTGGGTGTTCTTTCTTAGACAAGTCGCAGGTCCAGAAGATCTTCAAAAACTTCGCTAGGAAGGCCCAAAATCAGTTTGACGTGAAGATCAAGAAGGTTCGAAGTGACAACAGAACGGAGTTCAAGAACGCAAATGTGGATACCTTTCTTGACGAGGAAGGGATCTCACACGAGTTCTCGGCTACGTACACACCTCAACAAAATGGAGTTGTTGAGAGGAAGAACCGGACGCTCATCGAAATGGCAAGAACGATGTTTGATGAATACAAGACACCGAAGCACTTTTGGGCAGAAGCGGTTGAGACAGCTTGTCACGCAACAAATCGCTTGTATCTTCACATGCTACTCGGCAAGACAGCATATGAGCTCCTCACCGGTAACAAACCCCAAGTTGGATACTTTCGAGTATTCGGCTCAAAGTGCTACATTCTTGATAAGCATCGTCGTTCAAAGTTTGCACCTAAATCTCGTGAAGGTTTTCTACTTGGTTATGGCTCAAACTCTCACACTTACCGTGTCTACAACAATTTCACCCGAAAGGTTGAAGAGATGGTAGATGTGAAGTTTGATGAATCTAATGGCTCGCAGGTAGAGCAATTGCCAATTGATGTAGGAGACAAAGACTCTCCAGAAGCAATCCAAGACTTATCCATTGGCAAAGTTCGTCCAACGGAGGTGAAGGAGAGTACTTCATCCATCCAAGTGGAAGCTTCTACTTCACGAAAGGGTGAACCAAGATTCGACACGGAAGCATCCACAAGTGGGACACGCCAAGATGAAGAAGACGAGGAAGTACATCAAGACGAACATCAACAACCTCCTTCTCCACCACGACAAGAGAACGACAACGTCAACAATGAAGAAGGCCAAGAAGAAGAACAAGATGAAGAAGATGCTCAACGAAGACCCAAGCAAAAGCTCTCACGAGTTCGAGCAAGAATCGCCAAAGATCATCCCGTCGAGCAAATCCTCAATGATATACAAACTGGGAGAATCACTCGCTCAAAAACTCGCTTAGCTAACTTTTGTGAAAACTACTCATTCATCTCTAGCATTGAACCTATGAAGGTTGAAGAAGCATTGGAAGATCCGGATTGGATAAACGCTATGCATGAAGAGCTACACAATTTTGAGAGAAACCAAGTTTGGACATTGGTTGAGAAGCCCGACAACAACCACAACATCATTGGTACCAAATGGGTGTTTCGCAACAAGCAAGATGAAGATGGACAAGTGGTTCGCAACAAAGCACGTCTCGTCGCCCAAGGATACACACAAGTCGAAGGTATGGACTATGGTGAGACATATGCTCCCATTGCTAGACTTGAGTCCATTCGCATCTTACTTGCCTATGCTAATCACCATAATATCACCTTGTACCAAATGGACATTAAAAGTGCTTTTCTAAATGGCGAAATAGAAGAGGAAGTTTATGTTAAACAACCTCCTGGTTTTATCAATCCTAAGAAACCAAATCATGTTTACAAACTTCACAAAGCTCTTTATGGTCTTAAACAAGCTCCTAGAGCATGGTATAAATGCTTGACCAAGTTCCTTATTGCAAGTGGTTTCGAAATTGGTAAAATTGATTCTACTCTTTTTACTAAAAGGGTCAATGGAGAACTATTTGTATGCCAAATTTATGTTGATGATATCATATTTGGTTCAACTAACCCTCTCTTTAGTGAAAAGTTTGGAAAGCTAATGTCAGAGAAGTTTGAGATGTCTATGATGAGTGAACTCAAATTCTTTCTCGGTTTGCAAATCAAGCAAACTAAGGAAGGTACATTTGTCTCTCAAACGAAGTACACCAAGGACTTATTCAAGAAGTTCAATATGCAAGAGTGCAAAGGTATGTCTACCCCCATGCCCACTAGTGGACATAATGATTTGACCAAAGGTGGTGAACCGGTTGATCAAAAGGTTTACCGCTCTATGATTGGTTCATTGCTATACCTATGTGCTTCACGTCCCGATATTATGCTAAGTGTGTGCATGTGTGCACGATATCAAGCTGCTCCTAAGGAATGTCATCTTAAGGCTGTGAAAAGGATAGTGAGATACTTAATTCATACACCAAACTTTGGCATTTGGTATCCTAAAAGGTCTTCTTTTGATCTTGTTGGCTATTCCGACTCGGATTATGCTGGAGACAAGGTTGATAGGAAGTCCACTTCGGGTACTTGTCAATTTCTTGGTAGATCTATTGTGTCTTGGTCCTCTAAGAAACAAAACTCAGTATCCTTATCCACCGCCGAAGCTGAATACATTGCTGCTGGTTCATGTTGTGCTCAATTACTTTGGATGACCCAAACTCTTAAAGATTATGGGATCTATGTGAAACATGTTCCTCTGCTTTGTGACAATGAAAGTGCTATCAAAATTGGTCATAATCCTGTACAACATTCTCGAACTAAGAATATTGAAGTTCGTCATCATTTCATTTGAGATCATGTTGCTAAGGGTGACATAAATCTTAAGCATGTTCGCACTGATAAGCAATTAGCGGATATATTCACTAAACCACTTGATGAGAAAGTGTTTTGTAGGTTGAGAGGAGAATTGAACATCATTGATGCTTCAAACATGGAGTAGGAACTCCATTGGATACATGCAAGACATGAGCTTATGACTAATCCATGATATATCTCTTATGATGACTATCTTATGTCTTGGATATATTTGTACCTTGCATGTTGTCTAACCCATGTAGGTGCTTGGTTGAAACTAATTCCATGAGATTGCGACTCACTCACATCTTGAGAAATCTCTACATCACCAAGTCTCTACACAATGGTGGTTGAAGACAAGGAAGCACAAAACCATTCAAACATATCCTTTGACAAATTCTTTGTTGAGCCTCATGATTGTCACTTTTGGATACACAAGTGCTCTTCCTTGCAAGAACTAACCCATGTAGGTAGATGAACTCAAACTCCAAGTGGTTCTCCAAACTCTTGATGGGCTACATCAACCATGAGCACCCACACAAGTTCAACTACATGAGCAAGAACCACACCACCACCCAAGGTATGTTATTCCATCTTAGAGAAGCTTTACTCCAAGACATGAGTCAAAGCAACTCAACAAGATGTGAATACATCAAGATGCTTAAACAAAAATGGTAACCCCATTTTGAGCTTAAACGATGAGTATGACCTATGATCAAGTGTTCTCACTTGACTCTTAAGTCAATATACTCTAACATAGGTGACTATGTCACCGCCCAACTCTAGATGAAGTTCTCTTGTGTTCTTTCTTTGTGTTATTGCATTTGTCTCATGCTTGTTTATTTGTTCCCTTCTCTTTTTCAAAAAGAAAACGTCATCTAGATCTTTCAGTCTCTTCTCTTTTCCTTTTGTTTTTGTTCTGCATTTTCTACATTTAATTCATTGCAAATCTTTGTGAGATCTTATTTGACTAGTGAGCTGAGCTGACAAGTATTCTCTCTGTCATGAACTCGGTTTCATCGATTTGTAATTTTCGGTCCAACCGAATCCCTTCGGTACCACCGAAACATACCACTCGGTGCCACCGATTTCGCAACAGGAAAAACAGTTTGTCACATAATCTATATTTCTTCTGATCCAGCTTCACTCAATGAATCTTGTCTCAATTTTATTCTTTGCTTTATGCTGAGTCTCAAGGACCAACCCTATTCGACGGATTCCAGAAAAACCTTCTTGGAAATTGATGTCAAAGGGGGAGAGAGAGATCACATCAAAGCCTATCTTCGGGGAGAGAGAGATCACATCAAAGCACTAAAGGGGGAGAGAAAGTCTCAAGGATCCCAGATGTCCCAGATAATGTATTAAGGGGGAGAAAGAGATCTCTAGGGGGAGAGACAATACTCAAGGATCCCAGATGCTTGATGTTCAAGAGGAGAGATGTCACATGTCTTTTTAGGGGGAAAGACATATTCATTTGTATCTTTCAGCTCTGATTTTCTGTTCCCTATCTTCTCCCAATATCCCATGAAAGATTCAGGGGGAGCAAGACACTCATGGGAAAGAAATCAGTCAAATTCATTGCATATCTTTACTCTTGGGGACATGTTGAATTCAATGTAATACCTAGTACTCACTCTCTACATGTCATCCCAGTCTTGGTATTCTTGTGGTTTCTTTTGTTTGCTCTGGTTAGTGGGTGTACATGTGTTATCTAACCTTGTTTGTGCAGGTTCATTCCATCCTAAGCCAACCAAAGACTACAAGGTAAGTATATGCATCAAAATCATGAGTATGAGGAATTCTTGCTTATGTACATACTGTTTGCAAGAAGGACTCATGAACATGAAGGTATTTTCCTTAACAAATCTTTTGCTCTGATGCATATGACCAAGATACATGTAACACATTGCCCACTCTGTCATGGTTATGCTCTCACATGTCTCTATATTTCATATTCACATGAGTGCATACATGTAGGGGGAGCCTATGCTTGTTACATATCCTTCCAAAGCTTTACTTGTTGTTCTTTATATCTTTATCTAAAGCTTTGATGTATGTTGCCATCAATTACCAAAAAGGGGGAGATTGAAAGCACAAGTGCTCTGCAGGTGGTTTTGGTAATTAATGTCAACATATCTCTTGTTGGACTAACGTTTTTATCTAGTATGTTTCAGATAAGTTCAACAATGGAGTGGCATGGACTAAAGGTTGTGGGAACTCCTTCAAGATGCTAAGGACAAAGGATTGGCTAAAGCTTCAAGCTCAGGACTCTTCATTTTACACTTTTAGTGATCCAAGATCACATTGAGTCCATAGGAAAGGCCAATACTATCAAGGAGGGATGAGATGTTGATAATGAGCCTCTTGCTCAAAGTGCTTAGTGATATGCTCCAAAATCCTCAGCTACTTTCCCATATCCTCAAATGACCTAAACCCTAAGCCAAACTCGGTCATACCGATTCTTTCAACTCGGCGCCACCGAGTTTCACTTGTCATTTGCCACTGCCAAACCCTAGCAATTCGGTCTCACCGATGGGATCTCGGTCTCACCGAGATGGGCTTGCAAACTCTCTGTTACCTGTTGCAATATCTTCGGTCCAACCGAGATATGCAATCGGTCCCACCGAATTTGCTTGGCTAACTCTCTGTTTCGCTTATTACCCAAATCGGTCCCACCGAGTTTGAGTAATCGGTCAAACCGAGTTTTGGATTTTCCCTAACCCTAGCACATCGGTCCCACCGAGTTGTTCCAATCGGTCCCACCAAAATTCCTAACGGTCACTAGGTTTACTATTTCGGTCCGACCGAGTTTTCTGATTCGGTCCCACCGAGATTGGTAAATTGTGTGTAACGGTTGGATTTTGTGTGGAGGCTATAAATACCCCTCCACCTCCTCTTCACTCGTGGAGAGAGCCATCAGAACACATACACCATTCCAACTCATATGTTCTGAGAGAGAACCACCTACTCATGTGTTGAGACCAAGATATTCCATTCCAACCATATGAATCTTGATCTCTAGCCTTCCCCAAGTCGCTTTCCACTCAAATCTTCTTTCCACCAGATCCAAATCCTATGAGAGAGAGTTGAGTGTTGGGGAGACTATCATTTGAAGCACAAGAGCAAGGAGTTCATCATCAACACACCATTTGTTACTTCTTGGAGAGTGGTGTCTCCTAGATTGGCTAGGTGTCACTTGGGAGCCTCCGACAAGATTGTGGAGTTGAACCAAGGAGTTTCTAAGGGCAAGGAGATCACCTACTTCATGAAGATCTACCGCTAGTGAGGCAAGTCCTTCGTGGGCGATGGCCATGGTGGGATAGACAAGGTTGCTTCTTCGTGGACCCTTCGTGGGTGGAGCCCTCCGTGGACTCGCGCAACCGTTACCCTTCGTGGGTTGAAGTCTCCATCAACGTGGATGTAGGATAGCACCACCTATCCGAACCACGGGAAAAACATCCGTGTCTCCGATTGCGTTTGAATTCTCCAAACCCTTCCCTTTACATTCTTGCAAGTTGCATGCTTTACTTTCCGCTGCCTATACACTCTTTGCATACTTGCTTGATATGTGTTGTGAATGTTGAAATTATGCCTAAACTCCACTTAAACTGAAAAGGCTTAAAAATTGCAACTTTAGCCTTGAGTGTCTAACCCCCCCCCCCCCCTTTCTAGACACACCTACTTCTAGATCCTACAGTTTTGTATGGGGTATTATGACCCGCCCGGCGGTAAACCGCCAGGGCACTTGTGATCTACTTGTGTGCAGGATAATGCTAAATCTCATCTTCATAAATCAATGTAATCATAAGCATAAAATGATAGCTTTCAAGTGGAGGATGCAAAACACAAACGTGCACAATGGCACGACAAAGCAAAGTTTCACTAGCTTATTACATGACTTATTGAGCCAAAAAGATCAATTGTTTTCAAAAGATCACATATTTTGAACTGCCCGGTAGATCACTCTTCTTGGCTTTGACGACTTGAGGCTTCTAGATCATCCTTCTCCGGTTCTTTGTCCTCCTCCGTCGTCTGGAAATTTGGTGATGAACAATTGATGCCACACAAGGCCTGGAATTCAGCTTCATCATCTATAAGTTCGGACGGTTCAACTTCAGGGGTGAAAGTATGCTTACGGATTGGGGGAATTAGTTCCATCACTTTATAAGCTGGTGTGGGCATCTTCTGATTCTCCATGTCATAAGCCGGTTGGTATCTTGAAAGATCCGTTTCATTTGCAATCAGGCTGGCCAGCGGACGTATCTCCTTCACGCAGGCAGCGAAGTCTTTCTTCTCAAAGGGAGTGCCATCTTATTCTAATCTTGGATACCCAGTAGCTATCTCGGCCGGGTCTAGCTCTGGTAGCCATGCCTTGGCCCGGCTTAAAGCTGTAACGGCACCGGCTCTTGCAGATGACCGCTTCATCTCGTCAATCCTAGCGGGCAGAACAAAAAGCTTTTTCAAGACATCACTCAAGAGAGTAGGTGCTTGATTAGTCGGAGAAATTGTGGCCAATGCGCGCTGAGTTCCAGTATATAGTTGTTCTACAAGTGTATAAACAGCCTTGAGCTTCACAAGCATCTCTTGACTAAGATTGTTGCTCCTAGGACCTGGGTAATAATTATGGATTGGTTAGAGGCGGTTTATACCATCAAGGAAGAGATTCAATTTTGATACTAGCAAGGCGACTCACCAAAGATAGCAGAAACCATCTGGGATACACGGTGTTTTAAACCAGTAAGCTCAGTGGTCACCTCTTGAAGAGACGTTTCCACCTTTTCAGCCCGCTGTGTCAAGGTAGTTTTCTCTTCAGCCCAGGCGTTTCTTTTAGCCTCAGAACTGGTCTTCAGTTTTCCGTTTCAGCCAAGCTAAATTGGAATTTTGAGTCGGCCTTCCGGGTCTCAGATTCTTGCTGCTCCAACCGAGTCTTTGCATCAGCCAATTGCGATTGAAGTTGAGCAATGGCGTCCTGTACAAACACAGATTTGTGAACACAATCATATCCGGGTTACAGGAGTATAAGTCCCAAGCCTTTTTGCAAGCAACAACACTTGGCACTTGGGGGCTAATTCCTGCCGAAAAAATTATTCATACAACGGCTTACGTGAATAAGTCCCAAGCACTTTGCAAGCAAGAGTACTTGGCACTTGGGGGCTAATGCATATTGCTTGCGTTTTCTTACTACTTTATGATGACCCATTTGTGCCGCAAACGATCACAACCGGCTCATGGGGCTACACAAGTAAGCTTTGATTTCTAAACAATGATGAACAGGACCAGCTCATTCATGCTGATTAAACCGGCCCTTGGGGCCTACGGATGCAATGTTAATCATTAAAGATCCGGTTTATTTCTGATGGTAAAATCCGGCTTTTGAAGGATTCCATAAAAGATACTTTTTTATACTCATGGCTATTCTAAAGTCAACAACATATTCTATTCTATCATACACAGTAGACTTGGGGGCTCACAAGATATGCATAATTTGTTAAGCAGGAGTTCATACCTCATATTTCTGATGCATTTGCTTCACCATATCAATTTCAAGATCGCGGCTGGTGTGCACTTGATTGAGGTAACCATAGAATACTTAGCTAGTACTTAATTGAGAATAGTTGGCGATGTCAAATCTCACTTTCCGTTTTCAATGAACTCCTGTTTGGCGGAGTGCTTAGCCAAGACAGTTGGATTTCCCGGTTCTTTAAAGCCGATGCCAGTGATCATAACATCGTCGGCATGTGTTTCTGATGGTTTAAGTGGGCTTGACGATTCAGTACTCAAAGGATTGAGGTTTGTCTGGTCGCTGGAGAGGTCAGGAATCTCTGGTGGAACATCATGGACAGGCTCGTCGGGTTGTAACACGGAGGTGTCAGATGCTGGAATTTGTTGTTTCGGCTCATGGACTTTGGGATCTTCAACTGGCTTGATCACCTTTGCTTTCTTGCTAGGCTTGGCCTTTCCACTACATGGGCCATGAGAGGTCAGTGCAAATATAAAAGAGCATAAGGAGATAGAAAATGAAGAAATTGTTATTACCCAGGAGCAGTCTTGAAAGCCGGCAAATGGGTCTGTGATGAATCACCAGAAGAAGAGCGAGAAGCCTCCTAGAAGTTTGAATTGTAAGAATTAAGTGGCTGGCGAATGAGACCCGCCAGTGGGTAAAAAGAGTTTAAGTTTGGAAGGACCTCGTTTCAACGTTTCCGCGGAACTGGAGTATTCGGTAAGCCGGAGGATAATTCTTCACCCCCGTGATGTCTACTACACAACCTTCTTCTTGTAGATGTTGTTGAGCCTCCAAGTGCAGAGGTCTGTAGGACAGTAGCAAATTTCCCTCAAGTGGATGACCTAAGGTTTATTAATCCGTAGGAGGCGTAGGATGAAGATGGTCTCTCTCAAGCAACCCTGTAACCAAATAACAAAGAGTCTCTTGTGTCCCCAACACACCTAATACAATGGTAAATTGTATAGGTGCACTAGTTCGGCGAAGAGATGGTGATACAAATGGTATATGGATAGTACATAATGATTTTTGTAATCTGAAAATATAAAAACAGCAAGGTAACTAATGATAAAAGTGAGCATAAGCGGTATTGCAATGATAGGAAACAAGGCCTAGGGTTCATACTTTCGCTAGAGTAAGTTCCCTCAACAATGATAACATAATTGGATCACATAACTATCCCTCAACATGCAACCAAGAGTCACTCCAAAGTCACTAATAGCGGAGAACAAACGAAGAGATTATGGTAGGGTACGAAACCACCTCAAAGTTATTCTTTCCAATCAATCCATTGGGCTATTCCTATAAGTGTCACAAACAGCCCTAGAGTTCCTACTAGAATAACACCTTAAGACACAAATCAACCAAAACCCTAATGTCACCTAGATACTCCAATGTCACCTCAAGTATCCGTGGGTATGATTATATGATGTGCATCACACAATATCAGATTCATCTATTCAACCAACACATAGAACCTCAAAGAGTTCCCCAAAGTTTCTACCGGAGAATCACGACGAAAACATGTGCCAACCCCTATGCATAGGTTCATGGGCGGAACCCGCAAGTTGATCACCAAAACATACATCAAGTGAATCACGTGGTATCCCATTGTCACCACAGATACGCACGACAAGACATACATGAAGTGTTCTCAAATCTTTAAAGACTCAATCTGATAAGATAACTTCAAAGGGGAAACTCAATCCATTACAAGAGAGTAGAGGGGGGAAGAAACATCATAGGATCCAAATATAATAGCAAAGCTCGCGATACATCAAGATCGTATCACCTCAAGAACACGAGAGAGAGAGAGAGAGAGAGAGATCAAACACATAGCTACTGGTACATACCCTCAACCCCGAGGGAGAACTACTCCCTCCTCGTCATGGAGAGCACTGGGATGATGAAGATGGCCACCAGAGAAGGTTTCCCCGTCCGGTAGGGTGCCGGAACGGGTCTAGATTGGTTTTCGGTGGCTACGAAGGCTTCTGGTGGCGGAACTCCCGATCTATTGTGCTCCCTGATGTGTTTATGGTATATGGAGATATATATGCGGAAGAAGTACGTCAGGGGAGCCACGAGGGGCCCACGAGGGTGGAGGGTGCGCCCAAGGGGGTGGGCGCGCCCCCTGCCTCATGGCCTCCTCGTTGCTTCCCTTACGTGGACTCCAAGTCTCCCGGGTTGCTTTCCTTCCAAAAATAAGTTCCGTGAAGTTTCAGGTCAATTGGACTCCATTTGCTTTTCCTTTTCTGCGATACTCTAAAATAAGGAAAAAAACAGAAACTGGCACTGGGCTCTAGGTTAATAGGTTAGTCCCAAAAATAATATAAAAGTGTATAATAAAGCCCATAAACATCCAAAGTTGATAATATAATAGCATGGAACAATCAAAAATTATAGATACGTTGGAGACGTATCAGCATCCCCAAGCTTAATTCCTGCTCGTCCTCGAGTAGGTAAATGATAAAGACAGAATTTTTGATGTGGAATGCTACCTAACATATTTCTCTAAGTAATTCTCTTCATTTTGGCATTAATGTTCAGATCCATAAGATTCAAGACAAAAGTTTAATATTGACATAAAAATAATAATACTTCAAGCATATAACAAAGTAATCATGTCTTCTCAAAATAACATGGCCAAAGAAAGTTATCCCTACAAAATCATATAGTCTGGCTATGCTCCATCTTCACCACACAACGTATTTAAATCATGCACAACCCCGATGACAAGCCAAGCAATTGTTTCATGCTTTTCATGTTTTCAAACTTTTTCAATCTTCACGCAATACATGAGCGTGAGCCATGGATATAGCACTATAGGTGGAATAGAAGGGTGGTTGTGGAGAAGAAAAAAAGGGAGAAGATAGTCTCACATCGACTAGGCATATCAACGGGCTATGGAGATGCCCATCAATAGATATCAATGTGAGTGAGTAGGGATTGCCATGCAACGGATGCACTAGAGCTATAAGTGTATGAAAGCTCAAAAAAAACTAAGTGGGTGTGCATCCAACTTGCTTGCTCACGAAGACCTGGGGCATTTTGAGGAAGCCCATCATTGGAATATACAAGACAAGTTCTATAATGAAAGTGACAACATAGGAGACTCTCTATCATGAAGATCATGGTGCTACTTTGAAGCACAAGTGTGGTAAAAGGATAGTAGCATTGCCCCTTCTATCTTTTTCTCTCATTTTTTTATTTTTTTATTTGGGCCTTCTCTTTTTTATGGCCTCTTTTCTCTTTCTTTTTTTATTTGGGCTTCTTTAGCCTCTTTTATTTATTTATTTTCGTCTGGAGTCTCATCCCGACTTGTGGGGGAATCATAGTCTCCATCATCCTTTCCTCACAAGAACAATGCTCTAATAATGATGATCATCACACTTTTATTTACTTACAACTCAAGAATTACAACTCAATACTTAGAACAAGATATGACTCTATATGAATGCCTCCGACGGTGTCCGGGGTGTGCAATGATGCATGAGTGACATGTATGAAAGAATTATGAACGGTGGCTTTGCCACAAATACAATGTCAACTACATGATCATGCAAAGCAACATGACAATGATGGAGCGTGTCATAATAACGGAACAGTGGAAAGTTGCATGGCAATATATCTCAGAATGGCTATGGAAATGCCATAATAGGTAGGTATGGTGGCTGTTTTGAGGAAGGTAAATGGTGGGTTTAAGGTACCGGCGAAAGTTGCGCGATACTAGAGAGGCTAGCAATGGTGGAAGGCTGAGAGTGCGTATAATCCATGGACTCAACATTAGTCATAAAGAACTCACATACTTATTGCAAAAATCTATTAGTTATCGAAACAAAGTATTACGCGCATGCTCCTAGGGGGACAGATTGGTAGGAAAATACCATCGCTCGTCCCCGACCGCCACTCAAAAGGAAGACAATCAATAAATAAATCATGCTCCGACTTCATCACATAACGGTTCACCATAGGTGCATGCTGCGGGAATCACAAAATTTAACACAAGTATCTCTCAAATTCACAACTACTCACTAGCATGACTCTAATATTACCATCCTCATATCTCAAAACAATCATCAAGTATCAAACTTCTCATAGTATTCAATGCACTTTATATGAAAGTTTTTATTATATCCCTCTTGGATGCCCATCATATTAGGACTAGTTTCATAACCAAAGCAAATTACCATGCTGTTTAGGACTCTCAAAATAATATAAGTGAAGCACGAGAGTTCATCTATTTCTATAAAATAAAACCACCACCATGCTCTAAAAAGATATAAGTGAAGCACTAGAGTAAATGACAAACTACTCCAAAAGATATAAGTGAAGATCAATGAGTAGTCGAATAATTATGCAACTATGTGAAGACTCTCTAACATTTAATAATTTAAGATCTTAGTATTTTATTCAAATAGCAAGCAAAACAAAATAAAATAAAATGACGCTCCAAGCAAAACACATATCATGTGGCGAATAAAAATATAGCTCCAAGTAAAGTTACCGATGAACGAAGACAAAAGAGGGGATGCCTTCCGGGGCATCCCCAAGCTTAGGCTCTTGGTTGTCCTTTAATATTACCTTGGGGTGCCTTGGGCATCCCCAAGCTTAGGCTCTTGCCACTCCTTATTCCATAACCCATCGAATCTTTACCCAAAACTTAAAAACTTCACAACACAAAACTTAACAGAAAACTCGTAAGCTCCGTTAGTATAAGAAAATAAATCACCACTTAGGTACTGTTGTGAACTCATTCTCAATTAATATTGGTTATTCCAACTTCTCTATGGTTTATAAACTCTTTTACTAGCCATAGATTCATCGAAATAAATAAACAACACATGAAAAACAGAATCTGTCAAAAACAGAACAGTCTGTAGTAATCTGGATCAAACGTATACTTATGGAACTCATAAAATTCTAAAATAAATTGCTGGACGTGAGGAATTTATCTAGTAATCATCTTCAAAAAGAATTAACTAAATAGCACTCTCCAAATAAAAATGGCAGCAATTCTCGTGAGCGCTAAAGTTTCTGTTTTTTACAGCAAGATCAACAAGACTTTCCCCCAAGTCTTCCCAAAGGTTCTACTTGGCACAAACACTAACTAAAAGCATAAAACCACATCTAAACAGAGGCTAGATGAATTATTTATTACTAAACAGGAGCTAAAAGTAAGGAACAAAACTAAAATTGGGTTGCCTCCCAACAAGCGCTATCGTTTAATGCCCCTAGCTAGGCATGATGATTTCAATGATGCTCACATAAAAGATAAGAATTGAAACATAAAGAGAGCATCATGAATCATATTGCTAACACATTTAAGTCTAACCCATTTACTATGCAGAGGGATTTTGTGAGCAAACAACTTATGGGAAAAATAATCAACTAGCATAGGAAGGCAAAACAAGCACAACTTCAAGATTTTCAACATATAGAGAGGAAACTTGATATTATTGCAATTCCTACAAGCATATATTCCTCCCTCATAATAATTTTTAGTAGCATCATGAATGAATTCAACAATATAACCAGCACATAAAGCATCCTTTTCATGATCTACAAGCATAGAAAATTTATTACTCTCCACATAAGAAAAATTCTTCTCATGAATAATAGTGGAAGCAAACTCAACAAAATAACTATCATGTGATTGAAAATTAAGATCAAGATGACAAGTTTCATGGTTATCATTATTCTTTAAAGAATATGTGTCATCACAATAATCATCATAGATAGGAGGCATGCTTTCATCATAATAAATTTGCTCATCAAAGCTTGGGGGACAAAAAATATCATCTTCATCAAACATAGCTTCCCCAAGCTTGTGGCTTTGCATATCATTAGCATCATGGATATTCAAAGAATTCATACTAACAACATTGCAATCATGCTCATCATTCACATATTTTATGCCAAGCATTCTATGTAATTCTTCTTCTAGTACTTGAGCACAATTTTCCTTCCCATCATACTCACGAAAGATATTAAAAAGATGAAGCGTATGTGGCAAACTCAATTCCATTTTTTATAGTTTTCTTTTATAGACTAACTAGTGATAAAACAAGAATCTAAAAGACTCGATTGCAAGACCTAAAGATATACCTTCAAGCGCTAACCTCCCCGGCAACGGCGCCAGAAAAGAGCTTGATGTCTACTACACAACCTTCTTCTTGTAGATGTTGTTGGGCCTCTAAGTGCAGAGGTTTGTAGGACAGTAGCAAATTTCCCTCAAGTGGATGACCTAAGATTTATCAATCCGTAGGAGGCGTAGGATGAAGATGGTCTCTCTCAAGCAACCCTGCAACCAAATAACAAGGAGTCTCTTGTGTCCCCAACACACCCAATACAATGGTAAATTGTATAGGTGCACTAGTTCGGCGAAGAGATGGTGATACAAGTGGTATATGGATAGTAGATAATGATTTTTGTAATCTGAAAATATAAAAACAGCAAGGTAACTAATGATAAAAGTGAGCATAAACGGTATTCCAATGATAGGAAACAAGGCCTAGGGTTCATACTTTCGCTAGTGTAAGTTCCCTCAACAATGATAACATAATTGGATCACATAACTATCCCTCAACATGCAACAAAGAGTCACTCCAAAGTCACTAATAGCGGAGAACAAACGAAGAGATTATGATAGGGTACGAAACCACCTCAAAGTTATTCTTTCCAATCAATCCGTTGGGCTATTCCTATAAGTGTCACAAACAGCCCCAGAGTTCGTACTAGAATAACACCTTAAGACACAAATCAACCAAAACCCTAATGTCACCTAGATACTCCAATGTCACCTCAAGTATCCGTGGGTATGATTATACGATATGCATCACACAATCTCAGATTCATCTATTCAACCAACACATAGAACCTCAAAGAGTGCCCCAAAGTTTCTACCGGAGAATCATGACGAAAACGTGTGCCAACCCCTATGCATAGGTTCATGGGCGGAACCCGCAAGTTGATCACCAAAACATACATCAAGTGAATCACGTGGTATCCCATTGTCACCACAGATACGCACGGCAAGACATAAATCAAGTGTTCTCAAATCTTTAAAGACTCAATCCGATAAGATAACTTCAAAGGGGAAACTCGATCCATTACAAGAGAGTAGAGGGGGGAAGAAACATCATAGGATCCAAATATAATAGCAAAGCTCGTGATACATCAAGATCGTATCACCTCAAGAACACGAGAGAGAGAGAGAGAGAGAGATCAAACACATAGCTACTGGTACATACCCTCAGCCTAGAGGGAGAACTACTCCCTCCTCGTCATGAAGAGCACCGGGATGATGAAGATGGCCACCGGAGAAGGATTCCCCCTCCGGTAGGGTGCCAGAACAGGTCTAGATTGGTTTTCGGTGGCTACGGAGGCTTCTAGCGGCGGAACTCCCGATCTATTGTGCTCCCCGATGTTTTTAGGGTATATGGAGATATATAGGCGGAAGAAGTACATCAGGGGAGCCACAAGGGGCCCACGAGGGTGGAGGGCGCGCCCAGGGGGGTGGGCGCGCCCCTGCCTCGTGGCCTCCTCATTGCTTCCCTTATGTGGACTCCAAGTCTCCCGGGTTGCTTTCCTTCCAAAAATAAGTTCCGTGAAGTTTCAGGTCAATTGGACTCCGTTTGATTTTCCTTTTCTGTGATACTCTAAAACAAGGAAAAAATAGAAATTGGCACTGGGCTCTAGGTTAATAGGTTAGTCCCAAAAATAATATAGAAGTGTATAATAAAGCCCATAAACATCCAAAGTTGATAATATAATAGCATGGAACAATCAAAAATTATAGATACGTTGGAGACGTATCACCCCGCTGGTTTGAGTTTGACGTCGTTTCTCGTGCTGCTGTTGCTTTAAAATGAAGTGAGGATCCAAATGAGCTAAGGGGTGTGAAAAGCTTACTTTCCGGGTTACTCGTCGATTTTTTTGTCTTGGCAAAGGTGTTGGGCCGGAGGAAATAATAGTTAACTCTTCTTCAACTGCTTGGCTGGCCCCCGTGTCATCCTGATAATAATCAGTGTCAATATAACATAATTGAAAAAGGAGCCAAGGGAGTTAAGGGCTACCTCCGACTCAGAGCTGTCATTTAGTTCAAACATATCGGAAGCACTTGATTTCTTCTTATTTTTCTTGGTGGCTTTGTTGGCAGCCCTGGCCTTTTTGGCAGCTTCATGGTCATGTTTCTTTTTCCAAAAATCAGATTTAACCTGTGAAAGTCATCAAAGTTGAGTTAATAGAATATTTGAATGATGAGGTAAAAGTAAGTAATTAAAGACTCACATCTAGTGGCGGGTTAAGTTTGTAGAAAGGGTTCAGACCCACTTTGATGCAGTCTTCCGGATCTTCATTCAGTAGGGTCTTTGTCATTTCATTGATTGCTTCCTCAGTTAAACGCACGGAGCTGTGGCGCAGTGGATCCTTTATACCAGCTATGTAAGTACACATTAAGCCAGATCGGCTACTCAAGGGTATGATTCGCGAAGAAACCCAGCACCGAACCAAGTCAATGCTAGTTAACCCATTTCCCAGCAGAGCCTTGACCTTTGCAATGGTGGGAGCAAGCTTTGCACGTTCAGCAGTGGTAAGCTTTTCAGGAAGACGATGCTTTGGGTCAAGACGCTGGGTACGATAACCCGGCAGTGGATTCTCGTCAGCCGGAGAGGTATATTTGCAGTAAAACCATGTCTGGTTCCAATCTTTGGGGTGGCTCGGCAAGCAAACATAGGGGAAGATAGCATCTCTTCTTCGTTGAATTGAGATTCCTCCAAGTTCCAAGCTGGGTCCATTCGTAAACTCGTCTTGGCGATTCAAATAAAAATATCCCCTAAAGAGTTCAACACTGGGCTCCTCTTAAAGGTATACTTCGCAGAAAACTTAAAAGTTGCAGATGTTTGACACGGAATTGGGTCCCATGTCTTGAGGATGAAGTTGAAAGAAGTGCAGAACATCTCGGAAAAATTTAGAACCGGGCGGTGAGAAGCCCCGATTCATATGATTAGTAAAAACAATGACCTCATCATCCTTTGGCTGAGGTCTTTCTTCGTCTGGATTGGGGGCGCGCCAATGCATGACATTTTTTGCCGGTAAATAGCCGATTTTGACAAAGTCTTTGAGTGTGTTCTCAGTGACAATAAAGGGAACCCAATTCCATGAAGTGACTGTCTTCGACGGCATTGTGAAGAAAGAAGCCTAAGAGAAAGAAAAGTTTTGCTGGCTTAAGTTGATTCATTAAGCCAGAAGTAAAACGCTACAATATATATTCAGAGTGGCGGCTTAAATGGGGCCTAATGATATATGGCTAGTGACAACCGGTGATGTAAGCCACGATGACCATATTGATATCTATCAAAGAGGGAAATCTGCTAAGTGTTGAATAAACAGGTTTTATAGACTGAAGCAGGTGATTTGGATCTAGCATTGTGTGAAAAAAGAAAATAAATCAAAACCTAAATATTGCACCAGCGGAGGAACTAGCACATTGACGAGATTTCTGCATCTAAAGGGTATGTTCAGTGATTAAGACGAAGGATAGAAACAGGTTCTGCATAGTTTAAAGGCCATTTTTCAATCAAAGTAAGGATTAAACAGAAGCGTGATGAAGAACGATGATGAACTCATAAGAACTGCAGAAACCCTAATGGAGATCTATGGTGGAGAAGATAAGGTGCTTACTGGATCGATGAGCAATGAAGAGGCGCCACAGTTTCTCTGGTCCCGTTCAGGTCGATGCAGCGGCCAAGGTCGAGGAAGACGATGAGCTTCGCGGCAGCGGCAATGCTCAGGCGTGCAGATGCATCGTGGAGAGAGGTGGAAGACGAGAAGGAAAAGAGGGGAAAATGAAAGGAGGGCTGCTTGACCCTATTTATAAGGAGAAGGGTAACACCGTAACAGGTGGGCGTGAAAAACAAGGAGGCCAAAGAATGATTATCCAGCCACTCGGACGGCTTGATTTTCAGAATGGTTATTAAGGATAAGGATCTGTTAAGATATATTGGGTATTGTGCAAAATTAATGGTAGATGACGTCATGGCGGGTTTCCATGATTCCAGGAAATAACGTCATGGTGGGTTACAATATCTAACAAGAACAAGCGAAGAAGGATTTTTTCTAAGTGTTGAAGATTGACATGAACAAGTTCAAATCAACCAGGGGCCTAATGTTGGGGATATAGCTATTGGGTATGACCCAGGAGGGGCCGGGTTATACCAATGGCGATTTATCATCACAAAGCCCATGAAGGTGTCGAAGATGGCGGTTCATGAGGATGACTTATTAAAGAGCCCAAAGCCCAAAGACAGCTTAAGGCCCATAAGTGTAAACCGCCATATATGTATGACTTGTATTGTAAGGCAATGGTAATTAGTCACCGAGCCGGACACGTTGTTTATGAGCCATCCGGGACTCCGTGAGCCGCTGGGCGTCAACCTATGTATATAAAGGGACGACCCGGCGGCAGTTTAGGGAGAGAAGCAAGAGATCAAAAGCTAGGTCAAGCGTATTCGCTCCTTGGTAATCGAGACATAAGTAATACCGCCTCAAACTGGATTAGGCATTTACCTTCACTGCAAGGGGCCGAACCAATATAAACTCGATGTGTCCTTCGTCCCTTTAACCCCTTTAAGCTAACCTAGTTGCGATGGCTCTACGACTAAGTCCTCACACTAGGACATCTGCCGTGACAATTCCACGACATTTGAGCTAGGGGTGGCTCTTATGCTTGTGCTAAAATTGTGAAATAATCTGGGTAGCTCCCAAATATCACAAAAGGGTTGCATGCCAGATGTGGGGGTGAGTGTCGGGCTAGAACACCAAAAGGGAGAATTGATTTACTTATTCACCATTCAACAAAATGATGAAAGAAATAGGGGTTGGGTTTAATAAAATAGCCAATATAATCATGGACAAAATGCAACATGATGGTGATAAAAAAAACTTCTAATTAGGGGTGTTACTCCGGGGGTTTTATTTATGGGAAGGGGGTGTTACAGTTAACACACTCAAACAAGCTTGGCAGTACCGGTTAAATAAAACACGGCGGTACCGGGTCTGTCAAAAATCTCAAATGTGGAGTGGCTAAAGTGGATACTTTGAGGATCTTTGGCTTGGGGAGCTTCCATGGAGTTCATACCAAAGTACCTTAGCTTGTGCCCCTCTTGATAGTATGGTTTTCCTACACTCAATGGTAATCTTGGATTCACTAAAAGGCCGTAAATTACAAATATGAAGTTTGAGGTAGACACCATCTTCAAAAGTAAGGTAGGGGACACAGATGATATCCCAAATATTCATGGGTACTAAATTACTGAAATAAAACTTTATAAATACCAGTCCTCTCAATTGTTTTGTCATTAATCGCCAAAACCCAATAGGGTTATCTAAGAGATGCACCGTCAGAGTGACAAAGAAAGTAGATCCTTTTTGGCAATTGACATATAGTTACCTTTGTGTACCTATTACACATGAGAACTCTATGTATGATAATCTGATTAGAACATAATTCCTAGGCCATGTCATGAAATTTGTAGGCTCGATGATGTTCTTTTTATAACTAAATATTACAATTTTTTCTTTTTTGAGAGGGACATACAACTGTTCTATTAAAGATGCACAAACCATAATCCATGGTGCCAATGTATGGAAAACAATATATTAGCTCATACAAAAAGGAATCAGGATTTCACCAAATGTATGTATGCAAAAGAGTTGTTTAGACAATGAGCATGTATGACAAGAAAGTTTGTAGGAGAAGCATTACTAGTTTGCCAAAAAAAAAAAGCATTACTGAGTTCAACAGATACAATCAGAGGCAAGACAACCTCACGCAGATGCATCAATACTTTTGCAGCTTCAATTAATTTTCTCAGAAAGAAGGTGAGTAGGGCCTTTACCTTGTCAGAACAGATGGTAAATAAATCCTGACAACAATACCGTTTAAATGAAGCAAGCGAGCAACAATAACAAACACACAAAACTTTGCATTCAGTCATATAAAAGAGAAGAATGAAACAACCGAACTACTGATCAGTGATCACGAGCTAAAGAAAACAGCCTCCCTGAACTTCCTGATGAACAACTGAATTGTCAAATCTTCTAACTGCAATAAAGGAAGTGAGGCTGCATTTTTGAGGAAAAACATGACGATGTTCACTTTATTGTGATATTTAGAAACACTGTACAGAAGAGTGCAGAATGAACACGATCCTCACGTAACTGACATATTTCTTCAACAGGTGCATAAACAGCACCAAAGAGTGCAGACTCATCATGGCATATTTGTTTCCGGAAGTAGATAGATCCTCCTTGTAGCCGAGCTTGAAAGCAAATGACTGCTTCATACCTGATGCCAAGTCGTTGTAGCCAAGCTTGTGTCCTGCCAAAAATTCTAGTCAGTGCAAAATTGCGAATACTGCTTTTGTGGAGTACAGCTTCCCATTTATCTGCACTCAGCCTTGGTGCTCATTACAGATCCTACTGACAGCAGCACAGAGTATTGGAGACTTCAGCGTGAGCACTGCAAAGTAAAAGTAAACCCACAGTTTCATACGGACCTATGACCAGAGCACTAAGATTAACATTTCTAAAAATGCATTCATATGAAGGAAAGTGTCTGTTTTACAAAGATTAAAAAATGTCGGGTGGCTGCTAGAAAAATATTGTATACCTTCCAGTCGCCATCAGAAGTCCTTACCCCCAAAAAGTTCTCCAACTAGTCTGTGTTAGACTACTTGGTCTACCTTTCCACTCCCATCGAAGGTTAAAAGATTCATAGACATTTCACACTCTTGTGATTTTGACACACCGCTAAATGACCCCAATGCTACAAGCAGGCAGTTTGGATTTCTTATACGGTCATACTGGCAGGAGGGTTTATGCAAGCAAAAACTCAAGCTTCCTGAGCAGAGTCTTGTGCAAAATCAACAAAATCCATCGAAAAATTGATACTTTGCAGGAAGCAATTTCATGTCCTCCCGATATTTCCCTTCTCTTGAAAAGAGAGACAACATTAATGAAGTCGTTGAAGCTTCAAGTGAGATGCTCTTCCCATCAACTTTAGACAAATAATTTCCGGCCTTGGCGATCTCACCTTTTTCCAACAACATTCTGATAATATCATTTAACAGACGAGAGCTGGGAGCTATACCACTCTTGTCCATCAACGAAAACATACTGTCAGCTTTTTCCACTGATCCTTCTTCCAGAAGATTTTTTATCATTACTCTGTAAGTAGATTCATTAGGCACCAACCCACTGGCTGATATTGTAGCAAACAAATCCTTAGCTTCTTCTTTTCTTTGAACGTTGTACATTGCATTAATCATGGTATTGAGTGTGGTAATATCAAACTTCACATTCATTGCTCGTAGTTTCTGGAACAGTGCGATCGCTTCGTCTGCACAATTATTTCTACAAAGGCCTCCTAGTATTATATTGTATGTGAAAATGTCCACCATTGTTCCACTCTCGATCATCTCATGGAACATTTTCCTTGCGGCAACAGTTCTCCCAGCACGAAACAACCCAACCATTATTACGCGATATGAAACAGTGTCAGGTTTAATTCTCTTACGCGGCATCTCTCTGAACAGAGTCAAACCATCATCGATCCTTCCATTTCTACAATAGCCATTAACAAGTGTACTGTATGTAATAACATCAGGCTCAACACCAACTGATTCCATGACATCAAGCACTTTTAATGCTTTATCCATATTCCCGACTAAGCAGTATCCGTCAATCAGTGAATTAAATAAAATGCCATCAGGCCTCTCACCCATATCTATAACCAAGTCAAAGATATCATGTGCATCCATAACCCTTCCTTCTTGGCAGAGACTCTTTATTACTGAACTAAAGAACAAAATGTTAGGACGAGGAATACCTCTGTTCATCATTTCAGAAACCAACTGCTTAGCTTTAGCCAAATCACCATCTATGCAAAAACCCTGAATCAGCGCGTGATAAACAGCTTTGTTCGGTTGTACTCCCAAGGCAATCATCTGATTGAATTTTTCCATGGCCTCAGTCAGCCTACCCAATCTGGAAAGTCCAGCTATTATGCTGGAATAGGTGACTACATCAGGATTCACTCTGCGTTCCTGCATTTTACTTGATATCAGCATAGCTTCATCCATCATTCCACGTTTAGCATATGCACCAATTAATATGTTGAAAACATGGCAGTCGGCTGCAATACCATTGCTTTCCATTGAATTAAAGACATCAATCATATCAGGAAAGCATCCTTCAGTAGCATACCCATGAAGCAAAATACGGTATGAGACGATATTCGGTTCGTGGCCCTTGGCAGTCATGGCATCGAAAAACTCTGCAGCTTCTTTGCTTGTTCCATGCTTGCAAATGGAGGCCAGGAACGAGTTGCAAGTAACAATATCTGGTATAAGACCCCGGCTTTTCATTTCTCTGAACATTTTAGCAGCCTCTTTCAACCGCCCAGATGTGGAATATCCATTGATCATGCAAGTATATGTCACTGTATCAGGTTGAACACCTTTATCGACCATCTGCTGAAGGACTACTTCAGCCTTGTCCATTGCTCTGGCCTTGCACAACGCATCAATGACCGAGTTGTACGTCGCCACATCGGGCTCAACCCCTTGATGGATCATTTCATGGAATAGATTGCATGCCTTGCCTGTTTCGCCCTCCTTGAAAAAGCCATGGATGACCGTGGTATATGTCACCACATCAGGGAAGCAGCCACCTCTATCTTTTGCCATCGTCCGGAGCAGGTCGTGCGCCCGCTGGCTCCTGCTACCTTTACATAAGCTCTTAAGAACTATGTTGTATGCGAAGGCATCAGGCACACAGCTGAGCTCCGACATCCTATGAAGCAGCACGTACACAGCCTCTTCTGTCTGTTTTGCATAGCAGAGGCACTTGAGGAGGGTGTTGGCGGTGATTTGGTCTATCTTGAAGCCCGTCCTGAGGATGCAGCCGAATAAGGCAAGCCCTAGGTCTGGGCGACGCGCGCGGCAGCAGCAGTCCATGAGGACGTTGTAGGTGCAAACGGTGGGCACTGCAACCTGCGGGCTGGCTTCTTCTCTGCACACACGGTTGAAGAGAGCAAGGGCGAGGGCGGGGCCATCTTTGATGCAGGCAGTGGAGGACGTAGCACGGGCGAGGGCGGCAAGGAAGCCGTTCAGGGAGCGCTCGGGGACCGGAGTGCCCTGCCGCAGCAATTCATCGAACAGGTTGTGTGCATCTTCCGGGCTGAGCGTGCCGGCGCGCACGCGCTCTGTGGCCGCGGCAAAGGCGTCGCGGGGAGACCAGGAGCGTGAGGGCGGCGAGATGGAGGTGGAGGAGGAGCAGCGGCGGGGGACTCGGAGGCGGGAGATCAGTGTGATGGTATAGCGGCGTGACATCGGCGAGGTAAAGGAGGAGCGGTGGCGGAGAGCAGGCTTCGGCTAGGTGCAGTGCAGGAGGAGGAGGACCGGAGGCGGAGGCGGAGGCGGGAAATCGGCGAGGTAAAGGAGGAGGGGCAGCGGAGACCGAACAGCGGCGGACCGTCGACGAGGTGCAGGGGGAGCGGCGGCCGTCGAGTTGGTACGCGGTGGTGCACTCTCTTGTGTTTTGCTGGTTTCTTTCAGTCGGCGTGAATTTCTATGCTCTCTTCACAATCAAAAGCTTCTGTCCTTGCTTGTGTTCGCTGAATAAGCCTATAAAAAAGGTGTGTTGCAAAATATACTTCGTGAATCGTCCAAACATCCATTTTTGGTTGATTTTCTCACGTATCCGAAAACCCACGGTACAAAAAAATAAACCCAGATTTATACCTGGTCGAATCCAAACCAGAGCGGCACGGTCTTCCTGATACGTGACGAAATCAGAAAACCGGGTATTTGAATGATTCACAAAGTTTCGTCTTTTGTTGAGAAAACAAACAGGATGAAAAATGGACTTCTTTCTCCAAAGGTTGTTTCCTTATTTTTCTTAAAAGCTTCTCTCTGGATTTTCTAAAATTGGTCCATGATTTTTGAAATTTCATTTGTAATATATACGGAAGATCATTCATCAATTGTTATTTTTAAGTTTGCCTTTCCTTAATGTAGAGAATGATTTGGTGCATCAATAATTAATTGATCGTACACCACGCACGTATATATAGATTCAATGGGTGCGACCGGTGTCTTGTCTCCCAAGATACAAATACATACAGGGAGAGAGAAACACTACAGGTGTGACATACAAAACCCAGACCTACGTACATGTACACATGTTTATAGCACTTAAGTTTCTAAAATCTCATTTTTATTTACTTTTTGAATAAACAAAAAAGGACGAAAGTAGAGAGGGGGGGGGGAGCCAACTGGAAAGCGGGAAGGATAATGCGTTGGAGAGTCGTCATATTACAACACAGTGAAGGATGACTATGAGAAAAAGAAAATCATCAAGACACAATAAAAATGGTCTTATTTTGCAGCCCTCATAGAGATGAAACTAATTGTTAAGATCCCTTAAAAACCTAATGGTTAAGATGGATTACTGATCACACCACAAAAAAGAAAGATAGATGGATTATTGATTGATTCATCCATTTTAAACCAAGCCCTGCCTGATAAGCTATCTAAAAATGACAAAGATTCATCAATTTTAAGAAATAAGTTATCTTGACTTTTTAGATTTAGCAGCGAAAAAAATCACAATTGAAGGCAAGGAGTGGAAAGACTAATGAGGGAACATGCCCATTTAGATATTCCATCTATCTAAGCCCTAGTACCCCCCCCCCCCCCTTTCTTTCTAAACATAAGGTGTATTAACTTTTTAAAAGTTAAATATTTCTCCATTTGCGCAGTTTATTAAGAAATATATCAACATCTATAACACCAATAAAATCTGAAATCCCATTTAATGATTTTATCTAATGATACTAGATTTGATATTGTAGATGTAATCGATATTTTTCTTAGTAAACTTGGTCAAATTTAAATAAGTTTAACTTCTGAAAGAAAGAATAAAAGACAATACACATTGTATTTTAGAATGAGTGGGGTACGAGTTTAAGACGTAAAGGCATCTCCAAGGCCAAACATCAAATGAGCTTCCCATATTTCATGTCCGCGGACATGGCTCATTTGTCCGTGAAAAACCAACGCCCAATTACATCCCCTATTCAGCCTCCCCCATTTGCCTGGTTTGCATTTTTGCCTTTTTTTTCTTCAACCAAACTTGAACACTTGAAAGACATAGTTTAAACATGTAAATACATGGTACAAATTTAGAAAGCCATACATACTTAAAACATCTACTATATCACTAAGCTCCCTAGGGGTAAAAGGCCTCATAATCAATTGAGGTGTCCAATTGAAATTGAGTCACCCAATTTTGACCAAGTCAACAATTTCTCAAAGCTCTCATTCTATTCTTTTATACTATACACTATGCTTCCTAATTTTTAAGTCCTCACAATTAATTGAGGTTTTCAGTTTACACTTGGTCATTGATTTTGATCGGGTCAATAATTTCTCAAGGAGCTCTCCCATTTAATTATTTTAATTCATCATAATCCTTAATTTTGAAGCTCTTATATTCGATTAAGATATTCAATTTTGAATTTGGTTTACGATTTTGATCGAGCCAACGATTTTTCAAATCAATTAACACCAACCGGCTAGAAAAAACATATCAACCCCATGCACCCTGTTATCACCTAAAAAAAGAAGCACCACCATGTGATGATATTATAACACCTATATAGTACATGTAGCCATCGACGCAGAAATTTACCCACAAAAAGATGAGTTGATTAGCGCATAACACAAAATCACACCATGAAAGGCCCACCAAATAATCACATTATAAATAAATATAAAACACACTCCATCATCTTCCCCATCCGCCAAACTAAATATTCCATCAGTTCCAAAATACAAGGGGTATTAGTTCTTTGGAAAGTCAAATTTCTTTAACTTTGATCAAGTTTAGAGCCCAAAAATATCAACATCCACAATATTAAGCCGAAAAAAATGAAAATTCATTTCATGATGAGTCTAATAAAACCAATTTGATACTACCAATTTTGATATATTTCTTCATAAATTTGATCAAACTTAAAGAGGTTGGACTTTTCAAAAAAAAAGTAATACACCTTATATTTTAAAACAAAACGAGTACTTTTTTTAAGAATCTTAGCAACACCAACGGCGTATCAAAGCGCGCTCAACACTTCTACTAAATACTATTTGGAGGACATAGTTCAAACATAAGAAAAAAAATCAAAGGATAGAACCAATCTATTGGTTTCCATGTTGTATCCACAAATGCTCCACAAGATCATTTAGGTGTTGTTGATGCACTTCTTACTCTGAAAGTCGCCGATGCATCTCAAGAAAATGCGCACCCTGGTTTGCCTCTTGTTCTAGGAGGTGGACATGTGGGCCATGGTTTTCCAAATCAACATTACGGACACCTTCACCCTCATCCTTCACAATTACATTTTTCATGATCACACAACAAGTTATCACCTCCCACAAATGTATCGGGATCCCACATATTTGCGGGTCCACGAACAATAGCCCGACGAGATTTGACCACTCCAAATGCCCTCTCCGCAGCCTTCCTAGAATCTTCTTGCATTTGGACAAAGAGACTATTTATGTTACCTTTTGGCTCGGAGATAGTCAGTCATCGGCCAATGAGGATAGACAATATCGGTAGTTGTGTCCATTAATGGTATAGTTGCACTTTGAAGACTACACATGACAAAGTTTTGCAAATAATGAAGATCGGTGAGGCACGTAAATATCATTGTGAGACCCTGGCAATACCAAAGAAAAGAGTGTCAAATTCACAGGTCATGTGATGGCACTGCTTCTAGCATGATTGTTGGCTCTTCTGTATGATCTTAGTATTGCCCTTGCAAACCTACCAACAGTTTTGCAATTCCTAATGCATGCAATCGATGGGATCGAGCATACTGAGAAGCCCTGTTACTTCTTCAAGTGGCAAAAGCTTGGTTATGCCCATGATATTTCGCTCTCTCAAATACTCTTTGCCAAACACGTGGACCACTGAAGTGACAAATTAAAAACACTAGTCATCACCCCGTGCACCTGCACGGGCTAGGGATATTTATTTTGCTACTACCATTGGTGTGAAATCAATGGTATTATGAGACAAACATGTATATATGCTTCATTAATACTCATATATTACGTACTAAGAAATATGAGTTTAACTTTATTTGAAATTGATGCCTCATTTCAAACATTTAATTTTTAAATTATTATATATATTCACATATGAAGGAAAAATCATGGTACTTGAAAGTATAAAAGCGATACAAAACAATGTATGTCAGATACAATAGATATACCTCGATAATAATTATCTAAGCAAACTCAACAAATATTACACCAAAAGTGACAATAATGTAGCAGTATCTTCAAGTAGAAATTTCATGCCTATAAAAAAATCTCAGTAACTTCAAGTTTGCGTTCCAACTTGAAATATCAAAAAAATCAACCATATATTTAAAGGTACAAAATCACACTAAATAGAAAAAAGGGAATATCACATATGAATTTATTAAAATAAAGAGAAGTTCCAGCATAATCTGTATAGTATCACTATCTTGGAATTCTCAAGTTTGAGAGGTGGTCAATAAGTTTGGCAACCTACAAAACCAAATCGTAGCCCACAGAATAAATGTTATACATTGTGATTATTAATCATAAAGGAAATATAGATGTCTGTCGGATTAGTGTATTTAGTGAAAAGAATACTCTACTATTCATCCACCTGACTTTTTTGAAGTTTCCAAATTTGATTTCTGTTATCAAAAGAACCAAGACTTAACTGTACATGCGAAAAAATCATAATAAAGAAAATTTATATCCGATTGATACATCTAGATATATAAAGCAATAGCTAATAGATATCTAACTCCAATTGATACATTTAATAAGAGAAGTGCTTAGTTTATTACTTCAACATCAATCAATATAATGGACATGAAACGTACCTGATCTTCATGATGTCACCACTGCAAATTTCAGGTTTGTTATGAATGAAGATCATTCTAACCTGCAACGACATGGCAATAGAAAAAGAATTGTCTCTACCATCTCATGTTGAAGCAGATGTTTACATATTCTTTTTTACTCAGCATAGTATCTTGAAACCATTGCCAGTGGAGCCACACTGGCGAACCTGCAGTGGAAAATACATTAATTAGTAGTGTATGCATTTAAGAGATAGATTATAGGAGACACAATATGTGTGCCATCGACAGACCGTAGAATAATCTAAAAGGGAAAGTGTAAAACCACTCAGTGAAAAGAAGATAAATAGTTAAGACATTTTTTCGAAAAGGGGGAATTCCCCGGCCTCTGCATTAGAAAGATGCATACGGCCATCTTATTAACCAAATAAAATAGTGCCAACATGGTTCGAAGGTCTCCACAAGTAATAACGAAGCAAATAAAGCTCATACAGAGCCAAAAAGGCTAGAAACACCCACTAGCCAAGAAAAGACGCCACAACCGGCTGGCTAGAACTAGATAGGTAAACTACATGCCTATCCTATTACATGACCGCCATCCAAACCGGTTGAAGATATCCCGAGCTACCATCTCCCAGCGGAAAGACCCAGTAACCAAATGCTCCCTGGCCTCCGTCGGGGTGAGTAGCGACCACGAACGGATCAGTGCCGTAGTTCGGAATATAACCTGCAAAAAATAGATACATGATATTCTGTTAAAAACCAAATCATTTCTGCAAGTCCAGATAGTCCACAGCAAGGCACAAACTCCAATCCGAATGTGTCTCGCGAAGTCAGGCTCAATCCCATTAAGCCATGTCCCAAATAACGCGTTAACAGAATTCGGTGGATTGATATTAAAAGCAATGTGGACCGTCTGCCAAAGTACTTTGGCCAACGGGCAATCGAAAAAAAGGTGTTTGATTGTCTCATCCCGAACACAGAAACTACACCTAGTAGGTCCTGTCCAATTACGCTTTATCAAGTTGTCCTTGGTTAAAATAACTTGTTTATGGACAAACCACATAAACACTTTTATTTTCAAAGGAACTTTGACATCCCAAACATGCTTGGAAGTAGGAATGGAGTTCGAATTAATAACATCAATATACATTGATTTAACAGTGAATACTCCAGACTTAGTCAATTTCCAGCGTAATTCATCGAGTTGTTGGGAAAGCTGGACCTCCATCAGTCTCCTAACTAGACGGAGCCATTCTTCCCAACGATTGCCCGCTAGCGTCCGTCGGAACTGAATATTAAGGGGGATAGATTGAAATACCGATGCGACGAATACTTCACGTCGTTGAACAATACGGTACAAAGACGGATATTGGATGGCCAAAGGTGTCTCGCCGAGCCAAGTATCCTCCCAGAAACATGTACTAGTGCCGTTTCCAACAACAAACTTCATTCTATTAAACAAAGATTGTTTGACTTTCATCAGACCTTTTCAGAAAGGTGAATCGGTCGGCCTGACGGTAACCTGTGACAAAGTTTTTGTCTGGAGGTACTTGGTACGAAGGATTTGAGCCCACATGGCATCATTCTCCGTTGAGAGCTTCCACAACCACTTGCTAAGAAGGCATCTATTCTTAACTTCTGGATTCTCAATACCGAGACCCCCTTGGTCTTTCGGTCTACAGATGATATCCCATTTAGCAAGCCGATATTTTCATTTAAGCTCATCACCCTGCCAAAAGAAACGCGATCGATAGAAGTCCAGTCTCTTCCTAACCCCAACTGGGACCTCAAAGAACGATAGGAGAAACATAGGCATACTCGTGAGCACCGAATTAATTAGGATTAATCGGCCTCCGTATGACATGAGCTTACCCTTCCAACAACTCAGTTTCTTCTCAAATCGGTCCTCGATGCACTTCCACTCTTTGTTTGTCAGCCTACGATGGTGGATTGGAATACCCAGGTAAGAGAAGGGTAACTCTCCCAACTCGCACCCAAACAATTGCCTATAAGCCTCATGTTCGTCTTTGGCTCTACCAAAGCAGAACAGCTCGCTCTTATGAAAATTAATCTTTAACCCGGTCAATTGTTCAAATAGGCATAACACAAGCTTCATATTTCTCGCCTTGGCCAAGTCATGCTTCATAGAGATAATTGTACCATCAGCGTACTGAAGGATGGAAATACCTCCATCAACAAGATGAGGTATCAATCCACCTACTTGACCATTTTTCTTAGCCCTTCCTATCAAAATTGCTAACATATCCACCACAATGTTAAACAAGATAGGGGACATCGGATCGCCTTGTCTTAGGCCTTTATGTGTCTGGAAGTAATGACATATGTCATCATTAACTTTAATTCCCACACTACCTTTTTGCGTAAATGAGTCAACTTGTCGACGCCAGGCTTCATCAAAACCTTTCATACGCAATGACTGTTGGAGGAATGGCCATTTGACCTTATCATACGCTTTCTCGAAATCCACCTTAAAAAATACTCCATCTAATTTTTTGGAATGGATTTCATGGAGCGTTTCATGCAGGACGACACCCCTTCCAGGATATTTCTGTCCGGCATGAAAGCAGTTTGGGACTGTTGCACCACATAATGTGCAATTTGTGTGAGCCTATTAGTCCCTACCTTGGTGAAAATTTTGAAACTAACATTGAGGAGGCAGATCGGCCTGAATTGCTCAATTCGCACAACATCCATTTTCTTAGGAAGTAGTGTGATAGTTCCAAAATTCAAGTGAAATAACTGAAGCTATCCAGAGAACAGATCATGGAACATAGGTAGCAAATCCCCCTTAATAATGTGCCAGCACTTTTCATAGAACTCGGCCGGGAATCCATCCGGTCCGGGAGCCTTATTGTTTTTCATCTGTGCAATAGCATCAAACACCTCCTTCTCTGAGAACGGGGCAACCAGAATATCATTATCGGCAGCCGATAGCTGAGGCACATCCTCAGTACTGGACTCATCGAGGGACTCACAATTATCCTCCGGAGGTCCAAATAACTGCTTATAATACTCGGTAATATAAGTTTTTAGGTTATCCTATCCTAAAATAGTGCCCTCATCTTGTTTAAGCTGAAAGATACGCTTCTTTCTATGTTTACCATTAGCTATCAGAGAAAAGAATTGAGTATTCGCGTCCCCTTGGACCACTTTGCGGACTTTAGCACGCAAAGCCCACTTCAATTCTTCTTCGCGGAGCACTTCTTTCAACCTCTTCTCCGCCTCAGTTTTAACCTGAAGCTCAGCTGGCAGTAAAATAGTGGACTCAGCCTTAATGTCCAGGGCTTGTATAAGAGAAAGGAGTCTATCCTTTTCAATCTTATACACACCACTGAGGTGCTTAGCCCAACCCCGTAAGAAACTTCTCAAATGCCTAATCTTATTCTGCCAACGCTCGATCGCAGTCGTGCCTCCTGCACCTCTCTTCCATTCCCTGGCAATCAAGTCCAAGAACCCCTCACGTCCGAACCATGACATCTCGAAAGAAAAGGTGTTCTTGTTACCCACATGGTTCGGCTCCCCTGAGTCCACGAACAAGGGTGTGTGATCGGATATTCCCCTGGAGAGAGCTTGCACCATAACCAGAGGGAACTTTTGTTCCCACTCCACGCTCGCAAGAACTCGATCAAGTTTTTCATAAGTTGGGTTTGGCAGAGCATTAGCCCAGGTAAACTTTCTACCAGAAAGCTCAATCTCCCTCAGATCCAAGCTTTCAATAATGGTATTGAACATAAAGGACCATCTGCTGTCAAAGTTATCATTGTTCTTCTCCTCTCTCCTCCTGATGATATTGAAATCACCTCCAACTAAAATTGGAAGCTGTTCTGACCCACAGATTCAAACAAGGTCCGCCAGAAACTCCGGTTTGAGCTCTGGCTGTGCGGCACCATAAACCGCCACCAAAGCCCAGTTAAACCCATCTATCTTAGACCTGACTCGAAACTTCACCGCGAAGTCACCCATCACTACACTTCGTACTTCAAGCGAATCGCATCTCACACCGAGTAAGATACCACCCGATCTTCCTCGCGGAGGGAGGTAATGCCAATCGAAATCAATACCACCCACAAGAGAGGAAAGAAACTGGGCGCAAAGTTTTCTCTGCCAGTCTCCGATAGAGCAACAAAATCTAACTTCTGCTCTAAAGCTGCCTCAGCAAGGAACCTTCTTTTAGCCAAGTCCTTCAGACCTCTGCTATTCCAAAAGATTCCTCTCATATTTCATCATGGAATTTTTTAGTGATTCGAATCCTAGCACTCCTACGAACTACGGAATCAGGATAGATCTTCCGTTTCCACTTACGTTTTGGTTTGCTAGGCTCTGACACGCGGTCCTCATAACCGGGTTCACTTAAACTACCAGCATCATTCTCTATGGGTACATCATCGTCCTCAGACACATGATTTGGAGGTGCTAGATCCGCACACAGATTATCGAGCAATCTAACCCCTAACGCATCAATCTCATCATCATTCATTGGTTTAACCGCTGCAAGATTACAAATAGTCTCTAAGACACGTTCCGCCTCCAAATCTAACAGATCATTGACCGAATTAGTAATCTCACTATCCGTGGCACCTAGTGAAACTCCTAATTGGTTTGCATTATTTATAATCTCCTCATTAGAAAAATGCAATAAAGAGTTAGATATGTTGACGGACATACCAGAAGATAATGCAGCCTCCTGCAGCTTGGCCGCCCTCATAGCGCACCGCTGTTGCATATCATCCACCTCCGGGAACTCGTGGATGCGAGCACTCATCCGTCTCCCCGTCGAGACGGGGTCCGGGATCCCGCCAAAAGCAACAACCTCCTCCCTAGTAAAACCTGGCACTGAGTCCCTCAAAGGATCAACCGAGGTTACCAGAGAAGGTGGCTACGGGCTCCCAAGCCCCTCAGACAGGTGCCCCACGCCGGGGTCCACGGCCACCGGTGCGATCAGAGAGGGGATGACGTGGGCCGCCTGCCCGCGCCCTCCTCCCGCCCCACCCGCCGGTGCGGACGGAAGAACTGTCGGCGAAGGAGAGGCGGTCCTCCAGACTGCCGGGGAAGAAGGATGAGCCAGGGCCTCCTGCCCCAACCCTCCCCCCAACGCAGCAGATGGCGTAGGTGTCGCCGCCACCACCGGAGTAGCAGGAGCCGAGGCCACCTGCCTCGGGCTCCCTCCCCCGGTGTTGGCCGACTCCAACGTGACCGACGTCACCGGCGTCGGGATATGGAGGAGAGACGTCAAGGCCTCCTGCCCCGACCCCCCTCCCCCAACACCAGCTCACAGGTAGCAATCCGCACCGGATCCTCGACCACAAGAGGAGGAGGGGAAAGAGAAGCGACCTCCGGCTCCCCCACCCCAACTCCATCCAGAGTCCTCGCCGATGAGGCCCTCACCAAGCATCCAGGCATAGAACCGCCAGCCCCCTTGTGACGCCCGGATAATTAGGCTACAGTAATTCCACGCTAATGATGCCACGTCACCTCAATTACTGTTATTAATCTCGCGATGGTTCAAAAACGGTTCGAATTCAAATTTAAAATCAAGTCAAACAATTAAAGTTTTCAAAGGTCAAAACTAAAATGTTCTTAATGTGACAAATAAATCATGAATAATATTGGTGGATAAACCAAGTCTTTATAAAGAGTTTAAATGCACTTAACTAAATAAAACAGTAGCAAAACAATTATGTGAATGCCTTTAAATTAATATACAATTGTTAAACTAGTTTAGGTAGTCACCAAACTTTTTAAGGCCGTGGGTTATTCAGAGACATTAATTTAGGAGCTATTGTCATATTTTACAAAACTAAAGAAATTAAAAGTAAAGTAAAACAGAAAAGGAAAAATAAACAAAAGAAAACAGACAAAAAAAAAGAAAAGGAGAAACCCCCCTTGCCCCCTGGGCTTCGGCCCAGCAGGCCACAAGCCCCCCCCCCCCACTGGGCCCCTTGGCCCAGTCGGCTCAGCTGACCACGCCGGCCCAGCCGGCCCACCCCGCACCTCCCCAGGCCTATTAGGCCACCCCACCCCCCCACTAACCCTAACCCCCACCCAAAACCCCCCACTCCCCCCCACGCTGCCACTCCCTCTTCCCCCCTCCCGATCCAATCTGGATCGGGGACGAGACCCCACGAGCCCCCCCACTCCCCCCCGCTCCCGCTCGGCGCCCCGACCCCGTGCGCCTCCTCCCCCGTGCTCGCGCGTCCTGCCGGCGACCTCGCCGTAGCCCCTCGCCGCCTCGACCCGTCCCCGTCCTTCCCCCGGCCAGATCGCACCGATCCCCGCCGCCCCGACGCCGCCTGGAACGCCGCATCGCCGTCCTCCTCCTCGACATCGCCGGACCACCTCCCTCGCCGGACTGCTTCCCCGCCGCGCGTCGTCCCCATCCCCTCCCCGCGCCCCGTTGCCCCGTCCCCTACGGCCCCAGTGAGCAGCGCTTCCCTCCCTTCCCTTCTCTGTCGCCGGCGCCGTTCCCCCCCCCCCCCCACCCCGCAGCACACGCGTGCCGGAGCTCACGCTCCGGGCCGCCCTCGCCACATCGCACCGGCGCCCGCGCCTCCCTGCCGCATGCGCCGCCCGTCCCGCTCGTGGTCATGCGCGCCCCCGCACAGGCCCGTGCCTCCCCTCTCGCTCGCCCGCGCCGGGGCGCACCCCCTGGCTGCGGCCTTTGCACGCACGTTCCGCCGTGCCCGTCAGCTCCGACCACCGCAGCACGCCGTGCCCCGCCTCCCGCCTCTCCCCCGCTGCGTTGCCGCGCCGGCATGCCCTCAAGCTCGCCCGCGCCCCTGCCGTGCATCGCCACCGCTCCGCATCGCCGCGCTCCGTCTACGAGGCCGCCGGCGCCCCCCCCCCACTCCCTCTGGCCACCACTGACCTCTGCCGCCCGCGTGCTGCTCGCCGGCTGCGCCACCCGCCTCTGGCCCCACATGCCAGCGCCCTCCTAGCGCCGCCCTTGGCCGCCGGCGCCCTGCTGTTGGCCTGGGCAAGAGCCCCGATGGGCTGGCGCCCGTCACCCGGTTCCGCCCGAACCAGCGCGCCTGTTCTAGTGGCCCTGGGCCACTTACACGCGGGCCCCAGCGCCCAGAACGTTTCATAAAAAAAGAAAAAAAATAAAAATAATAAAATAATAATAATTAATTAATTAATTAATTAATTAATTAAGTTAATTAATTATAATTAGATTAACCTAATCACTAATTAACCTAATTAACTATTAGTTAATTAAAATAGAGTATGACGAGCGGGACCCACCTGTCAGGTTGACCAAGTCAACTACTGACGTCATGCTGACGTCATGATGACGTCAGCAGACACTATTCTGGATAATGTTGATTAAAATAATTAAATAAATCCTGAAAATGATTTAAATCTTTTAAAATTTATATAAAATAAACCGTAGCTCAGATGAAAATACTTTCTACATGAAAGTTGCTCAGAACGACGAGACGATTCCGGATACGCAACCCGTTCGTCCGCCACACCTCCATAACCTATCGAACTCGCAACTTTCCCCCTCCGGTCCTCTGCCGGAAAACGCAAAACACCGGGGATACTTTCCCGGATGTCATCCCCCTTCACCGGTAGCACCTATTACCGCGTTAGGGCACCCCTAGCACCGTTACTTGTCATGTCATGCATCACTATGCACATGCTTGCTTAAATATTTATTGTTTCTCCCCCTTCTTCTCTCGATAGACACCGAGACCGACGCCGCTGCTACCCAGTACGACTACGGAGTTGACGACCCCTCTCTCTTGCCAGAGCAACCAGGCAAGCCCCCCCTTGATCACCAGATACCGCCTACTCTTCTCTATACTGCTTGCATTAGAGTAGTGTAGCATGTTACTGCTTCCCGTTAATCCTATACTGATGCATAGCCTGTCCTTGCTACTGCTGTTGTTACCTTTACCTGCAATCCTAATGCTTAGAATAGGATGCTAGTTTATCATCAGTGGCCCTACATTCTTGTCCGTCTGCCATGCTATACTATCGGGCCGTGATCACTCGGGAGGTGATCACGGGTATATACTATATACTTTATACATGATACATGTGGTGACTAAAGACGGGTAGGCTCGTAGGAGCACCTGCGAGTGGATCTTTGAGGCGGAGTGACAGGGCAGGTTCCGACCACCTAGGAGAGAGGTGGGCCTGGCCCTGGTCAGTGTTCGCGGACACTTAACACGCTTAACGAGATCTGGGTATTTGATCTGAGTCTGGCCATTTGGTCTATACGCACTAACCATCTACGTGGGAGCAGTTATGGGTATCCCGGCGTCGTGGTATCAGCCGAAGCCTTCGTGACGTCAGCGACTGAGTGGCGCGCGCCGGATTGGACTGGAAAGCCACTAGGCTAGGTCTGCTTCCGGCCGCGTACGCAACGTGCAGGTGTGCAAAGGGCGATGGGCCCAGACCCCTGTGCCATAGGATTTAGACCGGCGTGCTGACCTCTCTGTTCTGCCTAGGTAGGGCTGCGACGTGTTGATCTTCCGAGGCCGGTCACGACCCAGGAAAGTGTGTTCGGCCAAATGGGATCGAGCGTGTTGGGGTATGTGGTGCACCCCTGCAGGGAAGTTTATCTATTCGAATAGCCGTGTCCCTCGGTAAAAGGACGACCCGGAGTTGTACCTTGACCTTATGACAACTAGAACCGGATACTTAATAAAACACACCCTTCCAAGTGCCAGATACAACTGGCGATCGCTCTCTCACAGGGCGACGAGGGGAGGATCATCGGTTAGGATTATGCTATGCGATGCTACTTGGAGGACTTCAGTTTACTCTCCTCTACATGCTGCAAGACGGAGGCTGCCAGAAGCGTAGTCTTCGACAGGACTAGCTATCCCCCTCTTATTCCGGCATTCTGTAGTTCAGTCCACATATGATAGCCTTATTCCAGATGATACCAATGCATACATATGTAGTGTAGCTCCTTGCTTGCGAGTACTTTGGATGAGTACTCACGGTTGTTTTCTCCTTCTTTTCCCTCTATCCCTTCTACCTGGTTGTCGCAACCAGATGTTGGGGCCCAGGAGCCAGCCGCCACCGTTGATGACGACCCCTACTACACCGGAGGTGCCTACTACTGCGTGCTGTCCGCTGACGACGACCAGGAGTAATTTAGGAGGATCCCAGGCAGGAGGCCTGCGCCTCTTTCGATCTGTAACCCAGTTTGTGCTAGCCTTCTTAAGGCAAACTTGTTTAACTTATGTCTGTACTCAGATATTGTTGCTTCCGCTGACTCGTCTATGATCGAGCTCTTGTATTCGAGCCCTCGAGGCCCCTGGCTTGTAATATGATGCTTGTATGACTTATTTTATTTGTAGAGTTGTGTTGTGATATCTTCCCGTGAGTCCCTGATCTTGATCGTACACGTTTGCGTGTATGATTAGTGTATGATTAAATCGGGGGCGTCACACCCCTCAAACTCCAACAGAGGAAGCGTGCGCTCAAACATATCATCAGAGTCTACCCGGTCACTCCAAAGTCTGGGAGGCGCTGATGCTGGCTCAAAAGACCCGAACCGCAACGAGGTCATAGGCACCGATGGCGATGCTGCCGGCTCAACCCCGGTCCCATCCCCGGGGAACTGAGCATCTGGGCGAGATCCGTTAGACCCCTCTCGTGTGGACTCATCACGCTGTGCCCCATTGGCTCCCGCACCGCCATCACCCTCATGCATATCAACATCATTCCCATTAACCGCATCAGCAAACAGATCTGTGTCCTCAAACTCAATATCGAGCGGGAACACCTCTCCCCTATAAGTCCAGTTGACCACATCAGGCACGAACTCAATATCCAGAACACTGACTAAAAGCCGGGCCACCCCATGAGCCCGGGTAAAAGCCATATCAACTCTCTCCGTCTTCCCAACCAACATACCCAAACTAGCCATAACTCGAACATCCTGCAAAGGCTTAGACGGGGCCCCTACAAACCGCAACCAGACCTGCGTAAGAGGCTTTCCCTTAGGCTCCACCTTCTTCCACTCGTGGAACTCCAAAATGCACGATGTGCCAGGAACTCTACACAAACCAAAGCTCAACAACCGCTGCAAGTCATCCACCGTGGGAAAATCAACCTTATAGGCCTTATCCTCGAGAACCACCAGCTCCCACCGAAAGTCCCCCGGAGCCAGCTCCTGAAGCCTCCGCACGATCTGAGCCTCAGTCACCTCTCCCTGGGTAGCTTTCACAACCCCGGTGGTCAAGCTCGGGGTCTCATCCGGAATCTCTCGCGCAGCCGGTGATTCAAAGAACATAAGCTCAACACAGTAGACTCCATACACAGTTAGCGACGGAGCCTGGTCACGCAAGAACGGGCACTCCCCCGAGGCATGAGCCCAAGTTAGTTTCAAATTAAAGAACCAAAATTCTATGAACAGCATAGGAACCGATATTTGGGGTTTACATTCATACCGCTCACTTATTGGCTCATTATCCCATCCCTCCGAAATAAGAAAAGAGGCATGATATTTGAAAGTTTTGTTCCCTGCACCCTTCACGCACATATTCCAACATATGCCACTGAAATATATTATATTTTTCTATAGTTTTTATTATAAAATATAATAAATGAAATTATATTTGACACAATAGGTATGTGGTTGAGCGAGCCATACTGGCATCTAAACAATGACTGGAGGCCGAGTGCACTCTGGGTGAGATGACGCTGGAATCTGACAGCAAGCTAAGCGATGGCGAAGGGATGGCTGTCGTGAGATGTTATTAGTTCGCACTTACACACAAAAAAACTTTTTTTGCATGGTTGCACACAGAATAACTTAATCTAGACCTGATGGTAAAGAAAGAAATCTAGACATGTATAAACTATATATGTATGTAAGTATCAACACTATATCTCATAACGGCAAGAATCATGCAAAAAAAGGTGCTAAATTAAGGAGAAAATTATGTACCATATACGTTTGGATTGCATGACCACATTGGTCATTCTAGCTGGTTTACTACTAACATAGACCAATTTATGTTAGACATTACACGTAGCTGGTGCACAACATCAGGTGACATCTTATCTAGCTTGGCTCTTTCGTCATAGGCCAGGAAGAAGCTCTCCAGCGCTGGATCACGATTGCATCAACGTCTATTCTAGAAAATAGAGCAAAATCCGTAAAAAAGAACAGTAGATAACATAGTATTATAATTATTCGTCCGCTCGGCTAGATGATATGTATGACCGTTGGATAAGTGCTCTTGCAACATCGTCTCCTCCTCTCACACGGGGACCTTCTTTGCCTCCTATCGAGTACATCTTGTTCTCGGCAATCTCCTTGCTTCGCATAGGACCTGCTTTGCTGCAGGGCGCTCTAACCACAGGTCGCCCACATTATCACGCGCCTTCCATGCTCCTCCATGTTGCTGACTCACCTCTTGTCTCCGTCCAGAATTTTCATCCCGGCTGCAATCACTATAGTAAAACAATCAACGCTCCAATTACTTATCTGATCCACACACACACACTCTGTTAGGAAATCTCATGCAGTAGTTCTTGGGATTGTACAGCAGGGTGAGAAACACAACTCTAATTTAGGTTGTCCATAAAGGCGTGAAGTATGCTAAGGACAAGAGAAGTGATGGGATGCGACCATGTGAGGCCTGCGCTTCCACTGTAGTCGATCACGTTGCTGCAGGATGGGATGCGATCATGCGAGGCCCGTGCTTCCACTGTAGTCAATCGCATTGCTGCAGGGCATCCTCCTGAATTTTGCTTTGCCAGGTATGAGTATAAGAGGAGGCTTTTGGAGGTGCCATTGTCCGCCTAGTCATTCGAGCCAATCAATCCCATCCTCATCACAAGTGAAAGCGCATGGAGAGACTGAGAAAGATTAAGGGCAAGGAAGAAGATGACGTGAGGAGGCTGCATATCTTTTTTATTTTCTATGTCAAGGAAGAAGCTGTCGTGAGGAGGTTGTATATTTGTTTTCCCTAAAACTAGTACAAATGCCCGTGCGTTGCAACGGACGAAAAAATTGAAAAAACCCTACTTCACATGTCACTACGCTTCACTTATTTGGACTATAAAGTGTTCATGTGAGAAGTCACCCTAACGTCCTTCTTTGACGCATGCTTACGCTCTGCATTTCTAACAAAGGAAAGACTAGTGATGCATGGAATAGTTTTTTTTCAGGAGAAGCATACAATCTGAGTCTTATAGATGCATGGGATAGTCTTTTAGCGGGAGAAACATACATGTGATTTTTAGGGCATATCCAACGTTGACCTGCAAAAGGGACACCACATCCGTCCACATGTCGCCAGGGAGGGGGGGGGGGGGGGGGGCAGCACACGAACACTGGTGCGGAAGACGATCATCCAAAGCTATCCGCATATGTCCGGCATTTCGGAAGAAATTTAACAAAAGTCAACAAATTTGATGGATATTTAAACAAACCGGATGATATTCATTCGTACTTGAATAATTTTTAGACAAAACCAGATGCTTTTCATATAGACCGGAGCAAACTAATTACATTTCGACATATTTGAACTAAATCCTACTCTAAACCTACTCTAAATGTCCGCCAACACCCGTTCGCCCATTTTCGGCCGGCCATTAGCCCTGGGAACTGAAAACTCCAGCTTCGCCTCCATAGCCTACAAGTGGCTAATTGGCCGACGATTTTGAGCCCGTCAAGCTTGGCTTCAGCGGGAGCTAAAGGGCAGTGGCCTTCCTGGTGTCCGAGCACAGGTGAACTCCCATGATATACTTTTCCTCACTATCGTTGGCGCCTTGGATGTGCCGGCTTCGTGGTCGTGGCGGTGAGGCGCGGGCGTGGCGGGGCTAGCAACGTCTTCCTCGTCCTCGCTCTTTCCATAGACTTCGTCATCCGCCTCACCGATATCCTTGAAGACCACTTCTATCCCCGACTGACGTTGGCGGTACGGCCGCGACGGAATTTGTAGGTCGTGCGATAGGAGTCGACCAGCGCCTTCTCCTCCGCCTGGTCCATGTCTGGCGCTCCGTGCCGGTGGCAAGTTGCTCCATCACGCACCAGAGCTCATTGAGGAGGTGGAGGTTGTACTCCTGGTCAGCTTGAGCCTATCGGAACAAGGCCTCCCGCACGGGCATGACGGCATGGACCGACGAGGAGGGTGGCGTCGCCCGTCATTGGTCACATCTTCCATTGGGATGTCCGCAGCGCCGGCCACCGTCTGCCTGGCGGCCTGCAAACCGGCAGCAATGGCGGCATCTCAGTCTTTTGGTCGAACGAGAGGTTGTCCCAGATGGCTTTGGAGCTCAAGGAGGCCATGACGGTCGTGGTGCGGTGAGGAGGAGGATGGATGCGTCTATGACTGGGGTTGGAGTTTAAATAGTCGGCGAATGACAGGGCAAGCGAAGAGGTGGTTAATGGCGGGCAGTAGATGAACGGACCTATGGCGCCGGATGAAGGAAATATGCCCTAGAGGCAATAATAATGTTATTATTTTATTTCCTTATATCATGATAAATGTTTATTATTCATGCTAGAATTTTATTATCCGGAAACATAATACTTGTGTGAATATATAGACAAACCAAATGTCACTAGTATGCCTCTACTTGACTAGCTCATTAATCAAAGATGGTTATGTTTCCTAACCATAGACATGTGTTGTCATTTGATTAACGAGATCACATTATTAGGAGAATGATGTGATTGACATGACCCATTCCATTAGCTTAGCACCCGATCGTTTAGTATGTTGCTATTGCTTTCTTCATGACTTATACATGTTCCTATGACTATGAGATTATGCAACTCCCGTTTGCCGGAGGAACACTTTGTGTGCTACCAAACGTCACAACGTAACTGGGTGATTATAAAGGAGCTCTACAGGTGTCTCCAAAGGTACATGTTGGGTTGGCGTATTTCGAGATTAGGATTTGTCACTCCGATTGTCGGAGAGGTATCTCTGGGCCCTCTCGGTAATGCACATCACATAAGCCTTGCAAGCATTGCAACTAATGAGTTAGTTGCGAGATGATGTATTACGAAACGAGTAAAGAGACTTGCCGGTAATGAGATTGAACTAGGTATTGAGATACCGACGATCGAATCTTGGGCAAGTAAAATACCGATGACAAAGGGAACAACGTATGTTGTTATGCGGTCTGACCGATAAAGATCTTCGTAGAATATGTAGGAGCCAATATGAGCATCCAGGTTCCGCTATTGGTTATTGACCGGAGACGTGTCTCGGTCATGTCTACATTATTTTCGAACCCGTAGGGTCCGCACGCTTAAGGTTTTGATGACAGTTATATTATGAGTTTTGATGTACCGAAGTTAGTTCGAAGTCCCGTATGTGATCATGGACATAACGAGGAGTCTCGAAATGGTCGAGACATAAAGATTGATATATTGGACGGCTATATTCGGACACCGGAAGTGTTCCGGGTAATTTCGGAGAAAACCGGAGAGCCGGAGGGTTACCGAAACCCTACCGGGAGAAGTAATGGGCCATATGGGCCTTAGTGGAGAGAGAGAGGGGCAGCCAGGGTGGGCCGCGCGCCTCCTCCCCCCTGGTCCGAATTGGACTAGGAGAGGGGGGCGGCGCCCCCCTTTCCTTCTCCCTCCCCACTTCCTTCCCCCTCCTAGTAGGAGTCCTACTAGGAGGAGGACTCCTCCTGGCGCGCCAATAGGGGCCGGCCGGCCTCCTCCCCTTGCTCCTTTATATACAGGGGCAGGGGACACCCCTAGACACATAAGTTGATCCACGCGATCATATTCTTAGCCGTGTGCGGTGCCCCCTTCCATCATAATCCTCGATAATATTGTAGCGGTGCTTAGGCGAAGCCCTGCGACGGTAATACATCAAGATCGTCACCACGCCGTCGTGCTGACGGAACTCTTCCCCGACACTTTGCTGGATCGGAGTCCGGGGATCGTCGTCGAGCTGAACGTGTGCTAAAACTCGGAGGTGACGTAGTTTCGGTGCTTGATCGGTCAGGCCGTGAAGACGTACGACTACATCAACCGCGTTGTGCTAACGCTTCCGCTGTCGGTCTACAAGGGTACGTAGATCACACTCTCCCCTCTCGTTGCTATGCATCACCATGATCTTGCGTGTGCGTAGGAATTTTTTTGAAATTACTACATTCCCCAACACCGGAGTAGGTTCTTCGGCAACCGCGCATGTTTAATGTAGGGAGGCGGAATGATGAGTTATCATTTGAACGTGGAGTTGCAGTGTGCACCGGGAAACGGCGTGGGCTGCATTCTCGTCCGGCGCCGCTTCAATGCCAAAGGGCCATTGAGAGGTCGCATCGCTCTGAGGCGGCATGAATGCAAGATCGATGCTTTGGAGCGGCGCTAGCCACTTCGGATGGGAGGGACATGGGCAAAGGAGGGTTTTTGGGTGGGCCATGGCAGATAGAATCAAGCGTGACAGCGGTTTGGATGTCCGCAAAGCCCCCAATTTGTTTTCGGATTGCGGAAGAAAGTAAGTCCGGGCCGGTCGACAGACCGATATAGACCCGCATTGGATGGCAAAACACGTCTGGACTATGAGGTCTGGACGGTTGTGGTCGTTTCGAGGCTCGGTGTCGAAGATGCCCTTACATACTCTTCGAGAGTTTAATAATTCATTTAAAATATTTTATCAAATTATCAAAAGATTTGAATTCTAATAATTTTGGTCATGTAGTTTTTTAATGGAAGGTTTGTTTGATTTGGAAGATTAAATGTTGGCCCAAGCGCAAAAAATACTATAACCCCCTCGCAAAAATTAGAAAAAGAAATACTATAACCGGGACAAAACAATGTTGGTGGCTTGGGGCCTACTGACCGGCACGTAACACCCATCAGGCCATCAACGTGTACCTCCACCGCTAGCTAGCTTATCCTTATCCATTCGTCTATGACTCTGTGTCCACCGAGAAGCATCTGCATCCATCTCCTTTCTCTCGCTCCATCTCTCTTTCTCATTCTCGTGCTTCCACCGATATTCTTAGACCAAGTAGCTAGCGGGATTAGCCGCGCTGTGAGCTAGCTGCCCGGCGAGGTTCGTTCCCAGGTTGCCGGCGTGTGTCAATCGTGTGAGGCGGGCCCAGATGTGAAGCCTCCACACCCAAAGTTGTTGGCTTCCCCCGTTCCACCGGAGCGAGCGCGAGCGTCGCCGCCGGATCTGCCAATAGTGTCACACAGGCACAGATGTGAAGCCTCCACCAAAGTTGCTGGCGCCCCACGTTCCACCGGAGCGAGCGCCGCCGCTAGATCGCTCGTCCCTCTCCCCTTCTCTGTGCGTGTCTCTTATTTCCTTTGCTCTGCTCCGATGCCCGGCCTTGTGTCGTCGCCTTGCTTTGGTCCTTACACCTGCAACGGCCGTTTGCCGCGACTGACTTGGACGCCCGACACCTGCGGCGACGGTCTCGTGGCTCTTGTAGACGCCAAGCCACGCCTCGGCCTCTCCTCCAGCCTCCTCTCGCGCCCGCCAAGCCATGCCTGGCCCTCTCCTCCAGCCTCCTCTCGTGCCCGTGTGGATCTCGCGAGCCAGCCCCGTCCGCCTCCGGCCGATGCCAGCAAGCAGAGCCGTCGTCCGTGCGCTCAAGCCGGCTCAGACCGCCGCCTCCTCAGCTTGGCCACACCAGCCGCCCTTCTGAACTTCCCCGTCGGTCTTCGCCTCCTGCACGAGCCCTCGTCGTCCGTGCGCTCCGGCAGCTCACCGTCGCGCCCGAGACCACCTCGAATCTTCCTACCGAGGCCTCCGCTGCGACCAGCCTTTAACATGGGTCGACGCTGGCGGCAAGCGGTGGCGCGTGCCCAGCGGTGGAGAACGGCAGAATAAGCGTACGCGCGGTGGTGAGCCAGTCCAATAAGAGATAAGGGTCGCGTGCATAATTTCCAACAAATGCAGTGGTTTTTGCGTAAAAACGAAACGTTTTTCCAGAGTGCCACTTAAATAGGGAGTGCGGGTTGATTTCAAAGAAACAAAGGGGCTTTTTCGCAAAAACGTCGATGACGTACGACCAGAAGCAGTAATCGATTTATTATTATTAGGGCAAAGGGGAGATAGATTGTAATCTTTCAGGACTCTAAAGGAAGCTGCCGAGAGGAAGCTAGATATCATTATTTTTTTTCTTTTCTCTTGAAACAGGTGGCAACCTTTTAGGACTCTAAACCATTACGCAAATCCACGTTTAGTAATTACTAAATAGATCTGAGCCGTATATGTGAGATCTAAAGGTAATTTTTACGTGTTTCACAATGATTAACATGGAGACTCGTATGGTGCTTTCGATTAGTAAATATAAGATTGTTGCATGTAGATGCCACAATGTAGATGGTCGATGGTGCGCGTGATGGATGAAAGGCCTGAGAGAAAAAAGGACAACTGACTGAATTTGCTGCGATCGAATGGCCACCAGCGCCAGATCGGACGGCTGGCTAGACATGAGAAATGATCCGGTTCGATTTCTAGCAGCCGCCTTTACAACGGTACGACAGAGCACTCACCAGGCGAGCCTACTCCAAGCCAAGAGAAAACCCCTGACTCCAGCTCACTCCGGTAGCAGTCACTCATCACAGCCCACACAATCTCACTCACTCCGGCTCTACTGTCGTACTCCGCGTCGCGCGCGCAGCACACATTGCCGTGACAAGACAATGCCGCTCCTGCTCCTCCTGCTCGCGCTCCTTCTGCCGGCCGCGCCTCAGGCGACGCCGTCGGCGCTGCTGGGCATCAACTACGGCCGGGTGGGGAACAACCTCCCGCCGACGACCTCCGCCCTGCAGCTCCTCGCCGGCCTGGGCGTCGGCCGCGTCCGCCTCTACGACGCCGACCCGGCCACCCTCCGCTCCTTCGCCAACACGGGCGTGGAGCTCGTCGTCGGGCGTCCCCGACGAGTGCCTCGCCGCCGTCTCCACCCCCTCCGGCGCCTCCTCCTGGGTCCGCTCCGTCATCCAGCCGGCGCTCCCGGCCACCAAGATCGCCGTCCTCACCGTCGGCAACGAGATGCTCACGGGCGCCAACAGCTCCGCGCTCACGCCGTCGCTGCTCCCGGCCATGCAGTGCATCCACGACGCGCTCGCGCAGCTCGGCCTCGACAAGCAGGTCGCGGTCACCACCGCGCACAACCTCGGCGTGCTCGCCATGTCCTACCCGCCCTCGTCGGCATACTTCCGCAAGGACCTCCTCCCGGTGCTCTGCCCGATCCTTGACTTCCACGCGCGCACCGGCTCGCCGCTCCTCGTCAACGCCTACCCCTACTTCGCGTACGCCGAGGACCCCGCCGGCGTGGAGCTCGAGTACGCCCTGCTCGAGCCCGGCCACGACGGCGTCCCTGACCCGTCCTCCGGGCTGCGCTACCCCAACATGCTGGTGGCCCAGGTGGACGCCGTGTACCACGCGATCGCGGCGGCCAACCGTGGCGCGGCGGCGCGCGCGGTGGAGGTGCGTGTGTCGGAGACCGGGTGGCCGTCGGCCGGCGACGGCAACGAGACGGGTCCGACGTCGCGAGGTACAACGGCAACGTGATGCGGCTGGTGGGCGAGGGCAAGGGCACGCCGCTGCGGCCGGACGGGGCGCTGCGCGTCTACATGTTCACGCTCTTCAACGAGAACATGAAGCCCGGCCCCTCCTCGGAGCGCAACTACGGCCTCTTCAAGCCCGACGGCACGCCGGTGTACGAGCTCGCCTGCCGCCTGCCCAAGGACAACGCCACCACCTCGTCTGGCGCCGGCGGCACCGGAAGCATTACCGGCAGGGGCAGGGGCGGCGGGCCACAGAACAACGGCTACTACAGCATCTCGGCATCATCGGCAAAGGCGAACATGGTGAGAGCTCCGCTTTTTGTTCTTGTTAATTAGCAGTAGTATAAGCTTTGTCCGCGCTTTGCATCGATTCCTGTCTGAACTGAAAAAGCTCTATTTTGGATTAGTTTGCAAAGTTTTCACGGTAAAAGTGTAGGCAAGTTAAAAAGGATGCATCATGCATGCTTGGCGATGCCTTTTGATTGACAGCCCCAAGGTAATATCATGGCATAAAGGAGCATGCCATTACCTGATCCAAAACTCTGTTTCTGTACAGTAAGACATCATAACCATGGTAATTTGAAAGTATATAAGGTGTTCCATCTTTTTCTGAATGGAATGTGCATAGACGCGTTTTAGTGTGTTGTTCACTCGTTTCAGTCCGTATGTGGTCCATATTTAAATATCCAAAACTTCTCATAATTCAAAACAGAGATGATACATTATAAGAACATGCCACTGGACCGACACGTGGACCGTCGATACACGCAACTTGCTTGTTCTGGTAGCCATAAAATACAAAACTATGAAACCATAAAGGGGGAGATCAGTGCCAAGTGACCTGTGATCATAAACGAGAAGAACAAATTCTGAGTGACCTGTCTTCATGTTGGCTCTGCTCCCTTTTGGTCACCTACTGATGTGTCTCCTTGTGTTTGTGCTTGTTCTTGTGGACATGGACACAAGCAACCATGGCAGCATATGCGGCTGTCCTGGTGATGATGGTAGCATTCTAATTCTGAGCAACTTCCAAGTGGTGCTTACATGGAAGGATATGTGTGCATGGAAGGAAGGAAGCCTCTGGTGTCTCAAATGGAGTCAGGGGGTGCCCCTGGTTTCTTGAAGCCTGTCTTGAAAAAACTATTTTGTCCTTAGGTGTTTACTCCTTTCTCTCCAATCTGCCATGTTGTTTCAGTTGATGTGGTCTTGTAATTGGTGGTAAGCTAATGGGTTAGTCAGTGTCATTAAACCAGACACTTCTTTTTGCTTCCTAGTAATCATGCAATGCAAGGTCAGTTGCATATATTGATTGCCAAGTTACTCGTTGGCTCCAATACAGAAAGCACTTCAAATTTTAGAAGCAATAGTTGAGACAAACCCAGTAAAATACTCCCTCCGTATCAATATACAAGACGTTTTTGTAGTCTAGTTTAGCCTAAAAACGTCTTATATTTTGGTATAGAGGTAGTACATAAAACGTCTTATATTTTCGTACAAAGGTAGTACATATGTTTGTTGAAAGACCTATTTTGACAATATACTCCTTTTCCCAGTTCTATGTAAACAAATCTACTTTGTAAATATAAAGATACAAAATAAATTTTAGTGACAAAGTAAAACTACATCGTACAACCGGGGTGTAGATACATTCATGCCTCGTACACTAATATGTGGTAGCATATATCTCAATTCTCAAATATGGATTTGTATTTGCACATATAAACGAGTACATAATTTACTTTTTTTATACTAGCAAAAGAGCCCGTGCGTTGCAACGGGAGAGAAAACATAACACACGCTCTTAACTCAACAACCATCACTCAAAACCACAATAGGTCCATCTCCTTTATTTCTGCGAGGCATCATATCTGTGTTGCCCCTTATCCTTCTTCTCCCTCTTGCCGGCGATGGCCTCGGTGTTCACACAAAACAACAAAAAACGTGTGTTGAATATGGTTAATCCTAAGGCGTCTCTCTCTCCCTCCCTCTCTCTCTCTCTCTCTCTCTCTCCCTCGCTCGCTTTCTCTCACTCTCACGATGAGAAATCTGTTGTTTTCCCCTGCGATATTTTTCAGAGGTATGCATGTGTAATTATCGATATTTTCTTTTCCGTATATGGTCATAGTGGGGTGTTTATTTGCAATCCGGATCGCCGCCGGTATGAAAAAAAAGACTGCGGGTTGAATTCTTTGAAATAGAAGGACTTTTTTGAAAAATGCCATGACAGACGAAAAAAACTCAATTTGCTTTATTATTAGGTAAATATGTATGATACCTAACTAAAGAGTAGTACATGTCCACTACATAACTGGTCTTATCAAAAACAATAAGGTGTGCATCATGGGCGCCTCTTCGAGCTAGCCACCGCATCATTTTTACTGTGCTAACGAGAAGAAAAAGGTAAAAAGGGGCGAGCGTTACCAGGAAGACGCAATTGAGCGAGACCTAGCCTGGGGGTCTCTGCACGAGCCCCTTCTCCTCTTTGACGCCGCCGCCTCCTCTCCTCTCCTCTCTCGATTCTCCTCCCCTGCGTCTCCCCTTCCGCGTGCCATCGACCTCCCTCCTCTACGTCTCTCCTCGTCGGTCGTCGCTCCGAGTCGCGGATCCATGGGGTTGAGAGGAAGATGTGCTCTTCCATGGCGTCAAGAGGAGGAGGAGGCGCTTCTCCTACCAGATCCGTGGCCACCATGTCGCCCAGCTCCATGGCTTCCTCTCCCCTTCTCAGGTGGGCGATGGTGCGCGACATGGCCAGGCGGGACCTGCGCAAGCAGCACCTCTGATGAGGCACATGTTGCGGGCTAGCAGCGATTGGAGGGGGCGCCGTTGCAGATCCTCATCGTTTCTCTAGGAGAGGAGCTCGTCAATGATCCATTTTTCTCCATGGATTCACGATGGAGCTGCTCTAGGAGGAGCTTCTTATCTTCAAGGTGCGCATCCACTCCCCCTTCCCCTCCCCTGTAGGTGTTGGATGATGGTTTGGCATTTAATCTTCAGAATTTTAACTCCTTGGTTCCCCCTGTACTGCGGATTCCGCAGGAGAGGAACACGTAGCTGAAGAACTCGACATGGAGGATCTGAAACTTTGCAAGGAAGAAGGAGAGGTTATCTCTTTCTCTTGGACTGTAGCCTAATTGTGTGAGATTCTATTTGGTTGGGCTTGTTTTAGATGATTCTGGGCAAAGAAGTTTGCTAGCCTTTCAAACTTTGGCTGCTTAATTTCACACTGGATTTTCTTGTGCTTAGTTTTGTAATGACCATACTTATTTCTTAGTGCTCCTCCATGTTCCTCTGCATAACTGGATCTGGGTGAAGCACCTTACATGATTATGTGATGATTCTTACAATCCTGCCAACTGTGTCACATCTGGATAAGAGGATATTTCTAGATATCACGAAACCACACATTTTTTACTCAGGTTGTCATTACTTGGTTGATTCAACAACATTTTGGTGCCTTGCAATATAATTTTCACAATCGTATCAATGCAACCTCATAGGTACCATTTATATAAATTTCAAGTCTTGAAGTTTATAGATTGGGTGGTTCGTGTGCAGGTACGTCAGCAACAAGTTAAGCAATAAGTACACGGCGGTGATCAGAGGTGCAAATCGATGACCGGCACTTCACGTTACAGATTTTTCAGTGTACTCAGTTTATAATGTTTCTCTTATTCTTATTATTAGCTAACATCCTTATAAATCAGAGATTCTGTGTATCATCATAGTTATAAGCATGTACCAAATTTAGCTGCATCTTAGACTTAGCTTCATACAAATTATATCCTTTTGACTTCAGGTACTTATGTATTGTCGAAATTTGGTCATTTGTGTTCTTCTCAGAAACTGCATCACGGCACCTTGTTGTTCTTTTCAGTTCGTCGCCTTATGATCCCCGCTTCAGTCTCTCTACTTGATCTACATTTTTCCCATGAGTTTAATTTCTTAATTTTGATTCAAATATTCAATACTTGCTGGTGCAGGCAATGGACATTCAGACATTCCTATAATTTTCTGTACTCTGTTCTATATATATGAATAGGATGCATATCGAAGAAAAAGGCGCACTACAGGTTCTCCTGATACTAAAAGGTTATATCCTCCATTTTGATGTTGTTGGTTATGGCAGATTGCACTGCATAAGAATGAGCTAAATAATTTAATTATCATTCTCATACAAGACTCAGTGCTAGCTAAATCATAATTAACTTACAGTAGTGCTGTGGCATGGATGAAGGCGAAGAGAGTACATAAATGGGAGATTATGTAGATTTTGTTGTCTGCTTCCAATATTATGTATACGTTTTCTTTTCCTTCATCTAATTTATGAATATATACTATGTACAAGCAAGGAGATGAACAGAGAAATCAGTTAGTGTACAACATCACATCACACTTTTTCAGTGAATTAACTTTAGGTTCCACAACTGTTTTCGCTTGAATATTTGTTGAATTTCCTTTTTACTTTTCAGTAAATGAGTATTATGCTGCAAATTGTATATATGAAGAAGTATTTACAAAGTTCTTGTAACGCCCTCGATGCGGCTATATTTCCCACGTGTCGAAGCACGACTCAGAGACATAACCGCATTGAAAGCAATATCGCAAGTGAGGTAATCTTCACACAACCCATGTAATACAATAGGGGAAAAAGATACATAGTTGGCTTACAATCGCCACTTCACACAAATACATGAATAAAGCATTACAACATCCAAATACAATCAAGGTCCGACTACGGAACCAAAATAAAAGAAGAACCCCAAAAGCGACAAAGGTCCTGATCGACCCCAACTGGGCTCCACTACTGATCAACTAGAACGAAACAACACAAAGGACAAGATCTTCATCGAGCTCCTCCTGAGCTTGGTTGCGTCATCTGCACGGACTCATCGGCACCTACAAGCTGGTTTTGGAAGTATCTGTGAGCCACAGGGACTCAGCAATCTCGCACCCTCGCGATCAAGACTATTTAAGCTTATGGGTAAGGTAAAAGGTATGAGGTGGAGCTGCAGCAAGCGACTAGCATATATGGTGGCTAACATACGCAAATGAGAGCGAGAAGAGAAGGCAAAGCACGGTCGATAAAAGTATGATCAAAAAGTGATCCTGGACTACCTACGTCAAGCATAACTCCAACAACCGTGTTCACTTCCCGGACTCCGCCGGAAAGAGACCACCACGGTTACACACGCGGATGATTCATTTTAATTAAGATCGACTTCAGGTTTTCTACAACCGGACATTAACAAATTTTCATCTGCCCATAATCGCGGGCACGGCTTTCAAAAGTACAAATCCCTGCAGGGGTGTCCCTACTTAGCCCATCACAAGCTCTCACGGTCAACGAAGGAATAGACCTCCACCCGAGACATTCCGATCAGACTCGGTATCCCAGTACAACAAGACATTTCGACAGGGTAAAACTAAACCAGCAACACCGCCCGAATGTGCCGACAAATCCCGATAGGAGCTGCACATATCTCTTTCTCAGGGCACACTCAGATGAGCGCTCCATACAACTAAAACCAAACCTCGAGTTTCCCCAAGGGGGCGCTGCACATGACTCTAGTTCGGACCAAACACTTAGACAAGCACTGGCCCGGGGGGGGTTAAAATAAAGATGACCCTTGGGCTGGCCTAACCCAAGGGAAAAAAAGGCTAGGTGGCAAATGGTAAAACCAATGTTGGGCATTGCTGGAAAAGCTTTACTTAAGGCGAACTGTCAAGGGGTTCCCATTATAGCCCAACCGCGTAAGGGACGCAAAATCCGGGAACATAACACCGATATGATAGAAACTAGGGCGGCAAGAGTGGAACAAAACACCAGGCATAAGGCCGAGCCTTCCACCCTTTACCAAGTATATAGATGCATTAATTAAATAAGATATATTGTGATATCCCAACAAGTAAACATGTTTCAACAAGGAACAACATCTCCATGTTCCAACAAGGAACAAACTCTAATCTTCACCTGCAACTAACAACGCTATAAGAGGGGCTGAGCAAAGCGGTAACATAGCCAATCAACGGTTTGCTAGGACAAGGTGGGTTAGAGGCTTGGTTCAACAATATGGGAGGCATGATAAGCAAGTGGTCGGCATCGCAGCATAGGCATAGCAAAAGAGCGAGCATCTAGCAAAGCAAAGATAGTAGTGATTTCGAGGGTAGGGTCATCTTGCCTGAAATCCCGCAAGGAAGAAGAACGAGTCCATGAAGAAGACAAACGGACGTAGTCGAACGAATCCTCACAAACGCGACGTTATCGGAACCAACCCGAAGAAGCAACACCGGAAAGAAGCAAACAACCATGGTAAACAACCATCACATAAACATGGCATGATACATAAACAAGAATGATGCATGTCCGGATTAAAGAGGCATGGCAAAGTGCACAAACAATCCACATCAATTATTTAGTTCGATCTCGTTTATGTACCCAACAATATTAAATGTTGTTAAACATGGCAAGAGGAGAAGCATAATAAAACTACCTAATTAGGCAAGTTTAAATGAGGCCGGAATAACAAACAACAATTCCGGTAAATCCCCATAAGCATTTATCAATTTAAAGCAACAACAATTTAAACATTTTAGTTGTTGTTATCATGATGCGGATGACATGAACAAGTTTATGCAATTTTTATTAAAAGTTGACAAGAGCAATATGAAGCATTTGTCACCGTGGTGGAAAGGAAAAGGGGTGCCATGGCAAAGATAACGAAACGGTGCCACGCAACGTTCCGGTTCCGGCAACTCATTGAGACGTCGGTGCAAAAGAAAGAGACGGGAGCGTGTCATGCAAGAATGGTGGGGTGATCCCGGATACCGGGTTCCCCATGGGTTGACGGCATGGCAACCGAGGAGGAACGTGCAATGACAACTCGAACACGGTTCGAACATGAGCATCTCAAACATCGCAAGCATTCATTACACGGACGTCGTCTTGGGTTATACCTTCGAAGTGTGCAAACGGGACGGTTCTCGATCAGTGCCCAGTAGAGGAAGTAGACTTTCTCGGGACATTCGTAGTGGAAGTAGGGGTACATGACGACGGTAGAGGTACTCGTGATCTTGGCGGCGATAGTCATTCACGTTCGTTTCGGAGAGGTACTTGATGACTCCAACGTCTTCGGGGCGACGGTAGTTGTACATGGTCCACGAGACGTCGATCGTTCGGGGTCCGATTGCGGGTCTTGCCGACATGAAGGGGTACTTGGCGTTTTGTAGAGGTACTCTCGATCTTGGCGACGGTAGGCGAACTTGGTGATCCTCGTCGTCATGGAACTTGGCATCCTCTCGGCCTTGGCAGCGAAGAAACGAAACACCAAGGTCGTGGTACTTGGCGAATCCGCGTAGTCGTGGACGTTCCAACATCAAACTTGGAGGGGCACCGACGGCGTTGTACTTGACGAATCCTGGACAGTCTTGGTGGCCTTCGGTGGAGGTGTGTTCGTTTGAACTAGGAAAACAGCGGCAGCAGCAAGCATCGCAGGAGCCAACTGGCTCGGTCGTCTGCGAACGACGGGGACGGCCGGAGATGCAGCAATAGAAGCAAAACAGCAGCAGCAGCGAGGAATCCGACAGCGGCTGGAGCAGATCAGGCGCCGTGGTGCTATGCTCCAAGGAGAGCACAGACGAGACAGAGGGAAACCAGGGGACATCGGCGTCGACCGGTGCTCCGGGAAGGTCGAGGATGCAGGGCGCGTAGACGGGGCTTGCTAGAGGACGACCGGCGACGAAGGTTGGCCGGGATGGTCGCCGGCGGCGTCGGCGCAGTGGCGAACTGGCGCAGCGGCGGAGGAGACGGCAGCGAGGCGCGCAGGAGAGGGAGGAGCAGGGCGCGTAGCTCGTCGCGGTAGGTGGGTCGCGCGGCCGGCTGTTGCACGAGGCACCAAGGGGATCGAGCGCGAGGAGCTCTCGCTCCTCTCTGTGTGTGTGCGTGGCGGCGGAAGGAGGACGAGAGGGGGAGGGTCGTGGGAATCGTGCACGAGAGACGAGTGAGATGGGGAATCGGGCTGTGTGCGCTGCGCTCTCCTGGCGGCTAGGGTTAGAGAAAAAGGGTGCGGTTGGCCTTGGTGGTCTACGCTGAAAGAATGGGCCGGCCTGGGAAAGGATGACCTCGGGTGGGCCGGCGTGAGAGGTTGGGAGGCCCAGGAGGCCGGCGGCGCAAACTCTCTCTCCCTCCCTTATTAACTTCTATTTGTTGCAAAAACAGAAATAGAGAGAAAATTACAGAGGGTTAGATGATGAAGTAGGGATGGAGGAACATATTTCTGGAAAACATGAAATATGTCCGATTTAATCAAATTAGTTTGGGAATTTTTGCAGACTATAAATTTAAACATGTTCGAATTTAATTCAAACTTGCATGAATTTATAACCTAACCAAACTGAAGCCAAATGGGCTTAAATTTTATAGGATGACCCTACATAATAAATATGATTTATGGGCAAAAGATGAACATTTATTTGAGCAAATCTATTTGCAACTCAAATAAATAGAGAAAAGGAAAAAAAGGATGTGGCATAGGGATAATATTTCTGGGCTCACAAAAATGTGAGGAATTTAAATAAAATGGCAAGAGGGTTTTTGGAGAGCAATAGATTCGCACATGTTGAATTTAATTCAACATGTTTGAATTTTTGAAACCCATTCGAAAGGACTCTAAATGGGCTGAGATTTTAGAGGGGTCTCGATAAAAGAGATGAGATATATTGGCAGTGTTAGAAGGTCAAACTCGAAGAGGAATAGACATGGAAAATATTTTGCACGTGTGTTATGGATGATTCCGAAAATGAAATATTTAATATAGCTCCCTAATATCGGGAGGATATGTCATAAAGAGAAGTCACTCTTCCCTCGATTTAAATGGATCGAAGATCCACACAATTTATTTAGTTGAGATGCAGAAGATTTATGAGATGATGGCATGATGACATGATGCAATGCACATGATGTAATGATGAATGCAAAGAACCAAACAAATCACACAACGAAACCCAGAAACCCTGAAAGGCATCTGAAGCTCCGGTCTTGGGACGTTACAGTTCTGGTCTGCGTAGAATTGAAAATATCAGGGCGTTGTTATCGTTTATCCTGTTATCGGTGTACGGTTTGGCCGATCCCAGTGAGACATGGCTCGAGCGTATGTTGTCGATGCGACAATGAGAAGATCCTCTCTTTGAGCCCTCTCCCTCTCGTTTTGCCTCTCATGCTTCCTGTTTCTCTATTCTCAAGGGAGGTTCACTGGTTCTTTTGCAGGTTTGTGTTACTATTTGTCTTGTTTAAATGGCCAAAGGTTCATGGGAATTTCTATGGAATGTCACTCAAGGAGGGTCAGACATAGTTCAAAGTTGAGTGATATCCTCATGGCCAACAAGGATTGATCCTGATTCATGATGGAAAGTTTTGCTTTTGTGCGAGTGTCATATACATGTATTGTTTCTTGGGCATTGAAAGTTAAGGAAAACACTTGTTTGATTGGTTGAGCGCAGCTTCCCATTTGTTACTTCAGTTAGAAAATTTCAGTTTGAGTCTGCACCATCTATATTTATATCTATACCAATATAAAAAGACCCAAAGGGGCAGATCCAAACCATCTCAACCGTCAAATCATGTTATCTAACGGTTCAAATCCCTTCAATGGTGAGCACCAAACACGTTTAACGCTCTAATTACCCACCACTGCCATTGGTTATAAACACGTTTTGACTCAACACTATCCCATGAAATCTGCCATGTAATTAATATCCTACCATTCCTATGAAAAAGTAATTGATATACTACTAAATACCAACGTGCAACAGATATATCTTACCTAATATAACGTGCAACTAATATCCTACCTAATATAAACGTGCATTGCACGTACATTATTACTAGTAATTCCTAACAATTCAATGAAGGTCCGGTTTTGTTTTATCCTTTTTTATTGCTTCATATTCAATGAGTTCCAAGATATATTAGATAACTATTAATAGTTGTAGATGTTGCAGGTTGCAGATACTAAATTTAGGATTCATTTAGTATCCAATGCTTTCATTTTCACACCGGTACTGAATGATCCAATACTAAATTTAGGGGTCATTTTCCAGCTACACCATGTATTTGATTTTTCACTTCGTGACAATAAGTGTCAATTATACTAGCATGTCCTGAACTCTTTTGCTTGGTCATGAGGAGAGCAGTGGGTGAAAATGTTGGTTTAGAAATTCAGAACATCAAAGAAGTGGTCGGGGGTCTGGTCATGGTAAGCAAACACTTTACAGTGTGAGTCCGGCTTATCATTTGGACTTGATTTAATGATATCAACAATGATGCGTACGCATTTCCAGAATATAGTTTCTTCAATGCAGCGTATGTGTCTTTTACTCTAGCTTTTGTATGCTAATACTTCCACAAAAATGTATGGCATCTTTGCATTGTACATTATAATGTCTGATTATTTGTTAGTCAGGTTGAGATCATAAATGCATCATTAGTCCATCGATCCAGTGTGATTGCTTAGATCCAGCAGGGTATACCTTGCTGCTAGCTTTATACTATCTAGAGCATATTTCTTTTTCTCTTTGTTTAATTAAATAGCGTAATACTATTGTTATCAAGAAATATGAACATGCGACATTATAGATCTATGTCTTCATGTTCCCACCTGATGTTCTTCCATTTACAGCAATCTACTTGTTGGGTGATAATCTTGACAATCATAAAACCTTTCAGGTCTGCCTATCTGTTGATGGTGATTCTAGCAAAGGTAATGATGCAGCAAAAATGATGGGAGCGACTCTTCTCGAGATATCTTGCAAGTTTGTGCCCGCTTTCCAGAATCTGAGAAACTAAAACTCATGAGTATTTTGTTGTGTTTATTATCACAGCGGACACCACAATTATAAAGCTGTTACGACTCGGGAGATGAGTGCCTGATGGTACTGTTGCTGCATGTCGGCCAGCCCTATCAGTATCGATCTGCCGTTTTGGGCTACAGCTAAGCTTTGCTACTGCTCTAAATTGCAGTCTTTTGACCAACCGTGTTACCAATGATCAATAAATTTTCCCTTCCAGCATTGCCTTAATTGTCTCTACTCTGGCACTGCAAGGTTTGGTTGTCAATTTTGTGGTAGTCAATTTGCAACAGTGAGTAGTGGTTTCTTTTCAGAAAAGAGTAGTGTGTTGTTTGTGTGGGTGCACATTATTTAGAATCTTATTGTCGTTGCTTTCAAAATAAGTATCATGGTGCCTGCCCACATATTCAGCTCATAATTTGTCATTGCTTTCCACTTTGTGTATACAGATGTTTCTTCGTGCAATGAATTAGAATTAATCATGAAATAATTTTCTGAAGATTTCATGAAGCTGCTCATTGGCTCTTGCTGCTCATTGTTTAATCTGGTCCGTGCTTAATGCTTTGTTTAGCATGTTGCTTAGCTGTGTTAAGTGCTTGGTCTTTGTTTAGCTTTGTGTTGTCATTAGTGCATGGTACTCATTGTTTATTGTGATCAGTGCTTAATACCTTGTTTACTGAACTTTGTTTGCTCCTACTTAATTAAAAAGCTGATGCCAGTGTTCATTGTTTATTGAACTTTGCAAGTGGTGATTGTTTATTTGTTAAAAATGGATGTGTCATGTGCTTGGTGTGCATAACCCTTCACAAACCTCTTTAATAAACATGTTAGGTTGTCGGCAGTAGCGACATCAAAGGATGGAGGATGCGCCTGCTATAACTCCTGCGGGACGCTAGAGCTCGTGGCGACGTTTACAGCGGTGTGCCTGGGCGCCATGCAGGATGGATCTGACTCTGTGGCCGAGATGACGAGGACCAACTGAGGGGGGCTCGACAAGGCGGCGCTGCCAGCCATACCGGTGTTCAGATTCAAGACGGGACCGCGATGGGTTGTTAGTTGGTATTCCCTCCGTTTCAAAATAGATGACCAAACTTTGTACTAGCTTTGTAATAAAGCTAGTACAAAGTTGAGTCATCTATTTTAGAACGGAGGGAGTAGCTGCTGCATACGTGTTGCTTCATTGTTCTTCCTTACTAGAAGCGTGGGTGCCTACCGCTGCTTGATGGTTAGCCATCGAGTTCATAATTTTCTGTGTTAGCTTGCTTCAGTTGGAACCGATATTGTTTTGACATGATTAGTATATCGTAATACTACTTGCCTTTTGCATATGCACCCGTTAATGTCTATAATGTGATTCTCTTCTAGATAAATTTGCATTTCTGCTGCCTTGATCTGTTGAAAATGTCACTTAAAGCACATTACTTAGTAAAAAGAAAGACCTTGGAAGGGGCGTGTCCTATCTGGCACTGCCGTGCTTTCGCTCAAGCAGGGCGCGCCCCAACTACTAGTATACTCCACACTACCGCAACATACTCCGCGTTAAGGTACACCTGGTAGTACTTAAAATTCCAGTGACAGATGCATTTATATAACCCCGCATAACAAACCTAATTAACATCCGTTTATTAACTAATGAAAGATTGGGCACACACCACACAGAGCATAGGTACTGCATCCAAAATGATGTTATTATATGGAAAGCATAGAGATGGACTGAAGTGGACCGGAGGAATATATGCTCTGCTTGTTTCGTCCATCAGGGCAGAACTTTCTCCCCTGCAAGGGAAAAGGCTCATTGCAACGGTGTGTGTGCTTTACTCTGTAAATAGGAGCCTTTGTGTCTTTGGGGCCTTTGGTCCAGGCAATGGTCATCTGCTGCAGGAATAATTCAGCCGGGTGTAAATTGCAGCGGAAAGAGGAATGGTTTCTGGGTGAAGCTTTTGGATGAGATGTCTGATCACCTGCGCTGTCTCTGGATCGTGTGTGTTTTAGTCCCATATGGATGAGCACGTGTGCATTGTGTGCTATAGACTCGTACCACAGTTGGGCTAAAAAACCTTATATCTCCAAAGGGTATTACTTTTTCTTTGCAAGAAATCAACACAAGGATTTAGCATAATCGAATACTACAGGTGCTCAAAACCACACGTGATCATGCCACAAGACGACCTAGAACACCTGTAGGCGTAGTGGATAGAGAAAAACATAACTGTATCTGTATGATACACAAGACGACCTAGAACTAATTTGGCAGATAATGGCTCTAGTATGGCAAGGTTGGTTTAGTTTTGATGCTTCAATGAAAGGAAAGACTGCCAAATACTACCTCTGTAAACTAATATAAGACGCTTTAGGGAGTAGAAAAAAGTAGTGGGACGGGATACTCCCAGGCATGGTAATTTATGAACCTCAGTCTGCTCATCTTACAGAGCAGCAGAGTAAGAAAGTAGAGGGTATAACAATCCAACGACTTATATTGTCTCTTTGTGTCTACACTCAACATTACTACGAAAAGACACTTGTCAGGAATCGAACATGACTATGACTACAATTTCAAATAGCTACACAGATTAAGAAAAAATAGACAGGAAAGCATTATTCAGATGATACCTTAGCATAACTGCCCACAAAAAGGACCCTCCATGGACCCACTCATATCCTTACGACAGCCTGACCTCGAACATCTTATGCAAGATCAGAGTAAAATATTTCAGATTAGCGGAAATAAACATCATAATGCAAGATGAGAGGAAAATATTTCAGATTAGCGGAAACATTCACATCAACATCGGCGAAAAACATTTCAGATTACTGACAAGATTAACATCAACATCAACAGGCAGGCAAGCTCTCACTCTGCAAAGCTGGCACCTCCGACAACAAAGAAATAACAAAGAAACCTATAGGTATAAGTACTGCATGACAAAACCAGATGGGAAATCAGAGCAAAAATGGGAAAATGGAGGACAATGAAATGGAGAGAAGTCCGGTGTGCAAGGCACTCCTGTCCATGCCAACTAAGTACAGATGCAAAGGGATAGATAAGTCACAGGTTGTGCAATATTTACACAAGCAATAAGATTGGATATCTTAAGCAGGCAGGAGGGCTTTACACAAGCAATAAAACTGTGCTTTCTGAGGAATTAGTCTCATATGCAACGTATCAACTAGTCAACCAACTCATCGAAAAATTGATACTTGGCAGGGAGCAATTTCATGTGCTCCTTATATTTGCCTTTCCTTGAGAAGAGAGAAAACATCAATGAAGTAGTTGAAGCTTCAAGTGATATGCTCTTCCCATCAACTTTAGACAAATAATATCCGGCCTTGGCGATCTCACCTTTTTCCAACAACAATCTGATGATGTCATTGATGAGACGGGAGCTGGGGACTATACCACTCTTGTCCATTGATGAAAACACATTGTTAGCATCTTCCACTGCTCCATCTTTTAGAAGATTTTTTATCATTACTCCGTAAGTAGATTCATTAGGCACCAACCCACGGGCTAATATTCCAGCAAATAGTTCCTTAGCTTCTTCTCTTCTCCCAACCTTGTACATTGCATTGATCATGGTATTGACTATTGCAATATTGAACTTCACATTCATTGCACCTAATTTGTGGAACAGGGTGATAGCTTCGTCTGCGCAATTATTTCTACAAAGACCTCTAAGTATTATACTGTATGTAGAAATACTCACGGTTATTCCATTTTCCGTCATCTCATGGAACATTTTCCATGCAGCAACAGTTCTCCCAGAACGAAACAACCCATCCAGTATGATGCCATATGTAACAGTGTCAGGTTTAATTCTCTTTTGCGGCATTTCTCTGAACAGAGTCAAACCATCGTCTATCCTTCCATTTTTAAAATAGCCATCAAGCAGTGTACTGTAAGTAACAATATCAGGCTCAACACCAACTGATTCCATGGCATTAAGCATTCCGAATGCTTTATCCATCTTGCCGACTAAGCAATATCCGTCAATCAGTGAACTAAATGTAATGGTATCAGGCCTCTCACCTATGTCTATAACCAAGTCAAAGATATCATGTGCATCCATAACCCTTCCTTCTTTGCACAGACTGTTTATTACTGAATTGAAGAACACAATGTTAGGACAAGGAATACCTTTGTTCATCATTTCAGAAACCAGCTCCTTGGCTTTAACCAAATCACCATCGATGCAAAAACCCTGAATCAGGGACTGATAAACAGGTATGCTTGGCTGTACTCCCATTGCAATCATCTCATCAAATTTGTCCACAGCATCGGTCAACCTACCCATTCTGGAAAGTGCGGCTATTACAGTGGTATAGGTGACTACATCAGGACTCACTCCTTTTTCCCGCATTTCAGTAAATATCAGCACAGCTTCATCCATCATTCCACGTTTAGCATATCCATTAATTAATATGTTGAAAACACGGCAGTCGGCTGCAATACCGTTGCTTTTCATTGAATTAAAGAGATCAATCATATCAGCAAAGCATCCTTCATTGGCATACCCATGAAGCAAAATAGAGTACGAGACGACATTAGCTCTGTGGCCTTTGGCAGTCATGGCATAAAAAATTTCTGCAGCTTCTTTGCTTCTTCCATGCTTGCAAAGGGAAGTCATTAACGAGCCGCAAGTAAAGTTATCTGGTATAAGACCCTGACTTGTCATTTCTCTGAACATTTTAGCAGCCTCTTTCAACTGCCCTGATGTGGAATATCCATGGATCATGCAATTATATGCCACTTCATTGGGTTGAGCACCATTAGCAACCATCTGCCGAAGGACTAGCTCTGCCTTGTCCATTGCTCTGGCCTTGCACAACGCATCAATGCTCGAGGTATATGTCACCACATCGGGCTCAATCCCTTGCTGCTTCATTTCATGGAATAGATTGCATGCCTTGCCTGTTTCGCCTTCCTTAAAGAGGCCATGGATGACCGTGGTATATGTCACCACATCAGGGAAGCAGCCACCTCTATCTTTTGCCATCGTCCGGAGCAGGTCATGCGCCCGCTGGCTCCTGCTACCTGTACATAAGCTCTTAAGGACTATGTTGTATGCGAAGGCATCAGGCACACAGCTGAGCTCCGACATCCTATGAAGCAGCACGTACACAGCCTCTTCTGTCTGTTTTGCATAGCAGAGGCACTTGAGGAGGGTGTTGGCGGTGATTTGGTGTATCTTCAAGCCCGTCCTGAGGATGCAGCCGAATAAGGCAAGCCCTAGGTCTGGGCGACGCGCGCGGCAGCAGCAGTCCATGAGGACGCTGTAGGTGCAAACGGTGGGCACTGCAACCTGCGGGCTGGCTTCTTCTCTGCACACATGGTTGAAGAGAGCAAGGGCGAGGGCGGGGCCATCTTTGATGCAGGCAGTGGAGGACGTAGCACGGGCGAGGGCGGCAAGGAAGCCGTTCAGGGAGCGCTCGGGGACCGGAGTGCCCTGCCGCAGCAATTCATCGAACAGGTTGTGTGCATCTTCCGGGCTGAGCGTGCCGGCGCGCACGCGCTCTGTGGCCGCGGCAAAGGCGTCGCGGGGAGACCAGGAGCGTGAGGGCGGCGAGATGGAGGTGGAGGAGGAGCAGCGGCGGGGGACTCGGAGGCGGGAGATCAGTGTGATGGTATAGCGGCGTGACATCGGCGAGGTAAAGGAGGAGCGGTGGCGGAGAGCAGAATTCGGCTAGGTGCAGTGCAGGAGGAGGAGGACCGGAGGCGGAGGCGGAGGCGGGAAATCGGCGAGGTAAAGGAGGAGGGGTAGCGGAGACCGGACACCGGCGGACCGTCGACGAGGTGCGGGGGGAGCGGCGGCCGTCGAGTTCGTACACGGTGGAGAGCTTTTTGGAGTCGCAACTGAGAGCCTCCTCCCAATCAAAAGCTCAGTTTTGCTGGTTTCTATGCTCTCTTCTTCACAATCAAAAGCTTCTGTCCTTGACTGTGTTCGCTGAATAGGCCTGTAAAAAAGTTTTGTTGCAAAATATACTTTGTGAATCTTCCAAACACCCATTTTGGTTGATTTTCTCACGTATCCAAAAACCCACGGTGCAAAAAATAAACCCAGATTTGTACTGGTCGAATCCAAACCAGAGCGTCACGGTTTTCCTAATACGTGACAGAATCAGCAAACCCGGTTGTTAGGAGGGAGAGAAGGATTGGTGGAATAGTTGTTGTATTGCTTGAGCCTCGTGGGCATATATATAGGAATACATGATTACTTGGAATACAAGGCAAGCCAGAATATTTCCTAGTGTAACATATGTTTCCTGATACAATCACGTTACTCAATATTCCCCCGCTGAGACTGGAGAAGAATCCGAAAGCAAGCCGACGGACACCCCCCCCCCCCCAGTCGTAAAGCAGGCGGTAGCCCTTTGTGCCGTTTGTCGATGATGTAGCCAAGAGCGTGGGGTGGTGGAGCCGTGGTCGAGATACCCGTGCGAAGAATGCCATGGTCGATGTCGAGTCGGGGTGGCTGGTGTCGAGGAAGTCGCCGTGGAGCCGCGGGCGCAAGGGGGCGCCGAGTTAGCATGGGCGCAATGGTGTCGAAGTAGTGGTGCGCCGGGAAGAAGATGTGGTTGACGACGCGTCACGGCGGGTTTGCCAAGCCCGAGGACACATCGTGGACGAAGGCACACACCGGTTTTGTCAGCACCAGGCATGCGTAGACAGACGAATACGAAGTTGACGAAGCGCCGACCAGGCTTGCCAGGCCCGGGGACACGTCGTGGAGGAAGGCACGCATCGGTGTGTTGGGGATCGTAGCAGAAATTTAAAATTTTCTACGCATCACCAAGATCAATCTATGAAGTAATCTAGCAACAAGGGAAAAGGGAGTGCATCTACATACCCTTGTAGATCGATAAGCGGAAGCGTTCAAGTGAACGGGGTTGATGGAGTCATACTCGTCGTGATCCAAATCACCGATGATCCTAGCGCCGAACGGACGGCACCTCCGCGCTCAACACACGTACGGAACGGAGACGTCTCCCACGCCTTGATCCAGCAAGGAGGAGGGAGAGGTTGAGGAAGAGAGTCCAACAGCAACACGACGGCGTGGTGGTGATAGAGTGGCAGTTCTCCGGCAGGGCTTCGCCAAGCTCATGCGGAGGAGGAGAGGTATTGGAGGGGAGGGGCTGCGCCAGGTTCAAGAGTGTGGCCGCCCTCCCACCCCTCCACTATTTATAGGTGGGAAGAGAGGGGGGCGGCCCCCCTAGATCTCATCTAGGGTTGGGGGCGGCGGCCAAGGGGGGAGGAGTGTCTCCCAAGTCAAGTGGAGGCCCTCCCCTTTAGGGTTTCCCCTCTCCCATGCGCATGGGCCTTGGGGGGGGGGGGGGCAGGTGCCCTTGGCCCATTAAGGTTAGGGCGCCCCCTACAGCCCATGCTGCTGTATTGGACGTGGTGGAACATTTTCCGGACCTCCGGAACCTTCCGAAAGCTTCCCGGTACAATACCGGAAAAAACTGAACTTTTCCCGGAACCCGAACAACAACTTTCCATATATAAATCTTTACCTCCGGACCATTTCGGAACTCCTCGTGACATCCGGGATCTCATCCGGGACTCCAAACAACATTCGGTAATCACATACAAGTCTTCCTAATAACCCTAGCGTCATCGAACCTTAAGTGTGTAGACCCTACGGGTTCGGGAACCATGCAGACATGACCGAGACAACTCTCCGGCCAATAACCAACAGCGGGATCTGGATACCCATGTTGGCTCCCACATGTTCCACGATGATCTCATCGGATGAACCACGATGTCGAGGATTCAATCAATCCCGTATTCAATTCCCTTTGTCCAGCGGTATTGTACTTGCCCGAGATTCGATCGTTGGTATCCCGATACCTTGTTCAATCTCGTTACCGGCAAGTCTCTTTACTCGTTCTGTAACACATCATCCCGTGATCAACTCCTTGGTCACATTGTGCACATTATGATGATGTCCTACCGAGTGGGCCCAGAGATACCTCTCCGTTACACGGAGTGACAAATCCCAGTCTCGATTCGTGCCAACCCAACAGACACTTTCAGAGATACCTGTAGTGAACCTTTATAGCCACCCAGTTACGTTGTGACGTTTGGCACACCCAAAGCACTCCTAATGATGTGATCCCGTTATCAACGACATCCAATGTCCATGGTCAGGAAACTGTAGCCATCTATTGATCAACGAGCTAGTCAACTAGAGGCTTACTAGGGACATGGTGTTGTCTATGTATCCACACATGTATCTGAGTTTCCTATCAATACAATTCTAGCATGGACAATAAACGATTATCATGAACAAGGAAATATAATAATAACCAATTTATTATTGCCTCTACGGCATATTTCCAACAGTCTCCCACTTGCACTAGAGTCAATAATCTAGTTCACATCGCCATGTGATTAACACTCACAGGTCACATCGCCATGTGACCAACATCCAAAGAGTTTACTAGACTCAATAATCTAGTTCACATCACTATGTGATTAACACTCAATGAGTTCTGGGTTTGATCATGTTATGCTTGTGAGAGAGGTTGTAGTCAACGGGTCTTGCCATATTCAGATCCCTATGTATTTTGCAAAACTTTATATCATAGATGCTGCTACCACGTTCCACTTGGAGCTATTCCAAATTATTGCTCCATTATACGTATCCGGTATCTCTACTCAGAGCTATCCGGATAAGTGTTAAGCTTGCATCGACGTAACTCTTTATGTCGAACTCTTTATCACCTCCATAACCGAGAAACATTTCCTTATTCCTCTAAGGATAATTTTGACTGCTATCTGGTGATCCACTCCTAGATCACCTTTGTACCCTCTTGCCAGACATGTGGCAAGGCATAAATTAGGTGCGGTACTTCAGCATGGCATACCGTATAGAGCCTATGACAAGAGCATAGGGGACGACCTTCGTCCTTCTTCTTTCTTCTGCCGTGGTCAAGCTTTGAGTCTTACTCAACTTCACACCTTACAACTCAGGTAAGAACCCCTTCTTTGACTGATCTATTTTGAACTCCTTCAAAAACATGTCAAGGTGTGCGTTCTTTGAAAGTATCATCAGGCATTTTGATCTATCTCTATAGATCTTGATGCCCAATATGTAAGCAGCTTTATCCAGGTCTTCCTTTGAAAATCACTCTTCAAACAACCGTTTATGCTTTCTAGAAATTCTACATTGTTTCAGATCAACAATATGTCATCCACATATACTTATCAGAAATGTTGCAGTGCTCCCACTCACTTTCTTGTAAATACAAGTTTCTAGCAAACATTGTATAAACCTAAAAACTTTGATCACTCCATCAAAGCATATATTCCGACTCCGAGATGCTTGCTCTAGTCCATAGAAGGATTGCTGGAGCCAGCATACCTTTTAGCATCCTTAGGATCGACAAAACCTTTTATTGTATCACATACAACTTTTTCTTACGAAAACTGGTAAGAAAACTTGTTTTGGACATCCATCTGTCAGATTTCATAATCGAAAAATACAGCTAATGCTAACATGATTCCGACGGACTTAAGCATCGCTACAGGTGAGAAATTCTCATCGTAGTCAACTCCTTGAACTTGTGAAAAGACTCTTTCCCACAAGTCGAGCTTCATAGACGGTAACATTACCGCCCACGTCCGTCTTCCTCTTAAAGATCCATTTATCTCAATGGCTTGCCGATCATCGGGCAAGTCCACCAAAGTCCATACTTTGTTCTGATACATGGATCCTATCTCGGATTTCATGGCTTCTAACCATTTGTCGGAATACGGGCCCACCATCGCTTCTCCATAGCTCGTAGGTTCATTGTTGTCTAACAACATGATATCTAAGACAGGATTGCCGTACCACTCAGGAGTAGTACATATCCTTGTCGACCTACGAGGTTCGATAGCAACTTGATCTGAAACTTCATGATCACTATCATTAACTTCCTATTCAACAGACGTAGGCGCCACAGAAAACATCTTTTTGTGTTGTATCACCCTCTGGTTGAAGTAAAGGTTCGACAACCTCATCAAGTTCTATCTTCCTCCCACTCAATTCTTTCGAGAGAAACTCCTTCTCGAGAAAGGACCCGTTCTTAGCGACAAACAATTTGCCCTCGGATCTGAGATAGAAGGTGTACCCAACTGTCACCTTTGGGTATCCTATGAAGATGTGTTTGTCCGCTTTGGGTTCGAGCTTCTCCGGCTGAAGCCTTAAGCATCGCAGCCCCAAACATTAAGAAGTGACAACTTTGGTTTCTTGCCAAACCAATGTTCACACAACATCGTTTCAACGGACTTAAATGGTGTCCTATATAAAGTGAATGCAGCTGTCTCTAACGCATAACCTCAAAATGAAAACGGTAAATCGGTAAGAGACATCATAGATCGCACCATATCTCATAAGGTTCGATTACGATGTCCGGACACACCATTACCCTGTGGTGTTCCAGGTGGCTTCAACTGTGAAACAATTCCACAATGTCTTAAGTGATTGCGAAACTCATAACTCTGAAATTCTCATCGATCAGATCGTAGGAATTTGATCTTCTTGTTATGATGGTTCTTAACTTCACTCTGAAATCGCTTGAACTTTTCAAACGTTTCAGACTTGTGCTTCATTAAGTAAATATACCTATATCTACTCAAATCGTCAGTGAAGATGAGGAAATAGCGATATCCACCGCACGCTTCAATTCTCATTGGATCACACACATCAGTGTGTATGATTTCCAACAAGTCACTTGCCCGTTTCATTGTACCTGAAAACGGGGTCTTAGTCATCCTGCCCATGAGGCATGGCTCGCATGTGTCAAGCGATTCAAAATCAAGTGACTCCAAACATCCATCGATATGGAGTTTCTTCATGCATCTTACGCCAATATGACCTAAGCGGCAGTGCCACAACAAAGTGGTACTATCATTATTAACTCTACATCTTTTGGCGTGAACATGTGTATTACCACGACCGAGATTCAATGAACCATTCACATAGGGTGCATGACCATGAAATGTATTATTCATGTAAACAGAATAACCATTATTCTCTAACTTAAATGAATAACCGTATTGCAATGAACATGATCTAATCATATTCATGCTCAACGTAGACACCTGATAACATTTATCTAGGTTCAATACTAATCCCGAAGGCAGACGTAGCGTGCGATGGTGATCTCATCAACTTTGGAAACACTTCCAACACACATCGTCACCTCGCCCTTAGCCAGTCTCCGTTTAGTTCGTAGCTTTTGCTTCAAGTCACCAATAATAGCAACTGAACCGGTATCCAATACCCAGGTACTACCAGGAGTACTAGTGAGGTACACATTAATAACACGTATATACTTTGAAGTTGCCAGCCTTCTTATCTACCATGCATTTGGGGTAATTCTGCTACCAGTGACCGTTCCCCTTACAATAGAAGCACTTAGTCTCGGGTTTGGGTTCAACCTTGGGTTCCTTCACTGGAGCGGCAACTGGTTTGCCATCCATGAAGTTTCTCTTCTAGCCCTTGCCCTTCTTGAAACCAGTGGTCTTGTTAAACCGTCAACACTTGATGCTACTTCTTGATTTCTACCTTTTGCGGTCTTAAGCACCGCGAACAGCTCCGGAATCAACTCCATCCCTTGCATGTCATAGTTCATCACAAAGATCTAGTAGCTTAGTGATAGTGGCTAGAGAACTCTATCAATCACTATCTTATCTGGAAGTTTAACTCCCACTTGATTTAAGTGATTGTAGCACCCAGACATTCTGAGCACATGCTCACTAGCTGAGCTATTCTCCTCCATCTTGTTGGCAAAAGAACTTGTCAGAGGTCTCACACCTCTCGACACGGGCATGAGCCTGAAATCCCAATTTCAGCTCTTGGAACATCTCATATGTTCTATGGCGTTCAAAACGTCATTGGAATCCCGATTCTAAGCCGTAAAGTATGGTGCACTAAACTATCAAGTAGTCATTATGATGTGTCTGTCAGGTGTTCACAACATCCACAGACGACGTTGTAGGGGTTTGCACATCGAGCGGTGCATCAAAGACGTAAGCCTTATGTGTAGCAGTGAGGACACTCCTCGGACTATGGACCTAGTCCGCATAATTGCTTACAATATCTTTCAACTTAATCTTTCTCTAGGAACGTATTGAAACAGGGAGCTACAACGTGAGCTATTTATCTACAACATATTTGCAAAGACAATTTAGAATATGTTCATGATAATTAAGTTCATCCAATCAAATTATTTAATGAACTCCCACTCAGATAGACATCCCTCTAGTCATCTAAGTGAAACATGATCCGAATCGACTAGGCCGTGTCCGATCATCACGTGAGACGGACTAGTCATCAATGGTGAACATCTCATGTTGATCGTATCTTCTATACGACTCATGTTTGACCTTTCGGTCTTCCGTGTTTCGAGGCCATGTCTGTACATGCTAGGCTCGTCAAGTCAACCTAAGTGTTTCACATGTGTCCCGAGGCCATGTCTGTACATGCTAGGCTCGTCAACACCCGTTGTATTCGAACGTTAGAATCTATCACACACGATCATCACGTGGTGCTTCGAAACAACGAACCTTTGCAACGGTGCACAGTTAGGGGGAACACTTTTCTTGAAATTTTAGTGAGGGATCATCTTATTCAAGCTATCGTCGTTCTAAGCAAATAAGATGTAAAACATGATAAACATCACATGCAATCAAATAGTGACATGATATGGCCAATATCATTTTGCTCCTTATGATCTCCATCTTTGGGGCTCCATGATCATCGTTGTCACCGGCATGACACCATGATCTCCATCATTGTGTCTTCTTGAAGTTGTCTCATCATCTATTACTTCTACTACTATGGCTAACGCTTTAGCAATAAAGTAAAGTAATTACATGATGTTTATGTTGACACGCAGGTCATAAATAAATTAAGACAACTCCTATGGCTCCTGCCGGTTGTCATACTCATCGACATGCAAGTCGTGATTCCTATTATAAGAACATGATCAATCTCATACATCACATATATCATTCATCACATCCTTTTGGCCATATCACATCACACGGCACATGCTGCAAAAACAAGTTAGACGTCCTCTAATTGTTGTTGCAAGTTTTTACGTGGCTGCTATAGGTTTCTAGCAAGAACGTTTCTTACCTACACCAAAACCACAACGTGATATGCCAATTTCTATTTACCCTTCATAAGGACCCTTTTCATCGAATCCGATTCGACTAAAGTGGGAGAGACAGACACCCGCCAGCCACCTTATGCAACTAGTGCATGTCAATCGGTGGAACCAGTCTCACGTAAGCGTACGTGTAAGGTCGGTCCGGGCCGCTTCATCCCACGATCCCGCCGAATCAAGATAAGACTAGTAACGGCAAGCAAATTGACAATATCCACGCCCACAACTGCTTTGTGTTCTACTTGTGCATAGAAACTACGCATAGACCTAGCTCATGATGCCACTGTTGGGGATCGTAGCAGAAATTTAAAATTTTCTACGCATCACCAAGATCAATCTCTGAAGTAATCTAGCAACGAGGGGAAGTGGAGTGCGTCTACATACCCTTGTAGATCGATAAGCGGAAGCGTTCAAGTGAACGGGGTTGATGGAGTCGTACTCGTCGTGATCCAAATCACCGATGATCCTAGCGTCGAACGGACGGCAACTCCGCGTTCAACACACGTACGGAACGGAGACGTCTCCCACGCCTTGATCCAGCAAGGAGGAGGGAGAGGTTGAGGAAGAGAGTCCAACAGCAGCATGACGGCGTGGTGGTGATGGAGTGGCAGTTCTCCGGCAGGGCTTCGCCAAGCTCACGTGGAGGAGGAGAGGTATTGGAGGGGAGGGGCTGCGCCGGGTTCAAGGGTGTGGCCGCCCTCCCACCCCTTCACTATTTATAGGTGGGGAGAGAGGGGGCCACCCCCCTAGATCTCATCTAGGGTTGGGGGCGGCGGCCAAGGGGGGAGGAGTGTCTCCCAAGTCAAGTGGAGGCCCTCCCCTTTAGGGTTTCCCCTCTCCCATGCGCATGGGCCTTGGGGGGGGGCAGGTGCCCTTGGCCCATTAAGGTTAGGGCGCCCCCTACAGCCCATGCTGCTGTATTGGACGTGGTGGAACATTTTCCGGACCTCCGGACCCCTCCGGAACCTTCCGGAAGCTTCCCGGTACAATACCGGAAAAAACTGAACTTTTCCCGGAACCCGAACAACAACTTTCCATATATAAATCTTTACCTCCGGACCATTTTGGAACTCCTCGTGACGTCCGGGATCTCATCCGGGACTCCAAACAACATTCGGTAATCACATACAAGTCTTCCTAATAACCCTAGCGTCATCGAACCTTAAGTGTGTAGACTCTACGGGTTCGGGAACCATGCAGACATGACCGAGACAACTCTCCGGCCAATAACCAACATCGGGATCTGGATACCTATGTTGGCTCCCACATGTTCCACGATGATCTCATCGGATGAACCACGATGTCAAGGATTCAATCAATCCCGTATTCAATTCCCTTTGTCCAGCGGTATTGTACTTGCCCGAGATTTGATCGTCGGTATCCCGATACCTTGTTCAATCTCGTTACCGGCAAGTCTCTTTAATCGTTCCGTAACACATCATCCCGTGATCAACTCCTTGGTCACATTGTGCACATTACGATGATGTCCTACCGAGTGGGCCCAGAGATACCTCTCCGTTACACGGAGTGACAAATCCCAGTCTCGATTCGTGCCAACCCAACAGACACTTTCAGAGATACCTGTAGTGAACCTTTATAGCCACCCAGTTATGTTGTGACGTTTGGCACACCCAAAGCACTCCTACGGTATCCGGGAGTTGCACAATCTCATGGTCTAAGGAAATGATACTTGACATTAGAAAAGCTTTAGCAAACGAACTACACGATCTTGTGCTAGGCTTAGGATTGGGTCTTGTCCATCACATCATTCTCCTAATGATGTGATCCCGTTATCAACGACATCCAATGTCCATGGTCAGGAAACTGTAACCATCTATTGATCAACGAGCTAGTCAACTAGAGGCTTACTAGGGACATGGTGTTGTCTATGTATCCACACATGTATCTGAGTTTCCTATCAATACAATTCTAGCATGGATAAAAAACAATTATCATGAACAAGGAAATATAATGATAACCAATTTATTATTGCCTCTAGGGCATATTTTCAACACGGTGTTGCTAGCACCGGGCATGCATAGACGAGGGACCTGCACGAGCTGTACGCCACGTCGGAGAAGTCGAAGGGGCCAGCAGAGAAGAACTCGACGGCGACTGCGGCATCCATCGGCGCGGGGCCGATGTTACCAACGGTGGTCGAAGTAGAAGAAGTGGTCGGGGTAGATGATGGCGACGCTGGCGACGGGCTGGTGCTTGGACAAAGACAAAGGGGGTGGACGGGCGGCGGCTGCTACGAAGGTAGCGGCGGCGGCGGCCAAAGAAGAGCGGTGGCGGCTTGGTTAGGAGTGCGGCGGCGGTGCTCGAAGTATGCGAAGAACCATGACAGCGTGACGAAGACCGGCGCGGACAGTGGCGTTCCCGCGCCAAGGAAGACGGCGCGACGCATACCATGGGAGGTCGATGCGCGGTGACGGCGGAGCGGACCGCGGGCCGCGGCACTACGGCCCGAAGGGCCGACGCGGCGGCGGCAGACGGGTCGGGGTGACAGCGGGAAGACCTCTGGGCGGCGGTGGGGACCACGGACCGCGACGCTGCGGTCCGAAGGGACGACACAACGGCGGTTCACGAGTTGGTGCAACCGCGGGGACGGCCTCGAAGCGGCGACGGGGACCGCGTATCGTGACATTACGGCCCGAAGGGGCGACGCAGCGGCGACGCACGAGTCGATGCAGCCGCGAGGAGAACCACGGGGCGGCAACGCTGCAGCCCGACGGAGTGATGCAGCGGCAGCTCGATGCTCAATCGATGGAGAGGCGTGCTGAACTTGGGGACGATCTTCACGGGACCTGCGGAGGCGCGCGTAACCGACGTGCCAAGTCGGTCGCGCGGCGTAGATGAGGCGGATGGCAGCGGCGAGCGGGTGATCAAGCCAATCGCGCGCGAGGTCGGGGACGCCGCTCGGTGGAGGCGTGGTGACAGCGGAGTCCGAGATGAAGCCGGAGACGACGGGCGGCGTGGGACATCATGCGGACGAGCTTGTCAGCACCAGCACCCGGTCTGCCAAAGCAACGCCGGCACCCGGGCAGCGAAGCCCGAGCAACTAACAGAGCAGCGGCGCCCGAGTTGAGGCAGCCGACGCAGCCGTCCCAACGCAGCCGAGAACGAGGCCGACGAGGTAGACCGCCGGGCCGCCGTGCAGACGCAGCGGAGGTGGGTGATGTGGATCGATGGGCGGGCCAGCGCGCGAGCGACGACTATGATTGGCCATCGCATGGCACGAGGCCGCCGGGTCGGGCGACGCAGGTGTCCCAGTTGGAGCAGGGCGGTGACGGTCGACGCAGGGCGACGGGCGGACCGACGCGTGGATGGCGGCTGGCCCTGGCGGGCCGCCTCGACGCGCGTGGCCGCCGGGTCGGAGGAGAGGCTGGCTGGTCGCGCCGAGGTCGGAGGAGAGGCGCTCAGGGTCGACGGCGGCGGTGGGCGACGCAAACCGATCACCGAAAAACTAAAAAGAAACCGCGCGATCAAGATGACTGGCGGGATAGAGAAAACCGAGAAAAGAGCAGCCGGTCAACACGACCGGTGGACGAACTCTAGGTACGGGCGGCGCGGCCCTTGGCAGCGACCATGGAGGCCGACCGCGTCGGGGGCGGCGCATGGGTGCGGAAGCGGCGGCGGCTAGGGTTTTGGATCGACTTGCGATAGATACTATGTTAGAAGGGAGAGAAAGATTACTGAAATAGTTGTTATATTGCTTGAGTCTCATGGGCATATATATAGGAATACATGATCTACTTGAAGTACAAGGCAAACCAAAATATTTCCTAGTCTAACCTATGTTTTCTAATACAATCACACTACTCAACACCGGTGTTTGAACGGTTCACAAAGTTTTTTCTTTTGTTAAGAAAACAACTAGGATGAAAAATGGACTTCTTCCTCGAAGGTTGTTCTCTCATTTTTCTTAAAGCTTCTTTTTGGATTCTCTAATAAAAAAGTCTTATTTTACGGCCTTCACAGGGATGAAGCTAATTGTTAAGATCCTTTAAAAACCTAATGGTTAAGATGGATTACCGATTACATCGCAAAAAAGGATGAATTACTATTGATTCATCCATTTTTAACCAAGCCCCACCTGATAAGCTATCTAAGACACAACAAAGATTCATCAATTTTAACAAATAAGTTATCTTGACTTTCTAGATTTAGCAATTAACGCGGAAAAAAAATCACAATTGAAGGTAAGGAGTGATGGAGTTACCTACTACAAGTAGGGTCAAGGAGCAGACATCCTCGACTAAATCTAGGGCCCCATATCAACAGACAAGAAGGCTCCTGGGCTACGGGTGCACTCAGGTGCTCACCAAGCCTGATTCCAGTCGGCCGCATCGCAGTCACTCGACTACCCCACCTACACTCGGCTAAGGGAGACGAAGAGACCATGCAGGACCTGAAGCGGTCGAAGAGCACGATGCCTAGCGTTATTAGCCATTAGACCTTCAGTTACTTGTAGTAACGCTTGTAATCAACATAATAATCAATTCATCCACGTAAAGGGCTAGCTCAAGGGTTCACTCTATATAAGCCACCCGGTAGCACTTGTTTAGGGATTCGAATCGTTGGTAATTATCCAGACATAAGAAAACAGCTCTAGCAGCTTGAGACGTAGGTCCTTAACTCTTCCGAGAGGGTCCTGCACTCCTAAATCTCTTCTGTCACACTTGTGATGTAGCTAGACAATGCTCCTCCATCCTACTTGTAACGCCCCAGATATAACTTTCCCAATTTGTACTCCAACTCTTGCCGTTTCCGGCGTTAAGTTATATTTATTTCTCGGGTTCGGGTCTTTGTCTCCGTGTGTTGTTTTCGTTTTCATGCATCGCATATCATGTCATCATGTGCATTGCATTTGCATACGTGTTCATCTCATGCATTCAAGCATTTTCCCCGTTGTCCGTTTTGCATTCCGGCGCTTCATTCTCCTCCGGTGGTCAATTCTAGCTTTCTTTCGTGTGTGGGGTTTAAACATTTCTGGATTGGACCGAGACTTGCCAAGCAGCCTTGGTTTACTACCGGTAGACCTCCTGTCAAGTTTCGTATCATTTGGACTTTGTTTGATACTCCAACGGTTAACCGAGGGACCGAAAAGGCCTCGTGTGTGTTGCAGCCCAACACCCCTCCAATTTGGCCCAAAACCCACCAAACCCTGCTCCATCATCTAGAGCGTTCGATCACGATCGCGTGGCCGAAAACCGCACCTCATTTGGACTCTCCTAGCTCCACTTATGCCTATAAATAGAACCCCCCCCCCCGTTTTCGGATCTTCTCCCTCTCGAAACCCTAATTTTCCAGATCCGCCGCTCCTCCCGCCGACGGACACGTTCGATTCGGGCCGGACGTGTCCGCCCCGCCGCGCCCAGCCAACCATCGCCCGCCACGTGTCGCCCTCCGCCGCCGCGGCCCGGGAGGCCCAAGCCGGGCCCCCGCGAGCCCGTAGCCGCCGCCGCCTTCGTCCTCGAGCCCGGCCGCCCCGCCGCCATGCTCCACCTCCGGCGACAGGCGCCGCCGCGGGCCGCCTCCCCGCCGCCCGGCCCGGCCGCCCCTCGCCGCCCCGGGCCGGCGCCGCCCCGCCGCCTCTCCGGCGACCGGTGCCGCTCCGGCCACCCCCGCCTCGCATCCGAGCTCCGGCGACCTCAAAACTCCGGCGGTGAACAGTGGTGAACAGTGCATCCGATCCAGATCCAGATCCGGATCCAAACCCTAGGGGTTGACTTTTTCCCCTCTCCCTCTAATTTTTGTGCAAACTTTGACCTGCCATATCTCCGCATCCGTAGCTCCGTTTTGGACATATAGTATATCAAAATGTTCGTCTCGATGAGTACATCATTTCATTCCATTGCATCATTTTCATTTGAGTTCATCTTGATGCCCGAAATGCTGCTAGAAGGATGCTTCGTGAGTTATTTGTCAGATCTGCTAGTTCATCTTAGACTTTTGTCATTTTTGCCATGATTGTTGTGTGCATGATATGCATGTGAGTCCTTCATATGTTTTGTTAAGCATCTTGTTATCTTTCAAGAGGTGCAACCCATGCATTTTTAGGATGTGTGTGGTGACTTGTGCAAGTTTCAAAGTGAGGCACCCGGTAAATCTGTTTTCAGGGACTTAGTGTTTTTCACTAAGTCTGGGATTGTTTAGTTCATGATGCCATATGTTCAGGCTGTTTCCTAATGATCCGTGCCTCTTTTGAGGATGATCAGTAAAGGAGTTTTGTTAATCTTGTTATGCTCTATCCATCCATGTCTTTGCTTGCAATTATGGAGCACCCTAGCTTGAGTCAATCGAGTTCTACTTTTGCTTCGTGGTAAATCTGGGCAGATCGTCAACTTGTTTGCGATTTTGCCGGAGTTATTGTGGTTGATCCGTGCATGCTATGCCATTGTTCTTGCCATGTCTAGCTAGCATTTTGTGCCTCCTTAATGGATGTATGCTTGTCTTTCCATGACTTGCACCGTAGTGAGTGCATCGAGCTCGTTTACATGCCTTCATGAGTTATATTTCAGCATGTCTCAGTTTTCACTAAGTCTGAAAACTGATTGTGTTTTAGCTATGTTCGTGTGCTCGTTAGTATATTTTGTGATCCCTTTTGGCCCCAGGTCACTTAGGGACTTTTGTTAAGCTTGTTGAGTAGCTCCATGCCATGTTCTTCTTTGTCATAATCAGGTCCTGTAGCATGTTGTTTTGCTGCTCCGAAGAGGGCTTCATGATCTGAGATTTCAGACAAGTGTTAATTTCACTAAGTCTGAAATCTGTTTTGCATTTGCGTTTTTGCCATGCTTGTTTGAACCTCATAATGGATGAATTGGCCGTGGCTCAGTGCTAGTCTTTTGTTAAGCATCTTGAATGCTTCCCTGCCATGTATTTTGTTGCCATGTTTGGGTGCTGTAGCATGTTCATTTCATTGCATTTAGAGGCCTACTTGCTGTAAATCGCAGACCGGTGTCATTCTTAAATCGCTTGCCATTTCCAAACCGTAACTCCGATTCCGGCGTTCTTTATATCGTTTTCAAGCGATTTCATCCCATCTTTCCAGTAGCACACTTGGTTTTCCAAGTTGAGGCCAGGTTCATGCATTCCCTGTCACATCTTGCATTTTGCATCCCGCATCGCATCCCGCATAGCATACCATCATTGCATCTTATTGTTTGAGCTTGCACGTGGTTGATTGTATCCTTGTTGCTTGTTTGTCTTGTTTGGGTAGAGCCGGGAGACGAGTTCGCTAACGAGGAGCCCGTTGAGTTTGCTTTTGAGGATCCAGTTAACTCTGACAGCTTTGCAGGCAAGATGATCATACCCTCGAAATCATTACTATCTTTGCTATGCTAGTTTGCTCGCTCTTTGCTATGCCAATGCTACGATGCCTACCTTTTGCTTGTCAGCCTCCCAATTGCCATGTCAAACCTCTAATCCACCTTGTCCTAGCAAACCGTTGATTGGCTATGTTACCGCTTTGCTCAGCCCCTCTTATAGCGTTGCTAGTTGCAGGTGAAGATTTGGAGGCCGTTCCTTGTTGGAACATTTATTTACTTGTTGGAATATCATTATATTGCTATGTTATCTTAATGCATCTATATACTTGGTAAAGGGTGGAAGGCTCGGCCTCTCGCCTAGTGTTTTGTTCCACTCTTGCCGCCCTAGTTTCTGTCATATCGGTGTTATGTTCCCGGATTTTGCGTTCCTCACGTGGTTGGGTTATAATGGGAACCCCTTGATAGTTCGCCTTGATTAAAGCTTTTCCAGCAATGCCCAACCTTGGTTTTACCATTTGCCACCTAGCCCTTTTCTTTCCCTTGGGTTCTGCAGACTCAAGGGTCATCTTATTTTAACCCCCCCCGGGCCAGTGCTCCTCTGAGTGTTGGTCCCACTGAGCGATGTCCGAGGCTACCAGGGGCAACTCTGGGCTGGCTTACCCGACGTCTGGCTCATCTGAGTGTGCCCTGAGAAAGAGATATGTGCAGCTCCTATCGGGATTTGTCGGCACATTCGGGCGGTGTTGCTGGTCTTGTTTTAACCTGTCGAAATGTCTTGTTGTACCGGGATACAGAGTCTGATTGGAACGTCTCGGGTGGAGGTCTATTCCTTTGTTGACCGTGAGAGCTTGTCATGGGCTAAGTTGGGACCCCTCTGCAGGGATTGAACTTTCGAAAGTCGTGCCCGCGGTTATGGGCAGATGGGAATTTGTTAATGTCCGGTTGTAGATAACTTGAACCTTAAATTAATTAAAATGAATCAACCGTGTGTGTTACCGTGATGGCCTCTTCTCGGTGGAGTCCGGGAAGTGGACACGGTGTTGGAGTAATGTTGGCGCAGGTTGCTCTCTTTAGTTTCTCGCTCGCGCTTTGCCTTCTCTTCTCGCTCTCCTTTGCGTATAAGTTAGCCACCATACATGCTAGTCGCTTGCTGCAGCTCCACATATATTTGCCTTACCCCTTCCTATAAGCTTAAATAGTCTTGATCGCGAGGGTGCGAGATTGCTGAGTCCCTGTGGCTCACAGATACTATAATTCCAGATGCAGGTCCAGGTGATTCCGCTCCAGGTGACGCGTACGAGCTCAAGTGGGAGTTCGACGAGGACTCTCAGCGTTACTATGTGTCTTTTCCTGATGATCAGTAGTGGTGCCTTGTTGGGGGTGATAGGGACCTTGTCGCTTGTTGGGTTTTCTTCTATTTTGGCGCCGTAGTCGGGCCATGAGTGTTTGGATGATGTATGTTATTATGTACTTTGATTGACGTGGCGAGTGTAAGCCAACTATGTTATCCCTCTTTATTATTTATATTACATGGGATGTTTGTGATGATTACCTGACTTGCGACATACGCCTTCAATGCGATTATGCCTCTAAGTCGTGCCTCGACACGTGGGAGCTATAGTCGCATCGAGGGTGTTACACTACCCCTCCCTTACTGTCAGATTCATTCCCGCGACAAGGAGTGGAAAAGACTAATGAGGGAACATGCCCATTTAGATATTCCATGTATTTTAAACCATCTAAGCCCTAGCACCCCCCCTCTTTTAGTAAATATAAGGTGTATCAACTTTTTTTGAAGTTAAATTTTTCTCTGTTTGCCCAATTCATTAAGAAATATATCAACATCTATAACACAAATAAAATATGAAATCTCACTTAATGATTTATCTAATGATACCAGATTTGATATTGTAGATATAATCATTATGTTTCTTAGTAAACTTGGTCAAATTTAGATAAGTTTAACATCAAATGAGATCCCATATTTCATGTCAGCGGGCATGGCTCATTTGTCCATGAAAAACCAACGCCCAATGGCATCCCCTATTCAGCCTCCCCCATTTGCATGGTCTGCATTTTGCCCATTTTTTCTTCAACCAACTTGAACACTTGAAAGATATAGTTTAAACGTGTAAATACACAGTACAAAATTAGAAATACATACATTCTTAAAACATAAATACTATTTAGAGGACATAGTTCAAACATAAGAAAAAAAATCAAAGGATACAACCAATCTATTGCTTTCCATGTTGTATCTACAAATGTCCACAAGATCATTTAGGTGTTGTTGATGCACTTCTCAATCTGGAAGTTACCGATGCAATCTCAAGAAAATGTGCAACCTAGTTCGCCTCTTGTTCTAGGAGGTGGACATGTGGGCCATGGTTTTTAAAATCAACATTACGGACACCATCATCCTCATCCTTCACAATTATATTTTTCATGACCACACAACAAATTATCACCTACCACAGTGTATAGAGATCCCACATATTTGCAGGTCCACAAACAATAGCCTGAGGAGATTTGAGCACTCCAAATGCCCTTTCCACAGCCTTCCTAGAACCTTTATGCATTTGGACAAAGAGACTTTTCATGTTACCTTTTGGCTCGGAGATAGTCAGTCATCGGCTAATGAGGATAGACACTATCAGTAGTTGTGCCCATTAGTGGTATAGTTGCACTTTGAAGGCTACACATGACAAAGTTTTGCAGATAACGGAGATTGTTGAAGCACATAATATTATTGTGAGACCCTGGCATGCCAAAGAAAGAGTTACAAATCCACAGGTCTTGTGATGCCACTACTTCTAGCATGATTGTGGTCTCTCCGTTATGACCTTGGTATTGCCCTTGCAAACCTACCAACCACCTGCTACCAACACTTCTGCAATATCTAGTGCATGCAATCGATGGAATCGAGCATACTGAGAAATCCTCTTATACTTCTTCAAATGCCAAAAGTTTGGTGGTGTCAACGACATTTGGCTTTCTCAAGTACTTTTTGCCAAACACATGGACCATGAAGTGACAAATTTGAACATAGTTTTGAGTTCACCGGCACAGATGCCACTACGTAGATGGTCAATGATGCGCGAGGTGGATGAAAGACCAGAGGGGAAAAAGACGATGGACTGAGTTTGCTGCGATCGAACGGGCACCAGTGCCAGATCGGAGGGCTGGCCTAGGCACCTAATTTCTCTAGGAAAGAAATCATCTGGTTTGCACAACGGTAGGACAGAGCACTTGCCCAGGTGAGCCCACTCCAAGCCATCAAGTCGTGACAAGACAATGCCGCTCCTTCTCCTCCTACTCGTGCTCCTTCTGCCGGCCGCGCCCGAGGCGACGCCGTCGGCGCTGTTGGGCATCAACTACGGGCAAATAGCTCCCATGCGACGTCATTGGTGTGAACTGTCTCTCATGCGACGTCGTTGGCTGTAATAGCTCTCATGCGACATCTGCGTTGGAAAAAATAGCTCCCATGCGACACACCATTTATGCGGCTAGTTGGCTGTTAGTTAGGCTGAGGTTTGGTTAGGACACTGGGGGTTATGTGCTCTGACTGGTAGGGTCCACCTATGGCCACGTAGTCAAGAGTCAACCGTCCACGACTCGACCGGTGACTGTGTGACCGTGCTCGACTCGCCCGTGCTGGACTGGGCGAGCGGCGCCGCCGTAAGCATCTTCTCCGGCAGCGGTTTCTTCTCCGCAGTGGTGGAGCACATTTCTCGGCAGCGGCAGAGCTATTGCGAGGTGAGCCCGAAACCCTAGTCCCACTCCCCAGAATTTTGGGGGATCTGTGGCCTCATGCTGCCCTCTGTTTCTTGGCGATTTAGAATCGGGCTCCATTGGATCCGGGGGTTGTTTCTTCTTCGCGGCCCGGTGGTGGAGCGCCTATCTCTGCAGCGGCTATTGCGAGTGAGTATTTTCCAAACACTACTCCCATTCCACTGAATTTTGGATAAATCTGTGGCCTCATGTTGCCCCTGTTTCTTGGCGTTTTAGAATCTTGATTGGATAGGAGATGGAGCGAGGGCTGGATGAGATGGAGCGAGGAGACAGTGATTCAAATCGGTAATGCCACCCTCTTTTCTTGGCGATTTAGAATCGAACTCGATTTGGTAGTGACTGCCGCCGCTGCTTGCCATTGACAAAATAGGGGAGGTTCAGGTTCTGCCACCACATTCGCAATTATAGTGGAATTTTTTCCCTGTAAAGCCAAGCTTAGTGATGGCAGTGTCCAAGACATTGATAGAGATACCATCGTGAGGTTGGATGTCGAATTTGCAGATGTTGATCCCCAGGAATTGGAGAGCATGAAGGAGAAGGCCGTGGGCAATTTGGTGGAGAGAATTGGGGAGAGTATTGTTTGGGGTCCAGAACAAGAGGTATCTCTGCAACGTTTCGATAACTATAATGGTGAATATATGAGAATTGAAGATGGAGAATCCATGGTTGCTGAAATTGATCAGCAAGAAGGGTGGGCAAGCAAACAAGTAACATTTTATGCAGAGCTAATTGATCTGCAAACTCATTCCAGAGTTGGTTATGTGCCATCAAAGAGGGCTGCACAGATGGAAAATGATGAGTGGGTTTCACAAAAGAAGATGTTGGCATTGCTGACTGAATCGACTATAGTAGCTGAAGATACAGGGATTGATGCAGATGGAGAGGAGGGAACCCATGGTGCTAGGAAGATTGTTGTTGACTGGAATGTAGTAGAGTTGAATGAAAAAATAGATTTGGCCATTACACCAATATCTGACATTGATATGGCCGAAATGTTTAGCATTCAAGTTGATGACAAAGATAAGGAGAAGGATGACAGTTCTTTGCCTGCTGAAGGTAACACAGGCCCTAGAAATGCAAATGAGGATGAAGAATAGCTGATGAGAGAGGCTGCAGATGATGTGGATGATGCAGATGATAATGAGCTGGTTTGTTTGTATGACAAAGAGAACCCAGTTATTGAGGTGGGAAAGTTGTGGCCAAGCATGAAGGAGTTTAGGATGTCTTTCAGGACCTATGCAGTGAAAAAAGAGTTTGATGCCAAGACTATGTGGACTGATTGAAAGAAATTTTATGCTCGGTGCAAAGGTTATGATGGTGGTGGCAATCCTTGCAAATGGTACTTGTCTGCCAGACTACAACCTGATGGAAGTATAGTAAGGGTAAATCAAATACCACACCAGCATACATGTATGACCACTTCACAGAGAGTTTCAAAGATGACATCACAGCTTTGGGTTACAGAGAAGATTACTCCTATTTTAGCCAAGACTCCAAACACTACTGCAAAGAGCCTTAAAGTTGACTTGGAGAAGCTGTACCCCATCCAGCTGCAATATACCACAGTGTGGAAAGCAAAACAAAGGGCCATGAAATCATTGTATGGTGACTGGGCAAATACATTTAGGATGTTGTATAGTTTTAAAGCAGAGGTGGAGAAGAGGTCACCTGGGAGTGTGGTGGAGATAGATACAGAGGTAACAGAGGATGGCAAGGTTTTATTCAGCAAGTTTTTTATGTGTTTGAAGCCTTGCATAGATGGATTCAAAGCAGGTTGTCGTCCATATTTGAGCATAGACTCATCTTTTTTGACTGGAAAGTGGAATGGTCAGTTGGCTGCATGCAATGCTCTAGATGGACACAACTAGATGTTCCCAATTGCAATAGGAATGTTTCAATCAGAGACAGAGGCATCATGGATATGGTTCATGATGCAACTGAAAAGATGCATAGGGCCAGTTTCTCCTTTGGCCATCCACACAGATGCATGTAAAGGGTTGGAAAATGCAGTAAAAAATGTTTTCCCCCATGCTGAGCAGAGGGAGTGCTTTGGACATATGTGGATGAATCTGATAAAAAAATTCAGAGGAGATGAATTTGGGCGCATGTGGCCAGCAGCAAGATCCTACACCAGACAGACACATTCCTATCACCTTGGTAAGATATTGGCATCATGTAGTGATAATGAATTTGCTTCATGGCTGAACACCCACCATTCTCTGTTGTGGTATAGATCAGGTTTTAATAATGCCATAAAATGTGATCATATCAATAACAACTTGGCAGAAAGTTTTAACAACAAAGTGAAGGATTTGAAAGACTTGCCTGTGCATGACATGGTGGACCAAATAAGGATCATGATCATGCGTTTATGGGAGTTGAGAGGAAAAATTGCTAATATTTTGGAAGGGGACAAGCTTCCAGCAGTGGTACAACAGGTGGTCAACAGGAGTAGAAATCTTTCACATCTATCTGTTGAGAAATTTTCCTTGTGGGGTGCTGAAGTTAGAGATACAAAGAGTGGCAAGAGGCATGTGGTAAATACTGAGTTGCATGAGTGCACTTGCCAAGAGTGGCAACACACTGGAAAACCATGTGAGCATGCCATACTTTTTTTGGCATCTAAACCCAGGTTAAATATGCACCCATATTTGCATGAGTATTATTCAGTACAAAAATTCAAAGCTGCATATGCAAGTCCAGTTCCTACACTGACTGATCAATCTCAGTGGCCTGAGGTGGAAATAGAATTTACCTTGTGTCCCCCTGTCACTAGAAGAAAGGCTGGGAGGCCTAAACAGAGCAGATTCAAAGCTTGGTTTGAGAAAGGTGGTTGTAGTAAGAAGGGGAAAAAGGAAAAGGAAAAGAATGATAAGCCCAAAAGGGCTCAAAAAGGTAACAAAAATAGGTGCAAGTTGTGTGAGGTACTTGGGCACAGAATTGGTTCATCCAAGTGCATCTACACTCCTCAGAGGCCAAAGTATGTTCATGTTACTGTTTTTGCAAGTTTTTGATTTTGCTACTTGTTCTAGTATCTAACCAAGTCAAATGTTTTATTTTTTAGGAGGAAGCGTGCAGAAAAAGCCCCACCTCTTGTTGTTGAACAATGCTGGCCAGTGAAAAAAGCAAGAATCAATGGCTATAGAAGGAAGAGCACTAAGCAGATAATGTTTGGTGACAAAGATATGGAGCTAACTGAAACTGTTACTGCTGAACATGAGCTAAGTGTTTCTGTTTTGGACGATGTGATGCATACTGAATCTGTTTTGCAGACGCTAGGGCAATCTGAAACTGTTGCAGATGAAGCAACTGTTGTGCTGCCATGCGAATCTGCTTTGACAACTGTGTTGCCATGTTTGGAGGTTGTGCTGCCAAGTGTTGAGTTGCAAACTGAAGTAGTTGAACAATTTGTGCCATCTACTCAATCTGCAGAAGTGCAAACTGAAGAAGTGGGACATGGTCAGGTGCAAAAGTTGAGGGGGCCTAGTGGAGTTTGCAAGGGGCCAAAAAGCAAGAGCATCAGCATCAACAAACTATGCACCGTGGAACCAAATGGTGGAAAAAAGCAGAAGAAATCAAGTGGTAGAAAGAAGCAAAAGAAATAGAGTTGAAATCATTCAAATTTGATGTGAAAACTTAAGTTTGTTGTCATTTGATGTGAAAACTTATGTTCTTTCATGTGAAAACTTATGTGCTATGATGTTGATTTAACTTGAAATAAAATTCAAATTTGAACCGACATTCAAATTTGAACCTATCTCCAATATTTTTTGAGTTCATTTGTTTGTTTTGTGACGTTGCATCGTTTTATGTACTACTATGCACTTTAGTTCATAAATCCAACCCTTTTTGTGAAGTCCAACTCATAGTCACTGAAAATGTTGTCCAAACAGGCTCCAAAGTAAGGGAAAACGGCCCCATTTCTAAGCAAGTTTTTTTCGACCTTCTCAAAATCACCCAAAAAAGATTTTCTTAGCTTATATTATACCTATATAGGATCAATACGAAGTCTCACCTTTTTTTGAATAAGTATTCATATTATTTAATCTATTTTTGAAAAAACACCCTTTAATACAAAGTCAGCAATAAAACAAGTTTAAAAATGTTAAATGCAAAAATAACTTCAGATCCTCCTTAGTCACTCTAAAATGAAGCTAAGGTGATGTTTTTTGATTTTTTTGCATTTTCAAAACCTCAAACCCTCTTCTCACTCCTTTGAACTCTATGCAACCTCAGTCGAGATAGTCCAATTTGTGAAGGTTTTTTCATGCAAAGATCATTAGATCAAGTTTATCATTTTATATCATAACTATGTAACATAAAAAGGCTATATGCGCAGGTTTTTCATTTTTTAGATTTTTTTTTGAATTAGTTATACACATTTGAATGTTCGGTCAAACCTTTCAAAACCCCGTTGACAGCGTCAAAACCCCATGTAACCCTAGCACCAAATGTCCACCGTCGATCTAACCCTAACGCCAAACTGCGGCTATCGGATAGGCCTTCTAGAAGGATTCCGCGGGGGCGATCCATGGGCTCCAATCTGATTGGCCACCGTTTTTTCCCTCTGACGAACAGATAACGTTGAGCGGGGGAGCATCTAAGTGACCGTTGGGCCGAGCGGATCGGGCCCGGCAAAGCCTGGCGTGCGTGCGCACGGCCGTCGAGAGGGGGGGATGGGCTGCATGCGAGAGGGTCAATGACATGTGGGCCATCCCTGTCCCATGCATGCCATGCAACGTCGCAGCCTAGCTATTCTTTGCTCGTGAACGCCTAGCCATTTGCATGCGGGCTTGCATGCACGCATCGACGCAGTAAAGCACGGCAGGGGCGCAACATATAGGTACGTCGCGTCTAAGCTATTTTAACAAATGCATGTTTGAACGAGACGGACGCGTCGGTGGTGCAGCTCCTTTTTCAGTGTCACGCGCAGATGACATCCTACGCGGCGTCACCGCCGATGCAAGTGCACGAAACGATGCATCTCGCCTGTGCCGCCCGTGCCTCTTTGGATGCTCTGGCCGCCGTTTTTTGAATTAATGCCAGTGCGAACGGAGAAGAGAAAACGATCGAGAAGGGGCACCGTGTACACATTGACCACGGCTGCAACGCGGCTATAAAAGGGCACCATTTCCACATCCTCTCACACTCATCTCTCAAGCCTCCTCCCCTTCTTCTTTTCGAGCCAAATCCACCACTCGAGCCACCGGGCGAGCCATCATGCAGTTCAACGGCCCTACCTACCGTCACCCTCGCACCGTGCCGGAGAGGCAGTACCCGGCCAGAGTCGTCGTCGAGAATAGCCTGAGGGTGTGGGCCATCTCTAGGTGGAGGGGCCCTAGAGAGTTGGCTCGCTTCCTCCTCCAAGCCGGCTACCGCCACCTCCCTCCGGGCACTCCGCCCATGTTCCACCTCCACGAGCAATACAATGGCAACCCCAACGGCATCGTCATCGGCCTCTACGTCACCTTCACCAACCCCTACGACGCTCACCACCTCCTCGGCGAGGTGTTCTGGTGTGGATGCGAGTTTATCGCGTTCACGACCTACAACATCTTCACCAACTTCCACCACATCTTCCCTCACCCCAACGGCATGCACACCCTCCCCTACCAGATGCCGGAGAACGACGAGTGAGGGGACCAAGGAGGAGGGGCCAAGGAGTTGTTCAAGGGGCTGTTCAAGTGCGAGTCTTCTATCTATCTAGTTTGTGTTTGTGTTGGTTCGGGCGTGTGTGCCCGTGTCTTCTATATATCTAGTTTTAATTATTTTACTTTCATATTTTATAAACTATATGTAGTGGGGGGATGCCCCTCTATATGTTCTATCTATCTATGCTACTAGGGTACCCGATGCCCCTCTATCTATCTATATGTTTTTTCGGTCCTAAAGTTTCTCCATTGCATTTTATTTATGTGGCCATGTGTACTAAAAAATGCACTAAAACATGATCCAATCATATAAGTTGTTGTTAGCACGTGTCTAGTTAATTATCTTCCTTTTATGTTTTATGCACTATATGTTGTAAGGAGATGCTACTGGGGGCACAGTAGATGTCTTCTTTTTTTGAGAGGGGCACAACCTTTTTCGGTTGAAACACAAGAGTAAAAACTTTGAAAACACCATAGCACAAGTCAGAAAAAATATTTAAAAATGGTGCTTGGTTGAAATAAACTAGAACCAAACAATTGCAACTTTTTTGGTTCACAAAGACTGCAAGTTGGACTGCTAACTAGAACCAATCTTTTGTTTTAGCCGAAACAACACGGGACCCTACCATCGGACACGATAGCTTATGCATAAAAATAGCTCAAATAATTATCAGATGAGTTATCTCAAAAAAGGTGACTGCAGGAAACTTAAAATTTGTGAAATAACCTAAAGCCGAAAAGATATATCGATGTCAATGACCGTGTGCACTTTTTTTTGCACTAGCTACACTTCTTTTATCAATGGGCCTAGATATGTTCTATTCGGCCCTGCCTAACTTCTATATGGGCCTGGCCTTTTTGGGCAACGGGCTGTGGACGAAACTTTTTTTTCCTTTTCTCCCTCTACCACTGAAACTGAAATTGATGACGAACTGAAGAACTAAAAATACGGAGCCGAAATAGAGTGGAGAGGACATGCTGAATTCGTACAGCGCAACACTTTTTATTCAAATATACATATCATTACGATTACAGATGATGCCCAATCTATTCACTTATGACTAATTATCATCACATAAACAAATGCGAGAGCAATTACACAAACATAAAAAGGTCCGGCCATCAGCCCCATTAAATTGCCCTGCTTTTGCAATTCGATGAGTTTCTTCATCTGCTTGTTCAGCTTTTTCAGCTCTGCCGTCACTACTTCATCCCCCACAGTAGCCCCAATGGAATGGGCAGATCCAGAGGCCCCAGATCCAAACGCACCCGATCCAAACTTGCCCAACTTCTCCGCCTCCAACGGTAAATCGAGCTCCCCTGATGCACCCTTCCCTGCTCTGGTTTGCTCTCGCATTTCACGAATTCCCGCCCAAGGTTGCCATTCTTGTCGGTCGTTGTGACTAGCCGCTTCAGGGGTGCGATACGTGGGGCATGCAGGGCACCTTGTCATGGGCACTGCGCCATAGCGCGGCCATGAGCGGCGGGAGGCTGAAGCGGAGCTCGACATTGCTAGGCCGCAGCCCGGAACGGCGTTGCTGCGCGTCGTCGCCAGAGAAGAAGAACAACAACGGTCGGGGAGGGGGGGAGGGGGGAGGACAATGTTGGGGATATCGCTTATCGGGAACTTATATGTCGACCCATGATAAGGGGTAAATGGGCCACTTTATCGGCATATCGGCCGATTTATCGCCATATCGGCTGATTTATCGGCCGATTTATCTTATCGGTCAGACAACGGTAAGCGATAAATCGCCCGATCTATCGGAATACCGGAAGATATCTTGAACAGTGGGGGAGGATGGGCTCGGGTGCTGCACGGCTCAGGCCACGGCTCGGTGTCCTCTTGTACCAATGCTGACCTGGATAAGTTAGTGGGTCCCACGCTGTGGGTCCTGCTCACCTGACCAATGCTGAGTTGGATAAGTTAGTGGGTCCCATGTTGTGGGTCCCGCTCACCTATTTCGAGTTTTAAACATGTGTCTTTGCATTAGGCAGTAGTGTCGCATGGGAGCTATTTTTCCAACGCAGATGTCGCATGAGAGCTATTACAACCAACGACGTCGCATGAGAGACAATACACACCAACAACGTCGCATGGGAGCTATTTGCCCATCAACTACGCCCGGGTGGGGAACAACCTCCCGCCGACGACCTCCGCCATGCAGCTCCTCGCCGGCCTGGGCGTCGGCCGCGTCCGCCTCTACGACGCCGACCCGGCCACCCTCCGCTTCTTCGCCAACACGGGCGTCGAGCTCGCCGTCGGGCGTCCCCGACAAGTGCCTCGCCGCCGTCTCCACCCCCTCCGGCGCCTCCTCCTGGGTCCGCTCCATCATCCAGCCGACGCTCCCGGCCACCAAGATCATCGTCCTCACCGTCGGCAACGAGGTGTTCACGGGCGCCAACAGCTCCGCGCTCACGCCGTCGCTGCTCCCGGCCATGCAGTGCATCCACGACGCCCTCGCGCAGCTCGGCCTCGACAAGCAAGTCGCAGTCACCACCGCGCACAACCTCGGCGTGCTCGCCACGTCCTACCCGCCCTAGTCGGCATACTTCCGCAAGGACCTCCTCCCGGTGCTCTGCCCGATCCTCGACTTCCAAGCGCGCACCGGCTCGCCGTTCCTCGTCAACGCCTACCCCTACTTTGCGTACGCCGAGGACCCCGCCGGCGTGGAGCTCGAGTACGCCCTGCTCGAGCGCGGCCACGACGGCGTCCCTGACCCGTCCTTCGGGTTGCGCTACCCCAACATGCTGGTGGCCCAGGTGGATGCCATGTACCACGCGATCGTGGCGGCCAACCGTGGCGCGGCGGCGCGCGCGGTGGAGGTGCGTGTGTCGGAGACCGGGTGGCCGTCGGCCGGCGACGGCAACGAGACGGGTCCGACGCCGCGAGGTACAACGGCAACGTGATGCGGCTGGTGGGCGAGGGCAAGGGCACGCCGCTGCGGCCGGACGGGGCGCTGCGCGTCTACATGTTCACGCTCTTCAACGAGAACATGAAGCCCGGCCCCTCCTCGGAGCGCAACTACGGCCTCTTCAAGCCCGACGGCATGCCGGTGTACGAGCTCGCCTACCGCCTGCCCAAGGACAACGCCACCACCTCGTCTGGCGCCGGCAGCACCGGAAGCATTACGGGCAGCGGCAGGGGCGGCGGGCCACAGAACAACGGCTACTACAGCATCTTGGCATCATCGGCAAAGGCGAACGTGGTGAGAGCTCCGCTTTTTGCTCTTGTCCGCGCTTTGCATCGATTCCTTTCTGAACTGAAAAAGCTCCATTTTGGATTAGTTTGCAAAGTTTACACGGTAAAAGTGTAGGCAAGTTAAAAAAGGTTGCATCATGCATGCTTGGTGATGCCTTTTGATTGACAGCCCCAAGGTAAGAGGTAATAGCACCCCAGGTCCTTATACTTGCATGTTAGGTGATACTTTAGTCCCTGAACTTGCAAAAGTAGATTATTTCATCCCTGAACTTGCATTGGAGGTGCAAATTTGGTCCACAACCACTCACAGCTCGACAAGTGGATGCCAAGTGGCCTGGCTGGTCAGCGCGTCGCATTTTGCACATAGCCCCCTGCCTTATTTGCTTATCAACCCGCACTTCATCACCAAGTGGCACCTGAATAAATGTTGTCTCCCCTGGGTCAATAACTCCTGTTCCTCTTCTGTCGTTGCCACTCCGACCGCGCGAGCTGCTGCCGCTGGAGCTGGAGCCGCGGGCTGACGTCAGCCATCATGGCGACATCGCCGGAGCTCACCGGCGGTGTGCAGCCGCCTCCTTCCGTCCACCAAGTTAGGCCACACGGCGTCTTTCCTCCAGATTATGGTTCGTTTCTTCATCTCCTCTGTTCATCCTCCTTTGCTTTGCTCCTCCTCCATTGTCGCCCGTAGCACCGGCGGATCAGTTTTTTTAGAGTGATTCTTGTACATCCAGTGGTACCTATTGCCTAGTGTTCTTGCAGCGGATTAAAGAACTGATTTTGACCACAGATTTTGGTCTAGGGTTTAGGTATTTCTATTTTTGGCAAAGGTTTAGGGTTCATGTGCTGTTGTGTATTTAGTGACCCTGGGTAGCCATTGCAAAGTGTGTTGAATAGGTAGGAGACGACTGTAACATAAATACCCAGTTGTTACTAGATTTGTTCAATTAATCTGCAAGATGTAGTTAACTGAACTTTTCTTCAGTTAACTACACTTGGAGATGCAGTAGCTGATATTTCTTCAGTTACTATAAGAGTATAAGAGGTAGTTAACTATATTGCATATATTTTTGTTGTAGTGGCTTGGTCCCTAAATCTGTAAGAGGTAGTTAACTGAATGTTTGCAGTTAACTAACTGCATCTACCAGATGCAGTTAACTGATTTTGTGCTTAATTATATTCTGTTGTATACTTGTTATGTTGATGTTTGTGCTTATATTATGCTCTATGTGGGTGTAGTGTGTGATTCAGCAATGGGACAGAGTGTGTATACTCCTTTCTTTACACTAGAACTTGAGCATGGTGGAATATTCTGTGGACCAACAAATAGCATGGAGTATTACAATCCATCTATGGAGGTGATTGACTATGTTGATGCTGGGTCATTCTCATATGCATTCATTGAAGAGCATCTAAAATGGCTGGGATATCCTATCCATGAGCACATAATTTTCTGGCAAAGACCTGGAAAAGCAATTTCAGATGGGATGGTGAGAATTAGAGGTGATGAGGATGTGCAGCAAATGATCATAGAAAGTGCTAAGCAGAAAGTGCTTGTAATCATGGTGGACCATGCAGATTTCATCAGTAACTTTAGGCAAGATTTGATAGTGTCATCATTTCAGAGCCCAGACACATTGGCCACCTCAAATGTTGTTGTAGCCAGTGCAACATCATCTCACAGCCTCATTTCAGTCAATGTTGAATGTCCCCTTTCAGAGGTTGCAGCAGATTTTCAGTCTAAAGATAATTTGCTTAGTTATGGTGCACAGTCTGAAGATACAGTTCTGTCAGATTCAGATTTCAGTGACAGTGATTATCACATAGATGATGGTGATGATGATCTTTATGAAGAGAACATTGACTTTGATGTTAATGAACAAGCTCAGCTAGAGGAGGAAGAGGTTGAGCCTGACTATTTACTTGAAGATGAAGACCTTGACATCTCCACTGAAGAACAGGAGCAACTTAAGTACAAGTTCAAAGCTTTCAATAGCAAGGTGGACATGAAATCCCCTATTTTTAAAGTGGGCATGGTCTTTGCTCATGTGGTTGAGCTGAGGAAAGCTCTTACTGCATATTCTATAAGGAACAGAGTGCAGATCAAGAAGGTGAAGAATGATAAGATAAGATTGGAGGCAGTGTGTACTACAGGCTACCCTTGGCTGCTTAAGGCTAGCTATGACAATAGGACTGGAGGATTTGTCATTAAAGGCTTACAATTCAGAGCATGTTTGCCAGAAGAAATGGAAACTAAAAGATTTGACAGCTAAATTCTTGTGCAACTTTTTCATAGATGAGTTCAGAGATGACCAGAAGATGTCACTTGGCACATTTTCAAGAAAATGCACTAGTGAGTTCAATTGCACCCCTAACAGATGGAAGTTAGCAAGGGCTAGAAAGCAAGCACTTAATCAAATCTATGGTGATGAGGAGGAGCAGTTCAGTAGGTTAAGGGATTATGGGCATGAATTAAGGACCAAAAATCCTGGGTCTACATTTCTGGTTACTACTGAACTTGTCAAGGATACCAAGTTTCCATTGGGCAGGAAGTGTTTGAAAACATTGTATTGGTCTTATGATGCATGCAAAAGAGGGTGGCTAAAGGGCTGCAGGCCAATTATATTCATTGATGGCTGTCATATGAAAACAAGGTTCAAAGGAGTGCTGCTTAGTGCTGTAGGTATTGATCCTAATGACTGCATTTTTCCAATTGCAATGGGTTGGGTGGAAGTAGAATGCACTGGTTCATGGGAGTGGTTTCTGACAAGTTTGAAAGATGATCTAAATATCATTAACACTGCTCCCTACACAATTATGAGTGACAAGTAGAAGGGTTTAATAAATGCTATGCAGAAAGTTTGGCCTGATGCAGAACATAGGTTTTGTGTGAGGCACATCTACCAGAACTTCAATGAGAAGCACAAAGGGGAGGTTCTGAAGCAAGACCTGTGGGCCATTGCAAGATCACCTAACAAAGTTAAGTGGAGAGAAAATTGTAAGAAGATGGATGATCACTGCCCATCTGCATTTCATTGGACTGAAAGGCTGGAACCAAAGACTTGGTGCAAAGCATTTTTCAGTGAATTTCCAAAATGTGATATTCTGCTCAACAATAACTCTAAAGTGTTTAACAGGTGAATTACTTGTCAAATTTGGTTTTTAACTATGTGCTTTGAACATATCAGTAGTACTTTAAACACATCACACCTAACTATGACTGCATTCTTCCACTCTTTGTGCAGCTACATCCTTGATGACAGAGAGATGCCAGTGCTTAGTATGCTTGAATACATATTTTACAAGATCATGCACAGGCTAGTGAGTAAGCAGAGAGAAGATATAGAAAAGTGGACTCACCAGAGGATATGCCCTAAGATCAAGAAGAAATTGGACAAGAATACTGAGTTTGCTGCAAATTGCCATGTATCAGAAGCTGGCCATCAGTCAGGTAATTCCAGCTACACAGTGAACCTTTGCTTGCACACTTGTGATTGCAGGAGATGGCAGTTAGGGGGAGTACCCTGTGGGCATGCTGTAGCTTGTTGCAGGGAGGAGAGAATTGATCCTCAGACAATGGTTCATGAATGCTATACTGTTGAAACATATCTCAAGGCATATGGGTACACTCTAGTCCCTCTAGGAGACCCAAAGGAGTGGGAGAAACAGAATGGATATAAGATATTTCCACCTGTCTTCACTAAACAGTTGGGGAGGCCCAAGAAGAACAGGAAGCAGAGACCAGAGGAGAAGATCAAGAATGGTGTCAGGGTTTTGAATAGAAAAGGTCTTACAATGCATTGCTCAATTTGTGGTAGAGCCGATCACAACAGAAAAGGTCACTACACATGGCAGGAAACTAACATTCAGGAGGGTGTAGAAGAGGTTGATGAAAACTATGATGACCCATCTTTTCTCCAGGTAATTTCAGTGTTCAACTTATATGCTGAACTTACCTGAACTCTAACTGAACCTAACTGTATTTGAACCCTAACTGAACTTAGCTGAACCTAACTGTATTTAACTGAACTTAACTTAACCTAACTGAATTTAAATGACTCTAACTGAGTTTTGTGCTTTGCAGAACATCTTCCCTAGCCACCCAGATCCTAGGCTGGACCCAACTGAGTCACCAACCAGTATGGTGTACAACATGGCTCAAAGAGAGACTGCAAGAAGAGGTGCTGAAAGGGTTCATGTGCCACTGCCTGAGCTTTCTTCATTTGTTGCTGCTGCTGGTGCTTCCATGCCTCAGCCAAGAGTGACTACAGAAATGCACATAGGGAGGCAAACAAGGGCAAGCACACAAGCTGAAAATAATGCAACTGCAGCTGGTAGGGGAAGAGGAAGGAAAAGAGCAAGAAATTCAGATGTTGCTGCTGCTGGAGGAAGAGGAGCAACTGCAGGGAGAGGCAGAGGAGTTAATGCTACTGGAGGGAGAGGAAGAGGAGCAAGTGCCACTGGAGGGAGAGGCAGAGGAGTTAATGCTACTGGAGGGAGAGGAAGAGGAGCAAGTGACACTGGAGGGAGAGGCAGAGGAGCAAATGCAGATGACCAAGTTCCAACTGGAGGGAGAGGAGCACCAAATGCAAATGCATATGCTTGGAGAGGAGGAGCACCAGATGCAAGTGCTTGGCCAGAAGGAGCAGCAAATGCAACTGCTTGGGCAGGAGGAGAAGTTCCATCTGTAGGGAGAGGAACATCAAATGTTCCATATTCAGGATGGAGATGGCTACTGTTTGGAGATCAGAGGACAGTTCCTGATCTCAATGCTCCTGCTGATGATTTCATGGCACCACATCAGTGATTGTGTGCTAGTTGGTGGTAGTGATTGCCTACCATTCTTTTTTGTTAAGCGAACAGTGTCTTAAATTGCCTGTTTTTTGATGGCAAACTGTGGCTCACAATGGCATTCATTGCCCTTTTTGTAACTAACTTATATGATGCATGGATGTGTTACTTATGGATGGCTTAAATTGCCACTGATTCAGTTAAGTTATATGATGCATGGATGTGCTGCTTATTATTCATGCATGTGTTACTGAACTGAAGATGCAGTTAACTGCAGATGCAGTTAACTGAAAATGCAGATAACTGCAGATGCAGTTAACTGAAAATGCGGATAACTGCAAATCCAGATAAAATGCAGATATGCAGTTAAATGAAGAAGCAGATAAATTTCAATAATTAGTAACCTAAATGATTGTGAAAAAATTCAAAAATTTTAAAAAATGATGTGCCTGGGGCTCGAGCCCAGGACCTGTTGTTAAAACGCTGAGAACAATGCCAGTAGAATAGTAGTAGTGATTTGTTAGGTTGTATGTAACTAGGTAGTTATTATGTGCCCTCGTTTCGTCCGCCCGTTCGGTTTCCAGCCCTTTAAGACCACCCACCGCTGAACTCGCCCACTCAACCAGCTCCACTCCCCTGCCCAGTCCACCCACGTCTCTTCCGTCTCGTCGCTCCACCAACTTCCACGCCCCGCATTGAAACCCTCGCTCGCCGTCGAGCTCAACGCCGCCGCCGACGCCATGGACAACACTCCATCGTGGCAGTGAGCGATCGAAGATCTGGCCCGTGACGACGAGGCGGCCCACGCGGATCTAAGGGAGATCGCGCGTTGGTTCCCCAACATCGGCATGATGCGCCATCACGCCCGTGGCCTCATCAAGATCATGACGGACGACGAGAAGCGGCGGGCAATGCCCCCCAGGCCGGGGGCTGCGCCTCCGCTGATCCTCCGCTTCGCGATGATGGAGACGCGCTCCGACGACCCGAGGCAGCGCGCGAGGTGGTGGATGTATCGCTCCTCCACCATGCCCTCGCCGCACCCGGATCCGTTCCGCATCGCGTCCAGGGCGCAGAGCGTGCGCGACGTCGTCCTGGCCCTCCCCGCGCCGGTGAACACCGCCTACTGGGATAGATTCCAGCCCGAGCTCCTCGTCCACGACGACATCTCCGATGCGGACTCGTCCGACGATGAAGACTTCGAGTACTGCAAGGTCGACTCCGACAACAACTCTGGCTACAGGGGGGCACTGGCACTTCTTCCAAGGAGGAGGAGATAGAGGTCATCGTCCTGTCAGACGATGAGCCAGAGATCCAGATGGTGGTGCCCGTCGTCGACCCCAGGGAGGGTGGTCACAGGGCTCGTCCAATCGAAGTGGACCTGCTTCTAGACGTGCCCGACATCATCAAGCAAGAGTTGCTGGAGGAGGTAGCGCAGGACGCGGTGGCGGAGCCGGCCAGGATCGGCGACAAGGCTATGAAGAGGTCTTCTGCAGGGGAGGTGCGCCGCTCCGAACGTCTCAAACGCCTGAAGATGTGAAGAAGAACGAAGGAAGACTGAAGAAGAAGATGAAGTAGTTAGGTATGCTGCTTATAAGTTCAGCATATAAGTTAGAACTATTTTGCGTTTAGTTAAGTTAGGTGTGCTGTTTATAGATTCAGCACATAAGTTATTTGTAATGCTGCTATGGGAACTGCTGCAAGTTTATGCAAGGTTATCGTTGAACTGCTATGCTACGATGTTAGGGTGATGATATGCTGCAATGTTGCTATTTTGGTCATGTTGCTTCAATTTGGTTACAATGTTGCTGCTGTTGTAGTTGCCATGCTGCTGTGTTTTGCCATGGTCCTGCCTTTGCCATGCTGCAGTACAAATGTGTTGTGGATAGCATGTGCTGTGCTGTTGTGTCCAAAATTAGCATAAATTTAGTACTGTAGATTCAGCAGATACTTAATCTGTACTAATGCATCTCTCTTTAGGTCAAAATCATATTCAGTTTACTATTCAGTTAGTACCACTGCATCTCTCTTTAGTTTACTGAATCTTTAGTAACACTGTCAAAAAATCAGTTTACTGAATATTCAGTAACACTTTCAAAAAATTCAGTTTACTAATGTTCAGTAACACTGTCAAAAATTCAGTTTACTGAATATTCACTAACACTGTCAAAAAAACAGTTTACTGAATCTTCAGTAACACTGTCAAAAAATTCAGTTATGTAATAACACCTTCAAACAACATAACTTGGGCAGTGATAAAAATTCAGTTAACTAGAGGCAGTCATACAAATTCAGTGCCTTACAGGATACTGGCATACAAATCAACCAAGTTCACTAAAAGAGTGCAAGCAATTAATAGCTACTATTTGAGGCAGCATTACATCAACAATGAATTACTCAAATTCATCTAAGATCTCCTTCACCCTCCTTATCTTGCTCTTGGTCTCCTCCTTGTGCCTGAACAAGTCACCAATCATGTACTCTAGTTTCTTCTTCTCCTTCTTCAGCTCATCCCTCTGGGACAGCACTTTGTCCATCTCTTCCTTCATCTTCTCCATCTGTTGCTTCATCTCATCCCTCTCTTTCTCTGCCTTAGCCCTCACAACCTGATGAATGCTAGTGCTAGATTTAGCAGACAGCTTCTTCTTCTCAAGCTCTTGCTTTAGATCAGAAATAGCAAGTCTTGCATTGCCCAAGTCAGTAATTGCCTGCTCCTTGTCAGCCACCATCTTAGCAAAATCCAGTTTAAAAAACCTCAGTTCTTTTTCCATCTTTTCTTTCTCTCTCACAACCCTAAGATTTTCTTCAGCAAGATGTAAATTCTCACTGATCCTTAGCTTGTTCTCATCATCATACATGCCCCCAAACCCTAGCTAAACTCATCTTCAGAGTGGCAGGCCATTCAGGGCCAATCCACTCCACAAACTTGCATTTTGGTATTTCCTACAAAATAAGAAAGAACACAACTTTACATACATGAAGAAGTTTGGGTTCAGTTAAATTCACCAACAATATGCTCTTAAGTTCAGTTAAGTTCAATTAAGTTCAGTTGGTTCATTTAAATTCAGTTAACTACACAAACAAGATGCTGTTAACTGAAAAATTCAGTTAAGTTCAGATCAGTTCAGTAAAGTCAGTTAAGTCAGTTAACTCAGTAAAGTTCATTTATGTTGAGTTAAGGTCAGTTAAGTTAGTTCACTTAAATTCAGCTAAGTACATAAACAAGATGCTGTTAACTGTAAACAATTCAATTAAATTAACAAACAACATGTTGTTCCAAGTTTCATTAAACTGTAGATCTACTAACCTTTTGTGCACAAGCTAGATACCTCCTTCCACTATCAACTGATTCAAAGGAAACAAGCTTCTCACAGACACACTGGTGTTCACATCTAGCTGGAAGATCTGGAGCAAGTCCTGTCCACTCAGAGCAAAAAATGGTGGCAGGAGCAGGAGCCTACAACACAATATTTTCAGAAAAATCCCCCCTTCTTGCCCAAACCCTAACTGGCAGAGTCATAGTAGATCTACTCACCTCACTTGTGACAGAGTAGCCGTCGGACGATGAGCTGGAACCTTCACTCCAAGAAACCATGGCGGCGAGCTGGCGGCTGCGGCGAGCTGGCGGCTGCAGCGAGCTGGAGCAGGGAAGGAAGCGAGGGAGCAGAGAAGTGAGCGGAGGGTGAGCTGCTGACAAAGTAGAATATTCCAACGAATATACCAACACATGTCTCCACTTGGTGATGAAGTGCGGGTTGATAAGCAAATAAGGCAGGGGGCTATGTGCAAAATGCGATGCGCTGACCAGCCAGGCCACTTGGCATCCACTTGTCGAGCTGTGAGTGGCTGTGGACCAAATTTGCACCTCCAATGCAAGTTCAGGGATGAAATAATCTACTTTTGGAAGTTCAGGGACTAAAGCATCACCTGACATGCAAGTATAAGGACCTGGGGTGCTATTACCTCCCAAGGTAATATCATGGCATAAAGGAGCATGCCATTACCTGATCCAAAACTCTCTTTCTGTACAGTAAGACATCATAACCATGGTAATTTGAAAGTATATAAGATGTTCCATCTTTTTTTGAATCGGATGTGCATAGACGCATTTTAGTGTGTTGTTCACTCGTTTCAGTCCGTATGTAGTCCATATTTAAATATCCAAAACTTCTCATAATTCGAAACAGAGATATACATTATAAGAACATGCCACTGGACCGACACGTAGACCGTCGATACACACAACCTGCTTGTTCTGGTTGCCATACAATACAAAACTATGAAATCATAAAGGGGGAGATCAATGCCAAGTGACCTGTAATCATAAACGAGAAGAACAAATTCTGAGTGACCTGTCTTCATGTTGGCTCTGCTCCCTTTTGGTCAGCTGCTGATGTGTCTCCTTGTCTTTGTGCTTGTTCTTGTGCTTGGTATGGTTGGTGGACATGGACACAAGCAACCATGGCAGCATGTGAGGCTGTCCTGTTGATGATGATAGCATTCTGATTCTGAGCAACTTCCAAGTGGTGTTTAGATGGAAAGATATGTGTGCTGATGTGTCTCCTTGTCTTTGTGCTTGTTCTTGTGCTTGGTAGGGATGGTGGACATGGACACAAGCAACCATGGCAGCATGTGAGGCTGTCTTGTTGATGATGATAGCATTCTGATTCTGAGCAACTTCCAAGTGGTGTTTAGATGGAATGATATGTGTGGATGGAAGGAAGGAAGGAAGCCTCTGGTGTCTGAAATGGAGTCAGGGGAGTCTCTGGTTTCTTGACGCCCTGTCATGGAGAAACTATTTTGTCCTTCCGCTCCAATCTTCCATGTTAATTCTGTTGATGTGGTCCTGTAATTGGTGGCAAGCTAAGCTAATGGGTTAGTCAGTGTCATTAAACCAGGCACTATTGTTTTTGTTTACTGGTAATCATGCAATGCAAGGTCATGGATGGATATATTGATTGTCAACTCACTGGCTGTCTCCATACTACTAGAAAGCACTTCAAATTTTAGTGGCAATATTCGAGACAAGCCTAGTAAAATACATATGTTCATTCAAACACTTGTTTTGACAATGGGAAAGTACTCCTTTTCCCAGTTTTATGTAAACAAATCTAGTAAATACAAAGATACATAATAATTTTTTGTGACAAAGTAAAAATACATCGTACAAGCGGGGTGTAGATACATTCATGTCTCATACACTAATATGTGGTAGTATATATCTCAAATATTATTAAATTTATGATTATGAAAGAGAGGCTGGCTTCTTCAATCCCCATTAATAGAAACCAAGGTCACATAATATTTCAAATGTGGATTTGTATTTGCACATATACATCAGTATTTACCTTTTTTGTGTATGGTATCTAAAAACTGGTGCATAAACTACATAGGTGGTATTATATTATATACTCCATACACTACTGCTATGAAAATTTCCGGCGACAGATGCATTTATATAGTCCCACACAACAAACCTACTCCCTCCGTTCAGAATTACTTATCTCGAAAATGGATGTATCTAGAACTAAAATACGTCTAGATACATCCATTTCTGCGACAAGTAATTCCGAACGAAGGGAGTAATTAAGTTCCTTTTTAAGTAGTAAAAGCTTGGGCACACACCAATCATAAATGAAAAGTGTTCAATTAGAACATGAAAACGTGACTCAGTTGGTCTTAGTTAGTCTTCGGGGCAGAGTGGAAGAAGGGCGGAGACTCTCGAACGAGGAAAAGGATCCCTTCGAAAGAATTGACCGAGGAGCCGTATGAGGTGAAAATCTAAGCAGAACATAAGTACTGCATCCAAAATGATCTTATTATATGGAAAGCATAGAGATGGGCTGAACTGGACCGAAGGAACATATGCTCTGATTTTTGTGTCGTCAAGGTAGAACTTTCTCCCCTGCAAGTGAAGAGGCTCATTGTAACGGTGTGTGCGCTTTCGTTTGTACCAAAGGCTCATCTGCTGCAGGAATAATTCAGCCGGGTGTAAATTGCAGCAGAAAGAGGAATGGTTCTGGGTGAACTAGGGGTGGGCAGAAAAACCGACGAACCGAACACTGAACCGAAACCGAGACCGAATAAACCGAATTTTCAGTTTTTTAAATTGATACAGACAATTTCGGTTTTTAGTTCCAATAACCGAACAAAGTTCGGTCTGTTTGGTTGCTTTCTCGGTTAGCCGAACTAGTACCAAACAAGTATGCAGGAGTACTAAGCTAGCGTGGAATTTCTTGCAGTCTCTGTACGCGAACCACATCCGGTTGTTTTCCCGTACCCAGCCCAACTAGCTACGCTACTGTCTACTGGACCTAGCTAGATAGCCCACTAGCCCAAATGAGATGGCTTTCGTGGATTGTGGAATGGCCACCTGCCTGAAGCTAGCGCGTGTGACTTAATCGATTGGGACACACTTCCTTTAGTCCCACCTCGCTTGGTCAATCAGGAAAGGTAGACAGGCTCAGCTATATAAGTGCGTGCCGCTGCTCGCCGAGCGCATTTGCTCAATCAACGGGGCCTTCGGTATAAACCGGAAACCGCACCGAATTAATCGGTTAACCGATTTTTCGGTTAGCTTTTTTTTTTACTCATTTTCGGTTTTTGATTCTGTGAACCGAATATTGAAATAAACCGAATGGTAGAAACTGAATTTTCGGTTTATATCGAACGCCCACCCCTAAACCATTGGGATGAGATGTCTGATCACTTGCCTGGATCGTGTGTGTTTTAGTACCATATCGATGAGCATGTGTGCATTGTGTGCTATAGACTCTATCACAGTTGGGCTAAAAAATACTTATACTACAAAGGGTATTACTTTTTCTTTGCAAGAAATCAACCCAAGGATTCAGCATAATCGAATACTACGGCTGTTCAAAACCACATGTGCTCATTCCACGCATCGGCTTTGGAGTATTATCCAAAGTGTCGAGTGGGAAGAGAAAAGTACTATAACTGTCTCTGTATGATACACCTAGAACTAATTTGGCAGATAAGGGCTCCAGTATGGAAAAGTTGGCTTAGTTTTGATGCTTCAATGAAAGGAAAGACTGCCAAATTGACAAATTAAAAGATGAGGGAGTCCGGCTATCTAGCGGCACTGGCCAAGTCTCCTTTTATTCCTCTATGAATAGTGCCTCGCGATGATAAGTCCCGAGCGCTCTCCTCTCCCTTTCCCCTCGCACGCTTCCTCCTCCCTCGCCCGTAGAACCCTAGCCGCCTCCTCTCCTCTCCCCTAGCCGCCTCCTCTCCTCTCCACAGCTGCACCTCCTCGAACCCTACCCGCCTCCTCCTCCATCCGCCCCGCTCGCCTCCCTCTCCACTGCGCCCCGGCTCCTCCCCTTCTGCCCTGCTCTCCACCGTGCCGCCTCCTCCTCCCCTTCACTGTTCCCTCCAGCGGCAGGCACAGGGAGACGATGGCGGCTCTCGATTTGATCCGCCCCGCTCCCCCCTCTCCACTACGCCTCGGTCTCGGCCGCCCCGTGCTCTGTCGGCGCCCGTCGACCTCGGCAGGAGGAGCTTGCCCTCGGGACAGGAGGAGGGGAGCAGCAGGATACAGGAGCATGGTCTTCTTCTCGCGCTGCAGCCGCCTTCCTTGTCCTGGTCGAGGAGGAGGAGGAGCAGGAGGGGCGCACCCAGCCACCAAGGTAGTCGCCGTCGAGGGTTTCTTACACCTAAACCTCGACCTCCACGACGCCAAGTTCAAGGTGCTCCCCCCCCTCTCTGTTTGGTTCTTTTCGGCAGCCGTGGATGTGGTTTCCCCCTCACGCCTCCCTGTTTACTCTGTTTTGTTGGTGGATGCAGGGAAGGAGAGGAGAATGACGCCCAGCCATGGAGAGGAATAGCAGCAGCTCAAGGTCTTTTCTCCTCCACGCCTCCCTATGCCCCTCTCTTGTTTCTGCGTGCTGTTTTGTTCAAGGTTTGTTGTTTTGTTTGCTCCTACAGATGCTAATGTGGCTGCCATATCTGTGCCAAGCAGTGCCTGCTCGTATGACTTGTTGTATTCATCGTTATTATAACGTCGGGTCAAGATTAATAAGGCTTAGGAGCATTATATTTGAGTGTCATGAAGGGTACTTGGTGCTTTTACTATGTTACGCACTTGATGCCAACTGAAGATTTAAGACTCGTGAATATGCTGAACGGTAGAAAACTGTGCTACAAAGAAATGATGTAAGCTTCAAAAAGGTTGGTGCTGTTGGGGAACGTAGTAATTTCAAAAAAATTCCTACGCACACGCAAGATCATGGTGATGCATAGCAACAAGGGGGAGAGTCTGATCTACATACCCTTGTAGATCACAACGGAAGCGTTGACACAACGTAGAGGAAGTAGTTGTACGTCTTCTTCCCGATCCGACCGATCCAAGCACCGTTACTCCGTCACCTCCGAGTTCTTAGCACACGTACAACTCGATGACGATCCCCGGGCTCCGATCCAGCAAAGCTTCGGGGAGGAGTTCCGTCAGCACGACGGCGTGGTGACGATCTTGATGTACTACCGACGCAGGGCTTCGCCTAAGCACTACAACGATATGATCGAGGTGGAATTTGGTGGCAGGGGGCACCGCACACGGCTAAGGAACGATCTCAATGATCAACTTGTGTGTCATGGGGTGCCCCCTGCCTCCGTATATAAAGGAGCAAGGGGGAGGGGGCGGCCGGCCTAGGAGGAGGCGCGCCAAGGGGAGTCCTACTCCCACCGGGAGTAGGACTCCCTCCTTCCTTGTTGGAGTAGGAGAAGGGGAAAGAGGGGGAGAGGAATAAGGAAAAGGGGGCTGCGCCCCTTGTCCAATTCGGACCAGAGGGGGGGCGCAGGCCTCCTTCCTTTTGGCCTCTCTCCTCTATTCCCGTATGGCCCAATAAGGCCCATATACTCCCCGGCGAATTCCCGTAACTCTCCGGTACTCCGAAAAATACCCGAATCACTCGGAACCTTTCCGAAGTCCGAATATAGTCGTCCAATATATCGATCTTTACGTCTCGACCATTTCGAGACTCCTCGTCATGTCCCCGATCTCATCCGGGACTCCGAACTTCTTCGGTACATCAAAACTCATAAACTCATAATATAACTGTCATCGAAACCTTAAGCGTGCGGACCCTACGGTTCGAGAACAATGTAGACATGACCGAGACACGTCTTCAGTCAATAACCAATAGCGGGACCTGGATGCCCATATTGGCTCCTACATATTCTACGAATACCTTTATCGGTCAGACCGCATAACAACATACGTTGTTCCCTTTGTCATCGGTATGTTACTTGCCCGAGATTCGATTGTCGGTATCCAATACCTAGTTCAATCTCGTTACCGGCAAGTCTCTTTACTCGTTCCGTAATACATCATCTCACAACTAACACATTAGTTGTAATGCTTGCAAGGCTTATGTGATGTGCATTACCGAGAGGGCCCAGAGATACCTCTCCGACAATCGGAGTGACAAATCCTAATCTCGAAATACGCCAACCCAACATCTACCTTTGGAGACACCTGTAATGCTCCTTTATAATCACCCAGTTGCGTTGTGACGTTTGGTAGCACCCAAAGTGTTCCTTCGGCAAACGGGAGTTGCATAATCTCATAATCATAGGAACATGTATAAGTCATGAAGAAAGCAATAGCAACATACTAAACGATCGGGTGCTAAGCTGATGGAATGGGTCATGTCAATCAGATCATTCAACTAATGATGTGATCCCGTTAATCAAATAACAACTCTTTGTCCATGGTTAGGAAACATAACCATCTTTGATTAACAAGCTAGTCAAGTAGAGGCATACTAGTGACACTCTGTTTGTCTATGTATTCACACATGTATTATGTTTCCGGTTAATACAATTCTAGCATGAATAATAAACATTTATCATGATATAAGGAAATAAATAATAACTTTATTATTGCCTCTAGGGCATATTTCCTTCAGTCTCCCACTTGCACTAGACTCAATAATCTAGATCACATCACCATGTGATTAACATCGATAGTTCACATCATCATGTGATTGACACCCATAGTTCACATCGCCATGTGACCAATACCTAAAGGGTTTACTAGATTCAGTAATCTAGTTCACATCGCTATGTGATTAACACCCAAAGAGTACTAAGGTGTGATCATGTTTTGCTTGTGAGAGAATCTTAGTCAACGGGTCTGCCACATTCAGATCCACATGTATTTTGCAAATTTCCATGTCAACAATGCTCTGCATGGAGCTACTCTAGCTAATTGCTCCCACTTTCAATATGTATCTATACCGAGACTTAGAGTCATCTAGATTAGTGTCAAAACTTGCATCGGCGTAACCCTTTACGACGAACCTTTTGTCACGTCCATAATCGAGAAACATATCCTTATTTCACTAAGGATAATTCTGACCGCTGTCCAGTGATCTACTCCTAGATCACTATTGTACTCCCTTGCCAAATCAGTGCAGGGTATACAATAGATCTGGTATACAGCATGACATACTTTATAGAACCTATGGCCAAGGCATAGGGAATGACTTTCATTCTCTTTCTATCTTCTGCCGTGGTCGGGCTTTGAGTCTTACTCAACTTCATACCTTGTAATACAGGCAAGAACTCTTTCTTTGACTGCTCCATTTTGAACTACTTCAAAATCTTGTCAAGGTATGTACTCATTGAAAAAACTTATCAAGCGTCTAGATCTATCTCTATAGATCTTGAAGCTCAATATGTAAGCAGCTTCACCGAAGTCTTTCTTTGAAAAAAAACTCCTTTCAAATACTCCTTTATGCTTTACAGAATAATTCTACATTATTTCCGATCAACAATATGTCATTCACATATACTTATCAGAAATGTTGTAGTGCTCCCACTCACTTTCTTGTAAATACAGGTTTCACCGCAAGTCTGTATAAAACTATGTGCTTTGATCAACTTATCGAAGCGTATATTCCGACTCCGAGATGCTTGCACCAGTCCATAGATGGATCGCTGGAGTTTGCATATTTTGTTAGCACCTTTAGGATTGACAAAACCTTCTGGTTGCATCGTATACAACTCTTCTTTAGTAAACCCATTAAGGAATGCAGTTTTGTTTATCCATTTGCCAGATTTCATAAAATGCATCAATTGCTAACATGATTCGGACAGACTTTAAGCATAGATACGAGTGAGAAAATCTCATCGTAGTCAACACCTTGAACTTGTCGAAAACCTTTTGCGATAATTCTAGCTTTGTAGATAGTAACACTACTATCAGCGTCCGTCTTCCTCTTGAAGATCCATTTATTTTCTATGGCTTGCCGATCATTGGGCAAATCCATCAAAGTCCATACTTTGTTCTCATACATGGATCACATCTCAGATTTCATGGCCTCAGACCATTTCGCGGAATCTGGGCTCATCATCGCTTCCTCATAGTTCGCAAGTTCGTCATGGTCTAGTAACATAACTTCCAGAACAGGATTACCGTACCACTCCGGTGCGGATCTCACTCTGGTTTACCTACGAGATTTGGTAGTAACTTGATCTGAAGTTACATGATCATCATCATTAGCTTCCTCACTAATTGGTGTAGTAGTCATAGGAACAGATTTCTGTGATGAACTACTTTCCAATAAGGGAGCAGGTACAGTTACCTCATCAAGTTCTACTTTCCTCCCACTCACTTCTTTCTAGAGAAACTCCTTCTCTAGAAAGGATCCATTCTTAGCAACGAATGTCTTGCCTTCGGATCTGTGATAGAAGGTGTACCCAACTGTCTCCTTTGGGTATCTTATGAAGACATATTTCTCCGATTTGAGTTTGAGCTTATCGAGATGAAACTTTTTCACATAAGCATCGCAACTTCAAACTTTAAGAAACGACAGCTTAGGTTTCTTGCCAAACCATAGTTCACACGGTGTCGTCTCAACGGATTTAGATGGTGCCCTATTTAACGTGAATGCAACTGTCTCTAATGCATAACCCCAAAACGATAGTGGTAGATCGGTAAGATACATCATAGATTGCACTATATCCAATAAAGTACGGTTATGACGTTCGGACACACCATTATGCTGTGGTGTTCCAGGTGGCGTGCGTAGTGAAACTATTTCACATTGTTTTAACTGAAGACCAAACTCGTAACTCAAATATTTTACCTCTGCGATCATATCGTAGAAACTTTTATTTTCTTGTCACAATGATTTTCCACTTCACTCTAAAATTCTTTGAACTGTTCAAATGTTTCAGACTTATGTTTCATCAAGTAGATATCCCCATATCTGCTCAAATCATCTTGTGAAGGTCAGAAAATAATGATACCTGCTGTAAGCCTTAATATTCATCGGACCACATACATCAGTATGTATGATTTCCAACAAGTCTGTTGCTTGCTTCATTGTTCCGGAGAACGGCATTTTAGTCATCTTGCCCATAAGGCATGGTTCGTAAGCATCAAGTGATTCATAATCAAGTGATTCCAAAATCCCATCAGCATGGAGTTTCTTCATGCGCTTTACACCAATATGACCTAAACGGCAGTGCCACAAATAAGTTGCACTATCATTATTAACTTCGCATCTTTTGGTTTCAATATTATGAATATGTGTATCACTAAGATCGAGATCCAATGAACTATTTTCATTGGGTGTGTAACCATATAAGGTTTTATTCATGTAAACAGAACAACAATTTATTCTTTTACTTAAATGAATAATCGTATTACAATAAACATGATCAAATCATATTCATGCTCAACGCAAACACCAAATAACACTTATTTAGGTTCAACACTAATCCCGAAAGTATAAAGAGTGTGCGATGATGATCATATTGTTGGAAATATGCCCTAGAGGCAATAATAAAAGCATTATTATTATATTTCCTTGTTCATGGTAATTGTCTTTATTCATGCTATAATTGTGTTATCCGGAAATCGTAATACATGTGTGAATAACAGACACCAACATGTCCCTAGTAAGCCTCTAGTTGACTAGCTCGTTAATCAACAGATAGTCATGGTTTCCTGGCTATGGACATAAGATGTCATTGATAACGAGATCACATCATTAGGAGAATGATGTGATGGACAAGACCCAATCCTAAACATAGCATAAAGATCGTATAGTTCGTTTGCTAGAGTTTTGCAATGTCAAGTATCTTTTCCTTAGACCATGAGATCGTGTAACTCCCGGATACCGTAGGAGTGCTTTGGGTGTACCAAACGTCACAACGTAACTGGGTGACTATAAAGGTATACTACGGGTATCTCCGAAAGTGTCTGTTGGGTTGACACGGATCAAGACTCGGATTTGTCACTCCGTATGACGGAGAGGTATCACTGGGCCCACTCGGTAATGCATCATCATAATGAGCTCAAACTGACCAAGTGTTTGGTCACGGGATCATGCATTACGGTACGAGTAAAGTGACTTGCCGGTAACGAGATTGAACGAGGTATTGGGATACCGACGATCGAATCTCGGGCAAGTAATATATCGATTGACAAAGGGAATTGCATACGGGGTTGATTGAATCCTCGACATCGTGGTTCATCCGATGAGATCATCGTGGAGCATGTGGGAGCCAACATGGGTATCCAGATCCCGCTGTTGGTTATTGACCGGAGAGTCGTCTCGGTCATGTCTGCTTGTCTCCCGAACCCGTAGGGTCTACACACTTAAGGTTCAGTGACGCTAGGGTTGTGAAGATAAGTATATGCAGTAACCCGAATGTTGTTCGGGGTCCCGGATGAGATCCAGGACGTCACGAGGAGTTCCGGAATGATCCGGAGGTAAAGAATTATATATAGGATGTGCAGTTTCGGCCATCGGGACAAGTTTCGGGGTACCCGGTATTGTACCGGGACCACCGGAAGGGTCCCGGGGGTCCACCGGGTGGGGCCACCTATCCCGGAGGGCCCCATGGGCTGAAATAGGAGGGAACCCAGCCCATAGTGGGCTGGGGCGCCAGCCCCTAGGGGGCCCATGCGGCTAGGGCTAAGGGGAAACCCTAGAGGGGGCGCCCCCCTTGCCTTGGGGAGCAAGCCCCACCCTAGGCCGCCGCCCCCCCCCCCCCCCCCCGTAGTAGATTCCATCTACTAGGGCCGGCGCCCCCCCCCCCATGGCACCCCTATATATAGTGGGGGAGAGGAGGGACTTGACACACCAGCCCCTGGCGCCTCCCTCTCTCCCCGTTACGTCTCTCTTCCTCGTAGTATAGGCGAAGCCCTGCTGCTGCGACGCCCTGCATCCACCACCACACCGTCGTGCTGCTGGATCTTCGTCAACCTCTCCTTTCCCCTTGCTGGATCAAGAAGGAGGAGACGTCTCCCGTCCCGTACGTGTGTTGAACGCGGAGGTGCCGTCCGTTCGGCGCTGGTCATCGGTGATTTGGATCACGTTGTGTACGACTACATCATCCCCGTTCGTTGAACGCTTCCGCACGCGATCTACAAAGGTATGTAGATGCATCTCGTGACTCGTTGCTAGATGAACTCCTAGATGATCTTGGTGAAACGAGTAGGAAAATTTTTGTTTTCTGCAACGTTCTCCAACAATGGTATCAGAGCTAGGTCTATGCGTAGTTCTTCTTGCGCGAGTAGAACACAATTTGTTGTGGGCGTGGATTTGTCAACTTTCTTGCCGCTACTAGTCTTTTCTTGCTTCAGCGGTATTGTGGGATGAAGCGGCCCGGACCAACCTTACACGTACGCTTACGTGAGACCGGTTCCACCGACTAACATGCACTAGTTGCATAAGGTGGCTGGCGGGTGTCTGTCTCTCCTACTTTAGTTGGAGCGGATTCGATGAACAGGGTCCTTATGAAGGGTAAATAGAAGTTGACAAATCACGTTGTGGCTTTCACGTAGGTAAGAAAACGTTCTTGCTAGAACCCTAATTCAGCCACGTAAAATTTGCAACAACAATTAGAGGACGTCTAACTTGTTTTTGCAGCAAGTGGTTTGTGATATGATATGGCCAAAGTTGTGATGAATGATGAATGATCTATATGTGATGTATGAGATGTTCATGCTATTGTAATAGGAATCACGACTTGCATGTCGATGAGTATGACAACCGGCAGGAGCCATAGGAGTTGTCTTTATTCTTTTATATGACCTGCGTGTCATTGAGAAACGCCATGTAAATTACTTTGCTTCATTGCTAAACGCGTTAGCCATAGTAGTAGAAGTAATAATTGGCGAGCAACTTCATGGAGACACGATGATGGAGATCATGATGATGGAGATCATGGTGTCAAGCCGGTGACAAGACGATCATGGAGCCCCAAGATGGAGATCAAAGGAGCTATGTGATAATGGCCATATCATGCCACGTTTATTATTTGATTGCATGTGATGTTTATCATGTTTTGCATCTTGTTTGCTTAGAACGGCGGTAGTAAATAAGATGATCCCTCATAACAATTTCAAGAAGTGTTCTCCCCTAACTGTGCACCATTGCTAAAGTTCGTCGTTTCGAAGCACCACGTGATGATCGGGTGTGATAGATTCTTACGTTCACATACAACGGGTGTAAGACAGTTTTACACATGCAAAACACTTAGGGTTAACTTGACGAGCCTAGCATGTGCATAGACATGGCCTCGGAACACAGAAGACCGAAAGGTCGAGCATGAGTCGTATAGAAGATGCGATCAACATGAAGATGTTCACCGACGTTGACTAGTCCGTCTCACGTGATGATCGGACACGGCCTAGTTAACTAGGATCATGTAATACTTAGATGACTAGAGGGATGTCTAATCTAAGTGGGAGTTCATTATAATTTGATTAGATGAACTTTATTATCATGAACATTAGTCTAAAATATTTTACAATATGTCTTGTAGATCAAATGGCCCACGTAGTCCTCAACTTCAACGCGTTCCTAGAGAAAACCAAGCTGAAAGACGATGGCAGCAACTATACGGACTGGGTCCGGAACCTGAGGATCATCCTCATAGCTGCCAAGAAAGATTATGTCCTACAAGCACCGCTGGGTGACGCACCTGTCCTTCCTGCTGAACAAGACGTTATGAACGCTTGGCAGGCACGTACCGATGACTACTCCCTCGTTCAGTGCGGCATGCTTTACAGTTTAGAACCGGGGCTCCAAAAGCATTTTGAGAGACATGGAGCATATGAGATGTTCGAAGAGCTGAAAATGGTTTTCCAAGCTCATGCCCGGGTCGAGAGATATGAGGTCTCCGACAAGTTCTTCAGCTGTAAGATGGAGGAAAACAGTTATGTCAGTGAGCACATACTCACGATGTCTGGATTACATAACCGCTTGACTCAGCTGGGAGTTAATCTCCCGGATGATGCGGTCATTGACAGAATCCTCCAGTCGCTTCCACCGAGCTACAAGAGCTTTGTGATGAACTTCAATATGCAGGGGATGGAAAAGACCATTCCTGAAGTATTTGCTATGCTGAAATCAGCAGAGGTAGAAGTCAAGAAGGAACATCAAGTGTTCATGGTGAATAAAACCACTAAGTTCAAGAAGGGTAAGGGTAAAAAGAACTTCAAGAAGGACGGCAAGGAAGTTGCCGCGCCCGGCAAGCAAGCTGCCGGGAAGAAGCCAAAGAATGGACCCAAGCCCGAGACTGAGTGTTTTTATTGCAAGGGAAGCGGTCACTGGAAGCAGAATTGCCCCAAGTACTTAGCAGACAAGAAGGCCGGCAAAACAAAAGGTATATGTGATATACATGTAATTGATGTGTACCTTACCAGTAGTCGTAGTAGCTCTTGGGTATTTGATACCGGTGCAGTTGCTCACATTTGTAACTCACAACAGGAACTACGGAATAGGCGAAGACTGGCAAAGGACGAGGTGACGATGCGCGTCGGGAATGGTTCCAAAGTCGATGTGATCGCCGTCGGCACGCTGCCTCTTCATTTACCTACGGGATTAGTTTTAAACCTCAATAATTGTTATTTAGTACCAGCTTTGAGCATGAACATTGTATCGGGATCTCGTTTAATACGAGATGGCTACTCATTTAAATCCGAGAATAATGGTTGTTCTATTTATATGAGAGATATGTTTTATGGTCATGCTCCTATGGTGAATGGTTTATTCTTTATGAATCTCGAACGTAATGCTACACATGTTCATAGTGTGAGTACCAAAAGATGTAAGGTTGATAACGATAGTCCCACATACTTGTGGCACTGCCGCCTTGGTCACATAGGTGTCAAACGCATGAAGAAGCTCCATGCAGATGGACTTTTAGAGTCTCTTGATTATGAATCATTTGACACGTGCGAACCATGCCTTATGGGTAAAATGACCAAGACTCCGTTCTCAGGAACAATGGAGCGAGCAACCAACTTATTGGAAATCATACATACTGATGTGTGCGGTCCAATGAGTGTTGAGGCCCGCGGCGGCTATCGTTATGTTCTCACTCTCACTGATGATTTGAGTAGATATGGATATATTTACTTAATGAAACACAAGTCTGAAACCTTTGAAAAGTTCAAGGAATTTCAGAGTGAGGTTGAGAATCAACGTGACAGGAAAATCAAGTTTCTACGATGAGATCGTGGAGGAGAATACTTGAGTCACGAATTTGGCACACACTTAAGAAAATGTGGAATAGTTTCACAGCTCATGCCGCCTGGAACACCTCAGCGTAACGGTGTGTCCGAACATCGTAATCGCACTCTATTAGATATGGTGCGGTCTATGATGTCTCTTGCCGATTTACCACTATCTTTTTGGGGCTATGCTTTAGAGACTGCTGCATTCACTTTAAATAGGGCTCCGTCAAAATCCGTTGAGACGACACCGTTTGAATTATGGTTTGGAAAGAAACCTAAGTTGTCGTTTCTGAAAGTTTGGGGATGCGATGCTTATGTCAAGAAACTTCAACCTGAAAAGCTCGAACCCAAGTCGGAAAAATGCGTCTTCATAGGATACCCAAAAGAAACTATTGGGTATACCTTCTACCTCAGATCCGAAGGCAAGATCTTTGTTGCCAAGAATGGATCCTTTCTAGAGAAAGAGTTTCTCTCGAAAGAAGTAAGTGGGAGGAAAATAGAACTTGATGAAGTATTACCTCTTGAACCGGAAAATGGCGCAACTCAAGAAAATGTTCCTGAGGTGCCTACACCGACTGGAGAGGAAGTTAATGATGATGATCATGAAACTTCTGATCAAGTTACTACTGAAATTCGAAGGTCCACAAGGACACGTTCCGCACCAGAGTGGTACGGCAACCCTGTCTTGGAAATCATGTTGTTAGACAACAGTGAACCTTCGAACTATGAAGAAGCGATGGCGGGCCCGGATTCCGACAAATGGCTAGAAGCCATGAAATCCGAGATAGGATCCATGTATGAAAACGAAGTATGGACTTTGACTGACTTGCCCATTGAACGGCGAGCCATAGAGAATTAATGGATCTTTAAGAAGAAGACAGACGCGGATGGTAATGTGACCATCTATAAAGCTCGGCTTGTCGCTAAAGGTTATCGACAAGTTCAAGGGGTTGACTACGATGAGACTTTCTCACCGGTAGCGAAGCTGAAGTCTGTCCGAATCATGTTAGCAATTGCCGCATTTTACGATTATGAAATATGGCAAATGGACGTCAAAACGGCATTCCTTAATGGTTTCCTTAAGGAAGAATTGTATATGATGCAGCCGGAAGGTTTTGTCGATCCTAAGAATGCTGACAAAGTGTGCAAGTTCCAACGCTCGATTTATGGGCTGGTGCAAGCATCTCGGAGTTGGAACATTCGCTTTGATGAGATGATCAAAGCGTTTGGGTTTACGCAGACTTATGGAGAAGCCTGTGTTTACAAGAAAGTGAGTGGGAGCTCTGTAGCATTTCTCATATTATATGTAGATGACATACTTTTGATGGGAAATGATATAGAACTTTTGGACATCATCAAGGCCTACTTGAATAAGAGTTTTTCAATGAAGGACCTTGGAGAAGCTGCTTATATATTAGGCATCAAGATCTATAGAGATAGATCGAGACGCCTCATAGGTCTTTCACAAAGCACATACCTTGATAAGATATTGAAGAAGTTCAATATGGATCAATCTAAGAAGGGGTTCTTGCCTGTGTTACAAGGTATGAAATTGAGCTCGGCTCAAAGTCCGACCACGGCGAAGAAATAGAAGAGATGAGTGTCATCCCCTATGCCTCAGCCATAGGTTCTATTATGCATGCCATGCTGTGTACCAGACCTGATGTAAACCTTGCCGTAAGTTTGGTAGGAAGGTACCAAAGTAATCCCGGCAAGGAACACTGGACAGCGGTCAAGAATATCCTGAAGTACCTGAAAAGGACTAAGAAGATGTTTCTCGTTTATGGAGGTGACGAAGAGCTCGTCGTAAAGGGTTACGTCGACACTAGCTTCGACACAGATCTGGATGACTCAAAGTCACAAACCGGATACGTGTATATTTTGAATGGTGGGGCAGTAAGCTGGTGCAGTTGCAAGCAGAGCGTCGTGGCGGGATCTACATGTGAAGCGGAGTACATGGCAGCCTCGGAGGCAGCACATGAAGCAATCTGGGTGAAGGAGTTCATCACCGACCTCGGAGTCATACCCAATGCGTCGGGGCCGATCAAGCTCTTCTGTGACAACACTGGAGCTATTGCACTTGCCAAGGAGCCCAGGTTTCACAAGAAGACAAGGCATATCAAGCGTCGCTTCAACTCCATCCGTGAAAATGTTCAGGATGGAGACATAGATATTTGTAAAGTACATACGGACCTGAATGTAGCAGATCCGTTGACTAAACCTCTCCCTAGGGCAAAACATGATCAACACCAGAATTCCATGGGTGTTCGATTCATCACAATGTAACTAGATTATTGACTCTAGTGCAAGTGGGAGACTGTTGGAAATATGCCCTAGAGGCAATAATAAAAGCATTATTATTATATTTCCTTGTTTATGGTAATTGTCTTTATTCATGCTATAATTGTGTTATCCGGAAATCGTAATACATGTGTGAATAACAGACACCAACATGTCCCTAGTAAGCCTCTAGTTGACTAGCTTGTTAATCAACAGATAGTCATGGTTTCCTGGCTATGGACATAAGATGTCATTGATAATGAGATCACATCATTAGGAGAATGATGTGATGGACAAGACCCAATCCTAAACATAGCATAAAGATCGTATAGTTCGTTTGCTAGAGTTTTGCAATGTCAAGTATCTTTTCCTTAGACCATGAGATCATGTAACTCCTGGATACCGTAGGAGTGCTTTGGGTGTACCAAACGTCACAACGTAACTGGGTGACTATAAAGGTATACTACGGGTATCTCCGAAAGTGTCTGTTGGGTTGACACGGATCAAGACTGGGATTTGTCACTCCGTATGACGGAGAGGTATCACTGGGCCCACTCGGTAATGCATCATCATAATGAGCTCAAACTGACCAAGTGTCTGGTCACGGGATCATGCATTACGGTACGAGTAAAGTGACTTGCCGGTAACGAGATTGAACGAGGTATTGGGATACCGACGATCGAATCTCGGGCAAGTAATATATCGATTGACAAAGGGAATTGCATACGGGGTTGATTGAATCCTCGACATCGTGGTTCATCCGATGAGATCATCGTGGAGCATGTGGGAGCCAACATGGGTATCCAGATCCCGCTGTTGGTTATTGACCGGAGAGTCGTCTCGGTCATGTCTGCTTGTCTCCCGAACCCGTAGGGTCTACACACTTAAGGTTCAGTGACGCTAGGGTTGTGAAGATAAGTATATGCAGTAACCCGAATGTTGTTCGGGGTCCCGGATGAGATCCAGGACGTCACGAGGAGTTCCGGAATGGTCCGGAGGTAAAGAATTATATATATGATGTGCAGTTTCGGCCATCGGGACAAGTTTCGGGGTACCCGGTATTGTACCGGGACCACCGGAAGGGTCCCGGGGGTCCACCGGGTGGGGCCACCTATCCCGGAGGGCCCCATGGGCTGAAATAGGAGGGAACCCAGCCCATAGTGGGCTGGGGCGCCAGCCCCTAGGGGGCCCATGCGGCTAGGGCTAAGGGGAAACCCTAGAGGGGGCGCCCCCCTTGCCTTGGGGAGCAAGCCCCACCCTAGGCCGCCGCCCCCCCCCCCCCCCTAGTAGATTCCATCTACTAGGGCCGCCCCCCCCATGGCACCCCTATATATAGTGGGGGAGAGGAGGGACTTGACACACCAGCCCCTGGCGCCTCCCTCTCTCCCCGTTACGTCTCTCTTCCTCGTAGTATAGGCGAAGCCCTGCTGCTGCGACGCCCTGCATCCACCACCACGCCGTCGTGCTGCTGGATCTTCGTCAACCTCTCCTTTCCCCTTGCTGGATCAAGAAGGAGGAGACGTCTCCCGTCCCGTACGTGTGTTGAACGCGGAGGTGCCGTCCGTTCGGCGCTGGTCATCGGTGATTTGGATCACGTTGTGTACGACTACATCATCCCCGTTCGTTGAACGCTTCCGCACGCGATCTACAAAGGTATGTAGATGCATCTCGTGACTCGTTGCTAGATGAACTCCTAGATGATCTTGGTGAAACGAGTAGGAAAATTTTTGTTTTCTGCAACGTTCTCCAACACATATCAATCTTGGAACCACTTCCAACACACATCGTCACTTCACCCTTAACTAGTCTCTGTTCATTCTACAACTCCTGTTTCGAGTTACTACTCTTAGCAACTGAACTAGCATCAAATACTGAGGGGTTGCTATAAACACTAGTAAAGTACACATCAATAACATGTATATCAAATATACTTATGTTCACTTTGCCATCCTTCTTATCCGCCAATCACTTGGGGTAGTTCCGCTTCCAGTGACCAGTCCCTTTGCAGTAGAAGCACTTAGTCTCAGGCTTAGGATCAGACTTGGGCTTCTTCACTTGAGCAGCAACTTGCTTGCCGTTCTTCTTGAAGTTCCCCTTCTTCCCTTTGCCCTTTTCTTGAAACTAGTGGTCTTGTCAACCATCAACACTTGATGTTTTTCTTGATTTCTACCTTCGTTGATTTCAGCATCACGAAGAGCTTGGGAGTTGTTTCCGTTATCCCTTGCATATTATAGTTCATCACGAAGTTCTACTAACTTGGTGATGGTGACTAGAGAATTCTGTCAGTCACTATCTTATCTGGAAGATTAACTCCCACTTGATTCAGGCGATTGTAGTACCCAGACAATCTGAGCACATGCTCACTAGTTGAGCGATTCTCCTCCATCTTTTAGCTATAGAACTTGTTGGAGACTTCATATCTCTCAACTCGGGTATTTGCTTGAAATATTAACTTCAACTCCTGGAACATCTCATATGGTCCATGACGTTCAAAACGTCTTTGAAGTCCCGATTCTAAGCCATTAAGCATGGTGCACTAAACTATCAAGTAGTCATCATATTGAGCTAGCCAAACGTTCATAAGGTCTACATCTGCTCCTGCAATAGGTCTGTCACCTAGCGGTGCATCAAGGACATAATTCTTCTGTGCAGCAATGAGGATAAACCTCAGATCACGGATCCAATCCGCATCATTGCTACTAACATCTTTCAACACAATTTTCTCTAGGAACACATCAAAAATAAACACAGGGAAGCAACAACGCGAGCTTATTGATCTACAACATAATTTGCAAAATACTACCAGGACTAAGTTTATGATAAATTTAAGTTCAATTTAATCATATTACTTAAGAACTCCCACTTAGATAGACATCCCTCTAATCCTCTAAGTGATTACGTGATCCAAATCAACTAAACCATAACCGATCATCACGTGAGATGGAGTAGTTTTCAATGGTGAACATCGTTATGTTGATCATATCTACTATATAATTCATGCTCGACCTTTCGGTCTCCGTGTTCCGAGGCCATATCTGCATATGCTAGGCTCATCAAGTTTAACCTGAGTATTCTGCGTGTGCAAAACTGGCTTGCACCCGTTGTAGATGGACGCAGAGCTTATCACACCCGATCATCACGTGGTGTCTGGGCACGATGAACTTTGGCAACGGTGCATACTCAGGGAGAATGCTTCTTGATAATTTAGTGAGAGATCATCTTATAATGCTACCGTCAATCAAAGCAATATAAGATGCATAAAAGGATAAACATCACATGCAATCAATATAAGTGATATGATATGGCCATCATCATCTTGTGCTTGTGATCTCCATCTCCGAAGCACCGTCATGATCACCATCGTCACCGGCGCGACACCTTGATCTCCATCGTAGCATCGTTGTCGTCTCGCCAATCTTATGCTTCCACGACTATCACTACCGCTTAGTAATAAAGTAAAGCATTACATTGCGATTGCATTGCATACAATAAAGCGACAACCATATGGCTCCCGCCAGTTGCCGATAACTTGGTTACAAAACATGATCATCTCATACAATAAAATTTAGCATCATGCCTTGACCATATCACATCACAACATGCCCTGCAAAAACAAGTTAAACGTCCTCTACTTTGTTGTTGCAAGTTTTACGTGGCTGCTTCGGGCTTAAGCAAGAACTCATCTCACCTACGCATCAAAACGACAACGATAGTTTGTCAAATAGACTCCGTTTTAACCTTCTCAAGGACCGGGCGTAGCCATACTCGGTTCAACTAAAGTTGGAGAGACAGTCGCCCGCAAGCCATCTATGTGCAAAGCACGTCGAGGGAACCGGTCTCGCGTAAGCGTACGCGTAAGGTTGGTCCGGGTCGTCTCGTCCAACAATACAGCCAAACCAAAGTATGACATGCTGGTAGGCAGTATGACTTGTATCGCCCACAACTCACTTGTGTTCTACTCGTTTAAATAACATCAAACCATAAAACCTAGGCTCTGATACCACTGTTGGGGAACGTAGTAATTTCAAAAAATTTCCTACGCACACGCAAGATCATGGTGATGCATAGCAACGAGGGGGAGAGTCTGATCTACGTACCCTTGTAGATCATAACGGAAGCGTTGACACAACGTAGAGGAAGTAGTCGTACGTCTTCTTCCCGATCCGACCGATCCAAGCACCGTTACTCCGGCACCTCCGAGTTCTTAGCACACGTACAGCTCGATGACGATCCCCGGGCTCCGATCCAGCAAAGCTTCGGGGAGGAGTTCCGTCAGCACGACGGCGTGGTGACGATCTTGATGTACTAACGACGCAGGGCTTCGCCTAAGCACTACAACGATATGATCGAGGTGGAATTTGGTGGCAGGGGGCACCACACACGGCTAAGGAACAATCTCAATGATCAACTTGTGTGTTATGGGGTGCCCCTGCCTCCGTATATAAAGGAGCAAGGGGGAGGGGGCGGACGGCCTAGGAGGAGGCGCGCCAAGGGGAGTCCTACTCCCACCGGGAGTAGGACTCCCTCCTTCCTTGTTGGAGTAGGAGAAGGGGAAAGAGGGGGAGAGGAATAAGGAAAAGGGGGCTGCGCCCCTTGTCCAATTCGGACCAGAGGGGGGGCGCAGGCCTCCTTCCTTTTGGCCTCTCTCCTCTATTCCCGTATGGCCCAATAAGGCCCATATACTTCCCGGTGAATTCCCGTAACTCTCCGGTACTCCGAAAAATACCCGAATCACTCGGAACCTTTCCGAAGTCCGAATATAGTCGTCCAATATATCGATCTTTACGTCTCGACCATTTCGAGACTCCTCGTCATGTCCCCGATCTCATCCGGGACTCTGAACTTCTTCGGTACATCAAAACTCATAAACTCATAATATAACTGTCATCAAAACCTTAAGCGTGCGGACCCTACGGTTCGAGAACAATGTAGACATGACCGAGACACGTCTCCAGTCAATAACCAATAGCGGGACCTGGATGCCCATATTGGCTCCTACATATTCTACGAATATCTTTATCAGTCAGACCGCATAACAACATACGTTGTTCCCTTTGTCATCGGTATGTTACTTGCCCGAGATTCGATTGTCGGTATCCAATACCTAGTTCAATCTCGTTACCGGCAAGTCTCTTTACTTGTTCCGTAATACATCATCTCACAACTAACACATTAGTTATAATGCTTGCAAGGCTTATGTGATGTGCATTACCGAGAGGGCCCAGAGATACCTCTCCGACAATCGGAGTGACAAATCCTAATCTCGAAATACGCCAACCCAACATCTACCTTTGGAGACACCTGTAATGCTCCTTTATAATCACCCAGTTACGTTGTGACCTTTGGTAGCACCCAAAGTGTTCCTCCGGCAAACGGGAGTTGCATAATCTCATAGTCATAGGAACATGTATAAGTCATGAAGAAAGCAATAGCAACATACTAAACGAACGGGTGCTAAGCTGATGGAATGGGTCATGTCAATCAGATCATTCAACTAATGATGTGATCCCGTTAATCAAATAACAACTCTTTGTCCATGGTTAGGAAACATAACCATCTTTGATTAACGAGCTAGTCAAGTAGAGGCATACTAGTGACACTCTGTTTGTCTATGTATTCACACATGTATTATGTTTTCGGTTAATACAATTCTAGCATGAATAATAAACATTTATCATGATATAAGGAAATAAATAATAACTTTATTATTGCCTCTAGGGCATATTTCCTTCAGGTGCGCCATCTAGAAAAAGATGAGGGAGTCCGGCTATCTAGCGGCACCGGCCATGTCTCCTTTTATTCCTCTATGAATAGTGCATCGCGATGATAAGTCCCGAGCGCTCTCCTCTCCCTTTCCCCTCCCTCGCTTCCTCCTCCCTCGCCCGTAGAACCCTAGCCGCCTCCTCTCCTCTTCCCTAGCCGCCTCCTCTCCTCTCCCCAGCTGCACCTCCTCGAACCCTACCCGCCTCCTCCATCCGCCCCGCTTGCCTCCCTCTCCACTGCGCCCTGGCTCCTCCCCTTCTGCCCTGCTCTCCACCGTGCCGCCTCCTCCTCCCCTTCACTGTTCCCTCCAGCGGCAGGCACAGGGAGACGACGGCGGCGCTCGATTTGATCCGCCCCGCTCCCCCCTCTCCACTACGCCTCGGCCTCGGCCGCCCCGTGCTCTGCTGGCGCCCGTCGGCCTCGGCAGGAGGAGCTTGCCCTCGGGACAGGAGGAGGGGAGCAGCAGGATACAGGAGCATGGTCTTCTTCTCGCGCTGCAGCCGCCTTCCTTGTCCTGGTCGAGGAGGAGGAGGAGCAGGAGGGGCGCACCCAGCCACCAAGGTAGTCGTCGTCGAGGGTTTCTTACACCTAAACCTCGACCTCCATGACGGCAAGTTCAAGGTGCCCCCCCCTTCTCAGTTTGGTTCTTTTCGGCAGCTGTGGATGTGGTTTCCCCCTCACGCCTCCCTGTTTACTCTGTTTTGTTGGTGGATGCAGGGAAGGAGAGGAGAATGACGCCCGGCCATGGAGAGGAATAGCAGCAGCTCAAGGTCTTTTCTCCTCCACGCCTCCCTATGCCCCTCTCTTGTTTCTGTGTGCTGTTTTGTTCAAGGTTTGCTGTTTTGTTTGCTCCTATGGATGCTAATGTGGCTGCCATATCTGTGCCAAGCAGTGCCTGCTTGTATGACTTGTTGTATTCATCATTATTATAACACAGGTCAAGATTAATAAGGCTTAGGAGCATTATATTTGAGTTTCATGAAGGGTACTTGGTGCTTTTACTATGTTATGCACTTGATGCCAACTGAAGATTTAAGACTCGTGAATATGCTGAACGGTAGAAAACTATGCTACAAAGAAATGATGTAAGCTTCAAAAAGGTTGGTGCGCCATCTAGAAAAAGATGAGGGAGTCCGGCTATCTAGCGGCACCGGCCACGTCTCCTTTTATTCCTCTATGAATAGTGCCTCGCGATGATAAGTCCCGAGCGCTCTCTTCTCCCTTTCCCCTCGCTCGCTTCCTCCTCCCTCGCCCGCAGAACCCTAGCCACCTCCTCTCCTCTACCCTAGCCGCCTCCTCTCCTCTCCCCAGCTGCACCTCCTCGAACCCTACCCGCCTCCTCCTCCATCCGCCCCGCTCGCCTCCCTCTCCACTGCGCCCCGGCTCCTCCCCTTCTGCCCTGCTCTCCACCGTGCCGCCTCCTCCTCCCCTTCACTGTTCCCTCCAACGGCAGGCACAGGGAGACGACGGCGGCGCTCGATTTGATCCGCCCCGCTCCCCCCCCTCCACTACGCCTCGGCCTCGGCCGCCCCGTGCTCTGCCGGCGCCCGTCGGCCTCGGCAGGAGGAGCTTGCCCTCGGGACAGGAGGAGGGGAGCAGCAGGATACAAGAGCATGGTCTTCTTCTCACGCTGCTGCCGCCTTCCTTGTCCTGGTCGAGGAGGAGGAGGAGCAGGAGGGGCGCACCCAGCCACCAAGGTAGTCACCGTTGAGGGTTTCTTACACCTAAACCTCGACCTCCACGACGCCAAGTTCAAGGTGCTCCCCCCCCCCTCTCTGTTTGGTTCTTTTCGGCAGCCGTGGATGTGGTTTCCCCCTCACGCCTCCCTGTTTACTCTGTTTTGTTGGTGGATGCAGGGAAGGAGAGGAGAATGACGCCCAGCCATGGAGAGGAATAGCAGCAGCTCAAAGGTCTTTTCTCCTCCACGCCTCCCTATGCCCCTCTCTTGTTTCTGCGTGCTGTTTTGTTCAAGGTTTGTTGTTTTGTTTGCTCCTACGGATGCTAAGGTATGACTTGTTGTATTCATCGTTATTATAACGTCGGTCAAGATTAATAAGGCTTAGGAGCATTATATTTGAGTGTCATGAAGGGTACTTGGTGCTTTTACTATGTTACGCACTTGATGCCAACTGAAGATTTAAGACTCGTGAATACGCTGAACGGTAGAAAACTGTGCTACAAAGAAATGATGTAAGCTTCAAAAAGGTTGGTGCGCCATCTAGAAAAAGATGAGGGAGTCCGGCTATCTAGCGGCACCGGCCACGTCTCCTTTTATTCCTCTATGAATAGTGCCTCGCGATGATAAGTCCCGAGCGCTCTCCTCTCCCTTTCCCCTCGCTCGCTTCCTCCTCCCTCGCCCGTAGAACCCTAGCCGCCTCCTCTCCTCTCCCCTAGCCGCCTCCTCTCCTCTCCCCAGCTGCACCTCCTCGAACCCTACCCGCCTCCTCCTCCATCTGCCCCGCTCGCCTCCCTCTCCACTGCGCCCCGGCTCCTCCCCTTCTGCCCTGCTCTCCACCGTGCTGCCTCCTCCTCCCCTTCACTGTTCCCTCCAGCGGCAGGCACAGGGAGACGACGACGGCGCTCGATTTGATCCGCCCCGCTCCCCCCTCTCCACTACGCCTCGGTCTCGGCCGCCCCGTGCTCTGTCGGCGCCCGTCGACCTCGACAGGAGGAGCTTGCCCTCGGGACAGGAGGAGGGGAGCAGCAGGATACAGGAGCATGGTCTTCTTCTCGCGCTGCTGCCGCCTTCCTTGTCCTGGTCGAGGAGGAGGAGGAGCAGGAGGGGCGCACCCAGCCACCAAGGTAGTCGCCGTCGAGGGTTTCTTACACCTAAACCTCGACCTCCACAACGCCAAGTTCAAGGTGCCCCCCCCCCCCTCTCTCTGTTTGGTTCTTTTCGGCAGCCGTGGATGTGGTTTCCCCCTCACGCCTCCTTGTTTACTCTGTTTTGTTGGTGGATGCAGGGAAGGAGAGGAGAATGACGCCCAGCCATGGAGAGGAATAGCAGCAGCTCAAGGTCTTTTCTCCTCCACGCCTCCCTATGGCCCTCTCTTGTTTCTGCGTGCTGTTTTGTTCAAGGTTTGCTGTTTTGTTTGCTCCTACAGATGCTAATGTGGCTGCCATATCTGTGCCAAGTAGTGCTTGCTTGTATGACTTGTTGTATTCATCGTTATTATAACGTCGGTCAAGATTAATAAGGCTTAGGAGCATTATATTTGAGTGTCATGAAGGGTACTTGGTGCTTTTACTATGTTACGCACTTGATGCCAACTGAAGATTTAAGACTCGTGAATATGCTGAACGGTAGAAAACTGTGCTACAAAGAAATGATGTAAGCTTCAAAAAGGTTGGTGCGCCATCTAGAAAATGGAAACAGAAACATATTATATACTTTTTGTATGCCAATCTGCCTCTAAACCAGCTAGAGACATCCTTTGCTTGTTGACAAAAAAATGTTCCAGCACATTTTCTCCCACCATCTTGTTTCTGCAAAAAAATGAAGCAAGACAAGCCGGAGAAGCTCGCACCGACATCCAATTTCTTGTACCACTCTAACTGAGCCGAGGTGATGTTTTATTTCCACAAAACTTCTCTGCTCGTCGATGCCATGTACAGAAAATTGCCTACCATTTTTGCTTGTTGACGAAAAATAATAATTATATGTCCCAATTGGATATGTATATGTTTTAGCTTGCTAAGTTGAAATGCATTATCCTATTCTGTGTGGGGCATGGAACCGACAAGACATGTGCAGCAGATTAGCATCTTTATTTATTAACAAAGTTAAACATGTCCGTTGGATGCCTATATATGTTTTAAGGAGTGGGATCTGCTGCTGAATTCCAGTTTAGGATGACCATCACTGTCGATACTATGCTTTGTCTTGTCATGTATGGATCAAAACAAAGATGGATGCCTTCCTTTTGTGGTTTCTCTTATGCTGTAATGTAAATTCTTGGTGACAAATACAGCGCCTCATGTGTGTGGTTGGGTGATATCTCTGCTTTCCCTTGAGGTCCTGTACAAGGCATGTTGAATTGTGTCCTAATTTTTGTCAAATTCAGTCCTGTTGCATGATGCGCATGTGGCTGATGGTCACATGCTAGCTTATGCTGTTTTGCTACAGAATGTCATTTCAGTTTGTACCTCATCATCCCCTTTCCCAATATCCTCGAGTAGTTTGCCGGTTGTGTTGAAAAAGTAAAGAGAAGCGAACTGGTTGTATCCTTTTCACAGGCAGTATAAAGAATTGTGATTATCAATTTACAGATTTTGGTTCAAATTTGATCATGCCTGTGTTGAGAATTGGTTGTAACCTGTAGAATCATGTCTCTGTTCAGCTACCCTTTTATTGCCTTTTTTGGTTCTATTCAGCAAGTATGCCTACAGTTCAACCGTCGGCATAGGTAGGCGCTAGAAGGTAGAAGGCTTCGACACATGTACCGCCTATGCCTATGGTTTAACCGTCGGTGTAGATAGAATCTATGCCGACGGTTAACTGTAGGCATAGGTAGTACACGTGTCGAAACCTGATAGGTGGGCATTGGTGTACGACACTTGACGGACATGCCGTCAATTTTTTTGCTGACGGTTAAATACGCCGACGGTCACTGTAGGCATAGATTCTCTGTGCCGACGGGTTTTGTATGACGACGGGGAGGGGGGGTATACTGACGCTATCGTTGCCGACGGTGGTTCGCATATGTGTACTTGCTTGAGAATGGAATAATCTCATAATTCTATCGAAAACAAAACTTAGTTATTTCATCATACATAATGTTTAACCATATCCACTTTAGCAGCCAGAAGCACCCCCCCCTCCAACTTCTGACTTTGAACCATGTGCCCTGTTTCGACCAGCACGGCTTGATGATATTATGCAATTATTTGGTATGAAGAATATGTTGATAAAGTATTTTTTTTCTTTACTGTGTTTAGTTTAGAGGTACAGATACTCTTGTCATTCTGCTCTAATCTGGTCAACCGATTTCCTGAAGGAATTTGACCATCTTATATGTTTTTTATGATTTTTGTTGGATACCTGCTTAGTTGGAAGAGCTTTTAACCCATCTTTTATTGCTTGCAGGTGTAGATGTTGGATTCCTCTTGGTATGTTAAACAGGAAGTGGCATCCAGCACTACTATTTTAAGATGGCTTGATCAGTAACAGAAAAATACCATAGATGGGAAGGCAATTATTGTATGGAGAGCATGGTACCCCTTATCTTCCTATTTTGTTCCTTTCTTAAACTGTTACTTAGAGGCATTATTTATAACAAAAGAATTAGGACATGCATTGAAGATTTAATATCCTTATCATGCGACATGGAGGCCCTTAAGTTTACATTTGGGTGTTAATTAATAAACTTGCATTTGTTAGCTATAATCATTTCATTTTTTCCACGTACATGATGATGATGTTCAGTAGGATTGTCAGTTTCACATCCTAGAGGTGTTCATTGTAATGTAAGGTTTAAGGAGATCTAATCTTGGGCATATAAATGTAAGAGCACAACTTTGTACTTGAATACTTACTGTGTTTTTACTTTTTACATGTTGGTGTATCTAAGAAAGTAAATTTATTTGCAGTCTTCAAATGGTCTGACATTTAGTTTTGAGGAATGATAAAGCATGAATTTGGCCACATTTTGGGGGAAGGAGGGTTATAGTCTTTATAATCTAATCTTAGCTTTACAGCTTTGTGATTTGTTGACGAAATGTAGCTCGATGTAGTTTTGGATGTATTAGGACTGGGATTATCATCCATACTCATTTTCTTTCTCTATATTTTTTCTTGTTCATATCTGTAAAACATTGTGCTGGTCATGATTGATTTGAGTATCATGATTTTGTAAATTAGATGTAGATGCATGCTAGAGACTTCATATTGTTTTATTATTGTCATAGTGATTAACAGAACATTGAATGGAATACATTTCTGTATTTTTCCCTGCAGGAAACTTATGGTGCTATGATAATTTGAATGTAATAAGCAATTCCTCTCTGCGTACGCAATTCCTCTCTGCGTGTGTGCTTGTATGTCTTTCCTGCTTTATTATCAGTATATGGAATGGCTATATTTCCTTCAATGTTTGTACCTAGCTGCATTGAAAATATTAGTTAACTACAAGACCTTATTTTTGTGGGTGAAGAATAGATGCACACTTGCTCTTTTCTTGTTTTCGACGGGTTGCCAGATTATCTATAGAGAGATACACATATAGGTTAAGCTATGACACATTTGTTGCTTTACACTATCTTATCCAGTTTATTTGACATGTGTTTGAAATGTATATTTAGCATAATGATAATACTGCATTTCCTTAGGGACCTTAGTTTTGGTTCTGTCCTTGCTCGTATTATAAGTAAAATATGAACACTTCATGTCTCTAACCGGTTCATGATCAAAGGAAGATGCATGAACACTTCGTGTCTCCAACCAGTTTAGATCATAGGAAACTATGGCACAATGCATTGCCAAATTTTCTTGTTAGAGCTCACTGAAAATATTTGTTCTCACCTACGGTAATGCCTTTCGGTTAAACTAGGAATAGTTTCATTATTGAAAGCTTTCATCCACATATATGGTCGTAAGGGGCGGTGTATTTATTTTGCTTCATTCATTTTTTTGGTCTATTTATTTTTTTGCAGAAAACCATCTATGGTATGCTTTGATGATTTTATTTGATTCAGTACAAGAAAAATTGGAAGCAGTAGCAAACCAGCCATGAAAAGCTTGAGAGAACTATGCAAACCACAAGAAATGATGCGCTCCTGTCATTTTGCCATGATCTTGTGGCCCAGTTTCAAGATTTTATGGACTAATGTTAGCTACTTGCTTCTTTAGCTGATCTAAATAAGACCAAGCTCTATGTGTGGTTTATCCTCTTAAAATTGTTACTACGGGGATGAACTGATCCCATGCCTTTGTTTTGGCCTATAAACCTACCATGCAATGTCATATATAACGCCGTGTATTAACAACATACCTAAATATATGTTCCCTTATGCTTTAAGGATGTTATGACCGGTCTCCAAATATTCTTGCTTTCAAGCTTTTAATACTTGGTTCCCTCTCGGCCTTTGCGCCATTGGCGCAACGGGTCATCTAGTAGAAATAAATAGTGGGACGGGATACTCCCAGGCATGCTACTTTATGAACAAATGAACCTCGGTTCGCTCATCTTACAGAGCAGCAGAGTCAGAAAGTAGAGGGCATAACAATCCAACGACGTATGTCGTCTCTTTTGTGTCTACAATCAACATTACTTCGAAAAGACACTTAACAGAAATCGAACACGACTACGACCATACAATTTCAAATAGCTACACAAAATAAACAGGAAAGCATTATTCAGATGATACCTTAGCATAACTGCCCACAAAAAGGACCCTCTGTGGACCCAGCCATATCCTTACGACAACCTGACCTCAAACATCTTATGCAAGATCAGAGTAAAATACTTCAGATTAGTGCAAATAAACATCATTATGCAAGATGCGAGGAAAATATTTCAGATTAGCAGATACATTCGCATCAACATCGGCTAACAACATTTCAGATTAGTCAAAAATATTAACATTGATAGGCAGGCAAGCCCTCACACAGCTGGCATCTCCAACAACAAAGAAACCTATAGGTATATACCCTGTTCAAGAATTCGTCCGATTAACCAGTTAACTTGCCGACTAATCCCTACTCATAGGGTCACCGACTAGCCGATAAACTAATTAATCGTCCGATTAATTGATAAATTCACCGATTAACTTGCCGATTAGCCGATTAGTCCCCTACTCACCAGCCAACCGAGCAGCTACCAGTTAACGATTTCCTCAACAATGGGTATACAAAATCCGATGGAAAGCCAGAGCAACGAAAGGGAAAATGGAGGACAATGAAATGAAGAGGGAGTCCAGTGTGCAAAGCACTCTCGTCCATGCCAACTAACTACAGATGCAAGGGGGTATATTAAGTCACGGGTTATGCAATGTTTTATGTCTGCACAACAATGTAACTTCATTTGCACTATAGGTAATACCAAAAATGAGAATGACTAGAAAAATGGGTTCTGGTAGAAAAAATCATGGGGTGTTTTAAAGAGCTCCACTATGTGGAGGCAAAGATACTAATTGAACCTTATAAAGGGGTGAATCTTTCCCTGCTGAGGAGGAAGCTACAAAGTATGGGGGAAAGGATACTCACAAGACAGGCTGAATTATCCAAATTCAAGAGTGAGTAGCCATAGGGAAACATGTGCTCAGTTTTCTTACATCTACATTCTTTAAGTTTCTTTGCAATATTCGGTGTGGACGACCTATATGTTTTAAAAATAAATGTTTTGGAGGCTTCGGCAAAGTTTACTGAACTGACAAGCAAATGCACGCAAGAAATGCACACACAGTATGTGCTCTGATGCTTAGCTATTTTTCTTCTTATGATGCTCTTAATTTTGATTATTGATTTTCTTCTTATAATGTTCTGAATTTTAATTTCGCAAAAAAAAATATTCTGAATTTTAATGAAGAAAAGGAACAAAGAAATGAACAGAAAGTGCAGGAGGGATGTGAAAGTGAAAAGGAAATTAAGAGAGGTCCCTGAGAATAGTTAATTCTAAACTATAAATACAATGGTATGAAAAAACATGAAACTATATTATATGCTGGATTAATGTTGAGTGTTAGTTGTCTGGTTTCATGGTGATCAGGAAATGGCTTATACATCTGTATGTATGTAAGGATAACTTGTTTTGTTCCAACAGTTCCTCTTTGCCAAATTAAAATAGTAGTAGTTTTTCTCGAATAGAATCATGTGGAGGAAAATAAAGAGCAACCACTCAAGTGAAGGAAAATAAATAACAGAAACTTGGACTCGCTGAGTTAGTTTGCTCGGAACGACACACAAAGACAGACAGAGACAGAGACATGTATGTGCTAGCTATCTCATCACATGCGACAATTCGAATTACTACTACACCTCTAAAACTAGCGGACAAAGCATATGTACAATTAATTGGTAAATACTCCCTCCGTATCAAAATATAAGACGTTTTTTGGTCTAGACAGAAACCTGGCTGCTGTCATGTTTCTCCTGCAACTATTCCTATGCAAATGTTGTGGGACTACTGCTATTTTAATGCAGATTACAACTGAACACTACCAACAGTACACCAAATAACAGCAAAGAAACATTTCTTGCATAACCATGGGCAGAACTAAATAAAGGATGCACTGGACTAGACATAACGCTCTGCCAAAAAATCGATAAATCTTAACTTCTACAAGCTGCATACAAACAGGAGTTTGGCTGAATGCTTAGCTAGCTCTGCGACTGAACCTAGCTTTCTATGTAACCAAAGTTTCAGTAACAAACAAGAATGAAGCCTTTTTCAGAGCCTTTCTAATCCACCCCGATTCCTTGCAATCTTGATTGACATCTAAGTGACGTTTTTCATCCAAGATTGAGTGAAGAATATAAGAGTGGTTCGCCTTCAACTATTTTCGGATAACGCGAGGTAAAAAGAAGCTGAACTCGATAGCGGTGGCGTCGCCTCCCCGTGACCGCGAGAGTGCAGTTGTGATCTGCAATAGCACGTCAGGAAGTGGAGGACCAAGAAATGAACAGGGAAGGTAAAGGTTGCAGGCTGAATTCTTGGAGCCATTACTGTTGCAGAGTAGTACCAAGAATTGAGGGAGCCAGAACTGGAGAGGTATGCACACCGCAGAGTATGAGAGCAAGAAGTTTTCGTTAAGCAAATGCTTTGATTCCTTCTCCTCTGTCACCCAAACTGCAGACTAAAGCGAAAGCCCACACCGGTAAAATTCTTGGCCATATCTTTACCTACATGAGGAAAAATAGTTGAACCTTCAATGAAGTAAAGCAGAAAGACAATCATACTGGAAATACTTTTCTCACCTGAATGCAACAAGCGCCAACAGTGCAATTGACCGCAGCATATAGTATAGGAGACTTCAGCCTGAGCACTAAAAATTGAAAGGAAATCCTCCGGTGCATACGTACCAGATCACTGATAATGGCATTGCTATAAATGCATTCATATGAAGGAACTGTTCCATAGAGATTACAAAATCTCATGTGGCAGCTAGAAAAAGATTGTATACCTTCACAATCGCCATCAGAAGTCATTACCCCTAAAATTCCAACTAGTTTGTGTTAAACTATTTTCTGAGGAGTTGGTATCAAGAGCAAAGTCAATTACATCCATCGAAAAATTGATACTTTGCAGGGAGCAATTTCATGTCCTCATGATATTTCCCTTTCCTTGAAAACAGAGACAACATCAATGAAGTAGTTGAAGCTTCGAGTGAGATGCTCTTCCCATCAAGTTTAGACAAGTAACTTCCGGCCTTGGCAATCTCACCTATTTCCAACAACATTCTGATGATATGATTTAATAGACGGGAGCTGGGGACTATACCAGTTTTCTCCATTGATGAAAACATATTGTCTGCTTCTTCCACTGCTCCATGTTTTAGAAGATTTATTATCATTACTGCATAAGTAGATTCCTTGGGCACCAACCCACTGGCTGATATTGCAGCAAATAAATCATTGGCTTCTTCTCTTCTCCGAACCTTGTACATTGCATCGATCATGGTATTAAATATTGAAATATTGAACTTCACACTCATTGCACCTAATTTCTGGAACAGGGCGATTGCTTCATCTGTGCAGTTATTTCTACAAAGTCCCCTAAGAACTATATTGTATGTGGGGATGCCCACTGTTATTCCACTTTCGATCATCTCATGGAACATTGTCCTTGCAGCAACAGTTCTCCCAGCACGAAACAACCCATCCAACATGATGCAATATGAAACAGTGTCAGGTTTAATTCTCTTACGCGGCATTTCTCTAAACAAAGTCAAACCATCATTGATCCTTCTGTTTTTAGAATAGCCATCAAGAAGTGTGTTGTAAGTAACAACATCAGGCTGAACACCAACTGATTCCATGGCATTAAGCATTCCGAATGCTTTATCCATCTTGCCGACTAAGCAATATCCGTCAATCAGTGAACTAAATGTAATGGTATCAGGCCTCTCACCTATGTCTATAACCAAGTCAAAGATATCATGTGCATCCATAACCCTTCCTTCTTTGCACAGACTGTTTATTACTGAACTGAAGAACACAATGTTAGGACGAGGAATACCTTTGTTCATCATTTCAGAAACCAGCTCCTTCGCTTTAACCAAATCACCATGCGTACAACAACCCTGAATTAGGGAGTGATAAATAGCTCTATCCGGCTGTACTCCCAAGGCAACCATCTGATTAAATTTTTCCATAGCATCGGTCAACCTACCCATTCTAGAAAGTGCTGATATTACAGTTGAATATGTGACAGCATTTGGACTCACACCTCGTTGCTGCATTTCCGTAAATATGTGCATTGCATCATCCATCATTCCATGTTTAGCATACGCATCGATTAATATGTTGAAAACACGGCAGTCGGCTGCAATGCCATTCCTTTCCATTGAATTAAAGAGGTCAATCATATCAGCAAAGCATCCTTCATTGGCATACCCATGAAGCAAAATACGGTACGAGACAACATTAGCTCTGTGGCCTTTGGCAGTCATGGCATAAAAAATTTCTGCAGCTTCTTTGCTTCTTCGATGCTTGCAAAGGGAAGTCATTAACGAGCTGCAAGTAAAGTTATCTGGTATAAGACCCCGGCTTTTCATTTCTCTGAACATTTTAGCAGCCTCTTTCAACTGCCCAGATGTGGAATATCCATGGATCATGCAATTATATGTCACTTCATTGGGTTGAGCACCATTAGCAACCATCTGCCGAAGGACTAGCTCTGCCTTGTCCATTGCTCTGGCCTTGCACAACGCATCAATGCTCGAGGTATATGTCACCACATTGGGCTCAATCCCTTGCTGCTTCATTTCATGGAATAGATTGCATGCCTTGCCTGTTTCGCCTTCCTTAAAGAGGCCATGGATGACCGTGGTATATGTCACCACGTTGGGGGAGCAGGCACCTCCTTCTTTCGCCATCATCTGGAGCAGGTCAAGCCCCCGCTGACTCATGTTGTTGTCGCATAAGCTCTTCAGAACAATGGAGTATGAGAAGGCATCAGGCACACAGCCAAGCTCGGGCATCCTATGAAGCAGCACGTTGACAGCCTCTTCCGTACGATTGGCATAGCAGAGGCACTTGAGGAAGGTGCTGGCGACGATCTCATTTGTCTTGAGGCCCGTCCTGAGGAGGCGACCAAAGAAGGCAAGCCCTAGATCTGGGTGAGACGCGCGGCAGCAGCAGTCCATGAGGATGCCGTAGGTGTGGACTGTGAGAGGCGCCACCCGCGGGCCGGCCTGTTCTCGGCACACGCGGTTGAAGAGGGCGACGGCGAGGGCGGGACCATCTCTGATGCAGGAGGCAGAGGACGTAGCACGTGCGAGGGCAGCGAGGAAGCCGTTCAGGGAGCGCCCGGGGACCGGGTTGGCCTGCCGCAGCAATTCGTCGAACAGGTGGTGTGCATCGTCTTGGCTGAGCGTCCCAGCACGCACGCGCTCTGTGGCCGCGGCAAAGGCCGAATGGGGGGACCAGGCCCGTGAGAGTGGCGACGTGGTGGTGGACATGAAGGAGGAGCTGCGGCGGAGGAGGCGGAGGTTGGACATCGGCGTGGTGAAGGAGTGGCGGAGACGGAGGCGAGACAACGGAGAGGTAAATCAGTGCGGGTGGCGGAGACCGGACATGGGAGAGGTGCAGGTTGGGGAGGAGCAGCGGAGGCGGAGGGGTGGCTGCAGGATGCGGACGGAGGGTGGAGATCAGCGGCGGCGGGGCATCGGCGTCGGGAATGGCCGGGGAGTTCCTACGCAGTGGGAAGAGCTTTGCTAGTCCTGTCACTCTCTAATCGGCTCCATTAGAAGCTACTCAAAAAAAACTTTTTTTCCTTTTCTCAAATGATGAGTTCATACAAATCACTGGACATCCTATATACTTAAGAAGTTCACCCCCACTATCTTATTTATCTCAACATACAAGCTGTCCACATCAGCAACCATGCCATCTAAGCAAAAACTGATTTTATATGCAGCCACATCATCATTAACCCAACAGCCGGCACCCACACAATTCCATCAACAAATCATGGGACTCGGTTTCTCATTAGTATGTAAAGATCCAGGTCAGCGAAGCGACACATCATTTCCACAAGATTTTTTTAGTACGCAGCAAACTCTGGTCAGTGAAACGATTCGTCATTTACTTAGAATTCAGTTTTTACTTGATGCGTTTGGAGTCCTGTCCTCGAAGCTATCCATCCTTTTCTATTCGTAACGTATGATGCATTCCTTTTATAACTGGAAGAAGATCACAGATGCATCATCTCTCACTTCCTCATGCATCTCATCTTCCCACATGCATATTTCTTATAGAGTTGTGGCTGTCAAAACTGAGCTCCGGTGCGAGCGACCTTCATGCCAAGATTGGGTTGGATGCAGCGCCACCGCATCGTGCCTGGATGAAACCGCTGCATGCCAATAGTTCTTCGTTGGCTCCCACATGGGTTCGTTTGGATGACCACCATCAATCTTCTGCCTCGGCTTCACATGCCCGCCACCCTGCATAGTCATGGCGTCACAAAGAATCTTGCCGCCGCCGCCCATGGTACAGCCCTCAGTACCTCCTCCGTTTCCTCTAGCCTGGAGCACGGCCAGCCGGTCGTCATGGTTTGAAGTGAGAGAGGAAGAAGAAGCCCTATTTGCAGTTGAGATCTGTTCGCATGTACTACCAAACCAATTTCCTTACCCATGTCTCTCCTGTCTTCTCAATACCGCTAGCGTCACCTTAAGCACGTGAAATTTTATTGCACTGTGCAAACTGAACTCCTTCCTATTGTTGGTGTCAATGTTACCGTGTGCAAGCTAAATGGGTAATGCATGACCCTTTCCCTAATTCTTTTTTCATTTTGGAATCTAAAGGACAATAATTTCATTATTGACATATTGCACTTGATCTTGAATTAGTAACCAATTAACCATCACATATTATGATTTAACGATCTGCTCTGCTGCATTTGCACATACATGTGCATTGGGTTTTGTTCAGAAAAGTTTGATACTTTTATGAGCAGTCCACTGGTCGATCTCTTCGTATCTATTATTTGTCGATCTCCCAACAGTTTCTTAATTAAAGAGGGGAGTATGGATGAAGCAGAAGATTAATTAGGTTCAGTAAAGGCATTCAGTATTGCCTTCTTGACAGTCAGAATCATGGCCACATGAAAATACTTTTATCAGTTTGCATGAATTTAGTCTGTTCTTTTCACGAATATTCCGCAGAGAGTCCATTTTGATCTCCTATCTGCCCTTGCTTCAAATAAAATCGGTCGCTTAACTGAAAGTACTGTCAAAGTAATACCTTCTATGATTATTGGTTAGTTGCTTGCATGTGATTGTCATTTTTAACTACATGGGAATATGGATCTCAATGCTTACCTATGTATATGTTCTCATGCTCTTCATATATTATACAATGCTATTTTCATTTTCTTTCAGTTGTCTTGGACATGTTGCCGGGAGTCCCGCACATGTGTTTGATTGCTAATAGTATATGTTTAATTTTCTCATGCTTTTTTCAGGAATAGTATTGATGTGTTCTGTTCTCATGCTGCCTACCAAGGGGTTGCCAAAGATCAGCGGTCGGCTACGGGTACGCTCTCCTCAATTATCAGCGATTCTCACTCCTTCAGAATAATGATGTGTTTATTAATTCCCAATCGATGAACACCTGCTTCGTACCCATTCAATTTGTTCATGTACTGGATAAAAGAGTTTGGATTTAATGGGAGGAAGCGATTAATGTTTTGTTGTGAGTACTAGACTCATGGCGAACGATGTCCGATGTAGCCCTCTCACTCATCTTGGCCTGCAATCTCCATTTTGTCAGTTAGATTTTTCGTGTACTTAGATAACTATATTTATGTGGAATTGTACCCTTTGTCATATTTTGTAAGCTAACAAGCCTAATTATTAAGTTTGGTGCATATACAAGGGCCTTACGCTAATTCCTTACTTTTCCAGTGGAGTATTTCTGTGCTAAAGTATAGAGTATGAGAACACCCTCCTCAGTTACATCTATACAACTTTGTTTTTTTTAGTCTGCGGGAAAGAATTTGCAGTACAACCACAAGAGGAAGCCATGACATAATAGAGTTCTTTGCAGCTGGAAAGTTGTAATCAGTCACATCACCATTTAATTTCGATTATCTCTGACAATCATGGGAACTACAGGGATAAATAAAAAATGCACGATTTTATTAACATACATAATTGATGGGCTGACTTCACCTTATTATGATTGATGTTGCCTGGTAGGCCCTCTGTGGAAGAAAAGTTGATATATACTCCGTCCATGTCACATTGTTGTTGTTGGAATTGTCAGTGCCAATTTAGCCTTATATTTCTTTTTCTTAAACAAGACCCTTAATGCAAGCGAAGAGTACCACATCAATGCTTGGTGCACCATCATATTTTATATAACTAAATAGATTATTCCAGTAATATATTTTTCTCAACATGTACACATGTAATCTTAACAGTTAAATAGTAAAATAAATTGTATGTATTTTTTAGTTTTACTTCTCTGCCAATCAAATATTCATGTATACAAAAATTAAATCTCATCAAAATATATTGTAACCAATTCCCGCAGCAACGCGCGGGGTATTATCTAGTTTATCAAACAAGTTGGGAAAACGAGTCAAGCTCGAGCTTCAGAGCACCTCCAATTATAGCATTTTTTTAAAGCCCTTAGATGTTTGATGGGGTTGTTCATATATTTTCTACTCCCTCCGTCCCATAATATAAAAACGTTTTTGACACTGGTGTGGTGTTAAAAACGTTCTTATATTTTGGAATAGATGGAGTAGATAGGAGGTATGTCAAGCATTAAGCGAGACAGTAGTATCTCTCGTATTAAGAGTGCACACTCCACAGTAACACACCGGCCCAATTAAGGCACCTTTAAAAAAAGGTGATTCTAGGATTCGATCCCGGGTCTCCTCGACGATGTGTAGCGAAGCTAGCCATTTAGGGCATGTTCGGCTCTCCTCCACTCCACACTCTCGCTCCGGGAGTTGGTGGAGCGCTAGTTAAAAGTCCAGGAGCGGGGGAGTAGATGCTCTGCAGATTCTCAGATTTGGTGGAGCTAGTGGATCACCGAACACTCCCTTAGTAAGCGCCGGGTTCGTCTGAAAAGACCTGGTTTCTATTGTTTCTTTGTTTTTCATTGTTTTTGTCCGTTTCTTTCTCCATTTTCCTGTTTTTCTTTCCTTTCTCTTTTATTTTTTCCTTCTGTTTTCTTTATTACTTTTTTAGTTCTCATTGTTTTATTCTTTTCCTTTCTTTTTTCTTTATTTTACTTCGTTTTTGTTTGTCTCTTTCTCGTTTTTCATCGATTTTCCTTGTTTTCTCTCGGGTTTCACTAGCTTTCTTTACACATTTTGAAATATATCTAATAAATTACTTTAATACACGTTTAACATTTTTATAAATTCTTAATTTAAAATTTTAAAATACCTGATTAACATTTTCAATACATGGTCAACATTTTTATACACATTTAAGATTCTTAAATACAAAGTTAAAGATTTTTGCATGGTCAACATTTTTTCTATGCATGCTTAACATTTTTTGAATACATGTGTAACATTTTTTTAATACATGATCAACATTTTCTCTATACATGTTTAATATTTTTCAAACAGAAGTTTAATATTTTTTAATACATGGTCAACATTTTGTATACATATGTAACCGTTTTTTAAATACTAATTTAACATTTTAAATACATGATTTAACAGTTTTTCTGTACACATTTAACATTTTCCAAATGCTTGTTATTTTTTTTAAATGCTTGATTGACATTTTTATACACATGATCAAATTTTTTCATCATTTTGTTCATACATGGTAAACATTTTTTCTATACACATTTCACTTTTTCAAATGTTTGATTAACAATTTTCAAATACATATTCAATATTTTTTCAAATGCTTGATTAAATTTTTTAAATAGATGACCAATTTTTTTCATACACATTGTATTTTTTCCTATACATTTGTGTATACTCCCTCCATTTCATATTAGTTGTCTTTGAAATTGATGTATTTAGATGTATTTCAGTGCTAGATACATCCGTTTGAGCGACAACTAATATGGAACGGAGGGAGTACATGACAAACATTTTCTCTGTCCACACCTAACATTTTTCAAATACTTGTAAAACATTTTTCAATTTTTTATGTAGAATGTTTTTTAATATATATATATATAAATATATATATGTATATATTTAGAATATTTGAAAGTAGAAACAAAAGTAAAAAAATTAAAGCAAAAACGAAAACATGAAAAATAAAACGAGGCTGTGGCCTCGGGTGGCCTGGGCCGGCCCATCTGGGGCTCCCCTTTATGTGAGGGTTCCCTAGATCTCGTTATAAGCGAGACATAGGGGCGCCCTTTTTAGCCTAAAATAGTGTTTCCAACTTTATCAATGGACCCTATTTATAGCCATATTTCTCGTTGCCTTTTGCGTCGACACATGATACCCATAAGTCACTAGCTCATTGTTCCATTTTTCTGTTTTTTCTTTTCCTTCTATTCCTGAGCACATCGTCAATCCGTTGCACTGTTGCTCACCTATTTTGCAACCCTTAGCTTGTTGTCGAACATGAAATATCACCGAGTTACGCGGGAAGGCCGGATGACACTGGAATACGACACATGTCGTGCCACTTCAGGACAAGGCGGGTGGAGCAAAGCTTCATGTCGGGAAGCTGGACGTGGATGCCGCCACGGAGGTGCGCAGGGAGGCACTTAAGGCGCCGTGATGCTAGAGGTGAATGAAGGGGCTATGCTATGGGCTGTTGTTTTTTACGGACCTCCATATTTTAGGGTTGAAGTAGGGGATCCTGTTTGGATGTTTTTCCTCTGAACCCTAAAAATCATTTGGGGGCATGTTTAGAGACATGCTATAGTTTTCTTTTTCTTTTTTGAGACTTTGAGACATGCTAGAGTTGCTCTAAAGGGTCTCTTTAATTTGCAGAATCAAACATCAACACATAAAGGGTATATGATTGTATTGTCGTGTCCATAGAAATCATAGATAATTAATTTGTGTAAAAATTTGCTTGATTGCACGATACAGAAAAAAAAAGATCATCCATATACAATTTCTTTAAAAATGTATAGTGCAAAAATCCGCAAGATATAATCCAACAAATCAAACAACCCAAGTGGAAATAATTCTATGAAAATCATTTAAATCAAAGGTTTCAAGATACAACCATTATCTTAAAAAAATGAAAAATACAGCTACAGATTGGGGTTCTTCGTTACTTGAGCAAAAATAGCATCTTCACTCATTCACATCTCATATTATCTAGACAATTGCTATCTTATACTATGACACGGTTACATACTGCTCTTGCCTATCTATTTCCTTGAAATGTACATACATGCATAATAAGAATGAGGATATCTCAAAGTACAGAAGCCTGTTTGATCAACCAAAAAAATGTAGCATCGTTCCAATTCCTTCTAGAATCAACCTGACAGAAGCCGTCTCAGATACTCGGTTCCATCATCGTAAGCAGGAGCAGGTTACCCTCTTTCGCATCAAAGTCTCGACGGAAATGAGCATCCTCTTGTGCCTGCCTGGACGAGGTCGTGGTTGCTCATCAGCATCCGCAAAATTGACCTGCAAAGGTTTGTTGGAAAGCTGTGACTATCCTAGTGAAAATAGACGTTCCTTATAGCAAAGGCATAGCTACAGAGGTAAACTATGTGACATGGTCTTCAGGGAGTAGTTCTTTTGTGATTACCTCAACATGCACGTGAGCACTAGGTTCATTTCTCATCATTGTCACTTGCATGTTATGCTTTGTATGGAAACAGAGAATGCGCATGTGAAGGGGCTACTCCGCTCATGAACTTCCTTAATGTGCTTGTCCAAATTGGATTCCTGAAATTCAAAATGTGGAGCATGAAAAACAGAGCAGTTTTGCGATTTATTGCAGACAGCAACAAATCCATGAAAAAGAGTCAGACATGTGAGATTGCAAATCACACCTTTGAAAATGAGCACTTGCAGTCCTCAATGTGGCATTTAATTCTCAGTGACAAATATATATTTTTTGAAATGTGGGCAAAAGCTTTGCCCGTTCCATTAATTAAGAAGAAGATTGATGCTCAGTTAATTACGGAAAATTGGGCAAAAACAGATACAACAAGGGCTAAGCCCACTTCCAAACATCGATACTCACAGCACCAAGCCCACTCTCGCCAATGACATGCCGAGCGTAACAACAGGTGCCAAACAGGCAAACACACACCAACAGGAGGCCCCGCTCAGCCAACACGCCAGCCTATCTACCCTCACCGGATAGAAGACGCCGTGACTGCTATGGGAGCAGCAGACCCAGGACTCACCTGCAAAGGTGAAAAGGCATGCACTCCACAGGAACCTGAGTGAAAAATGAACCTTCATGCATTTGCTGATGACGCTTGAAGTTCTTCTTTAGCTGCTTAGTGCAATAGGCATCACTGAACATATCGGTGACAACAGCATAGAAATGTTTCTTTCATAACCATGGGCGGAACTAAATGATAAATGAATGATGCCTTCGAGTAGACATAGACTTCTGCTACCAAATCGTTAAATCCAAACTTGCACTTGTTGCATACAACATGAATTTGGGTGGATGCTAAGCTAGGTATGCAACTGAACCCAGGTTTCTATGTAGCCAAAGTTTCAGTAACATACAAGAATGAAGCTTGTTTCAGAGCCTTTTAATCCACCCAATTCCTTGCAAACTAAGTTGACATCCAAGTGATGCTATTCAACCAAGAACCAAGAACCAAGAATGAGCAAGAATGGTTCTCCTTCAACTATTTTCGAACAACGCTAGGTAGAAAGAAGCTGAGATCTGAACAAGAGGAAGTCGAGCAAGAAGGATGTGTATGGTGGAGGAACTCAAAGTTGTCCTCGCCGTGTAAGTGTGTGCATCCAGGGGAGTACCTGAAGCAGAGAAGTAAGTGTGGTGCATTGATGCAGTTGAGGACCAAGAAATGAACAGAGAAGGTAAAGGTTGCAGCATGGATTCTTGGAAACTTTATTGTTGCGGGGCAGTACGGAGAACAGACGGCACGAGAACTGGAGAGGAATGCACACCACAGTGTAAGAGAGCAAGAAGTTTTCATCAAGCAAATGCTCTGATTCCTTCTGTCACGTGAGGTAGTGTCAGTGTCCTCCACACTGAAGCGAAAGCTCACACCGGGGAATTCTTGGCCATACCTTTATGTACATCATGAGGAAACATAGTTGAATCTTCGATGAAGTAAAGTAGAAAGAAATCACACTGGAAATAATTTTCTCACCTGTATGTGACGAGCTCCCACCAGTGCAACTGACAGCAGCATAGAGTGTAGGAGAGTCCAGCATGAGCTTGTATATTTATCCGCTAATTGGATATAACATGAGCAACCTCAAACATCAGTTCGTCCAGGACCTTTTTGCCCCGAAAAATAAACAAAATTCTCAAACTAGAACTAAAACAACCCTTGAGATAGCAGATCACTGACAATGACATTGCTAACAAATGCATTCATATGAAGGAAAGTGACTGCTTTAGAGAGTTTATAAAAGCTCAGGTGGCTGGTACAAATCATACTAGAAAAGATTGTATTTTTAATGCTTCTTGTGGAAGATTATATATGTATACCACCCATTTCTAAACCAAGGGTGCAGAATATATTGTAACCTCGGATATTATTCTCTGGAAAAAGAACTACACGCACCTTCATATAGCATTAGATCTAAGGAGGTAAGTTGTGCAAGAAGACTAACACTTATTATGAAAGGCAGTAGAACCACAAGCTACTTGCAGGGAATACCATTACTGAGATAGCAAGCCGCCATGGTTCTTCTTCTTCAGCTTCTTTTCACCTGAAAAAGTTACAAGCCCCCACCAAAACGAAGCATGTGAATTAATAAATTGTATCTTTCCCAATCGCCATCAGAAGTAATTACCCCTAAAATTACAGGTGGCTAGTAGAAAAAGATTGTGTACCTTTCCCAATCGCCATCAGAAGTAATTACTCCTAAAATTGTAACCAATCGTGTTAGACTAATTGTCTACCTTTCCTCGCCCATCAAAGATTAAAAGATTCATAGACATGTCACTTTCATGTGATCCGCACACACCACAAAATGAACTCACTATACAAGTAGGCAGTTTGGTTTCTTATACAGTTGTTCTGGCAGGAGAGCTTTCGCAAGCAATAACATAACTGTGCTTTCCGATGAGTTAGTCTCATATGCAGCATATCAACTAGTCAACCAAACCCATCGAAAAATTGATACTTTGCAGGGAGCAACTTAATATCCTCCTGATGTTTCCCTTTCCTTGAAAAGAGGGACAACATCAATGAGGCAGTTGAAGCTTCAAGTGAGATACTCTTCCCATCAACTTTAGACAAATAATTTCCAGCCTTGGCTATCTCACCTTTTTCCAACAACATTCTGATGATATCATTTATAAGAAGGGAACTGGGAACGATACCACTGTTGTCCATTGATGAAAACATATTGTCAGCATCTTCCACTGCTCCGTCTTTTAGAAGATTTTTTATCATTACCTTATAAGTAGATTCATTGGGCACCAAGCCACTGTGTGATATTGCAGCAAACAAATCCTTAGCTTCTTCTCTTCTCCCAACCTTGTACATTGCATTAATCATGGTATTGAGTATTGCAATATCAAACTTTACATTCATTGTTCCTAATTTCTGGAACAGGGTGATAGCTTCGTCTGCACAATTATTTCTACAAAGACCTCTAAGTATTATACTGTATGTAGAAATACTCACTGTTATTCCATTTTCCGTCATCTCATGGAACATTTTTCTTGCGGCAACAGTTCTCCCAGCACGAAACAACCCATTCATTATTATGCAATATGAAACAGTGTCAGGTTTAATTCTCTTACGCGGCATCTCTCTGAACAGAGTCAAACTATCATCGATCCTTCCATTTCTACAATAGCCATTAACAAGTGTATTGTATGTAATAACATTAGGCTCAACACCAACTGATTCCATGACATCAAGTACTTTTAATGCTTTATCCATATTGCCGACTAAGCAATATCCGTCAATCAGCGAACTGAATGTAATGGCATCAGGCCTCTCACCTATGTCTATAACCAAGTCAAAGATATCGTGTGCATCCATAATCCTTCCTTCTTTGCACAGACTATTTATTACTGAATTGAAGAACACAATGCTAGGACGAGGAATACCTTTGTTCATCATTTCACAAACCAGCTCCTTGGCTTTAACCAAATCACCATGTATACAACAACCCTGAATCAGGGAGTGATAAACAGTTGTGTCCGGTTGAACTCCCATGGCAATCATCTGACTGAATTTGCCCATAGCATCGGTCAACCTACCCATTCTGGAAAGTGCGGCTATTACAGTGGAATAGGTGAACGCATCAGGACCTACTCCTTTTTCCCGCATTTCCGTAAATATGAGCATAGCTTCATCCGTCATTCCATGTTTAGCATACGCATCGATTAATATGTTGAAAACACGGCAGTCGGCTGCAATGCCATTCCTTTCCATTGAATTAAAGAGGTCAATCATATCAGCAAAGCATCCTTCATTGGCATACCCATGAAGCAAAATACGGTACGAGACAACATTAGCTCTGTGGCCTTTAGCAGTCATGGCATAAAAAATTTCTGCAGCTTCTTTGCTTCTTCGATGCTTGCAAAGGGAAGTCATTAACGAGCTGCAAGTAAAGTTATCTGGTATAAGACCCTGACTTGTCATTTCTCTGAACATTTTAGCAGCCTCTTTCAACTGCCCTGATGTGGAATATCCATGGATCATGCAATTATATGTCACTTCATTGGGTTGAGCACCATTAGCAACCATCTGCCGAAGGACTAGCTCTGCCTTGTCCATTGCTCTGGCCTTGCACAACGCATCAATGCTCGAGGTATATGTCACCACATTGGGCTCAATCCCTTGCTGCTTCATTTCATGGAATAGATTGCATGCCTTGCCTGTTTCGCCTTCCTTAAAGAGGCCATGGATGACCGTGGTATATGTCACCACGTTGGGGGAGCAGGCACCTCCTTCTTTCGCCATCATCTGGAGCAGGTCAAGCCCCCGCTGACTCATGTTGTTGTCGCATAAGCTCTTCAGAACAATGGAGTATGAGAAGGCATCAGGCACACAGCCAAGCTCGGGCATCCTATGAAGCAGCACGTTCACAGCTTCATCCGTCCGTTCTGCGTAACAGAGGCACTTAAGGAAGGTGTTGACGGCGATCTGGTTTGTCTTGATGCCCGTCCTGTGGAGGCGACCAAATAAGGCAAGCCCTAGGTCCGGGCGATGCCCACGGCAGCAGCAGCCCATGAGGATGCCGTAGGTGTGGACTGTGAGAGGCACCACCCGCGCGCCGGCTTCATCACGACAGACGCGATTGAAGAGGGCGAGGGCGAGGGCGGGCCCATCTCTGCAGACTTCGGAGGCCGGCGCACGGGCGAGGGCGGCAAGGAAGCCGTTGAGGGAGCGCCCGGGGACCGGGGTGGCCTGCCGCAGCAATTCGTCGAACAGGTGGTGTGCATCGTCTTGGCTGAGCGCCCCAGCGCGGACGCGCTCTGTTGCCGCGGCAAAGGCGGCGCGGGGAGACCAGGAACGCAAGGGCCGCGAGCTGGAGGAGTAGAGGCAGCGGTGGAGGTGGATGCGGGACATCGGCGTGGTGGTGGTGCGGTACCGGTGGAGGCGGAGGAGGGGAGCCGCAGAGATAAAGCTGGAGGAGTGGCGGAGAGGGAGGCGGAGGCCGGACTCCGCCTAGGTGCAGGAGGGGGAGGGGCGGCTACGGAGGCGGGTGCGGATGCGGCGGCGCATCGGCGTCGGGAATGGCCGTCGACTGGAGTTCGTACGGAGTGGAGACAGCTTTTTTTCCTTCGATGGCAGGAGTGGAGATAGTCGTGCAGTCACACAACTGAGACGAGCGTTCGCTAATTTCTGTCGATTGGCATGGGTCCCATCTCCCTATCACAGAGTTTTCATGCTCAACTTCTGCGTCGTGCTTAATTATGATACTAGTAAAAAGGTCCATGCGTGGCAATGAAAAGAAAATTCACGCGGGCCTACCATATAAGCATTGCTCAAGTCCCCCCCCCCCCCCTCCTGTCCATGTTCTCTATTTTAACATAACATCTCACCCATGTCATCACTTGTCGTCTTTCCGTCTTTGCAAACGATAACCCCGGTGTTCACCTAATCTATTTTTTTATGGGCGGTGTTCACCAAATCACAATGGGCCCGAGCATAGTCAATCCCAATGTGATGTCCCTGCAAAACAAAATTCTCAATGCGATGAACTCAGCCAACGCACGTCACATTGTACCATGCTAGCGCAAGGGAATGTTAAAAACTCAACCTGTGCACCTGTACAGGCTAGGATTTAAGTAGTAAACATTCATTTTTTTTGAAATTCATAGGATTTTTTTATGAAAAAAATGTGCACCAAAACCACATCATAGTATCATTATGTGATAGTTTTTTTGTTGTTGTTGCTTTTTTTCACAATGTGATTGTTCCCGGAGATACATGAGCGAACCATAAGCTAACTTCACCTGAGATACAATTAGACTTGTGCAAGGCTTGTGCAGAAGAGACCACCAAAACCATTGTTGATGAAATTGGAGATAGTAAATTTCCCTTACTTGTGGATGAGTCCAGAGATGCATCTATTAAGGAGCAAATGGCTATGTGTTTGAGGTCAGTGCCGTCGTGTGTATTGTACATGTGTCTTGTTGTGCATATATTTTCTCAAAGTTATTATATACTAATCATGCAATTGTGTCTTATGTAGGCATCTCAGCAGCCGAGGGGAGGTGATTGAGAGGTTTATTGCAATCAAGCATGTTCCTGACACGCGGGCAACTTCACTCAAGGTAGTTTTGGATGGTATATTTGCTACTCAGGGCTTGTCTATGTCTAATTTGAGAGGGCAAGGTTATGATGGGGCTTCAAATATGAGAGGGGAATTTCGTGGTTTGCAAAGATTGATCTTGGAGGAAAATCCGTATGCTCATTATATACACTGCTTTGCCCATCAATTGCAATTAGTTGTTGTTGCTGTTGCAAAATGTTGTTCATCAGTAAGAGATTTTTTTGAATACACTGACATGGTTGTCAACATTGTTAATGCTTCATGTAAAAGACATGATCAGTTAGCCCAAGAGCAACATGATGAATTTGTGCGCCAAGTGAAAGTCGGGGAACTTCCTGAGGAGAAAGGAAAAAACCAATTAACTAACCTTGCAAGACCCGGTGATACACGGTGGGGGTCACATCATAGGACCTTGTGTCGACTTATTTCTATGTGGAAACCAGTTCTGAAGGTATTAGAAAATTTGTACAATGATGCTGATAATGTTGCACAAAGAACCTCAGCTGGTGGGTTGATAAAGCACATGGAAACATTTGAATTTGTTCTCATATTGTATCTTATGATTAGACTATTGGGCAAGACTAATGATCTATCACAGTGCTTGCAAACAGAAAAAACAGCATATTGTTCGTGCCATGGGATTGATTAAAACCACAATGGACAAAATGCAAGAGATAAGGCAGAATGATTGGGATGAGCTCTTCCAAGAGGTAACTAACTTCTGTCTCAAATACAATATTGTAGTGCCAAATATGGAAGATATAAGACCGGCTAATGGTCGTTCAAGAACTTGGGGTGGCCAATTGGTAACTTACCACCATCATTTCAGAAATGAAATATTCAATGTGGTGCATGATCAAATTATTGTGGAATTAAACAACCGCTTTACTGAAAGATCTACTCAATTGTTAAGATGCATTGCTTGTCTTGATCCGAAGAATTCTTTTGCCAATTATGATGAAGACAAGCTTGTTGACCTTGCTAGTATGTATGCTGCTGACTTCTCTGCATATGAAGTTAGTTTTGTCCTTAGAAATCAATTGGACTCGTTCATTCATGAAGCAAGAGTTAATCCACATTTGATGAATTGTAATGACCTTGGTCATCTTGCCATGAAGATGGTTTTGAGTAATATGCACACAACATTTCCGTTGGTTTACCGCCTCGTTGAGTTAGCATTAATATTACCTGTTGCAACCGCAACAGTAGAAAGGGCCTTCTCAACAATGGGCATTATCAAGACCGATTTGAGGAACAGGATGGGTGATGATTGGTTGAATCACAGAATAGTATGTTACATTGAGCGAGATGTATTTGTTAGTATTGAAGAGTCAAAGATCATTGAGCGATTTCAGGGTTATTGCACACGCAAAGGCATTTTACCTCGTCCTAGAGGTAATGTTTCATATTTTGCATCCAGTAGCAATTTTTTTACTTGTTTTCTATGCACTGACTTGCATACCAAATTTTCTACTTGAAGGTGAATCATCTGTTACTATTGAAGATGTAATCGCGGGAAGCTAAAATCAAACAGCCTTTTGATTTGGTACCCTCTTTTGTATTACTTATCCTTTATATTGTTTTTTGTTATGTGTTACATTATCAGATGAAGCACTATTACATATTGTCTCTAGATTCTTATCAGTTGCAAATGAACATTACTTTTGGTATGCCTTAAAATTGTGGTAGTTTTTGAGAAAAAAAATTGGCCCGGGGCGTCGGCCATTCCTGGCTACGCCGTTGCATATATGCCACACCAACTTTATGTTGCCGCTGTTGCTTTTTTCATGATGAAATTAAAAAAATATCTTATAGAAAAAGATTACACAATTATGTCTTTCTAAGAAATATATGAGGTATTTATGGGTGCGTTGTTCTTGGGTGTGTTCTGAAACCAAATGATAACCTAATGTGAAGAACAATTTGTTGATAAATTAAAAAAAATAAGTCAAACAATTACAGAATAATAACCCAAAAACGTGTAAGAGTTGACACGATGGTACACACCATGCAAAGGCACCATCCCCTTTTTTAGGGTAACACAGTTTAATTTATTTATTCAAAGCTCTAAGATATCTCTGAGGAAATGATGCTATTCCTGGAAATCACGTAAGCATATTCTTGCATCACCATTGAGCAAGGTGACCGTTCATTGCTCTGCCCTTCATGGAAGTTGGCTCCATGATATTCAGCGTCTTCGTCACCGTCTCATGGTCGCCAACCATGTCCTTGCGTCCTCATCGGCATCTCCCTGACATGGTCTCCGGCCATGTCCTTGCATCCTCATCGCCGTCTGCTGCTGCTAGCAGGGTGATATGGTTACCAGCCGTGTCCTTGTTCCCTCGTGTTTCCACCCAGCCCTCCTTGTCCACGTCTGATACATGCTTTTTCTTCTCTCTCCCTTCACAGGGCCCTTCCAAGTTCTCTTCTCACATTATCTCTCTGTATCAAGTCTCGAGGCTGCTTGTTGACTTGTTTAACTCCCACATATTTAAATTGGTGAGAATTAGTGCAAAGAAGTGAGGTGGGAATAATTATTTGAGAAGGAACATTGGTTTTCAACACAAGCGTAATGGAGTTCAGTTGGTTGTGTTCTTCTTGATGGAACAGGAGGTCCCTGTCTTCGAATCCCACATGAGCACCTTCTTTTCGCCTTTTTATATTTTTATTAAGCGGATCATGGAAGCCCACTGAGCATAAAGGCCCAGCAAAGCGAGGACCAGGTTGCATGCGAAACCAAAGAAGCACGTTTAGGGTTTTTTAGTCTTTACATTTTTTTAGGGAATAGTCTTTACTACAGTAGGTTGGGCTTTGCAATTGCTTAATAATAACCTCATTTATAGTACCTTGTTCGAAGCTTTCTTTTTAATAATCCTAATATTTCAGTAGGTCCAAGCATATGTGGTATCATGTCGGATGATGAATTCGTACAAACCACATGACCATTAGGGGAGCGGATATGTCTCGCTTTATACCAGGCAGTGTAATGACCCAGGATAAATATATCATAGATTGATAGCTACTTGATACAAGATATAAGGTTTCAGAAAGAGATATGAGCTAGAGGAGAAGAACACGAGGAGATTGGGAGCAGAGAGAAACATGGAGGGGGAATAGCATCAGCCGATTCTAATTTCTTTGATGCCTTTTTTGTTGCTCCCCTGGCCACGTATAAGGTTGATGTGGTGGCTTCTTGAGACTTGCATTGTTTATGTTTTAGAGAATACTAAATAAATATATTATGAAAGAACAATTTTGTTAAACTGTTCATGCAGCGTAAAAAGATATTCGTCGAATTTTATCAAATGTTTGTATCATTCAAAAAATGTATGTAACATTTAAAAAATGTTCACATGTTTCAATAAATATGTGACACGTTTTTGAAAAAATTATACAATGTAGAAAAATGTTCATGTAATTAAAACAATTCACACCATTAATAAGATGTATGTTACATTTAGACAAATGGTCACATGTAAAAACTAGATGATGCACACGCTTTGCTGCGAGAATCCTATTAAAATAATTATATTAATATTAATGCAAAAAAATGACAACCTATGATTGACATGCATAGGTGTTTATGTGTCATGGTTGCATGCTTAGAAAAGTTAGATAGTGGTTGCATAAAAAAATGTAACTTGTGGTTTTTGATTGACATGCAAATGCGCTGATGTGGCATGGCTGCATGCTTAGAAAACATACTCCCTATGAACGAGTGCTCTAAGTATCAGATACATATACCATATATAGAAGTACAAAAATTTATTCAAACAATATAACTTATGAGTGGCATGCATGGCTTGCTAATGTAGTATGTCTGCATGGCTAAATTAATGCATAATTAAAAAGCACAACCTATGATTGATAAGCATAGGTGTCGATGTGTCATGGTTGCACACTTAGAGAAGTTTTCTTTTTGGTTCTGACTTAGAGAAGTTAGATAGTGCAGCATGGAAAAAATAACTTGTGATTTATGATTGACATGCATAGGTATTGGTGGGCAGCATGAAAAAAATAACTTGTGATTTATGATTGACATGCATAGGTATTGGTGTGGCATGGTTGCATGTTTAGAAAACTTAGGCCTCTCCTAATGTGCATGTGCATAGATGAGGTGCTACGTACGTTAAAAAGTTCAGCAACTAAAGTTCTTAATTCATAAGTGCTTAAGTTTTTGTAGCTAAGCTTCTTCGTTTAATTATTTAGCAACTAAACCCTTCCGTGAATCGATGAGATTCCTTCATTTAAATGTTTAGCCTAGCTTGTTCTTGGCACTGTTTCTTCCTATGTCACCAAAGTGCTTTCTCTCCTCCTTAATTGCTTTGCCATGTCATTTTTCCGTTTATGTGGAATGCTTAGCACATGTATATTGTGTAGCACTAGAAAGATCCTTGGGTAGTGGGTTGTACCAATTTAGGAATAGAGGATACATTTGTGACAATTTTAAAAAATTGTTTATACAATGTAAAAAATGTATCACATCATTCAAAAAAATGTTTCAAGGTGTATTTGAAAATTTAATTTATGGAACATGACAAGTTTACTCATGGAACATGGTAATTTATTTTTTGGACCATGGCCAATTTACTTCATGAACCATGGCAATTTTCATTTTTGTATCATATCAAAATTTTACTACATGGACCACAAACAACTTATTTTTTGGTATCATGTCAAATTTACTTCAAGGATTATGACAAATTTAGTGAAGAATCCTTGGTATTTTGTTTTTGTTTTTCTATCATGGAAAAATTATTTTTTGCACCAAGGCAAGTTTACTTTTTTCTGGAAAATTTATTTGTACACACCAAGGCAATTTTCATCGTGCATCCCATGATGAATTTTGTTTTTGGTAAATCATATTAGAACATGTCAAAATTTTCAAACAGATTGTGGTCATCTTTTGTACACCATGGCAAGTTATACTTAAACATGACATGGCAAATTTTGTTTTCTTGGTACTAGTTCACAATTTTTCTTTGGGCGACGCTACGCGTCCGCCGGCTGATCTATCAGAAAGATCAGCCGGGTCGCGAGCCGTTAGATGTAGCTATCGAGCGGCCAAGCGACGCCTCCATCATTGCAACAAAAGTCTTGTTGCAGATTTTTTTTTGCAACAGAGGTCTTGTTGCAGATTTTTTTTTACAACAGAAGTCTTGTTACAATTTTTTCTGCAATAGAGGTCTTGTTGCAGAATTTTATTTTTGCAACAGAAGTCTTGTTACAGTCTGTTTTTGCAACAGAGGTATTGTTACAGAATTTTTTGCAACAAAGATGTTGTTGCAGATTTTTTTTATCTTCACTTTTTTTGCAACACAGGAGTTGTTGCGGGAAGAACTTCTGCAACACACGTGATGTTGCAGAAAATTTGCAATGGAAATCATGTGGCAGAAACACCACGTCGCCGTCGTTCGCCTCCGTCTTTTTCAGGTTTGTCGTTGCAATTGCAATAGGGGGTGGTCGGTGATGGTCGGGGCGATGGGAGGAGGTCGTCGGCAGTCGTGCCAAGCAGAGCCGGATGCTCCATGGTGGCCGACGGACATGCGACGACTGATGGCCATGGTGGAGGCAGCAGATGACCATGATCTATAGTTGCAAGCACTGTTGCCCCTGCCGCAAGCCGGGGGCACCCCGCCGCTGCTGCTATAGACCCACCATGTGTTGCAGCTTGCAAGCTCACCATCAGATTTGCGCCAAACCGTGGCGAAGGAGCTGCAAGACATGAACGGACATAATTGATGGCTACCTTGTTGTGCAGTCAGATGTAGGTGGGCGAGAGGTAGAAGGTTGCAGCCAGTATAAGGAATAAGTGGTTGAGGTTGGATAAGGTAGAGGGAGCCATGGGCACCATGTCACGTGGACAGGTGTCACACGAGCGAAGCGGCGGATGCACCCAGAAATCAGCTGATTGATTAGAAGAGTTTTCCTTTTTCTTTAAATCCTTTTTGTCATCATCTTATGAAACAATGGCAATTAGGTTCAGACGTGTTTGTTTTTAAGTTTTCTTGTATGTGTTTTAAGTTGTTGCAAATTTAGCTTCTCATGCACGTCAATTATAAAACTTCTTGTAAGGCATTTTTAACTACAAACATAATTGTAAGTGCATCTAGCGCCACCCCTAGTTGGTTTTGGAGTATTGACGACAAACCTGATTGAGGGACTAATGTGTTTGTGAGAATTGCAGGATAAAACAGGTAGAAGTCCCTCATTGATTCGGTTTTCCTACCGGAGATAACCCCTAAAAATATATGAAGACATTGAAGTCAAAGGTGGTATGTGAAGACATTCACATTGAAGACTATGACAAGAGAATACATCGCGTGAAGACTATGGAGCGCGAAGACTTAGTTGTTTCGTCGTTCTTTTTCTTCTTTGTTGAGTCATAGGAACCACCGTACTGTTAAGTGGGGTCCAAGTGAACCAGTTAGAATGACTGAAGTGATGCTTAACCAAAATCCTATGTCTTCGAGCGAAGACAATGAGAGCAAATCTTATCCAGAGCTGGATAAGTCAGCTTTGCTTGTAGCTCAAGTAAAGTTGCCGTGTGTGTTTGAAATCTGATCGTTGGAACACGTGTCAGTTCCTTAGTGACCCAGGGTCATTTCGGACAAATCAGGTCAGTTTGCCTAGTGGATATAAATAGCCCACCCCCTACACCATAAATTGGTTGGCTGCTCAGAGTTAGTGCACGGCTTTTGTCGTTTGAGAGCAACCCACCTCGAAGCCTTTGAGAGAGAAATCCTTGCGAGGACAAAGCCCTAAACACCCAGAGCCAAAGAGTGTTAGGCATCACTTAAGTCTTCTTGTCTGTGTGATCTGAAGACTTATTACACTTGAGGACTGTGAATCCTCCAGTCGGTTAGGCGTCGCGTTCTGAGCATCCAAGAGTCATTGTGGATTGCCGGTGAACGAAGTCTATGAAGGTTTGGAAGTCTACCTTGAAGACTTACCAGAGTAATTGGGCGAGGACTGGGTGTCCTTAGCTCAAGGGGAATAAGGTAAAGACGTGGTCTTATGAGTTGAATCTCAGCCTCCCTAACCAGACGTACGGTTGTCACAGAAACTGGAACTGGTCCAATAAATCATTGTCTTCAACGAGCCACTGGTTCTATCCTTTCCATCTCTTTATTTACTGTTAGTCCTTGTGAAGTCATTGCCTGTTTGCATTATCTTTTGTCTTCACTGAGTGACTGCTTGTTCTGATTGGCTTCATACTATCTTCCATTCTGATCTATACTGCCTAGCTGCTATTAGTCTTTGTGCCTTCATTTCATTGAATACTTGACTATGACTTGCTTAGTGTAGTCTACCTTCCGCTGCATGGTAATAGGTTTATTTCTATCATTTGTCTTCAAAACTTCCATGTTTTGAAGACTTTCATAAAAATCGCCTATTCACCCCCCTCTAGTCGATCACTAGCACTTTCAATTGGTATCAGAGAAAGGTACTCCCTTGTTCTGTGTGATTCAGTTTAACCACCTGGAGTTTTAGCTATGTCGACTGCAGGGGTAATCAAAGTCTCCGCTGCATGCCCCGTCTTCGATGGAACTGAATGTCCCTACTGGAAGAATAAGATGCACATGCATCTTGAAGCCATTGATGTCGACCTCTGGTATGTCGTCAAGAATGGCGTCCCCAAGGTTGGTGAAGGTGTCACCACTGCTGATGTCAAGAAGTTCGTTCAACTGGACTTCACTGCCAAGAACATCATCTGTGGTCATCTGACCAAAGGGCAGTATGGCTGTGTGAGTGCTCTAGAAACATCTAAGCTAGTCTGGGACTGGCTCTCCAAGGTCAACGAAGGCGTCTCAACCCAGAGAGATCAAAGAATCAGTGTCCTTCACAACCTATTCAACCGCTTCAAGAGAAACGACAATGAGAATGTTCAGCTCACGTTTGATCGACTCACTAACATCACAAATGAGCTTCAAGCTCTCGGCGCTACTGAGATCACCAAGCATGAAATCGTCAAGATACTCCTGAGATCACTTGACAGCTCGTTTGACACCCTAGCCCTGATGATTCAAGAACACCCTGACTTCAAGACACTCGATCCGTCTGACATACTTGAAAGGCTCAACACACATGAGTTTCAGCTTTCTGAGAAAAGAGACATCTACGGTCCCAACTATGGGCGAACTCGTGCTTTGAAGGCAAAAGCTGTTTCCTCATCTGAAGAAGAATCTGACTGCAGTTCTGATGATTCTGAAGACATTGGAAAGGAGCTTTCTATGCTTGTGAAGAAGTTCCAGAAATTCACCAAGAAGAAAGGCTTCAGAAAGTCCTCACGATCCAGCTCAGGGAATGATGAAGCTTCTGCTCATGACTACAAGAAGAGAACATGCCACAAGTGCAAGAAACCTGGTCACTACATCTCTGAGTGTCCGTAGTGGGACAATGAGAACAACAACAACAAGAAGAGCAAGGAATATGATTCTGACGACAAGAAGAAGAAGAAATACTCAAAGTCTTTTTCCAAGTCTTCCTCAAAGTCTTCATCACACAAGAAGAGCTCATCTGGCAAGGCTCGTGCGTTTGTTGGCAAGGAAATGGATTCAGAGGAGGAGTCCGCTTCTGAGGAGGCGGAGGTGGAGTCTGAGGAGGAGTCCGATTCTGGCGTTGCAAGTCTGGCTACAGCCTGCGTTGCCAAGTCCATCTTCAACACTGAAGACAATGACTTCATCACCGACGCTGATGCTAATGACAAGGACAACTCCGCTCCCACCTACTGCTTCATGGCACGCGGTGCCAAGGTAAACTCACGCACTACTCACTATCAAACATCCAGTGAAGATGACTCTGATTGTGGTTCCAAACCCAGCTACAAAACACTTGCTAAAATTGCAACTGAACAACAGAAAGCTATGAAACATATTCAAAAACTGTTAGACAAAAGCGATGACCTGTTAGATGCTGAAATGACTCGATCTTAGTCCTTAATTAAAGACATAAAAAATCTTCATGTTAAGTATGAGGAACTTGAAAGTCGTCATGAAACGCTCTCAACAACTCATGAAAAGCTTTCCTATGATTATCTTCAAAGGAAGCACGATCTTGAGAAATTGAGAGCGGCTCATGAAGATCTTCAAAAGGAAAACGAGTCACTTCGCGCCAAACAGATCAGTTCCCCTCAGGAAGGATTTGAACCACCATGTATTAAATGCATTGAGCGTGACAATGCTACTTCTGTTGCTGGATGTTCTTGTTGGGGAACGTAGTAATTTCAAAAATTTCCTACACACACGCAAGATCATGGTGATGCATAGCAACGAGAGGGGAGAGTGTTGTCCACGTACCCTTGTAGACCGAAAGTGAAAGCGTTAGCACAACGCGGTTGATGTAGTCGTACGTCTTCACGATCCGACCGATCAAGTACCGAACGCACGACACCTCTGAGTTCTGGACACGTTCAACTCGATGACGTCCCTTGAACTCCGATCCAGCCGAATGTTGAGGGAGAGTTTTGTCAGCACGACGGCGTGGTGACGATGATGATGTTCTACCGATGCAGGGCTTCGCCTAAGCACCGCTACGATATGATCGAGGTGGATTATGGTGGAGGGGGGCACAACACACGACTAAGAGATCCAAGGGATAAATTGTTGTGTCTTTGGGGTGCCCCTGCCCCCGTATATAAAGGAGTGGAGGAGGGGGAGGGCCGGCCCTCTCTATGGTGCGCCCTAGGGGAGTCCCACTCCCAACGGGAGTAGGATTCCCCCTTTCCTAGTAGAACTAGGAGCCCTTCCAAGTAGTAGGAGTAGGAGGGAAGGAAAGGGAAGGGAAAAGGAGAAGGAAGGAAGGGGGCGCCCCCTCCCTAGTCCAATTCGGAACAGCCCATGGGGAGGGGTGAGGCCACCCTTTGAGGCCTTTCTCTCCTTTCCCGTATGGCCCATTAAGGCCCAATACGAATTCCCGTAACTCCCCGGTACTCCCGAAAATACCCGAATCACTCGGAACCTTTCCAATGTCCGAATATAGTCGTCCAATATATCGATCTTTATGTCTCGATCATTTCGAGACTCCTCACCATGTCCCTGATCTCATCCGGGACTCCGAACTCCTTCGGTACATCAAAACACATAAACTCATAATATAACCATCATCAAACTTTAAGGGTGCGGATCCTACGGGTTCGAGAACTATGTAGACATGACCGAGACACGACTCCGGTCAATAACCAATAGCGGAACCTAGATGCTCATATTGGCTCCTACATATTCTACGAAGATCTTTATCGGTCAAACCACATAACAACATACGTTGTTCCCTTTGTCATCGGTATGTTACTTGCCTGAGATTCGATCGTCGGTATCTCAATACCTAGTTCAATCTCATTACCGGCAAGTCTCTTTACTCGTTCCGTAATACATCATCCCGCAACTAACTCATTAGTTGCAATGCTTGCAAGGCTTATAGTGATGTGCATTACCGAGTGGGCCCAGAGATACCTCTTCGACAATCGGAGTGACAAATCCTATTCTCGAAATACGCCAACCCAACAAGTACCTTCGGAGACACCTGTAGAGCATCTTTATAATCACCCAGTTACGTTGTGACGTTTGGTGGCACACAAAGTGTTCCTCCGGTAAATGGGAGTTGCATAATCTCATAGTCATAGGAACATGTATAAGTCATGAAGAAAAGCAATAGCAACAAACTAAACGATCAAGTGCTAAGCTAACGGAATGGGTCAAGTCAATCACATCATTCTCCTAATGAAGTGATCCCATTAATCAAATGGCAACTCTTTGTCTATGGCTAGGAAACATAACCATCTTTGATCAACGAGCTAGTCAAGTAGAGGCATACTAGTGACACTCTGTTTGTCTATGTATTCACACATGTATCATGTTTCCGGTTAATACAATTCTAGCATGAATAATAAAAATTTATCATGATATAAGGAAATAAATAATAACTTTATTATTGCCTCTAGGGCATATTTCCTTCAGTCTCCCACTTGCACTATAGTCAATAATCTAGATCACATCGCCATGTGATTTAACATCAATAGTTCACATCTTTATGTGGTTAACACCCATAGTTCACATCGACATGTGACCAAAACGCAAAGGGTTTACTAGAGTCATTAATCTAGTTCACATCTCTATGTGATTAATACCCAAAGAGTACTTAGGTATGATCATGATTTGCTTGTGAGAGAAGTTTAGTCAACGGGTCTGCCACATTCAGATCCGTATGTATTTTACAAATTTCTATGTCAACAATGCTCTGCACGGAGCTACTCTAGCTAATTACTCCCACTTTCAATATGCATCCAGATTGAGACTTAGAGTCATCTGGATCAGTGTCAAAATTTGCATCGACGCAACCCTTTACGACGAACCTTTTGTCACCTCCACAATCGAGAAATATATACTTATGCCAGTAAGGATAATTTTGACCACTGTCCAGTGATCTACTCCTAGATCACTATTGTACTCCCTTGCTAAACACAGTGTAGGGTATACAATAGATCTGGTACACAGCATGGCATACTTTATAGAACCTATGGCTGAGGCATAGGGAATGACTTTCATTCTCTTTCTATCTTCTGCCGTGGTCGGGCTTTGAGTCTTACTCAATTTCAAACCTTGTAACATAGGCAAGAACTCTTTCTTTGACTATTCCATTTTGAACTACTTCAAAATCTTGTCAAGGTATGTACTCATTGAAAAAACTTTCAAGCGTCTTGATCTATCTCTATAGATCTTGATGCTCAATATGTAAGCAGCTTCACCGAGGTCTTTCTTTGAAAAACTCCTCTCAAATACTCCTTTATGCTTTCCAGAAAATTCTACATTATTTCTGATCAACAATATGTTACTCACATATACTTATTAGAAATGCTGTAGTGCTCCCACTCACTTTCTTGTAAATACATGCTTCACCATAAGTCTGTATAAAACTATATGCTTTGATCAACTCATCAAAGCGTATATTCCAACTCCGAGATGCTTGCACCAGTCCATAGATGGATCGCTGGAGCTTGCATATTTTGTTAGCACCTTTAGGATTGACAAAACCTTCTGGTTGCATCATATACAACTCTTCTTTAATAAATCCATTAAAGAATGTAGTTTTGTTTATCCATTTGCCAGATTTCATAAAATGCGGCAATTGCCAACATGATTCAGACAGACTTAAGCATAGATATGAGTGAGAAACTCTCATCGTAGTCAACACCTTGAACTTGTCAAAAACCTTTTGCGACAATTCTAGATTTGTAGATAGTAACACTACTATCAACGTCCGTCTTCCTCTTGAAGATCCATTTAATCTTAATGGCTCACCAATCATCGGGCAAGTCAATCAAAGTCCATACTTTGTTCTTATACATGGATCCCATATCAGATTTCATGGCCTTAAACCATTTTGCGGAATCTGGGCTCGTCATCGCTTCCTCATAGTTCGTAGGTTCGTCATGGTCAAGTAACATGACCTCCAGAACAGGATTACCGTACCACTCTGGTGCGGATCTCACTCTGGTTGAGCTATGAAGTTTTGTAGTAACTTGATCTGAAGTTTCATGATCATCATCATTAACTTCCTCTCTTGTTGGTGTAGACATCACTGGAACTGATTTCTGTGATGAACTACTTTCCAATTCGGGAGAAGGTACAATTACCTTATCAAGTTCCACTTTCCTCCCACTCACTTCTTTCGAGAGAAACTCCTTCTCTAGAAAGGATCCATTCTCAGCAACGAATATCTTGCCTTCGGATCTGTGATAGAAGGTGTACCCAATAGTTTCTTTTGGGTATCCTATGAAGATTTACTTCTCCGATTTGGGTTCGAGCTTATCATGTTGAAACTTTTTCACATAAGCACCACAGTCCCAAACTTTAAGAAACGACATCTTAGGTTTCTCGCCAAACCACGGTTCATACGGTGTCATCTCCATGAATTTAGATGGTGCCCTATTTAACGTGAATGTAGCTGTCTCTAATGCATACCCGCAAAACGACAGTGGTAGATCGGTAAGAGACATCATAGATTGCACTATATCTAATAAAGTACGGTTATGACGTTCGGACACACCATCACACTGTGGTGTTCCAGGTGGCGTGAGTAGTGAAACTATTTCACATTGTTTTAACTGAAGGCCAAACTCGTTAACTCAAATATTTTACTTCTGCGATCATATCATAGAAACTTTTATTTTCTTGTTACGATGATTCTCCACTTTACTCTGAAATACTTTGAACTTTTCAAATGTTTTAGACTTGTGTTTCATCAAGTAGATATACCCATATCTGCTCAAGTCATCTGTGAAGGTCAGAAAATAATGATATCCGTCGTGAGCCTCAACACTCATCGAACCACATACATCAGTATGTAATATTTCCAATAAGTCAATTGCTCGCTCCATTGTTCCGGAGAATGGAGTTTTAGTCATCTTGCCCATGAGGCATGGTTCGCAAGCATCAAGTGATTCATAATCAAGTGATTCCAAAATCCCATCAGCATGGAGTTTCTTCATGCGCTTTACAGCAATATGACCTAAACGGAAGTGCCACAAATAAGTTGCACTATCATTATTAACTTTGCATCTTTTGACTTCAATATTATGAATATGTGTATCACTACGATCGTGATCCAACAAACCATTTTCATTGGGTGTATGACCATAGAAGGTTTTATTCATGTAAACATAACAACAATTATTCTCTAGTTTACATGAATAACCATATTGCAATAAACATGACCCAATCATATCCATGCTCAACACAAACACTAAATAACATTTATCTTAGGTTCGACACTAATCCCGAAAGTATAGGGAGTGTGCGATGATGATCATATCAATCTTGGAACCACTTCCAATACACATCGTCACTTCACCCTTAACTAGTCTATGTTCATTCTGCAACTCTCGTTTCGAGTTACTACTCTTAGCAATTGAACTAGTATCAAATACTGAGGGGTTGCTATAAACACTAGTAAAGTACACATCAATAACATGTATATCAAATATACCTTTGTTCACTTTGCCATCCTTCTTATCCGCCAAATACTTGGGGCAGTTCTGCTTCCAGTGACCAGTCCCTTTGCAGTAGAAGCACTTAGTCTCAGGCTTAGGTCTAGACTTGGGCTTCTTCACTTGAGCAGCAACTTGCTTGCTGTTCTTCTTGAAGTTCCCCTTCTTCCCTTTGCCCTTTTCTTGAAACTAGTGGTCTTGTCAACCATCAACACTTGATGATTTTCTTGATTTCTACCTTCGTTGATTTCAGTATCACGAAGAGCCTGGGAATCGTTTCCGTTATCACTTGCATATTATAGTTCATCATGAAGTTCTAGTAACTTGGTGATAGTGACTAGAGAACTCTTTCAATCACTATCTTATCTGGAAGATTAACTCCCACTTGATTCAAGCAATTGTAGTACCCAGACAATCTGAGCACATGCTCACTGGTTGAGCTATTCTCCTCCATCTTGTAGGCAAAATACTGCCAGAGGTCTCATACCTCTCGACATGGGCATGAGTATGAAATACCAATTTCAACTCTTGGAACATCTTATATGTTCTGTGGCGTTCAAAACATTTTTGAAGTCCTAGTTCTAAGCCGTAAAGCATGGTGCACTAAACTATCAAGTAGTCATCATACCGAGCTTTTGTCAAAAACGTTCATAATGTCCGCATCTTCTCCTGCAATAGGTCTGTCACCTAGCAGTGCATCAAGGACACAATTCTTCTGTGCAGCAATGAGGATAATCCTCAGATCACGGATCCAATCCGCATCATTTCTACTAACATCTTTCAACCTATTTTTTCTCTAGGAACATATCAAAAATAAACGGGGAACAACATCATGAGCTATTGATCTACAACATAGATATGCAAATACTATCAGGACTAAGTTCATGATAAATTAAAGTTAAATTAATCATATTACTTAAGAACTCCCACTTAGATAGACATCCCTCTAATCATCTAAGTGATTACGTGATCCAAATCAACTAAACCATGTCCGATCATCACGTGAGATGGTGTAGTTTCAATGGTGAACATCACTATGTTGATCATATCTACTATATGATTCACGCTCGACCTTTCGGTCTCCGTGTTCCGAGGCCATATCTGTTATATGCTAGGCTTGTCAAGTTTAACCTGAGTATTTCGCGTGTGCAACTATTCTGCACCCGTTGTATTTGAACGTAGAGCCTATCACACCCGATCATCACGTGGTGTCTCAGCACGAAGAACTTTCGCAACGGTGCATACTCAGGGAGAACACTCATACCTTGATAATTTAGTGAGAGATCATCTTATAATGCTACTGTCAATCAAAGCAAGATAAGATGTATAAAAGATAAACATCACGTGCAATCAAAAATATGTGACATGATATGGCCACCATCATCTTGTGCCTTTGATCTCCATCGCCAAAGCATCGTCATGATTTCCATCGTCACCGACATGACACCATGATCTCCATCATCTTGATCTATATCAATGTGTCGTCACATGGTCATCTCGCCAACTATTGCTCATGCAACTATGGCTATCGCATAGCGATAAAGTAAAGCAATTATTTGGCGCTTGCATCTTATGCAATAAAGAGACAACCATAAGGCTTCTGCTAGTTGCCGATAACTTCAACAAAACATGATCATCTTATACAACAGCTTATATCTCATCACATCTTGACCATATCACATCACAACATGCCCTGCAAAAATAAGTTAGACGTCCTCTACTTTGTTGTTGCAAGTTTTATGTGGCTGCTACGGGCTGAGCAAGAACCGTTCTTACCTACGCATCAAAACCACAATGATAGTTCGTCAAGTTAGTGTTGTTTTAACCTTCTCAAGGACCGGGCGTAGTCACACTCGGTTCAACTAAAGTTGGAGAAACTGACACCCGCCAGCCACCTGTGTGTTGGGGATCGTAGCAAAAATTTAAAATTTTCTATGCATCACCAAGATCAATCTATGGAGTAATCTAGCAACGAGGGGAAGGAGAGTGCATCTACATACCCTTGTAGATCGCTAAGGGGAAGCATTGCAAGAACGCGGATGAAGGAGTCGTACTCGTAGAGATTCAGATCAAGGTTGATTCCGATCTAAGCGCTGAACAACGACGCCTCCGCGTTCAACACACGTGCAACCCGGTGACGTCTCCTATGCCTTGATCCAGCAAGGGGAGAAGGATAGGTTGGGGAAGACTCCGTCTAGCAGTAGCACGACGGCGTGGTGGTGGTGGAGGAGCGCGGGACTCCAGCAGGGCTTCGCCAAGCACTACGAGAGACGAGGAGGGAGAGAGGTAGGGCTGCGTCAACAGGGGAAGAACTTCGTGTGTTGGGCTGCCCCTTTGCCTCCACTATATATAGGGGGAGAGGGAGGGCTGCACCCCTACCTAGGGTTCCCACCCCAAGGGGTGCGGCTGTTGGAAATATGCCCTAGAGGCAATAATAAAAGGATTATTATTATATTTCCTTGTTCATGATAATTGTCTTTTATTCATGCTATAATTGTGTTATCCGGAAATCGTAATACATGTGTGAATACATAGACACCAACATGTCCCTAGTAAGCCTCTAGTTGACTAGCTCGTTGATCAACAGATAGTCATGGTTTCCTGACTATGGACATTGGATGTCATTGATAACGAGATCACATCATTAGGAGAATGATGTGATGGACAAGACCCAATCCTAAACATAGCACAAGATCGTATAGTTCGTTTGCTAGAGTTTTTCCAATGTCAAGTATCTTTTCCTTAGACCATGAGATCATGTAACTCCCGGATACCGTAGGAGTGCTTTGGGTGTACCAAACGTCACAACGTATCTGGGTGACTATAAAGGTATACTACGGGTATCTCCGAAAGTGTCTGTTGGGTTGACACGGATCAAGACTAGGATTTGTCACTCCATATGACGGAGAGGTATCTCTGGGCCCACTCGGTAATGCATCATCATAATGAGCTCAAAGTGACCAAGTGTCTGGTCATGGGATCCTGCATTACGGTACGAGTAAAGTGACTTGCCAGTAACGAGATTGAACGAGGTATTGGGATACCGACGATCGAATCTCAGGCAAGTAATGTACCGATTGACAAAGGGAATTGTATACGGGGTTGCTTGAATCCTCGACATCGTGGTTCATCTGATGAGATCATCAAGGAGCATGTGGGAGCCAACATGGGTATCTAGATCCCGCTGTTGGTTATTGACCGGAGAGCCGTCTCGGTCATGTCTACATGTCTCCCGAACCCGTAGGGTCTACACACTTAAGGTTCGGTGACGCTAGGGTTGTAGAGATATGTATGTGCAGTAACCCGAAAGTTGTTCGGAGTCCCGGATGAGATCCCGGACGTCACGAGGAGTTCCGGAATGGTCCGGAGGTAAAGAATTATATATAGGAAGTGCTATTTCAGCCATCGGGACAAGTTTTGGGGTCACCGGTATTGTACCGGGACCACCGGAAGGGTCCTGGGGGTCCACCGGGTGGGGCCACCTATCCCGGAGGGCCCCATGGGATGAAGTGGGAGGGGAACCAGCCCCTAGTGGGCTGGTGCACCCCCCTTGGGCCTTCCCCCTGCGCCTAGGGTTGGGAACCCTAGGGTGGGGGGCGCCCCACTTGCCTTGGGGGCCACTCCAACCCCCTAGGCCGCCGCCCCCTTGGGAGATTGGATCTCCAGGGCCGGTGCCCCTCTGGGGACCCTATATATAGAGGGGGGAGGGAGGGCAGCCGCACCCCATGCATTTGGTGCCTCCCTCTCCCTCTCCAACACCTCCTCCTCCTCCATAGAGCTTGGCGAAGCCCTGCAGGAGTACTGCTGCTCCATCACCACCACGCCGTCGTGCTGCTGCTGGAGCCATCTTCCTCAACCTCTCCTCCCCCCTTGCTGGATCAAGAAGGAGGAGACGTTCCGCTGACCGTACGTGTGTTGAACGCGGAGGTGCCGTCCGTTCGGCGCTAGGATCTCCGGTGATTTGGATCACGTCGAGTACGACTCCCGCATCCCCGTTCTTTGAACGCTTCCGCTCGCGATCTACAAAGGTATGTAGATGCAATCTGAATACTCGTTGCTAGATGAACTCATAGATGGATCTTGGTGAAACTGTAGGAAATTTTTTGTTTTCTGCAACGTTCCCCAACAGTGGCATCATGAGCTAGGTCCATGCGTAGTTCTCTTTGCACGAGTAGAACATAATTTTTTGTGGGCGTAGATGTTGTCAACTTTCTTGCCGCTACTAGTCTTATTTTGCTTCAGCAGTATTGTGGGATGAAGCGGCCCGGACCAACCTTACACGTACGCTTACGTGAGACCGGTTCCACTGACTGACATGCACTAGTTGCATAAGGTGGCTGGCGGGTGTCTGTCTCTCCCACTTTAGTTGGAGCAGATTCGATGAAAAGGGTCCTTATGAAGGGTAAATAGAAGTTGACAAATCACGTTGTGGCTTTCACGTAGGTAAGAAAACGTTCTTGCTAGAACCCTATTGCAGCCACGTAAAACTTGCAACAACAATTAGAGGACGTCTAACTTGTTTTTGTAGCAAGTGTTTTGTGATGTGATATGGCCAAAGTTGTGATGAATGATGAATGATATATATGTGATGTATGAGATGTTCATGCTATTGTAATAGGAATCACGACTTGCATGACGATGAGTATGACAACCGGCAGGAGCCATAGGAGTTGTCTTTATTTTTTGTATGACCTGCGTGTCATTAAGAAACGCCATGTAAATTACTTTACTTTATTGCTAAACGTGTTAGCCATAGTAGTAGAAGTAATAGTTGGCGAGCAACTTCATGGAGACACGATGATGGAGATCATGGTGTCATGCCGGTGACAAGATGATCATGGAGCCCCAAGATGGAGATCAAAGGAGCTTTGTGATATTGGCCATATCATGTCACTATTATTATTTGATTGCATGTGATGTTTATCATGTTTTTGCATCTTGTTTACTTAGAAAGACGGTAGTAAATAAGATGATCCCTCATAATAATTTCAAGAAAGTGTCCCCCCTAACTGTGCACCGTTGCGACAGTTCGTTGTTTCGAAGCACCACGTGATGATCGGGTGTGATAGATTCCAAGATTCACATACAACGGGTGTAAGACAGATTTACACATGCAAACACTTAGGTTGACTTGACGAGCCTAGCATGTACAGACATGGCCTCAGAACACAGAAGACCGAAAGGTCGAGCATGAGTCATATAGAAGATACGATCAACATGAAGATGTTCACCGATGTTGACTAGTCCGTCTCACGTGATGATCGGACACGGCCTAGTTAACTCGGATCATGTTATACTTAGATGACTGGAGGGATGTCTATCTGAGTGGGAGTTCATTGAATAATTTGATTTAGATGAACTTAATTATCATGAACTTAGTCTAAAATCTTTACAACATGTATTGTAGATCAAATGGCCAACGTTGTCCTCAACTTCAACGCGTTCCTAGAGAAAACCAAGCTGAAAGATGATGGCAACAACTATACGGATTGGGTGCGGAACCTGAGGATCATCCTCATAGCTGCCAAGAAGGATTATGTCCTACAAGCACCGCTAGGTGACGCACCTGTTCTCCCTGCAGAACAAGACGTTATGAACGCTTGGCAGACACATACCGATGATTACTCCCTCGTTCAGTGCGGCATGCTTTACAGCTTAGAACCGGGGCTCCAAAAGTGTTTTGAGAGACACGGAGCATATGAGATGTTCGAAGAGCTGAAAATGGTTTTTCAAGCTCATGCCCGGGTCGAGAGATATGATGTCTCCGACAAGTTCTTCAGCTGTAAGATGGAGGAAAACAGTTCTGTCAATGAGCACATACTCACTATGTCTGGGTTACATAACCGCTTGACTCAGCTGGGAGTTAATCTCCCGGATGACGCGGTCATTGATAGAATCCTTCAGTCGCTTCCACCAAGCTACAAGAGCTTTGTGATGAACTTCAATATGCAGGGGATGGAAAAGACCATTCCTGAAGTATTTGCAATGCTGAAATCAGCAGAGGTAGAAGTCAAAAAGGAACATCAAGTGTTGATGGTGAATAAAACCACTAAGTTCAAGAAAGGCAAGGGTAAGAAGAACTTCAAGAAGGACGGCAAGGGAGTTGCCGCGCCCGGCAAGCAAGCTGCCGGGAAGAAGCCAAAGAATGGACCCAAGCCCGAGACTGAGTGCTTTTATTGCAAGGAAAGTGGTCACTGGAAGCGGAACTGCCCCAAATACTTAGCGGACAAGAAGGCCGGCAAAACGAAAGGTATATGTGATATACATGTAATTGATGTGTACCTTACCAGTACTCGTAGTAGCTCCTGGGTATTTGATACCGGTGCGGTTGCTCACATATGCAACTCAAAGCAGGAGCTGCGGAATAAGCGGAGACTGGCAAAGGAGGAGGTGACGATGCGCGTCGGGAATGGTTCCAAGGTCGATGTGATCGCCGTCGGCACGGTACCTCTACATTTACCTATGGGATTAGTTTTGAACCTCAATAATTGTTATTTAGTACCAAGTTTGAGCATGAACATTGTATCAGGATCTCGTTTAATACGAGATGGCTACTCATTTAAATCCGAGAATAATGGTTGTTCTATTTATATGAGAGATATGTTTTATGGTCATGCTCCGATGGTGAATGGTTTATTCTTAATGAATCTCGAGCGTAATGCTACACATATCCATAGTGTGAGTACCAAAAGATGTAAGGTTGATAATGATAGTCCCACATACTTGTGGCATTGCCGCCTTGGTCACATAGGTGTCAAACGCATGAAGAAGCTCCATGTAGATGGACTTTTAGAGTCTCTTGATTACAAATCATTTGACACGTGCGAACCATGCCTCATGGGTAAAATGACCAAGACTCCGTTCTCAGGAACAATGGAGCGAGCAACCAACTTATTGGAAATCATACATACTGATGTGTGCGGTCCAATGAGTGTTGAGGCTCGCGGTGGCTATCGTTATGTTCTCACCCTCACTGATGACTTGAGTAGATATGGGTATGTCTACTTAATGAAACACAAGTCTGAGACCTTTGAAAGGTTCAAGGAATTTCAGAGTGAGGTTGAGAATCAACATGACAGGAAAATCAAGTTCCTGCAATCAGATCATGGAGGAGAATACTTGAGTCACGAATTTGGCACACACTTAAGAAAATGTGGAATAGTTTCACAACTCATGCCGCTTGGTACACCTCAGCGTAATGGTGTGTCCGAATGTCGTAATCGCACTCTGTTAGATATGGTGCGATCTATGATGTTTCTTACCGATTTACCGCTATCATTTTGGGGCTATGCTTTAGAGACTGCCGCATTCACTTTAAATAGGGCTCCATCGAAATCCGTTGAGACGACACCGTATGAATTATGGTTTGGGAAGAAACCTAAGCTGTCGTTTCTAAAAGTTTGGGGATGCGATGCTTATGTCAAGAAACTTCAACCTGAAAAGCTCGAACCCAAGTTGGAAAAATGCGTCTTCATAGGATACCCTAAAGAAACTATTGGGTATACCTTCTACCTCAGATCCGAAGGCAAGATCTTTGTTGCCAAGAATGGATCCTTTCTAGAGAAGGAGTTTCTCTCGAAAGAAGTAAGTGGGAGGAAAGTAGAACTTGATGAAGTATTACCTCTTGAACCGGAAAGTGGCGCAACTCAGGAAAATGTTCCTGTGGTGCCTACACCAATTAGAGAGGAAGTTAATGATGATGATCAAGATACTTCTGATCAAGCTCCTACTGAAATTCGAAGGTCCACAAGGACACGTTCCGCACCAGAATGGTACGACAACCCTGTCTTGGAAATCATGTTGTTAGACAACAGTGAACCTTCGAACTATGAAGAAGTGATGGCGGGCCCGGATTCCGACAAATGGCTGGAAGCCATGAAATCCGAGATAGGATCCATGTATGAAAACGAAGTATGGACTTTGACTGACTTGCCCGTTGAGCGGCGAGCCATAGAAAATAAATGGATCTTTAAGAAGAAGACATACGCGCATGGTAATGTGACCATCTATAAAGCTCGGCTTGTCGCTAAGGGTTATCGACAAGTTTAAGGGGTTGACTACGATGAGACTTTCTCACCGGTAGCGAAGCTGAAGTCCGTCCGAATCATGTTAGCAATTGCCGCATTCTATGATTATGAGATATGGCAAATGGACGCCAAAACGGCATTCCTTAATGGTTTCCTTAAGGAAGAATTGTATATGATGCAGCCGGGAGGTTTTGTCGACCCTAAGAATGCTAACAAGGTATGCAAGCTCCAGCGATCCATTTATGGGCTGGTGCAAGCATCTCGGAGTTGGAACATTCGCTTTGATGAGATGATCAAAGCGTTTGGGTTCATGCAGACTTATGGAGAAGCCTGCATTTACAAGAAAGTGAGTGGGAGCTCTGTAGCATTTCTCATATTATATGTAGATGACATACTTTTGATGGGAAATGATATAGAGCTTTTGGACAGCATTAAGGCCTACTTGAATAAGAGTTTTTCAATGAAGGACCTTGGAGAAGCTGCTTATATATTAGGCATCAAGATCTATAGAGATAGATCAAGACGCCTCATAGGTCTTTCACAAAGCACATACCTTGATAAGATATTGAAGAAGTTCAATATGGATCAGTCTAAGAAGGGGTTCTTGCCTGTGTTGCAAGGTGTGAAATTGAGCTCAGCTCAATGTCCGACCACGGCAGAAGATATAGAAGAGATGAGTGTCATCCCCTATGCCTCAGCCATAGGGTCTATTACGTATGCCATGCTGTGTACCAGACCTGATGTAAACCTTGCCGTAAGTTTGGTAGGTAGGTACCAAAGTAATCCCGGCAAGGAACACTGGACAGCGGTCAAGAATATCCTGAAGTACCTGAAAAGGACTAAGGAAATGTTTCTCGTTTATGGAGGTGACGAAGAGCTCGTCGTAAAGGGTTACGTCGACGCTAGCTTCGACACAGATCTGGATGACTCTAAGTCACAAACCGGATACGTGTATATTTTGAATGGTGGGGCAGTAAGCTGGTGCAGTTGCAAGCAGAGCGTCGTGGCGGGATCTACATGTGAAATGGAGTACATGGCAGCCTCGGAGGCAGCACATGAAGCAATTTGGGTGAAGGAGTTCATCACCGACCTAGGAGTCATACCCAATGCATCGGGGCCGATCAAACTCTTCTGTGACAACACTAGAGCTATTGCACTTGCCAAGGAGCCCAGGTTTCACAACAAGACCAGGCACATCAAGCGTCGCTTCAACTCTATTCGTGAAAATGTTCAAGATGGAGACATAGATATTTGTAAAGTACATACGGACCTGAATGTAGCAGATCCGTTGACTAAACCTCTCCCTAGAGCAAAACATGATCAACACCAGAATTCCATGGGTGTTCGATTCATCACAATGTAACTAGATTATTGACTCTAGTGCAAGTGGGAGTCTGTTGGAAATATGCCCTAGAGGCAATAATAAAAGGATTATTATTATATTTCCTTGTTCATGATAATTGTCTTTTATTCATGCTATAATTGTGTTATCCGGAAATCGTAATACATGTGTGAATACATAGACACCAACATGTCCCTAGTAAGCCTCTAGTTGACTAGCTCGTTGATCAACAGATAGTCATGGTTTCCTGACTATGGACATTGGATGTCATTGATAACGAGATCACATCATTAGGAGAATGATGTGATGGACAAGACCCAATCCTAAACATAGCACAAGATCGTATAGTTCATTTGCTAGAGTTTTTCCAATGTCAAGTATCTTTTCCTTAGACCATGAGATCGTGTAACTCCCGGATACCGTAGGAGTGCTTTGGGTGTACCAAACGTCACAACGTAACTGGGTGACTATAAAGGTATACTACGGGTATCTCCGAAAGTGTCTGTTGGGTTGACATGGATCAAGACTAGGATTTGTCACTCCGTATGACGGAGAGGTATCTCTGGGCCCACTCGGTAATGCATCGTCATAATGAGCTCAAAGTGACCAAGTGTCTGGTCACGGGATCATGCATTACGGTACGAGTAAAGTGACTTGCCGGTAACGAGATTGAACGAGGTATTGGGATACCACGATCGAATCTCGGGCAAGTAACGTACCGATTGACAAAGGGAATTGTATACGGGGTTGCTTGAATCCTCGACATCGTGGTTCATCCGATGAGATCATCGAGGAGCATGTGGGAGCCAACATGGGTATCCAGATCCCGCTGTTGGTTATTGACCGGAGAGCCGTCTCGGTCATGTCTACATGTCTCCCGAACCCGTAGGGTCTACACACTTAAGGTTCGGTGACGCTAGGGTTGTACAGATATGTATGTGTAGTAACCCGAAAGTTGTTCGGAGTCCCAGATGAGATCCCGGACGTCACGAGGAGTTCCGGAATGGTCCGGAGGTAAAGAATTACATATAGGAAGTGCTATTTCGGCCATCGGGACAAGTTTCGGGGTCACCGGTATTGTATTGGGACCACCGGAAGGGTCCCGGGGGTCCACCGGGTGGGGCCACCTATCCCGGAGGGCCCCATGGGCTGAAGTGGGAGGGGAACCAGCCCCTAGTGTGCCGGTGTGCCCCCCTTGGGCCTTCCCCCCGCGCCTAGGGTTGGGAACCCTAGGGTGGGGGGGGGGGGGGCGCCCCACTTGCCTTGGGGCCACTCCAACCCCCTAGGTCGCCGCCCCCTTGGGAGATTGGATCTCCAGGGCCGGCGCCCCCCTGGGGACCCTATATATAGAGGGGGGGAGGGAGGGCAACTGCACCCCATGCATTTGGTGCCTCCCTCTCCCTCTCCAACACCTCCTCCTCCTCCATAGAGCTTGGCGAAGCCCTGCAGGAGTACTGCTGCTCCATCACCACCACGCCGTCGTGCTGCTGCTGGAGCCATCTTCCTCAACCTCTCCTCCCCCCTTGCTGGATCAAGAAGGAGGAGACGTTACGCTGACCATACGTGTGTTGAACGCGGAGGTGCCGTCCGTTCGGCGCTAGGATCTCCGGTGATTTGGATCACATCGAGTACGACTCCCTCATCCCCGTTTTTGAACGCTTCCGCTCGTGATCTACAAAGGTATGTAGATGCAATCTGAATACTCGTTGCTAGATGAACTCATAGATGCATCTTGGTGAAACCGTAGGAAAATTTTTGTTTTCTGCAATGTTTCCCAACAACGGCAGCCCTAGATCCCATCTAGGGTGGCGGCCACAAGGGGGAGAGGGGGAGGCGCACCTGGGGTGGGCCTTAGGGCCCATCTGCCCTAGGGTTTGCCCCCTTCCCCCCTTGGAGGCGCCTTGGGCCATGGTGGGAGGCGCCCAGCCCACCTAGGGGCTGGTCCCTTCCCACTATTGGCCCATGTAGGCCTCCGGGGCGCATGGCCCCTCCCGGTGGACCCCTGGACCCCTCCGGTGGTCCCGGTACACTACCGGTGATGCCCGAAACACTTCCGGTGGCCAAAACCATACTTCCTATATATCAATCTTTACCTTCGGACCATTCCGAAACTCCTCATGACGTCCGGGATCTCATCTGGGACTCCGAACAACATTCGGTAACCGCGTACATACTTTCCCTATAACCCTAGCGTCATCGAACCTTAAGTGTGTAGACCCTACGGGTTCGGGAGTCATGCAGACATGGCCGAGACAACTCTATGGTCAATAACCAACAACGGGATCTGGATACCCATATTGGCTCCCACATGCTCCACGATGATCTCATCGGATGAACCACGATGTCAAGGATTCAATCAATCCCGTATACAATTCCCTTTGTCTATCAGTACGATACTTGCCCGAGATTCGATCGTCGGTATCCCGGTACCTTGTTCAATCTCGTTACCGGCAAGTCTCTTTACTCGTTCCGTAACACATCATCCCATGATCAACTCCTTGGTCACATTGTGCACATTATGATGATGTCCTACCGAGTGGGCCTAGAGATACCTCTCCATTACACGGAGTGACAAATCCCAGTCTCGATTCGTGCCAACCCAGCAGACACTTTCGGAGATACCCGTAGTGCACCTTTATAGCCACCCAGTTACGTTGTGATGTTTGGCACACCCAAAGCACTCCTACGGTATCAGGGAGTTGCACAATCTCATGGCCTAAGGAAATGATACTTGACATTAGAAAAGCTTTAGCATACGAACTACACGATCTTGTGATAGGCTTAGGATTGGGTCTTGTCCATCACATCATTCTCCTAATGATGTGATCCCGTTATCAACGACATCCAATGTCCACGGTCAGGAAACCGTAACCATCTATTGATCAACGAGCTAGTCAACTAGAGGCTTACTAGGGACATGGTGTTGTCTATGTATCCACACATGTATCTGAGTTTCCTATCAATACAATTCTAGCATGGATAATAAACGTTTATCATGAACAAGGAAATATAATAATAACCAATTTATTATTGCCTCTAGGGCATATTTCCAACAGTCTCCCACTTGCACTAGAGTCAATAATCTAGTTCACATTGCCGTGTGATTAACACTCACAGGTCACATCGCCATGTGACCAACATCCAAGAGTCTACTAGACTCAATGATCTAGTTCACATCACTATGTGATAAACACTCAAAGAGTTCTGGGTTTGATCATGTTATGCTTGTGAGAGAGGTTGTAGTCAATGGGTCTTGCCTTATTCAGATCCCTATGTATTTCGCAAAACTTTATGTCATATCGTAGATGCTGCTACCACGTTCCACTTGGAGCTATTCCAAATTGTTGCTCCATTATACGTATCCGGTATCTCTACTCAGAGCTATCCAGATAGGTGTTAAGCTTGCATCGACGTAACTCTTTACGTCGAACTCTTTATCACCTCCATAACCGAGAAACATTTCCTTATTCCTCTAAGGATAATTTTGACCACTATCTGGGGATCCACTCCTAGATCACCTTTGTACCCTCTTGCCAGACATGTGGCAAGGCACACATCTGGTGCAGTACTCAGCATGGCATACTGTATAGAGCCTATGACAAAAGCATAGGGGACGACCTTCGTCCTTCCTCTTTCTTCTGCCGTGGTCAATCTTCGAGTCTTACTCAACTTCACACCTTACAACTCAGGTAAGAACCCCTTCTTTGACTGATCTATTTTGAACTCCTTCAAAAACATGTCAAGGTGTGCGTTCTTTGAAAGTATCATCAGGCGTTTTGATCTATCTCTATAGATCTTGATGCCCAATATGTAAGCAGCTTGATCCAGGTCTTCCTTTGAAAATCACTCTTCAAACAACCGTTTATGCTTTCCAGAAATTCTACATCATTTCGAATCAACAATATGTCATCCACATATACTTATCAAAAATGTTGTAGTGCCCCCACTCACTTTCTTGTAAATACAAGTTTCTAGCAAACATTGTATAAACCTAAAAGCTTTGGTCACTCCATCAAAGCATATATTCCGACTCTGAGATGCTTGCTCTAGTCCATAGAAGGATTGCTGGAGCCAGCATACCTTTTAGCATCCTTAGGATCGACAAAACCTTTTATTGTATCACATACAACCTTTTCTTACGAACACTGGTAAGAGAACTCATTTTGACATCCATCTGTCAGATTTCATAATCGAAAAATACAGCTAATGCTAACATGATTCCAACGGACTTAAGCATTGCTACGGGTGAGAAATTCTCATCGTAGTCAACTCCTTGAACTTGTGAAAAGACTCTTTCCCACAAGTCGAGCTTCATAGATGGTAACATTACCGCCCACGTCCGTCTTCTTCTTAAAGATCGATTTATCTCAATGGCTTGCCGATCATCGGGCAAGTCCACCAAAGTCCATAGTTTGTTTTGATACATGGATCCTATCTCGGATTTCATGGATTCTAACCATTTGTCAGAATACGGGCCCACCATCGCTTCTCCATAGCTCGTAGGTTCATTGTTGTCTAACAACATGATATCTAAGACAGGATTACCGTACCACTCAGGAGTAGTACATATCCTTGTCGGCCTATGAGGTTCGATAGCAACTTGATCCGAAGCTTCATGATCACTATCATTAACTTCCTCTTCAACAGACATAGGCGCCACAGAAAACATCTTTCCGTGTTGCATCACTCTCTGGTTGAAATAAAGGTTCGACAACCTCATCAAGTTCTATCTTCCTCCCACTCAATTCTTTCGAGAGAAACTCCTTCTCGAGAAAGGACCCGTTCTTAGCAAGAAACAATTTGCCCTCGGATCTGAGATAGAAGGTATACCCAACTATCACCTTTGGGTATCCTTTGAAGATGTGTTTGTCCGCTTTTGGGTTCGAGCTTCTCCGGCTGAAGCCTTAAGCATCGCAGCCCCAAATATTAAGAAACGGCAACTTTGGTTTCTTGCCAAACCAATGTTCATACGACGTCATCTCAACGGACTTATATGGTGTCCTATCTAAAGTGAATGCAATTGTCTCTAATGCATAACCTCAATATAATAGCGGTAGATCGGTAAGAGACATCATAGATCGCACCATATCTCATAAGGTTCGATTACGACGTCCGGGCACACCATTACGCTGTGGTGTTCCAGGTGGCTTCAACTACGAAACAATTCCACAATGTCTTAAGTGATTGCCAAACTCATAACTCAGAAATTCTCATCGATCAGATCGTAGGAATTTGATCGTCTTGTTATGATGGTTCTTAACTTCACTCTGAAACCGCTTGAACTTTTCAAATGTTTCAGACTTGTGCTTCATTAAGTAAATATACCTATATCTACTCAAATCGTCAGTGAAGATGAGAAAATAGTGATATCCACCGCACGCTTCAATTCTCATTGGATCACACGCATCAGCATGTATGATTTCCAACAAGTCACTTGCCCGTTTCATTGTACCTGAAAATGGGGTCTTAGTCATCCTGCCCATGAGGCATGGCTCGCATGTGTCAAGCGATTCAAAATCAAGTGACTCCAAACATCCATCGACACGGAGTTTCTTCATGCATCTTACGCCAATATGACCTAAGCGGCAGTGCCACAAGAAAGTGGTACTATCTACATATTTTGGCATGAACATGTGTATTACCACGACCGAGATTCACTGAACCATTCACATAGGGTGCATGACCATGAAAGGTATTATTCATGTAAACAGAATAACCATTATTCTCTAACTTAAATGAATAACTGTATTGCAATGAACATGATCTAATCATATTCATGCTCAACGTAGACACCTGATAATATTTATCTAGGTTCAATACTAATCCTGAAGGCAGATGGAGCGTGCGATGGTGATCTCATCAACTTTGGAAACACTTCCAACACACATCGTCACCTCACCCTTAGCCAGTATCCGTTTAGTCCGTAGCTTTTGCTTCAAGTCACCAATAATAGCAACTGAACTGGTATCCAATACCCAGGTGCTACCAGGAGTACTAGTGAGGTACACATTAATAACACGTATATACTTTGTTGAAGTTGCCAGCCTTCTTATCTACCATGCATTTGGGGTAATTCCGCTACCAGTGACCGTTCCCCTTACAATAGAAGCACTTAGTCTCGGGTTTGGGTTCAACCTTGGGTTCCTTCACTGGAGCGGCAACTGGTTTGCCATCCATGAAGTTTCCCTTCTAGCCCTTGCCCTTCTTAAAACCAGTGGTCTTGTTCAACCATCAGTACTTGATGTTCCTTCTTGATTTCTACCTTTTGCGGTCTTAAGCACCGCGAACAGCTTCGGGATCAACTCCATCCCTCGCATGTCATAGTTCATCACGAAAATCTAGTAGCTTAGTGATGGTGGCTAGAGAACTCTATCAATCACTATCTTATCTGGAAGTTTAACTCCCACTTGATTTAAGTGATTGTAGCACCCAGACATTCTGAGCACATGCTCACTAGCTGAGCTATTCTCCTCCATCTTGTTGGCAAAAGAACTTGTCAGAGGTCTCATACCTCTCAACACGGGCATGAGCCTGAAATCCCAATTTCAGCTCTTGGAACATCTCATATGTCTTATGGCGTTCAAAACGTCATTGGAATCCCGATTCTAAGCCGTAAAGTATGGTGCACTAAACTATCAAGTAGTCATCAGGATGTGTCTGTCAGGTGTTCACAACATCCACAGACGATGTAGTAGGGTTTGCACATCGAGCGGTGCATCAAAGACGTAAGCCTTCTGTGTAGCAGTGAGGACACTCCTCGGACTACGAACCCAGTCTGCATCATTGCTTACAATATCTTTCAACTTGGTCTTTCTCTAGGAACATATTGAAACAGGGAGCTACAACGTGAGCTATTTATCTACAACATATTAGCAAAGACAATTTAGACTATGTTCATGATAATTAAGTTCATCTAATCAAATTATTTAATGAACTCCCACTCAGATAGACATCCCTCTAGTCATCTAAGTGAAACATGATCCGAGTCAACTAGGCCATGTCCGATCATCACGTGAGATGGACTAGTCAACATTGGTGAACATCTTCATGTTGATCGTATCTTCTATATGACTCATGCTCGACCTTTCGGTCTTCCGTGTTCCGAGGCCATGTCTGTACATGCTAGGCTCGTCAAGTCAACCTAAGTGTATTGCGTGTGTAAATCTGGCTTACACCCGTTGTATTCGAACGTTAGAATCTATCACACCCGATCATCACGTGGTGCTTCGAAACAACGAACCTTCGCAACGGTGCATAGTTAGGGGGAACACTTTCTTGGAATTATTGCGAGGGATCATCTTATTTAAGCTACCGCCGTTCTAAGCAAATAAGATGTAAAACATGATAAACATCACATGCAATCAAATAGTGACATGATATGGCCAATATCATTTGCTCCTTTTGATCTCCATCTTCGGGGCTCCATGATCATCGTTGTCACCGGCATGACACCATGATCTCCATCATCATGATCTCCATCATCATGATCTCCATCATCGTGTCTTCTTGAAGTTGTCTCGTCATCTATTACTTCTACTACTATGGCTAATGCTATAGCAATAAAGTAAAGTAATTACATGACGTTTATGTTGACACGCAGGTCATAAATAAATTAAGACAACTCCTATGGCTCCTGCGGGTTGTCATACTCATCGACATGCAAGTCGTGATTCCTATTACAAGAACATGATCAATCTCATACATCACATATATCATTCATCACATCCTTTTGGCCATATCACATCACATGGCACATGCTGCAAAAACAAGTTAGACGTCCTCTAATTGTTGTTGCAAGTTTTTACGTGGCTGCTATAGGTTTCTAGCAAGAACGTTTCTTACCTATGCCAAAACCACAACGTGATATGCCAATTTCTATTTACCCTTCATAAGGACCCTTTTCATCGAATCCGATCCAACTAAAGTGGGAGAGACAGACACCCGCTAGCCACCTTATGCAACTAGTGCATGTCAGTCAGTGGAACCAGTCTCATGTAAGTGTACGTGTAAGGTCGGTCCAGGCCGCTTCATCCCACGATGCCGTCGAATCAAGATAAGACTAGTAACGGCAAATAAATTGACAATATCGACGCCCACAACTGCTTTGTGTTCTACTTGTGCATAGAAACTACGCATAGACCTAGCTCATGATGCCACTGTTGGGGATCGTAGTAGAAATTTAAAATTTTCTACGCATCACCAAGATCAATCTATGGAGTAATCTAGCAACGAGGGGAAGGAGAGTGCATCTACATACCCTTGTAGATCGCTAAGCGGAAGCGTTGCAAGAACGCGGATGAAGGAGTCGTACTCGTAGCAATTTAGATCACGGTTGATTCCTGTCTAAGCGCCGAACAATGGCGCCTCCGCGTTCAACACACGTGCAGCCCGGTGACGTCTCCTACGCCTTGATCCAGCAAGGGGAGAAGGAGAGGTTGGGGAAGATTCCGTCCAGCAGCAGCACGACGGCGTGGTGGTGGTGGAGGAGCGCGGGACTCCAGCAGGGCTTCGCCAAGCACTACGAGAGACGAGGAGGGAGAGAGGTAGGGTTGCGCCAACAGGGGAAGAACTTCGTGTGTTGGGCTGCCCCTTTGCCTCCACTATATATAGGGGGAGAGGGAGGGCTGCGCCCCTACCTAGGGTTCCCACCCCAAGGGGTGCGGCAGCCCTAGATCCCATCTAGGGTGGCGGCCACAAGGGGGAGAGGGGGAGGCGCACCTAGGGTGGGTGTCGGTGTCAAAACCGGCGGATCTCGGGTAGGGGGTCCCGAACTATGCGTCTAGGCGGATGGTAACAGGAGGCAGGGGACACAATGTTTTACCCAGGTTCGGGCTCTCTTGATGGATGTAAAACCCTACGTCCTGCTTGATTAATATTGATGATATGGGTAGTACAAGAGTAGATCTACCACGAGATTAGAGAGGCTAAACCCTAGAAGCTAGCCTATGGTATCATTGTTGTTCGTCCTACAGACTAAAACCCTCCGGTTTATATAGACACTGGAGAGGGCTAGGGTTACACAGAGTCGGTTACAATGGTAGGAGATCTACATATCCGTGTCGCCAAGCTTGCCTTCCACGCCAAGGAAAGTCCCTTCCGGACATGGGACGAAGTCTTCAATATTGTATCTTCATAGTCCAGGAGTCCGGCCGAAGGTATAGTCCGGCTATCCAGACACCCCATAATCCAGGACTCCCTCAGTAGCCCCTGAACCAGGCTTCAATGACGACGAGTCCGGCGCGCAGATTGTCTTCGGCATTGCAAGGCGGATTCCTCCTCCAAGTACTTCATAGAAGATTTTGAACACAAAGGTAGTGTCCGGCTCCGCAAAATAAGTTTCCACATATTGCCATAGAGAGAATAATATTTACACAAATCTAATCTGCTGACGTATTCCGTAGCATGACATCACACTACGGCCAAGTCTTTATTCGAATCATTTTACTGTCCCACCTCAGCGCGTTTAGCGAGGCGGTTTCCTTGGCACGTCTTGTTAAAGCAGAGATCGTGTCCCCTTATTCCGGGATTCTCATCAATACGGGCGTGGGTAACCCAACTGTACCTGTTGGTATGTTTACTCGATCAAAGGCGAGTCCCAAACGGTCACGGGGAGGGACCTTGGTATTCAACCTCTTATAAAGAGACCAAGGCCTTACTCCTTTCTTTCAATCTCAAACGAGTTCACCCTTCGCCTCGAGTTCCAACACCCAAGGCTCCAGATTTCAGGCGCTTCGGACCTTCGACAATGTCCGGTTCCGACCTTCGAGGCCGATGGATGCCCTCCTCCATCATGGAGGAGGACATGCTGAAGTTGAGAGAGGCCAGGTTCTTGACCAGCAAAATCTGGCATAGGCTGCCTGCTCAAGGGAGGTCATTCCCACTCCCAAGCCTGGTGAGAGTGTGGTGTTCATGTCTCACTTCCTTCGGGGGCTAGGCTTCCCGACGGATCCCTTTGTGAGGGGGCTCATGTATTATTATGGGCTGGAATTTCACGACTTAGCCCCGGAGTCCATCCTCCATATTTCCTCATTCATCGTCGTGTATGAAGCCTTCCTCCGTATTACTCCTCACTTCGGACTATGGCTCAAGACCTTCAAAGTAGAGCCGAAGATGATCGAGGGACGGCACGCAGAGTGCGAGGTGCGTTTATAAGCAAGAATGCTGGTGCTGAAGGAAATATGCCCTAGAGGCAATAATAATGTTATTATTTTATTTCCTTATATCATGATAAATGTTTATTATTCATGCTAGAATTGTATTATCCGGAAACATAATACTTGTGTGAATATATAGACAAACCAAACGTCACTAGTATGCCTCTACTTGACTAGCTCGTTAATCGAAGATGGTTATGTTTCCTAACCATAGACATGTGTTGTCATTTGATTAATGGGATCACATCATTAGGAGAATGATATGATTGACATGACCCATTCCATTAGCTTAGCACCTAATCGTTTAGTATGTTGCTATTGCTTTCTTCATGACTTATACATGTTCCTATGACTATGAGATTATGCAACTCCCATTTACCGGAGGAACACTTTGTGTGCTACCAAACATCACAACATAACTGGGTGATTATAAAGGATCTCTACAGGTGTCTCCAAAGGTGAATGATGGGTTGGCGTATTTCGAGATTAGGATTTGTCACTTCGATTGTCGGAGAGGTATCTCTGGGCCCTTTCGGTAATGCACATCACATAAGCCTTGCAAGCATTACAACTAATGAGTTAGTTGCAAGATGATGTATTAAGAAATGAGTAAAGAGACTTGCCGGTAACGAGATTGAACTAGGTATTGAGATACCGACGATCGAATCTCGGGAAAGTAACATACCATGCAAAGGGAACAACGTATGTTGTTATGCGGTCTGACCGATAAAAGATCTTCATAGAATATGTAGGAGCCAATATGAGCATCCAGGTTCCGCTATTGGTTATTGACCGGAGACGTGTCTCGGTCATGTCTACATTGTTCTCGAACCCGTAGGGTCCGCACGCTTAAGGTTTCGATGACAGTTATATTATGAGTTTATGAGTTTTGATGTACCGAAATTAGTTCGGAGTCCCGGATGTGATCACGGACATGACGAGGAGTCTCGAAATGGTCGAGACATAAAGATTGATATATTGGATGGCTATATTCGGACACCAGAAGTGTTCCGGATGATTTCGGAGAAAACCGAAGAGCCGGAGGGTTACCGGAACCCTACCGGGAGTAGTAATGGGCCATATGGGCCTTAGTGGAGAGACAGAAGGGCGTCAGGGTGGGCCGCGCGCCTCCTCCCCCCTTGGTCCGAATTGGACTAGGAGAGGGGGGGGCACCCCCCTTTCCTTCTCCCTCCCCACTTCTTCCCCCCTCCTAGTAGGAGTCCTACTCCTACTAGGAGGAGGACTCCTCCTGGCGCGCCTATAGGGGCAGGCCGGCCTCCTCCCCTTGATCCTTTATATACGGGGGTAGGGGGCACCCCTAGACACACAAGTTGATCCACGTGATCATATTCTTAGCAGTGTGCGGTGCCCCCTTCCACCATAATCCTCGATAATATTGTAGCGGTGCTTAGGCGAAGCCCTGCGACGGTAGTACATCAAGATCGTCACCACACCGTCGTGCTGATGGAACTCTTCCCCGACACTTTGCTGGATCGGAGTCCGGGGATCGTCATCGAGCTGAACGTGTGCTAGAACTCGGAGGTGCCGTAGTTTCGGTGCTTGATCGGTTGGGCCGTGAAGACGTACGACTACATCAACCGCGTTGTGCTAACGCTTCCGCTGTCGGTCTACAAGGGTACGTAGATCACACTCTTCCCTCGTTGCTATGCATCACCATGATCTTGCGTGTGCGTAGGAAATTTTTTGAAATTACTACGTTCCCCAACAGTGGTATCCGAGCCTAGGTTTTATGTGTTAATGTTATATGCACGAGTAGAACACAAGTGAGTTGTGGGTGATATAAGTCATACTGCTTACCAGCATGTCATACTTTGGTTCGGCGGTATTGTTAGACGAAGCGGCCCGGACCAACATTACGCGTACGCTTACGCGAGACCGGTTCTCCCGACGTGCTTTGCACATAGATGGCTTGCGGGCGACTGTCTCTCCAACTTTAGTTGAACCGAGTGTGGCTACGCCCGGTCCTTGAGAAGGTTAAAACGGAGTCTATTTGACAAACTATCGTTGTGGTTTTGATGCGTAGGTGAGATGAGTTCTTGCCTAAGCCCGTAGCAGCCACGTAAAACATGCAACAACAAAGTAGAGGACGTCTAACTTGTTTTTGCAGGGCATGTTGTGATGTGATATGGTCAAGACATGATGCTAAATTTTATTGTATGAGATGATCATGTTTTGTAACCAAGTTATCGGCAACTGGCAGGAGCCATATGGTTGTCGCTTTATTGTATGCAATGCAATTACGCTGTAATGCTTTACTTTATCACTAAACGGTAGCGATAGTCGTGGAGGCATAAGATTGGTGAGACGACAACGATGCTACCATGGTGATCAAGGTGTCACGCCGGTGACGATGGTGATCACGACGGTGCTTTGAAGATGGAGATCACAAGCACAAGATGATGATGGCCATATCATATCACTTATTTTGATTGCATGTGATGTTTATCTTTTATGCATCTTATCTTGCTTTGATTGACGGTAGCATTTTAAGATGATCTCTCACTAATTATCAAGAAGTGTTCTCCCTGAGTATGCACCGTTGCGAAAGTTCTTCGTGCTGAGACACCACATGATGATCGGGTGTGATAGGCTCTACGTTCAAATACAACGGGTGCAAAACAGTTGCACACGCAGAATACTCAGGTTATACTTGACGAACCAAGCATATACAGATATGGCCTCGGAACACGGAGACCGAAAGGTCGAGTGTGAATCATATAGTAGATATGATCAACATAGCGATGTTCACCAATGAAACTGCTCCATCTCACGTGATGATCGGACATGGTTTAGTTGATTTGGATCACGTAATCACTTAGAGGATTAGAGGGATGTCTATCTAAGTGGGAGTTCTTTAGTAATATGATTAATTGAACCTAAATTTATCATGACCTTAGTACCTGATAGTATCTTGCTTGTCTATGTTTGATTGTAGATAGATGGCCCGTGCTGTTGTTCCGTTGAATTTTAATGCGTTCCTTGAGAAAGCAAAGTTGAAATATGATGGTAGCAATTACACGGACTGGGTCCGTAACTTGAGGATCATCCTCATTACTGCACAGAAGAATTACGTCCTGGAAGCACCGCTGGGTGCTAGGCCTGCTGCTGGAGCAACACCAGATGTTATGAACGTCTGGCAGAGCAAAGCTGATGACTACTTGATAGTTCAGTGTGCCATGCTTTACGGCTTAGAATCGGGACTTCAACGACGTTTTGAACGTCATGGAGCATATGAGATGTTCCAGGAGTTGAAGTTAATATTTCAAGCAAATGCCCGGATTGAGAGATATGAAGTCTCCAATAAGTTCTATAGCTGCAAGATGGAGGAGAACAGTTCTGTCAGTGAGCATATATTCAAAATGTCTGGGTATAATAATCACTTGATTCAATTGGGAGTTAATCTTCCAGATGATTGCGTCATTGACAGAATTCTCCAATCACTGCCACCAAGCTACAAGAGCTTCGTGATGAACTATAATATGCAAGGGATGAATAAGACTATTCCCAAGCTCTTCGCAATGCTGAAAGCTGCGGAGGTAGAAATCAAGAAGGAGCATCAAGTGTTGATGGTCAATAAGACCACTAGTTTCAAGAAAAAGGGCAAAGGGAAGAAGAAGGGGAACTTCAAAAAGAACAACAAGCAAGTTGCTACTCAAGAGAAGAAACCCAAACCTGGACCTAAGCCTAAAACTGAGTGCTTCTACTGCAAGCAGACTGGTCACTGGAAGCGGAACTGCCCCAAGTATTTGGCGGATAAGAAGGATGGCAAGGTGAACAAAGGTATATGTGATATACATGTTATTGATGTGTACCTTACTAATGCTCGCAGTAGCACCTGGGTATTTGAGACTAGTTCTGTTGCTAATATTTGCAACTCGAAACAGGGACTACGGATTAAGTGAAGATTGGCTAAGGACGAGGTGACGATGCGCGTGGGAAATGGTTCCAAAGTCGATGTGATCGCGGTCGGCATGCTACCTCTACATCTACCTTCGGGATTAGTATTAGACCTAAATAATTGTTATTTGGTGCCAGCGTTAAGCATGAACATTATATCTGTGTCTTGTTTGATGCGAGGCGGTTATTCATTTAAATCAGAGAATAATGGTTGTTCTATTTATATGAGTAATATCTTTTATGGTCATGCACCCTTAAAGAGTGGTCTATTCTTATTAAATCTCGATAGTAGTGACACACATATTCATAATGTTGAAGCCAAAAGATGCAGAGTTGATAATGATAGTGCAACTTATTTGTGGCACTGCCGTTTGGGTCATATCGGTGTAAAGCGCATGAAGAAACTCCATACTGATGGGCTTTTGGAACCACTTGATTATGAATCACTTGGTACTTGCGAACCATGCCTTATGGGTAAGATGACAAAAAGAACATTCTCCAGAACTATGGAGAGAGCAACAGATTTGTTGGAAATCATACATACAGATGTATGTGGTCCGATGAATGTTGAGGCTCGTGGCGGATATCGTTATTTTCTCACCTTCACAGATGACTTAAGAAGATATGGGTATATCTATTTAATGAAACATAAGTCTGAAACATTTGAAAAGTTCAAAGAATTTCAGAGTGAAGTTGAAAATCATTGTAACAAGAAAATAAAATTCCTACGATCTGATCGTGGAGGAGAATATTTGAGTTACGAGTTTGGTGTACATTTGAAACAATGTGGAATAGTTTCGCAACTCACGCCACCCGGAACACCACAGCGTAATGGTGTGTCCGAACGTCGTAATCGTACTTTACTAGATATGGTGCGATCTATGATGTCTCTTACTGATTTACCGCTATCGTTTTGGGGATACGCTCTAGAGACGGCCGCATTCACATTAAATAGGGCACCATCAAAATCCGTTGAGACGACGCCTTATGAACTGTGGTTTGGCAAGAAACCAAAGTTGTCGTTTCTGAAAGTTTGGGGCTGCGATGCTTATGTGAAAAAGCTTCAACCTGATAAGCTCGAACCCAAATCGGAGATATGTGTCTTCATAGGATATCCAAAGGAAGCTATTGGATACACCTTCTATCACAGATCCGAAGGCAAGACTTTTGTTGCTAATTCAGAAACTTTCTAGAGAAGGAGTTTCTCTCGAAAGAAGTGAGTGGGAGGAAAGTAGAACTTGACGAGGTAACTGTACCTGCTCCCTTATTGGAAAGTAGTACATCACAGAAATCTGTTTCTGTGACACCTACACCAATTAGTGAGGAAGCTAATGATAATGATCATGAAACTTCAGAACAAGATACTACTGAACCTCGTAGATCAACCAGAGTAAGATCCGCGCCAGAGTGGTACGGTAATCCTGTTCTGGAAGTCATGCTACCAGATCATGATGAACCTACGAACTATGAAGAAGCGACGGTGAGCCCAGATTCCGCAAAATGGCTTGAAGCCATGAAATCTGAGATGGGATCCATGTATGAGAACAAAGTATGGACTTTGGTTGACTTTCCCAATGATCAGCAAGCAATTGAGAATAAATGGATCTTCAAGAAGAAGACTGACGCTGACGGTAATATTACTGTCTACAAAGCTCGACTTGTCGCAAAAGGTTTTCGGCAAGTTCAAGTGATTGACTACGATGAGATCTTCTCACCCGTAGCGATGCTTAAGTCTGTCTGAATCATGTTAGCAATTGCCGCATTTTATGATTATGAAATTTGGCAAATGGATGTCAAAACTGCATTCCTGAATGGATTTCTGCAAGAAGAGTTGTATATGATGCAGTCGGAAGGTTTTTTCGATCCAAAGGGAGCTAACAAAGTGTGCAAGCTCCAGCGATCCATTTATGGACTGGTGCAAGCCTCTCGGAGTTGGAATAAACGCTTTGATAGTGTGATCAAAGCATTTGGTTTTATGCAGACTTTTGGAGAAGCCTGTATTTACAAGAAAGTGAGTGGGAGCTCTGTAGCATTTCTGGTATTATATGTAGATGACATATTACTAATCGGAAATGATATAGAATTTCTGGATAGCATAAAAGGATACCTGAATAAAATTTTTTCAATGAAGGACCTCGGTGAAGCTGCCTACATATTGGGCATCAAGATCTATAGAGACAGATCGAGACGCTTAATTGGACTTTCACAAAGCACATACCTTGACAAAGTTTTGAAAAAGTTCAAAATGGATCAAGCAAAGAAAGGATTCTTGCCTGTGTTATAAGGTGTGAAATTGAGTAAGACTCAAAGTCCGACCAATGCAGAAGATAGAGAGAAAATGAAAGATGTTCCCTATGCTTCAGCCATAGGCTCTATCATGTATGCAATGCTGTGTACCAGACCTGATGTGTGTCTTGCTATAAGTCTAGCAGGGAGGTACCAAAGTAATCCAGGAGTGGATCACTGGACAGCGGTTAAGAACATCCTGAAATACCTGAAAAGGACTAAGGATATGTTTCTCATATATGGAGGTGACAAAGAGCTCATCGTAAATGGTTACGTTGATGCAAGCTTTGACACTGATCTGGACGATTCTAAATCGCAAACCGGATACGTGTTTACATTAAACGGCGGAGCTATTAGTTGGAGCAGCTCTAAACAAAGCGTTATGGCGGGATCTACATGTGAAGCGGAGTACATAGCTGCTTCAGAAGCAGCAAACGAAAGAGTCTGGATGAAGGAGTTCATATCCGATCTAGGTGTCATACCTAGTGCATCGGGTCCAATGAAAATCTTTTGTGACAATATTGGTGCAATTGCCTTGGCAAAGGAATCCAAATTTCACAAGAGAACCAAGCACATCAAGAGACGCTTCAATTCTATCCGGGATCTAGTCCAGGTGGGAGACATAGAGATTGGCAAGATACATACGGATCTGAATGTAGCAAACCTGTTGACTAAGCCTCTTCCACGAGCAAAACATGATCAACACCAAAGCTCCATGGGTGTTAGAGTCATTACTATGTAATCTAGATTATTGACTCTAGTGCAAGTGGGAGACTGAAGGAAATATGCCCTAGAGGCAATAATAATGTTATTATTTTATTTCCTTATATCATGATAAATGTTTATTATTCATGCTAGAATTGTATTATCCGGAAACATAATACTTGTGTGAATATATAGACAAACCAAACGTCACTAGTATGCCTCTACTTGACTAGCTCGTTAATCGAAGATGGTTATGTTTCCTAACCATAGACATGTGTTGTCATTTGATTAATGGGATCACATCATTAGGAGAATGATCTGATTGACATGACCCATTCCATTAGCTTAGCACCTAATCGTTTAGTATGTTGCTATTGCTTTCTTCATGACTTATACATGTTCCTATGACTATGAGATTATGCAACTCCCATTTACCGGAGGAACACTTTGTGTGCTACCAAACATCACAACGTAACTGGGTGATTATAAAGGATCTCTACAGGTGTCTCCAAAGGTGAATGTTGGGTTGGCGTATTTCGAGATTAGGATTTGTCACTTCGATTGTCGGAGAGGTATCTCTGGGCCCTTTTGGTAATGCACATCACATAAGCCTTGCAAGCATTACAACTAATGAGTTAGTTGCAAGATGATGTATTAAGAAATGAGTAAAGAGACTTGCCGGTAACGAGATTGAACTAGGTATTGAGATACCGACGATCGAATCTCGGGAAAGTAACATACCATGCAAAGGGAACAACGTATGTTGTTATGCGGTCTGACCGATAAAAGATCTTCATAGAATATGTAGGAGCCAATATGAGCATCCAGGTTCCGCTATTGGTTATTGACCGGAGACGTGTCTCGGTCATGTCTACATTGTTCTCGAACCCGTAGGGTCCGCACGCTTAAGGTTTCGATGACAGTTATATTATGAGTTTATGAGTTTTGATGTACCGAAATTAGTTCGGAGTCCCGGATGTGATCACGGACATGACGAGGAGTCTCGAAATGGTCGAGACATAAAGATTGATATATTGGATGGCTATATTCGGACACCAGAAGTGTTCCGGATGATTTCGGAGAAAACCGGAGAGCCGGAGGGTTACCGGAACCCTACCGGGAGTAGTAATGGGCCATATGGGCCTTAGTGGAGAGACAGAAGGGCGCCAGGGTGGGCCGCGCGCCTCCTCCCCCCCTTGGTCCGAATTGGACTAGGAGAGGGGGGGGGGGGCGGCACCCCCCTTTCCTTCTCCCTCCCCACTTCTTCCCCCCTCCTAGTAGGAGTCCTACTCCTACTAGGAGGAGGACTCCTCCTGGCGCGCCTATAGGGGCAGGCCGGCCTCCTCCCCTTGATCCTTTATATATGGGGGCAGGGGGCACCCCTAGACACACAAGTTGATCCACGTGATCATATTCTTAGCAGTGTGCGGTGCCCCCTTCCACCATAATCCTCGATAATATTGTAGCGGTGCTTAGGCGAAGCCCTGCGACGGTAGTACATCAAGATCGTCACCACACCGTCGTGCTGATGGAACTCTTCCCCGACACTTTGCTGGATCGGAGTCCGGGGATCGTCATCGAGCTGAACGTGTGCTAGAACTCGGAGGTGCCGTAGTTTCGGTGCTTGATCGGTCGGGCCGTGAAGACGTACGACTACATCAACCGCGTTGTGCAACGCTTCCGCTGTCGGTCTACAAGGGTACATAGATCACACTCTTCCCTCGTTGCTATGCATCACCATGATCTTGCGTGTGCGTAGGAATTTTTTTGAAATTACTACGTTCCCCAACAGGTGCTCCATGGCCCGAGGGCTCTTTTCAAGAGGTGTCCAGCCTATGGCAATGAGAGTGGTTTTATATCATCGCTCCCAGGAGCACCAAGTGGGTGGCGCCACCTGCCTTACGCACAGGTCCCCCCCCACAGCTAGTGTCATGGGTCAATAAAGGGCTGGATTGGGGTCCGTCCAAGGACGTGCCCTTGTTGCAGGGCCGCATTCGAGATCTCCTAGAAAGAGATATCAGTCTGGTCGCGGTGACCCAAGTTATGCTGATTTGCCGAGCTTTGCCCTGCAAACGTCGCCCCCTCCGCCTGTGGGAGTTCAATCCGGAGGGACCACGAGCCCTCCAACATTTTATGGGCGCGATGCCCGTGGAGATGTACAAATTGTTCTTCGGATCACAAGAAATGTGCCGGACTTGACCAAGGACGCAGGTCTGAGCTGCAACCGCCCGGATACTCAAGTAAGTAGCCCTGTGCCCGGACTCGCAATCCGCATATTTTTAAAATTGCCCTTAAAAGAGCTGTCCTTTAAACAGGAGTGGATAGCGAAAGCAAAGCTAATCAGGTGTCCGGACCCCCTCCCCGAGACCACGCCGGGTCCCGTGCTAGTCAGGATGTTGGAGGTTGTGCTTTCGGAGGAAAGCGAGGGAGGGGACAAGGAAGCTACGGCCTCCTCAAAGGAGGCTGTTTGGAAGGGAGGAATCGAAAATTCCTCTCCTCAGGGGAAGAAGAGGACCGCCTCTGAAGACCCGGAACCATGGCCTCAAAGCGGGGAAGAAATCTTCGCCAGAGGGTCCTGTGCTGGGGGATACTTCGGCCGAATTATGCCCTCAAGGGGATCAGCCCTCCACCGAGCCGTAAGTAGAGAGGAGTTTTCTTTTTAGGAAATGAGAGAAATCCCTGCTTTATATCTATGAAAAGTAATCGAAAATTTACCTTGTAGCTCGGACCTTAGCCCTTCTCAGCAGAGCTCGTCTTCGGGGGATCTTCTTCCGGAGATGATGGAGAGCGGAACGCCTCCCCCTATCGTACCGCCTTGCGAGGCGGGCGACCCTGAGGTATCGTCGCGGAGGGTTTCTCCGAATCCGGCAGCGCCGGAAGGTAGTCATATGGCCCCCCAAAGCCCTCCGCGTCCGGCCTTCGAAAAGGGCCATCAGACGAGTCCGGCACCGTCTGGTGCATGGTCGGAGGAGCTGAAGGATCTGCTAGGGCGAGCATCTATCTCAGAGGAGCACCGTGCATTGATTGGTATGGTGATTAAGAGGATTTCATCCATGGAGAGCGGATTGCACGTGGCCGTCAGGAGTTTACTGACGGGTTTTGAGGTACGTGAGATAATGTACCCTTTTTGGATAGTTGCGCATAAATAAGATGCGCCCTGTGTAGATAGTAGCCCCTGAGACTCTGCGTGTTGTCAAAGGTGACGGCGCGTAGAGGATCATAATCCCAGGTCTAATATGCCGCCTTCATACGTAGGTGGCGAAGTGTCGGGTGGCCAGCCGGACTGATGAATTTGCCGAGCTAAAGCGGCAACTTGACGTGGCAGATGCCGACATCGCGCTTGTCAACAAGCGGCTTGACGAGGCACAAGGTATGTAATTACTCCGGCAGCACCTGGTAAGAGGAGCTTTATGCCAATATCTTACAATGTGTGCGCTTGATGCAGATGGTGCTGCTGCCATGGAGAATCTTCGGGCGAAACTTGCCCGAGCCAAGGAGCAAGCCAGCAAAAGTGATGTGGCTGCCGGAAAGGCAATTGAAGAGCTGAAAGCCGAACAGGCTGCTCACTGCCGAAGCAAGAAGGAAATGGCCGAGATGGCTGTGAAGCTAAAGAGCGCTACTGACCGTTGCAAGCTTCTTGAAAAATAAGATCAGGTGGAACAGACGGACCTGGAGAAGGCCGTTGCCGATGCCAAGGATGCTCGCTCTGCGATGAGAGCTATGAAGGAGGAGCTGCGTCAGGCCGGAGAGATCACGGCTGGAAAGCCCTTTATGCCGCGGAGGAAGTTCTGTGATCCTAAACATGCTCCATTAAACCGGATGTGGAGTACGACGGACACCTATCTGGATTTGGCAGCGAGTGCCGCAGATGCGGCCGAACACTTCCGAGATCAAGAAGATCGCGAAGTGGAAAAGCTCTTTTGGTCGCAGTTCCACAATCTAGAGCGTCCACTGTCATTAGCCGATCGTTTGGCCGAATGGGCCGAGCTGAATAGGTTGTCCGGACTCGCCATGAAGTATGTCATGAGTCATCTATGGCCAGAGAGGCCAGAGCCGAAAAGTTATTTCAACTTGGTGCAGCAGTTCCTTGGTGCGGTGCCGCATATCGATGCGATGAAGAGGTCAGCGTGCATAGAGGGTGCGCGGATGGCTCTTGCCCGTGTCAAGACATACTGGGCGGAAATGGAGGCCACCGCTGTTGCATCCCTAGACTCGGAGGGAAGCCGAGTACCTGCCGAGCACTATTTTCAGGAAGTTCTGCAAGGCGCTCGTTTAATAGAGACGCAGTGCTCGAAGGATACTATATTCGAATAGCATATATTATTGTAAAACAATATTTTGATAAATTGTAGAAGCTTTTTATACTTGTGCCTGCAAGTATTATAATACCTCCTGTGCGGCCGTTTAACATATATGTATATATAATCTGAAAGATGGCAGTCGTCGGCTTCAGCGCCCATGCACATAATGCGGGGGTGTTCGCAGAAGGCGCATGTTCACACTTGATCCAACGTCTTGGTCCTACAAAGGAGGTGATAGCGCAGTGAACTAGGCAATCGGACTATGATGCTTTATCACTTTCACTTAGCCATATGAGTTTGATAGTGAGGCTACTTATATAGCCCCTGGTGGCGCCTGCGCTCGCCCGAACTCTGGGCGCGTATGTGCCTGGCCGAGAAACGACCCTTCGTTAATGCGGAGGAATCCTAAAATTCCGGTAAGTCATTGAGTGGTTGACCAGTCTCATGCTATATCATGACAGTCAGTTTTCGACTTTCTCTACTGAGGTGCTCGCCTGGCCGAACCGGGGCACAATCGCAGTAGTTCTCCTGGTGCCGCCTTACCCGATAGAGCGAAACGTAAGGCAGCAAAACACAGGAGCCGGGCAAACCCAACATTTGACCAAAGACATGATTCGGAGCTGATGCATATAAGGCCAAACTCGCGACGCCGAACACTCCCTTAGGTATTCGGTCTTTATGAGGACGGGCGGGATAACACCCTTAGTAATAAGCCCCTAGTGTCTAGGTACGCACAAAACTCTGACATGGCCACATGCCAAAACGCCAGCCTCCTCCTTGGTTATACCAAGAAACCAGGGGATGTGTATCAACAAGAGACAGTAAAAAATGTTTATGCAGGGTCTTAATCGAAAAAGAATCCTTGGAACGGTTCCCTGCTGCACGTCTGCGCCTGTGTCTCTGTCACACCCTAGCTAGTTCAAGCATTAGAGTGTGCATCATGTTTAAATTTCTCTTAATTTTGAAATGGGGAAAGCAGAACCCCCAACATCCCCCGGAAACAACTAGGGTTTACTAAAAATATTTTCAATGAACCTGAAATGCCCTTCTAAAAAGTTCACCCTCTTTGTCTTAGGTTAGAACCTCTGGCAAAATTGGTGCACAATTTTCTAGGTCAACAGAAGGTCATTGAATTAAATCATAAGTATTTGAATTTGGGCATTTAAATGCTATAAAATAATTTAAATGCTCAAATAATTCTGGGAATAAATGTTTCCTGTTGTAAATAATCTAAACAGAGGCCACATTTATTTTCAGGATTTTTGGAAACGTTTTAGTATTTTTAATAAAGCTAAACAGTTGCAGTTAATTAGAAAACAGAAACAAAATAAAAAAAAGAGAGAAGGAAGCCCACCTGGGCCTTACCTATGCGGGCCCAGCCACCTGGCTCGGCCCAGCCTGCTGGCGCTGCCAGTCGTCGTCCTCCTCGCGCCAGAAGGACGCGGAGCGCGTGCTCGCCGCACGCCGGCCACCTCCTGCTTCTGCCGACGCCCGGGAGACGCCTAGAAGTGCCACGCGACAGCCACGTCTCCCTCTCATCCTCGCTCACTCTCCCCCTCGTCTCCCTCATCCTCTCCCGCGATGGCCGAGCGCGGACCTTGCCGCCAGAGACATCCCCTCGCCCCTCCGACGAGCCCATTAGCTCCGCCGCGACGCCCTCGCCCTCCCCACCGAGCCACGCATCGCCGGAGGCCCTGCATCACCGCCTTCGCCCTCGTCTTCAACCTCGGGCACCCGAGCCATCTCCAGTCGGTTCGCCGCCGCCAGGACCTCCCCGAGCTCGCTGACCCCCTCTCCGACCCCGCTGTGAGCTCCTCTTCCTCTTCCCCTAGCTCCCGTGCTCGTTTGGCCCCTGTAGCCGCCATTTCCACCGCACCCGAGAGCTCCCCGCCGCCGGCCATGGCACCGTCGTGGCCAGAGCCACTTTGGCTCGAGGCCAAGCTCGCTGTTGTGCTCAGCACAGCACCAGGAACCCGTGGCCACCACCAGCTCCTTCTCCCGTGCACCGTAGCCTCGAGACCAACCTTGCCCGAACTCTGGCCGCCGCCACGAGCTCGATTCCGGCGAGCTCGCTCCACCCCAGCTCCTCACACTTGCTCCATTGGATGCGCGAGAGCCTGGGCTTCGCACGGGTGGTCTCCGCCATCGATTTGGTCGCCGGAGGGCGTTTTCCGAGCCGCGCCGCCGTCGAGCCGCCGGCGAGTTGACCCAGTTTGACCCCTGTGTGGGCCCAGGTAGACCCCCCTGAGTCTATGACAGGTGGGGCTAGTTTGTTAACTAATTTAGGTTTAGTTTTAATTAATTTTAATGAAATCAGTCACTGACATGTGGGCCCAGGCCCCACTGACAGCTAATTAGTGTTAATCTAATTCTGCTAATTAACTGAGAGGCTGACAGAAGGGGCCCACCAGTCAGGTTTGACCTGGGCTGGCGCCTTTGACCTGCTGAGGTCATCATGACGCAATGCTGACGCAGTAATGCATTTTCTGGATTTATTTTTATTCAGGAAATTCCAGAAAATGTTTAAAACATCTAAAAACCATAGAAATTCAACCGTAACTCCAAATGAAATAATTTATCTATGAAAAATTATCAGAAAAATTCAATATATCCATCTGTAATGGTTTCATGCATGACAAAACAAGTTTACCTTGTTGTTTAAGCAGAATAAGGAAATGCACTATTAAGGCCATGTTTAATGAGCTAATATTTGAATATTTGATTCAAATGAGTTCATTCCTTTCTGTTATAGCTTGCATTAGGCCAAGACACATTCATATTGCCATGTCATAGCATGCATCATATTGTTGCATATCGTCATGTGTTGATTGCGTTCCGATGTGTTCTTCGTGGTAGGTTCTGCCTCCGAGGATATTCACGAGTATCCAATTGAAGGGCAGTATTCCACTACCACTCCATCAGGCAAGCAACCATTGATCATTTCGATACAAACCCATGTTCTTTCTTCTGCTCTTGTTTACTGCATTAAGACAACACGATTCAAACTGCTGTGTGCTATGGTAGTTGAACCCTTATCCTCTGCATGACCTGTCATTGCCACAGTAACTAGATGAAACCCACTAGCATGTGTAGGAGTTGATTGAGCCATGTATGTGATTCCTACCTTGCTATGCCTGCTATGCTTAGAGTTGTGTCAGGTCTGGTTCATCTGGGTGATGGGCTAGAGTGGAATGCTTATGTCGGTAATATGAGGGATGTGTTGAACATGTTTGGTAAAGGTATCGATGAGAGGCAATGTAGGACTACATGGTGGGTTGTTTCATTAAGGCCGTCCCTAAGAACTGAGATCTGTATGCGTGATTTAAGATTCAGCTACTACCACACATTGGGCCCTGAAATATGACCCCGCTCGACTTACCGACCCCTCTCGCCTCTGTCCAGGAGTTGCAACTAGTTTCTCGTGTTTGTAGGACATGTGTTGGCGGCCGTGCGTAGCGCTGACCCTAGGGGTGGGCTATGATGCGGTAGATACACCATGGCCGGGTATGCCGGGCGCCCGTTTGGCGTCTCGGGACCCTATACACATCGTTTGGGGCCGTTGAAGACACCCCGGCCAGATTTCCTTGCGGATGGAACCTGAATAGGCGATAAACCTGGACTAGAGACTGGTGAGGTTAGTTAGGTCGTGGTCTACACCCACGTCGGTTTTCGCTTGAAGTCTGCCGAGCACATGTCGTGTGCAGACGCTAAGTGGTGGAAACATGTGTGACGAAGTACACCCCTGCAGGGTATAAACTGTTCGAATAGCCACGTCCGCGGTAAAGGACTACTTGGTTGCCTGTACAGTTCATAGACAAGTTAATGGATACTACTAAAAGACTCAAGATAAGCGTGAGTACCGAGGATGGCCCTCTCGTAGGATGACAAGGGAGGAACCCCGGTGGAGTATTGTGTTGGTGAGTAGTGGACTCGTGTGCGAAAACTATTTTACTAAAGAAGTTCCGTAGGATAGCTTAGCCAAGAGTCAAAGCTGGCTTGCTGCAATAACCCCACCACCTTCTTGAGAATGAGCATGTATAGTAGGATCTGATGTAAGACTTGCTGAGTACCTTTGTACTCATGTTTGCTTAATCACTGTTTTCAGACGACAACACCGCCCCCTCCGATGTGTTCTACGTAGACCTTGACGTCGACGAGTGACTAGCCACCCAGGTGGTGATCCTGGCCATGGAGGGCCCTATGTAGATAGACAGGCTTCGAGAAGCCTTCTTCCTTTCTAGAGTCTGTACTCAGACTAGTTGCTTCCGCATGTGTTTGTATGATTGTATGACTTGAGTGTCGGGTCATGTGACCCCTATCTGTATGACATGTTATGTATGGCTCCCTGGAGCCTTTAAATAAAGTACTTGAGTTGTAGAGTTTTGTTGTGATGCCATGTTGTATGTACTCATATCGGGCATATTGTGTGTATGATTGAAATGCTTGGTATGAGTGGGATTCGACAATCTAGTTGTTTATCCTTGGCAGCCTTACTTATGGGGAAATGTAGTCTAGTGTTCCTTGAGCCATAGTAGTCCGCTACAGCCTGATTCAGCGGAGTCCTGCTAGCCCAGCACTACTGCTTAGGACACTTGACTGGCCGGCATGTGTTTCACCTCGTTCCTATGTCTGTCCCTTCGGGGAAATGTCACGCGGTGACTTCTGGAGTCCTGCCTAGCCTGCTACAGCCCGGGTTCCCCGGAGTCCTATTAGCCCAGTGCTACAGCCCGGAATCACTCGTTGATGACCGACATGCTCGATGTGATTCATGTATGCCTGTCTCCATAGGTCTGTGCCGTTTTGGGTTCACGACTAGCCATGTCGGCCCGGGTTCTCTGTCATATGGATGCTAGCGACACTGTCATATACGTGAGCCAAAAGGCGCAAACAGTCCCGGGCCATGGTAAGGTGACACCCGTGGGATACCGTGCGTGAGGCCGCAAAGTGATATGAGGTGTTACCGGCTAGATCGATGTGACTTGGAATCGGGGTCCTGACAGCGTTGGCATCAGAGCCGGACTGCCTGTAGGTTCGTTGAGCCAAACTGGTCGATGTCGAGTCTAGAAATGCTTTAGTTATATGTAGGGGAATTGATTGTGGGAGGGAACGTAAGGCTCTTTTACTCCTTTACCCTATGCCTCTGATCTGAGTCATTCTCTTCTCATTCAACGTGGGTTAAGGACTAGGCTCTCTTCTTCTATCAGGTTCACGTGTTCTAATCCGTAGTAGCTTATAGGATTATTGTTACAAGTCCCAGTTCAGTTTCTACTATTCCTAGTATGTTGCTAATTGGATCAGAACCTTGATATAATGTTGTTGAGTGGTATTGTGAACTGTTGTGGATGTCTGAATTCTTTTTCTGGGCATTTGCAGCTGGTTGTGCTTTCAGATGGCCAACCATGCTCAAAACCAAGTGGTTCGCCTGACCCGGTGCCTCGATGTGCTCGGTCATACTGCTATGTTAGTCCGGGTCATGATCGAGACAGGTTACCGTTGGTATCCCGAATACACCGTCGAAGAGCAGTTCCGCGACTTTAATCAAAGCCAATATCTCTGCACCGTCAGGATATTTCCTTCTTATCCTGGATCTACAGAGGCCCTTCACTGTTCCTATGGACTCGGGGTTACCGTTGAGATGGCTGTGCAGGATGCTGCCTATTCCATGATGACCATCTTGCGAGTCCGGACTGGTCTGCTTCGGAACACCGACTTCCGTTACATGCCAGCTTCACTTCTGGGAGCGCAAGGGTATCTTCAAGCTATCTATGCTGACTCCACTCAGGAGGACTCATTAACTCGTACCACTGCCGAGATGCTCGAAGATAAGGACCAAGAGAATCGGGCCTTGAGGCTGGAGCTTTTCAATACCCGTGCTGATCATTGGGCCACATTGACTCGGTTTGCACCTGCGGTGCAAGATGGATGTATGGATACAAGGGATCTGTATCCTATGAGATCAGCTCTACCAGACATGGTGGATTGGCGTGATGTGGGAGGCATCACCCCACCCCGTGGTCCCCGCAGGCCACCGTTTGTTGGTCCAAGACCTCATCCTAGCCCCTATGGTCCACAGGCTCCTCAGGACCGTCTGTTCCCGGATGGTCACGTTGAACTTCCAGGCTATGGAGGTGACTTCTATGAGAACTACTACGGAGCTGTCTGAGTTAGTAGTAGTACCACTAGTATTGTAGTAGTTGTACCTCCACTGTCCTGTGTGACTTGCGGAATATGACTTTGCGTGTAATCGATTCCGGAGGTGTAGACAAATAATGTATAGGAGCTTGGAATGCCTCCGATGAGATGTAACGTCTTTCATCATGGTTGTACTGTAGCCTGGGCTTGTACTAAACTACGCATGATGTGTATGACTGTTGGTATATATATGGCAGTTTTATATTACCATGACATACGGATGAACATCTCTGCATTCCGTGTTATCCACTACATTCTGCACTCCTTGCTAAGTTTGAGCCATCCTTATCTAAACCATTGTCTTGTTTTCTCCTAGGATGGTCAACACCCGCAGCAACCCTGCTGCCCCGGAGCAGGGGGAAGCCAGTGCAGCTAGAGGTGAAAATCTGCCTCACCCGCCTTCTCTGGCCGAAGTAATGCTGGAGGCGGAAAGAAACAAGCGTGAGACTAACCGCCTGCTGGAGTGGATTGAGCAGAACACTGCACGCCACCCACGAAATGACTTGGTGTCAATCAATGACTTTATCAAGCTGTACCCACCAAAGTTTAACCATTCCGTCGAACCCCTCGACGCGGATGACTGGCTTCGCAGCATCACTCACAAGCTATGTTCTGCCAACGTAGCCGAAGCTGACAAGGTTACTTATGCTGCCTATCACCTCGAAGGCCCTGCTAGCCTTTGGTGGGAAAACTTCGAAGCTATGCGCCCGGTCGGTCAAATCACTACTTGGGCTGAATTCAGTGAGGCTTTCCATGAGCATCACATTCCGAAAGGTCTCATGGATCGCAAGAGGGAGGAGTTCTGCAACTTCACCCAAGGAAGACTGACTGTGGATGCTTATAGTCATGAATTTGGGAATCTGGCACGCTATGCTCCCGAAGAGGTATCTACTGACGCTAAGAAGCAAGCAAGGTTCCGCAAGGGACTTAGCCCTGAGCTTCGCCGCGATCTTCGTCTGCACGAGTGCACCTCCTTTCAGAAGTTGGTCAATAAAGCCATCAGTGCTGAGACAGGCCAGACTGATTATGACGCTTCACGCAAGCACTCCCATGACTTTGGCTCTTCATCCGGCTCTGGAGCTCAGAAGCGACAGGTGTGGATCCCAAGCACGGCACTGCCACCCAGGTTCATCCCGAGGCCATCCTTTGAGGCGCCTCGTCCCAACCAGCAATTTGCACCGCCCAAGCCCTATGGTGGCCTCGCTGCTAATGCTGCTCCACGCCCCAAGGTGGTGACATGCTTCAAGTGTGGAGAGCCGGGTCACTATAGCCGAGAGTGTCCCCAGAACAACAACGCCAATCAAACTGGAAAGTCCGTTGGCCGTGGTAAGCCAGCGGGAAAGACTTTCTATGCCAAGCCGGCCACCACTGCACGTGGCCATGTCAATTATGTTTCAGCCGAGGAGGCTCATGAGTATCCCAACGTCGTCCTTGGTACGCTCCTTGTTAACTGCCATCCGGCATCTGTTCTTTTCGATACTGGAGCATCTCATTCATTCATATCCGAGAACTATGCTCGATTGCATAACACGACATTCTATGACATGCCCTCTACCATGGAAATTCAAACCCCTGGCTCTAGATGGCAAACTTCTAGAGTAAGCCATGGGAACAAAATTCTTGTCGATAGACTTGTCTTCCTTGCATCCTTGATAGCTCTCAAGTCCTCGGACATAAACATCATCTTGGGTATGGACTGGATGTCAGCTCATTATGCTAAGATTGATTGTGCCACTAGAACCGTTCAACTTACTCACCCCTCGGGCAAGACAGTTAATGTCTTAACTCGAGTGGCCAAGCGCCAACTTTACTCCCTAAATGCCAACCCCCTTCCAGACCTTGAGGATGTTCCAGTAGTCCGAGACTTCCCGGATGTCTTTCCAGAAGAACTGCCAGGTGTTCCACCTGACAGGGATGCCGAGTTTGTGATAGACCTTGTTCCAGGAACCGTTCCAATTTCTAGAAGACCCTATAAGATGGCACCCCTAGAACTAGCCGAGCTTAAGAACCAACTCGATGAGTCCTTGAAAAAGGGTTTCATCCGTCCTAGTTCCTCTCCTTGGGCTTGCCCCGTCCTCTTCGTCAAGAAGAAGGATGGAACGAATCGAATGGTTGTGGACTACCGCCCTGTCAACTTGGTCACCATCAAGAACAAATATCCACTTCCCAGGATCAACGATCTGTATGATCAGCTCGCTGGATCCTCGGTCTTTTCCAAGATGGATTTGAGGTTGGGTTACCATCAAATCAAAATCAGAAACGGGGACATTCCCAAAACGGCTTTTGTTACTCGTTATGGCCAATACGAGTACACCGTTATGTCTTTCGGTTTAACCAATGCCCCAGCCACCTTCTCTCGGTTAATGAACTCGGTTTTCATGGAGTACTTGGATAAATTCGTCGTGGTATACCTCGATGACATACCCATCTACTCCAAGAACGAAGAGGAACATGCCGAACATCTAAGGCTGGTATTGATGAAACTTCGAGAGCATCGCCTTTATGCCAAATTCTCCAAGTGTGAATTTTGGTTGCCAGAAGTGACCTATCTAGGCCATGTAATCTCTGGTAAGGGTATTGCTGTCAATCCCAAGCGAGTTCAAGCCGTCCTTGATTGGACTCCACCTGAAACGGTCAAGCATGTTCGGAGTTTCCTTGGTCTAGCGAGCTATTGCCGCCGCTTCGTCGAAAATTTCTCCAAGGTTGCTAAACCTCTAACTGAACTCCTCAAGAAAGATAAAAAGTTCGAGTGGACTCCACAGTGCGAGCTCAGTTTTCAGGAACTGAAAAGACGCCTGACATCTGCCCCCGTACTGGTACCACCAGACTTCTCCAAGGACTTTATTATCTATTGCGACGCCTCGCGACAACTAGGTTGCATACTCATGCAAGATCGTCAGGTAATTGCCTATGCCTCACGGCAATTACACCCACATGAGGAAAATTATCCCACACATGATCTAGAGCTTGCAGCTGTAGTCCATGCACTTAAAACCTGGCGACATTACCTTCTCGGTAATCATTGCGAGATCTTCACCGATCACCAAAGTTTGAAATATATCTTCACCCAACGAGATTTGAATCTCAGGCAAAGACGTTGGGTCGAGTTGATCTCGGACTATGACTTAGGAATAACTTACACCCCGGGCAAAGCCAATGTCATGGCTGATGCACTAAGTCGTAAGTCCTATTGTAACAACCTGATGTTACAACAAAGTCAACCACTTCTCCATGAGGAATTTCGTAAGCTTAATCTTCACATTGTTCCTCAAGGATTCCTATCCACCCTGGTGGCGAAACCTACCCTTATGGATCAAATCATAGCTGCCCAGAAGCGTGATAAGGGCATATCCCGGATTAAGGAAAACATTGCTAGCGGAGTTGCTAAATGTTTTTCCATGGATAAGCGCGGTGCTGTCTTCTTTGAGAACCGTTTGGTGGTTCCCAAGAAACAACATCTACGCTAGTTGATCCTTAAGGAAGCTCATGAATCCCCTCTCACCATTCATCCCGGTAGTACTAAAATGTATCAAGACCTACGCCAGAGGTTTTGGTGGACTAGGATGAAGAGAGAAATCGCTCAGTACATTGCTAACTGCGACGTCTGTCATCATGTTAAAGCAGAGCACCAACGGCCTGCTGGCAGCCTTCAACCTTTGGCTATTCCTGAGTGGAAATGGAATAAAATCAGTATGGATTTCATCACTGGGTTTCCCAGGACCAAGAGAGGGAATAATGCCATCTTCGTCGTGATCGACCGACTTTCCAAAGTAGCCCATTTCCTACCTGTTCGTGAGAGTATCACCGCTAGCCAGCTAGCTGATTTATACATCTCCCGAATAGTATCTCTTCATGGTGTTCCATTGGAAATTAACTCAGACCGTGGGAGTCTCTTCACCTCTCGATTTTGGCAAAGTTTCCAAAATGCTATGGGAACTCGTCTCTCTTTTAGTACCGCCTTCCACCCTCAATCATGTGGTCAAGTGGAGCGAGTCAATCAAATTCTAGAAGATATGCTCCGAGCTTCTGTTATCTCGTTCAGAATGAGTTGGGAGAAATGCCTTCCATTCGCGGAGTTTGCTTATAACAATAGTTATCAAGCTAGCTTGGGCAAAGCTCCTTTCGAAGTTCTTTATGGATGAAAATGTCGAACGCCTCTTAACTGGTCAAAAACCGGGGAAAGACAACTCTTTGGCCCAGATATGATTCAGGAAGCAGAAGAGCAGGTTCGCGTTATTCGTGAGAAATTGAAAACAGCCCAATCTCGTCAAAAGAGTCAATATGATCATAAACATAAGCCTATGACTTATGAAGTTGACGAGAAGGCTTACCTTCGGGTTACTTTGTTAAAGGGAACCCATCGTTTCGGTATCAAAGGCAAATTGGCTCCTTGTTACATTGGACCCTTTTGCATTCTTGCCAAACGAGGAGAAGTTGCCTACCAATTGGAACTACCACCGCATCTTTCCAGAGTTCACGATGTCTTCCACGTTTCACAACTCAGGCGTTGCTTCGCGGATCCTATCGGTGGAGTGGACCACGAAATGCTTGATCTACAAGATAACCTCTCTTATCTGGAATATCCCGTTCGTATCCTCGATCAAGCCGAGCGTACCACTCGACGTCATAATATCAAGTTTCTCAAGGTTCAATGGTCACACCACTCCGATAAAGAAGCCACTTGGGAAAGGGAGGATCGCCTTCGACTCGAGTACCCCACCTTCTTTCCAGAGGATCCTAAATCTCGGGACGAGATTCTTTTGAGTGGGGGTGAGTTGTCACACCCTAGCTAGTTCAAGCATTAGAGTGTGCATCATGTTTAAATTTCTCTTAATTTTGAAATGGGGAAAGCAGAACCCCCAACACCCCCTGGAAACAACTAGGGTTTACTGAAAATATTTTCAATGAACCTGAAATGCCCTTCTAAAAAGTTCACCCTCTTTGTCTTAGGTTAGAACCTCTGGCAAAATTGGTGCACAATTTTCTAGGTCAATAGAAGGTCATTGAATTAAATCATAAGTATTTGAATTTGGGCATTTAAATGCTATAAAATAATTCAAATGCTCAAATAATTCTGGGAATAAATGTTTCCTGTTGTAAATAATCTAAACAGAGGCCACATTTATTTTCAGGATTTTTGGAAACGTTTTAGTATTTTTAATAAAGCTAAACAGTTGCAGTTAATTAGAAAACAGAAACAAAATCAAAAAAAAAGAGAGAAGGAAGCCCACCTGGGCCTTACCTGTGCTAGCCCAGCCACCTGGCTCGGCCCAGCCTGCTGGCGTTGCCAGTCGTCGTCCTCCTCGCGCCAGAAGGACGCGGAGCGCATGCTCGCCGCGTGCCGGCCACGCGCCGGCCACCTCCTGCTTCTGCCGACGCCCAGGAGACGCCTAGAAGTGCCACGCGACCCCCACGTCTCCCTCTCATCCTCTCTCACTCTCCCCCTCGTCTCCCTCATCCTCTCCCGCGATGGCCAAGCGCGGACCTCACCGCCGATCGCCGTAGTCGCCGCCAGAGACATCCCCTCGCCCCTCCGACGAGCCCATTAGCTCCGCCGCGACGCCCTCGCCCTCCCCACCGAGCCACGCATCGCCGGAGGCCCTGCATCGCCGCCTTCGCCCTTGTCTTCAACCTCGGGCACCCGAGCCATCTCCGGTCGATTCGCCGCCGCCAGGACCTCCCCGAGCTCGCTGACCCCTTCTCCGACCCTGCTGTGAGCTCCTCTTCCTTTTCCCCTAGCTCCCGTGCTCGTTTGGCCCATGTAGCCGCCATTTCCACTGCACCCGAGAGCTCCCCGCCGCCGGCCATGGCACCGTCGTGGCCAGAGCCACTGTGGCTCGAGGCCAAGCTCGTAGTTGTGCTCAGCGTAGCACCGGGAACCCGTAGCCACCACCAGCTCCTTCTCCCGTGCACCGTAGCCTCGAAACCAACCTCGCCCGAACTCCGACCGCCGCCACGAGCTCGATTCCGGCGAGCTCGCTCCACCCCAGCTCCTCACACTAGCTCCATTGGATGCGCGAGAGCCTGGGCTTCGCACGGGTGGTCTCCGCCGTCAATTTGGTCGCTGGAGGGCGTTTTCCGAGCCGCGCCGCCGTCTCGGGCCTCGCCGGCGTCGAGTCGCCGGCGAGTTGACCCAGTTTGACCCCTGGGTGGGCCCAGGTAGACCCCCCTGAGTCTATGACAGGTGGGGCCAGTCTGTTAACTAATTTAGGTTTAGTTTTAATTAATTTTAATTAAATCAGTCACTGACATGTGGGCCCAGGCCCCACTGACAGCTAATTAGTGTTAATCTAATTCTGCTAATTAACTGAGAGGCTGACAGAAGGGGCCCACCAGTCAGGTTTGACCTGGGCTGGCGCCTTTGACCTGCTGAGGTCAGCATCACGCAATGCTGACGCAGTAATGCATTTTCTGGATTTATTTTTATTCAGGAAATTCCAGAAAATGTTTAAAACTTCTAAAAATCATAGAAATTCAACCGTAACTCCAAATGAAATAATTTATATATGAAAAATTATCAGAAAAATTCAATCTATCCATCTGTAATGGTTTCATGCATGACAAAACAAGTTTACCTTGCTGTTTAAGCAGAATAAGGAAATGCACTATTAAGGCCATGTTTAATGAGCTAATATTTGAATCTTTGATTCAAATGAGTCCATTCCTTTCTATTATAGCTTGCATTAGGCCAAGACACATTCATATTGCCATGTCATAGCATGCATCATATTGTTGCATATCGTCATGTGTTGATTGCGTTCCGATGTGTTCTTCGTGGTAGGTTCTGCCTCCGAGGATATTCACGAGTATCCAATTGAAGGGCAGTATTCCACTACCACTCCATCAGGCAAGCAACCATTGATCATTCCGATACAAACCCATGTTCTTACTTCTGCTCTTGTTTACTGCATTAAGACAACGCGATTCAAACTACTGTGTGCTACGGTAGTTGAACCCTTATCCTCTGCATGACCTGTCATTGCCACAGTAACTAGATGAAACCCACTAGCATGTGTAGGAGTTGATTGAGCCATGTATGTGATTCCTACCTTGCTATGCCTGCTATGCTTAGAGTTGTGTCAGGTCTGGTTCATCTGGGTGATGGGCTAGAGTGGAATGCTTATGTCGGTAATATGAGGAATGTGTTGAACATGTTTGGTAAAGGTATCGATGAGAGGCCATGTAGGAGTACATGGTGGGTTGTTTCATTGAGGCCATCCCTAAGAACTGAGATCTGTATGCGTGATTTAAGATTCAGCTACTACCACACATTGGGCCCTGAAATATGACCCCGCTCGACTTATCGACCCCTCTCGCCTCTGTCCAGGAGTTGCAACTAGTTTCTGGTGTTTGTAGGACATGTGTTGGCGGCCGTGCGTAGCGCTGACCCTAGGGGTGGGCTATGATGCGGTAGATACACTGTGGCCGGGTATGCCGGGCGCCCGTTTGGCGTCTCGGGACCCTGTACACATCGTTTGGGGCCGTTGAGGACACCCCGGCCGGATTTCCTTGCGGATGGAACCTGAATAGGCGATAAACCTGGACTAGAGACTGGTGAGGTTAGTTAGGTCGTGGTCTACACCCACGTCGGTTTTCGCTTGAAGTCTGCCGAGCACATGTTGTGTGCAGACGCTAAGTGGTGGAAACATGTGTGACGAAGTACACCCCTGCAGGGTATAAACTATTCGAATAGCCGCGTCCGCGGTAAAGGACTACTTGGTTGCCTATACAGTTCATAGACAAGTTAATGGATACTACTAAAAGACTCAAGATAAGCATGAGTACCGAGGATGGCCCTCTCGTAGGATGACGAGGGAGGATCCCCGGTGGAGTATTGTGTTGGTGAGTAGTGGACTCGTGTGCAAAAACTATTTTACTAAAGAAGTTCCGTAGGATAGCTTAGCCAAGAGTCAAAGCTGGCTTGCTGCAATAACCCCACCACCTTCTTGAGAATGAGCATGTATAGTAGGATCTGATGTAAGACTTGCTGAGTACCTTTGTACTCATGTTTGCTTAATCACTGTTTTCAGACGACAACACCGCCCCCTCCGATGGGTTCTACGTAGACCTTGACGTCGACGAGTGACTAGCCACCCAGGTGGTGATCCTGGCCATGGAGGGCCCTATGTAGATAGACAGGCTTCGAGAAGCCTTCTTCCTTTCTAGAGTCTGTACTCAGACTAGTTGCTTCCGCATGTGTTTGTATGATTGTATGACTTGAGTGTCGGGTCATGTGACCCCTATCTGTATGACATGTTATGTATGGCTCCCTGGAGCCTTTAAATAAAGTACTTGAGTTGTAGAGTTTTGTTGTGATGCCATGTTGTATGTACTCATATCGGGCATATTGTGTGTATGATTGAAATGCTTGGTATGAGTGGGATTCGACAATCTAGTTGTTTATCCTTGGCAGCCTTACTTATGGGGAAATGTAGTCTAGTGTTCCTTGAGCCATAGTAGTCCGCTACAGCCCGGTTCACCGGAGTCCTGCTAACCCAGCACTACTGCTCAGGACACTTGACTGGCCGGCATGTGTTTCACCTCGTTCCTATGTCTCTCCCTTCAAGGAAATGTCACGCGGTGACTTCCCGAGTCCTGCCTAGCCTGCTACAGCCCGGGTTCCCCGGAGTCCTGTTAGCCCAGTGCTACAGCCCGGAATCACTCGTTGATGACCGGCATGCTCGATGTGATTCATGTATGCCTGTCTGCATAGGTCTGTGCCATTTTGGGTTCACGACTAGCCATGTCGGCCTGGGTTCTCTGTCATATGGATGCTAGCGACACTGTCATATACGTGAGCCAAAAGGCGCAAACGGTCCCGGGCCATGGTAAGGCGACACCCGTGGGATACCGTGCGTGAGGCCGCAAAGTGATATGAGGTGTTACCGGCTAGATCGATGTGACTTGGAATCGGGGTCCTGACAGTCTCTGTTGTGCCGTATCCTGGACGGCCGTAGCACGGTGTTGATCTATAAAAGAGAGGAACTAAGTTGAAGAAAGATCGTGCCGAACATAAGTTATACTAAATAAACAAAGTATAAATCAAAATGGGTAAAATTGAGCTTTATTGTCTCTTGTTTTATATGCGCGTAGCCCCTAGTACAGGGGTATACGGCTATTAAGCCTTTATCAATTGTATGTTTATGCCGAACTCATGTAGCCGTGTCCGTGGTCTTGACGACCTGTTTAGGTGCTTTGGCTGGTGAAGCCGCTTTATTGTGGGGCTGTCAAGGCAGCCGCACTATCTTCTGTGCGAGAGGAACACTCAATGTTTTCCCTTTAATGAGATGATGCCTCGTGGACCGGGCATCTTAAGCGTAAGAGATGCATAATGCGGTATTGCATTAAAGCGGGCGAAAGCTTCGCGTCCCAACAGTGCTTGATAGCTACTTGAGAATGGGGCGATGTGGAAAGTTAGCCGTTCACGACGGAAGTTATCGAGGGAGCTGAACATAACTTCTAGCCGGAGAGAACCCATACAGCGGGCATCCGGGCCTGGCGTTACCCCTTGAAAGGAGGTTTTGCTATGGCGAATTTTTGTTGGGTCTATCCCCATGTTGCGGATTGTGTCCTGGTATAACAGGTTTAGACCACTGCCGCCGTCCATCAGGACATTTGTAAAGTGGAGTCCGCCGATTATTGGATCTAATACCAAGGCAGTCCAGCCTGCGTTCCGGATACTTCTAGAGTAATCCTGATGGTCGAAGGTGATCGGTTTTAACAACCATTGGCGAGACTCCTTTGGGATAGGCCGTATGGCGCGTATCTCTAGTGGCGCCGTTCTGTTCATCACGTGAAGTAAGTTTACTGTTTTGACTTCTTGTGGGAAATCCTTGTGTTTCCTGGTGCTCTGCTTGTGGGGTTCGTCGTCGTCCTCACTTGGTGTGTCGAGCCCCTTGTGTTCGGTGTTGAGTTTGCCGGCTTGCTTGAAAACCCAACAATCTCTGTGGGTATGGTTCGCAGGCTTCCCGGGAGTACTGTGTATTTGACATATCTTGTCCAAGATTTTGTTTAAGTTGGATAGCTCGTCCCTGTTATCCTTCAGGGGCGGCTTTCTCTGATTCTGCCGCGAGCTTTTGAATCCGGTGTTGACTGCCGTGCTCTTTGGGTTGTTTCCCTTATTTCGGCGCTGGTCCTTGCTGCGTCGGGGTTTTCCGTTTCCATCCCTAACTTCGGATGTACTTGGGTTGCTGGTGCTACATCTTGCCAACCAGCTGTCCTCTCCTGCGCAAAAGCGGGTCATGAGGCTTGTTAATGCGGCCATTGTTCTTGGCTTTTCTTGGCTGAGGTGTCTGGTGAGCCATTCGTCTCGAACATTATGCTTAAAAGCTGCTAGGGCTTCAGCGTCCGGAGAGTCGACTATCTGATTCTTTTTAGTAAGAAATCTATTCTAGAATTTCCGGGATGACTCTCCGGGCTGTTGAGTTATGTGACTGAGATCGTCTGCTTCCGGAGGGCGGACATAGGTCCCTTGAAAATTTGCCCGGAAAGCATCCTCAAGCTCTTCCCAACTTCCAATGGTGTTTTCGAGAAGGCTTTTGAGCCAATGCCGGGCTGGCCCTTTAAGCTTGAGGGGTAAGTCTTTTATGGCGTGGAGGTCATCTTGTCTGGCCATGTGTATGTGGAGGATATAATCCTCGATCCAGACCCCAGGGTCTATTGTTCCGTCGTATGCCTCTATGTTTACGGGCTTGAATCCCGCTGGAAATTCATGGTCCAGCACCTCATCGGTGAAACATAGGGGGTGTGCAGCACCCCTGTATTTGGGTGTGCCGTGATTTTTGGATATTTGTTGTGTTGCATTGCTTACTAGAGCTTGCTTTCTTGGCCCGTATATAGATCTGGCTGGGCCGTCTTTTTGATGCGGATCCTTTGGTGGATCGCGTGCCGGCTTGTGTGCGGCGCCGCTTGCCGCTCCATGCTGGCCATGCGGTCGTCCATCCGACCGGATGGCTTTCCTATTTTTTGACTGCGGGGGCTCTAAGGCATCCTCGTCAAATTCAGGCAGTAGCTTTCACTTTGGATAGCTTTTTGTGCGGCGATTGCCGCCATATTTGTCTGCAGTGTTGCGTACTTTGCTCCATCTGATTCTGAGTGCATCTTCCGCAGTTTTGAGCTTCCGCTTCTGCTTTTTTAGGCTACGCGCAGTGGCGACGAGCCTTTTGTGGAGGTTCTTCTGCTCCATGAGTTTATCCGGCGTAAGGTCGTCCGGACTGTTGTTTTCGCCGGGGACGGGGTGTTCGGTTTGTTTATCCAAGTTGCCCTGTTCGGACGCTTGCTCGAAGGCATGTTCGTCGTCCGCCGGCTCATCCTGCTCTATGGCTGGGTCTGTATGGTTGTTGTCTCTGTCGAGGCGGTGCTTGGAGCGGTGCTTACGTCGCCGCTTTGATTGCTTTTCGAGTGAACGATCCCTCGTTGCATCCCTGTGTTCCTCGTTGTCGCTTCCTTTGGGTGTGTCCACCATGTATACGTCATGAGATGAGGTGGCTGTCCAGTGCCTTATAGGCATTGGTTCATGTTCATCTCCTACATCGTTGTCCATACCGTCGATGTCTTCGGAGTCGAAGTCGAGCACGTTGTTTAAATTATCGACAGTGGCTACGAAGTGGGTGGTCGGTGGGCATCGAATTTCTTCGTCGTCCACATCCCAATCCTGCCGGTCATAGTCCGGCCAGGGCTCTCCTGACAAAGAGAGAGACCTGAGTGAATTCAGAATGTCGCTGAAGGGCGAGTGTTGAAAGATGTCTGTGGCGGTGAACTCCATGATCGGCGCCCAATCGGATTCGATCGGTAGGGGCGCGGAGGGCTCGGAGTCCGGAGAGGAGTCCGGCACCTTGGAGTCACGGGCTTTGCAGAGGACAAGGCTGGTGTTCGGCTTGATCACCACAGAGATTGCAGCCCCCGAGGCGGTGTCTAACCACCCATCCTCTATTGGTGTGATCGGCTCCGAGCTAGGGGTCGGAGCGGACACAGATGCGGCCTCCAGGGCACTGTTCGGCGACAGAGCTAGATCATGCCCATCGTGACAGTGCGGCGCGCTCGGCTGTCGCTCGAATCCGTCGAAGATCAAGTCTCCGCGGATGTCGGCCATGTAGTTCAAACTTCCAAATCTGACCTGATGGCCAGGGGCGTAGCTTTCGATCTGCTCCAGATGACCAAGCGAATTGGCCCGCAGTGCAAAGCCGCCGAATACGAAGATCTGTCCGGGGAGAAAAGTCTCACCCTGGATCACATCGTTGTTGATGATCGGAGAAGCCATCGGGCCTAAAAGTGACGACACAGAGGAACTCTCAATGAAAGCACCAATGTCGGTGTCAAAACTGGCGGATCTCGGGTAGGGGGTCTCGGACTGTGCGTCTAGGCGGATGGTAACAGGAGGCAGGGGACACAATGTTTTACCCAGGTTCGGGCCCTCTTGATGGAGGTAAAACCCTACGTCATGCTTGATTAATATTGATGATATGGGTAGTACAAGAGTAGATCTACCACGAGATCAGAGAGGCTAAACCCTAGAAGCTAGCCTATGGTATCATTGTTGTTCGTCCTACGGACTAAAACCCTCCGGTTTATACAGACACCGGAGAGGGCTAGGGTTACACAGAGTCGGTTACAATGGTAGGAGATCTACATATCCGTATCGCCAAGCTTGCCTTCCACGCCAAGGAAAGTCCCTTCCGGACATGGGATGAAGTCTTCAATCTTGTATCTTCATAGTCCAGGAGTCCGGCCGAAGGTATAGTCCGGCTATCCGGACACCCCCTAATCCAGGACTCCCTCAGTGGGCCTTAGGGCCCATCTGCGCTAGGGTCTGCCCGCTTCCCCTCTTGGAGGCGCCTTGGGCCTTGGTGGGAGGCGCCCCAGCCCACCTAGGGGCTGGTCCCTTCCCACTATTGGCCCATGTAGGCCTCCGGGGCCCATGGCCCCTCCCGGTGGACCCCCGGACCCCTCCGGTGGTCCCGGTACACTACCGGTGATGCCCGAAACACTTCCGGTGGCCAAAACCATACTTCCTATATATCAATCTTTACCTCCGGACCATTCCGGAACTCCTCGTGACGTCCGGGATCTCATCCGGTACTCCAAACAACATTCGGTAACCGCGTACATATTATCCCTATAACCCTAGCATCATCGAACCTTAAGTGTGTAGACCCTACGGGTTCGGGAGTCACGCAGACATGGCCGAGACAACTCTCTGGTCAATAAACAACAACGGGATCTGGATACCCATATTGGCTCCCACATGCTCCACGATGATCTCATCGGATGAACCACGATGTCAAGGATTCAATCAATCTCGTATACAATTCCCTTTGTCTATCGGTACGATACTTGCCCGAGATTCGATCGTCGGTATCCCGATACCTTGTTCAATCTCATTACCGGCAAGTCTCTTTACTCGTTCCGTAACACATCATCCCGTGATCAACTCCTTGGTCACATTGTGCACATTATGATGATGTCCTACCGAGTGGGACCAGGGATACCTCTCCGTTACACGGAGTGACAAACCCCAGTCTCGATTCGTGCCAACCCAACAGACACTTTCGGAGATACCCGTAGTGCACCTTTATAGCCACCCAGTTACGTTGTGACGTTTGGCACACCCAAAGCACTCCTACGATATCCGGGAGTTGCACAATCTCATGGTCTAAGGAAATGATACTTGACATTAGAAAAGCTTTAGCATACGAACTACACAATCTTGTGCTAGGCTTAGGATTGGGTCTTGTCCATCACATCATTCTCCTAATGATGTGATCCCGTTATCAACGACATCCAGTGTCCATGGTCAGGAAACCGTAACCATCTATTGATCAACGAGCTAGTCAACTAGAGGCTTACTAGGGACATGGTGTTGTCTATGTATCCACATATGTATCTGAGTTTCCTATCAATACAATTCTAGCATGGATAATAAACGATTATCATGAACAAGGAAATATAATAATAACCAATTTATTATTGCCTCTAGGGCATATTTCCAACACTGTGTGCAAAGCACGTCGGTAGAACCAGTCTCGCGTAAGCGTACGCGTAATGTCGGTACGGGCCGCTTCATCCAACAATACCGCTGAACCAAAGTGTGACATGCTGGTGAGCAGTATGACTTGTATCACCCATAACTCACTTGTGTTCTACTCGTGCACATAACATCAATGCATAAAACCTGGCTCGGATGCCACTTTTGGGGAACGTAGTAATTTCAAAAATTTCCTACGCACACGCAAGATCATGGTGATGCATAGCAACGAGAGGGGAGAGTGTTGTCCACGTACCCTCGTAGACCGAAAGCGAAAGCATTAGCACAACGCGGTTTATGTAGTCGTATGTCTTCACGATCCGACCGATCAAGTACCGAACGCACGGCACCTCCGAGTTCTGCACACGTTTAACTCGATGACGTCCCTCGAACTCCGATCCAGCCGAGTGTTGAGGGAGAGTTTCGTCAGCACGACGGCATGGTGACGATGATGATGTTCTACCGACGCAGGGCTTCGCTTAAACACCGCTACGATATGATCGAGGTGGATTATGGTGGAGGGGGCACCGCACACGGCTAAGAGATCGAAGGATTAATTGTTGTGTCTTTGGGGTGCCCCCTACCCTCATATATAAAGGAGTGGAGGAGGGAGAGGGCTGGCCCTCTCTATGGCGCGCCCTAGGGGAGTCCTACTCCCAACGGGAGTAGGATTCCCACTTTCCTAGTAGAACTAGGAGCCCTTCCAAGTAGTAGGAGTAGGGGGGAAGTAAAGGGAAGGGAAAAGGAGAAGGAAGGAAGGGGGCGCCCGCCCCTCCCTAGTCAAATTCGGACCAGCCCATGGGGAGGGGTGGGGCCACCCTTTGAGGCCTTTCTCTCCTTTCCCGTATGGCCCATTAAGGCCCAATACGAATTCCCGTAACTTCCCGGTACTCCCGAAAATACCCGAATCACTCGGAACCTTTCCGATGTCCGAATATAGTCGTCCAATATATCGATCTTTACGTCTCGACCATTTTGAGACTCCTCATCATGTCCCCGATCTCATCCGGTACTCCGAACTCCTTCGATACATCAAAACACATAAACTCATAATATAACCGTCATTGAACTTTAAGCGTACGGACCCTACGGGTTCGAGAACTATGTAGACATGACCGAGACACGTCTCCAGTCAATAACCAATAGCGGAACCTGGATGCTCATATTGGCTCCTACATATTCTACGAAGATCTTTATCGGTCAAACCGCATAACAACATACGTTGTTCCCTTTGTCATCGGTATGTTACTTGCCCGAGATTCGGTCGTCAGTATCTCAATACCTAGTTCAATCTCGTTACCGACAAGTCTCTTTACTCGTTCTGTAATACATCATCCCGCAACTAACTCATTAGTTGCAATGCTTGCAAGGCTTATAGTGATGTGCATTACCGAGTGGGCCCATAGATACCTCTCCGACAATCGGAGTGACAAATCCTAATCTCGAAATACGCCAACCCAACAAGTACCTTCGGAGACACCTATAGAGCATATTTATAATCACCAAGTTACGTTGTGACGTTTGGTGGCACACAAAGTGTTCCTCCGGTAAACGGGAGTTGCATAATCTCATAGTCATAGGAACATGTATAAGTCATGAAGAAAGCAATAGCAACAAACTAAATGATCAAGTGCTAAGCTAACGGAATGGGTCAAGTCAATCACATCATTCTCCTAATGATGTGATCCCGTTAATCAAATTACAACTCTTTGTCTATGGCTAGGAAACATAACCATCGTTGATCAACGAGCTAGTCAAGTACAGGCATACTAGTGACACTCTGTTTGTCTATGTATTCACACATGTATCATGTTTCCGGTTAATACAATTCTAGCATGAATAATAAACATTTATCATGATATAAGGAAATAAATAATAACTTTATTATTGCCTCTAGGGCATATTTCCTTCAGTTCTACTGGTGCTACTATTGCAATATCTTCAACTGTTGATGTGGTAACTAACCCCTCTGCTGAGGATACCACTACTATTGCTGATGAAAATGCTAGGTTGAAGACATTGCTTGAAACAGGGATGTACAAAAGTCTCAAAGGGCATCAGACACTATGTGATGTCCTCAAAAGCCAGATCCTGAACCAAAACCCTAGGAAAGAGGGTGTTGGGTTCGAAAGGAAAATGAATGCTGATGGCTCTGACTGGAAACCTGAGCAGTACCTCAAAACCACATGGGTTGCTGGAAAGGAACCTTCAGTGGATCCATCCACCCTATCTGGCTTCACTTGTACTAATCCCATTGTCATTGATGAATCCTTTGATGCAAACTATAAACTGTTTAAGAATCAGAATGGTGAAGTGTTTGCCATGTATATTGGTACCAACTGCAGGAGTGGGCCACCTATGAAGAAAGTCTGGGTACCGAAAAAGTGTCTGGAGAATCTTCCTGTGAATGTCGTCATGACACCACAAGTGAAGAATACAAACCCCATACCACAGGTTTCATATGGTTCAAAGGCTTCATACAGATATAGAACTCACCTGAGTCGCACCAACGCAAATGTTTTGCAGGGAAACCATACTCAGGCCTATGAATATGAGCGCGTTTCATCAAACCGCCATGTTCATAAGACCAAGAACTACTCTGCTTATTCTTATGAGTACTATTGTCTACCAGCAAGACTATTAGCTAGGGCTCCAAAGCCAAAGTTCTCAGATGCTGCACTTAGACTCATTGCTTCGAAGCCACCCTTGAAGACGTGGGTGGCTAAGAAAGCTTAACTCTTTTTGCAGGGAAGGGTCTCTAGCCGAAAATCAAATGTGTCTGAAGCTATTGCTGGGGACCTTAAACATTTTGTAGGGTGCAAGATCAAATGCCCAAATGGTCTTATTATGTATTTTGTTCCTGAGTCGCTTGCTACTTGCCCTATCAGTCCTAACCTCGATCTAAGCTTTCATAATCCACTTGATCGTCAAATGTTTATGCTTCACAATTCTCTTCATGAAGCCTATCCCCCTAACCGCACTGTAGGGTATGACACCAGCTCCTTCAGAATGGATTATTGACAGTGGATGTACTAATCACATGACTGGCAAGAGAAGTCTTCTCATGGACTTGATATGTCTCCGCAAACGAACAGATACGGACTTGATACGTCTCATGAATTATTGACAGTAGATGTACTCCTTCCTCCTATATATACCTACATACCCCCAAATGAACAGATACAGAGCCAAAAACCTAATTCCACCACCGCAACTTTCTGTATCCACGAGATCCCATCTTGGGGCCTGTTCCGGAGCTCCGTCAAAACAGGGTTGTCATCACGGAGGGCTTCTACATCATCATAGCCTCTCCGATGAAGTGTGAGTAGTTTACCTCAGACATTCGGGTCCATAGTTAGTAGCTGGATGGCTTCTTCTCTCTCTTTGAATCTCAATACAAAGTTCTCACCCTCTCTTGTGGAGATCTATTCAATGTAATCTTCTTTTTGCGGTGTGTTTGTTGAGACCGATGAATTGTGGGTTTATGATCAAGTCTATCTATGAATAATATTTGAATCTTCTCTGAATTCTTTTATGTATGATTGGTTATCTTTGCAAGTCTCTTCGAATTATCCGTTTGGTTTGGCCGACTAGATTTCTAGTTCTTGCCATGGGAGAAGTGCTTAGCTTTGGGTTCGATCTTGCGGTGTCCTTTCCCAGTGACAGAAGGGGCAGCAAGGCACGTATTGCATCGTTGCCATCGAGGATAACAAGATGGGGTTTATTTCATATTGCATGAATTTATCTCTCTACATCATGTCATCTTGCTTAAAGCGTTACTCTATTTTTAACTTAATACTCTAGATGCATGCTGGATAGCGGTCGATGAGTGGAGTAATAGTAGTAGATGCAGAATTGTTTCGGTCTACTTGTCACGGACGTGATGCCTATATACATGATCATGCCTAGATATTCTCATAACTATGCTCAATTCTGTCAATTGCTCAACAGTAATTTGTTCACCCACCGTAGAATACTTATGCTCTTGAGAGAAGCCACTCGTGAAACCTATGGCCCCCGGGTCTATTCTCATCATATTAATCTCCGTAACTTTAATCTTGCTTTGCTTTTTTACTTTGCCTTTTAATTTTACTTTGCATATTTATACCAAAAATACCAAAAATATTATATCTATCAGATCTCACTCTCGTAAGTGACCGTGAAGGGATTGACAACCCCTAATCGCGTTGGTTACGAGTAGCTATAGTTTTGTGCAGGTACGAGGGACTTGAGCGTGGCCTCCTACTGGATTGATACCTTGGTTCTCAAAAACTGAGGGAAATACTTACGCTACTCTGCTGCATCATCCCTTCCTCTTCGGGGAAAACCAACGCAAACTCAAGAAGTAGCAAGAAGGATTTCTGGCGCCGTTGCCGGGGAGTCTACGCAAAAAGTCAACATACCAAGTACCCATCACAATCCCTATCTCTCGCATTACATTATTTGCCATTTGCCTCTCGTTTTACTCTCCCCCACTTCACCCTTGCCGTTTTATTCGCCATCTCTCTCTCTCTATCCTCCCTCTCTATTTGTCTCTTTTGCCCGTTTGCCCTTGTTTGCTCGTGTGCTAGTTTGTTTGCTTGTTTGTCGCGATGGCTCAAGATACTACCAAATTGTGTGACTTCACCAATACCAATAATAATGATTTCCTTAGCACTCCGATTGCTCCTCTTGCTAATACTAAATCTTGTGAAATCAATGCTGCTTTGTTGAATCTTGTTATGAAAGATCAATTCGCCGGCCTTCCTAGTGAAGATGCAGCTACTCATCTGAATAGCTTCGTTGATTTATGTGATATGCAAAAGAAAAGAGATGTCGATAATGATGTCGTTAAATTGAAGCTATTTCCTTTTTCGCTTAGAGATCGTGCTAAAGCTTGGTTTTCATCTTTGCCTAAAAATAGTATCGATTCTTGGAACAAGTGCAAAGATGATTTTATCTCTAAGTATTTCCCTCCCGCTAAGATCATCTCGCTTAGAAACGATATTATGAACTTTAAACAACTTGATCATGAACATGTTGCACATGCTTGGGAGAGAATAAAATTAATGATATGTAATTGCCCTACTCATGGTTTGAATTTGTGGATGATTATACAATTTTTTTATGCCGGATTGAATTTTGCTTCTAGAAATCTTTTAGATTCAGCCGCGGGAGGCACTTTTATGGAAATCACTTTAGGAGATGCTACTAAACTCCTAGATAATATTATGGTTAATTATTCTCAATGGCATACTGAAAGAACTTCTAATAAAAAAGTGCATGTGATAGAAGAAATCAATGTGTTGAGTGGAAAGATGGATGAACTTACGAAATTATTTGCTACTAAGAGTGTTTCTTCTGATATTAATGATATGCCTTTGTCTACTTTGATTGAGAATAACAATGAATCTATGGATGTGAATTTTGTTGGTAGGAATAATTTTGGTAACAACGCTTATAGAGGGAATTTTAATCCTAGGCCATATCCTAGTAATCCTTCTAATAATTATGGGAATTCCTACAACAACTCTTATGGAAATTATAATAAGATTCCCTTTGAATTTGAGAATAGTGTTAAAGAGTTTATGAATTCACAAAAGAATTTTAATACTTTGCTTGAAGAGAAATTGCTTAAAATTGATGATTTGACTAGGAACTTTGATAGAATTTCTCTTGAGGTTGATTCTTTAAAGCTTAGATCTATTCCCCCTAAGCATGATATCAATGAGTCTCTCAAAGCCATGCGAATTTCCATTGATGAGTGCAAGGAAAGAACCGCTAGGATGCGTGCCTCCAAAGATGCCTTTATTAAAGCGTGTTCTTCCAATTCCTATGAAAATCAAGATGAAGATCTAAAAGTTCTTGATGTGTCTCCTATTAAATCTTTGTTTTGCAATATGAATCTTGATAAATGAATATGATCTTCCTTTACCTAGAAGGCGTTCTAAAAATTCGGAGTATTTAGATCTTTATGATGAAATTGATGAAAGTGGGATTGAAAGAAATAAAAATCTAGATGTTGCTAAACCCACTATATTGGATTTCAAGGAATTTAATTATGAAAGTCGCTCTTTAATTGATTGTATTTCCTTGTTGCAATCCGTGCTAAATTCTCCACATGCTTATAGTCAAAATAAAGCCTTCACCGAACATATTGTTGATGCCTTGATGAAATCTTATGAAGAAAAACTTGAGTTGAAAGTTTCTATCCCTAGAAAACTCTATGATGAGTGGGAACCAACTATTAAAATTAAAATTAAAGATCATGAGTTTTATGCTTTGTGTGATTTGGGTGCTAGTGTCTCCACTATCCCCAAAACTTTGTGTGATTTACTAGATTTCCGCGATTTTGATGATTGCTCTCTAAACTTGCATCTTGCGGATTCTACTATTAAGAAACCTATGGGAAGAATTAATGATGTTCTTATTGTTGCAAATAGGAATTATGTGCCCATAGATTTCATTTTTCTTGATATAGACTGCAATCCTTCTTGCACTATTATTCTTGGTAGACCTTTCCTTAGAACGGTTGGTGCGATTATTGATATGAGGGAAGGGAATATTAGATTTAAATTTCCATTAAAAAGGGCATGGAACACTTTCCAAGAAATAAAATAAAATTTCCATATGAAACTATCATGAGAGCCACTTATGGATTGCCTACCAAAGATGGCAATACCTAGATCTATCTTTGCTTGTTATGCCTAGCTAGGGGCGTTAAACGATAGCGCTTGTTGGGAGGCAACCCAATTTTATTTTTATTCCTTGATTTTTGCTACTGTTTAGTAATAAATAAATTATCTAGCCTCTGTTTTGGTTGTGTTTTTTTGTGTTTAATTAGTGTTTGTGCCAAGTAGAACCGTTGGGAAGACTTGTGGAAAGTCTTGTTGAACTTGCTGTAAAAAACAGAAACTTTAGCGCTCACGAGAACTGCTGTCATTTTTATTTGGAGAGTTATATTTAGTTAATTCTTTTTGAAGATGATTCATAGATAAATTACTCACGTCCAGCAATTTATTTTAGAATTTTTGGGGTTCCAGATCTTGCGCTAGCTACAGATTACTACAGACTGTTCTGTTTTTGACAGATTCTGTTTTTCGTGTGTTGTTTGCTTATTTTGATGAATCTATGGTTAGTAAAATAGTTTATAATCCATAGAGAAGTTGGAATAAAGTAGGTTTAACACCAATATAAATAAATAATGAGTTCATTAAAGTACCTTAAAGTGGTCTTTTGTTTTCTTTTGCTAACGGAGCTCACGAGTTTTCTGTCTTAAGTTTTGTGTTGTGAAGTTTTCAAGTTTTGGGTAAGGATTTGATGGATTATGGAACAAGGAGTGGCAAGAGCCTAAGATTGGGGATTCCCATGGAACACCCAAGATAATCTAAGGACACCTAAAAGCCAAAGCTTGGGGATGCCCCGGAAGGCATCCCCTCTTTCGTCTACTTCTATCGGTAACTTTACTTGGAGCTATATTTTTATTCACCAACATGATATGTGTTTTGCTTGGAGCATATTGTATTATTTGTGTCTTTGTTTGTTAGTGTGCCACAACCACCCTTGCCGTACATGTTGGGGAACATAGCAGAAATTCAAAATTTTCCTACGTATCACCAAGATCTATCTATGGAGAGACCAGCAACGAGGGGAAGGAGAGTGCATCTACATACCCTTGTAGATCGCTAAGCGGAAGCGTTCAAGAGAACGGGATTGAAGGAGTCGTACTCGTCGTGATCCAAATCACCGGAGATCCTAGTGCCGAACGGACGGCACCTCCACGTTCAACACACGTACAGCCCGGTGACGTCTCCCATGCCTTGATCCAGCAAGGAGAGAGGGACGGGTTGAGGAAGACTCCATCCAGCAGAAGCACAACGGCGTGGTGATGGTGGAGGAGCGTGGTACTCCAGCAGGGCTTCACCAACCACCGCAAGAGATGAGGAGAAAGAGAGGGAGGGCTGCACCAACAGGGAGAGATCAGATCGCGTGAATTGGGCAGCCCCTAGGCCTCATATATATAGGGGAAGGGGAGGAGGGTGCGCCCCCTCTAGGGTTCCCACCCCTAGAGGGGTGGCAGCCCTAGATGGGTCTTGGGGTGGCGGCCAAGAGGGGGAGAGGGGGGGCGCCCCCTAGTGTGGGCCTTAGGGCCCATCTAGGCCTAGGGTTTCCCCTTCTCCTCCTTTGCTGCGCATTGGGCCTTGTGGGAGGTGCACCAGCCCACTCAGGGGCTGGTCCCTCACCACTCTTGGCCCACGCAAGCCTCCGGGACTGGTGGCCCCACTTGGTGGACCCCCGGGACCCTCCCGGTGGTCCCGGTACGTTACCGATAAACCCCGAAACTTTTCTGGTGACCAAAACAGGACTTCCCATATATAAATCTTTACCTCCGGACCATTCCGGAACTCCTCGTGACGTCCGGGATCTCATCCGGGACTCCGAACAACATTCGGTAACCACATACAAACTTCCTTTATAACCCTAGCGTCATCGAACCTTAAGTGTGTAGACCCTACAGGTTCGGGAACCATGCAGACATGACCGAGACGTTCTCCGGTCAATAACCAACAGCGGGATCTAGATACCCATGTTGGCTCCCACATGTTCCACTATGATCTCATCGGATGAACCACGATGTCAAGGACTTAATCAATCCCGTATACAATTCCCTTTGTCTATCGGTACGATACTTGCCCGAGATTCGATCGTCGGTATCCCGATACCTTGTTCAATCTCGTTACCGGCAAGTCTCTTTACTAATTCCGTAACACATCATCCCGTGATCAACTCCTTGATCACATTGTGCACATTATGATGATGTCCTACTGAGTGGGCCCAGAGATACCTCTCCGTTTACACGGAGTGACAAATCCCAGTCTCGATTCATGCCAACCAACAGCCACTTTCGGAGATACCTGTAGTGTACCTTTATAGCCACCCAGTTACGTTGTGACGTTTGGCACACCCAAAGCATTCCTACGGTATCCGGGAGTTGCACAATCTCATGGTCTAAGGAAATGATACTTGACATTAGAAAAGCTTTAGCATACGAACTACACGATCTAGTGCTATGCTTAGGATTGGGTCTTGTCCATCACATCATTCTCCTAATGATGTGATCCCGTTATCAACGACATCGAATGTCCATGGTTAGGAAACCGTAACCATCTATTGATCAATGAGCCAGTCAACTAGAGGCTTACTAGGGACACGGTGTTGTCTATGTATCCACACATGTATCTGAGTTTCCTATCAATACAATTATAGCATGGATAATAAACGATTATCATGAACAAGGAAATATAATAATAACTTATTTATTATTGCCTCTAGGGCATATTTCCAACAGTCTCCCACTTGCACTAGAGTCAATAATCTAGTTCACATTGCCATGTGATTAACACTCATAGGTCACATCGCCATGTGACCAACATCCAAAGAGTTTACTTGAGTCAATAATCTAGTTCACATCACTATGTGATTAACACTCAATGAGTTCTGGGTTTGATCATATTGCTTGTGAGAGAGGTTTTAGTCAACGGGTCTGCAACATTCAGATCCGCATGTACTTCGCAAATCTCTATGTCATCTCCTAGATGCAGCTACCACGTTCTATTTGGAGCTATTCCAAATAACTGTTCTACTTGGAGCTATTCCAAATCGTTGCTCCATTATACGTATCCGGTATCTCTACTCAGAGCTATCCGGATAGGTGTTAAGCTTGCATCGACGTAACTCTTTACGTCGAACTCTTTATCACCTCCATAACCGAGAAACATATCCTTATTCCTCTAAGGATAATTTTGACCGCTATCTGGTGATCTACTCCTAGATCACCTTCGTACCCTTTAGCCAGACATGTGGCAAGGCACACATCAGGTGCGGTACACAGCATAGCATACTATGGAGCCTATGTCTTAAGCATAGGGGACGACCTTCGTCCTTTCTCTCTATTCTGTCGTGGTCGAGCTTTAAGTCTTAACTTCATACCTTACAACTCAGGCAAGAACTCCTTCTTTGACTGATCTATCTTGAACACCTTCAAGATCATGTCAAGGTATGTGCTCATTTGAAAGTACCATTAAGCATTTTGATCTATCCTTATAGATCTTGATGCTCAATGTTCAAATAGCTTAATCCAGACTTTCCATTGAAAAAACACTTTCCAAATAACCCTATATGCTTTCCAGAAATTCTACGCCATTTATGATCAACAATATGTCAACAACATATATTCATCAGAAATTCTATAGCGCTCCCACTCACTTCTTTGGAAATACAAGTTTCTCATAAACTTTGTATACACCAAAATCTTTGATCATCTCATTAAAGCATACATTCCAACTCCAAGATGCTTACTCCAGTCCTTAGAAGGATTGCTGGAGCTTTGCATTAGCATATTTCAGGATTGACAAAACCTTCCGGTTGTATCACATACAACCTTTCCTCAAAAATCATCGAGGAAACAATGTTTTGACATCCTATCTGCAAGATTTCATAAATGATGCAGTAATTGCTAATATAATTCCAACAGACTCTTAGCATCGCTACGAGTGAGAAAGTCTCATCGTAGTCAACTCCTTGAACTTGTCGGAAAACATCTTAACGACAAGTCGAGCTTTCTTAATGGTGATACTTACCATCATTGTCCGTCTTCCTTTTAAAATCCATCTGTACTCAACAGCCTTACGACCATCGAGCCATTCTGCCAAAGTCTACACTTTGTTTTCATACATGGATCCTCTCTCGGATTTTATGGCCTCGAGCCATTTATCGGAATCCGGGCCCACCATCGCTTCTCCATAGCTCGTAGGTTCATTGTTGTCTAGCAACATGACTTCCAAGACAAGATTACGTACCACTCTGAAGTAGTACGCATCCTTGTCATCCCACGAGGTTTGATAGTGACTTGATCTGAAGTTTCATGATCACTATCATAAGCTTCCACTTCAATTGGTGTAGGTGCCACAGGAACAACTCCCTGTGCCCTGCCACACACTAGTTGAAGAGATGGTTCAATAACCTCATCAAGTCTCCACCATCCTCCCACTCAATTCTTTCGAGAGAAACTTTTCCTCGAGAAAGGACCCGATTCTAGAAACAATCCCTTATTGCTTTCGGATCTGAGACAGGAGGTATACCGAACTGTCTTGGGTGTCCTATGAAGATGCATTTATCCGCTTTGGGTTCGAGCTTATCAGACTGAAACTTTTTCACATAAGCGTCGCAGCCCCAAACTTTTAAGAAATGACAGCTTAGGTTTCTCTAAACCATAGTTCATACGGTGTCATCTCATCGGGATTACGTGGTGCCCTATTTAAAGTGAATGTGGTTGTCTCTAATGCCTAACCCATAAACTATCGTGGTAATTCGATAAGAGACATCATGGTATGCATCATATCCAATAGGGTGCAGTTATGATGTTCAGACACACCATCACACTATGGTGTTCCAGACTGTATTAGTTGTGAAACAATTTCCACAATGTCTTAATTCTGTGCCAAACTCGTAATTCAGATATTCATCTCTATGATCATATCATAGATCTTTTTATCCTCTTGTCACGACGATCTTTCAACTTCACCCTGAAATTACTTGAACCTTTCAATAATTCAGACTCGTGATTCATCAAGTAAATATACTCAACATCTACTCAAATCATCTGTGAAGTAAGAACATAACGATATCCACTACACGCCTCAGCATTCATTGGACTGCACACATCAAAATGTATTACTTCCAGCAAGTTGCTTTCTAGTTCCATTTTACTGAAAACGAGGCTTTCAGTCATCTTGCCCATGTGGTAAGATTTGCATATCTCAAGTGATTCAAAATCAAGTGAGTCCAAACGATCCATCTGCATGGAGTTTCTTCATGCATATACACCAATAGACACGGTTCGCATGTCTCAAACTTTTCAAAAATGAGTGAGTCCAAAGATCCATCAACATGGAGCTTCTTCATGCGTTTTATACCGATATGACTTACGTGGCAGTGCCACAAGTAGGTGGTACTATCATTACTATCTTTTGGCATGAACATGTGTATCACTACGATCGAGATTCAACAAACAATTCATTTTAGGTGTAAGACCATTGAAGGTATTATTCAAATAAACAGAGTAACCATTATTCTCCTTAAATGAATAACCGTATTGCGATAGACATAATCCAATCATGTCTATGCTCAACGCAAACACCAATCTCAATGGTAGAGGGAGCTTGCGATGCTTGATCATATCAACATTGGAAACACTTCCAACACATATCGTCAGCTCACCTTTAGCTAGTCTCCGTTTATTCCGTAGCTTTTATTTCGAGTTACTAACACTTAGCAACTGAACCGGTATCTAATACCCTAGTGCTACTAGGAGTACTAGCAAAGTACACATCAACACAATGTATATCCAATATACTTCTATCGACCTTGCCAGCCTTCTAATCTACCAAGTATCTAGGGTAATTCTGCTCCAGTGGCTGTTCCCCTTATTACAGAAGCACTTAGTCTCGGGTTTGGGTTCAACCTTGGGTTTCTTCACTAGAGCAGCAGCTGAATTGTCGTTTCATGAAGTATCCCTTCTTGCCCTTGCCCTTCTTGAAACTAGTGGTTTCACCAACCATCAACAATTGATGCTCCTTTTTGATTTCTACTTTTGTGGTGTCAAACATCGTGAATATCTCAAGGATCATCATATATGTCCCTGATATATTATAGTTTGTCACGAAGCTCTAGCAGCTTGGTGGCAATGACTTCGGAGAAACATCACTATCTCATCTGGAAGATTAACTCCCACTCGATTCAAATGATTGTTGTACTCAGACAATCTGAGCACAAGCTCAACAATTGAACTTTTCTCCCTTAGTTTGTAGGCTAAGAAAATTGTCGGAGGTCTTACACCTCTTGACATGGGCACGAGCCTGAAATCCCAATTTCAGCCCTCGAAACATCTCATATGTTTCGCAACGTTTCAAAACGTCGCCGGTGCCTCAACTCTAAACCGTTTAACTGAACTATCACGTAGTTATCAAAACGTGTATGTCAGATGTTCGCAACATCCACAAACGATGTTCGAGGTTCAGCACACTAAGCGGTGCATTAAGGACATAAGCCTTCTATGAAGCAATGAGGACAATCCTCAGTTTACCGACCTAGTCCGCACAATTGCTACTATCAACTTTCAACTAATTTTTCTCTAGGAACATATCTAAACAATAGAACTAAAGCGCGAGCTACGACATAATTTGCAAAATCCTTTTGACAATGTTCAGGATAAACAAGTTCATCTTATGAACTCCCACTCAGATAGACATCCCTCTAGTCATCTAAGTGATTACATGATCCGAGTCAACTAGGCCGTGTCCGATCATCACGTGAGACGGACTAGTCAACATCGGTGAACATCTTCATGTTGATCGTATCTTCTATACGACTCATGTTCGACCTTTCGGTCTTCTGTGTTCCGAGGCCATGTCTGTACATGCTAGGCTCGTCAAGTCAACCTAAGTGTTTCGCGTGTGTAAATCTGGCTTACACCCATTGTATGTGAATGTAAGAATCTAACACCCGATCATCACGTGGTGCTTCGAAACACGAACTGTCGCAACGGTGCACAGTTAGGGGGAACACTTTCTTGAAATTTTAACGAGGGATCATCTTATTTACTACCGTCATTCTAAGCAAATAAGATGGATAAACATGATAAACATCACATGCAATCAAATAATTGTGACATGATATGGCCAATATCATATAGCTCCTTTGATCTCCATCTTGGGGCTCCATGATCATCTTGTCACCAGCATGACACCATGATCTCCATCATCATGATCTCCATCATCGTGTCTCCATGAAGTTGCTCGCCAACTATTACTTCTACTACTACAGCTAACGATTAGCAATAAAGTAAAGTAATTACATGGCGTTGTTCAATGACACGCATGTCATACAATAAATAAAGACAACTCCTATGGCTCCTACCGGTTGTCATACTCATCGACATGCAAGTCGTGATTCCTATTACAAGAACATGATCAATCTCATACATCACATATATCATTCATCACATCCTTTTGGCCATATCACATCACATGGCATACCCTGCAAACACAAGTTAGACGTCCTCTAATTGTTGTTTGCATGTTTTACGAGGCTGCTATGGGTTTCGAGCAAGAACGTTTCTTACCTATGCAAAACTACAACTTGATATGCCAATTGCTATTTACCCTTCATAAGTACCCTTTTCATCGAATCCGTTCCAACTAAAGTGGGAGAGACAGACACCCGCTAGCCACCTTATGCAACTAGTGCATGTTAGTCGGTGGAACCAGTCTCACGTAAGAGTACGTGTAAGGTCGGTCCGGGCCGCTTCATCCCACGATGCCGTCGAAACAAGATTGGACTAGTAACGGTAAGAATATTGAACAAAATCAACGCCCACAACTACTTTGTGTTCTACTCGTGCATAGTAACTACACATAGACCTAGCTCATGATGCCACTGTTGGGGAATGTAGCAGAAATTCAAAATTTTCCTACGTATCACCAAGATCTATCTATGGTGAGACCAGCAACGAGGGGAAGGAGAGTGCATCTACATACCCTTGTAGATCGCTAAGCGGAAGCGTTCAAGAGAACGGGGTTGAAGGAGTCGTACTCGTCGTGATCCAAATCACCGGAGATCCTAGTGCTGAACGGACGGCACCTCCACGTTCAACACACGTACAGCCCGGTGACGTCTCCCATGCCTTGATCCAGCAAGGAGAGAGGGAGAGGTTGAGGAAGACTCCATCCAGCAGCAGCACAACGACGTGGTGATGGTGGAGGAGCGTGGTACTCCAGCAGGGCTTCGCCAAGCACCGCAAGAGACGAGGAGAAAGAGAGGGAGGGCTGCACCAACAGGGAGAGATCAGATCGCGTGAATTGGGCAGCCCCTAGGCCTCATATATAGGGGAAGGGGAGGAGGGTGCTCCCCCTCTAGGGTTCCCACCCCTAGAGGGGCGGCAGCCCTAGATGGGTCTTGGGGTGGCGGCCAAGAGGGGGAGAGGGGGGGCGCCCCTAGGGTGGGCCTTAGGGCCCATCTAAGCCTAGGGTTTCCCCTTCTCCTCCTTTGCCGCGCATTGGGCCTTGTGGGAGGCGCACCAGCCCACTCAGGGGCTGGTCCCTCACCACTCTTGGCCCACGCAAGCCTCCGGGACTGGTGGCCCACTTGGTGGACCCCCAGGACCCTCCCGATGGTCCCGGTACGTTACCGATAAACCTCGAAACTTTTCCGGTGACCAAAACAGGACTTCCCATATATAAATCTTTACCTCCGGACCATTCCGGAACTCCTCGTGACGTCCGGGATCTCATCCGGGACTCCGAACAACATTCGGTAACCACATACAAACTTCCTTTATAACCCTAGCGTCCTCGAACCTTAAGTGTGTTGACCCTACGGGTTCGGGAACCATGCAGACATGACCGAGACGTTCTCCGGTCAATAACAAACAGCGGGATCTGGATACCCATGTTGGCTCCCACATGTTCCATGATGATCTCATCGGATGAACCACGATGTCAAGGACTTAATCAATCCCGTATACAATTCCCTTTGTCTGTCGGTACGATACTTGCCCGAGATTCGATCGTCGGTATCCCGATACCTTGTTCAATCTCGTTACCGGCAAGTCTCTTTAATCGTTCCGTAACACATCATCCCGTGATCAACTCATTGATCACATTGTGCACATTATGATGATGTCCTACCGAGTGGGCCCAGAGATACCTCTCCATTTACACGGAGTGACAAATCCCAGTCTCGATTCATGCCAACCAACAGACACTTTCGGAGATACCTGTAGTGTACCTTTATAGCCACCCAGTTATGTTGTGATGTTTGGCACACCCAAAGCATTCCTACGGTATCCGGGAGTTGCACAATGTCATGGTCTAAGGAAATGATACTTGACATTAGAAAAGCTTTAGCATACGAACTACACGATCTAGTGCTATGCTTAGGATTGGGTCTTGTCCATCACATCATTCTCCTAATGATGTGATCCCGTTATCAACGACATCCAATGTCCATGGTTAGGAAACTATAACCATCTATTGATCAACGAGCTAGTCAACTAGAGGCGTACTAGGGACACGGTGTTGTCTATGTATCCACACATGTATCTGAGTTTCCTATCAATACAATTATAGCATGGATAATAAACGATTATCATGAACAAGGAAATATAATAATAACTTATTTATTATTGCCTCTAGGGCATATTTCCAACAGTACACACCTTTTGAGAGAGCCATACATGAATTAAAATTTGATAGAATGCTGTATGTGCTTCACTTATATCTTTTGAGCGTTATAATTTTGCTCTATGTGATTCACTTATATCTTTTGAGCGTTATAATTTTGCTCTATGTGCTTCACTTATATCTTTTGAGCTATGTAATTTTGCTCTATATGGTTCACTTAGATCTTTTAGAGCACGGTGGTGGAATTGTTTTAAATAAACTATTGATCTCTCATGCTTCACTTAAATTATTTTGAGAGTCTCTTAATAGCATGGTAATTTGCTTAATAATAATATGCTTGGTATTCAAGATTTGTGAAACTTTCTTTTGAGTGTGTTGAATACTAAGCAAAGATTGAAGCATGATAATTGTTTTGAGATATGGAGGTGATAATATTAAAGTCATGCTAGTTGAGTAGTTGTGAATTTAAAGAATACTTGTGTTGAAGCTTCTGATTCCCGTAGCATGCACGTATGGTGAACCGTTATGTGATGAAGTCGGAGCATAATTTATTTATTGATTGTCTTCCTTATGAGTGGCGGTCGGGGACAAGCGATGGTCTTTTCCTACCAATCTATCCCCCTAGGAGCATGCGCGTAATACTTTGCTTTGATAACTTCTAGATTTTTGCAATAAGTATATGAGTTCTTTATGACTAATGTTGACTCCATGGATTATACGCACTCTCACCCTTCCACCTTTGCTAGCCTCTCTAATACCGCGCACCTTTCGCCGGTATCATACACCCACCATATACCTTCCTCAAAACAGCCACCATACCTACCTATTATGGCATTTCCATAGCCATTCCGAGATATATTGCCATGCAACTTTCCACTGTTCCGTTTATTATGACACACTCCATCATTGTCATATTGCTAGCATGATCATGTAGTTGACATCGTATTTATGGCAAAGCCACCGTTCATAATTCTTTCATACATGTCACTCTTGATTCATTGCATATCCCGGTACACCGCCGGAGGCATTCATATAGAGTCATATTTTGTTCTAAGTATCGAGATGTAATTGTTGAGTTGTAAGAAAAATAAAAGTGTGATGATCATCATTATTAGAGCATTGTCCCAGTGAGGAAAGAATGATGAAGACTATGATTCCCCCACAAGTCGGGATGAGACTCCGGACGAAAAATAAATAAAAGAGGCCAAAGAAGCCCAAATAAAAAAATAGGCCATAAAAAAAGAAGAGAAAAGGCCCAAATAAAAAAATAAAAAAAAATGAGAGAAAAAAATGAGAGAAAAAGAGAGAAGGGACAATGTTACTACCCTTTTACCACACTTGTGCTTCAAAGTAGCACCATGATCTTCATAGTAGAAGCCTCTCATGTTATCACTTTCATATACTAGTGGGAATCTTTCATTATAGAACTTGGCTTGTATATTCCAATGATGGGCTTCCTCAAATTGCCCTAGGTCTTCATGAGCAAGCAAGTTGGATGCACACCCACTTAGTTTCTTTTTTGAGCTTTCATATACTTATAGCTCTAGTGCATCCGTTGCATGGCAATCCCTACTCACTCACATTGATATCTATTGATGGGCATCTCCATAGCCCGTTGATACGCCTAGTTGATGTGAGACTATCTTCTCCCTTTTTGTCTTCTCCACAACCACCATTCTATTCCACCTATAGTGCTATGTCCATGGCTCACGCTCATGTATTGCGTGAAGATTGAAAAAGTTTTGAAAAAGTTAGAGTATGAAACAATTGCTTGGCTTGTCATCGGGATTGTGCATGATTTAAATATTTTGTGTGGTGAAGATAGAGCATAGCCAGACTATATGATTTTGTAGGGATAACTTTCTTTGGCCATGTTATTTTGAGAAGACATAATTGCTTTGTTAGTATGCTTAAAGTGTTATTATTTTTATGTCAATATAAACTTTTGTCTTGAATCTTTCTAATCTGAATATTCATATCACAATTAAGAAGATTTGCATTGAAATTATGCCAAGTAGCACTCCGCATCAAAAATTCTCTTTTTATAATTTACCTACTCGAGGACGAGCAGGAATTAAGCTTGGGGATGCCTGATACGTCTCCAACGTATCTATAATTTTTGATTGCTCCATGCTATATTATCTACTGTTTTGGACTATATTGGGCTTTATTTTCCACTTTTATATTACTTTTGGGACTAACCTATTAACTGGAGGCCCTGCCCAGAATTGTTGTTTTTTTGCCTATTTCAGTGTTTCGAAGAAACGGAATATCAAACGGAGTCCAAACGGAATAAAACCTTCGGGGACGTGATTTTCTCACCGAACATGATCTAGGAGACTTGGACCCTACTCCAAGGAACAAAAGAGGCGGTCACGAGGGTGGGGGCCCCCCTAGGGCGCGCCCCTGCCTCGTGGGCCCCTCGGAGCTTCTCCGACGTACTCCTTCCTCCTATATATACCTACGTACCCCAAATGAACAGATACGGAGCCAAAAACCTAATTCCACCGCCGCAACTTTCTGTATCCACGAGATCCTATCTTGGGGCCTGTTCCGGAGCTCCGTCGAAAGAGGGTCGTCATCACGGAGGGCTTCTACATCATCATAGCCTCTCCGATGAAGTGTGAGTAGTTTACCTCAGACCTTCGGGTCCATAGTTAGTAGCTGGATGGCTTCTTCTCTCTCTTTGAATCTCAATACAAAGTTCTCACCCTCTCTTGTGGAGATCTATTCGATGTAATCTTCTTTTTGCGGTGTGTTTGTTGAGACCGATGAATTGTGGGTTTATGATCAAGTCTATCTATGAATAATATTTGAATCTTTTCTGAATTCTTTTATGTATGATTGGTTATCTTTGCAAGTCTCTTCGAATTATCCGTTTGGTTTGGCCGACTAGATTGGTAGTTCTTGCCATGGGAGAAGTGCTTAGCTTTGGGTTCAATCTTGCGGTGTCCTTTCCCAGTGACAGAAGGGGCAGCAAGGCACGTATTGCATCGTTGCCATCGAGGATAACAAGATGGAGTTTATTTCATATTGCATGAATTTATCTCTCTACATCATGTCATCTTGCTTAAAGCGTTACTCTGTTTTTAACTTAGTACTCTAGATGCATGCTGGATAGCGGACAATGAGTGGAGTAATAGTAGTAGATGCAGAATCGTTTCGGTCTACTTGTCACGGACGTGATGCCTATATACATGATCATGCCTAGATATTCTCATAACTATGCTCAATTCTGTCAATTGCTCAACAGTAATTTGTTCACCCGCCGTAGAATATTTATGCTCTTGAGAGAAGCCACTAGTGAAACCTATGGCCCCCGGGTCTATTCTCATCATATTAATCTCCATCACTTTAATCTTGCTTTGCTTTTTTACTTTGCCTTTTACTTTTACTTTGCATATTTATACCAAAAATATCAAAATATTATATCTATCAGATCTCACTCTCATAAGTGACCGTGAAGGGATTGACAACCCCTAATCGCGTTGGTTGCGAGTGGCTATCGTTTTGTGCCGGTACGAGGGACTTGAGCGTGACCTCCTACTGGATTGATACCTTGGTTCTCAAAAACTGAGGGAAATACTTACGCTACTCTGTTGCATCATCCCTTCCTCTTCGGGGAAAACCAATGCAACCTCAAGACGTAGAAGGACTCAACCTTATGTCCATCTAACAAGAGTCACATCACATTTGCTGATACTGGTAAAAGCAAGGTATTGGGTCTAGGTAGAGTTGCAATCTCAAGGGATCAGCACATGGATAAAGTTATGCTTGTTGAATCCCTTGGTTTTAACTTAATATCTGTCTCAATGCTTTGCGATTTGAATATGATTGTGATGTTTGGAAAATATCGTTTCCTTGTTCTAATGGAATTTGACAAGTCTCTAGTCTTTGAAGGGTATCGGAAAGATGATTTGTACATGGTAGATTTCTCAGCAGGACCACAGCTCGCGTATGTCTTCTTGCAAAAGCTTCAGAATGCTGGCTCTGGCATCGGAGGCTAGGGCATGCTAGCATGAGGAACTTGCATACTCTTGCAAAGAAGAAGCACGTCATAGGCATCGAGGGCGTCAAGTTCAAGAAGGATCATTTATGCGGTGCCTGTGAAGCAGGAAAGATGACGAGGGCCAAGCATCCCTCGAAGACAATCATGACAACGACTCAACCCTTCGAACTGCTACACATGGACCTCTTCGGTCCCACTCACTACTCAACTCTTACTACTACTGCTTGTCTCTATGGCTTCGTCATTGTTGATGATTATTCAAGATATACATGGGTGCATATAATCCTCTACAAGACTGAAGTGCAGGATGTCTTCAAACGCTTCGCCAATCGAGCCATGAACAACTATGGCGTCAAGATCAAGCACATCAGAAGTGACAATGGCACTAAATTCAAGAACATCGGCCTCGACACTTATCTTGATACTTTGGGCATCACTCATGAGTTCTCAGCTCCGTACACGCCGCGGTAGAATGGCATCGTGGAACGCAAGAACAGAACACTCATTGAGATGGCCCGGACGATGCTCGATGAATACAGGACTCCAAGAGAGTTCTGGCCTGAAGCCATTGATACTGCATGCCATGTCATCAACCGTGTTTATCTTCACAAGCTTCTGAACAAAACATCCTATGAGCTCCTCACTGGTAAGAAGCCAAATGTCAGTTACTTCAGAGTATTTGGTGCCAGGTGCTGGATCAAGGATCCACATCACACTTCAAAATTTGCACCGAAAGCACATGAAGGTTTTATGCTTGGTTACAGAAAGGATTCACACTCCTACAGAGTCTTCAACCTCTTTCACTATAAAGTGGTTGAAACTGTGGATGTGCGGTTCGATGAGACTAACGGCTCGCAAAGAGAGCACCCGTCAAATGTGCTAGATGAAGTTCCATCCAGTGAATCCATCAAGCTTATGGGAACTGGAGAAATCATACCGTCTGAAACACAGCTTGAAGAGGAACTTATCATCTCTGCACCTGATCAACCTGAAGACAATGCTCAGCCTGAAGACAATCCTTCAAATGATGACAATGATCAGCAAGAGCAAAATCTTCGTCCTGTTCATCCTCGTGTTGCAAATGAAGTACAGATTGAGAAAATAATTGATAGCATCAATGCACCTGTTCCACTCACTCGTTCAAGGGCAACACAACTAGCAAATTTCTGTGGGCACTTTGCATTCATCTCAATATCTGAACCCAAAAAAGTTGATGAAGCCTTCATGGAACCTGAATGGATTCAAGCTATGCAAAAAGAGCTTCAACAGTTTGAGATGAATAATGTATGGGAACTGGTCAAGCGTCCTGATCCTCATAAACACAATATCATAGGCACTAAATGGATATATCACAACAAGCAAGATGAGCATGGTCAAGTTGTCAGAAACAAGGCTCGTCTCGTTGCTCAAGGATACACTCAAGTTGAAGGAATTGACTTCGATGAAATATTTGCTCCTGTGGCTAGGCTTGAAGCCATACGCATACTGGTAGCCTATGCAAATCATCATAACATCCTTTTGTATCAAATGGATGTGAAGAGTGCTTTTCTCAATGGCAAGATTGAAGAAGAAGTGTATGTTGCACAACCGCCTGGCTTTGAAGATCCAAAACATCCTGACATGGTTTACAAGCTCAACAAGGCACTGTATGGCCTCAAACAAGCCCCTCGTGCTTGGTATGACACACTCAAGGACTTTATAAAGAGCAAAGGCTTCAAACCTGGTTCCCTGGATCCCACGCTCTTCACAAAGACATATGATGGTGAACTGTTTGTGTGCCAAATATATGTGGATGACATTATCTTCGGCTGCACTAATCAGAAATATAGTGATGAGTTTGGATACATGATGCAAGAGCAATATCAGATGTCCATGATGGGTGAGCTGAAGTTCTTCCTTGGTCTTCAAATACGACAGCAACGCAATGACATCTTCATATCTCAAGAGAAATACCTCAAGAATTGCCTGAAGAAGTTTGGAATGCAAGACTGCAAAGGTTACACGACGCCAATGCCTACCAAGAGTCATCTAGATTCTAACGCCAATGATAAAGAGTTCGATCAAAAGGTATACCACTCCATGATTGGTTCCTTGCTTTACTTATGTGCATCTAGGCCAGATATCATGCTTAGTGTTTGCATGTGTGCCCGATTCCAAGCGGCACCAAAGGAATCACATCACTTAACTGTGAAGCGAATTCTTCGATATTTGGCTCACACCCCAACACTAGGATTATGGTATCCAAAGGGCTCAGAGTTTGATCTAGTTGGATTCTCGGATGCTGATTATGCTGGTGACAAGGTGGATCGCAAGTCTACATCAGGCACATGTCACTTTCTGGGACGATCACTTGTGTGTTGGTCTTCAAAGAAGCAGAACTGTGTATATCTCTCCACTGCTGAATCTGAATAGATTGTTGCTGGATCTTGCTGTGCTTAGCTTCTATGGATGAAGCAAACACTCAAAGACTATGGCATTTATCTGAAGCAAGTGCCACTCTACAGCGACAATGAAAGCGTCATCAAGATCGCCAACAACCCAGTTCAGCACTTGAAGACAAAGCACATTCAGATCCGTCATCACTTTCTCAGAGATCATGTAATGAAGGAAGATATTGATATCATTCACGTCAGCACTGAAGAGCAACTGGCAGATATCTTCACAAAGCCATTGGATGAGAAAAGGTTTTGCAAGTTGCGGTGTGAGCTAAATATCTTGGAATCCTCAAATGTCTTGTGATCATGCACACATCCTAACATTTATGCATGTTGATGACTTAAATGTGCAAACACACGAAGTAACGTATATCTTCAATAAATGAAGACTTACACTCTAAGTGTGAATACATTAACGCGGAATTTGACTTCGGAGCGCCATGATAATTGTGCGCCGTGTCTGGGTCTAATACTTCCTATACGGTGGGTAACGCCACCACCAAACTTTTGTTTGCAATAATTTCTGTTGGCGTTGCATTTGCAAAGTCTTCACATTTGGTTTGTCTTCATTGTTAACATGGCTTCATGTTTATCTTCAATATACTGATTTGGTTTCTGTCCTCTACAACATTCACTTATAGCCATGTCTTCTAGTTGAATCTTTTGAACTAAGTGAATGTGATCGGACCCTGACCTTTCTATGCTCCCATCTTAAGTCTATCTATCCAAATCATATGCATTCTATTGAAACTGTCGAATGTCTCCGCTGCGTCCTTGTCAGCAGAAGATACAGAGACAAACATTAAATCTGTTTTAAATGCTCAATCCTTTTTATCTGAAACCCGGAGAAGCGGGAACGACCACCCGACAATCCAGGCATGCGTGGGAACGTGGAACAACCTCCAATGTGTTGCATGATCGCCACGTGTCCTTCAAATGTGAACCGCCAGGGGCACCTGTGTAATAACATTGTGCCGTCCCTGTCCTTATAAATACACGCCTCACCCCAGTCATTATCTCTTCTTCCATTCTCGCACAAACCCTAGCACCACCGCTAGCCCTCGACGACGCCGGCGACGAAGCGCTTAGCTGTCGTGACCTCACCGACGCCGTCATCACGCCGGCCGCGGACATCTTCTTCTCCGCCGTCGCTGTAGGTGTCCTCCGTCACCAAGTTAGGGCACGAAAGATCGAACTTCTCGGCCTCCTCTCCCGCTCCATCTAGCAGTTCCTCGTGTGGTAAATAAAACCTCTTTTTACAGTCTTTTTGATCCGATAGATTCATCCTTTCCAACCACAAGTGGTTTCTGTTGCTACAAAATTGGATCTATCCTGTTCCGCATCTCATAGCATGCCTAGTATGTTCACTTATGCTTCACAAAGTAGTTAGATTCCTCACTTGTACTTATTTGTGGGTTCGTACAAATCTGGAACCAACACACTACATATGAGTGAATGTCTTCTCACTATGAGGTCAATGTCTTCTAAACTGATTTATCTTCAAAATCTTCTAAGAATGCATATGACCTCTTCCCCTTCCCTCGCATCTCTAATGTTGTCATAGGTACATGTCCGTGGGAGAATCCCTTGGTTCTCATAGTCTGCATTCATTTGCAGAGTTCTTATAGCGTCACATAAATTCTCCTGAAGCCAGTTCTTGTTTGACTAGTAGACGGAAGACTTCGACAGTGTTGAAGCCTTTCAGTCTAAACTTCATGACAACTGAAAAATCAGTCAGGAAGGGCGGCAGACAACGCCGTGGAAACACTGCTAAGGACCTGCCACCGGATCTCTGTGAGTTATACAAGTCAGATCCAGAAGAAACCTATGGAGAACGCAAGAACCAAATCCAAGGGATTCAAAGACATTGGGCAGAGGAATGGTTCAAGTACAGATTCATCACCAAGGAGTATGCTGAGAAGAATGCCTTAAAGGGCCCCTGGGGAGATATAATATACAAAGGTCTTCAGCCCAAGTCAAAGTCCGAAGCTATTGCTCAAGGCTTCTACCCCTGCATGATTCGTGGACCTCAGCCTGCTAATGCCGACCCATCCTCTCTGTTATGGTGTCGTGAAGATAATCTGTTCAAGCGCAACTATCAGGCTGCAAAGAACTCGGCCAAGGAAAACAAGAAGTCTTTGGGATTAGACTTCAACCCAGGCCCCTCTGCACCACGAGCTGACGGCACACGCGAAGCTGAACCCAATCTTATTGGGCCCTTCTACAACTTAGAAGGTCTCGTCACTCACATTCAGGTTCAAGGAGCAGCCGTGGACCACTCTGCAGATGACACTGATTCTGACGAAGCACCTGCACCACCGAAGCCTGTGAAGCAAAAAAAAACCAAAGGCTTCAAAGCCCTCTTCTGCACCAAAGGTCTCACGGGCGAAGCATCTGGCCATTGCACCTCCTGAAGTCAGTGTGCAGTCTGAAGATCTCTCACGCATCTCCAAGTCTGACAAGTTGAAAAAGCCAATGCAACCCACTGGTGAAGCACCGACTCCTGCTGCTGTTTTGAGAAACGAGAATGACTCCATTGATCTGTCAAGCGACGACGATCTTGGCGATGACGCTCTAGAGCAATTGATAAAGAGCAAGCAAGAGGCGGAAATCTTCAATGATCTTCCTCTCTTTGATGTGGAGATCCTGTACAAGTTTATTGATGAGTGGTTTGACATCCCAGATGTCAGTTTTGATGATCTTCAGCTTCCAATTGGCCTCAGTGTCTCCTTCCACGGAGCCATTGCTCCTGAGCTGTCTCTTGCTCAGAAAATTGTTGAGCTGAAGCATAAGATCGATTATGAAAAGGCTCAGTTCAAGAAGCACATGGCCAAGCTCAATGTTGAAGACATTCAGAACTTCAAGGTCATGATGCATGAGCTCAAGGAGGCATTCCACAAGAAACGAGAAGAAGAAAAAGGTTCTCATGACCGCATGAAGAATCTTGCTACCAAATGTGTTCAAGGCTACAATGAAGCTGAAAAGCGCAAGGCTTTGGGGCGACCAAACATTGACCCCAGAATGGCTGCCAAGAAGAAGAAGAAGCCAGCTGTGGCCGAACCAGAAGCATCAAGGCCGGAAGAACCTCGCATTGTCTTCCCAGCCAGTATGACAGGCTCGAAGCCTAAGGTCCCCATAGTGGCTTCAGAATTCAAGAAAACTAGAGCAGCTGAAGCCGAAGCCAGAAAGCGCAAGACCAAAGCCACCACTGATGATGCTCCCCAACCAAGAAAAGAAAAACAAAGAAGAGAGACCGGGCTGCTTCCACAGAGCCCCTTGTTGTCGAGCCAATTTCTGTTGCTCGTCCTTCCTCTGCACATCGAGAATGTCGTTTGGTAGTTCATGAGCCTGCTTTCACAGAGGCTCCTGAAGCTGAAGAGAATCCAGCTGTTGACCCCACCACAGCTGAAGACATTGGTCCTCACGACAATGTTGAAGATGATGAAGTCCTTTCTCAGATCGAGCACAATTTGATATCATCGTCTGTTCTCACAAATAGCGAACTCATCAGCATTGGTCGTCCATTGACGCCAATTGCTCAGGATGATTCATGGGCTGATCACCCTCAAGAATCCCCTCGTGCTGAAGAAACATCAGCCACTCCCCCACCACAGGTCACCACTCCTGTGATTGACAGTGAAGACTTTGAGGCCCAACCAACTCCATCTCCACATGCGTCGTCAGCATTTCGCAGGCTTCGCAAAGGACCTAGGCCACATGTCACATTGTCAAGTGTTCCCGAAGGAGAAGAGCGCCAATCCATCTCACGCGAAGTCTTTCCTGAAGCCTCTCCTACTGTGAACGTTCCTGAATCTAAAGCCAAAGCGGCTGAAGATATTCCGGCTGCATCAGCCGATGAAGAAGAAGAACCACGTGATGAAGAAAGAGTTGCTACACCCCCGTCCAACCCTGAAGTTGTTCTCGAGGACAACGTGTCTGACCCTCCAGCTCCTGAAGTGGAGGTTACCAATACTGAGGCGGGCACCAACATCAACACCGAAGCCAATAACGTTGTCATGGCTGAAGCTAATGTGGTGCCAGATGATGCTACACCTGAAGCCAATGCAGCACCAGAAGCAAATCCGCTGCCTGAAGCCAATGCCTCTGCTCCTGTACCTCCTCCAAGGCCACACACCATCGAGCAAGTATATGATCATGGACAGCTTGTTACCGTCCGCTGGCCAATCCTGGTTCCTCCGCCTGCTCCCGGACCTCAGTTTGCCTATCATGTGGAGCACAGGCCTCAGGTCCAGAAGCCAAAGCCAAGGCTACCACGGTTTCCAGGTACTGCAACTTCACCAGGATCATTTAATCTGAATGGATTCAAGACACACAACACATTCTTCAACAATGTCAAGAACCCCTACACAAGGCCAAGAATCTCTTCGGACCGATTCTGGAGTTATCAATAGCGAAGCTATTATTCATGCATCTTGTACAATCAGGGACGCATCTTCCCTCACATGCATCTTGACTGTGAAGCCATTGCTGGACTGCCATGCCTTAAAGAAGCCCTTGACTGCTTCCGTGATGTAGGTCTGCTTAATTTTGTGACTGCAAAGGAACACTGGAATGAAGAACTTCTGATTCAGTTCTATGCTACCCTCCACATTCGTGGATACAACAGGGATCCGAAGACTTGGATCCTTGAGTGGATGACAGGAGATGTTCATCATGAAGCTAAAGCTCAAGACATCATTGAGCTCACAGCCCTGCCCACTCCTGGTGAATACTATGAACCAGGTTGTCAACAACACCAGAATGCTTTGGAGAGCATTTTCCAAAAGCCAGAACCCAGCATGAGTCAAATGCTGAGCATTATGAAGCCTTTGCCACGTGACACTGAATACCCAACCGAATTCTTTGTTGAAGACCTAGAGTATCTGCCCCGCACCATTTATCATATCATCAGAAAGACTCTATGGCCTGTCAAAGGACATTCATCTGCAGCGAAGCTTGAAGGAGCAATGAAGACTTTGGTTTTCTATATCTTCAATGGCATAAGCTTCAATGCTCAAGACTTCTTCATCAGGCAGTTGGCTGCATCTGGCTCCTACATTTTTGGTCTGAAGTTCTATGCTCCGTGGGTAATGCACCTTATCAAGCTTCACTCTGCTTTCAACTATTAGCCGTCTGCGCGCAATCATCTTGTATTCTTGCCAGAGGTTGATTTGTCTGTTGAAGCTATTTACCCAGAGCCTGCTAAGGATCCAATCTATCTTCACAACGTTGATCGTCAAAGCTTCACACAGCCCATTGAAGGAGTTCAGGCAGTCTCTCGTGTTTATCCCTTGACTGGTAACACACGTGCCCCTCGCGCCCAAACTGACGCCACTGGAAGCACCATTGCCCAAAGCCCTCGGAAGCGATCTCGTTTTCTCAATGACCGAGAGCTTCTCGTCGCGCTACATCAGAAACAGGATAAGCATCATGACTGGCTTAAGCGTCAGATGCAAAGCCTCTTGGTGGACGTCAATCGCATTCGCAATCTTGCCACCAAGAATGCCTTTGTTACACATGGAACCTATCAAAGGTCCTGGAAGAGTTTGACTTTGCTCACTGCTGAAGAAGATCTTCAAGACGATGGCTTCACAGAAAGATTCAAGTTTGACTCCACTCCTCCAAGGAATTCTCACTTGCGTTGGACTCCCTCCCTTGAAGACTCTGACTATTCTTCCTCAGCTGCCACGGTGAATGCCAGAGTTATCGATAATCAAGATGATGCCACTTCACCACCTCCACCTTCAGCGCGTCTCAACACTGCACCAAGTTCTTCTGCACCACCGGACCTCAACGACGACCCTACTGCTTCGCCTGCACCTCATGGGAACGAGTAGAAGCTCTATGTCTTCAAACCTTTTTGGTCATTACTGACAAAAGGGGGAGAAGCATATGAGTTGATAGTCTTCAAGCGGGTCCATATGGGTGGTTGCTTTACTTTTTGCTACTTTTGCCAAGTGCTTACAACTCTCGCTTTTGAAACATTTGGTTCGTTTTGAGTTGTAACACTTAAACTTGATGGTCGTCTACTACCTTTTTTGACACTATGTGATGCGATGATAAATTCCACATGTGCGACGATAAATTCCGCACGAAGTCATTTTGCAGATGTCCATTTTTCATTATGCATGTCATTATCTTCATTATATTATTTCATGCATGATGAATTGTCTTCATAAGTAGAAGAGGAGCTCCGCAAGTACAACCTGCCATGTGCATTTGCATTCAAAAGCAAAATACTTATATGCACATCTTCAGGGGGAGCCTATCTGCTACTTACGAAGACAATACTTAAAACCTTTACAATTTCACATATTTCTATCCCCGTTGAAAACTTCAACCAGTTTGTCATCAATCACCAAAAAGGGGGAGATTGTAAGTGCATCTAGTGCCACCCCTAGTTGGTTTTGGAGTATTGACGACAAACCTGATTGAGGGACTAATGTGTTTGTGAGAATTGCAGGATAACACAGGTAGAAGTCCCTCATTGATTCGGTTTTCCTACCGGAGATGACCCCTAAAAATGTATGAAGACATTGAAGTCAAAGGTGGTATGTGAAGACATTCACATTGAAGACTATGACAAGAGAAGATATCGTGTGAAGACTATGGAGCGCGAAGACTTAGTTGTTTCGTCGTTCTTTTTCTTCTTTGTTGAGTCATAGGAACCACCGTACTGTTAAGTGGGGTCCAAGTGAACTAGTCAGAATGACTGAAGTGATGCTTAACCAAAATTCTATGTCTTCGAGCGAAGACAATGAGAGCAAATCTTATCCAGAGCTGGATAAGTCAGCTTTGCTTGTAGCTCAAGTAAAGTTATCGTGTGTATTTGAAATTTGACCGTTGAAACATCTGTCAGTTCCTTAGTGATCCAGGGTCATTTCAAACAAATCAGATCGGGTTGCCTAGTGGCTATAAATAGCCCACCCCCTACACCATAAATTGGTTGGCTGCTCGGAGTTAGTGCACGGCTTTTGTCGTTTGAGAACAACCCATCTCGAAGCCTTTGAGAGAGAAATCCTTACGAGGACAAAGCTCTAAACACCCAGAGCCAAAGAGTGTTAGGCATCACTTAAGTCTTCTTGTCTGTGTGATCTGAAGACTTATTACACTTGAGGACTGTGAATCCTCCAGCCGGTTAGGCGTTGCATTCTGAGCATCCAAGGGCCAGTTCTTTTCGGTGATTCTCCCAGAATCGCCCCCCTCTCCAGCTTCTCCCAGAATCGTCACTCCATATTTTTTTACAATCATATCTAGTTAAGGTCTAATTAGCTAGGATTGTAAAAAACATATGCAGTGGTGATTCTGGGAGAAGCTGGGGAGAGGGGCGATTCTGGTAGAATCGCCCAAAAAAACTGGCCCCAAGAGTCATTATGGATCGCCGGTGAACAAAGTCTGTGAAGGTTTGGAAGTCTACCTTGAAGACTTATCAGAGTAATTGGGCGAGGACTGGGTGTCCTTAGCTCAAGGGGAATAAAGTGAAGACGCGGTCTTCTGAGTTGAATCTCAGCCTCCCTAACCAGACGTACGGTTGTCACAGCAACTGGAACTGGTCCAACAAATCATTGTCTTCAACGAGCCACTGGTTCTATCCTTTCCATCTCTTTATTTACTGTTAGTCCTTGTGAAGTCATTGCCTGTTTGCATTATCTTTTGTCTTCACTGAGTGACTGCTTGTTCTGATTGGCTTCATACTATCTTCCATCCTGATCTATACTGCCTAGCTGCTATTAGTCTTTATGCCTTCATTTCATTGAATACTTGATTATGGCTTGCTTAGTGTAGTCTACCTTCTGCTGCATGGTAATAGGTTTATTTCTATCGTTTGACTTCGAAACTTTCATGTTTTGAAGACTTTCATAAAAATCGCCTATTCACCTCCCCCCCCCCTTTAGTCGATCACTAGCACTTTCAATAATGTCTACTTTTTTGTGCATAAGATTTAAAAAAAAATAGATATGGCAAAATTTTGTACAAACATACCCCACAGACCCCCAATAGCTGGTTGCCTGGTTGTTTGTATTCTTAAGGGATTGCAACAAAAAAAGGCATGTTTTGATCTGGTTTGTTTGAACATGATGGCAGTCTTTATATGTATCATGGTAATTTGTTTTATTTTGTTTAGACATTCAAAGTCATGTCTAAATATCAGTTTATTAAGCTTGGTAGTAGTCACTAAGAAACCCTCAGGCAAGCTTACATTTCATGCATATCTCCGGCGCGAGTAGCCGCATAAAGAATCTCGCCAACCAAACGCTCCACAGCGAGATCATCCGAGACAACACCGAGGTGAGATGTATTGGCAATCTTGACGGAATCATAGTACTCCAGTCTCGGGTCTCCACCGATCACTGTGTCAAGCGCAAGTTTGCTCGGCAAGTTCACGACCCGTCGCCGTCACCATAAACCACCTCTGAGGCCGTCACGGGCACCACCGGTGGTCCGATGCTCAGGGCCGCGTCGAGACCGCCGCCAGGGTAGATGAGCTTCTCGGTGGTCGGCACGCCCACGCCGTTGACACACGTCACGGGCACCACCGGCGGTCCGATGCTTAGGGCTGCTGGGAGGGCCCGTGACTCGTAGAGCCGCACACGGCGCGTGGCGGCAGCCCTGCCGCCGCTAGAAACGCTGGCATGTCATGCACAATGCAGCTCTTATTTCCCATGACCGCCAGCGGCGTGCCATCAACGAAAGCGACGGGAGAAGGCACCGTGGTGAATACGGAGCAACCTGTGGAGGCGAATTGCTGCATAGAAACCACGAAGCCGCCGATACCCATGGAGGCCATGACGAAGTGGTTTTTTGAGTTTTGTTAGGGTTTGTGTCATGTTTAAAAAGACGAGGCGGCAGTGGCTTATTGAAGACGGTATAAGGTCTTTCCCGCCTAGCCCGGCCCATCCTGGTGATGTTTCAAGCGTCGTCAGAAGGCATGTGGAGGTTTGTCTCGAACGGATCTCGTAGGATCTGATCGGCGTTTGTCTTTGGTGGATCCGACTGGATCATGTTCATCTACATCTGTGTGTCTGCAGATTGGATCATTTCGATCTATGCTTCTCTTCATCGACGGTGGTTGTTGTTCTGGTGCACTGGTCATATGGGGCCTTAGCATGGCGATTTCCCGACTATCTACTACGACAATGTTTGCACACCTCCGTCAAGGGAGGGGCAATGACAACGGCGCGCCTTCGGCTTGCTACAGGGTTTGTATTCGTCATTAGGTGGCCTACGGATCTGGATGTAAATTTTACTTCTAGTGTTTTTTGTACTACCTTAACAATTGATGAATAGATAGGAAGTTTTCTTAAAAAAAAAGAAACTTAATCAAGGAGGACCTTCCTGCATGGCCTAAAACAGTAGGCCAGGACATTGTTGGTGTGTCCAAAAGACGACGAGAGACACGCGAGACACGAGAAGCACGCACGTGTCCAACGTTTGTGAGACAATGAGTAACCCCATTGCGCAGGGGCATCTGCACCCATTTTTGAAAAAATGCATTTTAAGCATGTTTTAAAATGTCAAAAAATATAAAAGAAAATTGCATGCATACATGTTCACAAATGCGTGTGTGCGGCACAAAGTTTTGTGAAAAAATGTCCTTTTTGTTTGCCTCCGCAAAAAAAAAATCAAATTTCAATGCTTTTAAATAGCGTTTGACGATGCAATTTTTGTCTTTCTTGCATAGGCCACAAAAAAAGTTATTTTTTCCGTAAAACTTTATGCATGCATATAGAACATGGATACGTACCCGTACAACGTTTTAAAAAAAAAGCATTTAAAATGTGTTTTTTTAAAGTGAATTCATATATACCGGGGTTCATCCATGCATTTCCCCCCTATTATCGAGCTAGTTTTGTGGGAACAAACTCTCTTAACAGCAGCTAGACTCTGAGTCCCCGAGACCAGCTGACTATATTCTGATTTAGCTAGGCCATTGTCTGCCAAGCAAAGCTAAAGCGACTGAAGAACTTTCACCATAAAACGTTATCTCCACGGTGGTCGTTTCCAGCTGGGTGGGCTCTATGCACAGATAATTAAAACACCATTAAGATGGTGTTGTGTACCATGCCATGCGATCTGAAGCTCCAATACACACACCGAGAAGAAAGATTAAATTCTACACCTTAACCCGTAGAACTGTCACCATAAAATTCAATAATTTTAGATTGAATCTGGCTCAAAATTTCAGGGTTACAAGCATTTCAGACCCCACTGAAATATGTGAAATTTCAAAAAATTTATTGAAATTTTGAACCCTAGCCGTAGCTCACCAACTTCAACGGTCTCAATTTTGGAAGTGTGTGAGCGAGATGAGACTTTGGCAGATCTAGCCGACACAATACAAAGACGAGAGTTGTAGATAAATCCCGGGGCAAATAATCTTTTTATGGCATATGCAAAACAGAACTAAAATTTTGTGGGAAAACAGAAATTCCACCTTCATAATGTTTGCACAGGCACAACCAGTCCTCTTTGATTCCATAATCTCAAGTTAACCTTCGGTAATGCCTTCTCAAGAGGGTCAGAGTGACTTCAAATGAAACACATGGACTAAATCGAAGAAACACGTGCCCGAAGTAACTCCGTTATATACATCTGAGAACGAATATACATTGTGACGGATTGAATGTATAAGATGGCGTGTCCGCAGATCGTCAAACCCCGGATCATATGAGTGTAGCTAGCTATACAAAAAAACTATTACTCCCAGAACTCAGCACCCGAACCTAAACGCCCAAGGACCCCAAGGAAATTCAACCAAACTAGACCTGTGCTTTCATCAGAACTGCCTCAGCCTCAAAAATGGATTAGCGAGACGGTTAGACGATTGTATCCTGCTCGAACGTTCACAGGGCGACCATACGCGTGTTCTATTCCATAATCCCAGGCATGATACCGAACTCGAGAGCATGGTCCTGAAGGGGAGATCCTCGCCTAAGTGAGCATGGTAATGAATCACCTCCATCATGCGCACCAAAAATGAATATCCATGTCCAGGCAGCGAGGCAATGAGCGTCCATTACCCATTGCGAGCATTTACTCCTCCATGTCTTGTGCAATCTCCGTAACTGATAAGATGTCGTCGCGGGGATGAACCATTTCCACAACGACACTCGCTTCACCTCCCACTTTCCCGGCTGCAACCACGGTTGTGACCTGAATCCCGACCTGTCGGTGTCACCAGAAAAAAGGGATTAGAATAAGGAGCTCAAAATATCAAGACAGGGAGAGCGGTTATCTATATATCATAGAATCAGTAACTCAATATGCAATCTTGAAAAAAAATTCAAATTGGCAGGCCCCGGTTGACTATAGCAGGAGGTTGGCTTTCCCTTGTTTACATGATTTTGTCAGTTTGGAACTTTGGAGTAGTTTGGCTGCATACCAAGTGTTATTCTTTTTCTAAAGAATAGCAAGTTCAGTTGTGGTTTTAAATGAGCAGCTAAACAAACTGATTAGCATATACCATCCCATTTACGGGTCTACCCATTCCACAGCATGAAGGATTTGATTGACTGTAGTCAAAAGTTAGAACCAGAAAGAATAAAGGGAAGAAAGATGGAACCGGGCCAAAATTACTGATCTGCCTGAACTTAGCCAGGAACCTGGTGGTTCTCGGAATCTACAGTGAATCAATGAAGGAAAATTGGTTGATGCCCAGGGGAGCTAGTTCTGACCGGTGAACTTGCACACATGATCTTCAAACTTAACAAGACCAGACTGGTACCCATACCGGGTTTCCTCAGTCGAACTGGCAGATCGATCCAGTTTTTAAACAAGGGGCAGGACAACTAAAGTTCTCGCTCATGATCCCAGCAAAAGTAAAAAAAGTACTCCCTCCGATCCATATTACTTGTCGCAGCTTTAGTACAAAGATGTACTAAAGCTACGAAGTAATATGGATCGGAGGGAGTACTACAATGGAGATACTGCACCAATAAATAGATAAATTATTGGATGACGCATGTTGACTTACATCCACCAAAAGCAATGTTGCCATGCGATCCTTGATGAACTTAAGTATGAGTGCTCTATACTTCCTCCCCTTTGGCTGCCTCCTTAAGTACTCCAGCAACCAGTAACGTAAGCTGTTGCTATGGAGCTTCCTAGCTACTTTAACATGCATGCTCGCAATAAATGTCATCCCTTCCAGATCACCAGCTGAATATGGTGGAGATTCACCTCTAAGAAAAGCCTTTACCTGCAATTTTTCAATGTATAAAATTAAGTAGACCATATTTATATCATTCAGATAAAGCTATAAGAGCATGGTTAATAATATAGCCAGCTGATGGCTATAAGGAACTGCCAAGTCATTTATAGTCATCATCTACAGGCACTCGTACAATATTGTGGGCTATAAGGTTGGCTATTACATTAATACTTTTTTCTATCTTCTCTCTATCTCTGTCTTCACATTTATTGTATTTACCTACAAATGCGTATATAGCTAGGCTCTTGCATGAGAGCCCACTTCCCTTACTTTTTCACATCTCTCTCCTCCACATAGGCAAAAGTGGCATGTAAGCTGGCTATAAGCCCACTATTGTACTTGCTCTAATGGTGTGGATAAAACTACACTCCATTCATAACACAAGAAAAAAAATTGGCAATTCGAAAGGACAGTTATTTAACTACCAAAGTTCCTCCAAACTGTATCATGTCCCTGTTCATATGATTAATAGGTGCATAAAAATACCTGATAATGAGCAAGCAGGTCGACATATCTTCGAATAGGGGAGGTGAACTGTACATAGCCAGGAATTCCGAGGACACCGTGTGCTACAGGTTTTCGAAAATCCATTTCTGCAGCACGAAGCACACTGATATTGGCAACGCTCCTGGCAGGCCCTTCAGGTAGATAGGCAAATGCTGACACAGCTGTATTAGACTGGGGATGCCCTCTGTATGGCAAAGGAATGTTGTTGTCAGAACCAAACGCAGCCACCGCCTCCCCACACAGTATCATCATCTCAGATACAAGCTGCATTGCTGGGTTGGTTTGATCTTCAACATATAAATTAATGTTTGGTTCAGGATCATCAGGATTTGCCACCTTGATACGAGGTTCTATCATAGCAGTGTCGATTGAACCCTGCAAACTTCAGAGTGTCAATGGTATCAAGTAAAAGTAACAAATGCACCTAAAATATTCAGTTGGTTAGGTACACGCTTAAATTTTCAGAAAATCTCCAGAGATACAGACTTGTTCTAAGTGGTATCAGGACTAATGCAAGATGTCCAGCCAACGGTTCAACATTAAATTTGTAGTCTATCTTATTATCTAAAAAATGTAATCTCGGTTACTAATGAAAGGATGATGTATAGACCAGCAACCGCAAAGGCCTGCATAGCTCTTACCTGACTACGACGCCATTGTGCACGAAGTGAAGCAGCTTCTTGAAGAATCCTCAGGTCTTCCTCTTCTTCCAGATTCATGTACAGCAATTCAGTTGCACCCTCATATGTTAACATGTAAGTAGGTTTGATTACTGAGTTCTCTATCGAATATTCTGCAATACTATCACACACAAATGGATGCATTCATTACACTTATTATAAAAGAAACATACAGTATCTCCCAAAGAAAGAAAAAAGACAGCTTGCTAAGAGAATATTAAAGGAGTTGTAGAAAGATACCTTCCATCTGGATGCAAAATCACAGATACGCTTACAGATCTACAATCTGTACCCTGTTGCAAACTCATAGCATTCATGGCAAGCCTCTCTGGGAACATCGGAAAGGTGGCAGTTGGTAAAAATATGGAGGTTCCTCTGTGCATTGCTTCCCTGTAGGCAAAATGTCATTGTTTCAAATAATAATATAAGATGCTATTGACAGAAAAGCTAGACCCGCTGAGCAGGAGAAGCAAAAATAACCTGTCAAGGATGCTCCGGGGTTGAAGAAAGCATGTTGGGTCAGCTACATGTATCCAAACCTTTATCCTACCATCAGGTAGTCTAGTTGCACTTAATGCATCATCAAGCTGAGTTACCAAAAAATAGTGTTCAAAAGATTTGTCCCTGAGCAGCGAATTTATATAATTCAGTTTCTTACGAAAGATGTGTGGGCAGCAATAATAGAAACATACTTCATCAGCCTCATCCACATCAATGGCATACACTCTCAAATTTGAAAGATCCTTCCTGACATGCTGAAAGAGAACCCAAGGTATTTTAAATTATATAGATATTAGTCATTCGGAATTCGACAGTAACTACATATACCTTATCTGAATCAGGACAATCCACCAGAAGCTCCTCAGCAACAGACAAAACTTTCTCGGTATACGTGGTTTGAACATCATACCTGAAAAGATCAAGATTGACATGCACGGGGAAGTAACCCACATTTATAAGGAGCTTTAGGGCAGCTGATGACGTCCGTGCAAAACCCATAGCCTTCAGAATCTGTCATTACATTCAGTCATATAGGCAAGGATCAGCAAGATGGGGAAGTCAAACATTTTCCTCAATAAAGCATGATATAAGGCTAAAGAATATCTTTTAGCACAGAAATATTAAACAAAAGATTGGTAATGGAATAGGATATGTTACATTTCCCGCCATTCTTCTTTGTTCATCATTACACGCATCAACTGCATATGCCTGAAGAGACTCGATTTTTTGTTTCACTTTCTCTTCCATCAACCATGAATTTTTTGGAGGCTTAGAACCTAGAGGCAATGCTTTAGCAGACTTGAGTAGGTGGACAAATTCTTCCAGTTCCTTATCGGCGGCCTCTTTAGCAAGCTTCCGTCGTAAAAGTTCATCCACCTACTACCAGATGATAAACATAAGTCTACCAATGAACACCACAAAGCAGAAACAATTTTGCAGAAAATGAAGCAACTAGAGCAATTTAGGGAATCACACACTTGATAAATACACTCAAATCAAACATCTGGCTGACTAATCATGTCAGATTAGCAGTCAAATTTCTATAACATCCATTAAAACCCTATAGCAGTAGCAGTGGGGTTTTGCTTGCTCTCTTTCTGTTTTGTTTTGGCTTTCTTCCCTGTGTAGGATAGTTTATAGGTTTGGCTAGCCTAGGTTTCCTTTCTTTCTTTTTTTTCCTGCGCCTCCTCGGTGTTCTTCTAATACAAAATGACACAGTTTCACCGGTGTTAAAAAAACACCCATTTGGAATATCAGAGGAAAAAGGTAAACATGATGATTTGTATGGCCTCCCGCCACGCAAAACTATGCTCTTAAATAGACTAAAACCATGGGCACACCGGCACAAAGACAACTGCTAGGCTTACAAGAGGCAAAATGGAACTGAATTGTGATTACAGTTGAAGGATTGGTCAGTTCAGGCTAGCGTTCTAAAGGAAATATCACGACCTTACATTCTTCTCAAAAGGAATTGTTGCAACATTAATGAGGTTGCCAAACTAATTCAGGTGTGTAACACACGATATATATATATATATATATATATATATATATATATGTGTGTGTGTGTGTGTGTGTGTGTGTGTGTGTGTGTGTGTGTGTGTGTGTGTGTGAATATCACACATATATTTAGAAAATATACCTGAGCAGATGGGCGAGGCTGGTATATGGAAGAACCTCTGCTCTCCACCTTCACAAAATACACAATATCCCGTGACAACAAAAAGTGTGCACAGTAGCTTTCCAGAGACTCCTTGCTGCCATAAACTATCTGAGAAATTCACAAGTGTCACATTTGATGATTTGAACAAAGAAAGACACAGAATAACAAATCTAATGAACCTCTTACATCGGCAAACTCCTCAACAGTTACTGATTTGTCCTTCTCAGAAAGCTCCATCCAGGCACATTCCAAGATAGTAGGGTCCTGTAGCAAACCATACTATCAGTCACGATGCACATTATATGTAGTACACTTACAACTCGTGCAACGTTTCTCACCAAGAGATCTTGCGCTTTCTCGAGAAATTCAGCTATTCTTGAACAATCAAAATCCATGGTACCAGGTACAACATATGTCACCTGCTGGGGCTTTATAGAAGATAAGATACCATTCTGCACAAAAAATCAGCAGCTAAATCACAAGAAATCAGCAGCTAAATCACAAGAGAATCATGAACAGTACCGTGATTTGAAATAGAAAAGTTCAAAAAATTCCAATTTTTTTGTGGTGCAAGATGCTCCTGTGCGTGAACTCCGTGCAAAGTTTGGACATTCGAGGAGCTCGTGGCAAAAAAGACAAATTTCGGATGTCTGAGAAACTTTTGAAAATCTCACTGTTCACACCTGATTTTTGTCTTTTTTGCCACAAGCTTCTCGAATGTCCAAACTTCACAAAATTTTGCACGAAGTTCACGCACAGAAGCATCTTGCACCACAACAAAAAATTGGAATTTTTTGAATTTTTTTTCTATTTCAAATCGAGGTACTGTTCACCAGGCTCATCTGAGCCCGGGCTCTAGGTTGAATTATCGATCCGTAATGTCTTTTCATCTGTGAAAAGTGTACAAATATATCCTTGGAAATGAATTCACCAGGCACTGAGTATTCTATTGGACAGGCTAGTTATCCCTCTTTAAATACCTGGTCAGTGACTACCCAGTTTTTCTTCCCATCAGGCCTTTCGACAACAGCGAGCAAGGATCTCTCAGAATCTTTGTGAAATTCAAGCAGCAATCCTTTTTGTATTGTTCTCTTCTCTATCTTACTATCCGACAGTTCCTTTGTGCCCTGCAATCCTATCCTGAAGAACAAGACAGAATCCCAACTGTAAGCTTCATTGCTGTCTTTTTTTAAACCAGCATATATTAATCATGGACGTAAGTAATCACAATCATGTTTGATCGACTCCAATACACAGGAGGGAGCCGACCCAATACAGTACACCCACAACCTCTGTCTCTCTTAAAGGACTGGGCAAGACTATCTGAAGCCCAGTAGTAAGCTTCATTGCATTGACCTACGCAATTATCATCACAACAACAAAGCCTTTTGTCCCAAGCAAGTTGGGGTAGGCTAGAGATGAAACCCAACATAAACCTGTGAGAACCTAAAATTGAAAGGTGCATGCAAATTCCTTGGCTTCATCAAGCCTACAGTGATTTCCCGCTCGGTCGCTGCGGCGCGAGATGGGAACTGTTGGGTCAGAGACCTGTGTGGCCGCCTTGCTGTTCAGGCGGTGCTGCAGTTGACCTCTGGTAGGCGACGTGCCATGAGCTGTGGAAGATTATGTTTTTTGTGTGGCTTTCCTGATGAACCGCAGCTGGACGTCTGATCGTCCGTCTAGCTAGGAGGGGGATCCGTCACCAGTGAGTGTGCCCATTGTGCTCTCAAGACTGGCCGTGCATCTATGCCAGAGAAATTTGGTTCCTGTCCCTGCAATGGCTCGGGTTCCAACACCTCGCCCTTGGCCCTGACGTGACGATTCTCGAGCAGTGGATTGGTGCCAAACAACGCGGTCTCAACTACACTCAGGAAGGGCTGCATTTTGGTGAACCTGTGCACCCTCCATTCTGTCTGGCGCTAAAGGAACAGGTGTGCGGGTTCAAGAACAAGGCCCTTCCAGCTTAACCGTGGGCAAGATTAAGGATCAGTGCCGCTAGTGGAAGATTGTAGGTGGAGCCGTGGAGGTAATCTAGCAAGTGTGATCCTGTAGTGTGCGTCCGGTGGGGGTGGGTTGACGCGCAATCGTGTCTGTGTTGTCATGTAATGCTCTTGTCGATGTGACAGTACATTCTACAATTTTCTCATTCCACAATTCGATGAAAAAGGGAACCTCCATATTGCCGATGTGAGTTTAGCTAAAGTCCTTGTACCATTTCCATCAGACAGCATGACAGTGCATTTCCCACACGAAATGGTTTTGGAGACCACTACACTGTCCTACTACAATTCCACGACTAAATCTCCTTATGTAATGTACTGCAGAACAAATTGCATGAAGCAAATGTACCTAGAACAATTGCTGCAAACCGGGTTCATCTTACTCACAAGCCATCATTACCGTACGCACTAGGGTGCAGCCGTTGTTCGGACTATGATCACGAGAGCGAGATTAAATTTCGTTACATTGATTCTATGTTCGATTTGCTGCAGGCAGGGAACACGCAAAACTGCAGCGGGCAGTGGCAGCATAGCACAGGCATCGGCACACGAGCGGCTCGCAGCGGCTGGGCGGGACGGAGCAGCGTGGAGGAGGCGCAAAGGTAGGCGTACGTACGTCCGCGGAGGGATTGCTAGGAACGGGCGACGGCGGCGAGGCAGGAGGGCAGACAGCTGAGCTCTTACAATGCGAAAGGGGGCATTACCTTGCGGAGACCCGGACCCGCCTGCGGGACCGGAGCTCCTGGAGGACGGAGTCGACGAGGCGGCCCCGGCAGGCGGCAGTGGCGCCGAACGCGGAGCGGCCCGCGGGGGCCAGGCGGGCGGCGCGGGCGAGCGGGCGGAGGCGGAAGAAGGCCAGCGCCGCCGAGGAGCACCCGCTCGCCGCCCTCGCCGCCATGGGCGATGGCCGCATATGCGCGCGCGCCCGCGGTCGAGGGAGGGAGGGAGGGGGGCGCCGGTGAGCCTCGCTCGCCGCTGCCGCTGCTCCGGCCGGGGATTTTGGCGATAAGAGAGGAGAGAGCGGTTCCGCACGCGAGTGGAGGGAGGAAGGCGAGGGCGAGGCTGCTGCTGTGGCGGACTGGGCCTGGGCCTCTCGTGGCGGGGATGCATGGGCCGGCACTGGTTAGTGGGTGATGATTTCGAGCGCAGCGCAGCGTTTCGGCCCGATCCGTCAAGGCTGGTGACCAAGCGATTATTAAGGCCGAGAGTACTCAATTTGAGACTTTGTTACGGAGGGAGAAACAAAATCCGTCGTAGTCTAGGTGATTAGGATACTCGGCTCTCACCCGAGAGACCCGGGTTCAAGTCCCGGCGACGGAACTTTTTGGCCTTTTTGTCACCCACCCTGTTTGCTTCCTGTCTCTGAAATTGCACGTCACTGCAAATTTTTTTTTTTGAAGTTACGTCACTGCAAACTTAACGATCGATCAATGAATTAAGGGGGGGAAGACACCACAGATTCAGTTCTCCTTTTCTATTACAACGGGGCCTCGAAGTGATTTATAATCTTGGGATGCTCTCCGGTGATTGTTGAGCCAAGACTCGTTTGAGCATGCGATGGTATAGTCGGGATCTAGAGTCGATTCACGGTGATTCTAGCCGACTGTTTCACAAAACATTTAGGGTGTGTTTGGAAGCCAAAGTATTTTTGTGGTTTTTTAGGAATACTTTGGTTTCTGGAAAAACTTTGGTATTTAATACTTTGAGTCGTTTGGATGAAAAAAATACTGTAGTTCAACAAACCGTGGTATCTCTAAAATTGTGGTATTTTTGTTGTATATAAAAAAGAGGCCCTGACCTCTTTTTTTAAAACTGAGAAAGCGCTTGCTGCTTGATCTCTTTTGTGTCCAACTTCTGGCCATCAACGCTTGTGATGCATAAATCGATAGCTAGCCCATCATACGTTCAGCTAGAGGCGAACGTACACGTACACGCTGCAAAGTCGACCTTCAGTGCATGTGTTAACTACCTCGGTCTTTGACTGATTACAAGAGATAACTCTACTACAGATCTTAACATCTAGGAGGACATGCTCGTGCAAGGCTGGATGCATACGGTCGCTATTAGTACAAGCTGATCCCTGAGTGTAGTTGAATATGCATGCAACAATGTAACAGTCGATGCAAACCAAAGAAAACCGAGAAAAATTGCCACTTGCCAAACACCTCGGCAGTTTTATCAAAACTGAGAAAAACTATGGTTTTTAGAAACTGAAGTATTTATTGCCCATGTATTGAAATACTTAGGTTTTGGAATACCATGGTTTTGAAAAAATGTTGTTGCCAAACTAGGCCTTAGAGGCGGTTTGGTTTCATTTTAAAATTGTAGCCGACTGCTTCCATAAGGCCTTCAGATATGGTTGGCTTCATTCCAACACTGCCCACGTGATGCTGATATAGTAGCGCACACTTTGGATCGACAAGCTTATGATTCAAATTCTTATTTGCGTTAGGAGGGCAGCCCTTCTCAAAAATGCCAACAAGCTTATGATTCGAATCTCTGAGCACGGATGGCGTGGCACTCTCAGGCAAGAAGCATTCATCCAGGTGCATGTTACGCGTGCCGCGATCTGACCCACTCATCTCGCACGTGCTCACGTCATCCATTCCTTTTCTCCTTACCCCAATAGACCAAAAGAAAGATGCAGAGCGAAGCGACAACTACACATATCCATTTCTACCCTTCTTCTCCTCCTTCTAAGACCTCCGGCTCCGCCGTGATGTAGGGATCAAAGATGCCCGAGATGTTGACTAGAGGGTGAGTTCATTTATTTTTCTTAGTTGTTTTTAGAGACTACCGCAAATACGCAGCTGGCGTTGCCCTTTTTTGGGATGCCCAAAAACGTTTTGCAAAATTTTGCAGCAAGGGCAGTTGTTGGAGCGGATCCAAAAGCCCAATAAATGGTTATGCCCTAAAATAGGGTTGATGTTGGAGATGCTCTTATCATCCACCAACTTATTTTCTACAACAATTGATCTCCCTTTTTTGTGCCTTCTTGTTCAAATCATGTAAAATGCGGAGGTTTTTAATTGGTTGTGCTCTTCTTTTTTGTGGGAGTAGTAGGTTGTTCCGTTGTTGTCCACTGTTAGTTTTGTGCAGGTTTTGCCATACCTGAAATTTTATGAAATGCTTCCTCCGTCCCATAATATAAGAAAACGCTCTTATATTATGAGACGGAGGGAGTAGTTCTCTTGTGAATTAAATGACCGACACTACATTTCATTCCTACTAGTAGATTATGTTTATTTCCATTAAAGATGTGTTTGTTGTTAGAAAAACCATGTTAGCAAATGCCATCCTTCAAATCTCAAAATAAGGTTTCCAACATCAAGACATCAAATACTCCAAAAGAAAAAACATCAAGATCGACATCAAACAAAAAGACATGGGAAAAGTTGTAGGCCTAGCTATTTCTTCAACAGAAACTCTTTCAACATAGAGACTAATGGCTAATGAAAACGATATTACAAATCTGCTAAATTTTGAGGTGATTGAGGTACTTGCACCAGCAGCTAGCGCAGCGGGTGGAATCTAGTAAGCAAAACAAAGAATTAATACACTTCTTTCAGCAACAAAATGATGGATGAACGATGAATGAATAAGGCAACTAAAATTAATTAATAGTGCAAGGAAAGCTGGCGCTGGAGCTTCTTGCTGCTGTTCCTTCTCTCAGGCTGAGACAAGCTATTGAAGCCGGACGCCCTCCTGCCACCGCCGGCGCTTCTGGCGCTGCCGCAGCTGACCGGGGAGCCGGACAAGGAGGCCGATTCCTCGAGCCAGCTCCCTTGGCTGTGCGGAGTCGGGTAGTCGTCGACCTCCTGCTCGCCGACGAGATCGCGCTTGTCGTCGGCGGTGTAGGCGTCGAACTTCTTGTCATGGCGGTAGTCGACGTTGGGGCCGCAGAGGCAGACGAAGGTGGGGCTATCGGAGTAGTGCGGCGAGGAGGAGGCGAAGGACCAGGTGCCGCGGGAGGCGCGGGAGGAGCCCGAGGAGGCGACGGAGGAGGTGGGGCTGCCGGCGCCGCCGTCGTGGGAGAAGGACAGGGAGCGGACCCTCTGGCGCGCGTCCTTGAGGCGGTCGGCGTCGGTGAGGAGGCCGACGACGCTGTCGGCGCGGCGCTGCATGGAGGCGCCCCAGTCGAAGCCCTTGTCGTCGGTGTAGGTGAAGCCGCGGAGGTCGCGCAGGGCCTGCATGTCCGGGAGGAAGTCCCCGGGGAGCTCCTCGGGGCCGTGGGTGAGGAGGAACTCGAGGACGACGAGCGCCTTGTAGACCGGCCGCCACTCCTTCCAGTCGTGGACGCAGCCGAGGCGGCGGTGGAGCACGTTGGCGATCCGCCAGTAGTCGTCGATGTCGAAGGCCGCCTCCGCGATGGACGCCAGCGTCTTGGCGTCCGGGACGCACGCGTCGTCGTTGGTCGCCTCCTGCACAGCCCTACGGCCGAATCCATGCATTCACCATGAGTTGAGGTATACTCCTAGATGCAAATGCAATGCGGATGAATAAACTTACAGCTCTGCCGGCGTGACGTCGCCGAGGGCCAGCCTCGCCTGCTTGTACTTGTCCTGCAGGTACCCGGACGCCTGACGCCCTAGCTTCGCCGTGAACAACGCGGCCATCGCCTTCGCCGGACTGCTGCCTCGGTCACCTAGCAGACCACTCCTTGATTGATTATACAAGAGAGAGAGAGAAATGGCGGAAGAATGAGAGGTGGAGAGGATTGTACTGGTGAATGGTTGGCGGAGAGGAACAAGCGGAGAGAGGAGGCGTGGCTCGTCGTTCTCGCGGCCGGGGTTTTTGCCCGGCCCTCCATCTCCACCTCAATCCCTACCGTCTACATGCATGCTTACCAAATTGCAGAATGTACTGGATCGATTACCCAAGGGAAAAGCTGTACTGGTCAAATTCTGCGTGCTTGCCAACAATAGCCATATTTAGTACTGTACCTCACTTCAATCGGTTCAGCCTGCATATTTTTGTTTCTTCAGTGCACTGTGTCTGGGAAGAACATTTGTTCCGTTTCCTACGGTTTAGGTGAACTCATGACTCAGATAGCGAATTCAAGTAAGCGTCGGTTTTTTTTTCAAAAAAGAATTGAATACCACCTCATATATTAATTAGGCGAAGTTCACAGTGAAAACACTCATTCAGTAAAAACTTAAAAACTATCCTCGTACGCCTTCAGATCACGAATGTATGGTACATATCATAGGTGGGAATCCCACCAGCCACTTAACCACACTTTTCCACAAAACCCCCTACTAACAATAATTAGCTCAATAAATATTTTTTTGGAATTATCCAGCCGCGAGGGTGACCCGGAGGCCACGGCGATTCAACGGCGATTGACTGCAGCGCTGCTCCACTAGCGATGGCGAGTTGGAAGCTGCGGCTGCGCCCCGACACGACTGCGACCCGGCACTGAACACACGCTCTGGCAGACCGGCGCTCGCTCTCGCAACGATGAGCCGACGGCCATGGTGATGCCTCCGTGCGGCGGCGACCTCAGCGACCCGGCAATTCACCCACACGCGAGGGAGACCAAGCAGCCGCAGTGCTGCATCCATGCGACGGCGACACGGTGCTGCCCCCACACGAGGGACGAAGGGAGCGAGCTGCCGTGGCGCTGCATCCATGCAACGGCGACCCAAGGGCTTGCTTGCCCTTAAAAAGTCAAAACTGCTCCACGTTAATGTTGATGATGTTTTGCTGCAACTGAATGAATGTGGATGAGCAGATAAATCCTACTCCTTAGTTCTTTTGCTGCATGTGAATCAGTGTGGATCTACAGAAAATACTTGAATGAATGTGAATGTACAAGAAATATTTTCTGACATTTCAGTGACATGGATAACACAAAATGATGTTGCTTCTTTTACATCCACGTTCATTCTTCACTGATTCAGAGTGCTGGTGTACTGAAAACATGTGCTGATGCCAAGCATGTACTGGTGGTACTCAGAGATAACTGAAATTCATGAGATAACATTCAGACAGCTAGAATTCAGTGACATGACATGTATTACTGGTGGTTAACATCTTCAGTCTTGCTAAATTCTGAGTTGACTAATCCATCAGCTACAATAAACAGGAATTGACATTAATCAATTAACCTCTTGTGCCTTATTACCCTGTCTAATTCTAGCTAGTAAAAAGAAACAGTTTGATGCATTTTAGATGGCCTTGTATCTCTGAAGAGGGCGAGGAAGAGTGCTCAAGGATGGAGCCGTTGGAGAGCAAGGGCACACGTCTGCCGGAGGGCCAGCGCACATGGCGATCGGCGCGGGACGAGGCTCCATGGCGACACAGATTGAACACGATCTGGTTTTTTTCTTCTGAACCCTTACCAAGCTAGCACGTACGGGCAGGGGTTTTTCGGAAAAAGCTTGGTTTGTGGCTGGTGGGATTCCCACCTCTAATCTATACCATAGGTTCGTGATCCAAAGGCATACGAGGAAAGTTTTTCAGTTTTCATTGAATGGTCGTTTTCACTCGATACTTCACCTATTAATTAACCAATTGAGTTATCACAATCGTTCATTACCAAATTCACCAAGCCGGGGGGAACATGGTTACCTTTTTTTTAGATTCGGCAACCTTTATTAAACAATAATCATATCAGTTACAAGGAAGGGGAGTAAGAAATCAGGAGGTTTATCTCGCCACTCTTCAGAAAAATTTCCTCTGTAACTAGCCCGAGCAAGCTCATGCGCTGCCAGCATTACCTTCCCGAGCACAATGAACAACAGTCGCCCTGCCGAACGCAGTCAATAACTTTCGACAGTCATCAGTAACAACCGCCGCTAAAGCACGGTAATCTGATGGGTCAAGGATAGTGAGGGAGTCCTGGATTAGGGGGTGTTCGGGTAGCCGGACTATACCTTCAGCCGGACTCCTGGACTATGAAGATACAAGATTGAAGACTCCGTCTCGTGTCCGGATGGGACTTTCCTTGGCGTGGAAGGCAAGCTTGGCGATGCGGATATTCAAGATCTCCTACCATTGTAACCGACTCTATGTAACCCCAACCCTATCCGGTGTCTATATAAACCGGAGGGTTGTAGTCCATAGAACATCAACTCCATAGATAACAATCATACCATAGGCTAGCTTCTAGGGTTTAGCCTCCTTCATCTCGTGGTAGATCTACTCTTGTACTACCCATATCATCAATATTAATCAAGCAAGACGTAGGGTTTTACCTCCATCGAGAGGGCCCGAACCTGGGTAAAACATCGTGTTCCCTGCCTCCTGTTACCATCCGTCCTAGACGCACAGTTCGGGACCCCCTACCCGAGATCTGCCGGTTTTGACACCGACATTGGTGCTTTCATCGAGAGTTCCTCTGTGTCGTCCCCTTTAGGCCCGATGGCTCCTTCGATCATCAACAACGATGCGGTCCAGGGTGAGACTTTTCTCCCCAGACAGATCTTCGTCTTCGGTGGCTTCGCTCTGCGGGCCAATTCGCTCGGCCACCTGGAGCAGATCGAAAGCTACGCCCTTGGCCATCAAGTCAGGTTTGGAAGCTTAAACTGCACGGCTGACATCCGCGGAGACTTGATCTTCGATGGGTTCGAGCCACAGCCAAGCGCGCCGCGCTATCTCGAGGGGCATGATATAGCTCTGCCTCCGGACAGTGCCCTGGAGGCCGCACACGCATCGGTTCCGACCCCTAACTCGGAGCCTATTGCGCCAATCGAGGGCGAGCGGTTGGACGTCACCTCGGGGGCTGCGATCTCAAAGGCGATCGAGCCAAACGCTAGCCCCGCACTCTGCATGACCCGTGACTCCGAGGATCCGGACTCCTCCCTGGACTCCGAACCCCCCGCGCCCCTGCCTATCGAATCCGATTGGGCGCCGATAATGGAGTTCACCGCCGCAGACATCTTTCAGCACTCGCCTTTTGGCGTCATCCTGAATTCTCTTAAGTCTCTCTCTTTATCAGGAGAGCCCTGGCCGGATTACGGTCAGCAAGGATGGGATACGGACGACGAAGAAATTCAAAGCCCACCCACCACCCACTTTGTAGCCATTGTCGACGATTTAACCGACATGCTTGACTTCGGCTCCGAAGACATCGACGGTATGGACGACGATGTAGGAGACGAACAGGAACCAGCACCTGTAGGGCGCTGGAAGGCCACCTCGTCATATGACATATATATGGTGGATACTCCAAAAGATGGAGATGGCGATGGAACAGTGGGGGATGACACCCCCAAGAAACAGCCAAAGCACCGGCGTCAGCGGCGCCGCTCTAAATCCCGCCAAAGCAAAAACGGTGATTCCGGCACGGGAGATAATACTACCCCGGATAGCGCCGAAGAACACCCACCTTAGCAAGATTCGGCACAGGAAGATGGAGAAGCCAGCCCTCATGAGAGAGCGGCAGACCAAGAGGTTGAGGATGATAACTATATGCCTCCCTCCGAAGACGAGGCAAGCCTCGATGACGATGAATTCGTCATACCATCAGACCCTGCCGAACAAGAGCGTTTCAAACGCAGGCTTTTAGCCACGGCAAGCAGCCTCAAGAAAAAGCAGCAACAACTTAGAGCTACCCAAGATTTGCTAGCTGACAGATGGACTGAAGTCCTTGCGGCCGAAGAGTATGAACTCGAACGCCCCTCCAAGAGTTACCCAAAGTGCAGGCCGCTACCCCGATCAGAGGAGGAAGCACCTACACCACCAGCGCATGACATGGCAGACCAGCCACCTCGCGGCCGCGACAGAGAGGCTTCTCCGCCCTCACCCAAGCCATGCCCCGACGCCGCTCAATTAAGGCACAGGAAAATGCCCCAGACCTGCGAGACGTACTGGAGGATAAGGCAAGACAAACAAGATCGATCTATGGATCACGCATGCGCCCTACGGCACGTGACGATGATCTTCACTCCGGATACAACAAATCCGGCCGGGCCGAACACAACAGACATAGCTCTTCTGAGCTGCGTCGTGATATAGCCCAGTACAGAGGCGCCGTACACCCGCTATGCTTCACGAATGAAGTAATGGATCATAAAATCCCAGAGGGTTTCAAACCCGTAAACATCGAATCATACGATGGCACAACAGATCCGGCGGTATGGATCGAGGATTATCTCCTTCACATCCACATGGCACGCGGCGATGATCTACACGCCATCAAATACCTCCCGCTAAAACTTAAAGGACCGGCCCGGCATTGGCTTAACAGCTTGCCAGCAGACTCAATCGGTTCTTGGGAGGACCTGGAAGCTGCATTCCTCGACAACTTCCAGGGCACTTACGTGCGACCACCGGATGCCGACGACTTAAGCCACATAATTCAGCAGCTAGAGGAATCAGCCAGACAATTCTGGACATGGTTCCTAACAAAGAAAAACCAGATAGTCGACTGTCCGGATGCAGAGGCCCTAGCAGCCTTCAAGCATAACATCCGCGACGAATGGCTTGCCTGGCACCTGGGATAGGAAAAGCCGAAATCTATGGCAGCCCTCATGACACTCATGACCCGCTTTTGCGCGGGAGAAGACAACTGGCTAGCGCGCAGTAACAACTTATCAAAGAACCCTGGTAATTCGGATACCAAGGACAAAAGTGGCAGGACACGTCGGAATAAGCAAAAACGCCGTGTTAGCAGCTACAGCAATGAAGACACGACAACCAATGCCGGATTCAAAGGCTATAAATCCGGTCAGCGGAAAAAGCCATTCAAAAAGAATACTCAGGGCCCGTCCAGTTTGGACCGAATACTCGACCGCTTGTGCCAGATACATGGCACCCCCGAAAGGCCACCCAATCACACTAACAGAGATTGTTAGGTGTTCAAGTAGGCAGGCAAGTTAAGAGCTGAATACAAAGACAAGGGGCTGCAGAGCGACGACGAGGAGGAGCCCAAGCCGCCAAACAACAATGGACAGAAGGGCTTCCCCCCCACAAGTGTGGACGGTGAACATGATATACGCAACCCACATTCCCAAGCGGGAGCGGAAGCGTGCGCTACGGGACGTATACGCTGTCGGTGTCAAAACCGGCAGATCTCGGGTAGGGGGTCCCGAACTGTGCGTCTAGGTCGGATGGTAACAGGAGGCAGGGAACACGATGTTTTACGCAGGTTCGGGCCCTCTTGATGGAGGTAAAACCCTATGTCCTGCTTGATTAATATTGATGATATGGGTAGTACAAGAGTGGATCTACCACGAGATCAAGGAGGCCAAACCCTAGAAGCTGGCCTATGGTATGATTGTTGTCTATGGAGTTGATGAAGTTGTCCTACGGACTAAAACCCTCCGGTTTATATAGACACCGGGTAGGGTTAGGGTTACATAGAGTCGGTTACAATGATAGGAGATCTTGAATATCCGCATCGCCAAGCTTCCCTTCCACGCCAAGGAAAGTCCCATCCGGACACGGGACGTAGTCTTCAATCTTGTATCTTCATAGTCCAGGAGTCCGGCTGAAGGTATAGTACGGCTACCCGAACACCCCCAAATCCAGGACTCCCTCAGTAGCCCCTGAACCAGGCTTCAATGACGACGAGTCAGGCGCGCAAATTGTCTTCGGCATTGCAAGGCGGGTTCCTCCTCCCAGTCCTTCATAGAAGATTGTAAACACCAAGAGTAGTGTCCGGCTCTGTAAAATAAGCTTCCACATATTGCCATAGAGAGAATAATATTAACACAAATCAAATCTGCTGACGTATTCTGCAGTGCGCCATCACACCACAACCAAGCCCTTTACTCGAATCATTTTTACTTTTCCTCCTCAGCATGTTTTGCGAGGCGGTTTCCTTGGCACGTCTTGTCAAAGCAGAGATCGTGTACCCTTTTTACGGGATTCTCGTTAATACGGATGTGGGTAACCCAACCGCGCCATTTATCACGGCGCTCGGGAGGCAAGCGAGTTTTATTAGGTAGGTGGGGACGCATAACCGCATCCGCCTATATAAGGGGATAAGGATCCACCCTTTTTACCTACGCCTTCTTCCTCCCTTGCCTATCCATCTCTTGCGCACCCGAGCTCCAACGCCCAAGCCCGCACATCCCACCTCAACCTTCTCCAGCAATGTCCGGAGCGGGAGGAAAATGGATGGTCTCCTCCGTTATGGAGGGTAAAGTAAAAAAGCTAAGGAAGGCCGGATACCTGTCCAAGGACATCGCGCACTGGCTTCCCGAAGAGGGGCAGCTTATCCCCACCCCAAGGCACCATGAGAGGGTCGTGTTTCTCCACCACTTCCTCTGCGGACTAGGTTTTCCACTCCACCCATTTGTCCGGGGGCTCATGTTCTACTACGGCCTGGACTTCCACGATCTGGCTCCAAACTTCATCCTCAACATCTCGGCGTTTATCGTCGTGTGTGAGGCCTTTCTCCGTGTCCGCCCCCATTTCGGCCTCTGGCTCAAGACCTTCAACGTCAAGCCCAAGGTGGTGCGCGGCAGCCAGGCGGAGTGCGGAGGCGCTATGGCGGGCAAGATGGCCAACGTCCTATGGTTCGAGGGCTCTTTCGTGGAGACCCTAAAGGGATGGCAAGACGGGTGGTTTTATATCACCGAGCCACGCGATCCGGAATGGACCGCAGCCCCTGAGTTCTGATCCGGACCCCCACGCGGCTTATGTCCTGGAAAGAGACGGGCCTGTCGTGGGGTGACGAAAAAGAGGTGACCAGATTGCAAACATGCATCCAGTCCCTGGTAAACAAGCCAGTACGGCTTGTTAATATAATCCAGGTTATGCTCGTCCGCTGGATCCTCCCGTGCCGACAACGGGATTTTAATTTGTGGGAGTTCGACCCGGCGCAACACCAAACTCTCAACAGGCTCTTCGACATGACGTATGAAGACGCCTGGAAGGTGCTATTCAAGGGCGCCGAGGCTCCCGCATCCGCTTTCGAGGACCGCGGATACAGCTCGCAGCGTCACGCTAGCAAGGTATGCCATCTACACCCTTCACAAGATGTTAAGCCTTTTTTCATAGTTTGACACTATGCGGGATCTAAACTCCCTTTCCTCTGACAGGCTTGGCGGGTGATAGCCGAGCCGATTAACTGTCCGGCTCCGCTGCCCAAAGATCCAGCCCCAGCTTTACTGGTGAAGCTGCCGGCCCTGGCACCTTATGTGGTGCCGGAGAAGAAGGTCAAGAAAAAGAAGACCACGGGGACTCGAAAGAGTGCCTGCAACGTGGTGGTGTCGGACTCGTCATCTGACGAGTCCGAGGCGCCCTCCTCCCGTGAGAACGAGGAGGAGGAAGAAGAAGACTCTCCCTCTCTAGTGGAGGGAGGAGAGAAGAGGAAGGTTGCCCCAACGGGGGAGGCCGAGGGGTCTAGGAAAAGGAAGACCCCTCCGCCGGACTACACCCCTGAGGCCGAAGAGGGCAAAGAGGAATGGCCGGACAGGGCCAAGCGTCCGGCAAAATCGTAAGTGTTTAGATACCAGAGTAACTCATGATATTCCTTTTGTTGCACAGCTTCCCCTAATGTCAAATATAATCATGCAGCCCGCCCCGGGCCGCACTCAACGAGTCATCGAGCGGCTCCCTGGATTCATCGAACGTGAACTCTGTTCCGCCCGCTGTCTCCCCCCGCACTGCGGATGACGCTGAAGTGGCGTCGCAACGAGCTCCGGGGCAGGAGGAGGTGGTCCTGGAGGAGCCGCAAGGCGACCTCCCGGACCCCAGGAGTGAAGGGGACAAGACCCCCTAGGGCTCCAAGTCCGGCCTTAAGCCGGACACTGTGCCGGAATCTTCAACAATTCCGGCCGCGGCAGGCGAACTCCTTCCAAGAGGAGCAAGCCTTCTGAGCCGGCAGCCTCCGTCCAACCGGAGGCGCCGGACAATCTGCTGGAGGTGCTTGAAGGTGCCTCCATCGATGAGGAGCACCGTACTATTATGAGTACGGTGATCCGGAAGGTTCAGTCCGCCAAGAGCGGGCTGAATGAAGCTTGCGCTGGCCTCCTAACAGGCTTCGAGGTAAGTAAAAATATGTAAAAATATTACCGCATAGATAGTAGCCCCTGATGCTCTGTTTCGTGTTCGGAAAGAAAAGCCGAATAGAGGATCTATGAAATTTCGCAGGAGTCTAATAATAAAGAGGTCAATATGCGTATGCAGGCTTCGCTGCTAGCCACCGCCGCACTGACTGTGGAGGTGGATACCCTAAAACAGGGACTCAAGCGGTCCGAGCAAGAGCTCGGCCGTGCCAAGCAGCAGCTCGAGGAGAAAGAAGGTAGGAAATACCTTATAAAAAGGTGCGTGATTGCAAAAAATAACAGGATTGTACTGCTTATTGTAGGGGCCACGACTGAGGTGGCGACCCTCAAGCAGGCGCTGTCCGAGGCCGAAAAGAAAACGGCCGTGGAGCGCACTGAGCGAGAGAAACTTGGGTCTCAGGTTGGCGAGGTGCAGCAAGAGCTTCAGGCTCTCATGAAGAAACATGAGAGTTTGGAGCTGGAGTCAAAGACCCAAGCGTCCGAGCTCGCGACGGCCCTTGAGACTGCCAAGTCTGCCAAGGCCGAAGCCCAAAAGGCTCTCCGAGAGTTGGAGGATATGAAGAAGATAGCAGCGGGTAAGGCATTCTTTATGCAAAGCAGAAACATAAAAGTAAACTACATGTTACTTACCCGAATCCGGAGTTCTCCAGGGGCCTTTTGCGGATCTTCCCCGCAGCGTGTCCGATGCCGCCGCATTCTACCGAGCTGAAGAGGGAAGCTCGACGGAGAAGGTATTCTGGTCTCAGTATGCTGAGGCCGGACACCCTGTGCCCTTGAGCGACCAGCTGAAACAGCTGGTCGAACTCCACAAGGCGGCCGAACAGGCCATGAAGGGCTTCATAGTTCGGCTGTGGCCCGGAGAGGCCTTGCCTGGGAGCTACTTCGGGCTGGTGCGGCGGCTGGTGGAGGCCTGTCCAAGGCTCGAGGTCATCAAGCGCTCCGCCTGCATCGAAGGTGCCCGTAGGGCCCTTGCCCGTGTAAAGGTGCACTGGGGTAAGCTGGACGGTGAGAAGCTTGTGACGGACGGGCCGCCACCGGGGAAGGAGCATCGCAAGCCGGAGAACTACTATAAGGATGTTCTTGCAGGTGCCCGCCTTGTGGCAGATGAGTGCACCAAGGATGTAATTTTTGAATGAATTCGCCCGTGTTTATCCTGTGCGCTGAAAACTTGTTCATATGCGCTAAGCAATGCTTATTGAATTTAAAATATTATTTTCTGTGCGGCCGTTTATCAAAAATTGAGAGATGGCCAGTCGTCGGCTTCTGCCCCCATGCCACTAGTGCTGGGGTGTTCGGTGATAAACATGGGCGCTCTTTTTCCCATGGTTGGGTCCTTCGAGGGAGGCGCTCAGCACGATGAACCAGGCAATCGGACTATAATGCTTGAACACTCTCACTTAGCCATAGAACTTTATAATTTTAAATTTCGGCGAAGCCCCTAGTTCGGAAGACTGAGTTCGAGGCGCTATCCACGCCTTGGCTGGGGTTATCCAGCTCCTCGCTCGAAGCGGCATAAGCCTTTAGGGACTCGAAAAACCTCTCGAACAGCGACCGGTCTCTCGCCTCATCATGACAGTCAGTTTTAGCTTTCTCCATTGAGGTGCTTAACCCAGCTCAACCGGGGCACAATCGCAGTGGTTCTCCTAGTGCTACCTTAGCCGATATAGCGGAACGTAAGGCACCAAAACATAGGAGCCGGGCAAACCCAACTATTGACCCAAATCATGATTCGGAGCCGATGCATATAGTGCTATAAGTTCGGGGTGCCGCACTTGTGAAAGTGTACGGACTTCTCACACCATATTAAAGGGTATTGAAGCCCCTGGCGTACTTGCCGTACCACAATGTACGGGTGCAACATGTCATTAATGAACATATATATGAAAAGAGTAATGCAAAAAATAGACAAAAAGCTAGGCATTGTTTATGGAGAGGCTATTTATCGAAGCCGAACGATACAGATGGTGCGGTAAGCAAAAGATATTGGACTATTCAGTATGTCTTGACCAGGGGCAGGCCGCGGAATTATATATAAAGTAGGTATATCGCTTGTAACAGAGACCACTTGGGAGTTCCATAATGCGGCGTGGCTTGTCTGCCTTCCTGGATCTTGCATTGTTTGTGCGGTAATCAAATTGCCGAACAGGTCGTCCGAAGTATGGAGTCCTGAAAGTAAGAAAAAATTAAAAAAAGAATCCGGCAACCCTTGGTACGTTTTAAGCCGTATTTTGGGCGTGCCGTTATTTTGCCCCTTCCCCTGTGCCCATGGTATTTCAAGGGTGTAGTTATGTACGCGAGGTACTAGTTTCGCTAGGTCGCGAAAACTGGGGTTGGGGCCGCATTGCTACGCTTGCTCGGAGTGTGCTAGGCGGTCCTGCTGTAGGTTACTCCGGGCGCGCTTGGCAGTGTCTGGCTTTTTAATGGCCGGACTGGAGAATTGCTGAAGAAGGCTACTTTGTAGCTCCGCTGCGAGAGCCGCCGTATGCTCCTCCGTACGGAGGGAGCATTCGGTGTTTCCGTTGACCATGATTACTCCTCGAGGGCCTGGCATCTTGAGTTTGAGATATGCGTAGTGCGGCACCGCATTGAATTTTGCGAATGCGGTTCGTCCGAGCAGGGCGTGATAGCCACTACGAAACGGGACTATATCAAAGATTAACTCTTCGCTTCGGAAATTATCCGGGGATCCGAAGACCACGTCAAGTGTGGCTGAGCCTGTACAGTTGGCTTCTACACCTGGTATGACACCTTTAAAGGTCGTTCTTGTGGGTTTGATCCTTGAGGGGTCTATGCCCATTTTTGGCACTGTGTCCTGATAAAGCAGGTTCAGGCTACTGCCGCCGTCCATGAGGACTCTTGTGAGGTGAAATCCGTCGATGATTGGGTCGAGAACCAATGCGGCGAAGCCGCCATGACGGATGCTAGTGGGATGGTCCCTTCGATCAAAAGTGATCGGGTAGGAGGACCATGGGTTGAACTTCGGGGCGACTGGCTCCATCGCGTATACGTCCCGTAGCGCACGCTTCCGCTCCCTCTTGGGAATGTGGGTTGCGTATATCATGTTCACCGTCCGCACTTGTGGGGGAAAACCCTTCTGTCCATTATTGTTCGGCGGCTTGGGCTCCTCGTCGTCGCTGTGCAGCCCCTTGTCTTTGTTTTCGGCTCTTAACTTGCCTGCCTGCTTGAACACCCAACAATCTCTGTTAGTGTGATTGGCTGGCCTTTCGGGGGTGCCATGTATCTGGCACAAGCGGTCGAGTATTTGGTCCAAACAGGACGGGCCCTGAGTATTCTTTTTGAACGACTTTTCCGCTGACTGGATTTATAGCCTTTGAATCCGGCATTGACTGCCGTGTCTTCATCGCTGTCGCTGCTAACGCGCCGTTTTTGCTTATTCCGACGTGTCCTTCCACTTTTGTCCTTGTTATCCGAATTGCAAGGGTTCTTTGATAAGTTGTTACTGCGAGCTAGCCAGCTGTCTTCTCCCGCACAAAAGCAGGTCATGAGTGTCGTGAGGGCTGCCATAGATTTCGGCTTTTCCTGTCCTAGGTGCCGGGCAAGCCACTCGTCGCGGATGTTGTGCCTGAAGGCTGCTAGGGCCTCTGCATCCGGACAGTCGACTATCTGGTTTTTCTTTGTTAGGAACCGTGTCCAGAATTTTCTGGCCGATTCCTCTAGCTGCTGAATTGTGTGGCTTAAGTCGTCGGCATCCGGTGGTCGCACATAAGCGCCCTGGAAGTTGTCGAGGAATGCGGCTTCCAGGTCCTCCCAAGAACTGATTGAGTCTGCTGGCAAGCTGTTAAGCCAATGCCGGGCCGGTCCTTTAAGTTTGAGCGGGAGGTATTTGATGGCGTGTAGATCATCGCCGCGTGCCATGTGGATGTGAAGGAGATAATCCTCGATCCATACCGCCGGCTCTGTTGTGCCATCGTATGATTCGATGTTTACGGGTTTGAAACCCTCTGGGATTTTATGCTCCATTACTCTGTACTGGGCTATATCACGACGTAGCTCGGAAGAGCTATGTCTGTTGTGTTCGGCCCGGCCGGATTTGTTGTATCCGGAGTGAAGATCCTCGTCACGTGCCGTAGGGCGCCTGCGCGATCCGTAGATCAGTCTTGTTTGTCTTGCCTTGTCCTCCAGTACGTCTCGCAGGTCTGGCACATTTTCCTGTGCCTTAGTTGAGTGTCGTCGGGGCATGGCTTGGGTGGAGGGTCGAGAGACCTCTCTGTCGCGGCCGCGAGGTGGCTGGTCTGCCATGTCATGCGCTGGTGATGTAGGTGCTTCCTCCTCTGATCGGGGTAGCGGCCTGCGCTTTGGGTAACTCTTGGAGGGGCGTTCGAGTTCATACTCTTCGGCCGCAAGGACTTCAGTCCATCTGTCAGCTAGCAAATCTTGGGCAGCTCTAAGCTGCTGCTGCTTTTTCTTGAGGCTGCTTGCCGTGGCTAAAAGCCTGCGTCTAAAACGCTCTTGTTCGGCGGGGTCTGATGGTATGACTAATTCATCGTCATCGAGGCTTGCCTCGTCTTCGGAGGGAGGCATATAGTTATCGTCCTCAACCTCTTGGTCTGCCGCTCTCTTATGAGGGCTGGCTTCTCCATCTTCCTGTGCCGAATCTTGCTGAGGTGGGTGTTCTTCGGCGCTGTCCAGGGTCGTATTATCTCCCGTGCTGGAATCACCGTTTTTGCTTTGGCGGGATTTAGAGCGGCGCCGCTGACGCCGGCGCTTTGTCTATTTCTTGGGGGTGTCCTCCCCCACTGTTCCATCGCCATCTCCATCCTTCAGAGTATCCACCATATATATGTCATATGACGAGGTGGCCTTCCAGCGCCCTACAGGTGCTGGTTCCTGTTCGTCTCCTACATCGTCGTCCATACCGTCGATGTCTTCGGAGCCGAAGTCAAGCATGTCGGTTAAATCGTCGATAGTGGCTACAAAGTGGGTGGTGGGTGGGCTTTGAATTTCTTCGTCGTCCGTATCCCATCCTCGCTGACCGTAATCCGGCCAGGGCTCTCCTGATAAAGAGAGAGACTTAAGAGAATTCATGATGACGCCAAAAGGCGAGTGCTGAAAGATGTCTGCGGCGGTGAACTCCATTATCGGCGCCCAATCAGATTCAATCGGCAGGGGCGCGGGGGTTTCGGAGTCCGGGGAGGAGTCTGGATCCTCAGAGTCATGGATAATGCAGAGTGCGGGGCTAGCGTTCGGCTCGATCGCCTTTGAGGTCGCAGCCCCCGAGGTGGCGTCCAACCGCTCGTCCTCGATTGGCGCAATAGGCTCCGAGTTAGAGGTCGGAACCGAAGCGTGAGCGGCCTCCAGGACACTGTCCGGAGGCAGAGCTAGATCATGCCCCTCGAGATAGTGCGGCGCGCTTGGCCGTGGCTCGAACCCGTCAAAGATCAAGTCTCCGCGGATGTCAGACGTGTAGTTTAAGCTTCCAAACCAGACTTGATGGCCAGGGGCGTAGCTTTCGATCTGCTCCAAGTGGCCAAGAGAATTGGCCCGCAGAGCGAAGCCGCCGAAGACGAAGATCTGTCCGGGGAGAAAAGTCTCACCCTGGACCGCATCGCTGCTGATGATCAAACGAGCCATCGGGCCTAACGGCGACGACACAGAGGAACTCTCAATGAAAGCACCAATGTCGGTGTCAAAACCGGCGGATCTCGGGTAGGGGGTCCCGAACTGTGCGTCTAGGCCGAATGGTAACATGAGGTAGGGAACACGATGTTTTACCCAGGTTCGGGCCCTCTTGATGGAGGTAAAACCCTACGTCCTGCTTGATTAATATTGATGATATGGGTAGTACAAGAGTGGATCTACCACGAGATCAAGGAGGCCAAACCCTAGAAGCTAGCCTATGGTATGATTGTTGTCTATGGAGTTGATGAAGTTGTCCTACGGACTAAAACCCGCCGGTTTATATAGACACCGGATATGGTTAGAGTTACATAGAGTCGGTTACAATGATAGGAGATCTTGAATATCCGCATCGCCAAGCTTGCCTTCCACGCCAAGGAAAGTCCCATCCGGACACGGGACGTAGTCTTCAATCTTGTATCTTCATTGTCCAGGAGTCCGGCTGAAGGTATAGTCCGGCTACCCGAACACCCCCTAATCCAGGACTCCCTCATACGCGATGGAGCCAGTCGCCCCAAAGTTCAACCCATGGTCCTCCTGCCCGATCACTTTTGATCGAAGGGACCATCCCACTAGCATCCGTCATGGTGGCTTCGCCGCATTGGTTCTCGACCCAATCATCGACGGATTTCATCTCACAAGAGTCCTCATGGACGGCGGCAGTAGCCTGAACCTGCTTTATCAGGCTACAGTGCGGAAAATGGGCATAGATCCCTCAAGGATTAAGCCCACAAAAACGACCTTTGAAGGCGTTATACCAGGTGTAGAAGCCAACTGTACAGGCTCAGTAACACTTGACGTGGTCTTCGGATCCCCGGACAATTTCCGAAGCGAAGAGTTAATCTTCGATATAGTCCCGTTTCGCAGTGGCTATCACGCCATGCTCGGACGAACCGCATTCGCAAAGTTCAATGCGGTGCCGCACTACGCATATCTCAAGCTCAAGATGCCAGGCCCTCGAGGAGTAATCACGGTCAATGGAAACACCAAACGCTCCCTCCATACGGAGGAGCACACGGCGGCTCTCGCAGCGGAAGTACAAAGTAGACTTCTTAGGCAATTCTCCACTCCGGCCGTTAAAAAGCCAGACACTGCCAAGCGCGCCCGGAGTAACCCACAGTAGGACCGCCTGGCACACTATGAGCAAGCATAGCAATGCGGCCCCAACCCCAGCTCTCGCGACATAGCGAAACCAGTACCTCGCGTACATAACTACGCCCTTGAAATACCGTGGGCACAGGGGAAGGGGCACAGTAACGGCATGCCCAAAATACGGCTTAAAACGTACTAGGGGCTGCCGGATTCTTTTTTTAATTTTTTCTTACTTTCAGGACTCCATACTTCGGACGACCTGTTTGGCAATTCGACTACCGCACAAATGATGCAAGATCTAGGGAGGCAGACAAGCCATGCCGCATTATGGAACTCCCAGGTGGTCTCTGTTACGAGTGGTATACCTGTTTTAAATATAATTCCGTGGCCTGCCCTTGGTCAGGACATACTAAATAGTCCAATATCTTTTGCTTACCGCACTATTTGTATCGTTCGGCTTTGATAAATAGCCTCTTTATAAACAATGCATAGCTTTCTGTCTATTCTTTGCATTATCTTCTTTTCATATATATGTTTACGACATGTTGCACCCGTACACTGTGGTACGGCAAAATACGCCAGGGGCTTTAGTACCCATAAATATGGCGTGAGAAGTCTGTACACTTTCACAAGTGCGGCACCCCGAACTTATAGCACTACATGCATCAGCTCCGAATCATGATTTGGGTCAATAGTTGGGTTTGCCCGGCTCCTATGTTTTGGTGCCTTACGTTCCGCTATATCGGCTAAGGTAGCACTAGGAGAACCACTGCGATTGTGCCCTAGTTGAGCTGGGTTAAGCACCTCAGTGGAGAAAGCTAAAACTGACTGTCATGATGAGGCATGAGACCGGTCGCTATTCGAGAGGTTTTTCGAGTCCCTAAAGACTGATGCCGCTTCGAGCGAGGAGCTGGCTTTATCCGGCCAAGGCGTGGATAGCGCCCCGAACTCGATCTTCCGAACTAGGGGCTTCGCCGAAATTTAAAATTATAGAGTTCTATGGCTAAGTGAGAGTGTTCAAGCATTATAGTCCGATTGCCTGGTTCGTTGTGCTGAGCGCCTCCCTCGAAGGACCCAACTATGGGAAAAAGAGCGCTCAGGTTTATCCCGAACACCCCGGCACTAGTGGCATGGGGGCAGAAGCCGACGACTGGCCATCTCTCAATTTTTTGATAAACGGCCGCACAGAAAGTAATATTTTAAATTCAACAAGCATTGCTTAGCGCATATGAACAAGTTTTCAGCGCACAGGATAAACACGAGCGAGTTCATTCAAAAATTACATCCTTGGTACATTCATCCGCCACAAGGTGGGCACCCGCAAGACATCCTTATAGTAGTTCTCGGGTTTGCGATGCTCCTTCCCCGACGGTGGCCCGTCCCTCACAAGCTTCTCACCGTCCAGCTTACCCCAGTGCACCTTTGCACGGTCAAGGGCTCTACGGGCACCTTCGATGCAGACGGAGCGCTTGATGACCTCGAGCCTTGGACAGGCCTCCACCAGTCGCCGCACCAGCCCGAAGTAGCTCCCGGGACGGGCCTCTCCGGGCCACAGCCGAACTATGAAGCCCTTCATGGCCTGTTCGGCCGCCTTATGGAGCTCGACCAGCTGTTTCAGCTGGTTGCTCAAGGGCACAGGGTGTACGGCCTCAGCATACTGAGACCAGAACACCTTCTCTGTCGAGCTGCCCTCTTCGGCTCGGTAGAATGCGGCGGCATCGGATACGCTGCGGGGAAGATCTGCGAATGCCCCTGGAGAGCTCCGGATTCGGGTAAGTAACAAGTACTTTACTTTTATACTTCTGCTTTGCATAAAGAATGCCTTACCCGCCGCTATCTTTTTCATCTCCTCCAACTCTTGGAGGGCCTTTTGGGCTTCAGCCTTGGCAGTCTCAAGGGCCGCCGCGAGCTCGGACACTTGCGTCTTGGTCTCAAGCTCCAAACTCTCATGTTTTTTCATGAGAGCCTGAAGCTCCTGCCGCACCTCGCCGACCTGGGCCTCAAGTTTCTCTCGCTCGGTGCACTCCGCGGCCGTTTTCTTTTCGGCCTCGGACAGCGCCTGCTTGAGGGTCGCCACCTCAGTCGTGGCCCCTACAATAAGCAGTACAATCCTGTTATTTTTTGCAATCACGTCTTTTTATAGGCACTTTTTCTGTAAGGTATTTCTTACCTTCTTTCTCCTCGAGCTACCGTTTGGCAAGGCCGAGCTCTTGCTCGGTCCGCTCGAGGCCCTGTTTCAGGGCACCCACCTCCGCAGTCAGTGCGGCGGTGGCTAGCAGCGAAGCCTGGATACGCATATTGACTCTTCGTTGTTAGACTCCTGCGAAATTTAATAGATCCTCTATTCGGCTTTTCTTTCCGAACGCCAAACAAAGCATTAGGGGCTACTGTCTATGCGGTTATATTTTTACATATTTTTTACTTACCTCGAAGCCTGTTAGAAGGCTAGCGCAAGCTTCACTCAGTCCGCTCTTGGCGGACTGAACCTTCTGGATCACCGTACTCATAATAGTATGGTGCTCCTCGTCGATGGAGGCGCCGTCAAGCACCTCCATCAGATTGTCTGGCACCTCCAGTTGGACGGAGGCTACCGGCTCAGAAGGCTTACTCCTCTTGGATGGAGTTCGCCTACCGCGGTCTGGAACTGTTGTAGATTCCGATGCGGTGTCCAGCTCAAAGCCGGACTTCGAGCCCTGGGGGGTCTTGTCCCCTTCACTCCTGGAGTCCGGGAGGTTGCCTTGCGGCTCCTATGTGACCACCTCCTCCTGCCCCGGGGCTTGTCACGACACCACTTCCGCGTCATCCGTAGTGCGGGGGGAGACAGCAGGCGGAACTGAGTTCACGTCCGATGAGTCCAGGGAGTCGCCCGATGATTCGTCGACTTCGGCCCGGGGTGGACTGCATAATTACATTTGACATTACGGAAAGCTGTGCAACAAAGGAACATCATGAGTTACTCTGATATCCGAACTTACGATTTCGCCGGACGCTTGGCCCTGTTTGGCCACTCCTCTTCGCCCTCTTCGGCGTCGGGGGCGTAGTCCGGCGGAGGGGTCTTCCTTTTCCTAGACCCCAGGGCGTCCCTCGTTGGGGTGGCCTTCCTCTTCTCTCCTCCCTCCGCTGGGGGGGGAGTTTTCTTCTTCCTCCTCCTCGTTTTCACGGGAGGAGGGTGTCTCGGACTCATCAGATGACGAGTCCGACACCATGACGTTGCGGGCACTCTTTCGAGTCCCCGTGGTCTTCTTCTTCTTGGCCTTCTTCTCTGTCACACCCTAGCTAGTTCAGGCATTAGAATGTGCATCATGTTTAAATTCCTCTTAAATTTGAATTGGGGAAGGCAGAAACCCCCAACACCCCCTGGAAACAACTAGGGTTTATTAAAATTATTTTCAATGAACCTGAAATGCCCTTCTAAAAAGTTCACCCTCTTTGTCTTGGGTTAGAACCTCTGGCAAAATTGGTGCACATTTTTTCTAGGTCAACAGAAGGTCATTGATTTAAATCATAAGTATTTGAGTTTGGGCATTTAAATGCTATAAAATAATTTAAATGCTCAAATAATTATGGAAATAAATGTTTGCTGTTGGAAATAATCTAAACAGAGCCCACAATTATTTTCAGGATTTTTGGAAACGTTGTAGTATTTTAATTAAAGCCCAACAGTTGCAGTTAAATAGAAAAACAGAAACAAAATAAAAAAAAGAGAGAGGGAAGCCCACCTGGGCCTTACCTGTGCTGGCCAGCCCACCTGGCTCGGCCCAGCCTACTGGCTCTGCCAGTCGTCGTCGTCCTCCCACCAGAAGGACGCGGAGCGCGTGGCCGGCGCCCGCGGCCACACGCCGGCCACCTCCTGCTTCCGCCGACGCCCGGGAGACGTCCAGGGAATGCCACGCGACCCCCACGTCCCCCTCTCATCCTCTCTCACTCTCCCCCTCGTCTCCCTCACTCTCTCCCGCGATGGCCGAGCGCGTACCTTGCCGTCTCACCGCCGTAGTCGCGCTCTCCGTCACCCCCTCGCCTCTCTGACCTGTCCAGAAGCTCCGCCACGACGCCCTCGCCCTCCCCACCGAGCCACGCTTCGCCGGAGGCCCTGCATCGCCGCCATCGGGCCGTCTTCAACCTGGGTACCCGCCGGACGCCGTTCATCGATTTGCCTCACTCCGGTCGCCCCCGAGCCCACTGAGCTGCTCATCGACCTCCCTGTGAGCTTCGCCGCCTTTCCCCTCTTCTTTCCCACGCATTTGCACCCTCTAGGCCATAGTTCCACCATGGCCGAAGCTCGTCTTCGCTCGAGCTTGTCGCCGGCGTCGCTCCGGCGACCATTTGGTCCTCCCATGCTTCGCAACATGCTTGCCGCATCGCGTAGTGCCTCGCTAGCGCCTTAGTTACTGCGTTTGCACGCCGCAGCCCACACCCCGCACATGGCCGAACTCCGGCCGCCGCCTTGGAGCTCGCCGTCGTCGTCTCCGGCCACCATAGGCCCGGCCACCACCACCACTAGATGCGCGACTGCAAGGGCTCTCCAACGAGCCCAAGAACGGCCTCGCCCGTGCCCTGTGGGTGTTTTCCGAGCCGCGCCACCGTCTCGGGCCTCGCCGGTGGCTCAACGCCGGTGAGTTTGACCCAGTTTGACCCTGGGTGGGCCCAGGTAGACCCCCCCTGAGTCTATGATAGGTGGGGCCAGTCTGCTAACTAATCTAGGATTAGTTTTAACTAATTTTATTTAAATCAGTCACTGACATGTGGGCCCAGGCCCCACTGACAGTTAATTAGTGTTAAACTAATCCTGTTATTAACTGAGAGACTGACAGAAGGGGCCCACCAGTCAGGTTTGACCTGGGCTGGCGCCTTTGACCTGCCGAGGTCAGCATGACGCAATGCTGACGCAGTAATGCATTTTCTGGATTTATTTTTATTCAGGAAATTCCAAAAAATGTTTAAAACTTCTAAAAATCATAGAAATTCAACCGTAACTCCAAATGAAATAATTTATATATGAAAAATTATCAGAAAAATTCAATCTATCCATCTGTAATGGTTTCATGCATGAAAAAACAAATTTACCTTCCTGTTTAAGCAGAATAAGGAAATGCACTATTAATGCCATGTTTAATGAGCTAATATTTGAATCTTTGATTCAAATGAGTTCATTCCTTACTGTTATAGCTTGCATTAGGCCAAGACACATTCATATTGCCATGTCATAGCATGCATCATATTGTTGCATATCATCATGTGTTGATTGTGTTCCGATGTGTTCTTCGTGGTAGGTTCTGCCTCCGAGGATATTCACGAGTATCCAACTGAAGGGCAGTATCCCACTACCACTCCATCAGGCAAGCAACCCATTGATCATTCCGATACAACCCATGTTCTCACCTCTGCTCTTGTTTACTACATTAAGACATCGCGATTCAAACTGCTGTGTGCTACGGTAGTTGAACCCTTATCCTCTGCATGACTTGTCATTGCCACAGTAACTAGATGAAACCCACTAGCATGTGTAGGAGTTGATTGAGCCATGTATGTGATTCCTACCTTGCTATGCCTGCTATGCTTAGAGTTGTGTCAGGTCTGGTTCATCTGGGTGATGGGCTAGAGTGATATGATTATGTCGGTAATATGAGGAATGTGTTGAACATGTTTTGGTAAAGGTATCGATGAGAGGCCATGTAGGAGTACATGGTGGGTTGTTTCATTGAGACCGTCCCTAAGAACTGAGATCTGTATGTGTGATTTAAGATTCAGCTACTACCATGCATTGGGATCCTTAATTGACCCTCTCGGCTTCTTAATCACCCTAGTACTCTGCCCAGGAGTTGCAAATAGTTTCTGGTGTTTGTAGGTTATGTGTTGGCGGCTGTGCGTAGCGCTGACCCTAGGGGTGGGCTATGTTGCGGTAGATACACCATGGGCAGGTATGCTGGGCGCCCGTTTGGCGTCTCGGGACGCTGTTCACATCGTTCGGGGCCGTATGTGGAAACCTCGGCCGGACTCCCTGCGGATGGAACCTGGATAGGCGATAAACGTGGACTAGAGACTTAAGTGTTTAGGTAGGCCGTGGCCGACACCCTCGCTGGGCTTCCGCTTGAAGGTTGCCGAGTACATGTCGTGTAAACGGCGGTAAGTGGTGAAAGCGTGTATGATGAAGTACAACCCTGCAGGGTATAAAACTATTCGAATAGCCGCGTCGGCGGTAAAGGACTACTTGGTTGCCTATACAGTTCATAGACAAGTAAATGGATACTACTAAAAGACTCAAGATAAGTGTGAGTACCGAGGATGGCCCTCTCGTAGGATGACGAGGGAGGATCCCCGGTGGAGTATTGTGTGGTGAGTAGTGGACTCATGTGCGAAAACTATTTTACTAGTGAAGTTCCGTAGGATAGCTTAGCCAAGAGTCAAAGCTGGCTTGCTGTAATGTCCCCACAACCTTCTTGAGAATTAGCATGTATAGTAGGTTCTGATGTAAGACTTGCTGAGTACCTTGTACTCATGTTTTCTTATTTATTGTTTTCAGACGACAACACTGCCCCCTCCGATGGGTTTTATGTAGACCTTGATGTCGACGAGTGACTAGCCACCCAGGTGGTGATCCTGGCCATGAAGGGCCCTATATAGATAGACAGGCTTCGAGAAGCCTTCTTTCTTTCTAGTGTCTGTACTCAGGCCGGTTGCTTCCGCATGTGCTTGTATGAGTGTATGACTTGAGTGTCGGGTCATGTGACCCCTATCTATATGAACATGTTATGTATGGCTCTCTGGAGCCTTTAAATAAAGTACTTGAGTTGTAGAGTTTTGTTGTGATGCCATGTTGTATGTACTCATATCGGGCATATTGTGTGTATGATTGAAATGCTTGGTATGAGTGGGATCCGACAATCTAGTTGTTTATCCTTGGCAACCTTTCTTATGGGGAAATGTAGTCTAGTGTTTCTCGAGCCATAGTAGTCCGCTACAGCCCGGTTCACCGGAGTCCTGCTAGCCCAGCACTACTGCTCAGGACACTTGACTGGCCGGCATGTGATTCACTTCGTTCCTATGTCTGTCCCTTCGGGGAAATGTCATGCGGTGACTTCCGGAGTCCTGCCTAGCCTGCTACAGCCCGGGTTCCCCGTAGTCCTGTTAGCCCAGTGCTACAGCCCGGAATCACTAGCTGATGACCGACATGCTCGATGTGATTCATGTATGCCTGTCTCCATAGGTCTGTGCCGCTTTGGGTTCACGACTAGCCATGTCGGCCCGGGTTCTCTGTTATATGGATGCTAGCGACGCTATCATATACGTGAGCCAAAAGGCGCAAACGGTCCCGGGCCATGGTAAGGCGACACCCGCGGAATACCGTGCGTGAGGCCGCAAAGTGATATGAGGTGTTACCGGCTAGATCGATGTGACTTGGAATCGGGGTCCTGACAGCGTTGGTATCAGAGCCGGACTGCCTGTAGGTTCGTTGAGCCAAACTGGTCGATGTCGAGTCTAGAAATGCTTTAGTTATATGTTGGGGAATTGATTGTGGGAGGGAACGTAAGGCTCTTTTACTCCTTTATCCTATGCCTCTGATCTGAGTCATTTTCTTCTCATTCAACGTGGGTTAAGGCTAGGCTCTCTTCTTCTATCAGGTTCACGTGTTACTAATCCGTAGTAGCTTATAGGATTGTTGTTACAAGTCTCAGTTTAGTTTTTACTATTCTTACTATGTTGTTAATTGAATCAGAACCTTGATATGATGTTGTTGAGTGGTATTGTGAACTGTTGTGGATGTCTCAAATCTTTTTCTGAGCATTTACAGCCGTTATGCTGTCCAATTTTCCCTAGAAATTCTGATGTCTTTGCATTGTGGTTGTGCTTTCAGATGGCCAACCGTGCTCAGAACCAAGTGGTTCGCCTGACCCGGTGCCTCGATGTGCCCGGTCATACTGCTATGTTAGTCCGGGTAATGATCGAGACGGGTTACCGTTGGTATCCCGAATACACTGTCGAAGAGCAGTTCCATGACTTTAATCAAAGCCAGTATTTCTGCACCGTCAGGATATTTCCTTCTTATCCTGGATCTACCGAGCCCCTTCACTGCTCCTATGGACTCAGGGTTACTGTTGAGATGGCTGTGCAGGATGCTGCCTATTCCATGATGACCATCATGCGAGTTTGGACTGGCCTGCTTCGGAACACTGACTTCCGTTACATGCCAGCTTCACTTCCGGGAGTGCAAGGGTATCTTCAGGCTATCTATGCTGACTCCACTCAGGAGGACTCATTAACTCGTACAACTGCTGAGATGCTCGAAGATAAGGACCGACAGAATCGGGCCTTGAGGTTGGAGCTTTTCAATACCTGTGCTGATCATTGGGCTACATTGACTCGGTTTGCACCTGCGGTGCAAGCTGGATGTATGGATACAAGGGATCTGTATCCTGTGAGATCTGCTTTGCCAGACATGGTGGATTGGCGTGATGTGGGAGGCATCACCCCACCCCGTGGTCCCCGCAGGCCATCGTTTGTTGGTCCAAGACCTCATCCTAGCCCCTATGGCCCACAGGCTCCTCAGGACCGTCTGTTCCCGGATGGTCACGTTGAACTTCCAGGCTATGGAGGTGACTTCTATGAGGACTACTACGGAGCTGTCTGAGCTAGTAGTAGTACCACTAGTATTGTAGTAGTTGTATCTCCACTGTCCTGCGTGACTTGTGGAATATGACTTTGCGTGTAATCGATTCCGGAGGTGTAGAAAAATATTGTATAGGAGCTTGGAATGCCTCTGATGAGATGTAATGTCTTTCATCATAGTTGTACTATAGCCTGGGCTTGTACTAAACTATGTATGATGTGTATGACCGTTAGTATATATATGGCAGCTTTATATTACCATGACATACGGATGAACATCTCTGCATTCCGTGTTATCCATTACATTCTGCACTTCCTTGCTAAGTTTGAGCCATTCTTGTCTAAACCGTTGTCTTGTTTTCTCTTAGGATGGTCAACACCCGTAGCAACCCCGCTGCCCCGGAGCAGGGGGAAGCTAGTGCAGCTAGGGGTGAAAATCTGCCTCACCCGCCTTCTCTGGCCGAAGTGATGCTGGAGGCGGAAAGAAACAAGCGTGAGACCAACCGCCTGCCGGAGCGGATTGAGCAGAACACTGCACGCCACCCGCGAAATGACTTGGTGTCAATTAATGACTTTATCAAGTTGTACCCACCAAAGTTTAACCATTCCGTTGAACCCCTCGACGCGGATGACTGGCTTCGCAGCATCACCCACAAGCTATGTTCTGCCAACGTAGCCGAAGCCGACAAGGTTACTTATGCTGCCTATCACCTCGAAGGCCCTGCTAGCCTTTGGTGGGAAAACTTCGAAGCTATGCGCCCGGTCGGCCAAATCACTACTTTGGCTGAATTCAGTGAGGCTTTCCGTGAGCATCACATTCCAGAAGGTCTCATGGATCGCAAGAGGGAGGAGTTCTGCAACTTCACCCAAGGAAGACTGACTGTGGATGCTTATAGTCGTGAATTTGGGAATCTGGCACGCTATGCTCCCGAAGAGGTATCTACTGACGCTAAGAAGCAGGCAAGGTTCCGCAAGGGACTTAGCCCTGAGCTTCACCGCGATCTTCGTCTGCACGAGTGCACCTCTTTTCAGAAGTTGGTCAATAAAGCCATCAGTGCTGAGACAGGCCAGACTGATTATGACGCTTCACGCAAGCACTCCCGTGATTTTGGCTCTTCATCCAGCTCTGGACCTCAGAAGCACCGGGTGTGGATCCCAAGCACGGCATTGCCACCCAGGTTCATTCAGAGGCCATCCTTTGAGGCACCTCGTCCCAACCAACAATTTGCACCGCCCAAGCCCTATGGTGGCCCTGCTGCTAATGCTGCTCCATGCCCCAATGTGGTGACATGCTTTAAGTGTGGAGAGCCGGGTCACTATAGCCGAGAGTGTCCCCAGAACAACAACCCCAATCAAACTGGAAAGTCCGTTGGCCGTGGTAAGTCCGCGGGAAAAACATTCTACGCCAAGCCGGCCACCACTGCACGTGGCCATGTCAACTATGTTTCAGCCGAGGAGGCTCATGAGGATCCCAACGTCGTCCTTGGTACGCTTCTTGTTAATTGCCATCCAGCATCTGTTCTTTTCGATACTGGAGCATCTCATTCATTCATATCCGAGAACTATGCTCGATTGCACAACATGACATTCTGTGACAGGCCCTCTACCATTGAAATTCAAACCCCTGGCTCTAGATGGCAAACTTCTAGAGTAAGCCATGGGAACAAAATTCTTGTCGATAGACTTGTCTTCCTTGCATCCTTAATAGCTCTCAAGTCCTCGGACATAAACATCATCTTGGGTATGGACTGGATGTCAGCTCATTATGCTAAGATTGATTGTGCCACTAGAACCGTTCAACTTACTCACCCATCGGGCAAGACAGTTAATGTCTTAACTCGAGTGGCCAAGCGCCAACTTTACTCCCTAAATGCCAACCCCCTTCCAGACCTTGAGGATGTTCTGGTAGTCTGAGACTTTCCGGATGTCTTTCCAGAAGAACTGCCAGGTGTTCCACCTGATAGGGATGTCGAGTTTGTGATAGACCTTGTTCCAGGAACCGTTCCAATTTCTAGAAGACCCTACAAGATGGCACCCTTAGAACTAGCCGAGCTTAAGAATCAACTCGATGAGTCCTTGAAAAAGGGTTTCATCCGTCCTAGTTCCTCTCCTTGGGCTTGCTCCATCCTCTTTGTCAAGAAGAAGGATGGAACAGATCGAATGGTTGTGGATTACTGACCTGTCAACTTGGTCACCATCAAGAACAAATACCCGCTTCCCAGGATCAACAATCTGTATGATCAGCTCGCTGGATCCTCAGTCTTTTCCAAGATGGATTTGAGGTTGGGCTACCATCAAATCAAAATCAGAAACGGGGACATTCCCAAAACGGCCTTTGTTACTCGTTATGGCCAATACGAGTACACCGTTATGTCCTTTGGTTTAACCAATGCCCCAACCACCTTCCCTCAGTTAATGAACTCGGTCTTCATGGAGTACTTGGATAAATTCGTCGTAGTATACCTCGATGACATACTCATCTACTCCAAGAATGAAGAGGAACATGCAGAACATTTAAGGCCGGTATTGATGAAACTTCGAGAGCATCGCCTTTATGACAAATTCTCCAAGTGTAAATTTTGGTTGCCAGAAGTGACCTATCTAGGCCACGTAATCTCTGGCAAGGGTATTGCTGTCAATCCCGAGCGAGTTCAAGCCGTCCTTGATTGGACTCCACCTGAGACGGTCAAGCAAGTTCGGAGCTTCCTTGGCTTAGCGAGCTATTGCCGCCGCTTCGTCGAGAATTTCTCCAAGGTTTCTAAACCTCTAACTGAACTCCTCAAGAAATATAAAAGGTTCGAGTGGACTCCACAGTGCGAGTTCACCTTTCAGGAACTGAAAAGACGCCTGACATCTGCTCCCGTACTGGTACCACCAGACTTCTCCAAGGACTTTATTATCTATTGCGATGCCTCGCGACAAGGACTAGGTTGCATACTCATGCAAGATCGTCAAGTAATTGCCTATGCTTCACGGCAATTACATCCACATGAGGAAAATTATCCCACACATGATCTAGAGCTGGCAGCTGTAGTCCATGCACTTAAAACTTGGCGACATTACCTCCTCGGTAATCGTTGCGAGATCTTCACCGATCACCAAAGTTTGAAATATATCTTCACCCAACCAGATTTGAATCTCAGGCAAAGACGTTGGGTTGAGTTGATCTTGGATTACGACTTAGGAATAACTTACACCCCGGGCAAAGCCAATGTCATGGCTGATGCGTTAAGCCGTAAATCCTATTGTAACAACCTGATGTTACAACAAAGTCAACCACTTCTCCATGAGGAATTCCGTAAGCTTAATCTTCACATTGTTCCTCGAGGATTCCTATCCACCCTGGTGGCGAAACCTAACCTTATGGATCAGATCATAACCGCCCAGCGGTATGATAAGGGCATATCCCGGATTAAGGAAAACATTGCTAGCGGAGTTGCTAAATGTTTCTCCATGGATGAGCAAGGTGCTGTCTTCTTCGAGAACCGTCTGGTGGTTCCCAAGAAACAACATCTATGCCAGTTGATCCTTAAGGAAGCTCATGAATCCCCTCTCACCATTCATCCCGGTAGTACTAAAATGTATCAAGACCTACGCCAGAGGTTTTGGTGGACTAGGATGAAGAGAGAAATCGCTCAATACATTGCTAGCTGCGACGTCTGTCGTCGTGTTAAAGCAGAGCACCAACGGCCTGCTAGCACCCTTCAACCCTTGGCTATTCCCGAGTGGAAATGGGATAAAATCAGTATGGATTTCATCACTGGGTTTCCCAGGACAAAGAGAGGGAATAATGACATCTTCGTCATGATCGATCGTCTTTCCAAAGTAGCCCATTTCCTACCTGTTCGTGAGAGTATCACCGCTAGCCAGCTAGCCGATTTATACATCACCCGAATAGTGTCTCTCCATGGTGTCCCATTGGAAATTAACTCAGACCATGTGAGTCTCTTCACCTCTCGATTCTGGGAAAGTTTCCAAAATGCTATGGGAACTCGTCTCTCTTTTAGTACCGCCTTCCATCCTCAATCAAGTGGTCAAGTAGAGCGAGTCAATCAAATTCTGGAATATGCTCCGAGCTTCTGTTATCTCGTTCGGAATGAGTTGGGAGAAATGCCTCCCATTCACAGAGTTTGCTTATAACAATAGTTATCAAGCTAGCTTGGGCAAAGCTCCTTTCGAAGTTCTATATGGACGAAAATGTCGAACGCCTCTTAACTGGTCAGAAACCGGGGAAAGACAACTCTTTGGCCCAGATATGATTCAGGAAGCAGAAGAGCAGGTTCGCGTTATTAGTGAGAAATTGAAAACAGCCCAATCTCGTCAAAAGAGTCAATATGATCGTAAACATAAGCCTATGACTTATGAAGTCGACGAGAAGGCTTACCTTTGGGTTACTCCGTTAAAGGGAACCCATCGTTTCGGTATCAAAGGCAAATTGGCTCCTCGTTAGATTGGACCCTTTCGCATTCTTGCCAAACGAGGAGAAGTTGCCTACCAATTGGAACTACCTCCGCATCTTTCCAGAGTTCACGATGTCTTCCACGTTTCTCAACTCAGGCGTTGCTTCGCGGATCCTATCCGTGGAGTGGACCACAAAACACTTGCTCTACAAGATAACCTCTCCTATCGGGAATATCCCGTTCGTATCCTTGATCAAGCCGAGCGTACCACTCGACGTCGTAATATCAAGTTTCTCAAGGTTCAATGGTCACACCACTCCGAGAAAGAAGCCACTTGGGAAAGGGAGGATTGTCTTCGACTCGAGTACCCCACCTTCTTTCCAGAGGATCCTAAATCTCGGGACAAGATTCTTTTGAGTGGGGGTGAGTTGTCACACCCTAGCTAGTTCAGGCATTAGAATGTGCATCATGTTTAAATTCCTCTTAAATTTGAATTGGGGAAGGCAGAAACCCCCAACACCCCCCTGGAAACAACTAGGGTTTATTAAAATTATTTTCAATGAACCTAAAATGCCCTTCTAAAAAGTTCACCCTCTTTGTCTTGGGTTAGAACCTCTGGCAAAATTGGTGCACATTTTTTCTAGGTCAACAGAAGGTCATTGATTTAAATCATAAGTATTTGAGTTTGGGCATTTAAATGCTATAAAATAATTTAAATGCTCAAATAATTCTGGAAATAAATGTTTGCTGTTGGAAATAATCTAAACAGAGCCCACAATTATTTTCAGGATTTTTGGAAACATTTTAGTATTTTAATTAAAGCCCAACAGTTGCAGTTAAATAGAAAAACAGAAACAAAATAAAAAAAAGAGAGAGGGAAGCCCACCTGGGCCTTACCTGTGCTGGCCAGCCCACCTGGCTCGGCCCAGCCTACTGGCTCTGCCAGTCGTCGTCCTCCTCCCACCAGAAGGACGCGGAGCGCGTGGCCGGTGCCCGCGGCCACACGCCAGCCACCTCCTGCTTCCGCCGACACCTGGGAGACGTCCAGGGAATGCCACGCGACCCCCACGTCCCCCTCTCATCCTCTCTCACTCTCCCCCTCGTCTCCCTCACTCTCTCCCGCGATGGCCGAGCGCGTACCTTGCCGTCTCACCGCCGTAGTCGCGCTCTCTGTCACCCCCTCGCCTCTCTGACCTGTCCAGAAGCTCCGCCACGACGGCCTCACCCTCCCCACCGAGCCACGCTTCGCCGGAGGCCCTGCATCGCCGCCATCGGGCCATCTTCAACCTCGGTACCCGCCGGACACTGTTCATCGATTCGCCTCGCTCCGGTCGCCCCCGAGCCCACTGAGCTGCTCATCGACCTCCCTGTGAGCTTCGCCGCCTTTCCCCTCTTCTTTCCCACGCATTTGCACCCTCTAGGCCATAGTTTCACCATGGCCGAAGCTCGTCTCCGCTCGAGCTTGTCGCCGGCGTCGCTCCGGCGACCATTTGGTCCTCCCGTGCTTCGCAACATGCTTGCCGCATCGCGTAGTGCCTCGCTAGCGCCTTAGTTTCCGCGTTTGCACGCCACAGCCCACACCCCGCACATGGCCGAACTCCGGCCGCCGCATTGGAGCTCGCCGTCGTCGTCTCCGGCCACCATAGGCCCGGCCACCACCACCACTAGATGCGCGACTGCAAGAGCTCTCCAACGAGCCCAAGAACGGCCTCACCCGTGCCCTGTGGGCGTTTTCCGAGCCGCGCCACCGTCTTGGGCCTCGCCGGCGGCTCAACGCCGGCGAGTTTGACCCAGTTTGCCCCTAGGTGGGCCCAGGTAGACCCCCCTGAGTCTATGATAGGTGGGGCCGGTCTGCTAACTAATCTAGGATTAGTTTTAACTAATTTTATTTAAATCAGTCACTGACATGTGGGCCCAGGCCCCACTGACAGTTAATTAGTGTTAAACTAATCTTGTTATTAACTGAGAGACTGACAGAAGGGGCCCACCAGTCAGGTTTGACCTGGGCTGGCGCCTTTGACCTGCCGAGGTCAGCCTGACGCAATGCTGATGCAGTAATGCATTTTCCGGATTTATTTTTATTCAGGAAATTCCAGAAAATGTTTAAAACTTCTAAAAATCATAGAAATTCAACCATAACTCCAAATGAAATAATTTATATATGAAAAATTATCAAAAAAATTCAATATATCCATCTTTAATGGTTTCATGCATGACGAAACAAGTTTACCTTGCGGTTTAAGCAGAATAAGGAAATGCACTATTAAGGCCATGTTTAATGAGCTAATATTTGAATCTTTGATTCAAATGAGTTCATTCCTTATTGTTATAGCTTGCATTAGGCCAAGACACATTCATATTGCCATGTCATAGCATGCATCATATTGTTGCATATCGTCATGTGTTGATTGTGTTCCGATGTGTTCTTCGTGGTAGGTTCTGCCTCCGAGGATATTCACGAGTATCCAACTGAAGGGCAGTATCCCACTACCACTCCATCAGGCAAGCAACCCATTTTCTTGCCTCTGCTCTTGTTTACTGCATTAAGACATCGCGATTCAAACTGCTGTGTGCTACGGTAGTTGAACCCTTATCCTCTGCATGACCTGTCATTGCCACAGTAACTAGATGAAACCCACTAGCATGTGTAGGAGTTGATTGAGCCATGTATGTGATTCCTACCTTGCTATGCCTGCTATGCTTAGAGTTGTGTCAGGTTTGGTTCATCTGGGTGATGGGCTAGAGTGATATGATTATGTCGGTAATATGAGGAATGTGTTGAACATGTTTTGGTAAAGGTATCGATCAGAGGCCATGTAGGAGTACATGGTGGGTTGTTTCATTGAGACCGTCCCTAAGAACTGAGATCTATATGTGTGATTTAAGATTCAGCTACTACCATGCATTGGGATCCTTAATTGACCCTCTCGGCTTCTTAATCACCCTAGTACTCTGTCCAGGAGTTGCAAATAGTTTCTGGTGTTTGTAGGTTATGTGTTGGCGGCCGTGCGTAGCGCTGACCCTAGGGGTGGGCTATGTTGCGGTAGATACACCGTGGCCGGGTATGCCGGGCGCCCGTTTGGCGTCTTGGGAACCTGTTCACATCGTTCGGGGCCGTATGTGGAAACCTCGGCCGGACTCCCTGCGGATGGAACCTAGATAGGCGATAAACCTGGACTAGAGTCTTAAGTGTTTAGGTAGGCCGTGGCCGACACCCTCGCTGGGCTTCCGCTTGAAGGTTGCTGAGTACATGTCGTGTAAACGGCGGTAAGTGGTGAAAGAGTGTATGACAAAGTACACCCCTGCAGGGTATAAAACTATTCGAATAGCCGCTTCCGCGGTAAAGGACTACTTGGTTGCCTATACAGTTCGTAGACAAGTAAATGGATACTACTAAAAGACTCAAGATAAGTGTGAGTACCGAGGATGGCCCTCTCATAGGATGACGAGGGAGGATCCCCAGTGGAGTATTGTGTGGTGAGTAGTGGACTCGTGTGCGAAAACTATTTTACTAGTGAAGTTCCGTAGGATAGCTTAGCCAAGAGTCAAAGCTGGCTTGCTGCAATAACCCCACCACCTTCTTGAGAATGAGCATGTATAGTAGGTTCTGATGTAAGACTTGTTGAGTACCTTGTACTCATGTTTTCTTATTTATTGTTTTCAGACGACAACACTGCCCCCTCCAATTGGTTTTATGTAGACCTTGATGTCGACGAGTGACTAGCCACCCAGGTGGTGATCCTGGCCATGAAGGGCCCTATGTTGATAGACAGGCTTCGAGAAGCCTTCTTTCTTTCTAGTGTCTGTACTCAGACCGGTTGCTTCCGCATGTGCTTGTATGAGTGTATGACTTGAGTGTCGGGTCATGTGACCCCTATCTGTATGAATATGTTATGTGTGGCTCTCTGGAGCCTTTAAATAAAGTACTTGAGTTGTAGAGTTTTGTTGTGATGCCATGTTGTATGTACTCATATCGGGCATATTGTGTGTATGATTGAAATGCTTGGTATGAGTGGGATCCGACAATCTAGTTGTTTATCCTTGGCAGCCTTTCTTATGGGGAAATGTAGTCTAGTGTTCCTCGAGCCATAGTAGTCCGCTACAGCCCGGTTCACTGGAGTCCTGCTAGCCCAGCACTACTGCTCAGGACACTTGACTGGCCGGCATGTGATTCACTTCATTCCTATGTCTGTCCCTTCGGGGAAATGTCACGCGGTGACTTCCGAAGTCCAGCCTAGCCTGCTACAGCCCGGGTTCCCCGGAGTCCTGTTAGCCTGGTGCTACAGCCCAGAATCACTCGCTGATGACCGACATGCTCGATGTGATTCATGTATGCCTGTCTCCATAGGTCTGTGCCGCTTTGGGTTCACGACTAGCCATGTCGGCCCGGGTTCTCTGTCATATGGATGCTAGCGACGCTATCATATACTGAGCCAAAAGGCGCAAACGGTCCCGGGCCATGGTAAGGCGACACCCGCGGAATACCGTGCGTGAGGCCGCAAAGTGATATGAGGTGTTACCGGCTAGATCGATGTGACTTGGAATCGGGGTCCTGACATTCTCCAGCACCACATAAGGCACCGGAGCCGGCAGCTTCACTAGTAGAGCTGGAGCTGGGTCTTCGGGCAGCGGAGCCGGACAGTTAATCGGTCCGGATATCGCCCGCCAAGCCTGTCAAAGGTAAGGGAGTTTAGATCCCGCATAGAGTCAAACTATGAAAAAAGCTTAACATCCTGTAAAAGGTGTAGATGGCTTACCTCGCTAGCGTGACGCTGCGAGCTATATCCGCGGTCCTCGGAAGCGGATGCGGGAGCCTCGGCGCCCTTGAATAGCATCTTCCAGGCGTCTTCGTACATCGTGTCGAAGAGCCTGCTGAGGGTTTGATGCTGCGCCGGGTCGAGCTCCCACAGATTAAAATCCCGTTGTTGGCACAGGACGATCCGGCGGACGAGCATAACCTGGATTACATTAACAAGCCGGACTGGCTTGTTCACCAGGGACTGGATGCATGTTTGTAATCCGGTCACCTCTTTTTCATCACCCCACGACAGGCCCGTCTCTTTCTAGGACACAAGCCGCGTGGGGGGTCCGGATCGGAACTCGGGGGCTGCGGTCCATTTCGGATCACGCGGCTCGGTGATGTAAAACCACCCGGATTGCCATCCCTTCAGGGTCTCCACAAAAGAGCCCTCGAACCATAGGACGTTGGCCATCTTGCCTGCCATGGCGCCTCTGCACTCCGCCTGGCTGCCGCGCACCACCTTGGGCTTGACGTTGAAGGTCTTGAGCCAGAGGCCGAAATGAGGGCGGGCGCGGAGAAAAGCCTCGCACACGATGATAAACGCCGAGATGTTGAGGATGAAGTTCGGGGCCAGATCGTGGAAATCCAGGCTGTAGTAGAACATGAGCCCCCGGACAAATGGGTGGAGTGGAAAACCCAGTGCGCGGAGGAAGTGGGGGAGAAATACAACCCTCTCATGGGGCCTTGGGGTGGGGAGAAGCTGCCCCTTTTCGGGAAGCCGGTGCGCGATGTCCTTGGACAGGTGTCCGGCCTTCCTTAGCTTCTTAACTTGGCCCTCTGTGGTGGAGGAGACCATCCACTTGCCTCTCGCTCCGGACATTGCTGGAGAAGGTTGAGGTGGGAAGTGCGGGCTTGGGTGCTAGAGCTCGAGTGCGCAGGAGATGGATAGGCAAAGGAGGAAGAAGGCATAGGTAAAAAGGTGGATCCTTATCCCCTTATATGGGCGAATGCGGTTATGCGTCCCCACCAGCCTAGTAAAACTCGCTTGCCTCCCAAGCGCCATGATAAGTGGCGCGGTTGGGTTACCCACGTCCGTATTGATGAGAATCCCGTAAAAGGGGGGGTACATGATCTCTGCTTTGACAAGACGTGCCAAGGAAACCGCCTCGCAAAGCACGCTGAGGTGGAAAAGTGAAAACGATTCGAGTAAAGGACTTGGCCGTAGTGTGATGACGCACTGCGGAATACGTCAGCAGATTTGATTTGTGTTAATATTATTCTCTCTATGGCAATATATGGAAGCTTATTTTGCAGAGCCGGACACTACTCTTAGTGTTTACAATCTTCTATGAAGGACTTGGAGGAGGAACCCGCCTTGCAATGCCGAAGACAATTTGCGCGCCGGACTCGTCGTCATTGAAGCCTAGTTCAGGGGCTACTGAGGGAGTCCTAGATTAGGGGGTGTTCGGGTAGCCAGACTATACCTTCAGCCGGACTCCTGGACTATGAAGATACAAGATTGAAGACTTTGTCCCGTGTCCGGATGGGACTTTCCTTGGCGTGGAAGGCAAGCTTGGCGATGCGGATATTCAAGATCTCCTACCATTGTAATCGACTCTATGTAACCCTAACCTTATCCGGTGTCTATATAAACCGGAGGGTTGTAGTCCGTAGAACATCAACTCCATAGATAACAATCATACCATAGGCTAGCTTCTAGGGTTTAGCCTCCTTGATCTCGTGGTAGATCTACTCTTGTACTACCTATATCATCAATATTAATCAAGCAGGACGTAGGGTTTTACCTCCATCGAGAGGGCCCGAACCTGGGTAAAACATCGTGTTCCCTGCCTCCTGTTACCATCCGGCCTAGACGCACAGTTCGGGACCCCCTACCCGAGATCCGCCGGTTTTGACACCGACAGATAGCTTGGACAATCTCTAGTGAGTCAGACTCTACTACCAGAGTTGAAATGCCCAGATTGTCAGCTAGGAGTAAGCCATCAAGTAGAGCAAGAGACTCCATGGATGGTGCATCCATAGCATGCTGTTTATAATAACAACATCCTGCAATAAATCCCTCAAAAAAAAACATCCTGCAATAAAAGCGCCCGTACAATCCCGAATTACTGCTCCCGTTGCTCCTAATCCTTCATCAGCATGGTAACTTGCATCCACATTAAGCTTTAAGACCCCCATAGCAGGCCTCTCCCACCTCAGTTTTCTGTCCTTTACCCCTGGTTTCATAGCGAGAGCATTAGCAATGATGCCCCGTATACTCATTGATGTACGGACCGGGGTGCCACACTTCTCGTCGTGGCTAATTTTCCGACAATCCCACCAAAGATACCAAGCTGCTACCATAATCATCTCAACTCCATTTGCAATTAGGATCCTTGCTTCTCCCTCGAGGTCCGAACAGAGAAGCTTTTCTAAAATAACTGAACCTGACCTCTCTTGTGCTACAACATTTTCAATGGTAGGTTTCAAACCGAGTTCCTCCCACACCTTCTTGGATCTGTCACATGTAAACAACATATGGCAGAGATCCTCAGGGGTGGTTCGACAAACTGGGCATATTACAGGGGACTTCATATGACGATCTGTTAATGTGTAGTACCATGGAACGGTCCCATGTAACACCCGCCAGTTGAACACATGTACTTTAGGAGGGACAGTTCTTCCCCAAAGAGACTTCCACACAGGATGTGGATCAATTCTGCCTCCTCCTGAGTCCAACCGAGCTCGTGTCCTATATTCATTTTTCCATGTAATATGATACGCTGAGCGGACAATAAAGCAACCTGACTTCGAAAAATGCCATGAGATGAAGTCTGACAACGGAATTTGCAATATCCTCTCTGCATCAACCAGCCAGAAGTTTTCACGCATGAGCTGCTCATCCCAATTTCTAGAAATTGGATCAATCAAGTCCTGGACTTTATGTAACAAACATAGCCCCCTAGGGGTCATTACCTTGCGGTCATGGCTTGTGGGTATCCACTGGTAAGACCAAATATCAATTGAAGCACCATTCCCTGGTCGCCAAATCGCCCCTAGCTTGAAGGTTTTCATACTCGCCATGATACTCTGCCAAGTATATGATGAACCTTTTTTCAAAGATGCATTCATCAAGTCCCCATCCGGATAATATTTCGCCCGTAGTACTTGGGCGCATAGAGAGTCTAGATTGGATAGTAGCTTCCAACACTGCTTGGCTAGCATAGCTTTGTTAAAACAATGTAAATCACGAAAGCCCATACCTCCCTCTTTCTTAGGAATGCACATCTTCCACCACGCCTTCCAGTGGATCTTCTTTTTTTCTTGCGTGTCACCCCACCAATATCTAGCAATAGCATCACAGATAGCCTTACAAATATTCTTCGGGGTGTTAAAAACCGACATGGCATAAACCGGGGTAGCCTGTGCCACCGCCTTCAAAAGAGTTTCTTTCCCACTGATTGATAACATTTTTGAGATCCACCCATTAATAAGTGCACAAACTCTATCAACTAGATGTTGAAAACTGTCACTTCGGTCAATTCCAACTTTTGACGGTAACCCCAAGTACTTATCCGAAATTGCCTCTGAGACAATATTAAGTTGTGAACAGATATCCGCTCGCACTTCCACTAAAGTATTGGGACTGAAGAACACACGGGATTTTGCATCGCTAAACAGTTGTCCTGAGCTAGCACAGTACATGTTTAGAGCATTTCTGAGTGACGTGGCATTCAACGTATCTGCCCTCATCAGAATAAGGGAATCATCAGCAAATAACAAGTGTGAAACTGATGGTGCACTACGGCACACCCTAATCCCTTGGATACCACCGATCAACTCCTTGTTCGCTAATAGACTAGATAACCCTTCAGCACAGATTAAGAATAAATAAGGAGACAAGGGGTCTCCCTGCCTGAGCCCCCTTGTAGGAGTGAATGCCTCTGTTTCATCTCCATTGAACCACACTCTGTAATTAACAGAAGTAACACAAGCCATAATCATCTCCACCCATGAACTATGGAAGCCCAATCTGGTCATCATATCTCGGAGAAAATTCCATTCGACGCGATCATAGGCCTTATGCATATCGAGCTTCACCGCACACAAGCCACTCTTTCCTTGTCTCTTTTTCTTAATCGTGTGGAAACACTCATAAGCCACTAGTACATTATGTGTAATCAATCTCCCCGGCACAAAGGCACTTTGGGTCGGAGAGATAATATCTGGTAATAATACTTTCAATCTATTAGATAGCACATTAGAGATTACCTTATAGACGACGTTACAAAGACTTATTGGCCTAAACTGGAAATAAGCTCAGGGCAATCAACTTTCTGTATCAACACCACTATTGTATCATTCCACCCCTCCGGTATAACATGGCTATTGAGGGCGTTTAGAACCTCTTCTGTCACCTTATCACCCACGACAGACCAAAACTTTTTAAAAAAACTGCATGCAGCCCGTCAGTACCTGGGGCCTTGAAATCGCCAATACTAAACATAGCCTTTCGAACTTCCTCTGCCGTATATGGTTTGAGCAAAGTATCATTCATCACCTGAGTGACCCGTGGTGTAACTCTTTCTAGCAAGGTTTCATCGGTCCCCAAGACCTCTGATGTGAAGAGTTTGTTAAAATAAGATTGTATCAGAGGCTTGATCTCCTCATTTCCTTCTCTAAGAATGCCAGTTGCATCTTTTAGCTTCACAATTATATTTTTCTTGCGCCTAGCTGATGCACTGTGCTGGAAATACACTGTATTGCGGTCCCCATACTTAAGGAAATCACTCCTACTCCGCTGCATATAGTACACTTCTTCCTGTTCCAACGCAAGTTCCAACTGCGTTGTTATTTCATGTTGGCGCCGAGTAGTATGCTCATCCATCGGTCTAGCTAATATACGGTCAAGCTGTTTCGTCAGGTCCCTGATTCTCTTACGAGGAGCCTTGAGTACATTTTTGTACCACTCATGCAGCTCATCATGTACTGCTGCAAGTCTTGCCAAGATCGGTGTATTTGGGGGTGAGTGTTCCCATGCCGTTGCCACCAAATCACCCACTGTTTCCTCCCTTAGCCATTTTCCTTCAAAGCGTTTTCGCCGTCTGCTAGTGCCGCTAGTAGGCAAAGTATACGTAGATGTGTCGATCATAATCGGCCTGTGATCCGAACCACCCATAGTAAGGTGGTGCACAACTGCATCAGGAAACATACCAGCCCATGCCATGTTCCCCACAGCTCTATCCAGTCTCTCTCTGATTCTCCCCCTCTTCCAAGTGAATTTTTTGCCAATATAACCAAGGTCTTCTAGCAAACAATCAGCCAAACAATCCCTAAACGCGGACATATATGATAAGGGTCTCACATTACCTCCCTCTTTCTCTGATGAAGACAAAATCTCATTTAGATCCCCTATCACAACCCAAGGCAGATTACCCTTGGCATGTAGATCACAGAAACGTTTCCATGTACGATTCTTATGTCTCCAAACCGGCTCACCATACATACCCGTTAACCTCCAGTCTGTACTAGGATCCGCTCCTTTGACCACAACATCAATAAAGTTGTAGTGATAATAATTCAGCTGCATATTAACATTGTTCTTGCACATCATGATCAAACCTTCATCCCTTCCATTGCTCGGTGAAACAAACTTACTATCAAAGCCAAGCTTCACACGCAATCTTTCCCCGCTCGAATCATTCAAGTGAGTCTCCAAGAGGAAAAGAACATCAGGACTATGCTGCCGTAGTAATTCCGACAGCGACTGAATTGCCGAGGGCGTCCCCAAACCTCGGCAATTCCATCTTAAGATTTTCATTGGTCCTGGCAGTCGCCCTCTCGGGCCGCCACCGATCCAGACAGATCATCTTCCATCTCAACTGTACCATCATCTCTTCTGTGACGTTTTTTCTCTTGGATCTTCAGAGGTGAGCTAGCATCAGTACTAGTAGTAGCCCTGGACTCAAAAGAACCCACTATATCTGAAACCTTCTCTCCTCCCATAAGGAGCAACTGCCCACTAGGGGCCTTCTCATTTGAAACTGCCAATCTCTTCCTAGCCATTCTCTCCGATGTTTCTCCTAAATTCTCACTGTTTTTTCCTTTGGCACATATACAGCGCCATTCCCCACTTGAGTATTGGGGACTTTTCTATCAGCATCCCCAGCTTGATGTTCTCCTCTGTTACCCCGACCCACTCCAGTACCATTATGTGCGCCCCTTCCATGCATAGAACTTGCACCAGGGGTGGCCACAAATTCACGGCGTGGTTGGAACCAGAACTCCTCTTGTGGCACCATCATAAAATCCCCATACTGGAACTTCAAGGGATCGTGCAGCCCATCTCCACACTGCTCTGCGACATGTGCAATTGTCCCGCAGTGAGCACAGAAATGGGGCATTTTTTCATACAACACTCGAAATTTCTGGGCAGGTTTCCTTGCCTCCACATTCCCTGAGACAAACCGCAGCAAAGGCTTCTCAATCTTGATTTTTATTCTCACTCTGACAAATTTCCCATACTCAACACCATTAAATCCTAGTTCAACCTCTAAGACCTCTCCCATCTTTGATGCTAGCATCTTCGCTACAGGCTCATTCCGAAGTAAATCTGGGAGACCCATAATTCTGATCCAAACACGAAGAGAGTCCAGTTGGAGACTCTCAGTATTCATTAGGCCATCATATTCCTCTATTATCACTGCTTGGTTTCGAAACAGCCAAGGACCTCCATGCATCGCCGTATTCCAATCTCCAAAGCACTGAAACTCAACCGTGAACATGTAATCATCAAGCGGCTTGAACTTCACTTCCTTTGCACACACCCAGGCCACCTGCATAGCTGTGTAGAAAGCAGTATGGCTAAACGGGGTCTTGACGCAAACCCTAAGAATCAGCACCCATCTCGTCTCCCGAGCTGGGGTACCGATCAAACCCGACAAATCCACACTGTCGTCTTCCTCCTCCGTAATCTCCAGTCTGTTCAAGAGACCATCCAAATTCCCCACAGGATCAGGTGCCCTTGCTTCCCCTGACGCCTCTGTTGCTGTCGATCCATTGATATTCGTTGTCCCCGCCGCCTCCGAGGTCATGCTTACCCCAAGCTCCGGCGGCCAGATGCCACCCGCTAGGAAACCTTGCCGGCAAAGGAGATGGCTAGAGGCCCTCTTCCTAGGTCGGCCATGGTGATTCCAGAGGAGTCGCCTCCGGACGAGAAAACCCTAGAGGTCTAGGGGAAAAAAACTTGCGATGCTTTGTAATCATATGGGCCACCACATTGGCTGAATACCATCCAATCTATTATCAAAACGAAACTTAGTGATCATATGGGCCACCAAATTGGCTGAACCCTTGATCCGGAAATCTTAAGATTAGATATAAGCTTGGAGATACTCATCCCTTCCTTCTTCAAATCCACCAGTGGTGACCTGTCAAAATTTTCATTTGCAAGGGTCGCAACCACAAATGCGCAGTTAGTCTTTAAAATTATAGGATTTTGAAGAGTGATACCTATATAAAGACCGGCAAGACAAGCCCGAAGCTCCACCCCCTCCACGCTTTTACAAAGCCCAAGAAATCCCAAGAGGATATGATGGCCCTCCTAGATGAGTCCCCGGCCACCACCCCCACACTCGCCGCACTAATGCTTCCCACAGAACTTGCATCGACATTGATCTTTATGTAATTCGAAGGAGAGGGGGGGTTGCCATATCACCTGATCTTCCAAAGGCTTAGGAGTAGTACTTAAACTAGACATCAAACTTTTACCTTTATTTTTCGAGTCCATCTCTGGATAAGAATGATAGGCGACGAAGGATGACCAATAATTTTGTGCATCTTGTCGAGGCTGACACGGATTCTTTCCCCTTACCAAAAATCAGGTCATTTCTCAAATGTCAGGCTCCCAAAATATGAATATAATTTGTTCACGCATAGTAGGTCTTAATTGATCCAAAAGAATAAGAAACCAATCAGCTCGGGTGTACTTAAAAAGCATCCTCCGCAGGCAAAACCCAAATATCTCTCATGGCCATGCACAGCGCAAGCCTATAGGGCACATGACTAGAGGATGAAAAGTGCTTTCATCTTTCACTCCACAAATAGAACATGTACAAAGAGTGGTTTCGTGGTGTAACTCTGTTTACCTGGACAACCGAGCTATTTGTAGCAACACGCCACACAAAAATACGGATTCTCTGAGGAACATTAGCCTTCAAAATAATATTCCAAATTTTCCTTTCCCCAACATTGCACCACTATATTGCCCCTCGTCTTCTTTATGATCCTTTAGATTAAGTGCAAACTTGTGTGCGCTTTTAACCGAGAACAAGCCATTGTTCTCAAAGTGCTAGGCAACAAAATCATCATCCCCTAGCGACTGAAATCACAAACTTAGGATCTCCTCCGCATCATGTGGATAAAATAGGTGCCTAATCAAATTCCCAATCCATCTCCTTGGTCCACTCAAAATCAGGTTAGATACCCATTTGATCCCGGTCCTATTCTTCTTTGCAATAACTTCAAGGCCTAAGGCTCTCAGGAGCCAATTATCTCTCCAAATATCAATATTAGCTCCATCACACACTCTCCAAATAACTCCAGCTTTAAGCAGATCCAATCCATGTAAGATACCCTAACAAGTGAGCGACGCCGATTGAGGAAAAGCAATACCAAGAATATGTCCCTGGGGGTAATATTTTGCCTTCATCACCTTGGCGCATAAGGAATCTAGGTTAACCACCAATCTCCATGCCTGCTTAGCGTCGATTTAGCATCCCTACTAGGTAAAATGTATGGCATGCTTGATGAACATGCATATCTATATGCCCTTTTGGACACCGATTTAGTCTTCATAAGGGTCGTTGTTGTGTAAATAGGAGGTTAAACCCTTCGTCAGGTGTTGCTTTTCTCAGACACAATTTAAACTCTTTATAAACCCATTACTAACCTGAAGTATGCCAAGTGCAGTTTTTATTCCTTGTCTACTAAAATCTCCAAGAGTGCAACACTTGAATAAGCAGACTCGTGTGATACTCTACTTGAATAAAGGATTATCAAAGATTCTCTATTTTTTGTCGATTAGTATCTTAATTAGATATGTTTACTGTAGTCATGGGTGGCATTATACAAATGTAATGTGCATATTTACCACCAAAGTAAAAAATGCTTCTTACTCATCCCATTTTGGTTATGTTTGTTATGTTCCGCTATCATTTTGAACATGCCTTGAGTAATAATGGTTGATGATGCATTGGTTTTGCTAAAAAGTCATATGTGATAATAAGTGTTGAACCAGCTCTGCTTGTATGTTTATTTCCAGCATTTGGTCTACTTTTTATAAAGATTTATACCCCAATGCATGCAGTTGTTGGGAACGTGGAAAAGTGATGGCGACAACATATGATTGACTTCATGTTGGTGGTGCTTTAATTTTTTCCATTATTTGCATCTACAATGTTTTTTGTCCCCTCAACAATTGCCTGTACTATGTAATGGCAATTTCATCTTCGTCATCTATTGTCCCCGGTTTCCTCAAAGAAAGGGCCATTCATGATTTTCTTGGGTGGGCTTTTGAGTACCTTCATCAATGTAAAACCTCAAGGGAGGAAGTGGTGGTTCTTAAGTCCGATTTTGAGAAGGCCTTTGACACGATTGAGCATAAGACCATTTTAGAAATCCTAAGGGCAAAAGGTTCTGGCAAGAAATGGATTGGCTGGATACATGCATAGCTAAGGTATGTTCTTCCTTTGTGATGCTTAATGGGGTGCCTGGGAAAAGGTTTAACTACAGAAGTAGTGCGAGACAGGGAGATCCTCTTTCTTCTCTGTTGTTGGTGTTAGCTGTTGACATGCTTTAGTCCTTCCTTAATAAGGCCATGACCTAGGCTCTCATTTCTCCAGCTCTTCTTGTATAGTCATGTACTAATTTGCCTATCGCACAATATGCTGATAACACCTTGGTTCTAATGAAGGCTAATGCTAGCCAACTTTTTTTTGCCTTAAGGCTCTTTTGAATACTTTTGCTTCTGCAACTGGGCTCAAAGTTAACTACAATAAGTCAAATCGCGTTCCTATTAATATTGTTGAAGAAAGAGTGGAATTGTTCATCAATATCCTAAACTACAAACGAGGGCACTTTCCTCTTACTTACCCGGGGATGCCCCTTGGACTGACCAAACCTACTATTGAGTAGTGCCTCCCTCTGGTGAATAGAGTGGCCAAGAAACTAGTGGGCGCTGCTTCTTTCATGGCTATGGCTGGAAGATTGCTCCTGGTAAAATCAGTTCTTGCTTCATTCACAATATTTTTCATGGGCTGCATTGATGTTCATGTGACAATTAAACATCAGGTTATCAAATATCTGAGGCATTGTCTTTGGAGAGGCCCTGACCTAGAAGACCATAAACCTGTCATGGTGGCTTGGAAAACGGTTTGTGGACCAAAGGATCAGGGGGTTTAGGTGTGCTGGACATGTTTGTACGGAAGAAAGCTTTGCTCATGAAGAATCTGCATAAATTCTATAACAGAGCTAATATCCCCTGGGTCTACTTAATTTGGGAATCCTATACAGTAATGGAAGGCTCCCTGGAACTCATGTGGAAGGATCTTTTTGGTGGAAGGCAAATTTGGGCCTGGTTGATAACTTTAAATCCCTTGCCAGGTGTCATGTGGGGAATGGAAGGAGTGTATTCTTTTGGTCTGACCCTTGGCATACTGGGTGTCTTCAAGTTATTTTGCCAATGATCGATGGCTCACAGACCATAAGTTGCTTCAGCATGAGTATCTGGAAGAACATTTTCACTTACCACTTTCTACTCAATTTTTTGGTGAATTTACTCAAATGGAAGACTTGTGTGACTCCCTCTAAAATTCCGAGCTTAGGGAGAACACATATATGTGGAGCTATATCTAGGGCAGTGGGGTGTTTATGTTGCCCAAGCATATAGAGTGATGTTGCTTTGCAAGTAGTACCACCTCAATTTAAATGGATTTGGAAGTACTCCAAACAGTCCAAACATAAGGTTTTCTTTTGGATGCTCCTAGATGATAGATCAAATACCAGGAATTTGCTTTGAAGGAAAACTTTTCACCTAGATTCATATAATTGTGCCACACTTTCTTGTATGCAAGAGGAGACACTACAACATCTGTTTTGGACCTGCCCCTTTCTTGACTAGTGTTTGGATTATGCTTGCCGTACTAGATCTCATAACATGTTTGTCCTTGAAGAAATTGCAGATGTGAAGCAAAAAATTCAGGTGACATTTTTCATGGAAGTCGTCATCCCGGCTTCTTGGTATTTATGGATCACTAGGAGATACTTATCTCTATGAGCTCAATCTCTTAAAACATAGGATTAAGAGAAAATTTGATGTGTTGTTCAATGCTTGGTTTGCACAATTGATGTATTTTTGTTTTGTTTTCTTTTTCTTTTTAGGTGTATCCTTTCTTTTTTGTTTTTTCTTTCTTTCTCTGGCCCAGCTCAACATTTTAGACTTTTTGTGCTACTTTATTTAATTAATTAATAAAAATTGCTATGGGGGTTTACCCTATTGTGCATAGTCAAATAATGGCAAATGTGTACCTTCTTGATAAACATTGATGTCAATTTTTTATTTTCTTGTATTTTATAAACAGGAGCATGACAAGTTATTTTTTCCCCTGAAATTGCCATGTGGTTTCCCCCTCATTGGAAGTCTTGTTTCGTTATGTTCATGTCAAATGTGCCTTGTTGGGGAACGTAGCATGTAATTAGTTTCAAAAATTTCCTACGCTCATGCAAGATCTATCTAGGAGATGCATAACAACGAGAGGGGGAGAGTGTGTCCACGTACCCTCGTAGACTAAAAGAGGAAGCGCTAGCTTAATGCGATTGATATAGTCGAACGTCTTTTCGATTCAGCCGATCAAGCATCGAACGTACGACACCTCCGAGTTCGGCACACGTTCAGCTCGATGACGTCCCTTGAACTCTTGATCCAGCAAAGTGTTGAGGGAGAGTTTCGTCAGCACGACGGCATGGTGACGGTGATGGCGAAGTGATCTGCTCAGGGCTTCGCCTAAGCACTACAACGATATGACCGGAGGAGTAAACGGTGGAGGGGGCGCCGCACACGGCTAAGAATAATTGGTGTGTCCTAGAGGCGCCCCTTCCCCCGTATATAAAGGAGGGAGAGGGGAGGAGGCCGGCCTAGGGGCGCCCTGATACGTCTCCAACATATCTATAATTTTTGATTGTTCCATGCTATTATATTATCCATCTAGGATGTTTTATATGCATTTATATGCCATTTTATATGATTTTGGGACTACCTATTAACCTAGAACCCAGTGCCAGTTTCTGTTTTTTCCTTGTCTTTGAGTTTTACAGAAAAGGAATACCAAACGGAGTCCAATTGACGTGCCATTTTTTGATATTTTTTATGGACCAAAAGAAGCCCCTAGAGTAAAAGAGTTGGGCCAGAAGAGTCCCAAGCCATCCATGAGGGTGGGGGGCGCGCCCTACCCCCTGGGCGCGTTCCCCTATCTCGTAGACAACTCGGAGACCCCCCTGACGTGAGACCTACGCCAAAAATTCCTATAAATACAGAAACCTCCAGAAAATAACCTAGATAGGGAGTTCCGCCGCAAGCCTCTGTAGCCACCAAAAACCAATTGGGGCCCTGTTGCGGCACCCTGCCGGAGGGGGGATCCATCACCGGTGGCCATCTTCATCATCTCGGCACTCTTCATGATGAGGAGGGAGTAGTTCACCCTCGGGGCTGAGGGTATGTACCAGTAGCTATGTGTTTGATCTCTCTCTCTCTCTTTATCGTGTTCTTGATATGGCACGATCTTGATGTACCGTGAGCTTTGCTATTATAGTTGGATCTTATGATGTTTCTCCCCCTCTATCTCCTTGTGATGAATTGAGTTTTCCCCTTTGAAGTTATCTTATCGGATTGAGTCTTTAAGGATTTGAGAACACTTGATGTATGTCTTGCATGTGCTTATCTGTGGTGACAATGGGATATTCACATGATCCACTTGATGTATGTTTTGGTGATCAACTTGCAAGTTCTGTGACCTTGTGAACTTATGCATAGGGGTTGGCACACGTTTTTCGTCTTGACTCTCCGGTAAAACTTTGGGGCACTCTTTGAAGTTCTTTGTGTTGGTTGAATAGATGAATCTGAGATTGTGTGATGCATATCGTATAATCATACCCGCGGATACTTGAGGTGACATTGGAGTATCTAGATGACATTAGGGTTTTGGTTGATTTGTGTCTTAAGGTGTTATTTTACTACGAACTCTAGGGTTGTTTGTGACACTTATAGGAATAGCCCAATAGATTGATCGAAAAGAATAACTTTGAGGTGGTTTCGTACCCTATAATAATCTCTTCGTTTGTTCTCTGCTATTAGTGACTTTGGAGTGACTCTTTGTTGCATGTTGAGGGATTGTTATATGGTCCAATTATGTTATTATTGTTGAGAGAACTTGCACTAGTGAAAGTATGAACCCTAGGCCTTGTTTCGAAGCATTGCAATACCGTTTGTGCTCACTTTTATCATTAGTTACCTTGCTGTTTTTATATTTTTCAGATTACAAAAACCTATATCTAATATCCATATTGCACTTGTATCACCATCTCTTCGCCGAACTAGTGCACCTATACAATTTACCATTGTATTGGGTGTGTTGGGGACACAAGAGACTCTTTGCTATTTGGTTGCAGGGTTGTTTGAGCGAGACCATCTTCATCCTACGCCTCCCACGGATTGGTAAACATGAGGTCATCCACTTGAGGAAAATTTGCTACTGTCCTACAAACCTCTGCACTTGGAGGCCCAACAATGTCTACAAGAAGAAGGTTGTATAGTAGACATCAAGCTCATTTCTGGCGCCGTTGCCGAGGAGGTTAGCGCTTGAAGGTATATCTTTAGATCTTGCAATCAAATCTTTTTGTTTCTTGTTTTATCACTAGTTTAGTCTATAAAAGAAAACTACAAAAAATGGAATTGAGGTTGCCTCATATGCTTCATCTTTTTAATATCTTTCATGAAAATAAGGATTCCGATAATTGTGCAAAAGTGCTAGAAGAAGATTGCATTAAAATGTTTGGCACTAAATATTTGGATGATGAGCATGATTGCAATGTTGTTAGTATGAATTCTTTGAATATCCATGATGCTAATGATATGCGAAGCCACAAGATTGGGTATGCTATGTTTGATGAAGATGATATTTTTTGTCCCCCAAATTTTGATGATCAAATTTATTATGATGAAAGCATCCCTCCTATCTATGATGATTATTGTGATGACACATATGCTATAAAGAATAATGATATCCATGAAACTTATCATCATGATTTTAACTTTCAATTGGATTATGCCTCACATGATAGTTATTTTGTTGAGTTTGCTCCCACTACTATTCATGAGAAGAAATTTGCTTATGTGGAGAGTAATAAAAATTCTATGCTTGTAGATCATGAAAATAATGCTTTATGTGATGTTTATATTGTTAAATTCATTCATGATGCTACTGAAAATTATTATGAGAGATGAACATATGCTTTTACATATTGCCATAATATCAAGTTTCCTCTCTATGTGTTGAAAATCTTGAAGTAATGCTTGCTTTACCTTCCTATGCAAGTTGATTCTGTTTCCCATAAGTTGTTTGCTCACAAAATCCCTATGCATAGGAAGTGGGTTAGACTTAAATGTGCTTGTCATATGCTCATGATGCTCCCATTATGTTTCAATTCTTATCTTTCATGTGAGCATCATTGAAATCATCATGCCTAGCTAAAAAGGCAATAAAGAAAAGCGCTTGTTGGGAGACAACCCAACATTTATACCTACTATTTTTGTGTGTTCACATGATTATGCTACTGTAGTAATCATGTTTTATAGCTTTTGTTTCAATAAAGTGCCAAGTAAGACCTTTGGGATGGCTTAGGCTTATAGTTGATTTGATCCTGCTGAAAAACAGAAACTTTTGCACCCAGGAGATTAGTTTTCATTTTTAACACAAGCGCGATAAAATACTGATTATTTTTGCACATGATTAATAAACAAATATCTTAGGACTTCCTAATTTATCAGGATTTTTGGAGTTACATAAGTATTCGGGAGTAACATATTACTACAGACTGTTCTGTTTTTGACAGATTTTGTTTTTCGTGTGTTGTTTGCTTATTTTGATGAATCTATGAGTAGTATCGGGGGGTATGAACCATAGAGAAGTTGGAATACAGTAGGTTTTACACCAATATGAATTTAGAATGAGTTCACAACAGTACCAAAAGTGGTGATTTATTTTCTTATACTAACGGATCTTACGAATTTTCTGTTGAGTTTTGTGTTGTGAAGTTTTCAAGTTTTGGGTAAAGATTCGATGGACTATGGAATAAGGAGTGGAAAGAGCCTAAGCTTGGGGATGCCCAAGGCACCCCAAGGTAATATTCAAGGACAACCAAGAGCCTAAGATTGGGGATGCCTCGGAAGGCATCCCCTCTTTCGTCTTCGTCTATCAGTAACTTCACTTGAGGCTATATTTTTATTCACCACATGCTATGTGTTTTGCTTGGAGCGTCATTTTATTTTATTTTGTTTTGCTTGATGTTTGAATAATATCCCAAGATCTGAAATTATTAAATGTTAGAGAGTCTTCACATAGTTACATAATTATTCAACTACTCATTGATCTTCACTTATATCTTTTGGAGTAGTTTGTCGTTTGCTCTAGTGCTTCACTTATATCTTTTTAGAGCACGGCGGTGGTTTTATTTTGAAGAAATAGATGAACTCTCATGCTTCACTTATATTATTTTGAGAGTCTTTTAGAACAACATGGTAATTTTCTTTGGTTATAAAATTTGTCCTAATATGATGGGCATCCAAGATGGGTATAATAAAAACATTCATATAAAGTGCGTTGAATAGTAGCAGAAGTTTGATACTTGATGATTGTTTTTGAGACATGAGGATGGTGATATTAGAGTCATGATAGTTGAGTAATTGTGAATTTGAGAAATACTTGTGTTGAGGTTTGCAAGTCCCGTAGCATGCACGTATGGTAACCTTGTGTAACAAACTTGAAGCATGAGGTATTTCTTTGATTTGTCTTCCTTATGAGTGGCGGTCGGGGACGAGCGATGGTCTTTTCCTACCAATCTATCCCCCTAGGAGCATGCACATAGTGCTTGGGTTTTGATGACTTGTAGATTTTTGCAATAAGTATGCGTGTTCTTTATGACTAATGTTGGGTCTAGGGATTATACGCACTCTCACCCTTCCACCATTGCTAGCCTCTCTAGTATCGTGCAACTTTCGCTGGTACCATAAACCCACCATTTACCTTCCTCAAAACAGCCACCATACCTACCTATTATGGCATTTCCATATCCATTCCGAGATATATTGCCATGCAACTTTCCACCGTTCCGTCTATTATGACACGCTCCATCATTGTCATATTGCCTTGCATGGTCATGTAGTTGACATCGTATTTGTGGCAAAGCCACCATTCATAATTTTTTCATACATGTCACTCTTGATTCATTGCACATCCCGGTACACCGCCAGAGGCACGCATATAGACTCATATTTTGTTCTAAGTATCGAGTTGTAATCCGTGAGTTGTAAATAAATAGAAGTGTGATGATCATCATCATTAGAGCATTGTCCCGTGTGAGGAAAAAAAGAAAGGCCAAAAAGCCAATGGAAAAAAGAGGCCAAAGAAGCCAAACAGAAAAAAGAGAAAAAGAGAGAAGGGACAATGCTACTATCCTTTTTCCACACTTGTGCTTCAAAGTAGCACCATGATTTTCATGGTAGAGTCTCTTATTTTGTCACTTTCATATACTAGTGGGAAATTTTCATTATGGAACTTGGCTTGTATATTCCAATGATGAGCTTCCTCAAATGCCCTAGATCTTCGTGAGCAAGCAAGTTGGATGCACACTGAGGGAGTCCTGGATTAGGGGGTCTCCGGACAGCCGGACTATATCCTTTGGCCGGACTGTGGGACTATGAAGATACAAGATTGAAGACTTCGTCTTGTGTCCGGATGGGACTCTACTTGACATGGAAGGCAAGCTAGGCAGTACGGATATGGATATCTCCTCCTTTGTAACCAACCTTGTGTAACCCTAACCCTCTCTGGTGTCTATATAAACCGGAGGGTTTTAGTCCGTAGGACAACATACAACCATACCATAGGCTAGCTTCTAGGGTTTAGCCTCTCCGATCTCGTGGTAGATCAACTCTTGTAATACTCATATCATCAAGAAGAAATCAAGCAGGACATAGGGTTTTACCTCCATCAAGAGGGCCCGAATCTGGGTAAAACATCGTGTCCCCTGCCACCTGTTACCATCCTCCTAGACGCACAGTTCGGGACCCCCTACCCGAGATCCACCGGTTTTGACACCGACACGCACCCACTTAGTTTCTTTTGCTGAGTTTTCATACATTTATAGCTCTAGTGTATCCGTTGCATGGCAATCCCTACTCACTCACATTGATATCTATTGATGGGCATCTTGATAGGTGGGAACCCGATGAACGAGTTCACGCCCGAGGGTGGCCCGATCTTCACGTCGTAGGATCGAATCGGGAGGGATAACTAGCTGCAAGCAGCCGGGATAACTAGCTTTATACCTGCCAAGGTTGGATGCAACCCGTACATTGGGGATGGCTGACCGAAGCTACAAGAACTCCAACCCGCTATCCAAACAATCACAGAACCAAAAACTGGGACTAATCGACACAAAACGCCCGGAACCGTAGAACACGAACTAGGGGGAACCAGAGGCTCCTTTTCGCGAATCCGAATGAACTCACAAGAGCGAAGGTAGCAAGATCTCTCGAATCTCTCTAGCAGTCTTGCTGCATAAGCTTGTAGCTGAATGGTTTCACCAAAAGGTCCTCTAGATGATGGGGGAGATGGGGTTTTATAGCAGGGACAACCCCCCTTAGCTAGGTGGGAAAATGGTTTCAAAAGTAAGAAGGTTTGCATGGCTTTCTTGGGTGAATAAGCATTCAACTTTGGGATTTGTTGCAGAGCTCCTCGGGAATTCGCGAAGTCTTGACAGCCTGGACACCTTCCACGAGAATGACTAGAACTTTTGACTCACAACTCCAAATGATGTGAGGTTTTTGCATTGGAAAGATAATTTGATGTAGCTTATGTTGATGTACCCATATGGCCCCTTATCTCCATCACATGGGTGTTCCACACCAAAACATCAGAGGTAAAAACTTGACAGCATCAGCTTCACTTGCAACTTGTTTTCTCCAAACTTGTTCCTCCAAAGCGGTTGCTTCAAGAGCTCATAGGTTGTTGGATTGCTTCCATGTTATACCTAAGTTCAACCAACAACAATGGAGATGAAAGCATAGTTGTGTCATCAAGGTTACAAGGTAAACTTAAGTTAGCATTCACCTGATCACTTATTTGTTTGGCGCGACTTCTTGTGATTGGACCTATAATTGTTGGAGACTTGTCGATGGTTGTGGTGTCCTCATCACAGCTCCATAGCCCTTTGATACGCCTAGTTGATGTGAGACCATCTTCCTCCTTTTTGTCTTCTCCACAACGACCACTCTATTCCACCTATAGTCACTACAAAAAAATACACTTCCGTGATGATACGTGTTTGTCACAGTAGGTTGCTTTTTTGTCAGGCATGTACATCCATGAAAAATTTATGACAGAATCAAGATAGTCATACCTGTGCTGTCGTAGAAGTGTTCCATGACATTACCAAAATTATCATCACGGAAATGTCCACTTCCATGACGATAAATCGCGCGTCACAGAAGTGCTTTCGTCAAGGGTGACCGACACGTGGCATCCACCGTAATGGAACGCCGTTAAGCTATCGGGTCGGGTTATGGATCCGATAACCCATTAACAGCCCCGACCAATGGGAAATTTCCATGTGTAAAATTCTTATTGGCCGGACGAAACACGTGTCAGCTTGTCAGTGGGTCAGATAGGTGCCTATGATATGTCGACATGTGGCACGGCCCAACAGTGGCCCATTCCGGTGAAATAGGCCAGCCCAGTAAAAATTAGAAGGTCGGCCCATATAAGGCCTACTTGTGTCAGGTCCATTTAAGCCCACGGCCCATACGAGATGTGCCAATTCGGCCCGTTAAAGATTTGACACCATTGCAGCCCATCGTCAGTTCGAGCCCGTTAACAGCCCGCTATATACTTGGGCTCAATATCGGCACGATGAGATTTCGGCCTGTTAACGGCCCATTTAATGGATGGGCCAATTTTCAGGATGTACATCTTTCGGCCTTTTAGCGACCCATTTAAATGTAGGGCTAATTTCTGGCCCGGTGTGTCTTTCAGCCTGTTGACGGCCCATAAATCTGATGGGCCATTTGTAGTCGGACCTGAGTTTCGGCCTTTTAGTGGCCCATTTAAGTGTTGGGCCAATTTCTGGCCCGGTATCACTTTCAGCCTATTGACGACCCATAAATCAGTTGGGCCAATTGTAGTCGGATCTGAGTTTTGGCCTTTTAGCGACCCATTTAAGTGTTGGGCCAATTCCTGGCCCTGTGTGCCTTTCCGCCTGTTAACGGACCATAAATGAGTTGGGCCATTTGTAGTCGGACCTTAGTTTTGCCCTCTTAATGGCCCATGCCCTTCATGGTCCAATACCAGCCCGGTTTCTCTTTTGGCCTGCTAAAGGCCCACAACACAGTTGGGCCGTTTACAATACGACCTGACTTTCGGCCTCTTAGCGGCCCATGCTCTTCATGGTCCAATACAAGCCCGCTGTCTCTTTCGGCCTGCTAAAGGCCTACAGTATAGTTGGGCCATATGTAGCCCAAACTTAGTAACGGCCTATTAACGGCCCATGAAATAAATTGGGGCCACCTGTTACCCGCTTCGATGTCGGTCTGTTAACGACCCGGGAGGTAAGAGGTCGACCATTAACTTTCGGCCTACTAACGGCCCATTAACTCAATGGGCCCACTAAAGTTCGTTCATGTCTTTAGGCCAAATTAGATAATTTGATGCCATTACGACGAGAAAAGGTACGACATACAGGGAATAACGTTGCACATCCAGAATATATTACAGGAAATTACATCCACTGGGCAATCAAAGATTGATTCCAGTGCAAATAAATGAGCAGAACCTAACCATCTACAACATCACAATCTGCAACCTCAGCACAGATGACGCCCATAAGCATGTGGGCAAGTTCTTGCTGCTTTGCCACACTATCTCTGAAAACATTGATCAGTTGTTGTGTCGCACGACTCTGCACCTCTGATTCATCCACCATTTCCATCATTGCTTCAGCCATTAATTGGTTCACAAACATACATTTATTCTGTTGCATTCGAGACAGAGGATACTGAACAGATTCAGATGGTGATTTTGGCAGGCTTGTATTATTGATTGTGAAGAGTGTCTTGACCACTACATCATAACGTAAATTAGGACGGGAACCAAACAGATTAATCATGAGTTATTGCCATATTACCTGGCCTAGATTTACTGGAAAGAAACAATGAGGTTGCCTTGCTGTTTTCAGAGTTTGTCTTCTTATCTTCAGCAGCCTGCACAAAATTAGCACACTAGCATTGCTATCATTGGCCAAGTCAGATAATAGGAAAGCAACATTGACACAATGAACGTTTGGGCAACTAGCCTACACCAAATTAACACAATATGGCACAACTATCATCAGCCAGGTAAGGTAATACGAAAGCAACATTGACACAATGAATGCATGGGCAACCAGAGAAGCACTACAATTTAGTAATGTGCGTGATATGAGATAGCTTATTCATGCAGCTCAGTACGCAAAACTACCAGGCAGTTTTCCTTACAAAAATCAACATTGCCGCCTTTAACATTTTGCTACAACTAATTTTAGATCAGATAAAAGTTAGATTCATGCCGATTAACAAAATACATGCTGATGTAAAAATATAGTGATATACAACAGGTACTTACATCAACACTGGAGCACAGAGAATTCCCGCAAGATATTTTCCTCGAATACGACCCCAATGGAGGAAGTCTTGTATTGTTTAACCTTATTTTCTAAAAGGCAGACGGGTAAGAAACATGTAGAAAATATGATCAGAATGCTATAAAATTTCATGATGCGACGATACGCACCCGCTTCTTAGAATGGAGTTGACATTCTTTTGCTGGACTGGAGCGGACTAGTTCTTTGGCCACTGGAATCTTCTTATTATCAGTGGGAGTTGGGTTTCTCTGTGCTGGAGCAGTATCTATGAAAAATGGAGTTGGGTTATTATCTCCTGGCGTTTGGATCTTTTGCAAAGACCTGGTTTGTAACCCTTCAGATTCTAACATAGCCGTCTTCCCCTTGCATGCCTTATATAGAAGAATGGTGATTCAGTTATAAAACATGCTACAACAGAGATGGAATAGGTACTGAAGAATAGAAAGGCATGACATATTGACATGTATTCACTCCATCCGGAAATAAATGGATGGGTCTAGGCGTATTTCAGTTCTAGATACATCCAGTTTTATCCATTTTTGCGACATTTAATCCGGACGGAGGGAGTATGATGTAAGAGCTAGGGATACAACAAGACAACACAGTAAAAAAAACACTAAAAAACCCACTGCAGAACCAAAGTATTCAAACCCACTGATATGAGATAGTACACTCATGCAGCTCAGGATGCAAAACTACCAGGCAGTTTTCCTTGCAAAAATCAACATTGTGGCCTTTAATCATACATTTTGCTACAACTATATTTAGATCAGATAAAGCTTGGATTCACGCTGATTAACAAAATACATGCTGATGTAAAAATATAGTGGTATACAACAGGTACTTACATCTACATTGGAGCACAGAGAATTCCTGTACGAATCTTTCCTCATAAACGATACCATTGCAGAAAATCTTCTATCTGTTAAGCTTATTTTCTAAAAGAGAGATGGGTAAGAAACATGTAGAAAATATGATCAACATGCTATAAAATTTCATGATGCAAGGATACAGACACGCTTCTTAGAATTGAGTTGACATATTTTTGCTGGACTGGAGCGGACTAGTTCTTTGGCCACTGGAATCTGCTTATTATCAGTAGGAGTTGGGTTTCTCTGTGCTGGAGCAGTATCTATAAAAACTGTAGTTGGTTTATTATCTCCTGGCGTTTGGATCTTTTGCAAAGGCCTTGTTTGTAACCCTTCAGATTCTAACATAGTCGTCTTCCCCTTGCATGCCTTGTATAGAAGAATGGTGCTTTAATTATAAAACATGCAGCGGCAGAGAGATGGAATAGGTACCGAAGAATAGAAAGGCATGACATATTGACATGTATTCCCTCCATCCGGAAAAAAATGGATGGGTCTAGGCGTATTTCAGTTCTTGATACATCCTTTTTTATCCATTTCGGCAACATGTAATCCAGACGGAGGGAGTATGGTGTAAGAGCTAGGGATACGACAGGACAACACAGCAAAAAAAACACTAGTTGAATGTAAAACTATATGCTAGCGGAATGTAAAATAGGAAGGCATGACATATTTACATGCATGATCAGCATGCTAAGCATATGGCATTGCAACAGAGTAGATACACTCCAGGACATTATATGCATCTTGTACCCATATCACAGGCCAAGTTAGAGCAAGGACCTTGTGGGGTGAAGAGGATTCATCATATTTCTGCAAGTCTTCTGAAGAACTGCCTTTACATGTTCCATCATATTGGGTATCATTGACATCAAGTTTATTGGCCTTTACATTGCTCCGTGAGGTTCTTGTGGATATATAAGTGTGTGCAATTATAGCTGACATGCATGGAAGACAACTAGTAGTTAGATTTATGTAATGAGTGCCTGTAGGAGACGACATAAATAGTAGGACTGGGGTTAACTAGCAGCAACAGGTCTCATAAACTAAAGGGAGAACACAGATGAAAGCTATAGAATATGTATCGTTTGTACACGAGATTAACTAGATGGCACACAAAAGTATTAAAGAACAACATAGGAAGTACTAGAAGTGGTATAATACTATAATCACCAGCCTGTGGGATAGCATTGGCTGATGGATGATAACTATGGATCAGTGTTACCTAAAGAACAAGTATCTTAGCTGAACTATGGAACCGCGTTAACTCCTGAACAAGACCCGTAAGAGATCAGCATGAATATACAGTGAAATATGATGATATATTTTCCATGCTTAGATGAATAACAAAGCCATAAATGTTGCACACAAGTAAGATGAGGGTACAACTTATCGGGCTGCCATCCATAGGAGTGAGCATCATGTGCTGACTTATCGATGGCCCTGCAGTTGTTGTGGCTGTGCATGTCGGGCACGCGCATTCGATGCAGGGAACTGTTGAGTGGGGACTATAGCTCCCTTCTGGTGTATGCTTCCCTTGTTGGAGCAGCTGCGGTGAGTCGGAAGACGGTGTGTCTGAAGATGTAGATAACGCATAATGTTAAGAACGACATATCTCTTTGATCTGAAGAAATACACTAAGAGATGAATAGCAAGGTACGAGAGTGGTCACACGTTTGTTGACTGAAGACTAAATTGGGGTCACACGATTTTATTTTATTTTGGTACTGTCCGATCTACGCCGGATGGCTGGCCGTCTTGTGCCTCCCGGCTGACACTGTTCGGAATCTTCCCCGAAGAGCCAGCGACCAATGGCAGAGCAGCCTGCCTCCGTCGTCCGTGGCCCCGGCCAAAACCCCGCTCCCCGCCCCACCGCACTGCCGTGGCTGCGCTGCCCCCGGGCCAATCCACAAAGACTCCCCGTCATCCAGACCCGGCGGTGACAGTACCTTCAACCCACGCAACTCTAAAAGATAGCCATCTAAGCGCTGCTTCCCCGACGGACTTGCGGCACCGCACCCTTATGTTAGGCACCAGCCAACCGGCAGCCTAGGAGCTCCGCCGCCTCGAGGGGTGCTGCTTCCCATTGCAAATCGATTGGCCCAGAAAAAAAATTCAGACAACTGATGCCTTAATAAAGTGATTTGAGATGAGGGTGTGACCTATCTGGCGGCATGGTGAAGTAGACATGTCCAGCTGCCGAGTCGGTGAGGCCGGCGTGGTTGCGGTGGCGACCGGCGGCAGGGAAAGAGTGATGTCGCGACGGTCGACGGGTACGCCGAAGCAGCGCCGGGACTCTGGACGGATCCGAAGTAGGAGCCGCTCCGGCACCGTGAACAACAGCGGGGGTGAATCGGCTCCGGTACGGTTCACGCGGCCGTCGTCGAGGCAGCACCAGCAGCACGGAGTAAGAGGCACATGGCCCAGTGCACGACGGCAAATGGACAGTGTCTCCGGCATTAGGGAGGAGGGCGGCTGTGAAATTGGTGTGGTGGGGGCGCCATGGAGGTGGGGCTGAGGTTTCGCGGCTCGGGAGAAGGGAGCTTCCTGGGGAGAAGGTGATTTGGCGCCCACGAGGTATGAATGGGTGCGGGCGGGGGGGGGGGGGATTGGGAGGGGAGTGGAACCATGTCTTACGGACGCATTTGTCTGAAATGTGAGGGGGAGTTACAGTTCTACCCTTGCCTATAGGCTTCTCGGCTTGGGTATGTGTACTGAGGGTCAGGGATAGTAGAGTAACTTTGCTTCTCCCCAAATAGTGGGAGGGAGCGATTTCGGGCGAGGAGGGCGTGTTTTGAACTATAGTGGGCGCGAGCGATTTCGGGCGAGCAGAGCGTGTTTTGAAATAGTGGGCATGAGCTATTTCATGCGAGGAGAGCGTGTTTTGCCGACCATGGTTTATGCATTATTCGACACATGTCATTTCGGCCGAGGAGAAGGCGCGCTTGGATGAAGTTACGAACCTACCCACGATGTACAACGGGCCAATTGATGCGTGTCCCACATATGACGGTAATTTCGCGTCTCCCATTTATTTGCTCAAGCGAATTCCACCGAGCAGAGAGGATGTTTAACGGTTCGTTCAAATTTTGGGAGAACGAGCATCCATGTCTACCTTACCAAGTCGATTTGGATCAAATTTTGAAATATTAGCTTGCCACTTCTTTTTTAGATGGAGAGATGATGCTCGGGAGTAATGTGTTTTTACATGCTCATTGCTAGCGATTTACTACATGACAAATAGTTGACCCACTCAAAAACGCGAACCAAACCCAAAATGAAATATCTCGATTCAATGAAATAGCTCGTTCAGTAGGTCAAAATAGTGAACTAAATCCAAAATTGAACACCTCAATCGAGTAGCATGTTGTACAGTATTATAGTACTCCATGAACATGTTGAAAGTCAAATTAATGAACTTGTTTGATATACGCATATATCCGTTCATGTGTGGATTGCAGACAACATGTTCTCCAATTTAAATATTTGAATGCAAGTTTATATCGAAACATGGTTTATATCAGTCTTTGATGCATAAAACGCGACCTCTCCCTCTCCCGGACTCCTGTTCTCTCTCTCTCTCTCTCTCTCTCTCTCTCTCTCTCCCTCTCTCTCTCTCTCGCCGACAATCTTCAATTCTATCGCACGCATCCGACACAAAAACCTTGTTGGTCCCTCTCCCTTTTTCTCCATCTCTCTCTCTCTCTCTCTTTGTGTGTGCGTGTGGGGGTCTTTCTAGTTCGCATGCATATATACACCATCTATAGGTCTCTCTTGCACACTATGTATGATACTCTAGCTAGTCCAAGCTAGATATCTTGGGTGCACTCATCGTATGCACACAGATTCCTTGGCTCTTTGCCTGTAACTCTCTCACGCACCACTATGTCCTCTCGGAGCTCTTCCCCCCTCTCTCGAACTCTCCATCCACCAGGGTCACACATACACATGCATATCTCACTCGCACTCGATAGGCCCATCTAAAACTCTATCTCTCCCCCTCGTTCTCTCTCCATCTCACACGCGCGCACACACAATCTCACACCCAGCTAGCCAAGTATGATGGTCTCTCACTCAATTGTAGGCACACACAGTCCCCCCTATATGTATATGACTAGCTAATCTTAGTCTCCATCACAAACATGTGCATGGTCTATCTCGATTTCTCTCGGGGCATCTTTCTATCGCGCACGCACTCCCTCGATCTCCCACCCATATAGTCCCCTCATGATCTCGACGGGATCTCTCTATCACAAACACACCCTCTCTCCCTCCCCATGCGTCCATGCCATCCATGTGTCCCTCTCAACCTTTGTTCATTGTTGGCCAGACCTATATTGGACATGTGCTACAGGGGTGTATACCCATTTTGCACACTGTGTCCTGGTAAAGCAGGTTCAGGCTGCTGCCGCCATCCATAAGGACTCGAGTGAGGTGAAATCCGTCAATGATTTGGTCTAGGACCAGTGCGGCGAATCCACCATGACGGATACTAGTGGGGTGGTCCCTTCGATCGAAGGTGATCGGACAGGAGGACCATGGGTTGAACTTTGGGGCGACTGGCTCCAACGCATATACGTCCCTGAGCGCACGCTTCCGCTCCCTCTTGGGGATGTGTGTTGCGTATATCATGTTCACCGTCCGCACTTGTGGGGGGAACCTCTTCTGTCCTCCGGTGTTCGGCGGCCGGGGCTCCTCCTCGTCGTCGCTATGTAACCCCTTATCTTTGTTTTCGGCAATTAATTTGCCTTCCTGCTTGAATACCCAACAATCCCTATTGGTGTGGTTGGCTGGCTTGTTGGGGGTGCCATGTATTTGACACGAGCAATCGAGTATGCGGTCCAAACTGGATGGGCCCGAAATGCTTCTTTTAAAGGGCTTTTTCCGCTGACCGGATTTAGAGCCTTTGAATCCGGCATTGACTGCCATATCCTCGGTATTGTCGATGTTAATGCGGCGCTTATGCATACCTCAAGCTCAAGATTCCAGGACCTCGGGGGGTCATCACAGTCAATGGAAACATTGAGCGCTCTCTCCGCACGGAGGAGCACACTGCGGCCCTCGCAGCAGAAGCACAAAGCAGCCTCTTAAGGCAATCCACTAGTTCGGCGATTAAGGACCCGAACAGCTTCAACTGCGCCCGGAGTAATCGGCAACTGGACCGCCTGGCACATCCTGAGCTCGCATAGCAATGCGGCCCCCACCTCGGCCCCAGCCAAACGGCGAAATTCGTGCCACGCATACAGAATTACGCATTAAAAATACCATGGGAACAGGTGGGGAGGGGGGCACAACTATGGCACACCCCAATACGCGGCTTAAACCGCACTAGGGGCTTCCCGCTTTGTTATTTTTCTCTTTTAGGACATTAATCTCTGGAAACCCTGTCCGGCAGCATGATTGCCGAACACATGATGCAGCAACCAACGAGGCAGAAAGCTACATCACATCATGGAACTCCCAGGTGGATTACGATAATGAGTGAAATACTTGCTTTAATATTATTCCTTAGCTTGCCCTTGGAGGGGACATAGTCCTACTTTTGATTATCGCACTACCTGTATCATTCTGCTCTAACGCACGTTTTTTAATAAACAATGCATTGCATTAAGGCTTTTATTGCATTCTTCTTTATATATATATATATATCACTACTAGAAAAAGGGCTATAGATGGGATTGACACTAATGGCGCACCTGACAAGCGGTGCACCATTAGTATATACTAATGGTGCACCACCTTCTAATACGCCATTAGAGTTGAAACTACTAATGGCGCACCTGGCACAGGGTGCGCCATTAGTATCAATTTTTTTGAACTAGTGCGCCTGTCCAAACATACTGATGGCGCATCCAGACAAAGTGCGCCATTACTAGTTGTAACTAGTAATGGCGCACCTATCGGAAAGTGCACCACTAATGTTGTTTTTTTAATTATATTTTTATTCCCTTTTTTGCAAAACTACTAATGGCGCACTGTTCCACCGTGCGCCATTACTAGTTCAAACTAGTAATGGCGCACTGTGGGACAGTGCGCCATTAGTAATTTTTTTTGAAAAACTACTAATGGCGCACCACCAGAAGGTGCGCCATTAGTAACCTGGATTACTAATGGCGCATTTGGAGTTGGTGCGCCATTAGTAAGTGGGCAGCAACAAGATATTTTGGGGAGCCTCTCCTACCCACACTCACTTTCTCCCCACTTCATTCTCTCCACCTCCTCCTTGTCTCGGGTGCCTCCTCTTTTTCACCTCATTTCCACCATAGATTCATTCAATTTAAGTGGTCAAATTACCTTGTTTTGATAGGTAAGTAATGGGGGAAGCTATATTTATGTTGTTCTCCCTACAACAATGTGCACATGCACTTTTTATGGCCTAGCTAGATCTATGTATGTTCGTGGTGTTGCATATGTTTGTGGTGTTGCATATGTGTTTGTGTTTGGAGGTGTACCGGTATTTGAAATGCGATAGTTGCCAATATTTTGCCGGAATGTTGATTCATTTCCGTTTCGGCGAGAATTTTGGCATTAAGCATTCTTTTTGGTCCTATTTTTAGGGAAAGTCATGCCAAATTTTTTCTTGGTTCTAAAATATCGTTTTGCTCTACCCCGCAGGCGACCATGGTGCGCATGATGACCGAAGGCATCATGAATAGGTTTTTGAGGTCCGCGAAGGCCGAGATGCTTCAAAAGAACGAGACGGAGATAAGATGTCCGTGTCGAAGATGCAAGCTGAAGAGCCTTATTGCAGACCCGGAATCCGGGCAGGTGCGGGACCACCTGCTCTTGCGTGGTTTCATGGATGGCTATCGGTGGCAAGGTGATGAAGATGACTATGAAGTCGTCCATGGGGGCCGGGCAAGAAATGAGGAAGGGCAGCAAGACAACCACCGCGGCTCGGGCGGGCAAGAAGATGAAGAATCCCCAGGAGATGATCACGACGGTGATGCTGTACACAGTCATCATGTAGAAGATGCAGGACATGATGATGAGGAAGATGCCGGAGCAGACGACGGGCATGATCATGAAGATGATGATGCCGGCGGAGCAGACGACACTGGACCATCGATGGGCTGGGTGCAGGACCCTCATATTCAAGAGCTACTTCTCAAGCAGACGGATAACGCAAGAGCTGCCGCCCGAGAGAAAGTCAAGATGGATCAACTTGAGTTAGACGCGGTCACTCCATTGTATGAAGGATGCAGGCCCGAGGATACCCGCTTGAAAGTAACGCTCATGGCTCTGGAGATGAAGGTAAAACACAAAATGACCGACGCATGCTTCGACGAGAACATGTCATTCTGGCATGAACGTCTTCCCAAGGGGAACAAGTGCCCGACCAGTTTGGATGAGGCGAAGAAAATCGTGTGTCCTCTGGATTTACTGCACGTGAAATACCATGTGTGCATGAACAATTGCATCATTTATCGGGACAAGCACGCGGAGTCTACCATATGTCCGGTGTGCGGCGTCACTCGATACAAGAAGAGGAAGAAAGCTCCTCGAAAAGTGGTGTGGTACTTTCCGATCACTCCTCGTCTGCACCGGTATTTCGCGGACCCTAAGGTAGCAAAGCTCCTACATTGGCACGCAGATAGGGAGGAGAAGAAGCGAGAAGATGACGCAAATGATCCGGAGATAGATAAAAAAGACAAGATGCTGAGTCACCCTAAGGATGCGAGCCAGTGGCAAGCGTTGAACTTCGAAGACCCAGAATTTGGGAACGATCCAAGGAACATCGTGCTGGGCGCGAGCACCGATGGAGTCAATCCGTTTGGCAGCCAGAGAAGCACACATAGCACCTGGCCTGTGTTTGTGTGGATGTACAACCTTCCCCCCTGGTTGTGCATGAAGAGGAAGTACATTCACATGAGTATGCTAATTGAAGGACCGAAACAACCAGGGAACGACATCAATCGGTATCTGGGGCTGCTAAAAGAGGAGCTTGACACGCTGTGGAAAACGCCAGCCAATACGTGGGATGCCGCAGAGAAAGAATATTTCCCTATGAGAGCCGCGCTGCTCACGCCGGTGCACGACCATCTCAGTTACGGATATGTCGCGGGGCAGGTGGTCCATAGATTTTCTGGATGCGTCAGGTGCATGGATGACACAACGTATCGCCAGCTAGATAGAGATCCCGGGTCTTCGAAAACCATGTTCATGGGACATCGAAGGTGGCTTCGCGATGATGACCCGTGGAGAAAACGCAAGGATCTGTTCGATGGTGAAACCGAACCCCGAGGACGCCCGCGTACGAGGAGCGGCGAGGAAATAGACGAGCTGTTGAAAAATTGGAAAGACTGCCCACTACCGGGAAAGAAGCAAAAGGCGCCAGAGCCGGGAAAGAAGCGAAAGGTGCCAGAGCCGCTGCTGAAGGTATGGAAAACGAGGTCTGTTTTCTGGGACTTGCCGTACTGGAAGATCCACCGTGTGCCTCACAGCCTTGATGTCACGCATATCACGAAGAACGTGTGCGAGAGTCTGCTTGGTACCCTGCTCAACATGCCAGAGAGGACCAAAGATGGGCCGAAAGCAAGGGCAGACTTGAAATCAATGGGCATCAGGCAGGAGCTTCACACTATATATGATGATCATGATGATGATGATGATGAGGCGAAGCAGGAGACGGAAAGTCGTCGCAAAGGCAAGAAGGCCAAGAAGACCGGAAATGACTACCCTCCCGCGTGCTTCACTCTAAGTCAGGAGGAGATCGAGAAGTTTTTCACCTGCCTCGTAGGAGTAAAACTTCCTTACAGTTACACGGGGAAGATAAGCAGATACCTAGACCCAGCGAAGCAGAAGTTCAGCGGGATGAAGTCTCACGACTGTCACGTGCTGATGACGCAGATACTTCCAGTTGCAATCTGTGGGATCATGGACGCGCACGTCCGTGAAACCCTATTTCGCCTATGCAACTTTTTCGATGTCATCTCTCGGAAGTCTGTTGGCGTGAGGCAACTCAGAAGGCTACAGGAAGAGATCGTGGTGATACTATGCGAGCTTGAGATGTACTTCCCGCCCGCATTCTTCGACGTTATGGTGCATCTGCTGGTCCATATCGTGGACGATATCATCCAACTCGGGCCGATGTTCCTGCACAGCATGATGCCGTTCGAAAGGATGAATGGTGTCATCAAAGGATACGTTCGCAACATGTCACGTCCAGAGGGAAGCATAGCCAGGGGCTTTCTGACCGAAGAGTGCATCTCCTACTGCATGAATTATCTAGGCATCGAGAACCCCATTGGTCTGCCCGTCAACAGGCACCTCGGCAGGCTCGCTGGACGGGGTCACTGTGAGGGTCGTCGCGAAATGCATGTCGACTTCGAGGGTCGACTCGCCGACTTTGAAAGAGAAAACCTAGTCGCGCTACAACACATAGACGTGGTCAATCCTTGGGTGGTAGAGCACAAAACCTTTATTAAGAAGATGTACAATGACCGAGGCCAACAGAGGACGGACGGAGATATACTCAAAGAGCACAACTCATGTTTCACGCGTTGGTTCAAGCAGAAGCTTCTGTCGTACCCTTTACATGAGGATTCTTCCGCGGAAGAACAAATCATATTCGCCTTGTCACAGGGCGCCGAGCACAACCTGATGACCTATGAGGCGTACGATATCAACAGCTACACATTCTACACCGAGGCCAAGGACATGAAGAGCGATGGTTATCAGAACTCTGGGGTAACGATGGAATCCTACACCGGTAACGACAAGGACAGATACTACGGAAGGATGGAGGAGATCTGGGAGCTGAGCTACACTGGAGAGAAGGTCCCGATGTTCCGTGTCAGATGGGCCAAGAGCATCCTAAAAGAAGACCGGTATTTCACCACCATGGTTATACCCGAAGCCAAATCCAAGACCGCGGGCGCAAACGTCACCGCGAAAAATGAGCCATGGGTACTGGCTTCCCAAGTGGACGAATGCTTCTTCATTACCGACCCGTCAAATCCCAGTCGTGTTGTTGTGATGAGAGGCAAAAGGAAGATCATCGGAATGGATGGAGTAGCCAATGAGAAAGACTTCGACAAGTACGGCGACCCGAGGATCGAACATGACGACGATGATGAAGTAGCAGCATACACCACAAGAAGAAGCAGGACCACCCTACCTAAAGGACGTCCGTTCCACAGAAGAACTCCATTTGCGAAAAAGAAGGGCAAGAAGATTGTGAACAGATAGCTAGCTAAGATCGATTGTATTTAAATCGTAGCCTTCATTTCTCGATTGTATTTCATGGGCACTTTTTGAACTATCATGTATATTTTTAAATTTCATGGACACTCGATCTCGATCCCCCTCCATCTCGATCGCTATCCCACCTCGCCAGATCCGGTCCCCCTTGCCGTCGAGCACCCCCCGGTCCACCGGCCGCCGCCGCCGACCCCCCGCACCCTCGATTCCCCTACTCAACCGCCGCCGCCGACCCCCCGCGCCCCTCCCCTACTCAACTGCCGCCGCCGACCCCCCACACCCCTTGCACCCTCCCCCGCTCCACCGGCATTACTGTTTGATGATATTTAAAAAAATTATTACTGTCTTATAAAAAATATATTAATGTTATGATTTAAACAAGTTTGAACATATTTAAACACAAATAAGTAGAAATAAAAAAAAATACTAATGGCGCACCACGGTGAGGTGCGCCATTAGTATGGATATACTTATGGCACACCGAGGGGTGGTGCGCCATTAGTATTATGCCATTGCTATAAGAAAAAAACTACTAATGGCGCACCACGGTGAGGTGCGCCATTAGTATGGATGTACTTATGGCGCACCGAGGGGTGGTGCGCCATTAGTATTGTGCCCGATCCCCCCTTCCCTCTCCCCCTTCGCCCGATCCCCCCTTCCCTCTCCTGCTCGCCAGTTCCCTCTCCCTCGATCCACCGCGCCGCTCCTTCCCTCGTCCCTCCCTCCACCGCGCCGCCGCCGCTGTTGCCCCGACCCACTGCGCCCTGCCTCCTCGCCCCCTCCCCACTTGCCCCCTCGCGCTTCCCCTCGCCCTTCCCCTCGCCCTCTCGCCTTCTCCTCTCCCCCAGATCCCCATCGGCAACCCGCGCGCGACCCGCCCGTCGTCGGCCACCTCGCATCATCATGGCAACTGTCGTTCTCATGCCACACTGACGTGCCCAAGCACTCCACCTCCCTCGACTACGTCTCCCTGGACAAGCCGCAGGACTCCGGACGCCCCCGCGACACCTTCCCCGCCACCGGCTTCCTCTTCGGCCCGGTGGACTCCGTTGACAATTCGCTCCGGCGAGCTCTCCCCCGAGCCCGCTTTGCTCACATGCAGGTGACGGTGAGCTCCTCTGTCAATCCCCTCCCTTTCCCCTTCGGTTCGTCGGGAGTACTGCTTAAGTGATGCTTGGATGTGTAATCTGCTCTAGTGAGTTCCTGTTTGTGATGTGTAATCTTCTCTAGTGACCACTCCATCTGGTGGTGGTCAGCTACTTGTCCAAAGATCTAAGGAGTAGGCTGTCATCACTTAGTCCGCTCTAGTGACCCGCGATGTGTAATCTGCTCGATGTTGTTGCTGCTACTGCTTAAGTGATGCCGGTGCTTGTTCTTGTAGTTTCACTCTAGTGATGCTGCTCTAGCTCTAACTTCTAAGTCCACTGAATTTTGTCAACTTGTGATGCTGCTGCTACTGTAGATCTTGTGAACTTGTGATCTTCTGAACTTGTGAATTTTGCTTAGAAACATCAATGAATTTGGTGATGGAGTACAATTTTGTATAAAATGAAATGCAAGGTTGCTGATACTGTAACCCAGATCACACAGATCAATTTTTTTTTCAATTTATGCAACTGTAAGAGTACCAACCAGATTACACAAATCATTTTTGATCTGCAAGGTTGTTGTTGCTGTGATGGAGTAACTCTGTAAGATGGAGTACATGAGTACTGTAGTAGTAACTCTTGATTAATTATGGCATTGTGTGTCATAATTTAAAATTGCCATGTTTATTAGAAGTGTTAACCATCACTTCTGGGTTGTAACCTTAGCTGTGTTTCAATGCTTAAAGACTATTAGCTGCATAGTAATTTCCCTGTCCTAATTGTTGTTTTTCCATGCATAGATGAACATTCTATAATTTCCAAGGATCAATTAGACCAGATTGGGCTCTCCTTTTTATTGTTGTTTTGACCTTTCTGTTGTGAAAAATAAAGCAGGATTTTAGACTAATTTGGGCCTATGGCTACACCAGCATGGTGTTTTGATTCAGAAGTGATGATTTGCTACAACCAGTGCATGCATGCCTTTTTTCTTCTTCATTTTTAGTAAAGTGCTCTGTTCTGGGTCATGGACTTTGTGCCATGGCCACATTGGTTTTCTGTTTGGCCTCAATTTGGCCTGACAAATGATGGTCTACTAGCTGGTCTACTAGCTGGCAAGATGCTTGGTATATATATGTTGTGTTCAGTTTTGGCAGGATCTTATCTTAGCTGTATTTCTGAACTGGTAGCTAAGTGTATTACTTGTGATGATGCTACTGCTGCTGCTGTACTACTTGTCAAGTGATGCTGCTGCTGCTATCTGCGAGTTGCTGCTGCTAGTTGTGATTTTGTCAAGTGATGCTGCTGCTACTTGTGATCTTCTAAAATGACCCCTTTCTCCTTAAACGTTGATTAATTTCCGTTTCGGTTGAGAAATGGGGCACTCCAAGGTCAAGAAAATTAGCAAAGGTCATGCCCAATTTTCTTGACCTAGAAGGTGCCCGATTCTCAACCGAAATAAAAATTAATTTGCTTTAGTGGTTGGATTAGTTTAGTATTTTTTTCGCACACTCAGACACCCTTGCTTGCCATGTGTGTGAGAGAGATAGTGAGAGGAGACAAGAAGAAGGGGGTTAGGAAGATGTTGCCTGCTCATCAAAGCTAACCATCTCCCCCTTTTCACCCCTTTTCATTTGTCTTTTGTGGGTTGCAAGGAAGCTACTATCTTAGCTAGCTTAGCTTGTGCACAAATCCCAGTGTTACAATCTAGAAAATTAGCCTGCAAAGATGAGGTCCCATGCTGGCTGTACCACTGCATCATGCAACAGTGCCTTCAAGATCCAAGGCAATATCACAAACATCATAGGCAATTTGACCAAACTCACAACCTTGTATCTTTGAAGCAACCAACTTTCTAGACACACCCCTCAAGAACTAGGTTACCCTGAGAACATGGACTTGGACCTTAGCAACAACACACTAACAGGTTCTATCCCAAAACACCTAGGCAATATCACAAACATCTCTCAATTGTTCCTTGACAATAACCAACTTTTTGGCGACATTCCTCGAGAATTAGGTTATTTGGTCAACTTAGAGATCTTGTTCCTTGACAATAACCAACTTTTTGACCAAACTTTGTTCCTATTTAGAGAGAAACATGGCCAACAACGATGAGGCCGGGGGTTCGGGCGTCAAGGCATTCTGGGAGCTGTCCCAGGAGATGGAGGAACAACCTCACTTGTATGAGGACGCCACCTTCCCCACCGATCCTGAGACCACTGATGGTACCGCCGAGGATGACCCCACTGATGCCACCACTGATGGTGCTGCCGAGGATGCCACCACTGATGATGGCGGCGCACGCACAGATGGCAGCCAACCGAAGAGGCAACGGAAGGACCGGCGCCCAACCGTGCTCCGCACCCTCAAGGAGGAAGTTACTGAAGTGGACTCCGACGGGAATCCAACGGCGCCCGAACGAATAGTCAAGGGGTACTCGCTTCAGCTCGGGTGCATTCTCCGGAGCACCGTCTCGATCAACACCGAGAACCTCAGGCATCCTGACCGAGGGAATTTGCGCAACCTCCTCTTCACGAAGCTGCATGAACGATACAAGTTCCCCGCTGAATTTGAAAACACAAGCCTCAAAGGGAATAAAGTGAACAGTGCTGCCCTCACGAAGATGAGCACGGCCCTGTCTACTTGGAAAAGCAATGTGAAGAGAATGATCAAGAAAGGTGAGAGTTATGAGAAGATCAAGGAGAAAAATCCTTCAATCACCGAAGATGACTACAACGACTTGAAGATCAATTGCTCGAGCACCACAAGCTCCGAATCAAGTAAGTGGGGGAAATAAATGCGGGAGCTGAACTTAGGGGAACACACACTCGGTCCCGGCGGTTACAGAGTGGCGGAGCCTATATGGGACAAGGAGGAGGCGGACTGTGCCGAGCAAGGCCTACCGCCCCTCTTCGATAAATACGGTGACAAGCAGACCAGGAACTTTGTCAGGGCCCGGTACAAGAAGGACCCAAAAACAAAGGAGCTTACCACGGATCCGAAGACCAGGGCGCTTGAGGTTGTTCTGGTAAGGAATACACCCCCGCGTAATTAGCTCCATATGGTTGCATTCTAATTAATGAAGCCAAATTTCTAAATGGTTCACATTCCTTCCGCAGGCGACTGAAAGCAGTAGCGCGGGGTCGACTAAGAGAAACCCTTGGGACACCACTCTAAATAGGGCGTTGAATGTAATGAAGAACAAGGATAAGCTCAGTAAGCCAACGTCAGCTGGTCGTGTGGCCGACAAAGGCTTGTCGACAAAATGGTCGTCAGACTATAACACTGGTGGGTGAAAGGAGAAAAAGACCAGCTGGGAAAGCCAGGCGCGCGAGGTTCAACAACTCAGGGCACAGGTGGCGCGGATTCCGGAGATTGTCCAAGAGCAAGTGGAACAACAACTCGGAAGGACGATCACCGCCATTGTGCCTACCTTGATCCAGGGGATTAGTGCGTGGATTGCGGGCGGCCAACAAGGGCCACCCCCGGTTCCTAGCTTCACGGCCAGCAACTCGCAGAACACGATGGCGGGGCCATTGGTGTCTCCGGTGGAGCCGGCATTGGTGTCTCCGACGCCGGCACGGGAGCTTAATGCACCCGGGTGTACGCCGGCCGGCACCTCTGCAGCAAGCGACCCCTCCGTCAACTGCACGCCCGCCGTTGGCGGTGCCTCGACATTAGCCGAGCTCGACGCCATCATCACGGTAACTAATTAAGCCTCTCTCGGCCGAGGACTTCATCTCCTTGCCTTTGACTGGGCATCCCTGACGCCCTACATGTTTTCGCAGGGCACCGCCGACGTTCCGTGCACTCTCCTGCACTTCGTGAACAACGAGTTGGTCGATGTCGCCAAGGGAAAAATTGTTCAACCGGGCAACCCCTTGTTCCACGGTACCCAGATGCCACCCAACTTGTTTAGGGTTCAACTGGTTCGGGTGCCGCCAGGCTGCGACGAGTTGTTACCTCCGATTCGACCCGTCGGGGCCGATGATGATGACGTGATGACCCTCGGCGCCTGCTTGAGCTGGCCCCTTTTTTGGCCGAAGAGCCAGATTCGTTTGGGGGCGGGGGACACCACCCCAAAGACAACACCACCAGTCGTGCCGGCGCCAAGTCGGCCCCATGGCAAGACCACCGCAACGGTGCCGGACATCCCTATGCCACTGGATCCAAACATGCATATGGCACAGGATCAAAACGACGATGACGACGATACATTTGCCAACATCGATCAGTACTTTGCCGATCATGGGTACGATGGCGACTTCATGGGGCCTCCTTCTCAAGAACCCAACCCAACAAAAGACGTGCGCGATCTAGCTGGTACCGCGGAGAAGCCAAGTTGCAACAGGCGTCGTCTAGCGTTCAGCTCTCAAGAGACGCCTCCAGCTGTCGACTTCACCGAGCCTCAGATAGGCGAGGTGCGAAATATTATCGGCCCCAACACACTCAAGAAGGCGGTCTGTGAGCAGAACTCGGTCCCATTACAGGAGAAGAAGAAGGCACGCAAAAGAAAGACTAACAAGGGTGCGGGCCAGCCGGCACTGAGTATGATCCGTGCTCAGGACGGGCCACCTGCACCTGAGGATATCTCGAGGAGGGTGCATGTGGCGGGTAGGCCGATGCTACCGAGAAATATGCTCGACGCTGCAACTGGTGCTATGCGGAGTCTGCATGACAGTGTTCTTTCTTTGGAGAAGCGGTGTCTTGGAGAGAAGGATGTGGCATACCCGGTTTTCGCGGCCAAGGTGCCAGAGGGCAAGGGCTTTGTGGATAACTCCATCGGGGGTACGATCGTCCTGCTGTTTGATGACATCCACGCTATGTTGAACCTTCATCCGCTGCACTACACCTTCGTTCGGCTATTTTCGCTGAGTATGGAGATGCAGATCATTCGCGAGAAGACCCCGGACATCGTGATAGTCTACCCCTTCTACATGCGTGCCAAGATCTTGGGCAGCGCTGGGGACCGGCAAGTCGCGAGTTCTTACCTCGAAGGCATCATTCTCGTAAACCAAGATAAGGATAACTTCCTCGTGCCTTACTTTCCCGAGTAAGTCCTCCCCTCAACCGCCCCGTAACATATGAATTCTTAGATTTCGATCGTTTTTCTTTTAACATTCCGTGTTTTCTGCAGTGACACACGTTGCACGCTCATCCTCCTAAGCCCCAAATATTCCATGCCCACGTATTTGGACCCGGACCGTCAGTCGAACGTAGACTACACAAATGTCAAGAAGGTTCTTGATGATGTTCTCCCCGGCTACGTCAAATCTGGAGGCACCTTCACCAGGCCTATTCGTAAGTACGGCAAGCACGTGTTCTCCCACAATACGACGTTCTGCTGCGTCAAGCAGCCGCCTGGCGGTCAGAAGGTTGCCTACTATGCCATCCATCACATGCGGGCGATCGTACGGGACCATCATCAACTTCTGCTACCGAGTAGACTCAAAGATTGGGCCGCGAGCATGTCGGCAATCCAGGACGCGGACATCAGACAAGAATTCTTTCGCATCCAGTCGGAGTTTGTGGAAATCATCCATCAAGATGTCCTTCGTACCTCGGGGCAGTTCTACCTCAGAAATCAACCGTCCAACAGTGACATCGACACAATCCTACAAATGCAGGCTGACAACACTCATTGTTTCATGACTCCCACGACAGACGGCGGCTTCATCCACGCTTCGGTCCCTTGAGTCGAGTCGAAAGCAGTGATGCTGTGTCTAGTTCTGAAACATCGATTGGCTCATGTTGTAATTAAACTTTAATGAACTTGTAGTATGTCTCTTTGGTTTCGAGAGTCGTTCAACTTAGATGTAATCGATGCTATTAATGTCTTGCTTTTCTCTTCCGATCGTTCTGTTGCATACTTATATATTGCTTATGTATTGTCTGTGAATTGGTACTAACGTTTTGTTTGGCTACTGATAGCGATGCTGTGGTATGTCATGTACAAGGGTAAGGTTCCCGGAGTCTACAGCGACTGGGAGGAGTGTCGGAGACAGGTTCACCGATTCAATGGTAACAGTTACAAAGGGTACACCACTAGGGCCGAGGCCGAATCTAGATATGCCCGCTATCTAGCGGGAGAGGGGAGGGAGCGTTGGAGGAACTGGATGAAGACGAGTTTCATCGTGATGATGCTCATCGTGATGATGCTCATCGTGATGACCACAGCTCTCTTCTATGTGATGGTAGTTTAGATGATCGATATCGACTTGTAATGTGAAGACAAACTCGCGGTCTCGAGACTTGTAATATAATGTTCTATCTTTGTTCGGTCTTTTCAATTCGGAGACTAATATGATGAATTGTATTCGAAGACTAAAATGATGAATTGTATTCAGAGACTAATCTTCCATTGTATTTGATGAATCTGTTGTTGATGTGTGCTGTCTATATTTTGTCCAATTATACATTTTGTAACCTGTGCAAAAAACAGAAAATTAAAAAAATAAAAAAACCTAATATTCATACTAATGGCGCATCACATGACAGTGCACCATTAGTATGCCAAAGGATACTAATGGCGCATCATTAAACAGTGCGCCATTAGTATGCCCAAGTTACTAATGGCGCATCTTGTTGTTGTGCGCCATTAGTATGCCAGAGCACCTGGGTATACATGGCCCCCTGGGAGGCATACTAATGGCGCACTGTTGTATATACTAATGGCGCATCTCAGGTGCGCCATTAGTATACCAGATACTAATGGCGCACCAGTGGTGCGCCATTAGTAAAATATACTAATGGCGTGGTACTAATGGCGCACCACTAATGCGCCATTAATGGCCAAATTAGGTGCGCCATTAGTAGGCCTTTTCCTAGTAGTGTATATCTCTCTCTCTCTCTCTCTCTCTATATATATATATATATATATATATGACATCCAGCACCCGTACACTCTGGTACGGCCACTACGCAAGGGGCTTAAGCATACGCCACAATATGGCGTGAGAAGTCCGGACACTTTCAACAGTGCGGCACCCCGAACTTATAGCACTATATGCATCAGCTCCGAATCATGTCTTGGGTCAATAGTTTAGAGCGAGGAGTCGGCTAAGGTACCTTACGTTCCGCTATATCGGCTAAGGTAGCACTAGGAGAACTACTGCGATTGTGCCCCAGTTCTGCTGGGCTAAGCACCTCAGTAGAGAAAGCTAAAATTGACTGTCATGATAAGGCGAGAGACTGGTCGCTGTTCGAGAGGTTTTCGAGTCCTTAAAGACTTATGCCGCTTAGAGCGAGGAGTCGGCCCTGTCCGGCTTAAGGCGTGTATCGCGCCCCAGATTCGGCCTTCCGAATACTAGGGGCTTCGCTGAAATTTAAAATTATAGAATTCTATGGCTAAGTGAGAGTGATAACGCATTATAGTCTGATTGCCTTGTTCGTTGTGCTGAGCACCTCCCTCGAAGGACCCAAAAATGGGAACAAGAGTGCTCAGGTTTATCCCGAACACCCCAGCACTCATGGCATGGGGGCAGAAGCCGACGACTAGCCATCTCTCAGATTTGATAAACAGCCAAACAGAAGGTAATATTTTAAATTCAAACAAGCGTTGCATAGCGCATATGAACAAGTGTTCATCGATACAGGATTACACGAGCGAGTCTACTCGAATATTACATCTTTCATACACTCGTCCGCTACGAGACGGGCACCCTTTAGGACGCCCTCATAGTACATCTCGGGGTGGCCATGCTCTTTGCCCGCCGACGGCCCTTCCTTAATCAGCTTCACAGCATCCATCTTGGCCCATTGCACCTTCACACGGGCGAAAGCCCGGCGTGCACCTTCGATGCAGACGTACCGCTTGATGACTTCCAGCCGTGGGCAGGTATCCACGAGCCGCCTCACCAGGCCGAAGTAGTTGTTGGGAAGGGCGTCGCCAGGCCACATCCGGACTATAAAGCCCTTCATGGCCTATTTGGCCGCCTTGTGTAGCTCGACCAGCTGCTTTAGCTGGTCGCTCATGGGCACCGGGTGTTCGGCCCCAGTATACTGAGACCAGAACAACTTCTCCGTTGAGCTTCCCTCCTCGGCCTGGTAAAACTGCGCGGCATCCGACACGCTGCGGGGCAAATCTGTGAACGCTCCTGGAGAGCTCCGGATTCGGGTAAGTAACAAGTAATTTACCTTCACATGCTTGCTCTGCATAAAGAATGCCTTACCCGCCGCTATTTTCTTCATCCCTCAATCTCCTGGAGGGCTTTTTGGGCTTCAGCCTTAGCATTTTTCACGCTTTCGAGGGCCACGGCAAGCTCGGACTCTCGCGTCTTCGAGTCACGCTCCAACGCCTCATGCTTCGACACGAGAGCTTGGAGCTCTTGCTGCACCTCGCCCACCCGTGCCTCCTGCCTTTCCCGCTCGGTGCGCTCCTTGGCCGCTTTGTCTTCGGCCTTGGAAGGCGCTTGTTTCAAGGTCGCCACTTCGGTCGCGGCCCCTGGCAAATTGACGATGATCCTGTCATTTTGCAATCGCGTCTTCTTTTATATATACATATCTATAGACAGGGTATTACTTACCCTTGTTCTCATCGAGCTGCCTCTTGGCAAGGCCGAGCTCTTTCTTGGACCCCTCGAGGTCCTGCTTCAATGCGGCAACCTCCGCAATCTGTGCGGTAGAGGCCAGCAACGAAGCCTGCATAAGCATATAGACATACTTATGTTAGACTCCTGCGATATTGTTTGATCCTCTATTCGGCTTTTATTTGTGAACACCGAACAGAGCATCAGGGGCTACTGTCTATGCGGTAATATTTTTTCCTATATTTTAAATACTTACATCAAATTCTATTAGAAGGCTGGCACAGGCTTCAGTCAGTCCGCTCTTAGCGGACTGAACCTTCTTGATCACCGCACTCATAATAGTGCGGTGCTCTTCGTCAATGGAAGCACTATGAAGCGCTCCCAGCATATTGTCTGGTGCCTCTGGATGGGCAAAGGTCACCGGCGCAGGCGTCTTGCCCCTCTTGGAAGGAGGCCGCCTGCCCGAGTCCGAAACCACTGGAGGTTCCGGCGCGGTGTTCGGCTGAGGGCCGAACTCGGAGCCCTCAGGGGCTTTGCTCCCCTGCTCCCGGAGTCCAGAGGGTCGCTTTGAGGCGCCTCCAGGACTGTCTCCCCTCGACCCAGTGCCTCTTGAGACAACACCTCGGCGTTGTCCGTAGGGAAAGGGGAGGTGGTGGTCGGAAGTGGATCGCTATCCATATCCGACGAGCCCAGGGAGCCGTCCGACGAGGATACGTCGATACGGGTTCGGGGCGGTCTGCACAATCATAATTCAGCGTTAGGAGAAGCAGTGCGACAAAGGAATGCTATGAGTTACTCTGGTATCCGAATACTTACGACTTCGCCAGGGGCTTGGCCCTGAGCAGCCACTCGTCTTCGCCTTCATCGGCGGTGGTGGAGTAGTCCAGAAGGAGAGTCCTTCCCTTCTTGGACCCTTCGCCCCCCAGTAGGGGCGGCCTTCCTTTTCTTGTCTCCCCCGACTGGAGGGGGAACATCTTCATCTTCCTCCTCGTCTTCGGGGGAGGAGTGCGTCGTGGAGTTATCGGACGATGAGTCCGATAACACCTGGCGCCGGGAGCTCTTTCGGGTTCCCTTGGCCTTCTTGGTCTTCTCCGGCACCTGGTAAGGAGCCGGAGTCAGCATCTCCGTTAGGAGAGCATCCGCAGTGTCTTTGAGCAGATGGGCCGGATAGTTAATCTGCCCCGACGTCTCCACCCAGTCCTGTCAAAGGCATGGAGATTAGACCCCGCACATGGTTAAGCTAGGGGAAATAAATATCCTACCGGATGTATAGAACTCACCGAATGCGCTCGGCGCTTCGCGCTTAGCCCGCGGTCCTCGGTGAGAGAGGGAGGGACCTCGGCACCCTTGAACAGCACCTTCTAGACGTCCTTGTGCATTGTGTCGAAGAGCTCTCTCAGAGTCTGGTGCTGGGCTGGGTCGAACTCCCACAAGTTGAAGTCCCGTTGTTGGCACGGGAGGATCCGGCGGATGAGCATGACCTGGACTATGTTGACAAGCTTGAGCTTCTTGCTTGTCATGTTCAGGATACATTTCTGGAGTCCGTCCAGCTCCACCGATGAACCCCACAACAAGCCCTTCTCTTTACAGGAAGTCAGCCATGTAGGGAATCCGGATCGAAACTCGGGGGCAGCCACCCATTTGGTGTCGCGCGGCTCGGTGATGTAGAACCACGCCGATTGCCACCCCTTTATGGTCTCCACGAAGGAGCCTTCAAGCCATATAACATTGGGCATCTTGCCCACCATGGCTCCGCCGCATTCTGCTTGTTGGCCGCCCACCACCTTCGGCTTGATATTTAAGGTCTTTAGCCATTGGCCAAAGTGGGGGCGGATGCGGAGGAAAGCCTCACAAACGACGATGAACGCCGAAATGTTGAGGATGAAGTTTGGGGCCAGATCATGGAAGTCCAGCCCGTAGTAGAACATGAGACCGCGGACAAATGGATGAAGGGGAAACCTTAGTCTGCGGAGGAAGTGGTGGAGGAAAACTACCCTCTCATGAGGTTCCGGGGTAGGGACGATCTGCCCCACGGCGGGCAGCCGATGCGCGATATTCGCGGCTAATTATCCGGCTCCGCGCAGCTTTTTGATGTGTCCCTCCATAATGGAGGAAGCCATCCACTTGCCTCCCGCTCCGGACATGTTTGGAGAAGGTTGAGGAGAAAGATGTGGACTTGGGCATTGGAGCTCGATTGCACAAGAATGGATGAGCAAGGAGGAAGAAGGCGTGGGTAGAAAAAGATTAAACCTTGTCCCTTTATAAGGGCGGCCGAAACTATGTCCCCCACTAGCCTGGTAAATCTCGCTTATCCCCCAAGCGCCGTAATCGATGGTGCGGTTGGGTTACCCACGCCCGTATTGATGAGAATCCTGTAATAAGGGGAACACGATCTCTTCTTTGACAAGACGTGTCAAGGAACTGCCTCGCATTATGTGCAGGGCTAGTTAAAGAAAACGGTTCGAATAATCACCGGGCCATGGCATAATTCATGTTGCCAAAACGTGTCAGGAGATTAGATTTGTGGAAATATTATTCTCTCTGTGGTGGTATGTGGAACTTATTTTGCAGGGTCAGACACTATCCTTGTATTCAAATTTTTCCGTGGTGTATTCAGAGGAGGAACCCGCCTTGCAATGCCGAGGACAATACTGCGCGCCGGACTCATCGTCATTGAAGCCTGGTTCAGGGGCTACTGAGGGAGTCCTGGATTAGGGGGTCTCTGGATAGCCGGACTATATCCTTTGGCCAGACTGTGGGACTATGAAGATACAAGATTGAAGACTTCGTCTCGTGTCCGGATGGGACTCTACTTGGCGTGGAAGGCAAGCTAGGCAGTACATATATGGATATCTCCTCCTTTGTAACCGACCTTGTGTAACCCTAACCCTCTCCGGTGTCTATATAAACCGGAGGGTTTTAGTCCGTAGGACAACATACAACCATACCATAGGCTAGCTTCTAGGGTTTAGCCTCTCCGATCTCGTGGTAGATCAACTCTTGTAATACTCATATCATCAAGCAGAAATCAAGCAGGACGTAGGGTTTTACCTCCATCAAGAGGGCCCAAATCTGGGTAAAACATCGTGTCCCTTGCCTCTTGTTACCATCCGCCTAGACGCACAGTTCGGGACCCCCTACCCGAGATCTGCCGGTTTTGACACCGACACACACCCACTTAGTTTCTTTTGCTGAGTTTTCATACATTTATAGCTCTAGTGCATCCGTTGCATGGCAATCCCTACTCACTCACATTGATATCTATTGATGGGCATCTTGATAGGTGGGAACCCGATGAACGAGTTCACGCCCGAGGGTCGCCCGATCTTCACGTCATAGGATCGAATCCGGAGGGATAACTAGCTGCAAGCAGCCGGGATAACTAGCTTTATACTTGCCAAGGTTGGATGCAACCCGTACATTGGGGATGGCTAACCGAAGCTACAAGAACTCCAACCCGTTGTCCGAACAATCACAGAACCACAAACCGGGACTAATCGACACAAAACGGCCGGAACCGTAGAACACGAACTAGGGGGAACCAGAGGCTCCTTCTCACGAATCCGAATGAACTCACAAGAGCAAAGGTAGCAAGATCTCTCGGATCTCTCTAGCAGTCTTGCTGCATAAGCTTGTAGCTGAATGGTTTCACCAAAAGGTCCTCTAGAGGATGGGGGAGATGGGGTTTTATAGCAGGGACAACCCCCCTTAGCTAGGTGGGAAAATGGTTTCAAAAGTAAGAAGGTTTGCATGGCTTTCTTGGGTGAATAAGCATTCAACTTTGGGATTTGTTGCAGAGCTCCTCGGGAATTCGCGAAGTCTTGACAGCCTGGACACCTTCCACGAGAATGACTAGAACTTTTGACTCACAACTCCAAATGATGTGAGGTTTTTGCATTGGAAAGATAATTTGATGTAGCTTATGTTGATGTACCCATATGGCCCCTTATCTCCATCACATGGGTGTGCCACACCAAAACATTAGAGGTAAAAACTTGACAGCATCAGCTTCACTTGCAACTTGTTTTCTCCAAACTTGTTCCTCCAAAGCGGTTGCTTCAAGAGCTCATAGGTTCTTGGATTGCTTCCATGTTATACCTAAGTTCAACCAACAACAATGGAGATGAAAGCATAGTTGTGTCATCAAGGTTACAAGGTAAACTTAAGTTAGCGTTCACCTGGTCACTTATTTGTTTGGCGCGACTTCTTGTGATTGGACCTATAATTGTAGGAGACTTGTCGATGGTTGTGGTGTCCTCATCACATCTCCATAGCCCTTCGATACGCCTAGTTGATGTGAGACCATCTTCCTCCTTTTTGTGTTCTCCACAACGACCACTCTATTCCACCTATAGTCACTACAAAAAAATACACTTCCGTGATGATACGTGTTTGTCACAGTAGGTCGCTTTTTGGTCCGGCATGTACATCCATGAAGAATTTATGACAGAATCAAGATAGTCATACCTGTGCTGTCGTAGAAGTGTTCCATGACATTACCAAAATTATCATCACGCAAGTGTCCACTTCCATGACGATAAATCGCGTGTCACAGAAGTGCTTTCGTCAAGGGTGACCGACGCGTGGCATCCACCGTAACGGAACGCCGTTAAGCTATCGGGTTGGGTTATGGATCCGATAACCCGTTAACGGCCCCGACCAATGGGAAATTTCCATGTGTGAAATTCTTATTGGCCGGACGAAACACGTGTCAGCTCGTCAGTGGGTCAGATAGGCGCCTATGATATGTCGACATGTGGCACGGCCCAACAGTGGCCCATTCCGATGAAAAAGGCCAGCCCAGTAAAAATTAGCAGGCCGGCCCATATAAGGCCTACTTGTGTCAGGTCCATTTAAGCCCACGGCCCATACGAGATGTGCCAATTCGGCCCGTTAAATATTTGACACCATTGCATCCCATCGTCAGTTTGAGCCCGTTAATAGCCCGCTATATACTTGGGCTCAATATCGGCCCGATGAGATTTCGGCCTGTTAACGGCCCATTTAATGGATGGGCCAATTTTCAGGATGTACATCTTTCGGCCTTTTAGCGACCCATTTAAATGTTGGGTTAATTTATGGCCCGGTGTGTCTTTCAACCTGTTGACGGCCCATAAATGTGATGGGCCATTTGTAGTCGGACCTGAGTTTCGGCCTTTTAGTGGCCCATTTAAGTGTTGGGCCACTTTCTGGGCCGGTGTCACTTTCAGCCTGTTGACGGCCCATAAATCAGTTGGGCCAATTGTAGTCAGACCTGAGTTTTGGCCTTTTAGCGACCCATTTAAGTGTTGGGCGAATTCCCGGCCCTGTGTGCCTTTCAGCCTGTTAACGGACCATAAATGAGTTGGGCCATTTGTAGTCGGACCTTAGTTTTGCCCTCTTAACGGCCCATGCCCTTCATGGTCCAATACCGACCCGGTTTCTCTTTTGGCCTGCTAAAGGCCCACAACACAGTTAGGCCGTTTACAATACGACCTGACTATCGGCCTCTTAGCGGCCCATGCTCTTCATGGTCCAATACAAGCCCGCTGTCTCTTTCAGCCTGCTAAAGGCCTACAGTATAGTTGGGCCATATGTAGCCCAAACTTAGTAACGGCCTGTTAACAGCCCATGAAATAAATTGGGGCCACCTGTTGCTCACTTCGATGTCGGTCTGTTAACGACCCGGGTGGTAAGAGGGTTGACCATTAACTTTTGGCCTAGTAACAACCCATTAACTCAATGGGCCCACTAAAGTTCGTTCATGTCTTTAGGCCAAATTAGATAATTTGAGCCCATTACGATGAGCAAAGGTACGACATACAGGGATTAACGTTGCACATCCAGAATATATTACAGGAAATTACATCCACTAGGCAATCAAAGATTGATGCCAGTGCATAAATGAGCAGAACCTAACCATCTACAACGTCACAATCTGCAACCTCAGCACAGATGACGCCCATAAGCATGTGGGCCAGTTCTTGCTGCTTTGCCACACTGTCTCTAAAAACATTGATCAGTTGTTGTGTCGCACGACTCTGCACCTCTGATTCAGCCACCATTTCCATCATTGCTTCAGCCATTAATTGGTTCACAAACATACATTTATTCTGTTGCATCCGAGACAGAGGATAATGAACAGATTCAGATGGCGATTTTGGCAGGCTTGTATTATTGATAGTGGAGAGTGTCTTGACCACTACATCATAGCGTAAATTAGGACGGGAACCAAACAGAATAATCATGAGTTATTGCCATATTACTTGGCCTAGATTTACTGGAAAGAAACAATGGGGTTGCCTTGCTGTTTTCAGAGTTTGTCTTCTTATCTTCAGCAGCCTGCACAAAATTAACACACTAGCATTGCTAGCATTGGCCAAGTCAGATAATAGGAAAGCAACATTGACACAATGAACGTTTGGGAAACAAGCCTACACCAAATTAACACAATATGGCACAACTATCATCAGCCAGGTAAGGTAATACGAAAGCAACATTGACACAATGAATGCATGGGCAACCAGAGAAGCACTACAATTCAGTAATGTGCGTGATATGAGATAGCACATTCATGCAGCTCAGTATGCAAAACTACCAGGCAGTTTTCCTTACAAAAATCAACATTGCCGCCTTTAACATTTTGCTACAACTAATTTTAGATCTGATAAAGGTTAGATTCACGCCGATTAACAAAATACATGCTGATGTAAAAATATAGTGATATACAACAGGTACTTACATCAGCACTGGAGCACAGAGAATTCCCGCAAGATATTTTCCTCGAATACGACCCCAATGGAGGAAGTCTTGTATCGTTTAACCTTATTTTCTAAAAGAGAGACGGGTAAGAAACATGTAGAAAATATGATCAGAATGCTATAAAATTTCATGATGCGAGGATACGCACCCACTTCTTAGAATGGAGTTGACATTCTTTTGCTGGACTGGAGCGGACTAGTTCTTTGGCCACTGGAATCTGCTTATTATTAGTGGGAGTTGGAGTTGGTTTATTATCTCCTGGAGTTATCTCCTGGCGTTTGGATCTTTTGCAAAGACCTGGTTTGTAACCCTTCAGATTCTAACATAGTCGTCTTCCCCTTGCATGCCTTATATAGAAGAATGGTGATTCAGTTATAAAACATGCTACAACAGAGATGGAATTGGTACTGAAGAATAGAAAGGCATGACATATTGACATGTATTCACTCCATCCAAAAATAAATGGATGGGTCTAAGCGTATTTCAGTTCTAGATACATCCAGTTTTATCCATTTCTGCGACATTTAATCCGGACGGAGGGAGTATCATGTAAGAGCTAGGGATACAACAGGACAACATAGTAAAAAAACACTGAAAAACCCACTGTAGAACCAAAGTATTCAAACCCAGTGATATGAGATAGTACACTCATGCAGCTCAGGATGCAAAACTACCAGGCAGTTTTCCTTGCAAAACTCAACATTGTGGCCTTTAATCATACATTTTGCTACAACTAAATTTAGATTAGATAAAGCTTGGATTCACGCCGATTAACAAAATACATGCTGATGTAAAAATATAGTGGTATACAACAGGTACTTACATCTACATTGGAGCACAGAGAATTCCTACAAGAATCTTTCCTCATAAATGATACCATTGCAGAAAATCTTCTAGCTGTTAAGCTTATTTTCTAAAAGAGAGATGGGTAGGAAACATGTAGAAAATATGATCAACATGCTATAAAATTTCATGATGCAAGGATACGCACACGCTTCTTAGAATTGAGTTGACATGTTTTTGCTGGACTGGAGCGAACTAGTTCTTTGGCCACTGGAATCTGCTTATTATCAGTAGGAGTTGGGTTTCTCTGTGCTGGAGCAGTATCTATAAAAACTGGAGTTGGTTTATTATCTCCTGGCATTTGGATCTTTTGCAAAGGCCTTGTTTGTAACCCTTCAGATTCTAACATAGTCGTCTTCCCCTTGCATGCCTTGTATAGAAGAATGGTGCTTTAATTATGAAACATGAAGCGCCAGAGAGATGGAATAGGTACCGAAGAATAGAAAGGCATGACATATTGACATGTATTCCCTCCATCCGAAAAAATGGATGGGTCTAGGCGTATTTCAGTTCTAGATACATCCTTTTTTATCCATTTCGGCAACATGTAATCCGGACGGAGGGAGTATGGTGTAAGAGCTAGGGATACGACAGGACAACACAGCAAAAAAACACTAGTTGAATGTAAAACTATATGCTAGCGGAATGTAAAATAGGAAGGCATGACATATTTACATGCATGATCAGCATGCTAAGCACATGGCATTGCAACAGAGTAGATACACTCCAGGACATTATATGCATGTTGTACCCATATCACAGGCCAAGTTAGAGCAAGGACCTTGTGGGGTGAAGAGGATTCATCATCTTTCTGCAAGTCTGCTGAAGAACTGCCTTTACATGTTCCATCATATTGGGTATCATTGACATCAAGTTTATTGGCCTTTACATTGCTCCGTGAGGTTCTTGTGGATATATCAGTGTGTGCAATTATATTTGACATGCATGGAAGACAACTAGTAGTTAGATTTATGTAATGAGTGCCTGTAGGAGACGACATAAATAGTAGGACTGGGGTTAACTAGCAACAACAGGTCTCATGAACTAAAGGGAGAACACAGATGAAAGCTACAGAATATGTATCGTTTATACTCGAGATTAACTAGATGGCACACAAAAGTATTAAAGAACAACATAGGAAATACTAGAAGTGGTATAATACTATAATCACAAGCCTGTGGGATAGCATTGGCTGATGGATGATAACTATGGACCAGTGTTACCTAAAGAACAAGTATCTTAGCTGAACTTTGGAACAGCGTTAACTCCTGAACAAGACCCGTAAGAGATCAGCTTGAATATACAGTGAAATGTGATGATCTATTTTCCATGCTTAGATGAATAACAAAGCCATAAATGTTGCACACAAGTAAGATGAGGGTACAACCTGTCGGGCTGCCATCCATAGGAGTGAGCATCATGTGCTGACTTGTCGATGGCCCTGCAGTTGTTGTGGCTATGCATGTTGGGCACACGCATTCGATGCAGGGAACTATTGAGTGGGGACTATAGCTCCCTTCTGGTGTATGCTTCCCTTGTTGGAGCAGCTGCTGTGAGTCGGAAGACAGTGTGTCTAAAGATGTAGATAACGCATAATGTTAAGAACGACGTCTTTCTAGTTCGCATGCATATATACACCATCTATAGGTCTCTCTCGCACACTATGTATGATACTCTAGCTAGTCCAAGCTAGATATCTTGGGTGCACTCATCGTACGCACACAAATTCCTTGGCTCTTTGCCTGTAACTCTCTCACGCACGACTATGTTGTCTCGGAGCTCTTCCCCCTCTCTCAAACTCTCCATCCACCTGGGCACACATACACATGCATATCTCACTCGCACTTGATAGGCCCATCTAAAACACAATCTGCCCCCCTCGTTCTCTCTCCATCTCACACGCGCACACACACAATCTCATACCCAGCTAGCCAAGTATGATGGTCTCTCACTCAATTGTAGGCACACGCAGTCCCCCTATATGTATATGACTAGCTAATCTTAGTCTCCATCACAAACATGTGCATGGTCTATCTCGATTTCTCTCGGGGCATCATTCTATCGCGCACGCACTCCCTCGATCTCCCACCCATATAGTCCCCTCACGATCTCGACGGGATCTCTCTATCACAAACACACCCTCTCTCCCTCCCCATGCGTCCATGCCATCCATGTGTCCCTCTCGACCTTTGTTCCTTGTTGGCCACACCTCTATTGGACATGTGCTACATGGGTGTCTCTCTCCGTTGCAAACAATCACACACTAGCTATCTTCGTGTATCTCCTCGCCTCGCTTTTCCATCTCGGAGATGCATGTGTGATATGTTCACATAAGAATTGAAAAAACACTCTCTCTTTCTAATTTATCGTTTGCTGTCACTTTCTCTTTCACACGCATACTCTTTTTGCACACTTACTCATTCTCCTTCACACGCACTTGATCTGTCTCGACTGAGGCACTCTCCTCGGTCCATAGCATACAAATTTATTGAAAAGTCAAACATCACAAAGTTTGACCATGTACGTGGAGAAAAAGAATTACATCTAGTACGGCAAACATATACCATTAGATTCACCATGAGATGTAGTTTTGTATGATGTATCTTTGGTATTGTAGATATAAATAACATTTGCGTAAACCTGATTAAAGTTTCCAAAGTTTGACTTCTAAAAAATTTACATGCACCGCATTATCGAGCGGATGGAATATCTCTTTCCCCCTCTCAGCTATCTGACGCACCACTCAGCCTTATCGGGGCTCCTCAATCTCTCTCAAACTTTATTGGTCAGTTTGGTTCGTGACCTGACCCTCATGCCTTGATGGCCGGTGCTGCCTGGTGCGGACGTGAGATGTAAAATATTTCTGCCTGGCCAGGCTTGTGTGGTGCTAAAGCGTTTGGTTCATGCCTGGGCCAGGCAAAGCATCAACGTCCCATCAATCAATCCATGCATCAATTATTTAATGCTAATATCCATCCATGTTGCTGTTAGCCTCGTGGCCACACGACCAGGCACGGCCAGGCGTTCGAAATCGGTCGCCTGGGCCAGGCTACTTGCAGTGTCTTGAGTTCAGCCAGGCTAATTAAAGTGCAAGGGAACCCAGGCCAGGCGGGCTTTCTTTTTCTTAGGGTAGCAACCAAACAAGCGTGCATGAAATCCAGCCACAACCCCAGGCCAGGCAAAAGATGCTTAGGACGCAAGCGAAACTGGCCTTATATCTCCCCGGTTCACACATACACATGTCTCGCTCGCGCTATACATATAGACCCATCCAACACTCTCCGCCCTTGTTCTCTCTCCATGTGACACGCACCCCCCTAAGTACCATAATCCCTCAATCCATCATAGGCGCAAGCACTCCATCCCCCTCGATCCTAAGTATGATTATCTCTTACTAGCCATCAGGAACACACATATTGTCTCCTTCCATCCATACGTCTATCTCGATATCTCTCGGGGCATCTTCTATCGCGCACACACCTTGTCACTCGATCTCCCACCCATGTAGTCCCATCACGATCTCCAGGGGATCTCTCTATGACAAACATACACTCTCTCCTCCCCATGTCTGCATTTTCTCCGTACGTCTCTCTCGACCTCTCTCCCTTGTTTGTCAGACCCCTCTTGGCCACGTGCTAGGGGTCTTGCTCTCTCGGTTCCAAACAACCACACACTATCTCCTCACCTTGCCCCCGTTGTCGAAGATGCATGTGTGATATGTTTGCATAAGACACGTACGCTTTTTCTCTACTTTTATCGTGTGTTGTCCATGTCTCTTTCACACACACACACACACACACACACACTTTTTTCACTCTCTCTCTCTCTCTCTCTCTCTCTCTTGTTAGGGACTCTGTCACGTCCATAAGCATATGGATGTTTTGAAAAGTCAAACCTCAAAAAAGTTTGACCAGGTATATGTGGAGAAAAACATTTACATCTGGAACGATCATTAGATTCATCACAACATGTACTTACTTCATACTATCATTTATCTTTGGTATTGTAGATATAAGTAATTTCTTTATAAACTTGGTCAAAATTTCAAAAGTTTGACTTAAAACAATGTTGGAACTACATTATCGAACGGAGGGAGTAGCTCTTTCTCTCTCTCTTTGCTATCTCTCACGGGCCTCCCCTCTCACTCGAACTCTCTATACCGACGGATTATACACTCACTGTGTCAGCGTTAGCTCCATATATTGTTTAGTTGACCGGTCAACCAATCCACATGCTGCCTTGTCAGCTCGTATTCTGTATCTTCGTGTGCTGGCCCATGTGGCAGTGGGTGAAAATAAGTAAACTAGAGGCCCATCTGACACGCGGTGAAGTAAATAAAGTTGAAACCACTCGGGGTAGCACCCCGCACGCTAGTAAATTGAGGGCGCATTGAGGACAAACTTCTTGCGCGGGAAGGACGCACTCACGCACAATTCACCACTACGCGGCGGCATGCACAGAAGGACGCACTCGCGCACACCCAGCACACAACACACACCAGCACACGTGTACACCGGCGTCGCCGCCGGTTGAGATGGACGGCGAGGCAGCCAACAAGCGGAGGCGGCTCGAGCCAAAACCGCATCCGGTGAGGCTGGACTTCATCAGCAGCCTCCCCGACGACACGCTGCTCGTCATCATCGGCCTCCTCCCCACCAAATCTGCCGTGCGGACCGCCCTGCTCTCCCGGCGGTGGTGCCCCCTCTGGCGCTGCGTCCCCCTCAACCTCATCGTCGACAGCTGCCTCTGCGACGGGGATTGCAAACGCATGGGCGCAGTCTCCAAGATCCTTTCATCGCACCCTGGGCTAGCCAAGCGCCTTGACATCCACATGTTCAGTACGAACTGTAAGGTCCAACCGAAGTTCGACGAGTGGTTCTTATCCCCTGCCCTAGATCAGCTCGAGGAGCTCAGCTTTGAAGCTGGACGATGTCGCTCTCTGCCACAGTCCGCGTTCCGCCTCACGCCAACGCCGCGCCGCGCCAGCTTCAGCTCCTGCTGTCTTCCCCAGATTAATGTCGCGCCCGCTCTTCTTCTCCCTCAACTCAACCAGCTCGACCTCTTCGATGTTGTCATCTCGAAGAAGGCTATGGAGCACCTGCACCGCAGCTGCACTGCGCTCGAGTACCTTCGTCTTGAGTAGATCCACGGGTTCATTAGCCTCCACATCGCCTCGATGAATCTCCGATGGATTTATGTGTCTTGCTGGCCCCGCAACAAGACATCAATTGGGAAGAGATCACTCCAGCTGTTCCACGTTCTGGTCATTGAGAATGCGCCTTTCCTTGAGAGATTGCTTGTATCGTATCTAGAAGGTCCAACAAAAATCAGGGTCATTGACGAGCCGAAATTGACAGTGTTGGTGTACTCGTCTGCCAAATTCTCCGAACTCTTTATTGGATCTGTAATCGTTCAGGTACAACACTCATCTCTTCTCCGTCTTCTTGAAATTGACATTTTTAAATTTCTTCTTGATGTATTTACGACCGTCTTCCAGAAAATGATTCAGACAAGCTTGACCCAGTCCATGCGCACAGTGAAGATCTTAGCACTAAAATCTATTGGCCCCAATCTGGATCAAGTTGTTGGATTCCTTACATGCTTTTCGTGCATGGCGAAGCTACTCATCGAGGTGAAACTTCTTTCCTATAAGTAAATGGCAATCACAAAGTAGCTCAATTTTTTTTCGTAATTTTCCCAAATTACGATGACAAGTGTAGTGTTCAAAACTGCATCTACGCACTGCACCGAAAGAAATGTTTTTAGTATTTTTTCTCACGTGATCACCTGCATCGTTTTTATGCTGTACTACTATAGTAGCCTAGGCTAGTCATAGTGGAAAGTAACTTATGGTTACCCTAAGAGCAAGTACTACCTCCGTCCTGGTTTACTCTTCCAGTTTTGTAGTATCAAAATTTGACCATAGATTGAACTGACAAAATGTTAATGCATGTCACTAAGAACTATATCGTTGGATTCGTATTTGAACATAATTTCAAATGGTGTAATTTTTAGTGACATGCATTGGCATTTTCTTAGGTAAATCTATGGTCAAAATTTTATACTCAATACGAGGTAGTATGACAAAAGTGGGCTATGTAGGCCAAAACATGTGCCAAATTCACTTGTGATGCATTTGGCATCGATGCCCCTCCATTGCTCACCTGGTGTCCCAATCTGGATCTCCTACTTTGCTCCGGTGCCAAATTAAATCACGCAATGAAAAAACACTGCGTGGGAGAGAGAGGACTGAGGCAATAAAAAGACACTTGTTTGGGAGAGTGAGAGGCTGGTGTAGTTGGTTTGATTAATTTGTTTATACATGTGGGTCTGTGTGCATAGCGGTGCCAACTCTCTCACATCGCGAGAGCGGTGCAAAATCTTTTGATTTGACATCGATGCGTATTATGTGGCATACCTTTGCGAAATATGGCATCGGCCACATAGTGGAAGGCAAAAAATGCCCAAGCTCTTCACGTGCTCCTAGTTAAATGAGAGGAAACACACACACACACACACACACACACACACACACACACAGAGAGAGAGAGAGAGAGGGAGAGTGAAAAAATATCACTAGCCAGCCAACCCTATCGTATGAGCGAATGATATTGGTACCTCTTGATGACACGACAATCTTATGCAGCCAGCTGCTCTAATATGTTCTCTTCTTTTGCAGATAAAAAAAGACCCGAAAGTGAAAAATGTGTTGCACTATAACAATCTCATCGAATGCCTTGATCTCCATCTTACAGAAATTGATTTGATCGACTACCGAGGCAGCACATCTGAGATTAAATTGGCCAGGTTCTTTGTTCTGGAGGCAAGTGTGCTCAAGGTAATGAGGTTTGGCGTTCTCTGGCGCAACAATGAATGGCGTGCTGATCACCGCAAGCGTCTAAGCCTAAATGACAAAGTCTCCGCAGAAGCTGAATTTGTTTTTGCAACATCAAGTGGCCAGAGACTCGAAAACTTATTTTCCCATTAGTGACTTGTAAGGGCGGTGGATGTTAGCAGCAACGCGGGTTTTGTGCTCACTAGTAGCGCGGGTAGGCGCGCTACTAATAAGGCGCTACAGGTATTTCTTAGCAGTAACGCGTGCCCGCACGCGCTACTGCTAGGGCGAATAGCTGCAGCGTTTGTTCACTCCCGCGCTACTGCTAATGTAACTACTAGTAGCGTGTTTTCTCGCCATCGCTACTAGTATTCTTTTTTATTTTGTTTATTTTTAGTGTTTTTATGCGCCATAGGACAAATATTGGTACAATACCAGTAATGAGGTTTACATCATTATGTCCATAACAATGTGTCAAATGAAGGTGGATTAGGTTCAAGTGGAGGCAATATGTGGTGCATGTCAAAAGTATACTACTAATCCAAACTTGATCTAGTTTGGACTAGTAGTACTTTCGATGTGCACCACATGTTGCCTCCACTTGAATCTAATCCGCCAGCACAAGCTATTTAATCATCATCATAGTCATTACCACCAACAATATTTATTTAATCACCACTAACACTAGCTAATAATAATCATCATAGTCATTACCACCAACACTAGCTATTTCATCATCATAGTAATAGTGTAGCACATCATCCTCAAACTCATTTCTAGCTAGCTAATCACTCCTGCTGCTCTCTCTCTTAGGTAAAATAACATAAAACATGTGTAGCTCTCCTCCTTGATCAAGTTGGAGCATGCAGATGAACCTGTCTCCTAATCGTGGGTAGCGCATTTGTTTGCTGCCCCCTAGTACTTCTCTGCGCTTCTCCATCACACATTTGGTCCAGTCTTGCACTATTAAGCATCCATCGCTAATCTTGAATGCACTAAAGTAATTTGTAGGATGTCTTGGCCGTAAGCTAATAATACTCATGGTACCTTTAGTCTCCATCCCATAAGGCACAACATTCATCGGGAGTCCCTGTTGAAGAACATCGTATGGTAACATACTTAGCAATGAAGTTTAGCTTCAAAAATAATATATGGAAAACATGCACTGAGGACAAATAGTAAAAATCTTACCATCCTTCCTAAATAGATGTGACCGTAGTTCATGACGAACACTATTGGTGGCACATTTTCAGTACTAAGATTTCTAAGTCTAGGAAGAAAATTTGTCTTGACGGTATCAAGATCCTCAGGCCATGAAACATAATGACTTAGCTCCTCACAGTTTAGTTCAGCCTCGGGACAGTAGTAGGTCCTGTCTACCAAGCGCTGGACATGTTTGCTTCCACCGAAATAAGCTGACAATACAAGTTAGTTGTCAACTATTTTTGAATAAACAATATCAAAGACATAAATATGGTTGAGAAACTTACATTTTGGTGTAACTGGAGGCGTCTGCACATTGACCCAGATGTCGGTATTACCTTCAATATCATCTTCCAAATGAATATCAAAGGTGATAACCATATCAGGCTGAAATGCATAAGTCTTGCATAGTGCTCGCCATGTTTTGCATCCAAAATAGGTGTAGTCGTCTAAATTGTATAATTTTGCATGGAAAATATAACCATGCTCGGTCTTCAAATAAACTTTCTTTACCTCCATAGTATGACTGAAACCTATCTTATCCAATACAAAAACTCTTGAATGGCAGGGGATACGCTAGTAGAATAGTAAAAAAAATATAAGTTGAAGCAAATGAAGCAGATGTCATGCTTAATTACGAAAAAGACTTGTCGTTGTGACTTACTGTATCCACTTCGAAGTTCTCGTCCAGCTTGATGCTGAAGCGCCTATCATCATCTAGGAAGATTCCGTCGCATAGGCCGCGCTCATCTTCACAGTATTTGCAAATACCGAAATCCTTTTTGTCGTCAGACATTTCCTATGTTCATTGTTAAAACATTAACTGAAAATCGATAAAAGACAACTACCAGGATACTCAACACACAAATCCGGGGCACTCGATATTTCCTACATATTCTGGCAAAAGTCATGCCAAAATTCACGGAAAAATCCGGCATGACCTTTATTAAAATAGGATATATCAAGCGCCTGAAATTTGCCGAAACGGAAATGAATCAACACTCCAGCAAAACATAGGCCACTCGGAGGTGTAACCTGCAAACATGACCAGCCACTTGGATATTGAGCAACACAATATATACATTTGAAAATATCTTATAAGACTCAAATTAGCATGCATTCAATAAGAAAAAGTAAATCATCTCATGCGTCCGTACATCGTAGAATATTATCACTAATACATCCTGAATATTGTCATACATATAACATCACTAGTACAACTAAAACCCTAGCACACGACGGGTATCGGCGCGGGCGGTGGACACCCACCGAGAAGGAACCATCACGAGATCATAGCTCCAGTGAGATCCCTGGAGAACCTGCCAGGTATTGGAGAACCTATGCTCCAACGCAAACAAGTAGCAACGGACGTGCGCGTCCTCCTCACTCACACGGTGACGCACCACCTCCGGGGAGTCCTCGAGCCTCTGGACCATCACTGGCCCACGCGACCGCCACCAAAGAAGGTTCGGGTCAACGACAGGCTGGCTCCTCACCAACCTGCGCCCCCGGTAGGTAGCGCCTCCCAGTACCACCCCGGCGGAGCCCAGTCCCGGACATGGCCCATCTGGTCAAGCAGGTGTCGTCCTCCGCCGACTCGACGACGAGGATGCGGGATAGGCATCGTCCACGTCGATGCGGGAAAATTGCTTTAACTAAAAAAATAGCAACAAGTTCTTACTAACTAGTTCTGTTAATTCAACTAGTTCTTACTAAAAATAAACTTACTATAAATAAAAATATTCTAGTACCTAATTAGTACCTAGTTCTTACTAACTAATTAGTACCTAAGAACTACTGCCCTAATTACCATCTAATTTGATGAACCTATAGGGGTAGAAAGTGGTAGCGGATATTCCAATTATCCAACTATAAAGTGAAATAAGTGCTCAAATTTTACTCGTTTTATGATTTATCTTAGAAATTTGATTCTTTTCCACCCTTACATGAACCCTAACTCATTTGAGCCGCATCCGCATCCGATTCGTTTCCACCCTAACTAATTTGATGGAGGTAGAAACCCTAGGCAAAGGTAGGGGAGAGGGAGGAGCAGGCGTGCTCACCTCGGGTGCCTGCGATGAGGGAGGGGCAGACGGCGTCGAGGTCGTGGTCGGGGCTCTGGGGCGGCGTTGAGTTCGGGGGGGGGGGGGGGGGGGGGGGCGGGGGCGGCGTTGAGGTCGGGGTCGGGGGCGGCGTCGGGGGCGGCGTTGAGGTCGGGGGCGGGGCCGGCGTTGAATCTGGGGTCGGGGGCGGCGTGGGGAGAGCGCGCGGCGGCCGAGGGGCGATGGCGGCGGCGAGAGTGGAGTTGATTTGGGGGATGAAGTGGCCGTGGTGAAGGACGAACCGCGTGGTTAAGTCAGAAGTACCAGTAGCGCATTCTAGGAAGGGCGCTACTACTACGTTAGCTACAGCGCGTTTTGGAATACACGCTACAGCTAAGGAGATTAGCAGTAGCGCTAGGCCATTATACGCGCTACTGCTAGGTTGGGCTAGCCATGTGCGCCCAGTTCAAACGTAGCAGCGGCGCTTTTCGCTAGTACGCGCTACTGCTAAAGTCATAGTAGTAGCGCGGTTTATTTACGCGCGCTGGTACTAAGTAGCAGCATCGCTTGATTTTGTACAGCGCTACTGGTAAAATTCTGTGTATAGGCTTTTCCCTAGTAGTGTAATGCTGCATCCACCTAAAGTAACGAAAGTTCTTACATAAACTTCCTAGTAATTCCCTCTTCGTAGGTGCAGCATTACTCCTAACATTTGTAATATTAGTTTGAAACTTGAAATATTGCCGTGTCCTATTCCTACATTTTCAAAATCCTGCGAATCAAACAGGTCCTGAGTTGGTGATGATGTTGTGCCTCCCATCTTTCACCAATAGCCGTCGGATCTAGATCTGACGCATACAAACCAAGCTTCTCCATTTTTGCAAAAAGATGCCCGCACTTGTTCCCTATTTACAAACAACTCCTTGTCTCTCACAATCAGCCTCATCTACTCCCCACCACATCTAGGAGTAGAAGGTCGTGGAAAAATCTGGCGCGATGGCCGCTGCCGGAGCCGTCCACCCCCAATCTTGGTGTTCCGTGCAATGCACGGGCATCTACGCACGGGAAATTATGTCGAACATGGCTAGTTGTAAGCAGGCTAGCTCTACAGCCATGATGATAGTGACTGCAGATGACGAGGCTGACTATGGTATGCCGAACACAGCGCCTATCCTCAGGTGTCATCTCCGGCGCAGGGTCTTGTCACTTCACTGTGAGGAGCATCACGTAATAATTTGACCAACGGGTAGTACAGTGCTAGTACTCCTACTACAACATTGGTAGTACTACTACTAGTACTAGTAGCACCACCGTCTGGATTTAGGAGTACTTCCATGTCGATCTGGATTTTAGTATTGACTAGCAATATCTAGTAATGCATGTCACCAAAAATGTACTACTCCCTCTGTAAATAAATACATGGTGTTTTATTCCTATCGGCGAGAGAACTTAATGTTTTTTGCTAACTAGAGTACTGTAATAGGATTACATGCAATGAACTAAACACTGCATGCCATGTTTGGTACTAGTCTCAAGTCACTGAAAGCATGCACGGCCCACATCTCTCATTGGTTGATATGTCACAAAATAAGAAACAAGGAGGGAGTTAATGCACCGTGCCTAAGTATTTTGGGATTATTTGGTTTTCGTATGGTGACTTACACACCATTTTTGTTTACATGCATTAACATTTTATTAGTTAAATGAAAGGTCAAAACTTGGCGCAAAATGCAAAGGGGACCAATAAACCAGTAAACATCAAACTTCTCTCGTTTGGCCCCAACTAGAGGTCCGGTGAGATGACTATACTGCACCAACACGGAGGGGGACGCCGAGGAGTAGTACGAAATCCTACGCACCTACGCACGCTAACCAAGGGCTGAGTGATCACTCGAATTGCAAGATCAGTTGACTAGAAGCTACACTAGACCCATGGAGGCGATGAGTGCGAGCATCAGCCGGATGTGCCAGATGGTCCATGACGCCGGCCTGCGGCCCGGCAGGTAGTATTGCTTGAGGCCGCCAGGGCGAGGGGCCGCTTGGACGACAGCTTCGCATCCTTGTTCGACGAGGTCCTCGTCGGTTTCCTCGACAAGTTCACCGTTGTCAAGAAGCTTGCGGACGACTTTGACGTAAGCATCCAGCTGACGCGCCCAGGCTCTGCGATGCCCGCCACCCTCAACGGCCACTATGGTAACAACCTCTTCGACGCACTGGTGGCCTTGCGACTGCCCGCCGTCGCGCCGGAGAATGTCCGCCTCGAGGTCGCGCTCGCCGCGCAGCGCCTGGCACAGCAAGACTCCATCGACATAATCACCCACGTCTACGCGCAAATCGTCCACAAGGACTAGTACTTGCAAGAGGAGGACGATAGGACGCTGGCCTTCTTGGAGCGCAGGGCAACCTTGGACGGCACTGTTCAGAAGCACGTTGAGCTCGCCGCCAACGCCGCTGCTCCTCACACGTCGGTTGGTGACCCAGCGCACTAGGGCGTGAGGATGTCGTTGAATGTTGATGGATCCGTATGTATTTTTATCCTTCTGTCAAATCCATGTAGTAGTATATGATACTACAGTAATTATCTTACCTTTCGCATCAACTTCATAATTTTCGTACGTACTCCATGCATGAACGGCGCCAGAAGCAAACTTCTCATTACTCTAGGCAAAATCATTCTTTTCTATCTATCGGTCGCGCCATGGAGCAGAACCAAATTTTACAAGTTACGATTTCAAAAGGAAAAGCCTGCCGTGTTCGCGTTGCACCCCCACACGGTTGGTCCGGAACGCCGCTCAAGCGGGAATGCGTGCGGTGTTGCATTTTCACTTACAAGTGGGACCGCAGTTGAGCAAACCAACTATCGGCAAACCCCCACCCCGCCCACCGCACGATGGCTGAGAAAATAGGACAGGAGGGAGAAGAGATGGCTGTAGCACGGACTCCAAGAAAATTGGTGTCGGATGGGACTCATGTGGATGGCGTGTGCCGTACTGCTAGACGTGAATGCTAGTTATGGCCCATGCCACCCCACTATATCGAGCCTATATCGAGGTACGTAGAACAAATTTCCTGCAGTCCGTGCTCAGCCCTCCTCTATCTCTCTTCTCAGCCAGCCAGCGGACGCATGGAGCCCATCGCCTGTTTGCTCACATGCGACCCCACATGTCAGTGAAAACGCAAGAGGTGGCCGCTTTTGGAGTTACTCAAGAGTAGTAAGATTCTATTTACAGTTTAACCCAAGATTCACATCTCGTGGCTTCAACTACCACTCTATTTTCTTTCATGACACGACCTGGATGCTGGATGTCCCATGTGTTGGCAAAAGGAGGAAGAACCCGACCAAATCTTTGGTTCTGCTCTCGGATTAGACTATTTGTGCTAACTTAAATTTTTTATTGTGTACTCCCTCCATTCCAAAATACTTGACTTCCATTTGTCCAAAAATGGATGTACCTATATACTAAGGCATGTCTAGATACATATATATTTTGACAAATAGAAGGCATGTAGTATTGTGCAACGGAGTGAGTAGAGTGGTTGCAAGTTTTTGTATTGGGAAGAAGAGTACATCCATATATTGATAGAGCGCAATTTAGTAGATGTTCTATCACTTTTAGCTAGTATAGAATAGAGGTTAGACATGAGACTAGATGCAAGGAAGCAACGTCTACTTCTTTACACTCGAAGAAGAAAGAAGCACGCAAGATCGAGCCTCCGTAGATCAACAATGAATGCATCGAGAAGGCACTAATCCAACTTACTACAGGAGTAGTCAAAATTATCATTGGAGTTCGTGCAAAATGGAGGTCCGTTTGGGGTCGTGCGTTGGAGTTGGCCTTACAAGTGGGACCGTAGTTAAGGAAACCGACTATCGGCAAATCCCCATGTCGCCCGCCGCGCGATGGCTGAAGTTAGAGAAACGACGAGGTTGAAGAGATTGCTCACGCACGGACTCCAAGAAATAATATGGTGTCAGATGGATGTCGTGGTGGTGGCGTGTGCCATACTCCTGGACATGAATGCTTGTTTTGGCCCATGCCACCCTACTACTCCTACTACTTACTCCTACTATATACTATACTACTAGTATATCAAGGATTCGAGGTGCTGGTTACGTACAACGAACACATTAACATATGACTACAGTAAAAACACCCGCCCGACGCGCGAAGCATGTGAAGCTAGTACAAACAGTGTACTACTATTGTTGATTGGCCTCATCCGATAACCTGTTGCAATGCATGTACAATTATGTATTCGGAAAATATTTTTTTGCCTCGTCGTAAATTTAGTAAGTTTATCACAGGCATATCATTTTATTACATAGAACAACAGATCATCAACCCACATCGACAACAAGGATACATTATAAATACTAAAGTTTTCACCACACAACAAATAACAAGCAATGAAATGAACTTCAACTCAACCATTCCGCGGCGTTGGAAACGCTTGCTTTGAACCACAAGTGATTCTCTGGGACGGGCCATGCATTGTCGATCTAGAGACCAATGCAGGACTGATCATCCAGGCTGAAGCGGCCTACTATATCAGTAGCAGGGTAGGGAACCACGCAAATGTCCGAGGTATAGACACAGTTGCTATCTTCAGCCTTTCACCATCATCGGACATCATAGTTTTTGTAATTCCAAGAGAGGTTGGGAACTCGACAAATTGCTATCTTCAGTACACGACAGTCACCATGATCGTATTTGAACGTACGTATATCATCTGTGTGCTCAACCTCAGGGCACTCGGAGATTTTTAGAAGTGGAATTCGCTGACGAGTGTACACATTCACAAGTTCCCACTCGCAATTGTACCCAATATAAACAACCCAATCTCCATTTGCGGCATCCCAGGACTTACCCTTAAGCGATGGCATCTTGACATCACAAGTATCATTATCAAGCGGCATCAACTTGCACAAGGCGAGGTCTCCGTTGTCCGCTCGCCAACGAGCATGGTCACGGTGAAGAAGATAGGGGAGATCAAACCGCTCCTTGACCCTTGGGTTCCTTGCAATGATGTTATTAGTTGAGTCGAGAATGGGCTGGAATGAACCTGCCATGCTAGCCGAGGTGATGACGTCGCACCGATCAATGAGTTCCTCCACCACGTCATCTTTCAGATCGGGGCAAGAATAACTAGGTTGTTTCCGGCCTGTTCCCTCCATGGAGAAGACGATCGAACAATGGCAGAAGAAAGGGTGAAGGGCTGAAGGAAAATGGAGGAGGGAGAGGAAGAGCGTGTGACAGCAGTTCCAAATCAAGAGGGAAAGGCGAAGAGTCAGTGGACGGTTGCGAGTTTGCCACGGTTCACGAAGAGGCGCCCCGGCCTACACGTCCGTTCGGAAATACTCCTACTACCCGCCGTTGTCTCACTGATATGTTGGAACGGGACCACATGTCAACGAAACATGGTGTGTAATTTCTCGTGCAAAATGTGATCTGGCCGCGTTGGCCCAAGGTGTTGCATTAGTAATCGACCTTTATTTTTTAATGGCATGCCGATCAGTTTTGAAGCACGACTAACTGGTACTGTACGCAGAGAAAATATAAACTACTCTACCACTACCCCACCTCCAGTACTAGTAGTATAAAAAGATATATATATAGGCTGCAGCTTCAGTGCTTTCTTGCTAAGGGCTGCCCACATGCTTCTCACACTACCACCCTCTCTCAAGATCTAAAAAAGACGGCCCCTCTCTCCCTCCTCACCGGTGGTCACAGATCCACCGGGGAAGAAAATGACGTGCAACCTTGACGCACTCATCGTCGGCGAGCGAGGTCACGCACTGATGAAAAGGCCGTCCTCTTAGACCTAGCGCCCGCGCGGGATGGCCTCCGTCCCCAAGCTCGCTGCCGTAGTGTGTGTGGAGGATGACAACCAACGCGCGCAAGCAACGCGCCTTATCGCACCTCTGGCAAGTCCGAGGCGAGGTGGAGGACGCCGGTGCCGGCGTTTAGCATGGACAGCAGATGGCGGCCATCATCGTCTAGTTAGCTAAGAGTAAGTTAGTACTTGTATGCTACTAGAGTGTTAGTGGGAGTAGATAGTTCACTTGGCTATGATGGTTGTCAACGTGGAAGTTCAGTACGCTATATGTGGATCAGACCTGTTACTTTGCTCTCAATGTTGAACTTTACGTTTGAACGTATGGAATGGGGTGTTATTTTTTAAATGGGTTGTATTTGTCCTCCATGGTTTAGAGGCTGACTTGTGGGCCTAGCAAGTTGACGCGTACACAATCAGGAGATGATTGTACGTGGAGAGGATAACAGCAGGGAACCGCCAAGGTCATGGCCGTACGCAAGCAAGTGCCTCCTTAAGTCAAGCTAATAAAAAATGGCTCCTCCTAGTGGATTTCTGACATCTGGGTCCCATGCCATTGTCAACGTAGTCAATAAATGAGAGGATTGCACAACGAGCGGCTGACACCAGGGACCCAGCAGCTCGCCCAGTTATTTTTGTTTTGGGTTAATTTGATAAATGCCACTCCAAATCTGGTGTATCCGAGAAATGCCACTGCAATTTCCAAACTTCGAAAAATGCCATTTCATGCCATTTCTAGTGGCATTTTTCGAAGTCTGGAGTGGCATTTTTCAAAGTTTGCAAACTGCAGCGGCGTTTTTCAAAGGTTGCAAAAATTGCAGTGGCATTTTTCAAAGTTTGGAAATTGCAGTGGCATTTTTATGAATCGCCATAATTGGAGTGGCATTTATTCAATTTGTTTTTGAGACGGAAGCAGGGTGTCAACTGGGCTGTGCGGGACACTCTGGCCTATCTAGGCAGCCTTTTCTTTTATGTTTACCACAGACCAGCCTAGTATTTTTTTCTTTCTAAAAATGGCTAGCCCAGTTTTTTTGTGATTTATCAAGTAAGTCGCTTTATCAGGCCTGTTAGGCTGCAAATCTTTCAAGACGAGGAGAGTGGCCTATCAGTAATGAGAAATGGGCTGTATATTTTTAAAACACATCAAACCGACAATTATTTTCAAATATGTTTTTCCATTTCGAGATTTTAAATTGCATTGATTTTTATGCGTGGACAATTTATTGGATTTTATATTGATATACATTTATTTTTAAAATCAGTCTGAATGTGACTCGAAATTTCGGGATTAAAAACAGTTCAGACCGCACCGACATATGCAAAATTTTGTATAATTTTTTAACCGTGGCCACAATATGGGCTGTAATGCTAACATAAAGAATATGGGCTCCAAAAAAACCCGTAAGAATTAGCAAATGGGCTGTAAATTATTTGAAATAATGGCAAATGGGCAGTATGCTGTTTTCCATAGATTTGAGGCTTTTCACAGATGGCCTGTATACTATTGGATGTCCATCCAACGGCCGTCGTGCTTCTTCAATCTCTGCTTTTCCTGCTCCAGCCGCTCAAACAAGCGCCGGCGGGACTGCCTGCTCCCTCCTCCTCGCGGCCGGCTGTGCTGTCGCGCAGGCCTCTCCGCCCCACCGTACTCCCATCGCTGGCCTAACCATACCTCTACTCACCCACGCCTGCTGTTATTCTCCGGCGACGACAGACGAACCAATAAACCCTTGTACGGTCATACTCCCCTCTGCGTGGGAAACAAAAACAACGGCCGAGTCTTCCCTGCCTCCATGTCGTTCCCTTCCTCGGCCTCGCCGTCGTCCACCGCCCTGGTGCTCTCGGCGTGGCGTGGTCAGCGTGGTCAACGACCGACATGCATCTGAAGTGGACTGTACGTGGAGAGGCTAACAGCTGGGTCCACGGCCGCACGCAAGGAAATGCCTCCTTATTATGCGGAAAATAATGATTTCCTCCACCTGACATCTGGGACCAACCGAAACGGCCTCTGTATTTCGCGAAAAAACGTTACCGCCGCTGACAGCTCGGACCCACCAGCTATATCTTCGCACGCAAGGAAGTGCCTCCTTATTACGCACAAAAAAATGAATACTCCCCCTGCTAGCTGGGACCCAGTATAGTGGGCCTACTAAGTTGACGGGGACGAAGGGATTTGTCAACTTAGTCAATATGCACGATTCTAGCTCGACTGACCGTACGATGTCCATCCAACAGCGGTAGTGCTTTCTTCAACCTCTGGTCTTCTTGCTCCAGCCGCCCAAACCAGCGCCGGTCCTGCCGCCTGCTCCGGCCTCCCATGGCCAGCTGTGCTGCCGCGGAGGCCTCACTGCCCCCATACTACTCCCACCGCTGGCTAGGCCATCCTTCCACTCCACTCACCCACACCCCCTGTTATTTTGCGGCGACGGCAGCGTAGCCGAACCAGTGAACCCTCGTACTCGTCTCCGCGTGGGCATCCACTGCTGCGTCTTCCCCGGCTTTGCGTCGTCCCCTTCCTAGGCCTCGCCGTCGCCCACCGCCGTGGTGCTGTCGGCGCACCGTGGTCAATGTGGTCAACGACCGAATTCCATCGGAAGAATACTCTACGTGGAGAGGCTGACAGCTGGGTCCACGGCAGTCGCAAGGAAGTGCCTCCTTATTACGTGGAAAATAATTATTCCTCCACCTGACAGCAGGGACCCACCGGAAGGGCCACCAGTATTTTGCAAAAAAAATCGTTTCCCCCTGACTGCTGGGACCCATCGGACGGGCCACCGTATTTTGCGAAAAAACGTCCCCCCCGCTGTCAGCTCGGACCCACGGGAAGTGCCTCCTTATTACGCATAAAAAAATGAATACTCCCCCGGCTAGCTGGGACCCACCTTGGTGGGAGGCTGACTTGTGGGCCTACTAAGTTGACGGGGACGAAGGGCTTTGTCAACTTAGTCAATATGAACGATTCTAGCTCCAGTGACCGTACGCTGTCCATCCAATGGGCGTAGTGCTTCTTCAACCTCTGGTCTTCTTGCTCCAGCCGCCCAAAGTAGCGCCGGTCATGCCGCATGCTCCTGCCTCCCATGGCCGGCTGTGCTGCCGCGGAGGCCTCACCGCCCCCTACTATTCCCACCGCTGGCCAGGCCCTGCGGAAACGGCAGCCTCACACCGCAGCCGAACTAGTGAACCCTCGTACTCCTCTCCGCGCGGGCTTCCACTTCCGCGTCTTCCCCGGCTCCGCATTGTCCCCTTCCTAGGCCTCGCCGTCGTGCACCGCCGTTGTGCTCTCCGCGCGGCGTGGTCAACGTGGTCAAGGAACGACTTCCATCGGAAGAGTACTGTATGTTGAGAGGCTGACAACTGGGTCCACGGCGACAACCTAGTTTTTTTGTGATTTGCCAAGTAAGTCGCTTTGTCAGGCCAGTTGGGCTGCAAATCTTTCAAGACGAGGAGAGCTTTCATTCGGCTGGCCGAGAAAATGGCCCATCAGTAATGAGAAATGGGATGTACATTTTTAAAACACATCAAACCGGCAATTAGTTTCAAATATCTTTTTTTCCATTTCAAGATTTTAAATTACATTAATTTTTATGCATGGAGAATTTGTTGGATTTTATATTGATATACATTTATTTTTAAAATCAGTTTGAATGTGAGTCGAAATTTCGGGATTAAAAACAGTTCGGACCGCACCGAAATATGCAAAATTTCGTATAATTTTCTAACCATGGCCACAATTTGGGTTGTAATGCTAACAAAAAGAATATGGGCTCCAAAAAAACCTTAAGAATTAGCAAATGGGCTAAAAAATATTAGAAATAATGGCAGATGGGTTGTATGCTGTTTTACACAGATTTGAGGCTTTCCTAAAAAAAGGTTGACGCACAAGCAATGACTGTTGGATGTCCATCCAACGGCCGTCGTGCTTCTTCAATCTCTGCTCTTCCTGCTCTAGCCGCTCAAACAGGCGCCGGCGGGACTGCCTGCTCCCTCCTCCCCGCGGCCGGCTCTGATGCCGTGCAGGCCTCACCGCCCCACCGTACTCCCATCGCTGGCCTAGCCATCCCTCTACTCACCCACACCTGCTGTTATTCTCCAGCGACGGCAGACGAACCAGTAAACCATCGTACAGTCATACTCCCCTTCGTGTGGGAAACAACTGCCGAGTCTTCCCTGCCTCCATGTCGTTCCCTTCCTAGGCCTCACCGTCGTCCACCGCCCTGGTGCTCTCGGCGCGGCCTAGTCAACGTGGTCAACGACCGACATGCATCTGAAGTGGACTATACGTGGAGAGGCCGACAACTGGGTCCATGGCCGCACGCAAGGAAATGCCTCCTTATTACGCGCAAAATAATGATTCCTCCACCTGACATCAGGGGCCCACCGAAAGGGCCTCTGTATTTCGCGAAAAAAGGTTACCGCCGCTAACAGCTCGGACCCACCAGCTATATCTTCACACGCAAGGAAGTGCCTCCTTATTACCCACAAAAAAATGAATACTCCCCCTGTTAGCTGGGACCCAGTATAGTGGCAGGCTGATTTGTGGGCCTACTAAGTTGACGGGGACAGAGGGCTTTGTCAACTTAGTCAATAATGCACGATTCTAGCTCCAGTGACCGTATGATGTCCATCCAATGGCCTTAGTGCTTCTTCAACCTCTGGTCTTCTTGCTCCAGCCGCCCAAACCAGCGCCGGTCATGCCTCATGCTCCTGCCTCCCGTGGCCGGCTGCGATGCGGCGGAGGCCTCACCGCCCCCTACTACTCCCACCGCTGGCCAGGCCATCCCTCTACTCACCCACACACCCTGTTACTCTGCAGCGACGGCAGCCTCACACCGCAGCGAACAAGTGCCCTCGTACTCCTCTATGCGTGGGCATCCATTGCCGCGTCTTCCCTGGCTCTGCTTCGTCCCCTTCCTAGGCCTCGCCGTCGTCCACCGCCCTGGTGCACTTGGCGCGGCGTGGTCAACGTGGTCATGGACTATACATGGAGAGGCTGACAGCTGGGTCCACGGCCGCAGCAAGGAAGTGCCTCCTTATTACGTGCAAAATAATTATTCCTCCACCTGACAGCAAGGACCCACCGGACGGGCCACCAGTATTTTGCGAAAAAAATTGTTTCCCCCTGACTGCTGGGACCCACCGGACGGGCCACCATATTTCGCGAAAAAACGTTCCCCCCGTTGTCAGCTCGGACCCACCGGAAGTGCCTCCTTATTACGCACAAAAAAAGAATACTCCCCTGGCTAGCTGGCACCCACCTTGGTGGGAGGCTGACTTGTGGGCCTACTAAGTTGACGGGGACGAAGGGCTTTGTCAACTTAGTCAATATGAACGATTCTAGCTCCATTGACCGTACGATGTCCATCCTACGGCCGTAGTGCTTCTTCAACCTCTGGTCTTCTTGCTCCAGCCACCCAAAGCAGCGCCGGTCGTGCCGCATGCTCCTGCCTCTCGTGGCCGGCTGTGCTGCCGCGGAGGCCTCAGCGCCCCCTACTATTCACACCGCTGGCCAGGCCCTGCGGCGACGGCTGCCTCACACCGCAGTCGAACTAGTGAACCCTCGTACTCCTCTCCGCGCGCGCGGGCTTCCACTGCCACGTCTTCCCCGGCTCCCTGTCGTCCCCTACCTAGGCCTCGCCGTCGTCCACCGCCCTCGTGCTCTCGGCGCGGCGTGGTCAACGTGATCAAGGAACGACTTCTATCGGACGTGGACTGTATGTGGAGAGGCCGACAGCTGGGTCCACGGCGGCAGCAAGGAAGTGCCTCCTTATTACGCGGAAAATAATGATTCCTCCACCTGACAGCAGGGACCCACCGGACGGGCCACCGTATTTCGCGAAAAAATGTTTCCCCCCTGATTGCTGGGACCCACCAGCTACATCTTCGCAGGCAAGGAAGTGCCTGATAGTCGGGACCCACCTGGTCGAGGCTTACGTAGCATTGTCATTCTGGTCGCGAACGTGTACGTACATATATACTGGTGGATGTAGAGGCATGCACGTGTCGTAGTAGAGGCGGCCAGGGTGCAAGAAAGAAAATATGGCCATGTATATGTACATACGGGCGGGGTCTCAAACGCCTACACACGCATACGTACGGCGAGGGCTCGTGTACATGGCTTGGTCTGAACGGAGAAACGGCGTTGTCGTCGTGTTCATGGGTCGGAACGGAATGCGTGGTCGTGTTCATCGGGAGGGCTTGGACGGAAGAGGCAATGGAAACGAGGCCTGGCGTACCGCACAACGGAGGAAACGGACCTCCTACGGTCGAAACGGGTGTCCTGTTGATCGGGAGGGGTGTGGCGTACCGCAAAACAGAGGAAACGGACCTCCTACGGTCGAAACGGGGGTCCTGTTGATCGGGAGGGGTGTGGTGTACCGCAAAATGGAGGAAACGGACCTCCTACAGTCGAAACCGGGGTCCTGTTGATCGGGAGGGGTGTGGCGTACCGCAAAACGGAGGAAACGGACTTGTCTTGGAGCGCTACAGTCGAAACGGGGGTCCTGTTCATCGGGAGGGGTGTGGCGTACAACAAAATGGGACTCCACGGGATACTGTTCATCTCCACCATCGACCCCCTCCAGCTTCCACGAGCTACTGTTCATCCACCGTCGACCTCCTCCAGCCTCCACGGGCTCCTATTCATCCAGCCTCCACCATGCGCTACTCCACTGGCTACTGTTCAACCACCCCTCCACCGTCTACTGTTCATCCAGCCCTCCACATCACGGGGTCCTGTTCAACCACCCCTCCACCGTCTACTGTTCATCCCGCCCTCCACACCACGGGGTCCTGTTCATCCACCCCTCCACGGGCACCCCTCCACCGTCTATTGTTCATCCAGCCCTCCACCACACCACGGGGTCCTGTTCATCCAGAGGCAACGCCGCCGCTCACTGTTCATCCACCCCCCCCGCAACGCCCACTATTCATCCCATCGATCGGCTTCAGTTAGCAGCAGTAGCCAAGGAATCGCTCGATCGGGTTCAGTTAACAGCCATCGATCAATCGCTCGGGTTCAGTAATGCGTAGCCTGCAGTGCAATCGCTCGGATTCACTTAGAGCCCAACGCCTTGCTCGGGTTCAGTTAGAGCCAACGCCTCGCACACACGCACGTACGTGTACGAGAGAAACGCGCATCGCTCGGCCCCCGACCTCCCACTGTAACCGGGAACTCCCCGAAATTTTCCTCCCCCTCGCTTCTACCACGGTTTTTTTCCATCATGGACGGCCCAAAGAATGTCATGCAGCTGCGTCTCCGGCCGCCCAGGACGAAAAGCCCATTTTCTTTCATGATTTTTTGTCGTAGAAGTAGGAGCCCGCCACATCTATGATGATACCGGGTTTTGTCACAATTATCATCATAGAAGTGTCATATGTATGACAGAAAAAAAAAATTCGTTCGGCCCAAAATGTCACGGATGTGTCTTTTTTTGTAGTGAGTGCTATGTCCATGGCTCACGCTCATGTATTGCGTGAAAGTTGAAAAAGTTTGAGAATACTAAAGTATGAAACAATTGCTTGGCTTGTCATCGGGGTTGTGCATGATTTGAATATTTTGTGTGACGAAGATGGAGCATAACCAAACTATATGATTTTGTAGGGATGAACTTTCTTTAGCCATGTTATTTTGAGAAGACATAATTACTTTGTTATTATGCTTGAAGTATTATTATTTTTATGTCAATATTAAACTTTTGTCTTGAATCATTCGGATCTGAACATTCATGCCACAATAAAGAAAATTACATTGATAATTATGTTAGGTAGCATCCCACTGTTTTTATCATTTACCTACTCGAGGACGAGCGGGAATTAAACTTGGGGATGCTTGATAAGTCTCCAACGTATCTATAATTTTTTATTGTTCCATGCTATTATATTATCCATCTAGGATGTTTTATATGCATTTATATGCCATTTTATATGATTTTTGGGACTAACCTATTAACCTAGATCCTAGTGCCAGTTTCTGTTTTTTCCTTGTTCATGAGTTTTACAGAAAAGGAATACCAAACGGAGTCCAATTGACGCGCTAATTTTTGATGATTTTTTATGGACCAAAATAAGCCCCCGGAGTAAAAGAGTTGGGCCAGAAGAGTCTCGAGCCATCCACGAGGGTGGGGCGCGCGCCCTACCCCCTGGGCGTGTCCCCCTATCTCGTGGACGACTCGGAGACCCCCCTGACGTGAGGCCTACGCCAAAAATTCCTATAAATATAGAAACCTCCAGAAAATAACCTAGATCGGGAGTTCCGCCGTCGCAAGCCTCTGCAACCACCAAAAACCAATCGGGACCCTATTCCGGCACCATGCCGGTGGAGGGGATCCATCACCGGTGGCCATCTTCATCATCCTGGTGCTCTCCATGATGAGGAGGGAGTGGTTCACCCTCGGGGCTGAGGGTATGTACCAATAGCTATGTGTTTGATCTCTCTCTCTCTCTCTCTCTCTCTCTCTCTCGTGTTCTTGATATGGCACGATCTTGATGTACCACGAGCTTTGCTATTATAGTTGGATTTTATGATGTTTCTCCCCCTCTATCTCCTTGTGATGAATTGAGTTTCCCCTTTGAAGTTATCTTATCAGATTGAGTCTTTAAGGATTTGAGAACACTTGATGTATGTCTTGCATGTGCTTATCCGTGGTGACAATGGGATATTCACGTGATCCACTTGATGTATGTTTTGGTGATTGATACGTCCATTTTGCATCATGCTTTTATATCTATATTTATTGCATTATGGACTGTTATTACACATTATGTCACAATACTTATGCCTATTCTCTCTTATTTTACAAGGTTTACATGAAGAGGGGGAATGCCGGCAGCTGGAATTCTGGGCTAGAAAAGGAGAAAATATTAGAGACCTATTTTGCACAACTCCAAAAGTCCCAAAACTCCACGGAAGCCAGGTTTGGAATATATAAAAAATATTGGGCGAAGTAAGCACCGGAGGGGGGCCGCCCACCATCCACGAGGGTGGGGGGCGTGCCTACCCCCGTGGGCGCGCCCCTGCCTCGTGGCCTCCCTGGCAGGCCTCCGGTGCCCATCTTTGGCTATATGAAGTCTTTTGCCCTGGAAAAAAATCATAAGCAAGCTCTCGGGGCGAGACTCCGCCGCCACGAGGCAGAACCATTCTAGGGCTCCGGCGGAGCTGTTCTGCCGGGGAAACATCACACCGGGAGGGGGAAATCATCACCATCTTCATCACCATCGATCCTCTCATCGGGAGGGGGTCAAACTCCATCAACATCTTCACCAGCACCATCTCATCTCAAACCCTAGTTCCTCTCTTGTATCCAATCTTTGTCCAAAAACCTCAGATTGGTACCTGTGGGTTGCTAGTAGTGTTGATTACTCCTTGTAGTTGATGCTAGTTGGTTTACTTGGTGGAAGATCATATGTTCAGATCCTTTATGCATATTAATACCCCTCTTATTATGAACATGAATATGATTTGTGAGTAGTTACATTTTTTCCTAAGGACATGGGACAAGTCTTGCTATAAGTAGTCATGTGAATTTGGTATTCGTTCGATATTTTGATAAGATGTATGTTGTCTTTCCTCTAGTGGTGTCATGTGAACGACGACTACATGACACTTCACCATTGCTTGGGCCTAGGGGAAGACATTGGGAAGTAATTAGCAGGTGATGGGTTGCTAGAGTGACAGAAGCTTAAACCCTAGTTTATGCGTTGCTTCGGAAGGGGCTGATTTGGATCCATATGTTTCATGCTATGGTTAGGTTTACCTTAATACTTGTTTTGTAGTTGTGGATGCTTGCAATAGGGATTAATCATAAGTGGGATTCTTGTCCAAGGAAGGGCAGTACCCAAGCACCGGTCCACCCACATATCAAATTATCAAAGTAACGAACGCGAATCATATGAGCGTGATGAAAACTAGCTTGACGATAATTCCCATGCGTCATTGGGAGCGCTTTCCTTTACATAAGAGCTTGTCCAGGCTTGACCTTTGCTACAAAAGGGATTGGGCCATCTTGCTGCACCTTATTTACTTTTATTACTTGTTACCCGTTGTCGGTGTCAAAACCGGCGGATCTCAGGTAGGGGGTCCCGAACTGTGCGTCTAAGGTCGATGGTAACAGGAGACAGGGGACACGATGTTTACCCAGGTTCGGGCCCTCTCAATGGAGGTAATACCCTACTTCCTGCTTGATTGATCTTGATGATATGAGTATTACAAGAGTTGATCTACCACAAGATCGTAGAGGCTAAACCCTAGAAGCTAGCCTATGATTATGATTGTTGTCTCTGTATCGACTAGCCTGGCCCTGGTTTATATAATGCACCAGAGGCCTAGGATAACAAGAGTCCTAGCCGAATACGCCGGTGGGGGACGAGTCCTTGTCTTGACCACCAAGTCTTGTGGAATCTTCCTCGTATGCGATAGCTGTCCGAACTGGCCCATGAGTATACGGCCATGGGGGTCCTCGGCCCAATCTAACTGAGCGAGAGATGGCGTGGTGAGTACCTCCTAGTCCAGGACACCGTCAGTAGCCCCCTGAACCGGTCTTCAAGTTGGGGACGCTCCTCGATTCTTCCGAACTGTTCTTTGTCTTTGATCGTCGGTCTTGAAAACTGGTTCAACAAATCTTCTCATCTTCGATCTTGAGGATCGCCGAAGTGCATCCGAGGAGTTTACACGGCAGGTATCCGAGGAGCCCCTTTAAGTTTTCGGCATTTATCAATGCCTTGTTATTTTTATGCCACACCACGGGTATTGAAGTTGTTCCCGAGAGGCAGTGTCCTCTTGCGTCCGAGCTCCAACGCCGGACTGCATTCGAGGTATCTTTTGCAGCCAAGCACTAATGCCGGACTACTTCTGAGCTCCAACACCGAAATGTATCCGAGTTCCAACACTGGACTGTGTCCAAGCTCCAACGCCGGACTATATCCAAGATGTCATAGATCATCTTGGTCCAAAAAAGTTGAAGGAGTTTAGCCGAGCTTAATGCCAGAAATGCCCTCTATGGAGCTAGCCGCTAGCGCCCGAGCTTTATGCCGGACTGCTTCCAAGGTGGTGCACCACCCCGACCGCGGGCTGATTTTTTGTCAATATTTTTGGTTGGTGCAATTTATTCTCTGCCGAGATATATAGCCAGTAGCCCTAAAGGTGTGTATCGGTCTAAAACCCGAGATGCACCTGAAGGATGACATAAGACCACTGATCCCAGTAGCCGCTGAACTCAGGTTGATTTGCAAAATTGGCCTGAGGACCAAGTCCTAGCTCGGCAGAATACTTTGGGACACAAAAAGCGGCGTGCTCAGTTCTCGAGACTCGAGTTGGGTGTGGCCGACCAACCTAAGGATCATAATCTCCTCGAAAACTATATTGCACTTAAATTGTCTGCACTGGATTGCCAATGCAGTAGCCCCCGAGACACTGGTCGGGTGGCAACACCAAATCAGGGGATCGATACGCCCCTTTAATATTAGTAAATGATAAGCCCGAAGCCCAGTAGCCCCCGAGCCTTAATGCAGGCATGGGTGGCCGAATTAAGGATCAATATCAAGAGTAAAATCACAAATTATGTGTAATGATTCTATGTATCCAAGTACTTTACATCATTAATGCTCGGATCTGCATTGTACAAAACTTTGGTGACCGACCATCGGCCTCCACCTCCTCGGCCAGTAGCCGAGGAATGTTTGTCCTACTTTATAAATCCTTTATGAGGGCAAAGATTTACGACAAACAAGGCAATCTGGCCATACGGTTTTATAAACAAAGGTACGCAGAGAGAGATATGTTATATTACTATTTGACATAAGAAATGTCTTCCAAAGAAAATAGTCCCGCTATCGGTTCCTTTCTTTGGGTTGTCATGCAAAGCATGATCATGAAACCTCAGCCCTAATGTAAGAGCAAAATATTGAGGATTTAGTTTGGGAGGCCAGTTACTAGCCCCCGGTAGTGTTCGGCGACAGTCGAGGTCAAGCCGTAAACACTTCAGCCAATGTTATGAATGGACTGTCATTTAACACAGTCATCGGATCGCTGACCAGTTTACGCTTATTGTGACCGTCAGTTTTTGGCTTTCTCCACTGAGGTGCTTAACCATGTGAGCTGGAAGCACAATCGCAGTGGTTCTCCCTTTGCACACGTAGCCAAACAAAGCAGAACGTAGGAGGCAAGCGCAGGAGCCGGGCAACCCAACTAGTGACCGAAGACACAATTCGAAACCGATGCATATATAGCAATATCCGAGAATGTTTTTGCCGAATCTCTAAAGGTGTCAGGCGTTGCACTGCGAGACTTGTGCTGAAAACACACAAATAGTTTAAAAGTGCCATAAGCTTGGAAAACCAAAAAAGTCAGTAAAAACTTGACTCCCGAACAAGATCGAGTGCTCGGTGCCAATCCAAAAATTGGAAAAAAATTGTGCTTCTGTCGTGCTTTAACATGACACATCCGATCTCGAGACTTCATGCGGGTCATCCTACGGCTTCTATCCGGCTATTGACCATAAACTCGAGTCGAAAAAGGAGCGGTAGAAAAAGACTTTGCAACGACCAAGAAGAAAACACATTTACTATAAAATAGCTCAAATAAATTTTAAGAGCCCCCAAGTGACTTGGGTAAAAGAATTTTATGTATAATGATTGTATGTACCAAAGTACTTATATTATATCTGTGTTCACCCGAACTTTAAACGTGTCTTAACCGACCGTCGGCCTCTCCCTCTTCGGCCAAGGGCCGAAAAGTGTCATGTACTCCACCTGTCGAGAGTATCGACGGTGTTTCCGATGACCAGTCAATCAGGCCATAAGGCTGTAACAGACAAAGCACGCTCAGGGAAGGTATGCTATATTACTGACGAAGTGTAAGAAGCATCTTCGAAGAAAATAGTACCCCCACCGATACCTTTCTTAGGTGCTCATTATTATTATGAGACTTGTGCAATAGATTTTTTGTACTCATGAGTTTCGTTGTGTGCCGACCATTATTGAAAACAATAAGAGCGCTAGCTTTCGGCTTCACCCAGTCTGAGGTCAGAGCTTGGATGACCTGGTCGTGACAATTGCATAGGTGCTCCCTTTACTCCCTAGCCGAACAATCGGGAACGTAGGGGTAAGCACAGGAGCCAGGCAACCCAGCTTGCAAATCGCTTAAGTCAATATGGTGCATATTGTGGCGTAATACACGAACAAGGAACGAAGCTGTACAAGTATAATCATATGCAAGAGGAAAAGCTCCATGAAGGAAGCCCCAAGTAAATGAGGTATTTGAATTTGCTTGCAACAGACAAGGCTTTCACAAAGAATTTTTTCACAACCAACTTTTTGCCAAAAAGTATAATGCTTGGTCGAACGGAAAAAATTTAAAACTGGAAGTTTTTGAGCATGAAAGTGACTTAGCTGGTTAATGTGCTCGATGTTGATGACGCACGCTGAGATTGTGGCGGGACAAGATCCCAGCCCCCAAGCTAGTCCCGAGATGTCCGAGTAAAGAGCTCGGCTTGATTAAGTGGTGACGTAGCATAGTCGATGGGCGAGGTGCAAACCCCAGTCCTACCGCGGCGACGGAGCAGGCCAGCAGTGTGACGCCGAAGCCCCCAGCGTGTGTTAATGAAGTGATGATGAAGCCCCCGGCCAGCCGAGGTGACAGTGTTGCCCAGCCCGGATTATCTACCTATGCACAGAAAATAGTGCAAGCCGGAGATAATAGGAATAAAAAAAATTCTTGCATAATTAGTAATTTACGCAAAGTGAGTAATAAAAAAATATAGCATGTGCGCTGAACACTCGATGAGGTAGAGCTCTATCGGCGATGCTGAAGTCCCCGAGGCAACCGAACACGCCGGTATGGCAACACAACGAACAAGGTGATCACGCGAGCCGATTTACGCCGATTGGGATGACGGCGTCGGCTTGCCGAAGAGACCACGTGACGCGGTCGAAGTCGATCACCTACACACATAAAATAGTGCGGTCCAAAAAAGGATAATTGCTTTTCACAAAAAATAATTTATTGAAAGAGATGTGTCCTGGCGCCGAAGTCATGTTGATGCAAGGCGTCAGCATGACGCGGTGAAGGCGTGGCCAAGCCCGAATTCGCAGGCCGATGTGAGTTCCGGATGTGGCATTCGCCGAACTGTATACGGAAACTGACCAAACCGCTATGCCACCGTTGTTAATGCGGCCACCATTTGATAGACCTATGTATAGATGATGAAACAAACCAGAGTAATAATTCCTTGGGAAAAATAAACCCAGGCAAAAAAAACTAGGATTAATAGCACCTGATTTGTCTGTTGTAGCAATCTGAAGAAAAGCTACTCCCAGACATGGGACTCAATCCGCACACCCATTGCCTGATGGGTGATGAAGCGGTGGCATGGCGATGCTGGAAAAGGTTGGCTCGCCGAGGAAAAGCCCGTGGTCCAGCTAATGTGATGAAGCTGGTCGGCTGGTGACGCCGAAGTCTCCGAAGTAAGTTGATGAAGAGATGGTGAAGCCCTCGGTCTAGCCGAGAAGACGGAGCAGGTCGGTAAGGAGACGTTGTTGCTGCCGTGTAATCCGAGGTGATGAAGCAGTTCGGCGTGATGGACATCGGCTTGAAGAAGCAATAGTGCGGCCATGCCGACGCAGGTCGTAACTTGTGACGCGGTCAATGCCGGTTTGATGAAGTGACAATGCGGCGATGCCTGTGTTCCCGCTCCGTGTAATCCGTGGGGCGGCGATGTTGGTGATGATTTATCCTTGGTGATTTTGAACTCTTGTTCGCTCGCTGAGATGATGATCCGAAGAAGCTGAGCTCGGCTCAACAAAGTGACGACGTGTCTAGCGCAGGTCGGCAGCCTTGGAGCAATATTGCCAGACTGGTTTGACACCAGCATGATGACGAAGATGACCTCAGGGGAGGCTTAAAATTTTATGGGCACGTGTTTAAAAACGACGTACAATACCCTAGGAGAAAATTCCTTCAAGAAGGTTGTCCCATATCACGTTCATAAAGAAATATGAATCCGGGTCGGATCCGTATTCGTGCAGAAAACAGACCCGAAAAGTGATGCACTAATCGAAAGGTTCCCGGAGTTTTAACGGTCGGATCGAGCTGAAATTGTAAGGAGTGTTAGATATAGGAATTCCGCAGCCGATCAACGGTTGGATCTTCCAAAGGACGTCCGAGATAGGTGCTGGAGACCACGCCCTAAACTCATCCAGATTCCCGTCCAGATTTGATAGGGCTCCGGTATATCATAGATTGTCAGAGATTCCTCTGTCGAAACTCGATGAAATTTTGCATGGTTGTTGTATACTTAATTCGACACAATTCCACCAAAGGGATCGTCAAAGCGATGCTCAAAGAGGTGGTGGCAGTGAATACAAGTTCGCTGTTTGGAAAAACAGCATGGTCGCCCGAGGGCAATGTTGACGTTGAGCCCCCGAGCTCCATGGATGATTCCTTCATGATCTTGATAGAGATCGGAGTTGATGATGAAGGTACTCGTGCGAACATGACGATCGGAGGCAGGGCACAGTCCTTGGTCAAGCCAAGGTGACTAATCGAGCCGGTGACAAAGATGTCAACGTCGTAGTTAATCTGCGGACGAGTCATCGATCCTTTTGCCGATCACACAGCGGAACTCTCAATGAAAGCACCAATGTCGGTGTCAAAACCGGCGGATCTTGGGTAGGGGGTCCCGCACTGTGCGTCTAAGGTCGATGGTAACAGGAGACAGGGGACACGATGTTTACCCAAGTCCGGACCCTCTCGATGGAGGTAATACCCTACTTCCTGCTTGATTGATCTTGATGATATGAGTATTACAAGAGTTGATCTACCACGAGATCGTAGAGGCTAAACCCTAGAAGCTAGACTATGATTATGATTGTTGTCTCTGTATCGACTAGCCTAGCCCTGGTTTATATAATGCACCAGAGGCCTAGAATATCAAGAGTCCTAGCCGAATACGCCGGTGGGGGAGGAGTCCTTGTCTTGACCACCAAGTCTTGTGGAATCTTCCTTGTATGCGACAACTGTCTGAACTGACCCATGAGTGTACGGCCATGGGGGTCCTCGGCCCAATCTAACTGACCGGAAGACGACGTGGTGAGTACTCCCTAGTCCAGGACACCGTCACCCGTTACAAATTACCTTATCATAAAACTATCTGTTACCGATAATTTCAGTGCTTGCAGAGAATACCTTGCTGAAAACTGCTTATCATTTCCTTCTGCTCCTCGTTGGGTTCGACACTCTTACTTATCGAAAGGACTACGATAGATCCCCTATACTTGTGGGTCATCAAGACTCTTTTCTGGTGCCGTTGCCGGGGAGTGAAGCGCCTTTGGTAGGTGGAATTTGGTAAGCTAGAATTTATATAGTGTGCTGAAATTTACTATCACTTGTGACTATGGAACATAATCCTTTGAGGGGCTTGTTCGGGGTATATTCACCCCAACCAATAGAGCAAAGAGTTGCTCCTCAACCTACTGAAAATGTTTACTTTGAAATTCCATCGGGTATGATAGAGAAACTGCTAGCTAATCCTTTTACAGGAGATGGAACATCGCATCCGGATTTGCACCTAATCTATGTGGATGAAGTTTGTGGATTATTTAAGCTTGCAGGTATGGCCGAGGATGTTATCAAGAAGAAGGTCTTCCCTTTATCTTTGAGGGGAAAGGCATTGACATGGTTTAGGCTATGTGATGATATTGGATCACGGAACTACAACCGATTGAAATTGGAATTTCATCAGAAGTTTTATCCTATGCATCTGGTTCATCGTGATCGTAATTATATATATAATTTTTGGCCTCGCGAAGGAGAAATCATCGCTCAAGCTTGGGGAGGCTTAATTCAATGTTATATTCATGCCCCAATCATGAGCTCTCAATAGAAATTATTATTCAAAAAAATTATGCTCAGCTTTCTCTCAATAATCACTCCATGCTCGATACTTCTTGTACTAGATCTTTTATGATGAAGACTAATGAATTCAGATGGGATTTATTGAAAAGAATTAAATGCAACTCTGAAGATTGGGAACTCGACGAAGGTATGGAGTCAGGTATAACAACTAAGTTTGATTGTGTTAAATCTTTTATGGATATCGATGCTTTTCATGAATTTAGCACTAAATATGGACTTGACTCTGAGATAGTAGCTTCTTTTTGTGAATCCTTTGCTACTCATGTTGATATCCCTAAGGAGAAGCGGATTAAATATCATCCTCCCATTGAAGTAAAAGTAGTTGAACCTATTAAAGTTGCAGAAAAGATTATCACTCATAATGTTGATCCTATAGTTCCAACCGCTTATATTGAGAAACCACCTTTCCCTACTAGAATAAAGGGTCATGCTAAAGCTTCAACTATGGTTCGTAAGAGTAATATTAGAGCACCTACACCCTCTAAGCAAATTAAAATTGAACCTAGTATTGCTATGGTTAAAGATCTCTGTCCGATAATATTGATGGGCATGTTATTTACTTTTTAATGAAGCTACTAGAATTGCTAAACCCGATACTAAAAATAAACATAGACCTGTTGTAGGCATGCCTGTTATTTCTGTTAAAATAGGAGATCATTGCTATCATGGCTTATGTGATATGGGTGCTAGTGCTAGTGCAATACCTCATTCTTTATATGAAGAAATTATGCATGATATTGCACCTGCTGAGTTAGAAGGTATTGATGTTATAATTAAGCTTGCCAACAGAGATACTATTTCTCCAGTTGGGATTGTTAGAGATGTTGAAGTCTTGTGTGGGAAAGTTAAATATCCTGCTGATTTTCTTGTTCTTGGTTCCCCACAAGATGACTTTTGTCCCATTATATTTGGTAGACCCTTCTTGAATACTGTTAATGCTAAGATAGACTACAAAAAGGATATTGTTTCTGTTGGTTTAGGGGATATGTCTCATGATTTTAATTTTGCTAAATTTCGTAGACAACCCCATGATAAAGAATTGCCTAATAAAGATGAAATTATTGGTCTTTCTTCTATTGCAGTGCCTCCTAATGATCCTTTAGAACAATATTTGCTAGACTATGAAAATGATATGTTTATGAATGAAAGAAGGGAAATAGATGAAGTATTCTTTAAACATGGACCTATTTTGAAACACAACTTGCCTGAAATTCTAGGGGATCCTCCTCCACCCAAGGGTGATCTCGTGTTTGAGCTTAAACCATTGTCTGATACTCTTGAATATGCTTATCTTGATGAAAAGAAGATATATCCTGTTATTATTAGCGCCGACCTTTCAGACCAGGAAGAGAAGAAATTATTGAAAACTTTGAAGAAGCACCGTGCTGCCATTGGATATACTATTGATGATCGTAAGGGCATTAGTCCTACTCTATGCCAGCACAACATAAGATTGGAGAAAGACGCTAAACCGGTTGTTGATCGCCAATGATGGTTAAATCCTAAGATGAAAGAAGTGGTAAGAAAAGAAATACTAAAGCTTTTGGAGGCAGGTATAATTTATCCCGTTGCTGATAGTCAGTGGGTAAGTCATGTCCATTGTGTCCCTAAGAAGGGAGGTATTACTGTTGTTCCAAATGATAAAGATGAATTGATCCCACAAAGAATTGTTACAGGTTATAGAATGGTAACTGATTTCCGCAAACTAAATAAAGCTACTAAAAAGGATCATTACCTGGATGATTATCCAAACATACACATTTTTGCTTTCTAGATGATTATTCTGGTTTCTCTCAAATACCCGTGTCAAAAGAGGATCAAGAAAAGACAACTTTTACTTGCCCTCTCGGTACCTTTGCTTATAGACGTATGCCTTTTGGTTTATGCAATGCACCTACTACCTTTCAAAGATGTATGACTGCTATATTCTCTGACTTTTGTGAAAAGATTGTTGAGGTTTTCATGGATGATTTCTCCGTATATGGAACTTCTTTTGATGATTGCTTAAGCAACCTTGATCGAGTTTTGCAAAGATGTGAAGAAACTAATCTTGTCTTGAATTGGGAGAAATGCCACTTTATGGTGAATGAAGGTATTGTCTTGGGGCATAAAATTTCTGAAAGAGGTATTGAAGTCGATAAAACTAAAGTTGATGCTATTGAAAAGATGCCGTGTCCTAAGGATATTAAATGTATAAGAAGTTTCCTTGGTCATGTCGGTTTTTATAGGAGGTTCATTAAGGACTTCTCTAAAATTTCTAGGCCTCTGACTAATATCTTACAAAAAGATGTTCCATTTGTCTTTGATGATGTTTGTGTAGAAGCATTTGAAATACTTAAGAAAGCCTTGATTTCTGCACCTATTGTTCAGCCACCTGATTGGAGGTTACCCTTTGAAATTATGTGTGATGCTAGTGATTATGCTATAGGGGCTGTTCTAGGACAAAGAGTTGATAAGAAATTAAATGTTATCCAATATGCTAGTAAGACTCTGGACAGTGCCCAGATAAATTATGCTACTACTAAAAAGGAATTTTTAGCAGTTGTGTTTGCTTGTGATAAGTTCAGACCTTATATTGTTGATTCTAAAGTAACTGTTCACACTGATCATGCTGTTATTAAATATATTATGGAAAAGAAAGATGCTAAACCTAGACTTATTAGATGGGTTCTCTTGCTACAAGAATTTGATTTGCATATTATTGATAGAAAGGGAGCTGAGAACCTCGTTGCAGACAACTTGTCTAGGTTAGAGAATGTTCTTGATGACCCACTACCTATTGATCATAGCTTTCCTGATGAACAATTAGCTGTCATAAATTTGTCTCGTACTGCTCCATGGTATGTTGATTATGCTAATTATATTGTTGCTAAATTTATACCACCTAGTTTCACATATCAGCAAAAGAAAAAGTGTTTCTATGATTTAAGGCATTACTTCTGGGATGACCCACACCTTTATAAAGAAGGAGTAGATGGTGTCATTAGACGTTGTGTACCTGAGCATGAACAGGAACAAATCCTACACAAGTGTCACTCCGAGGCTTATGGAGGACACCATGCTGGAGACAAAACTACTCATAAGGTATTGCAATCCGGTATTTATTGGCCTACTATCTTCAAAGATGCCCGTAAGTTTGTCTTGTCTTGTGATGAATGTCAAAGAATTGGTAATATTAGTAGACGTCAAGAAATGCCTATGAATTATTCACTTGTTATTGAACCATTTGATGTTTGGGGCTTTGATTATATGGGACTGTTTCCTTCCTCCAATGAGTACACACATATTTTAGTTGCTGTTGATTACGTTACTAAGTGGGTAGAAGCTATTCCAACTAGTAGTGCTGATCATAACTCCTCTATTAAGATGCTTAGAGAAGTTATTTTTCTGAGGTTTGGAGTCCCTAGATACTTAGTGACTGATGGTGGTTCACATTTATTCATGGTGCTTTTCGTAAAATGCTTGCTAAGTATGATGTTAATCATAGAATTGCATCTCCATATCATCCACAGTCTAGTGGTCAAGTAGAACTAAGTAGTAGAGAGCTTAAATTAATTTTGCAAAAGACTGTTAATAGATCTAGAAAGAATTGGTCCAAGAAACTTGATGATGCATTATGGGCTTATAGAACTGTATATAAAGATCCTATGGGCATGTCTCTGTATAAAATGGTTTATGGAAAAGCATGTCACTTACCTCTCGAACTAGAACATAAAGCATATTGGGCCATTAAAGAGCTCAATTATTTTTTCAAACTTGCCGGTGAGAAGAGGCTTTTTGACATTAGCTCACTTTATGAATGGAGAACCCAGGCCAATGAGAATGCCAAACTATTTAAGGAAAATGTTAAAAGATGGCATGACAAAAGGATACAAAAACGTGAGTTTAATGTAGGTGATTGTGTATTGCTATACAACTCTCGTTTAATATTTTTTACAGGAAAACTCCTCTCTAAATGGGAAGGTCCTTACGTCATCGAGGAGGTCTATCGTTTCGGTGCCATAAAAATCAACAACTTCGAAGGAACAAATCCGAGGGTGGTGAACAGTTAAAGAATCAAACATTATATCTCAGGTAATCCTATAAGTGTTGAAACTAATGTTATCGAAACCGTAACCCCGGAGGAATACATAAAGGACACTTTTCAGAACATTTCAGACTCTGAAAAGGAATAGGTATGAGGTACGGTAAGTAAACCGACTCCAAAACAGTTATAATAGCATTTTTCTCCATTTTGGAATATTTAAGAAAATAGGAAAATAAGAAGTAGTCCGGGATGGACACGCGGCATCCACGAGAGTGGAGGGCGCGCCCTACCCCCTGGGCGCGCCCCCTGCCTCGTGTGCTCTTCGGACTCTGTTTTCTCGCACGAGACTTCTTTTGGTCGGTAAAAATTCATTATATAATCTCCCGAAAGTTTTGACCACCGTATCACGCAAATATCTTTTGTCTTTGTTTCGAGCTGTTTTTCTGGCAGATCTAGATCGCCACGGCGTCTTCAAGTGCCCCCAAGGAGAAGATCTTCGAGAAGGTCATCAACCCCTAACTCGTGAAGGTGATGCAACACCCTCAAAACATTGAGATGCGTGAGGGGTTGCTGCACATCTGCGATGTTGAGGGACCAAGGAGGACCGGAAGCATGGAGGCAAGACTCAAAGCAATGGAGCAATAAGTTTTCAAGTGCCAGGAGATGGTGGAACATGGACTCGACACCATCCACATAATGATCATGGAGTTCACCAACACCACCAAGCTAGATGCTAGGAACATCGGGGAGACCATCTTCAAGCTTCGCGAGAAAATCGAGCACCTCCAAGCCCAGATCTATGACCTGCAAAACCAAAACTGTGAGTATGAATATAGATTCAAGAGGATGAGTTTGGCTGTAGATTTGAGGATCCCGGAGACTCTATCATCCTTCTATGATGGTGAGCCTATGCCTTGGAAGATGGATGACAAACCTACATCCTGCAACTCCATCATCACCACCTCCGAGGAAGGAGACATAAACACACGAGTATGGGCACTCCCCTTGGCAACTGCCAAACTTGGGGGAGTGCCCCGGTATCATATCACCATCACATTTTTATCTGTACCGTTTTTCTTAGCCCGATCATTTTGGTAATACCTTGATCTAGTAGAATAATGTTTTAGTATGATCTAGTTTTGAGTTTTGCTTTATGATCCTTCTATGTAATCGAGTCCGTGAGCTTTATACAATAAAGATTAGTGTTGAGCCAAGGGCTTTGCCATCTTGCTATGATCTGGAGGGAATAAAAATAAAAGAAAAGAGGAAGAATAAAAAGAAATAAAGAGATCATATGGATCTTGCGGAGAGTAATGACTTCACATATAAAGAGTATGATGGATAAAAGTTGTTGAGAGTTGACAAACATAGTTTTGGTCATCGTTGCAATTAATAGCAAGTAATAAAGAAAGAGAGGTTTGCACATATAAATATACTATCTCGGACATCTTTTATGATTGTGAGCACTCATTAAAATATGACATGCTAAAGAGTTGATGTTGGACAAGGAAGACAACGTAATGGGTTAGGTTTTCTCACATCTGAAATAAATTATATTGTCATGGATCATCCAACATGTTGAGCTTGCCTTTCACTCTCTTGCTAGCCAAATTCTTTGCACCAAGCAGAGATACTACTTGTTCTTCCAAATATCCTTAAACCCAGTTTTGCCATGAGAGTCCACCATATCTACCTATGGATTGAGTATGATCCTTCAAGTAAGTTGAAATTGTTGCAAGCAATAAAAATTGCTCTCTAAATATGTATGATTTATTAGTGTGGAGAAAATAAGCTTTATACCATCTTGTGATGTGGAAGAAATAAAAGCGACGGACTACATAATAAAGGTCCATATCACAAGTGGCAATGTAAAGTGACGTTCTTTTGCATTAAGATTTCATGCACCCAACCATCAAAGCACATGACAACCTCTGCTTCCCTCTGCGAAGGGCCTATCTTTTATTCTTGCCTTATACTTCATACAAGAGTCATGCTGATATTCACCCTTCCTTTTTACATTTTATCCTTTGGAAAGCACTGTGTGTTGGAAAGATCCTGATATATATAGCTGATTGGATGTGAGTTTTCATGAACTATTATTGTTGACATTACCCTTGAGGTAAAAGGTTGGGAGGCAAAACTATAAGCCCCTATCTTTCTCTATGTCCGATTAAAACTTCATACCCATAAGTATTACGTGAGTGTTAGCAATTGTGAAAGACTAAATGATAGTTGAGTATGTGGACTTGCTGAAAAGCTCTTATATTGACTCTTTCCGATGTTATGATAAATTGCAATTGCTTCAATGACCGAGATTATAGTTTGTTAGTTTTCAATGAAGTATATGATTCATACTTGAAACTGTGAATGAATTGTTACTTTAGCATAAGAAATCATGTGACAATCTATATAAATGTTGCTGTTATAAGAATGATCATGATGCCCTCATGTCCGTGCTTTATTTTATCGACACCTCTATCTCTAAACATGTGGGCATATTTTTCGATTTCGGCTTCCGCTTGAGGACAAGCGAGGTCTAAGCTTGGGGGAGTTGATACGTCCATTTTGCATCATGCTTTTATATCGATGTTTATTGCATTATGTCATGGTATTACACATTATGTCACAATACTTATGCCTATTCTCTCTTATTTTGCAAGGTTTACATGAAGAGGGAGAATGCCGGCAGCTGGAATTCTGGGCTGGAAAAGGAGCAAATATTAGAGACCTATTCTACACAACTCCAAAAGTCCTGAAACTTCTTGGGAGCATGTTTCAGAATATATAAAAAAATATTGGGAGAAGGAAGTATCAAAGGGGGGCCACCCACCATCCATGAGGGTGGGGGCGCGCCCCCTGCCTCGTGGCCCCTCTGGTAGGCCTCCGATGGCCATCTTCTGCTATATGAGGTCTTTCGCACTGGAAAAAATCATAAGCAAGCTCACGGGACGAAACTCCGCCGCCATGAGGCAAAACCTTGGCGGAACCAATCTAGGCTCCGATGAAGCTGTTCTGTCAGGGAAGCTTCCCTCCGGGAGGGGGAAATCATCACCATCGTCATCACCATCGATCCTCTCATCGGGAGGGGGTAAATCTCCATCAACACCTTCACCAGCACCATCTCATCTCAAACCTTAGTTCATCTCTTGTATCCAATCTTTGTCTTAAAACCTCAGATTGGTACCTGTGGGTTGCTAGTAGTGTTGATTACTCCTTGTAGTTGATGCTAGTTGGTTTATTTGGTGGAAGATCATATGTTCAGATCCTCTATGCATATTAATACCCCCCTGATTATGAACATGAACATGATTTGTGAGTAGTTACGTTTGTTCCTGAGGACATGGGCGAAGTCTTGCTATAAGTAGTCATGTGAATTTGGTATTCGTTCGATATTTTGATGAGATGTATGTTGTCTCTCCTCTAGTGGTGTCATGTGAACGTCGACTACATGACACTTCACCATTGTTTGGGCCCAGAGGAAGGCATTGGGAAGTAATAAGTAGATGATGGGTTGCTAGAGTGATAGAAGCTTAAACCCTAGTTTATGAGTTGTTTCGTAAGGGGCTGATTTGGATCGATATGTTTCATGTTATGGTTAGATTTACCTTAATACTTCTTTTGTAGTTGCGCATGCTTGTGAGAGGGGTTAATCATAAGTGGGATGCTTGTCCAAGGAAGGAAAGTATCCAATCACCGGTCCACCCACATATCAAATTATAAAAGTACCGAACACGAATCATATGAACGTGATGAAAACTACCTTGACGATAATTCCCATGTGTCCTCGGGAGCGTTTTACTTTATATAAGAGTTTGTCCAGGATTTTCCTTTGCTACAAAAAGGATAGGGCCATCTTGCTGCACCTTATTTACATTTATTACTTGTTACCCGTTACACAATACCTTATCACAAAACTATCTGTTACCAATAATTTCAGTGCTTGCACAGAATACCTTACTGAAAACTGCTTATCATTTCCTTCTGCTCCTCGTTGGGTTCGACACTCTTACTTATCGAAAGGACTACGATAGATCCCTATATTTGTGGGTCATCATTATACAACTCGTGTTTAAGTTTTTTTGCAGGAAAGCTCCTCTCTAAATGGGAAGGTCCTTATGTTATCGAGGAAGTCTACCATTCCAGTGCCATAAAAATCAACAACTTCGAAGGCACAAATCCGAGGGTGGTGAATGGTCAAAGAATCAAACATTATATCTCAAGTAATCCTATAAATGTTGATACTAATGTTATTGAAACCATAACCCCGGAGGAGTATATAAGGGACACCTTCCAGAACGTTTCAGCCTCCGAAAAGGAAAAGGTATGTGGTATGGTAAGCAAACCGACTCCAAAATAGTTCTAATAGCAATTTTTCTCGGTTTTGGAATATTTAAGAAATAGGAAAATAAGACGCAGTTCGGAAAGGACACGACACATCCACGTGGGTGGAGGGCGCGCCCCTGCCTCGTGGGCACCTCGTGTGCCCTCCGTACTCCATTTTCTTGCACGATTCTTCTTTTGGTCGGTAAAAATTCATTACATAATCCCCCCAAAGGTTTTGACCACCATAGCACACAAAATATCTCCTGTTTTTGTTTCGAGCTGTTTCTGCAGCAGATTTAGAGCAAGATGTCATCTCAAGACTCCGATGGAGAGATCTATGTCTCACATCTCATTGCTGACCCAAAGACCTATGGGGACCTATCCCCTTGTGGTCGAACTACGGATGATGAGGAGGATGCGCATTTGAGGAGGATCAATGATTCAAGTTCGGAGGAAGAGGATGTCTAGTATCCCTAAGAGGGCTAAACTATCCAACAACCGATCTATTCCTTCTCGTTTTCGGCAGAAAAGCAAAGGAGATTTATGTAACAATATCTTGAAGCTGGAATCGGAGGTCGATGATTTAAAAGAGGAGATCGCTCTTCTCAATTACAATATGAAAAAGCTGAAGGCACAATTGTCATCATCATCATCACCATCTCCTTCACCTCCGAAGAAAGAGACATAAATACATGGGTATGTGCACTCCCCTTGGCAACTACCAAGCTTGGGGGAGTGCCCCGGTATTGTATCATCATCACACTTTTATCTTTACCGTTTTTCTTAGTTCGATCCTTTTGGTAATATCTTGATCTAGTAGAATAAAGTTTAGTATGATCTAGTTTTGTGTTTTGCTTTATGATCCTTCTATGTAATCAAGTTCGTGAGGTATATATAATAAAGATTAGTGCTGAGTCAAGGGCTTTGCTTTCTTGCTATGATCTTGAGGGAATAAAAGTACGAATAAAAAGAAATAAAGAGATCATATTGATCTTATGGAGAGTAATGACTTCACATATAAAGAGTATGATGAATAAATGTTGTTGAGAGTTGACAAACATAGTTTTGGTCATCGTTGCAATTATAGGAAGTAATAAAGAAAGAGAGGGTTTCACATATAAATATACTATCTTGGACATCTTTTATGATTGTGAGCACTCATTAAAATATGACATGCTAAAAAGTTCATGTTGGACAAGGAATACAACGTAATAGGTTATGTTTTCTTACATCCTAAATAAATTATATTTTCATGGATCATCCAACATGTTCAACTTTCCTTTCCGTCTCATGCTAGCCAAATTCTTTGCACCAAGTAGAGATACTACTTGTGCTTCTAAATATCCTTAAACCCAGTTGTCGGTGTACTAAAGTAGGGGTACCTTAGTATCCCGAACTTGTGCACGGGCAGTCGCAGCGACCCGCGGCAAGGCTTGCCGGGCGACCGCGAAGATCCTCCGTGGTCCCTTTGGGGCCATTCAAGAACAAAGTATCCAAGAGCAAAACAAGGCCCCAGCAAGAGGAGCTTGCCGGGAAGGAGACAAGACCCCGGAAAGAGGAGCTTGCCGGGAAGGAGACAAGGCCCCGGCAAGAGGAGCTTGCCAGGAAGACAACCAGAGCATCCCAAGAAGCTCGCTGCGGCGCACCACGTGCCCCGACAAGGCCCGGTGAGCGGCAAGCTCCCGGACGCGACAAGACAACACCCGCGGCAAGACACTTGCCGCGGCAAGCTACTACCCCGCAGCCCGCGCTCCAGCTCACCCACCAACGTGTCGCCCTGGGACCATTCCTGGCGTACGTGGCGGGAGGCTGTGCAGCCAGGGGCATGCGGTGGCAAGCAAGTGCTGACAAGATAACCATCGTGGCAAACGGTGGCGTTCCTAGCGGTCCTTCTCTGGGCCGTCAAGGTGACACAGACGGGCATTTAATGCCCTTGTCCCGTGCCGTCAGAGTTAGGTAGGATACGACATGTAGGCGGTGGAGCCAACTACCACCCCTTTTACATTTTTACCCTCACCTCTGTTGCCACGTGTCGGTGCCCCCTTAGACATATAAAAGGAGGCCCATGCGCAACAGAGAGGAGGAGGACACCATTCTCACGCTCGGTCTCGCCAGCTGCTTGAGTGTACTGTAGCACTCGCCGCTCCCGAGCAAGAACTCAATACAACCACCAAAGCAGGAGTAGGGTTTTACGCATCCGTGCGGCCCGAACCTGGGAAAATCGATCGTCTCGCTCGTGTGTTTCGCCTCAATCTGCTCTTTGTGCATCCACCGCCCCCTGCCGAACCAAAAGGGGCTCGGTTCGCCGATCCCCATAGGTGTGCGAGGGATCAGACACCCCCGTCATCTTTGGCGCGCCAGGTAGGGGGTGCGTCGAGGTTGTGCGAACCTGATCCGGCGTTCGCGTGAGCCGAATCTTCATCGTCTTCATCAACATGCCGCCGAAGAAGAAGGCTTCGGAGGTAGCCGCTCCGTCTGTACCGAGCCCACCATCGCCGGAGCGGACGGCTGGTGGAACAGGCGCCGGCGGAAGGGCGGGCGCCGACGGGGAGACTCGTGGCACTGCCAGGTCCAAGGACCAGGCTGCGCCGCACGTCGGCGGCACGGTCGCCTCCCACAACGACCGCACGCACTCCAAGACCTCGGCGTCCGTACACGCACCGCACCCGTCCCAGGAGGCGCGGGACCAGCAGCGTCATGGTACCCACGGTACCATACGTCTGCTGAGCCAAGATCAAGCTGGCGGATCCCGGGGTGCTCAGGATCAGCACGCACGCCAACATGCTGGCGCGAGCGTGGCGCGGTCGCTTGGACGGGATGTTGCTCCTTCTAACGAAGTTAGGAGTCCGAGCATATCTCGCTCCTCGCACCGTTCGCTGCCGCCGCCCGCCACTCCGGCGGAAGCGTTGGCGCATGCCCAGCTGCTCCTAGACTACCCTCCAGCGCCCAAGAAGATCGATGACTGGAGGGCCACTATTCAGAGTCTCATCGGCTTCACCAACGGCGACAACCCGTGGCAGCCGAGCGCATCGCTGCCGCGGCAAGTCTGCCAGGCGCGAGCCGGTGGCGACAAGACCGGCGAGGGTGCAACCACTGTGCACTCTCCGCCCCGAAGGCCAAGATCGCTGACTCACCGAATCCACCTCAACGACTACTCCACCGCGTCGTCGGATCCGCGAGCTCGTCGCGATCAACGCCAAGTTCTTCATGAGAGACAGCAAGAAGACGCTCGAACACGCATCGAGCGCCGAAGGGAAGCGCGGTGTCAATCAGACCTGCGCGCTGGGCCCTTTGTTGACGTGCATGCACCCAGAGAGCCAGGCAACTTGCCATACGCGGCAGGTTGTCCTGCGTTCACCCGTGAGCTGCGGCAGGTCCAGTGGCCCAACCAGAAGCATTTCAAGCCAGACATGCCGGAGAAGTACGATGGCAAGTCGCACCCGTCGGAGTTCCTTAGCATCTACACCATTGCGGTGCAAGCTGCCGGGGGGCGAGACGACAAGGTCCTTGCCAACTACTTCCCGCTCGTGCTCAAGCCCGAAGTCAGATCCTGGCTCATGCACTTGCCGAACAACTCCATATCCTCTTGGGCGGATTTGTGCCATCAGTTTGTCGGCGCCTTTACAGGCGGCCACAACCCACATGGCCAAGAGAGTGACCTCCACCTGCTTGCCCAGAAGGAAGGAGAACCTCTGCGCAAGTATATCTAGAGATTCAGCCGCGTGCAGCGCAACATCCCAGACATCCACCCTGCCATGGTTATCAGCGCGTTCCATCAGAACGTGCGTAATCGCAGGATGCGGGAGGAGATGGCGATGAGCAGGATCAGGGACGTCAGCGAGCTGTACGCCCTGGCCGACAAGTGTGCGCGCGCTGAAGAAGGGAGGAAACTCCCCGGAGAGGATACTGGAGCAGGGGGATCTGACAGCGAGGATGCCGCCCCGGCAAGGAAAAACTGGAGGCGCAACAGGAAGAAGAGTGGCAAAGAGGTATTAGTCGTTGAGCAGTCCGGCGATGACGGCCCCGCCAAGCAAGCCAAAGTTGGCAGCTCCGGCAAGGAGGTTGCCGCGTGCACCAACTGCCAGGCTGTGGCGGCCGCCGACAAGCAGGGCAGCTCCGACAAGCAGTACTGCAAGATCCACCGCACCAAGGGCCATCTCCAAAACTGCAAGAGGGTCGAGCAGCTTATCCAGCAACAAAAAGCTGAGTACGAGCGGCGCGACAAGGAGAGAGCCCAAGGAGGCGGTGGAGAAGCCGGCAAGAAGCGCGCTGGCCCGGGAGGAAGCCGCGGCAAGGCCAAGCAGCAGCAAGGATACAGACCTCCCCGTGGCCGCGACAAGGATGAAGACGAAGACAACGACGAAGACATGGATGATGTAGAGAACAGTGAGCAGGAGTTTCAGAAGGCTACAGAAGTCTTGTGTGTTGACGGTGGCGCTTCTCTGCATACTTCCCACCGCCAACTCAAACAGTGGCTCCGGGAAGTTAATGCGGCAGAGCCACCTGTCGAATCACGCAAGCTTCTGAAGTGGTCCAGCACGCCAATCATCTTTGACATTGAGGACCACCCTGATCGCACAACTGCGGTCGGGTGCTTGCCGTTGTTGGTTTCCCCAACAATCCGCAACCTCAAGGTCACCAAGATGCTAGTTGACGGCGGGGCCGGCCTGAATCCGATCTCCTCCGCTGTGCTCCAGAAACTCCAGATCCCGCACAGCGAGCTCGAAGAAACCGGTACATTCCAAGGAATTAACCCGGGAAGGAGCAAGCCGAAGGGAAAAGTCGCGCTGCCGGTGACATTCGGCAGCGAGATGAACTTCAGGACTGAGAGGGTCACCTTCGACGTTGCCGATTTCCCATTGCCCTACAATGGGATACTTGGCCGTCCCGCACTCGCCAAGTTCATGGCGGCCTCTCACTATGCCTACAACATGCTCAAGATGCCAGGCCCGATAAGCGTCATCTTTGTCCCTGGCGACAAGAAGGACGCCCTTATCTGCGCCAACAAGATCTACCGGGAAGCTGCCGCCGCGACAGACCGCGAGACATTTGCCGCTGAAGCTCCCGGGGGGAAGAAGACCAAGCTCGGCAAGAGCTCTGGTACCCACTCTGGCAAGTGCGCCTCTTTGGAGTGCTGCGCTGCCGTCGAGGATGCACCATCGAGCTCCACCGGCAAGAAGAAGACCAAGCCCGGCAAGTGCTCTGATGCCTACTCCGGCAAGTGCGCCTCTTCGAAGTGCTGCGCCGCCGTCGAGGACGCACCATCAAGCTCCGCCGGCAAGAGGAAGAAGACGATGGCAGCTCCACCACTTACCAAGAAGGTGCCCGCCAAGGAGGACAGCACTGGTGGTACCTTCACCATCAGTGCCACGCTTGACCCTAAATATTAAAGCGCGCTCGTTACTTTCCTGCGGGCGAATGTCGACGTGTTTGCATGGAAACCGTCTGATATCCCCGGTGTTCCCAGGAAAGTAATTGAGCACCACCTTGCCATTTGTCCTCATGCGCGGCCCGTCAAGCAGAAGATTAGGAAACAGGCGGTGGAGTGCCAAGAATTCATAGCAGAAGAGATCAAGAAGTTGGAAGCAGCAGGCCTTGTCAGAGGAGTGCTCCATCCAACATGGCTGGCCAATCCAGTTGTAGTGCGCAAGGCGAATGGGAAGTGGAGGCTTTGTATTGACTTCACTGATGTTAATAAAGCATGTCCCAAAGATCCATTTCCCTTGCCGCGCATTGACCAGATTGTTGACTCCACAGCCGGATGTGAGCTGCTTTCATTTCTTGACGCATATTCAGGATACCACCAGATCTTCATGGCAGAAGAGGATGAGGAGAAAACCGCATTCATTACTCCATGTGGCACGTACTGTTTCGTACGGATGCCTTTCGGATTAAAGAATGCTGGTTCAACATTTGCCAGAGTAGTCCACATTGCTTTGAAGCCACAGATACACAGAAATGTAGAAGCTTACATGGATGATATAGTGGTCAAAAGCAAAGACAGGGCAACTCTGATCCAAGACTTAGAAGAGACTTTTGCAAATCTGCGCAAGATCAACCTCAAGCTCAACCCTGAGAAGTGTGTGTTTGGAGTCCCTTCCGGTAAGCTTCTCGGGTTCTTTGTGTCTCAGCGGGGAATCGAAGCCAACCCTGACAAGATCGAGGCCATTGAGTAGATCGAAGCACCGAAGTGCGTCAAGGATGTATGGAAGCTTGCCGGCTGCGTAGCTGCTCTCAGCAGGTTTATCTCTCGGTCTGCTAAGCGCGCCCTGCCGTTTTTCAAAATTCTGAAAAAAGCAGGTCCACTGAAATGGACTCCGGAAGCGGAGGCTGCGCTGCAAGACTTGAAGAGATACCTGTCCTCCACTCCAACACTTGTCGCACCTAAACCACAAGAGAAGTTGCTGCTGTACATAGCGGCAACCAATCAAGTGGTTAGTGCTACATTAGTAGCGGAGAGGGAGGCAGATGACGAGCCAGCGACCGCGGCAAGCACATCCGGCGACAAGCAGGGGGCTTCCCCGACAAGCTCTGGTCCCGGCAAGCAAGGGTCTGCGCAGATGCAAGAGGAGATACAGAAGAAAATGGTGCAGCGCCCAGTTTACTTTGTCAGCTCCCTTTTACAGGGGGCTAGGTCAAGGTACTTTGGTGTGCAGAAGCTGCTTTTCGGCCTTCTCATGGCCTCGGGAAAGCTGCGCCATTACTTCCAAGCACACGAGATCACAGTTGTCACTCGCTTTCCGCTGAAGAGGATATTACAAAATCCAGAAGCAACAGGCAGGATTGTCGAGTGGGCACTGGAGCTGTCAAGCTTTGGTCTCAAGTTTGAGAGTACATCAACAATCCAGAGCAGAGCATTGGCAGAGTTCATAGCAGAGTGGATGCCAACTCCAGACGAAGAAATTCCGGAGATGAGCATCCCCGCCAAGGAAGCAAGCAAAGAGTGGCTCATGTACTTTGACGGTGCCTTCTCGCTGCAAGGCGCCGGTGCTGGTGTACTGCTTGTCGCACCCACCGGAGAGCACCTCAAGTACATAGTCCAGATGCACTTTCCCAAGGAGCAAGCGACAAACAATACTGCAGACTATGAAGGCTTGCTTGCCGGTCTCAGGATCGCGGCAGAACTTGGGATTAAGAAGCTCATTGTCAGGGGTGACTCGCGGCTTGTCATCTGCCAAGTGAACAAGGATTACCAGAGTCCATTGATGGAAGCTTACGTCGATGAAGTGAGGAAGCTGGAAGAGCGCTTTGACGGCCTGCAAATGGAACATGTTCCAAGAGCTGAGAACGACATTGCCGATGGCCTGTCAAAGTGCGCAGCACTTAAGTTACCTGTGGAACCAGGGACCTTTGTGCTCAAGCTGACTCAGCCATCCGTAACACCATCAACTGGACAGAGCAAGAAGACGAAGTTGATCTCTGGTGACTATCTTCCGGCAGAGCTTCCCGAAGCCGCCGCCAAGAAGGTCCCCAAGATCGACACCAAGAATGTTGAGGAGCGGTCTACTCCGGCAAGCCCCAGGGTTTGTTCCGTTGAGGCAGATTCTCCCGGCAAGCTCTGCTCCGGCAAGCTTGTCGGGGAGCGTCAAGCTTCGGCAGAGTCACAGGCTCTCGCCGTAGAAGCAGACGTTCCCGCAGCAGCAGATGTGCCTTTAGTCCTTGTTGTCGAGCCACAGGCTCCAACATGGCCGCAGCAGATCGTCCGTTTCCTTCAGACAGGAGAGCTTCCCGAGGAACCAGAAGAAGCGGAAAGAGTAGCCCGCCAATCTAGTATGTACCAGTTTGTCGACAACACACTGTGCATAAGAAGACTCAACGGTGTGAAATTGAAGTGTATCCCTCGGGAAGACGGACAGAAGCTGTTGGCAGAGATACACGAAGGCATATGTGGTCACCACATTGGCGCGAGAGCTCTTGTCGGAAAAGCATTCCGGCAAGGCTTCTTCTGGCCGACAGCCCTCCAGGATGCAACTGCACAAGTAACCAAGTGTGAAGCGTGCCAGTTCCATTCCAAGCAGATACACCAACCAGCTCAAGCTCTCCAGACGATCCCTTTATCCTGGCCATTTTCGGTCTGGGGGCTCGACATCCTCGGCCCCTTCCCCCGAGCAGTCGGGGGCTTTGAGTACTTGTACGTTGCAATCGACAAGTTCACAAAGTGGCCGGAAGTGGAACCAGTGAGGAAGGTGACGGCGCAGTCCGCGGTCAAATTCTTCAGGTCGATTGTTTGCCGTTTCGGAATCCCTAACAGGATAATCACAGACAATGGTACACAATTTACGAGCCGCACCTTCATGCAGTACGTCCAAGATCTTGGCGCCAAGGTCTGCTTTGCTTCTGTCGCTCACCCGAGAAGCAACGGCCAAGCTGAGAGGGCAAATGTTGAAGTGCTGCGCGGGCTCAAGACCAGAACCTTTGACAGGCTGCACAAGCGCGGACGCAACTGGATCGAGGAGCTGCCAGTGGTTCTTTGGTCGATTAGGACGACGCCAAATCGAGCCACGGGACAGACACCTTCGCTCTAGTCTATGGAGCGGAGGCAGTTATCCCCACGGAACTCATATACGGGTCACCTCGAGTGCTCGCTTACGATGAGCTTGAGCAAGAGCGGCTGCGGCAAGATGACGCGCTGCTCCTTGAGGAAGATCGTCTCCGGGCTGCTGTGCGAGCCGCTCGCTACCAGCAAGCTTTGCACCACTATCATAGCCGCAAAGTTAACGCCAGGAACCTCGAGGAAGGCGACCTTGTTCTTCGGCGCGTTCAGTCCGCCAAGAATTCCAACAAGTTGACACCGAAGTGGGAAGGCCCTTACCGGGTGAAACGAGTCACCAGGCCTGGCGCTGTCTGCCTGGAGACCGAAGATGGCGTACCAGTGAGCAACTCCTAGAATATCGAGCTTCTTCCTAAGTTTTACCCGTAAGGCGCGGTTGTCGGACCCTGTCCGGCAACCACCCTTTTGTACAAGTCTTGCCGCTGTTGCATGTAATCCTTTGTAAAAAGCCAGGCGCAGACCCTGAGCACAAGATAATGAAGCGCTGGCGCCCAGAGTTATAGCATGCATGCTAGGTCGAGTCGAGTCCTCGGTTAGGGTTGATAGTGCCTAACAGCAGCTAACCCCTAACTTAGAGGTCGAGTGTGCGTCCTTTTGCCTTTCTTTCGTTTCCTTTGGTTCGCAGGACTTGCATATCCTTGCCGGACCGCATGAGGACGAAAAGGAGAAGAAGGACGTGCCGGCATCTAGACCCCGGCAAGCCAGTGTTGCCGGGGCTCCAAGTACCCAGGTTCACCGCACGGCAAGCCAGAGTTGCCGGGGGCTGCAGTCTCAGATAAGTCTTTCATCCCTCTTCATGCATTCTCTTTTGGAGTGGGAATACGAAGACTCGTTTCTTCCCGAAAGCCACCGTGCTCCCTTAGCTCTGGTCCCTGGGGCTCTAGGGCCTAGTTTTGGTCGTAGTCGCGGCAGGAAGGGGATGAAACAAGGGGCCGCACCCGCCTCATCCCTGCCTCCGTCAAGGGCGTGAGAAAGGTCGAGCGAGGTGGGTAGGCGGCAGGGCCAGTTGCCGGGGAAGGAGTGTCTATCTGTAAGATACCAAGGATTTGCTCCTTGATGTGGGTTCTACCCGCGAGACAAATGACCCGGCAAACATCCCCTTTTCATTAAACATTCCACACAGGTATAGTCCAAAGAGGATGAAAAACATGAAAGAGAGGATTACAAGTTTCAAATGCAACTAAGGCCCGAGGGCTTACAAATTAAAAAGATAAGATGCCCGTAATCCTTTTCCTGTCCCTCTCTTCAGGAGGTAGGTCAAGGAGGTGAGAAGGGCAAAAGGAGCGCCTAGGCGAACTACGGGTGCCAGAAGTGTCGGGGTAAATAGCCATGGGTAGCCCAGCCGGCTCCCCCTGGCCCCTCAGAAAAAATTATGAGCCCATCCGGCTCATAAGGAGACTCAAGACCTGGGCCGCCTCCCCCTAGCCGACTGCCGCCCTAGCCGGCTTGGGGGGCGGCCGCCCTTTTAACCCCCATGAAGAAAACTATGGAGGGCCGGCTACGACATGGCCGGCTGCGGCAAGGCCGACTATGGAACGGCCGGCTACCGCCAGGCCGGCTCCAATAAAGCAGTCAACGCCGTACCCACGATGTGCGCGTCCACTGTGCGATGATGAAGCGGGGCGTGGCTACAGTGGAGCCTGCCACCCCCCAAAACCCGGACCACGCCTGGTGCAGCGCGTCGTGCGGGCAACTGCGGCCCGCCCGGCGCGGCACTGTGGCCTCGGCGGCTCCGACGCCGTCCTCGGCGGGCCGCCAGCGTGGCCCCCGAGGTGGTGGGCCCCTTCGGGCAGAGAGATGCCGAAGGAGGCCGCACCCCATCTCAAGCCGGCGAGACAGAGGGCCGGCTTCGCGTAGCCGGCCTGCCGCCTTCCTCGAAGGAGACGCCCATTAGGGGGACAAGGTGCGGCGGGGCTACAGTAATCGCCCGCCAGGGCGGCGTTACTGTAGCCACGCTTACCTCGACCAAGCCTGCGCCAGCAAACACGGAGCAACAGTAACCGGCCGCCGACAAGGCCCTGGCCGGTGGGGCCGGCCTGTCGTCCCATGAGCCGGCAGTCGGCGGGACCCACCAGCCGGCGGGCCCCAGAAGCCGGCGGAGAAGCCGGCGAGCCAAGTCACAGACGGCTGGGCCCCGCGCCCAGTCGGATTACCATTGTACCCCCGGGGGGTAGGCCTATATAAACCCCCAGTGCACCCATGCAAAGGGTTGAACTCTCTTTCTAGACATAGACACTTACAAGGAGAAGAGGCAGGCTATGCTAAGCCCTTCTTCCTCCTTCCATCCCAAACAGCTCAAGGAGCATTGTAGCCACCTGTGAACTTAGTAACCATGCGGAGACCCCGCAGAGCAGCAGTAGGGGTGTTATCTCCCCGGAGAGCCCCGAAGCTGGGTAAGATTCACCGGCGTGCATGTCTACGCCTCATCCCGTTTCCAGGCACCGGCGACGTTCTTTTGGCCCCTGCAATGATAAGCCACACGTTGGCATATGTCGATCCTACCACCCGACATTTGGCGCCCACCATGGGGCCAGGTGCACCGTCGTCCGAAGACCTGTTCTGGACGGGAACCCTTTTCCTTCCTCGCGGGCGCAGCCAGCCTGGCTCGCCCGATGGCGCTTGCCGCGACGCGCTGCATGGCGTCGCTGACACCTGCGCGGATAGCGGCCTCGCCAGCCTCTTCGACAAGGCCCGCATCTCCGACGAGCTCGCCTCCGATGCGGGCACAAATCACCTCGCCAACCTCCTCAGCCAGCTCCACGTCTCCAGCGAGCCCGCTGCGGACTTGGAGTCGGTTGGCTCCACCGACCCGATGCCCGTCGACTCCGACGCGGCATCCTACGACACCTTCCCCACCAACGTCACGGTCTACAACGACCCGCTACCTCCGGCTGGCGATCGCGATTCTGACGCCCCCGAGGTGATGGTTATCGGCCTCGACGGCCCGACTGACGAGGGCACCCACGACTCCCCGCGCGCGGCAGCCCAAGACTTGTGCGTCCCCCTCCCGGCCGACGCCAGCGACGAAGTTCTGGAGGCACGCCGCCTCGCCCTCCTCGCGGAGGGCCGGCGGCTGGCCTCCGTAAGACGCCCCACCGAGGCCTACCAGCGCGAAGCTGACCGCGCCGCCTTCGGCACGCCGGCTCCGGCTGGCCCTAGCCGGGCCGGCGCTGTCAGGCAACGCGGCGCCGTCATCGCCGACACGCTTGGCGTGGACCGCCCAGTCTACGCCACCCCGCTCGAGAACCTGCGCGCCGCCCAGGCGGCCGTAGACGAGCTAGACGGCTTGGAAGCCGAAGATCTCCCCCATATGACGCGGCGCATCCAACAACTAATCGATGCGGCCGCACGACGGCACGAGGCCGATGCCTGCGCGGGGAGCCCTCCCCCGCGCCGCGAGCACGGCGCGACCTCCCGGTCGCCGACTACCAGCTACGCCCGCGCGCGGCGCGAGAAAGAGCCGGCTGCCAGCCGAAGCCGGACCCAAGTCTCCATCGAGCGAGACGCGGATGGCCGCCCCCGAGCCATGGAATGGCGGGGCACCCCGCCTCCGCCTCGAGCTCGCGGAGAAAGATATCCTACCCCGCCCCCAGTGGCTCACCCAACTCTCAGCGGCCGGCTTGGTCGCCGGGAGGGAATCGGCGAAAACGACGCCCGCCACCGGATCGACCGCCTGGCCCGATCCCTGGCGCTAGAAGAGGAAGACGATGTCGGCCCGCCTTGCTTCGGCCCCCGCATCCGCGACGAGCCCTTCCCCAAAGGGTTCTCGCTCCCAAGAGACACACCCAAGTATAACGGCTCAGTGAAGCCGGAAGACTGGCTGACCGACTACTCCACAGCCGTCAGCATTGCCAATGGCAACCGGCGCGTTGCCGTAAAGTACGTGCCCCTCATGCTGCAAGGCACGGCGCGGACTTGGCTTAACAGCCTTAAGCCGCTCAGCATCAACAGCTGGGTGGACTTCACTGAAGCCTTCGTTCGCAACTTCACCAGCACCTACAAGCGGGCTCCCAAGCCCAGACAGCTCTCCCTGTGCGTACAGGGCCCAGCCGAGTCCACTCGCGACTACCTGACGCATTGGGCCGAGCTCCGCAACTCCTGTGAGGGGGTGCACGAGGTGCAAGCCATCGAATACTTCACAGCCGGGTGCCGAGAGGGCACCCTCCTCAAGCACAAGCTTCTCTGCGATGAGCAGACTACCCTCGACGAGCTCCTAAACATCGCCGACAAGTACGCCACCGCCGACTCCTCGATGAAGACCGAGCTCCGGGTGGACGCATCCGGAAAGGTGCTCAATCCGGCGCCCAAAGCGCCGGCTGGAGACGGCGGCCGACGCCAACACCAGAACGATCAAAAACGCAAGGGCCCTGCGCCACCTCCCGCCAGTCGGCAGGTGGCCACGGTCGAAGACGCGCCGCCTGAAGGGCGGCCCGCACCCAAGAAGCCCAAGGGCGGCAGGCCGGCTTGGCAGCCGGCCTTCTCCTACGAGCAAACCCTTGATGCCCCGTGCAAGTTCCACAGCGGCGCGAAGCCGTCCAACCACACGACCCGCAAATGCAACTGGCTCGCCCGAATCTCGAAGGGCGAAGGGCTCACGCCGACTCCGCCTGCCGGCCCACCGCCGCCGGCTCCGCCGCCCAAAGCCGCCCGGCCCGCGGTCGACGCCGTGCAGGATGAGTTCCCCGACGAGCAAGTGTCTTATGTCATCTTCACGAGCCAGCCCGAAGACCGGCGCTGCAAGCGCCGAGAGCAACAGGAGGTCAACATGGCCGCTACTAGCCCAGCCGGCCACATGCACTGGTCGGAGAAACCCATCAGCTGGAGCCGGGCCCACCACCCAGAGGTGATGCCATCCCCCGGTTCCTACGCATTGGTCCTGGAGGCCACCCTCGCAACGGATACGCGCGCCGCACGCTTCTCCCGCGTGCTGATCGACGGCGGAAGCAGCATCAACATCCTGTACCGCGACACCATGGAGAAGCTGGGCGTCAAGGCCAAGCAACTTGCGCCGACTCGAACGGTGTTCCACGGCATCGTACCCGGACTGTCCTGTGCCCCCATCGGCAAGCTCAAGATCGATGTACTCTTTGGGGGCAAGGATCATTTTCGCCGGGAAGCAATCTGGTTCGAGGTGGTGGACCTGGATAGCCCTTATCATGCCTTGCTTGGCCGACCCGCCTTGGCCAAGTTCATGGCGGTCCCCCACTATGCTTACCTAAAGATGAAGATACCGAGCTCAAAGGGTGTCATCACCGTCGCCGGCGACTACAAAAAGTCCGCCGACTGCGCCGCGGCCAGCAGCCGGCTGGCCGAATCCCTCGTGATCGCAGCCGAGAGGAAGACGCTGGACCGGGTCGTGGCCCTGGCCAGCAAGCAACTAAACCAACCCGCCGACTCCAAGGAGTATGATGCCCAAGGATCTTTCCAGCCGGCCAAGGAGACCTAGAAGATACAGCTCGACCCCGAGCACCCTGAGAGGTTCGCCGTCATCGGGGCCAGCCTGGATAGCAAATAGGAAGGCGAGCTCGCCGATTTCCTCCGTGAGAATCGGGATATCTTTGAATGGCCCCCCAAGGACATGCCGGGTGTTCCGAAGGATTTCGCCGAGCACAAATTACACGTGCGGGAGGATGCTAAACCAGTCAAGCAGCCCCTCCGCCGACTGTCAGAAGAGAAGAGAAGGATCGTAGGGGAGGAGATAGCCCGGCTTCTTGCAGCCGGCTTCATCATGGAAGTTTTCTTCCCCGAATGGCTCGCGAACCTGGTTCTTGTGCTGAAAAAGAATAACAAGTGGCGCATGTGTATAGATTACACGAGCCTCAACAAAGCCTGCCCAAAAGATCCCTTCGCTCTGCCCAGAATTGATCAAGTGATAGACTCCACGGCCGGATGCGAGCTGTTGAGTTTTTTGGATGCTTACTCGGGATACCACCAGATCAAGCTGAACCTGGACGACCAACTGAAGACCGCCCTCATCACGCCGTTTGGAGCCTTCTGCTACCTGACCATGACGTTCGGCTTGAGGAATGCCGGCGCCACGTTTCAGCGTTGCATGCAGAAGTGCCTCCTCACGCAGCTCGGCAAGAATGCCCACGTTTATGTGGATGATGTTGTGGTGAAGACGGAGAAGCGTGGCACTCTGCTGGAAGACTTGAAGGAGACATTCGAGAACCTGCGCCGGTTCCGGATCAAGCTCAACCCAGAGAAATGCGTGTTCGGAGTGCCAGCCGGCCAGCTCCTAGGCTTCCTGGTCTCTGAACGCGGCATAGAGTGCAACCCTGTGAAGATCAAGGCCATCGAGAGGATGGCGGTCCCAACCAAGCTCAGAGAGATTCAGAAGTTCACCGGGTGCCTGGCCTCTCTTAACCGCTTCATCAGCCGGCTCGGAGAAAAAGCTCTCCCCCTCTACCGCCTCATGAAGAAGAGCACTCACTTTGAGTGGAACGACCAGGCCGACCAAGCTTTCCACGAGCTGAAGAAAATGCTGTCCACGCCGCCTGTCTTGGCGGCACCGACTGAGAAGGAGCCCATGCTCCTATATATTGCCGCCACTAGCCGGGTGGTCAGCACCGTCATTGTGGTCGAACGCCCCGAAGAAGGCCGAGCCCAGCCGGTCCATAGGCTGGTTTATTACCTGAGCGAGGTGCTGTCCACCTCGAAACAAAATTACCCGCACTATCAGAAGATGTGCTATGGCGTGTACTTCGCCGCCAAGAAGCTGAAGCCATACTTTCAAGAGCATCCCATCATGGTCGTATGCACTGCCCCGCTAGCCGACATCATAGGCAGCCTGGATGCATCCGGCCGGGTGGCCAAATGGGCCATCGAGCTGGCCCCCTACACCATCTTCTACCAACCCCGCACCGCCATCAAGACGCAAGCGCTGGCCGACTTCCTCGTTGACTGGGCCGAGACCCAGTACTTACCACCGGCGCCCGACTCCACCCATTGGCGCATGCACTTTGACGGATCAAAGATGCGCACCGGCTTGGGAGCCAGCGTCGTCCTTACCTCTCCAAAGGGCGACAAGCTCAAATACACGCTGCAGATCCACTTCGCCGCCTCCAACAACGTCGCCGAGTACGAGGCGGTCATACACGGGCTCCGGCTTGCCAAGGAGCTTGGTATTCGCCAGATCCTGTGCTATGGCGACTCGGATTTGGTGGTGCAGCAGTCTTCTGGCGACTGGGACGCCAAGGACGCGAACATGGCGAGCTACCGTTTCCTAGTACAGCAAATCAGCGGATACTTCGACGGATGTGAGTTCCTTCACGTGCCGCGAGCCGACAACGAGCCAGCTGACGCCCTGGCCCGAATAGGCTCCACGCGGCAAGCAATACCAGCCGGCGTCGCCCTGCAGTGCCTCCTCAAGCCTTCAATCAAGCCGTCTCCGGAGTCCGACTCCATTTTTGTGCCGCCTAACCCCGAGGGGGCCGTGTCCGGCTCGAAAAATCAAGCAGCCGGCCCGGGGACTTCAATATTCGGCTCAGGGACTGCCGCACCCGGCCCGGGGACTACAGTAGCCGGCCCGGGGACTGCAGTAGCTGGCCCGGGGACTTCTTCAGCACAGGAAGCGGCGGCCGACTCCAGCGCCGCACTGCCCAGCCCGCCCACCCTGGTGGCTCTGGCCACATTGGTGGCTGAGGAGGTCGCCGCCCCATCATGGGCCCACGCCATCCACAACTTTCTGGTGAACCATGACCTGCCGGCTGACAAAAACGAAGCAAGACAAGTTTAGGGCCGGGCTGGAGCATACACAATCGTCAACAGAGACCTTGTCAAGCGCAGCGCCACCGGAGTCTTGCAGCGATGCGTCGAGCAGGAGAAAGGCATCGTGATCCTCAGGGATATACACCAAGGATAATGCGGCCACCACGCCGCATCAAGATCACTGGTTGCCAAAGCCTTCCGCCACGGTTTCTTCTGGCCGACTGCTTTGGACGATGCCAAAGAGCTAGTCAAACACTGCAAAGGCTGCCAGCTTTTCAGCTCGCAGCAACACATGCCGGCTTCGGCACTCAAGACCATTCCCATCACCTGGCCCTTTGCCGTCTGGGGATTGGATATGGTGGGCCCATTCAAGACGGCGCGCGGCGGCATGACACATTTGCTCGTCGCCGTTGACAAATTCACCAAGTGGATCGAGGCGAAGCCGATCAAGAAGCTGAATGGGCCGACTGCAGTGACATTCATTGCAGATATAACAACCCGGTACGGCGTACCCCACAACATCATCACCGACAACGGCACGAACTTTGCCAAAGGTGCCCTGGCACGGTTCTGCGCTGCGCAAGGTATCCGGCTGGACCTTGCGTCAGTCGCACACCCGCAGTCAAACGGCCAAGTGGAGCGAGCAAATGGCCTCATTCTGTCCGGCATCAAGCCTCGACTGGTCGTACCCCTGGAGCGTTCAACCGGCTGCTGGCTCGATGAGCTGCCGGCTGTCCTGTGGAGTCTGCGCACTACTCCCAACAGATCAACCGGCTTCACTCCCTTCTTCCTTGTATATGGTGCCGAGGCGGTCATCCCAACAGACATCGAGTTCGACTCGCCTCGGGTAACCATGTACACGGAAGCGGAAGCCAAAGAAGCACGAGAAGACGGCGTCGACCTGCTGGAAGAGGCCCGGCTGTTAGCCCTCAGCCGGTCCGCCATCTACCAGCAGGGTCTGCGCCGCTACCATAGTCGGAGGGTCCGCCCAAGATCCTTCTAGGAGGGCGACCTTGTGCTCTGGCTGATCCAGCGAACAGCCGGCCAGCACAAGCTCGCAGCCCCCTGGGAAGGCCCCTTCATCATCAGCAGAGCCTTGGGCAACGACGCCTACTACCTCATCGACGCGCAGAAGCCGAAGGCACGCAAGAGAGACGACTCCGGCAAGGAGTCGGAACGACCGTGGAACGCAAATCTCCTTCGAAAGTTTTACAGTTAAAGCGCAGTATGTGTCATGCCCACTTTTGTATTTAGTATGATACAGTAGGCTCCCCGAGAAAGACTCGGGGACTGCCACCCGTTGTTTTATGAATGAAAGTTATCATGCGTATGATATTATCTTTTCATTTATTTTGTCCGGTACCGGGTCCGACGAGTCGGCCCGGGGACTGGCCGACTAGAGTTATATTAAGAGCCCTACCCGCAGTCAGACAAGTAATGTGTCGACACCCAGGCTTGGCTCTTGCCGAAATCGCAGCTCGAAGAACCGACTGCCCGGCTGGCAAGAGTCACCAGCCGGAAAGGGTGCGCACATGAAAAACGGCTAGGGACCAAACAGGCTCGCATATATAACAAAAGCCGGCTTGCTGCCTCCCGCCGACCGACTACCAGAGTAGCCGGCCGGCCGGCTTACATTCGGTCTACTTCAAATCCAAGAAAACTCAAGTACTTGCCTTCCCAAAGAGGGAAGGCGGCAAAGGAAAGAGCCTAAGGACAAAAAGTACACTCGGATGAACGCCAACACGTGCATATATTAATATATTACACAAAAAGCCTCCAGAGAGGTCGACATTCAGCATTGTTTGATACACCCCCAGTGGGTGGAATTGCAGAAACTTAAATTTGTCCAAAAAGAAAGACAGGGACAAAAAGAAAGGCAGATCAAGCCGGCGGGGCCGCAGACGAGCTGGATTAGGCGACGAAGGCAGTCGCGCCGGCTGAAGGAGCGGCCGGCTGGCGAACCTCGGCTTGATCGTCATCTCCGGCAGAGGGCGCGCTCCTGCGTGGCTCGTTGCTAGAGGCACGATCGGCTGGGGGACGGTCGGTCGCCCCACCAGTCGGCTCGGCGTCTTCGCTGTCCTCTTCCTCGTCGCTGGAGGCGATCTCTTCCGCCGAGTCCTCGCCGTCCGCCGGGTTCAGCCCGAACCATTCCTCCGGCTGGGCGGCGCCATCGTCGTTGAGCTCCGGCGCGAAGACGCTGGTGTCGGTGCACTCGGCGATCGTCGAGGCGCGCTGCGCGATCGCCGGCCGCACCTCCTCCAGCTCGGCGTCGGCTTCCGACCGCCACGTCCACAGCTGGACCAGGCTTAGCCCTGGGTACCACGCGCGGACGAACTCCAGCGCGCGCCCGGCTCCAAGACGGGCCGCGGACGCCTTCCAGGCCTCGAAGCGGCCGACTACGACTTCAAGCCAGTCGGCCCTCCGGCTTGGGGTCCGGGGAATTGCCTGGCCGGGCCAAAGCGCGGCCAGCATCGTCGCCCCGGCGCGTTGGAGCCGGCGGAGCAACCGGTGGGCCGGCTGCAGCCACGCCTGGACGGCGATAAGCTGCTTCGACAATGTCCGGTTCGCATCCGGCGGAATCACGACCCCGGCTTGACGGCGCTCCTCGCGGTAGGCTTCGATGGCTTGGGCGGCAAGGACAGACTGGCCGGGGAAGTACTCTGCGCAAGACAGCAAACACAAGTCAAAACAAAACCATAGGCGGCCGGCGAATTGAAGAAGAGCAAGAAAGACAGCCTACCGTTAATGAGATCCTCGACCCGGCCGAAGCCTTCTTCCAGCGCCCGGCGCGTCTCGGCCCAGCTCGCCTCCCTGGCCCCGAACTCCGCCCTCAGGGTAGCCTCGTCGTCCTGCGCCTTTTGCAGGGCCGCCTTGTGGCTCTCCTCTTGGTCGGCTAGTTTCGTCGCCAGGCGGGCGCGCTCTTGAGCCAAGTCAGCGTACTCGGCGTCCTTGGCACGAAGAGCGGCCTGCACCACGCCGAGTTCCCTCCGCAAGTCGGGGTTGGCCTCTGCACAAGCAAGAAATAAAGAGAAAAATCAGCAAAGGGAAAGTCGTCAAGTAAGATCCGACCCGACTGCGCTGCAGTCGGCCCGGATCTCGGGGACTACACCCAGTGGGTGCGCTGTCGCGCCCCCACGAGAAGTTAATAATGACAAAACACTTACGCCGGCTGCTGGCGAGGTCTTCGGTCCTTCGGCTTAGCTCCCGAACCTGGGAGTTGAAGGCGGCCGCGCGAGAGTTGTGATAATCCTGAAGACCAAAAAAAAACAGTTAACTTAGTCGTCTAGTAAGATCCGACCCGACTGCGCTACAGTCGGCTCGGATCTCGGGGACTACACCCAGTGGGTGCGCTAGCGCGCCCCCACGGAAAAAATTCAAAGGACCAGAGCGGTCAAGGAATGAAGACTTACCCGGATTGCAGACCGCGTCGACAGAAACTCCTGAGTGAATTGCCTCAGGAGGCCGGCCTGTGCCTGCAGCCGGCTCCGAACCTCTTGGGCCGCGACGTTCAGCTCGCCGCTCCCCCCGCTGGGAGTCTACCCGGACATAGCAGAGCTGGCTGCCTCCAAGGCATCTGCCGTCCGCTCGACTCCCGCGGCTCGGCGCGTGTCCGGTGGGGCCGTGCCCCCTCCGGCGGGCTGGCTCGCGGCCGGCTCGATCTCAAGGCCGGCTCCGGCCTCGGGTGCGGCCCGGGCCGGCTCCTCCGGCACCGCCGACGATCGGCCGCCTTCGCCTGCTCCGGCTGGCGCTGCTGGCGACGTCCTCTCAGCGGATCCCTCGACGACCTCGTCCCTCTGCACCGGCGGCTGCTCGGGGATAATCTCCTCCGCCGTGGGCAGAGGGATGTCCGGATCCAAGGTCTGGAGGGGGATGGCGAGCAGCGGAGTCTGGCTGCGCGCGCCTTCCACCTCCGCCTCCACGGCCGCCCGCTCCGATGGAGCCTCGGCCGCCGCGCTCGCTCGCCCTGGCGCCGTTTGGGCGGCCTCTCACTCCGCTGCCGCCTGCTCAGCCGCCTCCCTCTCTCGGCGCGCCTCGAGTGCGTTGCGCTGCGTGGCTGCGTCAAGTTCGGCGCGAGGGTCCACTCGGCGGGACCCTGAGGAACCGGCGCTCGGCCCGACCACGGAGCCGGCTGGGCCTCGCTCGAGGGAGAGCGGCGCCCTGCTCAGGAAATCAGAAAAACATTCAAGAAAAGAAAACTTCAGAATAACAAGCATGCAGGCGGCAACTAGACTTACGCGGAAACTGAAGGGGGCTTCTTCACCGCCTTCCGGAAGCGGGCCTTCGCCGCCGCCTCCTCGCGCTTCGTGGCCGCGGCGGAGGCCTTCGGTTTCTTCAGCCGGCTTCTGAAGAGCGGGAGCGCGGCCCGGCGTTTTCCCTTCCCGCCACCGGAAGTCGGCGCGGCGGACGAGCTCGCGCCGCGGCGGTCGGTTGCCGGCTGGCGGCGCGGGAGTTCTTCGGCTTCAAAATCATCCGGCCAGTCATCGAAACTGGCCGAAAGCCTGGTGCCGCCGAGCTCGGCGGCGCCCCCCGTGGCGGCGTCCTCCATGGCGACGGCGGAGAGATCCGGGTCGTCGGGGTCATCCACCATGCGGTCCGGGGCGTACTCTCGGTCGACTCCGGCAGCCCCGGCTGGCAGCGGGAGGAGAGGATTCTGATGAAGGAAGAAAGAAAAAATAGCTGCCTGGTCAGAGGCCGGCTAACCCAAGCCGGCAGACGACGAGAGGAAAAGCTTACCACAGGCGGAGGCTGGGCGCGGGAGTACGGCGCCTTGCTGAATTGCCACTCGTCGGTGAGCTTCAAGTTGGCGACGTAGTTCGCCATCAGAGCCACCTCGGCGTGGGGCATCTCCCAGGTGCTCAGCCGGCAGGGATCGAACCGGCCGCTCATCTGGCACATCATGTGCGGCCGGCTTTGAAGAGGCAAGATCCGGCGCTCGACGAAGGCGGTTACCAAGTCGGACGCGAGCAGACCTTCCGACTGGATCATCACCCGAAGCCGGGAGATGGAAGCGTTCCCCGCTGGAGACAGGGACTTCGACCGGTAGCCCCAGGTCCGCCACTTCCCAGTCGGCGGGCCGGCTACGTAAGCCGGCAGATTGACGTAGTCGCCATGCCGGGCGACGTTCTTGACGTAGAAGTAAGACTTCTGCCACAGCTTGACCGACTGGATCAGAGGAATGTGGGGGAAAGGGTTGTCGTCGCTGGCCCTCTTCATCGCGATGAAGGCACCACAGGGAGCCGGCACGCCGGCGGAGACGGTGCCGAGCTTGTTCTGGAACAGTTCCGCCCAGAGCTCCAGCGTCGGCAGCACCCCCAAGTACCCTTCGCAGAGCGTGACGAAGGCCGAGAGTTGGAGCACTGCGTTGGGCGTGACGTGGTGCGGTTGAAGGTTGTAGAACTCGAGAAATGACCGCATGAAACTGCTCGCCGGGAAGCCGAAGCCCCGGAGGAAGTGCGTGCGGAAGACGACGCGCTCGCCTTCCTCCGGCGCCGGCGAGACCTCCTTCGTGGGCGCCAGGCGCACCTGCACGAGGTCGGCGGCGGGCAGACGCCGGGTCTGGCGGAGGAACTCGATGTGCTCGTCGTGGACGTTGGACCCGTCCCACGAGCTCGACAAAGCCAGCGACATGGCGGCGTGGGAGGGCTACGGCGCGAAGCTGCGTCGGGCGCGAGGAAGAAGAAGAAGAGCGAGAAGAAGGAGAGCAAGAGGGACGGGGAGCGGGGGAGCAAACAGGCCCGTGCCTCTCCCCCTCCCCCCCTACTTGTAGGCGCGTGCGCTAGAGACGAGGAGGCGCGGCGTTGGGGATCGTGGGGATCGATCGTGCCCATCCCCCCCACGCCCGCGTTAATTACACGCCTTGATGACGCGAGATAACGGCTGCGCGAAGGCGAGCAGCCCCTCGGGCCACAGAAAATCTACGCCCGGGCCGAGGCCAGGGAGTGGCGGGCCCGGGCCTGCGGCGGCGTCCCGTCGCGCGCGTGCGACGGCAGGACTTCCCCGCCACGTGGCTCGCCGTGGGGCCCGTGGCCGGTCCGCGGGTCAACCCCGGTCGCCCTAATAAAGAAACAAGCTCTGAAGACAGCCGCAACGACGCAGTCGGCCCCTCACGGTATGAAGCCGGCCAAGCTTCCCGTCCTTCCGTCTGCCGTGAAGCTCGCCCGCCTTCGGGGACTACTGTCGGGGTAAATAGCCATGGGTAGCCCAGCCGGCTCCCCCTGGCCCCTCTGAAAAAACTATGAGCCCATCCGGCTCATAAGGAGACTCAAGACCTGGGCCGCCTCCCCCTAGCCGACTGCCGCCCTAGCCGGCTTGGGGGGCGGCCGCCCTTTTAACCCCCATGAAGAAAACTATGGAGGGCCGGCTACGACATGGCCGGCTGCAGCAAGGCCGGCTATGGCACGGCCGGCTACCGCCGGGCCGGCTCCGATAAAGCAGTCAACGCCGTACCCGCGATGTGCGCATCCACTCTGCGATGATGAAGCGGGGCGTGGCTACAGTGGAGCCTGTCACCCCCCAAAACCCGGAGCACGCCTGGTGCAGCGCGTCGTGCGGGCAACTGCGGCCCGCCCGGCGCGGCACTGTGGCCTCGGCGGCTCCGACGCCGTCCTCGACGGGCCGCCAGCATGGCCCCCGAGGTGGTGGGCCCCTTTGGGCAGAGAGATGCCGAAGGCGGCCGCACCCCCTCTCAAGCCGGCGAGACAGAGGGCCGGCTTCGCGTAGCCGGCCTGCCGCCTTCCTCGAAGGAGACACCCATTAGGGGGACAAGGTGCGGCGGGGCTACAGTAATCGCCCGCCAGGGCGGCGTTACTGTAGCCACGCTTACCTCGACCAAGCCTGCGCCAGCAAACACGGAGCAACAGTAACCGGCCACCGACAAGGCCCTGGCTGGTGGGGCCGGCCTGTCGTCCCATGAGCCGGCAGTCGGCGGGACCCACCAACCGGCGGGCCCCAGAAGCCGGCGGAGAAGCCGGCGGAGAAGCCGGCGAGCCAAGTCACAGACGGCTGGGCCCCGCGCCCAGTCGGATTACCATTGTACCCCCGGGGGGTAGGCCTATATAAACCCCCCGGTGCACCCATGCAAAGGGTTGAACTCTCTTTTAGACATAGACACTTACAAGGAGAAGAGGCAGGCTGTGCTAAGCCCTTCTTCCTCCTTCCATCCCAAACAGCTCAAGGAGCCACCTGTGAACTTAGTAACCATGCGGAGACCCCGCAGAGCAGCAGTAGGGGTGTTATCTCCCCGGAGAGCCCTGAAGCTGGGTAAGATTCGCCGGCGTGCATGTCTACGCCTCATCCCGTTTCCAGGCACCGGCGACGTTCTTTTGGCCCCCGCAATGATAAGCCACCCATTGGCATATGTCGATCCTACCACCCGACAAGAAGACACCAAGAGAACATCCCGGGAGCCGTCAAGGCTGGACGGTGATGGCAGCGCCGGAAGCAGGGCTCGAAGATGAGGCGGCAGGACGTCAGCATGCTGTCGAGGGCACCACGCCATCGTACTCCGACCTGGCGGCCTTGCCGCCAGCCCTCTTCCTCTTCCGCAGCCTCCCTACGCCAGCCGCCCAAGGAGACGCCCCTGGGGAGTTCAAGGAGCCGCCGACACGAATGATGGGGTTGCCGGTGCCGCACGGAGCGGCGCCCGACACCTAGTCGGACCCGCCATCCTGCCGCCCGCTCCCCTCGTCATCGCTGTCGCTCCCCTCCTCGTCACTCTCGCTCGAGGAGGAGCCTTCGCTGTCGGAGGAGCTTTCCACGCAGCACCGGGCCTGGACGCCGAAGCACCCGAAGACCTTAACGGAGAGGAGATCGCCCTCCATCAGCTTGAAGTGGAGGGTGAGCCCCGACGTCAAGCTGTGGATGCGGGCGAACGTCTTCCACCCTCGGCCAAGATACATCACGCCGGGGGCTGGGAATTCGGCGCGGACCCGCATGCCGCTGATCCCATAGCCCCTCATCTGCAGTCTCAGCGTCTCGGGCAGGTCCAACTCCACCACTTCCGCAAACGGATCTGGGAGTCGGAGGCGACAACGAGGCACCCGGCGCAGCCTGACGAAGAACTCGCAAGGGTCGTCCCCAGCATGGGCCACCGCGGGAAGAAGAGCCGCCGGCGGAGGCGAAGCCGATGCGCCGCCTCGTCCACCTCTTCCCCGAGCGCTGCGGCCTCGTCCTCAACCGCGTCCACGACCTCGCCCCCTCCCTCTTCCCCTTACGGCTGGCTCCGCCACCACGGGTGCGGGACAAGGAGGGATGCACTGCCTGGCGGCAACCCTTGCCGCCACTGTCGAAGGACCAGGGTTCCCTCTCTCCATGGCGAATGGGTGGAGGGGGAGCAGAAGCTGAAGAAAGGAGAAGATGGGAGGATGCGGGCTCCCGTCCTCCCCTCCCGCTCTTTACAAAGGAGCGGGGTGGGGGCTCGGCCGCCCCGCTCAGCAAATCAAGACGCGGGGAGGCAGGGATCTGGGGCCGACCCGCTGCCTCGACCCACGACGGCCCCGTTTCTCGCCTCCGCCGCCCGCGACCCCAAGTGCATGGGAACCGCATGGCAGGCATGCAGAACCGAGGCGACGAATGGGGCGGCCCCTCCCCACCCCGTGATCGTGGGGAGTGGCACCTCGAAAACCATCCGCGATCTCTCCCATGATGCCGCGTTTGACGCGTGCCGTTCGGGGAGAGCGCGGTGGGTGCGGAGTGAGTTATGGCGTGCCCTAGGCCGCGCGTGCCCGTGCAATGTTTTGGGCCTGGCCCAACAGCGCTCGGCACCGTGTATGGCCCAGGCCCGGGGGCTCCAGTCGGTGTACTAAAGTAGGGGTACCTTAGTATCCCGAACTTGTGCACGGGCAGTCGCAGCGACCCGCGGAAAGGCATGCCGGGCGATCGCCAAGATCCTCCGTGGTCCCTTTGGGGCCATTCAAGAACAAAGTATCCAAGAGCAAAACAAGGCCCCGGCAAGAGGAGCTTGCCGGGAAGACAACCAGAGCATCCCAAGAAGCTCGCTGCGGCGCACCACGCGCCCCGACAAGGCCCGGTGAGCGGCAAGCTCCCGGACGCGACAAGACAACACCCGCGGCAAGGCACTTGCCGTGGCAAGCTACTACCCCGCAGCCCGCGCTCCAGCTCACCCACCAACGTGTCGCCCTGGGACCATTCCTGGCGTACGTGGCGGGAGGCTGTGCAGCCAGGGGCACGCGGTGGCAAGCAAGTGTTGACAAGATAACCATCGTGGCAAACGGTGGCGTTCCTAGCGGTCCCTCTCTGGGCCATCAAGGTGACACAGATGGGCATTTAATGCCCTTGTCCCCTGCTGTCAGAGTTAGGTAGGATGCGACATGTAGGCGGTGGAGCCAACTACCACCCCTTTTACATTTTTACCCTCACCTCTGTTGCCACGTGTCGGTGACCCCTTAGACATATAAAAGGAGGCCCATGCGCAACAGAGAGGAGGAGGACAGCCATTCTCACGCTCGGTCTTGTCAGCTGCTTGAGTGTACCGTAGCACTCGCCGCTCCCAAGCAAGAACTCAATACAACCACCAAAGCAGGAGTAGGGTCTTACGCATCCGTGCGGCCCGAACCTGGGTAAATCGATCGTCTTGCTCGTGTGTTTCACCTCGATCTGCTCTTTGTGCATCCACCGCCCCCTGCCGAACCAAAAGGGGCTCGGTCCGCCGATCCCCATAGGTGTGCGAGGGATCAGACACCCCCGACACCAGTTTTGCCATGAGAGTCCACCATATCTACCTATGGATTGAGTAAGATCCTTCAAGTAAGTTGTCATTGTTGCAAGCAATAAAAATTGCTCTCTAAATATGTATGATTTATTAGTGTGGAGAAAATAAGGTTTATACGATCTTCCGATGTGGAAGAAATAAAAGCGGCGGACTGCATAATAAAGGTCCATATCACAAGTGGAAATATAAAGTGACGTTCTTTTGCATTAAGATTTTGTGCATCCATCCATAAAACCACATGACAACCTCTGCATCCCGCTGCGAAGGGCCTATCTTTTATTTTTGCCCTATACTTCATACAAGAGTCATGGTGATCTTCACCTTTCCTTTTACATTTTATCCTTTGGCAAGCACTGTGTGTTGGAAAGATCCTGATATATATAGCTAATTGGATGTGAGTTTTCATGAACTATTATTGTTGACATTACCCTTGAGATAAAAGGTTGGGAGGCAAAACTATAAGCCCCTATCTTTCTCTGTGTCCGATTAAAACTTCATACCCATAAGTATTGCGTGAGTGTTAGCAATGGTGAAAGACTGAATGATAGTTGAGTACGTGGACTTGCTGAAAAAGCTCTTATATTAACTTTTTCCGATGTTATGATAAATTGCAATTGCTTGAATGACTGAGATTATAGTTTGTTTGTTTTCAATGAAGTTTCTGATTCGTACTTGAAATTCTGAATGAATTGTTACTTTAGCATAAGAAATCATATGACAATATATATATTTATATATATATATGTTGCTATTATAAGAATGATCATGATGCCCTCATGTCTGTATTTTATTTTATCGACACCTCTATCTCTAAACATGTGGACATATTTTTCAATATCGGCTTCCGCTTGAGGACAAGCGGGGTCTAAGCTTGGGGGAGTTGATACGTCCATTTTGCATCATGCTTTTATATCGATATTTATTGCATTATGGGTTGTTATGACACATTATGTCACGATACTTATGCCTATTCTCTCTTATTTTACAAGGTTTCCATGAAGAGGGAGAATGCCGACAGCTGGAATTCTCGGCTGGAAAAGGAGCAAATATTAGAGATCTATTCTGCACAACTCCAAAAGTACTGAAACTCCGAGGAAGCCAGTTTTGGAATATATAAAAAATATTGGGGGGCCACCCACCATCCACGAGGGTGGGGGCGTGCCATACCCCCCTAGGCGCGCCCCCTGCCTCGTGGGTCCCCTAGCAGGCCTCCGGTTCCCATCTTTGGCTATATGATGTCTTTTACCCTGGAAAAAAATCATAAGCAAGCTCTCGGGATGAAACTCCGCCTCCACGAGGCGGAATCTTGGCGGAACCAATCTAGGGCTCCGGCGGTGCTGTTCTGCCGGGGAAACATCCCTCTGGGAGGGGGAAATTATCACCATCGTCATCACCATCGATCCTCAAATTGGGAGGGGGTCAATCTCCATCAACATCTTCACCAGCTCCATCTCATCTCAAATCCTAGTTCATCTCTTGTATCCAATCTTTGTCCCCAAACCTCAGATTGGTACGTGTGGGTTGCTAGTAGTGTTGATTACCTCTTGTAGTTGATGCTAGTTGGTTTACTTGGTGGAAGATCATATGTTCAGATCCTTTATGCACATTAATACCTCTCTTATTATGAACATGAATATGATTTGTGAGTAGTTACATTTGTTCCCGAGGACACGGGAGAAGTCTTGCTATAAGTAGTCATGTGAATTTGGTATTCGTTCGATATTTTGATGAGATGTATGTTGTCTTTCCTCTAGTGGTGTCATGTGAACGACGACTACATGTCACTTCACCATTGTTTGGGCCTAGGGGAAGGCATTGGGAAGTAATAAGTAGATGATGGGTTGCTAGAGTGACAGAAGCTTAAACCCTAGATTATGCGTTACTTCGTAAGGGGCTGATTTGGATCCATATGTTTGATGCTATGGTTAGGTTTACCTTAATACTTATTTTTTAGTTGCGGATGCTTGGAATAGGGGTTAGTCATAAGTGGGATGCTTGTGCAAGGAAGGGCAGTACCCAAGCACCGGTCCACCCACATATCAAATTATCAAAGTAACAAACGCGAATCATATGAGCGTGATGAAAACTAGCTTGACGATAATTGCCATATGTCATCGGGAGCGCTTTCCTTTATATAAGAGTTTGTCCAGGCTTGACCTTTGCTACAAAAGGGATTGGGCCATCTTGCTGTACCTTATTTACTTTTATTACTTGTTACCCGTTACAAATTACCTTATCACAAAACTATCTGTTATCGATAATTTCAGTGCTTGCAGAGAATACCTTACTGAAAACTTCTTATCATTTCCTTCTGCTCCTCGTTGGGTTCGACACTCTTGCTTATCGAAAAGAGTATGATAGAACCCCTATACTTGTGGGTCATCAGTGATCAACTTGCGTGTTTTTTGACCTTGTGAACTTATGCATAGGGGTTGGCACATGTTTTCGTCTTGACTCTCCGGTAGAAACTTTAGGGCACTCTTTGAAGTTCTTTGTGTTGGTTGAATAGATGAATCTGAGATTGTGTGATGCATATCATATAATCATACCCGTGGATACTTGAGGTGGCATTGGAGTATCTAGGTGACATAAGGGTTTTGGTTGATTTGTGTCTGAAGGTGTTATTTTACTACGAACTCTAGGGTTGTTTGTGACACTTATAGGAATAGCCCAATAGATTGATCGGAAAGAATAACTTTGAGGTGGTTTCGTACCCTACAATAATCTCTTCGTTTGTTCTCCGCTATTAGTGACTTTGGAGTGACACTTTGTTGCATGTTGTGGGATTATTATATGATCCAATTATGTTATTATTGTTGAGAGAACTTGCACTAGTGAAAGTATGAACCCTAGGCCTTGTTTCGAAGCATTGCAATACCGTTTGTGCTTGTCGGATTTTGGGTTCCGGAAAAAACCCTTGAGGTTCGAACACTGGGGTGCACACAAAGATCTCTCCCCCTCTCTAGCTCGCACAATCTACGATCTCACGGCCTAGCTCGACGAACCCAAAGAACATGAGACACAAGATTTATACTGGTTCGTGCCACAATTGTAGTGTAATACCCTACTCAAGTGTGGTGTGGTGGATTGCCTCTTGGGCTGAGGATGAATAGTTATAGAGGAACAACAATCTCCCGAGGAGAGGTGTTCTTGTGCTTGGTGAACTTGTCTGGTGGCCTTGGTGGAATGGATCTAGTCCAAGATGAGATGCCTCCCTATGGTTGTGGCTAGTCCTATTTACAGAGGCCCTAGCGCTCTTCTCAAATATTAGGCGGGAAGGGATCCCACAATGGCCAAATTCAAAGGGAGAAAACTAGTACAAGCTACCCTGACAAAAGTAGTCTTCGCCTGCCAAAGGATCTGGTGGTGACGTCGCCTTGGGCTCCACGGTGACCTCCGTCCTGCCGTCCTACTGGTCTTGGTCTTGTTGCACCGATATGGAAACCTTTGCTTGATGCCTCGGGACTCCTCGTCTGTGCTTGCCCCTTTAGCACCAAAGAGGAAACGAGGACACTGCGCGCTGGCGCCCGCACAACAAAAAAAAGACACATCTGTGACATTTTGGGCCGAACGAAATTTTTTTCTGTCATACATATGACACTTCTATGGCGATAATTGTAACAAAACCCGGTATCATCATAGATGTGGTGGGCTCCTACTTCTATGACAAAAAATCATGACAGAAAATGGGCTTTTCGTCCTGGGCGGGCTGGAGACGCAACTGCATGACATTCTTTGGGCCGTCCATGACGGAAAAAACCGTGGTAGAAGCGAGGGGGAGGAAAATTTTGGGGAGTTCCCGGTTACGGTGGGAGGTCAGGGGCCGAGCGATGCGCGTTTCTCTCGTACACGTACGCGCGTGTGTGCGAGGCGTTGGCTCTAACTGAACCCGAGTGAGGCGTTGGGCTCTAACTGAACCCGAGCGATTGCACTGCAGGCTACGCGTTACTGAACCCGAGCGATCGATCGATGGCTGTTAACTGAACCCGATCGAGCGATTCCTTCGCTACTGCTGCTAACTGAAGCCGATCGATGGGATGAACAGTGAGCGTTGCGGGGGTGGGGGGGGGGTTGGATGAACAGTGAGCGGTGGCGTTGCCTCTGGATGAACAGGTCCCCGTGGTGTGGTGGAGGGCTGGATGAACAATAGATGGTGGAGGGGTGCCTGTGGAGGGGTGGATGAACAGGACCCCGTGGTGTGCAGGGCTGGATGAATAGTAGATGGTGGAGGGGTGGTTGAATAGGACTCCCGTGGTGTGGAGGGCTGGATGAACAGTAGACGGTGGGGGGGTGCCCGTGGAGGGGTGGTTGAACATGACCCCGTGGTGTGGAGGGCTGGATAAACAGTAGACTGTCGGTGTTCTGGGAACGGGGGTCCCCAGACTTGCCTGCCTGCGGCCTGCGGCGTGGCTCAAAGGGGGCCCAACACGGCCCATCTTCATCAACACAAGACTCAAGACCCTCGCGAGGGGCCAAGCCTCGCGGGGCGGATGACACAGACCTTCCTCAGGCACGGCCTCGTCACGCTGGCTCGCGAGGAGGGGGAGAGATCAAGGCGGGGTACCTCGCGAGGTGCCCGTGACGCAAGCCATGACGACTCAGGGCGCTAGGCGGGTGCCAGCCCGCGCAGCGTCCTCCTTTCCTCTTTGGTGCAAAGGGGGAAAGCGCAGCCATGGGGTACCGAGGCATCAGGCAAAGGTTGCCATTTCGGTGCAACGAGACCAAGACCAGGAGGACTACGAGACGGAGGTCACCGTGGATCCCAAGACGGCGTCATCACCAGACCTTTGCATAGGCGAAGACTGCTTTTGTCAGGATAGTTGATACTTGCTGTCCCCCTTCAAATTAGCCCGCCATTGTTGGCTCCCTTCCCGCTCGATATTTGGGAAGAGGACCAGGGCCTCTATAAATAGGACCAGCCGCCCACAGAGCAGGGGGTTCGCTAGTTCGTTCGGTTGGCGTGTAAGTCAGAGTAAGGCTGCCAGAGAGAGAGAGAGAGAGAGAGAGAGAGAGAGAGAGAAAGGGTGGCTGAACTCCTCCCAGCAGTTCATCACCCCAGCCAAGAACAGACCCTCGCGAGGCAGTTCTTCCTTGTATCGTTCATCATCATCAGCCCCAAGGGGCAATCCACCCACCACACACTGGAGTAGGGTATTACACCACAACGGTGGCCCGAACCAGTATAAACCTTGTGTCTCTTGTGCAGTTCTTTCAGTAGTCTAGATCTTTGCGAGACGGAGAGGTAGAAGGCGTAATCTCCGCGCGTACCCCAGTGTTCGAACCTTAAGGGTCTGCCGAAACCCGAAATCCGACATTTGGCGCGCCAGGTAGGGGTGCGCCGGAATTCGTCGTCCACCGCCCCGTTCTCCTCCGACCGTCGCATCCATGTCCGACGCTCGTCGGGCCCGCGCCGAGTGCCGGGACACCATTGCTTCCCGCGTCGCCCAGACGGCGCCCGTCGGCGGACGTCCTCGTCGTTCCCCGTCGCTCGCCATCAACACCGCCACCGGACCGGCGGGGGGCGAGCAGCAAGCGTCGTCTCAGCATCCATCCGTGCGGCAAGACGGCCGCACCGCAACTCCCATGCTCGCCCCAGCTGGATCTTCGCCCCGCGCGCTTAGCGCGCCCATGGAGGCTCGGGCTGCACTCATCACGGCAAACGAGCTCCTGCGCTGCCGCCTCGTCGATGACGTCTACGGGGAATGGCTCGACCGCGTCGCCGAGCTCGTCCACGCCGCAGGGGGCTCTCCTGCGCCGTCCCATCGCGCTACACCAATACCCCCGGTCGTCGCGGCCCTCCTGGGCGGCTCGCAGGCGCCGCCCACAAGTCACCACGTCAATCCATTCATCTGCCGGGTCAGCGCCGCTTCCACGCGGTAGGGGGCTCCCCCGGATCGGACGGCGCCCGAGACTGGCCTGACCTTCAGTTCGAAGGTCCACCCCTCCAACTCGTCCTGCTCGGGCGCGCTCCCCATGTTGTGCACCCCCACCATCTGCCAGGTGGCCATCACCAGAACCCTCGTTGATGGCGGCGCGGGCCTCAGCGTGCTCTCGGTCGAGGCCTTCATCCTCCTCCGCATACCCCTGGAACGGCTGCAACCTAGCTGGCCCTTCTCAAGCGTCGGGGGCAAGTCGTCCAGTTCCTTGGGGCAGATCCGGCTCCCAGTGACCTTCGGCACCTACGACAACTTCCGCATGGAGCCGGTTGACTTCGACATCGCCCCCATCGGCCTCCCCTACAATGCCATCCTCGGCTACCCAGCGCTGGCCCAATTCATGGCCGCGACGCACCCGGCGTACAACCTCATGAAGATGCCCGGGAGCAGCGGTGTCCTCACTGTGCACGGGGACACCGGGGACGCGCTGCGGGCGCTCAAGCTCACCTTCAAGACGGCGGCGTCGGCACAGCCCGCCGACCTGGAGACCCCCGAGGCCAAGGGGGCTGCACCCGCCAAGAAGAAGCAGTTGTTCACCCAAGAGAAGGCAGAAACCAAGCAGATGCCCGTCGATGAGGACGGGTCCACCAACGCCACTTTCACCATAGGCACCGACCTCAAACTCGAGCAGGAGGAGGCCCTGGTCAGGTTCCCACGTGCAAACAAGAAGCTATTTGCTTGGGAGCCGGACCAGTTGGCAGGGATCCCCAGGAGTGTAATCGAGCATCACCTCAACGTGTGCCCCAACATGCACCCTGTGAAGCAGAAGGCCAGGCGGCAGTCCACAGAAAAGCAGGCCTTCATCGTCCAGGAGACCCGCAAATTAGAGGCCGCTGGGGTCATCCGCGAGGTCCGATACCTAGATTGGTTGGCCAACCCTGTCGTTGTGCCAAAGAAGGGAGGGAAGGAGCGTATGTGTGTCGACTTCACCAACCTCAACAAAGCATGCCCGCAAGATCCGTTCCCGCTCCCCCGCATCGACCAAATCATCGATTCCACTGTGAAATGCGACCTGTTATGCTTCCTGGATGCCTTCTCTGGGTATCACCAGATCAAGAGGGCGGTAGAAGGCGTCGAGAAGACAGCCTTCCTAACCCCGTGTGGGGTATACTTCTACACGTGCATGCCATTCGGGCTACGTAACACAGGGGCGACCTTTCAGTGGCTGATGCACATCACCTTGGGCCCGCAGCTCGGGAAGAATGTTGAATCTTACGTCGATGACATTGTGGTAAAGTCTCGGGAGGCCGGTACCTTGATACAGGACTTGGAGGAAACCTTCGCGAGCCTCAACGCAGTAAACCTATGGCTCAACCCAGAGAAGTGTGTGTTCGGAGTCCCCTTGGGCAAGCTCTTGGGTTTCCTCGTGTCCCACCGGGGCATCGAGGCTAACCCAGAGAAGGTCAAGGCGGTGGAAGACATGAGCCCGCCAAAGACCCTCAGAGAAATGCAGAAGCTCACGGGGCGCGTGACCGCGCTAGGGCGCTTCATCTCCAAGTTAGGAGAACGAGCCCTGCCCTTCTTCCAGCTAATGAAGAAAAAGGGGCCCTTCGAGTGGACTGAAGAGGCCGACAAGGCGTTCCAGGATCTCCAGAGATACCTGACCAGCCCACCGGTCATGGTGGCACTGCACCCTCAGGAGCCCCTGGTGCTTTACCTCGCCGCCACTCCCTACTCCGCCAGCGCAGCCTTGGTGGCAGTCAGAGAGGAGCGCCAAATCAAAACCACGAAAGCAGCCCGGGACAAGGCAGAACAGGGAAAAGGAAGGCCTACAGAAACCACCACCGCGGCTGAGGAGGATCAGCCGCCGCAGAGGGGCGCACCAGAGGCGGAAGAGGCCCCTCTTCCAGATGGCCAGTCTCAGGAGGCCTCATTACCTCAAGAGGCGCCACGGTCTCCGGAAGGAGCCACCAGCGTTGACGCACTCCGCCTCGTTGAGAACCCAGTGTACTTCGTCAGGACGATGCTGCGGGATGCAAGAGCACGGTACCCCATGCCTCAGAAACTCCTCCTTGCGCTACTGGTGGCTTCGTGCAAGGTGCGCCACTATTTTCAGGGTCACCCCATCAAGGTTGTCTCGTCATACCCCCTGGAGCAAGTGCTCAGGAGCTCTAATTCAGCTGGAAGGGTCGCTGAGTGGAACATAGATCTGCAAGTGTTTCAGCTCGAATTCAGCACGACCAGGGTCATCAAGGGAGCAGCGTTGGCGGATTTTGTGGCAGAGTGGATGGAGGCGCCAGGCCTCAAGGCCGATGAGGATCGGTCCCTATCCCCGGGAAGCGAGGCGCCAGAAGGCTGGGTCATGTACTTCGATGGGACGTTCTCCAGGCATGGCGCTGGAGCTAGGGCGGTGCTTATATCGCCCACACAGGACAAGCTCTGTTACGCCGTGCAACTCTGTTTCCAGCAAGGCGAAAAGGTCTCCAACAACATAGCGGAGTATGAAGGTTTAATAGCAGGCTTGAAGGCCGTGGCCGCCCTGGGAGTGAAACGCCTCACCATCAAGGGCGATTCACAGCTCCTTGTCAATTTCTCCAACAAGGTGTACGAACCGAAGGATGAGCACATGGAAGCCTACCTTGCAGAAGTCCGCAGGATGGAGAAGCAATTATGGGGGTTGGTGTTGCAGCATGTGCCCCGTGGCACCAATTAGGAGGCCGACGATATTGCCAAACGCGCGTCCAGACAGTTACCCCAGGAGCCTGGCGTCTTCGAGGAGCGGCTCTTCAAGCCCTCAGCTCTGCCGTCATTATCAAACACGGCTCAGCCCTGGGAGGAGCTCCCCCAGCCACTTGCCTCAGGAGCTCCGACCTGTGGCCCGGCCTCAGGAGCGCGCCTGCTCCTGATGATGGAACCTTAGGAGGGATGTTGGATCACGGAGCTCAGGAGCTACTTAGGGCAAGGGACCTTGCCGGAGAAGGAGGAGGAAGCGGAGCGAGTGGCACGCCAGGCCACGGCATACTGCATCAGAGACGGAGAGCTCTACCGGAAGCAACCAAACGATGTATCCCTGCGCTGCATCTCCAGGGAGCAAGGGAAGGAACTACTGGAAGATATACACGGCGGAGACTGCGGACATCATTCATCATCGCGGACCCTCGTCGGCAAGGCGTTCCGCAGTGGGTTTTATTGGCCCACCGCGCTCAATGACGTCGTGGAACTGGTGAAAGCTTGTGAAGCCTGCCAGTTCCATGCCAAGCAGATCCATCAGCTAGCAGGAGGCTTGTAGACTATCCCCCTTTCGTGGCCGTTCACAGTCTAGGGGTTGGACATCTTGGGCCCGTTTCCTCGGGCGCCAGGGGGCTACCGCTACCTCTATGTTGCCGTGGACAAATTCACCAAGTGGGCTGAAGTAGAGGCTGTCCGCACCATTCCCGCGGGTTCCGCAGTCAAGTTCATCAAGGGCATCATAAGCCGGTTCGGGGAGCCGAATCGCATCATCACGGACAACGGTTCACAGTTCACCGGTAACCTCTTCAAAACATATTGTGCTAATCTTGTAACGCAGATATGCTACGCCTCGGTGGCGCACCCCCGAAGCAATGGCCAGGCCGAGCGAGCCAACACGGAGGTCCTGAGGGGCCTCAAGACCAGGACGTTCAAGAAGAAGCTGGAGGCCTGTGGTAGAGGTTGGTACGGCGAGCTTCAGTCCGTGCTGTGGTCCATCCGCACCACCGCGACCAAACCGACTGGAGAGACCCCATTCCTCCTGGTCTATGGAGCGGAAGCGGTCCTCCCTCACGAGGTCAGACGTCGCACCGTGTGGGTCCTGGCATTCGACGAGGCGCAGCAGGACGCCATGCAGGGGATGGACCTCGTGCTGGGGGAGGCACGTCACCGAGAAGCCCCACTGCGAGCGGCGAGGTACCAGCAAGCGCTGCGGCGATATCACTGCTGCAACATCCGTCCCAGGACTCTTGAGGTAGGAGACCTCGTGCTTAGGTGGGTTCTCTCCAGGGAGGGACTGCACAAGCTCTCTCCCATGTGGGTGGGCCCGTTCAAGGTTGTTCATGTTTCCAGGCCCGGCTCCGCGCGCTTGGAGACTCAGGAGGGAGTGCCGGTCCAGAATGCATGGAACATCCAGCACCTCCGTAGGTTCTACCCCTGAAAAGGCCCAGAGCTTGTGAAGCAAGGTGAGTGCCTGTGAAGCTATCGCGTTTTGGGAAAGGCCCGGAGCCTGTGAAGCAAGGCGAGTTCCTGTGAAGCTATCGCTCTTTGGAAAAGGCCCAGAGCCTGTGAAGCAAGGCGAGTGCCTGTGAAGCTATCGCGCTTTGGAAAAGGCCCAGAGCCTGTGAAGCAGGGCGAGTGCCTGTGAAGCTATCGCGTTTTGGAAAAGGCCCAGAGCCTGTGCAGCAAGGCGAGTGCCTGTGAAGCTACCGCGTTTTGGAAAAGGCCCGGAGCCTGTGAAGAAGGCCAATGCCTGTGAAGCTCGCCGCCCGTGACACTCTCACGTAATAATGAGTCGGGTTGTACACGCCCCAGAGTCTTAGGAGCGCCGGCCTCAGGCCCTAGGGCTCCCTCCCACGTCCAGTGGCAGCACTTAGCTCCGCGCTGGTGAGAAGACATCGAAGACTAGATTAGGTGCCGGACGCGGCTTTTCATTTGCTTTTCGCAGTTGTCTTGTTCCTTCTCATTTGGAGTTTTATTGAAGTTGTTGCCGTCTTTGGCTTGCGGTTCTTCAGCTTTTCGCTCTCCTGCCTCGATTTCTCTTGCGCAAAGCCTTGCGAGGGGGGCAGCTGAGCACCCTCGTGAGCGCTCCTATCCTAGTCATTCAAAGAGTTCGCGACCTGGGCCCCTTACAGGAGCACCCCTCCAGTCCGTGCCCCATGGGCATCGTGACACAAACAAAGGGCCTAGGTCAGTCGCCCCCCCCCATGGCCGGGGTCGGGAACTATCCACGCTCGGGCACATAGCCGGAAGGAATGGTAACAAAAGCAAAACGATTATTAACAGCAATAACCCAAACACGCCCCCGCGGGGCTCTGCACTATTGTCTTTGTTACGCAGGAAAAAGAGAAAAGGAAGAACAAATCCGGCGCGGCTCGCCTCACACCGGCCCGCGGGGAAGGCCCGAGCTGCTTCCGGGGCTCAGGCGGACTCCCTCTTGCGCTTCGCCAGGGCGCGGCGGCGTGCGGACACGTGGCCACCCCCAAGCAGATACGACGGCATGGAGGCTGATCGCAGCCACTGCTGGAGGAGTCGCCACCTGAAGAAGAACCGGAGAAGCTTGAGGAACCCCGAATGCTGCCAGCCGCGTGAGCGCTGCTCCCTCCATCATCATCGGAGCTAGGTTCCCAGCCACGGTCGTCACCCTTGGGGCAACACCCTGCGTGGCGACCATCTTCCCCAAACACCCTCATGTAAAGGGTGGCATCGCCATCAAACTTGAAGTGTAGGGTGCACCGATGGCTCAGGCCACGCGCACGGGCAAACGTCTGCCAATCGCGGGCCAGGGACAAGCTCCCGGCAGCGGAGACCTCTAGGGAGACCCATGAGGCCAGGCTGCAGCAGCCGTCGGCCTGGAGCCAGAGGCCGCCCGGGGCGCCGACCGGGAGCTCGCCAAGGAGTAAGCGAGGAAGCGGGAGCCGGCTCCGCCGACCACACGACGAACTCCGGCAGCATGAATGCGCGGCCTAGGAGGATGCACAGCCAGAGCGCGCCCCCCGGCTACAGCGATCCGCCCGTCGCTGTGCTGAAGATCGCCTCCACGGCCGCGAGGAGCCACCGTGGTGGCCACAGGATGCTTGCGGGGGCGCCCTCTGCTGCGCTTGGGCGGGGGAGAGGCGGGCTCAACCCGTCAAGCCTTCCCCTTCTCGGCGGCTGAGAACATCCTCGACGGAAGAAAAAGGAGAAGCAAGGGGGGATTAACTGGAAGGGCACGCGCACTTCCGTACTTATAGTCGGCGAAGGCCAACCGCCGGCCTCCACGATCACAGGTAATCATGACACGATTTGCATGCAGGGACTTGTCCAACTCGCGCGATCACCAAGGCGTCGTGGGGAAGTGGAGACGCCCACGTCCAATCAACCACCACGCGGCGCCCAAGGCCGCAGGCTGTTAGGACCCGCGGCGCTTCACCCTTGCCCTTTCGCCTCTCGGCACGGCCATGTCCGGGCGCGCCTTGGGCCCGGGGGCTACTGTCGGTGTTCTGGGAATGGGGGTCCCCAGACTTGCCTGCCTGCGGCATGCGGCGTGGCTCAAAGGGGGCCCAGCACGACCCATCTTCATCAACACAAGACTCAAGACCCTCGCGAGGGGCCAAGCCTCGCGGGGCGGACTACATGGACCTTCCTCAGGCATGGCCTGGTCAGGCTGGCTCGTGAGGAGGCTGAGAGATCAAGGTGGGGTACCTCGCGAGGTGCCCGTGATGCAAGCCATGACGACTCAGGGCGCCAGGCGGGTGCCAGCCCGCGCAACGTCCTCCTTTCCTCTTTGGTGCAAAGGGGGTAAGCGCAGCCGCGGGGTACCGAGGCATCAGGCAAAGGTTGCCATTTCGGTGCAACGAGACCAAGACCAGGAGGACTATGAGACGGAGGTCACCGTGGAGCCCAAGACGGCGTCATCACCAGAGCTTTGCGCAGGCGAAGACTACTTTTGTCAGGATAGTTGATACTTGATGTCCCCCTTCAAATTAGCCCGCCATTGTTGGCTCCCTTCCCGCTCGATATTTGGGAAGAGGACCAGGGCCTCTATAAATAGGACCAGCCACCCACAGAGCAGGGAGTTCGCTAGTTCGTTCGGTTGGCATGTAAGTGAGAGCAAGACTGCCAGAGAGAGAGAGAGAGAGAAAGGGTGGCTGAACTCGTCCCAGCAGTTCATCACCCCAGCCAAGAACAGACCCTCGCGAGGCAGTTCTTCCTTGTATCGTTCATCATCATCAGCCCCAAGGGGCAATCCACCCACCACACACTGGAGTAGGGTATTACACCACAACGGTGGCCCGAACCAGTATAAACCTTGTGTCTCTTGTGCAGTTCTTTCAGTAGTCTAGATCTTTGCGAGACGGAGAGGTAGAAGGCGTAATCTCCGCGCGCACCCCAGTGTTCGAACCTTAACGGTCTGCCGGAACCCGAAATCCGACATAGACGGTGGAGGGGTGGTTGAACAGTAGCCGGTGGAGTAGCGCGCAGTGGAGGCTGGATGAACAGGAGCCCGTGGAGGCTGGATGAATAGGAGCCCGTGGAGGCTAGAGGAGGTCGACGATGGAGATGAACAGTATCCCGTGGAGTCCCGTTTTGTGGTACGCCACACCCCTCCTGTTGGGGATATTACTACAGGAGGTAAACCGGCCTTATGTAGCCGGGTTGACTCTTTGAAGATTAGAAGCCCATGAAGATGTAAAGATGATGGCGCTTTACGGAGGGCCCAAAGGCGGGTTACAGTCTGTAAATGTAAACCGGCTAGTCATGTAACTTGTATAGTAAAATAGAAAGAGAGAGGCCGAACCGGATACGTTTATAAACCGGCTTTGGGACTCTGTAGCCCGGCGGGCGTCAACCTATGTATACAAAGGGACGACCCGGCCGCGGTTTAGGGACAGACAACAACAACTCGAGAGCCAGACAAAGCGGATTCGCTACCTGGCCTTCGAAACCATAGCAATACCAATCACAACTCCCGTGTCCCCTTGTGTGGTTTAACCCCTTTAAGCTAACCCGTTGCAATGGCTCCACGACTAAGTCCTTTCACGAGGACATCTGCCGTGACAAACCCACGACAGTTGGCGCCCACCGTGGGGCTATCGCACGATGGTTTTGAGTTATTGAAGGGCAGCTTCGATGGACTCAAGAGATACGCTGTGGGACGGATGACGAAGAGTCGTCGCGGCAAGCTCTACATCGACAATGCAGGATGGGGTCCCGAGGCCGATTCAATCGAATACGGGTACCGGATCCCCTTTAGTGGGATTCACGTCTTCATCGGCAAGATCGACGAATCGGCCCCCGAGCCGGACATCTGCACCGACATCATCGAAACGGCTCGGCGTGCAAGTTCTTCGCCGGTTTAGCCCGAGGCAAGGCATGTTTTCGTAGGTGTCGTCCATGGATCAGGGTACGAGGACGAACCAGTGTCTGATGGAGAAACCATAGTCTGCTTTGATGACGAGTCTTCTGGAGAAACCAAATCGCTTTACCAGTTGTAGGACGGCCGGATTGAGGAAGGATCCGAGGGCAACAGTATTCCGGATTCCCCCGGTCTGCCAAACCGGGCCGCCATCTTCATGGCCGGCACACAATCGGTGCCTCATTCATCTTCTGCCGCAGCAATGCTCTCCGGTTCAACGACGGCCACACCAGCAAGGGCAGGAAGCTCGGCGCCACCTCCGGCCCAAGTCTTGTCTGATTTGTTCGACGCTGTGGCAACATTGATGTGCGCGGAGGTAGACACATCAGCCAGGGATCAGCGCGATGCGGAGATTGTAAAAGTTGAAGATCAGATAGCCCAGGCTAAAGCGGACCTGGCAGCAGAGAACGCCAGGATGGCTATGGAGCGGGCTGAGTTGGAAGCACAGGCTTACTGACTTAGACTGGATCAGAATGCTTCAGAGGAAGTCATGAGAAGAAGGTACCGATCATGTCTCCCATCGGTTTATGAGCCGCAGAATCTTTTCAACACGCCAGGTACAGGAGCTGGTAACCAACCCACACTAAACCGAGCGAAGGCGCCGGTAGCAGGAGCGCTGGTTCAGCCGCGCACGACGGACCTGCCTTGCCAGAACAACGTTGTGCCATCAACGCCGCCCGGGCATTATTCCAATCCGTTGGACAACATTGTGGCCGCCGCTTCACGCCTGGCGGCCCTCCCAACCGACGGCGAGTCACCAGTTGCAGTGGAAGCGCGTCGGGCCAGGGGTCTCCTTCAGACAACACTAAATCAATAGCAGGCATATTCATACAGCCGTGAGAGGATTCATTCCACTCCCCGTCCAAGCCGGAGTTATAGCAGAGACGTGGAAGACGAACCGGCCGCGTCCAGTAGTGCACGCCACCGAAATTCGTCATGAGGGAACAACCCGGCCGGGGGAGGTGCTAATGCGCAAGATGTTGTGGACCATGGCCGCGCACGTTGAGAGGCTGAGTTGACAGCTCGACACGAAGCACGACAGCATACTCCGGTTCACCCCATCGCCTTCGTGGAGCCAGGGGCGATGTTCAGTTCCTTAGGGGTACCGTGTTTAACTCCCGCTTTGCGTAATGTGCGACTACCCAAGGATTTCAAGGGACCTCGTAAGGTACCAAATTATACCGCCGATTTGCAGCCAAAGGTGTGGGCGGAGAGCTATGAGATGGCTATGGAGATGTTAGATGTGGACGAGGCGGCGTGTGCTAAATATTTCACCATGATGTTGGAAGGAACAGCTCGCACTTGGTTGAAGAGCTTGCCAACCAACTCTATTGGATCATGGGCCAAACTGAAGCACCGGTTTATCCAGAACTTCAAGGATACGTGTAAGCAGCCAATGTCAATTGTAGATCTGGCCGCTTGTGTCCAAGAGGAAGGGGAGTCCACGACCCATTGGGTCAAATGGGTCTCGGCGATTTTGCATTCATCAGATCGTATCAATGCAGACACCGCGGTGTTAACGTTATAGGGCAATTGCCATTTCGAACCATTGAAACAGAAGTTGGGAAGGCTCAAACGCCACTGCAATGACATGTCGACACTCATGGCCGCTTTGGTTAAATATGCCGATTCAGATAATACCAAGGATCCGGATTCAGAGGAGGACAAACCGGAGAAGGGTAAGAAGAACGGCAATGCCAAGGGCCAACAACACAATCCGACAGGCCATGGAAACATGGGTAAGCGCAAGGCCAACAGTGGTTCGGACTTTGTCGGAAATACCAACGCGCGGGAGAATGGCCAGCGCCGTAAAGGCAAGCAGCCCCAGAGGGGTGGAGGTCCATGCAACAATTTGGAGCATTTGTTAAATCAGCCCTGTCCAAAGCACGGATCGAAGGAGAAAACGGCATCACATCTCTGGAAAGATTGTTATATCATGCGGGATTTCAAGAATTCCAATATGTTCCAATATGACAGCGGACCACCCGGCGGTTCGGGAGGAGGTTTCCACGGGCCGGGTTATGGAGGTGGTGGTTCCAGTTCAGGGTTTCCAGGCAATCAAACCGGACACGTCAATCAAGGACACCAAGGCAACCAGGGAGGTTACAACCATCAGGGGAGTCAGCAACAACAGTCGGGTTATCAGAGCAATCCCAAACAGCTGAACAACGGGCAAAATCATGTCTTCACTACTAGTTTGTGCAAACATGATCAGAAGCTTCACAAAAGTGCAGTCAACTTTGTTGAGCCGGCAGTACCTCAGTATTTACGCTGGTCGGAGCAACCTATTTTGTGGAGCAGAGAGGATCACCCGCCCCGGGTTGATAATCCCGGTCATTTGGCCTTAGTGGTATCCCCTCAAGTTGGGGGGATACAGGTTCACTAAAGTGCTCATGGATGGGGGAAGTAGTATCAATATTTTGTATTATGATACATTCCGTCGTATGGGATTGACAGATAAGGATCTTAAACCATCGAATACAGTATTTCATGGTGTGGTGCCTGGTAAGTCTGCATATCCTGTTGGTAAGATAGCTTTGGAGGTAGCTTTTGGAGATGACTACGATTCAAGGTTAGAAACATTGACATTTGAGGTGGTGAAGATCAAAAGTCCGTACCACGCCTTGTTTGGGTGGCCAGTTTATGCTAAGTTTATGGCAAGGCCATGTTATGTTTACCTACAGCTTAAAATGCCAGGTCATAAGGGGACTATCACAGTACATGGAAGTAGAAAGATTGCTTTGGAGTGTGAAGAAGGCGATGCGGCTTATGCTGAGTGAGTTTGTGCCACGGAGGAGTTAAAATTTTATAAGGAGCAAGTTGATCTGGCAGACATGACCTCCTTAAAAAGCCAACTACGGAACATGATCCAGCATTAAAGTTCAAATCATCTACGGACACTAAGATGGTTGACTTTGTCCCTGGCGATTCATCCAAATAGTTCAGCATCAGCACTAATATGGATCCCAAATAGGAAAGCGCGCTCATCGAGTTCATCCGTGAGAATCGGGACATCTTTGCATGGAAACCTTCTGACATGCCAGGTGTACCGAGAGAACTCGCTGAGCACACACTCAACATTGATCCTAAATTCAAACTAGTCTGACAGTTCCTCCGCCGTTGCAACGAGGAAAGACGCAAGGCTATAGGTGAAGAGGTAGCCCGTTTGTTGGCTGCTGGGTTTATTGTTGAAGTTTTTCATCAAGAGTGGTTAGCCAATCCAGTGCTGGTTCTTAAGAAAAACGGCACTTGGCACATGTGTGTGGACTACACAGATTTAAACAAGGCTTGCCCTGCAGACCCCTTTGCTCTCCCTCGCATTGATCAGATAATTGATGCTACGACGGGTTGTGACCGTTTGTGTTTTTTGGATGCTTACTCTGGTTATCATTAGATCAAAATGGCAGTTAAGGACCAGGAGAAGACAGCCTTTATAACTCCCTTTGGAGCCTTCTGCTATGTTTCCATGCCCTTTGGACTCAAGAGTGCCCAGGCAACTTACCAGCGATGTGTTCAGAATTGCCTTCATAAGCAAATTGGGCGCAATGTTCATGCGTATGTAGATGATATTGTGGTCAAATCTAGAAAGGAGGGGACATTGATAGATGATCTACGGGAAACCTTTGACAATCTCCGGGTTCATAAGATGATGCTCAATCCGGAGAAGTGTGTTTTCGATGTCCTGGCAGGCAAGCTCTTAGGCTTTCTGGTTTCAAACAGAGGCATTGAGGCTAATCCGAAAAATATTGCAGCAATTACGTCCTTGGCTAAACCGGCGTGTATTAACGATGTGCAACGTCTGGCCGGCCGGATTACAGCCTTGAGTCGCTTTATCAGCCGCCTTGGAGAGAAGGCCATCCCCTTATATCAGATGCTCAAGAAAACAGATAACTTTGTCTGGAGTGAGGCATCTGATAAGGCGTTTGAAGATCTGAAGAGGCAGCTAGTGGAACCGCCCGTGCTGGCAGCATCGATCGATAAAGAGCCATTATTATTATATGTGGCTGCTAATGCCCGGGCTGTCAGCGTAGCCATTGTGGTAGAGCGCAAGTAGCCTGGCAAAGAGTATCCGGTTCAATGGCCGATTTATTATATCAGTGAGGTGCTCATTGAGTCAAAGCAGAGGTATCCGCATTGGCAGAAATTGGTGTATGGGGTGTTTATGGCAAGCCGGAAGCTCAAACACTATTTCAAGGCCATCCTATCACAGTGGTCAGTTCAGCTCCTCTGGGCGACATCATTCAAAACAGAGAGGCAACTGGCCGGATTGCCAAGTGGGCCATTGAGCTTGGACCTCACGGGCTCAAATATATACCCCGCACGGTGATCAAGTCCCAGACACTCGTAGATTTCATCAACGATTGGACCGAGTTACATGCACCTGAGGAGAAACCTGATAATATATATTGGACTATTCATTTTGATGGGTCCAGACAGTTAGAGGGTTCGGGGGCTGGAGTCGTATTAACTTCCCCACGAGGTGACAAGTTTTGTTATGTGCTCCGTTTAATGTTCCCTTGTACTAACAATGCAGCTGAATATGAGGCTTTACTCCACGGTCTTCGGATGGCTAAAGAGATGAATTTGAGCCGGGTTAAGTGCTTCGGCGATTCAGATCTAGTGGTTCAGCAAGTGTCTGGCACTTGGGATTCTAAGGACCCACTCATGGCTACATATCGGCGAGAGGTGGACGCCGTGGCTTGTCACTTTAAAGGTTATCAGGTGGACCATATAGACCGGCGGAAGAATGAAGCGGCAGACGCTTTAAGTCGTCTTGGTTCCCAGCGTAAACCGGTTCTGCCCAATGTCTTTCTTGATGTATTGCACAGTCCGTTAGTCAAAATACCAACCGAAGAAGATTTGGCTATTCCTGATCCGGAGACTCAGTTGGTGGCAGCTCTGCATGCCATACCGGATTGGACGATCCCATATCTGGATTACATGAACCAGGGTGAGTTACCAGCTGAGGAAATATTGGCTCGACAGATAATCCGGCATTCCAAGTCCATGACCATACTCAATGGGGAGTTACATCGTTACAGTTTTTGAGGAGCAATTCAGCGATGTGTTTCTCCTCAAGAAGGTTGTGAGATTTTGCGACAAATTCATGAAGGGGATTGCGGTCACCATGCCGGTTCAAAGTCGTTGGTTGCTAAAGCTTTTCGTCACGGTTTTTACTGGTTGACGGCGCATGCTGATGCGGAGGATTTAGTCAAAAGATGTGATGGATGTCAAAAGTTTGCCCGCCGTGTGCATGTTCCGGCTCAAGAGTTGCGGATGATTCCAATTACGTGGCCGTTTGCAACTTGGGGGCTGGATATGGTTGGACCCTTCAAGCGCTCCAAGGACAAGAAGACCCACCTGTTAGTAGCAGTTGATAAATTCACTAAATGGGTAGAGGCAGAGCTAGTCAGCAAGTGTGATGCAGCCACGGCGGTTCAATTCATCAAAAAGGTGATTTTGCAGTTTGGCTTTCCACATAGCATTATAACAGATAATGGTACTAACTTATCAAAAGGAGAGATGGAAGAATTCTGTCAACGTGAGCACATCCGGATTGATCTAGCATCAGTGGCTCACCCCCAATCTAATGGTCAAGCGGAAAGGGAAAATCAAGAAATTCTACGGGGTATCAAACCAAGGCTTATGGTTCCCTTAAAGCGGACGCCGGGTTGTTGGGTCGAGGAGCTACCTTCTGTGTTATGGAGCATCAACACCACACCCAATAGGTCTACGAGTTACACGCCTTTCTTCATGGTTTATAGAGCAGAGGCGGTTCTTCCTAGTAACATCCGTCACGATTCGCCCCGTGTGGCAGCTTATGTTGAATCTGATAACGAGAAGGCACGTCAGGATTCTCTGGACCTGTTGGATGAAGAGCGGGATCTTCCAGCAGCACGTTCGGCGATTTATCAACAAGATCTCCGACGTTATCACAGCCGCCGTGTTAAAACTAGAACCTTTCAAGAAGGTGATTTGGTGCTCCGGCTCATCCAGGACCAGACTGATATGCACAAGTTATCCCCCCTTGGGAAGGACCCTTTGTGGTCACCAAAAATCTGCACAACGGATCCTACTACCTCATTGATGTTCGAGAGCATGAAGACTCACGTCAATCGGAGGAGGAGACAAAGCGGCCATGGAACATAGCTCTCCTTTGGCCTTACTATACTTGAAGCCATAGGCTCTTCACCTGTACATATTTATGACAGTGTATATACCATATAATAAACCGGAGCCTCCGTTATAAGCGGGGTATCTGTTCTTTCTTATATCATATGTGTGCTTGTCCAAGTTAATGGTCAAAGCGGAGTCTTTGTTAAACCGGCTTTAGTAGTTGCATAAATATAAAGAAAATCACTAGGGGGCTTGGTCATGTTTGAACCATAGCTACACCTCTTGATAGGCATTTCAGCCACACAAGGAAAAAATTTGTGGAGCCAAAGAGAGTATGGTACACAGTACAAACTCAAACATAGGCACACACTGAGCATCGCTCACAAAGTTACTTGGGGGCTCTTTTTGCAAAGCAACAAAGAGTTTGAAAGGACTCTCGTAATTGGCTATCAAGCCACGACTTGGAAGCCTAGTGTATTCACCTAAAACCCCGGGTTAACCTGCCTTCATCAAGTAAGCCACTCCTATTAGGGTAATCCTGGCATGACCCATCGAACGTGTGACAAGTCAATCTTTCACAGACCCTGAACTTGTCACAGTTAAAACGATGATTGGTTAGTTGGAGGCCCATCTTACAAGGCTTTGTTAAATGGTTTAACTCAGAGGCCTGGCAGCCCATGAAAAGCCTCGATTTGGAGCCTGGCAGCTCATAAAAAGCCTAACATATTTTCCTATTTGAATTTTGTTTGTTGACAATCATAAGTATTTTTTGATAAACCGGCGTCCTTGACCCGGCTTGCTTTCCAACCACCAGTTGTTGGCACATGATCAATTATAAACCGGTGGTCATTGACCTGGTCTGGTTTGATTAAATCACCAGTGTTATAAAGGAAATCCGGTGGTTATACCGGTCCGGTTTAATAGATAGACCGGCATTATGAAGATGAAATTACCAAACATATCGGGTTGGTGTTAAACACCTTTGCTATATACACCTTTGGTCAATCAATGAGGTATGTTCTGTACATTATTTTTTGTACAAACACTTGATTATTCAGCTAAAGTACTATATACTTCTTGGATATTATGACATGTTTAGCGGTAAACCTCTAGACACTTTTAAGTTTTTTGGACCCAGGAAGGCAAGTCATCATAGGCTATGCATAAAAGATATCCTGAAGGGCGACACAGATTGTCACAAAGCGTTATGAAACATGCTCGATGGCATGGCAGATAAACAAAGTTTCAGCTATCCTATTACATGAAGCTTCAAAGCGGTTCAAACAGTGCCATTGTTTTTCACAGTAGCCATATAAACCGGCGACCGGATCAAGACTCTTCATCACGACGATTTGACGGTTGCGGATCAGTTGGTGTTGGCACTTCTTCATCCCTCCCCAGCCGCTGGAAATCAGACATTGACCAGTCGATTCTGGTTAAAGCTTGGAACACTGCCTCCTCATGGATAAGATCAGAAGGGTTAATATCAGGGGCATAAATGTGCTTATGAATCGGAGGCACAAGTTCTTCGACTTCATGGATACCGGCCGGCTGTCTTTTCCCTTTTGCATCATAAAACGGTTGAAAATGGGACAAATCGATGTCCTCAGCCAATTTGCTTGCCGCTGGCCGCATCTGTTTGGTTAGCCGCCGAAGATCATCATTGTCAAAGTTTGAACCGTCTTCTTTAACACCTGGATATCCTTTAATGATATCCACCACTTCACGGTCTGGAATCTAGGCCTTAGCTCGAACAAGGGCGGTTAATGCTCCTGCCCTCGCAGCGCCTCTTTTCAACTCGCCAATACGCGCCAGTAACATGCCCAGCTTCTCAAGGGTCTCCTTAATCAACGTTGGCACCGATTTGTTATAAGCCGCTGTACTAATGGATCGCTGAGATCCAGAGTATAGCTGTTCAACCAATGTATATGCCGCTTTGAGCTTCATCCGCATATCTGCACCAAGATGAGTGATCCGAGTTCCTGCCAAAGATTTTATCAATATTTTGGTCAGTTTTAAGATTCATTGACTGGTGCACCATACATAAGCAGACACTTACCAAAGATAGCAGAGGTCATAGCATTGATTTGGCGCTTCAAACCGGCTAGTTCTTCAACCACCGGTTTCAGGGCTTCCTCGGCATCTATAGCTCTTTTGGTCAAACCGGCTTTTTCGGTTTCCCATTCTGCACGGTCTCGGTTGAAGGATTCTTTCAAATTTTCCATTCCTGCCAGGGCCTGTGTCAGCTCCTCTTTGGCTTTTGCAGCTTCGGCTTGTTGAGACTTCACATTTTCTTGCAAGTCAGAGTTTTGGGCATCTTTGTTTCTCAGTTCAGCCTGCACCATTGAAGGTATATTCAACAAAACAACATATTTACGCAGTAAGTATAAAGCATATAACAAGTTATCCACTTTGTACTTGGGGGCTAATGCCTATTTGCTCTCAAATACTACCCTCTATACAAGTCTCCAGAACAATGCAATCATTATCCTTGACACTTGGGGGCTAATGTACGTTTGTTCTAAACCGACGGTGTGGATTAAAAACCGGATTAACTTGTCAAGTTAAACCGGCCTTTGGGGGCTATGCTGCAGAACATTATCTAATTTTCAAACATGAGTCCTATCTATGATTGAGGACACGCCTTCGCAAGGATCAATGGTGAAGTGTCACAAAGATCCGGTTTATGATTAACAATCATAAACCGGCTCTTGGAGGCTACTTGGAACAGTATTTCAGCTATAAATCAACGTGCAAGGGAGAAGTATTTACCTTGTATCATTCTTTCATCAAATTCACCAAACCGGCTTCATAATCCCGGTTTGAGTGCAGACGGTTCAAGAAGCCGGAATGAAGCTCATCAGCGTTAAGATGAGCATAGTTTGATAAGTCGCTGCTCCATTTTCCTTTATCCCTGGCAATTTGCTCTTCTTTGGCACTACGCTGAGCCAAAATGACGGGATGACCAGGAGAGCTGTGGCCTGTTCCAGTAATAATAACATCATCACCTTGGCCTTCAGGATTTTTGGTGGATGATGATGGAATTTCAGTGTCTTTCATTGGATTAGCTCGGTTTGGTTCTGCCGGTTCAGTATTAGGGGCGCCAGGCTCGGCATCTGTTGGTTCGTCAGTATGTTGGCCGTGAAGGGGCGGATCATCAAAAATCGTTCCAGGATGGAGGCCTTCCGGTTCACCAGTCTGCTTCGGTTCGCCTCTTGGTTCTTCTTCGGCAACAGGGTCTTCTGCCGGATTGGTGACCCGCGCTTTCTTGCTGGGTCTGGCTTTGGCCCTGCAAACATAATAAAAAAGGGTTAACATCCTGTTCAAAAGATGTAGGGCGCATTGAAAGGAAAGGTTTTTCATAACTCACCCAGCCACAGTTTTCAAAGGGGGGAGTTGAGTTGCTGTCGATTCACCAGAAGAGGAAGGAGGTGTCACCTGATAATTTGAATCGGACGGATTAAGAGGTTGTCTGAAATAACCTGCCTTGGGATAAGAATGGTCAGAAGTAGGAGAGACCTCAGACCGGCGCTTCCGAACCGGAGTATCAGGTAAACCGGCAGAGGTGACCTCTTGGCCACTGTGCCGGGTTGTCCGGCGAGCTTCATGCTGTTGAGTCTTCAAAATAAATGTTCGATCCAAGTGAGCAAGAGGATGAGAAAAGCTTACTTTCCGGATTTTTTGGCGAGTCTTTTGTGTTGGCATAGAGTTTGAACCGGAGGAAAGGATAATTACCTCTACGTCCTCAGCCTGACTAGCTTCTGCCTCCTCCAGAGGAAGACCATTGTTAACAAGATGCATAAAATGAGAGCCAAGTGAGTCAAGTTCTACCTCAACTTCTGAGTCATCAGTATCATCATCAACTTCCATATTAATCCGGTCAGCCGTTTTCGGCTTTGACGTCTGTTTTACGGCTTTGGTCTTCGGGCGGGTTGGTTTGACCACTTTATCTCCAGTTGGCTTTGCCGCTTTCTCTATGGATTTCCGTTTCCAGAAATGGTCATCACCCTATATATATAAGGAAGAAGGGTTACAGCTTGTATAAGTCAAAGATATTAGAGATGAAGAGGAAGTGTAATGCTTACAGCAGGCGGTTTGTTCTTGGTGTAGAAGGGACTCCGGCCAGTTTGACTATAGACCAGTTCCGATTCATTCAGAATTTTCTTTACACCTTCGGTAACTTCTTCCTCAGATAATTGGATATTGCAGTGGCGTTGAGGATCGTCAACTTCACTGGTATATTCGCACATTAAACCGGGACGCCGACTTAGGATCGTCAACTCCGGGATATCCAACAACACACAAAATCCACGCCTGTTAAACCGTTTGCCATAAAGGCCCGGAGCTTGGCGATTTGAGGAGCGTATTTTGCCCTTTCTGAAGAGCTCAGGTGTTGTGGCATTGGGTGAGTATTGGATAATCTATGATCACGGAAGCCGGGGAGGGGATTTTCATCCTCAGGCGAAGTGTCTCTGCAATAGAACCATGTTTGGTTCCACTCCTTTGGGTGGCTATGGTGTTTGGCATGAGGAAATTCCACTTCTTTCCGCTTTTGAATCAAGACACCACCAAGCTCTGTGTTCGGGCCATTCACAAACTCCATGCGCCGGTTTAAGTGAAAGAAATCCCGGAACAATTCTGCAGTTGGTTCTTCTTGTAAATAGGCTTCACAGAAGACTTGGAAATTACATAAGTTGGAGACTGAGTTGGGACCAATATCTTGTGGATGCAGTTGGAAGCTGGTAAGTACATCTCGATAAAATTTTGACCCTGGCGGTTTGAAACCACGGCCTATATGGTCAACAAAGATTACCACCTCGCCTTGTCTTGGGGTTGGAGGATTCTCTATTCCTGGAACTCGCCATTTGATCTCAGTTTTCTTAGGCAGAGAGCCGATGCTAACCATCTCATCCAATTGATCCTCAGTAACCCAGGAATGAGCCCAGTTGTAGGCAGTGAATTGTTTGGCCATTTCAAAGCGAACAAACTAAAAATGAAAGGCCGGTTTATAAATTATGCATGATTATACACAAGAGACAAGGGAGTAAGAAACATACTGATATGATAAATGGTACAACCCGGAGACTAGTATAATGAGAAAGAAAGGTAATGCTAGCGCAGGATTGATCAGACACTGTTAAACCAGAGCATTATTATGAAGGTAACATGCTTTTCTGGTTTATCAGAGGGCTAATGGCATAGATTATTTATACAATGTTAAACCACTTATATTGGTGCGAGGAGAAACAGATCTCACAGTGATGTATAAAACTTTCGGATCTAAAGATAAGACAATAAAGCAAAAATAATTGGATCTTGAAGGGGTACAAAACTGAAGCAATTTTTGATAGACTAAATCAGTTCTTTGCGCATAAGGATTTGTGATGACCATGGTAGGTAAGCTACGGCAAGAGATGCATCAAGCATGAAGTGTCCATCTATTAAAGGAAGAACAGGGAAGAATAGCACTGATGAACTTCGGAAGAACTGCGAAGAATGTCGAAACCCAAAACAGATCTATGGTGAAAAAAAGCAGAGAACTTAGCGGAGCTGGTGAGGAAGCGGAAGGGCGCCGCAGTTTTCTAGTGCGTTCAGGGCGATGCAGCGGCCAAGGTCGGAGAAGAGACGACGGTCGACGGTGGCGGTGGAGTTCCAGAAGCTGAGCGGCGCGAGGAAGACGATGCGAAGAGGCACGGGGGGAAACGGTGAAAATGACCCCTCGGTCCTATTTATAAGGCGAAGTGGAAAAATGGCAAGTACGGGAATCGAGGACCCCAAAAAATGGATAAGTTAATAAAGGTGTTGCCTCGATGGCTGGATATATATTAAATAAAGGAAATCTCCGACATCAACGGATGGATGATGTCAGGACGGTTTATCGTAATTTTGAAGTATGACGTCACAACAGTTTACAAGATCAAAAATGAAGATAAGAGAGAAGATTTTTTCTAAAGTGTGGAAGATTGACATGAACAAGTTCAAACCGATCTGGGGCGTAATGTTGGGGATATTACTACTGGAGGTAAACTGGCCTGATGTAGCCAGGTTGACTCTTTGAAGATTAGAAGCCCATGAAGATGTAAAGATGATGGCGCTTTACAGAGGGCCCAAAGGCGGGTTACAGTCTATAAATGTAAACCGGCCTAGTCATGTAACTTGTATAGTAAGATAGAAAGAGAGAGGCCGAACCGGATACGTTTATAAACCAGCTTCGGGACTCTGTAGCCCGGCGGGCGTCAACCTATGTATATAAAGGGACGACCCGGCCGCGGTTTAGGGACAGACAACAACAACTCGAGAGCCAGACAAAGCGGATTCGCTCCCTGCCCTTCGAAACCCTAGCAATACCAATCACAACTAGACGTAGGCTTTTACCTTCATCGAAGGGGCCGAACTAGTATAAACTCCCGGGTCCCCTTGTCCGGTTTAACCCCTTTAAGCTAACCCATTGCGATGGCTCCACGACTAAGTCCTTTCACGAGGACATCTGCCGTGACAAACCCATGACACCTCCCGATGAACAGGACCCCTGTTTCGACCGTAGCGCTCCAACACAAGTCTGTTTCCTCCGTTTTGCGCTATGCCACACCCCTCCCGATCAACAGGACCCCCATTTTGACCATAGGAGGTCCGTTTCCTCCATTTTGCGGTACGCCAAACCCCTCCCGATGAGCAGGATCCCGTTTCGAACGTGGCCGGTCGAACACAAGGCTGTTTCCTCCATTCTGCGGTACGCCAGGCCTCGTTTCCATCGCCTGTTCCGTCCAAGCCCTCCCATTGAACACGACACATTCCGTTGCCTCCCCATGAACATGACGCATTTCTTTGCCTCCCCATGAACACGACGACGACGCTGTTTCTTCGTTCCGACCACGGGAGGCAGGAGCACGAGGCACGACCGGCGCTGGTTTGGGCGGCAGCAGCAAGAAAACCAGAGGTTGAAGAAGCACTACGGCTGTTGGATGGACATCGTATGGTCACTGGAGCTAGAATCATGCATATTGACTAAGTTGACAAAGCCCTCCGTCCCCGTCAACTTAGTAGGCCCACAAGTCAGCCTCCCACCAAGGTGGTCCACTAGTAGAAAACAGGGCTTTGGTCCAGGCCGGGTCAGCCCATTAGTCCCGGTTCAGTCAAGAACCGGGACTAATGTGAGCATTTATCCCGGTTCGTGTGGCTAAGGCATTAGTCCTAGTTCACCTGGGCCCTTTAGTCCCGGTTCGTGCCACGAACCAGGACTAAAGGGTGCGATGCCCATTAGTCCCGGTTGGTGGCACCAACCGGGACTAAAGGTCAGACCTTTAGTATCGGTTGGTGCCACCAACCGGTACTAATGGGTTTTGAGGCATTAGTACCGGTTCATGGCATGAACCGGTACTAAAGGTCCCATTTTCAAACTCTCCCACCCCCCCCCCCCTCCGTGGACCGCCTTTTCAGTTTTAGAAAAAACAAAAGAAAATAATGGAAATGTCAAAAAAATAAAATAAAATAAGTTTCCCATGTGATATGTGGTCTACTTGTTGGGAAAATTTACAAATATGAATTTTCACTTTATTTGCAAAATCTCTCTGGAATTTGTAAAATGGGCATAACTTTTGCATACGAACTTGGATTAAAAAAAAATTTCCATAAAAAATCATCTACCCCGTTAAACATTTTCAAAATCCTCAAAAACCTAACAGAAAAAAAGTTATGGGGCTTTTAAGATCTAGAGTGGAAAAAATCAAAATTACTAGTCAAATGTGGTCAAACAGTTGTCAAACAGTCGTCAAACAATGGTTAAACTAATTATTCTACAATATTAGTGTTACTAAATAATTATTTTAGTTATTTTGAATCTTGGTCAAATCTGGTCAAACACTGGTCAAACTAATTATTCAAGAAATATTAGTGTTCATAAATAATTATTGTTTTTTAAAACAATAGTTTCAAACTCAAACAGTGAAATGTGTCACTTCATGCTCAAGCAAAATTCATGAAGGTTAATAGGATTGACATCTTACTATTGTCAGGAAAACAACAAGTGCAGACTTGGAAACGAGAGAGAATAGAACCCGGAAGTTAAGCGTGCTCAGGCTGGGGGAGTGGGAGGATGGGTGACCGTTCGGGAAGTTAGATGATTTGGAATGATGAGGGGTGATTAGAGGATAAATTGAGCAGTGATGAGGGGTGGTGATTACACACTAAAGGTTAAAATAATTCAGAAATTTGAAAATAAAAAAAATTAAAAAAAATTCAAAAAAAAATAAAAAAAAATCATAAAATTTCCTTTTGTCCCGGTTGGTGTTACCAACCGGGACTAAAGGTGGAGCTCCACGTGGCCGCGCCCTTTAGTCCCGGTTCGTGTAAGAACCGGGACTAAAGGGGAGAGGCATTAGTACCGACCCTTTAGTCCCGGTTCGAAAACCGAGACTAAAGGGCCTTACCAACCGGGACAAAAGCCCCTTTTTCTACTAGTGGTCCCAGCTAGCAAGGGGTATTCATTTTTTTGAGCGTAATAAAGAGGCACTTCCTTGCATGCATAGATATAGCTGGTGGGTCCGAGCTGTCAGCGGCGGTAACGTTTTTTTCGCGAAATACAGAGGCCCTTTCAGTGGGTCCCTGATGTCAGGTGGAGGAATCATTATTTTGTGCATAATAAGGAGGCATTTCCTTCCGTGCGGCCGTGGACCCAGCTGTCGGCCACTCCATGTACAGTCCACTTCAGATGCATGTTGGTCATTGACCACGTCGACCAGGCCACACCGAGAGCACCAGGGTGGTGGACGACGGCGAGACCTAGGAAGGAAATGACATGGAGGCAGGGAAGACTCGGCAGTTGTTTCCCACGCAGAGGGGAGTACGACTGTACGAGGGTTTACTAGTTCGTCTGCCATCGCTGGAGAATAACAGCAGGTGTGGGTGAGTAAAGGGATGGCTAGGCCAGCAATGGGAGTAGGGTGGAGCGATGAGGCCTGCGCGGCAGCAGAGCCATCCGTGGGGAGGAGGGAGCAGGCCGTCCCGCCGGCGCCTGTTTGAGCGACTGGAGCAGGAAGAGCAGAGATTGAAGAAGCACGACGGCCGTTGGATGGCCATCCAACAGTCACTGCTTGTGTGTCAACCTTTTTTACGAAAGCCTCAAATCCATGGAAAACAGCATACAACCCTATTTCTAATAATTTATAGCCCATTTGCTAATTATTAAGATTTTTTGGAGCCCATATTCTTTTTCTTAGCATTACAGCCCATATTGTGGCCACGGTTAAAATTTTGCATATTTCGGTGCGGTCCGTACTGTTTTTAATCCCGAAATTTTGACTCACATTCAAACTGATTTAAAAATAAATGTATATCAATATAAAATCCAACAAATTCTCCACGCATAAAAATTAATGTAATTTCAAATCTCGAAATGAAGAAAAGATATTTGAAACTATTTGCCGGTTTGATGTGTTTTAAAAATGTACAACCCATTTCTCATTACTGATGGGCCATTTTCTTGGTCAGCCGAATGAAAGCTCTCCTCGTCTTGAAAGATTTGTAGCCCAATAGGCCTGACAAAGCGACTTACTTGGCAAATCACAGAAAAACTGGGCTGTGGCCGTGGACCCAGCTGTCAGCCTCTCCACATACAGTACTCTTTCGACAGAATGTTGTTGACCACGTTGACCATGCCGCGCCGAGAGCACCAAGGCGGTGGACGACGGCGAGGCCTAGGAAGGGGACGACGCGGAGCTGGGGAAGACGCGGCAGTGGATGCCCACACGGAGAGGAGTACGAGGGTTCACTGGTTCGGCTGCGGTGCGAGGCTGCCGTCGCCGCAGGGCCTGGCTAGCGGTGGGAGTAGTAGGGGGCGATGAGGCCTCATCCACAGCACAGCCGACCACTGGAGGCAGGAGCAGGCGGTCTCCCCGGCGCTGGTTTGGGCGGCTGGTGCAAGAAGAGCAGTGATTGAAGAAGCAGCATGACCGTTCGATTCAAATCCAAACGGTTACTGCTGCTAGAATCGTTTGTTGGCTAAGTTGACAAGCCCTGTGTACGCGTCAACTTAGTAGGCCCACAAGTCAGCCTCCCAACTGGTGCGCCCCAGATGTCAGTGGGAGGAATCATTTTTTCCGCGTAATAAGGAGGCAGTTGATTGCGTGCGGCCAGGCCATCGGAGGGAGTAGGGTGGCCAGGGAAGCCTGCGCGGCATCACAGCGAGCCATAAGAGGAGGGAGCAGGTAGTCCCGCCGGCGCTAGTTTAGGTGGCTAGAGTAGGAAGATCAGAGATTGAAGAAGCACGTCGGCCGTTGGATGGACATCCAACACTAACTGCTACTAGAATCGTGTGTTCACTGACAAAGCCTTGCGTAAACAAGTCAGCCTCGAAATTTGTGGCGTGTACAACCCATTTGCTATTATTTTTATAATTTTTACTCATTTTGTAATTCATATTGAATTTATTGCAGTCCGTTTTCCATTTTTAGAATTGCTGGCCATTTTCTGGTCAGTACCAGGGTCAAAAAATTAACTAAATATGTGGGAAATTTTGAAAATTCGCAAATTTTTGCTGGGGAACGAAATATTCTTAATCCAAAAATTAATAGCCATACTAAAACAAATTTAAAAATAAATTAGTACTATGTCATGTTAAATCCAATGAAATACGTATAAGATATCAGTGAAGAACAAAAACAAAAAAAGAAACTTATATCACATTTGCTATAATTTTTTGGAATTTTCAACCCCTTTTGATATTACTTTTAACAGACATTGACCATACTCTTAAGCCAGGCCGGAATGCACCCCCCCTCGTCTTGAAAGATTTGCAGCCCAGTAATTCGGAGAAAACAAATAGGCCTAGCTTGTATATTCTTCAAAAAGAAATACTGGGCTACCTATTTTCCCAAAGAACTGGAGCATGAGCATTTAGCTTTATTTATTTATTTACTTATTTATGTTTAGGGGACCATGAGCATGTACCTGGGCCGGATTCATGTGAGAGCCTCCCTTCCAGTTAATTATGGGCTTCTCTATTGGGCCTTCATCAGTGAGCTGCATGTTATCAACAAGTGGAAAATGTGTTCCGAGTTTAAAAAACTGTGTTCCGTACGATAAATAGTATGCGCTACGTACGGTACGGGGCACTAAAGGATCGAACCGTGCAACGACTTCGAAAACATTGTGTTTGTCGTTCTAACAACACATTTATTCAACCAACAGACGTAATATACTACTGATTGCAAATTGAAAACAGCAGCAGCAGCAACCAGGGCTGGGGGTGCAACAGAAGCAGTAAGCAGGCCAGAAGAGTGAAGACGCAGCACTCTCTTCCAAGCCAAACATCAGCCATCATTACAAAAGGGCTACCAAAAAAAGAACAAGTGTATGCATCAAACTAAATAAAGATCCTACTACACTAAGTGTACGCATCTAACTAACTAGCTCAGTTAGACGTTACTAATTTTTTTTTGAAACGGGGGCAAAAGAATTGCCTCGTTGATTAATTAAGAAGAAGATAATTGCCTGGTTAATCTACGGAAAACCGGGCTAAAATCCAAGACGTTACTATTTATTAAGCTGCAGTGGAGTCGCAGATGGAGAGGAGTGGGAAACTTCACTGGTTTGGCTGCGCGGCAGCACAGCCGCGGTGGTTAGAAGGGAAAACACAAATTGGACACGACATTACTTTTACAAGAGACCTGCATTTTATACCCCACAGTAGGCATACTAACAAGTTCACACACAAATACAACAGAAAAGGTAAACATTCATATCAAACTCAAGTTCACAGGACACGTTCATATCCATAGCCAACATTCACAATCAACAACTCAAAAGATTCATATATACACAAGCTCAGCATATCTATGCATCCAAATGATTGATAGATCACACGACAATATTCATACATAATTTACAAAAAGATTCAGATATACGCATGTTCAGTATGTTTATGCATCCAAATGATTGAGATCACAGCCAATATGATCCATGGACGAACTTTAATTACCTAGGGTACATACTAGTAAATGGTGTTCAATCGGAGGTACTTCTTGCTAAAATTAGTTCTTGTACGAGTAAACTTTCGAGTACATAAGAGGGAGCACAGACAATCTGAACTTTGCTTGTAGGTTTATCCTCAAATAGTGGCCTCGTTCCCAGGGAGGTTTGAGCAACTTGGCCACTACTTTCATCCAACCAGTTTACTGGGTCATGTTGGTCCTGTATCTCGCCAAAATTCTACATTGAAGACGAGAAAGGAGGCGATTGAGAAAATGAACCACCCAACTTTTTTTTGCAGTTCAACTGAAATGGAGCATCCTTGGCATGCAGACTGATTAAGTGCCAGATGAATATACGCGTCAACCAACTTGTCTGGAATCTTTAGACTCCATGCCACATAGTTCGCTACCATATGTGTCGATAACCAAAAGGCACAAGTTGGGACCAAAGACTGGACTGCCTTTTTCTGGGCTTTGCACCAAGCAATATTTTTGGCGTTCACTCTCCTAACACTTGGAGTTTGACAATTGGTTGACGCCGGTTGATACTCGAATGAATATAGGCACTTCTTGTCAACATTGATGCTTGTCTGAGTGAACTTTGGAGTACATAGCAGTAGCATAAGTACCTGTCCATCTGATCATTTTGTGCAGTTCTAATGAAATCACCCGATCTAATGATTTGCCTGCGAGTTCAGGCTCCAAATTACTCCTTTATGAAATTGGCAAACAGTAGCACAATACCAAATTACCAATACATATGACAGGCACAATAATTAGGATAAAGACCGGTACCAACCTATGTGAGGTAGCATATCAATTACTATTTCCTTTGACTGGAAGCCAAGATAAGCCAAGCTACTGACAGCAAAGGAAGAAAGCATGCGGAGTTTAGCAACTGATAGGAAAGGACGGAAGCTGTCGAGGAAATGAAGCACCCAAAGTTTTTGTGCAGTTCCACCAAAATTGAGCATCCCTGTTGGCACATATATTGAGAGAGTGAGATTACTGCAATAGTGGGACTATTTTATGAAACATACACTAACAAATAGAAGCACCCTCATTATCTTAATGGGTAAAGTTAGCAACATAGTAGTCTTAATTAAAGAGAGGTATTAGTTTATTTAATTAGTGCCAATTGCTATTTATCATAGGTTGCAAAACTTTAACGTGCAAAGATAAAGGAGTTTCTCATGACAGTAGCACGATACAAATAGAGATGACAGCAAACTAATATGGATGAAGGCCTTAGGCCCGTACCAACCTGAGAAAAAAAGCTTATTCATGTAGTCCCATAAGAGATGATAAAGCACTCACTGGAATCACACAATAGTATATATTTTTGTGCACTTCATATGTATGGTTGAAATCACTCTTGTTTACCAGTGCTGAGATTATGTCGAAAGATTATCAAGAACTTCCAGCAGAGTTAAAGCACTGGCTGGGATACAGTTCATTGTATTGTCTTGTGTAGTTCCATTTAATGTATGATTGGCACAACATGATCCCTGTTTGCACAAGTAGGAACAAGGTTAAACCTTCATTAGCTTAGTGAGAAAGGATAGGAAGACATTAGCATATTACTCAACCAGTAGCATCAAATTCATGATGGACTACACAAAACATTGCCTCATTGAACCAATGGCAATAAATTGACATGCAAAACAAAAGCACTATTATGTCATGACACTAATAATATTCCCTCCCTGCTCCACCACATGATTCACCTCCATAGAAAACATACACACGTACATGATTCAGCATAGGGTCCTACTAAAGATTTGTTTAACTCCAACAGGAAAATTAGGCAGTAATAAATTAGTGGTACTTAAGTACTCCTAATTAATTAAGTGAGACAGCAGAAGTGGAAGGGATCCCTGGAGGATCGTCTCACATGTAAGGTAGTCGTTGCCGTAGCCCTTGAATGGCCTCGACTGAGGCCTCTGGCTTCAGCAAGATCGCCTTGGCACTGTTTATTCTTCTTCCTCTTCCTCTTCATGCTCTGTTTCTCTTTCTCCTCACCAGTTGGTGAAACCAAGTACATGATTGGACTTCTAATTCAAAATTGGTTTTGTCAGTGAGGGAGTACAAGTGTACTAGTAAAAAACAACATTATTTTCTCATGGCAGTCGGAAAATAGAGATGAACACATGCATTAAATATCATTCTTACCTAAAGGAAGGTTATGGTGCCAATATGGATGATGAGGATTGGAACACAGATCTCCCTTTGTGCAGTTCCACCAAAATGAACCAACTGTTCCATTCTGACATTCTAGTTAAATAGCACAAAAGTCACTTCTTTTAAGAAGGTTTTGTGCAGTGCACCAAAAGGTCACAACAGCAACCAGGTGAATTGGATATCCCTGTTTGCACAAAAAGGCACGAAATAGTCAGAGTCTGAAACAATTACAGGCAAAAACATTTGGCTAAACTTGTCATGGCTTATAACAGTGGGCGCACCAGCAGTGCAGCACCATGTACGTAAACAGGGGCATAAAGTGGTGATTCATAGTTTGTTGCCCCGAGAAACAAACATCCAAGAAACATATCTGGGTTGGTCCCTTTTTTGTTCACTCTAGCCACCTACTCCTATCTGTGGATAGCAAATCTAGTCCTGGTCATACCACTATGTACAACGTTACCCCTATATTTCCCTTTTCGACCAAGAGACCAGTTGGATGACCAGTCTGTACTACTTTCACCCCCTTTCCTTCCTGTTTGTACCAAGTCCGATGTACATACTAAATTCCCCCACCCCCACTTTATTTCTTATTTGAACCAAGTACTCCCTCCGTCCAGAATTACTTTTCATCAAAATGGATGTGTCTAGAACTAAAATACATCTAGATACATCCATTTCAATGACAAGTATTTTCGGACGGAGGGAGTACAAGATTCGACTCCATGAAGTAGCTTTACCTCTAACAATAGAAAAAAATGTGACGTTGGACCATCCAATCGAGAGGGGCTGAGAGGTAGAAAATGATGCACATGCAGCGACATAGCGAGCTGGGGAAGTAGAGCTAAGGCGGTTTCAAACGAAGATATACCTGAAGGTCGTCGTGATGTGGATAGGTGGGCGGCGGGAGGCCGGATCTGCCCACAGGCAATGACGAAGGGATCGTGATAGAGGAAAAGGTGTCCCGATGTTTCGATGAGATGGTGGCTATCATTTTCTGTGGGAGTCGACCTTGACGATCCGACTACGAACATGCAAGACGTCGCGCCATAGCAATCCCGGCAGTGGGTCTCCTCCCTTGCTGTCGACGATGGCCTAAACGCTGCCCCTCCTCCCCTTCACCGGCGTTGGGGGATACGTCTGGATCTGTAACCAGCGGTGAGGATAGAAATCCAGTGTTTTTTGAAGGGAGAAAGACAGTGTTACTACCCCTATCTTGTTTAACTCTGGAGAGGATGAGAGTGTGTGAATAGAGCAACCCTAGCAAGCAAGCGCGGAGGCTCCGACCTATATATACGTAGTGAGCAACCCTAGCAAGCAAGCAACCCCTATCTTCGTCAACTCATACAAGACCGAGAAATTTCATTACTACAACGCCCTCTCCCTCGCAGACTGAGCTCCGGTGCCTTAACTGCACCTGCCTTTGGCTGCATGATAGGAGGGCCAACCACCTGTTGGGCCCACCTATCATGGACGCAAAGGCAGGAGCAGTAAGTTGAAGCTTTCGCTATCCCTCCCGCACGAGGTGGACGGACATGCAACAGTGGATTCGATACTGTAGAAGTAGGAGTAATCATTATTGTTCGTCTTCTCAAAGAGGCGAAGAGCCAAGCGCAACCCGAACATGGCAGTTGCGAACGCTCGCATGGTGCGGTTCCTTGGAGTACTAGCCAGGCTCTTGCATGAGACAAAATTGCTATTGTTTAACAATTAAACTCCATTATCCATTGGTTGATACTCATTTTGCATAGGTCCACACGCTTAGCACCGTTTCCTCCTGGGGTCACCAATGTTTATTTGCTAATTAATAGCATTGCCTGCAATGAACTAGCCATTGCAAGTCATTAAAAGCATGCACACCTCTCATCTCTTATTGGTTGATATGTCAAGAAACAAGAAAAAGGTAGAAGTTAATGCACCGCGCCTAAGTGTTTTGGCACTATTTGGTTTTCGTAAGGCTGGTCATAGTGGGGAGTAACTTAGACTAGTGTCATGCATATGACACTAGCCTAAATTACTACCTTCATAATGCAAAGTAACATAATAGTAGTATTTTACATGGCTTCATTTATTAGCTTGTAGACTCATCTTATCTTGAAAAGCACTATGTTACAGTAACATATTATGTTACCACCTCTCATTAATTACTTGCCACATAAGCAAAAAATTCTTGGAGTGCGCTATGTTACTAGCTAAGTTACTCCCACTATGGCTAGCCTAAGATGACTTACACACCTAGACGGAGGGAGTAGTATAGCCATGTAAACCAGAAAGGAGTATTTGCCTTTCTAGAGATTTCAACAAGTGACTAGACTACACCGTGTGCAGTACTCCCTCCCTTCCGGTATATAGGGCTCAAATCTCAAATCTCATGAACCAAGGAATTTTGCGGTTGGAGGAATGTATCTTGTACTTTACAAAACTACCCTAATTAAACTCATGCATTAATTACATAGTTCTCTCGTTTTCCTCTCCGCCTTGGTCGCGGTATACAATATTGAGCACTCCTATATGACTAGCCGCTCTATCTACATGCGGGACATTTCAAAGCATCCGGGCCCGCGTGCCATCCACCAAATCACAGCGAGGTGCTACAGTTGAGACTCACCTGTAACCCCGGTGTGGCCGTCATGACCCGTCATATCACAAAACCCACACCTTTACCAGCAGTGGTAAGGTGGACTCCAAGTTGGACTGGACGAAGCAACCATCATTTTACTGGAACGCTCATTCAAGCCCTTTCTTCCCTTTCTTGAAGAAAACCTCACTCCAGGCTACTCACTTCTGCCATTTTTCTTCTGTACCGACGAAGGAAAGGTGGGCGAATCAGTTATGCTGCTATATTTTCATTCCAAGAATCTTCTTTTTGCGAAGCACCGACCGATTCTCACAGCCTATTCTTTTCCTGTTTTCATTGCGATTATGGTTTCCTTTTGATTGCTTTTTGTTTGGCAGTTCATTGATGGATCCTGAAGCACTAGGCAAATAGTTGCCGGCGGACAACCCACTAGAGACAGCGATCTCCAGGAAGCGAGCACCGACCAACGAGTTGACCATGTTGGCGGGCCAACCCATGGAGACGAAGAACTCCAAGAAACAAGCATTGGCCAAAGAGTTGAGGACGTTGGCGGACGAACTCCTCAAAGGAAGTTGGAAGAATGGCAAGGGCCCCACCGTGCCTACCCCAGGAACTCTGATTGCCACCTATGTGAGGCTCAAGACCGAGTTTGAGGAGATAGTCGCCGTTGAGAAGCAGTATTCCCCTGGCAAGGTGATGGCCCCCATTGAGGACGAGGAGATGGCCCCCGGAGGGATGAGATCCCCCGGTGAGCTGCACAAGGTAAAAAATAATGGCTTATTACCATAGTTGTAGTTTTTGATTATTTGCAATGTGCTTGCTAATATGTTAGGGTTGTGCAGGTGCCGGTGGACGTCCTTGATGATTCCGATGTCGTGGCCCGTCCTGTTGGCATCACCCCGGAGATCGATTCCGATGCCGCCGTCCATCCTGTGGACATCGCCCCAGAGATCGATTCCGATGTTGCGGTTAGTCCTGCGGACATTGCCCCAGAAATCGATTCCCATGCCGCTGTCCGTGCTGTGGTCATTGCCCGAGAGATCGATGACAAGAAATAGTTGGTCGAGCTAATCCTTCAGGGTAGTTTGCATTGCCCTGTGTTTAATTACCAGAACGATGCATGTTATCAAACCATCTTAGGGCTAGTGCACTATCTTGTGTGGGCGGATCTTGCTACTTTTGTTTGATAGTGAATCATGCGATGAATCATGTGAACCCTCTCCGAGTTATGGAAACAGATGTATCCTCACCAGCTTTTGATGTAATATATGGCATGATTAGATGTAAGTTTGAACTGTTTATCATATCAGCAGGGCTTGTTTGATGATTATTGGTGTTAGTAGGCTACCTACTGTGCGAGCTATAGTACTTGCAAAACACTCACTGAAGAGAAACGTTGGGGCTGATGAGCTCGTGGTACGCTTATACTTATCCCTCGCTAATCGAGCAATAGCCCTAGCTCCTAAAATTGTAGGCTTAGCAATCGATGACCTAGGCGGGCTAGTTTGGCCTAGTGGGTTTCAGTGATATGACGTGCAACATAAAATCATAGCAGTGCAGAGACATACTCCCTCCGTTCCAAAATAGATGACCTAGGCGGGCTAGTTTTCCCTAGTGGGTTTCAGTGATATGACGTGGTACAGTGCCATCCAGACTTCGGGTGTGGTAGCAGTATTGCGGGTACAGTAAGTTTTCTTGAAGAAGCGGAATTCAACGAAGTCATGATGGTTCCTTCGTCTGAACAACTTACAGTGGGAAAGGTTGGGCCTGCGATACGACCGGGGTAGACCAGGATAATTTTGTGCATGGCAGGTGGACCAGGATGGTCGACGTCCCACATGTCGGCAAAAGAAAGTATTCTTTCCGATATAAAGGATGAGCAACGAGTATTCATTGTTTATTTTTGATGAAAGCTATTATCTCCACTGTTACGACGGAGGAGTGTGAAACATGGCAGCCCAATGAACTTGGCATGTGCACCACTCCCTCCTTCCTCATGTAATGCCTAGGTTACAGCTTTTCTCACTTTCTCTCTATCTATTTCCTCTCAAATGTTTTTTTACCTTTTTTAAGACTCAATTGTTTTTATGCCTTTTTTTAGAATTATATTTTTATACCTAGGAGCATGTGTAGAGACGGGCTCTTGTAGAGCCCACTCCTTGACTTTGTCAATGCCTCTCTCTCCTTCACATAAGGAGTACTACTTGCTATGCATGCATGCGGCGGGCAGCTGGCGTCTTGAGGGGCCAGGGCGGTGAGAGCGGGCTCCGGAAGCGGTCCGGACTCTAGCATAATTTTGGTTTTTACAGTATTTTTTCTCCATTGACAGGTAGGCCCGCGTAGATAGATAAAGAACACGAGCTAATGAGGTGCATGCGGACTGTTTGACTGGTCAACCAGACAAATATGGAGCTATACGCTGAGCCAGTGACTGTATAATCACCATATCTCGTATACAATGATCAAAGTGAGCTATCAAGACAAGTTCGATGACCGCCAATGAATTTTACTCGGTAATAAATGGCCAGGATTGAAGGGGAATCCAAATTTGCTACGTCTTCTGTCCTTGAGCTCTTGACAAACCAATGCACTATACAGTTCTCCGGCCACGCCACCCCAGAGCTCTCACCAAGCGTCGTTCATGCCACCGCCGCACACACTAACCGGTAAGGCAGCGATGGCATCCCGCCGCGCCGAGTTCCTCGCCACCCACGACCGCACACAAAATGGTAGGTAAGCGATGGCATCCCGCCGTGCCAAGTTCATTGCTGCTCGCGACCTCACAACTATGTGGGAGGAATTTGAAGATGCCAAGGCCGAATGGGAGGTAGAGCAAGAGGCGGCCAAAGCCGCACAGAGGGAGCGGAAAAGTCAGAAAGCACTCAAGAAAAGAGAGGCCCACCGCCGCAAGAAAGAAAAGGACGCACGCACTACTGCAGAGAGGTCGGTGGAGATCCAAGCACGGTGGGGTGTCGCCGACAAAGCCGAGAAAGAGAACGACAGCGTCTGGCCAGCATGTGAGAAGTAGTAGTACTAGTAGTTAGTGTGTGTGTGTGTGTGTGTGTGTGAGTACGAGCATGTACCAGTACTACTAGTTACTACTGTAGTTTTTAGAGAAAATTACCAGTACATTAGCCTAGACTAAATGGAAAAATTCCTATCCTAAGCATCAAATGGCATTTCTTTCTCTATAGGAATTGAGATGCATGTCATCTCAGTTCCTATGATTTTCATATTCCTATCCTATGAACGAAAGGAGGACTCTGTTGGAGTAACTACTGTAGCTAGAAGTACTACCGGTACAGTAGTTTTCTTCAAGAAGCGGAATTCAGTGAAGTCATGATGGTTCCTTCGTCCAAGCAACTTCAAAGTGGGAAGTGGGCCTATGATTTGATGGCTTATTAGTCATTGTTACTGCGGCACGACGACCTGGGTGACTCCCTTGGAGTTCTGCGTGCATGGCAAGTGGACCAGGATGGTCGACGTCCCACATGTTGGCGAACGGAAGTATTCTTTCCGATATCGAGGAGCAAGGAAACCGCGTGGTACAGTATCACTGCTGATTGGTTCACAAAAAATAGTATCACTACCGATTTATAATTATTTTTTATTTCTGATGAATGCTAGCGTTTCAACTCTTATGACGAAGGGTGCCAAACACGGCACGTGCTGGATGTCCCACACGTTAGTGAAAGGAGTGGGACATGAACAACGTGGTAGAGCCCAGCGTAAAAAAACAGCGTGGTAGAGCGTCTCCACTTCTTCCACTTCTGGGTCGGAGACCACACGTAGTAGTACTTAGTGGTATGAACGATACAAAGTGCGACCTGGAGACAAAGACACGTCTAGTTGGAAGGTCTCGGGGCATACACGTAAACAAATATAAAAGTTAATATGTGCCTCGAACTAATATAGCGGTAGTAGAGTACTTAGGCACGTACTCCATAACATCACCGTGCATTGCATGTACAACATTTAGTGGTAGTACGTAGTAAGAGACAAATGCCGCCCAAGAGTTCCCTTCTCGACCTACTTTTGGGTGTTTGGTAGAGTGTATGGAGGGTGCATGAGTCCACACTAGTTTAGCACAAATACACTAGAAGCATGCATGAAGTGAGCATGCATGAAGAGGGGTGTTGAGTTGAGCATGCATGAAGAGGGAACAACTATGCTGAGACGAGAACGCAACCAAACACACCCTATATGCCACGCATGTTCATACCATTTGTGCCTTTCTACTTCACTTACTGCGCTACATTACTCAGGTTCGTACGTCCACTCCTGGGTACATGTTCGTCTCGTAGGTCCAGTCCCACGTGTTCTTCATATAGATGGAACAATCCTTGCATAACACGTGCACCTTGATGCTAGATGTCTCGCGTGTTGGCAAAAGGATGAACAAAGCTCATGTAAAAAATAGAGTGGAAGAACATAGATTCCGGACGACCGAGAAGGAGCAAGCAACCTCGTGGTGGAGCGTCTGCACTCATAACATTTAATATTATTCAGCGATATAAAATTAACCAATCATCTCCACAGTGGACTGGAAGAGTATGAAACACGGCAGCCCAGTGTAGTATCATACTAGTATATGGCTAACCCACGCTATCACCATATTTCTTGGCTTCCGTGCGACACCTATCTCTAGTAATCCAGCAGCCTGTATCGCTTCTCCCTCCTCGTCTCTATCAAAGTGCGGCGGGCTGGCATTTCTGCCGTCTATTGAGGTCGGTTAACTATCACATGTTAGCGACATGCCAAGAGCATTCCAAAAAAATTCCTTTCATGTTCCGTTTTCAAAAAGAAAAAAAAATCCTTTCACGTACGAATTTGCTTATATGCTTTGAGCAACTTGCATGTCCTATACTGCTCCTGCTTGATACTCTAACTTAGCTAGAGGTTAGACTAACTCATGACTAACCCTAAACTAACTGTAGCCAAAGAGGTGTTGGGTTGACAGGGTTAGATTGACAATAAATGCACTTCATGGAGAGAGAAAAGTGATTTTTCAATGGTCCCAATGAGAACTATCTCCAGTTAGCACCTCTTGGGTGGGATAGTTTTTTTGGTGGGTTCGGTGCAACTTGCTCCAATTTAAACCCTCATGCTTGGATAGTTTAGGGATACTTGAGCCCCAACTAGCTCAAACTAACTCTAACCCATGGATCCAAACAGGGCCTATGGCCAGTCTCCACGTGGAGCAGTCGCGTGCACCGGGAAGCGGCGCTCTCTCGGCCGTCGCGCCACTTCAAAGCCGGCGCCAGTGAGAGGTCGCCTCTGCTCTGGCCGGGCATTAATGCAGCACTGACGCTCTAGGGGGACGCTGACCGTTTCACGCGGGAAGCGCGCGCTGGCAAGGGAGTATAGGTTTTGAACCATTTCAGGTGTAGTACTAGTAGTTTACAAAACTACTCAATTATTGCACTCAGTTTCCTAAGAAATTGTGGTAAAAAACGTTACTCCATAGCCCGCTTCCCTTCTCCTTCCTCTTCCACCGCTCGCGCACGTCCACAGGAAGCGACCGGTCAACCCTTATATAGGAGTGCTAGCACAAAAAGATGCATGCATGACCACTAAAATTTCCATATTAAAGCGCCGCTCCGGCAGGAGTATGGCGTATGTTGTTACCTTCGGCCGGCCCATGGCTACCGGGCGACAGCGACCAGAGAAGAGGCGGCGGGAGGGGAATGAATGCAGCTATTGTTTGGGTTCGCCTTCCGGCTTAAATAAATGCGCAACATCACGTGTACCCGCGGGTGCACAAATTGTAACATACGTGTCTGTTTAAGTGGACGTCATGTAACTGGTGTGTGTGTGTGTGTGTGAGAGAGAGAGATATTCTAAGAGACAGAGTGCGTGTGTGCGACTCTACTCTTCGGACATGTACTCAACCTTTTGCATTGAGATATAAGTATAATGGTATTTACTTTAGCTAGTGATTTACGTGGCCATGTTAACGTGGTTGTGTCAAAAAATGTCACTTCCTGCTTGTGATTTGCGTTATATAATTACAATCAAGATTCTCATGCATTGCACGGAACATCAATATGCATTTTTTTACAGAACACCTGTTGTGATTGACCCATGCAGGAGTAATCCCATGTGTAAAAACTAGTGATATCTCAAGAATTTTATCAGAAAACTAGTATCTCGAGAATGTCATCGAAAAAATGAAAGATGAGAGATAAGGCGAGGAGGAGTGGAGCATGGTGGTGACTGGTGGTCGGAATGGGCGGAGGCATGGGGATGGACGGCGCCGGCAGGCGGCAGCCGCCACCATGCTTGCTAGATTGTTCCAGAGACTTATTCCTTTTTTAATTGCTAAGCAATGAGGTTGGGAGAGATAATGATGTGGAGAGAGGTGCCGGTATCTTTTGTAAAATTATCATAGTTTGCTTTCTATCCTCATATATAGATCATACGGTCTGTATTACAAGATGGCAGGCACACCATCACCACCAACTCGTTTTTTTATAAGGGTACAGATGATAAGTTTGCTGACTACTAAAGTAAAGTGGAATTTGTCCATGTTATGCAAGTAAATGAAGGTGATTGTTTATCATATGGGTAAGGTTGGATGAAGGGTGGTAGGAACAAATGCTCCGCCTAGAGCAAGTGTGTGTGAGATGGAGTCTTAGTGTGTGTGAGAGAGAGAGAGAGGAGAGAGAGATGGAGTCTTAGTTTGTGTGTGTGTGAGAGAGGGAGAGAGATGGAGTCTTAGTGTGTGGGGGGCGTGCGTGCTTGCGTGTGTGTGTGTGTTTGTGTGTGTGTGTGTGAGAGAGAGAGAGATGGAGTCTTAGTGTGTGTGTGTTGGGGGGTGCGTGCGTGTGTGTGTGTCGTGGGGTCCACTGTGGCGGATGTAATTTAAGTGTGCATAGCTTTCATCATAGAGAGGTGATGTGTATGGCAAAGGCCACCAATGATGGGGTGCGAGAGAGAAAATGCTCGTAGAGAGGGAAGAGAAGGTGTGTGCGCATGAGAGGAGTCGACTTTGAGAGAACGTGTTTGTTCGAGAGACACCGAGGAAGACTACTATATATCGATGGTGCATGTAGGCGGGAATTAAACTAAGGGATGGACTTATTGGCTTCGGGGATATAGGGGAAGAGTGAGAGGCGGGGGGGGGGGGGGGGGGGGTAGCTAGAAGGAGATTGTTAAGTTTGAGTGTGTGTTTTACCCATCCAGGCGGAAGTTATGTGCACAAAAGAGGAGAATGATTCGATGTGGCGTTAGGATTGAGGGTAGTTAACTACGTATGGAGACATAGAGACCTTGAACATGCATGTGTGAAAGGTATACATGTATACGTGGGATGTGTGTGTGTGCCCGTGCACATGATCGAGATAAAAGAAAGAAGACATAAGTCATAAGATCAACGACATGGGACAGACGGATCGGTATGACAATATGCATGCATGTGAGAATGCATGGAAGAAGTCCCGACAATTGATCATGTGTTTTTGTCTTTAAGAGATAGTGGCATGGGCTGGAGCATGCATCTATGGCGAGCTGAGGGAGTGAGGCGCAACGATTGTGCAAAAGAGACCAACCTATAAAAGCATATGTATGGAGAGACATATATAGTGTGGGTGATAGGAAGCAAGACTCCGTGCGAGCAAGAAATGTTGACGGAGAAACTATAGATAGATACAGAAATGGAGATGCTAGCTAGAGGGACATCCGCTAGTTTGGGTGTTGGAGATGACCGTCGGGTGGTTCAAAGGGTGAAGTTATATATGTGTGTGAGAGGGCACTTGACTGCATGTAGAGAGAAACATATGTAGTGTGCGTGATAGGAATCAAGAGTGAGGGCGAGAAAGAAGGTTCATGGAGAAACAGATAAATAGAAAGATAAAGATGCTGAGAGATAGAGAGAGGGTGCGTGTGAGTCACATACAAACAGATATCAGAGAGAAATGAGATCCAGAGAGACGGAGTTTTGTGTCTGCGAGAGAGAAAGATATTTCACAATGAGAGTGATAGCTAGAGAAACATATGAGGGAACGCAAGATATCTCTAGGGAGAGAGGGTGTGTGTGAGCGACATACAAGAGAACAATGGAGAAATATGAGACCCTGGGAGACAGAGTTTGTGTTTGTGTGTGATAAAGAGATATTCATGAGGAAGAGTCGTAGGTTCTCATATCTAAGGACCGAAAGACATCTCTGTATGAGGGTTGTGCGAATGGCACACATGTGAATAGTAGAGAGAAATGAGACCCCGGGAGACAAAATTTTGTGTTTCTGTGAGAGAAAAAGATTCCACATGGAGAATCATAGTTAGAGACACATAGCAGGGAGCAAGATATACTTAGATAGAGATAGAGTGATGAAGGTCGAGGGAGAGAGTACCGTCAGTGTGTTACGAAGATAAAAGATCATTGTCGACATACAAGTAGCACGAGAGATACCTGAGAGACGATGAAGGCGTATAGGTCCAGAGAGATAGTCCTATATAAGCAGGAGTGATAGCTATATGAGACGAATATCTGGATTAAAGGGGATTCAAATATTTAAACTGGAGATCATGACATCGATAATATCATAATGCAAATTGGTGTATCAAACATGCATATTCATTTGAATTTGGGCACACGTGTAATGTTATGTAGTTTATCAATATTGGTGATCCATAGATTCTTCAATTACAAACAATGCATGGTTTATATGCAATTGATGTCTAAACGGGATTACACTGTATGTTGCGTGTGTGAAACACATTATACACATTTGAGAGGTAAAGAAACCCGCATGAAACACACATTAATTGGAGATAGTTAGCGAGGAATGCATACATTGGATTTCAACATAAAGTGGTTTCAAATATTTGAAAATCCAAATTGATGGACACAACCTTATGAATCTGAGATCATGCCATTTGTAAACCATATTTATGTATAAATGGTTTTGTGCTTTTGAAAGTATATAAAAATGATGTATATAGAATGTAATTCCAATTGAAAATGGATCCTGCCCGAAAAAAAAGAATACAAACGGGATTCGAATTGAGTTGGCACGGTAAACGTGCACTCTGCAAAATTTGAACGAAGCGGGGAAAGTCGCAGTAACCGGCCGGAACCAAAATCTGTGAGATGGAAATCACTGCTGCCTATCCTTGCCACGCAAAGCCTATATGCTGGATTTCTATAGGTTTCGATAGGGGTAGGTTTGTAATTTCACCCAAACGTGACGTAACCGCCTCTCACCCGGATTCATACATGGTGGGCGCCAAAACGCAGTGTGTCCTCGGCCGAAATCGACTCCCTCCCCGATTCATATTCATAAACGGTGGCCGCCAAAAAAAAACTCTCGTCGGCAAATATTCGGTGTATGCAAGATTACCGTCCTATCCCCAACCGACAAGTGTTGCTGTGATGTAGTAGAAATTTGAAACGGGGGCTAAGTTTGTAAATTTCCTCACATTTGAGACAAGCGCGCCCTGAATACATGGTTCCCCCCTTCCTCTCTACCTCCTTTTCCCCATTCGTACTCCGTGTTGGAGTAATGGGCCACGGGTAGGCCAACCCGAGCCCCATAACGTTTCAAGACATCGGGGCAAACTGCGCCCCTCAAGATCCCAGGGCAAAGAGCTGCCTCCTGGCGAGTCTACGGCGAGGTGACCGACTGCCCGCTCACGGCCGAGTCCCAGGGGCGACTTCCAGAGAAGCCGTCTTTGGGGAGTCGGCCGGCGACTCCAACAAACCGTGACCTCATCAAAGGGGACGGAGCAGGGGCGTGGCTACAGTGAAGCCCACTCCCCGCCCATTACCAAGGGCAGGCATGGCTACAGCACGCCGTACTTGGGAAGATCTCCCTGCGGCGTGGCACTGTTGCCAGGCCGGCCCTGGCATCAGCACCACTGTACCAAGTCCTGCGCCCACGACGGCTCGTCTGTATGGTCTGGAGGCAGCGGGGCCCACCAGTCAGCGAGACCCCGGGAGACGGCGGGAGAACCGCCAGTCGGACCCTTCGGAAGTCGGCCCGGGGGAGTCAGCCGAGCCCTCCCCCAGGGCCCACGCGCCATTAATCAAGAAGAGATGGGGAGTGGCCACAGTGATCGCCCGCCAGGCGGTGGGGCTGTTGCCATGACCCCATGACCAAACTTGCGTCATCAGGAGCACGGCTACAGTAATCAGCAGCCGGCAAGACCCGCCTGCGGCGGACGCGGCCTGTCGGCTCCATACCAGACCAGTCGGCGGGCACCAGCAGTCGTCGGAGAAGTCGGTGGTCGGAGGCACTAACGGCTGGGACCGCGCCCAGTCACATTACCATTGTACCCCTGGGGGATAGGCCTATATAAACCCCCCAGGGCACCCATGCAAAGGGTTGGATCCCAGTAGTTCTAGACCACACCAGATAGAAGGAGAGAGCTAGCCTTGCCCTCTCCTGCCACCCAAAACAGCTCAAGGAGCAACCTTGTAAACACTTGACCATAGTAATCATGCGGAGACCCCGCAGAGCAGCAGTAGGGGTGTTATCTCCCCGGAGAGCCCTGAAGCTGGGTAAGATTTGCCGGCGTGCATGTCTCCGCCTCATCCCATTTCCAGGCACTGGCGACGTTCTAGTCGCCCCCACCATGATAAGCCATCCGTTGGCATATGTCGCACCAAACCCCCGACATTTGGCGCCCACCGTGGGGCATGGTGCACCGCCGTCCGGAGATCTGTTCTGGACGGGAACCCTCTTCCTCCCTGGCGAGCACAGCCAGCCAGGCATGCCAGATGAAGTCTGCATCGACGCGCTGCGCGGCGTTGAGATCGCTTGCACAGCCAGCTCCTTGGCCGAACTTATCAGTGAGGTCCGCCTCTCTAATGAACCTGCGTCCGACGCAGGCGCGGGCGGCCCCGAGAACCTCCTCGCGGGCCTCCTCGATGAACTCCATGTTTTCGGCGAGCCTGCCGTGGACTTGGAGTCCGTAGGCTCCACGGACCCGATGCTGGTCGACTCCGACACCGCATCGATCGACGCGTTCCCCACCAACTTGGTGGTCTACAACGAGCCTCTCCCCCACGCAGAGAGCAACGGAAGCACCGTCACCGAGGTGCTAGTCATCAGTCATGATGAGTTCCCTGGCGGAGGAGCGCCCGACTCGCTCGGCGCGGCGTTGCAAGACCTAACTGTGCCCATCCCGGAAGATGCTGACGCAGAGACGTTAGAATCGTGTCGCCTTCAGCTTGTTGAAGGCGCGAAGAAGCTGGCCAGCATGAGACGCTTGTCAGAAGCTTACCAGCGGGAGATGGATCGCGCTATTGGCGGCTCGCCGGCCCCGGCAGGGCCCAGCCGCCTTGGCGCGGTCCAGTAGCGCGGCGTAGCCATCGCCAGCCTGTTTGGGGCTAGCCGCCCCGTGTACGCCACCCCAGCGGAGAGCATCCGAGCTGCTCAGGCAGCGGCGGACGAGCTGGACAATTTCGAGGGCGAAGAGCACCGCCTCATGATGGAGCGAGTCCAGCGGCTCCTCGACGCGGCCGCCGCGCAGAACGAGGCCGGCTACCGCACGGAGGCGCCGCAGCGGCCAAACGACGACCCACACCGAGATCAAGGCGCGACATCTCGGACGCTGACTGGCGGTGCCCGAGGAAGAAAGGACAAGGAGCTGGCTGTCAGCCACAGTCGGACTCGGATAACCATAGAGCGCGACCAAGACGGCCGCCCTAGAGCAGTGGAACGACGGGACGACTGTCCGCCTCCCCCTCCCCACAAGGAGAGGCGAGTCTCCCTACCGCCTGTTGATCATTCGACTCTCGGTGACCGCCTTGGCCGCCGAGAGGGAGTTGGAGAGAATGACGCCCGCCACTGGATCGACCGACTTCATCGATCCCTGGCGCTGGAAGAAGAAGACGAGCTAGGTCCGCCTTGTTTCGGGCCCCGCATTCGGGATGAGCCCTTTCCCAAAGGGTTCACGCTCCCAAGAGACACGCCCAAGTATACCGGCTCCGTGAAGCCGGAGGATTGGCTAGTTGACTACTCCACGGCTGTCAGCATAGCAAACGGCAACAAGGGCGTCGCCATAAAGTACGTTCCGCTCATGCTCCAGGGCACGGCACGGACATGGTTGAACAGCCTGAAGCCCCGCAACATCAACAGCTGGGTCGACTTCACCGAAGCGTTCGTCCGCAACTTCACCAGCACGTACAAGCGTCCTCCCAAGCCTCGTCAGCTCTCCTTGTGCGTGCAAGGTCCTGACGAGTCGACTCGCGACTACCTCACGCGTTGGGCCGAGCTCCGGAACTCCTGCGAGGGCGTGCACGAGGTGCAGGCCATCGAGTACTTCACAGCCGGGTGCCGAGAAGGCACCCTCCTCAAGCACAAGCTCCTCTGCGACGAGCCAGAAACCCTCGACGAGCTGCTGATCATAGCAGACAAGTACGCCACGGCCGACTCCTCCATGAAGGCGGAAATTCAAATCAGCACGACTAGCAAAGTGGCTCCTCAAGCTCCAAGAACTCCGGTGGCAGATGCCCGCCAGCGACAGCAGCAGGGCGACAACAAGCGCAACGCCCCGCAGCCGGCTTCCGGCAGCCAGCAGGTCGCGACCGTTGAAGCCCAGCAGCCAGAAGAGTAGCCTCCGCCCAAGCGACAGAAAGGCAGCAAGCCAAACTGGTTGCCAGCCTTCTCCTATGAGCAGACCTTGGATGGACCTTGCAAGTTCCACAGCGGCGCGAAGCCGTCGAATCATACCACCCGGAAGTGCCACCGGCTCACCAGGATCACCAAGGGAGACGGCCTCCTGCCACCCCCACCTGCTGGGCAGCCGCCTTCGCCTCCGCCCCAGCAACCGGCAGTCAGGCCAGTCGGCGCAGTACAAGACGAATACCCTGAAGGGCACGGAGCCTACGTGGTGTTCACCAGTATGGCTGATGATCGACGCAGCAGGCGGCTGCAGTGACAAGAGGTGAACGCAGTAGCCTTAGAGACGCCAGAGTTCATGCACTGGTCTAAGAAGCCCATCAGCTGGAGCAGGGCCGACCACCCAGAAGCCCATGCCGAGTCCGGGCTCCTACGCCTTGGTCCTAGATGCCACCTTTGCTACAGACAAATGGGCCGCGCGTTTCTCGCGAGTTCTGATAGACGGAGGCAGCAACATCAATACCCTGTACAAGGACACCATGGAGAAGTTAGGAATCAAGCAAAGACAGCTTCAGAACAGCCCGCCTGTGTTGCACGGCATTGTGCCTGGGCATTCCTGCTCACCAATCGGCAAGATCCTGATGGATGTCCTCTTTGGGGACAAAGATCACTTCTGAAGAGAGTCTGTTTGGTTTGAGGTGGTGGACCTTGAGAGCCCATACCATGCGCTACATGGCCGACCCGCCTTGGCCAAGTTCATGGCAGTCCCCCACTACGCTTACCTCAAGATGAAGATGCCCAGTTCCAGGGGAATTTTGACTGTGGCCGGTGACTACCGGAAGTCGTCCGCTTGCGCGGTCAAGAGCAGTCGGCTGGCCGAGTCCCTGGTGATCGCAGCCGAGAAGCGACTCCTTGAACGAGTTGTGGCGATGGCCGGCAAGCAGCCAGAGATATCGCCCGACCCGAAGGAGTCGGAAGCCGAAGGTTCGTTCAAGCCGGCCAAAGAGACAAAGAAGATACCCTTGGATCCGGAGCACCCAGAGAGGTACGCTGTCATAGGTGCAAACCTCGACAGCAAATAGGAAGGCGAGCTCGTCGATTTCCTCCATGTGAATCGAGACATCTTCGCATGGTCTCCCAAAGACATGCCAGGTGTACCGATAGATTTCGCCGAGCAGAAGTTACATGTCCGATCTGATGCAAAGCCGGTCAGGCAGCCCCTGAGCCGCTTATCAGAAGAGAAGAGAAGAGTTGTCGGAGAAGAGATAGCCCGGCTCTTAGCAGCCGGCTTCATTATGGAAGTTTTCATTCTGGAGTGGCTGGCAAATCCGGTCCTGGTACTAAAGAAGAACAAGCAGTGGCGGATGTGTATTGACTACACGAGCCTCAACAAGACCTGCCCCAAGGACCCATTTGCTCTACCAAGAATCGATCAGGTGATAGACTCCACAGCCAAATGCGAGCTGTTGAGTTTCTTGGATGCATACTCAGGATATCACCAGATCAAGCTGAACCTGGCTGACAGATTGAAAACCACCTTCATCACACCGTTTGGAGCATTCTGCTACCTCACCATGATGTTCGGCTTGAGAAATGCCGGTGCCACCTTTCAGCGTTGCATGCAGAAGTGTCTCCTCAAGCAGCTCGGTAGGAACGCCCATGTCTACGTGGATGATGTGGTGGTGAAGACGGAGAAGCGTGGGACACTATTGGAAGACCTCAAGGAGACCTTTGAGAACCTGCGCCGATTCTAGATCAAGCTCAACCCCGAGAAGTGCGTCTTTGGAGTACCAGCCGGCCAGCTGCTAGGTTTCCTGGTCTCTGAACGCGGCATAGAATGCAACCCAATAAAAATCAAGGCCATTGAGAGAATGGAGGTACCCGGCCGACTGCTGGATGTGCAGAAGTTCACCGGCTGCTTAGCATCCATCAGCCGATTCATCAGTCGGCTGGGCAAGAAAGCTCTCCCCTTATACCAGCTCATAAAGAAGACCACTTTTTTCGAGTGGAACCATAAGGCGGATGAAGCTTTTCACCAATTGAAGAAGATGCTGACTACTCCACCCGTCTTGGCGGCTCCGACTCCAAAGGAGCCTATGCTCCTGTACATCGCCGCCACCAGCCGAGTAGTCAGCACAGTCATTGTAGTGGAGCGCAAGGAGGAAGGCAAGGCTCTGCCTGTCCAGAGAGCAGTATATTATCTGAGCGAGGTACTGTCAACCTCCAAGCAGAACTACCCACACTAACAGAAGATGTGCTATGGCGTACACTTTGCCGCCAAGAAATTGAAGCCTTACTTCCAAGAGCATCCAATCACGGTGGTCTGCACGGCCCCGCTTGCCGAGATCATCGGTAGCCGAGATGCCTCTGGTCGAGTGGCCAAGTGGGCCATAGAGCTGGCTCCCTACACCATGTACTACCAGCCTTGCACCGCTATCAAGTCACAAGCACTAGCCGACTTCCTCGTCGACTGGGCCGAGACCCAGTACCTGCGTCCAGCGCCTGACTCCACCCATTGGCGGATGCACTTCGACGGCTCCTAGATGCGCACCGGCTTGCGAGCCGGCGTCGTCCTCATCTCTCCCAAGGGCGACGAGCTCAAATATGCACTGCAAATCCATTTTGCCGCCTCCAACAACGTGGCCGAATACGAGGCGCTCATTCACGGGCTCCGGCTTGCCAAAGAACTTGGCATCCGCCGAATCTTGTGTTATGGCGACTCGGACTTGGTGGTCCAGCAGTCATCTGGCTACTGGGACACGAAAGATGCAAACATGGAGAGCTACCATTTCCTCGTGCAGCAACTCAGCAGGTACTTCGAGGGGTGCGAGTTCCTCCACGTGCCAAGAAACGACAACGACCAAGCAGACGCCTTGGCACGAATCGGCTCTACCCGCCAAGCAATTCCATCTGGCGTCGCCCTTCAACGCCTCCTCAAGCCGTCTGTCAAGCCTTCACCAGAATCAGACTCCATTTTTTTGCCGGCTCCTCCCGAAGATGGCGGATCCGACTCCAGAGCTCCGACAGTCGGAATGGGGACTTTGGCGGACGACTCCAAAGCCGCCATAGTCGAGCCCGGCCCGGGGACTGCGGTAGCAGACTCGAAGATTCCAGAACTCGGCCTAGGAACCGCACCAGTCGGCCTGGGGACTTCATCAACTCAGCAAGCGGCTGTTGACTCCAACCCGCGGCCTCCCAGCCCAACCGCCCTCGTCCAAGTCGCAGTACTGGTAGTCGAAGAAATAGCAGCACCCTCATGGGCCCAGCCCATCCTCAAATTCCTGGTGAACAAAGAGCTACCAACTGATGAGACCTCAGCTCGACAAGTACAACGCCAGGCGGCAGCCTATACCATTGTCACCAAAGAGCTGGTCAGGCACAGCGTCACTGGTGTCTACCAGCGCTGCGTAGAGCCAGAGCAAGGCCAAGCGATTCTCAAAGACATCCACCAAGGCGAATGCGGCCACCATGCGGCTTCAAGAGCACTCGTCGCCAAAGCCTTTCGGCATGGTTTCTTCTGGCCGATTGCCTTCGAAGAGGCCAAGGAGTTGGTCCAAAAATGCAAAGGGTGTCAAAAGTTTAGCTCCAAGCCGCACCAGCCGGCTTCTGCGCTGAAGACCATCCCCATTGCCTGGCCTTTCGCAGTTTGGGGTCTAGACATGGTGGGACCATTCAAGACAACACGAGGTGGTCTAACTCACCTACTTGTCGCAGTGGACAAGTGCACCAATTGGGTGGAAGTGAAGCCAATTAAGAAACTGAACGGTCCGACTGCCGTGACCTTCATCACCGATATAACAATTCGGTACGGCATACCACACAGCATCATCATCGACAATGGCACAAATTTTGCCAAAGGCGCCTTGGCCCGTTTCTGCGCAACACGGGGCATCCGACTGGACCTAGCATCCGTCACCCACCCGCAGTTAAACGGCCAAGTGGAGCGAGCAAACGGCCTCATCCTGTCCGGCATCAAGCCTTGGTTGATCGAGCCTCTAGAGCGCTCGGTTGGCTGCTGGCTCGACGAGCTGCCAACCGTCCTCTGGAGTCTGCGCATGACTCCAAACAAGTCAACTGGCTTCACGCCCTTCTTCCTCGTCTACGGTGCCGAAGCCGTCATCCCAACAGACATAGAGTTCGACTCCCCACAAGTCGCCATGTACACCGAGGAGGAAGCAGAAGAAGCATGAGAAGATGGCGTTGATCTGCTGGAAGAGGGCCGGCTGTTGGCACTCAGCCAGTCCAGCATCTACCAGCAGAGCCTGTCGCGATACCACAATAGGAAGGTCAGGCCAAGATCTTTCCAGGAAGGCGACCTTGTGCTCTGGCTGATCCAGCAAACAGCCGGCCAGCACAAGCTATCGCCGCCTTGGGAAGGCCCTTTCATCATCAGCAAAGTACTAGGCAACGATTCCTACTACCTGATCGACGCTCAGAAGCCCCGAGCACGCAAGAGGGACGACTCTGGCAAGGAGACAGAGCGGCCATGGAACACAAATCCTCTCCGAAGATTTTACAGTTGATGCAGTATGTACCACGCTACCTTTTGTATTAATGTACCAAGACTTCGGGCCCCCCGAGATGAGCTCGGGGACTGCCCTCTTTTGTCTGTATGATAAAAATTATGCCTACAAGTATGTTACTCTTTGTCATGCCACTTGGCACTGGGCTCGACAAGTCGGCCCGGGGACTTGCCGCCTTGCACTATGAAATGCTTCCTGCAGTCGGACAAGTAGTGTGTAAACGCCTAAGCCGTCTCCTGCCAGAAGCCGCAGCTCGCAGAGCGAATGTACGGTGGGCAGCAGTAAGGTAGAATGGGCATTCGCATGAAAAATGGCTAAGGACCCAAAGCATAAAACATAGCTCAAGACGGCTCCGAGCCTTTCTCGCAAACCGATTCTTGGATAGTCGGATTGTCGTCTTCTACCTAACTTGCTCAAACAATCTTGAAAATGGTAAGTACTTGCTTTCCCAAAGTAGCCTGGCACTTGATCCAGCGACAGTCCGCAGAGCGGCTGTCCGATTAGCAAGGCAGGCAACTAAGAGAAAGCGGCAAAGGAAAACAGCCAAAAGAACAATGAGCAAGAAAGGATAGATATATAAATTTACATAACATAGGCCCCTTGGTCGAATTGTCAAGCAAAGGTTCAAAATACACCCCGCGGGTGGAATTGTGCGAATTAACAAGTTCTTCAAAAAGACTACTGAAGCAGATAAAACAAAAGACACAGCAGCAGCTTAGGAGGCGGCAGACGGAGTCGAGGGGGTCGGAGGAGGCGCCAGCGTCAGGCGTCGGGGCGGTCGGCCGGCTAGTCTCAGCTTGATCGCCTCCGCCAGCAGTCGGGTCGGTCGCACGCGGCTCGTTTCTGGAGGCGCGGTCGGGCTGAGGCTGGCCATCTGCTCCGTCTTCTGGTGCCTCCGCCTCGCCCTCATCCTCCGCCTCGTCCTCCTCCTCGACGCTGGAGCTGATCACCTCCGCCGAGTCTTCGCTGTAGTCTGGGTTCATCCCAAACCACTCCGGCGGTACCTCCTCGCCGTCTTCAGACCGCTCGGGGACGAAGATGCTCATGTCGGTGTACTCGGCGATCGCCGCAGCACTCTTGACGAGGGCGTCTTCCGCAACCGCCAGCTCCGGCTGGGCCTCCGACCGAAGCGTGGCCAACCGGTCTAGATCCAGCCCCGGGTACCAAGCCCTGATGAACTCCAAGGCCCGGCGTGCTCCAGCCCGGGCCGAAGAGCCCTTCCAGGCCTCGAGGCGACCAGCCGCGACCTCCAACTAGTTAGCCGTCAGGATGGGGGTGCGCGGAGCCTTCATATCTGGCCAAAGGGCAGAGATCGCCTGGGCACCGACGCGCTGAAGCCGGCGCAACATCCGGTGAGCCGGCCGGAGGCGAGCCTCGATACTCAAGATGTGCTCATCAAGAGTTCGGGGGGCATCGGCGGCGATCTCGACGCCCTCCGCCTTCCGACTTGCACGGTCGGCCTCGATGGCTTGGATAGCAGCCTGAGACTGCCCAGGGAAGAAGTCTACAAAAGAAACGAAGAAACAAAAAAAGAAGCAAGTCAAAAACCAGCAGTCGGCACGGTCTAAGTCGGCAGCTCGAAGAAAGAAAACAAAGAGACTCACCATCAACGATGTCTTCAATCTCGTGGAAGCCGGAGGACAGCAGCGCCTCCTTGTCAGACTAGGAGGAGCGCTCGCTCGCGAACTTGGCCAGGAGGGCGGTTTTCGTCTCCTCCGCCTCCCTCTGCGACTTCGTGAGCAGCTCCTTCTGCTCTGCCAACTGTGTGGCCAGCAGATCATGCTCCGCGGTGAGCTTGCTGCACTCCTCCCCTTTGGCGAGCAGGTGGAGTTGGCTTCACTCAACTGCTGTTGAAGAGCAGCATTGGCCCCTGAAGGAAAGGAAGAAAGACAACAGTCATCAATAAAGTAGGTCGCTGGGGAGATCCGGCCCAACTGCTCAGCAGTCGGTCCGAATCTCGAGGACTACAGCCCGCGGGTGCGCTAGGGCGCCCCCGCAGAGAAGAAAAAAAGAGACTTACTCTGGCTCTCCGCCAAGTCGGTGGTCCGCTTGCCCAACTCTTCAACATTACGGTTGAAGGCGGTGATGTGGAGGTTGTGGTAGTCCTGCAACAAGCATTTCAGACAAAGTCAGTACCCAGAAGTTCATCAATTGGAGTTCCGGGCCGCCTGCTCAGCAGCCGGCCCAAAACTCGGGGACTACACCCAGTGGGTGCGCTGGCGCACCCCCACAGAGAGGAACAAGAAAAACAAAGGCTCGAAGGAAAAACATACCCGGACGGCTGCCCGCGACGCTAGGAATGCCTTGGTACAACTCTGGAGGGCGTCGCCCTCAGCGTGGAGCTTCGCCTAGACGTCCAGGAGCGCCCGGTTCAGCGGCCCTGTGCCGCCTCCTCGCACCCACCCAACAGGTGCGGCGCTCGTTGCTTTGGCGTCTGGAGCCGCCGAGCTGGCGGTGCCGGCTTCCAGGGGCGAGGCGCCGAAGTCGCCTTCTCCAGGCGACGGCGCGCTGGCGAGCCGACCTAGAGGAGCAGCCTCGCCACAGTCTCCTCTTCGGTTGGCGGCACCGGAGGGTCCGCCGGCTGCTCACCCCGCGCGCCTTCAGACGGTGGCGGAGGCGGCGGCGGAACGTTCGCGCCCGGAGTAGGGGGGTCGCCGCCTTCCCTCTCCTCGACTAGGTTCTCCCCGCCGGCTTCTCCGGTCTGCCCGTGACCTCCGGAGGCGGCAGCGCAGAGTTCAGCGGGGTAACAAGCAGGGCCGACTGGCGGTGTGTGGCTTCCTCGGCCTGCTGCTTCGCTACGGCGGCGGCTTCGGCCTTCGCTAATTTTTTCTTAGCAGAGGCCTCCGCCCTGTCGGCCGCCGCCTTCTCCAGGCGGAGGGCTTCTTCTTCATTGCGCCTCTCCCGCGCATTCCGCTCCATTGCCTCCCGGAGGTCAGCAGCGGGGTCTATCCGCCGAGTGGTGGAGGACGTCTCCGCTGACCCCATGACGGAGGCGGCGGCAACCCGCTCAAGAGAGAGGGGAGCCCTGAAGAAAGAGGGGCGAGCAGAGACTCAGACAAAACACGAAGAAAGAATAAGATTTGAAGACAGAATACTTACGCAGAGACCAACGGCGGCTTCTTCACTTCCTTACGGAAGCGTATGGCCTTCGCGGCCTCCTCGTCCCACCGGGTCGCCGCAGCCGAGCCCTTGGGCTTCTTCGGCCAGCTGCCGAACAAAGTCGGCGCAGCCCAGCGCTTCTTCCCACCGCCCGGGGCGCCCGACGCGGCAGAAGAGCCCGCGCCCGGCTGGCTGGCTCCTGGCCGATTGCGAGGGGCGACTCCTCCCTCGGTGTCGCCTTCGGGCCAGTCGGCGAAGGTAGCCGAGGGCCTGAAATCGCCTGTCGTCCCTCCTCCTCCCTCGGTGTCTTCTTCCAGAGCCGCCGCCCCCAGATCAGGGTCGTCGACGTCGCTCTCCGCTCGGTCGGCGGCGAACTCACGGGCCGGCCCCGTGGTGCCAGCTGGTGGGTGAAGAAGGGGATTCTAATCAAAAGCCGACTGGTCAGAACAAGACTCGGCAAGAAGAAGACAATCCAACAAAAAGAAAGGCGACTCACCACGGGTGGGGGGTTGGCGCGGGAGTAGGGCTCCTTGCCGAATCGCTAGTCCTCCAGGAGCCTGTCGTCCGAGAGGTAGTTCACCATAAGGGCCACCTCTTCGTGAGGCATGTCCTTGGTGCACATCCGACTCGGGTCGCGGCCCCCGCTCATCTGGCACATCATGTGAGGGCGGCCTTGGAGTGGGAGAACTCGGCGCGAGACGAAGGCCGCCAAGAGGTCCGGACCAGTCAGTCCCTCCGACTGCGTCAGCACTCGGAGTCGCGTAATGGCGCCGGCTCCCGCAGGCGTCAGCGACCTGGCCCGGTACGACCAGTTGGGCAGTCTGCCAGCCGGCGGGCTGGCTTCAAAAGCCGGCAAATTTACCCAGTCGCCCCTCGTGGCGACGTTCCTGACGTAGAAGTAGGACCGCTGCCACATCTTCACCGACTTCAACAGCGAGATGAAGGGGAAGTGGTTGTCCGCCCCTGTCCTTCGCACGGCGATGAAGGCGTCGCACTGAGCCGGCTCGCCCGCGGTCTGGGTGCCGAGCTTGGAGAAGAAGAACTCCCCCCAGAGCTCAAGGGTGGGGAGGACTCCGAGGAAGCCTTCGCACAGAGCCACGAAGGCGGACAACAGCACCACCGTGTTGGGGGTGAGATGGTGCGGCTGGAGTCCGTAGAACTCCAGGAACGACCGGAAGAAGCTGCTCGCCGGCAGCCCCAGCCCGCGCAGGCAGTGCGAGCGTAAGATGACCCGCTCGCCCTCCTGCGGGGCGGGGGAAATATCCCCCTCTGGCGCGAGGCGCACCTGCATGCGATCTTCGGTGGGAAGCCGACGGGTCCGGCGGAGGAACTCGATATGGTCTTCGTGGACTTCAGAGCCGTCCCAGGTGCCGGAGCGCACTGGGGGAGGTGCGGCAGCGGAGGAAGAGCTCATCGTCGCGAGCTGTTAGCGCAGCGCGCGCCGGAGCTTGGGCGTGCGGCGGAGCGAAGAAGAGAGGAGGAAGCAGGAGAGCGAGGAGCTGCGAGGAGGAAGAAAGCAAGGGGAAGTAGGAAGGAGGGGCGTGCGTGCGCCCCTCTTCCCCCTACTTATAGCCCCGTGGGCTGCGAATCTGAGGGGGCGGACATGGGGATTTACTGCGCCCGCAACCCCATGACCCCCACGCTCCACGTAAAGTTACTACGCGCAGTAACTTCACGGGAATCCCAACCGCCCGCCGGGGCCGCAGCGGATCCGCTCGGGCGCCGAGGCGCGGTAGTGGCGGGCCCCGCCTATGGGCCTGTCCCGTCGCGCACGTGGGCTGGCAGGACGGCCTGGCCACGTGCCCTCGCATGACAGGCCAGGAACAGGTGGCGGCCTGGAAGCTTAGCCAGCACGCCACTTGAAATCCCACCGCGACGTTCGAACTACTAAGCAAGTCGGAATAGAGTGAGTCCGAGTTCAATCAAGACCATGTGTTGAGCATCTGGAGAGAGAAACTGCTGAGGCTTCTCGGCCGGTCGTCCGCGGCGCCTCACCAGCTTCGGGGACTACTGTCGGAGTAACGGGCCACGGGTAGGGCAACCCGAGCCCCATAACCTTTCAAGACACCGGTGCAGGCTGCGCCCCTCAAGACCCCAGGGTGAAGAGCCGCCTCCTGGGGAGTCTACGGCGAGGTGGCCAACTGCCCGCTCATGGACGAGTCCCAGGGGCGACTTCCAGAGAAGCCGTCTTTGGGGAGTCGGTCGGTGACTCCAACAAACCGTGACCTCATCAAAGGGGATGGAGCAGGGGCGTGGCTATAGTGAAGCCCACTCCGCGCCCATTACCAAGGGCAGGCATGGCTACAGCACGCCGTACTTGGGAAGATATCCCTGCGGTGTGGCACTGTTGCCAGGCCGGCCCTGACATTAGCACCACTGTACCAAGTCCTGCGCCCACGACGGCTTGTCTGTACAGCCTGGAGGCAGCGGGGCCCACTAGTCAGCGAGACCCCGGGAGACGGCGGGAAAACTGCCAGTCGGACCTGTCGGAAGTCGGCCCGGGGGAGTCAGCCGAGCCCTCCCCCGGGGCGCACGCGCTATTAATCAAGAAGACATGGGGAGTGGCCATAGTGATCGCCCGCCAGGCGGCGGGGCTATTGCCACAACCCCATGACCAAACTTGCGTCATCAGGAGCACGGCTACAGTAATCAGCAGCCGGCAAGACCCGCCTGCGGCGGACGTGGCCTGTCGGCTCCGTACCAGACCAGTCGGCGGGGCCCACTAGTCGGCGGGCCCCAGCAGTCGGCACAGAAGTCGGAGGTCGGAGGCACTGACGGCTGGGCCCGCACCCAGTCACATTACCATTGTACCCCTAGGGTAGGCCTATATAAACCCCCAGGGCACCCATGCAAAGGGTTGGATCCCAGTAGTTCTAGAGCACACCAGATAGAAGGAGAGAGCTAGCCTTGCCCTCTCCTACCACCGAAACAGCTCAAGGAGCAACCTTGTAAACACTTGACCATAGTGATCATGCGGAGACCCCGCAGAGCAGCAGTAGGGGTGTTATCTCCCCAGAGAGCCCTGAAGCTGGGTAAGATTCGCCGGCGTGCATGTCTCCGCCTCATCCCTTTTCCAGGCACCGGCAAAGTTCTACTCGCCCCCTCCATGATAAGCCATCCGTTGGCATATGTCGCACCAAACCCCCGACACTCTGTGGGCGCCAAAACACCCTCTCCACCCCACCCTCCTCCATCCGCCGCCGTCTGCCACCCCATGCACCGCCGTCCTCCTCCACCATGCCGGAGCTGATACCCCGACGCCGCCGTCCATTACAAGAGATCGACCTCTCTCATCCACGACTTCGGACCGGGATCCTTGCATCCCATCCTCTCGCTTCATCCCCGCAGTCGGCCACCTTGCCGGCGCCGCTCCTACGACCGTCTCATCCACCGCGCCCCGCCTCGTCGCCACCGTCTACCCTCCTAGATCTGCTTCCACGCCGCCGGCAGCCATCGCTACCGCAGCACCGTCAAATTCTTAGCAGATGCGTACACGGCGCCGCACTAGAGGCGGTACTCTTTCCTATCTGCTCAACTTATTTATCGCAGCAAGAAAATAGATCGCCACTGCTTTACTCTGATTTCTTGTCTTGGTTGCAAAGTTTCCTTTGTCCGGTTTGAACCTTCATATCCGCCAGGCACGATCAACACCATACTCGCAATGCTTATGGTTTTCCCCTTTTATATTCCACACTAGTTAAATCATAGTAGACTAAATTTCAAAATTGGGTCAGTCAATTTTTCAGAGCTCGCCGGAGTTCGCCGGTGCGATCGAAGGGGCTCGGATGGTTATGGGGCCTCGCCGAATGAAGAAAACTCGACGCGGGTGGGGGTTGGGGTGGGGTGGGGGTGAGGGTGGCGGAGGAACACAGGCGGTGGGGCCGGTGGTCCGGCCGACGGCCCGTGCGGTGTTCTGTATGGGAAGAATCAGAGACGGGGAAGAAGAAGGGTTAGGAGATGTAGAATCTTCATCCAACCGCCTGAAATGGTCGAGAGACAGCTAGGAGTTGCATTCTTAATGCGCTCTGGTTCATCATGTGTGGGCACTGCGCAACCAACATTTTATTTTCCAAAATCTGCTTGCTCTTCTTTACCATGTTCCTCTTGCGTTCTTCTTTAATATGTACTCTCTCCGTTCCTAAATACAAGTCTTTGTATAGATTCCACCATGGACTACATATGGAGCAAAATGAGTGAATCTACACTCTAAAATGTACCTGGATACATCTGTATGTGATCCATAGTGGAAATCTCTACCAGGACTTATATTTTGGAATGGAGGGAGTGTGATAGTAGTACAATATGTTCCTTGTACTGAAGATGAGCAGGGACATTTGCAGTGTAGAGGTCTATATGGTCGGTTGTGATGGACACTTTGAGCCTCTTTGATTCGTAGGATCTTGTAAACATAGGAATAGGATTTGTAGTGGCATGCACACTTTGAATCCTATAAGAATAGCAGGGAAATGCGGGGAGTTGTGTCGCCTTTGAGAGTTACATTGATATTAATAGTACCGCACCTTCACTTGAAGAGAGCTGGTATCCGAAGCCTTTCTACCCGTACCGCCAATACTAGCACATATATTCCAGCAAGTTCCACTTTGCTGATTTTACTCGGATGCCTAAGGTTTTCCAATTATATCTACACTATGATCTGTGTAGCTGCTTTGTGTCGCACTAGCAGTAGTCCACTCTTGAAGCTAAACACTGCAATGATTTAAAAAATTGGCACCAAGGCATTGAGTGCCATTCTATATGCAATGAAACTCATACGCTCCTCAGTTGTTGATTCTTGTTCAGAATATGATCCTAATCACTATTCTAACCTCGAGGAGTCAAAGGCAGATGGCCTGTCCTGTTCACCCATCAAGGTGCCTGTTCTAATTTGGCAATGTTTTATTGATTGCGGGTATCTTGCATATGTTGTCTTGCATTTCTTCTACTTTGTTGCACCGCCATCTGCTTAGTTTACTCATCATATATGTCGAGATGCCATGCCCATCCATTATCAATATATATTCCATCTATCATCATACCATGTTTTTCCACTCAAATGCTGTTCTTATGCATCAGACATCAAAAAGGAAGAGGGTGATTGCCGAACCTGAAGGAGCATCAGCAAAGTCCTTGAAAAACGTGGTGGTGCCGGAGAAATCAGACAGCACCCCACTTTTATTGGCTGTACAACCAGTGACACAAAACGTAGGACCTACTCCAGCAGACTGTACCCATAATTCATTGGCCACACCACTAGCGCCACCACATAGGACCTGCACTCCAGTAAAAGGTATACCGATTTAATTTGCCATAGCACCAGTTGTACCACAAAAAATCCCCACTCCAGCAAAAAGTACAGCAAGTCCACCGGCCAAAGACCTATCCCAACTGCAGAGACGGCCAATTCCTACAGATTGGAACCCCATTCCATTTATTCCGAGTTTAAAAGACAATGCTTTCAATGTTGTTAGGGACTACGTGCATATATTCCCATCATGGGAAGATTATTGTGAAGACAAACACCATTTTCACATCTTCCTGTCCAACTTACGTGTAAGTGCTATTATTCATGGCTATTATTTTCCTGTTTTCTGTTGATTAAACACATCAATGATTTACATTACATTGTTGTAACTAGGCGAGGGTCAATCTGGATAGTCATGACGAGCAAAGCTTGCTTGTGCTTTTCAAGGAAGCATTGCAGCAGTATTGGTGTTACCTGAGGAAATCACACTTTGATGGCAAGTTTATAAACGAATTTCTGGTGAAGTCTCCTATGCTAAATTTAGAAGACATTGAATGGAAAAACCTTCTTATGCACTGGTCTCGTTCCCAGGATGAAGTACTGTCTATGAAATCACATGACAATTTGAACTTCTACTTTTCCGCATGTGCCTTATGGATCTTTTTTGCAGGAAATCTTCTTGAAGAAGAATTCCGATTTGACAAGAATGACAGGATATCGCAAATATGTTGCCTGCTGCTTTGCTCTTGTTAGTGCCTGTTGTCCTGTATCACTATACTTGCATACATACCTGGTTCATTATGTGACAGCAGTATGCATGATAGCTTGCTTATCAATTGTTCGCTTGAAATTACCTGATCTGTATGAATGGTTACATTAGTGTACAATATATCCAATGCCAATGTTTTTTTAGCTCTGCATTGTTCTTGTAAGTACATGTTGTCCTTTATCAGTGTACTTATAATGACAGGTAGTGGTTCATGTACCAGCACTCTGCAGCTTATTTTCCTTTGCCCTCCATTTTCTACACATCAGATCTATATTTACTCTTACCATAAGGTTGGTATTGAAGAAGTTTAGCTGTGCATTGCTCTTGGTTGTACCTTTTGCCTGTATCGCTGCACTTACATTTATAGCTACTTGGTTATGTAGCATCACTCTTCATCTTATCTTAAATATTCTCCATTTTTTCATATATTATCACATCTATATTTACTCTTAACAAAATGTAGAATAAAGGCAATGCTTTTGAAGAAGATTTTGTGGTAAACTTCTTGAATTGCCCCCCCCCCCGCCCCATCAGCATGGACAAGGCCTTTATAGAGCCTGTCTTCACCAATAATGCAAGTTTGTCCATCTCAAGCCTTCAAACTTTGTTGTATATATTTGGTTAGGCATGACTGCAACAACTATTTATTTTTGGTGTTTGCATCAAATTGCTTGTTTAAATTTTATTATATGTAGTTCATAAACAAAAGTTCGTCCTTTCTCAATTTAAGTTTTCAGTTGTACAACAAAGTTCCTTCTTCATACCATGTAAATTAAACTATACAGAGCAAGTGATCTTCTTTTGCACTACATGTATGCTTCTGTTCTTCATCTGTAATCCAGTGGTGTGGTGAACCTACCCACTACAGCACAATGTCATATTCTGCAATTTCTTAACTATGAAAAATGTCATATCATTCTACTATTATTTAAACTGTCTCTTTATTTGCTAATCTGAAATGGTATAAATTGACAGCACACTAACCATTGATACTTATGAGTTCTTGATCTCTAATCTAGAGGTGTCGTGAAGCTGCCAACTCCTTCACAATGTCATTTCCTGCCATGTCTTGACCTAAACAATACCATATTGTGTTAATGCAAATTTAAACGGTGTCACTTTATTCGTCAGTAAGAAATGTGATGAATTGTCAGCACTGATACTTTTATGTGCAAAACCTGTCATCTGTCTGCTTGTTTATCTTTCAGAGTGAGGAAGATATAAGTGTTGAACAAGTGGAGTCTCATCATCTTGCTCAGCTGCTTGCGCTGCAGCTCCCCAGCAGGGCTAACCTTTCTTGAACTCTATTGAAGTGTTGTCGGTTTTGTATATTATTTTTTCGGCGTGTTTATTTGCACTGGTGGCGATCTTTCATGCCTAGTGTATGTAATCTGTTGTCTGCTTGTGCTTTATTATCATAGTGGCGAACATTGATGCCAAGTGGATGTAATATGCCGTAATTTCTTTATTGTATAGTATAGGTTTTTTCTTATTCATGATGCTGCAGTTATTTTACTGTATATATATCCTGTCTTCGCAGTAAACCGGCCAAACTGTAAAATTACGGTACATAATTGGGCCGTCGTGTAATCACGATGTAGGTTGGGCCTGAAACATGCCGATCAGCTCACGGGCCGGCAGCAGCCCGAAATGAACCCCGGCCCATGATTGTGCGAATCAAATCACGGGCTTTTAACAGGCCAAAAAATTATCTCGGTCCTTGTTTGGCCCAATCAGATATCGGCTGTGAGAAGGCCGGATGCAAACCGGGCCGTAGTTAGGCCCAACTATATGACTGGCTTTTAACAGGCTGAAATTAATATAGGGCCAAAATGTTAAACGGGAACTTAACAGGCCAAAACTAATATCAGACCGAATTACTAAGTGGGCCTTTAGCAAGTGGGCCCAAAAGCATAGTGTCCAGTTGACGGGCCGAATCTGATATGGGCCATAATTAGGCCCAAAACCTCTTAAAGGGCCGGACCTGATCTGGGCCGTAATTTGGCCCGGGACGTGGTAGGCTTTTAACGGGCCGGATCTCATATGGGCCACTATTAGGCCCGGAGCGTGGCAGGCCATTAATAGACCGTATCAAATATGGGCCGACATTTGGCCCAAAACATGGCAGCCAGTTAACGGGCTGGCCTACTAGGGTCCTCAAAATCTTGTGGGCCTATAGCTGGGCCGCCCCATTAATGTCGGTGAAATCTCATGGGACTTTAGCTAGGCCGGCCCATTATGATCCGCAAGAATTTTGTGGGCCTTTACCTGGGCCGGCCTATTATGGCACACAAAAATCTTGTGGGCCTTTACCTGGGCCGGCCCATTATGGCCCGTGAAATCTTGCAGGCCTTTAGCTGGGCCAGCCCATTATGGTCTGCAAAATCTCGTGGGCCTTTAGCTGGGCCGGCCCATTATGGCCCACAAAATCTTGTGGGCCTTTAGTTGGGTCGGCCCATTTAAACTTGTTGGGCCGTGCCACGTGTTGATGTATCATAGGCGCCTTCTGTCCAGTGAGTGGATGACATCTGTCCCGATGATGAGCCGACACGTGTTTCCTCTAGACAATGATGATTTTACTTGTGGAAAATCCCCATTGGTCGGGGCTGTTAACGGGTCATCGGATCCAAAACCCGACCCGTGAGCTTAACGGCGTTCCATTACGGTGGATGCCACGTGTCGGTCACCCTTGAAGAAAGCACTTCTATGACGCGTGATTTATCGTCATGGAAGTGGACACTTCCGTGATGATAATTTTGGTAATGTCATGGAACACTTCTACGACAGCACAGGTATGACTATCTTGATTCTGTCATAAATTTTTCATGGATGTACATGCATGACAAAAAAAGCGACCTACTATGACAAACACGTATCATCACGGAAGTGTATTTTTTTTGTAGTGCCACCTGGTGCCCGCCTGGCTACTGGCGTCATGGCTTGCGTCACAAAAACCTCATGAGGTGCTTCTTGCCTTGATCTCTCTGCCCCTCGCGAGCCAGCCTGGTGAGGCCGCCCTTGAGGAGATCTTACATCGTCCGCCTCGCGAGGCTTGGCCCCTCGCAAGGGTCTCGGATGCTTGCTGGTGAAGATGGGCCGTACAGGGCCGCTGGTGGAGCCACGCTGCAGGCCGCAGGCAGGCAAGTCTGGGGACCCCCATTCCCAAGACGCCGACAGTGCTCACTTTATCATTAGTTACCCTGCTGTTTTTATATTTTTAGATTACAAAAACTTATATCTACCATCCATATTGCACTTGTATCACCATCTCTTCGCCGAACTAGTGCACCTATACAATTTACCATTGTATTGGGTGTGTTGAGGACACAAAAGACTCACTACTGCAGGATGCTGCTAATGCGACACTACGATCAGAGACCCTTCGAGAAACTGTGTGCGATGCAATAATCACAAACGATGCTATATGAAAACCATCAGAAATGTGTAGAACATTTGTGATGATGGATGCATCAAACACGGTTCAGGTTTTATTTGCGTGTGCGATGAAGGGCATACGGTTTAGTTCAATGAACTGTTTGCGATAAGGACGAACAAAAGAAACAGGCAGCCAGATGAAGGCGTGTGCGATACACAACATATGGTTCACTCGAATGAACTATTTGTAATTAGGAAACACAAAAGAAATGGTCAGCCAGATCATAGGTGTGTGCGATATACGGCATGCAGTTCACTAGGATGAACTGTTTGCGTTGAGACATGAGAACAGAAATGGTTCAAGTGAACAAGATGTGTGTGATACAAGGCAAACAGGTCTATAATCGGAGACATGTGCGAAGACCGATAACAACACAGACGATTACTGCTAACAAGCCGTGTGTGTTGTGAGCAAACTATTGCTGGTATACAATCGTGAGTGATTGATGAAAGGGACAATTCCATTTCTGCCCCTAACTGGAACCCACTAATAAAATTTGCCCCTAATTTCAATGTGTGCTCAAATTTGCCCCTCTGCCGTTAGTTGCCCTTATAGAAATGCCCTTCTGTGCCGTTACCGTTTGGTCAAACAGCTTTGACCATCATGAAAAAATAGCAAAAAAGTCAAGAAGAATCAGAAATTTTGTGTGATCGAAGGTGCTCAGGTTCGCAAGGTGCGTGCAAGTTTTCATGTTGTTTGGACATTCTAGGAGCTCGTGGCGAAGGAAAAACAGTAAATATGTACATGTGTGAACCGTAAATTCAAAAAATAGCAAAAAAATTCAAAAAAATGTGAATTCTTTTGGCATCCAAGATGCTTAGGTGTGGAAGATGTGTGCAAAATTTTGTTGTGTTTGGACATTGCAGGAGCTTGTGGAGAAAAAAACAAAATTTGTCTCAGAAAAAAACTTGTAAAAAATACACTACTATGGTTTTTTTTGTGAGAGCTCCTCGCATGTCATTTGATAACAAAATTTTGCACACGCCTTGTGCACCCAAGCATCTTGGATGCCAAAAAAATTCATAAGTTTTTGAATTTTCTTGCTATTTTTTTTGAATTTACTATTGAAAGATGTACATATTTATTGTTTTCCTTTGCCAGGAGCTCCCAGTATGTCTAAATAGCACGAAAATTTGTATGCACCTTGCGCACATGAATAGCTTCAATCCCACAAAATTTCAGATTTTTTTGATTTTTTTTACTATTTTTTCGAGATGGTCAAAGTTGTTTGACCGGACGGTAACGGCGCAGAAGGGCATTTCTATAAGGGCAACTAATGGTAGAGGGGCAAATTTCAGCACACATTGAAATTAGGGGCAAATTCGAGTAGTGGGTTCCAGTTAGGGGCAGAAATGGAATTGTCCCTTGATGAAAACATCACCGACGGGTTCCATTGTTTAGTCCGTGTGCGATGTGATTTTCTTTGTCCGCACAACATCTACGCTCTGTCTACATCATCAACATATATACTTCAAAATACAGCATTGCATAACCAAATTAAGCATACAATTACACAAGTGACTACACACATAACATTTCCACACACCAAAGAAAGCAATTACATGCATACTAAAGTAGGAGAAACGAGGATCTAATCATCTACTTATTGTTGCGATGATGCATGCCATTGCTCTGCTTCGGCTAGATCCCTGGCCGTTTTGGGGAAGGAGGGACTTCCTCATGTCAACGATCCGCCTGTACATGTTGTAGCTCGTGTACGCCTCCTTGGTCACATACACGACGTGAGCTTTGTCGAGTTTCGCCATCCAGGCCGAGTGCCAGGCATGCTTGTCCTTGTTGCACGAATCCTTCATGTCTCTATAGTAGGGGTCGATGGTGGCCTCGGCGAGGTGAACCAATGAGTCCTTCTCATGCTCCTTGCTGCCCCTGATCTTGTATTGGCCCTGGATGTCGACAAGATTCTGGCAGGCGATGCCCGAATTCTCGAGCGCCTTTACATCATTGGTGATGTTCACCGTAGCAAACATGCATGTAGTGGGGGCTATTGACAAACCTGGCGAAACGCTCGCAAGGGCTTGTGGCCAGGCAGTAGTGGTAGACGAGGACGTGGTGGCGCACACACATCTGGGTGACGGCGATCTTGGGACAAGAACCGGCATGAGCGCGGGTGTACTTGAGATCGAACCCGACCACCTTTTACTTCTCCTCAGCAAGCAACAGCTCCATGATGTGGATGGAGTGCTCCGCCCAGACCGGGTTGTTGGTGTACACCACCGAGAGGTCCATGAACCTTCTGTGGGTGTCCACCACGACACGCATGGTGAACTGCTGCTCGTCGTCGGCAGCCGCTCGAAGCGCCATTGGAGCCGCGCATGATACCCTCTAAGAAGTTCTTGTGGTGTGTGTGCTTCTTGCAATGGTGGGGCGTGATCGAAAGGTTGAAGAGACACAAGGGTAGATTAAATGGCCGTTGTAATAAATGGAGGCCGGCCGACCTGTAATCGTCACGCCTTATCACGGCCTTCATAGCGGAGGATTCCAGAATCCAGTGCATGCTTGACAACACCGCACCCCAAGCGTGGGCCTGAAGAGCCTGTTCCCGCGCTACCGCGCTGTTTACCACGCAAGCTTCCCGCCCGGCTAGTTTTGCCATGCGTCGGCTAGAAGAGCGACAAATCGTGGGTGTTTATTGGCAAAAAATTTGTAAAAACAAAGTTTGTGGAATGACTTCGGTCATAAGTTTACTATTGGGTGATGGGGTCAAAGTTACATAGAAGGGTGATGATGGACACTTGAGTGCGATAATTAATTCTGCGCTCTACAGTGCACACAATGGAAGAAACCAACTGTGTGCAATATTGTCGAAGATCGCAGTCGAGTTAGCTATACAGATCGTGTGTTGTGAGATCGACAAGGTAAACTAATTCAAGAATGGTTAATAAAATCTAAGACCATTGCATATTAAGGTCAAAATAGTGCTAGCAATATACGAGTCTCATACGATGCCATTTCAATGATTGTACCACAAAAGCTCAAAATGTTACAAGGTTCAAATTCCAGAGTTATATGGCTCAAATTCGAAGATTACAAGGTTCAAACTGATATTAGAAATGAAATTCAGCTCATTAGCTACAAACGCTCGCGCTGATGCGCTGAACATGGATATTAGAGAGGTTCAAACTAATATCGCCGCTTCTAAGTCTGGCTTCAAAACCTCACAATTTTTGCAAAGGGGCCAGCCACTGAGAAGTCATGTATGGGGTTGACCCGATGACTTCTGATTACTCTATCATCTGAAATTCCGAAATGAAATTCAGCATTTTTGAAGCCTACTCCATTCTGCCACAGGCACCGGCGCTGATCAACAGACCATTCATTTTTGCGAAATAAATGAAGGGCAAACCTCATTTCCTTCAGCACCCTTGCTCTGAGAACAAAGAACCTAGCGAATATAATCTCCCGTAAGGTCCCTCGGTAGGAGTTCAAGTAATTTCTGAGAGATGCAGAACTAGGCATTCTACGTGATTGTTATATTGTATCACATTATCCACCACTGGGCCTAATCTTATCTGCAAAAGAAGAAAACGTGTTAGTGCCTACATGCAGTTTTGAACATTACTACAGGCCTAGCTATTTGGTTTGCAGGATTTGTAAAATGCACTAACATGCCATCTTCGATCTGACATGATTAACATGGGCATTTGATTACATTCTAGAAAAATGTAGCCTTCTTCACAAGAGGTTGGAGTGGATGAAAAGTTCCCTAAGAAAACTAGTCTCTACTCTTATAAAAACCACAATTGGTGATGATGGTGTGCCTGCCAACTTTGATTCACAATCGTTCGATTCATATCCAACGTCCAGGAAGCAACCCATGGCAATTTTACAAAGACACCCACTATTCTGTTACATATTTGCAAATATGCCCTTGTCTCTCTCTTCAAGCCTATCCCCCGGCTCTCCCCCAACCTCATCCAACCAGTAGCACCGGCAGCGTCGGAGCCGATATGGCGTGGTGGCCGCCGCCGGTGTTGTCCGCCTCGGAGCCTCTCATGCCTCCCTCAACTCCACTGGCCACCACAACCCCTCCCCCCTTCTCCATCTCCTCCGTTGCCGACCTCTACAGGCACACCGGCGGCGCCGTCCCTCCGCAGGCGCCTCTCCCGCCTCCTTCTCTTCCAGAGAAGTGCCGCTGCATAGCAGCACCACCAGTTCCCCCTCCTCCTTGCCATCGCCTCCGCCCCCTCCTCCGTATCCTCCCACGCCGGCCTCGGCAGGCACGCCGGCGGCGCCGTCCCTTTGCCGGCGCATCTGACTCCATTGCCAGCTCAGGGCCCCCACCCAGCATCACCACCACCTCTTCCTCCTCTTCCCCAGCCCCTCCGCCTCCTCCCCGACGCTGAACTCCGCAAGTACGCCGGCGGTGCCGTCCGTGCCCCGAGGCTTCTTCTGGCTCCTCCCCCCTGCTGCAGAAGCCCGCTCGCCCACCCCCCGTCCCCTCTCCTCATCGCCGTCTTCTCCGCTCTCCTCCTTCTCTAACTCTGACCTCCACAAATACGTTGCCGGCTACAGGCTGCTCATCCTCGGCGGCGGCGGCGGTGCCACCTAATGCTACTACTCCTCCCTGCCGACGCACTCCACTGCTGTTCTGGTGCTATGGTCCGCTACCGCCTCTCTTTCCCAGACCTCATCGTTCCCACCCTGCCGCCTCCCAAATTCAAATTTTCGTCACCCAAATGCTCGCGCCTGGTCGAACTGTCTAGAAACCACCCTTTCAGCCCAATATAAATACAAGTGAGCAGGCAGATGAGACTCACACTGCTCGAACTACATCCCAAGAAGCAACACGGTGGTCAAGCTCTCATATCATCAATTCGACAGACTGTGAGGTGGTCGATTTACTGCCCATCGCCTTCTAATTTGCTTCGCCAAGGACCAAGGTATGTTTTGTTATGCAATACCAAGATTTAGTAATGATTGCAATAGATGAGTATCTGCACATACTACTATTAGATGATGATGCCTCTTTTATTTGTGAAGTTAACATCAAACAAGAATTTGCAGATCACTGTATGGTTGTATAACATGTTTTTTATTTGTTATTTTAAGTTTTTATGCATACTGATCGTTGGGGCTTTGACCTCCAAGTTGGTCTGTTTCCTATTAAAAGAATTAAAAGATCTACATCTTAGTTCTAGGTGGATCAGCTTATTTTATAGGAGTTGGTCAGAGAGAAACTGATGTTGCTAGGTTTGTTATATTTCCCTTCGTATAAAATCACATGACTTAGTCAGTCATATGTATGCATATAGATACTCACTTCAGCTCCAACTGTCCTTGGGTTTGGTTTTCACCAACTAAATCACTGAAATTTTTGAAAAAAATGATTATTTACATGGCAGGTCCAGAAGAAATTTGATAATCCTAGAAGTTCCTGGAGAAACACTTGGATTTGGGTGTGAAGATGAAAATTAAAAGGTCAGGACCAAATGGCCGAGTTAGGTCGAATATTCAGTGAAAGTTTCATACTTGATCACTGGAATTCATTGGTTTACTGTTGTATTCTACTATGCTTTGGCTTGTACTTTTTGGCTGCCACACCTGTGCATAAGATTTGTTTTTATTCATGTTTCTTACCTAATGATTATCAAATTCATCCAGTGTGCAATTTCGTATCTAATGATGATGAACTGCCCTTCGGTTAAGGAATGTTTCTTTTGACTTCTGGCAAAGAATAGTTGTCTTATTAGATTGCATATAGTGTTCCTACTAGCTTTTTATTCAATTTTTTCTAACCTCCACTTCTGTTTTTTGGGGGAAAACCAGCAGCTATTACACCCCAAATGTTACAGCTATTGTGCCAACAAAGTGCTAAAGTAAAACAAAAAGGTTGGTTCGTGTACCTTACTGTTTGGCAAAACAATCTGCTTGTATATTTCTTATTTATACCTAACCATTTATGGTCCAACTTGTAATAACATAGTGGTCGACAGCAGTAGCAAGCCCAACAGAACTTGCTCCAATGGCATGCCATGTGCTCGAATAGGTTTATTTATACGTGAACCAACGGATGCGACAAATTTAAGTTACTCATCGTCAAATGATGAAGTGACAAACCAATCAGCGACGGTGATTTTTCCTACTTATACTGGTATGCTCACATCAATCGACGGATTGGAGCAACAAGAAATCTCAAAAGGTAAATCTATAGGGCGGAAGTGTTTGCTTATATAATTCCATTTACTCACTTAATTAATTTCTCGTGTAAATTCTGTAGGGTGAAAGCGTGCACGTGAAGCAATAAGATATGCTAGCCATACATCAGAGCAAATCCAGGCAAGGCGAGAACGTGTGAGAGCACGTCGACAAAATTTAACACCTAAGGAGAAGGAAGAGATTAATGCAAGAAGAAGAGAGAAACGACAACGTATGACACTTGATGAGAGAAATGCAAGCCAGCGAGCACGTAGGCAAAGTTTGACACTAGAGGAGAGGCAAGAAAGAAATGCACGCCAACGAGCGCATCGTAAAGCCTGCCACCGGAAGAGCGGTGGGCACTTCTAGCTCAACGTAATGCAAATTATGCATCTAGACGAGATACCCCATGCATGAATTCCATTGTATCAAATTGCTCTACAGGTTCATTGTTGGGACATGCATCATCAAGCTCTTATGCCTTTAGTTACCCAAGTACACTCACTCAAACTTTTTCTACAATTCAAGGTAGTTCTCACATACACATTCCTTTATTTGCCAATTTTGTCAAAGTTGAGCATGCATTTTTACACAGTCATTGAAACAGCAGGTAATCTAGAAAGCATACCTGAAGGAATGGAAGATGATCACATAGTTTTCATTCGCAAAGGTATGATTGTGGTGCTGATGCATTCCTTTCCTCTACTACTATAACACACACTACTCAAACTATGTAGTAACTTCATTCCTCAAATTACATTTAGGTGACGCTAATACTGTCCAGTGCAAGGAACTCACATCGGTGCAATGTCCAACATCTACATCAGTGGACAATTCATCATTGGCCCTTGATGACTCTATATGCCTAGGTTCCCCAACGGAAAGCTTTAATGTGGATGATGATTATTCTCATATGACCGAAGAAGAATATGATGAGTACTTCGCATTTGCTGGGAGAGGTATTAAAAATTCCATGGATGTCTTATTTCCCTACATATGCATAGCACAGAAAATGCAATACCTATATATAACACAATTCATCTTATGTGTATACAGGGAACACTGAAGATTGCGATGACATGGTAGATGCTTTTACAACAGACAACATTGTTCCTGGCCCATATGACTGTGTTTACCAGAATATACCAAAAAGTACTCACACGCTGGTGCCAAAGCCTGATTGCAAGCATTGCAGCGCAAAGAGGTTCCAGTATGAGACAAATGGATTTTGTTGCCAGTCTGGAAAAATTAAGTTAGCACAGTCAGAACCACCCTTGGAACTTCAGATGCTGTACACAAGTTCAGATAGTGACGCTGTACATTTTAGGCATAACATTCGCTACTTCAATGGCCACTTTTCATTCACCATCCTTGGAGTCAGTCTTGACAATAGATACACAAACATGAGGTCAGGAGTCTATACATTCCGAGCCCATGGTCAGATTTACCACAACATCTTCTCATTTTGTCCAACACAAGATGGACCTAAGCATCTAGAGTTATACTTCTACGATGATGACCCTAGTCTACAACATAGGTTTCGGTGCTCCCCAAACCTAGACCGAGATGTCATTCGAAGGCTTGTCGACATCCTTAAGGATAATCCTTATTCTGAAACATTCAGGAATCTAGGTGGAGTCGATGACCTTGAGGATTATCGTATTGAACTGAACACCGACATGAGGTTGGACCAACGGAGATATAACTTGCCTATATAATCAGAGGTTGCAGCTATTTGGGTTGAGGGTAATGAACTATGTAAGCATTTTGACCGTAGCATTGTCTTGTTTGGTAATGACAACAAGAGATATAGCATCCAGCCATATTATGGATGCTATGATCCATTGTCTTACCCTTTGTTCTTCCCAAGAGGGGAGATTGGTTGGCATCCTGAGATCCCAAAGGACAGTGTCAACTTGAATGAGATACTTCAATCCCACCGTAGTGGTCGAAAGAAACCAGGTACATATAATGAAATTAGCATTTATTCATTTTTTATTATCCCCAGTGTACTTATTTTCTTAATTAGTTCTTTCTGTTACCTCCCATTTCCGTAGGTACATGTACAAGTACTCGATTATGTGTCTCGGTCAGAGACTACTATTGTTACAAGTTTCAAATACGTTGTGGTGTATTTAACACCATGCTATACGGTAAACGACTGTTCCAACAATATGTGGTCGACATGTACATCAAGGTTGAAACCTCTAGGTTAGACTATATAAGAAATCACCAGAAACAAATACGCTGTGAGCTATACCAAGGTGTTGTTGATAGCCTTCAAGCTGGGGAAAACTGTGCGGATGTTGTGGGCATATGGATTGTACTTCCTACATCATTTATTGGGGGAAGAAGAGATAGGAGACGAAGATACCTTGATGCCATGGCCTTGGTGCAGAAGCATGGGAAACCAGATATCTTTTTAACCATGACTTGCAACCCGAATTGGGATGAGATAATTGGTGCCTTGGAGCCTGGACAAACCCGACATGATCGCCCTGATCTTGTTGTACGAGTATTTAGAGCAAAGTTGGAAGACCTCAAGATACAACTTTTCAAAAAGCACATGCTCGGCAAGGTAGCAGCATATGCATATGTTGTCGAGTTCCAGAAAAGGGGTGTACCACATGCTCATTTCCTCCTAACCATGGAGGGGAGGTGCAAGCTAACATGCCCAGAGCAATAAGATTGTATCATATCTGTTGAATTGCCAGAAAAATTCAAGTACCCTGAGTTGTACAAGATGGTCGTCAAGCATATGATGCATGGCCCTTGTGGAGTCCTAAACCCCAAAAATGTGTGCATGCAAAATGGTAGTTGCAAGAACTACTATCCACGACCATTTAATGCGTCAACTCTTCAGGGAAAGGACTCATATCCCATATACAAGAGGAGAGATGATGGACGTCGTGCAAAGGTACGAGGTGAAGAATTATACAATAGGTGGGTTGTACCATACAATCCTTACCTACTAAGAAGGTATAATTGCCACATCAATGTCGAGGTTTGCTCAAGCATAAAAGCTGTAAAGTACCTCTTTAAGTACATATACAAGGGGCATGATCGAGCATCTGTTTCTATCGACGAGGTGGATAATGATGGGAGCATTGATGAAATAAAGCAATACAGAGATTCCAGGTGGGTTACTCCACCAGAAGCAGTATGGAGGATCTATGGTTTTGACCATAGTGAGATATTTCCATCTGTTAAACAACTACAACTCCACCTCCCTAATATGCACATGGTGTCATTTCTAACGGGCACAAATCTGAATGATGTCCTCTCTCAAGAAGGAGCTTCCAAGACCATGTTAACCGAGTATTTTGAGGCAAACAAGAAATATGAGTTGGCTCGAGGAATCTTATATAAGGATTTCCCTGCGTCTTTTGTTTGGGTGTCAGGTAGCAAGTATTGGAAAAGGAGGGCTAAACACACGCATATTGGGAGAATTGTGTCTGCACATCCAGCTGAAGGGGAGAGGTATTTTCTTAGAGTGCTTCTAAATCATGTCATGGGTGCTACATCCTTCCAAGACCTAAGGACAGTGAATGGTATTGTTTTCCCAACATTCCGTGAAGCTGCTGAAAATAGGGGCCTTATCGAGTCTGACAATAGTATCGACGAGTGTGTTAATGAGGCTGAGGTTTTTCAGATGCCATCTTCCCTTCGGATGCTATTTGCTACTATATTGGTCTTTTGTGAGCCCAGCGATGTGCGTGGCCTATGGGACCGGCACTTGGAAGCTATGTCAGAAGACTATCGACTAACCCACATGTGCCCCCGTGAAGTTGAGCAGATGGCTCTGTTAAATATAAAAACCATGCTACAATCGATGGGGAAGGACATATCGTCATTCCCTCTTCCAGAAATTGACGACTCATATGATGCCCCAGATAATGAGGCTAGGGAGATCATAGAGGAGTCCACAATCGAGGTGGACCCAGAACACATTGGCTTGTCATCTTTTCTAAACCCAGAACATAGATATGCATATGATGAGATACTTGCGATAATTAATAGTGGCCAGGGAGGTGTGTTCTTTGTCGATGGACCAGGAGGCACAGGAAAAACATATCTGTACAAAGCTCTACTTGCAAAAGTACGTGGTGAGGGTTAGATAGCTATTGCAACAGCGACGTCAGGTGTTGCTGCATCCATCTTGGCTGGAGGGAGGACTGCACACTCGAGGTTTAAAATACCACTAAACATTGAAGACGGTGGGGTTTGTAGTTTCGCCAAGCAAAGTGGGATAGCTAAGCTTCTTATGAGGGTGTCCCTCATAAATTGGGATGAGGCCTCCGTGACAAAGCGCCAGGCAGTCGAGGCCCTGGACAATAGCATGAGGGACATCATGGGTCAACCTAACATGCCGTTTGGTGGAAAGACAGTTGTGTTTGGGGGAGACTTTAGACAAGTGCTTCCTGTTGTTCGTAAGGGAACAAGGTCACAGATAACTGATGCGACCCTACGCAAGTCTTATCTTTGGAATAGTATGAGACAACTAAGACTGGTCCGTAATATGAGGGCTCAGGTTGATCCATGGTTTGCTGATTATCTTCTGCGTGTTGGGAATGGCACCGAAGATATGGTGGATGATGGTTACATACGACTTCCAGATGAGATTTGCATACCAAACACCGATGATGACGCCTATGATATTGACAAGCTTATTGAAAGTGTGTTCCCGATGCTGCAAGATGAAAACATCTCAGATCCAAACTACATAACATCTCGAGCAATTTTTTCAACTCAGAACGAGTACATTGACAAGATCAACATGAGGATGATTGAGAGATTTCCTGGGGAGGAGATGGTATACCACAGTTTTGATCGGGCCGAGGATGATCCACACAACTACTATCCTGCAGAATTCTTAAATTCATTAACACCTAATAGGCTACCTCCCCACATCCTGAAGTTGAAGATTAATTGCCCTATTATATTGTTACGGAACATTGACCCAGCAAATGGGTTGTGCAATGGGACTAGGTTGGTTGTCCGGGGGTTCATGAGGAATGCAGTTGATGCTGAGATTGTGCTAGGCCAGCATGCTGGTAAGAGGGTGTTCCTTCCTCGAATTCCTCTCTGCCCGTCAGACGACGAGATGTTTCCATTTAGGTTCAAGAGGAAGCAATTCCCTGTTAGACTTAGCTTTGCTATGACCATTAACAAGGCACAAGGACAAACTATACCAAATGTTGGTGTATACCTCCCTGAACCTGTATTTTCACATGGCCAACTCTATATTGCTCTTTCTAGAGCTACGTCTAGAAGTAATCGGAAGATTCTTACTATACCGGGTAAGGAAGAGGAAGGCCGGTCCAACTCCATTGCAAAATTTAGAAAGAACATAGTCTACAAAGAAGTTCTCAATGTGTAGTCCAAGGTATCAATCACTCAAGTACAATTTGGTGTCTGTTAAAATTTCAATATTTATAACCAGGGCCAGTCATCTAAAATTGTTTTCCATCTACAGGTCTGAAGTTTGGGCAGTGGACTTTCAAAATGGCAACTTGGATACTTTCTTTAGTGTTCATGATATTATTTTGTAAATGTCAGCTTCCTCACGTCAGACATTTACATGTGCACAACAAATGTACCTTCTCGCTATGAGGTAAGCACTGCAAATTATTTCTTCCTTTACATGTGTATGTAGTGTAAACATTACAACACCTTGCATCATACAGAACTAACCTAGAGTGATATGCTTGATCTTCTATGCCAGATGGTATTTAAAAAAATGTGTTTCTCACCAAGGAAAGTAGCTATAATAAGCATCAGCATCAGTATGAGAAAATAATTTAAGATGACTGAAATATTATGTTAAAAAAATAGCCAGAAGATCCTGATCTTACTAAACAGAGTTCCTGGCTGGAAGATATTTTTTATGTTTTGCTCAAGTAGCAGGCAGTAGGTAGCTTTGTGTTTTCATCTTGTTACAGTCAAATCTTGCTTTATATAATGTAAGAAGAGGATGAAAGTTTGTTTATTTAAGAAATAATCTAATGATTAGAACAATGAATGCCTTCTAGGGGCGTCGCCTCCAGTGGCTTCCTATACATTGAACATTTCTTTGTAAGATGTAACATAATACAAGGCACCTATGTGATAAATGGGAAAAACGTGTATATACGTTGTTGTGTATTACCAATATATATGTGTCTATGTTTCATACTGTAAAACATGGTCATTGATAATTTTGCTATTAAATAGTTCTTGCTAGAGACTAAAATAGACGAGAGCCGCATTGGTAGAGGTCAGTGGACTGGAGGTGTGCGGTGCACTGAGAAGGCGAAGCAGAGGCTGAAAGTTAGACTAATTTTCTGTGCTTCACGAGCTGCTTTGTAGCAAAGTTAAATACTCTGTTTTTTTACAGTGAGGGGAGATACTTGTTGTACATATAAGCTATGAAGCGCTTATGTTTATTAGATGGAAGATACTCTACTTTGTGGCAGGGAGAGATAGTGCTACTTCTGTCATATTCTTGTACATACATCTCTAAGCTTAATAACAATTGATTATGCTCTTTGTTGATTTTCCATTATGCAACTTTTTGATGATGCAGTTCTTGTGTCGAGGCCTGTGTGATTCATGAGATGATTGGTTTTAAGAATGAAGAAATAGTGGCAAATAAACACAATAAGACATTATGGCACATTGTATTTGGAAAATTGTCATGATGTGTGTCCTTGTAGTTGTAATGTTTTAGCCGAAGTTTGTTTATTCATGCTTTATTTCTATCTTGCATACATGACTGAAAACACATATGTTTACAATCTTTTTCATTCATCATCTAGAAATGCAGGCCTCTTTTTATTTATTTCAAGTTTACTTCATAAGCAAATATTTGTATGCTAAAACTGTAATCAAAATGTTTTCACTAACAAACATAAGCGAAATATTCAAATCCATTTGAGCTTTATCACTCTTGGAATGGTGTCACCTCTAAAACGTTTTCCCATGGCAACGCACGGGTCGGTGCCAGTCGCACTTCCATTGCACTGAGTTGTGGGGACAAATATCAATATGTTGCATCATGTCATTCCATTATTGATATTAAGGCCGGGTTTAAATGAGGTGCTTGATTTGTTACCATTTCTAGCTAGAAATGGTGTATGGGATGGAGGTGGCGTCCATGTGAAGCAAAGAGGACTTGAAATCAGACCAATTTGGATTTAGAGATAAAGTTGGTCAGTCATGAAGTTGACCGATTTGGATTCAGTGTCGCCGTTGTTCCCACATGTGTGTGAACAGATTTTCTATCTGCCGCATGGTCTCTACCAACTTGATATAGGATAGAGTGAGCAATGATAAAACTCAATGTGGAGTACAACAAGTCTTTTAGTGAGGCGGAGATGGAGAAGAAACTGTTTGGCTTGGATGCATGGGTTTGTGGATTGCAAACCATATTTTTGATTGTGCTTGATATTTATGTACCTATCAATAACACATCATTACTTTGATCAATGACTGTATATTGTTTTATTGTCAGCAGCAGCGTATGGGATCGTACCTATAACTTAAGTTAACCTTTTTTTATCCCGTAGCATAGCATGGGCATCTTACTAGTACAAATGAATCCAAAGGAGAAATGCTTATTGAATGTAACCATATGGATCAAGCAACCAATATGGGGGGGGCATGTATGTACTGAAATCCTCCAAAAGAACTGTCAGAAATTGTAGTACATTGTCATTGTAAACTTGGAAAAAGGTGTCACAAATTGAACTCCCTTATGGTTAACATTTAACAGGAAAGGAACATCACCTCGATATATAGCTTCTCCAAGCACGGAAAGCATCTCAGGAAACTGATAACTTGCTCCAGGTCAGGCCCGATAGATTCTAGTGCCAAGACATTCACTGTGCATAGTTTCAGGGTCAAGCTTGTCGGAATCATTTTCTGAATGACAGACAAACAAACATCTTCAAAATTAGAAATAATGTTAATTTGTAGAAGGAGAGGTAGAAGGCGGCTATTGTACCTGAACGGGTGAGGATCCAATAACAAGTTCGGAGTATTTGTCAGACGAGTAGCCCACCACTCTCAATTTCGGGGTAGAAATGACATTGATTCTTGTTGGACCTTCTTGCTCAACTACAAGTAATCTTTCAAGTGCAGGTGTGTCCTGGATGACCATACCATGGTCCACCTTTTGTGATGTCTTCCTACCGCACCAGCAACACACATAAATAGTCCGGAGAGTCATGGAGGTGATGTGGAAGGTACTCAACCCATTGATCGCCGAAAGACGAAGGTACTCAAGTGCAGTACAGCCATGGAGCAGGCTTTCCATGTCACCCTTTGAGAGGCAGATGGCGACGAGCTCAAGGTGCTTCAGTCATGGTAGAATAAGAGTGGGCGCATCATTAAGCGGCGGGAAATGGTAGTTCCTAAACTTGGCAACGCGCAGTGTGGGCGCGAGGTGGAGTGCGGACGTTGGCAGCGACCGCATATGCCCATCATCAAAAGTGAGCTCCTTGAGCTGATATAGGGTGGGGGATCGGAACCAGTCGTCAAGCTTGGCTCGGTCCTTGCCGTTGGAACGGAACTTGCCTAGTCTAAGGCCTTTGGTTGGGCCAAGGTGACTGCTAAGGATCTTGGAGAACACATCCAAGCTTTTGCTATAGCCATGGCAGGGCTTGTGGGTGTCGATGAGGTCGAGAGGGCTGGAGTTCCATAGGGAGCGCCACCACCGGGAAAGGAGGGTTGTCCGCGCCCCATATTTGATTGGGAGGAGGGATATGATGACTCTCAACATATCATCGGGGAGGCTGCTGATTAAGCCTAGGCCTGCTGGAGTCGCTTGCGGTTCTAGCTCGCCCCGCCTCCGCTTGTTGGCAGCCCCGTTCTCCACCTCTGGAGTCTCCTTGTCAGCGGCGCTTTCTGATAGAAATGGGAGTACAGGGAATATTTAGTTAAAACAGGGCAATAGAAAAGTCTATTGGTAACTACTCCCTCCGTTCTAAATTACTTGTCTTGGATTTGTCTAGATACGGATGTATCTAGACTTATTTTAGTGCTAGATACATCCGTATCTAGACAAATCTAAGACAAGTAATTCGGAACGGAGGGAGTAGAAGTTATTAGGTAGGGATATAGTAAGAAAAGGGAATAACAAATGGTTGCTTAAATACTACACAATTCATTTGACATTGCTGGGTAAGTCAACAAATGCAGATAGTTGAAAAGAAAACTTACTTCGAACAAAGTCTGGGCGGATGATTTTGTCGGGGAAGTTAGCATATATATCTCATGACCAGGCCCTTCTATGTGCAGTGCAATTTTAGTGCCAGCTTTCAGTACATAGAACTTTGCAATTTCATTCCAAAAGCCAGTGCCAAAATAGGAGTCACCACGTTCATCAAGTCTTACAGTAGCAACGATTGTAAATCCATGGTTTGTGTGCAGTATGACATTCGTGGAGCCTTGATGTATGTAAAGGGAAAAATTGTGCACTACATAATCTGTTGCATAGCGAGGGATGTCCTGCAGAAAATGGTAGGATTGTTAAAGAAAATATGGTAACATGCAAACATGGGCCAAAATTGAAAGAACTGTACAACAATTAAAATCGAAGGACAAAAGTCTATAATTAAAAAGATAGGGTAAACATGATGTCATGGAAATATGAGAGTAATCGAAAGAACAATACATCATTAATTTGCCTAATATAGAAAGAAGAGAGGAAAAATCCCCTTTAACGTATATCGTGCATGTTGCACCTTTTATCCAAATGTAGCAATATTTAGAATATATTTAGGAAAGTAGGCCATGCCAACCAATTTAGGGTGAGATTGAACATACCGCGCGCGTCCTCAAGTTATCTAGTACGATGAGATGGAATCTCTGGCGGAGGTCGCCAAGTCCTGAAGTGTCGGCGCACTATACATTCTATCAACGAAAGAAACCCTCAAAACAGCTCGAATAAAAATGAATTTATAGAATGATTAAAGGAGGCAGATGAACCGGGATAAGAGATGAGATAATATCTCGTTAAATTAGTTACCTTGTCGTCCTTGAGAAAGAACCGCGAGCTGCATCGAGAAAGTCGATGGCGTTAGGTGGCGGAAAGCAGAAATGGTGAAATTCGGTGGGTGTCGTTGTCAAAACTGGCGGATCTCGGGTAGGGGGTCCCGAACTGTGCGTCTAGGCTGGATGGTAACAGGAGGCAGGGAAAATGATGTTTTACCCAGGTTCGGGCCCTCTTGATGGAGGTAAAACCCTATGTCCTGCTTGAGTAATATTGATGATATGGGTAGTACAAGAGTAGATCTACCACGAAATGAAGGAGGCTAAACCCTAGAAGCTAGCCTATGGTATGATTGTTGTCTATGGAGTTGATCAAGTTGTCCTACGGACTAAAACCCTTCGGTTTATATAGACACCGGATAGGGTTAGGGTTACATAGAGTCGGTTACAATGGTAGGAGATCTTGAATATCCGCATCGCCAAGCTTGCCTTCCACGCCAAGGAAAGTCCCATCCGGACACGGGACGTAGTCTTCAATCTTGTATCTTCATAGTCTAGGAGTGCGGCTGAAGGTATAGTCCGGCTACACGAACACCCCCTAATCCATGACTCCCTCAGTAGCCCCTGAACCAGGCTTCAATGACGATGAGTCCGGCGCGCAAATTGTCTTCGGCATTGCAAGGCGGGTTCCTCCTCCAAGTCCTGCAAAATAAGCTTCCACATATTGCCATAGAGAGAATAATATTAACACAAATCAAATCTGCTGACGTATACTGTTGGGGAACATAGTAATTTCAAAAATTTCCCTACGCACACGCAAGATCATGGTGATGCACAGCAACGAGGGGGAGAGTATTTTCTACGTACCAACGCAGACCGACTGCGGAAGCGATCTCACAACGTAGAGGAAGTAGTCGTACGTCTTCTTCCCGATCCGACCGATCCAAGCACCGTTACTCCGGCACCTCCGAGTTCTTAGCACACGTTCAGCTCAATGACGATCCTCGGGCTCCGATCCAGCAAAGCGTCGAGGAAGAGTTCCGTCAGCACAACGGCGTGGTGACGATCTTGATGCACCACCGACGCAGGGCTTCGCCTAAGCTCTACAACGATATGACCGAGGTGGAATTTGGTGGCAGGGGGCACCGCACACGGCTAAGGAACGATCAACAATGATCAACTTGTGTGTCTATGGGGTGCCCCCTGCCCCCGTATATAAAGGAGCAGGGGGAGGGGTTCGGCCGGCCAAGGGAGAGAGGCGCAGGGGGAGTCCCACTCCTACCGGGAGTAGGACTCCCCCCAATCCTATTCCTAATAGGACTCTTCAAGGAGAAGAGAGAAGAGAGGGGGGCCGACCCCTTCTCCTAGTCCTAATAGGACTAGGGAAGGGGGGAGGCGCGCAGCCCTTGTGGGCTGCCCCTTTTCACTTTTCCACTAAGGCCCAATAGGCCCATTTGCCTCCCGGGGGTTCCGGTAACCCTCCCGGTATTCCGGTAAAATCCCGATTTCACTCGGAACACTTCCGGTGTCCAAACATAGGCTTCCAATATATCAATCTTTACGTCTCGACCATTTCAAGACTCCTCGTCATGTCCGTGATCACATCCGGGACTCCGAACAACCTTCGGTACATCAAAATGCATAAACTCATAATAACTATCATCGTAACGTTAAGCGTGCGGACCCTACGGTTCGAGAACAATGTAGACATGACCGAGACACGTCTCCAGTCAATAACCAATAGCGGGACCTGGATGGCCATATTGGCTCCTACATATTCTACGAAGATCTTTATCGGTCAGACCGCATAACAACATACGTTGTTCCCTTTGTCATCGGTATGTTACTTGTCCGAGATTCGATCGTCGGTATCCAATACCTAGTTCAATCTCGTTACCGGCAAGTCTCTTTACTCGTTCCGTAATACATCATCTCACAACTAACATATTAGTTGCAGTGCTTGCAAGGCTTATGTGATGTGCATTACCGAGAGGGCCCAGAGATACCTCTCCGACAATCGGAGTGACAAACCCTAATCTCGAAATACGCCAACCCAACATCTACCATTGGAGACACCTGTAGTACTCCTTTATAATCACCCAGTTACGTTGTGACATTTGGTAGTACCCAAAGTGTTCCTCTGGTAAATGGGAGTTGCATAATCTCATAGTTATAGGAACATGTATAAGTCATGAAGAAAGCAATAGCAACATACTAAACGATCGGGTGCTAAGCTAATGGAATGGGTCATGTCAATCAGATCATTCAACTAATGATGTGACCTCGTTAATCAAATAACAACTCTTTGTTCATGGTTAGGAAACATAACCATCTTTGATTAACGAGCTAGTCAAGTAGAGGCATACTAGTGACACTCTGTTGGTCTATGTATTCACACATGTATTATGTTTCCGGTTAATACAATTCTAGCATGAATAATAAACATTTATCATGATATAAGGAAATAAATAATAACTTTATTATTGCCTCTAGGGCATATTTCCTTCAGTCTCCCACTTGCACTAGAGTCAATAATCTAGATTACACAGTAATGATTCTAACACCCATGGAGCCTTGGTGCTGATCATGTTTTTCTCGTGGAAGAGGCTTAGTCAATGGGTCTGCAACATTCAGATCCGTATGTATCTTGCAAATCTCTATGTCTCCCACCTGGACTAAATCCCGGATGGAGTTGAAGCGTCTTTTGATGTGCTTGGTTCTTTTGTGAAATCTGGATTCCTTTGCCAAGGCAATTGCACCAGTATTGTCACAGAAGATTTTCATTGGACCCGATGCACTAGGTATGACACCTAGATCGGATATGAACTCCTTCATCCAGACTCCTTCGTTCGCTGCTTCCGAAGCAGCTATGTATTCCGATTCACATGTAGATCCCGCTACGACGCTTTGTTTAGAACTGCACCAACTGACAGCTCCACCGTTTAATGTAAACACGTATCCGGTTTGCGATTTAGAATCGTCCGGATCAGTGTCAAAGCTTGCATTAACGTAACCTTTTACGGTGAGCTCTTTGTCACCTCCATATACGAGAAACATATCCTGAGTCCTTTTCAGGTATTTCAGGATGTTCTTGACCGCTGTCCAGTGATCCACTCCTGGATTACTTTGGTACCTCCCTGCTAAACTTATAGCAAGGCACACATCAGGTATGGTACACAGCATTGCATACATGATAGAGCCTATGGCTGAAGCATAGGGAACATCTTTCATTTTCTCTCTATCTTCTGCAGTGGTCGGGCATTGAGTCTGACTCAACTTCACACCTTGTAACACAGGCAAGAACCCTTTCTTTGCTTGATCCATTTTGAGCTTCTTCAAAATCTTGTCAAGGTATGTGCTTTGTGAAAGTCCAATTAAGCGTCTTGATCTATCTCTATAGATCTTTATGCCTAATATGTAAGCAGCTTCACCGAGGTCTTTCATTGAAAAAATCTTATACAAGTATCCCTTTATGCTATCCAGAAATTCTATATCATTTCCAATCAGCAATATGTCATCCACATATAATATCAGAAATGCTACAGAGCTCCCACTCACTTTCTTGTAAATACAGGCTTCTCCAAAAGTCTGTATAAAACCAAATGCTTTAATCACACTATCAAAGCGTTTATTCCAACTCCGAGAGGCTTGCACCAGTCCATAAATGGATCGCTGGAGCTTGCACACTTTGTTAGCTCCCTTTGGATCGACAAAACCTTCCGGTTGCATCATATACAACTCTTCTTCCAGAAATCCATTCAGGAATGCAGTTTTGACATCCATCTGCCAAATTTCATAATCATAAAATGCGGCAATTGCTAACATGATTCGGACAGACTTAAGCGTCGATACGGGTGAGAAGGTCTCATCGTAGTCAACCCCTTGAACTTGTCAAAAACCTTTTGCGACAAGTCGAGCTTTATAGACAGTAACATTACCGTCAACGTTAGTCTTTTTCTTGAAGATCCATTTATTCTCAATTGCTTGCCGATCATCGGGCAAGTCAACCAAAGTCCATACTTTGTTCTCATACATGGATCCCATCTCAGATTTCATGGCTTCAAGCCATTTTGCGGAATCTGGGCTCACCATCGCTTCTTCATAGTTCGTAGGTTCATCATGATCTAGTAGCATGACTTCCAGAACTGGATTAGCGTACCACTCTGGTGCGGATCTCACTCTGGTTGATCTACGTGGTTCAGTAGCATCTTGCCCTGAAGTTTCATGATCATCATCATTAGCTTCCTCACTAATTGGTATAGGTGTCGCAGAAATAGTTTTCTGTGATGTACTATTTTCCAATAAGGGAGCAGGTATAGTTACCTCGTCAAGTTCTACTTTCCTCCCACTCACTTCTTTCGAGAGAAACTCCTTCTCTAGAAATGATCCATTCTTAGCAACGAATGTTTTGCCTTCGGATCTGTGATAGAAGGTATACCCAACAGTTTCCTTTGGGTATCCTATGAAGACACATTTCTCCGCTTTGGGTTCGAGCTTATCAGGTTGAAGCTTTTTCACATAAGCATCGCAGCCCCAAACTTTAAGAAATGACAACTTTGGTTTCTTGCCAAACCATAGTTCATAAGGCGTCGTCTCAACGGATTTTGATGGTGCCCTATTTAACGTGAATGCGGCTGTCTCTAAAGCATAACCCCAAAACGATAGCGGTAAATCAGTAAGAGACATCATAGATCGTACCATATCTAGTAAAGTACGATTATGACGTTCGGACACACCATTACGCTGTGGTGTTCCGGGTGGCGTGAGTTGCGAAACTATTCCACAAATTTTCAAATGTATACCAAACTCGTAACTCAAATATTCTCCTCCACGATCAAATCGTAGAAACTTTATTTTCTTGTTACGATGATTTTCAACTTCACTCTGAAATTCCTTGAACTTTTCAAATGTTTCAGACTTATGTTTCATTAAGTAGATATACCCATATCTGCTTAAATCATCTGTGAAGGTGAGAAAATAACGATATCCGCCACGAGCCTCAATATTCATCGGACCACATACATCGGTATGTATGATTTCCAATAAGTCTGTTGCTCTCTCTATAGTACCGGCGAACGGTGTTTTAGTCATCTTGCCTATGAGGCACGGTTCGCAAGTACCAAGTGATTCATAATCAAGTGGTTTCAAAAGCCCATCAGTATGGAGTTTCTTCATGCGCTTTACACCGATATGACCTAAACGGCAGTGCCACAAATAAGTTGCACTATCATTATCAACTCTGCATCTTTTGGCTTCTACATTATGAATATGTGTATCACTACTATCGAGATTTAATAAGAATAGACCATTCTTCAAGGGTGCATGACCATAAAAGATATTACTCATATAAATAGAACAACCATTATTCTCTGATTTAAATGAATAACCGTCTCGCATCAAACAAGATCCAGATATAATGTTCATGCTCAACGCTGGCACCAAATAACAATTATTTAGGTCTAATATTAATCCCGAAGGTAGATGTAGAGGTAGCGTGCCGACCGCGATTACATCGACTTTGGAACCGTTTCCCACGCGCATCGTCACCTCGTCCTTTGCTAGCGTCCGCTTATTCTGTAGTCCCTGTTTCGAGTTGCAAATATTAGCAACAGAACCAGTATCAAATACCCAGGTGCTACTGCGAGCTCTAGTAAGGTACACATCAATAACATGTATATCACATATACCTTTGTTCACCTTGCCATCCTTCTTATCCGCCAAATACTTGGGGCAGTTCCGCTTCCAGTGACCAGTCTGCTTGCAGTAGAAGAACTCAGTTTTAGGCTTAGGTCCAGACTTGGGTTTCTTCTCTTGAGCAGCAACTTGCTTGCTGTTATTCTTGAAGTTCCCCTTCTTCTTCCCTTTGCCCTTTTTCTTTAAACTAGTGGTTTTGTTAACCATCAACACTTGATGCTCCTTCTTGATTTCTACCTCCGCAGCTTTCAGCATTGCGAAGAGCTCGGGAATAGTCTTGTTCATCCCTTGCATATTATAGTTCATCACGAAGCTCTTGTAGCTTGGTGGCAGTGATTGGAGAATTCTGTCAATGACGCAATCATCTGGAAGATTAACTCCCATCTGAATCAAGTGATTATTATACCCAGACATTTTGAGTATATGCTCACTGACAGAACTGTTCTCCTCCATCTTGCAGCTATAGAACTTATTGGAGACTTCATATCTCTCAATTCGGGCATTTGCTTGAAATATTAACTTCAACTCCTGGAACATCTCATATGCTCCATGACGTTCAAAACGTCGTTGAAGTCCCGATTCTAAGCCGTAAAGCATGGCACACTGAACTATCGAGTAGTTATCAGCTTTGCTCTGCCAGACGTTCATAACATCTGGCGTTGCTCCAGCAGCAGGCCTGGCACCCAGCGGTGCTTCCAGGACGTAATTCTTCTGTGCAGCAATGAGGATAATCCTCAAGTTATGGACCCAGTCCGTGTAATTGCTACCATCATCTTTCAAATTTGCTTTCTCAAGGAACGCATTAAAATTCAACGGAACAACAGCACGAGCCATCTATCTACAATCAACATAAACAAGCAAGATACTATCAGGTACTAAGTTCATGATAAGTTTAAGTTCAGTTAATCAAATTACTTAGGAACTCCCACTTAGATAGACATCTCTCTAATCCTCTAAGTGATCACGTGATCCAAATCAACTAAACCATAACCGATCATCACGTGAGATGGAGTAGTTTTCAATGGTGAACATCGTCATGTTGATCATATCTACTATATGATTCACGCTCGACCTTTCGGTCTCTGTGTTCCGAGGCCATATCTGCATATGCTAGGCTCGTCAAGTTTAACCCGAGTAATCTGCGTGTGCAAAACTGGCTTGCACCCGTTGTAGATGGACGTAGAGCTTATCACACCCGATCATCACGTGGTGTCTGGGCACGACGAACTTTGGCAACGGTGCATACTCAGGGAGAACACTTCTTGATAATTTAGTGAGAGATCATCGTATAATGCTACCGTCAATCAAAGCAAGATAAGATGCATAAAAGGATAAACATCACATGCAATCAATATAAGTGATATGATATGGCCATCATCATCTTGTGCTTGTGATCTCCATCTCTGAAGCACCGTCATGATCACCATCGTCACTGGCACGCCACCTTGATCTCCATCGTAGCATCGTTGTCGTCTCGCCAATCTTATGCTTCCATGACTATCACTACCGCTTAGTAATAAAGTAAAGCATTACATCGCAATTGCATTGCATACAATAAAGCGACAACCATATGGCTCCTGCCAGTTGCCGATAACTCGGTTACAAAACATGATCATCTCATACAATAAAATCAGTATCATGCCTTGACCATATCACATCACAACATACCCTGCAAAAACAAGTTAGACGTCCTCTATTTTGTTGTTGCAAGTTTTACGTGGCTGCTACGGGCTTAAGTAAGAACTCATCTCACCTACGCATCAAAACCACAACGATAGTTCGTCAAATAGACTCCGTTTTAACCTTCTCAAGGACCGGGCGTAGTCACACTTGGTTCAACTAAAGTTGGAGAGACAGTCTTCCGCAAGCCATCTATGTGCAAAGCACGTCGAGGGAACCGGTCTCGCGTAAGAGTACGCGTAAGGTTGGTCCAGATCGTCTCACCCAACAATACCGCCGAACGAAAGTATGACATGTTGGTAGGCAGTATGACTTGTATCGCCCACAACTTACTTGTGTTCTACTCGTGCAAATAACATCAAACCATAAAACCTAGGCTCGGATGCCACTGTTGGGGAACGTAGTAATTTCGAAAATCTTCCTACGCACACGCAAGATCATGGTGATGCACAGCAACGAGGGGGAGAGTATTGTCTACGTACCAACGCAGACCGACTGCGGAAGCGATCTCACAATGTAGAGGAAGTAGTCGTACGTCTTCTTCCCGATCCGACCGATCCAAGCACCGTTACTCCGGCACCTCCGAGTTCTTAGCACACGTTCAGCTCGATGACGATCCTCGGGCTCCGATCCAGCAAAGCGTCGAGGAAGAGTTCCGTCAGCACAACGGCATGGTGACGATCTTGATGCACCACCGACGCAGGGCTTCGCCTAAGCTCTACAACGATATGACCGAGGTGGAATTTGGTGGCAGGGGGCACCGCACACGGCTAAGGAACGATCAACAATGATCAACTTGTGTGTCTATGGGGTGCCCCCTGCCCCCGTATATAAAGGAGCAGGGGGAGGGGTTCGGCCGGCCAAGGGAGAGAGGCGCAGGGGGAGTCCCACTCCTACCGGGAGTAGGACTCCCCCCCAATCCTATTCCTAATAGGACTCTTCAAGGAGAAGAGAGAAGAGAGGGGGGCCGGCCCATTCTCCTAGTCCTAATAGGACTAGGGAAGGGGGGGAGGCGCGCAGCCCTTGTGGGCTGCCCCTTTTCACTTTTCCACTAAGGCCCAATAGGCCCATTTGCCTCCCGGGGGGTTCCGGTAACCCTCCCGGTATTCCGGTAAAATCCCGATTTCACTCGGAACAATTCCGGTGTCCAAACATAGGCTTCCAATATATCAATCTTTACGTCTCGACCATTTCGAGACTCCTCGCCATGTCCGTGATCACATCCGGGACTCCGAACAACCTTCGGTACATCAAAATGCATAAACTCATAATAACTGTCATCGTAACGTTAAGCGTGCGGACCCTACGGTTCGAGAACAATGTAGACATGACCGAGACACATCTCCGGTCAATAACCAATAGCGGGACCTGGATGCCCATATTGGCTCCTACATATTCTACGAAGATCTTTATCGGTCAGACCGCATAACAACATACGTTGTTCCCTTTGTCATCGGTATGTTACTTGTCCGAGATTCGATCATCGGTATCCAATACCTAGTTCAATCTCGTTACCGGCAAGTCTCTTTACTCGTTCTGTAATACATCATCTCACAACTAACATATTAGTTGCAGTGCTTGCAAGGCTTATGTGATGTGCATTACCGAGAGGGCCCAGAGATACCTCTCCGACAATCGGAGTGACAAACCCTAATCTCGAAATACGCCAACCCAACATCTACCATTGGAGACACCTGTAGTACTCCTTTATAATCACCCAGTTACGTTGTAACGTTTGGTAGTACCCAAAGTGTTCCTCTGGTAAACGGGAGTTGCATAATCTCATAGTTATAGGAACATGTATAAGTCATGAAGAAAGCAATAGCAACATACTAAACGATCGGGTGCTAAGCTAATGGAATGGGTCATGTCAATCAGATCATTCAACTAATGATGTGACCTCGTTAATCAAATAACAACTCTTTGTTCATGGTTAGGAAACATAACCATCTTTGATTAACGAGCTAGTCAAGTAGAGGCATACTAGTGACACTCTGTTGGTCTATGTATTCACACATGTATTATGTTTCCGGTTAATACAATTCTAGCATGAATAATAAACATTTATCACGATATAAGGAAATAAATAATAACTTTATTATTGCCTCTAGGGCATATTTCCTTCATATACCACAGTGCGCCATCACACTACGGCCAAGTCCTTTACCCGAAACGTTTTTACTTTTCCACCTTAGCGTGTTTTACGAGGCGGTTTCCTTGGCACGTCTTGTCGAAGCAGAGATCGTGTACCCCCTTTTACGGGATTCTCATCAATACGGACGTGGGTAACCCAACCGCGCCACTTATCACGGCACTTGGGAGGCAAGCGAGTTTTACTAGGCTGGTGGGGACGCACAACCGCATCCGCCCATATAAGGGCATAATGATCCACCTTTTTACCTACGCCCTCTTCCTCCTTTGCCTATCCATCTCTTGCGCTCTCGAGCTCCAGCGCCCAAGCCCGCACTTCCCACCTCAACCTTCTCCAGCAATGTCCGGAGCGGGAGGCAAGTGGAAGGCCTCCTCCGTTACGGAGGGCCAAGTTAAGAAGCTATGGAAGGCCGGATACCTGTCCAAGGACATCGCGCACCGGCTTCCCGAGGAGGGGCAGATTATCCCCACCCCAAGGCCCCATGAGAGGGTAGTATTCCTTCCCCACATCCTCCGCGGACTGGGTTTTCCACTTCACCCATTTGTCCCGGGGCTCATGTTCTACCACGGCCTGGACTTCCACGATCTGGCCCCGAACTTCATCCTCAACATCTCGGCGTTTACCGTTGTGTGCGAGGCTTTTCTCCACGTCCGCCCCCATTTCGGCCTCTGGCTCAAGACCTTCAACGTCAAGCCCAAGGTGGTGCGCGGCAACCAGGCGGAATGCGGAGGCGCCAGGGCGGGCAAGATGGCCAACGTCCTATGGTTCGAGGGCTCTTTTGTGGAGACCCTGAAGGGATGGCAATCCAGGTGGTTTTACATCACCGAGCCGCGCGATCTGAAATGGACCGCAGCCCCCGAGTTCCGATCCGGACCCCCCACGCGGCTTATGTCCTGGAAAGAGACGGGCCTGTCGTGGGGTAACGAAAAAGAGGTGACCGGATTGCAAACATGCATCCAGTCCCTGGTGAACAAGCGACTCCGGCTTGTTAATGTCATCCAGGTTATGCTTGTCCGCCGGATCCTCCCGTGCCAGCAACGGGATTTTAATCTATGGGAGTTCAACCCGGCGCAGCATCAAACCCTCAGCAGGCTCTTCGACACGACATACAAAGACGCCTGGAGGCTGCTATTTAAGGGCGCCGAGGCTCCTACATCCGCTTCTGAGGACCGCGGATACAGCTCGCAGCGTCATGCTAACGAGGTAAGCCATCTACACCTTTACAGGATGTTTAAGCTTTTTCCATAGTTTGACTCTATGCGGGATCTAAACTCCCTTACCTTTGACAGGCTTGGCGGGCAATATCCGGACCGATTAACTGTCCGGCTCCGCTGCCCGAAGACCCAGCCCCAGCTATCCTAATGAAGCTGCTGGTTCTGGCGCCTTATGTGGTGCCGTGGAAGAAGGCCAAGAAGAAGAAGACCACGGGGACTCAAAAGAGTGCCCATAATATGGTGGTGTCGGACTCATCATCTGACGAGTCCGAGACGCACTCCTTCCGCGAAAACGAGGAGGAGGAAGAAGAAACCTCTCCCCCTCCAGCGGGGGAAGGAAAGAAAAGGAAGGCCGCCCCAACGGGGGAGGCCGAAGGGTCCATGAAGAGGAAGACCCCTCCGCCGGACTACCTCCCCGACGCCGAAGAGGACGAAGAGGTGTGGCCAGACAAGGCCAAGCGTTCGGAGAAATCGTAAGTTTGGATATCAGAGTAACTCATGACGTTCCTTTGTTGCACAGCTTTCCCTAATGTCGAATATAATTATGCAGCCCGCCCCGGACCGGACCTGACGAGTCGTCGAGCGGTTCCCTGAATTCATTGGACGTGAACTCAGTTCCGCCCACTGTCTCCCCCCGCACCACGGACGATGCCGAAGTGGCGTCGCGACGAGCTCGGGGGCAGGAGGAGGTGGTCTCGGAGGAGCCCCAAGGCAACCTCCCGGACTCCAGGAGTGAAGGGGACAAGGACCCCCAGGGCTCCAAGTACGGCTTTGAGCCGGGCACCGCACCGGAATCTACAACAGTTCCGGTCCGCGGTAGGCGACCTCCTTCCAAGAGGAGTAAGCCTTCTGAGCCGGCAGCCTCCGTCCAACCGGAGGTGCCAGACAATCTACTGGAGGTGCTTGACGGCGCCTCCATCGACGAGGAGCACCGTACTATTATGAGTACGGTGATCCAGAAGGTTCAGTCCGCCAAGAGCGGACTGAGTGAAGCTTGCGCTAGCCTTCTAATAGGCTTCGAGGTAAGTAAAAAATATGTAAAGATATAACCACATAGTCAGTAGCCCCTGATGCTCTGTTTGGCATTCGGAAAGAAAAGCCAAATAGAGGATCTATTAAATTTCGCAGGAGTCTAACAACAAAGAATCAATATGCGTATGCAGGCTTCGCTGCTAGCCACCATCGCACTGACTGCGGAGGTGGGTGCCCTGAAACAGGGCCTCGAGCGGACCGAGCAAGCGCTCGGCCTTGCCAACCGGCAGCTCGAGGAGAAAGAAGGTAAGAAATACCTTACAGAAAAAGTGCCTATAGAAAGGCTTGATTGCAAAAAATAACAGTATTGTACTGCTTATTGTAGGGGCCATGACTGAGGTGGCGACCCTCATGCAGGCGCTGTCCGAGGCCGAAAAGAAAACGGCCGCGGAGTGCTCCGAGCGAGAGAAACTTGAGGGCCAGGTTGGCGAGGTGCAGCAGGAGCTTCAGGCTCTCATGAAAAAACATGAGAGTTTGGAGCTTGAGTCCAAGACGCAAGCGTCCGAGCTCGCGGCGGCCCTTGAGACTGCCAAGTCCGCCAAGGCCGAAGCCCAAAAGGCCTTCCAAGAGTTGGAGGATATGAAAAAGATAGCGGCGGGTAAGGCATTCTTTTTGCAAAGCAGAAGTATAAAAGTTAAGTACTTGTTACTTACCCGAATCCGAAGCTCTCAAGGGCATTCGCAGATCTTCCCTGCAGCGTATCTGACGCCACCGCATTCTACCGAGCCGAAGAGGGCAGCTCGACGGAGAAGGTGTTCTGGTCAAAGTATACTGAGGCCGGACACCCTATGCCATTGAGCGACCAGCTGAAATAGCTGGTCGAGCTCCACAAGGCGTCCGAACAGGCCATGAAGGGCTTCATAGTTCGGCTGTGGCCCGAAGTGGCCCTGCCTGGGAGCTACTTCGGGCTGGTGCGGCGACTGGTGGAGGCCTGTCCAAGGCTCCAGGTCATCAAGCGCTCCGTCTGCATCAAAGGTGCCCGTAGGGCCCTTGCCCGTGCAAAGGTGCACTGGGGTAAGATGGACGGTGAGAAGCTTGTGAGGGACGGGCCGCCGCCGAGGAAGGAGCATCGCAAGCCCGAGAACTACTATAAGGATGTTCTTGCGGGTGCCCGCCTAGTGGCGGATGAATGTACCAAGGATGTAACTTTTGAATGAACTCGCTCGTGGTTATCCTGTGCGCTGAAAACTTGTTCATATGCGCTAAGCAATGCTTATTGAATTTAAAATATTACTTGCTGTGCGGCCGTTTATCAAAAATTGAGAGATGGCCAGTCGTCGGCTTCTGCCCCCGTGTCACTAGTGCTGGGGTGTTCGGGATAAACCCGAGCGCTCTTTTTCCCATAGTTGGGTCCTTCGAGGGAGGCGCTCAGCACAATGAACTAGGCAATCGAACTATAATGCTTGAACACTCTCACTTAGCCATAGAACTCTATAATTCTAAAGTTCGGCGAAGCCCCTAGTTCGGAAGATCGAGTTTGGGGCGCTATCCACGCCTTGGCCGGACAAAGCCAGCTCCTCGCTCCTCTCTCGAACAGCGACCGGTCTCTCGCCACATCATGACAGTCAGTTTTAGCTTTCTCCACTGAGGTGCTTAGCCCAGCTCAACCGGGGCACAATCGCAGTGGTTCTCCTAGTGCTACCTTAGCCGATATAGCGGAACGTAAGGCACCAAAACATAGGACCCGGGCAAACCCAACTATTGACCCAAATCATGATTCGAAGCCGATGCATATAGTGCTATAAGTTCGGGGTGCCGCACTTGTGAAAGTGTACGGACTTCTCACGTCATATTAATGGGTACTAAAGCCCCTGGCGTATTTTGCCGTACCATAGTGTATGGGTGCAACATTTCATAAACATATATATGAAAAGATGATAATGCAAAAAATAGGCAGAAAGCTATGCATTGTTTACAGAGAGGCTATTTATCAAAGCCGAACGATACAAATAGTGCGGTAAGCAAAAGATATTGGACTATTTGGTATGACCTAACCAGGGGCAGGCCGCGGAATTGTATTTAAAACAGGTATACCGCTCGTAACAGAGACCACCTGGGAGTTCCATAATGCGGCATGGCTTGTCTGCCTCCCTGGAACTTGCATCGTTTGTGCGGCAGTCGAATTGCCGAACAGGTCGTCCGAAGTATGGAGTCCTGAAAGTAAGAAAAAATAAAAAAAAGAATCCGGCAGCCCCTTGTACGTTTTAAGCCGTATTTTGGGCATGCCGTTATTGTGCCCCTTCCCCTGTGCCCATGGTATTTCAAGGGCATAGTTATGTACGCGAGGTACTAGTTTCGCTATGTCGCGAGAGCTGGGATTGGGGCCGCATTGCTACGCTTGCTCATAGTGTGCCAGGCGGTTCTGCTGTGGGTTACTCCGGGCGCGCTTGGAAGTGTCTGGCTTTTTAATGGCCGGACTAGAGAATTGCCCGAGGAGGCTACTTTGCACTTCCGCTGCGAGAGCCGCCGTGTGCTCCTCCGTACAGCGGTGGTATGGGAAGGGGACACCGGTAACAATAGTCCGGACTCGGCCAAAATGCCCGATACCGAACACTCTGACATAATCGGAGGCTCTGCCACCAAAATAACACCTTCAGCCCACGTAATAATGGCCGTCATCGCCCCATGGACAGAACCATTCCTGGCCTACCTAACTAGGCAGGAACTTCCCGAGGACCAAAATGAGGCACGATGCATAGTGCAGCGATCTAAAGCCTACAGGGTCCACGAGGGAGAGCTATATAAGAAAAGCACTACCGGAGTCCTTCAAAGGTGCATCTCCGAAGAGGAAGGGCGGAAGCTTTTGGCAGAAATTCACGCCAGACTCAGTGGCCACCATGCCGCAGCCCAGGCCCTTGTAAGCAAGGCCTTCCATACAGGTTTTTATTGGCCGACGGCCCGGGCAGACACACAGGACTTGGTCCAACACTGCGCCGGTTGCCAGCTTTTTGCAAACCAAAGCCATATGCCACCCACTGCCCTCCAAACAATCCCCATTACCTGGCCTTTCGCGGTCTAGAGGCTTGACATGGTTGGACCCCTTAAAGGGGGAACCCATAAGAAAAAATACTTACTGGTCATGGTGGATAAATTCACCAAATGGATAGAAGCCAAACCTGTTAAAACAGTCGAATCCAGACCAGTGATAGACTTCATATCCGGGGTTGTACACCATTATGGCGTCCCCCACAACATCGTTACTGACAACGGCACGAACTTCACGGCTGATGAGGTAAAACTCTGGTGCAGCAACATGGGCATCAAGCTTGATTATGCTTCCGTCTATCACCCAAAAACCAACGGCCAAGTTGAGCGAGCAAATGGTCTTATCATGAGTGGCATTAAACCCAGATTAGTGCGGTCCTTAACGGAGTCTAACACACACTGGGTAGAGGAGCTCGACCCCGTACTCTGGGGGCTGCGGACCACGCCGAATTGTAGTACCAAATATACACCCTTCTTTATGGTGTACGGCGCAGAGGCGGTTCTGCCCTGCGACATAATTCATGACTCACCTCGAGTGTGCATGTATGAAGAAAGAGAAGCCGAGCTCCATCAGCAGGACAGTCTGGACACCCTGGAGGAGGAGCGCGATGTGGCAAAAGCTCGTTCCGCATTCTATCAGTAACAGGCTCATAGATTCCAAAGCAGAGAAGTACGGGCCAAAACTTATAACGTTGGTGAGTTAGTTCCACGCCTGCCGGAGAAGAAAAGACCAAGCTCGAGCCCAAATGGGAAGGTCCCTTCATTATCGACCAAGTTCTGACCAGTGGAGCCTACCGTCTGCGGGACGCATCGAATAATCGACTTGAGCCGAACCCATGGAACGCAGCCAGGCTCCGAAGATTCTACGCCTAGCGCCGGACTCTATGTTCGTCTCCTTCCTCTGTCCATTTTTTGAATATATATTATCTGTCTTTTTTCTCTTTCTTTCTTTTTTTCTCAAGGCCTTCAAGGGCCAACTTGTGCCTCGCTTGCACACTATAGATGCGCTAGCCGCGCTCATTTTACCTGGGGGCTTCATACACAGAAGCTTAATTATATATCTGGGCTTCATGCCCAGCACATGTGTTATTCTTTCGCATGTACCTTTTCTACGCCATTATATGCATCGATATGACTTAAGTTTTGGCCAAGCTGGGTTGCCTGGCTCTTGTATTTATGTCCTACGTTTCCGTTAATTCGGCTAGGGCATAAGGGGAGCACCTCTGGGATTGTTACTGCCGGGTCAGCCGGATGTGTACCTCAGACTGGGTGAAGCCGAAAGCTAGCATTCCTAAGAGAATATTCGGTCGGTGAACAAAAGATGATTTTTATTTATTTTCCATATGTGCCCCCAGATGTTTTTTCCTGCGTTTCCTCTCGCAGTCCGGACATGCACTTTAGGGCATGCGTACCCAGGGAAAGGAACCCTTAACGGAACTATTCTCCTTGGAAGATGTTATTTTCTACCCATGTAATATAACATAACTAGTTGGGCACTTGCCTGTTCAAGCACTAATGACCCCTACGCCTGGTCTCCACGCATACCCCGGTTCTTATATAACTGAGCGGGTATTCAGATACACTCCGAACTATCGGGTCCCGAGGTTGAAGCGAAAAGGTCCGCCATGAAAAATGATCTACAATCCGGCTAGAAGGCATTATACATGTCACTTTAATTACATAGTCATGTAGACTGACTAAATTCCTCTTCTATACCATCCAACAGACGGTCTAGCCTACAATCTTGTTGGGAATACTTTGCGGCTAATTCTACTTGCCCATAGACTAAGCTAACGGGGATCTCTTTCTCGTCAGGCCCCACAGGTCCGACCTCAGGCATGTGATTTGGGTCAGCCTTGGTATACCGCGTCTTCACCATGGCCCATGCTTCCCTGGCACCTTGACGGTGGGCAGATCTCTTCCATAATCGGAAGCGCTGTCGTGCCCCCTTGAGCTTCTCCACAAGCTCTCCAACACCTTCTGACAGGGAGACAGATGGCCACAAGGCTTGGGCAATACCTTGCATCACCTGCCGAACTTGTTTGTGTAGTTGTGAGAACTCGGATGGAAGATCACCTGCAGACCCGGGCATCTCCTCCGCGGGACGACCGCTCAGCATACCTGCAGACATAACTCTGTTAGCCAGCTTCTCCGCCGTCCCCTTTATTAAGGGTTCGTTCAAGCACATACTGAAAATGCTGCGTCGAAGCCGCTCATTCTCCTTCTCGGAGTCTGCAAGCTGGGCTCGAACATCTTTTGGTTCCACGCTCAGCTTGGTATTGGCGTCTTGGAGATTGTTTTTCTCCCGCCTGACCTCAGTCAGCACGCGTTCGCCAGCCCTTAGCTGTCGTACAACATGCTGCTCCTCCAGATTCTCTCTGGATTCATCTGCAATATCTACTATTAGATCTGCAGCCATGTCGCACACTATATGGTACCTATCATTCTTTGAAAGAAATGTTACCAGCTGGGGCCTTTTTAGGTTCCTTCAATGCGGCAACAGCGGCCCGAAGTTGGGTCTTGCATTCGTCCAGCTCCTGTGACAGTCGACTATTCTTCTCTGTAAGAACCTGCACAATAAGATGATCCTTAAATCAGTTCTGCTAACTGTTTCAAGTCTTAGGGGCTACCGATACATATAATCGTCAGATTTGCTTACCCGTACATCCTTTACATACTGGTCTGTGGCTCTGGCTAGACCATTTTGAGCAGTACGGAGGTACGCCTCTCCACAATTGAAGGCATCAAATGCCTATGTTGAGAAGCGAGCGTCGCGGAGTATGGCCCGACGACGCCTATGATTCATGGCGCTCTCCACTTCTGAATTTGTAGCATATAGCCTATCCACATCCTCTATAGGGGGAGTATCCAGCGTCCACCCCATGTCGGCTTCCACCTCTATGTCCGGTCCTAGAGCTCGACTGGTGGAAGCGTGATCGGCAGCCTCACCAGACATATAACGGCGAGCGTTTTTTCTGTTAAAGAAACATGGATGTCATTACATTTCAAGAAAGACGACAACCACGGAGCGGGGTTTCTGTCATACCTCTGCGTCGGTGTCTCCGTCCTGATCGCCTTCCTTTTTGGCCTGCCCGGCCTCGGTGCCTCTTGTGGGCGAGTTGCTGCGGGTTCGGCATGGCGTCCCGAATGCCCTCCCTGTAAAAACGCCATATGTATATGGTAGGTGAAGTGTCTAAAAGGGGATCCTAGTGTTTTGAGTTGGGATTTTTGTTTTTTCTTACGTGCGACGTAGGAAGCAGTCCGGGATAGTCGGTCGTAATGGCCACCAAGGCGTCATCACAGCTTAATTGATAGAACTGCCGGTCTATCAGCTCCATGAATATGTCCGGATCTTCTTCAAGTCCGGGACCGAGGGCCCGGTCAGGGTCCTCTGGTTGTGGAGATGGGCTGCTGACCTCCCTTATGGCTTTTCGCAGTTCCTGCCGCAAAATGGCAAGGTGAGTAAGGAGATATAACTCACCCAGCTTGGAGGGTTGTACATGGAGAAAATCCATCCCGTGGCTTGATGTGGATGAACTCCTCTTCCTCTCCCTTGAACAATTCGGATAGAATTTTTGCTAAAGCGGCAGCGTTGTCCAGACCCTTACGCCCGCAACGGGTGGCGTCATCTTCCCCGTTAAAACACCACAAGGGGTGCCCTCGATATTGAAGTGGTTGCACTCCCTACATTATGCATATTGACATAACCTCGATTACTGTCAATCCTGATTGAGCCAGTGCTTTAATCCGGTTCATCAGGTAAAGGACTTCTCCGGTGTCTTCCTCCTGGGCGCTCCATGGGCGCCAACTTCGGTGTTTCTTCAGAGGAGCATTGCTAAACTCAGGAAGACCTCACTGAACAGGGTCCGGAAGGGGGACGTCCTCCATATAAAACCATTCCGAAGGCCAGTCTTCGGACGTCTTCTTCGGAGTACCAGACAGGTATCCGGTTTTGGTGATGCGCCATATTTCGGCTCCGCCCAATTGATAAAGTGAGCCCTTCTGTGTATGAGGGACGAGGCAAAATAACCTTTTTCCACAGCTCAAAATGAGCCTCGCAGCCCAGGAATAACTCGCAGAGGGCAACATAGCCGACGATGTGTAAAATGGAAGCAGGGGTGAAATTATGCAGTTGGAGGCCGTAAAACTCCAGGAGCCCGCAGAGGAACGGATGAATCGGAAATCTGAGTCCCCTCAATAAATAAGGGACAAGGCATACCCGCTCCCCCGTAGAGGGGCTGGGGAAGCTCTCCGCTTGCTCCCCGCCATTGTAGGTGGTGAGCCCGGCTCGGACGGGCACCACATACGCCGGAGGGAGAAATCCCTTAGTCTGCAGTTCGACTAATCCACCGTGTGGGACTAAAAACCTCTCCCAATCACCGGGCTTATGGTTACGGGGGCGGGAGGAGGAGCTGCGGAGGTTGGCCATGCTGGAGTGGATCTTTCCGAAGCACGCTCTGATGGATTCTCCCTGGGGGAGGATGGTATGGATTGGATCTAAGAATCCCCATCCCTTTAATAGAAAATTTATTTATCTGGCTAGGGGGCGAGTGTAAAAACGCCCTGGCGCCTCGCATTCATTCGACGCGTGGAAGATAGACCTTATTGGGCACAGAAGCCAAGAGGTTCAACATTTATGGGACCGGACACTGCTTAACAAACATTCGATATTTGGAGAAGAACCCGCCTTGCAATGCCGAAGACAACACTATGCGCCGGACTCATCGTCATTGAAGCCTGGTTCGGGGGCTACTGAGGGAGTCCTGGATTAGGGGGTATCCGGACATCCGGATTATATCCTTTGGCCGGACTATTGGACCATGAAGATACAAGATTGAAGATTTCGTCCCGTGTCCGGATGGGACTCTACTTGGCGTGGAAGGCAAGCTAGGCAATACGGATATGTATATCTCCTCCTTTGTAACCGACCTTGTGTAACCCTAGCCCCCTCCGGTGTCTATATAAATCGGAGGGTTTTAGTCCGTAGGACAACATACAATCATACCATAGGCTAGCTTCTAGGGTTTAGCCTCTCTGATCTCGTGGTAGATCAACTCTTGTACTAGTCATATTATCAAGAATAATCAATCAGGACATAGGGTTTTACCTCCATCAAGAGGGCCCGAACCTGGGTAAAACATCGTGTCCCCTGCCTCCTGTTACCATCCACCTTAGACGCATAGTTTAGGACCCCCTACCCGAGATCCGCCGGTATTGACACCGACAGTGCCATTGAGAATAATTAACCATAATATATTATCTAGGAGTTTAGTAGCTTCTCCTAAAATGATTTCCATAAAAGTGCCTCCCGCGGCCGAATCAAAAAAGATTTCTAGAAGCAAAATTCAATCCGGCATAAATTTTTTTTTAATCATCCACAAATTCAAACCATGTGTTGGGCAATTACGTATCATTAATTTCATCCTCTCACAAGCTTGTGCAACATGTTCATGATCAAGTTGCTTAAAATTCATAATATCGTTTCTAAGAGAGATGATCTTAGCGGGAGGAAAATACTTCGAGATAAAAGCATCTTCGCACTTATTCCAAGAATCAATACTATTTTTAGGCAAAGACAAAAACCAAGCTTTAGCATGATTGTCGGTGTCAAAACCGGCGGATCTCGGGTAGGGGGTCCTGAACTGTGCGTCTACGCCGGATGGTAACAGGAGGCAGGGAACACGATGTTTTACCCAGGTTCGGGCCCTCTTGATGGAGGTAAAACCCTACGTCCTGCTTGATTAATATTGATGATATGGGTAGTACAAGAGTAGATCTACCACAAGATCAAGGAGGCTAAACCCTAGAAGCTAGCGTATGGTATGATTGTTGTCTATGGACTTGATGAAGTCGTCCTATGGACTAAAACCCTCCGGTTTATATAGACACCGGATAGGGTTAGGGTTACATAGAGTCGGTTACAATGGTAGGAGATCTTGAATATCCGCATCGCCAAGCTTGTCTTCCACGCCAAGGAAAGTCCCATCCGAACACGGGACGTAGTCTTCAATCTTGTATCTTCATAGTCCTGGAGTCTGGCTGAAGGTATAGTCCGGCTACCCGAACACCCCCTAATCCAGGACTCCCTTAGTAGCCCCTGAACCAGGCTTCAATGACGACGAGTCCGGCGCGCAAATTGTCTTCGGCATTGCAAGGCGGGTTCCTCCTCCAAGTCCTTCATAGAAGATTGTAAACACCAAGAGTAGTGTCCGGCTCTGCAAAATAAGCTTCCACATATTGCCATAGAGAGAATAATATTAACACAAATCAAATCTGCTGACGTATTCCGCAGTGCGCTATCACACTACTGCCAAGCCTTTTACGAATCGCTTTTACTTTTTCACCTCAGCGTGTTTTGTGAGGCGGTTTCCTTGGCACGTCTTGTCAAAGCAGAGATTGCGTACCCCCCTTTTACGGGATTCTCATCAATACGGACATGGGTAACCCAATCGTGCCCGTCAGCATATTTTCTCGATTAAAGGCGAGTCCCAAACGGTTACAAGGAGGGCTCCTGGTATTCAGCCTCTTATAAAGAGATCAGGGCCTTATCTTTTCTTCAACAAGTTCGCCCGTCGCCTCGAGTTCCAACACCCTAGGCTCCAGATTCCGGGCGCTTCGGACCTTCGACAATGTCCGGTTCCGACCTTCAAGGCAGATGGTGACGGAGGAGGACGTGCTAAAGTAGAGAGAGGCTAAGTTCCTGACCGGTGAAATTTCGCATAGGTTGCCTGCTCAAAGGCAGGCTATCCCCAGTCCCCAGCCCGGTGAGAGCATAGTGTTCATGTCTCACTTCCTTCGGGGGTTAGGCTTCCCGATAGACCGCTTTGTGAGGGGACTGCTATTTTATTACGGGCTGGAATTCCACGACTTAGCTCCGGAGTCCATCCTCCATATCTCCTCGTTTATCGTTGTGTGCAAACCGTTCCTCTGTGTTACCCCTCACTTCGGACTATGGCTCAAGCCCTTCAAAGTGGAGCCGAAGATGATCGAGGGACGGCACGCAGAGTGCGGAGGCGCTGTTATAAGCAAAAATGCTGATGTTCCATGGCCCGAGGGCTCTTTTCAAGAGGAGCTAGGCTTGTGGCAACGAGAGTGGTTTTATATCACCGCTCCCTGGAGCACCAAATGGGTGCCGCCTCCTGCCTTTCGCTCGGGTCCCCCACCACGGCCAGCGTCATGGGTCAACAGAGGGTTAAATTGGGGTTTGCCCAAAGACGTGCCCTTGTTATAGGGCCGAATTAAGGATCTCTTGGAAGGAGACCTCAGCTTAGTCAAGGTGATACAGGTCATGCTGATTCGCCGAATATTGCTCGGCAAACGACGCCCCCTTCGCCTGTGGGAGTTTAATCCAGAGGAACCGCGAGCTCTCCAGAACTTTATGGGCGCAATGCCTGCGGAGATGTACAAACTGTTCTTCGGATCACAAGAGATGTGTCCGGATTTAACCGAGGACGTAGGCCTAAGCTGCAATCGCCCGGATACTCAAGTAAGCAACCTTGTGCCCGGACCTTCTATCCGTATAATTGTCATAAACTTGCCCCTAAAAGAGTCGTCCTTTTAAACAGGAGTGGATAGCGAAGGCAAAGCTGATCAGGTGTCCGGCTCCCCTTCCTGAAACCAGGCCGGATCCCGTGCTAGTCAGGATGCTGGAAGATAATGCCTTTGGAAGGGGGGACAAAGAAGCTATGGCCTCCTCGAAGGAGGCTGCTCCAAAGGTAGGAACCGACGATTCCTCTCCTAAGGGGAAGAAGAGAGCCGCCTCTGACGACCTGGAAACCATGGCCACAAAGCGGGGGAGAAAATCCTCGTCAGAGGGTCCGACGCCGGGGAGTTCCTCGGCCGGACTACGCCCTCAAGGGGATCAGCCCTCCAGCGAGCCGTAAGTAGAGAAAGATTTTCCTTTTGAGGGATGAGGGAAATCCTTGATTTATGTCTGAGAAGATTAACCAAACTTTTACCTTGTAGCTCGGACCTCAGCCCTTCTTAGCAGAGCTCGTCTTCGGGGGATCTTCTTCTGGAGATGATGGAGAGCGGGACGCCTCCTCCTGCCGTGCCGCCTAGCGATGCGGGCAATCCTGAGGTGTCGTCATGGAGGGTTTCTCCGAATCCGAAAGGAGCAGAAGATAGTGTGGCCCCCCGAGGTTCTCCGCGTCCGGACTTCGAAAGAGGTCATGGGACGAGCCCGGCACTGTCTGGTGCTCGGTCGGATGAGCTAAAGATTCTGCTGGGGCGAGCTTGCATCTCAGAGGAGCACCATGCCTTGATGGGCACGGTGATTGAAAGGATTTCCTCCGCAGAGAGCGGATTGCATGAGGCCGTCAAAAGTTTACTGACGGGTTTCTAGGTATATTAGATAATGTACACTTTTGGCAGTTGCGCATGAATAAGATGTGCCCTGTGTAGATAGTAGCCCCTGAGACTCTACGTGTTGTCAAGAAATGACGGCATGCGGAGGATCGTAATCCCAGGTCTAAGATGTCGCCTTTGAATGTAGGCGGCAGGGTGTCCAGAATCGAGCCGAGCTGACGATTTTGCCGAACTAAAGCGGCAACTAGACGTGGCAGAAGCCGACATCATGCTTGTCAACAAGCGGCTTGAGGAGGCTCAAGGTATGCAATTCCCGGGGCGGCATGAGGTAAGAACAGTTTGATGCCTGTGTCTTACAATGTGTGTGCTTGGCGCAGATGGTGCGGCCACCGTGGAGACTCTTAGGGCAGAACTTGCCCGAGCTAAAGAGCAAGCCAGAAAAAGTGATGCGGCCGCCGTGGAGAGTCTTAGGGCAGAACTTGCCCGAGCTAAAGAGCAAGCCAGAAAAAGTGATGCAGCTGCCAAGAAAGCCCTTGAAGAGCTAAGAGCCGAACATGCTGCCATTGCCGAAGCAAGGAACAGATGGCCAAGATGGCCGAAAAGTTAAAAAGCACTACAGACCATTGCAGACTTCTTGAAGAAGAAGACCAGGCGAAACAGACGGACTTAGAGAAGGTCGCTGCCATTGCCAAGGATGCGCGCTCTGCGATGAGAGCTGCGAAGGAGGAGCTGCGTCAGGCCGAACAGATTGCGGCTGGAAATCCCTTTATGCTGCGATGGAAATTTTGCGACCCGAAGTTTGCTCCGTTGGACCGGATGTGGAGTGTGGAGGATACCTATCTGGATTTGGCAGCGAGTGCTGCTGATGCGACCGAACACTTTCGAGATCAGAAAGATCACGAAGTGGAAAAGCTTTTTTGGTCGCAGTTTCACAATCCAGAGCATCCACTGACAGTGGACGATCATTTGGCTCAATGGGCCAAACTGAATAGGTTGTCTGGACTTGCGATGAAGTACGTCATGGGTCATCTGTGGCCGGGGAGATCGGAGCCGAAGAGTTATTTGAGCTTGGTGCAACAATTCCTTGACACGGTGCCGCGTATAAATGCAATGAAGAGGTCAGCACGCATAGATTGCGCAAGGATGGCTCTTGCCCGTGTTAATACATACTGGGCGGAGATGGAGACTACCGCTGTTGCGTCCCGAGATTCGGACAAAAGCCGAGTACCCTCCGAGCACTATTTTCAGGAAGTCCTTGAAGGCGCTCGTGTAATAGAGACACAGTGCTCAAAAGATGCTATGTTATGATAGCATATGTAATTATAAAGTAATATTTTGATGAATTGTAGTGGCCTTTTTATACTTGTGCCTTCAAGTATTGGGAACACCTCCTGTGCGGCCGTTTTAATATAAAAAATCTGAAAGATGGTAGTCGTTGGCTTCAGCCCCCACGCACATAGTGCGGGGGTGCTCGTAGAAGACGCATATTCACACTTAACCCAACGTCTTGGTCCTACAAAGGAGGTGATAGCGCAGCGGGCTAGGCAACCGGACTATAATGCTTTAACACTTTCACTTAGCCATAGGAGCTTGACAGTGAGACTATTTAGGTAGCTCCTTGGTGGCGACTGCGCTCATCCGAGTTCGGGGCGCGTATGTGCCTGACCGGGAAGCGGCCCTTCGTTAAAGCAGAGGAATCTGATAGATTGCGCTAGGTCATCGAGTGGCTGACCAGTCTCACGCTGCATCATGACAGTCAGTTTTTGGCTTTCTCTACTGAGGTGGTCGCCCGGCCGAACCGGGGCACAATCGCAGTAGTTCTCCTGGTGCTACCTTAGCCGATAGAGCGGAACATAAGGTAGCCGAACTCAGGAGCCGGGCAACCCAACATTTGACCAAAGACATGATTCGGAGCTGATGCATATAATGCCAAAACTCGCGATGCCGAACACTCCCTAAGGTGTTCGGTCTTTATGAGTGCGGGCGAAACAACACTCTTTATTAAAAAAGCCCCTAGTGTCCAGGTACGTGCAAAAATTCTGACGTGGCCACATGCCAAGACGCCAGCCTCCTCCTTGGTTATATCAGAAAAAACCAGGGGATGTATAGCAAAAAGAGATAGTAAAAAAGGTTTACGCAGGGTCTTAATCTAAAAGGAATCCTTTAGGACGGGTCCCTACTGCACGTCTGCGCCTGTGTCTCCGTTGTGCCGTGTCCTGGACGGGCGCCGCACGACGTTCATCTGTAAAAGAGAGGAACTGAGTTGAAAACGGGTCATGCCGAAAAAATTTTAAATAAACAAAGTGTAAAGTAAAATATATAAAATTGAGCTTTATTGTCTCTTGTTGTATATACATGGAGCCCCTAGTGCGGGGGTATATGGCCACTAAGCCTGCATGATGATTTTGTACCGAACTCGTCTATCCGCGTTCGTGGTCTTTAATGACCTATTTCGAAGTTTTCTGGCCGCTGAGGCCATTTTGCTGTGGGGCTGTCAAAGCGGCCGCACAGTCCTCCGCTTGGGGAGGCGCACTTTAGTGCTTCCCCTTCAAAGAGATGATGCCTCATGGACCGGGCATCTTAAGCATAAGAGATGCATAATGCGGTATTGCATTAAAGCGAGCGAAAGCTTCGCGTCCTAGTAGTGCTTGATAGAGCCGAATATGACATCGAGCCATAGAAAACCCATACAACGGGTGTCCGGACCAGGTATTACCCCTTGAAAGGAGGTTTTGCTGCGGCGGATTCTTGCTGGGTTTATCCTCATGTGCTGGATTGTATCCTGATATATCAGGTTTAGTCCACTGCCGCCGTCCATAAGGACATTTGAAAAATGGAGTCCGCCAATTATTGGATCGAGTATCAAGGCAGTCCAGCCTGCATTCTTGATATTTCTAGAATAATCTAGCTGATCGAAGATGATCGGTTTTGACAACCAGTGGCCGGACCCTTTGGGGATGGGCCATGTGGTGCGTACCTTTACGGGCGCCGCATGTTTTGTTATGTGAAGTGAGTTCACTGTTTTTACTTCTTGTGGGAAGTTCTTTTGTTTCCTAGTACTCTGCTTTTGGGGTTCGTCCTTGTCTTCGCTTGGTATGTCGAGCCCCTTGTTTTCGGCATTGAGTCTGCCGGATTGTTTGAAAACCCAACAGTCTCTGTGGGTATGATTAGCAGGCTTCCCGGGAGTACTGTGTATCTGACATATCCTGTCCAGGATTTTATTTAGGTTGTATGGATCGTCCCTGTTATCCTGGGGGGGTGATTTTGCCTGATTTTGTCGTGAGCCTTTGAATCCGGCATTGACTGCCGTGCTGTTCGGACTTTTGTCCTTAGTCCGGCGACGGTCCTTGTTGCGTCGCGGTTTTCCATTTCCATCCCTAGTTTCGTATGTACTTGGGTCGCTGGGGCTGCACCTTGCCAACCAGCTATCCTCCCTAGCATAAAAGCGGGTCATGAGGTTTGTTAGTGTGGCCATTGTTCTTGGCTTTTCTTGGCCGAGGTGTCTGGCGAGCCATTCGTCTCGGACGTTATGCCTGAAAGCTGCTAAGGCTTCGGCGTCCGGACAGTCGACTATCTGATTCTTTTTAGTGAGGAATTGATTCCAGAACTGCCGAGCTGATTCTCCGGGTTGTTGAGTTATGTGACTAAGATCGTCTGCATTTGGAGAGCGGACATAGGTCCCTTGAAAGTTTGCTCGGAAAGCATCCTCGAGCTCTTCCCAGCTTCCAATTGTGTTTTCGGGAAGCCTTTTAAGCCAGTGCCTGGCTGGCCCTTTAAGCTTAAGGGGTAAATATTTTATGGCGTGGAGATCATCTCCTCTAGCCATGTGTATGTGGAGGATATAATCCTCTATCCAGACTCTAGGGTGTGTTGTTCCATCGTATGCCTCTATGTTTACGGGTTTGAATGCCTCTAGAAATTCATGGTCCAGGACCTCATCGATGAAACATAGAGGGTGTGCGGCGCCCCTATATTTGGGTGTGCCGGACTCTGATGATGGCTTCATAGCATTGCTTACGAGAGCTTGCTTTCTTGGCCCATAAATGGCCTGACTGGGCCATGATGCGAATCCTTAAGTGGGTCGCATGCCGATTTAAGTGCGGCGCCTCTTGCCGCTTTATGGGGTCGTCTATCCGACCGTGTGGCTTTCTCATTTTTGGAATGCGAGGGCTCTGGGGCCTCTTCGTCGAATTCAGGCAGTAACTTTCTTTTCGGATAGCTTTTAGTGCGGCGACTGTCGCAGTATTTATCTGCGGTATTGATTACTTTGCTCCATCTAATCCGGAGTGCATCTTCCGCTGTTTTTAGCTTCCGCTTCTGCTTTTTTAGGCTGCATGCAGTTGCAACGAACCTCTCGTGGAGATTCTTCTGCTCCATAGGTTTATCTGGCGTGAGGTCATCTGGAATGCCATTTTCGCCAGAGGAGGGATGTTCGGTTTCTCCATCCGCGTTTCCATGTTCGGACGGTTGCTCTAAGGCTTGCTCGTCCTGCTCTATGGCTGGGTTTTTATCGAGGCGGGGCTTGGGTCGGCGTTTACGCCGACGCTTTGATTGCTTTTCGGGGGGTCGATCTCCCGTTCCGTCCCCTTTTTCCTCGTTGTCGCTTCCTTTAGGGGTATCCACCATGTACACATCGTGAGATGAGGTGGCTGTCAAATGCCCTATGGGCGTTGGTTCGCCGGTATCTCCTGCATCGTCATTCATGCTGTCGATGTCTCCGGAGTCGAAGTTGAGCACGTCGTTTAAATTGTCGACAATGGCTACCAAGTGGGTGGTGGGTGGGCTTTGAATTTCTTCATCGTCCGTATCCCATCCTCGCTGACCGTAATCCGGCCAGGGCTCTCTTGATAAAGAGAGAGACTTAAGAGAATTCAGGATGACGCCGAAAGGCGAGTGCTGAAAGATGTCTGCGGTGGTGAACTCCATTATCGGCACCCGATCGGATTCGATTGGCAGGGGCGCGGGGGGTTCGGAGTCCGGCAAGGAGTCCGGATCCTCGGAGTCACGGGTCGTGCAGAGTGCGGGGCTAGCGTTTGGCTCGATCGCCTTTGAGATCGCAACCCCCGAGGTGGCGTCAAATCGCTTGTCCTCGATTGGCGCAATAGGCTCCGAGGTAGAGGTCGGAACCGATGCGTGAGCGGCCTCTAGGACACTGTCCGGAGGCAGAGCTAGATCATGCCCCTCGAGATAGTGCGACGCGCTTGGCCGTGGCTCGAACCCGTCGAAGATCAAGTCTCCGCGGATGTCGGCCGTGTAGTTTAAGCTTCCAAACCTGGCTTGATGGCCAGGGGCGTAGCTTTCGATCTGCTCCAAGTGGCCAAGAGAATTGGCCCATAGAGCGAAGCCGCCGAAGACGAAGATCTGTTCGGGGAGAAAAGTCTCACCCTGGACCGCATCGTTGTTGATGATCAAAGGAGCCATCGGACCTAACGGCGATGACACAGAGGAACTCTCAATGAAAGCACCAATGTCGGTGTCAAAACCGGCGGATCTCGGGTAGGGGGTCCCGAACTGTGCGTCTAGGCCGGATGGTAACAGGAGGCAGGGAACACGAAGTTTTACCCAGGTCCGGGCCCTCTTGATGGAGGTAAAACCCTACGTCCTGCTTGAGTAATATTGATGATATGGGTAGTACAAGAGTAGATCTACCACGAGATCAAGGAGGCTAAAGCCTAGAAGCTAGCCTATGGTATGATTGTTGTCTATGGAGTTGATGAAGTCGTCCTATGGACTAAAACCCTCCAGTTTATATAGACACCGGATAGGGTAAGGGTTACATAGAGTCGGTTACAATGGTAGGAGATCTTGAATATCCGCATCGCCAAGCTTGCCTTCCACGCCAAGGAAAGTCCCATCCGGACACGGGACGTAGTCTTCAATCTTGTATCTTCATAGTCCTGGAGTCCGGCTGAAGGTATAGTCCGGCTACCCGAATACCCCCTAATCCAGGACTCCCTCAGCGATCTCTAAGAGAAAAAGGAAATAGCTTCAATTTAACAATATCATTGTCCACATCTTTATTCTTTTGCATATCACACAAATCAACGAAGCTATTTAGATGGGTAGCGGCATCTTCACTAGGAAGGCCGGAAAACGGATCTTTCATGACAAGATTTAGCAAGGCAGCATTAATTTCGCAAGATTCAGCATCGGCAAGAGGAGCAATCGGAGTTCTAATAAAATCATTGTTGTTGGTATTGGTAAAGTCACACAATTTAGTGTTATCTTGAGCCATCATGACAAGCAAGCAATCCAACACACAAGCAAACGAGGAACGGGCAAAAAAGAGGCAAATAGAGAAAGAGAGGGAGGATAGAGAGAGAGGGTGAATAAAACGGCAAGGGTGAAGTGGGGGAGAGGAAAACAAGAGGCAAATGGCAAATAATGTAATGCAGGAGATAAGGGTTTGCGATGGGTACTTGGTATGTTGACTTTTGCGTAGACCTCCCCGACAACGGTGCCAGAAATCCTTCTTCCTACCTCTTGAGCACTGCGTTGGTTTTCCCTTGAAGAGGAAAGGGTAATGCGGCAAAGTAGCGTAAGTATTTCCCTCGGTTTTTGAGAACCAAGGTATCAATCCAGTAGGAGGCTACGCGCGAGTCCCTTGCACCTACACAAAACAGATAAATCCTCGCAACCAACGTGATAAGGGGTTGTCAATCCCTACACGGTCACTTACGAGAGTGAGATCTGATAGATATGATAAGATAATATTTTTGGTATTTTTATGATAAAGATGCAAAGTAAAATAAATGTCAATGAAAATAACTAAGTGTTGGAAGATTAATATGATGGAACATAGACCCGGGGGCCATAGGTTTCACTAGTGGCTTCTCTCAAGAGCATAAGTATTTACAGTGGGTGGACAAATTACTGCTGAGCAATTCACAGAATTGAGCATAGTTATGAGAATATCTAGGTATGATCATGTATATAGGCATCACGTCCGAGACAAGTAGACCGACTCCTACCTGCATCTACTACTATTACTCCACACATCGACCGCTATCCACCATGCATGTAGTGTATTAAGTTCATAAGAACAGAGTAACGCTTTAAGCAAGATGACATGATGTAGAGGGATAAATTCATGCAATATGATAAAAAACCATCTTGTCATCCTTGATGGCAACAATACAATACGTGCCTTGCTGCCCCTACTGTCACTGGGAAAGGACACTGCAAGATTGAACCCGAAGCTAAGCACTTCTCCCATTGCAAGAAAGATCAATCTAGTAGGCCAAACCAAACTAATAATTCGAAGAGACTTGCAAAGATAACCAATCATACATAAAAGAATTCAGAGAAGATTCAAATATTGTTCATAGATAAACTTGATCATAAACCCACAATTCATCGGTCTCAACAAACACACCGCAAAAGAAGATTACATCGAATAGATCTCCACGAGAGAGGGGGAGAACATTGTATTGAGATCCAAAAAGAGAGAAGAAGTCATCTAGCTAATAACTAAGGACCCGAAGGTCTGAGGTAAACTACTCACACATCATCGGAGAGGCTATGGTGTTGATGTAGATGCCCTCCATGATCGATGCCCCCTCATGCGGAGCTCCTGAACAGGCCCCAAGATGGGATCTCGTGGATACAGAAATTTACGATGGTGGAATTAGGGTTTTGGCTCTGTCTTTGATTGTTTGGGGGTACATAGGTATATATAGGAGGAAGGAGTACGTCGGTGGAGCAACAGGGGGGCCACGAGGGTGGAGGGCACGCCTGGGGGGTCGGCGCACCCCCTACCTCGTGGCTTCCCGGTTGGTTGCTTGACGTAGGGTCCAAGTCTCCTGAATCATGCTCGTTCCGAAAATCACATTCCCAAAGGTTTCATTCCGTTTGAACTCCGTTTGATATTCTTTTTCTATGAAACTCTGAAATAGGCAAAAAAAACGGCAATTCTAGGCTGGGCCTCCGGTTAATAGGTTAGTCCCAAAAATAATATAAAAGTGAACAATAAAGCCCAATAATGTCCAAAACAGAAGATAATATAGCATGGAGCAATCAAAAGTTATAGATACGTTGGAGACGTATCACCGCTCCTGACGTCAGCCCGTCCTCGTGAGGAGCCCAAGCTGATCGGGGCTCGCCGCTTGAAGAGGAACCGAAGATCGAGGTCAACCAGCGGCTGTTCATGAGCAAAGGAGGAGTCTTGGGTACGCCCGCCGAGCTCCACACCAGACAATGAGGGAGGGGCGGCTTCACCGCGGACTCAGCGCGCCACGAAGGCGAGGATGCTCCCCCGATCGACCCTGCTCCAGGGCCGGCAGGCAAGCCAGGAACGCTGCTGGATGATGGGGGAATTGATGAAGGAGGAGGCCGCCTCTCGGAAGACACAACAGCTTCAGCGGAAGGAGCCCTGGAGGACAGACATCAGGATGAGAAGACCACACATAAGAAGCCACGACGATAAGATACTTACGCGTCAATGGCGATGTACTTTCGTCGCTTCAATGGCCCGAAGATATTGCTGCCGCTGGGGGATCCCTTCCTCTTGCGGAGCTCCTCGAAGTCCACACAAAGATGGCCAAAGCGCTGGACATGGCGACCGATGCGTGGCGGAGCTGAAGAAGAACCAAAAGTGGCTTCAGGGGAGCCCGATCGTGGCGAACAGCCCAGCGCCCTCTCACTGCAACCTCCCGAGGCTCTGGGAGCCTCAGCCTCGGGTGCCGCATGCTGCGTCTCCTCAGCAACCGACGCCTCAGGAGGGGGGGTCATAGGCCCCTGTCGGTGTCAAAACCGGCGGATCTCGGGTAGGGGGTCCCGAACTGTGCATCTAGGCCGGATGGTAATAGGAGGCAGGGGACACAATGTTTTACCCAGGTTCGGGCCCTCTCGATGGAGGTAGAACCATATGTCCTGCTTGAATAATATTGATGATATGGGTACTACAAGAGTAGATCTACCACGAGATCGAGGAGGCTAAACCCTAGAAGCTAGCCTATGGTATGATTGTTGTATGATGAAGTTGTTTTTCTACGGACTAGAACCCTTCGGTTTATATAGACACCGGATAGGGTTAGGGTTACATAGAGTCGGTTACAATGGTAGGAGATCTTGAATATCCGCATCGCCAAGCTTGCCTTCCACGCCAAGGAAAGTTCCATCCGGATATGTGACGAAGTCTTCAATCTTGTATCTTCTTAGTACAGGAGTCCGGCTGAAGGTATAGTCCGGCTACCCGAACAGCCCCTAATCCAGGACTCCCTTAGTAGCCCCTGAACCAGGCTTCAATGACGACGAGTCCGGCGTGCAAATTGTCTTCGGCATTGCAAGGCGGGTTCCTCCTCCAAGTCCTTCATAGAAGATTATAAACACAAAGAGTAGTGTCCGGTTCTGCAAAATAAGCTTCCACATATTGCCATAGAGAGAATAATAATAACACAAATCAAATCTACTAACGTATTCCGCAGTGCGCCATCGCACTATGGCCAAGTCCTTTACGAATCGTTTTTACTTTTTCACCTCAGTGTGTTTTGCGAGGCGGTTTCCTTGGCACGTCTTGTCAAAGCAGAGATCGTGTACCCCCCTTTTACGGGATTCTCATCAATACGGACGTGGGTAACCCAATCGTGCCTGTTAGCAAGTTTCCTCGATTAAAGGCGAGTCCCAAACGGTTACGGGGAGGGCTCCTGGTATTCAGCCTCTTATAAAGAGTCCAGGGCCTTATCTTTTCTCCAATCGAAAACAAGTTTGCCCGTCGCCTCGACTTCCAACACCCTAGGCTCCAGATTCCGGGTGCCTCGGACCTTCGACAATGTCCGGTTCCGACCTTCAAGGCCGATGGATGCCCTCCTCCATCACGGAGGAGGACGTGCTAAAGTTGAGAGAGGCTAAGTTCCTGACCGGCGAAATTCGACATAGGTTGCCTGCTCAAGGGCATGTCATTCCCAGTCCCCAGCCCGGTGAGAGCATGGTGTTCCTGTCTCACTTCCTTCGGGGGTTGGGCTTCCCAATGGATCCCTTTGTGAGGGGACTGCTGTTTTATTACAGGCTGGAATTCCACGACTTAGCTCCGGAGTCAATCCTCCATATCTCCTCATTTATCGTTGTGTGCGAAGCGTTCCTCCGTGTTACCCCTCACTTCGGACTATGGCTCAAGACCTTCAAAGTGGAGCCGAAGATGATCGAGAGACGCCATGCAGAGTGCGGAGGCGCCGTTATAAGCAAAAATGCTGATGTTCCAAGGCCCGAGGGCTCTTTTCAAGAGGAGCTAGGCTTGTGCCAATGAGAGTGGTTTTATATCACCGCTCCCCGGAGCACCAAATGGGTGGTGACTCCTGCCTTTCGCTCGGGTCCCCCACCACGGCTAGCGTCATGGGTCAACGGAGGGTTAAATTTGGGTTTGCCCAAAGACGTGCCCTTGTTACAGGGCCGAATTAAGGATCTCTTGGAAGGAGACCTCAGCTTGGTCAAGGTGTTGCAGGTCATGTTGATTCGCCGAATGTTGCCCGGCAAACGATGCCCCCTTCGCCTATGGTAGTTTAATCCAGAGGGACCGCGAGCTCTCCAGAACTTTATGGGCGCAACGCCCACGGAGATGTACAAACTGTTCTTCAGATCACAAGAGATGTGTCCGGATTTAACCAAGGACGCAGGCCTAAGCCGCAATCACCCGGATACTCAATTAAGCAACCTTGTGCTTGGACCTTCTATCCGTATAATTGTCATAAACTTGCCCCTAAAAGAGCCGTCCTTTTAAACAGGAGTGGATAGCGAAGGCAAAGCTGATCAGGTGTCCGGCTCCTCTTCCCGAAACCAGGCCGGATCCCATGCTGGTCAGGATGCTGGAGATAATGCCTTTGGAGGGAAGCAAGGGGGAGGACAAGGAAACTATGGCCTCCTCGAAAGAGGCTGCTCCGAAGGGAGGAACCGACAGTTCCTCTCCTAAGGGGAAGAAGAGAGCCGCCTCTGACGACCCGAAAACCATGGCCGTGAAGCGGGGGAGAAAATCCTCGTTAGAGGGTCCGGCGCCGGGGACTTCCTCGGCCGGACTACGCCCTTAAGGGGATTAGCCCTCCAGCGAGCCGTAAGTAGAGAAAGATTTCTCTTTTGAGGGATGAGGGAAGTCCTTGATTTATGTGTGAGAAGATTAACCAAACTTTTACCTTGTAGCTCAGACCTCCACCCTTCTCAGCAGAGCTCGTCTTTGAGGGATCTCCTTCCGGAGATGATGGAGATCGGGACGCCTCCCCCTTTCGTGCCGCCTAGCGAGGCGGGCGACCCTGAGGTGTCGTCGCGGAGGGTTTCTTTGAATCAGGCAGGGGCGGAAGATAGCTATGTGGCCCCCCAAGGTTCTCCGCGTCCGGCCTTCGAAAGAGGTCACGGGACAAGTCCGGCACCGTCAGGTGCTCGGTCGGAGGAGCTAAAGATTCTGCTGGGGCGAGATTGTATCTCAGAGGAGCATCGTGCATTGATGAGCTCTTCAAGAGTTTACTGACGGGTTTCGAGGTACGTTAGACAATGTACACTTTTGGCAGTTGCGCATGAATAAAATGCGCCCTGTGTAGATAGTAGGCCCTGAGACTCTATGCGTCGTCAAGAAATGATGGCCCATGGAGGATCATAATCCCAGGTCTAAGGTGTCGCCTTTTAACGTAGGCGGCAGGGTGTCCGGAATCGAGCGTAACTGACGATTTTGCCGAACTAAAGCGGCAACTGGACGTGCAAGAAGCCGACATCACGCTTGTCAACACGCGGTTTGAGGAGTCTCAAGGTATGCAATTCCCCATGCGGCATGAGGTAAGAACAGTTTGATGCCTGTGTCTTATAATGTGTGTGCATGCCGCACATGGTGCGGCCCCCGTGGAGAGTCTTAGGGCAGAACTTGCCCAGGCTAAAGAACAAGCCAGAGAAAGTGATGCGGCCGCCAAGAAAGCCCTTGAAGAGCTGAGAGCCGAACAGGCTGCTCATTGCCGAAGCAAGGAAGAGATGGCCGAGATGGCCGAAAAGTTAAAAGGCGCTACAGACCATTGCAGACTTCTTAAAAAAGAAGATTAGGCAAAACAGACGGACTTAGAGAAGGCCGTTGCCAATGCCAAGGACGCGCGCTCTGTGATGAGAGCTGCCAGGGAGGAGCTACATCAGGCCGAACAGATTGCGGCTGGAAAGCCCTTTATGCTGCGAAGGAAATTTTGCGATCCGAAGTTTGCTCCGTTGGACCGGATGTGGAGTGTGGAGGATACCTATCTGGATTTGGCAGCGAGTGCTATTGATGCGACCGAACACTTTCGAGATCAGAAAGATCGCGAAGTGGAAAATCTTTTCTGGTCGCATTTTCACAATCTAGAGCATCCACTGGCAGTGGACGATCGTTTGGCTCAATGGGCCGAACTGAATAGATTGTCCGGACTCGCCATGAAGTACATCGTGGGTCATCTGTGGCCGGGGAGATCGGAGCCGAAGAGTTATTTCAGCTTGGTGCAGCAATTCCTTGACGCGGTGCCGCGTATAAATGCAATGAAAAGGTCAGCATGCATAGAGGGCGCAAGGATGGCTCTTGCCCGTGTTAAGACATACTGGGCAGAGATGGAGACCACCGTTGTTGCCTCCCGAGATTCGGACAAAAGCCGAGTATCCTTCGAGCACTATTTTCAGGAAGTCCTTGAAGGCGCTCGTGTAATAGAGACACAGTGCTCGAAAGATGCTATGTTATGATAGCATATGTAATTATAAAGTAATATTTTGATAAACTGTAGTGGCCTTTTTATACTTGTGCCTTCAAGTATTGGGAACACCTCCTGTGCGGCCGTTTTAATATATATATAAAAATCTGAAAGATGGCAGTCGTTGGCTTCAGCCCCCACGCACATAGTGCGGGGGTGCTCGCAGAAGACGCATTTTCACACTTAACCCAACGTCTTGGTCCTTCAAAGGAGGTGATAGCGCAGCGGGCCAAGCAACTTGACTATAATGCTTTAACACTTTCACTTAGCCATAGGAGCTTGACAGTGAGACTATTTAGGTAGCTCCTTGGTGGCGACTGCGCTCATCCGAGTTCGGGGCGCGTATGTGCCTGACCGAGAAGCGGCCCTTCGTTAAAGCGGAGGAATCCGACAGATTCTGCTAGGTCATCGAGTAGCTGACCAGTCTCACGCTACATCATGACAGTCGGTTTTCGGCTTTCTCTACTGAGGTGCTCGCCCGGCCGAACCGGGGCACAATCGCAGTAGTTCTCCTGGTGCTACCTTAGCCGATAGAGCGGAACATAAGGTAGCCGAACTCAGGAGCCGGGCAACCCAACATTTGACCAAAGACATGATTCGGAGCTGATGCATATAATGCCAAAACTCGCGATGCCGAACACTCCCTAAGGTGTTCGGTCTTTATGAGTGCGGGCGAAACAACACTCTTTATTAAAAAAGCCCCTAGTGTCCAGGTACGTGCAAAAATTCTGACGTGGCCACATGCCAAGACGCCAGCCTCCTCCTTGGTTATATCAGAAAAAACCAGGGGATGTGTAGCAACAAGAGACAGTAAAAAAGGTTTACGCAGGGTCTTAATCTAAAAAGAATCCTTTAGGACAGGTCCCTACTACACGTCTGCGCCTGTGTCTCCGTTGTGCCATATCCTGGACAGGCGCCGCACGACGTTCATCTGTAAAAGAGAGGAACTGAGTTGAAAACAGGTCGTGCTAAAAAAGTTTAAAATAAACGAATTATAAAGTAAAATATATAAGACTGAGCTTTATTGTCTCTTATTGTATATGCATGGAGCCCCTAGTGCGGGGGTATATAGACACTAAGCCTGCGTCAATAATGATTTTGTACCAAACTCGTCTATCCGTGTTCGTGGTCTTTAATGACCTATTTTGAAGTTTTTTTTTGGTTGGTGAGGCCATTTTGCTGTGTGGCTGTCAAGGCGGCCGCACAGTCCTCCGCTTGGGGAGGCGCACTTTAGTGCTTCCCCTTCAAAGAGATGATGCCTCGTGGATCGGGCATCTTAAGAATAAGAGATGCATAATGCGGTATTGCGTTAAAGCGGGCGAAAGCTTCGCGTCCCAGTAGTGCTTGAAAGCGACTTGAGAACAGGACGATATGGAAGGTCAGCTTTTCGCGGCGGAAGTTATCAGCAGAGCCGAATATGACTTCGAGCCGGAGAAAACCCATACAAAGGGTGTCCGAACCAGGTATCACCCCTTGAAAGGAGGTTTTGCTATGGCGGATTCTTGCTGGGTTTATCCCCATGTGCTGGATTGTATCCTGATATATCAGGTTTAGTCCACTGCCGTCGTCCATAAGGACATTTGAAAACTGGTGTTCACCAATTATTGGATCGAGAATCAAGGCAGTCCAGCCTGCATTCTTGATGTTTCTAGAATAATCTAGCTGACCGAAGATGATCGGTTTTGATAACCAGTGGCCGGACCCTTTGGGGATGGGCCGTGTGGTGCGTACCTTTACGGGCGCCGCACGTTTTGTTATGTGAAGTCAGTTCACTATTTTCACTTCTTGTGGGAAGTTCTTTTGTTTCCTGGTACTCTGCTTTTGGGGTTCGTCCTCGTCTTCGGTTGGTGTGTCGAGCCCCTTGTGTTCGGCATTGAGTCTGCCGGATTGTTTGAAAACCCAACAGTCTCTGTGGGTATGGTTAGCAGGCTTCCCGGGAGTACTGTTTATCTGACATATCCTGTCCAGGATTTTATTTAGGTTGGATGGATCGTCCCTGTTATCCTGGGGGGGGCGGGGCGATTTTGCCTGATTTTGTTGTGAGCCTTTGAATCCGGCATTGACTGCCGTGCTCTTCGGACTTTTGTCCTTAGTCCGGCGACGGTCCTTGTTGCATCGTGGTTTTCCATATCCATCCCTAGTTTCGGATGTACTTGGGTCGCTGGGGCTACACCTTGCCAACCAGGTGTCCTCCCCTGCACAAAAGCGGGTCATGAGGTTTGTTAGTGCGGCCGTTGTTCTTGGCTTTTCTTGCCCGAGGTGTCTGGCGAGCCATTCGTCTCGGACATTATGCCTGAAAGCTGCTAAGGCTTCGGCGTCCGGACAGTCAACTATCTGATTCTTTTTAGTGAGGAATTGATTCCAGAACTGCCGAGCTGATTCTCTGGGTTGTTGAGTTATGTGACTGAGATCGTCTGCATCCGGAGGGCAGACATAGGTCCCTTGAAAGTTTGCTCGGAAAGCATCCTCGAGCTCTTCCCAGCTTCCAATTGTGTTTTCGGGAAGGCTTTTAAGCCAATGCCAGGCTGGCCCTTTAAGCTTAAGGGGTAAATATTTTATGGCGTGGAGATCATCTCCTCTAGCCATGTGTATGTGGAGGATATAATCCTCAATCCAGACTCCAGGGTTTGTTGTTCCATCGTATGCCTCTATGTTTACGGGTTTGAATCCCTCTGGAAATTCATGGTCCAGGACCTCATTGGTGAAACATAGAGGGTGTGTGGCGCCCCTATATTTGGGTGTGCCAGATTCTGATGATGGCTTCATAGTATTGCTTACGAGAGCTTGCTTTCTTGGCCCATAAATGGACCTGACTGGGCCATGATGCGAATCCTTAAGTGGGTCGCATGCCGATTTAAGTGCGGCGCCGTTGGCCGCTTTATGGGATCGTCTATCCTACCGTGTGGCTTTCTCCTTTTTTGAATGCGAGGGCTCTAGGGCCTCTTCGTCGAATTCATGCAGTAGCTTTCTTTTCGGATAGCTTTTAGTGCGGCGACTGTCGCCGTATTTATCTGCCGTATTGATTACTTTGCTCCATCTAATCCGGAGTGCATCTTCCGCTGTTTTTAGCTTCTGCTTCTGCTTTTTTAGGCTGCGTGCAGTTGCAACGAGCCTCTCGTGGAGATTCTTCTGCTCCATAGGTTTATCCAGCGTGAGGTCGTCCGGAATGCCGTTTTCGCCAGAGGAGGGATGTTCGGTTTCTCCATCCGCGTTGCCCTGTTCGGATGGTTACTCTAAGGCCTGCTCGTCCTGCTCTATGGCTGGGTTTTTATCGAGGCGGGTGAGGGAGTCCGGGATTAGGGGGTGTTCGGGTAGCCGGACTATACCTTCAGCCGGGCTCCTGGACTATGAAGATACAAGATTGAAGACTACGTCCCGTGTCCGGATGGGACTTCCCTTGGCGTGGAAGGCAAGCTTGGCGATGCGGATATTCAAGATCTCCTACCATTGTAACCGACTCTATGTAACCCTAACCCTATCCGATGTCTATATAAACTGGAGGGTTTTAGTCCGTAGGACAACTAGATCAACTCCATAGACAACAATCATACCATAGGCTAGCTTCTAGGGTTTAGCCTCCTTGATCTCGTGGTAGATCTACTCTTGTACTACCCATATCATCAATATTAATCAAGCAGGACGTAGGGTTTTACCTCCATCAAGAGGGCCCGAACCTGGGTAAAACATCATGTTCCCTGCCTCCTGTTACCATCCGGACTAGACGCACAGTTCGGGACCCCCTACCCGACATCCGCCGGTTTTGACACCGACATTGGTGCTTTCATTGAGAGTTCCTCTATGTCATCGCCTTTAGGCCCGATGGCTCCTTTGATCATCAACAACGATGCGGTCCAGGGTGAGACTTTCCTCTCCGGACAGATCTTCGTCTTCAGCGGCTTCACTCTGCGGGCCAATTCTCTTGGCCACTTGGAGCAGATCGAAAGCTACGCCCCTGGCCCTCAAGTCAGGTTTGGAAGCTTAAACTACACGGCTGACATCCGCGGAGACTTGATCTTCGACGGGTTCGAGCCACGGCCAAGCGTGCCGCACTATCTCGAGGGGCATGATCTAGCTCTGCCTCCGGGTAGTGTCCTGGAGGCCGCACACGCATCAGTTCCGACCTCTAACTCGGAGCCTACTGCGCCAATCAAGGGCGAGCGGTTGGACGCCACCTCGGGGGCTGCAATCTTAAAGGCGATCGAGCCGAACGCTAGCCCCGCACTCTGCATGATCCGTGACTCCGAGGATCCGGACTCCTCCCCGGACTCCGAGCCCCCCGCGCCCCTGCCAATCGAATACGATTGGGCGCCGATAATGGAGTTCACCGCCACAGACATCTTTCAGCACTCGCCTTTTGGCGTCATCCTGAATTCTCTTAAGTCTCTCTCTTTATCAGGAGAGCCCTGGCCGTATTACGGTCAGCGAGGATGGGATACGGACGACGAAGAAATTCAAAGCCCACCCACCACTCACTTTGTAGCCACTGTCGATGATTTAACCGACATGCTTGACTTCGGCTCCGAAGACATCGACGGTATGGACGACGATGTAGGAGACGAACAGGAACCAGCACCTGTAGGGCACTGGAAGGCCACCTCGTCATATGACATATATATGGTGGACACTCCAAAAGATGGAGATGGTGATGGAACAGTGGGGGATGACACCCCCAAGAAACATCCAAAGCGCAGGCATCAGCGGCGCCTCTCTAAATCCCGCCAAAGCAAAAATGGTTTCCGGCATGGGAGATAATACTACCCCGGATAGCACCAAAGAACACCCACCTTAGCAAGATTCGGCACAGGAAGATGGAGAAGCCAGCCCTCACGAGAGAGCGGCAGACGAGGAGGTTGAGGATGATAACTATATGCCTCCCTCCGAAGACGAGGCAAGCCTCGATGACAACGAATTCATCATACCATCAGACCCCGCCGAGCAAGAGCGTTTCAAACGCAGGCTTTTAGCCACGGCAAGCAGCCTCAAGAAAAAGCAGCAACAGCTTAGAGCTGCCGAAGATTTGCTAGCTGACAGATGGACTGAAGTCCTTGCGGCCGAAGAGTATGAACTCGAACGCCCTTCCAAGAGTTACCCAAAGCATAGGCCGCTACCCCAATCAGAGGAGGAAGCACCTACATCACCAGCGCACGACATGGCAGACCAGCCACCTCGTGGCCGCGACAGAGAGGCCTCTCGGCCCTCCACCCAAGCCATGCCCCGACGCTGCTCAACTAAGGCATGGGAAAATGCGCCAGACCTGCGAGATGTACTGGAGGACAAGGCAAGACAAACAAGATCGATCTACGGATCGCGCAGGCGCCCTACGGCACGTGATGATGATCTTCACTCCGGATACAAGAAATCCGGCCGGGCCGAACACAACAGACATAGCTCTTCTGAGCTGGGTCATGATATAGCCCAGTACAGAGGCGCCGCACACCCGCTATGCTTCACGAATGAAGTAATGGAGCATAAAATCCCAGAGGGTTTCAAACCCGTAAACATCGAATCATACGATGGCACAACAGATCCGGCGGTATGGATCGAGGATTATCTCCTTTAGATCCACATGGCACGAGGCGATGATCTACACGGCATCAAATACCTCCCGCTCAAACTTAAAGGACCGGCCCGACATTGGCAAAGCCCACTGAGGGATTCCTGGATTAGGGGGTGTTCGGGTAGCTGGACTACACCTTCAGCCGGACTCCTGGACTATGAAGATACAAGATTGAAGACTACGTCCCGTCTACGGATGGGACTTTCCTTGGCGTGGAAGGCAAGCTTGGCGACGCGGATATTCAAGATCTCCTACCATTGTAACCGACTCTATGTAACCCTAACCCTATCCGGTGTCTATATAAACCGGAGGGTTTTAGTCCGTAGGACAACTTGATCAACTCCATAGACAACAATCATACCATAGGCTAGCTTCTAGGTTTAGCCTCCTTGATCTCGTGGTAGATCTACTCTTGTACTACCCATATCATCAATATTAATCAAGCAGGACGTAGGGTTTTACCTCCATCAAGAGGGCCCGAAACTGGGTAAAACATCGTGTTCCCTGCTTCCTGTTACCATCCGGCCTAGACGCACAGTTCGGGACCCCCTACCCGAGATCCGCCGGTTTTGACACCGACAGCGGGGCTTGGGTCGGTGTTTACGCCGACGCTTTGATTGCTTTTCGGGGGGTCTATCTCCCGTTCCTTCCCCTTTTTCCTTGTTGTCGCTAATTTTATGTGTATCCACCATGTACACATCGTGAGATGAGGTGGCTGTCCAATGCCCTATGGGCGTTGGTTCGTCGATATCTCCTGCATCGTCATCCATGTTGTCGATGTCTCCGGAGTCGAAGTTGAGCACGTCGTTTAAATTGTCGAGAATGGCTACCAAGTGGGTGGTGTGTGGGCTTTGAATTTGTTCCTCGTCCGTATCCCATCCTCGCTGACCGTAATCCGGCTAGGGCTCTCCTGATAAAGAGAGAGACTTAAGAGAATTTAGGATGAGGCCGAAAGGCGAGTGCTGAAAGATGTCTGCGGCGGTGAACTCCATTATCGGCGCCCGATCGGATTCGATTGGCAGGGGCGCGGGGGGTTCGGAGTCCGGCGAGGAGTCCGGATCCTCGGAGTCACGGATCATGCAGAGTGCGGGGCCAGCATTCGGCTCGATCGCCTTTAAGATCGCAGCCCCCGAGGTGGCGTTCAACCGATGGTCCTCGATTGGCGCAATAGGCTCCGAGTTGGAGGACGGAACCGATGCGTGTGCGGCCTCCAGGACACTATTCGGAGGCAGAGCTAGATCATGCCCCTTGAGATGGTGCGGCGCGCTTGGCCGTGGCTCGAACCCGTCGAAGATCAAGTCTCCGCGGATGTCAGCCATGTAGTTTAAGCTTCCAAACCTGACTTGATGATCGGGGGCGTAGCTTTCGATCTGCTCCAAGTGGCCAAGAGAATTTTCCCGCAGAGCGAAGCCGCCGAAGACGAAGATCTGTCCGGGGAGAAAAGTCTCACCCTGGACCGCATCATTGTTGATGATCAAAGGAGCCATCGGGCCTAAAGGCGACGACACAGAGGAACTCTCAATGAAAGCACCAATGTCGGTGTCAAAACCGGTGGATCTCGGGTAGGGGGGCCCGAACTGTGCGTCTAGGACGGATGGTAACAGGAGGCAGGGAACACGATGTTTTACCCAGGTTCGGGCCCTCTCGATGGAGGTAAAACCCTACGTCCTGCTTGATTAATATTGATGATATGGGTAGTACAAGAGTAGATCTACCACGAGATCGAGGAGGCTAAACCCTAGAAGCTAGCCTATGGTATGATTGTTGTATGATGAAGTTGTTTTTCTACGGACTAGAACCCTCCGGTTTATATAGACACCGGATAGGGTTAGGGTAACATAGAGTTGGTTACAATGCTAGGAGATCTTGAATATCCGCATCGCCAAGCTTGCCTTCCACGCCAAGGAAAGTCCCATCCGGGTACGGGACGAAGTCTTCAATCCTGTATCTTCATAGTACAGGAGTCCGGCTGAAGGTATAGTCCGGCTACTCGAACACCCCCTAATCCAGGACTCCCTCAGCCCCCGAGGATGATGCCCCCGGATCACCGCTCGCCATGTGCTCCTCGACACTCGAGCCGCTGGCCCCCGTCGAAGCTCGCCCCCCCCCCCCCCGGCACCATCACCTGGGGCAAGCTCGGCACCGGCGGCATGGAGGGGGACCACGATGACGGGTGAGGGAGTCCTGGATTAGGGGGCCTCCGGACAGCCGGACTATATCCTTTGGCCGGACTGTTGGACTATGAAGATACAAGATTGAAGACTTTGTCCCGTGTCCGGATGGGACTCTACTTGGGGTGGAAGGCAAGCTAGGCAATACGGATATGTATATCTCCTCCTTTGTAACCGACCTTGTGTAACCCTTGCCCTCTCGGGTGTCTATATAAACCGGAGGGTTTTAGTCCGTAGGATAACATACAATCATACCATAGGCTAGCTTCTAGGGTTTAGGCTCTCTGATCTCGTGGTAGATCAACTCTTGTACTACTCATATTATCAAGAACAATCAAGCAGGACGTAGGGTATCACCTCCATCAAGAGGGCCCGAACCTGGGTAAACATCATGTCCCCTGCCTCCTATTACCATCCGCCTTAGACGCACAGTTCGCGACCCCCTACCCGAGATCCGCCGGTTTTGACACCGACATTGGTGCTTTTATTAAGAGTTCCACTGTGTCGTCACCATAAGGCTTGATGGCTCCTTCGATCATCGCTAGTGATGCGGTCCAGGGTGAGGCTTTCCTCCCCGGACAGATCTTCGTATTCGGCGGCTTCGCACTGCGGGCCAATTCTCTTGGCCATGTGGAGTAGATCGAGAGCTACGCCCCTGGCCATCAGGTCAGAATTGGAAACTTGAACTACACGGCCAACATCCGCAGAGACTTGATCTTCGATGGATTCGAGCCCATGTCGGACGCGCCGCATAGTCGCGATGAGCACGATGTAACTCTGCCGTCAGACAATGTTTGGGAGATCGCATCCGCAACTACTCCGTTCTTTAATACGGAGCAAGTCACGCCATCCGAGAGTGAAGGGATGGACCCCGCCATGGAGGCCGCACTCTCAGTGGCGATAGAGTCGGATACTGACTTCACCCTTTACGAGAGTTGTGCCGCCGAACCACTGGGTTCATCTCCGGCCACGGACTTTGAGCCGCTCACATCTATGCCCGTCGAATCCGACTGGGCGCCGATCATGGAGTTCACCTCCGTGGATATCTTTCAGCACTCGCCCTTCGAAGATGTGCTAAATTAATTAAGGTCTCTCTCCCTGTCAGGAGAACCTTCGTTGAACTATGTCCAGCTAGAATGGGATGCGGACGATGAAGAAATTCGCTGCCCACCCAACACCCACTTCGTAGCCACTGTTGACGACTTGACCGACATGCTCGACTTCGACTCCGAAGACATCGACGGCATGGACGACGATGCAGGAGACAAACAAGAACCACCGCCCACAGGGCGACGGACCACCACTTCATCACATGACGTATTCATGGTGGATACACCCAGAGAGGGCAATGGCGAAGAGACAACGGAGGATGCACCCTCCAAGCAACCCAAGCGCCGACGTCAGCGGCGCCGCTCTAAGTCCCGTCATAGCAAAAACAATGCAGCGCAAGAGGAAATAATAGCCCACTCGACTCTGGAAGAAACGGCAACTGCACCAACCCGGTGGCAGAGCACGATCAAGATGCAAACTGCAAACATAGTACGGATCCGACGTCCGAACACGATGATGCGAAGGATAAACCTCATCAAACCCCGTCGGGGGAGGAAAACAGTCTGGACGAAGATGCACAAATCATCCCGGAGATGCACATGGAGCAAGAGAACCTCCGCAGAAGGCTTATTGCCACAGCGAGGAGCCTGAAGAAACAGAAGCAAAGGCTTAAGGCCGCACAAGATATGCTCAATAGTAGGCGGAACAAAGTAACAAAGTATGGTGGAAGTTACCACACAAATAGTTATTCAAAGCGCAAGTTATTACTGGAATTCGACGATGAGGCCTTAGAGCCCACACAGCCGAATAATGATACGGCCAACCGGCCGGATCCACCACCTTGTGAGCGCGATAGAGCAACTAACAAGATCGCGCATAAGTCAACACACGATCTACGTGAGAACTTGCGCCAAAAATCCGGCGTGACCAGATCCATCTACGGATCTAGGAAGCGCGCTCCAGTACAAAACCAAAACCGAATACTACAACCGTCCGAACACCATGTCACATCCCAATATAGGGGTGCCGCACACCCCCTATGTTTCACTGATGAGGTGCTGGATCATGAATCCCCAGAGGGATTCAAACCGGTGAACATAGAGGCGTACGACGGGACCACAGACCCTGTAGCCTGGATAGAGGACTTTATCCTCCATATTCATATGGCTCGTGGAGACGATCTCCATGCCATTAAATACTTGCCCCTCAAGCTCAAAGGGCCAGCTCGGCACTGGCTGAAAAGCCTCCCCGAAAACTTAATTGGAAGTTAGGAGGAGCTCGAGGACGCTTTTCCGGCTAATTTTCAAGGGACTTATGTCCGACCTCCGGATGGAGATGATTTATGTCATATAATCCAACATTCTGGAGAGTCCGCCCGAAAGCTTTGGAACAGGTTCCTCACCAAGAAGAACCAAATTGTCGACTGTCCGGACAACCAAGCCTTAGCAGCTTTCAAACACAGCGTACGAGACGAATGGCACGCCAAACACCTCGGCCAAGAAAAACCGAGAACAATGGCAGCCCTAACAAGCCTCATGACCCGCTTTTTTGCGGGCGAGGATAGCTGGTTGGCCCGTAGCACCACCAGCGACCCAAGCACATCCGAAGTCAGGGATTGCACTGGTAAACCATGACGTAACAAAAACAAGCATCGAAATAAAGAAGGTAGCCCAGATAACACGGCGGTAAACACCGGATTCAGGGGCTCCCGACCAGGTCAGCGGAAAAAGCTTTTCAAAGGCAGCAGAGAAGGACAAACTGGCCTAAACAAAATTCTTGACAAACTCTGTCAGATTCATGGCACCCCAGACAAACCTGCAAATCATACCCACAGAGAATGTTGGGTCTTCAAGCAGGCCGGTAAGCGAAACGCCGAACACAAAGGGGAAGAGACACCAAGCGAAGACGAGGATGAACCTCGCCAGCAAAGCGCTGGAGGATAGAAAAAGTTCTCACCAGAGGTTAAAAACAGTAAACATGATCCATGTGACAAAGAGCAGAAGCAAGCATGCACTCTGATGCACACGAGCCATAGAGCCTGGCACCCCTAGGTTCAACCCCTGGTTGGCCTGCCCGATCACTTTTGATCGTAGGGATCACGATACAAATATCTGGCTCAAAGGACTGACAGCCTTGGTGTCAGACCCAATCATAAATGGGTACCATTTCACACGAGTCCTCCTGGACAGCGGCAGTGATCTAAATATGATATATCAGGACACAGTCCGCAAAATGGGGATAGACCCGACACAAATAAGCCACAATAATACTACCTTCAAGGGAGTAATACCAGGCCAAGAGGCCTGCTGTACGGGCTCTCTACTACTAGAGGTGGTATTCGGTTCTCCCGATAACTTCTGAAGCGAAATGTTAACTTTTCACATCGCTCCATTCCGAAGTGATTTTCAAGCACTACTCGGAAGGGCGGCTTTCGCTCGTTTTAACGAAATACCGCATTATGCTTTTCTTAAGCTCAAAACGCCCGGTCCGCGTGGCATCATCCCAGTTAGCGGAAATACCGAACGTTTTTTACGTACGGAAGAGGATGCGGCGTCTCTAACAGCCGCACACTAGACGACCTCACCAACCAGAAAAAATGGCAGGTCGTCAAGACCACGGACACGGTTAGACGAGTCTGGCATCCCCTCACATAAACGATACCAGGGGCTTCCCGTGTGTAATCAGGGCCAGCCCAGCTCAACTTGGTTTCTTTTGAATTTTGATAGTTCATTTATAGCAACCAATTATTTTTTTGGCATGGCAACTTTCACCTAAGTTCCTTCCTTTTATAGATGACAATCGTGCTACACCCGTCCAGGACACGGCACAACGGAGACACAGGCGCAGACGTGCAGCAGGGACCCGCCCAAAGGTTTCTTTTTACATTAAGACCCTGCGTAAACCTTTTTTACTGTCTCTTGTTGCTCACATCCTCCGGATACTCCACACAACCGAGAAGGATGCTAGCGTTGTTGGCATGTGGCCACGCCAGGATTATGCACATACCTGGACACATGGGGTTTCTTATTAAGGGCATTGTTTAGCCCGGTATATGTTATAAAGACCGAACACCCTAGGGAGTGTTCGGCGTCGCGAGTTTGGCCCTATATGCATCAGCTCCGAATCATGTCTTTGGTCAAATGTTGGGTTTGCCCGGCTCCCATGTTTTGGTACCTTACGTTCCGTTATATCGGCTAAGGTAGCACTGGGAGAACTACTGCGATTGTGCCCTGGTTCATCCGGATGAGCACCTTAGTAGAGAAAGCCGAAAACTGACTGTCATGATATAGCGAGAGACTGGTCAACCACTCGATGACTCATCGGAATCTTCGGGATTCCTCTGCATTAACGAACGGTCATTTCCCGGTCATGTACGTACGCGCCCCATATTCGGACGAGCGCAGAAGTACCAGGGGCTATATAGTAGCCCCACTGTCAAACTCCTATGGCTACGTGAAAGTGTTAAAGCAATATAGTCTGATTGCCTCGTTCGCTGCGCTGTCACCTCCTTAACGGACCAAGACGTTGGATCAAGTGTGGATATGCATTTTTGCGAACACCCCCGCATTAGACTACAAACGTTCAGGTTATATACATATATACATAATCGACCGCACAGGAGGCATCATAGTACTTTCGGGAAAAAGTATAAATATAGCCTTGATAATTCAATAAAACATTGTTTTTACAATGGGAATACATGTTACTAGAACATAATATTCTTCGCACACTGAGCCTCTATCGAATGAGCACCTTCAAGGACTTCTTCAAAGTAGTGCTCGGTAGCCACTCGGCCTACGGCCGAACCCTGTGTCGCAACGATGGTGGCCTCCATCTCCGCCTAGTATGTCTTGACATGGGCAAAGTACATCCGCGCACCCTCTATGCATGCCGATCTCTTTATAGCATCGATGTGTGGCACATCGCCAAGGAATTGTTGCACTAAACTAAAGTAGCTTTTCGGCCTTGGCCCTCCCGGCCACAAGTGATCCACAACGGACCTCATGGCATGTTCGGACAACCTATGGAGCTCGGCCCACTCGGCCATTTGCTCATTCAACAGTAGCGGACGGACTGGAGCATGAAACTGTGACCAGAACAGTTTTTCCACTTCGTGATCTTTCTGATCCTTAAAGTACTCTGCCGCATCAGCAACACTTGCAGAAAAATCCACGTAGGCGTCCGCAGAACTCCATAGCCGGTCCAGAGGTGCATACTTCGGATCTCCGAACTTAGTCCACAGCAAGAAGGGCTTCCCAGACATGATACCTGCAGCTTCATTCAGCTCCTCCTTCGTCGCTCTAATTTTGGAGCGGCTTCCTTGGCAGCCACCAGGGCCTTCTCCAGGTCCGTTGCCTTCGCCCAGTTTTCTTCTTCAAGAAACTGGTAGCGGTCAGCGGCATATTTTAACTCTATAGGAATCTTGGCTATTTTTTCCTTTCTCTTGCAATGCGCGGCCTGTTCGGCCCTCAACTCTTTGGCTGCCTTTAGAGCGGCTGCATTGCTACTCCTTGCTTGCTCCTTGGCTCGGGCAAGCTCCTCCCGAAGGGTCTCCACGGTGGCAGCTCCATCTGCAGTCACAACATATTAAAGATACTGGCATGACACTCCTCTTACTATGTGTTGATCACCGAAAAAATAACTTACACTGTGCCTCGTCAAGCCGCTTGTTGACAAGCACGATGTCGGCATCTGCCGCATCCAGTTGCCGCTTTAGCTCGGCAAACCCATCAGCCCGGCTAGCCACCGGAGCTTCAGCCACCTGCACATCAAGGCGGTCTGGTTATTACCTGGGACTATGATCCTCTGTTTGCCACCGTTTTGACGACAACCAGAGTCTCAGGGGCTACTATCTGCATAGGGCACACCTAATGTGTGTGGTACTATCAAAAACATATACTTTTTCACGTACCTCGAAGCCTTTCAGCAGACTCATAAAAGCTTCATGCAAACCGCTTTCAGCGGATGAAATCCTTTCAATTATCGTACCCATCAGCGTACGATGCGCTTCCGAGACGGCCGCTTGCCCCAAAAATCCTTCAGCACGTCCGACCGCATACTGTACGGACCCTTGCTGCTACTCTCCTTAGGAGCCGGATACTGGGGATCCTGGGTAGCCAGAGGGTTATCCTCTGGCCTTGGCGGATCCGGAGATACCCTTCGCGACGACACTTCCAGGTCGCCCGCTTCATGAGGCGGGGTGTCGCGGGGTGGCGTTTCGCTCTCCATCATCTCCGGAAGAAGATCCCCCGAAGACGAACTCTGTCGAGATAGGCTACGATCCTGACTATAATTTATAAGCATTAGTTATTGTCTTCGGAAGTAAGGTAGGATGTTTCCACTATTGAGTACTTTTCGACTACTTACAGCTCAGTAGAGGGCTGATCCCCGCGCGGACATTGTGCGGCAAAAATACCCTCCAAGGTAGGACCCTCTGATGAAGATTTCTTCTCCCGTTTGGAAACCTTGGTTTCCGGATATTCAGAGGTAGTCCTCTTCCTTCCCCGGGGAGCGAGAATGTCAGATTCTTCCCTTTGGTTGTCCTCCTTCACGGAGGTGCTCATTCCCCTGGTTGGAATGAGTAGCGAGTGAGGCCCGCTTTCACCCTCTCTATTCCCCCCATCATCTTCCTTTGAGGGCGCTGGATAAGGCGCTGGCTCGAGCATCTTGTCCAGTACCGGATTGTCTAAGCCCTCAGGAAGGGGGGCCAAACACCTGATCATCATTGCCTTTGTTATCGAGTCCTAGTCAAAGAGCGGCTCTTTAGAATGATGCCATGATAAATAAAAGGACAGCGGGTTCGGCATGGGATTACTTACTTGGGAAACAGGGCGGTTGCAGCTCAGACCCACGTCCTCGGTGGTGTCCGGACACTCTATTTGGGGTTCGAAGAACGATTTGTACATCTCCTATGCGTCATGCCGAGGAAATGCTGAATAGCTCACGGTCCTTCCGGGTTGAATTCCCACATGCGGAGGGGCCGGCGTTTGCAAGGCTGGACTCGACGGACTAGCATAACTTCCATTACCATAACCAGACTGAAATCTCTCTCAAAGAGATCTCGGATACAGCTTTGCAGTATTGGCATGTCCTTTGCTGGACCCCAGCTCAGCCCCCTGCCGATCCATGACATCAGTTGTGGTCGGGGGCTCGAGCGAAAGGTGGGGGCAGCTACCCACTTGGCACTTCAGGGGGCTGTGATGTAGAACCACTCCCGCTGCCACAATCCAGACACCTCTGGGAAGGAACCCTCAGGCCATGGAGCGTCAGCGATTTTGCTTATTAAAGCACCTCCGCATGCTACGTGCTGTCCCTCGATCATCTTCGGCTTCACATCGAAGGTCTTGAGCCATAGGCCGAAGTGAGGGGTAATGCGAAGGAAGGCCTCACATACGAAAATAAATGAAGAGATGTGAAGAAGGGAATCCGGGGCCAGATCGTGAAAATCTAGCCCATAATAGAACATAAGGCCCCTAACAAAGGGATCCAGAGCGAGGCCTAGTCCTCAGAGGAAGTGGGACACGAACACGACACTCTCGTTGGGTTCGGGAGTAGGGACGACCTTCCCTTTGGGCAGGCAGCCGATGCGAAATTTCGGCAGTCAGATATCTGGCCTCTCTCAACTTGTTGATGTCCTCCTCTGTCCTCCTCTGTGACAGAGGAAGGAATCCACCGATGTTGAAGGTTGGAACCGGACATAGTTGAAGGTCCGAAGCACCCGACCTGAGCTTTGGGTGTTAGAACTCGAGGTGGGGGAGGATTCGATTGAGCACGAGAGGGAAAAAAGAAAAAGCCTTGTCCCCTTTATAAAGAGGGTGAATATCAAGCGTCCTCGTCGTGGCCGTTTGGGACTTGCCTAAGATCTAGGAGTCCTACCAACAGGCACGGTTGGGTTACCCATGTCTGTATTGATGAGAATCCCGTAATAAGGGGGCACGATCTCTGCTTTGACAAGACGTGGCAAAAACACCGCCTCGCATTATGTGCGGAGCTGGTTGAGGAAAATGGTTTGAATAATGACCGGGGTATGACGTGATGTCGTGCTGTCAGAACGTGTTAGCAGATTAGATTTGTGGAAATACTATTCTCTCTACAGTGGTATGTGGAACTTATTTTGCAGGGCCGGACACTATCCTTGTATTCAAAACTCTTCCATGATGTATGCGGAGGAGGAACCCGTCTTGCAATGCCGAAGACAATATTGCGTGCCAGACTCATCGTCATTGAAGCCTTGTTCAGGGGCTACTAATGGAGTCCTAGATTAGGGGGTGTTCGGACAGCCGGACTATATCCTTTGGCCGGACTATTGGACTATGAAGATACAAGATTGAACACTTCGTCCCGTGTCTGGATGGGACTCTACTTGGCATGGAAGGCAAGCTAGGCAATACGGATATGTATATCTCCTCCTTTGTAACCGACCTTGTGTAACCCTAGCCCCCTCCGGTGTCTATATAAACTGGAGGGTTTTAGTCCATAGGATAACATACAATCATACCATAGGCTAGCTTCTAGGGTTTAGCCTCTCTGATCTCGTGGTAGATCAACTCTTGTACTACTCATATTATCAAGAAAAATCAAGCAGGACGTAGGGTATCACCTCCATCAATAGGGCCCGAACCTGGGTAAACATTCTGTCCCCTGCCTCCTGTTACCATCCGCCTTAGACGCATAGTTCGGGATCCCGTACCCGAGATCCGCCGATTTTGACACCGACAACGGGGTTCTCGCATGGCCCCATCAAGCCGATTGGGCACAGCCCCCACTCATCAAAGGAACGCATGCTTGCGGCAAATGTGACTTTGTTCTCCCAGTGGTACAACAGGCAGCTATTCCTGGGCATCTCGTACAGCAGAGGGACACCTGATAGGACCGTGAGCACTGTTTGCCGCACCGCAAGAGGGAGCCCCTCCTCCTGAAACCTCATGTTGTACTGGCTGCGGAGCAAGTCCCACATTGGGCGGGAGTGGTGCTGAAGTGGAGCGACTCGACGCGTGACGAACTCCCTCACCACCATGGGCGCAGTCACGCCAAGGTCCTTCAACCACCTCAGCCTGGCCAAGACAGGGGCATGGCAGGGGCTCGTGAGCTTCTGATGACCCCAGCCGGAGTTTGGAATAGCAGGCCCCACCGGAGCTTGGAGCAGAGGGTTGAGCATGCCGGTGTCAACAAACACCCATCACGTATGGAACTCACTCGTGGATGAAGGAAGCTCGAAGTCGATCCCCGTGCCTGTCGTTGCAGCCACGACCTGGAAGCCCACGCACCCCGAGCTATGTCGGGGACCGGTGAGATGCAATGAGAAGAAGTGGCAGAGGAGTGTCACGGAAGGAGCGATGCCCACCATGGCCTCGCACAAGAAGGCGAAGACGGCAAGAAGGGTCACAAATTGAGGGTCGAGATGGAGCATGTGGATCTAATAATGCTCGAGCACCGCGTTGAAGTAGGCGGAGAAGGGAGGAATCAGGCCAGCTTACAGGGCCTCAATGAAGATCGGAACCTCGGCGACTGCCCGAGCCATGCGAGTGCAAGACGCGGGCTAAGCTGCCGTCGCTCCACACTCGTTGAAACTGGAGGCAAGCATGGGGCGCACCTTGTACATGGCCTCGTCGTTGAGCACCCGGGGCCGCCCGAGCACCGACTCGAAGGATGGAGGTGCAATTCGCGAGGACAGAGGTTTCTTCCCCTTCTCGGCTTGTTTTGGCATCATGGTGGTGAAGTAGACGGAGCGCAAGTCAGATTGGGAGGATGGAGCAGGGCCTCGAGGAAGCAGGTAGATTGGAAGAGCCAGGCGCGGCGAAGGAAGAATAACTGTGTAAGAGGCGGGGGGCGCATAGCCAGGCAGATTCAAGGGCAGCATGGGGAAGCGGAGACGCCCACGTCCAATCAACCGCCATGCATCAACTGAGGCCGCCAGCTTTTGGGGCCCGCGGTGCTCCGTACTTGGCCCTTGGCTTCGCCGCGAAGCCAAGCCCGAGCGCACCTTGGGCCCGGGGGCTACTATCAGTGTCCTGGGAATGGGGGTCCACAGGCTTGCCTGCCTGCGGCCCGAGGCGTGGCTAAGCCAGCAGGCCGTACGACCCATCTTCGTCAACAAGGCATCCAAGACCCTCGCGAGGGGCCAAGCCTCGCGCGGCGGGCGACACAAGACCTCCTCTGGAGCGGCCTAGTTAGGCAGGCTCACGAGGAGCGCAGATGTCAAGGCGAGGCAAACCTCACGAGGATCTCGTGACGTGAGCCATGACGATCGACACCAGGCGGGCGCCAGCGCGCGCAGCGTCCTTGTTTCCTCTTTGGTGCTAAGGAAACCAGCGCAGGCGACACTACTAGGAAAAAGGCTATAGATGGAATTGACACTAATGGCAGACCAGACATGTGGTGCGCCATTACTATATACTAATGGCGCACCATGTGTTGGTATGCCATTGGTGTCCAAATACTAATGGCGCACCATATCCACGGTGCGCCATTAGTAAAAAAAAATTTAATTTTTTTCAAAACTAGTAATGGCGCACCGTGGATGTGGTGCGCCATTACTAGTTGAACTAGTAATGGCGCACCACATCCATGGTGCGCCATTAGTAAAAAAATTGAAATTTTTTAATTTTTTTTCAAAACTACTAATGGCGCACCGTGGCATGGTGCGCCATTACTAGTTGAACTAGTAATGGCGCACCATGCCACGGTGCGCCATTAGTACCTTGGCCACCAGTTCCACCGAATGCACCCCCCCCCCCTGTGGATCGCCCTTTCAGTTTAAAAAAATAAAAAAAATGATGAAAATGTCAAAAAATAAAAGAAAATAAGTTTCCCATGTGATATGTGGTCTAGTTGTTGGGAAAATTTGCAAATATGAATTTCGACTTCATTTGCAAAATCTCTCGAGAATTTGTAAAAATGGGCATAACTTTTGCATACTAACTCGGATGAAAAAGTTTTTTATATGAAAAATAATCTACTCGAAAAGTTACATCCGAATTTAATCGGGGGAACCCCGTTAAACATTTTCAAAATCCTCAAAAACCTAACAGAAAAAAAGATACGGGGCTTTTAAGATCTGGAGGTAAAAAAATTAAAAATAATTCAAATTTACTAATGGCGCACCAGCCCATGGTGCGCCGTTAGTATCTTCCCGCCTTCAAAATTCAAAATTATTCAACAAAATGAAAAAAAGTTACTAATGGCGCACCTGCCCACGGTGTGCCATTAGTATCTTCCCGCCTTCAAAATTCAAAATAAGTCAAAACAAATAAAAAAAGAGTTACTAATGGCGCACCTGCCCACGGTGCGCCATTAGTATCTTCCCGCCTTCAAAATTCAAAATAAAAAAAAATAAAAAATAGTAATGGCGCACCTGGCCACGGTGCGCCATTACTATGTCGTATACATGGCTGGGCGCACCTCCTCCACTCCACCTCTCCTCCATTCCATCTCCTCCTCTCCTCTCCTCCACTCCATCTCCTCCTCTCCTCCACTCCATCTCCTCCTCTCCTCCACTCCATCTCCTCCTCTTCGGCGACCTCCTTCTCCTCTCCAGCGACCTCCTCCTTCTCCTCTCCGGCGACCTCCTTCTCCTCTCCGGCGACCTCCTCCTTCTCCTCTCCGGTGACCTCCTCCTACTCCTCTCCGGCAACCTCCTCCTGCTCCTCTCCGGTGACCTCCTCCTCTCCGGCGACCTCCTCCTCCTCCTCTCCGGCGACCTCCTCCTCTCCGGGAACCTCCTCCTCCTCCCTCCTCTCCTCCCCTCCCCTCACGGTTTCTCCTCCCTCCTCTCCGGTGAGCTCCTCCTCCCTCCTCTCCTCCCATTCCCTCATGGTTTCTCCTTCCTCCTCTCCGATGCTTCGGTGAACTCCTCTCCGGCGACCTCCTCCTCCTCTCCGGCGATGTAGGCGAGCGCGCCTCTCCGGTGACCTCCTCATCCTCCTCTCCGGCGAACTCCTCTCCGGCAAAAGAACACGGCAAAAGAACGTACAAGATCCAAAAACAGGAACAAAATTTGAAATAATATCTTGCCAAAAAACGAGCAAAAAAAACTAGCAAAAAATGGGCAAAAAAATCACGATGGTATTCAAAATTCAAAAATACTAATGGCGCACGGTGGGGGTTAGACGGTGCGCCACTACTATTTTCCTGCCTTCAAAATTCAAAAATACTAATGGCGCACCGTGGCCTATACTAATGGCGCACTGGTGCGCCATTAGTATACCAGATACTAATGGCGCACCAGTGGTGCGCCATTAGTAAAAATTACTAATGGCGTGGTAGTAATGGCGCACTAGTGATGCGCCATTAGTAGGCAAAACTGGTGCGCCATTAGTAGGCCTTTTCCTAGTAGTGCGAGGAGTACCGAGGCATCAGGCAAAGGTTGCCATTTTGGTGCAACAAGACCAAGACCAGAAGGACGGCAGGACGGAGGTCATCATGGAGCCCAAGACGACGTCACCACTAGAGCCTTTGGCAGACGAAGACCACTTTTGTCAGGATGGCTTGTACTAGCTGTCCCCCTTCAAATTAGCCCGCCGTTGTTGGCTCCCTTCCCGCTCAATATTTGGGAAGAGGACCAGGGCTAATATAAGTATAGTTAGCCACCACCCTGGGGGGAGAGACAGAGAGAGAGGGGGAGAGAAGGAGGACGGATTCAGTCCACTCTCACCCGCACAAGTTAGCCAAGCACAAGAACACCTCAACCTTAGGAGGCAGTTCTTCCCCTTGTATTGTTCATCATCAGCCCAAGAGGCAATCCACCACCACACTGGAGTAGGGTATTACACCACAACGGTGGCCCGAACCAGTATAAATCTTGTGTCTTTCTGTATTGTGTGTTCGTCGAGTTCGTCCGCGAGATCTTAGCGAGCGAGGGCGTAGATCGGTGGGACGAAAAGACTCCATGCACACCCCAATGTTTGAACCTTAAGGGTTTGCCGGAACCCCACATTCGACAACTTCAAAGAAGTGAGGCAAGCAAGTTGCCACTCCCATGAAGAAGCTCAAAGCTAGACCCTGATGTCTACTACACAACCTTCTTCTTGTAGACGTTGTTGGGCCTCCAAGTGCAGAGGTTTGTAGGACAGTAGCAAATTTCTCTCAAGTGGATGAACCAAGGTTTATCAATCCGTGGGAGGCGTAGGATGAAGATGGTCTCTCTCAAACAACCCTGCAACCAAATAACAAAGAGTCTCTTGTGTCCCCAACACACCCAATACAATCGTAAATTGTATAGGTGCACTAATTCGGCGAAGAGATGGTGATACAAGTGCAATATGGATAGTAGATATAGGTTTTTGTAATCTGAAAATATAAAAACAGCAAGGTAACTAATGATAAAAGTGAGCACAAACGGTATTGCAATGTGATAAAACAAGGCCTAGGGTTCATAGTTTCACTAGTGCAAGTTCTCTCAACAATAATAACATAATTGGATCATATAACTATCCATCAACATGCAACAAAGAGTCACTCCAAAGTCACTAATAGCGGAGAACAAACGAAGATATTATGGTAGGGTACGGAACCACCTCAAAGTTATCCTTTCTGATCGATCTATTCAAGAGTCCGTAGTAAAATAACATGAAGCTATTCTTTCTGTTCGATCTATCATAGAGTTCATACTAGAATAACACCTTAAGACACAAATAAACCAAAACCCGAATGTCACCTAGATATCCAATGTCACCTCAAGTATCCGTGGGTATGATTATATGATATGCATCACACAATTTCATATTCATCTATTCAACCAACACAAAGTACTTCAAAGAGTGTCTGCTACCTCTTGAGCACTGCGTTCGTTTTCCCTTGAAGAGGAAAGGTTGATGCAGCAAAGTAGCGTAAGTATTTCCCTTAGTTTTTGAGAACCAAGGTATCAATCCAGTAGGAGATCGCGCTCAAGTCCCACGCACCTACACAAACAAATAAGAACCTCGCAACCAACGCGATAAAGGGGTTATCAAGCCCTTCTTGGTCACTTACGAGAGTGAGATCTGATAGATATGATAAGATAATATTTTTGGTATTTTTATGATAAAGAGAAATAAAGATGCAAAGTAAAATAAATGTGTAAGTGCATCTAGTGCCCCTTAGTGATTTTGGTGTATTGAAGACTTATAGGTTAAGGGACTAATGTGTTTTTGAGTGTACACAGGTCTATAAGTCTATGAGGAGTTTGATATTTACAGAAAAAGTTGACCCCTAAAAATGAAGTTCTTCAACTGAAGACTCTGGATTTCTGAAGACTTTCTGAAGACTTTGGAAGTGAAGAAATTGGCGTGACCTTGAAGACTTGGTATTCATTTGAGGAACATGAAGCGTGGAGACTTTTGTTTTTGTAGTTTCATTTTCTCTTTCTTGAGTCTTAGGAAACACCGTACTGTTAAAGGGGGTCGAGAAAATACTAAGGAAAAATTTCCATGTGATGCTCAACTCAAAATCATACACCTACCAATCCCTTCGAGTGAAGCCATTGGAAATCTCATACAGTTCAGTCATATTCTTCAGTGACAGAGATGGAGTTCTTTTGTTCTCTGAGGAAATTGTTTTGGCTGGGGAGTTAGGAGTTCACTAGTGCGGATTGCCTACACAGTGAGAAACATGATAGCCCTGAAGATTTTGCTACTCAAAATTTCGACCGTTGTTGTGCTATGTGCCAGCAGTCCCAAAATAATTACCCACCTAACGGTCATATCATTGAAGGGCATTTATGTATTATCATGTCGGGCTGCTCCCTAGGCTATAATAGCCGCCCCTACAACCACTAGCTGGTTGGCTGCTCCGAGAGAAACAAACACTTGTCATTTGAGAGCATCCCATCCTCCGAGGACTTTGAGAGAAAATCATCAAGTGAGGAAAACCCAAACCCAAACACCTACAAACCCCAAGTGATTGAGCATCACTAAAGAGATTGATCCTGCGTGGATCCGACGTCTGTTACCTTTGAAGACTGTGCTTCTTCCAGACGTTTAGGCGTCAAGGTCTAGAGCATCCAAGAGGAATTGTGGATTGCCGAGTGACCAAGTTTGTGAAGGTTCGGAAGTCACCTGAAGACTTACGACGAGTGATTGGGCGAGGTCTGTGTGACCTTAGCTCAAGGAGAATATGGTGAGGACTGAGGGAGTCCTGGATTAGGCGGTGTCCGGATGGCCGAACTATACCTTCAGCCGGACTCCTGGACTATGAAGATACAAGATTGAAGACTTCGTCCAGTATCCAGAAGGGACTTTCCTTGGCGTGGAAGGCAAGCTTGGCGATACCGATATTCAGATCTCCTACCATTGTAACCGACTCTATGTAACCCTAACCCTATTCGGTGTCTATATAAACCAGAGGGTTTTAGTCCGTAGCACAACATACACATCAACAGTCATACCATAGGCTAGCTTCTAGGGTTTAGCCTCTCTGATCTCGTGGTAGATCAACTCTTGTAATACCCATACCATCAATATTAATCAAGCAGGACGTAGGGTTTTACCTCCATCGAGAGGGCCCGAACCTGGGTAAAACTTCGTGTCCCCTGCCTCCTATTACCATCCGGCCTAGACGCACAGTTCGGGACCCCCTACCCAAGATCCGCCGGTTTTGGCACCGACATTGGTGCTTTCATTGAGAGTTCCTCTGTGCCGTCGCCGTCAGGCCCGATGGCCCCTACGATCTTCAACAGCGATGCAGTCCAGGGTGAGACCTTCCTCCCCGGACAGATCTTCGTCTTCGGCGGCTTCACACTGCGGGCCAATTCACTTGGCCATCTGGAGTAGATCCAAAGCTACGCCCCTGGCCGTCAAGTCAGATTCGGAAGTTTTAACTACACGGCGGACATCTGCGGGGACTTGATCTTCGACGGATTCGAGCCACTGCCAATCGCGCCGCACTGTCCCGACGAGCATGATCTAGCTCTGTCGCCGAACAGTGCCTTGGAGACCGCACCCGCATCGGCTCCGGTCCCTAATTCGGAGCCAACTGCGCCGATCGAGGATGGGCGGTTAGATGCCACCTCGGGGGCTGCGATCCCAACGGCGATTGGGCCGAACACCAGCCCCGCACTCCACGAGAATCATGACTCCAAGGAGCTGGACTCTTTTCCGGACTCCGAACCCTCCGCGCCCCTGCCTGTCAAATCCGATTGGGCGCCGATCATGGAGTTCACTTCCGCGGACATCTTTCAGCACTCGCCTTTTGGCGATATTCTGAAGACACTGAAGTCTCTCTCTTTATCAGGAGAGGCCTGGCCGGACTACCACTACTAGGAAAAGGGCTATAGATGGAATTGACACTAATGGCGCACCAGACATGTGGTGCGCCATTACTATATACTAATGGCGCACCATGTGTTGGTACGCCATTAGTGTCCAAATACTAATGGCGCACCACATCCGCGGGTGCGCCATTAGTAAAAAAAAGTTTAAATTTTTTTTGAAACTACTAATGGCGCACCGTGGGAGTGGTGAGCCATTACTAGTTGAAAAAATAAGTTTCCCATGTGATATGTGGTCTAGTTGTTGGGAAAATTTGCAAATATGAATTTCGACTTCATTTGCTAAATCTCTCGAGAATTTGTAAAAATGGGCATAACTTTTGCATACTAACTCGGATGAAAAAGTTTTTTATATGAAAAATCATCCACTCGAAAAGTTACATCCGAATTTAACCGGGGGAACCCCGTTAAACATTTTCAAAATCCTCAAAAACCTAACAGAAAAAAAGATACCGGGCTTTTAAGATCTGGAGAGGCAAAAATTCAAAAAAATTCAAATTTACTAATGGCGCAACAGCCCATGGTGCGCCATTAGTATCTTCCCGCCTTCAAAATTCAAAATAAGTCAACAAAATAAAAAAAAGTTACTAATGGCGCACCTGCCCACGGTGCGCCATTAGTATCTTCCCGCCTTCAAAATTCAAAATAAGTCAAAAAAATAAAAAATAAAAGAGTTACTAATGGCGCACCTGCCCACGGTGCGCCATTAGTATCTTCCTGCCTTCAAAATTCAAAATAAATAAAAAAATAGTAATGGCGGCAAAAAGAGTTACTAATGGCGCACCTGCCCACGGTGCGCCATTAGTATCTTCCCGCCTTCAAAATTCAAAAAAAATAAAAAAAATAAAAAAAATTAGTAATGGCGCACCTGCCCACGGTGCGCCATTACTATGTCGTATATATGGCTGGGCGCACCTCCTCCACTCCACCTCTCCTCCACTCCATCTCCTCCTCTCTTCTCCTCCACTCCATCTCCTCCTCTCCTCCACTCCATCTTCCCTTCTCTCCTCCACCATACTACCCTCCTCCTCTCCGGCGACCTGCTCCTCCTCCTCTCCGGTGACCTCCTCCTCCTCCTCTCCGGCGACCTCTCCAGCGACCTCCTCCTCCTCTCCGGCGACCTCCTCCTCTCTGGTGACCTCCTCCTCCTCTCCGGCGACCTCCTCCTCTCCGGCGACCTCCTCCTCCTCTCCGGCGACCTCCTCCTCTTCGGGAACCTCCTCCTCCCTCCTCTCCTCCCCTCCCCTCCCCTCACGGTTTCTCCTCCCTCCTCTCCGGTGAACTCCTCCTCCCTCCTCTCCTCCCATTCCCTCATGGTTTCTCCTTCCTCCTCTCCGATGCTTCGGTGAACTCCTCTCCGGCGACCTCCTCCTCCTCTCCGGCCATGTAGGCGAGCGCCTCTCCGGTGACCTCCTCCTCCTCCTCTCCGGCGAACTCCTCTCCGGCAAAATAACACGGCAAAAGAATGTACAAGATCCAAAAGCAGGAACAAAATTTGAAATAATATCGTGCCAAAAAAACGAGCAAAAAAACTAGCAAAAAATGGGCAAAAAAATCACGATCCAGATCCAAATTCAAAATTGAAAAATAGCAATGGCGCACGGTGGGGGTTAGACAGTGCGCCACTACTATTTTCCCGCCTTCAAAATTCAAAAATACTAATGGCGCACCGTGGCCTATACTAATGGCGCACCAGTGGCCTATACTAATGGCGCACCGTGGCCTATACTAATGGCGTGCTAGTAATGGCGCACCAGTGATGCGCCATTAGTAGGCAAAACTGGTGCGCCATTACTAGGCCTTTTCCTAGTAGTGTACGATCAGCAAGATTGGGATGCGGACAATGAAGAAATTCAAAGCCCACCCGCCACCCACTTTGTTGCCACTGTCGACGATTTAACCGACATGCTCGACTTCGACTGCGAAGACATCGACGGTATGGACGCCGATGAAGGAGACGAGGAAGAACCAGCGCCTATTGGGCCCTGGAACGCCATCTCGTAATATGACGTATACATGGTGGACGCGCCAAAAGATGACTACGAGGAGCGGAAGGACGCACCGAAGGCTTGTTCCCTCGAAAAGCTGTCAAAGCGGCGACGCAAGCGCCGCCACAAATCCCGCCTCGACAGAAATAGCGATCACACAGACCCAGCGCTGGAGCAGGGCAAACCGCTGCCGGACAATGGTAATCCGGATAATCAAACCGAACAAACAAATCCTATCAAGGATAATGGTCCGGACGACATAACGCCGGACAGACACCCGGAGCAGCAGACTGCCCGTAAAAGGCTTGTTGCCACCGCGAGGAGTCTGAAAAAGCAGAAGCAATGGCTCAAGGCTGCGTAGGACACACTCCACATTAGATGGAGCAAAATACTCAACACGGCAGCGAGGTATGGCGACAATCGCCCCTCCAAGAGCTACCCAAAGTGGAAGCTGCTACCCGAATTCGATGAGGAGGCCTCAGACCCCCCACAACCAAATATCAAAGCAGCCACCTGGTCGGATAGACAACCCCTATACCAACACAGAGCGGCATACAACGCCGCTCACAATACAATACGCGACCCATACGAGGGCTCGCACCCAAAGGACGGCACAACAAGATCCATCTATGGACCACGCAAGCGCGCCCCAGCATACAACGCAACACAACAAACACTCGAACAACGTGGTACACCCAGCTACAGGGGTGCCGCACACCCCCTATGTTTCACTAATGAGGTGTTGGATCATGAATTTCCAGAGGGATTCAAGCCCGTAAACATAGAGGCATACGATGGAACAACAGACCCTGGGGTCTGGATTGAGGACTACATCCTTCATATCCATATGGCTCGAGGAGATGATCTCCACGCCATCAAGTACCTACCCCTCAAGCTCAAAGGGCCAGCTCGTCACTGGCTCAAAGGCCTCCCCGAAAGCTCCATTGGAAGTTGGGAAGAGCTCGAAGACGCCTTTCGGGCAAATTTTCAAGGGACTTATGTCCGACCTCCGGATGCGGACGATTTGAGTCATATAACACAACAGCCCGGAGAGTCAGCCCGAAAGCTTTGGAACAGGTTTCTTACTAAAAAGAACCAGATTGTCGACTGTCCAGATGCCGAAGCCTTGGCAGCTTTCAAGCATAGCGTCCCTGATGAATGGCTCGCCAGACACCTCGGCCAAAATAAGCCGAGAACGATGGCCGCATTAACAAACCTCATGACCCGCTTTTGTGCGGGTGAGGACAGCTGGCTAGCCAGATGCAGCACCAGCGACCCCAGTACATCTGAAGTTAGAGGTGGAAACGGGAAATCACGGCGCAACAGCAATAACAAATGCCGGATTAAAGAAGATAGCATGAAGGGCATGGCAGTAAATGCCGGATTCAAAAGCTCTCTACCAGGTCAAAAGCCGCCCCCTAAAGGCACCAAGGATGAACCATCTAGCCACAACAAAATTCTGGACCAAATATGTCAGATTCATAGTACCCCTGGTAAACCTGCTAATCATCCCATAGAGAATGTTGGGTCTTCAAGCAGTCCGGCAAGCTCAACACCGTAAACAAGGGGGAGGATACACCAAGTGAAGACGAGGATGAGCCCCCCAAGCAAGATACGGGGGAACAAAAGAAATTTCCACCCGAAGTCAAAACAGCAAACGTGTTACACGTGATCAAGGGAAAACACAACACGGCACTCCCAGGAAAATATACCCAAGTGCCTGTCACCGCGGAGTCCTACCACTGGTCGTCTCAACCGATCACTTTCGACCATCGCAATTACTCAGCAAGTATCCGGCACGCAGGATGGGCTGCCCTGGTATTAGACCCAGTAATTGGCGGATATCACTTCACACGAGTCTTGATGGACGGCGGCATTAGCCTAAACCTAATATATCAGGATACAACCCGCGGGATGGGGTTAGACCCAACACAAATTCGCCACACCAATACTACCTTTAAAGGAGTAACACCAGGCCCAGGGGCTCGTTGTACGGGCACCTTCTTACTACAAGTTATATTCGGCTCCCTCGATAACTTCCGTCGCGAGCATTTAACTTTCCACATCGCTCCGTTTCAAAGTGGCTATCAAGCACTGCTCGGACGCGAAGCTTTCGCTCGCTTTAATGCAATACCACACTACGCCTCCCTTACACTCAAGATGCCCGGCCCACGTGGCGTAATTATAGTGTACGGAGATATCAAGCGCTCTCTGCGCGCCGAAGAGAGTGAGGCTACCTTGGCAGCCGAACATTAAAGGCGTCCGGACTAGCGATCGAGTCCGGCGCCGCTATTTACACCAAATAAGTGACCACACCCCTATTTGTCAATACAAGGGGCTCAACGCGCGCAGACAAGTGGCAATTTCTTATCATCTTCAATTATACATGGTTTCTTTAAAAACTACCTTTTTGCACGACAACTTTCTCACTTAACTTCCTCTCTTTTACAGACGATCATCGTGCTACACCCATCCAGGGTACGGCACAACGGAGACACAGGCGCAGACGTGCAGCAGGGACCCGCTCAAAGGATTCTTTTTAGATTAAGACCCTGCATAAACCTTTTTTACTGTCTCTTGTTGATACATATACACTGTTGTGAAGGATGTTGATGTCTTGGCATGTGGCCATGCCAGAACAATGCACATACCTGGACACAAGGGGCTTCTTACAAAGGCCATTATTTAGGCCTGGTTTATACCACAAAGACCAAATACCCTAGGGAGTGTTCGGCGTCGCGAGTTTGGCCCTATATGCATCAGCTCCGAATCATTGTCTTTGGTCAAATGTTGGGTTTGCCCGGCTCCTGTGTTTTGGTGCCTTACGTTCCGCTTTACCGGCTAAGGTAGCACCAGGAGAACTACTGCGATTGTGCCCTGGTTCATCCGGATGAGCACCTCAGTAGACAAAGCCGAAAACTGACTATCATGATATAGCGTGAGACTGGTCAACCACTCAATGACCTACGGGAATGCTAGAATTCCTCCGCCTAAACGAAGGGCCGTTTTCCCGCCAGGCATATACGCACCCCTAGATCGGGAGAGTGCGGAGCCATCAGGGGCTATCTAGTAGCCCCACTGTCAAACTCCTATGGCTAAGTGAAAGTGTTAAAGCATTATAGTCCGGTTGCCTCGCTCGCTCCGCTATCACCACCTTAATAGGACCAAGACGTTGGGTTAAGTGTGAACGTGTGTTTTTGCTAGCCCTCCGCATTATATGCGTGGGGGTTGAAGCCGATGACTGCAATCTTTCAGGTTATACACACGTATACAAAAACGGCTGCCCAGGAGGGATCATATTACTTTCAGGCAAAAGTATAAAAATAGCCTTATCAAACTCTATAAAAGCATTTCACTTACAATGAGATTACATATCACTCAAACATAATATTTTTTGAGCACTGGGCCTCTACCAAACGGGCACCCTCAAGAACTTCTTCAAAGTAGTGCTCAGCAGCCTTTCGGCCTATGGCCGAATCCTGCGCTGCAACATTGGTAGCATCCATCTCCGCCCAGTATGCCTTGACACGGGCAAAGGCCATCTGTGCGCCCTCTATGCACGCCGACCTCTTCATCGCATCAATGCGCGGCACCACATCAAGTAACTGCTGCACCAAGCTGAAATAGATGTTCGGTTTTGACCCTTCGGGCCATAATTCATCCACAACAGACCTCATGGAGAGTCCGGACAACCTATTTAGTTGGGCCCATTCGGCTAATTGGTCATTCAATGACAGCGGACGCTCGGGAGAATTGAAATGTCTCCAAAACAGCTGATCTACTTCACGGTCCGTCTGACCCTGGAAGTACTTGGCCGCATGGGCAGCGCTCGCCGCCAAATCCATATACACATCCTCCGAACTCCACAGCCGATCCAGAGGGGCATACCATGGATCTCCGAACCTCCTCTGCAACATAAAGGATTTCCCAGCTACAATATCCCTGGCTTCCCGCAGCTCCTCCTTCTTTGCCCTCACAGCAGAGCAGTGGTCTTTTCTCGTCGCAGTAGCCTTCTCAAGGTCCAATGCCTTCGCCTAGTTTTCCTTTTCAAGAACCCGGCAACGGTCGGCGGCGGCTTTTAATTCTTTGGCCATCTTGGCAATCTTGTCTCGGCTCTCGCCATGTGCGACCTTCTCGGCTTGCAACTCTTCGGCCGCCTTCAAAGTAGCCGCATTACCCAATCTCGCGTGTTCCTTGGCTCGGGCAAGTTCTGCCCGCAAGGCTTCAACAGTGGCAGCTCCATCTGCAGTCACAACATATTAAAGATGCTAGCGTCATACTGCTCTTCCTATTGTGGCGTTTATCAGATAATGACACTTACCCTGTGCCTCGTCAAGCCTTTTGTTAACAAGCTTGATGTCGGCGTCTGCCGCATCCAACTGCCGTTCTAAATGGGCAAACTCGCTAGTCCGGCTAGCCACCGGAACTTCCATCACCTACACATAGAGGCAGTATGGTTATTACCTGGGAATATGATCCTCTGTTCGCCATCGTTTTCGACGACAACCAGAGTCTCAGGGGCTACTATCTACACAGGTCACACCTAGTATGTGCATGACTATCATACATTCTTTTACGTACCTCAAAGCCTGTTAGTAGACTCATAAAAGCATCATGCAATCCGCTTTCAGCGGACGATATTCTCTCCATCACCGTATTCATCAGCATATGGTGTTCATCTGAGATGGCCGCTCGCCCCACCAACTCCCTCAGAACATCCAATCGCACACTAGACGGTGCCGGACTCTTTTGTCTGCTTTCTTCGGGAGCCGAACACTGGGAGCTTCGGGGGTCAATGGGATTATCTTCTGGCCTCACCGGACTCGGAGAGGCCCTCCGCGACGACACTTCAGGGTCGCCCGCTTCCGCAGCGGAGGAGTCCGGAGGAGGCGTTTCGCTCTCCATCATCTCTGGAAGAAGATCCCCCGAAGACAAGCTCATTTGAGAGGGGCTAAGGCCCGAACTGCAAAAATATATGCGGTGGTTATCTTCTCAGAAGAAAAAGATGGCATATCTGTACTATTAAAGTATTTTGAGTCACTTATGACTCGCGGGAGAATTGATCCCCCCGCGGACTTTGTGCGGCAACAGCGCCCCCCAAGGCAGGACCCTCTGTGGGAGACTTTTTCTCCCGTTTGGAAGCTTCGGCATCCAAATCCCCGGGCGCAGTCCTTTTCCTCTTCAGGTCGTCTTCCTTCATGGAGACGCTCGCTCCCTCGGTTAGAATGGGCAGCATTGGGGGCCCGCGTCCGCCCGCATTATCCTCCACAGTATCTTCCTTCAAGGGCTCCGGGCAAGGTGCGGTCTGGAGCATCTTTTCCAATACCGGGTTTTTCAAACCCTCAGGGAGGGGGGCCGAACACTGAATCAACTTCGCCTTTGTTAGCCAGTCCTGGTCGAAAAGCGAACTCTCAAAAAAATAACTTCGTGACGAGAGAGAGATAGTATGTTCGGCTGGAGGATACCTTACCTGTTCGGTGGCGCGGTTACTACTCATGCCCACATCCTCGGTGATTTCCGGACACTCCACCTGAGGTCCGAAGAATGACTTGTACATCTCCTCGTGCGTTAGGCCGAGAAAATCTTGAATGACACGCGGTCCCTCGGGATTGAACTCCCATAGGCGAAGAGGCCGGCATTTGCAAGGCTGGACTTGATGAACCAGCATAACTTGTATTACCGCAACCAAACTGAAATCTCCATTGAAGAGATCTCGAATGCGGCTTTGCAGTATGGGCACGTCCTTGGCTGGCCCCCAGCTCAGACCTCTACTGATCCATGACATCAGTTGTGGTGGAGGGCCCGAGCGGAAAACAGGGGCGGCCGCCCACTTGGCACTTCTAGGAGCCGTGATGTAGAACCACTCCCGTTGCCACAATTCAGACACCTCTGGGATGGAACCTTTGGGCCACGGGGCTCCCGTCATCTTGCGTATTGAGGCACCTCCACACGCTGCATGTTGCCCCTTGATCATCTTCGGCTTCACTTCAAAGGTCTTGAGCCAGAGGCCAAAGAGAGTGGTAACCCAGAGGAAGGCCTCGCACATGACAATAAATGTCATGATATGAAGAAAGAAGCCCGGAGCTAGATCATGGAAGTCTAGCCCGTAATAAAACATCAAACCCCTGACGAAAGGATCCAGAGCAAGGCCTAGACCTCGGAGGAAGTGGGAGGCGAACACGACGTTCTTGTTGGGTTCGGGGGTGGGAACAGCCTGCCCTCGAGGAGGCAGCTAATGCAAAATCTCGGCGGTCAGATATCTGGCCTCCCTCAACTTTTTGATGTCCTCTTCCGTGACAGAGGAAGGCACCCATTGGCCTTGAAAGCTAGATCCGGACATGACTGGAGGTTCGGAGCACCTGACCAGAACTTTGGGCATTTGAGCTCGAGGTGGGGGAAGGATTTGATTGAGCATGGGAGGGAAAAATAAACGCCTTGTCCCCTTTATAAAGAGGGTGAATATCAAGCGTCCTCTCCGTGTCCGTTTGGACTTGCCTATAATCTAGGAGTCCTAGGAGCGGTTGGGTTACCCACGCCCGTATTGATGAGAATCCCGGAATAAGGGGACACGATCTCTCCTTAAACAAGACATGCCATGGAAACCGCCTCACATGACGCGCTGAGGTGGGGTAATAAAACGACTCGGATAAAGGCTTGGCCGTGGTGTGACACATTACGGAATATGTCAGCAGATTAGATTTGTGTAAATATTATTCTCTCTATGGCAATATGTGGAAACTTATTTTGAAGAGCTGGACACTATCCTTGTGTACAAAATCTTCGATGAAGTACTTGGAGGAGGAACCCGCCTTGCAATGCCGAAGAGAATTTCCGCGCCGGACTCATCGTCATTGAAGCCTAGTTCAGGGGCTACTGAGGGAGTCCTGGATTAGGGGGTGTCCGGATGGCCGAACTATGCCTTCAGCCGGACTCCTGGACTATGAAGATAAAAGATTTAAGACTCCGTCCCGTATCCGGAAGGGACTTTCCTTGGCGTAGAAGGCAAGCTTGGTGATACGGATATTCAGATCTCCTACCATTGTAACCGACTCTATGTAACCCTATCCGGTGTCTATATAAACCGGAGGGTTTTAGTCTGTAGCACAACATACACATCAACAATTATACCATAGGCTAGCTTCTAGGGTTTAGCCTCTTTGATCTCATGGTAGATCAACTCTTGTAATAACCATACCATCAGTATTAATCAAGCAGGACGTAGGGTTTTACCTCCATCGAGAGGGCCCGAACCTGGGTAAAACTTCGTGTCCCCTGCCTCCTGTTACCATCCGGCCTAGACACACAGTTCGGGACCCCCTACCCGAGATCCACCGGTTTTGACACCGACAAGGACTGTGTGTCCGGGACTGTGTGTCCTCAGGTTTCAATACCTAGCCGCTCCAACCAGACATACAACTTAGTCAGCGGTTGGAACTGGTCTACCAAATCATTGTCTTCACCAAGCTTACTGGTTCTACTTCCTCAACTCTTTCATTTCCTCATTACTGTGTTGAGTGCTTGTTCATATCTGTGCTTGAAGACTTTGACTAAAGACTTTCTCACATTCCTCAGTTCAATTTCTTTAGTCTGTTTGTCTTCATCCTGTGTTATCCCGTGCTTACGCTCTCTGTACTATGTGCTTGTCTTCATTTCATCATGATGACTATGCTTGTGTTCTGTTATGTTTACTTTTGAGTACTTATTCCACTGCTAGTAGTTCTTCGCTAAGGAATTTCCTCACCTGCAAATTCCTGAGTGAAGAATTCATAAAAATCGCATATTCACCCCCCTCTAGCTGATATAACGCACTTTCAATTGGTATCAGAGCAAGGTACTCCCTTTTTCTATGTGATTTTGGTTTAACCGCCTGGAGTTTTAGTTATGTCGACCGCAGGTATGGTCAAGGTCTCTGTTGGGTGTCCTACCTTCGATGGGACGGACTATCCCTACTGGAAGAATGAGATGCGAATGCATCTTGAGGCAATTGATAATGATCTCTGGTATGTTGTGGAAAATGGTGGTCCCTTAGTGACACCTTCTCTTAATGCTGCTTATGTGAAGAGATTCAAGCAACTCGATTCTCAAGCGAAGAATATCATATGTGGCCATCTGAGCAAAGGACAGTATGGAAGAGTGAGTGTTTTGGAAATAACTAAGCTTATCTGGGATAGGTTGTCCAAAGTGAATGAAGGAGTCTCAACACAGCGTGACTCTCGAGTTGATATTCTTCGCAATCTCTTCAACCGCTTCAAAAGACTTGAAAATGAAAATGTTCAACAAACCTTCGATCGCCTCACTAACATCTCAAATGAGCTTCAAGCACTTGGTGCCACTGACGTCACCGACCATGAGGTGGTGAAGAAATTGCTGAGATCGCGTGATTCCTCATTTGATACTCCGGCATTGATGATACAAGAACGTGCTAATTATATGTCACTTGATCCCGCTGATATCCTCGAGAGGCTAAATACTCATGAGTTCCAGCTTGCTGAAAAGAGAGATCTCTATGGTTCAAGCTATGGCAGATCACGTGCACTGAAGGCCAAGGCAGTATCTGAGCCTGGAGACGAAGACTCTGGTAGCAGCCTTGGTGATCCTAAAGAACTAAGCCATGAGCTAGCACTGCTCGTGAAGAAATTCCAGAAGTTCTCAAGACGTGGTCGCTTTGGAAGACCCTTAAGGAGAAATGATTCCTCATCTAGTGACTACAAGTAGAGGCTTTGTCACAAATGCAAAAAACCTGGACATTACATTCAAGATTGTCCTTGGTGGGAAAAGTAATCAAAGAAGAAGAAATACAAGGATTACAGTTCTGATGATGCGAAGAAAAAGAAGAAATCCTCAAAATCTTCATCATCAAAATCGTCAAAGTCTTCATCTCACAAGAAGAGCAGCTCCAAGAAGGCTAGGGCATTCATTGGCAAGGAAATGGACTCTGAGGCTGAATCTGAAGAAAATGAGGAAGAGGAGGCATCTGAGGAGTCCAAATCCGGTGTGGAGAGCCTATCCCTCACTACTGCATTCGTCAGCAAGTCTATCTTCAACACTGAAGAAAATTACCTCACCAACAAGGCTGATGAAGGCAATGATGACTATGCTCCCACCTATTGCTTCATGGCAAAGGGTGCCAAGGTACTCAAATATACCTCCTCTGAATCAAGTGAGAATGAATCTGATGAAAACCTCAAGCCCAGCTATTCTAAACTTGCTAAGATTGTTGTAAAACAACAAAGGGCTTTCGAAAAGGTTCAAAACATGCTAGACAAAAGTGATGATATGTTGGGTGAAGAAATGGATCACACTAAAGTCTTGACTGAAAATCTTCAGAGACATCAGACTAGGTTTGACAACCTTCAAGGTCATCATAACACTCTCTTATCTGATCATGAGAAGCTTTCTTATGAATTTCTTCAAAGAAAGCAAGATCTTGAGAAGCTAAGAGTGAGTTATGAAGATCTTCAGAAGGAGCGCGATTCATTACTTGCTCAACAAATTAGCGCTTCTCAGGAAGAATTTGTTCCTCCATGCTTGAAGTGCATTGAACGTGAATCTTCTAATTCTTCACCTGAATGTTCAAATGTTGTTAATGTTTCAAATTCTTCATCTGCCTCTACTATCATTAATTCCACATCTGAGGACATTGCTAGTATCACTGACGATGCAGGGCTGAAGGAATTGAACATGACAGGCATGTACAAAAGCCTCAAAGGGCATCAGACTCTTTGTGATGTGCTTAAAAAGTAGGTCCTCAATAGGAACCCTAGGAAAGAGGGTATTGCCTTTGAGAGAAAACTCAATGCTGATGGTACATATTGGAAGCCTGAGCAGTACCTCAAAACCTCATGGGTTGCTGCAAAGGGACCTCCAGTTGATCCATCTAACTTATCTGGATTTGCATGTGAATCTCCTCGTTCTGATGATGAGTCATTTGACTCCAACTATAAACTGTTCAAAAATCAGAATTGTGACGTATTTGCTAGATATGTTGGCACTAACTGCAGGAACGGTCCTCCTATGAAGAAAATCTGGGTTCCCAAAAGGTGCCTTGAAAGTCTTTAGGTGAATGTCCTCAGGACACCAACTGTGAAGAATAGGACCCCAGATCAAATTCTTTATATGGACCAAATTCCTCAAAAGGATCAAAATCCTCATATGAATATCATCGTGCTACTTTGTTTCGTAGGGGAGAGCCAAGGGCTATGAATATGAGCAGTATTCTTCTAATCGTTATGTTCATAAGTCCTCGAAGAATTTCTCTGCTTATTCATATGCTTATCCTAACTCCTCTTATGTGAAACTAAATGGACTATCGTCTATGCCACCTTTCTCGTATGGAGCTCGTAGAGTGATGAACTCTTTGCGACCCCTTCAGATGTGGGTGGTGAAGAAAAAGAACTAATCTCTTCTGCGGGGTCAGGTCTCCAGACGTATGTAATCGTCTGAAGAATTTGCTGGAGACCTGAGTGTGTCTGAAAGGGCGCGGGCTAATCATGAAGAAATGAACTTTCATTTCTCACGTCCTCTTACTGATTTGTCTGTTCTATTGCTTGATGAAATTGATCTGATGAATTGATGTCATATTCTTCACTGATGAAGTATATGAGTTCGTAAGCTACACTAATTCACCTGCAGGATGATCAACGCCGCTGAGTGGGTCCCCGACAGTGGATGTTGAAAGCACAAGTGCTCCCTAGGTGGTTTTGATAATTGATGACAACATATCTCTTGTTGGACTAACGTTTTCATCTAGTATGTTTCAGATAAGTTCAACAATGGAGTGGCATGGACTAAAGGGTGTGGGAAGGTCTCCAAGACACTAAGGACAAAGGATTGGCTAAAGCTTGAAGATCACATTGAGTCCATAGGAAAACCAATACTATCAAGGAGGGATGAGGTGTTGCTTAATGAGCCTCATGCTCAAGTGCTTAATGATATGCTCCAAAATCCTCAGCTAATTTCCCATATCCACAAATGACCAAAACCCTAAGCCAAACTTGGTCATACCGATTCTATCTATCCGGCGCCACCGAGTTTCACTTGTCATTTGCCACTGCCAAACCCTAGCAATTCGGTCTCACCAATGGGATCTCGGTCTCACCGAGATGGGCTTGCAAACTCTCTGTTACCAGTTGCAATATCTTCGGTCCAACCAAGATATGCAATCGGTCCCACCGAGTTTGCTTGGCCAACTATCTGTTTCCCTTATTACCCAAATCGGTCCCACCGAGTTTGAGTAATTGGTCAAACCGAGTTTTGGATTTTCCCTAACCCTAGCACATCGGTCCCACCGAGTTGTTCCAATCGGTCCCACCGAAATTCCTAACGGTCACTAGGTTTACTATTTTGGTCCGACCGAGTTTTTTGATTCGGTCCCACCGAGATTGGTAAATTGTGTGTAACGATTGGATTTTGTGTGGAGGCTATAAATACCCCTCCACCTCCTCTTCACTCGTGGAGAGAACTATCAGAACACATACACCATTCCAACTCATATGTTCTGAGAGAGAACCACCTACTCATGTGTTGAGACCAAGATATTCCATTCCAACCATATGAATCTTGATCTCTAGCCTTCCCCAAGTTGCTTTCCACTCAAACCTTCTTTCCACCAGATCCAAATCCTATGAGAGAGAGTTGAGTGTTGGGGAGACTATCATTTGAAGCACAAGAGCAAGGAGTTCATCATCAACGCACCATTTGTTACTTCTTGGAGAGTGGTGTCTCCTAGATTGGCTAGGTGTCACTTGGGAGCCTCCGACAAGATTGTGGAGTTGAACCAAGGAGTTTGTAAGGGAAAGGGGATCGCCTACTTCGTGAAGATCTACCGCTAGTGAGGCAAGTCCTTCGTGGGCGATGGCCATGGTGGGATAGACAAGGTTGCTTCTTGGTGGACCCTTCATGGGTGGAGCCCTCCGTGGACTCGCGCAACCCTTACCCTTCGTGGGTTGAAGTCTCCATCAACGTGGATGTAGGATAGCACCACCTATCCGAACCACGGGAAAAACATCCGTGTCTCCGATCGCGTTTGAATTCTCCAAACCCTTCCCTTTACATTCTTGCAAGTTGCATGCTTTACTTTCCGCTGCCTATATACACTTTGCATACTTGCTTGATATGTATTGTGAGTGTTGAAATTATGCTTAAACTCCACTCAAACCGAAAAAGCTTAAAAATTGTAACTTTGGCATGAAGTGTCTAATCACCCCCCTCTAGACACATATACTTTCGATCCTACAAGTGGTATCAGAGCCTTGGTCTCCATTGCCTTGGTTTAATCACCATTGGAGGAAGATGGATGTGTCAACTTTAGGGAGTCTTAGACATAGAGTGCCTATTCTTGATGGAGAGTATTTTCATGAGTGGAAAAATGAGATGCTTGCAATTTTCAATCAATATCACTTAAACAAAGTATATTGCTAACCCTTGTGCACCTCACATTGATCCCTTGCATCCTACCCTAGATGAAGATATTGACATGATTCGCAATCTTAGAACTATTGAGCTCATCATTAGAGGATTGCCCAAAAACTTGATTGCTAGTTTGCCTACTCTTAATTGTGCTTATACTATATGGAAATTTCTTGAGGAACGACTTCCCGACCATTCCTTAAAAATTTTGGATAAAATTCTCCATAAATCTATTGCCTTGAGTAAGATGAACTCTAGTGATCCTAACTTTGGTGATTGTCTACTTGAGCTTGCCAATCTCAAGCGAGCTAAGGGAGATGTTGGAATCATTAGTGATATTATATTCGAAGCTATAAGAATTCATAAAAGTGACCATTTTGATGATCATTTATCTAATGAATTACCCTCTCTAGGAAATGATGAGTCACAAGATCATGGTGAACATGGATACTATGATGATGATGATGATGATGATAGTGACTTCAATCCTGATGATGCAATGAGACACTTTGGTCTTACGGCAAATCTTCGGGGATATGAATCAGGAGGAAAGGAATGGGTTCTTGATAGTGGATGTACTGATCATATGACCGGAGATGAAGAGATGTTCCGTGAGCTTGCTGAAAATGACGGCCCTCGAAAATATGTCACCTTTGGTGATAATTCAAAGGGTAAAGTAGTTGGCCTTGGTAAGGTGGCCATCTCACATGATAGTTCCATTCAAAATGTCATGCTCGTTGAATCTCTCGGCTACAACTTACTTTCAGTATCTAGACTTGCTGATTTCGGTTTAAATGTCCTATTTACTGAGGTAGATTGCCAAGTGTTTCGTCGAGACAATCATAAAATGGTCTTTACCGGTATGCGTAGAGGTGACCTTTACATTGTTGACTTCTCTAAAAAGGCACAACCTAAAACTTGCTTTATTGTTAAATCCTCAAAAGGTTGGTTGTGGCATAGACGACTAGGTCACGTTGGCATGAGAAATCTTGACAAGCTTATTAAAGGAAATCATATCCTTGGAGTTAATGATGTCATATTTGATAAGGATAGACTTTGCAGTGCTTGTCAAGCAGGTAAACAGGTTGGAGGAAGACATCCCTTGAAGAACATCATGACCACAAGGAGGCCACTCGAGCTACTTCATATGGATCTTTTTGGTCCCAACGCCTACAAGAGTCTCGGTGAAAATTCTTTTTGTCTAGTTATAGTTCATGATTTTTCAAGATTTACGTGGGTGTTCTTTCTTAATGACAAGTCGCAGGTTCAGAAGATCTTCAAAAATTTCACTAGGAAGGCCCAAAATCAGTTTGACGTGAAGATCAAGAAGGTTCGGAGTGACAACAGAACGGACTTCAAGAATGCAAATGTGGACACCTTTCTTGACGGAGAAGGGATTTCACACGAGTTCTCGGCTACGTACACACCTCAACAAAATGGAATTGTTGACAGGAAGAACCGGACGCTCATCAAAATGGCACGAACGATGCTTGATGAATACAAGACGCCGAAGCACTTTTGGGCAGAAGCAGTTGAGATAGCTTGTCACGCAACAAATCGCTTGTATCTTCACAAGCTACTCGGCAAGACAACATACGAGCTCCTCACCGGTAACAAACCCCAAGTTGGATACTTTCGAGTATTCGGCTCAAAGTGCTACATTCTTGATAAGCATCGTCGTTCAAAGTTTGCTCCTAAATCTCATGAAGGTTTTCTACTTGGTTATGGCTCAAACTCTCACACTTACCGTGTCTACAACAATTTCACCCGAAAGGTTGAAGAGACGGTAGATGTGAAGTTTGATGAATCTAATGGCTCGCAAGTAGAGCAATTGCCAATTGATGTAGGAGACAAAGACCCTTCAGAAGCAATCCAAGACTTGTCCATAGGCAAAGTTCATCCAACGGAGGTGAAGGAGAGTACTTCATCCGTCCAAGTGGAGGCTTCTACTTCACAACAAGGTGAACCAAGAATTGATATGGAAGCATCCACAAGTGGGACACACCAAGATGAAGAAGACAAGGAAATGCATCAAGACGAACATCAACCACGACAAGAGAATGACAACGTCAATAATGAAGAAGGCCAAGAAGAAGAACAAGATGAAGAAAATGTTCAACGAAGACCCAAGAAAAAGTTCTCACGAGTTCGAGCAAGAATCGCCAAAGATCATCCCGTCAAGAAAATCTTCAATGATATACAAACCGGGAGAATCACTCGCTCAAAAACTCGTTTAGCTAACTTTTGTGAAAACTATTCATTCATCTCTAGCATTGAACCTATGAAGGTTGAAGAAGCATTGGAAGATCCGGATTGGATAAACGCTATGCATGAAGAGCTACACAATTTTGAGAGAAACCAAGTTTGGACATTGGTTGAGAAGCCCGACAACAACCACAACATCATTGGTACCAAATGGGTGTTTCGCAACAAGCAGGATGAAGATGGACAAGTGGTTCGCAACAAAGCACGTCTCGTCGCCCAAGGATACACACAAGTCGAAGGTATGGACTATGGTGAGACATATGCTCCCGTTGCTAGACTTGAGTCCATTCGCATCTTACTTGCCTATGCCAATCACCATAACATCACCTTGTACCAAATGGACATTAAAAGTGCTTTTCTAAATGGTGAAATAGAGGAGGAAGTTTATGTCAAACAACCTCCCGGATTTGTCAATCCTAAGAAACCTAATCATGTTTACAAACTTCACAAAGCTCTTTATGGTCTTAAACAAGCTCCTAGAGCATGGTATAAATGCTTGACCAAGTTCCTTATTGCAAGTGGTTTCGAAATTGGTAAAATTGATTCTACTCTTTTTACTAAAAGGGTTAATGGAGAACTATTTGTATGCCAAATTTATGTCGATGATATCATATTTGGTTCAACTAACCCTCTCTTTAGTGAAAAGTTTGGAAAGCTAATGTCAGAGAAGTTTGAGATGTCTATGATGAGTGAACTCAAATTCTTTCTCGATTTGCAAATCAAGCAAACTAAGGAAGGTACATTTGTCTCTCAAACGAAGTACACCAAGGACCTATTCAAGAAGTTCAATAAGCAAGAATGCAAAGGTATGTCTACACCCATGCCTACTAGTGGACATAATGATTTGACCAAAGATGGTGAACCGGTTGATCAAAAGGTTTATCGCTCTATGATTGGTTCATTGTTATACCTATGTGCTTCACGTCCCGATATTATGCTAAGTGTGTGCATGTGTGCAAGATATCAAGCTGCCCCTAAAGAATGTCATCTTAAGGCCGTGAAATGGATAGTTAGATACTTAATTCATACACCAAATTTTGGCATTTGGTACCCTAAGAGGTCTTCTTTTGATCTTGTTGGCTATTCCGACTCGGATTATGCCAGAGACAAGGTTGATAGAAAGTCAACTTCGGGTACTTGTCAATTTCTTGGTAGATCCCTTGTGTCTTGGTCTTCCAAGAAACAAAACTCTGTATCCTTATCCACCGCCGAAGCTGAATACATTGCTGCTGGTTCATGTTGTGCTCAATTACTTTGGATGACCCAAACTCTTAAAGATTATGGGATCTATGTGAAACATGTTCCACTGCTTTGTGACAATGAAAGTGCTATCAAAATTGGTCATAATCCTGTACAACATTCTCGAACTAAGCATATTGAAGTTCGTCATCATTTCATTTGAGATCATGTTGCTAAGGGTGACATAAATCTTAAGCATGTTCACACTGATAAGCAATTACAGGATATATTCACTAAACCACTTGATGAGAGAGTGTTTTGCAGGTTGAGAGGAGAATTGAACATCATTGATGCTTCGAACTTGGAGTAGGAACTCCATTGGATACATGCAAGACATGAGCTTATGACTAATCCATGATATATCTCTTATGATGACTATCTTATGTCTTGGATATATTTGTACCTTGCATGTTGTCTAACCCATGTAGGTGCTTGGTTGAAACTAATTCCATGAGATTGCGACTCACTCACATCTTGAGAAATCTCTACATCACCAAGTCTCTACACAATGGTGGTTGAAGACAAGGAAGCACAAAGCCATTCAAACATATCCATTGACAAATTCTTTGTTGAGCCTCATGATTTTCACTTTTGGATACACAAGTGCTCTTCCTTGCAAGAACTAATCCATGTAGGTAGATGAACTCAAACTCCAAATGGTGCTCCAAACTCTTGATGGGCTACATCAACCATGACCACCCACACAAGTTCAACTACATGAGAAAGAACCACACCACCACCCAAGGTATGTTATTCCATCTTAGAGAAGCTTTACTCCGAGACATGAGTCAAAGCAACTCAACAAGATGTGAATACATCAAGATGCTTAAACAAAAATGGTAACCCCATTCTGAGCTTAAACGATGAGTATGACCTATGATCAAGTGTTCTCACTTGACTCCTAAGTCAATATACTCTAACATATGTGACTATGTCACCTCCCAACTCTAGATGAAGTTCTCTTGTGTTCTTTCTTTGTGTTATTGCATTTGTCTCATGCTTGTTTATCTGTTCCCTTCTCTTTTTGTCTAGTTCTTTCAGTTTCTTCTCTTTTCTCTTTGCTTTTGTTCTACATTTTCTGCATTTAATTCATTGCAAATCTTTGTGAGATCTTATTTGACTAGTGAGCTGAGCTGACAAGTGTTCTCTCTGTCATGAACTCGGTTTCACCGATTTGTAATTTTCGGTCCAACCGAATCCCTTCGGTACCACCAAAACATACCACTCGGTGCCACCGATTTCGCAACAGGAAAAACAGTTTGTCACATAATCTATATTTCTTCTGATCCAACTTCACTCAATGAATCTTGTCTCAATTTTATTCTTTGCTTTATGCTGAGTCTCAAGGACCAACCCTATTCGACGGATTCCAGAAAAACCTTCTTGGAAATTGATGTCAAAGGGGGAGAGAGAGATCACATCAAAGCCTATCTTCGGGGAGAGAGAGATCACATCAAAGCACTAAAGGGGGAGAGAAAGTCTCAATGATCCCAGACGTCCCAAATAATGTATTAAGGGGGAGAAAGAGATCTCTAGGGGTAGAGACAATACTCAAGGATCCCAGATGCTTGATGTTCAAGAGGAGAGATGTCACATGTCCTTTTAGGGGGGAAGACATATTCATTTGTATCTTTCAGCTCTGATTTTCTGTTCCCTATCTTCTCACAATATCCCATGAAAGATTCAGGGGGAGCAAGACACCCATGGGAAAGAAATCAGTCAAATTCATTGCATATCTTTACTCTTGGGGACATGTTGAATCCAATGTGGTACCTTGTACTCACTCTCTAACATGTCATCCCAGTCTTCGTATTCTTGTGGTTTCTTTTGTTTGCTCTAGCTAGTGAATGTACCTGTGTTATCTAACCTTGTTTGTGCAGGTTCATTCCATCCTAAGCCAAATTAAGACTACAAGGTAAGTGTATGCATCAAAATCATGAGTATGAGGAATTCTTGCCTATGTACATACTGTTTGCAAGAAGGACTCATGAGCATGAAGATATTTTCCTTAATAATCTTTTTCTCCGATGCATATGGCCAAGATACATGTAACACATTGCCTACTCTATCATGATTATGCTCTCACATGCTTCTATATTTCATATTCACATGATTGCATACATGTAGGGGGAGCCCATGTTTGTTACATGTCCTTCCAAAGCTTTACTTACTATTCTTTGTATCTTTATCTAAAGCTTTGATGTATGTTGCCATCAATTACCAAAAAGGGGGAGATTGAAAGCACAAGTGCTCCCTAGGTGGTTTTGATAATTGATGACAACATATCTCTTGTTGGACTAACGTTTTCATCTAGTATGTTTCACATAAGTTCAACAATGGAGTGGCATGGACTAAAGGGTGTGGGAAGGTCTCCAAGATACTAAGGACAAAGGATTGACTAAATCTTGAAGTTCAAGACTCTTCATTTTACATTTTAGTGATCCAAGATCACATTGAGTCCATAGGAAAAGCCAATACTATCAAGGAGGGATGAGGTGTTGCTTAATGTGCCTCTTGCTCAAGTGCTTAATGATATGCTCCAAAATCCTCAGCTACTTTCCCATATCCACAAATGACCAAAACCCTAAGCCAAACTCGGTCATACCGATTCTATCTATCCGGCGCCACCGAGTTTCACTTGTCATTTGCCACTGCCAAACCCTAGCAATTCGGTCTCACCGATGGGATCTCGGTCTCACCGAGATGGGCTTGCAAACTCTCTGTTACCTGTTGCAATATCTTCGGTCCAACCGAGATATGCAATCGGTCCCACCGAGTTTGCTTGGCCAACTCTCTGTTTCGCTTATTACCCAAATCGGTCCCACCGAGTTTGAGTAATCGGTCAAACCGAGTTTTGGATTTTCCCTAACCCTAGCACATCGGTCCCACCGAGTTGTTCCAATCGGTCCCACCGAAATTCCTAACGGTCACTAGGTTTACTATTTTGGTCCGACCGAGTTTTTTGATTTGGTCCCACCGAGATTGGTAAATTGTGTCTAATGGTTGGATTTTGTGTGGAGGCTATAAATACCCCTCCACCTCCTCTTCACTCGTGGAGAGAGCTATCAGAACACATACACCATTGCAACTCATATGTTCTGAGAGAGAACCACCTACTCATGTGTTGAGACCAAGATATTCCATTCCAACCATATGAATCTTGATCTCTAGCCTTCCCCAAGTTGCTTTCCACTCAAATCTTCTTTCCACCAGATCCAAATCCTATGAGAGAGAGTTGAGTGTTGGGGAGACTATCATTTGAAGCACAAGAGCAAGGAGTTCATCATCAACACACCATTTGTTACTTCTTGGAGAGTGGTGTCTCCTAGATTGGCTAGGTGTCACTTGGGAGCCTCCGACAAGATTGTGGAGTTGAACCAAGGAGTTTGTAAGGGCAAGGGGATCGCCTACTTCGTGAAGATCTACCGCTAGTGAGGCAAGTCCTTCGTGGGCGATGGCCATGGTTGAATAGACAAGGTTGCTTCTTCGTGGACCCTTCATGGGTGGAGCCCTTCGTGGACTCGCGCAACCGTTACCCTTCGTGGGTTGATGTCTCCATCAACGTGGATGTAGGATAGCACCACCTATCCGAACAACAGGAAAAACATCCGTGTCTCCGATCGCGTTTGAATTCTCCAAACCCTTCCCTTTACATTCTTGCAAGTTGCATGCTTTACTTTCCGCTGCCTATATACACTTTGCATACTTGCTTGATATGTATTGTGAGTGTTGAAATTATGATTAAACTCCACTCAAACTGAAAAAGCTTAAAAATTGTAACTTTGGCATGAAGTGTCTAATCACCCCCCTCTAGACACATATACTTTCGATCCTGCAGATGTACAAATCACATGACTGGTGACAAGAATCTATTGATGGATGCTCCATTATCTCCGTCGCATCTGAAGCATATCATCTTTGCTGACAAAGGCAAAAGTCAGGTATTGGGTCTAGGTAAGGTTGCGATCACAAAGGATCGACACATGGACAAAGTCGTGCTTGTCGAGTCCTTAGGATACAACCTCATGTCTGTCTCAATGCTTTACGATCTGGATATGGTTGTTGTCTTTGGCAAGTACCGTTGTGTTGTGGTTATGGAAGCTGCCAACTCCAAAGTCTTCGAAGGCTTTAGGAGAGGAGACCTCTATATTGTTGATTTCTCTACGGGACCACAACCAGCCGTGTGCCTACTTGCAAAAGCTTCAGAAGGCTAGCTCTGGCATCGACAACTTCGTCATGCAGGCATGAGGAATTTGCACATGCTTACAAAGAAGAAGCATGCCATTGGCATCGAGAATGTCAAATTCCTTAAGGATCACCCATGCGGAGCATATGAAGCTGGGAAGATGACAAAGGCTAAGCATCCAGCGAAGACTATCATGACCACTACTCGTCCATTTGAATTGCTTCACATGGATCTCTTCGGTCCTAGCAATTATTCTGCAATCTCAAATGAGGCATCTCAATATGGCTTTGTTATTCTTGATGATTACTCTCGATACACATGGGTACACATTGTTACTTACAAACATGAAGTGCAGGAAGTCTTCAAACGATTTTCCTCGAGGGCTTCAACCAACTTTGGTGTGAAGATCAAGCACATCAGAAGTGACAATGGAACTGAGTTCACGAATTCTGGCCTTGATAACTATCTTGATGAACTTGGTATTACTCATGAGTTATCTTCTCCTTATACTCCTCAGCAGAACTGTGTGATGGAGCGCAAGAACAGGACACTTGCTGAGATGGCTCGCACTATGCTCGATGAATACAAAACGCCCCGTCGTTTTTGGATTGAAGCAATTGATACGGCGTGCCACATCATCAACAGACTATATCTTCACAAATTCTCCAAGAAGACTGCCTATGAACTCCTCCTTGATAAGAAACCCAATATGAACCAGCACCTGAGGAAACTATCAAGTTCAAGGCTACTGAGGATGTCATTCCCACTAAAGAATCTGCTGAAGAATTCATTCCAGAACATGAAGAACGTCGAGCTAATGCACCTGAAGAAAATACTAAAGAAAATGGTGCTGAAGAAAATGCTGATCAAATTCCTCGATGGCAACTAGCTCATCCTCGCGTTGCGAAAGAAGTGCAAGTTGAAAAGATCATCAATGACATTAAAGCGCCAGGTCCTCTCACATGCTCAAAAGCTTCACATTTATCTAACTTTTGTGGGCACTATGCTTTTGTCTCTATCACAGATCCCACTAAGGTAGATGAAGCATTTCTGGAGCCTGGGTGGATTTAGGCCATGCAAGAAGAATTACATCAGTTCGAGCTCAACAACGTCTGGGAACTGGTCAAACGTCCAGATCCTCGCAGCCACAACATCATTGGCACAAAGTGGATCTACCGCAACAAGCAAGATGAAAATGGACTTGTGGTAAGGAATAAGGCACGGCTTGTAGCTCAAGGCTACACACAGGTTGAAGGAATTGATTTTGATGAAACTTTTGCACCTGTTGCTAGACTTGAGGCTATTCGCATATTACTTGCTTATGCTAACCATCATGATATCACTCTATATCAAATGGATGTCAAAAGTCCATTCCTCAATGGTAAGCTTGAGGAATTAGAATATGTTGCTCAACCCCCAGATTTTGAAGATCCAAAGAATCCTGACAAAGTCTTCAGACTCAACATGGCCCTCTATGGCCTCAAGCAGGCCCCTCGGGCGTGGTATGATACTTTGAAGGAATTCCTCATGAAGAAAGGCTTCAAACCCGGTTCACTCGACCCTACTCTTTTCACCAAATCTTATGATGGTGAATTGTTTGTGTGCCAAATATATGTTGATGATATTATCTTTGGTTGTACTGACCAACGTTATAGTGATGAATTTTCCTATATGATGAGTGAATAATATCAAATGTCTATGATGGGAGAGTTGAAATTATTCTTAGGTCTTAAAATTCGTCAACAACGCAATGGCATGTTCATATCTCAGGAGAAATACCTCAAGGATGAACTAAGGAAATTCGGCATGCAAGATTGCAAAGGCGTCAAAATTCCTATGCACACAAATGGCCATCTGTGCACTAGTGAAAATGGTATTGACTTCGATCATAAGGTATACCGCTCCATGATTGGTTCTTTATTGTACTTATGTGCATCTAGGCCAGATATAATGCTTAGTGTTTGCATGTGTGCCCGATTTCAAGCTACACCGAAGGAATCACACCATAAGGTTGTGAAGCATATTCTTCGATATCTAGCTCACACACCAACACTTGGATTATGCTACCCCAAGGGCTCGGTTTTTGATCTCATTGGATATTCTGACTCTGACTATGCTGGTGATCGTGTGGACCACAAGTCAATGTCTGGTACATGTCATTTCTTCGGACGATCTTTGGTGTGTTGGTCCTCAAAGAAACAGAACTGCGTATCACTATCTACTGTTGAAGCTGAGTACATTGCCGCTGGTTCTTGCTGTGCTCAACTGCTATGGATGAAGCAAACTCTCAAGGACTACGGCGTCAACATGAAGAATGTGCCTCTCTTCTGTCACAATGAGAGTGCCATCAAGATTTCTCACAACCCAGTTCAGCACTCGAAGACAAAGCACATTCAGATTCGTCATCATTTTCTTCGTGATCATGTGTTGAAGGGTGACATTTCTATTGAGCATGTGAAGACTGAAGAACAGTTAGCCGATATCTTCACAAAACCCTTGGATGAGAAGAGATTTAGCAAGTTGCGGTGTGAGCTAAATATCCTAGAATCGTCGAATGTTCTCTGAAAAGGACACTCATCCTAACACTTATGCAAAGTTGATGACTTAGATGTGCAACACATGAAGAAACGTTTTTCTTCAATCAATGAAGAATAACACTCTAAGTGTGAAGAAATTAACAAAGAATTTGATTCTCAGAACCCTACGACAATTGTACGCGGTGTCTGAAATCATCATTCTTATACGGTGGGTCACGCCACCACCAAAAGTTGAAATTCCTCAGTTGTTCAAATTCTTCAACTTTGCATTGTCTTCACTGTTTCCGTCGTTTTTTCATTATATATATATATATATAGGATAGCACTATTCTAATCATGGTATTAGAATAGTTATTTCGATCACACCGAGCCTACCCCAGATCCTCTCGGCCTCCCACCTCCCCCGACTGATGCGCACCACCCGCCCCAGATCGACTCGCCGCCCGCCCCGCCCGCACCCTGCCCCAACTGACACCGCCGCCACCGCGCCGCTCGCACTCCGCCCCAACCTGCCCGCCGCAACCGGCGCCGTCGCCCCCGCGTTGACCCAACCGGCGCCGCCGGGACCTAGAACCCCTGCATGCCGTCGTTCACCTCCCTCGCGGCCACCTCCACTCCTCCCCAACGGCCGACGCGTGACCCTCCTCCTCCACGGCCGGCGAGATTCCTCCACCCTCTGATCCAGCTGCCGCAGGGCCCCGGGATCCCCGTGTGTTGTTGCTGGGCCATGGATCCCCGGGCGCCGCCGCAGCGTCCTAGATCCCGAGCGCCGTCGCCGGTCCCTGGATTCCATCCGCTGCCGCTCATCCAGTGCCATGCGGAGGCTCCTCGTCCCGAACTCTACGCGGTCCCGGACTCCGACCACCATCCACCGGCATCGTTGGATCTCGAAGGTGCCTCCTCCTCCTCCCCCTTGTGCTTCACAGCCGCCGGCGACCTACCTCACACGTCGGGTCGAGACCCCTCCCGCGCAGTGCTGAGCACAACCGTGAATAAAAATCACCCTCTCCCTTTCCTCATTCTAAGTACAGTGATGGTACTATTCTATTTTTGAAGAATCACTGCATTTTGATTGATTTATGTTATAGTGTGTGTTCTGAAGTTCATGTTCTCAATATCGTGAAATTCAAAATACTATAACTGAGAAAAGTTCAGAAAATATTTCTGGTTCCTGGAAGTTCAGACATTCTGTTCGTGGAAAAAATCGCGTAGTGCTTCAAAATGAGGTTCTCTGGTGCGTAAATCATGATCATAGGAGAGGGAAAAAATAGTGGAATAAGAGTTGTGTGAGATGAACAACGTTTGACAATACAACTTTGTTGTTTCTTATTTTATTATCAATGAGGTTTTGTCAAACTTTGAACAGAGGATTAGGTTGTTTTGGCTCTTCCCTGTTGGTATGTTTCTCTACCAAAAAAATGCTACACACTTGTGTGTCTAAGTTGAGCACGCATATTAATTCCTGTGAAGGGAACGGTTGTTGCTGTGATGGTATACTATGAACAAAATGTTAAAGCATGGTGCAAACTCCATATATTTACTCCTAACTAGAAACCTCATAATACATATTGTTGGTTAATGGTTTCATACTTTCATGTGCGTATACTTGTGCTCAAAATATTTTCTTTATAAATGCAAAAAATATTTCGTGCACGCATTGAAAAAAGATATGATCTTTCTTGTTCTACATGAAATCTTATGAAGTTTGCTTCTCAATTAACTTCCATGTAACTTCAATTATTCATCCTAAACCTACCACCTTTGAGCTTGCCGGGAAAAATATGTAAGTGCAAATTTTCCATCTTGGCAGTGATTTGTAGTAGAACTTTCTGCTACTGCACACACTCGCAAATAGGACATTTTACAGGCCACCCGTCCCAACCTTCACCGTCGCCTGCATCCCTCCGGCGCTACCCCTCCCAGCCTACACCGCTGCATGCATCCCATGAAATCCTCAGCCCCCGGAGAGCCGCTTCCTGAACTTTCGGTTAAATCTAACCAGATCCCGGCGACGTCCTCCGCCCTGGCGACGTGAGCGCTCCCTTTCCCGGCTCCATGCATCCCTGCGCAATCCCCTCCCCTGGATCCTTGACGGGCTCCGGCGCCGCGTCAACGAACTCCAAGGTCGTCGCCTCACTCCACCATGAGCACCACTGCATCCCACCCCGCCACTGCACCCTGCCTTCCTCCCGCTCCCACTACTCCCAAATCGCCTCCACTCATCGTCATCGTTGCCCATGGTCGTGGAAGACTGCCACCTGTTTTGTTTGTGTTGTGAAGAACAAAACATAGTTGCCTGAAGATTTGGAGCAGTTCAAAGAATCTCACAATGGAAGGAATCATGTAGGAAAAAGTTGCTTTCACCCATCCCGGTGCTGCAGCAAATTCTGTTGATTGTGTGTCATCACAATTTTTTTATCTATCATGTGGTGCTACTTCTCTCTCTCTCCCTATCTCTCTCTCATTGATTCTAATCCAAAGTCGACAGTGCCCCCAAACATCTACTGTCGAAACAAGAAGTTCAAAAATAAAATAACAAGAAGTTCAACTTTTAAAAATAGAGGGCTTCAAAATTTCATAAAAAAGGATTAAGAAAATCAGATTCAAAATTCATAAAAAACTCATATATTTTCACGTATCCAAGAAAAGTTCAGATTAATAAATGCCAGAAGTTCACGTACTACACGGTGTGCATTTTGTATTAAAAAGAATTAAAAAGCAAAGTCCAAAAGTTTTTTTGTTATAAGTTCAAGTCCTTTGTCGGAGAAAGTTAAAAAAAATATTGTGAGAAAGGTTTGTACAAAAAAATATCATTTGTGTAACACTAACGAATGAACGAGAAAATTACAAATGAAAATACGACACAGAAGTTCAACATGAAAGTAGCAGGAAGTTCAACTACTATAGTGAATGAATTTCAGATGAAAAACTTTTAAATCGTTGCGAGTATGAAAAAACGATCAACACGAGAAAGTTGCGTGTTTAAATCAGCTTTCCACCGGTATATTACTTGCTCAATTCCGGTGAGTGGATGGAGAGCTACGGGCAAAAAAGCACGGGAAAAACAAAGTGAAGTTCAAGTAGACATGCCGAGAAGTTCAGGTTCTTCACATGGTGCATTTTCGAAGAATTTGTTTCGTGATAAAGGCACAACAAATGATATCGCCGTTTTTGAAATTACGTGAAAACAACTAAGAATCAGAGAAAACCATCAACATGAAAAAGTTTTGCATTTTTCTTAGCTTTTTAACGGTATATTATTTTTCCAATGATTTTTAATAAAAAACTAGGATTATATTCCCAAACTAGAAGTTCAAATTAAAAAATCAGAGAAGTCCAAATTAAAAAAGAGGAGCATTTCAAAAGATTTTGTAAAAACAGATTTCCCCCATTCTGTAAAAACTAGAAGTTCAAAATAAAATAACGGTGTGGTATCATTGTTTATAGAAAAAACCATTTTCCCTATTACTAACCAATAAAACTAAGAAGTTCAAATTTAAAAAATGGTGAAGTTTGATGTCTATAAAAAATTCAGATTTTTTACATTGTTAAAAGTAAAACCAAGAACTTCAAATTTTTAAAACAAGGAAGTTCAAAAAAAATCGATTTTCCTCGTTACTAAAGAATAAAACTATGAAGTTGAAATTAACATAACTGAGAAGTTCAAAGTTTGTAAAAACCTCACATTCTCGTTACTAAAGAATCAAACTAATAAGTTTGAATTAAAATAAGGGAACAACTAAAAAAGTATAAAAAGATTTTCCCCATTTTTTCAAAAACTAGGATTTTCCCCGATACTAAAGATTAAACCACGAAGTTCAAAAATAGAAAAAATACAAATTCGATGTTTATTTTAAAATCAAACACAATTCTTTATTCAACAAAATAAAATATGTGAAGTTCAAATTGAAATAACTGAGAAGTTCAAAGTATATAAAACCCTAGGATTTATAAGCTCAAAAAACAAAAAACAAAAAAATGTCGTTTTGGGCATTTTTTCCCTAATACTAAAGATAAAAATTAAGAAGTTCAATTCCAAAAACGGAGTAGTTAAATGTATGTAAAAAACTCAGGTGTCCTAGTCACTAGAGAATAAAACAAAGAAGTTCAATTGGAAAAAGCGGAAAAGTTTGATATTTATTTGAAAAATTGGACTTTTCCAGTTACTAAAGAATAAAACCAATTAGTTCAATTCCAAATAACGAAGAAGTTCGATGTTTCTAAAAAACCCTCCAATTTTCACATTTCTAAAAACACACAATGAAGTTCGAATAAAAAAGGTAGAGCGGTTCGATGTCTATAAAAAACTCAGATATTTTCATGTAATCGAGAGAAGTTCAGATTAATAACTGCGAGAAGTTGAAGTACTACACTATGTGTATTTTGTATGAAAAAAAGAATGAAAAAGCAAAGGCTAAAAGGTTTGTTTCTAGAAGTTCAAGTGCTCGGCCTGAGAAAGTTCAAAAATTCTTATGAGACAGGTTGAACAAAAATACGTGACAGAAGTTCAAGGTGAAACCAGCGGCATGTTCAACTACTACATGGAATGCGTTTCAGATAAGACTATAAAACTAGAAAACAAAAAGGTTAAAAGTTTTGTTGCAAGAAGTTCACGTGCTCCTCCGTTCATGACTCGGAATTTATATTGCAGGACATCTGACCTCCAATTACATATTTGAAAATGGCAAAAAATGACGTCTGACCTTCAATTGTGTGTAATTCAACATATACACAAAAATGTGACAAAAGTTCATAGAGAAAACAATGAGAAGTTCAAGTAGTGCAAGGAATGCATTTCATGTGAGAAAATAAAAGTGTAGAAAAATAAAAGCATAAAAGGTTTGTTGAAAGAAGTTCAAGTGCTCTGTCTAGAGAAGTTAAAAAATTCTTGCTAGAGAGGTTCACCTTGTATTTCCATGTTTATTTTTTTCCGTATAAAAATCGAATACAATTCTTTACTAAAAAATATAAAAAGGTGAAGTTCATATTGGAATAATAGAGAAGTTCGGAGTTTATTAAAACCTAGGATTTACCTGTTCAAAAAATAAAAATCACAACGCCATTTTTTGCACTTTTAAAAACAACTCATAAACAGAAAAAAAATGGTTCTCTCAAACCAGAGACAGGTTCACCGTGTATTTAGATGTCCAAAATACATAAAAAATATGTTGTTTTTCGTGTTTTAAAATAATTCTCTCAAACCAGAGAGAAGTTCAAAGTGATAATAAACAGAAGTTCACATACTACATGGTGTGTATTTCATATATGGAAAAAACAATAAAGTGAAACAGAGTAAAGTTCAAACAGACATGCCCCAGAAGTTCAACTACTTCACATAGTGCAAAAAATAGCACGTCAAAAACAGAGTGAGGTTCAAACAGACATGCCCGTGAAGTCCAACCACTTCACGCAGTGCGTTTCCATTTGCAATGAAGGCAGAAATCATGATCTCGTCATTTCTTTAATTTACTTCAAAACCACAGGAATATCATCTGTGTAAGTTCAAGTCCTCGATCGAAAAAGTTAAAAAAATATTGTGAGAGAGGTTTGTACAAAAAGAGTATCATTTGTGTAACACTAACGAAATGGATGAGAAAATTACAAAGGAAAATATGTCATAGAAGTTCAACATGAAAATAGAACGAAGTTGAACTACTATAGTGAATGAATTTGAGATGAAAAATTTTAAAAATCGTCGCGAGTATGAAAAGATGAGCAACACGGGAAAGTTGCATGTTTACAATAGCTTTCCATCGGCGTATCACTTGCTCAATTTCAGTGAGTGGATGGAGTGTTACGAGCAAGAAAATCACGTGAAAAAACAGAGTGAAGTTCAGGTACACGTGCCGAGAAGTTTAGGTTCTTCACGCGGTGCATTTTCGAAGAATCGGTTTCGCCATAGAGGCAGAACAAATGATCTCGCCGTTTTCGAAATTACTTGAAAACGGCTAAGAATCAGAGAAAACCATCAACATGAAAAAGTTTCGCATTTTCCGTAGCTTTTCAACGGTATATTATTTGCCCAATTCTGATAAAGTTTCTAGAGATTACGGCGAAAATACATTTTCACCATTTTTGAAACTAACTTAAAACCGTAAAGAATTGGGAGAAACAATACATACCAAAATGTTTCGCATTAGTTCAAGCTTTCCAACGCCATATCATTTGCTCCATTCGGATGCACGATTAAAAAATTAGCTCGAAAATACGGACTCGGTACGACTTGGACCATTTTCTAAATTACTCTTAAATCATTCAAAATTAGAAAAAAAAAACTTTCAACATGAAAAAGTAGCGCATTTTCATAAGCTTTACAACGCCATATCATATGCCTCCATTGGATTAGCCATTTAGAAATGACATCAAAAAAACGAACTCAGCTGTTCGGTTTATGAAATTTTACATTTTTTCAAATTACTCTTTAACAATAGGGAATCAGAGAAAACTTTCAACATGTGGAAGGAGCGGTTTTGCAGCAGCTTTCTAACGCCATATTATATGCCTCATTCCGATAAACGGTTTAGAAATGTGATCAAAAATACGATTCAAGTTTTTTGTGCGAAGAAAAAACGGTTTTCAAAATTGCTCTTAAACCGCTTATATTTTGCCAAAAATTTAAGTTGGGTCATGATATTGGTGTCCATAGCTTTCCAACGGTATATCGCAAGCCCCATTTGGGCAATGTTGGCGGAAGTTCAACCTAGTTCACAGGGAAGTTCAACGTACTACTAGCGGGGCAGGTCAGGTTGTGATCAGAATAGTGTTTATGTGTGTGTGTGTGTGTGTGTGTGTGTGTGTGTGTGTGCATGAGTTTATGTCCTCTACATCATTCACTTATGGCTACCTCTTCAAGTTGGTTTTTCTGCTAAGTGAATGTGATCGGACCCTTCCCCCTCTATGCTATACTCAACCCAATCTGTTCACAAATTCTTCATGTGCGTTCTATTTGAAACTCGTTCAAAATCTTCACTGTGTCCTTGTCAGCTGAAGAATTTGCGAACGGAACGTTAAAACTTATCTTATCCAAATTTTCGGCTTTGCCGCTCAAACTGTTTTGCATCCCACGATATACTTATCTACTCACCCACGATCTAACATGATCTCCACTTCTCAGTACGTGGGTGACACATGTCATGCGAATGAGAAGGGTCAGGGGCACGTTCGTCCAAATTCTTCGGGCGTATGGTTTTTCACCGTGGCTATAAATACTCCCCTTCCCTTCCTCACTTCCTTTACTCCGCTCGACTTCCTTTTCCAGCTCGAGATTCTCAAACCCTAGCGCCGCCGCTACTTCATCATCGCGGTGGGGAAGAGCTTCACTGCCTTGACCTCGTCACCGCCATACTCGCGCCGGCCGCGGAAATCATCACTCCGCCGCCGACGTAGCTGTCTTCCTCCGCTAAGTTAGGGCGTGGAAGATCCGCACTGACGAACTTCATACCTCCACACTCTAGTTTGTCGTGTTCTTCGCCCAGGGTAATTAAAAGTTACTTTTACTGCCCTCGTTGATTCATATGATTTTTATAAAATCCTCAAAGGTGTTTTTCTTCATATCTTCACACACTAAAACACCTCACATATCATCTGTTCTTGATTCGTTTCTCTAAGCTATGTTTTTCTTCAAGATTCCTCAACTGTGTGGATTTTTGATCTACACATCTCTGGAACCTAAGGCAAAGAACGCTTAATGAAATTCTTCAAGACTCGTCTGGTCAAATTCCTCAAACTTGTTCTTTTTTACAAAACCTTCTGAGAACGCATATGACCTCGCCAAATTCCTCGCAACTATGCTCTGTTCACAGGTACTCATGTCCGCTGCTGAATCACTAGGTTCTCATCAACTTAAGTCATTTGCAGCGTTCCTCGAAGAAAAGTTGCATGCTTCCTTAGAGAATTCAATTGTTCAAATTCCTCAACTGAAGAAAATGGCTGATGGTAAGAAGCCACAGAAAGGAGGAAAGTGGCATGAGGTCAACACAGCGTTTGAAATCCCTAATGACATATACAAAGATTACTGCACTCCTGATGAGGCCAAGTTTGGAAAAGAAGACAAAAATCAGCGCAAGGTGTGCATATAGAGGATAGAGAGGAGATGGGCTAGAGAGTGGAGGGAGTACAAATATGTCACTCCCAAATACATGAAGAAATTCGCACTCAATCCTCCATGCCCAAGACCTCCATTGGCACATGGCCAAATAGCTGATCCCACCAGCCTCAAGCGTGGTGGGGATTATCCAGATGAATGGGCCAAGTGCCAGGCCAAGTTGGCTAGACAAGCCAAAGAAGCTATGAGGAAATTCAACAAAGACTCTGCTGCCGCTGAGGCCTCTGTCAAGCCTAAGAAGGCCATGTCAAAGAAGCATGTGCACAAGCCAAGTGCTTCGCCTTCAATGCCCTCAAGGCCAAGTTCCTCAGCAATGCCCTCATGGCCAGAATCTTCAAATCCCTCAAGGCCAATTCCTCATGCTGCTCCTGATCCTCTCAAATCCTCAGCTTCTCAAAAGTCCTCAGCAGCTCCTCCAAAGTCCTCAGTTGCTCCAACAAATTCCTCTGCACCTGTGCATCTTGCCACGTGCCAAAGGACCACAGGCGTCTCAATTGCCTCAGGAGCTTCAGCTAGTTCCTCAGCTGCACCCAATTCTTTAATGGGACCCTCTCTGCTGAAGACAAAGGCCACTGCTGGACAAGGTCCTCGCCCCAGACCTCAGAAGAAACAGGTCGCCTTCCAAGTGTCGTCTGAAGAAGACGAGGCTGATGATGAAGAACTTGCTGAAATCATCAGAGATAGGCAAGTCAGGGCCGCTAGAGCCAAAGGCACAAATGTGCCACTGCTTTTGGATCCAAAGTTGATCCTCGAATACATTGATGTTTGGCACAAGGACCCCAACACTTCCATGCCTGACTTCAAGCTGACTCCTGGCCGAAGTCACATGCTGACCCACTTCATACAAGAAGGAAAATAGAAATATGAGAAGGCTAGGCAGATCAAGAAAGCGCGGTACAAGAAGGAGCGCTATCTAAAGAAAAACGTTATCTCTATGACAACTAAAGAACTTGTCACTGTTCAAACTAAGATCAAGAAACTCAGTGATGAATTTGACGCATACCGCGCTGATTGGCCTGGAGCCAAGGTTCGCTTTGTGAGACTTGCTGATAACTTCCCCTCAAATGTTGCAGCCCCAACGCAACAGGAAATTCCTCAGGCTGAAGCATTTTCTCAACCGACTGAAGAACATGCCAGCACCGCTGATGACTTTCAGGTTGCTGAAGAAAATGTGAGTTCCAGGGCTGATGACTGCATTCCAGCCGCTGAAGAAATTGCCAGGGCATCCACTAGTGGTGCGCCTGAAGAAAATGAAGAAGTCAGGGCAACTGCATCAGTTGTGCCTGAAGAAAATCACCAGATTCCTCTGCTCCTCTTGCGCCTACACCAACTCCGATCCTTCCATCTGCATTAGATGTGAAGAAGACCAAGGCTGCAGAGCATGCAGCTTTGAAGAAAAGGAAAGCATCAGCTACTTAAGATTCTTCAGCTCCGAAGAAAATGAAGTCTATGACAAGTTCGTTCAAAAATCCCATTGATGTTGTTCCGATCTCTACCATGCCATCAAAGGACCTTGTTCCTTTTGATGAAGAATATGTGATCCCTAGCGGATCTGATGAAGAAAATCCTTCTGCTGCCTCGTCAGAGGAGATGGATGAAGAAATTGAAGCGGATCAAATCCCTTCAACACCAGTTATTTCCTCGCATATGCCTCAGTTCACTGTTGAAGAGGCCAGCGTTGAAGAAATGGAAGATGAAGATGTGGACGTTGGCTGCTCCACACTAGTGATGAATGATGAATTCTGGGAAAGTCAGCATCCCAACTCTCCAATGTTCACACCTTTACAGCAAATACCTCAGTCCCCAGTACAAACTGTTCAAATGGGCTTTGAAGAAACTCACCCCACTTCATCTGTACGTGAAGAAATTCCAGCCACTAGTGCTGAAGAAACTGTTGCTGCTGAACATCTAAAGACGCAGACTACCACTGAAGAGGAACCAAAAATTCCTCAGCCTGAAGAACCTGAGATTGCGATTCCTGAGGTTTTGATGCAACTCACTGACACTCCTCTACCCAAGCCAAAGGATCCATTCTACAAGAAGCATAAATTCAAGGCTGATGAGTTGTTCAGCGAGCATGTATTCTTCACAGACTACAACCCCTATGACTCTGCTCGCATTAGGAAGAGGCGTTTCTGGACTGCCAGCCAGGCTAATTTCTATTCCTCAGTGTTATTCAACAAAAACAAAAGCTTCTACCATGAGCACATTCCGCGCGTGGATATGGAGTCTCTGCCATGCTTCATGCCAGTCCTCAGTGTTCTTCACGATGCTGGACTGTTAAATTTCTGCACTGACATCTGTGATTGGAATGAAGAACTCATTCTTCAATTTTATGTGACGCTGCACATCACAGGAGATTCTGAAGATGTGAATTCATGGGTACTGGACTGGATGTCTGAAAACACTCACTACACGGCACCAACTACTGAATTGCTTCATGCCTTACCACTCAGTCCTCCCCTTGAAGCTGCTCGTTGCGCCTACAATGAACCTGAGCTTACAAACCACTACATGCAAGTTTTGATGAAGCCTTTGAAGCCATGTTAGGCATCATGAACCAAATTCCTCATGAAGGAATTACTATATGTGCCCAGAACAGTCTATCGCATTCTGACGAGGACAATGAGTCCCATCAAAGGCCACGACTCATCTGATGAGGAAATTGTTGGCATCATGAAGAATCTGGTATTCAACATAGTTCATGGCATTCCTTTCAATTATCACGATTTCTTCATGAGGACTCTGGAAAATGTTGCACTTTCTCTGTTTGAGCTGAAGCCTTATGCACCCTAGATCATGAGATTCCTCAGGACAAGGACTTCCCTCAACTACAAAGCTGATTTTCAGAATCACCTCAGCTACTTTCCCCCGATTGAAGTCCTCAAGCGGACCTATTCCTTAGTTGACGAAAAGGGCAAGGCACCAGCTGTTATAGATGAAGGCATTCGTCCATTGGATGGTCGGTTTCGCAAAGCTGCATCTTATTCCACCAATGATGACTCTTCCACACATGACTCTGCCAATGCACCCAAGTCTACTCCTCAAGCCATTGCTCCTCGTGTGATGACTGACCGTGAGCTTCTGTTGAGTCTTCACCAGAAGGTGGATTGAAACCATAAATGGGTTAAGCGTCAGTTTGGTTCATTTCTTCACAACATGACTGCTACACACAATGCAGTGAAGAAAAACCATTACTACCTCCATGAAGTTTTCGGTCGCACCTGGGCCATTCTGTCACATCTGTATGGTGAAGAAGATCTCAAGAACATGGGTCTCAAGGAAGATTTTGACTGGTCTGCACCTCCTCCGAAGAAATTCAAGAAGGTCAAGGTTCCTTCCTTGGTGGCCAGCTCCTATTCTTCATCGCGCGACACCGATGAGCATAAAGACTTGGACGACACTACAGCAGGCCCTTCCATGACAAACGACCCCAACAACGCTGGTGCTCCTTCATCAACTTGATATTCTTCAGGGGCGTTATTCCTCATTTTCGATCCTTTTGGTCATTTGATGACAAAGGGGGAGAATTTTGAGTTAGTCTTCAAGCGGGTCTGTCTATATGGGCGTTTTTTTGCTAAGTTACAACTCTCGTTCTTCTGAAACTTTATTGGATCGATTTGTAAACTTAAACCCGATGGTGCTCTAATACTCTTGATGCTTTTTCTGCATGCTTATTCCTCATATATGTTAATGCACGCATGCTGAATTACATCAGTCACCATATTTCATCATGCATTTCAAATTCTTCACTATGATATGTCAAATGCGTGTATGAACTACAAGATATAGGGGGAGATCTCCATGATTCTACTCTTCAAGTGTGCAATGCTTCAAAAGCAAATTCCTCACCATGCACATATTCAGGGGGAGTGCTCCTAAATTTTGCAATCAAATTCCTCATTATCAGTATTTACACTTCATATGTTTATCCCCGTTGAAAACTTAACCTATATTGTCATCAGTCACCAAAAAGGAGGAGATTGTAAGTGCATCTAGTGCCCCTTAGTGATTTTGGTGTATTGAAGACTTATAGGTTAAGGGACTAATGTGTTTTTGAGTGTACACAGGTCAAGAAGTCTATGAGGAGTTTGATATTTACAGAAAAAGTCGACCCCTAAAAATGAAGTTCTTCGACTGAAGACTTTGATTTTCTGAAGACTTTCTGAAGACTTTGGAAGTGAAGAAATTGGTGTGACCTTGAAGACTTGGTATTCATTTGAGGAACATGAAGCGTGAAGGCTTTTGTTTTTGTAGTTTAATTTTCTCTTTATCGAGTCTTAGGAAACACCGTACTATTAAAGGGGGTCGAGGAAATACTAAGGAAAAATTTCCATGTGATGCTCAACTCAAAATCCTACACCTACCAATCCCTTCGAGTGAAGCCATTGGAAATCTCATACAGTTCAGTCATATTCTTCAGTGACAGAGACAGAGTTCTTATGTTCTCTGAGGAATTTGTTCTGACTGAGGAGTTAGGAATTTGCCAGTGTAGATTGCCTACACAGTGAGAAACATGATAGCCCTAAGGATTTTGCTACTCAAAATTCCGACCGTTGCTGTGCTATGCGCCAGCTGTCCCAAAATATCTACCCACCTAACGGTCATATCATTGAAGGGCATTTATGTCTTTTCATGTCGGGCTGCTCCCTAGGCTATAAATAGCCGCCCCCTACAACCACTAGCTAGTTGGCTGCTCCGAGAGAAACAGACACTTGTCATCTGAGAGCATCCCATCCTCCGAGGACTTTGAGCGAAAATCATCAAGTGATGAAAACCCAAACCCAAACACCTACAAACCCCAAGTGATTGAGCATCACTGAAGAGATTGATCCTGCGTGGATCTGATGCTTGTTACCTTTGAAGACTGTGCTTCTTCCAGACGATTAGGCGTCAAGGTCTAGAGCATCCAAGAGGAATTGTGGATTGCCGAGTGACCAAGTTTGTCAACGTTCGGAAGTCACCTGAAGACTTACCACGAGTGATTAGGCGAGGTCTGTGTGACCTTAGCTCAAGGAGAATACGGTGAGGACTGTGTGTCCGGGACTGGGTGTCCTCAGGTTTAAATACCTAGCCGCTCCATCCAGACATACAACTGAGACAGCAGTTGGAACTGGTCTACCAAATCATTGTCTTCACCAAGCTTACTGGTTCTATTTCCTCAACTCTTTCATTTCCTCATTACTGTGTTGAGTGCTTGTTCATATCTGTGCTTGAAGACTTTGACTAAAGACTTTCCCAAATTCCTCAGTTCAATTTCTTCAGTCTGTTTGTCTTCATCTTGTGTTATCATGTGCTTACGCTCTCTGTACTTTGTGCTTGTCTTCATTTCATCATGATGACTATGCTTGTGTTCTGTTATGTTTACTTTTGAGTACTTATTCCGCTGCTAGTGGTTCTTCGCCAAGGAATTTCCTCACCTACAAATTCCTCAATGAAGAATTCATAAAAATTGCCTATTCACCCCCCCCCCTCTAGTCGATATAACGCACTTTCAAAATGGCAAAGCAAATAACTAAGTATTGGAAGATTAATATGATGAAAGATAGTGCTACCTGTTGAGCACTGTGTTGGTCTTCCCTTGAAGAGGAAAGGGTGATGCAGCAAAGTAACGTAAGTATTTCCCTTAGTTTTTAGAACCAAGGTATCAATCCAGTAGGAGGCTACACGCGAGTCCCTCGCACCTACACAAAACAAATAAATCCTCGCAACCAACGCGATAAGGGGTTGTCAATCCCTACACGGTCATTTACGAGAGTGAGATCTGATAGATATGATAAGATAATATTTTTGGTATTTTTATGATAAAGATGCAATGTAAAATAAAAGGCAATGAAAATAACTAAGTGTTGGAAGATTAATATGATGGAAGATAGACCCGGGGGCCATAGGTTTCACTAGTGGCTTCTCTCAAGAGCATAAGTATTTTACGGTGGGTGAACAAATTACTGTTGAGCAATTGACAGAATTGAGCATAGTTATGAGAATATCTAGGTATGATCATGTATATAGGCATCATGTCCGAGACAAGTAGACCGACTCCCGCCTGCATCTACTACTATTACTCCACACATCGACCGCTATCCAGCATGCATCTAGATTATTAAGTTTATAAGAACAGAGTAACGCTTTAAGCAAGATGACATGATGTAGAGGGATAAACTCATGCAATATGATAAAAAAACCATCTTGTTATCCTCGATGGCAACAGTACAATACGTGCCTTGATGCCCCTACTGTCACTGGGAAAGGACACCGCAAGATTGAACCCAAAGCTAAGCACTTCTCCCATTGCAAGAAAGATTAATCTACTAGGCCAAACCAATCTGATAATTCGAAGAGACTTGCAAAGATAACCAATCATACATAAAAGAATTCAGAAGATCCAAATATTGTCCATAGATAAACTTGATCATAAACCCACAATTCTTCGGTCTCAGCAAACACACCACAAAAGAAGATTAGATTGAATAGATCTCCACGAGAGAGGGGGAGAACATTGTATTAAGATCCAAAAAGAGAGAAGAAGCCATCTAACTAATAACTATGGACCCGAAGGTCTGAGGTAAACTACTCACACATCATCAGAGAGGCTATGGTGTTGATGTAGAAGCCCTCCGTGATCGATGCCCCCTCCGGCGGAGCTCCGGAACAGGCCCCAAGATGGGATCTCGTGGACACAGAAAGTTACGGCGGTGGAAATAGGGTTTTGGCTCCATCTCTGATCGTTTGGGGGTACGTAGGTATATATAGGAGGAAGGAGTACATCGGTGGAGCAACAGGGGGGCCACGAGGGTGGAGGGCGTGCCTGGGGGGGTAGGCGCGCCCCCCTACCTTGTGGCTTCCCTGTTGGTTGCTTGACATAGGGTCCAAGTCTCTTGGATCATGTTCGTTCCGAAAATCACGTTCCCGAAGGTTTCATTCCGTTTGGACTCCGTTTGATATTCTTTTTCTGTGAAACTCTGAAATAGGCAAAAAACAGCAATTCTGGGCTGGACCTCCGGTTAATAGGTTAGTCCCAAAAATAATATAAAAGTGAATAATAAAGCCCAATAATGTCCAAAACAGAAGATAATATAGCATGGAGCAATCAAAAATTATAGATACGTTGGAGACGTATCAAGCATCCCCAAGCTTAATTCCTGCTCGTCCTCGAGTAGGTAAATGATAAAAACAGAATTTTTGGTGTGGAATGCTACTAGGCATAATTTCAATGTAATTCTTCTTAATTGTGGCATGAATATTCAGATCCGAAAGATTCAAGATAAAAGTTTAATATTGACATAGAAATAATAATACTTCAAGCATACTAACTAAGCAATTATGTCTTCTCAAAATGACATGGCCAAAGAAAGTTCATCCCTACAAAATCATATAGTTTAGTCATGCTCCATTTTCGTCACACAAGAATGCTCTCATCATGCACAACCCCTATGACAAGCCAAGCAATTGTTTCATACTTTAGTAATCTCAAACTTTATAGACCTTCACGCAATACATGACCGTGAGCCATGGATATAGCACTATGTGTGGAATAGAGTATAATGATGGGGGTTATATGGAGAAGACAAAAAAGGAGAAAGTCTCACATCAACAAGGCTAATCAATGAGCTATGGAGATGCCCATCGATTGGTGTTAATGCAAGGGGTAGGGATTGCCATGCAACGGATGCACTAGAGCTATAAATGTATGAAAGCTCAACAAAAGAAACTAGTGGGTGTGCATCCAACTTGCTTGCTCATGAAGACCTAGGGCACTTGAGGAGGCCCATTGTTGGAATATACAAGCCAAGTTCTATAATGAAAAATTCCCACTAGTATATGAAAGTGACAAAACAAGAGACTCTCTATCATGAAGATCATGGTGCTACTTTGAAGCACAAGTGTGGAAAAAAGGATAGTAGCATTGTCCCTTTTATTTTTTTTTCTTTTTTTGGGCCTTCTTTTTTTTATTTGGCCTTTCTCTTCTTTTATTGGGACAATGCTCTATTAAATGATGATCATCACACTTGTATTTATTTACAACTCAATGATTACAACTCGATACTAGAACAAGGTATGACTCTATATGAATGCCTCCGGCGGTGTACCGGGATATGCAATGAACCAAGAGTGACATGTATGAAAGAATTATGAACAGTGGCTTTGCCACAAATACTATGTCAACTACATGATCATGCTAAACAATATTACAATGATGAACGTGTCATGATAAACTGGGTGGTGGAAAGTTGCATGGCAATATATCTCGGAATGGCTATGGAAATGCCATAATAGGTAGGTATGGTGGCTGTTTTGAGGAAGATATAAGGAGGTTTATGTGTGAAAGAGCGTATCATATCACGGGATTTGGATGCACCGGCAAAGTTTGCACCAACTCTCAATGTGAGAAAGGGCAATGCACGGTACCGAAGAGGCTAGCAATGATGGAAAGGTGAGAGTATGTATAATCCATGGACTCAACATTAGTCATAAAGAACTCACATACTTATTGTAAAAATCTACAAGTCATCAAAAACCAAGCACTACGCGCATGCTCCTAGGGGATAGATTGGTAGGAAAAGACCATCGCTCGTCCCCGACTGCCACTCATAAGGAGGACAATCAAAGAACACCTCATGTTTCAAATTTGTTACATGACGTTTACCATACGTGCATGCTACGGGACTTGCAAATTTCAACACAAGTATTTCTCAAATTCACAACTACTCAACTAGCACAACTTTAATATCAATACCTCCATATATCAAAACAATCATCAAGGATCAAACTTCTCTTAGTATTCAAAACACTCATAAGAAAGTTTTTACTAATCTTGAATACCTAGCATATTAGGATTATTTAAGCAAATTACCATGCTATTTAAGACTCTCAAAATAATCTAAGTGAAGCATGAGAGATCAATAGTTTCTATAAAACAAATCCATCACCGTGCTCTAAAAGATATAAGTGAAGTACTAGAGCAAAACTATATAACTCAAAAGATATAAGTGAAGCACATAGATTATTCTAATAATTTCTGAATCATGTGTGTTTCTCTCAAAAGATGTGTACAGCAAAGATGATTGTGGTAAACTAAAAAGAAAAGATTCAAATCATACAAGACGCTCCAAGCAAAACACATATCATGTGGTGAATAAAAATATAGCTCCAAGTAAAGTTACCGATGGAAGTAGACGAAAGAGGGGATGCCTTCCGGGGCATCCCCAAGCTTTGGATTTTTGGTTTCCTTAGATTAACTTGCGGGTGCCATGGGCATCCCCAATCTTAGGCTCTTGCCACTCCTTGTTCCATATCCATCAAATCCTTACCCAAAACTTGAAAACTTCACAACACAAAACTTAAAGTAGAAAATCTCGTGAGCTTCGTTAGCGAAAGAAAACAAAACACCACTTCAAGGTACTGTAATGAACTCATTCTTTATTTATATTGGTGTTAAACCTACTGTATTCCAACTTCTATATGGTTTATAATATATTTTACAAGCCATAGATTCATCAAAATAAGCAAACAACACACGAAAAGCAGAATCTGTCAAAACAGAACAGTCTGTAGTAATCTGTAGCTAGCGCAAGATCTGGAACCCCAAAAATTCTAAAATATATTTCTGGACGTGAGTAATTTATATATTAATTATCTGCAAAAACAATTAACTAAATATCGCTTTCCAAATAAAAATGGCAGCAGTTCTTGTGAGCGCTAATGTTTCTTTTTTTACAGCAAGATTAACAAGACTTTCCCCAAGTCTTCCCAACGGTTCTACTTGGCAAAAACACTAATTAAACACAAAAAACACAACCAAAACAGAGGCTAGATAAATTATTTATTACTAAAAATGAGCAAAAATTTAGTAATAAAAATAAAATTGGGTTGCCTCCCAACAAGCGCTATCGTTTAACGCCCCTAGCTAGGCATAAAAAGCAAGGATAGATCTAGGTATTGCCATCTTTGGTAGGTAATTCTTCAATGAGGCATCTACCATCCTTAGGAATTTATTTCTTTTTATTGATTATAAAAATTTTAGGCACAAGATGGAAAAATTCATTTGTAATAAATGGTTCCGTACTGATAGCAAAAAGATTGGGATGAATACTTATAGATTTGAGATCCGTAGTTTCCTTACTAGAGGATTCACCCTTATTTTTGGGAACATACATAAGCTTGGCAATTTTAGTGGGAGGACTTGGAGTATTCTTTACAGAAGAAAAAGTGGTTCCCAAGATGGTAATAATATCCTCAAGTTTATTGATTCTAGTGGAATCCTGATTTATTTTCTCATTAACTATAGGTTCCTTTTCTTTAATATTTTTCAAAGTGACTCCTACTTTAGATCCATATTGAGTGATTCGGTTGTGGATCTTTTTATTCAAATTTTCAATTAACTCTACAGTAGCAACCTTATTATCAATAATTTCAAGTCTTTGCATTACATGCTCCAAAGTTAACATAGTTCCATTAACCAAAAGAGGTGGTGAGCCAAACAAATCTATCATATCATTATAAGAATCAAAAGTATGGCTACCCAAGAAGTTCCCTCCGGTAATGGTATCAAGGATATATCTGTACCAAGGAATAGCGCCTACATAAAAATTGGGAAGAAGAACGGAAGTAGATTGCTTCCTGGTAGATCTATTTTGAGCATTGCAAATTCTATACCAGGCGTCTTTTAGATTTTCTCCCTCCCTTTGCTTAAAATTTAGAACTTCAATCTCAGGAGACAACGGAGAAGATAGAGGACTCGCCATAACGACAAGCGAACGGAAAAGAGAGGGCGAATAAAACGGCAGGGGTGAAGTGGGGGAGAGGAAAATGAGAGGCAAATGGCAAATAATGTAATGCGGGAGATAAGGGTTGTGATGGGTACTTGGTATGTTGCCTTTTGTGTAGACCTCCCCGGCAACAGCGCCAGAAATCCTTCTTGCTACCTCTTGAGCATTGCGTTGGTTTTCCCTTGAAGAGGAAAGGGTGATGCAGCAAAGTACCGTAAGTATTTCCCTCAATTTTTGAGAACCAAGGTATCAATCCAGTAGGAGGCTACACGCGAGTCCCTCGCACCTACACAAAACAAATAAATCCTCGCAACCAACGCGATAAGGGGTTGTCAATCCCTACACGGTCATTTACGAGAGTGAGATCTGATAGATATGATAAGATAATATTTTTGGTATTTTTATGATAAAGATGCAAAGTAAAATAAAAGGAAATGAAAATAACTAAGTGTTGGAAGATTAATATGATGGAAGATAGACCCAGGGGCCATAGGTTTCACTAGTGGCTTCTCTCAAGAGCATAACTATTTTACGGTGGGTGAACAAATTACTGTTGAGCAATTGACAGAATTGAGCATAGTTATGAAAATATCTAGGTATGATCATGTATATAGGCATCACGTCCGAGACAAGTAGACCGACTCCTGCCTGCATCTACTACTATTACTCCACACATCGACCGCTATCCAGCATGCATCTAGAGTATTAAGTTCATAAGAACAGAGTAACGCTTTAAGCAAGATGACATGATGTAGAGGGATAAATTCATGCAATATGATAAAAACCCCATCTTGTTATCCTCGATGGCAACAATACAATACGTGCCTTGCTGCCCCTACTGTCACTGGGAAAGGACACCGCAAGCTTGAACCCAAAGCTAAGCACTTCTCCCATTGCAAGAAAGATCAATCTAGTAGGACAAACCAAACTGATAATTCGAAGAGGCTTGCAAAGATAAGCAATCATACATACAAGAATTCATAAGCTCCAAATATTGTTCATAGATAAACTTGATCATAAACCCACAATTCATCGGTCTCAATAAACACACCGCAAAAGAATATTGCATCGAATAGATCTCCACGAGAGAGGGGGAGAACATTGTATTGAGATCCAAAAAGAGAGAAGAAGCCATCTAGCTAATAACTATGGACCCGAAGGTCTGAGGTAAACTACTCACACATCATCGGAGAGGCTATGGTGTTGATGTAGAAGCCCTCCGTGATTGATGCCCCCTCCAGCGGAGCTCCGGAACAAGCCCCAAGATGGCATCTCGTGGATAAAGAAAGTTACGACAGTGGAATTAGGGTTTTGGCTCTGTCTCTGATCGTTTGGGGGTATGTAGGTATATATAGGAGGAAGGAGTACGTCGGTGGAGCAACAGGGAGGCAACGAGGGTGGAGGGCGCGCCTGGGGGGGGGGGGGGGGTAGGCGCGCCCCCCTACCTCGTGGCTTCCCTATTGGTTGCTTGACGTAGGGTCCAAGTCTCCTGGATCATGTTCGTTCCGAAAATAATGTTCCCGAAGGTTTCATTCCGTTTGGACTCCGTTTGATATTATTTTTCTGCGAAACTCTAAAATAGGCAAAAATAGCAATTCTGGGCTGGGCTCAGGTTAATATGTTAGTCCCAAAAATAATATAATAATGCATAATAAAGCCCAATAATGTCCAAAACAGAAGATAATATAGCATGGAGCAATCAAAAATTATATATACGTTGGAGACGTATCAGATAGACCCGGGGGCCATAGGTTTTTCTAGTGGCTTCTCTCAAGAGCATAAGTATTATGGTGGGTAAACGAATTACTGTCGAGCAATTGATAGAATTGAGCATAGTTATGAGAATACCTAGGTATGATCATGTATATAGGCATCTTATGTGAGACAAGTAGACCAACTCTTGCCTGCATCTACTACTACTACTGCACACATCGACCGCTATCCAGCATGCATCTGGAGTATAAGTTCAAGAGAACATAGTAATGCTTTAAGGAAGATGACATGATGTAGAGGGATAAACTCATGCAATATGATATAAACCCCATCATTTTATCCTTGATGGCAGCAATACAATACATATCGGTTCCCTTTATGTCACTGGGATCGAACACCGCAAGATTGAACCCAAAGCTAAGCACTTCTCCCATTGCAAGAAAGATCAATCTAGTAGGCCAAACCAAACTGATAATTCGAAGAGACTTGCAAAGATAAACCAATCATACATAAAAGAATTCAGAGGAGAATCAAATATTGTTCATAGATAATCTGGATCATAAACCCACAATTCATCGGATCTCGACAAACACACCGCAAAAGAAGATTACATCGAATAGATCTCCAAAAAATCGAGGAGAACTTTGTATTGAGATCCAAAGAGAGAGAAGAAGCCATCTAGCTAATAACTATGGACCCGTAGGTCTGAAATAAACTACTCACAAATCATCGGAGAGGCCATGGAGTTGATGTAGAGGCCCTCCGTGATTAATGCCCCCCTTCAGTGGAGCTCTGGGAAAGGCCCGAAGATGGGATCTCTCGAGTACAGAAGGTTGCGGCGGTGGAATTAGGTTTTCATGGTGCTCCTGGATGTTTGGGGGGTACGTGGACTTATATAGGAGGAAGAAGTATGTCGGTGGAGCAACGGAGGGCCCACGAGGGTGGAGGGCGCGCCCCCCTGCCTCGTGCCTTCCCCCCTTGTTTCTTGACGGCCACTCCAAGTCACCTGGATCACGTTTGTTGAGAAAATCACGTTCCCGAAGGTTTCATTCCGTTTGGACTCCGTTTGATATTCCTTTTCTTCGAAACCCTAAAATAGGCAAAAAAACAGAAATTTGGGTTGGGCCTCCGATTAGTAGGTTAGTCCCAAAAAATGATATGAAAGTGTAAAATAAAGCCCATTAACATCCAAAATAGATAATATAATAGCATGGAGCAATCAAAAATTATAGATACGTTGGAGACGTATCAAGCATCCCCAAGCTTAATTCCTGCTCGTCCTCGAGTAGGTAAATGATAAAAGAAGAATTTTTGATGTGGAATGCTTTCTAACATATTTCTCAATGTAATTTTTCTTTATTATGGCATGAATGTTCAGACCCGAAAGATTCAAGATAAAAGTTTAATAATGACATAAAAATAATAATACATCAAGCATACTAACTAAGCAATTATGTCTTCTCAAAATAACATGGCCAAAGAAAGTTATCCCTACAAAATCATATAGTCTGGCTATGCTCTATCTTCACCACACAAAATATTTAAATCATGCACAACCCCGATGAAAAGCCAAGAAATTGTTTCATACTTTTTATGTTTTCAAACTTTTTCAATCTTCACGCAATATATGAGCGTGAGCCATGGATATAGCACTATGGTGGAATAGAATGGTGGTTGTGGAGAAGACAAAAAGGGGAAGATAGTCTCACACCGACTAGGCATATCAACGGGCTATGGAGATGCCCATCAATAGATATCAATGTGAGTGAGTAGGGATTGCCATGCAACGGATGCACTAGAGCTATAAGTGTATGAAAGCTCAACAAAAGAAACTAAGTGGGTGTGCATCCAACTTGCTTTCTCACGAAGACCTAGGGCAATTTTGAGGAAGCCCATCATTGGAATATACAAGCCAAGTTTTATAATGAAAAATTCCCACTAGTATATGAAAATGATATCATAGGAGACTCTCTATATGAAGAACATGGTGCTACTTTGAAGCACAAGTGTGGAAAAAGGACAGTAACATTGTCCCTTCTCTCTTTTTCTCTCATTGTTTTTATTTGGGCCTTCTTTCTTTTTTTTTCTTTTGGCCTCTTTTTTTCGTCTGGAGTCTCATCCCGACTTGTGGGGGAATCATAGTCTCCATCATCATTTCCTCACTTGGGAAAATGCCCTAATAATGATGATCATCACACTTTATTTACTTACAACTCAAGAATTACAACTCAATACTTAGAACAAAATATGACTCTATGTGAATGCCTCCGGCGGTGTACCGGGATGTGCATTGATGCATGAGTGACATGTATGAAAGAATTATGAACGGTGTCTTTGCCACGAATACGATGTCAACTACATGATCATGCAAGCAATATGACAATGATGAAGCGTGTCATAATAACGGAACGATGGAAAGTTGGATGGCAATATATCTCGGAATGGCTATGGAAATTCCATAATAGGTAGGTATGGTGGCTGTTTTGAGGAATATATATGGTGCCGACGAAAGTTGCGCGATACTAGAGAGGCTAGCAATGGTGGAAGGGTGAGAGTGCGTATAATCCATGGACTCAACATTAGTCATAAAGAACTCACATACTTATTGCAAAAATCTACAAGTTATCAAAGCAAAGTATTACGTGCATGCTCCTAGGGGGATAGATTGGTAGGAAAAGACCATCGCTCGTCCCCGACCGCCACTCATAAGGAAGACAATCAATAAACAATTCATGCTCCGACTTCATCACATTACAGTTCACCATACGTGCATGCTACGGGAATCACAAACTTCAACACAAGTATTTCTCAAATTCATAACTACTCAACTAGCATGACTCTAATATCACCATCTCCATATCTCAAAACAATTATCAAGTATCAAACTTCTCGTAGTATTCAATGCACTTATCTGAAAGTTTTATTATTGCCATGTTGTTCTAAAGGACTCTCAAAATAATATAAGTGAAGCATTAGAGAACAATAGTTTCTATAAAACAAATCCACCACCATGCTCTAAAAGATTTAAGTGAAGCACTAGAGCAAAAACTATATAGTTCAAAAGATATAAGTGAAGCACATAGAGTATTCTAATAAATTTCAAATTGTGTGAGTCTCTCTCAAAAGGTGCGTACAGCAAGGATGATTGTGGTAAACTAAAAAGCAAAGACTCAAATCGTACAAGACGCTCCAAGCAAAACACATATCATGTGGTGAATAAAAATATATCTCCAAGTAAAGTTACCGATAGACGAAGACGAAAGAGGGGATGCCTTCCGGGGCATCCCCAAGCTTAGGCTTCCTGGTGTCCTTGAATTTTACCTTGGGGTGCCATGGGCATCCCCAAGCTTAGTCTCTTGCCACTCTTTGTTCCATAATCCATCAAATCTTTACCCAAAACTTGAAAACTTCACAACACAAAACTCAAAATAGAAAATCTCGTGAGCTCCGTTAGCAAAAGAAAACAAAACACCACTTAAAGGTACTGTAATGAACTCATTCTTTATTTATATTGGTGTTAAACCTACTTTATTAAAACTTCTCCATGGTTTATAAACTCTTTTAATCGACATAGATTCATCAAAATAAGCAAACAACACAAGAAAAACAAAACCTGTCAAAAACAGAACAGTCTGTAGTAATATGTAGCTAACGCAAGTTCTGGAACCCCAAAAATTCTAAAATAAATTTCTGGACGTGAGGAATTTATCTATTAATCATCTGAAAAAATAATTAACTAAATATCACCTTCCAAATAAAAATGGCAACAGTTCTTGTGAGCTCTAAAGTTTCTGTTTTCTACAGCAAGATCAAAAAGACTTTCCCCAAGTCTTCCCAACGGTTCTACATAGCACAAACACTAATTAAACACAAAAAACACAACCAAAAAAGAGGATAGATAAATTATTTATTACTAAATAGGAGCAAAAATCAAGGAATAAAAATAAAATTGGGTTGCCTCCCAACAAGCGCTATCGTTTAACGCCCCTAGCTAGGCATAAAAGCGAAGATAGATCTAGGTATTGCCATCTTTGGTTTTAGGGAAGAAAAGAACAAACTTATTATCTATGTCATTAATCTTTCTATTTTGATAAAGCACATGGTTGTTAATGGCATAAGAAAGATTAAGCATTTTACAGAAATTTGCATCTAAGCTAGCTTTCATCTCTTTGATAGATTCATTCTGGTAGGAGAGCAAAAGAGATGTGGATTCAACCCTCTCATTCATGGGGTGCCCAAATATGGTTTTCATCTTTTCATAAGTATCTACGGCATCCCCTTCAAGAAAACCTTCTTCAAAAATAGAATCTAGGACATGCTTAAACGAAGAAGGTAACGCAACATACAAGCTCTTTAGGTAAATTTCAATTTGGTATTGGGGCACATAGCTGGCCCGGATCCTTAATAGTCTATCCCAAGCATATTTCAAAGATTCATCGAGTAAATAACAAAAAATTCTAGAATCATCTTCTTCAAAATTATTAAGATTCTCATTGATAACTTCAGCAGGTCTTTCCATAGCATCATTTTTTATGAGCTTAGAGAGAATAGAAGGATTGTCAAAAGTACTAAAACTAGGGAGAGAACCCCCAACCCTTTTTGATTCCGACATGGCGAAAGAAAGGAGAGCGGAAAAGAGAGGGAGAGAGGAAGAGAGGGCGAATAAAACAGCAAGGGTGAAGTTGGGGAGAGGAAAATGAGAGGTAAATGGCAAATAATGTAATGCGAGGGGTAAGAGTTTGTGATGGGTACTTGGTATATTTTGACATGGTAATGGAGCCAGAAATGACTCGTTGTAGGAGTCAAATCTTGACTTGACTTAGCGAGAATCTACCCGGCAACGGCGCCAGAAATCCTTCTTGCTACCTCTTGAGCACTGCGTTGGTTTTCTCTTGAAGAGGAAAGGGTGATGCAGCAAAGTAGCATAAGTATTTCCCTCCGTTTTTGAGAACCAAGGTATCAATCTAGTAGGAGATCACGCTCAAGTCCCACGCACCTACACAAACAAATAAGAACCTCGCAACCAACGCGATAGAGGGGTTGTCAAGCCCGTCTCGGTCACTTACGAGAGTGGGATCTGATAGATATGATAAGAAAATATTTTGGTATTTTTATGATAAGGAGAAATAAAGATGCAAAGAAAAATAAATGGCAAAGGAAATAACTAAGTATTGGAAGATTAATATGATGAAAGATAGACCCGGGGGCCATAGGTTTCACTAGTGGCTTCTCTCAAGAGCACAAGTATTATGGTGGGTAAAAGAATTACTGTCGAGCAATTGATAGAATTGAGCATAGTTATGAGAATATCTAGGTATGATCATGTATATAGGCATCACGTCCGAGACAAGTAGACCGACTCCTACCTGCATCTACTACTAGTACTCCACACATCGACCGCTATCCAGCATGCATCTAGAGTATTAAGTTCAAGAGAACAGGGTAATGCTTTAAGGAAGATGACATGATGTAGAGGGATAAACTCATGCAATATGATATAAACCACATATTTTTATCCTCGATGGCAACAATACAATATGTATCAGTTCCCTTTCTGTCACTGGGATCGAACACCGCAAGATTGAACCCAAAGCTAATCACTTCTCCCATTGCAAGAAAGATAAATCTAGTAGGCCAAACCAAACTGATAATTCAAAGAGACTTGCAAAGATAAACCAATCATACATAAAAGAATTCAGAGGAGAATCAAATATTGTTCATAGATAACCTGGATCATAAACCCACAATTCATCGAATCTCGACAAACACACCGCGAAAGAATATTACATCAAATAGATCTCCAAGAAAATCGAGGAGAACTTTGTATTGAGATCCAAAGAGAGAGAAGAAGACATCTAGCTAATAACTATGGACCCGTAAGTCTGAGGTAAACTACTCACACATCATCGGAGAGGCCATGGAGTTGATGTAGAGGCCCTCCGTGATCAATGCCCCCTCCGGTGGAGCTCCGGAAAAGGCCGCGAGATGGGATCTCTCGAGTATAGAAGGTTGCGGCGGTGGAATTAGGTTTTCGTGGTGCTCCTGGATGTTTGGGGGGTATTTGGACTTATATAGGAGGAAGAAGTATGTGGGTGGAGCAATGGAGGGCCCATGAGGGTGGAGGGCGCGCCCCCTGCCTCGTGCCTTCCTCCCTTGTTTCTTGAGGGCTACTCCAAGTCCCATGGATCATGTTTGTTGAGAAAATCACGTTCCCGAAGGTTTCATTCCATTTGGACTCCGTTCGATATCCCTTTTCTTTGAAACCCTAAAATAGTCAAAAATACAGAAATTTGGGTTGGGCCTCCGATTAGTAGGTTAGTCCCAAAAATGATATAAAAGTGTAAAATAAAGCCCATTAACATCCAAAATAGATAATATAATAGCATGGAGCAATCAAAAATTATAGATACGTTGGAAACGTATCAGTGCCCCAAAGTTTCTACCAGAGAGTCAAGATTAAAACGTGTGCCAACCCCTATGCATAAGTTCACGAGGTCACGGAACTCGCAAGTTGATCACCAAAACATAATCAAGTGGATCACGTGATATCCCATTGTCACCACAGATAAGCACATGCAAGACATACATCAAGTGTTCTCAAATCCATAAAGACTCAATTCGATAAGATAACTTCAAAGGGAAAACTCAATCCATTACAAGAGAGTAGATGGGGAGAAACATCATAAGATCCAACTATAATAGCAAAGCTCGCGATACATCAAGATCGTATCACCTCAAGAACATGAGAGAGAGAGAGAGATCAAACACATAGCTACTGGTACATACCCTCAGTCCCGAGGGTGGACTACTCCCTCCTCATCATGAAGAGCGCCGGGATGATAACAAAAAGGAGGAAGATGGTCTCACATCAACCAGGCGTATCAACGGGCTATGGATATTCCCATCAATAGATATCAATGTGAGTGAGTAGGGATTGCCATGCAACGGATGCACTAGAGCTATAAGTATATGAAAGATCAACAAAAGAAACTAAGTGGGTGTGCATCCAACTTGCTTGCTCCCGAAGACCTAGGGCATTTTGAGGAAGCCCATCATTGGAATATACAAGCCAAGTTCTATAATGAAAGATTCCCACTAGTATATGAAAGTGACAACATAGGAGACTCTCTATCATGAAGATCATGGTGCTACTTTGAAGCACAAGTGTGGAAAAGGATAGTAGCATTGCCCCTTCTCTCCTTTTCTCTCATTTTTTTGTTTTTGTTTTTTTGTTTTTGTTTTTTTGGGCCTTCTCTTTTTTTCGTCCGGAGTCTCATCCCGACTTGTGGGGGAATCATAGTCTCCATCATCCTGTCCTCACTGGGACAATGCTCTAATAATGATGATCATCACACTTTTATTTACTTACAACTCAAGATTTACAACTCAATACTTAGAACAAGATATGACTCTATATGAATGCCTCCGATGGTGTACCGAGATGTGCAATGACTCATCAGTGACGTGTATGAAAGAATTATGAATGGTGGCTTTGCCACAAATACAATGTCAACAACATGATCATGCAAAGCAATATGACAATGATGAAGTGTGTCCTAATAAATAGAACGGTGGAAAGTTGCATGGCAATATATCTCGGAATGGCTATGGAAATGCCATAATAGGTAGGTATGGTGGCTGTTTTGAGGAAGGTATATGGTGGGTGTAAGATACCGGTGAAAGGTGCGCGGTATTAGAGAGGCTAGCAATGGTGGAAGGGTGAGAGTGCGTATAATCCATGGACTCAACATTAGTCATAAAGAACTCACATAGTTATTGCAAAAATCTATTAGTTATCGAAACAAAGTATTACATGCATGCTCCTAGGGGGATAGATTGGTAGGAAAAGACCATCGCTCGTCCCCGACTGCCAGTCATAAGGAAGACAATCAATAAATCATGCTCCAACTTCATCACATAACGGTTCACCATACGTGCATGCTACGGAAATCACAAACTTTAACACCAGTATCTCCCAAATTCACAACTACTCAACTAGCATGACTCTAATATCACCATCTTCATATCTCAAAACAATCATCAAGTATCAAACTTCTCATAGTATTCAATGCACTTTATATGAAAGTTTTTATTATACCCATCTTGGATGGGCATCATATTAGGACTAGTTTCATAACCAAAGAAAACTACCATGCTGTTCTAAAGACTCTCAAGATAATATAAGTGAAGCATGAGAGTTCATCTGTTTCTTCAAAATAAAACCACCGACGTGCTCTAAAAACTTATAAGTGAAGCACTAGAGCAAATGACAAACTACTCCGAAAGATATAAGTGAAGATCAATGAGTAGTCGAATAATTATGCAACTATGTGAAGACTCTCTAGCATTTAAGAATTTCAGATCTTGGTATTTTATTCAAACATCAAGCAAAGTAAAAGAAAATAAAATGACGCTCCAAGGAAAACACATATCATGTGGTGAATAAAAATATAGCTCCAAGTAAAGTTACCGATGAACGAAGATGAAAGTGGCGATGCCATCCGGGGCATCCCCAAGCTTAGGCTCTTGGTTGTCCTTGAATATTACCTTGGGGTGCCTTGGGCATCCCCAAGGTTAGGCTCTTGCCACTCCTTATTCCATAGTCCATCGAATCTTTACCCCAAACTTGAAAACTTCACAACACAAAACTTAACAGAAAACTCATAAGCTCCGTTAGTTTAAGAAAATAAATCACCACTTAGGTACTGTTGTGAACTCATTCTAAATGCATGTTGGTGTAATATCTATTGTATTCCAACTTCTCTATGGTTCATACCCTCCGATACTACTCATAGATTCATCAAAATAAGCAAACAACACTATGAAAACAGAATCTGTCAAAAATAGAACAGTCTGTAGTAATCTGTAGGTTTCGAATACTTATGTAACTCCAAAAATCCTGAGAAATTAGCAAATTAGGAAGGTAAAATAAGCAAATCTTCAAGATTTTCAACACATAGAGAGGAAACTTGATATTATTGCAATTCCTACGAGCATATGTTCCTCCCTCATAATAATTTTCAGTAGCATCATGAATGAATTCAACAATATATCTATCACATAAAGCATTCTTTTCATGATCCCCAAGCATATAAATTTTATTACTCTCCACATAAGCGAATTTCATCTCATGAATAGTAGTGGGAGCAAACTCAACAAAATAACTATCATGTGAGGCATAATCCAATTGAAAACTAAAATCATGATAACAAGTTTCATGGTTATAATTATTCTTTCTAGCATACATGTCATCACAATAATCATCATAGATAGCAACTTTGTTCTCATAATCAATTGGAACCTATTCAGAAATAGTGGATTCATCACTAAATAAAGTCATGACCTCTCCAAATCCACTTTCATCAATATAATCATCATAAATAGGAGGCATGCTATCATCATAATATATTTGCTCATCAAAACTTGGGAGACAAAAAGTATCATCTCCATCAAACATAGCTTCCCCAAGCTTGTGGCTTTGCATATCATTAGCATCATGGATATTCAAAGAATTCATACTAACAACATTGCAATCATGCTCAACATTCAAATATTTACTGCCAAACATTTTATAGACTTCTTGTTCTAGCACTTGAACACAATTTTCCTTTCCATCATTATCACGAAAGATATTAAAAAGATGAAGCGTATGATGCAAACTCAATTCCATTTTTTTGTAGTTTTCTCTTATAAACTAAACTAGTGATACAACAAGAAACTAAAAGATTCGATTGCAAGATCCAAAGATATACCTTCAAGCACTCACCTCCCCGGCAACGACGCCAGAAAAGAGCTTGATGTCTACTACACAACCTTCTTCTTGTAGACGTTGTTAGGCCTCCAAGTGCAGAGGTTTGTAGGAAAGTAGAAAATTTCCCTCAAGTGGATGACCTAAGGTTTATCAATCCGTGGGAGGCATAGGATGAAGATGGTCTCTCTCAAACAACCCTGCAACCAAATAACAAAGAGTCTCTTGTGTCCCCAACACACCCAATACAATGGTAAATTGTATAGGTGCACTAGTTCGGCGAAGAGATGGTGATACAAGTACAATATGGATAGTAGATATAGGTTTTTGTAATCTGAAAATATAAAAACAGCAAGGTAACTAATGATAAAAGTGAACACAAACGGTATTGCAATGTGTTGAAACAAGGCCTAGGGTTCATACTTTCACTAGTGCAAGTTCTCTCAACAATAATAACATAATTGGATCATATAACTATCCCTCAACATGCAACAAAGAGTCACTCCAAAGTCACTAATAGCGGAGAACAAACGAAGAGATTATGGTAGGGTACGAAACCACCTCAAAGTTATCCTTTCTGAACGATCTATTCAGGAGTCCGTAGTAAAATAACATGAAGCTATTCTTTCTGTTGGATCTATCATAGAGTTCGTACTAGAATAACACATTAAGACACAAATCAACCAAAACCCTTATACCCTTTCATCTCTTGGTTCAAAAAAGGGTAATTTCCATTATACCCTTTCATTTCTTTGGCTAATTTGCGACTAATGCAACAATCCTTTTGTATTAAACTTGTAGGCTAATTCAGAGATTATGGATGCCGAATTGAGACAACTAGCTAGTGGTTTTGACTATAAGGTCCGTTCATTTGACAAATACGACATCAATGGGTATCGCTTTCGTACCTATGGCAAAGAGCTATCTATGGCCGACCGAAAGTCTACAAATTGTTGTGTCTCTGCTATCGGCGAAGGAGGTATCGAGTATTATGGAAGAGTTGAAGCAATTTATGAACTTCAATTCTATGGTGAAAACCCACCAAACGTCGTACTCTTCAGATGTTATTGGTTCCAGCCGAGGGAGACTAGAAGGACTCATGGACATATAGGGCTAGTCGAAATCAAACAAAGCACCCATTTGGATGTTCTCGATGTCTATATTATGGCTCAACAGGCAACCCAAGTTTTCTACCTACCATGGGCCTGTCAAAGTGATCCAAATCTCAGTGGTTGGGATGTCGTTTATAAAGTGTCGCCATGTGTTAGACCACCTCCCCCCAATGAAGAGAATTATGAACCTCACAGTAGCCAAGACACATATGATGAAGGAGAATTATTCCAAGAAACACGTCTTTCCAAAAAATGTTTCAAGAACCGCTCTACTCCACCCCAGAACATTGAAGTAGACAATGATAGTGAATCCGACTTCACCCCTGAGCCGGAACAAGAAGAGTCGGAAGAAGAAGAAGTTACTACTGCAGATGACCTGTCAATGCTTGAACGATTACGTAAAGGTGGCCTTCCACATGATGATGCATTTATTAATGATGATGATGAGCACGTCATTACCGATACTTATGATGATGATGGATTTATTAATGATGATGATGAGCACGTCATTACCGATAGTGATGATTAGGTATTCAAATTTTTATGTTGTACTTGATTTATATAGTTATTTGTATGATTGTATGATTTATATAGTTGGTATGTATAATTTTCTTACTTTGTATGATTGTTTCTTTGTACATAGTGCCATGGTCTTGATGTCCGTCCCCGTCGGCCCTCTCCCGCTTTATGATTCGGATGTGGTAAACTCTCTTTCATAACTATTTGTTGCATTTCGCATTTATGACAATTATGGCCATCAAGTTGACATAGAGATTTTTTAATCTAGGAGGTATGTGAACCGGAATTTGAAACCGACCCTCTTGTCGAGAAGTTAAATTTAGTTGAAAAAGAAAATGAGTATTTGAAAGAAAAAATTAAAAGAATTGAAGAAGAGAAGATGACATTGGAGTTGTATGTTGCCGATGTCATCGATGACCACAAGATGAAGATGAATGCAATGCGCTTGAAGATGGATGCAATGCGCCTGAAGCTTAAGAAGATTAGAAAATATGCCATTGATAATGAGGCTTGGTATCATTATGTCGTTGGATCAATTGTTACCTTAGTTGCGATCTTCCTCGCATTTGTTGTGATGAGGGTAAGTTTTATCTAGTGTTTTGCTTTACAAATGGATACTTAGCTTATTTTCGTCCTAAATGGCATAATTACCTAAGTTAGATAAAAAATGAGCTATACTTAGCTTATTCAGTTCATTTATGACATACTTAGCATACTTAGGTCAAAAATGTCATGGTAATCTTTGTTACCACGAAAATGATATAGACTTAGCTTATTTTCCTTGAAAATGACATAATAACCTTACTAAGCTCCAAAATGACCTATTTACCTAGCTTAGCTCTAAAATGACCTACACTTAGCATTTTTTACCTAGCTTAGTAATAAAATGGCATTTTTACCTACCTTAGTTAGAAGAAGAAGAAGAAGAAGAAGAAGAAGAAGAAGAAGAAGAAGAAGAAGAAGAAGAAGAAGAAGAAGAAGAAGAAGAAGAAGAAGAAGAAGAAGAAGAAGAAGAAGAAGAAGAAGAAGAAGAAGAAGAAGAAGAAGAAGAAGAAGAAGAAGAAGAAGAAGAAGAAGAAGAAGAAGAAGAAGAAGAAGAAGAGGAAAGAGAAGAAGAAGAAGAAGAGGAAAGAGAAGAAAAAAATCTTCTTCTTCTTCTTCTTCTAACTTTCATCTTTCCCAATTTGCAGATTTGCTTTACATGAGGAAGCTTGGATTCATGGAGTGTACTATTCTTCTGATGCTTCCTTGTTGTTTATGAAAACTTGTTTGGATATGTTGTTGGAAACTTGTTTCTGGTTATGTATATATGGATATGTTGAACTTTGTTGAACTATATTGTTGGATTTGATGAAATATGTTGTTGGACATGCTGTTGGATATGTATGCATGTATATATGTATTTGAAACCATGTCTAATTAATTGGATTTAAATAAAAATAGGGGATATATAGCCTCTTTGTCGTCTGCTAGCAGACGGCAAAGAGGACACATGGCAGTCACCTATGCAAACTGGGAACACTGGCTGCCTATTTGGTCATTTTGTCATCTGCTGGAAGACGGCAAAGTGACCAGCTATGTCGTCTGCCAACAGGCGGCAAAGATTCAAACCTCCTTGCCGTCGGCTGGCGGACGGCATAGCTGGACACGTGGCAGCTTCTCGGTGCTGGCCGATCTGAGCTCTTTGTCGTCCGTCAGCGGACGGCAAAGAGCGTCGTTAACCCCCTAACGGCTCTCACGCCACCGCACTGCCGTCCGTTGTCTTTGCCTTCTGCTGGCCTCGGATGGCGGACGGCACAATCCTTTGCCGTCCATTTCCAAGAAGCGGATGGTAAAGAAGGCCTTTGCTGGCACGTGTTCACCCGGACAATTTGCCATCCGCTGGCAGACGGCAAAGGTGTTTGTCGTCTGCCATGGCAGATGGCAAAGAAGCTGATTCCAGTAGTGAGCGAGCTACTGTGCTCGACATGCCGGCTGTGGACTATAGCCAATGCACCTTCTCGCGTAATCCATAGGCGTACTATACACCAACGGTGCTCCAAGATATTTTGTACTACATCTCACACAGTTGGTGAGAATAAACTATGTGGGATCTACTTGATTTGAATTACAAAATGGGGTCACAATGCCAATGGACGCTGTTTGAATTGCTAGACCTTTTATTTGCAGTGAACATGCAACTATATGTGTGTCGTAAAAGAATTGGAATTATTCAGGGTTCATTTGGACATTTCATACATTAAACTAGTTTTCTAGCCATTTCAGGTGCACAATTCAAAATTAAACTACATGCACATGCTTCTGTGCATACAAATTGGTTGAAAAATCAAATATGTGTCCATCAGTGCATGCTTAGGTCCCATGGAAGAAATGGGAATGAATTTTTCGGGGTTCGTTTGGCCTTTTTATACATTAACTGGGTTTTCTAGACATTTTATGTGGATAATTCAAATTTGAACTACAAGCACATGCTCCAATGCACTAAAGTTGGTTGAAAAATCACATGTGTGTCCTTAGGTGAATTTCTAGATCCTATGCAAGAGATGTGAATGAATTTCAAACACCAAGGCAGTGTTGATTGCCGGCAAAACATTGAGATATCTGGTTTTCAAATTCTAGTAAATCCAAAACTCGTATGAAATTCATGAAACCTGGCATGCTATCATGGAGCGGCATCAACATGCCGTGGTGAAAATTTTGTCCCATTTGGGGTAGGTTTGGGTATAAGCTTCTCACAACAAGCATGATGGTTTCGATAGGGAACGCACCACCTTTGGGGATGGGACGATATCTGTTGCCTCTTATTGCTTTCAAAAAATTTCTAGTGTCAACATAGAACAACAGGAGTGTTGTGTTCAATCTTGGAATTTTTCGGGGTTCATTTGGCCTTTTATATACATTAACTGGGTTTTCTAGGCATTTTATGTGCATAATTCAAATTTGAACTACAAGCACATGCTCCAATGCACTAAGGTTGGTTGAAAAATATAATATGTGTCATTGGGTGAATTTCTAGGTCCCATGCAAGAGATGGGAATGAAATTCAAACACCATGGCACTTTTGATTGCTGGCAAAACATTGAGATGCGTGGTTTTTAAATTCTAGTAAATACAAAACTCGTCTGAAATTCAAGAAACTTGGCATGCTATCATGGAGCTGTTGGGGAACGCAGTAATTTCAAAAAAATCCTACGCACATGTAAGATCATGGTGATGCATAGCAACGAGAGGGGAGAGTATCGTCTACGTACCCTCGTAGCCCGTAAGCAGAAGCGTTATGACAACGCGGTTGATGTAGTCGTACGTCTTCACGATCGACCGATCTAGCACCAAAGGTACGGCACCTCCGCGATCTGCGCACGTTCGGCTCGGTGATGTCCCACGAACTCACGATTCAGTAGAGTTTCGAGGGAGAGTTTTGTCAGTACGACGGCGTGATGACGGTGATGATGTTGCTACCGGAATAGGGCTTCGCCTAAGCACCGCTACGATATTACCGAGGTAGATTATGGTGGAGGGGGCACCGCACATGACTAAAAGATCAATGATCAACCTGTGTGTCCATGGGGTTCCCCCTTCCCCCGTATATAAAGGAGTGGAGGGGGGGCGGCCTCCTAAGCGCCCCCCAAGGGGAGTCCTACTCCCGCTGGGAGTAGGATTCCCCCCCCCCCCTAGCCTTGTTCGATTTAGGAGAAAATGGAGGAGGAAGGAAAGGGGGCGGGCCCCCTTCCCAATTCGGATTGGCCTTGGAGGGGGCTCCTTCGCTCCGTTCCCCTCTCTCCCACTAAGGCCCAATAAGGCCCATATACCTCCCGGGGGGTTCCGGTGACCTCTCGATGCTCCGGTATACTCCTGAATTCACCCGGAACCATTCCGATGTCCAAACATAGGCTTCCAATATATTGATCTTTATGGATCGACCATTTTGAGACTCCACTTCATGTCCGTGATCAAATCCGGGACTCCGAACTACCTTCGGTACATCAAAACTGTCACACCCAACATTTTGTAACTCTTCATTTGCATTAATAAAGCATGAAAATTTGGACCAACAAAAACTTTTGCATTTATTTGGCTTTTATTTGGAGTTGGTTTTCTCTCTGTGATTTTCAAGTGCTCTGCAAAATCAACAACTTCACCTCCTATACTTCATCTCCTTGCCCCAAACTTCTGCCAATGATCATGCCATGTGTATAGTACAATATAGTATTTTCTTACAAAAATAATTTGGCCAGATGGTATTTTCAAAAATTAGTTTTCCAAAAACCCCTGGATTGAGGTTTGCACTGCAAGTACCTGATTTGGGGTATGAAAAATATTTCAAAAGGTATATTTGAAACCTATTAGATATTGGATGCCCATAAACCCCAAAAATATGATTTTAAAAGTTATTTTCCTATTTTATTAAAGTCTTTTTCTTAAGGCCAGAAATGGTCTTTAATAGGTTAAAATTATTTTAATGTTTCAAAAATATTTGAGAAAATTTAGGGAAACTCAGTGGACATATGTTTTCCATATATATGAGTTTAAACACATGGTCATGTTCAAAATATTGGACAAAACCTCCCAAAACCATTTCTGCCCATTTCAAGGATTTGAAATATTTCTATAGGAAATATTCCCATAAAAATCCAAGAAAAATCCAGCAAGTCACAAATGCATATTGTGATCACCTTGCAAAGCCTCATGTCAATTAAAGCCATTTTGGCTCACCAAAATGCCCCAAACCCCTCTCTGACCAGAATCAAATTTGAACAAGTTTGAACTACCAACTTTCTCTCCTAGACCTCAACTTTTGTGAGCATGTTCATATGACCAAATGAGGCCACTACACCAAGTGGTGCATCAAGGAGAAGTGATTTGCTCAAGTAGATCTACACAAGTCCATTTCTGCTCATTTCTAGGGTTTACAAAAGTTGCATTGGAAACTTTGCCCAAATAAGCTCCAAATTGGTGGAAGGCCCTAATTATATGTGTCATTTCACCCTGTGGAGTATCATGGCTATTGGAGTTCATTTTCTTGCCCAAACCAACAACAAACACCTTCTGCCATTTTACAAAAGCCACTGTTTTGACCCCTTCCACTATTCTTCATGAGCTCAAATTTTTACCAGAGCTTAATCTAGTCACCTTATACCTCCAGTAGAAATGGCAAGACCTCAGATCAATTATTTGGGGGTGAAACCCTCACATTCTCTCTCTGGACAGCCCCATTTCCACTCTTCTTCTTCCCGTCTCCTCACCCCAGTGGCCATCCAGAGCATCCAATGCCCCTCCCTACTTATTTACTCCTCCCTAGAGCTACCAGACATGCTTGGCCGTGCCCACCTTGCCAAAAAAATGGCATGTCGGCCATTTGCACGCTCTGGAGCGCGCTACAGTGCGGTCCCGCACTGTAGCCGCCCCCTTCCAACCGCCTCCGGCCACCTCGGGCCTCCCCAGCGCGCCCAACGATGCGCCTCGACGTCTGCAACAAGCCATGGCACTGTCCCCCCCCCCCCCCCTCTCTCCTCCTCCCCGCGCCTCCGCGCTAGCAAACAGAGGCCGCCCGAGCGCGCCAATGGTGCGGCTCACACACGCGCGCCTCTGGCCCCCTGCTCCCTCCCTCTCTTCTTTCCCTCGCTCTGGACCAAACCCATGAGCACCCCAGACATGTCCACGCATGCCCCCGTGACCCACAGCAACGACAACAACCTCGCCGGCGCACGGGTCTACGGTGAGCCGTGGCTCGCCTATTTAAAGGCCTCCCCGAGCCCTCCTCTCCTCACCAACCGCTCTCTGCACCCCCAAAACCTCCCCCTGCACCCCCAGTTCCTCTCTAGAGCCGCCCGAGCTCGAGATCGAGCTCGAGCTCCGCCACTGCGACTCGCCGGAGTTCACGAGGTATAGGCCTCCCCCGCTCCTCCTCTGCCTCGATCTGGAATCCCTGCAGCCCCCTGACCCTGTCCCCCTTGTTTCCCCTCTCTGTAGCTGCCGGAAATGGACGGAGCCACCGCGTCCCGAAGCTCCTCCGCCGCAGCTCCTCGTCGCCGGCGAACCAGGCACCCCCGCCGGCCAAGTCCACCACCCACCGACGTGCGGCAGTCCCCTGAAGCCATCCTCGCACTCGCCGGAGCTCGTCGTGGCTAGCATCATCGCCGATGAGCACCGCGACCCCCCTGTCCACGGGTTAGTGCTGACAGGTGGACCTCGCCTGTCATCCTCTCCCTCGTTCCCGCGCCCCTCTCTCTCTCTGACCTGCGGGCCCCGGCCATCAGGTTTGAAATGAGTGGGCGGGTGCGCGCGCTGTGCGCTGGCTCGGCTGGGCTGGCCCGCTGGCTGGGCTTGCTGCCCCGCATCTGTTCTGGCCCGGCAAGAACAGGGCCCTTTTTCCTTTTACTTTTTCTGGAAACTTGCAAAAATTCCACAGGATTAAATATTAATCCAAATGCAATAATTCCAACTCCCATATTTTTCTAAAAATCCCACCTATTTAATGGTGTAACTTTCATAAATATCCAGCAAACTTTTCTGCAATGTTCAAATTTAAATTCAAATTTGAGCATTTATTTTCCCCTCTGAAAATCCATTTCTCCTATTATACAACTCCAAATCCAAAACTAGGATTTTTTTCCCTTCTTAGTTTTCCACCTAGTATTTTACAAAAATAAGTTGACATTTTTCTGAGCACTTTGGTTTTTCTGTTTTATTATTGCTTATTTTCTCGTTATTATTTTGCGACGATAGATTGCGTTGCTGACGAAGGAGTTGGACCAGAAGACTTTGAAGACCCAGAAGACCTTGTTGAGCCAGGCAAGCAGCCCTTTGACCATGTCTATAAAACCCTTTTTATGCATTTCATATAGCACTTTATTATTGTTGCATCAGAATCATGATGAGAGGGTAGCCACTTTGGTGGGATGCCTACATTTCCTCCTTGTTGATACTTGCATTGTGCATGACCCTACCTCCTTATGAGGGTTATGCCGGTGGGAATAGATAGGATGCTAAAGTAGTGCTACGCAAAAAGGGACGGGAAAATGCATGGTGATGGAGACAAGTACTTTCAAAGGACTTTTCGAAAACCCCGTCGGGTGCCACTTATGCCCGAGGGAGACAAGGAGATGGGTAACCACATGATGACGAAGTGGTGTACCAAGGCAAGTGTGTGTGTGTTGTTTTCGAAAACGGATTAGATTTAAGATTTGTCGACTGTCCCAACCATACATGCGCAACCACTCTACCCTTATATGGGAAAGGGCATTATTGATTACCTAGGCCGATACTAGCTTGGAGCCCGCATTACTAGTGACGGGGGAGAGTTGGTGCTCTCTCTCGGGACGGGGTCGTGCCAGGTAGGGCGGCCATGACTGTTATTACAGGGCACCGGATACACCATTGTGTCCCCTCTCGGATGTTACGATCTCGAGCGAGTCTCGTATGATGTACATCGTGAGGATACGGAACAACGAGTGGACCCCTTGTTAGTGTCGTCTAGGGAAAGATAGTGATCGGGTGCTTACCCCGGGTACTTGAGGTACCGCGGGTCGTGGATGACACGGAAGTTCCCCGGATCTTGTGGGTAAAGTGTGCAACCTCTACACAGTGTAAAATTATTCGAATAGCCGTGTCCACGGTCAAGGACAGTTGGGTGGTGCTGCTTAAACTACGTCCACATGTTTTCAAACCAGTGTGAGTGTTCGGATAAGTGGGAAGAACTACTTGGGTCAAGTCAAAGGACTTGACATGATTGAGTTGGGTTGGTGCCCACTCTTTTTATGTTGATACCACTACTTGGGTCAAGTCAAAGGACTTGACATGATTGAGTTGGGTTGGTGCCCACTCTTTTTATGTTGATATCTGTAACCTGTCCTCAGGGTTACTTGAATTCTCCTGATGCATGTCTTACGAGTTGTTGAACATGTCATTGCACTCAAAAACTAGCTTTCCGCAAAATTTACCTATATCATGCATTGTTGTACCTTGAACCAAAACATGGGTTGCTTGTGAGTACATTCAAAGTACTCATTGGCTTGCCACTGGTTATTTAATTGGCCAGGCATGGAAGAACAGGAGTTTGAAGAAGAGTTCTTTGAAGACGAACATGCGAACTAGGACGTTTCCCAATCAGAATGCCTGTAGGGTTAAGGCAGATGGCATGGGTTCTACTTATCGACGAAGATTTCCGCTGCTTGTGTTTCATTTGATGTTCAGCCCTTAAGGCTTTATCCATGTAAGACTTGACCATAATGGTCATAATTTGTGTAAGACGGTATGTATGGATGTAAGACTCTTGTTATTCAGCTTCTGTGTGTTCAGTGAGCATTGATCTCTGGGATCACTGTACACGTGCATTCAGTGATCACGACTTATGGTTCGGGGTCCCCACAGAGCTGGTATCAGAGCCATCCTGACTATAGGAAGCCTTAGTTAGCATGGGCGTTAGTTAGCTTGAGACCATCTAAACTTCTCTTCTTTTCTAAAGCTTACCCAACCCAAGATATATTTCCCTTATTGACCACTCCCATTCAACCTTTGTAGATGGCTGCCGTACCTGACGACTTCCTGACCACAGGATTTCCCGTGCTTCTCGAGGATAGCCTCAAGAAGTGCCAGTACCACTGAGCCCCTGTTTTCACCTACCATGAGCATTGGATCTATGACACCAAGACGGAGTATCATGTGGAAGTGATCGTGAAGGCCAATGACTCTCCAACAAGCTAGTTTTTCGAGGGACCCCAGATGGCAACACTAGTTATTGCCGTCGAGACGGCAACCCTCAAGGCTCTCACCCGCCTCCGAGACCTTCTTCCGGAGATGGCAGATGAGTTGGCAACCCGTTTCTTTCCTTATCGGAAGGAAGGTGAGGATGAGAGCAGTGCACCAGCTCCACCATTAGAAGAAGGACTTCCACTCCGATTCCAGACCTACTTCAGCCTTTATGCCGATAGTTTGGCACAACGCTTGGCCTCTGAATCAATGGAACTCCGAAAGGAACTTCATGAGACCAAGGCACTTATTCTTCAAGCACAAGGGAAGACGGATAGGATCAAGAAGGAAGGTGCTCCCCCTGGACAACCCGCAATCGCATACAGAGGCGGAAGACCCCCAAAGGATGGAGAACCACCACAGCAACACCGCATGAGCGCAAAGGAATACCACAAGCTCTTTGCACCACCGGCGAAGCAACGCCGTGTTGAGCTCCTCCACTCCCCCACCCCTTCAAGTGAAGAGGAAAGTCAGGCCACCGATGACGAGGAGGAAGACCTAGAAGAGCCAGACTACGCGACCGAGCATTCCACCACTTAGGCATTATTCGCAACCTGGATATGCCCGTTAGTAACCCCTACGGTAGGATAGGTCGTGTACCCCTATGCGAAGTCGAGTCCTTGTAATGGTTCATATGAAACCATGTAGTATTGTGATTGTTTTTGATGTGTTTGATGGACGTCGTACTTTCCTTCGGGAACTTGTAAGCGACTACATCACCCATTTGGATTTTAATGAATGTGTTTGGCCTTTTGGCCCTTGCATGAAAACAATTAGTGTCATACCAACCCCCTTACTAGGCATCCCATTTATATTGCTTTCCCGATATTTCCCAATCATGAGACCTTGACCGCTCCAACAGGATGCCTGTTGTAACTCCTACTGGTACCTCTACCCAGCAGCCAGAAGCCGGAGAAGGAGCCAGTCAGGACCAAACCCAAGGACAAGCTCCACCACCGCCACCACCTCCAAGCATGGACATGGCTCAGCTTCTCCAAGCCTTCCGAGAGGAACGCCAAGCCAACACTGCAGCCCTCCAGATGATTGCTCAAGCTGTCAACCGCCAGCCGGCGGGAAACGGCAATGGGCATTCCACGTTGGTGGAGTTCAAGAAGCATGCACCACCCACCTTCATCGAGACTGCTGAACCCCTGGATGCAGACGACTGGGTCCGTACCATTGAGGATCTGCTGGAACTAGTCGGATGCACTGAGGACTGTGAGAAGGTGGCATATGCTGCTCACTGTCTTGGGGGAACTACTAGAGCTTGGTGGGATGGATTCAAGGCCATGCATGTTGAGCAAAACATCACTTGGAATGACTTCAAGGCAGAATTCTGCAAGGCCCACATTCCCTCCGGAATCATGGCCATCAAGAAGCGTGAGTTCCGAGCCCTGAAGCAAGGTAGTAGCACAGTCAAGGAGTACATGCAGAAGTTCAGTGTTCTCTCAAGGTATGCCCCTGAAGATGTCAGCACTGATGCTGCCAAAAGGGAGTGCTTCATGGAAGGCCTTAACCAGACCCTGCAGTACTCGCTTGTGGTGTGTGACTGCCCGACCTTTCCTGATCTGGTGAACAAGGCACTCATGCTTGAGGACAAGCGACGTGCTTTGGATGACACCTGCAAGCACAAGATGATCAGCAAGGGTAGCTCCAGCAACCAGAAGCCTCGCCCATGGCAGCCAGCCCCGGTCAAGCCAACCTATCAGCAGCCAAGAGCTCTTGCACCCCGCACCAACTATCCACCTCAGCAGTATGCCAACCCCAGGCCAGCTTACAACAACCCCAATAACAATGCCGGCAAGAGCAGCAACCCCAATCAAGTCACTTGCTTCGGATGTGGTCAGGCAGGACACTACTCCAAGAATTGCCCCCAACTAGAAGCCCGACGCCCCGTGCACCAATGCGCAGAACCCAGGACCAGGCCGTGGAATGCCACCAAGGGACCAAGCTCCCCGCAACCTGCCCAACAACGGCAAGGGTCGTGTGAATCATGTCACTGCAGAAGAAGCCCAGGAAGACCCGGACGTCGTGCTGGGTACGTTCCTTGTCAACTCAACACCTGCAACTGTCTTGTTTGATTCTGGAGCCACGCATTCATTTGTCACCCAAAAGTTTGCATTAAAAAGTGGCATGACTCTACACCCATGAATAACCCTAGGTGGTACAAACCCCCGGAGCAGAGATGAGAGCTAAGATAGAATGTAAAGGAGTCGGGATTGTCATTAATGGGGTAGGCTTCCTAGCAGACCTTATCATCTTAAGATCACAAGGCTTGGATGTGATCTTAGGAATGAATTGGCTCAACAAGCACCAAGGCTTGCTAGATTGTGCCAACCGGACCGTCACTATAACCAATGACCAAGGAGTCGAAGTTAAATTTTCCTCCAACCCCTCCTCTGCTCAAGCCACCCAAGTCAACTCTCTGTCAGAAGTTGGATTGGAGCAAGTGCCGGTAGTATGAGAATACCCCGATGTCTTTCCTGATGAGCTACCGGGAATGCCTCCTGACCGAGATATTGAGTTCGTCATTGAGCTCATACCCGGAGCAAGACCCATCTATAAGAAGCCTTATAGAAAGGGATTGGAAGAGTTAACAGAATTGAAGAAGCAATTGGAAGAGCAATTGAGGAAGGGATTTATCCGCCCTAGTGCCTCCCCTTGGGGATCACCTGTTCTGTTTGTGGCAAAGAAGGACGGTACCATCTGCTTATGCATTGACTACCGCTCCCTCAATGAAGTTACAATCAAAAACAAGTACCACTTCCCAAGATTGAAGATCTGTTTGATCAACTCAATGGGGCCAAGGTGTTCTCCAAGATTGATCTCAGATCTGGGTACTACCAGCTGGAAATCAGACCCCAAGATATTCCGAAGACGGCATTTCTAACTAGCCTGTATGAGTGCACGGTCATGTCCTTTGGATTGACCAATGCCCCAGCTTACTTCATGTATCTCATGAATAAGGTCTTCATGGAATATTTGGACAAGTTTGTCGTTGTCTTCATTGATGACATTCTTGTCTTCTCGAAGACGGAAGAAGAGCACGAGCAACACTTGAGGATGGTCCTAGACAAGCTTCGGGAGCACCAACTGTATGCCAAGTTCAGCAAGTGCGAATTTTGGCTGCGCAAAGTTGGATTCTTGGGTCATGTTTTGACTGAAGAAGGATTGTCGGTTGATCCCACTAAGATTGAAGCCGTGACTGAATGGCAATCCCCAAGCAATGTGAAGGAAGTCAGAAGCTTCCTCGGACTAGCAGGATATTACCGCAAGTTCGTTGAAGGATTCTCAAGCATTGCACGACCCATGACTCCGCTCTTGAAGAAGGACAAGAAGTTTGAATGGACGCCGAAGTGTGAAGAAAGCTTCCAGGAGCTGAAGAAGAGATTGACCACCGCCCCAGTACTGGCGACACCAGATATACACAAGGAGTTTGTGATATATTGTGATGCGTCAAGAACCGGACTGGGAGGTGTTCTGATGCAAGAAGGCAGAGTCGTAGCTTACCTTTCAAGGCAACTATGGCCTCATGAAGAGAACTATGCTACTCATGACCTTGAGTTGGCAGCTGTAGTTCATGCCCTGAAAACATGGCGACATTACCTCCTAGGGAAGCGGTGTGAGATATACACGGATCACAAAAGTCTGAAGTATATTTTCACTCAGAAGGAATTGAACATGAGGCAGAGAAGGTGGCTAGAGTTGATCAAGGATTATGACCTCAGTGTTCAATACCACCCTGGAAAGGCTAATGTGGTAGCAGATGCATTAAGCAGGAAGGCTTGTTCCTTGAATGCCATGCTTAAGGAAAGGCTACCCGCCTTGTATGAAGAACTTGAAAACTTCGGGTTGGAACTGGTTGCACCAGGATTCTTAGCCAACCTTGAAGTCAAGCCTACCCTAATGGATGATATTAAGGAAGCTCAGAAGGGGCACGAGAGTATTGAAGGCATCAAGAGGAAGATCAAGGCAGACAAGGCCCCAGGATTCTCAGAGGATGGGCAAGGAATTGTGTGGTTTGGGAATCGCATTTGCGTACCCAACAAGATTGAGCTCAAGAATTTGATCTTGCAAGAAGCTCATGACACCCCGTATTCCATCCACCCCGGAGGAACCAAGATGTATCAAGACCTGAAGGAAAGATTCTGGTGGGATGGCATGAAGAGAGAGATAGCCACTTTCGTCGCTAAGTGTGACATATGCCAAAGGTTCAAAGCTGAACATCAGCGGCCCGCTGGATTGTTACAGCCTCTCAAGGTGCCTGAATGGAAATGGGATAAAGTCGAAATGGACTTCATCACTGGATTACCCAGGTCAAATAAGGGACATGACTCCATCTGGGTCATAGTCGATTATTTGACTAAAGTAGCCCATTTCATTCCTGTGAAGACTACCTATGATGGCAACCAGCTAGCGGCTCTATACATCAACAGAATCGTAAGTCTTCATGGTGTTCCCAAGGAGATTGTGTCAGATCGAGGAACCCAGTTTACCTGAAGATTCTGGAAGAAGTTCCAAGAGGCCATGGGGACCAAGTTGTCCTTTAGCACTGCTTTCCACCCACAGACCGGAGGTCAAACAGAACGAGTGAATCAGATACTCGAAGACATGCTCCGAGCCTGCGTCTTAGCATATGGAGCTAGGTGGGAAGATTGCCTCCCTTTTGCCGAGTTCTCCTACAACAACAGTTATCAGTCAAGCCTCCAGATGGCACCATTTGAGATATTGTACGGTCGGAAGTGCCGCGCACCCCTCAATTGGTCAGAGACCAGAGAAGGACTAGTATTTGGGCCTGAAATCCTCCATGAAGCAGAAGAGCAAGTTCAGCTAGTCAGAGAACAACTGAAGACCGCTAAGTCCAGACAGAAGAGCTATGCTGACGCTCGTCGCCGACAAGTAGACTTCCAAGTCGGAGACCATGTATACCTGCGAGTAACTCCTCTTAAGGGAACCAAGCGTTTCCACGTTAAGGGAAAACTCGCACCAAGATTTATCGGCCCCTTCGAGATCACCGCACGACATGGAGAAGTGGCTTACCAGTTGGAACTGCCACCTGAACTATCCGATGTGCACAATGTATTCCACGTGTCACAACTCCGGAAGTGTCTCCAAGTCCCAGGCAAGCCTAATCTTTACAAGGACGTCGATCACCAAGCCATTGACCTTCAGCCTGATTTGACTTACCGTGAGAGGCCCATCTGCATTTTGGATGAGGCTGAGCGACGCACTCGAAGCCGCACTATCAAGTACTTCAAGGTCTAGTGGAGCGACCACACTGAAGCAGAAGCAACCTGGGAACATGAAGACTACCTTAGATCTGAGTTCCCGTATCTCTTTCAAGCCTAGTTTAGGAATCTCGGGGACGAGATTCTTGTAAGGGGGGTAGGTCTGTCACACCCTGCATTTTTAACTCTTCATTTGCATTAATAAAGCATGAAAATTTGGACCAACAAAAACTTTTGCATTTATTTGGCTTTTATTTGGAGTTGGTTTTCTCTCTGTGATTTTCAAGTGCTCTGCAAAATCAACAACTTCACCTTCTATACTTCATCTCCTTGCCCCAAACTTCTGCCCAATGATCATGCCATGTGTATAGTAAAATATAGTATTTTCTTACAAAAATAATTTGGCCAGATGGTATTTTCAAAATTTAGTTTTCCAAAAACCCCTGGATTGAGGTTTGCACTGCAAGTACCTGATTTGGGGTATGAAAAATATTTCAAAAGGTATATTTGAAACCTATTAGATATAGGATTCCCATAAACCCCAAAAATATGATTTTAAAAGTTATTTTCCTATTTTATTTAAAGGCTTTTTCTTAAGGCCAGAAATGGTCTTTAATAGGTTAAAATTAGTTTAATGTTTCAAAAATATTTGAGAAAATTTAGGGAAACTCAGTGGACATATGTTTTCCATATATATGAGTTTAAACACATGGTCATGTTCAAAATATTGGACAAAACCTCCCAAAACCATTTTTGCCCATTTCAAGGATTTGAAATATTTCTACAGGAAATATTCCCATAAAAATCCAAGAAAAATCCAGCAAGTCACAAATGCATATTGTGATCACCTTGCAAAGCCTCATGTCAATTAAAGCCACTTTGGCTCACCAAAATGCCCCAAACCCCTCTCTGACCAGAATCAAATTTGAACAAGTTTGAACTACCAACTTTCTCTCCTTGACCTCAACTTTTGTGAGCATGTTCATATGACCAAATGAGGCCACTACACCAAGTGGTGCATCAAGGAGAAGTGATTTGCTCAACTAGATCTACACAAGTCCATTTCTGCTCATTTCTAGGGTTTACAAAAGTTGCATTGGCAACTTTGCCCAAATAAGCTCCAAATTGGTGGAAGGCCCTAATTATATGTGTCATTTCACCCTGTGGACTATCATGGCTATTGGAGTTCATTTCTTGCCCAAACCAACAACAAACACCTTCTGCCATTTTACAAAAGCCACTGTTTTAACCCCTTCCACTATTCTTCATGAGCTCAAATTTTTACCAGAGCTTAATCTAGTCACCTTATACCTCCAGTAGAAATGGCAAGACCTCAGATCAATTATCTGGGGGTGAAACCCTCACTTTGTCTCTCTGGACAGTCCCATTTCCACTCTTCTTCTTCCTCTCTCCTCACCCCAGTGGCCATCCAGAGCATCCAATGCCCCTCCCTACTTCTTTACTCCTCCCTAGAGCTACCAGACATGCTTGGCCGTGCCCACCTTGCCAAAAAAAATGGCATGTCAGCCATCTGCACGCTCTGGAGAGCGCGATAGTGCGCTCCCGCACTGTAGCCGCCCCCTTCCAACCGCCTCCGGCCACCTCGGGCCTCCCCAGCATGCCCGACGATGCACCTCGATGTCTGCAACACGCCACGGCGCTGTCCCCCTCCTCTCTCCTCCTCCCCGCACCTCCGCGCTAGCAAACAGAGGCTGCCCGAGCGCGCCAATGGTGCGGCTCACACGCGCGCGCCTCTGGACCCCTGCTCCCTCCCTCTCTTCTTTCCCTCGCTCTAGACCGAACCCATGAGCACCCCAGACATGTCCACGCGTGCCCCCATGACCCACAGCAACGACAACAACCTCGCCGGTGCACGGGTCTGTGGTGAGCCGTGGCTCACCTATTTAAAGGCCTCCCCGAGCCCTCCTCTCCTCACCACCCGCTCTCTACACCCCCAAAACCTCCCCCTGCACCCCAGTTCCTCTCTAGAGCCGCCCGAGCTCGGTATCGAGCTCGAGCTCCATCGCTGCGGCTCGCCGGATTTCGCGAGGTATAGGCCTCCCCCGCTCCTCCTCTGCCTCGATCTGGAATCCCTGCAACCCCCTGACCCTTTCCCCCTTGTTTCCCCTCTCTGTAGCTGCCGGAAATGGCCGGAGCCACCGCCTCCTGAAGCTCCTCTACCGTTGCTCCTCGTCGCCGGCGAACCAGGCACCCCCGCCGGCCAAGTCCACCACCCACCGACGTGCGGCAGTCCCCTGAAGCAATCCCCGCACTCGCTGGAGCTCGCCGTGGCCTGCATCGTCGCTGGTGAGCACCGCGACCCCCTGTCCACGGGTTAGTGATGACAGGTGGGCCTCGCCTGTCATCCTCTCCCTCGTTCCCGTGCCCCTCTCTCTCTCTCTCTCTCTGACCTGCGGGCCCCGGCCGTCAGGTTTGAAATGAGTGGGCGCGCGCGCTATGCGCTGGCTCGGCTGGGCCGGCCCGCTGGCTGGGCCTGCTGCCCCGCAGCTGTTCTGACTCGGCAAGAACAGTGCCCGTTTTCCTTTTTCTTTTTCTAGAAACTTGCAAAAATTCCACAGGATTAAATATTAATCCAAATGCAATAATTCCAACTCCCATGTTTTTTAAAAATCCCACCTATTTAATGGTGTAACTTTCATAAATATCCAGCAAACTTTTCTGCACTGTTCAAATTTAAATTCAAATTTGAGCATTTATATTCCCCTCTGAAAATCCATTTCTCCTATTATACAACTCCAAATCCAAAACTAGGATTTTTTTCCCTTCTTAGTTTTCCACCTAGTATTTTACAAAAATAAGTTGACATTTTTATGAGCACTCTGGTTTTTCTGTTTTATTATTGCCTTATTTTCTTGTTATTATTTTGCGACGATAGATTGCGTTGCTGACGAAGGAGTTGGACCAGAAGACTTTGAAGACCCAGAAGACCTTGTTGAGCCAGGCAAGCAGCCCTTTGACCATGTCTATAAAACCCTTTTTATGCATTTCATATAGCACTTTATTATTGTTGCATCGGAATCATGATGAGAGGGTAGCCACTTTGGTGGGATGCCTACATTTCCTCCTTGTTGATACTTGCATTGTGCATGACCCTACCTCCTTATGAGGGTTATGCCGGTGGGAATAGATAGGATGCTAAAGTAGTGCTACGCAAAAAGGGATGGGAAAATGCATGGTGATGGAGACAAGTACTTTCAAAGGACTTTTCGAAAACCCCGTCGGGTGCCACTTATGCCCGAGGGAGACAATGAGATGGGTAACCACTTGATGACGAAGTGGTGTACCGTGGCAAGTGTGTGTGTGTTGTTTTCGAAAACGGATTAGATTTAAGTTTTGTCGACTGTCCCAACCATACATGTGCAACCACTCTACCCTTATATGGGAAAGGGCATTATTGATTACCTAGGCCGATACTAGCTTGGAGCCTGCATTACTAGTGACGGGGGAGAGTTGGTGCTCTCTCTCGAGACGGGGTCATGCCAGGTAGGGCGGCCATGACTATTTTTACAGGGCACCAGATACACCGTTGTGTCCCCTCTCGGATGTTACAATCTCGAGCGAGTCTCGTATGATGTACATCGTGAGGATACGGAACAACGAGTGGACCCCTTGTTAGTGTCATCTAGGGAAAGATAGTGATCGGGTGCTTACCCCGGGTACTTGAGGTACCGCGGGTCGTGGATGACACGGAAGTTCCCCGGATCTTGTGGGTAAAGTTTGCAACCTCTGCATAGTGTAAAACTATTCGAATGGCTGTGTCCACGGTCAAGGACAGTTGGGTGGTGCTGCTTAAACTATGTCCACATGTTTTCAAACTAGTGTGAGTGTTCGGATAAGTGGGAAGAACTACTTGGGTCAAGTCAAAGGACTTGACATGATTGAGTTGGGTTGGTGCCCACTCTTTTTATGTTGATACCACTACTTGGGTCAAGTCAAAGGACTTGACTTGATTGAGTTGGGTTGGTGCCCACTCTTTTTATGTTGATATCTGTAACCTGTCCTCAGGGTTACTTGAATTCTCCTGATGCATGTCTTACGAGTTGTTGAACATGTCATTGCACTCAAAAACTAGCTTTCCGCAAAATTTACCTATATCATGCATTGTTGTACCTTGAACCAAAACATGGGCTGCTTGTGAGTACATTCAAAGTACTCATTGGCTTGCCACTGGTTATTTAATTGGCCAGGCATGGAAGAACAGGAGTTCGAAGAAGAGTTCTTTGAAGACGAACATGCGAACTAGGACGTTTCCCAATCAGAATGCCTGTAGGGTTAAGGCAGATGGCATGGGTTCTACTTATCGACGAAGATTTCCACTGCTTGTGTTTCATTTGATGTTCAGCCCTTAAGGCTTTATCCATGTAAGACTTGACCATAATGGTCATAATTTGTGTAAGACGGTATGTATGGATGTAAGACTCTTGTTATTCAGCTTCTGTGTGTTCAGTGAGCATTGATCTCTGGGATCACTGTACACGTGCATTCGGTGATCACGACTTATGAGTCAGGGTCCCCACAAAAACACATAAACTCGTTATACCGATCGTCACCGAACGTTAAGCGTGCAGACCCTACGGGTTCGAGAACTATGTAGACATGACCGAGACTCATCTCCGGTCAATAACCAATACCGGAACCTGGATGCTCATATTGGTTCCTACATATTCTATGAAGATCTTTATCAGTCAAACCGCATAACAACATACGTTGTTCCCTTTGTCATCGGTATGTTACTTGCCCGACATTCAATCATCGGTATCTCAATACCTAGTTCAATCTCATTACCAGAAAGTCTCTTTACTTGTTCTGTAATGCTACATCCCTTAACTAACTCATTAGCTACATTGCTTCCATGGCTTATTGTGATGTACATTACCGAGAGGGCCCAGAGATACCTCTCCGACAATCGGAGTGACAAATCCTAATCTTGATCTATGCCAAATCAACAAACACCATCTGATACACCTATAGAGCACCTTTATAATCACTCGGTTACGTTGTGACGTTTGGTAGCACACAAAGTGTTCCTCCGGTATTCGGGAGTTGCATGATCTCATAGTCATAGGAACATGTATAGTTATGGAGAAAGCAATAGCAACAAACTAAATGATCATCGTGCTAAGCTAACAGATGGGTCAGGTCAATCACATCATTCTCTAATGATGTGATCCTGTTAATCAAATGACAACTCATGTCTATGGTTAGGAAACATAACCATCATTGATTCAACGAGCTAGTCAAGTAGAGGCAAACTAGTGACACTCTCTTTGTCTATGTATTCACACATGTAGTAAGTTTCTGGTTAATACAATTCTAGCATGAATAATAAACATTTATCATGATATAAGGAAATACAAATAACAACTTTATTATTGCCTCTAGGGCATATTTCCTTCAGGAGCGGCATTAACATGTCGTGGTGAAAATTTTGTCCCATTTGGGGCAGGTTCAGGTATAAGCTTCTCACAAACCAGAGCTTCTCACAACAAGCATGATGGTTTCGATAGGGAACATACCACCTTTGGTGACGGGACGATATCCGTTGCCTCTTATTGCTTTCAAAAAATTTCTAGTGTCAACATAGAACAACAGGAGTGTTGTGTTCAATCTTGGAATTTTTTGGGGTTCGTTTGGACTTTTTTATACATTAACTGGGTTTTCTAGGCATTTTATGTGCATAATTCAAATGTGAACTACAAGCACATGCTCCAATGCACTAAAGTTGGTTGAAAAATCACATGTGTGTCCTTGGGTGAATTTCTAGGTCCCATGCAAGAGATGGGAATGAAATTCAAACACCAGGGCACTGTTGATTGCCGGCAAAACATTGAGATACCTGGTTTTTAAATTATAGTAAATCCAAAACTCGTATGAAATTCATGAAACTTGGCATGCTATCATGGAGAGGCATCAACATGCCGTGGTAAAAAATTGTCCCATTTGGGGCAGGTTCGGGTATAAGCTTCTCACAAACCAGAGCTTCTCACAACAAGCATGATGGTTTCGATAGGGAACGTCCCACCTTTGGGGATGAAACGATATCCTTTGCCTCTTATTGCTTTCAAAAAATTTCTAGTGTCAACATAGAACAACAGGAGTGTTGTGTCAATTTTTGTGATTTTTCGGGGTTCGTTTGGACATTTTTATGCATTAACTGGGTTTTCTAGGCATTTTATGTGCATAATTCAAATTTGAACTACAAGCACATGCTCCAATGCACTAAGGTTGGTTGAAAAATCTAATATGTGTCCTTGGGTGAATTTCTAGGTCCCATGCAAGAGATGGGAATGAAATTCAAACACCAGGTCACTGTTGATTGCCGACAAAACGTTGAGATGCCTAGTTTTTAAATTCTAGTAAATCCAAAACTCGTGTAAAATTCATGAAACTTGGCATGCTATGATGGAGCAGCATCAACATGCCATGTTAAAAAAATTGTCCCATTTGGGGTAGGTTCGGGTATATGCTTCTCACAAACCAGAGCTTCTCACAACAAGCATGATGGTTTCGGTAGGGAACGCCCCACCTTTGGGGATGAAACGATATCCATTGCCTCTTATTGCTTTCAAAAAAATTCTCATGTCAACATAGAACAACAGGAGTGTTGTGTCAATTTTTGGGATTTTTCGAGGTTCGTTTGGACATTTTTATGCATTAATTGAGTTTTCAATGCATTTATGTGAATAATTCAAATTTGAACTACATGCACATGCACCAGTGCATATAAATTGGTTGAAAAATCAAATATGTGTCCTTGGGTGCATGCTTAGGTCCCATGCAAGAAATGGGAATGAATTTCGAACACCGGGGCACCGTTGATTGCCGGCAAAACAATGAGATGCCTCGTTTTTAAATTCTAGTAAATCCAAAACTCGTCTGAAATTCATGAAACTTGGCATGCTTTCATGGAGCGGCATCAACATGCTGTGGTAAAAATTTTGTCCCGTTTGGGGCAGGTTTGGGTATATGCTTCTCACAAACCAGAGCTTCTCACAAGAAGCATCATGGTTTCGGTAGGGAACGTCCCACCTTTTGGGGATGAAACGATATCCACTGCCTCTTATTGCTTCCAAAATTTTCTCGTGTCAACATAGAACAATAGGAGTGTTGTGTCAATTTTTGTGATTTTTCGGGGTTCTTTTGGACATTTTTATGCATTAACTAAGTTTTCAATGCATTTATGTGCATAATTAAAAATTGAACTACATGCACATGCACCAGTGCATATAAATTGGTTGAAAAATCAAATTTGTGTCCTTGGGTGCATGCTTAGGTCCCATGCAAGAAATGAGAATGAATTTCAAACACTAGGGCACCATTGATTGCCGGCAAAACATTGAGATGCCTGTTTTTTAAATTTTAGTAAATCCAAAACTCGTCTGGAATTCATGAAACTTGGCATCCTATCATGGAATGGCACCCGACATGATGTGGTATTTTTCGTGTCCATTTTGAGAGAAGGCGCACTCGAATAATGACAGCCAACAAAGGCATTTTGACAAAAAAATAGCTGCCACTTTAGTATCTCAAACGTTTATATAATTCAAACCGTGTGCATTCTGTAAACCATTCACGTGACGCCATGTGTCTTGGTTTCAATGGCTGTAGGAAGTGTCGTGCGGACAGCTGCTTGACCTTGACTAAACGGGAGGCGTGCAAGCGCAGTCTGATGCGCAGGCTGACCGAGAGGCGTACAAGCTGTCCTCCAATGCACAGGCTCACCAGGAAGCGTGTGAGATGTACACTACGTGGGCTCACTGGGAAGCAGGCCTGGCGGTGTCAAAACCGGCAGATCTCGGGTAGGGGGTCCCGAACTATGCGTCTAGGCCGGATGGTAACAGGAGGCAAGGGACACGAAGTTTTACCCAGGTTCGGGCCCTCTTGATGGAGGTAAAACCCTACGTCCTACTTGATTAATATTGATGATATGGGTAGTACAAGAGTAGATCTACCTCGAGATCGGAGAGGCTAAACCCTAGAAGCTAGCCTATGGTATGATTATTGTTCTATATCTTGTCCTACGGACTAAAACCCTCCGTTTTATATAGACATCGGAGAGGGTTAGGGTTACACAAAGTCGGTTACAATGGCAGGAGATCTACATATCCGTATCGCCAAGCTTGCCTTCCACGCCAAGGAAAGTCCCTTCCGGACACGGGACAAAGTCTTCAATCTTGTATCTTCATAGTCTAGGAGTCCGGCTGAAGGTATAGTCCGGCCACCCAGACACCCCCTAATCCAGGACTCCCTCAGTAGCCCCTGAACCAAGCTTCAATGACGACGAGTGCGGCGCACAGTTTGTCTTCGGCATTGCAAGGCGGGTTCCTCCTCCAAGTACTTCATAGAATATTTTGAACACAAAGATAGTGTCCGGCTCTGCAAAATAAGTTTCCATATATTGCCATAGAGAGAATAATATTTACACAAATCTAATCTGCTGACGTATTCCGTAGTGTGACATCACACCACGGCCAAGCCTTTATTCGAATCGTTTTATTGTCCCACCTCAGCGCGTCATGCGAGGCGGTTTCCTTGGCACGTCTTGTTAAAGCAAAGATCGTGTTCCCTTATTCCAGGATTCTCATCAATACGGGCGTGGGTAGCCCAACCGCTTCTAGGACTCCTAGACTATAGGCAAGTCCAAACGGCCATGGAGAGGACGCTTTGATATTCACCTTCTTTATAAAGGGACAAGGCTTTTACTTTTTCCCTCCCGTGCTCAATCGAATCCTTCCCCCACCTCAAGCTCAAACACCCAAAGTTCAGGTCAGGTGCTCCGAACCTTCAATCATGTCCGGATCTAGACTTCAAGGCCGATGGATGCCTTCCTCCATCACGGAAGAAGACATCAAAAAGTTGAGGGAGGCCAGATATCTGACTGCCGAGGTTTTGCATCGGCTGCCTGCTCAAGGGCAGGCCGTCCCCTCCCCCGAACCCAACGAGAACGTCGTGTTCGTCTCCCACTTCCTCCGAGGTCTAGGCCTTGCTCTGGATCCTTTCGTCACGGGTTTGATGTTTTATTACGGGCTAGATTTCCATGATCTAGCTCCGGACTCCTTTCTTCATATCACGGCATTTATTGTCGTGTGTGAGGCCTTCCTCCGGGTTACCCCTCACTTTGGCCTGTGGCTCAAGACCTTTGAATTAAAGCCGAAGATGATCGAGGGGAAACATGCAGCATGCGGGGGTGCCTCAACATGCAAGATGACGGGAGCTCCATGGACCAAAGGTTCCATTCCAGAGGTGTCCGAGTTGTAGCAACAGGAATGGTTCTATATCACGGCTCCTAGAAGTGCCAAGTGGGCGGCCGCCCCGGTTTTCCGCTCGGGCCCTCCACCATAGCTGATGTCATGGATCAACAGAGGCCTGAGCTGGGGTCCAGCCAAGGACGTGACTATACTGCAAAGCCGCATTCGAGATCTCTTCAATGGAGATTTTAGTTTGGTTGCGGTAATACAAGTTATGCTGGTTCGTCAAGTCTAGCCTTGCAAACGCCAGCCCCTTCGCTTGTGGGAGTTCAATCCCGAGGGACCGTGTGTCATTCAAAATTTCCTCGTCCTGACGCACGAGGAGATGTACAAGTCATTCTTCGGACCTCAGGTAGAGTGACCGGAAATCACCGAGGACATGGGCCTGAGCAGTAACCGCGCCGCCAAACAGGTGAGGAATCTTCCGGCCGAACATACTATCACTCATTTGTTACGAAGTTATTTCTGAGAGTTTGCTTTTTGACCAGGACTGGCTAACAAAGGCGAAGTTGATTCAGTGTTCGGCCCCCCTCCCTGAGGGTTTGTACAATCCGGTATTGGAAAAGATGCTCCAGGTCGCACCTTGCCCGGAGCCCTTGAAGGAAGATACTGGGAAGGATAATACGGGCGGACGCGGGCCCCCAACGCTACCCATTCTAATCGAGGGAGCGAGCGTCTCCATGAAGGAAGATGACCGGATGAGGAAAAGGACTACGCCCGGGGATTCGGAAGCCGAAGCTTCCAAACGGGAGAAGAAGTCTCCCACAGAGGGTCCTACCTTGGGGGGTGCCTTCGCCGCACAAAGTCCGCGGGGGGATCAATCCTCCAGCGAGTCATAAGTGACCTGAAATACTTTAATAGTACAGGTATGCCATCTGAGAAATAACCACTGCATATATCTTTGCAATTCGGGCCTTAGCCCCTCTCAAATGAGTTCGTCTTCGGGGGATCTTCTTCCAGAGATGATGGAGAGCGAAACGCCTCCTCCGGACTCCTCCGCTCCGGAAGCGGGCGACCCCGAAGTGTCGTCGCGGAGGGCCTCTCCGAATCCGGTGAGGCCAGAAGATAATCCCGTTGACCCTTGAAGGTCCCAGTGTCCGGCTCCCGAAGAGAGCAGACAAAAGAGTCCGGCACCATCTAGTGTGCGATCAGATGTTCTGAGGGAGTTGGTGAGGCGAGCGGCCATCTCAGATGAACACCGTATGCTGATGAATATGGTGATGGAGAGAATCTCGTCCGCTGAAAGCAGATTGCATGAAGCTTTTATGAGTCTACTGACAGGCTTTGAGGTACGTAAAATAATGTATGATAGTCCTGCACATGCTAGGTGTGCCTTGTGTAGATAGTAGCAACTGAGACTCTGGTTGTCGTCGGAAACGACGGCGAACAGAGGATCATATTCCCAGGTAATAACTGTACTGCCTCTATGTGCAGGTGATGGAAGCTCCGGTGGCTAGCCGGACTAGCGAGTTTGCCCATTTAAAACGGCAGTTGGATACGGCAGACACCGACATAGTAAGAGCAGGGTAAGTGTCATTATCTGGTAAACGCCACATAGTAAGAGAAGCATGACGCCAGTATCTTTAATATGTTGTGACTGTAGATGGAGCTGCCACTGTTGAAGCCTTGCGGGCAGAACTTGCCCGAGCCAAGGAACAAGCAAGGTTTGGTAATGCGGCTGCTTTGAAGGCGGCCGAAGAGTTGAAAGCCGAGAAGGCCGCGCATGGCGAGAGCCGAGATAAGATGGCCAAGATGGCCATAGAATTAAAAGCCGCCGCCGACCATTGCCGGGTTCTTGAAAAGGAAAACCTAGCGAAGGCATCGGACCTTGAGAAGGCCGCTGCAACGAGAAAAGACATCCGCTCTGCTATGAGGGCGAAGAAGGAGGAGCTGCGGGAAGCCGGGGATATTGTAGCTGGGAAATCCTTTATGTTGCAGAGGAAGTTCGGAGATCCACGGTATGCCCCTCTGGATCGGCTGTGGAGTTTGGAGGATGTGTATATGGATTTGGCGGCGAGCGCTGCCGATGCGGCCAATTACTTCCAGGGTCAGACGGACCGTGAAGTGGACCAGCTATTTTGGACAGAATTCCATTCTCCCGAGTGTCCGCTTCCATTGACTGACCAATTGGCCGAATGGGCCGAACTAAATAGGTTGTCCGGACGCGCCATGAGGTCTGTTGTGGATCAGCTATGGCCGGAAAGGCCAAAACCGAACAGCCATTTCAGCTTGGTGCAGCAGTTCCTTGACGTGGTGCCGTGTATTAATGCGATGAAGAGGTCGGCGTGCATAGAGGGCTCATGGATGGCCTTTGCCCGTGTTAAAGCATACTGGGTGGATATGGATGCTACCACTGTTGCAGCGCGGGATTCGGCCATAGGCCGAATGGCTGCTGAGCACTACTTTGAACAAGTTCTTGAGGGTGCTCGTTTGATAGAGACCTAGTGCTCAAAAAATATTATGTTTGAGTGATATGTAATCTCATTGTAAGAGAAATTCTTGTATAAATTTTTATAAGGCTATTTTTATACTTTTGCCTGAAAGTAATATGATGCCTCCTGGGCGGCCGTTTATGTATACATGTGTATAACCTGAAAGATTGCAGCCGTCGGCTTCAACCCCAACGCATATAATGCAGAGGTGCTCGCAAAAAACACGCGTTCACACTTAACCCAACGTCTTGGTCCTATTAAGGAGGTGATAGCGGAGCGAGCGAGGCAACCGGACTATAATGCTTTAGCACTTTCACTTAGCCATAGGAGTTTGACAGTGGGGCTACTAGATAGCCCCTGGTGGCTCCGCACTCTCCCGATCCCGGGGTGCGTACATGCCTGGCCGGAAAACGGCCCTTCGTTAAGGCGGAGGAATTCTAACATTCCAACGGGTCATCGAGTGGTTGACCAGTCTCACGCTATATCATGACAGTCAATTTTCGGCTTTCTCTACTGAGGTGCTCGTCCGGATGAACCAGGGCACAATCGCAGTAGTTCTCCTGGTGCTACCCTAGCCGGTAAAGCGGAACGTAAGGCACCAAAACACAGGACCCGGGCAAACCCAACATTTGACCAAAGACAATGATTCGGAGCTGATGCATATAGGGCCAAACTCGCGACGCCGAACACTCCCTAAGGTGTTCGGTCTTTGTGGTATAAACCGGGCCTAGATAATGGCCTTTGTAAGAAGCCCCTTGTGTCCAGGTACGTGCATTGTTCTGGCGTGGCCACATGCCAAGACGTCAACATCCTTCTCAACGGTGGATATGTATCAACAAGAGACGGTAAAAAAGGTTTACGCAGGGTCTTAATCTAAAAAGAATCCTTGGAGCGGGTCCCTGTTGCACGTCTGCGCCTGTGTCTCCGTTGTGCCGTATCCTGGACGGGTGTAGCACGATGATCGTCTGTAAAAGAGAGGAATTTAGGTGAAAAAGTTATCGCGCAAAAAGATAGTTTTTAAAGAGACCATGTATAATTCAAGATGAGAAGAAATTGCCACTTGTCTGCGTGTTGAGCCCCTTGTATTGACAAATAGGGGTGTGACCATTTATTCGGTATAGATAGCGGCGCCGGACTTGATTAGTTGTGTATGAGGTCTTGACGACCTATTGGATGCTTTTGCTGGTCCGGGCGCCTTTAGTGTGCGGCTGCCAAGGCAGCCGCACTCTCTTCGGCGCGCAGAGATCGCTTGATATTTCCATTCACTGAAATGATGCCACGTGGACCGGGCATCTTGAGTGTGAGGGAGTCGTAGTGTGGTATTGCGTTGAAGCGAGTGAAAGCTTCGCGTCCAAGCAGTGCTTGATAGCCACTTTGGAACGGAGCGATGTGGAAGGTTAAATGCTCGCGACGGAAGTTATCGGGGGAGCCGAATGTAACTTGTAGTAGGAGGGAGCCCGTACAACGAGCCCCTGGGCCTGGCGTTACTCCTTTAAATGTAGTATTGCTATGGCGAATTTTTGTTGGGTCTAACCCCATCCCACGGATTGTATCCTGATATATTAGGTTTAGATTGCTGCCACCGTCCATCAAGACTCATGTGAAGTGATATCCGCCAATTACTGGGTCTAATACCTGGGCAGCCCATCCTGCGCGTTGGATACTTGCTGAGTAATCGCGATGGTCAAAAGTGATCGGTTGAGACGACCAGTGGCAGGACTTTGCGGTGACAGGCACTTGGGTATATTTTCCTGGGAGTGTCGCGTTGTTTTTTCCCTTGATCATGTGTAACACATTTACTGTTTTGACTTCTTGTGGAAATTTCTTTTGTTCCCCAGTGTCTTGCTTGGGAGGCTCGTCCTCGTCTTCACTTGATGTATCCTCCCCCTTGTGTACGGCGTTGAGCTTGCCGGACTGCTTGAAGACCCAACATTCTCTGTGGGTATGATTAGCAGGTTTACCAGGGGTACTATGGATCTGACATACTTGGTCCAGAATTTTGTTGAGGCTAGACAGTTCATCCCTGGTGCCTTTAGAGGGCGGCTTTTGCTAACCTGGCCGAGAGCTTTTGAATCCGGCGTTTACTGCCATGCCCTTCATGTTGTCTTCTTTATTCCGGCGTTTGTTATTGCTGTTGCACTGTGATTTCCCGTTTCCATCTCTAACTTCAGATGTACTGGGGTCGCTGGTGCTGCATCTGGCTAGCCAGCTGTCCTCACCCGCGCAAAAGCGGGTCAGGAGGTTTGTTAATGCGGCCACCGTTCTCGGCTTATTTTGGCCGAGGTGTCTGGCGAGCCATTCATCATGGACGCTATGCTTAAAAGCTGCCAAGGCTTCGGCGTCCGGACAGTCAACAATCTGGTTCTTTTTAGTAAGAAACCTGTTCCAAAGCTTTCGGGCTGACTCTCCGGGCTGTTGAGTTATATGACTCAAATCGTCCGCATCCGGAGGTCGGACATAAGTCCCTTGAAAATTTGCCCGAAAGGCGTCTTCGAGCTCTTCCCAACTTCCAATGGAGCTTTCGGGGAGGCCTTTAAGCCAGTGACGAGCTGGCCCTTTGAGCTTGAGGGGTAAGTACTTGATGGCGTGGAGATCATCTCCTCGAGCCATATGGATATGAAGGATGTAGTCCTCAATCCAGACCCCAGGGTCTGTTGTTCCGTCGTATGCCTCTATGTTTACGGCTTTGAATCCCTCTGGAAATTCATGGTCTAGCACCTCATCGGTGAAACATAGGGGGTGTGCGGCACCCCTATAGCTGGGTGTACCGCGTTGTTCGGATGTTTGTTGTGTTGCATTGTATGTTGGGGCGCGCTTGCGTGTTCCATAGATGGATCTTGTTGCTCCGTCCTTTGGGTGCGAGCCCTCGCATGGGTCGTGTGTTGTATTGTGAGTGGCGTTGTATGCCGCTCTGTCTTGGTAGAGGGGTCGTCTATCCGGCCAGGTGGATGCTTTGATATTTGGTTGTGGGGGGTCTGAAGCCTCCTCATCGAATTCAGGTAGCAGCTTCCGCTTTGGGTAGCTCTTGGAGGGGCGATTGTCGCCGTACCTCGCTGCTGTGTTGAGTATTTTACTCCATCTGACTTGGAGTGTGTCTTGCACAGCCTTGAGCCTTTGCTTCTGCTTTTTAAGACTCCTCGCGGTGGCAACAAGCCTTTTATGGGCATTCTGCTGCTCCGGGTGCCTGTCCGGCGTTATGTCTGTGACGCCCGGATAATCAAGCTACAGTAGACCTCTGCTAATGGTGCCACGTCACCTCGGGTACTCTTGATAAACTCGAGTTAGTTCAAAAAGATTCAAATAAAAATTTAAAATATAGGCAAACAGTAAAATTTTCAAATATCAAAACTAAAATGTTCGGGTTGTGTCAAATAAATCGTAAGTAATTATGGTGGAGAAACCAAACCTTGATAAAATGTTTAAAGGCTCTCAAAACAATTAAAACAGTAGTGAAAACAATTAAACAAATGCCTATTGAATTTATCAAATGCTAAAACTATTTTATTATTGGTTAAGAATTAATCTCACAATAGTTTGTTGATAAATACAAATTTAGGCACTAGTGGTAATTTTTGTAAAACTAAAAATAAAAGATACTACAAAAAAGGAAATAAGAAAAGGAAAAGGCAAAACAAATAAAAGCAAAGGGGGCAAACACCCCCCCCCCCTTGCTGGGCTTCGGCCCAGCTATTCACAAGCCCAACTGGCCTAGCCGGCCGGCCCATCCACCCCACTCCCTCTCCATAACACCCTACCCACTCCATCGGTCAACCCACCAACACCCCCACACTCTCCCGAAAATATCTCCCCCCTCTTCCCCGATTGGATCGGGATCGAGAGGAGGAGGCCGCCTCGCCGCGCATCACCGGAACCACGCCGCCACGACTTCGTCACCACGCCGCCATCGTCTACATCTCTTCCCCGAGCAACGTTGCCTCGAACCCTACAAACCGCCGTGAGGACCGCACCACCCTCCCCCTTTCTCCTCTACCCCGCGCTCGCGCTCGCGGCGCCCCGCCCACGCGGCCCGCGCCGATGGTTGCCTCGCGCCCGTGGCTGCGTGCGAGCTCGCGCGCCCGCAGTCCCCCACCCTCCCCGCGTAGCCGCCCGTGTCATTCGCCCGCTCCTGCCGCGCCCCTGCCGCCCGCGTCTGCCCGCCTCCTCTGCCGTTGCGCTGCTCACCCGCCTCGCGCCCCACCGCTCATGCTAGTCTGTCGGCGCACGCCTCTGCAGCTGCACATGCTCGCATCGCCATTGGCCACCGCCCCCACCCGCCGATGCCCGCCTGCCACTGCGGCCTCGCTGTGCCGGCCATCCCCATCCGCGGGCGAGCGATGCCGCCGCCTAGCTCCCCACCGTCGCGGCCTCAGTCCCCTGAGCTCGAAAGCGAGCTCGGCCCCGTGCTCCTGGGGCTCCAAGGGCCCCATAGAGCAGACCCGCGCCGCTCGCCATAACCCTTCCCCACGCACCGCCGCTCGCCTCGCTCGCCGCTGCCGACCCCTGCAGCTCCTCCGCCAGCGGCAAGGCCCCGCCTCCGCACACCACCCCCGTCGGCGGCCGCGCCCCTACCGCCGTCGTCCGCTCCACTGGCCGGCCCTCCCCTACCTCGCCGGCTCCGGCTAGCCGCGCCGCTCCTTCCCACGGCATGCTGCTCCGGCCGGCCGGCCTTGCCCCCTCGTGCTGGGCGCTGGGTACGCCCCGCCCGGGGCCCGCAGCCCCGCTAACGCCAGCGCCCGTTAGGGCCCCCTCGGGCCTATGACATGCAAGCCCCACGCCCCTGTTAAAAAAAAGAAGTTAAAAAAGATTAAGATTAAAAAAATATTAATAATAATAAATAATTAATTAGTTAGTTAATTAATCAATGATTAACTTAATTAAAGTTTGCTTAAATAACCTAACCTGCTAATTAACTACCTGATCTTTAATTAGTTAGGTGAGTGTATGATAGGGGGACCCCACCCCTGTTGACTAGTCAACATTGACTGGTCAACTGGGTCCCTCTGGCCCACCTGTCAGTCACTAGGTACACTTTTGTGTACACTGTGCTGGGTGCGCCTAGCGATTTAGCAATTATTTTTTGAATTAAAAATAATTCCAGAAATTAATAAAATCTTTAGAAACTCATATCTTTTAATCCGTAACTCGGATTAAATTATTTTCAACATGAAAGTTGCTCAAAACGACGAGACGAATCCGGATACGCAGCCCGTTCGTCCGTCACGCATCCCTAGCATAGCGAACACGTAACTTTCCCCCTCCGACCCATCTGTCCAAAAACACGAAACACCGGGAATACTTTCTCGGATGTTCCCCCCTTCACCGGTACCACCTCGTACCGCGTTAGGGTACACCTAGCATCACACTTTGTCATGTCATGCATCGTCTTGCATTTGTTTGCATTATATTTATTGTTTCTTTCCCCTCTTCTCTCGCTAGACACCGAGACCGACGCCGCTGCTACCCAGTTCGACTACGGTGTTGACGACCACTCTCTCTTGCCAGAGCAACCAGGCAAGCCCCCCCTTTGATCACCAGATATCGCCTACTCTTCTCTATATTGTTTGCATTAGAGTAGTGTAGCATGTTACTGCTTTCCATTATTCCTATCCTGATGCATAGCCTGTCCTTGCTACTACTGTTGTTACCATTACCTGCTATCCTACTGCTTAGTATAGGATGCTAGTGTTCCATCAGTGGCCCTACACTCTTGTCCGTCTGCCATGCTATACTACTGGGCCGTGATCACTTCGGGAGGTGATCACGGGCATATACTATACACTTTACACAGTTACATTACCTGTGGTACTGTTCGGAGTTGGGGGCTGAAGGGGCAGGTGGCTCCATCCCGGTAGAGGTGGGCCAGGGTTCCCGACGGCCCCCGATTGTTACTTTGTGGTGGAGCGACATGGCAGGTTGAGACCACCTAGGAGAGAGGTGGGCCTGGCCATGGTCGGTGTTCGCGGATACTTAACACGTCTAAAGAGATCTTGGTATTTGATCTGAGTCTGGCTACTGGCCTATACGCACTAACCATCTACGTGGGGACAGTTATGGGCACTCGACGTCATGGTATCATCCGAAGCCTTCGTGACGTCAGCGACTGAGTGGCGCGCGCCGGATTGGACCATAAGCCTGCTCTTGTATTAAGGGGGCTAGTTCTGCTTCCGGCCGCGTATGCAACGTGCAGGTGTGCAATGGGCGATGGGCCCAGACCCCTGCGCCATAGGATTTAGACCGGCGTGCTGACCTCTCTGTTGTGCCTAGGTAGGGCTGCGACGTGTTGATCTTCCGAGGCCGGGCATGACCCAGGAAAGTGTGTCCGGCCAAATGGGAACGAGCGTGTTGGGATATGTGGTGCACCCCTGCAGGGAAGTTAATCTATTCGACTAGCCGTGATCTTCGGTAGCAGGACGACTTGGAGTTGTACCTTGACCTTATGACAACTAGAACCGGATACTTAATAAAACACACCCTTCCAAGTGCCAGATACAACCGGTGATCGCTCTCTCACAGGGCGACGAGGGGAGGATCATCGGTTAGGATTATGATATGTGATGATACTTGGAGGACTTCAGTCTACTCTCTTCTACATGCTGCAAGACAGAGGCTGCCAGAAGCGTAGTCTTTGAAAGGACTAGCTATCCCCCCTTATCCCGGCTTTCTGCAGTTCAGTCCACATATAATAGCCTTATTCCAGTTGATACCAATGCATACATATGTAGTGTAGCTCCTTGCTTGCGAGTACTTTGGATGAGTACTCACGGTTGCTTTCTCCCTCTTTTCCCCCCATTTTCTATACCCGATTGCTGCGACCAGACCTTGGAGCCCAGGAGCCAGACGCCACCATCGACGATGACTACTACTACTCGGGAGGTGCCTACTACTACGTGCAGCCCACTGACGGTGACCAGGAGTAGTTTAGGAGGATCCCAGGCAGGAGGCCTGCGCCTCTTTCGATCTGTATCATAGTTTGTGCTAGCCTTCTTAAGGCAAACTTGTTTAACTTATGTCTGTACTCAGATATTTTTGCTCCCGCTGACTCGTCTATGATCGAGCTCTTGTATTCGAGCCCTCGAGGCCCCTGGCTTGTAATATGATGCTTGTATGACTTATTTTATTTGTAGAGTTGTGTTGTGATATCTTCCCGTGAGTCCCTGATCTTGATCGTACACATTTGCGTGTATGATTAGTGTACGATTAAATCAGGGGCGTCACAAGTTGGTATCAGAGCCGACTGCCTGTAGGAATCCTCCTTCCAAACTCCTTGGCTGAAGTTGAGTCTAGACATTACAAAACTTTTACTAACATGGTTGTGTGCCTTACGGGCCCACGTTGCCATTGGGTTGTATTAGGATCTTTTATTCCTCGTCTATACTCTGGGATTCTGATCTCTTTTCTATTCGGGTTAAATGATTTTGCTAAAATCTAACTCTAGGTTCTCGTTACCACTTCCTGCCGAAGAGCCCCTTCATTACAGATGATCGACTGCTTCAACAGAAGATTCTGACAATACTCTCTGATGTTCTCCCGAAACCTTATGCCATTGCTTTTGCAATTCCCTACCACCGAAATATCCCTATGGATAAGTATTTAGACTTGTCGTGCTTACTTTTATTCCCAGTCGATCTTGTTATTATAAGATACCCCAAGAATACTTTGTGCCTACTGCCTTGCAGTTCTTCGCCACATGCATACCACTACGGATAATTTCTCGCATTTATCGAGTATCCGCTCATCCCCAGATATTCATGCAGTTCACAAAATTCTTCGAAATACCATTCGGTCTTCCGAAAATCCTGAGCAACCTATTGCTCCTGAAATTCTTGCTTGCTTGCATTATGGTTAATCCCATAAGTATAGTAATCTTATTGGCAACCTTTGTCAATATCATTTTGAGTCCATTGATTCAATATGTTGTGAATGCTCGCAATCCTCACTCACATCATAGAATTCATCCTTCCGGCTCAGATGTCATTTAAAACATGAGCTGGTCCTCGGCCAATCAGATTGCCATCGATTGTACCCCTAAGTCTATTCAACTTCTCCGTCCTTGATCAGAGCATTTGCTCCTGATCCTTTGATTTGAAAATCATAATTCCTTTGTTATTTAAACATTGAATTATTCAGATGTTCTGTAAAACGATGCATTTGCATTCTTTCTTCCTCTGATTGGGTATCGATACTCACATCAGCTCCATTGTGGATCACCATATCCACTGTTGGATTATTATCCGACAATGTCCTTCATAATTAATCACCTTGTGAGTTCTTTCTCCGATACATAATGCCTTTGGTAATTTGTATCCTCTCCTTTTGCCAACCATGCTCTGCTTTCGAGCTGGTAATATTTACTCTCAAAGCTTGTGGTATATGTTTCCACGATACCCTGACGGGTTGAACCTATGCCTTCCTTAATTTGTGTGACCTCGAAAGTTATGTGGGTTATACCCTGCTGACGCTTCGTCAGATAACTTTTCAACACTACAACTTCGAAAAGGGGAGGTAAATGTAAGGTTATGCATTGAAGAAGTGGGTGCCGACCTTGAACTTTGTGTTCATGCCCATGGACACGATGTAGATCTTATCATTAAAGCTTCTCTTAAATTAATTACTCCCTTGGTATAAGTTCATATTATATCTGGGATCTGGCCTTTTGCAATCGTGGTTTCGACCATGTTCTCTTTTAGGTACCGTTTCTCGTGCAAGTTTAAGCACTTGTCTTCTATAGAGCAATACCCCAGTCCAACCTCTACTTTGATCTGTCGTCGAGTATTACCCCCTGGTATCTCGAGGATACCATGGAATACATAACTTCTTATGAGTTCTTCATCAACTAATATTCTTGCCGATTCCATTTTTCCAACGGGTTCTCAGTTGTTAGAACCCCTCAAGGACACCGACAACTGAATTGAGTCCGCACTACGATTCAACAACTCTTGGTAACCTTCATTACTTACGAGTCTGAACTCGATCACGTCATTCCGAGCCTACTCGGCTATATCATTATCGTGCCAAATTTTAACTATGCTACCTGGTCCTTCTTTTCGAAGCACAATTTCGACGATGGGCTAAGCTTACGTCGATCTTCCTTGTCTTATCGTTTCACCTCAAACAACAAACTTGATTTCAAGTTTGTGTCGTACCCATGGTTCCAATAACCTTTCGCCTCATCATTCGTTTGACTTGATGTCATCGCCGACCGATTACATCTCCATGAAACCTCTCGACAGAAATTGTCATGATCATCATCAACATTTCGAGCTCCTCAAGGATATCAATTGAATTCCTGATGAGAAATACCATCCTTGCCCTTGATGATTTGTGTTATCATCGACCACTCGATTGCCTTCCGTTCAACACAAACTTGTTCGTGTTTTGTGTTATACCTTGAGATCCTTGCTATCCAGCATTTGTTCTCCTTTACCTTGGAGTATTACCATCTTTTATGTCAAGAATGTTGTGAGAATTTCACCACCTCTTAAGAATTCTTGATATAGGTGATACTTCTTGCCATATCCGTTCATTCCTTGGCCGCGAGTTCAAAAGTTCTAGTAACCCTTTTGCTTTGAAGTTAATGGTCGATATTTCATTCTTAGACCATTGGTTGTCGAATCACCATTCTAGCTTTGATCATGCTACCTCAACCCATATTTCGGGTGGACCTTTCAACCAATGTTTAATTGTGTATGTTCTCCTCGAGCATATTTCACTATATCATTTGATCCGACAAATGTTATCTCCTTATCCACATAACTGTGGAGACCCATCTTTTGGGATACCATCGTTGAATTATCACAGGGTCCATCAGCCACCTCCTCATCCTCTCCTTGGCTTAAATGATGAACTCATGATTCGAAACTTGCTTCCATAGTTCATTTCCCGAGAATCTTGCAAATCATCTCATCAATTTGTGTCTCACCTTTTCTTCTTAGGCACCCTAAGTCTGAGGTATCCTGACACCAATCAGATCTGAATCTCGGTCAAATATGATGGTTGGAACATATTTTCAAGAATTATAACATTGATCCTCATATGACCCGGTAAGGTGATGTCATGCCTAGCACGCCTGACCAGAGGACCTAGTGTTATAGTTTCCTCTTCAGCAAGTTTATCCATTGTTCCATGAGGAAATTGTAAAACTTATTCTACAAGTTGTTCCTGATGGATCCTTCGTGAATCCAAACTTTGAACCTTAATTGATGACCATGTCAATGCTATCTCGAAGCATGTCTGTGGTAGTCCGATTTTCAAAAAGTGCATTTGAAGCACAATGCTAAATTTTCTTTATCATTTATCCTAACACCGTTGTATGGGTAATATCTTGAGATTCCTCCCCCCTTACCTAAATGGTTTTCTACTTTCTATCCTGTAATGGATATCATGCTCCGCTTGTCCTTGGAAGGATATACCCCCGAAATATGTGTGCATACACATTTTCATGTCCATTGTTTTTAAACCTGATAATCGCATTTTCCTTTCCATTGTCTTGTTTAAGCTTTCTTTTAATCTAACTTAACTGAGCAGTGATAATTCCCTGCTTAGTAAGCACCTCGTTGTACAACTCTGTCAGTAAGACCCTGTTACCATTGTTGATAGCATTCCGGTAACCACCGATGGACGAGAACTTTGCCTATTGGTCCGCCTCGTTCAGCGAGCAGGAAAATGGTTCTCTTCGTCCCTCGCCCTTGGTATCGATGTTGTTGCCGACATAACTGACAGGCTACCCTCTGACACGCCTTGCTATCGTGACTGTGCAAGATGTCGGCCCCCTTCCTACTTTCAACCACATGGTGGGCCCATAACCCACAGTTCCACAGGATCGAAACCTGACTCTCCTGTACACCCCCTGTTTCCAAAGTTATTCCTCCCGCGTGGACTCATATGTAATTCATGAGCCACCTTTCGATGAGATTATCAATTCTGGCATCGGACACAATAATTATTCCGTCGCTTTGAAACCCCTTTCACCTTCTGACTAGGCATTGAACGATTGCCTAGCTGCTTGAAACTTCTTATTGTACCTTCGAACTTTACTCTCGATGTGTTTTATTTCTTCAACTCGAGAGGTACTCATGTGTTCATTCCTGGGATAACCCCCCTAATGATTTCCCCTTATAACATCCTGTCGTTGTAGAGCTGCCCCTTACCTATTCGTAAGTATGGTGGAGTTCCCGAAGAAAGGACGACAACTTCATCATGATGCTTTGGAATAAAGAATTGAAGACACCAACAAAAGGGATTAACTTCTTCGAGAAGAGCAACCAAGACCGAGAAGACTCGATAGAATTTCGTAACCACACCTTCCCCCTTTACTTCCCTCTTAAATCTCGGGACGAGATTTCTTGTAGTGGAGGAGAATTGTGACGCCCGGATAATCAAGCTACAGTAGACCTCTGCTAATGGTGCCACGTCACCACAGGTACTGTTGATAAACTCGAGTTAGTTCAAAAAGATTCAAATAAAAATTTAAAATATAGGCAAACAGTAAAAAATTTCAAATATCAAAACTAAAATGTTCGGGTTGTGTCAAATAAATCGTAAGTAATTATGGTGGAGAAACCAAACTTTGATAAAATGTTTAAAGGCTCAAAAAACAATTAAAACAGTAGTGAAAACAATTAAACAAATGCCTGTTGAATTTATAAAATGCTAAAACTATTTTATTATTGATTAAGAATTAATCTCACAATAGTTTGTTGACAAATACAAATTTAGGCACTAGTGGTAATTTTTGTAAAACTAAAAATAAAAGATACTACAAAAAAGGAAATAAGAAAAGGAAAAGGCAAAACAAATAAAAGCAAAGGGGGCAAACACCCCCTCTCGCTTGGCTTCGGCCTAGCTGTTCACAAGCCCAACTGGCCTAGCCGGCCAGCCCATCCACCCCACTCCCTCTCCATAACCCCCTACCCACTCCATCGTTCAACCCACCGACACCCCCACACTCTCCCGAAAATATCTCCCCCCTCTCCCCTGATTGGATCGGGATCGAGAGGAGGAGGCCACCTCGCCGCGCATCGCCGGAACCACGCCGCCACGACTTCGTCACCACGCCGCCGTCGTCTCCATCTCCTCCCCGAGCATCGCTGCCCCAAACCCTACAAACCGCCGTGAGGACCGCACCACCCTCCCCCTTTCTCCTCTGCGCCGCGCTCGCGCTCGCGGCGCCCCGCCCACGCGGCCCGCGCCGATGGTTGCCTCGCGCCCGTGGCTGCGCGCGAGCTCGCGCGCCCGCAGTCCCCCCCCCCCCCTCGCGTAGCCGCCCGTGTCATTCGCCCGCTCCTACCGCGCCCCTGCCATCCACGTCTGCCCGCCTCCTCTGCCGCTGCGCTGCTCACCCGCCTCGCGCCCCACACGCTCGTGCTAGTCTGTCGCCGCATGCCTCTGTAGCTGGCCATGCTCGCATCGCCACTGGCCACCGCCCCCACCCGCCGATGCCCACCTAGCTCCCCATCGTCGCGGCCGGTCCCTTGAGCTCGAAAGCGAGCTCGGCCCCGTGCTCCTGGGGCTCCAAGGGCCCCATAGAGCAGACCCGCGCCGCTCGCCGTACCCCTTCCCAACGCACCGCCGCTCGCCTCGCTCGCCGCTGACGACCCCTGCAGCTCCTCCGCCAGTGGCAGGGCCCCGCCTCCGCATGCCATCCGCGCCGGCGGCCGTGCCCCTACCGCCGCTGTCCGCTCCACTGGCCGGCCCTCCCCTACCTCGCCGGCTCCGGCTAGCCGCGCCGCCCCTTGCCGCGGCATGCTGCTCCGGTCGGCCGGCCTTGCCCCCTCATGCTGGGCGCTGGGTAGGCCCCGCCCGGGGCCCGCAGCCCCGCTAACGCCAGCGCCCGTTAGGGCCCCCTCGGGCCTATGACATGCAAGCCCCACGCCCCTGTTAAAAAAAGAAGTTAAAAAAAGATTAAGATTAAAAAAATATTAATAATAATAAATAATTAATTAGTTAGTTAATTAATCAATTAATTAAATTAATTAAAGTTTTCTTAATTAACCTAACCTGCTAAATAACTACCTAATCTTTAATTAGTTAGGTGAGTGTATGATAGGGGGACCCCACCCCTGTTGACTAGTCAACATTGACTGGTCAACTGGGTCCCTCTGGCCCACCTGTCAGTCACTAGGTACACTTTTGTGTACACTGTGCTGGGTGCGCCTAGCAATTTAGCAATTATTTTTCAAATTAAAAATAATTCCAGAAATTAATAAAATCTTTAGAAAGTCATATCTTTTAATCCGTAACTCGGATTAAATTATTTTCAACATGAAAGTTGCTCCGAACGACGAGACGAATCTGGATATGCAGCCCATTCGTCCGTCACGCATCCCTAGCATAGCGAACACGCAACTTTCCCCCTCCGACCCATCTGTCCAAAAACGCGAAACACCAGGAATACTTTCCTGGATGTTTCCCCCCTTCACCGGTACCACCTCGTACCGCGTTAGGGTACACCTAGCATCACGCTTTGTCATGTCATGCATCGTATTGCATTTGTTTGCATTATATTTATTGTTTCTTCCCCCTCTTCTCTCGCTAGACACCGAGACCGACGCCGCTGCTACCCAGTTCGACTATGGTGTTGACGACCACTCTCTCTTGCCAGAGCAACCAGGCAAGCCCCCCCTTTGATCACCAGATATCGCCTACTCTTCTCTATACTGTTTGCATTAGAGTAGTGTAGCATGTTACTGCTTTCCGTTATTCCTATCCTGATGCATAGCCTGTCCTTGCTACTACTGTTGTTACCATTACCTGCTATCCTACTGTTTAGTATAGGATGCTAGTGTTCCATCAGTGGCCCTCACTCTTGTCCGTCTGCCATGCTATACTATTGGGCCGTGATCACTTCGGGAGGTGATCACGGGCATATACTATATACTTTACACAGTTACATTACCCGTGGTACTGTTCGGAGTTGGGGGCTAAAGGGGCAGGTGGCTCCATCCCGGTAGAGGTGGGCCTGGGTTCCCGACGGCCCCCGACTGTTACTTTGTGGCGGAGCGACATGGCAGGTTGAGACCACCTAGGAGAGAGGTGGGCCTGGCCATGGTCGGTGTTCGCAGATACTTAACACATTTAACGAGATCTTGGTATTTGATCTGAGTCTGGCTACTGGCCTATACGCACTAACCATCTACGCGGGGACAGTTATGGGCACTCGACGTCGTGGTATCAGCCGAAGCCTTCATGATGTCAGCGACTGAGTGGCGCGCACCGGATTGGACCGTAAGCCTGCTCTTATATTAAGGGGGCTAGTTCTGCTTCCGGCCGCGTACGCAACGTGCAGGTGTGCAATGGGCAATGGGCCCAGACCCCTGCGCCATAGGATTTAAACCGGCGTGCTGACCTCTCTGTTGTGCCTAGGTAGGGCTGCGACATGTTGATCTTCCGAGGCCGGGCATGACCCAGGAAAGTGTGTCTGGCCAAATGGGATCGAGCGTGTTGGGATATGTGGTGCACCCCTGCAGGGAAGTTAATCTATTCGAATAGCCGTGATCTTCGGTAATAGGACGACTTGGACTTGTACCTTGACCTTATGACAACTAGAACCGGATACTTAATAAAACACACCCTTCCAAGTGCCAGATACAATCGGTGATCGCTCTCTCACAGGGCGACAAGGGGAGGATCATCGGTTAGGATTATACTATGTGATGATACTTGGAGGACTTCAGTCTACTCTCTTCTACATGCTGCAAGACGGAGGCTGCAAGAAGCGTAGTCTTCGAAAGGACTAGCTATCCCCCCTTATCCCGGCTTTCTGCAGTTCAGTCCACATATAATAGCCTTATTCCAGTTGATACCAATGCATACATATGTAGTGTAGCTCCTTGCTTGCGAGTACTTTGGATGAGTACTCATGGTTGCTTTCTCCCTCTTTTCCCCCCATTTTCTATACCCGATTGCTGCGACCAGACCTTGGAGCCCAGGAGCCAGACGCCACCGTCGACGACGACTACTACTACTCGGGAGGTGCCTACTACTACGTGCAGCCCGCTGACGGCGACCAGGAGTAGTTTAGGAGGATCCCAGGCAGGAGGCATGCGCCTCTTTCGATCTGTATCTCAGTTTGTGCTAGCCTTCTTAAGGCAAACTGGTTTAACTTATGTCTGTACTCAGATATTGTTGCTTCTGCTGACTCGTCTATGATCGAGCTCTTGTATTCGAGCCCTCGAGGCCCCTGGCTTGTAATATGATGCTTGTATGAGTTATTTTATTTGTAGAGTTGTGTTGTGATATCTTCCCGTGAGTCCCTGATCTTGATCGTACACGTTTGCGTGTATGATTAGTGTATGATTAAATCGGGGGCGTCACAATGTCGTCTGGACTATTATCCTTGATAAGAATTTGTTTGTTCGGTTTGATTATCAGGATTGCCGTTGTCTGGCAGCGGTTCGCCCTGCTCCAGCGTTGAGTCTGTGTGATCGTTATTTCTATCGAGGCGGGATTTGGGGCGGCGCTTGCGTCGCCGCTTTGACTACTTCTCGAGGGAACAAGCCTTCGGTGCGTCCTTCCGCTCCATGTCGTCATCTTTTGGTGCGTCCCCCATGTATACGTCATATGATGAGGTGGGCGGTGGTTCTTCTTCGCCTCCCACATCGTCGTCCATACCGTCGATGTTTTCAGAGTCGAAGTCGAGCATGTCGGTTAAATCGTCGACAGTGGCTACAAAGCGGGTGGTGGGTGGGCTTTGAATTTCTTCATCGTCCGTATCCCAACCTTGCTGACCATAGTCCGGCCAGGGCTCTCCTGATAAAGCGAGAGACTTTAGTGTCTTCAGAATATCGCCGAAAGGCGAGTGCTGAAAGATGTCCGCGGCAGTAAACTCCATGATCGGCGCCCAGTCGGATTCGATAGGCAAGGGCGCGGAGGGTTTGGAGTCCGGAGAGGAGTCCGGCTCCTTGGGGTCATGCGTCTCACGGAGTCCGAGGCTGGTGTTCGGCTCGATCGCCGTTGGGATCGCAGCCCCCGAAGCGGCGTCCAACCACCCATCCTCGATCGGCGCAGTTGGCTCCGAATTAAGGGTCGAAGCCGATGCGGGTGCGACCTCCAGGGCACTGTTCGGCGGTAGAGCTAGATCATGCTTGTCGTGACAGTGCGGCGCGCTCGGCAGTGGCTCGAATCCGTCGAAGATCAAGTCCCCGCGGATGTCAGCCGTGTAGTTAAACTTCCCAGTCTGACCTGACGGCCAGGGGCATAGCTTTCGATCTGCTCCAGATGGCCAAGCGAATTGGACCACAGTGCGAAGCCGCCGAAGACGGAGATCTGCCCGGGGAGGAAGGTCTCACCCTCGACTGCATCGCTATTGATGATCGTAGGAGCCATCAAGCCTCACGGCGACAACATAGAGGAACTCTCTATGAAAGCACCAATGTCGGTGTCAAAACCGGCGGATCTCGGGTAGGGGGTCCCGAACTGTGCGTCTAGGCCGGATGGTAACAGGTGGCAAGGGATGCAAAGTTTTACCCAGGTTCGGGCCCTCTTGATGAAGGTAAAACCCTACGTCCTACTTGATTAATATTGATGATATGGGTAGTACAAGAGTAGATCTACCACGAGATCGGAGAGGCTAAACCCTAGAAGCTAGCCTATGGTATGATTGTTGTTCTATATCTTGTCCTACGGACTAAAGCCCTCGGCCGGTTTATATAGACACCGGAGAGGGTTAGGGTTACACAAAGTCGGTTACAATGGCAGGAGATCTACATATCCGTATCGCCAAGCTTGCCTTCCACGCCAAGGAAAGTCCCTTCTAGACACGGGACGAAGTCTTCAATCTTGTATCTTCATAGTCCAGGAGTCCGGCTGAAGGTATAGTCCGGCCACCCGGACACCCCCTAATCCAAGACTCCCTCAGGGCCCTTTGACTTCCATGGCTGCCAGCCTTCCTCTCCATTAATGGCACCCTAGCCGCTGTTTAATACGGACGGCCTTACTGTTCGCCTCCCATTCCCCCCCCCCACGCAGACCTCCACCGCCATGGCGTAGAATGATCATCTGCAACTAGTCTTCAAGTTTGGTGAAGTCGACTCCGAGCCGGAGGAGATAGAAAATAAGGATGAAGAATGGGGCCTCATGGACATGGCCCAGAACGAGCTGGCCATGGTGGTTGCTGCCCCCGCTCCCGTCTCAGCTCCCATCCCCGCGCCCGCACCCGCGACCATCCCGTTAGCATTGACGGGCTGGTCGCCGAGCACTAACACAGAGCTGGAAGCCGCGGGCGTCAGCGAGGTCTCCGCGGACCCGCACTAGCTCATGTACAAGACAGCACCAGCGCCCGTGCCCGTGCCCGTGCACGCCCCTCCACCCACCGTGGCGCCGGCCCCCGTGCGTTTGGCTGCACCCTCAGCGCCCGTGCACGCCCCTCCACCCACCGCGGCACCGGTCCCCGTGCGTTTGGTTGCACCCGCCGAGCCCGTACCCATGCCCGTGCGCGCGCACCCCTCAGTGGCATGGGACGCTGCCATCGACCGCTACCTCTCAGCGGCGCCAGTTGCCGTCTTCCCGCGCCCCGCCCGTCGATCGCGCGATGACTTGATGTTTGATTACAAGTGCAGAACATTTTGTGCTGCCTTGAAGACTTCAACAACGGCGTCCCGGAGGATGACAACAACAATGACGGCGCGGCACGCTGCCTCCGGCGCTGCCGGAAATAGTTTTTTGGGGGTTTAATACTGTATCTCGAATTTTCGATCATACGAATATAAATTCGCAGTGTGACTCAATGAAAGATATGGTTTGAACTTGCATTTTTCTCAATTAATGTACAGACTTATCAAACAATTTTCTTTAAAAAACGTCAATGGTTTTTAAATATAAAACACTCATCACGAACGTTTTAGTTAGAACACCCGTATGCAAACCGATAGCTTCCCAGGAAGCCAAGGGAAAATATGCCGATCAAGATTTCTGCATCCCTTCAATGCAAACGGTTGTTTTGCATGACCCATGTGCAACCACGTACAAACAATTGGGTAAGATTTGCATATATGTAATTTTGGGTATGTTGCCATTTCTCAAATTGGAAAGATCGACATCTGTTTATCTAGTAACATTGCCATTTGTCAACCTTCTAACACTGTGATTTGTCAAAATATGCAGCTACAAATCACTAGCACTATCTAATTGTTGCAACAAAAATCACTAGCACTGTTCATATGGACACCACTAGCAGGCGTGAGTTCATGGACGCATATGCAAATGTACCATTGATTACATACAACAAGTCATCAACCCACAGCGACAACGAGGATACACGTTGGATTATAGATCATTTCCAACAAAACATTCTAGTAAAGTTTTTCTCACACAACAAGTAACAAAGCGATAAAATGAACTTCAGCTCAACCACTCATCGGCGTTGGAAAAGCTTGCTTTGAACCAGAAGTGATTCTCTGGGTAGGGCCAGCTACTGTCAATCTCGAGACCAATGTAGGACTGATCGTCGAGGCTGAAGCGGCATATGTTAGGACCCATATTGGGATGGTAGGGAAGCATAGTAATGTCCGAGGTATAGATACAATTGCTTCTCATAAATGGTAGTAACGTTGTGTCAACAGTAGCTGGATCGCCTTCCACCATCATTGGATAGTTTTGTCCAAGGAAGAGCGAGTTTCCTCCAAGACATTCAATACTGAACCAGGGAGAAGGTGTTGGCGCTACTACACTAGTATCCATCCCGAATACCCTGCAACAGATGTTGGAATATGTCCGGAGAGTGCGACCATACGAGACAACACCTGCTTCCTTAGTAACATCAGCAGTGCCCTGTATACAGACAAGAAGAGGTGATCCATCGGAATAAATTCCCAAGTGCCACTGAGTATATGGGTCCTGCTCGTCCTCATGTTCGTGAATAAAATTTTCAATTATAGGTGATGGAATGTTCACAGGACCTTGGAAACACAAGAAGGTTAATTAGTAAAGGGAAACTAGCTAACCCGCATGCATGTGGATGAAACAATTATAATTACGGTGGAAGACAAACGTACCGAAATCATAAGGATTCCATGCAAAAACAGTGCCACGAGTGGTGGCAGCAAACACAAGACCCTCGTATTGAATTGCATCACAGTACTCATCCGTGTATAGAAACTGATTTTTGAGCAATATCCATTGAGTCGAACCATGAAGGACGGCAACAAGCTTGTCGAAGATAGCGATGACACAAGCATTCCTACACTAGTGCAGAACCGGGCAATAGCACCGGTTCGTAAGGCCCTTTAGTGCCGGTTTAGGAACCGGCACTAACGTTTCGGCACTAAAGCCCCCCCCCCTTTAGTACCGGTTCAGCACGAACCGGTGCTAAAGGGAAACCACGTGGCACGAGCCAGCTCCGGGGGCCGGGAGCCCTTTAGTACCGGTTGGTAACACCAGCCGGTACTAAAATATTTGGGGGGTTTTTGGTTTTATGATTTCTTTTCATTTAATTTTGTGTTTTCCATTTTAATTCTTTTTCGTTTGCTGGTATTTTACGGTACTACACATTGTACACGTTATGCATATATATATATATATAGAATTTCTAGTAGAACCAATCATATATATATCATCAATCATGTCTCACAAACCACCATATTAATTCACACATACACACATGTATAGCTATATACAATTTCTCCTACATATGCATGTTGCCTTCGGAGCCATTGGCATTAGCCTAATTGGTGCCTTCGGAGCACGATGACAATTGGAAGTGGTTCATGACCTGGTCGATGGGGGCGGTAGCGGGTAATAGTATTCTCCCTTCGGATTTATGACCTGGTCGAGCAAAAATCCCGCTATTTCCTCTTGAAGTGCTTCTACGCGCTCCGTTTCTAGGAGCTTGTCCCGCACCTCTTTGAACTGTTAAGAAGGAGATCAATATGCATGTGTATTAGTTGTGTGACTAGATATCGATAATGGTTTAAAAATTGTGAATAGTGTTCTGACAAGCGTACCCATTCCTGTCTTTGAGATCTGTTCCTTTCGGACGCCATCATGCGAATGTTCTCGCAAACGCAGTATGCACACAGATTAGTCCCCTGCGCCTGCTTTAGGGCCTTTATTACGAGAATGGAATTTAATTTGATCAGATAATAATTAACCAAAGCATGATAATTAAAGAGATGGAAGCTAGCTAGCTAGTACTACTTAATTACTTACCTTGGATCGAAACCATTTCAGCTGTGGTTTCCATTCGCCTTCCGTGACGCTGATGAACCTTGCCCAAGCCCTGCCCGCCGACAAAGAAAATGAATAAAGGGGTTATTAAATAGTTCATATCATGAAATGACGAACTAAATAGGCCGAGATATATAGTTAATAATGATTGAAATTACCTGTTGACTATCCCATACAAGATGTTGTAGTCACTATTTGCTTTGAGTAGCGAGTCCAGTATTTCAACTGTTCTTGCGTCAACTTTAATGATACACAAGATCCAGTGAAATCTGCATGCACACATGTTTGCATGTCTTAATTAAGCGGGCATATGTAAGCAAAAACATGTAGCTAGCTAGTAGGCAAAAACAGAGAATTTGTAGTACAAGAAAGTGTGACTCACTCGAAGTTGTAAGGAAGTAGTATATCTTCATTGTATTTGAGGCACTTCAAGAACTCTAGCATGCTGTCCTCTACCTGCTTTTCATAATACTTGCTCATTTTCCATGTGTATTGATTAACGGTGTTTGGGTCAATGAACCCAATGCCATAGCGTCCACCTTTTCTCATTTCATACATCTTCATCCTGCATAATACCACAGAAAAGAATATAGTGAGGATAATTATAGGTAATGATTGATCAAAAGGATCACTACAGCTAGGTTGAGACTTAAATTACAGAAAGAAATCACTTACAGACAATAGCAACTGACGATAGATTTGTCGAGTGCGTCTTGATTGTATAACTGAAACAGTTCAGAATACTCAACGGTCACAGCATTCTCATGGTAGTAATGATCCTTCTTGACTTGCACCATGAGGGACTCTCGATCGGATCTCTTGGTAATGTCCATGTACCATTGATGCAATTCATACATTCTCGTTGGGGGCTTCTTGACATCTTCTGGCTCGACCAAAGGTTGGCCCCGGACATATTTCCGTTTTATTTCCTCCTCTCTAATCGCAGGCATGTCCTCGATCTCGAGGAGTTGTCCAACAGTGATCTTGAGTTCTTCAGCCTGCATTATATGCTCCTGGGTTATTACCACATCGCCCACCTGGGGAACGTAAACTGTTTGGCCACAATAATATTGGGCGCGTGTACTGTCACGTGTGGTTGGCGCCACAACAAGTGGGGGGATCGATTGTGCCGCCTGTTTTCCCAGCTGGGCAACGGTTTTCCCGCATTTTTCAACGGGTGCTTGTTGTTTGCTCGAGCTCGAGCTCGCCTCCTTCTGTAGACGTCATCGATTACACTTCCTAATGTGGCGCTCATAGTCTGTGTCAACAGGCTTAGGAGCTGGTGGTTGAGCCATACGAATGAAGTGGTCAACTACTTCCACAGGCACTTTCTCTCTTGGCGGCGGTGGCGGTTTCGGTCCAAAATGGGCGTCGACTTCTGCCTGCACTATGGCATTGGTTTGCTCCTCGGTCCTGTCGTAAGCCCTCACAGGAAGAGGAGTACTGAGGTTTGGACCATATTTATATCGCTTGCCGCCGCCTGTACTTCCTGTACTATGACCTCGACTCGTACCGCTACGCACCATAGCTGCGGGGTGTCTCTTCTGCGATTGCTGAGGCGGCAGAGACGGCTGACGGGGCTGAGTTGGACGAGGAGGAGTGGCCTGAAGCTGTGCCGGACTTGCAGTGGCCTGAGGTTGTGCCGGACATGGAGGAGGAGTAGACGTCTGACGCTGTGTCGGACTTGGAGGAGGAGTGGCCTGACACTTTGCCGGACTTGGAGGAGGAGGAGTGGCCTCACGCGTTGGTGGACTTGGAGGAGTGGGAGTCTGCTGACTCGGTGGCGGACTTCGAAAGATGATGCAATCCTTTCTCCATAGGATGACACGATGTATGGCCTCTCCCAATGTGTGCTCGTCTCACCTCCAGGAATGCCAAGCTATAGCTCCGAATATGGGTCCACCACCTCATCAACCAAGACACGAGCATAGCCCGCTGGAATCGGGTTGCGATGGAAGGTTGCCTCAGGGGAATTTGAAAAAGCAACGGCGTCCGCCACCTTCATGGATATGTTCTTCATTTTGAAGTGTAGCTCGCAGTTAGTGTTCTCCGTGATGTCATCCACGGGGTATGTATCCAGCACTACTGCGTCGCCCGGGGCAGAACCCATGCTGCTTCTCGGCATGGATGGGGCGGTGGTATCCAATGCTGGATCATCCGCTAGCTGCTGCAGCTGCTGAGACCCCCTTTGCTGGCTAAGTGAGTCGATCTGCTCCTGCTGCCACTGGAATTTAGCTGCCAATTCCTCTTGACTCGCTTCTAGGCCTTGAAGGCGTTCGTAGTCCCGCTTCCTCTGCTCCTCCTCCATCTTCCTCTTCTTGCCCTCCGCAATCTTCTTTCTCGCATGGGTTCTGTAGTCGGCGTTCCAGTCCTTAAACCCCTCATACCACGGAAGAGCGCCCTTGCCTCGTGTTCTTCCCGGGTGTTCAGGATTTCCCAGGGCACGCGTAAGCTCGTCGTTCTCTCTGTTGGGCTGGAACACCCCCGATCGAGCCTCTTCTATTGCAACAAGTAGCGCATCGTCGGCTCCGTTCAGACATGCCTTCATCGAAACATTGCCTGTCTTCGGGTCCAACTCTCCCCCATGCGCATAGAACCAAGTCCTGCACCTGGGGGCCAGCTCTTAGTAATCGGAGTGACACTTGCATCCTCCATCTCTTTCTCAGACTTATCCCACTTAGGCATTGCCACCGCGTAGCCACCTGGCCCCAGCTTATGGAACTTATCCTTTTTTTCGGCATTGGCCTTGTTTATTCTCGACCGTTCCTTAGCTAATTCTGAATCCTTGAATTTCACGAAATCGTCCCAATGAGCACTTTGATTCTCTAGTATCCCCTCGAATACTGGAGTCTTCCTTCCTCCCTTGATGTACTTCTCCCACATCATTCTCTTGTGGTTCTTGAATGCAACCGCCATCTTCCTAAAAGCAGCGTCCTTGACTTTCCGCACATCTGCTTCTGTCATATTATCTGGTAGGGTGAAATGTTCCATGAGAGTATCCCAAAGCAGTTTTTTTTATTCTCATCGACAAAAGTAACATCTGGACGTGGCTTTGCTGGCTTTCTCCATTCTTGAAGGGAGATCGGGAGTTGGTCCTTCACAAGAACTCCGCACTGAAGAACGAACTTGTCCGCAATCTTCTTAGGCACTAATGGTTCGCCATTAGGTTTGAATGCCTCGATATTGTACTTTACGCCCTCCTTCAACTTTTTGTTCGGGCCTCGTTTCGTCCTTTTGCCTGAAGATTTGCTCGATCCAGATGGCTGAAAGAAGAAAGATCGATTCGTTAATATATCTTCAACTCATTTAAAACATGCGATGATCACCAGATTCCTGCATATATAAATATATATACCTCGCCGGTGTTTGTTGTTTCAGGATCAACATGTTCTTCGTCGTAGTTCATGACTTCATCTTCTCGGTCGTCGCGATCGAATATCATATCACCCTCTCCGGTGTTGTTTAGAAATTCAGAGCCGTCAAAATCTTCTTCATTCTGATCATCATCTGGCCCGCGTATGATATCGAACATGGTCTGTTCTCTCTCTCTGTCGGTATTGTCCGCCATAGCTTTTATTTAACTATGCCAAAAGAAATATAAAACAATTTAGTATAATCTCGATTAATAGATATAATCTCAATACATCGTCTCGAATAATAGATATATATAGTCTCGAATACATCATCTCGAATAATATAGATATAATATTGAATACATCACTAGCTAGCTAGCTAGCAAGCTAATAAAGATCGAATACTACAGAGTAATCTAGGCCACTCGCGGTTCCTGAGGTGCGGGCGGTGGACACCCAAAGAGAAGGAACCATCACTGGATCATAGCTCGGGTGATCTCCCCAAAGAACCTGCCATGTATTGGAGAACCTGACGTCCATAGCAGCCATGTAGCGATGGACGTGCTCGTCCTCCTCCCTGACACGGCGACGTACCACCTCCGGCGGGGCCAGCTCCCTCCGCACCGAAAGTGGCCCACACGAATGCCACCAAAGGAGATGAGGGTCGACGACGGGACCCAGGGCCGGGTTCCTCACCAAGCGTCGCGCCCCTAAAGGTAGCACCTCCCAGTGCCAGCCCGGCGGAGCCCAGTCCCGGACATGGGTCCTCTGAAGTAGGACGTCGTCGCGGACGTGTCGACGGCAAGGATGCGGGCCGGGCATCGTCGACAACAAAATACTATATGCCGCAAAAGTAAAGTAACATTTTTTAAATGATGGATTGTGATGATTTCATATATGCAAATTCTAAATTTTATAACTAAAAATATAAGAAACTAAAAAAACATCGATCATCGTCTAACAATTTGAAATTAATCTAATTCATCTAGCTAGCTAAAACTAACATTTTCAAAATTTCTAACATTTCTATATAACTAACATTTCTATAACATTTGACATTATATATATTATAACTAACATTTCTACATACTATTTGACATTAATATAATCTAATTAATTAATTCATCTAAAACTTTGTATGAAAAACAGAAAAACAGAAAAAACTAAAAGCTAAAAATAGAAAAATTGTGTGTGTGTGCGCGCGTCTAGTGTACATGTGTGTGTGTAGTGTGTGTGTGTGTGTAGTGTGTGTGTGTGTGTGTGCATGTAGTGTGTGTTAGCGCTACGGTCGGCGCCGGCGCCGGTGTGCGCTACGATCGATGAGGGAGGAGAGGGGCCGGGGGAGGGGCTCACAGCGCGCGCGGGCAAGGTCGAGGCGACGGCGAGGCGACGGCCCAGGGCATGACGGGGCGGCGACGGCGCGACGGGGACGGGGACGGGCCCGGGGCGGCGACGGAGACGAGGGCGGCGACGGCGACGAGGGCCGCGACGGCGACGGGGGCGGCGAAGGGGACAGGGGCGGCGACGGGGATGAGGGCGGCAACGGCAACGGCGCGCGACGGGGGCAGCGTCGATCGATCGGGAAGAAACAGAGGGGGAGAATGAAATTTTTCGAAGTGTTGTATATATAGAACCAACCTTTAGTACCGGTTGGAGCCACCAACCGGTACTAAAGGCCTGTTTTGGCCAGGCCAAGCGGCGGGAAGCACCCCTCTTTAGTACCGGGTGGTGGCTCCAACCGGTACTAAAGCCCCCCCCCCTTTAGTATCGGTTGGTGCCACGACCCGGTACTAAAGGGGTTGCGCTGCCAGGCGAGAGGCGCAGAAGTTTAGTCCCACCTCGCTAGCCGAAGGGCGCTCGCACCTGCTTATAAGCCCCGCCGCCGCTGCTGTCTCGAGCTCCTCTCTAAAGCAGGCCTTCTGGGCCTACCTCTGCTACTCTGCCCTGTGGGGCCTATTGGGCTTGCGGGCCTGCATCCTGGCCCAATAACAGGTTGGGTTTCTAGTCGTATGCAGGCCGCTGTGGCCCGGTAGGTGGGCTTTTTTCATTTAGTTTTTTCTTTTCTGCTTTATTTATTTTGTTTTATTTATTTTTAGTTGTTTTTTTGCTGTATTTAGAGTTTCTTTGTGAATATTTTTGATAGTTTTTAGAAACTTTCAGTTAGTGCCGGTAGTTTTTAAATTTGAATAGTTTAAATTTTGAATTATTTGAAATTTGTGTGAATCACTAGTTTGTGAATAACTTAACTTTAAAAATACATTTTCCAGTGATTCTTTTTTCTTATGTTTAATATTAGTGTGTTTTATCATTATATTCAATTTGGTAATGCTTAAGTTATTTAAAAATGAAATGACTTTGTAACGGATGAGTTTTCATCCGAAACCCTGATACTTCGAAACAGATTGTCCATTTTGTACACGGAGTGCATTCAGTTTTTGCGGTAACCCTCTCTACTTTTTTGCACATGCTATGTGGGTGAAATTATGATGCCATGCCAACTTTCATCCTTTTCTTAGTTCATTTGAAATGCTTTTCAACTTCAGGGTCATTTAGCTGAAAAAATCAGTAAATGCATGAAAGAATTTGCTTGCACATAAAATTTCTTCGCGTTTCAAATGCCAAAACACATAACTAGCTACCCTAACTATTACAGAGATTCCCTCCTGGGTGTGAAACACAGAAGAAAGTGATGATAGTTAAGCCGATCACATCCCAGATCTTTGGGTGTGAAACTTTTTCTTCGCGTGTGTCCCTTTGTGTCGTAGCCATGGAAAATCTTCATCATTTAACGGGATGCTCGGGTCAATATTCACTGTGAATGGAGCAATTTCATCAAACTTTTCATAATCTTCTGACTTGTCTATCTTGTCATCCACTCCCACGATGTTTCTCTTCCCAGAAAGAACTATGTGCCGCTTTGGCTCATCGTACGATGCATTCGCTTCCTTATCTTTTCTTTTTCTTGGCTTGGTCGACATGTCCTTCACATAGAAAACCTATGCCGCATCATTGGCTAGGACGAATGGTTCGTCTGCATACGCAAGATTGTTGACATCCACTGTTGTCATTCCGTACTGCGGGTCTTCCGTTACCCCGCCTCGTGTCATATTGACCCATTTGCACCAAAACAAAGGGACCTTCAAACCACGTCGATAGTCAAGTTCCCATATGTCTTGTATACAACCATAATATGTTTCCTTTCCAGTCTTGGTTTCTGCATCAAAGCGGACACCACTGTTTTGGTTGGTGCTCTTCTTATCTTGGGCGATCGTGTAAAATGTATTACCATTTATCTCGTACCCTTTGAAAGTCATTATATTCGAAGATGGTAACTGGGACAGCAAGTACAGGTCATCTTCAATAGAGGTGTCATGCATGGTACGTGCTTGCAACCAGCTGGCGAAACTCCTGGTTTGTTCACGTGTAATCCAGTCATCAGACCGCTCCGGGTGTTTGGAGCGTAGCAAATTCTTGTGTTCATCCATATACGGAGCCACCAAGGCGGAATTCTATAGAACTGTGTAGTGTGCTTCAGTGAGAGAATGTCCGTCCATACATATTATTTGTTCCCCTCCTAGCATGCCTTTTCCATCCAGTCTGCCCTTATGCCGCGATTCAGGAACACCAATCGCCTTAAGGTCAGGAATAAAGTCAATACAAAACTCAATGACCTCCTCATTTTGACGGCCCTTGGAGATGCTTCCTTCTGGCCTAGCACGGTTATGAACATATTTCTTTAAGACTCCCATGAACCTCTCAAAGCGGAACATATTGTGTAGAAATACAGGACCCAAAACGTTAATCTCTTCGCATAGGTGAACTAGGACGTGCGTCATGATGTTGAAGAAGGATGGTGGGAACACCAACTCGAAACTGACAAGACATTGCACCAAATCATTCTGTAACCTTGGTATGATTTCTGGATCGATTACCTTCTGAGAGATTGCATTGAGAAATGCACATAGCTTCACAATGGCTAATCGAACGTTTTTCGGTAGAAGCCCCCTCAATGCAACCGGAAGCAATTGCGTCATAATCACGTGGCAGTCATGAGACTTTAGGTTCTGGAACTTTTTCTCTGCCATGTTTATTATTCCCTTTATATTCGACGAGAAGCCAGACGGTACCTTAATACTGAGCAGGCATTCAAAGAAGATTTCCTTCTCTTCTTTGGTAAGAGCGTAGCTTGCATGACCCTGATGTATGCCGTCTTTTCCGTGCATACGTTGCTGGTCCTCCCGTGCCTCAGGTGTATCTTTGGTCTTCCCATACACGCCCAAGAAGCCAAGCAGGGTCACACAAAGATTCTTCGTCACGTGCATCACATCGATTGCGGAGCGGACCTCATGGTCTTTCCAATAGGGCAGGTCCCAAAATATAGATTTCTTCTTCCACATGGGTGAGCGTCCGTCAGCGTCATTCGGAACAGGTTGTCCACCAGGACCCTTTCCAAAGACCACCTTCAAATCCTTGACCATATCATGTACATCAGCACCAGTACGGTGGCGAGGCTTCATCCTGTGATCCGCCTCACCTTTGAAATGCTTGCCTTTCTTTCTTACGGGATGCCTGCTCGGAAGAAATCGACGATGTCCCAGGTACACATTCTTATTAGCCAAATATATACTGTCGGTATCGTCCAAACAGTGCATGCATGCGCGGTATCCCTTGTTTGTCTGTCCTGAAAGGTTACTGAGAGCAGGCCAATCATTAATGATCACGAACAGCAATGCCTTTAGGTCAAATTCTTCCCCCATGTGCTCATCCCACACACGTACACCTGTTCCATTCCACAGTTGTAAGAGTTCTTCAACTAATGGCCTTAGGTACACATCAATGTCGTTGCCGGGTTGCTTAGGGCCTTGGATGAGCACTGGCATCATAATGAACTTCCGCTTCATGCACAACCAAGGAGGAAGGTTATACAAACATAGAGTCACAGGCCAGGTGCTATGGTTGCTGCTCTGCTCCCCAAAAGGATTAATGCCATCTGCGCTTAGACCAAACCATACGCTCCTTGCGTCATCTGCAAACTCCTTCCCGTACTTTCTTTCGATTTTTCTCCACTGCGACCCGTCAGCGGGTACTCTCAACTTTCCGTCTTTCTTACGGTCTTCTCTGTGCCATCGCATTGCCTTGGCATGCTCTTTGTTTTGGAACAAACGTTTCAACCGTGGTATTATAGGAGCATACCACATCACCTTGGCAGGAATCTTCTTCCTGGGGCGCCGGCCCTCGACATCACCAGGGTCATCGCGGCAGATCTTATAGCGCAATGCACCACATACCGGGCAAGCGTTCAAATCCTCGTACTCACCACGGTAGAGGATGCAATCATTAGGGCATGCATGTATCTTCTGCACCTCTAACGCTAGAGGGCAGGCAGCCTTCTTTGCTTCGTATGTACTCTCGGGCAATTCGTTGTCCTTTGGAAGCATATCCTTTATCATTACCAGCAACTTTCCAAATCCCTTGTCAGATACACCATTCTCTACCTTCCATTGCAGCAATTCCAGTGTGGTGCCCAGCTTTTTCTTGTCACCTACGCAATTCGGGTACAACAATTTTTTGTGATCCTCTAACATGCGCTGCAACTTCTTCTTCTCCAAATCACTTGCGCAGTTTCTCTTTGCATCGGCAATGGCCCGACCTAGATCATCAACGGGCTCATCTGATGCCTCTTCTTTAGCTTCTTCCCGCATTGCCGGCTCAGCTTCTTCCCGCATTACCGGCTCAGCTTCTTCCCCCATTGTTGTATCATCGTATTCAGGGAACCCATGGCCAGGATAGCCGATGTCATCCTCTTCTTCTTCATTGTCTTCCATCATAACCCCTCTTTCTCCGTGCTTGGTCCAAACATTATAATGGGGCATGAAACCGGACTTAAACAGGTGGACGTGAATGGTTCTTGACGTAGAGTAATTGTGACCATTCTTACAGCGAGCACATGGACAAGGCATAAAACCATCCGCCCGCTTGTTTGCCTCAGCCGCAAGCAGAAAAGTATGCACGCCCTCAACGAACTGGGGAGAGCATCGGTCATCGTACATCCATTGCCGGCTCATCTTCATTACACAACACCGAATAGACCAAATTAATACAAGTTCATACAATTAATACAAGTTCATACAACACTTAAATCCAACAAACAAATAACTCTATAGCTAAAGCATTTAAATGCAACAACAAATATGATAAAGATCGCAACTAAGGTAACAATGGATCTAACAGCATAATGATACCAAGCCTCACTATCGATGGCATATTTTCTAATCTTTCTAATCTTCAAGCGCATTTTCTCCATCTTGATCTTGTGATCATTGACGACATCGGCAACATGCAACTCCAATTCCATCTTCTCCCCCTCAATTCTTTTCAATTTTTCTTTCAAGTACTCGTTTTCTCTTTCAACTAAATTTAACCTCTCGGCAATAGGGTCGGTTGGAATTTCCGGTTCACATACCTCCTAGAAAAACTTTCTATGTCAACTTGATGGTCATAATTTGTCATAAACACGAAATGCAACTAGTTTTAAAAGAGAATATACATACCACATCCGAATCACAACAAGGACTAGGGCCGATGGGGACGGATATCAAAACCATGGCACTATATGTATAACAAACAACGTACGGGTAAGATAATTATACGAGTAACTATATATCCAAATCACACAAACATCAATTTTTATATAAAATTTCATGAACAAGAGGCTCACCACAAGGTGGTGCCGGCAACGGGACGGCGCGGGCGATCGACGGTGGCTACGATGGAGATTTAGAAGGCACTAAGTAAACCACACCTACATATGCAAACTAAGTGTTATTTTTGACCTCACATTGCATATAAATCAAATACTAGCACATATATATATCCTCCCAAATTACTAAACTCACAAATTAATCACTATATAAACCAATGCAAGAGCTAATCTAGCAATGAGAGATGAAAGGACAAAGTTGCTAACCTTTGTGATCATTTGATGGATGAGGGCCTTCAAATCTTGACAAATTTTGGGCAAATTTTGTGATGAACTCGAGAGGAAGAAGGGAAGAATAGAGGAGAGGGAGAGGGGAAAGGGGGAAGAACAGAGTGCTGGTGGACAAAGGGTCTATGTAGGACGACCTTTAGTACCGGTTCGTGCCAAGAACCAGTACTAAAGGGGCTGGAGGGGCCCCATTCTGACAACATCCTGTCACCACTCTCATTAGTACCGGTTCGTGGCACGAACCGGTGCTAAAGGTTCGCCACGAACCGGTACTAATGAAGGCGGCCCGGCTAGCCGTTGGAACCGGCACTAATGTATACATTAGTGCCGGCTCAAATACAAACCGGCACTAATGTGCTTCACGTTTGACCCTTTTTCTACTAGTGCTATAACCCCAAGAGCGGTTGGGAACTCGACAAATTGCTATCTTCAATAGACGACAGTCAGCATGATCGTATTTGAACTCACGTAGAATACTGGTGTACTCAACCTCTAGGCAGTCGTCTGAGATTTTTCGAAGTGGAACCCGGTGACGAGTGTACATATTCACAAGTTCCCACTCGCAGTTGTACCCAATATAAACAACCCAATCTCCATTTGTGCCTACCCAAGCCTTGCCCTCAACCGATGGCATCTTAACATCATACGTATCATTATCAAGCGGCATCAACTTACACAAGGCGAGGCTTCCCTCGTCCCCGCGCCAGTCATCAGGGTCACGGTGAAGAAGATAGGGGAGATCAAACCGCTCCTTGAGCCTTGGGTTCCTTGTAATGATTTAGTTGAGTCCAGAATGGTCTTGAACGAACCTGCCATGCTAGCCGAGGTGATGACGTCGCACCGATCAATGAGTTCCTCCACCACGTCATCATTCAGATCGGGGCAAGAATAACGGGGTCATTTCCGACTTGTTCCCTCCATGGAGAAGACGATCAAACAATGGCAGAAGGAAGGGTGAAGGCAAATGGAGGAGGGAGGAAGAGCTAGCGTGCGACAACAGTTCCAAATCGAGAGGGAAAGGAGAAGAGTCGGTGAACGGTTGCCACGGTACACGAATAGGCGCCTGGGGAGCGAACGGTTGCCACAGAGGTCACACACTGACGACAAGGGCCGAGTGAACCGCATGCAATTCCATCACACAACACACATGTCTTGTTAGGTTGAACCATTTCTGTTCTCTTGTGTCAACGCAAATAGTTCATCCGAGTGAACTGCGTGCCGTATATCCCACACACCTTGATCTGGCTGACCGTTTCTTTTGTGTTGCCTAATCACAAACAGTTCATCCGAGTGAACCGTATGTTGTATATCGCACACACCTTCATCTGGCTGCCCGTTTCTTTTGTGTTGCCTAATCACAAACAGTTCATCCGAGTGAACCATATGCTGTGTATCGCACACGCCTTCATCTGACTGCCTATTTCTTTTGTTCCTCCTCATCGCAAACAGTTAATTGAACTGAACCATATGCCCTTCATCGTACACGCAACTAAAATCTGAACCGTGTTTGATGCATCCTCCATCGCAAACATTTTGCACCTTTTTTGATGGTTTTCATACACCATCGTTTGCGATTATTGCATCGCACACAGTTTTTCGAAGGGTCTCTGATCGTAGTGTCGCGTTAGCAGCATCCTGTAGTAGTGCTAGTCTCGATCTATGTCAACCCAACAAACACCTTTGGAGATACCTGTAGAGCATCTTTATAATCACCCAGTTACGTTGTGACGTTTGATAGCACACAAGGTATTCCTCCGGTATTGGGAAGTTGCATAATCTCATAGTCAAAGGAATATATATATGCCATGAAGAAAGCAATAACAATAAAACTGAACGATCAATATGCTAAGCTAACAGATGGGTCTTGTCCATCATATTATTCTCCTAATGATGTGATCCCGTTCATAAATGACAACACATGTCTATGGTTAGGAAACTTAACCATCTTTGATTAACGAGCTAGTCTAGTAGAGGCTTACTAGGGACACGGCGTCTTGTCTATGTATCCACACATGTATCAAGTTTCCGGTTAATACAATTCTAGCATGAATAATAAACATTTATCATGATATAAGGAAATATAAAATAACAACTTTATTATTGCATCTAGGACATATTTCCTTCAGTCTCCCACTTGCACTAGAGTCAATAATCTAGTACACATCGCCATGTGAATAACACCTATAGTTCACATCATCATGTGATTAACGCCTATAGTTCACATCGCCATGTGACCAACACCCAAAGGGTTTACTAGAGTCAATAATCTAGTTCACATCGTCATGTGATTAACACCCAAAGAGTAATAAGGTGTGATCATGTTTTTCTTGTGAGAGAAGTTTAGTCAATGGGTCTGCCACATTTAGATCCGTATGTATCTTGCAAATTTCTATGTCTACAATGCTCTGCATGGAGCTACTCTGGCTAATTGTTCCCACTATCAATATGTATCCAGATCGAGACTCGGAGTCATCTAGATCGGTGTCAAAACTAGCATCGACGTAACTCTTTACGATGAACTCTTTATCACCTCCATAACCGAGAAATATTTCCTTAGTCCTCTAAGGATAATTTTGACCGCTGTCCAGTGATCTACTCCTGGATCACTATTGTACCCCCTTGCCAAACTCATGACGATGTGAACTATTGGTGTTAAATCACATGGCGATGTGAACTAGATTATTGACTCTAGTGCAAGTGGGAGACTGAAGGAAATATGCCCTAGAAGCAATAATAGAGTTGTTATTTATATTTTCTTATATCATGATAAATGTTTATTATTCATGCTAGAATTGTATTAACCGGAAACTTAGTAAATGTGTGAATACATAGACAAACAGAGTGTCCCTAGTATGCCTCTACTTGACTAGCTCGTTAATCAAAGGTGGTTAAGTTTCCTAACATAGACATGTGTTGTCATTTGATGAACGGGATCACATCATTAAAGAATGATGTGATGGACATGACCCATCTGTTAGCTTAGCATAAATGATCATTTAGTTTTATTGTTATTGCTTTCATCATGACTTATACATGTTCCTCTGGCTATGAGATTATGCAACTCCCAAATACCGTAGGAACACCTTGTGTGCTATCAAACGTCACAACGTAACTGGGTGATTATAAAGATGCTCTACAGGTGTCTCCGATGGTGTTTGTTGAGTTGGCATAGATCAAGATTAGGATTTGTCACTCCGTGTATCGGAGAGGTATCTCTGGGCCCTCTCGGTAATGCTCATCACTTGCAAGCAATCTCTACTCCTAATGTCTGAGTTGGTGAATAGTCTCCATGGTTTATTTTCACTGGGTTTTTTTCGTCTCTCCTCCCACCACCCCCTCCCACCCTGGTCCATCGGTTTATTTTTCTCTCCACTCTTTATTACAACCAGAACTTTCCTAACGTATAACAGATCATGGACCTAACTTCCTTAAGTTATGCAAATCAATCGATCCCTTTTATTGATGTAATTTGTTTTAGGAAACAAATAATAGATTTTCAGGAAACAAATAATAGATTTTAATCTAACTTTCCTAACTTATCCAAATCAATCGATTTCTCTCATTAGTGAAATTTGTTTTAGGAAACAAATAACAAACACATCACAAACTTTCCTCCTAATAAATAGTTTCTTAACATTTGCAAACTTTTCTAATCAGACATGTCACAAACGGGCAGGTACTGATATCACCTTACCAAACAATAAAACCCCATTTGCATAGAAATCAGTTCAAAATCCTAGCTTTCCTAAATTCTTACCTTTCCTTGATAACAACCAATATTTCATATGTTTTCCACCTATTGAAGGAAATCACCCCTCCATCGATATTAGTATTTTTCGAAATGAGATCTCCGGGTTATGATTTTTTTGTGATTCTTTCCAATTGTGACCTCTCCTTCCGCTCCGGCTCCTTCTCGCACAAACACCTCCACCACAGCACGCCACCCCAGACCTCCTGCCTCTCTACACCTTCTTCGCCACCTCCTCCTCGTACTCCATTGACTATCCCTTCGCCATGTTTGTCCACGGCGGTGTCGAGAGCATGGCGCAGCAGCGTACCAGCGGTAGAGCAGTGCACAGCAGCAGGAAGCAGCACGCAGCAGGTGAGGCGAGCGGCCGATGATGGAGGGCAGAGATGCGGCGGGCGTGGCTGAGGGGGCGGTACATGCAAAAGGTAGCCGTACAGATATAGTAGTAGTACATGCAAAATGCATATAGTAGTAGTACAGATATACGGCTGCCTTTTGCATGTAGCCTCGCCTCGTCACGATTCTCTTCTTGCCATCTAGCCTCTGTTGCTTGATGCTTTCCTTTGATTGCTCTTCCTATCCAGCAAAGTAGCGACGACGCTAGGGCACATGCCACGCGTACAGCCGCAGGGAGGGCCTGAGAGAGGTGGCGCGGAGCCACGGAGGTTGAGCTGCCGGTCGCCAGCGTCGTAGCAAGTAGTAGCACCGAGTGATGCGGAGGCCTGAGGGCGGTTGTGGACAGCCGGCCGAGTAGCAACCTAGACGACGAGCGCTGCTGCACATGTTATGTGCGCACCCTCCAAATTCTTATATCTTGGTCATTGGTCAGTGCTGATTTTCCTATAAAAATATAGGTTGTAGCACTCTAACATTCAATCAATTGATAATACACATCTTAATTTGGTACAAGATAATTGTCACGGGCAGTCTAATCAATGCAGAATCAATTTGGTTTTCAAGAGAAAAAGAGAGATGATACAATTACAGATGAAGTTGAGAAAGATTTTTCAGCAACAGCTCTTCGATAATTGCTTGAGTTGAAATATTTTGTGTTTTCTTTTAGTTTCGCCCGCCCAGGTTTTCCTTTGTAGCTCCACCACTGCTTCCAACGGCCATGGCGGACGGCAGTTCTCGGCCACGGCGAAATACCTAACAAGAGCAAACGAGAGGGGAAACAGGGGAAAGGCAAGAGGAGATCACGACGATGTCAATGGTGCCCTAAGGGAAGACAGGGGAGCTCAGGGCGCCGCGGATCGAACGACAATGTTGCGGTGACCGAAGGTTGAGGAAGACGGCAGCGACGTCGATGTAGGGGTGTTGAACTTGATCTCGTTGGCGCAGACGAAATAGCAGAGGCGTTCGGTCATGGCGGCACTGTTTCTCCTTTTTAACACTATTTTCTATTTATTCTTATCAACTAAATAATTTTTTGTTAATTGTGAAACTATGCACACAATTCGAGCACTAGGTGGCAAAAAAAGTTTGGGGCCAAAAGGAAATACATAAAATTAGGTTTATATTTAATTGGTTATTTTAACTACTGTTGGACCTCTTATTAATTTGACTAGTAAATTCGCACGTGCAAGACACGTGTAATCTTCTTAAGCCTCCCATCTTGCATCAAGATGCCCTTTGTCCTTCGGAGAACACATCTCTAATAGTATATTTGTGTCATAGTGGTTATATGCGGACATACGTGCAACCCTCAATTATCTCTGACATTTGCCAAATTGATGAAGTATTAAGAAATGAATTAATATCACTACATTTGATCCATGAATGTTATTTAATAGCAGGTGATACCTAATACCACATGCCTATACTTAATCCCGATCTTGACAAACTCATCATATGAAACCACAAAGGAAACCCCATTCAATCAATTACACAAAACACAAACTTATGAAGTATTTAATAGCAACAAAATAAAGAGTAGGGCATTTTGGAGACCGACCTCCATGGAGCCCTTTAATTAGAATTTTTTTTCATAAATTTCAGTTTTGAAAAAATCAGAAAAAAGATACACATGTATGCAAGGATGTAAAGTGCATGTGTGAAAAAACTCAGGATGAAATACCTCAAATTGCGAGCTGCACAAAAAAAACCATGGACTTTGAAGATGAACAATACATATGCTAAAAGCCCCAGATTTGTCCTTTTTGTGTAGCTCGCATTTTAATGTTTTTCCATCTGAAAAATTCCACACATGTACATTATGTATCTAGGTATATGTGTATTTATTTATAGAATTTTTTGAAATTGAAAAGTTCAAATTTTGAAGTTTTCAAATAAAGGCCTCCATGGAGCTCGGTCTCCGTTTGAAATTTTCGCAAAATAAAACTTTAAATTAACTTTGCATAAGCCATGATTTGAGTACGCGCAAATTCCAGTGAAATCAATCATCTGACCCACAATTGTGTGCACAATGAATTATACTCAAAAGTGAAAGAAATGATGTCGACTTAATCTTTTAGTAACTCTAGTATGATTGGAGAAGCATGGAGATATTTTACTGATCTTGATGCCTAGTAGAAGGAAAAAAGTAGAGCACATAGACTTACCAATGGCTAGTTGTCACGATGTTTTTTTCAGATTACCATAAGTTACATACGATAAATATGCCATCTTTGAATTTATTGTACTGACATCACTGACTATCTTCTAAAAAGGATAAGACCTGAGCAACGAGCTATCAATTTTCCTTCACCAATATGATGGACCTCTCAAATGGGGCTTGTTGCAACCAGTAAAGATCCTACATTTTGTCACCTCAGGTTCAGAATATTAGCTTCAGCATAGCAACCACTCCAAGATATGCAGTACTACTATCTACGCTATTTTTGTGCCCTTTTATATAAGTAACAACATCTATAAGATCATCAATATGCACCTTTATAGTAAGGCAAAATGAAATAATAAGCATCTACATGAAAACAGGAAGTTCAGTTTTATACCAGACTGTTTGTGAATGTACTTGATTAATCACATTGACTTGGTTTTTTCATATGGATAATACTATGCAGTTCCCTTCATCTTGGTAAGAACAAATGCATAGGTAGACGTCTACACATTTGAAATTGATAATTAGCTGAAAACGCGAGTCTGGTCAGATTCCGATAAACACAACGGAATAGAAAAAGACATCAGATCAATATGACACCTAGCAGCTGGTGCGTGGCAAGGGCATGTCACTGGCCAAACTTAACGCAATGATAGATCCAATGGCCATGGTCGTCGCTTGAGCCTGGGTTGGTTCCCGGCCGGGTGTATGCACCCTGTGGAAGCTGAGAACTCGGGGGGCAGCGTCAGTCGACACCTGCTCGATGTCGACCTCGGAAGGGCACCAAGCATGACATATAGAGTGAGAGCCGAACAGGGAGACCACTGCCGACTCTATTGCTCGCCATTCTCCCCGCCAAGAAGGAGATCAGAGGATCCGGTTGGAGGATGTCGAGGCTGCGAAGCTAATGAGGCAGTTGTTCGCGGAGCCGCCCGGATGGACGGTGAATAACACCGAGGAACATGAGGCGTCCCCGACGACCTGCTAGGTGGTGTAGGAGGCGGCTTCCAGACGGCTGGCTGTAGGAGGATGTGCCGTCCCTGGCAGCCAAGCCAGTTGGTGTAGGAGGAGGTCTCGCCGCCGATGGCTGAGGCAAGGCGAGGCGATGGGTTGGGGCAACACAAAGATGGAAGATGCGGCATCCTTCAAGGTGCGGCGGCTCGAGGCGATGGGGAAGGTGTTGTGGCCGGAGGCGATTGGGGGCGACGTGATGATGCAGCGGTTACTTTCCTTTCTTTCTTTCTTGATTGACGTGGGCAGTTTATTTCCTTTCGTGCCAAAGGAATGTGATCACGGAGGAGAAAGTACTTTCCTTTCTTTCTTTCTTGATTGATCGTGGGCAGTTTCTTTCCTTTCGTGCCAAAAGAAGGTGATCACAGAAGAGAAAGTTGTGTTTAGCGCTAAACGTGTTTAGTCGCTCACCATTAGGACAATAACAACTGTTGGATGAATGCGAATGGATGGCCGAGATCTGTTGAATCTGCCTCACTGGGTCTTTTTATATTGGTATAGATAAGATTTAATTGTTGGGTCAAATAATGTTGGGCTCAACATGACAAATATCAGTGGAATTTATAGAATATGGTGAACATTTTAGTTTTACTGTTTGACAAAATAATTTATTTGACTTTATTTTAAATTTGAAATGGGCTTTGTTTTTTATCAAGTGGAAGTTTGGCTTAGCAAGCCTGATGACATGGCATCATTAGGGGGAGGTCACTATAGCTAACGACCGGAGGTGTTACATAATCTTTGCATTTCTGAAATTTCAATGTTAAATGATTGGGGAATATATCACACTATCTCTATTAGTTCAGTCAAGCTCACCACAAGTCCACACATTATTGCCAATTGAGTAAGTCTTATTGGCGGGGAGAATAGGCTCGGGTAGTGAGATGTAAGTGTGAGCATTGTGCCGGGCAGTGATTGAGTGAATTGCTTATCTTTTAATATAAGAAGAAAAGGAGTCGCTATTTGTTTTTTTTTAGCGAAAAACAGTTGTTTGATATGAGGAAGATCACATACTTTTTTATAGTTACTCGGCAATTGCCTGCGCGTATGCACTCATGGATGTAATAGCGATAATGGGAGTTGAAAGAACACTTTGTGAAATCAAAGTGAAATGGAAAAAAATCCAGACTGCAGTACAGATGAGTGATAAATCAATTAAAAAGTATGTATTAGCATGAGAGATAGTTCATTTATTAACACTTTGTCCATAAATGATGAAGTTTCTATCTGGTATCGCTTCCTGTGAGGATATCCCAAAATTACCAGATCTAATATTATTTTAGCATGGCCTTTGGTAGTTCATGTGCACGTATTTTAGTGTATGACCCAATCTCATATTTTCTTCAAATTTATAGTGAAATGATGTTTCAAGTCAAGGTTGTTTCATATTGAGCTAACTTGCGAAAAATATGCATAATGATTGTGTTTCTGACGAGCTGGAGCAGATGCACAATTGTACATGTACCGAATAAATCATGATACAGGATTGCTTGTGGTTGTTTTTAGGGCACACAGTCTTAGCGTGGGGACATTTTCGTATGTTCTATATTAAGAATTTTTTATCTTATGTGCTGTACTAAGTTGCTTTTATAAGTTGTGTGCTTATTTCACTAATGCATGCAGGAGTATCAAACAGTGATGGTGTGTTCTGTATACACACTGGTAGAAAAAGGGCCTATAGTCCCGGTTCGTAAGGGCCTTTAGTCCCGGTTCCTGAACCGGGACTAAAGTGTCGGTACTAATACCTCCCACCTTTAGTCCCGGTTCAATCCAGAACCGGGACTAAAGCCCATCCACGTGGGCAGTGTGCAGAGCCCAGTCAGGAGACCCTTTGGTCCCGGTTGGTGACACCAACCGGAACCAATAGGCATCCACGCGTCAGCATTTCTGTGGCTAGGGTTTTTATTTTTTTTGAAAGGGGGGGGGGGGGGGGTTGGGGGTTTTGGGGGGTTAATTTAGGTGTTTCATATATTGTGTTAGCTAGCTATAATTAATATAGAGAAGTGTCCTCTCTTATGTCCGTGCTTGGTCGACGCTACGTACTATACATACGTATAGAGAGGACTAGACACGCTGGCTAGCTAGTAAAGCAAACGAAGGAAACAGAAGATCGTCATGAACATATATGCATACAGAGAGAAGTGATATCGAGCACCTCTCCTTCTCCGAGAGATTGGTCGAACAACAAGTTCTTGTATATCTATCTGACAGTACCGGCTACATATATACAGTAATTATCTCTTACAAATATAATCATACGGACTCAGGTTTAACATAGAATTCTCCGTCTTCAGGGATCACGTGGTCAAGAAAGAATGCCGCCAATTCCTCTTGAATTGCTCGCATGCGAGCTGGTGCTAGGAGTTCATCCCGCTTCCGAAACATCTAATTTGAAGAAGGGGGTCAATACATATATATATATGAATGAATGAAACTCAACACAAATGATGGTAATAAAATAAAATTGTGAATATTGTTATTTACGTACTTCATATTGTTCGTTAGAGTACCCGCCCCGCTCACACGTCGTGTGGCGGATGGACTCGCAGATGTAGTATCCATAGAAATCATTCTCTTGTTCCTGCCACAACCACTTTACAAGAAATAGAGGTCAATCAAACTGATAAGCAAGAATGCTAAATGGTATTGATGAAACTAGCGCTTGAATCACTAGGAGATGCGCGGAACATGCTACTATAGTACTTACTTTCGGGTGTCTAAATTCCAGCTCCTTCGGCAGTCCCGGAACTTTTTTGGTGAATTTTCTCCAAACCCTGCCGGACAAAGAAAACAATTACTTGATATATCAGGAAATGAACAAAGTTGCTGATATGGTGGATAATGATCGATTTAACTTACTTCTTGAGGATTTTAGTCATGTCTGCATAGTCCTGGGGATCTTTTCGTTTTGAGTCTAAGACGGTTACTAGTCCCTGCTCAAGCTTAATCTCTAGGAGAATATAGTGGAAACTGCACACGCATGCATAACTCATGAATTACATTACTATAACCTTGAGTAATATATAAGGGAAACCGAATACACACAAGACAGTAACACTCACTTGAAGTTGTAAGGAAAGAGTATTATATCTTTGTTTTGATTTATTACGAACGATTGTAGCAAGTTGGCCTCGGTAGCTGCGACATGAAGTTTAACCTGAATTGCATCTATGAGATATGTGTTAATGAACCCAATATCACCGGCTTGTCTTTTCTTCAATTCGACGATCTTCAATCTGCATAATATAGTGAGGATGATTATAAATACATGCAATGAAAGAGCTAAGCTATATAGAGAAACTTAATGACAGAAGTAGTACTACTTACAGACAGTAGCAGGCGACCGTTGTTTTATCGAGGGCCAATTGATTGAAAAACTGATAGAACTCCTCAAATGGAACAGGCAACAGATCAATTCCAACGAGGTCATGCTCATTTTTAACTCTCACATACAAAGTACTCCTCCCCCCAGAGTCTCTGCAGATTTTCAAGTACCAATCATGCAATCTTCGCATCATCGTTGATAGAGATCTTTCATCTTTGACGAGAGGCTTCCCGTACTCGTATCTTTGCATCTGCATGTCCATGGGTTCATAATGTACTTCGTCGGGCAGGTAATCTGCAAGATTATTATAACCGGGCACCATCCTCGGATCATTAGCGACGTTGTGGCTAGGCACCTTGAGCGGGGGGCATGATTGCTTCGCTTGTTTGCCGAGCTGGGCAATTTGTTTCCCAGCTCGTCGTTTTTTCAGCCTTTCATCACTGACAGTAGTTCCCGACCGCTCCGCTTCGGCAAATTCCTTTCCAATATTGCGGTCATAGTTTCCTTTCCGTGGATCAGACTTTGGTGGTTTTGTCAAGGTAGCCAGAGTGCGCTTCACTTTCACCCCATCTACCTTCTCCTCCGGAGGTGGATGTTTCTTTGCTTTCACCCCTTCAAAGAATTTCCTCACTTCTTCTCGCGCGATCTCGGCGTTCTCCTCCTGGGTCCTCTCGTATGGTAACTTCTCTGGAGTCTTCAGAGAAGGACCGAATCTGTATGTCCTCCCGCCTCTGGTTGTACTGCTAGACGCCGACCGAGCAGACGAAGCGGTTGTCTTCTTTACTTGCTTAAGAGGCGGAGGAGAAGGACTACGACCCGACGGAGCAGCTGGAGCGACGGCAGGTCTCTTCTGCCCTTGCTGACGAGGCGGAGAAGGAGGAGGTTGGCTGCTCGGGCGCGTCGGCGCAGGCGGAGACGGAGGCGGAGTGCCGCCACGCGCCGGAGAAGGAGCCGGCCGAGGGTCCTGATCGTCACTCGCCGGAGGAGGAGGCAGAGTGCCCTGACTCGCCGGAGGAGGAGGAGGAGGCGGAGGCGTCCAGTTCGGAAGGTTGATGAGGTCCTTCCGCCATAGGCATGGAGTCTTCAGAGCAGACCCCAGCCGAGTCTCCCCTTCACCGGTAGGGTGGTCAAGCTGGAGGTCCTCAAATCCCTCCGTTATCTCATCCACCATCACCCTAGCATATCCTTCTGGAATCGGCATGCAGTGAAAAGTTGCGCCGGGTTCAGTAGGATAAACAGAGCCAACAGCCGCCTTGACCTTCAAATATCCATTGCGTCATAAGGTGGCAATTTTGAGACTCCGTTATAGCATCCACAGGATAGCTGGCAGGAGCCGTCAAGGCATGCTGCAGCTGAAGCTGCTCGGTGGAAGCCACACTGCTTCTGCGCTGAGATGGCGGGGTAGCTTCGGGGGAGGCTTCGGCAGTACGTTTGCTGCGATTTGCTTCTCGTTCCTCTATCGCTTGTACCCTTGCGTGCAGCGCCTGCAGTTCGGTCTGCTGCACTTTTTTCCTCCTCTCATGGGATTTGTAACCGCCTGCGTCCGGAAACCCAACCTTCCACGGAACGGAGCCTGGCGTGCCTCGTGTCCGTCCAGGGTGCTCAGGATTCCCGAGGGCCATTGTGAGCTCGTCGTGCTCTCTGTCTGGAAAGAACGTCCGTTCCTGCGCTGCGTCGATATAGTGCTTAAGCTTACTGACCGGTATGTCCATTTGTTCGTTCGTCCAAATGCATTCCCCTGTTTCAGGGTCCAAGGTTCCGCCATCCCCGAAGAACCAAGTCCGGCAACGGTCTGGCCAGGTATTTGTCTCTGGTCTGATCCCTTTATGAACCAGATCATTCTCAACCTTGGACCACTTAGGCCGGGCTACGAGGTAGCCACCTGACCCCGTGCGATGGTGAAGCTTCTTCTTCGCGGCATTCTGCTTGTTTGTCACCGACATCCTCTTACTCTTTTCCGATGTCTTGTAGGCCACAAATGCGGGCCAGTGATCTCTGATCTTCTCATATCTGCCCTTGAATTCTGGTGTCTCTTTTTTATCGACAAACCTATTCAGCTCTTTCTTCCACCTCCTGAATAGATCTGCCATCCTCTTCAGAGCAAAAGACTTGATTAATTTCTCTTTAATTGGGTTCTCTGGATTATCCTCTGGCGGTAGGGTGAAATTTGACTTCAGCTCAGTCCAAAGATCATTTTTCTGCATATCATTGACATAAGACACCTCAGGGTCTTCTGTAGCCGGCTTAAACCATTGCCGGATGCTTATCGGGATCTTGTCCCTAACCAGAACCCCGCACTGAGCAACAAATGCCCTCTTTGTCCGGAGGGGTTCAATAGGTTGGCCGTCGGGCGCGATTGCTGTGATCTCAAGCTTTTCATCCGAGCTCAACTTTTTCTTCGGGCCTCGTCTCTTTACCGAAGTTGTGCTCGATCCGGAGGGCTAGAAAAAAGAACAAAGACTTAATTAATATGTGTACATACCAAAACAATGAATGCATCAATCAGCTAGTCAGCATAGGCTTAACTAATATATATACCTGGCCGGACTCGGTTCGGTCACCGGAGCCGTCATCACGGTCTCCTTCTTGCACCGGCATTGGGTCACTGGCGCCGTCCTCATGTTCTTCTTCTTGCACCGGCATTAGGTCACCGTAGCCAGCTTGTTCACCCTCTCCTTCCGGACCATCGATGATATCATTGAGATAGTACGAGACGGCATCACTTCCTTGTGTGATTATCTCCCTCAACAATGCTTCTTTTGTTGCCTCGTCTAGGGCGGTGTCCATAGTTTCTACAAATATTTACAACATGGCAATTATTATTCAAACATGACAGATGGATATATTAGTGCCAAACGTAGAACTAGCTACCTAATCATAGTAAGCTATCGGGAGGGGGTATATATCGACAACGACGACACTACATCTATATATGTCCCTCGATGACCCTCGTTCCCGATAAAAAAAGAGGAAGAAGAAGAAAAAAAGAGGAGAAGAAAGAATAGAGGAGAAGAACTCCTCTATTCTTTCTTCTCCTCTTTTTTCTTCTTCTTCCTCTTCTTTTTTTATCCTCTTCTTCCTCTCATGTTCGAGAGGATCACCTTGGGGTCGGGAGGTTGCCTAGTGTCAAAGGATTCAACAAAACCATGTCTTCATCATTAGGCGAAAGTAACATGTGCATGATGGTAGGAAGCTCTTCAAAGTTGTTCTGGAACGGAGTCCCAGATAGGATAATTTGCTTTTTGGTACAAAGTTCAGCAAGAGCCTTCCGAATATCACTATTTGGAAGGCCTTTGCTGAATTCGTACCAAAAGGCGGATTATTCTATCCGGGACTCCATTCCAGAACAACTTTGCAGAACTTCGTACCAACATGCCCTAGTTACTTCCGGCTAATGATGAAGGCATGGATTTCTTCAATACTTTGACACTAGGAAACCTCTCTCGACCCCTCGGCGATTCTTGACCCCTCGAACCCTCAACGACCCTGAAACCCTCGACCCTTGACCCCTTAACGACCCTCGACCCTCTACCCTAGTTCCCGACCCTCGACCAATAGAGGAGAAGAAGAAAGGAATAGCTAGAGGAGAAGATCGAAGAAAAAAAAGAAGAAACAAAAGAGGAGAAGAAGAAAGGAATAGTGGAGAAGAAGAGAAAATAGAATATTCTATTTTCTCTTCTTCTCCACTATTCCTTTCTTCTTCTCCTCTTCTTTTTCTTCTGTTTTCTTCTTCTTATTTATTTCTCCTCTTCTTTTCGGTAGAGGAAACCCTAAATAGCTAGCAAGTATCGTGGGTGTGAGATACATGTGGCCTTCGGTGTCGGACACTACATCCACGTCCCACAAGTGACGTGGGCGTCGAAACTCGCGCCACTTGTGGGATGTGGATGTAGTGTCCGACACCGACGGTACACGTATCTCACACCGACGATACTTTCTATTTAGGGTTTCTCCTCTACCACTCGGCGGCCCTCTCGACGACCCTCGTTCCCGATAAAATAAAGAGGAAGAAGAAGAAGAAAAAAAGAGAAGAAAGAATAGAGGAGAAGAACCCTCGAACCCTCGAACCCTAGACGACCCTCTTCTTCCTCTCATGTTCGAGAGGATCGCCGAGGGATCGGGAGGTTGCCTAGTGTCAAAGGAAACCCTAAATAGCTAGCAAGTATCATGGGTGTGAGATACATGTGGCCTTCGGTGTCGGACACTACATCCACGTCCCACAAGTGACGTGGGCGTCGAAGCCCGCGCCACTTGTGGGATGTGGATGTAATGTCCGACACCGACGGTACATGTATCTCACACCGACGATACTTTCTATTTAGGGTTTCTCCTCTACCACTCGGCGGCCCTCTCGACGACCCTCGTTCCCGATAAAATAAAGAGGAAGAAGAAGAAGAAAAAAGAAGAGAAGAAAGAATAGAGGAGAAGTCTCCTCTATTATTTCCTCGCCTCTCTCATGAATGTCCGGCGTTCTCGACCCCCCCCCCCTCCCCACGTGTCGAAGAAAAAAAAGAAGAAAAAAAAGAGGAGAAGAAGAAAGGAATAGAGGAGAAAAGAGAAAAATAGAATATCCTCTTTTTTTCTTCTTTTTTCTTCTTCTTATTTATTTCTCCTCGTCTTCCTCTCCCCTCTCGGCGACCCTAGACCCCCTCTCGACCCTCGACCCCTAGGCGACCGTCGACCCCTCTTTTTTTTTCTTCCTCTTCTATTTTATCCTCTTCTTCCTCTACCGCTCGGCGACCCTCGACGACCCTCGTTCCCGATAAAAAAAGAGGAAGAAGAAGAAACAAAAGAGGAGAAGAAAGAATAGAGGAGAAGTCTCCTCTATTCTTTCTTCTCCTCTTTTTTTTCTTCTTCTTCCTCTTTTTTTATCCTCTTCCTCCTCTCATGTTCGACGACCCTCAACCCCTCGGCGACCCTAGACCCCCTCTCGACCCCCTCTTCTTCTCCCTCTTCTAATTCATTTGTTCATATGAATATAAAAACAATTTCATATTTACAATAATTAATATCACCAAAAATCCTAATTTTTCTAAAGAACTATTTTTTGCATATATACATGAACATAGATATATACACAGAGAACATATATACACATATATATAAAAAGCAAGCATATATATGAAAAAATATCTATGAACAGAAAACAAATCCTAATATAGCTATGAAAAAATATCTATGAACAGAAAAATATCTATGAAAAAACAAGCATATATATACATATATATTTTTTGCATATATACATGAGAAAAAAGCATATAGCAGAAAAAAAAGCATATAACAGAAAAAAAAGGGCGCCGCGGCCGGACCAGAGGAGGACCGCGACGGCGACGATGGGGGCGAGCGGGCGACGGCGACGGCGACGGCGGGGCGGTGCGCGGGAGGGCGACGGCGACAGGGCAGGGACGGTGAGCACGGGGCGGCGACGGCGAGCAGGGCGCGCGGGGGCGCGACGAGGACGGCGGGGGCGGCGAGGGCGCCGGCGCGCGGGGGCAGGGGCGCGGGGCGACGGCAAGCACGGGGCAGGGACGGCGAGCACGGGGCGGCGACGGCGAGCAGGGCGCGCGGGGGCGCGACGAGGACGGCGGGGGCGGCGAGGGCGCCGGCGCGCAGGGGCAGGGGCGCGGGGCGACAGCGACGGCGAGCACGGGGCAGGGGCGCGGCGACGGCGACGAGGAGGACGAGTAGCCTGGCGGCGTCGGCGATGGGGAATGGAGCAGTTGCCGAAAATTTCGCAAGTGCTGTATATATAGGCATAGCAATGGTCCCGGTTCGTGGCACGACCCGTGACCAATGCCCCCCTTTGGTCCCGGTTGGTGCCACGAACCGGGACCAAAGGCCAATTTTCAGTAGCCCAAAGGGCGGGAAGCGGCGGCCTTTGGTCCCGGTTGGTGGCACCAACCGGGACTAAAGGGGGGCAATGGTCACGGTTGGTGCCACGAACCGTGACCAATGCCACCTTTAGTCCCGGTTGGTGCCACCAACCGGGACCAATGCCCTTGTGCGCCCCGCGCACAGAAGTTTAGTCCCACATCGCTAGCTGAAGGGCACCGATACTGGTTTATAAGCGCTGCTCTGCCTCCCCTTTCAAGCTCCTCTCAAATGCAGGCTTTCGGGCCTAAACTGCTACTGCCTGTGGGCCTCTGCGGGCCTGAATCCTGGCCCATGTAGGGTTTCTAGTCGTATTCAGGCCGTGGAGGCCCAGTAGGAGGCATTTTCTTTGGTTTTTTCTTTTTTGTTTCTAAATTTTTTTGGTTTTTTATTTTTTTTATTTCTACTTACAACTAAATACTTGCAGTTTTTTAGTGATTTCTTTTTGCTTTTCGGTCACAAAAATTATAAACTTTCTATTAGTGCCATTAGTTTTAAATTTTAAATAGTTTAAATTTGAATTTTTAAAAATTTGTGTGAATCACTAGTTTATGAATAACTTTACTATAAAATTAGAAATTTTTTTCTATTTATTTTTTATTTCTACTTACAACTAAATACTTACAGATTTTTAGTGATTTCTTTTTGCTTTTAGGTCACAAAAATTATAAACTTTCTGTTAGTGCCATTAGTTTTAAATTTTAAATAGTTTAAATTTGAACTTTTAAAAATTTGTGTGAATCACTAGTTTATGAATTTTTTTCTTCTTTGCTATTTATTTTTTATTTATACTTACAATTAAATACTTATAGTTTGCTTTTAGGTCACACAAATTATATTCTTTTTGCTATTGAAGAATATTATAGTTTTATTTTAGTTGATCATAACATAATATTTTAATTGATTGTTTTTATTTTCATAAAAGTTTTGTAGTTCATTCTGTTTGCTATTAATTCATTCTTTGAGCTAAATGACTCTGAAATTGGAAAGCATTTCAAAATGAACTCTGAAAAGGTTGAAAGTTGGCATGGTATCATCATTTCACCCACATAGCATGTTCCAAAAAGTAGAGAGGGTTACGACAAAAACTTGATGCACTTCGTGTACAAAATGGACAATCACTTTCGAAGTATCAAAGTTTCAAACCATAAGACATGAAAGCATTTCAAATGAACTCTGAAAACGTTGAAAGTTGGGATGCATGGTATCATAATTTCACCCGCATAGCATTTTCTTATTGCGGGAGAAAGTCTTCACTTTTTCTTTGCTTGTGTCATTTGCTTATTGCGCCGTAACCATGGATAATCTTCATTGTTTATCAGGATGCTTGGGTCAGCCTTGACATTGAAGGGAGGAATTTCATGAAACTTTTCATAATCTTCAGACATGTCTGTCTTGCCGTCCACTCCCAGGATGTCCCTTTTTCCTGAAAGAACTATGTGGCGCTTTGGCTCATCGTATGATGTATTCGCTTCCTTATCTTTTCTTTTTCTCGGTTTAGTAGACATGTCCTTCACATAGATAACCTGTGCCACATCATTGGCTAGGACGAACGGTTCGTCAGTGTACCCAAGATTTTTCAGATCCACTGTTGTCATTCCGTACTGTGGGTCTACTTGTACCCCGCCGCCAAACAGAATGACCCATTTGCACTTAAACAAAGGGACCTTAAAATCAGGTCCGTAGTCAAGTTCCCATATGTCCACTATGTAACCATAATATGTGTCCTTTCCGCTCTCGGTTGCTGCATCAAAGCGGACACCGCTGTTTTGGTTGGTGCTCTTTTGATCTTGGGCAATCGTGTAAAATGTATTCCCATTTATCTCGTATCCTTTGTAAGTCAATACAGTCAAAGATGGTCCCCTGGACAACAAGTACAACTCATCACAAATAGTGTTGTCACCTCTGAGACGTGTTTCCAACCAACTGCTGAAAGTCCTGATGTGTTCACATGTAATCCAGTCGTTGCATTGCTCCGGGTGTTTGGAGCGCAGACTGTTCTTGTGTTCATCGACATACGGGGTCACCAAGGTAGAGTTCTGTAGAACTGTGTAGTGTGCTTGAGACCAAGAATATCCGTCCCTGCATATTATTGAGTCTCTTCCAAGAGTGCCTTTTCCAGTCAGTCTCCCCTCATACCGCGATTTAGGGAGACCTATCTTGTTAAGGCCAGGAATGAAGTCAACACAAAACCCGATAACATCCTCTGTTTGATGGCCCATGGAGATGCTTCCTTCTGGCCTAGCGCGGTTACGGACATATTTCTTTAGGACTCCCATGAACCTCTCAAAGGGGAACATATTGTGTAGAAATACGGGCCCCAGGATGACAATCTCGTCGACTAGATGAACTAGGACGTGCGTCATGATATTGAAGAAGGATGGTGGGAACACCAGCTCGAAACTGACAAGACATTGCGCCACATCACTCCTTAGCCTTGGTACCATTTCTGGATCGATCACCTTCTGAGAGATTGCATGGAGGAATGCACATAGCTTCACAATGGCTAATCGGACGTTTTCCGGTAAAAGCCCCCTCAATGCAACCGGAAGCAGTTGCGTCATAATCACGTGGCAGTCATGAGACTTTAGGTTCTGAAACTTTTTCTCTGGCATATTTATTATTCCCTTTATATTCGATGAGAAGCCAGTCGTGACCTTCATACTAAGCAGGCATTCAAAGAAGATTTCTTTCTCTTCTTTCGTAAGAGCGTAGCTGGCAGGACCTTTATACTGCTTCGGAGGCATGTCGTCTTTTTCGTGCAAACGTTGCAGGTCCTCCCGTGCCTCCGGCGTATCTTTTGTCTTCCCATACACGCCCAAGAAGCCTAGCAGGTTCACGCAAAGGTTCTTCATCACGTGCATCACGTCGATTGAGGAGCGGACCTCTAGGTCTTTCCAGTAGGGTAGGTCCCAAAATATAGATTTCTTCTTCCACATGGGTGCGTGTCCCTCAGCGTCATTCGGAACAGCTAGTCCACCGGGACCCTTTCCAAAGATGACGTAGGGTAAATCATTGACCATAGCAAGCACGTGATCACCGGTGCGCATGGCGGGCTTCTTCCGGTGATCTGCCTCGCCTTTGAAATGCTTGCCTTTCTTTCAACATTGATGGTTGGTCGGAAGAAATCGACGATGGCCCAGGTACACATTCTTCCTGCATTTGTCCAGGTATATACTTTCAGTGTCATCTAAACAGTGCGTGCATGCGTGGTATCCTTTGTTTGTCTGTCCTGAAAGGTTACTGAGAGCGGGCCAATCGTTGATGGTCACGAACAGCAACGCCTTAAGGTTAAATTCCTCCTGTCTGTGCTCATCCCACGTACGTACACCGTCTCCATTCCACAGCTGTAAAAGTTCTTCAACTAATGGCCTTAGGTACACATCAATTTCGTTGCCGGGTTGCTTAGGGCCTTGGATGAGAACTGGCATCATAATGAACTTCCGCTTCATGCACATCCAAGGAGGAAGGTTATACATACATAGAGTCACGGGCCAGGTGCTGTGATTACTGCTCTGCTCCCCGAAAGGATTAATGCCATCCGCGCTTAAAGCAAACCATACATTCCTTGGGTCCTTTGCAAATTCATCCCGGTACTTTCTCTCGATTTTTCTCCACTGCGACCCGTCAGCGGGTGCTCTCAACTTCCCATCTTTCTTTCAGTTCTCACTGTGCCATCGCATCAACTTGGCATGCTCTTCGTTTCTGAACAGACGTTTCAACCGTGGTATTATAGGAGCATACCACATCACCTTTGCAGGGACCCTCCTCCTGAGGGGCTCGCCGTCAACATCACCGGGGTCATCTCGTCTGATCTTATACCGCAACGCACCGCATACCGGGCATGCGTTCAGATCCTTGTATGCACCGCGGTAGAGGATGCAGTCATTAGGGCATGCATGTATCTTCTCCACCTCCAATCCTAGAGGGCATACGACCTTCTTTGCTGCGTATGTACTGTCGGGCAATTCGTTATCCTTTGGAAGCTTCTTCTTCAATATTTTCAGTAGCTTCTCAAATCCTTTGTCAGCCACAGCATTCTCTGCCTTCCACTGCAGCAATTCCAGTACGGTACCGAGCTTTGTGTTGCCATCTTCGCAATTGGGGTATAACCCTTTTTTGTGATCCTCTAACATGCGATCGAACTTCAGCTTCTCCTTTTGACTAATGCATTGCATCCTTGCATCGACAATGACCTGGCGGAGATCATCATCATCGGGCACATCGTCTGGTTCCTCTTGATCTTCGGCAGCTTCACCCGTGGCAGCATCATTGGGCACATCATCTGGTTCCTCTTGATCTTCACCAGCTCCCCCCATTGCAGCATCACCGTATTCAGGGGGCACATAGTTGTCATCGTACTCTTCTTCTTCGCCGTCTTCCATCATAACCCCTATTTCTCCGTGCCTCGTCCAAACATTATAGTGTGGCATGAAACCCTTGTAAAGCAGGTGGGAGTGAAGGATTTTCCGGTTAGAGTAAGACCTCGTATTCCCACATTCAGTGCATGGACAACACATAAAACCATTCTGCTTTTTTGCCTCAGCCGCATCGAGAAACTCATGCACGCCCTTAATGTACTCGCGGGTGTGTCTGTCACCGTACATCCATTGTCGGTTCATCTGCGTGCATTATATATAATTAAGTGTCCAAATTAATAGAAGTTCATCATCACATTAAAACCAAAGTACATACATAGTTCTCATCTAACAACATATAGCTCTCCAGAGCATCTAATTAATTAAACCATACATTGAAACTATGTAAAACATTTCAATGCGAAAACAAATGCGATCATAATCGCAACCAAGGTAACAATTGATCCAACGGCATAATGATACCAAGCCTCGGTATGAATGGCATATTTTCTAATCTTTCTAATCTTCAAGCGCATTGCATCCATCTTGATCTTGTGATCATCGACGACAGCCGCAACATGCAACTCCAATATCATCTTCTCCTCCTCAATTTTTTTTATTTTTTCCTTCAACAAATTGTTTTCTTCTTCAACTAAATTTAACCTCTCGACAATAGGGTCGATTGGCATTTCCGATTCACATACATCCTAGATAAATAAAATCTATGTCACGTTGGTCGGCATAATTTTCATAAACAATAAATGAACCAATAGTTATAAAGATAATATACATACCACATCCGAATCATAGACAGGACGAGGGCCGACGGGGGCGGATACCAAAACCATCGCACTATATAAGATGCAATAATAAATGTAAGAAAATGATACAAGTATCTATCTAAACATACAAGTAAGAATATTTTTCCTTTCAGAAAGAAGATAAGAACAAGAGGCTCACCACGGTGGTGTCGGTGATGAGATCGGCGCAGGTGATCGACGGCGGTGAAGACGGGGACGGGGCGTGACGGACCGCTAAATCTAGACAAATCTCGAGGAAAATGGAGCTTGGAGGTCGAGCTTCGAGAGGAGAAAGCTTAAGTAGTGTGGCTCGGGCATTCCATCGAACACCTCATGTGCATAGGAGGTGAGCTAGAGCACCACAAAGGCCTCTCCCCCTCGGCCAGAAAAAACAGAGCACTGTGCTCTGCTCTTGCGCGAGGGGGTATATATAGGCAATTCATTGGTCCCGGTTTGTGGCATGAACCGGGACTAAAGGGGAGCCTTTGGTCCCGGTTCATGCCACCAACCGGGACCAATGGTGGTGGGCCAGGAGGGAGGCCCTTTGGTCCCGGTTCATACCACCAACCGGGACCAAAAGGTCCATACAAACCGGGACCAATGGCCCACGTGGCCCGGCCGGCCCCCTGGGCTCACGAACCGGGACCAATGCCCACATTGGTCCCGGTTCAAGACTGAACCGGGACTAATGGGCTGAGGCGGCCTGGACCATAGCCCCTTTTTCTACTAGTGACAATTTTCTTCAAATTTTATAGTTTTTGAAGATTTAGCATGTTCCACCCGATGCACCCGGCTAGCTAGACGCCCACCATTTTTGAACGTGTCAAGACTTTTGGATCAAGCAAATTCATATGTGTATCAGTTCTAAAATGTTATGTTTGTATTTTGGTACTACAAAAATTAACATACAACTTTAGCAAGCACACACTTATATCTTGATTTGAAAATAGACGGGTACCTACTTCATATATTTACGTAAATTCCTTATATTGGGTTTATGTACATGTGCCATCATGGTCTATAAGCATTTGTACTAATATATAATGTTTCATGTGAGAAGGTTGTGGACGTGCATGTTTGATGGAGTTTGAGCATTGAGGAATGTATTGGCATCCCTTTATAACTACACTTGCATCACATAGTGAAATATGGGAGAACGTACATCATTCACAAGCAACGGAGTGGATTAAGGAAGTTAGTGTGAATAAGTAGAATTTATTGATTGATGTGTACATTTGGATAACACATGTAGCATGGCATTGCCATACTCCAACTTGAATGAAATTTGTGATAACATCGATCCCAGTATATAGTGCCTTGGAAATCAATTGATGATCCCAATATTATGTATGGTGGATATAGTGGGTAGAGGAAGGTTGACAATGCCGCACAATGTGGCAATGGATCAGGAGACAACAGATCTACCTTACTGGCCAGGGGGGGCGTGATGTGCGGCGCACGTCTCCTCCCCCTTGATGGGGGTGGCAAATCGACATAGACACGGGGGAAGGGGATCAGGGCGGTTGGTGGGGGACTCTTCTTTGGCGAGCCGTTGGGAAAGTACGGTGTGAAAGAGAGGGCGCCGTGGCAAAGATGAGGTGGCGTCATCCAGTTTTACAGGGAGGGCTCCAGTGAGAAATGTCCCTCTATGGCGAGAAACCAAGAGGAAAAAGGGAGGATCTGGCAGGAAAAGGGAAGGTTGCGTCGTGGGGTAAGGTTTTTGTGTTGAGCCCGTGTGTTGGAGATCACATGACAGATAGTTCAGACAATCACATTTCCCGCCAACACATGGTGTGGATTTGAGGGAGCTCAAACTGTGTAGATGGTTGAATTTTGAAGAGCCTGTTGGATGCCCGTTTGATGTCCAAACACACGCGGACTTATGAGGAAGAAATGAGCTATGATCTTGAAGAGACCTTAATAATCTGTTTGACTCATTTACATGCACTATAGCCCGTAGCAACGCACAGGCATTCTACTAATGTGACTAATGAGTTAGTTGCAGGATGATGCATTACCGAATGAGTAAAGAGACTTGCCAGTAACGAGATTGAACTAGGTATGATGATACTGACGATCGAATCTCGGGCAAGTAACATACCGATGACAAAGGGAACAACGTATGTTGTTATGCGGTTTGACCGATAAAGATCTTCGTAGAATATGTAGGAGCAAATATGAGCATTCAAGTTCCACTATTGGTTATTGACCAGAGATGTGTCTTGGTCATGTCTACATAGTTCTCGAACTCGTAGGGTCCGCATGCTTAACGTTCGATGACGATTTGTATTATGAGTTATGTGATTTGATGTACCGAAGTTTGTTCGGAGTCCCGGATGAGATCACGGACATGACAAGGAGTCTCGAAATGGTCGAGAGGTAAAGATTCATATATTGGAAGGCTATATTCAGACACCGGAAGTGTTCTGGGTGATACCGGGTCACCGGAAGGGGTTCCGGGCAAACCCCGGCAAAGATATGGGCTTAATGGGCCAAGTAAGGGAACACACCAGCCCACAAGGGGCTGGTGCGCCCCCTATAGGAGGAAAATGAAAGTATGAAGTAGGACTCCTACTTCCTTCCCCTCCCCCTCCTTCCTTTCCCCCTTGTCCAAATATGGTAAGGGGGGCGAATTGGACTAGGGGCCCAAGTAGGATTCCTCCTACTTGGGCGCGCCCTAGGCTGCCACCCTGCCTCTCCCTCCTTTATATACATGGGGAGGGCACCCCTAGAACACACATCAATTGTTCCTATCCATGTGCGGCGTCCCCTCCATAGTTAACACCTCGGTCATATCGTCGTAGTGCTTAGGCAAAGCCATGCGCCGGTAACATCATCATCACCATCGCCACGCCGTTGTGCTGACGAAACTCTCCCTCGGCCTCAACTAGATCAAGAGTTCGAGGGATGTCACCAAGATGAACGTGTGCAGATTGCGGACGTGCAGTGCATTCGGTACTTGGATCGGTTGGATCGCGAAGACGTTCGACTGCATCAACCACGTTACTAAACGCTTCCGCTTCCGGTATACGAGGGTACGTGGACACATTCTCCCCGCTCGTTGCTATGCTTCTTCTAGATAGATCTTGCGTGATCGTAGGCAATTTTTTGAAATACTACGTTCCCCAACAAGTAGTTGTTGGGGAACGTAGCAGAAATTCAAAATTTTCCTACGTGTCACCAAGATCTATCTATGGAGAGACTAGCAACGAGGGGAAGGAGAGTGCATCTACATACCCTTGTAGATCGCTAACCGGAAGCGTTCAAGTGAACGGGGTTGATGGAGTCGTACTCGTCGTGATCCAAATCACCGATGATCCTAGTGCCGAACGGACGGCACCTCCGCGTTCAACACACGTACAACCCGGTGACGTCTCCCACTCCTTGATCCACCGGGACCCTTTCCAAAGATGACGTAGGGTAAATCATTGACCATAGCAAGCACGTGATCACCGGTGCGCATGGCGGGCTTCTTCCGGTGATCTGCCTCGCCTTTGAAATGCTTGCCTTTCTTTCGACATTGATGGTTGGTCGGAAGAAATCGACGATGGCCCAGGTACACATTCTTCCTGCATTTGTCCAGGTATATACTTTCAGTGTCATCTAAACAGTGCGTGCATGCGTGGTATCCTTTGTTTGTCTGTCCTGAAAGGTTACTGAGAGCGGGCCAATCGTTGATGGTCACGAACAGCAACGCCTTAAGGTTAAATTCCTCCTGTCTGTGCTCATCCCACGTACGTACACCGTCTCCATTCCACAGCTGTAAAAGTTCTTCAACTAATGGCCTTAGGTACACATCAATTTCGTTGCCGGGTTGCTTAGGGCCTTGGATGAGAACTGGCATCATAATGAACTTCCGCTTCATGCACATCCAAGGAGGAAGGTTATACATACATAGAGTCACGGGCCAGGTGCTGTGATTACTGCTCTGCTCCCCGAAAGGATTAATGCCATCCGCGCTTAAAGCAAACCATACATTCCTTGGGTCCTTTGCAAACTCATCCCAGTACTTTCTCTCGATTTTTCTCCACTGCGACCCGTCAGCGGGTGCTCTCAACTTCCCATCTTTCTTTCAGTTCTCACTGTGCCATCGCATCAACTTGGCATGCTCTTCGTTTCTGAACAGACGTTTCAACCGTGGTATTATAGGAGCATACCACATCACCTTTGCAGGGACCCTCTTCCTGAGGGGCTCGCCGTCAACATCACCGGGGTCATCTCGTCTGATCTTATACCGCAACGCACCGCATACCGGGCATGCGTTCAGATCCTTGTATGCACCGCGGTAGAGGATGCAGTCATTAGGGCATGCATGTATCTTCTCCACCTCCAATCCTAGAGGGCATACGACCTTCTTTGCTGCGTATGTACTGTCGGGCAATTCGTTATCCTTTGGAAGCTTCTTCTTCAATATTTTCAGTAGCTTCTCAAATCCTTTGTCAGCCACAGCATTCTCTGCCTTCCACTGCAGCAATTCCAGTACGGTACCGAGCTTTGTGTTGCCATCTTCGCAATTGGGGTATAACCCTTTTTTGTGATCCTCTAACATGCGATCGAACTTCAGCTTCTCCTTTTGACTAATGCATTGCGTCCTTGCATCGACAATGACCTGGCGGAGATCATCATCATCGGGCACATCGTCTGGTTCCTCTTGATCTTCAGCAGCTTCACCCGTGGCAGCATCATTGGGCACATCATCTGGTTCCTCTTGATCTTCACCAGCTCCCCCCGTTGCAGCATCACCGTATTCAGGGGGCACATAGTTGTCATCGTACTCTTCTTCTTCGCCGTCTTCCATCATAACCCCTATTTCTCCGTGCCTCGTCCAAACATTATAGTGTGGCATGAAACCCTTGTAAAGCAGGTGGGAGTGAAGGATTTTCCGGTTAGAGTAAGACCTCGTATTCCCACATTCAGTGCATGGACAACACATAAAACCATTCTGCTTTTTTGCCTCAGCCGCATCGAGAAACTCATGCACGCCCTTAATGTACTCGCGGGTGTGTCTGTCACCGTACATCCATTGTCGGTTCATCTGCGTGCATTATATATAATTAAGTGTCCAAATTAATAGAAGTTCATCATCACATTAAAACCAAAGTACATACATAGTTCTCATCTAACAACATATAGCTCTCCAGAGCATCTAATTAATTAAACCATACATTGAAACTATGTAAAACATTTCAATGCGAAAACAAATGCGATCATAATCGCAACCAAGGTAACAATTGATCCAACGGCATAATGATACCAAGCCTCGGTATGAATGGCATATTTTCTAATCTTTCTAATCTTCAAGCGCATTGCATCCATCTTGATCTTGTGATCATCGACGACAGCCGCAACATGCAACTCCAATATCATCTTCTCCTCCTCAATTTTTTTTATTTTTTCCTTCAACAAATTGTTTTCTTCTTCAACTAAATTTAACCTCTCGACAATAGGGTCGATTGGCATTTCCGATTCACATACATCCTAGATAAATAAAATCTATGTCACGTTGGTCGGCATAATTTTCATAAACAATAAATGAACCAATAGTTATAAAGATAATATACATACCACATCCGAATCATAGACAGGACGAGGGCCGACGGGGGCGGATACCAAAACCATCGCACTATATAAGATGCAATAATAAATGTAAGAAAATGATACAAGTATCTATCTAAACATACAAGTAAGAATATTTTTCCTTTCAGAAAGAAGATAAGAACAAGAGGCTCACCACGGTGGTGTCGGTGATGAGATCGGCGCAGGTGATCGACGGCGGTGAAGACGGGGACGGGGCGTGACGGACCGCTAAATCTAGACAAATCTCGAGGAAAATGGAGCTTGGAGGTCGAGCTTCGAGAGGAGAAAGCTTAAGTAGTGTGGCTCGGGCATTCCATCGAACACCTCATGTGCATAGGAGGTGAGCTAGAGCACCACAAAGGCCTCTCCCCCTCGGCCAGAAAAAACAGAGCACTGTGCTCTGCTCTTGCGCGAGGGGGTATATATAGGCAATTCATTGGTCCCGGTTTGTGGCATGAACCGGGACTAAAGGGGAGCCTTTGGTCCCGGTTCATGCCACCAACCGGGACCAATGGTGGTGGGCCAGGAGGGAGGCCCTTTGGTCCCGGTTCATACCACCAACCGGGACCAAAAGGTCCATACAAACCGGGACCAATGGCCCACGTGGCCCGGCCGGCCCCCTGGGCTCACGAACCGGGACCAATGCCCACATTGGTCCCGGTTCAAGACTGAACCGGGACTAATGGGCTGAGGCGGCCTGGACCATAGCCCCTTTTTCTACTAGTGACAATTTTCTTCAAATTTTATAGTTTTTGAAGATTTAGCATGTTCCACCCGATGCACCCGGCTAGCTAGACGCCCACCATTTTTGAACGTGTCAAGACTTTTGGATCAAGCAAATTCATATGTGTATCAGTTCTAAAATGTTATGTTTGTATTTTGGTACTACAAAAATTAACATACAACTTTAGCAAGCACACACTTATATCTTGATTTGAAAATAGACGGGTACCTACTTCATATATTTACGTAAATTCCTTATATTGGGTTTATGTACATGTGCCATCATGGTCTATAAGCATTTGTACTAATATATAATGTTTCATGTGAGAAGGTTGTGGACGTGCATGTTTGATGGAGTTTGAGCATTGAGGAATGTATTGGCATCCCTTTATAACTACACTTGCATCACATAGTGAAATATGGGAGAACGTACATCATTCACAAGCAACGGAGTGGATTAAGGAAGTTAGTGTGAATAAGTAGAATTTATTGATTGATGTGTACATTTGGATAACACATGTAGCATGGCATTGCCATACTCCAACTTGAATGAAATTTGTGATAACATCGATCCCAGTATATAGTGCCTTGGAAATCAATTGATGATCCCAATATTATGTATGGTGGATATAGTGGGTAGAGGAAGGTTGACAATGCCGCACAATGTGGCAATGGATCAGGAGACAACAGATCTACCTTACTGGCCAGGGGGGGGCGTGATGTGCGGCGCACGTCTCCTCCCCCTTGATGGGGGTGGCAAATCGACATAGACACGGGGGAAGGGGATCAGGGCGGTTGGTGGGGGACTCTTCTTTGGCGAGCCGTTGGGAAAGTACGGTGTGAAAGAGAGGGCGCCATGGCAAAGATGAGGTGGCGTCATCCAGTTTTACAGGGAGGGCTCCAGTGAGAAATGTCCCTCTATGGCGAGAAACCAAGAGGAAAAAGGGAGGATCTGGCAGGAAAAGGGAAGGTTGCGTCGTGGGGTAAGGTTTTTGTGTTGAGCCCGTGTGTTGGAGATCACATGACAGATAGTTCAGACAATCACATTTCCCGCCAACACATGGTGTGGATTTGAGGGAGCTCAAACTGTGTAGATGGTTGAATTTTGAAGAGCCTGTTGGATGCCCGTTTGATGTCCAAACACACGCGGACTTATGAGGAAGAAATGAGCTATGATCTTGAAGAGACCTTAATAATCTGTTTGACTCATTTACATGCACTATAGCCCGTAGCAACGCACAGGCATTCTACTAATGTGACTAATGAGTTAGTTGCAGGATGATGCATTACCGAATGAGTAAAGAGACTTGCCAGTAACGAGATTGAACTAGGTATGATGATACTGACGATCGAATCTCGGGCAAGTAACATACCGATGACAAAGGGAACAACGTATGTTGTTATGCGGTTTGACCGATAAAGATCTTCGTAGAATATGTAGGAGCAAATATGAGCATTCAAGTTCCACTATTGGTTATTGACCAGAGATGTGTCTTGGTCATGTCTACATAGTTCTCGAACTCGTAGGGTCCGCATGCTTAATGTTCGATGACGATTTGTATTATGAGTTATGTGATTTGATGTACCGAAGTTTGTTCGGAGTCCCGGATGAGATCACGGACATGACAAGGAGTCTCGAAATGGTCGAGAGGTAAAGATTCATATATTGGAAGGCTATATTCAGACACCGGAAGTGTTCTGGGTGATACCGGGTCACCGGAAGGGGTTCCGGGCAAACCCCGGCAAAGATATGGGCTTAATGGGCCAAGTAAGGGAACACACCAGCCCACAAGGGGCTGGTGCGCCCCCTATAGGAGGAAAATGAAAGTATGAAGTAGGACTCCTACTTCCTTCCCCTCCCCCTCCTTCCTTTCCCCCTTGTCCAAATATGGTAAGGGGGGCGAATTGGACTAGGGGCCCAAGTAGGATTCCTCCTACTTGGGCGCGCCCTAGGCTGCCACCCTGCCTCTCCCTCCTTTATATACATGGGGAGGGCACCCCTAGAACACACATCAATTGTTCCTATCCATGTGCGGCGTCCCCTCCATAGTTAACACCTCGGTCATATCGTCGTAGTGCTTAGGCAAAGCCATGCGCCGGTAACATCATCATCACCATCGCCACGCCGTTGTGCTGACGAAACTCTCCCTCGGCCTCAACTAGATCAAGAGTTCGAGGGATGTCACCAAGATGAACGTGTGCAGATTGCGGACGTGCAGTGCATTCGGTACTTGGATCGGTTGGATCGCGAAGACGTTCGACTGCATCAACCACGTTACTAAACGCTTCCGCTTCCGGTATACGAGGGTACGTGGACACATTCTCCCCGCTCGTTGCTATGCTTCTTCTAGATAGATCTTGCGTGATCGTAGGCAATTTTTTGAAATACTACGTTCCCCAACAAGTAGTTGTTGGGGAACGTAGCAGAAATTCAAAATTTTCCTACGTGTCACCAAGATCTATCTATGGAGAGACTAGCAACGAGGGGAAGGAGAGTGCATCTACATACGCTTGTAGATCGCTAAGCGGAAGCGTTCAAGTGAACGGGGTTGATGGAGTCGTACTCGTCGTGATCCAAATCACCGATGATCCTAGTGCCGAACGGACGGCACCTCCGCGTTCAACACACGTACAACCCGGTGACGTCTCCCACGCCTTGATCCAGCAAGGAGAGAGGGAGAGGCTGAGGAAGACTCCATCCAGCAGCAGCACAACGGCATGGTGGTGGTGGAGGAGCATGGCAATCCTGCAGGGCTTCGCCAAGCACCACGGGAGAGGAAAGGACTTGGGAGAGGGGAGGGGCTGCACCAGAACATTGGTATGGCTGCCCTCCCACCCCCCACATATATATAGGGGCAAGGGAGAGGGGGGGAGGCGCAGCCTTGGCCCTTCCTCCAAGGAAGGGTGCGGCTAGGAGGAGTCCCTCCTCCCCAAGGCACCTCGGAGGTGCCTTCCCCCCTTAGGACTCTTCCTATCCCTCATCTCTTGGCGCATGGGCCTCTTGGGGCTGGTGCCCTTGGCCCATATAGGCCAAGGCGCACCCCCTACAGCCCATGTGGCCCCCCGGGGCAGGTGGCCCCACCCGGTGGGCCCCCGGGACCCTTCCGGTGGTCCCGGTACAATACCGATGACTCAGAAACTTGTCTCGATGGCCGAAATAGGACTTCCTATATATAAATCTTTACCTCCAGACCATTCCGGAACTCCTCGTGACGTCCGGGATCTCATCCGGGACTCCGAACAACATTCAGTAACCACATACAAACTTCCTTTATAACCCTAGCGTCATCGAACCTTAAGTGTGTAGACCCTACGGGTTCGGGAGACATGCAGACATGACCGAGACATTCTCCGGTCAATAACCAACAGCGGGATCTAGATACCCATGTTGGCTCCCACATGTTCCACGATGATCTCATCGGATGAACCACGATGTCAAGGACTTAATCAATCCCGTATACAATTCCCTTTGTCTATCGGTACGATACTTGCCCGAGATTCGATCGTCGGTATCCCGATACCTTGTTCAATCTCGTTACCGGCATGTCTCTTTACTCGTTTCGTAACACATCATCCCGTGATCAACTCCTTGATCACATTGTGCACATTATGATGATGTCCTACCGAGTGGGCCCAGAGATACCTCTCCATCACACGGAGTGACAAATCCCAGTCTCTATTCATGCCAACCCAACAGACACTTTCGGAGATACCCGTAGTGTACCTTTATAGCCACCCAGTTACGTTGTGACGTTTGGCACACCCAAAGCACTCCTATGGTATCCGGGAGTTGCACAATCTCATGGTCTAAGGAAATGATACTTGACATAAGAAAAGCTTTAGCATACGAACTACACGATCTAGTGCTATGCTTAGGATTGGGTCTTGTCCATCACATCATTCTCCTAATGATGTGATCCCGTTATCAACGACATCCAATGTCCATGGTCAGGAAACCGTGACCATCTATTGATCAACAAGCTAGTCAACTAGAGGCTTACTAGGGACATGGTGTTGTCTATGTATCCACACATGTACCTGAGTTTCCTATCAATACAATTCTAGCATGGATAATAAACGATTATCATGAACAAGGAAATATAATAATAACCAATTTATTATTGCCTCTAGGGCATATTTCCAACAGTCTCCCACTTGCACTAGAGTCAATAATCTAGTTCACATCGCCATGTGATTAACACTCACAGGTCACATCGCCATGTGACTAACACCCAAGAGTTTACTAGAGTCCGTAGTCTAGTTCACATCACTATGTGATTAACACTCAATGAGTTCTAGGTTTGATCATGTTGCTTGTGAGAGAGGTTTTAGTCAACGGGTCTGAACCTTTCAGATCCGTGTGTGCTTTACAAATCTCTATGTCATCTCCTAGATGCAGCTACCATGCTCTATTTGGAGCTATTCCAAATAACTGTTCTACTTGGAGCTATTCTAAATTGTTGCTCCATTATACGTATCCGGTATCTCTACTCAGAGCTATCCGGATAGGTGTTAAGCTTGCATCGACGTAACCCTTTACGACGAACTCTTTTACCACCTCCATAATCGAGAAAATTCCTTAGTCCACTAGTTACTAAGGATAACTTTGACCGCTGTCCTGTGATCCATTCTTGGATCACTCTTGTACCCCTTGACTGACTCATGGCAAGGCACACTTCAGGTGCGGTACACAGCATAGTATATAGTAGAGCCTATGTCTTAAGCATAGGGGATGACCTTCGTCCTTTCTCTCTATTCTGCCGTGGTCGAGCTTTAAGTCTTAACTTCATGCCTTACAACTCAGGCAAGAACTCCTTCTTTGACTGATCCATCTTGAACACCTTCAAGATCATGTCAAGGTATGTGCTCATTTGAAAGTACCATTAAGCGTTTTGATCTATCCTTATAGATCTTGATGCTCAATGTTCAAGTAGCTTAATCTAGGCTTTCCATTGAAAAACACTTTTCAAATAACCTTATATGCTTTCCAGAAATTCTACGTCATTTCTGATCAACAATATGTCAACAACATATACTCATCAGAAATTCTATAGTGCTTCCACTCACTTCTTTGGAAATACAAGTTTCTCGTAAACTTTGTATACACCAAAATCTTTGATCATCTCATCAAAGCATACATTCCAACTCCGAGATGCTTACTCCAGTCCTTAGAAGGATTGCTGGGGCTTTGCATACTTATTAGCATCTTTCAGGATTGACAAAACCTTTCGGTTGTATCACATACAACCTTTCCTCAAAAATCGTCGAGGAAACAATGTTTTGACATCCTATCTGCAAGATTTCATAAATGATGCAGTAATTGCTAATATAATTCCAACAGACTCTTAGCATCGCTACGAGTGAGAAAGTCTCACCGTAGTCAACTCCTTGAACTTGTCGGGAAACTTCTTAATGACAAGTCGAGCTTTCTTAATGGTGACATTTACCATCATTGTCCGTCTTCCTTTTAAAATCCATCTGTACTCAACAGCCTTATGACTATCGAGCTATTCTACCAAAGTCTACACTTTGTTTTCATACATGGATCCTCTCTCGGATTATATGGCCTTGAGCCATTTATCGGATTCCGGGTCCACCATCTCTTCTCCATAGCTCGTAGGTTCATTGTTGTCCAGCAACATGACTTCCAAGACAGGATTACGTACCAATCTGAAGTAGTACACATCCTTGTCATCCCACGAGGTTTGGTAGTGACTTGATCTGAAGTTTCATGATCACTATCATAAGCTTCCACTTCAATTGGTGTAGGTGCCACAGGAACAACTCCCTATGCCCTGCCACACACTAGTTGAAGAGACGGTTCAATAACCTCATCAAGTCTCCACCATCCTCCCACTCAATTCCTTCGAGAGAAACTTTTCCTCGAGAAAGGACCTGATTCTAGAAACAATCCCTTATTGCTTTCGAATCTGAGACAGGAGGTATACCCGACTGTTTTGGGTGTCCTATGAAGATGCATTTATCCGCTTTGGGTTCAAGCTTATCAGCCTGAAACTTTTTCACATAAGCAGCCCCAAACTTTTAAGAAATGACAGCTTAGGTTTCTCTAAACCATAGTTCATACGGTGTCATCTCATCGGAATTACGTGGTGCCCTATTTAAAGTGAATGTGGTTGTCTTTAATGCATAACCCATAAACTATTGTGGTAATTCGATAAGAGACATCATGGTATGCATCATATCCAATAGGGTGCAGTTATGATGTTCGGACACACCATCATACTATGGTGTTCCAGGCTGTATCAGTTGTGAAACAATTTCCACAATGTCTTAATTCTGTGCCAAACTCGTAATTCAGATATTCATCTCTATGATCATATCATAGATCTTTTATCCTCTTGTCACGACGATCTTTCAACTTCACCCTGAAATTACTTGAACCTTTCAATAATTCAGACTCGTGATTTATCAAGTAAATATACTCAACATCCACTCAAATCATCTGTGAAGCAAGAACATAATGATATCCACTACATGCCTCAGCACTCATTGGACTGCACACATCAAAATGTATTACTTCCAACTAGTTGCTTTCCATTTTACTGAAAACGAGGCTTTCAGTCATCTTGCCCATGTGGTATGATTTGCATGTCTCAAGTGATTTCAAAAATCAAGTGAGTCCAAACAGTCCATTTGCATGGAGTTTCTTCATGCATATACACCAATAGACATGGTTCGCATGTCTCAAACTTTTCAAAAATGAGTGAGCCCAAAGATCCATCAACATTGAGCTTCTTCATGCGTTTTATACCAATATGACTTACGTGGCAGTGCCACAAGTAGGTGGTACTATCATTACTATCTTGTATCTTTGGCATGAACATGTGTATCACTACGATCGAGATTCAATAAACCATTCATTTTAGGTGCAAGACCATTGAAGGTATTATTCAAATAAATAGAGTAACCATTATTCTCCTTAAATGAATAACCGTATTGCGATAGACATAATCCAATCACGTCTATGCTCAACGCAAACACCAAATAACAATTATTTAGGTTTAACACCAATCTCGATGGTAGAGGGAGCGTGCGATGCTTGATCATATCAACATTGGAAACACTTCCAACACATATTGTCAGCTCACCTTTAGCTAGTCTCCGTTTATTCCGTAGCTTTTATTTCGAGTTACTAACACTTAGCAACCGAACCGGTATCTAATACCCTGGTGCTACTAGGAGTACTAGTAAAGTACACATCAACACAATGTATATCCAATATACTTCTATCGACCTTGCCAGCCTTCTAATCTACCAAGTATCTAGGGTAATTCTGCTCCAGTGGTTGTTCCCCTTATTACAGAAGCACTTAGTCTCGCGTTTGGGTTCAACCTTGGGTCTCTTCACTAGAGCAGCAGCTAAATTGCCGTTTCATGAACTATCCCTTCTTGCCCTTGCCCTTCTTGAAACTAGTGGTTTCACCAACCATCAACAATTGATGCTCCTTCTTGATTTCTACTTTGGTGTCAAACATCGCGAATATCTCAAGGATCATCATATATGTCCCTGATATATTATAGTTCATCACGAAGCTCTAGCAGCTTGGTGGTAATGACTTTGGAGAAAACATCACTATCTCATCTGGAAGATCAACTCCCACTCGATTCAAATGATTGTTGTACTCAGACAATCTGAGCACAAGCTCAACAATTGAGCTTTTCTCCTTAGTTGGTAGGCTAAGAAAATCGTCGGAGGTCTTATACCTCTTGACGTGGGCACGAGCCTGAAACTCCAATTTCAGCCCTCGAAACATCTCATATGTTTCGCGACATTTCAAAACGTCTTCGGTGCCTCAACTCTAAACCGTTTAACTGAACTATCATGTAGTTATCAAAACGTGTATGTCAGATGTTCGCAACATCCACAGACAACGTTCGAGGTTCAGCACACTGAGCGGTGCATTAAGGACATAAGCCTTCTAAGAAGCAATGAGGACAATCCTCAGTTTACGGACCTAGTCCACATAATTGCTACTATCAACTTTCAACTAATTTTTCTCTAGGAACATATCTAAATAGTAGAACTAAAGCGTGTGCTACGACATAATTTGCGAAGACCTTTCGACTATGTTCAGGATAATTAAGTTCATCTTATGAACTCCCACTCAGATAGACATCCCTCTAGTCATCTAAGTGATTACATGATCCGAGTCAACTAGGTCGTGTCCGATCATCACGTGAGACGGACTAGTCAACATCGATGAACATCTTCATGTTGATCGTATCTTCTATACGACTCATGCTCGACCTTTCGGTCTTCTGTGTTCCGAGGCCATGTCTGTACACATGCTAGGCTCGTCAAGTCAACCTAAGTGTTTCGCGTGGGTAAATCTGTCTTACACCCGTTGTATGTGAACGTTAGGATCAAACACCCGATCATCACGTAGTGCTTTGAAACAACGAACTGTCGCAACGGTGCACAGTTAGGGGGAACACTTTCTTGAAATTTTAAAGAGGGATCATCTTATTTACTACCATTGTTCTAAGCAAATAAGATGTATAAACATGATAAACATCACATGCAATCAAATAATAGTGACATGATATGGCCAATATCATATAGCTTCTTTAATCTCCATCTTGGGGCTCCATGATCATCTTGTCACCGGCATGACACCATGATCTCCATCATCGTGTCTTCTTAAAGTTGTCTCGTCAACTATTACTTCTACTACTACAGCTAATGGTTAGCAATAAAGTAAAGTAATTACATGACGTTTATGTTGACACGCAGGTCATAAATAAATAAAGACAACTCCTATGGCTCCTGCCGGTTGTCATATTCATCGACATGCAAGTCGTGATTCCTATTACAAGAACATGATCAATCTCATACATCACATATATCATTCATCACATCCTTTTGGCCATATCACATCACATAGCATACCCTGCAAAAACAAGTTAGACGTCTTCTAATTGTTGTTTGCATGTTTTACGTGGCTGCTATGGGTTTCTAGCAAGAACGTTTCTTACCTACGCAAAACCACAACGTGATATGCCAATTGCTATTTACCCTTCATAAGGACCCTTTTCATCGAATCCGATCCGACTAAAGTGGGAGAGACAGGCACCCGCTAGCCACCTTATGCAACTAGTGCATGTCAGTCGGTGGAACCAGTCTCATGTAAGAGTACGTGTAAGGTCGGTCCGGGCCGCTTCATCCCACAATGCCGCCGAATCAAGATAAGACTAGTAACGGCAAGCATATTGAACAAAATCAACGCCCACAACTACTTTGTGTTCTACTCGTGCATAGAATCTACGCAATAGACCTAGCTCATGATGCCACTGTTGGGGAACGTAGCAGAAATTCAAAATTTTCCTATGTGTCACCAAGATCTATCTATGGAGAGACTAGCAACGAGGGGAAGGAGAGTGCATCTACATACCCTTGTAGATCGCTAAGCGGAAGCGTTCAAGTGAACGGGGTTGATGGAGTTGTACTCGTCGTGATCCAAATCACCGATGATCCTAGTGCCGAACGGACGGCACCTCCGCGTTCAACACACGTACAGCCCGGTGACGTCTCCCACGCCTTGATCCAGCAAGGAGAGAGGGAGAGGTTGAGGAAGACTCCATCCAGCAGCAGCACAACGGCGTGGTGGTGGTGGAGGAGCATGGCAATCATGCAGGGCTTCGCCAAGCACCACGGGAGAGGAGAAGGACTTGGGAGAGGGGAGGGGCTGCACCAGAACATTGGTATGGCTGCCCTCCCACCCCCCACATATATATAGGGGCAAGGGAGAGGAGGGAGGCGCAGCCTTGGCCCTTCCTCCAAGGAAGGGTGCGGCTAGGAGGAGTCCCTCCTCCCCAAGGCACCTCGGAGGTGCCTTCCCCCCTTAGGACTCTTCCTATCCCTCATCTCTTGGCGCATGGGCCTCTTGGGGCTGGTGCCCTTGGCCCATATAGGCCAAGGCGCACCCCCTACAGCCCATGTGCCCCCCCGGGGCAGGTGGCCCCACCCGGTGGGCCCCCGGGACCCTTCCGGTGGTCCCGGTACAATACCGATGACTCCGAAACTTGTCTCGATGGCCGAAATAGGACTTTCTATATATAAATTTTTACCTCCAGACCATTCCGGAACTCCTCGTGACATCCGGGATCTCATCCGGGACTCCGAACAACATTCGGTAACCACATACAAACTTCCTTTATAACCCTAGCGTCATCGAACCTTAAGTGTGTAGACCCTACGGGTTCGGGAGACATGCAGACATGACCGGGACATTCTCCGGTCAATAACCAACAGCGGGATCTGGATACCCATGTTGGCTCCCACATGTTCCATGATGATCTCATCGGATGAACCACGATGTCAAGGACTTAATCAATCCCGTATACAATTCCCTTTGTCTATCGGTACGATACTTGCCCGAGATTCGATCGTCGGTATCCCGATACCTTGTTCAATCTCGTTACCGGCAAGTCTCTTTACTCGTTCCGTAACACATCATCCCGTGATCAACTCCTTGATCACATTGTGCACATTATGATGATGTCCTACCGAGTGGGCCCAGAGATACCTCTCCATCACACGGAGTGACAAATCCCAGTCTCGATTCGTGCCAACCCAACAGACACTTTCGGAGATATCCGTAGTGTACCTTTATAGCCACCCAGTTACGTTGTGACGTTTGGCACACCCAAAGCACTCCTACGGTATCCGGGAGTTGCACAATCTCATGGTCTAAGGAAATGATACTTGACATAAGAAAAGCTTTAGCATACGAACTACACGATCTAGTGCTATGCTTAGGATTGGGTCTTGTCCATCACATCATTCTCCTAATGATGTGATCCCGTTATCAACGACATCCAATGTCCATGGTCAGGAAACCGTGACCATCTATTGATCAACGAGCTAGTCAACTAGAGGCTTACTAGGGACATGGTGTTGTCTATGTATCCACACATGTATCTGAGTTTCCTATCAATACAATTCTAGCATGGATAATAAACGATTATCATGAACAAGAAAATATAATAATAACCAATTTAGTATTGCCTCTAGGGCATATTTCCAACAGTAGTGCCTCCCTCTGGTGAATATAGTGGCCAAGAAACTAGTGGGTAGTGCTTCTTTCATGGCTATGGCTGGAAGATTGCTCCTGGTAAAATCAGTTCTTGCTTCATTCACAATATTTTTCATGGGCTACATTGATGTTCATGTGACAATTAAACATCAGGTTATCAAATATCTGAGGCATTGTCTTTGGAGAGGCCCTGACCTAGAAGACCATAGACCTGTCATGATGGCTTGGAAAACGGTTTGTGGACCAAAGGATCAGGGGGCTTAGGTGTGTTGGACATGTTTGTATGGAATAAAGCTTTGCTCATGAAGAATATGCATAACTTCTATAACAGAGCTGATATCCCCTGGGTCAACTTAATTTGGGAATCCTATACAGTAATGGAAGGCTCCCTGGGACTCATGTGGAAGGATCTTTTTGGTGGAAGGAAAATTTGGGCCTGGTTGATAACTTTAAATCCCTTGCCAGGTGTCATGTGGGGAATGGAAGGAGTGTGTTCTTTTGGTCCGACCCTTGGCATACTGGGTGTCTTCAAGTTATTTTCCCTCATCTATTTTCTTTTGCCAATGATCAATGGCTCACAGACCATAAGGTGCTTTAGCATGAGTATCTGGAAGATCTTTTTCACTTACCACTTTCTACTCAAGTTTTTGGTGAATTTACTCAAAAGGAAGACTTGTGTGACTCCCTCTGAAATTCCGAGCTTAGGGAGAACACATATATGTGGAGCTATATCTGGGGCAGTGGGGTGTTTTATGTTGCCCAAGCATATAGAGTGATGTTGCTTTGCAAGTAGTACCTCCTCAATTTAAATGGATTTGGAAGTGCTTCTGTCAGTCCAAACATAAGGTTTTCTTTTGGATGCTCCTGCATGATAGATTAAATACCAGGAATTTGCTTTGAAGGAAAACTTTTCACCTAGATTCATATAATTATGCCACACTTTCTTGTATGCAAGAGGAGACACTACAACATTTGTTTTGGACCTGCCCCTTTGTTGACCAGTGTTGGGATTCTGTTTGCCGTGCTAGATCTCATAACATGTTTGTCCTTGAAGCAATTGCAGGTGTGAGGCAAAAAATTCAGGTGACATTTTTCATGGAAGTCGTCATCCTGGCTTCTTGGTCTTTATGGATCACCAGGAGATACTTATCTCTATGAGCTCATTCTCTTAAAACATAGGATTAAGAGGAAATTTGATGTGTTGTTCAATGCTCGGTTTGCACGATTGATGTATTTTTGTTTTGTTTCCTTTTTCTTTCTGGGTGTATCCTTTCTTTTTTCTTTCTTTCTTTCTTTGGCCCAGCTCAATGTTTTAGACTTTTTGTGCTGCTTTGTTTAATTAATTAATTAAAATTGCTATGGGGGTTTACCCTATTGTGCATAGTCGAAAAATGGCAAATGTGTACCTTCTTGATAAATATCAATGTCAACTTTTTATTTTTCTTGTATTTTATAAAGAGGGGCATGACAAGTTATTTTTTTCCTGAAATTGCCATGTGGTTTCCCCCTCATTGGAAGTCTTGTTTCATTATGTTCATGTCAAATGTGCCTAGCCCCTAGCAATTCCATTTAATACCTAATTGATTTTTTTAAAGCCATGCATGGCAACTTCATGATGAATAGCAGGCGGGCAATTTCTCAAAGCTATTTGATGATAATTAGGCCATTGCAAGTTCCAATCCTTGTTGTTGGCCACTATCTCCACTCTTACATGGCAAATTTCATTCAAGTGCATACTTACTTTGTCGGACTTATGTTTCCGTTCTTTCTTGTTATGTTGTACACACCAATTTTGGTGGTTATTCCAGGTACAATACTCCTTGCATTTGGGGATTATCAGCGCCCTGATACATTTTTTGACCGTGGGACATCCGCTCTCAAGTAGAACTCGGCAGCGATTTGGAGTCTAAACCCTAGCCGCTGCATAGGGGAGTTTATGCTACCTGATTATTGTTGAGTCGGACTCATTGGAAATTAAAAATGCTCGAGATTTGGCGTCCTACATGATGGTTCTAGTCGACTGTTTCCGGAAGGCTTCCTCAATCAGTGAGGTTTCATCCCAACATTGTCCCACGGGGTGCCAATACACATTAGCGCACATTTTAGCTTGACATGCTTATGATTCAAATTTTCATTTGTGCCTGGAGGGACGCCCCCTAGTTTATACCGCACTGTAACTATCATATGATTCCAATGAAGTGAGACGAATGGCATTCCCTAGAAAAAGTTTGCATTTTCTACTTATTATTTTTTTTGTCCGAAATTATTCGCCGCTCAAACAGATGTATCCAGCACCAAAATATGTTTAGATGCGACAACAAGGTTGCATGTGTTTTTCAATCCCAAACAATCATCTGATTCCAGTAAATCGGCTCTCTCTCTCTCTCTCTCTCTCTATATATATATATATATATATATATATATATATATATATATATATATATATATATATATATATATATATACAACGGATTCCCTAGAGATCCGAATGGAACGAGATCCAAGTGGCAGTTGGAACTATTTTCATCATTGCAGGCGAGATTCATCCAGTTAAACAAGATTCGGTCTTTCTGTAACAAAGGCAAAGATTCTCCCTTCTGTGTTCCCCGTGCTCCCCGGAAAAGCCCAACCGTGTGCCGTCCGAAGCGGCCTCGCCGGGCCCGCCGGCCCCACTCGCAGCCTCACACCGCACACTGCTATATCCGTCCGTGGCCTGTGGGGTGGAGTTGACCACAGACCTTCCTTCCTCCATCGCCCCACCGCCGTGAATTGCAGGAGTGGCGGACGCGCGGGGAGAAGAGAAGAGAAGAGAGAGAGATTCACGCGCGGCGGAGCCGGGCCACCTCCTTCCGACGTCTCCTCCGCCCACGGTAATCCGGCCCGATCTCGATCTTGTCTCCAGTCTCTTCGCGTTGGTTGCCCGGTGGGGATGGGATGGGAGTGGTACACGGACTGATCCATCCATCGGTTCTCCCTCCTCCGGATGGGAAGGTGGTTTCGCCGATCGGCGTCGCTTCTCAGGCTGGCGGCGGGGAGTGGGAGCCGGAATGGATCGGCTGGTGCGACGGCGACGGGTCTCGATAGATTGATGCTAGGAGTACTACCATTTTCGTTGTCCCCCAACGCAATTTCGGATGCGCAGATCCCCTCGGCAACTTATACCCATCCTCATTTAGAATCTGAGAGGGCATGTTATGCTAGTTTATTTATTTGGCGCCAGTTTTATTTATTTGGCAACTGTGGCGCCGGGCGGGAAATGCCGGGGGGATATAAGAGGTTGTTGTTATTACTAGCCTAGTTGCATTTACATTGCTGTTGCTATGCCGTCGTGATCACACATTCGTTCGTGTTGCGTTGCTATTGATGTTGTCTCTCTCCCGACGGTATATGTGCGTTGTTATGCAGGAACCATGGGTTTGACTTCGGCGAAGGGGATCGCCCTCACCGTCTCCTTGTTTGGCCTCCTCGCGTTTTTGCTCGGCGTCATCGCGGAAAACAAAAAGGTTTGTGTTGTTTATATCTGTTATATGATGTATCATACATGCACTTTCTTGTGGAGAGCGCTGACTGAATTCAGTACATGTTCCCGAATATGTTTTTCAGTAAAAAATATTACTAGCACACATCAGTTCTGTATAATTAAACTTTGTGTGAATTTCCTCTTAGCTGACTGTAACTTGTAATGGATCTCTTCTGTATAATTAAACTTTGTGTGAATTTCGTTTTGCCGTTCATGCAGCCTCCTTATGGAACTCCTATCAAGGGAAAGGATGTTGTCATCTGCAAGTTCCCGAGTGACCCAACGATTGCAATGGGAAGCCTGTCCATTGTGGCACTTGTGTTAGCTGCTTTCATTGGGCACGTTGCCATCTTTTACCCGTACAAGGGCAAGTCGGTTCCTCGCGGAGCGTTATTTCAGAGCACCAGCTTGTCTGTATTCTTTGTTATTGCTGAGTAAGTTCCCTTTGGCTCTGTGGCCAAGAATTTCATATGGATTAGACGCAATAGTACCTAACTAATGTTTCGATGTTGGTTCACCTGTTGAGCTGTCATTTGACAAAGTTTGGTTATGCATTCTCAGTTGTTTGATGGACCCTTACTTCTATTGATGGTGTACACTTCATATATAAATGCTGAACATTGCCAACATTCCATTTCTTCAGTTAAATGGATTACTTTTTCTAGGGGATTTATTGAGGCTTAATGTTCAATTGTTTAATTCTGCCATTGATGATTGAGGCTTGAGTGTTTAATTCTGCAAGCTGTTATATTTCCCCTGTATGACTAATTGAATCATTACATTATGCACACTGCTGTCTCCTGCACTTGATACTACTTTACTTATGGTAATCAAGTTTCACATTGTTCATTCTACTAACTGTTCCTTATGAAATCAGGCTGGTGTCAGCTCTGGCTTTTGCAATGCTGCTCTGGGCAACGATCACGGAGGGTCACCATCGCACCAGTAACGTTCACCACGACATGGATACCCTGTGCCCCACCGCAAAGACCGGCCTCTTTGGAGGTGCCGCTTTCCTGGCCCTTGACGCTGCTCTGTTCTGGCTTGTTTGCCAGATGCTGGCCCTTAATGCGAGGGCCGACTATCTGGATGAGGATGAGGATGAGGATGACAAGGGCGAATATGGCCAGGTTTATGCTGCTGATGCCGATGGCACGAAGGTCTGAGTCGGTTAACTGCAGGATTTCAAAAATAGCACCGTTTAGATATATTTTAGATTCATTATGCGTCTTTGAAAAGGTCGGTTTAGTTCTCCAAAAAATTGTAGATATGCCGTGCCATTCCCGTAGTCGTACATAAGATCATTTCCTCATTCCAGTTTCAGACTTCAGATTGAACGATAAGTTGTGTTCTGGTTTGCTACTTCCCTTTCTGAATTAAAGTATCATGTTATCTATGAATTTTTTATGTCTGCATTTTGATGTTCTGTTGTTCTGCTATTTGTGAATCTGGAGGTGTCTTCAGATATCAGTGTGTTCAGTGAAATGTACTAACAATTACTTTACATTTGACACCATGTTTCTAAGTGAGGTTTGATGAGAATCAAAGAACAGATACATGGCCATGCCAGGCATAGTATTGCTAAGTTACACAAATGATGTAGATACCATCATGTCTAGTACTCCCTCCGTTCGGAATTACTTGTCTCGGATATGGATGTATCTAGAACTAAAATACATCTAGATGCATCCATTTCTGCGACAAGTAATTCCGAACGGAGGGAGTACAAGCTAAATGTTCTGCTTTAACAACTCACAACAATGGCAAAAAGGGTTCTAAACAAGAAGTATTACAAGGAGTGTATGCTCCCTCCGATCACAACAAGGTCTGAGTCAGTTACCTGCCATATTTCAAAGTTAGTACAGTTTGACACCATGTTATCTGTGAATGTTTTATGGCTTGATTTTATGTTGTGTTGTTGTGCTATTATGCTATTGTAATTCTGAATGGTGTGTGATTCTGAATCTACGTGTTGCGGTTTGTAAGCAACAAAATTACGTTGCATTGTACAGAATGTAATGGCTGCACATTGAGGAAATGCAGAAACAAATTACATTTGACATCAGTTTCTACAAGTGAGGGAGAATCAAAGAATCAATTGCTACTTACACGGCCGCACCAGGCATAGTATTGCTAAGTTACATGTATGATGTACATACCATCATGCCTAGGACAAGCTAAATCTTCTGAACAGCTAACATCCATGACAAAAACTGCGTCGCAATGGGTGGTCGCCAAATTATAGCATTTGGAACTTGTAACTTATCAATTCAGGTATCAGGCATCTATGTCATGCCTTGAGGATCAATCTTGGTCACAATCAGCTTGATTGCTGTCAAATTCACGGACAAATGCAGACTGTTACTTGCGCTGTTGCATTATGCAAGCTTTGAACAAATGGAGTCTGTTGCTTCTTTCTATACTCAGTCATGGCTGGCGGATAGTGAGTGAACCATACTGCATTGAGAGAAAGGAAGCGGCTTATATGTATGTGTTCAGTGCCATGCCATGCAACAAGAATTCCACATTGAAGAAACCAAGATATACTAACATGTTCCCTGCACATAGGCATAATTGCTTTGTTGGATATGTAATGTCTAACAACACAAGTATCGTACTATGATCCAACATGAGTTTTCCAACAACTCGTGACATGACCGTCCCATCATTTAAAAAAATGAATTACTAGATTTTGATGGAACGACAACTAGAATGAGTCTGATCTCAACATATTCGAAAAGCAAAGACTGGAAGCAAATCAGGAGGATATGTTATATTGTGCATACTACATGGTGTGGTTCTTGCCTACAGCACCCAGAAGGTTGCTTAAAGTAAGCTCCAGAATTTCCAATAATAATCACTTCAACTAAAATATTGATGGGTGTAGAGAAATCCAAGGCTGCTCATATATTTTACATTATAGGATTCTTGGCAAAAGGATCAGGTCACTGGCTCCAAAATCATACCAGATGTAGAATGGTAGTACATCGACAACTCAAAGTAGTTAAGTACGTACCAGCCTAATTTATGCCAAGCATGCACAAAGCCCTAGCAATCGTTATGAAGCCAAATCCATTTGAGGCGCTTCCTGTTCTTTTAACGGTTAACACTCGCAGATTCTTTCTAGTTAATTTGATCTAAAAGGAAAACAAGGGTATTTGAACTACGAACAAGGATCAGTTAAGCATATAGGGGCCTCTTTGATTCGCAGGATTTCCAAAATGTAGGAATAGACTGGCATGCCACTGTGATACTACAGGATTGTAATGATGTTTGATTGTGCATAGAAAAAGCGTAGGATTCTCTCAAAGAGGTTGGAGTGGATGGAAAATTTCCTATGAAATCTAGTGCAAATGAATCCTTAGGAAAAAATTCTATGGCTTACAATCTTACGAATCAAACAACCCATGTAGGAAAAATTCCCAAGGATTAGACTCCTCCAAAATTCCATTGAGAATCCTTTGAACCGCAGAAGCCCATTCATGTTTTATCAAGCTAGGTTCTTCAACGTAGTCACATAAACATTCTTTAGTGAGAAAAGGGCAACTTTCTCTAGGTTGTAAATAACATCCGTGTTGTAGTATGACTATCTATGAAAGAATACATCAATGTTAAATTCAATGATTTTACCTTCTCCACGCCATGTTGGCTACTTGTCACGTTCCTCACTTGATGCTTTCCTAAGACTCAATATTACTCCACCGCTAAGACATGTGGTAACAACAGCAAGGGAAGCTTCAGTTGGTATATGATAACCTGCCACAAATCAGCATAATCAGCATGGTCTGTTAATGGTGACAGATCATAGTGTGGAATGCCATGAGTATAACAACTATGATTGCTCACCACAAAAGTCAAAGATCATCTTTGCCCCTATGAAGCCCAAAACGATACCAACAGCAGGCTGGAGAGCACATTGCCAACAGCAATAAGTGACACAAAATAGATAATAGACAAATACGTAGGGATGCAAGCGGGGTGGGCTAGCGGACAATACCATAGTATAATGTAGTGTTAATTTTAAGCAAGTGACGAGAAAATTTTAAACTAATTGATGAGTTTCACGGGACGAAGGGGGTTGCCGCTTGCACCCTTACAAATATGGATATGTTCACACCCTTGACCATCCATGAACCAATACATGCGCATGGGGTTAAAAAAATGGCAGCAAGAAGGCAATCACCAGCCAGTTATCACTACCTGGACAGATCTCGGTGAAAATTCGAATGGTTGGTTTGTTAAAAGTTAAGTGCAAAAACTATAAATGATAAAAATGCATAACTACTGGATATTCTTTATGTATTTAAAAAATAAGTAAATATTTCAAGATACTTTAAAAGAGCAAGGGATATTATGTATTCAATAATAACACTAAATATTTCAAGAAACTTTAGAAGAGCAAGGGACATTTACCTGCAGATACTCCAACTCAGACATGCTCTCAGAAATGAGTACGTAGAGTGACCTCAGGCCTACAGGGTAATTCCGTCATGTTATTACGTTAACACTTCAAAGTGTATTCGGAATGCACAAATTTGCGCTATGTATGAACATTCTGCATCAACAACCATGGTATCCAAGCTGCTTTTTCATGCATCACTTATTTTTCGTTGTATAGTACTCCCCCTGTCTCAAAATATAAGACCTTTTTTTTGACAATATAGGGAGTACATGTGATTACTAATTGCTCAACAGCATAAAAATGATGAAATTACTTGGTCATACATATCAGTTTCTTGTAATTAGAGAAGACAAACGTGAACATCAAAGACTGCTATGAAGCTAGGGTTAGTGTTACTATTAGGCAATAGCCCCAATGTGTGGCTGAATTAACAGAAGCAGATTTCAGAGATTTAAACAATACACATTGAGCTATTAACTTCACATTATACAAACTTACAAAGGAAAAATCAATGGAAGAAATAACTTCAAAACCGTGTATAGAAAGCAAGAATGAAAGAACGAAGTCTTACGAGGAAGACAAGTTTTGAAACATACACAAATCAAAAGTCGGCAGTGTAATCCATCACTAATGATGGAGAATTTTAACTTAAAAATGGTCCATTTGTCTATGAAAAGAGAAAAAAAACATAGCACACAGTTTGTTCATAGGGACAGAAAGAAGATTTACCAGAAATAGCAAAAATATTTGATGACAATATTATAAGTGGGTCTCTTGTCACACCAAAGATTGCTGGTATTGAGTCAACCTACAAACTGAAGATGTTAATCCCCATGCTCGTGGTCCTAAAATGGGAAGAGAAACATCACGCGGGAAATATTGAGAACGAACTTACAGCAAAAGCAATATCACTTAGCTCAATCACTACCAGAGTCAAGAGTAATGGGGTGGCCTGTAAGACATCAAACAAAAAATGACATATTCAGGAACAAATAGCTTTACGAAGTTGAAATATGTCATTGAGATGGTTCACTCAGACACACAATGTTGCTGGTGGCGTTAGCTTTCCGTGCATGCAGAATTAGTAAACCAGTCAAACATTAGTGGAACTGATAAAATTTCCATGTTACAGGACATAGACATATCACATTCCGTAACTAGTTAGTAATAATATCTGGTAACAAGCTTATGCAATAGCTGTTGTCATAATTGGTCATGCTTAAATCGGACATGACTTACTTTCCATATACCATCTTGATTTATCAAAAACCGATCACCGTCATAGTAATCTGATAAAAGAAACAGAAGAGTGAGTTCATCACCCATGCAAACTAATTACTGTAAATAAGGAGTTAAGTTCCAAATGAAATATTTCAAAGTTCGAGTGAGGATCTGGTCATCGTGGCTATGATCTGGAATGGAAAGTGGAGGAGGCTGATAACCTAAATAACAAAAAGGTAAGAAAAACTGAAAATCATTTAGTGGAGTTATTTACCAGTGACAGGAATGAATTTTTGGCATGTTTTCACAATGAAGTTATCAGACAGATCAGATTCTTCCTCGTCTCCAGCAAATAGCTGTCATATGAGTATGGCCGTTAGCATCCACATGTATAGGATATATTAATTAATATACCTGAAGTTACTAAAAAAATCATATTCCCGTTTTAGAAATTTGAACCAAAACCAGGACACTTATTTTGGATCGGAGGGAGTACTACTTATTGAAGTGCCACTCCATTTAAGCAACCAAAAATTGAATTGGATCTGTGACAACTTACGGACTCATGTAAGAACTAGGTTCGATTGTTATAATATATTACAAGAACAAGAATACCCAATATAAGAAAAGAGGGGGGGGGGGGGATCCATTGCACCATTAGCTGCTCAATGATGGAAGGGTTATGCTTAATAAGTTTGTGGTAAGATAGTACATGTAACTAAATTGGTTGAACAAGGTTGTTAAAAGACAGGGATGAGACTATGCTTTTGCCAAAGGAAACTTCGCTTGGGAAAAAGCAAGTAAATCCTTTTAAAGTGCGAATATTTTTTTAAGTGCTAGCATGAACTGCAATGGAGGACTAAAAACTGAGGGCTTTGAAGACTGCTGCACGGTTGGATGCGGATGGTCAAAAATCTTTGTTTGATGCTGGTTATTTTGGCTGAAATATGAGCTGGGCTGGGGGTGCAGATATCTAATAAGTTTGCGTTCATTTAAACCTTTGCTTTCCTAGATCAGCTGATTAGCCTTAGGAGGCGGCAGCTTTAGCTTGCTCTTTTACCTTTTGCACCAGGATGATTTTTTATGCTTTCTGGTCCGTTATCTTATGATAGTGGAACCGGATCCTTTTCTGGGATCGTATGGAAAAAAAAAGTGCTAGCAAGATCTTCTCATAAAGGAAGTTGCCAATGAATAACAGCAAAAGTAAATATGTAAGCGAAAGAAAAATAAAATATGAAAAGCATGACCTCCTTTTTTAAACACAGGAGAACAGTTTTACCTTGTAGGAAGAGAATAGCAGGATCGCAGCAAAAAATAAATTCACCGCTTCAAAACTCTACAGAACATGAGGAACTTATAAGCATTATTACAATCGGATAAAAATAATAATGGCAACATGGGAGAACAACCAACCTGAATGGTAGCTACTCCTAGGATGATCAACACTGCACGGAAGATCACTGCTCCGGCAATACCATAAGAAAGCACCCGATTCTGGTTTCCAATGTCACAGAAAGAGTGAGCAGAAAATCAAAAAGTATATTAGGACTTTGCCTATCACATTAGCTATTAACTGTACCTGGTACTCCAGTGGCACTTTAAAATACTTGAAGACCAGAATGAAAACAAAGAGATTGTCCACCGACAAACTCTGTTCCAACAAATAGCTGTTACATAACAGAACCTGATCACATTGCTATACCTCGAATATAGAAGAAATTAAGGAGAGCTTTTGTAAGAAATCATGTAAAGATATGCAAGGGCGCAACTAAGCAAAGTAGCAAACTAACTTGCACAACCCAAAGAGTGAGCTTACACAGTGCACTGATTGTTACTTTTACTAACCCTCATCCTATTTGTTAGTAGACATTTTCCTACACGGTTATGTCTGAAACATAGCCATGCTTTCATTCAAGCATCTAGTGAAGCTAGTATGCAATGATGCATTCGATTCTCGAATGGGCTCCTATATGGTCTTGAAAATTCTAATGCAAAAAGGAACCACACCTCCAACAGTTGCTAAAACAGCATCAATGTTAAAGATTAGTCGAGATGCATAGCACACACCCTGCAAAATATTCCGATGCCTTCTCAACCCCATCCTTCAAGGCGATGCTAACGCCGAATAAGACTGCAGCGATGACCTGCAACAAGAGAAATTTTCGAGCTCACCTCTCAGTATTACTAAAATTTCGCCACATGCACATGTAAAGACTCACCACCAATGCAACTCTTCTGACGGCCGAGTCTTTCGGGGTCATGCTGGCTTCCAGCGCAGGCTTCACGCTTCCATCGTCGACCGTTGCACGCGGGGTGGAACTCTTCTTCTCCACCTCTGCAACATATGTCCACAAGAGGAAGCTCATAATTAAGCTCACAACAAATATGAGCAGTGCTTCAGTGGATAGCTCTGGGTGGTCACTGTACAATCAAAATTGACCTGGAATTCATGTTGAGAAACCATCACAGAATCTCTAGGCTAACAAAAATATCCTTAGGCTCTGAGTGCTGAGTTCTCAAGCAATTCTAATTAAGCTCATGGAGCTTCAAAGATTCCAACCAAGCTAAGCGCAGTGCCCGGAGGAAGCTTGGAGCTAGCAGAGCGGGGGCGGGCGGCTTACCGGAGCCGACGGAGAGGCCGTCCTCCTGGTCGGCCTCCGTCGCGCGCCTCCCCCGCTTCTTCCTGCCCCTCTTCCCGCCGTCGCCGGGGCTCCGACGCGACGCCGCGACCACCGTGAGGAGCCGCCCCGGCGCCGGACGAAGCTGAACCACGTGCAGCCACGGGGCGGAGAGGCGCGGAGGGACGAGCCGCGCGGGGGCAGCGGCGGCGACCATGGCGGCCATCGCCGGCGACGAGGTCGGGGGGCGTGCAGCGGCAGTCAGCGTACGGTCTCGCGCCTCAGCCACAGCGGGTGGGAGAGCGAGCCGAGGAAACGGCAGCACACGTATTTTTTTTTTGAGCTGCTGCTGCCCGGCGGGCCAGCAGCCCACTAAAAGCCCAGGAAGACCCACGGCCCGCAGCCCAGCACGAACCCGAAGAGTGAGCCCGGTCTCGGCCCGGTTAGGCTCTGCTACTAATTCCTCGACACGTGTCGCTGGCTCTCCATCCTCCTCATTCGGGTAGTGTGCTCGAGGGTTCCTCTTCCTCCACCTCGCCGCCGCGAACCTCCCGACCCCTCGGTCGCGATTCTGCGAGATCCGGCGGGTTCCTCCACGATCCGAGGTAATTCGACGGCGATTGGTGCCGCCGGAGCCACCGATTTTGTCGGTCTCGGTCTATTTCTCGCTGTAATCGTTGCTGCTTCGTGAATTTCCTGATGCGAGTTCTGCGACTGGTCAGGCCAGATGGGAGAAGGAGATCCGGAGGGCAGCGTCGTCGGAGCGACGGAGACCTCGACCTCGCCGGCGGCCGCGGCGGCCGCCCCTGTGAGGGACATCAGGCGGTACAAGTGCGAGTTCTGCGACGTCGTGCGCTCGAAGAAGCGGCTGATCCGAGACCACGTCCTCGAGCACCATAAGGTCTAGGACGTCGTGTTGTCTGTTCTTGTGAAAGCATCCGCGCTACTGATTTCTGCGGGAACTGTGATTTGTGGGTGAGCTGAAGTGTTGCCGCTGTGTGCTGTAGGACGAAGTGGATGGTCTGGATGAGTACAACGTAGGTGGTGGTGGCGGCAGTGCGCCGCCGGGCAAGGAGATCGGCCATGATTGCAAGGAGTGCGGCGCGAGGTTTAAGAAGCCGGCACATCTGAAGCAGCATATGCAGAGCCATTCGCCCGAGGTATCCGAATAGTCCTGAGTTTTAGTTTTGTTTTCAGGGGATTTCCATGTCATTGGCGCAAGTGATGCATTCTGTTTGGCTGTTCAGTCGGTGATCGAGAGCAAAATAAGCACCGACGTCTGCTTAAAAGTGGTGTTTGAAACCCAGTTCTTAACAGTGATGGAATCCGTATAGATGATTAAGAGTTGCCGATTGATTGTTTCCAAGCGTGCTTGTTGTATGGTATTCCGAATTGCTGAACTGTGCTGACTTTTTGCAGGCTGTTTAATTGTGTGAAGCATTGGATCCCAAAGAACTCCAAAATGCGAGAGGGCCCTGAATGGACTAGTACCAGGATGGGGAGACCCTCCTGGGAAGCTCCTTCAGGAAGCCTCTTTCACGCCCTTCTTCAGGTTATTCCTTCTTTTGTCAAATTACTTGCTGTTAATTCTTGAGCGTTACATGTGATGGACCCTTATTTTTTCAAAGCTACTGCATGCTCGTGTCTTAGCATCCACCACTTTGTCAACAAATCGTGCCTTCTTGTCAATCATATGCTTGTATGTCATAGTTGGTGCTGCGTCATTTGAGTTATTATACTCGGTATCTAAGTACAATGGCCACTTAATGGCCTTCCATCTATGATCCAATATTTAAGTAAGTAGTTGTAGGATGTGCACATGATAAGATAATATTATATGTTTCATTGAGCATATTTTTATGTGAATGATGGTTATTGTGTTGCCTGAGGTCTAAAACAAATTATCCCTGAAATAATAAAAGTTATGTTCTTTGGCACAAGTCACTTGTCCGTTTAGTTCTGCAGTAATATTCCTTGCAGCAAAAATAACAATTCCCATTTGACAGTGAATTATGTTGATATATTATTTACTACTCCCTCCGTCCCAAAATAAGTGACTCGACTTTGTACTAGCTTTGGTACAAAGTTAGTACAAGCTAGTACAAAGTCGAGTCACTTATTTTGGGACGGAGGGAGTATTATTTGGATCATTTGTTTTATTAGTGTGTGGGTGTACCATTGTTTATTTCTCTGAATTGTGCTGATTTTGGCAGACTACATGTTCAGATATGAATGTGTGAAGCATTGGATCCCAAGAACTCCAAAATGCCAGAAGGCCTCGAATGGACCAGTATCAGGAAGGGGAGACCCTCCTGAGAAGCTCCATCAAGAATGCCTCATTCACGCGCTTCCTCAGGTTTGCTTGTTCATTTGGAACTGCTTTTACCCTAGCCGTTGCTTCTTGTTCCAAGCTCTGTTTATTGGATGTGATGTGTATTTATGTGCTACTTAGCGTTCTCAAACTACTAATGTTTATGTATGTACAATGTAGTATGTATGCCAAAGCTACTATTTACAAATCTAAGACAAGAATTTAGGACGGAGGGAGTACTACTTAGCATTCTCAACATACTAAAATGTGCAGTCTTAGCATGCAGAGTGAATTACATGTAGTTTTGTTTAGTCACGTTGGATAAGTGATGCTATTGTACTATTCACGGTGTTACTACCACTTGATGGTTTTGCACCCAAATAGTTCTTTTTTAGATAGTACGTCCAAATCGTTTAAGCATGTGCACAATACTTATGCTAGTGCTGTTGAGCATGTTTATAAATGTATGCATAAACTTATATTATGTGAAGTGAACTTTTCTTTGGATATGAGAGTACTATTCTGATTTTTATCCTTTTCAAAACTGTTGCAGAGACCCTTTGCCTGCCATGTAGATGGTTGCCCTTTCAGCTATAGCAGGAAGGACCATTTGAACCGCCATCTGCTTACTCATCAAGGAAAACTATTCATGTGCCCTATGGAAGGATGCAACCGTAAGTTCAGTATCAAGGGTAATATCCAGAGACATGTTGAGGAATTTCACGAGGATGGCCCTCATTGTGGAGGCAAGAAAGAGTTCATCTGCCCAGAGGCTAACTGTGGGAAGGCGTTCAAATATGCTTCCAAGCTACAGAAACACGAGGAATCACATGGTGAGAAACTGACTTTCTATAAAAATTTCATAGTTATTTTCCTTACTGTAATAAGATATGCTTAGCAATCACAATCTTGAAAGTTGATGATTCAAATCTTATGGTGCAGTCAACTTGGATTACACTGAAGTTATCTGCTTCGAACCAGGCTGCATGAAGACTTTTACTAATGTGGAATGCCTCAAGGCCCATAACCAATCGTGTCATCAGTATGTTCAGTGTGATATCTGTGACACTAAACAGCTTAAGAAGAACTTCAAGCGGCATCAGCGAATGCATGAAGGTTCATTTGTCACTGAGAGGATTAAGTGCAACTTCAAGGATTGCAAGCGCTCATTTTCAAAGGTGTGACTTGCAAGCTCACATGTTGCCTTTTTATGGATTTTTTTTCTCTGCAATAAATTTCAAAACTGCTCGGTTTTCATTCTCAATAACTTTGAACTTCAGAAATCCAATTTGCACAAGCATATTAAGGCAGTTCATGAGGAGAGTAGACCTTTCACATGTGGATTCTCTGGGTGCGGCCAGAAGTTTTCATACAAGCATGTAAGGGACAATCATGAGAAATCTAGTGTTCACGTGCTTTTTGAGGTAAATACAAGGCAACCACCACCACCATATCACATAGTTTACCTCAACATGATGCTCTGTTCTAGGAACTTATAATCCGCATGATGTTCACAATTTGCCGTCACATCTTGGCAGGGCGACTTTGTGGAGGCTGATGAGCAACTCCGACCTCATCCAGGCGGCCGCAAGAGGAAGCCCATTTCAGTCGATACTTTTATGCGGAAGAGGGTAGCTGCTCCTGATGCTCCGCCTGCTTACAGTGATGGAACTGAGTATCTGAGGTGGCTTTTGTCAGGTTGATTTGTCCTGAACTGGAGGAAAGATGCTATGTTTTATCGGATGATCGAGCATTCTTCTGTACTTTGAAATGTCCGCGTTATTATTGTCAATGTTATGTGTGTAGGAGTGTGTATGTATGTATGTATAGCTAAAGGAAATAGATTGGCAATAACAGTATGTACTGTGTGTCAAATAGGGTAGCAATTGGCAACCAAGTCCTTTTTCTTTTCTTGTTCAACTGTATGAAGTATGAATAAATGAAGATGCGGCTTCCGCTTAAGTAATGATGAACACCTATCGTGTTTTAGATGTATTAACATTTTTGCTTAAAATTGTATTTTCTTTTGAGATAATGGTTGTATTTTTTCTTTTTCTAAAAAAAATATGGTAGCGCATATGTTTATGCATTTACAATAATGATACAAACATGGCATGTGTATCTTGAAAAGTAACAAGAATTAAAGTTCCGCTCCTCAAGATGTTGAAAAATGCAGCGATAGGCGGGGGTTGAGGGAGGATCATTCATGCCTTGGGCATACTATGATCCAGATCTAGCAACAACTCGCCGGAAGAACATGAAGAAAGATCCTGCCAACCGCCCCACATACACCTCATCAAATGTGATGCTCTTTGGTTAGGCTGGTTATAGTGGGGAGTAATTTAGACTAGTAACATGCATATGTTACTATCTTTATAGTGCATAATAACTTAGACTCGCAAACATGGCATGTGTATCATAGATGGTCTCATTTATTACCAGACATGACACATAGTAGCATCATATTTATTATGTTACGGTATTAATTTATGTTACTATAATCATCTCTCTCTTCTTTAATTGCCTGCCACATAAGCATGTTTGCGAGTCTCAAGTACATAATACTACTTATGTTACCCCGACTATGGCCAGCCTTATGAAACCCCACAACCCACTCAATGATCTCCTCAAAGTTGGCACCAAGAACACATCGCCCGAGAGCCGATGAAAGTGCATCTTTTATACCACTATTGGGAATCGGTGATTAATGGCAAGACAACTGAAAAGGGGACTAACATTTATCAGGTTTAATTATTTTCAAGAAATCAGTCCTCATGTTCGAGTGTAAACATCAATGGTGAGCTCTATTTTTGGTTCTGCAAGTGATTTTCTTCCTAAATCTAGACCAAAAAGCATGTTATATTTTGATATAGAGGGAGTACTTTATAGGTTTTTACTTAATTTGAATTCAAATTGAGTGTAGGACAATCATACTACTATCAAGAGGGACACATGCAAAAGATGTTAGGTTGAACTCCAAGTAAAGATCATCAACCAAAACCTTTCAAGTTTTCTGCTCCCTCCACTCAGATCCTTTGTTTATTCATAGCCATGTACTTTTGAGTTTTCCCATGTGGTATTCAACATGTGTAAGGTATGAGTTAGCCTGCTGAGCGAACCCAACAAAGCATACATTTATCCCGACATTTATGAGCGCTTACTAGTTTGCTTCAACATAAAAGTCTCAATTTAGGTCTGGTATTCCTGAGCAAAATCCACCCAGAACCTTCGCGTCGGGACTTCGTAATTTCTTCAAAGTTTTTCGTTGAGAACTATTGTCGAGACTTCATTTTCCCCGGCACTGTCGTGCCGATTCTAACTTTGCGGAAAAGTGCCACCTTTTGGTTCGCTACCTCCATATTTTATTTTCGTGATTCTTCCAAGCACCTAAACTTTTGGGAGGCTTGTTGTACAAAACAGTGCCTCTAAGATGGTGCACAGTTATGGGAAAATGTGGTCTCCTTCTATTAGTTCAATTTTTGAACGAGGCCGATAGTTCCATTGATTTTTCTTCAATGCTTCCGGGCATGTTACTTTTTCTAAGCCCGTCTGATTTATGCTTTCTCTATAATAGATCCCACCCCCTTTCATGTGGAAAGAGACTCAAGATTTTTTATTTATAGTTGGGAGAGTAGCTTCCTGGGTTCTTTGAAGAAAAGCTCCTCACTTTCTTGAACCCCTTCCTTTGTGTTCATCAATGTTTGCTTCAAGCCTATCTTTGTGTGAAATAGATCCTAATTGAGAGTGTTTTGATTGAAGATCTTTTCAAGAGTTTATCCAAGTGACATTACTTGTTACTCTTGGAGAGTGTGCGCCTCCTAGACAGTTCTGGGTCACTTGAGAGCCTTCAAGCTGTTTGTAAAGGAATTTAGAGTACGTAGAAGGTTTGGTCACCTTCTTCGTGAAAGATCAACCTTGAGTGAGTCCTCTACATGCAATCCGTGAAGGAATAAGTGAGCACGCATTGTGCGGGCTCTCTGTGGGTGATGTCGATCCCTTTGTGGTCTTAGAGTCTTTGTGGTTCGAACCTTCATCAACGAGGAGTAGGATAGCGTCAACTATCTGAAACCTCGGTAAAATATTGCCGAGTCCCCATGTTTGCATCTTTCTAACTCTAGTCCTTACATTCATGCATGTTTAGCTTCCACATGCTTACTTTGTTGTAGAGTTGTTTGTATGGTCTCCCTATGCAACCTCGTTAGTGCATCGCAAAAAGAAAAACTCGTTAGTGCAAGCTGAAAATTGCCAACCTTAAATTTGGAGTAGAAAATATTGTTAGGCATATTCACCCCTCTAGACCATAGCCCTCAGTCCTATTAGCCACTGGTGGAAAAACTAACTAGTCGAGGGAGCTATATGCACATTATTAAATGCATGGTTGGCAACAGCCATCGAAACATAAACTAGAAACAAGCCCAACCCCAAAATCTAATACCCACCTGTCCATCAGCCCTTATCTGAGATTCCCCTCACTAGGCCTTGTCATGGTGCCCCAAGGAGATGAGGGAAACCAGTGGGAGGGCTGGTCAAGAAGATGGGTGGTGGATCATTACAAGTGTCACAACTCATAAGTTCAAGTTAAGAAAACAAAAAGGCTTCTTTGACCTAAAGGATTTTCATAGTGATTCTTTCAGTCTGGGTTGTCTGATTTGTTGGATTGTATCTCGTGTAAGGTTTTCATACTGCATTCTAAATGTTTTAATCTATACATAATTTTTCCATCGATATAAAACTAATTATGTATGATGCTGATAGAAATATCAATAGAATCATCTACACCTTTTCTATTCCATCCCTCTTCTAATAATCCCGCAAATCAAAGAGGTCTTAAATTCGGTTTGTTTTTGTGGCTTGTTTGATCAACTTCCCGTGACTTGTAGGGATCCATCATCTAAAATGATACGTGCAGACATAAGGAAATATATTTGAATTAGAGAGAGAGAAAAGGGTTCTAACAATTACTAGTATAACCTATATCTCCCTACATAGGGTGTGAATAAATTTAAATGTTAGTCATTGGATGAAGCCAAACTGACGGTACAGAAATGGCAAATCCAAGCACTACTGGCTGTTGGATATTATCTTCGCTCCACTAGATTTTGCCACAACAATCTAGAAGACACATGGTCGAGTTTAAGCATAATGCACAAACCTCAAAAAACAAACACTTCTCCTTTGTTCTAGGATCTTCTGTGTATTAATTATCCTTTTTTTCTTCTTCTAAATGAAGTGTCATTCTTTGTTTTTTACTTTATGCTTTACAATGCTCGATGTGCATGAACATTGAAATACATTGACTTTTTTCTTCTAGAGTTTTCTATACTTCAGTTATCCAAACTTTTTTTTTACTTCTCAGTGAGTTATCATTTTTTTACTTTATGATTTACGTTGCACAACATGCACAAACCTCAAAACACAAAGACTTCTCCTTTGTTTTAGAATCTTCTATGCTTTAGTTATCCAAACTTTTTTCTTCTCAATGATTGACAATTCCCTTTTCACTTTACGATTTTGACTTAACAATATGCACAAATCTCCCATCATACCACTCATTTGTTCTAGACTTTTCCGTACTTATTTTCTCTGAAATATTTCTTCTAAAAGAATTTTCATTCACACATTAATTTATAAACCTTTTTTCAAGGCTATGACAACATGATCATAAAACCTATTTGTCTTTGAAGATGCAATACTTAGTTACTCAAAGCTGCAATACATACAAGATACCTAAAGACGAATGTGCTAGATATATTCACACGAGTTCCATGCAGTCTTGTACATTGTAGTCTTTGATATTTTGTAGCATTAATTTGATTTGGACTGGAATGAACTACGAGAATTAAATCCCCATCTACGTGATGCATATATGACTCCAAACTTACATGTTAACACTGTATATATAATGTGATATCCATTCTATCGATCCCCTGAACAGAGCACATGATTCAGGATCAGGTGCGATGTGAAGAGGTAGCCTCGTTCGCTATCCCGATCATGATTTTCCTACCATCGGGGGAAAGTAAAGGCCCTTTCTTACTCGAAAGCCGTTCCAATCAAGGCAAGAGCCAGAAGTAGACCGACTTGTAGATCGGGTAGCAATAGGCTATGAGTGATTTAATCGGCCCTAAGGGAGTTTACTCGACCCATTCTCCATTCTCCCGCAAATCAACTCACACATATTCCCTTGCTTCTGTTAACTACGCATATCTCCTATTTCTATACTTGCTAGCTAGCAACCTCTTATCACACAGAAAGCGTGACATGAATGCATACCCCCGTGTATACAACTCCTTACTCTTATGCGTGTTCTACCAGTTCCATTTCTGAATATCCTTCTTCGTTGGGGTCTACATACGAAAGAATGGAATACTCGACAGCTTCAATACTCAAATAACCAGCTCATTATGCTTAGGTTGGGTTAGGAAAACGAAGCTTTCCAAGGGACTAGTTCTTTCACGCATCTCTCCATCCGTTCTCTTCACATAAGAAGCCAGCCGCCTGCTCCTACTATTGGGTCACAATTTGGTTACCAAAGCTCATGCATGCGCAAAACTGAACCTGGCCGGGGCTGAAAAAAATATCTATGTGGCAGGAAGATGGGACCCACACACTCTCGACTGTGCAACTCCAAACTCTCTTTGCTGCGTATGAACACGGCGGCCGTTCCGGCCGCCGCCGCCGCTCCTCCTCCTGCACCTAGACGACGTCTGGTCTCTGACTCTGCCATTCCTTTTCTCCCGACCTCCGCACCTCGCCCATGTCCCACCTCCGCCGCTCCTCCGCCACGCCAATGTCCAGCCTTCGCCTCCTCTGCCACATCTCCTCCTCCACCTCCACCCTACCCCCACGTCGCCAACCTCACGCTCCTGGTCAGCCTATGTCGCCTTTGCCGCGGCCACGCAGCGTGTCCGTGCCGGGACAATCAGGCCGGAAGACGCACACAACCTGTTTGACGAATTGCTTCGGCAGGCCACCCCGGTCCCTGAGCACTCCCTGAACGACTTCCTTGCCGTCCTCGCCCGTGTGCCCACCTCCGGCGTCTGCATCAGAGATGGCCCTGCCCTCGCAGTGTCTCTCTTCAACCGTGTGTGCAGAGAGGACGCTGGCCCGCAGGTGGCGAGGCCCACAGTTTGCACCTACAACATCCTCATGGACTGCTGCTGCCGTGCGCGTCGCCCGGAGCTAGGGCTTGCCTTATTCGGCCGCTTCCTCAGGAAGGGCCTGAAGACAGACCAGATCGTCGCCAGCACCTTCCTCAAGTGCCTCTGCTACGCGAAACGGACAGATGAGGCTGTGAACGTGTTGCTTCATAGGATGTCCGAGCTCGGCTGTGTGCCTAATGCCTTCTCATACTCCATTGTTCTGAAGAGCTTATGCGACAATAGCATGAGTCGGCAGGGGCTCGACATGCTCCAGATGATGGCGAAAGAAGGAGGTGTCTGCTTCCCCAACGTGGTGGCATATAGCACGGTTATCCATGGCTTCTTTAAGGAGGGCAAAACAGGCAAGGCATGCAATCTCTTCCACGAAATGATGCAACAAGGGCTTGTGCCTGATGTAGTGACATACAACTCAATCATTGATGCGTTGTGCAAGGCTAGGGCAATGGACAATGCAGAGCTAGTCCTTCGGCGGATGGTTGCTAATGGTGCTCTGTTGGGGAACGTAGTAATTTCAAAAAATTTCCTACGCACACGCAAGATCATGGTGATGCACAGCAACGAGAGGAGAGTATGATCTACGTACCCTTGTAGATTGCAACAGAAGCGTTGACACAACGTAGAGGAAGTAGTCGTACGTCTTCTTCCCGATCCGACCGATCCAAGCACCGTTACTCCGGCGCCTCCGAGTTCTTAGCACACGTACAGCTCGATGACGATCCCCGGGCTCCGATCCAGCAACGCTTCGGGGAGGAGTTCCATCAGCACGACGGCGTGGTGACGATCTTGATGTTCTACCGACGCAGGGCTTCGCCTAAGCACTACAACGATATGATCGAGGTGGAATATGGTGGTAGGGGGCACCGCACACGACTAAGGAACGATCTCAATGATCAACTTGTGTGTCTAGAGGTGCCCCCTGCCTCCGTATATAAAGGAGCCAAGGGGGAGGGGGCCGCCGGCCAGGAGGAGGGTGCAGGAGGAGTCCTACTCCTACCGGGAGTAGGACTCCCCCCCCCCAATCCTAGTTGGACTAGGATTCCCCAAGGGGGAAAGAGAGAGAGGGGGCCGGCCACCTCTCCTAGTCCTAATAGGACTAGGGGAGGGGGAAGGTGCGCGGCCACCTTGGGCTGCCCCTTTCTCCTTTCCACTAAAGCCCATTAAGGCCCATATGGCTCCCGGGGGGTTCCGGTAACCACCCGGTACTCCGGTAAAATCCCGATTTCACCCGGAACACTTCCGATATCCAAATATAGGCTTCTAATATATCAATCTTTATGTCTCGACCATTTCGAGACTCCTTGTCATGTCCGTGATCACATCCGGGACTCCGAACTAACTTCGGTACATCAAAATGCATAAACTCATAATAACTGTCATCGTAACGTTAAGCGTGCGGACCCTACGGTTCGAGAACAATGTAGACATGACTGAGACACATCTCCGGTCAATAACCAATAGCGGGACCTGGATGCCCATATTGGCTCCTACATATTCTACAAAGATCTTTATCGGTCAGACCGCATAACAACATACGTTGTTCCCTTTGTCATCGGTATGTTACTTGCCCGAGATTCGATCGTTGGTATCCAATACCTAGTTCAATCTCGTTACAGGCAAGTCTCTTTACTCGTTCCGTAATACATCATCTCGCAACTAACTCATTAGTCGCAATGCTTGCAAGGCTTATGTGATGTGCATTACCGAGAGGGCCCAGAGATACCTCTCCGACAATCGGAGTGACAAATCCTAATCTCGAAATACGCCAACCCAACATCTACCTTTGGAGACACCTGTAGAGCTCCTTTATAATCACCCAGTTACGTTGTGACGTTTGGTAGCACACAAAGTGTTCCTCTGGTAAACGGGAGTTGCATAATCTCATAGTCATAGGAACATGTATAAGTCATGAAGAAAGCAATAGCAACAAACTAAACGATCCAGACTCCTTCGTTCGCTGCTTCCGAAGCAGCTATGTATTCCGATTCACATGTAGATCCCGCTACGACGCTTTGTTTAGAACTGCACCAACTGACAGCTCCACCGTTTAATGTAAACACGTATCCGGTTTGCGATTTAGAATCGTCCGGATCAGTGTCAAAGCTTGCATTAACGTAACCTTTTATGGTAAGCTCTTTGTCACCTCCATATACGAGAAACATATCCTTAGTCCTTTTCAGGTATTTCAGGATGTTCTTGACCGCTGTCCAGTGATCCACTCCTGGATTACTTTGGTACCTCCCTACTAAACTTATAGCAAGGCACACATCAGGTCTGGTACACAGCATTGCATACATGATAGAGCCTATGGCTGAAGCATAGGGAACATCTTTCATTTTCTCTCTATCTTCTGCAGTGGTCGGGCATTGAGTCTGACTCAACTTCACACCTTGTAACACAGGCAAGAACCCTTTCTTTGCTTGATCCATTTTGAGCTTCTTAAAAATCTTGTCAAGGTATGTGCTTTGTGAAAGTCCAATTAAGCGTCTTGATCTATCTCTATAGATCTTTATGCCTAATATGTAAGCAGCTTCACCGAGGTCTTTCATTGAAAAACTCTTATTCAAGTATCCCTTTATGCTATCCAGAAATTCTATATCATTTCCAATCAGCAATATGTCATCCACATATAATATCAGAAATGCTACAGAGCTCCCACTCACTTTCTTGTAAATACAGGCTTCTCCAAAAGTCTGTATAAAACCAAATGCTTTGATCACACTATCAAAGCGTTTATTCCAACTCCGAGAGGCTTGCACCAGTCCATAAATGGATCGCTGGAGCTTGCACACTTTGTTAGCTCCCTTTGGATCGACAAAACCTTCCGGTTGCATCATATACAACTCTTCTTCCAGAAATCCATTCAGGAATGCAGTTTTGACATCCATCTGCCAAATTTCATAATCATAAAATGCGGCAATTGCTAACATGATTCGGACAGACTTAAGCATCGATACGGGTGAGAAGGTCTCATCGTAGTCAACCCCTTGAACTTGTCAAAAACCTTTTGCGACAAGTCGAGCTTTATAGACAGTAACATTACCGTCAGCGTTAGTCTTTTTCTTGAAGATCCATTTATTCTCAATTGCTTGCCGATCATCGGGCAAGTCAACCAAAGTCCATACTTTGTTCTCATACATGGATCCCATCTCAGATTTCATGGCTTCAAGCCATTTTGCGGAATCTGGGCTCACCATCGCTTCTTCATAGTTCGTAGGTTCATCATGATCTAGTAGCATGACTTCCAGAACAGGATTACCGTACCACTCTGGTGCGGATCTCACTCTGGTTGATCTACGAGGTTCAGTAGTATCTTGACCTAAAGTTTCATGATCATCATCATTAGCTTCCTCACTTATTGGTGTAGGTGTCGCAGAAACAGTTTTCTGTGATGTACTACTTTCCAATAAGGGAGTAGGAACAATTACCTCGTCAAGTTCTACTTTCCTCCCACTCACTTCTTTCGAGAGAAACTCCTTCTCCAGAAAGTTTCCGAATTTAGCAACAAAAGTCTTGCCTTCGGATCTGTGATAGAAGGTGTATCCAATAGTTTCCTTTGGATATCCTATGAAGACACATTTCTCCGATTTGGGTTCGAGCTTATCAGGTTGAAGTTTTTTCACATAAGCATCGCAGCCCCAAACTTTCAGAAACGACAACTTTGGTTTCTTGCCAAACCACAGTTCATAAGGCGTCGTCTCAACGGATTTTGATGGTGCCCTATTTAACGTGAATGCGGCCGTCTCTAGAGCATATCCCCAAAACGATAGCGGTAAATCAGTAAGAGACATCATAGATCGCACCATATCTAGTAAAGTACGATTACGACGTTCGGACACACCATTACGCTGTGGTGTTTCGGGTGGCGTGAGTTGCGAAACTATTCCACAATTTTTCAAATGTATACCAAACTCGTAACTCAAATATTCTCCTCCACGATCAGATCGTAGAAACTTTATTTTCTTGTTACGATGATTTTCCACTTCACTCTGAAATTCTTTGAACTTTTCAAATATTTCAGACTTATGTTTCATTAAGTAGATATACCCATATCTGCTTACATCATCTGTGAAGGTGAGAAAATAACGATATCCGCCACGAGCCTCAATATTCATCGGACCGCATACATCTGCATGTATGATTTCCAACAAATCTGTTGCTCTCTCCATAGTACCGGAGAACGGTGTTTTAGTCATCTTGCCCATGAGGCACGGTTCGCAAGTACCAAGCGATTCATAATCAAGTGGTTCCAAAAGTCCATCAGTATGGAGTTTCTTCATGCGCTTTATACCGATATGACCTAAACGGCAGTGCCACAAATAAGTTGCACCATCATTATCAACTCTGCATCTTTTGGCTTCAACATTATGAATATGTGTATCACTACTCTCGAGATTTAATAAGAATAGACCACTCTTCAAGGGTGCGTGACCATAAAAGATATTACTCATATAAATAGAACAACCATTATTCTCTGATTTAAATGAATAACCGTCTCGCATTAAACAAGATCCAGATATAATGTTCATGCTCAACGCTGGCACCAAATAACAATTATTTAGGTCTAATATTAATCCTGAAGGTAGATGTAGAGGTAGCGTGCCGACCGCGATCACATCGACTTTGGAACCGTTTCCCACGCGCATCGTCACCTCGTCCTTTGCTAGTGTCCGCTTATTCCGTAGTCCCTGTTTCGATTTGCAAATATTAGCAACAAAACCAGTATCAAATACCCAGGTGCTACTGCGAGCTCTAGTAAGGTACACATCAATAACATGTATATCACATATACCTCTGTTCACCTTGCCATCCTTCTTATCCGCCAAATACTTGGGGCAGTTCCGCTTCCAGTGACCAGTCTGCTTGCAGTAGAAGAACTCAGTTTCAGGCTTAGGTCCAGACTTGGGTTTCTTCTCTTGATCAGCAACTTGCTTGCCGTTCTTCTTGAAGTTCCCCTTCTTCTTCCCTTTACCCTTTTCTTGAAACTAGTGGTCTTTTTGACCATCAACACTTGATGCTCCTTCTTGATTTCTACCTCCGCAGCTTTCAGCATTGCGAAGAGCTCGGGAATTGTCTTGTTCATCCCTTGCATATTATAGTTCATCACGAAGCTCTTGTAGCTTGGTGGCAGTGATTGGAGAATTCTGTCAATGACGCAATCATCTGGAAGATTAACTCCCAATTGAATCAAGTGATTATTATACCTAGACATTTTGAGTATATGCTCACTGACAGAACTGTTCTCTTCCATCTTGCAGCTATAGAACTTATTGGAGACTTCATATCTCTCAATCCGGGCATTTGCTTGAAATATTAACTTCAACTCCTGGAACATCTCATGTGCTCCATGACGTTCAAAACGTCGTTGAAGTCCCGATTCTAAGCCGTAAAGCATGGCACACTGAACTATCGAGTAGTCATTAGCTTTGCTCTGCCAGACGTTCATAACATCTGGTGTTGCTCCAGCAGCAGGCCTGTCACCCAGCGGTGCTTCCAGGACGTAATTCTTCTGTGCAACAATGAGGATAATCCTCAAGTTACGGACCCAGTCCGTGTAATTGCTACCATCATCTTTCAACTTTGATTTCTCAAGGAACGCATTAAAATTCAACGGAACAACAGCACGAGCCATCTATCTACAATCAACATAAACAAGCAAGATACTATTAGGTACTAAGTTCATGATAAATTTAAGTTCAATTAATCATATTACTTAAGAAATCCCACTTAGATAGACATCCCCCTAATCCTCTAAGTGATTATGTGATCCAAATCAACTAAACCATGTCCGATCATCACGTGAGATGGAGTAGTTTCATCGGTGAACATCATTATGTTGATCATATCTACTATATGATTCACGCTCTACCTTTCGGTCTCCGTGTTCCGAGGCCATATCTGTATATGCTTGGCTCGTCAAGTATAACCTGAGTATTCCGCGTGTGCAACTGTTTTGCACCTGTTGTATTTGAACGTAGAGCCTATCACACCCGATCATCACGTGGTGTCTCAGCACGAAGAACTTTCGCAACGGTGGATACTCAGGGAGAACACTTCTTGATAATTTAGTGAGAGATCATCTTATAATGCTACCGTCAATCAAAGCAAGATAAGATGCATAAAAGATAAACATCACATGCAATCAATATAAGTGATATGATATGGCCATCATCATCTTGTGCCTGTGATCTCCATCTCCGAAGCACCTGAAGGAAATATGCCCTAGAGGCAATAATAAAGTTATTATTTATTTCCTTATATCATGATAAATGTTTATTATTCATGCTAGAATTGTATTAACCGGAAACATAATACATGTGTGAATATATAGACCAACAGAGTGTCACTAGTATGCCTCTACTTGACTAGCTCGTTAATCAAAGATGGTTAAGTTTCCTAACCATGAACAAAGAGTTGTTATTTGATTAACGAGGTCACATCATTAGTTGAATGATCTGATTGACATGACCCATTCCATTAGCTTAGCACCCGATCGTTTAGTATGTTGCTATTGCTTTCTTCATGACTTATACATGTTCCTATAACTATGAGATTATGCAACTCCCGTTTACCGGAGGAACACTTTGGGTACTACCAAACGTCACAACGTAACTGGGTGATTATAAAGGAGTACTACAGGTGTCTCCAATGGTAGATGTTGGGTTGGCGTATTTCGAGATTAGGGTTTGTCACTCCGATTGTTGGAGAGGTATCTCTGGGCCCTCTCGGTAATGCACATCACATAAGCCTTGCAAGCACTGCAACTAATATGTTAGTTGTGAGATGATGTATTACGGAACGAGTAAAGAGACTTGCCGGTAACGAGATTGAACTAGGTATTGGATACCGACGATCGAATCTCGGGCAAGTAACATACCGATGACAAAGGGAACAACGTATGTTGTTATGCGGTCTGACCGATAAAGATCTTCGTAGAATATGTAGGAGCCAATATGGGCATCCAGGTCCCGCTATTGGTTATTGACCGGAGACGTGTCTCGGTCATGTCTACATTGTTCTCGAACCATAGGGTCCGCACGCTTAACGTTACGATGACAGTTATTATGAGTTTATGCATTTTGATGTACCGAAGGTTGTTCGGAGTCCCGGATGAGATCACGGACATGACGAGGAGTCTCGAAATGGTCGAGACATAAAGATTGATATATTGGAAGCCTATGTTTGGACATAGGAAGTGTTCCGGGTGAAATCGGGATTTTACCGGAATACCGGGAGGGTTACCGGAACCCCCCGGGAGACTAATGGGCCTATTGGGCCTTAGTGGAAAAGAGAAAAGGGGCAGCCCACAGCCTAGCCGCGCCCCCCCCTTCCCCAAGTCCTAGTAGAACTAGGAGAAGGGGCCGGCCCCCCTTTCTCTCCTTTCCCCCTTGAGAGTCCTAGTTGGAATAGGATTGGAGGGGGAGTGGGAGTAGGACTCCCCCTGCGCCTCCCTCTCTCTGGCCGGCCGGCCCCCCTCCTCCAACCTTTATATACGGGGGCAGGGGACACCCCAAGACACACAAGTTGATCCTTGAGATCATTCCTTAGCCGTGTGCGGTGCCCCCTGCCACCATATTCCACCTCGATCATACCGTTGTAGTGCTTAGGCGAAGCCCTGCGTCGGTAGAACATCAAGATCGTCATCACGCCGTCGTGCTGACGGAACTCTTCCTCGACGCTTTGCTGGATCGGAGCCCGAGGATCGTCATCGAGCTAAACGTGTGCTAAGAACTCGGAGGTGCCGGAGTAACGGTGCTTGGATCGGTCGGATCGGGAAGAAGACGTACGACTACTTCCTCTACGTTGTGTGATCGCTTCCGCAGTCGGTCTGCGTTGGTACGTAGACAATACTCTCCCCTCTCGTTGCTGTGCATCACCATGATCTTGCGTGTGCGTAGGAAAATTTTCGAAATTACTACGTTCCCCAACAGTGGCATCCGAGCCAGGTTTTATGGTTTGATGTTATTTGCACGAGTAGAACACAAGTGAGTTGTGGGCGATACAAGTCATACTGCCTACCAGCATGTCATACTTTGGTTCGGCGGTATTGTTGGGTGAGACGATCCGGACCAACCTTACGCGTACTCTTACGCGAGACCGGTTCCCTCGACGTGCTTTGCACATAGATGGCTTGCGGAAGACTGTCTCTCCAACTTTAGTTGAACCAAGTGTGACTACGCCCGGTCCTTGAGAAGGTTAAAACGGAGTCTATTTGACGAACTATCGTTGTGGTTTTGATGCGTAGGTGAGATGAGTTCTTACTTAAGCCCGTAGCAGCCACGTAAAACTTGCAACAACAAAGTAGAGGACGTCTAACTTGTTTTTGCAGGGTATGTTGTGATGTGATATGGTCAAGGCATGATGCTGATTTTATTGTATGAGATGATCATGTTTTGTAACCGAGTTATCGGCAACTGGCAGGAGCCATATGGTTGTCGCTTTATTGTATGCAATGCAATCGCGATGTAATGCTTTACTTTATTACTAAACGGTAGTGATAGTCGTGGAAGCATAAGATTGGCGAGACGACAACGATGCTACGATGGAGATCAAGGTGTCGCGCCGGTGACGATGGTGATCATGACAGCGCTTCGGAGATGGAGATCACAAGCGCAAGATGATGATGGCCATATCATATCACTTATATTGATTGCATGTGATGTTTATCCTTTTATGCATCTTATCTTGCTTTGATTGACGGTAGCATTATAAGATGATCTCTCACTAAAATTATCAAGAAGTGTTCTCCCTGAGTATGCACCGTTGCCAAAGTTCGTCGTGCCCAGACACCACGTGATGATCGGGTGTGATAAGCTCTACGTCCAAATACAACGGGTGCAAAACAGTTGCACACGCAGAATACTCAGGTTATACTTGACGAGCCAAGCATATACAGATATGGCCTCGGAACACGGAGACCGAAAGGTCGAGCGTGAATCATATAGTAGATATGATCAACATAACGATGTTCACCATTGAAAACTACTCCATCTCACGTGATGATCGGTTATGGTTTAGTTGATTTGGATCACGTGATCACTTAGAGGATTAGAGGGATGTCTATCTAAGTGGAAGTTCTTAAATAATTTGATTAACTGAACTTAAACTTATCATGAACTTAGTACCTGATAGTATCTTGCTTGTTTATGTTGATTGTAGATAGATGGCTCGTGCTGTTGTTCCGTTGAATTTTAATGCGTTCCTTGAGAAAGCAAAGTTGAAAGATGATGGTAGCAATTACACGGACTGGGTCCGTAACCTGAGGATTATCCTCATTGCTGCACAGAAGAATTACGTCCTGGAAGCACCGCTGGGTGACAGGCCTGCTGCTGGAGCAACGCCAGATGTTATGAACGTCTGGCAGAGCAAAGCTGATGACTACTCGATAGTTCAGTGTGCCATGCTTTACGGCTTAGAATCGGGACTTCAACGACGTTTTGAACGTCATGGTGCATATGAGATGTTCCAGGAGTTGAAGTTAATATTTCAAGCAAATGCCCGAATTGAGAGATATGAAGTCTCCAATAAGTTCTATAGCTGCAAGATGGAGGAGAACAGTTCTGTCAGTGAGCATATACTCAGAATGTCTGGGTATAATAATCACTTGATTCAGATGGGAGTTAATCTTCCAGATGACTGCGTCATTGACAGAATTCTCCAATCACTGCCACCAAGCTACAAGAGCTTCGTGATGAACTATAATATGCAAGGGATGAACAAGACTATTCCCGAGCTCTTCGCAATGCTGAAAGCTGCGGAGGTAGAAATCAAGAAGGAGCATCAAGTGTTGATGGTTAGCAAAACCACTAGTTTCAAGAAAAAGGGCAAAGGGAAGAAGAAGGGAAACTTCAAGAAGAACAGCAAGCAAGTTGCTGCTCAGGAGAAGAAACCCAAGTCTGGACCTAAGCCTGAAACTGAGTGCTTCTACTGCAAGCAGACTGGTCACTGGAAGCGGAACTGCCCCAAGTATTTGGCGGATAAGAAGGATGGCAAAGTGAGCAAAGGTATATGTGATATACATGTTATTGATGTGTACCTTACTAGAGCTCGCAGTAGCACCTGGGTATTTGATACTGGTTCTGTTGCTAATATCTGCAACTCGAAACAGGGACTACGGAATAAGCGGACGCTAGCAAAGGACGAGGTGACGATGCGCGTGGGAAACGGTTCCAAAGTCGATGTGATCGCAGTCGGTATGCTACCTCTACATCTACCTTCGGGATTAATATTAGACCTAAATAATTGTTATTTGGTGCCAGCGTTGAGCATGAACATTATATCTGGATCTTGTTTAATGCGAGACGGTTATTCATTTAAATCAGAGAATAATGGTTGTTCTATTTATATGAGTAATATCTTTTATGGTCATGCACCTTTGAAGAGTGGTCTATTCTTGTTGAATCTCAAAGATAGTGATACACATATTCATAATGTAGAAGCCAAAAGATGCAAAGTTAATAATGATAGTGCAACTTATTTGTGGCACTGCCGTTTAGGTCATATCGGTGTAAAGCGCATGAAGAAACTCCATACTGATGGGCTTTTGGAACCACTTGATTATGAATCACTTGGTACTTGCGAACCGTGCCTCATAGGCAAGATGACTAAAACACCGTTCTCCGGTACTATGGAGAGAGCAACAGATTTATTGGAAATCATACATACCGATGTATGTGGTCCGATGAATATTGAGGCTCGTGGCGGATATCGTTATTTTCTCACCTTCACAGATGATTTAAGCAGATATGGGTATATCTACTTAATGAAACATAAGTCTGAAACATTTGAAAAGTTCAAAGAATTTCAGAGTGAGGTTGAAAATCATCGTAACAAGAAAATAAAATTTCTACGATCTGATCATGGAGGAGAATATTTGAGTTACGAGTTTGGTGTACATTTGAAAAATTGTGGAATAGTTTCGCAACTCACGCCACCCGGAACACCACAGCGTAATGGTGTGTCCGAACGTCGTAATCGTACTTTACTAGATATGGTGCGATCTATGATGTCTCTTACTGATTTACCGCTATCGTTTTGGGGTTATGCTTTAGAGACGGCTGCATTCACGTTAAATAGGGCACCATCAAAATCCGTTGAGACGACACCTTATGAACTATGGTTTGGCAAGAAACCAAAGTTGTTGTTTCTTAAAGTTTGGGGCTGCGATGCTTATGTGAAAAAGCTTCGACCTGATAAGCTCGAACCCAAATCGGAGAAATGTGTCTTCATAGGATATCCAAAGGAAACTATTGGATACACCTTCTATCACAGATCCGAAGGCAAGACTTTTGTTGCTAAATTCGGAAACTTTCTAGAGAAGGAGTTTCTCTCGAAAGAAGTGAGTGGGAGGAAAGTAGAACTTGACGAGGTAGCTATACCTGCTCCCTTATTGGAAAATAGTACATCACAGAAAACTGTTTCTGCGACACCTATACCAATCAGTGAGGAAGCTAATGATGATGATCATGAAGCTTCAGAACAAGATACTACTGAACCACGTAGATCAACCAGAGTGAGATCCGCACCAGAGTGGTACGGTAATCCAGTTCTGGAAGTCATGATGCTAGATCATGATGAACCTACGAACTATGAACAAGCGATGGTGAGCCCAGATTCCGCAAAGTGGCTTGAAGCCATGAAATTTGAGATGGGATCCATGTATGAAAACAAAGTGTGGACTTTGGTTGACTTGCCCGATGATCGGCAAGCAATTGAGAATAAATGGATCTTCAAGAAAAAGACTGACGCTGACGGTAATATTACTGTCTATAAAGCTTGACTTGTCGCAAAAGGTTTTCGACAAGTTCAAGGGGTTGACTACGATGAGACCTTCTCACCCGTAGCGATGCTTAAGTCCGTCAGAATTATGTTAGCAATTGCCGCATTTTATGATTATGAAATATGGCAGATGGATGTCAAAACTGCATTCCTGAATGGATTTCTGGAAGAAGAGTTGTATATGATACAACCAGAAGGTTTTGTTGATCCAAAGGGAGCTAACAAAGTATGCAAACTCCAGTGATCCATTTATGGACTGGTGCAAGCATCTCGGAGTTGGAATAAACGCTTTGATAGTGTGATCAAAGCATTTGGCTTTATACAGACTTTTGGAGAAGCCTGTATTTACAAGAAAGTGAGTGGGAGCTCTGTAGCATTTCTAATATTATATGTGGATGACATATTGCTGATTGGAAATGACATAGAATTTCTGGATAGCATAAAGGGATACTTGAATAAAAGTTTTTCGATGAAAGACCTCGGGGAAGCTGCTTACATATTAGGCATAAAGATCTATAGAGATAGATCAAAACGCTTAATTGGACTTTCACAGAGCACATACCTTGACAAAATTTTGAAGAAGTTCAAAATGGATCAAGCAAAGAAAGGGTTCTTGCCTGTGTTACAAGGTGTGAAATTGAGTCAGACTCAATGCCCGACCACTGCAGAAGATAGAGAGAAAATGAAAGATGTTCCCTATGCTTCAGCCATAGGCTCTATCATGTATGCAATGCTGTGTACCAGACCTGATGTGTGCCTTGCTATAAGTTTAGCAGGGAGGTACCAAAGTAATCCAGGAATGGATCACTGGACAGCGGTCAAGAACATCCTGAAATACCTGAAAAGGACTAAGGATATGTTTCTCGTATATGGAGGTGACAAAGAGCTCACCGTAAGAGGTTACGTTGATGCAAGCTTTGACACTGATCCGGACGATTCTAAATTGCAAACCGGATACGTGTTTACTTTAAACGGTGGAGCTGTTAGTTGGTGCAGTTCTAAACAAAGCGTCGTAGCGGGATCTACATGTGAAGCGGAGTACATAGCTGCTTCGGAAGCAGCAAACGAAGGAGTCTGGATGCAGGAGTTCATATCCGATCTAGGTGTCATACCTAGTGCATCGGGTCCAATGAAAATCTTCTGTGACAATACTGGTGCAATTGCCTTGGCAAAGGAATCCAGATTTCACAAAAGGACCAAACACATCAAGAGACGCTTCAACTCCATCCGGGATTTAGTCCAGGTGGGAGACATAGAGATTTGCAAGATACATACGGATCTGAACGTTGCAGACCCGTTGACTAAGCCTCTTCCACGAGCAAAACATGATCAGCACCAAGGCTCCATGGGTGTTAGAATCATTACAGTGTAATCTAGATTATTGACTCTAGTGCAAGTGGGAGACTGAAGGAAATATGCCCTAGAGGCAATAATAAAGTTATTATTTATTTCCTTATATCATGATAAATGTTTATTATTCATGCTAGAATTGTATTAACCGGAAACATAATACATGTGTGAATATATAGACCAACAGAGTGTCACTAGTATGCCTCTACTTGACTAGCTCGTTAATCAAAGATGGTTAAGTTTCCTAACCATGAACAAAGAGTTGTTATTTGATTAACGAGGTCACATCATTAGTTGAATGATCTGATTGACATGACCCATTCCATTAGCTTAGCACCCGATCGTTTAGTATGTTGCTATTGCTTTCTTCATGACTTATACATGTTCCTATAACTATGAGATTATGCAACTCCCGTTTACCGGAGGAACACTTTGGGTACTACCAAACGTCACAACGTAACTGGGTGATTATAAAGGAGTACTACAGGTGTCTCCAATGGTAGATGTTGGGTTGGCGTATTTCGAGATTAGGGTTTGTCACTCCGATTGTTGGAGAGGTATCTCTGGGCCCTCTCGGTAATGCACATCACATAAGCCTTGCAAGCACTGCAACTAATATGTTAGTTGTGAGATGATGTATTACGGAACGAGTAAAGAGACTTGCCGGTAACGAGATTGAACTAGGTATTGGATACCGACGATCGAATCTCGGGCAAGTAACATACCGATGACAAAGGGAACAACGTATGTTGTTATGCGGTCTGACCGATAAAGATCTTCATAGAATATGTAGGAGCCAATATGGGCATCCAGGTCCCGCTATTGGTTATTGACCGGAGACGTGTCTCGGTCATGTCTACATTGTTCTCGAACCGTAGGGTCCGCACGCTTAACGTTACGATGACAGTTATTATGAGTTTATGCATTTTGATGTACCGAAGGTTGTTCGGAGTCCCGGATGAGATCACGGACATGACGAGGAGTCTCGAAATGGTCGAGACGTAAAGATTGATATATTGGAAGCCTATGTTTGGACATAGGAAGTGTTCCGGGTGAAATCGGGATTTTACCGGAATACCGGGAGGGTTACCGGAACCCCCCGGGAGACTAATGGGCCTATTGGGCCTTAGTGGAAAAGAGAAAAGGGGCAGCCCACAGCCTAGCCGCGCCCCCCCTTCCCCAAGTCCTAGTAGGACTAGGAGAAGGGGCCGGCCCCCCTTTCTCTCCTTTCCCCCTTGAGAGTCCTAGTTGGAATAGGATTGGAGGGGGCAGTCCTACTCCCGGTGGGAGTAGGACTCCCCCTGCGCCTCCCTCTCTCTGGCCGGCCGGCCCCCCTCCTCCAACCTTTATATACGGGGGCAGGGGACACCCCAAGACACACAAGTTGATCCTTGAGATCGTTCCTTAGCCGTGTGCGGTGCCCCCTGCCACCATATTCCACCTCGATCATACCGTTGTAGTGCTTAGGCGAAGCCCTGCGTCGGTAGAACATCAAGATCGTCATCACGCCGTCGTGCTGACGATACTCTTCCTCGACGCTTTGCTGGATCGGAGCCCGAGGATCGTCATCGAGCTGAACATGTGCTAAGAACTCGGAGGTGCTGGAGTAACGGTGCTTGGAACGGTCGGATCAGGAAGAAGACGTACGACTACTTCCTCTATGTTGTGTGATCGCTTCCGCAGTCGGTCTGCGTTGGTACGTAGACAATACTCTCCCCTCTCGTTGCTGTGCATCACCATGATCTTGCGTGTGCGTAGGAAAATTTTCGAAATTACTACGTTCCCCAACAGCACCGTCATGATCACCATCGTCACCGGCGCGACACCTTGATCTCCATCGTAGCATCGTTGTCGTCTCGCCAATCTTATGCTTCCACGACTATCGCTACCGCTTAGTGATAAAGTAAAGCATTACATCACGATTGCATTGCATACAATAAAGCGACAACCATATGGCTCCTGCCAGTTGCCGATAACTCGGTTACAAAACATGATCATCTCATACAATAAAATTTAGCATCATGTCTTGACCATATCACATCACAACATGCCCTGCAAAAACAAGTTAGACGTCCTCTACTTTGTTGTTGCAAGTTTTACGTGGCTGCTACGGGCTTAAGCAAGAACCAATCTCACCCTACGCATCAAAACCACAACGATAGTTTTTCAAATAGACTCCGTTTTAACCTTCGCAAGGACCGAGCGTAGCCATACTCGGTTCAACTAAAGTTGGAGAGACAGTCGCCCACAAGCCACCTGTGTGCAAAGCACGTCGGGGGAACCGGTCTCGCGTAAGCGTACGCGTAATGTTGGTCCGGGTCGTCTCGTCCAACAATACTGCCGAACCAAAGTATGATATGCTGGTAGGCAGTATGACTTATATCGCCCACAACTCACTTGTGTTCTACTCGTGCAAATAACATCAAACCATAAAACCTAGGCTCGGATGCCACTGTTGGGGAACGTAGTAATTTCAAAAATTTTCCTACGCACACGCAAGATCATGGTGATGCACAGCAATGAGAGGAGAGTATGATCTATGTACCCTTGTAGATTGCAACGGAAGCGTTGACACAACATAGAGGAAGTAGTCATACGTCTTCTTCCCGATCCGACCGATCCAAGCACCGTTACTCCGGCACCTCCGAGTTCTTAGCACACGTACAGCTCGATGACAATCCCCGGGCTCCGATCCAGCAAAGCTTCGGGGAGGAGTTCCGTCAGCACGACGGCGTGGTGACGATCTTGATGTTCTACCGACGCAGGGCTTCACCTAAGCACTACAACGATATGATCGAGGTGGAATATGGTGGCAGGGGGCACCGCACACGGCTAAGGAACGATCTCAATGATCAACTTGTGTGTCTAGAGGTGCCCCCTACCTCCGTATATAAAGGAGCCAAGGGGGAGGCGGCCGCCGGCCAGGAGGAGGGCGCAGGAGGAGTCCTACTCCTACCGGGAGTAGGACCCCCCCCCCCAATCCTAGTTGGACTAGGATTCCCCAAGGGGGAAAGAGAGAGAGAGGGGGGCCGGCCACCTCTCCTAGTCCTAATAGGACTAGGGGAGGGGGAAGGCGCGCGGCCACCTTGGGCTGCCCCTTTCTCCTTTCCACTAAAGCCCATTAAGTCCCATATGGCTCCCGGGGGGTTCCGGTAACCTCCCGGTACTCCGGTAAAATCCCGATTTCACCCGAAACACTTCCGATATCCAAATATAGGCTTCCAATATATCAATCTTTATGTCTCGACCATTTCGAGACTCCTCGTCATGTCCATGATCACACCCGGGACTCCGAACTAACTTCGGTACATCAAAATGCATAAACTCATAATAACTTTCATCGTAACGTCAAGCGTGCGGGACCTGGATGCCCATATTGGCTCCTACATATTCTACGAAGATCTTTATCGGTCAGACCGCATAACAACATACGTTGTTCCCTTTGTCATCGGTATGTTACTTGCCCGAGATTCGATCGTCGGTATCCAATACCTAGTTCAATCTCGTTACCGGTAAGTCTCTTTACTCACTCCGTAATACATCATCTCGCAGCTAACTCATTAGTCGCAATGCTTGCAAGGCTTATGTGATGTGCATTACCGAGAGGGCCCAGAGATACCTCTCCGACAATCGGAGTGACAAATCCTAATCTCGAAATACGCCAACCCAACATCTACCTTTGGAGACACCTGTAGAGCTCCTTTATAATCACCCAGTTACGTTGTGACGTTTGGTAGCACACAAAGTGTTCCTCCGGTAAACGGGAGTTGCATAATCTCATAGTCATAGGAACATGTATAAGTCATGACGAAAGCAATAGCAACATACTAAACGATCGGGTGCTAAGCTAATGAAATGGGTCATGTCAATCAGATCATTCAACTAATGATGTGACCTCGTTAATCAAATAACAACACCTTGTTCATGGTTAGGAAACATAACCATCTTTGATTAACGAGCTAGTCAAGTAGAGGCATACTAGTGACTCTAAGTTTGTCTATGTATTCACACATGTATTATGTTTCCGGTTAATACAATTCTAGCATGAATAATAAACATTTATCATGATATAAGGAAATAAATAATAACTTTATTATTGCCTCTAGGGCATATTTCCTTCATGCTCAACCCGATACAGTGACATATAATTGAGTATTTAACCAAAAACTACCACATTTGATGGAAACATGATGAAAAACTACCACTCTATGATTTTGTGTGGAAAACTACCAAATTTGTCCTAAACCATGGCAAAAAACTACCAAGTCGTGAAAGCGCTCGCTTCGGCCGCGCTAACCCCGATTCTGACCGGTTGGGCCCACGAATCAGTTGCCATGCTGGCGAAACGACGCCCGTCGCGCGTTGACGGCCGTTAATGGTCCGTCCGCGATCGGAACGGCACCTGTCGGTGGTCCAATAAGTGGGAAGCAACCTCAGCCACTCACTCATCCTCTCCCTCCTCGCTCGCTCACTCACTCCTCCTCATCCTCTCCCTCTCCATGGTGCTCTGAACATATCATCGTCGTCGCCGCCGCCATTGCTACAGGTAGAACTTGAGGATGCCCTCCTGGAATGACGAGGAGAGCTCGGACGAGGACATCCGCATGGTTTCAATGGATCCTCAGCTCTTTGTAAGTGCATAATGGTGGAACAGAGTTAGGGTTAGGGTTAGTTCATACAAATTGGAGATTCCAAGTTGCTTTTGGTTTGATTCGAAGTTTCTTTTGCAGGAAACCCCTGACAGTGTGGTGGAACCATCTTTCTGTGGTTCTTACACTGAATCTGAGCCGACGTGCATGATGCATCATCAGAGGCCGAAGAAGATGGTAGCTTTTGAAGGTGCTTTGACAGGGAGGCGATTCCTGGGTTGTCCTGTGAGCCATGTATTAAATCATGAACACTTATTTGCTTTGCTGGTGGAGATGTGATTTGCTGGTGCAGCAGGTATTCATTTGTGCAGAGATTTGTGTTGTGTTTAGAACTAAAACTGAAAAGTTCAGCATATATGTGAAAGTAGATCTTGAGTTAACTGAATTAAATAAATGACTGAACCTGAGAACACATGTTAACTGAAATTCTGTTAGCCGTTAACTGAATATATCTGTTAACTGAATTTATCTTTGCTACTAAATAAGGTGATGTGTGCTTAGTTTGAAAGAATTATGTTAGGTGAATTCAGAGAGCATTTAAGTAAGCATAGGATTCCACTTAAATGACTTGAGTTATATGTACTAAGTTTGTTAGTAAGGTGCTTTGTGCCTAACTTTAAAGAATTGCTTCTGTAGGATGAAGGTGTCAACTGTGGGGTGGTGGAGTGGGTAGATGGTCCTTGGCCAGAGATTCTACAAAGGTGCCTAGGAAGGATTTGGGACATGTACCATGAGCAGAACTTGGGTAGGGTGAAGGACAAACAAGCTCATGAGAAAGAGGTGGGCAAGTTAAAGAAGAAAATTGAGTTCCTGTCAAACAACTACAACCAGTTGGTGGAAGATGTCTCCAAGCTTTTTGACTATCAAGATGGCAAGATGTCTCATGACATGGACTATACCAGTCATGCAATCAATGACCTAAATGAGAAGAAGAAGCAACTTGAGGATCAGGCAACGATTGAGTTAAGTATGGAAAAAGCTGAAGCTTGCCAAGGAGCAAAGGTGCATTCTTCAAAGCCAAGCAGATATCATTCAGAACATGAGGAAGGCCATGAAGGAAGTGGAGGGGGACAGGGACCTACTTAAGCAAGAGAAGAAGAAGCTGGAGTATCTTTTGCTGATCTGCTCAATGCTGGGCATGCCAGCAAAGATAAGCTGGAGAGGATCAAGGCAATAATGAATGAGTGAAGTGGTTACTGTGTTGGTTAAGTAATTAGTAGGCCTATATATATAGCTGGCCTTGGAATGTGATGCATGGTAGGTGTATATTTTGGGTAAGTTTCATGTGCTTTCAGAACCTGAATCAAGATGGTATGAGGAAGGATCTGCTATGCTTTAAGAAGCAGATGGTTTATCTATGATGTAATGACTTTTATGTTAAGACCTACTATCCTAAGTGAGTACTCATGCTAAGTTAAGTAAGTAAGACTTTTATCTATGATGAGGTTGTTTTACTGTGCATATATTATGTGTAGCCAATATCTGCATATATATCCTAGCTGGCTGACAGTAGTGACATACTTGGAAAGGACAACACTGACAGTAGTGATATACTTCAATTAGATAGCAAGTAGATAGCAAGCAGAACTGAACATAGATAGCAAGTACATAACAAGTAGATAGTGAACATAGATAGCAAGTTCATACTGCTAGCATACATAGATAGTACCTGCATAGATAGTCTGACATAGATAGAACTAATACTATTGGCATACTAACATACTGACGAAAGTGAACTTTTTCTGCTACTGATGAAACTGAAGACAACATGTCACTCCTCCTTCTTCAGCATCTTCAGGCATGTCACTCCTCATAGACAGCATGTCACTCCTCATTACCTAAATACTTTACTCTTTCAGATCCAATTTTCTCCTCCTTCACATAGTGCATGTAATCACTGTCCCCATACCCTTCACTAGCAATGAGTGATTGTAGAGTAAGAAGAGAAATATCTGACTCATATATACCCCTTTTCATAGGGTTTCTTCCTTCTAAATGAAACCATATCTCCCACTTTTGGTCAGCCAAACTGCATAAATAAGTGCTCATGAATTGAATTGATATTGACTGAGCTACAAGTGCAATACAGTTTACTACACATGTCCAACAAACAGAAACAAACACATCTTACTAATTTGCCAGATTGAAGCAGCTAACCAACGGCCCAGCAGATGATATTTCCATACCTGCAACCCATTGGCGATGACTGGGCGAGTGGTGCCTCCGGCTGCTGCGAGCCGCCCCGCGTCGAGAAACTGGTGCTCCCCAACCAATTATTGACTGAGCCCGCAGCGTCCAAACTTGTGCCACCGCCGCCAGCGTTGCCGCCGCCGGTGCCGCCACCCTCCGGAATCAACGACGACATGGCGGCCGCCACCTAGTTCAGAGAGAGGGAGAGGAGGGAGAGAGTGAAGCGAGAGGGGAACGAATCAGATCTTCACCCGCACCTGATCGACAGCCGCCGTTCCGACCGCGGACGTGCCGTTTGATGAAGCTATGTACCTAGGGTAGGGTCATAGGCTTGACCTAGACACCCTCCCCTAGGACATCACCCTAAAAGCAGAAGCATTCAAGGGATAGCATCATCCACTCGACCGCGAAGCATTCCACTCGGAAGACTCGAAGTCACTCGACCGCGACAACTATCACTCGACAGACAGAAGATCTAAAGTCACTCTACACAGCAATGGTCGGACGTTTACTTCATAGACCTAATAGTCATTTATGTCACTTTATTACTAGCGTTACCAGTAACGCCCTCTCTTGATGTACCTTAAACCCCTTGTAACGTGGGTTGGCTGGGGTCTGGGCGCACTTTATATAAGCCACCCCCTCCACTGGCACAAGGGTTCGCATCCCCAGTAACACACACACACACGCATAATCTAGTCGACCGCCTCCGGGCTCTGAGACGTAGGGCTATTACTTCTTCCGAGAAGGGCCTGAACTCGTAAAACTCATGTGTACAACTTCGTCATAGCTAGGATCTTGCCTCCTCATACCTACCCCCCATTCTACTGTCAGTCTTAGATCCACGACAGCTGGCGCCCACCTTGGGGCAGGTGTCTTAGCGACTTTTTGGTGAAGTTGCAATTTTTCCGATCCCCTTCATCATGGTTTCCGCCGGCGGATTGGCTGAGGGCCGCGAGATCCGTCTCGGCGCGCTCGTCTTCATCGCCGACGACTCCGCTTGGCTTCAGGAAGCTCCTCTCGACGTCGAGGCGCTCCCTATCCACGGGGCGACGCACTTTCGCGCGTGCGTCCGCGACGTACTTCTCCAGAAGCCGTCGACCCAGTATCGGTTGGCCCCTATGGTGTCCTCGCCCCCCGCTGTTCGCCGGCGCAAGCGATTTGGTCGGTCACGACTCCAGCGGTGGGTGAGACACGCCGTGGCCCGTCAGTCGGCAACCCCACAAGTCGCGGCAATCGAGCCTGATGAAACTCTCTACGGCCTATCCAACTGGCTCTGTCGAGACCGCATCCAAGTGTGATAGCAGTGATCCCGCGACAGAAGTCTTGATGGTCAACGGACCACGCAGTCCTCCCGGCTTCCCCCGCGATGACGGTGGTGATGGTGGCGGTGATCCGTCACGCGTTCATGAGGATTACCGCCCTAAGCCCCTTTCTTTGCAGCAGAGGGAAGAGCTTCGCCGCCGCAATATGGATGCACTTCACACTCCCATCATTGGAGAAAGCCCTGAGGCCCGGGCCTTGGAGGAGGCGCGCCTGGCCAACTTGGCTGAGTGCACTAGACTGGAAAACCTGCAGCATGCACTCGACGAGCGTGCTCGACAGCGGATCCTAGAGTCCAGTCGACGACAACTTTTTCTGCCTCAACCTCAGGTATACCGCACTCCGATCCAAAATCTCACGGCTGCAGCCGAATAGCAGAGTCGATTCAGCCTTCCCAGTCAGAAGCTGGCAGAGGCTTGATGGAGATCCGGGCCTTACTCCGGGCAGCTGGAGAGCAGAACACAGCAGTGTCTCAGTCACAGAATAGGATACATAGCAGATCTGTGATAGCATACACAGTTCAGTCAGCTCATAGCCCAAGATCGCCCCCGCGGCGTGAGGGATGTGGGCACCGACAAGATCAGTACAGGAACCACGAGCAATATGATCACCAAATTGGCCATGATGTGAAGGAAATATGCCCTAGAGGCAATAATAAAGTTATTATTTATTTCCTTATATCATGATAAACGTTTATTATTCATGCTAGAATTGTATTAACCGGAAACATAATACATGTGTGAACACATAGACAAACAGTATGTCACTAGTATGCCTCTACTTGACTAGCTCGTTGAATCAAAGATGGTTAAGTTTCCTAGCCATAGACATGAGTTGTCATTTGATTAACGGGACCACATCATTAGAGAATGATGTGATTGACTTGACCCATTCCGTTAGCATAGCACTTGATCGTTTAGTTTGTTGCTATTGCTTTCTTCATGACTTATACATGTTCCTATGACTATGAGATTATGCAACTCCCGTTTACCAGAGGAACACTTTGTGTGCTACCAAACGTCACAACGTAACTTGGTGATTATAAAGGTGCTCTACAGGTGTCTCCGAAGTTACTTGTTGGGTTGGCGTATTTCGAGATTAGGATTTGTCACTCCAATTGTCAGAGAGGTATCTCTGGGCCCACTCGGTAATGCACATCGCTATAAGCCTTGCAAGCATTGCAACTAATGAGTTAGTTGCGGGATGATGTGTTACGTAACGAGTAAAGAGACTTGCTGGTAACGAGGGAACAACGTATGTTGTTATGCGGTCTGACCGATAAAGATCTTCGTAGAATATGTAGGAGCCAATATGAGCATCCAGGTTCCGCTATTGGTTATTGACCGGAGACGTGTCTCGGTCATGTCTACATAGTTCTCGAGCCCGTAGGGTCCGCACGCTTAAAGTTCGATAACGGTTATATTATGAGTTTATGTGTTTCTATGTACCGAAGGAGTTCGGAGTCCCGGATGAGATCGGGGACATGATGAGGAGTCTCGAAATGGTCGAGACGTAAAGATCGATATATTGGACGACTATATTCGGACATCGGAAAGGTTCCGAGTGATTCGGGTATTTTCAGGAGTACCGGGGAGTTACGGGAATTCGTATTGGGCCTTAATGGGCCATACGGGAAAGGAGAGAAAGGCCTCAAAGGGTGGCCGCACCCCTCCCCATGGGCTGGTCCGAATTGGACTAGGGAGGGGGGCACCCCCTTCCTTCCTTCTCCTTTTCCCTTCCCTTTCCTTCCCTCCTACTCCTACTACTTGGAAGGGTTCCTAGTTCTACTAGGAAAGGGGGAATCCTACTCCTGGTGGGAGTAGGACTCCCCTAGGGAGCGCCATAGAGAGGGCCGGCCCTTCCCCTCCTCCACTCCTTTATATACGGGGCAGGGGGCACCCCAAAGACAACAACAATTGATCTCTTGATCTCTTAGCCGTGTGCGGTGCCTCCTCCACCATAATCCACCTCGATCATATCGTAGCGGTGCTTAGGCGAAGCCCTGCGTGGTAGACCATCATCATCGTCACCACGTCGTCGTGCTGACAGAACTCTCCCTCAAAGATCGGCTGGATCAGAGTTTGAGGGACGTCATCGAGTTGAACGTGTGCAGAACTCGGAGGTGCCGTGCGTTCGGTACTTGATCGGTTAGATCATGAAGACGTACGACTACATCAACCGCGTTGTGCTAACGCTTCCTCTTTCGGTCTACGAGGGTACGTGGACAACACTCTCCCCTCTCGTTGCTATGCATCACCATGATCTTGCGTGTGCGTAGGAATTTTTTGTAATTACTATGTTCCCCAACAGTGGTATCAGAGCCAGGTTTTATGCGTTGATGTAATATGCACGAGTAGAACACAAGTGAGTTGTGGGCGATATAAGTCATACTGCTTACCAGGATGTCACACTTTGGTTCGGCGGTATTGTTGGATGAAGCGGCCCGGACCGACATTACGCGTACGCTTACGTGAGACTGGTTTTACCGCCGTGCTATGCACACAGGTGACTAGCGGGTGTAAGTTTCTCCAACTTTAGTTGAACCGAGTGTGGCTACGCCCGGTCCTTGAGAAGGTTAAAACAGCACTAACTTGACAAACTATCGTTGTGGTTTTGATGCGTAGGTAAGAATGGTTCTTGCTAAGACCGTAGCAGCCACGTAAAACTTGCAACAACAAAGTAGAGGACGTCTAACTTGTTTTTTCAAGGCATGTTGTGATGTGATATGGTCAAGACGTGATGAGATATAAGTTGTTGTATGAGTTGATCATGTTTTGTTGAAGTTATCGGCAACTGGCAAAAGCCTTATGGTTGTCTCCATATTGCATAAGATGCAAGCGCCAAATAATTGCTTTACTTTATCGCTATGCGATAGCAATAGTTGCAAGAGCAGTAGTTGGCGAGACGACCATGTGACGACACATTGATATAGATCAAGATGATGGAGATCATGGTGTCATGCCGGTGATGATGGAAATCATGACGATGCTTTGGAGATGGAGATCAAAGGCACACGATGATGATGGCCATATCATGTCACATATTTTGATTGCATGTGATGTTTATCTTTTATACATTTTATTTTGCTTAGTTCGACGGTAGCTTTATAAGATGATCTCTCACTAAATTTCAAGATAAAAGTGTTCTCCTTGAGTATGCACCATTGCCAAAGTTGGTCGTGCCCAGACACCACGTGATGATCGGGTGTGATAAGCTCTACGTCCATCTACAACGGATGCAAGCTAGTTTTACATGCAGAAATACTCGGGTTAAACTAGATGAGCCTAGCATATGCAAATATGGCCTCAGAACATTGGAGACCGAAAGGTCGAGCGTGAATCATATAGTAGATGTGATCAACATAATGATGTTCACCATTGAAAACTACTCCATTTCACGTGATGATCGGTTATGGTTTAGTTGATATGGATCACGTGATCACTTAGATGATTAGAGGGATGTCTATCTAAGTGAGAGTTCTTAAGTAATATGATTAATTGAACTTTAATTTATCATGAACTTAGTCCTGCTAGTATTAGCATATCTATGTTGTAGATCAATAGCTCGCGTTCAGCTCCTCTGTTTTATTTTTGATATGTTCCTAGAGAAAACTAAGTTGAAAAATGTTAGTAGCAATGATGCGGATTGGATCCGTGATCTGAGGATTATCCTCATTGCTGCACAGAAGAATTATGTCCTTGATGCACCGCTAGGTGACAGGCCTATTGCAGGAGCAGATGCAGACGTCATGAACGTTTGGCTAGCTCAATATGATGTCTACTTGATAGTTTAGTGCACCATGCTTAACATCTTAGAATCGGGATTTCAAAGACGTTTTGAACGTCATGGACCATATGAGATGTTCCAGGATTTGAAGTTAATATTTCAAGAAAATACCCGAGTTGAGAGATATGAAGTCTCCAACAAGTTCTATAGCTAAAAGATGGAGGAGAATAGCTCAAGCAGTGGGCATGTGCTCATATTGTCTGGGTACTACAATCGCTTGAATCAAGTGGGAGTTAATCTTCCAGATAAAATAGTGATTGACAGAATTCTCTAGTCACCATCGCCAACTTAGTAGAACTTCGTGATGAACTATAGTATGCAAGGGATGACGTAAATGATTGCCGAGTTTTTTCATGATGATGAAATCGATGAAGGTAGAAATCAAGAAAGAGCATCAAGTGTTGATGATTAACAAGACCACTAGTTTCAAGAAAAGGGAAAGGGAAAGAAAGGGAACTTCAAGAAGAACGGCAAGCAAGTTACTGCTCGAGTGAAGAAGCCCAAGTCTGGACCTAAGCTTGAGACTAAGTGCTTCTACTGCAAAGGGACTGGCCACTGGAAACGGAACTGACCCAAGTATTTGGCGGATAAGAAGGATGGCAAAGTGAACAATGCTATATTTGATATACATGTTATTGATGTGTAGTTTACTAGTGTTTATAGCAACCCCTCGGTATTTGATACTGGTTCAGTTGCTAAGAATAGTAACTCAAAACAGGAGTTGCAGAATGAACAGAGACTAGTTAAGGGTGAAATGACGATGTGTATTGGAAATGGTTCCAAGATTCATATGATCATCATCGCACACTCCCTATACTTTCGGGATTAGTGTTAAACCTAAAATAAATGTTATTTAGTGTTTGCGTTGAGCATGAATATGATTCGATTATGTTTATTGCAATACAGTTATTCATGTAAGTTAGAGAATAATTGTTGTTCTGTTTACATGAATAAAACCTTCTATGGTCATACACCCAATGAAAATGGTTTGTTGGATCTCGATCGTGGTGATACACATTTTTATAATATTGAAGCCAAAAGATGCAAAGTTAATAATGATAGTGCAACTTATTTGTGGCACTGCCATTTAGGTCATATTGGTGTAAAGCGCATGAAGAAAATCCATGCTGATGGGATTTTGGAATCACTTGATTATGAATCAGTTGATGCTTGCGAACCATGCCTCATGGGCAAGATGACTAAGACTCCGTTCTCCGGAACAATGGAGCGAGCAACAGATTTGTTGGAAATCATACATACTAATGTATGTGGTCCCATGAATATTGAGGCTCGCGGCAGGTATCATTATTTTCTGATCTTCACAGATGATTTGAGCAGATATGTGTATATCTACTTGATGAAACAGAAGTCTGAAACATTTGAAAAGTTCGAAGAATTTCAAAGTGAAGTGGAGAATCATCGTAACAAAAATAAAAGTTTCTACGATATGACCGCAGAAGTAAAATATTTGAGTTACGAGTTTGGCCTTCAGTTAAAACAATGTGAAATAGTTTCACTACTCACGCCACCTGGAACACCACAGTGTAATGGTGTGTTTGGACGTCGTAACCGTACTTTATTAGATATGGTGCGATCTATGATGTCTCTTACCGATTTACCACTATCGTTTTGGGGTTATGCATTAGAGACAGCTACATTCACATTAAATAGGGCACCATCTAAATCCGTTGAGACGACACCGTATGAACTATGGTTTGGCAGGAAACCTAAGCTGTCGTTTCTTAAAGTTTGAGGTTGCAATGCTTATGTGAAAAAGTTTCAACCTGATAAGCTCAAACCCAAATCGGAGAAGTGCATCTTCATAGGATACCCGAAAGAAAATGTTGGGTACACCTTCTATCACAGATCCGAAGGCAAGATATTCATTGCTGAGAATGGATCCTTTCTCGAGAAGGAGTTTCTCTCGAAAGAAGTGAGTGGGAGGAAAATAGAACTTGATGAGGTAACTATACCTACTCCCTTATTGGAAAGTAGTTCATCACAGAAATTTGTTCCTGTGACTACTACACCAATTAGTGAGGAAGCTAATGATGATGATCATGTAACTTCAGATCAAGTTACTACCGAACCTCGTTGGTAAACCAGAGTGAGATCCGCACCAGAGTGGTATGGTAATCCTGTTCTGGAGGTCATGTTACTTGACCATGACAAACCTACGAACTATGAGGAAGCGATGATGAGCCCAGATTCCACGAAATGGCTTGAGGCCATGAAATCTGAGATGAGATCCATGTATAAGAACAAAGTATGGACTTTGATTGACTTGCACAAAGATCGGCAAGCCATTGAGATTAAATGGATCTTCAAGAGGAAGACGGACACTGATAGTAGTGTTACTATCTACAAAGCTAGAATTGTCGCAAAAGGTTTTCGACAAGTTCAAGGTGTTGACTACGATGAGAGTTTCTCACTCATATCTATGCTTAAGTCTATTCGAATCATGTTAGCAATTGCCACATTTTATGAAATCTGGCAAATGGATAAACAAAACTACATTCCTTAATGGATTTATTAAAGAAGAGTTGTATATGATGCAACAAGAAAGTTTTGTCAATCCTAAAGGTGCTAACAAAATATGCAAGCTCCAGCGATCCATCTATGGACTGGTGCAAGCATCTCGGAGTTGGAACATATGCTTTGATAAGTTGATCAAAGCATATAGTTTTATACAGACTTGCGGTGAAGCCTGTATTTACAAGAAAGTGAGTGGGAGCACTACATCATTTCTGATAAGTATATGTGAATGACATATTTTTGATCTGAGATAATGTAGAATTATTCTGCAAAGCATAAAGGAATGTCTGAAAGGAGTTTTTCAAAGAAAGACCTCGGTGCAGCTTCTTACATATTGAGCATCAAGATCTATAGAGATAGATCAAGACACTTGGTAAGTTTTTCAATGAGTACATACCTTGACAAGATTTTGAAGTAGTTCAAAATGGAACAGTCAAAGAAGGAGTTCTTGCCTGTGTTACAAGGTGTGAAGTTGAGTAAAACTCAAAACCCGACCACGGCAAAAGATAGAGAGAGAATGAAAGTCATTCCCTATGCCTCGGCCATAGGTTCTATAAAGTATGCCATGCTGTGTACCAAATCTATTGTATACCCTACACTGTTTTTGGCAAGGGAGTACAATAGTGATCTAGGAGTAGATCACTAGACAACAGTCAAAATTATCCTGAGTTGGAATAAGGATATGTTTCTCGATTATGGAGGTGACAAAAAGGTTCGTCATAAAGGGTTACGTCGATGCAAATTTTGACACTGATCCAGATGACTCTAAATCTCATTCTAGATACATATTGAAAGTGGGAGCAATTAGCTAGAGTAGCTCCGTGCAGAGCATTGTTGACATAGAAATTTGCAAAATACTTACGGATCTGAATGTGGCAGACCCGTTGACTAAACTTCTCTCACAAGCAAAACATGATCACACCTTAGTACTCTTTGGGTGTTAATCACATAGCAATATGAACTAGATTATTGACTCTAGTAAATCCTTTGGCTGTTGTACACATGTCGATGTGAACTATGGGTGTTAATCACATGGTGATGTGAATTATTGGTATTAAATCACATGGCGATGTGAACTAGATTATTGACTCTAGTGCAAGTGGCAGACTGAAGGAAATACGCCCTAGAGGCAATAATAAAGTTATTATTTATTTCCTTATATCATGATAAATGTTTATTATTCATGCTAGAATTGTATTAACCGGAAACGTAATACATGTGTGAATACATAGACAAACAGTATGTCACTAGTATGCCTCTACTTGACTAGCTTGTTGAATCAAAGATGGTTAAGTTTCCTAGCCATAGACATGAGTTGTCATTTGATTAATGGGATCACATCATTAGAGAATGATGTGATTGACTTGACCCATTCCGTTAGCATAGCACTTGATCGTTTAGTTTGTTGCTATTGCTTTATTCATGACTTATACATGTTCCTATGACTATGAGATTATGCAACTCCCGTTTACCGGAGGAACACTTTATATGCTACCAAACGTCACAACGTAACTGGGTGATTATAAAGGTGCTCTACAGGTGTCTCTGAAGGTACTTGTTGGGTTCGCGTATTTTGAGATTAGGATTTGTCACTCCGATTGTCAAAGAGGTATCTCTGGGCCCACTCGGTAATGCACATCACTATAAGCCTTGCAAGCATTGCAACTAATGAGTTAGTTGCGGGATGATGTGTTACATAATGAGTAAAGAGACTTGCCGGTAACGAGATTGAACTAGGTATTCAGATACCGACGATCGAATCTCGGGCAAGTAACATACCGATGACAAAGGGAACAACGTATGTTGTTATGCGGTCTGACCGATAAAGATCTTCGTAGAATATGTAGGAGCCAATATGAGCATCTAGGTTCCGCTATTGGTTATTGACCGGAGACGTGTCTCGGTCATGTCTACATAGTTCTCGAACCCATAGGGTTCGCACGCTTAAAGTTCGATGACGGTTATATTATGAGCTTATGTGTTTTTATGTACCGAAGGAGTTCGGAGTCCTGGATGAGATCGGGGACATGACGAGGAGTCTCGAAATGGTCGAGATGTAAAGATCGATATATTGTACGACTATATTCGGACATCGAAAAGGTTCTGAGTGATTCGGGTATTTTCGGGAGTACCGGGGAGTTACGGGAATTCGTATTGGGCCTTAATGGGCCATACGGGAAAGGAGAGAAAGGCCTCAAAGGGTGGCCGCACCCCTCCCCATGGGCTAGTCCGAATTGGACTAGGGAGGGGGGGGGCACCCCCTTCCTTCCTTCTCCTTTTCCCTTCCCTTTCCTTCCCTCCTACTCCTACTACTTGGAAGGGTTCCTAGTTCTACTAGGAAAGGGGGAATCCTACTCCCGGTGGGAGTAGCACTCCCCTAGGGAGCGCCATAGAGAGGGACGACCCTCCCCCTCCTCCACTCCTTTATATACGGGGGCAGGGGGCACCCCAAAGACACAACAATTGATCTCTTGATCTCTTAGCCGCATGCGGTGCCCCCCTCCACCATAATCCACCTCGATCATATCGTAGCGGTGCTTAGGCGAAGCCCTGCGTCGGTAGAACATCATCATCGTCACCACGCTGTCATGCTGACGGAACTATCCCTCAAAGCTCGGCTGGATCGGAGTTCGAGGGACGTCATCGAGTTGAACGTGTGCAGAACTCGGAGGTGCCGCGTTCGGTACTTGATCGGTCGGATCGTGAAGACGTACAACTACATCAACCGCGTTGTGCTAACGCTTCCGCTTTCGGTTTACGAGGGTATGTGGACAACACTCTCCCCTCTCATTGCTATGCATCACCATGATCTTGCGTGTGCGTAGGAATTTTTTGAAATTACTACGTTCCCCAACATGATGACCATCGTCGAGTGCCCACACCTCCTCCTAGGAGTGGGTCGTACGTGCCTCCGCAGCATGATGACAGACACCCTCACAGTGGCGAGTGAAGAGTACCAGTCGACCCGAGGGAGTTGGGCTTTGATGCGAGATCTATCCTCATTCAAGGTCTGGTTGACAGGAACAGGGCGCACAGAGAGGGCCATGACAGAAATCACCCGACTTGCAGCAGAGTGCATGTTTCAGGTCCAGAATGTTTCAGCAGAGCCATCAGAGCCATAGTGATTCCTCCCAATTTCAGGTTGGCGACTGGAGTCAGCAAGTTCACTGGTGAGTCCAAGCCGGGAACTTGGCTTGAGGATTACCGAGTGGCAGTATAGATCGGTGGCGGCAATGATGAAGTGGCCATGAAGCACCTTCCTCTTATGTTGAAGGCTCGGCCAGGGCATGGTTGACTCAGCTGGCACCTGGCAGTATGTTCAGTTGGGAGGAACTTGCCCGAGTGTTTGTTAGAACTTTTGAAGGTACTTGCAAATGGCCAGTAGGGTTAACATAATTGCAACACTGCGTGCAAAAACCGAATGAAACCCTAAGAGACTATATCCAGAGATGGATCACGTTGCACCATACAGTGGAGAATGTGTCAGATCACCAAGCAGTTTGTGCCTTCAAAGAAGGCATTAAGTATTGAGAGTTGAATCTGAAATTCGGTCGGACAGGAGATATGTCCCTGAGTCGGATGATGGAGATTGCCACCAAATACGCTAACGGCGAAGAGGAAGACCGACTCCGGAGTGGCAAGCACAAAACAGTCGGCCAGGATACCGGTGGAGGTACTTCCAATAGGAAACAGAAGCGTAAGGCCGAGCCAGCTGCTCCTGGTGAAGCTTTAGTTGTGGCTCAAGGAAAGTTCAAGGGGAAGCCCAAAGGGCTCTGGACCCTCAAGAAAGTGAAAGACCAAGCCGGAAATGATGTGTTGGATTTGCCATGTCATATTCTGTAACATCCCAAATTATCAATTTGGAATGTTATACATTAGATCATCATTGCATATCATATTTATTTTTCATTTTGGTTGATCCTAGAAATTCTACGCAACTCAATGACCCATGGAGAGAGTTGGGGATTTCGATATGTTCATATTTGAGTTCTCTCAAATTTTGAGAATAGGATCATTTGGTTTTATTTATTTTATCATCAATTATTTGTAATATAGAAATATGAGAGAGGGAATAAAATGACTATCCCAAAATAAAGAAATATTGAGGATTTAATAATAAAATCAAATAAGATTTTATTTCGGAGTTTTTCGGTGTTTTATTTGAATTAGGAAAAATGCGTTTTTTTCAAAATTGCATTTAGGTCCCAAATAAATGTTCACCTTGTGAGGCTTGATTTTAGAAGCCCGTGAAAATTTATTTCGGAATTTTTGGAGTCCGTTTAGTATTTCTTTTTTCTTTTTTCTTCCGAGCAGAATATATATATATATATATATATATATATATATATATATATATATATATATATATATATATATATATATATATATATATATATATATATATATATATATAAACGCGCCACGCGCCGACTGGGCCAAGGCCCAGCCGACGGCCCAGTCCCCGCCGCCTGCCGTCTCCTTCTAGGAGACGAGCACGCCGCCGCCGCTGAGTCCAGCTCGGGCACGCCGCCCCGCCGCCTTGCCCCCTCCCCACGGCAGCACCCCCCTTCTCTTAAATACCGGACCCCGCCGCCCCTCACCTCACCCCACCCCGCCCCCGCCGCCCGCCAGCCGAGCCGCCCCGCCGCCTGCGCTGCTGCTGCCGCCGCCGCTGCCGCTGCCGCTGCCGAAACGCCCCGCCGCCCGCATAGCCGCCGCCGCTCCCGGAAGCCCCGCCCCGCCCGCCAGAATACCTCGCCGGAGGTATAGCCACCGCCGTTCGCCGTTCGGTTTTTTTAGAAACCGCCTCGGTTTTTTTTTCGAAACCGTAGATCGGTTTATTTCTCTGGTTTACTTAATTAGTGAACGTTCACCGATCCGTTCGTTTTAGCGAACGTGTACACCGGTTAGTTTCTGTTAACGAACGTCCGTTCGATTAACTGTTCGGCAGTTTTCTTTTCTCGGATTAAATCCGCGATTTTCTGATCGCGATTCCTAATCCGATTTTCGTTTTGGTTTAACTTTTCGCTCGTTTATCGGAATCAGGCGATTCAAGCGCCTAGAGTTTCGTCTCGAAACCCTCTATCCGTTTAACCAACTTAAACAAGATTTTGCTACTATAAAATTTGCCCTAGATTGAGATTACTAGAATGAAGTTATTTTCTTTCGCCGTTTAACTTTCGTTGCTTCGTTCGATTAGATTCTTTTGCCAACCGGAGTTCTTAAGTTGAACCTTCTGGTTAGATCTCTTATTTGAGTTTTACCTGTGCATTAGATGAGTACTTATTGTATGCTTGTTCGTTTGTCTGCCATAGAGTATCCGGAGTGCGCCGCCTATTACTTCGAATCGTTAGGTTTCCCAGATCATCAGCAAGGCAAGTAACACTTTGATCATACCTTTTCTACTACCCAGTTTTATTGCATTAGATCAATCCTCACACATTGCATGATTAGGATCTAATTAAATTGTGGGATGGGAAGTAGATGAGGTAGTACCTATTACCTGTTTATTTTCAAACCTTTGGAAGTTACTTCTACGTTTGCTTATTATGCCATGCTATGCTAGTAGACGTGGATTGGGTGAGTGATATCCATGACAGATGTGAGATTGATAATTAATGGTTTATCTAAGGTGGCAACTTAAACACACATCTGGGTGGATTGAGGCACCTGGGTATTCCAGGACTTGCCTGTTTTCTTTTGGACCGCCACCCAGGCTCAAAGGGATCATAAGACTATTCATACTAGACACTTCCATGTGCAGCCACAAGCTATTATGGGCTCTAGCATAGTTGACTAAGTTGTGCGAACTCTTACAGTGGTAGACTAGCAGATGTAGGGGATGTAGGTGGTACGGTCTACCCGATCGTAAGGTGCTAGTGCTTCTGAAAGACTATGTCTCGGTCATCCGTCTTCTCAAACACCATGTAGTGCGAGAAACTAAACGGAGGCAATCGAGTCTTGTGGGGAAAAGTGCGCAAACCTCTGCAGAGTGTAACAAACTAATCATGGTTAGCCGTGTCCCCAGTTATGGACAACTTGAGTATCTAGTACTTGGATTATCATGTGAATCTCAACATGTTACTCTAAATTAATTTTGTTGGGTTATGTTTTAATGATGATACTTAATTGGGATTGAGAATGCTGTCAACCATTCTCAATGTTTAACAACTACCATGATAGTTAAATAAATTTTATTCCTTTGAAGTAGGGAAAAATTGGCTTTACGCAAAAACTGTAACCATAGAGCTTTCCACCAGCCAAATATGCATATAGTATAGCTGTTGCATTCCATTACTCTCTATGTGTTACCTTGCCAGCATATTCCATGTGCTGACCCGTTTTCGGGCTGCAACGTTAATGTTGCAGACTTTTCAGACGACGATTAAGGAGTTTTAGGTCGTGGTTCTATACTCAGTGATGCCGTTGGAGTTGATGGACTCACTTATCTTCCAAGCCTTCCGCTGTTATCGTTATTAGATGGCCTTAAGCTATATTTATTGTAATTAGTTCTCTTATGAGACACTCGATGTAATAAGTGTGTGATTGCTACTCCGCTATAAATCCTCCAAGAACTGTTTGGTGTCAGCATTACTGATCCAGGGATGACACCGGAGCACAGAGATCAGACCATTTGAGGTCTGGTTGCTACAGAGATGGTATCAGAGCACATGCTGACTGTAGGACACGACCACTAAGTTACAGACCTAGATCACTCTCTTCTCTTCTGACTTCTCATCTTTTCTACTCTTTAGGATGGAGGATGCAAGGAACAAGTTCACACAACCGGATGAAGATGCACCCTTTGGACGCCACTTGAAGGAAGTCACTAGATACCTGAACATAGGAGTACCAAGCTTCACGGGAACCTACAACGCCACTTTACCTGAAGAAGAGCGCTGGACGATTCAAGTTCAAGTTCCAGGAAGGACGTTCATGCCAGTCACTGAGCCCATAGAGTTTTCATTTGATGCACCAACTTGGAGTCTAGGAAAGAGCATGGCAGCTCACATCGCCATGGGACGCATTGGAGAAGTCTACCGCAAGGATCTCAAAGATACTATCGACCAGATTTGTGGGCGCCGAGATGAGCACTGGGAGATGATCAGCACCAGGAAGGATAGATCAATCGCAGATTTTATCCAGGAGTTAAACCAGCACATTCGACGACAGGAGAACCAGATGTGTGCCGACATGATAGATTTGAAGAAGGCTAAGACTAGAATCAAGGAACTGGAGGAAGAACTCAAGGCTACACGTGAAGATTATGAAGAAGAAATTGAAGTATTGGTGGAGAAGAATAACGACCTGATCCAGAAGATTGGAATATTTATGGGAGGCCCGACGCAGTAGAGGAAGACGAAGAACCCAAGGAAATTAGCCCGGAAGACTACATCATCATCGACGGCACCGACTCGGAAGCAGATAGTAGCGATGAGGACTATGTTGATGAAGCTGGAGCAGATATTATGGAGTCAACGACCGAAGAATATTTCTAATAGATCACCTCACTAGTAGTAGTAGTCCACCATGTAAATATAGTAGTCCGAGCACTTTTGCGATAGTTAGATCGATTGTATGCCTTTGGTTGATTGATTGAAGTGAATTGTTTGCTTTTGCCTCATGTGCATAAGGGCAGTGTTTTCTCTTTAGACCCTCTCTATTCTTATATCTCATCTTTTCCAAACCCTCAGATGCCTCCGAGACGTGACCTCGGATTTGCCTTTCCACCGGAGCTCACCCAGTTGATCCAGCAGCAGAACACATTGATGCAGTTGCTAGTCCAGAATCAGAATTAGGGGAACAACAACAACAACAACCCATCACCACCACCACCACCTGTTGACCACTTAGCCCGTTTTCTTAGGCTGAATCCGCCAGTGTTTTCCAGTAGCACCGAGCCGATAGTAGCAGATGATTGGCTCCGCAAGGCAGCTAGGGAGTTGACCACAGCAGGATGCACAGATGCGGAGAAGGTGAAGTTTGCCACACATCAGTTAGGACCTGCAGCATCATGGTGGGAGAATTTCACAGCCACTTTCCCAGTAGACACTGTCACATGGGACTAGTTTCAGCAGGCTTTCCGTACTGCCCATGTTTCAGCAGGAGCTATGGCCATGAAGAAGCGTGAGTTTCGTAACTTGCGCCAAGGAGGACGGACAGTTGGCCAGTATGTGGAGGAGTTAGTAAGCTAGCACGTTATGCCCCAGATGACGTTGCTACAGATGTAGCTAAGCAGGAGAAGTTTCTAGAAGGACTGAATGATGAGTTGAGCATGCAGTTGATGGTAGCCACCTTCAACAACTATCAGGAGTTGGTAGATCATGCTCTTATGATTGAAGGGAAGCCACAGCAGATTGAGAACCGCAAGAGGAAGTATGGACAAGGAAAGTACAATTTAGGAGCTCAGCAGAAGCCACGTTTTACCCCTAGACCGGGAGGACATTTTCAGCATACCCATGGAGGAGGTAGCTCGCACAATCACAATGGCACTAAGAATGGTAATGCCAATGGAGGAAGCAACGGCCAGAACCGCACCAACCCATCAACCCCAGCCAAGAAGGACTTGAGCCAAGTCACTTGCTATAAGTGTTCAAAGCCAGGACACTATGCCAATGAATGTCCTGAAGGCCAAAATGGCAATGGAAGTTCTGGGAAGAAGCCGAACCCTTTCAACAGGGGACAGGTGAACCACGTTAGCGTGGAGGAGGTTGAAGCTCAACCCGATGCAGTAATAGGTAAGTTTTTGGTTAAGTCATTTACTGCACTCGTTCTTTTTGATACTGGTGCATCGCATTCATACATCTCAAGGGGATTTGTGGATAAGTATAACCTACCAACCCAAGCCCTTAGGTCACCCATGTTAGTAACCTCGTCCGGAGCAGAGTATGTGGCTAGTCTATGGTGTGATCGGTTACCATTAAGGATTGGTAACTATGTTTTTCCCTCAGACCTAATAGTATTGGAATCTCAAGGATTGGATGTGATATTAGGCATGGATTGGTTATCAAAGTATGAAGGGAATATTGAATGTGCTAGTAAGTCAATTTTGCTTACCACCCCAAAAGGGAGAAGGATTAAGTATGTATCCCGGCATGTACCAAAGAGGACACAAGTAAATTGCCTAACAGGAGTTGTGCAGGAGGAAGTAGCAGTGGTAAGAGATTTCCCTGAAGTATTTCCAGAAGAGTTGCCAGGCATGCCACCGGATAGAGATATTGAGTTTTTGATTGAGCTATTGCCAGGCACTGGGCCAATATCAAAGAGACCTTATAGGATGCCAACAAAGGATTTGGTGGAAATTAAGAAGCAGATTAAGGAGTTACTGGATAAGGGATATATTCGCCCAAGTTCTTCGCCTTGGGGATCGCCAGTACTTCTAGTGGAGAAGAAGGATGGATCGTTAAGGATGGTTGTTGATTATCGAGGATTGAACGAAGTAACGATCAAGAACAAGTACCCGCTACCAATGATCAACGATCTGTTTGATTGATTGCAAGGAGCTAAGGTATTTTCCAAGATCGATCTGCGATCTGGATACCACCAGTTGAAGATTCGAGAACAGGATATTCCGAAGACAGCTTTTACCACCAGGTATGGGCTGTATGAGTATACCGTTATGTCATTTGGTCTGACTAACGCCCCTGCCTATTTTATGAACATGATGAACAAAGTGTTTATGGAGTTTCTAGATAAGTTCATCATAGTGTTCATTGATGATATCCTGGTTTATTCGAAGAATGAAGAGGAACATAAGGAGCATTTGCGTTTGGTACTTGGAAAGCTCAGAGAACACCAATTATATGCCAAGTTCAGCAAATGTGAGTTTTGGTTGAAGGAAGTAGGATTCCTTGGACACATTATATCAGGAGAAGGTATATCAATAGATCCTGCTAAAGTTGAAACCGTGACCAAGTGGGAAGCCCCAACACCATTTAGAGAGATCCGGAGTTTTCTTGGACTCGCGGGATACTACCAGAGATTTATTGAGAATTTCTCAAGGATTCCGAAGCCTATGACTGAGTTGTTGAAGAAGGATACAAAGTTCATATGGACAGAGGAGTGTGAGGCTAGTTTCCAGGAGTTGAAGAAATGTTTGGTCACCTCACCAGTGTTGATTTTGCCAGACCAGACCAAAGATTATGAGGTGTACTACGACGCTTCACGTCGAGGACTTGGAGCAGTGCTTATGCAGGAAGGGAGAGTAGTTTCATATGCCTCAAGACAACTGAAGCCTCATGAATTAAATTATGCCACGCATGATTTGGAGTTAGCAGCCGTAGTGCATGCGTTGAAAACATGGAGACATTTTCTCATTGGTAATCATTGTGAGGTGTACACGGATCATAAGAGTTTGAAGTACATTTTCACCTAGAAGGAGTTGAATCTCAGACAAAGGAGATGGCTGGAGCTTATCAAGGATTATGATATGAAATTGCATTATCACCCCGGAAAGGCTAATGTAGTAGCGGACGCATTAAGCCGTAAGAGCCATGTCAATACATTAATGACGGGAGAAATACCCAAGGAGTTAGCAGAAAATCTTCGTGAACTATGTTTGGAAATAGTTCCGAGAGTCTATGTAGCAGCATTGGAGATTCAGTCAACTTTGATGGATAGAATCAAAGAAGCTCAGAAAACTGACAAAGAGATTGCCGCTATAAAGGAGAAACTAAGCAAAGGAAAGGCTAAGGGATTTCGTGGGGATGAGCACGATACCCTATGGTTTGAAGACCGTGTTTACGTGCCCAATGACCCGGCGATCAGGAAGTTGATTTTGCAAGAGGCACACGATTCACCGTATTCAATTCACCCAGGAAATACCAAGATGTATCTGGATTTAAAGGATATTTTCTGGTGGACCGAAATGAAGAAGGATATAGCGGAGTATGTAGCCGTTTGTGATGTATGTCAGAGAGTAAAGGCAGAGCATCAGAAGCTAGCAGGATTGTTACAACCATTGCCGATACCCGAATGGAAGTGGGATAAGCTAGGCATGGATTTTATCATGGGATTACCCATGACTCGTTCAGGCTATGACTCGATTTGTGTCGTAGTTGATCGATTGACGAAAGTAGCTCATTTCATCCCAGTATAGACCACTTACACCAGTGCTAAGTTGGCAAAGATATACATGACTAGAATAGTATGTCTGCATGGAGTTCCAAGGAGTATCATATCAGATAGAGGAACCCAGTTTACCTCAAAGTTCTGGAAGCAGTTGCATGAAACTTTGGGAACCAGGCTAGAATTCAGTAGAGCTTTTCATCCACAGACAGATGGACAGACCGAGAGAGTTAATCAGATTTTGGAGGATATGCTGAGAGCTTGTGCGCTAGATTATGGATCTAGTTGGGACGATAATTTGCCATATGCAGAGTTCTCTTACAACAACAGTTACCAAACCAGTTTAAATATGGCCCCTTTCGAAGCCTTGTACAGAAGGTGAAGTTGATTCGCGATAGGCTGAAGGTAGCCCAGTCCAGACAAAAGAGTTATGCAGATTCTAAACGCAAGGAGACAGTTTACGAAGTCGGAGATAGAGTTTATCTTCGAGTATCTCCACTTCGGGGAACAAAGCATTTTGGAGTCAAAGGGAAGTTAGCACCACGATTTGTAGGACCATATCGAGTATTGGAACGTATGGGGGAAGTAGCCTACAAGTTGGAATTGCCCGAAGGATTGTCAGGAGTTCATGATGTGTTCCACGTTTCTCAGCTAAAGAAATGTCACGCGGAGATGGCTGATATACCGTTGAGAGATATAGTGCCTTTGGAAACTAATCAGTTGGATAAAGATTTGACCTACGAGGAGAAGCCAGTTAAGATCCTCGAGTTTGCCAACCGAGTTACTCGCAGCAAGGTTATCAAGTTTTGCAAAGTCCAGTGGAGTCACCACTCAGAGGATGAAGCCACCTGGGAGTGAGAGGAAGATTTGTTCAAGGACCACCCTCACCTATTTTCTAGCCAACCCGAATCTCGAGGGCGAGATTCATCTTAAGGGGGGTAGGTTTGTAACATCCCAAATTTTCAATTTGGAATGTTATACATTAGATCATCATTGCATATCATATTTCTTTTGCATTTTGGTTGATCCTAGAAATTCTACGCAACTCAATCACCCATGGAGCGAGTTGGGAATTTCGATATTTTCATATTTGAGTTCTCTCAAATTTTGAGAATAGGATCATTTGGTTTTATTTATTTTATCATCAATTATTTCTAATATAGAAATATGAGAGAGGGAATAAAATGACTTTCCCAAAATAAAGAAATATTGAGGATTTAATAATAAAATCAAATAAGATTTTATTTCGGAGTTTTTCGGTGTCTTATTTGAATTAGGAAAAATGCGTTTTTTTCAAAATTGCATTTAGGTTCCAAATAAATGTTCACCTTGTGAGGCTTGATTTTGGAAGCCCGTGAAAATTTATTTCGGAATTTTTGGAGTCCGTTTAGTATTTCTTTTTTCTTCCGAGCGGAATATATATATATATATATATATATATATATATATATATATATATATATATATATATATATAAACGCACCGCGCACCGACTGGGCCAATGCCCAGCCGACGGCCCACTCCCCGCCGCCGCCGAGTTCGGCTCGGGCATGCCGCCCCGCCGCCTTGCCCCCTCCCCAAGGCAGCACCCCCCTTCTCTTAAATACCGGACCCCGCCGCCCCTCACCTCACCCCACCCCGCCCCCGCCGCCCGCCAGCCGAGCCGCCCCGCCGCCTGCGCTGCTGCCGCCGCCGCCGCACGCCTCACGCTGCCGCTGCCGTGCCGCTGCCGCTGCCGAAACGCCCCGCCGCCCGCATAGCCGCCGCCGCCGCCCCGCCCGCCGGAATACCTCGCCGGAGGTATAGCCACCGCCGTTCGCCGTTCGGTTTTTTTAAGAAACTGCCTCGGTTTTTTTTCGAAACCCTAGATCGGTTTATTTCTCTGGTTTACTTAAATAGTGAACGTTCACCGATCCATTCGTTTTAGCGAACGGGTTCACCGGTTAGTTTCTGTTAACGAACGTCCGATCGATTAACTGTTCGTCAGTTTTCTTTTCTCGGATTAAATCCGTGATTTTCTGATCGCGATTCCTAATCCGATTTTCGTTTTAGTTTAACTTTTCGCTCGTTTATCGGAATCAGGCGATTCAAGTGACTAGAGTTTCGTCTCGAAACCCTCTATTCGTTTAACCAACTTAAACAAGATTTTGCTACTATAAAATTTGCCCTAGATCGAGATTACTAGAACGAAGTTGTTTTCTTTCGCCGTTTGACTTTCGTTGCTTCGTTCGATAAGATTCTTTTGCGAACTGGAGTTCTTAAGTTGAACCTTCTGGTTAGATCTCTTATTTGAGTTCTACCTATGCATTAGATGAGTACTTATTGTATGCTTGTTCGTTTGTCTGCCATAGAGTATCCGGAGTGTGCCACCTATTACTTCGAATCGTTAGGTTTCCCAGATCATCAGCAAGGCAAGTAACACTTTGATCATACCTTTTCTACTACCCAGTTTTATTGCATTAGATCAATCCTCACACATTGCATGATTAGGATCTAATTAAATTGTGGGATGGGAAGTAGATGAGGTAGTACCTATTACCTATTTATTTTCAAACCTTTGGGAGTTACTTCTACGTTTGCTTATTATGCCATGCTATGATAGTAGACGTGGATTGGGTGAGTGATATCCATGACAGATGTGAGATTGATAATTAATGGTTTATCTAAGGTGGCAACTTAAACACACATCTGGGTGGATTGAGGCACCTGGGTATTCCAGGACTTGCCTGTTTTCTTTTGGACCGCCACCCAGGCTCAAAGGGATCATAAGACTATTCATACTAGACACTTCCGTGTGCAGCCACAAGCTATTATGGGCTCTAGCATAGTTGACTAAGTTGTGCGAACTCTTATAGTGGTAGACTAGCAGATGTAGGGGATGTAGGTGGTACGGTCTACCCGATCGTAAGGTGCTAGTGCTTCTGAAAGACTATGTCTCGGTCATCCGTCTTCTCAAACACCATGTAGTGCGAGAAACTAAACGGAGGCGATCGAGTCTTGTGGGGAAAAGTGCGCAAACCTCTGCAGAGTGTAACAAACTAATCATGGTTAGCCGTGTCCCCGGTTATGGACAACTTGAGTATCTAGTACTTGGATTATCATGTGAATCTCAACATGTTACTCTAAATTAATTTTGTTGGGTTATGTTTTAATGATGATACTTAATTGGGATTGAGAATGCTGTCAACCATTCTCATTGTTTAACAACTATCATGATAGTTAAATAAATTTTATTCCTTTGAAGTAGGGAAAAATTGGCTTTACGCAAAAATTGTAACCATAGAGCTTTCCACCAGCCAAATATGCATATAGTATAGCTGTTGCATTCCATTACTCTCTATGTGTTACCTTGCCAGCATATTCCATGTGCTGACCCGTTTTCGGGCTGCAACATTAATGTTGCAGACTTTTCAAACGACGATTAAGGAGTTTTAGGTCATGGTTCTATACTTAGTGATGCCGTTGGAGTTGATGGACTCACTTATCTTCCAAGCCTTCCGCTGTTATCGTTATTAGATGGCCTTAAGCCATATTTATTGTAATAAGTTCTCTTATGAGACACTCGATGTAATAAGTGTGTGATTGCTACTCTGCTATAAATCCTCCGAGAACTGTGTGGTGTCAGCATTACTGATCCAGGGATGACACCGGAGCACAGAGATCAGACCGTTTGAGGTATGGTCGCTACATATTCACACCAAGAAGGATGAAGAAGGAAATTTGATTTATCCAAAACATACCACTTGACAGTGTCGACTCCTGATCCAGCAATTCCGGGAGAAGCAACCCAATGAGAAGGAAAAGGAGTTGGACAAGGATGAGGATAAGGAAGAATATGACGATGGTTTTCCCAACGTCAATTCCACTCTGATGATTTTTGCTGATGTTGAGAGCAAAATTCGATTGAAAGTTATCAACAGAGAAGTAAACATTGTTGCTCCGGCAACACCCAGTTATTTGAAGTGGTCTCAGACTGCCATCACATTTGAACAGTCTGATCACCCAGTGCGTATAGCCACCCCTGGGAGGCAAGCATTGGTGGTCGACCCAGTTGTTGAAGGCACTTAACTGACCAAAGTGCTAATGGACGGTGGTAGCGGCCTGAATATCCTTTATGCTGAAACCTTGAAGGGAATGGGCATTCCGTTGTCCAAGCTTAGTGAAAGCAATATGAGTTTCCATGGCGTTATACCTGGCAAGAAAGCCGAATCACTCGGCCAGATCGCCCTTGATGTGGTTTTCGGTGATTCCAAGAATTACCGCAAGGAAAAGTTGACATTTGAAGTAGTGGATTTCCAGAGTGCTTATCATGCTCTTTTGGGTACGTGATACGTCTCCAACGTATCTATAATTTATGAAGTATTCATGCTATTATATTATCCATCTTGGATGTTTATTGGGCTTTACTATGCATTTTTATATTACTTTTGGGACTAACCTATTGACCCAGAGCCCAGTGCCAGTTTCTGTTTTTTCCCTTGTTTCAGTGTTTCGCGGAAAAGGAATATCAAACGAAGTCCAAACGGAATGAAACCTTCGGAAAAGTTATTTTTGGAAGGAAAGCAATACAGGAGACTTGGAGTGCATGTCGGGAAAGAAATGAGGGAGGCACGAGGTAGGGGGCGCGCCCTCCACCCTCGTGGGCCCCTCGTGCCCCCCTTGACGTATTTCTTCCACCTACACTACAAAAAATACACTTCCGTGATGATACGTGTTTGTCACAGTAGGTCGCATTTTTTGTCATGCATGTACATCCATGACAAATTTATGAGAGAATCAAGATAGTCATACATGCGCTGTCGTAGAAGTGTTCCATGCCATTACCAAAATTATCATCACAGAAGTGTCCACTTCCATGACGATAAATCGCGTGTCACAGAAGTACTTTCGTCAAGGGTGACCGACATGTGGCATCCACCGTAACGGAACACCGTTAAGCTATCGGGTCAGTTTTGGATCCGATAACCCGTTAACAGCCCCGACCAATGGGGATTTTCCACGTGTAAAATCGTCATTGGCTAGAGGAAACACGTGTCGGCTCATCATTGGGACAGATGTCATCCACTCACCGGACAGAAGGCGCCTATGATACGTCGACACGTGGCACGGCCCAACAGTGGCCCATTCCTGTGAAAAGGCCGGCCCGTTTGACTTGGTCAAAAGCTGGCGGGCTGACCCATGGAAAGCCTGTTAACGACCTGTTTGCATATAGCCCATTTACAACCCGCTAACCCAAGGCCCGTTACGCACTATCCGAATTAGGCCCAGTAGCGTCATCTGGGCCATCCAATATGATTCCAGTCCGTTTTCACTTCTGGCCCATGTATAGCCCATGACGTCTTTCGGCCCATATGAGGCCCTTTGTAACTCTTGGCCCATTAGCGGCCCGTGCTGAAACTGGCTCGTAATGAACAGTGTATTACTTTACACCCATTAACGGCCCGTGGTGAAACTGGCCCGTAATGAACAGTGTATCACTTTATACCCATTAACGGCCCGTTATTCCGTTGGGCCGTTTCCAGCCCAAGTTAACTTTCGGCCTTCTGAGGGCCCATTTATTCTTGGGCTCATTTGCAGCATTCAGTTACTTACGGCCCGTTACAGCCAAATTCAGCCCGTCGTTACAGTCAGCCCGTTTGTGGACCGTTAGTCTGTTGGGCCATTTTCCTAGCATCACCAAATACGGCCTATTAATGGCCCGTTATGGTCAGCCCATAAAACGTATGATTTCCATTAAAGGCCTATCTATGGCCCATTAAAGGCCCGTACAAGACCTATAAATGAGTCGGCGGCCCATGGATCCTACGAGATGTAGAAGGCCCATGGATCCTACGAGACGTAGAAGGCCCATGGATCCTACGAGACATAGAAGGCCCATGGATCCGACGGCCCGTGAAGGGCCATGGTCGGGCGAGCGGGCCCCCGTTTGAACGATATAGCATATTCAAAGAATTATCCTACTCAATACTATCACCTCTAAAAAGCATACACTATACAACAAAGAGATCAAGGCATAGAAAGGTAGAATAATCCTACACTATACCATAAAGAAATTACAGCCGATTATACCCACTGGGCATTATGGTTCGGCACAGGTGATAATAAACCATACACAAACAGCAAATTACATACACTGGGCAAATACAGCTCATACATCATGGACGCGCATCAACTTAGCTCCATTTGAACTATAATCTCTTTAGAAAATAGGATTGGCCGGATTCAGATAGCACAAATTTCAGTCTGCAAAATCTCCAATTCCTTCATGGTTACCTTAGTGTCTTGTTTCATTTTTTGACTCCTGCATCTAATACCTGCATGTCCAATTGATTATACGTTGACAATCATGTACACGTTGTCCTGCCACCTCTAGTTGATGCTCGAGAACATCAGCACATTCCAATTCCAATCCATAATCATTCGGTAACGGCCATGCCGCACTGCTCACAGATCTTTGTGTTGATGTCACTTCATCCTGAAATGTTTCTGTAAGTACACATGACTAGGGAAAAAATATAGTTACAACAGTGAAGCGAACAAGACACTATTTTGTACTACATGGCAAAACAGGACTAACAATAATGTTACACATCACTTCCAAAAAAATGTTACACGTCATGAAGCATAAGCAGGTGATATTTTAAAAATTATAAAAAAGATAGTCTGTGCAGCCTGCATAAAGAAATCCCTCTTAGCTCACCAGAGGAGCATGATGTTGGGTCCCAATCGAAAACACAGACAAGTTACAAATTTAGACAGCACGTTGCGTATAAGTAAGCAAGCAGTTGGCCATTCTGTGCCTCAATTAAAGTCTTAGGGAGCATAATGAACATCAGAGGGTTTCATACAAACATACTACAGCAGGCAAAATTATGCAATCATTAGCGTAGTATAAACTAGATTGTGAGCCTCATGCAATAATAGTTGGTTAATAGACTTCAAAGCTTCAGGCACACTTCGGCAGAGTAATTAAATGGTAAGGCCTTTAATTATGTCAACTAAAAGTGATACAAGTACCGAACATCAGGCATGATTATTTGGGCATCTCATTAACTAAGGACAAATAAAGCAATTGAAAAGAGAAAATTAACTATGCCTGAAACAAACAAGGAATTGAACTGTTGAGTTGCATACAGTGACTTACCTTAGCAGGTTGAAGAGGCTCAGCTCTTCTCCTACTTCTCTTGCAAGGCTCCTTCCTAACATCTTGTACTTGGAAATCCTCAATCTTATCTCCATTGCACCCCCTCTGCAAGGTGACACAAACTAGTTACTCGTCTCCTTGGAAGATAAATATGCATACTTTCCAGTCTGTGAACACAAAAGAATGAGATTATAACAAAACTACACCACATAATGAAACATGCCGCATCTCTTGCACTTGCACACAATGAAATGAGCATTTACTATGTCTGCACTATGTAAAAACTAGGCATACCTTCGAACTGGATCTCCAGGTACTCTTGGAGAGCCTACTGTAGTGTACAGCCAAACCTTTATGTCACCTATGAGTTAGACAAGGCCCCACTACAACAGCCCTTAGTGTTTAAATCGTTGACAAGCCATGTTAGAGTGTTAGGTCAAGAACAACAAGTAATCAAAGCAAACAGTCCTAGTATGGCTGGCTGATGCAAACAAGCAATAGAACAGATGTGTGAGCAAATCTTACATATCAAGAAAAGAAGCAAAGAAGGAGGCTTAAAGACCATCACTTGACTGACTAGATTTAAGGGGCATTTAAACATCATGTGCAACGTATGAACTAACATAAACATTGCATATTCCAGATTCTACAATGGAATGTACATGTATTAGGTTATGCCATGTATGATGATGCCTAAATGTACAGATAGCAGGCACGAGTGATTCATCATTGCACGCACAATTGAATTGCAGGTTAAGGGCCAGTTTGATTCCGCCTTTTCAGGGCATATTGTCAAAATAGGCCATAAAAGATGTAAAGAAGTCATTTTTAAGTTATGGGCTTGGGCTTAACTAATTTCGCATTAGAGGGGGGGGGGTGTTTCGGGTAGAACCTCACTAAAAATTGAAGGGAATGGGAATAGTGAAATGACTATGTTGTCTGCCTATATTACACTCAAAATGAAACTACTGACGCCCGTGTCACACCTGACCCTCAAGTAAAAACAAACACGCAAGAATTCATTGCCCTGCCCGCTTGCATCTCCTCTCCCATTTCCCTCTACCTCGATCCTCTGCCTGCAGCACTAGGGTTCCTCCAGCGAGTCGTCGCCACTGGTCCCATCTGGTCTAGTCCTTGATGATGCTATGTCCAGCTAGGCTACATGGCCGGCGGTTAGGGGCAAATCTCCCTGGCTGATCCTCCCTCCGGCGCCGCCCCTCATTCTCATGGTCTCCAGCAGCTGCTCCACTGTGGTTCGTCCAATGCACTACTCCAGCGGGCGCTGCACAACTACGGCTGATGACACACTGCGGCAGAAGGCACCTTATTCCCCCTCCCCTCCTCCCAGGCCATGGCCTTGAGGTGCTGTTGAAGGATGAGCTCATCCAACAAGGAGAGGATCTCCTCTGATTTTTTGCCAAATTTTCATTCTGATCCACTATACGATGAATTGCTATGAGCTGCTTCTGCTGCTGCTATATGATGCATTGCTATGAGCTGCTCCTGCTGCTGCTATATGATGAATTGCTATGAGTTGCTGCTGCTGTATGATGAGTTGCTATGAGCTGCTGCTGCTATATGATGAATTGCTATGGGCTGCTGCTACTGCTATATGATGAGTTGCTACAAGTTGCTCCTACTGCTGCTATATGATGAATTGCTATGAGTTGCTCCTGTTCCTGCTGCTGCTATATGATGAATTGCTATGAGCTTCTCCCGCTGCTGCTATATGATGAATTGCTATGAGCCGCTCCTGCTACTGGTATATGATGAATTGCCGACTGCTGCTGCTGTATGATGAGTTGCTATGAGCTGCTGCTGCTATATGATGCTTTCAGGTGGTGCTGCTATACGATAATAACTAGCCACTTGGACCATCGAATTTCAATAAATAATTGTTCTTCATTTAAATGTGGGTCATGCGTTCTTCGTTTAAATTAGGCAATGGGATCTCTATGGAAAACATTGACCAAAGTAGATTGTGCCAAGTAGATGGTATCTTTGTATTTGCATTTTGAGCAAATAGTGATGGTCTGTTTTCCTATCATATTAATTACTGCACTGGGTTCAATTTGTGATGTTTGCAAGTCAAATTAATTTCCATATGGGCAGCAAAATGAAAAAAATATAATGCAATCTAGACTTTCCACTGATCATACCAAAGATAAGCTGAAAACACAATGAAAAGAACTGGTTGGCTTATTACATGGAGCTTATATTCACAGGTGCTTATTTTCTTAGGATAACTCGTAATAACTGTCCCTAAGAAACTTGGCTAATAGAACTGGCATACAAATAACATGTCATGATGATTGCAATGGAGGAGTGACGTACCATAGCACACTGTATAGGCTCACCGCTGCCTCTCCTTTTTTGCCGATGTTCCATGAAATTGCCACATACATCTTGTACTTTTTCATTGTGTAACCCTATCTGCAAGTTGACACGGCTAATTTCAGACATCTCTACATGATACAACATTGCATATCCCTTGCGCATATTTAAACCACCAATTAACGATTGTGTGCGTACCATAAACTAGCCATGACTCTGTATGCTGGACTAGCAGGCACTCTAAGGGAGCCTAATGTAGTGGACTGGAATTCCTACATGCCACCTACGATTTTGTGTAATGTACTGCCCCTGTTCCTAAATATATGTCTTTGTAGAGATTCCAGTATGGACCACATACAGATGTATATAGATGCATTTTCGAGTGTAGATTCACTCATTTTGCTCCGTATGTAGCCTATAGTGGAATCTCTAGAAAGACTTATATTTAGGAACGGGGGTACGAGGTAGTATCATGTATGACATCTACATATCTAATTTAGCAGCCAATAGTATAAATCATTGTCTGCACATAGGGATTACTGGTCAAAATCCTAGCAAAGCACGCTGGCAGGCACAGAACAATACAAGAGAGAGAGAGACGTGCTTACAAGATCATAGCAATGCCTCAGTCCAGGACCTTGGTTGGACAAGCTGTTAGATCCAGAAGAAACATCGTCCTTGTAGTTTTTGCCAGTTGCATAACAGGTAACAGCGACCGATTAGTATATTTGAAGTACATCGGGCAGGTGATGCTGGATGGGTTTAAAGGTGACAAGTACCTAGGCCGTGGCGGGTGCTTGGCATCTCTCCAGACGGTGGAAATCAGGTTAGAAACGTCGAGGGTGATGACGCTGCGCTGGCTGTCGGGGTCCGGTAAGGAGATCTAGAACCGTTGAGTAGGGTGTTTGTGGAGCGGCTCCGGTAGGGTGGACTAAGGTGTGGGCGAAGCGGATCTGTGGCCATGGACGAGGGCGTAGGTGAAGCCCTTTGGGAAAGGGCGCTACTGATATTATTTGCAGCGCTGTTTGCTGGGACGCGCTACTGACAATGCGGCGCTACTGCTAAATTTCCCCCCTCGCTACTACTAGTTTATTTATTAGTTTTTTTCCTGCATATTTGTATTGTATTTGTTTTGTATTTGAATAGGCTTTATACAATAATCTTTAGCATATCATACACATACAAATGTAATCATAGCATATACATACAATTAGTCTCATCAAATCATGTCATCATCATAATCATCATCCAACACAAAGTGGTCTCTCGTCATCATCTCGAAAATGGCGATACAAGTCTCGAACGATATGCAAATACATCGTCATCCATCTAAACAATGATATACGCGAGAAGAGCTATCACTTTGAGAACATGAGTTCGTATCCCTCTTTCGCATTAGCGTGAACCTCTAAACTAACTACTGCCTGTCGCTCGGAAACCGGAAGGGCCTGACACTCCAGCCACTTGTCGTATATATACTCCTAGCATAGCACTTCTTCGCCATCTATGATCTATGCACCTGCATCATCACATGAGTCGATGATATGCAACATATATAGTTGAGCAACAGAAAGAGACAGACTTGGCAAAAATAAAAACAACATATCATAAGCATAAATAACAAAGTTCATCGTACCCCAAAATGCCCTAACTAGAGTGATTTTCGCTAGTCGAGGAGGAGGATGGTTTAATTACATCACAAATAAAGTTTCACCGTGCATAACTCAAAGTTTTGTCATACAGAAAGTATGGACTAAACGAACACATTGTCATATATCGACAATCACTCCAACATGTCGTTCCATCCATCCAAGTCAGGGAGATAGTCCCCGAGCCTAGTGAAAGGCTTCAGGTCAAGACGCTGAGAGGCTATCCATGTTCGGACGTCTTCCCGTGACATTTGTCCTTCTCCGTAGAACATCCGTGTTTTTCCGACGACCTCCTTCATGCTGATTTGGGCAAGTTCGCGTTGGATGTTATAGAACTCAGCTCGAAGTCGATGATCCTCGATATCTCCTATGTCCTTTGCCCATTGCAGAATATGGGCATCGCCGGATCTAGGTGACATGCGAAGGTTCTCGTGATCCCGTCTGTACTCTAGCATGTGGTGTAGGACATAGAATCCATCATTAAGAGAATCGTTCGGTTGCTGGATGCAGCAGAAGTCGGTCTTATGGCCGAAGGCGACCCTGCCGCCCCTTCTCTTCTTGTCCCTGACCTCTCCACCCCTTGCTTGGTAGTAAAACATAGCACTGTCGAGAACATCCTTGATGTGGGTGTAATCCTTTTTGTGAATGTTCTTCGACGAGTCCAAGTAAAGAGCGTGGGAGAATCGGGGGTAGAGGATGATGAGGACGGCGCGCCCGCCGCTGCGCAAAATAAGTCCTCAAATTAATTAGCCTCCACCGTGCAAATGAATAATTGAAATCGAAGGAAGGATAGCAGCGCGGATGACTTACATGGGATGATAAGGCACGAGAATCGCCTCCTTGTCCTTATTGGCGAGAATGAAATTGACGATGTAATCCCTCGCGTATTCACGGTGATTTGCGCGGACTCCCAAGAAGCCCTCGTGCATGTAGTATGGGTCAGCGACACAGATATGAGATATCTGCTCAACCCCGATGATGTAGTTCATGTGCAAGGCATAAAGGCGGACAAACGTAAAATCCAGCTTCTTCACGTGAAACATGTCGAATATGTAATCGAATCGGAGGAAGAACTTATCCGCGGGGAAGCTGTCGACGTACGACATTTGCCGTGGAACGTTAACCACGTAGAGTGGGTATCCTGGATCTTTCAAGGCGATGAGGTCTTTCTCTACCCGCAACACATCGTCATGAAGTCTCTTTAGATCGCCGAATCTGGCCCGTAGCGCTATTGCAGGTAGGATTGGTTGACCGAGGATATGCCATTTATCCGCACCGGGGATATCTATACGGTCCTGAAGCCGAGGCTACTGAGGCGGCTGGATCATAGAAACAACATTTTTGCCTTTCCTCGCTCTCTTCCTAAACTTCTTTACTACCGGAAGGTCGTCCATAATATGTTGAGACGACAATTCAGGCACTGACTCATGACGCTCAAACCCTGAGGAGGCGCCAGTATAGACATACTGTTCAGCAGTGCCATCGTCGTCCTCATCCTCATCCATGGTGACGTCATTAGCGACTAATGGAGCCTCCTCCTTACCCCGTCCGCTATCACCCAACCTGACACCCGACGATAATTGGGTAGGTGGGGTGTTGATGTTCATACCTTGCTGAGGCTGCGTGCTCGTGGGTGTGCTCCTGGCCGCCTCCAGACGAAGCAGACTCTTTAGCCACAACAGGACCCACCCAGCATTGCAACAATCACCAAGCCGCTGTGGTGTCTCGTCGTCATCCCCCAGTAGTACTGGAGGAGGCAAATTCTCGTGGCCCGGTTTGACACTGGCCACGGAAACCTTGAAGACGTTCGGGGGGATCGGCCGGCTGTGGAACAATGGTTCCTTCGGCTCCATTATCGTCGCCTTCCCCACGTCCACCTTCTGGTCGCCGATGGTGTACAATATGGTGCACAGGGTTTCTTCGGCCTGCAAAGAAAAGTCTGCGATGTGAGACATCCGAAAGGCAACGAAAACGGGAGATTATACATTTATATTGAAGGGGGCCGGTGTGACAGATACCGTGAGGGCGTCGAGCTCAGCCAAAGACGAAGCACCGCCTAGCACGTCTGATGCGGGAGCCGGTGCTGGAGCCGGTGCGGGAGCAGGTGAAGCCGCAGGTGCTGGTGCAACGCTAGTCGAGCTGCTCCCCGCCAAGAAGTCAGCAAGGGGAAAGTCCGCTGCATATTTTTTTGGATTTTGCCTGGTCCAATTGAAAACGGCCAGAACCAAGGTAGTAGAAATATCTAAAGCCACCTGTTTTGCGGCAGCTACCGCTGTTGTGACTGTCTCAGTTGATTTCTTCTCAACCGCAATCTCAACCCTCTTGTCGATGTTTTCTTCATTTAACCTCCATCTTTCCTTTCTCTCCTCCGTGGTCTCATGGTAGTACTTCTTCCATGTGGTGCCGTCTCTGACACCGTGCACGCGTCCATACAACGGTTGAGTATCCACCGGTTGTTGTCTCAATATGTTCAACGCCTGTTTGAATGGAGTGTCCCACTTGGGCCTCGCCAATGCCTCAGACAGCGAGTCGCTTTCGGCCGCAATCCTATGCCGCTCTCTGTGCAAAAGGCACAACGATCGTTTACAAATATGACTAACGTGTGCAGTCGAATTGATTAGAAACTAAAATTACCAGCAGTCTCATGAACTCCGTCATGACCGGTGTTGTCGCGTAAACCTTTTTCACTGGGTCCCAACGGTGCCGGGCCCTGAGGACGTCACGCTCCTGCAGGACGGTGAACTCCGCCAAGGGGTCTGGGATGCCCAGACTCGCGGCTTTCGCGTCCTCCTTGGCCCATTTGGACCTCTTTCCGCCGTAACCACGGCTTCCGAGGTGGTGGCTCCCAATGTTCCTCTCTTGAAGCCCCTTCATGTACTTAGACTTTTTTTTGGCATCTTCGGCCTCGCAATCCTCCTTGAATATTTGAAACCGCTCTTCCGTGATTGTCGGATTATCCTTTACAATCTCGGAGTAGGGTTCCTTCTTGTCGATGATCCTTGCTTTCACTCAATTTTTCCAGGCGGCCAACGCGTCGCTAAACTTGGTCATGGCATGTTTGTTTATCTTCTTCATTGCCCGGTCCTCATCTGGATCTTTATAATCCTTCTCATTCCGGCCCGGGAACAAGAATATCTGGTGAAACTTCTTTAGGAGGGAGCTCCTCATATTTTCTATCTTCTGTAGTTTCTCATTGTTGATGGTGGTGGTTGTCCGTACGATGCAGCCTATTTGATTGCCGTAGCATCGACGCGCTTCCTCGGGCGCCGTTGGCTCAAAATTGCCGTCGTCCACCTCCGTGACCACCACTCTAGTAGTCCTGAGTTTGTTAGGAACACGTTGCCTCTTTGCTTTCGGTTGTACACTGGCTCCGCTCCCCGAGGCAGCGCCGGTCTCAGTCTCAGCGCCGGTCTTGATGCCTGTCTGAGTCTGAGCGTCGGTCTCAGTCTCAGCACCGGTCTACGTGTCGGTCTCAGTCCCTGATGCCACCGGTGGGCCCAGCATAACATCGGTTGATCATCGGTAAGGCTAAAAAATTCGTCTGCCGGCCGGTAGGCGTTGTCGCAATCACCAGAACCCTGTCCTTCATCGTTGCTAGCCATGTTTCCTATGATTAAATCTAGTCAATTAATTCTAGACCTAATAAAATGAATAATGACATAAAAAAGGCCTATTGTTTTGCAGGAACGTTGACTCCTTCCTGGTGCGGCAAATCACACGGGCACTCGATATGTCCTAGTTTGTAGCACAAGTCATGCCGAAATTCACGGAAAATTTCGGCATGACCTTTGCTAAAAAGTGGACAAATCGAGAACCTAAAATTTGCCGGAACGGAAATGAATCAACATTCCCGCAAAATATATATAGGCCACTCAGCTTCATTGAAACAACAAAGCCACTTGGGCACAAACAACATGACCACTTCAATGAAAAGATATAATCAACAATAAAATTCTAGGAAGGGATCATCTTTAAAATAAAACTTGCCTAAATAACCTAGATAATTAACCTAATCAAACTAGTTAACCTGACTAGTTCTCTGTCAAAGCCCTAACTAAATGTTTGCACTAACCTAGGTAATTAACCTAATTAAACTAGTTAACCTAACTACTTCTCTGTCAAAGCCCTAACTAAATTTTTTCCCTAACCTAGATAATTAACATAATTAAACTAGCTAACCTATGCATGAGAGAGAGGAGGGGTGGGGGCTTACAGAGGATGGCTTCGGTGGTGGCGAGGGAGGCAGTGGTGGCGAGGGAGGCAGGGGCGTCTCCGGTGACAGCGAGGGAGGCAGTTCTGGCGAGGGAGGATCCGGTGGCGTCGACGGCGGCTCCGGTGGCATTGATGAGGCCCCGCGGCTCCGTGGCGTAGGGGGCGGCTCCAATGGCGTCGACGGCGCACGGCTCTGGTGGCTTCGGGGGCGTCGACGTCGGCAGGAGACGGCGGCGAAGTGGGGTGACGATGAATCGGGGAGACGGCAGCGGGGTGGGTCGAGAGATTTGGGGGGCAAGTGGTGCCGAGGGGGAAACGGTTTTTTGGTTAAGTCAAAACTAGCGGTAGCGCATTTCGCAGAATGTGCTATAGCTAAGGTAGCTATAGCGCTTTTTCCAAAACGTGCTACTGCTATACATATGTAAGTTTCTCTCTTTTTTATTTCCTTTTCTGTTTCTATAGCGGGGGTCCTCGAAACGCGCTGCAGCTGCGTTAGCTACAACGCCTCTTACTAACACACGCTACAGCTAAGCCTTTCTCTGTTTTTTCGCTTTTTCATTTATTTTGCTTTACATTTTATTTTTTTTCTTTCTCCTTTTTCTGTTTCTTTCATTTTCATTTACTTTTCTATTTGTTTTTCATTATTAGCAGTAGCGCTATTACAGGGAAACGCACTGCTACTCATGCCCTAGCGGTAGCGTGCTTCCTGCAAGGCCGCTACTGCTATGCGTAGCCCATCGTTCCAGCAATGGGAATATTAGTAGTAGCACTTTTACGGGCACACGCGCTACTGCTAGAATCGTATATGCAACGCGGTCTATTCTGAACCGCTACTGCTATCTAGCACTAGCGCCCTTTTTTAACCCGCGATGTTGCTAAATTTCTATGTATAAGTTTTTCCCTAGTAGTGATGGTATATGCAAAGCTACTCCGGTAGGGTTGATGATGGTGTCGGCGAAGCGGCTCCGGTAGGGTTGAGGAAGGTGTCGGCGAAGAGGATCAGAGGCCGTCGATGGGGGCGTCAGTGGGGCGGCTCCGGGGGGTGTGGACGAAGCGTCTCCGGTGGGGAGTACGAATGAGCCGCTGCAGATGTGCGGCGGTTGACGAGAGTACCGGCGAAGCAGATCCGGCGCCGTGGACAAGGCCGACACTGAATGGGCTGTGGTACAATGGTGGATGAGCAGTCTACTTGTTTCTAGGGGAGGTGGGAGGGGTAGATGCGGCCGGAGAAGCAGATCCGGCGAGGTGGACGCCGCTAGCAGTGAATGGGCTATGGTATGCTGGTGGATGAGCAGTCTTGGGTTTCGAGAGGGGAGGGGAGAAAGGGCGATGAAGTACGGACGGCGTGATGTAAGATGCTCTGGTGCTGTGGAGTTAGTCATTTTTGCGGAAGGGGGAGAGGAAATGGGGGTGCCGTGTAGTGGGGGAACCGGAAGTTACCAAAGCAGCCCCGACCATGTAGATGAGGGCGGTATTGTAACTGTTGGTCTCCGTGCACCAAGGACAAAAGGGGGATTTCGCATGCTAAAGACTAAGGTGGCAGAAATTTTAGAGGGAGGCGGGAGATTTTGCCGCCCGCGGGATCGTTCGTATCCAGTTTCAACTAATTTTGGACCGTGCTAGTGGGAAGGTCATGCTAGACTGTGTACACGGGGCACGCATCAGCAGTTAATAACTAGTGTGAAGTCCACCCCAGAAAAAAAGACAATAACTCGGGATGATGCGCCGATAACTTGGACGTTCACACGGGCGGGGCCAATCGTATGGGTATAGTGGCGCGTTCACAAAAAAGGGATCAAACGCTCAGCCTATGTATTTCTCGTGTAAATAGATAATTTAGTGACATTGGTTATTTACTTTAAACATAATGCATTGACGTGTTAGTGTAGAGGCGCACAAAAAGAAATGAATATTGTAGTCAGCTACTTAAAAGTGTTACCTCATATGATTACGTAGCCTCCATTTCATAAATTGCGTACCCATTGAATTCATATATGAATATTACATATATTACCTCAAAATAGAAACTTAAATCATCCAAGACTAATGAATTTGAATGCAAGAGTAACAATGGTGCAAGTACATGATAGCTACATTGGTTGTTTGAAGAAACATCACTGTAACTTTGGCATGCACAACTGAAAATGTTTATTTAAATAGAAAAAAATGTGATATGTGAGTGTCCAATCTTTATAGCGTTGAATCGATAGTGTACCTTTGGCCACGATACGAAGTAGATATTGACTTATGTTCAAGCGATGCACGTCCACGATCGCTAGATAGTTATACGTGAATGAATTGTGGAATCTCTCTCACACGCATACATATCTCATTTCCCTGTGGGCATCGGAATCACACACGCGCACTTCGTGTATTTCTCTCCCTCTGTCAGGGTTAAATTCGTCTTTCTACCCCGTCCTACAAGTCTCTCACACAGAAACACACATGCTCTCTATGTCTAACATGTCCACCCCTTTAATTCCGCCCACCCACAGCCACTAAGTATAATAATGTCTCTCACACATATGCTATCTACCTATCCCTTAATATAGCTAGATATGTGTCACACAAACTCCTTCTCCCTACTAGCAAGATGCCCATGCGTTGCACGGAACATCAAGATGCATTTGTATGAGAAGTTTATCTTGTGGGAGAAAAGGATGAACGAGGGAATGCCTTATTTGCAAATGCGGAGAGGGATGTGGGTATCTTTTTGCAAAATTGCCATAGTTTCCTTCCTATCCGTCGGATATAAATCAGATGGCCTATATTGCAGGATGGCAGGAACACCATCATCACCAACTCTGTTTTTTATAAGAGTAGAGATATGTGAGTGTCACTGCCCCCCCCCCCCACACCCACACTTCCCAACACCGAAGGAGTAGGGTGACACCTCGATCTTGATACTAATCTATCGACTGGCTTCTCTCTCAAACATACACACACACACACATACACTACCCGGCACCGAAGGAGTAGGGTGGCACATCGATCTTGATAATAATCTATCGACTCCTCTTTCAAACACACACACACACACACTCGCTAGTTGTGCCTCTGTGCCTACCGCGCACACTCTCGATACGTCTTTCTCTCCCTCCTCCCCCCAACAATGACAATAGAAGGGTGAAAACTCGATCTGATCATAATCTGTCAATTGGTTTTTCTCTCAAACATTGTGTCTTGGTGCCTCGCTCGGTAGCCCCCTTGATATGTAGACTTCTCGCGCGCGCACAACTATAGTGACGATGACGCTGAACCCAGTGTGCCTTGTTTTTACCGGTCTCATGTGATAGTTTTCACCCTATTTTCTGTTAATTAACAAGGCAACCTTTTCTTTATTACTACTAGTGAATCTGAAATCATTCGGGGCAGACATAAAATATATCACTTCAACCCAATTATCGCAACAACTATTTTAAAAGAAATAAGCTAGCTGCCCGTGCGTTGCACGGAACATCAAGATGCATTTGTATGAGTAGTTTATCTTGTGAGAGAAAAGGTTGAACGAGGGAAGGCCTTATTTGTGAACGTGGAGAGATGTGTGGGTATATTTTTGTAAAATTGCCATAGTTTCTTTCCTATCCGTTAGATATAAATCCGACAGCCTATATTGTAGGATGGCACGCACACCATCATCACCAACTCTGTTTTCTACTCCCTCCGTCCAAAAATACTTGTCATCAAAATGGATAAAAAGAGATGTATCGAAAACTAAAATGCGTCTAGATACATTTCCTTTTATCCATTTTGATGACAAGTATTTTCGGACGGAGGGAGTATTTGTCTTTTTTAGAGATTTCAACAAGTGAGTATGACCGGACCTTACCAACATACTCAAAAAAGTACTCCATAATTTTTATGTTACCCTCTTTTCTTGGCGGTGCAGTGCCATCTGGATATCTCATAAATAAATAAAGTACTACATGATACTAATATATGATACATGGCGCAGGAGTACTAAGTATTATTAATACAGTTTTGCTAGAACTCATCTAGATGAGATATAATTTGGTCTCATTCATCTTTTATAGCCATTGGATGTGATGCTATATAAGATGCGTGTGTGCTGACGTGGGTTGTATTTGTTCTTGTGCAGCGAATTGACCACTGCATGTCATGTTTGATAGTCTCAAGTCATTAAAAGCATACAAGCCCCACATCTCTTCTTGGTTGATTCCTCTATTTATGTCAAAAAATAAGAAACAACGTGAGAGTTAATGCACCACGCCTATGTGTTTACTATTTGGTTTTCGTAAGATGACTTAATACTCACCTAGACGGAGGGAGTATTCGATTTGACAGCGGGCGACGCAGTTCTCGATATGGCTTTAATGCAGACGAGGGAGGGAGTAGCGGTTCCCGATATGTTGAACGACCAATGCATCCACCTTCAATTAATGCATGAGGGAAGTAATGGGAGGAGGTCCGGGAAAAGAGGCTGCACGATGTGAATGCAACGCAGTTTGCCCTCATTGCCCTCATATAAAGGCACCCCTCCATTCCAATGCATCTACCACATCGTACGCACCTAAGCATTTGCCTAAGCACCTACACTAAGCGCAAAAGAGCTCACTCCGGACCCATGGCGGCGATGCTCATGAGCAGCCAGCGGCTGCGCCAGATGGTCCACGACGCCGGCCTGCGGCATGGCGTCGAGGATTGTCTCCAGACAGTGTTGGAGACCGGCTGGTGGATGGCCGCCTTCGATGCCAACTACGACTCTCAGTTGGACCAGATGATCGTTGCCACCAGCAACAAGTTCACCGTCCTCAAGAAGCTCGCAGACGACATCACCGTACTCCTCCAGCTCACGTGCCCGAGCTCCTCATTGCCTGCCACCCTAATCGGCCTCCATGGCCGAAACCTCTTTCAAGCACTGGTGGCCCTGTGACTGCCCGCCGACGCCACGAAGAATGTCCACCTGGAGGTCGCGCTCACCGCGAGGCGCCTCGCCCTGCAAGAATTCGTCGACCTACACATCCAGATGTACGAGGAAATCATGTACATAGGTATCTATAAGGCCAGTGAGGACTCTACGATGCTGACCTTCCTCAACTGGCTGGAAGCCTTGGATGCCTTTGCTGAGAAGCACCTCGACCTCACCACAAAAGCCGCCGCTCCTTAGCCGCCGGTCGGTGGCCCGGCGCACTAAGTTGAGGAGGAGGAGGTCGTACGTTCATGGATCCATCTTTCTTCTTGCCTTCTGTAACCACCATTGCGATCGCATCATCGTGGCCTTAAGTCTTATTGTGCTGTTGCATTCTCTTTCCAGTCAATACCGACATGTGTGATCCCTTTGCTTAATTATATGCATCACTGTAACTAGTACTCCATCCATCAATTTATAAGTTGTGCTTACCTTTTCCATCAACATCGTGCAACGCGCGGGCATCTTGCTAGAAACACTAGAATATGTCTATATAATCCATATGTGATAGTCCATTTGAAATCTCAAAAAAAGACAAATATTTAGGTACAGAGGGAGTAATATATTAGGAGTATATCAAAACAATAGTGATTTCTTTCAAGTTTGTGAACAAATACTACTATTCTACTACTTTGGATCCATCGCAATGCACAAGAACATTGCTGGTAAAAGGAAAAGGCCTGCCGCGTTCGCGTCGCACCCCCACACTCCCGGGAATCGGGAGTACAACACGGCCCGTCCGGCATGACACATAGCTTAGGGAAGGCATGTTGCATAGCATTTTCACTTTCATGTGGGACCGCCGTTGAGCAAAACGACACCCCGCCCGCCGCCGGGTTGGAAAACAGAAACGAGGGGAAGATCTAGCTGTAGCACGGAAGCCAAGAAATTTGGTGTCGGATGGGGCTCGTTGATAGAGTAGGAGCATTCCGTATTAGTACTACTCCTACTAGTACCAAGTTTGTGCTCCTAATACTATATTACTAGTACTACCATTATACAACTAGTAGGTACGTGCACGGCACAACATCGTAGGAACAAAAAACGGGAAGATCTTGTTTCGGGTGATTTATCTTTTTTTTCAATCAATGTAGTATGAATAATATGATGTGGGGGGCACCCATGAAGCTTATGTGGCTTGGTTGCATGGCTACGGAAGGTTAGAGAAAAATAAATAAATAATGTGTTTAGAGTGCACTCCACTAAATAGATATATATACTTTGGATCTATTGCAACGGACCGGCACATCCATATCTATACCCCCTATATAGTGTGTTAAAAACTTTGAAAGTTGGTCGTTGGATGAAGCCAATTCGACGGTACAAAGATGGCAAATCCGAGCACTACTGGCCATTGGATATCATCCACTAGATTCTGCCACATGTATAATCTAGAAGACTCCATGGTTGAACTTAATTCATGACTAAGGGCCTCTTTGATTCATAGGATTGTAGAAACATAGGAATAGGAAAAAAGTAGGATTGGAATGGCATGTTCATTGGATCCCTATAGGATTTGAGTTTGTTTGATTGTGTCACATGAAAAACAAAGGATTTCTTTCAAGAGGTTGGAGTGCATGTTAGAATTCCTATGAAACGTAGTACAAATGAATCCTTGGGAAAATATTCTACATGATTCAATCCTACAAATCAAACGACCAACATAGGAAAAAATTCCTAGGGATTCTAATCCTTCAAAGATCCTATGAAAATCCTTTGAATCAAACAGACCCTAACTTTGCCACAACTAAGCTTAGGCAAAGTTATTAGTTCTTCAAAACGAGAGAAACAAGTTGGCAAGCCTAAGGGATTCTTGCCATATTTTTTTGTGTGTATGTCATGTGAGGCCTTAGTGTGGCTTGCCTAAGGTGTGGCTTGAACCAAACACTCACCTAAGTTAATCAAACTTGCCTAACCTTACATTCCTCCAGATTTTGCCACATGTTAGAATCCAGAAAGCTCCACATGTAGAAGAATAATGCACAAACCACCAGAATCTCATGCGTGCAATGCACGTGTACCTTACTAGTACTAGTTGGTAGTAGTAAGAAACAAATTCCAGTTTTGGCATGAGCTCGTACTGCGGGAGCACCACAAGGCCTGCCGCAGGAGTTACATTTCCCTCTCAGGGCCCACGGGACGGAACTTCAGTGGCTTAGTGCCCGGCCTATGAGTCAATGACATGCGTACCTTAAATGTGGCTGGCCCACATGTCATTCTCATGGTGGTGGCGTGGTTCGTGACACACTCGTTCGAGATGAACCGGCCGGTTGTGGCGTGGCCATGGCGAGGGTGCCATAGCTGGGCGTCGGGGCGTTACGAGGCGTAGATGGCCACACCGGCGGGTACTACCTGTAGTACTCCCTCCGGTCCTTTTTACTCTGCATATTAGGTTTGTTCGAAGTCAATCTCATCCAACTTTGACCAAGTTTATATAAAAAAATATAGACATTCACATAACAACACCAATATCATTAGATTCGTCTTGGAATATATTTTCATATTATATTTATTAGATATTATAGATGCTAATAATTTCTAATATAAATTTGGTCAAACTTAGCAAAGTTTGACTTTTGGCAAATCCAATGTGCAGAGTAAAAAGGACCGGAGGGAGTACATAAGTACTCCAGCTGAGGATTGATGCCCGGGACGAAATGTGTCACAGCCGCTAGATGAAAATTCGATGGTGCGGGAGTACGGATCGGAGCACAACAGCGGAGCAGGCAAACCGCGTCCAATCGGGTGTGTCTGTGGTAGAAAGTTGATGGCCGCCGCAGTTCAGCTGGCCCACATGTCATGCACACAAAGGCAAAGGAGCGGTGGGGCCGAGAGGGATGAGGGGCACATCGGGGGATGAGGATCCCCTGACGTGAACAATCCTACCATTCTGTCACTGACATGTGGGACCCATAAGCGTGGGTCCCACCTGTCAGCGAAGGAAAGGTAGGGCAAGGCAGTGATAGCCAATTCAGAGGATCCATGTCCATGCCAGGGGACGTCGTGTTGTGGGTTGGAGCAGTGTCGTGGGAATCGCGTGTTGGTGTGGCAGTGGTAGAAACAAGAAACGTGATGGTCGTCGTGGTTCAACTTCCATGGACAAGCTGTCATGTCTGCTGACACATGTATATCAAAACTAGAGTGTTTATATTTCAAGCACGTGAACAAGTATTATTCTACTACTTTGGATCCATTGCAACGCACGGGCCAGCACATTGGTAGTAGTAGTGTCCATCTTTATCTCTAGAGGCCTTCCCTCGTTCATCCTTTTCTCTCACAAGATAAACTACTCATACAAATGCATCTTGATGTTCCGTGGAACGCACGAGGATGTTTCCTTGGGGGTCTCTCCAGCGTGGTGTGGCCGTAGTTGCAAGTTGGCGCCCCTTGAGATGCCGACGTTGAGGGGCACTCGGATTTCCTCCGATGAGCAGGTAAGATGAGTTTGATCACGTAGTAAATGCATTCTAAAGACTACTTCCGTGTCTATTTCCTAATTCTCCCCCTGCCCACTGTTTCACAGGTTAAGCTCGGTGCGAGTGGAGATTGGCTTGCATATGTACAGGGTTTGGATGCAAATGAAGGCGAAGGGGAGGTGAAGAAGCCGAGGAGAATCGGTTCCCGATGGAGAAGTAAATGGGAGAAGTGGCATGCATGCAGTTGATTAGATGGCTAGGTAGACTAAACGAAAAGGCTATGCGGGTAGACTGATGAGTCGTACCTGTTCATGTACGTGCCCATCCTTCCTGATAGGTGGGACCTATGCATGCAAACAGATAAAAAAATGTGTCGTAGTTTTTTTTGAGCGTGTGAGTGGGAGACACAACATTCTCTGGTTAATGAATACTCCCTCCGTTTAGGTGAGTATAAGTCACCTTATGAAAATCAGGTTTTCCCAAAATCTTTAGGCGTGGAGCATTAACTTCCTGCTCGATCCCCTCCCAGCCTTGTTAGCCAGCGTTCTCTTCCTCTGCTGCCGCGTTCTACCTTTCCATTTTCCTCTTCTCAAGTGTGGAACGATCTGCATGCCTTCCTTGATGCACCAGAACAACCACTGCATGCATCGCGGCAGGGCGTTGATTGGGCATGCACGAGAATTTGGTTCTGCTCGCAATATGGATGATACCTGAACGATGAAGTGAACAGGCATGCTAGCACGGGAGACCTATTTCCGCTATACAATACTGGAGTACTCATGTTCCTACTACTACTACTACTACTACTACTAGTAGTAGTAGTAGTAGTACAACTGTGGTACACTTGATGGTCAAAATACTATTCATCCGGTCCTCACAGTGAAGTGACAACACCCTGCGCCTGACACTAGTCCAGGCGGCGTGTTCAGGTTACCAAAATCAGCATCACCCTGTGCACTATGCAGTCTGTCACCGCCGCTGTACAGCACATTGGCGCCTCGCCTTGTCTCCCTCTACGCTCCCATAGCACCACTCCATCTCCATCACCTTCTCTGTCTCCGTCTCCATCTCCATCTCATTGTGCCCCCGTGTACCGTCGCCTCACTCGCCTCCCCCAGTACCACTATTCCCTCGCTAGCCGCTCCAGCACCGACATCCTTCTCCCCCGTAAATCAAGCCCCCTTCCAAACTCCACCATGGCCGAACGCGAACCGCGCAGCATCCATATGAGCCGTGATTGGAGAAATCTCCCCAGTGATATCCTCGACCTCTATTGTTCGTGTATGGATATGTTGAGCGCCCTGCGGCTGGCTGCATGCTCGAGGGACATGCACATGGCCATCGTTGAAGCGAGGCCTAAGCTTTTCAAGACACCCTGCTTGCTGCTATCTGGTCTTGCGAGATTGGCTCACCATGATATGGAGGCGTGCATGATGCCCCTCGACTTCAATCCGATCTCCATTAGCCGAAATTTCTTTGCAGGTATGTAGTGGGTCGCCGTACATCATTTCCCTCGACATCAATCCGATCACCATCGCCCGAAACTTCTTGGCAGGTATGTACTGGGTCGGCATGAACTCCCGCTGGATGGCTGCCTTCAGAGAAGACGGTAAAAAGTTGGTGCTCGTTAACTTCCAGACCTCCCATGAGATTATCCTTCCTCCGTTGGATTATATAGAGTATTACCATCGCAGTCCAAGTCATCTAGATTACTGCTGTCGGTGTACTAGAGTAGGGGTACCCTAGTATCCCGAACTTGTGCACGGGCAGTCGCAGCGTCCCGCGGCAAGGCTTACTGGGTGACCGCCAACATCCTCCGTGGTTCCTTTGGAGCCATTCAAGAACAAAGTATCCAAGCCGAAGAGATCAAGACCCCGGCAAGAGGAGCTTGCCGGGAAGGCCAACCAAGGCATCTCAAGGAACTTGCCGCGACGCACCACGCGTCCCGGCAAGGCCCGGTGAGCGACAAGCTCCCGGACGCGACAAGACAACGACCGCGGCAAGGCGCTTGCCGTGGCAAGCTTCCACTCTGTACCTGCGCTCCAGCACGTCCACCAATGTGTCGCTCTGGGACCCTTCCGGGCGTACGTGGCGAGAGGCTGTGCAGCCAGGGGTACATGGTGGCAAGCGGCGCTGACAAGATCGCCATCGTGGCGAGTGGTGGCGTCCCTGGCGGTCCCTTTTGCACTATTCGGGCGACGCAGACGGGCATTTAATGCCCTTGTCCCCTGCAGTCATGGTTAGGTATGATACACTATAGTAAGCAGCGGTGCCAACTATAACGTCTTTCCATTTTTGCCCCTGTCTACGTTGCCACCTGTGGGTGACCCCTTGAGCATATAAAAGGAGGCCCATGCACAACGTAGAAGGGGCCGGCCAAACAGAACGCTTACGCTCGGTCTCGTTAGCTGCTGGTGTGTACTGTAGCACTCAGCGCTCCCGAGCAAGAACTCAATACAAACCACAAGCAGGAGTAGGGTTTTACGCATCCGTGCGGCCCGAACCTGGGTAAACTGATCGCGTGCTCGTGTGCTTCGCCTCGATCTGCTCTTCATGCGATCTCCGCCTCCCTGCCGAACCAAAAGGGGCTCGATCCGCCGGTCCCATAGGTGTTCGTGGATTAGCAACCCCGACATCTTTGGTGCTCCAGGTAGGGGGAGCGTCGAGGTTGTGTGAACCTGATCCGGCGTTCGCACAAGCTAGATCTTCATCATCTTCATCATCATGCTGCCGAAGAAGAAGGCTTCGGAGGCGGCTGCTCCATCCGCGCCGAACCCGCCGTCGCCGGAGCGAACGGCTGGTGGGGTAGACGCCGGCGGAATAACGGGCATCGACGAGGGAGCTCACGGTGCTGCCAGGTCCAAGGACAAGGCTGCGCTGCTCATCGGCGGCGTAGTCGGCTCCCACAACGACCGGGCGCACTCCAAGACCTCGGCGTCCGTACACGCACTGCGCCCATCACAGGAGGCGCGGGACCGACAGCGTCATGATACTCACGGTACCATACGCTTGCTGGACCAAGATCGAGCTGGTGGATCTCGGAGCGCTCAAGACCAGCATGCATGCCAACATGCTGGCGCGAGCGGGGCACGGTCGCCTGGACGAGATACTGCTCCTTCTAATATGGTTAGAAGTCCGAGCATATCCCGTTCCTCGCACCGTTCGCCGCCGCCGCCCGCCACTTCAGCAGAAGCTTTGGCGCGAGCTCAACTGCTCCTAGACTACCCTCCAGCGGCGGATAAGATCGACGACTGGAGGGCCACCATTCATAGTCTCATCGGCTTTGCCAACGGCGATATTCCACGGCAGTCGAGTACTTCGCAGCCGCGGCAAGTCGGCCAGGCACGAACCGGTGGCGACAAGACCGGTGGGGGTGCAACCACTGTGCACTCTCCGCCCCGAAGGCCAAGATCGCCGACTCGCCGGATCCACCACGACAGCGACTCCACCGCGTCATCAGATCCACGAGCTCGTCGCGATCAGCGCCAAGTTCTTCATGAACGACAGCAAGAAGACGCTCGTACTCGCATCGAGCGCCGAAGAGAAGCGCGGCGTCAATCAAACCAGCGCGCTGGGCCCTCTGTCGACATGCATGCGCCAGGGGAACCAGGCGACTTGCCGTATGCGGTAGGTTGCCCTGCGTTTACTCGTGAGCTGCGGCAAGTCCAGTGGCCCAGTAAGAAGAATTTCAAGCCAGACGTACCGGAGAAGTACGACGGCAAGTCGCATCCGTCGGAGTTCCTCAGCATCTACACCATCGCGGTGCAAGCTGCCAGGGGGCGAGACGACAAGATCCTTGCCAACTACTTCCCGCTGGTGCTCAAGCCCAACGTCAGGTCCTGGCTCATGCATTTGCCGGACAACTACATATCCTCCTGGGCAGATCTGTGCCATCAGTTTGTTGGCGCCTTCACAGGCGGCCACAAACCTCACGGCCAAGAGAGTGACCTTCACCTGCTCGCCCAGAAGGAAGGAGAACCCCTGCACAAGTACATTCAGAGATTCAGCCGTGTACAGCACAACATCCCAGATGTCCACCCTGCCGCGGTTATCAGCGTGTTCCATCAGAACGTGCGAAACCGCAGGATGCGGGAGGAGATGGCGATGTGCAAGATCAGAGACGTCAGTGAGCTATATGCCCTGGCCGACAAGTGTGCACGTGCTGAGGAAGGGAGGAAATTCCCCGGAGAGAATACGGGAGCAGGAGGATCTGACAGCGAGGATGCTGCCCCGGCAAAGAAAAACCGGTGGCGGAACAATAGGAAGAAGAAAGGCAAAGATGTACTAGTCGTTGAGCTGTCCGGGAACGAAGGTGGCGCCAAGAAAGCCAAAGTTGGTAGCTCCGGCAAGGAGATTGCCGCATGCACCAACTGCCAGGCTGTGGCGGTCGCCGACAAGCAGGACGGCACCGACAAGCAGTACTGCAAGATCCACCGCACCAAGGGCCATGACCTCCAGAGTTGCAAGAAAGTCAAGCAGCTTGTCCAGCAGCAAAAGGCTGAATACGAACGACGCGACAAGGAGAGGGCCCAAGGCGGCACTGGAGAATCCAGCAAGAAGCGCGCCGGCCGGGGAGGACGTCACAGCAAGGCCAAGCAGTGGCAAGGAGACAGACCTCCCCGCGGCCGCGACAAGGATGAAGATGACGACGACGAAGACATGGATGATGTCAAGACCAGTGAGCAGGAGTTCCAGAAAGCCACAGAGGTCTTGTGCATTGACGGCGGTGCTTCTCTGCATACTTCACACCGCAAACTCAAGCAGTGGGTGCGGGAAGTCAATGCGGCAGAACCACCTGTCGAGTCACGCAAGCTTCTGAAATGGTCCAGCACGCCTATCATCTTCGATATTGAGGACCACCCTGATCGCACAACTGCGGTCGGGTGCTTGCCGATGTCGGTTTCACCAACTATCCGCAACCTCAAGGTCACTAACATGCTAGTTGATGGCGGGGCCGGCTTGAACCTGATCTCCTCCGCTATACTCCAGAAACTCTAGATCCCTGATAGCGAGCTTGAAGAGACCGGCACATTCCAAGGAATTAACCCGGGAAGGAGCAAGCCAAAGGGGAAGGTTTCGTTGCCGGTAACATTTGGCAGCGAATTGAACTTCAGGACTGAGAGGGTCACTTTTGACGTTGCCGATTTTCCATTGCCTTACAATGGGATACTCGGCCGTCCTGCACTCGCCAAGTTCATGGCAGCCTCTCACTACGCATACAACATGCTCAAGATGCCAGGCCCGATAAGCGTCATCTCTATCCCTGGCGACAAGAAGGATGCCCTTATCTGCGCCGACAAGATCTACCGGGAAGCGGCAGCCGCAACAGATCACAAATCAATTGCCGTTGAAGCTCCCGGGGGGAAGAAGAAGATCAAGTACGGCAAGAGTTCTGATGCCCACTCCGGCAAGCGCACCTCTTCGGAGTGCTGCGCTGCCGTCGGGGACGCACCATCGAGCTCCACCGGCAAGTGTAAGAAGGCAATGGCAGCTCCGCCAGAGACCAAGAAAGTGTCCGCCAAGGAGGACGGCACTGGTGGTACCTTCACCATCAGTGCCACTCTTGACCCTAAATAGGAAAGCGTGCTCATTGCTTTCCTGCGGGCGAACGTCGACGTGTTTGCGTGGCAACCGTCTGACATCCCCGGTGTTCCCAGGAAAGTAATTGAGAACCATCTTGCCGTTTGTCCTCATGTGCGGCCCGTCAAGCAGAAGGTCAGGAGCAAGCAGTGGAGCGCCAAGAATTCATTGCAGAAGAGATCAAGAAATTGGAAGCAGCAGGCCTTGTCAGAGGAGTGCTCCATCCTACGTGGTTGGCCAATCCTGTAGTCGTGCGCAAGGCAAACGGGAAATGGAGGCTTTGTATCGACTTTATCGATGTTAATAAAGCTTGTCCCAAAGACCCATTTCCCTTGCTGCGCATTGACCAGATTGTTGACTCCACAGCCGGATGTGACTTGCTTTCATTTCTTGACGCATACTCAGGATACCATCAAATCTTCATGGCAGAAGAAGATGAGGAGAAGACCGCATTCATAACTCCATGTGGCACGTACTGTTTCATATGAATGCCTTTCTGTTTAAAGAATGCTGGTTCAGCATTTGCAAGGGTAGTCCATGTCGCTCTTGAGCCACAAATACACAGGAATGTGGAAGCCTACATGGATGATATAGTGGTCAAGAGCAAGGACAGGGCAACTCTGATTCAAGATTTAGACGAGACCTTTGCAAATCTGCGCAAGATCAACCTCAAGCTCAACCCCGAGAAGTGTGTGTTTGGAGTCCCCTCCGGCAAGCTTCTCGGGTTCTTCGTGTCTCAGCAGGGAATTGAAGCCAATCCCGACAAGATCAGGGCCATTGAGCAGATCGAAGCACCAAAGCGCGTCAAGGATGTACGAAGGCTTGTCGGTTGCGTGGCTGCTCTCAGCAGGTTTATCTCTCGGTCTGCTGAGCGTGCCCTGCCGTTTTTCAAAATTTTGAAAAAGGCAGGTCCAATGAAATGGACTCCGGAAGTGGAGGCTGCGCTGCAGGACTTGAAGAGATACCTGTCCTCCACTCCAACACTTGTCGCACCTAAGCCAGAAGAGAAGTTGCTGCTGTATATAGCGGCAAACAATCAAGTGGTTAGTGCTGCGTTAGTGGCAGAGAGGGAGGCAGATGACGAGCCAGGAACCACGGCAAGCGCATCCAGCGACAAGCAGGGGGCTTCCCCGACAAGCTCTGGTCCCGAAAAAGATGGGTCTGCGCAGGTGCGCGAGGAGGTGCAGAAGAGAATGGTGCAGCGCCCAGTTTACTTTGTCAGTGCCCTTCTGCAGGGGGCTAGGTCAAGGTACTCTGGTGTGCAGAAATTGCTTTTCGGCCTTCTCATGGCCTCGAGAAAGCTGCGCCATTACTTCCAAGCACATGAGATCACAGTTGTCACTCGCTTTCCGCTGAAGAGGATACTACAGAACCCAGAAGCAATAGGCAGGATTGTTGAGTGGGCACTGGAACTGTCAAGCTTTGGCCTCAAGTTTGAAAGTACTTCAACTATCCAAAGCAGAGCATTGGCATAATTCATAGCAGAATGGACGCCAACACCAGATGAAGAAATTCCAGAAACGAGCATCCCCGTCAAGGAAGTGAGCAAAGAGTGGCTCATGTACTTTGACGGTGCCTTCTCGCTGCAAGGCGCCGGCGCTGGCGTGCTGCTTGTCGCACCCACCGGAGAGCACCTCAAGTACGTAGTCCAGATGCACTTTCCCAAGGAGCAAGCGACAAACAATACTGCAGAATATGAAGACTTGCTTGCCGGTCTCAGGATCGCGGCAGACCTTGGGATCGAGAAGCTCATTGTCAGGGGTGACTCGCAGCTTGTCGTCCGGCAAGTGAACAAGAATTATCAGAGTCCGTTGATGGAAGCCTATGTTGACGAAGTGAGAAAGCTAGAAGAACACTTTGACGGCCTACAGATGGGGCACGTTCCAAGAGCTCAGAACGACATTGCCGATGGCCTGTCAAAGTGCGCTGCAGTTAAGTTACCTGTGGAACCAGGAATCTTTGTGCTCAAGCTGACTCGACCATCCGTAACACCATCAACTGGACAGAGCAAAAAGAAGAAGTCGATTTCTGGTGACTATTTTCCGGCAGAGCTTCCCGAAGCCGCCGCCAAGAAGGTCCCCAAGATCAACACCAAGAGTGCTGAGGAGCAGTCTTCTCTGGCAAGCCCTAGGGTTTGTTCCGTTGAAGCAGACGCTCCCGACAAGTTTTGCTCCGGCAAGCTTGCCGGGGAAGGTCGAGCTCCGGCAGAGCCGCAAGTTCTTGTCGTAGAAGCAGATGTTCCCGCAGTAGCAGATATGCCTTTAGTCCTTGTTGTCGAGCCACAAGCTCCAGCATGGGCACAGCAGATCGTCTATTTCCTTCAGACAGGAGAACTTCCCGAAGAGCAAGAAGAAGCGGAAAGAGTAGCCCGGCAGTCAAGTATGTACCAGTTTGTTGACAACACACTGTACAGAAGAAGACTCAACGGTGTGAAATTGAAGTGTATTCACCAGGAAGATGGACAAAAGTTGTTGGCAGAGATACATGGAGGCATATGTGGTCACCACATTGGCGCAAGAGCACTTGCCGGCAAAGCATTCCGGCAAGGTTTCTTTTGGCCAATAGCCCTCCAAGATGCAACTGCACAAGTAACCAAGTGTGAAGCGTGCCAGTTCCATTCCAAGCAGATACACCAGCCAGCTCAAACTCTCTAGACGATCCCTCTATCATGGCCATTTTCGGTCTAGGGGCTCGACATCCTCGGCCCCTTTCCCCGAGCAGTCGGGGGCTTTGAGTACTTGTACGTCGCAATCGACAAGTTCACAAAGTGGCCGGAAGTGGAAGCAGTGAGGAAGGTGACAGCACAGTCAGCAGTCAAGTTCTTCAGGTCAATTGTTTGCCGTTTCGGGATTCCTAACAGGGTTACCACCGATAATGGTACGCAATTTACGAGCCGCACCTTCATGCAGTACGTCCAAGATCTTGGCGCCAAGGTCTGCTTCGCTTCTGTTGCTCACCCGAGAAGCAACGGTGAAGCGGAGAGGGCAAATGCTGAAGTGCTGCGTGGGCTCAAGACCAGAAATTTCGACAGGCTGCACAAGTGCGGAAGAAACTGGATCGAGGAGCTGCCGGTGGTTCTTTGGTCGATCAGGACGACGCCAAATCGAGCCACTGGCCAGACACCTTTCGCTCTAGTCTATGGAGCAGGGGCAGTTCTCCCCACGGAACTCGTATACGGGTCACCTCGAGTGCTCGCTTATGATGAGCTTGAGCAAGAGCAGCTGCGACAAGATGACGCGCTGCTCCTTGAGGAGGACCGTCTTTAGGCTGCTGTGCGAGCTGCTCGCTACCAGCAAGCTTTGCGCCGCTACCATAGCCGCAAAGTTAACGCCAGAAGTCTCGAGGAAGGTGACCTTGTTCTTCGGCGTGTTCAGTCCGCCAAGAATTCCGACAAGTTGACGCCGAAGTGGGAAGGCCCTTACCGGGTGAAACGAGTCACTAGGCCTAGCGCTGTCCGCCTTGAGACCGAAGATGGCATTCCAGTGAGCAACTCCTGGAACATTGAGCATCTTCGTAAGTTTTACCCGTAGGGCGCGGTTGCCGGAACCCGTTCAGGCAACCACCTTTTGGACAAGTCTTGCCGCTGTTACATGTAATCCTTTGTACAAAGCCGGGCGCAGACCCCGTGCATAAAGCTCATGTGCTCCGCACATCTTGTCAATTTCATGCTTTTTATTTTTTGCGTGTCTTATCTGACACTTTGTGCAGCACTTACCCCCGGTAAGCAACAACGAGCCATAAGGCTCCATATCTTTATTTTCTCCTTTTTCCCTTTTCTCAAGGAAAGGAAGGTTCCCTCGCCCACAAGTTTGCCGGGGGGGAGGAGAAGATAATGGTGTGGACCAGGCGTCGTTTAAGAAAATTTTGCCTTGCCGAGAAGCAAACAACAGAAAAGATAAGTTGCCAAAGTTTGAGCAATTAGATCTTTTAATTTTTAAGTTATTTTCCTTGAACGACCTTGCTTTGTATGGAAAACCTGTGCGCGGAGGAACCAACTCATAGCTAGTTGCGCCCTTACTTTGTTTCGAGTCCGCTCAACAACTTAAGTGAGCTGCGACTAGTTGCGACAAGGTTTCTTGTCGGTAGCGGCACCGTCAGCAGGCTGCTGATGTCCCGCACTCAGCGCTCGCAGCCAAGGTGCCTGCGCCGGCAAGTTCTCTGAAAGCGTAGGGCAAAAACATACAAAGGAAGGAATCAAGTAAAGGAAATAACATTGCAGTCATTACACAGAATAGAGTTATATTACAAGGTAGCTTGTCGCGGCTCTAATAGATTGTTCTCATAACATGACCAGCAGCGACAAGAAAAAAAAACGGGTGGCCTAGTCTACGCGATCGCCCTCAACTCTCTTGATCCCGCTCACCTTGTCCAGAATGGGTGCGACAAGGGTCTTGAGCGCCTCCAGATCGGCATGCGGCGGCAAGGTCCTGAGGACGTTGGTGAGGTTGAGGCCCGGGTTGCGGAAGGCCACCTTCACCAACACCTTCTGAAGAGCTCCCGTGCAGATCTTGCGTGACTCGTCGGCCAGCTGCTTTGGGATCCTCTCCCGGAGTCGCCGGAGGGCCGTCGCCACGCCTTTGAAGAACGAAGTGAGCTTGGCGCTGGGTTGGAGGTTCTCGTCGGAGGGATACCTGAGATCCTCCATCCCCAGCTGCGCCAGCTCCCTGTCGATGTCTGCAGCAACGTCCACGAGACCCTTCGTCCAGTGCTCCGCATTCTCTCGGAAAGTGCTCTGGGCGGCAGCAGCACTCGCCAGCAGCGCCTTGCCGGCCTTGACCTCCTCCTTCAGGGCCGTCTCCTGCTCCTTGGCGCCGTCCAGCGTCTTGGTCAAAGTGGTCAACTTCAACTCAAGATCAGCGTTGGAGTCCTTGGCGGCGCTAAGTTCCCGGCCCTTCTCGGCGAGACGGGCCTGCAGCTCTGAGTAGCTGTGGGCGTCCTTCTCCCGCTCAAGCTTGAGCGCGGCAAGCTCTTCGCCGCTCGCCTTGAGATCGGCCTCCAGCTGCGCCACCTTCGTCTCCAGCTCCTTCTTGGCGGCCTCGGCAGCTGCAGCAGCGTCTTCTACTTCCTTGAGGGCTCCGCCAAACGTTCGCTCGCGCGCAGCAAGCTCTTCCTCATGGCTGTCGAGGCTGACTTTCCGCTGCACCAGCTCGCCCTCCTGCATAGACAGCTTCTCAGCGGCAAGCCGCTGTTGCTCTTCAACTTCAGTTTGCTCGAGGAGGAAGGCCTTCAGCTCCTCGACAAGTCGCGCCCGCTCTTCTGCCAGAGACCGGAGAGCTTCTTGGTTGTGACCCCGGAGCTCCTCCGCGCGCTTCTCGATGTCCTCTCCCACCTTCGTGACAAGCGCCTCGCGGGATTCCAGCTTGGCTTGCCGGGCGCGGTAGAGCGACACCAGCTTCTGCAGCAGTCGCTCCTCCTCAGGCTCGCCGCTGCTGCTACTTGGCGCGTCAACCAGCGCCAGCCCAGCGGAGGCGAGCACCTCTCAGCGCCCTGGAGCTTGACACCCAGGGGAGGTTGATGAAGATGCCATCGCCGGCCTTCAAGTAGACGCCTGGCTGGGGCTCTTCGGAGCCTGGCGCTGCGGCGGCGGCAGAGGGGTCGGCGGTCGACGTAGCGCCTGGCGCTCCTGCGGCCTCGGGGCCGTCAGTACGATCGCCAGATCCCCCGCCTGCTTCTGCGGCGGCAGCCTTGGCGGCCTCTGCGCCGGCGGGATCGTCAGCGCCGGCTGCTTCTTCGGTGGTAGCGGCGTCGCCGGCGGCAACCTCGGTCTCCATCGGCTCCGCAGCAGATGGATCTGACAGCCGGAAAAGGGGAGAAGAGTCAAGCAAATATCCAAAAAGAAGAAGATCAAAAGAAGAATCCAAGGGAAGTTCTGAAGCGAGAAGATTACCTGTGCCAGGTTCTGCAGTCATGGTCTCCGCTGTCGGGGGGCCGCTGGTGCTGTCCCTTGCCGGAGAACCCTCCCTTGCCGGAGACTTCTCCCTTGCCGGAGAGCTCTCCCTTGCCGGAGGACTGTCCCTTGGCGTTTCGGGGGCGGCCTTCGGGCGCTCCTGGTGGGGCTGCTCTGCTCCTGCACAAGTCAACAATCAGATATCAGCAAAGCAAGAATCTCCATGCACGCCCAACAGTGGAAAGCAAGCCATATACTTACGCTGGGGGCTGCTCTGGAGAATGGTGGCCGGGTCCGGCAGGTTTGCCTCGGGCGCATCCCCTGCTGTCGCGGTGGGTTCGTCCTTGATGATAATCACCGGGGCCTTGGCTCTCTTCGCCGCTCTCTGAGCCAGAGTCCTAAGAAGGAATAAGTTAAGAATAAAGCAGATGAGATACAAGACAAGACTGCAAGAGTTGAAGAACTTCAAAAACAACAAAGAGAATCTTACTCTTCTTCTTCTTCCTCGTCGGAGCTGAACACGGAGAAGTCGAAATCCGGCTCCCGTCCGGCGCGAGAAGGTGGAGGAGTAGATTCCCTTGGCCGCTTGGCGGGAACTGTGGTGGTGGTCTGAGATGACCCCGCTCCGGCTGCCGCCGCGGCATGAGAAGCGGCAGGAGCAGAAGCGGTGGTCCGGGTGGACCCCGCTCCGGTTGCCGCAGCAGCATGAGGCGCTCCCACGGCAACAGTACTTGCCGCGGTGGAGTGTGTCGTGCGGCGCGGCGACCGTTGACTCGCCTGCCGCCTTGCTACATCCCCGACCTTGCGGAGACACCTTCTTGGTGGAGATGGAGGCTCTGCTTGCGGCGAGCTGTCTGATGATGAGGAGGAAGAGGAGTTGATCTCCAACGAGCCGCTCATATCCTCGGCGGGCTCGCTCGGCTCGGCGTCGCGCCCGGCAAGCTCTTTCTTGCAGGCAAGATCCTCTCGCTCGGCACGGCTTGCCGCCTCTGCTGCCTCTGCCTCCTCCACGGTGAATCGGAACTCACCCGCGGCTGCGGCTGCCGCCGCCTCTTCCAACCTGGTGGTGATGCGTTTCAACTCCGCATCGGTGGTGTCGCGAGTGAGGCCATTCTTCCTGTCGGGGCGGATCGGCACTTCTACCAGGCCGTCAAAGAACTCCTGCACGATGTCGTCTGCAGGCTCTTGCCAAGTTGGGACAATTCCATGCAAGTCGCACATCGGCATCATTGCCCGGATGCGGCCGAGCGCGGAATTGTTACACAGTGGAACGATACCCTGCGGCAACCTAAACACTTCGGGATGCTCAGGGTCATACTTGAAGAGCTCCTGGAGCATCGCATTGAGCTCCAGAACAGTGAAGTTGTAACTGAGGCCCGGACGCAGCCTCATGATATCCGCCGCATTCTTGAACTCCCAGGCGGGCCTCCTCCGTTCCTGCAAGGGGGCGATGCGGCGGCGAAGGAAATCTGCGCCAACGGCGCCTACAGTAAGCTCCGAAAGCCTGAGGCGTTGGATCCTGGTGACGGCAATCTTCAGCCTATCGTCTTCCAGGGCCACGTCACTCCAATCGCTGCCGCGTACTGCTGGGGTTTGGCGCCGGGCGGTAAATGGCTGCGGGTTCTCCTCGACAACCCAGCACCAATCTGCTCTCCATTCCTCCCACTTGCCGCGGAACTCTCCTTCCAGATAAGAGTCCTTCTTGCCGGTCCTTGAGATCCAGGCGATTCCGCCGGATAAAGGCTCTCCTCTCTCTACTCGGGGCATAAACAAGTGGTGGAAAAGGGCTACGTTGGGATGGACTCCGACAAAGTTTTCGCAAAGATGTGCGAAAACTGCCATGGTCAGAATGGCATTGGGGGTGAAATCAAGGAGGCAGAACCCGTAGGTGTTCATGATGTCGCAGAAAAACTCAGAGAAGGGCGGACAGAGCCCGCAATAGAAGAACACGGCAAAGAACGGATATCCACTTGGAGCCATTTTCCAAGCGGAGGCCGGGAGTACCTTCGTGCTCGGGTGTGCTCGTGTCTCCGTCGACCAGAAGAGGTAGTACTACTCCCTCAGCTCCTTCGCGGCGAGCTTGGGGGGGGGGGAGATGGCCCGCTCCTTTCGCAGCGCCGCAAGCCGCTGCGCCTCGGTCGACTTCACAGCCTTCCCCTTGTCGGCTTTCGGAGACATGGCGGGAGTGGTGGAGGAGGTCGATGGCGTTGGTGGTGCTGGTGGCGATGGGGAGCAAGACGCTGCTCTATTTTCAGCTTTGGGAAGACGGAGGAGCGGCGGAGGTTTTCGAGATTGGAATGGAAAGGGGCGAGTGGGCGCACTACCCCTTCTTCCCCTGCTTATAAAGGGGGAGAGAGCAGACTTTCCGCCTTTCCTAATAAAGAAACCACCCACGATCTCTCCCACGACGCCGCATTCGACGCGTGCCGTTCGGGGACGGCGCGGTGGATACAGAGAGAGATGCGATGTGACCCAGGACGCGCGGGCCCGTGCCCTGTTTTGGGCTTGGCCCAACAGCGCTCGGCACCGTGTATGGCCCAGGCCCGGGGGCTCCTGTCGGTGTACTAGAGTAGGGGTACCCTAGTATCCCGAACTTGTGCACGGGCAGTCGCAGCGTCCCGCGGCAAGGCTTGCCGGGTGACCGCCAAGATCCTCCATGGTTCCTTTGGAGCCATTCAAGAACAAAGTATCCAAGCCGAAGAGATCAAGACCCCGGCAAGAGGAGCTTGCCGGGAAGGCCAACCAAGGCATCTCAAGGAACTTGCCGCGACGCACCACGTGTCCCGGCAAGGCCCGGTGAGCAACAAGCTCCCGGACGCGACAAGACAAAGACCGCGGCAAGGCGCTTGCCGCGGCAAGCTTCCACTCTGTACCTGCGCTCCAGCACGTCCACCAACGTGTCGCTCTGGGACCCTTCCGGGCGTACGTGGTGAGAGGCTGTGCAGCCAGGGTACACGGTGGCAAGCGGCGCTGACAAGATTGCCATCCTGGCGAGCGGTGGCGTCCCTGGCGGTCCCTTTTGCACTATTCAGGCGACGCAGACGGGCATTTAATGCCCTTGTCCCCTGCCGTCATGGTTAGGTATGATACACTGTAGTAAGCGGTGGTGCCAACCGCAATGTCTTTCCATTTTTTCCCCTGTCTACGTTGCCACCTGTCGGTGACCCCTTGAGCATATAAAAGGAGGCCCATGCGCAACGTAGAAGGGGTCGGCCAAACAGAACGCTTACGCTCGGTCTCGTTAGCTGCTGGTGTGTACTGTAGCACTCAGCGCTCCCGAGCAAGAACTCAATACAAACCACAAGCAGGAGTAGGGTTTTACGCATCCGTGCGGCCCGAACCTGGGTAAACTGATCGCGTGCTCGTGTCCTTCGCCTCGATCTGCTCTTCGTGCGATCTCTGCCTCCCTACCGAACCAAAAGGGGCTCGGTCCGCCGGTCCCATAGGTGTTCGTGGATTAGCAACCCCGACAACTACGTCAGTTGGACGGACCTTGTTTTGCAGAAGATTGTAATCTGCCAAGTGCCCACATGACATGCGAATTACGCAGACTTCAAGCTAATTGCCTTGTTCGACCGCAGACTCGCCTATCTTTACGCCGGTGCCTTCTTTAGCTAGAGACAACTCGGCTCGCAGTGGATCATCGTCAAAGTTGATACACACTTCTGTGATGCTATTGAACACAATGGCATCATCTACGCGATCGACAAAGCAGATGGTAGCACGTATTGCTAGGACGACGCGTGTAAGTTGTTTCCGTCTCATGTTAATGATGACGCCATGGCATTGTTTGAAATTTTTGTGATGATTGGCATATCCCTGTTTGAGCAGAATTTGAGTAGAACTATGGCAATGTATTAGAGATGTCGTAAATCAGCTATATTTGGAATGAGTTAATTCATGCGATTGTGACCATGTCATTACAGCCAATTTGTACCCTGAATAATCAAACGGTTAGGAATATATGGATATTATCCTTATTTTATAGTAATCTATATACTACTACTAAATATGAGTGTGTATCAATGGCCATGTTAGTTTCCTCATTTTCATGATGTAGAAATATGCACCACACTATTGGTTTCATCTAACCATACATTAGGGAAGTAAATGTGCATATGAAGAACTCTATATTTGGAAGTAGTGAAATCCTGCAATGCTTACCATGTGTACATACCTATAGTCGCCCTTCAGCAATCAATGGCTAGAATAATATCCTCACAAAAATTTTGCCCACAGAACACGAGTATATATATAACAATGCATGGTTTGTTAGTTACCTTGAAGAATTTGTTTGTGAGGACAGAACATGATTACATAACATGCATGACATGGTAGTTTCCCGTGAAGAATCGATTGCGAGATAACATGAGTATAACCACGCATGGCACTTCTATATTTTCCAACCCAGTATACATTTCCCTGTATTTTCCTCCCAGTTCCAATAGGGACATACCAATGTTGTTTCTTGCAATATCCTACTCATACTCTCAACAACGGTGATCTTACATTAACAATGCCTATCCTTTTTGATTGATGCAGTGTCCCTATAGTTACTGCCCTTTGTAATCACACCACCTTTGCCAAAAACAGGGAAGCACAACTGGTTCCTCGCTCGATCAAACGATGGCAAAAGACTGATGATCATTCGGACACATGAGCCAGAAAAGTTATATTGCAAAAAACCCACTGTATACAAGAACCGTGTAATACGTGAGTATCTGGACAGTGGTTGTTACGTCTATGAGCAGGATACTAGCTTGTTGGGGCCTTTAGGATTTTTTAGTTGGAGGCGGGTAAACAACCTTGGTTTGCACTCTCTGTTTCTCGGACTCAATTATCTGATTAACCAGGAGATCACCGTTGGCAAGGACCTTGATGGTAGAGAGGCTCTATTTGCTATGGAAAACTGTGTCTACACGGCGAGCCCTAGGAGTTCGGGAGCAAACTCCCCTGATTGTCAACGATACAGCCTGCAGCCAAAAGAAGGTGAGAATGACAAAGGCATCCGTATTAACTTTGATCCTTGGATTTCTCAATTACAACAGGCAGTGATGTGGTTCAAGCCTTCAGGTTGATAGGTAATTGGGCTGTTGCATCGAAAGGGTGGAGTACTGGTGTCTCCGGATCACTGGTTGCTAAAGCGAGGATGCAAATTATGATGGTGTTGAATCATCTCTTCGAATGACTTTGTTGTCTTTGCTGCTGGTTCTGGATGGGTAGTTCTTTCTTTTGTTATGCATATTCCTTGTCATTTGGTCATCCTCGTCTATGTCACTCTTACTATGTAATAGTTGCTTCTGTTTGGAATGTCATTCTTGTCTGGATCACGAGAGCCTGAGCGCTGCAGATGGGTGCGTTTTGGTGGTGTAGCAAGACTTCTTATGAACTATCATGTCTTGCTGTTTATGTTAGTAGTAGTCACTAGTCAGTGTTTGAATGTTGTATGTATCGTTGTTTCGAACTGTTTATTGTCTCGAACTACTGGTGGGCTAAATGAGGGCATCACCATTCTCCAGTGTTCAGAGTATATCTCCTTTTTTCAAGTTATATAATTTGAGCTTAGTGTCTTTTTGATGATGTACACTTGTTTGGGCCAGTGAGGTGTCGTTGAATATGGGCCGAGTAGTAACGCAATGCCAAACAACAAGTCAATTATGACTCTCAGGGCGGGCTCTCAAAAGATCCTGAAAAAAAAGGCCGGGCTCTCCAAAAAAGAAAGAATAAGGACTCTTAGGCCGACATGTGGGCGCTACCGGTGTTTTCGTGCGCTTGCGCGCCGAGAGCATATTGGCGCATGCTCGAAATTCATGCTACCTTTTCATCCCCAGTCTCTCGTCCCTCCCCCACCTCTGGAATCTCGATTCCTACTCCAGTTCCCCCAAATCCCCCTCCTGTACTCCCTGTACTCAAGCGCACTATCATGTCACCGGTCAACGCGGATCTCCGAGCAGGAGATCCTGAGGTCCGTCCTGCCTTCAGTCGCTGCATGCTGTCGCTCAACAATGGCATGGCGGCGCTTGACGATGAGTTTGCCGGCAAAGTGCTGATGGTAACCATCAACGGCGACCGGCCTCCCGTCTCGCCGGGCGACCTTGTCAAAGCTCTTGGCATTGCGCACGACATCCAAATAAGTGACTTGCTCGTCAAAGTTTGTCTGCCATCGGCTGATTTATTCGTCAGGTTCCGGACAACTTTCGACTGCAGTCGTGTGTTCAAATCTTCCCGACGTTTGTTCTGCGATGGCGCGCTGGTGAGCTTTGATCGGTGGCACCCAGGATGGGGCTCGGTGCCCTCTGAGCTTGAGTTTTTAACAAAGCTTACCTTTCACGGCATGCCTCGACGTGCTTGGAACAACGAGTCCATGAACGAGCTTATCAACGACCTTGGAGGTGAGCTCGTAAGTATGTTTGTTCCTCCAGATAGCTGGGCTCTGACGGTTATGACATGGATGAAGAAGCCGTCCACCATGTTGGGGAACGAAGCAGAAATTCAAAATTTTCTACGCATCACCAAGATCAATCTATGGAGTAATCTAGCAACTAGGGAAGGAGAGTGCATCTACATACCCTTGTAGATTGCTAAGCGGAAGCGTTCAAGTGAACGGGGTTGATGGAGTCGTACTCGTCGTGATCCAAATCACCGATGATCCTAGTACTGAACGGACGGCACCTCCGTGTTCAACACACGTACAGCCCAGTGACGTCACCTATGCCTTGATCCAGCAAGGGGAGAAGGAGAGGTTGGGGAAGACTCCATCCAGCAGCAGCACGACGGCATGGTGGTGGTGGAGGAGCGTGGTACTCCAACAGGGCTTCGCCAAGCACCGCAAGAGATGAGGAGGGAGAGGGGTAGGGCTGCGCCAAGAAGGAGATTGAATCGTGTCTCTGGCAGCCCAAAACCTCAAGTATATATAGGGGGAGGGGAGGGGCTGCGCCCCCACCTAGGTTTCCACCCCTAGGAGTGGCGGCCAGCCCTAGATCCCATCTAGGGGGGGCGGCCAAGGGGGGAGAGAGGGGGCGCACCACTAGGTGGGCCTTAGGCCCATCTGAGCCTAGGGTTTGCCCCCTTCCACTCTCCCTTGCGCCTTGGGCCTTGGTGGGGGGGCGCACCAGCCCACCTGGGGCTGGTCCCTCCCACACTTGGCCCATGCAGCCCTCCGGGGCTGGTGGCCCCACTTGGTGGACCACCGGGACCCTCCCGGTGGTCCCGGTACATTACCGATAAAACCCGAAAACTTTTCCGGCGACCAAAACAGGACTTCCCATATATAAATCTTTACCTCCGGACCATTCCGGAACTCCTCGTGACGTCCGGGATCGGGACTCCGAACAACATTCGGTAACCACGTATATCTATTCCCTATAACCCTAGCGTCATCGAACCTTAAGTGTGTAGACCCTACGGGTTCGGGAACCATGCAGACATGACCGAGATAACTCTCCGGTCAATAACCAACAGCGGGATCTGGATACCCATGTTGGCTCCCACATGTTCCACGATGATCTCATCGGATGAACCACGATGTCAAGGAGTTAATCAGTCCCGTATACAATTCCCTTTGTCTAGCGGTACGATACTTGCCCGAGATTCGATCGTCGGTATCCCGATACCTTGTTCAATCTCGTTACTGGCAAGTCTCTTTACTCGTTCCGTAACACATCATCCCGTGATCAACTCCTTGATCACATTGTGCACATGATGATGTCCTACCGAGTGGGCCCAGAGATACCTATTGATCAACAAGCTAGTCAACTAAAGGCCTACTAGGGACATGGTGTTGTCTATGTATCCACACATGTATCTGAGTTTCCTATCAATACAATTCTAGCATGGATAATAAACGATTATCATGAACAAGGAAATATAATAATAACCAATTTATTATTGCCTCTAGGGCATATTTCCAACACACCATACCGAAGGTGATTGGTGTTGAGATACCGGTGTAGGAACCGGGGTTGTACTATTCGTAGCCACCAAGGCCGTCGTGGACCACGTTAGGGATGTACCTGTATCGAGTGTTTGTGCATGTCGAAGAAGTGGTCAATCCATCAATCAAAGTCCTGTCGCCGCCACTTGTGCCAGGGTCCGTCGACGACGTCCATTACAGGAGTCAACGTCAGACTGTCCCCGTGTTGCTCGGAATGATGGATGGCACAGGGCCTACTCCATCGCGCGGCGGAGGCCACTGATTCTTTGGGAGAAGAGGCAGGGCTGGCTTCCTGGATGTGCTCTAATTTGAGGTAACAACTGAATCTTGTCAGATACTAGTTAAATCCGACCTATGGGTGTGAAGCACTGATATGCCAGTACATTTGATTGTGACCTGTTCTAATTTTATACCTGAACTTTTTTTAGAAAGGGCTGTACGTCAACTTAATGTGCTAGCAAAACTTATTGTGTTGTGTGTCTGTTTTCTTTGCACAACATTCAAGATATTTCCCGTCATTGATAAAGACGATGAACCGTTATGTACGACTTCGTTGGTTTCAACATAGCCCTTCCCGTAGCGATCCACTGCTTCCATCCTGATTGTGCCACCTGTGTGAAATTTTTGTATGCAAGTTCTGTGTGCTATGATGTTCTATATGATTGTGTCAACTATATAAGTTTTTACTGAGCATCAGCAATGCATATGGCTGAAAGATGTATTTACGAGCATCGACCGATGGGTCTCTCTCTCTCTATCTCTCTCTCTCTCTCACACACACACACACACACGCGCGCGCGCGTGTGCACACACACACGCACAAGTGGGACCTGTTGAATTATTTATTTGCTCGTGACAGCTTTTAATTAGGTTCCACTGTAATCTAACTTTTTTCTTAAGTTATTAATTGAGCTCAGTGACTTCAAAAAGTTGCACAGAAGCCTTGTTTGGGCCTTTCTGGCGTCGCTGAATGTGGGCTAAGTAACCATGTTAGGTTGTACTGTACTACACAGGCCTTTTTTCAACGTCAGCAATGCAACTGGGCCGACAGTTGTACACAATATCCGGGTCAACTTGTTATTCTCCGCCCTGCTGGGCTGCAAACTTTCCTAGGAGGTATGCATTAGGCTTAACAAGAAAATGGACTTTAAGAAATAATAAATGGGATGTAATTATAATAACTGGACAGTTACTATGCACCAAACACGTAATTAGTTTGAAAAATATATTATTTTTGGAATTTGAAAATTTTAATTTCATTACTTATTGCGCGCGCAATATTTCGTGGATTTTGACGTAATACAACTTTATTTTGAAATTATATTTGACCTGACTAGAAATTTCGGATAAAAATATTTCGGATCCCTTCAAAATGTGGGATTTTTTTGAATTCTGTTTTGAGCGGTTGTTTGAAATTATTAATCGTTGTCCTAGCTAGAAGTTGGGTTGTACTTTCAACAAACTGTAAATGGGATGTAGTAAATTCCATTAGAATTAAAAAATGGGCTGTACATTCTTAAAAATCGCAACTGGGCTATATGTTCTCTGCCAAATCCGAGTTGTGGGCCTACTAAGTTGACGCGTACCAAGGGATTTGTCAACTTAGTCAATATAAACGATTCTAGCTGCAATGATCGTATGATGTCCATCCAACGGCCATAGTGCTTCTTCAACCTCTGGTCTTCTTGCTCCAGCCGCCCAAAGCAGCGCCGGTCGTGTCGCGTGCTCCTGCCTCCCATGGCCGGCTGTGATGCCACGGAGGCCTCACCACCCCGTACTACTCCGACCACTGGCCAGGCCATCCCTCTACTCACCCACACCCCCTGTTATTCTGCGGCGACGACAGCATCACACCGCAGCTGAACCAGTGAACCCTCGTACTCCTCTCCGTGTGGGCTTTCATTGCTGCGTCTTCCCCGGCTCCGCGTTGTCCCCTTCCTAGGCCTCACCGTCGTCCAGACCACCGCCCTGGTGCTCTCGGCGCGGCGTGGTCAACGTGGTCAACGACCGACTTCCATTGGAAGAGTACTGTACGTGGAGAGGCTGACAGCTGGGTCCACGCGGCCGCAAGGAAGTGCCTCCTTATTACGCGCAAAATAATTATTCCTCCACCTGACAGCAGGGACCCATCGGACGGGCCACCTTATTTCATGAAAAAAACTTTTCCCCCCTGACTGCTGGGACCAACCGGACGGGCCAGCGTATTTCACGAAAAAAGTTCCCCCCGCTGTCAGCTTGGACCCACCAGAAGTGCCTCCTTATTATGCACAAAAAAATGAATACTCCCCCTGCTAGCTGGGACCCACCATGGTGGGAGGCTGACTTGTGGGCCTACTAAGTTGACTGGGATGAGGGCCTTTGTCAACTTTAGTCAATATGAACGATTCTAGCTCCACTGACCGTGCGATGTCCATCCAATGGTCGTAGTGCTTCTTCAACCTCAAGTCTTCTTGCTCCAGCCGCCCAAAGCAGCGCCGGTCGTGCCGCATGCTCCTGCCTCCCGTGGCCGGCTGTGCTGCCGCGGAGGCCTCACCGCCCCCTACTATTCCCACCGCTGGCCAGGCCCTGCAACGACGGCAGCCTCACACCGCAGTCGAACCAGTGAACCCTCGTACCCCTCTCCGTGCGGGCTTCCACTGTCGCATCTTCCCCGGCTCCCCGTCGTCCCCTTCCTAGGCCTCGCCGTCATCCACCGCCTTGGTGCTCTCGGCGCGGCATGGTCAACGTGGTCAAGGAACGACTTCCATCGGACATGGACTATATGTGGAGAGGCTGACAGCTGGGTCCACAGCCGTAGCAAGGAAGTGCCTCCTTATTACGCGGAAAATAATGATTCCTCCACCTAAAAACTGGGACCCACCGGACGGGCCACTGTATTTCGCGAAAAAACGTTTGCCCCTGACTGCTGGGACCCACCAACTACATCTTCGCACGCAAGGAAGTGTGTCCGGGCAAAAAAACGATTCGCCCCCCTGACTGCTGGGACCCACCAACTACATCTTCGCACGCAAGGAAGTGTGTCCGGGCAAAAAAACGATTCGCCCCCCTGACTGCTGGGACCCACCAGCTACATCTTCGCAGGCAAGGAAGTGCCTGACAGTCGGGACCCACCTGGTCGAAGCGTACGTAGCATTGTCATTCTGGTCGCGAACGTGTATGTACATATATACTGGTGGATGTAGAGGCGCGCACGTGTCGTAGTAGAGGCGCGTACGTGTCGTAGTAGAGGCGCGCACGTAGCATGTACACGTACGCACAGCGGCCAGGGTGCAAGAAAGAAAATATGGCCACGTATGTGTACATACGGGCGGGGTCTCGAACGCCTACTCGCACATATGTGCGGCTTGGGCTCGTGTACATGGATGGGTCGGAACAGAGAAACAGCATTGTCATCGTGTTCATGGGGAGGCAACAAAATGTGTCGTGTTCATGGGGAAGCAACGGAATGGGTCGTGTTCATCGGGAGGCAACGGAACGCGTGGGAGCCAACCGGCTGGGTCGGAACGGAATGCGTGGTCGTCTTCATCGGGAGGGCTTGGACGAAACAGGCGATGGAAACGAGGCTTGGTGTACCGCACAACGGAGGAAACAGACCTCCTACGTTCGGAACAAGGTCCTGTTGATCGGGAGGGGTCTGGCGTACCGCAAAACGGAGGAAACGGACCTCTTACGGTCGAAACGGGGGTCCTGTTGATCGGGAGGGGTGTGGCGTACCGCAAAACGGGACTCCACGGGATATTGTTCATCTCCACCGTCGACCTCCTCCATCCTCCACGGGCTACTGTCGACCTCCTCCAGCCTCCACGGGCTACTGTCGACCTCCTCCAGCCTCCACGGGCTCCTGTTCATCCAACCTCCACCGCGCGCTACTCCACCGACTACTGTTTAAACACACCTCCACGGGCACCCCTCCACCATCTACTGTTCATCCAGCCCTCCACACCACGGGGTCCTGTTCAACCACCCCTCCATGGGCACCCCTCCACCGTCTACTGTTCATCCAGCCCTCCACCACACCATGGGGTCCTGTTCATCCAGAGGCAACGCCACCGCTCACTGTTCATCCAAACCCCCCGCAACACTCACTGTTCATCCCAGAGGCAGCATCGATCGGCTTCAGTTAGCAGCAGTAGCAAAGGAATCGCTCGATCGGGTTCAGTTAACAGCCATCGATCGATCGATCGGGTTCACTAACGCGTAGCCTGTAGTGCAATCGCTCGGGTTCAGTTAGAACCCAACGCCTCGCTCGGGTTCAGTTAGAGCCAACGCATCGCACACACGCGCGTACGTGTACGAGAGAAACGTGCATCGCTTGGCCCCCGACCTCCCACCGTAACCGGGAACTCCCCGAAATTATCCCCCCCTCGCTTTTACCATGGTTTTTTCCATCATGGACGGCCCAAAGAATGTCATGCAGCTGCGTCTCCAGCCCGCCTAGGACGAAAAGCCCATTTTCTGCCATGATTTTTTGTCATAGAAGTAGGAGCCCACCACATCTATGATGATACCGGGTTTTGTCACAATTATCATCATAGAAGTGTCATATGTATGACAGAAAAAAATTTCGTTCGGCCCAAAATGTCACGGATGTGTCTTTTTTTGTAGTGCTATATATCTCCATATATCACGGACTGCATAATAAAGGTCCCTATCACAGGGGGCAATAAAGTGACCTTTCTTTTGCATTAAGATTTTATGCATCCAACTATAAAAGCGCATGACAACCTCTGCTTCCCTCCGCGAAGGGCCTATCTTTAATTTTATCTTCAGATTATTTAGAATTTTATGAGTTCCAGAAGTGGTCGAAACCTACAGATTACTACAGACTGTTCTGTTTTTGACAGATTCTGTTTTCATCGTGTTATTTGCTTATTTTGATGAATCTATGAGTAGTATCGGAGGGTATGAACCATAGAGAAGTTGGAATACAGTAGATATTACACCAATATGAATCATGCCTCTACTTGACTAGCTCGTTAATCAAAGATGGTTATGTTTCCTAACCATGGACAAAGAGTTGTTATTTGATTAACGGGATCACATCATTAGGTGAATGATCTGATTGACATGACCCATTCCGTTAGCTTAGCACTCGACCGTTTAGTATGTTGCTATTGCTTTCTTCATGACTTATACATGTTCCTATGACTATGAGATTATGCAACTCCCATTTGCCGGAGGAACACTTTGTGTGCTACCAAACGTCACAACGTAACTGGGTGATTATAAAGGTGCTCTATAGGTGTCTCCAAAGGTACATGTTGGGTTGGCGTATTTCGAGATTAGGATTTGTCACTCCGATCGTCGGAGAGGTATCTCTGGGCCCTCTCGGTAATGCACATCACTTAAGCCTTGCAAGCATTGCAACTAATGAGTTAGTTGCGGGATGATGTATTACGGAACGAGTGAAGAGACTTGCCGGTAACGAGATTGAACTAGGTATTGGATACCGACGATCGAATCTCGGGCAAGTAACATACCGATGACAAAGGGAACAACGTATGTTGTTATGCGGTCTGACCGATAAAGATCTTCATAGAATATGTAGGAGCCAATATGGGCATCCAGGTCCCGCTATTGGTTATTGACAAGAGAGGTGTCTCGGTCATGTCTACATAGTTCTCGAACCCGTAGGGTCCGCACGCTTAACGTTCGTTGACGATATAGTACTATGAGTTATGTATGTTGGTGACTGAATGTTGTTCGGAGTCCCGGATGAGATCATGGACATGACGAGGAGCTCCGGAATGGTCCGGAGGTAAAGATTCATATATTGGATGATATGGTTAGGCCAAGGGGTCAAGCCCACAGGGCTATAAGTCGGTGCAAAAGGAGTTTTGCGGAGGCCAGGGGGCCAAACGCCGGAGACCCTGGCGTCTGGCCCAGGGGGCCAAAAGTGTTCGGACTTCTCACGCCGTATTATGGGGTACGCTTAAGCCCCTGGCGTATTGGCCGTACCAGAGGGTACGGGTGCTGAATGTCATGAATGAACATATATATATATATAAAAGAATAGAGAATGCGGTAATAGTCTAGTGCTATGCATTGTTTATTCAAAAAGGTGCGTCGAAGCAGAATGATACAAGTAGTGCGATAAGCAAAAAGTAGGACTATTTGACATGTCCCCTCCAAGGGCAAGCTGAGGAATGGTATTTAAAGCAGGTATTTCACTCGTTATCAGACACCACCTGGGAGTTCCATGGTGCGACGTAGCTTTCTGCCTCCTTGGTTGTTGTATCATGTGTCCGGCAATCGTACTATCGGACGGGGTTTCCAGAGAATAAAGTCCTGAAGAGAGAACAAATAATAAGCGAGAAGCCCGTAGTGCGGTTGAGCCGCGTTTTGGGACATGCTGTAGTCGTGCCCCCCCCCACCTATGCCCATGGTATTTTCAATGTGTAATTATGTACGCGTGGCACAGATTTCGCCATTTGGCTGGGACTGGGGTGGGGGCCGCATTGCTATGCGAGCTCAGAACGTGCCAGGCGGTCTTGTCGCAGATTACTCCGGGCGCGCTTGAAGGTGTCCGGGTGTTTAATCGCCGAACTGGTGGATTGCCTTAAGAGGCTGCTTTGTGCTTCTGTTGCGAGGGCCGCAGTGTGCTCCTCCGTGCGGAGAGAGCGCTATGTGTTTCCATTGACTGCAATGACCCCCGAGGTCCTGGCATCTTGAGCTTGAGGTATGCATAATGCGGTACCGCATTGAATCTCGCAAATGCGGTTCGCCCGAACAGTGCGTGATAGCCACTGCGGAACGGGACTATATCGAAGATTAACTCCTCGCTTCGGAAGTTATCCGGGGATGCGAAGACCACTTCCAGTGTGACTGAGCCTGTGCAATGGGCCTCTACACCTGGTATGACGCCTTTGAAGGTCGTTTTGGTGGGTGTGATCCTTGAGGGGTCTATACCCATTTTGCGCATTGTGTCCTGATAAAGCAGGTTTAGGCTGCTGCCGCCGTCCATAAGGACTCGAGTGAGGTGAAGTCCGTCGATGATTGGGTCTAGGACTAGTGCGGCGAATCCGCCATGACGGATACTAGTGGGGTGGTCCCTGCGATCGAAGGTGATCGGACAGGAGGACCATGGGTTGAACTTTGGGGCGACTGGCTCCAACGCATATACGTCCCTTAGCGCATGCTTCCGCTCCCTCTTGGGGATGTGGGTTGCGTATATCATGTTCACCGTCCGCACTTGTGGGGGGAACCTCTTCTGTCCTCCGGTGTTCGGCGGCCGGGGCTCCTCCTCGTCGTCGCTATGTAACCCCTTATCTTTGTTTTTGGCATTTAACTTGCCGGCCTGCTTGAACACCCAACATTCCCTGTTGGTGTGGTTGGCTGGCTTGTTGGGGGTGCCGTGTATTTGACACGAGCGATCGAGTATACGGTCCAAACTAGACGGGCCCGGAGTGCTTCTTTTGAATGGCTTTTTCCGCTGACCGGTTTTAGAGCCTCTGAATCCGGCATTAACTCTCGTATCCTCGGTATTGTCGCTGTTGATGCGACGCTTGTGTTTGTTGCAACGTGACCTGCCATTGCTATCATTGGTATCCGAAGTACCATGGTTCTTTGATATGTTATTGCTTGAGCCAGCCAGCTGTCCTCTCCCGCGCAAAAGAGGGCCATGAGTGTCGTGAGGGCTGCCATAAATTTCGGCTTTTCCTGGCCAAGGTGCCGGGCGAGCCACTCATCGCGGATGTTGTGCTTAAAAGCTGCTAGGGCCTCTGCATCCGGACAGTCGACGATTTGATTTTTCTTTGTCAGGAACCGTGTCCAGAATTGCCTGGCCGATTCCTCTGGCTGCTGAATTATGTGGCTCAAGTCATCGGCATCTGGTGGTCGCACATAAGTGCCTTGGAAGTTGTCGAGGAATGCGGCTTCCAGATCTTCCCAACAGCCAATGGATTCTGCTGGCAGGCTGTTGAGCCAATGCCGAGCTGGTCCTTTGAGTTTGAGTGGGAGGTATTTGATGGCGTGTAGATCGTCACCGCGGGCCATGTGGATGTGCAGGAGGAAGTCCTCGATCTATACCGCAGGATTTGTTGTACCGTCGTATGATTCGATATTTACGGGTTTGAAACCCTCTGGGATTTGGTGATCCATTACTTCGTCTGTGAAGCATAGGGGGGTGTGCGGCGCCTCTGTACTGGGCTATATCGTGACGCAGCTCAAATGAGTCTTGTCCACTATGTTCGGCCCGGCTGGATTTACTTTTATTGTATCCGGTGTGACGGTTATCGTCTTGCGTGGTGGCATGCCCTTGTGATCCGTAGATCGATCTTGCATGTTTTGCTTTGTCCTCCAACACGTCTCGCAGGTCTAGCGTGTTTCCCCGTGCCTTAACATTTTTATTTGAGTGGCGTCGGGGTGCGGGCTGAACTTTTGGCTGAAATGCCTCTCTGTCGTGGCCACGAGGTGGCCGATCAGCCGCGTCATACGCTGGAGATGTAGGTTTTAATGCTTCCTCCTCCAGTCGGGGTAGCAACCTGCGCTTTGGGTAACTCTTGGAGGGGCGTCCGACTTCATATTCCTCGGCTGCAAGGACTTTAGTCCATCTATCAGCTAGCAAATCTTGACCAGCTCGAAGCTGATGTTGCTTTTTCTTAAGGCTATTTGCCGTGGCTATAAGCCGGCGCTTGAAGCGCTCTTGCTCGACGGGATCCTCAGGCATGACAAATTCGTCATCGTCGAGGCTTGCCTCGTCTTCGGAGGGAGGCATGTAATTATCACCCTCCGCCTCTCCATCTTCCGCTCTCTCGGGAGGGCTGGCTTCTCCATCCTCCTGCTCTAAATCTTGCTGGAGGGGATTGTGGTCATCTTCGGCACCGTCCGGAGTGCTATTATCTCCTGTGCCGGTATCACCGCTTTTGCATTGGCGAGACTTAGAGCAGCGCCGCTGTCTTCAGCGCTTAGGTTACTTCTTGGAGGGGTCATCCTCCGCTGTCTCGTTGCCATTGTCTTCTTTGGGTGTGTCCACCATGTATACGTCATACGATGCAGTGGCTGTCCAGTGCCCTGTGTGCAATGGCTCCTGTTCGTCTCCTGCATCGTCGTCCATACTGTAGATGTCTTCGGAGTCGAAGTCGAGCATGTCGGTCAAATCCTTGACAGTGGCTACTAAGTGGGTGGTGGGTGGGCGGCGAATTTCTTCGTCATCCGCATCGCAATCCTGCCGGCCATAGTTCAGCCAGGACTCTCCTAACAAGGAGAGAGGCCTTAATGAGTTCAGTATGTCGCCAAAGGGCGAGTGCTGAAAGATATCCGTGGAGGTGAATTCCATGATCGGCGCCCAGTTGGATTCGATAGGCGCGTGTGCAGGCGGTTCAGAGTCCGTGGCCGGGGAAGAGTCTGGCAGTTTGGCTTCACGGCTCTCGTGAAGGGTAAGGTCGATACTCGGCTCGATCGCCGCTGAGAATGCGGCCTTCGTGGTGGGGTCTATCCACCCATCCATGGATGTCGCAATTGGCTCTGAATTGAAGGTCGGAGCGGTTGCCGGTGCGGTCTCCTGAACACTAGCCGATGGTAGAGCTAAATCATGCTCATCGTGACCGTGCAGCGCACTCAGCAGGGGCTCGAATCCGTCGAAGATCGAGTCTCCGCGGATGTCAGCCGTGTAATTTAAGCTTCCAAACCTGACCTGGTGGCCGGGGGCGTAGCTCTCGATCTGCTCCAGATGGCCAAGCGAGTTGGCCCGCGGTGCGAAGCCGCCGGATACAAAGATCTGTCCGAGGAGAAAAGTCTCACCCTGTACTGCATCGCTATCGATGATCGAAGGAGCCATCAAGCCTAACGATGACGACATAGAGGAACTCTCAATGAAAGCACCAATGTCGGTGTCAAAACTGGCGGATCTCGGGTAGGGGGTCCCGAACTATGCGTCTAAGGCGGATGGTAACAGGAGGCAGGGGACACGATGTTTACCCAGGTTCGGGCCCTCTTGATGGAGGTAATACCCTACATTATGCTTGATTGTTCTTGATAATATGAGTAGTACAAGAGTTGATCTACCACGAGATCAAAGAGGCTAAACCCTAGAAGCTAGCCTATGGTATGATTGTTGTTGTTGGTCCTACGGACTAAACCCTTCGGTGTATATGGACACCGGAGGGGGCTAGGGTTACACAAAGTCGGTTACAAGGAAGGAGATCTACATATCCGTACTGCCAAGCTTGCCTTCCACGCCAAGGAGAGTCCCATCCGGACACGGGACGAAGTCTTCAATCTTGTATCTTCATAGTCCAATAGTCCGGCCAAAGGATATAGTCCGGCTGTCCGGATACCCCCCAATCCAGGACTCCCTCAACAGGTATAGCTATATTGTACATAAATCAGTTCTTCCCTTTTTGAAAATGGTTTCCATTCTAATCAACTACACTCCACCAAAATGATGCAGACATGGAAAGGAACAACAGAGAGGATCTTCTATGCCAACACAGCATCAACTTCGTCTTCAATTCACCAGATAGCAGGAGAACATCGCAAACAACAGCAACAGCAGAACACGACCAAACTGCTACCACCTCCACCCAAACGCCGGCGCGAACCACGTATCGGCACCAGTGGAAGCAGGGAACCAAACAAAAGCAGCAGCACAGGAGCAGAAGAAAGATTCCAAAGGATAAACAAATTGTTGGAAAAATTTCTCCACGAAGCAGAACAGATACCCATAGTAACCACCATGGCTGAACACCAATACAACGAAAAGGAAAAGATATTGGATGAAAAAACAAGGACCTAGTCGTGCAACAAACAATTGCCCTGATGGATTCATTAGAACAACTCAGACAATTTCAGGACATAGTTTGCACAAGGTACCTGGCAGACAACGTGACCCTACGGACACTAGAGCAAGCAGATCCAACAGCCTCAAGTAGACTAGCCGATGCCAACTGCATGAATGAAATCGTAGCCACAACAGAACCAAGAGAAAGGAGAAAAAAAGAAGAAGAATACGAAGAGAGGAAGATAAGAACAAAATCAAGGGACATAGGCATTGACAAGAACAAGATAAAGTGGCAAAAATAGGTAAATAAATAGTAATGCATGGTGCCATACGCACCCTAAAGCAAACCCCTGTTTTCATACCTCAACTGAAAAGAACTGCCTCAATGCTTTCAGGAACGTACCAATAGCACGCCAGGACAAGATGAACTCCAACAGTAGGATAGTGTCAGCAACCCCAAAAACACGAATGAACGGAACAAACAAAGCAACCTCACAACAGACAATGCTACAACAACAACTACCCCAACACAAGCACAAGTTACGATCGATGTCAGAACCTGTGAAGAGGTCAGCATGAACATCCATTTTTTCCTTTCAAAACTGGATAGAGTTATAAGTTAACTGACAAACCTCCAACAAAATATAGGCTCAGCTAAAGAACAATCAAGTCAGCAGCCCCGCCAACCAAATGCAAGAGGCTAACCCATAATCAACCATTAGCATAACAAACGACAAAGAAGTAGAAAACAACGAAGAGGAGGTAAACTTCCATAGCCCACTATTACCCACACCAAAAACTCATAAATGACAGGAAAGAAAGTGAACCGCAAACTCATATTGTTTGATCTCCAAGTATCACAAGCACTGCAAGACCAAGAGACAACCCGTGTTGAAATTGAACCCCATAGTGAACCTCAAACAGACGAAGGCGTCACAGAACAGGAACTTTGTGTACAAGAGATTTCCAATGCCACAACATTGCAGATCACCATCACGAGTACAAAGGAGAAAGACCAAGACATCCCAGCCAATGAGAAACAAGAGACTGTTATACCTGACAAACAAACAGTAGATCCAGGCACGAATAACCCAGTCATCAACACAGAGGTAAAAATTCAACAACAACAACCACTTTTCAAAATATTTATGATGTCTGAACTACCTAATACACCCCGCCACGGCAATACAATGATTATAAGGGATGTCTCACCCTTTTCTTTGAACAAATCTAGGAAACAAATGAGTACGCTGATCTCTAAGATCAAGAACTTCAAACAACAACATCTGAAGAGGTGAGGTTACAAAGCTCAGACACAAATGAAGTTCAATCTATAATTTCATTTTTTTATTAAACAGGAAGAGGAAGCAAGCAAAAGCACTGGCATAGATATTCAACAAGAAAAACTAGAGGACAACACGAGACAAGGAGAAGCCGTAGTACAAGCAGTAGACAGTCCTGCAACTCTAGAGATAGAGGTCTTATAAAAAAATTATAACTGAACAGTCAGAAATGCACCCATTTCTTAAATATTTTTTGTGTTGGTGCAGGCACAAGAAGCTCAAGAAACCATCAACAATCAAGACCATCAAACACAACTAGAGGAGCCCAATGAACAACCCGAACATGTTCTTCAAATGATAGACAATAATGCCACTGAAGACCAAGCCACAAAAAATTCACTCACCAAACAACAGGTACCAGAGACAGCGGCAACGTCAACGACTAAAAAGGTAAACTTACGAAACCTGCAACTATGAAATTATAAAATTGTTGTGTCCACAATCAAATAAACTCCAACCTACCACATTTGTATTCACTCCAATGCACTCTCACTTTGCCGCCTCTATGTTTGAATAGCTGCAAGAAAAAACAAGGTCAGTGACGATGAACAGCAAAATAAAGAGCAAGAGAAGGACTCAAAACCACCACTGAACGAAGAATCAGCAGTAACAACAACAAATATAGAGGTGAAAACACATAATACCTCTTCATGAACTTATAGTTCAAAACACGCATTTGACATTTCACTTCTTTCCTGCATTGCCTGAGAGAGGAGACCAATGAGGAAAAGGAGGGCACTGAAGAAGGGCAACATGTTCTCCAAAAGGCAGACATCAACGTCACAGAAGACCAAGCCCCAAAATATCCACTCACCGAAAACACGCAGCAGAGACGGCAGCAGCGACAACGACTGAAAAGGTAAAGTTACATACGTTGATCCTATCAAAGTATAAAATAGCTATGTGGAACCTCAAATGCACTACCACTTAGCCACTTGTGTGTTTCAAAAGCTGCAAGACAAAAATGACGGCGGCGGCGATGAACTACCAAAGAAAGAAGAAGAAGATGCCCAAAAACCTCCACTCAATGAAGAACAAGCACAACATTCAGCAGCAGCAATGAGAACAGTAGCAGAGACAATAGAAGCAGCATCGACTGAGGAGGTAAAGTTACATAAGCTGATTCTACAAAAATATAAAGTAGCTCCATGAGAACTCAAATGCACTCAAACTTAGCCACCTTTATGATTGAACACCAAAACAAAGAACAGGATGATCCCCAAGAAACTACACTCAACGAAGAACGGGTGAAACAGTCAGCATCACCAACGACAACTCAAGAGGTGAAGTTGCACAAAATGTTTCCACAAAATTACGACTTAATCACAATCAAAATAGCTCAAACCACGCACCAAATGCTTCGCTATTTTCCCATAACACCTGCTATAATTAAAATAAAGTAGCAAGTTAAATTATTTCAATGCTTTGTCAATGATAACGCAGAAACACGAAGAAGGCGACCACGAAGATACAAGCAATGAAGCAGACACACACATTGTTCCAGAGAAAGAAGCAGAAACCATCAAAGAAAACCCTACACTGTCGTACGATGCCAATTCCCCTGGCAGAGAGGTTAGTGCCAAGTGCCAACCAGGTCGAGACTGAAAAACAAGACGGAAGAGACCACCAGCAAGACACGACGGTTGACAAGGATAAACATGATGCCAAGAAAGGCACGGACGACTCAAGTGACGATGGAGTAGAAACTGAACAAAAGGGTACAACGCAAAAAGAAGAACATAACATGCCGCAAGAAGCAGAAGGAGAACAAGAAAGGAACAACATTGGACATGACATATCTTCTAGCATCGAAGCAGGCAAGACAATAGAAACTTAATTGCTATCTTGTGATCTTGTGACTTGGAATTATTTACATAAAATTCAAAATCATCGCAAGCACAATGGAGAAAGGGGACAAAGATAGTGATTCTGTCAACAAAGCCATCGAAGACCTGTACAACGCTGTATGCAAGCCATGGACACAGAGAGAAATGTAAGTCCATGCAACTAACACAAAACACATTATTACACATGGCCATTTTGACTGTATCATGTGTAAACTAAAACATTTTTCTAAATATACTTTGCAGGGATGAGCTTTTCATTACAACGAACAAGTTTGATGTCAATCTAGGCCATGTCGCGGAAAGCTTCAAGGTCGGTAAATCAGTACGCACCGAAGCAATCAAGTCCATGCTAACAATCTTGAGAAAACAACTAAATGGCACAGGGAGAAAGATTCTGTGGTTAAGAAACAATGTAAGTAAAGATCACAGCAAAAGAATCACGTTTAAAACAATATATATGACTTTATAAATAGATAAACTTCCCCTATAACTGAACTGACAAATTCCCTTTGTGTATCTGTGACAAAACAAGAAGCACTCGATAAAAGAAGTCGGCGAGGAAGATCCAATGTGCTACAGAAATAATGATCAAGAACACATTAGAAAAAAATACTACCTGCCAGACTTACATCATTCTTCAACATACAAGAAGAAGAAAAACTGCAAGATTATAACTTGGTAAGCAGATCAACTTGCGTATATGTTATGCAAAGTTCTCTTTTCATTTTATGTTTCTAAATATAAGAAGATTTCCAATTATTTTATTTTTATTTTTTGTTTTGCAGTTCCTTCTACCATGTTTGTTGCGTGGGTTTGAGCGAGACGAAAATACAAGTCATTACTTCACCATTACAGTTAACATGCAAAAACAACGCTTTGAACTCCTTGACTCTTCAACTGCATATCCATGCACAATAGAATTCTTTCATAATGTAACCAGCAAATTAATGAAAATATGGAAGCACGTAAGCACAGGGCTAAAACTTTCACAAAAAAGCATCGACCATTTCAAAAGGGTCAAACTGCAGGTGCCACTTCAAGGAGAAGACACGTAAGCACTTCCAACATTTCACTTCTTTCTTTTTTTCAATGCAAGTTTCACTACTACAATTACTGGAATAATTCTCTTGTTTCGTCTTTTCAATGCAACAATTACCACTACCATTGCTCCGACATTTCTCTTCTTTCCGTTTCTTGAATACAACAATCTTACTAGTAACATTCCTCTACATACAGAACGGACTGCGCATTCTACATGTACATGAACCTGAAGCACTACTCCAATGATGGAACAGCAGCAACCTTAGAGCAAGAACAAGTACCAGAGTTGAGGAAAAAATTCTATATCAACTAATCAGTCAACACAGAGGGAATACCAAACTGTCATTAATCAAGGGTACAACAGGTTAGTCTTTTCAGAAACTAAATCTTACAATTTTTCACACTAGAAGAAGTAATATTATTATTTTATAAAATTATTATTATTTGATTCTAACAGATATGCTGAAGTATGAAGTCGATATGGGAGACAAAGAAATGCAACAGACAGAATGTTGCATACTAGAAGAGTTTCCGTCAAATCCTGAGCCAAAAGAACATATTATGCGTGCGACAACCACAAAAGAGCATGAAATTATTGATATATCGAGTAAACACAAAGAGGTTATGGATGGCAGCAGCCACGCCGTCACCCAAGAATCTTGCACATACCATGAAGAAAAGGATCCACCAATAGAACCAGATCAACCACCACCAAACGACAAGATACCACACTATGCTGAAGAGGAAACGGATGAGCAAAATATTAACAGCAATATCCCGAGCACAGAGCAACTTGAACAAACAGGAACTGATTTAAAAGAGGATGAAAGAAGCAACGACATACCAAATACACAAGAACAGGTTTCCGAGCAGAAAAAACAACATGTTCTTCTTCAAGAAGAAACAGACTCGACAAGCAATCAGCAAGGCACCTCCAGCACCATCTCTTTAGACTTCATAAAACACAAAACAACGAAAAAGCATGAAGAAGTTGATGAATTTATTTCAAGCCTTGACCCAGACCAACTGAAGCAATACGATATGCTTAAACAGATGGGGCAGACATTCGATGAAATCAAAACAACAATGATTTACCAGGAAGACTTTGAGTTCAACAAAATGCCACACCATATCTGACAAGCTTGCAGCAAGAATCAGGAGAATATTCAATGGGCCAATCATCTGAGAACAGCTCAGACAAGAAAATCTCGGTCAAGAAGAGACCAGTAAAGCCTTCAAGCACGCTCCATGGAAAAATCATGATTCCTACTTTTGTCCCAGGAGATTTCAAATTTATGAACAAAGCCAAAGCACTTCATGAATACCTATTCAGCAAAGAAGGACATGACGAATGCGGAGAGTAAGTACTTTCTCTTGTCACAATAAAAAAACAAAGAAATGTTGCCCCTTTTTTAACCAACCTAACTAATGTATAAACTTTTTCTGCTTATAGTGTAAACGTATATATTAGCTCGAAGCAATCCGATTGGATTACAGGAAAACAAATAATGGAACTGCTACAGAAAGGAGATGATGGATAGATGGAGGGCTCCATCGCAAACGCATTGTTCGAAGAATGGACAGTGCAGCAACCATACAACACAACCGATAAAGCCATACTTCCCGTGGAATTTGCAAACGTATGAACTCCAATTTGACAAAAACACTTGCATCATTTCAGTGATTACAAAGATTAAACTAAAAAGTAGAAAACTTTTTGGTCGCAGATCGTGCTCGGTGTTAAAATTGGAGAAAGGAGGACCAGCAGAATTCAATGAGGACGAAGCGTTGAAACAGTTTGCAACCCTTGTAACAGGGAAGGAACTTTTAAAGAAAAAGCTGGTAAGTTAATAGAAATATACAAACATAATTCATTCTTCCTACATATTGCACATTTACATGTCATTTAATTCTCCTGACAAGAATGAATTTTAACTCACTCTGTCTCCAAACACCGCAGATTATGATACCTCACAACACAGTTAAACACTACACATTGTACGTGCTCAACAAGTACACGAGCTCCATCGACATACTTGACTCACTGTATTACAGAAATGGAGACGGAAAAATACATGGAAACACACCATAAGGATCACCCAGAACTGGTACGTCAATTCAACCTTGTTTTCTAATTGGTTTTCCAATTTCTGCATTCCCTTTATTAATGGCAAAACCCAAAAATAACACCAAACCGTAATCACAGATTAAAAGGATGCACGCACTCATGAAGAAGCATTACGGCGAAGCAGAGCTATGAGCCAACAGCGAACCGGACTGGTCGGGGATAGCAGAAACACCTAACAGAGTTTGCGTGCCAAAACAGCAGGGTACCCAATGCAGACACTTCATGGTTCAATTTGCAAAATACTGGAATGACATTGATCTCATAAAAGATGATGAGGATTTCGATGTAAGTGAATAGTACAAGAGCGCCAATTTTAATTTTTACAAGCAACACTACTTGAATACTTCAATTATCTCATGAAAGAAAAATAAAAGAATATCCAATGACCTCCATGCAGCAAAGCAATGTAGATGCCGAGTGGAAACCAGAGTTCCTTTTTACAGCCATATTTGGTGAAACAAACCAAGTAAAGTGCGAGGATCTACCTGGAAGAATCAAAGAATTCAAACCAGAAACTCTAAAGTTCTTTTCCACCAACAAAGGTAAGAAAATCAATTCTACTTATATTTTTTGTAATAACCTACCCATCCCACGGTTCACCAATGCCTTTCGTATCACGAGAGCTTACATATTACATATCTGCTTCCGCTGACAGAAACAGATGAAACAAAAAGGAAAAAAAGACGAAGCACCAGTCCATGCCTAAAACATTCTCATTGCTTCCAACACACAAAGGAAGCGTCCGACCTCTTCCATCTAGTCATGAGCTACAGCTGGCAGGAGGAATACAAAAAGTGAGTTCTTTTCTATTGCACCTCAAAATAGTTGGATAGAGCCCAAAGTTAATGTAAAAATATGTTTCTCACTGACAGTGACCTCCAAAATTATTTTATCTCCTTGTCGCAGCAAAACTATATTTAGGCGCATCCGGAGGGACGGTGAAAGCACGCAACTTACTAGAGCCCAACTGAAGGCAGTATTTGGTCCAAGACTAGCACAGACGAACATACCACATCATATGGAAAAGAGGGTGCTCAATGACATAGCAGAAATCTGGAAAAGCAGACAAGATTCAAAAGAGAACGACAGAGTAATATTAGGCCCAAACTTTGCAGAGGTAAACTTTTAAGAAGCAAAATATTGTCTATATTGCAACACCTACTCTTTTTATATTGTTACACAACTCTTTTTCTAACAGTTTTTTTCATTGTAATTATTGTTTGCAGCATATATTGGATTTAAAGGAACACAAAACTAGTATTAAAAAATTTAAAAATGAATTGCAAAAAACAAAGAATCAGCTGGTTCCCATGTATCTCAAGAAAAATCAACGGAAAAAGCTCTCAACAGCAAACATGTTAACAACCCTTTCCTCCATGACAAAATCACAAAATATGTGTTCTATTAAATTACTTTATATTAAACTGTCATCTAAGCAACAAGTATTTTGTATGTAGATATTCATTCCAATGGAGAAGGATGACCGCTATGTATTATATGTGCTGGACAAATACAAACACAAAGTTCACATTATTGATCCTCAAGAAACGACTTCAGAGGAATTTGAGAAAGAAAAGATAGACATCGATAAATTGCATCCAAAAGAAGCATGTCGAGTTCTTCAGGAACATGAAGATGCTAAAAAAGAAAGAGAAAGACAGTTTCAGGAATATCATGTTCATAAGTCGGCAATCGTAAGCATTTATACATAATAATTTTTTCAGTTTTACAAGTTGCAATATTAAACAATTAATTGCAAAATGCAATATTCCTAGGTACTTAGGTTTAAAGAAGTCTTCAACATCATACTAGGACAAACAATGAATGCCAAGGGTACAAGATGGCAGATTCATACCGTGCAAGATGCTCCAGTGGTAGAAAAGGGAGAATCAAAATTTGCTGTTTTAAAGTTTGCATTCCTCTACAATGGTGAAAAGTTTGTCGAAGATCTAGAAGATTTGATAGTGAGTTTATATATATTTACTTATAACCAACTTATATGCACAAACTCTAACAATATACTTCTCTTCTCGGCAAAATTTCCCAAGATGAGGTCGAAGACTGGAGGGCAGAGGCAATGTACATTCTCTTAAGTAGCGAGATGAATCAAGTCAAAGCTAGTGAAATGGGTGACGAGATTAGCAAGATCTTCAACAAAAATGAAGACTAAAACTTTTGACTTAGCCTGCAAGGCTAATTCTATCTAGACATGACAAAACAGTTTATCAATAACTTGCGTTTCTATGTAATGTACTTAGAAACTGCGTATTCATGTTGAAAAGAGAACTATTTCAACACCAGTGCCTCTTACATCATCAGGGAGTGCCAGTAAACTATAAACAACAATGCCTGTTCTTATTTGTACGACAACAGTGACTCCCAAAATGAACCCTTACGTGTGACTCTGGAAAGCACCCTCCCATGCCTCCAGAGGTGACATGGCCTTGTGCCACCAAACCCTGGATCACCATGTCTCTAGGCAATATCCACAGACACACACATACCCTTACGCGTGACTCTGGAGACCACCCTCCCGTGCCTCCAGAGGCAACATGGCCTTGTGCCACCAAAGCGTGGGTCACCATGCCTCCGGGCAATATCCACACACAAACATACCCTTACGCGCGACTATGGAGACCACCCTCCCGTGCCTCCAGAGGTGACATGGCCTTGTGCCACCAAAGCCTGGGTCACCATGCCTACATACCCTTACGTGTGACTCTGGAGACCACCCTCCCGTGCCTCCAGAGGCGACATGGCCTTGTGCCACCAAAGCCTGGGTCACCATGCCTCCGGGCAATATCCACACACAAACATACCCTTACGCGTGACTCTAGAGACCACCCTCCCGTACCTCCAGAGGTGACATGGCCTTGTGCCACCAAAGCCTGGGTCACCATGCCTACATACCCTTACGCATGACTCTGGAGACCACCCTCCCGTGCCTCCAGAGGTGACATGGCCTTGTGCCACCAAACCCTGGGTCACCATGCATCCGGGCAATGTCCACACACACAAATACCAAGAACGCCTCAACTGTGGCTAGCTCCTACGCACACGTGACTTCACATGCTTCAAACCCATGCATCTGGAGGCAACATACCAATGACTTCACGTGACTTCACATGCTTCAAACCCGTGCCTCCGGAGGCAACATACCAATGCCTTCGTAGTATGCACACATGTGAATGCACGCACAAACCTATATATCCTCAACAAAAGCCTAGCTCTTAAGAAGACGTGACTGCACATGCTTCAAACCCATGCCTTTCGAAACAAAGCAGCTTGCCTTTTGCACAACCTGCTATATAAAAATTAAACAAGCAGGTTCCCTCGCGCCGGAGGCGCCGTGTCACACCACGAGGTACAATGCGTCGCACGAACCAGCACGCTGCACGACCAACACACACTTCGACCTATGCCCCCCTTCAAGATGTTTATGAAAATTAAACAAGTCGAAGGCGAGTCGGAGGTTCCCTCGTGCCGCAGGCGCCGTGTCACACCACGAGGTACAATGCGCCGCACGAACCAGCACGCCGCACGACCAACACACACTTCGACCTATGCCCCCCCCCCCCTTCAAGATGTTTATGAATATTAAACGAGCCGAATGCGAGCCGGAGGTTTCCTCGCGTCGGAGGCGCCGTGTCACACCATGACGTACAACGCGCCGCACGAACCAACACACACTTGGACCTATTCCCCCCTTCAAGATGTTTATGAAAATTAAACGAGCCGAAGGCAAGCCGGACGTTCCCTCGCGTCGGAGGTGCCGTGTCACACCACGACGTACAACGCGCCGCATGAACCAACACACGCTTCGACCTATGCCCCCCTTCAAGATGTTTATGAAATTAAACGAGCCGAAGGCAAGCCAGACGTTCCCTTGCGCCGGAGGCGCCGTGTCACACCACGACATACAATGCGCCGCACGAACCAGCACGCTGCACGACCAACACACACTTCGACCTATGCCCCCTTCAAGATGTTTATGAAAATTAAACGAGCCGGAGGTTCTCTCGTGCCGCAGGCGCTGTGTCACTCCACGACGTACAACGCGCCGCACAAACTAGCACGCCGCACGACCAACACACACTTCGACCTATGCCCCCGTTCAAGATGTTTATGAAAATTAAACGAGCCGAAGGCGAGCCGGAGGTTCCCTCGCGCCGGAGGCGCCGTGTCACACCACGACGTACAACGCGCCGCACAAACGAACACACACTTCGACCTATGCCCCCCTTCAAGATGTTTATGAAAATTAAATGAGCCGAAGGCGAGCCGGAGGTTCCCTCGTGCCGGAGGCGCCGTGTCACACCACGATGTACAACGCGCCGCACGAACCAACACACACTTCGACCTATGCCCCCCCCCTTCAAGATGTTTATGAAAATTAAACGAGACGAAGGCGAGCCGGAGGTTCCCTCGCGCTGGAGGCGCTGTGTCACACCACGACGTTCAACGCGCTGCACAAACCAGCACAGCGCACGACCGACACACACTTCGACCTATGTCCCCCTTCAAGATTTTTATGAAAATTAAACAAGCCGAAGGCGAGCCGGAGGTGCTTTTCTTCAATTTTGTAAAGTTATACACCCGTGCCTCTCCTAGTGTTCACCTAGTGTTCACCTGTGCCTATAAAGAAGTCACATGATTGAACGATTCTGAAGACTGTCCTTTTACATTAAAAAGTTGTTTTTTTTCTTTACTTGAAAGGTCACATTTGATAGTGTTGGTAGTCCCCGCCCATAACTACCCCATAAATCTCCATTACCTGGAAATATAATGGGAACAAAAAGGGAAACAAGAAAGGGAAACAGGGAACCAACCGCGCGAACTGGTATTTTCTTTGTGTTTTCGCGCGGAAAGGGAAAATGGAAAATTCTCGTAGTTCGAGGGTCAAACTGCAAAACGCACGAAACCACAAACCGGAAAGGGAAAACCAGGAACCAAGCGCGCTAACTGGTTTTTCCTCGCGGGAGCGCTCCGTGCGTGACACTTGTCACGTGCGGAGTGCTCCCGAAGCGCGTGTTAACTAGTTGCTCCCAAGAAAACGGTTCGTGGGAGCAACTAGTTAACGAGCGCTCCTTCGGGAGCCTCGCAACGATCAGCGTCGCTTGGCGCGCTCTCAACCATTCGCCACGTGCCGCGCCCTGGAGAATCCCTCCGGATTTTATTTTATTTTTTTTTCTGCACGTGTTTTCGGCTTTTTGACGGTTTTTCCCGATTTTTTTCGACGTTTTGGTTTTCTCCCGGTCTTCCTTAACTTTTCGATAAAAAAATTCGAAAATTTTTTTTTGCATAAAAAACGCGTTTTCTTTTTTTTTTCTTTCGCGAAAGTCACGTTTTTTCCACAAGAGGCACGGTTGTGCTTTACCGAGAGTCACGGTCGTGCCTTTCGGAAACGAAAAAAACGCATTTCCTGTTTTTTTTTCTTTCACGAGAGTCACGGTTTTGCTTCCGCGAGAGGCACGGTTGTGCTTTTGCGGGAGTCACGGTCGTGCCTCTCGAAAAGGGAAAACAAAACGCATTTTTTGTTTTTTTTCTTTCACGAGAGTCATGGTTTTGCTTCCACGAGAGGCATGGTTGTGCTTTCGTGAGAGTCACGGCCGTGTCTCTCAGAAAGGAAAAAATACGCGTTTTCTGTTTTTTTCTTTCGCGAGAGTCACGATTTTGCTTCCGCGAGAGCCACGATCATGCCTCTCGGAAACGAAAAAAACGTGTTTTCCATGAGAGTCACGGTTTTGCTTCCACAAGAGGCACAGGTGTGATTTGGCGAGAGGCACGGGCGTGCCTCTTTCGAAAAGGGAAAAAACCGTACTCCCGGTTCGGTTTCTTCGCATGGTTTTTTTTCATGAAAAAAAAGTTCGTCAAAACCTATCAACATGGGATCTAGTTTTGAAGATCTCAACACGAGGAATCCAATGATGAAAAAGGTTCAAGATTTGGACGCACGGTTTAAAAGATAAAATATTTTGAATAAACAGGTCTACGAAAAAAGGAAAACTCCCAGATTGCGAAAAATGGCGCGTAAAGTGGAATGTTCTTTACAACGAGTACTCCTTAATTAATGATTTTGACGGTTCGTGCGATGAAAGAAACAAAACGGTTCGTCCCTTCCAGGCCAGAAATGAGCTTAATGGGCTAGGCCGTTAGAAGCCCAACACGAGCGACTGGATCGGGGAGTTCTAGTGCCGAACGGTTTTCCTGATCCTTAATTTTCGTCGGGAAGCTGGAAGCCAGATTGGGAAGCCAGATTCGAGGATTTCTTGGTGCTGTGGAGTTGTCAAACAGGCCCTAAGGGGTTGTTTGGATAGCAAACATTAGCTACGGATTTATAGTAAGGGCGACGCTACGCGTCTGTCGGTCGATGTTAAGATTTTATCTATCGCCGCAATGGCCGTTGGATACCCGAGCTGATAGTCGTTCGATCTAGTGTCCGTGTTCTGCATGCCTGTAATGCCCTCGATGCGGCTATGTCTCCCACGTGTCGAGGCACGACTTAGAGACATAGGCGCATTGAAAGCAATGTCGCAAGTCGGGAATCATTACACAACCCATGTACATATATAATATAAAGGGGAATAATAACATAGTTGGCTTACACTCGCCACGTCACATCAAAGTACATAAATAACATCCATCATACAATCACTCATGGCCCGACTACGGCGCCAAAATAGAAAAGACCCCCAACAAGCGACTAGGCCCTGAATCTAACCCCGAATAGGCATCCCTACTGATCATCAGGAAACGACACATAGTAACGCTGAGAGTCCTCGTCGTACTCCCACTTCAGCTCGAGCGCGCCATCCGGAGAAGTATCATCGGTCCCTGCATCTGGTGTAATAGTAATCTGTGAGCCACAAAGGACTCAGCAATCTCGCACCCTCGCGATCAAGACTATTTAAGCTTAATGGGTAGGAAAGGGGTAATGTAAAGTGGAGCTGCAGCAAGTGACTAGCATATATGGTGGCTAACTTATTCGCAAAGAAGAGCGAGAAGAGGAGGCAAAGCACGAGCGGAAAACTATATAGAGCAGCCTACGCAAGCATAACTCCAACGCCGTGTCCACTTCCCGGACTCCGCCGAGAAGAGGCCATCACGGCAACACACGCAGTTGATTCATTCTAATTAGTTAAGTTCAAGTTATCTACAACCGGACAATAACAAATTCCCATCTGCCCATAACCGCGGGCACGGCTTTCGAAAGATCAATCCCTGCAGGGGGGTCCCAACTTAGCCCATAACAAGCTCTCACGGTCAACGAAGGAATAGACCTCCACCCAGGACCCATCGATCAGACTCGGTATCCCGGTACAACAAGATGATCCGACAGGTCAAAACTAGTCCAGCAACACCGCCCGAATGTGTCGACAAATCCCGATAGGAGCTGCACATATCTCTTTCTCAGGGCACACTCGGATTGTCTTAGGTACGGGTAGGCCAGCCCAGGGTTGCCCCTGGTGGCCATCGGCAGCTGACAGTTGGACCAACACTTAGAGGAGCACTGGCCCGGTGGGGTTAAAATAAGATGACCCTCGGGCTCCGGAAACCCAAGGGAAAGAAAAGGGGTAGGTGGAAAATGGTAAAACGAGCGTTGGGCATTGCTGGAAAAGCTTTAATCAAGGCGAACTATCAAGAGGTTCCCATATAGCCCAACCGCCTAAGGGACGCAACAATCCTGGAACATAACACCGATATGACGGAAACTAGGGCGGCAAGAGTGGAACAAAACACTAGGCGAGAGGCCGAGCCTTCCACCCTTTACCAAGTATATAGATGAGTAAAGATAACATAGCAATATAATGATATCCCAACAAGTAAATAAATGTTCCAACAAGGAACGGCTCCAATCTTCACCTGCAACTAGCAACGCTATAAGAAGGGGCTTGAGCAAAGCGGTAACATAGCCAATCAATGGTTTGCTAGGACAAAGGTGGGTTAGAGGCTCAATCATGGCAATTGGGAGGCTGAGAAGCAAGTGGTAGGCATCGTAGCATTGGCAAAGCAAAGAGCGAGCAATCTAGCATAGCAAAGATAGTAATGATTTCAAGGGTGTGATCATCTTGCCTGCACAGTTGTCAGAATTGACTGGATCCTCAAAAGCAAACTCAACGGGCTCCTCGTTAGCGAACTCGTCTCCTGGCTCTACCCAACAACACAAACAAGCAACAAGGATACAATCAACCACGTGCAAGGGCAACCAATAACATGCAAAGATGATATGCTATGCGGGATGCGATGCGGGATGCAAAATGCAAGATGTAACAGGAAATGCATGAACCTGGCCTCAACTTGGAAAACCAAGTGTGCCACTGGATAGAGTTGAAGAAATCCCCTAAAAACGATATAAGGATCATGGCGATCGGAGCTACGGTTTAGAAATGGCAAGCGATTTACTAAACAAACCGATCTGCGATTTACAGCAAGTAGGCTCCTAAATGCAACAAAATGAACATGCTACAGCCACCAAACATGAAAACAAATTTCATGGCAGTGATGTACTCAAGAAGCTTAACAAATCACGAGGACTGAGTCATAGGCAAATTCATCCATTAAGGGCTTCAAACAAGCATGGCAAAACTGAATAAGCAAAACATATTTCAGACTTAGCGAACTCAACGCTAGTCTGAAATTTCAGACCACGATGCTCTCTTCGGAGCCGCAAAACAACATGAAGCAAAACCTGTACATGACAAATAAGAGCATGGCATGGAGCTACTCAACAAGCTTAACAAAACACCCAAAATGACCTGGGCCAAAAGGGTTCACAAAATACTCTACCGAGCACACGAACATCGATGAAACACAATCAGTTTTCAGACTTAGTGAAAACTGGGGCATGCTGAAATAATAACTCACGAAGGCATGTAAACGAGCTCGATGCACTCACTACGGTGCAAGTCATGGCAAGGCAATCATATATCCATTAAGAAGGCACAAAATGCTAGCTAGATATGGAAAGAACAAAGGCATAGCATGCACGGATCACTAGCAATCACTCCGGCAAAATCGCAAAAGAGTTCACGATCTGCCCAAAACAACAACTATGCAAAAGTTGAGCTCGATTGAGTCAACCTAGGGTGCTTGAACATAACAAGTAAAGACATGGATGGATTAAGCACAACGAGCATAACAAATCACTCTTACAGATCATCCTCAAAAGAGGCACGGATCACTAGGAAACAAGCTGGACATATAGCATCGTGAACTAAAACATCCCAGACTTTGTGATTTTCACTAAGTCCCTGAAATCAGTAAACTCAGGTAGCCCTCTTTGCAAGCTTGCACAAGACAACACACACATCCTAAAAATGCATGGGAGGCACCTCTAGAAAGAAGACAACATGCTTAACAATTCATCCCAAAGGGGCACAGGCATATCATGCACGGATTAAACATGGCAAAAATGACAAAAGTGCACGTTGAACTAACGGATCTGCAATTTAACTCATGATGCCTCTTTCCAACAGCATTTTGGGCACCAAGATGACCTCAAATGCAAATGATGCAATGGAATGAAATGATGTACTCGTCGAGACGAAGATTTTGATATATCATATGCCCAAATCGGAGCCACGGATGCAAAGATATGGCAGGTCAAACATGGCACAAAAAATTACGGAGTTAGGGTTTCGGGGGGAGAGGAATCAACCGGTTCTAGATCTAGCGCTACAGTAACCGGCGCGGCACTGTAGCAGGGGGCCGATCCGGCGACGGCGCGGCCGGATCCGGCGACGGCGAGGCGGGCCGGCGACGAGGGACTTTGGCCGGACCTTGCTCCGGCCCGGCGGAGGCGGTGGCCCGTGGCGGAGCCGGCCGGTGGCGGCGAGACGGCGGCGTGGAGGCGGCGGGGTCGGCGAGGAGCTCCGGCCGGCTGATGGCGCGCGGCGGCGCGGGAGCTCCGGCGAGCCCGCGGTGGCGCGGCGTGGCTCCGGCCACCGGAGTAGAAGGAGGCGGCGGCGGAGATGCTCTAGCGGCGGGGCGCGGTGACGTGGGCCGGGAGGGCCCAACGCGGGCCGGGCGGGCCACGGCGGCGGGGTTGACCCGGCGGGCCACGGCGGCGGGGTTGACCCGGCGAGACACGTGGCGTCCCCTGGTTGGCGCGGGCGAGTTGTCCGGCGGCGGGCGGACGTGTCCGGCCGCCGGATGGAAGCGGATCTGGAATTTTAAGGTTTTGGACGGGGAGGGATCCGGATTTGGAGGAGGGGGTCTATTTATAGACCTAGAGGGAGCTAGGAGAGTCCAAATGAGGTGCGGTTTTCGCCCACACGATCGTGATCGAACGACCGAGACGTTGGAGCAGAGTTTGGTGGGTTTTGGGCCAAAATGGAGGGGTGTTGGGCTGCACACACACGAGGCCTTTTCGGTCCCTCGGTTAACCGTTGGAGCATCAAACGAAGTCCAAATGACCCAAAACTTGACAGGCGGTCTACCGGTGGTAAACCAAGGCCGCATGGCAAGTCTCGGCCCAATCCGGAAATGTTTAATCCCCACACACGAAAGAAAGCTAGAATTGGCCACCGGAGGAGAACGAAGTGCCGGAATGCAAAACGGACAATGGGGAAAATGCTCGAATGCATGAGATGAACATGTATGCAAATGCAATGCACGTGATGACATGATATGAGATGCACGAAAAACAAAAACAACACACGGAGGCAAAGACCCGAACCCAAGAATTAAATATAACTTAATGCCGGAAACGGCAAGAGTTGGAGTACAATACGGGAAGGTTACATATGGGGCGTTACAACACTCCACCACTACGAAAAGATCTCGTCCCGAGATCTAGGACTGAAAGAACTCTGGGTACTCAGAACGGAGGTGATCCTCGCGTTCCCAGGTAGCTTCACGGTCGGAATGGTGTGACCACTTGACTTTGAGAAACTTGATTGACTTGTTGAGTTTTGCGTTCAGTCTCTTCAAGGATTGCAACTGGGTGCTCACGGTAGGAGAGATCTTCTTGGAGCTCAATGTCCTCGAAGTTGACGGTGCGCTCAGGCGTCTTCAAGCACTTTCGGAGTTGCGAGACATGGAACACATCATGAACATTGGCAAAGGTTGCAGGAAGCTCGAGTTGATAGGCGAGGTCGCCTCTCTTGCTGACGATCTTGAAAGGCCCGACGTATCTGGGGGCAAGCTTCCCTTTGATACCGAAGCGACGAGTCCCTTTCATAGGAGAGACGCGGAGGTAGACATGATCTCCGATCTCAAAGGCCAAATCACGGTGCTTGCTGTCATAGTAGCTCTTCTGACGAGATTGGGCTGCTTTGAGGTTATCACGAATGACCTTGCACATTTCTTCTGCCTCTGTGATTAGGTGATTACCCAGCAGCTGACGTTCACCGGTTTCAGACCAGTTGAGAGGTGTACGGCACTTCCTACCATACAGAATTTCAAATGGGGCCTTGCCGGAACTTGCTTGGAAACTGTTGTTGTACGAGAATTCAGCATAAGGAAGGCAATCCTCCCACTTCATGCCGAAGGAGATAACACAAGCCCTGAGCATATCTTCAAGAATCTGGTTGACACGCTCGACTTGACCGCTTGTTTGAGGATGGAAAGCAGTGCTGAAGCGAATGCTGGTGCCCATGGCCTTCTGAAAAGAATCCCAAAACTTGGAGGTAAAGATGCTGCCGCGGTCTGAAGATATCACTTGAGGAATACCGTGCAGAGAGACAATTCGAGAGGTGTAGAGCTCCACCAATTGAGCTGCAGTGATTGACTCTTTGATAGGCAGGAAATGAGCCACTTTGGTGAGCTTGTCAATGACAACGAATATAGCATCACTGCCACGCTTGGACTTAGGAAACCCAGTCACGAAGTCCATTTAAATGTGGTCAAACTTCCATTCTGGAATGGCAAGAGGTTGGAGGAGACCAGCTAGCCTTTGGTGTTCTGCTTTCACTCTTCTGCAGACATCACATTCATTCACGAATTGAGCGATCTCGCGCTTCATTCGAGTCCACCAATAAGTTTTCTTCAGATCTTGATACATCTTCGTGCTCCCAGGGTGGATGGAGAGGGGAGAGTTGTGAGCCTCATTCATGATCACTTTACGAAGTTCACCTTTGGGCACAACAATTCGATCCTCGAAGAAGAGAGTGTCCTTGTCATCAAGTCGGTAGCACTTGTACTTGGACTGACTCTTTGCAATACCAATCTTCACCTTTATCTCCATAGCATCAAGAAGTTGGGCATGGCGAATTTGGTCTTCCAAGGTAGGAGAAACTTGAAGGTTGGCGATGAAACCCTGAGGAACAACTTGCAGATTAAGTTTGCGGAAGGCTTCACAAAGCTCGGGTTGATAAGGCTTGAGAATCAGACTGTTGCAATATGCTTTTCTGCTCAAAGCGTCAGCAATCACATTATCCTTGCCTGGAGTATACTCGATACTCGGATTGTACTCTTGAATCATTTCGACCCATCGAGTCTGCCTGAGGTTGAGATTAGGCTGAGTGAAGATGTACTTGAGACTCTTGTGATCAGTGAAGATGTCCACTTTCCTTCCCAAGAGAAGATGTCTCCAAGTCAACAATGCGTGCACAACTGCCGCCAACTCGAGATCATGAGTGGGGTAGTTCTTCTCATTAGGCTTCAACTGGCGAGAGGTATAAGCAACAACTTTCTTCTCTTGCATTAGTACAGCACCTAGACCTTGGAGAGAGGCATCACAAAAGACCTCGTATGGCTTGGTTTCATCAGGCGGAGTTAGAACTGGAGCAGTGATCAATTTCTCTTTCAAAGCGTTGAAAGAAACATCACACTCCGGAGACCAAACGTACTTGATGTGCTTCTGAAGAAGATTTGAGAGAGGCTTCGCGATCTTGGAGAAGTTTTCAACGAATCTTCGGCAGTAACTTGCAAGACCGAGGAAGCTACGGAGTTGCTTCACATTCTGAGGACGTTCCCAATTAACGATTGCAGACACCTTCTCAGGATCCACGGAAATGCCCTTGGTAGAGATAATATGACCAAGATAAAGAACCTCATCGAGCCAAAACTCACACTTGGAGAACTTGGCGTAGAATTGATGTTCCCTTAGCTTGTCAAGAACCAAACGCAAGTGTTTGGCATGATCTTCCTTGTTCTTCAAGAAAACCAGGATGTCGTCGAGATAGACCAAAACAAAGTCGTTGGTGTAGGGGTTGAAGATGAAGTTCATCATGCGAGAGAACGTCGGAGGAGCATTGGCGAGGCCAAAAGACATAACATTGTATTCATATGACCCATAGCTTGTTCTGAACGCCGTCTTTGGAATATCTTGCTCACGAATGCGAATTTGATGATAACCCATACGGAGGTCAAGCTTGGAGAATACCTGGGCACCCTTGAGTTGTTCGAACAGCTCATTAATGTTGGGAAGTGGGTATTTGTTCTTGATGGTCTTCTTGTTCAATGGACGATAATCAACACAAAGTCGGTCCGTTCCATCCTTCTTCTTCACAAAAAGAACACCACAACCCCACGAAGAAGTACTAGGCCGAATGAGACCCATTCTTTCTTGAACATCGAGTTGTTTCTTCAACTCCTTCAACTCTTCGGGGCCGAGCTTGTAGGGACGTTTGCACACAGGTTCCGTACCGGGCTCGAGTTCAATAACAAATTCAACCGGCCGGTTTGGAGGCATGCCTGGGAGTTCTTCAGGGAAGACATCTTGATACTCACAAACAACCGGAATCTGTGAAATAGCATCCAGTTCACCCTTCTCATTGAGAGAGAACAACCGGATGGTATTATCCCGAGCAGCAAAGACAATTACTTCCTCAGACGAATGAGTCAGTTGAATCTGCTTGGCCGCACAATCAAGCTGAGCTTTATGTTTAGAGAGCCAGTCCATCCCAAGAATGAGGTCGATATCAGAATTGCCAAGAACCGTTGGAGAAGCCAGAAACTTGAAATCACCCAACTTGATAGAAATATCCGGAGCAATGGAGTTAGCCTGCATGCGTTTACCAGGAGAGACGACTGCTAATGGACTAGGCAGAATTTGCTGAGCCAAACCATGCCTAGATGTAAATGGCCTTGAAATGAAACAATGCGATGCACCTGTGTCAAAAAGAACTTTTGCAGGAATATCATTAACAGGGAGGTTACCCATGATCACATCTGACAAATCCTCTGCCTGAGCTTCGTTCATCAAGTTGACCTTGGCGGACTTGGTGTTATGCTTGACCACAGCTGTACTTGCCGATCTGACAGGAGGAGGAGGAAGACGCCTCTGGTTGAAACACTTGTTGGCATAGTGACCCTTCTGTTGGCACTTGTTGCACGTGACCTCAGAGAGCGGACGGTGGTATGGAGCACTCGATCTTGAAGCTTGAGACGAAGTCTTGTTCTGAAAGCCTGGGTTGGGTGGGTGGGACGAACCACTACCACCTTTGCTCTTCTGCTGATACGGCTGACGGAACGGAGGAGGAGGAAGCCAATACTTCTGCTGCTTGGCCACTTGAGTAGAGCAAGAAGACGTGGTGTCTCTGACTGGTTTCCTGGAAGCATCACACCTGAGCTGAGCAGCCTCTTGCTTCAGTGCCATGTTGTAGAACTCATCGTATCTCAGCGGCTCAAAGAGGACAAGAGCGATCTGAATTTCTTCACGAAGACCACCCTTAAACTGATAGATCATGCTCTTCTCATCAGGAACATCCTGCTTGGCAAAACGGGCGAGCTTCTGGAACAACTTGTTGTAGTCATACACAGACGAAGAGCGTTGCTTCAGATTGCGGAATTCTTCACGTTTGCTTTCAGTCACACTTTGAGGAATGTGATGAGCGTGGAAATCACGACGGAAATCATCCCAAGTGATCAAACGTCCACCTCTGGAATCCCGGTACTGCTGAAACCACTCTGCGGCCTGATCCTTGAGCTGGAAAGACGCGAACTTGACGAAATCTTCAGGTCTGACGTTGCTACATTCAAAATGCTTGCCCAAATCGACTAACCAATCATCAGCATCGGTATCCTCAACGCAGTTGCTGAACGTCTTTGGACCATTTGCGAGGAATTGATTCAGAGTTGCAAATTGGTTCTGGTTGTTGCCTTGATTTCCTTGACTGCTTTGATTCCGCTCTTGGATGATTTGCATGATCAGATGAGTATTTGCATTAGTAGCAGCCATCACAGCCTGCCAGGCTTCCAGAGGAGGCGGAGGTGGCGGAGGATCTTGATTCTGGTTCTGACTGGTGCTCTTAGCGGGAGCCATCCTGAAGAGGTTGACCACCATTAGCACACAAATAGAGAAATACTGAAGGTGAATCCAACGGAATGAAAATTGCAACATAAAGTCTTCACATCCGAACAAAATGAACGAATGCACTTCTCTTGAAGTGGTCACATATTCCTAAATTGCGAAGCCACGAAGAATCAGGTAGAAGAGGTACATCAACGAGGGATGGAATCAACATATGACGTCGAAGCAGAACGAATCCCACAACTCGAAATAAAACCAAGGGTTGGCTCGCGAATAAGCCGGAACAAATACATGATAGAAATTTCGTCCGAAGTGTTCGTGGTAGGACCTACACGGGCTCGACCGTACAGCACCATCATGTACAAGGCAGTGCACATGACATACGAAGCGTCCCCGAGTCAGCATAGCCAAGGACTCTTTAAGACACAACAAGACCACTGTAAAATCGACCGTGAATAGGCGAACCACTAGACGTCGAACCCCAATTTCATATCACACATCTGTTGGAAAGATATCCTAAGGCTACTTGAATTCCCACCTATGAAACTCCCGAAACTTTCCGGTTATGCAATCAGGTGTTGGGGATACAGGGGAAGCATAATATCTCACCCAAGCTATCAAATCCAACATCCAGCTGCATCCATCCTTCAACACATAACCAAGAAACCTTCGGAAACCATCTATCTCAACCTTCGAAAAACATCCGTTATACAAGTTATGGCGATACTCCCGAACTCCCACCCCAGTACTGGGTGGCGTCGAGGTTATCTCACCAACGAACTGCATAAAGGAGATTTTCGATGTCGCGCACATATCTCAAGTATACCAGAATTGCAACGATAGAATTATGATGACAACACCTCAGAGCTCAACTCCCCGGGACACTTCCACTAAACCCCTGACAGGAGGCACCAAGACAATATTCTCATCATAAGCCATCGGAACAAAACTAAGATACTCGCGTGATCCTAAAAAAAATTTTAGTGAAATTTGAGAAGAGAAGAGTCAAAACTCTACGTCAGGATGCCTTACCAGAGCGATGAGGAGACTGGGAAGTAAAAAGAATTCCTAAGCTCTCCGATATATAATTCCTAAGGACTCAAAACATTTTTCTAGACACAACTCGGCTGCTAAAAACGATCAAGCAATGGGGCTCCTAAGGTCGGGGAAGGCTCTGATTACCAACTTGTAACGCCCTCGATGCGGCTATGTCTCCCACGTGTCAAGGCACGACTTAGAGACATAGGCGCATTGAAAGCAATGTCGCAAGTCGGGAATCATTACACAACCCATGTACATATATAATATAAAGGGGAATAATAACATAGTTGGCTTACACTCGCCACGTCACATCAAAGTACATAAATAACATCCACCATACAATCACTCATGGCCCGACTACGGTGCCAAAATAGAAAAGACCCCCAACAAGCGACTAGGCCCTGAATCTAACCCCGAATAGGCATCCCTACTGATCATCAGGAAACGACACATAGTAACGCTGAGAGTCCTCGTCGTACTCCCACTTCAGCTCGAGCGCGCCATCCGGAGAAGTATCATCGGTCCCTGCATCTGGTGTAATAGTAATCTGTGAGCCACAAAGGACTCAGCAATCTCGCACCCTCGCGATCAAGACTATTTAAGCTTAATGGGTAGGAAAGGGGTAATGTAAAGTGGAGCTGCAGCAAGCGACTAGCATATATGGTGGCTAACTTATTCGCAAAGAAGAGCGAGAAGAGGAGGCAAAGCACGAGCGGAAAACTATATAGAGCAGCCTACGCAAGCATAACTCCAACGCCGTGTCCACTTCCCGGACTCCGCCAAGAAGAGGCCATCACGGCAACACACGCAGTTGATTCATTCTAATTAGTTAAGTTCAAGTTATCTACAACCGGACATTAACAAATTCCCATCTGCCCATAACCGCGGGCACGGCTTTTGAAAGATCAATCCCTGCAGGGGGGTCCCAACTTAGCCCATAACAAGCTCTCACGGTCAACGAAGGAATAGACCTCCACCCAGGACCCACCGATCAGACTCGGTATCCCTGTACAACAAGATGATCCGACAGGTCAAAACTAGTCTAGCAACACCGCCCGAATGTGCCGACAAATCCCGATAGGAGCTGCACATATCTCTTTCTCAGGGCACACTCAGATTGTCTTAGGTACGGGTAGGCCAGCCCAGGGTTGCCCCTGGTGGCCACCGGCAGCTGACAGTTGGACCAACACTCAGAGGAGCACTGGCCCGGGGGGGTTAAAATAAGATGACCCTCGGGCTCCGGAAACCCAAGGGAAAGAAAAGGGGTAGGTGGAAAATGGTAAAACCAGTGTTGGGCATTGCTGGAAAAGCTTTAATCAAGGCGAACTATCAAGGGGTTCCCATATAGCCCAACCGCGTAAGGGACGCAACAATCCGGGAACACAACACCGATATGACGGAAACTAGGGCGGCAAGAGTGGAACAAAACACTAGGCGAGAGGCCGAGCCTTCCACCCTTTACCAAGTATATAGATGAGTAAAGATAACATAGCAATATAATGATATCCCAACAAGTAAATAAATGTTCCAACAAGGAACGGCTCCAATCTTCACCTGCAACTAGCAACGCTATAAGAAGGGGCTTGAGCAAAGCGGTAACATAGCCAATCAATGGTTTGCTAGGACAAAGGTGGGTTAGAGGCTCAATCATGGCAATTGGGAGGCTGAAAAGCAAGTGGTAGGCATCGTAGCATTGGCAAAGCAAAGAGCGAGCAATCTAGCATAGCAAAGATAGTAATGATTTCAAGGGTGTGATCATCTTGCCTGCACAGTTGTCAGAATTGACTGGATCCTCAAACGCAAACTCAACGGGCTCCTCGTTAGCGAACTCGTCTCCCGGCTCTACCCAACAACACAAACAAGCAACAAGGATACAATCAACCACGTGCAAGGGCAACCAATAACATGCAAAGATGATATGCTATGCGGGATGCGATATGGGATGCAAAATGCAAGATGTAACAGGAAATGCATGAACCTGGCCTCAACATGGAAAACCAAGTGTGCCACTGGATAGAGGGGAAGAAATCCCCTGAAAACGATATAAAGATCATGGCGATCGGAGCTACGGTTTAGAAATGGCAAGCGATTTACTAAACGAACCGATCTGCGATTTACAACAAGTAGGCTCCTAAATGCAACAAAATGAACATGCTACAGCCACCAAACTTGAAAACAAATTGCATGGCAATGATGTACTCAAGAAGCTTAACAAATCAACAGGACCGAGTCATAGGCAAATTCATCCATTAAGAGCTTCAAACAAGCATGGCAAAACTGAATAAGCAAAACAGATTTCAGACTTAGCGAAATCAACGCTAGTCTGAAATTTCAGACCACGATGCTCTCTTCGGAGCAGCAAAACAACATGAAGCAAAACCTGTACATGACAAATAAGAGCATGGCATGGAGCTACTCAACAAGCTTAACAAAACACCCAAAATGACCTGGGCCAAAAGGGTTCAGAAAATACTCTACCGAGCACACGAACATCGATGAAACACAATCAGTTTTCAGACTTAGTGAAAACTGGGACATGCTGAAATAATAACTCACGGAGGCATGTAAACGAGCTCGATGCACTCACTACGGTGCAAGTCATGGCAAGGCAAGCATATATCCATTAAGAAGGTACAAAATTCTAGCTAGACATGGCAAGAACAAAGGCATAGCATGCACAGATCACTAGCAATCACTCTGGCAAAATCGCAAAAGAGTTCACGATCTGCCCAAAACAACAACTATGCAAAAGTTGAGCTCGATTGAGTGCACCTAGGATGCTCCAACATAACAAGTAAAGACATGGATGGATTAAGCACAACGAGCATAACAAATCACTCTTACTGATCATCCTCAAAAGAGGCACGGATCACTAGGAAACAAGCTGGACATATAGCATCGTGAACTAAAACATCCCAGACTTTGTGATTTTCACTAAGTCCCTGAAATCAGTAAACTCAGGTAGCCCTCTTTGCAAGCTTGCACAAGACAACACACACATCCTAAAAATGCATGGGAGGCACCTCTAGAAAGAAGACAACATGCTTAACAATTCATCCCAAAGGGGCACAGGCATATCATGCACGGATTAAACATGGCAAAAATGACAAAAGTGCATGTTGAACTAACGGATCTGCAATTTAACTCATGATGCCTCCTTCCAACAGCATTTTAGGCACCAAGATGACCTCAAATGCAAATGATGCAATGGAATGAAATGATGTACTCGTCGAGACGAAGATTTTGATATACCATATGCCCAAATCGGAGCCACGGATGCAAAGATATGGCAGGTCAAACATGGCATAAAAAATTACGGAGTTAGGGTTTCGGGGGGAGAGGAATCAACCGGATCTAGATCTAGCGCTACAGTAACCGGCGCGGCACTGTAGCAGGGGGCCGATCCGGCGACGGCGCGGCCGGATCCGGCGACGGCGAGGCGGGCCGGCGACGAGGGACAGTGGCCGGACCTTGCTCCGGCCCGGCGGAGGCGGTGGCCCGCGGCGGAGCCGGCCGGTGGCGGCGAGACGGCGGCGTGGAGGCGGCGGGGTCGGCGAGCAGCTCCGGCCGGCTGATGGCGCGCGGCGGCGCGGGAGCTCCGGCGAGCCCGCGGTGGCGCGGCGTGGCTCCGGCCATCGGAGTAGAAGGAGGCGGCGGCGGAGATGCTCTAGCGGCGGGGCGCGGTGACGTGGGCCGGGAGGGCCCAACGCGGGCCGGGCGTGCCGCGGCGGCGGGGTTGACCCGGCGGGACACGTGGCGTCCCCTGGTTGGCGCGGGCGAGTTGTCCGGCGGCGGGCGGACGTGTCCGGCCGCCGGATGGAAGCAGATCTGGAATTTTAGGGTTTTGGACGGGGAGGGATCCGGATTTGGAGGAGGGGGTCTATTTATAGACCTAGAGGGAGCTAGGAGAGTCCAAATGAGGTGCGGTTTTCGCCCACACGATCGTGATCGAATGACCGAGACATTGCAGCAGCGTTTGGTGGGTTTTGGGCCAAAATGGAGGGTTGTTGGGCTGCACACACATGAGGCCTTTTCGGTCCCTCGGTTAACCGTTGGAGCATCAAACGAAGTCCAAATGACCCGAAACTTGACAGGCGGTCTACCGGTGGTAAACCAAGGCCGCATGGAAAGTCTCGGCCCAATCCGGAAATGTTTAATCCCCACACACGAAAGAAAGCTAGAATTGGCCACCGGAGGAGAACGAAGCGCCGGAATGCAAAACGGTCAACGGGGAAAATGCTCGAATGCATGAGATGAACATGTATGCAAATGCAATGCACGTGATGACATGATATGAGATGCACGAAAAACAAAAACAACACACGGAGGCAAAGACCCGAACCCGAGAATTAAATATAACTTAATGCCGGAAACGGCAAGAGTTGGAGTACAATACGGGAAAGTTACATATGGGGCGTTACAATGCCCATTCGTTATTCCCGCAATAGATGCTCTATTGCAGAAACAACACTCCTGCCGCTGGCTCCGACATAGCTGCGTCCCACGTGGCGCCGCGGCCAACCCACCGCAAAATCTGCCCGCCGTAGGCAGTGCGGGAGCTACTCCAGCGCATCATATTGTGTGTCAGATGGTTGGACCTGACACAAATTGAGCTCATCAAGGGGGCCTGCTTTGAGCACAGGCGCGACCTCTACTCTGGCATGGTGGCGACGAGCTCCCACGCCGGAAACTCCTTTGTGATTTCTGCAACTGGAGCTATGTTTCTGAAACACGCGTCGTGTTGCAATTCTTGGCCTTGTACGCTCTAAGATCGTGTGCTTTTTCAATGCTTTCTGTAACCGGGTCTATGTTTCTGAAGCAGGAACCTTGTTGCAGAAAAACAATCTTTGCTTTTTTCTGAAATGAGACCTGTGTTGCAGAAACTTTCTAAAAATAGACCCTGTTGTTGAAAAAACACTTCACCACCAAATAATTTTTTATTTCCGAAACAAGGTCTTTGTTGCAAAAAGGATACACACCTGCTGCTTGTGCAGCCGTCTGCGACCTCAGATCCCGTCGTCATCACCATCGCGGCTGGTCTGCCGCGGTTGCCTACCGCCGTCGACCACCCAGCCGCCGCCTCCGTCCCAACCGCACGGTGCTCCGCCTCCCCGCTGCTGGATCTAACCACCACAGAGCCCCGCAAGGAGCGCTCTGTTGTAGAAAGCGTTTCTGAAACAACAGCTCAGCTGTAGACCCATGCGCTCGAGATCGGCCGGCAGAAGGTAAGCTTTTCCCTTATAGTAAACCAGTTTTTAGCCCATTTTTAGCAAAGCCAGTTTTACTAACACATAATTGAATAACCAGTTTATAGAAAACTATGTTTGGGTTACGAAAGTGGTAAAACGAGTCCGTCCAGTTCCTTGTTTGGGGAATTGTTTGGAACTCTGGATAAAATTCTCATGACCTTCTATTTCTGCCGTGACACTTTCTCCAACTTGGTGGCCGGCTGACTTTCCTTGAGCTACAGCCTCCGAGCTCACTCGCCATGACGTCCATGGCAGTCCGCCGTGCAGTGCCGGCCACGCCGAGGCTGGAGCTCGGCTATTCTCATGGCAGTCATCCATGTAACTGCAACACATGTACACTCGCCAACATCACCATCACAGACAGCAGTAGCAGAAGGATGACGATTCTCCAGTGAGCATGTAGGTTTCAGGCCACACTTATGAGGAGTTCGGGATGGAGGCGTCTTTGACGAGGAAGGAGGAAATATTATGCATCCAGTCATGGCGATACTTTGTTTATTGTTAGCTTGTTGAGAAATAAGCGGAGGCGATAGGAATTGTTGTGATCAAGTATATAGGGATCGTGTTTTTGGAAAAACTACTGATAGTCGTTTTTCTATAAACGCAGAATATGAGGATTCCGAGAACCAAGTTTTATATATCCACGGGTTTGTTAGAGCACCCAAACAAGATTATATTCTGTTAGGCCTTGTTCGGTTGAGGTGGTTTTTGAAGAGGAATGGCAGGGTTTGAGAGGGATTAGATCCCCTATAAGTCAAAATCCTCTCCAATCCCCTTGGGAGGAGGATTAAACGAACAAGGCCTTAGGAAGTTATCCAGGTTTATAAAGATCTGGTTTTCCATATACCACATATCCAAACAACCTCTAAAGGTGCTCTGAAGCTCGAGCTTGACTCTGGCTCTTCAATGGTTTTTTCGTTTGTTTGATCAATGTCCAGTGTTTTGTATGAATTCACCGTTTGAGAAAAGAAAAAAAGGTATCTAACATTTTTTTGAGAAACTTTTAAGACTAGCCACAATGGATAGTAACATACACATATCCCTAGACTATATTACTACCTTCATAGTGGGTAGTAACTTAAGTGTGGTAACATGCAAAGATTCATTTATTAGGTTATAGACTCATATTGCATTGGGACATGTGATGTTACAGTAACTAGTTAAATTACTACATTTACCTTTCTTTTCATTAACTCATTGCCACATAAGCAAATCTGCTGAGTTGGACTCGATGTTACCGCTGAAGTTACTCCCACCGTAACTAGTCTAACTGAACCGATTAGAGCATCTCCAACAGGCGCCCAACACGGCGCGCGCAAAAAACAGCTTTAGCGCGCGCCCATCGTCTGGTTTGGCGCGGCACGCTACGCCCGCTCCAGCAGCCGCGCTAAAATGCAGCGCGCGCGCGCCGCTCCAGCAGCGCGCACACAACATTTTTTTAATTTTCGAACGCATAGATAAAATAAAAACTAGATAGATTGCATAAATAAAAAATGATACAAAGGTATTTTACATCGGTGCAACTAGATAGATAGTTCGAAAGCATAGATAAACTACGACGCAACTAGATAGAAACTACTCTAAGTCACTATCATCATCACCATTATCATCCTCGGCGGTGTCGTCCGAGGTGTCTAGCCAGATGTCCAGCCACTAGTAGAAAACAGGGCTATGGTCCAGGCCGGATCAGCCCATTAGTCCAAGTTCAGTCTAGAACCGAGACCAATGTGGGCATTGGTCCCGGTTCGTGAGCCCAGGGGGCCGGCCGGGCCACGTGGGCCATTGGTCCCAGTTCGTCTGGACCTTTTGGTCCCGGTTGGTGGGACGAACCGGGACCAATGGGCCTCGCTCCTGGCCCACCACCATTGGTCCCGGTTGGTGGCATGAACCGGGACCAAAGGCTCCCCTTTAGTCCCGGTTCATGTCACCAACCCGGACCAATGAGGTGCCTATATATACCCCCTCGCGCAAGAGCAGAGCACAGTGTTGGAAATATGCCCTAGAGGCAATAATAAATTGATTATTATTATATTTCCTTGTTCATGATAATCGTTTATTATCCATGCTAGAATTGTATTGATAGGAAACTCAGATACATGTGTGGATACATAGACAACACAATGTCCCTAGTAAGCCTCTAGTTGACTAGCTCGTTGATCAATAGATGGTTACGGTTTCCTGACCATGGACATTGGATGTCATTGATAACGGGATCACATCATTATGAGAATGATGTGATGGACAAGACCCAATCCTAAGCATAGCACTAGATCGTGTAGTTCGTATGCTAAAGCTTTTCTAATGTCAAGTATAATTTCCTTAGACCATGAGATTGTGCAACTCCCGGATACCGTAGGAGTGCTTTGGGTGTGCCAAACGTCACAACGTAACTGGGTGGCTATAAAGGTACACTACAGGTATCTCCAAAAGTGTCTGTTGGGTTGGCACGAATCGAGACTGGGATTTGTCACTCCGTGTGACGGAGAGGTATCTCTGGGCCCACTCGGTAGGACATCATCATAATGTGCACAATGTGATCAAGGAGTTGATCACGGGATGATGTGTTACGGAACGAGTAAAGAGACTTGCCGGTAACGAGATTGAACAAGGTATCGGGATACCGACGATCGAATCTCGGGCAAGTATCATACCGATAGACAAAGGGAATTGTATACAGGATTGATTAAGTCCTTGACATCGTGGTTCATCCGATGAGATCATCGTGGAACATGTGGGAGCCAACATGGGTATCCAGATCCCGCTGTTGGTTATTGACCGGAGAACGTCTCGGTCATGTCTGCATGTCTCCCGAACCCATAGGGTCTACACACTTAAGGTTCGATGACGCTAGGGTTATAAAGGAAGTTTGTATGTGGTTACCGAATGTTGTTCGGAGTCCCGAATGAGATCCCGGACGTTACGAGGAGTTCCGGAATGGTCCGGAGGTAAAGATTTATATATATGAAGTCCTATTTTGGCCATCGGGACAAGTTTCGAGGTCATCGGTATTGTACCGGGACCGCCGGAAGGGTCCCGGGGGCCCACCGGGTGGGGCCACGTATCCCGAAGGGTCCCATGGGCTGAAGTGGGAAGGGATCCAGCCCAAAGTGGGCTGGGGCGCCACTTTCTCCTAGGGCCCATGCTCCTAGTGTGGGGGAAACCCTAAAGGAAGAGTCCCAGAAGGGGAAGGCACCTCCTAGGTGCCTTGGGGAGGAGGGATTCCTCCCTTGGCCGCCGCCCCCCTAGGAGATTGGATCTCCTAGGGCTGGCGCCCCCTCCCCCCTTGGCCCCCCTATATATAGTGGGGGAGATGGAGGACTTCTTACCTTTGCCTCTGGTGCAGCCCCTCCCCTCTCCCAAGTCCTTCTCCTCTCCCGTGGTGCTTGGTGAAGCCCTGCAGGATTGCCATGCTCCTCCACTACCACCACGCCGTTGTGCTGCTGCTGGATGGAGTCTTCCTCAACCTCTCCCTCTCTCCTTGCTGGATCAAGGCGTGGGAGACATCATCGGGCTGTACGTGTGTTGAACGCGGAGGTGCCGTCCGTTCGGCACTAGGATCATCGGTGATTTGGATCACGACGAGTACGACTCCATCAACCCCGTTCACTTGAACGCTTCCGCTTAGCGATCTACAAGGGTATGTAGATGCACTCTCCTTCCCCTCGTTGCTGGTCTCTCCATAGATAGATCTTGGTGACACATAGGTAAATTTTGAATTTCTGCTACGTTCCCCAACACACAGTGCTCTGTTTTTTCTGGCCGAGGGGGAGAGGGCTTTGTGGTGCTCTAGCTCACCTCCTATGCACATGAGGTGTTCGATGGAATGCCCGAGCCACACTACTTAAGCTTTCTCCTCTCGAAGCTCGACCTCCAAGCTCCATTTTCCTCGAGATTTGTCTAGATTTAGCGGTCCGTCACGCCCCGTCCCCGTCTTCACCGCCGTCGATCACCCGCGCCGATCTCATCACCGACACCACCGTGGTGAGCCTCTTATTCTTATCTTCTTTCCGAAAGGAAAAATATTCTTACTTGTATGTTTAGATAGATACTTGTATCATTTTCTTACATTTATTATTGCATCTTATATAGTGCGATGGTTTTGGTATCCGCCCCCATCGGCCCTCGTCCTGTCTATGATTCGGATTTGGTATGTATATTATCTTTATAACTATTGGTTCATTTATTGTTTATGAAAATTATGCCAACCAACGTGACATAGATTTTATTTATCTAGGATGTATGTGAATCGGAAATGCCAACCGACCCTATTATCGAGAGGTTAAATTTAGTTGAAGAAGAAAACAATTTGTTGAAGGAAAAAATAAAAAAATTGAGGAGGAGAAGATGATATTGGAGTTGCATGTTGCGGATGTCGTCGATGATCACAAGATCAAGATGGTTGCAATGCGCTTGAAGATTAGAAAGATTAGAAAATATGTCATTCATACCGAGGCTTGGTATCATTATGCCGTTGGATCAATTGTTACCTTGGTTGCGATTATGATCGCATTTGTTTTCACATTGAAATGCTTTACATAGTTTCAATGTATGGTTTAATTAATTAGATGCTCTGGAGAGCTATATGTTATTAGATGAGAACTATGTATGCACTTTGGTTTTAATGTGATGATGAACTTCTATTAATTTGGACACTTAATTATATATAATGCACACAGATGAACCGGCAAAGGATGTACGGTGACAGACACACCCGCGAGTACATTAAGGGCGTGCATGAGTTTCTCGATGCGGCTGAGGCAAACAAGCAGAATGGTTTTATGTGTTGTTCATGCACTGAATGTGGGAATACGAGGTCTTACTCTAACCGGAAAATCCTTCACTCCCACCTACTTTACAAGGTTTTCATGCCACACTATAATGTTTGGACGAGGCACGGAGAAATAGGGGTTATGATGGAAGACGGCGAAGAAGAAGAGTACGATGACAACTATGTGCACCCTGAATACGGTGATGCTGCAACGCGGGGAGCTGGTGAAGATCAAGAGGAACCAGACGATGTGCCCAATGATGCTGCCACGGGTGAAGCTGCTGAAGATCAAGAGGAACCAGACAATGTGCCCGATGATGATGATCTCCGCCGGGTCATTGTCGATGCAAGGACGCAATGCATTAGTCAAAAGGAGAAGCTGAAGTTCGATCGCATGTTAGAGGATCACAAAAAAGGGTTATACCCCAATTGCGAAGATGGCAACACAAAGCTCGGTACCGTACTAGAATTGCTGCAGTGGAAGGCAGAGAATGCTGTGGCTGACAAAGGATTTGAGAAGCTACTGAAAATATTGAAGAAGAAGCTTCCAAAGGATAACGAATTGCCCGACAGTACATACGCAGCAAAGAAGGTTGTATGCCCTCTGGGATTGGAGGTGGAGAAGATACATGCATGCCCTAATGACTGCATCCTCTACCGCGGTGCATACAAGGATCTGAACGCATGCCCGGTATGCGGTGCATTGCGGTATAAGATCAGACGAGATGACCCTGGTGATGTTGACGGCGAGCCCCTCAGGAAGAGGGTTCCTGCGAAGGTGATGTGGTATGCTCCTATAATACCACGGTTGAAATGTCTATTCAGAAACGAAGAGCAAGCCAAGTTGATGTGATGGCACAGTGAGAACCGAAAGAAAGATGGGAAGTTGAGAGCACCCGCTGACGGGTCGCAGTGGAGAAAAATCGAGAGAAAGTACTGGGATGAGTTTGGAAAGGACCCAAGTAATGTATGGTTTGCTTTAAGCGTGGATGGCATTAATCCTTTCGGGGAGCAGAGCGGCAATCACAGCACCTGGCCCGTGACTCTATGTATGTATAACCTTCCTCCTTGGATGTGCATGAAGCGGAAGTTCATTATGATGCCAGTTCTCATCCAAGGCCCTAAGCAACCCGGCAACGAAATTGATGTGTACCTAAGGCCATTAGTTGAAGAACTTTTACAACTATGGAATGGAGACGGTGTACATACGTGGGATGAGCACAGACAGGAGGAATTTAACCTTAAGGCGTTGCTGTTCGTGACCATCAACGATTGGCCCGCTCTCAGTAACCTTTCAGGACAGACAAACAAAGGATACCACGCATGCACGCACTGTTTAGATGACACTGAAAGTATATACCTGGACAAATGCAGGAAGAATGTGTACCTGGGCCATCGTCGATTTCTTCCGACCAACCATCAATGTCGAAAGAAAGGCAAGCATTTCCAAGGCGAGGCAGATCACCGGAAGAATCCCGCCATGCGCACCGGTTATCACGTGCTTGCTATGGTTAATGATTTACACTACGTAATCTTTGGAAAGGGTCCCGATGGACTAGCTGTTCTGAATGACGCTGAGGGACACGCACCCATGTGGAAGAAGAAATCTATATTTTGGGACCTACCCTACTGGAAAGACCTAGAGGTCCGCTCCTCAATCGACGTGATGCACGTGACGAAGAACCTTTGCGTGAACCTGCTAGGCTTCTTGGGCGTGTATGGGAAGACAAAAGATACACCTGAGGCACGGGATGACCTGCAACGTTTGCATGAAAAAGACGGCATGCCTCCGAAGCAGTATAAAGGTCCTGCCAGCTACGCTCTTACGAAAGAAGAGAAAGAAATCTTCTTTGAATGCCTGCTCAGTATGAAGGTCACGAGTGGCTTCTCGTCGAATATAAAGGGAATAATAAATATGCCAGAGAAAAAGTTTCAGAACCTAAAGTCTCATGACTGCCACGTGATTATGACGCAACTACTTCCGGTTGCATTGAGGGGGCTTCTACCGGAAAACGTCTGATTAGCCATTGTGAAGCTATGTGCATTCCTCAATGCAATCTCTCAGAAGGTGATCGATCCAGAAATCGTACCAAGGCTAAGGAGTGATGTGGCGCAATGTCTTGTCAGTTTCGAGCTGGTGTTCCCACCATCCTTGTTCAATATCATGACGCACGTCCTAGTTCATCTAGTCGACGAGATTGTCATCCTAGGGCCCGTATTTCTACACAATATGTTCCCCTTTGAGAGGTTCATGGGAGTCCTAAAGAAATATGTCCATAACCACGCTAGGACAGAAGGAAGCATCTCCATGGGCCATCAAACAGAGGATGTTATCGGGTTTTGTGTTGACTTCATTCCTGGCCTTAACAAGATAGGTCTCCCTAAATCGCGGTATGAGGGGAGACTGACTGGAAAAGGCACTCTTGGAAGAGACTCAATAATATGCAGGGATGGATATTCTTGGTCTCAAGCACAGTACACAGTTCTACAGAACTCTACCTTGGTGACCCCGTATGTCGATGAACACAAGAACAGTCAGCGCTCCAAACACCCGGAGCAATGCGACGACTGGATTACATGTGAACACATCAGGACTTTCAGCAGTTGGTTGGAAACACGTCTCAGAGGTGACAACACTATTTGTGATGAGTTGTACTTGTTGTCCAGGGGACCATCTTTGACTGTATTGACTTACAAAGGATACGAGATAAATGGGAATACATTTTACACGATCGCCCAAGATCAAAAGAGCACCAACCAAAACAGCGGTGTCCGCTTTGATGCAGCAACCGAGAGCAGAAAGGACACATATTATGGTTACATAGTGGACATATGGGAACTTGACTACGGACCTGATTTTAAGGTCCCTTTGTTTAAGTGCAAATGGATCAATCTGTTAGGCGGCGGGGTACAGGTAGACCCACAGTACGGAATGACAACAGTGGATCTGAAAAATCTTGGGTACACTGACGAACCGTTTGTCCTAGCCAATGATGTGGCACAGGTTATCTATGTGAAGGACATGTCTACCAAACCGAGAAAAAGAAAAGATAAGGAAGCGAATACATCATACGATGAGCCAAAGCGCCACATAGTTCTTTCAGGAAAAAGGGACATCCTGGGAGTGGACGGCAAGACAGACATGTCTGAAGATTATGAAAAGTTCCATGAAATTCCTCCCTTCAATGTCAAGGCTGACCCAAGCATCCTGATAAACAATGAAGATTATCCATGGTTACGGCGCAATAAGCAAATGACACAAGCGAAGAAAAAGTGAAGACTTTCTCCCGCAATAAGCAAATGCTATGTGGGTGAAATTATGATACCATCCCAACTTTCAACTTTTTCAGAGTTCATTTGAAATGCTTTCATGTCTTATGGTTCGAAACTTTGATACTTCGAAAGTGATTGTCCATTTTGTACACGAAGTGCATCATGTTTTTGTCGTAACCCTCTCTACTTTTTGGAACATGCTATGTGGGTGAAATGATGATACCATGCCAACTTTCAACATTTTCAGAGTTCATTTTGAAATGCTTTCCAATTTCAGAGTCATTTAGCTCAAAGAATGAATTAATAGCAAACAGAATGAACTACAAAACTTTTATGAAAATAAAAACAATCAATTAAAATATTATGTTATGATCAACTAAAATAAAACTATAATATTCTTCAATAGCAAAAAGAATATAATTTTTGTGACCTAAAATCAAACTATAAGTATTTAATTGTAAGTATAAATAAAAAATATATAGCAAAGAAGAAAAAAATTCTATTTTTATAGTAAAGTTATTCATAAACTAGTGATTCACACAAATTTTATAAAATTCCAATTTAAACTGTTCAAAATTTTAAAACTAATGGCACTAAGAGAAAGTTTATAATTTTTGTGACCTAAAATCAAAAAGAAATCACTAAAAAACTATAAGTATTTAGTTGTAAGTATAAATAAAAAATAAATAGAAAAAAATCTATTTTTATAGTAAAGTTATTCATAAAGTAGTGATTCACACAAATTTTTAAAAATTCAAATTTAAACTATTCAAAATTTAAAACTAATGGCACTAATAGAAAGTTTATAATTTTTGTGACCTAAAAGCAAAAAGAAATCACTAAAAAACTGTAAGTATTTAGTTTTAAGTAGAAATAAAAAAATAAAAAACCAAAAAAATGTAGAAATAAAAAAGAAAAAACCAAAAAAATGCCACCTACTGGGCCTCCACGGCCTGAATACGACTAGAAACCCTACATGGGCCAGGATTCAGGCCCGCAGAGGTCCAATAGGCCCACAGGCAGTACCAAGTTTAGGCCTGAAAGCTTGCTTTAGAGAGGTGCTCGAATGGGGAGGCACAGCAGCGCTTATAAACCAGTGCCGGCGCCCTTCAGCTAGCGATGTGGGACTAAACTTTTGGGCGCGGGGCGCACAAGGGCATTGGTCCCGGTTGGTGGCACCAACCGGGACTAAAGGGTGCATTGGTCACGGTTCATGGCACCAACCGTGACCAATGCCCCCCTTTAGTCCCGGTTGGTGGCACCAACCGGGACCAATGGCCTTCGCTTCCCGCCCTTTGGGCTGCCGAAAATTGGCCTTTGGTCCCGGTTCGTGGCACCAACCGGGACTAATGCCTACCTTTAGTCCCGGGTTGTGCCACGAACCGGGACTAAAGGCTTTGCTATATAAGTTCACACTCTAGAAATTTTCACTCTCATCTCTCGCAGTTGCCGCCCCGACGCCAATGCCACCAGGCTGCCCCGCCGTCGCCGTCGCCTCGCCCGTGCCCGTCATCGACCGCGCCCTCGCCGTCGCCCGTCGTCGCCCGCGCCCTCGCCATCGCCCGCCATCGCCCGCGCCCTCGCCGTCGCCCGGGCCCCTGCCCCGGCCCGCCCCTGCCCTGACGCGAGCCGCCCGGCCCGCCCCGTCGCCGTCGCCCGCGCGCCTCCCCGGCCCTCCCTCGCCGTCGCCCGTGCCCCTGCCCCGACGCCATCCTCGCCGCCGACATCTCCTTAGCTTGGTTCGGCCGCCGGCGCACTCCCTTTGCAAAATTTTTTGTTCATAGATGATAGATGATCAAATGATGTTTTCTTGTTCATAGATGATAGATGATCAAATGATGTTTTTTTTGTTCATAGATGATCATATGATTTTTTTAGGTTATTTTCATTTATAGAAATTTTTTATGTATCTTGGAATATTTTTGTTCATAGATGATAGATGATCAAATGATGAATATTTTTGTTCATAGATGATAGATGATCAAATGATGATTTTTTTGTTCATAGATGATAGATGATCAAATGATGTTTTTTAGTGTTCATAGATGATCATATGATTTTTTTAGGTTATTTTCATTTGTAGAAATTTTTTATGTATCTAGGAATATTTTTGTTCATAGATGATAGATGATCAAATGATGAATTTTTTGTTCATAGATGACAGATGATCAAATGATGTTAACCTCTATTCATGAGAGAGGCGGGGAAGAAGAGGGAGAAGAAGAGGAGAGGAAGAAGAGGATAAAAAAGATCCCCTCTATTCTTTCTTCTCTTCTTTTTTCTTCTTCTTCCTCTTATTTTTTTTATCGGGAAAGAGGGTCGCCGAGGGGTCGAGAGGGGGGGGACGGCGAACATTCATGAGAGAGGCGGGGAAGAGGGAGAAGAAGACGAGAGGAAGAAGAGGAAAAAAAGAAGATGAAGAAGAATAAAAAGAGGAGAAGAAAGAATAGAGGAGGAGAAGTTCTTCTCCTCTATTCTTTCTTCTCTTATTTTTTCTTCTTCTTCTTTTTTTATCGGGAACGAGGGCATGTCGAGAGTGTCGTCGAGCGGTCGAGGGTCGGGAAACTAGGGCTTACCCGAAGAAGGAGAAGAAGAGAAGAGGAAGAAGAGGAGAAAAAAAAAAGAAAAGGAAGAAAAGAGGAAGAAGAAGAAAAAAAAGAGGAGAAGAAGAAGGAATAGAGGAGAAGACTTTGTCAGTTCTTCTTCTCCTCTAGCTATTCCTTTCTTCTTCTCCTCTTTTTTCTTCTTCTTCTTCTTCTTCTTCTTCTTCTTCTTCTTCTTCTTCTTCTTAATTTTTATCGGGGGTTCGAGGGTTCGAGGGGTCGAGGATCGCCGAGGGGTCGAGAGAGGTTTCCTAGTGTCAAAGTACTGAAGAAATTCATGCCTTCATCATTAGCCGGAAGTAACCAGGGCATGTTGGTACGAAGTTCTGCAAAATTGTTCTGGAATGGAGTCCCGGATAGAATAATCCGCCTTTTGGTACGAATTCAGCAAAGGCCTTCCAAATAGCGATATTCGGAAGGCTCTTTCTGAACTTTGTACCAAAAAGCGAATTATCCTATCTGGGACTCCGTTCCAGAACAACTTTGAAGAGCTTCGTACCATCATGCACATGTTACTTTCGCCTAATGATGAAGACATGGTTTTGTTGAATCCTTTGACACTAGGCAACCTCCCGACCCCTCGGCGATCCTCTCGAACATGAGAGGAAGAAGAGGGTCGTCTAGGGGTCTAGGGTTCTAGGGTCGTCGAGGGTTCGAGGGGTCGAGGATCGCCGAGGGGTCGAGAGAGGTTTCCTATTGTCAAAGAATTGAAGAAATCCATGCCTTCATCATTAGCCGGAAGTAACCAGGGCATGTTGGTACGAAGTTCTGCAAAATTGTTCTAGAATGGAGTCCCGGATAGAATAATCCGCCTTTTGGTACGAATTCAGCAAAGGCCTTCCAAATAGCGATATTCGGAAGACTCTTTCTGAACTTTGTACCAAAAAGCGAATTATCCTATCTGGGACTCCGTTCCAGAACAACTTTGAAGAGCTTCGTACCATCATGCACATGTTACTTTCGCCTAATGATGAAGACATGGTTTTGTTGAATCCTTTGACACTAGGCAACCTCCCGACCCCTCGGTGATCCTCTCGAACATGAGAGGAAGAAGAGGATAAAAAAAAGAAGAGGAAGAAGAAAAAAAGAGGAGAAGAAAGAATAGAGGAGGTCTTCTCCTCTTTTTTTTTCTTCTTCTTCCTCTTTTTTTTATCGGGAACGAGGGTCGTCGAGGGACATAGATGTAGTGTCGTCGTTGTCGATATATACCCCCTCCCGATAGCTTACTATGATTAGGTAGCTAGTTCTACGTTTGGCACTAATATACCCATCTGTCATGTTTGAATAATAATTGCCACGTTGTAAATATTTGTAGAAACTATGGACACCGCCCTAGACGAAGCAGCAAAAGAAGCGTTGTTGAGGGAGATAATCGCAGAAGGAAGTGATGCCATCTCGTACTTTCTCAATGAAACCGATGGTCTGGAAGGAGAGGGTGAACAAGCTGGCTACGGTGACCTTATGCCGGTGCAAGAAGAAGAACATGAGGACGGCTCCGGTGACCCAATGCCGGTGCAAGAAGGAGACCGTGATGACGACTCCGGTGACCGAACCGAGTCCGGCCAGGTATATATATTAGTTAAGCCTATGCTGACTAGCTGATTGATGCATTCATTGTTTTGGTATGTACACATATTAATTAAGTATTTGTTCTTTTTTCTAGCCCTCCGGATCGAGCACAACTTCGGTAAAGAGACGAGGCCCGAAGAAAAAGTTGAGCTCGGATGAAAAGCTTGAGATCACAGCAATCGCGCCCGACGGCCAACCTATTGAACCCCTCCGGACAAAGAGCGCATTTGTTGCTCAGTGCGGGGTTCTGGTTAGGGACAAGATCCCGATAAGCATCCAGCAATGGTTTAAGCCGGCTACAGAAAACCCTGAGGTGTCTTATGTCAATGATATGCAGAAAAATGATCTTTGGACTGAGCTGAAGTCAAATTTCACCCTACCGCCAGAGGATAATCCAGAGAACCCAATTAAAGAGAAATTAATCAAGTCATTTGCTCTGAAGAGGATGGCAGAACTATTCAGGAGGTGGAAGAAAGAGCTGAATAATAAGTTTGTTGAAAATAATGAGACACCAGAATTCAAGGGCAGATATGAGAAGATCAGAGATCACTGGCCCGCATTTGTGGCCCACAAGACATCGGAAAAGAGTAAGAAGATGTCGGCGACAAACAAGCAAAATGCTGCGAAGAAGAAGCTTCACCATCGCACGGGGTCAGGTGGCTACCTCGTAGCCCGGCCTAAGTGGTCCAAGATTGAGAATGATCTGGATCATAAAGGGATCGAACCAGAGACAAATAACTGGCCAGACCGTTGCCGGACTTGGTTCTTCGGAGCTGGCAGAACCTTGGACCCTGAAACAGGGAAGTGCATTTGGACGAACGAACAAATGGACATACCAATTAGAAAGCTTAAGCAGTATATCGAAGCAGCGCAGGAAGGGACGTTCTTTCCAGACAGAGAGAACGACGAGCTCACAATGGCCCTCGGGAATCCTGAGCACCCTGGACGGACACGAGGCACGCCAGGCTTCGTTCCGTGGAAGGTTGCGTTTCCCGGACGCAGGCGGTTACAAATCCCATGAGAGGAGGAAAAAAGTGCCGCAGACCCAAATGCAGGCGCTGCAAGCAAGGGTAGATGCGATAGAGGAGCGAGAAGCAAATCGCAGCCTGCCAAAGCCTCCCCCGAAGCTACCCCGCCATCTCAGCGCAGAAGCAGCGTGACTTCCACCGAGCTGCTTCAGCCGGAGCATGCCTTGACGGCTCCTACCAGCTATCCCGTGGATGCTATCACGGAGTCTCAAAATTGCCACCTTATTACGCAATGGATGAATTTGAAGGTCAAGGCGTCTGTTGACTCTGTTTATCCTACTGAACCCGGCGCAACTTTTCACTGCCGGTCGATTCCAGAAGGATATGCTAGGGTGATGGTGGATGAGATAACGGAGGGATTTGAGGACCTCCAGCTTGACCACCCTACCGATGAAGGGGAGACTCGGCTGGGCTCTGCTTTGAAGACTCCATGCCTATGGCGGAAGGAGCTCATCAACCTTCCGAACTGGACGCCTCCGCCTCCTCCTCCTCCTCCGGCGAGTCAGGGCACTCCGCCTCCTCCACCGCCTCCTCCTCCGGTGATTGACGATCAGGGCCCTCGGCCGGCTCCTTCTCCGGCGCGTGGCGGCACTCCGCCTCCTTCTCCGCCTGCGCCGACGCGCCCGAGCAGCCAGCCTCCTCCTTCTCCGCCTCGTCAGCAAGGGCGGAAGAGACCTGCCGCCACTCCAGCTGCTCCGGCGCGTCGTAGTCCTTCTCCTCCGCCTCTTAAGCAAGTAAAGAAGACAACCTCTCTGTCTGCTCGGTCGGCGTCTAGCAGTACAACCAGAGGCGGTCGGACATACAGATTCGGTCCTTCTCTGAAGACTCCAGAGAAGTTACCATACGAGAGGACCCAGGAGGAGAACGCCGAGATCGCGCGAGAAGAAGTGAGGAAATTCTTTGAAGGGGTGAAAGCAAAGAAACATCCACCTCCGGAGGAGAAGGTAGATCGGGTGAAAGTGAAGCACACTCTGGCTGCCCTGACAAAACCACCGAAGTCTGATCCACCGAAAGGAAACTATGACCGCATTATTGGAAAGGAATTTGCCGAAGCGGAGCGGTCGGGAAGTACTGTCAGTGATCAAAGGCTGAAAGAACAATGAGCTGGGAAACAAATTGCCCAGCTCGGCGAACAAGCGAAGCAATCGTGCCCCCCGCTCAAGGTGCCTAGCCACAACGTCGCTAATGATCCGAGGATGGTGCCCGGTTATAGCAATCTTGCAGATTACCTGCCCGATGAAGTACATTATGAACCCATGGAGATGCAGATACAAAGATATGAGTACGGGAAGCCTCTCGTCAAATATGAAAGATCTCTATCAACGATGATGCGAAGATTGCATGATTGGTACTTGAAAATCTGCAGAGACTCTGGGGGGAGGAGTACTTTGTATTTGAAAGTTAAAAAGGAGCATGACCTCATTGGAATTGATCTGTTGCCTGTTCCATTTGAGGAGTTCTATCAGTTTTTCAATCAATTGGCCCTCTATAAAACAACGGTCGCCTGCTACTATCTGTAAGTAGTACTACTTCTGTCATTAAGTTTCTCTATATAGCTTAGCTCTTTCCATGTATTTATAATCATCCTCACTATATTATGCAGATTGAAGATCGTCGAATTGAAGAAAAGACAAGTCGGTGATATTGGGTTCATTAACACATATCTCATAGCTGCAACTCAGGTTAAATTTCATGCCGCAGAAACCGAGGCCAGCATGCTACAATCGTTGATAATAAATCAAAACAAAGATATAATACTCTTTCCTTACAACTTCAAGTGAGTGTTACTGTCTTGTGCGTATTCGGTTTCCCTTATATATTAGTCAAGGTTATAGTAATGTAATTGATGAGTTATGCATGCGTGTGCAGTTTCCACTATATTCTCCTACATATTAAGCTTGAGCAGGGACTAGTAACCGTCTTAGACTCAAGACGAAAAGATCCCAAGGACTATGCAGACATGACTCAAATACTCGAGAAGTAAGTTAAATCGATCATTATCCACCATATCAGCAACTTTGTTCATTTCCTGATATATCAAGTAATTGTTTTCTTTGTCCGGCAGGGTTTGGAGAAAATTCACCAGAAAAGCTCCGAGATTGCCGAAGGAGCTGCAATTTAGACACCCGAAAGTAAGTACTAGCTATAGTAGCATTTTAAGCACATCTACTAGTCATTCAAGCGCTAGTTTCATCAATACCATTTGGCATTCTTGCTTATCAGTTTGATTAACCTCTATTTCTTGTAAAGTGGTTGTGGCAGGAACAAGGGAATGATTTCTGTGGATACTATGTTTGCGAGTCCATCCGCCACACGACCTATGAGCGGGGCTACACTGACGAACAATATGAAGTATGTAAATAACAACATTCACAATTTTATTTTATTACCATCAATTGTGTTGAGTTTCATTCATTCATATATATATATGTATTGACCCCCTTCTTTAAATTGGATGTTTCGGAAGCGGGATGAACTCCTAGCACCAGCTCGCATGCGAGGAATTCAAGAGGAATTGGCGGCATTCTTTCTTGACCACGTGATCCCTGAAGACAGAGAATTCTATGTTAAACCTGAGTCCGTATGATTATATTTGTAAGAGATAATTACTGTATATATGTAGCCGGTAGTGTCAGATAGATATACGAGAACTTGTTGTTCGACCAATCTCTCGGAGTAGGAGAGGTGGTCGATATCACTTCTCTCTGTATGCATATATGTTCATGACGATCTTCTATTTCCTTCGTTTGCTTACTAGCTAGCCAGCGTGTCTAGTCCTCTCTATACGTATGTATAGTACGTAGCGTCGACCAAGCACGGACATAAGAGAGGACACTTCTCTCTATTAATTATAGCTAGCTAACACAATACACTAGTAGAAAACCAGGCAATAGCACCGGTTCGTCAGGCCCTTTAGTGCCGGTTTAGGAACCGGCATTATTATTTCGGCACTAAAGGCCCCCCCCCTTTAGTACTGGTTCAGCACGAACCGGTGCTAAAGGGGTACCACGTGGCACGAGCCAGCTCCGGGGGCCGGGAGCCCTTTAGTACCGGTTGGTAAAACCAACCGGTACTAAATGGTTGTGGGTTTTTGTTTTATTTTGTATTTTTCAATTAAATTTGTGTTATCAATTTAATTTAGGATTGTTTTACATTATAATGAGTTGTAGTCGTCATCATCATCATCATCATCGCATATTAATAAATAAATAAACTCTAGCTAGCTAAAAATCATCGTGGTCTAATTACCACTATTTAATCATCATAGTCATTACCGCTAGCTATGTAATCATCATCAACGTTGGCTAGCTTAAAGAGGAAACATTCACTTTGTAACAGAAGCAAAGAGATATCATCAAGTTCAACAACATCACCACCAACATCGAAGTTCAGGACACGGATCCATGAGACAAGTACTAATTAAGAGCATGAAGTAGTAGCTACTGATCCTGCTGCTCCCTCTCAGGTAGAATAGCATAGAACATGTATATCTCTCCTGATTCATCATACTGAAGCATGCAGATGAATCTGTCTCCTAATCTTGGGTTGCGCTTCTCCTTACTGCCCCCTAGTACTTCTCTGTGATCGTTAACAATTTTGCTCCAATCTTTCACTATTAAGCATTCTTCGCTTTTAGAAATCCCGAATGCACTCATGTGCAATGTAGGAAATCTTGGTCGTAAGCTAAGCATTGACATGCGACCTTTTGTCTCGATCCACTGAGGCACAACTGTCATCGGAAGTCTCTGTTGAACAACATCGTATAGTAATTAATATACTAAGCAATGAAAGTTTAGCTTCAAAAATAATGTATGCAAAAGATGCACTAATTAAGGACAAATATTTAAAATCTTACCATCTTTTGATTATAGATGTGACCATAGTTCAATACGATCACCATTGGTCGCACGTTTTGAGTACTAACATTTCTAAGTTTAGGAAAAAATTTGTCTTGACAGTATTAAGATCCTCAAGCCATGAAACATAATGACTTATCTCCTCGCAGTTTAGTTGAGCCCTGGGGCAGTAGTAGGTCATGTCTACCAAGCGTCGGACATGTTTGCTTGAACCGAAATAAGCTGACAATACAAAATAGTTGTCAACTATTTTTGAATAAACTGTATGAAAGACATAAACATATGCATGCATGGTTGAGGAAAACTCACCAAATGGTAGAACTGGAGGCGTTTGCACATCGACCCAAATGTCTATATTACCTTCAATATCATCTTCCGGACGAATATCAAAGGTGATAACCATATCAGGCTCAAATGCATAAGCCTTGCATAGTGCTTGCCAAGTTTTGCATTCAAAATGGGTGTATGTGTCTCCATTATATAATTTGACGTTGAAAGTATACCCATGCTGCGTCTTCAAGTAAACTCTCTTTACCTCCATATCATCTATAGCACTGAAACCTATCTTATCCAAGACAAAAATTCTTGCATGGCAGGGGATGCGCTAGTAGAATAGTAAAAATTTAAAATTATAAGTTGAAGCAAATGAAGCATAAGTTTTGCATTCAAATAATAATTGACAAAGTGACTTACTATATCAACTTCGAATGTCTCATCCAGCTTGATGCTGAAGCGCCTACCATCAACAAGGAAATTTTGGTCGCACAGGCCTCGCTGGTCTTCACAGTGTTCGCACATAATAAAATCTTTTTCGTCGTCAGATGACATTTCCTATGTTCATATAGGTGAAACATTAAACACCTATATCTAGCCAAATATATATTCATCTAATATTTGACATTAATATATCTAACTATATATTCAATTGACATTACTATATATTTAACTTTTCTATCTAATTCATCTAACATTCGACATTAATCTAACATTTATATAAACTCAAAATATATAAAAAATTAAATAAACAGAAAAACTCATTAACAAATAATATTTTAATTAGATCATCAAATCTCATATACCTAAATTTTCTTACTAAAAATAAACTAGTTATATTAATTATTCAACTAGTTCTAATCTCATATACCTAAATTTTCTTACTAAAAATAAACTAGTTATATTAATTATTAAACTAGTTCTAATCTCATATGCCTAAATTTTCTTATTAAAAATAAACTAGTTATATTAATTATTCAACTAGTTCTAATCTCATATACCTAAATTTTCTTATTAAAAATAAACTAGTTATATTAATTATTCAACTACTTCTAATCTCTAGTTCGACAATTTTTCTATCTAGCTAGCTAATTCATCTAACATTCGACATTAATCTAACATTCGATCATCTAATTAACTTTTCTAAAAAACAGAAAATAAGTAAAAAAAATTGTGTGTGTATGTGTGTGTGTGTATGCATGTGTGTGTATATATACGTATATGTGTGTACGTATGTGTGTGTGTGTATGCGTGTGTGTGTGTGGTATATGTGTGTGTGTGTGCGGCTTCATATGCCGCCGCCCCGTACGTACGAGCGGGGGCGCCGGTGTGTGTGTATGTGTGTGTATGTATGTGTGTGTATGTGTGTGCGGGAGCGAGAGAGAGACGTACGGCCGCGGCGATGACGACGGACGGCGGCGGCGTTCGGGGCGGCAGCGCGAGACGACGACAACGACGGGCGGCGGCGGGGACAGCGACGATGACGACGGACGACGGTACGGGCGACGGGCGGCGACGACGGGATCGAGCGGCGCGTGCGGCGGAGGTTGGAGACGAAGTGGGGAGTTGAAACTGAAATTTTCGTAAGTGCTATATATATAGGATTGGCCTTTAGTACCGGTTCGTGGCTCCAACCGGTACTAAAGGCCTGTTTTCCCCAGGCCAAGCGGCGGGAAACGAAGGCCTTTAGTACCGGTTGGAGCCACCAACCGGTACTAAAGGGGGGGCCTTTAGTATCGGTTGGAGCCACCAACCGGTACTAAAGGCCTTGCGCTGCCACCCTAAAGTTTAGTCCCACCTCGCTAGCCGAAGGACGCACACACCTGCTTATAAGCCCCGCCGCCGCTGCTGTCTCGAGCTCCTCTCTAAAGCAGACCTTCTGGGCCTACCTCTGCTACTCTGCCCTGTGGGGCCTATTGGGCTTGCGGGCCTGCATCCTGGCCCAACAACAGGTTGGGTTTCTAGTCGTATGCAGGCCGCTGTGGCCCAGTAGGTGGGCTTTTTTCATTTAGTTTTTTCTTTTCTGCTTTATTTATTTTGTTTTATTTATTTTTAGTTGTTTTTTGCTGTATTTAGAGTTTGCGCTGCCACCCCAAAATTTAGTCCCACCTCGCCCGACGAAGGGCAGCCGCACTGGTTTATAAACCCAGCCGCGGCTACCTCTTCGAACTCCTCTATATAGCAGGCTTCTAGGCCTAATTAATTAGGGCGCGCTGCCCTGTGAGTCTGCTGGCCCTTCTGGGCCTGCATTTGCACACCCTAGGTCTGGTAGACCCACAGGGCAGTGCGCCAACAAATTTTTTATATAGTTTTTTCTTTTCTGCATTACTTATTTTCTTTTATTTATTTTTGAGTAGTTTTTTATATAGTTTTTTCTTTTCTGCATTATTTATTTTCTTCTATTTATTTTTGAGTAATTTTTTTGTATAGTTCTTTTATTTTCTGCATTACTTATTTTTGCATAGTCCGAAACCCTGATACTCGGAAAGAGTTTGTCCAGTTTGTACACGAAGTGCGTCTAGTTTTTGCCGTGACCCTCTCTACTCTTTCGCGCATGCTATGCGGATGATACGATGATACCATGCCAAGTTTCAACATTTTCAGGATTCATTTTGTAGTGATTTTCAATTTCACGGTCATTTAGCTCTCTAAACAATTAGGTAAATGACCGAAAAACAACAAATGATGTCAAAACATGTTGAAAATTGATGACATCGCTTTAAATGCTGCATACTGAACACAAAAGAAGTCCGGAGTTCAAATAAGTTTAAAAAACATTGAAGTGGCCATGTAACAGATGAGTTCTCGTCCGAAACCCTGATATTCGGAAAGAGTATGTCCAGTTTGTACACGAAGTGCGTCCAGTTTTTGCCGTGACCCTCTCTACTCTTTCGCGCATGCTATGTGGGTGATATGATGATACCATGCCAAGTTTCAACATTTTCAGGATTCATTTTGTAGTGATTTTCAATTTCATGGTCATTTAGCTCTCTAAACAATTAGGTAAATGACCGAAAAACAACAAATGATGTCAGAACATGTTGAAAATTGATGATGTCACTTTAAATGCTGCATACTGAACACAAAAGAAGTCCGGAGTTCAAATAAGTTTAAAAAACATTGAAGTGGCCATGTAACAGATGAGTTCTCGTCCGAAACCCTGATACTCGGAAAGAGTATGTCCAGTTTGTACATGAAGTGCGTCAAGTTTTTGCCGTGACCCTCTCTACTCTTTCGCGCATGCTATGCGGGTGATACGATGATACCATGCCAAGTTTCAACATTTTCAGGATTCATTTTGTAGTGATTTTCAATTTCACGGTCATTTAGCTCTCTAAACAATTAGGTAAATGACCGAAAAACAACAAATGATGTCAGGACATGTTGGAAATTGATGATGTCGCTTTAAATGCTGCATACTGAACACAAAAGATGTCCAAAGTTTAAATAAGTTTAAAAAACATTGAAGTGGCCATGTAACAGAGGTGCAATGCTGGTTAATTTCCTTCAAGCCATTCGGAATAGTGTAGACTGCACTGCACATAGCTCAGTGCAATCTATGCTATTTCGCAAGGCTTGAAACTAATCAACATGTAGATGAGCATTGCAACTCTTCGTCATTGTCTGTGCACTCACGGCTTATAAACCGCTCATACTGCCTCTCTCTTGGCGAGGTGGGACTAAAAACAACTTGCCATAACCTCATCAATTTCCTCTTGAAGCTTATCCTTGCCTTTCTGCTTGTAGTCTTGTGGTGGAAGATCATCTTGAGCTTGTGTCCCCTTGAAGGAAGTAGGATACTTCTCTTGTTGAGGAACAAACTTTGTCTTGGGGTATTGATCTTCTTCCCACTCAACTCCATTGGCATTGAACTTTCGTTCAAAACCAACACCTTGATTCTTCCGGTGCCTTCCTTGCTTGCGCACAATTTCCTCGAATTGCTTACTCCCGGCAAGGCTTTTGTACACTCCTTTCTCTATAATTCCCTTCAATAAGCTATTTTCTTGCTCAAGTGTAACTTGGCTAAGAGAATCATTAGTGGAATCAAGAGAACTACTAGAAGCAACAATGTTAGATCTTATGTCACAAAAAAGAAGTTGTATCAAACCTTTTATGTCGGATCTAGAACAAACCAATCGGTATCGCCATCATACAGCCCTACCGTGGCTCGTGATGCATATATATGCATATCAAATGCACGGTTGGGCGTATGATAGCGAATCTGAATGATTTGTATTCAGTCGATGAACTGGTAGATGTATGCAGTCGATGAACTGGTAGATGTATGTAGTCGATGAACTGAAAGACTTATGCAGGGAAGGCAAGAGATGGGCTATATATAGGGTCGTCTAGCTCACAAAGTGATTGTGCTAGTTTCGATCCTACGACTCACATGAGCTAGGAAGAAACACACCCTTGATCCAATGACTCGCAAGAGTTAGAAAGAAACACACGATCCGTGTGATTCTTCCTGATTGGTAGGATGCACATTAGTATCGGTTCGTGCCACGAACCGGTGCTAAAGATTGGCAACGAACCGGTACTAATGGTAGCAGCCCGCCTAGCCGTTGGAATCGGCACTAATGGTCACATTCGTGCCGGCTCAAATTCAAACCGGCACTATAATGTGCTTCACATTTGACCGTTTTTTTACTAGTCAATAGAGTTTGCCAAACTTGAGTTTCCCAAGTCACTTACACAAAAAGCTACGATTCATGGTTGTCAAATCCATAATTTCCAAACCACAACAACCTTGAGGCATAACAAGCTTTAAATGCTGCATACTGAACACAAAAGAAGTCCGGAGTTTAAATAAGTTATTAAAAATAAAAAAGATGTGCAATGCTGGTTAATTTGCTTCAAGTCATTCGGAATAGTGTAGATTGCACTAAGCCACTGCACATAGCTCAGTGCAATCTATGCTATTCCGCAAGGCTTGAAGCTAATCAACATGTAGGTGAGCATTGCAACTCTTCATTATTGTCTGTGCACTCACGGCTTATAAACCGCTCATACTGCCTCTCTCTTGGCGAGGTGGGACTAAAAACAGCTTGCCGTAACCTCATTAGTACCGGTTCGTGGTACGAACCGGCACTAAATGGTGATGGTGGGGCCATAGCCTGACCGCAGGATGACACAGCCTCTTTAGTACCGGTTCGTGGCATGAACCGGTACTAAAGGTTCGCCACGAACCGATACTATTGATCGCCGCCACGAACCGGCACTAATGTACACATTAGTGCTGGCTCAAATACAAACCGGCACTAATGTGCTTCACGTTTGACCCTTTTTCTACAAGTGATATATGAAACACCTAAATTAACCTCCCAAAACCCCCAACCCCCCCCCCCCCCTTTAAAAAAAACTAAAACCCCAGCCACAGAAATGCTGACGCGTGGATGCCTATTGGTCCCGGTTGGTGCCACCAACCGGGACCAAAGGGTCTCCTGCCTGGGCTCTACGCACTGCCCACGTGGAGGCCCATCAGTCCCGGTTCTGGATTGAACCGGGACTAAAGGGTCGGGCATTAGTACCGACACTTTAGTCCCGGTTCAGGAACCGGGACTAAAGGCCCTTACGAACCGGGACTATAGGCCCTTTTTCTACCAGTGAGCCACTGATCATCGTTCGGCGCGAAGAACGACTGCCCACCTGCTGCAACGATGTCGGACTGCGCATTCGCCAACGCCTTCCGCTGACGCCTTTCCAACCGCGTCTCGCGGCGCCTTCGCGTGTCCTCCTCGCGGCGCCTTGCCCAGTAGGCCTGCTCGTAGGCGACGTCCTCCGGGTGGCGCTGGCGCCACTCCGCCATGACCCGCTCGTCCTCCTGGGCGACGAGGAGGCGGCGTTGCCGCTCGGCGTGCTCCGCACGGTCTTCCGCCGTGTTCAGACGAGGCAGAGGGCGAGGTTGAGCGCTTGCTGGAGTGTGTACACATCTTGAAAGTTCATCTGGCCGCGCGGCCGGCCTAGGCGCCACACCGCCGCGTCGTACGTGCGGGCGGCCTCGCACGCCGTCCCGTACGTGCCGAGGCCGAGCCGGAGTTCGCCGGAGCGTATCTCCGCGGTGTAGCAGCCGTTGGGGCGCAGGCGGACGCCGCGGTAGCCGGACGCTCCTCGGCGGCGCGGCGGCATGGCGGCGCGTCGGTGGCGGGGCGCTGGAGCGGCGCGTAGCAGAGAGGGAGAGTAAGAGAGGAAGAGGAAGTGTGGAGAAGCGCGTGGCGAAACGGCGCGCCAAATCTTCCACGCGAGTTGGTGCCTTTTCCCGCGTGCGCAAACGGTTCCGGCGTGTGCTTATTTCCCGCGGCCGCTGGAGCGCGGCAAACCGCCCCGCGCGCGCTAAAAGCTGGGTTTACCGCGCGCGTGCGTTGTTTGGGGCGTTCTGTTGGAGATACACTTAGAAAGTGACAGGAACTAGCAAAAGCACACACCACGAACTCTCTGGCCATTCCCGCCGCATCCGCCGCCGCTGATCCTCCCTCCCTCCGCATCCACCCCTCCGCCTCCACTGCTCCTCCCCATCCTGAATCTCTCCCGAGCCCGGTCTCCCGGGTGCTCCCTGAACAGCTTCCTCGCCGCCCTCGCACGTGCTACGTCCTCTGCCGCCTGCATCAGAGATGGTCCCGCCCTCGCCATCGCCCTCTTCAACCGCCTGTGCCGAGAACAAGCAGGCCTGCGGGTAGTGCCTCTCACGATCCACACTTACGGCATCCTCTTGGACTTCTGCTGTCGTGCAAGTCGCCCGGAGCTAGGGCTTGCCATATTCGGCCGCTTTCTCAGGACGGGCCTCAAGACAAACGAGATCGTCGCCAGCACCTTCCTCAAGTGCCTCTGCTACGCAAAACGGACGGATGAGGCTATGAATGTGCTACTTCATAGGATGTCCGAGCTCGGCTGTGTGCCTAATGCCATCTCATACTCCATTGTTCTGAAGAGCTTATGCGATAATAGCATGAGTCTGCGGGCGCTCGACCTGCTCCAGATGATGGTGAAAGAAGGAGGTGCCTGCTCCCCCAACGTGGTGGCATATAGCACGGTCATCCATGGCTTCTTTAAGGAAAGCGAAACAGGCAAGGCATGCAATCTGTTCCATGAAATGATGCAGCAAGGTGTTGAGCCCAATGTGTGGACATATAGTTCAATCATTGATGCGTTGTGCAAGGCCAGAGCAATGGACAAAGCAGAGCTAGTGCTTCAGAAGATGGTTAACAAAGGTGTTCAACCCAATAATGTGACATATAATTGCATGATCCATGGATATTCCACATCAGGGCAGTTGAAAGAGGCTGCTAAAATGTTCAGAGAAATGACAAGTCAGGGTCTTATACCAGATAACTTTACTTGGAGCTCGTTAATGGCTTCCCTTTGCAAGCATTGAAGAAGCAAAGAAGCTGCAGAAATTTTTTATGCCATGACTGCCAAAGGCCACAGAGCTAATGTTGTCTCGTACCGTATTTTGCTTCATGGGTATGCCAATGAAGGATGCTTTGCTGATATGATTGATCTCTTTAATTCAATGAAAAGCAACGGTATTGCAGCCGACTGCCGTGTTTTCAGCATATTAATTAATGGATATGCTAAACGTGGAATGATGGATGAAGCTGTGCTGATATTTACTGAAATGCGGAAAAAAGGAGTGAGTCCTGATGTAGTCACCTATACCATTGTAATAGCCGCACTTTGCAGAATGGGTAGGTTGACCGATGCTGTGGACAAATTTGATGAGATGATTGCAATGGGAGTACAGCCAAGCATACCTGTTTATCAGTCCCTGATTCAGGGTTTTTGCATCGATGGTGATTTGGTTAAAGCCAAGGAGCTGGTTTCTGAAATGATGAACAAAGGTATTCCTTGTCCTAACATTGTGTTCTTCAATTCAGTAATAAACAGTCTGTGCAAAGAAGGAAGGGTTATGGATGCACATGATATCTTTGACTTGGTTATAGACATAGGTGAGAGGCCGAGTTATTTACCAGCAACCATCACATTATGGGCTAGGGTAACAGATCAGTACCACAATTGAGGCAGGTCACACAAAACCACCAACAATGGGGCTAATCTGTAACGCGGAGCACTGACGCTGCGTTTTAGCCCAGAAAACAGCGAATCTGACAGGTGGGTCCCGCCTGTCAGGCTAACGTGGCGCGTGTTGACGGACGCCGTTAGACGGCGAGAGACGGCCGTTTTGGCGCGCCCGTTTAAGTGGCCGCACCGGTCGGTGTTCGAACCAGACCGGCCTGTTCATCACTCTCACTCTCCACTCTCTCGACCTCGACGACCGCCGGCGCCGGCACTGTCGAGTCGCCGCCTTTCGCCGCTCCGCCATGGTTTCTTGGAGCGAGCCATCCTCGAGCTCTTCTTCGGACGACGAGGAAGTCACTAGCCAGGTATGCGTGTTCGCCTCTCGCCTCCCCCATGGATTAGGGTTCATCCCGCTAGGGTTAGGGTTCATCATTTGGGGATTTTTTACCAGGCCGCTGATTTGTGCAATTTGTGTGCTGGTTAGCTTCCTAGGACTATCTCTTGCTATGAATGGAGTGGCATTGCTCACGACCTGTCGTCTCGTTGTCTGCATCAAGCACCTTGCGTCAGGCTTGTTGCATTTGAATCTGTGGACACAGGCAGATGTTTTCTTGCGTGTGCTGAGGAGAAGGTATGTTGCTTCTGTTGCTTCTGTTGCTTCTGTTGATGTAATAGTTGTTGCCCATAATCTATGCATATACAATCTTATAGATGGAAAAAATTATATATGCTTTTATAATTGGTTCTGCCCATAATTTGTGCATACAATTTTGACAATATATCTATTAATTAAGAGTGATGTAATATTTGATTTAGGCACCAATTGATGCATAGAATATAATTCACTGGATAGAACTAAACTAAAATTCAGTGGATATAACTGAACTACAATTCAGTGGATAGAACAAAGTAGAGAGTGTACAGAGTATTATAGAATTTGTGCACATTTCATACATTTTCTTATTGAGAACATGTTTATTTAATTGTAGGCAGAACTAAAGTGCAATTATCTGGAGTGGATAGACCCAGAGTGGTCAGTGGCTATGCTGTTCACCCTCACTGAATTGTGGAGCATGTATAACAAAGAAATCGATGACAGGCTGAAAGAAAATGTTGAGCTTGGTGAAAGAAGTTACAAACTAGTTGGAGAAAAGAGGAAGATGGAGGAAGATCTGAGGTTTTTCAAACTGGACTTTGCAAAAATGGTTGCTGACAAGGAGGATGCTATCACAGAGCTGGGCAATGTTAGGTTGGCTCTAAGTGATCTCAAAGAGGAGATGGAGAAGAAGAAGCTGGCAGACCATGGTTGTACCAATCTTCATCAGGTACTTAGGGCAAAGGCAGAGAAAGAGAGGGACCAGCTAGTGGCAGAGAGAGACCAAGTTGTGACAGAGAGGGACCAACTAAAACAAGAGAAGAAAAAACTGGAGTACATGATTGCAGATCTGCTCAAACAGAAACATGGGTACAAGGACAAGATCAAGAAGTTGAAGGAGATATGTGATGATTTTTAAGTATGTATTGTGGTGTGGTTTAGGGTAGCACTGCAGTTGATTTGAATGTGCTGTTATGCACTTAATAAGTTGTAATGCTTTATGTCCAAGACTTGTGTTGTGTACTCTGAAGACTTGTGTTGTGTACTCTTAAGAACTAATGTCCAACTTATTATCATTGCATCTTTGGATCAATGGCCTACTTATTAATGTATTTTGTTTGTATCAAATGAAATGTTTGTAGTTGTCCATACTATTTGCTCAAAATTTATTTTGCACAGAACATCTATTTGCACAGAATTTTAATAGCAGGAGATAAACATAGATAACTTCAAAGTGCCATACATAGGTTCACAACTCCATACATAGGTTTTAACAAACATAGGTTCTGAGTGCCATACATAGGTTCATAATGTCATAAATAAAGTGATGTAATGCCTGATTTAGCACACACAGACTTCAAATTTGAGCATTTAGTAGTTCCCACTGGCATAGAAGTACCCCTCCATCCTCTTGCTCATGTACTTTGTCCTCTTTGGCCTACTGCCTGCAGGCTGGCTAGTAGAAGCTTCTACAGAACTTCTTGGAGGCTTGAACCTTTTTGCACCCCTTCCAACAGTAGTGGAAGATCTTGCACCTCTACCAGCAGCAGTAGGAGAAGAACTAGCACCCCTTCCAGCAGCAGGAGTAGTAGCAGACCTTGCTCCCCTTCCAGCAGCAGCAGGAGTAGTAGCATACCTTGCTCCCCTTCCAGTAGTAGCAGGAGAGGAGTTTGTAGTAGATGATGATGGTGCACCCCTAGAACTTCCAGTAGCTGATGAAGCTGCACCATGGTGCCATTCTAGTACAGTCCTGTTTGCCTGTAATCAAAAAATTAAACAACTTTATAATGATCAGTCAATAGAAATGAACATTCAAGTGATTTCAAAATGAAAATACCATGTGCTTGTTCTTCCTGATTTGCAGATCAGGCCTCAATGGCTTTGGACAACTTGTGTACTTGTGTCCTTGCAGCTTGCAGTTCCCACATGTTATAGTAGCCATCCTAGATGTCTGCTTTGCTTGAGGTGGCTCAAACTTTCCTTTTTTTCCTTTTCTCTTCTGCTGGCCCCTTCTTGTCACCTTTGAACTGTGGTGGTTCAATGTCAGGTGTTGGAGTTTTCACCCAGCTATCTGGACCAGGAACAGGGTAAATCACTGGCTTATATGCCTCCAAGTACATAGATTTCTTGAAAAACACATTGATATGATCCTCTGGCAGCTGTTTAGACCTATAGATGGCAGAACAAGCATGGTTGCAAGGAACTCCAGTGATGTCCCATTTCTTGCACCCACATGTCTGTATGTTTGTGTCAACACCATAGATCTTGTCTCCACTAGTGACTTGGAAAAGTCCTGGGCCAGCTATGAGTGCTTTGCAATCCCTTGCATACTTCTTGTTCATCTCCAACTTCTCTGCATAGGTTGGTGCAATCTCCCATCTAGCACATTTTCCACCCTCTCTCTTCTGGTGGAACCTCACTAGCAACTTGTCCTTGATCCCATTGATCATTGTGACAATTGGCTTGTTCCTTACATCTAGAATGTACTTATTAAAAACTTCACTTAAGTTATTCACCACTAAATCAGTTTTGCAATTAGTGTCCATTGCATGCCTAGACCAAGCTTTAGCAGGAATTCTTGACATCCACTCCTAAGCAGCAGTGCACTCAGCCTTCATGCTTTCCATGGCCAAATTGAAGTCATGTTCAGTGTAAGCATAGGCAGCTGCATCCATGCATCTCTTCAAATCCTCTCCTCCAAATCCTGCTCTCTGGAAGTTTGCATAGATGTGCCTCAAACAGTACCTATGATGGCAGTTTGGGAATACTGCTGTCACTGCATTGAGTAGACCCTGCATGAAAGTGATTTTAAATGATTTTAAATGATTTTAAATGATTTTATATGATTTTATATGAGTTAATATGATTTTATATGAGTTAATATGATTTTATATGATTTTATATGAGTTAATATGATTTTGAATGATTTTATATGATTTTATATGAGTTAATATGATTTTAAATGATTTAAAATGATTTTATATGATTTTATATGAGTTAATATGATTTTAAATGATTTAATATGATTTTATATGGGTTAATAGGATTTTAAATGATTTTATATGAGTTAATATGATTTTAAATGATTTTATATGATTTATATGAGTTAATATGATTTAAAATGATTTTATATGATTTTATATGAGTTAATATGATTTTGAATGATTTAATATGATTTTATATGGGTTAATATGATTTTATATGATTTTATATGAGTTAATATGATTTTAAATGATTTTATATGAGTTAATTAGATTTTAAATGATTTTATATGGGTCACCCTAGGCTATCTATGACTAAGTGTCGACAAGAAGGGTTACGACTCGACACCTACCAGCTAGTCATGATGGCATCACTTTGATGATGGATATGTTCTATGATACCACATGGGTCACCCTAGGCTATCTATGCCGAAGTGTCGACAAGAAGGGTTACGACTCGACACCTACCAACTAGTCATGATGGCATCACTTTGATGATGGATATGTTCTTTGATACCACATGGGTCACCCTAGGCTATCTATGCCTAAGTGTCGACAAGAAGGGTTACGACTCGACACCTACCAACTAGTCATGATGGCATCACTTTGATGATGGATATGTTCTTTGATACCACATGGGTCACCCTAGGCTATCTATGCCTAAGTGTCGACAAGAAGGGTTACGACTCGACACCTACCAACTAGTCATGAACAAGTAAATGAACTAAATGAACAAGTAAATGAACTAAATGAACAACTAAATGAACAAGCAAATGAACTAACCTTCTGTCTATCAGACATGAATGTGTACTTTCCAAGCTTGCCCTCTTACCTTCCCCCTAGAGCATACTTTAGCTGTGTCAAGAACCAGGACCAGTTAACTGTATCTTCAACTCCAACCACTCCAAAGGCAATGGGGTACATATTGTTGTTTGCATCCCTTCCAGTAGCTGCTAGTATCTGTGCACCACTAGTCAATTTGATGAAGCAGCCATCTAGACCTATGAATGGCCTACATCCATTCAAGAAGCCCTCACAACATGCATTCAAACTGAAAAATAGACCATGGAACCTTGGTCCAGCAGTAGGATTTTCTCTGGTTCCACTAACAGTAGTGACAATGCACCTAGATCCAGGATTTGTAAGCTTCACAGTCTCCAAATAGTCTCTCAGCCTCTTATATTGCTTCTTGTGATCACCAAGCACAATCTCTTTTGCTTTCTTCTTAGCCCTCCATGCCATCATCCTAGGAATCTCAAGCCCAAATTGCCTCTTTGCCTTGTCAACAATAGCAGGTACAGTAGTGTTGGGATCTGATCTGATGGTCTCAAGCATTTTGTTGCCAAGCCACCTTGAACTAATCCTAGTTTTCTCAGACTGGGTGGGACATGTGTGCTCCAACCTCATCTTCTTAATGAAGAAAGTGGGCTCATTTGTTATCTGTGCTGCTACCATGTAGAACTGACAACCATCTCCCTCACAGCAAACAATTACCCTATCACTGCAGTTTCTGTGGTATTTATATCTTCTAAGTTGTTTCACATGCAAATTGACTAGGGCCTCTCTGAATTGGTAAACATCTTTGAAACAGAGCTTTAGCTGGAATTGCTGTTCTGGATGCATCCTGTCCTCATCATACCAGACCCTAGGTGGTCTTTTCTTAGCCCTACTCCTTCTGCCAGAGCTGATAACAAAGGACATTGGTTCATTTCCATCATCATCTGCTTCAAAGTCTGTATGTTCCTCTTCTGAAGATGGAAACCAATCAGGATTAATGCTTGGACCAGCACTAGAGTGGGACCTACTAGTAGGACCTGGCCTCTTTGCCTTCTTCTTAACAGGCTCAGGAACTGGAATCTCTTGGGCCTCCTCATCTTCTTCTTCCTCCTCCTTGTCATATATATCTTCAGGATCTGTGTCCCCCTCACAGTGTGTACTTGACATATATTCAGCTCTCTTCCTCTTTATTTCAGAAAGAGTTTCATCTAGCTCAGGTTCCTCTGTCCTCCTATTTGCAATTTGTTCTTCTACATAATGCACTGAATCTGAGTCATCTTCTTCTTCTCCTGCATCTAAGTGGTCAACATCAACTACAAAATCTTCATCACTGCTTGAACCTTCCTCACTAACTGCATTGTCCTCCTCATCAGTGTCCATGCCTACAGGAATTGCTTCCTCACTAACTGCATTGTCCTCCTCATCTGAATCAAACTGAAAATTAGCATAATTGACACTTACTTCAGTGTTAAGCTGTGTTCCAAAATGGAACTGATAGTTAGGAGGAACTGATGTGAGTGGCAAAAAATTTACACTTTCCTGTGTCCCAAGATGTAACTGACAGTTAGGAGGAACTGTTTTGTGCACAACACCTGATTCAGCAACAGCAAAAACAACAGGTGCCTCTTCTTCTATTTGCTGTGCATGTTGATCTTCTCCAACTGCTGGTTCAATAACTACCTTTCCCTTTCTAACTGTCAGTGACAATGTCTGGGTGCTCTCAAATTGTCTCAGCATGTGAATTACTTCAATGTTGCCTTTAATCACACAAACACCTTGCAGCCCTATATTTTCATCTTTCAAGTAGCAAAGACTGTCATCCTTACAGTATCCATTGCTGACCATTACATTGACCAAACTACCATAAGTGATTTCTCTTTCAGACATCTTAACAAGAGCATACTTCTCTCCAGGAAATTGGAAATAGATTGACCATAAATCTTCAGGCCTAAAATAGACATACAAATGAATATTAACAAGTCAATTGTATTAACATAACTGACCATTATATCTAACAATTATAATGAACTATTTTAAATTATAGTAATTGGCAAATCAGTACTAACATTACTATCAGTGTAAGCAAAATTTTAAATTACAGTAACATGACAATGCAGTGTAAGCAATTCAGGCCTAAAATAGACATATATTAACAAGACAATATCTACAAGCCTAATATAGCTCAGACTGGTTACAATGCAGTGTAAAGCATTACAATGCAGTGTAGTGTAGCAATACCATAAATGAAAACTACAGTGTGATTTTCTCCAAAAATTCAGAACCATACAATACTACTAAGATAACTGAACCCTAACTAAAGATGTGATAGTCGACAAAAATTCAGGACTACAATCACTTCTAAATGACTAACAAATCAATGTTTAAAACAGATCCTGCAGTAAGGAGGAAAGATTGAAGCCCGGTGACGATGGGATGATCCTGTAGTCGATAAACATGGCCAAATGATCCTGCAGTAAGAACATATTTTGAAAGATTCAGATTACCTAGCTGAAGATGGGACGAACGGGAGCACATCCGCGGGACCAATCTGCGAAGCTGCTTCCTCGGTACCATGCTCCGGCGACAGGCCCGCCGCCGCGGCAGACTCTGGATCTAGGTCGCAGCCGCCATCGGTGTGGGGGCTGATGACCCCACATTGCGAGCGCAACAGCTTCTGCCCTGAAGTAGTACCAAGGCCCTCGCCGCTGAGTGCGGCGTCGCCGCTTCCATCGACTTCGTGTGCGCCGTCGCCGCCGGAGCTGGTCGCCATCGGAGCGAAGCGGGGAAGGACTGAAACGACTAGATTGAATCGAGCGGGGGAAGGGAACGGCTTGACCTCGTAGACGGGCGCGCCGAAACGGCCGTCTCTCGCCGTCTAACGGCGTCTGTCAACACGCGCCACGTCAGCCTGACAGGCGGGACCCACCTATCGGATTCGCTGTTTTCGGGGCTAAAACGCAGCGTCAGTGCTCCGCGTTACAAATTAGACCCATTGTTGGTGGTTTTGTGTGACCTGCCTGAAATGTGGTACCGATCTGTTACCCTAGCCCATAATGTGGTGGTTTTCGGTAAATAACTCTGAGAGGCCTGATACCATTACATTTAGTTCACTGATTGACGGATATTGCTTAGTCGGCAAGATGGATAAAGCATTCGGAATGCTTAATGCCATGGAATCAGTTGGTGTTGAGCCTAATGTTGTTACTTATAGTGCACTTCTTGATGGCTATTCTAAAAACAGAAGGATTGATGATGCTCTGACTTTGTTTAGAGAAATGCCGCGTAAGAGAATTAAACCTAACACTGTTACATATTGCATAATAATGTATGGGTTGTTTCATGCTGGGAGAACTGTTGCCGCAAGAAAAATGTTCCATGAGATGACAGAAAATGGAATAACAGTGAGTATTTCTACATACAGTATAATACTTAGAGGTCTTTGTAGAAATAATTGTGTAGATGAAGCGATTGCACTGTTCCAGAAATTGCGAGCAATGAATGTGAAGTTCAATATTGAAATACTCAATACCATGATTAATGCAATGTACAAGGTTCAAAGAAAGGAAGAAGCAAAGGAATTGTTTGCTACAATATCAGCCAATGGGTTGGTGCCCAATGAATCTACTTATGCAGTAATGATAAGAAATCTTCTGAAAGACGGAGCAGTGGAAGATGCTGACAATATGTTTTCATCAATGGACAACAGTGGTATCGTTCCCAGTTCCCGTCTTATAAATGATATCATCAGAATGTTGTTGGAAAAAGGTGAGATAGCCAAGGCTGGAAATTATTTGTCTAAAGTTGATGGGAAGAGTATCTCACTTGAAGCTTCAACTGCCTCATTGATGTTGTCTCTCTTTTCAAGGAAAGGGAAACATCAGGAGGATATTAAGTTGCTCCCTGCAAAGTATCAAATTTTTGATGGATTTAGTTGACTAGTTGATATGCTGCATATGAGACTAACTCCTTGGAAAGCACAGTTATGTTATTGCTTGCAAAAGCTCTCCTGCCAGAACAACTGTATAAGAATCCAAACTGCCTACTTGTATAGTTCACTTCATTTTCCGGTGTGTCCGGATCACATGAAAGTGACATGTCTATGAATCTTTTAATCTTGGATGGGCGAGGAAAGGTAGACAATTAGTCTAACGTGACTGGTTACAATTTTAGGGGTAATTACCTCGGATGGCGATTGGGAAAGGTACACATTCTTTCTCTACTAGCCACCTATAATTTTGTAATCTCTGTAAAACAGTCCTTTCCTTACTCATTAAGGAAAACTATTTATATGGCCTGTGGAAGGATGCAATCGTAAGATCAGTATCAAGGGTAATGTGCAGAGACATGTTCAAAATTCATGAGCATGGCCCTCGAAGTAGAAGCAAGAAAGAGTTCATCTATACAGAGGTTAACCGTAGGCAGACTTACAAATATGCTTCCAAGTTACCGAAACATGAGGAATCACATGATGAGAAAATGATTTTCTATAAAATTTCCATAGTTATTTTTCATAATTATAATAAGAATTGCCTAGCAGTCTCAATCTTGTAAGTTGATGTTTCTAATCTTATTATGCAGCCAAGTTGGATACACTGATGTTACTGCTACGAACCCAGCTGCATGAAGATTTTACTAAGAGAGAATTCCTTATTTAGCCCTTTCTTAAAATTTGGTTCCCTATTTGGCCCAAAATAAAATTTTCTATCCTATTTGACATCTAAAGTAATTTTTGTTCCTTATATGACACTTCCGTCCATTTTAGACACTAACGGTGTTAAATGCGAGGTGAAAAGACCATGTTGCCCCTAATGCATTGTGTAACCATTGTGAATGTAATAAAAAAGCAAACAATTCACTCATGTTTTATGGATGTTCAACGGATGTTGTGCATGTATATGCATAGTTTTTTTTGCTTGTTTTTTTTGGGTAAACTTGCATAGCTAGTTAGTCGGCAATACCGATCAATTAGCGGCTGGTATATTATACATACATACGTAGCATAACTAGCCAGGCCTCAAGATCGATCCAGTAGCTAGGCTGCTAGCTTCGGTAGCTAGCTTGCTACGTACGTGCGTGTTGTCTCGTGGAAAAGAATCGATCAAGCGCGGCTTGTGTATTTACACGTTTCGCCGGAAGCAATCGGCAGGTCCGACTAGGTTCACATGGAATCAATCCACCTGGTTGTCTGCCTACTTGGTGTGCACGTGCGGAATTAGCTAGTTCATCCGACTACCACAGGCGCATCTTTAATCGCGACTGCCACGTATCACGGCACCGACAGTTTTTCTGTATTTTCAACAAAAACTCATCCCACACGAATGGGACTATAACTTAAGTACACACGCCCACACACACGGCCACACTGCAAGTCTCGTACACATTAGCTTAACTAACCACCACATTGGCCACTAACCACATGCACTGGCTACTCCTTACATGCACGTACGAGCAACTACTCCGCTGGAAACTTTCCAACAGCAGCGAGCGCGTGCGATCTGCCCGGCCGCGTCCACGGTGCCCACAACGCGTAGGAGGCGGCCTGCTCAACAGACCACCAAGGCCACGGACATGCACGCACACACCCGCATGCACCATGGTGACCACGCGCGCACACATGTCATCACGGTTAATTCCTAACAGAGCTCACCTCAACGCCGTGGGCCATCCACTATGCAGCCACGCTCGCATGTGATTAACTAACCAAAATATTGAAGCATACATATACATGCGCAGTATTCGTTGAACATCCCTAAAACATGGATGAACTGGTTGCTTTTTTTACTACATCCAGAATGGTTACACAATGCATCAGGGGCAAAACGGTCTTTTCACCTCACACTTAACACCGGTAGTGTCTAAAATGGACGGAAGTGTCATATAAGGAACAAAAATTACTTTAGGTGTCAAATAGAGAAGAAAATTTATTTTGGGCCAAATAGGGAACCAAACTTTAAAAAAGGGCCAAATAAGGAATTCTCTCTTTTACTAATGTGGAGTGCCTCAAAGGCCCATAACCTCTGTGTGGTGTCTATGGCACTAAAGAACCAAAGAAAAACTTTAAGCGTCATCAGCGAATGCATGAAGGTTCATTTGTCACTGAGAAGATTAAATGCCACTTTGCGGACTGCAAGTGCTCATTTTGAAAGGTGTTATTGACTTTGAATTTCAGGAATCCAATTTGGATAAGCATATCAATTTAAGGCAGTTCATGGGCAGAGTAGGCCCGCCCTTCGTCTGTGGATTCTCTGGGTTTGCGATTTTGTAGAGGCTGGTGAGCATCCAAGCAGGCACATGAGGAAGCCCATTTCCATCGATACTTTGATGCGGAAGAGTATCTGTCAGGTTGATTTGTCCTTAACTGGAAGGAATGGAACAATGCTACGCTTTGGTTGATTGAGCCTGCTTCTGTAGTACGAGATATCTGTAGTGTTATTATGCATTTGTTGTGCAGCTAAAGGAAATAGATACACAAGAACAGTATGTAGTGTTTTTCATCTAAGATAGCAATTGGTAAGCAAGTCCTTTTATTCTGTTATCAAATGAACCCTCCAGCTGTATGAGATGCGAGTCAGTGAAGGTACTATTTCCATTCAAAGCATTACAAAGTAGCTGTATCTTCTTTTGATAATGTTTGTATCTTGAAAGCATTACAATGTGTCACGATTCACAAGTCTTAAGTTAAGAAAACTTAGGAGCCTCTTTGATTTAAAGGATTTTGCGTATGAATTCTTTCCATGCGGGTTGTTTGATTTGTTGGATTTTATCTTATGGATTTTTGCACTGCACATTCAAAGAAATTTTCTATGAAATATTAGGGGTAATGACTTCTGATGGTGATTTGGGAAAGGTATACAATCTTGAGATTTTGTAAAATCTCTAATGCGTTCACTTTTCTTCATATGAATGCATTTTTGGTAATGTAATGCTCGCTGATGTTTGAGGTTGCTGATGCTATGTTTAGAAATCTGTTTTGTATGTCATGGCAAAGGAGACCTGGAAGAATCGATGTTTGAGCCTTTGAGGTTGCTGATGCTATGTTGAGTTAGCAGATTCAGGAGCTCGTGCCAGAGTCTCATGTACTTTATGCTGTCAGTTCCACTGTTTTAGCTTGTTGCATACATGTGAGAAAAGTATTTGCACAATGGCGTCGTAGCCAGGTAAGATCTACGTAGCCTTTGCTGGTTGCTGGTCTATACATCTTCCTTTCATGTAACCCAGATTGCATTTTTTAGATAATAAGATAGGTTACAATTAGAATGTCGAACCGTTGGCTGGACATCTTGCGTCGGTCCTGATACCACTTAGAACAAGCGTGTATCTCTGGAGATTTTCTGAAATTTAAATGTGTACCTAACCAACTGAATATTATAAATGCATTTGTTACTTTTACTTGACACCATTGACACTCTGAAGTTTGCAGGGTTCAATCGACACTGCTATGATAGAATCTCGTATCAAGGTGGCAAATCCTGATGATCCTGAGCCAAACATTAATCTATATGTTGAAGATCAAACCAACCCAGCAATGCAGCTTGTATCTGAGATGATGATACTTTGTGGGGAGGCGGTGGCTGCTTTTGGTTCTGACAACGATATTCCTTTGCCATACAGAGGGCATCCCCAGTCTAATACAGCTGTCTCAGCATTTGCCTATCTACCGAAGGGCCTGCCAGGAGCGTTGCCAGTATCAGTGTGCCCTCGGGATTCCCGGCTATGTACAGTTCACCTCCCCCTATTCGAAGATACGTCGGCCTGCTTGCTCATTATCAGGTATTTTATGCACCTATTAATCACATGAACGGGGACAGGGTACAGTTTTGGAGGAACATTCCTAGTTAAATAACTGTCCTTTCGAATTGCCGTTTTTTTTTCCTTGTGTTATAAATGGAGTGTAGTTTTATCCACACCATTGTAGCTTATCTGAATGACATAAATGTGATCTACTTAATTTTGTACATTGAAAAATTGCAGGTAAATGCTTTTCTTAGAGGTGAATCTCCACCATATTCGGCTGGTGATCTGGAAGGGTGACATTTATTGCGAGCATGCATGTTAAAGTAGCTAGGAAGCTCCATAGCAACAGCTTACGTTATTGGTTGCTGGAATACTTAAGGAGGCAGCCAAAGGGGAGGAAGCATAGAGCACTGATACTTAAGTTCATTGAAGATCGCATGGCAACATTGCTTTTGGTGGATGTAAGTCAACATGCCTTCATCCAGTAATTTATCTATTTATTGGTGCAGTATCTGCATAGCAGTACTCCCTCTGATCCATATTACTTGTCGTAGCTTTAGTACAACTTTGTAGTAAAGCTGCGACAAGTAATATGGATCGGAGGGAGTACTATCTTTACTTTTGCTGGGATCATGAGTAAGAACTTTAGTTGTCCTGCCCCTTATTTAAAAACTGGACCAGTCTGCCAGTTCGACTGAGGAAGACCGCCTTGTTAAGTTTGAAGATCGTGTATGCAAGTTCACTGGTCAGAACTAGCTCCCCTGGGCATCAACCAATTTCCCTTCATTGATTCACCGTAGATTCTGAGAACCACCAGGTTCCTGGCTAATTTCAGGCAGATCAATAATTTTGGCCCGGTTCCATCTTTCTTCCCTTTATTCTTTCTGGTTCTAACTTTTTGACTACAGCCAACCAAATCCTTCATGCTGTGGAATGGGTAGACCCGTAAATGGGATGGTATATGCTAATCAGTTTGCTTAGCTGCTCATTTGAAAGCACAACTGAACTTGCTATTTTTTTAGGAAGAGAATAACACTTGGTATGCAACCAAACATCTCCAAAGTTCCAAACTGACAAAATCATGTAAACAAGGGAAAGCCAACCTCCTGCTATTGTCAACTGGGGCTTGCCAATTTGAAGTTTTTCAAGATTGCATATTGAGTTACTGATTTTATGACTTATAGATTACCGCTCTCACTGTCTTGATATTTTGAGCTCCTTATTCTAGTCCCTTTTTTCTGGTCACATCGACAGGTCGGGATTCAGGTCACAACCATGGTTGCAGCCGGGAAAGTGGGAGATGAAGGGAGTGTCGTTGTGGAAATGGTTCATCCCCATGACGACATCTTATCAGTTACGGAGATTGCACAAGACACGGAGGAGTAAATGCTCACAGAATGTTGGCTAAGTGGTGTAGAAGCCACCCCCGCACCCCCCGCGTCGCCTCCCCGAGCGAGGCGACCGGGGGCTCCCCTTCCCTGCCCCTCCCAGCGGCCCCCCTCCTCCTTTCCCCTCCCGCCGCTGCCGGCGTAGGCCACCGGGCCTGGCTCGCGTGATGCCGCCGGCGGCGGCCCCATTCTTTTCCTCCTCGCGCGGTGCTGTAGCTCGGGCTATGGCGCTGGCGGCGGTGCACCCAGGCCGGCGTCGGATCTGGTGGCGGCTTGTCTTCGCAGGCGGCGCAGCTCCGAGTGGCAAGGTGGCGGTGGCATGGCTGCTTGGCTGCGGGGCGGCGCGATGGCTGGCGGCGGCGCCCTTCTGGTCCAGATCTGGGCACTTTTGGGCCCCATCTGGGTCTGGGTGGGCCTGGCGTGTGCTTTCCGGCGTCATCTCCGGCGGACGGAGGCGTGGCTTGGGCTGGGGATGGCGGAGACGGTGGCGCGTGTACTGCAGCGCAGTGACAGGAGCTTCACGAGCCCGCTTCGGGCTCGGCCAGGCAGGGGTGCCTGGTTTGCTCCTGAGCTACATCCGGTCGGCCACCGCCGAGGGTGGTGGAGGTTGTCCCCTCCCACGTGGCCGCTGACCCTGCTGCTCCTCGTTTCCGGCTGGCTCCTCTCGACCCCGCCGGTCTCGCTTCGCTTGTCACGATGAGACGGCGAAGGTGACTGCGTGTCCGTGGTGGCGCATATTGGTGGACGGCATGTATGGTGGAGCGCGATGGATCGTCTGGGGTCGTGGTTGATTGGAGGTTGGGAGAAATCCTTGTCGGCTTGTTCGGCACCGACGCGGTGACGCCCGTGGGCGCCGCCGTGCCTTCCTGAAGGGCGTCGGATATCCCCCATCCCTCCCATGGCCCTTCATGTACCGGGGGAAACCCTAGGCCATGTCCGGTAGCAGCGTCGTTTTCGTCGCGTTCCTTCTTGAAGGTGTTACTTGGTATGCGGCATTTCGTGGTGCTAGGAGTGTGGTGGAATTCTCCGGCGGGCGCAGCGGTTGCGAGTCAGCTTCGTTTTCGTTCCGTCGTTATCGGCATTTTTTTTTCCTTTTGTGTTTTCTCTTTCTTTTTTTTGGGCGTGCGTGTGCTGCTTCCGCCCCAGCACGTATCGTTGGTTGTATCGATGTTGTGGCTTTGTAATACAAAGCGGAGGGAAACCCTTTTTCGGTAAATGCTCACAATGGGTTCTGCACACTCATTGCCCTGCTCCCTGGACATGGATATTTATTTTTGGCGTGCATGCTGGAGGTGATTCATTCACTTAGGCGAGGATCTCCCTGATAGGAGCTAGGGTTCTTCCTGGTCTCAGACGTAGATTGTAGGGGAACGAGGGAGGAGGGCGAGGGCTGGAGCGCGGCGGCCGGCGGTGTGGCGCCGTCCTTGCGCGGGTGCGGCGGCGGTGAAGGCAGGAGGCGGCTAGGGTTTAGGGTTTCTGGCTCCTCTGGGAGCCGGTCAATAGAATAGTCATATTGCTTAAATCTCAAAATAGTCTTACAACTTGTATATATAACCACCATGTGAAATAAAAACTAAGATAACTTGCGGGCTAAGCTTGCCTGGTGGGCCTCCTACGGCCATAGGTCCGGCCGGTCATAACATCTCTTCCCGCCTGCACAAACAGCTCGTCCTCGAGCTGAAAGTCTGGGTAGTGTTGGCGGAACTCCTCGCGCTGCTCCCAAGTAGCGTCCTCCTCTAAAGTCTAGCCCACTGAACCAACACGTACCAGGAGCCGTGGCGCAGCTGAGCCTTCAATGCCTTCTCTGGATCAGGAAGTAGACGCCCGTCGGTGATCAGCGGCAGCGCGGGAGGAACCACGGGTGGCTCTCCACGAAAAGGCTTGAGCAGACCCACATGGAAGACATCATGGATCCGCGCACCTGCCGGAAGCTGAAGGCGGTAAGCCACCTTCCCAATGCGTTCCAGGATAGCAAAGGGACCGGCATAGCGAGGACCCAGCTTCCGCTTAGCGCGTGGGTCCAGTGACTGCGTAGAGCGATGAAGAAGATGCAGCCACACCCAATCACCCACCGTGAACTCCGCCTCGCGATGGTTGTCATCGTAGTAGTGTTTGGCTAGCTATTGGGCCTGAAGGAGGTGCTGTTGGACTTCTGCCAGCATCTCATCACGGTTCCGCATAAGAGCACCGGCCGCCTCGGTCCTTGCCAGGGCCGGATCAACAGGAAGAATCGGCGGGGGCGGCCTGCCATAAACCACCTCAAAAGGCGTGGCACGGAGGGAGGAGTGATAAGAGGTGTTGTAGCAGTACTCCGCCCACGAGAGCCAGTCCACCCATGCGCGAGGGCGATCACCTGTGACACAACGCAAATACATGGCAATCACCTTGTTAACGACCTCGGACTGGTCGTCCATCTGAGGGTGGAAGGCCGTGCTCAGGCGGAGCTTAACGCCCGCCAGCCTGAAGAGGTCGCGCCACACATGTCCCATGAACACGGGGTCCCGATCACTCACGATCGAAGAGGGAAACCCGTGGAGACGGACACTACCGTCGAAGAAGGCCCGAGCGATGGACGCCGCCGTGTAGGGATGCCCGAGCGCGATGAAGTGAGCGTACTTGGAGAAGCGATCGACCACCATGAGAATGGCGAACTTGCTGCCCACCTTGGGAAGGCCCTCGATGAAGTCCATGGAAATGTCTGCCCAGACCTGGGATGGCACCTCCAAAGGCTGGAGCAAGCCAGCCGGCCATAGGGTCTCCGTCTTGTTGCATTGGCATGTCACACAAGACCGCACCTAGTCACGGACCAGGGCACGATCACCTGGAATGTAGAAGTCGGCGCAGAGACGATGGAGCGTCTTCTGCACACCCTCATGGCCCGCCGAGTGGGCGAGCCGCAGCACCTGATGACGGAGATCTTCGTGCGCAGGAACGAAGACCCGACGCCCATGGAGGAGCAGGCCGTCGGTGAGGCGCCACGGCTCTTTCAACTCCCCCACAGCCAGCTGTTGCTGAAGGAGGAGCGCGTCGGCCGCAGCCGCCGTCGCCCGCTGGATGTCGGTGAAGAGGGTGAAGGAGGGCCCCGAGTGGATGCAGAAGGACGCCCCCTCAGAAGCACCGCCAACAGTGTCTGCGTCACACCGAGACAGGGCGTCGACGACGGTGTTAAGGAGGCCTGGACGATACTCGACGGTGAAGTCAAAATCGAAGAGTTTACTGATCCACTGGTGCTGCGACACGATCGAGAGCCTGTGATCCAGCATGAACTTGAGGCTGTAGTGGTCTGTAAGGATCTGGAAAGATCGACCCCAAAGATAGGACCGCCAGTGGCGCACCGCCTATACCAAGCCAATGAGCTGACGCTCATAGGCCGCCAGCTTAAGATGGCGTGCGACAAAGGGCCTGTTGAAGAAGGCGAGGGGTCCATCGCCCTGGCGAAGGACCGCACCGGAGGCGTCGCAGTCAACGGTGAACGGGAGGTCGAAATCAGGCATCTGCAGGACAGGACCCGTCGTTTGGGCCCCCTTGAGGGCCTCGAATGCCGTGGTGGCCTCCTCATCACAAGAAAAGGCGTCGCGACAGAGCAGGCATGTGAGCGGGGCCGCGATGAGGCCGAACTCCCGGATAAATTTCCAGTAGTACCCCGCAAGGCCCAGAAATCCGCGAAGAGCCCGTGGAGACTGCGGGATCGGCCAGGCGGCGACGGCCGCCACCTTGTGGGCGTCCATGGCCACCCCCTCGGCCAAGATGATGTAGCCGAGGTAAGCGATGGAAGGCGTCCCGAACGAGCACTTCGAGCGCTTAAGATGAAGATGGTGCGCCCGAAGCTCGTTGAAGACGATGGCGACGTGCTGGAGGTGCTCTGCCCATGAGGCGTTGTAGATCAGAATGTCATCAAAGAAAACGAGTACAAACCGACGTAAGTAGGGCCGGAGGACGTCGTCCATCAGGGCCTGAAAGGTCGCCGGGGCGTTGGAGAGGCCAAAGGGCATCACCAAGAACTCGAAGTGGTCGTGATGAGTCTGAAACGCTGTCTTGACGATGTCGTCCGGGTGCATGCGCACCTGGTGGTACCTAGACCGGAGATCGAGCTTGGTTAAGAAGCGCACCACATGTACTTCATCCAGGAGCTCATCGACCACCGGGATAGGAAACTTGTCCTTAAGCGTGAGAGCATTAAGGGCGCAGTAGTCGATGCAGAAACGCCACGTGCCGTCTGACTTGCGAACGAGGAGGACCGGCGTGGTGAACAGTTGTAAGGGCATATTTATCCCTAAGGTGTTTTGGTGATTGATGACAATGCTTTTGCGGACTAATCGTGTGCCTTGAGTTTCCCAGACGTTTCATCGCTAGGCACAAGACGGTTTGGTGCCCCTCGAAGACTATTTAAGACGGCATTTTTCACCGTTTCTTTTTGGTGGATTTGAGTTGTAGGAAAGCCATACTATTAAGAGGGGGTCCGCATCGGAAAGGTTAGGGTGGAATCATCACATACACGTTTTCTTCCTTGTCTCCTCCTTTCCCTTTCGCACTGGAGCATCCTCCGTTTTCCTCTTTGTCTTGTCTTGGTTGCTGATGATGGGCTTGCGGTAGTACTGCTCCCTGGAGCGGTAGTACCACAGGCACCTGCGGTAGTACCGTACTTCGGTGCGGTAGTACCGCAGGAGCCCATGGTAGTACCGCTCCCCTGAAGCCGTAGTACTGTGGCCCCCAGGCCAAGTGCCGCTTCTTCGCGGTAGTAGGGGTGGATGTAATTTTTTACATCCGTGCCTCCGCGGTAGTACCGCACCCAGTGCGTGGTAGTACCGCGCGCGGCCTGGCTCAGCTGCCAGGTGGTAGTACCGCTCCTCAGCGGTAGTACTGTGTCGGATTTTTGCTTCATTTGTTTTCCAGCGGAAGTAGGCACAGATGTATTTTTTTTCATCCGCACTCTTCCCAAGCTAGGAGTTTCCTGCCTTGCGGTAGTACCGCAAGGGGGAGCGGTAGTACCACGCCTGCGGCAGTACCGCCCTCAGCCCTTGTGCTACAGGTCTGCCCTAGCTCCTGCTGCTGCTGCGGTAGTATCGTAGTCCCTCACGATAGTGCCGCATGGCCTTGCGGTAGTACCGCTGGTCAGGGGCAGTAGTACCGCATGGTCTTACGGTAGTACCGCTGGTCAGGGGCGGTAGTACCGCATGTCGCGGGCTGGTTAGCTGGATAACGGTTGGATTTTGTCCACAGCTATATAAGGGGTGTCTTCTTCCTCTAGTTGACTACCTCTTCCAACCCTAAGCTCCATTGTTGCTCCAAGCTCCATTTTCGCCCGATCTCACTCCCTAGCCAATCAAACTTGTTGATTTGCTCGGGAGTGGTCGAGAAGGCCCCGATCCACACTTCCACCAAGAGAAATTTGATTCCCCCACTAATCTGAAGGAAATATGCCCTAGAGGCAATAATAAAGTTATTATTTATTTCCTTATATCATGATAAATGTTTATTATTCATGCTAGAATTGTATTAACCAGAAACATAATACATGTGTGAATACATAGACAAACAGAGTGTCACTAGTATGCCTCTACTTGACTAGCTCGTTAATCAAAGATGGTTATGTTTCCTAACCATGGACAAAGAGTTGTTATTTGATTAACAGGATCACATCATTAGATGAATGATCTGATTGACATGACCCATTCCATTAGCTTAGCACCCGATCGTTTAGTATGTTGCTATTGCTTTCTTCATGACTTATCCATGTTCCTATGACTATGAGATTATGTAACTCCCGTGTGCCAGAGGAACACTTTGTGTGCTACCAAACGTCACAACGTAACTGGGTGATTATAAAGGAGTACTACAGGTGTCTCCAATGGTAGATGTTGGGTTGGCGTATTTCAAGAATAGGATTTGTCACTCCGATTGTCGGAGAGGTATCTCTGGGCCCTCTCGGTAATGCACATCACTTAAGCCTTGCAAGAAATGCAACTAATGAGTTAGTTGCGAGATGATGTATTACAGAACGAGTAAAGAGACTTGCCGGTAACGAGATTGAACTAGGTATTGGATACCGACGATCGAATCTCGGGCAAGTAACATACCGATGACAAAGGGAACAACGTATGTTGTTATGCGGTCTGACCGATAAAGATCTTCGAAGAATATGTAGGAACCAATATGGGCATCCAGGTCCCGCTATTGGTTATTGACCGGAGATGTGTCTCAGTCATGTCTACATTGTTCTCGAACCATAGGGTCCGCACGCTTAACGTTACGATGACAGTTATTATGAATTTATGCATTTTGATGTACCGAAGATTGTTCGGAGTCCCGGATATGATCACGGACATGACGAGGAGTCTCGAAATGGTCGAGACATAAAGATTGATATATTGGAAGCCTATGTTTGGACATCGGAAGTGTTCCGGGTGAAATCGGGATTTTACCGGAGTACCGGGAGGTTACCGGAACCCCCCGGGAATCATATGGGCCATAGTGGGCCTTAGTGGAAAGGAGAAGGGGGCAGCCCAAGGTGGCCGCGCGCCTCCCCCCTCCCCTAGTCCTATTAGGACTAGGAGAGGTGGCCGGCCCCCCTCTCTCTCTTTCCCCCTTGAGGATTCCTATTCCAACTAGGATTGGGGGGGGGGGGGAAGTCCTACTCCCGGTAGGAGTAGGACTCCTCCTGGCGCGCCCCAAGGCTGGCCGCACCTCTCCCCCTTGCTCCTTTATATACAGGGGCAGGGGGCACCTCTAGACACACAAGTTGATCATTGTGATCGTTCCTTAGCCGTGTGTGGTGCCCCCTGCCACCATATTCCACCTCGATCATATCGTTGTAGTGCTTAGGCGAAGCCCTGCGTCGGTAGAACATCAAGATCGTCACCACGCCGTCGTGCTGACGGAACTCCTCACCGAAGCTTTGCTGGATCGGAGCCCGGGGATCATTATCGAGCTGTACGTGTGCTAAGAACTCGGAGGTGCCGGAGTAACGGTGCTTGGATCGGTCGGATCGGGAAGAAGACGTACAACTACTTCCTCTACGTTGTGTCAATGCTTCCGTTGCGATCTACAAGGGTACGTAGATCAGACTCTCCCCCTCGTTGCTATGCATCACCATGATCTTGTGTGTGCGTAGGAATTTTTTTGAAATTACTACGTTCCCCAATAGTGGCATCAGAGCCTAGGTTTTATGGTTTGATGTTATTTGCACGAGTAGAACACAAGTGAGTTGTGGGTGATATAAGTCATACTGCCTACCAGCATGTCATACTTTGGTTCAGCGGTATTGTTGGACGAGATGACCCGGACCAACATTACGCGTACGCTTACGCGAGACCGGTTCCCTCGACGTGCTTTGCACATAGATGGCTTGCGGGCGACTGTCTCTCCAACTTTAGTTGAACCGAGTGTGGCTACGCCCGGTCCTTGAGAAGGTTAAAACGGAGTCTATTTGACAAACTATCGTTGTGGTTTTGATGCGTAGGTGAGATTGGTTCTTGCTTAAAGCCCATAGCAGCCACGTAAAAAATTGCAACAACAAAGTATCGGACGTCTAACTTGTTTTTGCAGGGCATGTTGTGATGTGATATGGTCAAGGCATGATGCTAAATTTTATTGTATGAGATGATCATGTTTTGTAACCGAGTTATCGGCAACTGGCAGGAGCCATATGGTTGTCGCTTTATTGTATGCAATGCAATCGCGATGTAATGCTTTACTTTATTACTAAGCGGTAGCGATAGTCGTGGAAGCATAAGATTGGCGAGACGACAACGATGCTACGATGGAGATCAAGGTGTCGCGCTGGTGACGATGATGATCATGACGGTGCTTCGGAGATGGAGATCACAAGCACAAGATGATGATGGCCATATCATATCACTTATATTGATTGCATGTGATGTTTATCTTTTTATGCATCTTATCTTGCTTTGATTGACGGTAGCATTATAAGATGATCTCTCATTAAATTATCAAGAAGTGTTCTCCCTGAGTATGCACCATTGCCAAAGTTCGTCGTGCCCAGACACCACGTGATGATCGGGTGTGATAAGCTCTACGTCCATCTACAATGGGTGCAAGCCAGTTTTGCACACGCAGAATACTCAGGTTAAACTTGACGAGCCTAGCATATGCAGATATGGCCTCGGAACACGGAGACCGAAAGGTCGAGCGTGAATCATATAGTAGATATGATCAACATAGCGATGTTCACCAGTGAAAACTACTCCATCTCACGTGATGATCGGTTATGGTTTAGTTGATTTGGATCACGTAATCACTTAGAGCATTAGAGGGATGTCTATCTAAGTGGGAGTTCTTAAGTAATATGATTAAATTGAACTTAAATTTATCATGAACATAGTCCTGGTAGTATTTTGCAAATTATGTTGTAGATCAATAGCTCGCGTTATTGCTTCACTGTGTTTATGTTGATATGTTCCTAGAGAAAATTGTGTTGAAAGATGTTAGTAGCAATGATGCGGATTGGATCCGTGATCTGAGGTTTATCCTCATTGCTGCACAGAAGAATTATGTCCTTCATGCACCGCTAGGTGACGGACCTATTGCAGGAGCAGATGCAGACGTTATGAACGTTTGGCTAGCTCAATATGATGACTACTTGATAGTTTAGTGCACCATGCTTAATGGCTTAGAATCGAGACTTCAAAGAAGTTTTGAACGTCATGGATCATATGAGATGTTCCAGGAGTTGAAGTTAATATTTCAAGCAAATACCCGAGTTGAGAGATATAAAGTCTCCAACAAGTTCTATAGCTAAAAGATGGAGGAGAATCGCTCAACTAGTGAGCATGTGCTCAGATTGTCTGGGTACTACAATCGCTTGAATCAAGTGAGGAGTTAATCTTCCAGATAAGATAGTGATTGACAGAATTCTCTAGTCACCATCACCAAGTTAGTAGAACTTCGTGATGAACTATAATATGCAAGGGATAACGGAAACAACTCCCAAGCTCTTCGTGATGCTAAAATCAACAAAGGTAGAAATCAAGAAAAACATCAAGTGTTGTTAGTTGACAAGACCACTAGTTTCAAGAAAAGGGCAGAGGGAAGAAGGGGAACTTCAAGAAGAATAGCAAGCATGTTGCTGCTCAAGTGAAGAAGCCCAAGTCTGGTCCTAAGCCTGAGACTAAGTGCTTCTACTGCAAAAGGACTGGTCACTGGAAGCGGAACTACCCCAAGTGATTGGCGGATAAGAAGGATGGCAAAGTGAACATAAGTATATTTGATATACATGTTATTGATGTGTACTTTACTAGTGTTTATAGCAAACCCTCAGTATTTGATACTAGTTCAGTTGCTAAGATTAGTAACTCGAAACGGGAGTTGCAGAATAAACAGAGACTAGTTAAGGGTGAAGTGACGATGTGTGTTGGAAGTGGTTCCAAGATTGATATGATCATCATCGCACACTCCCTATAATTTCGGGATTAGTGTTGAACCTAAATAAGTGTTATTTGGTGTTTGCGTTGAGCATGAATATGATTTGATCATGTTTATTGTAATACGGTTATTCATTTAAGTAAGAGAATAAATTGTTGTTCTGTTTACATGAATAAAACCTTATATGGTTACACACCCAATGAAAATAGTTCATTGGATCTCGATCGTAGTGATACACATAATCATAATATTGAAACCAAAAGATGCAAAGTTAATAATGATAGTGCAACTTATTTGTAGCATTGCCGTTTAGGTCATATTGGTGTAAAGCGCATAAAGAAACTCCATGCTGATGGGATTTTGGAATCACTTGATTATGAATCACTTGATGCTTGCGAACCAAGCCACATGGGCAAGATGACTAAGACTCTGTTCTTCGGAACAATGGAGCAAGCAACAGATTTGTTGGAAATCATACATACTGATGTATGTGGTCCGATGAATATTGAGGCTCGTGACAGGTATCATTATTTTCTGATCTTCACAGATGATTTGAGCAGATATGAGTATATCTACTTGATGAAACATAAGTCTGAAATATTTGAAAAGTTCAAAGAATTTCAGAATGAAGTGAAAAATCATCGTAACAAGAAAATAAAGTTTCTACGATCTGATCGTAGAGAAGAGTATTTGAGTTACGAGTTTGGCCTTCAGTTAAAAACAATGTGAAATAGTTTCACTACTCACGCCACCTGAAACACCATAGTGTAATGGTGTGTCCGAACGTCATAACCGTACTTTATTAGATATAGTGCGATCTATGATGTCTCTTACCGATCTACCACTATCGTTTTGGGGTTATGCATTAGAGACAGCTGCATTCACGTTAAATAGGGCACCATCTAAATCCGTTGAGACGACACCGTGTGAACTATGGTTTGGCAGGAAACCTAAGCTGTCATTTCTTAAAGCTTGGAGTTGCGATGCTTATGTGAAAAAGTTCCATCTAGATAAGCTCAAACTCAAATCGGAGAAATATGTCTTCATAGGATACCCAAAGGAGACAGTTGGGTACACCTTCTATCACAGATCAGAAGGTAAGACATTCGTTGCTAAGAATGGATCCTTTGTAGAGAAGGAGTTTCTCTCAAAAGAAGTGAGTGGGAGGAAGTAGAACTTGACGAGGTAACTGTACCTGCTCCCTTATTAGAAAGTAGTACATCACAGAAAACTGTTTCTGCGACACCTATACCAATTAGTGAGGAAGCTAATGATGATGATCATGAAACTTCAGGACAAGATACTACTGAACCTCGTAGATCAACCAGAGCGAGATCCGCACCAGAGTGGTACGGTAATCCTGTCCTGGAAATCATGCTGCTAGATCATGATGAACCTACGAACTATGAAGAAGCGATGGTGAGCCCGGATTCCGCAAAATGGCTTGAAGCCATGAAATCTGAGATGGGATCCATGTATGAGAACAAAGTATGGACTTTGGTTGACTTGCCCGATGATCGGCAAGCAATTGAGAATAAATGGATCTTCAAGAGGAAGACGGACGCTGATAGTAGTGTTACTATCTACAAAGCTTGAATTGTCGCAAAAGGTTTTCGACAAGTTCAAGGTGTTGACTACGATGAGAGCTTCTCACTCGTATCTATGCTTGAGTCTGTCCGAATCATGTTAGTAATTGCCGCATTTTATGAAATCGGGCAAATGGATAAACAAAACTGCATTCCTTAATGGATTTATTAAGAAAAAGTTGTATATGATGCAACCAGAAGGTTTTGTCAATCCAAAAGGTGCTAACAAAATGTGCAAGCTCCAGCGATCCATCTGTGGACTGGTGCAAGCATCTCGGAGTTGGAATACATGCTTTGATGAGTTGATCAAAGCATATAGTTTTATACAGACTTGCGGTGAAGCCGGTATTTACAAGAAAGTGAGTGGGAGCACTACAGCATTTCTGATAAGTATATGTGAATGACATATTGTTGATCGGAAATAATGTAGAATTATTCTGTAAAGCATAAAGGAGTGTTTGAAAGGAGTTTTTCAAAGAAAGACTTCGGTGAAGTTGCTTACATATTGAGCTCCAAGATCTATAGAGATAGATCAAGATGCTTGATAAGTTTTTTCAATGAGTACATACCTTGACAAGATTCTGAAGTAGTTCAAAATGGAGCAGTCAAAGAAAGAGTTCTTGCCTGTATTACAAGGTGTGAAGTTGAGTAAGATTCAAAGCCCGACCACGGCAGAAGATAGAAAGAGAATGAAAGTCATTCCCTATGCCTTGGCCATAGGTTCTATAAAGTATGTCATGCTGTATACCAGATCTATTGTATACCCTGCACTGATTTGGCAAGGGAGTACAATAGTGATCTAGGAGTAGATCACTGGACAGCGGTCAGAATTATCCTTAGTGAAATAAGGATATGTTTCTCGATTATGGACATGACAAAAGGTTCGTCGTAAAGGGTTACGCCGATGCAAGTTTTGACACTAATCTAGATGACTCTAAGTCTCGGTCTAGATACATATTGAAAGTCGGAGCAATTAGCTAGAGTAGCTCCATGCAAAGCATTGTTGACATAGAAATTTGCAAAATACATGTGGATCTGAATGTGGCAGACCCGTTGACTAAGATTCTCTCACAAGAAAAACATGATCACACCTTAGTACTCTTTGGGTGTTAATCACATAGCGATGTGAACTAGATTACTGAATCTAGTAAACCCTTTGGGTATTGGTCACATGGCGATGTGAACTATGGGTGTTAATCACATGATGATGTGAACTATCGATGTTAATCACATGGTGATGTGATCTAGATTATTGACTCTAGTGCAAGTGGGAGACTGAAGGAAATATGCCCTAGAGGCAATAATAAAGTTATTATTTATTTCTTTATATCATGATAAATGTTTATTATTCATGCTAGAATTGTATTAACCGGAAACATAATACATGTGTGAATACATAGACAAACAGAGTGTCACTAGTATGCCTCTACTTGACTAGCTCGTTAATCAAAGATGGTTATGTTTCCTAACCATGGACAAAGAGTTGTTATTTGATTAACGGGATCACATCATTAGATGAATGATCTGATTGACATGACCCATTCCATTAGCTTAGCACCCGATCGTTTAGTATGTTGCTATTGCTTTCTTCATGACTTATACATGTTCCTATGACTATGAGATTATGTAACTCCCGTGTGCCGGAGGAACACTTTGTGTGCTACCAAACGTCACAACGTAACTGGGTGATTATAAAGGAGTACTACATGTGTCTCCAATGGTAGATGTTGGGTTGGCGTATTTCGAGAATAGGATTTGTCACTCCGATTGTCGGAGAGGTATCTCTGGGCCCTCTCGGTAATGCACATCACTTAAGCCTTGCAAGCAAAGCAACTAATGAGTTAGTTGCGAGATGATGTATTACAGAACGAGTAAAGAGACTTGTCGGTAACGAGATTGAACTAGGTATTGGATACCGACGATCGAATCTCGGGCAAGTAACATACCGATGACAAAGGGAACAACGTATGTTGTTATGCGGTCTGACCGATAAAGATCTTCGAAGAATATGTAGGAACCAATATGGGCATCCAGGTCCCGCTATTGGTTATTGACCAGAGATGTGTCTCAGTCATGTCTACATTGTTCTCGAACCGTAGGGTCCGCACGCTTAACGTTACGATGACAGTTATTATGAGTTTATGCATTTGATGTACCGAAGTTATTTCGAAGTCCCGGATGTGATCACGGACATGACAAGGAGTCTCGAAATGGTCGAGACATAAAGATTGATATATTGGATGACTATATTCGGACACCGGAAGGGTTTCGGAGAAGTATCGGATAAAACCGGAGCACCGGGCGGTTACCGGAGTCCCGGATGTGATCACGGACATGACGAGGAGTCTCGAAATGGTCGAGACATAAAGATTGATATATTGGAAGCCTATGTTTGGACATCGGAAGTGTTCCGGGTGAAATCGGGATTTTACCGGAGTACCGGGAGGTTACCGGAACCCCCCGGGAATCATATGGGCCATAGTAGGCCTTAGTGGAAAGGAGAAGGGGGCAGCCCAAGGTGGCGGCACGCCTCCCCCCTCCCCTAGTCCTATTAGGACTAGGCGAGGTGCCCCCCCCCCCTCTCTCTTTCCCCCTTGAGGATTCCTATTCCAACTAGGATTGGGGGGGAGTCCTACTCCCGGTAGGAGTAGGACTCCTCCTGGCGCGCCCCAAGGCTGGCCGCACCTCTCCCCCCTTGCTCCTTTATATACAGGGGCAGGGGGCACCTCTAGACACACAAGTTGATCATTGTGGTCGTTCCTTAGCCGTGTGCGGTGCCCCCTGCCACCATATTCCACCTCGATCATATCGTTGTAGTGCTTAGGCGAAGCCCTGCGTCGGTAGAACATCAAGATCGTCACCACGCCGTCGTGTTGACGGAACTCCTCCCCGAAGCTTTGCTGGATCGAAGCCCGGGGATCGTTATTGAGCTGTACGTGTGCTAAGAACTCGGAGGTGCCGGAGTAACGGTGCTTGGATCGGTCCGATCGGGAAGAAGACGTACGACTACTTCCTCTACGTTGTGTCAACGCTTCCGTTGCGATCTACAAGGGTACATAGATCAGACTCTCCCCCTCGTTGCTATGCATCACCATGATCTTGTGTGTGCATAGGATTTTTTTAAAATTACTACGTTCCCCAACATAATCCCTTGCGGATCTTGTTACTTTTGGGTGTTTGAGCACCGTAGACGGTTGAGTTCACCTCGGAGCCATAGGCCATTGTGGTGAAGCTTCGTGGTGTCATTGGGAGCCTCCAATTAAGTTGTGGAGATTTCCCCAACCTTGTTTGTAAAGGTTCGGTCGCCGCTTCCAAGGGCACCAATAGTGGAATCACGGCATCTCGCATTGTGTGAGGGCGTGAGGAGAATACGGTGGCCCTAGTGGCTTCTTGGGGAGCATTGTGCCTCCACACCGCTCCAACGGAGATGTACTTCCGTTCAAAGGGAAGGAACTTCGGTAACACATCCTTGTCTCCACCGGCTCCACTCTTGGTTATCTCGTGCCTTTACTTGTGCAAGCTTATTTGTGATATATCTCTTGCTTGCTTGTGTGCTTATCATTGTTGCATCATATAGGTTGCTCACTTAGTTGCACATCTAGACAACCTACTTTGATGCAAAGTTTAAATTGTTAAAGAAAAGCTAAAAATTGTTAGTTGCCTATTCACCCTCCCCCTCTAGTCAACTATATCGATCCTTTCAATTGGTATCAGAGCCTCGTCTCTTTATTAAGGACTTTACCGTCCGAAGAGTATGGTTGACGTCGTAGAAGGTGAGGAGGAGCACTCCGGTGCAAATCCGGTATATTCTACGGGAGATGGGGGAACCGCGGTCTCTCGTGAGGAGTTCAATGTGGCGTTGGACACATTGAAAACGTCCATGACGACCGAGGTCAAAAGCATGTTTAATGAATTCTTAGAAGGACTTAAACTTTCCAGTGCACCGTTGAAAGTCGGTGATCCCGCCAACAAGGTGACGGATGCTACCTTCGACAAGGGGGAAGCTACTAGCGAGAAAGCCCTTCCTTCTGGTGGTAAAAGTGGCACCGGCATCGTTGCCCATGTGGAACCTCCACTTGTCTATGGTCGACCTCTCCCTTCCACTCATTTGAATCATGCCGGCCTGGCCCCTAAGATTGAGATGAATGTAGAATTTGATTCTTGGGTCTATCGTTTTAAGCATCATTTAAATCATGTGAACACTAACCTTTGGAGAATCATTGAAGAAGGTTTCTATCCGCATGACCGAAGCAACTTCACTCCTAGAGAAGCCGTGGATAATCAATTCAATGAGAATGCTCTCTTCATCATTCAAGAAGCTATCCCACCCGAAGACCTTCCTCATCTCCGGCCCTACTCCTTGGCCAAAGATGCTTGGCGCCAAGTGGTTTCCCTCTACCGGGGAAGTGCAAGTATTCAACGCTCCAACTATGAAGTGGTGCAAGATGAAGCCGATGAGTTTGCAATGAAAGAAGATGAAGAACCTCGTGAGCTCTATCGGACGGTAACCAAACTCGCGGTCTCGCTCCGAGATCATGGAAGCAAGGACACAAATGACAATTGGATCATGCGCAAATTCCTCAAGGCAATGATGCCCTACCACAAAGCCATGTCCTCCGTCATTCGCCAAAGGCCGGACTTCCACACCTTGTCCTCAAGTGATGTGTTGGATGAGTTCGTTGCTATGAGCATCTTGGACAAGACCACCGACAATGCGGTACTTCGCTCTCAAAGAGTAAAGAAACCCAACCTTGCTCTAAAGGCCAAGGTTAGTATGGAGGAAGAGGAAGAAGAGGAAGAAGAGGAGAGCAACCTCGAAGATACGTAGTATGCCTATCATGAACACATGGCCCTTGCTTCAAGGCAATTTTGGAGCAAGAAGAACTCAAGGCCCAACTTCAACAAGAACAATTCAAGTGGCGCAAAGGGCAAGCAACGAGTGAGGACTTGTTTCAATTGTGGCAATTTAAGCCACTTTGTTGCAGAGTGCCCTTATGAGAAGAGGGAAGACAATGATGGCAAGCTCATCCGAAAGGACAAGGCCAAGTCGTTCCCCAACAAGAGCAATTTCACCAAGAAGACTCCTCCCAAGGCATTGGTGGTACAAGAAGAGTACAATGAGGATGATGACGATGATGAAGATGGTGAGTCGGTTGCCATGGCCTCCGTTACCATTGCGACGACTCCACGGGTGTCTCTCTTTGACTCACCCAATGAGAGCATCACCGCCAAGTGCCTCATGGCTAAAGCCACCAACAAGGTAACCCCCAACATCAAAACTACCATCATTAATCATCCTTCTTCGATGGATAGCATTGATGAACATGAGGGAACTAATGTGGAGGTGAATGAGTTTGAGGCCTTTATGGGTAAACTTAAGGGTAAATCCAAGAAGCACTTTGTTGCTCTCTTGGAACAACTTGGTGAAGCCAATGACATGACCGAGGCTCACAAAGATACCATCTCTAAGATGGAGGGGCATAGTCGTGACTATGGCGATGAGATTTCAGATCTTTCCAATGCTCTTGAGGAAGAGCATGGTCTTCGTTTGGCTCTTGAGGAGTCTCACAACAATGATCATGCTAAATTAAAGAAAGATCTTGATCATGCGCTTGTTGTTTCTCGTGTGCTAAATGCCGAGAAGGCAAAGCTTGGGGTTGATCTTGCTAGACTCAAAGAGGAGTTTGACATTCTCGACAAGGCTCACAAAGTCTTGAAGGGTGTTCATGCTACCCTCAAGGAGTCTCATGATCAACTCCAAGTGAAGCTAACCAAGGAGAAAGCCACATTTCCTCGTATGGTGTTAATTGATAATGCAAATGCTACTAACCCTTGTTGTGAGCATGTGCATCTTATTGAGGAGAATGTTAAGTTGAAGGAGCAACTTGAGAAAGGCCTTGTGTCATGCATACAAGGTGATAAGAACCTAAACAACCTTTTGAGAAATGAAAAGGAAGTTGTGGCCAAGGAGGGGATTGGGTTCGCACCCAAGCCCAAGAACAAGAAGAAGGATAACAAGACCAAACTACCTCCTCCTCTCAAGAAAATTTTTGTGAAGGAGGGAGAGAGTGCTTCCAAGGAGAAGAAGAACAATGCGAAGGGTGGCGGTGTCAAAAAGGGTAATGCCACCCCTCCCAACAAAGCCGACGACCTTAATCCTTCTTATGTGTTATGTCGTGCTAGTGATGGGCATGTCTATGCCAAATTTGTTGGTTCTCCTCATGAGTACATTGAATGGTCTATTTGGGTTCCTAAGACCCTTGTTACTAACATCAAAGGACCCATTACAAAATGGGTACCTAAAACCAAGCATTGATCTCTTGTAGGTGTTTGCTTCCGGTGGGGGATCATGGTTGCTCGATAGTGGAGCTACAAATCATATGACCGGAAGCAAGGACTTGGTGGTGGACATGCACAAGATTCCATCTATGCCCACCAATGTCGGGTGGGGTGATGCCTCTTCTTCTAAGGTATTGGGCCTTGGCAAGGTTGTCATCTCTCATGATCTCACGATAGAGAAGGTCATGCTTGTTGAGTCCCTTGCATACAATTTACTTTCCGTTCATCAACTTGCAATCATGGGCTTTGCCACTTTCTTTGATATTGATACCGTGGCCCTCTTGTGGAGCAAGACTCTTAAAATAGCCTTTGTTGGGCATGTCGAGAACGGTCTATATGTGATTAACTTTTCGGAGCAACCCACTAAGACCGTGACATGCCTAACGGCTAAAGTTGATGTGGGATGGCTTTGGCATCGCCGTTTAGCCCATGTTAATATGAGATCTTTGCAAAGTCTTCTCAAGGGGGACCATATCCGTGGACTAACGAATGTTAGTTTTGCTAAAGATCGTGCTTGCAGTGCTTGTATCGAAGGAAAGCTTCATGAGAAGACTCACCCTCCCACGACTATCATTTACTCAAAGAGGCCTTTGGAGCTCCTTCACTTGGATCTCTTTGGGCCTCCATCCTTTGATAGGCTTGGGGGTAGGAAGTATTGCTTGGTGATTGTGGATGACTACTCAAGATATACTTGGGTGTATTTCTTCAAGAGGAAGAGCGAGACCCAAAAAACCGTCATTGACTTTGCAAATGAAGCACAACGTCAACACAATGCAAAGATCTTGACAATAAGAAGTGACAACGGCACCGAGTTCAAGAACTACACCTTGGATGAGTTTCTTAGTGATGAGGGGATCAAGCATCAATATTTCGCACCCTACACCCCTCAACAAAACGGTGTTGTGGAGAGGATGAACCGGACGTTGATGGATGCGGCAAGGACCATGATGGCGGAGTTCAAGTCTCCATACAACTTTTGGGCCGAAGCCATCAACACCGCGTGTCATGCATCCAATTGGCTCTACCTCCACAAGGGCTTGAACAAGACTCCATATGAGATACTCACCGGTAACAAGACCAACCTCAAGTACTTTTGGGTGTTCGGGTGTAAGTGTTTCATTCTCAAGAAAGGTGTTCGGTTGTCTAAATTTGAGGCTAGAGCTTATGAGGGCATATTTCTTGGTTATGCTACAAACTCTCATGCTTACCGTGTCCTCAATAAATCCACAAGACTTATTGAGGAGACGTGTAACATGGAGTTTGATGAGAATAACGGCTCCCAAGTGGAGCAAAGTGGCACTTGTGATGTAGGTGATGAAATTTCTCCTCAAGCCATAAGAAGAATGGGTGTTGGTTTTATCCTACCCATTGAGGAACCCCTTGTGGCCGAAGGAGAAGGACAATGCTCCACTCAAGTGGAGCCATCAACAACCCAAGGCCCACACGCTTCCGAAGAACAAAGTGAAGGCCCTCACCATCATGAACAAGACCAAGGGCAAGATCATGCTCAAGATAGTGTTGACACACCAAGTGATGCCCAAGGTCAAGTTCTCTCCTCCGAGCAAGTTCAAGATCAAGAACAAGCTCAAGATGTTGTTCAAGATGATCAAGTGACCGCTCCTCAACTCACCACCGAGGAGGAATTGGAGCGTCGTTCCGCCAAGATTGCTTCCAAGCTCTCCACCAAGGGTCATCTCATGAAGAATGTACTTGGAAGCATTCAAAAGGGGGTAAGCACTCGTAGACAATTGGCAAACTATTATGAACATCACGCGTTTGTCTCTTGTGTTGAACCCCAAAAGGTATATGTAGAACTCAAAGATCCGGATTGGCTTAATGCCATGCATGAAGAACTCAACAACTTCGAGTACAACAAGGTGTGGAGATTGGTGCCAAGGCTAACGGGGAACCACAATGTCATTGGAACCAAGTGGATATTTAAGAACAAGCAAGATGCTCATGGGACCATCATTCGCAACAAGGCAAGATTAGTGGCACAAGGCTACTCCCAAGTCGAGGGTATCGACTACGGTGAATCCTTTGCTCCCGCTGCTCGCCTTGAATCCATTCGTTTGTTGATTGCTTATGCTTCTCATCACAACTTTAAGTTGCAACAAATGGATGTGAAGAGTGCTTTTCTTAATGGTCCTATTAATGAGTTGGTCTATGTCAAGCAACCCCCCGGGTTCGAGGATCCCTACTTTCCTGATCATGTGTATCAACTCGATAAGGCACTCTGTGGGCTTAAACAAGCCCCACGTGCGTGGTATGGCCACCTTACCGAGTTGTTACAAGATCATGGTTTTGAAGTTGGGCTAATCGGCCCCACTCTTTTTACTAAGAAGGTCAAAGGGGAGTTGTTTGTATGCCAACTATATGTTGATGACATTATCTTTGGTTCCCCTAACAAAGCTTTCAATGAGGAATTCGCCGCTCTCATGACCTCAAAGTTCAAAATGTCTTCCATGGGAGAGTTGAAGTTCTTTCTTGGGTTCGAAGTGAAGCAAAGAAGAGAAGGAACCTTCATCAACCAAGCCAAATGCACTCAAGACATGCTCAAGAGATTCAAGCTAAGTGATGTCAAGCCGGCTTCCACTCCAATGCCCACCAAGTGCCAACTTGACATCGATCCCAATGGTAAAGCGGTGGATCAAAAGGTATATCGCTCCATGATTGGATCCTTACTTTACCTTTGTGCATCTAGACCGGATATCATGTTGAGTGTGGGAATTTTTGCATGGTTTCAAGCCACACCTAAGGAAAGTCACTTTGTGGCGGTCAAGCAAATCTTTCGATATTTGGCTCATACCCCAAACTTTGGCTTATGGTACCCAAGAGGAGCAAACTTCAAGCTTGTAGGGTATTCGGACTCCGATTGGGCGGGAGACAAAGTGGATAGGAAGTCCACTTCCGGAGAGTGCCAATTCCTTGGTTGCTCTTTGGTAAGTTGGTCTTCCAAAAAGCAAAGTTGTGTGTCTCTCTCGTCCACCGAAGCAGAGTATGTAGCGGCCGGTAGTTGTTGTGCACAACTCTTATGGATGAGGCAAACTTTAAAGGATTATGGTGTCATTTGTGACAAAGTGCCTCTTTGGTGTGACAATGAAAGTGCCATCAAGATTTCTCTCAACCCGGTGCAACACTTCAAGACGAAGCATATTGAGATTCGGTATCACTTCATCCGGGATCACATTACGCGAGGGGAGATCGAGCTCAACTACGTCAACACTCATGATAACCTTGCAAATATTTTCACGAAGCCGTTGGATGAAGCAAGATTTCGCGAGTTAAGGCATGAGCTAAATATCATTGATTCAAGCAATGTTTCTTGAACCCTTGCACACCCCACCATACTCAACTTATTGTCTTGTTTAGATGTAGGCATGGACATAGGGGGAGTGTTGTTCTCTCAATGAACTCTCCCTCCCCCATTATGCATAAATTGATCAACCCTTCCACATTCGCCATTTTTATGGTACTTGTGCTTCAAAGACGAGTTTTGGTCATGGGTCTAAGGATAGTTCTTCGCGGTTCCATACCAATTGACTCAAACATAGGTGGCTTCGGCCATCGCCCTCTCTTTGGAGAGGTTGTGTCTCGAGGTTGTTTCTTGTTGTCTCTTGCCTTTCTTTCTTTGTGTTGAGCGTGTTCTTGTGGTGTCTTTTTGGCTTGAAGTTTCAGTGCAAAGACCTGTTTTCTTGTTTGAAACATGCAACTTCTTGAGCCCGCGGTACTACCGCGGCCAGCCATGGTGCTACCGCGTATGGAGTGCACGGTAATACCGCACCTAGCGGGCAGTAATTTTTTACTGCCGCCTGGGAGAGTGGTAGTACCGCTCAGGTGCGGTACTTCCGCTGAGCGGTACTACCGCAATGAAGCGTGGTACTACCGCAATGACGAGTGTGTGGGAGGTTATGACTTGGGCAGGGGAGTTCCAACTCCCCATACCCATTCACTTGTCTCTCTCCCCACCATCTCTCTCTCTCTCTTGCTCGCTCGCTCAAGAACGGCGCCGGAGGTCCTCGTCGGATCTCCGTCTCCGGCCACTCTCCTCGGATTCCGACCGGTGGGATCGTTCCCCACCACTTCCTCTTGCCATGGACCAAGGTTTCTCCCAAATCCCTCTCTTTCTTGGTTGTTCTTTCGCTTCTAGGTTTTTGGGGAGATGCATGTTGTTCTTGAGATTTTAGGCCAACTTTGCAAGAGTAGGATGTAGGAGAGTCATGTTGCGTAGAAATTATACTTGATATATTGTCCCGTGGTAGATTTGATCAGCCGTAGTACCGCCATGGTTTCGCGGTTTCTTCTTGAAAGAACATGCGGTGCCCCCATGTTTGGTTTTGGTAATTGATGACAATCTCTATGGACGAATGGTTGCCTTGAGTTATATTTGAAGGTTTTGTCCATAGGCTTTTCTTGGAGTACATGTGTTGGTTTCAAGGAGAGTTTGTGTTGAGCAAGGTGCTATTAAGGAATTATCCAAAGATTGGTCATGTGAGAGTTGAGCTTATTGCAAGCATGTCTTGAAGAAGAAGATTGTGTGATCATTCATGTTTACCTTCAAGACATCATCCAAATGAAGAGAGTTGGAAAGATTCAAGGTTGATCAAGACTAAGTCAAGAGTGAATCAAGTTGATCAACTCACAAAGCGTAGAAGATGTACCGAGAGGGATCAAGTGATCCCATGGCATGGTAAGCATTGTCCATTGTTCTTTGTGTACTAACCCATGGTCTATGTGAGAGTTATATGTGGGGTTAGGTACGTGTTCATGGGCTTGCGTCAAGAGGAAGATATCACTCAACCCATGGATCCTCATCAAATGGTGATCGTCATCAAGATTGTTGTGTGCAAGTTCAAGTGGAGCATCACGACGAGATCAAGTGCTTGAAGCTTGCCATCCATTGTGGTGTCAATGGACTTGTGAAGATGTGCCGAAGAGTGGCTCACCCATAGTGGAGTATGGGGGAACAATCATCTAGTCTCCATCGACCCAACGCAATCAAGAAAGGTGGTCCATCTTGAGGAGGACAAGATCATCATCATCTAGCTCAAGTGGATCATGTGCAAGGCAAAGGTTTGCCCTTGATAGGTTTTCTATTTTACCGGTCTCATGGTGTTAGTTGGGAGACTGGGTTATAGGATCGATAGACGTACTATCAAGGGGGGCTCTCAAGTGAGTAGCTTGATCGTATCGTTCGTCGAGAGCTCAAACCATTGCATCCTTGCATCATGTTTCTTGGTTGTTGTTTGGTTCTCTTTGTGAGTCTTAGAGCTTATGGTCATTGTCGGTGTCAAAACTGGTGGATCTTGGGTAGGGGGTCCCGAACTGTGCGTCTAAGGCGGATGTAATAGGAGGCAGGGGACACGATGTTTTACCCAGGTTCGGGCCCTCTTGATGGAGGTAAAACACTACGTCCTGCTTGATTATTCTTGATAATATGAGTAGTACAAGAGTTGATCTACCACGATATCACAGAGGCTAAACCCTAGAAGCTAGCCTATGGTATGATTGTATGTTGTCCTATGGACTAAAACCCTCTGGTTTATATAGACACTGGAGGAGGCTAGGGTTACACAAGGCCGGTTACAAAGGAGGAGATATGCATATCCGTATTGCCTAGCTTGCCTTCCACGCCAAGTAGAGTCCCATCCGGACACGGGACGAAGTCTTCAATCTTGTATCTTCATAGTCCAACAGTCCGGCCAAAGGATATAGTCCGGCTATCCGGAGACCCCCTAATCCAGGACTCCCTCAGTAGCCCCTGAACCAGGCTTCAATGACGATGAGTCCGGCGCGCAGTGTTGTCTTCGACATTGCAAGGCGGGTTCCTCCTCCGAATACACCACGGAAGAGTTTGAATACAAGGATCGTGTCCGACCCTGCAAAATAAGTTCTACATACCACCATAGAGAGAATAATATTTCCACAAATCTAATCTGCTGACACGTTTTGACAGCATGACATCACGCCACGACCCGGTAATTATTTGAACCGTTTTCCTTTAACTAGTCCCGCACATAATGCGAGGTGGTTTCTTGACACGTCTTGTCAAAGCAGAGACCGTGTTCCCCTTATCATGGGATTCTCATCAATACAAACGTGGGTAACCCAACCATGCCTGTTGGTATGACTCCTAGATCTTAGGTAAGTCTCGAACGGCCACGAGGAGGACACCTGATATTCATCCCCTTTATAAAGGGACAAGGCTTTTTCTTTTTCCCTCTCGTGCTCAATCGAATCCCTCCCCCGCCTCGAGTTCTAACACCGAAAGCCCATGTCAGGTGCTTCGGACCTTCAATCATGTCCGGATCCAGCCTTCAAGGCCGGTGGATGCCTTCCTCCGTCACAGAGGACATCAAGAAGAAGCCTTGAGAGTTCTATGTGCTTTGTGTACTAACCCATGGTCTATGTGAGAGTTCTATGTGGGGTTAGGTACGTGTTCATGGGCTTGCGTCAAGAGGAAGATATCACTCAACCCATGGAGAGGATGACATCAAGTGGTGATCGTCATCAAGATTGCTGTGTGCAAGTTCAAGTGGAGCATCACGAAGAGATCAAGTGCTTGAAGCTTGCCATCCATTATGGTGTCAATGGACTTGTGAAGATGTGCCGAAGAGTGGCTCACCCATAGTGGAGTATGGGGGAGCAATCATCTAGTCTCCATCGACCCAACGCAATCAAGAAAGGTGGTCCATCTTGAGGAGGACAAGATCGTCATCATCTAGCTCAAGTGGATCATGTGCAAGGCAAAGGCTTGCCCTTGATAGGTTTTCTATTTTACCGGTATCATGGTGGTAGTTGGGAGACAGGGTTATAGGATCGATAGCCGTACTATCAAGGGGGCTCTCAAGTGAGTAGCTTGATCGTATCGTTCATCGAGAGCTCAAACCATTGCATCCTTGCATCATGTTTCTTGGTTGTTGTTTGGTTCTCTTTGTGAGTCTTAGAGCTTATGGTCATCTTGATGACAAGCTTGAGTTCATCGAAAACAGAGTTTGCATGCGTCTTCTATGATGCTTTCGGTGTTGGAGGTTTTACCGGTCTTATCCGAGGAAGGGTTCTCATCATTTTCTTTTGGGCCTTTTATCATTTGCTTCTTATTGATATTTCTATCAAGATTGTGTTAGCCCTTGTCGCTAGCTTTCCAACAAACTTGGTTTCGTCGAATTCGGAGTCCGTTTGCAGAAGTTGTGTTCTGAAAAGGCTGCAGTGGTACTACCGCGGACAGGAGCGGAAGTAATTTTTTACTACCGCTCATGGGAGCGGTACTACCGCTTGGAGCAGTACTACCGTGGCTACTTCCGCTCGGGACCAAAAACTCGTCACAAGTCCAGCGGTGGTAGGCACAGATATAATTTTTTAGTACCGCTCGCAAGCAGTAGTACCGCTACCCCTAGCGGTAGTACCGTGAGGTCAAGCGGTACTACCGCTCCGACGGTTCTTCTGGCCTTTTTGCCTCCTCGTTGTTGTGTTTCAAAGGGCTACTACCGCCCTAGCGGTAGTACCACTCGGTGCGGGCTGTGAGCATAACGGTTTGATTTTTTCCCCACCTATAAAAGGGGGTCTTCTTCCCCAATGAACCTTATCCTTTCAGCTCATGTTCTTCCCCCATTGTTGACCTTCTTCGAGCTTGCTAACTCTCAATCCCTCCATGGATTCTTGCTAGTTTTTGAGGGAAAAGAGAGAGGAGATCTAGATCCACATTTCCACCAATCACTTTCTCCTCTATGTGAGGGGAACCCCTTGGATCTTGATCTTGGAGTTCTTGGTGTTCTCCTTCTTGTTCTTCCGTTCATTTTCCTCCCTAGCATTAGTTGCTTCGGTGGGATTTGAGAGAGAAGGACCTGGGCACTCTGTGTGCCATTGCCATTGCATTTGGTGCATCGGTTTGAGTTCTCCACATGATACGTGGAAGTTACAAGTTGAGAAGCTTATTACTCTTGGGTGCTTGGTACCCTTGAGCTTGTTTCTCTTGGGTGCTTGGGCGCCCTAGACGGTTGGTGGTGTTCGGAGCTCAATTATTATGGTGTAAAGCTCCGGGCAAGCGTCGGGGTCTCCAATTAGGTTGTGGAGATCGCACCGAGCAATTTGACGGGTTCCGGTGACCGCCCCCAAGGGTTGCCAAAGTGTACGGGTTCGGTGGCCGCCCCCAAGCACTACAAAAAAAGACACATCCGTGACATTTTGGGCCAAACAATTTTTTTTTGTCATACATATGACACTTCTATGACGATAATTGTGACAAAACCTGGTATCATCATAGATGTGGTGGGCTCCTACTTCTATGACAAAAAATCATGACAGAAAATGGGCTTTTCGTCTTGGGCGGGCCGGAGACGCAGTTGCATGACATTCTTTGGGCCGTCCATGACGGAAAAAACCGTGGTAGAAGCAAGGACGAGGAAAATTTCGGGGAGTTCCCGGTTGCGGTGCGAGGTCGGGGGCCGAGCGATGCGCGTTTCTCTCGTACACGTACGCACGTGTGTGTGAGGCGTTGGCTCTAACTGAACCTGAGCGAGGCGTTGGGCTCTAACTGAACCCGAGCGATTGCACTGCAGGCTACGCGTTACTGAACCCGAGCGATCGATCGATGGCTGTTAACTGAACCTGATCGAGCGATTTCTTCGCTACTGCTACTAACTGAAGTCGATCGATGCTGCCTCTGGATGAACAGTGAGCATTGCAGGGGGTTGGATGAACAGTTCCCAGTGGGGTTGGATGAACAGGACCCCGTGGTGTTGCCTCTGGATGAACAGGACCCCGATTGATCGAGCCGGTTGGGGCTGGATGAACAGGACCCCGTGGAGAGCTGGATGAACAGGACCACCCCGTGGAGGGCAGGATGAACAGTAGACGGTGGAGGGCAGGATGAACAATAGCCCGTGGAGGGTGGTTGAACAGGAGCCCGTGGAGAGGGCTGGTTGAACAGTAACCGGTGGAGTAGCGCGCGGTGGAGGCTGGATGAACAGGAGCCCGTGGATGAACAGTCGCAGGTGGAGGCTAGAGGAGGTCGACGGTGGATGAACAGTAGCTCGTGGAGGCTGGAGGGGGTCGACGGTGGAGATGAACAGTATCCCGTGGAGTCCCGTTTTGTGGTACGCCACACCCCTCCCGATGAATAGGACCCCCGTTTCGACCGTAGCGCTCCAACGCAAGTTTGTTTCGTCTGTTTTGCGGTACGCCACACCCCTCCCGATCAACAAGACCCCCGTTTCGACCGTAGGAGGTCCGTTTCCTCCATTTTGCGTTACGCCAGACCCCTCCCGATCAACAGGACCCCGTTCCGAATGTAGGAGGTCCGTTTCCTCCGTTGTGCGGTATGCCAGGCCTCGTTTCCATCGCCTGTTCCGTCCAAGCCCTCCCGATGAACACGACCACGCATTCAGTTCTGACCCAGTCGGTTGGCTCCCACGCGTTCTGTTGCCTCCCCATGAACACGACGCATTCCGTTGCCTCCCCATGAACACGGCGACGACGCTGTTTCTCCGTTCCGACCCATCCATGTACACGAGCCCTGGCCGTACGTATGGGCGAGTAGGCATTCGAGACCCCGCCCGTATGTACACATACGTGGCCGTATTTTCTTTCTTGCACCCTGGTCGTTGTACGTACGTGTACATGCTACGTGGGCGCCTCTACTACGACACGTGCGCGCCTCTACTACGACATGTGCGCGCCTCTACATCGACCAGTATGTACGTACACGTTCGCAACCAGAATGACAACGCTACGTACGCTTCGACCAGGTGGGTCCCGACTGTCAGACACTTCCTTGCCTGCAAAGATGTAGCTGGTGGGTCCCAGCAGTCAGGGGTGAATTGTTTTTTTTGCCCAGACACACTTCCTTGTGTGCGAAGATGTAGCTGGTGGGTCCCAGCAATCAGGGGGAAATGTTTTATTCGCGAAATACGGTGGCCCGTCCGGTGGGTCCCGCTGTTAGGTGGAGGAATAATTATTTTGCACGTAATAAGGAGGCACTTCCTTGCTGCAGCCGTGGACCCAGCTGTTAGCCTCTCCACGTATAGTCCACGTCTGATGGAAGTCGTTCCTTGACCATGTTGACCACGCCGCGCCGAGAGCACCAGGGCGGTGGACGACGGCGAGGCCTAGGAAGGGGACGACGCAGAGCCGGGGAAGACGCGGCAGTGGATGCCCACGCATAGAGGAGTACGAGGGTTCACTGGTTCGCTGTGGTGTGAGGTTGTCGTCACCGCAGAATAACAGGGGGTGTGGGTGAGTAGAGGGATGGTCTGGCCAGCGGTGGGAGTAGTAGGGGGCGGTGAGGCCTCCGCCGCATCGCAGCCGGCCACGGGAGGCAGGAGCATGAGGCACGACCGGCGCTGGTTTGGGCGGCTGGAGCAAGAAGACCAGAGGTTGAAGAAGCACTACGGCCGTTGGATGGACATCGTACGGTCATTGGAGCTAGAATCGTGCATATTGACTAAGTTGACAAAGCCCTCCGTCCCCGTCAACTTAGTAGGCCCACAAGTCAGCCTGCCACTATACTGGGTCCCAGCTAACAGGGGGGTATTCATTTTTTTGTGCGTAATAAGGAGGCACTTCCTTGTGTGCGAAGATATAGCTGGTGGGTCCGAGCTATCAGCGGCGGTAACGTTTTTTCGCGAAATACAAAGGCCCTTTCGGTGGGTCCCTGATGTCAGGTCGAGAAATCATTATTTTGCGCGTAATAAGGAGGCATTTCCTTGCGTGCGGCCGTGGACCCAGCTGTCGGCCTCTCCACGTAAAGTCCACTTCAGATGGATGTCGGTCGTTGACCACGTTGACCAGGCCGTGCCGAGATCACCAAGGCGGTGGACGACGGCGAGGCCTAGGAAGGGAACGACACGGAGGCAGGGAAGACTCGGCAGTTGTTTCCCATGCGGAGGGGAGTACGACTGTACGAGGGTTTACTGGTTCGTCTGCCGTCGCCGAAGAATAACAGCAGGTGTGGGTCAGTAGAGGGATGGCTAGGCCAGCGATGGGAGTACAGTGGGGCGGTGAGGCCTGCGCGGCAGCAGAGCCGGCCGTGGGGAGGAGGGAGCAGGCAGTCTCGCCGGCTCCTGTTTGAGCGGCTGGAGCAGGAAGAGCAGAGATTGAAGAATTACGACGGCTGTTGGATGGCCATCCAACAGTCACTGCTTGTGCGTCAACCTTTTTTTAGGAAAGCCTCAAATCTGTGGAAAACAGCATACAGCCCATCTGCCATTATTTCTAATAATTTACAGCCCATTTGCTAATTATTAAGGTTTTTTGGAGCGCATATTCTTTTTGTTAGCATTACAGCCCATATTGTGACCACGGTTAAAAATTATACAAAATTTTGCATATTTCGGTGCGGTCCGAACTGTTTTTAATCTCGAAATTTTGACTCACATTCAAACTGATTTAAAAAATAAATGTATATCAATATGAAATCCAACAAATTCTCCATGCATAAAAATTAATGTAATTTCAAATCTCGAAATGAAAAAAAAAGATATTTGAAACTAATTGCCGGTTTGATGTGTTTTAAAAATGTACAACCCATTTCTCATTACTGATGGGCCATTTTCTCGGCCAGCCGAATGAAAGCTCTCCTCGTCTTGAAAGATTTGCAGCCCAACAGGCCTGACAAAGCGACTTACTTGGCAAATCACAAAAAAACTATGCTGTGGCCGTGGACCCAGCTGTCAGCCTCTCCACGTACAGTACTCTTCCAATGGAATGTCATTGACCACGTTGACCACGCCGCGCCGAGAGCACCAAGGCGGTGGACGACTGCGAGGCCTAGGAAGGGGATGATGCGGAGCCGGGGAAGACGCGGCAGTAGATGCCCACGCGGAGAGGAGTACGAGGGTTCACTGGTTCGGCTGCGGTGTGAGGCTGTCGTCGCCGTAGGGCCTGGCTAGCGATGGGAGTAGTAGGGGGCGATGAGGCCTCATCGGCAGCACAGCCGGCCACTGGAGGCAGGAGCAGGCGGTCTCCCCGGCGCTGGTTTGGGCGGCTGGTGCAAGAAGAGCAGCGATTGAAGAAGCAGCAGGACCGTTCGATTCAAATCCAACGGTTACTGCTGCTAGAATCGTTTGTTGACTAAGTTGACAAGCCCTGCGTACGCATCAACTTAGTAGGCCCATAGGTTAGCCTCCCAACTGGTGCGCCCCAGAGGTCAGTGGGAGGAATCATTTTTTTCGCGTAATAAGGAGGTAGTTGATTGCGTGCGGCCAGGCCAGCGGAGGGAGTAGGGTGGGCCGGGGAAGCCTGCGCGACATCACAGCGGGCCACAAGAGGAGGGAGCAGGTAGTCCCGCTGGCGCTAGTTTAGGCGGCTGGAGCAGGAAGATCAGAGATTGAAGAAGCACGTCGGCTGTTGGATGGACATCCAACACTAACTGCTGCTAGAATCGTGTGTTCACTGACAAAGCCTTGCGTAAACAAGTCAGCCTCAAAATCTGTGGCGTGTACAGCCCATTTGCTATTATTTTTATAATGTTTACTCATTTTCTAATTCATATGGAATTTATTGCAGCCCGTTTTCCATTTTTATAATTGCTGGCCATTTTCTGGTCAGTACCAGGGTCAAAAAATTAACTAAATATGTGGGAAATTTTGAAAATTCGCAAATTTTTGTTCGGGAACAAAATATTCTTAATCCAAAAATTAATAGCCATACTAAAACAAATTTAAAAATAAATTAGTACTATGGCATGTTAAATCCAATGAAATACGTATAAGATATCAGTGAAGAACAAAAACAAAAAAAGAAACTTATATCCCATTTGCTATATTTTTTGGAATTTTCAACCCCTTTTGATATTACTTTTAACAGACATTGACCATACTCTTAAGCCAGGCCGGAATGCATCCCTCCTCGTCTTGAAAGATTTGTAGCCCAGTAATTTGGAGAAAACAAATAGGCCTAGCTTGGGTATTCTTCAAAAAGAAATACTGGGCGACCTATTTTCCCAAAGAACTGGTGCATGAGCATTTAGCTTTATTTATTTATTTATTTACTTATTTATGTTTAGGGGACCATGAGCATGTACCTGGGCCGGATTCATGTGAGAGCCTCCCTTCCAGTTAATTATGGGCTTCTCTATTGGGCCTTCATCAGTGGGCTGCATGTTATCAACAAGTGGAAAATGTGTTCCGAGTTTCAAAAAAAATGTGTTCCATACGATAAATAGTATGCGCTATGTACGGTAGGGGGCACTAAAGGATCGAACTGTGCAACGACTTCCAAAACATTGTATTTGTCGTTCTAACAACACATTTATTCAACCAACAGGCGAAATATACTACTGATTGTACATTGAAAACAGCAGCAGCAGCAACCAGGGCTGGGGGTGCAACAAAAGCAGTAAGCAGGCCAGAAGAGTGAAGACGCAGCTCTCTCTTCCAAACCAAACATCAACCATCATTACAAAAGGTCTACCAAAAAAGAACAAGTGTATGCATCAAACTAAATAAAGATCCTACTACACCAAGTGTACGCATCTAACTAACTGGCTTAGTTAGACGTTACTATTTATTAAGCTGTGGAGATTGGCTAACGGCTTGAACCATATTGGTGCCTGACAGGGGAAACTCCAGCCAGCAGGTCGAAGTCTGATACTTGCGACCCTCTCTCCTACTTTGGGCTGCAGAGCGCGGCGGCACATATCAGGGTATGGTGCATGCAGAGACGCATGGTACGCTGTGTACACACAGTTTTGCCTGATGAACGAAACCGCGTTGCCATCATGATCCTTGCCATCGGTTATCTCCTGGTTAATCGGATAATTCAGTCCGACAAATAGAGAGCGTGTACCAAGGCTACTTACCAGCCTCCAGTCAAAAATTCCTGAAGGCCCAGAGAAGCTGGGATCCTGCTCAAAGACCTTGCAGTGACTGTGGTTGTATTCCGCGAAACAACACGTCCGGTACGTGCGAACGATCATCAATCTTTCACCATCGTCTGATCGAGCCAGGAACCACCTACAACTGCCATGCCGCTTTTCTTTGAAAGGTTCTGGGATTAGGAAGAGTAGGGACACCAGGCGGCCTACAACATCATATCAAGTTGGAGTCAAATAAAAAAGGGCTCTTGGTTTAGTCAATCTTAAGAACAACATGTTATGAGCATGAATATTTTTTTCAAAAAATGTTGACAGTAATATAAGCAAGCCATCATGATATCATAGGAAAGTAACAAATTGTTGTAACAGCCGTTTGTAGCGATGACTGGAGTAGGCCAGCAATACGTCCAGCCATAGAAGGAGTCGTCAGCTGTCACACCCTAGCTAGACCATGCATTAGAGTGTGCATCATGTTTACTTTCATCAGAAACTTGAAATGGGGAAAGCAGAACCCCCAGCACCCCCCCCCCTGAAATCAACTAGGGTTTACTAAAAATAAATTCAATGAACCTGAAATGCCCTTCTAAAATGCTCACCCTTTTTGCCTTGGGTTAGAACCTTTGGGAAAATAGGTGCACATTTTTCTAGGTCAACAGAAGGTCACTGATTTAATTCATAAATATTTGAATTTGGGCATTTAAATGCTATTAAATAATTCAAATGCTCATATAATGTTGGAACTATTTTTTGGGCCACTGAAATAATTCAGCAAGTGTCCATGAATATTTTCAGGATTTTATAAAATGAATTAGTATTTAAACTAAATCAAAACAAAATAACAGAAATAGAAAACAGAAATAAATAAAAGAGGGGAAGGCCACTGGGCCACTTACCTGGACTACCTGGCCCATCTCCAGCTGGCGGCCCAGCCCACCACCGCTGCCTCCTGTCGTCTCCCTCCTCGGACAGAAGGACAGGGGCGTGTGCCCAACGCTCGCCGGCACGCGCGCGCGCCACCTCCACCCTGCCTGGCCACCTCCTGCTTCCCGACCCCCCTAGACGAGCGCCACGCCTCCCCTGGAACCCCTCTCGCTCACTCTCTCGTCCCCATTCTCTCCTCTGGCTCCCTCTCACTTCCACCGAGCGGAGCTCATCGCCGCCGTACGCCGTAGACGCAGCCCCTGTGCTCCCCTCACCCTTTCGCCGAGTCCAGAAGCACCCCCGAAGCCTCCTCGTCCTCCCAATCGAGCTAGAAGACGCCGGGAGGCCCTGTTGCGATGCCGTCGTGGTCATCTTCAACCTCGGGCACCCGAGCTCCTCGCCGTTGATTCGCGCCGTCAAGGTCGTCCCTGAGCCCGCTAGCCATCCCTACGGCACCGCTGTGAGCTCCTGATCTTTTCCCCCTTAACCACGCCGTCGATTTCGCCCCGTAGCTGCTGCCCCGCGAGCACCCGAAGCTCGCCGCCGCTGAGCCTCGACGCCGTCGTGGCTAGAGCCACGGTAGCTCGAAGCCGAGCACGCTGCTGTGCTCAGCACGCTTCCAGGAGCCGGGCACGCCCACCCATTCGACCTACCGTGCCCCCTAGCGCCAACCCCAACCTTGCCCGAACTCCGGCCGCCGCCGAGGTCGACGCCGTGCTCAGCTCCGGCCACCTCGCGGCCTCCCGTCCGTTCCTTTGGATGCGGACGAGCACGAGCTCCTCCCTAGTGCCCCCAGCGCGCCAAACCATCGCCTGTAGCGAAATCCCGACGCGGACGCCGCCGCGATCTGAGGTCGCCGGCGGCTAAACGCCGGTAGCCGACGTGGCCGTCATTAGCGGTTAATTAACCCACTAACCAACCCCTCTAGAGCCACTGCCATGTGGGCCCTAGTGCCTAATTAGTTAGTTAACTACCCTGTTAGATTAGCACCGGTCTCAGGAGGGCCCCACCTGTCATTTTGACTTTGCCACGTCACCGTTGACCTGGACCCACACATCAGCCACAGAAACCAACTAGGGTCACTGACTAGTGGACCCCACTGGTCAGGTTTGACCTGGACCGTGCCTTTGACTTGCTGACGTCATGCTGACGCAAGGCTGACGCAGTAACTCTTTTCTGGATTTAATTTTACATAGAAAATTCCAGAAAATTGCCTAAACTTCAAAAATTCGTAGAAATTCAACCATAACTCCAAATGAGACAAATTATATATGAAAAATTATCAGAAAAATTCAATCTATCCATCTGTAATGGTTTCATGCATGAAAAAACAAGTTTACCCTACTGTTTAAGCAGAATAAGAAAATGCCCTATAAATGAAATAATTAATGAGCTAATATTTGAATCTTGGATTCAAATGAGTTCACCCCTTTCTGTTTTAGCTTGCATTAGGCCAAAACACATTCATATTGCCATGTCATAGCATGCATCATATTGTTGCATATCGTCATGTGTTGATTGTGCTCGGTTGTGTTCTTCGTGGTAGGTTCTGCCTCCGAGGATATTCACGAGTATCCAACTGAAGGGCAGTATCCCGTTACCACTCCATCAGGCAAGCAACCATTGATCATTCCGATACAACCCATGTTCTCGCTCCTGCTCTTGTTTACTGCATTAAGACAACACGATTCAAACTGCTGTGTGCTACGGTAGTTGAACCCTTATCCTCTGCATGACCTGTCATTGCCACAGTAACTAGATGAAACCCACTAGCATGTGTAGGAGTTGAATGAGCCATGTTTTGTGATTCCTACCTTGCTATGCCTGCTATGCTTAGAGTTGTGTCAGGTCTGGTTCATCTGGGTGATGGGCTAGAGTGAAATGCTTGTGTCAGTAATATGTGGGATGTGTTGAACTTGTTTTGGTAAAGGTATCGATGAGAGGCCATGTAGGAGTACATGGTGGGTTGTTTCATTGAGGCCGCCCCTAAGAACTGAGATCTGTATGTCTGATCTAAGATTCAGCTACTACCGTGCATTGGGATCCTTAATTGACCCTCTCGGCTTCTTAGCCACCCTAGTACCCTGTCCAGGAGTTGCAAATAGTTTCTGGTGTTTGTAGGATATGTGTTGGCGGCCGTGCGTAGCGCTGACCCTAGGGGTGGGCTATGTTGCGGTAGATACACCGTGGCACGGTGTACCGAGTCACCCGTTTGGTGTCTCGGGAACCCTGTTCACATCGTTTGGGGCCGTATGTGGAAACCTCGGCCGGACTCCCTGCGGATGGAACCTGGATAGGCGATAACCTGGACAAGGGGCTTAGGTGTTTAGGTAGGCCGTGGCCGACACCCTCGCTGGGCTTCCGCTTGAAGGTTGCCGAGTACATGTCGAGTAGACGGCGGTAAGCGGTGAAAGCGTGTATGACGAAGTACACCCTTGCAAGGTATAAAACTATTCGAATAGCCGCGTCCGCGGTAAAGGACTACTTGGTTGCCTATACAGTTCATAGACAAGTTAATGGATACTACTAAAAGACTCGAGATAAGTGTGAGTACCGAGGATGGCCCTCTCGTAGGATACGAGGGAGGATCCACGGTGGAGTATTGTGTTGGTGAGTAGTGGACTCGTGTGCGAAAACTATTTTACTAAAAGGTTCCGTAGGATAGCTTAGCCAAGAGTCAAAGCTGGATTGCTGCATAAACCCCACCACCTTCTTGAGAATGAGCATGTATAGTAGGTTCTGATGTAAGACTTGCTGAGTACCTTTGTACTCATGTTTGCTTATTTATTGTTTTCAGACGACAACACTGCCCCCTCCGATGGGTTTTACATAGACCTTGACGTCGACGAGTGACTAGCCACCCAGGTGGTGATCCAGGCCATGGAGGGCCCTATGTAGATAGACAGGCTTCGAGAAGCCTTCTTTCTTTCTAGAGTCTGTACTCAGACTAGTTGCTTCCGCATGTGCTTGTATGACTGTATGACTTGAGTGTCGGGTCATGTGACCCCTATCTGTATGAATATGTTATGTATGGCTCCCTGGAGCTTTTAAATAAAGTATTGATTTGTAGAGTTTTGTTGTGATGCCATGTTGTATGTACTCATATCGGGCATATTGTGTGTATGATTGAAATGCTTGGTATGGGTGGGATCCGACAATCTAGTTGTTTGTCCTTCGCAGCCTTTCTTATGGGGAAATGTAGTCTAGTGTTCCTCGAGCCATAGTAGTCCGCTACAGCCCGGTTCACCGGAGTCCTGCTAGCCCAGCACTACTGTTCAGGACACTTGACTGGCCGGCATGTGTTTCACTTCGTCCCTATGTCTGTCCCTTCGGGGAAATGTCACGCGGTGATCTCCAGAGTCCTGTCTAGCCTGCTACAGCCCGGGATCCCCGGAGTCCTATTAGCCCAGTGCTACAACCCGGAATCACTCGTTGATGACCGACATGTTCGATGTGATTCATGTATGCCTGTCTCCATAGGTCTGTGCCGCTTTGGGTTCACGACTAGCCATGTCGGCCCGGGTTCTCGGTCATATGGATGCTAGCGACATTGTCATATACGCGAGCCAAAAGGCGCAAACGGTCCCGGGCCATGGTAAGGCGACACCCGTGGGATACCATGCGTGAGGCCGCAAAGTGATATGAGGTGTTACCGGCTAGATCGATGTGGCCTAGAATCGGGGTCCTGACAGCGTTGGCATCAGAGCTGGACTGCCTGTAGGTTCGTTGAGCCAAACTGGTCGATGTCGAGTCTAGAAATGCTTTAGTTATATGTAAGGGAATTGATTGTGGAAGGGAACGTAAGGTTCTTTTACTCCTTTACCCTATGCCTCTGATCTGAGTCATTCTCTTCTCATTCAACGTGGGTTATGGACTAGGCTCTCTTCTTCTATCAGGTTCACGTGTTACTAATCCGTAGTAGTTTATAGGATTATTGCTACGAGTTCCAGTCCAGTTTCTACTATTTTAGTATGTTGCTATTTGAACCAGAACCTTGATATGATGCTGTTGAGCGGTATTGTGAACTGTTGTGGATGTCTCAAATCTTTTTATGAGCATTTACAGCCGTTATGCTGTCCAATTTTCCCTAGGAATTCTGATGTCTTTGTCTTGTGGTTGTGCTTTTAGATGGCCAACCATTCTCAAAATCAAGTGGTTCGCCTGACCAGGTGCCTCGACGTGCCCGGTCATACTGCTATGTTAGTCCGGGTCATGATCGAGACAGGATACCGTTGGTATCCCGAATACACTGTTGAAGAGAAGTTCCGCGACTTTAATCAAAGCCAGTATTTCTGCACCGTCAGGATATTTCCTTCCTATCCTGGATCTACCGAGCCCCTTCACTGTTCCTATGGACTCGGAGTTACCGTTGAGATGGCTGTGCAGGATGCTGCCTACTCCATGATGACCATCTTGCGAGTCAGGACTGCCCTGCTTCGGAACACTGACTTCCGTTACATGCCAGCTTCACTTCCGGGAGCGCAAGGGTATCTTCAGGCTATCTATGCTGACTCCTCTCAGGAGGACTCATTAACTCGTACCACCGCTGAGATGCTCGAAGATAAGGACCGAGAGAATCGGGCCTTGAGGTTGGAGCTTTTTAATACTCGTGCTGATCATTGGGCCACATTGACTCGGTTTGCACCTGCGGTGCAAGCTGGATGTATGGATACCAGGGATCTGTATCCTGTGAGATCAGCTCTGCCAGACATGGTGGATTGGCGTGATGTGGGAGGCATCACCCCACCCCGTGGTCCCCGCAGGCCACCGTTTGTTGGTCCAAGACCTCATCCTAGCCCCTATGGTCCACAGGCTCCTCAGGACCGTCTATTTCCGGATGATCACGTTGAACTTCCAGGATATGGAGGTGACTTCTATGAGGACTACTACGGAGCTATCTGAGTTAGTAGTAGTACCACTAGTATTGTAGTAGTTGTATCTCCACTGTCCTGCGTGACTTGTGGAATATGACTTGGCATGTAATCGATTCCGGAGGTGTAGACAAATAATGTATAGGGACTCGGAATGCCTCCGATGAGATGTAACGTCTACCTTCATAGTTGTACTGTAGCATGGGCTTGTACTAAACTATGTATGACGAGTATGACCGTTGGTGTATATATGGCAGTTTTATATTACCATGGCATACGAATGAGCATCTCTGCATTCCGTGTTATCCTTTACATTCTGCACTTCCTTGTTAAGTTTGAGCCATCCTTGTCTAAACCGTTGTCTTGTTTCCTCCTAGGATGGTCAACACCCGCGGCAACCCTGCTGTCCCGGAGCGGGGGGAAGCCAGTGCAGCTAGAGGTGAAAATCTGCCTCACCCGCCTTCTCTGGCCGAAGTGATGCTGGAGGCGGAAAGAAACAAGCGTGAGACCAACTGCCTGCTGGAGCGGATTGAGCAGAACACTGCACGCCACCCACGAAATGACTTGGTGTCAATCAATGACTTTATCAAGCTGTACCCACCAAAGTTTACCCATTCCGTCGAGCCCCTCGACGTGGATGATTGGCTTCGCAGCATCACCGACAAGCTACGTTCTGCCAACGTAGCCGAAGCCGACAAGGTTACCTATGTTGCCTATCATCTCGAGGGCCCCGCTAGCCATTGGTGGGAAAACTACGAAGCTATGCGCCCGGTCGGTCAAACCATTACCTGGGCTGAGTTCAGTGAGGCTTTCCGTGAGCATCACATTCCGGAAGGTCTCATGGATCGCAAGAGGGCGGAGTTCTACAACTTCACCCAAGGAAGGCTGACTGTGGATGCATATAGTCGAGAGTTTGGGAACCTGGCACGCTATGCTCCTGAAGAGGTTTCTACTGACGCCAAGAAGCAGGCAAGGTTCCGCAAGGGACTTAGCCCTGAGCTTCGCCGTGATCTCTGTCTGCACGAGTGCACATCTTTTCAGAAGTTGGTCAATAAAGCTATCAGTGCTGAGACAGGCCAGACTGATTATGACGCTTCACGCAAGCACTCCCGTGATTTTGGGTCTTCATCCAGCTCTGGAGCTCAGAAGCGCCGGGTGTGGATTCCAACATAGCACTGCCACCCAGATTCACCCTGAGGCCGTCCTTTGAGGCGCCTCGTCCCAACCAGCAATTCGCACCGCCCAAGCCCTATGGTGGCCCCGCTGCTAGTGCTGCTCCACGCCCCACTATGGTAACATGCTTCAAGTGTGGAGAACCGGGTCACTATAGTCGAGAGTGTCCCCAGAACAACCCCAATCAAGCTGGAAAGTCCGTTGGCCGTGGTAAGCCCGCGGGAAAGACTTTCTACGCCAAGCCGGCCACCACTGCACGTGACCATGTCAATTATGTTTCAGCCGAAGAGGCTCATGAGGATCCCAACGTCGTCCTTGGTACGCTCCTTGTTAACTGCCATCCGGCATCTGTTCTTTTCGATACTGGAGCATCTCATTCATTCATATCCGAGAATTATGCTCGGTTGCATAACACGACCTTCTGTGACATGCCCACTTCCATGGTAATTCAAACTCTGGGTTCCAAATGGCAAACCTCTAGGGTAAGCCATGGGAACGAAATTCTTGTCGATAGGCTTGTCTTCCTTGCATCTTTAATAGCTCTCAAGTCCTCTGACATAAACATCATCTTGGGTATGGACTGGATGTCGGCTCATTATGCCAAGATCGATTATGCCACTAGAACCGTTCAACTTACTCACCCCTCGGGCAAGACAGTTAATGTCTTAACTCGAGTGGCCAAACGCCAACGTTACTCCCTAAATGCCAACCCTCTTCCAGACCTTGAGGACGTTCCGGTAGTCCGAGACTTCCCGGATGTGTTTCCAGAAGAACTGCCAGGTGTTCCACCTGACAGGGATGTCGAGTTTGTGATAGACCTTGTTCCACGAACCGTTCCAATTGCTAGAAGACCCTACAAGATGGCACCCTTAGAACTAGCCAAGCTTAAGAACCAACTCGATGAGTCCTTGAACAAGGGGTTCATCCGTCCTAGCTCCTCTCCTTGGGCTTGCCCCGTCCTCTTCGTCAAGAAGAAGGATGGAACGGATCGAATGGTTGTGGATTACCGACCTGTCAATCTGGTCACCATCAAGAACAAATACCCGCTTCCCAGGATCAACGACCTGTATGACCAGCTCGCTGGATCCTCAGTCTTCTCCAAGATGGATTTGCGGTTGGGCTACCATCAAATCAAAATCAGAAATGGGGACATTCCCAAAACGGCCTTTGTTACTCGTTATGGCCAATACGAGTACACCGTCATGTCCTTCGATTTAACCAATGCCCCGGCCACCTTCTCCCGGTTAATGAACTCGGTTTTCATGGAGTACTTGGACAAATTCATCGTAGTATACCTCGATGACATACTCATCTACTCCAAGAATGAAGAGGAACATGCCGAACATCTAAGGCTGGTATTGATGAAACTTCGAGAGCATCGCCTTTATGCCAAATTCTCCAAGTGTGAATTTTGGTTGTCAGAAGTGACCTATCTAGGCCATGTAATCTCTGGTAAGGGTATTGCTGTCAATCCCGAGCGAGTTCAAGCCGTCCTTGATTGGACTCCACCTGAATCGGTTAAGCAAGTTCGGAGTTCCCTTGGCCTAGCGAGCTATTGCCGCCGCTTCGTCGAGAACTTCTCCAAGGTTGCTAAACCTCTAACTGAACTCCTCAAGAAAGATAAAAAGTTCGAGTGGACTCCATAGTGCGAGTTCAGTTTTCAGGAACTGAAAAGACGCCTGACATCTGCTCCCGTACTGGTACCACCAGATTTCTCCAAGGACTTTGTTATCTATTGCGACGCCTCGCGACAAGGACTAGGTTGCATACTCATGCAAGATCGTCAGGTAATTTCCTATGCTTCACGGCAATTACACCCACATGAGGAAAATTATCCCACACATGATCTAGAGCTTGCAGCTGTAGTCCATGCACTCAAAACCTGGCGACATTACCTTCTCGGTAATCGTTGTGAGATCTTCACCGATCACCAAAGTTTGAAATATATCTTCACCCAACCAGATTTGAATCTCAGGCAAAGACGTTGGGTCGAGTTGATCTCAGATTACGACTTAGGAATAACTTACACCCCTGGCAAAGCCAATGTCATGGCTGATGCACTAAGTCGTAAGTCCTATTGTAACAATCTGATGTTACAACAAAGTCAACCACTTCTCCATGAGGAATTTCGTAAGCTAAATCTTCACATTATTCCTCAAGGGTTCCTCTCCACCCTGGTGGCGAAACCTACCCTTATGGATCAAATCATAACCGCTCAGCGGTATGACAAGGGCATATCCCGGATTAAGGAAAACATTGCTAGCGGAGTTGCTAAATGTTTTTCCATGGATGAACAAGGTGTTGTCTTCTTCGAGAACCGTCTGGTGGTTCCCAAGAAACAACATCTACGCCAGATGATCCTTAAGGAAGCTCATGAATCCCCCTCACCATTCATCCCGGTAGTACTAAGATGTATCAAGACCTACGCCAGAGGTTTTGGTGGACTAGGATGAAGAGAGAAATCGCTCAATACATTGCTAATTGCGACGTTTGTCATCATGTTAAAGCAGAGCATCAATGGCCTGCTGGCACCCTTCAACCTTTGGCTATTCCTGAATGAAAATGGGATAAAATCAGTATGGATTTCATCACTGGGTTTCCCAGGACCAAGAGGGGGAATAATGCCATCTTCGTCATGATCGACCGTCTTTCCAAAGTAGCCCACTTCCTACCCGTTCGGGAGAGTATCACCGCTAGCCAGCTAGCTGACTTATACATCTCTCGAATAGTGTCTCTTCATGGTGTCCCATTGGAAATTAACTCAGACCGTGGGAGTCTCTTCACCTCTCGATTTTGGGAAAGTTTCCAAAATGCTATGGGAACTCATCTCTCCTTTAGCACCGCCTTCCATCCTCAATCAAGTGGTCAATTAGAGCGAGTCAATCAAATTCTGGAAGATATGCTCCGAGCTTCTGTTATCTCGTTGGAAATGAGTTGGGAGAAATGCCTTCCATTCGCGGAGTTTGCTTATAACAATAGTTATCAAGGTAGTTTGGGCAAAGCTCCCTTCGAAGTTCTCTATGGACGAAAATGTCGAACACCTCTTAACTGGTCAGAAACCGGGGAAAGACAACTCTTTGGCCCGGATATGATTCAGGAAGCAGAAGAGCAGGTTCGCGTTATTCGTGAGAAATTGAAAACAACCCAATCTCGCCAAAAGAGTCAATATGATCGTAAACATAAGCCTATGACCTTTGAAGTTGACGAGAAGGCTTACCTCCGGGTTACCCCGTTAAAGGGAACCCATCGCTTCGGTATCAAAGGCAAATTGGCTCCTCGTTACATTGGACCCTTTCGCATTCTTGCCAAACGAGGAGAAGTTGCCTACCAATTGGAACTACCTCCGCATCTTTCCAAAGTTCACGATGTCTTCCACGTTTCGCAACTCAGGCGTTGCTTCGCGGATCCTATCCGTGGAGTGGACCACGAAACGCTTGATTTACAAGATAACCTTTCTTATCGGGAATACCCCGTTCGTATCCTTGATCAAGCCAAGCGTACCACTCGACGTCATAATATCAAGTTTCTCAAGGTTCAATGGTCACACCACTCCGAGGAAGAAGCCACTTGGGAAAGGGAGGATCGTCTTCGACTCGAGTACCCCACCTTCTTCCCAGATGATCCTAAATCTCGGGACGAGATTCTATTGAGTGGGGGTGAGTTGTCACACCCTAGCTAGACCATGCATTAGAGTGTGCATCATGTTTACTTTCATCAGAAACTTGAAATGGGGAAAGCAGAACCCCCAGCACCCCCCCCCCGGAAATCAACTAGGGTTTACTAAAAATAAATTCAATGAACCTGAAATGCCCTTCTAAAATGCTCACCCTTTTTGCCTTGGGTTAGAACCTTTGGGAAAATAGGTGCACATTTTTCTAGGTCAACAGAAGGTCACTGATTTAATTCGTAAATATTTGAATTTGGGCATTTAAATGCTATTAAATAATTCAAATGCTCAAATAATGTTGGAACTATTTTTTGGGCCACTGAAATAATTCAGCAAGTGTCCATGAATATTTTCAGGATTTTATAAAATGATTTAGTATTTAAACTAAATCAAAACAAAATAACAGAAATAGAAAACAGAAATAAATAAAAGAGGGGAAGGCCACTGGGCCACTTACCTGGACTACCTGGCCCATCTCCAGCTGGCGGCCCAGCCCACCACCGCTGCCTCTTGTCGTCTCCCTCCTCGGACAGAAGGACGGGGGCGTGTGCCCGACGCTCGCCGGCACGCGCGCGCGCCACCTCCACCCTGCCTGGCCACCTCCTGCTTCCCGACCCCCCCTAGACGAGCGCCACGCCTCCCTTGGAACCCCTCTCGCTCACTCTCTCGTCCCCATTCTCTCCTCTGGCTCCCTCTCACTTCCACCGAGCGGAGCTCGTCCCCGCCATACGCCGTAGACGCAGCCCCCGTGCTCCCCTCACCCTTCCGCCGAGTCCAAAAGCACCCCCGAAGCCTCCTCGTCCTCCCAATCGAGCTAGAAGACGCCGGGAGGCCCTGTTGCGACGCCGTCGTGGTCATCTTCAACCTCGGGCACCCGAGCTCCTCGCCGTCGATTCGTGCCGTCAAGGTCGTCCCCGAGCCCGCTAGCCATCCCTACGGCACCGCTGTGAGCTCCTGATCTTTTCCCCCTTAACCACGCCGTCGATTTTGCCCCGTAGCTGCTGCCCCGCGAGCACCCGAAGCTCGCCGCCGCTGAGCCTCGACGCCGTCGTGGCTAGAGCCACGGTAGCTCGAAGCCGAGCACGCTGCTATGCTCAGCACGCTTCCAGGAGCCGGGCACGCCCACCCATTCGACCTACCATGCCCCCTAGCGCCAACCCCGACCTTGCCCGAACTCCGGCCGCCGCTGAGGTCGACGCCGTGCTCAGCTCCGGCCACCTCGCGGCCTCCCGTCCGTTCCTTTGGATGCGGACGAGCACGAGCTCCTCCCTAGTGCCCCCAGCGCGCCAAACCATCGCCTGTAGCGAAATCCCGACGCGGACGCCGTCGCGATCTGAGGTCGCCGGCGGCTAAACGCCGGTAGCCGACGTGGCCGTCATTAGCGGTTAATTAACCCACTAACCAACCCCTCTAGAGCCACTGCCATGTGGGCCCTAGTGCCTAATTAGTTAGTTAACTACCCTGTTAGATTAGCACCGGTCTCAGGAGGGCCCCACCTGTCATTTTGACTTTGCCACGTCACCGTTGACCTGGACCCACACGTCAGCCACAGAAACCAACTAGGGTCACTGACCAGTGGACCCCACTGGTCGGGTTTGACCTAGACCATGCCTTTGACTTGCTGACGTCATGCTGACGCAAGGCTGACGCAGTAACTCTTTTCTGGATTTAATTTTATATAGAAAATTCCAGAAAATTGCCTAAACTTCAAAAATTCATAGAAATTCAACCATAACTCCAAATGAGACAAATTATATATGAAAAATTATCAGAAAAATTCAATCTATCCATCTGTAATGGTTTCATGCATGACAAAACAAGTTTACCCTACTGTTTAAGCAGAATAAGAAAATGCCCTATAAATGAAATAATTAATGAGCTAATATTTGAATCTTGGATTCAAATGAGTTCACCCCTTTCTGTTTTAGCTTGCATTAGGCCAAAACACATTCATATTGCCATGTCATAGCATGCATCATATTGTTGCATATCGTCATGTGTTGATTGTGCTCGGTTGTGTTCTTCGTGGTAGGTTCTGCCTCCGAGGATATTCATGAGTATCCAACTGAAGGACAGTATCCCGTTACCACTCCATCAGGCAAGCAACCATTGATCATTCCGATACAACCCATGTTCTCGCTCCTGCTCTTGTTTACTGCATTAAGACAACACGATTCAAACTGCTGTGTGCTACGGTAGTTGAACCCTTATCCTCTGCATGACCTGTCATTGCCACAGTAACTAGATGAAACCTACTAGCATGTGTAGGAGTTGAATGAGCCATGTTTTGTGATTCCTACCTTGCTATGCCTGCTATGCTTAGAGTTGTGTCAGGTCTGGTTCATCTGGGTGATGGGCTAGAGTGAAATGCTTGTGTCAGTAATATGTGGGATGTGTTGAACATGTTTTGGTAAAGGTATCGATGAGAGGCCATGTAGGAGTACATGGTGGGTTGTTTCATTGAGGCCGCCCCTAAGAACTGAGATCTGTATGTGTGATCTAAGATTCAGCTACTACCGTGCATTGGGATCCTTAATTGACCCTCTCGGCTTCTTAGCCACCCTAGTACCCTGTCCAGGAGTTGCAAATAGTTTCTGGTGTTTGTAGGATATGTGTTGGCGGCCGTGCGTAGCGCTGACCCTAGGGGTGGGCTATGTTGCGGTAGATACACCGTGGCACGGTGTACCGAGTCACCCGTTTGGTGTCTCGGGAACCCTGTTCACATCGTTCGGGGCCGTATGTGGAAACCTCGGCCGGACTCCCTGCGGATGGAACCTGGATAGGCGATAACCTGGACTAGGGGCTTAGGTGTTTAGGTAGGCCGTGGCCGACACCCTCGCTGGGCTTCCGCTTGAAGGTTGCCGAGTACATGTCGTGTAGACGGCGGTAAGCGGTGAAAGCGTGTATGACGAAGTACACCCCTGCAGGGTATAAAACTATTTGAATAGCCGCGTCCGCGGTAAAGGACTACTTGGTTGCCTATACGGTTCATAGACAAGTTAATGGATACTACTAAAAGACTCGAGATAAGTGTGAGTACCGAGGATGGCCCTCTCGCAGGATACGAGGGAGGATCCACGGTGGAGTATTGTGTTGGTGAGTAGTGGACTCGTGTGCGAAAACTATTTTACTAAAAGGTTCCATAGGATAGCTGAGCCAAGATTCAAAGCTGGCTTGCTGCATAAACCCCACCACCTTCTTGAGAATGAGCATGTATAGTAGGTTCTGATGTAAGACTTGCTGAGTACCTTTGTACTCATGTTTGCTTATTTATTGTTTTCAGACGACAACACTACCCCCTCCGATGGGTTTTACGTAGACCTTGATGTCGACGAGTGACTAGCCACCCAGGTGGTGATCCAGGCCATGGAGGGCCCTATGTAGATAGACAGGCTTCGAGAAGCCTTCTTTATTTCTAGAGTCTGTACTCAGACTAGTTGCTTCCGCATGTGCTTGTATGACTGTATGACTTGAGTGTCGGGTCATGTGACCCCTATCTATATGAATATGTTATGTATGGCTCCCTGGAGCCTTTAAATAAAGTACTGAGTTGTAGAGTTTTGTTGTGATGCCATGTTGTATGTACTCATATCGGGCATATTGTGTGTATGATTGAAATGCTTGGTATGGGTGGGATCCGACAATCTAGTTGTTTGTCCTTCGCAGCCTTTCTTATGGGGAAATGTAGTCTAGTGTTCCTCGAGCCATAGTAGTCCGCTACAGCCCGGTTCACCGGAGTCCTGCTAGCCCAGCACTACTGTTCAGGACACCTGACTGGCCGGCATGTGTTTCACTTCGTCCCTATGTCTGTCCCTTCGGGGAAATGTCACGCGGTGATCTCCGGAGTCCTGTCTAGCCTGCTACAGCCCGGGATCCCCGGAGTCCTGTTAGCCCAGTGCTACAGCCCGGAATCACTCGTTGATGACCGACATGTTCGATGTGATTCATGTATGCCTGTCTCCATAGGTCTGTGCCGCTTTGGGTTCACGACTAGCCATGTCGGCCCGGGTTCTCGGTCATATGGATGCTAGCGACATTGTCATATACGCGAGCCAAAAGGCGCAAACGGTCCCGGGCCATGGTAAGGCGACACCCGTGGGATATCGTGCGTGAGGCCACAAAGTGATATGAGGTGTTACCGGCTAGATCGATGTGGCCTAGAATCGGGGTCCTGACAACTGCGTAAATGAAGTCCTTGTGTTCAATGGCATCAGAGAACCATGGAGGATGTATGATCCTGCGATGGACATGCAGATTTATCCACTTACCGCAGTGACCTGTCAGATAGGCGAGACCGCGGTTGAAGAATGCAATTAGCCTGAAGTCTTTATAATTCGCGGATCTTGTGGGCACTTGGCAGATTACAACCTTGAGCAAATCAAACTTGGTATCATGTTGGCTACTGTAAGATTCCGAGTATTCTGGGCCGCGGTGCCAAAGCAGTGCAGTGTTAATCGAAGGAAGGGGGATCAATCGCCGGGTGTAGATCTCCATGAGCATCCAGCTGCCGCGACCGTCGACGAGCACCATCCAAGACGTGTTCATGCCGACCCGGTACATACCGTTAATGTAGTTGAGGCTGACGGGGATCGGATCACAGTCAAGGGGGTTGATGCTCGCCACCCTACGATCATTATGCTACGTGACATGCCGTTTCTGAAGATCAGGCGGCATCAGCAAGCAAGGAGCTGGCTTAAAAAGCTCCGGCCTAAGGGCTTTGAGTAAACGGTACAGCCCCGACGAGCACGCGGCGAGCGGCATGGTACTGAGATTGTCCACACGCGAAACAATGAGCTTGATTACCTCTGTGGGGAGTGAATTCCAGCCACTCTTTCGGCGGACGCTGCTCGGTTCTACCATTGTTAGTGCTTGGGTTTCGGACGAGGGGGGGAGGCGCCTTAGCGGCGATGGAAGATTGGACGAGATTATGTGCGGACAAAGATGGAGAAGCGAATATGTGCTACGGGAAGTGGACAGGTGATGATGACTACAGCACGCCGCTTGACTTACGAGACACATACCAGCAGCGTAGGGTCATGTCGATGCCAGACAACATGCTTGAGTGATCACAGTACTGGTACACCCTACAATGCTATGCCCTAACTTGCTTGAGTAGAGTAGTAGAGTAGGACTCTGCTCTACTACTAGCACCGGAGGAGTAGTATATTCTAATCTAAAATAGTTACAAACTTCAATGCCTGAGCGTGGAACGACTACGAACCATGCTCAAAGACCGTGTCTACGTGGTGTTTGGACATGGGCGACAACCTCAACGCCAACGGTATTGCTCCCGTTGCACCGTATGTGTTTCTGTCCTTCCTGTTCGAAATCGTGGTAGAATTCTGTCACATCCCTAGTTCTGGTATGACCTAGGCTAGCCCTTCATGCTTGCATCATGTTTAAACTCCATTTAAATTTGAAATGGGGATTTGTGAAACCCTCATAAATCATTTTTGAAAATGACCCACATAAAAATTTCTCCAAAAGGGTCCAAGAAAATGTTCATGTCTCTCTCTGAAAATATTGGTGAGAGGTAAAATTCAAACCAATATCTTCAGGAGCTCATAAATATTTATTTTGGCCATTTGGAATTAATGCATAATTATTTGCATTGGATTTATATTTGTTATATATTCAAATATACTCCAATAATTCTGATTTTTTACTGTGGGGCTTTGGAATAATCCAATTAGTTCCTACAATAATTTTCAGAACAATATAAGAATGATTTGGTATTTTTATCAAATCAAAACAAATTTCAGAAAATAGAAAACAAAAACAAATAGGAAAAAAATGGGGGAGCAACTTAACTGGGCTTACCTGGCCGGTCCAGTGGACTGCCAGCCCACGAGGCCCAGGCGCCAGTCGCCCCTAACCTCCTGCCAGTAGGCAGGAGGGCGTGTGGCCATGGCGCGCACACACACGCTTGGCCAGCTCCTGCTTGCCGCTGCCGTTAGAGGCCGCTGCGAGCGCCACGCACCACCCCGACTCCTTCACTCTCTCCCCGTGCCCTCCCCTTTCCTCTGTCTCTCTCCCTCGCCCTCCCCCTCACGCGGCCAAGCGCTGCTATCGCCGCCGTTCGCCATTGCCGCGGCCACCGCCTCACCCTCGCCCTCTCTTCGAGTCCTGGAGCTCCGCCTCCTCCCTCTGAAGCTCTCCTCCGAGCCATGCAAGCCGGGATGCCCCGTGGAGCCGTCATCACCGTCTTCTCCACCCCCGGCCGCCCAAGATCGTCGGCGCCCATCCGTCGTGTCCGACGTGTCCCCGAGCCCGCTTACCATCCCTGCAGCTCTGCGGTGAGCCGTTGACCCGGTTCCCCCTTGCCCCGTCGTCCCTCGCGTCCTCTAGCGCTAGCGCCGCCGTGACCGAAGCTCGCCGCCGCACAGCCATGTCGCCGCCGTCGTCTCGGCCCGCCTCCACCCAAACCGAGCACCCCATCGTGCTCCTAGTGCCACGAGGGTGCCGCGGAACCCCCCTTGGGTGGCCTCCCCGTGCCCCGCAGCCCGTTTACGCCTGGAGCCGAACTCCGGCCGCCGCCTCTAGCCTGATTCCGGTGAGCTCCGGCCATCCCTGCCTCTGCCACTTGCCCCAAAAGACGCGGACAAGCTCTGGCTCCTCGCTCGTGGCCTCCGCCGCCCAAATGGTCACCGGAGGACCAAATCTGAGGCCCTCCGCCGCGTTCTGCCTCACCGGCGGCTAAACGCCGACAGGCTGACCGTGTTTGACCCCCCAGTTGACCGGTTTAACCCATATGGGTCATTGACATGTGGGGCCCGGTCCTGTTAATTTTTAGTTAGGATTAGTTTAACAACTAATTAATCCCTGATTAACTAACTGGGTCACTGACGCGTGGGCCCAAACCCATTAGCTAAATAAGTTTAGGTTTAATTTAATTTAGGATTAGCCACAGACACTGACGTGTGGACCCCACACGTCAGGTTTGACCTGGTCAGCCGCCTTTGACTTGCTGACGCAATGCTGTTGTCATGCTGACGCAATATATCTTTTCTGGAATTAAAATAAATCAGGAAATTCCAGAAATTGATATAAACTTCAAAAAATCATAGAAATTCAACCGTAGCTCAGATTGAAATAATTTATATATGAAAAATTATCAAAAAAATTCAATCTATCCATCCGTACCATTTCCATGCATGACAAACCAACCTATACATGTTGTATATGTGAAAACACACTTATGGCATATTTAAGAGCTTATTTTGGAGTTACATTTGAATCTTTAGTTCAAATGGACTTTAACCAAATGAATGCTAGTCGCATTAGCTCAAACAACATCACATCTTTATGCCATGTTCATGCATCATATTGTTGCATATGCTTGTGTATTGATTGTCGACACTGTTCCTTCTCGATAGGTCCTACTCCAGAGACCGTTCCAGAGTATCTGTCTGAGGAGCATTGCCTTCCTTGTTGTTCTACCACGCAAGCAAACCCCCCCTTGTTCATTTTGTTACAATCCCACTCTCTCGCTCCTGCTCTCTTTTATTGCATTAGGACAACAACGATTCAACTGCTACTTTATGCTGCGGTAGTTGAACCCATTCCTCTGCATGACCTGTCATTGCCACAGTAAATAGTTAAAACCCACTAGCATGTGTAGGAGTTGTTTGAGCCTTGTTGTGTTCCTACCATGCCATTCCTGCTATTTCTTAGAGTTGTGTCAGGTCTAATTCATCGGGAATGAATTGGAGTGTTATGATATGTTCTGGTGCTGAGAGTTAAGCGTGTGAACATGATTTGGTAAAGGTAGCGGTGAGAGGCCATGTAGGAGTACATGGTGGGTTGTCTCATTGGGACCGTCCTTAAGAACTGAGTTCTGTGTAAGTTGTCCAATGACTAGCTACTACCACACATTGGGCTCCGGGCGCTCCAATCTCTCTCGACTTATTAACCGCCTTGAGCTCTGTCTAGGAGTTGCAAATAGTTTCTGGTGTTTGTAGGTAGTGCTATTTTTCTACCGAGTGGCACCCGGCAAGGTGCGCTCGGGATAGACTAGGCACACGTGGCCCGGTGTACCGAGTGGCACCCGGATGGTGGGCTCGGGAACCCTGTACACATTGTTTGGGGCCGTGAGCGAAACCTCGGCCGGATCTCCTTGCGGATGGAACCCGAATAGGCGATAAACCTGGACTAGAGTCTTGCGTGGTTAGTCAGGTCATGGCCGACACCCTCGCCAGGCTTCCGCATGAAGGTTGCCGAGATACATGACGTGTATATGGTGATAAGTGGTGAGAGCGTGTGTGATGAAGTACACCCCTGCAGGGTTATCATGATCTATTCGAATAGCCGTGTCCTCGGTTATGGACTTCTTGGGTGCTTACGTGGTACATAGACAACTTAAAGTGGATACTCTAAAATGCTCAAGACAAGTGTGAGTGCTATGGATAGCCTTCTCGTAGGGAGACGAGGATGAATCCTTAGTGGTGTATTGATGTGGTGATTAGTGGACTCGTGTGCGCTGCCTCATCTCAAAGAAGTTTCTCGTTGTCGTAGAACAGGATAGCCACTGAGTCAAAGCTGGCTTGCTGCAACTAAACCCCACATTACCTTCTTGATACTAATGCATATATGATAGGATCTGATTGTAAGTCTTGCTGAGTACCTTTGTACTCACGTTTGCTTTATTTATGTTTTGCAGATGAGACATCTGTCTTACTAGTAGTTCCGCTTGGACTTCGACGAGTAGCTTGTTACCTCAGCTACGATCTTGTACCCTTGGGAGGGTCTTGTAGATAGTCAGGCTGCTCGTCCTTTTTCTTTTGTAGTTGTCTGTACTCAGACATGTAATGCTTCCACTTGTTGCTTGTATGCTCTGAATGATGGGTCATGCGACCCTTGCTTGTATTTAATGCTATGTGGCTCTTTTGGGCCTTTGTCTATATGAGTTTGCGTTATGTTGTGATGCCATATTGTACAACACATACTTGCATGTTATGCGTACGTGTAACGTGTATTGCTATGTGTGGGATCCGACAATCTAGTTGTTTACCCTTGGCAGCCTATCATATGGGGAAATGTAGTCTAGTGCTTTCTGAGCGATAGTAGTCCGCTACAGCCCGGTTCACCGGAGTCGTGCTAGCCCAGCACTACTGCTCAGGACGCTTGACTGGCCGGCATGTGTTTCACTTCATTCCTGTGTCTGTCCCCTCGGGGAAATGTCACGCGGTGACATCTGGAGTCCTGTTAGCCCAGTGCTACAGCCCGGATTCACACGTTGATGACCGACATGCTCGATGTGATTCATGTATGCCTGTCCTCATGAGTTAGTGCCGCTTTGGGTTCACGACTAGCCATGTCGGCCCGGGTTCTCTGTCATATGGATGCTAGCGACACTATCATATACGTGAGCCGAAAGGCGCAAACGGTCCCGGGCCATGGTAAGGCGACACCCGTGGGGATACCGTGCGTGAGGCCGCAAAGTGATATGAGGTGTTACATGCTAGATTGGTGTGACTTAGGATCGGGGTCCCGACAAATTCATATTTCTACTCTGTATCCTACTACTACGCTAGTCCACATGATTAGTTGCGAACGACGACTTCTTCTCCGACCTCGGCAACCTCATCCTCGACGACATGGGCGACAACGTCAACGCCGGCAACCAGTGAGATACACGGTGTAGGAAGCGGTTTGGGAATTTGCATGCCTTTCCAACCAGTGAGATACTCCATACAAAGTACGACAAAGAAATAACCACAGAGAAGGAAGCTAAAAGTAAACAATCAAACGAGCATTTTTGCATTTGTTTTGCATTGAATCGTTTCACAAGCTTGACTAGTGTTGTTTTTCTACTTTTACAAAAACCGCATCGTAATGTTAAAACGTGCATTTGCACGTACATAAGTAACAGTAGTACTCCCTCCGTCTAGGTGTATAAGTCTTCCCTCCTTGGTCACGGTGCACAACCGAAGATGACTTATTGACCTGGACGGAGGGAGTAGCACAGTCTGCAAGCATATATCGAGAGAGACGTGTAGTGCGATAGTATATAGTAAAGTTTGTGCTATATGCACATACTTGCAAAATGCGTACGAATACAAAAGGTTTCCAAACTTTCCCTTTTACATACTTAATTAAGGACGCTAAAAATTCCTGAATGTTCGGGATTTATCATTTGCGTCCCAAAACTAATGAGATCACCTTACGAAACAAAAATTATACTCCTCCTAAAAGCCACGGAGCTCGCAGGAGCGCTTGCGGCGCGCCACGAGTGCCCTGGTGCGCGGCCGTTTCCCAGCGCGCTGACACAACACCTCTTCCTCAGCCTCGCAACTCGCGAGGTGCTGATTGGCGGCTTGCCGGCGGGCGAGCACGATCTCACCGGTGTGATGATCCGGTGCCAACAGGTACTCCTTGTTGGAAGTGTGCACCCGGTCCACGTGCCGCCAAGCGTAGATGAGGCGCTTGGGCCCGACTGCACTCAGGGCGTCGGCACGGGCGTCCTCTACCACCCTCACGGCCCTTGCACGAGCCTTCTACCAAAGAGCCAATTGCCTAACTCTCTCGGATGCGACATAGGCCTCCCAGGCAGCTTGTTCCCCGGTACAGTAGATAGTTAGAGAACCTTGCCCGCTATGCTACAGAAGAAGTGTCCACAGACGCCAAGAAGCAGGCTAGGTTCCGGAAGGGTCTCAACCCCAAGTTGCGTCGTTATCTCCACTTGCACCATTGCAATACATTCCAGGCTCTTGTGAACAAGGCCATTAATGCGGAGACAGCTCAGCTCACTTACGAGGAGTCTCGTAAGCACACCCGTGATTTGGTTTCTTCCTCCGGTTCTACTTCGCACAAGCGCCGGATTTGGGTTCCGAACTCCGCTCTTCCACCCGGATATTCACCGAGGCCATTTTATGTGGCGCCTCACCCAATTCAACTGTATGCTCCACCCAAACCTATTGGTAGACCGCTTGTCAATGCGGGTCCACGTCCTACTTCAGGGACTTGTTTCACATGCGGAGAGCCAGGACACTATGCACGTGACTGCTCTCAAACCAACTATGCTCCACCCCAGCCTGAGAAGTCTGTTGGCCGTGATAAGCCATCACACAAGATGATTAGTGTCAAGTCAGCTCCCACTGAACGTGGATGTGTGCATCACGTCTCAGCTAAAGACATTCATGATGATCCGGATGTCGTTCTTGGTACCCTCCTTGTCAATTGCCATCCAGCTTCGGTTCTGTTCGATACCGGAGCATCTCACTCCTTCATCTCTGAAGGCTATGCTCGTTTGCACGACATGTCATTTTGTGATATGCCAACTCCACTTGAAATCCAAACTCCAGGGTCTAGATGGCAAACTACCAGAATAAGCCATGGTAATGAAATCCTTGTTGACAAGCTTGTATTCCTTGCATCACTTATAGCCCTCAAGTCTTCAGATATTAACATCATCTTGGGTATGGACTGGATGAAAGCTCATTATGCCAAGATTGATTATTACACCAGGTCTGTTCAGCTCATACATCCATCTGGCAAGATAGTCACCGTCTCCACTAGAGTTGCAAAGTGTCAGCTCTATTCTCTTAATGCCAACCCTCTTCCTGACCTTGAAGATATCTCGGTAGTCTGTGACTTTCCGGATGTTTTTCCAGAGGAACTGCCAGGTATTCCACCTGACAGAGATGTAGAATTTGTCATAGATCTTATCCCATGAACCGCTCCAATCTCTAGGAGACCTTATAAGATGGCACCCTTAGAGCTAGCCGAGCTTAAGAAACAACTTGATGAGTCCTTGCAAAAGGGTTTCATCCGTCCTAGTTCTTCTCCCTGGGCTGGCCCCGTTCTCTTCGTCAAGAAGAAGGATGGTACGGACCGGATGGTTGTAGATTATCGTCCCGTTAATTTGGTCACGATAAAGAACAAGTATCCGCTCCCCAGGATCAACGACCTGTATGATCAGCTCGCTGGATCCTCAGTCTTTTCCAGGATGGATTTGAGGTTAGGCTACCACCAAATCAAGATCAGAAATGGGGACATTCCTAAGACGGCTTTTGTCACTCGTTATGGCCAGTATGAGTATACCGTCATATCCTTTGGACTAACCAACGCTCCAGCTACATTCTCCCGCTTGATGAACTCGATCTTCATGGAGTACTTAGATAAGTTCGTCGTGGTTTACCTCGATGATATTCTTATTTACTCGAAGAACAAGGAAGATCATGCTGAACATCTTAGACTTGTGCTAGAAAAACTCAGAGAGCACCGCCTTTATGCCAAGTTCTCCAAGTGCGAATTTTGGTTGCCAGAAGTGACCTATCTCGGCCACGTAATCTCTGGTAAGGGCATTGCTGTCAATCCCGAAAGAGTTCAGGCCGTTCTTGATTGGACTCCGCCTGAAATAGTTAAGCAAGTTAGGAGTTTCCTTGGTCTAGCCAGTTATTGTCGCCGCTTCGTTGAAAACTTCTCTAAAGTGGCCAAACCTCTCACGGAACTTCTCAAGAAAGATAAAAAGTTTGAGTGGTCCCCACAGTGTGAGCACAGTTTTCAGGAACTAAAAAGACGTCTGACTTCTGCTCCCATACTTGTGCCACCGGACTTCACTAACGACTTTGTTATCTATTGTGATGCCTCACGACAGGGACTAGGTTGCATTCTTATGCAAGATTGTCATGTGATTGCCTATGCATCTCGACAGTTGCATCCACATGAGGAGAATTATCCTACACATGATCTAGAGCTTGCAGCCGTAGTCTATGCACTTAAGACCTGGCGACATTATCTTCTTGGTAAACGTTGCGAGATTTACACCGATCACCAGAGTCTCAAGTATATCTTCACCCAACCAGATTTGAACCTTAGGCAAAGACGTTGGTTGGAGTTGATCTCAGATTATGACTTAGGGATTACCTACACCCCAGGCAAGGGGAATGTTATGGCTGATGCACTAAGTCGTAAGTCCTATTGCAACAATCTCATGTTGCAGCAGGGCCAACCACTTCTCCATGAGGAATTATGCAAACTTAACCTTCACCTTGCTCCTCACGGATTCCTTTCTACCTTGGTGGCGAAACCTACTCTTGTGGATCAAATCATCTCTGCTCAGAAGCAGGATATGGGAATTTCTCGGATCAAGAGAAACATTAACAAGGGAGTTGGTGGTAGTTTCTCTATAGATGATCGTGGTGTTGTTTTCTTTGAGAGTCGCTTGGTGGTTCCCAAGAATCAACATCTTCGACAATTAATCCTTAAGGAGGCGCATGAATATCCTCTCATGATTCATCCCGGTAGTACTAAGATGTATCAGGACCTACGCCAGAGGTTCTGGTGGACTAGGATGAAGAGAGAAATTGCTCAGTTTATTGCTAACTGTGACGTTTGTCGTCGCGTAAAGGCAGAGCATCAGAGACCTGCTGGCACCCTTCAACCTTTAGCTATTCCTGAGTGGAAATGGGATAAAGTTGGTATGGACTTCATCACCGGTTTTCCCAGGACCAAGAAAGGGAATAACGCTATCTTCGTAGTCATTGATCGTCTTTCCAAAGTGGCTCACTTCCTACCTGTTCGAGAGAGTATCACTGCTAGTCAGCTCGCTGACTTATATATTTCTCGAATAGTGTCACTTCATGGTGTTCCACTAGAGATCAATTCAGACCGTGGTAGTCTTTTCACTTCTCATTTTTGGGAGAGTTTCCAAACTGCCATGGGCACCCATCTTTCTTTCAGTACCGCTTTCCACCCTCAATCAAGTGGTCAGGTGGAAAGGGTCAACCAGATTCTTGAAGACATGCTTAGAGCTTGTGTTATCTCATTTGGTATGGATTGGGAGAAGTGTCTTCCTTTTACCGAGTTTGCTTATAACAATAGCTATCAATCCAGCCTCAAGAAAGCTCCTTTTGAGGTTCTGTATGGACGAAGATGTCGAACACCTTTGAACTGGTCAGAAACCGGTGAAAGACAATTCTTTGGACCAGATGTGATCCAGGAGGCAGAAGAGCAAGTTCGCATCATTCGTGAGAATTTGAAAACAGCCCAATCTTGTCAAAAGAGCCAGTATGACCGTAGTCATAAGGAAGTGGCTTATGAAGTTGGCGATAAGGCTTATCTTCGGGTTACTCCTCTAAAGGGTACCCATCGATTCAGTATCAAGGGAAAGTTGTCTCCTCGTTACATTGGTCCCTTTCTCATTCTCGCTAAACGAGGAGAGGTTGCCTACCAGTTGGAACTACCGCCACAACTTTCTCGAGTTCATGATGTCTTCCACGTCTCTCAACTCAGGCGTTGCTTCTCGGATCCCATCCGTGAAGTGGACCATGAAATGCTTGATCTCCAAGATAACCTCACCTATCGAGAGTACCCTGTATGCATCCTTGATCAAGCAGAGCGTGTCACCCGACGTCATAACATCAAGTTTCTCAAGGTTCAGTGGTCTCATCATTCCGAGAGAGAAGCTACTTGGGAGCATGAAGATCGTCTTCGACTTGAGTACCCCACTTTCTTCCCACCGACTCCTGAATCTCGGGACGAGATTTCTTTGAGTGGGGGCGAGTTGTCACATCCCTAGTTCTGGTATGACCTAGGCTAGCCCTTCATGCTTGCATCATGTTTAAACTCCATTTAAATTTGAAATGGGGATTTGTGAAACCATCAGAAATCATTTTTGAAAATGACCCACATAAAAATTTCTCCGAAAGGGTCCAAGAAAATGTTCATGTCTCTCTCTGAAAATATTGGTGAGAGGTAAAATTCTAACCAATATCTTCAGGAGCTCATAAATATTTATTTTGGCCATTTGGAATTAATGCATAATTATTTGCATTGGATTTATATTTGTTATATATTCAAATATACTCCAATAACTCCGATTTTTTACCGTGGGGCTTTGGAATAATCCAATTAGTTCCTACAATAATTTTCAGAACAATATAAGAATGATTTGGTATTTTTATCAAATCAAAACAAATGTCAGAAAATAGAAAACAAAAACAAATAGGAAAAAAGGGGGAGCAACTTAACTGGGCTTACCTGGCCGGTCCAGTGGACTGCCAGCCCACGAGGCCCACGCGCCAGTCACCCCTAACCTCCTGCTAGTAGGCAGGAGGGCATGTGGCCATGGCGCGCACACACGCGCTCGGCCAGCTCCAGCTTGCTGCTGCCACTGGAGGCCGCTGCGAGCGCCACGCACCACCCCGACTCCTTCACTCTCTCCCCGTGCCCTCCCCTTTCCTCTGTCTCTCTCCCTTGCCCTCCCCCTCACGCGGCCGAGCGCTGCTCTCGCCCCCGTTCTCCATTGTCGCGGCCACCGCCTCCCCCTCGCCCTCTCTTCGAGTCCAGGAGCTCCGCCTCCTCCCTCTGAAGCTCTCCGCCGAGCCACGCAAGCCGGGACGCCCCGTGGAGCCGTCATCGCCGTCTTCTCCACCCCCGGCCGCCCGAGATCGCCGGCGCCCGTCCGTCGTCTCCGACGTGTCCCCGAGCCCGCTTACCATCCCTGTAGCTCCGCGATGAGCCGTTGACCCGGTTCCCCCTTGCCCCGTCGTCCCTCGCATCCTCTAGCGCTAGCGCCGCCGTGACCGAAGCTCGCCGCCACACAGCCATGTCGCCGCCGTCATCTCGGTCCGCCTCCGCCCAAACCGAGCACCCCATCGTGCTCCTAGTGGCACGAGGGTGCCGCGGAACCCCCCTTGGGTGGCCTCCCCGTGCCCCGCAGCCAGTTTACGCCTGGAGCCGAACTCCGGCCGCCGCCTCGAGCTTGATTCCGGTGAGCTCCGGCCGTCCCTGCCTCTGCCACTTGCCCAGAAGACGCGGACGAGCTCTGGCTCCTCGCTCGTGGCCTCCGCCACCCAAATGGTCACCGGAGGACCAAATCCGAGGCCCTCTGTCGCGTTCTGCCTCGCCGGCGGGCTGACCGTGTTTGACCCCCCAGTTGACCAGTTTAACATGTATGGGTCATTGACATGTGGGGCCCGGTCCTGTTAATTTTTAGTTAGGATTAGTTTAACAACTAATTAATCCATGATTAACTAACTGGGTCACTGACGCGTGGGCCCAAACCCATTAGCTAAATAAGTTTAGGTTTAATTTAATTTAGGATTAGCCACAGACACTGACGTGTGGACCCCACACGTCAGGTTTGACCTGGTCAGCCGCCTTTGACCTGCTGACGCAATGCTGTTGTCATGCTGACGCAATATATCTTTTCTGGAATTAAAATAAATTAGGAAATTCCAGAAATTGATATAAACTTCAAAAAATCATAGAAATTCAACCGTAGCTCAGATTGAAATAATTTATATATGAAAAATTATCAGAAAAATTCAATCTATCCATCCGTACCATTTCCATGCATGACAAACCAGCCTATACATGCTGTATATGTGAAAACACACTTATGGCATATTTAAGAGCTTATTTTGGAGTTACATTTGAATCTTTAGTTCAAATGGACTTTAACCAAATGAATGCTAGTCACATTAGCTCAAACAACATCACATCTTTATGCCATGTTCATGCATCATATTGTTGCATATGCTTGTGTATTGATTGTCGACACCGTTCCTTCTCGATAGGTCCTGCTCCAGAGACCGTTCCAGAGTACCTGTCTGAGGAGCAGTGCCTTCCTTGTTGTTCTACAAGGCAAGCAAACCCCCCCCCCTGTTCATTTTGTTACAATCCCACTCTCTCGCTCCTGCTCTCTTTTATTGCATTAGGACAACAACGATTCAACTGCTACTTTATGCTACGGTAGTTGAACCCATTCCTCTGCATGACCTGTCATTGCCACAGTAAATAGTTAAAACCCACTAGCATGTGTAGGAGTTGTTTGAGCCTTGTTGTGTTCCTACCATGCCATGCCTGCTATTGCTTAGAGTTGTGTCAGGTCTGATTCATTGGGAATGAATTGGAGTGTTATGATATGTTCTGGTGCTGAGAGTTAAGCGTGTGAACACGATTTGGTAAAGGTAGCGGTGAGAGGCCATGTAGGAGTACATGGTGGGTTGTCTCATTGGGACCGTCCTTAAGAACTGAGTTCTGTGTAAGTTTTCCAATGACTAGCTACTACCACACATTGGGCTCCGGGCGCTCCAAGCTCTCTCGACTTATTAACCACCTTGAGCTCTACCCAGGAGTTGCAAATAGTTTCTGGTGTTTGTAGGTAGTGCTATTTTTGTACCGAGTGGCACCCGGAAGGGTGGGCTCGGGACAGACTAGGCACACGTGGCCCGGTGTACCGAGTGGCACCCGGATGGTGGGCTCGGGAACCCTGTACACATTGTTTGGGGCCATGAGCGAAACCTCGGCCGGATCTCCTTGCGGATGGAACCCGAATAGGCGATAAACCTGGACTAGAGTCTTGCGTGGTTAGTCAGGTCGTGGCCGACACCCTCGCCAGGCTTCCGCTTGAAGGTTGCCGAGATACATGACGTGTATATGGTGATAAGTGGTGAGAGCGTGTGTGATGAAGTACACCCCTGCAGGGTTATCATGATCTATTCGAATAGCCGTGTCCTCGGTTATGGACTTCTTGGATGCTTACGTGGTACATAGACAACTTAAAGTGGATACTCTAAAATGCTCAAGACAAGTGTGAGTGCTATGGATAGCCTTCTCGTAGGGAGACGAGGATGAATCCTTAGTGGTGTATTGATGTGGTGATTAGTGGACTCGTGTGCGCTGCCTCATCTCAAAGAAGTTTCTCGTTGTCGTAGAACAGGATAGCCACTGAGTCAAAGCTGGCTTGCTGCAACTAAACCCCACATTACCTTCTTGATACTAATGCATATATGATAGGATCTGATCGTAAGTCTTGCTGAGTACCTTTGTACTCACATTTGCTTTATTTATGTTTTGCAGATGAGACATCTGTCTTACTAGTAGTTCCGCTTGGACTTCGACGAGTAGCTTGTTACCTCAGCTACGATCTTGTACCCTTGGGAGGGTCTTGTAGATAGTCAGGCTTCTCGGCCTTTTTCTTTTGTAGTTGTCTGTACTCGGACATGTAATGCTTCCGCTTGTTGCTTGTATGCTTTGAATGATGGGTCATGCGACCCTTGCTTGTATTTAATGCTATGTGGCTCTTTTGGGCCTTTGTCTATATGAGTTTGCGTTATGTTGTGATGCCATATTGTACAACACATACTTGCATGTTATGCGTACGTGTAACGTGTATTGCTATGTGTGGGATCCGACAATCAAGTTGTTTACCCTTGGCAGCCTATCATATGGGGAAATGTAGTCTAGTGCTTTCTGAGCGATAGTAGTCCGCTACAGCCCGGTTCACCGGAGTCCTACTAGCCCAGCACTACTGCTCAGGACGCTTGACTGGCCGGCATGTGTTTCACTTCGTTCCTGTGTCTGTCCCCTCGGGGAAATGTCACGCAGTGACATCTATAGTCTTGTTAGCCCAGTGCTACAGCCCGGATTCACACGTTGATGACCGACATGCTCGATGTGATTCATGTATGCCTGTCCTCATGAGTTAGTGCCGCTTTGGGTTCACGACTAGCCATGTCGGCCCGGGTTCTCTGTCATATGGATGCTAGCGACACTATCATATACATGAGCCAAAAGGCGCAAACGGTCCCGGGCCATGGTAAGGCGACACCCGTGGGGATACCGTGCGTGAGGCCGCAAAGTGATATGAGGTGTTACATGCTAGATCGGTGTGACTTAGGATCGGGGTCCCGACAAATTCATATTTCTACTCTGTATCCTACTACTACGCTAGTCCACATGATTAGTTGCAAACGACGACTTCTTCTCCGACCTCGGCAACCTCATCCTCGACGACATGGGCGACAATATCAACGCCGGCAACCAGTGAGATACAGGGTGTAGGAAGCGGTTTGGGAATTTGCATGCCTTTCCAACCAGTGAGATACTCCATACAAAGTACGACATAGAAATAACCACAGAGAAGGAAGCTAAAAGTAAACAATCAAACGAGCATTTTTGCATTTGTTTTGCATTGAATCGTTTCACAAGCTTGACTAGTGTTGTTTTTCTACTTTTACAAAAACCGCATCGTAATGTTAAAACGTGCATTTGCACGTACATAAGTAACAGTAGTACTCCCTCCGTCTAGGTGTATAAGTCTTCCCTCCTTGGTCACGGTGCACAACCGAAGATGACTTATTGACCTGGACAGAGGGAGTAGCACAGTCTGCAAGCATATATCGAGAGAGACATGTAGTGCGATAGTATATAGTAAAGTTTGTGCTATATGCACATACTTGCAAAATGCGTACGAATACACAAGGTTTCCAAACTTTCCCTTTTACATACTTAATTAAGGACGCTAAAAATTCCTGAATGTTCGGGATTTATCATTTGCGTCCCAAAACTAATGAGATCGCCTTACGAAACAAAAATTATACCCCTCCTAAAAGCCACGGAGCTCGCAGGAGCGCTTGCGGCGCGCCACGAGTGCCCTGGTGCGCGGCCGTTTCCCAGCGCGCTGACACAACACCTCTTCCTCAGCCTCGCAACTCGCGAGGTGCTGATTGGCGGCTTGCTGGCGGGCGAGCGCGATCTCACCGGTGTGATGATCCGGCGCCAACAGGTACTCCTCCTCGTTGGAAGTGTGCACCCGGTCCACGTACCGCCAAGCGTAGATGAGGCGCTTGGGCCCGACTGCACTCAGGGCGTCGGCACGGGCGTCCTCCGCCACCCTCACGGCCCTCGCACGAGCCTTCTACCAAAGAGCCAATTGCCTGACTCTCTTGGATGCGACATAGGCCTCCCAAGCAGCTTGTTCCCCGGTGCGCTTCTCTTCCTCGGCGTTGTGGGGCTCGACGGGCGACGCGGCGTTCTCCTCGTGGAGGGGAGTCGACGCGTCGACCTCGACGCGTTGTGGCGACGAGCGGAACACCGACGCGTCCTCCTCGACTAGTGGCGGCGAGGAACGGAACGGCGATGCGTCGCGTAGCGGCGAGGAGCGGAACACCGACGCGTTCTCCTCGACTAGTGGTGGCGAGGAATGGAACGGCGACGCGTGACCGTCCGCGCAGTGCAGCGAGGGGCTCCTAGGGCTTGGGAGGGGCGATGCCATGGTGGTCGACGTGAGAGGGAGGGGGAGGAGATAGCGATGAATGTGAACATGAGGGGGAGGAGATAGTGATGTCGTGGGAGGCGCAATATTTATAGCGAGCAATGGCACACCTACGTAAGATATGGACTGAGCTGCACTGACTTAACTGCCGGTCCAGTTGCGTCACTGACATGTGGGCCAGACCCCTGTTGGGCCCATATGTCAGTGACCGAATGCACCTGCAGTTAAGTAACAGCTACGTGGGCATATTTGTTAGAGTAAATTACGGGGGAGCGAAGGGGTGGAATATTGCTGGTCACAACGGATTGGACGAGCGTGGGGGGAGGAGAGTCATGGATGCAGATTTTTTTCACATGGGGTTGAGTGGTGGGACAGCCGGAGGGAGAAGGAGAGTTTGGCGGGCATATTGTTTCCACACATGGAGAGGAAAAGATTTGGAGACAAACAGGCTTCCTGCAGGTATGGGGAACGGTGCATAATAAGTCATCTTGCATGCCGGGCTAGGTATAGTCTCAAGTCATTAAAAACAAACATGCCCCACACATGTTCATATTTCAAGGTGCACTAAATTATTGCATGTGATGATTAAGGCTGGCCATAATGGTGGTATCTTAGCTGGTATTAGGCTGGTCATAGTGGGAGTAACTTAGCGAGTAACATAGCACACTTCAAGATATTTTTGCTTATGTGGCAAGTAGTTAATGAGAAGTAGTAACATAATATGTTACTGTAACATAGTGCTTCCCAATACAAGATGAGTCTACAAGCTAATAAATGAAGCCATCTATGACACTACTACTATGTTACTTTGCACTATGAAGGTAGTAACTTAGACTAGTGTCATATGCATGACACTACTATAAGTTACTCCCCACTATGACCAGCCTCATGCACACGGGAATAGCAAACATGCTAATGTGGCAAAGAATTAAAGAAGAGAGGGGGGTTAGAGTAACTAGTGTTCATGCATGCATTGGTAAACACATTTTTTGTGGAGAACGACAACACTAGTTGAGTACTTTTGCAGACTTCAAAAACTATTCCACAATGTGTCAACATTCACAATGTCAAATCAATATTTTTACACTCATTATAAAACGTAGTTCTTATACTCATTATAATCATTAATTCCTCCGTCTAGGTGAGCAAGTCATCTTAGATTGTGCACTGTGACCAAGGAGGAGGGGAAAATGAGAGATCTTAATGTTTATTTGCTAATTAATAGCATTGCATGCAATGAACTAACCATTGCATGTCGTGTTTGGTAGTATCAAGTCATTAAAAGCATGCACACCCACATCTCCTATTTGTTGATATGTCAAGAAACAAGAAACGAGGTAGAAGTTAATGCACCGCGCCTAAGTGTTTTGGGAGTATTGTAGATATTGATATTTTTAGTATAAATTTGGTCGTGGGATTTCATTGATGCGTGTCAAAGCGTTGACAGGTTTGCTATGCGTGACCTGAAGATGAAAGCGTTGAGCATCTCAAAGTTGATCAACAATCTTCAATTGTCAAAGATTAGCTGTTCGGCCAATAAGGTGGCACAACAAGTCAAGACCATGCTACCAGTGCGAGCACAACAAGTCAAGACCATGCGTAAATTAATTATATTTTAGTCATTTTTTGTGTTCTAAAATGCCTGCCGGCTCACGGAAGGACATGTTGCTGGCACACACGCGGATTCAATGAAGGCAGGCGGGGCAGTCTTAAGCTGGTTGCATGCGGCGAGGAGGCGTGCTCAGCCGGGCCTGCAGCGAGTGCGGCCCTCTTGGCCGGCGCGCCGGTTCAATGCCTGCGCTATGAGAGGTCGCGTCCATGTCAGAGCAATCACTCCCTCTAGTCCTTTTTTGTTTGGGTATAACAAAATCTCATTTTCCATTCACATTTTACAAGTAAAGTTCGTGGACAAACCTTGACCGAAAGTACGATGGGGACTAGTAAACCAGAATGGAGGTAGTAGTTCTTTTAATCGAAGAAGGGTTTCCCCTTCCGATTTTCATCAAAGAAAACTAGCATCTAAATCTAAACCACAGTATTTGCCCTAGAACTACCAGGTTCAACATCTCGCAACATAAACCCATACAACCTCCATCGCAAAAAAAACAAACCATACAACCATACGCCAACGAGGTACGTAGTACTATGAATTCCATTTTCGCTCCATACCAATCGTTCTAAAAACTACTTACTACTTATAACGCGCCATTGACAATCGGAACTCTTAACCCTGCTAAAAAACGATATTTTAAACGTGGTTACTCGATCTGTGGCAACTGGGGAGCCACCGCACTCCAAGTCGTTCACCTGTGGTCCCAACCATCAACTCCTATGGATCAAATTATCACGCGAGCTGACTATTCCTACAAAGGTGCTCCACCACGTACCCGGTACCCGCGAATGCAGCAATCGTGCCCCTGGGGTTTTAGGTTTTATTTGTTAACGTCGCCTTCACGTAACACTCATGTGTGCGAGACAGCGAGAGGTCGACTGCGTGCGTGCGCCTCTTCTCTTCGTATATGTACTCCACCGATTGTCTGGTGTCCAAAAAATTATAATAACTACTAGCAATGTGTCAATGCGTTGCCACACGATCAAAGTAGATTAATCATTAATACATATTCACCGATTTGATAGAAAAAAGTCTAGCTTTGAAATACGTATATCACTAAAAATATGTTATGTTTCACTCAAATTATATTCCTTTGGCGTTTTTGATGAGATAAGGGAGGAATGTTGTTGGTTTCAAGATTCGAGAAGTGGTATATGTCTAATTTCTACTCTTACTAGCAAGATGCCCGTGCGTTGCATGGAACATCAAGATCTTGTGGGAGAAAAGGATGAACGAGGGAAGGCCTTATCTGCAAATGTGGTGAAGAGTGTGGGTAAATTGCCATATTTTCCTTCCTATCCGTCAGATATAAATCAGACGACCTACATTGTAGGATGGCAGGCCCACCATCATCACCAACTCTATTTTTTATCCCTACTCTTATAATAAGCATTGTCGGTGATGATCGTGTGCCTGCCATCCTGCAATATAGGCTGTCCGATCTATATCTGATGGATAGGAAGGAAACTATGGCAATTTTGCAAAAAGATACCCACACCCCTCTCCACATTTGCAAATAGGGCCTTCTCTCGTTCATCCTTTTCTCCCACAAGATAAACTACTCATACAAATGCATCTTGATGTTCCGTGCAACGCATGGGCATCTTGCTAGTTGTTGCAAAAAGCCCATGTGTGTGTGAGAGAGAGGGCGAGTGGAGGAGGACGGAGTGCATGTGTGACAAAGACACAAGGAGTGTGTGTGCGATAGGTATCGGCTTAAAATGAGGTGATAGTGTGTGTGTGTGTGTGTGTGTGTGCACAATCGAGAGGGCGTGTCTCAAGAAGGGAAGAAAAATCTACATAGATACAAGGAGCGGGAGAGAGACATGTATGCGATGGTGGAAGCACGAGTGTGCAGGTGTATAAACCTATCTAGAGGCTAGCTAGTCGATAAATGTTTGTGAGAGAAATACGAGTCAGGGTGCGAAAGCGAGAGTTTTGTGTGTGAGAGAGAGAGACGGTAGTCGGGAAGGGGAGTGGAAGCAGGAGTTGGGCGTGTGTGTCTGAGAGAGAGAGAGAGAGAGAGAGAGGAGAATGTAGTCGGGGTTGTCTGATCGGTAAACAAATGAATAAATGTCAGTCTGGGATGGAGACGAAAAGGAGACCGCAACAAATGTTGTGTCTACAGGAGAGATAGAGAGAGTAATTTTAGTGGTATGAGTCATATGTAGAGACATATAGGGTGTGTGAGAGAATCCAATAGAGAGAAAGACAAAGTGAAAGACGAGTGGAGACTGTGTGTTTGGCGGTGAAAAAGAAAGCTTAGGTACCTAGTGATACCAGAGAACAGTAGAGACGTGAGAAATAATGAAAACCGTGTAATTTATAATGATAGGGACAGTGTGACACTTCTCAAGGGAGACGTCGAGAGACCATGTTTGCGAGGATAGGAGCAACATGAAGTGAGCGTGTGGGTGAGCTGGAGAAAAGAGAGTGATAGCTACCTGAAGGAGCATGCATGCGAGAGAGATGGGCGTGAAAGGAGTGAACAAAAAAGGGATTCAAATATTTGAATTCGAGATGATTATACATGTAATCCATACTCGAACCAAAATTGATCTATCAAACATGCATACTCATATGAATTCACGCACATCTATGTTATTTAATATGTAGATATTACTGATCCATACATTTTAGTAGAACATAATTTGGTTAAATTTTTTCGAACTCAACCTTAAGATTTCGAGATCGTTGTATTTGTAAATCATATTATACATATAAAGGAGCAGAATTCTTTGTTGTGCTTTTGAAAGTATATATTAAAAATGATGTATATAGAATGTAATTCCAATTGAAAATGGATCCCGCCTGAAAAATAGAATACAAACAGGATTCGAATTGAGTTGGCACGGTAAACATGCACTCTGCAAAATTTGAACGAAGCGGGGAAAGTCGCAGTGACCGCCCGAAACCAAAATCTGCGAGATGGAAATCACTACTGCCTATCCCTGCCACGCAAAGCCTATATGCTGGATTTCTATACATTTCGATAGGGGTAGGTTTGTAATTTCACCCAAACGTGACATAACCGCCTCTCACCCAGATTCATACACGGTGGGCGCCAAAACATAGTGTGTCCTCGGCCGAAATAGACTCCCTCCCCGATTCATATTCATACACGGTGGGCGCCAAAAACAAACTCTCGTCGGCAAATATTCGGTGTATGCGAGATTACCGTCCTATCCCCAACCGACTAGTGTTCCTGTGATGTAGTAGAAATTTGAAATGGGGGCTAAGTTTGTAAATTTCCTCGCATTTGAGACAAGCGCGCCCTGAATACATGGTTCCTCCCTTCCTCTCTACCTCCCTTTTCCCCATTCGTACTCCGTGGGCGCCAAAACACCCTCTCCACCCACCCTCCTCTGTCCGCCGCCGTCCGCTACCCCATCCACCGCCGTCCTCCTCCACCATGCCGGAGCTGATACCCCGATGCCGCCGTCCATTACAAGAGATCGACCTCTCTCATCCACGGCTTCGGACCGGGATCCTTGCATCTCGTCCTCTCGCTTCATCCCCGCCGTCGTCCACCTTGCCGGCGCCGCTCCTATGACTGTCTCGTCCACTGCGCCCCGCCACCACCGTCTACCCTCCTAGATCTGCTTCCACGCTGCCGACAGCCATCGCTACCGCAGCAACGTCAAATTCTCAGCAGATGCATACACGGCGCCGCACTAGAGGCGGTACTCTTTCGTATCTGCTCAACTTATTTATCGCAGCAAGAAAATAGACCGCCACTGCTTTACTCTGATTTCTTGTCTTGGTTGCAAAGTTGCCTTTGTCCGGTTTGCACCTTCAGATCTGCCATGGCACGCTCAACACCATACTCGCAATGCTTATGGTTTCCCCCTTTTATATTCCACACTAGTTAAATCACAGTAGACTAAATTTCAAAATTGGGTCAGTCGATTTTTTAGAGCTCGCCGGAGTTCGACGGTGCGATCGAAGGGGCTCCGGTGGGGACAGTGGTTATGGGGGGCGGTGGTGGGGCCTCGTCGAACGAAGAAAACTTGACGCGGGTGGGGGTGGGGGTGGGGGTGGTGGAGGAACACAGGCGGTGGGGCCGGTGGTTCGGCCGGCAGCCCATGCGGTGTTCTGTATGGGAAGCACAGTATGTTCCTTGTCGGGAAGGGGAGCAGGGACATCTGCAGTCAACAACTGGTAGAGCTGGCCTGTACGTGATCGATAGGCTTTCAATTACTAGCGGCAATACAATACCGTAATTTCTAGCCAGTTCCACTTTCCTGATTTATATATCCTAGTTATGGTGTACCCCTGTTATGTACACTATGATTTGCCTAGTTGTTGTGTGCTCTTGTTATCATGGTTTGGCAATAAACTCTCTATATAGTATATTATGAACCTATCATCTGCCAGTTATCCTTACTTTTGGAGCCTATTTTTTGTGTACTTGTGCGAGATTATATAAATGCACGCACCATATTACAGCACACATGAGCTCTCTCATCAGAATCCAGTGATAGCACACAAGTGTTTATAGGGGCGCCCCTATATTAGAATATCATCTGCATTACAAAGATAATCTCACAACTATTTATGTTTTCATGGTTCTCAGATATTATATGCAATTATAGTGAATATCAGAATCCGCGCATCAGAAGAATATTGTGGAACACTGCAATGACTTACAAAATTGGCAGGAAGGCATTGATTGCCATTCTGGAAGCAATGAAACTCGTATGCTCCCCACCTGTTGATTCTTGTTCAGAATATCATCCTAATGACTATTCTAACCTCGAGGATTCAAAGGCAGATGGCATGTCCTGTTCACCCATCAAGGTGTCTGTTCTAATTTGGGAAGGTTTTATTGATTGCCATATCTTGCATATGTTGTCTTGCATTTCTTCTACTTTGTTGCACCGCCATCTGCTTAGTTTACTCATCATATATGTCGAGATGCCATGCCCATCCATTATCAATACATATTCCATCTGTCATCATATCATGTTTTTCCACTCAAATGCTGTTCTTGTGCATCAGACACCAAAAAGGAAGAGGGTGATTGCCGAACCTGAAGGAGCACCAGCAAAGTCCTTGAAAAACGTGGTGGTGCCGAAGAAATCAGACAGCACCCCACTTATATTGGTTGTACAACCAGTGACACAAAACGTAGGACCAACTCCAGCAGACTGTACCCATACTTCACTGGCCACACCACTAGCCCCACCACACAGGACCTGCACTCCAGCAAAAGGTATACCGATTTCATTTGCCATAGCAGCAGCTGTACCATAGAAAAATCCCACTCCAGCAAAAAGTACAGGAAGTCCACCGACCGAAGACCTATCCCAACTGCAGAGACGGCCAATTCCTGCAGATTGGAACCCCATTCCATTTATTCACAGTTTAAAAGACAATGCTTTCAATGTTGTTAGGGACTACGTGCATATATTCCCATCATGGTGTGAAGACAAACACCATTTTCACATCTTCCTTTCCAACTTACATGTAAGTGCTATTATTCATGGTTATTATTTTCCTGTTTTCTGCTGATTGAACACATCAATGATTTACATTACATTGTTGTAACTAGGCGAGGGTCAATCTGGATAGTCATGACGAGCAAAGCTTGCTTGTGCTTTTCAAGGAAGCATTGCAGCAGTATCGGTGTTACCTGAGGAAATCACACTTTGATGGCAAGTCTATAAACGAATTTCCGATGAAGTCTCCTGTGCTAAATTTAGAAGACATTGAATGGAAAAACCTTGTTATGCACTGGTCTCGTTCCTAGGATGAGGTACTGTCTATGAGATCACATGACAATTTGAACTTCTACTTTTCCGCATGTGCCTTACGGATCTTTTTTGCAGGAAATCTGCTCGAAGAAGAATTCCGGTTTGACAAGAACGACTGGATATCGCAAATATGTTGCCCGCTGCTTTGCTCTTGTTAGTACCTATTGTTGTGTATCACTGTACTTGCATACATACCTGGTTCATTATGTGACAACAGTATGCATGATAGCTTGCTTATCAATTGTTCGCTCCAAATTATCTGATCTGTATGAATGGTTACATTAGTGTACAATATATCCAATGCCAATGTTTTTTTAGCTCTGCATTGTTCTTGTAAGTACATGCTGTCCTTTATCAGTGTACTTATAATGACAGGTAGTTGTTCATGTACCATCACTCTGCAGCTTATTTTCCTTTGCCCTCCATTTTCTGCACATTAGATCTATATTTACTCTTACCATAAGGTCGGTACTGAAGAAGTTTAGCTGTGCATTGCTCTTGGCTATACCTTTTGCCTGTATCGCTGCACTTACATTTATAGCTACTTGGTTATGTAGCATCACTCTTCATCTTATCTTAAATATTCTCCATTTTTTTGTATATTATCACATCTATATTTACTCTTAACAAAATGTAGAATAAAGGCAATGCTTTTGAAGAATATTATGTGGTAAACTTCTTGAATTGCCCCCCCCCCATCAGCATGGACAAGGCCTTTATAGAGCCTGTCTTCACCAATAATGTAAGTTTGTCCATCCCAAGCCTTCAAACTTTGTTGTATATATTTGGTTAGGCCTGACTGCAACAGCTGTTTATTTTTGGTGTTTGCATCAAATTACTTGTTTAAAGTTTATTATATGTAGTTCATAAACAAAAGTTCATCCTTTCTCAATTTAAGTTTTTAGTTGTACAACCAAGTTCCTTCTTCATACCATGTAAATTAGACTATACAGAGCAAGTGATCTTCTTTTGCACTGCATGTATGCTTCTGTTCTTCATCTGTAATCCAGTGGTGTGGTGAACCTACCCACTACAGCACAATGTCATATTCTGCAATGTCTTAACTATGAAACATGTCATATCATTCCAATATTATTTAAACCGTCTCTTTATTTACCAATCTGAAATGGTATAAATTGACAGCACACTAACTATTGATACTTATGAGTTCTTGATCTGTAATCCAGTGGTGTCGTGAAGCTGCCAACTCCTACACAGTGTCATTTCCTGCCATGTCTTGACCTGAACAATACCATATTGTGTTAATGCAAATTTAAACTGTGTCACTTTATTCGTCAGTAAGAAATGTGATGAATTGTCAGCACTGATACTTTTATGTGCAAAACCTGTCATCTGTCTACTTGTTTATCTTTCAGAGTGAGGAAGATATAAGTGTTGAACAAGTGCAGTCTCATCATCTTGCTCGGCTGCTTGCGCTGCAGCTCCCCAGCAGGGCTAACCTTTCTTGAACTCTATTGAAGTGTTGTCGGTTTTGTATATTATTTTGTCGGCGTGTTTATTTGCACTGGTGGCGATCTTTGATGTCCAGTGTATGTAATCTGCTGTCTGCTTGTGCTTTATTATCATAGTGGCGAACTTTGATGCCCAGTGGATGTAATATGCCGTAATTTCTTTATTGTATAGTATAGGTTTTTTCTTATTCACAATGTTGCAGTTATTTTACTGTATATATATCCTGTCTTCGCAGTAAACCGGCCAAACCGTAAAATTACGGTACATAATCGGGCCGTCATGCAATCACAATGTAGGTTGGGCCTGAAACGTGTCGATCAGCTCAGGGGCTGCCAGCAGCCCGAAATGAACCCCGACCCATGATTGTGCGAATCAAATCACGGGCTTTTAATAGGCCGAAAAATTGTCTCGGTCCTTGTTTGGCCCAATCAGATATCGGTTGCGAGCAAGCCAAATGCAAACCGGGCCGTAGTTAGGCCCAACTATATGACGGGCTTTTAACAGGCTGAAATTAATATAGGGCCGAAATGTTAAATGGGCCCTTAACAGGCCAAAACTAATATCAGGCCGAATTACTAAGTGGGCCTTTAGCAAGTGGGCCTAAAAGCATAGTGTCCAATTGACGGGCCGAATCTGATATGGGTCATAATTAGGCCCAAAACCTCTTAAAGGGTCGGACCTGATCTGGGTCGTAATTTGGCCCAAAACATGGTAGGATTTTAACAGGCCGGATCTCATATGGGCCACTATTAGGCCCGGAGCGTGGCAGGCCATTAATAGACCGGATCAAATATGGGCCGGCATTTGGCCCAAAACATGGCAGCCAGTTAATGGGCAGGCCTACTAGGGTCCTCAAAATCTTGTGGGCCTACAGCTTGGCCGGCCCATTAATGTTGGCGAAATCTCGTGGGCCTTTAGCTGGGCCGGCCCATTATGATCTGCAAGAATTTTGTGGGCCTTTACCTGGGCCGACCTATTATGGCACACAAAAATCTTGTGGGCCTTTACCTGGGCCGGCCCATTATGACCCACGAAATCTTGTGGGCCTTTAGCTGGGCCAGCCCATTATGGTCCGCAAAATCTCATGGGCCTTTAGCTGGGCTGGCCCATTATGGTCGGCAAAATCTTGTGGGCCTTTAGTTGGGCCGACCCATTTAAACTTGTTGGGTCGTGCCACGTGTCGATGTATCATAGGCGCCTTCTGTCCAGTGAGTGGATGACATCTGTCCCGACGATGAGCCGACACGTGTTTCCTCTAGCCAATGATGATTTTACACGTGGAAAAATCCCCATTGGTCGAGTCTATTAACGGGTTATCGGATCCAAACCCCGACCCGATAGCTTAACGGCGTTCCGTTACGGTGGATGCCACGTGTCGGTCACCCTTGACGAAAGCACTTCTGTGATGCGCGATTTATCGTCATGGAAGTGGACACTTCCGTGATGATAATTTTGGTAATGCCATGGAACACTTCTACGACAGCACAGGTATGACTATCTTGATTCTGTCATAAATTTGTCATGGATGTACATGCATGAAAAAAAAGCGACCTACTGTGACAAACACGTATCATCACGGAAGTGTATTTTTTTGTAGTGAAGGGTTGCCATTTGTACGGGTTCGGTGACTGCCCTCAAGGGTCCCTTAGTGGAATCACGGCATCTTGCATATGGCAAGGGCGTGAGGAGATTACGGTGGCCCTAGTGGCTTCTTGGGGAGATTGTGCCTCCACACCGCTCCAAACGGAGATTAGCATCCGCAAGGGTGTGAACTTCGGGATACATCATCATCTCCGCGTGCCTCGGTTATCTCTTACCCGAGCCCTTTACTTATGCACTTTACTCTGTGATAGCCATATTGTTTCTTGTCATATATCATGCTATCACCTAGTAGTTTATCTTGTTTAGCATAAGTTGTTGGTGCACATAGGTAAGCCTAGTTGTTTTAGGTTTTGTGCTTGACAAATTAACCGCTAGGTTTATTCCGCATTTGTTCAAGCCTAAACCGTAATTATTTTAAAGCGCCTATTCACCCCCCCCCCCTCTAGGCGACATCCACGATCTTTCACTTCTCAGATTCAAAAGTGGTTCGGATCTGACGCGGTGCGGTACTACCGCGCCTCTTGTGCGGTACTACCGCTAGTCCGGTACTACCGCCCGTCCGGTGCGGTACTACCGCACGTGCTGTGGCACTAAGCTCTTACTACCGCTCCAAGCCACGGTACTACCGTGACCTCACACGGTACTACCGCGACTAGGAGCGGTACTAAAATTTTAGTACCGCACGCCCTGGCAGTACTACCGTTGGTGTCCAATCTCTCTCGTGACAATTACCACGTATGCTTCCTAGTTGTTTCTCTTGTTTTGCTAAGGTCTTTGCATTGATTCTTCTCGCTCTTTGTGTGTGCTTTCTCTTGTTTCTTAGGTGGTGGCTCTCGCCATTCCAATCCCAGTCGTCACACTAGCTCCAAGCGACTGTGCAATCATCATGATGAAGCACCAGAGGGCTCCAATGCCCCCAAGCGCAATGTCAAGACCACCGCTAGCAAGAACAAGGAACCTGCTAAGGGCATGGACGAGATTCCCCTTGCTGAGTACATCGAACGCCGGAAGACCAACCCTTATGTGAATGCTCGTGCTATCCTCAGAGGCAGTGAATTGTTTTTGGACCAAGCAGCAAACTCTTGTTTATCTGGATGTAATCAAGAACAAGCAAAATACCTACGTGGATGTCAAGTGGATAGACATGAATCACTTGAGGAAGGACAAGTTTCGTGAGTACTTTGGAGAAGCTCTGGATTTGGTGGAGCAGTTCGGTATTGAATATGTGATCTCTTTCCACCTTGGCTATGACCCTAAGCTTATCTGTCAGTTCTTTGCCTCAGTTTACTTTCACCCCGGGGAGGAGCGGAGGATGACCTGGATGACCAATGGCCGTAAGTTGACTGCTACCTGGAAGGAGTTCATGGATCTGCTCCAAGTTCCTGATGACGGGCTCACCACACCCATTGGTGTTCGCCCCCATGCCAATCCTGAGTCTGCTAGCAAGAAAAAGTTACAGCCGTTCTATGTTGAGAAGGTGCTTCCCAGTGGCAAGTCGACATGGGTGCTGAACTCCTTTCTGGATATCATGCATCGCATCTTCCGCAACTCTCTGTTCCCTCGCATTGGCGACAAGGACAAGGTTCATGCCTATCTGGTGGATATGATGCTCCTGTGCGAGGAGGCACATGTGTCTCAGACTCAGCCACTTGATGTCTCCCACATCATGTGGTGTGAGCTTCGGTTTGCGGTGTTCACCCGCAAGGTTCCTATCTATGGACCATACCTGTTTCTGTTGATCTCCATGACTTGGGAGAAGATGTACCCTGGTGATGAGTTCCTTGCTCCAAACTGGATTCAGCATCAGCCCATCAGTCTCCGTGTCAAGCCCAACTGGGCCAACACTACTACTCGTGCTGAGGCGTCTGCTGCTAGGAGGGTTGTTAATGAGGAGGAGGTTGGAGCAGAGGATGTTGCTGAGGACCGTGCTGCTAGGTCTTCCCATCCTTCCTCTGAGCCCTCGTGGGCCAAGAAGTTGAAGGACAAGATGAAGACTCTTTTCTACATGCAAGCAAAGGGGCAGTACAGGACTCACGTGGCATCCAAGGAGAGTCGCCGCCGCGACAAGAAGATTATGAGGGTCTTTGGAGAGGACGTCTCTGGCGGTTCTGAGGAGGTCATCACGCCAGAGGCTGCATGGATGGCAAAGCAAGGCTACAAGTGTACTGATTCTGAGGAGGACATCGAGGAGACCGTCCCCGCCGCCGAGTCTGATGAGGAGCACGAGGAGAGTTGGGATGATTTCTCTGCCTGAGCCACCACTTGAGTGTACGTGTCTTCTCTGCCTCTTTGGCGTCTCGATGCCAAAGGGGGAGAGAGTGTAGGGATTTGCGTGCTTGCAAGCCGTGTGTCGTGTTTGGTGTGTTTGTTTTGTCGTTTGGACCTTGTTTGCTTTGGTTTGGTTTGCGCCTTTGAGACTTATCCTTCATATGGTGTAAGACATATGCACTCTATCCTATCTTAGTGAGCTTATGATTGTGCTACTTATGTTATGCTCGTATTTGCTATCTTGTCTAGTGTTAGCCTTACTATTGCAAGATATGCCTTGTCTCTAAAATATAGGGGGAGTTTTGATCCTAGCATGTGCGTCGTGCAGTCCAAAGCACCCATCTACTTTGCACACATCTAGGGGGAGCCCGTCTATATTCTAGAGAGGAGGGGTTTGCATTTTCTCAATATTATTTCCCTTTGTGCAAATCTCGTATTGTCATCAATCCACCAAAAAGGGGAGATTGTAAGGGCATATTTATCCCTAAGGTGTTTTGGTGATTCATGACAATGCTTTTGCGGACTAATCGTGTGCCTTGAGTTTCCCAGACGTTTCATCGCTAGGCACAAGAAGGTTTGGTGCCCCTCGAACACTATTGAAGACGACATTTTTCTACGTTTCTTTTTGGTGGATTCGAGTGGTAGGAAAGCCGTACTATTAAGAGGGGGTCCGCGTCAGAAAGGTTAGGGTGGAATCATCACGTACACGTTTTCTTCCTTGTCTCCTCCTTTCCCTTTCGCACTGGAGCATCCTCCGTTTTTCCTCTTTGTCTTGTCCTGGTTGCTGATGATGGGCTTGCGGTAGTACTGCTCCCTGGAGCGGTAGTACCGCAGTCACCTGCGGTAGTACCGTACTTCGATGTGGTAGTACCGCAGGAGCCCACGGTAGTACCGCTCCGCCGGAGCCGTAGTACCGTGGCCCCTAGGCCAAGTGCCGCTTCTTCACGGTAGTAGGGGCTGATGTATTTTTTTACATCCGCGCCTCCGCGGTAGTACTGCACCCAGTGCGCGGTAGTACCGCGCGCGGCCTGGCTCAGCTGCCAGGCGGTAGTACCGCTCCTCAGCGGTAGTACTGTGTCGGATTTTTGCTTCATCTGTTTTCCAGCAGAAGTAGGCACTAATGTATTTTTTTCATCCGCGCTCTTCCCAGGCTAGGAGTTTCCTGCCTTGTGGTAGTACCGCAAGGGGGAGCGGTAGTACCGCGCCTGCGGCAGTACCGCCCTCAGCCCTTGTGCTACAGGTCTGGCCTAGCTCCTGCTGCTGCTGCGGTAGTACCGCGGTCCCTCACGGTAGTGCCGCATGGCCTTGCGGTAGTACCGCTGGTCAGGTGCGGTAGTACTGTTGGGGAACGTAGTAATTTCGAAAATTTTCCTACGCACACGCAAGATCATGGTGATGCATAGCAACGAGGGGAAGAGTATTGTCTACGTACCAACGCAGACCGACTGCGGAAGCGATCTCACAACGTAGAGGAAGTAGTCGTACGTCTTCTTCCCGATCCGACCGATCCAAGCACCGTTACTCCGGCACCTCCGAGTTCTTAGCACACGTTCAGCTCGATGACGTTCCTCGGGCTCCGATCCAGCAAAGCGTCGAGGAAGAGTTCCGTCAGCACGACGGCGTGGTGACGATCTTGATGTACTACCGATGCAGGGCTTCGCCTAAGCACTGTAACGGTATGATCGAGGTGGAATTTGGTGGCAGGGGGCACCGCACACGGCTAAGGAACGATCTCAAGGATCAACTTGTGTGTCTTGGGGTGTCCCCTGCCCCCGTATATAAAGGTTGGAGGGAGGGGGGCTGGCCGGCCAAAGAGAGGGAGGCGCAGGAGGAGTCCTACTCCTACCGGGAGTAGGACTCCCCCCTCCAATCCTAGTCCAACTAGGAATCCTTTAAAGGGGAGAGAAAGAGAGGTGGCCGGCCCCTCTCCTAGTCCTAATAGGACTAGGGAGAGGGGGGAGGCGCAGCCCTATGTGGGCTGCCCTCTCACCTTTCCACTAAGGCCCATGTTGGCCCATTTGGCTCTCGGGGGGTTCCGGTAACCCTCCCGGTAATCCGGTAAAATCCCGATTTCACCCGGAACACTTCCGATGTCCAAAAATAGGCTTCCAATATATCAATCTTTACGTCTCGACCATTTCGAGACTCCTCGTCATGTCCGTGATCTCATCCGGGACTCCGAACAACCTTCGGTACATCAAAATGCATAAACTCATAATAACTGTCATCGTAACGTTAAGCGTGCGGACCCTACGGTTCGAGAACAATGTAGACATGACCGAGACACGTCTTCGGTCAATAACCAATAGCGGGACCTGGATGCCCATATTGGCTCCTACATATTCTACGAAGATCTTTATCGGTCAGACCGCATAACAACATACGTTGTTCCCTTTGTCATCGGTATGTTACTTGCCCGAGATTCGATCGTCGGTATCCAATACCTAGTTCAATCTCATTACCGGCAAGTCTCTTTACTCGTTCCGTAATACATCATCTCACAACTAACATATTAGTTGCAGTGCTTGCAAGGCTTATGTGATGTGCATTACCGAGAGGGCCCAGAGATATCTCTCCGACAATCGGAGTGACAAATCCTAATCTCGAAATACGCCAACCCAACATCTACCTTTGGAGACACCTGTAGTACTCCTTTATAATCACCCAGTTACGTTGTGACGTTTGGTAGCACCCAAAGTGTTCCTCCGGTAAACGGGAGTTGCATAATCTCATAGTCATAGGAACATGTATAAGTCATGAAGAATAGCAACAGCAACATACTAAACGATCGGGTGCTAAGCTAATGGAATGGGTCATGTCAATCAGATCATTCAACTAATGATGTGACCTCGTTAATCAAATAACAACTCTTTTGTCCATGGTTAGGAAACATAACCATCTTTGATTAACGAGCTAGTCAAGTAGAGGCATACTAGTGACACTCTGTTTGTCTATGTATTCACACATGTATTATGTTTCCGGTTAATACAATTCTAGCATGAATAATAAACATTTATCATGATATAAGGAAATAAATAATAACTTTATTATTGCCTCTAGGGCATATTTCCTTCAGTCTCCCACTTGCACTAGAGTCAATAATCTAGTTCACATTGCCATGTGATTTAACAGCAATAGTTCACATCACCATGTGATTAACACCCATAGTTCACATCGTCATGTGACCAACACTCAAAGGGTTTACTAGAGTCAGTAATCTAGTTCACATATCTATGTGATTAACACCCAAAGAGTACCAAGGTGTGATCATGTTTTGCTTGTGAGATAATTTTAGTCAACGGGTCTGTCACATTCAGATCCGTAAGTATTTTGCAAGTTCTATGTCTACAATGCTCTACACGGGGCTACTCTAGCTAATTGCTCCCACTTTCAATATGTATCCAGATTGAGACTTTAGATTCATCTGGATCAGTGTCAAAAACTTGCATCGACGTAACCCTTTACGACGAACCTTTTTGTCACGTCCATAATCGAGAAACATATCCTTATTTCACTAGGGATAATTCTGACCGCTGTCCAGTGATCTACTCCTAGATCACTATTGTACTCCCTTGCCAAATCAGTGCAGGGTATATAATAGATCTGGTACACAGCATGGCATACTTTATAGAACCTATGAATGAGGCATAGGGAATGACTTTCATTCTCTTTCTATCTTCTGCCGTGGTCGGGCTTTGAGTCTTTACTCAACTTCACACCTTGTAACACAGGCAAGAAACTTTTTCTTTGACTGTTCCATTTTGAACTACTTCAAAATCTTGTCGAGGTATGTACTTATTGAAAAACTTATCAAGCGTCTTGATCTATCTCTATAGATCTTGAAGCTCAATATGTAAGCAGCTTTACCGAAGTCTTTCTTTGAAAAACTCCTTTCAAACACTCCTTTTATGCTTTACAGAATAATTCTACATTATTTCCGATCAACAATATGTCATTCACATATACTTATCAGAAATGCTGTAGTGCTCCCACTCACTTTCTCGTAAATACAGGCTTCACCGCAAGTCTGTATAAAACTATATGCTTTGATCAACTCATCAAAGCGTATATTCCAACTCCGAGATGTTTGCACCAGTCCACAGATAGATCGCTGGAGCTTGCATATTTAGTTAACACCTTTAGGATCGACAAAACCTTCTAGTTGCATCGTATACAATTTTTCTTTAGCAAATCCATTAAGGAATGCAGTTTTGTTTATCCATTTGCCAGATTTCATAAAATGCGGCAATTGCTAACATGATTCGGACAGACTTAAGCATAAATACGAGTGAGAAAATCTCATCGTAGTCAACACCTTGAACTTGTCGAAAACCTTTTGCGACAATTCTAGCTTTGTAGATAGTAACACTACTATCAGCGTCCATCTTCCTCTTGAAGATCCATTTATTTTCTATGGCTTGCCGATCATCGGGCAAGTCAACCAAAGTCCATACTTTGTTCTCATACATGGATCATATCTCAGATTTCATGGCTTCAAGCCACTTTGCGGAATCTGGGCTCACCATCGCTTCTTCATAGTTCGTAGGATCATCATGATCTAGTAGCATGACTTCCAGAACAGGATTACCGTACCACTCTGGCGCGGATCTTACTCTGGTTGATCTACGAGGTTCAGTAGTGCCTTGTTCTGAAGTTTCATGATCATCATCATTAGCTTCCTCACTAACTGGTGTAGGTGTCACAGAAACAGTTTTCTGTGATGCACTACTTTCCAATAAGGGATCAGGTACAGTTACCTCGTCAAGTTCTACTTTCCTCCCACTCACTTCTTTCGAGAGAAACTCCTTCTCTAGAAATGATCCATTCTTAGCAACGAATGTCTTGCCTTCGGATCTGTGATAGAAGGTGTACCCAATATTCTCCTTTGGGTATCCTATGAAGACATATTTCTCCGATTTGGGTTTGAGCTTATCAGGATGAAACTTTTTCTCATAAGCATCGCAACCCCAAACTTCAAGAAACGACAACTTTGGTTTCTTGCCAAACCATAGTTCATAAGGCGTCGTCTCGACGGATATAGATGGTGCCCCTTTTTTTAACGTGAATGCAGCTGTCTCTAATGCATGACCCCAAAAACGATAGTGGTAAATCGGTAAGAAACATCATAGATTGCACTATATCCAATAAAGTACTGTTATGACGTTCGGACACACCATTATGATGTGGTGTTCCAGGTGGCGTGAGTAGTGAAACTATTTCACATTGTTTTAACTGAAGACCAAACTCGTAACTCAAATATTTGTCTCCGCGATCAGATCATAGAAACTTTATTTTCTTGTCACGATGTTTTTCACTTCACTCTGAAATTCTTTGAACTTTTCAAATGTTTCAGACTTATGTTTCATCAAGTAGATATACTCATATCTGCTTAAATCATTTGTGAAGATCAGAAAATAATGATACCTGTCGCGAGCCTCAATATTCATCGGACCACATGTTGGGGAACGCAGTAATTTCAAAAAATTTCCTACGCACACGCAAGATCATGGTGATGCACAGCAACGAGAGGGGAGAGTGTTGTCTACGTACCAACGCAGACCGACTGCGGAAGCGATCACACAACGTAGAGGAAGTAGTCGTACGTCTTCTTCCCGATCCGACCGATCCAAGCACCGTTACTCCGGCACCTCCGAGTTCTTAGCACACGTTCAGCTCGATGACGTTCCTCGGGCTCCGATCCAGCAAAGCGTCGAGGAAGAGTTCCGTCAGCACGACGGCGTGATGACGATCTTGATGTACTACCGACGCAGGGCTTCGCCTAAGCACTACAACGGTACGATCGAGGTGGAATTTGGTGGCAGGGCGCACCGCACACGGCTAAGGAGCGATCTCAAGGATCAAGTTGTGTGTCTATGGGGTGCCCCCTGCCCCCGTATATAAAGGACCAGGGGCAAGGGGGTCGGCCGGCTAGGAGGGAGGCGCAGGGAGGAGTCCCACTCCTACCGGGAGTAGGACTCCTTCCCCCAAATCCTATTCCTAATAGGACTCTTCGGGAGAAAGAGAAGAGAGGGGGGCCGGCCCCTTCTCCTAGTCCTAATAGGACTAGGGAAGGGGGGTTCGGCCGGCTAGCCTGTGGGCTGCCCCTTCTCTCTTTTCCACTAAGGCCCAATAGGCCCATTTGCCTCCCGGGGGGTTCCAGTAACCCTCCCGGTAATCCGGTAAAATCCCGATTTCACCCGGAACACTTCCGGTGCCCAAACATAGGCTTCCAATATATCAATCTTTACGTCTCGACCATTTCGAGACTCCTCGTCATGTCCGTGATCTCATCCGGGACTCCGAACAACCTTCGGTACATCAAAATGCATAAACTCATAATAACTGTCATCGTAACATTAAGCGTGCGGACCCTACGGTTCGAGAACAATGTAGACATGACCGAGACACGTCTCCGGTCAATAACCAATAGCGGGACCTGGATGCCCATATTGGCTCCTACACATTCTACGACGATCTTTATCGGTCAGACCGCATAACAACATACGTTGTTCCCTTTGTCATCGGTATGTTACTTGCCCGAGATTCGATCGTCGGTATCCAATACCTAGTTCAATCTCGTTACCGGCAAGTCTCTTTACTCGTTCCGTAATACATCATCTCACAACTAACATATTAGTTGCAGTGCTTGCAAGGCTTATGTGATGTGCATTACCGAGAGGGCCCAGAGATACCTCTCCGACAATCGGAGTGACAAACCCTAATCTCGAAATACGCCAACCCAACATCTACCATTGGAGACACCTGTAGTACTCCTTTATAATCACCCAGTTACGTTGTGACGTTTGGTAGTACCCAAAGTGTTCCTCCGGTAAACGGGAGTTGCATAATCTCATAGTTATAGGAACATGTATAAGTCATGAAGAAAGCAATAGCAACATACTAAACGATCGGGTGCTAAGCTAATGGAATGGGTCATGTCAATCAGATCATTCTACTAATGATGTGACCTCGTTAATCAAATAACAACTCCTTGTTCATGGTTAGGAAACATAACCATCTTTGATTAACGAGCTAGTCAAGTAGAGGCATACTAGTGACACTCTGTTGGTCTATGTATTCACACATGTATTATGTTTCCGGTTAATACAATTCTAGCATGAATAATAAACATTTATCATGATGTAAGGAAATAAATAATAACTTTATTATTGCCTCTAGGGCATATTTCCTTCAGTCTCCCACTTGCACTAGAGTCAATAATCTAGATTACACAGTAATGATTCTAACACCCATGGAGCCTTGGTGTTGATCATGTTTTGCTCGTGGAAGAGGCTTAGTCAACGGGTCTGCAACATTCAGATCCGTATGTATCTTGCAAATCTCTATGTCTCCCACCTGGACTAAATCCCGGATGGAGTTGACGCGTCTCTTGATGTGTTTGGTCGTCTTGTGAAATCTGGATTCCTTTGCCAAGGCAATTGCACCAGTATTGTCACAGAAGATTTTCATTGGACCCGATGCAATAGGTATGACACCTAGATCGGATATGAACTCCTTCATCCAGACTCCTTCGTTTGCTGCTTCCGAAGCAGCTATGTATTCCGCTTCACATGTAGATCCCGCTACGACGCTTTGTTTAGAACTGCACCAACTGACAGCTCCACCGTTTAAAGTAAACACGTATCCGGTTTGCGATTTAGAATCGTCCGGATCAGTGTCAAAGCTTGCATCAACGTAACCTCTTACGGTGAGCTCTTTGTCACCTCCATATACGAGAAACATATCCTTAGTCCTTTTCAGGTATTTCAGGATGTTCTTGACCGCTGTCGAGTGATCCATTCCAGGATTACTTTGGTACCTCCCTGCTAAACTTATAGCAAGGCACACATCAGGTCTGGTACACAGCATTGCATACATGATAGAGCCTATGGCTGAAGCATAGGGAACATCTTTCATTTTCTCTCTATCTTCTGCAGTGGTCGGGCATTGAGTCTTACTCAATTTCATACCTTGTAACACAGGCAAGAACCCTTTCTTTGCTTGATCCATTTTGAATTTCTTCAAAATCTTGTCTAGGTATGTGCTTTGTGAAAGTCCAATTAAGCGTCTTGATCTATCTCTATAGATCTTTATGCCTAATATGTAAGCAGCTTCCCCGAGGTCTTTCATCGAAAAACTTTTATTCAAGTATCCCTTTATGCTATCCAGAAATTCTATATCATTTCCAATTAGCAATATGTCATCCACATATAATATCAGAAATGCTACAGAGCTCCCACTCACTTTCTTGTAAATACAGGCTTCTCCAAAAGTCTGTATAAAGCCAAATGCTTTGATCACACTATCAAAGCGTTTATTCCAACTCCGAGATGCTTGCACCAGTCCATAAATGGATCGCTGGAGTTTGCATACTTTGTTAGCTCCTTTTGGATCGACAAAACCTTCTGGTTGTACCATATACAACTCTTCTTCCAGAAATCCATTCAGGAATGCAGTTTTGACATCCATCTGCCATATTTCATAATCATAAAATGCGGCAATTGCTAACATAATTCTGACGGACTTAAGCATCGCTACGGGTGAGAAAGTCTCATCGTAGTCAACCCCTTGAACTTGTCGAAAACCTTTTGCGACAAGTCGAGCTTTATAGACAGTAACATTACCGTCAGCGTCAGTCTTTTTCTTGAAGATCCATTTATTCTAAATTGCTTGCCGATCATCGGGCAAGTCAACCAAAGTCCATACTTTGTTCTCATACATGGATCCCATCTCAGATTTCATGGCCTCAAGCCACTTTGCGGAATCTGGGCTCACCATCGCTTCTTCATAGTTCGTAGGTTCATCATGATCTAGCATCATGACTTCCAGAACTGGATTACCGTACCACTCTGGTGCGGATCTCACTCTGGTTGATCTACGTGGTTCAGTAGTATCTTGATCTGAAGCTTCATGATCATCATCATTAGCTTCCTCACTGATTGGCATAGGTGTCGCAGAAACAGTTTTCTGTGATGTACTATTTTCCAATAAGGGAGCAGGTACAGTTACCTTGTCAAGTTCTACTTTCCTCCCACTCACTTCTTTCGAGAGAAACTCCTTCTCTAGAAATGATCCATTCTTAGCAACGAATGTCTTGCCTTCGGATCTGTGATAGAAGGTATACCCAACAGTTTCCTTTGGGTATCCTATGAAGACACATTTCTCCGCTTTGGGTTCGAGCTTATCAGGTTGAAGCTTTTTCACATAAGCATCGCAGCCCCAAACTTTAAGAAACGACAACTTTGGTTTCTTGCCAAACCATAGTTCATAAGGCGTCGTCTCAACGGATTTTGATGGTGCCCTATTTAACGTGAATGTGGCCGTCTCTAAAGCATAACCCCAAAACGATAGCGGTAAATCAGTAAGAGACATCATGGATCGCACCATATCTAGTAAAGTGCGATTACGACGTTCGGACACACCATTACGCTGTGGTGTTCCGGGTGGCGTGAGTTGCGAAACTATTCCACAATTTTTCAAATGTATACCAAACTCGTAACTCAAATATTCTCCTCCACGATCAGATCGTAGAAACTTTATTTTCTTGTTACGATGATTTTCAACTTCACTCTGAAATTCTTTGGACTTTTCAAATGTTTCAGACTTATGTTTCATCAAGTAGATATACCCATATCTGCTTAAATCATCTGTGAAGGTGAGAAAATAACGATATCCGCCACGAGCCTCAATATTCATCGGACCACATACATCGGTATGTATGATTTCCAACAAATCTGTTGCTCTCTCCATAGTACCGGAGAACGGTGTTTTAGTCATCTTGCCTATGAGGCACGGTTCGCAAGTACCAAGTGATTCATAATCAAGTGATTCCAAAAGCCCATCAGTATGGAGTTTCTTCATGCGCTTTACACCGATATGACCTAAACGGCAGTGCCACAAATAAGTTGCACTATCATTATTAACTTTGCATCTTTTGGCTTCTACATTATGAATATGTGTATCACTATCTTCGAGATTCAACAAGAATAGACCACTCTTCAAAGGTGCATGACCATAAAAGATATTATTCATATAAATAGAACAACCATTATTCTCTGATTTAAATGAATAACTGTCTCGCATTAAACAAGATCCAGATATAATGTTCATGCTCAACGCTGGCACCAAATAACAATTATTTAGGTCTAATATTAATCCCGAAGGTAGATGTAGAGGTAGCGTGCCGACCGCGATCACATCGACTTTGGAACCGTTTCCCACGCGCATCGTCACCTCGTCCTTTGCTAGTGTCCGCTTATTCCGTAGTCCCTGTTTCGAGTTGCAAATATTAGCAACAGAACCAGTATCAAATACCCAGGTGCTACTGCGAGCTCTAGTAAGGTACACATCAATAACATGTATATCACATATACCTTTGCTCACTTTGCCATCCTTCTTATCCGCCAAATACTTGGGGCAGTTCCGCTTCCAGTGTCCAGTCTGCTTGCAGTAGAAGCACTCAGTTTCAGGCTTAGGTCCAGACTTGGGTTTCTTCTCTTGAGCAGCAACTTGCTTGCTGTTCTTCTTGAAGTTTCCCTTCTTCTTCCCTTTACCCTTTTTCTTGAAACTAGTGGTCTTGCTAACCATCAACACTTGATGCTCCTTCTTGATTTCTACCTCCGCAGCTTTCAGCATTGCGAAGAGCTCGGGAATAGTCTTGTTCATCCCTTGCATATTATAGTTCATCACGAAGCTCTTGTAGCTTGGTGGTAGTGATTGGAGAATTCTGTCAATGATGCAATCATCTGGAAGATTAACTCCCATCTGAATCAAGTGATTATTATACCCAGACATTTTGAGTATATGCTCACTGACAGAACTGTTCTCCTCCATCTTACAGCTATAGAACTTATTGGAGACTTCATATCTCTCAATTCGGGCATTTGCTTGAAATATTAACTTCAACTCCTGGAACATCTCATATGCTCCATGACGTTCAAAACGTCGTTGAAGTCCCGATTCTAAGCCGTAAAGCATGGCACACTGAACTATCGAGTAGTCATCAGCTTTGCTCTGCCAGACGTTCATAACATCTGGCGTTGCTCCAGCAGCAGGCCTGTCACCCGGCGGTGCTTCCAGGACGTAATTCTTCTGTGCAGCAATGAGGATAATCCTCAGGTTACGGACCCAGTCCGTGTAATTGCTACCATCATATTTCAACTTTGCTTTCTCAAGGAACGCATTAAAATTCAATGGAACAATAGCACGAGCCATCTATCTACAAGCAACATAAACAAGCAAGATACTATCAGGTACTAAGTTCATGATAAGTTTAAGTTCAGTTAATCAAATTACTTAGGAACTCCCACTTAGATAGACATCCCTCTAATCCTCTAAGTGATCACGTGATCCAAATCAACTAAACCATAACCGATCATCACGTGAGATGGAGTAGTTTTCAATGGTGAACATCGTCATGTTGATCATATCTGCTATATGATTCACGCTCGACCTTTCGGTCTCTGTGTTCCGAGGCCATATCTGCATATGCTAGGCTCGTCAAGTTTAACCTGAGTATTCTGCGTGTGCAAAACTGGCTTGCACCCGTTGTAGATGGACGTAGAGCTTATCACAACCGATCATCACGTGGTGTCTGGGCACGACGAACTTTGGCAACGGTGCATACTCAGGGAGAACACTTCTTGATAATTTAGTGAGAGATCATCTTATAATGCTACCGTCAATCAAAGCAAGATAAGATGCATAAAAGGATAAACATCACATGCAATCAATATAAGTGATATGATATGGCCATCATCATCTTGTGCTTGTGATCTCCATCTCCGAAGCACCGTCATGATCACCATCGTCACCGGCGCGACACCTTGATCTCCATCGTAGCATCGTTGTCGTCTCGCCAATCTTATGCTTCCACGACTATTACTACCGTTTAGTAATCTAGTAAAGCATTACATCGCGATTGCATTGCATACAATAAAGCGACAACCATATGGCTCCTGCCAGTTGCCGATAACTTAGTTACAAAACATGATCATCTCATACAATAAAATCAGCATCATGCCTTGACCATATCACATCACAACATACCCTGCAAAAACAAGTTAGACGTCCTCTACTTTGTTGTTGCAAGTTTTACGTGGCTGCTACGGGCTTAAGTAAGAACTCATCTCACCTACGCATCAAAACCACAACGATAGTTCGTCAAATAGACTCCGTTTTAACCTTCTCAAGGACCAGGCGTAGTCACACTTGGTTCAACTAAAGTTGGAGAGAGAGTCTTCCGCAAGCCATCTATGTGCAAAGCACGTCGAGGGAACCGGTCTCGCGTAAGAGTACGCGTAAGGTTGGTCCGGATCGTCTCAACCAACAATACCGCCGAACCAAAGTATGACATGCTGGTAGGCAGTATGACTTGTATCGCCCACAACTCACTTGTGTTCTACTCGTGCATATAACATCAAACCATAAAACCTAGGCTCGGATGCCACTGTTGGGGAACGCAGTAATTTCAAAAAAATTCCTACGCACACGCAAGATCATGGTGATGCACAGCAACGAGAGGGGAGAGTGTTGTCTACGTACCAACGCAGACCGACTGCGAAAGCGATCACACAACGTAGAGGAAGTAGTCGTACGTCTTCTTCCCGATCCGACCGATCCAAGCACCGTTACTTCGGCACCTCCGAGTTCTTAGCACACGTTCAGCTCGATGACGTTCCTCGGGCTCCGATCTAGCAAAGCGTCGAGGAAGAGTTCCGTCAGCACGACGGCGTGATGACGATCTTGATGTACTACCGACGCAGGGCTTCGCCTAAGCACTACAACGGTACGATCGAGGTGGAATTTGGTGGCAGGGGGCACCGCACACGGCTAAGGAGCGATCTCAAGGATCAAGTTGTGTGTCTATGGGGTGCCCCCTGCCCCCGTATATAAAGGACCAGGGGCAAGGGGGTCGGCCGGCTAGGAGGGAGGCGCAGGAAGGAGTCCCACTCCTACCGGGAGTAGGACTCCTTCCCCCAAATCCTATTCCTAATAGGACTCTTCGGGAGAAATAGAAGAGAGGGGGCCGGCCCCTTCTCCTAGTCCTAATAGGACTAGGGAAGGGGGGTTCGGCCGGCTAGCCTGTGGGCTGCCCCTTCTCTCTTTTCCACTAAGGCCCAATAGGCCCATTTGCCTCCCGGGGGGTTCCGGTAACCCTCCCGGTAATCCGGTAAAATCCCGATTTCACCCGGAACACTTCCGGTGCCCAAACATAGGCTTCCAATATATCAATCTTTACGTCTCGACCATTTCGAGACTCCTCGTCATGTCCGTGATCTCATCCGGGACTCCGAACAACCTTCGGTACATCAAAATGCATAAACTCATAATAACTGTCATCGTAACGTTAAGCGTGCGGACCCTACGGTTCGAGAACAATGTAGACATGACCGAGACACGTCTCCGGTCAATAACCAATAGCGGGACCTGGATGCCCATATTGGCTCCTACACATTCTACGAAGATCTTTATCGGTCAGACCGCATAACAACATACGTTGTTCCCTTTGTCATCGGTATGTTACTTGCCCGAGATTCGATCGTCGGTATCCAATACCTAGTTCAATCTCGTTACCGGCAAGTCTCTTTACTCGTTCCGTAATACATCATCTCACAACTAACATATTAGTTGCAGTGCTTGCAAGGCTTATGTGATGTGCATTACCGAGAGGGCCCAGAGATACCTCTCCGACAATCGGAGTGACAAACCCTAATCTCGAAATACGCCAACCCAACATCTACCATTGGAGACACCTGTAGTACTCCTTTATAATCACCCAGTTACGTTGTGACGTTTGGTAGTACCCAAAGTGTTCCTCCGGTAAACGGGAGTTGCATAATCTCATAGTTATAGGAACATGTATAAGTCATGAAGAAAGCAATAGCAACATACTAAACGATCGGGTGCTAAGCTAATGGAATGGGTCATGTCAATCAGATCATTCTACTAATGATGTGACCTCGTTAATCAAATAACAACTCCTTGTTCATGGTTAGGAAACATAACCATCTTTGATTAACGAGCTAGTCAAGTAGAGGCATACTAGTGACACTCTGTTGGTCTATGTATTCACACATGTATTATGTTTCCGGTTAATACAATTCTAGCATGAATAATAAACATTTATCATGATGTAAGGAAATAAATAATAACTTTATTATTGCCTCTAGGGCATATTTCCTTCACCACATACATCAGTATGTATGATTTCCAACAAATCTTTTCTCGCTCCATTGTTCCGGAGAACGGCGTTTTAGTCATCTTGCCCAAAAGGCATGGTTCGCAAGCATCAAGTGATTCATAATCAAGTGATTCCGAAAGCCCATCAGCATGGAGTTTCTTCATGTGCTTTATACCAATATGACCTAAATGGCAGTGCTACAAATATGTTGCACTATCATTATTAACTTTGCATCTTTTGGTTTCAATATTATGATTATGTGTATCACTACGATCGAGATCCAACGAACTATTTTCATTGGGTGTGTAACCATATAAGGTTTTGTTCATGTAAACAGAACAACAATTTATTCTCTTACTTAAATGAATAACCGTATTACAATAAACATGATCAAATCATATTCATGCTCAACGCAAACACCAAATAACACTTATTTAGGTTCAACACTAATCCCGAAATTATGGGGAGTGTGCGATGATGATCATATCAATCTTGGAACCACTTCCAACACACATCGTCACTTCACCCTTAACTAGTCTCTGTTTATTCTGCAACTCCCGTTTCGAGTTACTAATCTTAGCAACTGAACTAGTATCAAATACTGAGGGTTTGCTATAAACACTAGTAAAGTACACATCAATAACATGTATATCAAATATACTTCTGTTCACTTTGCCATCCTTCTTATCCGCCAATCACTTGGGGTAGTTCCGCTTCCAGTGACTAGTCCCTTTGCAGTAGAAGCACTCAGTCTCAGGCTTAGGTCCAGACTTGGGCTTCTTCACTTGAGCAGCAACTCGCTTGCCATTCTTCTTGAAGTTCCCCTTCTTCCCTCTGCCCTTTTCTTGAAACTAGTGGTCTTGTCTACCATCAACACTTGATGTTTTTCTTGATTTCTACCTTCGTCGATTTCAGCATCACGAAGAGCTTGGGAATCGTTTCCGTTATCCCTTCCATATCATAGTTCATCACGAAGTTCTACTAACTTGGTGATGGTGACTAGAGAATTCTGTCAATCACTATCTTATCTAGAAGATTAACTCCCACTTGATTCAAGTGATTGTAGTACCCAGACAATCTGAGCACATGCTCACTAGTTGAGCGATTCTCCTCCATCTTTTAGCTATAGAACTTGTTGGAGACTTCATATCTCTCAACTCGGGTATTTGCTTGAAATATTAACTTCAACTCCTGGAACATCTCATATGCTCCATGACGTTCAAAACATCTTTAAAGTCCCGATTCTAAGCCATTAAGCATGGTGCACTAAACTATCAAGTAGTCATCATATTGAGCTAGCCAAACGTTCATAACGTCTGCATCTGCTCCTGCAATAGGTCTTTCACCTAGCGGTGCATCAAGGACATAATTCTTCTGTGCAGCAATGAGGATAAACCTCTGATCACGGATCCAATCCGCATCTTTGCTACTAACATCTTTCAACACAATTTTCTCTAGGAACATATCAAAATAAACATAGGGAAGCAACAACGCGAGCTATTGATCTACAACATAATTTGCAAAATACTACCAGGACTAAGTTCATGATAAATTTAAGTTCAATTTAATCATATTACTTAAGAACTCCCACTTAGATAGACATCCCTCTAATCCTCTAAGTGATCACGTGATCCAAATCAACTAAACCATGACCGATCATCACGTGAGATGGAGTAGTTTTCAATGGTGAACATCGTTATGTTGATCATATCTACTATATGACTCACGCTCGACCTTTCGGTCTCCGTGTTCCGAGGCCATATCTGCATATGCTAGGCTCGTCAAGTTTAACCTGAGTATTCTGCATGTGCAAAACTGGCTTGCACCCGTTGTAGATGGACGTAGAGCTTATCACACCCGATCATCACGTGGTGTCTGGGCACGACGAACTTTGGCAACGGTGCATACTCAGGGAGAACACTTCTTGATAATTTAGTGAGAGATCATCTTATAATGCTACCGTCAATCAAAGCAAGATAAGATGCATAAAAGAATAAACATCACATGCAATCAATATAAGTGATATGATATGGCCATCATCATCTTGTGCTTGCGATCTCCATCTCCGAAGCACCGTCATGATCACCATCGTCACCGGCGCGACACCTTGATCTCCATCGTAGCATCGTTGTCGTCTCGCCAATCTTATGCTTCCACGACTATCACTACCGCTTAGTAATAAAGTAAAGCATTACATCGCGATTGCATTGCATACAATAAAGCGACAACCATATGGCTCCTGCCAGTTGCCGATAACTCGGTTACAAAACATGATCATCTCATACAATAAAATCAGCATCATGCCTTGACCATATCACATCACAACATGCCCTGCAAAAACAAGTTAGACGTTCTCTACTTTGTTGTTGCAAGTTTTACGTGGCTGCTACGGGCTTAAGTAAGAACTCATCTCACCTACGCATCAAAACCACAACGATAGTTTGTCAAATAGACTCCATTTTAACCTTCTCAAGAACCGGGCGTAGTCACACTTGGTTCAACTAAAGTTGGAGAGACAGTCTTCCGCAAGCCATCTATGTGCAAAGCACGTCGAGGGAACCGGTCTCACGTAAGAGTACGCGTAAGGTTGGTCCGGATCGTCTCGTCCAACAATACCGCCGAACCAAAGTATGACAAGCTGGTAGGCAGTATGACTTGTATCGCCCACAACTCACTTGTGTTCTACTCGTGCAAATAACATCAAACCATAAAACCTAGGCTCGGATGCCACTGTTGGGGAACGTAGTAATTTCGAAAATTTTCCTACGCACACGCAAGATCATGGTGATGCATAGCAACGAGGGGGAGAGTATTGTCTACGTACCAACGCAGACCGACTGTGGAAGCGATCTCACAACGTAGAGGAAGTAGTCGTACGTCTTCTTCCCGATCCGACCGATCCAAGCACCGTTACTCCGGCACCTCCGAGTTCTTAGCACACGTTCAGCTCGATGACGTTCCTCGGGCTCCGATCCAGCAAAGCGTCGAGGAAGAGTTCCGTCAGCACGACGGCGTGGTGACGATCTTGATGTACTACCGACGCAGGGCTTCGCCTAAGCACTGTAACGGTATGATCGAGGTGGAATTTGGTGGCAGGGGACACCGCACACGGCTAAGGAACGATCTCAAGGATCAACTTGTGTGTCTTGGGGTGTCCCCTGCCCCCGTATATAAAGGTTGGAGGGAGGGGGGCTGGCCGGCCAAAGAGAGGGAGGCGCAGGAGGAGTCCTACTCCTACCGGGAGTAGGACTCCCCCCTCCAATCCTAGTCCAACTAGGAATCCTTTAAAGGGGAGAGAAAGAGAGGTGGCCGGCCCCTCTCCTAGTCCTAATAGGACTAGGGAGAGGGGGGGAGGCGCAGCCCTATGTGGGCTGCCCTCTCACCTTTCCACTAAGGCCCATGTTGGCCCATTTGGCTCTCGGGGGGTTCCGGTAACCCTCCCGGTAATCCGGTAAAATCCCGATTTCACCCGGAACACTTCCGATGTCCAAACATAGGCTTCCAATATATCAATCTTTACGTCTCGACCATTTTGAGACTCCTCGTCATGTCCGTGATCTCATCCGGGACTCCGAACAACCTTCGATACATCAAAATGCATAAACTCATAATAACTGTCATCGTAACGTTAAGCGTGCGGACCCTACGGTTCGAGAACAATGTAGACATGACCGAGACACGTCTCCGGTCAATAACCAATAGCGGGACCTGGATGCCCATATTGGCTCCTACATATTCTACGAAGATCTTTATCGGTCAGACCGCATAACAACATACGTTGTTCCCTTTGTCATCGGTATGTTACTTGCCCGAGATTCGATCGTCGGTATCCAATACCTAGTTCAATCTCGTTACCGGCAAGTCTCTTTACTCGTTCCGTAATACATCATCTCACAACTAACATATTAGTTGCAGTGCTTGCAAGGCTTATGTGATGTGCATTACCGAGAGGGCCCAGAGATACCTCTCCGACAATCGGAGTGACAAATCCTAATCTCGAAATACGCCAACCCAACATCTACCTTTGGAGACACCTGTAGTACTCCTTTATAATCACCCAGTTACGTTGTGACGTTTGGTAGCACCCAAAGTGTTCCTCCGGTAAACGGGAGTTGCATAATCTCATAGTCATAGGAACATGTATAAGTCATGAAGAATAGCAACAGCAACATACTAAACGATCGGGTGCTAAGCTAATGGAATGGGTCATGTCAATCAGATCATTCAACTAATGATGTGACCTCGTTAATCAAATAACAACTCTTTTGTCCATGGTTAGGAAACATAACCATCTTTGATTAACGAGCTAGTCAAGTAGAGGCATACTAGTGACACTCTGTTGGTCTATGTATTCACACATGTATTATGTTTCCGGTTAATACAATTCTAGCATGAATAATAAACATTTATCATGATATAAGGAAATAAATAATAACTTTATTATTGCCTCTAGGGCATATTTCCTTCAAGTACCGCATGGCCTTACGGTAGTACCGCTGGTTAGGGGCAGTAGTACCGCATGTCGCGGGCTGGTTAGGTGGATAACGGTTGGATTTTGTCCGTAGCTATATAAGGGGTGTCTTCTTCCTCTAGTTGACTACCTCTTCCAACCCTAAGCTCCATTGTTGCTCCAAGCTCCATTTTCGCCCGATCTCCTTCCTAGCCAATCAAACTTGTTGATTTGCTAGGGAGTGGTTGAGAAGGCCCCGATCCACACTTCCACCAAGAGAAATTTGATTCCCCCCACTAATCCCTTGCGTATCTTGTTACTCTTGGGTGTTTGAGCACCCTAGACGGCTGAGGTCACCGCGGAGCCATAGTCCATTGTGGTGAAGCTTCGTGGTGTCGTTGGGAGCCTCCAATTAAGTTGTGGAGATTGCCCCAACCTTGTGTGTAAAGGTTCGGTCGCCACCTCCAAGGGCACCAATAGTGGAATCACGGCATCTCGCATTGTGTGAGGGCGTGAGGAGAATACTGTGGCCCTAGTGGCTTCTTGGGGAGCATTGTGCCTCCACACCGCTCCAACGGAGACGTACTTCCCTTCAAAGGGAAGGAACTTCGGTAACACATCCTCGTCTCCACCGGCTCCACTCTTTGTTATCTCGTGCCTTTACTTGTGCAAGCTTATTTGTGATATATCTCTTGCTTGCTTGTGTACTTATCATTGTTGCATCGTATAGGTTGCTCACTTAGTTGCACATCTAGACAACCTACTTTGATGCAAAGCTTAAATTGTTAAAGAAAATCTAAAAATTGTTAGTTGCCTATTCACCCCCCCCCCTCTAGTCAACTATATCGATCCTTTCAACGGTGATGTGGAGATCCGGATGATGCCCGCGGCGAGCATGAGCGCGCACTGCCGCTCCAACTCGTCCTTCTGCGGCTGAGGATACCGGTAGGGCCATACTGCCACCGGTGATGAGCCCGACATAAGGTGAATACAGTGGTCATAGACCTGGGCCGGTGGGAGGCCCTGCGGCTCCTCGAAGAGGTCACGATGCTGCTGCAGGAGGTGGTCCAACAGAGGATGCTCGGCCTTGGTGGTGGCCGCGGCCAGCTGGAGCTGCGGCGTCGCCGGGGTGCCTCCAATGCCCTCCCACCGGACGCGGCGGCCGAGACGCCAGAAGTTCATCGTTAGGGCGTTGAAGTCCCAGAGAATGGGGCGGAGAGTCCGCAAGAAGTCCGCCGAGGATGAAGTCGAAGCAGCCCAAGTCGATGCCGGCCCACGTGATGGTGAAGTGCTCGTCGCCGATAGTGATGGGCACGTCCCATGCGAGCCCATGGCAGCGGAGGCGGTCGCCGTTAGCGACGGTGACCCGAAGTTGCTCCCCGCCCGTCGGCTGGAGCGCTAGGCGCCGCATGGTGGCCTCAGGCAGGAAGTTATGCGTGGAGCCTATATCCAAGAGGGCCACCAGACGCTCGCCGTGGATCGTCATAGGTAAAAGCATCGTCTGCTTGTCACGGATGCCGGCCAGCGCATGGAGCGAGATGACGAGGGCCGTCGTCGGAGCGGGCACAGGCGCAGGCGTGGGCTCCACGGTGGCAAGGTCGCCGAGTCCGTCACCGGGTGTATCCTCCTCGGCATCGTTGGACCTCTCCAAGTAGAAGAGGCGCAGGCAGACATGGCCCGGGGCGTAGGGCGCATCACAGTTAAAGCAAAGCCCCAAGCGCCGGTGCTCGATCTGCTCCGCCTGAGAGAGATGCCAAAAAGGCCGCGTCGCGGCCGGGGTGGCAGCCGGTGATGTGGTCGAAAAGGCGCAGGTGCTTTCGGGGGTGGTCGGGGGGATGACGGCCCCCTCGAGACGTGGGCGTCAGCGGCAAAGCCTAGGTGTGACGCTCGAAGGCCCGAGCATAGTACATGGTCGTCTGGAGGTCTTGGGGCCCCTTCATCTCGATGCCCACGCGGATGTGGTCTGGAAGGCCGCCGACAAAGAGTTCGACCCGCTATAGGGCCGTCACACCTAGCGTGTGACGGGTCAGGGCCTGGAAGCGGTTGGCGAAATCCTGCACCGTGGAGGTGAAGGGTAGGCGGCCCAACTCGGCCAGGCGGCTCCCGCGGATCGGCAGCCCAAAACGAAGGAGGCACAGCTCGCAGAAGCGCTCCCACGGGGGCATGCCGCCCTCGTCCTGCTCGAGGGCATAGTACCATGTCTGGGCTACACCGCGGAGGTGGTAGGATGCCAGCCAAGTGCGCTCCGACGCGAGCGTGCGCTGTCCATAGAAAAACTGGTCACACTGGTTGAGCCAGTTAAGTGGGTCCTCCGAGCCGTCATAAGTGGCGAAGTCGATCTTGGCGAATCGGGGCGACATCTGGGTCGTCGCGTCAGGGCCAACCGGCTCGACGGTGCAGAGCAGAGATGATGACGGCGCCCGGTCAACGGTGGGGAGGCCGGCGTAGGCCCCTGCGGGGCCAAACGAGGCCCCGGACTGCGGCGTGGGTACCGATGGGTCCCCGGCCTCCGTGTAAACTGGTGGTGGCGACATCCCGGTTAGCCAGGCCGGAATCGGAGACGGTGACGGCAAAAACCGGACCTGCTAGATCGGAAGGCCTCCCGGTGTGGACTGGCCCAAGCCAGAGCTGGGCGGCGGCGGTGGAAGCTGGACCGGCGCGGCTGGGGCCGGCGCGGGCCAGTACAACCACTACAGCGCTGAGGCGGGCGCGGGAGGCGCGAGTGGCGCCGCGAGAGCCGGCGCGGGCCACTGCAGCCAGGATGGCGCTAGGGCTGGCGGCGGCTGGAGCGACAGGTGGCCCCCGGCGATCGCCGCGGGTACCGAGTACCAGGGCGGGGCTGGCGGTCCGGAGGAGACGGCTGGTGGCGGAGGCGTTGGCGGCCCGTATGGGCTGGCCAGGTAGAGTCGGATTCCCTGGACCGCGATGACCAGATCGTTGAGGACGCCGGTCATGGCCTCCGAGGAGTAGACGAGCGGCGTGGTGGATGGTGATGGCGGCAGATCCGTGGAGGGGGGCAGTGAATGGCCAGTCGACGCGCCGGCGGTGGAACCCATCGGCGCCGAGGGAAGGGCCAGCGGTGTCGTGGAGGGGACGGCGATGTCGCGGCGGAGGTGGTGGCGAGGGGCAGCGACGGGCTTGGTGGTGGTGATGACATGGTCGAAAACAAGCTAGCTCTGATACCAAGGTGATAGGAGCTACGGTTCTTCCCGGTCTCGGACATAGGTTGTAGGGGAATGAGGGAGGAGGGCGAGGGTTGGAGCACGGCGGCCGCCGGCGTGGCGCCGTCCTTGCGCGGGTGCGGCGGCGGCGAAGGCAGGAGTATTATTGCTTAAATCTTAAAATAGTCTTACAATTTTGTATATATAACCATGATGTGAAATAAAAACTAAGATAATTTATGGGCTAAGCTTATCCGGTGGGCCTTCTACGGTCATAGGTCCAGCCGGTCATAACACGTGTATGGTCGCTCTATGAACCTTCGAGCAGGTTACAATCGTCTGACCATCTTGCTGATCCATTTGTATATAAAACACGCTAGGCTGAGGCAGTTCTGATGAAAGCACATGTCTGGTTCAGTTGAATTTCCTTGGGGTCCTGGGGCGTATAGGTTCGGGTGCTGAGTTCTGGGAGTAATAGCTTTTGTATATCTAGCTACATGCATATGATCCGGGGTTTGACGATCTGTGGACACGCCACCTTATACATTCAAATCGCATGACATGGTACACAATACCTGCTTAATGGTTTTTAATTATCTATGCATAGAGCCCACCCAGCTGGAAACGACCACTGGAGATAACGTTTTATGGTGAAAGTTCTTCAGTCGCTTTAGCTTTCTTGGCAGACAATGGCCTAGCTAAGAGCATCTCCAGCCGTGTCCTCAATAAGGTCTCTTAGGCGAGTTTTCGGCCGTCGACGTCAAAAAATCGGCCCAGTCGCGCCCCCAAGGGCTCAATTTTCGCCGGCTTGGGCCGAAATTGGCGCCGGCGGACCCAACCCGACCTCGGCGTGCTGGGGGGCGCTCGGGGGCGTCGGGCGAATCGTTTTGGCGCGAAAGAGCCACGGGCCCTCCTTGCCAGCGACTCGTCTCGTTTCTCGCCGCTTCGTCGTCCTCATCGCCTCATTTCCCACGGCAAATCAATGCCAAAGTTGTCGCGCGCTGCCGCGCTGGTCAGCCTCCGCCATTGATGCCTCACGGGCGGTGCAGTGAAAACGAGACGACGCGCGTCCCCTCGCATGCCACGCGTACGCGCGGCGCCTCCGCCTACATAAAGCCGACCCCCAGCGCGCCGGTGGCACGCACAGAGTCTCCACCGCCGGCGCTACCTTTCTCCCCCTTCCTCCCTCTCCTCTCGCCGTCTCCAGCTCAAATAATGGCCGAACGCTTCCCAGGCGACGACGCGGCGGCGAACGGCTTCGGCGGCCGCCACCTTCACGAGCACGAAGCTCGGCTCCTCTTCGAGGCCGAGTACCCGGTCCCGCCGGACATGCGGATGCCCGGGGCCTGAAGAATCAGTGCCGGCGGGGTCCCGGTGCCGCCACCGCCCATCGGGGCGGCGCGGCGCGCGGAGATCGTGCGTATCCGCTCCTCCCTGCCGTGGGCGCGAGGGAGGGGCCACGCTACGTCCCCGACAGCCCGCTCTAGAAGCCATACTTCCGCCGCCGCCACGCCAAGCAACTCGAGGCCACCAATGGCGTAGTTCCCTCCGACAGGCTCAACTCCGAGGGGCGGCGCCGATGGTGGGGCGTGCCCGGCCGCACGCTGGAGGTCGTCCTCAAGTACATCGAGGGCGACAACACGCTGAGGCTGGAGTACCCCTCCCCCCGTCTTTCTCTCGCTGTCGTGGGAGCTCGTGGACGCCGAGGCGCGTGGACCCCAGGGTCTACTCCTCCTCGTCAGGTCGGTCGACCGGCTCTCCCTGCCTCCGCCCCGTCAAGCCGGAGCCCCAGGACACGCCTGTCAGCGTGCGCACCCGCAGCTCTGGCGTCTGCATCGACGACTCTGCCCCCGCCTCTGGCCGCCTCATCCTTGTCAGGCCGAAGCCGGAGCCCGGCCTTCCCGCGGAGTACGAGGAGATAGCCCGGCGTGGCATCTCCGACGAGGGCGCCATGCAATGGGCGCGGGACGACTACCTCCGCGATGAGATGGTCTGGCAACACCGGGCCCTGGAGGAGATAGCCGCCCGCAAATGTGGGCGCGAGGACGAGCACGACATCGTGGTCCTCAACAGCGACGACGACGACGCCCCCGGACCGTCCAACCCGCCGCACCAACCGGGGGAGGGTTGCAGCAGGGACAGCGCCCGCGACGGAGGCGACGACGACGGTGGCGGCGGCGACTACACGCGGTTCTACCGCCTCCTCGGCATGTAGATCTGCAAGGGCAGCAGGCGGCGAGGGGAGACGGCGAGGAGCAACCTAGTAGCTTTTTTCTTTTTGTAAAATATTTTAAATATGAACGAACTCGCTGAAGTTTGGTTGAATTTGTGCCGTGTTTGTGCCGTAATTTGTATTTTCAAAAAAACGTGGGTGCCGTGACTGGGGGCATCACGCCCCCAGCGCGTCGTTTATCGCCGGTGCGCCTTCTAGGAGGCCAACGGCTGGAGATGCTCTAAATCAGCATATATATGGTCAGCTGGTCTCGGGGACTCAGAGTTTAGCTGCTGTTGAGAGAGTTGTTCCCATAAAACCAGAAATGGTAAAAATTACATTCAGATCTATAGACCACGCCTAGTGACGACTACAAGCACTGAAATGAGCCGAAGGCGTCACCGTCATCGTCCCTCCCTCGACAGAGCCGCTGTAGTAAACAATTAAAAAATCGTCGTGTTGAGGCCCCATAAGACCAGCGCATTAGAACATCAACGCCGTCGATGAAGAGAAATATGGATCGAAAGGATCCAATCTGCAAACACATAGACATAGACAAACGAAGACCAGATTCACCAAAGACAAACGCCGATCGGATCACACGCCTTATGATGACGTTTGAGACATCACTGGGATAAGGACTAGACAGGGAGAACCTTATTCCATTTTCAAGAAGCCGCTGCCGCCTCATCTTCTTAAGCATGGCATAAAGCCTAACAAAACTCAGAAAAACACTTTGTCACGGCTTCCATGGGCGCCGGCCGCTTCCTGGTTCCTATGCAGCAATTCATCTCCACATGTTGCGCCGCGTCCACCTCGGCGTCGCCCACCGACGTCCTGTTAATACCGGACGTCACGATGACCTTCCCCAGCTTGTTCACCAATCACCATGGTGCCTTTTCATATCGCTTTCGGTGATGGCATGCCGCTGGCGGTCACAGGCAACAAGAGCTACACTGCGCACAACATGCCAGCGTTCCCTGCTGCCGCCACGGGCCGTGCAGCTCTACGAGACGCGGGCCCTCCCCGCGGCCCTGAGCATCGGAGCGCCGGTGGTGCCCGTGACGTGTTTCACCGGCGTGGGCTTGCCGACCGTGGAGACAGGAGGTGGTTTATGGCGACGACGACGGGGTCGTCAACTTGGCGATCATACTTGTGCTTGACCCGGCAATCGGTGGAGACCCGAGACAGGAGTACTATGATCCAGTCAAGATTGCCAATATGTCTCACCTCGGTGTCGCCTGGATGATCTCGCCATGGAGCGTTTGGTTGGTGAGATTCTTTGGTTTCTTGTGACTACTATGTTAGGTTGATCTGTCCACCAATGGGCCCAACGGCTCATTGGGCCCTTGACCCACGCCCTGATCGGGGGCGTCCAACCCAAGCAAGGCTGGTGGGCCCCTATCGCGCAGTGCTATAAAGAGGAGGTGTGGACCAGGGGCACAGGGTACGAGGTTCGTCACTCACTGTTCCCTACTCCTAACCCTATCCGATCCAGAGGGAGGCACTGAAGCGATGGGAAGCTCCGCCGCCGCCACTGCCCATACATCTCAGCCGCATCCACCTCACCTCTCTCTGCCATCGCCACCATCACCCTCTCCATGATGGCCTCCGGCTCGAGTTAATCCACCTATGGAGAAGGTAAACCGCCGCAAACCACCGATCTAATCTAGCCTAGTGATCCACAGCATCTATCAATGGTATCAAACAAGGCTAGGATCTACATTATTTTCGGTACAAAGAAATCACAGAAAAAAGATTCATCCAAAGAACCCTAACTGAAAGGGCAAAGAAAGTTTACTCACTGGGGAAAGTAGCACCACTGTCATGGCTGCGCCGTTCCTCTCGATCACGTCGCGCATCAGCAAGCCGAGGCGACAGGGAAGAAGAACTACCCTGAAAGGGGCAAAGGGCACCGCGGCCAAACCGTTCGACGCGACGCGCTCACCGCAAGGCGAACGCGCAGCCGGCGAAGGGGATGGCAACGGCGCCACCACCAAGTGCTCCACCGTCGCCGTTTTCAAGCGAGGCAGAGGAGGGCTCGACCTCTTATCTCTCTCTCTCTCTGTGTCTAAAGAACAAAAAAGAAGGAAAGAAAGGCTCGCGGCACAGTGGCCGTCACCGGCGACTGCGCGCGGCACGGTGGCCCGACGACCTGGATAGAGGCCGCCGTCACGGAGCGAGAAAGAGAGCGGGGGTGCGCAAGGTAAAATCGAAGGTGGAAAGGAAAATACGGTGGCTGGGCTCGCGCGACGCGGTGGTGGACGCCGTCGCCGGCGGCCGGCGCTCTCGCGCGGTGGCTGGACGGCCAGAGAGAGGGCTGCGGGAGAGACGAAAACGAAATGGCCTAGGGTTCGATCGGGCCAACCGGGGCGCTAGTTTTGATCCAGCGATATCTGCGCTGGGCCTTCGGATCGTCACGGACGGCCGTGATTAAAACCCTAGCCGAAGTTGGGTCTTATGGGCCGAAAGTAAGGTGGGTCTTTGGTCCGGCGGACCAGGCTGCAGCCACATTGGCGCTGTGGGCCGTGGGCCGAGGAGCTCGGGCGGCCGAGCGAAGCTCGCCCAGCAGGCCATGGGCCGCGAGCGGCGCGCGCGCACAGAACACTTTCACTATCCTTTTTTGTTTTTGTCCAGTTTTTTGGACAAATATGACACGGTTTTTCTATTAAAATTATTCAGAGATTTTTTTTTCTTCTAGAAAATAGAAAAGTAAAAGAAAATTTGATGAAAACAATAAAGTTGATGAATTTTTATTCATGATTTCCGCTGCAAATAGATAAAACTGCTCTTCTAAAAGTGAATAGAACTAAAGTAAAAGATTAAATTGTTGCTTCTCTAATGCAATTTTGAACAAACCGGTTAAAATTTCTTAGAGAGTAAAAGAGTACAGAATTGTTTCTGAATAGAATATTGTAAAGTTTCTGCTGCAAAGTAAAAGTTTTATCCTCCGATTAAATTGGAACCAACGGGAAAATTTAATTGAAAAATTGTTCTTAGCAATGTTTTCCCCATGGGTGAAATAAGATGCAGATAGTTTCCGATATGATAAAAGAAAGATATGTCTTTTAAAGTTAAAATATGGTATTGTTATTTTCTAACCAACGTTGATGATAACAATACTATAATTCTATGAGTCTTATGTTCAAAGATTAAATCTCTGATAAATTTTGTATCAAAGTGATCATTTTTCATAGAAGAGTTAAAGATGAAGAAATGCTCTTGAACTAGAGAAATGTATATTTCTTGTTTCCGCTGCAATAAAGTTGATGGTGATGATTATTTCTTAGCAAAGTTGTTTAATAGAAATACTATCATCACATTGTTTATGAGTTATATGCATTATTTCCATTTCCGCCCAATAGTGATACGGAATTAATGTAGAAGAATGAGTTTTATTCTAATTCTACCACAACGGTGATTTAGAGTATAAAAAGGAAGTTTTACAAAAGTTTAATGTGCATATTTTTTAACCAGACCAACATAGGTACTTGTGAACCGAAAGATGACCAGGAAAGGTCATAACGTGAGGGAGTATGTTCTCTCTAAAGAATGGCTTCAAAAGAAAAGAATTCTTGGATATTAATCCAAGAGAAGAAAACAGATAGATCATTGAGAGTCTTGGTTGACGAATGTCTTTCATGTATTCTATATGAAGAAGGATTTTCAGTCAACATGATTTGAGATGAAACAAGCAACATGCGTGTTTAATTTGACCAACGTCGGATTAAGCATGTGTGTCAAAGAGCGTTCGGATTTATTTCTGAATTTGATGATTGCATATGCAGTCAAAAGAGCCAATTCTGGCATTTATGTTCCTTACAGGGAATTACCTGCATAGCGTGAAAAGAGGATTATGATAAAACCCGCATGGCGGGGAAAAGTCTGGGAAAATACCTGCATAACTAGGTAAAGTTGACATAGTATTATCTCAAAAATCCTATATGGCAGAAGAAATTTTGGCAAAGAACTTATCCTGTATGACAAGAGAAAAATATGATGACTCATGTGCGTTTAATGTGTCCCACTCTGGAGAAAAGTATGGAGTAACTATTATGCTTTCCTAATATCGACCGTACACCTTATGTGTAACTGTCATTAAGCATTCGATAAATCCAAAGAGAATAAAAGTGAGAGATGAACCTAAAGATAAGATTGATATGCAAGTGTTACCTGCAAAAGTACTAATGATAAAGAACTCTGTTGGGTTTCCGAAATGGAATGCGGAAAAAGTACTCTCATATCAGTTAACAGATAACTTCATTTTGTATGAAGTAATCAGATGAACGAAGTAGATAATCAAAGTTTTCTCAATTCACAAGAGTTATGAATGGTTTTCGAAATTGTGGCAGAAAAGTTCTTGCCACATTTCGAGGGGGAGAAAGATATATGAGATAAATTAAGAATGATGAAACTCCCCTATACTTTAGATAATGTGATGAAGAATGTGATCGTCTGGGGGAGTATGACAGTCATATTAATACCCATAAAGAAAAGAAATAGTTGTATTTCTAGATCTTTTACAGTTCCGAAAGCAGAGTAAGGAATACTAAGACGGTGCTTAAAGTGCCATAAAGAAGAAAGTTTTAACAGAATAAACCCAAACTATAAAGTTTAAAGATACGCCATTTTTAGTAAAGATGGAGTAATCTGGGGGAGCATGTTGTATGACCTATACAACACCTGATGTTAGCTCTATAAAGGATGAATGAGTACACATGGATCTTGTGACACAGGTCCCTGTAAAACTTGTTGCCTCTTGGAAATGAAAGACTATATAATTAATTTGCGTCTTGGCAATGACAGAGCAACAACAGCCCCATATGAAAGAAGTGCCAGTACCTGAGAAACTGATGGTCTCAAGGAATGAGAAAATCAGATACTTCTGATTATTATAAAGTCTATGTTAGTGAAATTCAAATGGAGGTTGATCCCACCTCATTTAAAGTGCTCATTCGAGTTTTGAGAAGTGTCTGCTTATCTAAATGATAAGAGACTATGTGAGATGAAATGAAATTAGTGAATCCCGACGATGTTTGGGACTGATGAGTAATTTCCAATGGAGCCAAAACAGTAGGCTGTAAAGAGTCTACAAGCTCAATCTGACTCCAAAGGAAATACGTAAAGGTGTAAAACACGACTTAAATCGAAAGGTTTTTGCGCGTTTTGCACTGAATAGATTACAATGAGTGTTGGTAGCACATCATGATCTGAGTTACATCAGATGAAAGATATTATGATCTGAGTTACATCAGATGAAAGTAAAGAACACAGGGGATACTACCTGAAGAAGTCTTTTATGGACTAAAGCAATCAAATGTTATTTTGGGTTAAAGAAATGTGAGGACAATTGTGTTTGTATAAAGTTATAGAATGGGAAATTCATTTCATAATCCCGTGCATGTGGATGACGTCCTACTTGCTAGTGGTCATATCAATCTACTGCACGAGAAGAAAAGAAGTTTTTGTTCTCAAAGTTCAAAAGAATGTTCTCGGTAGAGTGTCTCTCGTTATAATTATCGAGTTTCACCAAGAAAAGAATAAAAGGGGTATTAGTAATGTCGCATGGACATGCTTAGAAAGGTCTCTAAAGTATGCATGCGAGAAAACCTATGCCTGTTCTTATAGTCAAGGGTAATAGAACTGAAAACTATGGTGTTCCAAAAGTTGATGAGAAAAGATTGAAAATGGATATGGTGCCGTATGCTTTAGCTGTTGGAAGCTCAATACATTACCCTGAGACAGTCCACGTATCCGGGATGTTTTGGCAATGTCTAGTCCATATATAGATCATTGGAATGGAGTCAAAGATATCGGCCTCATGCTGAAAGAAATAAGTGCTCTCAAAAGATTGTTAGTACAAAGACATGACTTGTGAAATGTATAGCGAAATTCACAATTGTCGCTAACTTTCATACTTGGAGGTTTTTGTGTGGAAAAGCTCCAAAGAATGAAACAATTATCATCAATGTGATGCAAAGATATTTTATAGCTTGATATGAGGCTGAGGGACAGGCAAAATGGTTAAGGAGACCTGTACCCGGAGTTGATAATGGTTGACAACAGCGATAACTATTTTAAGTCTTTCGCTCCTATGACAACGAGTCAAGTGTTGATGCCAAACACATTGACACAAAGTTATACGTTGTTAAGGAGAAAGTCCGGAATTATGTTGAAATGCTTGGAGCATGAAAGCAACAGGCAAGTATTTGCAGATCTGCTTATGAAAGGCTTACCGCCCAGTGTGGTCGGAGAACACACAGTCGACATAGGTTTTATGGTATAGTCTAACATTTCCGGACAATAAAAGGGCCCAAGGTTAAAGAATCTGTTTCAAAACAGAGGAGTGTGTTGTAGGTGTTGATTCTATTAGAAATGAACCGTGATGATGAGACATGCTCTACATGCAAATCTGTGATGGAACGAGTACTTTGGAAAGAGTTATTTCAAAGTATAGAAGTTAATGGTATATGATGAGATCAAGGGGGAGAATGTTAGGTTGATCTCTCCACCAATGGGCCCAACGGCTCATTGGGCCCTTGACCCACGCCCTGATCGGGGGCGTCCAGCCCAAGTAAGGCTGGTGGGCCCCTATCGCGCAGTGCTATAAAGAGGAGGTGGGGACCAGGGGCACAGGGTACGAGGTTCGTCACCGCCACTGTTCCCTACTCCTAACCCTATCCGATCTAGAGGGAGGCACTGAAGCGATGGGAAGCTCCGCCGCCGCCACTGCCCATACATCTCAGCCGCATCCACCTCACCTCTCTCTGCGATGGCCTCCGGCTCGAGTTAATCCACCTATGGAGAAGGTAAACCGCCGCAAACCACCGATCTAATCTAGCCTAGTGATCCACAACATCTATCATACTAAGCTTAATAAACTGATATTTAGACCTGACTTTGAATGGCTAAAAAAAATAAAACAAATTATTCCTTCCATTCCACAATGTAGTGCGCCCGCGTTTCTCGAGATCTAAATTTGACTATAAATTTAACCAACGAGACCGACTGCGGCGGGAGCAAAAATTATATCTGCTCCTGCCGCAGTCGGTCTCGTTGGTTAAATTTATGGTCAAATTTAGATCTCGAGAAACGCGGGCGCACTACATTGTGAAATGGAGGGAGTACCATGATACATACAATAAGACTGCCATCATGTTCAAACAAACCAGATAAAAAATGCCTTACATTTTTTTTTGCAACCCCTTAAGAATACAAACAACCAGGCAACCAGCTACTGGGGTCTATGGGCTATGTTTGTACAAAAATTTACCATATCTAAATTTAAAATACTTATGCACAAAAAAAAGTAGACACGATGTTTGTAGTTAAAAAGGCCTTACAAGAAATTTTATAATTGACTTGCGTGAGAAACTAAATTTGCCACAACTTAAAACACATGCAAGAAAACTTAAAAAAAAACACGTCTGAACCTAAGTTGCCATTGTTTCATAAGATGATGACAAAAAGGATTTTAAAGAAAAAAAATGTGAAATAGTCCAAAGAAAACAAAATTTGCCATGTCATGTTTAAGTATAACTTGTCATGGTGTACAAAACATGACCACAATTTGTTTGAAAAATTTGACATGTTCTAATATGATTTACCAAAAACAAAATTCATCATGGGATGTATGATGAAAATTGCCTTGGTGTGTACAAAACAAAATTCCAGAAAAAAAACTTGCCTTGGCGCACAAAATACTAAGGATTCTTCAGTAAATTTGTCATAATCCTTGAAGCAAATTTGACATGATACCAAAAAACAAGTTGTCGTGGTCCATGTAGTAAAATTTGACATGATACAAAAATGAAAATTGGACCAAAATTAAGCATGACGCAGAAGTTGAACATGGAAACTTTGTGACAGGGAGGTGGGACCCATGCCAATTGACAGAAATTAGCGAACGCTCGTTATGTGACGAAGGAAAATAAGCGAAGGCACGACTATCTCCACTCTTGCCATGGAAGGAAACTAATCTCTCGCCACTTCGTACGAACTGAACTCCAGTCGACGGCCATTCCCGACGCCGATGCTCCGCCGCATCCGCATCCGCATCCGCCTCCGTCGCCGCCCCTACCCCTCCTGCACCTACCCGGAGCCCGTCCTCTGCCACTCCTCCAGCTTTATCTCTGCGGCTCCCCTCCTCCGCCTCCACCAGTACCGCACCACCACCACGCCGATGTCCCGCATCCACCTCCGCCGTCGCCTCTTCTCCTCCACCACGCGGCCCTCGCACTCCTGGTCTCCACATGCCGCCTTTGCCGCAGCAACAGAGCGCGTACGCACCGGGGCGCTCAGCCAAGACGATGCACACCACCTGTTCGACGAATTGCTGCGGCAGGCCACCCCGGTCCCCGGGCGCTCCCTCAACGGCTTCCTTGCCGCCCTCGCCCGTGCGCCCGCCTCCGGAGCCTGCAGAGATGGGCCCGCCCTCGCCCTCGCTCTCTTCAACCGCGTCTGCCGGGATGAATCCGGCGCGCGGGTGGCACCGCCCACAATCTTCACCTACGGCATCCTCATGAACTGCTGCTGCCGCGCGCATCGCCCGGACCTAGGGCTCGCCTTCTTCGCTCGCCTCCTCAGGACGGGCCTGAAGGCTGACCAGATCGTCGGCAGCACCTTCCTCAAGTGCCTCTGCTGCGCGAAACGGACGGATGAGGCTGTGAACGTGCTGCTTCATAGGATGCCCCGGCTCGGCTGTGTGCCTAATGCCTTCTCATACAACATTGTTCTCAAGAGCTTATGCGATAATGGCATGAGCCGGCAGGCGCTCGACCTGCTCCATGTGATGGCGAAAGAAGGAGGTGGCTGCTCCCCCAACGTGGTGACATATACCACGGTCATCCATGGCCTCTTTAAGGAAGGCGAAACAGGCAAGGCATGCAATCTATTCCATGAAATGAAGCAGCAAGGGATTGAGCCCGATGTGGTGACATATACCTCGAGCATTGATGCGTTGTGCAAGGCCAGAGCAATGGACAAGGCAGAGCTAGTCCTTCGGCAGATGGTTGCTAATGGTGCTCAACCCAATGAAGTGACATATAATTGCATGATCCATGGATATTCCACATCAGGGCAGTTGAAAGAGGCTGCTAAAATGTTCAGAGAAATGACAAGTCAGGGTCTTATACCAGATAACTTTACTTGCAGCTCGTTAATGACTTCCCTTTGCAAGCATGGAAGAAGCAAAGAAGCTGCAGAAATTTTTTATGCCATGACTGCCAAAGGCCACAGAGCTAATGTTGTCTCGTACTGTATTTTGCTTCATGGGTATGCCAATGAAGGATGCTTTGCTGATATGATTGATCTCTTTAATTCAATGCAAAGAAACGGTATTGCTGCCAACTGCCATGTTTTCAACATATTAATTAATGGATATGCTAAACGTGGAATGATGGATGAAGCTATGCTGATATTTACAGAAATGTGGGAAAAAGGAGTGAGTCCCGATGTAGTCACCTATTCCACTGTAATAGCTGCACTTTCCAGGATGGGGAGGTTGACCGACGCTATGGAAAAATTTAATCAGATGATTGCCATGGGAATTCAGCCAAACACAGCAGTTTATTGCTCCCTAATTCAGGGTTTTTGCATAGACGGTGATTTGGTTAAAGCCAAGCAGCTGGTTTCTGAAATGATGAACAGAGGTATTCCTCGTCCAAACATTGTGTTCTTCAATTCAGTAATAAACAGTCTGTGCAAAGAAGGAAGGGTTATGGATGCACATGATGTCTTAGACTTGGTTATAGGCATAGGTGAGAGGCCTAATGTCATTACATTTAATTCACTGATTGACGGATATTGCTTAGTCGGGAACATGGATAAAGCATTCAAAATACTTGATGTCATGGAATCAGTTAGTGTTGAGCCTAATGTTGTTACTTATAGTGCACTTCTTGATGGCTATTCTAAAAACAGAAGGATTGATGATGCTCTGACTTTGTTTAGAGAAATGCCGCGTAAGAGAATTAAACCTGACACTGTTACATATGGCATCATGTTGGATGGGTTGTTTCATGCTGGGAGAACTGTCGCTGCAATGGAAATGTTCCATGAGATGACTGAAAGTGGAACAACAGTGGACATTTTCATATACAATATAATACTTGGAGGTCTTTGTAGAAATAATTGTGTAGATGAAGCGATTGCACTGTTCCAGAAATTGCGAGCAATGAATGTGAAGTTCAATATTGAAATACTCAATACCATGATTAATGCAATGTACAAGGTTCAAAGAAAGGAAGAAGCAAAGGAATTGTTTGCTACAATATCAGCCAATGGGTTGGTGCCCAATGAATCTACTCATGCAGTAATGATAAGAAATCTTCTAAAAGGCGGAGCAGTGGAAGATGCTGACAATATGTTTTCATCAATGGACAACAGTGGCATCGTTCCCAGTTCCGGTCTTATAAATGATATCATCAGAATGTTGTTGAAAAAAGGTGAGATAGCCAAGGCTGGCAATTATTTGTCTAAAGTTGACGGGAAGAGTATCTCACTTGAAGCTTCAACTACCTCATTGTTGTTGTCTCTCTTTTCAAGGAAAGGGAAACATCAGGAGGATATTAAGTTGCTCCCTGCAAAGTATCAATTTTTTGATGGATTTGGTTGACTAGTTGATATGCTGCATATGAGACTAACTCCTCAGAAAGCAGTTATGTTATTGCTTGCGAAAGCTCTCCTGCCAGAACAACTGTATAAGAAATCCGAACTTCCTACTTGTATGGTTGAGTTCATTTTGCAGTGTGTCCAGATCACATGAAAGTGACATGTCTATGAATCTTTTAATCTTGGATGGGCGAGGAAAGGCAGGCAAATAGTCTAACACGACTGGTTACAATTTTAGTGGTAATTACTTCTGATGGCGATCGGGAAAAGATAGGAGCCTCTTTGATTTAAAGGATTTTGCATATGAATTCTTTGTTTGATTTGTTGCGTTTTATCTTATGGATTTTTGCACAGCATATTCAAAGAAATTTTCTATGGAATATTAGGGATAATGACTTCTGATGGCGATTTGGGAAAGGTATACAATCTTGAGATTTTGTAAAATCTCTAATGCGTTCACTTTTCTTCATATGGATGCATTTTTAGTAATGTAAATCTCGCAGATATTTGAGGTTACTGATTCTATGTTGAGAAATCTGTTTTATATGTCAGGGCAAACTGGACCTGGAAGAATGGATGTTTGAGTCTTTGAGGTTGCCTATGCTATGTTGAGTTAGCAGATTCAGGAGCTCGTGCCAGAATCTCATGTACTTTATGCTGTCAGTTCCACTGTTTTAGCTTTGTTGCATACATGTGAGAAGGGTATTTGCAGTATGATTTTTCTTTCTGCTTTACTTCATATTGAAGATTCAACTATTTTTCCTCATCATGTAGGTAAACATACGACCAAGATTTCACTGAGTGTGAACTTTCGCTTCAGTCTGCAGGACACCAGCACCGCCTCGTGTGATAGAGGGGAAGGAATTAAAGCATCTGCTCGAGGAATTAAAGCATTCCTCTCCAGTTTTGGTGCGCTCCATTCTTAGTACTTCTCTGCCAGGAAACCAAGCTGCAACCTTTACTGTTATGTGCTGCGTGGTAGATTTCCACGCAATTTTGTTATTGTCGCGAGAATTCTTGAGAAAAAAATATTTACTTTGGGAATGCTTGGATTCACCTCACGAAACTAATAGGGTGGGGGAGGGGGGAGGCATTGAGGCCATGGTGCCCATGGAGCGGGGAGAGAGGTGAAGTAAGAAGGGGGAAAATGTCACGATCCGGGTCTCATCCATTGATAGCTGACAGGGTACAGCAAGAGTTGGGTGAGGACGAGTGGTACAGGAGGGAGGAAGGAGAAGGTAGGTCAGATGCAGAGAAAATAGCGAGAGATGTTCAGAGTCAATTTCTTCACACCCCACATGCTGGCCAACAGTGTCCCTTATATCACACACGTAACCACAATCTTACATGTGGGCTTACGCTCCACAATACCAGCTCACAGAGCCATCCGACTTGAGAATCACGCTGGTGCTTGCTTGGTCTGCCTGCTGGATCTGGCTTCTTCAGGGGCAGGCGACTCGTGGTCCGTCATCACCATTGACAATGGTGAGGGCGTGACAGAAAATGATTGGTAAGGAATGGGATGCCACCATTCTTATCGGACAAGGATGCTTTTGAGATGGGCAACTATTCATTGAAAGCCTAAACCTCTCAGGATATTTATATGAACTGTAATCGAAGAAATTTTACATGTGCCATGAGGTTATTTCTTATACTTTCTGAGCAAATTTCATTTCATCTGCACATGCAGGCAGTCTGTCACACGCAGACAACATCACGTCCGAACAAAATTCCATTATTCCTGCAAACCATGGTGGTTGGGCTGCTGGTGGCCATGGTGAAGGAGAAGGTTTCCAGCTACATGCTGGACTAATATGAGGTGATGAAGGGCATGAAGACGCAGCACAAGATCCTGAAGCTGAATCTGCTCCCAGCCATCCTGGAGTCATCACCAAGGCCGAGAAGGCAGCAACCCACTGAGAATGGGTGAAGGCCTAGCTCAAGGAGCTCAAGGTGCTTACAAGGAGAATAAAGTCAGTCTTCGACGAGTTCAAGTACGAGGTTTTTGCGGCCAACCCAAGTAGGGACAGTACTCCGAGGTCGGCTTTGATGTGATAAAAGCTCTTTCCAGATCACAGTCGTTTTATATTCCATAATATGAATGCCTTTGTGTTTAAATATGGCAACAAGGGTCGACACCCAAGCAGTAGCGGTAAATAGATTCTGTCATTGGTTGACCCAGAGAACATTATAGGCCAATCAAGAGATTAAGAGAAGCATGCCATTCTACAGACTCTTAACTGGTCAACCTATCACTAATAGTCTCATGGTCCTTCCCAATGTTGGAATGGGTGGATTGGGCAAGACCACCTTGGCACACTCACCTACACTGACCCTATATCCAGAATCATTTCCAACTGCAGAGGTGGGTCTGTGGATCAGAGAATTTTGATGTTTGTGTCCTAGCCCGCAAGATCTTCCAAAGCTCTCGAGAGAAGGAAAATGAGAAGGCACTCCAGGAGCTCAGAGGAGAGCTTGGTGGACATGGGTACCTAACAGTACTGGAAGATGTCTGTATCTTTGTATTGGTGATATCTTGCAACAAAGAAATTGTGTAACTCATGGGTACGGTTGAAGGCCAGGACATTGCAGTTTTGTACAGGGAGCTCATAAAGGAAATGATTAAAAACGGGCATTCTGTTTGCAATAGAGCAAATTGGCTTCTGAGCTGCTTGTTATGGTTGATGAGTTTGCGGACAGATTGTGGTTGGGTCTCCTTTATTTCGTTGCCAAAAATCACTTGAATCCGTAATGCACGCCCAAGGCAAGGGCAGAAAAAGGGGATGCTGTACTACACAAAAGCATCATTTGACCAAGGGAATGGATTTTTTTAGGAATACTCAAGCTCTGCTGCAACGACTTGGCATCACGTATGTAGCAGTCATTTCTGTTTTATGTGCTGTGTTTCTCAACAATTATGTGATCCATGTTGACAAGCTGATCCAAGACCACACATGGCTTTTCCCCTGAACAAAAGGAAATTCATTTTGAAACCATTGGCAAACAAATTTTCATTGAGCTGGAGTCTTAGGTCGTTCTTTCAGGAAGTGAAGCAGGTCACAGTCAACGAAATTGGGCACATTTAGGGGTGTTATTCCAGATAAACATGTAAAATCCAAGATCTGATATATGATGTTGCACTGTCTCTATGGGAAAAATCATGTTTTGTCGGAAGCAAATCAGATTGAGTGGCTTTAAATAATTCTGATATGTGTCCCTTTCAAAACTGTTACAGAGACCCTTTGCTGTATGAACTATTTGAACCGCCATCTACTTAATCATCAAGGAAAACTATTTATATGCTCTGTTCAAGAAATTCATGAGGATGGCCCTCAGTATGCATAAATGTTAACTGAACTTTGCGTTGGATACAAGAGTAGTCCATCTATCCAGAGGTTAACCATGGGAAGACTTTCAAATATGCTTTCAAGTTACAGAAACACGAGGAATCACATGGTGAGAAACTGAGTTTCTATAAAATTTCCGTGTTTAGTTTTCTTAGTGTAATAAGAATTGCCTAGCAGTCTCAATCTTGTAAGTTGACGTTTCTTATCTTATGATGTTACTGCTGCATCAAGACTTCTAATGTGGAGTGCTTCAAGGCCCATAACCAAACTAGTCATCGATATGTTCAGTGCGGTGTCTGTGGCACTAAACATCTTAAGAAGACTTCTAGCGGCATCAGCTAATGGGTAACGGCTAATTTGTCACTTAGAGGATTAAATGCAACCTGGGAGATTGCAAATGCTCATTTCAAAGGTGTGTATGCAATCGTACATTTTGACTTGTCTCATGGATATTTCTCTACAATAAATTGGAAAACCACTCTGTTTTTTCATTTTCAACAACTTTGAACTTCAGAAATCCAGTTTGGACAATCCAATCTGATTCTCTGGGTGTGGCAAGAAGTTTTCATACCAGGGAGGCAGGGACAATCACTAGAAATCTAGTGCTCACGTGCATGCTGGGGTAAACACACAAAATAACCACTCAATCTTTGCCTCCTGTGCTCATGTTACTCTTGCTAGGAACTTCTAATCCGCACTAGGATGTTCACAATTTTGCATCAAATCTTTGCAGGGCGATTTTGTGGAGTGATGCAAGAGGAAGCCCATTTCTGTCGAAACTTTGATGCGAAAGAGGGTAGCCGCTCCTGGTGATGCTCCGGTTATGGAACTGCATGCTTACGGTTATGGAACTGCATGCGTATCCGAGATGGCTTCTGTCTTGTTGATTCGTCCTGAACTTGAAAGAGTTAGAACGAGTATAGCTAAAAACATAGGCAAGAAGAGTATGTGCCGTGTCATATCAGGTAGCAATTTGCGAGAAAGTCATTTCTTCTTTTATGAAGTCGACCCTCCAGCTCTATGAAATATGAATCAATGAAGATGTTATTTTCGCTCAAGTAACTAGGAATCTCAGCCATGCTGTCGGACATGGTAATGTTTCCAAGTATGTTTTTCTGTCTTTTTGAGATGGTGATTGTAACTTGAAGGCATTACGGGTGTCAATGTCACAGCTCACAAGTTTTCAAGTTAAAAAACAAACATAAGAGCCCGATTGATTCGAAAGATATTTATTGGAATATATTTTCCATGTGGGTCATTTCAGTGGTGGGATTGTATACCATCAGATTTTTTAAATATTTTCACATTACATTTGTAAAGAACTTTTCTATGGACAAAATTCCATTTTTTGTATGGCGCAATAAATATTGATATATAAAATTATTTATGTATTATTCCTAGACATGATAATGCAATCCTACATGATAATTCATTTCCAATTATTTATGTACTGTATTATTCTTGTCAACGACATACTTTGTCCCATCGTTGCTTGCTAGGACAGCACTCCAGTATATTTGCACAGCTCACATCACATGAACCAGTCGATGGGGGACACCGTTGCTTTAGCTGCACCCTAGCCGTACTTCAAACACATCAATGGCATTCACTAGCCCACCCGCTTCAGGAGAGCGTATCTGGTGCACCGGGGCAATTGATGCTACCGGGCTCTGGTTGTACATTCAAAAATGTTTGATAAAATCTGAAGAAGAATTAGTGCATTGACACAACATCATTCGATGTTATGAAATTTCATATCAAGATTCGAAACACTGTATGGATACAAAATGTAAATTTTGACATCAATACGAGCCTAATATAAAAAATTGAACATTTTTTAATGTGCAACCAGGTCTGGTGCACCAGATATGCTCTCCCCGCTTCACTCCCTGAATTTCTGCCCAAGATTTCCACTAGTCCACTCCGGGAATGTATCCGGTGCACCCACATTTGTGGTGCTATCAGTGCACCGGATGCCACAAAATATTTTAAAAAAATCTGAAAAAAATTCTAGCATATTAACGCAACATCAATGTATGATGTCACAAAACTTATATAAAACTTTGAAATACTTCTTGAGATACAAAAATGATAAAATTGGCATCGGTGTGATAATGGGCCAAATCTAAAGCCCAAGTTATGTTATGTAATATTCAGTGTTAAATTTGTCATTTTTTGTTTTGGAGTTATGTTTGGAATTTTGACTTGAAACTTTGTGACAACCTACATTGATGTTGTGCGAGTGTGCTAAAAAAAATTCACAATTTTTTTTGAACATTTTAAAAGTAGAGTATGAGTTCGGTGCACCGGTAGCAGTTAGCTCCACAAGCTCCGGTGCACCAGATATTTTCCCAGCCACTTCAATCATAAGAATCGGGTTCACCGGTAGCACCAATGTTGTGGTGCACCGGCTGTTTCCCCTATGCATCCTTGACACGCTATGCCATTTTTACTATTCTCATTAATCCATTAGCGATATCTTCATGTGATTGATTCACTTTTGTCTGAGATTTTTTTATGAATATTAAACCTACTTGATTTTGGACATCTGATCATAGAAAAGCTATCTGGGGTAATTATTTTACTTAATATCTTTTTTTTGCGCAACTACTTAATATCTTTTTTTTGCGCAACTACTTAATATCTTTTTTTTGCGCAACTACTTAATATCTTTTTTACAGTCCACTATGCAATTTTTTTGACAATATAAATCCACCACAGCAACGGAATATACATTTTAAAAATGGATTCAGCTTAATAAAATGATGGTATGTGATTTAGTTATATAAAATAGTGCAAGTGATGGAATAATCTGGCGCGCAACCATAATACCATAATACTCCCTCCGTTCCAAAAACTTTAGTATAAAGTTGAGTCATCTATTTTGGAACGGAGGAAATACAATATTATAACTATATATGTCTATGACCCCCCCCCCCCCCCCCCCCATTTTTAGGTATTTTGGGTTTATTTCAGGCTTTCGGGCTCTACATTTGGTGGAGCCCAAACCCAGCCCAACCACCGTGCTTTTTGTTTCAGGTTGTTGGCAACGGCTGCTCATCCCATCTTCGGCCTGAGCCGGTTTTCCCCAAAACCGGCTTAAAAAATTGGTTAGTGCAGAAATTTGGAAAACAATGTTCTTGTTTTTACAAAACATTATGATTTTTTCAAAAAACTGTGATTTAATTTTTCAAAATAGAAAATCTTCGAGGATTATAAAAAAGACACTAAATTATCCGAAAATGAATAAAATGTTCGTGAATTTATATTTTTCTCCTGAATTGATAAACAATTTAATGATTTAGGAAATATTCACTATTATTTACATATTTATATTTTAAATATACCATGTTCATTAATTTTTAAATACATTCACTGGGTCAAAAATGCTGAAAATGTAAAATTGTTCTAAATTTAATATTATGTGAATTTATAAGAAAGATGAACAGTTAAAATAAATAATGATAAAAAACAAAAGGAAACCGATAAAACCAGCAACATAATACACAAGAAAAAACTAGTCAAGGGAACAACCTGAGTGGACAAGCTCAATACCACGGTTGGATTGCTCGACGCTATGAGCTGATATGACATCGCTTGCGGTTGGTCACTTAACCCATCTATAGTGGAAGCCCGTAATTGACATACGAGACAAAAGAAATCCTCTTCTTCACGGTTTTATGTTTTTTATTTCTTTCTTCTCCATGGTTTTCATTCTGCTTCATTTTCTTTCTTCCCCATGGGTTTTCTGTTAGTTACGCCCCGTTTGTTTGTGCTATGCCTCTATCATGTTGGAAGAAATATAAGTATCAAAATAAAAATTTGAAATGGGAAATGTTTGTTCAACAGAAAACCTTAGTCCATTGAATACCTCTTTTTAGTGGAAATCCATTACTTTCAAGAGCAAAATCTTCACAGATTTAAACATGTTCAAGAATTAAAAAACATTCACAAATTTATAAACATGTTCGGGACTTCAAAAAATATTCACGGACTCGAAAAATTACCATCCATTCAAAGAAAAAAATGCCAATTAGAAAAAATGTTCAATGACTGAAAAAAGTTCACAAATTTAGAAAACTATTTGAGAATTTGAACAAATGTTCTTGAATTGAGAAAAGTTCAAAAATATGAAAATAAAGTTGTGAATTTGAAAAATCTTTGCAAATTGAGAAAAGTTCAAGAATTGAAAAATGTATGCGAAGTTGAAAAGAAGTTCACTAATTCAAAAAATGTTAATGAATTTTAAAAATTCCAAATTCAAAAATGGAAAATTTAGAAAATGTTTGTGGATGTGAACAATATTCATGAATTTAAATATCCTTTATGAATTTAAAAATATCCATGAATTAGAAAAAAATGTTCGGACAGAAAAAACTATGAATTCGAAGAATGATATTAGATATAAGGAATGTTCACAAATTTTAAAACTATGGGCGGACTTAGAAAAAACTCATATTTTAAGAAAATAAAAATTTGTAAAAATTCAAATTTTTGACAAGTGTTCATGAATTTATGTTATTTTTAATATAATTTTAAAACAGAAAAGAAACAAAAAGTAAAAAAATAAAAGAAAGAAGAGTAAACCTTGTAGAACCTTCCCAAAAGCAGGCGAAAGGTTCCGGAAGCTTTCTAAGACCGTTCTCTGTGTCCGCTTAGTGTAGTGCTAATGGACCAACCCAGAGAAATGGCTCAAATTAGTGAGCTGTAGTTATTGTTCACAACGAGCGATATAACCTTTAATTCACTAAGCTCCCTTGGGGTTGAAGCTCTCAGAATCAATTGAGGTATCCAATTTAAGATTTTGCACCCCCACGATTTTGACTTGGTCGTCATCTCAGTGGGTCCCTTTGTGTTGGGGAACGCAGTAATTTCAAAAATTTTCCTACGCACACGCAAGATCATGGTGATGCACAGCAACGAGAGGGGAGAGTGTTGTCTACGTACCAACGCAGACCGACTGCGGAAGCGATCACACAACGTAGAGGAAGTAGTCGTACGTCTTCTTCCCGATCCAACCGATCCAAGCACCGTTACTCCGGCACCTCCGAGTTCTTAGCACACGTTCAGCTCGATGACGTTCCTCGGGCTCCGATCCAGCAAAGCGTCGAGGAAGAGTTTCGTCAGCACGATGGCGTGATGACGATCTTGATGTACTACCGACGCAGGGCTTCGCCTAAGCACTACAACGGTACGATCGAGGTGGAATTTGGTGGCAGGGGGCACCGCACACGGCTAAGGAACGATCTCAAGGATCAAGTTGTGTGTCTATGGGGTGCCCCCTGCCCCCGTGTATAAAGGCTAGGGGCAAGGGGGTCGGCCGGCTAGGAGGGAGGCGCAGGGAGGAGTCCCACTCCTACCGGGAGTAGGACTCCTTCCCCCAAATCCTATTCCTAATAGGACTCTTCGGGAGAAAGAGAAGAGAAGAGAAGAGAGGGGGGCCGGCCCCTTCTCCTAGTCCTAATAGGACTAGGGAAGGGGGGTTCGGCCGGCTAGCCTGTGGGCTGCCCCTTCTCTCTTTTCCACTAAGGCCCAATAGGCCCATTAGCCTCCCGGGGGGTTCCGGTAACCCTCCCGGTAATCCGGTAAAATCCCGATTTCACCCGGAACACTTCCGGTGCCCAAACATAGGCTTCCAATATACCAATCTTTACGTCTCGACCATTTTGAGACTCCTCGTCATGTCCGTGATCTCATCCGGGACTCCGAACAACCTTCGGTACATCAAAATGCATAAACTCATAATAACTGTCATCGTAACGTTAAGCGTGCGGACCCTACGGTTCGAGAACAATGTAGACATGACCGAGACACGTCTCCGGTCAGTAACCAATAGCGGGACCTGGATGCCCATATTGGCTCCTACATATTCTACGAAGATCTTTATCGGTCAGACCGCATAACAACATACGTTGTTCCCTTTGTCATCGGTATGTTACTTGCCCGAGATTCGATCGTCGGTATCCAATACCTAGTTCAATCTCGTTACCGGCAAGTCTCTTTACTCGTTCCGTAATACATCATCTCACAACTAACATATTAGTTGCAGTGCTTGCAAGGCTTATGTGATGTGCATTACCGAGAGGGCCCAGAGATACCTCTCCGACAATCGGAGTGACAAACCCTAATCTCGAAATACGCCAACCCAACATCTACCATTGGAGACACCTGTAGTACTCCTTTATAATCACCCAGTTACGTTGTGACGTTTGGTAGTACCCAAAGTGTTCCTCCGGTAAACGGGAGTTGCATAATATCATAGTTATAGGAACATGTATAAGTCATGAAGAAAGCAATAGCAACATACTAAACGATCGGGTGCTAAGCTAATGGAATGGGTCATGTCAATCAGATCATTCTACTAATGATGTGACCTCGTTAATCAAATAACAACTCCTTGTTCATGGTTAGGAAACATAACCATCTTTGATTAACGAGCTAGTCAAGTAGAGGCATACTAGTGACACTCTGTTGGTCTATGTATTCACACATGTATTATGTTTCCGGTTAATACAATTCTAGCATGAATAATAAACATTTATCATGATGTAAGGAAATAAATAATAACTTTATTATTGCCTCTAGGGCATATTTCCTTCAGTCTCCCACTTGCACTAGAGTCAATAATCTAGATTACACTGTAATGATTCTAACACCCATGGAGCCTTGGTGCTGATCATGTTTTGCTCGTGGAAGAGGCTTAGTCATCGGGTCTGCAACATTCAGATCCGTATGTATCTTGCAAATCTCTATGTCTCCCACCTGGACTAAATCCCGGATGGAGGTGAAGCGTCTCTTGATGTGTTTGGTTCTTTTGTGAAATCTGGATTCCTTTGCCAAGGCAATTGCACCAGTATTGTCACAGAAGATTTTCATCGGACCCGATGCACTAGGTATGACACCTAGATCGGATATGAACTCCTTCATCCAGACTCCTTCGTTTGCTGCTTCCGAAGCAGCTATGTACTCCGCTTCACATGTAGATCCCGCTACGACGCTTTGTTTAGAACTGCACCAACTGACAGCTCCACCGTTTAAAGTAAACACGTATCCGGTTTGCGATTTAGAATCGTCCGGATCAGTGTCAAAGCTTGCATCAACGTAACCTCTTACGGTGAGCTCTTTGTCACCTCCATATACGAGAAACATATCCTTAGTCCTTTTCAGGTATTTCAGGATGTTCTTGACCGCTGTCCAGTGATCCATTCCAGGATTACTTTGGTACCTCCCTGCTAAACTTATAGCAAGGCACACATCAGGTCTGGTACACAGCATTGCATACATGATAGAGCCTATGGCTGAAGCATAGGGAACATCTTTCATTTTCTCTCTATCTTCTGCAGTGGTCGGGCATTGAGTCTTACTCAACTTCACACCTTGTAGCACAGGCAAGAACCCTTTCTTTGCTTGATCCATCTTGAACTTCTTCAAAATCTTGTCAAGATTGTATACCTTGTAGCACAGGCAAGAACCCTTTCTTTACATCGACAAAACCTTGTAGTTGCATCATATACAACTCTTCTTCCAGAAATCCATTTAGGAATGTAGTTTTGACATCCATTTGCCAAATTTCATAATCATAAAATGCGGCAATTGCTAACATGATTCGGACAGACTTGAGCATCGCTACGGGTGAGAAAGTCTCATCGTAGTCAACCCCTTGAACTTGTCGAAAACCTTTCGCAACAAGTCAAGCTTTGTAGACAGTAACATTACTGTCAGCGTCAGTCTTCTTCTTGAAGATCCATCTATTCTCTATGGCTTACCGATCATCGGGCAAGTCAACCAAAGTCCACACTTTGTTCTCATACATGGATCCCATCTCAGATTTCATGGCCTCAAGCCACTTAGCGGAATCTGGGCTCACCATCGCTTCTTCATAGTTCGTAGGTTCATCATGATCTAGCATCATGACTTCTAGAACTGGATTACCGTACCACTCTGGTGCGGATCTCACTCTGGTTGATCTACGTGGTTCAGTAGTATCTTGATCTGAAGCTTCATGATCATCATCATTAGCTTCCTCACTGATTGGCATAGGTGTCGCAGAAACAGTTTTCTGTGATGTACTATTTTCCAATAAGGGAGCAGGTACAGTTACCTCGTCAAGTTCTACTTTCCTCCCACTCACTTCTTTCGAGAGAAACTCCTTCTCTAGAAATGATCCATTCTTAGCAACGAATGTCTTGCCTTCGGATCTGTGATAGAAGGTATACCCAATAGTTTCCTTTGGGTATCCTATGAAGACACATTTCTCCGCTTTGGGTTCGAGCTTATCAGGTTGAAGCTTTTTCACATAAGCATCGCAGCCCCAAACTTTAAGAAACGACAACATTGGTTTCTTGCCAAACCATAGTTCATAAGGTGTCGTCTCAACGGATTTTGATGGTGCCCTATTTAACGTGAATGCGGCCGTCTCTAAAGCATAACCCCAAAATGATAGCGGTAAATCAGTAAGAGACATCATAGATCGCACCATATCTAGTAAAGTACGATTACGACGTTCGGACACACCATTACGCTGTGGTGTTCCGGGTGGCGTGAGTTGCGAAACTATTCCACAATTTTTCAAATGTATACCAAACTCGTAACTCAAATATTCTCCTCCACGATCAGATCGTAGAAACTTTATTTTCTTGTTACGATGATTTTCAACTTCACTCTGAAATTCCTTGAACTTTTCAAATGTTTCAGACTTATGTTTCATTAAGTAGATATACCCATATCTGCTTAAATCATCTGTGAAGGTGAGAAAATAACGATATCCGCCACGAGCCTCAATATTCATCGGACCACATACATCGCTATGTATGATTTCCAACAAATCTGTTGCTCTCTCCATAGTACCGGAGAACGGTGTTTTAGTCATCTTGCCTATGAGGCACGGTTCGCAAGTACCAAGTGATTCATAATCAAGTGGTTCCAAAAGCCCATCAGTATGGAGTTTCTTCATGCGCTTTACACCGATATGACCTAAACGGCAGTGCCACAAATAAGTTGCACTATCATTATTAACTTTGCATCTTTTGGCGTCTACATTATGAATATGTGTGTTACTATCTTCGAGATTCAACAAGAATAGACCACTCTTCAAAGGTGCATGACCATAAAAGATATTATTCATATAAATAGAACAACCATTATTCTCTGATTTAAATGAATAACCGTCTCGCATTAAACAAGATCCAGATATAATGTTCATGCTCAACGCTGGCACCAAATAACAATTATTTAGGTCTAATATTAATCCCGAAGGTAGATGTAGAGGTAGCGTGCCGACCGCGATCACATCGACTTTGGAACCGTTTCCCACGCGCATCGTCACCTCGTCCTTTGCTAGTGTCCGCTTATTCCGTAGTCCCTTTGCTCACTTTGCCATCCTTCTTATCCGCCAAATACTTGGGGCAGTTCCGCTTCCAGTGACCAGTCTGCTTGCAGTAGAAGCACTCAGTTTCAGGCTTAGGTCCAGACTTGGGTTTCTTCTCCTGAGCAGCAACTTGCTTGCTGTTCTTCTTGAAGTTTCCCTTCTTCTTCCCTTTGCCCTTTTTCTTGAAACTAGTGGTCTTGCTAACCATCAACACTTGATGTTCCTTTTTGATTTCTACCTCCGCAGCTTTCAGCATTGCGAAGAGCTCGGGAATAGTCTTGTTCATCCCTTGCATATTATAGTTCATCACGAAGCTCTTGTAGCTTGGTGGTAGTGATTGGAGAATTCTGTCAATGACGCAATCATCTGGAAGATTAACTCCCATCTGAATCAAGTGATTATTATACCCAGACATTTTGAGTATATGCTCACTGACAGAACTGTTCTCCTCCATCTTACAGCTATAGAACTTATTGGAGACTTCATATCTCTCAATTCGGGCATTTTCTTGAAATATTAACTTCAACTCCTGGAACATCTCATATGCTCCATGACGTTCAAAACGTCGTTGAAGTCCCGATTCTAAGCCGTAAAGCATGGCACACTGAACTATCGAGTAGTCATCAGCTTTGCTCTGCCAGACGTTCATAACATCTGGCGTTGCTCCAGCAGCAGGCCTGTCACCCAGCGGTGCTTCCAGGACGTAATTCTTCTGTGCAACAATGAGGATAATCCTCAGGTTACGGACCCAGTCCGTGTAATTGCTACCATCATCTTTCAACTTTGCTTTCTCAAGGAACGCATTAAAATTCAACGGAACAATAGCACGAGCCATCTATCTACAAGCAACATAAACAAGCAAGATACTATCAGGTACTAAGTTCATGATAAGTTTAAGTTCAGTTAATCAAATTACTTAGGAACTCCCACTTAGATAGACATCCCTCTAATCCTCTAAGTGATCACGTGATCCAAATCAACTAAACCATAACCGATCATCACGTGAGATGGAGTAGTTTTCAATGGTGAACATCGTCATGTTGATCATATCTACTATATGATTCACGCTCGACCTTTCGGTCTCTGTGTTCCGAGGCCATATCTGCATATGCTAGGCTCGTCAAGTTTAACCTGAGTATTCTGCGTGTGCAAAACTGGCTTGCACCCGTTGTAGATGGACGTAGAGCTTATCACACCCGATCATCACGTGGTGTCTGGGCACGACGAACTTTGGCAACGGTGCATACTCAGGGAGAACACTTCTTGATAATTTAGTGAGAGATCATCTTATAATGCTACCGTCAATCAAAGCAAGATAAGATGCATAAAAGGATAAACATCACATGCAATCAATATAAGTGATATGATATGGCCATCATCATCTTGTGCTTGTGATCTCCATCTCCGAAGCACCGTCATGATCACCATCGTCACCGGCGCGACACCTTGATCTCCATCGTAGCATCGTTGTCGTCTCGCCAATCTTATGCTTCCACGACTATTACTACCGTTTAGTAATCTAGTAAAGCATTACATCGCGATTGCATTGCATACAATAAAGCGACAACCATATGGCTCCTGCCAGTTGCCGATAACTTAGTTACAAAACATGATCATCTCATACAATAAAATCAGCATCATGCCTTGACCATATCACATCACAACATACCCTGCAAAAACAAGTTAGACGTCCTCTACTTTGTTGTTGCAAGTTTTACGTGGCTGCTACGGGCTTAAGTAAGAACTCATCTCACCTACGCATCAAAACCACAACGATAGTTCGTCAAATAGACTCCTTTTTAACCTTCTCAAGGACCGGGCGTAGTCACACTTGGTTCAACTAAAGTTGGAGAGACAGTCTTCCGCAAGCCATCTATGTGCAAAGCACGTCGAGGGAACCGGTCTCGCGTAAGAGTACGCGTAAGGTTGGTCCGGATCGTCTCAACCAACAATACCGCCGAACCAAAGTATGACATGCTGGTAGGCAGTATGACTTGTATCGCCCACAACTCACTTGTGTTCTACTCGTGCATATAACATCAAACCATAAAACCTAGGCTCGGATGCCATTGTTGGGGAACGCAGTAATTTCAAAAATTTTCCTACGCACACGCAAGATCATGGTGATGCACAGCAACGAGAGGGGAGAGTGTTGTCTACGTACCAACGCAGACCGACTGCGGAAGCGATCACACAACGTAGAGGAAGTAGTCGTACGTCTTCTTCCCGATCCAACCGATCCAAGCACCGTTACTCCGGCACCTCCGAGTTCTTAGCACACGTTCAGCTCGATGACGTTCCTCGGGCTCCGATCCAGCAAAGCGTCGAGGAAGAGTTTCGTCAGCACGACGGCGTGATGACGATCTTGATGTACTACCGACGCAGGGCTTCGCCTAAGCACTACAACGGTACGATCGAGGTGGAATTTGGTGGCAGGGGGCACCGCACACGGCTAAGGAACGATCTCAAGGATCAAGTTGTGTGTCTATGGGGTGCCCCCTGCCCCCGTATATAAAGGCCAGGGGCAAGGGGGTCGGCCGGCTAGGAGGGAGGCGCAGGGAGGAGTCCCACTCCTACCGGGAGTAGGACTCCTTCCCCCAAATCCTATTCCTAATAGGACTCTTCGGGAGAAAGAGAAGAGAAGAGAAGAGAGGGGGGCCGGCCCCTTCTCCTAGTCCTAATAGGACTAGGGAAGGGGGGTTCGGCCGGCTAGCCTGTGGGCTGCCCCTTCTCTCTTTTCCACTAAGGCCCAATAGGCCCATTAGCCTCCCGGGGGGTTCCGGTAACCCTCCCGGTAATCCGGTAAAATCCCGATTTCACCCGGAACACTTCCGGTGCCCAAACATAGGCTTCCAATATACCAATCTTTACGTCTCGACCATTTCGAGACTCCTTGTCATGTCCGTGATCTCATCCGGGACTCCGAACAACCTCCGGTACATCAAAATGCATAAACTCATAATAACTGTCATCGTAACGTTAAGCGTGCGGACCCTACGGTTCGAGAACAATGTAGACATGACCGAGACACGTCTCCGGTCAGTAACCAATAGCGGGACCTGGATGCCCATATTGGCTCCTACATATTCTACGAAGATCTTTATCGGTCAGACCGCATAACAACATACGTTGTTCCCTTTGTCATCGGTATGTTACTTGCCCGAGATTCGATCGTCGGTATCCAATACCTAGTTCAATCTCGTTACCGGCAAGTCTCTTTACTCGTTCCGTAATACATCATCTCACAACTAACTTATTAGTTGCAGTGCTTGCAAGGCTTATGTGATGTGCATTACCGAGAGGGCCCAGAGATACCTCTCCGACAATCGGAGTGACAAACCCTAATCTCGAAATACGCCAACCCAACATCTACCATTGGAGACACCTGTAGTACTCCTTTATAATCACCCAGTTACGTTGTGACGTTTGGTAGTACCCAAAGTGTTCCTCCGGTAAACGGGAGTTGCATAATCTCATAGTTATAGGAACATGTATAAGTCATGAAGAAAGCAATAGCAACATACTAAACGATCGGGTGCTAAGCTAATGGAATGGGTCATGTCAATCAGATCATTCTACTAATGATGTGACCTCGTTAATCAAATAACAACTCCTTGTTCATGGTTAGGAAACATAACCATCTTTGATTAACGAGCTAGTCAAGTAGAGGCATACTAGTGACACTCTGTTGGTCTATGTATTCACACATGTATTATGTTTCCGGTTAATACAATTCTAGCATGAATAATAAACATTTATCATGATGTAAGGAAATAAATAATAACTTTATTATTGCCTCTAGGGCATATTTCCTTCACTTTGGTCACTCCATGGGATTTTGGTTAGACAGGGCATTCAGTCTTATCAAACGGATCACTTTGGTTCTTCAAGTAATAAAGAAATTTGGTTCATTCGTATATGTGATGACTGGTCAGTTACTCGACAAATGCAAAATCAATTGTTTTTTGCACCAAGAACTCGGTTCGGTCCTCGGTCATGACCGAGGAGTACTGATTTTTACTGGAGGAATAAATCAGGAATCAAATCTTGAGGAAGAAACGCTGGAACATACAAGCAGGAATCAAGCATGAACAAAAATGGTAGGAGGAAGAAACTCTAGTTACAAACTGTTGCAGGTGGGTCACCGACCGCTATGCGAGTGCTACAAATGCCATCTTCGACCATGAAGGATCCATGGCTGTCACGCGTGGAAACCATGCAAACGACCGGCCAATGTGCGCAAGAGATATGCGCACAACCTTCGAGCATGAAGAAGACATGATCACCGCCGCGTACTGGGTGCTTGCGGTTGTTGGGACTATGCGAGGTAGGCGACTGGAGGCGGCGACACTGTGGGGAAGAATGGAACACATTAGGGTTGAGGGTTATGTACGTTTGGGCTGATGCATGACTATTTGTGTAGGTGTAGTTGGTAGATGGGCTATTGCCTATTATGCTTAGTTTGCTAGGCCTTGATGCAATATCTTGGCCCAATGAGCTAAGTTCGGTTTTGAACATTTGCTAACCTTTTTAAACTTCGGTCTCAGTTTTTCTGATCCAGTTTTGGCTCATGGTTTTTCTGCTCATCCCTACATGTCAAGACGCTTGTTACACCTAGCCCAAGATTGCTTTCCACATCACCGAGGCCACCAAAAAATGTTGTGAGTTCAACAAGTATGTGGAGGAACTACTTCATGCCATGTGACTGCATTTAGATTAGCTCATCAACCATCCTTTGTTTTCCCTTTTGTTGTGATACTTCTTTTAGTTCCGGTCTGGAGATAGGCCATGAGGAGAGGTCATGTCATCCTGACTCCTGAGGTTCTATGTTGATGGGGTGTTTGGTCAGTGGGTTCTGGGTGACGTGTTTCCGTTTTGATTTGATGGATTTTTGGGGTTATGGTTGTTGTGATGTTGCGCGGGTGCTACAGTTCGTGAAACATTGTAACCGTAAAATGTGAAATGGACAAAATATTATCCTTTTGCATGACAAGTGCTTGGATGAACCTCTGATCAACAAATACCCAGAACTTCACTCTTTTGTCAGAAATGATTCTCAATCTGTTCCTAGTTGGATAACATCTGAGGATCCCGCTCAACACATTCATACCCCCTCCCCTCTCCGAATAAGATTTTCTTCAATACACTGAACTGTTGGGGAATGCAGTATTCTAAAAAAAATTATCTACGATCATGCAAGTTCTATCTAGGAGATGCATAGCAACGAGACGAGAGAGTGTGTCCACGTACCCTCGTAGACCGAAAGCGGAAGCGTTTAGTACGGTTGATGTAGTCGAACATCTTCGCGATCCAACCGATCCAAGTACCGAACGTACGGCACCTCCGTGGTCAGCACACGTTCAACTCGATGAAGTCCATCGAACTCTTGATCCAGTTGAGGCCGTGGGAGAGTTCCGTCAGCACGACGGTGTGGCGACAGTGATGATGAAGTTACCGATGCAGTGCTTCGCCTAAGCACTACGACGATACGACTGATGTGTGTAACTGTGGAGGGGGGCACCGCACACGGTTAAGAGAAACTTGTGTGCTCTAGGGTGCCCCCTGCCCCCGTATATAAAGGAGGGGAGGAGAGGCCGGCCGGCCCTCTAGGGCGCGCCAGGAGAGGGGAGTCCTACTAGGACTCCAAGTCCTAGTAGGATTCCACCTAAGGAAAAGGGGGGAGAAGGAAGGGAGAGGGGGGAGGGAAGGAAAGGGGGGCGCCGCCCCCTTCCCCTAGTCCAATTCGGACCCAAGGGGCGGGGGGCGCGGCCAGCCCCCTTTTGGCCCTTCTCTCTCCCCACTAAGGCCCATCAAGGCCCATTAGTTCCCCCCGGGGGTTCCGATAACCCTTCGGCACTCTGGTAGTTATCCGGTACCTCTCGGGACTCCCGGTGTCCGAATAACATCGTCCAATATATCAATCTTTATGTCTCAATCATTTAGAGACTCCTCGTCATGTCTGTGATCTTATCCGGGACTCCAAACAAACTTCGGTCATCAAATCACATAACTCATAATACAAATCGCCATCGAACGTTAAGCGTGCGGACCCTACGGGTTTGAGAACTATGTAGACATGACCGAGACACATCTCTAGTCAATAACCAATAGCGGAACCTGGATGCTCATATTGGCTCCTACATATTCTACGAAGATCTTTATCGATCAAACTGTTGGGGAACATAGTAATTTCAAAAAAATTCCTACGCACACACAAGATCATGGTGATGCATAGCAACGAGAGGGGAGAGTGTTGTCCACGTACCCTCGTACACCGTTAAGCGGAAGCGTTATGACAATGCGGTTGATGTAGTCGTACGTCTTCACGATCGACCGATCCTCAGTACCGAACGTACGACACCTCCGCGTTCAGCACACATTCAGCTCGGTGACGTCCCGCGAACTCACGATCGAATAGAGCTCGAGGGAGAGTTTCGTCAGCACGACAGCGTGATGACGATGTTGATGAAGGTACCGTTGCAGGGCTTCGCCTAAGCACCACTACGATATGACCGAGGTGGATTATGGTGGCAGGGGGCACCGCACACTGCTAAAAGATCAATGATCAATTGTTGTGTCTATGGGGTGCCCCTGCCCCCGTATATAAAGGAGCTAGGGGGGAGGCGGCCGACCAGGAGGAGGGCGCGCCAAGGGAGGAGTCCTACTCCCACCGGGAGTAGGACTCCTCTTTTCCTAGTAGGAGTAGGAGAAGGAAAGGAAGGGAGAGCGGAAGAGAAGGAAAAAGGGGGGCACTGTCATGGTTCTAACTCTGACAGTGATGTAGGGGGTATGTATGGAGAGGCTAGATCTTAGCTATGGAGGAGTTGTAAGCACACGAGGATTACGAGTTCAGGCCCTTCTCGGAGGAAGTAACAACCCTACGTCTCGGTGCCCGGAGGCGGTCGACTGAATTATGTGTGTATGAATAACGTCTTTCCGATTGGTTCTTCATGTTATATGAACGTCTTGTTTTGGATCAATTGTCACGGATGACGTCGTCAACTTCTTTCAGTCGCCTTGATCCATTCTTGGCCTCTTATCGAGTGAATTTCTTTACTTGTGAAGTTCCGAGTGACGGTGTGAAAGGGATCCTCTGTTTGACGAGTTGTTCTGCGGCCCGCGGATTTTGCGGGATTTGAATTTCGGGAAGCGCGCGGGACGGGGGCGGCCGCAGTAATCGGATGGGATAGGACGGAAGCTCCTCGATCCCCGCGCCACCTTTTTCGCCACGTACCGCACGCACGCCTGTTGTAGGATTTGACGGGATTGCCTGGGCCTACTAGTCAGCCACTCGGAAGCGACCTCTTATAAGCTGCCGGCTCGGGACCCCCGAACAGTGCGCCTTCACTTTTCCCCCTTCCTTCACAAGATCCTCCGCCACCTCCGCTCTCACCTTGGTGCCGTAGGTCTGTTCGAGCTTCGCCGGCGACGATGGTGAAGGAGAAGACGTCGGCTCTGGAGCACGCGAAGAAGGCGGCGGTGCAGGGGAAGGGGAAGAAGTCCACTCGGGGCGGATCTTCCTCGAGGACTGCTTTGCCCAAGGATTGGATCCAGGGCGACTGGATGCCGTCGGTGATTCGGCAAGATGATCTCGATGATCTGGTCGAGGAGGGATTCATTCCCCACGAATCTGCGCGTCTCCCAAGGAAAGAAGTCGAACCCCAGCCTCTTGATGGTGAGTGCGTCCTCCTCACCACCCATATCGATCGTGGATTCTCTCTGCCTCCTCATCCTTTTTTCTGGAGCTTCTTGAACTTCTTCGGAGCGCAGCTCCATCACTTTACTCCCAATTCTATTGTGTATCTTGCTGCTTTCGTTTCCTTGTGTGAAAACTTCTTGGGTTGCCGCCCCCACTGGGGACTCTTCAAGCACATCTTCACTTGCCGCTCTCAGTCGGTCAAGAAGGCCAAGTCGAGTGACGAACGGACGCAGGTGATCCAGCTGTGCGGGGGCCTGGCGATCCAGATGAGGGGAAAAAGTTCCTTTCTGTCTATCACTTTTCCCGAGTCAGTCCGTGGGTGGCAGTCGACTTGGTTTTACTGTAAAGACCAGGTGACCCCAGGACAGTCGACTGGGCTTCCCCCTTTTTCTTTGAATCGAGCGCAAAAACCCGCCTCTCTGAAAGTGATGCCAGAGGAAAAGGCGCAAGTCAAGGTGCTGGTTGGTCGAGTGGTTCAGCTTGTCGCGAGGGTGTGACTGGCATGGACTTGTTGGAAGTCTTCCTTCGGAGGCGCATCCAACCGCTTCAGGCTCGTGACCACCCGATGTGGCTGTACTCGGGTCTCGAAGACACCACTCGGATTCACCCAGAGGAGGTCACTGACGAGATGTTGGAAGGGTGGCTGTCGAGTATCACAGGGAACAAGGACAACCCCTGAGGAGCCAGGAGGATTCCTCCACTCGACCAAACATACGAAGTGGACAAGGTCCGACCTTGCGTTTCCGACTGTGATCTTGCTTTCTTTATTTGTTCTCTTTGGATCAGTCGATCGACTTTTGTCTTGTTTGCTGTCCTCTAGGCCATTACTGAGATGTACTCGACACCTAATGGCGCACAGGAGCAGGCCGAGGAAGGAGAGGCGAGCGGAGGCGAAAGTGGAGACGAGAGAGAAGAGTGGGAATCTGACGACGAAGGAGAGGGGGATGACGACGACGACTCCAGTGAAGAGGAGGAGGAAGAAGTCGAACCTCCCCGCTCGGAACGGTGATCCAAGCTTACACACGACCCTGCGCGGGAACGTGGTAAGGCGACTGTCCCTGTTGGGCAGTCGTCGAAGCGCCCTCGGACCTCATCTCCAGTGCCGACAGAAAAAGCTCCCAAGCACCCGCGCGCGACGCCGTCCAAGGTGCCCAAGGCTCTGCCCAAGATGAAGATGACTGTCCCCACCATTTCTGGGTAATAGTAGAATTTGTTTTCCTTTGTTGAACGTGACGGACTCTTGGTCGACTCATTGAATAAGCTGACTGACTTTCGAAATTTGCAGTGCTGCCACCTCGGAGATCTCCGCCAAGGACGATGATCAAGAGATGGAAGACGCTATTACCTCCAACCCCGGTACGATTACTGATGCTCTGCTTTTAGTCGACTGATGATTTCTTATAATTCCGGTCGATTGGATTTTTCTTGTAGCTCCTCCTCATGTCATTGACCTCCCTGATGATGACGACGAAGTGCCGCTGAGGGCACGAAGGAGTAGGAGGGCGCCGGCTGGCAAGACCCCACAAACTACTTCGGCGCCTGAGGCCGTAGCCCGGGAGGGTGGTGATACCACTCGGGCTTCTGTGACCTTTGCTGAACCTCTGACGAGTGTCCGGCCTTCGACGTCGACTGCAAATCCGCCTTCGCTTTTTGCCACACACCACGTCCCTGAGGACCAAGTGGGTGCCGCTAAAGAGGCTATACGCCAGGCGGGGATCATGATGGAGCAAGTGAAGGTGGTTCGGGAAGCCAGCCAAGCAGCTTATGACGCGAGTTCAGCTCTTTAGAGCAACGTCCAGGTCAGTCGATTCACCGCTTGTTTTGTTAGAGTATGCTATCTGAAGAATCTCTTTTCCGAAGATCTTTATATCTGTACACCCACTGGGTGTGTCTATTAATCTTTTTGACGAGTGGGGGCACGCTAAGTGCACCCACTGGGTGTAGTCCCTGAGACTATGGTGGACTGTTGGCAGTCGACTGTAGTCTTTATATTGTGTTGCTTTAGTTGAACTTCTTCACTCGGTCTGGTCAGGCCATGTCAAATGGAACTGTACACGGTCGACTGCGGGCAGTCGATTTTTTTGGGTCGAACCAGTGGGGGCACACTGAGTGCACCCACTGGGTGTAGTCCCCGAGACTACTGTCGAATGTTTTTGATTCGGCTGTAGTCTTAGAAACGCCATCATTGTCTCTTGGTTACTCGGAAGCAACTTATCTTGGATGTTTGTCGACTGATTTTTTGCAGAAATCCTGCGAACTTGTGGCTCGCTACACTGAGTTGGAGAACAAACAGATCCAGCTGAACCTTGACTTGAAGCTTGCTCAGGAGAACTTGCAGAAGGCGAGGGACGAAGCAAAAGGTATGGCTGGTGAGCTTTTGTCGACTGTCCTTTCTTTTTGGCCGTCCTCGATGTTGATCTCACTTGCTGTTTCGCAGACAAAATGGAGGAGGCTCTGAAGAAGAAGGATCAAGACCTTGCCGAAGCGCAAAAGGAGGCCCTGAACAAAACAAAGCTTGCTGAAGAAAAACTGGCTTCAGTAGGTACTCTTAAAAAGGAAAACTCTAGGCTGAAAACTGCTCTCGACGCGGCTAATCAAGAGGCCAGCCGTCTGAAGAATGGCAATATAGCTCTGAATGACAAGGCAAGTGAACTGGCGGGGAAGAGGAACGATCTGGAGGCTTATCTCGGTGGACTCACCAAGAAGTTGTTCGTCATGCTCAAGGGTAATTACTCCGGCCCGACTGACTTGCAGTTACCAAACCTGCGTAGAGCCACTGACTTATCCTTGAATTGTGTTTACAGAATTCTGCCAGAACTTCGAAGAGGAGACCAGTCGAATGGATACATACTTGGACCCCATCAATTCTCCAGTGAAGGATGAGGCTGCTATGAACGTGCTCCGACTGGAATCTCGTGTTGCCGGCGTTGTTGACTATCTTGCTCGGTTGAAGGTTGCGATGTCGCGGATCGACACGTCGCTCTGGCCTAGGACGACGCTTCAGAATGACCTCGAGTCCCTGATGACTCGACTGAATGAAGTCCCAGGTCGAGTGGCGGAATGGAAGAAATCTTCTGCTAGATGTGGCGCTGACGTCGCTCCGTCTCTGGTCCGCGTCCACTGCAAGGAGGCGCGAGAAGAAAAGTTGGCCGCCATCCAAGTTGCCAATACCAGGAAGCACAACTTTCAAGACTTCATGGAGACTTTCATTGCTGCTGCCACTCGCATTGCAGACGGGATCGATTTGGACGAGTTCGTCGCCCCTTCCAGTCCTCCGCCTGAGGAATAAGAACTTTTAAGCTTCACTTTAAATTTGCCTCGGAATGCCGAGTGGATTTTGTAACCGTTAAACTCTGTCAAGCTGGAGGCTCGAGTACTTTGATCTGCGGTCTAGGACCTTTGGACCTTATCTGAACTTGATTTATCGTTGAATATCTTCATGAATTATCTGTCGAGTGGAACTTGTTCTTCACTCGAAATAACTTTGTATTTGTGGTGCAGCTCCGAAGGAGAAGGTAGCAGTCGATTTGCACCTCGTTGTCCTTGCGGATTGGGATGTGTTCCGTACTTAGGCGAGCACTGGGCTGCAGCTAAGCCCCCGAGTGGAAGGTCTGCTCTCCACTCAGTAGGATTTTAAAAACTTAGGCGAGTACTGGACTGCAGCTAATCCCCCGAGTGGGAGGTCTGCTCTCCACTCGGTAGGATTTTTTCAAACTTAGGCGAGTACTGGACTGCAGCTAAGCCCCCGAGTGGGAGGTCTGCTCTCCACTCGGTAGGATTTTTTCAAACTTAGGCGAGTACTGGACTGCAGCTAAGCCCCCGAGTGGGAGGTCTGCTCTCCATTCGGTGGGATTTTTTCAAACTTAGGCGAGTACTGGACTGCAGCTAAGCCTCAGAGTGGGAGGTCTGCTCTCCACTCGGTAGGATTTTTTCAAACTTAGGCGAGTACTGGACTACAGCTAAGCCTCTGAGTGGGAGGTTTGCTCTCCACTCGGTAGGATTTTTAAACACTTAGGCGAGCACTAGGCTGCAGCTAAGCCTCCGAGTGGGAGTCTGGCTCACCACTCGGTAGGATTTTTAAATACTTAGGCGAGCACTGGGCTGCAGCTAAGCCTCCGAGTGGGAGTCTGGCTCACCACTCGGTAGGATTTTTAAACACTTAGGCGAGCACGGGCTGCAGCTAAGCCTCCGAGTGGGAGTCTGGCTCACCACTCGGTAGGATTTTTAAACACTTATGCGAGCACTGGGCTGCAGCTAAGCCTCCGAGCGGGAGTCTGGCTCGCCACTCGATAGGATTTTTAAACACTTAGGTGAGCACTGGGCTGCAGCTAAGCCTCCGAGTGGGAGTCTGGCTCACCACTCGGTAGGATTTTTAAACACTTAGGCGAGCACTGGGCTGCAGCTAAGCCTCCGAGTGGGAGTCTGGGTCACCACTCGGTAGGATTTTTTTACAAACTTAGGCGAAACGGATTCGCAGCTAAGCCACCCACTGGGGGATTTCACACGCAAACAAAAGCGACAACAATTATAGGAAAAATTGTAACACTCTTGTCTTTGATAAATAGACTACAAAAGTTTTTCTTATTACATCTCATCCGAGTGAGAATTCAAGTGTAAAAGGGGCGGAGCAGTTCTGCATTCCAAGCTCGTGGCTCATCGATCTAGCGATCGACATTGTAAAGGTGATACACTCCATTGTGGAGTATTCTGGTGATGATGAAGGGACCTTCCCAAGTAGGAGCGAGCTTGTGTGGTTTCTGTTGATCCACTCGGAGGACCAAATCTCCTTCTTGGAAGGCTCGACTCTTCACATTTCTGGCATGGAATCGACGCAAGTCTTGCTGATAAATGGTCGATCGGATCATAGCCATTTCTCTTTCTTCTTCCAGGAGGTCGACTGCATCTTGCTGGGCTTGTTCTGCTTCATCTTCGGTATAAAGCTCGACTCGGGGTGCATTGTGAAGTAGATCACTCGGCAGGACTGCTTCCGCTCCGTAAACTAGAAAGAACGGAGTTCTTCCAGTCAACCGATTCGGGGTGGTCCTCAATCCCCACAGAACTGACGGAAGCTCGTCGACCCAAGCGCCTGCTGCGTGCTTGAGATCACGCATGAGCCGAGGCTTTAGTCCTTTGAGAATCAGACCATTTGCCCTTTCTGCTTGTCCATTCGACTGGGGGTGGGCGACCGATGCGTAGTCGACTCGTGTGCCTTGAGAGGCGCAAAAAGCTCTGAACTTGTCTGAATCAAAGTTTGACCCATTGTCGGTGGTGATGCTATGCGGGACTCCATATCTGAATGTTAACTCCCTGACGAAACTGATAGCAGTGGAAGCATCAAGATTCTTGATAGGCTTAGCTTCAATCCATTTGGTAAACTTCTCGACTGCCACAAGCACATGTGTGAAACCGCTCCTGCCTGTTCTCAATGGGCCAACCATGTCCAGTCCCCAAACAGCGAAGGGCCAGACGAGTGGAATGGTCTTCAGGGCTGATGCAGGCTTCTGCGACATGTTGGAGTAGAACTGGCACCCTTCACACTTGTCGACTATCTCTTTTGCCATTTCATTCACTTTGGCCAGTAAAATCCCGCTCGGTATGCTTTAGCCACAATGGTCCGAGAGGACGCATGATGACCACAGGTCCCCGAGTGGATATCATCAAGGATTATCTGACCTTCTTCTGGTGTTATACACTTCTGACCGACTCCAGTCGCGCTTTCTCTATACAACTGTCCCTTTATGACTGTAAAGGCCTTGGATCGACGGACGATCTGTCGAGCCTCTTCTTCGTCCTCCGGGAGTTCCTTTCTCAGGATATACACGATGTACGGTATCGTCTAGTCGAGGGTGATTGCCAAAACTTCCATGATTAGGTCGACCACTGCCGGAATTTCAACTTCAGTCGGATCTGTGGCACTCTTTAGCTGCGGGGCTTCATCTGTAAAAGGATCTTCTTGGACTGATGGCGAGTGGATGTGTTCCAAAAACACATTGCTGGGGATGGCTTCTCTCTTGGAGCCTATCTTTGCCAAATCATCAGCCGCTTGATTTTTCAGTCGGGGGATGTGATGAAGCTCTAACCCCTCGAATTTCTTCTCTAACTTTCTCACTACATTGCAATAACCAGTCATAGCTGGACTTGTGACGTCCCACTCCTTCATCACCTGATTAACCACCAAATCTGAGTCGCCATAGACCATGAGGCGACGGACGCCGAGTGAAATGGCCATGCGCAACCCATACAAAAGTGCTTCATATTCTGCTTTGTTATTGGAGGAATCGAAGTGAATCTGGAGAACATATCTGAGCTTATCTCCTCGGGGGGAAACCAATACTACCCCGGCACCGGAACCATTCAGCATCTTAGATCCATCAAAGAACATGGTCCAGTGCTTCGAGTGAACTTGAGTCGGAAGTTGCTGTTCGATCCACTCGGCGACGAAATCTGCAATTGCTTGGGACTTGATAGCTTTCTTTGCCTCAAACTTGATATCTAGGGGGAGAAGCTCAATCGCCCATTTGGCCACTCGACCAGTTGCATCTCTGTTGTGCAAAATCTCTGATAGTGGAGCGTCGCTGACGACTGTAATGGAATGATCAGAGAAGTAATGTGCAACCTTCTTCGTGGTCATATAAATCCCATATACAAGCTTCTGGTAATGAGGATATCTTTGCTTTGAAGGAGTCAAAACTTCAGAAACATAATATACTGGGCGCTGAACCTTGAAGGCCTTTCCGTCTTCTTCCCGCTCGACCGTAAGTACTGTACTGACAACTTGTCCTGTGGCTGCAATGTAAAGCAGCAAAGGCTCCTTGCTGATTGGGGCAGCAAGCACCGGCTGGGTGGAGAGCAGAGCTTTGAGCTCTGTAAATGCTGCATCAGCTTCTGGAGTCCACTCGAACTTGTTGGACTTTTTCATCAGTCGGTAAAGAGGCAATGCCTTTTCACCGAGGCGAGAGATGAACCGACTTAAAGCGACCAAGCATCCTATAAGCTTCTGGACGTCATGCACATGCACATGACGTTTCATCCAGAGTATAGTACCAATTTTTTCAGGATTGGCGTCGATCCCCCGTTCGGAAACGAGAAAACCGACTAACTTCCCACCTGGAACTCCGAATGTGCACTTTGACGGATTGAGCTTGATATAATACCTCCTGAGGTTGGCAAAGGTTTCAGCAAGGTCAGTCAGCAGGTCGGAACCCTTCCGTGACTTGACCACAATATCATCCATGTATGCCTCCACATTCCGACTGATTTGAGTGAGCAATCACTTCTGAATCATCCTCATGAACGTGGCTCCGGCATTCTTGAGGCCGAACGGCATGGTGACATAACAGAAGCACCCGAATGGAGTGATGAAAGCTGTTTTGATCTCGTCGGGCCCGTACAGACGGATCTGATGGTACCCGGAATAGGCGTCTAGAAAAGACAAACGCTCACATCCCGCAGTCGAGTCGACTATCTGGTCGATGCGGGGGAGAGGAAAATGATCTTTCGGGCAGGCCCGATTGATATGCTTGAAATCAATGCACATGCGAAGTGACTTGTCCTTCTTGGGGATCATGACAACATTGGCGAGCCACTCGGAGTGGTAAATTTCTCGGATGAACTCCGCTGCTAAGAGCCGAGCCACCTCCTCGCCAATGGCATTCCTCTTCTAGACGGCGGACCGTCGAAGATGTTCTTTCACAGGTTTAAATTTTGGGTCGACTCATAGACGGTGCTCAGCCAGCCCCCTGGGAACTCCAGGCATGTCAGCAGGCTTCCATGCGAAGATGTCCTAGTTCTCACGGAGGAACTGGATGAGCGCTTCTTCCTATTTGGAGTCGACCGTCATTGAGATGTGAGTCGGAGCAGCATTTGGATTGGTCGGGTGAATGTGAACTACCTTTGTTTCACCGGACGACTGAAAAGCTGATTCTGAAGCAGGCTTCTTAGCTTGTAGCAACTCACTCGGATCTGCAGTATTCTGATACTCTTGCAGCTCGACCACTGCCATCTGAGTGTTAGCAATCTTTGAGCCTTTCTGAAAACACTCTTCTGCTTTCTTCCGATTGCCTGTAACAGTGATCACACCTTTGGGACCAGGCATCTTCAATTTGAGATACACATAACATGGTCGAGCCATGAAGCGTGCATAAGCTGGCCTTCCCAAAATAGCGTGATAAGCACTTTGGAAATCCACAACTTCGAATGTCAACTTTTCCTTGCGGTAATTCTTAGAATCACCAAAAACCACATCAAGAGCAATTTGGCCGAGTGACTCGGCTTTCTTCCTAGGAATGACTCCATGGAAACTCATGTTACTGGTACTGAGCCTGGACATCGGAATGCCCATCCCTTTCAATGTTTCTACATACAGTATGTTCAAACCGCTGCCTCCATCCATCAGGACTTTGGTCAGTTGAGTGCCTTCGACAACTGGGTCGACCACCAGAGCTTGCCTCCCAGGGGTGGCAATGTGCGTAGGGTGATCAGACTGGTCGAATGTGATGGCAGTCTGGGACCACTTCAGATAATTGGGTGTTGCCGGAGCAACCATATTTACCTCACGGTTAATAACCTTCAGTCGACTTTTGCTCTCAACATCAGCAAAAATCATCAGGGTGGAATTGACCTGGGGGTACCCATCGTCTCTATCTTCCTTGTCCTCAACTTTGTCCGACTCCTTTTCCTTATCTTTGGACTGCTTGCCCTAAAACTGCTGGATCAGAAGCCGACACTGTCGAGTGGTATGCTTTGGGTAAATGAGTTTACCCTCTGCATCTTTCTTGGTGTGGATGTGACACGGTAGATCCAAAACATCATTTCCATCTTGGTCTTTAACTTTCTTGGGGTTCCATGGTCCTTTGGGTTTTCCCTTAAATTTTCCCTGGGTTACGGCCAGGGCCTCCCCAGGAGCGGCTGGCTTGGCTTTCCGCTTCTGTTTCCGACTGGAATTTCCTCCGGTTTCCTGGGCGACTGCTTTATGCTTTCCACTCCGGAGTCGATCCTCATCTCCACCATTAGCGTATTTGGTGGCAATCTCCATCATCCGATTCAGAGACATCTCTCCGGTTCGACCAACTTCAGATTCAATTCTCTGTACTTAACGCCTTCTTTAAAGGCACAAACTGCTTGATGATCTGGTGCATTTTCAATTGTGTGATGCAATGTGATCCACCTCTGGATGTAATCCCTCAGAGTTTCATTCGGTTTCTGCACGCAAGACCGCAATTCCGTAAGGCCTGCAGGTCGCTTGCATGTTCCTTCAAATGTGGTGACAAACACTCGGGAGAGATCCTCCCAAGTGTAAATGCTGCTAGGTGCTAACTGATTCAGCCATGCTCTAGCCGAGCCTTCTAACATGAGAGGCAGGTGCTTCATGGCTACCTCATCATTCCCACCGCCAATCTGGACAGCCACTCGGTAATCTTCGAGCCAAGTATCGGTCTTGGACTCACCGGTGAACTTACTAACTCCAGTCGCCAACCTGAAGTTGGGAGGAATTACAGCGGCTCTGATGGCTCGACTGAAACGCTTCGGCCCTGAAACATGTACTCTGCTACTGGTAGGCGCATCTCTGTCGTGGCCTTCTCGGTGAGCTCTATTCCTGTCGACCAAACCTTGAACGAGAATGGATCTCGCATCAAAGCCTGGTTCCTTGGAGTCGACTGGAATTCTCCGCCCAACACTATGAGTGCGTCTGTCAACCTGCTGTCGAGGCACATATGATCCACTCCTCGAGGGAGGAGTTGGCACTCGACGTCGATCATCACGATCGAATCGGTGATCATACTGCTCATTCCTTCTGTACTGATCACACTGGTCTCCACGTCCCTCATGTCTCGGAGGTGATCTTGGGCTGTGAGCCGACTGGACTGTATCCGCTGCAATGGATCGACTGTGGATCCTGTTCCGTGACTGAGAAACAGCGGAATTCTGGTCTCCTGCTGCCCGGAGGAACGCTCTGATTTGCAACAAGCCTCTGCCAGCCTCTGACTGGGAGGGCTGAATCGACTCTGCTATATGGGCCGTAGCCGCCAAATTCTGAATCGGAGTACGATATACCTGCGGGGGCGGAAAGAGTTGACGTCGACTGGATTCTGGAGCCCGTTGACATGCTCGCTTGTTGAGTATTCACTAGAGATTATCGAGTCGAGTGCGCTCGGCCAAGTTAGCCAAGCGCGCGTCCTCCAAGGCTCGGGCCTCGGGGGTTTCTCCAATGATAGGAGTGTGGAGTGCATCCATGTTCCGGCGGCGAAGCTCCTCCCGCTGCAACGATGTGAGAGGCTCGGGGAGATACTCCTCGTGAGGACGCGACGGGTCGCCCCCATCCGCGCCTCCGTCAGTGCGGGGGAAACCGGGAGGACTGTGTGGCCCATCGATCACCAGAACCTCTGCAGCTGGGTCACTGCTGTCGCATTCGGATGCGGTCTCTGCAGAGCCAGTCGACAGGTCGAACAGGCCATAGAGGGATTCGTCGGGCTCGATTGCCGCAACTTGTGGGGTGGCCGACTGGCGGGCCACCGCATGCCTCACCCACCTCTGAAGCCTCGAGCGACCGGAGCGCTTGCGCCAGCGAGAAACAGGGCGAGGAGATGCCACAGGAGCCGACCGATACTGGGTCGATGGCTGCCGCAGGAGGACACCACGGACGCATGCGCGAAAGTGCGTCGCCCCACGGACGGGGAGCGCGTCGATGTCGAGTGGATCCTCCTGAAGCCAAGCGGAGTCGTCGGCGATGAACGTGAGTGCGCCGAGACGGATCTCGCGGTCCTCCACCAAAGCTCCGCCCGAAACCATGATCAAGGAGATCGGAAAAAATCGCAACTTCTCCAACTAGGCGCTAAGACTCCTAGCCCCACGGTGGGCGCCAACTGTCGTGGTTCTAACTCTGACAGTGATGTAGGCGGGTATGTATGGAGAGGCTAGATCTTAGCTATGGAGGAGTTGTAAGCACACGAGGATTACGAGTTCAGGCCCTTCTCGGATTAAGTAACAGCCCTACGTCTCGGCGCCCGGAGGTGGTCGACTGAATTATGTGTGTATGAATAACAGGGGTGCGAACCCTTGATACTGAGGAGGGGGATGGCTTATATAGAGTTCGCCAGGCCCCTCCAGCCCTCAGTAATGCAGGGTTTAAAGTACATTAAGACTGGGGGTTACTGGTAACGCCCCTAATAAAGTGCCATGATGACCATAAAAGCTACTTAATGACCGACCGTTTGCATGCAGGGTGACTTTAGATCTCCTGGCAGTCGAGTGGTTGGATCTTGGTCGAGTGGTTGCTTCGTGGTCGAGTGTCTTGTATCTGTCGGGTGGGATACCTCCAAGTCGATTGAAAGGTGACTTCTTCTAGGGATGTCCTTGGGTAGGGTACTTAGGACAGGTCCATGCCCCTACCCTAGGTACATAGCTTCATCAGGTGCCGCCCCCTCCTTGTCCAATTCGTACTAGAGGGGGAGGGGGCGCGCGACTGCCCTGGCCGCCCCTCCTCTTCTCCCACTAGGGCCCATGAGGCCCAATTAACTCCTCGGGGGGTTCCGTTAATCCCCGGTACTCCGGTATATGTCCGAAACCTTCCGAAACCTTTCCAGTGTCCGAACATAGTCGTCCAATATATCGATCTTTACGTCTTGACCATTTCGAGACTCCTCGTCATGTCCGTGATCACATCCGGGAGTTCGAACTACCTTTGGTACATCAAAACACAAAAACTCATAATACCGATTGTGACGCCCCCGATTTGACCGTACACTAATCATACACGCCAACGTGTACGATCAAGATCAGGGACTCACGGGAAGATATCACAACACAACTCTACAAATAAAATAAGTCATACAAGCATCATATTACAAGCCAGGGGCCTCGAGGCCTTGAATACAAGAGCTCGATCATAGACAAGTCAGCGGAAGCAACAATATCTGAGTACAGACATAAGTTAAACAAGTTGCCATAAGATGGCTAGCACAAACTGGGATACAGATCGAAAGAGGCGCAGGCCTCCTGCCTGGGATCCTCCTAACTACTCCTGGTCGTCGTCAGCGGGCAGCACGTAGTAGTAGGCACCTCCGGTGTAGTAGGAGTCGTCGTTGACGGTGGCGTCTGGCTCCTGGGCTCCAACATCTGGCTGCGACAACCAGGTAGAAGGGATAGAGGGAAAAGAAGGAGAAAGCAACCGTGAGTACTCATCCAAAGTACTCGCAAGCAAGGAGCTACACTACATATGTATGCATTGGTATCAACTGGAATAAGGCTATTATATGTGGACTGAACTGCAGAAAGCCGGGATAAAGGGGGATAGCTAGTCCTTTCGAAGACTATGCTTCTGGCAGCCCCCGTCTTGCAGCATGTAGAAGAGAGTAGACTGAAGTCCTCCAAGTATCATCACATAGCATAATCCTAACCGATGATCCTCCCCTCGTCGCCCTATGAGAGAGCGATCACCGGTTGTATCTGGCACTTGGAAGGGTGTGTTTTATTAAGTATCCGGTTCTAGTTGTCATAAGGTCAAGGTACAACTCCAAGTCGTCCTGTTATCGAAGACCACGGCTATTCGAATAGATTAACTTCCTTGCAGGGGTGCACCACATAACCCAACACGCTCGATCCCATTTGGCCGGACACACTTTTCTGGGTCATGCCCGGCCTCGGAAGATCAACACGTCGCAGCCCTACCTAGGCACAACAGAGAGGTCAGCACGCCAGTCTAAATCCTATGGCGCAGGGGTCTGGGCCCATCGCCCTTTGCACACCTGCACGTTGCGAACGCAGCCGGAGAGCAGACGTAGCAACCTCCATTACAAAGGAAATTGCGTTACGCGGTCCAACCCGGCGCGCGCCACTCAGTCGCTGATGTCACGAAGGCTTCGGCTGATACCACGACGTCGAGTGCCCATAACTGTCCCCGCGTAGATGGTTAGTGCGTATAGGCCAGTAGCCAGACTCAGATCAAATACCAAGATCTCGTTAAATGTGTTAAGTATCCGCGGACGCCGACCAGGGCCAGGCCGACCTCTCTCCTAGGTGGTCTCAACCTGCCCTGTCGCTCCACCTCAAAGTAACAGTCGGGGGCCGTCGGGAACCCAGGCCCACCTCTACCGGGATGGAGCCACCTGCCCCTTCAGCCCCCATCTCCAAACAGTATCACCGGTAATGTAACAGTGTAAAGTATATAGTATATGCCCGTGATCACCTCCCAGGTGATCACGGCCCAGTAGCATAGCATGGCAGATGGACAAGAGTGTAGGGCCACTGATGGAACACTAGCATCCTATACTAAGCAGTAGGATAGCAGGTAAAGGTAACAACAGTAGTAGCAAGGACAGGCTATGCAACAGTATAGGATTAACTGAAAGCAGTAACATGCTACACTACTCTAATGCAAGCAGTAGAGAAGAATAGGCGATATCTGGTGATCAAGGGGGGCTTGCCTGGTTGCTCTGGCAAGAAAGAGGGTCGTCAACAGCGTAGTCGAACGGGGCACCAGCAGCGGCGTCAGTCTCGTAGTCTACTGGAGAGAAGAGGGGGAAGAAACAATGAATACAATGCAAACAGATGCGCATAACGATGCATGACATGACAAGTAGCGGTGCTAGGTGTACCCTAACGCGATATGAGGTGATACCGGTGAAGGGGGGAAACATCCAGGAAAATATCCCCGGTGTTTCGCGTTTTCGGACAGATGAACCGGAGGTGAAATGTTGCAGGTTCACTATGCTAGGGACGCATGGCAGATGAACAGGCTGCGTATCTGGATTCGTCTCGTCGTTCTGAGCAACTTTCATGTACAAAGTATTTTCATCCGAGCTATGGTTTATTTTATATTAATTTTAAAAAGATTTAAATCATTTTCTGATTTAATTATTTATTTAATTCTAACATTATCCAAAACAGTGAATGATGACGCAGGCATGACATCAGGGTGATGTGAGCAGGTCAACTGGTCGGTTGACCAGAGTCAAAGTTGACTTGTGGGTCCAAAGGGACCCACGTGTCATTGACTGTTAGTTAATTAACAGTAGTTAATTGGGTTAACTAGTTATTTAGGTTAATTAAACATAATTAACCTAATTAATTAAGTTAATTATTTTAATTAATTAATTAATTAATAATTTTATTAATTATTATTTTTAAACCTTTTTTTGTTTTGTTTTATTCTGTCCAAAAGGGGAGTGGGGCCCCAACGTCAGTGGCCCTGGGAGCCTTAACGGGCACGGGGCTAGCGGGGCATCGAACAAATGGGCGTTGCGGGCGTCGGCCCGTTTGGGCGCCTGCCCAAGCCAGTGGAGGCGCTGGGGCGCCGGCGGCTGCGGCGAAGTGCGCCAGGCAGGAGGCGGTAGGGTGAACGGCCACGGGCGGAGCGGTTGGGGCGGCGGCCATGGAGGAGCAGAGAGGCGGCGGGACGGTGCAGGGCACCGGCGGCAGCGACGGCTGGAGCGGCAGCAACGGCAGAGGAGCGGGGCTCACGGGAATCCGCTAGGCGCGGCCACGCACAAGCTCGCGCGCAACGCAGCGCCACCGGGAGGCGCTGTAGGGGACGGGCGTGGCGACGACAGCAGAGGGGAAGGCGCGCGCGGGCGTGCGGTAGCCGCGACGGGGCGCGACCACGCAGAGGCGGGCGCGGCGACGGGACGGCATGAGGCGTAGCGTTCGGAGGGGGAGAAGGACGGGGGTCGACTGGGAGCTCACCCCTCGTTGGCGAGAAGAGGGCGGTGAGGCGCGAGGAGGACCGACGAAGGAGAGGCGGGGACGGGGCGGTCCGGCGAGGACGTGACGACGACGACCTCGGGACGCAGCGGCGCGGCGTCGGATGGCGAGGTGCGCAGGAGACCGATGGGGAGGATTCGGGGAAGGCGAGGCGGCGAGGGAGACGTGGAGGACGAGGCGGAGGAGCTCCGGGCAACGATGACGAGCAGCGATGGGGTGCTGGTCCAGTGACGGGGAGGCCTTCAGGCGGCAGCGGACGCGGGCGTGGTCGTCGGGGGCGTCGCCCCGATCTAGATCCAGCGGGGGGAGGGCGATGTGGGGGGGGGGGGGGGGGCGAGTGGGTGCGTGGGGGTTCGGGGTCTCACCGGGTGGGGGGATAAGGAGAGTGGGCGAGGCCGGTTGGGCCGGTGGTTGGCCCAGTAGGGCTGTGGTCTGCTGGGCCGGAGACCAGGGGGTTCTCTTTTTTTTGTTATTTTTTTGTTTTACCTTTTATTCATTTCTCTTTTATTTTAGTTGCACTATATTTTTGGTTTAGTAAAATATGAAAATAGCTCCAAAAATAGTGTGTCAAATTAATCCACTGTTCTAAGAAGTTTTACCTCAGAATAAAAATAGTTTAGTATTTGGTAAAATATTTTAGGAGTATAACTAATTGTTTTGATGTTGTTTTAATCACTTAAGGGTATTTAAATATTTTATAAAGATCTTGTTACTCCACCAATGATATCCATGATTTATTTGTCACATCAAGAACATTTTAGTTTTGACTTTTGAAGACTTTAATTGTTTGACTTGATTTTAAATTTGAATTCGAACCATTTTTGAACCACCGCGAGATTAATAACAGTAACCGAGGTGACGTGGCATCATTAGCGTGGAGTTACTGTAGCATGATTACCCCGGCGTCACAATTCTCCTCCACTACAAGAAATGTCGTCCCGAGATTTAAGAGGGGAAGTGAGGGGAATTTGGTTATGAAATTCTAACGAGTTTTCTCGATCTTGGTTGCTCTTCTCGAAGCGGTCGATCCACTACGTTGATGTCTTCATTTCTCTGCTTCAGGTCATCATGATGAAGTAGGCATCCTTTCTTCGGGATCTTCATCGTACTTACAAATAGGTAACGGGGCAGATCGGCAACGACAGAATGCTATGAGGGTAATAATCTGGGATTAACCCACGAATGAGCATATGAGTACCTCTCGAGTTGAACAAATAAAACACATCGAGAGTAAAGTTCGAAGGTACAATAAGAAGTTTCAAGCAACCAGGCAATCATTCAATGCCTAGCCAGAAGGTGAAAGGGTCTCAAAGCAACGGAACAACTATTGTGTCCGATGCCAGAATTGATGATCTCATTGGAAGGTGGCTCATGAATTACATACGAGTCCACGCGGGAGGAATAACTTTGGAAGCAGGGGGGTACAGGACAGTCAGGTTTCGATCCTGTGGAACTGTGGGTTATGGGCCCACCATGTGGGTTAAAAGTAGGAAGGGCGGAGACGTCTTGCGTGATCATGCAAGAAAGGCATGTCAGGGGGTAGCCTGTCGATTATGTCGGCAACAACGTCGATACCAAGGGCGAGGGACGAAGAGAACCATTTTCTTGCTCGTTGAACGAGGCGGACCAATAGGCAAGATTCTCGTCCATCGGTGGCTACCGAAATGTCGTCAACAGTAGAAACAAGGTCTTACTGACAGAGTTGTACACCGAGGTGTTTACATAAGCAGGAGAATAATACTGCTTAGATTATATAGACCTCAAGAAAGGTTAAACCAACCAATGGAAAGGAAACTAAGATTATCATATTAAACAGAACAATGGAAAGGAAAATGTGTTTAAACACATATTTCAGGGGTATATCTTTCCCAAGGACAAGCAGAGCATGATATCCATGACAGGATATAACGTAGAAAACCATTTAGGTTAGGCAAGAGGAAGTTCATGACATTACCCAAACAACGGTGTTTGAATAATTGATAAAGGAAATTTAGCATGGCGCTTCAAATGTTCTTATCGATGATCAGAGTACCACAAACATGCTTCAAGAAGCATTGACATGGTATTCAAGCAAAGGTCAGACTCTGGATACACGAAGGGATTCATCATTAAGCCAAGGAGAGGATGAGGAGGTGGCTGATGGACCTAGCGATAATTCAGCGAGGTATCCAAAAAGATGGATTTCCACAGATATGTGAACAAGGAGATAACATTTGTCGGATCAACTGATATAATGATGTATGCTCGAGGAAAACATACACAATTTAAACATTGGTTGAACGGTGCACCCGAAGTATGGGCTTAGATAGCAAGATCAATGATAGAAGGGTGATTCGATATCCAATACACAAAGAATGTATCTATCATTCATTAATTTACAAGCAATAGGGTTGCTAGAAGTTTTGGATTTTTCACATCACAATCCATTTGTCGGTATTCCGGTTGGAACACGGGGGCCATGAAAAGAATGGTGATGGTGAGAAGCATCACTTGCATCAATAATTCATAAGAGGTGGTGAAATTCTCAGAACATACTTGACATAAAAGATGGTAATATTCCAAGGTAAAGAAGAATAATTGCTGGATAGCAAGGATCTCAAAGTATAACACAAAACACGAATAAGTTTGTGTTGGAGGGAAGTCAATAAAGTGGTCGATGATAACACAGATCATCGAGGGCAAGGATGGTATTTCTCATAATGAACTCAATTGACATCCTGGAAGAGCTCAGAATGCCGATGATGGTCACGACACAATTGTTGAGAGATTTCATGAAGATGTAATCGGTCGGCGATGACATCAAGCCACAGGAATGATGAAGCGAAAGGTTATTGAACCCAAGGGTATGACACAAACTCAAAACCAAGCTTGTTGTTTAAGGCAAAGTGGTATGATGAGGAAGATCGACGTAAGCTTAGCTCATCGTCGAAAGTTGTGCCCCGGGAATAAGGACCAGGTATCACAGTTAAAATCATCACAGTAATGATATAGCCAAATAGGGTAGAAAGGATGTGATCGGGTATAAACTCGTAAGTAAAGAATATTACCAAAAGTTGTTGAACCGTAGTGCGGACTCGGTTCAGTTATCGGTTTTTTTGAGTACCCGTGAAAATTTGGAATCAGTGAGAATGTAGTACTTGACGAGGAACTCATAAGAGGTTATGTAGTACTTGATATTATCGAGGTACCATGGTGTAATACTCGACGGAAGATCAAAGTAAAGGTTGGACTGGTGTATTGATCCATAGAAGACAAGTGCTTAAACTTGCCCGTGAAATGGGGTCAAAGAAGAACACATGGTCGAAACCACGATTGCAAAAGGCCGGACCCCAGATATAAGAACTTATACCAAGGGAAAAATAATTTAAGAGAAGCTTTAATGATAAGATCTACATCGTGTCCATGGGCATGAACACAAAGTTCAAGGTCGACTCCCACTTCTTCAATGCATAACCTTTCATTCACCTCTCGTATTTTGAAAATGTCATTAGTTGTTGAAAGTTTTACCTGGTGCAATACCAGATAAGTATGACCCGTGAAATCTTCCGGGTTAGCACAGATTAGGGGAAGGCATTAGTTCAAACCATCAGGTATCTTAGGAACATATATCACAAACTTCAGGGGTAAATAACACAAGCTCGAAAGTAGACCATGGTTGACAAGGTAGAGGATACAATATACCAAAGGCATTATATACCAGTGGAAAGGCTCACAAGGTTATTGAATATTAAGGGCGATGTCAGATGAAATCCAACAATGGATCTGATGATCCACAACGGAGCTGATGTGAGTATCGGTACTCTACTAGAAGAAGAAAGAATGCAAGGGGAACAGCTGATAGAAACAACTAACTAACTCAAAGCTCAATGCAAGAAAATTTTATGATTTCCAAATCAAGGGATCAGAAGCAATCGTTCTGATCGAAAATGAATAAGCTCAATAGACTTAGAAGCACAAACGATCAAGGCATCGATTGGTCAAGAACCAGCTCATATCCAAATGACGTCTGAGCCGGAAGGATGAATCCTAGGATTCAACTGAGGAATGCGGGCATCCTCAACATATTGAATCAACGAACTTAAAATGATAAAGAGAAGGGAGGACAATAAGATTACGAAACTTATGGGATTAACCATAATTCAAGCAAGCGAGAATTTCAAAAACAATAGGCTGCTCGGGATTTTCGAAAGATCGAATGATATTTTGAAGTCTTTGGCGAAACACACGAACAACTGGGAATGAGCGGATACTCGATAAGTGCGAGAATTATCCATAGGGGTATTCAGGTGACAGAGAACAGCAAGGGAGTAAGCTCAAAGGATTCTCGAAACAATAGAGAGAATTTCGGTGTATCATGTTATAACAAGATCAACTGGGAAGCATTGTATGAATGGTGCGTATACGTGGTTATCAATAGGGGTTTATCGACGGAGGGGAATTGCAAAAGCGACACCATAAAGTCTCAAGAGAACATCGGAGAGTATCTTCGGATTCTTTTGATGCAGCAGACAATCATCTGTAATAAGGGGCTCTCCGGGAGAAAGTATTATCGAGAACCTAGAGTCAGAGTTAGTAAAATCGTTTAACCCGAATAGAAGAGAGATCAGAGTCCCAGAGTATAGATCGAGGAATAAAAGATCCTACTACCACCCAATGGCGTCGTGTGCCCGTAAGACACACAGCCATGTTAGTAAAAAGTTTTGTAATGTCTAGACTCAACTTCGGCCAAGGAGTGTGGAAGGGGGATTCCTACAGGCAGTCGGCTCTGATACCAACTTGTGACGCCCCCGATTTGACCGTACACTAATCATACACGCCAACGTGTACGATCAAGAACAGGGACTCACGGGAAGATATCACAACACAACTCTACAAATAAAATAAGTCATACAAGCATCATATTACAAGCCAGGGGCCTCGAGGCCTTGAATACAAGAGCTCGATCATAGACAAGTCAGCGAAAGCAACAATATCTGAGTACAGACATAAGTTAAACAAGTTGCCATAAGATGGCTAGCACAAACTGGGATACAGATCGAAAGAGGCGCAAGCCTCCTGCCTGGGATCCTCCTAACTACTCCTGGTCGTCGTCAGCGGGCAGCACGTAGTAGTAGGCACCTCCGGTGTAGTAGGAGTCGTCGTTGACGGTGGCGTCTGGCTCCTGGGCTCCAACATATGATTGCGACAACCAGGTAGAAGGGATAGAGGGAAAAGAAGGAGAAAGCAACCGTGAGTACTCATCCAAAGTACTCGCAAGCAAGGAGCTACACTACATATGTATGCATTGGTATCAACTGGAATAAGGCTATTATATGTGGACTGAACTGCAGAAAGCCGGGATAAGGGGGGATAGCTAGTCCTTTCGAAGACTACGCTTCTGACAGCCCCCGTCTTGCAGCATGTAGAAGAGAGTAGACTGAAGTCCTCCAAGTATCATCACATAGCATAATCCTAACCGATGATCCTCCCCTCGTCGCCCTGTGAGAGAGCGATCACCGGTTGTATCTGGCACTTGGAAGGGTGTGGTTTATTAAGTATCCGGTTCTAGTTGTCATAAGGTCAAGGTACAACTCCAAGTCGTCCTGTTACCGAAGATCACGGCTATTCGAATAGATTAACTTCCTTGTAGGGGTGCACCACATAACCCAACACGCTCGATCCCATTTGGTCGGACACACTTTTCTGGGTCATGCCCGGCCTCGGAAGATCAACACGTCGCAGCCCTACCTAGGCACAACAGAGAGGTCAGCACGCCGGTCTAAATCCTATGGCGCAGGGGTCTGGGCCCCTCGCCCTTTGCACACCTGCACGTTGCAAACGCGGCCGGAGAGCAGACCTAGCAACCTCCATTACAAAGGAAATTGCGTTACGCGGTCCAACCCGGTGCGCGCCACTCAGTCACCGACGTCACGAAGGCTTCGGCTGATACCACGACGTCGAGTGCCCATAACTGTCCCCGCGTAGATGGTTAGTGCGTATAGGCCAGTAGCCAGACTCAGATCAAATACCAAGATCTCGTTAAATGTGTTAACTATCCGCGGACGCCGACCAGGGCCAGGCCCACCTCTCTCCTAGGTGGTCTCAACCTGCCCTGTCGCTCCGCCTCAAAGTAACAGTCGGGGGCCGTCGGGAACCCAGGCCCACCTCTACCGGGATGGAGCCACCTGCCCCTTCAGCCCCCATCTCCAAACAGTATCACCGGTAATGTAACAGTGTAAAGTATATAGTATATGCCCGTGATCACCTCCTAGGTGATCACGGCCCAGTAGCATAGCATGGCAGATGGACAAGAGTGTAGGGCCACTGATGGAACATTAGCATCCTATACTAAGCAGTAGGATAGCAGGTAAAGGTAACAACAGTAGTAGCAAGGACAGGCTATGCAACAATATAGGATTAACTGAAAGCAGTAACATGCTACACTACTCTAATGCAAGCAGTAGAGAAGAATAGGCGATATCTGGTGATCAAGGGGGGGCTTGCCTGGTTGCTCTGGCAAGAAAGAGGGTTGTCAACAGCGTAGTCGAACGGGGCACTAGCAGCGGCGTCAGTCTCGTAGTCTACCAGAGAGAAGAGGGGGAAGAAACAATGAATAGAATGCAAATAGATGCGCATAACGATGCATGACATGACAAGTAGCGGTGCTAGGTGTACCCTAACGCGATATGAGGTGATACCGGTGAAGGGGGGAAACATCCGGGAAAATATCCCCGGTGTTTCGCGTTTTCAGACAGATGAACCGGAGGTGAAATGTTGCAGGTTCACTATGCTAGGGACGCGTGGCGGATGAACGGGCTGCGTATCTGGATTCGTCTCGTTGTTCTGAGCAACTTTCATGTACAAAGTATTTTCATCCGAGCTACGGTTTATTTTATATTAATTTTAAAAAGATTTAAATCATTTTCTGATTTAATTATTTATTTAATTCTAACATTATCCAAAACAGTGAATGATGATGCAGGCATGACATAAGCGTGATGTGAGCAGGTTAACTGGTCGGTTGACCAGAGTCAAAGTTGACTTGTGGGTCCAAAGGGACCCACGTGTCATTGACTGTTAGTTAATTAACAGTAGTTAATTGGGTTAACTAGTTATTTAGGTTAATTAAACCTAATTAATTAAGTTAATTATTTTAATTAATTAATTAATAATTTTAGTAATTATTATTTTTAAACCTTTTTTTGTTTTTGTTTTATTCTGTCCAAAAGGGGAGTGGGGCCCCAACGTCAGTGGCCCTGGGAGCCTTAACGGGCACGGGGCTAGCGGGGCATCGAACAAATGGGCGTTGCGGGCGTCAGCCCGTTTGGGCGCCTGCCCAAGCCAGTGGAGGCGCTGGGGCGCCGGCGGCTGCGGCTAAGTGCGCCAGGCAGGAGGCGGCTGGGTGAACGGCCACGGGCGGAGCGGTTGGGGCGGCGGCCATGGAGGAGCAGAGAGGCGGCGGGACGGTGCAGGGCACCGGCGGCAGCGACGGCTGGAGCGGCAGCAACGGCAGAGGAGCGGGGCTCGCGGGAATCCGCTAGGCGCGGCCACGCACAAGCGCGCGCAACGCAGCGCCACCGGGAGGCGCTGTAGGGGACGGGCGTGGCGACGGCCGCAGAGGGGAAGGCGCGCGCGGGCGTGCGGTAGCCGCGACGGGGCGCGACCACGCAGAGGTGGGTGCGGCGACGGGACGGCATGAGGCGTAGCATTCGGAGGGGGAGAAGGACGGGGGTCGACGGGGAGCTCACCCCTCGTTGGCGAGAAGAGGGCGGTGAGGCGCGGGGAGGACCGACGAAGGAGAGGCGGGGACGGGGCGGTCCGGCGAGGACATGACGGCGACGACCTCGGGACGCAGCGGCGCGGCGTCGGATGGCGAGGTGCGCAGGAGACCGATGGGGAGGAGTCGGGGAAGGCGAGGCGGCGAGGGAGACGTGGAGGACGAGGCGGAGGAGCTCCGGGCGACGATGACGAGCGGCGACGGGGTGCTGGTCCGGCGACGGGGAGGCCTTCGGGCGGCAGCGGAAGCGGACGCGGGCGTGGTCGTCGGGGGCGTCGCCCCAATCCAGATCCAGCGGGGGGAGGGCGATGTGGGGGGGGGGGAGTGGGTGCGTGGGGGTTCAGGGTCTCACCGGGTCGGGGGATAAGGAGAGTGGGCGAGGCCGGTTGGGCCGGTGGTTGGCCCAGTAGGGCTGTGGTCTGCTGGGCCGGAGACCAGGGGGTTCTCTTTTTTTGTTATTTTTTTGTTTTACCTTTTATTCATTTCTCTTTTATTTTAGTTGCACTATATTTTTGGTTTAGTAAAATTTGAAAATAGCTCCAAAAATAGTGTGTCAAATTAATCCACTGTTCTAAGAAGTTTTACCTCAGAATAAAAATAGTTTAGTATTTGGTAAAATATTTTAGGAGTATAACTAATTTTTTTGATGTTGTTTTAATCACTTAAGGGTATTTAAATATTTTATAAAGATGTTGTTACTCGACCAATAATATCCATGATTTATTTGTCACATCAAGAACATTTTAGTTTTGACTTTTGAAGACTTTAATTGTTTGACTTGATTTTAAATTTGAATTCGAACCATTTTTGAACCACCGCGAGATTAATAACAGTAACCGAGGTGACATGGCATCATTAGCGTGGAATTACTGTAGCATGATTACCCGGGCGTCACACCGATCGTCACAGAACTTTAAGCGTGCGGACCCTACGGTTCGAGAACTATGTAGACATGACCGATTCACGTCTCTATTCAATAACCAATAGCGGAACCTGGATGCTCATATTGGCTCCTACATATTCTACGAAGATCTTTATCGGTCAAACCGCATAACAACATACGTTGTTCCCTTTGTCATCGGTATGTTACTTGCCCGAGATTCGATCGCCGCTATCTCAATACCTAGCTCAATCTTGTTACCGTCTAGTCTCTTTACTCGTTTCGTAATGCATCATCCCGCAACTAACTCATTAGTCACATTGCTTGCAAGGCATATAGTGATGTGCATTACCGAGAGGGCCCAGAGATACCTCTCCGACAATCGGAGTGACAAATCCTAATCTCAATCTATGCCAACTCAACAAGTACCATAGGAGACACCTGTAGAGCACCTTTATAATCACCCAGTTACATTGTGAAGTTTGGTAGCACACAAAGTGTTCATCCGTTAATCGGGAGTTGCATAATCTCATAGTCATAGGAACATGTATAAGTCATGAAGAAAGCAATAGCAGTAAACTAAACGACCAATTGCCAAGCTAACAGAAATGGGTCAAGTCAATCACATCATTCTCCTAATGATGTGATCCCGTTAATCAAATGAAAACTCATGTCTATAGCTAGGAAACTCAACCATCTTTGATCAACGAGGTAGTCAAGTAGAGGCATACTAGTGACACTATGTTTGTCTATATATTCACACATGTATTATGTTTCCTGTTAATACAATTCTAGCATGAATAATAAACATTTATCATGATATGAGGAAATAAATAATAACTTTATTATTGCCTCCAGGGCATATTTCCTTCAGTCTCCCACTTGCACTAGAGTGAATAATATATATTACACAGTAATGATTCTAACACCCATGGAGTCTTGGTGCTGATCATGTTTTGCTCGTGGAAGAGGCTTAGTCAACGGGTCTGCAACATTCAGATCCGTATGTATCTTGCAAATCTCTATGTCTCCCACCTAGACTTGGTCCCGGATGGAATTGAAGCGTCTCTTGATGTGCTTTGTTCTCTTGTGAAATCTGGATTCCTTTGCCAAGGCAATTGCACCAGTATTGTCACAAAAGATTTTCATTGGACCCGATGCACTAGGTATGACACCTAGATCGGATATGAACTCCTTCATCCAGACTCCTTCATTCGCTGCTTCCGAAGCAGCTATGTACTCCGCTTCACACGTAGATCCTGCCACGATGCTTTGTTTAGAACTGCACCAACGGACAGCTCCACCATTCAATGCAAACACGTATCCATTTTGCGATTTAGAATCGTCCGGATCATTGTCAAAGCTTGCATCGACGTAACCATTTACGACGAGCTCTTTGTCACCTCCATAAATGAGAAACATATCCTTAGTCCTTTTCAGGTATTTCAGGATGTTCTTGACCGTTGTTCAGTGATCCATTCCTGGATTACTTTGATACCTCCCTGCTAAGCTAATAGCAAGGCACACATCCGGTCTGGTACACATCATTGCATACATGATAGAGCCTATGGCTGAAGCATAGGGAACACTTTTCATTTTCTATCTATCTTCTGCAATGGTCAGGCATTGAGTCTGACTCAACTTGAAACCTTGTAATACAGGCAAGAACCATTTTGAACTTTTTCAAAACTTTGTCAAGGTATGTGCTTTGTGGAAGTCCAATTAAGCGTCTTGATCTATCTCTATAGATCTTGATGCCCAATATGTAAGCAGCTTCACCGAGGTCTTTCATTGAAAAACTCTTATTCAAGTATACTTTTATGCTATCTAGAAATTCTATATCATTTCCAATTATCAATATGTCATCCACATATAGTATTAGAAATGCTACAGAGCTCCCACTCACTTTGTTGTAAATACAGGCTTCTCCAAAAGTCTGTATAAACCCATATGCTTTGATCACACTATCAAAACGTTTATTCCAACTCCGAGAGGCTTGCACCAGTCCATAAATGGATTGCTGGAGCTTGCACACTCTGCTAGCTTGATGACCCACAAGTATAGGGGATCTATCTAGTCCTTTCGATAAGTAAGAGTGTCGAACCCAACGAGGAGCAGAAGGAAATGATAAGCGGTTTCCAGCAAGGTACTCTCTGCAAGTACTGAAACAAGTGGTAACAGATAGTTTTGTGATAGGATAATTTGTAACGAGCAACAAGTAACAAAAGTAAATAAGGTGTAGTAAGGTGGCCCAATCCTTTTTGTAGCAAAGGACAAGCCTGGACAAACTCTTATATGATGTAAAGCGCTCCCGAGGACACATGGGTATATCGTCAAGCTAGTTTTCATCACGTTCATACGATTCGCGTTCGGTACTTTGATAATTTGGTATGTGGGTGGACCGATGCTTGGGTACTGTCCTTACTTGGACAAGCATCCCACTTATGATTAACCTCTATTGCAAGCATCCGCAACTACAACAAAAGTATTAAGGTAAACCTAACCATAGCATGAAACATATGGATCCAAATCAGCCCTTTACGAAGCAACGCATAAACTAGGGTTTAAGCTTCTGTCACTCTAGCAACCCATCATCTACTACAAGGAGTAATTAACACTACTGGCAACCTACTAGCACCAATCCCAGACTTTGAGACAAGAATTGGATACAAGAGATGAACTAGGGTTTTGAGAGGAGATGGTGCTGTTGAAGATGTTGATGGAGATTGCCCTCTCCCGATGAGAGGAGCGTTGGTGATGACGATGGCGATGATTTCCCCCTCCGGGAGGGAAGTTTCCCCAGCAGAACAGTTCTGCCGGAGCCCTAGATTGGATCCGCCAAGGTTCTGCCTCGTGGCGGCGGAGTTTCGTCTGAGAAGATTGCTTATTATTTTTTCCCATCGAAAGACCTCATATAGCATAAGATGGCCACCGGAGGGCCACCGGGGGCCCACGAGGTAGGGGGCGCGCCCAGCCCCCCCACCCTCATGGGCAGGGTGTGGCCCCCTGGTGAACTTCTTCCGCTGAGTATTTTTTATATATTCTGAAAACGTCTTCCATGAAGTTTCAGGACTTTTGGAGCTGTGCAGAATAGGTCTCTAATATTTGCTCCTTTTCCAGCCCAGAATCCCAGCTGCCGGCATTCTCCCTCTTTATGAAAACCTTGTAAAATAAGAGATAATAGGCATAAGTATTGTGACATAATGTGTAATAACAGCCCATAATTCAATAAATATCGATATAAAAGCATGATGCAAAATGGACGTATCAACTCCCCCAAGCTTAGACCTCGCTTGTCCTCAAGCTAAAGCCGATAATGATAAATATGTCCACTTGTTTAGAGGTAGAGGTGTCGATAAAATAAAATACGGACATGAGGGCATCATGATCATTCTTAGAATAGCAACATATATGATTCATGTCATATAATCTCTTATGCTAGAGTAATAATTCAATCACAATATCAAGTATGAATCGTAAACTTCATTGAAAACTAACAAACTATAATCTCAGTCATTGAAGCAATTGCAATTTATCAAAACATAGGAAAGATTCAATGTATAAGAGCTTTTCAGCAAGTCCACATACTCAACTATCATATGGTCTTTCACAATTGCTGACATCACGCAATACTTATGGGTATGGAGTTTTAATCGGACACAGAGAAAGATAGGGGCTTATTGTTCTGCCTCCCAATGTTTTACCTCAAGGGTAATGTCAACAATAATAGTTCATGAAAACTCACATCCAATTAGCCATATATACCAGGATCGTTCCAACATACTGTGCTTGCCAAAGGATAAAATATAAAAAGGAGGGGTGAAGATCACCATGACTCTTATGCAAGGTAAGAGATAAAAGTAAAAGATAGGCCCTTCGCAGAGGGAAGCAGAGGTTGTCATGCGCTTTTATGGTTGGATGCACAAAATCTTAATGTGAAAGAACGTCAATTTATATTGCCACTTGTGATATGGACCTTTATTATGCAGTCTGTCGCTTTTATTTCTTACATATCACATGATCATATAAAGCTTATTTTCTCCCACACTAATAAGTCACACATATTTAGGGAGCAATTTTTATTGCTTGCACCGATGACAACTTACTTGGAGGATCTTACTCAATCCATAGGTAGGTATGGTGGACTCTCATGGCAAAACTGGTTTAAGGGTATTTGGAAGCACAAGTAGTATCTCTACTTGGTGCAATGAATTGGCTAGCATGAGGGGGAAAGGCAAGCTCAATATGTTGGAGGATCCATGACAATATAATTTATCTCAGATGTAAGAAAACATAATCCATTACGTTGTCTTCCTTGTCCAACGTCAACTCTTTAGCATGTCATACTTTAATGAGTGTTCACAATCATAAAAGGTGTCCAAGATAGTATATTTATATGTGAAGACCTCTCTTTCTTTATTACTTCCTATTAATTGCAACGATGACCAAAACTATGTTTGTCAACCCTCAACAACTTTTATTCATCATACTTTTTCTATGTGAGCTCATTACTCTCCATAAGATCCATATGATCTCTGTGTTTCTTTTTATTCTTTCTCTTTTCTTTTATTCACTTAGGATCATGGAAAAATAATCAAGCCCTTGACTCAACACTAATCTTTATTATATAGCTCACTGACTCGATTACATAGAAGGATAATAAAGCAAAACTCACAACTAGATCATACTAAAAACTTAGGCCTCCTTTGGTTCATAGGGTAGGGAAATCATAGGAATAGAAAAGTCATAGGAAATGAGATGACATGCATCTCAAATCCTATGAGTAGGAATAGGAAAGAAGATGTCCTTTGATTCACTTCATAGGATTTTTTCCATTGAGTCTAGGCTAATGTTTATTTTCCTATGAAATGTGGAGGATAGGAAGAATTCCTACATAGGAATAGGATTCCATTCCTACAAACCAAGGGATCTAAAGGAATTTTTCCTACAAAAATCATCCTATGAAATTCCTATAAAAACCCTACAAACCAAAGGAGGCCTTATATTCTACTAGATCAAGATATTACCAAAAGGATCGAACTAAGAAAATGGTAGAGATAAAAGTGATGGTGATACGATACTGGGGCACTCCCCCAAGCTTGGCAGTTGCCAAGGGGAGTGCCTATACCCATGTGATTATGTCTCCTTTTTCGGGGATGGTGATGTGATGTTCTTGGCGATGATGCCCCTCAGGATACGATTCTCCTCTTCGAGCTTATTGACTTGCTGCTTGAGGTCCATTATTTCCTTTTGAAGTTTTCCCGTAACAGCCAAAGCTCCCTACACCCAAGGGTGCTGCATAGCTGCGGGAGAACCAGTGACACTCTTTTTCATATTCTCATAAGAAAGAAATCTAACATTGGAAGGGATAACCGAATTTGGAATAGCTGAGCTCTGCAGTTCTCCCATCGTGAACCCAGCTCGAAAGCGAGAAGTGACTTCTTGATCCTCCATGGCATCTATCCTCATCAAATCAGCCTCCATCTCTTCCTCCGTTGCTGGCCCAAAGTGGTCAGTGATACGTCTCCAACGTATCTACTTTTCCAAACACTTTTGCCTTTGTTTTGGACTCTAACTTGCATGATTTGAACGGAACTAACCCGGACTGACACTGTTTTCAGCAGAATTTGCATGGTGTTATTTATGTGTAGGCGCAAACGTTCTTGGAATGACCTGAAACTTCATGGAGACACTTTTCAGAAAATAAGAAAAATACCTGTCAAAGATGAAGGCCAGGGGGCCCACCGTCTTGCCACGAGGGTGGGGGGCGCGCCTGCCCCCCTAGGGCGCGCCCCCTACCTCATGGGCCACCTGTTGCCTCTCCGACTCCAACTCCACCTCCATATATTGAGTTTCGATGAGAAAAAAATCAGAGAGAAGAAATCATCGCGTTTTACGATACGGAGCCGCCGCCAAGCCCTAAATCCTCTCGGGAGGGCTGATCTGGAGTCCGTTCGGGGCTCTGGAGAGGGGGATCCGTCGCCATCGTCATCATCAACCATCCTCCATCACCAATTTCATGATGCTCACCGCCATGCATGAGTAATTCCATCGTAGGCTTGCTGGACGGTGATGGGTTCAATGGGATCTATCATGTAATCGAGTTAGTTTTGTTAGGGTTTGATCCCTAGTGTCCACTATGTTCTGAGATTGATGTTGCTACGACTTTGCTATGCTTAATGCTTGTCACTAGGGCCCGAGTGCCATGATTTCAGATCTGAACCTATTATGTTTTCATCAATATACGAGTGTTCTTGATCCTATCTTGCAAGTCTATAGTCACCTATTATGTGTTATGATCCGTTAACCCCGAAGTGACAATAATCGGAATACTTCCCGGTGATGACCGTAGTTTGAGGAGTTCATGTATTCACTATGTGTTAATGCTTTGTTCCGGTTCTCTCTTAAAAGGAGACCTTAATATCCCTTAGTTTCCATAAGGACCCCGCTGCCATGGGAGGGTAGGACAAAAGATGTCATGCAAGTTCTTTTCCATAAGCACGTATGACTATGTTTGGAATACATGGCTACATTATATGAACGAACTGGAGCTAGTTCTGTGTCACTCTAGGTTATGACTGTTACATGATGAACCGCATCCGGCATAATTCTCCATCACCGATCCATTGCCTACGAGCTTTCCATATATTGTGCTTCACTTATTTACTTTTCCGTTTCTATTGCTATCATCACTACAAAATACCAAAAACATTGCTTTTACTATTGTTACCTTTTGTTACCATTATCACTACTATCATATTACTTTGCTACTAAATACTTTGCTATAGATATTAAGTTTCCAGGTGTGGTTGAATTGACAACTCAACTGCTAATACTTGAGAATATTCTTTGGCTCCCCTTGTGTCGAATCAATAAATTTGGGTTGAATACTCTACCCTCGAAAACTGTTGCGATCCCCTATACTTGTGGGTTATCAAGACCTTTTTCTGGCGCCGTTGTCGGGGAGCATAGCTCTATTCTTTGAGTCACTTGGGATATATATCTGCTTATCATTATGAAGAACTTGAGAGATCCAAAAACCAAGATGTATCCCTCAACTACGAGGGGAGGTAAGGAACTGCCATCTAGCTCTGCACTTGATTCACCTTCTGTTATGAGTAAGTTTGCGACACCTACACCTGCTTCTGCTATTCGTTCTCATATGTCAGATGTTATTGATGATGCTACTTCTGCTATGCATGATACTTATGATGAAACTACCTCTATGCCTGATACTACTATGCCACTTAGTGCTTTTCTTGATGAACAACTTGCTAGGGCTACAAAAATTGAAAATATTGAATTTGATGATACTGATGAAAGTGATGATGAAGAACCACTTGCTATTCCTAAGGGTTATGTATTTGATCAAGATGCTTCTTTAGCCATTTTAGCTTGCAGAAATAGAACTGAACTTAAAAAATTATTAGCTAAATGGAGTAAGCAATCCCTAAATGATAGAATGAAACCTAACCCTGCTTTTGCTACTTCACCTATCTTTGTTACTGATAAGGATTATGAATTCTCTGTTGACCCTGATATAATTACTTTGGTTGAATCTGATCCTTTTCATGGCTATGAATCTGAAACTGTTGTGGCACATCTTACTAAACTGAATGATATAGCTACCCTGTTCACTAAAGATGAGAGAACTCGCTACTTTTATATCCTTAAAATATTTTTGTTCTCATTAAAAGGTGATGCTAAGATATGGCTTAATTCTCTTGATTCTGGTTGTGTGCGTAGTCCCCAGGATATGATTTATTACTTCTCTGCTAAATATTTCCCTGCTCATAAGAAACAAGCTGCTTTAAGGGATATATATAATTTTGTGCAAATTAAAGAAGAGAGTCTCCCACAAGCTTGGGGGAGGCTTCTGAAGGAAATATGCCCTAAAGGCAATAATAAAGTTATTATTTATTTCCTTATACCATGATAAATGTTTATTATTCATGCTAGAATTGTATTAACTGGAAACATAATACATGTGTGAATACATAGACAAAAACAAAGAGTCACTAGTATGACTCTAGTTGACTAGCTCGTTAATCCAAGATGGTTATGTTTCCTAACCATAGACATGAGTTGTTATTTGATTAACAGGATCACATCATTAGGAGAATGGTGTGATTGACTTGACCCATTCCGTTAGCTTAGCACTTGATCGTTTAGTTTGTTGCTATTGCTTTCTTCATAACTTATACATGTTCCTATGACTATGAGATTATGCAACTCCCGTTTACCGGAGGAACACTTTGTGTGCTACCAAACGTCACAACATAATTGGGTGATTATAAAGGTGCTCTACAGGTGTCTCCGAAGGTACTTGTTGGGTTGGCGTATTTCGAGATTAGGATTTGTCACTCCGATTGTCGAAGAGGTATCTCTGGGCCCTCTCGGTAATGCACATCACTCAAGCCTTGCAAGCATTGCAACTAATAAGTTAGTTGCAGGATGATGTATTACGGAACGAGTAAAGAGACTTGCCGGTAACGAGATTGAACTAGGTATTGAGATACCGACGATCGAATCTCGGGCAAGTAACATACCGATGACAAAGGGAACAACGTATGTTGTTATGTGGTCTGACCGATAAAGATCTTCGTAGAATATGTAGGAGCCAATATGAGCATCCAGGTTCCGCTATTGGTTATTGACCGGAGACGTGTCTCAGTCATGTCTACATAGTTCTCGAACCCGTAGGGTCCGCACGCTTAAAGTTCGGTGACGATCGTAATTAGGGTTTTTGTGTTTTGATGTACCGAAGGTTGTTCGGAGTCCCGGATGTGATCACGAACATTACGAGGAGTCTCGAAATGGCCGAGACATAAATATTGATATATTGGAAGCCTATATTTGGATATTGGAAACGTTCCGGGTGAAATCGGGATTTTACCGGGGCAGCGGGGGGTTACCGGAACCCCCCCGGGGTTATTGGGCCTACATGGGCCATAAGGGAGAAGAGGAGAGCCGGCCAGGGCAGGCAGCGCGCCCCCTCCCCCTAGTCCGAATAGGACAAGGAAGGGGGGGGCACCCCCCTTTCCTCTTTCTCCCTTCCTCCTTCCTTCTCCAACAAGGCAAGAGGGGGAGTCCTACTCCCGGTTGGAGTAGGACTCCTCCAGGCGCACCCATAGGGCCGGACGCACCTCCCCCTCTCCCTCCTTTATATACTGAGGCAAGGGGCACCCCATGACACACAAGTTGATCCTCGTGATCGTTCCTTAGCCGTGTGGGGTGCCCCCTTCCACCATATTCCACCTTGGTCATATCGTAGCGGTGCTTAGGCGAAGCCCTGCGTCGGTAGAACATCAGCACCATCATCACGCCATCGTGCTGATGAAACTCTCCCTCAACGTTTTGCTGGATCGGAACTCGAGGGACGTCACCGAGTTGAACGTGTGCAGAACTCGGAGGTGCCGTACGTTCGGTACTTGGATCGGTCGGATCGGGAAGACGTACGACTACTTACTCTATGTTGTGTCAACGCTTCCGTTGCCAGTCTACGAGGGTACGTAGACAACACTCTCCCCTCTCGTTGGTATGCATCATCATGATCTTGCGTGTACGTAGGAATTTTTTTGAAATTACTACGTTCCCCAATAGTGGTATCAGAGCCTAGGTTTTATGTGTTGATGTTTTGCACGAGTAGAACACAAGTGAGTTGTGGGCGATATAAGTCATACTGCTTACCAGCATGTCATACTTTGGTTCGGCGGTATTGTTGGATGAAGCGGCGCGGACTGACATTACGCGTACGCTTACGCGAGACTGGTTCTACCGACGTGCTTTGCACACAGGTGGCTGGCGGGTGTCAGTTTCTCCAACTTTAGTTGAATCGAGTGTGGCTACGCCCGGTCCTTGCGAAGCTTAAAACAACACCAACTTGACAAACTATCGTTGTGGTTTTGATGCGTAGGTAAGAACGGTTCTTGCTAAGCCCGTAGCAGCCACTTAAAACTTGCAACAACAAAGTAGAGGACATCTAACTTGTTTTTGCAGGGCATGTTGTGATGTGATATGGTCAAGACATGATGCTAAATTTTATTGTATGAGATGATCATGTTTTGTAACCGAGTTATCGGCAACTGGCAGGAGCCATATGGTTGTCGCTTTATTGTATGCAATGCAATTGCGTTGTAATGCTTTACTTTATCACTAAGCAGTAGTGATAGTCGTGGGAGCATAAGATTGGCAAGACGACAATGATGCTACGATGGTGATCAAGGTGTCGCGCCGGTGACAATGGTAATCATGAAGGTGCTTCGGAGATGGAGATCACAAGCACAAGATGATGATGGCCATATCATATCACTTATATTGATTGCATGTGATGTTTATCTTTTATACATCTTATCTTTCTTTGATTGACGGTAGCATTATAAGATGATCCCCCACTAAATTATCAAAGTATAAGTGTTCTCCGTGAGTATGCACCGTTGAGAAAGTTCTTCGTGCTGAGACACCACGTGATGATCGGGTGTGATAGGCTCTACGTTCAAATACAACGGGTGCAAAACAGTTGCACACGCGGAATACTCAGGTTTAACTTGACGAGCCTAGCATATAACAGATATGGTCTCGGAACACGGAGACCGAAAGGTCGAGCGTGAATCATATAGTAGATATGGTCAACATATTGATGTTCACCATTGATACTACTCCATCTCACGTGATGATCGGACATGGTTTAGTTGATTTGGATCACGTGATCACTTAGAGGACTAGAGGGATATCTTTCTAAGTGGGAGTTCTTAAGTAATATGATTAATTGAACTTAAATTTATCATGAACTTAGTACCTGATAGTATCTTGCTTGTCTATGTTTGATTGTAGATAGATGGCTCGTGCTGTTGTTCCGTTGAATTTTAATGCGTTCCTTGAGAAAGCAAAGTTGAAAGATGACGGTAGCAATTACACGGACTGGGTCCGTAACTTGAGGATTATCCTCATTGCTGCATAGAAGAATTACGTCCTGGAAGCACCGCTAAGTGCCAAGCCTGTTGCAGGAGCGACACCAGATGTTATGAACATCTGGCAGAGCAAAGCTGATGACTACTCGATAGTTCAGTGTGCCATGCTTTACGACTTAGAACCGGGTCTTCAACGACGTTTTGAACGTCATGGAGCATATGAGATGTTCCAGGAGTTGAAGTTAATATTTCAAGCAAATGCCCGGATTGAGAGATATGAAGTCTCCAATAAGTTCTATAGCTGCAAGATGGACGAGAATAGTTCTGTCAGTGAACATATACTCAAAATGTCTGGGTATCATAATCACTTGACTCAACTGGGGGTTAATCTTCCTGTTGATAGTGTCATTGACAGAGTTCTTCAATCACTGCCACCAAGCTACAAAAGCTTCGTGATGAACTATAATATGCAAGGGATGAATAAAACTATTCCTGAGCTCTTCGCGATGCTAAAAGCCGCGGAGGTAGAAATCAAGAAGGAGCATCAAGTGTTGATGGTCAATAAGACCACAAGTTTCAAGAAAAAGGGCAAAGGGAAGAAGAAAGGGAACTTCAAGAAGAACAATAAACAAGTTGCTGCTCAGGAGAAGAAACCCAAGTCTGGACCTAAGCCTGAGACTGAGTGCTTCTACTGCAAGCAGACTAGTCACTGGAAGCGGAACTGCCCCAAGTATTTGGCAGATAAGAAGGATGGCAAAGTAAACAAAGGTATATGTGATATACATGTTATTGATGTGTACCTTACTAATGCTCACAGTAGCACCTGGGTATTTGATACTGGTTCTGTTGCTAACATTTGCAACTCGAAACAGGGGCTACGGATTAAGCGAAGATTGGCTAAGGACGAGGTGACAACGCGCGTGGGAAATGGTTCCAAAGTCGATGTGATCGCGGTCGGCACGCTACCTCTACATCTACCTTGGGGATTAGTATTAGACCTAAATAATTGTTATTTGGTGCCAGCTTTGAGCATGAACATTATATCTGGATCTTGTTTGATGCGAGACGGTTATTCATTTAAATCAGAGAATAATGGTTGTTCTATTTATATGAGTAATATCTTTTATGGTCATGCACCCTTGAAGAGTGGTCTATTTTTGATGAATCTCGATAGTAGTGATACACATATTCATAATGTTGAAATCAAAAGATGCAGAGTTGATAATGATAGTGCAACTTATTTGTGGCACTGCCGTTTAGGTCATATCGGTGTAAAGCGCATGAAGAAACTCCATACCGATGGACTTTTGGAACTACTTGATTATGAATCACTTGGTACTTGCGAACCGTGCCTCATGGGTAAGATGACTAAAACGCCGTTCTCCGGTACTATGGGGAGAGCAACGGATTTGTTGGAAATCATACATACAGATGTATGTGGTCCAATGAATGTTGAGGCTCGTGGCGGATATCGTTATTTTCTCACCTTCACAGATGATTTAAGCAGATATGGGTATATCTACTTAATGAAACATAAGGCTGAAACATTTGAAAAGTTCAAAGAATTTCAGAGTGAAGTTGAAAATCATCGTAACAAGAAAATAAAGTTTCTATGATCTGATCATGGAGGAGAATATTTGAGTTACGAGTTTGGTCTACATTTGAAACAATGCGGAAGAGTTTCGCAACTCACGCCACCCGGAACACCACAGCGTAATGGTGTGTCCGAACGTCGTAATCGTACTTTATTAGATATGGTGCGATCTATGATGTCTCTTACTGATTTACTGTTATCATTTTGGGGTTATGCTTTAGAGACGGCTGCATTCATGTTAAATAGGACACCATCAAAATCCGTTGAGATGACGCCTTATGAACTGTGGTTTGGCAAGAAACCAAAGTTGTCGTTTCTGAAAGTTTGGGGCTGCGATGCTTATGTGAAAAAGCTTCAACCTGATAAGCTCGAACCCAAATCGGAGAAATGTGTCTTCATAGGATACCCAAAGGAGACTGTTGGGTACACCTTCTATCACAGATCCGAAGGCAAAACTTTTGTTGCTAAATTCAGAGTTTTTCTAGAGAAGGAGTTTCTCTCGAAAGAAGTGAGTGGGAGAAAAGTAGAACTTGATGAGGTAACTGTACCTGCTCCCTTATTGAAAAGTAATACATCACAGAAACCGGTTTCTGTGACACCTACACTAATTAGTGATGAAGCTAATGATAATGATCATGAAACTTCAGATCAAGTTACTACCGAACCTCGTAGATCAACCAGAGTAAGATGCGCACCAGAGTGGTACGGTAATCCTGTTCTGGAAGTCATGCTACTAGATCATTATGAACCTACGAACTATGAAGAAGCGATGGTGAGCCCAGATTCCGCAAAATGTCTAGAAGCCATGAAATCTGAGATGGGATCCATGTATGAGAACAAAGTGTGGACTTTGGTTGAGTTTCCCGTTGAACAGCAAGCAATTGAGAATAAATGGATTTTCAAGATGAAGACTGACGCCGACGGTAATGTTTCTGTCTACAAAGCTCGACTTGTTGCAAAAGGTTTTAGACAAGTTCAAGGGATTGACTACGATGAGACCTTCTCACCCGTAGCGATGCTTAAGTCTGTCCGAATCATGTTAGCAATTGCCGCATTTTATGATTATGAAATTTGGCAAATGGATGTCAAAACTGCATTCCTGAATGTATTTCTGGAAGAAGAGTTGTATATGATGCAACCAAAAGGTTTTGTCGATCCAAGGGGAGCTAACAAAGTGTGCAAGCTCCAGCGATCCATTTATGGACTGGTGCAAGCCTCTTGGAGTTGGAATAAACGCTTTGATAGTGTGATCAAAGCATTTGGTTTTGTACAGACTTTTGGAGAAGCCTATATTTACAAGAAAGTGAGTGGGAGCTCTGTAGCATTTCTGATATTATATGTGGATGACATATTATTGATTGGAAATGATATAGAATTTCTGGATAGCATAAAGGGATACTTGAATAAGAGTTTTTCAATGAAAGACCTCGGTGAAGCTTCTTACATATTGGGCATTAAGATCTATAGAGATAGATCAAGATGCTTAATTGGACTTTCACAAAGCACATACCTTGACAAGATTTTGAAGAAGTTCAAAATGGATCAAGCAAAGAAAGGGTTCTTTCCTGTGTTACAAGGTGTGAAGTTGAGTAAGACTCAATGTCTGACCACCGCAGAAGATAGAGAGAAAATGAAAGATGTTCCCTATGCTTCAGCCATAGGCTCTATCATGTATGCAATGCTGTGTACCAGACCTGATGTGTGCCTTGCTATAAGTCTAGCAGGGAGGTACCAAAGTAATCCAGGAGTGGATCACTGGATAGCGGTCAAGACATCCTGAAATACATGAAAAGGACTAAGGATATGTTTCTCGTATATGGAGGTGACAAAGAGCTCATCGTAAATGGTTACGTTGATGCAAGCTTTGACACTAATCCGGATGATTCTAAATCGCAAACCGGATACGTGTTTTTACTGAACGGTGGAGTTGTCAGTTGGTGCAGTTCTAAACAAAGCGTCGTGGCGGGATCTACATGTGAAGCGGAGTACATAGCTGTTTCGGAAGCAGCAAATGAAGGAGTCTGGATGAAGGAGTTCAAATCCGATCTAGGTATGATACCTAGTGCATCGGGTCCAATGAATATCTTTTGTGACAATACTGGTGCAATTGCCTTGGCAAAGGAATCCAGATTTCACAAGAGAACCAAACACATCAAGAGACGCTTCAATTCCATTCGGGATTCAGTCCAAGTGGGAGACATAGAAATTTGCAAGATACATACGGATCTGAATGTTGCAGACCCGCTGACTAAGCCTCTTCCACGAGCAAAACATGATCAGCACCAAGGCTCCATGGGTGTTAGAATCATTACTGTGTAATCTAGATTATTGACTCTAGTGCAATTTGGAGACTAAAGGAAATATGCCCTAGAGGCAATAATAAAGTTATTATTTATTTCCTTATATCATGATAAATGTTTATTATTCATGCTAGAATTGTATTAACCGGAAACATAATACATGTGTGAATACATAGACAAAAACAAAGAGTCACTAGTATGCCTCTACTTGACTAGCTCGTTAATCAAAGATGGTTATGTTTCCTAACCATAGACATGAGTTGTTATTTGATTAACTGGATCAGATCATTAGGAGAATGATGTGATTGACTTGACCCATTCCGTTAGCTTAGCACTTGATCGTTTAGTTTGTTGCTATTGCTTTCTTCATAACTTATACATGTTCCTATGACTATGAGATTATGCAACTCCCATTTACCGGAGGAACACTTTGTGTGCTACCAAACGTCACAATGTAACTGGGTGATTATAAAGGTGCTCTACAGGTGTCTCCGAAGGTACTTGTTGGGTTGGTGTATTTCGAGATTAGGATTTGTCACTCCGATTGTCGGAGAGGTATCTCCGGGCCCTCTCGGTAATGCACATCACTCAAGCCTTGCAAGCATTGCAACTAATAAGTTAGTTGCAGGATGATGTATTACGGAACGAGTAAAGAGACTTGCCGGTAACGAGATTGAACTAGGTATTGAGATACCGACGATCGAATCTCGGGCAAGTAACATACCGATGACAAAGGGAACAACGTATGTTGTTATGCAGTCTGACCGATAAAGATCTTTGTGGAATATGTAGGAGCCAATATGAGCATCCAGGTTCGGCTATTGGTTATTGACCAGAGACGTGTCTCGGTCATGTCTACATAGTTCGCGAACCCGTAGGGTCCGCACGCTTAAAGTTCGGTGACGATCGTAATTAGGGTTTTTGTGTTTTGATGTACCAAAGGTTGTTCGGAGTCCCGGATGTGATCACGGACATGAAGAGGAGTCTCGAAATGGTCGAGACATAAAGATTGATATATTGGAAGCCTATATTTGGATATCGGAAACGTTCCGGGTGAAATCGGGATTTTACCGGAGTACCGGGGGGGTTACCGGAACCCCCCCGGGGGTTATTGGGCCTACATGGGCCATAAGGGAGAAGACGAGAGCCGGCCAGGGCAAGCCGCACGCCCCCTCCCCCCTAGTCCGAATAGGACAAGGAAGGGGGGGGGGGCGCGCCCCCCTTTCCTCTTTCTCCCTTCCTCCTTCCTTCTCCAACAAGGCAAGAGGGGGGAGTCCTACTCCCGGTTGGAGTAGGACTCCTCCAGGCGCACCCATAGGGCCGACTGCACCTCCCCCTCTCCCTCCTTTATATACTGAGGCAAGGGGCACCCCATGATACACAAGTAGATCCTCGTGATCGTTCCTTAGCCCTGTGCGGTGCCCCCTTCCACCATATTCCACCTCGGTCATATCGTAGCGGTGCTTAGGCGAAGCCCTGCGTCGGTAGAACATCATCACCGTCATCACGTCGTCATGCTGACAAAACTCTCCCTCAATGTTTTGCTGGATCGGAACTCGAGGGACGTCACCGAGTTGAACGTGTGCAGAACTTGGAGGTGCCGTACGTTCGGTACTTGGATCGGTCGGATCGGGAAGACGTACGACTACTTCCTCTACATTGTGTCAACGCTTCCGTTGCCGGTCTACGAGGGTACGTAGACAACACTCTCCCCTCTCGTTGCTCTGCATCACCATGATCTTGCGTGTGCGTAGGATTTTTTTTGAAATTACTACGTTCCCCAACAGCTTCTCCAATAACTTAATGCTTTGCCTGATCATCCTCTTAAGAAAAATGAAATACTTGATATCTTTTATAATGGACTAACCGATGCCTCCAGAGATTACCTGGATAGTTGTGCTGGTTCTGTTTTCAGGGACAGAACACTGGATGAAGCTGAAATTCTATTGAACAATATGTTGATAAATGAAAATAATTGGATACCCCTGGAGCCAATTCCTGAGCCTATTCCTAAACCAACTCCGAAGAAGAGGGGTATTCTATTTCTCAGTCCTGAAGATATGCAAGAGGCAAAGAAATCTATGAAAGAAAAGGGTATTAAAGCTGAAGATGTTAAGAATTTACCTCCTATAGAAGAAATACATGGTCTTAATTTACCACCTGTTGAAGAAACATATAACCTTAATCCATCTCCTATTTAAGAAACTCATGGTCTTGATAACCCGACACAGGTAGTAAAGGTAAATTCTCTCTATAGATATGATAAAGCTATAATCCCGTTTACTAAAATTGCTAGCCCATGCTTAGATGAGTTTGATAAATTTATGGCTAAGCAAGAAGATTTTAATGCTTATTTTGGTAGACAATTGAAATACAATTCAAATATTCTTGGACACTTGGGTGATTATATGGCTAATGTTAAAGGTGAACTTAAACTTATTAGCAAACATGCTTCTATGGTTACCACTCAAGTAGAAAAAGTACTTAAAGCTCAAATGATTTGCTCAATGAATTGAATTATAAGAATAATGATAATGATGTTAGAGTGGCTACTAGAACTGGTGAATGACTCAGGAACCTTTGTATCCTGAAGGCCATCCTAAAAGAATTGAGCAAGATTCTCAGAGAAATAATTTAGATGCACCTAGCTCTTCTAAAAAGAAGAAAAAGAAAAATGATAGGACTTTGCATGCTTCTAGTGATCCTATTGTTGAAACACCTGAGAATCCAAATAATATTTCTATTTATGATGCTGAAACACAATCTGGTAATGAACCTAAAGCTAGTGGTAATGTTAATGATAATGTTCATAATGATGCTCAACCTAGTAGTGATAATGACATAGAAATTGAACCTGCTGTTCATCTTGATAACCCACAATCAAAGAATCAACGTTATGATAAAAAGACTTTGTTGCTAGGAAACATGGTAAAGAAAGAGAGCCTTGGGTTTAGAAACCCATGCCTTTTCCTGCCAAACCATCCAAGAAAAAGGATGATGAGGATTTTGAGCACTTTGCTGAAATGATTAGACCTATCTTTTTGCGTATGCGATTAACTGATATGCTCAAAACAAATCCTTATGCTAAGTACATGAAAGATATTATTACAAATAAAAGAAAGATACCGGAAGCTGAAATTTCCACCATGCTTGCTAATTATAATTTTAAGGGTGGTGTGACGCCCGGATAATCAAGCTACAGTAACCCTCTAGTAATGATGCCACGTCACCTCGATCATTGTTGATAATCTCGAGTTAGTTCAGAACCGATCCAAATTCAAATTTGAATTAAAGTCAAAACAATTAAAGTTTTCAAAAGTCAAAACTAAATTGTTCCTAATGTGTCAAATAATCCATAATAAATGTTGGTGCAGAAATCATCTTTTAATAAAATACTTAAATGCACTAAACAAATTAAAACAGTATAAAACTATAATTTAAATGCTCTTAAATTAATAAACAAATACAAACTACTTTAATTAATGTGCCAAGTTAATTGTGGTAATGGAAAATTTAGTAACACTAATTTAGAGACTCTTATTGTGTTTTACTTAAACTAAAGCAATTAAGAATTAAAAAAAAACAGAAAAGGAAACAAACAAAAAAAAAGAGAGCAGAACCCCCCCCCCCCCACTGGACCAGCTGGCCCAGCTGTTAGCCAGGCCGGCCCAACTGGCCCAACCGGCCACCCCACTCCCCCCCATAACCCCCACCCCTGGGCAAACCCTAGCCCAACCACCCCACACGACCCCCCCCCCCACTCTCCCTCGTCTGCCCCCACCTCTCGATCCCGATCTGGATCGGGATGGGGGGATCGAACCCGGCTCCGCCCCCTTCGCCCTTCGCCGCCCACCGTCGCCCGGAGCACAGCCTCGACCACGCCGCCCCGCCTCTGGCGCCGTTGGACCGCATCACCGACGTCAGAGCGCCACCCCCACTCGGACCTCGCCGTCGTCCTCCCCTGCGTCGCGACGTCCCCGGCTTCCTCCCCGCGCTCCATTGCCCTTTCCCTGCACCCCGCCGTGAGCTCCCATCTCCTCCTCTCTCCCTCGCGCGCCCGCGGCCTCCTCACCGCGGCTTCGCTGGCCACCGCTGTGTCCGGCGCTTGCCCGCCATTGTTGCTGCCCGCGACCACCCGCGCCCGCCCGCACGCTGCGCTCGCTGCCTGCCCATGCGCCGGGCTCGCGCCCACCAGCTTGCACGCGCTCCGGCCGCAGCCTCGCTCACCGCGGCCTTGCCGCGCCCGCGCCTTCCCACGCCCTGCTCCGTCGTGCTGCTCTGCTGCCGCGGCTCTACTCCGCTCCACCAGCGCCGCCGCCGCCCGTGCAGCCGCCCGCCTGCGCTGCGCCTAGCGCCGCCGACCATCTGCGCTGCCGCCCCCCCTCGACCGCAGCCCTCCCCTGCGCCCGCACCTCGCGTCGGCCTCCCCCACTGCCCCGCGTGGCCTCCCGCGCGCTGCTGCGCTCGCCGCCGCCACCTTTGGCCGATGCCCTCGCCCGCACTGCTCCGGCCGGTGGCGCCCCGGCCAAACCTCACCGGCGCGCTACCCCTCCCACCGTCCGGCGGGCCGCGCCTGGACCGTCTCCGGCGCCCAGCGCCCACGTCCGTTCGGGCGATGCCCACGCTCGCACCGCCCTGCGCCCGTTGAGGCCATGGCCCTATGACAGTGGGCCCCATGCCCTGGAACGTTAAAAAAAAAGAAGAAAAAAAAATTTAAAAAAAAATAAATAATAAATAAAAGTAATAAAAAGAATAAAAATAATAATTAATTCATAAATAATTAAATTAATTAATTAATTATTTAAGTTAATTAATCATGTTTAATTAATCTAATTAACTAGTTAGCTTAATTAAATAGTCATTAGTTTAACTAAGACCTAATTAACCTAAACAGTGTATGACAGGTGGGTCCCACTGGACCCACATGTCAGTTTGACTCAGTCAACTCTGTTGACTGCTGACGTCAGCATGACATCATGCTGATGTCATTAATTTATTTTCGAATTAATTTAAATAATTAATTAAATTCCAGAAATTAATAAAATCTTTAGAAAATCATATCTTTTAATCCGTAACTCGGATTAAAATAATTTCAACATGAAAGTTGCTCAGAACGACGAGATGATTCTGGATACGCAACCCGTTCGTCCGCCACACCTCCCTAACCTATCGAACTCGCAACTTTCCCCCTCCGGTCCTCTGCCCGAAAACGCAAAACACCGGGGATACTTTCCCGGATGTCATCCCCCTTCACCGGTATCACCTACTACTGCGTTAGGGCACCTCTAACACCGTTACTTGTCATGTCATGCATCACTATGCATATGCTTGCTTAAATATTTATTGTTTCTCCCCCCTCTTCTCTCGATAGACACCGAGACCGACGCCGCTGCTACCCAGTACGACTACGGTGTTGACGACCCCTCTCTCTTGCCAGAGCAACCAGGCAAGCCCCCCCCTTTGATCACCAGATATCGCCTACTCTTCTCTATACTGCTTGCATTAGAGTAGTGTAGCATGTTACTGCTTTCAGTTAATCCTATACTGCTGCATAGCCTGCCCTTGCTACTACTGTTGATACCTTTACCTGCTATCCTAAATGCTTAGTATAGGATGCTAGTTTATCATCAGTGGCCCTACATTCTTGTCCGTCTGCCAGGCTATACTATCGGGCCGTGATCACTCGGGAGGTGATCACGGGTATATACTTTATACTTTATACATGATACATGTGGTGACTAAAGACGGGTAGGCTCGTAGGAGCACCCGCGAGTGGATCTTTGAGGCGGAGCGACAGGGCAGGTTCCGACCACCTAGGAGAGAGGTGGGCCTGGCCCGGGTCGGTGTTCGCGGATACTTAACACGCTTAACGAGATCTGGGTATTTGATCTGAGTCTGGCCATTTGGTCTATACGCACTAACCATCTACGTGGGAGTAGTTATGGGTATCCCGACGTCGTGGTATCAGCCGAAGCCTTCGTGACGTCAGCGACTGAGTGGCGCGCGCCGGATTGGACTGGAAGGCCACTAGGCTAGGTCTGCTTTCGGCCGCGTTCGCAACGTGCAGGTGTGCAAAGGGCGATGGGCCCAGACCCCTGCGCCATAGGATTTAGACCGGCGTGCTGACCTCTCTGTTGTGCCTAGGTAGGGCTGCGACGTGTTGATCTTCCGAGGCCGGTCATGACCCAGGAAAGTGTGTCCGGCCAAATGGGATCGAGCGTGTTGGGGTATGTGGTGCACCCCTGCAGGGAAGTTTATCTATTCGAATAGCCGTGTCCCTCGGTAAAAGGACGACCCGGAGTTGTACTTTGACCTTATGACAACTAGAACCGGATACTAAATAAAACACACCCTTCCAAGTGCCAGATACAACCGGTGATCGCTCTCTCACAGGGCGATGAGGAGAGGGTCATCGGTTAGGATTATGCTATGCGATGCTGCTTGGAGGACTTCAGTCTACTCTCTTCTACATGCTGCAAGACGGAGGCTGCCTGAAGCGTAGTCTTCGACAGGATTAGTTATCCCCCTCTTATTCCGGCTTTCTGCAGTTCAGTCCACATATAATAGCCTTATCCCAGTTGATACCAATGCATGCATATGTAGTATAGCTCCTTGCTTGCGAGTACTTTGGATGAGTACTCACGGTTGCTTTCCCCTTCTTTTCCCTCTATCCCTTCTACCTGGTTGTCGCAACCAGATGTTGGAGCCCAGGAGCCAGACGCCACCGTCGACGACGACTCCTACTACACCGGAGGTGCCTACTACTACGTGCTGCCCGCTGACGACGACCAGGAGTAGTTTAGGAGGATCCCAGGCAGGAGGCCTGCGCCTCTTTCGATCTGTATCCCAGTTTGTGCTAGCCTTCTTAAGGCAAACTTGTTTAACTTATGTCTGTACTCAGATATTGTTGCTTCCGCTGACTTGTCTATGATCGAGCTCTTGTATTCGAGCCCTCGAGGCCCCTGGCTTGTAATATGATGCTTGTATGACTTATTTTATTTGTAGAGTTGTGTTGTGATATCTTCCCGTGAGTCCCTGATCTTGATCGTACACGTTTGCGTGTATGATTAGTGTACGATTAAATCGGGGGCGTCACAAGTTGGTATCAGAGCCGACTGCCTGTAGGAATCCCCCTTCCACACTTCTTGGCCGAAGTCGAGTCTAGACATTGCAAAACTTTTTACTAACCTGGCTGTGTGCCTTACGGGCCCACGTCGCCATCGGGTGATACTAGGATCTTTTATTCCCCGCCTTTACTCTGGGACCCTGATCTCTCTTCTATTCGGGTTAAATGGTTTTGCTAACTCTGACTCTAGGATCTCGTAAATACTTTCTCCCGGAGAGCCCCTTCATTCCAGATGATGGCCTGCTTCACCGGAAGATTCCGAAGATACTCTTTGCTGTTCCTCTCGAGACTTTGTGCCCATCACTTTTGCTATTCCCGACCACCGATAAATCCTTATGGATAACTACTTACACTTGCCATTCATACGATCATCCCCCATTGATCTTGTTATTACAAGATACCCCGAAGTCTTCTCTATTGTTCCGAGAATACTTTGTGCCTACTGCCTAGCAGTTCCTTGCCACATGAATACCCCTTCAATTAGATCCTCGCACTTGTCGAGTATCCACTCATCCCCAGTTGTTCATGTGTTTCACAATGGTCTTCGAAATACTATTCGATCCTCCAAAATCCTTAGTAGCTTATTGCTCTGCAATACTTGCCTGCTTGCATTATGGATGCTTTCCATATGCCTGGCGATATTCGTTAGTATCCTTAGACATCGTCTTTTGATCCTATTGATTCAACTTGAGTGCGAATGCACGCAATCATCAATTGATCCTTTGAAATTATCTTTCCGGCTCAGACGTTATTTTAAAACATGAGCTGGATCTCGACCAATCAAATTGCTGTCGATTGTACCCTTAAGGCTATTCAACTTATCCATCCCTGATCAGAGCATTGCTTCTGATCCCTTGTCTTGGAATTGATAATTCCTTTGCATTTGAGCCTTGAATTAGTCAGTTGTTTCTAAAGTCTGATCTCCTTGCATTGATTCTCCCTCTGGTTGAGTACCGATGCTCGCACCAGATTCCTTGAGAACCACCAGATCATTTGCGGGATTTTATCCGACAACGTCCTTCATATTCAATAAGTCTGTGAGCCTTTCCTCGGATACATAATACCTTTGGTAAATTGTATCCTCTGCTTTCTCAAAACATGCTCTACTATCGAGCTGGTGTTATTTATTATTGAAATTTGTGGTATATACTCCTAAGATGCCCTGATGGGTTGAACATATGCCTTCTCTAAACTGTGTGAACTCGAAAGTTTTCACGAGTCATACTCTTCTGGTATTTTGCTAGTTAAAATTTCTATACTACAGCTTCATCAAAAGCGAGAAGTAAAATGAAAGGTTATGCATGGAAGAATTGGGAGTCGACCTTGAGCCTTTGCGTTCATGCCCATGGACCCGATGTGAAACTTATCATCGAAGCTTCTTGTAAATGATATTAGTTCCCTTGGTATAAGTTCATCTAATATCTGGGATCCGGCCTTTTACAATCGTTGTTCCGACCATGTTCTCTTTTAAATACCATTTTCGATGCAAGTGTAAGCACTTGTCTCATGTGGATCAATACCTCGGTCCAACCTCTACTTTGATCCGTCTTCGAGTATTACCCCCTGGTATCTCGAGATTATCTTGAAACTGCATAACTTCTTATGAGTTCTTCATCAAGTACTACATTCTCACTGATTACAGTTTTCATGGGCTCTAAGTTATTAAACACTCAAAGACACCGATAACTGAACCGAGTCTGCCCTACGGTTCAGCAACTCTTGATAATCTTCTTTAAGTCCGAGTTTGTACTCGATCATGTCGTTCCTAGTCTGATCGGCTATATCATTATCGTGCTAAATTTTAACTGTGCTACCTGGTCCTTATTCCCGGAGCACAACTTTCGATGATGAGCTAAGCTTACGTCGATCTTCCTCGTCATATCAATTCACCTTGAACAACAAGCTTGATTTCAAGTTTGTGCCCTACCCATGGTTCCAATAACCTTCCGCTTCATCATTCCTTTGATTTGATGTTGTCACTGATTGATTACATCTTGAAATCTCTCGACCAATGTGCCGTGAAGATCATCAACCTTATGAGGTCTTCCTGGATATCAATTGAATTCATGATGAGAAATACCATCCTTGCCCCCGATGAATTGTATTATCATCGGCCACTTTATTGCCTTCCCTCCAACACAAACTTATTCGTGTTTTGAGTTATACCTTGAGATCCTTGCAATACAGCATTTGTTCTTCTTTACCTTGGAATGTTACCACCTTTTATGTCAGGAATGTCGTGGTAATTTTACCACCTCTTGAGAATTCTTGATATAGTAATATCTCTCGCCTTTTGCGTTCATTTCTTGGTCTCCGTATTGTTTCTAACCGGAATACCGACTAATGGTCTGTGTTGTGCAAATTCTAAACTTCTAGCAACCCTATTGCTTGAAGTTATTGGTCTACAGTTCCATTCTAAGTCGATTGATTATTGAATCATCATTCAAACATTGATCGTGCTACCTAGTCCAGATTCCTGGTTGCACCCTTCTATCATTGTTCAGTTGTGTATGTTTCCCTCGAGCATACTTCATTATGACATTTGATTCGACAAATGATATTTCCTTGTTCACATAATTGTGGAAATCAATCCTTTGGAAATCTCGATGATTTGTTGATAAGCCTATCAGCCACCTCCTCATCCTCTCCTTGGTATACTGATGACCTCTTATTTCAGAGCTCACTTACATAGATCACTTCTGAGAAACTCACAATGTCATCTCGTCAAATTGTGTGGCACCTTTTCTTCTCAGGCATCCCGAGTCTAAGGTATCCTGACACCCATCAAATCTGAAACTCAGTCAGATATGATGGTTGGAACATATTTCCAAGAGTTATAACGTTGGTCTTTAGATGACCCGGTAAGGTGGTATCATACCTAGCCCACCTGGCCGGAGGCCCTATTGTTATATTTCCCTTTTAGCAATACTATCATTCTTCCATGAGGAAACTGTAAGACTTATTCTACAAGTTATTCCTAATGGATCCTTTTTTTTTAAGTCTGGTTTTCACCTGTTGACCATGTCAGCGCTATCTCGAAGCATGTCTATGGTACTTCGATTTTCAATAAGAACATTTGAAGCACCATGCTAAATGTTTCTTGTTGAAATTACCCAAACACCGTTGTATGGGTAATGTCATGAAATTTGTCTCTCCTACCTAAAAGAGTCTTCTACCTTCTATCCGGTCTTGGATATCATACTCTGCTTGTCCTTGGGAAGAATATACCCCTGAAATATGTGTTTAATCACATTTTCCTTTCCATTCTTCTGTTTAATCTAAGAATCACACTTTCCTTTCCATTGTTCTGTTTAACCTTCTTGAGGTTTATATGATCTAAGCAGTAATACGTCACTGCTTTTATAAGCACCTCGGCGTACAACTCTGTCAGTAAGACCCTGTTACTATTGTTGTTGACATTCCGGTAACCACCGATGAACGAGAACTTTGCCTATTGGTCCGCCTCGTTTCAACGAGCAGGAAAATGGTTCTCTTCGTCCCTCACCCTTGGTACCTACGTTGTTGCCGACATAATCGACAGGCCACCCTCTGACATACCTTGCTTGCAAGATCACGCAAGATGTCTCCGCCCTTCCTACTTTTAACCCACATGGTGGGCCCATAACCCACAGTACCACAGGATCAAAACCTGACTCTCCTATACACCCTGTTGCCAAAGTTATTCCTAGGGCTTGACTTCCAATGTAATTTGCGAGCCACCTTCCTGGTGATCAATTCTGGTATTGGACACAATACTTATTCCCGTTGCTCTGAACCCCATTCACACTCTGTAACAGGCAATGAACGATTGCCTATCCGCTTGAAACTTCTTATTGCACCGTCTTACTTTGCTCTCGATGTGTTTCATTTGTTCAACTCGCGAGGTACTCTTATGCTCATTCATGGGGTAAACCCCAGATGATTTCCCCTGATAGCATTCTCTCGATGTCGGGCTGCCCCTTATCCTTTCGTAAGTACGATGGAGTTCCCGAAGAAATGATGACAAGTTTATCATGATGCGTTGGAATAAAGAAATGAAGACATCAATATAATGGGTCGACCACCTCGAGAAGAGCAACCAAGGCCGAGAAGATTCGTTAGGATTTCGTAACCAGACCTTTCCCCCTTAGTACACCTCTTAAATCTCGGGACGAGATTTCTTGTAGTGGAGGAGAATTGTGACGCCCGGATAATCAAGCTACAGTAACCCTCTAGTAATGATGCCACGTCACCTCGATCATTGTTGATAATCTCGAGTTAGTTCAGAACCGATCCAAATTCAAATTTGAATTAAAGTCAAAACAATTAAAGTTTTCAAAAGTCAAAACTAAATTGTTCCTAATGTGTCAAATAATCCATAATAAATGTTGGTGCAGAAATCATCTTTTAATAAAATACTTAAATGCACTAAACAAATTAAAACAGTATAAAACTATAATTTAAATGCTCTTAAATTAATAAACAAATACAAACTACTTTAATTAATGTGCCAAGTTAATTGTGGTAATGGAAAATTTAGTAACACTAATTTAGAGACTCTTATTGTGTTTTACTTAAACTAAAGCAATTAAGAATTAAAAAAAAAAACAGAAAAGGAAACAAACAAAAAAAAAGAGAGCAGAACCCCCCCCCCCCACTGGACCAGCTGGCCCAGCTGTTAGCCAGGCCGGCCCAACTGGCCCAACCGGCCACCCCACTCCCCCCCATAACCCCCACCCCTGGGCAAACCCTAGCCCAACCACCCCACACGACCCCCCCCCCCACTCTCCCTCGTCTGCCCCCACCTCTCGATCCCGATCTGGATCGGGATGGGGGGATCGAACCCGGCTCCGCCCCCTTCGCCCTTCGCCGCCCACCGTCGCCCGGAGCACAGCCTCGACCACGCCGCCCCGCCTCTGGCGCCGTTGGACCGCATCACCGACGTCAGAGCGCCACCCCCACTCGGACCTCGCCGTCGTCCTCCCCTGCGTCGCGACGTCCCCGGCTTCCTCCCCGCGCTCCATTGCCCTTTCCCTGCACCCCGCCGTGAGCTCCCATCTCCTCCTCTCTCCCTCGCGCGCCCGCGGCCTCCTCACCGCGGCTTCGCTGGCCACCGCTGTGTCCGGCGCTTGCCCGCCATTGTTGCTGCCCGCGACCACCCGCGCCCGCCCGCACGCTGCGCTCGCTGCCTGCCCATGCGCCGGGCTCGCGCCCACCAGCTTGCACGCGCTCCGGCCGCAGCCTCGCTCACCGCGGCCTTGCCGCGCCCGCGCCTTCCCACGCCCTGCTCCGTCGTGCTGCTCTGCTGCCGCGGCTCTACTCCGCTCCACCAGCGCCGCCGCCGCCCGTGCAGCCGCCCGCCTGCGCTGCGCCTAGCGCCGCCGACCATCTGCGCTGCCGCCCCCCCTCGACCGCAGCCCTCCCCTGCGCCCGCACCTCGCGTCGGCCTCCCCCACTGCCCCGCGTGGCCTCCCGCGCGCTGCTGCGCTCGCCGCCGCCACCTTTGGCCGATGCCCTCGCCCGCACTGCTCCGGCCGGTGGCGCCCCGGCCAAACCTCACCGGCGCGCTACCCCTCCCACCGTCCGGCGGGCCGCGCCTGGACCGTCTCCGGCGCCCAGCGCCCACGTCCGTTCGGGCGATGCCCACGCTCGCACCGCCCTGCGCCCGTTGAGGCCATGGCCCTATGACAGTGGGCCCCATGCCCTGGAACGTTAAAAAAAAAGAAGAAAAAAAAAATTTAAAAAAAAATAAATAATAAATAAAAGTAATAAAAAGAATAAAAATAATAATTAATTCATAAATAATTAAATTAATTAATTAATTATTTAAGTTAATTAATCATGTTTAATTAATCTAATTAACTAGTTAGCTTAATTAAATAGTCATTAGTTTAACTAAGACCTAATTAACCTAAACAGTGTATGACAGGTGGGTCCCACTGGACCCACATGTCAGTTTGACTCAGTCAACTCTGTTGACTGCTGACGTCAGCATGACATCATGCTGATGTCATTAATTTATTTTCGAATTAATTTAAATAATTAATTAAATTCCAGAAATTAATAAAATCTTTAGAAAATCATATCTTTTAATCCGTAACTCGGATTAAAATAATTTCAACATGAAAGTTGCTCAGAACGACGAGATGATTCTGGATACGCAACCCGTTCGTCCGCCACACCTCCCTAACCTATCGAACTCGCAACTTTCCCCCTCCGGTCCTCTGCCCGAAAACGCAAAACACCGGGGATACTTTCCCGGATGTCATCCCCCTTCACCGGTATCACCTACTACTGCGTTAGGGCACCTCTAACGCCGTTACTTGTCATGTCATGCATCACTATGCATATGCTTGCTTAAATATTTATTGTTTCTCCCCCCTCTTCTCTCGATAGACACCGAGACCGACGCCGCTGCTACCCAGTACGACTACGGTGTTGACGACCCCTCTCTCTTGCCAGAGCAACCAGGCAAGCCCCCCCCTTTGATCACCAGATATCGCCTACTCTTCTCTATACTGCTTGCATTAGAGTAGTGTAGCATGTTACTGCTTTCAGTTAATCCTATACTGCTGCATAGCCTGCCCTTGCTACTACTGTTGATACCTTTACCTGCTATCCTAAATGCTTAGTATAGGATGCTAGTTTATCATCAGTGGCCCTACATTCTTGTCCGTCTGCCAGGCTATACTATCGGGCCGTGATCACTCGGGAGGTGATCACGGGTATATACTTTATACTTTATACATGATACATGTGGTGACTAAAGACGGGTAGGCTCGTAGGAGCACCCGCGAGTGGATCTTTGAGGCGGAGCGACAGGACAGGTTCCGACCACCTAGGAGAGAGGTGGGCCTGGCCCGGGTCGGTGTTCGCGGATACTTAACACGCTTAACGAGATCTGGGTATTTGATCTGAGTCTGGCCATTTGGTCTATACGCACTAACCATCTACGCGGGAGTAGTTATGGGTATCCCGACGTCGTGGTATCAGCCGAAGCCTTCGTGACGTCAGCGACTGAGTGGCGCGCGCCGGATTGGACTGGAAGGCCACTAGGCTAGGTCTGCTTTCGGCCGCGTTCGCAACGTGCAGGTGTGCAAAGGGCGATGGGCCCAGACCCCTGCGCCATAGGATTTAGACCGGCGTGCTGACCTCTCTGTTGTGCCTAGGTAGGGCTGCGACGTGTTGATCTTCCGAGGCCGGTCATGACCCAGGAAAGTGTGTCCGGCCAAATGGGATCGAGCGTGTTGGGGTATGTGGTGCACCCCTGCAGGGAAGTTTATCTATTCGAATAGCCGTGTCCCTCGGTAAAAGGACGACCCGGAGTTGTACTTTGACCTTATGACAACTAGAACCGGATACTAAATAAAACACACCCTTCCAAGTGCCAGATACAACCGGTGATCGCTCTCTCACAGGGCGATGAGGAGAGGGTCATCGGTTAGGATTATGCTATGCGATGCTGCTTGGAGGACTTCAGTCTACTCTCTTCTACATGCTGCAAGACGGAGGCTGCCTGAAGCGTAGTCTTCGACAGGATTAGTTATCCCCCTCTTATTCCGGCTTTCTGCAGTTCAGTCCACATATAATAGCCTTATCCCAGTTGATACCAATGCATGCATATGTAGTATAGCTCCTTGCTTGCGAGTACTTTGGATGAGTACTCACGGTTGCTTTCCCCTTCTTTTCCCTCTATCCCTTCTACCTGGTTGTCGCAACCAGATGTTGGAGCCCAGGAGCCAGACGCCACCGTCGACGACGACTCCTACTACACCGGAGGTGCCTACTACTACGTGCTGCCCGCTGACGACGACCAGGAGTAGTTTAGGAGGATCCCAGGCAGGAGGCCTGCGCCTCTTTCGATCTGTATCCCAGTTTGTGCTAGCCTTCTTAAGGCAAACTTGTTTAACTTATGTCTGTACTCAGATATTGTTGCTTCCGCTGACTTGTCTATGATCGAGCTCTTGTATTCGAGCCCTCGAGGCCCCTGGCTTGTAATATGATGCTTGTATGACTTATTTTATTTGTAGAGTTGTGTTGTGATATCTTCCCGTGAGTCCCTGATCTTGATCGTACACGTTTGCGTGTATGATTAGTGTACGATTAAATCGGGGGCGTCACAGGTGGAATACCAAAGAAACTTGGAGATCCAAGAGTACCCACTATACCATGCTCTATTAAAAGAAACTATGTTAAAACTGCTTTATGTGATCTTGGAGCCGGTGTTAGTGTTATGCCTCTCTCTTTATATCATAGACTTGATTTGAATAAGTTGACACCTACTAAAATATCTTTGAAAATGGCTGATAAATCAACTGCTATACCTGTCGGTATTTGTGAGGATGTGCATGTTGTAGTTGCAAATGTTACTATTTTAATGAACTTTGTTATTCTTGATATTCCCGAGGACGATAGTATGTCTATTATTCTTGGAAGACCCTTTTTGAATACTGCAGGGGCTGTTATTGATTGCACTAAGGGTAATGTCACTTTTCATGTTAATGGTAATGAGCACAGCGTACACTTTCCGAGGAAACAACCTCAAGTTCATCGTATCAACTCTATTGGAAAAATTCCATCAATTATATTTGGAGGTTTTGAATTTCCTCTTCCTACTGCCAAGAAGAAATATGATATTCTTATTATTGGGGATGTGCATATAACCGTTGAGGTAACATAGTGTTATTCGAAATTTCTCCGGTTCCATGTTATTCGGAATGAGTTCGTTAACAAGACTTGATCAACCTTGTTAGTGGATTCCTTTTGATGATCATGAGATGGATGAAACTAGAAGGCACAAATTTCTGTACCCCACTTTTACTTTCTGTTATTTATATTAAATAAAACAAAATAATTATTTGTCTGTCTGTTATCTGATTATCCGTGCAATATAAAAATACCTCGAAAATAAAAGTTCTCCAAATGCCCTGAAAATTAAATATGATTTTTCTAGAATATTTGAGGATTTATGGAACTGAATACACACTAGGGGGGTCAACCACCTGCCCACGAGGGTGGAGGGCGCGCCCCCTGCCTCGTGGGCCCATGGTGGCCCTCCTCCACTTATTCCAGCACCCACACACTTCATCTTCATCCCCCAAACATGAAAAACCAGCTCAAACCCGAGTCCAAGCTCGTTTTGCTGCCATTTTCGATCTCCTTGCTCAAAGCACCTCTCACAAATACCTTTGTGCGAAACTTTCATTTTCATTCTAGGAACTCACCACCTATGGTTGAATTTTATTTATATGATGAGCATAAGGAGATGTCACTTTATGATTTTTGTCGGATCTGTTTAGTCCGTTTTGGGGGCAAGACAGAAGAACCGCATCGTGATGATGTGGAGGGATTTATTGAAACTATCACTGTAGGTGAAACAAGGAAGGTTTCCGATGCATGAATCACTAGCATACATTTTCCTGTTTTACGCTACTTTGCATTATTTGCCAGTCGTTGCTTAATTGGCCGCGGAAACTGTGGAAACCTGAGTATCCCTGATATTATTATTTTGCCCGATGGTTTATACAGTGATAACTCTTTTAGTATGGGCAGCATTATTGCCAAACGGTTAAGTCTGAACCGTACCAAGGGCCCCATCTTTGGAGGTATCTATGCTACATGCCTAGCTGCACATTTTAACATACCTATTAGGCATGCTGAGAAGGAAGAAAAAGTGCTGCCCCGTGTTTATCTAGATTATAAAAGTATGGTGGCACATGATTTTATTGTTAAGAATAGGGAATGAGAGCTTAAATATCAATTGTTCTTTAATAAACATCCTCCTGAGACTATTACCTTGCCTACTCCTTCTTTGTTTGATTTGACTGTAGGCACATACCTTGTTCTATTGACGGCTATCCACGCCTACCGGAACCCTGCACCAGCCGAGGAGCCAGAGCCGGAACCACAATTTGATCCTTCATGACAGTCTAATTACCAGTGGGATCCGGAGATGATTGTCAGCCAGTGGCAATCTGAGCCTTCTTCTTCCCCATCACAGTACGACCCCAACAACTATTATTATGGATATCCGCCAGCCCAGCCGTGGCCATAGACCAACTTAGGCCAAAAGCCTAAGCTTGGGGGAGTACATATCTCCCACCGACATTACATTTATGTTCACACACTCATTGCTAGATGTTGGTGCTCATACTTTTTCATTGTATCATCCATGCTAGTTTATTTTCCTTTTTATGCTTTCTTCTTGTGTGTTTAATAAACCTTAAGAAAAACCAAAAAAAACTAGTTGTAACTTTTAATCAGTTTACCTTCCATGCTTGTAGTAGTAATTAAAAAGAAAACCCAAAAAGATTTCATGTTCTTCTTTTGCTTGTTGGGAGCTCTCCCGTGTAAATAGTTTTATTTATTTTCTTTTCTTTGGGGGTCGATAGGAGAAGACCATAATTAAATTGTTGCAGTGGCTCTTATATGCATTATTGTTGATCTGACAAAAGAGCCCATATTGCCTTGTCTTCTCATGTTTATTGAATGCTTGCAGATTCCAGCTTAGTCCAATGCACGTGCACTATTATTATTATTCACATCATTTGGTCGTGCAAGTGAAAGGCAATTATGATGATATATGATGGACTGGCTGAGATGAGAAAAGCTGGTATGAACTCAACCTCTTTTGTTTTTGTAAATATGATTAGGCCATCGTTCCTGATTCAGCATATTATGAATAAACATGTTTGCAATGACAACTAGAGATCATAGTTTCTTGTGCCATGCTTGATTAGCTATGAATTATAATGGTTTACCTTGTGTGCCAACATGCTATTAAAATAGTTATGATGTGGTATGATAGGGTGGTATCCTCCTCTGAATGATTTAAGTGACTTGACTTGGCACATGTTCACATATGTAGTTGAAACAAAATCAACATTGCTTCACGATATTTATGTTCATGGTGGATTGTATCCTACTCATGCTTGCATTCAGTGTCGATTAATTTTAATGCATGTTCATTACTGTTGTCGCTCTGCAGCTGGTCGCTTCCTAGTCTTTTGCTAGCCTTCACCTGTACTAAGCGGGAATACTGCTTGTGGATCCAAACTCCTTAAACCCCAAAGTTATTCCACATGAGTCCACCATACCTACCTATATACGGTATCTACCTGCCGTTCCAAGTAAATTTGTATGTGCCAAACTCTAAACCTTCAAATAAATATCCTGTTTTGTATGCTCAAATAGCTCATGTATCAACTAGGGCTGTCTGTATCTTCCATGTTAGGCGGGTTATTCTCAAGAGGAGTGGACTCCGCTCCTCACTCACGAGATAAATGGCTGGTCACCGGGATGCCCAGTCCCATGCTTTATGCAAACTAAATCAAAAATAATTGCAAACAAAACTACCCCTGGGACTCTTGTTAGTTGGAGGCACTCGTTGTTTCGAGCAAGCCATGGATTGATGCTTGTGGTGGAAGGGGGAGTATAAACTTTACCATTCTGTTTGGGAACCGCCTATAATGTGTGTAGCATGGAAGATATCACCATCTCTTGGTTGTTATGTTGACAATCAAAGTATACCTCTCAAAATATTATTCACCTCTGTTTCAAAACCGAGCTCTGGCACCTCTACAAATCCCCGCTTCCCTCTGCGAAGGGCCTATCTATTTACTTTTATGCTGAGTCATCATCCTCTTATTAAAAAGCACCAGTTGGAGAGCACTGCTGTCATTTGCATTCATTATTGTTAGTTTACATTGAGTATGACTTGACTGGATCTCTTTTATTATGAATTACAATGTCTAGTCAGTCCTTGGTCTTTAAAGGTGCTCTGCATTTATGTTTTGCGGTCTCAGAAAGGGCTAGCGAGATACCATCCTGTTATATAATATTATGATTGTTTGAGAAAGTGTTGTCATCCGAGTTTTATTATGGTTCGCTAGTTGATTATGCAATTGATATGAGTAACTTGAGACCTATGCGTTATTGTGAATGTGGTTAGTTATAATCTTTGCTGAAAACTTGAATGCTAGCTTTACATATTTACAACAAAATGAGTAAACAGAGTTTGTAAAAGTTTTTCATTATCACTTTCAGTTTGTCAACTGAATTGCTTGAGGACAAGCAAAGGTTTAAGCTTGGGGGAGTTGATACGTCTCCAATGTATCTACTTTTCCAAACACTTTTGCCCTTGTTTTGGACTCTAACTTGCATGATTTGAATGGAACTAACCCGGACTGACGCTATTTTCAGCAGAATTACCATGGTGTTATTTATGTGCAGGAGCAAACGTTCTCGGAATGACCTGAAACTTCACGGAGACACTTTTCAGAAAATAAGAAAAATACCTGCCAAAGATGAAGGCCAGGGGGCCCACCGTCTTGCCACGAGGGTGGGGGGCGTGCCTGCCGCCCTAGGGCGCACCCCTACCTCGTGGGCCCCCTGTTGCCTTTCCGACTCCAACTCCACCTCCATATATTGAGTTTCGATGAGAAAAAACCAGAGAGAAGAAATCATCGCGGTTTACGATACGGAGCCGCCGCCAAGCCCTAAAACCTCTCGGGAGGGCTGATCTGGAGTCCGTTCGGGGCTCTGGAGAGGGGGATCCATCGCCATCGTCATCATCAACCATCCTCCATTTCCAATTTCATGATGCTCACCGCCATGCGTGAGTAATTCCATCGTAGGCTTGCTGGACGGTTGATACGTCCATTTTGCATGATGCTTTTATATCGATATTTATTGCATTATGGGCTGTTATTTCACATTATGTCACAATACTTATGGCTATTCTCTCTTATTTTACAAGGTTTACATAAGGAGGGAGAATGCTGGCAGCTGGAATTTTGGGCTGGAAAAGGAGCAAATATTAGATACCTATTCTGCACAACTCCAAAAGTCCTGAAACTCCACGAAACACCTTATAATAAATAATGAAAAATCCTCGCCAAAGATGAAGACCAGGGGGCCCACACCCTACTCATGAGGGTGGGGGGCGCCCCCTACCTCGTGGGCCCCCTGGTGGCTCTCCGATTACCATCTTCTCCTATATGAAGTCTTTCGTCGAGAAAAAAAATAAGAAGCAACCTTTCAGGACGAAACTCCGCCGCCGCGAGGCGGAACCTTGGCGGATCCAATCTAGAGCTCCGGCAAAGCTGTTCTGCCGGGGAAACTTCCCTCCCGGAGGGGGAAATCATCACCATCGTCATCACCAACGCTCCTCTCATCGGGAGAGGGCAATCTCCATCAACATCTTCATCAGCACCATCTCATCTCAAAACCCTAGTTCATCTCTTGTATTCGATTCTTGTCTTCAAGTCCGGGATTGGTGCTAGTAGGTTGCTAGTAGTGTCAATTACTCCTTGTAGTTGATGCTAGTTGGTTGAATTGGTGGAAGATCATATGTTCAGATCCTTTATGCATATTAATACCCCTCTAATTATGAACATGTTTATGCTTTGTGTGTAGTTATGTTTGTTCCTGAGGACAAGGGAGAATTCTTGCTATTAGTAGTCATGTGAATTTGGTATTCGTTCGATATTTTGATGAGATGTACGTTGTCTAGCCTCTAGTGGTGTTATGTGAACGTCAACTACATAACACTTCACCATTATTTGGGCCTAGAGGAAGGCATTGGGAAGTAATAAGTAGATGATGGGTTGCTAGAGTGACAGAAGCTTAAACCCTAGTTTATGCGTTGCTTCGTAAGGGGCTGAATTGGATCCATATGTTTCATGCTATGGTTAGGTTTACCTTAATACTTTTGTTGTAGTTGCGGATGCTTGCAATAGAGGTTAATCATAAGTGGGATGCTTGTTAAAGTAAGAACAGCACCCAAGCACCGGTCCACCCACATATCAAATTATCAAAGTACCGAACTCGAATCATATGAGCGTGATGAAAACTAGCTTGACAATATTCCCATGTGTCCTCGGGAGCGCTTTTCCTTATATAAGAGTTTGTCCAGGCTTGTCCTTTGCTACAAAAAGGATTGGGCCACCCTGCTGTACTTTATTTACTTTTGTTACTTGTTGCTTGTTACAAATTATCTCATAACAAAACTATCTGTTACCACTTATTTCAGTACTTGCAGAGAATACCTTGCTGAAAACCGTTTATCATTTCCTTCCGCTCCTCGTTGGGTTTGACACTCTTACTTATCGAAAGGACTACGATAGATCCCCTATACTTGTGGGTCATCAAGACTCTTTTCTGGCGCCGTTGCCAGGGAGTGAAGCGCCTTTGGTAGGTGGAATTTGGTAAGGAAAAATTTATATAGTGTGCTGAAATTTACTGTCACTTGTTACTATGAAAAGTAATCCTCTGAGGGGCTTGTTTGGGGTATCTTCACCCCGAACAGTAGAGCAAAGAGTTACTCCTCAACCTACTGAACCTATTGAACATGAATATGAAAATAAAATCCCTTATGAGTATCCTTCGAGTATAATAGAAAAACTGCTAGCTAATCCTTTTACAGGAGATGGAACAAAGCATCCTGATGAACACCTAATATATGTGGATGAGGTTTCTGGATTATTTAAGCTTGCAGGTATACCCGATGATGTTGCTAAGAAGAAGGTCTTCCCTTTATCTTTGAAGGGAGACACATTGGTATGGTATAGGCTATGTGATGATACGAGATCATGGAATTATAGAAGATTGAAATTGGAATTTCATCAAAAGTATTACCCTATGCATCTTGTTCATCGTGATCGTAATTATATATATAATTTTTGGCCTCGCGAAGGAGAAAGCATCGCTCAAGCTTGGGGGAGGCTTAAATCAATATTACATTCATGCCCCAATCATGAGCTTTCAAGAGAAACAATTATTCAAAAAATTTATGCTCGACTTTCTCATAACAATCGCACCATGCTTGATACTTCTTGTGCTCGCTCTTTTATGATGAAGACTATTGAATTCAAATGGGATTTATTGGATAGAATGAAACCCAATTCTGAAGATTGGGACCTCGACAATGATAAGGAGTCAGGTATGACACCTAAGTTTGATTGTGTTAAATCTTTTATGGATACCAATATTTTTCGTAAGTTTAGCACTAAATATGGACTTGATTATGAGATAGTAGCTTCTTTCTGTGAATCTTTTGCTACTTATGTTGATCTCCCTAAGGAGAAGTAGTTTAAATATCATCCTTCCATAGAAGTAAAAGTAGCTGCACCTATTAAAGTTGAAGAAAAGACTATCACTTATAATGATCCTATTGTTCCTACTTCTTATGTTGAGAAACCACCTTTCCCTGTTAGAATGAAGGATCGTGCTAAAGCTTCAACTGTGGTTCGTAAAAGAAATATTAGACGTATACACCTCCTGAGCAAGTTAAAGTTGAACCTAATATTGCTATTGTTAAGGATCTCTTGTCTGATAATATTGATGGGTATGTTATTCAGTTCTGCGGTGAAACTGCTGGAATTGCTAAACCTTGTGCTAAAGATAAACATAGACCTGTGGTAGGCGTGCCTGTTATTTCTGTTAAAATAGGAGATCATTGTTATCATGGCTTATGTGATATGTGTAACACCTCGGATGTAATTTACCTTATTTGTACTCCAACTCTTGCCGTTTTCGGCAGTAAGTTATTCTATTCCCTCGTTGTCGGGTTTTTGCCTTCGTGTTGTTTTGTCTTTGTCATGCATCTCATATCATGCCATCATGTGCATTGCATTGCATACGTGTTCGTCTCATGCATCCGAGCATTTCCCCCGTTACCCGTTTTGCATTCCGGCGCTCCTATGTCCTCTGGTGTCCCTTTCTACCTCTTTTCGTGTGCGGGTGTTAAAACATTTCTAGATTGGACCGAAATTGCCATGCGGCCTTGGTTTACTACCGGTAGACCGCCTGTCAAGTTTCGTACCATTCAGACTTCGTTTGATACTCCAATGGTTAACCGAGGGACCGAAAAGGCCTCGTGTATGTTGCAGCCCAACACCTTTCCAAAGTGGGCCAAAACCCACCTAAATCTCCTTCATCATCTAGAGCATTCGATCATGATCGCGTGGCCGCAAACCGCACCTCATTTGGAGCTCCCTAACTCCCTCTACGTCTATATATAGACCCCCCATTCGAAATTCCGGGTCTTCTCCTACCCTAACCCTAGTCTCTTTCGTCCTCCGCACCGCCGGACAAAATCTGGATGGCTGGACAATGTCCACCGCCGCCCCGCACCAGTCAGGCCCCGCCACATGTCCTCCCATGGTGCCCCACTTTGCCGCACCCACCACGGCCCGCCCGGGCCCGAGGAGGGCCCCCGAGCCCGGTCGCCGCCTTCCCGCACCACCCCGCTCCTCCTTTGCCCGCGCCACCGCCCTCTCCGTTGCACCGCCGCAGCGCCATTACCGGCCGCCACAGCGCCGACCACCACCTCCTCGCCGGCACATCGCCGCGCCCTCCGCCGCCGCCTTCTTCTCGCGACGCCGGCTACCTCGCCCACCCCGCCACCAACCGACATCGCCGTCGCCGCCCGCTCCGGCCGCCGCCTCGTCGTCCTTCTTCCTCACCCCGACGAACCCCGACGATTCTGGCGAGAACTCCGGCCGGGCGAACCTCGGATCCGCCGCCGCTACAGTACCGCGAGATCTGGAAACCCTAGATCCGGTTGACTTTTGCCTCCTCCCAGTATTTTTTTGCATAACTTCATCATGTCATAACTTTGTCATCATAGCTCCGATTCGCGCGTGTAGCATATCAAAATGTTCGCCTCGACGATTACATCATTTCACCTCACTGCATCATTTTCATTCAAGCTCATCTTGATGCCCGAAATACTGTTGGAAGAGGACTATGTGATGATAGTTTCAGATCTGTTTCAGCAAATGCACTTTTGTCATTTTTGCCATGATTAATGTGTGCATGCTATGATCCTGAGCTCTACATGTGTTTTGACATATGCCATGCCATCTTTACAGGGGTGTATGCCATGTATTTTTGTGATCTTTGTGGTGATTAGCACAAGCATGCAAAGTAGCTTACTCAATGATGCTGATTTCAGGGACTTGAATTTCACTAAGTCCTTGTCCTGTTTTTGTTTTTATGCCATATGTTCAGGTTGTTTCCTAGTGATCCGTGCCTCTTTTGAGGATGATCAGTAAGGATGTTTTGTAGATATTGTTGTGCTCTATCCATCCATTTCTTTGTTTGCAATTATGTAGCACCCTATCTTGAGTCAATCGAGCTCTACTTTTGCTATAAAATGTTGCTGGCAGGTTGTTAACATGTTTAGCAATTTTGCCGAGCTTGTTGTTGTTGATACGTGCATGCTATGATCTTTTTCTTGCCATGTCTAGCTTCTATGCCATGTCTATTTGATGGGTGTATGCTTAGTTTGTCATGCAATGCCTCGTAGTGAGTGCATTGAGCTCGTAAACATGCCTACTCGTTAACTGTTTTGCATGCTCCAATTTTTCACTAAGTCTGAATCTATTTATGTTTTTGCTATGTTCGCATGCTTACAATTGTATTTTCTGATCCCTTTTGGCTCATGGTCATTAAGGGACTTTTGTTATATGCTTTGAGTAGCTTCATACCATGCCTTGCTTTGCCATGATATGTGCCGGTAGCATATAGTTATCATGCTCTAAACATTGCTTCCTGATGATAAATTCCTGACATGCTGTTAATTTCACTAAGTCTGAAACCTGTTATCTTTTGCACTTTTGCCATGCTTGTTTAAACCTGTTATTTAGTGAATTAGCCGTAGCTCAGTGTTCATCTTTTGTCAAGCATTATGAGTGGATCCCTTCCATGTATTTTGTTGCCATGTTTGAGTGCAGTACCTTATTCATCTTGATGCATTTAGATGGTCTCGTGCTGTTAATCGCAGACCGATGCCATATTTGTTTTGCTTGCCATTTCCAAACCGTGCATCCGATTCCGGTGATCTTTATATTGATTTCGACCGAAATCAACTCCCCTTTCCAGTGGCACTCTTGGATTTCCAAGTTGAGGCCAGGTTCAATCATTCCTTTCCAAATCTTGCATATGCATCACATATCGCATCCCGCATATCATACCATGTTTTGCATCATGTTGCTTGAGCATTGCATGTGGTTGATTGTGTTCCTTTTGCCTGTTGTTCTTGCTTGGGTAGAGCCGGGAGACGAGTACGTGATCGAGGAGCCCGTTGAGTATGCTTACGAGGATCAAGACAACTCTGAGAAATTTGCAGGCAAGATGACCATACCCTCGAAATCACTTCTATCTTTGCTTGCTAGATGCTCGCTCTTTTGCTATGCCTATGCTACGATACCTACCACTTGCTTATCATGCCTGCCCAATTTCCATGTCAAACCTCGAACCCACCTTGTCCTAGCAAACCGTTGTTTGGCTATGTTACCGCTTTGCTCAGCCCCTCTTATAGCGTTGCTAGTTGCAGGTGAAGATTGGAGATCGTTCCTTGTTGGAACATGTTTATTGTTGGGATATCACCATATTATCTTGTTTATCTTAATGCACCTATATACTTGGTAAAGGGTGGAAGGCTCGGCCTTATGCCTGGTGTTTTGTTCCACTCTTGCCACCCTAGTTTCCGTCATATCGGTGTTATGTTCCCAGATTTTGCGTTCCTTACACGGTTGGGTTATAATGGGAACCGCTTGACAGTTCGCCTTGAATAAAACTCCTCCAGCAAGGCCCAACCTTGGTTTTACCATTCGCCACCTAGGCTTTTTCCCTTGGGTTTCGCAGAATCAAGGGTCATCTTTGTTTTAAACCCCCGGGCCAGTGCTTCTCTAAGTGTTGGTCCAACCCAGAGCACCGTGCGGGGCCGTCCCTTGGCAACTTGGGTTACGTTGGCTTCCGTACGCTTAGCTTATCCGGTGTGCCCTGAGAACGAGATATGTGCAGCTCGTATCGGGATATGTCGGCACAACGGGTGGTCTTGCTGGACTTGTTTTACCATTGTCAAGGATGTCTTGTAACCGGGATGCCGAGTCTGATCGGATTGTCTTGGGGGAAGGAATATCCTTCGTTGACCGTGAGAGCTTGTGATGGGCTAAGTTGGGACTCCCCTGCAGGGATTTGAACTTTCGAAAGCCGTGCCCGCGGTTATGGGTAGATGGGAATTTTTTAATGTCCGGTTGTAGATAACCTGAAACTTAACTTAATTAAAATGCACCAACTGCGTGTGTAACCATGATACTCTCTTCTCGGCAGAGTCCGGGAAGCGAACACGGTGTTGGAGTAATGTTTGACGTAGGTTGTTCTAGGATCACTTCTTGATCATAGTTGTTTGACCGTGCTTTTTCCTTCTCTTCTCGCTCTCTTTTGCGTATGTTAGCCACCATATATGCTAGTCGCTTGCTGCAGCTCCACCTCATACCTTTTGCCTTACCTTTAAGCTTAAATAATCTTGATCGCGAGGGTGTGGGATTGCTGAGTCCCCGTGACTCACAGATTCCTTCGAAAACTAGATGTAGGGACCGATGATACCTCTCTAGGTGATGTGATTGAACTCAAGTGGGAGTTCGATGAAGACTCTCGTCGTTACTACCTGTCTTTCCCAGATGATCAGTAGTGGTGCCCAGTTGGGGCGATCGGGGACTTTGTCGCATTTGGGGGTTGATCTTTATTTTGGTTCCGTAGTCGGACCCTGAGTGTATTGGATGAATGCAATGACTTATTTATGTATTTGTGTGACATGGCGAGTGTAAGCCAACTATGTACCTTTCCCTTTATTTATTTACATGGGTTGTTGTGAAGATTACCTCACTTGCGACATTGCTTTCAATGCGGTTATGCCTCTAAGTCGTGCTTCGACACGTGGGTGATATAGCCGCATCGATGGCGTTACAAGTTTGTAATCAGAGCCTTCCCCGACCTTAGGAGCCCCCTGCTTGATTAAATCGTTGGCGTTGTTGAGTCTAGAAAAATGTTTCTAGTCATTTAGGATATATATATATATATATCATAGAGTTAGGAATTCCTTTTACTCCTCGGTCCCTTCGTCGCTCTGGTGAGGCATCCTGACGTAGAGTTTTGACTCTTCTCTTCTCAAATTTCTCTAAAACATTTTAGGATCACACGGGTATCTTGGAATCGTTCCGATGGTTTTTGTGACGAGAACATTGTTCTTGGTGCCTCCTGACATTTAGGGGTTGTGGCAGTGTCCTGGGGAGTTGAGCTCCGAGGTGTTGTCGTCACAATTTTATCGTTGAGATTCTGGAATACCTGAGTTTCGCCGACATTGAAAATCTCTTTTATGCAGTTGTTGGTGAGATAACCTCGACGCCACCCAGTACTGGGGCGGGAGTTGGGGAGTATTGCCATAACTCGTATAACGGATGCTTTTCGAAGGTTGAGGTAAATGATTTCCGAAGGTTTCTTGGTTATGTGTTGAAAGATGGATATAGCTGGATGTAGGATTGGTAGCTTTGGGTGAGATATTATGCTTCCCCTATATCCCCAACACCTGATTGCGTAACCAGAAAGGTTCGGGAGTTTCATAGGTGGGAATTCATGTAGCTCTAGTTCTTCTTCTGCGGATATTTGGTTTGTGATTGGGTAATCCTCACCAAATATTTCTTCTTGTCTGTACCTTGTTATTTTATTCTTCTACCTCTATCTAAGTGGCTTCTCAATTTATGGAAGTGTGACCATGTCAATTGGAATGCATTCGTTCATTTTGTTCGGATGTGAAGACTATAAGTTGCAATTTCTATCCATTTGATTCAGCTTGAATATATGTCTGTCAAGATGCTAATGGATGTCACCCTCTTCAGGATGGCTCCTGCTAAGGGTCAGAATCAGAATCAGGATCCGCCACCACCACCTCCACCTCCGGAGGCATGGCAAGCTGTGATGGCCGCTACCAGTGCAAACACGCAGCTGATCATGCAAATTTTGCAAGAGCGCAACCAAGGAAATCATGGCCATGGCAACAATCAGAATCAGTTTGCTACACTCAACCAGTTCCTCGCTAATCAGCCAAAGACCTTCAGCAACTATGTCGAGGCCTCAGACGCTGATGATTGGCTCGTGGATATATGCAAGCATTTCAAGTGCAGTTACGTCAGGCCTGAGGACTTTGTCAAGTTTGCCTCCTTCCAACTCAAAGACCAACCTGCAGAATGGTTTCAGCAATACAAAGATTCCAGAGGAGGCCGTGTGATTACCTGGGATGAATTCGGTCAAGACTTCAAAGCTCATCACATTCCTCAGAGTGTGGTTGAGAGCAAGCGTGAGGAATTCCGCAACCTGAAGCAAGGCACTTTGTCTGTTTACCAGTACAACATCATGTTTCAGAAGCTCGCCCGTTTCGCTAAGCAAGACGTCCCTGACGTGAAGAGCAGGATATACCAGTTCAGGGGTGGCCTCAGAGAAGATCTCCAACTAGCTCTCGTCCTTTTTGAGCCAAAGAAGTACGATGAGTTCTACAATATGGCAATGAAGCAAGAGACTGCTCAACTCAAGTGCGATGCTTCCAACAAGCGAGTCAGAGATGCGACTCCTTCTTCCTCAACTCAAATGGCTTCTAAGCAGCAAAAGTATTGGCTACCTCCTCCTCCGTTCCGTTAGCCTTATCAATAGAAGAGCAAAGATGGCAACGGATCTTCCCACCCACCCAACCCAGGCTTTCAGAACAAGACTTCGTCTCAAGCTCCAAGATCAAGTGCTCCGTATCACCGTCCGCTCTCGGAGGTCACGTGCAACAAGTGTCAGCAGAAGGGTCACTATGCCAACAAATGCTTCAATCAGAGGCGTCTTCCTCCTCCTCCTCCTCCTATGAGGTCTGCCAGCACCGCAGTGGTTAAGCATAATCCCAAGCACGCCAAGGTCAACTTGTTGAACGCAGCTCAGGCAGAGGACTCGTCAGATGTGATTATGGGTAACTTTCCAGTTAACTCAACTCCTGCAAAAGTCCTTTTTGATACTGGTGCATCACATTGTTTCATGTCAAGATCATTTGTTTCCAAGCATGACTTCATTTCGCAAATGTTGGGTAAACCTATGGGAGTGGTTTCTCCGGCCAAGTCTATGAGGGCTACCTCAATAGTCCCAGATGTTTCTATCATGATGGGCGACTTCAAGTTTCTGGCTTCTCCAATGGTCCTTGGTAACTCGGATATTGATCTTATTCTTGGAATGGACTGGCTTTCTAAGCACAAGGCTCAACTTGATTGTGCTGCCAGGCAGATTCAATTGACTCATTTGTCTGAGGATGTAATTCTCTTTGCCGCTAATGACGATACCATTCGGCTGTTTTCTCTCAATGAGAAGGCTGAGCTGGATGCCATCTCTCAAATTCCAGTCGTTTGCGAATATCAAGACGTCTTTCCAGAAGAGCTTCCAGGAATGCCTCCGCACCGGCCAGTTGAATTCGTCATCGATCTTGAGCCTGGCACGGAACCTGTTTGCAAACGTCCTTACAAGCTTGGACCTGAAGAGTTGAAGGAGCTGAAGAAGCAACTCGATATTCAAGAGCGAATGGGTCTCATCTGACCAAGTTCTTCTCCATGGGGTTGTTGTGTTCTTTTTGTGAAGAAGAAGGATGGAACAGGCCGACTTTGTGTCGACTACCGTCCATTGAACAAGAAGACCATAAAGAACAAGTACCCACTTCCCAACATTAACGAGCTGTTTGAACAACTCAAAGGTGCTCAAGTATTCTCCAAGCTTGATCTCCGTATGGGCTATCATCAGATTCGCATTCGTGAAGAAGATATCCCCAAGACAGCATTCAGAACAAGCTATGGTTCATATGAATACACTGTCATGTCTTTCGTCCTCGTCAACGCTCCTCCAACATTCGCATGATGAACTTCATCTTCAACGCCTACACAAATGACTTCGTCTTGGTCAACTCGATGACATTTTGGTCTTTTCCAAGAACAAGGAGGATCATGCCAAGCACTTGCGTTTGGTGCTGGATAAGCTCAGAGAACATCAGTTCTATGCCAAGTTTTCAAAGTGCAAGTTTTGGCTCGATGAGGTTCTATACCTTGGGCACATCATCTCTGCCAAGGGCATAGCGGTTAATCCTGAGAAGGTGTCTGCAATTGTGAATTGGGAACTACCCCAGAATGTGAAGCAACTTGCAACTTCCTTTGGCTCGCAAGCTATTGTCGAAGGTTCGTTGAGAACTTCTCTAAGATCGCGAAGCCTCTTTCCAACCTTCTCTAGAAGCATGTGAAGTACGTCTGGTCTCCTGAATGTGACATCGCTTTCAACACCCTGAAAGATAAGTTAGTCACTGCTCCAGTTCTGACTCCTCCTGATGAATCCAAACCGTTCGAGGTCTTTTGTGATGCTTCTCTTCAAGGTCTTGGTGCAGTGTTGATGCAAGAGAAGAAAGTTGTGGCCTATACCTCTCACGAGTTGAAGCCCAATGAAAAGAACTACCCCACTCATGACCTCGAGTTGGCGGTATTTGTGCATGCTCTTTTAACTTGGAGACATCTCTTATTGGGAAGAAAAGTGGACATCTTCACTGACCACAAGAGTCTCAAGTACATCTTCACTCAGCCAAACCTCAACCTCAGGCAGACTCGTTGGGTCGAAATGATTCAAGAGTATAATCCGAGTATCGAATATACTCCAGGCAAGGCCAATGTAATTGCTGACGCATTGAGTAGGAAGGCTTACTGCAACAGTTTGATTCTCAAGCCTTACCAACCCGAGCTTTGTGAAGCTTTCCGCAAACTCAATCTGCAAGTTGTTCCTCAAGGATTTCTAGCCAGCCTCCAAGTCTCTCCTACTTTGGAAGATCAGATTCGCGAGGCTCAACTTCTTGATGCTATGGTGAAGAAGGTGAAGATTGGGATTGCCAAGAGTCAACCTAAGTACAAGTGCTATCGCCTTGATGACAAGGATACTCTATTCTTAGAGGATCACATTGTTGTGCCTAAAGGTGATCTTCGTAAAGTCATTATGAACGAGGCTCACAATTCACTCCTCTCTATCCACCCTGGAAGTACAAAGATGTACCATGACCTCAAGCAGTCGTATTTGTGGACTCGAATGAAGCGTGAGATTGCTCAGTTCGTGAATTAATGTGATGTTTGCAGAAGAGTGAAGGCAGAACACCAACGACCAGCTGGTCTCCTCCAACCTCTTGCCATTCCAGAATGGAAGTTTGACCATATTGAGATGGACTTCGTGACTGGATTTCCAAAGTCCAAGCGTGGCAATGATGCTATCTTCGTTGTCATCGAGAAACTCACTAAAGTGGCTCATTTCCTTCCTATCAAAGAATCTATCATAGCAACTCAATTGGCAGAGCTATATACCTCCCGGATTGTCTCTCTGCATGGCATTCCGTAGTTGATATCGTCAGATCGTGGCAGCATCTTTACCTCTAAGTTCTGGGATTTTTTTCAGAAGGCCATGGGCACCAACATCCGTTTCAGCACAGCTTTTCATCCTCAAACTAGTGGCCAAGTTGAGCGTGTCAATCAGATTCTTGAAGATATGCTCAGGGCTTGCGTCATCTTTTTCGATATGAAGTGGGAAGATCGTCTTCCATATGCCGAGTTCTCCTACAACAAGAGCTTCCAAGCGAGTTCGGGTAAGGCCCCATTCGAAATTCTCTACGGCAGGAAGTGCCGTACTCCTCTTAACTGGTCAGAGACTGGTGAATGTCAACTTCTTGGAAATGACTTGATCAAAGAGGCAGAAGAGATGTGCAAAGTCATTCGTGATAATCTCAAAGCCGCGCAATCGCGCCAGAAGAGTTACTATGATATCAAGCATCGTGACTTGGCTTTCGAGATCGGAGACCATGTCTACCTCCGTGTCTCTCCAATGAAAGGTACTCGTCGCTTCGGTATCAAAGGGAAGCTTGCCCCTAGATACGTGGGTCCTTTCAAGATCGTCAGCAAGAGAGGCGATCTCGCCTATCAACTCGAGCTTCCCTCCAATTTTGCAAACGTGCATGACATGTTTCACGTGTCTCAACTCCGCAAGTGCTTCACGAGTCCTGACCGCACCATCAACTTCGAAGACATTGATCTCCAAGAAGACCTGTCTTATCATGAGCACCCAGTTGCTATTCTTGAAGAGACTGAGCGCATGACTCGCAACAAGTCAATCAAATTCCTGAAAGTCAAGTGGTCACATCATTCCGACCGTGAAGCCACCTGGGAATGCGAGGATCACCTCCGTTCTGAGTACCCGGAGTTTTTCCAATCCTAGATGCCGGGACGAGATCCTTTTGTAGTGGTGGAGTGTTGTAACACCCAGATGTAATTTACCTTATTTGTACTCCAACTCTTGCCGTTTCCGGCACTAAGTTATTCTATTCCCTCGTTGCCGGGGTTTTGCCTTCGTGTTGTTTTGTCTTTGTCATGCATCTCATATCATGTCATCATGTGCATTGCATTGCATACATGTTCGTCTCATGCATCCGAGCATTTTCCCCGTTGCCCGTTTTGCATTCCAGCGCTCCTATGTCCTCCGGTGTCCCTTTCTACCTCTTTTCCTGTGCGGGTGTTAAACATTTCTGGATTGGACCGAGACTTGCCATGCGGCCTTGGTTTACTACCGGTAGACCGCATGTCAAGTTTCGTACCATTCGGACTTCGTTTGATACTCCAAGGGTTAACCGAGGGACCGAAAAGGCCTCGTGTGTGTTGCAGCACAACACCTTTCCAAAGTGGGCCAAAACCCACCTACACCTCCTTCATCATCTAGAGCGTTCGATCACAATCGCGTGGCCGCAAACCGCACCTCATTTGGAGCTCCCTAACTCCCTCTACGCCTATATATAGACCCCCCATTCGAAATTCTGGGTCTTCTCCTACCCTAACCCTAGTCTCTTTCGTCCTCCGCGCCGCCGGACAAAATCCGGACGGCCGGACAATGTCCGCCGCCGCCCCGCACCAGTCAGGCCCTGCCACGTGTCCTCCCGTGGTGCCCCACTTCGCCGCACCCGCCGCGGCCCGCCCAGGCCCAAGGAGGGCCCCCGAGCCCGGTCGCCGCCTTCCCGCGCCACCCCGCTCCTCCTTTGCCCTCGCCGCCGCCCTCTCCGTTGCGCCGCCGCAGCACCATTGCCGGCCGCCACCGCGCCAACCACCACCTCCTCGCCGGCGCATCGCCGAGCCCTCTGCCACCGCCTTCTTCCCGCGACGCCGGGTACCTCGCCGACCCCGTCGCCTGCTGACATCGCCGTCGCCGCCCGCTCCGGCCGCCGCCTCGTCGTCCTTCTTCCTCACCCCGGCGAACCCCGACGATTTCGGTGAGAACTCCGGCCAGGCGAACCTCGGATCCGCCGCCGCTACAGTACCGCCAGATCTGTAAACCCTAGATCCGGTTGACTTCTGCCTCCTCCTAGTATTTTTTTGCATAACTTCATAATGTTATAACTCTGTCATCATAGCTTCGATTCGCGCGTGTAGCATATCAAAATGTTCGTCTCGACGAGTACATAATTTCAGCTCATTGCATCATTTTCATTTCAGCTCATCTTGATGCCCGAAATGCTGTTGGAAGAGGGCTATGTGATGATAGTTTCAGATCTGTTTCAGCAAATGCACTTTTGTCATTTTTGCCATGATTAATGTGTGCATGCTATGATCCTAAGCTCTACATGTGTTTTGTTGTATGCCATGCCATCTTTACAGGGGTGTATGCCATGTATTTTTGTGATCTTTGTGGTGACTAGCAAAAGCATGCAAAGTAGCTTACTCAATGATGCTGATTTCAGGGACTTAGAATTTCACCAAGTCCTTGTCCTGTTTTTGTTTTTATGCCATATGTTCAGGTTGTTTCCTAGTGATCCGTGCCTCTTTTGAGGATGATCAATAAGGATGTTTTGTAGATATTGTGGTGCTCTATCCATCAATGTCTTTGTTTACAATTATGGAGCACCCTATCTTGAGTCAATCAAGCTCTACTTTTGCTATAAAATGTTCCTGGTAGGTTGTTAACATGTTTAGCAATTTTGCCGAGCTTGTTGTTGTTGATCCGTGCATGCTATGATGTTGTTCTTGACATGTCTAGCTTCTATGCCATATCTATTTGATGGGTGTATGCTTAGTTTGTCATGCAATGCCTCGTAGTGAGTGCATCGAGCTCGTAAACATGCCTACTCGTTAACTGTTTTGCATGCTCCAGTTTTTCACAAAGTCTGAATCTGTTTATGTTTTTGCTATGTTCACATGCTTACAATTGTATTTTCTAATCCCTTTTGGCTCCTGGTCATTAAGGAAATTTTGTTATATGCTTTGAGTAGCTTCATGGAGTGCCTTGCTTTGCCATGATATGTGCCTGTAGCATATAGTTATCGTGCTCTAAACATTTCTTTCTGATGATAAATTCCTGACATGCTGTTAATTTCACTAAGTCTGAAACCTGTTATCATTTGCACTTTTTCCATGCTTGTTTTAACCTGTTATTGAGTGAATTAGCCGTAGCTCAGTGTTCATCTTTTGTCAAGCATTATGAGTGTATCCATTTCATGTATTTTGTTGCCATGTTTGAGTGCAGTACCTTATTCTTCTTGATGCATTTAGATGGTCTCGTGCTGTTAATCGCAGACCGGTGCCATATTTGTTTTGCTTGCCATTTCCAAACCGTGCATCCGATTCCGGTGATCTTTATATCGATTTCGACCGAAATAAACTCCCCTTTTAAGTTCCACCCTTGAATTTCCAAGTTTAGGCCAAGTTCAATCATTCCTTTCCAAATCTTGCATATGCATCACATATCGCATCCCGCATATCATACCATGTTTTGCATCATGTTGCTTGAGCATTGCACATGGTTGATTGTGTTCCTTTTGCTTGTTGTTCTTGCTTGGGTGGAGCCGGGAGACGAGTACGTGATCGAGGAGCCCGTTGAGTATGCTTACGAGGATCAAGACAACTCTGAGAACTTTGCAGGCAAGATGACCATACCCTCGAAATCACTTCTATCTTTGCTTGCTAGATGCTCGCTCTTTTGCTATGCCTATGCTACGATACCTACCACTTGCTTATCATGCCTCTCCAATTGTCATGTCAAACCTCTAACCCACCTTGTCCTAGCAAACCGTTGTTTGGCTATGTTACCGCTTTGCTCAACCCCTCTTATAGCGTTGCTAGTTGCAGGTGAAGATTGGAGATCGTTCCTTGTTGGAACATGTTTATTGTTGGGATATCACCATATTATCTTGTTTATCTTAATGTACTTATATACTTGGTAAAGGGTGGAAGGCTCGGCCTTATGCCTGGTGTTTTGTTCCACTCTTGCCGCCCTAGTTTCCGTCATATCGGTGTTATGTTCCCGGATTTTGCGTTCCTTACACGGTTGGGTTATAATGGGAACCCCTTGACATTTCGCCTTGAATAAAACTCCTCCAGCAAGGCCCAACCTTGGTTTTACCATTCGCCACCTAGGCTTTTTCCCTTGGGTTTTGCGGACTCAAGGGTCATCTTTATTTTAAACCCCCGGGCCAGTGCTTCTATAAGTGTTGGTCCAACCCAGAGCACCGTGCGGGGCCGTCCCTTGGCAACTTGAGTTACGTTGGCTTCAGTACGCTTAGCTTATCCGGTGCGCCCTGAGAACGAGATATGTGCAGCTTCTATCGGGATTTGTCGGCACAACGGGTGGTCTTGCTGGACTTGTTTTACCATTGTCAAGGATGTCTTATAACCGGGATGCCGAGTCTGATCGGATTGTCTTGGGAGAAGGAATATCCTTTGTTGACCGTGAGAGCTTGTGATGGGCTAAGTTGGGACTCCCTTGTAGGGATTTGAACTTTCAAAAGCCGTGCCCGCGGTTATGGGCAGATGGGAATTTGTTAATGTCCGGTTGTAGATAACCTGAAACTTAACTTAATTAAAATGCACCAACCGCATTTGTAACCGTGATGGTCTCTTCTCGGCGGAGTCCGGGAAGCGAACACGGTGTTGTAGTAATGTTTGACGTAGGTTGTTCTAGGATCACTTCTTGATCATAGTTGTTCGACCGTGCTTTTGCCTTCTCTTCTCGCTCTCTTTTGCGTATGTTAGCCACCATATATGCTAGTCGCTTGCTGTAGCTCCACCTCATACCTTTTGCCTTACCTTTAAGTTTAAATAGTCTTGATCGCGAGGGTGTGAGATTGCCGAGTCCCTGTGACTCACAGATTCCTTCAAAAACCAGATGCAGGGACCGATGATACCTCTCCAGGTGATGTGATTGAGCTCAAGTGGGAGTTCGATGAAGACTCTCATCGTTACTACGTGTCTTTCCCAGATGATCAGTAGTGGTGCCCAGTTGGGGCGATCGGGGACTTTGTCGCATTTGGGGGTTGATCTTTATTTTGGTTCCGTAGTCGGACCCTGAGTGTATTGGATGAATGTAACGACTTATTTATGTATTTGTGTGATGTGCCGAGTGTAAGCCAACTATGTACCTTTCCCTTTATTTATTTACATGGGTTGTTGTGAAGATTACCTCACTTGCGACATTGCTTTCAATGCGGTTATGCCTCTAAGTTGTGCTTCGACATGTGGGAGATATAGCCGCATTGAGGGTGTTACAATATGGGTGCTAGTGCTAGTGTTATACCGCATACTTTATACGAAGAAATTAAGCATGAAATTGCACCTGCTGAGTTAGAAGGAATTGATGTTACAATTAAACTTGCCAATAGAGATACTATATCCGCAATGGGAATTGTTAGAGATGTTGAAGTCTTGTGTGGGAAAACTAAATATCCTGCTGATTTTCTTGTTCTTGGTTCCCCACAAGATAGCTTTTGTCCCATTATATTTGGTAGACCCTTCTTGAATACAGTTAATGCTAGGATAGACTGCGAAAAGAATGTTGTTATTATTGGCTTAGATGATATGACTCATGAATTTAATTTCTCTAAATTTAGTAAACAACACCGTGAAGAAGAATTGCCTAGTAAGGATGAAATTATTGGTCTTGCTTCTATTGCCGTACCTCCTAGTGATCCTTTAGAACAATATTTGCTAGACCATGAAAATGATATGTTTATGAATGAAAGAAGGGAAATAGATGAAGTATTCTTTACACAGGAACCTATGCTGAAACAGAATTTGCCTGCTGAAATCCTAGGGGATCCCCCTCCACCTAAGGGTGATCCCGTGTTTGAGCTTAAACTGTTGCCTGATAATCTTAAATATGCTTATCTTGATGAGAAGAAGATATATCCTGTTATTATTGGTGCTAACCTTTCAGAGCATGAAGAAGAAAGATTATTGAAAACTCTGAAGAAGCACCATGCTGCTATTGGATATACTCTTGATGATCTTAAGGGCATTAGTCCCACTCTATGTCAACATAAAATAAATTTGGAAGCAGATGCCAAACCAGTTCGTGATCCTCAACGATGTCTGAATCCTAAAATGAAAGAGGTGGTAAGAAAAGAAATACTAAAGCTTCTGGAGGAAGGTATAATTTATCCCGTTGCTGATAGTCAGTGGGTAAGTCCTGTTCATTGTGTCCCTAAGAAGTGAGGTATTACTGTTGTTCCTAATGATAAATATGAATTGATTCCACAAAAAAATATTACAGATTATAGGATGGTAATTGATTTCCGCAAATTAAATAAGGCTACTAAGAAAGATCATTACCCCTTACCTTTTATCGGTCAAATGCTAGAAAGATTATGCAAACATACACATTACTGCTTTCTAGATGGTTATTCTGGTTTCTCTCAAATACCTGTGTTGGCTAAAGATTAATCAAAGAGTACTTTTACATGCCCTTTTGGTACTTTTGCTTATAGACGCATGCCTTTTGGTTTATGTAATGCACCTTCTACCTTTGAAAGATGCATGATGGCTATATGCTCTGACTTTTGTGAAAAGATTTGTGAGGTTTTCATGGACGACTTTTCCGTCTATGGACCTTCTTTTGATGATTGCTTGAGCAATCTTGATCGAGTTTTGCAGAGATGTGAATTAACTAATCTTGTCTTGAATTGGGAAAAGTGCCACTTTATGGTTAATGAAGGTATTGTCTTGGGGCATGAAGTTTCTGAAAGAGGTAATGAAGTTGATAAAGCCAAGGTTGATTCTATTGAAAAGATGCCATGTCCCAAGGACACCAAAGGTATAAGAAGTTTCCTTGGTCATGCCGGATTTTATAGGAGGTTCATTAAGGACTTCTCAAAAATTTCTCGGCCTCTGACTAATTTATTACAAAAAGATATACCATTTGTCTTTGATGATGATTGTGTAGAAGCATTTGAAATACTTAAGAAAGCATTGGTCTCTGCACCAATTGTTCAGCCACCTGATTGGAATTTACCCTTTGAAATTATGTGTGGTGCTAGCGATTATGCTGTAGGTGCTGTTCTAGGGCAAAGAGTTGATAGGAAATTAAATGTTATCCATTATGCTAGTAAGACTCTATACAATGCTCAAAGAAATTATGCTACTACTGAAAAAGAACTTTTAGCAGTTGTATTTGCTTGTGATAAGTTCAGACCTTATATTGTTGATTCTAAAGTAACTATCCACACTGATAATGCTGCTATTAAATATATTATAGAGAAGAAAGATGCTAAACCTAGACTTATTAGATGGGTTCTCTTGCTACAAGAATTTGATTTGCATATTGTTGATAGAAAAGGAGCTGGGAACCCCGTTGAAGACAACTTATCTAGGTTAGAGAATGTTCTTGATGACCCACTACCTATTGATAATAGCTTTCCCGATGAACAATTAAATGTCATAAGTACTTCTCATAGTAGCCCTTGGTATGCTGATTATGCTAATTACATAGTTGCTAAATTTATACCACCTAGCTTCACATACCAACAAAAGAAAAAGTTCTTCTATGATTTGAGACATTACTTTTGGGATGACCCACATCTTTATAAAGAAGGAGTAGATGGTGTTATTAGACGTTGTGTACCTGAGCATGAATAGGAACAGATCCTACGCAAGTGCCACTCCAAAACTTATGGAGGACACCACGCGGGAGATAGAACTGCACATAAAGTATTGCAACCCGGTTTTTATTGGCCTACTCTCTTCAAGGATGCCCGTAAGTTTGTCCTATCTTGTGATGAATGTCAAAGAATTGGTAATATTAGTAGACGTCTGGAAATGCCTATGAATTATTCACTTGTTATTGAACAGTTTGATGTTTAGGGCTTTGATTATACGGGACCTTTTCCTGCCTCTAATGGATATACACATATTTTAGTTGCTGTTGATTATGTTACTAAGTGGGTAGAAGCTATTCCAGCTAGTAGTGCTGATCATAACACTTCTATTAAAATGCTTAAATAAGTTATTTTTCCGAGGTTTGGAGTCCTAGATATTTAATGACTGATGGTGGTTCACATTTTATTCATGGTGCTTTCCGTAAAAATGCTCGCTAAATATGACGTCAATCATAGAATTGCATCTCCGTATCACCCACAGTCTAGTGGTCAAGTAGAATTGAGTAATAGAGAACTCAAATTAATCTTGCAAAAGACTGTCAATAGGTCTATAAAGAATTGGTCCAAGAAACTTGATGATGCATTATGGGCTTATAGAACTTCATATAAAATCCTATGGGTATGTCTCTGTATAAAATGGTATATGGAAAAGCATGTCACTTACCTCTCGAACTAGAACATAAGGCATATTGGGCTATTAAAGAGCTCGACTATGATTTTATACTTGCCGGTGAAAAGAGGTTATTTGATATTAGCTCACTTGATGAATGGAGAACCCAAGCTTATGAAAATGCCAAGTTATTTAAAGAAAAGGTTAAAAGATGGCATCACAAAAGGATACAAAAGCGTGAGTTTAATGTAGGTGATTATGTATTGCTATACAACTCTCGTTTAAGATTTTTTGCAGGGAAACTTCTCTCTAAATGGGAAGGCCCCTATGTTATCGAGGAAGTTTACCGTTCCGGTGCCATAAAAATCAACAACTTCGAAGGCACAAATCCGAAGGTGGTAAACGGTCAAAGAATCAAACATTATATCTCAGATAATCCCATAAACGTTGAAACCAATGTTATTGAAACCATAACCCCGGAGGAGTACATAAAAGACACTTTCCAGAATGTTTTAGACTCCGAAAAGGAATAGGTATGTGGTATGGTAAGTAAACAGACTCCAAAACAATTTTTAAGGCAATATTTCTCCCGTTTGGAATATTTAGAAAAATAGAAAATTAAGTAGTAGTCCGGGAAGGACACGAGGGCCTCACGAGGGTGGAGGGCGCGCCCTACCCCCTAGGCGCGCCCCCTACCTTGTGAGCTCCTTGTGTGCCTTATGGACTCTGTTTTCTTGCACGATACATATTTTGGTCGATAAAAATTCATTATATATTCTCCCGAAGGTTTTGACTCCCGTATCACGCAAAAATCCCTTGTCTTTGTTTTGAGCTGTCCTACTGCAGACAGAGTAACATGTCGTCCCAGGATTTGGAAGGAGAAAGCTATGTGGCTGATTACCTTGCAGATCCTAAGGTCTATGGGGATGTGGAGCATTGTGGTTGGACTACGGAAGAAGAAGAAGACTATGAACCCAAGAGAAAGGAGGAGACGAGCTCAGATGAGATGAAGTCCCACTATCTCAACCTGGGGACATGCATGTGGAGTTCAAAAAGTCAAGCCTCTCGGATAGGGTAAAGAAACCTAAGATCGACTTTATCCCCTTTCGCCTCTTGCAGGAGAACAAGCAGGAACTATGCAAAAAGATACTGAGCTTGGAGCAGGAGATCAAAGACCTAAGGGACCAAAATTCTGTCCTCAAACGCAAATTAAGGAAGAAGACTACGCCATCAACAAAATCTCCACCATCTCCATTAACAAAGAAGAATTGAGTATTTGGTATGGGCACTCCACTTGGCAACTGCCAAGCTTGGGGGAGTGCCCCGGTATCGTATCACCATCACCTTTATCTTTACTGTTTTTCCTTAGTACGATCCTATTAGTAGTATTTTGATCTAGTAGAATAAAGCTTATGGCATGATCTATTTGTGAGTTTTGCTTTATTATCCTTCTGTGTAATCGACTCCGTGAGCTATATAATAAATATTAGTGTTGAGTCAAGGGCTTGATTTTTTTCCATGATCCTAAGTGAATAAAAGAAAAGAGAAAGAAATAAAAAGAAACAAAGAGATCATGTGAGTCTTATGGAGAGTAATGATCTCACATAGAAAGAGTATGATGAATAAAAGCTGTTGAGGGTTGACAAACACAGTTTTGGTCATTTTTGCAATTAATAGGAAGTAATAAAGAAAGAGAGGTCTTCACATATAAATACACTATCTTGGACATATTTTATGATTGTGAGCACTCATTAAAATATGACATGTTAAAGAGTTGACATTGGACAAGGAAGACAACATAATGGGTTACATTTGCTTACATATGAGATAAATTATATCGTCTTGGATCCTCCAACATGCTGAGCTTGCCTTTCCCCCTCATGCTAGCCAAATTCTTGGCACCAAGTAGAGATAATACTTGTGCTTCCAAATACCCTTAAACCAGTTTTGCCATGAGAGTCCACCATATCTACCTATGGATTGAATAAGATCCTTCAAGTAAGTTGCCATCGGTGCAAAGCAATAAAAATTGCTCTCTAAATATGTATGATTGATTGGTGTGGGAGAAATAAGCTTTATACGATCTTGTGATGTGGAAGTAATAAAAGCAACGGACTGCATAATAAAGGTCATATCACAAGGGGCAATATAAAGTGACGTTCTTTCGCATTAAGATTTTGTACATCCAACCATAAAAGCGCATGGTAACCTCTGCTTCCCTCTGCGAAGGGCCTATCTTTTATCATTATCTTCTACCTTATGCAAGAGTCATGGTGATTTTCACCCTTCCGTTTTACACTTTATCCTTTGGCAAGCACAATATGTTGGAAAGATCCTGGTATATATGGCTAATTGGATGTGAGTTTACATGGACTATTACTGTTGACATTACCCTCGAGGTAAAACATTGGGAGGCAAGACTATAAGCCCCTATCTTTATCTGTGTCCGATTAAAACTCCATACCCATAAGTATTGCATGCGTGTCAGCAATTGTGAAAGATTATATGATAGTTGAGTATGTGGACTTGCTGAAAATCTCTTATACATTGACTCTTTCCTATGTTATGATAAATTGCAATTGCTTCAATGACCGAGATTGTAGTTTGTTAGTTCTCAATGAAGTTTACGATTCATACTTGATATTGTGATTGAATTATTACTCTAGCATTAGAGATCATATGACAAGAATTATATAAGTTGTTGTTCTAAGAATGATCATGATGCCCTCATGTCCATATTTTATTTTTATCAATGCCTCTACCTCTAAACATGGGGACATATTTATTGTTATCGGCTTTCGCTTGAGGACAAGCGAGGTCTAAGCTTGGGGGAGTTGATACGTCCATTTTGCACCATGCTTTTATATCGATATTTATTGCATTATGGGCTGTTATTTCACATTGTGTCACAATACTTATGGCTATTCTCCCTTATTTTACAAGGTTTACATAAGGAGGGAGGATGCCCGCAGCTGGAATTCTGGGCTGGAAAAGGAGCAAATATTAGAGACCTATTCTGCACAACTCCAAAAGTCCTGAAACTCCACGGAACACCTTATAATAAATAATGAAAAATCCTCGCCAAAGATGAAGACCAGGGGGCCCACACCCTGCTCACGAGGGTGGGGGGCGCGCCCCCTACCTCGTGGGCCACCTGGTGGCTCTTCGATGACCATCTTCTCCTATATGAAGTCTTTCGTCGAGAAAAAAATAAGAACCAACCTTTCGGGATGAAACTCCGCCGCCACAAGGTGGAACCTTGGCGGATCCAATCTAGAGCTTCGGCAGAGCTGTTCTACCGGGGAAACTTCCCTCTCGGAGGGGGAAATCAACGCCATCATCATCACCAACACTCCTCTCATCGGGAGAGGGCAATCTCCATCAACATCTTCATCAGCACCATCTCATCTCAAAACCCTAGTTCATCTCTTGTATCCGATTCTTGTCTTCAAGTCCGGGATTGGTGCTAGTAGGTTGCTAGTAGTGTCAATTACTCCTTGTAGTTGATGCTAGTTGGTTTAATTGGTGGAAGATCATATGCTCAGATCCTTTATGCATATTAATACCTCTATGATTATGAACATGTTTATGCTTTGTGAGTAGTTACGTTTGTTCCTGAGGACAAGGGATAAGTCTTGCTATTAGTAGTCATGTGAATTTGGTATTCGTTCGATATTTTGATGAGATGTATGTTGTCTAGCCTCTAGTGGTGTTATGTGAACGTCGACTACATAACACTTCACCATTATTTGGGCCTAGAGGAAGGCATTGGGAAGTAATAAGTAGATGAAGCTTAAACCCTAGTTTATGCGCTGCTTCGTAAGGGGCTGAATTGGATCCACATGTTTCATGCTATGGTTAGGTTTACCTTAATATTTTGTTGTAGTTGCCGATGCTTGTAATAGAGGTTAATCATAAGTGGGATGCTTGTTCAAGTAAGAACAACACCCAAGGACCGGTCCACCCACATATCAAATTATCAAAGTACCGAACGCGAATCATATGAGCGTGATGAAAACTAGCTTGACGATATTCCGATGTGTCCTCGGGAGCGCTTTTCCTTATATAGGAGTTTTTCCAGGCTTGTCCTTTGCTACAAAAAGGATTGGGCCACCCTGCTGCACTTTATTTACTTTTGTTACTTGTTGCTCGTTACAAATTATCTCATCACAAAACTATCTGTTACCACTTATTTCAGTACTTGCAGAGAATACCCTGCTGAAAACCGTTTATCATTTCCTTCTGCTTCTCGTTGGGTTAGACACTCTTACTTATCGAAAGGACTATGATAGATCCCCTATACTTGTGGGTCATCAATGGTGATGGGTTGGATGGGATCTATCATGTAATCGGGTTAGTTTTGTTATGGTTTGATCCGTAGTGTCCACTATGTTCTGAGATTGATGTTGATATGACTTTGCTATGCTTAATGCTTGTCACTAGGGCCCGAGTGCCATGATTTCAGGTCTGAACCTATTATGTTTTCATCAATATATGAGTTTTCTTGATCCTATCTTGCAAGTCTATAGTCACCTATTATGTGTTATGATCCGTTAACCCCGAAGTGACAATAATCGGGATACTTACCGGTGATGACCGTAGTTTGAGGAGTTCATTTATTAACTATGTGTTAATGCTTTGTTCCGGTTCTCTATTAAAAGGAGACCTTAATATCCCTTAGTTTCTGTAAGGACCCCCCTGCCACGGGAGGGTAAGACAAAAGATGTCATGCAAGTTCTTTTCCATAAGCACGTATGACTATGTTCGGAATACATGCCTACATTATATCAACGATCTGGAGCTAGTTCTGTGTCACCCTAGGTTATGACTGTTACATGATGAACCGCATCCGGCATAATTCTCCATCACCGATCCATTGCCTACGAGCTTTCCATATATTGTGCTTCGCTTATTTACTTTTCCGTTGCTATTGCTATCATCACTACAAAATACCAAAAACATTGCTTTTACTATTGTTACCTGTTGTTACCATTATCACTACTATCATATTACTTTGCTACTAAATACTTTGATGCAGATATTAAGTTTCCAGGTGTGGTTGAATTGACAACTTAGCTGCTAATACTAGATAATATTCTTTGGCTCCCCTTGTGTCGAATCAATAAATTTGGGTTGAATACTCTACCCTCAAAAACTGTTGCGATCCCCTATACTTGTGGGTTATCAGTCAGCATCACTGTTTGTCCTTGGTTTCGATGCCGGATGAGACACCCAGCTCTCCTCGACTGACTCTTGAGAAGACATCTCGCTCTAATCTGCAGAAGTAACAGCTCGAAACAAAAAACAGAGGATATTTGCATGATACGGGAGTCAAAACCTCCGGGAGATTATATAATGATTTTTTACCGACCAAAATACGTGTCTTGTACGAAAACAGAGTCCGGAGAGCACACAAGATGCCCACGAGGTAGGGGGCGCGCCCAGTAGGGTAGGGCGCGCCCTCCACCCTCGTGGAGGCCTCGTGTCCTTCCCGGACTGCGTCTTATTTTTTTCTAAATATTCCAAAACGGAGAAATATTGCCTTAAAAACTGTTTTGGAGTCGGTTTACTTACCGTACCACATACCTACTCCTTTTCGGAGTCTGAAACGGTCCGGAAAGTGTCCTTTATGTATTCCTCCGGGGTTACGGTTTCAATAACATTGGTTTCAACATTTTTGGGATTACCTGAGATATAATGTTTGATCCTTTGGACGTTCACCACCTTCAGATTTGTGCCTTTGAAGTTGTTGATTTTTATGGCACCGAAACGATAGACCTCCTAGATAACGTAAGGACCTTCCTATTTAGAGAGAAGTTTTCCTGCAAAAAATCTTAATCGAGAGTTGTGTAGCAATACATAGTCACCTACATTAAACTCACGCTTTTGTATCCTTTTGTCATGCCATCTTTTAAACTTTTCTTTAGATAACTTGGCATTCTCACAGGCTTGGGTTCTCCATTCATCAAGTGAACTAATATCAAATAACCTCTTCTCATTGGCAAGTTTAAAATCATAGTTGAGTTCTTTAATAGCCCAATATGCCTTGTGTTCTAATTCGAGAGGTAAGTGACATGCTTTTCCATAGACCATTTTATACGGAGACATACCCATAGGATTTTTATATGCAGTTCTATAGGCCCATAATGCATCATCAAGTTTCTTGGACCAATTCTTTCTAGATCTATTAAAAGTCTTTTGGAAAATTAATTTGAGTTCTCTATTACTCAATTCTACTTGACCACTCGACTGTGGGTGATAAGGGGATGCAATTCTATGATTAACATCATATTTAGCAAGCATTTTACGGAAAGCACCATGAATAAAATGTGAACCACCATCGGTCATTAAATATCTAGGGACTCCAAACCTTGGAAAAATAACTTCTTTAAGCATTTTAATAGAAGTGTTATGATCAGCACTACTAGTTGGAATAGCTTCTACCCACTTAGTAATCAACATCAACTAAAATATGAGTATATCCATTAGAGGAAGGAAAGGGTCCCATATAGTCAAAGCCCCAAACATCAAATGGTTCAATAACAAGTGAATAGTTCATAGGCATTTCTTGATGTCTACTAATATTACCAATTCTTTGACATTCATCACAAGATATGACAAACTTACGGGCATCCTTGAATAGAGTAGGCCAATAAAAACTAGATTGCAATACCTTATGTGCAGTCCTATCTCCAGCATGGTGTCCTCCATAAGCTTCGGAGTGACACTTGCGTAGGATCTGTTCCTATTCATGCTCAGGTACATAACGTCTAATAATACCATCTACTCCTTCTTTATAAAGATGTGGGTCATCCCAAAATAATGCCTCAAATCATAGAAGAACTTTTTCTTTTGCTGGTATGTGAAACTAGGTTGTATAAATTTAGCAACAATGTAATTAGCATAGTCAGCATACCATCGAGTATTATGGGAAGCATTTATAACATTTAATTGCTCATCAGGAAAGCTATCATCAATAGGTAGTGGGTCATCAAGCACATTTTCTAACCTAGACAGGTTGTCTGCAACGGGGTTCTCAGCTCCCTTTCTATCAACAATATGCAAATCAAATTCTTGCAGCAAGAGAACCCATCTAATAAGTCTAGGTTTAGCATCTTTCTTTTCCATAAGATATTTAATAGCAGCATGATCAATGTGAATAGTTACTTTAGAATCAATAATATAAGGTCTAAACTTATCACAGGCAAATACAACTGCTAAGAATTCCTTTTCAGTAGTAGCATAATTTCTCTGAGCATTGTCTAGAGTTTTACTAGCATATTGAATAACATTTAGTTTCTTATCAACTCGCCGCCCTAGGACAACACCTACAGCATAATCACTAGCATCACACATAATTTCAAAGGGTAAATTCCAATCAGGTGGCTGAACAATAGGTGTAGAGATCAATGCTTTCTTAAGTATTTCAAATGCTTCTACACAATCATCATCAAAGACAAATGGTATATCTTTTTGTAATAAATTAGTCAGAGGCCGAGAGATTTTTGAAAAGTCCTTAATGAACCTCCTATAAAAACCGGCATGACCAAGGAAACTTCTTATACCTTTGATGTCCTTGGGACATGGCATCTTTTCAATAGCATCAACCTTGGCTTTATCAACTTCAATACCTCTTTCAGAAACTTTATGCCCCAAGACAATACCTTCATTAACCATAAAGTGGCACTTTTACCAATTCAAGACAAGATTAGTTTCTTCACATCTCTGCAAAACTCGATCAAGGTTGCTTAACAAATCATCAAAAGAAGATCCATAGACGGAGAAATCGTCCGTGAAAACCTCACAAATCTTTTCACAAAAGTCAGAGAATATAGCCATCATGCATCTTTGAAAGGTAGTAGGTCCATTACATAAACCAAAAGGCATACGTCTATAAGCAAAAGTACCAAAAGGGCAAGTAAAAGTAGTCTTTGTTTGATCCTTAGCTGACACAGGTATTTGAGAGAAACCAGAATAACCATCTAGAAAGCAAAAATGTGTATGTTTAGATAATATCTCTAGCATTTGATCTATAAAAGGTAAGGGGTAATGATCCTTTTTAGTAGCCTTATTTAATTTGCGGAAATCAATTACCATCATATAACCGGTAATAATTCTTTGAGGGGTCAATTCATCTTTATCATAAGGAACGACAGTAATACCTCCTTTCTTAGGGACACAATGGACAAGACTTACCCACAGACTATTAGCAACAGGATATATTATACCTGCCTCAAGGAGCTTTAGTATCTCCCTTCTTACCACTTCTTTCATTTTAGGATTCAGCCGTTGTTGATGATCACAAACTGGTTTAGCATCTTCTTCCAAATTAATTTTATGTTGACATAGAGTGGGACTAATGCCCTTAAGATCATCAAGAGTATACCCAATAGCAGCACGATGCTTCTTCAGAGTTTTCAATAATCTCTCTTCTTCATGTTCTGAAAGGTTAGCACTAATAATAACATGATATATCTTTTTCTCATCAAGATAAGCATATTTAAGAGTATCGGGCAACGGTTTAAGCTCAAACACGGGATCACCCTTGGGTGGAGGAGGATCCCCTAGAATTTCAACAGGAAAATTGTGTTTTAGAATAGGTTCCTGTTTGAAGAATACTTCATTTATTTCTCTTCTTTCATTCATAAACATATCATTTTCATTGTCTAGCAAATATTGTTCTAAAGGATCACTAGGAGGTACGACAATAGAAGCAAGACCAATAATTTCATCCTTACTAGGTAATTCTTCTTCACGGTGTTGTCTACTAAATTTAGAGAAATTAAATTCATGAGTCATAGCATCTAAACCAATAGTAACAACATCCCTTTTGCAATCTATGGTAGCATTAATAGTATTTAAGAAGGGTCTACCAAATATAATGGGACAAAAGCTATCTTGTGGGGAACCAAGAACAAGAAAATCAGCAGGATATTTAGTTTTCCCACACAAGACTTCAACATCTCTAACAATTCCCATTGGTGAAATAGTATCTCTATTGGCAAGTTTAATTGTGACATTAATATCTTCTATCTCAGCAGGTGTAATATCATGCATAATTTCTTTGTATAAGGAATAAGGTATTGCGCTAGCACTAGCACCCATATCACATAAACCATGATAACAATGATCTCCTATTTTAACAGAAATAACAGGCATGCCTACCACAGGTCTGTTTTTATCTTTATCACAAGGTTTAGCTATTCTAGCAGTCTCATCAAGGAAATGAATAACATGCCCATCAATATTATTAGACAAGAGATCTTTAACAATAGAAATATCAGGTTCAACTTTAGTTTTCTCATGAGGTGTATAAGTTTTAATATTGCTTTTACGAACCACAATTGAAGCTTTAGCATGATCCTTTATCCTAACAGGAAAAGGTGGTTTCTCAACATAAGAAGTAGGAACAATAGGATCATTATAAGTGACAATCTTTTCTTCAACTTTAATAGGTGCATCTACTTTTACTTCTATGGGAGGATGAGATTTAAACCACTTCTCCTTGGGGAGATCAACATGAGTAGCAAAAGATTCACAGAAAGAAGCTACTATCTCAGAGTCAAGTCCATATTTAGTGCTAAATTGACGGAAAACATGGTATCCATAAAAGATTTAACACAATCAAACTTAGGTGTCATACCTGACTCCTTACCTTTGTCAAGGTCCCAATCTTCAGTGTTGCGTTGACTTCTTTCCAATAAATCCCATTTGAATTCAATAGTCTTCATCATAAAAGATCCAACATAAGAAGTATCAAGCATGGTGCGATTGTTATCAAAAAGCTGAGCATAAAAAATTTGAATAATCATTTTTCTTGAGAGCTCATGATTGGGGCATGAATATAACATTGATTTAAGCCTCCCCCAAGCTTGAGCGATGCATTCTCCTTTGCGAGGCCAAAAATTATATATATAATTGCGATCACGATGAACAAGATGCATAGGATAAAACTTCTGATGAAATTCCAATTTCAATCGTTTGTAATCCCAAGACCCCATATCATCACATAGCCTATACCATGTCGATGCATCTCCCTTCAAAGATAAAGGGAAGACCTTCTTCTTAACAACATCTCCGGGTACACCTGCAAGCTTAAATAACCCACAATCTTCATCCACATATATCAGATGCTCATCAGGATGTTTTGTTACATCTCCTAAAATAGGATTAGCTAGCAGTTTTTCTATCATACCCGAAGGAATTTCATAGGGAACATTTTCATTTTCATTTTCAGTAGGTTGAGTAGGTTGAGGAGCAACTCTTTGCTCTACTGGTCGGGGTGAAGATACCCCAAACAAGCCCCTCAGAGGATTACTTTCCATAGTATCAAGTGACAGTAAATTTCAGCACACTATATAAATTTTTCCTTACCAAATTCCACCTACCAAAGGCGCTTCACTCCCTGGCAACGCATAAACTAGGGTTTAAGCTTCTGTCAATCTAGCAACCCATCATCTACTTATTACTTCCCAATGCCTTACTCTAGGCCCAAACAATGGTGAAGTGTCATGTAGTCGACGTTCACATAACACCACTAGAGGAGAGACAACATACATCTCATCAAAATATCAAACGAATACCAAATTCACATGACTACTAATAGCAAGACTTCTTCCATGTCCTCAGGAACAAACGTAACTACTCACAAAGCATAAACATGTTCATAATCAGAGGGGTATTAATATGCATATAGGATCTGAACATATGATCTTCCACCAATTAAACCAACTAGCATCAACTACAAGGGGTAATTAACACTACTAGCAACCTACTAGCACCAATCCCGGACTTGGAGACAAGAATTGGATACAAGAGATGAACTAGGGTTTTGAGAGGAGATGGTGCTGATGAAGATGTTGATGGAGATTGCCCTCTCCTGATGAGAGGAGCGTTGGTGATGACGATGGCAATGATTTCCCCCTCCGGGAGGGAAGTTTCCCCGGCAGAACAGCTCTGCCGGAGCCCTAGATTGGATGCGCCAAGGTTCCGCCTCGTGGCGGCGGAGTTTCGTCCAAGAAGATTGCTTATTATTTTTTTCCCATCGAAAGACCTCATATAGCAGAAGATGGCCACCGGAGGGCCACCAGGAGGCCCACGAGGTAGGGGGCGCGCCACCCACCCTCGTGGGCAGGGTGTGGCCCCCCTGGTGAACTTCTTCCGCTGAGTATTTTTATATATTCTGAAAACGTCTTCCGTGAAGTTTCAAGACTTTTGGAGCTGTGCATAATAGGTCTCTAATATTTGCTCCTTTTCCAGCCCAGAATCCCAACTACCGGCATTCTCCCTCTTTATGAAAACCTTGTAAAATAAGAGAGAATAGGCATAAGTATTGTGACATAATGTGTAATAACAGCCCATAATGCAATAAATATCGATATAAAAGCATGATGCAAAATGGATCGACAAAACCTTGTAGTTGCATCATATACAACTCTTCTTCCAGAAATCCATTCAGGAATGTAGTTTTGACATCCATTTGCCAAATTTCATAATCATAAAATGCGGCAATTGCTAACATGATTCGGACAGACTTGAGCATCGCTACGGGTGAGAAAGTCTCATCGTAGTCAACCCCTTGAACTTGTCGAAAACCTTTCGCAACAAGTCAAGCTTTGTAGACAGTAACATTACTGTCAGCGTCAGTCTTCTTCTTGAAGATCCATCTATTCTCTATGGCTTACCGATCATCGGGCAAGTCAACCAAAGTCCACACTTTGTTCTCATACATGGATCCCATCTCAGATTTCATGGCCTCAAGCCATTTTGCGGAATCTGGGCTCACCATCGCTTCTTCATAGTTCTTAGGTTCACCTTGTTCAAGTAACATGACCTCCAGAATAGTATTACCGTACCACTCTGGTGCGGAGCTTACTCTGGTTGACCTACGAGGTTCGGTAGTCACTTGATCTGAAGTTTCATGATCAACATCATTAGCTTCCTCACTAATTGGTGTAGGTGTCACAGGAACCAGTTTATGTGATGAACTACTTTCCAATAAGGGAGCAGGTACAATTACCTCATCAAGTTCTACTTTCCTCCCACTCACTTCTTTCGAGAGAAACTCCTTCTCTAGAAAGGATCCATTCTTAGCAACAAATGTCTTGCCTTCGGATCTGTGATAGAATGTGTACCCAACAGTTTCCTTTGGGTATCCTATGAAGACACATTTCTCCGATTTGGGTTCGAGCTTATCAGGTTGAATCTTTTTCACATAAGCATCGCAACCCCAAACTTTAAGAAATGACAACTTTGGTTTCTTGCCAAACCACAGTTCATAAGGCGTCGTCTCAACGGATTTCGATGGTGCCCGATTTAACGTGAATGCAGCCGTCTCTAAAGCATAACCCCAAAACAATAGCAGTAAATCAGTAAGAAACATCATAGATCGCACCATATCTAGTAAAGTATGATTACGACGTTCGGACACACCATTACGCTGTGGTGTTCCGAGTGGCGTGAGTTGCGAAACTATTCCGCATTGTTTCAAATGAAGACCAAACTCGTAACTCAAATATTCTCCTCCACGATCAGATCATAGAAACTTTATTTTCTTGTTACAATGGTTTTCCACTTCACTCTGAAATCCTTTGAACTTTTCAAATGTTTCATTACGTAGATATACCCATATCTGCTCAAAACATCTATGAAGGTGAGAAAATAACGATACCCGCCATGAGCCTCAATATTCATTGGACCACATACATCAGTATGTATGATCTCCAACAAATCTATTGCTCGCTCCATTGTTCCTGAGATTGGCGTTTTAGTCCTCTTGCCCATGAGGCATGGTTCGCAAGTACCAAGTGATTCATAATCAAGTGATTCCAAAAGTCCATCAGCATGGAGTTTCTTCATGCGCTTTACACCAATATGACCCAAACGATAGTGCCACAAATAAGTTGCACTATCATTATCACCTCTGCATCTTTTTACTTCAATATTATGAATATGTGTATCACTACTATCGAGATTTAATAAAAATATACCACTCTTCAAGGGTGCATGACCATAAAAGATATTACTCATATAAGTAGAACAACCATTATTCTCGGATTTAAATGAATAACCGTATCACATTAAACAAGATCCAGATATAATGTTCATGCTCAACGCTGGCACCAAATAAAAATTATTCAGGTCTAAAACTAATCCCGAAGGTAGATGTAGAGGTAGTGTGCGGACTGCGATCACATCGACTTTGGAACCATTTCCCACGCGCATCGTCACCTCATCCTTAGCCAATCTTCGCTTAATCCGTAGTCCTTGTTTCGAGTTGCAAACATTAGCAACATAACCAGTATCAAATACCTAGGTGCTACTGCGAGCATTAGTAAGGTACACATCAATAACATGTATATCACATATACCTTTGTTCACCTTGCCATCCTTCTTATCCACCAACTACTTGGGGCAGTTCCTCTTCCAGTGACCAGTCTGTTTGCAGTAGAAGCACTCAGTCTCAGGCTTAGGTCTAGACTTGGGTTTCTTCTCTTGAGCAGCAACTTGTTTGTTGTTCTTCTTGAAGTTGCCCTTCTTCTTCCCTTTACCCTTTTTCTTGAAACTAGTGGTCTTATTGACCATCAACACTTGATGCTCCTTCTTGATTTCTACCTCCGCATCCTTTAGCATTGCGAAGAGCTCGGGAATTGTCTTATCCATCCCTTGCATATTATAGTTCATCACAAAGCTCTTGTAGCTTGGTGGCAGTGATTGAAGAATTCTGTCAATGACACTTTCATCTGGAAGATTAACTCCTAGTTGAATCAAGTGATTATTATACCCAGACATTTTGAGTATATGTTCACTGAAAGAACTATTCTCCTCCATCTTGCAGCTGTAGAACATATTGGAGACTTCATATCTCTCAATCCGGGCATTTGCTTGAAATATTAACTTCAACTCCTGGAACATCTCATATGCTCCATGACGTTCAAAACGTCGTTGAAGTCCCGGCTCTAAGCCATAAAGCATGGCACATTGAACTATCGAGTAGTCATCAGCTTTGCTCTGCCAGACGTTCTTAACATCGTCAGGTGCATTTACAGCAGGCCTGGCACCCAGCGGTGCTTCCAAGTCATAATTCTTCTGTGCAGCAATGAGGATAATCCTCAAGTTACGGACCCAGTCCGTGTAATTGCTACCATCATCTTTCAACTTTTCTTTCTCAAGGAACGCACTAAAATTCAATAGAACAACAGCACAGGCCATCTATCTACAACAACATAGACAAGCAAAATACTATCAGGTACTAAGTTCATGATAAATTAAAGTTAAATTAATCATATTACTTAAGAACTTCCACCTAGATAGACATCCCTCCAATCATCTAAGTGATCACGTGATCCATCTCAACTAAACCATGTCTGATCATCACGTGAGATGGAGTAGTTTTCAATGGTGAACATCACTATGTTGATCATATCTACTATATGATTCACGCTCGACCTTTCGGTCTCAGTGTTCCGAGGCCATATCTACATATGCTAGGCTGCAAAAACAAGTTAGACGTCCTCTACTTTGTTGTTGCAAGTTTTACGTGGCTGCTACGGGCTGAGAAAGAACCGTTCTTACCTACGCATCAAAACCACAACGATAGTTCGTCAAGTTAGTGTTGTTTTAACCTTCTCAAGGACCGGGCGTAGCCACACTCGGTTCAACTAAAGTTGGAGAAACTGACACCCGCTAGCCACCTATGTGCAAAGCATGTCGGTAGAACCAGTCTTGCATAAGCGTACGTGTAATGTCGGTCCGGGCTGCTTCATCCAACAATACCGCCGAACCAAAGTATGACATGCTGGTAGGCAGTATGACTTGTATCGCCCACAACTCACTTGTGTTCTACTCGTGCATATAACATCTACGCATAAACTAGGCTCGGATGCCACTGTTGGGGAACGTAGTAATTTCAAAAAAATTCCTACGCACACGCAAGATCATCGTGATGCATAGAAACGAGAGGGGAGAGTGTCGTCCATGCACCCTCGTAGACCGTTAAGCAGAAGCGTTATGACAACGCGGTTGATGTAGCCGTACGTCTTCACGATCGACCGATCCTCAGTACCGAACATACGACACCTCTGCGTTCAGCACACATTCAACTCGGTGATGTCCCGCGAACTCACGATCCAGTAGAGCTCGAGGGAGAGTTTCGTCAACACGACGGCGTGATGACGATGTTGATGAAGCTACCGTCGCAGGGCTTCGCCTAAGCACCGCTACAATATGACCGAGGTGGATTATGGTGGAGGAGGGCACCGCACACGGCTAAAAGATCAATGATCAATTGTTGTGTCTATGGGGTGCCCCTGCCCCCCTATATAAAGGAGCTAGGGAGGAGGTGGGCGGCCAGGAGGAGGGCGCGCCAAGGGGGGAGTCCTACTCCCACCGGGAGTAGGACTCCTCTTTTCCTAGTAGGAATAGGAGAAGGAAAGGAAGGGAGAGAGGAAGAGAAGGAAAAAGGGGGGCGCAGCCCCCCCTCCTTGTCCAATTCGGACTAGAGGGGGAGGGGGCGCGTGGCTGCCCTGGCCGCCCCTCCTCTTACCCCACTAGGGCCCATGAGGCCCAATTAACTCCCCGGGGGGTTCCGGTAACCCTTCGGTACTCCAGTATATGTCCGAAACCTTCCGGAACTTTTCAGGTGTCCGAACATAGTCGTCTAATATATCGATCTTTACATCTCAACCATTTCGAGACTCCTAGTCATGTCCGTGATCACATCCGGGACTCCAAACTACCGTCGGTACATCAAAACACAAAAACTCATAATACCAATCGTCACAGAACTTTAAGCGTGTGGACCCTACGGGTTTGAGAACTATGTAGACATGACCGGGAAACGTCTCCGGTCAATAACCAATAGCGGTACCTGCATGCTCATATTGGCTCCTACATATTCTACGAAGATCTTTATCGGTCAAACTGCATAACGACATATGTTGTTCCCTTTGTCATCGATATGTTACTTGCCCGAGATTCTATCGTCGGTATCTCAATACCTAGCTCAATCTCGTTACTGGCAAGTCTCTTTACTCGTTCCGTAATGCATTATCCCACAACTAACTCATTAGTCACATTGCTTACAAGGCTTATAGTGATGTGCATTACCGAGAGGGCCCAGAGATACCTCTCCGACAATCGGAGTGACAAATCCTAATCTCGATCTATGCCAACTCAACAAGTACCATAGGAGACACCTGTAGAGCACCTTTATAATCACCCAGTTACGTTGTGACGTTTGGTAGCACACAAAGTGTTCCTCCGGTAATCGGGAGTTGCATAATCTCATAGTCATAGGAACATGTATAAGTCATGAAGAAAGCAATAGCAGTAAACTAAACGATCAAGTGCTAAGCTAACAGAAATGGGTCAAGTCAATCACATCATTCTCCTAATGATGTGATCCCATTAATCAAATGACAACTCATGCATATGGCTAGGAAACTCAACCATCTTTGATCAACGAGCTAGCCAAGTAGAGGCATACTAGTGACACTATGTTTGTCTATATATTCACACATGTATTATGTTTCCGGTTAATACAATTCTAGCATGAATAATAAACATTTATCATGATATGAGGAAATAAATAATAACTTTATTATTGCCTCTAGGGCATATTTCCTTCACAACATGCCCTGCAAAAACAAGTTAGACGTCCTCTACTTTGTTGTTGCAAGTTTTACGTGGCTGCTACGGGCTGAGAAAGAACCGTTCTTACCTACGCATCAAAACCACAACGATAGTTCGTCAAGTTAGTGTTGTTTTAACCTTCTCAAGGACCGGGCGTAGCCACACTCGGTTCAACTAAAGTTGGAGAAACTGACACCCGCTAGCCACCTATGTGCAAAGCATGTCGGTAGAACCAGTCTTGCATAAGCGTACGTGTAATGTCGGTCCAGGCTGCTTCATCCAACAATACCGCCGAACCAAAGTATGACATGCTGGTAGGCAGTATGACTTGTATCGCCCACAACTCACTTGTGTTCTACTCGTGCATATAACATCTACGCATAAACTAGGCTCGGATGCCACTGTTGGGGAACGTAGTAATTTCAAAAAAATTCCTACGCACACGCAAGATCATCGTGATGCATAGAAACGAGAGGGGAGAGTGTCGTCCATGCACCCTCGTAGACCGTTAAGCAGAAGCGTTATGACAACGCGGTTGATGTAGCCGTACGTCTTCACGATCGACCGATCCTCAGTACCGAACATACGACACCTCTGCGTTCAGCACACATTCAACTCGGTGATGTCCCGCGAACTCACGATCCAGTAGAGCTCGAGGGAGAGTTTCGTCAACACGACGGCGTGATGACGATGTTGATGAAGCTACCGTCGCAGGGCTTCGCCTAAGCACCGCTACAATATGACCGAGGTGGATTATGGTGGAGGAGGGCACCGCACACGGCTAAAAGATCAATGATCAATTGTTGTGTCTATGGGGTGCCCCTGCCCCCCTATATAAAGGAGCTAGGGAGGAGGTGGGCGGCCAGGAGGAGGGCGCGCCAAGGGGGGAGTCCTACTCCCACCGGGAGTAGGACTCCTCTTTTCCTAGTAGGAATAGGAGAAGGAAAGGAAGGGAGAGAGGAAGAGAAGGAAAAAGGGGGGCGCAGCCCCCCCTCCTTGTCCAATTCGGACTAGAGGGGGAGGGGGCGCGTGGCTGCCCTGGCCGCCCCTCCTCTTACCCCACTAGGGCCCATGAGGCCCAATTAACTCCCCGGGGGGTTCCGGTAACCCTTCGGTACTCCAGTATATGTCCGAAACCTTCCGGAACTTTTCCGGTGTCCGAACATAGTCGTCTAATATATCGATCTTTACATCTCAACCATTTCGAGACTCCTAGTCATGTCCGTGATCACATCCGGGACTCCAAACTACCGTCGGTACATCAAAACACAAAAACTCATAATACCAATCGTCACAGAACTTTAAGCGTGTGGACCCTACGGGTTTGAGAACTATGTAGACATGACCGGGAAACGTCTCCGGTCAATAACCAATAGCGGTACCTGCATGCTCATATTGGCTCCTACATATTCTACGAAGATCTTTATCGGTCAAACTGCATAACGACATATGTTGTTCCCTTTGTCATCGATATGTTACTTGCCCGAGATTCTATCGTCGGTATCTCAATACCTAGCTCAATCTCGTTACTGGCAAGTCTCTTTACTCGTTCCGTAATGCATTATCCCACAACTAACTCATTAGTCACATTGCTTACAAGGCTTATAGTGATGTGCATTACCGAGAGGGCCCAGAGATACCTCTCCGACAATCGGAGTGACAAATCCTAATCTCGATCTATGCCAACTCAACAAGTACCATAGGAGACACCTGTAGAGCACCTTTATAATCACCCAGTTACGTTGTGACGTTTGGTAGCACACAAAGTGTTCCTCCGGTAATCGGGAGTTGCATAATCTCATAGTCATAGGAACATGTATAAGTCATGAAGAAAGCAATAGCAGTAAACTAAACGATCAAGTGCTAAGCTAACAGAAATGGGTCAAGTCAATCACATCATTCTCCTAATGATGTGATCCCATTAATCAAATGACAACTCATGCATATGGCTAGGAAACTCAACCATCTTTGATCAACGAGCTAGCCAAGTAGAGGCATACTAGTGACACTATGTTTGTCTATATATTCACACATGTATTATGTTTCCGGTTAATACAATTCTAGCATGAATAATAAACATTTATCATGATATGAGGAAATAAATAATAACTTTATTATTGCCTCTAGGGCATATTTCCTTCACAAACCGCATAACAACATACGTTGTTCCCTTTGTCATCGGTATGTTACTTGCCCGAGATTCGATCGTCGGTATCATCATACCTAGTTCAATCTCGTTACCGGCAAGTCTCTTTACTCGTTCCATAATGCATCATCCCATAACTAACTCATTAGTCACATTGCTTGCAAGGCTTATAGTGATAAGCATTACCGAGAGGGCCAAGAGATACCTCTCCGATACACAGAGTGACAAATCCTAATCTCGATCTATGCCAACTCAACGAACACCATCGAAGACACCTGTAGAGCATATTTATAGTCACCTAGTTACGTTGTGACGTTTGATAGCACACAAGGTGTTCCTCTGGTATTCGGGAGTTGCATAATCTCATAGTCCGAGGAACATGTATAAGTCATGATGAAAGCAATAGCAATAAAACTAAACGATCATTAATGCTATGCTAAAGGATGGGTCTTGTCCATCACATCATTCTCTAATGATGTGATCCCGTTCATCAAATGACAACACATGTCCATGTCTAGGAAACTTAACCATCTTTGATTAACGAGCTAGTCAAGTAGAGGCATACTAGGGACACTCTGTATGTCTATGTACTCACACATGTACTAAGTTTCCGGTTAATACAATTCTAGCATGAATAATAAACATTTATCATGATATAAGGAAATATAAATAACAACTTTATTATTGCCTCTAGGGCATATTTCCTTCATGAACTTCAAGGGCTAATTGAATTGCACAGGTCTCCTCGAAGACAAGATACTTGGAAATGACATGAAGCAAAAAAATACTCATCAATGAAGATGTATCACAGACTACAAATAGACTAAGGCACAAAATCTTATTTTGGTTGCTCATGCATGATAGAGTCAATACTAGAAACCTACTAAGAAGGAAGAATTTTCATCTAGATTTTTATGAATGTGTTTTCTACAATGAATATGTTGAGGAAACTACAAGATATCTCTTCTAGGATTGTTACTTTTGACAAGATTGTTGGAAGAGTATTATTCCAAAAAAGAAGACTAGGAATATATATACTTTTGATGGCATTCTCATTGCCATCAATTGCTCCCCCAAAAATGGCTATGGATGTCATCATTCAAGGATGTTGGAATTGGATACAAAGAATGGGAAGATCTTTAGATATGAAGTCCAAACTATTAACTGTTGGAGATTCAAATTAAATGAAGATCTCATATTAGAGAAGAATGGAATAAAAGCAAGGCATTTGAACCGTTTGAAAGAATGGATTGGTGCACATATGTGATGTTTGGACGATTATTCTCAAGTACCTTTAGTTGATCACATGTTTCCACGAGCTGGAATTGGTTGAGAGGGCGATAGACTTTTAATTTTACCTTTTGTTTCATAAGTATTGTACTTTTTTGGTGGTTTATTTAATGAAAATACCATAAAAAGAGTACAATATTCATGAAACAAAATGTAAAACTAAAGATCTATCACCCTCTACCCAATTCTAGCTCATGGAAACATGTCTATGGTTTACTGTTAAAAGAGTCACTACATCGACTAGTATTATAGTAGTAACCAAGAAACTGGGAAATGCTTTCAAAAATCATAGAAAAGGAATAACACACCAAAGCTTACGAAAATTTGTGTTGATGGTTGTTTAGGGTGTAAAAAAATCGTTTTTTGAAGATATATCATTTTCACTTCAAAAGTGTGGTCATTTTATTTTCCATGCAAAAAAAACTAAATAAACACTCATAAATCATACTCCCTCAGTTCTTAAATATAAGTCTTTTTAGACGTTTCAATATTGACTGCATACAGATGTAATATAGGGTGTAGATTTTGCTCATTTTGCTCTATATGTAGTCCATATCGGAATCTCTAGAAAGACTTATATTTAATCAACAATGTTATATTCCTCTCGGGCACGCGACTAGAAACCCTAGCTGCCGCCAGGAGAGTCTCTCCGCCTCGTTCCTCCGGCGTCTCCCCTCCGCCGGCGACCTCGGTTGTCGGTGATGAGGGGGGTCGCCGGATCTACGCATGTGGATGTAGCTTTAGGTTAGACCCTAGTAGCTTTGGTTTTTCGGCCATTCATCGTCTCCACTTCGAAGGCGGTGATGGCGGCACTGAATAAAGAAGGTTCAGATCTGTCCCCAACGAGGCAATCGATCCTATGGTTGGGGATGGATTTGGAATCAGTCTGTTCAAGCAAGGATTGTGTGTCGGCGGCGTCATCCTCGTGGTGGAATTGTGTCCTCGGGCTCCATCATTGCGACGACGTTTGCTCCAACGCTGGTGTGGAGCTTGGGAGGTAGTCCAGGAGCGGATGTAGACTGTGGTCTGCATCAACGACATCTGGAAGACGGAGCGTGTGCTGGGTTCATGGTTAATGGATGGCAGGTATGGTTTCCTCCTTCGACGTCTTAGTCATGATGGGAGGCTAGATATGGAGTTCGATGGTGTGTCCGGCGTGTTGGCCCGGTCTGATTCGTTCAACGGCAATGGCTTCACTTTTGCTGAGCCACCTTGGAGGTCGGCAAAACTGCTTATCAGCGATGGAGCCGCGTCGAGCTCGAGTGTGGACGTGATGCGTCATTTTTTTCCTTTGGTGGTTGTTGTGGTGGTGTCGGAGGCAGGTGACGGGCGTTGGTGTTAAACTCAGCGATGTTCTGCTATCTTTTCTTTTGTCATGTCGGTCTTTACGCGACTTGTACTTTGTTTTTTAAATATGAATAAGACACATATTACCATGAAAAAAAGACTTATATTTAGGAACAGAGGAAGTAGAAAATAGTTACCGCACCCAAAAATATACGCCTTATTTTTGTTTGAAATTAGGGCATAAAACAATTTCATCATTTTAGTTAGCTTCTGGGTATGCCATCAAGTTCTATCTGGGTCCGGATTTATCACTCATGTTAGTTGACTGGGCTTTTTTTTTGAAAGACCCGGTTAGAGCCGGCTTCATTTATTTAGGAGAAAGCATACGGGAAAAACAAGGGGAATCAAGTGATCATGGTCCACAGGAGCAGCGTGCAAGCTACAAAAAGAAAAAGAAACGGGAAGGAAAAAAAGAGGACCCGACTGCCTTCAAAACTGGCTATCTCGCAGTGGCGTCCCCGAACGGGGCCTCAATGCATGTCGCTCCGGCTAGTCTCCATTGCGCAAGGTCCAGCTTGATAGCCTGGAGGACGTCGTCTGGCCGTGGCATTTTTCTCTGAAAACGCATGCATTCCTCTCCCTCCAGATGTGCCAAGCGATCATAAGCAGCATGGTTTTAAGCCCACGCCTCTCGCCGGTTGGAGTGTGCCTGATCATCTCCAGGCAGTGTTGCAGAGAGCTGTGAGCAGGCAGCTTGACAAGTCCCAACGCCTCGCAGCCCTTCCAGGTCGAAGCAGATCTCCAAATCGTCCTGGAGAAGGGGCATTCCCACATCAGGTGCAGTGCGGATTCCAAGCTCCTCATGCATAAACTGCAGAAATATCCATTTGGCTATCCCCTCCTCTGCAGCCTGTCGTTACACCAGAGCCTGTTATTGTGGAGTAACAAGGCGAACATCTTGACAGTCCCCGGCGCCCAACATTTCCAAACAACGCTGCTATGGCTCGTGCTCGGCTTGTCCTTGAATTGCATCTTGTACGCTGCCCGGGCAGAGTAAGCCACGCCTCCTCCTGGTGTCCATGCAAGTTGATCAGCTACTTGGCTGTCGAGGGTGATCCCTGCTTGCTGGAGCCGCCACCAAAGGCGCAAGAAATCGACAGCGATGGATGCCGTGTCGCCGTGGCGAAGATCCTTGATCCACTGCTCATTGTCGAGCGCAGCAGCCACCGTTCGGTTTTTGCGCCGTGAATGCTTGAACAGGCTTGGGAAGGATGCACTCAGCGGGGCACCATCGAGCCAGGGGCACGTCCAAAACCCTGTCTTTTGGCCGTCGCCGATTGTGATCGTTGTTGCACTGGCGAACACCTCTCTGTCCGGCTTGTCGCATGGCAAGGGGAAGGCCGCCCAGGGCCTCACCGGTTGCTGCCAGGATATCCACAACCAGCGCAACCGGAGAGCGGATCCAAACCGATGCAGATCAGGGATCCCCAGCCCGCCCTTCTCCACCGGAGAGCACACCGCGCTCCAAGCCACTTTGCACTTTCCGCCGGTCAGCGCATCATCTTGAGCCCACAGGAAACAACGCCGTGCCTTGTCGATCTCCTTCAGAACCTTCTTCGGCACCTTGAGCACTGTCAAAGCAAAGGTAGGCAGCGCCGATAGCACCGCACGCAGTAGAACGCGTCGACCTGCCAGAGACATCAGTTTGCCCTTCCATCCCGCGAGACGTGACCTTACTCGACCTATGAGGAATTGGAAATGTACCAGCCTCAGCCTTTTAGGGGATATTGGCAGTCCCAAGTAGGTTGTGGGGAAGCTAGCAATCGATCCCCCAAACCCTTGCAAAACCTCTGTCAGCAGCTGGCCATCGCAGTTCATCGGGATAACTGAAGACTTTGCTTGGTTTAACTTCAGTCCCGTCGCCTCTCCAAAAGAATGCAGCAACTCCAACAGGGTATCAACCTCTTCTTTGATTGGGTTGGCGAAGATCACTGCATCGTCGGCATATAGGCTCACCCGCATGCTTGCCCCCCGTCCCGGCAGCGGCGCAATGAGATCTGTTGTTGTGGCCGTGTCCAACAGACGGTACAGAGGATCGATCGCAAGGATGAACAGCAGCGGCGAGAGTGGGTCTCCCTGCCTGAGCCCGCAGGCGTGGAAGAAGCTTGGCCCCGGCGTCCCGTTCAGCAGGCAAGACGAGGTTGCAGTGGAGAGGAGCAGGGCGACCCAATTTCTCCATCGCTGCGAGAAACCCATGCGTTGCAACAGCTCGATCAGGTATGCCCAGGATACAGAGTCGAAAGCTCGAGCGAAATCTAGCTTGAAGAGGAGGGCCTGCTTCTTTTCTCTGTGGAGCATTCTAACACAACCTTGCACATACTGAAAACTGTCATGTATGCATTTTCCTCTCTGAAATGCCGTTTGCGCTGGCGAGATAATTCCATTCAGAGCAGAGGACAGCCTAATTGCGAGCACCTTGGAGATTAGCTTTGCCATGGAGTGAATCAGACTGATGGGCCTGTAGTGGTTGAGCTCTGACGCGCCACTTTTCTTCGGCAGAAGGGCAATGAGCGCAGAGTTTAGCTCGGCTAAGTTGGCCCCAGCCATCTGATAAAACTTGTTAAAAACAGCCATGACCTCCTCCTTTATGATCGGCCAGCACGAGCGATAGAATTGCCCTGTGAAACCGTCCGGGCCCGGGGCCTTCTCCATGGGGGACGCAAGGATCGCCGCCCAGACCTCGGCCATGGTGAACGGGCCGTCCAGCTCCGATGAGGCCACTACCGGGACGTTTAGCATGTCCCAGTTCAGGGTGCAGCTTCTATGTTTGCTTCGTCCCAGAGCTTCAGAGAAGTGATCAAAGATGATCTTCTCCTTCTCGTGGTGATCCACCACCACTCTGTTATTGCTGCTGATTGCATGAATAAAATTCTTCCTTCGGCGTGATTGCATTTTGGCATGGAAGAGTCTCGTGCTGGCATCTCCTGCTCGTAACCAACTCACCCTGGAGGCCTGCCGTTTCCTCGCTCTCTCTATGGCAGCCAGCCCGAGCACTTTTTGCTTCAGAGTTCTCCTCAAGTTTATCTCAGCAGCCGAGAGGGCTCGGTGCTCTTGCGCCATATCAAACTGCAGGATTACTTCGTTTGCTATGTGCAACTGCAGCCTGGCCTTGCCGAACGTTGCCTTGCTCCAAATTCTCAGATCAGTAGCCACTCTTGCCAATCTTCTTTTTATCCTCACAAAAGGGCAGTCATGCGGGACAGGTCGTTGCCAAGCTCTCAAAACTGTTTCATTGAAGTGCGGAAATCTAGGCCAAAAATTCTCGAATCTGAACCGCGCTTTTCTGAAGGGCGTGGAAGCCCTGGCCAGGATCAGCGGGCAATGGTCAGAGAAGGATGTTGATGCCGCCATTAGCATGTAATCTTGATACAGCCGATCCCACGAATCGTTGCAGAAATACTTGTCTATACTGCAGAGTGTAGGATCTTCCCTTTCGTTGCTCCATGTAAACTTCCGGTTTCTGCATTTTAACTCTTTCAGTCCAGCCCAGTCTAGCGCCCTTCTGAATTTGCCCATCATCCTCCTGTTGATGTTGCTGTTGCTCTTGTCGCACGCTTGATAGATCATGTTGAAATCCCCGTTGATCATCTAGGGCTCACCCGCCGGCGGGGCAGCGGCAGCCAGCTCGGTGAGGAAACCATCTTTCTGCGCGTCATCCGTTGGCCCGTAGACCGTGGTAAGCCAGAAGGGCTCGCCCGCAAGCAGGGGCTCTACTCTAACCGTGATGGAGAAACTACCTAGATGATGCGACACTACGTTGACGATTTGCTTGTCCCAGAAGATCGCCGCGCCGCCTCTCGTCCCGTGCGCCGGCAGCACCGTGCACCCTTGAAGATTTGCGCCGCCTACCTCCGTCGCTACACTGGCCGTCCAGACCTCCACCTTGGTTTCCTGCAACGCTAGAACCGCTACGCGGTTTGCCTGAACTATGTCCTTGATGGCTGTGCGCTTCGCCGGGCAGTTCAAGCCTCGGACGTTCCAGGATATGAAAATTTGATCGTTGTCACACATCGATACACCGTGCCATTCTCCATCGATCACACATACTAAGCAAGACGATGCAGTACACCATACAACATGCCGGGGGGCGACGACGGCCACCAACAGGCCCAAAACCCCGTCGTCGTCGATCTCACCACATACCATGAACATTACGCATAAAAACTAGCCATAACTCAAACTGGTTTAAGACCAGCTGCCGACGGAGACTAAACGAAGACCTAACTAACATCTTACGACTGGGCTTTGAGCATCTTATTATCCTAACCTTGCCTCGACTACACCTACCAAACTCTCATCTCTCGTATCATGCATGCACTTGAACAAAATGGGAGACCGCTGAAGTTGGTGAGCTGCTGGTACCAAAGAGCAGAGCAAAAGCAGAGTAAATCCCAGTTTGCTAGGACCATATCGTACGAGATGCAACACCCGAGTCCAAGTTGGCATCTATCAAAGACTCAAAGTCATGCATAACTAGATTTGGAATCCAAATTCCACGCAACATGCACAAGGAGAAACAAAAGAAGAAATGACAAATTATGTACAGTGAATAGTAACCAAATTAAGATTGTGTTTCTCGTTTCTCGACATGTGCATTGAGTTTATATAGATTTTCTTTTTTCAGGGGAAACTTTGATCCAGAATTTTGTGATAGTATCAGTGTCATGGATAGTTTTTCAAGATTTGTACAAAAGTGCACCTAAAGTGTCTACCGCAAAATATGACCTACCGCACAGTTTTTTTCTTCTTAAATATGTAACAACTGCAGATGCTCATATACACGGACATACATGGCATACATCTATCCATATTAACGCGCACACGCACACCCTACGTCCCTACTCCTATAAAGACCTTTCTCAATTTGTTTAGCCTTTGTTTAGCCGTGACCGCAATGTACTAATGTCGGTAGCCGGCAGCCTGGTACATCAACGTACGTTCAATACAAGGAACGTGCTGTTAGGTGCCCAGTGACGTCCATTGATATGTGCAGATCTCTTTTTTTTTTCAAACATATGTGCAGATCTCTTTCCATATGGGCCTGTCATGTGGGACCATCCCATGGAATTGTGTAAATTGGCCAAGTTAGGTAAATTGTGTAGATAGTGATCGTCCGTTAGGTAAAAATATAGTTCTAAACTCAGTACAATTTGAAAGTGAAATGTGCACGTCTATACCGTGTTAAAAAAAAATTAACACGTGACAGAAAAAAAGGTAATCGCCAAATACATACTCCGCAACATCGATTGTATACATATACAGTAGATTAAAGCCCTAGATTCTTTTGCACCGACAAAAAGCCTTCTCTATACGAACAAACACACGCAGTAGCTTTTGCAGCACAAGACAAAAAAATATATTTGCTTTACGAACCCTAGTTGTATAATTAATCAACATTGCACCGACCAATATCTGGGTTAAAGTGCAGATTAGGAGGATAATTAAAAATATAAAACTCAGAAACTTTTTGAGAGAGTGTAAACATATACGTGTCTGAGATTGACAGAGCATCACGTGGTGATGGGCCAAAGTTTAGCAGCGGAACATGAGTATACAGTTAGACAGGAAGATTGCAGAGAATGCAAACCTCACATGGCTTATCATGTCATCAGACTCATGTGTCAGTGTATCACTGGCTCTCAAGTCAAAAAGCACAGAATGTACTATTATGATATGGCTGGAAAATTCGTAATATATTATAGGAGATTACAACACTAGCATCTCCGATAGATGATGTGAAATAGGCCAGGACCACTTTTTACATCACAAGAGGGTAAAAACGCAAGGACCACTTTTTACATCATAAGAGGGCAAGAACGTTGCTCCAATAGATGATGTAGATGCAAATATTTATACTCGAGGATAGACCCTAACGTAAAATAGGCCATCAAAATTTGCATCACTTGATACTCTTGAGCAAATTTTACATCACCATGGAACCACGCGGCTGGAGCAAAATTTGCATCACCAAATGCTTTTACATCACCAAGTGCTCCAACAGATGATGTAAAATAGGGTACCCACAAGATGACAACTGCGATGTATTTTGCAACATCTATTTCACTTCATCTGTTGGAGTTGGAGGTTTTTGGTGATGTAAAAGAGCACTTCTTAACGATGTAGATTTTAGTTGAAGCACAATTTGGTGATCTATTGGAGATGCTCTAAGGTTGTTATCAAGTTTTTATGCATTAGCCAGTTTCACAAAAAGTTTAAGCCGTGAAAGAAATGTAAGCAGCATATTTCCAGCAATTCCAACTACCCATACGTTCTACTTAAGGCGTCAACATGGATGACGCGACTCCAAAAACGTTGATACAAATGGCATGACACCCTTTCAAGAGTGCCAAAATAAATGGTGCATATCCCCAGGGTCAGAAGTGAAAATAAGTATTTTGAGAGGCTAGGAGAATGATGAAGTTGTAAGAAAAAAAATTGGAGGATAAAAAGTACTCCCTTTGATTTGAATTAATTGACGCAGCCTCTATACATTGAGGGAGTATGATAGATTTATCAACCATGGAAAAATTGTAATATTTTATTTGCGAAAAACGGTTGAGCTTTCTCAACTACTCCCTCCGTCCGAAAATACTTGTCATCAAAATGGATAGAAAGGGATGTATCTAAAACTAAAATACGTCTAGATACATCTCCTTTTATTCATTTTGATGACAAGTATTTCCGGACGGAGGGAGTACGTACGATAGATCGGAGACGTTGGATAATCAAATTGATGGGCATTTAGTCTTTGGTAGTGTTTGATCAAGTCCATATTTTCTTTTGTCACTCGTTGCTAGATCCATCTGTTCTTGGAAGGATGTCTACGCCCTTCAAATGGGCTTATTTCCTTTCATTTTGGCCATGACTTGTGAGTTGTGACATGACTTTTGTGATGTATGATGGTTTCGCTTGTGAAATCAAGGATGAAAGCTCCCATTTTGTCAAAAAGAAAGACAACCAGGTTTTTGGTATTTAATTTGAGAGTCTTCCTATATCTATGGACCGATCTTATGGAACAACATGTGGGTTAAAGGAGGAAGGTGCCCACAACGAAATTTAGAGGAGAATTGGTGAGAGGTTAGTGAAAATCGAAGAAAATATGCCCTAGAGGCAATAATAAAGTTATTATTTATTTCCTTATATCATGATAAATGTTTATTATTCATGCTAGAATTGTATTAACCGGAAACATAATACATGTGTGAATACATAGACAAACAGAGTGTCACTAGTATGCCTCTACTTGACTAGCTCGTTAATCAAAGATGGTTATGTTTCCTAACCATGAACAAAGAGTTGTTATTTGATTAACGGGATCACATCATTAGTTGAATGATCAGATTGACATGACCCATTCCATTAGCTTAGCACCCGATCGTTTAGTATGTTGCTATTGCTTTCTTCATGACTTATACATGTTCCTATGACTATGAGATTATGCAACTCCCGCTTGCCGGAGGAACACTTTGGGTGCTACCAAACGTCACAACGTAACTGGGTGATTATAAAGGAGTACTACAGGTGTCTTCAAAGGTAGATGTTGGGTTGGCGTATTTCGAGATTAGGATTTGTCACTCCGATTGTCGGAGAGGTATCTCTGGGCCCTCTCGGTAATGCACATCACATAAGCCTTGCAAGCACTGCACCTAATATGTTAGTTGTGAGATGATGTATTACGGAACGAGTAAAGAGACTTGCCGGTAACGAGATTGAACTAGGTATTGGATACCGACGATCGAATCTCGGGCAAGTAACATACCGATGACAAAGGAAACAACGTATGTTGTTATGCGGTCTGACCGATAAAGATCTTCGTAGAATATGGAGGAGCCAATATGGGCATCCAGGTCCCGCTATTGGTTATTGACCGGAGAAGTGTCTCGGTCATGTCTACATTGTTCTCGAACCGTAGGGTCCGCACGCTTAACGTTATGATGACAGTTATTATGAGTTTATGCATTTTGATGTACCGAAGGTTGTTCGGAGTCCCGGATGTGATCACGGACATGACGAGGACTCTCGAAATGGTTGAGACATAAAAATTGATATATTGGAAGCCTATATTTGGATATCGGAAGTGTTCAGGGTGAAATCAGGATTTTACCGGATTACCGGGAGGTTACCGGAACCCCCCGGGAGCCATATGGGCCTTCATGGGCCTTAGTGCAAAGGAGAAAAGGGGCAGCCCATAGGTGGCCGCGCGCCCCCCTTCCCTTAGTCCTATTAGGACTAGGAGAAGGGGCCGGCCCCCCCTCTCTCTCTTTCCCCCTTTGGGAAACCTAGTCCAACTAGGATTGGGGGGGGGGGGAGTCCTACTCCCGGTGGGAGTAGGACTCCTCCTGCGCCCTCTCCCTGGCCGGCGCACCCCTCCCCCTTGGCTCCTTTATATACAGGGGCAGGGGGCACCTCTAGAAACACAAGTTGATCCTTGGTGATCGTTCCTTAGCCGTGTGCGGTGCCCCCTGCCACCAAATTCTACCTCGATCATATTGTTGCAGTGCTTAGGCGAAGCCCTGCGTCGGTAGTACATCAAGATCGTCACCACTCCGTCGTGCTGACGGAACTCTTCCTCGACGCTTTGCTGGATCGGAGCCCGAGGAGCGTCATCGAGCTGTACGTGTGCCAAGAACTAGGAGGTGCCGGAGTAACGGTGCTTGGATCGGTCGGATCGGGAAGATGTACGACTACTTCCTCTACGTTGTGTGATCGCTTCCGCAGTCGGTCTGCGTTGGTACGTGGACAACAATCTCCCCTCTCGTTGCTATGCATCACCATGATCTTGCGTGTGCGTAGGAAATTTTTTGAAATTACTACGTTCCCCAACAGTGGCATCCGAGCCTAGGTTTTATGGTTTGATGTTATTTGCACGAGTAGAACACAAGTGAGTTGTGGGCGATATAAGTCATACTGCCTACCATCATGTCATACTTTGGTTCAGCGGTATTGTTGGACGAGACGACCCAGACCAACATTACGCGTACGCTTACGCGAGACCGGTTCCCTCGACGTGCTTTGCACATAGATGGCTTGCGGGCGACTGTCTCTCCAACTTTAGTTGAACCGAGTATGGCTACGCCCGGTCCTTGCAAAGGTTAAAATGGAGTCTATTTGACAAACTATCGTTGTGGTTTTGATGCGTAGGTGAGATTGGTTCTTGCTTAAGCCCGTAGCAGCCACGTAAAACTTGCAACAACAAAGTAGAGGGCGTCTAACTTGTTTTTGCAGGGCATGTTGTGATGTGATATGGTCAAGGCATCATGCTATAATTTATTGTATGAGATTATCATGTTTTGTAACCGAGTTATCGGCAACTGGCAGGAGCCATATGGTTGTCGCTTTATTGTATGCAATGCAATCGCGATGTAATGCTTTACTTTATTACTAAGCGGTAGTGATAGTCATGGAAGCATAAAATTGGCGAGACGACAACGATGCTACGATGGAGATCAAGGTGTCGCGCCGGTGACGATGGTGATCATCACGGTGCTTCGGAGATGGAGATCACAAGCACAAGATGATGATGGCCATATCATATGTGACGCCCCCGATTCGATCGTACACTAATCATACACGCAAACGTGTACGATCAAGATCAGGGACTCACGGGAAGATATCACAACACAACTCTACAAATAAAATAAGTCATACAAGCATCATATTACAAGCCAGGGGCCTCGAAGGCTAGAATACAAGAGCTCGATCATAGACGAGTCAGCGGAAGCAACAATATCTGAGTACAGACATAAGTTAAACAAGTTTGCCATAAGATGGCTAGCACAAACTGGGATACAGATCGAAAGAGGCGTAGGCCTCCTGCCTGGGATCCTCCTAAGCTACTCCTGGTCGTCGTCAGCGGGCAGCACGTAGTAGTAGGCACCTCCGGTGTAGTAGGAGTCGTCATCGACGGTGGCGTCTAGCTCCTGGGCTCCAACATCTGGTTGCGACAACCAGGTAGAAGGGATAGAGGGAAAAGAAGGAGAAAGCAACCGTGAGTACTCATCCAAAGTACTCGCAAGCAAGGAGCTACCCTACATATGTATGCATTGGTATCAACTGGGATAAGGCTATTATAAGTGGACTAAACTGCAGAAAGCCGGAATAAGAGGGGGATAGCTAGTCCTTTCGAAGACTACGCTTCTGGCAGCCTCCGTCTTGCAGCATGTAGAAGAGAGTAGACTGAAGTCCTCCAGTAGCATCGCATAGCATAATCCTAACCGATGACCCTCCCCTCGTCGCCCTGTGAGAGAGCGATCACCGGTTGTATCTGGCACTTGGAAGGGTGTGTTTTATTAAGTATCCGGTTCTAGTTGTCATAAGGTCAAAGTACAACTCCGGGTCGTCCTTTTACCGAGGGACACGGCTATTCGAATAGATAAACTTCCCTGCAGGGGTGCACCACATACCTTTTCCTGCCTCTAATGGATATACACATATTTTAGTTGCTGTTGATTATGTTACTAAGTGGGTAGAAGCTATTCCAACTAGTAGTGCTGATCATAACACTTCTATTAAAATGCTTAAAGAAGTTATTTTTCCGAGGTTTCGAGTCCTAGATATTTAATGACTGATGGTGGTTCACATTTTATTCATGGTGCTTTCCGTAAAAATGCTCGCTAAATATGACGTCAATCATAGAATTCCGTATCACCCACAGTCTAGTGGTCAAGTAGAATTGAGTAATAGAGAACTCAAATTAATCTTGCAAAAGACTGTCAATAGGTCTATAAAGAATTGGTCCAAGAAACTTGATGATGCATTATGGGCTTATAGAACTTCATATAAAATCCTATGGGTATGTCTCTGTATAAAATGGTATATGGAAAAGCATGTCACTTACCTCTCGAACTAGAACATAAGGCATATTGGGCTATTAAAGAGCTCGACTATGATTTTATACTTGCCGGTGAAAAGAGGTTATTTGATATTAGCTCACTTGATGAATGGAGAACCCAAGCTTCTGAAAATGCCAAGTTATTTAAAGAAAAGGTTAAAAGATGGCATGACAAAAGGATACAAAAGCGTGAGTTTAATGTAGGTGATTATGTATTGCTATACAACTCTCGTTTAAGATTTTTTGCAGGGAAACTTCTCTCTAAATGGGAAGGCCCCTATGTTATCGAGGAAGTTTACCGTTCCGGTGCCATAAAAATCAACAACTTCGAAGGCACAAATCCAAAGGTGGTAAACGGTCAAAGAATCAAACATTATATCTCAGATAATCCCATAAATGTTGAAACCAATGTTATTGAAACCATAACCCCGGAGGAGTACATAAAAGACACTTTCCAGAATGTTTTAGACTCCGAAAAGGAATAGGTATGTGGTATGGTAAGTAAACAGACTCCAAAACAATTTTTAAGGCAATATTTCTCCCGTTTGGAATATTTAGAAAAATAGAAAATTAAGTAGTAGTCCGGGAAGGACACGAGGGCCTCACGAGGGTGGAGGGCGCGCCCTACCCCCTAGGCGCGCCCCCTACCTTGTGAGCTCCTTGTGTTCCTTATGGACTCTGTTTTCTTGCACGATACATATTTTGGTCGATAAAAATTCATTATATATTCTCCCGAAGGTTTTGACTCCCGTATCACGCAAAAATCCCTTGTCTTTGTTTTGAGCTGTCCTACTGCAGACAGTAACATGTCGTCCCAGGATTTGGAAGGAGAAAGCTATGTGGCTGATTACCTTGCAGATCCTAAGGTTTATGGGGATGTGGAGCATTGTGGTTGGACTACGGAAGAAGAAGAAGACTATGAACCCAAGAGAAAGGAGGAGACGAGCTCAGATGAAGATGAAGTCCCACTATCTCAACCTGGGGACATGCATGTGGAGTTCAAAAAGTCAAGCCTCTCGGATAGGGTAAAGAAACCTAAGATCGACTTTATCCCCTTTCGCCTCTTGCAGGAGAACAAGCAGGAACTATGCAAAAAGATACTGAGCTTGGAGCAGGAGATCAAAGACCTAAGGGACCAAAATTCTGTCCTCAAACGCAAATTAAGGAAGAAGACTACGCCATCAACAAAATCTCCACCATCTCCATTAACAAAGAAGAATTGAGTATCTGGTATGGGCACTCCACTTGGCAACTGCCAAGCTTGGGGGAGTGCCCCGGTATCGTATCACCATCACCTTTATCTTTACTGTTTTTCCTTAGTACGATCCTATTAGTAGTATTTTGATCTAGTAGAATAAAGCTTATGGCATGATCTATTTGTGAGTTTTGCTTTATTATCCTTCTGTGTAATCGAGTCCGTGAGCTATATAATAAATATTAGTGTTGAGTCAAGGGCTTGATTTTTTTCCCATGATCCTAAGTGAATAAAAGAAAAGAGAAAGAAATAAAAAGAAACAAAGAGATCATGTGAGTCTTATGGAGAGTAATGATCTCACATAGAAAGAGTATGATGAATAAAAGCTGTTGAGGGTTGACAAACACAGTTTTCGTCATTTTTGCAATTAATAGGAAGTAATAAAGAAAGAGAGGTCTTCACATATAAATACACTATCTTGGACATATTTTATGATTGTGAGCACTCATTAAAATATGACATGTTAAAGAGTTGACATTGGACAAGGAAGACAACATAATGGGTTACATTTGCTTACATCTGAGATAAATTATATCGTCTTGGATCCTCCAACATGTTGAGCTTGCCTTTCCCCCTCATGCTAGCCAAATTCTTAGCACCAAGTAGAGATACTACTTGTGCTTCCAAATACCCTTAAACCAGTTTTGCCATGAGAGTCCACCATATCTACCTATGGATTGAATAAGATCCTTCAAGTAAGTTGCCATCGGTGCAAAGCAATAAAAATTGCTCTCTAAATATGTATGATTGATTGGTGTGGGAGAAATAAGCTTTATACGATCTTGTGATGTGGAAGTAATAAAAGCAACGGACTGCATAATAAAGGTCATATCACAAGGGGCAATATAAAGTGACGTTCTTTCGCATTAAGATTTTGTACATCCAACCATAAAAGCGCATGGTAACCTCTGCTTCCCTCTGCGAAGGGCCTATCTTTTATCATTATCTTCTACCTTATGCAAGAGTCATGGTGATTTTCACCCTTCCGTTTTACACTTTATCCTTTGGCAAGCACAATATGTTGGAAAGATCCTGGTATATATGGCTAATTGGATGTGAGTTTACATGGACTATTACTGTTGACATTACCCTCGAGGTAAAACATTGGGAGGCAAGACTATAAGCCCCTATCTTTCTCTGTGTCCGATTAAAACTCCATACCCATAAGTATTGCATGCGTGTCAGCAATTGTGAAAGATTATATGATAGTTGAGTATGTGGACTTGCTGAAAATCTCTTATACATTGACTCTTTCCTATGTTATGATAAATTGCAATTGCTTCAATGACCGATATTGTAGTTTGTTAGTTCTCAATGAAGTTTACGATTCATACTTGATATTGTGATTGAATTATTACTCTAGCATTAGAGATCATATGACAAGAATTATATAAGTTGTTGTTCTAAGAATGATCATGATGCCCTCATGTCCATATTTTATTTTTATCAATGCCTCTACCTCTAAACATGGGGACATATTTATTGTTATCGGCTTTCGCTTGAGGACAAGCGAGGTCTAAGCTTGGGGGAGTTGATACGTCCATTTTGCACCATGCTTTTATATCGATATTTATTGCGTTATGGGCTGTTATTTCACATTGTGTCACAATACTTATGGCTATTCTCCCTTATTTTACAAGGTTTACATAAGGAGGGAGAATGCCCGCAGCTGGAATTTTGGGCTGGAAAAGGAGCAAATATTAGAGACCTATTCTGCACAACTCCAAAAGTCCTGAAACTCCACGGAACACCTTATAATAAATAATGAAAAATCCTCGCCAAAGATGAAGACCAGGGGGCCCACACCCTGCTCACGAGGGTGGGGGGCGCGCCCCCTACCTCGTGGGCCACCTGGTGGCTCTCCGATGACCATCTTCTCCTATATGAAGTCTTTCGTCGAGAAAAAAATAAGAAGCAACCTTTCGGGATGAAACTCCGCCGCCACAAGGTGGAACCTTGGCGGATCCAATCTAGAGCTTCGGCAGAGCTGTTCTACCGGGGAAACTTCCCTCCCGGAGGGGGAAATCAACGCCATCATCATCACCAACACTCCTCTCATCGGGAGAGGGCAATCTCCATCAACATCTTCATCAGCACCATCTCATCTCAAAACCCTAGTTCATCTCTTGTATCCGATTCTTGTCTTCAAGTCCGGGATTGGTGCTAGTAGGTTGCTAGTAGTGTCAATTACTCCTTGTAGTTGATGCTAGTTGGTTTAATTGGTGGAAGATCATATGTTCAGATCCTTTATGCATATTAATACCTCTATGATTATGAACATGTTTATGCTTTGTGAGTAGTTACGTTTGTTCCTGAGGACAAGGGATAAGTCTTGCTATTAGTAGTCATGTGAATTTGGTATTCGTTCGATATTTTGATGAGATGTATGTTGTCTAGCCTCTAGTGGTGTTATGTGAACGTCGACTACATAACACTTCACCATTATTTGGGCCTAGAGGAAGGCATTGGGAATTAATAAGTAGATGAAGCTTAAACCCTAGTTTATGCGCTGTTTCGTAAGGGGCTGAATTGGATCCACATGTTTCATGCTATGGTTAGGTTTACCTTAATATTTTGTTGTAGTTGCCGATGCTTGTAATAGAGGTTAATCATAAGTGGGATGCTTGTTCAAGTAAGAACAACACCCAAGGACCGGTCCACCCACATATCAAATTATCAAAGTACCGAACGCGAATCATATGAGCGTGATGAAAACTAGCTTGACGATATTCCGATGTGTCCTCGGGAGCGCTTTTCCTTATATAGGAGTTTTTCCAGGCTTGTCCTTTGCTACAAAAAGGATTGGGCCACCCTGCTGCACTTTATTTACTTTTGTTACTTGTTGCTCATTACAAATTATCTCATCACAAAACTATCTGTTACCACTTATTTCAGTACTTGCAGAGAATACCCTGCTGAAAACCGTTTATCATTTCCTTCTGCTTCTCGTTGGGTTAGACACTCTTACTTATCGAAAGGACTACGATAGATCCCCTATACTTGTGGGTCATCAATGGTGATGGGTTGGATGGGATCTATCATGTAATCGGGTTAGTTTTGTTATGGTTTGATCCGTAGTGTCCACTATGTTCTGAGATTGATGTTGATATGACTTTGCTATGCTTAATGCTTGTCACTAGGGCCCGAGTGCCATGATTTCAGGTCTGAACCTATTATGTTTTCATCAATATATGAGTGTTCTTGATCCTATCTTGCAAGTCTATAGTCACCTATTATGTGTTATGATCCGTTAACCCCGAAGTGACAATAATCGGGATAATTACCGGTGATGACCGTAGTTTGAGGAGTTCATTCATTAACTATGTGTTAATGCTTTGTTCCGGTTCTCTATTAAAAGGAGACCTTAATATCCCTTAGTTTCCGTAAGGACCCCCCTGCCACGGGAGGGTAAGACAAAAGATGTCATGCAAGTTCTTTTCCATAAGCACGTATGACTATGTTCGGAATACATGCCTACATTATATCAACGATCTGGAGCTAGTTCTGTGTCACCCTAGGTTATGACTGTTACATGATGAACCGCATCCGGCATAATTCTCCATCACCGATCCATTGCCTACGAGCTTTCCATATATTGTGCTTCGCTTATTTACTTTTCCGTTGCTATTGCTATCATCACTACAAAATACCAAAAACATTGCTTTTACTATTGTTACCTTTTGTTACCATTATCACTACTATCATATTACTTTGCTACTAAATACTTTGATGCAGATATTAAGTTTCCAGGTGTGGTTGAATTGACAACTTAGCTGCTAATACTTGATATTATTCTTTGGCTCCCCTTGTGTCGAATCAATAAATTTGGGTTGAATACTCTACCCTCAAAAACTGTTGCGATCCCCTATACTTGTGGGTTATCAGTCAGCATCACTGTTTGTCCTTGGTTCCGATGCCGAATGAGACACCCAGCTCTCCTCGACTGACTCTTGAGAAGACATCTCGCTCTAATCTGCAGAAGTAACAACTCGAAACAAAAAACAGAGGATATTTGCGTGATACGGGAGTCAAAACCTCCGGGAGATTATATAATGATTTTTTACCGACCAAAATACGTGTCTTGTACGAAAACAGAGTCCGGAGAGCACACAAGATGCCCACGAGGTAGGGGGCGCGCCCAGTAGGGTAGGGCGCGCCCTCCACCCTCGTGGAGGCCTCGTGTCCTTCCGGGACTGCGTCTTATTTTTTTCTAAATATTCCAAAACGGAGAAATATTGCCTTAAAAACTGTTTTGGAGTCGGTTTACTTACCGTACCACATACCTACTCCTTTTCGGAGTCTGAAACGGTCCGGAAAGTGTCCTTTATGTATTCCTCCAGGGTTACGGTTTCAATAACATTGGTTTCAACATTTTTGGGATTACCTGAGATATAATGTTTGATCCTTTGGACGTTCACCACCTTCGGATTTGTGCCTTCGAAGTTGTTGATTTTTATGGCACCGAAACGATAGACCTCCTAGATAACGTAAGGACCTTCCTATTTAGAGAGAAGTTTTCCTGCAAAAAATCTTAATTGAGAGTTGTGTAGCAATACATAGTCACCTACATTAAACTCACGCTTTTGTATCCTTTTGTCATGCCATCTTTTAAACTTTTCTTTAGATAACTTGACATTCTCACAGGCTTGGGTTCTCCATTCATCAAGTGAACTAATATCAAATGACCTCTTCTCATCGGCAAGTTTAAAATCATAGTTGAGTTCTTTAATAGCCCAATATGCCTTGTGTTCTAATTCGAGAGGTAAGTGACATGCTTTTCCATAGACCATTTTATACGGAGACATACCCATAGGATTTTTATATGCAGTTCTATAGGCCCATAATGCATCATCAAGTTTCTTGGACCAATTCTTTCTAGATCTATTAAAAGTCTTTTGGAAAATTAATTTGAGTTCTCTATTACTCAATTCTACTTGACCACTCGACTGTGGGTGATAAGGGGATGCAATTCTATGATTAACATCATATTTAGCAAGCATTTTACGGAAAGCACCATGAATAAAATGTGAACCACCATCGGTCATTAAATATCTAGGGACTCCAAACCTTGGAAAAATAACTTCTTTAAGCATTTTAATAGAAGTGTTATGATCAGCACTACTAGTTGGAATAGCTTCTACCCACTTAGTAATCAACATCAACTAAAATATGAGTATATCCATTAGAGGAAGGAAAGGGTCCCATATAGTCAAAGCCCCAAACATCAAATGGTTCAATAACAAGTGAATAGTTCATAGGCATTTCTTGATGTCTACTAATATTACCAATTCTTTGACATTCATCACAAGATATGACAAACTTACGGGCATCCTTGAATAGAGTAGGCCAATAAAAACTAGATTGCAATACCTTATGTGCAGTCCTATCTCCAGCATGGTGTCCTCCATAAGCTTCGGAGTGACACTTGCGTAGGATCTGTTCCTATTCATGCTCAGGTACATAACGTCTAATAATACCATCTACTCCTTCTTTATAAAGATGTGGGTCATCCCAAAATAATGCCTCAAATCATAGAAGAACTTTTTCTTTTGCTGGTATGTGAAACTAGGTTGTATAAATTTAGCAACAATGTAATTAGCATAGTCAGCATACCATCGAGTATTATGGGAAGCATTTATAACATTTAATTGCTCATCAGGAAAGCTATCATCAATAGGTAGTGGGTCATCAAGCACATTTTCTAACCTAGACAGGTTGTCTGCAACGGGGTTCTCAGCTCCCTTTCTATCAACAATATGCAAATCAAATTCTTGCAGCAAGAGAACCCATCTAATAAGTCTAGGTTTAGCATCTTTCTTTTCCATAAGATATTTAATAGCAGCATGATCAATGTGAATAGTTACTTTAGAATCAATAATATAAGGTCTAAACTTATCACAGGCAAATACAACTGCTAAGAATTCCTTTTCAGTAGTAGCATAATTTCTCTGAGCATTGTCTAGAGTTTTACTAGCATATTGAATAACATTTAGTTTCTTATCAACTCGCCGCCCTAGGACAACACCTACAGCATAATCACTAGCATCACACATAATTTCAAAGGGTAAATTCCAATCAGGTGGCTGAACAATAGGTGTAGAGATCAATGCTTTCTTAAGTATTTCAAATGCTTCTACACAATCATCATCAAAGACAAATGGTATATCTTTTTGTAATAAATTAGTCAGAGGCCGAGAGATTTTTGAAAAGTCCTTAATGAACCTCCTATAAAAACCGGCATGACCAAGGAAACTTCTTATACCTTTGATGTCCTTGGGACATGGCATCTTTTCAATAGCATCAACCTTGGCTTTATCAACTTCAATACCTCTTTCAGAAACTTTATGCCCCAAGACAATACCTTCATTAACCATAAAGTGGCACTTTTACCAATTCAAGACAAGATTAGTTTCTTCACATCTCTGCAAAACTCGATCAAGGTTGCTTAAGAAATCATCAAGAGAAGATCCATAGACGGAGAAATCATCCGTGAAAACCTCACAAATCTTTTCACAAAAGTCAGAGAATATAGCCATCATGCATCTTTGAAAGGTAGTAGGTGCATTACATAAACCAAAAGGCATACGTCTATAAGCAAAAGTACCAAAAGGGCAAGTAAAAGTAGTCTTTGTTTGATCCTTAGCTGACACAGGTATTTGAGAGAAACCAGAATAACCATCTAGAAAGCAAAAATGTGTATGTTTAGATAATATCTCTAGCATTTGATCTATAAAAGGTAAGGGGTAATGATCCTTTTTAGTAGCCTTATTTAATTTGCGGAAATCAATTACCATCCTATAACCGGTAATAATTCTTTGAGGGATCAATTCATCTTTATCATAAGGAACGACAGTAATACCTCCTTTCTTAGGGACACAATGGACAAGACTTACCCACAGACTATTAGCAACAGGATATATTATACCTGCCTCAAGGAGCTTTAGTATCTCCCTTCTTACCACTTCTTTCATTTTAGGATTCAGCCGTTGTTGATGATCACAAACTGGTTTAGCATCTTCTTCCAAATTAATTTTATGTTGACATAGAGTGGGACTAATGCCCTTAAGATCATCAAGAGTATACCCAATAGCAGCACGATGCTTCTTTAGAGTTTTCAATAATCTCTCTTCTTCATGTTCTGAAAGGTTAGCACTAATAATAACATGATATATCTTTTTCTCATCAAGATAAGCATATTTAAGAGTATCGGGCAACGGTTTAAGCTCAAACACGGGATCACCCTTGGGTGGAGGAGGATCCCCTAGAATTTCAACAGGAAAATTGTGTTTTAGAATAGGTTCCTGTTTGAAGAATACTTCATTTATTTCTCTTCTTTCATTCATAAACATATCATTTTCATTGTCTAGCAAATATTGTTCTAAAGGATCACTAGGAGGTACGACAATAGAAGCAAGACCAATAATTTCATCCTTACTAGGTAATTCTTCTTCACAGTGTTGTCTACTAAATTTAGAGAAATTAAATTCATGAGTCATAGCATCTAAACCAATAGTAACAACATCCCTTTTGCAATCTATGGTAGCATTAATAGTATTTAAGAAGGGTCTACCAAATATAATGGGACAAAAGCTATCTTGTGGGGAACCAAGAACAAGAAAATCAGCAGGATATTTAGTTTTCCCACACAAGACTTCAACATCTGTAACAATTCCCATTGGTGAAATAGTATCTCTATTGGCAAGTTTAATTGTGACATCAATATCTTCTATCTCAGCAGGTGTAATATCATGCATAATTTCTTTGTATAAGGAATAAGGTATTGCGCTAGCACTAGCACCCATATCACATAAGCCATGATAACAATGATCTCCTATTTTAACAGAAATAACAGGCATGCCTACCACAGATCTGTTTTTATCTTTATCACAAGGTTTAGCTATTCTAGCAGTCTCATCAAGGAAATGAATAACATGCCCATCAATATTATTAGACAAGAGATCTTTAACAATAGAAATATCAGGTTCAACTTTAGTTTGCTCATGAGGTGTATAAGTTTTAATATTGCTTTTACGAACCACAATTGAAGCTTTAGCATGATCCTTTATCCTAACAGGAAAAGGTGGTTTCTCAACATAAGAAGTAGGAACAATAGGATCATTATAAGTGACAATCTTTTCTTCAACTTTAATAGGTGCATCTACTTTTACTTCTATGGGAGGATGACATTTAAACCACTTCTCCTTGGGGAGATCAACATGAGTAGCAAAAGATTCACAGAAAGAAGCTACTATCTCAGAGTCAAGTCCATATTTAGTGCTAAATTGACGGAAAACATGGTATCCATAAAAGATTTAACACAATCAAACTTAAGTGTCATACCTGACTCCTTACCTTTGTCAAGGTCCCAATCTTCAGTGTTGCGTTGACTTCTTTCCAATAAATCCCATTTGAATTCAATAGTCTTCATCATAAAAGATCCAACATAAGAAGTATCAAGCATGGTGCGATTGTTATCAAAAAGCTGAGCATAAAAAATTTGAATAATCATTTTTCTTGAGAGCTCATGATTGGGGCATGAATATAACATTGATTTAAGCCTCCCCCAAGCTTGAGCGATGCATTCTCCTTTGCGAGGCCAAAAATTATATATATAATTGTGATCACGATGAACAAGATGCATAGGATAAAACTTCTGATGAAATTCCAATTTCAATCGTTTGTAATCCCAAGACCCCATATCATCACATAGCCTATACCATGTCGATGCATCTCCCTTCAAAGATAAAGGGAAGACCTTCTTCTTAACAACATCTCCGGGTACACCTGCAAGCTTAAATAACCCACAATCTTCATCCACATATATCAGATGCTCATCAGGATGTTTTGTTACATCTCCTAAAATAGGATTAGCTAGCAGTTTTTCTATCATACCCGAAGGAATTTCATAGGGAACATTTTCATTTTCATTTTCAGTAGGTTGAGTAGGTTGAGGAGCAACTCTTTGCTCTACTGGTCGGGGTGAAGATACCCCAAACAAGCCCCTCAGAGGATTACTTTCCATAGTATCAAGTGACAGTAAATTTCAGCACACTATATAAATTTTTCCTTACCAAATTCCACCTACCAAAGGCGCTTCATTCCCTGGCAACGCATAAACTAGGGTTTAAGCTTCTGTCACTCTAGCAACCCATCATCTACTTATTACTTCCCAATGCCTTACTCTAGGCCCAAACAATGGTGAAGTGTCATGTAGTCGACGTTCACATAACACCACTAGAGGAGAGACAACATACATCTCATCAAAATATCAAACGAATACCAAATTCACATGACTACTAATAGCAAGACTTCTTCCATGTCCTCAGGAACAAACGTAACTACTCACAAAGCATAAACATGTTCATAATCAGAGGGGTATTAATATGCATATAGGATCTGAACATATGATCTTCCACCAATTAAACCAACTAGCATCAACTACAAGGGGTAATTAACACTACTAGCAACCTACTAGCACCAATCCCGGACTTGGAGACAAGAATTGGATACAAGAGATGAACTAGGGTTTTGAGAGGAGATGGTGCTGATGAAGATGTTGATGGAGATTGCCCTCTCCCGATGAGAGGAGCGTTGGTGATGACGATGGCAATGATTTCCCCCTCCGGGAGGGAAGTTTCCCCGGCAGAACAGCTCTGCCGGAGCCCTAGATTGGATCCGCCAAGGTTCCGCCTCGTGGCGGCGGAGTTTCGTCCAAGAAGATTGCTTATTATTTTTTTCCCATCGAAAGACCTCATATAGCAGAAGATGGCCACCGGAGGGCCACCAGGGGGCCCACGAGGTAGGGGGCGCGCCCCCCACCCTCGTGGGCAGGGTGTGGCCCCCTGGTGAACTTCTTCCGCTGAGTATTTTTATATATTCTGAAAACGTCTTCCGTGAAGTTTCAAGACTTTTGGAGCTGTGCATAATAGGTCTCTAATATTTGCTCCTTTTCCAGCCCAGAATCCCAACTACCGGCATTCTCCCTCTTTATGAAAACCTTGTAAAATAAGAGAGAATAGGCATAAGTATTGTGACATAATGTGTGATAACAGCCCATAATGCAATAAATATCGATATAAAAGCATGATGCAAAATGGACGTATCATAGCTCCCTTTGGATCGACAAAACCTTGTAGTTGCATCATATACAACTCTTCTTCCAGAAATCCATTTAGGAATGTAGTTTTGACATCCATTTGCCAAATTTCATAATCATAAAATGCGGCAATTGCTAACATGATTCGGACAGACTTGAGCATCGCTACGGGTGAGAAAGTCTCATCGTAGTCAACCCCTTGAACTTGTCGAAAACCTTTCGCAACAAGTCAAGCTTTGTAGACAGTAACATTACTGTCAGCGTCAGTCTTCTTCTTGAAGATCCATCTATTCTCTATGGCTTACCGATCATCGGGCAAGTCAACCAAAGTCCACACTTTGTTCTCATACATGGATCCCATCTCAGATTTCATGGCCTCAAGCCATTTTGCGGAATCTGGGCTCACCATCGCTTCTTCATAGTTCTTAGGTTCACCTTGTTCAAGTAACATGACCTCCAGAATAGTATTACCGTACCACTCTGGTGCGGAGCTTACTCTGGTTGACCTACGAGGTTCGGTAGTCACTTGATCTGAAGTTTCATGATCAACATCATTAGCTTCCTCACTAATTGGTGTAGGTGTCACAGGAACCAGTTTATGTGATGAACTACTTTCCAATAAGGGAGCAGGTACAGTTACCTCATCAAGTTCTACTTTCCTCCCACTCACTTCTTTCGAGAGAAACTCCTTCTCTAGAAAGGATCCATTCTTAGCAACAAATGTCTTGCCTTCGGATCTGTGATAGAATGTGTACCCAACAGTTTCCTTTGGGTATCCTATGAAGACACATTTCTCCGATTTGGGTTCGAGCTTATCAGGTTGAATCTTTTTCACATAAGCATCACAACCCCAAACTTTAAGAAATGACAACTTTGGTTTCTTGCCAAACCACAGTTCATAAGGCGTCGTCTCAACGGATTTCGATGGTGCCCGATTTAACGTGAATGCAGCCGTCTCTAAAGCATAACCCCAAAACAATAGCAGTAAATCAGTAAGAAACATCATAGATCGCACCATATCTAGTAAAGTATGATTACGACGTTCGGACACACCATTACGCTGTGGTGTTCCGAGTGGCGTGAGTTGCGAAACTATTCCGCATTGTTTCAAATGAAGACCAAACTCGTAACTCAAATATTCTCCTCCACGATCAGATCATAGAAACTTTATTTTCTTGTTACAATGGTTTTCCACTTCACTCTGAAATCCTTTGAACTTTTCAAATGTTTCATACTTATGTTTCATTACGTAGATATACCCATATCTGCTCAAAACATCTATGAAGGTGAGAAAATAACGATACCCGCCGTGAGCCTCAATATTCATTGGACCACATACATCAATATGTATGATCTCCAACAAATCTATTGCTCGCTCCATTGTTCCTGAGATTGGCGTTTTAGTCCTCTTGCCCATGAGGCATGGTTCGCAAGTACCAAGTGATTCATAATCAAGTGATTCCAAAAGTCCATCAGCATGGAGTTTCTTCATGCGCTTTACACCAATATGACCCAAACGATAGTGCCACAAATAAGTTGCACTATCATTATCACCTCTGCATCTTTTTACTTCAATATTATGAATATGTGTATCACTACTATCGAGATTTAATAAAAATATACCACTCTTCAAGGGTGCATGACCATAAAAGATATTACTCATATAAGTAGAACAACCATTATTCTCGGATTTAAATGAATAACCGTATCACATTAAACAAGATCCAGATATAATGTTCATGCTCAACGCTCGCACCAAATAAAAATTATTCAGGTCTAAAACTAATCCCGAAGGTAGATGTAGAGGTAGTGTGCGGACTGCGATCACATCGACTTTGGAACCATTTCCCACGCGCATTGTCACCTCATCCTTAGCCAATCTTCGCTTAATCCGTAGTCCTTGTTTCGAGTTGCAAACATTAGCAACATAACCAGTATCAAATACCTAGGTGCTACTGCGAGCATTAGTAAGGTACACATCAATAACATGTATATCACATATACCTTTGTTCACCTTGCCATCCTTCTTATCCACCAACTACTTGGGGCAGTTCCTCTTCCAGTGACCAGTCTGTTTGCAGTAGAAGCACTCAGTCTCAGGCTTAGGTCTAGACTTGGGTTTCTTCTCTTGAGCAGCAACTTGTTTGTTGTTCTTATTGAAGTTGCCCTTCTTCTTCCCTTTACCCTTTTTCTTGAAACTAGTGGTCTTATTGACCATCAACACTTGATGCTCCTTCTTGATTTCTACCTCCGCATCCTTTAGCATTGCGAAGAGCTCGGGAATTGTCTTATCCATCCCTTGCATATTATAGTTCATCACAAAGCTATTGTAGCTTGGTGGCAGTGATTGAAGAATTCTGTCAATGACACTTTCATCTGGAAGATTAACTCCCAGTTGAATGAAGTGATTATTATTCCCAGACATTTTGAGTATATGTTCACTGAAAGAACTATTCTCCTCCATCTTGCAGCTGTAGAACATATTGGAGACTTCATATCTCTCAATCCGGGCATTTGCTTGAAATATTAACTTCAACTCCTGGAACATCTCATATGCTCCATGACGTTCAAAACGTCGTTGAAGTCCCGGCTCTAAGCCATAAAGCATGGCACATTGAACTATCGAGTAGTCATCAGCTTTGCTCTGCTAGACGTTCTTAACATCGTCAGGTGCATTTACAGCAGGCCTGGCACCCAGCGGTGCTTCCAAGTCATAATTCTTCTGTGCAGCAATGAGGATAATCCTCAAGTTACGGACCCAGTCCGTGTAATTGCTACCATCATCTTTCAACTTTTCTTTCTCAAGGAACGCACTAAAATTCAATAGAACAACAGCACAGGCCATCTATCTACAACAACATAGACAAGCAAAATACTATCAGGTACTAAGTTCATGATAAATTAAAGTTAAATTAATCATATTACTTAAGAACTTCCACCTAGATAGACATCCCTCCAATCATCTAAGTGATCACGTGATCCATCTCAACTAAACCATGTCTGATCATCACGTGAGATGGAGTAGTTTTCAATGGTGAACATCACTATGTTGATCATATCTACTATATGATTCACGCTCGACCTTTCGGTCTCAGTGTTCCGAGGCCATATCTACATATGCTAGGCTCGTCAAGTTTAACCCAAGTATTCTGCGTGTGCAAAACTAGCTTGCACCCGTTGTATTTGAATGTAGAGCTTATCACACACGATCATCACGTGGTGTCTCAGCACGACGAACTTTCGCAACGGTGCATACTCAGGGAGAACACTTATACCTTGAAATTTAGTGAGAGATCATCTTATAATGCTACCATAAAAAAAGCAGAATAAGATGCATAAAGGATAAACATCACATGCAATCAATATAAGTGATATGATATGGCCATCATCATCTTGTGCCTTTGATCTCCATCTCCAAAGCACCATCATGACCACCATCGTCACCGGTGCGACACCTTGATCTCCATCGTAGCATCGTTGTCGTCTCGCCAACTATTGCTTCTACGACTATCGCTACAGCTTAGTGATAAAGTAAAGCAATTACAGGGCGATTGCATTGCATACAATAAAGCGACAACCATATGGCTCTTGCCAGTTGCCGATAACTCCATTACAAAACATGATCATCTCATACAATAAAATATAGCATCATGTCTTGACCATATCACATCACAACATGCCCTGCAAAAACAAGTTAGACGTCCTCTACTTTGTTGTTGCAAGTTTTACGTGGCTGCTACGGGCTGAGAAAGAACCGTTCTTACCTACGCATCAAAACCACAACGATAGTTCGTCAAGTTAGTGTTGTTTTAACCTTTTCAAGGACCGGGCGTAGCCACACTCGGTTCAACTAAAGTTGGAGAAACTGACACCCGCTAGCCACCTATGTGCAAAGCATGTCGGTAGAACCAGTCTTGCATAAGCGTACGTGTAATGTCGGTCCGGGCTGCTTCATCCAACAATACCGCCGAACCAAAGTATGACATGCTGGTAGGCAGTATGACTTGTATCACCCACAACTCACTTGTGTTCTACTCGTGCATATAACATCTACGCATAAACCAGGCTCGGATGCCACTGTTGGGGAACGTAGTAATTTCAAAATAATTCCTACGCACACGCAAGATCATCGTGATGCATAGAAACGAGAGGGGAGAGTGTCGTCCATGCACCCTCGTAGACCGTTAAGCAGAAGCGTTATGACAACGCGGTTGATGTAGCCGTACGTCTTCACGATCGACCGATCCTCAGTACCGAACATACGACACCTCTGCGTTCAGCACACATTCAACTCGGTGATGTCCCGCGAACTCACGATCCAGTAGAGCTCGAGGGAGAGTTTCGTCAACACGACGGCGTGATGACGATGTTGATGAAGCTACCGTCGCAGGGCTTCGCCTAAGCACCGCTACGATATGACCGAGGTGGATTATGGTGGAGGGGGGCACCGCACACGGCTAAAAGATCAATGATCAATTGTTGTGTCTATGGGGTGCCCCTGCCCCCCTATATAAAGGAGCTAGGGAGGAGGTGGGCGGCCAGGAGGAGGGCGCGCCAAGGGGGGAGTCCTACTCCCACCGGGAGTAGGACTCCTCTTTTCCTAGTAGGAATAGGAGAAGGAAAGGAAGGGAGAGAGGAAGAGAAGGAAAAAGGGGGGCGCAGCCCCCCCTCCTTGTCCAATTCGGACTAGAGGGGGAGGGGGCGCGTGGCTGCCCTGGCCGCCCCTCCTCTTACCCCACTAGGGCCCATGAGGCCCAATTAACTCCCCGGGGGGTTCCGGTAACCCTTCGGTACTCCAGTATATGTCTGAAACCTTCCGGAACTTTTCCGGTGTCCGAACATAGTCGTCTAATATATCGATCTTTACATCTCAACCATTTCGAGACTCCTAGTCATGTCCGTGATCACATCCGGGACTCCAAACTACCGTCGGTACATCAAAACACAAAAACTCATAATACCGATCGTCACAGAACTTTAAGCGTGTGGACCCTACGGGTTTGAGAACTATGTAGACATGACCGGGAAACGTCTCCGGTCAATAACCAATAGCGGTACCTGCATGCTCATATTGGCTCCTACATATTCTACGAAGATCTTTATCGGTCAAACTGCATAACGACATATGTTGTTCCCTTTGTCATCGATATGTTACTTGCCCGAGATTCTATCGTCGGTATCTCAATACCTAGCTCAATCTCGTTACTGGCAAGTCTCTTTACTCGTTCCGTAATGCATTATCCCACAACTAACTCATTAGTCACATTGCTTACAAGGCTTATAGTGATGTGCATTACCGAGAGGGCCCAGAGATACCTCTCCGACAATCGGAGTGACAAATCCTAATCTCGATCTATGCCAACTCAACAAGTACCATAGGAGACACCTGTAGAGCACCTTTATAATCACCCAGTTACGTTGTGACGTTTGGTAGCACACAAAGTGTTCCTCCGGTAATCGGGAGTTGCATAATCTCATAGTCATAGGAACATGTATAAGTCATGAAGAAAGCAATAGCAGTAAACTAAACGATCAAGTGCTAAGCTAACAGAAATGGGTCAAGTCAATCACATCATTCTCCTAATGATGTGATCCCATTAATCAAATGACAACTCATGCATATGGCTAGGAAACTCAACCATCTTTGATCAACGAGCTAGCCAAGTAGAGGCATACTAGTGACACTATGTTTGTCTATATATTCACACATGTATTATGTTTCCGGTTAATACAATTCTAGCATGAATAATAAACATTTATCATGATATGAGGAAATAAATAATAACTTTATTATTGCCTCTAGGGCATATTTCCTTCACAAACCGCATAACAACATACGTTGTTCCCTTTGTCATCGGTATGTTACTTGCCCGAGATTCGATCGTCGGTATCATCATACCTAGTTCAATCTCGTTACCGGCAAGTCTCTTTACTCGTTCCATAATGCATCATCCCATAACTAACTCATTAGTCACATTGCTTGCAAGGCTTATAGTGATAAGCATTACCGAGAGGGCCAAGAGATACCTCTCCGATACACGGAGTGACAAATCCTAATCTCGATCTATGCCAACTCAACGAACACCATCGAAGACACCTGTAGAGCATATTTATAGTCACCTAGTTACGTTGTGACGTTTGATAGCACACAAGGTGTTCCTCTGGTATTCGGGAGTTGCATAATCTCATAGTCCGAGGAACATGTATAAGTCATGATGAAAGCAATAGCAATAAAACTAAACGATCATTAATGCTAAGCTAAAGGATGGGTCTTGTCCATCACATCATTCTCTAATGATGTGATCCCGTTCATCAAATGACAACACATGTCTATGTCTAGGAAACTTAACCATCTTTGATTAACGAGCTAGTCAAGTAGAGGCATACTAGGGACACTCTGTATGTCTATGTACTCACACATGTACTAAGTTTCCGGTTAATACAATTCTAGCATGAATAATAAACATTTATCATGATATAAGGAAATATAAATAACAACTTTATTATTGCCTCTAGGGCATATTTCCTTCATGAACTTCAAGGGCTAATTGAATTGCACAGGTCTCCTCGAAGACAAGATACTTGGAAATGACATGAAGCAAAAAAATACTCACCAATGAAGATGTATCACAGACTACAAATAGACTAAGGCACAAAATCTTATTTTGGTTGCTCATGCATGATAGAGTCAATACTAGAAACCTACTAAGAAGGAAGAATTTTCATCTAGATTTTTATGAATGTGTTTTCTACAATGAATATGTTGAGGAAACTACAAGATATCTCTTCTAGGATTGTTACTTTTGACAAGATTGTTGGAAGAGTATTATTCCAAAAAAGAAGACTGGGAATATATATACTTTTGATGGCATTCTCATTGCCATCAATTGCTCCCCCAAAAATGGCTATGGATGTCATCATTCAAGGATGTTGGAATTGGATACAAAGAATGGGAAGATCTTTAGATATGAAGTCCAAACTATTAACTGTTGGAGATTCAAATTAAATGAAGATCTCATATTAGAGAAGAATGGAATAAAAGCAAGGCATTTGAACCGTTTGAAAGAATGGATTGGTGCACATATGTGATGTTTGGACGATTATTCTCAAGTACCTTTAGTTGATCACATGTTTCCACGAGCTGGAATTGGTTGAGAGGGCGATAGACTTTTAATTTTACCTTTTGTTTCATAAGTATTGTACTTTTTTGGTGGTTTATTTAATGAAAATACCATAAAAAGAGTACAATATTCATGAAACAAAATGTAAAACTAAAGATCTATCACCCTCTACCCAATTCTAGCTCGTGGAAACATGTCTATGGTTTACTGTTAAAAGAGTCACTACATCGACTAGTATTATAGTAGTAACCAAGAAACTGGGAAATGCTTTCAAAAATCATAGAAAAGGAATAACACACCAAATTTACGAAAATTTGTGTTGATGGTTGTTTAGGGTGTAAAAAAATCGTTTTTTGAAGATATATCATTTTCACTTCAAAAGTGTGGTCATTTTATTTTCCATGCAAAAAAAACTAAATAAACACTCATAAATCATACTCCCTCAGTTCTTAAATATAAGTCTTTTTAGACGTTTCAATATTGACTGCATACAGATGTAATATAGGGTGTAGATTTTGCTCATTTTGCTCTATATGTAGTCCATATCGGAATCTCTAGAAAGACTTATATTTAATCAACAATGTTATATTCCTCTCGGGCACGCGACTAGAAACCCTAGCTGCCGCCAGGAGAGTCTCTCCGCCTCGTTCCTCCGGCGTCTCCCCTCCGCCGGCGACCTCGGTTGTCGGTGATGAGGGGGGTCGCCGGATCTACGCGTGTGGATGTAGCTTTAGGTTAGACCCTAGTAGCTTTGGTTTTTCGGCCATTCATCGTCTCCACTTCGGAGGCGGTGATGGCGGCACTGAATAAAGAAGGTTCAGATCTGTCCCCAACGAGGCAATCGATCCTATGGTTGGGGATGGATTTGGAATCAGTCTGTTCAAGCAAGGATTGTGTGTCGGCGGCGTCATCCTCGTGGTGGAATTGTGTCCTCGGGCTCCATCGTTGCGACGACGTTTGCTCCAACGCCGGTGTGGAGCTTGGGAGGTAGTCCAGGAGCGGATGTAGATTGTGGTCTGCATCAACGACATCTGGAAGACGGAGCGTGTGCTGGGTTCATGGTTAATGGATGGCAGGTATGGTTTCCTCCTTCGACGTCTTAGTCGTGATGGGAGGCTAGATATGGAGTTCGATGGTGTGTCCGGCGTGTTGGCCCGGTCTGATTCGTTCAACGGCAATGGCTTCACTTTTGCTGAGCCACCTTGGAGGTCGGCAAAACTGCTTATCAGCGATGGAGCCGCGTCGAGCTCGAGTGTGGACGTGATGCGTCATTTTTTTCCTTTGGTGGTTGTTGTGGTGGTGTCGGAGGCAGGTGACGGGCGTTGGTGTTAAACTCAGCGATGTTCTGCTATCTTTTCTTTTGTCATGTCGGTCTTTACGCGACTTGTACTTTGTTTTTTAAATATGAATAAGACACATATTACCATGAAAAAAAGACTTATATTTAGGAACAGAGGAAGTAGAAAATAGTTACCGCACCCAAAAAATATACGCCTTATTTTTGTTTGAAATTAGGGCATAAAACAATTTCATCATTTTAGTTAGCTTCTGGGTATGCCATCAAGTTTTATCTGGGTCCGGATTTATCACTCATGTTAGTTGACTGGGCTTTTTTTTTGAAAGACCCGGTTAGAGCCGGCTTCATTTATTTAGGAGAAAGCATACGGGAAAAACAAGGGGAATCAAGTGATCATGGTCCACAGGAGCAGCGTGCAAGCTACAAAAAGAAAAAGAAACGGGAAGGAAAAAAAGAGGACCCGACTGCCTTCAAAACTGGCTATCTCGCAGTGGCGTCCCCGAACGGGGCCTCAATGCATGTCGCTCCGGCTAGTCTCCATTGCGCAAGGTCCAGCTTGATAGCCTGGAGGACGTCGTCTGGCCGTGGCATTTTTCCTCTGAAAACGCATGCATTCCTCTCCCTCCAGATGTGCCAAGCGATCATAAGCAGCATGGTTTCAAGCCCACGCCTCTCGCCGGTTGGAGTGTGCCTGATCATCTCCAGGCAGTGTTGCAGAGAGCTGTGAGCAGGCAGCTTGACAAGTCCCAACGCCTCGCAGCCCTTCCAGGTCGAAGCAGATCTCCAAATCGTCCTGGAGAAGGGGCATTCCCACATCAGGTGCAGTGCGGATTCCAAGCTCCTCATGCATAAACTGCAGAAATATCCATTTGGCTATCCCCTCCTCTGCAGCCTGTCATTACACCAGAGCCTGTTATTGTGGAGTAACAAGGCGAACATCTTGACAGTCCCCGGCGCCCAACATTTCCAAACGACGCTGCTATGGCTCATGCTCGGCTTGTCCTTGAATTGCATCTTGTACGCTGCCCGGGCAGAGTAAGCCACGCCTCCTCCTGGTGTCCATGCAAGTTGATCAGCTACTTGGCTGTCGAGGGTGATCCCTGCTTGCTGGAGCCGCTCGGCTTGTCCTTGAATTGCATCTTGTACGCTACCCGGGCAGAGTAAGCCACGCCTCCTCCTGGTGTCCATGCAAGTTGATCAGCTACTTGGCTGTCGAGGGTGATCCCTGCTTGCTGGAGCCGCCGCCAAAGGCGCAAGAAATCGACAGCGATGGATGCCGTGTCGCCGTGGCGAAGATCCTTGATCCACTGCTCGTTGTCGAGCGCAGCAGCCACCGTTCGGTTTTTGCGCCGTGAATGCTTGAACAGGCTTGGGAAGGATGCACTCAGCGGGGCACCATCGAGCCAGGGGCACGTCCAAAACCCTGTCTTTTGGCCGTCGCCGATTGTGATCGTTGTTGCACTGGCGAACACCTCTCTGTCTGGCTTGTCGCATGGCAAGGGGAAGGCCGCCCAGGGCCTCGCCGGTTGCTGCCAGGATATCCACAACCAGGGCAACCGGAGAGCGGATCCAAACCGGTGCAGATCAGGGATCCCCAGCCCGCCCTTCTCCACCGGAGAGCACACCGCGCTCCAAGCCACTTTGCACTTTCCGCCGGTCAGCGCATCATCTTGAGCCCACAGGAAACGACGCCGTGCCTTGTCGATCTCCTTCAGAACCTTCTTCGGCACCTTGAGCACTGTCAAAGCAAAGGTAGGCAGCGCCGATAGCACCGCACGCAGCAGAACGCGTCGACCTGCCAGAGACATCAGCTTGCCCTTCCATCCCGCGAGACATGACCTTACTCGACCTATGAGGAATTGGAAATGTACCAGCCTCAGCCTTTTAGGGGATATTGGCAGTCCCAAGTAGGTTGTGGGGAAGCTAGCAATCGATCCCCCAAACCCTTGCAAAACCTCTGTCAGCAGCTGGCCATCGCAGTTCATCGGGATAACTGAAGACTTTGCTTGGTTTAACTTCAGTCCCGTCGCCTCTCCAAAAGAATGCAGCAACTCCAACAGGGTATCAACCTCTTCTTTGATTGGGTTGGCGAAGATCACTGCATCGTCGGCATATAGGCTCACCCGCATGCTTGCCCCCCGTCCCGGCAGCGGCGCAATGAGATCTGTTGTTGTGGCCATGTCCAACAGACGGTACAGAGGATCGATCGCAAGGATGAACAGCAGCGGCGAGAGTGGGTCTCCCTGCCTGAGCCCGCAGGCGTGGAAGAAGCTTGGCCCCGGCGTCCCGTTCAGCAGGCAAGACGAGGTTGGAGTGGAGAGGAGCAGGGCGACCCAATTTCTCCATCGCTGCGAGAAACCCATGCGTTGCAACAGCTCGATCAGGTATGCCCAGGATACAGAGTCGAAAGCTCGAGCGAAATCTAGCTTGAAGAGCAGGGCCTGCTTCTTTTCTCTGTGGAGCATTCTAACACAACCTTGCACATACTGAAAACTGTCATGTATGCATTTTCCTCTCTGAAATGCCGTTTGCGCTGGCGAGATAATTCCATTCAGAGCAGAGGACAGCCTAATTGCGAGCACCTTGGAGATTAGCTTTGCCATGGAGTGAATCAGACTGATGGGCCTGTAGTGGTTGAGCTCTGACGCGCCACTTTTCTTCGGCAGAAGGGCAATGAGCGCAGAGTTTAGCTCGGCGAAGTTGGCCCCAGCCATCTGATAAAACTTATTAAAAACAGCCATGACCTCCTCCTTTATGATCGGCCAGCACGAGCGATAGAATTGCCCTGTGAAACCGTCCGGGCCCGGGGCCTTCTCCATGGGGGACGCAAGGATCGCCGCCCAGACCTCGGCCATGGTGAACGGGCCGTCCAGCTCCGATGAGGCCACTACCGGGATGTTTAGCATGTCCCAGTTCAGGGTGCAGCTTCTATGTTTGCTTCGTCCCAGAGCTTCAGAGAAGTGATCAAAGATGATCTTCTCCTTCTCGTGGTGATCCACCACCACTCTGTTATTGCTGCTGATTGCATGAATAAAATTCTTCCTTCGGCGTGATTGCATTTTGGCATGGAAGAGTCTCGTGCTGGCATCTCCTGCTCGTAACCAACTCACCCTGGAGGCCTGCCGTTTCCTCGCTCTCTCTATGGCAGCCAGCCCGAGCACTTTTTGCTTCAGAGTTCTCCTCAAGTTTATCTCAGCAGCCGAGAGGGCTCGGTGCTCTTGCGCCATATCAAACTGCAGGATTACTTCGTTTGCTATGTGCAACTGCAGCCTGGCCTTGCCGAACGTTGCCTTGCTCCAAATTCTCAGGTCAGTAGCCACTCTTGCCAATCTTCTTTTTATCCTCATAAAAGGGCAGTCATGCGGGACAGGTCGTTGCCAAGCTCTCAAAACTGTTTCATTGAAGTGCGGAAATCTAGGCCAAAAATTCTCGAATCTGAACCGCGCTTTTCTGAAGGGCGTGGAAGCCCTGGCCAGGATCAGCGGGCAATGGTCAGAGAAGGATGTTGATGCCGCCATTAGCATGTAATCTTGATACAGCCGATCCCACGAATCGTTGCAGAAATACTTGTCTATACTGCAGAGTGTAGGATCTTCCCTTTCGTTGCTCCATGTAAACTTCCGGTTTCTGCATTTTAACTCTTTCAGTCCAGCCCAGTCTAGCGCCCTTCTGAATTTGCCCATCATCCTCCTGTTGATGTTGCTGTTGCTCTTGTCGCACGCTTGATAGATCATGTTGAAATCCCCGTTGATCATCTAGGGCTCACCCGCCGGCGGGGCAGCGGCAGCCAGCTCGATGAGGAAACCATCTTTCTGCGCGTCATCCGTTGGCCCGTAGACCGTGGTAAGCCAGAAGGGCTCGCCCGCAAGCAGGGGCTCTACTCTAACCGTGATGGAGAAACTACCTAGATGATGCAACACTACGTTGACGATTTGCTTGTCCCAGAAGATCGCCGCGCCGCCTCTCGTCCCGTGCGCCGGCAGCACCGCGCACCCTTGAAGATTTGCGCCGCCTACCTCCGTCGCTACACTGGCCGTCCAGACCTCCACCTTGGTTTCCTGCAACGCTAGAACCGCTACGCGGTTTGCCTGAACTATGTCCTTGATGGCTGTGCGCTTCGCCGGGCAGTTCAAGCCTCGGACGTTCCAGGACATGAAAATTTGATCGTTGTCACACATCGATATACCGTGCCATTCTCCATCGATCACACATACTAAGCAAGACGATGCAGTACACCATACAACATGCCGGGGGGCGACGACGGCCACCAACAGGCCCAAAACCCCGTCGTCGTCGATCTCGCCACATACCATGAACATTACGCATAAAAACTAGCCCTAACTCAAACTGGTTTAAGACCAGCTGCCGACGGAGACTAAACGAAGACCTAACTAACATCTTACGACTGGGCTTTGAGCATCTTATTATCCTAACCTTGCCTCGACTACACCTACCAAACTCTCATCTCTCGTATCATGCATGCACTTGAACAAAATGGGAGACCGCTGAAGTTGGTGAGCTGCTGGTACCAAAGAGCAGAGCAAAAGCAGAGTAAATCCCAGTTTGCTAGGACCATATCGTACGAGATGCAACACCCGAGTCCAAGTTGGCATCTATCAAAGACTCAAAGTCATGCATAACTAGATTTGGAATCCAAATTCCACGCAACATGCACAAGGAGAAACAAAAGAAGAAATGACAAATTATGTACAGTGAATAGTAACCAAATTAAGATTGTGTTTCTCGTTTCTCGACATGTGCATTGAGTTTATATAGATTTTCTTTTTTCAGGGGAAACTTTGATCCAGAATTTTGTGATAGTATCAGTGTCATGGATAGTTTTTCAAGATTTGTACAAAAGTGCACCTAAAGTGTCTACCGCAAAATATGACCTACCGCACAGTTTTTTTCTTCTTAAATATGTAACAACTGCAGATGCTCATATACACGGACATACATGGCATACATCTATCCATATTAACGCGCACACGCACACCCTACGTCCCTATTCCTATAAAGACCTTTCTCAATTTGTTTAGCCTTTGTTTAGCCGTGACCGCAATGTACTAATGTCGGTAGCCGGCAGCCTGGTACATCAACGTACGTTCAATACAAGGAACGTGCTGTTAGGTGCCCAGTGACGTCCATTGATATGTGCAGATCTCTTTTTTTTTTCAAACATATGTGCAGATCTCTTTCCATATGGGCCTGTCATGTGGGACCATCCCATGGAATTGTGTAAATTGGCCAAGTTAGGTAAATTGTGTAGATAGTGATCGTCCGTTAGGTAAAAATATAGTTCTAAACTCAGTACAATTTGAAAGTGAAATGTGCACGTCTATACCGTGTTAAAAAAAAATTAACACGTGACAGAAAAAAAGGTAATCGCCAAATACATACTCCGCAACATCGATTGTATGCATATACAGTAGATTAAAGCCCTAGATTCTTTTGCACCGACAAAAAGCCTTCTCTATACGAACAAACACACGCAGTAGCTTTTGCAGCACAAGACAAAAAAATATATTTGCTTTACGAACCCTAGTTGTATAATTAATCAACATTGCACCGACCAATATCTGGGTTAAAGTGCAGATTAGGAGGATAATTAAAAATATAAAACTCAGAAACTTTTTGAGAGAGTGTAAACATATACGTGTCTGAGATTGACAGAGCATCACGTGGTGATGGGCCAAAGTTTAGCAGCGGAACATGAGTATACAGTTAGACAGGAAGATTGCAGAGAATGCAAACCTCACATGGCTTATCATGTCATCAGACTCATGTGTCAGTGTATCACTGGCTCTCAAGTCAAAAAGCACAGAATGTACTATTATGATATGGCTGGAAAATTCGTAATATATTATAGGAGATTACAACACTAGCATCTCCGATAGATGATGTGAAATAGGCCAGGACCACTTTTTACATCACAAGAGGGTAAAAACGCAAGGACCACTTTTTACATCATAAGAGGGCAAGAACGTTGCTCCAATAGATGATGTAGATGCAAATATTTATACTCGAGGATAGACCCTAACGTAAAATAGGCCATCAAAATTTGCATCACTTGATACTCTTGAGCAAATTTTACATCACCATGGAACCACGCGGCTGGAGCAAAATTTGCATCACCAAATGCTTTTACATCACCAAGTGCTCCAACAGATGATGTAAAATAGGGTACCCACAAGATGACAACTGCGATGTATTTTGCAACATCTATTTCACTTCATCTGTTGGAGTTGGAGGTTTTTGGTGATGTAAAAGAGCACTTCTTAACGATGTAGATTTTAGTTGAAGCACAATTTGGTGATCTATTGGAGATGCTCTAAGGTTGTTATCAAGTTTTTATGCATTAGCCAGTTTCACAAAAAGTTTAAGCCGTGAAAGAAATGTAAGCAGCATATTTCCAGCAATTCCAACTACCCATACGTTCTACTTAAGGCGTCAACATGGATGACGCGACTCCAAAAACGTTGATACAAATGGCATGACACCCTTTCAAGAGTGCCAAAATAAATGGTGCATATCCCCAGGGTCAGAAGTGAAAATAAGTATTTTGAGAGGCTAGGAGAATGATGAAGTTGTAAGAAAAAAAATTGGAGGATAAAAAGTACTCCCTTTGATTTGAATTAATTGACGCAGCCTCTATACATTGAGGGAGTATGATAGATTTATCAACCATGGAAAAATTGTAATATTTTATTTGCGAAAAACGGTTGAGCTTTCTCAACTACTCCCTCCGTCCGAAAATACTTGTCATCAAAATGGATAGAAAGGGATGTATCTAAAACTAAAATACGTCTAGATACATCTCCTTTTATTCATTTTGATGACAAGTATTTCCGGACGGAGGGAATACGTACGATAGATCGGAGACGTTGGATAATCAAATTGATGGGCATTTAGTCTTTGGTAGTGTTTGATCAAGTCCATATTTTCTTTTGTCACTCGTTGCTAGATCCATCTGTTCTTGGAAGGATGTCTACGCCCTTCAAATGGGCTTATTTCCTTTCATTTTGGCCATGACTTGTGAGTTGTGACATGACTTTTGTGATGTATGATGGTTTCGCTTGTGAAATCAAGGATGAAAGCTCCCATTTTGTCAAAAAGAAAGACAACCAGGTTTTTGGTATTTAATTTGAGAGTCTTCCTATATCTATGGACCGATCTTATGGAACAACATGTGGGTTAAAGGAGGAAGGTGCCCACAACGAAATTTAGAGGAGAATTGGTGAGAGGTTAGTGAAAATTGAAGGAAATATGCCCTAGAGGCAATAATAAAGTTATTATTTATTTCCTTATATCATGATAAATGTTTATTATTCATGCTAGAATTGTATTAACCGGAAACATAATACATGTGTGAATACATAGACAAACAGAGTGTCACTAGTATGCCTCTACTTGACTAGCTCGTTAATCAAAGATGGTTATGTTTCCTAACCATGAACAAAGAGTTGTTATTTGATTAACGGGATCACATCATTAGTTGAATGATCTGATTGACATGACCCATTCCATTAGCTTAGCACCCGATCGTTTAGTATGTTGCTATTGCTTTCTTCATGACTTATACATGTTCCTATGACTATGAGATTATGCAACTCCCGCTTGCCGGAGGAACACTTTGGGTGCTACCAAACGTCACAACGTAACTGGGTGATTATAAAGGAGTACTACAGGTGTCTTCAAAGGTAGATGTTGGGTTGGCGTATTTCGAGATTAGGATTTGTCACTCCGATTGTCGGAGAGGTATCTCTGGGCCCTCTCGGTAATGCACATCACATAAGCCTTGCAAGCACTGCAACTAATATGTTAGTTGTGAGATGATGTATTACGGAACGAGTAAAGAGACTTGCCGGTAACGAGATTGAACTAGGTATTGGATACCGACGATCGAATCTCGGGCAAGTAACATACCGATGACAAAGGAAACAACGTATGTTGTTATGCGGTCTGACCGATAAAGATCTTCGTAGAATATGGAGGAGCCAATATGGGCATCCAGGTCCCGCTATTGGTTATTGACCGGAGAAGTGTCTCGGTCATGTCTACATTGTTCTCGAACCGTAGGGTCCGCACGCTTAACGTTATGATGACAGTTATTATGAGTTTATGCATTTTGATGTACCGAAGGTTGTTCGGAGTCCCGGATGTGATCACGGACATGACGAGGACTCTCGAAATGGTTGAGACATAAAGATTGATATATTGGAAGCCTATATTTGGATATCGGAAGTGTTCAGGGTGAAATCAGGATTTTACCGGATTACCGGGAGGTTACCGGAACCCCCCGGGAGCCATATGGGCCTTCATGGGCCTTAGTGCAAAGGAGAAAAGGGGCAGCCCATAGGTGGCCGCGCGCCCCCCTTCCCTTAGTCCTATTAGGACTAGGAGAAGGGGCCGGCCCCCCCTCTCTCTCTTTCCCCCTTTGGGAAACCTAGTCCAACTAGGATTGGGGGGGGGGGGAGTCCTACTCCCGGTGGGAGTAGGACTCCTCCTGCGCCCTCTCCCTGGCCGGCGCACCCCTCCCCCTTGGCTCCTTTATATACAGGGGCAGGGGGCACCTCTAGAAACACAAGTTGATCCTTGGTGATCGTTCCTTAGCCGTGTGCGGTGCCCCCTGCCACCAAATTCTACCTCGATCATATTGTTGCAGTGCTTAGGCGAAGCCCTGCGTCGGTAGTACATCAAGATCGTCACCACTCCGTCGTGCTGACGGAACTCTTCCTCGACGCTTTGCTGGATCGGAGCCCGAGGAGCGTCATCGAGCTGTACGTGTGCCAAGAACTCGGAGGTGCCGGAGTAACGGTGCTTGGATCGGTCGGATCGGGAAGATGTACGACTACTTCCTCTACGTTGTGTGATCGCTTCCGCAGTCGGTCTGCGTTGGTACGTGGACAACAATCTCCCCTCTCGTTGCTATGCATCACCATGATCTTGCGTGTGCGTAGGAAATTTTTTGAAATTACTACGTTCCCCAACAGTGGCATCCGAGCCTAGGTTTTATGGTTTGATGTTATTTGCACGAGTAGAACACAAGTGAGTTGTGGGCGATATAAGTCATACTGCCTACCATCATGTCATACTTTGGTTCAGCGGTATTGTTGGACGAGACGACCCAGACCAACATTACGCGTACGCTTACGCGAGACCGGTTCCCTCAACGTGCTTTGCACATAGATGGCTTGCGGGCGACTGTCTCTCCAACTTTAGTTGAACCGAGTATGGCTACGCCCGGTCCTTGCAAAGGTTAAAACGGAGTCTATTTGACAAACTATCGTTGTGGTTTTGATGCGTAGGTGAGATTGGTTCTTGCTTAAGCCCGTAGCAGCCACGTAAAACTTGCAACAACAAAGTAGAGGGCGTCTAACTTGTTTTTGCAGGGCATGTTGTGATGTGATATGGTCAAGGCATCATGCTATATTTTATTGTATGAGATGATCATGTTTTATAACCGAGTTATCGGCAACTGGCAGGAGCCATATGGTTGTCGCTTTATTGTATGCAATGCAATCGCGATGTAATGCTTTACTTTATTACTAAGCGGTAGTGATAGTCATGGAAGCATAAAATTGGCGAGACGACAACGATGCTACGATGGAGATCAAGGTGTCGCGCCGGTGACGATGGTGATCATCACGGTGCTTCGGAGATGGAGATCACAAGCACAAGATGATGATGGCCATATCATATGTGACGCCCCCGATTCGATCGTACACTAATCATACATGCAAACGTGTACGATCAAGATCAGGGACTCACGGGAAGATATCACAACACAACTCTACAAATAAAATAAGTCATACAAGCATCATATTACAAGCCAGGGGCCTCGAAGGCTAGAATACAAGAGCTCGATCATAGACGAGTCAGCGGAAGCAACAATATCTGAGTACAGACATAAGTTAAACAAGTTTGCCATAAGATGGCTAGCACAAACTGGGATACAGATCGAAAGAGGCGTAGGCCTCCTGCCTGGGATCCTCCTAAGCTACTCCTGGTCGTCGTCAGCGGGCAGCACGTAGTAGTAGGCACCTCCGGTGTAGTAGGAGTCGTCATCGACGGTGGCGTCTAGCTCCTGGGCTCCAACATCTGGTTGCGACAACCAGGTAGAAGGGATAGAGGGAAAAGAAGGAGAAAGCAACCGTGAGTACTCATCCAAAGTACTCGCAAGCAAGGAGCTACCCTACATATGTATGCATTGGTATCAACTGGGATAAGGCTATTATAAGTGGACTAAACTGCAGAAAGCCAGAATAAGAGGGGGATAGCTAGTCCTTTTGAAGACTACGCTTCTGGCAGCCTCCGTCTTGCAGCATGTAGAAGAGAGTAGACTGAAGTCCTCCAGTAGCATCGCATAGCATAATCCTAACCGATGACCCTCCCCTCGTCGCCCTGTGAGAGAGCGATCACCGGTTGTATCTGGCACTTGGAAGGGTGTGTTTTATTAAGTATCCGGTTCTAGTTGTCATAAGGTCAAAGTACAACTCCGGGTCGTCCTTTTACCGAGGGACACGGCTATTCGAATAGATAAACTTCCCTGCAGGGGTGCACCACATACCCCAACACGCTTGATCCCATTTGGCCGGACACACTTTCCTGGGTCATGCCCGGCCTCGGAAGATCAACACGTCGCAGCCCTACCTAGGCACAACAGAGAGGTCAGCACGCCGGTCTAAACCCTATGGCGCAGGGGTCTGGGCCCATCGCCCTTTGCACACCTGCACGTTGCGAACGCGGCCGAAAGCAGACCTAGCCTAGTGGCCTTCCAGTCCAATCCGGCGCGCGCCACTCAGTCGCTGATGTCACGAAGGCTTCGGCTGATACCATGACGCCGGGATACCCATAACTACTCCCGCGTAGATGGTTAGTGCGTATAGACCAAATGGCCAGACTCAGATCAAATACCCAGATCTCGTTAAGCGTGTTAAGTGTCCGCGAACGCCGAACAGGGCCAGGCCCACCTCTCTCCTAGGTGGTCGGAACCTGCCCTGTCGCTCCGCCTCAAAGATCCACTCGCGGGTGCTCCTATGAGCCTACCCGTCTTTAGTCACCACATGTATCATGTATAAAGTATATAATATATACCCGTGATCACCTCCCGAGTGATCACGGCCCGATAGTATAGCATGGCAGACGGACAAGAATGTAGGGCCACTGATGATAAACTAGCATCCTATACTAAGCATTAGGTTTGCAGGTAAAGGTAACAACAGTAGTAGCAAGGACAGGCTATGCAGCAGCATAGGATTTACGGAAAGCAGTAACATGCTACACTACTCTAATGCAAGCAGTATAGAGAAGAGTAGGCGATATCTGGTGATCAAAGGGGGGGCTTGCCTGGTTGCTCTGGCAAGAGAGAGGGGTCGTCAACTCCTTAGTCGTACGGGGTAGCAGTGGCGTCGGTCTCGGTGTCTATCGAGAGAAGAGGGGGGAGAAACAATAAATATTCAAGCAAGCATTTGCATAGTGATGCATGACATGACAAGTAACGGCGTTAGAGGTGCCCTAACGCGGTAATAGGTGATACCGGTGAAGGGGGATGACATCCGGGAAAGTATCCCCGGTGTTTCGAGTTTTCGGACCGGTGAATCGGAGGGGGAAAGTTGCGTGTTCGCTGTGCTAGGAATGTGTGGTGGACAAACGGGCTGCGTATCCGGATTCGTCTCGTCGTTCTGAGCAACTTTCATGTACAAAGTTTTTCCATCCGAGCTACGATTTATTTTATATTAATTTTAAAAGATTTAAATCATTTTTAGGATTTATTTAATTAATTTAATCAACATTATCCAGAATAGTGCATGCTGACATCAGCATGATGTCAGCGTGATGTCATCAGTCAACCAGTTAGTTGACTTAGTCAAACTGACAGGCAGGTCCCACATGTCATTCACTGTTTACTTTAATTAGGATTTAGCTAATCTAATCACAGTTTAATTAAATTAACTAATTAATTAGATTAATTTAAACAAGATTAATTAACTTAATTAACTTACATATTAATTAATTAATTAATAATTTTATGAATTACATTTTCTTCTTTTTTTCTTTTTTTTTAATTTTCGTTTTAGGGGCGTGGGGCCCCTACATCATTGGCCCAAGGGCATCTGGCCCCACCCGGCAGTGGCCCAGGAGGCCGACCGGGGCGGGCGCGTGGTAACGGACGTGGGCGCCTGACGGGCGCCGCGTTGCCCGAATGGGCGTGCCGACGATGCGCGGCTGCGACCGGAGGGGAGGCGCGGCCAGGGGTGGTGCAGGGCGGCTGGGGGCAGCAGCGGCGAGCGAGGCGATCGGCAGCTTGGGCGGAGCAGATCCGCAGCAAGTGGCGGGCGGTGACGGCCATGGGCGCGTGTAGCGGGCACCCGCGGCATGCTGCACGGGGCGGTGCGGGGCCGACGAGCTAGGCGAGCAGTTGCGGCGCGCCGGGCACTGTGCGCAGGTGCGGGACGGCGAGGTTCGGCTGGCGAGCAGGGCACCAAGCGCGGTGTCATGCGCGCGCAGGCGCACGAGCTCGTGCGTAGCACGCGGCCACGGGCGCGGACGCGACGAGCGCAAGGCCTGGGCGCGGCCTCGATGACACAGGACGGCAGGGGAAAAGGGGGGAAACGACGAGGGGCTCACAACGGAGCGTAGGGAGGCGACAGTGGGCTCGGGGAGGGTTCGAGGTCGCGACCGGCGAGGAGGAGACGAGGACGACATGCGGCGGCGATGGGCGTCGAGGTGCCGGCGAGGTGCGACAGGGTCGGGGTCGGTGATGAGGCGAGTCCGCGGCGTTAGGCGGGCGCCGCGCGAGGGAGAGCGGGGGCGCAGAGGAGGCCCTGGGGGGCGGCACCGGCGCCGGCGGTGGTGGCCGTAGCGGAGGCCGCTGCCCCCGATCTGGATCGGGGGAGGGGCAGAGGGAGCGAGAGACGTGGGGGGGGGATCGTGGGTGGAGTGGAGGGTTACGGGCTAGGGTTTTGGTCGGGGTGGGGATAAGGGAGTGGGGGTGGCCGGCTGGGCCTTTGCCCAGTTGGGCCGGTGGCCGAATGGGCCGGCCAGCTGGGTCGGCTGGCCCCGGGAGGGGGGGGGGCTTTCTCTTTCCTTTTTTTTTGTCTTCTGTTTGATTTTCCCCTTTGTATTTTCTTTTATTATTTCCTTTTCTGTTTTAATCCATTTAAAAGTATTTAGGCATTTTATAAAAATGTGTTTACTGCATCATAATTACCTTTGTAATATTTGGCGTCCACCGAACATTTTTGTTTCAATTTTGAAAACTTTTATTGTCGACTTTAATTTTAAGTTTGAATTTGACGCAGTTTCAAATTATCCCGAGATTAGTAACAGTAATCGCAGATGACGTGGCATTATTAGGAGAGTTTTACTGTAGCCAAATTATCCGGGCGTTACAAATCTCCTTCACTACAAGAAATCTCGTCCCAAGATTTAAGAGGTAGAGAAGGGGGAAAATGTCTAGTTACGGAATGCTAACGGATCTCCTCGTTCTTGGTTCCTCTTCTCGAAGTGGACGATCCATTATATTGATGGCTTCCCTTTTGTGCCCCAACTCATCAGGATGAAGTCGGCATCTTTTCTTCGGGGGGGGGGGGGTTCCATCGTACTTACGAAAGAATAAGGGGGTATTCCGAGAGAACGAACCTGTACAAGGTTGACTATCTGGTCGATAACATCGGGGAAGGTGGCAGAAAGTAACTCTCAAATTGAAACTTAAGAAAATATCGAGAGCAAAGTAATGAGGTTTCATGGGATGTTTCGAGCAAGCAGGCAACCGTTCGATGCCTGAAACAGGGCTCGAAAGGGGCTCAAAGCAATGGGAATAAGTGTTGCGTCTGATACCAGAATAGATCACTAAGCAGGTGGCCCGTGAAGTACATATGAAGTCAAGCGCGATGAATAACTTTGACAATAGGTTGTACAGTAGAGTCAGGTTTCGATCCTGTGGAACTGTGGGTTATGGGCCCACCATGTGGGATAAAAGTAGGAGGGGTGACATCTTGCATTGTCACAATAGCAAGGCATGTCAGAGGCTAGTCTGTCAGTTATGTCGGCAACAACATCGATATCAAGGGCGAGGGACGAAGAGAACCATTTTCCTGCTCGTTGAACGAGGCGGACCAATAGGCAAAGTTCTCGTCCATCGGTGGTTACCGGGATGCTATCAACAATGGTAACACGGTCTTACTGACAGAGTTGTACAATGAGGTGATTATCACTGCTCAGTTAAATCAGATTACAAGAAAGCTTAACAAGACAATGGAAGGGAAAATGTGATTATCAGGTTTAACAGAAGAATGGAAAGGAAAATGTGTTTTAAACACATAATTTAGGGATATATCCTTCTCAAGGACAAGCAGAGCATGATATCCGTGGTAGGATATCATGTAGAAAACCCATTAAGTAAGGGTAGAGAAATTTCATGACATTACCCATACAACGGTGTTTGGATAATGGTTAAAGAAAACTTAGCATTGCGCTTTCAATGCTCTTATTGAAAATCGGAGTACCACAGACATGCTTCGAGATAGCGTTGGCGTGGTATTCAAGTAAGGTCAGACTTAGGATGCACAAAGGATTCATCAGGAACAACTTGTAGAATAAGTCTTATGATTTCCTCAAGGAAGAATCGCTAAGCTAGCTAAAAAGGGAACTGTAACAATAGGTCCTCTGGCCAGGGGTGATAGGCATGACCTCACCTTACCGGTATATAAGGACCAATGTTATAACTCTTGGAAATAAGTCCCAACCATCATATCTGACAGAGATTCAGATCTGATTGGTGTCAGGATAACTCAGACTCAGGATGCCTGAGAAGAAAGGTGCAACACAAATTGCCGAGATGACATTGTAAGATTCTCGGGAATTGAACTATGGAAGCGAGTCCCGAAACAAGAGTTCATCATTAAATCAAGGAGATAATGAGGAGGTGGCTGATGAACTCAACGACAATTCAAAGAGTTTTCCAAAAGATGGATTTCCACAATTAAGTGAACAAGGAGATAATCTTAGTCAAATCAAATGACTTAATGATGTATGCTGGAGGGAACCATACACAATTAAACATTGGTTGAAAGGTGCACCCGAAATATGGGTTGGGTTGCACGACCAACGTCGGAATGGCGATTGGGCAACCAACACACCAAATTGGAATCATTGTCCAATAACTCTAAAGCAATAGGGTTGCTAGTGATATTATATTTGCACAACGGAGTTCACTCAACACGGGGACCAAGTAAGGAATGGTGATGGCGAGAAGCATCACTGTATCACGAATTCTTAAGAGGTGGTGAAATTCTCACAACATTGATGACATAATAGAAGGTAATGTTCCAAGGTAAAGAAAACCAATTGCTGGATAGCAAGGAACTGAAGGTATAACACCCAACAAGAACAAGCTTGTGTTGGTGGGAAGGCAATAAATGGTCGATGATAACACAAATCATCGAGGGCAAGGATGGTATTTCTCGTCATGAATTCGATTGGTATCCTGGAAAGAGTTAAAATTATGATGATGATCACAACAAATTTTGCCGAGAGGCTCCATGAGGATGCAATCGCTTGGCGATGACATCAAGCCAAGGGAATGGTGAAGCAAAAGGTTATTATAACCATAGATAAGATGCCATCTCAGAATTCAGAGTTGTCTCTCAAGACAACCAATATGATGGTGAAAGTTCGATGTAAGCTTAGAGCATTGTCGGGATTGTGTCTCGAGGATGAAGGACATAGGTAGAATGGTCAAGCAGTCAGCCTGACGATGATGATGTGGTCAATCAGCTGGGAATGACACGATCGAGTACAAACTTGTATGCATTGAAGGTTACTAAGAGTTGTTGAATCGCAATGCGGACTCGATTCAGTTATCGATGTCTTTGAGTGTTAAATTACAAAGAGCTCATGAAAAATTGGAATCAATGAGAATGTAGTACTTGATGAAGAACTCAAAAGAGGTTATGCAGTTCCGTGATAATCTTGAGATACTAGGGAGGTAATACCGACGACAAATGAAAGTAGAGGTTGGTCTGGGGTATTACTCCGCAGAAGACAAGTGCTTAAACTTGCACGAGAAATTGTATTTAAAGAAGAACATGGTCGGAACCACGATTGCAAAAGGCCAGATCCCAGATACAAGAACTTATACCAAAGGAATAATTAATTAAGAGAAGCTTTAATGATAAGATCTACATCGTGTCCATGGGCATGAACACAAAGTTCAAGGTCGACTCCCACTTCTCCAATGCATAACCTTTCATTCACTTCTCACTTTCGAAGAGGTTGTAGTGCTTGAAATTTTATCTGGCAAAATACCAGAGGTGTATGACTCGTGAAAGCTTTCGAGTTCACACAGTTTAGAGAAGGCATATGTTCAACCCATAGGGGCTTCTTAGAAACATATACCACAAGTTTCAAGAATAAATAACACCAGCTCGATAGTAGAGCATGTTTGAGAAAGCAGAGGATACAATTTACCAAAGGTATTATGTATCCGAGGAAAGGCTCACAGACTTATTGAATATGAAGGACGCTGTCGGATAAAATCCAGCAATGGTCTGGTGGTTCTCAAGGGATCTGGTGCGAGCATCCGTACTCAACCAGAGGGAGAAACAATGCAAGGAGATCAGACTTTAGAAACAACTTACTAATTCAAGGCTCAAATGCAAAGGAATTATCAATTCCAAGACAAGGGATCAGAAGCAATGCTCTGATCAGGGATGGATAAGTTGAATAGCCTTAAGGGTACAATCGACAGCAATTTGATTGGTCGGGATCCAGCTCATGTTTTAAAATAACGTCTGAGCCGGAAAGATAATTTGAAAGGATCAACTGATGATTGCGTGCATTCGCACTCATGTTGAATCAATAGGATCAAAAAGACGATGCCTAAGGATACTAACGAATATTGACAGACATATGGAAAGCATCCATAATGCAAGCAGGCAAGCATTGCAGAGCAATAAGCTACTAAGGATTTTTGAAAGGTCGAATAGTATTTCAAAGACCATTGTGAAACACAAGAATAGCTAGGGAATGAGCGGATACTCGATAAGTGCGAGAATTATCCGTAGGGGTATTCAGGTGACAAAGAACAGCAAGGCGGTAAGCTCAAAGGATTATCGAAACAACGACAAGTATTTTGAAGTATCTTGTAATAACAAGACCAAGTAGGGATGTATGTAAGCATAACAACTGCAAGTATTTTCCATAAATGTTGACGGTGGAAGGGGAATTGCAAACGCGATGAACACAAGTTCTCGGGTTAACAACTGAGAGTATCTTTAGGGTCTTCACGTGCAGCAGACGATCACCAGTAATAAGGGGCTCTCCGGGTGAAAGTGATAACGAGATCCTAATGTTAGATTTAGCAAAATACATTTAACCCGAATAGAAGAGAGATCAGAGTCCCAGAGTATAGACAAGGAGTAAAAGATCCTAATACCACCCAGATGGTGACGTGTGCCCGTAAGCCGCACAGCCATGTTAGTAAAAGTTTTGTAATGTCTAGACTCGACTTCGGCCAAGGAGTGTGGAGGGGGATTCCTACAGGCAGTCGGCTCTGATACCAACTTGTGACGCCCCCGATTCGATCGTACACTAATCATACATGCAAACGTGTACGATCAAGATCAGGGACTCACGGGAAGATATCACAACACAACTCTACAAATAAAATAAGTCATACAAGCATCATATTACAAGCCAGGGGCCTCGAAGGCTAGAATACAAGAGCTCGATCATAGACGAGTCAGCGGAAGCAACAATATCTGAGTACAGACATAAGTTAAACAAGTTTGCCATAAGATGGCTAGCACAAACTGGGATACAGATCGAAAAAGGCGTAGGCCTCCTGCCTGGGATCCTCCTAAGCTACTCCTGGTCGTCGTCAGCGGGCAGCACGTAGTAGTAGGCACCTCCGGTGTAGTAGGAGTCGTCATCGACGGTGGCGTCTAGCTCCTGGGCTCCAACATCTGGTTGCGACAACCAGGTAGAAGGGATAGAGGGAAAAGAAGGAGAAAGCAACCGTGAATACTCATCCAAAGTACTCGCAAGCAAGGAGCTACCCTACATATGTATGCATTGGTATCAACTGGGATAAGGCTATTATAAGTGGACTAAACTGCAGAAAGCCGGAATAAGAGGGGGATAGCTAGTCCTTTCGAAGACTACGCTTCTGGCAGCCTCCGTCTTGCAGCATGTAGAAGAGAGTAGACTGAAGTCCTCCAGTAGCATCGCATAGCATAATCCTAACCGATGACCCTCCCCTCGTCGCCCTGTGAGAGAGCGATCACCGGTTGTATCTGGCACTTGGAAGGGTGTGTTTTATTAAGTATCCGGTTCTAGTTGTCATAAGGTCAAAGTACAACTCCGGGTCGTCCTTTTACCGAGGGACACGGCTATTCGAATAGATAAACTTCCCTGCAGGGGTGCACCACATACCCCAACACGCTCAATCCCATTTGGCCGGACACACTTTCCTGGGTCATGCCCGGCCTCGGAAGATCAACACGTCGCAGCCCTACCTAGGCACAACAGAGAGGTCAGCACGCCGGTCTAAACCCTATGGTGCAGGGGTCTGGGCCCATCGCCCTTTGCACACCTGCACGTTGCGAACGCGGCCGAAAGCAGACCTAGCCTAGTGGCCTTCCAGTCCAATCCGGCGCGCGCCACTCAGTCGCTGACGTCACGAAGGCTTCGGCTGATACCACGACGCCGGGATACCCATAACTACTCCCGCGTAGATGGTTAGTGCGTATAGACCAAATGGCCAGACTCAGATCAAATACCCAGATCTCGTTAAGCGTGTTAAGTGTCCGCGAACGCCGAACAGGGCCAGGCCCACCTCTCTCCTAGGTGGTCGGAACCTGCCCTGTCGCTCCGCCTCAAAGATCCACTCGCGGGTGCTCCCACGAGCCTACCCGTCTTTAGTCACCACATGTATCATGTATAAAGTATATAATATATACCCGTGATCACCTCCCGAGTGATCACGGCCCGATAGTATAGCATGGCAGACGGACAAGAATGTAGGGCCACTGATGATAAACTAGCATCCTATACTAAGCATTAGGTTTGCAGGTAAAGGTAACAACAGTAGTAGCAAGGACAGGCTATGCAGCAGCATAGGATTTACGGAAAGCAGTAACATGCTACACTACTCTAATGCAAGCAGTATAGAGAAGAGTAGGCGATATCTGGTGATCAAAGGGGGGGGCTTGCCTGGTTGCTCTAGCAAGAGAGAGGGGTCGTCAACTCCGTAGTCGTACGGGGTAGCAGCGGCGTCGGTCTCGGTGTCTATCGAGAGAAGAGGGGGGAGAAACAATAAATATTCAAGCAAGCATTTGCATAGTGATGCATGACATGACAAGTAACGGCGTTAGAGGTGCCCTAACGCGGTAATAGGTGATACCGGTGAAGGGGGATGACATCCGGGAAAGTATCCCCGGTGTTTCGAGTTTTCGGACCGGTGAATCGGAGGGGGAAAGTTGCGTGTTCGCTGTGCTAGGAATGTGTGGTGGACAAACGGGCTGCGTATCCGGATTCGTCTCGTTGTTCTGAGCAACTTTCATGTACAAAGTTTTTCCATCCGAGCTACGATTTATTTTATATTAATTTTAAAAGATTTAAATCATTTTTAGGATTTATTTAATTAATTTAATCAACATTATCTAGAATAGTGCATGCTGATATCAGCATGATGTCAGCGTGATGTCATCAGTCAACCAGTTAGTTGACTTAGTCAAACTGACAGGCAGGTCCCACATGTCATTCACTGTTTACTTTAATTAGGATTTAGCTAATCTAATCACAGTTTAATTAAATTAACTAATTAATTAGATTAATTTAAACAAGATTAATTAACTTAATTAACTTACATATTAATTAATTAATTAATAATTTTATGAATTACATTTTCTTCTTTTTTTTCTTTTTTTTTAATTTTCGTTTTAGGGGCGTGGGGCCCCTACATCATTGGCCCAAGGGCATCTGGCCCCACCCGGCAGTGGCCCAGGAGGCCGACCGGGGCGGGCGCGTGGTAACGGACGTGGGTGCCTGATGGGCGCCGCGTTGCCCAAACGGGCGTGCCGGCGATGCGCGGCTGCGACCGGAGGGGAGGCGCGGCCAGGGGTGGTGCAGGGCGGCTGGGGGCAGCAGCGGCGAGCGAGGCGATCGGCAGCTTGGGCGGAGCAGATCCGCAGCAAGTGGCGGGCGGTGGCGGCCATGGGCGCGTGTAGCGGGCACCCGCGGCATGCTGCACGGGGTGGTGCGGGGCCGACGAGCTAGGCGAGCAGCTGCGGCGCGCCGGGCACTGTGCGCAGGTGCGGGACGGCGAGGTTCGGCTGGCGAGCAGGGCACCAAGCGCGGTGTCATGCGCGTGCAGGCGCACGAGCTCGTGCGTAGCACGCGGCCACGGGCGCGGACGCGACGAGCGCAAGGCCCGGGCGCGGCCTCGGTGACACAGGACGGCAGGGGAAAAGGGGGGAAACGACGAGGGGCTCACAACGGAGCGTAGGGAGGCGGCAGTGGGCTCGGGGAGGGTTCGAGGTCGCGACCGGCAAGGAGGAGACGAGGACGACATGCGGCGGCGGTGGGCGTCGAGGTGCCGGCGAGGTGCGACGGGGTCGGGGTCGGTGACGAGGCGAGTCCGCGGCGTTAGGCGGGCGCCGCGCGAAGGAGAGCGAGGGCGCAGAGGAGGCCCTGGGGGGCGGCACTGGCGCCGGCGGTGGTGGCCGTAGCGGAGGCCGCTGCCCCCGATCTGGATCGGGGGAGGGGCAGAGGGAGCGAGAGACGTGGGGGGGGGGTCGTGGGTGGAGTGGGGGGTTACGGTCTAGGGTTTTGGTCGGGGTGGGGATAAGGGAGTGGGGGTGGCCGGCTGGGCCTTTGCCCAGTTGGGCCGGTGGCCGAATGGGCCGGCCAGCTGGGTCGGCTGGCCCCGGGAGGGGGGGGGGGGGCTTTCTCTTTCCTTTTTTTGTCTTCTGTTTGATTTTCTCCTTTGTATTTTCTTTTATTATTTCCTTTTCCATTTTAATCCATTTAAAAGTATTTAGGCATTTTATAAAAATGTGTTTACTGCATCATAATTACCTTTGTAATATTTGGCGTCCACCGAACATTTTTGTTTCAATTTTGAAAACTTTTATTGTCGACTTTAATTTTAAGTTTGAATTTGAAGCAGTTTCGAATTATCCCGAGATTAGTAACAGTAATCGCAGATGACGTGGCATTATTAGGAGAGTTTTACTGTAGCCAAATTATCCGGGCGTTACATCATATCACTTGTATTGATTGCATGTGATGTTTATCTTTTTATGCATCTTATGTTGCCTTGATTGACGGTAGCATTATAAGATGATCTCTCACTAAATTATCGAGAAGTGTTCTCCCTGAGTATGCACCGTTGCCAAAGTTCGTCGTGCCCAGACACCACGTGATGATTAGGTGTGATAAGCTCTACGTCCATCTACAACGGGTGCAAGCCAGTTTTGCACACGCAGAATACTCAGATTAAACTTGACGAGCCTAGCATATGCAGATATGGCCTCGGAACACGGAGATCGAAAGGTCGAGCGTGAATCATATAGTAGATATGATCAACATAACGATGTTCACCATTGAAAACTACTCCATCTCACGTGATGATCGGTTATGGTTTAGTTGATTTGGATCACATGATCACTTAGATGATTAGAGGGATGTCTATCTAAGTGGGAGTTCTTAAGTAATATGATTAATTGAACTTAAATTTATCATGAACTTAGTCCTAGTAGTATTTTGCAAATTATGTTGTAGATCAATAGCTCGCGTTGTTGCTTTCATATGTTTATTTTGATATGTTCCTAGAGAAAATTGTGTTGAAAGATGTTAGTAGCAATGATACGGATTGGATCCGTGATCTGAGGTTTATCCTCATTGCTGCACAGAAAAATTATGTCCTTGATGCACCGCTAGGTGACAGACCTATTGCAAGAGCAGATGCAGACGTTATGAACGTTTGGCTAGCTCAATATGATGACTACTTGATAGTTTAGTGCACCATGATTAATGGCTTAGAATCGGGACTTCAAAGACGTTTTGAACGTCATGGACCATATGAGATGTTCCAGGAGTTGAAGTTAATATTTGAAGCAAATACCCGAGTTGAGAGATATGAAGTCTCCAACAAGTTCTATAGCTAAAAGATGGAGGAGAATCGCTCAACTAGTGAGCATGTGCTCAGATTGTCTGGGTACTACAATCGCTTGAATCAAGTGGGAGTTAATCTTCCAGATAAGATAGTGATTGACAGAATTCTCTAGTCACCATCACCAAGTTAGTAGAACTTCGTGATGAACTATGATATGCAAGGGATAACGAAAACGATTCCCAAGCTCTTCGTGATGCTGAAATCGATGAAGGTAGAAATCAAGAAAAAACATCAAGTGTTGATGGTTGACAAGACTACTAGTTTGAAGAAAAGGGAAAAAGGGAAGAAGGGGAACTTCAAGAAGAACGGCAAGCAAGTTGCTACTCAAGTGAAGAAGCCCAAGTCTGGTCCTAAGCCTGAGACTAAGTGCTTCTACTACAAAGGGACTGGTCACTGGAAGCGGAACTGCCCCAAGTATTTGGCGGATAAGAAGGATGGCAAAGTGAACAAAAGTATATTTGATATACATGTTATTTATGTGTGCTTTACTAGTGTTTATAGCAACCCCTCAGTATTTGATATTGGTTCAGTTGCTAAGAGTAGTAACTCGAAACAGGAGTTGCAGAATAAACAAAGACTAGTTAAGGGTGAAGTGACGATGTGTGTTGGAAGTAGTTCCAAGATTGATATGATCATCATCGCACACTCCCCTATACTTTCGGGATTAGTGTTGAACTTAAATAAGTGTTATTTGGTTTTTGCGTTGAGCATGAATATGATTTGATCATGTTTATTGCAATACGGTTATTCATTAAAGTCAGAGAATAATTGTTGTTCTGTTTACATGAATAAAACCTTCGATGGTCATACACCCAATGAAACAAGTCCGTTGGATCTCGATCGTAGTGATACACATATACATAATATTGAAACCAAAAGATGCAAATTTAGTAATGATAGTGCAACTTATTTGTGGCACTGCCGTTTAGGTCATATTGGTATAAAGCGCATGAAGAAACTCCATGCTGATGGGCTTTCGGAATCACTTGATTATGAATCACTTGATGCTTGCGAACCATGCCTTTTGGGCAAGATGACTAAAACGCCGTTCTCCGGAACAATGGAGCAAGCAACAGATTTGTTGGAAATCGTACATACTGATGTATGTGGTCCGATGAATATTTAAGGCTTGCAGCGGGTATCATTATTTTCTGACCTTCACAGATGATTTGAGTAGATATGGGTATATCTACTTAATGAAATAGAAGTCTGATACATTTGAAAAGTTCATATAATTTCAGAGTGAAGTGGAAAATCATCGTAACAAGAAAATAAAGTTTCTACAATCTGATCGTGGAAAAGAGTATTTGAGTTACGAGTTTGGTCTTCAGTTAAAACAATGTGAAATAGTTTCACTACTCACGCCACCTGGAACACCACATCATAATGGTGTGTCCGAACGTCATAACCGTACTTTATTGGATATAGTGCAATCTATGATGTTTCTTACCGATTTACCACTATGATTTTGGGGTTATACATTAGAGATAGCTGCATTCACGTTAAATAGGGCACCATCTAAATCCGTTGAGACGACACCGTGTGAACTATGGTTTGGCAAGAAACCTAAGCTGTCGTTTCTTAAAAGTTTGAGGTTGCAATGCTTATGTGAAAAACATTTCAACCTGATAAGCTCAAACCCAAATCGGAGAAGTGCGTCTTCATAGGATACCCAAAGGAAACAGTTGGGTACACCTTCTATCACAGATCCAAAGGCAAGACATTCGTTGCTGAGAATGGATACTTTCTAGAGAAGGAGTTTCTCTCGAAATAAGTGAGTGGGAGGAAAGTAGAAAACTTGACAAGGTAATTGTACCTTCTCCTTTATTGGAAAGTAGTTCATCACAGAAATTTGTTCCTGTGACTCCTACACCAATTAGTGAGGAAGCTAATGATGATGATCATGAAACTTCAGGACAAGATACTACTGAACCTCGTAGATCAACCAGAGCAAGATCCGCGCCAGAGTGGTACAGTAATCCTGTTTTGGAAATCATGCTACTAGATCATGATGAACCTACGAACTATGAAGAAGCGATGGTGAGCCCAGATTCCGCAAAGTGGCTTGAAGCCATGAAATCTGAGATGGGATCCATGTATGAAAACAAAGTATGGACTTTGGTTGACTTGCCTGTTGATCGGCAAGCAATTGAGAATAAATGGATCTTCAAGAAGAAGACTGACGCTGATGGTAATGTTACTGTCTACAAAGCTCGACTTGTCATAAAAGGTTTTCGACAAGTTCAAGGGGTTGACTACGATGAGACCTTCTCACCCGTAGCGATGCTTAAGTCTGTCCGAATCATGTTAGCAATTGCCGCGTTTTATGATTATGAAATTTGGCAGATGGATGTCAAAACTGCGTTCCTGAATGGATTTCTGGAAGAAGAGTTGTATATGATGCAACTGGAAGGTTTTGTCGATCCAAAGGGAGCTAACAAAGTATGCAAGCTCCAGCGATCTATCTGTGGACTGGTGCAAGCATCTCGGAGTTGGAATATACGCTTTGATGAGTTGATCAAAGCATATAGTTTTATACAGACTTGCGGTGAAGCCTGTATTTACGAGAAAGTGAGTGAGAGCACTACAGCATTTCTGATAAGTATATGTGAATGACATATTGTTGATCAGAAATAATGTAGAATTGTTCTGTAAAGCATAAAGGAGTGTTTGAAAGGAGTATTTCAAAGAAAGACTTCGGTGAAGCTGCTGACATATTGAGCTTCAAGATCTATAGAGATAGATCAAGGCGCTTGATAAGTTTTTTAAATAAATACATACCTTGACAAGATTTTGAAGTAGTTCAAAATGGAATAGTCAAGGAAAGAGTTTCTTGCCTATGTTACAAGGTGTGAAATTGAGTAAGACTCAAAGCCCGACCACGGCAGAAGATAGAAAGAGAATGAAAGTCATTCCCTATGCCTTGGCCATAGGTTCTATAAAGTATGTCATGCTGTATACCAGATCTATTGTATACCCTGCATTGATTTGGCAAGGGAGTACAATAGTGATATAGGAGTAGATCACTGGACAACGGTCAGAATTATCCTTAGTGAAATAAAGATATGTTTCTCGATTATGGACGTGACAAAAAGGTTCGTCGTAAAGGGTTACGTCGATGCAAGTTTTTGACACTGATCCAGATGATTCTAAGTCTCAATCTGGATACATATTGAAAGTGGGAGCAATTAGCTAGAGTAGCTCCGTGTAGAGCATTGTAGACATAGAACTTGCAAAATACTTACGGATCTGAATGTGACAGACCCGTTGACTAAAATTATCTCACAAGCAAAACATGATCACACCTTAGTACTCTTTGGGTGTTAATCACATAGAGATGTGAACTAGATTACTGACTCTAGTAAACCCTTTGAGTGTTGGTCACATGACGATGTGAACTATGGGTGTTAATCACATGGTGATGTGAACTATTGCTGTTAAATCACATGGTGATGTGAACTAGATTATTGACTCTAGTGCAAGTGGGAGACTGAAGGAAATATGCCCTAGAGGCAATAATAAAGTTATTATTTATTTCCTTATATCATGATAAATGTTTATTATTCATGCTAGAATTGTATTAACCGGAAACATAATACATTTGTGAATACATAGACAAATAGAGTGTCACTAGTATGCCTCTACTTGACTAGCTCGTTAATCAAAGATGGTTATGTTTCCTAACCATGAACAAAGAGTTGTTATTTGATTAACGGGATCACATCATTAGTTGAATGATCTGATTGACATGACCCATTCCATTAGCTTAGCACCCGATCGTTTAGTATGTTGCTATTGCCTTCTTCATGACTTATACATGTTCCTATGACTATGAGATTATGCAACTCCCGTTTGCCGGAGGAACACTTTGGGTGCTACCAAATGTCACAACGTAACTGGGTGATTATAAAGGAGTACTACAGGTGTCTCCAAAGGTAGATGTTGGGTTGGCGTATTTCGAGATTAGGATTTGTCACTCCGATTGTCGGAGAGGAATCTCTGGGCCCTCTCGGTAATGCACATCACATAAGCCTTGCAAGCACTGCAACTAATATGTTAGTTGTGAGATGATGTATTACGGAACGAGTAAAGAGACTTGCCGGTAACGAGATTGAACTAGGTATTGGATACCGACGATCGAATCTCGGGCAAGTAACATACCGATGACAAAGGGAACAACGTATGTTGTTATGCGGTCTGACCGATAAAGATCTTCGTAGAATATGTAGGAGCCAATAAGGGCATCCAGGTCCCACTATTGGTTTTTGACCGGAGAAGTGTCTCGGTCATGTCTACATTGTTCTCGAACCGTAGGGTCCGCACGCTTAACATTACGATGACAGTTATTATGAGTTTATGCATTTTGATGTACCGAAGGTTGTTCGGAGTCCCGGATGTGATCACAGACATGACGAGGAGTCTCGAAATGGTCGAGACATAAAGATTGATATATTGGAAGCCTATATTTGGATATCGGAAGTGTTCCGGGTGAAATCGGGATTTTACCGGATTACCGGGAGGTTACCGGAACCCCCCGGGAGCCATATGGGCCTTCATGGGCCTTAGTGGAAAGGAGAAAAGGGGCAGCCCATAGGTGGCCGCGCGCCCCCCTTCCCTTAGTCCTATTAGGACTAGGAGAAGGGGCCGCCCCCCCCTCTCTCTCTTTCCCCCTTTGGGAAACCTAGTCCAACTAGGATTGGGGGGGGGGGAGTCCTACTCCCGGTGGGAGTAGGACTCCTCCTGCGCCCTCTCCCTGGCCGGCGCACCCCTCCCCCTTGGCTCCTTTATATACAGGGGCAGGGGGCACCTCTAGAAACACAAGTTGATCCTTGGTGATCGTTCATTAGCCGTGTGCGGTGCCCCCTGCCACCAAATTCTACCTTGATCATATTGTTGCAGTGCTTAGGCGAAGCCCTGCGTCGGTAGTACATCAAGATTGTCACCACGCCGTCGTGCTGACGGAACTCTTCCTCGACGCTTTGCTGGATCGGAGCCCGAGGAGCGTCATCGAGCTGTACGTGTGCCAAGAACTCGGAGGTGCCGGAGTAACGGTGCTTGGATCGGTCGGATCGGGAAGACGTACGACTACTTCCTCTACGTCGTGTGATCACTTCCGTAGTCGGCCTGCGTTGGTACGTGGACAACACTCTCCCCTCTCGTTGCTATGCATCACCATGATCTTGCGTGTGCGTAGGAAATTTTTTGAAATTACTACGTTCCCCAACAAAAAATAGGTCTACAATTTTATTTTTATTTTTTATGATAAAAGTTGTAATCTATTACAAAAATTCATCCGAATTACAAAGCACCTCCAGCATAATAAAATTACATTTGAGGTCTCGGTACCATTGAATGACCAATACCGCCGTCAGTACGAGCCGTCAATGTGTCGTTGTCGCCCCTCCCCTACCGGGGCCGGCTTGACCTTGGCGACGATAATCAGGAACTCTTCATACACATGCCCCTAAGGACCAATGCCCTGCAACTACACTCGTTGCCATTGAATCCTTGAATAGATCTGAAGCAACTGACACCAAATCACGTCATCATGCACGCATGATGAGAAACCCTTACCTTGTCGCCCAAAGGAGACGGAAGAAATCTACATCGGAGCTCTATCGACAACTTCTAGATAAATGAATTCGAGGAGGAGCTTGGAAGACAAACTCTTAGAAGAAACACAACCATCCGCCTAAGCGCCGCACCTGCGAGGACTAAAGAACTCTAACTTAAACTACTAGCAGGAGCAAAGGCACATCGATTCCCCTACCCGCTACCAGCCTCCAGAGCGGTAGGCAGAGTGGAGACGAATCCACAGGCTCTCTGACGAAGCCTATAGAGGAGAGAGTTTTCCTATACACTGAGGGGAAGGGAAGAAGACGCCTGGAGAAAAAGTCTCGCCAAGAAATATGAAGCTGAGGCGAAGGGCACACTACTACTTCTTGGGGCTGTAATTTTCAGCTGTAAACCCGCATCTTGTATGTTTAGCATTTCTATAAATTTGATGTCATCAACACTTTCGAGGTGCTTAAGGAGAAGCAAACCCACTTTCTATATTAGTGGAGACTAGATTTTTTAATGTGGGGTTACATTTCCGATCTTAAGTATGTCCCTCTAATTTAATCACCAAGCATTGGCATGAAGAGGTGTCTAATATAGGCTCATTTCACTCAACAACCATATTGTTCTGGTTTGCAAATATTTTGTCACATAAAATGATTGATATACAAGCAAAAGGTAGGTAATACTTATTTTGAAGTTTTTTCTTTTGATGTTAGTATCTCAAAATAGACTGTATTTAATAAGTAGAACATTTCCCTGGTAAATGAATGTCTTCTTTCTCATCACTTAGCAGATACTTCATGCCTATTATTTTCTCAAGGCATACGTTTTTATACATATTCCATGTTTGTAAGTATTTTAAAAAAATGAGGGGAAAATAATCTTTTCCTATACAGAGAATTCCATCCAATCGACGTATCAGAGTGATATAGCCGCACAAAGTGTAAATTTGGTTGCTACATATCTAAATGCACATAGGGCAACATGTTAAAAAAGAAAATTAAAATTGCAACATGGTAGAACACACCATGAAACAATTGCAAAAAATACACTGCTGAACTTTTCCAGACCTCTACTCCTATTACCCTAGGAAATGGAAGAAAGGCGCTTCTCTGGCATGCTGACTAGACTGCCTTGGCGGAACCTAGGCTTGTATCTCTTCAAGATTGCCACCAAGAAGTAGAGGATGGTTTATTTTCAACTTCGTTTCAAGACTTGGGTGCACGTGGTCGCAAAATTAGCACCATCGAGAAACTCTTGCAATATGTTCATCCTTGGGAAGCGTCGCCTCTGTCAACCTCTAGCATGATCACGATGATACCGTCACCTGGAAGTGTACAATCAATGGTGTTTATGAAGGAAATATGCCCTAGAGGCAATAATAGTTATTATTTATTTCCTTATATCATGATAAATGTTTTTTATTCATGCTAGAATTGTATTAACCGGAAACATGATACATGTGTGAATACATAGACAAACATAATGTCACTAGTATGCCTCTACTTGACTAGCTCATTGATCAAAGATGGTTATGTTTCCTAGCCATAGACAAAGAGTTGTCATTTGATTAACAGGGTCACATCATTAGGAGAATGATGTGATTGACTTGACCCATTCCGTTAGCTTAGCACACTATCGTTTAGTATTCTGCTATTGCTTTCTTCATGACTTGTACATTTCCTATGACTATGAGATTATGCAACTCCCGTTTATCGGAGGAACACTTTGTGTGCTACCAAACGTCACAACGTAACTTGGTGATTATAAAGGTGCTCTACAGGTGTCTCCGAAGATACTTGTTGGGTTGGCGTATTTCGAGATTAGGATTTGTCACTCCGACTGTCCGAGAGGTATCTCTGGGCCCACTCGGTAATGCACATCACTATAAGCCTTGCAAGCAATGCAACTAATGAGTTAGTTGCGAGATGATGTATTACAGAACGAGTAAACAAAATTGCTGGTAACGAGATTGAACTAGGTATTGAGATACCGACGATCGAATCTCGGGCAAATAACATACCGATGACAAAGGGAACAACATATGTTGTTATGCGGTTTGACCGATAAAGATCTTCGTAGAATATGTGGGAGCCAATATGAGCATCCAAGTTCCGCTATTGGTTATTGACCAGAGACGTGTCTCGGTCATGTCTACATAGTTCTCGAACCCATAGGGTCCGCACGCTTAAAGTTCGATGACGGTTATGTTATGAGTTTATGTGTTTTGATGTACCGAAGGTAGTTCGGAGTCCCGGATGTCATCACGGACATGACAAGGAGTCTCAAAATGGTCGAGACATAAATATTGATATATTGGAAGACTATGTTTGGATACCGGAAGTGTTCCGGGTGAAATCAGGATTTTACCGGAGTACCGGGGGTTACCGGAACCCCCCGGGGGTTTAATGGGCCTACATGGGCCTTACTGGAGAAGAGGGGGGGCGGCTAGGGCAGGCCACGCTCCCCCTCCCCCTCTAGTCTGAATTGGACAAGGAGGGGGGCGGCACCCCCCTTTCCTTCCTCTCTCCCTCCTCCTCCCCCCTTCTCCTACTCCAACTAGGAAAGGAGGGAGTCCTACTCCCGGTAGGAGTAGGACCCCTCCTGGCGCGCCTCCTCCTGGCCGGCCGCCCCTCCCTACCTTGCTCCTTTATATACGGGGGTAGGGGGCACCCCAGAGACACAACAATTGATCATTGATCTTTTAGCCATGTGCGGTGCCCCCGTCCACCATAGTCCACCTCGATAATATCGTAGCGGTTCTTAGGCGAAGCCTTGCGTCGGTAGAACATCATCATCGTCACCACGCCGTCGTGCTGACGAAACTCTCCCTAAACACTTGGCTGGATCGGAGTTCGAGGGACGTCATCGAGCTGAACGTGTGCTGAACTCGGAGGTGCCGTGCGTTCGGTACTTGATCGGTCGGATCGTGTGCGTAGGAATTTTTTTGAAATTACTATGTTCCCCAACTGTGGCATCCGAGCCAGGTTTTATGAGTTGATGTTATATGAACGAGTAGAACACAAGTGAGTTGTGGGCGATACAAGTCATACTGCTTACCAGCATGTCATACTTTGGTTCGGCGGTATTGTTGGATGAAGCGGCCCGGACAGACATTACGCGTATGCTTACGCGAGACTGGTTTACCGACGTGCTTTGCACACAGTTGACTGGCGGGTGTCAGTTTCTCCAACTTTAGTTGAACCGAGTGTGTCTACGCCCGGTCCTTGAGAAGGTTAAAACAACACCAACTTGACGAACTATCGTTGTGGTTTTGATGCGTAGGTAAGAATGGTTCTTCCTAAAGCCCGTAGCAGCCACGTAAAACTTGCAACAACAAAGTAGAGGACGTCTAACTTGTTTTTGCAGGGCATGTTGTGATGTGATATGGTCAAAGCATGATGCTATATTTTATTGTATGAGATGATCATGTTTTGTAAGCAAGTTATCGGCAACTGGCAGGAGCCATATGGTTGTCGCTTTATTGTATGCAATGGAATCTCCCTGTAATTCTTTACTTTATCACTAGGCGGTAGCGATAGTCGTAGAAGCATAAATTGGCGAGACGACAACGATGCTACGATGGATATCAAGGTGTCGCGCCGGTGACGATGGTGATCATGACGGTGCTTCAGAGATGGAGCTCACAAGCACAAGATGATGATGGCCATATCATATCACTTATATTGATTGCATGTGATGTTTATCTTTTATGCATCTTATCTTGCTTTGTTTGACGGTAGCATCATAAGATGACCTCTCACTAAATTATCAAGGTATAAGTGTTCTCCCTGAGTATGCACCGTTGCAAAAGTTCTTCGTGCTGAGACACCACGGGATGATCGGGTATGATAGGCTCTACATTCAAATACAACGGGTGCAAAACAGTTGCACACGCGGAATACTCAGGTTAAACTTGACGAGCCTAGCATATAACAGATATGGCCTCGGAACACGGAGACCGAAAGGTCAAGCGTGAATCATATAGTAGATATGATCAACATAGTGATGTTCACCATTGAAACTACTCCATCTCACTTGATGATCGGACATGGTTTAGTTGATATGGATCATGTGATCACTTAGAGGATTAGAGGGATATCTAAGTGGGAGTTCTTAAGTAATATGATTAATTGAACTTAAATTTATCATGAACTTAGTACCTGATAGTATCTTGCTTGTTTATGTTGATTGTAGATAGATGGCCCGTGCTGTTGTTCCGTTGAATTTTAATGCGTTCTTTGGGGAAGCAAAGTTGAAAGATGATGGTAGCAATTACACGAACTGGGTCCGTAACTTGAGGATTATCCTCGTTGCTGCATAGAAGAATTATGTCCTGGAAGCACCACTAGGTGCCAGGCCTGCTGCAGATGCTGCTAACAAAGTTAAGAACGTTTGGCAGAGTAAAGCTGATGGCTACTCGATAGTTTAGTGTGCCATGCTTTACGGCTTAGAACCGGGACTTCAACGACGTTTTGAACATCATGGAGCATATGAGATGTTGCAGGAGTTGAAGTTAATATTTCAAGCAAATGCCCAAATTGAGAGATATGAAGTCTCCAATAAGTTCTATAGCTGCAAGATGGAGGATAATAGTTCTGTCAGTGAACATATACTCAAAATGTCTGGGTATCATAATCACTTGACTCAACTGGGAGTTAATCTTCCTGTTGATAGTGTCATTGACAGAGTTCTTCAATCACTGCCACCAAGCTACAAGAGCTTCGTGATGAACTATAATATACAAGGGATTAATAAGACGATTCCCGAGCTCTTCGCAATGCTAAGGGCTGCGGAGGTAGAAATCAAGAAGGAGCATCAAGTGTTGATGGTCAATAAGACCATCAGTTTCAAGAAAAAGGGCAAAGGGAAGAAGATGGGGAACTTCAAGAAGAACGACAAACAAGTTGCTGCTCAAGAGAAGAAACCCAAGTCTGGACCTAAGCCTGAGACTGAGTGCTTCTACTGCAAGCAGACTGGTCACTGGAAGTGGAACTGCCCCAAATATTTGGCGGATAAGAAGGATGGCAAGGAGAACAAAGGTATATGTGATATACATGTTATTGATGTACCTTACTAATGCTCGCAGTAGCACTTGGGTATTTGATACTGGTTTTGTTTCTAACATTTGCAACTCGAAACAGGGGCTATGGATTAAACGAAGATTGGCTAAGGACGAGGTGACGATGCGCGTGGGAAATGGTTCCAAAGTCGATGTGATCGCAGTCGGCACGCTACCTCTACATCTACCTTCGGGATTAGTTTTAGACCTGAATAATTGTTATTTGGTGCCAGCGTTGAGCATGAACATTATATCTGGATCTTGTTTGATGCAAGACGGTTATTCATTTAAATCAGAGAATAATGGTTGTTCTATTTATATGAGTAATATATTTTATGGTCATGCACCCTTAAAGAGTGGTCTATTTTCGTTGAATCTCGATAGTAGTGATACACATATTTATAATATTGAAGCCAAAAGATGCAGAGTTGATAATGATAGTGCGACTTATTTGTGGCACTTCCGTTTAGGTCATATCGGTGTAAAGCGCATGAAGAAACTCCATATTGATGGACTTTTGGAACCACTTGATTATGAATCACTTGGTACTTGCGAACTGTGCCTCATGGGCAAGATGACTAAAACGCCGTTCTCCGGAACTATGGAGCGAGCAACAGATTTGTTGGAAATCATACATACAGATGTGTGTGGTCCGATGAATATTGAGGCTCGCGGCGGGTATCGTTATTTTCTCACCTTCACAGATGATTTAAGCAGATATGGGTATATCTACTTAATGAAACATAAGTCTGAAACATTTGAAAAGTTCAAAGAATTTCAGAGTGAAGTTGAAAATCATCGTAACAAGAAAATAAAGTTTCTACGATCTGATCGTGGAGGAGAATATTTGAGTTACGATTTTGGTCTACATTTGAAACAATGCGGAATAGTTTCGCAACTCACGCCACCCGGAACACCACATCGTAATGGTGTGTCCGAACGTCGTAATCGTACTTTACTGGACATGGTGCGATCTATGACGTCTCTTACCAATTTACCGCTATCGTTTTGGGGTTATGCTTTAGAGACGGTCGCATTCACGTTAAATAGGGCACCATCAAAATCCGTTGAGACGACGCCTTATGACCTGTGGTTTGGCAAGAAACCAAAGTTGTCGTTTCTTAAAGTTTGCGGTTGCGATGCTTATGTGAAAAAGCTTCAACCTGATAAGCTCGAACCCAAATCGGAGAAATGTGTCTTCATAGGATACCCAAAAGAGACTGTTGGGTACACCTTCTATCACAGATCCGAAGGCAAGACTTTTGTTGCTAAATTTGGAATCTTTCTAGAGAAAGAGTTTCTCTCGAAAGAAGTGAGTGGGAGGAAAGTAGAACTTGATGAGGTAACTGTACCTTCTCCCTTATTGGAGAGTAGTTCATCACAGAAATCGGTTTCTGTGACACCTACACCAATCAGTGAGGAAGCTAATGATAATGATCATGAAACTTCAGATCAAGTTACTACCGAACCTCGTAGATCAACCAGTGTAAGTTCCGCACCATAGTTGTACGGTAATCCTATTCTGGAAGTCATGTTACTAGACCATGATGAACCTACGAACTATGAAGAAGTGATGGTGAGCCCAGATTCCGCAAAATGGCTTGAGGCCAAGAAATCTGAGATGGGATCCATGTATGAGAACAAAGTGTGGACTTTGGTTGACTTGCCCGATGATCGACAAGCCATTGAGAATAAATGGATCATCAAGAAGAAGACTGGCGCCGACGGTAATGTTACTGTCTATAAAGCTCGGCTTGTTGCAAAAGGTTTTCGAAAAGTTCAAGGGATTGACTACGATGAGACTTTCTCACCCGTAGCAATGCTTAATTCTGTCCGAATCATGTCAGCAATTGCCGCATTTTATAATTATGAAATTTGGCAAATGGATGTCAAAACTGCATTCCTGAATGGATTTCTGAAAGAAGAGTTGTATATGATGCAACCAGAAGGTTTTGTCAATCCAAAGGGAGCTAACAAAGTGTGCAAGCTCCAACGATCCATTTATGGACTGGTGTAAGCATCTCAGAGTTGGAATAAACGCTTTGATAGTGTGATCAAAGCATATGGTTTTATACAAACTTTTGGAGAAGCTTGTATTTACAAGAAAGTGAGTGGGAGCTCTGTAGTGTTTCTAATATTATATGTGGATGGCATATTGTTGATTGGAAATGATATAGAATTTCTTTATAGCATGAAAGGATATTTGAATAAGAGTTTTTCAATGAAGGACCTCGGTGAAGCTGCTTATATATTGGGCATCAAGATCTATAGAGATAGATCAAGACACTTAATTGGACTTTCACAAAGCACATACCTTGACAAAGTTTTGAAGAAGTTCAAAATGGATCAAGCAAAGAAAGGGTTTTTGCCGGTGTTACAAGGTGTGAAGTTGAGTAAGACTCAATTCCCGACCACTAAAGAAGATAGAGAGAAGATGAAAGATGTTCCCTATGCTTCAGCCATAGGCTCTATCATGTATGCAATGATGTGTACCAGACCTGATGTGTGCCTTGCTATAAGTTTAGCAGGGAGGTACCAAAGTAATCCAGGAGTGGGTCACTGGACAGCGGTTAAGAACATCCTGGAATACCTGAAAAGGACTAAGGATATGTTTCTCCTATATGGAGGTGACAAAGAGCTAGTCGTAAATGGTTACGTCGATGCAAGCTTTGACACTGATCCGGACAATTCTAAATCGCAAACTGGATACGTGTTTACATTTAACGGTGGAGCTCTCAGTTTGTGCAGTTCCAAACAAAGCGTTGTGGCGGGATCTACGTGTGAAGCAGAGTACATAGCTGCTTTGGAAGCAGCAAATGAAGGAGTCTGGATGAAGGAGTTCATATCCGATCTAGGTGTCATACCTAGTGCATCGGGTCCAATGAAAATCTTTTGTGACAATACTGGTGCAATTGCCTTGGCAAAGGAATCCAGATTTCACAAGAGAACCAAGCACATCAAGAGACGCTTCAACTCCATCCGGGATCAAGTCCAGGTGGGAGACATAAAGATTTGCAAGATACATATGTATCTGAATGTTGCAGATCTATTGACTAAGCCTCTTCCACGAGCAAAACATGATCAACACCAAGACTCCATGGGTGTTAGAAACATTACCGTGTAATCTAGATTATTGACTCTAGTGCAAGTGGGAGACTGAAGGAAATATGGCCTAGAGGCAATAATAAAGTTATTATTTATTTCCTTATATCATGATAAATGTTTATTATTCATTCTAGCATTGTATTAACCGGAAACATGATACATGTGTGAATACATAGACAAACATAATGTCACTAGTATGCCTCTACTTGACTAGCTCATTGATCAAAGATGGTTATGTTTCCTAGCCATAGACAAAGAGTTGTCATTTGATTAACGGGGTCACATCATTAGGAGAATGATGTGATTGACTTGACCCATTCTGTTAGCTTAGCACACGATCGTTTAGTATTCTGCTATTGCTTTCTTCATGACTTATACATGTTCCTATGACTATGAGATTATGCAACTCCTATTTACCATAGGAACACTTTGTGTGCTACCAAACGTCACAACGTAACTGGGTGATTATAAATGTGCTCTACAGGTGTCTCTGAAGGTACTTGTTGGGTTGGCGTATTTCGAGATTAGGATTTTTCACTCCGATTGTTGGAGAGGTCTCTCTGGGCCCACTCGGTAATGCACATCACTATAAGCCTTGCAAGAAATGCAACTAATGATTTAGTTGCGGGATGATGTATTACGGAACGAGTAAAGAGACTTGCTGGTAACGAGATTGAACTAGGTATTGAGATACCGACGATCGAACCTCGGGCAAGTAACATACCGATGACAAAGGGAACAACGTATGTTGTTATGCGGTTTGACCGATAAAGATCTTCGTAGAATATGTGGGAGCGAATATGAGCATCCAGGTTCCGCTATTGGTTATTGATCGGAGACGTGTATCGGTCATGTCTACATAGTTCTCGAACCCATAGGGTCCGCACGCTTAAAGTTCGATGATGGTTATGTTATGAGTTTATGTGTTTTGATGTACCGAAGGTAGTTCAGAGTCCCGGATGTGATCACGTACATGACGAGGAGTCTCGAAATGGTCGAGACATAAAGTTTGATATATTGGAAGCCTATATTTGGATATCGTAAGTGTTTCGGGTGAAATCGGGATTTTACCGGAGTACCGGGGGTTACCGGATCCCCCCGGGGGTTTAATGGGCCTACATGGGCCTTAGTGGAGAAGAGGAGGGGCGGCCAGGACAGGCCGCGCACCCCCTCCCCCTTTTGTCCGAATTGGACAAGGAGAGGGCGGCGCCCCCCTTTCCTTCCTCTCTCCCTCCTCCTCCCCCTTCTCCTACCCCAACTAGGAAAGGAGGGAGTCCTACTCCCGGTAGGAGTAGGACCCCTCCCGGCGCACCTCCTCCTGGCCGGCCGCCTCTCCCTCCCTTGCTCCTTTATATATGGGGGCAGGGGCACCCTAGAGACACAACAATTGATCATTGATCTTTTAGCCGTGTGCGGTGGCCCCCTCCACCATAGTCCACCTCGATAATATCGTAGCAGTGCTTAGGCGAAGCCCTGCGTCGGTAGAACATCATCATCGTCACCATGCCTTCATGCTGACGAAACTCTCCCTCAACACTCGGCTGGATCGGAGTTCGAGGGACGTCATCGAGCTAAACGTGTGCTGAACTCGGAGGTGCCGAGCGTTCGGTACTTGATCGATCAGATCGTGAAGACGTACGACTACATCAACCGCGTTGTGCTAACGCTCCGCTTTCGGTCTATGAGGGTACGTGGACACACTCTCCCCTCTCGTTGCTATGCATCACCATGATCTTGCGTGTGCGTAGGAATTTTTTTGAAATTACTACGTTCCCCCAACAGTTTACTCATTTGCCTCGGCATATTCTACGCAATTCCAGGGTTCCCTGTAACGCCCTCGATGCGGCTATAGCTCCCACGTGTCGAGGCACGACTTAGAGACATAACCGCATTGAAAGCAATGTCGCAAGTTAGGCAATCATCACAACATCCCATGTAATATATATAATAAAAGGGGAGATACAATAGTTGGCTTACACTCGCCACGTCACATCAAAGTACATAAATGACATACATCATCCAAACACTCATGGCCCGACTACGGCGCCAAAATAAAAGACAACCCAATAAGCGACATAGGTCCCGATCAAACCCCAACTGGGCACCACTACTGATCATCAGGAAAAGACACATAGTAACGCTGAGAATCCTTGTCGTACTCCCACTTGAGCTCAAGCGCGCCATCTGGAGCTGTATCATCTGTCCCTGCATCTGGTGTAATAGTAAACTGTGAGCCACAGGGACTCAGCAATCTTGCACCCTCGCGATCAAGACTATTTAAGCTTAATAGGTAGGATGGGGGTAAATGTAAGTGGAGCTACAGCAAAAGACTAGCATATGGTGGCTAACTTATTCGCAAAAGAGAGCGAGAAGAGGAGGCAAGGCGCGAGCGAGAAACTAGAGAGCAACCTGCGCAAACATAACTCCAACACCGTGTCCGCTTCCCGGACTCCGCCGAGAAGAGGCCATCACGGTAACACACTCAGTTGATTCATTTTAATTAATTAAGGTTCAAGTTATCTACAGCCGGACATTAACAAATTCCCATCTGCCCATAACCGCGGGCACGGCTTTCGAAAGATCAATCCCTGCAGGGGGGTCCCAACTTAGCCCATAACAAGCTCTCACGGTCAACGAAGGAAGAGACCTCCACCCAAGACACACCGATCAGACTTGGTATCTCGGTACAACAAGACGATTCGACAGGTTAAAACAAGTCCAGCAACACCGCCCGAATGTGCCGACAAATCCCGATAGGAGCCGCACATATCTCTTTCTCAGGGCACACTCAGATTGTCTAAACTTCCGGTAGGCCAGCCTAGAGTTGCCCCTAGTAGCCACCGGCGGCTGACAGTTTGGACCAACACTCAGAGGAGCACTGGCACGGGGGGGGGGGGGGGTTAAAATAAGATGACCCTTGGGCTCCGGAAACCAAAGGGAAAAAGAGGCTAGGTGGCAAATGGTAAAACCAATGTTGGGCATTACTGGAAAAGCTTTAATCAAGGCGAACTATCAAGGGGTTCCCATTATAGCCCAACCGCGTAAGGGGCACAACAATCCAGGAACATAACACCGATATGACGGAAACTAGGGCGGCAAGAGTGGAACAAAACACTAGGCGAGAGGCCGAGCCTTCCACCCTTTACCAAGTATATAGATGCATTAAGATAACATGGCAATATAATGATATCCCAACAAGTAAATAAATGTTCCAACAAGGAACGACTCCAATCTTCACCTGCAACTAACAACGCTATAAGAGGGGCTGAGCAAAGCGGTAACATAGCCAATCAACGGTTTGATAGGACAATGGTGGGTCAGAGGTTGAACATGGCAATTGGGAGGCTGACAAGAAGGTGGTAGGCATCGTAGCATTGGCATAGCAAAAGAGCGAGCAAACTAGCATAGCAAAAATAGTAGTGATTTCGAGGGTATGATCATCTTGCCTGCACAGTTGTCAGAGTTGACTGGATCCTCAAAAGCAAACTCAACGGGCTCCTCGTTAGCGAACTCGTCTCCCGGCTCTACCCAAGAAAGACAAACAAACAACAAGGATACAATCAACCACGTGCAAAACTCAAACAATAAGATGCAAAGATGATATGCTATGCGGGATGCGATGCGGGATGCAAAATGCAAGACGTGACAGGAAATGCATGAACCTGGCCTCAACTTGGAAAACCAAGTGTGCCACTGGATATAGGGGATGAAATCGCTTGAAAACGATATAAAGATCATTGGAAACAGAGTTACGGTTTGGAAATGGCAAGCGATTTAAGATATGACACCGGTCTGCGATTTACAGCAAGTAGGCATCTAAATGCAACGAAATGAACATGCTACAGCCACCAAACACGACAACAAAATACATGGCAGGGATGCCCACAAGATGCTTAACAAAACACTAGCACTGAGCCACGGCCAAATTCATCCATTATGAGGTTCAAACAAGCATGGCAAAAACGCAAATGCAAAACAGATTTCAGACGGTGAAATTAACACTAGTCTGAAATTTCAGATCACGAAGCTCTCTTCGGAGTAGCAAAACAACATGATACATGACCTGATTATGAAAAGTAAGAACATGGCATGGAGCTACTCAACAAGCTTATCAAAAGTCCCAAAGTGACCTGGGGCCAAAAGGGATCACAAGATATACTAACAAGCACACGAACATAGCTCAAACACAATCAGTTTTCAGACTTAGTGAAAACTGAGACATGCTGGAATTTAACTCAAGAAGGCATGTAAGCGAGCTCAATGCACTCACTACGGTGAAAGTCATGGCAAGGCAAGCATATATCCATTAAGAAGACACAAAATGCTAGTTAGACATGGCAAGAACAACGGCATAGCATGCACGGATCAATAACAATAGCATCGGCAAAATCGCAAACAAGTTGACGATCTGCCCAGATTTACCATGAAGCAAAAATAGAGCTTCATTGACTCAAGCTAGAGTACTCCACATGTGCAAACAAAGACATGGATGGATAGAGCATAACATGATTAACAAAACTCCCTTAGTGATCATCCTCAAAAGAGGCACGCATCACTAGGAAACAAGCTGAACATATGGCATCATGAACTAAATAATCCCAGACTTAGTGAAATCCACTAAGTCCCTGAAAACAGATTTACCAAGTGCCTCACTTTGCAAGCTTGCACAAGTCACCACACACATCCTAAAAATGCATGGGTTGCACCTCTGGAAAGAAGAAAAAATGCTTAACAAATCATATGAAGGACTCACAGGCATAGCATGTACACAACAATCATGGCAAAAATGACAAAAGACTAAGATGAACTAGCATATCTGACAATTATCTCACAAAGCCTCCTTATAGCAGCATTTAGGGCATCAAGATGAACTCAAATGAAAATGATGCAATGGAATGAAATGATGTACACGTCGAGACGAACATTTTGATATACTATATGTCCAAATCGGAGCTACGGATGCGGAGATATGGCAGGTCAAAGTATGCTCGAAAACTAGGGTTAAGAGGGAAAAGTCAATCGGATCCGAAAATATCCCAGATCTGGAATCACTGTAGCGTTCGGCCGAGGCACTGTAGCAGGCGCGGAAGTCGCCAGAGGAGAGCTCGTCGCCGGCGGGGAAGAACGGCCGGGGCTCCGGGCGATGGGGCCGGAGGCCTCGCCGGAGATGTGCGCGGGCGCCGGACGGACCCCGCGGCGAGTGGCGCGCGCGGCGGCGAGATCCGCCGATGTTGGGGCGGCCCGGACCGAGGGGCGGCGACCAGCGATGGCGGCCACGGCGGTCGGCGGCGTCCGGCCGCCGGAGACGGCGAAGGAGGCGGCGAGGTGGCGGCAGAGACGCCCTGGCGCGGCGCGGCGGCGGATGGGCTTCGGGGGCCCGGTTTGGGCCTCCCGGGCCGGCGGCGGGGAGGAGACCGGCGGGACACGTGGCGCGCTCTGGTTGGACCGGGTGCGGTGGCGATTTCGTCCGGCGGCGGGCGGACACGTCCGGCGGCGGGCGGACACGTCCGGCCGCGCGGAGACGAAAATTAGGGTTTCGGGGAGAGGGGAGATCCGAAAACGGAGGTGTCTTTAAATAGGCATAGAGGGAGCTAGGAGAGTCCAAATGAGGAGCGGTTTTCGGCCACGCGATCGTGATCGAACACTCTAGGACATGGAGCATAGTTTGGTGGGTTTTGGGCCAAATTGGAGGGGTGTTGGGCTGCAACACAGACGAGGCCTTTTCGGTCCCTCGGTTAACCGTTGGAGTATCAAACGAAGTCCAAATGATACGAAACTTGACAGGCGGTCTATCGGTAGTAAACCAAGGCTGCTTGGCAAGTGTCGGTCCAATCCGGAAATGTTTAATCCCCACACATGAAAGAAAGTTAGAATTGACCACCGGAGGAGAACGAAGCGCCGGAATGCAAAACGGACAACGGGGAAAATGCTCGAATGCATGAGATGAACACGTATGCAAATGCAATGCACATGATGACATGATATGAGATGCATGAAAATGAAAATGACACACGGAGACAAAGACCCGAACCTGAGAAATAAATATAACTTAACGCCGGAAACGGCAAGAGTTGGAGTACAAATTGGGAAAGTTATATCTGGGGCGTTACAACACTCCACCAGTACGAAAGGATCTCGTCCCGAGATCTAGGACTGAAAGAACTCCGGGTACTCAGAATGAAAGTGATCCTCGCGTTCCCAGGTAGCTTCACGGTCGGAATGGTGTGACCACTTTACTTTGAGAAATTTGATTGACTTGTTGCGAGTCTTTCGTTCAGTCTCTTCAAGTATTGCCACTGGGTGCTCACGATAGGAGAGATCTTCTTGGAGCTCAGTGTCCTCGAAGTTGACGGTGCGTTCAGGCGTCTTGAAGCACTTACGGAGCTGAGAGGCATGGAACACATCATGAACATTTGCAAAGTTTGACGGAAGCTCGAGTTGATAGGCTAGGTCGCCTCTCTTGCTGACAATCTTGAAAGGTCCGACGTATCTAGGGGCAAGCTTCCCTTTGATACCGAAGCGACGAGTCCCTTTCATAGGAGAGACGCGGAGGTAGACATGATCTCCGATCTCGAAAGCCAAATCATGGTGCTTACTATCATAGTAGCTCTTCTGGCGGGATTGGGCTGCTTTGAGGTTATCACGAATGACCTTGCAGATTTCTTTTGCCTCTGTGATTAAGTCATTACCCAGCAGCTGACGTTCACCGGTTTCAGACCAGTTGAGAGGGGTACGACATTTCCTACCATACAGAATTTCAAATGGGGCCTTGCCCGAACTTGCTTGAAAACTGTTGTTGTATGAGAATTCAGCATAAGGAAGACAATCCTCCCACTTCATGCCGAAGGAGATAACACAAGCCCTGAGCATATCTTCAAGAATCTGGTTGACACGCTCGACATGACCGCTTGTTTGAGGATGGAAAGCAGTGCTGAAGCAGATGTTGGTGCCCATGGCCTTCTGAAAAGAATCCCAAAACTTGGAGGTAAAGATCCTGCCATGGTCTGAAGATATCACTTGAGGAATACCATGCAAAGAGACAATTCGAGAGGTATAGAGTTCTACCAATTGAGCTGCAGTGATTGACTCTTTGATAGGCAGAAAGTGAGCCACTTTGGTGAGCTTGTCGATGACAACGAATATAGCATCATTGCCACGCTTGGACTTTGGAAACCCAGTCACGAAGTCCATTTCAATGTGGTTAAACTTCCATTCTGGAATGTCAAGAGGTTGGAGGAGACCTGCTGGCCTTTGGTGTTCTGCCTTCACCCTTCTGCAGACATCACATTCATTCACGAATTGAGCGATCTCGCGCTTCATTCGAGTCCACCAATAAGTTTGCTTGAGATCCTATTACATCTTTGTGCTCCCAGGGTGGATGGAGAGGAGAGAATTGTGAGCCTCGTTCATGATCACTTTACGGAGGTTACCTTTGGGTACCACAATTCGATCCTCGAAGAAGAGAGTGTCCTTGTCATCAAGGCGGTAGCACTTGTACTTGGACTGACTCTTTGCGATACCAATCTTCACCTTTTTCACCATAGCATGAAGAAGCTGGGCTTGGCGAATCTGGTCTTCCAAGGTAGGAGAGACTTGAAGGTTGGCGAGGAAACCTTGAGGAACAACTTGCAGATTAAGTTTGCGGAAAGCTTCACAAAGCTCGGGTTGATAAGGCTTCAGAATCAGACTATTGCAATATGCTTTCCTGCTCAAAGCGTCAGCAATCACATTGGCCTTGCCTAGAGTATACTCGATACTCGGATTGTACTCTTGAATCATTTTGACCCATCGAGTTTGCCTGAGGTTCAGATTAGGCTGGGTGAAGATGTACTTGAGACTCTTGTGATCAGTGAAAATGTCCGCTTTTCTTCCCAATAGAAGATGTCTCCAAGTCAAAAGAGCATGCACAACTGCGCCAACTCGAGATCATGAGTGGGGTAGTTCTTCTCATTAGGCTTCAACTGGCGAGAGGTATAAGCAACAACTTTCTTCTCTTGCATCAGTACAGCACCGAGACCTTGGAGAGAGGTATCACAAAAGACCTCGTATGGCTTGGACTCATCAGGCGGAGTCAGAACTGGAGCAGTGATCAACTTCTCTTTCAAAGTGTTGAAAGCAATATCACACTCCGGAGACAAAATGTACTTGACGTGCTTCTGAAGAAGATTTGAGAGAGGCTTCGCGATCTTAGAAAAGTTTTCAACGAATCTTCGGCAGTAGCTTGCGAGACCGAGGAAGCTACGGAGTTGCTTCACGTTCTGAGGAGGTTCCCAATTCACAATTGCAGACACCTTCTCAAGATTCACGGCAGTGCCCTTGGCAGAGATGATATGACCAAGATAAAGCACCTCATCTAGCCAAAATTCACACTTGGAGAACTTGGCGTAGAACTGATGTTCCCTGAGCTTGTCAAGAACCAAACGCAAGTGCTTGGCATGATCTTCCTTGTTCTTGGAGAAAACCAGAATGTCGTCGAGATAGACCAACACGAAGTCATTGGTGTGGGGGTTGAAGATGAAGTTCATCATGCGAGAGAACGTCGGAGGAGCGTTGGCGAGGCCAAAAGACATGACAGTGTATTCATATGACCCATAGCTTGTCCTGAAAGCCGTCTTGGGAATATCTTGCTCACGGATTCGAATCTGATGATAACCCATATGGAGATCAAGCTTAGAGAATACTTGGGCACCCTTGAGTTGTTCGAACAGCTCATTGATGTTGGGGAGTGGTTATTTGTTCTTGATGGTCTTCTTGTTCAATGGACGGTAATCCACACAAAGTCGGTCCGTTCCATCCTTCTTCTTCACAAAAAGAACACCACAACCCCACGGAGAAGAACTAGGCCGGATGAGACCCATTCTTTCTTGAATATCGAGTTGTTTCTTCAGCTCCTTCAACTCTTCAGGTCCGAGCTTGTAAGGACGTTTGCACACAGGTTCCGTACCGGGCTCAAGATCAATAACAAATTCAACGGGCCGGTGCGGAGGCATTCCTGGGAGCTCTTTTGGGAAGACGTCTTGATACTCACAAACGACTGGAATCTGCGAAATAGCATCCAATTCACCCTTCTCATTGAGAGAAAACAAACGGATTGTATTATCCCGAGCAGCAAAGACAATTACATCCTCAGACGAATGAGTCAATTGAATCTGCCTGGCTGCACAATCGAGGTGAGCCTTGTGCTTAGAGAGCCAGTCCATCCCGAGAATAGGATCGATATCCGAGTTACCAAGGATCATCGGGGAAGCCAGAAACTTGAAGTCACCCATCAAGATAGAAATATCTGGAACTTCATAGTTAGCAAGCAAGCATCTACTCGGAGAGACAACTGCTAGTGGCTTATGCATAACTTGAGAAAACCACCCATGCTTGGATGCAAAAGGTCTCGAGATAAAACAATGCGATGCACCAGTGTTGAAAAGAACTTTTGCGGGAACATTGTTAACAGGAAGGTTACCCATGATGACATCTAATGAATCCTCTGCCTGAGCTGCATTCACCATATTGACCTTGGCGTGCTTGGGGTTATGCTTGACCACTGCTGTACTTGCCGATCTGACAGGAGGAGGAGGAGGAAGACGCCTCTGGTTGAAACACTTGTTGGCATAGTGACCCTTCTGTTGGCACTTGTTGCATGTGACCTATGAAAGCGGACGGTGGTACGGAGCACTTGATCTTGGAGCTTGAGACGAAGTCTTGTTCTGAAAGCCTGGGTTGGGTGGGTGGGAAGAACCACTGCCACCTTTGCTCTTCTGCTGATACGGCTGACGGAACGGAGGAGGAGGAAGCCAATACTTCTGCTGCTTGGCCACTTGAGTAGAGGAAGAAGGCGTAGCATCTCTGACTCGCTTCTTGGAAGCATCACACTTCAACTGAGCGGCTTCTTGCTTCAGTGCCATGTTGTAGAACTCATCGTACCTCAACGGCTCAAAGAGGACAAGAGCGAGCTGAATTTCTTCTCTGAGACCACCCCTGAACTGGTATATCATGCTCTTCTCATCAGGTACGTCCTGCTTGGCAAAGCGGGCGAGCTTCTAGAACAACTTGTTGTAGTCATAGACAGACAAAGGGCCTTGCTTCAGGTTGCGGAATTCCTCACGTTTACTTTCAGTCACACTCTGAGGGATGTGATGAGCTCGGAAATCTTGACGGAAATCATCCCAAGTGATCAAACGTCCACCTCTGGAATCCTTGTACTGCTGGAACCACTATGCAGCCTAATCTTTGAGCTGGAAAGAAGCGAACTTGACGAAATCTTCAGGCCTGACTTTGCTGCATTCAAAATGCTTGCCCAGGTCCACTAGCCAATCGTCAGCATCGGTTGCCTCAACACAATTGCTGAACGTCTTCGGCCCTTTAGCGAGGAACTGGTTCAGTGTAGCAAAATGGTTCTGATTGTTGCCTTGATTCCCTTGACTGCCTTGATTGCGCTCTTGGAGGATTTGCATGATCAGCTGTGTGTTTGCATTGGTTGCGGCCATCACAGCTTGCCAAGCCTCCGGAGGAGGTGGAGGTGGTGGCGGATCAAGATTCGGAGTCGCGCGCATTGGAGGAGCCATCATGAAGAGGTTGACCACCATTAGCACATAGACAAATATTGAAGCTGAATCCAACGGAATGAAAATTGCAACATAAAGTCTTCACATCCGAAAAAAGTGAACGAATGCATATCTCTTGAAGTGGTCACATATCCCTAAATTGCGAAGCCACGTAGAATTAGGTAGAAGAGGTAAATCAACAAGGGATGGAATCAACATATGACTTCGAAGCAACTCGAATACCACTACTCAAAACAGAAACAAAGGATTGGCTTGTGAAATAAGCCGGAACAAACATATGATAGAGATTTCATCCGAAGTTTTCGTGGTGGGACCTACACGGGCTCGATCGTACAACACCATCATGTACAAGGCAGTGCACATGACATACGAAGCGTCCCCGAGTCAGCATAGCAAAGGACTCTTTAAGACGCAACGAGACCACTGTAAAATCGACCGTGAATAGGCTAACCACTAGACGTCGAACCCCAATTTCATATCATACATATGTCGGAAGGATATCCTAAGAGCTACTTGACTTCCCACCTATGAAACTCCCGAAACTTTCCAGTTATGCAATCAGGTGTTGGGGATACAGGGGAAGCATAATATCTCACCCAAACTAACAATACCTACATCCAGCTGTATCCATCCTTCAACACATAACCAAGAAACCTTAGCAAACCATCTACCTCAACCTTCGAAAAGCATCCGTTATACAAGTTATGGCTATACTCCCGAACTCCCGCCCCAGTACTGGGTGGCGTCGAGGTTATCTCACGAACGAACTGCATAAAGGAGATTTTCAATGTCGGCGAACATATCTCAAGTATTCCAGAATTGCAACGATAAAATTATGATAGGTATTGGAACTGAGGCACCAAGACAGTGTTCTCATCATAAGCCATCGGAACGATTCCAAGATACTCGCGTGATCCTAAAATTTTTATTTTAGTGAAATTTGAGGAGAAGAGTCAAAACTCTACGTCAGGATGCCTTACCAGAGCGATGAGGAGACTAGGAAGTAAAAAGAATTCCTAAGCTCTCCGATATATAATTCCTAAATGACTCAAAACATTTTTTTAGACACAACTCGGCTGATAAAAATGATCAATCAGTGGGGGCTCCTAAGGTCGGGGAAGGCTCTGATTACCAACTTGTAATGCCCTCGATGCGGCTATAGCTCCCACGTGTCGAGGCACGACTTAGAGACATAACCGCATTGAAAGCAATGTCGCAAGTTAGGCAATCATCACAACATCCCATGTAATATATATAATAAAAGGGGAGATACAATAGTTGGCTTACACTCGCCACGTCACATCAAAGTACATAAATAACATACATCATCCAAACACTCATGGCCCGACTACGGTGCCAAAATAAAAGACAACCCAACAAGCAACATAGGTCCCGATCAAAACCCAACTAGGCACCACTACTGATCATCAGGAAAATACACATAGTAACGCTGAGAATCCTCGTCGTACTCCCACTTGAGCTCAAGCGCGCCATCTGGAGCTGTATCATCTGTCCCTGCATCTGGTGTAATAGTAAACTGTGAGCCACAGGGACTCAGCAATCTCGCACCCTCGCGATCAAGACTATTTAAGCTTAATAGGTACGATGGGGGTAAATGTAAGTGGAGCTGCAGCAAGCGACTAGCATATGGTGGCTAACTTATTCGCAAAAGAGAGCGAGAAGAGGAGGCAAGGCGCGAGCGAGAAACTAGAGAGCAACCTGCGCAAACATAACTCCAACACCGGGTCCGCTTCCCGGACACCGCCGAGAAGAGGCCATCACGGTAACACACTCAATTGATTCATTTTAATTAATTAAGGTTCAAGTTATCTACAACCGGACATTAACAAATTCCCATCTGCCCATAACCGCGGGCACGGCTTTCAAAATATCAATCCCTGCAGGGGGGTCCCAACTTAGCCCATAACAAGCTCTCACGGTCAACGAAGGAATAGACCTCCACCCAAGACACACCGATCAGACTCGGTATCTCGGTACAACAAGACGATTCGACAGGTTAAAACAAGTCCAGCAACACCGCCCAATGTGCCGACAAATAACGATAGGAGCCGCACATATCTCTTTCTCAAGGCACACTCAGATTGTCTAAACTTCCTGTAGGCCAGCCTAGAGTTGCCACTGGTCGCCACCGGCGGCTGACAGTTTGGACCAACACTCAGAGGAGCACTGGCCCGGGGGGGGGGGGTTAAAATAAGATGACCCTCGGGCTCCGGAAACCCAAGGGAAAAAGAGGCTAGGTGGCAAATGGTAAAACCAATGTTGGGCATTGCTGGAAAAGCTTTAATCAAGGCGAACTATCAAGGGGTTCCCATTATAGCCCAACCGCGTAAGGGACGCAACAATCCGGGAACATAACACCGATATGACGGAAACTAGGGCGGCAAGAGTGGAACAAAACACTAGGCGAGAGGCCGAGCCTTCCACCCTTTACCAAGTATATAGATGCATTAATATAACATGGCAATATAATGATATCCCAACAAGTAAATAAATGTTCCAACAAGGAACGGCTCCAATCTTCACCTTCAACTAACAACGCTATAAGAGGGGCTGAGCAAAGCGGTAACATAGCCAATCAACGGTTTGCTAGGACAATGGTGGGTTAGAGGTTGAACATGGAAATTGGGAGGATGACAAGGAAGTGGTAGGCATCGTAGCATTGGCATAGCAAAAGAGCGAGCAAACTAGCATAGCAAAGATAGTAGTGATTTCGAGGGTATGATCATCTTGCCTGCATAGTTGTTAGAGTTGACTGGATCCTCAAAAGCAAACTCAACGGGCTCCTCGTTAGCGAACTTGTCTCCCGGCTCTACCCAAGCAAGACAAACAAACAACAAGGATACAATCAACCACGTGCAAAACTCAAACAATAAGATGCAAAGATGATATGCTATGCGGGATGCGATGCCGGATGCAAAATACAAGACGTGACAGGAAATGGATGAACCTGGCCTCAACTTGGAAGACCAAGTGTGCCACTGGATAGAGGGGATGAAATCGCTTGAAAACGATATAAAGATCATTGTAAACGGAGTTACGGTTTGGAAATGGCAAGCGATTTAAGATATGACACCGGTCTGCGATTTACAACAAGTAGGCATCTAAATGCAACGAAATGAACATGCTACAGCCACCAAACACGATAACAAAATACATGGCAGGGATAACCACAAGATGCTTAACAAAACACTAGCACTGAGCCACGGCCAAATTCATCCATTATGAGGTTCAAACAAGCATGGCAAAAACGCAAATGCAAAACAGATTTCAGACTTAGTGAAATTAACACTAGTCTGAAATTTCAGACCACGAAGCTCTCTTCGGAGCAGCAAAACAACATGATACATGACCTGATTATGAAAAGTAAGAACATGGCATGGAGATACTCAACAAGCTTATCAAAAGTCCCAAAGTGACCTGGGGCCAAAAGGGATCACAAGATATACTAACAAGCACACGAACATAGTTCAAACACAATCAGTTTTCAGACAGTGAAAACTGAGACATGCTGGAATTTAACTCACGAAGGCATGTAAACGAGCTCGATGCACTCACTACGTTGCAAGTCATGGCAAGGCAAGCATATATCCATTAAGAAGACACAAAATGCTAGCTAGACATGGCAAGAACAACGGCATAGCATGCACGGATCAATAACAATAGCATCAGCAAAATCGCAAACAAGTTGACGATCTGCCCAGATTTACCACGAAGCAAAAGTAGAGCTCGATTGACTCAAGCCAGAGTACTCCACATGTGCAAACAAAGACATGGATGGATAGAGAATAACATGATTAACAAAACTCCCTTACTGATCATCCTCAAAAGAGGCACAGATCACTAGGAAACAAGCTGAACATATGGCATCATGAACTAAATAATCCCAGACTTAGTGAAATCCACTAAGTCCCTGAAAACAGATTTACCAAGTGCCTCACTTTGCAAGCTTGCACAAGTCACCACACACATCCTAAAAATGCATGGGTTGCACCTCTGGAAAGAAGACAAAATGCTTAACAAATCATATGAAGGACTCACAGGCATAGCATGTACACAACAATCATGGCAAAAATGACAAAAGACTAAGATGAACTAGCAGATCTGACAATTATCTCACAAAGCCTCCTTCTAGCAGCATTTCGGGCATAAAGATGAACTCAAATGAAAATGATGCAATGGAATGAAATGATGTACACGTCGAGACGAACATTTTGATATACTATATGTCCAAATCGGAGCTACGGATGCGGAGATATGGCATGTCAAAGTATGCTCGAAAACTAGGGTTAAGAGGGAAAAGTCAACCGGATCCGAAAATATCCCAGATCTGGAATCACTGTAGCGTTCGTCCGGGGCACTGTAGCAGGCGCAGAAGTCGCCGGAGGAGAACTCGTCGCCGGCGGGGAAGAACGGCCGGGGCTCCGGGCGATGGGGCCGGAGGCCTCGCCGGAGATGCGCGCGGGCGCGGGACGGAGCCCGTGGCGAGTGGCGCGCGCGGCAGCGAGATCCGCCGGCGTCGGGGCGGCCCGGACTGAGGGGCGGCGACCGGCAATGGCGGCCGCGGCGGTCGGCGGCGTCCGGCCGCCGGAGACGGCGAAGGAGGCGGCGAGGTGGCGGCGGAGACGCCCTGGCGCGGCGCGGCGGCGGATGGGCCTCGGGGGCCCGGTTTGGGCCTCCCGGGCCGGCGGCGGGGAGGAGACCGGCGGGACACGCGGCGCACTCTGATTGGACCGGGTGCGGTGGCGATTTCGTCCGGCGGCGGGCGGACACGTCCGGCCGCGTGGAGATGAAAATTAGGGTTTCGGGGAGAGGGGAGATCCGAAAACGGAGGGGTCTTTAAATTGGCATAGAGGGAGATAGGACAGTCCAAATGAGGTGCGGTTTTCGGCCACGCGATCGTGATCGAACGCTCTAGGACATGGAGCAGAGTTTGGTGGGTTTTGGGCCAAATTGGAGGGGTGTTGGGCTGCAACACACACGAGGCCTTTTTGGTCCCTCGGTTAACCGTTGGAGTATCAAACGAACTCCAAATGATACGAAACTTGACAGGCGGTCTACCGGTAGTATACCAAGGCCGCTTGGCAAGTCTCGGTCCAATACGGAAATGTTTAATCCCCACACATGAAAGAAAGTTAGAATTGACCACCGGAGGAGAACGAAGCGCCGGAATGCAAAACAGACAACAGGGAAAATGCTCGAATGCATGAGATGAACACGTAAGCAAATGCAATGCACATGATGACATGATATGAGATGCATGAAAACGAAAACGACACACGGAGACAAAGACCCGAACCCGAGAAATAAATATAACTTAATGCCGGAAACGGCAAGAGTTGGAGTACAAATTGGGAAAGTTATATCTGGGGCGTTACATTCCCACCCTAACTTTGATGCCTCCATGCTTTGGAATGCACACACATAACCTAAATGCAAAATGTTCGTCTGGCTTGTGATGCATGGGCGTATCCTCATTGCTGATATGCTTGCGGTTCGAGGGTGGCCGCATGACCCCATGTGCCAATTGTGCCTCAATGCTCTAGAAACTGCATCTCATTTATGCAAGGACTTCCCATTCTCCATTGCGGTAACAAACCATGTCTTGGCTTGGATGGGGGACCCGCTTTCAGCCGGTGGGTGCTGATCTCCCCCAAGCGTCTCTAACAGGTGGAGCCGGATGCTTTCCCAGGTTTCAAAGCATGTTAAGCAGCCATGTAAGATCTGCAAGGGGCCGAATCATCGCAATTTGAATGGAACACGAATGACCTATATAGAGGTGGCCATGATGCCATTGGAGGACATCAAGCGGGAGGGGGTAGGTCTCCGGTGCCCATCTTCTGCTATATGAAGCGTTTTGACCTAGAAAAAAGAAGAAGAGAGCTTTCGGGACAAAGCGCCACCGTCTCGAGGCGGAACCTGGGCAGAAGCAATGTAGGGCTCCGGCGGAGCTGTTCTGCCGGGAAAACCTCCCTCCGGGAGGAGGAAATCGAAGCCATCGTCGTCCCAAAACCATCTTCACCAACACCACCTCCTCTTAAAACCCTAGTTCATCTCTTGTAATCAATATTTGTCCCAAAACCCCAGATTGGTACCTGTGAGTTGCTAGTAGTGTTGATTACTCCTTGTAGTTGATGCTAGTTGATTTATTTGGTGGAAGATCATATGTTCAGATCCTTAATGATATTCAATACCCCTCTGATCTTGAACATGAACATGCTTTGTGAGTAGTTACGTTTGTCCCTGAGGACATGGGAGAAGTCTTGTTATAATTAATCATGTGAGTTTGGTATTCATTCGATATTTTGATGAGATATATGTTGTCTTTCCTCTAGTGGTGTTATGTGAAAGTCGACTACATGACACTTCACCATGATTTGGTCCTAGGAGAAGGCATTGGGAAGTAATAAGTAGAGGATGGGTTGCTAGAGCGACAGAAGGTTAAACCCTAGTTTATGTGTTGCTTTGTAAGGGGCTGATTTGGATCCACATGTTTCATGCTAGGTTAGATTTATCTTAATTCTTCGTAGTTGCGGATGCTTGCGAGAGGGGTTAATCATAAGTGAGAGGCTTTCCCAAGTATGCACAACACCCAAGCACCGGTCCACCCACATATCAAATTATCAAAGTAACGAACGTGAATCATACGAGCATGATGAAAACTAACTTGACAATAATTCCCATGTGTCATCGGGAGCGCTTTGCTTTATATAAGAGTTCATACAGGCTTATACTTTGCTATAAAAAGTATTGGGCCACCCTGTTGCACCTTTGTTACACTTGTTACTTGTTAGATGTTACGAATTTCTTGTCACAAAACTATCTGTTACCGATAATTTTAGTGATTGCAGAAAACATCTTGCAGAAAACCGCTTGTCATTTCCTTCCGCTCCTCGTTGGGTTCGACACTCTTACTTATCGAAAGGACTCTGATAGATCCCCTATACTTGTGGGTCATCACCCCTCTCTAGTTCTCTCTCCCTCTAGTTCTAGTCTTGATCTAGTTCTAGTTTTCTCTAGTCCACATAATACAGAAGCCCCGTGAGGTTCTCTTCTCCCTCCTCTAGTTCTCAAGTGATGTCAAGCTCTAGACGGCGAAGCGCTACTGGATCATGAATCCCGTACGTGTGCAATTCATAGAGAGGTAGTGCTTTCGATCTTTTGTTCGAGGGATCGTCGTGGACGGTTTGAGGACTTGAAGATTGATCTAAACCAACTCTTCTTCCGTTGTAACTCGAAGTTGGTAACGATCCGATCTAACCTTCTATGCACCTTCATAGTGATGCAGGACCTTGACCGTAGGATGATTTTTTTGTTTTCTACCACGTTTCTCCACAAGAGAGAGAGAGAGAGAGAGAGAGAGGCTTTGGGGTCAAGCGAGTGCATTGGATAGTTCATGCCTTTATTTTTATCACTTTTGAGGTTTCTGACTCATCCCTCTTGTGCACATCTCTCTTTTGTCTAAATGAAAAGATAGTGCTCCTGTCGGTTTATCAAAAAAAGAAAACACCAAAGTTCATTTGAAGCAAAACTTGGATGTGTAAGAGCATATCCAGCCATTTGCCCCCCAGGGGCTTGAGATAGCGCCACCTAGGGGCGAACTGGTGATAATTTCGGTGTGGTGGCGATTGCTACCTCTTGAGCACTGTGTTGGTTTTCCCTTGAAGAGGAAAGGGTGATGCATCAGAGCAGCATAAGTATTTCCCTCAGTTTTTGAGAACCAAGGTATCAATCCAGTAGGAGGCCACGCATGAGTCCCTCGCACCTACACAAACAAATAAACTCCTCGCAACCAATGCGATAAAGGGGTTGTCAATCCCTTCACGGTCACTTACGAAAGTGAGATCTGATAGATATGATAAGATAATATTTTTGGTATTTTTATGATAAAGAGAAATAAAGATGCAAGTAAAATAAATGCCAAAGGAAATAACTAAGTATTGGAAGATTAATATGATGGAAAATAGACCCGGGGGCCATAGGTTTCACTAGTGGCTTCTCTCGAGAGCATAAGTATTACGGTGGGTAAACAAATTACTGTTGAGCAATTGACAGAATTGAGCATAATTATGAGAATATCTAGGTATGATCATGTATATAGGCATCACGTCTGAATCAAGTAGACCAACTCCTACCTGCATCTACTACTATTACTCCACACATCAACCGCTATCCAGCATGCATCTAGAGTATTAAGTTCAAGAGAACAGAGTAACACTTTAAGCAAGATGACATGATGTAGAGGGATAAACTCATGCAATATGATATAAACCCCATCTTGTTATCCTCGATGGCAACAATACAATACGTGCCTTGCTGCCCCTACTGTCACTGGGAAAGGACACCGCAAGATTGAACCGAAAGCTAAGCACTTCTCCCATTGCAAGAAAGATCAATCTAGTAGGCCAAACCAAACTGATAATTCGAAGAGATTTGCAAAGATAACCAATCATACATAAAAGAATTCAGAGAAGATTCAAATATTGTTCATAGATAAACTTGATCATAAAGCCACAATTCACCGGTCTCAACAAACACACCGCAAAAGAAGATTACATCGAATAGATCTCCACAAGAGCGGGGGAGAACTTTGTATTGAGATCCAAAAAGAGAGAAGAAGCCATATAGCTAATAACTATGGACCCGTAGGTCTGACGTAAACTACTCACACTTCATCGGAGGGGCTATGGTGTTGATGTAGAAGCCCTCCATGATCGATGCCCCCTCCGGCGGAGCTCTGGAAAAAGCCCCAAGATGGGATCTTGTGGATACAGAAAGTTACGGCGGTGGAATTAGGGTTTTGCCTCCGTATCTGGTAGTTTGGGGGTACGTAGGTATATATAGGAGGAAGGAGTACGTCGGTGGAGCAACGTGGGCCCCACGAGGGTGGAGGGCGCGCCTGGGGGGGGGGGGGGGTGGGGTAGGCGCGCCCCCTACCTCGTGCCTTCCTAGTTGATGTCTTGGCGTAGGGTCCAAGTCCTCTTGGGGGGGGGGGGTGGGCCCCACGTTCCGAAAATCACGTTCTCGAAGGTTTCATTACGTTTGGACTCCGTTTGATATTCTTTTTCTGCGAAACTCTGAAATAGGCAAAAAAACAGCAATTCTGGGCTGCGCCTCCGGTTAATAGGTTAGTCCAAAAATAATATAAAAGTGTATAATAAAGCCCAATAAGGTTCAAAACAGGATATAATATAGCATGGAACCATAAAAAATTATAGATACATTGGAGACGTATCAAGCATCCCTAAGCTTAATTCCTGCTCGTCCTCGAGTAGGTAAATGATAAAAACAGAATTTTTGATGTGGAATGCTACTTGGCATAATTTCAATGTAATTCTCTTAATTGTGGTATGAATATTCAGATCCAAAAGATTCAAGACAAAAGTTCAATATTGACATAGAAATAATGATACTTCGAACATACTAACTAAGAAATTATGTCTTCAAAATAACATGGCCAAAGAAAGTTATCCCTACAAAATCATATAGTCTGGCTATGCTCCATCTTCACCACACAAAGTATTTAAATCATGCACAACCCCAATGACATGCCAAGCAATTGTTTCATACTTTTGGTGTTCTCAAACTTTTTCAATCTTCACGCAATACATGAGCGTGAGCCATGGACATAGCACTATAGGTGGAATAGAATGGTGGTTGTGTAGAAGACAAAAGGAGAAGATAGTCTCACATCAACTAGGCGTATCAATGGGCTATGGAGATGCCCATTAATAGATATCAATGTGAGTGAGTAGGTATTGCCATGCAACGGATGCACTAGAGATATAAGTATATGAAAGCTCAACAAAAAGAACTAAGTGGGTGTGCATCCAACTTGCTTGCTCACGAAGACCTAGGGCATTTTGTGGAAGCACATCGTTGGAATATACGAGCCAAGTTCTATAATGAAAAATTCCCACTAGTATATGAAAGTGATAGCATAGGAGACTCTCTATCATGAAGATCATGGTGCTACTTTGAAGCACAAGTGTGGGAAAAAAAGATAGTAGTATTGCCCCTTTTTATTTATTTACTTATTCTTTTTTTGGACTTCTTTTTTTATTTGGCCTTTCTTTTTTTTGGTACAATACTCTATGAATGATGATCATCACACTTCTATTTATTTACAACTCAATGATTACAACTCAATACTAGAACAAAGTATGACTCTATATGAATGCCTCCGGTGGTATACCGGGATAGCAACTACATTATGACTCTATTATGAACGGTGGCTTTGCCAAAACTAAAATGTCAACTACATTATCATGCAAAGCAATATGACAATGATGGAGCGTGTCATAGTAAATGGAACGGTGGAAAGTTGCATGGCAATATATCTCGGAATGGCTATGGAAATGTCATGATAGGTAGGTATGGTGGCTGTTTTGAGGAAGGTATATGGTGGGTGTATGATACCGGCGAAAGGTGCGTGGTATTAGAGAGGCTAGCAATGGTGGAAGGGTGAGAGTGCGTATAATCCATGGACTCAACATTAGTCATAAAGAACTCACATACTTATTGCAAAAATCTATTAGTTATCGAAGCAAAGTACTACGTGCATGCTCCTAGGGGATAGATTGGTAGGAAAAGACCATCGCTCGTCCCCGACCGCCACACATAAGGAACTCCGACTTCTTAACATAACAGTTCACCATACGTGTATGCTACGGGAATCACAAACTTCAACACAAGCATTTCTCAAATTCACAACTACTCAACTAGCACGACTCTAATATCACCATCTCCATATCTCAAAACAATTATCAAGTTTCAAACTTCTCATAGTATTCAACACACTCATAAGAAAAAAATTATTAATCTTGAATGCCTAACACAATTAAAGCAAATTACCATGCTGTTTTGAAGGACTCTCAAAATAATCTAAGTGAAGCATGAGAGAACAGAAGTTTCTATAAAACAAATCCACCATCGTGCTCTAAAAGATATAAGTGAAGCAGTAGAGCAAAAACTATATAACTCAAAAGATATAAGTGACGCACATAGAGTATTCTAACAATTTTCGAATCATGTGTGTATCTCTCAAAAAAGGTGTGTACAGCAAGGATGATTGTGGAAAGCTAACAAATAAAGACTCAAATAATACAATATGCTCCAAGCAAAACATATATCATGTGGTAAATAAAAATATAACTCCAAGTAAAGTTACCGATAGAAGTAGACGAAAGAGGGGATGCCTTCCGGGGCATCCCCAAGCTTTGGATTTTAGGTGTCCTTAGATTATCTTGGGGTTCCATGGGCATACCCAAGCTTAGGCTCTTTCCACTCCTTGTTCCATAATCCATCAAATCTTTTACCCAAAACTTGAAAACTTCACAACACAAAACTTAAAGTAGAAAATCTCGTGAGCTCCGTTAGCGAAAGAAAACAAAACACGACTTCAAGGTACTGTAATGAACTCATTGTTTATTTATATTGGTGTTAAATCTACTGTATTCCAACTTCTCTATGGTTTATAAACTATTTTACTAGCCATAGATTCATCAAAATAAGCAAACAACAAACGAAAAACAGAATCTGTCAAAAACAGAACAGTCTGTAGTAATCTGCAGCTAACGCAAGATCTGGAACCCCAAAAATTCTAAAATAAATTGCTGGACGTGAGGAATTTATATATTAATCATCTTCAAAAAGAATTAACTAAATAGAACTTTCTAAATAAAAATGGCAGCAGTTCTCATGAGCGCAAAAGTTTCTGTTTTTTTACAGCAAGATTAAAAAGATTTTCCCCAAGTCTTCCCAACGGTTCTACTTGGCACAAACACTAATTAAACACAAAAAACACAACCAAAAAAGAGGCTAGATAAATTATTTATTACTAAACAGGAGCAAAAAGCAAGGAATAAAAATAAAATTGGGTGGCCTCCCAACAAGCGCTATCGTTTAATGCCCCTAGCTAGGCATAAAAGCAAGGATAGATCTAGGTGTCTTTAGTTGGTAATTCTTTAATGAGACATCTATCACCCTTAGGATTTTCTTTATTTATATTAATTATCAAACTTCTAGGCACAAAATCGAAAAAACCATTAGTAGAAAACGGTTCCTTAATGATAGCAAATAGATTGGGATGAATACTTATAGATTTGAGATCCGCAGTTTCTTTGCTAGATGATTCACCCTTATTTTTAGGAACATACATAAGCTTGACAATTTTAGTTGGAGGACTAGGAGTATTCTTTACGGAAGAAATAGCGGTTCCCAAGTTGGTAATGATACCCTCAAGTTTATTGATTCTAGTGGAATCCCGATTTATTCTTTCATTAACTATGGGTTCCTTCTCCTTAATATTTTTCAAAGTGACTCCTACTTCAGATCTATATTGAGTAATTTGGTTGTGGATCTTTTTATCCAAATTTTCAATTAACTCTACGGTAGCAACTTTATTTTCAATAATTTCAAGCCTTTGCATTACATGTTCCAAAGTTAACATAGTTCCATTAACCAAAAGAGGGGGTGAGCCAAACAAATCTGTCATAGCTTTATAAGAATCAAAAGTGTGGCTACCCAAGAAATTCTCTCCGGTAATGGTATCAAGGACATATCTGTGCCAAGGAATAACACCTGCATAAAAATTGCGGAGAATAATGGAAGTAGATTGCTTCCTGGTAGATCTATTTTGAGCATTGCAAATTCTATACCAAGCGTCATTTAGATTTTCTCCCTCCCTTTGCTTAAAATTAAGAACTTCATTTTCGGGAGACAACGGAGAAGATAGGGAACTAGCCATAACGAAAAGCAAGCAATCCGACACACAAGCAAACAAGAGACGGGCAAAAAGAGGCAAATAGAGAAAGAGAAGGAGGATGGAGAGAGAGCGAGGGCGAATAAAACGGCAAGGGTGAAGTGGGGGAGAGGAAAACGAGAGGCAAATGGCAAATAATGTAATGCGGGAGATAAGGGTTTGTGATGGGTACTTGGTATGTTGACTTTGTTGGAAATATGCCCTAGAGGCAATAATAAATTGATTATTATTATATTTCCTTGTTCATGATAATCGTTTATTATCCATGCTATAATTGTATTGAAAGGAAACTCAGATACATGTGTGGATACATAGACAACACCATGTCCCTAGTAAGCCTCTAGTTGACTAGCTCGTTGATCGATAGATGGTCATGGTTTCCTGACCATGGACATTAGATGTCATTGATAACGGGATCACATCATTAGGAGAATGATGTGATGGACAAGACCCAATCCTAAGCCTAGCACAAAGATCGTGTAGTTCGTATGCTAAAGCTTTTCTAATGTCAAGTATCATTTCCTTAGACCATGAGATTGTGCAACTCCCGGATACCGTAGGAGTGCTTTGGGTGTGCCAAACGTCACAATGTAACTGGGTGGCTATAAAGGTACACTACAGGTATCTCCGAAAGTGTCTGTTGGGTTGGCACGAATTGAGACTGGGATTTGTCACTCCGTGTAAGCGGAGAGGTATCTCTGGGCCCACTCGGTAGGACATCATCATGTGCACAATGTGATCAAGGAGTTGATCACGGGATGATGTGTTATGGAACGAGTAAAGAGACTTGCCGGTAACGAGATTGAATAAGGTATCGGGATACCGACGATCGAATCTCGGGCAAGTATCGTACCGCTAGACAAAGGGAATTGTATACGGGATTGATTAAGTCCTTGACATCGTGGTTCATCCGATGAGATCATCGTGGAACATGTGGGAGCCAACATGGGTATCCAGATCCCGATGTTGGTTATTGACCGGAGAACGTCTCGGTCATGTCTGCATGGTTCCCGAACCCGTAGGGTCTACACACTTAAGGATCGATGACGCTAGGGTTATAAAGGAAGTTTGTATGTGGTTACCGAATGTTGTTCGGAGTCCCGGATGAGATCTCGGACATCACGAGGAGTTCCAGAATGGTCCGGAGGTAAATATTTATATATGGGAAGTCCTGTTTTGGTCACCGGAAAAGTTTCGGGGTTTATCGGTAACGTACCGGGACCACCGGGAGGGTCCCGGGGGTCCACCAAGTGGGGCCACCAACCCTGGAGGTTTGCGTGGGCTAAGTGTGGGAGGGGACCAGCCCCAGGTGGGCTGGTGCGCCCCCCCATAAGGGCCCAAGGCGCCTAAGAGGTGGAAAGGGGGCAAACCCTAAGGAGGTATGGGCCTTAGGGCCCATCTAGCTGCGCCTCCCTCTCCTTCCCCTCTTGGCCGCCTCCCCTTTCCCATCTAGGGCTGCCGCCCCCCTAGGGGTGGGAACCCTAGAGGGGGCGCACCCTCCTCCCTCTCCCCTATATATAGTGAGGCCTAGGGGCTGCCCATAACACGTGATCTGATCTCTGCCTGTTGGTGCGGCCCTCCCTCCCTTTCTCCTCATATTCCGTGGTGCTTGGCGAAGCCCTGCAGGATTGCCACGCTCCTCCATCACCACCACGCCGTTGTGCTGCTGCTGGATGGAGTCTTCCTCAACCTCTCCCTCTCTCCTTGCTGGATCAAGGCGTGGGAGACGTCACCGGGCTGTACGTGTGTTGAACGCGGAGGTGCCGTCCGTTCGGCACTAGGATCATCGGTGATTTGGATCACGACGAGTACGACTCCATCAACCCCGTTCACTTGAATGCTTCCGCTTAGCGATCTACAAGGGTATGTAGATGCACTCTCCTTCCCCTCGTTGCTGGTCTCTCCATAGATAGATCTTGGTGACACGTAGGAAAAGTTTGAATTTCTGCTACGTTCCCCAATAGTGGCATCATGAGCTAGGTCTATTGTGTAGATTCTATGCATGAGTAGAACATAAAGTAGTTGTGGGCATTGATTTTGTTCAATATGCTTGCCGTTACTAGTCTTATCTTGATTCGGTGGCATCGTGGGATGAAGCGGCCCGGACCAACCTTACACGTACTCTTACGTGAGACCGGTTCCACCGACAAACATGCACTAGTTGCATAAGGTGGCTGGCGGGTGTCTGTCTTTCCCACTTTAGTCGGATCGGATTCGATGAAAAGGGTCCTTATGAAGGGTAAATAGCAATTGGCATATCACGTTGTGGTTTTGCGTAGGTAAGAAACGTTCTTGCTAGAAACCCATAGCAGCCACGTGAAACATGCAAACAACAATTAGAGGACGTCTAACTTGTTTTTGCAGGGTATGCTATGTGATGTGATATGGCCAAAAGGATGTGATGAATGATATATGTGATGTATGAGATTGATCATGTTCTTGTAATAGAAATCACGACTTGCATGTCGATGAGTATGACAACCGGCAGGAGCCATAGGAGTTGTCTTAATTTATTTATGACCTGCGTGTCAACATAAATGTCATGTAATTACTTTACTTTATTGCTAACCGTTAGCTGTAGTAGTAGAAGTAACAGATGACGTGACAACTTCAAGAAGACACAATGATGGAGATCATGATGATGGAGATCATGGTGTCATGCCGGTGACGATGATGATCATGGAGCCCCAAGATGGAGATCAAAGGAGCTATATGATATTGGCCATATCATGTCACTACTATTTGATTGCATGTGATGTTTATCATGTTTATACATATTATTTACTTAGAACGACGGTAGTAAATAAGATGATTCCTCATAAACAATTTCAAGAATGTGTTCTCCCCTAACTGTGCACCGCTGCTAAAGTTCGTCGTCTCGAAGCACCATGTGATGATCGGGTGTGATAGATCCTTACGTTCACATACAACGGGTGTAAGACAGTTTTACACATGCAAAACACTTAGGGTTAACTTGTCGAGCCTAGCATGTACAGACATGGCCTTCGAACACAAGAGACCGAAAGGTCGAGCATGAATCGTATGGTAGATACGATCAACATGAAGATGTTCACCGATGATGACTAGTCCGTCTCACGTGATGATCGGACACGGCCTAGTTGACTCGGATCATGTAATCACTTAGATGACTAGAGGGATGTCTATCTGAGTGGGAGTTCATAAGATGAACTTGTTTATCCTGAACATAGTCAAAAGGATTTTGCAAATTATGTCGTAGTTCGCGCTTTAGTTCTACTGTTTAGATATGTTCCTAGAGAAAATTTAGTTGAAAGTTGATAGTAGCAATTGTGTGGACTAGGTCCGTAAACTGAGGATGGTCCTCATTGCTTCATAGAAGGCTTATGTCCTTAATGCACCGCTCAGTGTGCAGAACCTCGAACGTCGTCTGTGGATGTTGCGAACATCTGACATACACATTTTGATAACTACATGATAGTTTAGTTAAACGGTTTAGAGTTGAGGCACCGAAGACATTTTGAAACGTCGCGAAACATATGAGATGTTTCGAGGGCTGAAATTGGGATTTCAGGCTCGTGCCCACGTCAAGAGGTATAAGACCTCCGACGATTTTCTTAACCTACAAACTAAGGGAGAAATGCTCAATTGTTGAGCTTGTGCTCAGATTGTCTGAGTACAACAATCATTTGAATCAAGTGGGAGTTGATCTTCCAGATGAGATAGTGATGTTTCTCCGAAGTCATTACCACCAAGCTGCTAGAGCTTCGTGATGAACTATGATATATCAGGGACATATATGATGATCCTTGAGATATTCGCGATGTTTGAAACCAGGAAAGTAGAAGTCAAGAAGGAGCATCAATTGTTGATGGTTAGTGAAACCACTAGTTTCAAGAAGGGCAAGGGCAAGAAGGGATACTTCATGAAACGGCAAATCAGCTGCTGCTCTAATGAAGAAACCCAAGGTTGAACCCAAACCCGAGACTAAGTGCTTCTGTAATAAGGGGAACAGCCACTGGAGCAGAATTACCCTAGATACTTGGTAGATGAGAAGGATGTCGATAGAAGTATATTGGATATACATTATGCTAATGTGTACTTTGCTAGTACTCCTAGTAGCACCAGGGTATTAGATACCGGTTCGATTGCTAAGTGTTAGTAACTCGAAATAAAAGCTACGGAATAAACGGAGACTAGCTAAAGGTGAGCTGATGATATGTGTTGGAAGTGTTTCCAATGTTGATGTGATCAAGCATCGCACGCTCCCTCTACCATCGAGATTGGTGTTAAACCTAAATAATGGTTATTTGGTGTTTGCGTTGAGCGTAGACATGATTGGATTATGTCTATCGCAATACGGTTATTCATTTAAGGAGAATAATGGTTACTTTGTTTATTTGAATAATACCTTTAATGGTCTTGCACCTAAAATGAATGGTTTATTGAATCTCGATCGTAGTGATACACATGTTCATGCCAAAAGATATAAGATAGTAATGATAGTACCACCTACTTGTGGCACTACCACTTAAGTCATATCGGTATTAAACGCATGAAGAAGCTCCATGTTGATGGATCTTTGGACTCACTCATTTTTTGAAAAGTTTGAGGCATGCGAACCATGTCTATTGGTGTATATGCATGAAGAAACTCCATGCAAATGGACCGTTTGGACTCATTTGATTTTGTATCACTTGAGACATGCAAATCATACCACATGGGCAAGATGACTGAAAGCCTCGTTTTCAGTAAAATGGAACTAGGAAGTAATACATTTTGATGTGTGCAGTCCAATGAGTGCTGAGGCGTGTAGTGGATATCGTTATGTTCTTGCTTCACAGATGATTTGAGTAGATGTTGAGTATATTTACTTGATGAATCACGAGTCTGAATTATTGAAAGGTTCAAGTAATTTCAGGGTGAATTTGAAAGATCATCGTGACAAGGGGATAAAAGATCTATGATATGATCATAGAGATGAATATCTGAATTACGAGTTTGGCACAAAATTAAGACATTGTGGAAATTGTTTCATAACTGATACAGCCTGGAACACCATAGTGTGATGGTGTGTCCGAACATCATAACTGCACCCTATTGGATATGATGCATACCATGATGTCTCTTATCGAATTACCACGATAGTTTATGGGTTAGGCATTAGAGACAACCACATTCACTTTAAATAGGGCATCACGTAATTTCGATGAGATGACACCGTATGAACTATGGTTTAGAGAAACCTAAGCTGTCATTTCTTAAAAGTTTGGGGCTGCTTATGTGAAAAAGTTTCAGGCTAATAAGCTCGAACCCAAAGCGGATAAATGCATCTTCATAGGACACCCAAAACAGTTGGGTATACCTCCTGTCTCAGATCTGAAAGCAATAAGGGATTGTTTCTAGAATTGGGTCCTTTCTTGAGGAAAAGTTTCTCTCGAAAGAATTGAGTGGGAGGATAGTGGAGGCTTGATGAGGTTATTGAACCGTCTCTTCAACTAGTGTGTAGTAGGGCACAGGAAGTTGTTCCTGTGGCACCTACACCAACTGAAGTGGAAGCTTATGATAGTGATCATGAAACTTCGGATCAAGTCACTACCAAACCTCGTGGGATGACAAGGATGCGTACTACTTCAGAGTGGTACGTAATCCTATCTTGGAAGTCATGTTGCTAGACAACAATGAACCTACGAGCTATGGAGAAGTGGTGGTGGGCCTGGATTCCGATAAATGGCTCGAGGCCATATAATCCGAGAGAGGATCCATATATGAAAACAAAGTGTAGACTTTGGCAAAACAGCTCGATGGTCATAAGGCTGTTGAGTACAGATGGATTTTAAAAGGAAGACGGACAATGATGGTAAGTATCACCATTAAGAAAGCTCGACTTGTCGTTAAGATGTTTTCTGACAAGTTCAAGGAGTTGACTACGATGAGACTTTCTCACTCGTAGCGATGCTAAGAGTCTGTTGGAATTATATTAGCGATTACTGCATTATTTATGAAATCTTGCAGATAGGTTATCAAAACATTATTTCCTCGACGTTTTTCTTGAGGAAAGGTTGTATGTGATACAACCGGAAGGTTTTGTCAATCCTGAAAGATGCTAATAAGTATGCAAAGCTCCAGCAATCCTTCTAAGGACTGGAGTAAGCATCTCGGAGTTGGAATATACACTTTGATGATGATCAAAGATTTTTGGTGTATACAAAGTTTATGAGAAACTTGTATTTCCATAGAAGTGAGTGGGAGCACTATAGCATTCCTGATAAGTATATGTTGTTAACATATTGTTGATCGGAAATGATGTAGAATTTCTGGAAAGCATGCAGAGTTATTTGAAAAGTGTTTTTTCAATGGAAAGCCTGGATTAAGCTACTTGAACATTGAGCATCAAGATCTATAAGGATAGATCGAAACGCTTAATGGTACTTTCAAATGAGCACATTCCTTGACATGATCTTGAAGGTGTTCAAGATGGATCAGTCAAAGAAGGAGTTCTTTCCTGAGTTGTAAGGTATGAACTTAAGACTTAAAGCTCGACCACGGCAGAATAGAGAGAAAGGACGAAGGTCGTCCCCTATGCTTAAGACGTAGACTCTACAGTATGCTATGCTGTGTACCGCACCTGAAGTGTGCCTTGCCATGAGTCAGTCAAGGGGTACAAGAGTGATCCAAGAATGGATCACAGGACAGCGGTCAAAGTTATCCTTAGTAACTAGTGGACTAAGAAATTTTTCTCGTTTATGGAGGTGGTAAAAGAGTTCGTCGTAAAGGGTTACGTTGATGCAAGCTTAACACCTATCCGGATAGCTCTGAGTAAAGATACCGGATACGTATAATGGAGCAACGATTTGGAATAGCTCCAAGTAGAACAGTTATTTGGAATAGCTCCAAATAGAACGTGGTAGCTACATCTAGGAGATGACATAGAGATTTGTAAAGCACACACGGATCTGAAAGGTTCAGACCCGTTGACTAAAACCTCTCTCACAAGCAACATGATCAAACCTAGAACTCATTGAGTGTTAATCACATAGTGATGTGAACTAGACTACTGACTCTAGTAAACTCTTGGGTGTTAGTCACATGGCGATGTGACCTGTGAGTGTTAATCACATGGCGATGTGAACTAGATTATTGACTCTAGTGCAAGTGGGAGACTGTTGGAAATATGCCCTAGAGGCAATAATAAATTGATTATTATTATATTTCCTTGTTCATGATAATCGTTTATTATCCATGCTATAATTGTATTGAAAGGAAACTCAGATACATGTGTGGATACATAGACAACACCATGTCCCTAGTAAGCCTCTAGTTGACTAGCTCGTTGATCGATAGATGGTCACGGTTTCCTGACCATGGACATTAGACGTCATTGATAACGGGATCACATCATTAGGAGAATGATGTGATGGACAAGACCCAATCCTAAGCCTAGCACAAAGATCGTGTAGTTCGTATGCTAAAGCTTTTCTAATGTCAAGTATCATTTCCTTAGACCATGAGATTGTGCAACTCCCAGATACCGTAGGAGTGCTTTGGGTGTGCCAAACGTCACAACGTAACTGGGTGGCTATAAAGGTACACTACAGGTATCTCCGAAAGTGTCTGTTGGGTTGGCACGAATCGAGACTGGGATTTGTCACTCCATGTAAGCGGAGAGGTATCTCTGGGCCCACTCGGTAGGACATCATCATGTGCACAATGTGATCAAGGAGTTGATCACGGGATGATGTGTTACGGAACGAGTAAAGAGACTTGCCGGTAACGAGATTGAACAAGGTATCGGGATACCGACGATCGAATCTCGGGCAAGTATCGTACCGCTAGACAAAGGGAATTGTATACGGGATTGATTAAGTCCTTGACATCGTGGTTCATCCGATGAGATCATCATCGAACATGTGGGAGCCAACATGGGTATCCAGATCCCGCTGTTGGTTATTGACCGGAGAACGTATCGGTCATGTCTGCATGGTTCCCGAACCCGTAGGGTCTACACACTTAAGGTTTGATGACGCTAGGGTTATAAAGGAAGTTTGGATGTGGTTACCTGTTGTTCGGAGTCCCGGATGAGATCCCGAATGTCATGAGGAGTTCCGGAATGGTTCGGAGGTAAAGATTTATATATGGGAAGTCCTGTTTTGGTCACCGGAAAAGTTTCGGGGTTTATCGGTAACGTACCGGGACCCCCGGGAGGGTCCCGGGGGTCCACCAAGAGGGGCCACCAACCCCGGAGGTTTGCGTGGGCTAAGTGTGGGAGGGGACCAGCCCCAGGTGGGCTGGTGCGCCCCCCCACAAGGGCCCAAGGCGTCTAAGAGGTGGAAAGGGGGCAAACCCTAAGGGGGTATGGGCCTTAGGGCCCATCTAGCTGCGCCTCCCTCTCCTCCCCCTCTTGGCCGCCTCCCCTTTCCCATCTAGGGCTGCCGCCCCCCTAGGGGTGGGAACCCTCGAGGGGGCGCACCCTCCTCCCTCTTCCCTATATATAGTGAGGCCTAGGGGCTGCCCATAATACGTGATCTGATCTCTGCCTGTTGGTGCAGCCCTCCCTCCCTTTCTCCTCATATTCCGTGGTGCTTGGCGAAGCCCTGCAGGATTGCCACGCTCCTCCATCACCACCACGCCGTTGTGCTGCTGCTGGATGGAGTCTTCCTCAACCTCTCCCTCTCTCCTTGCTGGATCAAGACGTGGGAGACGTCACCGGGCTGTACGTGTGTTGAACGCGGAGGTGCCGTCCGTTCGGCACTAGGATCATCGGTGATTTGGATCACGACAAGTACGACTCCATCAACCCCGTTCACTTGAACGCTTCCGCTTAGCGATCTACAAGGGTATGTAGATGCACTCTCCTTCTCCTTATTGCTGGTCTCTCCATAGATAGATCTTGGTGACACGTAGGAAAATTTTGAATTTTTGCTACGTTCCCCAACAGACTTTTGCGTAGACTCCCCGGCAACGGCGCCAGAAATCCTTCTGGTTACCTCTTGAGCACTGCGTTGGTTTTCCCTTGAAGAGGAAAGGGTGATGCAGCACAACAGCGTAAAGTATTTCCCTCAGTTTTTGAGAACCAAGGTATCAATCCAGTAGGAGGCCATGCACGAGTCCCTCGCACCTACACAAACAAATAAAATCCTTGCAACCAACGCGATAAAGGGGTTGTCAATCCCTTCACGGTCACTTACGAAAGTGAGATCTGATAGATATGATAAGATAATATTTTTGGTATTTTTATGATAAAGAGAAATAAAGATGCAAGTAAAATAAATGGAAAAGGAAATAACTAAGTATTGGAAGTTTCATATGATGGAAAATAGACCCGGGGGCCATAGGTTTCACTAGTGGCTTCTCTCGAGAGCATAAGTATTACGGTGGGCAAACAAATTACTGTTGAGCAATTGACCAAATTGAGCATATTTATGAGAATATCTAGGTATGATCATGTATATAGGGATCACGTTCGAGACAAGTAGACCGACTCCTGCCTGCATCTACTACTATTACTCCACACATCGACCGCTATCCAACATGCATCTAGAGTATTAAGTTCAAGAAAACAGAGTAACGTTTTAAGCAAGATGACATGATGTAGAGGGATAAACTCATGCAATATGATATAAACCCCATCTTGTTATCCTCGATGGAAACAATACAATACGTGCCTTGCTGCCCCTACTGTCACTGGGAAAGGACACCGCAAGATTGAACCCAAAGCTAAGCACTTCTCCCATTGCAAGAAAGATCAATCTAGTAGGCAAAACCAAACTGATAATTCAAAGAGACTTGCAAAGATAACCAATCATACATAAAAGAATTCAGAGAAGATTCAAATATTGTTCATAGATAAACTTGATCATAAACCCACAATTCATCGGTCTCAACAAACACACCGCAAAAGAAGATTACATCGAATAGATCACCACAAGAGAGGGGGAGAACTTTGTATTGAGATCCAAAAAGAGAGAAGAAGCCATCTAGCTAATAACTATTGACCCGTAGGTCTAAAGTAAACTACTCACACTTAATCGGAGGGGCTATGGTGTTGATGTAGAAGCCCTTCGTGATCGATGCCCCCTCCGGCGGAGCTCCGGAAAAGGCCCCAAGATGGGATCTCGTGGATACGGAAAGTTACGGCGGTTGAATTAGGGTTTTGGCTCCGTATCTGGTAGTTTGAGGGTACGTAGGTATATATAGGAGGAAGGAGTCAGTCGGTGGAGTAATGTGGCCCCCACGAGGGTGGAGGGCGTGCCTGGGGGGGTAGGCGTGCCCCCTACCTCGTGCCTTCCTAGTTGATGTCTTGGCGTAGGGTCCAAGTCCTCTAGATCACGTTCGTTCCGAAAATCACGTTCTCGAGGGTTTCATTCCGTTTGGACTCCGTTTGATATTCTTTTTCTGTGAAACTCTGAAATAGGCAAAAAACAACAATTCTGGGCTGGGCCTCCGGTTAATAGGTTAGTCCCAAAAACAATATAAAAGTGTATAATAAAGCCCAATAAGGTTCAAAACAGGATATAATATAGCATGGAACAATAAAAATTATAGATACGTTGGAGATGTATCAGCGACTGGGTTCCCAGCCGCCGCACCCAGATCGCCCCAGACACCGTTTTTTGAAACATAAAATCGGCCAAACATGACACAATTTCGTCGAAACTTGGCGATTTCATTGATATTTGTACAAAAACTTAAAAACACAAACTAAAAACAACTAGGCCCAGCCACCGTCGCCTCCCGCCATCTGCATGCCGAGGATCCTGTAGAACCGGGTGTAGGCGTCGTCGTCGCCGCCGTCATCGTCGTTGCATAGCTGGGTGCCGCCGCCGTCCCTGCTGCACCCTTGACCAGCGTCGCCAATGCGTGGGGGGTTGGATGGCCCGTGTAACACCCCGGATGTAACTTTCCCAATTTGAACTCCAACTCTTGCCGTTTCCGGCGTTAAGTTATTTTATTTTCTCGGGTTCGGGTCTTTGTCTCCGTGTGTTGTTATCGTTGTCATGCATCTCATATCATGTCATCATGTGCATTGCATTTGCATACGTGTTCGTCTCATGCATTCGAGCATTTTCCCCGTTGTCCGTTTTGCATTCCGGCGCTTCGTTCTCCTCCGGTGGTCATTTCTACCTTTCTTTCGTGTGTGGGGATTAAACATTTCCGGATTGGACCGAGACTTGCCAAGCGGCCTTGGTTTACTACCGGTAGACCGCCTGTCAAGTTTCGTATCATTTGGACTTCGTTTGATGCTCCAACGGTTAACTGAGGGACTGAGAAGGCCTCGTGTGTGTTGCAGCCCAACACCCCTCCAATTTGGCCCAAAACCCCCTCCATCATCTCGGTCGTTCGATCACGATCGCGTGGCCGCAAAGCATGCTCAATTTGGAGCCTCCTAGCTCCTCCTATGTATAAAAAGGCACCTCCACCGAAATTCTCGGATCATTTCCACCCTAAACCTAGCCCCCTTCCCCTCTGCGCGCCGGACACGTCCGGTCCGCGCCGGACAAAGTCGCCGCCGCCACTCCCATGCTGCCACGTGTCCCCCCTCCGTCCTCTCCGCCACTGGCCCGCTGAGGCCCGTAGCGAGCCCCGGGCCTAGTCGCTGCCTCCCCGCGCCCGGCTCGCAGCGCTGCCCCGCTCTCCCTCGCCCGCGCCGCCACCTCCTCGCCTCGCCCGCCTCGACGCCGGCGAACGCCGTCGCTGCCGCCCGGTCGCCGCTCCTCCTTGCCTCGCCGCGCCGCGGTCCTCTACCTCGCCGTCGCACCGCCCCGACCCCGGATCCGGCCAACTCCGGCGGCGCCCTTGACACCTCCGGCCGGCGACTCCAACTCCGGCGCCCCAAGTACTGTTTCGGCGAGAGGATCCGACGAACCTCATTTTGCGTGCAGATCCAGATCGGATGAACAGTTAACCCTAGGTGGTTTTTCTTCTAAGTCCCTAAAGTTTCAGATCCATGTGCCCATCTTCATCATGTTGTATCTCCGCATCTGTAGCTTCGTTTTGGGCATATAGCATATCAAAATGTTCGTCTCAGAGAGCACATCATTTCATTCCATTGAGTCATTTTCATTTGAGTTCATCTTGATGCCCGAAATGCTATTAGAAGAGGGCTACTTGAGATAATTGTCAGATCTGCTACTCCATTTAGACATTTGTCATTTTTGCCATGATTATTGTGTGCATGATATGCCCTGATACTCTACATATGTTTTGTTAAGGGTTTTGTCATCTTTCCAGAGGTGCAACCCATGTATTTTTGTGATGTGTGTGGTGACTAGCACAAGCTTGCCAAGTGAGGCACTTGGTAACTCTGTTTTCAGGGACTTAGCATTTCCACTAAGTCCTTGAGCTGTTTATCTCATGTTGCCATATATTCATGTTGTTTCCGAGTGATTCGTGCCTCTTTTGAGGATGATCAGTAAGGATGTTTTGCTAATCTTGTAGTGCTCTATCCATCCATGTCCTTGTTTGCAATTATGGAGCACCCTAGCTTGAGTCAGTCGAGCTCTACTTTTGCTACTTTGTGAATCTGGGCATATTGTCAACTTGTTTGCAATTTTGCCGATGTTGTTGTAGTTGATCCGTGCATGCTATTCTATTGTTCTTGCCATGTCTAGCTTGAATTTTGTGTGTTCTTGATAGATGTATGCTTAGTTTTTAATGACTTGCTCCGTAGTGAGTGCATCGAGCTTGTAAACATGCCTACTTGAGTTATGTTTCAGCATGTGCCAGTTTTCACTAAGTCTGAAAACTGATGATGCTTTTGCTATGTTCACATGCTTGCCAATATGTTTTCTGATCCCTTTTGGCTCAAGGTCACTAAGGGACTTTTGTTAAGCTTTTTAAGTAGCTCCATGCCATGTTTTACTTTGCCATGTTCAGGTCCTGTAGCATGTAGTTTTGTTGCTCCGAAGAGCGCTACCTGATCTGAAATTTCAGACAAATGTTAATTTCACTAAGTCTGAGATCTGCTTACCATATGCATTTTTGCCATGCTTGTTTGAACCTGTTAATGGATGAATTGGCCGTAGCTCAGTGCTAGACTTTTGTTAAGCATCTTGAACGCATCCCTGCCATGTATTTTGATGCCATGTTTGAGTGCTGTAGCATGTTCATCTCATTGCATTTAGATGACTACTTGCTGTAAATCGCAGACCGGTGTCATATTTGAATCGCTTGCCATTTCCAAACCGTAACTCCGATTCCGGCGTTCTTTATATCGTTTTCAAGCGATTTCATCTCATCTTTCCAGTGGAACACCTGTATTCCCAAGTTGAGGCCAGGTTCATGCATTTCCTGTCAAATCTTGCATTTACATCCCGCATCGCATCCCGCATAGCATACCTTGTTTGCATCATATTGTTTGATCCTTGCACGTGGTTGATTGTGTCCTTGTTGCTTGTCTGTCTTGTTTGGGTAGAGCCGGGAGATGAGTTCGCTAATGAGGAGCCCGTTGAGTGTGCTTTCGAGGATCCAGTCAACTCTGACAGCTTTGCAGGCAAGATGATCATACCCTCGAAATCACTACTATCTTTGCTATGCTAGTTTTCTCGCTCTTTTGCTATGCCAATGCTACGATGCCTACCATTTGCTTTCAAGCCTCCCAAATTGCCATGTCAAACCTCTAACCCACCATGTCCTAGCAAACCGTTGATTGGCTATGTTACCGCTTTGCTCAGCCCCTCTTATAGCGTTGCTAGTTGCAGGTGAAGATTGGAGACTGTTCCTTGTTGGAACATTATTTACTTGTTGGGATATCATTATATTGCCATGTTATCTTAATGCATCTATATACTTGGTAAAGGGTGGAAGGCTCGGCCTCTCGCCTAGTGTTTTGTTCCACTCTTGCCGCCCTAGTTTCCATCATATCGGTGTTATGTTCCCGGATTTTGCGTTCCTTACGCGGTTGGGTTATAATGGGAACCCCTTGATAGTTCGCCTTGATTAAAGCTTTTCCAGCAATGCCAAACCTTGGTTTTACCATTTGCCACCTAGCCTCTTTTTCCTTGTGTTTCCAGAGCCCGAGGGTCATCTTATTTTAACCCCCCCCCGGGCCAGTGCTCCTCTGAGTGTTGGTCCACCTGTCAGCTGTCGGTGGCCACCAGGGGAAACTCTGGGCTGGCCTACCCGTACCTAGGACAATTTGAGTGTGCCCTGAGAAAGAGATATGTGCAGCTCCTATCGGGATTTGTCGGCACATTCGGGCGGTGTTGCTGGTCTTGTTTTAACCTGTCGAAGTGTCTTGAAGAATCGAGGTACCGAGTCTGATCGGAACGTCTCGGGAGGAGGTCTATTCCTTCATTGACCGTGAGAGCTTGTCATGGGCTAAGTTGGGACTCCCCTGCAGTGATTTGAACTTTCGAAAGCCGTGCCCTCGGTTATGGGCAGATGGGAATTTGTTAATGTCCGGTTGTAGATAACTTGAACCTTAATTTAATTAAAATGAATCAACCGTGTGAGTTACCGTGATGGCCTCTTCTCGGCGGAGTCCGGGAAGTGGACACGGTGTTGGAGTAATGTTTGCGCAGGTTGTCCTTTAGTTTCTCGCTCGCGCTTTGCCTCCTCTTCTCGCTCTCTTTTGCGAATAGGTTAGCCACCTCATATGCTAGTCGCTTGCTGCAGCTCCTCATATATTTAACTTACCCTATCTATTAAGCTTAAATAGTCTTGATCGCGAGGGTGCGAGATTGCTGAGTCCCTGTGGCTCACAGATTACTATTACACCAGATGCAGGTCTAGATGATTCCGCTCCAGGTGACGCGCTCGAGCTCAAGTGGGAGTTCAACGAGGACTCTCAGCGATACTATGTTTCCTTTCCTGATGATCAGTAGTGGTGCCCAGTTGGGGGTGATCGAGACCATGTCGCATGTTGGGTTGTCTTTATTTTGGCGCCATAGTCGGGCCATGAGTGTTTGGATGATGCATGTTATTTATGTACTTGATTGACGTGGCGAGTGTAAGCCAACTGTGTTATCCCTTTTATTATCTATATTACATGGGATGTTTGTGATGATTGCCTGACTTGCGACATATGCCTTCAATGCGATTATGTCTCTAAGTCGTGCCTCGACACGTGGGAGCTATAGTCGCATCGAGGGTGTTACAGCCCAGGCGCATCCTCTTCGTCGTTGTCGAGGATAACCATGCCGCCCTAGAAGGAAATATGCCCTAGAGGCAATAATAAAGTTATTATTTACTTCGTTATTTCATGATAAATTTTTATTATTCATGCTAGAATTGTATTAACCGGAATCTTAGTACATGTGTGAATACATAGACAAAACTTAAGTGTCCCTAGTATGCGTCTACTTGACTAGCTCGTTTATCAAAGATGGTTATGTTTCCCAACCATAGACATGTGTTGTCATTTGATGAACGGGATCACATCATTAGGAGAATGATGTGATGGACAAGACCCATTCATTAGCTTAGCATTATGATCGTTACAGTTTCATTGCTACTGCTTTCTTCATGACTTATACATGCTCCTCAAACTATGAGATTATGCAACTCCCGAATACCGGAGGAACACTTTGTGTGCTATAAAACCTCACAACGTAAATGGGTGATTATAAATATTCTCTATAGGTGTCTTCGAAGGGATTTGTTGGGTTGGCATAGATCGACATTAGGATTTGTCACTCCATGTTTCGGAGAGGTATCTCTGGGCCCTCTCGGTAATGCTTGTCACTATAAGCCTTGCAAGCAATGTGACTAATGGATTAGTTGCGGAATGAAGTATTACGAAACGAGTAAAGAGACTTGCCGGTAACGAGATTGAACTAGGTATGATGATAGCGATGATCGAATCTCGGGCAAGTAACATACCGATGACAAAGGGAACATCGTATGTTGTTATGCGGTTTGACCGATAAGGATCTTTGTAGAATATGTAGGAGCCAATATGAGCATCTAGGTTACACTATTGGTTATTTATCGGAGATGTGTCTCGGTCATGTATACATAGTTCTCGAACCCGTAGGGTCCGCACACTTAATGTTCGATGAGGATTTGTATTATGAGTTATGTGATTTAATGTACCGAAGGTTGTTCGGAGTCTCGGATGAGATGACAGACATGACGAGGAGTCTCGAAGTGGTCGACACATAAAGATTGATATATTGGACCATGTTATTCGGACACCGTAAGTGTTCTGGATTGTTTCGGGTAAAACCAGAGTGCCGGAGGGGTTACCGGAACCCCCCAAGGGAACTAATGGGCCACCATGGGCCTTATTGAAGAGAGAGGAGGGCGGCCAAGGCAGGCCGTGCGCCCCCCCCCCTTGGAGTCCGAATAGGACAAGGGAAGGGGGGCGGCGCCCCCCTTTACTACTCCCTCTTCCTCTCCTTCCTTCCCCCGCTCTCCCTCTTGGTGGAATCCTACTAGGACTTGAAGTTCTAGTAGGACTCCCCTCCTTGGCGCACCCCTTAGGGCCGGACGACCTCCTCCCTCCATCCTTTATATACGTGGGGAGGGGCACCCTAGAGGACATCAAAGTTTCTCTTAGCCATGTGCAGTGCCCCCCTCCACGGTTACACACCTCAGTCATATCGTCGTAGTGCTTAGGCAAAGCCCTGCACCCGGTAACTTCAGCATCACCGTCACGACGTCGTCGTGCTGATGGAACTCTCCCTCAGCCTAAACTAGATGAAGAGTACGAGGGACGTCATCGTGCTAAACGTGTGCTGAACACAGAGGTGCCGTACGTTCGGTGCTAGGATCGGTCGGATCATGAAGACGTACGACTACATCAACCGCATTGATAAAACGCTTCCGCTTTCGGTCTATGAGGGTACATGGACACACTCTCCCCGCTTGTTGCTATGCTTCTCCTAGATAGATCTTGCGTGATCGTAGGTAAATTGTTGAAATTACTCGTTCCCCAACAGTGGCATCCGAGCAAGGTCTATGCGTAGATGTTATATGCACGAGTAGAACACAAGAGTTGTGGGCGATAATAGTCATACTGCTTACCAGCAACGTCTTACTTTGATTCAGCGGTATTGTTGGATGAAGCGGCCTGGACCGACATTACATGACCACGTTCAAGAGACTGGTTCTACCAACGTGCTTCGCACACAGGTGGCTAGCGGGTGTCCGTTTCTCCAACTTTAGTTGAATCGAGTTTGACTACGCCCGGTCCTTGTTGAAGGTTAAAACAACACACTTGATGAAAAATCGTTGTGGTTTTTGATGTGTAGGTAAGAACGGTTCTTGCTAAGGCCGTAGCAGCCACGTAAAACTTGCAACAACAAAGTAGAGGACGTCTAACTTGTTTTTGCAGGGCTTGTTGTGATGTGATATGGTCAACACGTGATGATATATAAATGTTGTATCAGATGATCATATTTTGTAAAAGTTATCGGCAACTGGCAGGAGCCTTATGGTTGTCGCTTTATTGTATGAAATGCAATCGCCTTGTAATTGCTTTACTTTATCACTAAGTAGTTGCGATAGTCGTAGAAGCAATAGTTGGCGAGACGATAACGATGCTTCGATGGAGATCAAGGTGTCAAGCCGGTGACAATGGTGATCATGACGCTGCCTTGGAGATGGAGATCAAAGGCACAAGATGATGATGGTCATATCATATCACTTATATTGATTGCATGTGATGTTTATACTTTATGCATCTTATTTAGCTTAGTACGGCGGTAGCATTATAAGATGATCTCTGATAACCCATAATACGTCTCCAACATATCTATAATTTTTGATTGCTCCATGCTATATTGTCTACTGTTTTGGACTATATTGGGCTTTATTTTCCACTTTTATATTATTTTTGGGACTAACATATTCACGGGAGGCCCAGCCGAGAATTGTGTTTTTTTGCCTATTTTAGTGTTTCGGAGAACCAGAATATCAAACGGAGTCCAAATGGAATGAAATCTTCGGAAACGTGATTTTCTCATCAGATAAGATCCAGGAGACTTGGACCCCCCCCCCCCCGTCAAGAATGCCACGAGGTGGTCACGAGGGTGGAGGGCGCCCCCCCTAGGGCGCGCCCCCTGCCTCGTGGGCCCCTCGAAGCTCCACCGACATACTCCTTCCTCCTATATATACCTACGTACCCCCAAATGATCGGGGACGGAGCCAAAAACCTAATTCCACTGCCGCAACTTTCTGTATCCTCGAGATCCCATCTTGGGGCCTGTTCCCGAGCTCCGCCGGAAGGGGAATCGATCATGGAGGGCTTCTACATCATCATCCAAGCCCCTCCAATGAAGTGTGAGTAGTTTACTTCAGACCTATGGGTCCATAGTTAGTAGCTAGATGGCTTCTTCTCTCTTTTTGGATCTCAATACAATGTTCTCCCCCTCTCTTGTGGAGATCTATTCGATGTAATCTTCTTTTTGCGGTGTGTTTGTTGGGACCGATGAACTATGGGTTTATGATCCAGTTTATCTATGAATAATATTTGAATCTTCTCTAAATTCTTTTATGTATGATTGGTTATATTTGCAAGTCTCTTCGGTATACCAGTTTGGTTTGGCCTACTAGATTGGTTTTTCTTTCCATGGGAGAAGTGATTAGCTTTGGGTTCGATCTGGCAGTGTCCTTTCCCAGTGACGGAAGGGGCAGCTAGTCATGTATTGTATTGTTGCCATCGAGGATAACAAGATGGGGTTTTTATCATATTGCATGAAACTATCCCTCTACATCATGTCATCTTGCTTAAAGCGTTACTTTGTTTTTAACTTAATACTCTAGATGCATGCTGGATAGCGGTCGATGTGTGGAGTAATAGTAGTAGATGCAGGCAGGAGTCGGTCTACTTGTCTCGGACGTGATGCCTATATACATGATCATACCTAGATATTCTCATACTATGCTCAATTCTGTCAATTGCTCAACAATAATTTGTTCACCCACCGTAGAATACTTATGCTCTTGAGAGAAGCCACTAGTGAAACCTATGGCCCCCGGATCTCTTTCTCATCATATCAATCTCCATCACTTTATTATTGCTTTGCTTTTACTTTGCCTTTTACTTTTCACTTTGCATCTCTATACCAAAAATACCAAAAATATTATCTATCATCTATATTAGATCTCACTTTCGTAAGTGACCGTGAAGGGATTGACAACCCCTAAGCGCATTGGTTACGTTGAGCTATTGTTTTTGTGTAGGTACAAGGGACTTGAGCGTAGCCTCCTACTGGATTGATACCTTGGTTCTCAAAAACTGAGGGAAATACTTACGCTACTTTGCTGCATCATCCTATCCTCTTCGGGGAAATCCAACGCAGTGCTCAAGAGGTAGCAAGAAGAATTTCTGGCGCCGTTGCCGGGGAGTCCACGCAGAAGTCAACATACCAAGTACCCATCACAATCCCTATCTCCCACATTACATTATTTGCCATTTGGCTCTCATTTTCCTCTCCCCCACTTCACCCTTGCCGTTTTATTCGCCCTCTCTCTCTCTCTCTCTCTCTCTCCGTCCTCCTTCTCTTTCCCAATTTGCCTCTTTTGCCCGTTTCTTGTTTGCTCGTATGGTTGGAATAGTTGTTTATTTATTACTAAACAGAGAACCTAATACCTATGGATCCTCAGCCACTTGATAATGTTTTTAAGAGATCCAATTATGATGAACCAATTGCTAGTGAGTTTAGTGCACTAGATTATCTTTATGAGGTTTTGCTTGAAATTCGTGAAACTGAAAAGTGTGATGAATTACTTTATGAAGTGATTCATGATAGATCTTTGAATAAAAAGCATGATTGCAATGATTTTATTATTAATTCTATTTATGTAAATTGTCCTAATAATATGCAAAACCCTAAGCATGGGGATGCTAGTTTTGCTGTGTCCTCTACTTGTTGCAATGATCATGATTGGGGTGATTCTTCTTATTATCTTGATAATTTATTTAAGCCCCATGATGAATATGAGATTTATAATAGTGTTTGAAATATTATTGAAAGTGGGTTTGGAAGAGTGTCAACTTTAGATCCCACATATTTGGAGAATGTTCAATCTTATGATTTTTTTTATAAAAGTGGGTTTGGAAAGGTCATGACTTTAGTTAATATTAATCCCACTATTTTTGAAGAGTGTCAACTTTGCATGCATGTGGATCGTGTTGAAAATATTTTATGTGATAGCTATTTTGTTGTATTTTCTTATGATCCTACATGTAATTATTACGAGAGAGGAAAATATGGTGGTAGAAATTTTCATATTACTAAATTCCCTCTCGTTATGTTGAGATTGCTATTGTTTCTTTCCGCTTCCTTGCATATGCTAGTTTTTGCTTGCCTTGATAATGTGTTTGCCTATAAGATGCCTATGCATAGGAAGTATGTTAGACTTAGATGTGTTTGTCACGTGTTTTATGATGCTCTCTTTGTGCTTCAATTCTTGTCTTTCATGTGAGCATCATTGAAATATTATGCCTAGCTATAAGGCTTTAAAGAAAAGCGCTTGTTGGGAGACAACCCAATATTTTTCCTTGCTGTTATTAAATAAATAATTTATCTAGCCTCTGTTTTGGTTGTGTTTTTTGTGTTTAATTAGTGTTTGTGCCAAGTATAACCTTTGGGAAGACTTGGGGAAAGTCTTGTTGAACTTGCTGTAAAAAACAGAAACTTTAGCGCTCACGAGAACTGCTGTCATTTTTATTTGGAAAGTGCTATTTAGTTAATTATTTTTGAAGATTATTAATAGATAAATGCCTCACGTCCAGAAATTTATTTTAGAATTTTTGGTGTTCCAGATCTTGCGCTAGCTACTGATTACTACAGACTGTTCTGTTTTTGACAGATTCTGTTTTTCGTGTGTTGTTTGCTTATTTTGATGAATCTATGGCTAGTAAAATAGTTTATAAACCATATAGAAGTTGGAATACATTAGGTTTAACACAAATATAAATAAAGAATGAGTTCATTACAGTACCTTGAAGTGATCTTTTATTTCTCTAACGGAGCTCACGAGATTTTCTACTTTAAGTTTTGTGTTTTGAAGTTTTCAAGTTTCGGGTAAAGATTTGATGGATTATGGAACAAAGAGTGGCAAGAGCCTAAGCTTGGGGATGCCCATGGCAACCCGAAGATAATCCAAGGATACCAAAAAGTCAAAGCTTGGGGATGCCCCAGAAGGCATCCCCTCTTTCGTCTACTTCCATCGGTAATTTTACTTGGAGCTATATTTTTATTCACCACATGATATGTGTTTTGGTGGGAGCGTCTTTTATGATTTGAGTCTTTGCTTGTTAGTCTACCAGAATCATCCTTGCTGTACACACCTTTTGAGAGAGCCATATATAATTTGGAATTTCATAGAATACTCTATGTGCCTCACTTATATCTTTTGAGCTTTATAGTTTTGCTCTAGTGCTTCACTTATATCTTTTGAGCTTTATAGTTTTGCTCTAGTGCTTCACTTATATCTTTTAGAGCATGGTGGTGGATTTATAGCATGGTAATTTGCTTAAAATCTTAATATGCTTGGTATGCAAGATTAATAATAAAATTTTCTTATGAGTGTGTTGAATACTAAGAAAAGTTTGATGCTTGATGATTGTTTTGAGATATGGAGGTAATAATATCAAAGTCATGCTAGTTGAGTAGTTGTGAAATTGAGAAATACTTGTGTTGAAGTTTGCAAGTCCCATAGCATGCACGTATGGTATACGTCACGCAACAAATTTGAAACATGAGGTGTTATTTGATTGCCTTCCTTATGAGTGGCGGTCGGGGACGAGCAATGGTCTTTTCCTACCAATCTATCCCCCTAGGAGCATGCACGTAGTGCCGAGGTTTTTGATGACTTGTAGATTTTTGCAATAAGTATGTGAGTTCTTTATGACTAATGTTGAGTCCATGGATTATACGCACTCTCACCCTTCCATCCTTGATAGCCTCTTCGGTACCGTGCATTGCTCTTTCTCACATTGAGAGTTGGCACAAACTTCGCGGTGCATCCAAAACCCCGTGATATGATACGCTCTTTCACACATAAACCTCCTTATATCTTCCTCAAAACAGCCACCATACCTACCTATTATGGCATTTCCATAGCCATTCCGAGATATATTGCCATGCAACTTTCCATCATTCCGTTCATCATGACACATTCATCATTGTCATATTGCTTAGCATGATCATGTAGTTGACATAGTATTTGTGGCAAAGCCACCATTCATAATTCTTTCATACATGTCACTCTTGATTCATTGCATATCCCGATACACCGCCGGAGGCATTCATATAGAGTCATCTTTGTTCTAGTATCAAGTTGTAATCATTGAGTTGTAAATAAATAGAAGTGTGATGATCATCATTATTAGAGCATTGTCCTGAGTGAGGAATAAAAAAATAAAAAAGGCCATAAAAAAGGGAAGGCCCAAAAAAGGCCATAAAAAGGCCCAAAAAATGAGAGAAAAGAGAGAAGGGCCAATGTTACTATCCTTTTACCACACTTGTGCTTCAAAGTAGAACCATGATCTTCATAGTAGAGAGTCTCTCATGTTATCACTTTCATATACTAGTGGGAATTTTTCATTATAGAACTTGGCTTGTATATTCCAACAATGGGCCTCCTCAAGTGCCCTAGGTCTTCGTGAGCAAGCAAGTTGGATGCACACCCACTAGTTTCTTTTGTTGAGCTTTCATACATTTATAGCTCTACTGCATCCGTTGCATGGAAATCCCTACTCCTTGCATTAACATCAATCGGTGGGCATCTCCATAGCCCATTGATTAACCTCGTTGATGTGAGACTTTCTCTTTTTTTGTCTTCTCCACATAACCCCCTTCATTATATTCTATTCCACCCATAGTGCTATGTCCATCATTGATGTAGAAGCCCTCCGTGATGGACGCCCCCTCCGGCGGAGCTCCGGAACAGGCCCCAAGATGGGATCTCGTGGATACAGAAAGTTCACTACAAAAAATACACTTCCGTGATGATACATGTTTGTCACAGTAGGTCGCGTTTTCTGTCATGCATGTACATCCATCACGATTTTATGACAGAATCAAGATAGTCATACCTGTGCTATCATAGAAGTGTTCCATGACATTACCAAAATTATCATCATGGAAGTTTCCACTTCCATGACGATAAATCGCGCGTCATAGAAGTGCTTTCGTCAAGGGTGACGGACACGTGGCATCCACCGTAACGGAACGCCGTTAAGCTATCGGGTCGGGTTTTGGATCTGATAACCCGTTAACAGCCCCGACCAATGGGGATTTTCCATGTGTAAAATCATCATTGGCTGGAGGAGACACGTGTGAGGTCCGCGTTGGCATATGTGTCACTCATCCAATGGGCGAGACACGCCTATGATATGTTGACACGTGGACCAACCCATCAAGTTTAAATGGGACGGCCCAAGTGAAGGCCCACAAGATTTTGCGGACCATAATGGGCCGGCCCAACTAAAGGCCCACGAGATTTTGCGGACCATAATGGGCTGGCCCAGGTAAAGGCCCACAAGATTTTGTAGGCCATAATGGGCCGGCCTAGGTAAAGGCCCACAAGATTTTTGTGTGCCATAATGGGCCGGCCTAGGTAAAGGCCCACAAGATTCTTGCGGATCATAATGGGCCGGCCCAGCTAAAGGCCCACGAGATTTTTCCGACATTAATGGGCTGGCCCAGCTGTAGGCCCACAATATTTTGAGGACCCTAGTAGGTTGGCCCATTAACTGGCTGCCATGTTTTTGGCCAAATACCGGCCCATATTTGATCCAGTCCATTAATGGCCTGCCACGGTCCGGGGCTAATAGTGGCCCATATGAGATCCGGCCCGTTAAAAGCCTACCACGTTATAGGCCAAATTACGGCCCAGATCAGGTCCCGCCCTTTAAGAGGCTTTGGGCTCAATTATGGCCCATATCAGATTCGGCCCGTCAACTAGACACTATGCTTTTGGGCCCACTTGCTAAAGGCCCACTTAGTAATTCGGCCTGATATTAGTTTTGGCCTGTTAAGGGCCTGTTTAACATTTTGGCCCTATATTAATTTCGGCCTGTTAAAAGCTCGCCATATAGTTGAGCCTAACTATGGCCTGGTTTGCATCCGGCCTGCTCGCAGCCGATATCTGATTGGGCCAAACAAGGACCGAGACAATTTTGGCCTGTTAAAAGCCCGTGATTTGATTCGCACAATCATGGGCCGGGGTTCATTTGGCCGGTTTACTGCGAAGACAGGATATATATACAGTAAAATAACTGCAGCATCGTGAATAAGAAAAAACCTAGACTATACAATAAAGAAATTACGGCATATTACATCCACTTGGCATCAAAGTTCGCCACTATGATAATAAAGCACAAGAAGACATCGGATTACATATACTGGGCATCAAAGATCGCCACCACTGCAAATAAACACACCGACAAAATAATATACAAAACCGACAACACTTCAATAGAGTTCAAGAAAGGTTAGCCCTGCTGGGGAGCTGCAGCGCAAGCAGCTGAGCAAGATGATTAGACTGCGCTTGTTTAACACTTATATCTTCCTCACTCTAAAAGATAAACCAGCAGACAGATGACAGGTTTTGCACATAAAAGTATCAGTGCTGACAATTCATCACATTTCTTACTAACGAATAAAAGTATCAGTGCTGACACAGTTTAAAATTGCATTAACACAATATGGCATTGTTCAGGTTAAGACATGGCAGGAAATGACATTGTGAAGGAGTTGGCAGCTTGACGACACCACTGGATTACAGATCAAGAACTCATAAGTATCAATGGTTACCGTGCTGTCAATTTACACCATTTCAGATTGGCAAATAAAGAGACGGTTTAAATAATAGTAGAATGATATGACATTGTTCATAGTTAAGACATTGCAGAATATGACATTGTGTTGTAGTGGGTAGGTTCACCACACCACTAGATTACAGATGAAGAACAGAAGCATACATGCAGTGCAAAAGAAGATCACTTACTCTGTATAGTTTAATTTACACGGTATGAAGAAGGAACTTGGTTGTACAACTGAAAACTTAAATTGAGAAAGGACAAACTTTTGTTTATGAACTACATAATAAAATTTAAACAAGCAATTTGATGCAAACACCAAAAATGAATAGATGCTGTAGTCATGCCTAACCAAATAAATACAACAAAGTTTGAAGGCTTGAGATGGACTGTCGGTGCCAAAACTGGCGGATCTTGGGTAGGGGGTCCCGAACTATGCGTCTAGGCCGGATGGTAACAGGAGGCAAGGGACACGAAGTTTTACCCAGGTTCGGGCCCTCTTGATGGAGGTAAAACCCGATGTCCTGCCCTATTAATATTGATGATATGTGTAGTACAAGAGTAGATCTACCACGAGATCGGAGAGGCTAAACCCTAGAAGCTAGCCTATGGTATGATTGTTGTTCTGTATGTTGTCCTACGGACTAAAACTCTCCGGTTTATATAGACACCAAAGAGGGTTAGGGTTACACAAAGTCGGTTATAATGGTAGGAGATCTGCATATCCGTATCGCCAAGCTTGCCTTCCACGCCAAGGAAAGTCCTTTCCGGACACGGGACGAAGTCTTCAATCTTGTATCTTCATAATCCAGGAGTCTGGCTGAAGGTATAGTCCGGCCATCCGGACACCCCCTAATCCAGGACTCCCCCAGTAGCCCCTGAACCAGGCTTCAATGACGACGAGTCCGACGCACAGATCGTCTTCGGCATTGCAAGGCGAGTTCCTCCTCCAAGTACTTCGTAGAAGATTTTGAACACAAAGATAGTGTCCGGCTCTGCAAAATAAGTTTCCACATATTGCCATAGAGAGAATAATATTTACACAAATCTAATCTGCTGACGTATTCTGTAGTGTGACACACCATGGCCAAGCCTTTATTCGAATCATTTTATTATCCCACCTCAGCACGTCATGCGAGGCGGTTTCCTTGGCACGTGTTTTTGAAGCAGAGATTGTGTCCCCTTATTCCGGGATTCTCATCAATACAGGCGTGGGTAACCCAACCACGCCATTGATTACGGCGCTTGGGGATAAGCGAGTTTTACCAGGCTGGTGGGGACACATAGTTGTGTCCACCCATATAAGGGGATAAGGTTCCACCTTTTCACCTACGCCTTCTTCCTCCTTTGCCTATCCATTCTTGCGCACTCGAGCTCCAGCGCCCAAGTCCGCACTCCCCACCTCAACCTTCTCCAGCCATGTCCGGAGCGGGAGGCAAGTGGATGGTCTCCTCCGTCATGGAGGGACACATCAAAAAACTGAGGAAGGCCGGATACTTATCCAACAACATCGCGTACCAGCTTCCCGAAGAGGGGCAGCTCTTCCCCACCCCAAGGCCCCACAAGAGGGTAGTGTTCCTTCCCCACTTCCTCCATGGACTGGGCTTTCCTATCCACCCATTCGTCCAGGGACTCATGTTCTTCTATGGCCTGGATTTCCATGATCTGGCCCCGAACTTCATCCTCACCATCTCGGCGTTTATCTTCATGTGCAAGGCTTTCCTCTGCATCCGCCCCCATTTCGGCCTATGGCTCAAGACTTTCAATGTCAAGACGAAGGTGGTGCGCGGCAACCAGGCGGAGTGCGGAGGTGCCATGGTGGGAAAGATGCCCAATGTCTTATGGTCGAGGGCTCCTTTGTGGAGACCCTGAAGGGGTGGCAATCGGGGTGGTTTTACATCACCGAGCCGCGCAAGCCTGAGTGGGTCGCAGCCCCCGAGTTCCGATCCGGACCCCCAATGTGGCTCACGTCCTGGAAAGAGACGGGCCTGTCGTGGGGTAGCAAAGGAGAGGTGACTGGACTGCAAACGTGCATCCAAACCCTCGCAGACAAGCAGCTCAGGCTTGTCAACGTAGTCTAGGTTATGCTCATCCGCCGGATCCTCCCGTGTCAACAACGGGCCTTCAATCTGTGGGAGTTCAACCCGGCGCAGCACCAAACTCTGAGCAGGCTCTTCGACACGACGTACAAAGTTGTCTAGAAGGTGCTTTTCAAGGGCGCCGAGGCTCCCGCATCTACTACCAAGGATCACGGATTCAGCGCGCAGCGTCACGCTAGCGCGGTAAGTTGTTTTGTACCTTTTAAAGGGTATTAGTTTTTCATAGTTTAACTCTATGCGGGATCTAAGCTCCCTTACCTTTGACAGGTTTGGCAGGCGAAGTCCGAACAGATCGACTGTCCGGCTCCTTTGCCCGAAGACCCAACCGATGACCGCTTGGCGAAGCTGCTGGTTCCGGCACCCTATGTGGTGCCGGAGAAGAAGGCCAAGAAGTAGGCCACGGGGACTCGGAAGAGTGCCCGGCGCCCGGAGGTGTCGGATTCATCATCCGACGACTCCAAGACGAACTCCTCCCATGAAGACGAGGAGGAGGAAGAAGAGACCTCTCCCCCTCCAGCGGGGGAAGGGAAGAAAAGGAAGGCCGCCCCAACTAGGGAGGCCAAAGGGTCCAAGAAGAGGAAAACCCTTCCTCCGAACTACTCCACCAACGCCGACGACGGCGAAGAGGAGTGGCCGCTCAGGGCCAATGTCAGGACCCCGATCCAAGGTCACACCGATCTAGCATGTAACACATCATATCACTTGTGGCCTCACGCACGGTATTCCCACGGGTGCCACCTTACCTGGCCCGGGACCGTTTGCGCCTTTTGGCTCACGTATATGATAGTGTCGCTAGCATCCATATGACAAAGAACCCGGGCCGACATGGCTAGTCGTGAACCCAAAGTGGCACAGACTCCGGGCATACATGAATCAACCTCGAGCATGTCGGTCAACAGCGTGAGAATCCGGGCTGTAGCACTGGGCTAACAGGACTCCGGTAACCCGGGCTGTAGCAGACTAGGCAGGACTCCGGATGTCACCGCGTGACATTTCCCCGGAGGGACAGACATAGGGACGAAGTGAAACACATGCCGGCCAGTCAAGTGTCCTGAACAGTAGTGCTGGGCTAGCAGGACTCCGGTGAACCGGGCTGTAGCGGACTACTATGGCTCATGGAAGCACTAGACTAGATTTCCCCATAAGAGAGACTGCCAAGGATAAACAACTAGATTGTCGGATCCCACACATACCAAGCATTTCAATCATACACACAATATGCTCGATATGTGTAAATAAAACATGGCATCACAACATAACTCTACAACTCAATTATTTATTCATTAGGCTCCGAGGAGCGAGATATTACAAACATGGGTCTCATGACCAAACATACAGAGCATACAAGCAACAAGCACATGCGGAAGCTTAACTTGTCTGAGTATAGACAACTACAAATGAAAAAGGCGGAGAAGCCTGACTATCTACCAGATCCTGCCGAGGGCACAAGATCGTAGATGAGGTATCAAGCTAAACATCGAAGCCCACGTGGAACTACTAGCGAGACTGAAGCCTCTCTGCAAAAACATAATTTAAGCAAACGTAAGTACAATTGTACTCAGCAAGACTTACATCAGAACTAGCTACATATGCATCGGTATCAACAAAAGGGGGGGTGGTGGAGTTTAACTGCAGCAAGCCAGCTTTGACTCGGTGGCTATCTGAACTACGACTGCAAGCAACTCTTTTGAGGTGGCGCACACGAGTCCACATGTTCACCAATCAATACACCACTATGGATCCGCTCTCGTCTCCCTACGAGAAGGCCATCCATAGCACTCACACTTATCTTGCGAGTTTTAGAGTATCCACTTTCACTTGTCTATGAACTGTTATAGGCAACCCAGAAGTCCATTTACCGCGGACACGGCTATTCGAATAGATGATGTTAACCCTGCAGGGGTGTACTTCTTCACACACGCTCTCACCACTTACCGCCGTTTACACGACATGTACTCGGCAACCTTCAAGCGGAAGCCCAACGAGGGTGTCGGCCACGGCCTACCTAAACACTCAAGTCTCTAGTCCAAGTTTATCACCTATCCAGGTTCCATCCGCAGGGAGTCCGGCCGAGGTTTCCACATACGGCCCCGAACGATGTGAACAGGGTTCCCGAGACACCAAACGGGCGCCCGGTACACCGTGCCACGGTGTATCTACCGCATCATAGCCCACCCCTAGGGTCAGCGCTACGCACGGCCGCCAACACATAACCTACAAACACCAGAAACTGGTTGCAACTCCTGGACAGAGTACTAGGGTGATTAAGAAGCCGAGAGGGTCCATTGGTTTCGGGCCCAATGCGCGGTAGTAACTGTTTCATGGATCACAAACACAGAACTCAGTTCCTGAGGACGGCTGAAATGAGACAACCCACCATGTACTCCTACATGGCCTCTCATCGCTACCTTTACCAAATCGTGTTCACACACTTAGCTCACACACAGTAGGATGTTTACACACCTCCGATCCATCCCCGATGAATCAGACCTGACTCAACTCTAAGCAGTAGCAGGCATGACAAACAAGCATGAACGAGTAGGCACATCAGGGCTCAAACAATTCCTACTCATGCTAGTGGGTTTCATCTATTTACTGTGGCAATGACAGGTCATGCAGAGGATAAGGGGTTCAACTACCGCAACAAGTAACAGATGAATCGTTGTTGTACTAATGCAGTAAAAGAGAGCAGGAGCGAGAGAGTGGGCTTGTATCGGAATGAACAAGGGGGTTGTGCTTGCCTGGCACTTCTGAAGATAACATTGAGTCTTCATCAGTGTCAACGATCACAACGTCGGAGCAGCGTCTACCGAGAGGGGACAAACACCGACAACAGAGAAAGAAACACAATCAATGCAATGCACAATATGATGCATGATCATGGCATGTCAATATGCTGTGGTTGAGCTAATGCAACTAGTAACATGTTAAATGGAGTTGGTTTGAACACTAGGTTCAAATTCAAATTCAAACTATGAATTCAAATAGTGCATTATCATGTTTTGGACTAAACAGTGAGGTTAAGTTGTTCAAACTTGCATGAAGATGCCATAAACAGATTCCCTGAATTTTTCTGATAATTTTACATATATAATTTATTTCATTTGGAGTTACGGTTGAATTTCTATGATTTTTAGAAGTTTAGGCAATTTTCTGGAATTTTCTGAATTATTTTAAAACAGAAATTAATTCCTGCGTCAGCATGACATCAGGGTGACGTAAGCAAGTCAACAGGGCTGGTCCGGGTCAAACCTGACCAGTGGGGCCCACTAGTCAGTGACCCAGGGCTGGTTTCTGTGGCTGACGTGTGGGACCAGGTCAATGGTGGCGTGGCCAGGTCAAACTGACCCGTGGGGCCACGGTCATTAGCTTAAATTAAACAGGGTATAACCCTGTGGTTAACTAACGGGTGGGGCCCGTCTGTCAGCGTCTGTTAGGGAGGGATTAGTGGTGATTAGTCTTAATTAAGCGACCACGTCAGCGGTCGACGCTGGCGACCAAAAGCACGGCGGTGGCTCGCCGGAGATGCTCGGGACGGAGCTACAGAGCATCGTTTCGCTCGTGGTTTGTGGCTACGGCAAGCTGGGAGACTCGCGCATCCAGCGGTGGCAACACCTCGCGCCGGGTTTGACTAAATCGACGGTGGCGGCGGCCGGAATTCGGGCAAGGTCGGGGTTGGCGCTAGGGGTCACAGCAGGTCGAACGGGTGGGCGCGCCCGGCTCCTGGGAGAGTGCTGAGCACGGGGCAAAGCTTGGGCGTGGGTGGCGGCAGCTGTGGCCGTGGCAGCGATGAGGTAGGGCGGCAGCGAGCTTCGGCCGCGGTGGTTAGTGAGGCTAGAGGAGGAAATAGACGGTGGGGAGAGAGGGGTTTGGTAGAGGAGCTCACGGCGAGGTCGAAGCAGAGCTCAGCTGGCTCGGGGACGACCGGAAGGCGACGAATTCGTCGATGAAGTCCGGCGGCCGTGCTCGGGGAGGATGACTCGTAGCAGCGATGTGGGGCTCCCGCGGTGGCGTGGCTCAGTGAGGGGGTCGAGGACGAAATGCCAGAGCTTTTGGGCGCAGCGGCAGGGCGAGGGGTGGCCGGTGGCCACGAGTACGACAACGATGACGACGAGCTCCGCTCGGTGGTGCGCGCGAGAGGGGAGCAGAGGAGGGGATGGGGTCCAGGGGGAGAGAGGAGAGGTGCAAGGGGCGAGGGGGAGTGCGTGGCGTCCAGGAAGTCGAGGGGGGGCACGCAGGCAGGGAGGAGCCAGCGCGTCTCGCCAGCCATCGGGCACGCAGCTGCTTCTCCTCCTGGCAGGAGGAAGAAGACAGTGCTGCCCCTGATGGGCCGGGCTGGCTTTGGCCAGTTGGGCTGCTACAGAGGTGGGCCAGTTGGGGCGCCAGGTAAGCCCAGGTAGCTCCTCTGTCTCTCTCTATTTTCTGTTTGCTTTCTGTTTCAGTTTTTTTCTATTTTGTTCTATTTTGTTTTGGTTTAGTAAAAATACTAAACCATTTAATAAAATCCTGAAGATAATTATGTGGCTAGAACTAAAATATAACAAACCACATAAAATGTTCTAGAATTATTGGACATATATTAGTTATATATAATATATATATCCAATGCAAATAGTTATTGAATTAATTCAAAGGCCCAAAATAAATATCTCTGAGATTCCAAAAATATTGTCTTAAGTTTTACCTCTTGCCAATATTTTCAGAGACTAAGAGGAACATTTTCTTGGACTTCTTTGAAAAGATTTTAATGTTGATTATTTTTGAAGTGATTTATGAGGGTTTCCACTAACCTCAATTCAACTTTCAGAATTTAGACATGATGCATGATGCTCACTCAGGTAAATAGCTACAAGCCAATTCTAGTGTTGTGACAACTCACCCCCACTAAGCAAGAATCTCGTCCCGAGATTCAAGACGTGAGGTAAGAAGACAGAGGGAACACCAATAAAGAATCTTCACGATCCGATTTCCCTTCTCGAAGATGTTGATTCATTGCATCATGTCGATCTTGACATCTTTGCTTCGAGAGCTTCATCCAACATTGCGACAAGAGAGCAAGACAACCTCACAAGAGTGGATACAAGATCAACTCCACGGAATGAGACGTAAGAACACCTCTTGAGTTGAGACACAAGGCACATATCAGAATCAATGAGAAGAAGCAGATGACAAGGTTCAATTTGGTATGCAACAAACCCACGCTGGAGTAGGATGGTGTATAGTTTTCAAGGTAGCGAGGAGATTGATTGTCATGATTCCACAACGGGGCACCTTAGGGGAGGTGACTCGTAAAATTATTACCTTAAGTGGCAAAAAGAATTACTTTTCATACAAGATCATTGAAACTCTTTATACCAGCCTGAGGTAATCACAATCGATCGTTGGAAGGGGTTCGAAAGAATGGCATACTCCGACCAGGATGGATGATGTGGACTACCTTGTTGAAGACAACGCAATGGATGATTTTTGCTTATCATCGGAAATGGATGGGACCTATGGTAAGTCCACTTTTGAAGATGACCATGAACAACAACTACTGAGGTGCAAGCTGGGAACAAAATGCAAATGTTGGGAATGATTCTAGTAACTGGGGAGAAGGTTCACCGGCAAAGGTGATTCCACCAATTGGATGGCTATCGAACAACTGAGAGAACGGAGGCACATTCCAGTTAACGACAACAATAGAACCTAGTGCCTGAGCGTGCTCTCAAGAACTTGAGCATTTCCATACTCATCAAGGTCTTACCAACATCCATGTCAAGGATCCTGGCAACACAACATACCACCATGATGAATGGTGATGGATAATGCAGATGCAAAGGAAGATAACACTTTCTCAGATTTCACCTTAGCGAAGCCAAGGAAACAAAATCTGGATGATCGACCGAGAGACATTTGGCACTCCGCTTCTAATGTTCTCCTTGATGTACTGGTTACCACGGTCATGCTTTAAGCATCGGCATAGCCACCAAGTAGTGGCCGGACTTTGGAATACAATAGATCCATAAGGAACAACTTCTGGAGTAAATCCTACGAAATCCTCATGGGAATGTGGCCAACTTTCTTCAATCGAGATACTACAATAATAGGTCTTCCGGCTGGATGTGTTGGCCACGACATCCACTTTACCGGCTATCGAGAGACCAATATTATAGTTCTTGGAAAATGCTCGAACCATCATATCTGCCTGAGATTCAGATCTGGTTGGTGACAGGATATTCCAGACTCATCGAGTCTAGAAAGGAAAATGAAGGTTTGCAACACAAATCGACGAGATGACATTGCGAAATTCTCGGGGGAATGAACTACGGTAGTAAGCTCCAAAACATGAGCCGGTTCTGCTACAAGCATGTGAACACGTTGTCCTAGACAAGCATGGTCACCTAGTAGTCTTAAAATGAAACACTACCGAGTTCAGGGGGAACCATCAATGAGGATATCGAAGTCCTTGCGTAGGTCTAACCCTTAAGAAGAAACTTCTTCTCCTTGAACAAATCAATCAGTGGCTTGGTGTGCTAGGGATACGTATAGAATGTAGATGATCAGTCTATCAGACCATAGAATACTTCGCACATGCATGACTGACTTGGGATGATTCCAGAGGAAGCAAAAACAAACTTTCTCGAATTCACGGCGGCAACTTACATCAGATGCACATGAATTAGAGGAAGTCACATCTTTCAACCGGACATATGCTTCATGATCGGGACATGAGGGCAATGCCTATAAAGTTTCCAACACTAGCTAGATGTTCAACACAATCATGGAGGAGACAAAATGCCACTAATGGGCTCAGCAGCAACTCATCGTAATTTCCATATCACCGGACTTCCACCACTATGTGAACAATGTGATAGTATTGGTCAGACCAAAGATATAATGGTGTATGCTCGAGGGACAACCACAAGTAAGACAACATTACGAACATCATTGGTTCTGATTTGATTTGACGATAGCCCACACTCAAATCAAGGTTTGGACAAGATAATAGATACAACAACTGATCACGAGGATCAGTCGATGAATATATCATCTTTCTTCAACACACACACACACACACACACACACAAGGATATCCCTTAGGGATGAGCTAAGTCGGACAAGTTTTCATCTTCCAACTCTCCAAGTTGTTGTTAAGCTTAACCAACTAGCTCAGGGGTATCCAACACAGATTCTTGGGGAAAAGTCGTTTATCGGAAAACCAACTTGATCACGAACTCAACATAACGGTCAGGTGACAACCTGATAACACTTTCGAGAAGATATTCGGAAAATCACGAACCACCGATATGTTATTAAGCTCGAGAACAATCTTGCTTTTCAGGGCAAGACGATATGATCGATAGAGCAAGGGTTTGGCAAAATCCTAACCCGTTGATCGAAGAGTGCACCAGGAAATATGGACTAGGTAGCACGATCAGTCTTAGAATGATAATTCAATAACCAACACGCTAAGGATGAGAATATTGTCCATTAACTACCGAGCAACGGAGTTGCTAGGAGTATTGATTTCACACATCACGGTTCACTTGTCGGCATTCCGGTTGCGACAACACGGGACCGAGGAATGAAGAATGATGGTAAGAAGTATCACTGCGTCAAGAATTCATGAGAGATGTGCAATTCTCACGACGCTCTTGACATAAAGTGGGTAATACTTCAGGGTAGAACAGAACCAAAAGCTGGGTTGCATTTTGATCTGCGGAATACAACTATTTTGACCCAACCCTAGATATGGATGAGGTACTGGAGTTTGTTTCTCCTAGTCATTCTAAAATAGAACGGCTCGACGGACCACAAGAATAAAAGGCACCGATGAACACAAATGCACACATACTCTTGGCTATCTACTGATAGAGGATGGTCGGAATACAACTGAAGAGGAACAACTCAAGGAACATATAATTTTCTGAGCTGTGGAGGCATAGATTAGTATGTCGAGCAAAGCTCAACATATTTCTTCCAGATAACCCATGCAGAAAGGTAGAACTGGCAGAGCCAAAATATAGAATGGAGAACTCATCAAGAGCACTCTGGTTGTGATCCTTTGGTTCAAGAACTTCTGCCATAAGTAGTTCATAGTATTTGGAAGAAGGAAATACCACGGACCTCGAGGACTATCGCAAAGGTTACTAATATCTTAAGGGAACTAGCAAATACTAACGACATGAAGTAGGGTGAATCTCGGGTTCAAAACCCAGGAATAGAATACCTACCACTACACGGCATCACGGGATGCTTTTGAGAATAATGGCCAGAATCACACACTGGGAATACAAAACATGGCTAGATCACTAGGTGACTCCCTAAAACAACTAGGGTCATAGTAATAGCTCCAACATATATGTCGAGGTAACGGAGTACCTCAACTCACCATTAGTGTGGTTAATCTGACCCAAAAGAATATCAGAAATGGAAAGAAAGGATTTGCAAATGCATCAGACTATTTAGAAACCTGGGATGACTCGGACAGCATAACAGCTGTAAATGCTCGAAAAGATTTGAGACATCCTGCAAAAATGGTGGCATAACCACTCAGAATCATAATATCAAGGTTCTGAGGCCAGTTATGAATACATGGAAGTAGTAGGAACTGAACTGAGGCTTGAACTCAACAATCCTAGGCAACTACGGTTTAGTAACACGTCATCCTGATAGATAGATGAGAAGGCCTAATTCTTAATCCCCGTAGAAAAGAAGAGGTTAACTCAGATCAGAAGGGCATAGGGTAAAGGAGTAAAAAGAGCCTTACGTTCCCTTCCACAATCAATTCCCTTACATAACTAAAGCATTTCTAGACTCAACTTCGACCAGTTTGGCTTGGTAATCCTACAGGCAGTCAGGCTCTGATACCAACACTGTCAGGACCCCGATCCTAGGTCACACCGATCTAGCATGTAACACATCATATCACTTTGTGGCCTCACGCACAGTATTCCCACGGGTGCCACCTTACCTGGCCCGGGACCGTTTGCGCCTTTTCGCTCACGTATATGATAGTGTCGCTAGCATCCATATGACAAAGAACCCGGGCCGACATGGCTAGTCGTGAACCCAAAGCGGCACAGACCTATGGACACAGGCATACATGAATCAACCTCGAGCATGTCGGTTAACAGCGTGAGAATCCGGGCTGTAGCACTGGGCTAATAGGACTCCGGTAACCCGGGCTGTAGCAGGCTAGGCAGGACTCCGGATGTCACCGCGTGACATTTCCCCGAAGGGACAGACATAGGGATGAAGTGAAACACATGCCGGCCAGTCAAGTGTCCTGAACAGTAGTGCTGGGCTAGCAGGACTCCGGTGAACCGGGCTGTAGTGGACTACTATGGCTCATGGAAGCACTAGACTACATTTCCCCATAAGAGAGACTGCCAAGGATAAACAACTAGATTGTCGGATCCCACACATACCAAGCATTTCAATCATACACACAATATGCTCGATATGTGTAAATACAACATGGCATCACAACATAACTCTACAACTCAAGTATTTATTCATTAGGCTCCGAGGAGCGAGATATTACAAACATGGGTCTCATGACCCAACATACAGAGCATACAAGCAACAAGCACATGCGGAAGCTTAACTTGTCTGAGTACAGACAACTACAAATGAAAAAGGCTGAGAAGCCTGACTATCTACCAGATCCTGCCGAGGGCACAAGATCGTAGCTGAGGTATCAAGCTAAACATCGAAGCCCACGTGGAACTACTAGCAAGATTGAAGCCCCTCTGCAAAAACATAATTTAAGCAAACGTGAGTACAATTGTACTCAGCAAGACTTACATCAGAACTAGCTACATATGCATCGGTATCAACAAAAGGGGGGGGGGGTGGTGGAGTTTAACTGCAGCAAGCCAGCTTTGACTCGGTGGCTATCTGAACTACGACTGCAAGCAACTCTTTTGAGGTGGCGCACAAGAGTCCACATGTTCACCAATCAATACACCACTATGGATCCGCTCTCGTCTCCCTACGAGAAGGCCATCCATAGCACTCACACTTATCTTGCGAGTTTTAGAGTATCCACTTTCACTTGTCTATGAACTGTTATAGGCAACCTAGAAGTCCATTTACGGCGGACACGGCTATTCGAATAGATGATGTTAACCCTGCAGGGGTGTACATCTTCACACACGCTCTCACCACTTACCGCCGTTTACACGACATGTACTCGACAACCTTCAAGCGGAAGCCCAACGAGGGTGTCGGCCACGGCCTACCTAAACACTCAAGTCTCTAGTCCAGGTTTATCGCCTATCCAGGTTCCATCCGCAGGGAGTCCGGCCGAGGTTTCCACATACGGCCCCGAACAATGTGAACAGGGTTCCCGAGACACCAAACGGGCGCCCGGTACACCGTGCCAAGGTGTATCTACCGCATCGTAGCCCACCCCTAGGGTCAGTGCTACGCACGGCCGGCAACACATAACCTACAAACACCAGAAACTAGTTGCAACTCCTGGACAGAGTACTAGGGTGATTAAGAAGCCGAGAGGGTCCATTGGTTTCGGGCCCAATGCGCGGTAGTAACTGTTTCATGGATCACAAACACAGAACTCAGTTCCTGAGGACGGCTGAAATGAGACAACCCACCATGTACTCCTACATGGCCTCTCACCGCTACCTTTACCAAATCGTGTTCACACACTTAGCTCACACACAGTAGGACATGTTTACACACCTTCGATCCATCCCCGATGAATCAAACCTAACTCAACTCTAAGCAGTAGCAGACATGACAAACAAGCATGAACGAGTAGGCACATCAGGGCTCAAATAATTCCTACTCATGCTAGTGGGTTTCATCTATTTACTGTGGCAATGACAAGTCATGCAGAGGATAAGGGGTTCAACTACCGCAACAAGTAACAGATGAATCGTTGTTGTACTAATGCAGTAAAAGAGAGCAGGAGCGAGAGAGTGGGCTTGTATCAGAATGAACAAGGGGGTTGTGCTTGCCTGGCACTTCTGAAGATAACATTGAGTCTTCATCAGTGTCAACGATCACAGTGTCGGAGCAGCGTCTACCGAGAGGGGACAAACACCGACAACAGAGAAAGAAACACAATCAATGCAATGCACAATATGATGCATGATCATGGCATGTCAATATGCTATGGTTGAGCTAATGCAACTAGTAACATGTTAAATGGAGTTGGTTTGAACACGAGATTCAAATTCAAATTCAAACTATGAATTCAAATAGTGCATTATCATGTTTTGGACTAAACAGTGAGTTTAAGTCGTTCAAACATGCATGAAGATGCCATAAACAGATTCCTTGAATTTTTCTGATAATTTTACATATATAATTTATTTCATTTGGAGTTACGGTTGAATTTCTATGATTTTTAGAAGTTTAGGTAATTTTCTGGAATTTTCTGAATTATTTTAAAACAGAAATTAATTCCTGCGTCAGCATGACATCAGGGTGACGTAAGCAAGTCAACAGGGCTGGTCCGGGTCAAACCTGACCAGTGGGGCCCAGTGGTCAGTGACCCATTGCTGGTTTCTGTGGCTGACGTGTGGGACCAGGTCAAGGGTGACGTGGCCAGGTCAAACTGACCCGTGGGGCCATGGTCATTAGCTTAAATTAAACAGGGTATAACCCTGTGGTTAACTAACGGGTGGGGCCCGTCTGTCAGCGTCTGTTAGGGAGGGATTAGTGGTGATTAGTCTTAATTAAGCGACCATGTCAGCGGTCGACGCCGACGACCAAAAGCACGGCGGTGGCTCGCTGGAGATGCTCGGGACGGAGCTACGGAGCATCGTTTCGCTTGTGGTTTGTGGCTACGGCGAGCTGGGAGACTCGCGCATCCAGCGGTGGCAACACCTCGCGCCGGGGTTGACTAAATCGACGGCGGCGGCAACTTTTGCGGCGGCCGGAATTCGGGCAAGGTCGGGGTTGGCGCTAGGGGGCACATCAGGTCGAACGGGTGGGCGCGCCCGGCTCCTGGGAGAGTGCTGAGCACGGGGCAAAGCTTGGGCGTGGGTGGCGGCAGCTGTGGCCGTGGCGGCGATGAGGTACGGCGGCGGCGAGCTTCGGCCGCGGTGGTTAGTGAGGCTAGAGGAGGAAATAGACGGCGGGGAGAGAGGGGTTTGGTAGAGGAGCTCACGGCGAGGTCGAAGCGGAGCTCAGCTGGCTCGGGGACGACCAGAAGGCGATGAATTCGTCGATGAAGTCCGGCGGCCGTGCTCGGGGAGGACGACTCGTAGCAGCGATGTGGGGCTCCCGCGGTGGCATGGCTCAGTGAGGGGGTCGAGGACGAAATGCCAGAGCTTTTGGGCGCAGCGGCAGGACGAGGTGTGGCCGGTGGCCACGAGTACGGCGACGATGACGACGAGCTCCGCTCGGTGGTGCACGCGAGAGGGGAGCAGAGGAGGGGATGGGGTCCAGGGGGAGAGAGGAGAGGTGCAAGGGGCGAGGGGGAGTGCGTGGCGTCCAGGAAGTCGAGGGGGGGGCACGCAGGCAGGGAGGAGCCAGCGCGGCTCACCGGCCATCGGGCACGTAGCTGCTTCTCCTCCTGGCAGGAGCAAGAAGACAGTGCTGCCCCTGATGGGCCGGGCTAGCTTTGGCCAGTTGGGCTGCTACAGAGGTGGGCCAGTTGGGGCGCCAGGTAAGCCCAGGTAGCTCCTCTGTCTCTCTCTATTTTCTGTTTGCTTTCTGTTTCAGTTTTTTTCTATTTTGTTCTGTTTTGTTTTGGTTTAGTAAAAATACTAAACCATTTAATAAAATCCTGAAAATAATTATGTGGCTAGAACTAAAATATAACAAACCACATAAAATGTTCTAGAATTATTGGACATATATTAGTTATATATAATATATATATATATCCAATGCAAATAGTTATTGAATTAATTCAAAGGCCCAAAATAAATATCTCTGAGATTCCAAAAATATTGTTTTAAGTTTTACCTCTTGCCAATATTTTCAGAGACTAAGAGGAACATTTTCTTGGACTTCTTTGAAAAGATTTTAATGTTGATTATTTTTGAAGTGATTTATGAGGGTTTCCACTAACCTCAATTCAACTTTCAGAATTTAGACATGATGCATGATGCTCACTCAGGTAAATAGCTACAAGAAAATTCTAGGGTTGTGACAGCCAAGCCCCTGGCGAAATCGTAAGTATCCGGATACCAGAGTAATTCATAGTATTCCTTTATTGCAGAGCTTTCCCTTATGTCGAATATGATTATGCAGCCCACCCAAAGACTGGCTCGACGTGTCGTCGAGCGGTTCACTGGACTCGTCGGATGTGAATTCGCTTCCGACGGCTTCCTCCCCCGCCCTACGGACGACACCGAAGTGTTGTCCCAACAGGTTCCAAGCCAGGAGGAGGTGGTCCTGGAGGCGCCGCAAGGCGACCTCCCGGACTCCAGGAGTGAAGGGGATAGAACCCCCCAGGGCTCCAAGTCCGGCTCTAGGACGGACACCGCTCCGGATCCTTCAAAGGTTCCAGAGTCCGGCGTGCGACCTCCTTCCAAGAGGAGCAAGCCCTCCGTGCCGGTGACCCCCGTCCAATCGGAGGCGCCGGACAGTCTGTTGGAGGCGCTCAAAGGCGCCTCCATCGACGAGGAGCACCGCACCATTATGAGTGCGGTGGTCCAGAAGGTTCAGTCCGCCAAGAGCGGACTAACTGAAGCTTGTATTAGCCTTTTAACGGGCTTTGAGGTAAGTAAAGAATATGTAAATAATATTACCGCATAGACAGTAGCCCCTGATGCTCTGTTTGGCGTTCGGGAAGAAAAGCCGAATAGAGGATCAAATAAAATTCGCAGGAGTCTAACAAAAAGGAGTCAATACGCGTATGCAGGCTTCTCTGCTGGCGTCCACCGCACTGACTGTGGAAGTGAAAACGCTAAAGCAGAACCTCGAGCAGTCCGAGCAAGAGCTCGGGCGTGCCAAGAAGTAGCTCGAGGACAAGGAAGGTAAGAAATACCTTGTTTAAATATACATATATATAAAAGGTGCAATTGTAAAAAATGACAGGATTATCGTGGCTATTGTAGGGGCCACGTCTGAGGTGGCGACCCTTAAGCAACGCGCTGCTCGAGGCCAAGAAGAGGGCGGCCACGGAGTGCACCGAGTGGGAGAAGTATGAGGCCGAGGTTGGCAAGGTGCGGCAAGAGCTCCAAGCTCTCAGGGAAAAACATGAGAGTTTGGAGCTTGACTCAAAAACGCGAGCGTCCGAGCTCGCGGTGGCTATTGAAAATGCAAAGTCTGCCAAGGCCGAATCCCGGAAGACCCTCCAGGAGTTGGATGAGGTGAAAAAGATAGCGGCGGGCAAGGCATTCTTTATGCAAAGCAAACACATAAACGTGAGTTACTTGTTACTTACCCGAATCCGGAGCTCTCCAGGAGCATTCGCAGATCTTCCCCGTAGTATGTCTGATGCCGCTGCATTCTATCGAGCCGAGGAGGGCAGCTTGACAGAGAAGGTGTTGTGGTCTCAGTATGCTGAGGCCGGACACCCCGTGCCCCTGAGCGACCAGCTGAAGCAACTGGTCGAGCTTCACAAGGCGGCCGAACATGCCATGAAGGGCCTCATAGTTCGGCTGTGGCATGGGGAGGCTCTGCCTGGGAGCTATTTTGGGCTAGTGCGGCGGCTGGTGGGGGCCTGTACAAGGCTCGAAGTCATCAAGCGCTCCGTCTGCATTGAAGGTGCCCGTAGGGCCCTTGCCTATGCTAAGGTGCACTGGGGCAAGCTGGATGCTGAGAAGCTTGTGAAGGACGGGCCACCGCCGGGGAAGGAGCATCACAAGCCCGAGAATTATTATAAGGATGTTCTGAAGGGTGCCTGCCTCATGGCGGATGAATGTTCCAGGGATGTAATTTTTGAGTAAAACTCGCTCGTTTTGTCCTGTGCGCTGAAAACTTGTTCATATGCACTAAGCAATGCTGTTGGAATTTAAAATATTACCTTCTGTGCGGCTGTTTATCAATTCTGAGGGATGGCGAGTCGTCGGCTTCTGCCGCCGTGCCGCTAGTGCTGGGGTGTTCGGGGACAAACCTGAGTGCTCTTTTTCCCATGTTTGGGTCCTTTGAGGGAGGCGCTCAGCACAACGAACAAAGCAATCAGACTATAATGCGTGAACACTCTCACTTAGCCATAGAATTCTATAATTTTAAATTTCGGTGAAGCCCCTGGTATTCAGAAGACCGAATTCGGGGCGCTATCCACGCCTTGGACGGAAAGAGCCGACTCCTCGCTCTAAGCGGCATAAGTCTTTAGGGACTCGAAAACCCCCTCGAACAGCGACCAGCTCTCGCTTCATCATGACAGTCAGTTTTAGCTTTCTCTACTGAGGTGCTCGACCCAGCTCAACTGGGGCACAATCGCAGTAGTTCTCCTAGTGCTACCTTAGCCGATATAGCGGAACGTAAGGCACCAAAACATAGGAGCCGGGCAAACCCAACTATTGACCCAAGACATGATTCGGAGCTGATGCATATAATGCTATAAGTTTGGGGTGCCGCACTTTCGGACTTCTCACACCATATTGAGGAGTACTAAAGCCCCTGGCGTATTTTGGCCGTACCAAAGTGTACGGGTGCAACATGTCATTAAGGAACATATATTTGTAAAGAAAAAGAGTAATGCAAAAATAGACAGAAGCTATGCATTGTTTATTAAAAAGGGTTGTGATCAAAGCAGAACGATACAAATAATGTGCTAAGCAAAAGGTTGGACTATTTAACATGTCCGTTCAGGGGCAGGCTGTAGAATGGTAAGCGAAATAGGTATACTCCTTGTGATAGAGACCACCTGGGAGTTCCGTAATGCGGCATGGCTTGTCTGCTTCCCTGGTTCTTGCATCGTTTGTGCGGCAATTGAACTGCCGAACAGGCCTTCAGAAGAGCGGAGTCCTGAAAGTAAGAGAAAATTAAAAAATCGGCAGCCCATGGTGCGGTTTAAGCCGTGTTTCGGGCGTGCCGTGATGGTGCCCCTCCCCCTGCACCCATGGTATTTCTAGAGCATAGTTATGTACGTGAAGTACTAGTGTCGTATTTTTGTGAGGGCTGGGGTTGGCGCCGCATTGCTACGCCTGCTCGGAACATGCCAGGCAGTCTTGTTGTAGGTTACTCCGGGCGCGCTTGACGGTGTCCGGACGTTTAACGGCCGAACTGGAGAACTACCTGAAGAGGCTGCTTTGTACTTCCGCAGCAAGGGCCGCCGTGTGCTCCTCCGTTCGGAGAGAGTGTTCGGTGTTTCCATTGACCGTAATTACTCCTCGAGGGCCTGGCATCTTGAGCTAAAGGTATGCGTAGTGCGGTACCGCACTGAACTTGGCAAATGCAGTTCGCCCGAGCAGTGCGTGATAGCCACTGCGGAATGGGACCATGTCAAAGATTAGCTCCTCGCTTCAGAAATTATCCGGAGACCCGAAGACCACTTCAAGTGTGACTGAGCCTGTACAGTTGGCCTCTACACCTGGTATTACGCCTTTAAAGGTCGTTTTGGTGGGCTTAATCCTCGAGGGATCTATGCCCATTTTCCGCACTGTATCCTGGCAAAGCAGGTTCATGCTACTGCTGCCGTCCGTAAGGACTCTAGTGAGATGAAATCCGTCAATAATTGGGTCTAGAACTAATGCGGCGAATCCGCCATGACGGGTGCTAGTGGGATGGTCGCTTCGATCAAAGGTGATCGGGCAGCCAGACCATGGGTTGAACTTTGGGGCGACTGGCTCTATCACGTATACGTCCCTTAACGCGCACTTCCGCTCCCTCTTGGGGATGTGGGTTGGGTATATCATGTTCACCGTCCGCACTTGTGGGGGAAAACCCTTCTGTCCACTATTGTTTGGCGGCCGGGGCTCCTCCTCGTCATCGCTATGCAGCCCCTTGTCTATATTCTCGGCATTTAACTTGCCTGCCTGCTTGAACACCCAACAATCCATGTTGGTGTGATTGGCCGGCTTTTCGGGGGTGCCATGTATCTCGCACAAGCGGTCGAGTATTTGGTCCAAACTGGACGGGCCCCTAGGATTTCTTTTGAATGGCTTTTTCCGCTGACCGGATTTATAGCCTCTGAATCCGGCATTAACTGCCGTATCCTTAGCATTGTCGCCGTTAGTGCGGTGCTTCTACTTGTTGCGACGCGACCTACCACTACTATCCCTTGTATCCGAATTACCAGGGTTCTTGGTCATATTGTTGGTACGAGCAAGCCAGCTGTCTTCTCCTGCACAAAAGCAGGTCATGAGTGTCGTGAGTGCTGCCATAGATTTCGGCTTTTCCTGTCCAAGGTGCCGGGCAAGCCACTCGTCATGGATATTGTGCTTGAAGGCTGCTAGGGCCTCAGCGTCCGGACAGTCGACTATTTGATTTTTTTTGTTAGGAACCATGTCCAGAATTGCCTGGCCGATTCCTCTGGCTGCTGAATTACGTGGCTTAGGTCATCGGCGTCTGGTGGTCGCACATAAGTGCCCTGGAAGTTGTCGAGGAATGCGGCTTCCAGGTCCTCCCAACAACCGATTGATCCTGCTGGCAAGCTTTTAAGCCAATGCCGAGATGGTCCTTTAAGCTTGAGTGGGAGGTATTTGATGGCGTGGAGATCATCACCGCGGGCCATGTGGATATGAAGGAGATAATCCTCGATCCGTACCGTAGGATCTGTTGTGCCATCATATGATTTGATGTTTACGGGTTTGAAACCCTCGGGGATTTGATGATCCATTACTTCATCTGTGAAGCATAGTGGGTGTGCGGCGCCTCTGTACTGGGCTATATCACGACGTAGCTCCAATGAGCTTTGTCTACTGTGTTCGGCCCTATCGGATTTGTGTCCGGCATGAAAGTTACCGTCTCGAGTCATGGGGCGCCCACGCGATCCGTAGATCGATCTTGTTTGCCTTGCCTTGTCCTCCAACATATCTCGCAGGTCTGGCGCATTTTCCCGTGCCTTGGTTCGGGGTGCGGCTTGAGTGGAGGGCCGAGAGGCCTCTCTGTCGCGGCCACGGGGTGGCCGGTCGGCCGTATCAAGTGCTGGTGATGTAGGTTTAAGTGCTTCCTCCTCTAATCAGGGTAGCAACCTGCGCTTTGGGTAGCTCTTGGAGGGGCGTTCAAGTTTATAATCTTCGGCCGCAAGGACTTCAGTCCATCTGTCGACTAGAAAATCTTGATCAGCTCTAAGTTGTTGCTTTTTTTCTTGATGCTTCTTACCGTGGCCATAAGCCTGCGTTGAAAATGCTCTTGCTCGACGGGATCCTCTGGCACGACGAATTCGTCGTCGTCGAGGCTTGCCTCGTCTTCGGAGGGAGGCGTATAGTTATCGTCCTCGACCTCTCTGTCTGCCGCTCTCTTGTGAGGGCTGGCTTCTCCATCCTCCTATGCTAAATCTTGCTGGAGGGGTTTTTCTTCGGCGCTCTTCGGAGTATTATTATCTCCCGTGCTGGAGTCACCATATTTGCTTTGCGGGATTTTGAGCGGCGCCGCTGACGCCGGTGCTTAGGCTGTTTCTTGGAGGGGTCATCCTACGTTGTTCCATCACCGTCTCCTTCTTTTAGGGTGTCCACCATGTATATGTCATATGACGAGGTGGCTTTCCAGGGCCCAATAGGCGCTAGTTCCTCATCGTCTCCTGCATCGGCGTCCATACCGTCGATGTCTTCGAAGTCGAAGTCGAGCATGTCGGTTAAATCGTCGACAGTGGCTACAAAGTGGGTGGTGGGTGGGCTTTGAATTTCTTCATCGTCCGTATCCCAACCTTGCTGACCGTAGTCCGGCCAGGGCTCTCCTGATAAAGATAGAGACTTTAGTGTCTTCAGAATATCGCCAAAAGGCGAGTGCTGAAGGATGTCCGCGGCAGTAAACTCCATGGTCGGCGCCCAATCGGATTCGATCGGCAGGGGCGCGGAGGGTTCGGAGTCCGGAGAGGAGTCTGGCTCCTTGGAGTCACGAGTCTCGCGGAGTGCGGGGCTGGTGTTCGGCTCGATCCCCGTTGGGATCGCAGCCCCAAGGCGGCGTCCAACCACCCATCCTCGATCGGCGCAGTTGGCTCCGAATTAAGGGTCGAAGCCGATACGGGTGCGGCCTCCAGGGCACTGTTCGGCGGCAGAGCTAGATCATGCTCGTCGTGACAGTGCGGCGCGCTCGGCAGTGGCTCGAATCCGTCGAGGATCAAGTCCCCGCGGATGTTAGCCGTGTAGTTTTAAACTTCCAAATCTGACCTGACGGCCAGGGGCATAGCTTTCGATCTGCTCCAGATGGCCAAGTGAATTGGCCCGCAGTGCGAAGCCGCCGAAGACGAAGATCTGTCCGGGGAGGAAGGTCTCACGCTGGACTGCATCGCTATTGATGATCGTAGGAGCCATCAAGCCTAATGGCGACGACATAGAGGAACTCTCAATGAAAGCACCAATGTCGGTGTCAAAACTGGCGGATCTCGGGTAGGGGGTCCCGAACTATGTGTCTAGGCCGGATGGTAATATTAGGCAAGGGACATGAAGTTTTACCCAGGTTCGGACCCTCTTGATGGAGGTAAAACCCTACGTCCTGCTTGATTAATATTGATGATATGGGTAGTACAAGAGTAGATCTACCACGAGATCAGGGAGGCTAAACCCTAGAAGCTAGCCTATGGTATGATTGCATGTTATGGTTGTTGTCCTATGGACTAAAACCCTTCGGTTTATATAGACACCGGAGAGGGTTAGGGTTACACAAAGTTGGTTATAATGGTAGGAGATCTGCATATACGTATCGTCAAGCTTGCCTTCCACGCCAAGGAAAGTCCTTTCCAGACACGGGACGAAGTCTTCAATCTTGTATCTTCATAGTCCAGGAGTCCGGCTAAAGGTATAGTCCGGCCTTCCGGACACCCCCTAATCCAGGACTCCCTCATGGACAAACTTACATTATTGGTGATGACAGGCTCTATAAAGGCCTTGTCCATGCTGATGGGGGGGGGGGGAATTCAAGAAGTTTACCACAGAATCTTCTTCAAAAGCATTGCCTTTATGCTACATTTTGTTAAGAGTAAATATAGATGTGATAATATACGAAAAAGGAGAATATTTAAGATAAGATGAAGAGTGATGCTACATAACCAAGTAGCTATAAATGTAAGTGCAGCGATACAGGCAAAAGGTACAACCAAGAGCAATGCACAGCTAAACTTCTTCAGTACCAACCTTATGGTAAGAGTAAATATAGATCTGATGTGTAGAAAATGGAGGGCAAAGGAAAATAAGCTGCAGAGTGATGGTACATGAACAACTACCTGTCATTATAAGTACACTGATAAAGGACATCATGTACTTACAAGAACAATGCAGAGCTAAAAAAACATTGGCACTGGATATATTCTACACTAATGTAACCATTCATATAGATCAGATAATTTGGAGCGAACAATTGATAAGCAAGCTATCATGCATACTGCTGTCACATAATGAACCAGGTATGTATGCAAGTACAGTGATACAGGACAACAGGTACTAACAAGAGCAAAGCAGCAGGCAACATATTTGCGATATCCTGTCGTTCTTATCAAACCAGAATTCTTCTTCGAGCAGATTTCCTGCAAAAAGGATCCGTACGGCACATGCAGAAAAGTAGAAGTTCAAATTGTCATGTGATTTCATAGACAACTCCTCATCTTGGGAACGAGACCAGTGCATAACAAGGTTTTTCCATTCAATGTCTTCTAAATTTAGCACAGGAGACTTCACCGGAAATTCGTTTATAGACTTGCCATCAAAGTGTGATTTCCTTAGGTAACACCGATACTGCTGCAATGCTTCCTTGAAAAGCACAAGCAAGCTTTACTCGTCATGACTATCTAGATTGACCCTCGCCTAGTTACAACAATGTAATGTAAATCATTGATGTGTTCAATCAGCAGAAAATAGGAAAATAATAACCATGAATAATAGCACTTACACGTAAGTTGGACAGGAAGATGTGGAAAAATGGTGTTTGTTTTCACAATAATCTTCCCATGATGGGAATATATGCACGTAGTCCCTAACAACATTGAAATCATTGCCTTTTAAACTGGGAATAAATGGAATGGGGTTCCAATCTGCAGGAATTAGCCGTCTTTGCAGTTGGGATAGGTCTTCGGCCGGTGGACTTGCTGTACTTTTTGCTGGAGTGGGATTTTTCTATGGTACAGCTGGTGCTATGGCAAATGAAATTGGTATACCTTTTGCTGGAGTGCATGTCCTGTGTGGTGGGGCTAGTGGTGTGGCCAGTGAAGTATGGGTATAGTCTGCTGGAGTCGGTCCTTCGTTTTGTGTCACTGGTTGTATAGCCAATATAAGTGGGGTGCTGTCTGATTTCTCCGGCACCACCACGTTTTTCAAGGACTTTGCTGGTGCTCCTTCAGGTTCGGCAATCACCATCTTCCTTTTTGATGTCTGATGCACAAGAACAACATTTGAGTGGAAAAACATGGTATGATGACAGATGGAATATGTATTGATAATGGATGGGCATGGCGTATCAACATATATGATGAGTAAACTAAGCAGATGGCGGTGCAACAAACTAGAACAAATGCAAGACAACATATGCAAGATACCCACAATCAATAAAACATTGCCAAATTAGAACAGGCACCTTGATGGGTGAACAGGACAGGCCATCTGCCTTTGACTCCTCGAGGTTAGAATAGTCATTAGGATCATATTCTGAACAAGAATCAACAGGTGGGGAGCGTATGAGTTTCATTGCATAAAAAATGGCACTCAATGCCTTGGTGCCAATTTTTTAAGTCATTGCCGTTTTTAGCTTCAAGAGTGGACTGCTGCTAGTGCGACACAAAGCAGCTACACAGATCATAGTGTAGATATAACGGGAAAACCTTAAGCATCAGAGTAAAATCAGCAAAGTGGAACTTGCTGGAATATATGTGCTAGTATTGCCGGTACGGCTAGAAACTTCGGATACCAGCTCTCTTCAAGTGAAGGTGCGGTACTGTTAATATCAGTGTAACTCTCAAAGGCGACACAGCTCCCCGCATTTCCTTGCTATTCTTATATGATTCAAGTGGGCAGGCCACTACAAATCCTATTCCTATGTTTGCAAGATCCTACGAATCAAAGAGGCTCAAAGTGTCCATCACAACCGACCGTATAGACCTCTACACTGCAAATGTCCATGCTCATCTTCAGTACAAGGAACATACTGTACCACTTTCCACTATGGATCACATACAGATGTATCCAGATACATTTTAGAGTGTAGATTCACTCATTTTTGCTCCATATGTAGTCCATGGTGGAATCTATACAAAGACTTGTATTTAGGAATGGAGAGAGTACATATTAAAGAAGAACGGAAGAGGAACATGGTAAAGAAGAGCATGCAGATTTTGGGAAAAAAAGGTGGTTGCGCATTGCCCACACATGATGAACTAGAGCGCATTAAGAATGCAACTCCCAGCTGTCTCTCGACCATTTTAGGCGGTTGGATGAAGATTCTATGTCTCCTAACCCTTCTACTTCCTCGTCTCTTATTCTTCCCATACAGAACACCGCACGGGCTGCCGACCCCCACTGCATGTGTTCCTCCGCCACCCCCACCCCACCCCCGCCCCAACCCCCACCCGCGTCGAGTTTACTTTGTTCGGCGAGGCCCCACAACCACCCGAGCCCCTTCGATCGCACCGGCGAACTCCGGCGAGCTCTGAAAAATCGACTGACCCAATTTTGAAATTTAGTCTACTGTGATTTAACTAGTGTGGAATATAAAACGGGAAAACCATAAGCATTGGGAGTATAGTGTTGAGCGTGCCATGGCGGATCTGAAGGTCCAAACCGGACAATGGCAACTTCGCAACCAAGACAAGAAATCAGAGTAAAGCAGTGGCCATCTATTTTCTTGCTATGATAAATTAGTTGAGCAGATACGAAAGAGTACCACCTCTAGTGCGGCGCCGTGTACGCATCTACTGAGAATTTGACGGTGTTGCGATAGCGATGGCTGTCGGCGGCGTGGAAGCAGTTCTAGGAGGGTATACGGTGGCGGCAGGGCGCAGTGGACGAGACGATTGTAGGAGCGGCGCCGACAAGGTGGACGGCGGTGGGGATGAAGCGAGAGGACGGGATGCAAGGATCCCAGTCCGAAGCCGTGGATGAGAGAGGTCGATCTCTTGTAATGGACGGCGGCGTCGGGGTATCAGCTCCAGCATGGTGGAGGGGGACTGCGGTGGATGGGGTGGCGGACGGCGGCAGACGGAGGAGGGTAGGTGGAGAGGGTGTTTTGGCGCCCACAGAGTACGAATGGGGAAAAAGGGAGGTAGAGAGGAAGGGGGGAACCATGTATTTAGGGCGCGCTTGTCTCAAATGCGAGGAAATTTACAAAATTAGCCCCCGTTTCAAATTTCTACTACATCACAACAACATTAGTCGGTTGGGGATAGGACGGTAATCTCGCATACACCGAATATTTGCCGACGAGACTTTGTTTTTGGCACCCATCGTGTATAAATATGAATCGGGGAGGGAGTCAATTTCGGCCGAGGACACACTGTGTTTTGGTGCCCATTGTGTATGAATCCGGGTGAGAGGCAGTTACGTCACGTTTGGGAAACTAACCCTATCGAAACCTATAGAAATCCAGCAGATAGGCTTTGCGTGGCAGGGATAGGCAGTAGTGATTTCCATCTCGCAGATTTCGGTTTCGGGTGGTTACTGCGACTTTCCCCGCTTCGTTCAAATTTTGTAGAGTGCACGTTTACCGTGCCAACTCAATTCGAATCCCGTTTGTATTCTATTTTTTTCCGGGCGGGATCCATTTTCAATTGGAATTACATTCTATATACATCATTTTTTTATATATACTTTCAAAAGCACAACAAAGAATTCTGCTCCTTTATATGTATAATATGATTTACAAATACAACGATCTCGAAATCTTAAGGTTGAATTCGAAAAATTTGAACCAAATTATGTTCTACTAAAATGTATGGATCAGTAATATCTACATATTAAATAACATAGATGTGCGTGAATTCATCTGAGTATGCATGTTTGCTAGATCAATTTTGGTTCGAGTATGGATTACATGTATCATCATCTTGAATTCAAATAATTGAATCCCTTTTTAGTTCACTCCTTTCACGCCCATCTCTCTCGCATGCATGCTCCTTCAGGTAGCTATCACTCTCTTTTCTCCAGCTCACCCGCACGCTCACTTCATGTTTCTCCTATCCTCGCAAACATGGTCTCTCGATGTCTCCCTTGAGAAGTGTCACACTCTCCCTAACATTATACATTACACAGTTTTCATTATCTCTCACGTCTCTATTGTTCTCTGGTATCACTCGGTACCTAAGCTTTCTTTTTCACCGCCACACACACAGTCTCCACTCGTCTTTCACTTTGTCTTTCTCTCTATGGGATTCTCTCACACACCCTATATGTCTCTACATATGACTCATAACACTAAAATTACTCTCTCTCTCTCTCCTGTAGACACAACATTTGTTGTCGTCTCCTTTTCGTCTCCATCCTAGACTAACATTATTCATTTGTTTACTGATCGGACAACCCCGACTACCGTCTCCTCTCTCTCTCACACAGACACACACACAACTCCTGCTTCCACTCCCCTTCCCGACTACTGTCTCTCTCTCTCACACACAAAACTCTCGCTTTCGCACCCCGACTCGTATTTCTTTCACAAACATTTATCGACTAGCTAGCCTCTAGATAGGTTTATACACCCGCACGCTCGTGCTTCCACCATCGCATACATGTCTCTCTCCCACTCCTTGTATCTATGTAGATTTTTCTTCCCTTCTTGAGACACGCCCTCTCAATTGTGCACACACACACTATCGCCTCATTTTAAGCTGATACCTATCGCACACACACTCCTTGTGTCTTTGTCACACATGCACTCCGCCCTCCTCCACTCTCCCTCTCTCTCACACACACATGGGCATTTTGTAACAACTAGCAAGATGCCCATGCGTTGCACGGAACATCAAGATGCATTTGTATGAGTAGTTTATCTTGTGGGGGAAAAGGATGAACGAGGGAAGGCCTTATTTGCAAATGTGGAGAGGGGTGTGGGTATCTTTTTGCAAAATTGCCATAGTTTCCTTCCTATCCGTCAGATATAGATCAAACGACCTATATTGTAGGATGGCAGGCACACGATCATCACCGACAATTCTTTTTATAAGAGTAGGGATGAAAAATAGAGTTGGTGATGATGGTGGGCCTGCCATCCTACAATGTAGGTCGTCCGATTTATATCTGACGGATAGGAAGGAAAATATAGAAATTTACCCGCACTCTTCACCACATTTGCAGATAAGGCCTTCCCTCGTTCATCCTTTTCTCCCACAAGATCTTGATGTTCCGTGCGTCGCATCTTGCTAGTAAGAGTAGAAATTAGACATATACCACTTCTCGAATCTTGAAACCAACAACATTCCTCCCTTATCTCCTCAAAACCGCTAAAGGAATATTTTTTGAGTGAAACATAACATATTTTTAGTGATATATGTATTTCAAAACTAGACTTTTTTTCTATGAAATCGGTGAATATGTATTAACCTACTTTGATCGTGTGGCAACACATTGGCACATTGCTAGTAGTTATTATAATTTTTTGGACACTAGACAAACGGTGGAGTACATATACGAAGAGAAGAGGCACACGCATGCAATCGGGCTCTCGCTGTCTCGCACACATGAGTGTTACGTAAAGGCGATGTTAAAAATTAACCCTAAAACCCTAGGTGCACGATTGCTACGTTCGCGGGTACCGGGTACGTGGTGGAGCACCTTTGTAGGAATAGTCAGCTCGCGTGATAATTTGATCCGTAGGAGTTGACGGTCGGGACCACAGGTGAACGACTTGGAGCGTGGTGGCTCGCCAGTTGCCACAGATCGAGTAGCCATGTTTAAAATATCATTTTTTAGCAGGGTTAAGAGTTCCGATTTTCAATGGCGTGTTATAAGTAGTAAGTAGTTTTTAGAACGATTGGTATGGAGCGAAAATGGAATTCATAGTACTACGTACCTCCTTGGCTTACTAGTCCCCATTGTACTTTGGGTCAAAGTTTGTCCACGAATTTTACTTGGAAAATGTGAATGGAAAACGAGATTTTGTTGTACCCAAACAAAAAAGGACTGGAGGGAGTGATCGCTCTGACACAGACGCGACCTCTCATAGCGCAGGCATTGAACCGGTGCGCCGGCCAAGAGGGCCGCACTCGTTGCAGGCCCGGCTGAGCACGCCTCCTCGCCGCGTGCAACCAGCTTAAGACTGCCCCGCCTGCCTTCATTGAATCCACGCGTGTGCCGGCAACACGTCCTTCCGCAAGCCGGCAGGCATTTTAGAACACAAAAAATGACTAAAATATAATTAATTTACGCATGGTCTTGACTTGTTGTGCTCGCACTGGTAGCAGGAACTAGTAGAGGATTTTCTTTATTTATAACTCTCCTCACATTTTTTTGGCTTGGAAGTGAATCATGGTTGTGGACATTATGTATGAATGTGTAGATATCTGTGAACATGAGTTTGATGTGGAAGTTGAACTTGGAATGTTGGGCTTGCGCGTGAACTATACCATGTCCAATGCTTCGTTTGTTATTTTTGGAAAGTAATTGCTGTTATTACATGACCCGAAAAAAACATTTTGTGCCACATCAGTAGATGCACGGACATCACAACAGGCATGCTGACTGGATAAACATTTGAACCTAGCTATTATGAAGGAAATTTTGTATTGACAACAGTTTTAGATAGCAGGAGACTCCTAGCCTGCTCTGCCTCTGCTAGCTTATTCCTGGCTTCTTCCATCTCTTCTTTGGCTTGGGTGAAGAGAGCATCTGATTGCTCTTTTAGCTTCTTCAGGAACTCAGCTACATTCTCAAGGGTTGCTGCACGCTTTATTTCAGCCTTTACTAATGCCACAAGGACACGAACAATTGACGACTCCACCTGGCTTGTGTGTAATCCAGCATCATCTGGGAATTTGCACCTTGTGTCTAATCCAGCATCATTAGGGAATTGGCACCTTGTGTGTAATCCAGCCTCATTTTGGAAACATGATGTCGAGGTTGACCATACTTCCCTCCTCACAGGAACTGCATCCTGACATGAAGTTACTTCTTTTTTAGATCAATACTTAGAGCAACCTAGATCCATTTAGTAGAAGCTAGATAAACAGAACTCGGAGAAGTGAATTCAAAAGGAAAATAAAAATAAAAACAGACTACAAGGTGAGAACACCCACTTCCAACATCAAGCTAAAAACGAAAGCATTAGGATGATTAAGACTCTTCTTATTACACATCGAAGAACACCACGCTTAAGAGAAACATAAACTACAACATATACACATAGAAGAACACGAGGCTACACGAAACTAATTGAAAGGGTGTTAATTACCAAAGCTCGTTTTACAGGTTCGGTGCAGCTCCTCTTTGACTTGCCACGCTCCTTGAAGATGTCCCGAATATCCCGTTTTTGGTCTTCATTGCTCCTCTGCATGTTCGCACTCATGGTTTTAAAATCTCAACATGGCAAGAAAAATATACTAGTAGTAACACTCGCGCATCTTGTGGGCAACATTAAAGCACTCGTATGCCATGTTAGAGCATCTCCAAAAGAATCACAACGCAAGGTGGTTTAAAAAAGCGTTTACAGTGCTGAGATCGAGAAGTAGATACTAGAGAGTAGAGGATAGTTCTCAGCATATATAGATAAAAAAGATAATTCAACTACTCCTCGTTGCCCGACTCCTCCTCGGTGATGTCCTCCTCCGATGTCTGACTGTAGGCGTGCAGATACCGATCGTCGTCGGATTCCCAGGGCGACGATGCTCCTAGCCTCATGTTGAATTGAGCATCCGCTTTTCGCATACACTTGTCCTCGCGATAGGCGACTCGCTCCGCCCTCCTTTGCGCGTAGAACTCGCGCTCATTGATGATGTCCTGCGAGAAGTGTTGGCACCACAGCGCCATGGTTTCCTCGTCCATCTTGGCGATGCCGAGACGGTGCTCCCGCCTCCGGTTGTCGCGACGATCCTCGACAGTGCTAAGCCGCGGGAGGCGCGAGCTCCTGTGCCCGCTCCCGCGTCGACACGTTGGGGAAGTTCAATGTTCTATGAAGCCACCGGAGGCGCCACACTGCCGCGTCGTACGCGCGGGCGGCCTTGTTGGCGGTGTCGAAATTGCCGAGGCCGAGGCGCATCCTGCGGAACCGGATCTCGGTGGAGAAGCCGCCGGAGGGGCGCGCGCGGACGCCGCGGTATCCCCAAGTTTCCCGGCGACACGACGGCGAGGCGAAAAAGGGTGGGGAGAGAGCGGTGGCGAGGCACACAGCGGGGAGAGAGCGGTGGCATGGCACAGAGCGGTGGGAGGGCGTTGGATTTTATAAAGCGCGCCGGACGCCGCGCGCCAAAACTAGCGCCCGCCAGGCCACTTTTTCCCGCGCGCATGATCCTTTCCTGACGTCTCTGCTATCTCTACTCGCTTCTCTACTGTTATATTTATTTTATATTTTATATTTATCTCTACTTCCTTTATTGTCTACTTTTTATTCTCTATTCTTTTTTTCTTGCAATATAGGCTGTCCGATTTATATCTGACAGATAGGAAGGAAACAAATGGGAATTTTGCAAATAGATACCCATACCCCTCTCTTGATTTGCAAATAAGGCCTTCCCTCATTCATCCTTTTCTCCCACAAAATAAACTACTCGTACAAATGCATCTTGATGCGTGCAACGCATGGGCATCTTGCTAGTTCTAAAAACCTTTCCATCATTTGCCACACTACTGGTTCCAGATGAAAAACGTACCCAAGCACATCGCGATACAGGAGCGACGCACAATTACAAGCTGATATTCTGTTGGACAATGGAGGCTATAACCAATTACTTTTACGGGAACAATAGCACCCAGGAAATTTGATGGGTAGGTATGAACAAAATTGGAACTGCACATGTACTGCTAAGTGATTCAATACACACATTACCAATCAAGGAGGAGAACGATGGTCGCGGCAACCTCTGTGAGTCATGGTCGGCAACTTGAGTCAGTTCATTATCCACGACGGTGGTACTTCTGCGCTTGGCGTCGGCTTCCGGGAAGCACATCCGAGACCGTGGAAGACGATGCCGGGGAAGAGGCTCCATGTACGACGACGATGGTGGACCGGCTCCAATGCAGCATACGAGGTCATCGATGAGGCAGATGCGCTGTGGTGGACGAGTGCGATGATGTAAAGGGGAGGAGCACGAAGGCTGCGGTGCCGTGGAGAAGTCTATTTTGCGGTGGGGATAGAAAATGGGGAGTATTCAGGTGTACTACTGTAGTTGGCGGGGTGGCGTTGGCTGGTTAGGGTGAACTTGAAGTTACGAAAACAACCCCCTACCAAGCGTCATCTGTAGGCCTGTTTCGAAGGCTATGATGGTAACTTCCCACTGCTCGAATCAGGGTTGCGGGAGATTTTCCCGCCGACCTCAAAATTTTGTGACACTGGACTCCCTGTGTGGCGTGTTGAATGATTCAGCTAAGCAACTAGCGAGTAGTAGTAATAAACTCTGCATATTAGGTTTGATTGAAGTCAAACTTCCTAAAGTTTGACCAAGTTTATAGAAAAATATAAACATTTACCATAACAAATATGTATGATGTGAAAGTACATTCAATAATGAATCTAATGGTATTTATTTGTTATTGTATATGTTAATATTTTTTGTTATAAGCTTTGTGAGAGTTTACAAAACTTGACTTTGACCAATGCTAATACACGGACTTAAATAAAAACGGAGGGAGTACACATTTGTTTTCTTAGTTTGTAGTGAACTAATCATTTGTTGAAATTGTGAAATAAATATATTAGGCTATTCACTTCGAATGTAATGGTCTATACAATTCAATAGTTACAATCATTGTCGAATCCCAAGATGTATACAAGGTCTATAGTACTTCACAACATGCTCAAACTCACATAATCCCAGTCAAATGAGAATCTAAATGCATTTCATAGTTATTACTTTGTAGGATGCAACAAAAAAACCATAACTCTACATCCGCCATTATAGAAGCAACATTTTGACATATCCCAATGTGTGAATGAAACGTGTAGAGAGAGCTTTTGAAGATGGAGCAGATAGGGCGGGAAAGATTGTATGTATGTGGACGAGAGAGTAGGAGACAAACCTAACGAGACACACACACACACACAGAGAGAGAGAGAGAGAGAGAGAGGAAGAAGTTAGGTCTGTGAGAAAGATGGATACATGTAGTATACATGAGATGTGTGTGCATCTGGATTCTGTATACGTGGAAGAAGAAGAGACAACATGTTTGATGAGAGAGCTGGAAAACATGGACGAGAGGGGAAGGATCTCCTGGGTTGAGGGATTGACAATTTTGTGCAGGGGAGAGAGGGATCGGTAATTTTGTGCAAGAGAGAGAGAGGGTGGGGAGAGGAGTCATTCAGCCGTCGTCACATCACCCTGCTTCCAAATGACCCCGCATTCTCTAGCGCGGTGTGGTCGCCGTCTTCGATCTGCTCGATGCCCTCTTTGACGATTGAGGTGTTGTGCATGTTGGGGTGCAAAGAAGCACAAGCAAGAGTGGTCGCCGTATAACCTTGGATGGGGATGAATTGTGTGCTCGGGGGAGTGTGTGTGTGTGTGTGTGTTGTGGTGCGTGTGTCCGTGTGTGTGTGTCAGATATTGAGAGAAAACAAACCTAAGGAGAGAAATGGGTATTCACGAAGAGATTGTGCGGGCCTTGAGGTGGGCAGGGACCGGGTGAGGGTGTCAAAATGTGCGCGTTGATGCATGTGTTGCATGCGACCGTGTGAGGGACGGACGAATCGAGAGAGATGGTTGTTGTGTTACGGATGCTCCTCTCTCTGTCTCTCTCTCTCTCTCTCTCACACACACACACACACAAGTAAACTAGAAGACTGTTCTCTCATGTATACACAACCTATCGGCATCTGTCTATGTTTCACTCATGCATGATCATTTGCACATTCACACCTCTCTATGTCTGTATCACACGCACACCGTCTCCACGTTGCCCTTCCGCCACAACACACATATGGACACATACACACGTTTCTCTCAGTCACACACACACAAAATCAGTATTAAAAAAATAGGGTGCACCTAAAACGTCCAAATCCAAATAAACACGAACTGGAGCTAAATTCAAATATATGGAAATATTGCAGCGTCAAGAACTTTCACAGGAAAAAAAGTTGAGTAATATTCGAGGATTGTTTTCACACACACAAAGGTTCGGTGGATGTCCTTCGAGCGCGACACGGTGACGCACCGTTCGATCGACCGCGCGGCCGCGGTTCACGCGCTTGCACAGGATTCCATATCGTGGCTGTGGTACTAACTAATAAAAGCGCTGCCTAAGTCTAATGTTTACGTGTACTAGTACGGCTTTCTTTTAAGTTTGACCAACCTTATATATAAAACTAAAGTAAGCTCCCACACGCGCACTCATCAATATGCCGCCGCCGTTGCGCATGCCGGCGCCCGCCTTCTCCAGCCAATAATTTCTCGCCCATCACCACCGTGTCGCCGCCATCCTTGTGCCATGAAGCCGAAGGCTCGCCCACTCACGTTGTCTATAGTCCCTCCTCGCGATGCCGCCGCGCTGCCAAGCACGCGAGCAGCTGGTGAAGCCACGTCTATGCACGCAGCGTACAAAGAGGAGGACGAGCGTGTGCTCCAGCACGCCGGCGAGGAGGAACTAGCGTGTCATTGTCGTCTCCGCCCGCGTGGAGGAGGCACGCATGGTGGCTATCACGGTAGAAGCCGGTCGCGCACGCGTCGAGCCTGCAGACCGGGTACGGACGCGGAATCTACCTTCGAGACTTTGAATGCCACATGGATCCTGCAATCTGAAGGAGCAATTTGGGTCAGTCGACTCATGCGATCCGTTTGATACAACATGGATGGCTAGAAGGGCTTCTTCCACCTCTTCTGCCATCTTCTTCCTTCGCTCCGTCGCACTTCTTTCACAAATCGACTGACCCAAATTATACTACTAGTATGAACGTATTAAGTACACTAGGAACACGAAGATACGAGCAGTAGTACCAACTGCAAGAAGAACAGTAGTAAGACATAGTACTAGTACTATTGTATGTACTAAAGAGTTCAAATAACGAGAAACCACATAAACATAGTTCTGCTGGGGCCTCAGCGCAACACACCCTTGAAAATAAACTAAGCAACTAGTCCGCTTGACACTGTAGTAGAACCAGCATGAGCGACGGCACTGCCACCTACTCGGAGTCCGAGTCCACGTCCTCGACTTCGTCTTCGTCCCTCTTCCTCTTCCTCTTCGCCGACATGTCTTTTCTTGAAGCGGACACTAGGCTCTGCTTCTTCATCCAACCCTTGTAGATATTTAAACAAAGGCAGGCATCCATTGCTGCGTACATGATGTGATCTTCATCTAATGTCTTCGACTCCCATGCATGATGAAACTCGTGATGAGGTTTCTTCGGTTTAGCGTACAAAGGATCAATCATGGCTACTGCCAGGGTCAGCATTGAAGGTTGAAAGGAGGACACCAGGCTTGCACTACAAAAAAATACACTTCCGTGATGATACGTGTTTGTCATAGTAGGTCGCTTTTTTGTCATGCATGTACATCCATGACAAATTTATGACAGAATCAAGATAGTCATACCAGTGTTGTCGTAGAAGTGTTCCATGACATTACCAAAATTATCATCACAGAAGTGTCCACTTCCATGATGATAAATCGCGCGTCAGAAAGTGCTTTCGTCAAGGGTGACCGACACGTGGCATCCACCATTACGAAACGTCGTTAAGCTATCGGGTCGGGTTTTGGATCCGATAACCCGTTAACAGCCCCAACCAATGGGAAATTTCCATGTGTAAAATTCTTATTAGCCGGACTAAACACGTGTCAGCTCATCAGTGGGTCAGATAGGCGCCTATGATACGTCGACACGTGGCACGGCCCAACAGAGGCCCATTCTGATGTAAAGGCCGACCCGTTTGACTTGGTCAAAAGCTGGCGGGCCGGCCCATGGAAAGCCTGTTAACGGCCTATTCGAATATAGCCCATTTACTGCCCGCTAACCCAAGGCCTGTTACGCCCTATCCGAATTAGGCCCAGCAGCGTCATCTGGGCCATCCAATATGATTCCAGCCCTGTCGGTATCAAAACCGGTGGATCTCGGGTAGGGGGTCCCGAACTGTGCGTCCAGGCCGGATGGTAACAGGAGGTAGGGGACACGATGTTTTACCCAAGTTCGGGCCCTCTTGATGGAGGTAAAACCCTACGTCCTGCTTGATTGATATTGATGATATGGGTAGTACAAGAGTAGATCTACCACGAGATCAGGGAGGCTAAACCCTAGAAGCTAGCCTATGGTATGATTGTATGTTATGGTTGTTGTCCTACGAACTAAAACCCTTCGGTTTATATATACACCGGAGAGGGTTAGGGTTACACAAGGTCGGTTACAAAGGGGGAGATATCCATATCCGTATTGCCTAGCTTGCCTTCCATGCCAAGTAGAGTCCCATCCGGACACGAGATGAAGTCTTCAATCTTGTATCTTCATAGTCTAACAGTCCGGCCAATGGAGATAGTCCGGCTGTCCGGAGACCCCCTTATCCAGGACTCCCTCGGTAGCCCCTGAACCAGGCTTCAATGACGATGAGTCCGGCGCGCAGTATTGTCTTCGGCGTTGCAAGGCGGGTTCCTTCTCCGAATACATCACAGAAGAATTTGAATACGAGGATAGTGTTCGACCCTGCAAAATAAGTTCCACATTCAATCGTAGAGAGAATAATATTTCCACAGAGCTAATTTGCTGGCTTGTTTTGGCAGCATGAAGTTATGTCATGGCCCGGTGATTATTCGAACCATTTCCTTTAACCAGCCCCGCACATAACGCGAGGCAGTTTTTCGACACGTCTTGTCAAAGCAGAGATCGTGTCCCCTTATTACGGGATTCTCATCAATACGGGCGTGGGTAACCCAACCACGCCATCAATTGCTGCGCTTGGGGGATAAGCGAGTTTTACCAGGCAAGTGGGGATGCTTAGTTTCGTCCGCCCATATAAAGGGATAAGTTTTCACCTTTCTATCCACGCCTTCTTCCTCCTTTGCTTATCCATTTTCGCACACTCGAGCTCTAGCGCCCAAGTCCACAGTTCCACCTCAACCTTCTCCAACCATGTCGGGAGCGGGAGGCAAGTGGATGGTCTCCTCCATCACGGAGGGAGACATCAAGAAACTGAGGAGAGATGGATACCTGCCCGACGACATCGGCTCCCAGATGAGGGGCAGCTCATCCCCACCCACAGGCCCCATGAGAGCGTAGTATTCCTCACCCATTTCCTCTGTGGACTGGGATTCCCTCTCCATCCATTCGTCCGAGGGCTCATGTTCTATTACGGCATGGATTTCCATGATCTAGCCATGAACTTCGTCCTCAACATCTTGGCGTTTATCGTCGTGTGCGAGGCCTTCCTCCGCATCAAGCCCCACTTCGGCATATGGATGAAGACCTTCAATGTCAAGCCGAAGGTGGTGGGAGGCCACCAGGCGGAGTGAGGAGGCGCCATGGTGGGCAAGATGCCCAACATAATATGGCTCAAGGGCTCCTTTGTGGAAACCATAAAGAGGTGGCAATCAGGGTGGTTCTATATCACCGAGCCGCGCGACCCTGCATGGGCAGCGGCCCCCGAGTTCTGATCTGGCATCCCCACGCGGCTCACCTCCTGGAAAGAGAAGGGCCTGTCCTGGGGTAGTTTGAAAGAGCTGACCGGACTCCAAACATGTATTCAAAACATGGTGGACAAGAAGCTCAAGCTTGTCAACATAGTCCAAGTTATGCTCATCCGCCGGATACTCCCGTGCCAATAACGGGAGTTCAACTTGTGGGAGTTCAATCTGGCGCAGCACCGAACTCTGAACAGGCTCTTCGACACAACTCATGAAGACGCCTGGAGGGTGCTGTTCAAAAGTGCCGAGGTCCCCCCGCCCTATTACGGAGGATCGCCGATTCAGCGCGAAGCGCCAAGCCAGTGCGGTAAGCTGCTTTTCCTTTCACATGATACTTATTTTTTTCATATAGATTGACTCTATGCGGGATCTAAACTCCCGTACCTTTGACAGGACTGGCAGAAGATGGCCGGACAGACCGACTGTCCGGCTCCTTTGCCCGAAGGCCCCGCAGACCCTCTTCTAGCGAAGATGTTGACTCCAGCCCCTTATATGGTGCCGGAGAAGACCAAGAAGGGCAAGGGAACTCAAAAGAGTTCCCGACGCCAGGCGTCGTCGGACTCACCGTCTGATGACTCTGCGGCGCACTCTTCCCCCGAAGACGAGGAAGAAGAAGAAGATGCTCCCCCACCGACTGGGGGAGACAGGAAAAGGAAGGCCGCCCCAACTGGGGGGCCAAAGGGTCCAAGAAGGGAAGGACTCTCCTTTCGGACAGCTCCACCACCGCCGACGAAGCCGAAGACGAGTGGTTTCCCAAGGCCAAGCCCCGGGGGAGATCATAAGTATTCGGATACCAAAGTAACCCATAGGATTCCTTTGTCGCATTGCTTTCCCTAACGTCGAACACAATTATGCAGGCCGCCCCGAGCCAGTATCGATGTATCATCGGACGGCTCCTTGGGCTTGTCGGACATGGATAGCGATCCAGTCCCGACCGCCACCTCCCCTCATCCTGCCGACGACACCGAGGTGTTGTCTCAAGAGGCACCGGGTCGAGGGGAGACAGTCCCGAAGGAGCCTCAAGGCAACATTCCGGACTCTGGGAGCTGAGGGGACGGGGCCCCTGAGAGCTCCAAGTTCGGCCCTCAGCCGAACACTGCGCCGGAACCTCCAGCGGTTCCAGGCTCGGGCAGGCAGCCTCCTTCTAAAAGGGGCAAGATGCCTGTGCCGGTGACCTTTGTCCATCCAAAGGCTCCGGACAATCTGCTGGAAGCGCTTCGCAGTGCTTCCATCGACGAGGAGCAGCACACTATCATGAGTGCGGTGATCCAGAAGGTTCAGTCCGCCAAGAGCGGATTGACTGGGGCCTGTGCTAGCCTTCTAACAGGCTTTGAGGTAAGTGTTTTAAAATGTAGTAGAAATATTACCGCATAGATAGTAGCCCCTGATGCTTTGTTCGGTGTTTGCAAAGAAAAGCCGAACAGAGGATCAAATAATATCGCAGAAGTCTAATATAAGTATGTCAATATGCGTATGCAGGCTTCGCTGCTGGCGTCCGCCGCACTGACTGCTGAGGTCGCCATACTGAAGGAGGACCTCGAGGGGTCCAGGAAAGAGCTCGGCCTTGTCAAGAGGCAGCTTGAGGAGAACAAGGGTAAGTAATACCCTATCTATAGAAATGTATATATAAAAAAAGGACGTGATTGCAAAATGACAGGATCATTGTATGTTTTCCAGGGGCCACGACCGAGGTGGCGACCCTGAAGCAAGCGCTAACCAAGGCCGAAGATAATGTGGCCAAGGAGCGCACCGAGCGAGAGAAGCATGAGGCTCAGGTGGGCGAGGTGCAGCAAGAGCTCTAGGCTCTCGTGGCGAAGCACGAGGCGTTGGAGCTTGACTCAAAGACACGGGAGTCTGAGCTTGCCATGGCCCTCGAGAGTGTAAAAAGTGCCAAGGCCGAAGCCCAAAAGGCCCTCCAAGAGATCGACACGATGAAGAAGATAGCGGCGGGTAAGGCTTTCTATATGCAAAGCAAGCATGTAAAAGTAAATTTCCGATTACTTACCCGGATCTGGAGCTCTTCAGGAGCATTCGTAGTTTTGCCCCGCAGTGTGTCCGATGCCGCACAATTTTACCAGGCCAAGGATGGAAGCTCGACGGAGAAGCTGTTCTGGTCTCAGTATGCTGAGGCCGAACATCCGGTGCCAATGAGCGACCAGCTGAAGCAGATGGTCGACCTACATAAGGCGGCGGATCAGGCCATGAAAAGCTTTATAGTCTGGATGTGGCCTGGCGACGCCCTTCCGAACAGCTTCTTCGGCCTGGTGAGGCGGCTTGTGGATGCCTGCCCGCGGCTGGAGGTCGTCAAGCGATCTGTCTGCATTGAAGGTGCAAGCCGGGCTTTCGCCCATGTGAAATTGCAGTGGGTCAAGCTAGACGCCGTGAAGCTGATCAAGGAGGGGCCGCCAGAGGGCAAGGAGCATCGCCACCCCGAGATGTACTATAAGGGTGGTCTACCGGGTGCCCGTCTCATCACGGACGAGTGTTCAAAAGATGTAATATTAGAATAAACTTGCTCGTGTGATCCTGTATGATGAAAACTTGTTTCATATGCGCTATGCAACGCTTGTGTGAATTTAAAATATTACCTTCTGTTTGGCCATTTATCCAATCTGAGAGATGGCTAGTCCTCGGCTTCTGCCCCCATGCCACGAGTGCTGGGGTGTTCGGGATAAACCTGAGCACTCTTGTTCCCACATTTGGGTCCTTCGAGGGAGGTGCTCAGCACAACGAACAAGGCAACCCGACTAATAATGCTTTATTACTCTCACTTAGCCATAGAACTCTATAATTTTAAATTTCGGTGAAGCCCCTGGTATTCGGAAGGCCGAATTCGGGGCGCGATACATGCATGTAAGCCGGACAGGGCCAGCCCCTCGCCCTAAGCGGCATAAGTCTTTAGGGACTCGAAAAACCTCGCCGAACAGCGACCAGTCTCTCGCCTTATCATGACAGTCAGTTTTAGCTTTCTCTACCAAGGTGCTATGCCCGACAGAACCGGGGCACAATCGCAGTAGTTCTCTTAGCGCTACCTTAGCCGATAGAGCGGAATGTAAGGTACCAAAACATAGGAGCCGGGCAAACCCAACATTTGACCAAAGACATGATTCGGAGCTGATGCATGTAATGCTATAAGATCGGGGTGCCGCACTTGTGAAAGTGTTTGGACTTTTCACACCACATTGTGGGGTACGTAAGCCCCTGGTGTATTGGCCGTAGCATAGTGTACGGTTGCAAGGCGTCATTAATGAACACACACACACACACACACACACACATATATATATATATATAAAACAAGAATGCAAGAATAGTCGTAATGTCATGCAGTGTTTATTAAAAAATTGTGTTAAAGCAGAGTGATACAGGTAGTGCGATAAGCAAAGAGTAGGACTATGTCCCTTCCAAGGGCAAGCTGAGGAATGATATTAAATTGAATAGTTCACTCGTTACTGTAATCAACCTGGCAATTTCGTGATATAACGTAGCTGTCTGCCTCCTTGGTTGCTGCATCATGTGTTCGGCAATAGTGTTGCCGGACAGTGTTTCCAGAGATTAAGGTCCTGGAAAAAAAAGAAAAATAACCGAATGGGAAGCCCCTAGTGCGGTTTAGGCCGCGTCTTGGGGCGTGCCGTAGTTGTGCCCCCCTCCCCACCTGTGCCCATGGTATTTTTAATGCATAATTATGTACGCGCAGCACGAGTTTCGCTGCTGGGATGGGATTGGGGTGGCCGCCGTATTGCTACGCCAGCTCAAATCGCGCCAGGCGGTCTATTTGCCTATTGCCCCGAGCACGCTTGAAGGTGTCCGGGCTGTGAAGCACCGAACTGGTTGATTGCCTTGAGAGGCTACTTTGCGTTTCTGCTGCGAGGGCTACGGTGTGCTCCTTTGTTCGGAGAGAACGCTCTTTGTTTCCATTGACTGTGATAACTTCGCGAGGTCCTAGCATCTTGAGCTTGAGGTATGCATAATGCGGTTCGCCCGAGCAGCGCGTGATAACCACTGCGGAACGAGACTATATCGAAGATTAACTCTTCGCTTCGGAAGTTATCCGGGGATCCGGAGACCACTTCCAGTGTAATTGAGCCTGTGCAATGGGCCTCTACACCTGGAATGACGCCCTTAAAGGTCGTTTTTGTGGGTTTGATCCTTGAGGGGTCTATACCCATTTTGCGCACCGTGTCCTGATAAAGCAGGTTCAGGCTGCTGCCGCCGTCCATAAGGACTCGAGTGAGGTGAAATCTGTCGATGATTGGGTCTAGGACCAGTGCGGCAAATCCTACATGATGGATACTAGTGGGGTGGTCCCTGCGATCGAAGGTGATTGGACAGGAGGACCAAGGGTTGAACTTTGGGGCGACTGGCTCCAACGCATATACGTCCCTGAGCGGACACTTTCGCTCCGTCTTGGGGATGTGGGTTGCGTATATCATGTTCACCGTCCGCACTTGTGGGGGAAACCTCTTCTGTCCTCGAGTGTGCGGCTGCCGGGGCTCCTCCTCGTCATCACTATGCAGCCCCTTGTCCTTGTTTTCAGCAATTAACTTGCCGGCCTGCTTGAACACCCAACAATCCCTGTTGGTGTGATTGGCTGGCTTGTCTGGGGTGCCGTGTATTTGACACGAGCGATCGAGTATACGATCCAAGCTGGACGGACCTGGCGTACTTTGTTTGAATGGCTTTTTCCGCTGACCGGGTTTAGAGCCTTTGAATCCGGCATTGACTGCAGTATCCTCAGTATTTTTGCTGTTAATGCGGCGCTATGCTTGTTGCGACGTGACTTGCTATTGCCGTCCTTGGTATCTGAGGTACCATGGTTCTTTGATATGTTATTACTGTGAGCCAACCAGCTGTCTTCTCCCGCACAAAAGCGGGTCATGAGCGTCGTGAGAGCTGCCATAGATTTCGGCTTTTCCTGACCAAGGTGCCGGGCTAGCCACTCATCTTGGATGTTGTGCTTGAAAGCCGCTAAGGCCTCCGCATCTAAACATTCGACGATTTGATTTTTCTTTGTAAGGAACCGAGTCCAGAATTGCCTGGTCGACTCTTCTGGCTGCTGAATTATGTGGCTCAAATCATCGGCGTCTGGTGGTCGCACATAAGTGCCCTGAAAGTTGTCGAGGAATGCGGCTTCCAGATCTTCCCAACAGCTAATGGAGTCCACTGGCAAGCTGATAAGACAATGCCACGCTGGTCCTTTGAGCTTTAGTGGGAGGTATTTGATGTCCTGTAAGTCATCGCCGCGGGCCATGTGGATGTGGAGGAGGAAATCCTCAATCCATACTGTGGGATCTGTTGTGCTGTCGTATGATTCAATATTTACATGTTTGAAACCTTCTGGGAATTGATGTTCCATTACTTCGTCTGTGAAGCATAAGGGGTGTGCGGTGCCTCTGTATTGGGCTATATCGCGACGCAGCTCGAATGGGTCTTGCCCGCTGTGTTCGGCCCGGCCGGATTTGCTTTTACTGTATCCGGCGTGACGTTTGTCGTCTCGCAGAGTGGTGCACCCTCGTGATCCGTAGATCGATCTTGAATGCTTTGCCTTGCCCTCCAATATGTCTCGCCGGTCTGGCGTATCTCCCCATGCCTTTTTGTTTGAATGGCGTTGGGGTGGAGGCTGAGCTTTTGGCTGGAATGCCTCTCTATCGTGGCCACGAGGTGGCCGATCAGCCGTATCATATGCTTCTTCCTCTAGTCGGGGTAGTAACCTGCGCCTTGGGTAACTCTTGGAGGGGCGCTCGAGTTTATATTCCTCGGCAGCGAGGACTTCAGTCCATTTGTCAGCTGGCAGATTTTGATCAGCTTGAAGCTGCTGCTGCTTTTTCTTCAGGCTATTTGCCGTGGCCATAAGCCGGCACTTGAAGCGCTCTTGTTCGATGGGATCCTCTAGTACGGTGAATTCATCGTCGTCGAGGCTTGCCTCGTCTTCGGAGGGGGGCATGTGATTGTCATTCTCCTCCTCTCCGTCTGCCGCTCTCTCAGGAGAGCTAGCTCCTCCATCCTCCTGCTCTAAATCTTGCTGGAGGGGTATGTTGTTTTCTTCGGCACTATCCGGAGTGTTATTATCTCCTATGTCGGTATCACCACTTTTGCTTTGGCGGGACTTAGAGTGGCGCCACTGACGTCGGTGTTTGGGTTGCTTCTTGGAGGGGTCATCCTCTGCTATCCCATCACCATTGCCTTCATTGGGTGTATCCACCATGTATATGTCATATGACGAGGTGGCTTTCCAGTGCCCTATAGGTGATGGTTCATGTTAGTCTCCTACATCATCGTCCATACCGTTGATGTCTTCGGAGTCGAAGTCGAGCATGTCAGTTAAATCATCGACAGTGGCTACAAAGTGGGTGGTGGGTGGGCGTCAAATTTCTTCGTCGTTCGCATCCCAATCATGTTGGCCATAATCTGGCCAGGGCTCTCCTGACAAAGAGAGAGACCTTAGTGAATTCAGAATGTCGCTGAAGGGCGAGTGCTGAAAGATATCCATGACGGTGAATTCCATGATCGGCGCCCCATCGGATTCGATTGGCAGGGGCGCGGATGGTTCGGAGTCCAGAAAAGAGTCCGGCACCTTGGAGTCACGGGCTGCGCAGAGGTTTAGGCTGGTGGTCGGCTCGATCGCTGTTGAGACTGCAGCCCCTGAGGCGGTGTCTAACCACCCGTCCTCGACTGGCGCAGTTGGCTCCGAGCTAAGGGTCGGAGCTGATGCGGGCGCAGCCTTTGGGGTACTGTTCGGCAGCAGAGCTAGGTCATACCCATCGCGACAGTGCGGCGCGCCCGGCTGTGGCTCGAATCCGTCGAAGATCAAGTCTCCGCGGATGTCGGCCGTGTAGTTAAAACTTCCAAATCTGACCTGATGGCCAGGGGCGTAGCTTTCAATTTGCTCCAGATGGCCAAGCGAATTAGCCCGCAGTGCAAAGCCGCCGAATATGAAGATCTGTCCAGGAGAAAAGTCTCACCTTGGACCACATCGCTATCGATGATAGTAGGAGCCATCAAGCCTAACAGCAACGACACAGAGGAACTCTCAATGAAAGCACCAATGTTGGTGTCAAAACCGGCGGATCCCGGGTAGGGGGTCCCGAACTGTGCGTCTAGGCCGGATGGTAACAGGAGGCAGGGGACACGATGTTTTACCCATGTTCGGGCCCTCTTGATGGAGGTAATACCCTACGTCCTGCTTGATTGATATTGATGATATGGGTAGTACAAGAGTAGATCTACCACGAGATCAGGGAGGCTAAACCCTAGAAGCTAGCCTATGGTATGATTGCATGTTATGGTTGTTGTCCTATGGACTAAAGCCCTTCGGTTTATATAGACACCGGAGAGGGTTAGGGTTACACAAGGTCGGTTACAAATGGGGAGATATCCATATCCGTATTTCCTAGCTTGCCTTCCATGCCAAGTAGAGTCCCATTCGGACACGAGACAAAGTCTTCAATCTTGTATCTTCATAGTCTAATAGTCCGGCCAATGGAGATAGTTCGGCTGTCCGGGGACCCCCTTATCCAGGACTCCCTCAAGCCCATTTTCACTTCTGGCCCATGTATGGCCCATGACATCTTTCGGCCCATATGAGGCCCTCTGTAACTCCTGGCCTACTAATGGCCCGTGGTGAAACTGGCCTGTAATGAACAGTGTATCACTTTACACCCATTAATGGCCCGTGGTGAAACTGGCCCGTGATGAACAGTGTATCACTTTATACCCATTAACGGCCCGTTATTCCATTGGGCCGTTTCCAGCCCATGTTATCTTTCGACCTTCTCAGAGCCCATTTATTCTTGGGCTCATTTCCAGCATTCGTTTACTTACGGCCCGTTACTGTCATTTTCTGCTTGTGGGCCAAATTCAGCCCGTGGTTACAGTCGGCCCGTTTGTGGTCCGTTAATACGTTGGGCCGTTTTCATAGCGTCATCAAATATGGCCTATTAACGATGGCCCGTTATGGTCGGCCCATGAACGGACGATTCCAACTCTAGCCCGTTTACGACCATAATGCGGCATGTTATTGGCCCATGTTTGTCCATCGATCATACTGCCCGTATAAGGCCCATTGATGATACGGCCCATAGAAGGCCCATTGTTTCTATGGCCCATAGAAGGCCCATTGTTTCTATGGCTCGTAGAAGGCCCACTGTTTCTATGGCCCGTAGGAGGCCCAGTGTCACTGCAGTAAATATTAGCCCATGGTTATTGTGGCCTAGTTTTAAAAAAGAGGTTAATGCAGCCACTAGCAAACCGCGGAAAAAGAACTGCAATGACTAGAAGCAAACAAATAAACAAGACAACAAGGAAATAAATAAGCAAGCAACTTACGCTAGGCTATCACGGCTATCACACATATTACATCCACTGGGCATCAAAGTTCGCCACCAGTGCAAATAAACGCGTCGACAAAAGAATATACAAAACTGAGAGCACTTCAGAAGGCACTAGGCCTGGCCAGGTCGCCCCCCCCCAAATAACTGAAGAAGCTGAGTAGACCTCAGTTGTGTCAACCATAGATGCATCAACACTAGATTTAAGGCATGATGGTGCCCACGGCAGTCCTCTAACATCTTCATTGCATCTTTCACTTCAAGTCGGAGCTGAGCTGAAGCAAGCCTTTCCGCTTTAAGTTGATACTGAAGAAGTCGAACTGATTGAGGCAGCGACTGCACAGAGATTGTCTCACACCTGCTGGTGAGTAGCTTCAACTCACTGTCTTCATCAAGACAGGACCTTGGGGTCATCTCGCTGTCCTCAAAATGGCTTGTCTCACTATCTTCCCTAAAGTTCTTCCTGGCGTAAGAGATACGAGTCTGAAAGAGAAACAAGGAGACACGTAACAGGTTTCACAATTATATAAGCAAATAAATGGATATGTTCTGCATAAGGAACATGTTTTTACAACTACAATTTGAAACTGGTAGTTGTTGCAAACATCCAATCAGATGTAAACAGCAAAGCAAACAGCAGTGGAGGAAATGATGCCTATCCTAATCTATACTAGAACAAAGTTTGAAGGCTTGAGAATGATGAACTTACATTACATGTTAACACGGGCTGGACAAAGCCCTTCTCCATGTTGATGGAAGGATAATTCAATAAATTCCCCAAAGAAAATTCTTTATAAGCGTTGCCATTATTCTACATTTTGCAAAGAGTAAATATAGATCAAATAATATTGGAAGAAACAAAGGATAATGAAGCTCAGGTGCAGACTGATGATACATAATCAAATAGCAATTAATTAAGTACAGCGTCACAAGGCAAAAGGGAGAGAGGTACTGACAAGAGCAATGCAGAGCCCATTATTGTTTTGAGATCGTATGATCCTTTGAGCAAGGGGATTCATCTGAAATTAGTTTTCATACAAGAGAGAAGGTAAGGCAGAAGCAGAAATTTACGAGTTCAAATTTTGAATTGATATCATAGACAGTACCTGACGCTGGGCTCCCAGCAGTTCTAATAGGGGTTTGGCCATTGGAGTAGGGGTCAAGTGTGGTACGGTTGGGCCTGTGTTTTCTGTGGCTGTTGATCTATCTGATTTAACAGGTATCACTACCTTTTCCAAATACCTAGTTTGTACTCCTTGACAACCTGCACTCACCCTCTTCCTTTTGGACACCTATTACGAAAGAACAACATCTGACTAGAAAAACATAGTGTGACGACACATGGAATAGGTACAGAAAATGGATAGGTATGGCATATACTCATATATGATGCGTAAACTAAGCAGATGGTGTAACAAAGTAGAAGTAATGCAAGAGGTCAGATGCAAAATATGTGCGACCAATACAACTTTGCAAAGTTAGAGCAAGCACCTTGATGGGTGAATAAGATAGGCCATCCTCCACCATGCCAAGTTTGATAGCCAGTGGATCGTTCCGCAATACTCCTCTCGTGTGCCCATTCTCATATTCATTTTGATAATGTTCAATATCTAACATGCATGAAAACATAAAAACAAAGGAGATTTTCTTTGTAATGCGGAAGTGATTCTAATCCAATACTGCCTCCCTGTAAAACCCTTTGTGCTATCTCTGCAATTCTTTTAAAAGATGCCATGCATGCTGTAATTTGTTGTGTGCATTAATATAATGTGGCTTACTACTCAAAATATGAGAGCTCCAGAAGTGATGACACTTCGCAGATGATAGCTTCAACATATAGTAAAGAAGAACAAGTCAACCTAACCTGACAGATTCAAAATATACTAAGGGAGAACAACTCGACCTGACCAGTCGACCGCAAGAGAAGAGTATCATCTTAAAGAAGAGCAGAAGAGCAAGAAGATTGAAGATATTACAAGTCTTTTAATACAATGTCGGTTGGCCACCCATGATGAACCAGAGCGCACAGAGAAATACTATTCTTTTCGGTCTCTCCATATGTGGCTCACATGCATTTCGAAACTAAAGTAGGGACATTTAGCTAACCAATTAAACATCTCTTAGTTTTACTAATATCAGCAATAATATCATATATGAATTTGTACAACTAAGCTTGTTTAGCTCGATGGGTGGAGCCGTGCTATTACGACACGAACCACGTAGGCTGATTGTGGTCATCATAAAATGGAGAAAACATAAGCATGATGAGTACAGTGTTGACCGTGGCAGTGGGATGGCAGATCTGAAGCTGCAAACCGCGCAAAGGGTAGTTAGCAACCGATGTTTGCTTTGAAATAACAACTAAGATTTGGTATGGACAAGAAAGTACGGTCAAAAAGTGACAAAGAAATGCAATTATGTTGTCTCTCTATATGTCGCGACATGCATTTGGAAACTCAAGTGGGTCTTCAGCTAACCAATTAAATGTGTCGGTTAACTAATATCAGTATCATATCAAAATCATATGTGAACAACTAAGCTTTCGAATTCTGAGTGTTGTGTTGTTTAGCTTCAAGGGTGGAGTAATGCTAGTACGACAGAAAGCACCTACGCAAATCATAGTAGAGTATATAAAAGGGGAAAACCCTAAGCATTAAGAGGAAAAATAGGAAAGTGGAACTAGCTGGACCAGTGGGTGGCGCACATGCTTTTCGAAACAAATATAGGAACATTAGGTGACCAATTGAACATTCTCTGTTTTAGTGATATTAGCATCATATCAGATTCGTATTTCAACACGTAAGCTTTGGGTTGAGGTCTTGAGGAGCAGTGCTAGCACGACACGAAGCACCTACGATGATGGTAGTGAATATGAAGGGGGGAAACCATAAGCTTTACGAGTATAGTGCCCGTGCCATGGCGGATCTGAAGGTGCAAACCGGACAAAGCTACTTTGCAACCAATGTTTGCTTTCAACTAGCCACTACAATTTGGTACGGACAAGAAAAGTACAGTAAACAAATTACGATCTATTTTCCGGGTGAGATCAATAACTTAAGCACATATGGAAGAGTACCAGCTCTCTTGCGACACCGTGTAGGCCTATGCTGATACGTTGAGGGTGCTGCAGGTGCGATGGCTGTCGGTGGCGGGGAAGAAGACTTTAGACGGCAGACGGCCGGGTCGGGGGATATATCCTGTTGCCGTGGACGAGGCGGTCATAGGAGCGGCAACGACAAGGTGGACGACGGCGCCGATGAAGCGAGAGGAGGCGATGAAAGGATCCTGGTCCAGCGTCGTGGATGAGAGACGTCCATCTCTTGCAATGGACGACGGGGTAGGGGTAGCGGCTCTAGCAAGGTGGAGGATGGGATGGCGGATGGAGGAGGCTGGCCGCAGTGCGGAGGTTGTCACGCCGCCGACGGTGTATGAATGGGGAAATGGAGGGGAGGGGGGATCTCAAACTTTGGGACGCACTTCTCTGAAATGGGGGAAAGTTACGAACTTATCCCCCGTTTAAAATTTCAGACATCGCATCGGTTGGGGATAGGACGGTAATCTCGCATCTCCCAAATATTTGCCGGTAACTATTTCGGGTGAGGAGAGGGTGTTTTGCCGCCCATGGTTGGCGCCCACGGTGTATGAACAGGGCGGACAAGTAGGGCGGTTGTGTCACGTCTGATGGAAGTTACACACCTGCCCCTATTTAAAATATAAGCCTACATCAATTTCGGACGAGGAGAGATTGTTTTGCCGCACACCGTGTATGAATGGGGACATGGAGGAAGAGACACATGTCTTTCGGACGAGATTGAATCAAATGTGTTTTGCCACCCACGTTTGGCGCCCACCATGTCTAAATGGGCTCAGAGGCCGTCGTGTCACGTCTGATTGAAGTTACTAGTCTACCCCTATCGACAACAGTGTAAAAACTAACGATAAGGATGTCAAGTGTCAGGGGTAGACAGTAATTCCATCTCGCAAACACTTGCTTCGGGTAGCCCACAAATTATAGTGTGTGTTTAGCCGCTTCGTTCAAAACTTGGGAGAATTAGCATTCACGTTTGCCCTGGGACCTGGCAAACTAAATTCAAATCCAATTTTAGTCGATTACGAATATCCACAGATAATTATACGTTTTGTTATTTATTTCTTCAAAACCACAACAAAGATTTATTCCACCTTTATATATGATTATGATTTAGAAATGCCATGATCTTCGAATTCAGTAGGTTGGATACACTCTGAGTCAAACAGTTATTTCATCCAATACAATATGCTCACACGAAAAACAGTTCACCTTATGTCAATCATACAAGTACTGGGGATTACCTCGCCTAAAAAATTCGGATCATTGCAACACATGGACAACATATGGGGTCTTGCAACATAATCCATTCAGAGACATGACACAACATCCAAGTACAATAATCTAATGAAAATTTCAACTGGTATCTAAAGAAGAACCGGGATTATCTTGGGCTTCAAATAACAGAAATAGTAGGACCTCCTCCGTCTTCAAATGCAACATGCTTACTTCCTCCAATTCTTGGGTTGCTTGCATAATGCGTGCCACTAATTCCGTAATTTCCAGCCTCAAGATAAAGATTGCCTCATTCATGGCAGCCACACCATCCCTTTCTGCCTCTAGTAGAGCCTCAAGCACTATAATATTTGTGCTCAGACTGCTCTCCGGCGGTGTTTCCTCTGAACTGCTACCATATGGTAACATGGTGAAGGAAATATGCCCTAGAGGCAATAATAAAGTTATTATTTATTTCCTTATATCATGATAAATGTTTATTATTCATGCTAGAATTGTATTAACCGGAAACATAATACATGTGTGAATACATAGACAAACAGAGTGTCACTAGTAGGCCTCTACTTGACTAGCTCGTTAATCAAAGATGGTTATGTTTCCTAACCATGAACAAAAGAGTTGTTATTTGATTAATGAGGTCACATCATTAGTTGAATGATCTGATTGACATGACCCATTCCATTAGCTTAGCACCCGATCGTTTAGTATGTTGCTATTGCTTTCTTCATGACTTATACATGTTCCTATGACTATGAGATTATGCAACTCCCGTTTGCCGGAGGAACACTTTGGGTGCTACCAAACGTCACAACGTAACTGGGTGATTATAAAGGAGTACTACAGGTGTTTCCAATGGTAGATGTTGGGTTGGCGTATTTCGAGAATAGGATTTGTCACTCCGGTAATACACATCACATAAGCCTTGCAAGCATTATAACTAAGATGTTAGTTGTGAGATGATGTATTAGGAAACGAGTAAAGAGACTTGCCAGTAACGAGATTGAACTAGGTATTGGATACCGACGATCGAATCTCGGGCAAGTAACATACCGATGACAAAGGGAACAACGTATGTTGTTATGCGGTCTGACCGATAAAGATCTTCGTAGAATATGTAGGAGCCAATATGGGCATCCAGGTCCCTCTATTGGTTATTGACCGGAGATGTGTCTCGGTCACGTCTACATTGTTCTCGAACCGTAGGGTCCACACGCTTAACGTTACGATGACAGTTATTATGAGTTTATGCATTTTGATGTACTGAAGGTTGATCGGAGTCTCGGATGTGATCACGGACATGACGAGGAGTCTCGAAATGGTCGAGACATAAAGATTGATATATTGGAAGCCTATGTTTGGACATCGGAAGTGTTCCGGGTGAAATCGGGAATTTTACCGGAGTACCGGGAGGTTACCGGAACCCCCCCGGGAACCAAATGGGCCTTATTGGGCCTTAGTGGAAAGGTGAAAGGGGCATCCCAAGGTGGGCTGCACGCCTCCCCCCTCCCCTAGTCCTATTAGTACTAGGAGAGGTGGCCGGCCCCCTTCTCCCTCTCTTTCTCTCTCGAGGAATCCTATTAGGAATAGGGTTGGGGGGGGGGCAGTCCTACTCCCGGTAGGAGTAGGACTCCTCCTGCGCCCTCCTCCTTTGGCCGGCCAGCCCTCCCCCTGGCAACCTTTATATACGGGGGTAGGGGGCACCTCTAGACACACAAGTTGATCATTGAGATCGTTCCTTAGCCGTGTGCGGTGCCCCCTGCCACCAAATTCCACCTCGATCATACCGTTGTAGTGCTTAGGCGAAGCCCTGTGCCGGTAGTACATCAAGATCATCACCACGCCATCGTGCTGACGGAACTCTTCCTCGACGCTTTGCTGGATCAGAGCCCGAGGATCGTCATCGAGCTGAACGTGTGCTAAGAACTCGGAGGTGCCGGAGTAACGGTACTTGGATCGGTCGGATCGGGAAGAAGACGTACGACTACTTCCTCTACGTTGTGTCAACGCTTCCGTTGCGATCTACAAGGGTACGTAGATCAGACTCTCCTCCTCGTTGCTATGCATCACCATGATCTTGCGTGTGCGTAGGAAATTTTTTGAAATTACTACGTTCCCCAACACATGGATGGTGCACTGCTTCCACAAATAGATTCTGGGGTTGTACATTGTGTCCTAGTGTGAACGACATCCTGAAAGGTTTCCGCTAGACATCAGTAAGAGATAGTTATCATATGATCCAGGTAGTAAGTTTACATGGCAAACGACGAACTAATTATTGCCGAGCATGGCAAACTATATTTAAATGGTTGGAAGCAGCATCAGCCGAAAAGAAATTAAAATTGTACGATGAAACTAGGGATGTAAGTGGCAAATAAACGAAATCCGCCAGTCCCATCTAGTTAGTTCTTTCTACCTCCCTAGTTCATTTTCCTCAAAAAAAAAACTCTTTTGAACTATCATACCACTAGTCGACTTTAATCGGGATTAAACCGGACCCAGTTGACATCCCTAGTTGAAAGGGAGTGTACAGCCGCTATATTTAAGTTGCCAAGGCATCTAAGCAGTTGAAATAATTTGAGAAAGCACTTAACAGTGTGGCCTCATATAAACTACGAAGACAGTCTTGTGATGAAATTGAGAGGAAAAGTTAAGGAATCAAATGAAATAGGCATGCATTTCTTTATGATAGTACAGCAGGCACTGCTGACATATTGGCCAACTCAGGTATAGCGTAACAACAAATAAGCATTCGAATCAAGCAATACAGCAAAGTAGACAACTGAACTATTTGTAATTCGGTAGGATTACACGTTGAGGGCACAAGCCAAGAAAGCATCCCACTCGCATTACATTTCACATGTACTAAAACACATTGGCTTACCATATGTTGCTGTGAAGCCTAGCTGCTATTGCAATGTTCTTTGAAGATATCGTCAGCATCCCGTGGTTGCAAATCTAGTTGTTGTAGTTTATTCTGCACCATCTATTTAGGTAAATTTAATTTTAACCGCATGCACTGGTCCTAATTGATCATCAAATGTCCATCTAAACTAATGAAAGAAGGGTGTGTGCATACACGACAATCTCCCTCCAATTCTTTTTACTTTGCGTATAATTTTTTCTCAGTTTTCTCATATTAGTGTGCGCGTTGCCGATTCCTAGCGCTGGTTTCCTTTTGTGCCCTGCCCCATCCGCCTCTGCCCTAATTAATTGTCAAATTAGTCCACAAAAATTAAACTAGTGCCCTCCTTGGTATGCGGGTCAAGAGTTATGCGCAGAGTAAATAGAATCGGAGGGAGTATATCTGCTTCCCTATATTTTTATGCTTGTTCGAGGTGCCAGCCCCAAAAGAACAAATATTTTGCTTGATGGGGTTGGCAGCTCCATAATTAATAGAAGCATCAAATTAGTCAGGCAACTTGGGAAGATCAAGAACACACAACCAAGTAATGAACAGAGGCTCAGAGCAGTGATGTAATAGCTAGCATCAGAAAATGTAGGGTAAAACAAACAAACAGCAGCGGAACCACATGCTAGTTTGCTGATGTGTAATTAAGCATAGAGAAAATTAAGCAGTCTGATGGAACCAACAGGTGGCATCAGAACAAAACTAAAGCATATTAACTATATGTTCACTGGTATGTAATTTAGCACATGTAACATGTTCACTGCCAGAAGTATGGCCCTACAGGTGCAAGCAGAATAACGCGTCTCATGAAAAACTGAATGATGCCCTGAAGAAATTCAAAGGTGCGCTGCTTATGCTAGAAAAGTGAACGTAGGCGCCGGCCGTTGGATAATAGTACCTGATTCTCGGCGGTGTATGGGTATTGTTGTCATACTTGATAGCTAAGGATCGTCGATGGTGCTCGTGTTGCGGTTGAGTTTGGGCCGGCTGTCGCCGTCACTGAAGCGGCTCCGGTGCTACGGTTGCGGCGCATGTTAACATACAAGAAAGCTCATCTGTGGTAAGTGAACAGTTGCACGATAAAGAGAAAAACCGAAAGGAGTACAAGTTGAAATAACCTGATGAGGCTGCGGCGTCGGTAAAGCAGGGCCGGTGGAGTAGAATATGGCGTCCGTGGAGCGGGTCCGGTGCAGTGGACGAAGGCTTCGGCGGGCGCGTTGTATAGTGCTTTTGGTGAGGTGGATCTGTTGCGGCGGACGAGGGCTTGTATGAAGGGCCAGCGAAGGGGCGGACGAGGGAGTTAGTGAAGGGCCTATGCTATGGTGGACGAGGGTGCCGGTTAAGAAGATCTGGTGCGGTGGACCATGATGGCGGTCAAGGAGATCTGGAGCGATGGACAAGCCAGTCGCTGACGCGGCTCCGGTGAAGTGGTGAGGTGGCAGTTGGGGGTTCCAAGGTGGGGAAGGTAGATCCGGTGGGGTGTGAGGTCCACCGCTGAGGCGGAGGACTAGATTCGGCAGCTTGCCGTGGTTGGGGGTCGGGGAGGGGAAGGGGAGGGGCTCTGGGAAGAATGTTGGGGGCAAAGAGGGGAAAACAATGGAGTTACCATAGCAGCCCTTTTCCGTTCATGTGGCAGGGGTAAAACAGGAATATCGCAGGGCTAAACTTTCGGGCGCATGATATTTCGATGTGATCAAGAAGTTTGAAAGCTTTTGGCGCCTAAAATTATATGTATTCTGCCCTCGTACGGCCGACTATGATATCATGGCCGACAATTTGTTTGTTTTGCACGCAAAAAAATGTGCAAGTTTTGAAAATCAATGTCTCCAACTCGAAACTTAGATTGTCCATTCAATTCAAATATGGATCATTGAGCTACTAGAAGAAAATACCATCATACGCTCCAATTCAAATGAAATTCCAAATGTGTTTATCCTAAATATGATGACATAAGAAAAAATGTGTATGTGTATGAATAAAGTGGATGATTATAAATTTGAACATGCCCGTATGTGTATATCTCTAGGTTTGATATATGAATTTGAAATCACGAAATTCCGGCTTAAAAAATGTACATCCGTTTAAATGAATTACAAAAGCTAATGATGGAGTCGAATTCCATAATTCCAATCTTAGGTTTGTAATTCTGGTACATCAAGGTATATCACGCATGTTCAAAAGTATCGTTATCTCATAGTACAAACTGTGAAACAAATTGACTAACCATGAGTGCACAATATCTCAATTACGCTAAAGTCCCTCAAATATAGACACCTCACTCTTTATCTGAAGTCAACCCCCCCACCACACACACACACACAGAGAGAAGTCGTTCTCTCCCCCAAACACCAACACACGAGCACATTAACACCCCTCTCTCTTGTAAAGTCCGAACCCCAACATAGGTCTCTATGACTTTGTCTCTCGGGCATGCACACATCTCCTCCCTCACTCTCTAGGTCTCCCGCTATCTCTCTTACCCAAGCACACGCACTATGTAGAGTGTATATTTCCCATACACACAAAACGTCACCCCAAACGTCTATCTCCCTAGTTATGTGGTTCTCGCGCACTCACCTCACACACCACCCCCACTGCAAACAAGCACACTTTGTCTCCTTGTGCACCACTCTCCTCTTTCTATCTCTCCCACATGTTGACCCGCCCTAGCTCTTTCCCCGTATACATATATGTCGTGACTCTTTGCATAGCTCCCTAATGTATAATCGTTCTCGATTTTGCACATTGTTCTCTACACCATCTATTCTAGATCTCTTATGAAGTCCCTATCACACACACGATGACTTGCTTCCCTTGCGTCTCCGTTCATAGGCCAATTTCGGACAACATCAACATTGTCTCCCTATCTATACACCATTTATGGACACAAACGACCCCTCTCGCCCCCTCTCTTCCTCTCACTCTCTCTCTCTCTCTCTCTCTCTCTCTCTCTCTCTCTCCGTTGCTAGCTCTCTCTTTCTCTCGCTCTCACACCCCTCTCCCACACACACACTCGATGTCTCTTCCAAATAGTCTGCTCCCCCCGCCCGCACCTGTGCTATCTCGCTACTACACATGTCACACCATCCCCCCTTCCCTTATACTAGGTTTACATCATCAGTGGTCTCTCTACTCCAGATACACTCTCTGCCTCTCACACACAAACACGTGCATAAACACACACAGACACGCACAAACACCCATTTACCTGGATCCTCATCTCTCCTCATGTCCGCATGTGTATCTCACACACTCACTCTCTAATTATGTATATGTGTCTCCACGTTACACAACACAAATCCCCATGTACATGTCTCTCTCTATCCTCCACACACATAGACACAAAGAATTTGTTATCATTGCCTCAGTGTCTAACATATCACACACGCACACACTCTTAGTCTCTCTCTCTCTCTCTCTCTCGCAAACACGCTCAACAAGGATTTCCCCGTGAATAACTTACCATCTATTCATGAACAGTCATGGCAGTACGGCGAACACAAGACATGAAAAAGAATAAATCTACACGTGCTTAGACCACCTAGTATGACTACTAGGACTAGAGCAAGCCAAAAAGCGCGCCGCCGTCACCTCCTCCTTGTCGGCGACGGGAAAATCTTCGTTTTACATAGTCGAGGAGTCATTGTGCTAAGGCCCCACACGTCGAGGCGTTGAATAGAATGTAGATGCTAGTTTACGGAAGCAAGTATCGATAATACGCTTGTATCTCCATACTTATATTTCTTCTCTTATAAAAACCGAGTTGGTGATGATGGTACGTGTGCCATCTTGCAATATAGACCGTCCAATCTATATCTGACAGATGGAAATTAAAATAAAAGATACCCGCACCCCTCTCCACATTTGCAGACAAGGCCTTCCCTTGTTCATCCTTATCTCCAACAAATCTCATTGTTGAGCAATTAATAAAGGAAGCCTCTGGAACAAACTGGCCTGGTGGCCGCTGCCGGCGTCGTCCATCCCCATGCCTCCGCTCAGTCCGACCACCAACCACCACCACACCCCACTCCTCTTCACCTTATCTCATATTTCTCGAGATATCATTAGTTTTTACACATGGGATTACTCCTGCAACGGTCAATCACAACAAGTGTTTTATAAAAAAATGCATCTTGATGTTCCGTGCAATGCACGGATCTTGCTAGTACTCCTACACAAGACTAAGTTCATGATGCTGGTGTCTGCCATCCATCGTTTCTGACCATTAGATCTACATCTAACGATTGTGAGGTAAGTTGTTGCCTTTTCTCACCAACATCCCACTTTTCTACCAATTTGCAGAAAAACCCACAATTAGTATCTTAAAACCAACCACATCCCTCCCTGACCTCACCAAAACAGCCCAAGGAATATATTCTAATTGAAACATAATATATCTCTAGTGACATATGTATATCAAAATTAGAGTGTTTTGTACCAAGTTTGTGAATAAGTATTATTCTAATTGTGATTCGTTGCAACGGACATGAACATTGCTAGTATTTCGAACCATGCATTTCTTTTCCTAGTATTCCATAGTTTCGAGTTTTCCATCAAGATATTAGTCACTCATGGTTGATATTTACATTCAATCATGTACACATATGCACTATGTAACTGGCCTTGCTTATTGGCTTCCAAAGCTTAACTTCCACTCCTACTTACAATATGTAGAGTATTTAACAAAAAACTACCACTTTCAACCAGCCCTAGGAGGAATCTATTGTACAAAAATAGCAACAACATACCCAAAATTTCTTAATCCATGCCAAAAACTACCTAGTACTCCTACCGATTAGGTTCGTTTTAACCCATTTATGACAGGGTTGGCCCATATGTCTGTGCTGACGAGGCAGCTTAAACCAACACATTTTGTTTGACCGTTGACACGAGGGACCCACATCTAACATTCTATCATGTTATTCCCCCTCAAATCATTATTTTTCCTGAACATTACTTCAAACAGTACTAATGCATGTTCGTCGGTGGCGCCGGTGATGAGCGAGTTGGCTGCCGCTCCGCCGGACCGGCCGAACGCTGCGCTGGCCTCCGCATGGGTTGGCAGGCTGGCCCGAGCGTGACTCACGAGTCAGCAAGCCGCCGTGCTGGCCTTCGCTCGAGCCAGATGGCTGGCCTTAGCGCGGCGCACGCGAGCAAGCCGCCGCGCTGCTGTGCTAATCTAGCTAGCAAACCTTGCAGACAAGCAGCTGGACGGAGCTATCTTGGCTAGCTAGCGGCCGCGAGCGCCGGACGGAGCTGGCATCCGAGCTGTCGCAACATGGGCTCTGCACCGCCGGCGGTTTTGACCTCGCCTTCTGCCGGCGGCTGTGGCTGCGTCCCATGGATGAGGATGACTAGGTGGACGGGCCGGAGGTAGGAGGTCACTCGAGGATTTTTGTTGGTAAAAGGAGTACAATGGTTGATAAGGTAGTCTTATCTTAAGTCTGCCACGTATGCAAGTGGTAGTAGTTTCTTGGCATTTTAGTGGTTTCGTGCATTATTAGAGCAAGTACAATAGAGCTGAGTCAGCGGGCTATAAGAAATAAACTACTACTACATGTTGGCTATAAGATGGGATGTAGATGACATGGCACTGGCTTATAGCCAGCAGCTGGCTATACTATTAACCATGCTCTTAGGGGTTTCTTTTAAGGAACAATGTACGTACTACTCGCGACAAAAGGCGATTCTAGGTTACGTTGTACTCCAACGGGTACTACTGGTGGTCGCGGGAGTGTATAACTCATTTTGTGGGTTCGATCCCGGTCGAACGCACGGCGGCCTTTTTTAAATACTATACTATCTAGATATATCACATAAATGGATGTATCTAGAACTAAAATACATCTAGATGCATCCGTACCTGCGACAAGTAATTCGGAACGGAGGGAGTACTACACTTTGCTGCGAGGCAATATTTTACACAGGTAGTTTGAGTTTTGAAGTCAAACGGACGTGTGGCCCCACAATCTGGGTGCACTGGAGTCTGGACAGCCTAGCCATGTGAACGGGTTTTCCTTCCCAGCATCCCGTGGCTCGTGTGCTCGCCCTAGCCGCACCTCGCTTGCAGCTTCCAGCTAGTAGCATATTTAAACTAGCGCCTCCCAATTAAGCCCGAGGAGCCGGAAAAGCCTGGCGGGGCATTGGGAACTGTGCAATATGGCTCTGTACGTAAAGTTCTCTACTACTACTCTGTAGCTTGTGGTGTTGCATGCATGGACTTCACTCCATTATCGGCTCTACTATAAAAGAAAATCCTCTTGACGTGTTTTTTTGAAACGGAGGCAAAATCTTTGCTTCATCTCATTCATAAACAAGGAACTACTAACAAAGTTCGACGAGATCCATTACACCTCCACAAATGGAAGCAAAAAGCCTAGTCTCGCTGTATCAAATAACTCAAATGTTCTGCCCCCGCAGTAACCATTGCTGATAAACAGGCTGCTAGTGTGTGCATGAGAGGAGCGGCTAAGTAGGCCAGCTACGTGAGAGGAGCGGTTGTATAGAGCACTGAGAGTACTCACTAGGACACTACGCAGGTGTACTTCCCCTGCATTGATAGTACAGCAATGGTTCTAGAGAACAGTAGTACCCTCCACTTCCAACTGTAGCTCCTTGGCCCTGAGATTGAAGAGTTCAAAACTGGTGCAGTATACAAGACTAGACTAGAAGTACAGTACTCCCTCCTTTCCGGTTTATAGGGCTCATCTAAAATTTTTAGTTTTTCCATTTTATAAGGCTCAACTTGGTTGTTTCCCATCACATGTTCAGATTCCAAGGTGCATTAAATCATTGCATGCAAGTATTAAGAGAAAATTGACCAATGAATGTAATTTATGCATGCATGCATTGCAATTAATGCATTGGTAAACATACTTTTTTGAGGAAAACAAGAGCATTAATTGGGTGCTTTTTTGAGGAGTAGTTGAGAAAAGTAGTACTCGTACTGCTACAGTACGAGTACGTACTCCTCTGCCACATAATGTACGATGTTTTTTGACACTAGTTGGTGTGTACAAAAAATGGCAAAAACATACCCAAAGTTTCTTAATCCACGCCAAAAACAACTACCTAGTGCCAAAATTTTCTTACTAGTGCTATTATTTACAGTATAATGCAATCCCATAATGTTCCATATTGCTAGTACTAGTACTCCATGGTACCAAAAACTACTACCTAGTGCCAAAAATTTCTTACTAGTGCTATTATTTAGAGTAGTAAATAATAGCCTCACCCCTTCGCTGAGGAACGATCTACAGTTGGAAGGGACGAGGCCCTGCGGTTACTAAGCTCTTATCTCCTCCTCGCCAGTTCCCCTCCCCTCGAAGAGAAGGCAGTTCGTCGCTGCTCCCATCGATTCTCCAGGCGGTTCTCCTCCTCGTCGGGGCTGGGAGACCTTGGATGACGATTCTCTGGGATAAATCGCACGCCGCTCCGACGTCCTCACCGCCACAAGACTCGGTGCTTCCTACACCAACTTTTTCAAGACACTGCTTAAACAGGCTTGGGAAAAGGCCGTGCTTGTTGGTCTTCCATGCGTCTCGAGGAGAAGGTTCTTCTATGGGACAATTCTTCGAACAGTCCACCGCTCCCTGGCCATGGTTGCACGTTGACTCCGCTAGAGTTGACAACGAGGAGAGGTAGTCGGATTTTGTCCGGTGAGCAGGTCAGTAATGAAGTTTGATCATGTTGTACTTAGTTATTCCATTTCCATCCTGTAATTTCTCCGCTGCCCACCGTCTTATATATAGGTCTGGGTCAGTGCCAACGAAGATTGGCTTGCATACCTCCGGCCGGATACCACCATGATTTTGCACAACATCCACAGCAGTGCTGCCGTTCCGGTAGACCCCTTCTCCACCATTGGGATCGGCCTTCAGGACTGACTGGGCAAGAATACGTATGATGATGCCTACATGAGATTGAAGAAGATAGCAATTGCGGACCCGCCGACAAAGTGACGCGGCTACGACAATTACTATCTCATGGCGGTGTTCGACATAAGGATTGCCATCAATGCAGGAGGCAGTAACGGCAGAGGCTGGCGCATGTTGGCGGTGGCAAATTTGTACCCCTACATGTTCGAAGACGCCGTGCGCCATCTAGGCTGCATCTTCGCGGTGACAAGCCAGGGGACTTATTTCATCTGGTTGACATCCTATGGTATGGGAGATTACAAACGGAATGCACAACTCATCATTTGCATCCCTAACGGTACTCCATTATTTTGCAGGGACCAGTCATCCCCCGATAAAAATAAGATCGCCGATCCTGGATGTGCATTTGCATCTGTGATTTGGTCTAACCCGGAACCTTGTAGCTGACTTTGGCATATTGGGATCAACTATCTTAGTAGTCGTTACCCATGGTACCACTAATGTGCAACATGGTCACATAATCTACCACGATCGGACCGTCACCGTCTACCCAGGTATTCCATTTTTTAACCCTCTCGCCTTCTCTTTCATTGTTGTACTAGTAGTATACTTTGTAGTACTAGTAGGAGTACTTTTACCTTGGAGGACGCGTATAGCTAGCTAGGCCCTTGAAGACTTGAACCCACTAGCTGCCACCATTTTTGTTTTTCCATGTCTTACTATCTCATCCATGTAGCCAAGAGTGGCTATATATAATAAGCTGGTTATTTTACTTCCTCTATACCGGAGTAGTACTATTTGCTGCATAGTATTACTGACCGCCACATTTGAGCACAACATTATTATGCATGGACCTTGACTATGTACGTCACCATGCGTCCAGATCTGGGATGCCGCGTGTACAAGATGAACGACGCCGAGTTCAACCCCCGTGATGCTACGTGGGTGCCGAGGAACACTCTTGGAGAGTACTCGCTTTTCATCGGGGACAGCTACCCCATTGTGAAGCGGATGCCACCTTCCGTGCACGACACGGAAGGCCTGCCGTTCATGAAGCATGGTTGTGTCTTCAGTGCGCACCGCCGGATGAATGACATGCTGGGACACGCTATCCCTGATTTATGCCGCTTCAGCTTGGATGAGTCTCCATCGTGTGGAACCGGACTAGAAAGCTGCGAGAATGATTCCCGTTGCCCACTGCTATGGTTCGTGCCATCCATGAAGAACACCTGGGACTGGAACCTGGAGGAGGACAGGTAGCCCATCTATAACGTGTATGTGGAGTACGGTAATTGTGAACGGTAGCGCTGTGAATATATGTAGACAAGTAATGCACAAATTTATCACATGAGTTGGAGATGAACTTGTGTGGCATACTTGCATTTGTCCTTTAGAATTTATTACTAGTAAATGTGTTATGTCTATGTGCAACTTGTGTGGTTGTTGCACGGGCTCCAACACGCTCTTTGAGAAAAAAAAAGGTGGCACAGCTTTGGATATATGTGACGTGGCGGCATCATACAGTAGCATCGTTCGCTATAGTTGTACTAGTACACTCCTACTAGGACGACAACTCCTATAGAACCTTGTGCTTGGATCTTTGCCTCTTCGGGAGGTTCAATAGTTTGTACTCGTGTGAACCTTACACTTGGCTCTTCGCCTCTTCGGAAGGTCCCACAATGATGATACTACAGTACAATATGCTTCTGGCAATCTGACACCGATTGAACTGCTGCACGTCCACCGCGAGGGCGAGGGGGAGGGGGAGGGAGAGGGCGCTGTAGTCAGAACCCTCTCCTCGTCCTGCAACCACCGCGCGCGTGGGCGAGGGAGAGGCGTAGTAAGAAAGCTTCTCCTCATTCGGCGAGTTGATGGGACACATCAAAGCAGTACTAGTACTAGTAGTAGTAGTAGTAGTCCATACTGCATCCTTTCTGATTAATATGGCTTAATTTGAAATGAGAAAAATACACTGGCGGTCAACGTATGTAACAGTACGCTCTTTACGGTCACTATATATAGTTTTGCGGCGATTATGCGATCACTAGCTCATCGTAGAGCACCATATTGCACCCTACTGACCGGCCACATAGTCGACGTGGCACTTTGTTGACTGGTTAAATTGTCAGCTGGTTTCTGGGTCCCACCTGTCAGTCGGCAGAGCAAAGAAATCAGTTAAACAAAACTTTACGCAGGCGCGACACGAGTCCAACCCTTGCGCGCGAACCGCCCTGGTTGTGTATGTGAGTGCATGCACGTGTCCTCCCTCGGTCTTCAAACAAAGAGTGTACTACATGATGTACATCTACACTTCCAATGCATTTAGCCTTTAATCTACTAAATCGATATTGATTGACTAATGCACCAACTTGTTATGTAGGTATAGGCTACATGTCTATCCTTAATTACAGCATGCAACGGCCTTCATTTAATCTTCTTATCTCAATGGTCGCATGCACACATGTCTGCTACTTTTGGGCGTTAATTATGCCCTGGTCAATGTGTAAATCTCTAAATGTACAGTCTTTCACAGACGTAAGGAGGAGGTTGAGCACTTGAGCGTGAGCGTGTGTGTTGCGGTGTGTGCTGTGTGCCGCATGGGTGCGTGAGTGTTGCGTGCGTCCATGTGTACGTGTGAGTGTTGCATGTTGCATGCATGCATGCATGCATGCATGGGGCTTACTCCCTCCCATTAACATGTTCATATTTCAAGCTTCCTCTGTTCCCTCCATATGGTGATACTCCCTCTGTTCCCAAATATAGTACAAAGTTGAGTCATCTATTTTGGAACGGAGGGAGTAGTACAGAGTAAAAGCCTCCCTCTGTTCTCAAATACGGAGTATTTGTCTTTCTATAGATTTCAACAAGTGACTAGGTACGGAGCAAAATGAGTGAAGTGAGCGTAGAGGCATAGGGATACTGTAGAAAGGAAGTCCTCGCGATCCATTTATTCCCCATCTCGGTCAGAGAGAACTATTCAACTAGTCTTCGCAGTGAAGTGACAATACACGCTGCAGCAGATGGGACATGTAATTAATAAGCTGAACCAGCATGTTGCTGTTACTAAATCAGCATTACCCAGTACGGCCATCATGTTTGCCAGTAGAGCACGCTTCCGCAAATACGCCTACGCACCTCTGTCCTCCATTAACTGACATATGGGCCCTGTTGTGGTAGACCCACATGTCATCGGTGTAACTATTTACACTCCGAAGGACGGTATATCCTGGTAGTAGTACTAGTAGAATTGAGATTGAATGCACTTTCTTCCCCGTCTTCCACTCTTCTTCCTCCTCTCTTCCACATCGTCGACCGCACACCATTTACCCCTGCTCATTCCTCGCCCGCCCGCGCCATCTACCTTGGTAGCTCGCGCGTACCATATCCCCCCGCTCACTACTCGGCCACACGAGAAGAAGCTTCTTTGCTCGCCTGCCCGAATCCACTTCCCCGCTGGCTCGCAGGCACCGAAAACCGCAATGGCAGAACCGACTGACACGCAGAGCCGCGATTGGAATTCCCTCCCCGATGTTCTCTTGGAGCAGATCTGTAGTCGTATGGACCTACTCAGCACCGTCCGTCTGGCCGCATGCTCGGTGTCTTTGTACCGTCTACTCGTCTACAACCGGCCGGCTCTTTTCAAGACGCCCTGCTTGCTGATGCCCGATCTCGCAGGTGGCCCAGACACCGACTTGACGATCCTACGGAGGATGCCGTGGTGCCCCTCAACATGCTACCACTACCCGTCCACCTGCCCTTCATGTGCGGCCACTACTGGGCGGGCATTAGGGCCAACTGGGTCGTCCTCATCCACCAATCTGGTAGTCCATGGTGTCTCATGGATATCTACACCCAGCGAGAGATCACCCTTCCATCTTTGGATACCGCCGCCATCGAGCCTCGCGGCCCGCCGGACACTCCTGCCTACTACGCACGAGACGCGTCAAGCTTTTGGCTCGACCTCTGTTTGCAGAAAGTTGTAATCTGCGAAGTGCCCACACCATCAGAGGACTACATGGATTACAAGCTCATTGCCTTGTTCAACAAGGGATTAGTCTATCTAGAATCCGGTCGCCATACATGGTTATGGCTCATCATCAATCTTGTTGAGGAAACATTTCTGTCTGATGCTATAGTGCACGATGGCATCGTTTACGCCGTCGACGCACAAATTGGCTACCTATACTGGTGGAATCTATCGTCGTGTAATTTTTCTATCTCATCTCATCTTTACCTTATGAATACGACTGCCTGTTCATTTGTTACAAATTTAGATTGCATAGCATGTCTATAACCACATCATTGCTATATGTTCCTCTCACTTCCTAGATTTTTATGACCACACATGTTATTGTTAGTGTTGATATGAGAACAATTGGCATCTAATGATTGTTAGAATACATATTATGAGCATAACATCATGATTGCTATATGTTACTCTCGTTTACAACATTTTTATAACAACGCATGTTATTGCTTAGAGTTGATATGAGAACAGTAGTAGTAAGTGCTATGGTAGAATATGAGTAGGCGCAGTCATAGTTGTTTTCCTCTCATTGTTACATGATGTTTGAACCATGACATATTGCTAGAATATGAAATCCATTGGCTTTTTTTAACTTGGGGTATGATTATGACCACAACATTGCAATTCTCTCACATCCTCTCACATGATGTTTGAACCATGACATATTGCTAGAATATGAAATCCATTGAAATCTCATTCGTCACTATTATAATAATCTTAATTCCACACATACTCTGAACATGATTGTTTATTTTTGTCCTTTTGGTGTCCAATTTGAATTGTTGCAGCATATGCAAATGCGCTGGCCTTCATGATTCCAGGACCTGGAATCATACCAGCCGATGGGTGGTGGTTTATCGCTCGTTCAGCTGACGGCGGTCATTTGATGCTCATTCGCACGTACCAAATTGACCAAACCATTACATCAAACCACATGCAGTACAATGCGTGCGGTGTTCGTGACATTGATGGCTATGGTTGCTTCGTGTTCGAGAAAGATCCCAGCTCCGCTGGGCCAGGCGTATTCAATTGGAGGCGGGTTTACAGCCTCGGCAACCACTCCTTGTTCCTCGGAATCAATTATCCGATCATCCAACCAATCATCGATCGTATCACCGGTGATGATTACTGTGCTATGCAACTTCCATTCGCGAGGGGGGGGGCTGTGTTTACACATCATACCATGTGTTTCATGAATCACCATATCCAGAGATGCGTCGACACAGCTTGTTGCCAGATAATCTTCAGTGTGTGAAAGGCATCAAGCTTCCATGCGATGGATGGCTTTTGCAAACCCGACATGCGGCGATGTGGTTCATGCCAACAGCAAATATGCACAACTTGATTCGTGCTGATATCTAGACCGAGCCATGTATTCTGCTGCTGTAGCACGACCCTCTTTTGTTGCATATTATGTACTGTTGTTAGTTTGAAGCACTCCTCTGGTTTGAAGGATAGATACCTTCCTGGGATCAAGTGCATCCTAACTCACCTGCGTAGGATGTACTAACAATGATGATGGAGATGCATATATATATATATATATATATATATATATATATATATATATATATATATATAAAGTAACACTATTCTGATCCTGGGATCAGAATAGTTATTTGGATCACAGCGCCCTCGATATAGGGCCGATCGACTTGTTCCTGAGATCTAAAATCAAAAAACCGAACCCCACCTCCCACTCTTCCACCTCTCAGCCCCCATCCCGACCCACATCCCCACGACGCGGCCTCCTCCCCCGCGGCCGGCGCGGCAGCTCCCCTCCTCCCCAGCGGCAGCGCGGCCCCCTCCCCTCCTCCCCAACGGCGGCGTGGCCCCTCCCCTCCTCCCCAACGGCGACGCGGCCAGCTCCCCTTCTCCCCAACGGCGGCACGGCCACCTCCCCTCCTCCCAAACGGCGGCGCGGCCCCCTTCCCTCCTCCCCAATGGCGGCGTGGCCTCCTCCCCTCCTCCCCAACAGCGGTGCGGCCTCCTCTCCTCCTCCCCAACGGCGGTGCGGCCCCGGAACCCCCGCATGCTTTCACCGATCTGCCCTGGTCCCCGAGCGCCATCGCCGGTCGCCGGATCCCACGAGCAGCCACCGCCTTCCTGGCCGGTGAGTACGAAGATGCCGGCGTCGAGGTGGCAGCCGAAGTCGAGCCATGTGAGGTCCCACCACGTGAGGCAGCGGCGCATCTCGTTCTCGCTCCGGTGCCACATCGCGCCGAGCTCCAAGGCTTCGCGTGGAGTGGCCGGTGAGGAGGCGGCCCCTGAGCCGCGCGGGCGTCGTAGCCAGCGCGCCCCAGCTAGCGAACGACGGCTCCAGGAAGAAGTCATCCTTGCCCCGCCGCCAGTAGCTCCTCGTCGTGGCCGCTGGCTTCTCTTGTGGCGCTAACACAGGCTCCATGGCCTGGAGCTTTGGGTCAGAGCATGGCTTCACTCTGTTTGTCCGCGCACAGGTGCATGACAAGTTATTCTGAATCATCGTGTCCGAAGGTGAAGTGACTGCATAATGCAGACAGAACAAACCCGTTGTCTTCTTCCTTTGGCCGCCAACTCGCCATCGTTGTGGACTCCCTGTCCGTCAATCCTATCTTTATCATGCACCAGAAATCACATACCAAGCACGACTTTGTTTTTGTTGGAAAACCAAGCACGAATCTTGCTCTGACGATATTTGCTACAAAACAAAGGGATAGCGGAGGTGAACTCTGGGAATAAAAGTTGCACTCTTTCGTATTTGTTCTGCAACTTCTGTTACTTGGCAAAAAAAGTTGATGAAGTTCCTATATTATTGTCGTTGAAAAATATCATAAAAAAGAGGACAGACGAGTCCCCCAAAAATCGGGGGCATTCGTCAAAAACTAGAAGTTCATGAAAGAAACTTGGGGGTCGTTAATAATATCTTAGTTGATATGACAACCCTTTCAGGTTCAAATATTAGAAACCATGAAGTTCAACAAAAAACAATAATCATAGAGTTCAAAACAGAAGAAGCAAAAATTTCATGTTCAAAACATTGTACAACATGCTCTGGGGGAACGTCATCTTCTAACATAAAAACATGGGTCTAAAAACATCCTGTTGTACAACTTTTCGTTCGTTATTATTTCCTCAACTTCAGCCGTATTTACGGATGCAAAAAAGTAATGTTAACTCTCAAAGTTCATATATAATAAATTAGAGAGTTCGACAAAAACTTGAAAAAAGAGACACATATGTTTATACAAAAAAGGCGAGAAGTTCAAGGTGAAAACAACGAGAAGTTCAACTACTACAAAGAATGCATTTCAGGTAATAATAAAAGTATAGAAAACTAAAAACTTAAAAGGTTTGTTTCAAGAAGTTCACGTGCTTTGTCCGAGGAAGTTCAAAAATTCTTGCGAGATATGTTCACCTTGTATTTCCATGTTCGAAAACAAAAAAGATTGTTTTTTTGCATTTTAAAATAATTCTATCAATCAACAAAGAAGTTCAGTTATTATTTGGGAGCAATTTGATTTCAAAGAGAAAATAAAAAATTCAAATTATAAATATTAAGAAAAATAAAACCAGGAAGTCCATATTAAAAAGATCGAGAAGTTCGATGACTATAGAAAGCTCAGATTTTCCTCGTTATTAAAGAGTGGAAACAAGAAGTTCAACTTTTAAAAATAGAGTGCTTCAAAATTCATAAAAATATTAATAAATAAAATCAGGAAGTCCATATTAAAAAAGATGAAGAAGTTCTATGACTATAGAAAACTCAGATTTTCCTCGTTATTAAAGATTGGAAACAAGAAGTTTAAAAATAAAAACAAGAAGTTCAACTTTTAAAAATAGAGCGCGTCGAAATTCATAAAAAGGATTAAGAAATTCAGATAAATATTTATAAAAAACTTAGATATGTTCACGTAACCGAGAGAAGTTCGATTGATAACTGCTAGAAGTTCACGTACTACACGGTGTGCATTTTGTATTAAAAAAGAGTAAAAAAAAGTAAAGACTAAAAGTTTTGTTGTTATAAGTGCAACTCCTCGGTCAAAGAAAGTTAAAAAAATATTGTGAGAGGGGTTTGTATAAAAGGAGTATCATTTGTGTAACACTAACGAATGGATGAGAAAATTTCAAACGAAAATACGTCACAGAAGTTCAACGTGAAAACAACATGAAGTTCAACTACTACGCTGAATGAATTTCAGATGAAAAACTTTTAAAATTGTCGCGAGTATGAAAAAACGATCAACACGGGAAAGTTCTGTGCTTACAGCAGCTTTCCACCGGTATATCACTTGTTCAATTCCAGTGAGTGCATGGAGAGCTACGAAAAGTGGATGGAGACCTACGAGCAAAAAAATCACGTGAAAAACAGAGTGAAGTTCAGGTACACGCGCCGAGAAGTCCAGGTTCTTCATGCGGTGCATTTTCGAAGAATCTATTTCGCGATAAAGGCAGAACGCATGATCCCGCCATTTTCGAAATTACTTGAAAACGGCTAGGAATCAGAGAAAACCATCAACATGAAAAAGTTTCGCATTTTCCGTAGATTTTCAGCGGTATATTATTTGCCCCATTCCGATAAAGTTTGTAGAAATTACGGCAAAAATACGTTTTTAACTATTTTCAAAACTGACATAAAACCGTAATGAATGAGGAGAAACAATATATACAAAAACGTCGCATTTCTTCAAGCTTTCCAACGCCATATCATTTGCTGCATTTGGACGTACGGCTAAAAAATTAGCTCAAAAATACGAACTCGGTGGAACTTGTACCATTTTCTAAATTACTTTTAAACCATTCAAAATTAGTAAAAACTTTTGACATAAAAAAGTAGCGCATTTTCATAAGCTTTCCAACGCCATATTATTTGCCTCAATTGGATTAGCCGTTTAGAAATGGCGTAAAAAATACAAACTTGGGTGTTCGGTTTACGAAATTTTACGATTTTCCAAATTACTCTTTAACCGTAGGGAATTAGAGAAAACTTTCAACATGTGGAAGGAGCGGTTTTGCAGCAGCTTTCCAACGCCATATTATTTGCCTCATTCCGATAAACGGTTTAAAATGCGATCGAAAATACGATTCACATTTTTTGTATGAAGAAAAAACGGTTTTCAAAACTACTCTTAAACCGCTTACATTTTGCCAAAATTTTAACTTGGGTGATGATACTGATGTCCATAGCTATCCAACGGTATATCGCAAGCCCCATTTAGACACATTTTAGCTGAAGATCAACCTAGTACTCGGGGAAGGTCAGGCGCGTTACTCGGGAAGTTCATGTTGTGATCAGAATATTATTCTGATCCCGTGATCAGAATTGTGTTTATATATATATAGTGTTACTATTCATCACCCAGGGTGCAGAATATGTTATTCTTCACCCGAGGTAATCTTACAATCATTTCATAATTAAATTACGTTTAGAATTCAAATAGTTACATTCGTATTGATTCACTATGTAAAATTTGGCATAAGAAAATAAAAATATAGGTCATAAGACAAGAAAATTTGCAGTTTATGTGTATTTAACACTATATTTTTATGTTTGTAATTTTACGTAACATAAATATTTTTTACGGCGATTATATATTTTATTACGGTGTCTTTTTACGTCGGAAATAAGACAAAACTTACGGAATGTAAAATTACAGTTCATTGATGGTAAAATAAAGGGGGTGAAGAATAACTATTCCTCACCCAGGGTGACGAATACTCAATCCCTATATATATATATATATATATATATATATATATCAGTTAGGCTTTAAGTGCGTACTTGTTAGTTAAACCTATGTATAAATTGTGACACTACATACGACTAGTAAGTAGTACAGTAGCAATACTAGTATACGTCGGTCAAATTATTCATCATGTCCACACATTGAATTGACGTGACAACACGCTGAGCGTGAGGTGACACAAGAATCCCGGCGGCGTGTTCGGGTATTCTGGAATTACCGATGCAAGTCGAAAAAGGACTGGCCCAACCTGAGAAACTTGAGGCCAAAGTGAGTGCTGATAGCGCGAGATTTCAGTCTCTCATTGATTTGTTCATACCAACCATCGACAGCGAGCACGACATATGTTACACCCAACCTGAGAAACTTCCAGGAAAGACACCGATCGGCCATCTACTTGCACAAACATTTTCCATTGTTTATAGCTCTATTTTTCTTTTTACACGCAGACCTGGTGAAGCAATTACAATTTGACAGTTAATAAAAAGTGAAACAAGTGACTGCAACATGCCAAAGATGTTATGAAAATGCCAACTAGGTACACTAAAACCTGTATTCCACAATACTGCAGGTATCACACTGAGTGGCCTAAAGAAGCATTTCTTCCAACGCAATTCCAGGGCATTCAAAAGGGGCGCGTGGATGCGTCGCAAGATACAATCGGAGTGCGGCATGCACGTGATGTGGCACAAGACTGGCAATACCTTGCCGGTGATGGTCAATAGCCGGCAGACGGGCAGCAAAAAAGGTTCTGGTGCTGCACACCAACAAGAACATCGACCAGCAGAGGACCAACTGGGTGATGCACCAGTACCACCTCGGGGACCTGGAGCAAGAGAAGTAGCGGGAGCTGGTCCTCTGCAAGATTTTCTACCAGAGGAACACTAGGGCCAGGAGTAAAAAGATAATAAGTTAGTTTGGTATTGGTAGTTGTACTACCTTGTCGTCCGCAAGTTGGTATTGTTGTTAACGATCTTTTGGTATGAACTTGCATTTGCTTCCAACCATCATGCCGAGGGTCAACGTGGATATAAAGTTGAATCATTTTTTTCGAAACGAATTTTCAGGCACCTGATTTTTATTTGATGGGTAGTATAAGCACCCGCCGTTTGAATTCCTAGTTCTCCAATTTTTTCGAAACAAGTGCATGCACTTATTATCACGATAAAAAAATATCCGTGCTGCATCCCAGTTATCAGTCTGTACTTGCAGAATTTTCTCGTTTATTGATCACGTATATTGTTTTTTCAGGTCGAGCAAGTTTCAACTGGGTTGTAGATTGCCAGAGTTGTTTTGTTTTTAACAGGCCCAGCCCATGACGACAATGGGGCACAAAGATCCAGCAGGTATCTACTGGCCTCTGGCCCGCCAGCGTTAGTTATATTTTGTCTTACAACAGCCGCAGACAGTTTTTTTTACTGAATCAAACACACAGCACAGTTCTATTTTCCTCTTGAAACGCATGTCCTACATCCGTTTCCTAAGCTATACCTATAGTTTTACTAGCTCGTATACACGTATCATTATATTGAAAACACATAAAATTCCCTTTTCATATTTACATCCTTATTTTTGTTGTTTTTCCCACCCAGCGCTGATTTTTTTACCACTGGTTTTCCCTTAAACCAACTAAATTTGTCCCACATCTTATTTTCTTACAAAAACAAAACGATTTTTTTGGCAAATCAATAAGTTCTTAAAAAATGTTTATCATGTCGGGATTACAACAGTTCGGACTCCACCGAAATATGCAAAATAAGGTTGGACTTTTTGACCGTGGTCCTAGGTAGAAAATGGGCTGTAATAAATTACTTAAGAATTAGCAAATGGGCTGCAAATTATAAAAAATAGCAAATGGGCTTTATGTTGTCTGCCATAGATTTTGAGGCTGACTTGTGGGCCTACTAAGTTCATGCATACACAAGGTTTCTCAAAAAAGAAACTTAGTCAACAATCGACTCTACCAGCGTCAGACCGTTAGATGTCAATCTAATGGCAATCATGCTTCTTCAGTCTCTGATCCTCCTGCCCCAGCCGCCCAAACCAGCGCCGTCGGAACCGCCTGCTCCCGCCTCCCATGGCTGGCAGTGCTGCTGGGAAGGCCTCATGGGCCCATCATACTCGCATCCCTGGCCTGTCTATCCCTCTACTCACCCACACCTCCTGTTATTTTCCGGCGACGGCAGCCGAACCAGTCAATGCTCGTACTCTCCACCGTGTGGGCAGCCACTGCCGCGTCTTCCCCGGCTCCATGTCGTTCCCTTCGTAGGCCTCGCCGTCTTCCACCGCCCTGGTGCTCTCGGCGCGGCGTGGTCAACGATGTCCATCCAATGGTCGTAGTGCTTCTTCAACCTCTGGTCTTCTTGCCCCAGCCGCCCAAAGTAGCGCCGGTCGTGCCGCATGCTCCTGCCTCCCGTGGCCGGCTGTGCTGCCGCGGAGGCCTCACCGCCCCCTACTATTCCCACCGCTGGCCAGGCCCTGCGGCGACGGCAGCCTCACACCGTAGCCGAACCAGTGAACCATCATACTCCTCTCCGCCCAGGCTTTCACTGCCGCATCGTCCCCTTCCTAGGCCTCGCCGTCGTCCACCGCCGTGGTGCTCTCTGCGCGGCGTGGTCAACGTGGTCAAGGAACGACTTCCATCAGAAGAGTACTGTACGTGGAGAGGCTGACAGCTGGGTCCATGGTCACACCCCAGATTTTTTGTTATTTGCCAAGCAAGTCGCTTTGTCAGGCCTGTTGGGCTGCAAATCTTTCAAGACGAGGAGAGCTTTCATTCGGCTGGCCGAGAAAATGGCCCGTCAGTAATGAGAAATGGGCTGTACATTTTTAAAACACATCAAACCGGCAATTAGTTTCAAATATCTTTTTTTCATTTCGAGATTTTAGATTACATTAATTTTTATGCGTGGACAATTTGTTGGATTTTATATTGATATACATTTATTTTTAAATCAGTTTGAATGTGAGTCGAAATTTTGGGATTAAAAATAGTTCGGACCGCACCAAAATATGCAAAATTTCGTATAATTTTTTAACCGTGGCCACAATATGGGTTGTAGTGCTAACAAAAAGAATATGGGCTCCAAAAAAACCTTAATAATTAGCAAATGGGCTGTAAATTACTAGAAATAATGGCAGAAGGGTTGTATGCTGTTTCCCACAGATTTGAGGCTTTCCTAAAAAAAAGTTGACGCACAAGCAGTGACTGTTGGATGGCCATCCAACGGCCGTCGTGCTTCTTCAATCTCTGCTCTTCCTGCTCCAGCCGCTCAAACAGGTGCCGGCGGGACTGCCTGCTCCCTCCTCCCCGCTGCCAGCTCTGCTGCCGCGCAGGCCTCACCGCCCCACTGTACTCCCATCGCTGGCCTAGCCATCCCTCTACTCACCCACACCTGCTGTTATTCTTCGGCGACGGCAGACGAACCAGTAAACCCTCGTACAATGTACTCCCCTCCATGTGGGAAACAACTGTCGAGTCTTCCCTGCCTCCGTGTCGTTCCCTTCCTAGGCCTCGCCGTCGTCCACTGCCCTGGTGCTCTTGGCGCGGCCTGGTCAACGTGGTCAACGACTGACATGCATCTGAAGTGGACTTTAGGTGGAGAGGCCGACAGCTGGGTCCACGGCCGCACGCAAGGAAATGCCTCCTTATTACGCGCAAAATAATGATTCCTCCACCTGACATCTGGGACCCACCGAAAGGGCCTGTGTATTTCGCAAAAAAAAACGTTACTGCCGCTGACAGCTCGGACCCACTAGCTATATCTTCGCACGCAAGGAAGTGCCTCCTTATTACGCACAAAAAAATGAATACTCCCCCTGTTAGCTGGGACCCAGTATAGTGGCAGGCTGACTAGTGGGCCTACTAAGTTGACGGGGACGGAGGGCTTTGTTAACTTAGTCAATATGCACGATTCTAGCTCCAGTGACCTTACGATGTCCATCCAACGGCCGTAGTCCTTCTTCAACCTCTGGTCTTCTTGCTCCAGCCACCCAAACTAGTGCCGGTCGTGCCTCGTGCTCCTACCTCCCGTGGCCGGCTGCGATGCGGCGGAGGCCTCACCGCCCCCTACTACTCCCACCGCTGGCCAGGCCATCCCTCTACTCACCCACACCCCCTGTTATTCTGCGGCGACGGCAGCCTCACACCGCAGCCGAACCAGTGAACCCTCGTACTCCTCTCCGCGCGGGCTTCCATTGATGCGTCTTCCCCGTCTCCGCGCCGTCCCCTTCCTAGGCCTCGCCATCGTCCAGACCACTGCCCTGGTTCTCTCGGCGCGACGTGGTCAACATGGTCAATGACCGACTTTCATCGGAAGAGTATTATACATGGAGAGGCTGACAGCTGGGTCCAGGCGGCCGCAAGGAAGTGCCTCCTTATTACGCGCAAAATAATTATTCCTCCACCTTACAGCAGGGACCCATCGAACGGGCCACCTTATTTCGCGAAAAAATCATTTCCCCCCTGACTGCTCAGACCCACCAGACGGGCCAGCGTATTTCATGAAAAAAACATTCCCCCCGCTGTTAGCTCGGACCCAATGGAAGTGCCTCCTTATTACGCACACAAAAAATGAATACTTCCCCTGCTAGCTGGGACCCACCATGGTGGGAGGCTGAGTTGTGGGCCTACTAAGTTGACTGGGACGGGGGCCTTTGTCAACTTTAGTCAAAATGAACGATTCTAGCTCCACTGACCATACGATGTCCATCCAACGGCGGTAGTGCTTCTTCTACCTCTGGTCTGGCGTACCGCAAAACGGAGGAAACAGACCTCCTACGGTCAAAATGAGGGTCCTGTTGATCGGGAGGGGTGTGGCGTACCGCAAAATGGAGGAAACAGACTTGTGTTGGAGCGCTACGGTTGAAACGGGGGTCCTGTTCATCGAGAGGGGTGTGGCGTACCACAAAACGGGACTCCATGTGACACTGTTCATCTCCACCATCGACCCCCTCCAACCTCCACGAGCTACTGTTCATCCACCGTCGACCTCCTCCAGCCTCCATGGGCTCCTGTTCATCCAGCCTCCACCGCGCGCTACTCCACCGGCTACTGTTCAACCACCCCTCCATCGTCTGCTGTTCATCCAACCCTCCACACCACGTGGTCCTGTTCAGCCACCCCTCCACGGGCACCCCTCCACCGTCTACTATTCATCCTGCCCTCCACACCACTGGGTCCTGTTCATCCACCCCTCCACGGGCACCCCTCTACCGTCTACTGTTCATCCAGCCCTCCACCACACCATGGGGTCCTGTTCATCCAGAGGCAACGCCACCGCTCACTGTTCATCCAACCCCCCCCCCCCCCGCAATGCTCACCAAGGAATCGCTCGATCGGGTTCAGTTAACAGCCATCGATCGATCGCTCGGGTTCAGTAACGCGTAGCCTGCAGTGCAATCGCTCGGGTTCAGTTAGAGCCCAACGCCTCGCTCGGGTTCAGTTAGGGCCAACGCCTCGCACACATGCGCGTACCTGTACAAGAGAAACGTGCATCGCTCGCCCCCGACCTCCCACCGTAACCGGGAACTCCCCGAAATTTTCCTCCCCCTCGCTTCTACCACGGTTTTTCCATCATGGACGGCCCAAAGAATGTCATGCAGCTGCGTCTCCGGCCCGCCCAGGACGAAAAGCCCATTTTTTGTCATGATTTTTTGTCATAGAAGTAGGAGCCCACCACATCTATGATGATACTGGGTTTTGTCACAATTATCGTCATAGAAGTGTCATATGTATGATAGAAAAAAAAACTCGTTCGGCCCAAAATGTCACGGATGTGTCTTTTTTTGTAGTGTTGCCTTCTAGAGATCGAAGGGCTGGCCTACAACGAGACCTATCCGATGCAGGACTTCTTTGTCGTTCTTAAAGTCTACAGTAATGAATTTCACTCTTTTGTCCTTGAGGACGTTCTTAAAATCCTGGCACTCAACGTTGGCATGGCATATGTGGTAGACCAAGCAAATGTTATGTACGCAAACCTGGATCACGGGGGGCTTCTTCCTCTCTTCGTCCTTTAGATCCTTCTCTCGTCCCAGGACTGTGGTGTACTCAACATCTAGCCCAGCGACCCACTCATCCGTTGAACTATTGAACATGCGTAGGAAGCAAGCAAGCCATGCTTTCACCGTCTCGGATCCACGTGTGTAGATGACGATGAACTGATCACCGGTGATGGCTCTAACCTGGTACTCAGCGGTGACCATGGAGATTTGGGAGGCCATGGATTTTGGAGGAGGGTTAGGAGAAGTTGAACTGTTGTACCCCGCAAAAAAACAGGGAGCGAACTAATGTGGAAGGATGGGACGACTGGGAGCGAACTGTTGTAAGGTAGAAGACGGGGATGAGTAGGGCGTGCGAACGACGTGGGGTTGCTGGCTTGCCCGGTGGATAAACGGCAGCAAGCCCCCAAAGAGTTCTCGAGAACTATGCGGGACCCACTAGATGTCATGTCTACTAGACCCATATCGTAGGCCTCACGGTATAGATTTTGCCTATTTGCACGCCATGCCGGCGCGTGGATGTAACTTCACTTAATTCCGTCAAACGTCACGCCTCCCACGACCTTCGCCTCCCTCGTGCGGTCGCGCCCTTTGAGACTTCGACCGGCTATAAATGAGCAATTTTTTTGCCTTTTTTTAGACAAACAATTTGTTTGCCTACTCCGCATGCATGATACTCCCTCTGGTCCTTTTTACTCCCGTCAACCGTTTGCAAAGTGTTTGACCAAATTTATACTTTTTTGAGCACCACCTTATATTAATTAACCAGCCACACCACTACACTCATTCGGTACAATATTCACCACACAGGGCGGTATGTTATTTACAAGAATATCATCTAATCTATTGTCAAAGCTATACTTAGCGATTAAGTGTGCCACCTTATTGGCCGAACGGCTAATCTTTGACAATTGAAGATTGTTGATCAACTTCGAGATGCTCAATGCTTTCATCTTTAGGTCACGCATAGCAGACCTGTCATAGCCCCCCGATGCAAGAGACGCTACCACCAAAGCGCAATCAGTCTCTAAAATTACAGGATTATGAAGAGAAATACCTATGTAGAGACCGGCAATGCAAGCCCTAAGCTCTGCTTCCTCCACACTTTGATAGGCATCAATGAAATCCCACGACCAAATTTATACTAACAATATCAATATCTACAATACTGATTATAATGAGTATAAGAACTACGTTTTATAATGAGTGTAAAAATATTGATTTGACATTGTGAATGTTGACACATTTTTCTATAAGTCTGGTGAAAGTAGAGGTACATTGACTTCAGACAAAACTTAAATGCACAATGCAGACTAGTTCCTCCGTCCAGGTGCGTGCCATGTCCTATCTTGTCATCACAACAAGGTTAGCTATTAGAGTACCACTACCTCCCTTCTAGTTTAAATGGCTCGATTCAAAATTTCCCCTACTCTTAGCAAGATAGTAGAGGCGGTGGAATAGTTTTTGAAGTCTGCAGAAGTACTCAACTAGTGCTGTCATTCTTCACAAAAAAATGTGTTTACCAATGCATGCATGAACACTAGTTACTCTAACCCCCCTCTCTTCTTTAATTTTTTACCACATCATCATGTTTGCTATTCCCGTGTGCATGATACCAGCTAAGATACCACCATTATGGCCAGCCTTAATCATTGCATGCAATAACTTAGTGCACCTTGAAATATGAAGATGTGTGGGGCATGTATGTTTTTAATGACTTGAGACTATACCTAGCCCGGCATGCAAGATGACTTATTATGCACCATTCCCCATACCTGCAGGAAGCCCGTTCGTCTCCAAATCTTTTTCTCTCCATGTGTGGAAACAATATGCCTGCCAAACTCTCCTTCTCCCTCCGGCGGTCCCACCACTCCACCCAGTGTGAAAAAATCTGCATGCATGACTCAGTCCATATCTTACGTAGGTGTGCCATTGCTCACTATAAATATTGCGCCTCCCACGACATCGCTATCTCCTCCCCCTCACGTTCCGTTCATCGCTATCTCCTCCCCCTCCCTCTCACGTCGACCACCATGGCATCGCCCCTCCCAAGCCCTACTAGGAGCCCCTTGTTGCATCGCGCGGACAGTCACGTGTCGCCGTTCCATTCCTCGCCGCCACTAGTTGAGGAGGACACGTCGGTATTCCGCTCCTCGCCGCTACGCGACGCGTCGCCGTTCCGTTCCTCGCCACCACTAGTTGAGGAGGACGCATCGGCGTTCCGCTCCTCGCCGCGACGCATCGAGGTGGACGCGTCGGCATTCCCAATCTCACCAGCATGCGCGCTGGAGGACGCGTTGGCTCCCCGCTACAAGGAGAACGTCGCGCCGCCCGTCGAGCCTCCCAGCCTTGAGGAGCTTTGGAAAGAAATGGATGTCGCCTTGTGGGAGGCTTTGCCTCCATCAGAGCACGCCAAAATAGAGGTGGAGAGGAAGGCCGAGGAAGAGAAGCACACCACGGAACAAGCTGCCTGGGAGGCCTATGTCGCGTCCGAGAGAGTCAGGCAATTGGCTCTTTGGCAGAAGGACGTGAGGCTGATGGAGGACGCCCGTGCCAATGCCCTGAGTGCAGTCTGGCCCAAGCGCCTCATCTACGCTTGGCGGTATGTGGTCCGGGTGCACGCTTCCAGCGAGGAGGAGTACCCGTTGGCGCCGGATCACCACACCGGTGAGATCGCGCTTGCTCGCCGGCAAGCCGCCAATAAGCACCTCATGAGTTGCGAGGCTGAGGAAGAGGCGTTGTGTCGGTGTGCGGGGAAACGGCCGCGCACCAGGGCACTCGTGGCGCTTCGCAAGCGCTCCTGCGAGCGTCGTGGCTTTTAGGAGGAGTATAATTTTTGTTTCGTAAGCCGATCTCATTAGTTTTGGGACGCAAATGATAAATCCCGAACGTTCAGGAATTTTTAGCGTCCTTAATTAAGTATGTAAAAGGGAAAGTTTGGAAACCTTGTGTATTCGTATGCATTTGGCAAGTACGTGCATATAGCACAAACTTTACTATATACTATCACACTACACGTGTCTCTCGATATATGCTTGCAGACTGTGCTACTCCCTCCGTCCAGGTCAATAAGTCATCTTTGGTTGTGCACCGTGACCAAGAAGGAGGGAAGACTTATACACCTAGACGGAGGGGGTACTACTATTACTTATGTACGTGCAAATGCACATTTTCACATTACGATGCGGTTTTTGTAAAAGTAGAAAAACAGCACTAGTCAAGCTTGTGAAACGATTCAATGCAAAACAAATGCAAAAATGCTCGTTTGACTGTTTACTTTTAGCTTCCTTCTCTGTGGTTATTTCTCTGTCGTACTTTGTACGGAGTATCTCACTAGTTGGAAAGGCATGCAAATTCCCAAACCGCTTCCTACACCATGTATCGAATTTTTTGCCTAACAAGTTGTGACGTGCAATTGGAATTCCAACTTGAGTACTAATACTAGTAGGAGTACCAGGGGCCAGTTCCTTTAGGCTTCTAGATTAGTAATCCCATAACTACTACCTTTGTCCTGGTTTATTGGTCCCCATTGTAATCTGTGTCAAATTTTGATCATAAATTTAACTAATGAAATGTTAGTGCATGTCACATGCACTACTCCATCCGTCTAGGTGAGTAAGTCATCTTAGGCTGTGCACCGTGACCAAGGAGGAGGAGAAAACGAGAAACTTTAATGTTTATTTGCTAATTAATAGTATTGCATGCAATGAACTAACCACTGCATGTCGTGTTTCATTTCTGAAGTCATTAAAAGCATGCACACTCTTTATCTCTTATTGGTTGATATGTCAAGAAACAAGAAACGAGGTAGAAGTTAATGCACCGCGCCTAAGTGTTTTGGGATTATTTGGTTTTCGTAAGATGACTTACACACCTAGACGGAGGGATTACAATGGTGAGGAATAAACCAGTTAAATCTTTGGTCAAAATTTAGCACAAATTACAATGGTGAGGAATAAACCAGGATGGATTAGTAGTTTAGAAGCCCAAATAAATGAGTGAGGCGCCTTATTGTTACTCTCCACTGTGACTAGTCTTGTGGGAAAAGCCGGGGAAGCCGCCAAAAGAACTGGCCCTAGGAGTAGTAGCTAGGGATCGAGTGTGTGAGATGAACCGGAGAAAGTAAATGCAGAGAGATGAAATGCAAAAAAGAGGGAGGGATGTGATGGTTGCTTGTCCGTTTATTTTACGAGGCCACTTATTACTGGGAGTGGTTGGGTTTTGTGATATGATGGCTTTACTGCCGCGCCACGAGCGGGGTGAGAGGTGAGACTCCCGTGCAGCGCCGCCCTCTACACTTGTACTACATCGTTCATGGTTTATTAGTCCCCCATTGAATTTGACTGAAGATTTAACTGACAAAATGTTAGTGCATGTCAACAAAAACTATATCGTTGGATTCGTATTTGAACATAGTTTTGAATGATATAATTTTAGGTGACATGCATCAGCATTTATCGTACTATATATAATGTTAGTTCAATTTTTGGTCGTACTAATCTTTAGTAGTAAGGTGCCCGTGCGTTGCACCGAAGAGTGAAATGCATTGATCGGGGAGTTGTTTATTTTGAAAAAGGATGTGGGGGTCATCTCATGTGTAACGGGTATCAATAGGTTTCTTCGGATATTACTTCATCTCTAGAGCTCACAAACATCCGGGTGAAATAGATAAAAAGGTATCTTTTGCAAACAAAAGCGTTCAACTGTTCAACCTGCATCCAAAACTTGTGAAGAAATAACACTTAATGTGCTTTGCAAGAAATGATCTTTAAGAATTAGTTTTTGAGTATCGATTGTTATACATGTTGGCTATAGATGACATGGCACTTTCTTATAGTCAACAATTGGCTATACTATTAAGTAATATTAACCATGCCCTTATACACCTAGACGGAGGGATTAAATTAGGATGACTTGCAAGCGGGCAGAGGAGATGTAAGAAATGGTTCATCGTAAGTCTTTCACCAGTACTGTATTAAAAATTCATACATGGAAGATTCTAGACTAAACCATAAACGGATACACTTTTATTCATGCGTGATACTCCAATAGAGCAAGATCCTGCATGGAAGTCTCCACATGCTTAGACAGCGGATTACATTGAGCGAAGACTAATGATCAACATTTAACTTGATAATGCATATGTCCAGGTGAACCTCCTTGGAGTCCCCGTGCACCACGTCGGCGGGTAAAGGATGCCATGGGTTTTCCAAGTCCACATTGGCGGGAAAGTCCCAGCTCCCCAGAGTCCAAGTCTGTTCGATGAGGCCGGTGTTGCCGCTCACGCGACCCGGAGGGGTAGTAACACTAACCATGCACCTGTACATTGGCCTCGTGTCAGTGTCAGCGTCAGCGGCGTCGCCCCTGACGCACATTACAGAGACGGGGCGGCGGCCTGCGCGGGGTCTCGCCGGTGCCCACGATCAAGAGGAAGACGCTGTCGTCCTCCTCCGAGACTAGCAGGCAACGGTGATCCTCCAGCGACTCCGGCATGGTGAACAGGTAGCACGTCTCGTACTTGATGTTCTCCGCCAAGGGCCAGCAGTGACCGCTGCACGCATCCGTGAGGTGATGCACCATGTCCACCGGCGAGCCACAAAACGGCATCGGGCACTCATAGCAATGGACGAAGGGCTCCTTGGAGGCATCGACTAGGCCGTCCATGAAACGGGAGTGGCTGTAGGGGACGTTGCGCCAGTTGAATATATGAGCAAGTTACTACGAGATTTAATCCAAATATGCACAAAATAAATCATGACGGCTATAACAGAGATGAAACTAATCATGTGGACTAGCCTAGTAGTAGGATACAGAGTAGAAACATGAATTCTACCACGATTTCGAACAGGATGGACAGAAACACATACGGTGCAACGGGAGCAGCACCGTTGGCGTTGTTGTCTCCCATGTCCAAACACCACGTAGACACGGTCTTTGAGCACGGTTCGTGGTCGTTCCACGCTCGGGCATTGAAGTTTGTAACTATTTTAGATTAGAATATACTACTCCTCCGGTGCTAGTAGTAGAGCAGAGTCCTACTCTACTACTCTACTCAAGCAAGTTAGGGCATAGCACTGTAGGGAGTACCAGTACTGTGATCACTCAAGCAAGTTGTCTGGCATCGACATAACCCTACGCTGCTGGTATGTGTCTCGTAAGTCAAGCGGCGTGTTGTAGTCATCATCACCCGTCCAATTCCCGCATCACATATTCGCTTCTCCATCTTTGTCCACACATAATCTCGTCCAATCTTCCATCCCCGCTAAGACGCCTCCCCCCCTCGTCTGAAACCCAAGCACTAACAATGGCAGAACCGAGCAGCGTCCGTCGAAAGAGTGGCTGGAATTCGCTCCCCATAGAGGTAATCAAGATCATTGTTTCGCGTGTGGACAATCTCAGTACCATGCCGCTCGCCGCGTGCTCGTCGGGGCTGTACCGTTTACTCAAAGCCCTCAGGCGGAGCTTTTTAAGCCAGCTCCTTGTTTGCTGATGCCGCCTGATCTTTAGAAACGGTGTGTCACGCAGCATAATGATCGTAGGGTGGCGAGCATCAACCCCCTTGACTGCGATCCGATCCCCGTCAGCCTCAACTACATTAACGGTATGTACTGGGTCGGCATGAACACGTCTTGGATGGTGCTCGTCGACGGTCGCGGCAGCTGGATGCTCGTGGAGGTCTACACCCGGCGATTGATCCCCCTTCCTTCGATTAACACTGCATTGCTTTGGCACCGTGGCCCAGAATACTTGGAATCTTACAGTAGCCAACATGATACCAAGTTTGATTTGCTCAAGGTTGTAATCTGCCAAGTGCCCACAAAATCTGCGAATTATAAAGACTTCAGGCTAATTGCGTTCTTCAACCGCAGTCACGCCTATCTGACAGGTCACTGCGGTAAGTGGATAAATCTGCACGTCCATCGCAGGATCATACATCCTCCATGGTTCTCTGATGCCATTGAACACAAGGGTTTCATTTATGCTGTCGACTCCTTCTATGGCTGGACGTATTGCTAGCCTACTCCAGTCATCGCTACAAATGGTCGTTACAGCAGTATGTTACTTTCCTATGATATCATGATGGCTTGCTTATATTACTGTCAACATTTGCTGAAAAAATATTCATGCTCATAACATGTTGTTCTTAAGATTGACTAAATCAAGAGCCCTTTTTTATTTGACTCCAACTTGATATGATGTTGTATGCCGCCCGGTGTCCCTACCCTTCCTAATCCCAGAACCTTTCAAAGAAAAGCGGCATGGCAGTTGCAGGTGGTTCCTGGCTCGATCAGACGACGGCGAAAGATTGATGATCGTTCGCACGTACCGGACGTGTTGTTTCGCGGAATACAATCACAGTCACTGCAAGGGCTTTGAGCAGGATCCCAGCTTCTCTGGGCCTTCAGGAATTTTTGACTGGAGGCTGGTAAGTAGCCTTGGTACACGCTCTCGGTTTGTCGGACTAGATTATCTGGTTAACCAGGAGATAACCGACGGCAAGGATCATGATGGCAGCGCGGTTTCGTTCATCAGGCAAAACTGTGTGTACACAGCGTACCATGCATCTCTGCATGCACCATACCCTGATATGTGCCGCCACCCTCTGCAGCCCAAAGTAGGATTGAGGGTCGCAAGTATCAGACTTCGACCTGCTGGCTGGAGTTTCCCCCGTCAGGCACCCGTCTGGTTCAAGCAGTCAGCCAATCTCCACAGCTTAATAAAAAGTAACGTCTAACTGAGCCAGTTAGTTAGATGCGTACACTTGGTGTTGTAGGATCTTTATTTAGTTTGATGCATACACTTGTTCATTTTGGTAGCCCTTTTGTAATGATGGCTGATGTTTGGTTTGGAAGACAGAGCTGCGTCTTCACTCTTCTGGCCTGCTTACTGCTTCTGTTGCACCCCCAGCCCTGGTTGCTACTGCTGCTGTTTTCAATGTACAATCAGTAGTATATTTCGTCTGTTGGTTGAATAAATGTGTTGTTAGAACGATAAACACAATGTTTTGTAAGTCGTTTCACGGTTCGATCCTTTAGTGCCCCGTACCGTACGTAGCGCATACTATTTTTCATACGGAACACATTTTCCACTTGTTGATAACATCCAGCCCACTGATGAAGGCCCAATAGAGAAGCCCATAATTGACTGGAAGGGAGGCTCTCACATGAATCCGGCCCAGGTACATGCTCATGGTCCCCTAAACATAAATAAGTAAATAAATAAATAAATAAATAAATAAATAAAGCTAAATGCTCATGCACCAGTTCTTTGGGAAAATAGGTAGCCCAGTATTTCTTTTTGAAGAATACCCAAGCTAGGCCTATTTGTTTTCTCCGAATTACTGGGCTGCAAATCTTTCAAGACGAGGAGGGATGCATTCCGGCCTGGCTTAAGAGTATGGTCAATGTCTGTTAAAAGTAATATCAAAAGGGGTTGAAAATTCCAAAAAAAATATAGCAAATGGGATATAAGTTTCTTTTTTTGTTTTTGATCTTCACTAATATCTTGTATTTCATTGGATTTAACATGACATAGTACTAATTTATTTTTAAATTTGTTTTAGTATGGCTATTAATTTTTGGATTAAGAATATTTCGTTCCCCAGCAAAAATTTGCGAATTTTCAAAATTTCCCACATATTTAGTTAACTTTTTGACCCTGGTACTGACCAGAAAATGGCCAGCAATTCTAAAAATGGAAAACGGGCTGCAATAAATTCCATAAGAATTAAAAAATGAGTAAAAATTATAAAATAATAGTAAATGGGCTGTACACGCCATAGATTTCGAGGAAGACTTGTTTACGCAAGGCTTTGTCAGTGAACACACGATTCTAGCAGCAGTGACTGTTGAATGTCCATCCAACGGCCGACGTGCTTCTTCAATCTCTGATCTTCCTACTCCAGCCGCCTAAACTAGCACCGGCGGGACTGCCTTCTCCCTCCTCTTGTGGCCCGCTGTGATGCCGCGCAGGCTTCCCCGGCCCACCCTACTCCCTCCGCTGGCCTGGCCGCACGCAATCAACTGCCTCCTTATTACGCGAAAAAATTGATTCCTCCCACTGACATCTGGGGTGCACCGGTTGGGAGGATGACCTGTGGGCCTACTAAGTTGACGCGTACGCAGGGCTTGTCAACTTAGTCAACAAACGATTCTAGCAGCAGTAAACGTTGGATTTGAATCAAACGGTCCTGCTGCTTCTTCAATCGCTGCTCTTCTTGCACCAGCCGCCCAAACCAGCGCCGGGGAGACCGCCTGCTCCTGCCTCCAGTGGCCGGCTGTTCTGCCGTTGAGGCCTCATCACCCCCTACTACTCCCACCGCTAGCTAGGCCCTGCGGCGATGGCAGCCTCACACCGCAGCCGAACCAGTGAACCCTCGTACTCCTCTCTGCGTGGTCGTCCACTGTCGTGTCTTCCCTGGCTCCGCGTCGTCCCCTTCCTAGGCCTCACCGTCGTCCACCGCCTTGGTGCTCTCGGCGCGCGTGGTGAACGTGGTCAACGACATTCCATCGGAAGAGTACTATATGTGGAGAGGCTGACAGCTGGGTCCATGGCCACAGCCTAGTTTTTTTGTGATTTGCCAAGTAAGTCGCTTTGTCAAGCCTGTTGGGCTGCAAATCTTGCAAGACAAGGAGAGCTTTCATTCGGCTGGCCAAGAAAATGGCCCATCAGTAATGAGAAATGGGCTGTATATTTTTAAAACACATCAAACCGGCAATTAGTTTCAAATATCTCTTTTTTATTTCGAGATTTTAAATTACATTAATTTTTATGCGTGGAGAATTTGTTGGATTTTATATTGATATACATTTATTTTTGAAATCAGTTTGAATTTGAGTCGAAATTTCGGGATTAAAAACAGTTCGGACCTCACCGAAATATGCAAAATTTCGTATAATTTTTAACCGTGGCCACAATATGGGCTGTAATGCTAACAAAAAGAATATGGGCTCCAAAAAAACCCTTAATAATTAGCAAATGTGCTGTAAATTATTAGAAATAATGGCAGATGGGCCATATGCTGTTTTCCACAGATTTGAGGCTTTCCTAAAAAAAGGTTGACGCACAAGCAGTGACTATTGGATGGCCATCCAACGGCCGTCATGCTTCTTCAATCTCTGCTCTTCCTGCTCCAGCCACTCAAACAAGCACCGGCGGGACTGCCTGCTCCCTCCTCCCCGCGGCCGGCTCTGCTGCCGCGTAGGCCTCACCGCCCCACCGTACGCCCATCACCGGCCTAGCCATCCCTCTACTCACCCACACTTGCTGTTATTCTCCGGTGATGGCAGACGAACCAGCAAACCCTCATACAGTCGTACTCCCCTCCGCATGGGAAACAACTGTCGAGTCTTCCCTGCCTCCGAGTCGTTCCCTTCCTAGGCCACGCCATCGTCCACCGCCCTGGTGCTCTCGGCGCGGCCTGGTCAACGTGGTCAACGATCGACATGCATCTGAAGTGGACTGTACGTGGAGAGACCGACAGCTGGGTCCACGGCCGCATGCAAGGAAATGCCTCCTTATTACGTGCAAAATAATGATTCCTCCACCTGACATCAGGGACCCACCGAAAGGGCCTCTGTATTTCGCAAAAAAAAACATTTCCGCCGCTGACAGCTCGGACCCACCAGCTATATCTTCGCACGCAAGGAAGTGCCTCCTTATTATGCACGAAAAAATGAATACCCCCCTGTGAGCTGGGACCCGATATAGTGGCAGGCTGACTTGTGGGCCTACTAAGTTGACGGGGACGGAGGGCTTTGTCAACTTAGTCAATATGCACGATTCTAGCTCCAGTGACCGTACGATGTCCATCCAACGGCCGTAGTGCTTCTTCAACCTCTGTACTTCTTGCTCCAGCCGCCCAAAGCAGCGCCGGTCGTGCCTCGTGCTCCTGCCTCCCGTGGCCGGCTACGATGTGGGGAGGCCTCACCGCCCCCTACTACTCCCACCATTGGCCAGGACATCCCTCTACTCACCCACACCCCTTGTTATTCTGTGAAGACGGTAGCCTCACACCACAGCGAACTAGTGAACCCTCGTACTCCTCTACGCGTGAGCATCCACTGCCACGTCTTCCCCGGCTTTGCGTCGTCCCCTTCCTAGGCCTCGCTGTCGTCCACTGCCCTGGTGCTCTCGGCGCGGCGTGGTTAATGTGGTCAAGGAACGGCTTCCATCAGACTTGGACTATACGTGGAGAGGCTGACAGCTGGGTCCACGGCCGCAGCAAGGAAGTGCCTCCTTATTACGTGCAAAATAATTATTCCTCCACCTAACAGCGGGGACCCACCGGATGGGCCACCGTATTTCGTGAAAAAATGTTTCCCCCCTGACTGCTGGAACCCACCAGCTACATCTTCGCACGTAAGGAAGTGTGTCCGGGCAAAAAAACGATTCGCCCCCTGACTGCTGGGACCCACCAGCTACATCTTCGCAAGCAAGTGCCTGACAGTCGGGACGTACCTGGTCGAAGTGTACGTAGCGTTGTCATTCTGGTCGCGAACGTGTACATACATATATACTGGTGGATGTAGAGGCATGCACGTGTCGTAGTAGAGGTGCGTACGTGTCGTAGTAGAGGCGCGCACGTAGCATGTACACGTACGTACAGCGGCCAGGGTGCAAGAAATGAAATACGGCCACGTATGTGTACATACGGGCGGGGTCTCGAATGCCTACTCGCGCATACGTACGGCCAGGGCTCGTGTACATGGCTGGGTCGGACGGAGAAACAGCATCGTCGTCGTGTTCATGGGGAGGCAACGGAATGCGTCGTGTTCATCGGGAGGCAACGGAACGCGTGGGAGCCAACTGGCTGGGTCGGAACGGAATGCGTGGTCGTGTTCATCGGGAGGGCTTGGATAGAACAGGCGATGGAAACGAGGCCTGGCGTACTGTACAATGGAGGAAACGTCCTTGTGTTTGACCGGCCATGTTCAAAACAGGATACTGTTCATCGGGAGGGGTCTGGCGTACCGTAAAACGGATGAAACGGACCTCCTATGGTCGAAATGGGGGTCCTGTTGATTGGGAGGGGTGTGGCGTACCGCAAAACAGACGAAACGGACCTCCTACAGTCGAAACGGGGGTCCTGTTGATCGGGAGGGGTGTGGCGTACCACAAAACGGACGAAACGGACCTCCTACGGTCGAAATGGGGGTCCTGTTCATCGGGAGGGGTGTGGCGTACCGCAAAATGGGACTCCACGGGCTACTGTTCATCTCCACCGTCGACCTCGTCCAGCCTCCACGGGCTCCTGTTCATCCAGCCTCCACCGTGCGCTACTCCACCGGCTACTGTTCAACCACCCCTCCACGGGCACCCCTCCACCGTCTACTGTTAATCTAGCCCTCCACACCACGGTGTCCTGCTCAACCACCCCTCCACGGGCACCCCTCCACCGTCTATTGTTCATCCAGCCCTCCACCACACCACGGGGTCCTATTCATCCAGAGGCAACGCCACCGCTCACTTTTCATCCACCCCCCCCCCCCCCGCAACGCTCATTGTTCATCCCGGAGGCAGCATCGATCGGCTTCAGTTAGCAGGGGTAGCGAAGGAATCGCTCGATCGGGTTCACTTAACAGCCATAGATCGATCACTTGGGTTCAGTAACGCGTAGCCTGTAGTGCAATTTCTCGGGTTCAATTAGAGCCCAACGCCTCGCTCGGGTTCAGTTAGAGCCAACGCCTCGCACAGACGCGCAAACGTGTATGAGAGAAACGTGCATCACTCGGCCCCGACCTCCCAACATAACCGGGAACTCCCCGAAATTTTCCTCGCCCTCTCTTCTACCACGGGTTTTTCCGTCATGGACGGCCCAAAGAATGTCATGCAGCTGCGTCTCCAGACCGCCCAGGACGAAAAGCCCATTTTCTGTCATGATTTTTTGTCATAGAAGTAGGAGCCCACCACATCTTTGATGATACCGGGTTTTCTCACAATTATCGTCATAGAAGTGTCAAATGTATGACATAAAAAAATTTCGTTTAGCCCAAAATGCCACGGATGTGTCTTTTTTGTAGTGGTTGCGGCGGTGGAATTAGGTTTTTGGCTCCATATCTGATCGTTTGGGGGTACGTAGGTATATATAGGAGGAAGGAGTACGTCGGTGGAGCAACAGGAGGCCCACGAGGGTGGAGGGCGCGCCTGGGGGTAGGCGCGCCCCTACCTCGTGACCTCCTCCTTTGTTTCTTGACGTAGGGTCCAAGTCTCCTGGATCACGTTTGTTGAGAAAATCACGTTCCCGAAGGTTTCATTCCGTTTGGACTCCGTTTGATATTCCTTTTCTTCAAAACCCTAAAATAGGCAAAAATACATCCGGTTAATAGGTTAGTTCCAAAAGTAATACAAAAGGGGATAATAAAACCCAATAATGTCCAAAACAGTAGATAATATAGCATGGAGCAATCAAAAATTATAGATGCGTTGGAGACGTATCAAGCATCCCCAAGCTTAATTCCTGCTCGTCGTCGAGTACGTAAATGATAAAAAAGATAATTTTTGATGTGGGGTGCTACTCAGCATAATTTCAATGTAATTCTTCTTAATTGTGGTATGAATATTCAGATCCGAAAGATTCAAGATAAAAGTTAATATTGACATAAAAATAATAATACTTCAAGCGTACTAACAAAGCAATCATGTCTTCTCAAAATAACATGGCCAAAGAAAGTTGTCCCTACAAAATCATATAGTCTGGCTATGCTCTATCTTCACCACACAAAATATTTAAATCATGCACAACCCCGATGACAAGCCCAGCAATCTTTTCATACATTTGACATTCTCAAACTTTTTCAATCTTCACGCGATACATGAGCGTGAGCCATGGATATAGCACAATAGGTGGACTAGAATGGTGGTTGTGGAGAAGACGAAAAAAGGGAGAAGATAGTCTCACATCAACTAGGCATATCAACGGGCTATGGAGATGCCCATCAATAAATATCAATGTGAGTGAGTAGGGGTTGCCATGCAACTGATGCACTAGAGCTATAAGTGTATGAGAGCTCAACAAAAGAAACTAGTGGGTGTGCATCAACTCGCTTGCTCACGAAGACCTAGGGCATTTTGAGGAAGCCCATCATTGGAATATACAAGCCAACTTCTTATAATGTAAAATTCCCACTAGTATATGAAAGTGACAATATAGGAGACTCTCTATCATGAAGATCATGGTGCTACTTTGGAGCACAAGTGTGGTAAAAGGATAGTAGCATTGCCCCTTCTCTCTTTTTCTCTCATTTTTTATTTGGGCTTCTTTGGCCTCTTTTATTTATTTATTTTCGTCCTGAGTCTCATCCCGACTTATGGGGGGATCATAGTCTCCATCATCCTTTCCTCACTGGGACAATGCTCTAATAATGATGATCATCACACTTTTATTTACTTACAACTCAAGAATTACAACTCAATACTTAGAACACGATACGACTCTATGTGAATGCCTCCGGCGGTGTACCGGGATGTGCAATGACTCATGAGTGACATGTATGAAAGAATTATGAACGGTGGCTTTGCCACAAATACGATGTCAACTACATGATCATGCTAAGCAATATGACAATGATGGATCGTGTCATAATAAACGGAACGGTGGAAAGTTGCATGGCAATATATCTTGGAATGGCTATGGAAATGCCATAATAGGTAGGTATGGTGGCTATTTTGTGGAAGGTATATGGTGGGTGTATGATACCGGCGAAAGGTGCGCGGTATCAGAGAGGCTAGCAATAGTGGAAGGAAGAAAATTGCGTATAATCCATGGACTCAACATTAGTCATAAAGAACTCATATACTTATTGCAAAAATCTACAAGTCATCGAAGCAAAGTATTACATGCATGCTCCTAGGGGGTAGATTAGTAGGAAAAGACCATCGCTCGTCCCCGACCGCCACTCATAAGGAAGACAATCAAAAAATAAATCATGCTCCGACTTCATCACATAACGGTTCACCATACGTGCATGCTACGGGAATCACAAACTTTAACACAAGTATTTCTCAAATTCACAACTACTCAACTAGCACAACTTTAATATCACCATCTTCATATCTCAAAACAATTATCAAGTATCAAACTTCTCATAGTATTCAACACACTCATAAGAAAGTTTTACTATTCTTGCATACCAAGCATATTATGATTATTTAAGCGAATTACCATGCTATTTAAAACTGTCAAAATAATCTAAGTGAAGCATGAGAGATCAATAGTTTCTATAAAACAAATCCACCACCGTGCTCTAAAATTATAAGTGAAGTACTAGAGCAAAATTATATAACTCAAAAGATATAAGCGAAGCACATAGAGTATTCTAACAAATTCCAAATCATGTATGGCTCTCTCAAAAGGTGTGTACAGCAAGGATGATTGTGGTAAACTAAAAAGCAAAGACTCAAAAAAGAAAAGATGCTCCAAGCAAAACACATGTCATGTGGTGAATAAAAATATAGCTCCAAGTAAAGTTACCGATAGAAGTAGACGAAAGAGGGGATGCCTTCCGGGGCATCCCCAAGCTTTGGCTTTTAGGTGTCCTTAGATTATCTTGGGGGTGCCATGGGAATCCCCAAGCTTAGGCTCTTGCCACTCCTTGTTCCATAGTCCATCAAATCTTTACCAAAAAACTTGAAAACTTCACAACACAAAACTTAAAGTAGAAAATCTTGTGAGCTCCGTTAGCGAAAGAAAACAAAAGACCGCTTCAAGGTACTGTAATTAACTCATTATTTATTTATAGTGGTGTTAAACCTACTGTATTCCAACATCTCTATGGTTTATAAACTATTTTACTAGCCATAGATTCATCAAAATAAGCAAACAACACATAAAAAACAGAATCTGTCAAAAAAACAGAACAGTCTGTAGTAATCTGTAGCTAGCGCAATATCTGGAACCCCAAAAATTCTAAAATAAATTTCTGGACGTGAGGAATTTATCTATTAATCATCTTCAAAAAGAATTAACTAAATATCACTTTCCAAATAAAAATGGCAGCAATTCTCGTGAGCGCTAAAGTTTCTGTTTTTTACAGCAAGATTAACAAGACTTCCCCCAAGTCTTCCCAACGGTTCTACTTGGCACAAACACTAATTAAACACAACCAAAACAGAGGCTAAATAAATTATTTATTACTCAACAGGAGCAAAAAGCAAGGAATAAAAATAAAATTGGGTTGCCTCCCAACAAGCGCTATCGTTTAACGCCCCTAGCTAGGCATAAAAAATAAGGATAGATCTAGGTATTGCCATTCAAACAAAGTACGCCGGGTCCGTCCAGCTTGGACCGTATACTCGATCGCTCGTGTCAAATACATGGCACCCCAGACAAGCCAGCCAATCACACCAACAAGGATTGTTGGGTGTTCAAGTAGGCCGGCAAGTTAATGTCCGAAAACAAGGACAAGGGGTCGCATAGCGATGACGAGGAGGAGCCCCGGCAGCCGCACACTGGAGGACAGAAGAGGTTTCCCCCGCAAGTGCGGACGGTGAACATGATATACGCAACCCACATCCCTAAGAGGGAGCGGAAGCGTGCGCTCAGGGACGTATATGCGTTGGAGCCAGTCGCCCCAAAGTTCAACCCTTGGTCCTCCTGTCCGATCACCTTCGATCGCAGGGACCACCCCACTAGTATCCGTCATGGCGGATTCGCCGCACTGGTCCTAGACCCAATCATTGACGGATTTCACCTCACTCGAGTCCTTATGGATGGCGGCAGCAGCCTGAACCTGCTTTATCAGGACACAGTGCGCAAAATGGGTATAGACCCCTCAAGGATCAAACCCACAAAAATGACCTTTAAAGGCGTCATTCCAGGTGTAGAGGCCCATTGCATAGGCTCAATTACACTGGAAGCGGTCTTCGGATCCCCGGATAACTTTTGAAGCGAAGAGTTAATCTTCGATATAGTCCTGTTCCGCAGTGGTTATCATGCGCTGCTCGGGCGAACTGCATTTGCTAGATTCAATTCGGTACCGCATTATGCATACCTCAAGCTCAAGATGCCAGGACCTCGCGGAGTTATTACAGTCAATGGAAACACAGAGCGCTCTCTCCAAACAGAGGAGCACACCACAGCCCTCGCAGCAGAAGTGCAAAGCAGCCTCTCAAGGCAATCAACCAGTTTGGCGCTTCAAAGCCCGGACACCTTCAAGCGCGCTCGGGGCAATCGGCAAATAGACCATCTGGCGCGATCTGAGCTCGCGTGGCAATATGGCGGCCACCCTAATCCCAGCCCAGCGGTGAAACTCGTGTTGCGCGTACATAATTACACATTAAAAATACCATGGGCACAGATGGGGAGGGGGGCACAACTGCGGCACGCCCCAAGACGCGGCTTAAACCGCACTAGGGGCTTCCCGTTTGGCTATTTTTCTTTTTTTTCAGGACCTTAATCTCTGGAAACATTGTCTGGTAGCACTTTTGCCGAACACATGATGCAGCAACCAAGGAGGCAAACAGCTATGTCATACCACGAAATTCCCAGGTTGATTACAGTAACAAGCGAAATATTCGATTTAATATCATTCCTCAGCTTGCCCTTGGAAGGGACATAGTCCTACTCTTTGCTTATCGCACTGTCTGTATCATTCTGCTTTAACGCAATTTTTTGAATAAACAAAGCATGACATTACGACTATTATTGCATTCTTGTTATATATATATCTATGTGTTCATTAACGACGCCTTGCAACCGTACACTTTGGTACGGCCAATACACCAGGGGCTTACGTACCCCACAATGCGGTGTGAAAAGTCCGAACACTTTCACCAGTGCGGACCCCGAACTTATAGCTTTATATGCATCAGCTCCGAATCATGTCTTTGGTCAAATGTTGGGTTTGCCTAGCTCCTATGTTTTGGTACCTTACGTTCCGCTCTATCGGCTAAGGTAGCGCGAGGAGAACTACTGCGATTGTGCCCCGGTTCTGCTGGGTTCAGCACCTCAGTAGAGAAAGCTAAAACTGACTGTCATGATAAGGCGAGAGACTGGTCGCTGTTCGGCGAGGTTTTCGAGTCCCTAAAGACTTATGCCACTTAGAGCGAGGGGCCGGCCCTGTCCGGCTTAAAGGCGTGTATCGCGCCCCAAATTCAGCCTTCCGAATACCAGGGGCTTCGCCGAAATTTAAAATTATCGAATTCTATGGCTAAGTGAGAGTGATAAAGCATTATTAGTCTGGTTGCCTTGTCCGTTGTGCTGAGCACCTCCCTCGAAGGACCCAAACATGGGAACAAGAGTGCTCAGGTTTATCCCTAACACCCCATCACTCGTGGCATGGGGGCAGAAGCCGAGGACTAGCCATCTCTCAGATTGGATAAACAGCCAAACAGAAGGTAATATTTTAAATTCAAACAAGCATTGCATAGCGCATATGAAACAAGTTTTCATAATTACAGGATAAAACGAGCAAGTCTCATTCAAATATTACATCTTTTGAACACTCATCCGCGATGAGACGGGCACCCGGCAGAACACCCTGATAGTACATCTCGGGGTGGCGGTGCTCCTTGCCTTCTGGCGGCCCCTCCTTGATCAGCTTCACGGCGTCTAGCTTGACCCACTGCAATTTCACATGGGCGAAAGCTCGGCGTGCACCTTCAATGCAGACAGATCGCTTGACGACCTCCAGCCGTGGGCAGGCATCCACAAGCCGCCTCACCAGGCCGAAGAAGCTGTTCGGAAGGGCGTCGCCAGGCCACAGCCAGACTATAAAGCTCTTCATGGCCTGATCGGTCGCCTTATGTAACTCGACCATCTTCTTCAGCTGGTCGCTCATTGGCACCGGGTGTTCGGCCTTAGCATACTGAGACCAGAACAGCTTCTCCGTTGAGCTTCCATCCTCGGCCTGGTAAAATTGTGCGGCATCGGACACACTGTGGGGAAAATCTGCGAATGCTCCCGGAGAGCTCCGGATTTGGGTAAGTAATCGGTAATTTACTTTTACATGCTTGCTTTGCATATAGAAAGCCTTACCAACCACTATCTTCTTCATTGCGCCGATCTCCTGGAGGGCCTTTTGGGCTTCGGCCTTGGCACTTCTTGCGCTCTCGAGGGCCGCGGCAAGCTCAGACTCGCGTGTCTTTGGGTCAAGCTCCAACGCCTCGTGCTTCGCCACGAGAGCCTGGAGCTCTTCCTGCACCTCGCCCACCCGAGCCTCGTGCTTCTCTTGCTCGGTGTGCTCCTTGGCCGCTATGTCCTCGGCCTTGGTCAGCGCTTGCTTCAGGGTCGCCACCTCGGTCATGGCCCCTGGCAAATATACGTTGATCCTGTCATTTTGCAATCGTGTCTTCTTTTATATATACATATCTATAGACAGGGTATTACTTACCCTTGTTCTCCTCGAGCTGCCTCTTGGCAAGGCCGAGCTCTTTCCTGGACCCCTCGAGGTCCTGCTTTAGTACGGCAACCTCCGTAGTCAGTGCGGCGGACGCCACAGCGAAGCCTGCATATGCGTATTGACATACTTATATTAGACTCCTACGATATTATTTGATCCTCTGTTCGGCTTTTCTTTGTGAACACTGAACAAAGCATCAGGGGCTACTGTCTATGCGGTAATATTTCTACTACATTTTAAAACACTTACCTTAAAGCCTGTTAGAAGGCTGACATAGTCTTCAGTCAATCCGCTCTTGGCGGACTGAACCTTCTGGATCACCGCACTCATGATAGTGCGGTGCTGCTCGTCGATGGAAGTGCTGCGAAGCGCTTCCAGCAGATTGTCCGGCGCCTCTGGATGGACAGAGGTCACCGGCACAAGCATCTTGCCCCTCTTAGAAGGAGGCCGCCTGCCCGAGCCTGGAACCGCTGGAGGGTCCGGCGCGGTGTTCGGCTGAGGGCCGAACTCAGAGCTCTGAGGGGCCCCGTCCCCTCGGCTCCCAGAGTCCGGAAGGTCGCCTTGAGGCGCCTCCAGGACTGTCTCCCCTCGACCTAGTGCCTCTTGAGATAGCACTTCGGCGTCGTCAACAGGATGAGGGGAGGTGGCGGTCGGGACTGGATCGCTATCCATGTCCGACGAGGCCAGGGAGCCATCCGATGATACATCGATGCTGGTTCGTGGAGGCCTGCATAATCATGTTCAGTGTTAGGGAAAGCAGTGCGACAAAGGAATGCTACGAGTTACTCTGGTATCCGAATACTTATGATCTCCCCAGGGGCTTGACCCTGGGCAACCACTCGTCTTTGTCTTCGTCGGCGGCGGTGGAGCTGTCTGGAAGAAGAGTCCTTTCCTTCTTGGACCCTTCGGCCCCCCAGTTGGGGCATCTTCTTCTTCTTCCTCGTCTCCGGGGGAGGAGTGCGCTGCAGAGTCATCGGACGGTGAGTCCGACGACGCCTAGCGTCGGGAACTCTTTCGGGTTCCCTTGGCCTTCTTGGTCTTCTCCGGCACCGTATAAGGAGCCGGAGTTAGCATCTTCGCCAGAAGAGCGTCTGCTGGGCCTTCGGGCAAAGGAGCCGGATAGTCGATCTGTCCGGCCGTCTCCTGCCAGTCCTGTCAAAGGTACGGGAGTTTAGATCCCGCATGGAGTCAACCTATAAAAAATAAGTATCCTGCGAGAGGTAAAGCAGCTTACCGCTTTGGCTTGGCGCTTCGCGCTGAATCCACGATCCTCGGTAATGGGAGGGGGGACCTCGACGCTTTTGAACAGCACCCTCTAGGCATCTTCATGAGTTGTATCAAAAAGCCTATTCAGAGTCCGGTGCCGCGCCGGGTCGAACTCCCACAAGTTGAACTCCCATTGTTGGCATGGGAGAATCCAGCGGTGGAGCATGACCTGGACCACGTTGACAAGTTTGAGCTTCTTGTTCACCATGTTTTGAATACATGTTTGGAGTCCGGTCAGCTCCTCCGAACTGCCCCAGGACAGGCCCTTCTCTTTCCAGGAGGTGAGCCGCGTGGGGAAGCCAGTTCGGAACTCGGGGGCCGCTCCCCATACAGGGTCGCGCGGCTCAGTGATGTAGAACCACTCCGATTGCCACCCCTTTATGGTTTCCACAAAGGAGCCCTTGAGCCATGTTACATTGGGCATCTTGCCCACCATGGCGCCTCCGCACTCTGCCTGGAGGCTGCCCACCACCTTTGGCTTGACGTTAAAGTTCTTCAACCATAAGCCGAAGTGGGGCTTGATGCGGAGGAAGGCCTCGCACACGACGATAAATGCTGAGATGTTGAGGATGAAGTTTGGGGCCAAATCATGGAAATCCAGGCCGTAATAGAACATGAGCCCCCGGACGAATGGATGGAGAGGGAATCCCAGTCCGCGGAGGAAATGGGTGAGGAATACTACCCTCTCATGGGGCCTGGGGGTGGGGATGAGCTGCCCCTCATCTGGGAGCCGGTGTGCGATGTCGTCAGGCAGGTATCCGGCTCTCCTCAGTTTCTTGATGTCTCCCTCCGTGACGGAGGAGACCATCCACCTACCTCCCGCTCCGGACATGGTTGGAGAAGGTTGAGGTGGGAAGTGTGGACTTGGGCGCTAGAGCTCGAGTGTGCAAAAACGGATGAGCAAAGGAGGAAGAAGGCGTGGATAGGAAGGTGAATCCTTATCCCTTTATATGGGCGGACAAAGCTAAGTGTCCCCACTTTCCTGGTAAAACTCGCTTATCCCCCAAGCGCCGTAATTGGTGGCGCGGTTGGGTTACCCACGCCCGTATTGGTGAGAATCCCGTAGTAAGGGGACACGATCTCTGCTTTGACAAGACGTGTCAAAAAATTGCCTCGCGTTATGTGCGGGGCTGGTTAAAGGAAACGGTTCGAATAATCACCGGGCCATGACATAACGTCATGCTGCCAAAACAAGCCAGCAAATTAGATCTGCGAAAATATTATTCTCTCTACGGTGGAATGTGGAACTTATTTTGCAGGTTCGGACACTATCCTTGTATTCAAATTCTTCTGTGATGTATTCAGAGAAGGAACCCTCCTTGCAATGCCGAAGACAATACTGCACGCCGGACTCATCGTCATTGAAGCCTGGTTCAGGGGCTACTGAGGGAGTCCTGGATTAGGGGCTCTCGGGACAGCCGGACTATATCCTTTGGCCGGACTGTTGGACTATGAAGATACAATATTGGAGACTTCGTCTCGTGTCCGGATGGGACTCTACTTGGCGTGGAAGGAAAGCTAGGCAATACGGATATGGATATCTCCTCCTTTGTAACCGACCTTGTGTAACCCTAACCCTCTTCGGTGTCTATATAAAGCGAAGGGTTTTAGTCCGTAGGACAACAACCATAACATACAATCATACCATAGGCTAGCTTCTAGGGTTTAGCCTCTCTGATCTCATGGTAGATCTACTCTTGTACTACCCATATCATCAATATCAATCAAGCAGGACGTAGGGTTTTACCTCCATCAAGAGGGCCCGAACCTAGGTAAAACATTGTGTCCCCTGCCTCCTGTTACCATCTGGCCTAGACGCACAGTTCAGGACCCCCTACCCGAGATCTGCCGGTTTTGACACCGACAATGTGTGTTGGAAGTGATTTCAAGGTTGATAAGATTAACATCGTACACTCCCTTTACCTTCGAGATTAGTGTTGAACCTAAAATAAATGTTATTTGGTGTTTGCGTTGAGCATGAATATGATTGGATCATGTTTATTGCAATAGGTTATTCATGTAAATCAAAGAATAATTGTTGTTCTATTTACATGAATAAAACCTTATATGGTCATACACTCAATATAAATGGTTTACTGAATCTCGATCGTAGTGATACACATATTCACAATATTGAAGACAAATGATGAAAAGTTAATAATAATAGTGCAACTTATTTGTGACACTTCCGTTTAAGTCATATTGGTGTAAAGCGCATGAAGAAACTCCATGCTGATGGGCTTTTGGAATCACTTGATTATTAATCATTTGATGCTTGCGAACCATGCCTGATGGGCAAGATGACTAAGACTCCGTTCTACGGAACAATGGAGCGAGCAACAGACTTGTTGGAAATAATACATACCGATGTATGCGGTCTGATGAGTGTTGAGGCTCGCGGCGAATATCGTTATTTTTTGACCTTCATAGATGATTTGAGCAGATATGGGTATTTCTACTTGATGAAACATAAGTCTGAAACATTTGAAAAGTTCAAAGAATTTATGAGTGAAGTGGAAAATCATCATAACAAGAAAATAAAGTTTCTATGATCTGATCATGGAGGTGAATATTTGAGTTATGAGTTTGTCCTTCATTAAAAATGTGGAATAGTTCCACAACTCATGCCATCTGGAATAGCACAGCGTAATGGTGTGTCCGGACGTAATGACCATACTTTATTGGATATGGTGCGATCTATGATGTCTCTTACCGATTTACGACTATCGTTTTGGGGTTGTGCATTAGAGATAGCTGCATTCACGTTAAATAGGGCACCATCTAAATCTGTTGAGGCGACACGGTATGAACTGTGGTTTAGCAAGAAACCTAAGCTGTTGTTTCTTAAAGTTTGGGGTTGCGATGCTTATGTGAAAAAGTTTCAGCCTGATAAGCTCAAAACCCAAATTGGTGAAGTGCGTCTTCATAGGATACCCAAAAGAAACTGTTGGGTACACCTTCTATCATAGATCCGAAGGAAAGATCTTTGTTGCTAAGAATGGATCCTTTATAGAGAAGAAGTTTCTCTCGAAAGAAGTGAGTGGGAGGAAGGTAGAACTTGATGAGGTAATTGTACCTTCTCTCGAATTGGAAAGTAGCTCATCACTGAAATCAGTTCTAGTGATGCCTACACCAATTAGTGAGGAAGTTAATGATGAGGATCATGAAACTTCAGATCAAGTTACTACCGAACCTCATAGGTCAACCAGAGTACGATACGCACCAGAGTGGTATGGTAATCCTGTTTTGGAAGTCGTGTTAATAGACCATGATGAACCTACAAACTATGAGGAAGCGATGATGAGCCCAGATTCCGCAAAATGGCTTGAGGCCATGAAATCTTAGATTGGATCCATGTATGAGAACAAAGTATGTACTTTGATTGACTTGCCTGATGACCGGCAAGACATTGAGAATAAATGGATCTTCAAGAGGAAGACGGACACTTATAGTAGTGTTACTATCTACAAAGCTCGAATTGTCGCAAATTTTTTTTGACAAGTTTAAGGTGTTGACTACGATGAGATTTTCTCACTCATAGCGATGCTTAAGTCTGTCCGAATCATGTTAGCAATTTCCACATCTGATGAAATCTGGTAAATGGATGTCAAAACAGCATTCCTTAATGGATTTCTTAAAGAAGAATTGTATATGATACAACAAGAAGGTTTTGTCAATCCTAAAGGTGCTAACAAAGTGTGCAAGCTCAAGCGATCCATCTATGGACTAGTGCAAGCATCTCGGAGTTGGAATATACGCTTTGATGAGTTGATCAAAGCATATAGTTTTATACAGACTTGCAGTGAAGCCTGTATTTACAAGAAAGTGAGTGGGAGCACTACAACATTTTTGATAAGTATATGTGAATTACATATTGTTGATCGGAAATGATGTAGAATTTTCTGGAAAGCATAAATGAGTGTTTGAAAGGATTTTTCAAAGAAAGACCTCAGTGAAGCTACTTACATACTTGGCATCAAGATCTATAAAGATAGATCAAGACACTTGATAAGACTTTTGATGAGTACATACCTTGATAAGATTTTGAAGGAGTTCAAAATGGATCAGTCAAAGAAGGAGTTCTTGCCTGAATTGCAAGGTATGAAGTTGAGTGAGACTCAAAACCCGACCACGGTAGAAAATAGAAAGAGAATGAAAGTCATTCCCTATGCCTCAGTCATAGGTTCTATAAACTATGATATGTTGTGTACCAGACCTATTATGTACCTCACCAATAGTTTGTCAAGAGGGTACAATAGTGATCCAGGAATGGATCACTGGACAGCAGTCAAAATTATCCTTAGTGGAATAGGGATATGTTTCTCGGTTATGGAGGTGACAAAGAGTTCACCGTAAAGGGTTACGTCGATGCAAGCTTTGACACTGATCCAGATGACTCTAAGTCTCAATCTGGATACATTTTGAAAGTGGGAGCAATTAGCTAGAGTAGCTCCGTGCAGAGCATTGTAGACATAGAAATTTGCAAAATACATACGGATCTAAATGTGGCAGACCCGTTGACTAAACTTCTCTCACAAGAAAAACATGATCACACCTTAGTACTCTTTGGGTGTTAATCACATAGCGATGTGAACTAGATTATTGACTCTGGTAAACCCGCTGAGTGTTGGTCACATGGTGATGTGAACTATGGGTGTTAATCACATGGTGATGTGAAAACTATTGGTGTTAAATCACATGGCGATGTGAACTAGATTATTGACTCTAGTGCAAGTGGGAGACTGAAGGAAATATGCCATAGAGGCAATAATAAAGTTATTATTTATTTCCTTATTTCATGATAAATGTTTATTATTCATGCTAGAATTGTATTAACCGGAAACTTGGTACATGTGTGAATACATAGACAAAACATAAGTGTCCCTAGTATACCTCTACTTGACTAGCTCGTTTATCAAAGATGGTTATGTTTCATAACCATAGACATGTGTTGTCATTTGATGAACGGAATCACATCATTAGCAGAATGATGTGATTGACAACACCCATTCATTAGCTTAGCATTATGATCGTTACAGTTTCATTGCTACTGATTTCTTCATGACTTATACATGTTCCTCAAACTATGAGATTATGCAATTCCCGAATACCGAGGAACACTTTGTGTTCTATCAAATGTCACAACGTAAATGGGTGATTATAAAGATGCTCTACAGGTGTCTCCAAAGGTATTTGTTCGGTTGGCATAGATCAAGACTATGATTTGTCACTCCATGTTTTGGAGAGGTATCTCTGGGCCCTCTCAGTAATGTTTATCACTATAAGCCTTGCAAGCAATGTGGCTAATGAGTTAGTTGAGGGATGAAGTATTATGGAACGAGTAAAGAGACTTGCCGGTAACGAGATTGACCTAGGTATGATGATACCGATGATCGAATCTCGGGCTAGTAACATACCGATGACAAAGGGAACAATGTATGTTGTTATGCATTTTGAACGATAAAGATCTTCATAGAATATGTAGGAGCCAAAATGAGCATCCAGGTTCTGCTATTAGTTATTGACTGGAGATGTGTCTCGGTCATGTCTACATAGTTCTCGAACCCGTAGGGTCCGCACGCTTAACGTTCAATGACGATTTGTATTATTAGTTATGTGATTTGATGTACCGAAGGTTGTTTGGAGTCCCAGATGAGATCACGGACATGACGAGGAGTCTCGAAATGGTCGACACATAAAGATTGATATATTGGACCATGTTATTCGGACACCCAAAGTGTTCCGGATAGTTTCGGGTAAAACCGGAGTGCTACAGGGGTTACCGGACCCCCCCCCCCCCCCCGGGAGAACTAATGGGCCACCATGGGCCCTATTGGAGAGAGAGGCGGGCGGCCAGGGCAGGCCACGCCCCCCCCCTTGGAGTCTGAATAGGACAAGGGAAGGGGGGCGGCGCCCCCTTTCCTACTCCCTCTCCCTCTCATTCCTTCCCCCTCTCTCCCTCTTGGTGGAATCCTACTAGGACTTGAAGTCCTAGTAGGACTCCCCTCCTTGGGCGCGCCCCCTAGGGCCGGCGGGCCTCCTCCCTCCCTCCTTTATATACGTTGGGAGAGGGGCACCCTAGAGTACATTAAAGTTTCTCTTAGCTATGTGCGGTGCCCCCCTCCATTGTTACACACCTCGGTCATATCGTCCTAGTGCTTAGGCGAAGCCGTGCGCTGGTAACTTCATCATCACCGTCACCATGCCGTCGTGCTGATGAAACTCTCCCTCGGCCTCAACTAGATCAGGAGTACGAGGGACGTCATTGTGGTGAATGTGTGCTGAACACGGAGGTGCCGTACGTTCGGTGCTAGGATCGGTCGGATCGTGAAGACGTATGACTACATCGACCGCGTTGATAAAACGCTTCTGCTTTCGGTCTACGAGGGTACGTGGACGCACTCTCCCCGCTCGTTGCTATGCTTCTCCTAGATATATCTTGCACGATCGTAGTGTTTGGGAACGTAGTGATTTCAAAATTTTCCTACGCACACGCAAGACCATGGTGATGCATAGCAACAAGAGGGAAGAGTGTCATCCTGCTACCTCTTGAGCACTACGCTGGTTTTCCCTTGAAGAGGAAAGGGTGATGCAGCAAAGTAGCGTAAGTATATCCCTCAGTTTTTGAGAACCAAGGTATCAATCCAGTAGGAGGCTATGCACGAGTCCCTCGCACCTGCACAAACAAATAAATCCTCGCAACCAACGCGATAAGGGGTTGTCAATCCCTACACGGTCACTTACAAGAGTGAGATCTGATAGATAAGATAGGATAATATTTTTTCTATTTTTATGATAAAGATGCAAAGTAAAATGAAAGCAATGGAAATAACTAAGTGTTGGAAGATTAATATGATGGAAAATAGACCCGGGGGCCATAGGTTTCACTAGTGGCTTCTCTCGAGAGCATAAGTATTCACGATGGGTAGACAAATTATTGTTGAGCAATTAACATAATTGAGCATAGTTATGAGAATATCTAGGTATGATCATGTATATAGGCATCACGTCCGAGACAAGTAGACCGGCTCCTACCTGCATCTACTGTTGGGGATCGTAGCAGAAATTTCAAATTTTCTACGCATCACCAAGATCAATCTATGGAGTAATCTAGCAACGAAGGGAAGGGGAGTGCATCTACATACCCTTGTAGATCACTAAGTAGAAGCGTTGCAAGAACGCGGATGAGGTAGTTGTACTCGTGGCGATTCAGATCGCGGTCGATTCCGATCTAAGCATCGAACAACGGCGCCTCCGCGTTCAACACACGTGCATCCCGGTGACGTCTCCCATGCCTTGATCCAGCAAGGAAAGAGGGAGAGGTTGGGGAAGACTTCGTCCAGCAGCAGCACGACGGCGTGGTGGTGGTGGAGGAGCGCGGTACTCCAGCAGGGCTTCGCCAAGCACTACGAGAGACGAGGAGGGAGAGAGGTAGGGTTGCGCCTTGGGAGAGAGAGAGACTTGCGTGTTGGGCAGCCCCAAAACCTCCACTATATATAGGGGGAAGGGGGAGGGGGTGGCGCCCTAGGGTTTCCCCTAGGGGGGCGGTGGCCAGGGCAGATGGGATCTCCCCATTGGGTGACATGGCCCCCAAGCCAGGAGGTGGGAACCCTAGATGGGGCGCCCCAAACCCTTGGTCACATGGGAATAGGTGAGGGGGGCGCACAGCCCCTTAGTGGGCTGGTTTGCCCCCTTCCCTTGGCCCATGAAGCCCCCCAACACTTGTCGGGGCTCCCGAAATACCTTTCAGTCATGCTGGTCATCGCCCGGTACCTCCGGAACACTTCCGGACTCCAAAACCCTTCGTCCAATATATCAATCTTCACCTCCGGACCATTCCGGAACTCCTCATGACATCTGGGATCTCATCCGGGACTCCGAACAACATTTGGTAACCGCGTACATGCCTTCCCTATAACCCTAGCTTCATCGAACCTTAAGTATGTAGACCCTACGGGCTCGGGAATCATGCAGAAATGACCAAGACATCTCTCTGGTCAATAACCAACAGCGGGATCTAGATACCCATGTTGGCTCCCACATGTTCCATGATGATCTTATCGGATGAACCACGATGTCAAGGATTCAATCAATCTCGTATACAATTCCCTTTGTCTACTGGTATGATACTTGCCCAAGATTCGATCGTCGGTATCCCGATACCTTGTTCAATCTCGTTACCGGCAAGTCTCTTTACTCGTTCCGTAACACATCATCCCGTGATCAACTCCTTGGTCACATTGTGCACATTATGATGATGTCCTATCGAGTGGGCCCAGAGATACCTCTCCATTACACGGAGTGACAAATCCCAGTCTCGATTCGTGCCAACCCAACAGACACTTTCGGAGATAACCATAGTGCACCTTTATAGCCACCCAGTTACGTTGTGACGTTTGGTACACCCAAAGCATTCCTACGGTATCCGGGAGTTGCACAATCTCATGGTCTAAGGAAATGATACTTCACATTAGAAAAGCTTTAGCATACGAACTACACGATCTTGTGCTAGGCTTAGGATTGGGTCTTGTCCATCACATCATTCTCCTAATGATGTGATCCCGTTATCAATGACATCCAATGTCCATGGTCAAGAAACCGTAACCATCTATTGATCAATGAGCTAGTCAACTAGAGGCTTACTAGGGACATGGTGTTGTCTATGTATCCACACATGTATCTGAGTTTCCTATCAATACAATTCTAGCATGGATAATAGATGATTATAATGAACAAGGAAATATAATAATAATAACTAATTTATTATTGCCTCTAGGGCATATTTCCAACATCTACTACTATTACTCCACACATCGACCGCTATTTCAGCATGCATCTAGAGTATTAAGTTCATAAGAACGGAGTAACGCTTTAAGCAAGATGACATGATGTAGAGGGATAAATTCATGCAATATGATAAAAAACCATCTTTTTATCCTCGATGGCAACAATACAATACGTGCCTTGATGCCCCTACTGTCACTAGGAAAGGACACCGCAAGATTGCACCCAAAGCTAAGCACTTCTCCCATTGCAAGAAATATCAATCTAGTAGGCCAAATGTCAGGACCCCGATTCCATGCCACATCGATCTAGCCGGTAACACCTCATATCACTTTGCGGCCTCACGCACGGTATCCCACGGTGTCACCTTACCATGGCCCGGGACCGTTTGCGCCTTTTGGCTCACATATATGACAGTGTCACTAGCATCCATATGACAGAGAACCCGGGCCGACATGGCTAGTCGTGAACCCAAAGCGGCACGGACCTATGGAGACAGGCATACATGAATCACATCGAACATGTCGGTCATCAACGAGTGATTCCGGGCTCTAGCACTGGGCTAACAGGACTCCGGGGATCCCGGGCTGTAGCAGGCTAGGCAGGACTCCGGAGATCACCATGTGACATTTCCCCGAAGGGACAGACATAGGGACGAAGTGAAACACATGCCGGCCAGTCAAGTATCCTAAACAGTAGTACTGGGCTAGCAGGACTCCGGTGAACCGGGCTGTAGCGGACTACTATGGCTCGAGGAACACTAGACTACATTTCCCCATAAGACAGGCTGCGAAGGATAAACAACTAGATTGTCGGATCCCACTCATACCAAGCATTTCAATCATACACACAAGATGCCCGATATGAGTACATACAACATGGCATCACAACAAAACTCTACAACTCAAGTACTTTATTTAAGGCTTCGGGGAGCCATACATAACATATTCATACAGATAGGGTCACATGACCCGACACTCAAGTCATACAATCATACAAGCACATGCGGAAGCAACTAGTCTGAGTACAGACTCTAGAAAGAAAGAAGGCTTCTCGAAGCCTGTCTATCTACATAGGCCCTCCATGGCCTGGATCACCACCTGGGTGGCTAGTCACTCGTCGATGTCAAGGTCTACATAAAACCCATCGGAGGGGGCAGTGTTGTCGTCTGAAAACAATAAATAAGAAAACATGAGTACAAAGGTACTCAGCAAGTCTTACATCAGAACCTACTATACATGCTCATTCTCAAGAAGGTGGTGGGGTTTATGCAGCAAGCTAGCTTTGACTCTTGGCTAAGCTATCCTACGGAACCTCTTTAGTAAAATAGTTTTCGCACACGAGTCCACTACTCACCCACACAATACTCCACCGTGGATCCTCCCTCGTATCCTGCGAGAGGGCCATCCTCGGTACTCACACTTATCTTGAGTCTTTTAGTAGTATCCATTAACTTGTCTATGAACTGTATAGGCAACCAAGTAGTCCTTTACCGCGGACGCGGCTATTCGAATAGTTTTATACCCTGCAGGGGTGTACTTCGTCACACATGTTTCCACCACTTAGCGTCTGCACACGAAATGTGCTCGGCAGACTTCAAGCGAAAACCAACGGGGGTGTAGACCACGACCTGACTAACCTCACAAGTCCCTAGTCCAGGGTCATCGCCTATTCAGGTTCCATCCGCAAGGAAATCCGGCCGGGGCGTCCTCAACGGCCCCGAACGATGTGAACAGGGTTCCCGAGACACCAAACGGGTGACTCGGTACACCCGGCCACGGTGTATCTACCGCAACATAGCCCACCCCTAGGGTCAGCGCTACGCACGGCCGCCAACACTTAACCTACAAACACCAGAAACTAGTTGCAACTCCTGGACTGAGGCGAGAGGGGTCAGTAAGTCGAGCGGGGTCATATTTCAGGGCCCAATGTGTGGTAGTAGCTGAATCTTAAATCACACATACAGAACTCAGTTCTTAGGGACGGCCTCAATGAAACAACCCACCATGTACTCCTAGATGGCCTCTCATCGATACCTTTACCAAAACATGTTCAACACATCCCACATATCACTGACACAAGCATTTCACTCTAGCCCATCACCCAGATGAACTAGACCTGACACAACTCTAAGCATAGCAGGCATAGCAAGGTAGGAATCACAAAACATGGCTCAATCAACTCCTACACATGCGAGTGGGTTTCATCTAGTTACTGTGGCAATGACAGGTCATGCAGAGGATAAGGGTTCAACTACCGTACCACAGAGCAGTTTGAATCGTGTTGTCTTAATGCAGTAAACAAGAGCAGGAGCGAGAACATGGGTTTGTATCAGAATGATCAATGGTTGCTTGCCTGATGGAGTGGTAACGGGATACTGCCCTTCAGTTGGATACTCGTGAATATCCTCAGAGGCAGAACCTACCACGAAGAACAAAACCGAGCTCAATCAACACATGACGATATGCAACAATATGATGCATGCTATGACATGGTAATATGAATGTGTTTTGGCCTAATGCAAGCTAAAACAGAAAGGGGTGAACTCATTTGAATCCAAGATTCAAATATTAGCTCATTAATTATTGCATTTATAGAGCAATTCCTTATTCTGCTTAAACAGTAGGGCAAACTTGTTTTGTCATGCATGAAACCATTACAGATGGATAGATTGAATTTTTCTGATAATTTTTCATATATAATTTATCTCATTTGGAGTTATGGTTGAATTTCTATGAATTTTTGAAGTTTGAACTATTTTCTGGAATTTCCTGGTTATTTAGAAATAAATTAAATCCAGAAAAGGACTTATTGCATCAGCATGACGTCATGATGATGTCACCAAGTCAACAGGGCTGGCCCGGGTCAAACCTGACCAGTGGGGTCCACTGGTCAGTGACACAGTGATGTTTAGGGTCACAGACAGGTGGGCCTGGTCAACGGCCACGTCAGCGTGGTCAAAACTGTCGCGTGGGCCCAGTCGGATTAGATTATCCCTAACTAATTCCGTTAGCTGCTTAACTAAACCGGTGGGGCACGTCTGTTAGTGGCTCAGGGCTGCTTAGTTAGCTGGTCATTAGTGGCTAATGACAGCGCCACGTCACCATCCACCGGAGTTAGACGCCGGCGACCAGACTCGACGGCGGAGGATCGCCGGAGTTGCTCGGAACGGCGCTACGGGGCTCGGTTCGACGCGCTGGAGGCACCAGAGGGATGCCCATCCTCGCGCGCATCCAGGGTATCATGCGGGAGGCTGCGGGGTGGCCGGAGACGATGGCCACGGCAACCATGGCGGTGGCCGGAGCTACGGGAACAACGGGTTCGGCGCTAGGGGGCACGGTAGGTCGAATGGGTGGGCGCGCCCGGCTCCTGGAAGCGTGCTGAGCACAGCAGTGTGCTCGGCTTCGAGCTACCGTGGCTCTAGCCACGACGGCGTCGAGGCACAGCGGCGGCGAGCTTCGGGTGCTCGCGGGGCAGCAGCTACGGGGCGAAAACGATGGCGTGGTTAAGGGGAAAAGGATCGGGAGCTCACAGCGGTGCCGTAGGGATGGCTAGCGGGCTCGGGGACGTCCTTGACGGCGCGAATCGACGGCGAGGGGCTCGGGTGCCCGAGGTTGAAGATGACCATGATGGCGATGAAACAGGGCCTCCTGGCGTCTCCTAGCTCGATTGGGAGGACGAGGAGGCTTCGGGGGTGCTTCTGGACTCGGCAGAAGGGTGAGGGGAGCACGGAGGCTACGTCTACGGCATACGGCGGCGACGAGCTCCGCTCGGTGGGAGAGAGAGGGAGCCAGCGGAGGGAATGGGGACGAGAGAGTGAGCGAGAGGGGTTCCAGGGGCTGCGTGGCGCTCGTCTAGAGGGGTCGGGGAAGCAGGAGGTGGCCAGGCAGGGTGGAGGTGGCGCGCGCGTGCCGGCGGGCTTCGAGCACGGGCCCCTGTCCTTCTGTCCGAGGAGGGAGACGACAGGGGGCAGCGGTGGTGGGCTGGGCCGCCAGCTAGAGTTGGGCCAGGTAGGTCCAGGTAAGTGGCCCAGTGGCCTTCCCTTTTTTATTTATTTCTGTTTTCTATTTATGTTATTTTGTTTTGATTTAGTTTAAGTACTAAATCATTTTATAAAATCCTGAAAATATTCATGGACACTTGCTGAATTATTTCAGTGGCCCAAAAATAGTTCCAACATTATTTGAGCATTTGAATTATTTAATAGCATTTAAATGCCCAAATTCAAATATTTATGAATTAAATCAGTGACCTTCTGTTGACCTAGAAAAATGTGCACCTATTTTCCCAAAGGTTCTAACCCAAGGCAAAGAGGGTGAGCATTTTAGAAGGGCATTTCAGGTTCATTGAATTTATTTTTAGTAAACCCTAGTTGATTTCAGGGGGGGTGCTGGGGGTTCTGTCTTCCCCATTTCAAGTTTCTGATGAAAGTAAACATGATGCACACTCTAATGCATGGTCTAGCTAGGGTGTGACACCAAACCAAACTGATAATTCGAAGAGACTTGCAAAGATAACCAATCATACATAAAAGAATTCAGAGAAGATTCAAATATTGTTCATAGATAAACTTGATCATAAACCCACAATTCATCGGTCTCAAAAAACACACCGCAAAAGAAGATTACATCGAATAGATCTCCACAAGAGAGGGGGATAACTTTGTATTGAGATCCAAAAAGAGAGAAGAAGCCATCTAGCTAATAACTATCGACCCGTAGGTCTGAAGTAAACTACTCACACTTCATCGGAAGGGCTATGGTGTTGATGTAGAAGCCCTCCGTGATCGATGCCCCCTCGGGCGGAGCTCTGGAACAGGCCCCAAGATGGGATCTCGTGGATACAGAAGTTTGCGGCAATTGAATTAGGGTTTTGGCTCCGTATCTGATCGTTTGGGGTACGTAGGTATATATAGGAGGAAGGAGTACGTCGGTGGAGCAACATGGGGCCCACGAGGGTGGAGGGCGCTTGGGGGGTAGGCGCGCCACCTACCTCGTGGCTTCCTGGTGGCTTTCTTGACGTAGGGTCCAAGTCCTCTGGATCATGTTCATTCCGAAAATCATGTTCCCGAAGGTTTCATTCCGTTTGGACTCCGTTTGATATTCTTTTTCTGTGAAACTCTGAAATAGGCAAGAAAACAGCAATTCTGGGCTAGGCCTCCGGTTAATAGGTTAGTCCCAAAAATAAAATAAAATGAATAATAAATCCCAATATTGTCCTAAACAGAAGATAATATAACATGGAGCAATCAAAAATTATAGATACGTTGGAGACGTATCACATCCACGTACCCTCATAGACCGTAAGTGGAAGATTTATGACAAAGCGGTTGATGTAGTCGTATGTCTTCATGATCCAACCGATCCAAGTACGGAACGCACGGCACCTCCGAGTTCTACACACGCTCAGCTCGGTGACGTCCCATGAACTCATTATCCAGCAGAGCTTCACGGGAGAGTTATGTCAGCGCGACGGCGTGATGACGGTGATGATGATGCTACCGACCCAGGGCTTCACCTAAGCACCGCTACGATATTACCGAGGTGGATTATGGTGGAGTGGGGCACCGCACACGGCTTGGAACAATCAACTTGTGTATCCTAGGGTGCCCCCTGCCCCCGTATATAAAGGAGCAAGGGGGAGGCCGGCCGGTAATTGGGGCGCGCCAAGGAGGGGGGAGTCCTCCTCCTAGTAGGAGTAGGACTCCCCTTTCCTAGTCCAACTAGGAAGAGGGAAGGGGGAAGGAAAGAGATGGAGATGGAGAGGGAAAGAGGGGCCGCGCCCCCTCCCCTAGTCCAATTCGGACTCCCCTTGGGGGGCACCTCCTGGGCTGCTGCCCTCTATCTCCCCTAAGTTCCACTTGTTGGGGAACGCAGTAATTTCAAAAATTTCCTACGCACACACAGGATCATGGTGATGCATAGCAACGAGAGGGGAGAGTGTTGTCCACGTACCCTCGTAGACCGTTAAGCGGAAGCGTTATGACAATGCGGTTGACGTAGTCGTACGTCTTCACGATCGACTGATCCTCAACACCGAACGTACGGCGCCTCCACGTTCAGCACACGTTCAGCTCGGTAACATCCCGCGAACTCACGATCCAGTAGAGCTCGAGGAAGAGTTTCGTCAGCACGACGGCGTGGTGACGATGTTGATGAAGTTGCCGCAGCAGGGATTCTCCTAAACACCTCTACAGTATGACCGAGGTGGATTATGGTGGAGGGGGGCACCGCACATGGCTGGGAGAGATCTTTGCGATCAACTTGTGTGTCTAGAGGTGCCCCCCTGCCCCTGTATATAAAGGACCAAGGGGGAGGCCGGGCGGCCCTTGTTGGCGCGCCTAGGAGGATCCTAGTAGGAGTAGGATTCCTCCCTTTCCTACTCCTACTAGGAGGGGAAAAGGCATGGAGAGAAAGAGAAGGAAAGGGGGCGCCACCCCCTTCTCCTAGTCCAATTCAGATAAGGGGAAGGGGACGCACTGCCTGCCCTAGGCCGGCCCCTCTCTCTTTCCCTTATGGCCCAACAAGGCCCATTAGCCCCCAGGGGGTTCCGGTAACCCCTCCGGTACTCCGGTAAAATCCCGATTTCACCCGGAACTATTACGATGTCCAAATGTAGGCTTCCAATATATCAATCTTCATGTCTCAACCATTTCGAGACTCCTCGTCATGTCCGTGATCAAATTCGGGACTCGGAACTACCTTCGGTACATAAAAACATATAAACTCATAAAATCGATCATCATAGAACTTTAAGCGTGCGGACCCTATGGGTTCGAAAACTATCTAGACATGACCAAGACACATCTCCGGCCAATAACCAATAGCGGAACCTGGATGCTCATATTGGTTCCTACATATTCTACGAAGATCCTTATCAGTCAAACCACACAGCACTATCTGTTGTTCTCTTTGTCATCGGTATGTTACTTGCCCGAGATTCGATCGTCGGTATCCCAATACCTAGTTCAATCTTGTTACCAGCAAGTCTCTTTACTTGTTCTGTAATACATCATCCCGTAACTAAATCATTAGTTATCATGCTTGCAAGGCCTATAGTGATGTGTATTACTGAGAGGGCCCAGAGATACCTCTCCGACAATCGGAGTGACAAATCCTAATCTTGATCTATGTCAACTCAACAAGTACCATCGGAGACATCTGTAGAACACCTTTATAATCAACCAGTTATGTTGTGATGTTTGGTAGCACACAAAGTGTTCCTCCGGTATTCGGGAGTTGCATAATCTCATAGTCATAAGAACATGTATAAGGCATGAAGAAAGCAATAGCAGTAAACAAACGATCAAGTGCTAAGCTAACGGAATGGGTCAAGTCAATCACATCATTCTCCTAATGATGTGATCCCATGGATCAAATAACAACTCATGTCTATGGTTATGAAACTTAACCATCTTTCATCAATGAGCTAGTCAACTAGAGGCATACTAGTGACACTATGTTTGTCTATGTATTCACACATGTATTATGTTTCCGGTTAATACAATTCTAGCATGAATAATAAACATATATCATGAAATAAGGAAATAAATAATAACTTTATTATTGCCTCTAGGGCATATTTCCTTCAGTCTCCCACTAGCACTAGAGTCAATAATCTTGATTACACAGTGATGATTTTAACACCCATGGAGCCTTGGTGATGATCATGTTTTGCTCGTGGAAGAGGCTTATTCAACAGGTCTGCAACATTCAGATCCGTATGTATCTTGCAAATCTCTATGTCTCCCACCTGGACTTGATCCCGGATGGAGTTGAAGTGTCTCTTGATGTGCTTGGTTCTCTTGTGAAATCTGGATTCCTTTGCAAAGGCAATTGCACCAGTATTGTCAGAAAAGATTTTCATTGGACCCGATGCACAAGGTATGACACCTAGATCGGATATGAACTCCTTCATCCAGACTCCATCATTCGCTGCTTCTGAAGCAGCAATGTACTCCGCTTCACATGTAGATCCCACCACGATGCTCTGTTTAGAACTGCTCCAACTGACAGCTCCACCGTTTAATATAAACATGTATTCGGTTTGCGATCAATGTAACCATTTACGATGAGCTCTTTGTCACCTCCATAAACGACAAACATATCCTTGGTCCTTTTCAGGTACTTCAGGATGTTCTTGACCGCTGTCCAGTGATCCACTCCTGGATTACTTTGGTACCTCTCTGCTAGGCTAAGAGCAAGGCACACATCAAGTCTGGTACATAGCATTGCATACATGATAGAGCCTATGGCTGAAGCATAGGGAACACTTTTCATTTTCTCTCTATCTTCTGCAGTGGTCGGGCATTGAGTCTTACTCAACTTCACACCTTGTAATACAAGAAAGAACCCTTTCTTAGCTTTATCCATTTTGAACTTCTTCAAAACTTTATCAAGGTATGTGCTTTGTGAAAGTCCAATTAAGCTTCTTGATCTATCTCTATGGATCTTGATGCCCAATATATAAGCAGCTTCACCGAGGTCTTTCATTGAAAAACTGTTATTCAAGTATCCTTTTATGCTATCCAGAAATTCTGTATCATTTCCAATCAACAATATGTCATCCATATATAATGTTAGAAATGCTACAGAGCTCCCACTCACTTTCTTATAAATACAGGCTTCTCCTAAAGTTTGTATAAAACCATATGCTTTGATCACACTATCAAAACGTTTATTCCAACTTCGAGAGGCTTGCACCAGTCCATAAATGGATCGCTGGAGTTTGCACACTTTGTTAGCTCCCTTTGGATCAATAAAACCTTCAGGTTGCATCATATACAACTCTTCTTCCAGAAATCCATTCAGGAATGCAGTCTTTACATCCATTTGCCAAATTTCATAATCATAAAATCCGGCAATTTCTAACATGATTCGGATGGACTTAACCATCGCTACGGGTGAGAAGGTCTCATCGTAGTCAACTCCTTGAACTTGTCGAAAACCTTTGGCAACAAGTCGAGCTTTTTACACAATAACATTACCGTCGGCGTCTGTCTTCTTCTTGAAGATCCATTTGTTCTCAATGGCTTGTCAATCATCGGGCAAGTCAACCAAAGTCCACACTTTGTTCTCATACATGGATCCCATCTCATATTTCATGGCCTCAAGTCATTTTGCGGAATCTGGGCTCATCATCGCTTCCTCGTAGTTTGTAGGTTCGTGATGGTCAAGTAACATGACCTCCAGAACTGGATTACCATACCACTCTGGTGCGGATCTTGCCCTGGTTGACCTACGAGGTTCAGAAGTAACTTGATCTGAAGTTTCATGATCATCATCATTAGCTTCCTCGCTAATTGTTGTAGATGTCACAGGAACCGGTTTCTGGGATGAACTACTTTCCAATAAGGGAGCAAGTATAGCTACCTCATCAAGTTCTACTTTCCTCCCACTCACTTCTTTCGAGAGAAACTCCTTCTCTAGAAAGGATCCATTCTTAGCAATGAATATCTTGCCTTCGGATCTGTGATAGAAAGTGTACCCAATAGTTTCCTTTGGGTATCCTATGAAGACACATTTCTCCGATTTGAGTTCGAGCTTATCAGGTTGAAGCTTTTTCACATAAGCATCGCAGCCCCAAACTTTAAGAAACGACAACTTTGGTTTCTTGCCAAACCATAGTTCATAAGGCATCGTCTCAACAGATTTTGATGGTGCCCTATTTAACGTGAATGCAGCCGTCTCTAAAGCATAACCCCAAAATGATAGCGGTAAATTAGTAAGAGACCTCATAGATCACACCATATCTAGTAAAGTACGATTACGACGTTCGGACACACCATTACGCTATGGTGTTCCGGGTGGCGTGAGTTGCGAAACTATTCTGCATTGTTTCAAATGTATGCCAAACTCGTAACTCAAATATTCTCATCCACGATCAGATCGTAAAAACTTTATTTTCTTGTTATGATGATTTTCCACTTCACTCTGAAATTCTTTGAACTTTTCAAATGTTTCAGACTTATGTTTCATTAAGTAGATATACCCATAATTGCTTAAATCGTCTATGAAGGTGAGAAAATAACGATACCCGCCGTGAGCCTCAATATTCATCGGACCACATACATCAGTATGTATGATTTCCAACAAATCTCTTGCTCACTTCATAGTTTCGGAGAATGGTGTTTTAGTCATCTTGCCCATAAGGCATGGTTCGCAAGTACCAAGTGATTCATAATCAAGTGATTCCAAAAGTCCATCAGTATGGAGTTTCTTCATGCGCTTTATACCAACATGACCCAAATGGCAGTGCCACAAATAAGTTGCACTATCGTTATCAACTCTGCATGTTTTGGCTTCAACATTATGAATATGTGTATCACTACTATCGAGATTCAACAAGAATAGACCACTCTTTAAGGGTGCATCACCATAAAAGATATTACTCATATAAATAGAACAACCATTATTCTCAGATTTAAATGAATAACCGTCTCGCATCAAACATGATCCAGATATAATGTTCATGCTTAACGCTGGTACCAAATAACAATTATTTAGGTCTAAAACTAATCCCGAAGGTAGATGTAGAGGTAGCGTGCCGACGGCGATCACATCGACTTTGGAACCATTTCCCACGCGCATCGTCACCTCGTCCTTAGCTAGTCTTCGCTTAATCTGTAGTCCCTGTTTCGACTTGCAAATATTAGCAACATAACCAGTATCAAATACCCAGGTGCTACTACGAGCTTTGGTAAGGTACACATCAATAACATGTATATCATATATACCTTTGTTCACCTTGCCATCCTTCTTATCTGCAAAATATTTGGGGCAGTTCCGCTTCTAGTGACCAGTCTGTTTGCAGTAGAAGCACTCAGTCTCAGGCTTAGGTCCAGACTTGGGTTTCTTCTCCTGAGCAGCAACTTGCTTGCCGTTCTTCTTGAAGTTCCCCTTCTTCTTCCCTTTGCCCTTTTTCTTGAAACTGGTGGTCTTATTGACCATCAACACTTGATGCTCCTTCTTGATTTCTACCTCCGCAGCCTTTAGCATCGCGAAGAGCTCGGGAATTGTCTTATTCATCCCTTGCATATTATAGTTCATCACGGAGCTTTTTTAGCTTGGTGGCAGTGATTGAAGAACTCTATCAATGACACTATCAACAGGAAGATTAACTCCCAGTTGAGTCAAGTGATTATGATACCCAGACATTTTGAGTATATGCTCACTGACAGAACTATTCTCCTCCATCTTGCAGCTATAGAACTTATTGGAGACTTCATATCTCTCAATCCGGGCATTTTCTCGAAATATTAACTTCAACTCCCGGAACATCTCATATGCTCCATGACGTTCAAAATGTCGTTGAAATCCCGGTTCTAAGTCGTAAAGCATGGCACACTGAACTATCGAGTAGTCATCAGCTTTGCTCTGCCAGACATTCATAACATCTGGTGTTGCTCCTGCAGCAGGTTTGGCACTTAGCGGTGCTTCTAGGACGTAAGTCTTCTGTGCAGCAATGAGGATAATCCTCAAGTTACGGACCCAGTCCATGTAATTGCTACCATCATCTTTTTGCTTTCTCAAGGAACGCATTAAAATTCAACGGAACAACAGCACGGGCCATCTATCTACAACAACATAGATAAGCAAAATACTATCAGGTACTAAGTTCATGATAAATTTAAGTTCAATTAATCATATTACTTAAGAACTCCCACTTAGATAGACATCCCTCTAATCATCTAAGTGATCACGTAATCCATATCAACTAAACCATAACCGATCATCATGTGAAATGGAGTAGTTTTCAATGGTGAACATCACTATGTTGATCATATCTACTATATGATTCACGCTCGTCCTTTCGGTCTCAGTGCTCCGAGGCCGTATCTGCATATGCTAAGCTCGTCAAGTTTAACCCAAGTATTCCGCGTGTGCAAAACTGGCTTGCACCCGTTGTAGATGGACGTAGAGCTTATCACACCCGATCATCACGTGGTGTCTCGGCATGACGAACTTTGGCAACGGTGCATACTCAAGGAGAACACTTTTATCTTGAAATTTACTAAGAGGTCATCTTATAATGCTACCGTCAAACAAAACAGAATAAGATGAATAAAGGATAAACATCACATGCAATCAATATAAGTGATATGATATGGCCATCATCATCTTGTGCTTGTGATCTCCATCTCTGAAGCACTGTCATGATCAGCATCGTCACCGGCGTGACACCTTGATATCCATCGTAGCATCATTGTCGTCTCGCCAACTATTGCTTCTACGACTATCGCTACCGCTTAGTGATAAAGTAAAGCAATTACAGGGCGATTGCATTGCATAAATTAAAGCGACAACCATATGGCTCCTGCCAATTGCCGATAACTCCGTTACAAAACATGATCATCTCAGAAAATAAATATAGCATCATGTCTTGACCATATCACATCACAACATGCCCTGCAAAAACAAGTTAGACGTCCTCTACTTTGTTGTTGCAAGTTTTACGTGGCTGCTACGGGCTGAGCAAGAATCATTCTTACCTACGCATCAAAACCACAACGATTGTTCGTCAAGTTAGTGTTGTTTTAACCCTGTCAAGGACCGGGCGTAGCCACACTCAGTTCAACTAAAGTTGGAGAACGCAGTAATTTCAAAATTTTCCTACGCACACACAGGATCATGGTGATGCATAGCAACGAGAGGGGAGAGTGTTGTCCACGTACCCTTGTAGACTGTTAAGAGGAAGCGTTATGACAACGCGGTTGATGTAGTAGTACGTCTTCATGATCGATCGATCCTCAGCACCGAACGTACGGCACCTCCGCGTTCAGCACACGTTCAGCTCGGTGACATCCCGCGAACTCATGATACAGTAGAGCTCGGGGAAGAGTTTCGTCAGCACGACGGCGTGGTGACGATGTTGATGAAGTTACCGTAGCAGGGCTTCGCCTAAACACCGCTACAGTATGACCGAGGTGGATTATGGTGGAGGGGGCACCACACATGGCTGGGAGAGATCTTTGCGATCAACTTGTGTGTCTAGAGGTGCCCCCATGCCCCTGTATATAAAGGAGCAAGGGGGCGGCCAGCCGGCCCTTGTTGGCGTGCCAAGGAGGAGGAATCCTCCTCCTAGTAGGAGTAGGATTCCTCCCTTTCCAACTCCTACTAGGAGGGGAAAAGGTAGGGAGAGAAAGAGAAGGAAAGGGGGCGCCGCCCCCCTTCTCCTAGTCCAATTCGGACAGGGGGAAGGGGGCACGCTACCTGCCCTAGGTCGGCCCCTCTCTCTTACCCTCATGGCCCAACAAGGCCCATTAGCCCCCGGGGGGTTCCGGTAACCCCTCCGGTACTCCGATAAGATCCCGATTTCACCCGGAACTATTCCAATGTCCAAATGCAGGCTTCCAATATATCAATCTTTATGTATCGACCATTTTGAGACTCCTTGTCATGTCCGTGATCAAATTCGGGACTGCGAACTACCTTCGGTACATCAAAAAATATAAACTCATAAAATCGATCATCACAGAACTTTAAGCATGCGGACCCTGCGCGTTCCAGAACTGTGTAGACATGACCGAGACACGTCTCCGGTCAATAGCCAATAGCGGAACCTGGACGCTCATATTGGTTCCTACATATTCTACAACGATCTTTATCGGTCAAACCACACAACACTATACGTTGTTCTCTTTGTCATCGGTATGTTACTTGCCCGAGATTCGATCGTCGGTATCCCAATACCTAGTTCAATCCCGTTACGGCAAGCCTCTTTACTCATTCTGTAATACATCATCCCGTAACTAACTCATCAGTTATCATGCTTGCAAGGCTTATAGTGATGTGTATTACTGAGAGGGCCCAGAGATACCTCTCCGACAATCGGAGTAACAAATCCTAATCTTGATCTATGCCAACTCAGCAAGTACCATCGGAGACACCTGTAGAACACCTTTACAATCACCCGGTTACGTTGTGATGTTTGGTAGCACACAAAGTGTTCCTCCAGTATTCGGGAGTTGCAAAATCTCATAGTCATAAGAACATGTATAAGTCATCAAGAAAGCAATAGCAGTAAACAAACAATCAAGTGCTAAGCTAACGGAATGGGTCAAGTCAATTACATCATTCTCCTAATGATGTGATCCCATTGATCAAATAACAACTCATGTCTATGGTTAGGAAAGTTAACCATCTTTGATCAACGAGCTAGTCAAGTAGAGGCATACTAGTGACACTATGTTTGTCTATGTATTCACACATGTATTATGTTTCCGGTTAATACAATTCTAGCATGAATAATAAACATTTATCATGAAAAAAGGAAATAAATAATAACTTTATTATTGCCTCTAGGGCATATTTCCTTCACCACTAAGGCCCAATAATTCCCCGGGGGGTTCCTGTAACCCCTCCGGCACTCCGGTTTTCTCCAAAACCACTCGGAACACCTCCGGTGTCCGAATATAGTCATTCAATATATAAACACTTATGTATAGACCATTTTAAGACTCCTCGTCATGTATGTGATCATATCCAGGACTCCAAACTACCTTCGGTACATCAAAACACATAAACTCATAATATCGATCGTCACTGAACATTAAGCATGCGGACCCTACGGGTTCGAGAACTATGTAGACATGACCGAGACACGTCTCTAGTCAATAACCAATAGCAGAACCTGTATGCTCATATTGGGTCCCACATATTCTACGAAGATCTTTATCGGTCCAACCGCATAACAACATACGTTGTTCCCTTTGTCATATCGGTATGTTACTTGCCCGAGATTCCATCGTCGGTATCTCAATACCTAGTTCAATCTCGTTATCGGAAAGTCTCTTTACTCGTTCCGTAATGCATCATCCCAAAACTAACTCATTAGTTACAATGCTTGCAAGGCTTATAGTGATGTGCATTACCGAGAGGGCCCAGAGATACCTCTTCGACAATCGGAGTGAGAAATCCTAATCTTGATCTATGCCAACTCAACAAGTACCATCGGAGACACCTGTAGAGAACCTCTATAATTACCCAGTTACTTTGTGACGTTTGGTAGCACACAAAGTGTTCCTCCGGTATTCGGGAGTTGCATAATCTCATAGTCATAGGAACATGTATAAGTCATGAAAAAAGCAATAGCAGTAAACTAAAACGATCAAGTTCTAAGCTAACGTAATGGGTCAAGTCAATCACATCATTCTCCTAATGATGTGATCCCATTTATTAAATGACAACTCATGTCTATGGCTAGGAAACTTAACCATCTTTGATCAACGAGCTAGTCAAGTAGAGGCATACTAGTGACACTCTGTTTGTCTATGTATTCACACATGTATTATGTTTTCGGTTAATACAATTCTAGCATGAATAATAAACATTTATCATGAATTAAGGAAATAAATAATAACTTTATTATGGCCTCTAGGGCATATTTCCTTCAGTCTCCCACTTGCACTAGAGTCAATACTCTAGATTATAAAGTAATGATTCTAACACCCATGGAGTCTTGGTGTTGATCATGTTTTGCTCGTGGAAGAGGCTTAGTCAACGGGTCTGCAACATTCAAATCCGTATGTATCTTGCAAATCTCTATGTCTCCCACATAGACTTGATCACGGATGGAATCGAAGCGTCTCTTGATGTGCTTGGTTCTTTTGTGAAATCTAGATTCCTTTGCCAAGGCAATTGCACCAGTATTATCACAAAAGATTTTCATTGGACCCGATGCACTAGGTATGACACATAGATCGGATATGAACTCCTTCATCCAGACTCCTTCATTTGCTGCTTCCGAAGCAGCTATGTACTCTGCTTCACACGTAGATCTCGCCATGACGCTTTGTTTAGAACTGCACCAACTAACAGATCCACCGTTCAATATAAACATGTATCCGGTTTTTGACTTAGAGTCATCTGGATCAGTGTCAAAGCTTGCATCGACGTAACCATTTACGACGAGTTCTTTGTCAGCTCCATAAACGAGAAACATATCCTTAGTCCTTTTCAGGTATTTCGTGATGTTCTAGACCACTGTCCAGTGATCCACTCCTGGATTACTTTGCTACCTCCCTAGCAAGGCACACATCAGGTCTGGTGTACAACATTGCATACATGATAGAGCCTATGGCTGAAGCATAGGGAACATCTTTCATTTTCTCTCTATCTTCTGCAGTGGTCGTGCATTTAGTCTGACTCAACTTCACACGTTCTAACATAGGAAAGAACCCTTTCTTTGCTTGATCCATTTTGAACTTCTTCAAAACTTTGTCAAGGTATGTGCTTTGTAAAAGTCCAATTAAGCGTCTCTATCTTTATAGATCTTGATGCCCAATATATAAGCAGCTTCATCGAGGTCTTTCATTGAAAAACTCTTATTCAAGTGTCCTTTTATGCTATCCAAAAATTCTATATCATTTCCAATCAACAATATGTCATCCACATATAATATTAGAAATGCAATAGAGCTCCCACTCACTTTCTTGTAAATACAGGCTTCTCCAAAAGTTTGTATAAAACCATATGCTTTGATCACACTATCAAAACATTTATTCCAACTCCGAGATGCTTGCGCCAGTCCATAGATGGATCGCTGGAGCTTGCACACATTGTTAGCACCCTTTGGATCGATAAAACCTTCAGGTTGCATCATATACAACTCTTCTTCCAGAAATCCATTCAGGAATGCAGTCTTTACATCCATTTGCCAAATTTAATAATCATAAAATGTGGCAATTGCTAACATGATTCGGACGGACTTAAGCATCGCTATGGTGAGAAGGTCTGATCGTAGTCAACTCCTTGAGGTTGTCGAAAACCTTTCGCAACAAATCGAGCTTTGTAGACAATAACATTATCGTCAGCGTCAGTCTTCTTCTTGAAGATCCATTTATTTTCATGGCTTGCCGATCATCGGGCAAGTCAACCAAAGTCCATACTTTGTTCTCATACATGGATCCCATCTCAGATTTCATGGCCTCAAGCCATTTCACGGAATCTGGGCTCATCATCACTTCCTCATAGTTCGTAGCTTCGTCATGGTCAAGTAACATGACTTCCAGAACAGGATTACCGTACCACTCTGGTGCGGATCTTACTCTGGTTGACCTACAAGGTTCGGTAGTAACTTGATCTGAAGTTACATGATCATCATCATTAGCTTCCTCACTAATTGGTGTAGGAGTCACAGGAACAGATTTATGTGATGAACTACTTTCCAATAAGGGAGCAGGTACAGTTACCGCATCAAGTTCTACTTTCCTCCCACTCACTTCTTTCGAGAGAAACTCCTTATCTAGAAAGGATCCATTCTTAGTGATGACCCACAAGTATAGGGGATATATCGTAGTCCTTTCGATAAGTAAGAGTGTTGAACCCAATGAGGAGCAGAAGGAAATGACAAGCGGTTTTCAGCAAGGTATTCTCTGCAAGTACTGAAATAAGTGGTAACAGATTGTTTTGTGATAGGATAAGTTGTGACGAGCAACAATTACCAAAAGTAAATGAAGTGCAGCAAGGTGGCCCAATCCTTTTTGTAGCAAAGGACAAGCCTGGACAAACTCTTATATAAGGAAAAGCGCTCACGAGGACACATGGGAATATCGTCAAGCTAGTTTTCATCACGTTCATATGATTCGCGTTCGGTACTTTGATAGTTTGATATGTGGGTGGACCGGTGCTTGGGTGTTGTTCTTACTTGAACAAGCATCCCACTTATGATTAACCTCTATTGCAAGCATCCACAACTACAACAAAATGTATTAAGGTAAACCTAACCATAGCATGAAACATATGGATCCAAATCAGCCCCTTACGAAGCAACGCATAAACTAGGGTTTAAGCTTCTGTCACTCTAGCAACCCATCATCTACTTATTACTTCCCAATGCCTTCCCCTAGGCCCAAATAATGGTGAATTGTTATGTAGTCGACGTTCACATAACACCACTAGAGGCTAGACAACATACATCTCATCAAAATATCGAACGAATACCAAATTCACATGACTACTAATAGCAAGACTTCTCCCTTGTCCTCGGGAACAAACGTAACTACTCACAAAGCATAAACATGTTCATAATCAGAGGGGTATTAATATGCATATAGGATCTGAACATATGATCTTCCACCAATTAAACCAACTAGCATCAACTACAAGGAGTAATCAACACTACTAGCAACCTACTAGCACCAATCCCGGACTTGGGGACAAGAATTGGATACAAGAGATGAACTAGGGTTTGGAGATGAGATGGTGCTGGTGAAGATGTTGATGGAGATTGCCCTTTCCCGATGAGAGGACCGTTGGTGATGACGATGGCGATGATTTCACCCTCCGGGAGGGAAGTTCCCCCGGCAGAACAGCTCTGCCAAAGCTCTAGATTGGATCCGCCAAGGTTCCGCCTCGTGGCGGCGGAGTTTCGTCCCGAAAGGTTGCCTTTTATTTTTTTTTCTCGACGAAAGAGTTCATATAGGAGAAGATGGTCATCGGAGAGCCACCAGGGGGCCCACGAGGTAGGGGCGTGCCCTAGGGGGGGGCGCCCCCCACCCTCGTGAGCAGGGTGTGGGCCCCTTGGTCTTCATCTTTGGTGACGCTTTTTCATTATTTATTATAAGGTGTTCCATGGAGTTTCAGGAATTTTGGAGTTGTGCAGAATAGGTCTCTAATATTTGCTCCTTTTCCAGCCCAGAATTCCAGCTGCCGGCATTCTCCCTCCTTATGTAAACCTTGTAAAATAAGAGAGAATAGCCATAAGTATTGTGACATAATGTGAAATAACAGCCCATAATGCAATAAATATCGATATAAAAGCATGATGCAAAATGGACGTATCAACTCCCGCAAGCTTAGACCTTGCTTGTCCTCAAGCGAAAGCCGATAACAATAAATATGTCCCCATGTTTAGAGGTAGAGGCATCGATAGAAAAAATACGGACATGAAGGCATCATGATTATTCTCATAACAGCAACATATATAGATATTGTCATATGATTACTTATGTTCAATTGATGATTGATACGTCTCCGCCGTATCTACTTTTCCAAAAACTTTTGCCCTTGTTTTGGACTCTAACTTGTATGATTTGAATGGAACTAACCCGGACTGACGTTGTTTTTAGCAGAATTGCCATGGTGTTGTTTTATGTGCAGAAAACAAATATTCTCGGAATGACCTGAAACTCCACGAAACATCTTAGAAAAAACAATAAAAAATCCTCGCCAAAGATGAAGACCAGGGGGCCCACAACCTTCTCAAGAGGGTGGGGGCCCCCTAGGGCGCGCCCCCTACCTCGTGGGCCCCTGGAAACCCTCTGACGCCAACTCCAACTCTATATATTCCCTTTCGGAGAGAGAAAAATAAGAGAGAAGAAATCATCGCGTTTTACGATATGGAGCCGCCGCCAAGCCCTAAAACCTCTCGGGAGGGCTGATCTGGAGTCCGTTCAGGGCTCCGGAGAGGGGGATTCGTCGCCCTCGTCATCATCAACCATCCTCCATCACCAATTTCATGATGCTCACCGCCGTGCGTGAGTAATTCCATCGTAGGCTTGCTGGACGGTGATGGGTTGGATGAGATTTATCATGTAATCGAGTTAGTTTTGTTAGGGTTTGATCCCTAGTATCCATTATGTTCTGAGATTGACGTTGCTATGACTTTGCTATGCTTAATGCTTGTCACTAGGGCTCGAGTGCCATGATTTCAAATCTGAACCTATTATGTTTCCATGAATATATGTGAGTTCTTGATCCTATCTTGCAAGTCTATAGTCACCTATTATGTGTTATGATCCGTTAACCCCGAAGTGACATAATCGGGATACTTACTGGTGATGACCGTAGTTTGAGGAGTTCATGTATTCACTATGTGCTAATGCTTTGTTCCGGTTCTCTATTAAAAGGAGGCCTTAATATCCCTAAGTTTCTAATAGGACCCTGCTGCCACGGGAGGGTAGGACAAAAGATGTCATGCAAGTTCTTTTCCATAAGCACGTATGACTATATACGGAATACATGCCTACATTACATTGATGAATTGGAGCTAGTTCTGTGTCACCCTAGGTTATGACTGTTACATGATGAACCGCATCCGGCATAATTATCCATCACTGATACGGTGCCTACGAGTTTTCCATATACTGGTTTACGCTTATTTACTTTTCCGCTGCTACTGTTACAATCACTACAAAATACCAAAAACATTACTTTTGTTGTCTTTACTTTTGTTGCCACTACCACCACTATCATATTACTTTGCTACTAAACACTTTGCTGCAGATACTAAGTTCCCAGGTGTGGTTGAATTGACAACTCAGCTGCTAATACTTGAGAATATTCTTTGGCTCCCCTTGTGCCAAATCAATAAATTTGGGCTGAATACTTTACCCTCGAAAGCTGTTGCGATCCCCTATACTTGTGGGTTATCAAGACTAATTTCTGGCGCCGTTGTCGGGGAGCATAGCTCTATTCTTTGAGTCACTTGGGATTTATATCTGCTTATCATTATGAAGAACTTGAGAGATCCAAAAACCAAGATCTATCCCTCAACTACAAGGGGAGGTAAGGAACTGCCACCTAGCTCTGCACTCGATTCACCTTCTGTTATGAGTAAGCTAGCAACACCTACACCTGCTTCTGCTATTCATTCTGATATGCCGAATGTTATTGATGATGCCACTTCTGCTATGCATGATACTTATGATGAAACTACTTCTATGTCTGACACTACTGTGCCCCTTGGTGAATTTCTTGATGAACAAATTGCTAGGGCTAGAGAAAAATAAATTATTGAATCTGAATACGATGATGATAGTGATGATGAAAATATGCCTGTTATTCCTGAGGGCTATCTTCCTTATAAGGAATCTTCTGCCGCTATTTTTGCTTGCAAAGATAGATATGAGCTTAAGAGGTTATTAATTAAATGGAACAAAGAATCACTTAGAGATAAAATGAGACTCGACCCTACTTTTGCTACCTCACCTATATGTGTTCCTGATAAGGATTGTGAATTCTCTGTTGATCCTGATATAATTACTTTGGTTGAATCTGATCAGTTTTATGGCTATGAATCTGAAACTGTTGTGGCACATCTTAGTAAGTTAAATGATATAGCTGCCGTGTTTACTAATGATGAGAGATCGCGTTACTTTTATATACTCAAAATATTTCCGTTCTCATTAAAGGGTGATGCTAAGATATGGTTTAATTCTCTTGATCCTGGTTGTGTGCGTAGTCCCCAGGATATGATTTATTACTTCTCTACTAAATATTTCCCTGCTCATAAGAAACAGGCTGCTTTGAGGGAAATATACAACTTTGTGCAAATTAAAGAAGAGAGTCTGCCACAAGCTTGGGGGAGGCTTTCAAGTTACTTAATGCTTTGCCTGATCATCCTCTTAAGAAACCCGAAATACTTGATATCTTTTATAATGGACTAACCGATGCTCCAGAGATTACCTAGATAGTTGTGCTGGTTCTCTTTTCAGGGAAAGAACACCGGATGAAGCTGAAATCTTATTAAATAATATGTTGACAAATGAAAATAATTGGGCACCTCCTGAGACAGCTCCTGCTCCTATTACTGAGTCTATTCCTAAACCAACTCTGAAGAAGAGAGGTGTTCTATTTCTCAGTCCTGAAGATATGCAAGAGGCAAAGAAATCTATGAAAGAGAAAGGTATTAAAGCTGAAGACATTAAGAATTTACCTCCTATTGAAGAAATACATGGTCTTAATATACCGCCTGTTGAAGAAACTTATGATCTCAATTCTTTATTTATTGAAGAACCTCCTGACCCCGATATCCCGACACGGGTAGTAAAGGTAAATTCTCTCTATAGATATGATAAAGCTGAAGTTCCTCCTACTAAAATTGCTTGTCAGTGCTTGGATGAGTTTGATAACTTTATGTATAAGCAAGACGACTTCAATGCTTATTTTGGTAGAAAATTAAAAGAAAATGCTTATATGATTAGACGCTTGGGTGATTACATGGCTGATATTAAAGGTGAACTTAAACTTGTTAGCAAACATGCCTCTATGGTTACCACTCAAGTAGAACAAGTTCTTAAAGCTCAAAAAGAAGTGCTTGATGAAATGAATAGTAAGAAAAATGATTATGTTGTTAGAGTGGCTACTAGAACTGGTAGAATGACTCAGGAACCTTTGTATCCTGAAGGTCACCCTAAGAGAATCGAGCAAGATTCTCAGAGAAATAATATTGATGTTCCTAGTTCTTCTAAAAAGAAGAAAAAGAAAAATGATAGAACTGTGCAAACTTCTAGTGAACCTATTGCTGAACCACCTGATAATCCAAATGATATCTCTATGTCTGATGCTGAAACACAATCTGGTAATGAACATGAACCTAGTGAAAATATTAATGATGATGTTAATGATGGTGCTCAACCTAGTAATAACAATGATGTAGAAATTGAACCTGTTGCTTATCTTGATAACCCACAATCAAAGAATCAACGTTATGACAAAAAGAGACTTTGTTGCTAGGAAACATGCTAAAGAAAGGGAACCTTGGGTTCAGAAACCCATGCCTTTTCCTCCAAAACCATCCAAGAAAAAGGATGATGAGGATTTTGAGCATTTTGCTGAAATGATTAGGCCTATCTTTTTGCGTATGCGATTAACTGATGTGCTAAAAAATCCTTATGATAAAGATATGAAGGATATCATTACTAATAAACGAAAGATACCAGAAGCTGAGATTTCCACCATGCTTGCTAATTATACTTTTAAGGGTGGAATACCAAAGAAACTTGGAGATCCCGGAGTACCTACTATACCTTGCTCCATTAAAAGAAATTATATTAAAACTGCTTTATGTGATCTTGAAGCCGGTGTTAGTGTTATGCCTCTCTCTTTATATAGCAGACTTGACTTGAATAAGCTGACACCTACCGAAATATCTTTGCAAATGGCTGATAAATCAACTGCTATACCTGTCGGTATTTGTGAGGATGTGCCTGTTGTGGTTGCAAACATTAATATTTTAACGGACTTTGTTATACTTGATATTCCCGAGGATGATAGTATGTCTATTATTCTTGGAAGACCTTTTCTTAATACTGCAAGGGCTGTTATTGATTGCAACAAAGGCAATGTCACTTTTCATGTTAATGGTAATGAGCATACGGTACACTTTCTGAGGAAACAACCTCAAGTTCATAGTATCAACTCCATTAGAAAATTTCTATCGATTATATTTGGAGGTTGTGAATTCCCTCTTCCTACTGTCAAGAAGAAATATGATATACTTATTATTGGGGATGTGCATATCCCCGTTGGGGTAACTTAGTGTTATTCGAAATTTCTTCGGTTTCATGATTATCAGAATGAGTTTGTTAACAAGACTTGATCAACCTTGTTAGTGGATTCTTTTTGATGAGCATGAGATGGATGAAACTAGAAGCACAAACTTCTGTACCCTCTATTTACTTTCTGTTAATTAGTAGACATAAAGTAAAAATAGTATTTTCTGTCTGTTTCCTGGCTTATCCGTGCAATATAAAAATATCCTGAAAATAAAAGTCCTCAGAATGACATGCCAATTTAATATGATTTTTTCAGGAATATTTGAGGATTTACTGTGCAAAAATTACCGCGGGAGGAGCTGCCACCTGGCCACGAGGGTAGTGGGTGCCCCCCCTATAGGGCGCGCCCCCCTGCCTCATGGGCCCACGGTGGCCCTCCTCCACTTATCCTAGCACCCATCTTCTTCCTCTGTCTCACACAAACCCAAAAACCAACTCAAGCACGAGTTCCAGCCACTTTTGCTGTGATTTTCGATCTCCTTGCTCAAAGCACCTCTCGCAAAACTGCTTGGGGAGATTGTTCCTTGGTATGTGACTCCTCCATTGGTGCAATTAGTTTTTGTTCTAGTGCTTTATTCATTGCAAATTTTTGCTTCTTAGGTGACCCTGTTCTTGAGCTTGCATGTCAAATTTATATGGTCAAGAGTAGTTTTGATGCATGATATAGGCTCTAGGCACTTGTAGGAGTAGTTGCATCAATATTATTGAGTTTGGTTCACTTTTATTTTTGAAGTTACTAAAAATTTCAGAATTTTTCAGAGAAAAACAATATGCTTAGGAAGATGTTCCAAGGTGGTTCCTCTAAGAAGCAAGGACCCAGGATTGCTATGCGCGATGCTGACGAGGATCCACCCAGAGACGCTCTAGTACGGCCTTGCGAATGGCCGTCGGAAAATTTTATGGATCGTGCGGGAATTAAAGAAGAATTCAAAGCATATTTGTGCAATGCCGGTCTTGAGGATTTTGATGCTAACAAATGCCCCCAGTATCATGATCTCACAAGTTCATTTGTGAGGAGGTTTGAGTATTCATCTTCGCGTAATTCTCCTTCAGTCATGTTTGATCTCTATGACAAATCTTATACCACGGACTTAGAGGATTTCACTTCAGCTTGCAAACTTCCATCATGGGATAGTGTTAGGGATCCCTGTTGGGGAACGTAGTAATTTCAAAAAAAATCCTACGCACACGCAAGATCATGGTGATGCATAGCAACGAGAGGGGAGAGTGTGATCTACGTACCCTTGTAGACCGACAGCGGAAGCGTTATGACAACGCGGTTGATGTAGTCGTACGTCTTACGGCCCGAATGATCAAGCACCGAAACTACGGCACCTCCGAATTTTAGCACACGTTCAGCTCGATGACGATCCCCGGACTCCGATCCAGCAAAGTGTCGGGGAATAGTTCCGTCAGCACGACGGCGTGGTGACGATCTTGATGTTCTACTGTCGCAGGGCTTCGCCTAAGCACCGCTACAATATTATCAAGGATTATGGTGGAAGGGGGCACCGCACACGGCTAAGAAAAACAATCACGTGGATCAACTTGTGTGTCTAGGGGTGCCCCCTGGCCCCGTATATAAAGGAGCAAGGGGAGGAGGCCGGCCGGCCCTATGGCGCGCCAAGGAGGAGGAGTCCTCCTAGTAGGAGTAGGACTCCCCTCTTTCCTACTCCTACTAGGAGGGGGAAAGGAAGGGGGAGGGAGAAGGAAAGGGGGGCGCCGCCACCCCTCTCCTAGTCCAATTCGGCCCAGGGGGGAGGAGGCGCGCGGCCCACCCTGGCTGCTCCTCTCTCTTTCCACTAAGGCCCATATGGCCCATTACTTCTCCCGGGGGGTTCCGGTAACCCTCCGGCACTCCGGTTTTCTCCGAAATCACCCGAAACACTTCCGGTGTCCGAATATAGCCGTCCAATATATCAATCTTCATGTCTCAACCATTTAGAGACTCCTCGTCATGTCCGTGATCACATCCGGGACTCCGAACTAACTTCGGTACAACAAAACTCATAAACTCATAATATAACTATCATCGAAACCTTAAGCGTGCGGACCCTACGGGTTCGAGAACAATGTAGACATGACCGAGACATGTCTCCGGTCAATAACCAATAGCAGAACCTGGATGCTCATATTGGCTCCCACATATTCTACGAAGATCTTTATCGGTCAGACCGCATAACAACATACGTTGTTCCCTTTGTCATCGGTATGTTACTTGCCCGAGATTCGATCGTCGGTATCTCAATACCTAGTTCAATCTCGTTACCGGCAAGTCTCTTTACTCGTTTCGTAATGCATCATCTCGCAACTAAATCATTAGTTGCAATGCTTGCAAGGCTTATGTGATGTGCATTACCGAGAGGGCCCAAAGATAACTCTCCGACAATCGGAGTGACAAATCCTAATCTCGAAATACGCCAACCCAACATTTACCTTTGGAGACACCTGTAGAGCTCCTTTACAATCACCCAGTTATGTTGTTACGTTTGGTAGCACACAAAGTGTTCCTCCGACAAACGGGAGGTGCATAATCTCATAGTCATAGGAACATGTATAAGTCATGAAGAAAGCAATAGCAACATACTAAACGATTGGGTGCTAATCTAATGGAATGGGTCATGTCAATCACATCATTCTCCTCATAATGTGATCCCGTTGATCAAATAACAACACATGTCTATGTTAGGAAGCATAACCATCTTTGATTAACAAGCTAGTCAAGTAGATGCATACTAGTGACGTTTTAGTTTGTCTATGTGTTCACACAAGTATTATGTTTCCGGATAATACAATTCTAGCATGAATAATAAACATTTATCATGATATAAGGAAATAAAATAATAACATTATTATTGCCTCTAGGGCATATTTCCTTCAGTCTCCCACTTGCGCTAGAGTCAATAATATGGATTACACAGTAATGATTCTAACACCCATGGAGCTTTGGTGCTGATCATGTTTTGCTCGTGGAAGAGGCTTAGTCAACGGGTCTGCAACATTCAGATCCGTATGTATCTTGCAAATCTCTATGTCTCCCACCTGGACTAGATCCCGGATGGAATTGAAGCGTCTCTTGATGTGTTTGGTTCTCTTGTGAAATCTGGATTCCTTGGCCAAGGCAATTGAACCAGTATTGTCACAAAGATTTTCACTGGACCCAATGCACTAGGTATGACACCTAGATCGGATATGAACTCCTTCATCCGAACTCCTTCGTTTGCTTCTTCCGACGCAGCTATGTACTCTGCTTCACATGTAGATCCCGCCACAACGCTTTGTTTAGAACTGCACCAACTGACAGCTCCACTGTTTAATGTAAACACGTATCCGGTTTGCGATTTAGAATCGTCCGGATCAGTGTCAAAGCTTGCATCAACGTAACCATTTACGATGAGCTCTTTGTCACCTCCATCTATGAGAAACATATCCTTAGTCCTTTTCAGGTATTTCAGGATGTTCTTGACCACTGTCCAATGATCCACTCCTGGATTACTTTGGTACCTCCCTGCTAGACTTATAGCAAGACACAAATCAGGTCTGGTACACAGCATTGCATGCATGATAGATCCTATGGCTGAAGCATAGGGAACATCTTTCATTTTTCTCTCTATCTTTTGCATTGGTCAGGCATTGAGTCTTACTCAATTTCACACCTTGTAACACAGGAATGAATCCTTTCTTTGCTTGACCCATTTTGAACTTCTTCAAAATTTTGTAAAGGTATGTGCTTTGTGAAAGTCCAATTAAGCGTCTTGATCTATCTCTATAGATCTTAATGCCCAATATGTAAGCAGCTTCACCGAGGTCTTTCATTGAAAAACTCTTATTCAAGTATCCCTTTATGCTATCCAGAAATTCTATATCATTTCCGATTAGTAATATGTCATCTACATATAATATCAGAAATGCTACAGACCTCCCACTCACTTTCTTGTAAATACAGGCTTCTCCAAAAGTCTGTACAAAACCAAATGCTTTGATCACACTATCAAAGCGTTTATTCCAACTCCGAGAAGCTTGCACCAGTCCACAAACGGATCGCTGGAGCTTGCACACTTTGTTAGCTCCCTTTGGATTGAAAAAACCTTCCGGTTGCATCATATACAACTCTTCTCCCAGAAATCCATTCAGGAATGCAGTTCTGACATCCATCTTCCAAATTTCATAAAATGCGGCAATTGCTAACATGATTCGGACAGACTTAAGCATCGCTACGGGTGAGAAGGTCTCATCGTAGTCAATCCCTTGAACTTGTCGAAAACCTTTTGCGACAAGTCGAGCTTTGTAGAGAATAACATTATCGTCAGCGTCAGTCTTCTTCTTGAAGATCCATTTACTCTCAATTGCTTGCCGATCTTTGGGCAAGTCAACCAAAGTCCATACTTTGTTCTTATACATGGATCCCATCTCAGATTTCATGGCTTCAAGCCATTTTGCGGAATCTGGGCTCACCATCGCTTCTCCATAGTTCGTAGGTTCATCATGATCTAGTAGCATGATTTCCAGAACAGGATTACCGTACCACTTTGGTGCGGATCTTACTCTGGTTGATCTACGAGGTTCAGTAGTATCTTGTTCTGAAGTTTCATGATCATCATCATTAGCTTCCTCACTAATTGGTGTAGGTGTCACAGAAACTTGTTTCTGTGATGTGCTACTTTCCAATAAGGGAGCAGGTACAGTTACCTCGTCAAGTTCTACTTTCCTCCCACTCACTTCTTTTGAGAGAAACTCCTTCTCTAGAAAATTTCCGAATTTAGCAACAAAAGTCTTGCCTTCGGATCTTTGATAGAAGGTGTATCCAATAGTTTCCTTTGGATATCCTATGAAGACACATTTCTCGGATTTGGGTTCGAGCTTATCAGGTTGAAGCTTTTTCACATAAGCATCACAGCCCCAAACTTTCAGAAACGACAACTTTGGTTTCTTGCCAAACCACAGTTCATATGGCGTCGTCTCAACGTGTCGTATTTCGGGTTCCGGCAGACCCTTAAGGTTCGAACACTTGGGTGCACGCGGAGATTACGCCTTCTACCTCACCGTCTCACAAAGATCTAGGCTATTGAAAGAACTGCACAAGAGACACAAGGTTTATACTGGTTCGGGCCACCATTGTGGTGTAATACCCTACTCCAGTGTGTGGTGTGTGGCTTGCCTCTTGTGGCTGATGATGATGAACAATACAAGGAAGAACAGCCTCACGAGGGTCTGCTCTTGGCTGGGGCGATGAGCTGTTAGGAGGAGTTCAGTCACCCTTGTCTCTCTCTGATTTCGATCCGATCCCCTTGCCATGTGGGTGGCTGGTCCTATTTATAGAGGCCCTGGTCCTCTTCCCAGATATCGAGCGGGAAGGGAGCCAACAATGGCGGGCTAATTTGAAGGGGGCAGCAAGTATCAGCTATCCTGACAAAAGTGGTCTTCGCCTGCGCAAAGCTCTGGTGATGACGCCGTCTTGGGCTCCACGGTGACCTTCGTCTCGTAGTCCTCCTGGTCTTGGTCTCGTTGCACCGAAATGGCAACCTTTGCCTGATGCCTCGGCACTACGCGGCTGCGCTTGCTCCCTTTGCACCAAAGAGGAAAGGAGGACGCTGCACGGGCTGGCGCCCGCCTGGCGCCCTGAGTCGTCATGGCTTGCGTCACGGGCACCTCACGAGGTACCCCGCCTTGATCCCTCTGCCTCCTCGCGAGCCAGCCTGACGAGGCCGCGCCTGAGGAAGCTTCGTGTCATCCGCCCCGCAAGGCTTGGCTCCTCGCGAGGGTCTTGAATCTTGTGTTGATGAAGATGGGCCGTGATGGGGCCCCTTTGAGCCACGCCGCAGGCCGCAGGCAGGCAAGTCTGGGGACCCCCATTCCCAGAACGTCGACAGTAGCCCCCGGGCCCAAGGCGCGCCTGGACTTGGCCGTGCCGAGAGGCGAAAGGGCAAGGGCGAAGCGCCGCGGGCCCTAACAGCCTGCGGCCTTGGGCGCCGCGTGGCGGTTGATGGGACGTGGGCGTCTCTGCTTCCCCATGACGCCTCGGCAACTGCACAGATTGGACAAGTCCCTGCATGCAAAGCGGGTCATAATTACCTGCGATCATGGGGGCCGTTGGTTGGCCATCACCAGCCATAAGTACGGGCCAGTGCGCGCCCTTCCAGTTCATCCCCCTTGCTTCTCCTTTTTCTTCATGGCCCCGTCGAGGAGGTTCTCGGCCGCCGAGAAGGGGAAGGCTTGCCGGGTTGAGCCCGCCTCTCCCCCACCCAAGCGCGGCAGAGGGTGCCCTTGCAAGCATCCTGTGGCCACCATGGTGGCTCCCCGCAGCCATGGAGGCTATCTTCAGCACGGCGACGGGCGGATTGCTGCAGCCGGGGGGTGCGCTTGCTGCGCGTTCGTGCTGCTGAAGTGCTGCCGGAGTTCGTCGTGTGGTCGGCGGAGCCGGCTAGCACCCGGCTCCCGCTTCCTCGCTTCCTCCTCGGCGAGCTCCTGGCCAGCACCCCGGGCGGCCTCTGGCTCCAGGCCGACGGCTGCTGCAGCCGGGCCTCTTGGGTCTCCCTGGAGGTCTCCGCGGCCGGGAGCCTGTCCCTGGCCCGCGGTTGGCAGACGTTTGCCCGTGCGCGTGGCCTGAGCCGTTGGTGCACCCTACACTTCAAGTTCGACGGCGACGCCACCCTCTACGTGAGGGTGTTTGGGGAAGATGGTCGCCGCGCAGGGTGTTGCCCCAAGGGTGACGACCGCGGCTGGGAACCCAGCTCCGGTGATGATGGAGGGAGCAGCGCTCGCGCGGCTGGCGGCGCTCGGGGTTCCTCAAGCTTCTCCGGTTCTTCTTCAGGCGGCGACTCCTCCAGCGGTGGCCGCGATCAGCCTCAATGCTGTCATATCTGCTTGGGGGTGGCAACGTGTCCGCACGCTGCCGCGCCCTGGTGAAGCGCGAGAGGGAGTCCGCCTGAGCTTCGGAGGCAGCTCGGGCCTTCCCCGCAGGCCGGTGTGAGGCGAGCCATGCCGGATTTGTTCTTCATTTTCCCTTTTTCCTGTGTAACAAAGACAATAGTGTGGAGCCCCGTGGGGGCGTGTTTGGGTTATTGCTGTTAATCATCGTTTTGCTTTCGTTACCATTCCTTCCGGCTATGTGCCCGAGCATGGATAGTTCCCGACCCCGGCCGTGGGGGGCGACCGACCCAGGCCCTTTGTTTGTGTCGCGGTGCCCATGGGCCACGAACTGGAGGGGTGCTCTTGTAAGGGGCCCAGGTCGTGAACTCTTTCAATGACTAGGATAGGAACGCTCGCCAGGGCGCTCAGCTGGCCCCCCCTCACGAGGCCTTGCGCAAGAGAAATCGAGGAGGGAGTGAAAAGCCGAAGAACCGCAAGCCAAAGACGGCAACAACTTCAATAAAAATTCAAACGAGAAGGAACAAACCAACTGCGGAAAGCAAATGAAAAGCCGCGTCCGGCACCTAATCTAGTCTTCGACGTCTTCTCACCAGCGCGGAGCTAAGTGCTGCCACTGGGCGTGGGAGGGAGCCCCAGGGCCTGAGGCCGGCGCTCCTGAGACTCCGGGGCGTGTACAGCCCCAACTCATTATTACGTGAGAGTGTCATGGGCGGCGAGCTTCACAGGCATTGGCCTTCTTCACAGGCTCCGGGCCTTTTCCAAAACATGATAGCTTCACAGGCACTCGCCTTGCTTCACAGGCTCTGAGCCTTTTCCAAAACGCGACAGCTTCACAGGCACTCGCCTTGCTTCACAGGCTCTGGGCCTTTTCCAAAACGCGATAGCTTCATAGGCACTCGCCTTGCTTCACAGGCTCTGGGCCTTTTCCAAAACGCGATAGCTTCACAGGCACTCGCCTTGCTTCACAGGCTCTGGGCCTTTTCCAAAACGCGATAGCTTCATAGGCACTCACCTTGTTTCACAGGCTCCGGGCCTTTTCAGGGGTAGAACCTCCGGCGGTGCTGGATGTTCCATGCATTCTGAACCGGCACTCCCTCCTGAGTCTCCAACCGCGCGGAGCCTAGCCTGGAAACATGAACAACCTTGAACGGGCCCTCCCACATGGGAGAGAGCTTGTGCAGTCCCTCCCTGGAGAGGACCCGCCTGAGCACGAGGTCTCCTACCTCGAGAGTCCTGGGGCGGATGTTGCAGTAGTGGTATCGCCGCAGCGCTTGCTGGTACCTCGCCGCTCGCATCGCGGCTTCTCGGCGACGTTCCTCCCCCAGCACGAGGTCCATCCCCCGCATGGCGTCCTGCTGCGTCTCGTTGAATGCCAGGACCCGTGCGGAGCAACGTCTGACCTTGTGAGGGAAGACCGCTTCCGCTCCGTAGACCAGGAAGAACGGGGTCTCTCCAGTCGGCTTGGTCGCGGTGGTGCGGATGGACCACAACACGGACTGAAGCTCGTCGTACCAACCTCTGCCACAGGCCTCCAGCTTCTTCTTGAATGTCCTGGTCTTGAGGCCCCTCAGGACCTCCGCGTTGGCTCGCTCGGCCTGGCCGTTGCTTCGGGGGTGCGCCACTGAGGCGTAGCATATCTGCGTTCCAAGGTTAGCACAGTATGTCTTGAAGAGGTTACTGTTGAACTGTGAACCATTGTCCGTGATGATGCGATTCGGCACCCCGAACCGGCTCACGATGCCCTTGATGAACTTGATCGCGAAGCCCGCGGGAATGGTGCGGACAGCCTCTACTTCAGCCCATTTGGTGAATTTGTCCACGGCAACGTAGAGGTAAAGGTAGCCCCCTGGCGCCCGAGGAAACGGGCCCAAGATGTCCAGCCCCCAGACTGCGAATGGCCATGAAAGGGGGATAGTCTGCAAGCCTCCTGCTGGCTGATGGATCTGCTTGGCGTGGAACTGGCAGGCTTCACAAGCTTTCACTAGTTCCACGGCGTCATTGAGCGCGGTGGGCCAATAAAACCCATTGCGGAACGCCTTGCCGACGAGGGTCCGTGATGATGAATGATGTCCGCAGTCCCCGCCGTGTATATCTTCCAGTAGTTCCTTCCCTTGCTCCCTGGAGATGCAACGCAGGGATACATTGTTTGGTCGCTTCGCTTCCTCCTCCTTCTCCGGCAAGGTCCCTTGCGCTAAGTAGCTTCGGAGCTCCGTGATCCAACATCCCTCCTGAGGTTCCATCGTCAGGAGCAGGCGCGCTCCTGAGGCCGGACCACAGGTCGGAGCTCCTGAGGCAGGTTGCTAGGGGAGCTCCTCCCAGGGCTGAGCCATGTTTGATAATGACGGCAGAGCTGAGGGCTTGAAGAGCCGCTCCTCGAAAACGCCAGGCTCCTGGGGTAACCGTTTGGACGCACGTTTGGCGATGTCGTCGGCCTCCTGATTGGTGCCACAGGGCTTCGGAGCTTACGCCTTCTACCTCACCGTCTCACAAAGATCTAGGCTACTGAAAGAACTGCACAAGAGACACCAGGTTTATACTGGTTCGGGCCACCATTGTGGTGTAATACCCTACTCCAGTGTGTGGTGTGTGGATTGCCTCTTGTGGCTGATGATGATGAACAATACAAGGAAGAACAGCCTCACGAGGGTCTGCTCTTGGCTGGGGCGATGAACTGTTAGGAGGAGTTTAGTCACCCTTCTCTCTCTCTGATTTCGATCCGATCCCCTTGCCATGTGGGTGGCTGGTCCTATTTATAGAGGCCCTGGTCCTCTTCCCAAATATCGAGCGGGAAGGGAGCCAACAATGGCGGGCTAATTTGAAGGGGGACAGCAAGTATCAGCTATCCTGACAAAAGTGGTCTTCGCCTGCGCAAAGCTCTGGTGATGACGCCGTCTTGGGCTCCACGGTGACCTCCGTCTCGTAGTCCTCCTGGTCTTGGTCTCGTTGCACCAAAATGGCAACCTTTGCCTCATGCCTCAGTACTACGCGGCTGAGCTTGCTCCCTTTGCACCAAAGAGGAGAGGAGGACGCTGCGCGGGCTGGCGCCCGCCTGGCGCCCTGAGTCGTCATGGCTTGCGTCACGGGCACCTCGTGAGGTACCCCGCCTTGATCTCTCCACCTCCTCGCGAGCCAGCCTGACGAGGCCGTGCCTGAGGAAGCTCCGTGTCGTCCGCCCCGCGAGGCTTGTCCCCTCACGAGGGTCTTAAGTCTTGTGTTAATGAAGATGGGCCATGCTGGGCCCCCTTTGAACCACGCCACAGGCCGCGGGCAGGCAAGTCTGGGGACCCCCGTTCCCAGAATGCCGACACAACGGATTTTGATGGTGCCCTATTTAACGTGAATGTGGCCGTCTCTAGAGCATAACCCCAAAATGATAGCGGTAAATCAGTAAGAGACATCATAGATCGCACCATATCAAGTAAAGTACGATTACGACATTCCGACACACCATTACGCTGTGGTGTTCCGGGTGGCGTGAGTTGCGAAACTATTCCGCATTGTTTCAAATGTACACTAAACTCGTAACTCAAATATTCTCCTCCATGATCAGATCGTAGGAATTTTATTTTCTTGTTACGATGATTTTCAACTTCACTCTGAAATTCTTTGAACTTTTCAAATGTTTCAGACTTATGTTTCATTAAGTAGATATACCCATATCTGCTTAAGTCATCTATGAAGGTGAGAAAATAAAGATATCCGCCACGAGCCTCAACATTCATCGGACCACATACATCTGTATGTATGATTTCCAACAAATCTATTGCTCTCTCCATAGTACCGGAGAATGGTGTTTTTGTCATCTTACCCATAAGGCATGGTTCGCAAGTACCAAGCGATTCATAATCAAGTGGTTCCAAAAGTCCATTAGTATGGAGTTTCTTCATGCGCTTTACACCGATATGACCCAAATGGCAGTGCCACAAATAAGTTGCACTATTATTATCAACTCTGCATCTTTTGGCTTCAACATTATGAATATGTGTGGCACTATTATCGAGATTTAATAAGAATAGACCACTCTTTAAGGGTGCATGACCATAAAAGATATTACTCATATAAATAGAACAACCATTATTCTCTGATTTAAATGAATAACCGTCTCGCATCAAACAAGATCCAGATATAATGTACATGCTGAACGCTGGCACCAAATAACAATTATTTAGGTCTAATACTAATCCCGAAGGTAGATGTAGAGGTAGTGTGCCGACCGCGATCACATCGACTTTGGAACCATTTCCCATGCGCATCGTCACCTCGTCCTTAGCCAATCTTCGCTTAATCCGTAGTCCCTGTTTCGAGTTGCAAATGTTAGCAACAGAACCAGTATCAAATACCCAGGTGCTACTGCGAGCATTAGTAAGGTACACATCAATAACATGTATATCACATATACCTTTGTTCACCTTGCCATCCTTCTTATTCGCCAAATACATGGGGCAGTTCCGCTTCCAGTGACCAGTCTGCTTGCTGTAGAAGCACTCAGTTTCAGGCTTAGGTCCAGGTTTGGGTTTCTTCTCTTGAGCAGCAACTTGCTTGTTGTTCTTTTTGAAGTTCCCCTTCTTCTTCCCTTTGCCCTTTTTCTTGAAACTAGTGGTCTTGTTGACCATCAACACTTGATGCTCCATCTTGATTTCTACCTCCGCAGCTTTCAGCATTGTGAAGAGCTCGGGAATAGTCTTATTCATCCCTTGCATATTATAGTTCATCACGAAGCTCTTGTAGCTAGGTGGCAGTGATTGGAGAATTCTGTCAATGACGCAATCATCTGGAAGATTAACTCCCAATTGAATCAAGTGATTATTATACCCAGACATTTTGAGTATATGCTCACTGACAGAACTGTTCTCCTCCATCTTGCAGCTATAGAACTTATTGGAGACTTCATGTCTCTCAATCCGGGCATTTTCTTGAAATATTAACTTCAACTCCTGGAACATCTCATATGCTCCATGACATTCAAAACATCGTTGAAGTCCCGATTCTAAGCCGTAAAGCATGGCACACTGAACTATCAAGTAGTCATCAGCTTTGCTCTGCCAGACGTTCATAACATTTGGTGTTGCTTCAGCAGCATGCCTGGCACCCAGCGGTGCTTCCAGGACATAATTCTTCTGTGCAGCAATGAGGATAATCCTCAAGTTACGGACCCAGTCCGTGTAATTGCTACCATCATCTTTCAACTTTGCTTTCTCAAGGAACGCAATAAAATTCAACGAAACAACAGCACGGGCCATCTATCTGCAACCAAACATAAACAAGCAAGATACTATCAGGTACTAAGTTCATGATAAATTTAGGTTCAATTAATCATATTACTAAAGAACTCCCACTTAGATAGACATCCCTCTAATCCTCTAAGTGATTACGTGATCCAAATCAACTAAACCATGTCCGATCATCACGTGAGATGGAGTAGTTTCATTGGTGAACATCACTATGTTGATCATATCTACTATATGATTCTCGCTCGACCTTTCGGTCTCAGTGTTCCGAGGCCATATCTGTATATGCTTGGCTCGTCATGTATAACCTGAGTATTCCGCGTGTGCAACTGTTTTGCACCCGTTGTATTTGAACGTAGAGCCAATCACACCCGATCATCACGTGGTGTATCAGCACGAAGAACTTTCGCAACGGTGCATACTCAGGGAGAACACTTCTTGATAATTAGTGAGAGATCATCTTAAAATGCTACCGTCAATCAAAGCAAGATAAGATGCATAAAAGATAAACATCACATGCAATCAATATAAGTGATATGATATGGCCATCATCATCTTGTGCTTGTGATCTCCATCTTCGAAGCACCGTCATGATCACCATCGTCACCGGCGCGACACCTTGATCACCATCGTAGCATCGTTGTTGTCTCGCCAATCTTATGCTTCCACGACTATCACTACCGCTTAGTGATAAAGTAAAGCATTACAGCGCAGTTGCATTGCATACAATAAAGCGACAACCATATGGCTCCTGCCAGTTGCCGATAACTCAGTTACAAAACATGATCATCTCATACAATAAAATTTAGCATCATGTCTTGACCATATCACATCACAACATGCCCTGCAAAAACAAGTTAGACGTTCTCTACTTTGTTGTTGCAAGTTTTATGTGGTTGCTACGGGCTTAAGTAAGAACCAATCTTGCCTACACATCAAAACCACAACGATAGTTTGTCAAGTTGGTGATGTTTTAACCTTCGCAAGGACCGGGCATAGCCACACTTGGTTCAACTAAAGTTGGAGAAACTGACACCCGCTAGCCACCTTTATGCAAAGCACGTCGGGAGAACCGGTCTCGCGTAAGCGTATGCGTAATGTCGGTCCGGGCCGCTTCGTCCAACAATACCGCCGAACCAAAGTATGACATGCTGGTAAGCAGTATGACTTATATAGCCCACAACTCACTTGTGTTCTACTCATGCATATAACATCAACACATAAAACCTAGGCTCGGATGCCACTGTTGGGGAACGTAGTAATTTCAAAAAATTTCCTACGTACACACAAGATCATGGTGATGCATAGCAACGAGAGGGGAGAGTGTGATCTATGTACCCTTGTAGACCGACAGCGGAAGCGTTATGACAACGCGGTTGATGTAGTCATACGTCTTCACGGCCCGACCGATCAAGCACCGAAACTACGGCACCTCCGAGTTTTAGCACACGTTCAGCTCGATGACGATCCCCAGACTCCGATCTAGCAAAGTGTCGGGGAAGATTTCCGTCAGCACGACGGCGTGGTGACGATGTTGATGTTCTACTATCGCAGGGCTTCGCCTATGCACCGCTACAATATTATCGAGGATTATGGTGGAAGGGGGCACCGCATACGGCTAAGAAAAACGATCATGTGGATCAACTTGTGTGTTTAGGGGTGCCCCTGCCCCCGTATATAAAGGAGCAAGGGGAGGAGGCCGGCCGGCCCTATGGCGTGCCGAGGAGGAGGAGTCCTGCTCCTAGTAGGAGTTGGACTCCCCTCTTTCCTACTCCTACTAGGAGGGGGAAAGGAAGGGGGGACGGAGAAGGAAAGGGGGGCGCTGCCCCCCTCTCCTAGTCCAATTCGGACCAGGGGGGAGGAGGCGTGCGGCCCACCCTAGCTGCTCCTCTCTCTTTCCACTAAGGCCCATATGGCCCATTACTTCTCCCGGGGGGTTCCGGTAACCCTCCGGCACTCCGGTTTTCTCCGAAATCACCCGGAACACTTCTGGTGTCCGAATATAGCCGTCCAATATATCAATCTTTATGTCTCGACCATTTCGAGACTCCTCGTCATGTCCGTGATCACATCCGGGACTCCAAACTAACTTCTGTACATCAAAACTCATAAACTCATAATATAATTGTCATCGAAACCTTAAGCGTGCAGACCCTACAGGTTCGAGAACAATGTAGACATGACCGAGACATGTCTCTGGTCAATAACCAATAGCGGAACCTGGATGCTCATATTGGCTCCCACATATTCTACGAAGATCTTTATCGGTCAGACCGCATAACAACATACGTTGTTCCCTTTGTCATTGGTATGTTACTTGCCCGAGATTCGATCGTCGGTATCTCAATACCTAGTTCAATCTCGTTACCGGCAAGTCTCTTTACTCGTTTCTTAATGCATCATCTCGCAACTAACTCATTAGTTGCAATGCTTGCAAGGCTTATGTGATGTGCATTACCGAGAGAGCCCAGAGATACCTCTCCGACAATCGGAGTGACAAATCCTAATCTCGAAATACGCCAACCCAACATTTACCTTTGGAGACACCTATAGAGCTCCTTTATAATCACCCAGTTACGTTGTGACGTTTGGTAGCACACAAAGTGTTCCTCCGGCAAACGGGAGTTGCATAATCTCATAGTCATAGGAACATGTATAAGTCATGAAGAAAGCAATAGCAACATACTAAACGATCGGGTGCTAAGCTAATGGAATGGGTCATGTCAATCACATCATTCTCCTAATAATGTGATCCCGTTAATCAAATGACAACACATGTCTATGGTTAGGAAACATAACCATCTTTGATTAACAAGCTAGTAAAGTAGAGGCATACTAGTGACGTTTTAGTTTGTCTATGTATTCACACAAGTATTATGTTTCCGGATAATACAATTCTAGCATGAACAATAAACATTTATCATGATATAAGGAAATAAAATAATAACATTATTATTGCCTCTAGGGCATATTTCCTTCAATCCCCCTAAATCTGAATTTAGAAACTTTCTTGCTAGTATAACTATGGGCGAATCTAGAGATATAACGCAGGCTACCATAGGGAGCGTTCACTTTCCGGTTATACATTATTTTGCTCTCTTCATCGGTAGATGCATGAATGCTAAGGATGAAGCATGTCACATGTGTGTCCCTGATCTTAGCATTCTTAGGAGTGTTGTGTTAGGAGACCAATCTTATCATATGGGAGCCATTGTAGCTCGTAGGTTGCATCATAATAGACATAATGGAGATTTCTTTGGAGGAATTTATGCAACCCCCTTAGCTCATTTTCTTGAAATAGACATTAGTGTGGGTGACACGGAGTTGCCTCCTGCATATTTAGATTATAACTCTATGGCTTCGCACCAGTTTGTCGAGAGGTCTGAATCACCTCTCTTATATCATTTAATTTTTGATAAATGAAGTGTTTTCATTATTACTCTCCCTGCTCCTGCCTTCTTTGATTCACAGGCAAAAAGAAGATATTTTATTACCAGAGAGGAGGCAGAAGAGTACGAGAGGAGAGCGGAGGCAGGTCGACTTCACGCTGCAGCTCAGCAGGCAATAACTGCTGCACAACAATATGAGCCTTCTTCTTCCTCATCACAGTATGACCCCAACAACTATTATTATGGATATCAGCCAGGCCAGCCGTGGCCATAGACCAACTTAGGCCAAAAGCCTAAGCTTGGGGGAGTACATATTTCTCACTGACATTACATTTATGTTCACACACACTCATTGCTAGATGTCGGTGCTCATACTTTTTCATTGTATCATCCATGCTAGTTTAATTTCCTTTTATGCTTTCTTCTTGTATGTTTGTTAAACCTTAAGAAAAACCAAAAAAAATAGTAGTAGTTTATTATTCTGCTGTAGTAGTAATAATTAAAAAGAAAACCCAAAAATATTTCACATTCTTCTTTTGCTTGTTGGGAGCTTTCACGTGTAAATAGTTTTATTTCTTTCCTTTGGGGGTCAGTAGGAGAAGACCATAATTAAATTGTTGAAGTGGCTCTTATATGCATTATTGTTGAATTAACCAAAGAGCCCATATTGCCTTGTCTTCTCCTGTTTATTGAATGCTCACAGATTCCAGCTTAGTCTAATGCACGCACACTCTTATTATTATTCACACCATCCGGTCATGCAAGTGAAAGGCAATTATGATGATATATGATGGACTGACTGAGATGAGAAAAGCTGGTATGAACTCGACCTCTTTTGTTTTTGTAAATATGATGAGTCCCGCGTTCTTGATTCAGCTTATTATGAATAAACATGTTTGCAATGACAATTAGAGATCATAGTTGCTTGTGCCATGCTTGATTAGCTATGAGTTATAATGATTTACCTTGTGTGCCAACATGCTATTGAGATGATTATGATGTGGTATGATGGGGTGGTATCCTCCTTTGAATGATTTAAGTGACTTGACTTGGCACATGTTCACGCATGTAGTTGAAACAAATCAACATAGCCTTCATGATATTTATGTTCATGGTGGATTATATCCTACTCATGCTTGCATCCAATGTTTATTAATTTTAATGCATGTATATGACTGTTGTCACTATCTAGTTGGTCGCTTCCCAGTCTTTTGCTAGCCTTCACCTGTACTAAGCGGGAATTCTGCTTGTGCATCCAATCCCTTAAACCCCAAAGTTATTCCAGATGAGTCCACTATACCTTACTATATGCGGTATCTACCTACCGTTCCAAGTAAATTTGTATGTGCCAAACTCTAAACCTTCAAATAAACATTCTGTTTTGTATGCTCGAATAGCTCATGTATCAACCAAGGCTGTCTTTATCTTCCGTGTTAGACGGGTTATTCTCAAGAGGAGTGGACTCCGCTCCTCACTCACGAGAAAATGGCTGGTCACCGGGATGCCCAGTCCCTTGCTTTATGCAAACTAAATCAAAGTTAACTGCAAACAAAACTCCCCCTGGGACCTGATGTATGTTGGAGGCACTCGTTGTTTCGAGCAAGCCATGGATTGGTTTTTGTTGGTGGAGGGGGAGTATAAAATTTACCATTCTATTTAGGAACCGCCTATAATGTGTTTAGCATGGAAGATATCGCCATATCTTAGTTGTTATGTTGACAATGAAAGTATACCGCTCAAAATACAATTTATCTCTATTGCAAAACCGAGCTTTGGCACCTCTACAAATCCCTGCTTCCCTCTGCGAAGGGCCTATCCATTTACTTTTATGTTGATTCATCACCCTCTTATTAAAAAGCACTAGCTGGAGAGCACAGCTGTCATTTGCATTCATCATTGTTAATCTATGTTGGGTGTGACTATGATTGGATCTCTTTTACCATGAATTACAATGTCTCTAGTCAGTCCTTGATCTTTAAAGGTGCTCTGCATTTATGTTTTGCGGTATCAGAAAGGGCTAGCGAGATACCATCTTGTTATATCATATTATGATTGTTTTAAGAAAGTGTTGTCATCCGAGATTTATTATTATGGCTTGCTAGTTGATTATGCTATTGATATGAGTAATTATGAGACCTGAGAATTATTGCAAATGTGGTTAGTTATGATCTATGTTGAAAACTTGAATGCTGGCTTGACATAGTTACAACAACAAGAGCAAACAGAGTTTGTAAAAAATTTTCTTTCTTTCTTTCAGTTTGTCAACTGAATTTCTTGAGGACAAGCAAAGGTTTAAGCTTGGGGGAGTTGATACCTCTCCGTCGTATCTACTTTTCCAAACACTTTTGCCCTTGTTTTGGACTCTAACTTGTATGATTTGAATGGAACTAACCCGGACTGACGCTGTTTTCAGCAGAATTGCCATGGTGTTGTTTTATGTGCAGAAAACAAATATTCTCGGAATGACCTGAAACTCCACGGAACATCTTAGAAAAATATCCTCGCCAAAGATGAAGACCAAGGGGCCCACACCCTTCTCACGAGGGTGCCCCCCCTAGGGCGCGCCCCCTACCTCGTGGGCCCCCTGGAAACCCTCCGACGCCAACTCCAACTCTATATATTCGCTTTCGGAGAGAAAAAAATACGAGAGAAGAAATCATCACATTTTACGATACGGAGCCGCTGCCAAGCCCTAAAACCTCTCAAGAGGGCTGATCTGGAGTCTGTTTGGGGCTCCGGAGAGGGGGATTCGTCGTCGTCGTCTTCATCAACCATCCTCCATCACCAATTTCATGATGCTCACCGCCATGCGTGAGTAATTCCATCGTAGGCTTGCTGGACGGTGATGGGTTGGATGAGATTTATCATGTAATCGAGTTAGTTTTGTTAGGGTTTGATCCCTAGTATCCATTATGTTCTGGGATTGATGTTGCTATGACTTTGCTATGCTTAATGCTTGTCACTAGGGCCCGAGTGCCATGATTTCAAATCTGAACCTATTATGTTTCCATGAATATATGTGAGTTCTTGATCCTATCTTGCAAGTCTATAATCACCTATTATGTGTTATGATCCGTTAACCCCGAAGTGTTATGATCCGTGACAATAATCAGGATACTTATCGGTGATGACCGTAGTTTGAGGAGTTCATGTATTCACTATGTGCTAATTCTTTGTTCCGGTTCTCTATTAAAAGGAGGCCTTAATATCCCTAAGTTTCCAATAGGACCCCGCTACCACGGGAGGGTAGGACAAAAGATGTCATGCAAGTTCTTTTCCATAAGCATGTATGACTATATACGGAATACATGCCTACATTACATTGATGAATTGGAGCTAGTTCTGTGTCACCCTAGGTTATGACTATTACATGATGAACCGCATCCGGCATAATTATCCATCACTGATCCGGTGCCTACGAGTTTTCCATATACTGGTTTACGCTTATTTACTTTTCCGCTGCTACTGTTACAATCACTACAAAATACCAAAAACATTACTTTTGCTATCTTTACTTTTATTGCCGCTACCACCACTATCATATTACTTTGCTACTAAACACTTTGCTGCAGATACTAAGTTCCCAGGTGTGGTTGAATTGACAACTCAGCTACTAATACTTGAGAATATTCTTTGGCTCCCCTTGTGTCGAATCAATAAATTTGGGTTGAATACTTTACCCTCGAAAGCTGTCGCGATCCCCTATACTTGTGGGTTATCAATGATCTATTCACAATGCGAAAGTATGAATCAGAAACCTTATTGAGAATCAACAAACTATAACCTCAATCATTGAAGCAATTGCAATTTATCATAACATCAGAAAGAGCCTATGTCAGAGCTAAAAAGCAAGTCCACATACTCAACTATCATCTAGTCCTCCATAATTGCTAACACTCACGCAATACTTGTGGTTACGGAGTTTTAATCAGACACAGAGAAAGATAGGGGCTTATAGTTTCGCCCCACAACCTTTTACCTCGAGGGTAATGTCAACAATACTAACTCATGCCTCCCTACATCCAATTAGATATATCGATCAGGATCTTCCAACACACTGTGCTTGCCAAATGATAAAATGTAAAAAGGAAAGGTGAAGATCACCATGACTCTTGCCTAAGGTAGAAGTTAATAATAAAAGATAGGCCCTTCGGAGAGGGAATCAGAGGTTGCCATGCGCTTTTATGGTTGGATGTGTAACATCCCAAAATTCTAAATTTTGGAATGTTATAGATAGATTGATTGTTGTGTGATTGATTGACTGAAAGTGAGTGAAATTCGAAACTTTTTGAAAGTTAAATGAGAGGGAATAAAAGGACTTTCCCAAACTTTCATTTTTGCCTTTATGCTCTCCGTGAATTCAAATACTTTTTCATCACGAAACCCTGGAGAGAAGATGACATGACTACTTCCATTTATTAAATGACAAGGGGTCTTGAAAATATTTGAATTTCATTTGAGAATATTTCCAATTCTGAAACTTTATGCAACTCAATGATTTTCACGAGAGAAGATAAAATGACTTCTTCAAATTATATGAAATATGAGTTAGGAGTTTCAAAGAATTAAATTCAAAGTTCTTTTGAATTTATTTTCAATTTGGAGATTATTTGAGTTTTATTCAAATTATTTTTCTCCAAAAATAAAATATATGGAAATTAGGGTAAAATGATTCCCTATAATAGAAAATTGGAGAAAAATTAATTTGAAATCATTTTGGGTTTTTTTAAATGATTTTGTTGGATTTTATTAGACCAGGAGCACTGTTTGAGTTATTAGAAATTGTGTGTATTTTATGTGATGCTAGAAAAATGTCTATGTTGTTGGAAACCTTTTTCTGAAAATTTTGATATATTATATGCCTATATAATATTTTCATTTAATTTGTTTTATTATTTTACTTGTTTGGAAATGTTTTTAAAAAAATTCCCGACTGGGCTGGCCCCGCCGAAGCCAGGCCAAGGCCCAGCTCCGCGCCGCCTTCCCCGTCGTCCCCGACTGGGACTCTCCCAGGAGTCCGGCACCGCCCCGCCTCCATTGCCCCTCGCCCAAGCCGCCCTCGCCTCCCCCCACTCCTTAAATCCGGAGCCCCGGGCCCCTCTCCCTCTCCTATCCCCGCATCGCCGCAGATCCGCGCCGCCGCCACCGCATTGCTTCGCCACCCGCGCCGCTGCTCGCCTGCTAGCGCTGCTGCCCGCGCCGCCCTCTGCCGCATCCGCCGCTCGCAGCATCCCCTCGCCGCTCCCCTGCGCCGCCGCCCGCTCCTCGCTGGAGCCGCTTCGCGCCGCTGCTGCCGCGCTAGAGCTCACCGTCGCCACGCCTCGCCAGAAACCGCCGCCGTCGCCGTTGCCGTTGACCCACCGTGGACCGGTAAAAAACCGCCCGGTCCGATCCGGTTTTATTTTAAGTTTGGTTTTTTAAAAAAAACCCTAGACTAGATCTGTTTTTTTGGTTTTATTAAACAGCGAACGTCCACTGTTTAGACCTTATAAGCGAGCGTTCGCCTTTTAGTCTTTTTATTTTTCTGTTATTTTCGGCCAGGGACCCGTTTGTGAATAACTTATTTGCAGAATAGCCCCTGATCTTCAAAACACCGTAACTTTTTGCTCGTCAGTCCAAATCCAACGAAACCAACGCCCACGTCTTCGTTATGATCCCCTCTATCCAGTAATCCAACTCAAACATGTTTTTGAAAAGTTTAAAATCTGAATTAGATCAGATTTGAATTCAAACTTAGTTTGATCATAACTTGAGTTTCATAACTTCGTTTGAGTTGATTCTTTTTGCAAATCAAAGCTCTTGACCTAAACATTCTGATAAGGCCAGATTCACATAATTTTGGTACTATTAGAAATTGTTTTATGTTGCAAGAGCTATTTGCTTGGTTTTGATGTTTTCTGAATTGTCTTCTTCGTTCTTTCGGATATTTTGAGTGATTGCTTATGTGTGGTTACTATTGCTTGCTTACGATAGATTGACCGGAGTGTGACGAGTAGAACTATCATGAGTTTTGAGTGCGAATCATCTTCATCAACATTGCAGGCAAGTTCACACTTTGATCATATCCCTTTTCATACCCAGTTTTTATGCATTAGTTACAACCCTCAAACATTGCATGAATAGGATTGATAACATGTGAGTATTGGGAAGTAGTTGATGAGGGAGTACCTATTACCTGTTTATTATCAAACCCTTGGGAGTTACTATTACGTTATGCTTACTTCGCCATGCTATGCTCGTAGACGTGGATTGGGTTTTGAGAGTATCCATGACATATGTGAGATTGTTAATTAATGGTTTACTTAAGGTGGCAACTTAAACACACATCTGGGTGGATTGAGGCACCTGGTTATTCCAGGATTGCCTGTCTAGGCACCTGGGTAGACCAGGATTGCCTGTTTTTTATGGACCGCCACCCAGGCTCAAAGGGATCATGAGATTATTCATACTAGAAACTTCCGTGTGCAGCCACAAGCTATTATGGGCTCTAGCATAGTTGACTAAGTCGTGCGAACTCTTATAGTGGTAGACTAGCAGATGTAGGGGATGTAGGTGGTATGGTCTACCCGATCATAAGGTGCTAGCACTTCTGAAAGACTATGCCTCGGTCATCCGTCTTCTCAAACACCATGTAGTGCGAGAAACCAAACGGAGGCGATCGAGTCTTGTGGGAAAAAGTGCGCAAACCTCTGCAGAATGTATAAACTAATCATGATTGGCCGTGTCCCCGGTTATGGACATCTTGAGTATCTAGTACCTCGATTATCATGTGAATCTCATCACGCTACTTTAAATGAATATTGTTGGGTTTTAATGATGTTACTTAATTGGGTTTGAGAATGTTGTCAACCATTGTCAATGTTCAACAACCACCATGATAGTTAAATAAAATTTATTCCTTTGCAGTAGGGAAAAATTGGCTTTTCGCAAAAACCTTATAACCATATAGCTTTTCCACCAGCCATATATGCATGTAGTGATAGCCTTTATTCATTATTATCCTCTGGTGTGAATTTGCCAGTACATTCAATGTACTGACCCTCTGTGGCTGCAACATCTCATGTTGCAGGATATCTTACGACGAGTAAGTGATACGTTAGGGTTACGATTTCTACACTCAACTTTGCCGTTGGTGTTGATGGGAATCCACAACCTTGTTACTTCCGTTATTTGGATTAAGGTAATAGTATTTACGTTACTTTTACATGTGATTTACCTCTGTTATAAATCCTCGAGTACTGTGTGTGTCAGCATACCGATCCAGGGATGACACTTAAGCACAGAGACTTGATCCATTCGGGTCGGGTCGCTACAGGATGCATGAAATCTTAATGCGAAAGAACATCACTTTATATTGCCCCTTGTGATATGGATCTTTATTATGCAGTCCATCGCTTTTATTACCTCCACATCACAAGATTGTACAAAGCTTATTTCTCCCACACTAATCATACATATTTAGAGCAATTTTTATTTCTTTGCACCGATGACAACTTACTTGAAGGATCTTATTCAATCCATAGGTAGATATGGTGGACTCTCATGGAAAAACTGGCTTAAGGGTATTTGGAAGCACAAGTAGTATTTCTACTTGGTGCTAAGAATTTGGCTAGCAAGAGGGGGAAAGGCAAGCTCAACATGTTGGAGGATCCATGACAACATACTTTATCTCAGATATAAGAAAACATAACTCATCACGTTGTCTTCCTTGTCCAATATCAACTCTTTAGCATGTCATATTTTAATGAGTGCTCACAATCATAAAAGATGTCAATGATAATATATTTATATGTGAAGACTTCTCTTCCTTTATTACTTCCTATTGATTGCAACGATGACCAAAACTATGTTTGTCAACTCCCAACAACTTTTAAATCATAATACTCTTCCTATGTGAAGTCATTACTCTCAATAAGATCAATATGAACTTTTGTTTCTTTTTATTTCTTTTTCTCTTTTCTTTTATTTGGGATCATGGAAAAAACAGCAAGCCCTTGACTCAACACTAATCTTTATTATATAGCTCACGGACTCGATTACATAGAGAAATCATAAGGCAAAACTCAAAACTAGATCATGCCGTAAACTTTATTCTACTAGATCAAAATACTACTAATAGGATCGAACTAAAGAAAATGGTAAATATAGGAGTTGTGATTGTGATACAATACCGGGGCACCTCCCCCAAGCTTGGCAGTTGCCAAGGGGAGTGCCCATACCCATGTGATTATGTCTCCTTGGTTGGTGAAGAAGGTGGAGGTGTTGGACAGTCGCACATCGAGCGTAAGAGGTCCTCTAGCTTGCGAATAATGCCCTTGAGTGCAGAGGTATGCTCCTTCAACAAAATATTTTCACTTGTGAGATACTTGTTTTGAATACGAGTTAACTTAATCATCTGGAAAGCCTCGATCTTAGTTGGGGTAAGAAGGTTGTGATCAAGTTGAAGGAGGTCTTCTGTTGCCGGAGCTTGGTTCTCCATGGCCTTCTTGATCCCTTTGTCCTTGTTGATCTCCATCAGTTCTTCCCTCTTCAGCTCTATCTTCATTAGCCAAGCATCTTTGTCACCGTTGTTGGAGGAGGGGGACGACATGATGCCTGGCCTTGACAACCCTGACAGAGAACAGCCCAAAACAAGAACAAAGGATATTTGCATGATACGGGAGTCAAAACCTTCGGGAGAATATATAGTGAATTTTAACCGACCAAAATATGTATCGTGCAAGAAAACGGAGTCCGGAAGGCACATGAGGTGCTCACGAGGTAGGGGGCGCGACCAGGGGGTAGGGCGTGCCCTCTACCCTCGTGAGGCCCGCGTGTCCTTCCCGGACTGCTACTTATTTTTTCTATTTTTCTAAATATTCCAAAACAGAGAAATATTGCCTTAAAAACTGTTTTGGAGTCGGTTTACTTACCGTACCACATACCTATTCCTTTTCGGAGTCTGAAACATTCTGGAAAGTGTCCCTTATGTATTCCTCCGGGGTTACGGTTTCAATAATATTGGTTTCAACATTTATGGGATTACCTGAGATATAATGTTTGATTCTTTGACCGTTTACCACCTTCGGATTTGTGCCTTCGAAGTTGTTGATTTTTATGGCACCGGAACGATAGACCTCCTCGATAACATAGGGGCATTCCCATTTAGAAAGAAGTTTTCCTGCAAAAAATCTTAAATGAGAGTTGTATAGCAATACATAATCATCTACATTAAACTCACGCTTTTGTATCCTTTTGTCATGCCATCTTTTAACTTTTTCTTTAAACAACTTGGCATTTTCATAAGCTTGGGTTCTCCATTCATCAAGTGAGCTAATATCAAATAACCTCTTCTCACTAGCAAGTTTAAAATCATAATTAAGTTCTTTAATAGCCCAATAAGCCTTGTGTTCTAGTTCGAGAGGTAAGTGACATGCTTTTCCATAGACCATTTTATACGGAGACATACCCATAGGATTTTTATATGCAGTTCTATAGGCCCATAATGCATCATCAAGTTTCTTGGACCAATTCTTTCTAGACCTATTAACAGTCTTTTGCAAAATTAATTTGAGTTCTCTATTACTCAATTCTACTTGACCACTAGACTGTGGGTGATACGGAGACGCAATTCTATGATTGATGTCATATTTAGCAAGCATTTTACGGAAAGCACCATGAATAAAATGTGAACCACCATCAGTCATTAAATATCTAGGAACTCCAAACCTTGGAAAGATAACTTCTTTAAGCATTTTAATAGAAGTGTTATGATCAGCACTACTAGTTGGAATAGCTTCTACCCACTTAGTAACGTAATCAACAGCAACTAGAATATGTGTATAACTGTTAGAGGAAGGAAAAGGTCCCATATAGTCAAAGCCCCAAACATCAAATGGTTAAATAACAAGTGAATAATTCATAGGCATTTCTTGACGTCTACTAATATTGCCAATTCTTTGACATTCATCACAAGATAGGACAAACTTACGGGCATCCTTGAAGAGAGTAGGCCAATAAAAACCGGATTGCAATACCTTATGTGCAGTTCTATCTCCCGTGTGGTGTCCTCCATACGTTTCAGAGTGGCACTTGCATAGGATCTGTTCCTGTTCATGCTCAGGTACACAACGTCTAATAACACCATCTACTCCTTCTTTATAAAGATGTGGGTCATCCCAAAAGTAATGTCTTAAATCATAGAAGAACTTTTTATTTTGTTGGTATGTGAAGCTAGGTGGTATGAATTTAGCAACAATATAATTACCATAATCAGCATACCAAGGAGTACTACGAGAAGTACTTATGACATTTAATTGTTCATCAGGAAAGCTATCATCAATAGGTAGTGGGTCATCAAGAACATTCTCTAACCTAGATAAGTTGTCTGCAACGGGGTTCTCAGCTCCTTTTCTATCAACAATATGCAAATCAAATTCTTGTAGCAAGAGAACCCATCTAATAAGTCTACGTTTAGCATCTTTCTTCTCCATAAGATATTTAATAGCAGCATGATCAGTGTGGATAGTTACTTTAGAATCAACAATATAAGATCTGAACTTATCAGAAGCAAATACAACTGCTAAAAGTTCTTTTTCATTAGTAGCATAATTTCTTTCAGCATTGTGTACAGTCTTACTAGCATAATGGATAACATTTAATTTCTTATCAACTCTTTGCCCTAGAACAGCACCTACAACATAATCGCAAGCATCACACATAATTTCAAAGGGTAAATTCCAATCAGGTGGCTGAACAACAGGTGCAGAGACTAATGCTTTCTTAAGTATTTCAAATGCTTCTACACAATCATCATCAAAGACAAATGGTATATCTTTTTGTAATAAATTAGTCAGGGGCCGAGAAATTTTTGAGAAGTCCTTAATGAACCTCCTATAAAATCCAGCGTGACCAAGGAAACTTCTTATACCTTTGATGTCCTTGGGACATGGCATCTTTTCAATAGCATCAACCTTGGCTTTATCAACTTCAATACCTCTTTTAGAAACTTTATTCCCCAAGACAATACCTTCATTAACCATAAATTGGCACTTTTCCCAATTCAAGACAAGATTAGTTTCTTCACATCTCTGCAAAACTCGATCAAGATTGCTCAAGCAATGATCAAAAGAGGATCCATAGACGGAAAAGTCGTCCATGGAAACCTCACAAATCTTTTCGCAAAAGTCAGAGAATATAGCCATCATGCATCTTTGAAAGGTAGCAGGTGCATTACATAAACCAAAAGGCATACGTCTACAAGCAAAAGTACCAAAAGGGCATGTAAAAGTAGTCTTTGATTGATCTTTAGCCGACACAGGTATTTGAGAGAAACCAGAATAACCATCTAGAAAGCAATAATGTGTATGTTTGCATAATCTTTCTAGCATTTGATCGATAAAAGGTAAGGGGTAATGATCTTTCTTAGTAGCCTTGTTTAATTTGCGGAAATCAATTACCATCCTATAACCTGTAATAATTCTTTGCGGACTCAATTCATCTTTATCATTAGGAACAACAGTAATACCTCCCTTCTTAGGGACACAATGAACAGGGCTTACCCACTGACTATCAGCAACGGGATAAATTATACCTGCCTCCAGAAGCTTTAGTATTTCTTTTCTTACCACTTCTTTCATTTTAGGATTTAGACGTCGTTGAGGATCACGAACTGGTATGGCATCCGCTTCCAAATTTATTTTATGTTGACATAGAGTGGGACTAATGCCCTTAAGATCATCAAGAGTATATCCAATAGCAGCATGGTGCTTCTTCAGAGTTTTCAATAATCTTTCTTCTTCATGCTCTGAAAGGTTAGCACAAATAATAACAGGATATATCTTCTTTTCGTCAAGATAAGCATATTTAAGATTATCAGGCAACGGTTTAAGCTCAAACACGGGATCACCCTTAGGTGGAGGGGGATCCCCTAGGATTTCAACAGGCAGATTGTGTTTCAGAATAGGTTCCTATTTAAAGAATACTTCATCTATTTCCCTTCTTTCATTCATAAACATATCATTCTCATGGTCTAGCAAATATTGTTCTAAAGGATCACTAGGAGGTACGGCAATAGAAGCAAAACCAATAATTTCATCCTTACTAGGCAATTCTTCTTCACGGTGTTGTTTACTAAATTTAGAGAAATTAAATTCATGAGTCATATCATCTAAGCCGACAGTAACAACATCCCTTGTGCAATCTATGGTAGCATCAGTATTCAAGAAGGGTCTACCAAATATAATGGGACAAAAGCTATCTTGTGAGGAACCAAGAACAAGAAAATCAGTAGGATATTTAGTTTTCCCACACAAGACTTCAATATCTCTAACAATTCCCATTGGTGAAATAGTATCTCTATTAGCAAGTTTAATAGTGACGTCAATTTCTTCTAACTCAACAGGTGCAATGTCATGCATAATTTATTTGTATAAGTCAATAGGTATTGCACTAGCACTAGCACCCATATCACATAAGCCATGATAACAATGATCTCCTATTTTAACAGAAATAACAGGCATGCCTACCACATGTCTAGGTTTATCTGAATCACAGGGTTTGGCAATTCTAGCAGTTTCATTACAGAAGTAAATAACATGCTCATCTATATTATCAGACAAGAGATCTTTAACAATAGTAATATTAGGTTCAACTTTAACTTGCTCAGGAGGTGTATATGTTTTAATATTGCTTTTACGAACCACAGTTGAAGCTTTAGCATGATCCTTTATTCTAACAGGGAAAGGTGGTTTCTCAACATAAGAAGTAGGAACAATAGGATCATTATAAGTGATAGTCTTTTCTTCAACTTTAATAGGTGCAGCTAATTTTACTTCTATGGGAGGATGATATTTAAACCACTTCTCCTTGGGGAGATCAACATAAGTAGCAAAAGATTCACAGAAAGAAGCTACTATCTCAGAATCAAGTCCATATTTAGTGCTAAACTTACGAAAAATATCGGTATCCATAAAAGATTTAACACAATCAAACTTAGGTGTCATACCTGACTCCTTACCATTGTCGAGGTCCCAATCTTCAGAGTTGCATTTAATTCTTTCCAATAAATCCCATTTGAATTCAATAGTCTTCGTCATAAAAGAGCCAGCACAAGAAGTATCAAGCATGGTGCGATTGTTACCAGAAAGTCGAGCATAAATTTTTTGAATAATCATTTCTCTTGAGAGCTCATGATTGGGGCATGAATATAACATTGACTTAAGCCTCCCCCAATCTTGAGCGATGCTTTCTCCTTTGTGAGGCCAAAAATTATATATATAATTGCGATCACGATGAACAAGATGCATAGGATAAAACTTCTAATGAAATTCCAATTTCAATCGTTTGCAATTCCAAGACCTCATATCATCACATAGCATATACCATGTTGATGCATCTCCCCTCAAAGATAAGGGGAAGACCTTCTTCTTAACAACATCTCCGGATACACCTGCAAGCTTAAATAATCCACAAACTTCATCCACATATATTACATGTTCATCAGGATGTTTTGTTCCATCTCCTAAAAAAGGATTAGCTAGCAGTTTTTCCATTATACCCGAAGGAACTTCAAAGCAAGCATTTTCATCTTCATTTTCATTTTCAGTAGGTTCAGTAGGTTGGGGAGCAACTCTTTGCTCTACTGGTCGGGGTGAAGATACCCCGAACAAGCCCCTCAGAGGATTACTTTCCATAGTAACAAGTGACAGTAAATTTCAGCACACTATATAAATTTTTCCTTACCAAATTCCACCTACCAAAGGCACTTCACTCCCCGGCAACGGCGCCAGAAAAGAGTCTTGATGACCCACAAGTATAGGGGATCTATCGTAGTCCTTTCTATAAGTAAGAGTGTCGAACCCAACGAGGAGCAGAAGGAAATGACAAGCGGTTTTCAGCAAGGTATTCTCTACAAGTACTAAAATAAGTGGTAACAGATAGTTTTGTGATAGGATAAGTTGTAACGAGCAACAAGTAACAAAAGTAAATAAAGTGCAGCAACGTGGCCCAATCCTTTTTGTAGCAAAGGACAAGCCTGGATAAACTCTTATATAAGGAAAAGCGCTCCCGAGGACACATGGGAATATCGTCAAGCTACTTTTCATCACGTTCATATGATTCGCGTCCGGTACTTTGATAATTTGATATGTGGGTGGACCGGTGCTTGGGTGCTGTTCTTACTTGAACAAGCATCCCACTTATGATTAACCTCTATTGCAAGCATCCGCAACTACAACAAAAGTATTAAGGTAAACCTAACCATAGCATGAAACATATTGATCCAAATCAGCCCCTTACGAAGCAACGCATAAACTAGGGTTTAAGCTTCTGTCACTCTAGCAACCCATCATCTACTTATTACTTCCCAATGCCTTCCTATAGGCCCAAATAATGGTGAAGTGTTATGTAGTCGACGTTCACATAACACCACTAGAGGCTAGACAACATACATCTCATCAAAATATCGAACGAATACCAAATTCACATGACTACTAATAGCAAGACTTCTCCCTTTCCTCAGGAACAAACATAACTACTCACAAAGCATAAACATGTTCATAATCAGAGGGGTATTAATATGCATATAGGATCTGAACATATGATCTTCCACCAATTAAACCAACTAGCATCAACTACAAGGAGTAATCAACACTACTAGCAACCTACTAGCACCAATCCCGAACTTGGAGACAAGAATTGCATACAAGAGATGAACTAGGGTTTGGAGATGAGATGGTGCTGGTGAAGATGTTGATGGAGATTGCCCTCTCTCGATGAGAGGAGCGTTGGTGATGACGATGGCGATGATTTCCCCCTCCGGGAGGGAAGTTTCCTCGGCAGAATAGCTCTACTAGAGCTCTAGATTAGATCCGCCAAGGTTCTGCCTCGTGGCGGCGGAGTTTCGTCCCGAAAGGTTGCCTTTTTTTCTCGACGAAAGACTTCATATAGGAGAAGATGGTCATCGGAGAGCCACCAGGGTGCCCACGAGGTAGGGGGCGCGCCCCCCACCCTCGTGGGCAGGGTGTGGGCCCCCTGGTCTTCATCTTTGGAAAGGATTTTTCATTATTTATTATAAGGTGTTCCATGGAGTTTCAGGACTTTTGGAGTTGTGCAGAATAGGTCTCTAATATTTGCTCCTTTTCCTGCCCAGAATTCCAGCTGCCGGCATTCTCCCTCCTTATGTAAACCTTGTAAAATAAGAGAGAATAGCCATAAGTATTGTGGCATAATGTGAAATAACAGCCCATAATGCAATAAATATCGATATAAAAGCATGATGCAAAATGGACGTATCACTTAGCAACGAATGTCTTGCCTTCGGATCTGTGATAGAAGGTCTACCCAACAGTCTCCTTTGGGTATCCTATGAAGACACATTTCTCCGATTTGGGTTCGAGCTTACCAGGTTGAGGCTTTTTCACATAAGCATCGCAGCCCCAAACTTTAAGAAACGACAACCTTGGTTTCTTGCCAAACCATAGTTCATAAGGCGTCGTCTCAATGGATTTAGACGGTGCCCTATTTAATGTGAATGTAGTTGTCTCTAAAGCATAACCCCGAAACGATAGCGGTAAATCAGTAAGAGACATCATAGATCGCACCATATCTAGTAAAGTACGATTACGACGTTCGGACACACCATTACGCTGTGGTGTTTCGGGTGGCGTGAGTTGCATAACTATTCCGCATTGTTTCAAATGAAGACCAAACTCGTAAATCAAATATTCTCCTCCACGATCAGATCGTAGAAACTTTATTTTCTTATTACGGTGATTTTCCACTTCACTCTGAAATTCTTTGAACTTTTCAAATGTTTCAGACTTATGTTTCATTAAGTAGATATACCCATATATGCTCAAATCATCTATGAAGGTGAGAAAATAATGATACCCGCTGCGAGCCTCAATATTCATCGGACAACATACATCAGTATGTATGATTTCCAACAAATATGTTGCTCGCTCCATTGTTCCGGAGAACGGCATTTTAGTCATCTTGCCCATGAGGCATGGTTCGCAAGTACCAAGTGATTCATAATCAAGTGATTCCAAAAGTCCATCAGTATGGAGTTTCTTCATGCGCTTTACACCAATATGACCCAAATGGTAGTGCCACAAATAAGTTGCACTATCATTATTAACTCTGCATCTTTTGGCTTCAACATTATGAATATGTGTATCATCACTACTATCGAGATTCATCAAAAATAGACCACTCTTCAAGTGTGCATGACCATAAAAGATATTACTCATATAAATTGGACAACCATTATTCTCTGATTTAAATGAATAACCGTCTCACATCAAACAAGATCCAGATATAATGTTCATGCTCAATGCTGGCACCAAATAACAATTATTCAGGTCTAAAACTAACCCCGAAGGTAGATGTCGAGGTAGCATGCCGATGACGATCACATCGACTTTGGAACCATTTCCCACGCGCATTGTCACCTCATCCTTAGTCAATCTTTGCTTAATCCATAGTCCCTGTTTTGAGTTGCAAATATTAGCAACAAAACCAGTATCAAATATCCAGGTGCTACTGCGAGCTTTAGTAAGGTACACATCAATAACATGTATATCACATATACCTTTGTTCACCTTGCCATCCTTCTTATCCGCCAAATACTTGGGGCAGTTCCGCTTCCAGTGACCAGTCTGTTTGCACTAGAAGCACTCAGTCTCAGGCTTAGGTCCAGACTTGGGTTTCTTCTCCTGAGCAGCAACTTGTTTGCCGTTCTTCTTGAAGTTCCCCTTCTTCTTCCCTTTACACTTTTTCTTGAAACTGGTGGTCTTGTTGACCATCAACACTTGATGCTCCTTCTTGATTTCTACCTCCGCAGCCTTTAGCATTGCGAAGAGCTCGGGAATTGTCTTATCCATCCCTTGCATATTATAGTTCATCACGAAGCTCTTGTAGCTTGGTGGCAGTGATTGAAGAATTCTGTCAATGACACTATCATCCAAATGATTAACTCCCAGTTGAATCAAGTGATTATTATACCCAGACATTTTGAGTATATATTCACTGACATAACTATTCTCCTCCATCTTGCAGCGGTAGAATGCTACCTCTTGAGCACTGCGTTGGATTTCCCCGAAGAGGAGAGGATGATGCAGCAAAGTAGCGTAAGTATTTCCCTCAGTTTTTGAGAACCAAGGTATCAATCCAGTAGGAGGCTACGCTCGAGTCCCTTGTACCTACACAAAAACAATAGCTCAACGCAACCAACACGCTTAGGGGTTGTCAATCCCTTCACGGTCACTTACGTAAGTGAGATCTGATAGAGATGATAGATAATATTTTTGGTATTTTTGGTATAGAGATGCAAAGTAAAAAGTAAAAGGAAAAGTAAAAGCAAAGCAATAATAAAGTGATGGTGATTGATATGATGAGAAAGAGGCCTGGGGGCCATAGGTTTCACTAGTGGCTTCTCTCAAGAGCATAAGTATTCTATGGTGGGTGAACAAATTACTGTTGAGCAATTGACAGAATTGAGCATAGTTATGAGAATATCTAGGTATGATCATGTATATAGGCATCACGTCCAAGACAAGTAGACCGACTCCTACCTGCATCTACTACTATTACTCCACTCATCGACCACTATCCAGCATGCATCTAGAGTATTAAGTTAAAAACAGAGTAATGCCTTAAGCAAGATGACATGATGTAGAGGGGCAGTTTCATGCAATATGATAAAAACACCATCTTGTTATCCTCGATGGCAACAATACAATACGTGCCTTGCTGCACCTTCTGTCACTGGGAAAGGACACCGCAAGATCGAACCCAAAGCTAAGCACTTCTCCTATGGCAAGAAAAACCAATCTAGTAGGCCAAACCAAGCTGATAATTCGAAGAGACTTGCAAAGACAACCAATCATACATAAAAGAATTCAGAGAAGATTCAAATATTATTCAAAGATAAACTGGATCATAAACCCACAATTCATCGGTCTCAACAAACACACCGCAAAAAGAAGATTACATTAAATAGATCTCCACAAGAGAGGGGGAGAACATTGTATTGAGATCCAAAAAGAGAGAAGAAGCCATCTAGCTACTAACTATGGACCCGTAGATCTGAAGTAAATTACTCACACTTCATCGGAGGGGCTTGGATGATGATGTAGAAGCCCTCCGTGATCGATTCCCCTTCCGGCGGAGCTCCGGAACAGGCCCCAAGATGGGATCTCGTGGATACAGAAAGTTGCGGTGGTGGAATTAGGTTTATGGCTCCGTCCCGGATCATTTGGGGGTACGTAGGTATATATAGGAGGAAGGAGTACGTTGGTGGAGCTTCGAGGGGCCCACGAGGCAGGGGGCGCGCCCTAGGGGGGCACCCTCCACCCTCGTGACCACCTCATGGCTTTCTTGACGGGGGGTCCAAGTCTCCTGGATCTTATCTGATGAGAAAATCACGTTTCCGAAGATTTCATTCCGTTTGGACTCCGTTTGATATTCTGTTTCTCCGAAACACTGAAATAGGCAAAAAAAACAGCAATTCTGGGATGGGCCTCCGGTTAATAGGTTGGTCCCAAAAATAATATAAAAGTGGAAAATAAAGCCCAATATAGTCCAAAACAGTAGATAATATAGCATGGAGCAATCAAAAATTATAGATACGTTGGAGACGTATCAAGCATCCACAAGCTTAATTCCTACTCGTCCTTGAGTAGGTAAATGATAAAAACAGAATTTTTTATGCGGAGTGCTACTTGGCATAATTTTAATGTAATTCTTATTAATTGTGGTATGAATATTCAGATCCGAAAGATTCAAGATAAAAGTTCATATTGACATAAAAATGATAATACTTCAAGCATACTAACTAAGCAATTATGTCTTCTGAAAATAACATGGCCAAAGAAAGTTCATCCCTACAAAATCATATAGTTTAGTCATGTTTTATTTTCGTCACACAAGAATGCTCTCATCATGCACAACCCCGATGACAAGCCAAGCAATTGTTTCATACTTTAGTAATCTCAAACCTATAAACTTTCACGCAATATATGAGCGCGAGCCATGGACATAGCACTATGGGTGGAATAGAATATAATGAAGGGGGTTATGTGGAGAAGACAAAAAGGAGAAAGTCTCACATCAATGAGGCTAATCAATGGGCTATGGAGATGCCCACCGATTGATGTGAATGCAAGGAGTAGGGATTGCCATGCAACGGATGCGCTAGAGCTATAAATGTATGAAAGCTCAACAAAAGAAACTAGTGGGTGTGCATCCAACTTGCTTGCTCACGAAGACCTAGGGCACTTGAGGAGGCCCATTGTTGGAATATACAAGCCAAGTTCTATAATGAAAAATTCCCACTAGTATATGAAAGTCATAACATGAGAGACTCTCTACTCTGAAGATCATGGTGCTACTTTGAAGCACAAGTGTGGTAAAAGGATAGTAACATTGTCCCTTCTCTCTTTTTCTCTCATTTTTTGGGGTCTTTTATTTTTTTATGGCCTTTCTCTTTTTTTATTCCTCACTTGGGACAATGCTCTAATAATGATGATCATCACACTTCTATTTATTTACAACTCAATGATTACAACTCGATACTAGAACAAAGATGACTCTATATGAATGCCTCCGGCGGTCTACTGGGATATGCAATGACTCAAGAGTGACATGTATGGAAGAATTATGAATGGTGGCTTTGCCACAAATACGATGTCAACTACATGATCATGCAAAGCAATATGACAATGATGATGCGTGTCATAATAAACAGAACAGTGGAAAGTTGCATGGCAATATATCTCGGAATGGCTATGGAAATGCCATAATAGGTAGGTATGGTGGCTGTTTTGAGGAAGATATAAGGAGGTTTATGTGTGACAGAGCATATCGTATCACGGGGTTTGGATGCACCGGCGAAGTTTGCGCCAACTCTCAATGTGAGAAAGGGCAATGCACGGTGCCGAAGAGGCTAGCAAGGATGGAAGGGTGAGACTGCGTATAATCCATGGACTCAACATTAGTCATAAAGAACTCACATACTTATTGCAAAAATCTAAAAGTCATCAAAAACCTCGGCACTACGCGCATGCTCCTAGGGGGATAGATTGGTAGGAAAAGACCATCGCTTGTCCCCGACCGCCACTCATAAGGAAGACAATCAAATAACACCTCATGTTTCAAATTTGTTGCATAACGTTTACCATACGTGCATGCTATGGGACTTGCAAACTTCAACACAAGCATTCCTCAATTTCACAACTACTCAACTAGCATGACTTTGATATTATTACCTCCATATCTCAAAACAATCATCAAGCATCAAACTTTTCTTAGTATTCAACACACTCATAAGAAAGTTTTATTATTAATCTTGCATACCAAGTATATTAGGATTTTAAGCAAATTACCATGCTATTAAGACTCTCAAAATAATCTAAGTGAAGCATGAGAGATAAATAGTTTCTATAAAACAAATCCACCACCGTTCTCTAAAATATATAAGTGAAGCACTAGAGCAAAACTATAAAGCTCAAAAGATATAAGTGAAGCACATAGAGCAAAACTATAGAGCTCAAAAGATATAAGTGAAGCACATAGAGTATTCTATCAAATTCCAAATCATGTATGGCTCTCTCAAAAGGTGTGTACAGCAAGGATGATTATGGTAGACTAACAAGAAAAGACTCAAATCATAAAAGATGCTCCAAGCAAAACACATATCATGTGGTGAATAAAAATATAGCTCCAAGTAAAGTTACCGATAGAAGTAGACGAAAGAGGGGATGCCTTCTGGGGCATCCCCAAGCTTTGGCTTTTAGGTGTCCTTATATTATATTGGGGTTGCCATGGGGATCCCCAAGCTTAGGCTCTTGCCACTCCTTGTTCCATAATCCATCAAATCTTTACCCAAAACTTGAAAACTTCACAACACAAAACTTAAAGAAGAAAATCTCGTGAGCTCTGTTAGCGAAAGAAAACAAAAGACCACTTCAAGGTACTGTAATGAACTCATTCTTTATTTATATTGGTGTTATACCTACTGTATTCCAACTTCTATATGGTTTATAAACTATTTTACTAGCCATAGATTCATCAAAATAAGCAAACAACACACGAACAACAGAATCTGTCAAAAACAGAACAGTCTGTAGTAATATGTAGCTAGCGCAAGATCTGGAACCCCAAAAATTCTAAAATAAATTTCTGGACGTTAGGAATTTATCTGTTAATCATCTGCAAAAAGAATTAACTAAATATAACTTTCCAAATAAAAATGACAGCAGTTCTCGTGAGCGCTAAAGTTTCTGTTTTTTACAGCAAGTTCAACAAGACTTTCCCCAAGTCTTCCCAAACGTTCTACTTGGCACAAACACTAATTAAACACAAAAAACACAACCAAAACAGAGGATAGATAAATTATTTATTGAATAACAGCAACAAAAATTATTGGGTTGTCTCCCAACAAGCGATTTTCTTTAAAGCCTTATAGCTAGGCATAATATTTCAATGATGCTCACATGAAAGACAAGAATTGAAGCACAAAGAGAGCATCATAAAACACGTGACAAACACATATAAGTCTAACATACTTACTATGCATAGGCATCTTATAGGCAAACAAATTATCAAGGCAAGCAAAAACTAGCATATGCAAGGAAGCGGGAAGAAACAATAGCAATCTCAACATAACGAGAGGGAATTTAGTAATATGAAAATTTCTACCACCATATTTTCCTCTCTAGTAATAATTACATATAGGATCATAAGCAAATTCAACAAAATAGCTATCACATAAAATATTTTCAACACGATCCACATGCATGCAAAGTTGACATTCTTCCAAAATAGTGGGATTAACATTAACTAAAGTCATGACCTTTCCAAACCCACTTTTATCAAAAAATTCATAAGATTAAACATTCTCCAAATATGTGGGATCTAAAGTTGACACTCTTCCAAACCCACTTTCAATAATATTGCAAACACTATTATAAATCTCATATTCATCATGGGGCTTAAATAAATTATCAAGATCATAAGAAGAATCACCCCAATCATGATCATTGCAACAAGTAGAGGACACAGCAAAACTAGCATCCCCAAGCTTAGGGTTTTGCATATTATTAGCACAATTTACATAAATAGAATTCATAATAAAATCATTGCAATCATGCTTTTTATTCAAATATCTATCGTGAATCGCTTCATAAAGTAATTCATCACACTTTTCAGATTCACGAATTTCAAGCAAAACCTCATAAAGATAATCTAGTGCACTAAACTCACTAGCAATTGGTTCATCATAATTAGATCACTTAAAAAGATTAGCAAGTGGATGAGGATCCATAGGTATTAGGTTCTCTGTTTAGTAATAAATAAACAACTATTCCAACCATACGAGCAAACAAGAAACGGGCAAAAGAGGCAAATTGGGAAAGAGAAGGAGGACGGAGAGAGAGAGAGATGGCGAATAAAACGGCAAGGGTGAAGTGGGGAAGAGGAAAACGAGAGGAAAATGGCAAATAATGTAATGCGGGAGATAGGGATTGTGATGGGTACTTGGTATGTTGACTTTTGCGCAGACTTCCCGGCAACGGCGCCAGAAATTCTTCTTGCTACCTCTTGAGCAGTGCGTTGGATTTCCCCGAAGAGGAGAGGATGATGCAGAAAAGTAGCGTAAGTACTTCCCTCCGTTTTTGAGAACCAATGTATCAATCCAGTAGGAGGCTACGCTCGAGTCCCTTGTGTTGGGGAACGTAGCAGAATTTTAAAATTTTCTACGCATCACCAAGATCAATCTATGGAGTCATCTAGCAACGAGGGAGAGGGGAGTGCATCTACATACCCTTGTAGATCGCACGCGGAAGCGTTCAAGAGAACGGGGTTGATGGAGTCGTGCTCGTCATGATCCAAATCACCGATGACCTAGCGCCGAACAGACGGCACCTTCACATTCAACACACGTACGGTTGGGAAGACGTCTCCTCCAACTTGATCCAGCAAGGAGGGAAGGAGAGGTTGATGAAGTTCCAGCAGCACGATGACGTGGTGGTGGAAGCAACGGTGATCTCAGCAGGGCTTCGCCAAGCATAGGGAGAGGGAGGAGTGTCATGGGAGGGAGAGGGAGAGGCCAGGGGCTCGGGTGCGGCTGCCCTCCCTCCCCCCCCCCCCCCCACTATATATAGGGTCCTTAGGGGGGCCGGCCCTAGGAGATCCAATCTCCAAGGGGGGCGGCGGCCAAGGGGGTGGCTTGCCCCCCAAGCCAAGTGGGGCGCCCCCCACCCCTAGGGTTTCCAACCCTAGGCGCAGGGGGAGGCCCAAGGGGGGCGCACCAGCCCACTAGGGGCTGGTTCCCCTCCCACTTCAGCCCATGGGGCCCTCCAGGATAGGTCGCCCCACCCGATGGACCCCCGGGACCCTTCCGGTGGTCCGGTACAATACCGAGTACCCCCGAAACTTTCCCGATGGCCGAAACTTGACTTCCTATATATAAATCTTCACCTTCGGACCATTCCGGAACTCCTCGTGACGTCCGAGATCTCATCCGGGACTCCGAACAACTTTCGGGTTACCGTATACTAATATCTCAGCAACCCTAGTGTCACCGAACCTTAAGTGTGTAGACCCTACGGGTTCGGGAGACACGCAGACATGACCTAGACGACTCTCCGGTCAATAACCAACAGCAGGATCTGGATACCCATGTTGGCTCCCACATGCTCCTCGATGATCTCATCGGATGAACCACGATGTCGAGGATTCAATCAATTCATATACAATTCCCTTTGTCAATCGGTACGTTACTTGCCCGAGACTCGATCGTCGGTATCCCAATACCTCGTTCAATCTCGTTACCGGCAAGTCACTTTACTCGTACCATAATGCATGATCCCGTGATCAACCACTTGGTCACATTGAGCTCATTATGATGATGCATTACCGAGTGGGCCCAGAGATACCTCTCCGTCATACGGAGTGACAAATCCCAGTCTCAATTCGTGCCAACCCAACAGACACTTTCGGAGATACCTGTAGTGTACCTTTATAGTCACCCAGTTACGTTGTGACGTTTGGCACACCCAAAGCACTCCTACGGTATCCGGGAGTTGCACAATCTCATGGTCTAAGGAAATGATACTTGACATTCGGAAAAGCTATAGCAAACGAACTACACGATCTTTGAGCTATGCTTAGGATTGGGCCTTGTCCATCACATCATTCTCCTAATGATGTGATCCCGTTATCAATGACATCCAATGTCCATACTCAAGAAACCATGACTATCGTTTGATCGACGAGCTAGTCAACTAGAGGCTCACTAGGGACGTGTTGTGGTCTATGTATTCACACATGTATTATGATTTCCGGATAACACAATTATAGCATGAACAATAGACAATTATCATGAACAAAGAAATAGTATAATAACCATTTTATTATTGCCTCTAGGGCATATTTCCAATGGTCTCCCACTTGCACTAGAGTCAATAGTCTAGTTACATTGTGATGAATCGAACACCCATGCAGTTCTGGTGTTGATCATGTTTTGCTCAAGGGAGAGGTTTAGTCAATGGATCTGCCACATTCAGGTCCGTATGTAGTTTACAAATATCTATGTCTCCATTTTGAACACTTTCACGAATGGAGTTGAAGCGACGCTTGATATGCCTGGTCTTCCTGTGAAACCTGGTCTCCTTGGCAAGGGCAATAGCTCCAGTGTTGTCATAGAAGAGAGTCATCGGGCCCGACGCATTGGGTATGACTCCTAGGTCGGTAATGAACTCCTTCACCCAGATTGCCTCTTGTGCTGCCTCCGAGGCTGCCATGTACTCCGCTTCACATGTAGATCCCGCCACAACGCTTTGCTTGCAACTGCACCAGCTTACTGCCCCACCATTCAAAATATACACGTATCCGGTTTGTGACTTAGAATCATCCAGATCTGTGTCGAAGCTAGCATCGATGTAACCCTTTATGATGAGCTCTTCGTCACCTCCATCAACGAGAAACATATCCTTAGTCCTCTTTAGGTACTTCAGGATATTCTTGACTGCTCTCCAGTGTTCCATGCCGGGATTACTTTGGTACCTTCCTACCAAACTTATGGCAAGATTTACATCAGGTCTGGTACACAGCATAGCATACATGATAGACCCTATGGCCGAGGCATAGGGGACGACACTCATATTTTCTCTATCTTCTGCCGTGGTCGGGCATTGAGCCGTGCTCAATCTCGTACCTTGCAATACAAGCAAGAACCCCTTCTTTGACTGATCCATTTTGAACTTCTTCAATATCTTGTCAAGGTACGTACTCTGTGAAAGACCAATGAGGCGTCTCGATCTATCTCTATAGATCTTGATGCCTAATATATAAGCAACTTCTCCAAGATCCTTCATTGAAAAACACTTGTTCAAGTAGGCCTTTATGCTTTCCAAGAATTCTATATCATTTCCCATCAACAGTATGTCATCCACATACAATATGAGAAATGCTACAGAGCTCCCACTCACTTTCTTGTAAATGCAGGCTTCTCCATAAGTCTGCGTAAACCCAAACGCTTTGATCATGTCATCAAAACGAATGTTCCAACTCCGAGATGCTTGCACCAGCCCATAAATCGAACGTTGGAGCTTGCACACCTTGTCAGCATTCTTAGGATCGACAAAACCTTCCGGCTGCATCATATACAATTCTTCCTTAAGGAAACCATTAAGGAATGTCGTTTTGACGTCCATTTGCCATATCTCATAATCATAGAATGCGGCAATTGCTAACATGATTCAGACGGACTTCAGCTTCGCTACGGGTGAAAAAGTCTCATCGTAGTCAACTGTTGGAAATATGCCCTAGAGGCAATAATAAATTAGTTATTATATCATATTTCATTGTTCATGATAATCATTTATTATCCATGCTAGAATTGTATTGATAGGAAACTCAGATACATGTGTGGATACATAGACAACACCATGTCCCTAGTAAGCCTCTAGTTGACTAGCTCGTTGATCAACAGATGGTTACAGTTTCCTGACCATGGACATTGGATGTCGTTGATAACGGGATCACATCATTAGGAGAATGATGTTATGGACAAGACCCAATCCTAAGCCTAGCACAAGATCGTGTAGTTCGTATGCTAAAGCTTTTCTAATGTCAAGTATCATTTCCTTAGACCATGAGATTGTGCAACTCCCGGATACCGTAGGAGTGCTTTGGGTGTGCCAAACGTCACAACGTAACTGGGTGGCTATAAAGGTACACTACAGGTATCTCCCAAAGTGTCTGTTGGGTTGGCACGAATCGAGACTGGGATTTGTCACTCCGTGTAAACGGAAAGGTATCTCTGGGCCCACTCGGTAGGACATCACCATAATGTGCACAATGTGACCAAGGAGTTGATCATGGGATGATGTGTTACGGAACAAGTAAAGAGACTTGCCGGTAATGAGATTGAACAAGGTATCGGGATACCGACGATCGAATCTCGGGCAAGTATCGTACCGCTAGACAAAGGGAATTGTATACGGGATTGATTGAATCCTTGACATCGTGGTTCATCCGATGAGATCATCGTGGATCATGTGGGAGCCAACATGGGTATCCAGATCCCGTTGTTGGTTATTGACCGGAGAGATGTCTCGGCCATGTCTGCATGACTCCCGAACCCGTATGGTCTACACACTTAAGGTTCGATGACGCTAGGGTTATAGGGAAAGTATGTACGCGGTTACCGAATGTTGTTCGGAGTCCCGGATGAGATCCCGGATGTCATGAGGAGTTCCGGAATGGTCCGGAGGTAAAGATTGATATATAGGAAGTATGGTTTTGGCCACCGGAAGTGTTCCGGGCATCACCGGTAGTGTACTGGGACCACCGGAGGGGTCCGGGGGTCCACCAGGTGGGGACACCAGCCCCGGAGGCCTACATGGGCCAATAGTGGGAAGGGATCAGCCCCTAGGTGGGCTGGGGCGCATCCCACCAAGGCCCAACGTGCAAGGGAGAGTGGGAGGGGGAAAACCCTAGGTCCAGATGGGCCTTAAGGCCCACCCAGGTGCGCCCCCCTCTCTCCCCCCTTGGCCGCAACCCTGGATGGGTTTTGGGGCTGCCGCCACCCCTAGGGAGGGAACCCTAGATGGGGGCGCAGCCCCTCCCCCTCCCCTATATATACTTGAGGTATTGGGGGCTGCAACACACGCGAGATCATCTCCCTCTTGGTGCAGCCCTACCTCTCTCCCTCCTTGTCTCTTGTAGTGCTTGGCGAAGCCCTGCTGGAGTCCCGCGCTCCTCCACCACCACCACGCCATCGTGCTGCTGCTAGACGGAGTCTTCCCCAACCTCTCCTTCTCCCCTTGCTGGATCATGGCATAGGAGACGTCATCGGGCTGCGCGTGTGTTGAATGCGAAGGCGCCGTCGTTAGGCGCTTAGATCGGAATCAACCGCGATCTAAATCGCTACGAGTACGACTCCTTCATCCGCGTTCTTGCAACGCTTCCGCTTAGCGATCTACAAGGGTATGTAGATGCACTCCCCTTCCCCTCGTTGCTAGATTACTCCATAGATTGATCTTGGTGATGCGTAGAAAATTTTAAATTTCTGCTACGATCCCCAACAGTGGAATCATGAGCTAGGTCTATGCGTAGTTTCTATGCATGAGTAGAACTGAAAGTGCTAGTGATCGATTAGAGGGGGGTGAATAGGCGATTTTTATGAAAGTCTTCAAAACATGGAAGTTTCAAAGACAAACGATAGAAGTAAACCTATTACCACGCAGCGGAAGGTAGAGTACACTAGGCAAACCTTAGTCAAGTAACCAAAGAAGTGAAAGCACAATGACTAATAGCAGCTAGGCGGTAAGGATCAGGTAGGAAGATATTGTGAAGCCAATCAGAACAAGCAGTCACTCAGTGAAGACAAAAGATAATGCAATCATGCAATGACTTCACAAGGACCAACAATAAGTAAAGGGAAGGGAAGGATGAAACCAGTGACTCGTTGAAGACAATGATTTGTTGGACCAGTTCCAGTTTTCTGTGACAACTGTACGTCTGGTTAGGGCGGCTAGGTATTTAAACATGAGGACACACAATCCCGGACACCCAGTCCTGAACACGCAGCTCAGAACCCTTAGTCCTCACTGTATTCCCCTTGAGCTAAGGTCACGCTGACCTCGCCCAATCACTCTGGTAAGTCTTCAAGGTAGACTCCCAAACCCTCACAGACTTCGTTCAGGGGCGATCCACAATGACTCTTGGATGCTCAGAACGCGATGCCTAACCGGCTGGAGGATTCACAGTCCTCAAGTGTAATAAGTCTTCAGATCACACAGACAGGACGACTTAAGTGATGCCTAACACTCTTTGGCTCTGGGTGGTTAGGACTTCATCATCGCAAGGAATTCTCTCTCAAAGGATTTGAGGTGGGTTGCTCTCAAACGACAACAGCCGTACTTTAACTCTAAGCAGCCAACCGTTTATGGTTGTAGGGGGTGGGCTATTTATAGCCACTAGGCAACCCGACCTGATTTGTCCGAAATGACCCTGGGTCACTAAGGAACTGACACGTGTTCCAACGGTCAGATTTCAAACACACACGGCAACTTTACTTGGGCTACAAGAAAAGCTGACTTGTCCAACTCTGGACAAGATTCGCTCTCATAGTCTTCACTCGAAGACATAGGATTTTGGTTAAGCATCACTTCAGTCATTCTGACTGGTTCTCTCGGACCCCACTTAACAGTATGGTGGTTCCTATGACTCAACAAAGAAGAAAAAGAACTACGAAAGATCTAAGTCTTTGCGCTCCATAGTCTTCATGCGATGTCTTCTCTTGTCATAGTCTTCAAGGTGAATGTCTTCACATACCACCTTTGACTTCAATGTCTTCATACATTTTTAGGGGTCATCTCTAGTAGGAAAACTGAATCAATGAGGGACTTCTACCTGTGTTATCCTGCAATTCTCACAAACACATTAGTCCCTCAACTAGGTTTGTCGTCAATACTCCAAAACCAACTAGGGGTGGCACTAGATGCACTTACAATCTCCCCCTTTTTGGTGATTGATGACAAACTAGTTGAAGTTTTCAACGGGGAATATAATATGCGAAATTGTAAAGGATAGGGAATTGTCTGTGTAAGTTGCAAGGGCTCCCCCTGAAGATGTGCATATAAGTAATTTGCTTTTGGAATGCAAATGCACATGGCAGGTTGTACTTGTGGAGATCCTCTTCAACTTATGATGACAATTCATCATGCATGAAAAGTATGTGAAGATAATGACATGCATAATGGAAAATGGACGTTTGCAAATGATCTAAGTGCGGAATTTATCGTCGCACATGCGGAATTTATCATTGCATCACAGAATAGCAAATAAGTAGCAAACGACCATCGAGTTTAAGTGTTACAACTCAAAGAACCAAATGTATCAAAACGTGAGTTGTAAACACTAGGCAAAACATAAGATAACCGCCCATATGGACCCGCTTGAAGACTATCAAACTCATATGCTTCTCCCCCTTTTGTCAGTAAGGACCAAAAAGGTTTGAAGACATAGAGCATCTACTCGTTTCCATGAGGAGTAGGGGAAGTAGCAAGGTCGTCGGTGTTGTTAGGCGGTGCAGACGAGCTCGGGGCAGTGTCGTTGCGTGCTGAAGTAGGGGGCGGTGAAGTAGCATCATCTTCGTCCTCGATCACTCTGGCATTCATAGTTGCCGCGGAGGAAGAGAACTCAGAGTCTTCAAGAGACGGAGTTCGTCGCAGCACAGTCCTTCGGGGAGGTGTGGAGTTAAACTTGAAACATTCAGAGAAGCCATCCTCGTGAAGATCATCCTCAGAGCACATGAGCGTCAGCCCTTTCCATGTACGCCGACAGGTTTCATGGGCAACAAAGGCATTCTTGGTGGCAAGATTGCGAATGCGGTTAACATCCACCAAGAGGCTTTGCATTTGGCGCTTCAGCCAGTCATGATGCCTATCCTGTTTCTGATGAAGGGCAACTAGAAGCTCTCGGTCATTGAGAACACGAGATCGCTTCTTGGGCCATTGGGCAATAGTGCTTTCAATGGCTTCAGTGAGAGCACGATGAGGTGCACATGTAGTACCAGCCAGAGGATAAACACGAGTGACTGCTTCAACTCCTTCAATGTTCTGAGAGAAACTTTGATGCTCAACATTCTGAAGACTAAGCGGCTCCTTGGCAGGCTCTGGATAGATGGCTTCAACGGACATATCCACATCAGGCAGGAAGATCCGATGATTGCGAGCAGAGGGCTGATATGAGATAGCTGAGTGGAGTTTGATCAGCCGCATTATCCATGGAGCGTAGAACTTCAAGCCAAAAAGATCAGATCCTGATGCTGCAAGTTGGCGAATGAAGAAGTCCTGTGCATTAAAGCATTTGCCATGAAGAATATAGAAGACCAAAGTCTTCATTGCACCTTCCAGCTTTGCATGTGAAGAATGTCCTTTGATGGGCCAGAGAGTTTGCCTTATAATGTGATAGATAGTGTGTGGCAGATACTCAAGGTCTTCAACAAAGAACTCCTTAGGATATGCAGCATCTGGAGGCAAAGGCTTCATCATACTAAGCATCTGACTCATGTTCGGTTCAGGCTTCTGAAAGATGCTCTCCATAGCTTCACTGTGCAGCTGACAGCTAGGTTCATAGAGATCTCTAGGAGTGGGCAGACCAGTGAGCTCAATGATATCAAAGTCTTTAGCTTTGTGATGGACATTTCCGGTCATCCACTCAAGGACCCAAGTCTTCGGGTCTCTGTTGTAGCCACGAATGTGAAGAGTGGCATAGAATTGGAGCAGCAACTCTTCGTTCCAGTGCTCTTGGTCGGTGGCGAAAGGCAACAATCCAACCTCTTTGAAGCAATCCAGAGCTTCTTCCAAGCAGGGCAGACCATCTATTGCTTCGGTGTCAAGACGCATATGTGGGAAGGTGCGACCTTGATTGTACAGAATGCATGAGTAATAGCTTCACTGCGGATAGCTCCAGAACCGATCAGAAGATATTCGTTCCCTTGAGTAGGGGTTCTTGGAGCTATTGAAGAAGGTGTTGTCTGCTTTGAAGCCGTTAACATTAAAGGATCCAGGTGCTGATGCAGGACCTGGAAACCTAGGCAACCTTGGCATTGGCTTCTGTACCTGAGGCATGTGCTCAACATGATAGTCAAACTGAGGACCAGCAGCAGGCGCAGGAACAGGAGCAGTAGCATCATTGGCTTCACTGACTTCTGGCATTGGTGCAGGCTCCACATTGGCTTCAGCCATGACAACGTCATTGGCTTCATTTGTTTTGGTGGTGGCAACCTCAAGATTTTCAACCTCCACTTGATGAGCTGGAGGGTTGGGCATAGACACATTCTCATTGAGAACAGCTTCTTCAGTAGTGAGGGGAGTAGGGACATGTTCTTCTCCTTGTGTGTCATCGACTGATGCAGCCGGAATGTCTTCAGCAGCTTTGGCCTCAGACTCGGAGACATTCACAGTAGGAGTGGCATCTGGAAACACTTGACGTGCAACAGATTGGTGGGGCACTTCCCCTTCTGGAACGCTCGAAAGAGGGACTTGAGACCTTGGTCCTTTGCGAAGCCTGCGTAATGATGGTGACGCCATTGGAGATGGAGTTTGCTGGGCCTCAAAGTCATCTTCTTCTTCTTGCCGGGGTGGTGTGACTTGTTGTTGTGGGTGATCAACCCATGATGCATCCTAAGCAATTGGCGTCAGAGGACGACCAATACTGATGAGTTTGCTGTGCATAAGCACAGGCGATGATACCTGTTGGTGCTCGATCAGAGGAAGAACTACATCATCTTCAACATTGTCGTGGTGACCAATGTTTTCAGCAGCAGTGTGATCAGCTGCTGGAATGTCTTCAGCTTCATGAGCCTCTGTGGAAGCAGGCTCATGGACAGTCAGTTGACGCTCTTGATGTTCAGCGGCAGGGCGAACCATGGAGATAGGTTCAACAACTAAGGGCTCTGTGGGAGCAGCCCGATCCTTCTTGGTCCTGCGCTTCTTCTTGGAGGGAGCAGCAGCAGAGGCTTCAGGACGTTTCCTCTTTCTCGCTTCAGCCTCAGCAGTCCTTGTCTTCTTCAGTTCTGAAGCGGTTGACCTGACCTTTGGCTTCGAGCCAGTCATACTGGCTGGGAAGACAATGGGATGTGCTTCCCGCCTTGGTGCTTCGGGTTCGGCCACAGCTGGCTTCTTCTTCTGCTTGGCAGCCATCCTGGGATCGATGCCAGCACGACCAAGGGCCTTCCGCTTCTCAGCCTCATTGTAGGCCTGCACACACTTGTCAGCCAGGCTCTTCATGCGCTCACGAGAACCTTGAGCTTCTTCACGCTTCTTGAGAAAGGCTTCTTTGAGCTCGTGCAGCATGATCTTGAAGTTCTTGACCTCTTGCATGCTGAGCTTGGCCATGTGCTTCTTGAACTGAGCTTTCCCAAAGTCGATCTTTTGCTTCAGTTCAACGATGCGCTGAGCTATAGCTAGCTCTGAAGCAATGGCGCCATGGAAGGCGACACTGAGGCCAATTGGAAGTTGAAGATCTTCAAAGCTGAGGTTGGGCGTGTCAAACCACTCATCAATGAAGTTGTGGATGATTGCCACGTCAAAGAGAGGCAAATCATTGAATATTTCTGCTTCTTCTTTGCTCTTGATCAGTTGCTCAACAGCGTCATCTGCAAGATCTTCATCGCTGGACAGATCAATAGCGTCGTTGCGCAGAATAGCAGCAGCAGTCAGTTCTTGGCTGGTGTGTTGCAAAGGCATCTTTACTTTCGAAGGCTTTGAGATGCGTGACAAATCTTTAGACTGCACACTGTCTTCAGGAGGTGCAGTAGCCAGTGGCTTCGCTCGTGAGATTTTTGGTGCTGAGGCAGGCTTTGAAGCTTTAGGATTCTTCTTAGGCTTCGGCGATGCAGGAGCTTCATCAGATCCAGCGTCATCTGCAGGCTCATCCACGTCTGTCCCTTGAACCATGATGTGAGTGATAAGACCTTCCAGGTTGTAGAAGGGCCCAACAAGATTGGGTTCAGCTTCGCGGGTGCCATCGGCACGGGGAGCAGAGGGACCAGGGTTGAAGTCTAGTCCCAATGACTTCTTGTTCTGCTTCGCCGAATTCTGGGCAAACTGGAAGTTGCGCTTGAACAGATTGTCGTCATGACACCATAGTAATGACGATGGGTCAGCATCCGCAGGCTGTGGTCCACGGACCATGCAGGGATAGAATCCTTGTTCAATGGCTTCATCTCTGGACCTGGGTTGAAGATTTCTGTATAGGATGTCTCCCCACGGTCGCTTGATGCCATTCTTCTCAGCATACTCCTTGGTCACAAACCTGTACTTGAACCACTATTCTTCCCAATATCGTCGAATCCATTGGATTCGTGTCTTGCGCTGATTGTAATCCTCTTCTGGATCTACCTTGTATAGCTCTGAGAGGTCATCGGGCAGATCTCTTGATGTTTCACCTTGACGCTTTCTGCCACCCTTCCTTGCTGGTTTCTCTGCAGCCATGAACTTTAAACTGAATTGCTTCAACACGTTCAAAGGCTTCAAAGGCTTTCGCTTGCTAGACAAACAGGAACTGGCTTCGGGAGAATTTATATGATGTTGTAAGAATTCTGCAAATGAATGCAGACTATGAGAACCAAGGGATTCTCCCACGGACATGTACCTGTGACAGCATTAAGGTGCGAGGGAAGGGGAAGAGGTCATATGCATTCTCAGAAGATTTGAAGACAATAGAAGACATTGACCTCAATTGAGAAGACATTCACTCATAGATAAAGAGTTGGTTCCAGATTTGTACGAATCCATGGATCAATACAAGTGAGGAATCTAACTACTTTGTGAAGCATAAGTGAACATACTAGGCATGTTATGGGATGCAGTATGAAGTAGATCCATCTTGTCTGAATAGAAACATCTTGTGGCAGAAAGTGATGAATCTATAGGATCAAAGGGGTCGTAAAAAGGAAGTTTTATTTACCACACAAAGAACTACTAGACAGAGAGGGAGATGAGGCCAAGCAATTCGATCGTCTGTGCCCTAACTTGGCGACGGCGGAGAAGACGATGTCCGCGGCCGGCGTGAAGACAGCATCGGAAAGGTCGCGGCAGCTAAGCGCTTCGTCGTCGGCGTCGTCGAGGGCTAGCGGTGGTGCTAGGGTTCGTGCGAGAGTGGAAGAGAGGATAATGACTGTGGTGAGGCGTGTATTTATAGGGACAGGGACGGCACAGTGTTATTACATAGGTGCCCCTGGCGATTCACATCTGAAGGATACGTGGCCATCATGCAACATATTGGAGGATGTTCCACGTTCCCACGCACGCCTGGATTGTCAGGTGGTCGTTCCCACTTCTCCGGGTTTCAGGTGAAGGAATTAGCATTCAAAGCGGACTTAATGTTTGTCTCTGTATCTTCTGCTGACAAGGACGCAGAGAAGACATTTGACAGTTTCAAGAGAGTGCATATGATTTGGAGAGATAGAGTTTGATATAGAAAGCACAGAGAGGTTAGGGTCCGATCACATTCACTTAGTTCAAATGATTCAGCAAGAAGACATAGCTATAAGTGAATGTTGTAGAGGACAGAACACTAGTATATATATGTATATATAAGAAAAGCAGTCAAATCAACATCGTGAAGATAATCATGAAGACAAGTTGAGATTGAAGCCAAACCAAATGTGAAGACATACCAAACGTAACACCATGAGTGAAACACTTCAAACATAAAAATTTGGTGGTGGCGTTACCCACCGTATAGGAAGTATTAGACCCAGACACGGCGCACAATTATCATGGCGCTCCGAAGTCAAATTCCACATTAATGTATTCACACTTAGAATGTATGTCTTCATTGATTGAAGATATACTTTACTTCGTGTGTTGCACATCTAAGTCATCAATATGCATAAGTGTTAGGGTGTGTGCCTGATCACAGGACATTTGAGGATTCCAAGATATTTAGCTCACACCGTAACTTGCAAAACCTCTTCTCATCCAAAGGCTTGGTGAAGATATCTGCCAATTGCTCTTCAGTGTTGACGTGTATGATATCAATGTCTTCCTTCACAACATGATCTCTGAGAAAGTGATGATGAATTTCAATGTGCTTTGTCTTCGAGTGCTGAACTGGGTTGTTGGCAATCTTGATGGCGCTTTCGTTGTCGCAATAGAGTGGCACTTGCTTCAGATGAATGCCATAGTCTTTGAGTGTTTGCTACATCCATAGAAGCTGCACGCAGCAAGATCCAGCAGCAATGTATTCAGATTCAGCAGTGGAGAGAGATACATAGTTCTGCTTCTTTAAATACCAACATACAAGTGATCGTCCCAGAAAATGACATGTGCCTGATGTAGACTTGCGATCCACTTTTTCACCAGCATAATCAGCATCCGAGAATCCAACTAGATCAAACTCTGATCCCTTGGGATACCATAATCCTAATGTTGGGGTGTGAGCCAAATATCGAAGAATTCGCTTCACAGCTAAGTGATGCGATTCCTTTGGTGCCGCTTGGAACCAAGCACACATGCAAACACTAAGCATAATATCTGGCCTAGATGCACATAGATAAAGTAAAGACAGCGGTATACCTTTTGATCGAACTCTTTACCATTGTCGTCGGGACCCAGATGATGTTTGGCTGGCATTGGAGTCGTGAAACCTTTGCAGTCTTGCATCCCAAATTTCTTCAGGCAATCTTTGAGATACTTCTCTTGAGATATGAAGATGTCGTTGCGTTGCTGACGTATTTGAAGACCAAGGAAGAACTTCAACTCACCCATCATGGACATCTGATATTGCTCTTGCATCATATATCCAAACTCGTCAGTGTCTTTCTGATTGGTGCAGCTGAAGATAATGTCATCCACATATATTTTGCACACAAACAGTTCACCATCATATGTCTTCGTGAATAGAGTGGGGTCGAGGGAACCAGGTGTGAAGCCTTTGCTCTTCAGGAAGTATTTGAGTGTGTCATACCAAGCCCGAGGGGCTTGTTTGAGGCCATACAGTGCCTTGTTGAGCTTGTACACCATGTCAGGATGTTTTGGATCTTCAAAACCAGGCGGTTGTGCAACATACACCTCTTCTTCAATCTTGCCATTGAGAAAGGCACTCTTCACATCCATTTGATACAGAAGAATATTATGATGATTTGCATAGGCCAGCAGTATGCGGATAGCTTCAAGTCTAGCCACAGGAGCAAATGTTTCATCGAAGTCAATCCCTTCAACTTGAGTGTACCCTTGAGCAACGAGACGAGCTTTGTTTCTGACAACTTGACCATGCTCATCTTGCTTGTTGCGATATATCCATTTGGTGCCTATTATATTGTGCTTGCGAGGATCAGGACGCTTAACCAGTTCCCATACATTATTCAGCTCAAATTGCTGAAGCTCTTCTTGCATAGCTTGAATCCATTCAGGTTCCAAGAAGGCTTCTTCAACTTTCTTGGGTTCAGATATTGAGACAAATGTGAAGTGCCCATAGAAATTTGCTAGTTGTGTTGCCCTTGAATGAGTGAGTGGACCTGGTGCATTGATGCTATCAATTATTCTCTCAATCTGTACTTCATTTGCAACATGAGGATGTACAGGACGAAGATTTTGCTCTTGCTGATCATTGTCATCGTTAGAGGGATTGTCTTCAGGCTGAGCATTGTCTTCAGGTTGATCAGGTGCAGAGATGATAAGTTCCTCTTCAGGCTGAGCTTCAGACGGTATGATTTCTCCAGTTCCCATAAGTTTGATTGATTCACTAGATGGAACTTCATCTAGCACATTTGGCAGGTGCTCTCTTTGTGAGCCGTTCGTCTCATCAAACCGCACATCCACTATTTCTACCACTTTATAGTGAAAAAGGTTGAAGACTCTGTAGGAGTGTGAATCATTTCCATATCCAAGCATAAAACCCTCATGTGCTTTTGGTGCAAATTTTGAAGTGTGATGTGGATCCTTGATCCAGCACCTGGCGCCAAATACTCTGAAGTAACTGACATTTGGCTTCTTGCCAGTAAGGAGCTCATAGGATGTCTTGTTCAGAAGCTTGTGAAGATAAACACGGTTGATTGTATGGCATGCAGTATCAATGGCTTCAGGCCAGAACTTTCTTGGAGTCTTGTATTCATCAAGCATTGTTCGGGCCATCTCAATAAGTGTTCTATTCTTGTGTTCGACGACGCCATTCTGCTATGGCGTGTATGGAGCTGAGAATTGATGTGTGATGCCCAAAGTATCAAGATATGTATCCAGGCCAGTGTTCTTGAATTCAGTGCCATTGTCACTTCTGATGTGTTTTATCTTGGTGCCATAGTTGTTCATTGCTCGATTGGCGAAGCGTCTGAAGACATCCTGCACTTCAGTCTTGTAGAGGATTATATGCACCCAAGTATATCTAGAATAATCATCAACAATGACAAAGCCATAGAGACAAGCAGTAGTAGTAAGAGTTGAGTAATGAGTGGGACCGAAAAGATCCATGTGGAGTAGTTCGAAGGGTCGAGTTGTTGTCATGATTGTCTTCGAGGGATGCTTGGCCCTCGTCATCTTTCCTGCTTCACAGGCACCGCATAAGTGATCTTTCTTGAAATTGACGCCCTCGATGCCTATGACATGCTTCTTCTTTGCAAGGGTGTGCAGGTTCCTCATGCCAGCATGCCCTAGCCTCCGATGCCAGAGCCAGCATTCTGAAGCTTTTGCTAGAAGACATACGGCAAGCTGTGGTCCTGCTGAGAAATCTACCACGTACAAATCATCTTTTCGATACCCTTCAAACACTAGAGACTTGTCAGATTCCATTAGAACAAGGCAACGATATTTTCCAAACATCACAATCATGTTTAAATCGCAAAGCATTGAGACAGACATTAAGTCGAAACCAAGGGATTCAACAAGCATGACTTTATCCATGTGTTGATCCTTTGATATTGCAACTCTACCTAGACCCAATACCTTACTTTTACCAGTGTCAGCAAATGTGCTGTGACTTTTGTCGGATGGATGTAAGGTTGAGTCCATAAGAAGGCTTCGCTTGCCAGTCATGTGATTGGTACACCCACTATCAATAATCCATTCTGAAGCCGCTGGTTTTGTACCCTACAGTGCAGTTAGGGGGATAGGCTTCACGAAGAGAATTGTGAAGCAAAAACATTTGACAAGCCAGTGGATTATGCAAACTTAGATCGAGATTCAGACTGATGGGGCAAGCAGCAAGTGACTCAGGAACAAAGTACATAATAAGACCATTTGGGCATTTGATCTTGCGCCCTACAAGATGTTTAAGGTCCCCAGCAATAGCGTCAGACGATTTTGGTTTTCTGCTGGAGACCTTTCCCTGCAAAAGAGAGTTGAGCTTTCTTAACCACCCACATCTTCAAGGGTGGCTTTGAAGCAATGAGTCTAAGTGCAGCATCTGAGAACTTTGGCTTTGGAGCCCTAGCAAAAAGTCTTGCAGGTGGACAATAGTACTCATAAGAATAAGCAGAATAGTTCTTGGTCTTATGAACATGGCGGTTTGATGAACCGCGCTCATATTCATAGGCCTGAGTATGGCTTCCCTGCAAAACATTTGCGTTAGTGCGACTTAGGTGAGTCCTTTGTCTGTATGAAGCCTTTGGACCGTATGAAGCCTGTGGTCTGGGGTTTGTCTTCTTCACCTGAGGTGTCATGATGACATTCACAGGAAGATTCTCCAAACACCTTTTCGGCACCCAGATCTTCTTCATAGGCAGTCCATTCTTGCAGTTAGTACCAATATACCTGGCAAACACTTCACCATTCTGATTCTTAAACAGTTTGTAGTTTGCATCAAAGGATTCATCAATAACAATGGGATTAGCACAAGTGAAGCCAGATAGGGTGGATGGATCCGCTGAAGGTTCCTTTGCAGCAACCCATGTGGTTTTGGGGTACTGCTGAGGTTTCCAGTAAGAGCCATCGGCATTCATTTTCCTTTCGAACCCAACACCCTCTTTCCTAGGGTTTCGGTTCAGGATCTGCCTTTTGAGGACATCACATAGTGTCTGATGCCCTTTGAGACTTTTGTACATCCCTGTTTCAAGCAGTGTCTTCAACCTAGCATTCTCATCAGCAATAGCAGTGGTATCCTCAGTAGAGGGGTTGGTTACCACATCAACAGGTGAAGATATTGCAACAGTAGCAGCAGTAGAACATTCAGCAACAGAAGTAGCATTATCACGCTCAATGCATTTAAGACATGGTAGTTCAAATCCTTCCTGAGCTGAACTGATCTGTTTGGCGTGAAGTGACTCGTTTTCCTTTTGAAGATCTTCATGAGCCGCTCTCAATTTCTCAAGGTCTTGCTTCCTTTGAAGATAGTCATAGGAAAGCCTTTCATGAGTTGTTGAGAGCGTTTCATGACGACTTTCAAGTTCCTCATACTTAACGTGAAGATTTTTTATGTCTTCAATTAAGGACTGAGATCGAGTCATTTCCGCGTCTAACAGATCATCGCTTTTGTCTAGCAGTTTTTGAATGTGTTCCATAGCTTTCTGTTGTTCAGTTGCAATTTTAGCAAGTGTTTTGTAGCTAGGTTTGGAATCACAATCAGATTCATCGTCACTAGATGTTTGATAGTGAGTAGTGCGTGTGTTTACCTTGGCACCGCGTGCCATGAAGAAGTAGGAAGGAGCGGAGTAGTCCTTGTCATTTGCATCGGCGTCGGTGATGAAGTCATTGTCTTCAGTGTTGAAGATGGACTTGGCAACGTATGCTGTAGCCAGACTCGCAACACCGGAATCGGACTCCTCCTCAGACTCCACCTCTGCCTCCTCAGAAGCAGACTCCTCCTCAGAATCCATTTCCTTGCCAACAAACACACGTGCCTTGCCAGATGAGCTCTTCTTGTGTGATGAAGACTTTGAGGAAGACTTGGAAGAAGACTTTGAGTATTTCTTCTTCTTCTTGTCGTCAGAGTCATACTCCTTGCTCGTCTTCTTCTTCTTGTTCTCATTGTCCCACTGTGGACACTCAGAGATGTAGTGGCCAGGTTTCTTGCACTTGTGACATGGTCTCTTCTTGTAGTCATGAGCAGAAGCTTCATCATTCCTTGAGCTTGATCGTGAAGACTTTCTGAACCCTTTCTTCTTGGTGAATTTTTGGAACTTCTTCACAAGCATAGCAAGCTCCTTTCCAATGTCTTCAGGATCATCAGAACTGCTGTTAGATTCTTCTTCAGATGAGGAGGCAGCTTTTGCCTTCAAGGCACGAGTTCGCCCATAGCTGGGACCGTAGATGTCTCTTTTCTCAGAAAGCTGAAACTCGTGTGTGTTGAGCCTCTCAAGTATGTCAGATGGATCGAGTGTCTTGAAATCAGGGCGTTCTTGAATCATTAGGGCTAGGGTGTCAAACGAACTGTCAAGTGATCTCAGGAGTGTCTTGACGACTTCATGCTTGGTGATCTCAGTGGCACCGAGGGCTTGAAGCTCATTTGTGATGTCAGTGAGTCAATCAAACGTGGGCTGGACACTCTCATTTTCATTTCTCTTGAAGCGGTTGAAGAGGTTGCGAAGGACACTGATTCTCTGATCTCTCTGGGTGGATACGCCTTCGTTGACCTTGGAGAGCCAGTCCCAGACTAGCTTGGAAGTCTCCAAAGCACTCACACGGCCATACTGTCCTTTGGTCAGATGACCACAGATGATATTCTTGGCAGTAGAGTCTAGTTGAATGAACTTCTTGACATCAGCAGCAGTGACACCTTCTCCAGCCTTGGGAACGCCGTTCTTGACGACATACCATAGGTCGACATCAATGGCTTCAAGATGCATGCGCATCTTATTCTTCCAGTAGGGATATTCAGTTCCATCGAAGACGGGGCATGCAGCGGAGACTTTAATTATCCATGCAGTTGACATAGCTAAAACTCCAGGTGGTTAAACCGAATCAGACAGAACAAGGGAGTACCTTATTCTGATACCAATTGAAAGTGCTAGTGATCGACTAGAGGGGGGTGAATAGGCGATTTTTATGAAAGTCTTCAAAACATGGAAGTTTCAAAGACAAACGATAGAAGTAAACCTATTACCACGCAGCGGAAGGTAGACTACACTAGGCAAACCTTAGTCAAGTAACCAAAGAAGTGAAAGCACAATGACTAATAGCAGCTAGGCAGTAAGGATCAGGTAGGAAGATATGGTGAAGCCAATCAGAACAAGCAGTCACTCAGTGAAGACAAAAGATAATGCAATCATGCAATGACTTCACAAGGACCAACAGTAAGTAAAGGGAAGGGAAGGATGAAACCAGTGAATCGTTGAAGATAATGATTTGTTGGACCAGTTCCAGTTGTTGTGACGACTGTACGTCTGGTTAGGGCGGCTAGGTATTTAAACCTGAGGGCACACAGTCCCGGACACCCAGTCCTAAACACGCAGCTCAGAACCCTTAGTCCTCACCGTATTCCCCTTGAGCTAAGGTCACGCAGACCTCACCCAATTGAAGGAAATATGCCCTAGAGGCAATAATAAAGTTATTATTTATTTCCTTATATCATGATAAATGTTTATTATTCATGCTAGAATTGTATTAACCGGAAACATAATACATGTGTGAATACATAGACAAACAGAGTGTCACTAGTATGCCTCTACTTGACTAGCTCGTTAATCAAAGATGGTTATGTTTCCTAACCATGGACAAAAGAGTTGTTATTTGATTAACGAGGTCACATCATTAGTTGAATGATCTGATTGACATGACCCATTCCATTAGCTTAGCACACGATCGTTTAGTATGTTGCTATTGCTTTCTTCATGACTTATACATGTTCCTATGACTATGAGATTATGCAACTCCCGTTTGCCGGAGGAACACTTTGGGTGCTACCAAACGTCACAACGTAACTGGGTGATTATAAAGGAGTACTACAGGTGTCTCCAAAGGTAGATGTTGGGTTGGCGTATTTCGAGATTAGGATTTGTCACTCCGATTGTCGGAGAGGTATCTCTGGGCCCTCTTGGTAATGCACATCACTTAAGCCTTGCAAGCATTGCAACTAATGAGTTAGTTGCGGGATGATGTATTACGGAATGAGTAAAGAGACTTGCCAGTAACGAGATTGAACTAGGTATTGGATACCGACGATCGAATCTCGGGCAAGTAACATACCGATGACAAAGGGAACAACGTATGTTGTTATGCGGTATGACCGATAAAGATCTTCGTAGAATATGTAGGAGCCAATATGGGCATCCAGGTCCCGCTATTGGTTATTGACCGGAGACGTGTCTCGGTCATGTCTACATTGTTCTCGAACCGTAGGGTCCGCACGCTTAAGGTTTCGATGAAAGTTGTATTATGAGTTTATGAGTTTTGATGTACCGAAGGAGTTCGGAGTCCCGGATGAGATCGGGGACATGACGAGGAGTCTCGAAATGGTCGAGACGTAAAGATCGATATATTGGACGACTATATTCGGACATCGGAAAGGTTCCGAGTGATTCGGGTATTTTTCGGAGTACCGCGTAGTTACGGGAGAAGTAATGGGCCTTGATGGGCTTTAGTGGGAAGAGGAAAAGGCTGTTGCGCCCCCCTCCCCTTTGGTCCGAATTGGACTAGGGAAAAGGGGGCCGGCCACCTCTCCTTCTCCTCCTATTCCTTCTCCCTTCCTCCCCTCTTGATGGACTCCTACTAGGACTTGGAATCCTAGTAGGACTCCCTATCCTGGCCGCACCTTTGCCTTGGCCGGCCTCCTCCTCCTCCATCCTTTATATACAAGGGCAGGAGGCACCCCATAGACACACAAGTTGATCCTTGAGATCGTTCCTTAGCCGTGTGCGGTGTCCCCTGCCACCAAATTCCACCTCGATCATACCGTTGTAGTGCTTAGGCGAAGCCCTGCATCGATAGTACATCAAGATCGTCACCACGCCGTCGTGCTGATGGAACTCTTCCTCGACGCTTTGCTGGATCGGAGCCCGAGGATCGTCATCGAGCTGAACGTGTGCTAAGAACTCAGAGGTGCCGAAGTAACGGTGCTTGGATCGGTCGGATCGGGAAGAAGACGTACGACTACTTCCTCTACGTTATGTGATCGCTTTCGCAGTCGGTCTGCGTTGGTACGTAGACAACACTCTCCCCCTCGTTGCTATGCATCACTATGATCTTGCGTGTGCTTAGGAAATTTTTTGAAATTACTACGTTCCCCAACAGTGGCATCCGAGCCTAGGTTTTATGGTTTGATGTTATATGCACGAGTAGAACACAAGTGAGTTGTGGGCAATATAAGTCATACTGCCTACCAGCATGTCATACTTTGGTTCGGCGGTATTGTTGGATGAAGCGGCCCGGACCGACATTACGCGTACGCTTACGCGAGACCGGTTTCCCCGACGTGCTTTGCACACAGGTGACTTGCGGGTGACTGTTTCTCCAACTTTAGTTGAACCGAGTGTGGCTACGCCCGGTCTTTGCGAAGGTTAAAACGGAGTCTATTTGACAAACTATCGTTGTGGTTTTGATGCGTAGGTGAGATTGGTTCTTGCTTAAGCCCGTAGCAGCCACGTAAAACTTGCAACAACAAAGTAGAGGACGTCTAACTTGTTTTTGCAGGGCATGTTGTGATATGATATTGTCAAGACGTGATGAGATATAAGTTGTTGTATGAGATGATCATGTTTTGTTGAAGTTATCGGCAACTGGCAAAAGCCTTATGGTTGTCTCTTTATTGCATAAGATGCAAGCGCCAAATAATTGCTTTACTTTATCGCTATGCGATAGCAATAGTTGCAAGAGCAATAGTTGGCGAGACGACCGTGTGACGACACATTGATATAGATCAAGATGATGGAGATCATGGTGTCATGCCGGTGATGACAGAGACCATGACAGTACTTTGGAGATGGAGATCAAAGAAGCAAGATGATGATGGCCATATCATGTCACATATTTTGATTGCATATGATGTTTATCTTTTATACATCTTATTTTTGCTTTGATTGACGGTAGCATTATAAGATGATCTCTCACTAAATTATCAAGAAGTGCTCTCCCTGAGTATGCACTGTTGCGAAAGTTCTTCGTGCTGAGACACCACGTGATGATCGGGTGTGATAGGTTCTACGTTCAAATACAACGGGTGCAAAACAGTTGCACACGCGGAATACTCAGGTTATACTTGACGAGCCAAGCATATACAGATATGGCCTCGGAACACAGAGACCGAAAGGTCGAGCGTGAATCATATAGTAGATATGATCAACATAACGATGTTCACCATTGAAAACTACTCCATCTCACGTGATGATCGGTTATGGTTTAGTTGATTTGGATCACGTGATCACTTAGAGGATTAGAGGGATATCTATCTAAGTGGGAGTTCTTAAGTAATATGATTAATTGAACTTAAATTTATCATGAACTTAGTCCTGGTAGTATTTTGCAAATTATGTTATAGATCAATAGCTCGCGTTGTTGCTTCCCTGTGTTTATTTTGATATGTTCCTAGAGAAAATTATGTTGAAAGATGTTAGTAGCAATGATGCGGATTGGATCCGTGATCTGAGGTTTATCCTCATTGCTGCACAGAAGAATTATGTCCTTGATGCACCGCTAGGTGACAGACCTATTGCAGGAGCAGATGCAGACGTTATGAACGTTTGGCTGGCTCAATATGATGACTACTTGATAGTTTAGTGCACCATGCTTAATGGCTTAGAATTGGGACTTCAAAGACGTTTTGAACGTCATGGACCATATGAGATGTTCCAGGAGTTGAAGTTAACATTTCAAGCAAATACCCGAGTTGAGAGATATGAAGTCTCCAACAAGTTCTATAGCTAAAAGATGGAGGAGAATCGCTCAACTAGTGAGCATGTGCTCAGATTGTCTGAGTACTACAATCGCTTGAATCAAGTGGGAGTTAATCTTCCAGATAAGATAGTGATTGACAGAATTCTCTAGTCACCATCACCAAGTTAGTAAAACTTCATGATGAACTATAGTATGCAAGGGATGACGAAAAAGACTCCCGAGCTTTTCATGATGATGAAATCAATGAAGGTAGAAATCAAGAAAGAGCATCAAGTGTTGATGGTTGACAAGATCACTAGTTTCAAGAAAAGGGCAAAGGGAAGAAGGGGAACTTCAAAAAGAACAGCAAGCAAGTTGATGCTCAAGTGAAGAAGCCCAAGTCTGGACCTAAGCCTGAGACTGAGTGCTTCTACTGCAAAGGGACTGGTCACTGGAAGCGGAACTACCCCAAGTAATTGGCGGATAAGAAGGATGGCAAAGTGAACATAAGTATATTTGATATACATGTTATTGATGTGTACTTTACTAGTGTTTATAGCAAACCCTCAGTATTTGATACTAGTTCAGTTGCTAAGATTAGTAACTCGAAACGGGAGTTGCAGAATAAACAGAGACTAGTTAAGGGTGAAGTGACGATGTGTGTTGGAAGTGGTTCCAAGATTGATATGATCATCATCGCACACTCCCTATACTTTCGGGATTAGTGTTGAACCTAAATAAGTGTTATTTGGTGTTTGCGTTGAGCATGAATATGATTTGATCATGTTTATTGTAATACGGTTATTCATTTAAGTAAAAGAATAAATTGTTGTTCTGTTTACATGAATAAAACCTTATATGGTTACACACCCAATGAAAATAGTTCGTTGGATCTCGATCGTAGTGATACACATAATCATAATATTGAAACCAAAAGATGCAAAGTTAATAATGATAGTGCAACTTATTTGTAGCACTGCCGTTTAGGTCATATTGGTGTAAAGCGCATGAAGAAACTCCATACTGATGGGCTTTTGGAATCACTTGATTATGAATCAGTTGATGCTTGCGAACCATGCCTCATGGGCAAGATGACTAAGACTCTGTTCTTCGGAACAATGGAGCGAGCAACAGATTTGTTGGAAATCATACATACTGATGTATGTGGTCCGATGAATATTGAGGCTCGCGACAGGTATCATTATTTTCTGATCTTCACAGATGATTTGAGCAGATATGAGTACATCTACTTGATGAAACATAAGTCTGAAACATTTGAAAAGTTCAAAGAATTTTAGAGTGAAGTGAAAAATCATCGTAACAAGAAAATAAATTTTCTATGATCTGATCGTAGAGAAGAGTATTTGAGTTACGAGTTTGGCCTTCAGTTAAAAACAATGTGAAATAGTTTCACTACTCACGCCACATGGAACACCATAGTGTAATGGTGTGTCCGAACGTCATAACCGTACTTTATTAGATATAGTGCGATCTATGATGTCTCTTACCGATCTACCACTATCGTTTTGGGGTTATGCATTAGAGACAGCTGCATTCACGTTAAATAGGGCACCATCTAAAACCGTTGAGACGACACCGTGTGAACTATGGTTTGGCAAGAAACCTAAGCTGTCGTTTCTTAAAGTTTGGGGTTGCGATGCTTATATGAAAAAGTTTCATCCTGATAAGCTCAAACTCAAATCGGAGAAGTGCGTCTTCATAGGATATCCAAAGGAAACTATTGGATACACCTTCTATCACAGATCCGAAGGCAAGACTTTTGTTGCTAAAATTCGGAAACTTTCTGGAGAAGGAGTTTCTCTCGAAAGAAGTGAGTGGGAGGAAAGTAGAACTTGACGAGGTAACTGTACCTGCTCCCTTATTGGAAAGTAGTACATCACAGAAAACTGTTTCTGTGACACCTACACCAGTTAGTGAGGAAGCTAATGATGATGATCATGAAACTTCAGAACAAGATACTACTGAACCTCGTAGATCAACCAAAGTAAGATCCGCACCAGAGTGGTACGGTAATCCTTTTCTGGAAGTCATGCTACTAGATCATGATGAACCTACGAACTATGAGGAAGCGATGATGAGCCCAGATTCCGCGAAATGGTTTGAGGCCATGAAATCTGAGATATGATCCATGTATGAGAACAAAGTATGGACTTTGATGGATTTGCCCGATGATCGGCAAACCATAGAAAATAAATGGATCTTCAAGAGGAAGACGGACGCTGATAGTAGTGTTACTATCTACAAAGCTAGAATTGTCGAAAAAGGTTTTCGACAAGTTCAAGGTGTTGACTACGATGAGTTTTTCTCACTCGTATCTATGCTTAAGTCTGTCCGAATCATGTTAGCAATTGCCGCATTTTATGAAATTTGGCAAATGGATAAACAAAACTGCATTCCTTAATGGATTTATTAAAGAAGAGTTGTATGTGATGCAACTAGAAGTTTTGTCAATCCGAAAGGTGCTAACAAAATGTGCAAGCTCCAGCGATCCATCTGTGGACTGGTGCAAGCATCTCGGAGTTGGAATATACGCTTTGATAAGTTGATCAAAGCATATAGTTTTATACAGACTTGCGGTGAAGCCTGTATTTACGAGAAAGTGAGTGGGAGCACTACAGCATTTCTGATAAGTATATATGAATGACATATTGTTGATCGGAAATAATGTAGAATTATTCTGTAAAGCATAAAGGAGTGTTTGAAAGGAGTTTTTCAAAGAAAGACTTCGGTGAAGCTGCTTACATATTGAGCTTCAAGATCTATAGAGATAGATCAAGACGCTTGATAAGTTTTTTCAATGAGTACATACCTTGACAAGATTTTGAAGTAGTTCAAAATGGAGCAGTCAAAGCAAGAGTTCTTGCCTATATTATAAGGTGTGAAGTTGAGTAAGACTCAAAGCTCGACCACGGCAGAAGATAGAAAGAGAATGGAAGTCATTCCCTATGCCTTGGCCATAGGTTCTATAAAGTATGTCATGCTGTATACCAGATCTAGTGTATACCCTGCATTGATTTGGCAAGGGAGTACAATAGTGATCTAGGAGTAGATCACTGGACAGCGGTCAGAATTATCCTTAGTGAAATAAGGATATGTTTCTCGATTATGGACGTGACAAAAAGGTTCGTCGTAAAGGGTTACGTCGATGCAAGTTTTTGACACTGATCCAGATGAATCTAAAGTCTCAATCTGGATACATATTGAAAGTGGGAGCAATTAGCTAGAGTAGCTCCGTGTAGAGCATTGTAGACATAGAACTTGCAAAATACTTACGGATCTGAATGTGACAGACCCATTGACTAAAATTATCTCACAAGCAAAACATGATCACACCTTAGTACTCTTTGGGTGTTAATCACATAGATATGTGAACTAGATTACTGACTCTAATAAACCCATTGAGTGTTGGTCACATGACGATGTGAACTATGGGTGTTAATCACATGGTGATGTGAACTATTGCTGTTAAATCACATGGCGATGTGAACTAGATTATTGACTCTAGTGCAAGTGGGAGATTGAAGGAAATATGCCCTAGAGGCAATAATAAAGTTATTATTTATTTCCTTATATCATGATAAATGTTTATTATTCATGCTAGAATTGTATTAACCGGAAACATAATACATGTGTGAATACATAGACAAACAGAGTGTCACTAGTATGCCTCTACTTGACTAGCTCGTTAATCAAAGATGGTTATGTTTCCTAACCATGGACAAAAGAGTTGTTATTTGATTAACGAGGTCACATCATTAGTTGAATGATCTGATTGACATGACCCATTCCATTAGCTTAGCACCCGATCGTTTAGTATGTTGCTATTGCTTTCTTCATGACTTATACATGTTCCTATGACTATGAGATTATGCAACTCCCGTTTGCCGGAGGAACACTTTGGGTGCTACCAAACGTCACAACGTAACTGGGTGATTATAAAGGAGTACTACAGGTGTCTCCAAAGGTAGATGTTGGGTTGGCGTATTTCGAGATTAGGATTTGTCACTCCGATTGTCGGAGAGGTATCTCTCGGCCCTCTCGGTAATGCACATCACTTAAGCCTTGCAAGCATTGCAACTAATGAGTTAGTTGCGGGGTGATGTATTACGGAACGAGTAAAGAGACTTGCCAGTAACGAGATTGAACTAGGTATTGGATACCGACGATCGAATCTCGGGCAAGTAACATACCGATGACAAAGGGAACAACGTATGTTGTTATGCGGTCTGACCGATAAAGATCTTCGTAGAATATGTAGGAGCCAATATGGGCATCCAAGTCCCGCTATTGGTTATTGACCGGAGACGTGTCTCGGTCATGTCTACATTGTTCTCGAACCGTAGGGTCCGCACGCTTAAGGTTTCGATGACAGTTGTATTATGAGTTTATGAGTTTTGATGTACCGAAGGAGTTCGGAGTCCCGTATGAGATCGGGGACATGACGAGGAGTCTCGAAATGGTCGAAACGTAAAGATCGATATATTGGACGACTATATTCGGACATCGTAAAGGTTCCAAGTGATTCGGGTATTTTTCGGAGTACCGGGTAGTTACGGGAGAAGTAATGGGCCTTGATGGGCTTTAGTGGGAAGAGGAAAAGGCTGCTGCGCCCCCCCTCCCCTTTGGTCCGAATTGGACTAGGGAAAAGGGGGCCGGCCACCTCTCCTTCTCCTCCTATTCCTTCTCCCTTCCTCCCCTCTTGATGGACTCCTACTAGGACTTGGAGTCCTAGTAGGACTCCCTATCCTGGCCGCACCTTTGCCTTGGCCAGCCTCCTCCTCCTCCATCCTTTATATACAAGGGCAGGGGGCACCCCATAGACACACAAGTTGATCCTTGAGATCGTTCCTTAGCCGTGTGCGGTGTCCCCTGCCACCAAATTCCACCTCGATCATACTGTTGTAGTGCTTAGGCGAAGCCCTGCGTCGGTAGTACATCAAGATCGTCACCACGCCGTCGTGCTGACGGAACTCTTCCTCGACGCTTTGCTGGATCGGAGCCCGAGGATCGTCATCGAGCTGAACGTGTGCTAAGACCTCGGAGGTGCCGGAGTAACGGTGCTTGGATCGGTCGGATCGGGAAGAAGACGTACGACTACTTCCTCTACGTTATGTGATCGCTTCCGCAGTCGGTCTACGTTGGTACGTAGACAACACTCTCTCCCTCGTTGCTATGCATCACCATGATCTTGCGTGTGCGTAGGAAATTTTTTGAAATTACTACGTTCCCCAACACCAATCACTCTGGTAAGTCTTCAAGGTAGACTCCCAAACCCTCACAGACTTCGTTCAGGGGCGATCCACAATGACTCTTGGATGCTCAGAACGCGACGCCTAACCGGCTGGAGGATTCACAGTCCTCAAGTGTAATAAGTCTTCAGATCACACAGACAGGACGACTTAAGTGATGCCTAACACTCTTTGGCTCTGGGTGGTTAGGACTTTATCCTCGCAAGGAATTCTCTCTCAAAGGCTTCGAGGTGGGTTGCTCTCAAACGACAACAGCCGTACTTTAACTCTGAGCAGCCAACCGTTTATGGTTGTAGGGGGTGGGCTATTTATAGCCACTAAGCAACCCGACCTGATTTGTCCGAAATGACCCTGGGTCACTAAGGAACTGACACGTGTTCCAACAGTCAGATTTCAAACACACACGGCAACTTTACTTGGGCAACAAGCAAAGCTGACTTGTCCAACTCTGGACAAGATTCGCTCTCATAGTCTTCACTCAAAGACATAGGATTTTGGTTAAGCATCACTTCAGTCATTCTGACTGGTTCTCTCGGATCCCACTTAGCAGTACGGTGGTTCCTATGACTCAACAAAGAAGAAAAAGAACTACGAAAGATCTAAGTCTTCGCGCTCCATAGTCTTCATGCGATGTCTTCTCTTGTCATAGTCTTCAAGGTGAATGTCTTCACATACCACCTTTGACTTCAATGTCTTCATACATTTTTAGGGGTCATCTCTGGTAGGAAAACCGAATCAATGAGGGACTTCTACCTGTGTTATCCTGCAATTCTCACAAACACATTAGTCCCTCAACTAGGTTTGTCGTCAATACTCCAAACCAACTAGGGGTGGCACTAGATGCACTTACAAGAACACAAAGCAGTTGTGGGCGTCGATTTTGTCAATTTACTTGCCGTTACTAGTCTCACTAGTAGAAACACAGGGCTATGGTCCAGGCCGGCTCAGCCCATTAGTCCCGGTTCAGTCTAGAACCGGGACTAATGTGAGCATTGGTCCCGGTTCGTGCGGCTAAGGCATTAGTCCCGGTTCATCTAGACCTTTTGGTCCCGGTTGGTGGGATGAACCGGGACCAATGGGCCTCGCTCCTAGCCCACAATTATTGGTCCCGGTTCGTGCCACAAACCGGGACTAAAGATTAGACCTTTAGTCCCAGTTTGAGGCACGAACCGGGACTAATGGGGATGAGACCTTTAGTCCCGGTTCGTGCCACGAACCGGTACTAAAGGTCCCATTTTCAAGCTATACCCCCCCCCCCCCCCCCCCCCCCCGTGGATCGCCTTTTCAGTTTTTAAAAAAATAAAAGAAAATGATGGAAATGTCAAAAAAAATAAAAGAAAATAAGTTTCACATGTGATATGTGGTCTAGTTGTTGGGAAAATTTACAAATATGAATTTCGACTTTATTTACAAAATCTCTCTGGAATTTGTAAAATGCGCATAACTTTTGCATACGAACTCGGATGAAAAAGTTTTTTATATGAAAAATCATCTACTCGAAAAGTTACATCCGATGGAGACGGCCTACGGCCTGTTTGCAAATTTCTAGAATCCTCAAGTTCCAAAAGGAAAAAAAGTAATGCTCAAATTTCAGTTTTTTTTAAATTTTAGTTTTTTAAATACTTATTCAAGAAGTATTAGCGTTACTAAATAATTATTCCAGAATATTAGTGTTATTAAATAATTATTTCACCTTTTTTGAATTTTGGTCAAATCTGGTCAAATCTGGTCAAACTATGGTCAAACTTGGTCAAACAATGGTCAAACTACTTATTCAAAAATATTAGTGTTACTAAAAAATTATTGTTTTTTAGAACAATAGTTTTAAACTCAAACAGTGAAATATGTGACTTCATGCTCAAGCTAAATTCCTGAGGGTTAATAGGATTGACATCTTACTATTGTCAGGAAAACAACAAGTGCAGACTTGGAAACGAGGAAGAATAGAACCCGGAAGTTAAGCGTGCTCAGGCTGGAGTAGTGAGAGGATGGGTGACCATTCGGGAAGTGAGATGATTTGGAATGATGAGGGGTGATTAGAGATTAAATTGAGCAGTGATGAGGGGTGATTAGAGATTAGAGGTTAAAATAATTCAGAAATTTGAAAATAAAAAAAATCAAAAAAATTCAAAAAAAATCAGGAAATTTCCTTTAGTACCGGTTGGTGTTACCAACCGGGACTAAAGGTGGACCGACCACGTGGAGGGCCTTTAGTCCCGGTTCTGGATTGAACCGGGACTAAAGGGTCAGGGCATTAGTACCGACACTTTAGTCCCGGTTCCAGAACCGGGACTAAAGGCCCTTACGAACCGGGACTAAAGGCCCTTTTTCTACCAGTGTCTTATCTTGATTCGGCGGCATCGTGGGATGAAGCGGCTCGGACCGACCTTACACGTACACTTACGTGAGACTGGTTCCACCGACTAACATGCACTAGTCGCATAAGGTGGCTAGCGGGTGTCTGTTTCTCCCACTTTAGTCGGATCGAATTCGATGAAAAGGGTCCTTATGAAGGGTAAATAGAAATTGGCATATCACGTTGTGGTTTTCGCATAGGTAAGAAATGTTCTTGCTAGAAACCTATAGCAGCCATGTAAAAACTTGCAACAACAATTAGAGGACGTCTAACTTGTTTTTGCAGCATATGCCTTGTGATGTGATATGGCCAAAAGGATGTGATGAATGATATATGTGATGTACGAGATTGATCATGTTCTTGTAATAGGAATCACGACTTGCATGTCGATGAGTATGAAAACCGGCAGGAGCCATAGGAGTTGTCTTAATTTATTTATGACCTGCGTGTCAACATAAACGTCATGTAATTACTTTACTTTATTGCTAAAGTGTTAGCCATAGTAGTAGAAGTAATAGATGACGAGACAACTTCAAGAAGACACGATGATGGAGATCATGGTGTCATGCCGGTGACAACGATGATCATGGAGCCCCGAATATGGAGATCAAAAGGAGCAAAATCATATTGGCCATATCATGTCACTATTTGATTGCATGGATGTTTATCATGTTTTACATCTTATTTGCTTAGAATGACGGTAGCTTAAATAAGATGATCCCTCTCTAAAATTTCAAGAAAAGTGTTCCCCCTAACTGTGCACCGTTGCGAAGGTTCGTTGTTTCGAAGCACCACGTGATGATCGTGTGTGATAGATTCTAACGTCTGAATACAACGGGTGTTGACGAGCCTAGCATGTATAGACATGGCCTCGAAACACGGAAGACCGAAAGGTCGAACATGAGTCGTATAGAAGATACGATCAACATGAGATGTTCACCGTTGATGACTAGTCCGTCTCACGTGATGATCGGACACGGCCTAGTCGATTCGTATCATGTTTCACTTAGATGACTAGAGGGATGTCTATCTGAGTGGGAGTTCATTAAATAATTTGATTAGATGAACTTAATTATCATGGACATAGTCTAAATTGTCTTTGCAAATATGTTGTAGATAAATAGCTCATGTTGTAGCTCCCTGTTTCAATACGGTCCTAGAGAAAGACCAAGTTGAAAGATATTGTAAGCAATGATGTGGACTAGGTCCGTAGTCCGAGGAGTGTCCTCACTGCTACACAGAAGGCTTACATCTTTGATGCACCGCTCAATGTGCAAACCTCGTCTGTGGATGTTGTGAACACCTGACAGACACATCCTGATGACTACTTGATAGTTTAGTGCACCATACTTTACGGCTTAGAATCGGGATTCCAATGACGTTTTGAACGCCATAAGACATATGAGATGTTCCAAGAACTAAAATTGGGATTTCATGCTCATGCCCGTGTTGAGAGGTGTGAGACCTCTGACAAGTTCTTTTGCCAACAAGATGGAGGAGAATAGCTCAGCTAGTGAGCATGTGCTCAGAATGTCTGGGTGCTACAATCACTTAAATCAAGTGGGAGTTAAACTTCCAGATAAGATAGTGATTGATAGGGTTCTCTAGCCACTATCACTAAGCTACTAGATCTTCGTGATGAACTATGGCATGCAAGGGATGGAGTTGATCCCGGAGCTATTCGCGGTGCTTAAGACCGCAAAAGGTAGAAATCAAGAAGGAGCATCAAGTGTTGATGGTTTAACAAGACCACTGGTTTCAAGAAGGGCAAGGGCTAGAAGGGAAACTTCATGGATGGCAAACCAGTTGCCGCTCCAGTGAAGGAACCCAAGGTTAAATCCAAACCCGAGACTAAGTGCTTCTATTGTAAGGGGAACGGGCACTGGTAGCGGAATTACCCCAAATGCATGGTAGATAAGAAGGCTGGCAACTTCAACAAAGTATATACATGTTATTAATATGTACCTCACTAGTACTCCTGGTAGCACCTGGGTATTGGATACCGGTTCAGTTGCTATTATTGGTGACTTGAAGCAAAAGCTACGGACTAAATGGAGACTAGCTAAGGGCGAGGTGACGATGTGTGTTGGAAGTGTTTCCAAAGTTGATGAGATCACCATCGCATGCTCCATCTGCCTTCGGGATTAGTATTGAACCTAGATAAATGTTATCAGGTGTCTACGTTGAGCATGAATATGATTAGATCATGTTCATTGCAATACGGTTATTCATTTAAATTAGAGAATAATGGTTATTCTGTTTACATGAATAATACCTTTCATGGTCATGCACCCTATGTGAATGGTTCATTGAATCTCGGTCGTGGTAATACACATGTTCACGCCAAAAGATGTAGAGTTAATAATGATAGTACCACTTTCTTGTGGCACTGCCGCTTAGGTCATATTGGCGTAAGATGCATGAAGAAACTCCATGGTCGATGGATGTTTGGAGTCACTTGATTTTGAATCGCTTGACACATGCAAGCCATGCCTCATGGGCAGGATGACTAAGACCCCGTTTTCAGGTACAATGAAACGGGCAAGTGACTTGTTGGAAATCATACATGCTGATGCGTGTGATCCAATGAGAATTGAAGCGTGCGGTGGATATCGCTATTTTCTCATCTTCACTAACGATTTGAGTAGATATAGGTATATTTACTTAATGAAGCACAAGTCTGAAACATTTGAAAAGTTTAAGCAATTTCAGAGTGAAGTTAAGAATCATCATAACAAGAAGATCAAATTCCTACGATCTGATCAATGAGAATTTGTGAGTTATGAGTTTGGCAAACACTTAAGACATTGTGGAATTTTTTCACAGTTGAAGCCACCTGGAACACCATAGGGTAATGGTGTGTCCGGACGTCGTAATCGAACCTTATGAAATATGGCGCGGTCTATGATATCTCTTACCGATCTACCGCTATTATTTTGAGGTTATGTATTAGAGACAGTTGCATTCACTTTAGATAGGACACCATATAAGTCTGTTGAGACAACGCCGTATGAACATTGGTTTGGCAAGAAACCAAAGTTGTCGTTTCTTAATGTTTGGGGCTGCGATGCTTAAGGCTTCAGCCAGAGAAGCTCAAACCCAAAGCGGACAAACACATCTTCATAGGATACCCAAAGGTGACAGTTGGGTATACCTTCTATCTCAGATCCGAGGGCAAATTGTTTGTCGCTAAGAACGGGTCCTTTCTCGAGAAGGAGTTTCTCTCGAAAGAATTGAGTGGGAGAAAGATAGAACTTGATGAGGTTGTTGAACCTTTATTTCAACCAGAAAGTGATGCAACACAGAAAGATGTTTTCTGTGGCGCCTACGTCTGTTGAATAGGAAGTTAATGATAGTGATCATGAAGCTTCGAATCAAGTTGCTATCGAACCTCGTAGGTCGACAAGGATATGTGCTACTCCTGAGTGGTGTGGTGATCCTGTCTTAGATATCATGTTGTTAGACAACAATGAACCTACGAGCTATGGAGAAGCGATGGTGGGCCCGTATTCCGACAAATGGTTAGAAGCCATGAAATCCGAGATAGGATCCATGTATCAGAACAAAGTATGGACTTTGGTGGACTTGCCCGTTGAACGGCAAGCCATTTTGATAAATGGATCTTTAAGAAGAAGACAGACGTGGGCGGTAATGTTACCGTCTATGAAGCTCGACTTGTGGGAAAGAGTCTTTTCACAAGTTCAAGGAGTTGACTACGATGATAATTTCTCACCCGTAGCGATGCTTAAGTCCATCAGAATCATGTTAGCATTAGCTGTATTTTTTGTTTATGAAATCTGACAGATGGATGTCAAAACAAGTTTTCTTACCAGTTTCTGTAAGAAAAGGTTGTATGTGATACAATAAAAGGTTTTGTCGATCATAAGGATGCTAAAAGGTATGCTAGCTCCAGGAATCCTTCTATGGACTAGAGCAAGCATCTCGGAGTCAGAATACATGCTTTGATAGAGTGATCAAAGCTTTTAGGTTTATACAATGTTTGATAGAAACTTGTATTTACAAGAAAGTGAGTGGGAGCACTACAACATTTCTGATAAGTATATGTGGATGACATATTGTAGATCCAAAATAATGTAGAATTTCTGGAAAGTATAAACAGTTGTTTGAAGAGTGTTTTTCAAAGGAAGACCTGGATAAAGCTGCTTACATATTGGGCATCAAGATCTATAGAAATAGATCAAGACGCCTGATGATACTTTCAAAGAACACACACCTTGACATGTTTTTGAAGGAGTTCAAAATAGATCAGTCAAAGAAGGGGTTCTTACCTGAGTTGTAAGGTGTGAAGTTGAGTAAGACTCAAAGCTTGACCACGGCAGAAGAAAGAGGAAGGACGAAGGTCGTCCCCTATGCTCTTGTCATAGGCTCTATATGGTATGACATGCTGAGTACCGCACCTGATGTGTGCCTTGCCACATGTCTGGCAAGAGGGTACAAAGGTGATCTAGGACTGGATAGCCAGATAGCGGCCAAAATTGTCCTTAGAGGAATAAGGAAATGTTTCTCGGTTATGGAGGTGATAAAGAGTTCGACGTAAAGAGTTACGTTGATGCAAGCTTAACACCTATCCGGATAGCTCTGAGTAGAGATACCGGATACGTATAATGGAGCAAAAATTTGTAATAGCTCCAAGTGGAACGTGGTAGCAGCATCTACGATATGACATAAAGTTTTGCAAAATACATAGGGATCTGAATATGACAAGACCCGTTGACTACAACCTCTCTCACAAGCATAACATGATCAAACCCAGAACTCTTTGAGTGGTTATCACATAGTGATGTGAACTAGATCATTGAGTCTAGTAGACTCTTGGATGTTGGTCACATGGCGATGTGACCTGTGAGTGTTAATCACATGGCGATGTGAACTAGATTATTGACTCTAGTGCAAGTGGGAGACTGTTGGAAATATGCCCTAGAGGCAATAATAAATTAGTTATTATATCATATTTCATTGTTCATGATAATCGTTTATTATCCATGCTAGAATTGTATTGATAGGAAACTCAGATACATGTGTGGATACATAGACAACACCATGTCCCTAGTAAGCCTCTAGTTGACTAGCTTGTTGATCAATAGATGGTTACAGTTTCCTGACCATGGACATTGGATGTCGTTGATAACGGGATTACATCATTAGGAGAATGATGTGATGGACAAGACCCAATCCTAAGCCTAGCACAAGATCGTGTAGTTCGTATGCTAAAGCTTTTCTAATGTCAAGTATCATTTCCTTAGACCATGAGATTGTGCAACTCCCGGATACCGTAGGAGTGCTTTGGGTGTGCCAAACTTCACACGTAACTGGGTGGCTATAAAGGTACACTACAGGTATCTCCCAAAGTGTCTGTTGGGTTGGCACAAATTGAGACTGGGATTTGTCACTCCGTGTAAATGGAGAGGTATCTCTGGGCCCACTCGGTAGGACATCATCATAATGTGCACAATGTGACCAAGGAGTTGATCATGGGATGATGTGTTACGGAACGAGTAAAGAGACTTGCCGGTAACGAGATTGAACAAGGTATCGGGATACCGACGATCGAATCTCGGGCAAGTATCGTACCGCTAGACAAAGGGAATTGTATACGAGATTGATTGAATCCTTGACATCGTGGTTCATCCGATGAGATCATCGTGGAGCATGTGGGAGCCAACATGGGTATCCATATCCCGTTGTTGGTTATTGACCGGAGAGATGTTTCGGCCATGTCTGCATGACTCCCGAACCCGTAGGGTCTACACACTTAAGGTTCGATGACGCTAGGGTTATAGGGAAAGTATGTACGCGGTTACCGAATGTTGTTCGGAGTCCCGGATGAGATCCCAGACGTCACGTGGAGTTCCGGAATGGTCCGGAGGTAAAGATTGATATATAGGAAGTATGGTTTTGGCCACCGGAAGTGTTCCGGGCATCACCGGTAGTGTACCGGGACCACCGGAGGGGTCCGGGGGTCCACCAAGTGGGGCCACCAGCCCCGGAGGCCTACATGGGCCAATAGTGGGAAGGGACCAGCCCCTAGGTGGGCTGGGGTGCATCCCACCAAGGCCCAAGGCGCAAGGGAGAGTGGGAGGGGGCAAACCCTAGGTCCAGATGGGCCTTAAGGCCCACCCTAGGTGCGCCCCCCTCTCTCCCCCCTTGGCCGCAACCCTAGATGGGTATTCGGGCTGCCGCCACACCTAGGGAGGAACCCTAGATGGGGGCACAGCCCCTCCCCCTCCCCTATATATACTTGAGGTATTGGGGGCTGCAACACACGCGAGATCATCTCCCTCTTGGCGCAGCCCTACCTCTCTCCCTCCTCGTCTCTCGTAGTGCTTGGCGAAGCCCTGCTGGAGTCCCGCGCTCCTCCACCATCACCACGTCGTCGTGCTTCTGCTGGACGGAGTCTTCCCCAACCTCTCCTTCTCCCCTTGCTAGATCAAGGCGTAGGAGACGTCACCGGGCTGCACGTGTGTTGAACGCGGAGGCGCCGTGGTTCGGCGCTTAGATCGGAATCAACCGCGTTCTGAATCGCTACGAGTACGACTCCTTCATCCGTGTTCTTGCAACGCTTCCACTTAGTGATCTACAAGGGTATGTAGATGCACTCCCCTTCCCCTCGTTGCTAGATTACTCCATAGATTGATCTTGGTGATGCGTAGAAAATTTTAAATTTCTGCTACGATCCCCAACATCAACCCCTTGAACCTGTCGATTACCCTTAGCGACAAGCTGAGCTTTATAGATGGTTACATTACCATCCGCGTCTGTCTTCTTCTTAAAGATCCATTTATTTTCTATGGCTCGGCGATCATCGGGCAAGTCAGTCAAAGTCCATACTTCGTTTTCATACATGGATCCTATCTCAGATTTCATGGCTTCCAGCCATTTGTCGGAATCCGGGCCCTCCATCGCTTCTTCATAGTTCGAAGGTTCACCGTTGTCTAAAAACATGACTTCCAAGACAGGGTTGCCGTACCACTCTGGTGCGGAACGTGTCCCCGTGGACCTATGAAGTTCAGTAGTAACTTGATCTGAAGTTTCATGATAATCATCATTAACTTCCTCTCTAGTCGGTGCAGGCACCTCAGGAACATTTTCTTGAGTTGCGCCACTTACCAGTTCAAGAGGTAATACTTCATCAAGTTCTACTTTCCTCCCACTTATTTCTTTCGAGAGAAACTCTTTCTCTAGAAAGGACCCATTCTTGGCAACAAAGATCTTGCCTTCGGATCTGAGGTAGAAGGTATACCCAATAGTTTCTTTAGGGTATCCTATGAAGACGCATTTTTCCGATTTGGGTTCGAGCTTTTCAGGTTGAACTTTCTTGACATAAGCATCGCATCCCCAAACTTTTAGAAACGACAGCTTAGGTTTCTTCCCAAACCATAATTCATACGGTGTCGTCTCAACGGATTTCGACGGAGCCCTATTTAAAGTGAATGCGGCAGTCTCTAAAGCATAGCCCCAAAATGACATCGGTAAATCGGTAAGAGACATCATAGATCGCACCATATCCAATAGAGTGCGATTACGACGTTCGGACACACCACTACGCCGAGGTGTTCCAGGCGGCATGAGTTGTGAAACTATTCCACATTTTCTTAAGTGTGTGCCAAATTCGTGACTCAAGTATTCTCCCCCACGATCTGATCGCAAGAACTTGATTTTCCTGTCACGTTGATTCTCAACCTCACTCTGAAATTCCTTGAACTTTTCAAAGGTCTCAGACTTGTGTTTCATTAAGTAGACATACCCATATCTACTCAAGTCGTCAGTGAGGGTGAGAACATAACGATAGCCACCGCGAGCCTCAACACTCATTGGACCGCACACATCAGTATGTATGATTTCCAATAAGTTGGTTGCTCGCTCCATTGTTCCTGAGAACGGAGTCTTGGTCATTTTACCCATGAGGCATGGTTCGCACGTGTCAAATGATTTGTAATCAAGAGACTCGAAAAGTCCATCGGCATGGAGCTTCTTCATGCGTTTGACACCTATGTGACCAAGGCGGCAGTGCCACAAGTATGTGGGACTATCATTATCAACCTTACATCTTTTGGTATTCACACTATGAATATGTGTAACATTACGCTCGAGATTCATTAAGAATAAACCATTCACCAGCGGAGCATGACCATAAAACATATCTCTCATATAAATAGAACAACCATTATTCTCGGATTTAAATGAGTAGCCATCTCGAATTAAACGAGATCCTGATACACTGTTCATGCTCAAAGCTGGCACTAAATAACAATTATTGAGGTTTAAAACTAATCCTGTGGGTAAATGTAGAGGAAGTGTGACGACGGCGATCACATCGACCTTGGAACCATTCCCAACGCGCATCGTCACCTCGTCCTTCGCCAGTCTCCACTTATTTCGCAGCTCCTGCTTTGAGTTACAAATGTGAGCAACTGCACCGGTATCAAATACCCAGGAGCTACTACGAGTACTGGTAAGGTACACATCAATTACATGTATATCACATATACCTTTAGTGTTGCCGGTCTTCTTGTCCGCTAAGTATTTGGGGCAGTTCCGCTTCCAGTGACCACTTCCCTTGCAATAAAAACACTCAGTCTTGGGCTTGGGTCCATTCTTTGGCTTCTTCCTGGCAGCTTGCTTACCGGGCGCGGCAACTCCCTTGTCGTCCTTCTTGAAGTTCTTCTTACCCTTGCCTTTCTTGAACTTAGTGGTTTTATTCACCATCAACACTTGATGTTCCTTTTTGATTTCCACCTCCGCTGATTTCAGCATTGAATATACCTCGGGAATGGTCTTTTCCATCCCCTGCATATTGAAGTTCATCACAAAGCTCTTGTAGCTCGGTGGAAGCGACTGAAGGATTCTGTCAATGACCGTGTCATCTGGGAGATTAACTCCCAGCTGAGTCAAGCGGTTATGCAACCTAGACATTTTGAGTATGTGCTCACTGACAGAACTATTTTCCTCCATCTTACAGCTGAAGAACTTGTCGGAGACTTCATATCTCTCGACCCAGACATGAGCTTGGAAAAACATTTTCAGCTCTTCGAATATTTCATATGCTCCGTGTCTCTCAAAACGCTTTTGGAGCCCCGGTTCTAAGCTGTAAAGCATGCCGCACTGAACGAGGGAGTAATCATCAGCACGTGACTGCCAAGCGTTCATAACGTCTTGGTTCTCTGGGATGGGTGCGTCACCTAGCAGTGCTTCTAGGACATAATCTTTCTTGGCAGCTATGAGGATGATCCTCAGGTTCCGGACCCAGTCCGTATAGTTGCTGCCATCGTCTTTCAGCTTGGTTTTCTCTAGGAACGCGTTGAAGTTGAGGGCAACATTAGCGTGGGCCATTTGATCTACAAGACATAGTGTAAAGATTTTAGACTAAGTTCATGATAATTAAGTTCATCTAATCAAATTACTCAATGAACTCCCACTTAGATAGACATCCCTCTAGTCATCTAAGTGAAACATGATCCGAGTCAACTAGGCCGTGTCCGATCATCACGTGAGACGGACTAGTCAACATCGGTGAACATCTTCATGTTGATCGTATCTTCTATACGACTCATACTCGACCTTTCAGTCTTCTGTGTTCCGAGGCCATGTCTGTACATGCTAGGCTCGTCAAGTCAACCTAAGTGTATTGCGTGTGTAAATCTGGCTTACACCCGTTGTATTTGAACGTTAGAATCTATCACACCCGATCATCACGTGGTGCTTCGAAACAACGAACCTTCAGAACGGTGCACGGTTAGGGGGGACACTTTCTTGAAATTATTACGAGGGGTCATCTTATTTAAGCTACCGTCATTCTAAGCAAATAAGATGTAAAACATGATAAACATCACATGCAATCAAATAGTGACATGATATGGCCAATATCATTTGCTCCTTTTGATCTCCATCTTCCGGGCTCCATGATCATCGTTGTCACCGGCATGACACCATGATCTCCATCATCATGATCTCCATCATCGTGTCTTCTTGAAGTTGTCTCGTCATCTATTACTTCTACTACTATGGCTAACGCTTTAGCAATAAAGTAAAGTAATTACATGACGTTTATGTTGACACGCAGGTCATAAATAAATAAAGACAACTCCTATGGCTCCTGCCGGTTGTCATACTCATCGACATGCAAGTCGTGATTCCTATTACAAGAACATGATCAATCTCATACAACACATATATCATTCATCACATCCTTTTGGCCATATCACATCACACGGCACATGTTGCAAAAACAAGTTAGACGTCCTCTAATTGTTGTTGCAAGTTTTTACGTGGCTGCTATAGGTTTCTAGCAAGAACGTTTCTTACCTACGCCAAAACCACAACGTGATATGCCAATTTCTATTTACCCTTCATAAGGACCCTTTTCATCGAATCCGATCCGACTAAAGTGGGAGAGACAGACACCCGCCAGCCACCTTATGCAACTAGTGCATGTCAATCGGTGGAACCAGTCTCACGTAAGCGTACGTGTAAGGTCGGTCTGGGCCGCTTCATCCCACGATGCCGCCGAATCAAGATAAGACTAGCAACGGCAAGCAAATTGACAATATCGACGCCCACAACTGCTTTGTGTTCTACTCGTGCATAGAAACTACGCATAGACCTAGCTCTGATGCCACTGTTGGGGAACGTAGCAGAATTTTAAAATTTTCTACGCATCACCAAGATCAATCTATGGAGTCATCTAGCAACGAGGGAGAGGGGAGTGCATCTACATACCCTTGTAGACCGCGCGCGGAAGTGTTCAAGAGAACGGGGTTGATGGAGTCGTACTCGTCGTGATCCAAATCACCGATGACCTAGCGCCAAACGGACGGCACCTCCGAGTTCAACACACGTACGGTTGGGAAGACGTCTCCTCCAACTTGATCCAGCAAGAGGGAAAGGAGAGGTTGATGAAGATCCAGCAGCACGATGGCGTGGTGGTGGAAGCAACGGTGATCTCGGCAGGGCTTTGCCAAGCACAGGGAGAGGGAGGACTGTCACGGGAGGGAGAGGGAGAGGCCAGGGGCTAGGGTGTGGCTGCCCTCCCTCCCCCCACTATATATAGGGTCCCTAGGGGGGCGACGGCCCTAGGAGATCCAATCTCCAAGGGGGGGCGGCCAAGGGGGTGGCTTGCCCCCCAAGCCAAGTGGGGCGCCCCCTACCCCTAGGGTTTCCAACCCTAGGCGCAGGGGGAGGCCCAAGGAGGGCGCACCAGCCCACTAGGGGCTGGTTCCCCTCCCACTTCAGCCCATGGGGCCCTCCGGGATAGGTGGCCCCACCCGGTGGACCCTCGGGACCCTTCCGGTGGTCCCGGTACAATACCGAGTACCCCCGAAACTTTCCCGATGTCCGAAACTTGACTTCCTATATATAAATCCTCACCTCCGAACCATTCCGGAACTGCTCGTGACGTCCGGGATCTCATCCGGGACTCCGAACAACTTTCGGGTTACCGTATACTGATATCTCAACAAACCTAGCGTCACCGAACCTTAAGTGTGTAGACCCTACGGGTTCGGGAGACACGCAGACATGACCGAGACAACTCTCCGGTCAATAACCAACAGCGGGATCTAGATACCCATGTTGGCTCCCACATGCTCCTTGATGATCTCATCGGATGAACCACGATGTCGAGGATTCAATCAATCCGTATACAATTCCCTTTGTCAATCAGTACATTACTTGCCCGAGACACGATCGTCGGTATCCCAATACCTCGTTCAATCTCGTTACCGGCAAGTCACTTTACTCATACCGTAATGCATGATCCCGTGATCAACCACTTGGTCACATTGAGCTCATTATGATGATGCATTACTGAGTGGGCCCAGAGATACCTCTCCATCATACGGAGTGACAAATCCCAGTCTCGATTCGTGCCAACCCAACAGACACTTTCGGAGATACCTGTAGTGTACCTTTATAGTCACCCAGTTACGTTGTGACATTTGGCACACCCAAAGCACTCCTACGGTATCCGGGAATTGCACAATCTCATGGTCTAAGGAAATGATACTTGACATTCGGAAAAGCTATAGCAAACGAACTACACGATCTTTGAGCTATGCTTAGGATTGGGCCTTGTCCGTCACATCATTCTCCTAATGATGTGATCCCGTTATCAATGACATCCAATGTCCATAGTCAGGAAACCATGACTATCTTTTGATCAACGAGCTAGTCAACTAGAGGCTCACTAGGGACGTGTTGCGGTCTATGTATTCACACATGTATTATGATTTCCGGATAACACAATTATAGCATGAACAATAGACAATTATCATGAACAAAGAAATATAATAATAACCATTTTATTATTGCCTCTAGGGCATATTTCCAACACCTTGTACCTACACAAAAACAATAGCTCAATGCAACCAACGCGCTTAGGGGTTGTCAATCCCTTCACGTTCACTTACGAAAGTGAGATCTGATAGAGATGATAGATAATATTTTTGGTATTTTTGGTATAGAGATGCAAAGTAAAAAGTAAAAGGCAAAGTAAAAGCAAGGAAATAATAAAGTGATGGAGATTGATATGATGAGAAAGAGACCCGGGGGCCATAGGTTTCACTAGTGGCTTCTCTCAAGAGCATAAGTATTCTATGGTGGGTGAACAAATTACTGTTGAGCAATTGACAGAATTGAGCATAGTTATGAGAATATCTAGGTATGATCATGTATATAGGCATCACGTCCGAGACAAGTAGACCGACTCCTGCCTGCATCTACTACTATTACTCCACTCATCGACCGCTATCCAGCATGCATCTAGGGTATTAAGTTAAAAACAGAGTAATGCCTTAAGCAAGATGACGTCATGTAGAGGGATAGTTTCATGCAATATGATAAAAACCCCATCTTATTATCCTTGATGGCAACAATACAATACGTGCCTTGCTGCCCCTTCTGTCACTGGGAAAGGACACCGCAAGATCGAACCCAAAGCTAAGCACCTCTCCTATGGCAAGAAAAACCAATCTAGTAGGCCAAACCAAACTGATAATTCGAAGAGACTTGCAAAGATAACCAATCATACATAAAAGAATTCAGAGAAGATTCAAATATTATTCAAAGATAAATTGGATCATAAACCCACAATTCATCGGTCTCAACAAACACACCGCAAAAAGAAGATTACATCGAATAGATCTCCACAAGAGAGGGGTAGAACATTGTATTGAGATCCAAAAAGAGAGAAGAAGCCATCTAGCTACTAACTATGGACCCGTAGGTCTGAAGTAAACTACTCACACTTCATCGGAGGGGCTTAGATAATATAGCATGGAGCAATCAAAAATTATAGATACGTTGGAGACGTATCATAGAACTTATTGGAGACTTCATATCTCTCAATCTGGGCATTTGCTTGAAATATTAAATTCAACTCCTGGAACATCTCATATGCTCCATGACATTCAAAATGTCGTTGAAGTCCAGGTTCTAAGCTATAAAGCATGGCACACTGAACTATCGAGTAGTCATCAGCTTTGCTCTGCCAGACGTTCTTAACGTCATTAGTAGCATCTGCGGCAGGCCTGGCACCCAGCGATACTTTCAGGACGTAATTTTTCTGTGCAGCAATGAGGATAATCCTCAAGTTATGGACCCAGTCCATGTAATTGCTACCATCATCTTTTAACTTTGGTTTCTCAAGGAATGCATTAAAATTCAACCGAACAACAACACGGGCCATCTATCTACAACAACATAGACAAGAAAAATACTATCAGGTACTAAGTTCATGATAAATTAAAGTTCAATTAATCATATTACTTAAGAACTCCCACTTAGATAGACATCCCTCTAATCATCTAAGTGATCACGTGATCCAAATCAACTAAACCATGTCCGATCATCACGTGAAATGGAGTAGTTTTCAATGGTGAACATCGCTATGTTGATCATATCTACTATATGATTCATGTTCGACCTTTCGGTCTCAGTGTTCCGAGGCCATATCTGCATATGCTAGGCTCGTCAAGTTTAACCTGAGTATTTCTGTGTGTGCAAAACTGGCTTGCACCCGTTGTATGTGAACGTAGAGCTTGTCACACCCGATCATCACGTGGTGTCTCGGCACGATGAACTTTGGCAATAGTGCATACTTAGGGAGAACACTTGTACCTTGAAATTTAGTGAGAGATCATCTTATAATGCTACCGTCGATCTAAGCAAAATAAGATGCATAAAAGATAAACATCACATGCAATCAATATAAGTGATATGATATGGCCATCATCATCTTGTGCCTTTGATCTCCATCTCCAAAGCACCGTCATGATCACCATCGTCACTGGCGCGACACCTTGATCTCCATTGTAGCATCGTTGTCGTCTCACCAACTATTGTTTCTACGACTATCTCTACCGCTTAGTGATAAAGTAAAAACAATTACAGGGCAATTGTATTGCATACAATAAAGCGACAACCATATTGCTCCTGCCAATTGCCGATAACTTTATTACAAAACATGATCATCTCATACAATAAAATATAGCATCATGTCTTGACCATGTCACATCACAACATGCCTTGCAAAAACAAGTTAGACGTCCTCTACTTTGTTGTTGCAAGTTTTACGTGGCTGCTACGGGCTAAGCAAGAACCGTTCTTACCTACGCTCAAGACCACAACGATATTTCGTCAAGTATGTGTTGTTTTAACCTTCACAAGGACCGGGCATAGCCACACTCGATTCAACTAAAGTTGGAGAAACTGACACCCGCCAGCTATCTGTGTGCGAAGCACGTCGGTAGAACCAGTCTCGCGTAAGCGTATGCATAATGTCGGTCCAGGCCGCTTCATCGAACAATACCACCGAATCAAAGTATGACATGTTGGTAAGCAGTATGACTAGTATCGCCCACAACTCACTTGTGTTCTACTCATGCATATAACATCTACGCATAAACCCGGCTCGGATGCCACTGTTGGGGAACGTAGTAATTTCAAAATTTTCCTACACACACGCAAGATCATGGTGATGCATAGCAACGAGAGGGAAGAGTGTCATCCACGTACCCTCGTAGACCATAAGCGGAAGCGTTATGACAATGTGGTTGATGTAGTCGTACGTCTTAACGATCCAAGTACCGAACGCACGACGCCTCCTAGTTCTGCACACGTCCAGCTCGGCGACGTCCCACGAACTCACGGTCCAGCAGAGCTTTGCGGGAGAGTTCTGTCAGCACGACGGCGTGATGACGGTGATGATGATGCTACCGATGCAGGGCTTCACCTAAGCATCGCTACGATGTTACCGAGGTGGATTATGGTGGAGGGGGGCACCGCACATGGCTTGGAACAATCAACTTGTGTGTCCTAGGGTGCCCCCTGCCCTCGTATATAAAGGAGCAAGGGGGGAGGTCGGCCGGCCCTTGGGGCGCGCCAAGGAGGGGGAGTCCTCCTCCTAGTAGGAGTAGGACTCCCCTTTCCTAGTCCAACTAGGAAGAGGAAAGGGGGAAGAAAAGAGAGGGAGAGGGAAAGAGGGGCCACACCCCCTCCCCTAGTCCAATTTGGACTCCCCTTGGGGGGCGCCACCTCCTGGGCTGCTGCCCTCTCTCTCCCCTAAGGCCCGCTAAGGCCCAATACTTCCCTCGGGGGTTCCGGTAACCCCTCCGTAGGGGTGGAAACGGATTGGATGCGGATCGGATAGTGCTCTTACCACTTCCATTTTCATATTTTCAAAACAAATACGAATCCGAATACGGATGTTATCGGATACGGATGCGACTCGGATATTATTCGAATACGGATACGTATCAGATATTTTCTTGATTCGGAACGGATACGAATAATATCAACATATTGCTTAAGTAGATTAGTCGATTTCTATGTGACCTAAAATAATCAACTTGTGACATACAATGAGTCAATAATAAATAGGTTTATGAATAAATACTATTGTAATGCATAATAATTTATAAGTTTAATCATATAAAGAGTAAAATTTGACCACTTATTTGGCTTTTATGTTGGATAATTGGAATACTGAGCTTAGTATTTTAAAAATTACCTCCCATAATCTTATTCGGATACGGATATATCCACTTCCATATCCATATTTGTGTCAAAATCTCCAACCATATTTTATTTTTTATTTGTTTAATAAATTCGGATACGGATAATTTCCATTTTCATTTTGATTCGGATGCGGATGTTCCGGATACGAATAGGCATTTTCTCGAATACGAATATTGGATATTTCGGATTATCCGCTACCACTTTCCACCCCTACCCCTCCGGCACTCCGGTTTTCTCCGAAACCACCTGAAACACTTTCGGTGTCCGAATATAGTCATTCAATATATCGATCTTTATGTCTCGACCATTTCGAGACTCCTCGTCATGTCCGTGATCATATTCGGGACTCTTAACTACCTTTAGTACATCAAAACACATAAGCTTGTAATACCGATCGTCACTGAATGTTAAGTGTGCGGACCCTATGGGTTCGAGAACTATGTAGACATGACCAAGAAACGTCTCTGGTCAATAACCAATAGCGGAACCTGGATGCTCATATTGGCTCCCACATATTCTACGAAGATCTTGATCGGTCAAACCGCATAACAACATACGTTGTTCCCTTTGTCATTGGTATGTTACTTGCCTGAGATTCGATCATCAGTATCTCAATACCTAGTTCAGTCTCGTTACTGGCAAGTCTCTTTACTCGTTCCGTAATGCATCATCCCGCAACTAACTCATTAGTTACAATGCTTGCAAGGCTTATAGTGATGTGCATTATCGAGAGGGCCCAGAGATACCTCTCCGACAATCGAAGTGACAAATCCTAATCTTGATCTATACCAACTCAACAACTACCATCGGAGACACCTGTAGAGCACCTTTATAATCACCCAGTTACGTTGTGACATTTGGTAGCACACAAAGTGTTCCTCCGGTATTCGGGAGTTGCAAAATCTCATAGTCATAGGAACATGTATAAGTCATGAAGAAAGCAATAGCAGTAAACTAAAACGATCAAGTGCTAAGCTAACGGAATGGGTCAAGTCAATCACATCATTCTCCTAATAATGTGATCTTGTTTATCAAATGACAACTCATGTCTATGGCTAGGAAACTTAACCATCTTTGATCAACGAGCTAGTCAAGTAGAGGCATACTAGTGACACTCTGTTTGTCTATGTATTCACACATGTATTATGTTTCTGGTTAATACAATTCTAGCATGAATAATAAACATTTATCATAATTAAGGAAATAAATAATAACTTTATTATTGCCTCTAGGGCATATTTCCTTCATGTAGGATTTTTTTTGAAATTACTGCGTTTCCCAACACCGCCTTCGCCCACTTGAGGGTGGTCTCGTCGGCAGCGACCATGGCCTCGTGCTCCTTCTTCACGGGGAGCAAACCTGGCTCGATCTTTGCCCGGGCAAGGCGGTAGGAAGAAGGACAGGGGCGGTCGCCCTCGTTGATGACAAGGGCACCGCCGCGGGTGCGGCGCCCCAGTGGCGTCTCCTGCGGCTCCGGCTTGACTGGGCGAAGCGCCAGCGAGCCAGAGGACAGAGAGCCAGAGCGTGACGACGATGATGTCGCCGTCTCCATTCACCGCAGCGTCCAGGAGCTGTCGCGGTGGCGAGAGAAGGAAGGGGGCGTCGGGTACTCCAGGCGCGGCGTGTTGCCGACCTCGATGTACTCGAGGACGGACTCAAGGGTGCGGCCTGGGATGCCCCACCATAGGCGCCGCCCCTCGGAGTTGAGGCGGCCGCGGGGCTCAACGCCATTGGTGGCGGCAATCTGCTCCTCGTGGCGCCGTCGGTGTACGCCATCCACGGCGCGTTGATGTCAAGGGCGTACCTCGGCTGGTTCCGCTGTGGCTCCGGCAACGAAGACCGGATGCGCGCGATTCTGCTCGCCGGGCCGCTCTGGTGGGCGCGGGCGGCACAGGGACGCCGCCGACGCTGAGCCTCCAGGTGCCCGGCACCCGCATGTCCGGGGGCGCCGGGTAGTCGGCCTCATAGAGGAGGCCTGCCTCATCCTCGTGTAGATGGCAGCGGCCGAAGCCGTTTGCCGTTGCGCCGTCGCATGGGGGAGAATGGGAGAGAGAGGCGCTGGCGGCGAGAGGTAGAGAGAAGGGCATCGGTGGCGAGAGCTTGCACGTTCACCGGCGAGGGAAGACGGCTTTTATAGCCGCGGATGGGCGGTGGGAGAGCTGTCGCCATGTGCCGCGTGGCGGGAGCGGGCGGGACGCGCGTCGCCGCGCCTTCATTGCGCCACCCGTGAGGCATCAATGGAAGGCTGACCGGCGCGGCAACGCGGCAGCCTTGGCATTGATATCTGCAGGAACCAAGGCGATGAGGACGACGAAGGCAGCGAGTCACTGACTCGGCGGATCCACTCCTTTTCGCGCCAAAAAACGTTTCCCCGGCACCCCCAGGCGCCCCCAGCGCGCCGGGTTCAGACTAGGTCCGCCGGCATCAAAATCGGCCCTAACCGACGAAAATTGGACTTTTGGGGACGCGACTGGGCCGAATACTCGGCAGACCCGCTCCTTTTCGCGCCAAAAAACGTTCCCCGGGCACCCCGAGGCGCCCCCAGCGCGCCGGGTTCAGACTGGGTCCGCCGGCGCCAAAATCGGCCCTAACCGGCGAAAATTGGGCACGCGACTGGGCCGAATTTTCTACGCCAGCGACGAAAAAGGGCCTTGGGGGGCACCTTGGGGGCGTGACTGGAGATGCTCTAATTTTGTTACAGTGTAAATGCCGTGGGTTGTTGTCAAGAATTTGTACACCGGTACTTTCTTAATACAGAAACTCTACACTAATATACTTGCCCTGGATATGGCCCCCTCCAAGGCTCCAACCAACATAAGTTTGGTAGGGCATCTCCAGCCGTGCCTTCAGGAAGGCCTCCTCAGGCGTTTTTTTTTTTGCGCCGGCGCAGAAAAATCGGCCCAGTCGCGCCCTCAGGAGCCCGATTTTCGCCGGCTTGGGCTGAAAACAGCGCCAGCGGACCCAGGCCGAACCCGGCGCGCTGGGGGGCGCCCGGGGGCGCCGGGGCGAACTGTTTTAGCGCGAAACAGCCGCGTGCCCGCCGCGTCAGGGACACGGCTCTCTTCTCGCCCCTTCGTCGTCTTCATCGCCTCGTTTCCTGCGGCGAATCAATGCCAAAGCTGCCGCGCCGGTCAGCCTGCGCCATTGATGCCTCACGGGCGGCGCAGTGAAGACCGGATGACGCGCGTCCCTCGCCCTCCCTCGCCCGCCACGCGTACTCACGGCGGCTCGCGCACGGGCGGCGCCTCGGCCTATATAAGACGCGCCCCAGTGCACTCGGCGACTCACACTCTCTCGCCGTCGTCGTTCCTCCCTCTCCTCTCTCTCGCAGTCTCCAGTTCATCACACCCATGGCCGAGCGCTTCCCAGGCGATGGCGCGACGGCGAACGGCTTCAGCCGCCGCCATCTTCACGAGAACGAGGCTCGCCTCCTCTCCGAGGCCGAGTACCCGGTCCCGCCAGACATGCGGGTGCCCGGGGCGTGGAGGATCAGCGCCGGTGCGCGTGCCGGTGCCCCCGGTACCCACCGGCGCGGCGCGGCGTGCGGAGATCGCACGCATCCGCTCGTCCCTGCCACGTGCGGCGTGGGAGGGGCCACGGTACGTCCCCGACAGCCCGCTCTGGGAGCCTTATTTCCGCCGCCGTCACGCCGAGCAGCTCGAGGCCACCAACGGCGTCGAGCCCTCCGGCAGGCTCAATGCCGTCGGCCGGCGTCGGTGGTGGGGCGTGCCCGGGCGCACGTTGGAGGCCGTCCTCGAGTACATCGAGGGCGGCAACACGCCGCGCCTCAAGTACCCCGCTCCCCCGTCCTTCCCACGCCGTCGGGGAAGCTCTTGGACCCCGAGGCGCATGGAGACCGTGGGGTCCTCCTCCTCGTCCGGCGGCTCCCCCTGCCTCCACCTCCGCCCCGTCAAGCCGGAGCCCCAGGGCACGCCTGTCATCGCGCGCACCCGCAGCTCCGGCGTCCGCATCGGCGACAACGCCTCCCCCACTGGTCGCTTCGTCCTCGTCGAGCCCAAGCCGGAGCCCGGCCTCCCCGCGGAGTACGAGGAGATAGCCCGGCGTGGCTTCTCCGACGAGGACGTCCTGCGGTGGGCGCGGGACGACTACCTCCGCGACGAGATGGTCCGGCAGCGCCGGGCCCTGGAGGAGATCGCCGCCCGCAAGCGTGGGCGCGAGGACGAGCACGGCGTCGTGGTCCTCGACAGCGACGACGACGACGACGACGCCCCCGGACCGTCGAACCCGCCGCGCCAACCGGGGGAGGGATGCAGCAGGGACGGCGGAGGCGTCAGCGGGGACGACGACGACGACAACGACGACGGTGGTGGTGACTACACGCGGTTCTACAGCCTCCTCGGCATGTAGAACCGCGTGGGCGGGCGGCGAGGCGGGCGGCGAGGGAGACGGCGGGGGTAGCCCGCGGTAGTTTTTCTTTTTTTTTGTAAAATATATTTAAATTTGAACGAACTCGAACGTGTTTGCATTGTGTTTGCACCGAATTTAAACATTTTAAAAACCCATGGGGCCGCGACTGGAGGGCATCACGTCCCCAATACGCGGTTTAGCACCGGTGTACCCCAAAAGACGACCTTTTTGCCCCTCCTGAAAGGCCAACGGCTAGAGATGCCCTTAACCATGACCGTATTGTTGGTAGTTGTTGGTATGCATCACCGTACACTCAATCCTAAGGCACGTGCTCTAGGCGCGAGTGACGTTCGTTGCCATATGGGCCTGCCATGTTGGGACCATATCACAATTATATGTAAACTGACCCCGCAAACATAAATTACGTAAACTAGCAAAGTCAAGTGAACTATGGACAGTGCTCATCCGTCATCAGGTAAACAAATCGGAAAATAAAAGCTAAACTGAGTATAACAATTTAAAAGTGAAAATGTATTTTCAATTAGCATGCCATAGAAAAACAGTAATCACCGAATATACATGCAAGCATCAGAGACTTTCTCAAAAAAAAAAATCAGAGACTTTCTCGATGCCAAAACAAGTAACGGGCAGTACATTCGAAGCGGCTCACTAGATTCTCTTGCACCGACAAAAAGCCTTCCGGATGAAACGAACACGCAGTAGCTTTTGCAGCACAAGACAAAAAGCTTATCTTGGTTTACAAACCCAAGTGGTGCGATTAATTAACATTCCACCGACCAATATGTGGGGTAAAGTGAAAAATAAAAAATTGGGAGGGTGATTAAAAACTATAAACCAGAATGACCTCTTGACAGTGTTAAAAAAAACTCATACGTGTCTGAGAAAGGCAGAGCATCACGTGGTGAGGGGCCAAAGTTCAGCATCAGAACATGAGTGTGCAGTTAGACAGGAAGATTGCAGAGAATGCAAGCGCCACATGGCTTATCATGTCATGAGATTTCCATGTGTCAGTGTCTTACTGGCTCTTCAAGTCCAAAGCAGAGAAATGACTATTATGGTCTGGAAAATTCTACTCGCCCAGCTAATATATTGTGGAGAGATTGCAGCTATCAAGTTTTTTTTTATGCACGAACAAGTTTGATCAAGAAGGTTAAGCTGAGAGAGAAATGTGAGCAACATATGTGGCAACTACAAGCGCACTCTTGTATTTTGCATACTCTTTGTGGCTCAGCGATTTTATAACTGGGACATTTGGCCCCTCAAGGTGAGATTTCTCTTTTGTGAAAAAAAGCTTGAGATAGATTTGTAGCGAGGGTTGCGGGTCATCGCATCACCTTTTTCTGTTGGCTTCCGATTTTCAATGTTACATTTCTTTTGAACCAAAAGTCAAAATTAAGTTCCTTTTTAGATTCGTGTTTTCTTTTGTGACGAGGGCTTTCAAATGAGATATATTTCAATACGTTCTGACGAGTTTTACAATTTTGTTAAGTTTCAACTCTGAAACTTGGTGCAAGCGATCGACAAAATGCTTAGTTTCGGAATCTGTGACTGACAAAATAGTAAATTTCAGAAACTAAAACTTAAAACTTATTGTACCGTCGTGCGGGATCCCACGACTTTACGGATCGGAAGGCAATCGGGTGGTTGGCACGGTGCGTGCCTCTGCAAATTTCTTGGAGAATCTAAAAGATTGGAGATGTTGAGTATAGTCATATCGATAGGCAATATTCATTTCACTCTTTTCTTTTTCGCGAAAAGGACGATTAACCATCATCCTGTAGCTGATGCAAATAGCCATATATGTATATTTAAAACAGGGGTGGGCCTATTTTTTGTGGAGTGGGGCACTTACTATACAAATTTGAAGAATTTCAAAAAATTCTTTTAGAATACAAGCTTGAAAATTCAAAATTTTGAGTGGGTCCTAGGCACTCACTCATCACTATGTAGGTCCACCCCTGATTTAATAAAACACTTAAAGACGATAGCAAGCATTTAATCCTTTGTAATGTTCGGACAAGTCTATTTTTTTTTGTCGCTCATGACTCAGTCCATGTGTTGTGGAAGGACGTCTATGTCAGAAGTGGAGTATCTACTCCCGAGCGCAAATGCTCCCTGATAAACAGTATAATAAAAAATAGTAAAAAATTCAAACAATTTCAAGTCTTTTTGGTGGTAAACTTTGATATATGTTTTGTGTCCTTGCAATAATATCATAATGAATGACATTTGTGGAAGTCGTGGCAAAAAAAAGAAAGGACATTTTGCAGTGCTGTTTTTTTTTGCCATGACTTCCATGAATGTCATTTCATGATGTAATTTGCCAATCATACAAAACATTTTTCATAGTTTGGCACAAAAAAATTCAGAACATTTTGATTTTTTTTTTCAATTTTACGTTCATCCCGAGCTCATTTGAGCTCGGGAGCATAAGAGGACTTTCGCGTATGTGCCCTTCAACTTAGCTTCTTTGCTTTTATTTTGGTCATGACTTATGGGTTGTAACATGACTTTTGCCGTGTTAGATGGTTTTGTTTACCGAAAAAGGCTTTCGTCCCGCTTTATAAATAAAGCAATGACCAACAACATCCAGATACAGACGCACACCACCACAACACACGCACACACCCAAGGCGGGATACATAGGCGCTGAGTGCATCAACACGACCCCTAGCACTACTCGAGCACCCGGGACTCCACCAGTGAACACGCCACCACGAAGAGATGCCACCGCATACGACGAACCGTGGGCTTCAAGACGGTGCCTTCAGGAAGGGAACGACACGGTAGCGTCACCACCGTCTGATCCGAGGATCAAGGTTTCCCCCGGAGCCACACGACAGACAATGAGAGCCGCGACGACGCCTTCAAGAAGGGAACGAGCTACGCCGCCGCCGGTCTGTCCGAAGAAAGAGCAGGTTTTCACCCCGGCCAATACTCACTGCCATCGAACGCCGCACCCCGACAACCACGCCGCCCACACGGCCATGGCCACCGGGCAGCACCAAGCGACGGGCTCTGCCCATGAGCACCGCGCAACCACCACCAGGGCCGCCGCCCCAGAATCCAAGACCTAGGAACCACCACAACCGACACCCGCCGCTACCCCAGCGGAAGAGACGGTCGGATCCCGGGGCACACAAGTCCATCGATTCGTCCTACAGCTCCGGGCGCGAGACTAGCTTGGTCCTGCTGCCGGGCGCGAGACGAGCTCGGTCCTGCTGCCGGGCGCGAGACGGGCTCGGTCCTGCTGCCGGGTGCGAGACGAGGAGGTCCTGCTGTCGGGCGCGAGACAAGCACAATCCTGCTGCCCGAGCACGGGACTAGCGATGGGTCGTAGCAGGGAGAGGGCCATCCCACCGACGAAGATTGCGCCCGGGCATCGAGAAGAGGGGTCGAAGCTCTTCAGAGGCCGCTCACGAACGGGTTGACGCCGAAGAAGTCCGGCCGCCGCCGTGAGACGATCCTGACCACCGCCATGAGCCACCACCATGCCGTGGTAGCTCACATCCCCGCCGAGCGCAGCCCGCGGCACCTGCCATCGCCGGAACGGCCGGGGGCCGGCAGGTCCACCACCACCAGGGAGCGCTGCAACAGGGGCAGCCACCGGAGCAGGCCACCACCTGCGGCGAGCCGGGGCCCCGCCACCACAAGGGCCCAGAGCACCTGAGCCGCAACTGCGACGGATCTGGGTCGCGCCCACACGCCGCCGCCGCCGGGAACAGGGCACACCCCCAGCCCGTCCCAGCCACCCGCGCCACCGCCAGCAAGCCACGCCCCCGTCGCCGCGCCGCCGCGCCCTGGGCCAGCGTCGCGCCGCCGCCCAACAAGGATGGCCCGCGCCATCCAGCGCCGCGCGGGGGAGGAAGAGGCCCCGCCGCCGCCCGATCTGGCCGGGCTTTGCCCGCCAGCACGCTGGGACGCCGGCGAGGGGAGGGAGAAACGAGGAGGGGGCCGCGCCCCGCGGGCTAGGGTCCCCCCCCCCCCCCCCCCCCCGACGGTGCTCGCGGGAGCGGCCAGGGAGTTGGATGCGTTATGAGGTCCACCTCTTCCAAACAGCAGAGATGGTTTTGTTTGTGAAAGCCCCCATTTTGTCATTAAAAATGGTTAGCTTTCTAGTTAGATAATTTGATGTCATAAGCACTTGCAAGGATTTTTAAGGAGAGAGCAACCTACCGCCTGTAATAGCAGAGACTAAAGTATGTTAGCTTATGTGGGGGATACATTTCCGATCTTGGGTATGGACCTCTACTTTAATTACCATACCTTGGTATCAAAAAGACATGCGATATTCCCCCCAAAAAAGATATGCTATATGGGCGCTTTTCACTCGTCATGGATACCTCAACCATGCCGTTCTTGTTTGTAAACATTTTACACACATATTTATCGATATAAATGAAATCTATATCTATTTCCAAGTTTTTTTGCTTGTGCTTGTATTTCAAACCCATTTACCACAAGAGAGCTAATCAGTAGAAACCTAACAAAATTCGTCCTCTTTAACAAATAAAATATTTCCATGGTAAATGAACTTTTTTATATTTCCATGTTGTTCTTGTTTGGAGCATCATTTTTCCATCTTAGTAAATATTTTAAAAATAAATATCCAGGGTAATAATATGCAGAGTCAAATATATTAACTAGTGAAAACATGGCATGCGACCAAAAGAAAATAGCCAATCCGGCCCATAATGTAATGTACATTGGTTTTCATGAAAAGTACAAGTTATGACAAAGTTTATAGAGAAAATTTTCCGTATCTATAATACCAAATATATACGATATGAAGATATATTTATGATGAATCTTTTTTAAAACATAGTACAACCACAGATGCCCACATACACGCACATATACTCGCTCTTGTAAGGCATGCACACACACCCTATCCCTATGAGCATCTGTGAGATACTGAGCTGACATCACGAATTGATGAAGACACCACATGCACCTCATAGCCGACGAGAACATTTTCTCCCAATAAAGAAAACATGGCCACAAAATCTAAAATAAATCAAATATAGCACCATTGCAAAGTTTAGGACTTGAACCCATGTAGACTAGTTCCACCACAAGGAACCTAACATTTAGTTTAGATATTTATGATTAATCTATTGACATTGATTTGGTATCCTAGAGTATATAGTTTTGGTCAAAGTTTACAACGTTTGACTTACAAAAAATTAAAAACACACTACATTTTTTTTTAAACGGTTGACGGATATATATGGCCTAATACATTTTTCAAGGTAGCCCTTGACTATTGATAAGATCAATAATGTATGAGATGTATAATGTGAAAATTATATCAGTAGGAGCTCCTTCCACATATGGATTTGATGGTGTGCTTTCTATAACTTACATGCCATATATTATTGCTTTAACATGAGGTCAAAATTACCCTCGAAAAATGCATTAGGCACTGTATACATGGCAGGAGGAGTACGTAAGATTTTTTTTAAAACGGTTGAATACATCAGAAGAAATAACTGAAGAGTAATAAATACATCTACATGCATAGTCCCAAAAATGTTACTCCCCACGTTCCAAAATAGATGACTCAACCAGTACATCCACATTTTGAATGTACATTCATATTTTGAATGTACTGGTTGAGTCATCTGTTTTGGAACGGAGGGAGTGTCAGTGTGCAGTTGGTATCCTGGAGTATATAATTTTGGTCAAAGTTTACAACATTTGACTTACAAAAAATTAAAAACACACTACATTCTAGGACGGATAGAGTAACATGTACTCCCTCTTTTCATATATATATATGGCCTAATACATTTTTCAAGGCAGCCCTTGACTATTGATAATAAGATCAATAATGTATGAGGTGTATAATGTGAAAATTATATCATTAGAAGCTTCTTCCACATATGGATTTGATGGCGTGCTTTCTATAACTTGCATGTCATATATTATTGCTTTAACATGCGATCAAAATTACACTCGAAAAATGCATTAGGCCCTGTATACATGGCAGGAGGAGTACGTAAGATTTTTTTAAAACGGTTGAATACATCAGAAGAAATAACTGAAAGGTAATAAATACATCTACGTGCATACTCCAAAAATGTTACTCCCAGTTATCTATTTTGGAATGGAGGGAGTATCAGTGTGCAGTTGTAATGGCGTTACCTTGACTAGTCAAACGCACCAAGTCGGTCAAAACTCGAAAGCGAGGTTGAGGTCAACAACAAGCTTGCAGCACCCACTGGCCACCGGGAGTTGGTCCATAATCTATCTACTCTACCGAATTAAAAACCACAGAAGGCCTGTGCGAGTGTGCGTTGCACATTTGGATAGATCTTATAAAGGTACTATAAAAACGTAGCAATCAAATCCCACCAACACCCACCAAAAAGAAATACATTCCACAAATGACAGAGCGGAAGACACAAACTGGCTATATTCAAATTACCACCACCCATTCCCGAAAATAAATATTTTGATTTAACCTACACATTTTTACAGTGGAGGCAAAAGTAACTGTAACTTGATAAAATTTTAAAAAAAATGCGTCTGGGAGCAACGGTACGGTAGTAAAAGTGGCGTTACCGTCCGGGAATTTTTGACGTTAACGCGGATTATTATTGCCGTCAAGATGGCGACGGCAGGAAAGCTCGAGTGCGTCGGCGTCATCTGATGCATGGTGTGTCTCCAACCCAAAGGCAGAAAAAGAGGGAACGAAAAGAAAGGCAGGCAAAGCTGGGGTGGGACAGATAGAAGAAGCGGGGGGAGGTTGCCATTGATAGAGACCACGAGCTCTCCTCCAAGCCACCGCTCCGCTCTGCAGGAGCCTCCTGAGTCCTGACCCTGCTTGCTGCCCCCCTGGATCTCGCCCCTGCCCGCTGCCATTGCCTCTGCCGCCACTGCCCACCCACCTACCCACTGCTCTACGACTACGGCCACACTTGTCTCCAGCCGCTCGGATTGGATCGCCTCGGCTCGAGCCCCGTCCGCGCGTCAGCGTGAGCGCCCCTGTTCCTCGATCGATTTGTGTTCTTGGCTTTGCTTCTTGTTCTTGATTTGGTTCCGGTGCCCCTGTTTTGCTCCCCGCGAGGAAGATCTGACTGCGATGGTTCCGTGGGCTCTCTGCTGCTTGCCCAAGTTCTTGGATTTTCCTACCGTTCGGTTACCAGTTCGTGATTTCTGTGCCACAAAGATCTGTGTTTTTGGCAGCTGATAAAATGTGACGAATTGTTTCTCTCTCTGGCTTCCATTTCACCAGCGATTTGAGCATGCTCCGGTTCGGTTTCCTTTCGCGGCATTAGAAAAGATCTCCTTTTGGTTTGATTCGCCAAACAGCAGCCAATCCTGCCTTGATTTCCTCTCGTGAATATCCCATGGCGATGCATCCGAGATTTGCATCGGCGGCGACTTTGTCTCGGCCCCCGTTGTCTCTTGCTGCATTATTACTGCATTTGGGCTCCTAGTGGCCGGCAGTTTTGGCTCCTCTGATCTGGCCAAATTTGTCTGTCACATTCAGTAATATTTTGTTCTTTTACTCTGGTTCCTGATCAGCCAGTAGCTGGATTTTTATGTTTTACAGTTCACCATCCGAGCATTTTGCTTCCGCATTTAAACGGTTTGGCGCTTGACTGCAAAACTGGGTTCTCTTGATAAGGGACTAGAGATTGGACTGTTGAGTGGAGTTGGGGATGGAGAAGAGGGGTGGCACTCCATCGCCGTCGCCGAGGTCGACGGAGAAGTCCGGGAAGGACTTGACGAGGTCGGGGGACGCCAACGGCGGCGGCGCGAGCGCCGGCGGCAACGCCACCCCGAAAGGCGATAAGGAGAAGGGAGTCAATGTGCAGGTCATCCTTAGATGCAGGTGAGTGAGGAGTGCTCGGCAGTTCTGCTTCAGACAAGTTTAGTGTCATGCTGTTTTTTGTGCCCACTCACACTCTGCAATTTGGTGCATTCAGGCCACTGAGTGAAGACGAGACAAAGGGGAACACTCCGGTGGTGATATCGTGCAACGAGCGCCGCCGGGAGGTCGCCGCCACTCAGGTCATCGCCAATAAGCAGATTGACCGGACTTTCGCCTTCGACAAGGTATTACATCATCTTCCACGGTCACTTAAGCATAAGCTATTACCTCACTCACTGGTGACAACCTCTGTCCAGTCACCTGTTTTGCACTTTGCATTGGTTGATTGTTGTTGTTGACTTCATTGTATGCAAGTTTTGACTCAAATTTAGTCTAATGATTGGTTCCGAGTAGGTCTTTGGCCCGTCATCAAAGCAGAAGGACTTGTTTGAACAATCCATCTCACCAATAGTACATGAGGTCCTTGAGGGCTATAATTGCACAATTTTTGCCTATGGGCAAACTGGTACCGGCAAAACCTATACAATGGAAGGAGGTGGAACCAGAAAGGCCAAGGTAAATTGTTAACATTTTGTACTTGAAGTCAATTAAAAATGTACCTTTGGTATGCATGTTCCTTACCATTGGTTGGCTCCTGTAACAACCAGAGTGGTGAACTCCCAACTGACGCTGGAGTTATCCCGAGGTCCGTCAGACAAATTTTCGACATCCTCGAGGCCCAGTGCGCGGAGTACAGCATGAAAGTCACCTTTCTTGAGCTTTACAATGAAGAGATCACTGATTTGTTGGCTCCTGATGAGCCAAGGTTCCCTGTGTTACCTGTCCCTGAGGACAAGAATAAAAAGCCCATTGCCCTTATGGAAGATGGCAAGGGTGGTGTTTTTGTTAGAGGGCTTGAAGAGGAGGTTGTGTACTCTGCTGGCGAAATCTACAAGATTCTTGACAAGGGCTCTGCAAAGAGGCGCACCGCAGAGACATTGCTGAACAAGCAAAGCAGCAGGTCACACTCCATATTCTCAATCACAATTCACATCAAGGAATTGACTCATGAGAGCGAGGAGATGATCAAAATTGGGAAGCTTAATCTCGTCGATCTAGCTGGTTCAGAAAATATATCACGCTCAGGTGCTAGAGATGTGAGTGAACTTCAAATGTCCTATTCAGTATTTTTCTTCTTCTTCCCATGTACCTGATTTTTCAAATGCCATGAAGTACATTTGATATTCAATTGGATTGCAGGGCAGAGCGAGAGAGGCTGGGGAGATCAACAAGAGTTTGCTCACACTTGGCCGTGTTATTAATGCTCTAGTTGAGCACTCTGGACATGTCCCATATAGGTAGCTCTAAGGGCATTCTCCTGACTGCACCTGTTGTAGCAAAGCATTGCTAAAGAGGGCTTAACATTGCTCTACCTATTTGTTTCAGAGATAGCAAGCTGACAAGATTATTGCGAGATTCATTGGGAGGGAAAACAAAGACTTGCATTATTGCTACAATATCACCTTCAGTATATTGCTTGGAGGAGACGTTGAGCACACTCGATTATGCACATCGTGCAAAAAATATCAGGAACAAACCTGAGGTTACTATCTTGTTTTTTTGTTTGGATAATCCGTAAATATTGATGTCTCATTATTTCAGATAGTAGAAATGTTGATGATGTGTTTTGTATCGCCTAACTTACTCTTATTACCATTGAGTCCAGGTGAACCAAAAGATGATGAAATCTGCTGTCATCAAGGACCTTTACTCCGAAATTGACCGCCTTAAACAAGGTTTGTCTGTGTGCACTTTTTTGCTATACTGAAATGTTAAATGTCATGCATTTTCTACTCACCTAGTCTCTTATCTGTTTTCAGAAGTGTTTGCGGCAAGAGAGAAGAATGGTATATACATTCCAAGAGAGCGCTACCTCCAAGAGGAAGCTGAGAAAAAGGTTTATCTTAGTTTTCCAATTAAACCCTTTGTTAGATTTGTTCAGATAAACAGAGTAAATCTTTATTCATCATCTCAACTTTTCAAACCTAACTTTTTCACTCAGGCCATGACAGAAAAAATAGAAAAACTGGGAGTTGATCTAGAGGCTAGGGATAAGGTTAGTTTGTCTATAAGTATGTCACAGCAAACCATTTATTTAAATGATGATTTGATTTTAAATCCTCTACACGATCTATGGGCAGCAACTGGTGGAACTAAAAGAACTTTATGATGCTCAAATGCTTTTGAGTGCAGAGTTGGGCGAAAAACTCGAGAAAACTCAGGTATCTTTATAGTGTCCAGCTCATGGTTTTGCAATCTTTGGGCAAATACATTATATAGTTGTCATTCGATCTGTCTTTTGTCTGCAGAAAGATCTGGAGGACACCAGGCATGCTCTGCATGATTTAGAAGAAAAATACAGTGAAGCAAAGTCTACTATCAAAGAAAAGGAATTTGTAATATTTAATCTTCAGAACTCAGGTTTGTTGAACTAACTAATTAGTACCTGCAAAAACAAGAATTAACTCATTACTGCAAGTCTCTTTGCTTAGCATGGTTTGCTCATTTCCTTCTTATAATTACTGGTAAATAAATTATCAATCGTTGTCAATTCTCTTGGCATAGAATCAAAAGTTTATGTGCTCATCCATACTTGATTTCAGTTAGCCAATTGAGTGTATACTTACTATGTTTACCGACATTCAATGAAACTTGTTGGTATTTTTGCTACAGAAAAATCACTGGTAGATTGTGCCTATAATCTCCGCGCAGAATTAGAAAATGCAGCAGCAGATGTTTCTGGTCTATTCTCCAAAATAGGTTCGGCATCTCAACTCGATCACCCCTACTTTGTGATGGACCGGTTTCACTTCAATGGTCATTGTTCTTGAATACTGGCAGAGCGTAAAGACAAAATAGAAGATGGAAACAGGTCACTCGTGCAGAGATTTAGATCTCAACTGACCCAGGAGCTTGATGCCTTGCATAAAACCGTCTCCACTTCAGTGATGCAGCAGGAGGATCACCTCAAAGAAATGGAAGATGATATGCAGTCCTTCGTATCTTCAAAAGATGAGGCAATTTAGTTTCCCCTCAATATTGTACTTAAAAGTTTATCCTGTGTTACTGCTATGTAAGGTGGAGTATGACATGCTTGAGTTACCCATTTTTAGGCTGCACAAGGGCTAAAGGAGAGCATACAAAACCTAAAAGCCCTGCATGGTTCAGGTATTACAGCGCTGGATAATTTAGCAGGCGAAATTGACATGAATTCTCAGACAACATTTGAGAAACTGAACTCACAAGTACAATCACACACATCAGATCTTGAGAAAGTAAGCTTTGTTTCTTTGGGCCAACTTTTGGTTGCAATGACTATGGAATATTTCTGATTGATCTTCCTGTATTTTATAGTGTTTCGGAGTAATTGCCTTGGGAGCAGACAACTTGTTAAATGAGCTTCAGTGTAGCCTTTCGAAACAAGAAGAGCGACTAGCCCACTTCGCAAACAAGCAGCGGGAGGTCTGTAATATATTTTGGGGCACTAGAACATTTGATATTTGCTTAAGCCATTCTGTTCCAACATTTCTGTTTATGTCTGCAGGGACACCTAAGAGCCGTGGAAGCGTCACGGTCCATCTCAAATATCACTGTTGGTTTCTTCCATTCACTGGATGTTCATGCATCTAAACTTACTAGTATTTTGGAAGAAACACAAGGTGTGCAAGATCAACAACTTATTGATCTTGAGAAGAAATTTGAGGTTATTCCTAATGATAATTATTACATTCAGTATGCAGTTAATAAATTAATATAACTTCTTAACATAATGTGATTTTATCATTTTTGACAGGAGTGTGCAGCTAATGAAGAAAAGCAACTTATAGAAAAGGTGGCAGAGATGCTTGCAATTTCCAATGCAAGAAAGAAGAAGCTGGTAAGTGTTATCCATATCTTCTGTAGTTCATATTTTAGGATATGATGTGATACCAAAAAAAAAATAAGTTATGTGCTGTCGATGATTGATTGAGGAGTTGAACTATTACACAACTGCTACACATTGTTAATCATAAGCACATATTACAGGTCCAAACGGCTGTAGGTGACCTTCGAGAGAGCGCTGTAAACAGGACAGGTCAGCTGCAGAAAGAAATTTCAACAGCACAGGACTTCACCTCATCCGTACGGGAAAAGTGGGGCTTTTACATGCAAGAAACGGAGAATAATTACATTGAAGATACCACTGCAGTCGACAGTGGACGGTCTTGCTTGGCAGAAGTTCTTGTGGAATGGTCAGTATGGCTACTTGATGTGATGCTTTCTGCTATGAAATATGGAGATTTCAGTGCTTAACGTTTTCTCGAAATCTGCAGCAAAACTAAGACGGGCATGGGTGCACAACAATGGAAGAATGCTGAGGATTCTCTCTTCAGCCTTGGCAAAGGAAATGTTGAATCAGTAGATAGCATAGTCAGGTATTAGCACAGGAACTGATCTGGAAGATTTTAAATTTTCTTTTTATCTTAAACTAGCAATTGTGAATAGCAATCATGGTGTGTGCATTTTACCAGGACCGGGAGAGAAGCCAACCAATTGCTGCGTTCCAAATTGTCTGCCGCAGTATCGACTACCCTTGAAGATATAGATGTAGCAAACAAGGCCCTTCTTTCTTCCATTGACAGTAAGTTCTTAATGCTTCGAGTTACTAAAACACAGGGCATAGCGTGATTTTTCCTCATTTTGATGACAACTTAATGTTATTTCAGGCTCGCTGAAGGTTGACCATGAGGCGTGCGCAAACATCGTCTCCGTTCTCACCCCGTGCCACGGGGAAATGACGGAGTTGAAGGGTGCGCATTACCACAAGGTCGTGGAGATAACCGGAAATGCGGGGAAATGCCTAGAGGAAGAATACCTGGTGAGCAGTCATGAAAAGTGATTGGTGGGGAAATCTGTTCTTTATCATCCTTGACAGTGACTGACCAAACCTGCGTTGCATCTTCTCCTTAAATGTCACAGGTGGATGAACCGTCGTGTTCAACGCCAAGGAGGCGGGAAATCGACCTTCCAAGCGCCGAGTCGATCGAGGAGCTGCGGACCCCGGACTACGACGAGCTCCTCAGGTCGTTCCGCGAGTCGAGGGCTGGATGGAAGCAGGCGAACGGAGACACAAAACACCTCCCGGAGGCGCAAGAAGAATCTACATCACCATCGTCGGTCAGGGATGCAAGGGTCCCCCTTATAGCAAGAAATTAGATTCATCCAGATCATCCTGTACAAAGGAGCCATTTGTTTAGTTTTACCATTTACCCAGTTGGTTTGCTGTTGATAGTGCCATCCATTTGATTAATTGCTATTGTCAGTTGAGGGGTTTGCTGTTCTTAGGCTGGTCACCAGTGAAGAGTATGTGTACTTACTACTGCATCAGTGGATCTCATGTAATATATATGTATTTACATAGGCAACACAGTGAAAGAATAATATTTTTGAGCACCAAGGAAAGACTCATTGAGCTGAATATTATGCTTCATGCGCTAGATGATTTTCCTCCATGAAAAATAAGAAAAACATGACGTCTTGATGACGAAAGTGCTATTTTGCTCCCAGGTGCAAATGTACCTGGATGAAGACAAACATTCTTGACTGCTCTCCCTACGTACAATTTTTCATGAAGAGATCACATTCATGATGCTTTGGGTAAAAAAAAAAAGGCACCCTAAAATGCTTAAGGCATGAGCTGTTTCTGAGCACATGGAATGTTATTTCTGCAAGAAGTTTTGCACAGGAGTTGGACATGTGTTACAAAAAAAACAGTTTTTAATATTAACTTTTCAGTTTTTTCTATTCACCCAAGCAGAAAGTCCATGTCTGATGACGAAATCTCTGTTGTACTGATATATGACTAAATATCTATTGAAAGATGAAGAAATCTTTGTTGAAAATAATAATAACAATAATAACCTGATGACTAAATCTCTGTTGCAAACAAGCCTCAACTGTCGGTAGGTCAAGTGTCACTGGCACTGGATTGCTGGCTGGTATCCAAAGATGAGTGAAACGTACTGTAGTTACATAAACATATATTGGTGATCTAACAACTTTAGATGAGAACTGCACCACAACTGCACAAAGGCACTAGGAGGACAAAAAAAAAACTATGAAAGCCGCTGCTTCTTGACAAGAATGTACAAGCACAAGGGCAGAACCAAAAAACTATTTCTGCTACAAAATATTCTGTTGAGGGGAAGGCCTGACTGATAAAGGCAGCTGCCGCTTCATACCCTGCAAAGCAAAAGCAAGAGATCCTCAGTATATGGGGATTATGGATGAAGGGACAGGGGGAACTGGACTAAAAATTATATTCGGAAATGCACGACATAATTAGGATAATTGTTACAATCAGTCGGTGAACTAAAAATTAACAAAAAAAAGAACATCTGTTCAAATCACTTCCCACACTAACAATTACTGTACACAATATCTAGTTTTCACCTGCTATTTTATTTTTCTCAACATAATTAGTATAGAAGTAAATGCGCTATGCCTGAGGCATATACAGACTGCATTATAAGGGATTCCTGAAGCTGTTCTAAACAACCCCTCCTACCGGTGAACTAGACATATAAGACCTTTGGCAAAGGCAGATAACTGCAAACTACTCCTAGGTCACAGCTTTCACAGACAGATTCAAGCCCAGAAATGTCTTAAACAGCCTGAACAAACAGATCTACAGGTCATCCTACTGTACATCTTTTCCTAAGGAAAGCTACTAGCTGATGATCATTGTGAGAAGTAAGAAATAGACAAGAAAACTACGACTAAGACACAGAAAGTGAGTCGCAGATATATTTAGGGCTGAAGCAGTATATTACAACTTGCAGTTACGCAGTTTTGGTATAAAGGCAAGCTCAAACTTATATATAGATCAACAGGTTTCATACAACAAATGACCACCTAGCAGTTTCCAGTTTATATGTTACTATAGGATAAAGAGAAGGATGAAGTAACACTATAACAATGAAAAGAATGCCTGGTAAAAGTAGAATAAATTCGGAAAACTTCAAGTTTCTGCAGCAATTACCTAATCTGGTGCTCCAATATATGTCCTGCTAAGCATTATTCATGACGGGGTTGCATCCATGAACTCTTTTGACCCCTCTCTGTCTGCACCTTTATTAAACTCCCTGCTGGTGAATTGCACAGGGAGTGCCATATTGTGCTTCTTTTCTGGGGCTCTTGATGAATTGCCATCAGCTGTCCCCCTTGCTGCTGCTGCATCTACTGAAGGTCTGGAGCTACCAATATCTGGCCTTGCATCAGCTGTCCCCCTTGCTGCTGCATCTACTGAAGGTCTCAAGCTACCAATATCTGGCCTTGCATCAGCTGTCCCCCTTGCTGCTGCTGCATCTACTGAAGGTCTGGAGCTACCAATATCTGGCCTTGCATCAGTAGAAACAAGCTTGCTGGTTTCTTTGTCATTTGTTGATGATGGAACAACATCAAGCTCAAGGTCACCTTCCAGCCCGCTGTTAGATGGATCCTGAACACCATCCTTGTCTTCTCCTGACGCTGTAGGGTCTGCATCAGCTTTCTTCTGTTTTTTTGCATTAGGAGTGCCATCATCCTCAGGATCATCGTTTCCTGCACCAGGGTCTGCGGGATCTGAATCTTTCCTTGGTCTCTTCCACTTTTTCGTAGATGATGTGCCATCATCCTCAAAATCTTCCTCCTCTCTACCCCTGTGCAGATAGGTCCACAATTTTTTGTCATTATCATACAGCACACAGGGATCACGCTCATAATGCAAGCGATCAAGAGCGCCACTGACAACTTGATTAACAGCAGCCTCTTTATTGGATTCTGCATGATTTAGGTACTGTGAATCTTTGAGAAGTGTGCAAACATCAGCTCTTGTTCCAGTTCTTCCAGGCAACCTAGAAGCAGCATCTCTTACAAGACAGAGAATAGTGACATGAGGAGGGCGATCAGGCAAGAGCATGGGATGTCCCCTAGCTTTTGACGTGGGCTTTCCACCTCCCCTTCGCAAAGGAGCAACAATAGATTTCTCCCCATCAGCAGCAGTATAGCAAAATGCTCTATCAGGAATTGAGTATCTCAAAAACTCCTCACGCTGGAAATATGCCCTTGCTTCGTCAGAGCTTGGGCTTATTGTGTTAAGACTCTTCTGGGCCCTAAGGTCCTTAAATCTTTCCTTCAAATCCAAGTTTGCAGGATTTGGTGCTGGAGGTGGTGGAAGGGATCCTATTTGCTTAAGGGTTTCCTGACCACTTTTCAGCCAATTAGCAAATGCATCGACCAACTTCACAAGCATCTTGTGTGGTATACCCCATGCCTCAGCGGAAGTTTCTTCATTAGGATCACTATATGAGGTAGCAGAAGGCAGTGGACCAACCCAGAACCAGCTTTTGTTCGACTTGTCATAGGCAACTAGCGCTCTCCAGCCCTTTGCACCTAGAGGAGCTGTTCTAGATGACAGTACCTTGAGCACTCCTTGAACTAAATCCTGCAGGGGCTCCTGTGTTTCAAGTATGTTGGGATCTCCAGGATTAGTTTTAATCCGGTTAACAAGATCTTGAACAGTTAGTGCCGGCGAATTGCTCTGTGCGGTCTGCTCTGCAGCACTGGTATCTCCAACTTCATTGCCCGGTTGTGCTTGCTCTGCTGCACTTGGCTCTTGAGGCGTTTTGCCAGGTTCCTCACTATTGAACCATTTTCTGTTCTCCTCCCCATCAGTCTGCTTCGCTGCCACTGGAGTAACCTCAGTAGGAGTGACCATAGCTGCCACTGGAGTAACCTCAGCAGGAGTGACCGTAGCTGCCACTGGAGTATCCTCAGCCGGAGCAACCATAGCCTTCTTAACAGCGGTTAGAAGATGTACGATGGAGAAAGAAAAGCCAGTATGGATGGTTGGTGTAATTGGTACATACTTCTTCTTAGGTTTCTCAGGTTCTACTGGCACCACAATAACCTCCGGCACGACAGGAGCTGGTTCTGCTACAGCAATTGCATCTGTAACAGTATCTGGCTTCTTTTTACTTTTCTTCTTCGAGCTGCCACTGATTTCTGCCACCTTTGGACCAGATGGCGCATACTCACCATGCTCATCCAGGCTTGTAAGTTCAACTCTTCCTTTTTGCCTTTTGGAGCCAGAGCTGCAACTTGCGAGCGGCATGTTCGCTCTTTCAGAAACATCAAAGTCGCCATTAGAATCTTGGACTGCATAGCCTGCTCTACTGGCCAGCCTATCACTCTCTGGTGACCTCAGTGATTCATTGGCTTTCTCGTTGCTATCATGCAGTTCAGAGTTGTCATAACCATGCATGTCCAGGTTTGCAATTCCCTTGCGCTTTCTTTCACTCCTTGCTGCTGGGGGTCTCATCACTTCACTAATCTGTTCCGCCACCTCCACATGCACATCGCGTAAATAATCAGGCTCTGCAACCTTTCCTCTGTGTGACCGCTTGCTCTGAGTCTGGTAGGGTTCGAAATCTGCAGTAGGGGCAGGATAATTTGTTTTGACTGATTTGCTAAGTTTGTTTGACTTTTTGGCACCATATGCTGGTATATGAAGTTCAGAATATTGAAGGTTTGGCTGTTCTTCAACAAGATTCATATCTGCCCCATCTTCAAACCGTTCTGATGAATCAGATTCTGTCTCCTCACTCTGAACATGGGCAGCTTTGCTCCTGGAGTCCTTCTGGCCAATCCTACCATGCTGACTATTGGATTTAACATTAATCTTAACCTGTGATATCCTGCCTCTAGGATCAGATCCAGAATGTGCACCATTTATCTGCTGCTCAATACTTTTGTAGGACTTAACCTTCACACCATGACCAACTTGAGGCTTCCTGCTCCTGTAATCGCCTTCAGGCTGCCCTCTCTGCCAGTCACTTAAGAGATCAGCATGGCTACCAGCTGGCCAATCCCTCACTTCCACTTTGGGAGCTTTATTCTGGGCAGCTTTTCCACCGTATATCCGATCTCTCTCCGAGTATTTTGCACTCCTTGCATTCTCAGAATATGGAGGCTCAAATGATGCTGCTAAGGTAACTCCCTGATTACCAATGGCATTCCTGCCATGGTAGTAAGAAGAACCAGTCTGGCTATCATGGTAGTTGTTTCCATAAGGATTGATATCATAGCCCGTGGCCAATTCCTTCTTCACTGGCTTCATCAGAGGTCTCTGAGACCGGATCCTGGGCAAATTCCTGTCATATCCCAGGTCCTCAGAATGAAGGCCATCTATGCTTCTGTGCAGCTTCCCTCTATGCGCGACTCCGGCATCATACCCATAAGCATTATCTGGACGAGAAAGCTTAGGGAGAGCCACTGCAGCATCACGACCAGCCCCTCCAATGTACTCCTCACCCACAGCTTTTGACACACCCAACCGCAGAACGCCCTTGGACCTTTCCTTCCCTAACTTCCCAGCCTTGTTGAGAGCCATCTTATCTGGCTTCGACCGTGTCAAGAACTGTTCCGCAGACTCCCTGCTCTCTGAGTCAGTCTCTGATCCAGCCCGGGCAACCAAACCCAGTTCCTTCTGCTTCCGCTGTGCCTTCATTGCATCCATAGCTCTGAGCCTCTCACCAAGGCTGTACCCGTTGCAGCTCTTCCAGCAGTCCTTGGTGTCCCACAGCCCCAGCACCATTGAATTGTGGTACCTCTGCAGATGGTAGTAGTGCTTGCGCCGCTCCGCAAAGCGGCTGCCGCGGCGGTACAGGACAATCCTGGGGTCGCAGAGGCCGCCCTTGAGGCGGTCCAACAGGGCGGCCAGGGGGCTCCCGAAGTGGAAGTTGTCCCCCCTGAGGAGCTCGACGAGCGTGCGGGCGAACGTCTCCTGGTCCAGGTCGGGCAGGAAGGCGGCGAGGCGGAGCCGGTCGTCCTCAGAGAGCAGGCCGTTCCAGGCGTCCAGCGAGATCACGCCGCCGAGGTCGGGGAGGTCGTAGAGCTCCAGCGGCAGGGCGACGCTCTGGTCCCCGACCTGACACATCTCCGCCCCCGCCTCCCCGAGCTGCGTGATTTCCAGCTCGTCAGACCCCATCCCAGAGTCGTCCTCCTCCTCCTCTGCCTCTTCCGCCTCCTGCTCCTCCTCCTCCTGGCCGCCGCCATTCTGCTCCTCGGGAGAGAACCCATCCGCCTCGGACTCCTCAGACACCGTGGCGGGCGACCGCTCCTCCTCGTCCTCCGTGGAGCCGTCCTCCCCGCCGGACTCCAGCCGCTGGACCCTGGCGCCGCCGGTCCTCACGATCGCCATCGCGCCACACCACCTGCGCCAAACCAACCCTCAGCAAAAACACACGCGCCGGCCAAAACCCTAGCCCCCGAATCCAGCCCAATCCACCCCGCCCCGCCCCACCGGGAGCGGAGCCGCGCCCGCGAATCAAACGGAAAGGGGAGAGGGAGAACAGGAAATCTCACCGGGGAGAGCCGCGGCGGCGCGGAAGCTGGGGGCGCGAAACCCTAACCCTAGCGCGGCGATGCGGGGTAGTGGGGATGGGGGCGGAGGGGACGGGGACGGGACGGGAGGCGGATAAATAGTGGGCGGGCGAGGAAGACGACGGAGACGTGGCGGCCGCGGGGGCCGTCGGATGCGCGGGCCGGGCGGGATTACGGAGGAGGCGAGGGGGCCGGGCGCAAAAGTGTCCGGTCCGGGTGGGGTGGGGGTGGGAGGCGGGGGTGGGGTGGGAGGAAGGGGAAGGGGGAGAAGAGACGAGGCGAGCGAGGTGGGAGGAAGGAGGAGGAGAGCGAGGGGAAAGAGAGGGGTGCTGGGGCGGGCCCGGGCTGCTCTGGTCGGTGGGGCCGGCTGGGAGTGGCGAGAAGGGGTTCGGGTTTTGCGCGGGAACTAACTGGGATTGCGGAGTGTGGTTAACTTCACTCTTCGCTCCCGCTTCGCTTCATTGATATCCCGTGGATTTTTCTCTATCTAAAGTTGTATATATAAGCTGCTCATTCTGTTCATAAATATATAGAGATATTTTATAGGTTTTTTCTAATCTGATGTGCATAGATATGTTTTAGTGTGTTTGTTCACTCATTTCAGTCCGTATGTAGTTCATATTGAAATATTTAAAACATCTTATATTTGTGAACGGAAGGATTATTTATTTGTGATGATAGGGTTATAGATTAATTTGGGTATGGAAATTACAAGAGACTAGATGATACTATTCCGCATGTTGCTATGAAAATGGTTTTTAATAAGATTTCATTATATTTAATATTTATATTTAGATTAATAATGATATACAAACTAAAATTGAAACAGATTATTATGCAGCTAAAAATCATGTGTTAAATGTAGTTTTTTTCTTCGAAAAGAAGGATTATCCCCGGCATCTACACTAGCATGATCTATACAACCATCTTTATTAATTATTCACCATAGCATGACAAAATAAATATAAGGATAAACCCGAAGCCACCTTCTAAGCTAACAAACACTAGTAGAAAACCGGGCAATAGCACCGGTTCGTAAGGGCCTTTAGTGCCGGTTATGGAACCGGCACTAAAGCCCCCCCCCCCCCCCCTTTAGTACCGGTTCAGCACGAACCGGCGCTAAAGTGCCACCACGTGGCACGAGCCAGCTCCGGGGGCCGGGAGCCCTTTAGTACCGGTTGGTAAAACCAACCGGTACTAAATGGTTTGGGGGGTTTTTGGTTTTATGATTTTTTTTCCATTTAATTTTGTGTTTTCCATTTTAATTCTTTTTCGTTTGCTGATATTTTACGGTACTACACATTGTACATGTTATGCATATATATATATATATATAATTTCTAGTAGAACCAATCATATATATATCATCAATCATGTCTCACAAACCAACATATTAATTCACACATACACACATGTATAGCTATATACACAATTTCTCTTACATATGCATATGTTGCCTTCGGAGCCAGTGGCATTATAGCCTGATTAGTGCCTTCGGAGCACGAGACAATTGGAAGTGGTTCATGACTTGGTCGATGGGGGCGGTAGCGGGTAATAGTATTCTCCCTTCGGATTTATGACCTGGTCGAGCAAAAATCCCGCTATTTCCTCTTGAAGTGCTTGTACGCGCTCCGTTGGTAGGAGCTTGTCCCGCACCTCATTGAACTGTTAAGAAGGAGATCAATATGCATGTGTATTAGTTGTGTGACTAGATATCGATAATGGTGTAAAAATTGTGAATAGTGTTCTGACAAGCGTACCCATTCCTGTCTTTGAGATCTGCTCCTTTCGGACGCCATCATGCGAATGTTCTCGCAAACACATTATGCACACAGATCAGTCCCCTGCGCCTGCTTTAGGGCCTTTATTACGAGAATGGGATTTAATTTGATCAGATAATAATTAATCAAGCATGATAATTAAAGAGATGGCAGCTAGCTAGCTAGCTATAGTACTACTTAATTACTTACCTTGGATCGAAACCATTTCAGCTGTGGTTTCCATTCGCCTTCCGTGACGCTGATGAACCTTGCCCAAGCCCTGCCCGCCGACAAAGAAAATGAATAAAGGGGTTATTAAATAGTTCATATCATGAAATGACGAACTAAATAGGCCGAGATATGTAGTTATAAATAATGATTGAAATTACCTATTGACTATCCCATACAAGATGTTGTAGTTAGCTTTTGCTGTGAGTAGCGAGTCCAGTATTTCAACTGTTCCGGCGTTAACTTTAATGATACACAAGATCCAGTGAAATCTACATGCACACACGTTTGCATGTCTTAATTAAGCGGGCATATGTAAGCAAAAACATGTAGCTAGCTAGTAGGCAAAAACAGAGAATTTGTAGTACAAGAAAGTGTGACTCACTCGAAGTTGTAAGGAAGTAGTATATCTTCATTGTATTTGAGGCGCTTCAAGAACTCTAGCATGCTCTCCTCTACCTCTTTTTCATAATATGGATCTAACTTCCATGTGTATTGATTAACGGTGTTTGGGTCAATGAACCCAATGCCATAGCGTCCACCTTTTCTCATTTCATACATCTTCATCCTGCATAATACCACAGAAAAGAATATAGTGAGGATAATTACACGTAATGATTGATCAAAAGGATCACTACAGCTAGCTTGAGACTTAAATTACAGAAAGAAATCACTTACAGACAATAGCAACTGACGATAGATTTGTCGAGTGCGTCTTGATTGTATAACTGAAACAGTTCAGAATACTCAACGGCCACAGCTTTCTCATGGTAGTAATCATCCTTCTCGACATATACCATGAGGGACTCTCGATCAGATCTCTTGCAAATGTCCATGTACCATTGATGCAATTCATACATTCTCGTTGGGAGCTTCTTGACATCTTCTGGCTCGACCAAAGGTTGGCCCCGGACAAATTTCCGTTTTATTTCCTCCTCTGTAATCGGAGGCATGTCCTCGATCTCGAGGAGTTGTCCAACAGTGATCTTGAGTTCTTCAACCTGCATTATATGCTCCTGGGTTATTACCACATCGCCCACCTCGGGAACGTAAACTGTTTGGCCACAATAATATTGGGCGCGCGTACTGTCACGTGTTGTTGGCGGCACAACAAGCGGGGGGATCGATTGCGCCGCCTGTTTTCCTAGCTGGGCAACGGTTTTCCCGCATTTTTTGACAGCTTCTTGTTGTTTGCTCGAGCTCGAGCTCGTCTTCTTCTGTAGATGTTGTCGATGTAACTTCCTGATGTGGCGCTCATAGTCTGAGTCAACAGGCTTAGGAGCTGGTGGTTGAGCCATACGAATGAAGTGGTCAACTACTTCCACAGGTACTTTCTCCCTTGGCGGCGGTGGCGGTTTCGGTCCAAAATGGGCGTCGACTTCTGCCCGCACTATGGCATTGGTTTGCTCCTCGGTCCTATCGTAAGCCCTCACAGGAAGAGGAGTACTGAGGTTTGGACCATATTTATATCGCTTGGCTCCGCCTGTACTTCCTGTACTATGACCTCGACTCGTACCGCTACGCACCATAGCTGCGGGGTGTCTCTTCTGCGATTGCTGAGGCGGCGGAGACGGCTGACGGGGCTGAGTTGGACGAGGAGGAGTGGCCTGAAGCTGTGCCGGACTTGGAGGAGGAGTGGACGTCTGACGCTGTGTCGGACTTGGAGGAGGAGTGGCCTGACACTTTGCCGGACTTGGAGGAGGAGGAGTGGCCTCACGCGTTGGTGGACTTGGAGGAGCGGGAGTCTGCTGACTCGGTGGCGGACTTCGACGAGGAGTCGGGTGACGCGGTGTCGGTGGCCTTTGAAAAATGATGCAATCCTTTCTCCATAGGATGATACGATGTTTGGCATCTCCGAGTGTGTGCTCCTCGTCACCTCCAGGAATGTCAAGCTCTAGCCCCGAATATTGGTCCGCCACCTCATCAACCAAGACACGAGCATAGCCCGCTGGAATCGGGTTGCAATGGAAGGTTGCCTCGGGGGAATTTGAAAAAGCAACGGCGTCCGCCACCTTCATGGATATGTTCTTCATTTTGAAGTGCAGCTTGCAGTTAGTGTTCTCCGTGATGTCATCCACGGGGTATCTATCCAGCACTACTGCGTCGCCCGGGGCGGAACCCACGCTGCTTCTCGGCATGGATGGGGCGGTGGTATCCAAGGCTGGATCATCCGCTAGCTGCTGCAACTGCTGAGACCCCCTTTGCTGGCTAAGTGAGTCGATCTGCTCCTGCTGCCGCTGGAATTTAGCTGCCAATTCCGCTTGACTTGCTTCTAGGCCTTGAAGGCGTTCATAGTCCCGCTTCCTCTGCTCCTCCTCCATCTTCCTCTTCTTGTCCTCCGCAATCTTCTTTCTCGCATGGGTTCTGTAGTCCGCGTTCCAGTCCGAAAACCCCTCATACCACGGAATAGCGCCCTTGCCTCGTGTTCTTCCCGGGTGTTCAGGATTTCCCAGGGCACGCGTAAGCTCGTCGTTCTCTCTGTTGGGCTGGAACACCCCCGATCGAGCCTCTTCTATTGCAACAAGTAGCGCATCCTCGGCTCCCTTCAGACATGCCTTCCTCGAAACATTGCCTGTCTTCGGGTCCAACTCCCCCCCATGCGCATAGAACCAAGTCCTGCACCTGGGGGGCCAGTTCTTAGTAACCGGAGTGACACTTGCATCCTCCATCTCTTTCTCAGACTTATCCCACTTAGGCATTGCCACCGCGTAGCCACCTGGCCCCAGCTTATGGAACTTATCCTTTTTTCCGGCATTGGCCTTGATTATTCTCGACCGTTCCTTAGCTAATTCTGAATCCTTGAATTTCACGAAATCGTCCCAATGAGCACTTTGATTCTCTAGTATCCCCTCGAATACTGGAGTCTTCCTTCCTCCCTTGACGTACTTCTCCCACGTCATTCTCTTGTGGTTCTTGAATGCAACCGCCATCTTCCTAAAAGCAGCGTCCTTGACTTTCCGCACATCTGCTTCTGTCATATTATCTGGTAGGGTGAAATGTTCCATGAGATTATCCCAAAGCAGTTTTTTTATTGTCGTCGACAAAAGTAACATCTGGATGTGGCTTCGCTGGCTTTCTCCATTCTTGAAGGGAGATCGGGAGTAGGTCCTTCACAAGAACTCCGCACTGACGAACGAACTTGTCCGCAATCTTCTTAGGCGCTAATGGTTCGCCATTAGGTTTGAATGCCTCGATATTGTACTTTACGCCCTCCTTCAACTTTTTGTTCGGGCCTCGTTTCGTCCTTTTGCTCGATCCGGATGGCTGAAAGAAGAAAGATCGATTCGTTAATATATCTTCAACTCATTTAAAACATGCGATGATCACCAGATTCCTGCTTATATAAATATATATACCTCGTCGTAGTTCATGACTTCATCTTCTCGGTCGTCGCGATCGAATATCATATCACCCTCTCCGGTGTTGTTTAGAAATTCGGAGCCGTCAAAATCTTCTTCATTCTGATCATCATCTGGCCCGCGTATGATATCGAACATGGTCTGTTCTTTCTCTCTCTGTTGGTATTGTCCGCCATAGCTTTTATTTAACTATGCCAAAAGAAATATAAAACAATTTAGTATAATCTCGAATACATCGTCTCGAATAATAGATATAATCTCGAATACATGCATCATCTTGAATAATAGATTTAATCTCGAATACGTCGTCTCGAATAATAGATATAATCTCAATACATCGTCTCGAATAATAGATATATATAGTCTTGAATACATTGTCTCGAATAATATATCACTAGCTAGCTAGCTAATAAAGATCGAATACTACAGAGTAATCTAGGTGCGGGCGGTGGACACCCAAAGAGAAGGAACCATCACTGGATCATAGCTCGGGTGATCTCCCCAAAGAACCTGCCAGGTATTGGAGAACCTGACGTCCATAGCAGCCATGTAGCGACGGACGTGCTCGTCCTCCTCCCTGACACGGCGACGTACCACCTCCAGCGGGGCCGGCTCCCTCCGCACCGAAAGTGGCCCACGCGAATGCCACCAAAGGAGATGAGGGTCGACGACGGGACCCGGGTTCCTCACCAAGCGTCGCGCCCCTGAACGTAGCACCTCCCAGTGCCAGCCCGGCGGAGCCCAGTCCCGGACATGGGTCCTCTGAAGTAGGACGTCGTCGCGAACGGGTCGACGGCGAGGATGCGGGCCGGGCATCGTCAACAACAAATACTATATGCAAATTAAATGTAACACTAATTATGCTATCATTGCATATGTCAAAATTCTATATGCTATTTCATACTAATTAAGCATCTAACACTAAAAACAGAAAAAACAACTTCTATACATCCATTAAAAACAGAAAAACAACATTATATAAAAAAATTTCCATACTAATTAAACACTAATTATATCCGGGCTCACTAAAAACACTAAGCATCTAACACTAAGCATTGCATATGTCAAAATTCTATATATATATATATATGCTATTCCATACTAATTAAACACTAAGCATCGATCTAATTAACACTAAAAACAGTGTGTGTGTTCATCATGCATGCTTGTGTGTGTATATATGGGCTCGGGGGGCGGCGCCCATGGTGGCCACCGGGGGCGAGGGAGAGGGGTTAGAGGGGGAGAGCTCACAGCAGGGGGACGGCGACGGGCCGGGGCGTGACGGGGGCGCGGCGACGCGGGGACGGCGCGAGGACGGGCCCGGGGCGGCGACGAAGACGAGGGCGGCGACGGCGACGGGGGCGGCGATGGGGATGAGGGCGGCGACGAGGATGGGGTTGGCGACGGCAACGGCGCGCGACGGGGGCGGCGTAGGACGGGGGCGGCGACGGCGTCGAACGATCGGGAAGAAAACAGAGGGAGAATGCAATTTTGCGAAGTGCTGTATATATAGAAGCCACCTTTAGTACCGGTTGGAGCCACCAACCGGTACTAAAGGCCTGTTTTGGCCAGGCCAAGCAGCGGGAAGGGCAGGCCTTTAGTACCGGGTGGTGGTTCCAACCGGTACTAAAGACCCCCCCCCTTTAGTACCGGTTGGTGGTGCGCTGGCGCAGGTGCGGTGCGCAAGTTTAGTCCCACATCGCTAGCCGAGGGGCGACCGCACTGGTTTATAAACCCCCGTGCGGTAGCTCTCTCGAGCTCCTCTCCAAAGCAGGCCTACTGGGCCTACATGTTCTATGCTGCCCTGTGGGGCCTATTGGGCTTGCGGGCCTGCATCGTGGCCCAATAACAGGTTGGGTTTCTAGTCGCATGCAGGCCGCTGTGGCCCAGTAGGTGGGCTTTTTTTCATTTAGTTTTTTCTTTTCTGCTTTATTTATTTTGTTTTATTTATTTTTAGTTGTTTTTTTGCTGTATTTAGAGTTTCTTTGTGAATATTTTTGATAGTTTTTAGAAACTTTCAGTTAGTGCCGGTAGTTTTTTAATTTGAATAGTTTATATTTTGAATTAATTGAAATTTGTGTGAATCACTAGTTTGTGAATAACTTAACTTTAAAAATACATTTTCTAGTGATTCTTTTTTGTTATGTTTAATATTAGTGTGTTTTATCATTATATTCAATTTGGTAATGCTTAAGTTATTTAAAAAATGAAATGACTTTGTAACGGATGAGTTTTCGTCCGAAACCCTGATACTTCGAAACAGATTGACCATTTTGTACACGAAGTGCATTCAGTTTTTGCGGTAACCCTCTCTACTTTTTTGCACATGCTATGTGGGTGAAATTATGATTCCATGCCAACTTTCATCCTTTTCTGAGTTCATTTGAAATGCTTTTCAACTTCAGGGTCATTTAGCTGAAAAAAACAGTAAATGCATGAAAGAATTTGCTTGCATCCCAGATCACATCCCAGATCTTTGGGTGTGAAACTTTTTCTTCGCGTCTGTCCATTTGCGTCGTAGCCATAGAAAATCTTCATCATTTAACGGGATGCTCGGGTCAATATTCACTGTGAATGGAGCAATTTCATCAAACTTTTCATAATCTTCTGACTTGTTTGTCTTGTCATCCACTCCCACGATGTTTCTCTTCCCAGAAAGAACTATGTGCCGCTTTGGCTCATCGTACGATGCATTCGCTTCCTTATCTTTTCTTTTTCTTGGCTTGGTAGACATGTCCTTCACATAGAAAACCTGTGCCACATCATTGGCTAGGACAAATCGTTCGTCTGCATACGCAAGATTGTTGAGGTCCACTGTTGTCATTCTGTACCGCGGGTCTTCCGTTACCCCGCCTCGTGTCATATTGACCCATTTGCACCGAAACAAAGGGACCTTCAAACCACGTCGATAGTCAAGTTCCCATATGTCCTGTATATAACCATAATATGTTTCCTTTCCCGTCTTGGTTTCTGCATCAAAGCGGACACCACTGTTTTGGTTGGTGCTCTTCTTATCTTGGGCGATCGTGTAAAATGTATTACCATTTATCTCGTACCCTTTGAAAGTCATTATATTCGAAGATGGTAACTGGGACAGCAAGTACAGGTCATCTTCAATAGAGGTGTCATGCATGGTACGTGCTTGCAACGAGCTGGCGAAACTCCTGGTTTGTTCACATGTAATCCAGTCATCAGACCGCTCCGGGTGTTTGGAGCATAGCAAATTCTTGTGTTCATCCATATACGGAGCCACCAAGGCGGAATTCTGTAGAACTGTGTAGTGTGCTTCAATGAGAGAATGTCCGTCCATACATATTATTTGTTCCCCTCCTAGCGTGCCTTTTCCATCCAGTCTGCCCTTATGCCGCGATTCAAGAACACCAATCGGCTTAAGGTCAGGAATAAAGTCAATACAAAACTCAATGACCTCCTCATTTTGACGGCCCTTGGAGATGCTTCCTTCTGGCCTAGCACGGTTATGAACATATTTCTTTAAGACTCCCATGAACCTCTCAAAGGGGAACATATTGTGTAGAAATACAGGACCCAAAACGTTAATATCTTCGCATAGGTGAACTAGGACGTGCGTCATGATGTTGAAGAAGGATGGTGGGAACACCAACTCGAAACTGACAAGACATTGCACCAAATCATTCTGTAACCTTGATATGATTTCTGGATCGATTACCTTCTGAGAGATTGCATTGAGAAATGCACATAGCTTCACAATGGCTAATCGAACGTTCTCCGGTAGAAGCCCCCTCAATGCAACCGGAAGCAGTTGCGTCATAATCACTTGGCAGTCATGAGACTTTAGGTTCTGGAACTTTTTCTCTGCCATGTTTATTATTCCCTTTATATTCGACGAGAAGCCAGACGGTACCTTAATACTGAGCAGGCATTCAAAGAAGATTTCCTTCTCTTCTTTGGTAAGAGCGTAGCTTGCATGACCCTGATGTATGCCGTCTTTTCCGTGCATACGTTGCTGGTCCTCCCGTGCCTCAGGTGTATCTTTTGTCTTCCCATACACGCCCAAGAAGCCAAGCAGGGTCACACAAAGATTCTTCGTCACATGCATCACATCGATTGCAGAGCGGACCTCGAGGTCTTTCCAATAGGGCAGGTCCCAAAATATAGATTTCTTCTTCCACATGGGTGAGCGTCCGTCAGCGTCATTCGGAACAGGTTGTCCACCAGGACCCTTTCCAAAGACCACCTTCAAATCCTTGACCATATCATGTACATCAGCACCAGTACAGTGGCGAGGCTTCGTCCGGTGATCCGCCTCACCTTTGAAATGCTTGCCTTTCTTTCTTACGGGATGCCTGCTCGGAAGAAATCGACGATGTCCCAGGTACACATTCTTCTTACAATTAGCCAAATATATACCGTCGATATCGTCCAAACAGTGCGTGCATGCGCGGTATCCCTTGTTTGTCTGTCCTGAAGGTTACTGAGAGCAGGCCAATCATTGATGGTCACGAACAGCAATGCCTTTAGGTCAAATTCTTCCCCCATGTGCTCATCCCACGCACGTACACCTGTTCCATTCCACAGTTGTAAGAGTTCTTCAACTAATGGCCTTAGGTACACATCAATGTCGTTGCCGGGTTGCTTAGGGCCTTGGATGAGCACTGGCATCATAATGAACTTCCGCTTCATGCACAACCAAGGTGGAAGGTTATATAAACATAGAGTCACAGGCCAGGTGCTATGGTTGCTGCTCTGCTCCCCAAAAGGATTAATGCCATCTGCGCTTAGACCAAACCATACGCTCCTTGCGTCATCTGCAAACTCCTTCCCGTACTTTCTTTCGATTTTTCTCCACTGCGACCCGTTAGCGGGTACTCTCAACTTTCCGTCTTTCTTACGGTCTTCTCTGTGCCATCGCATCGCCTTGGCATGCTCTTTGTTTTGGAACAAACGTTTCAACCGTGGTATTATAGGAGCATACCACATCACCTTGGCAGGAATCTTCTTCCTGGGGCGCCGGCCCTTGACATCACCAGGGTCATCGCGGCAGATCTTATAGCGCAATGCACCACATACCGGGCAAGCGTTCAAATCCTCGTACTCACCGCGGTAGAGGATGCAATCATTAGGGCATGCATGTATCTTCTGCACCTCTAACCCTAGAGGGCAGACAGCCTTCTTTGCTTCGTATGTACTCTCGGGCAATTCGTTGTTCTTTGGAAGCATATCCTTTATCATTACCAGCAACTTTCCAAATCCCTTGTCAGATACAACATTCTCTGCCTTCCATTGCAGCAAATCCAGTGTGGTGCCCAGCTTTTTCTTGTCACCTACGCAATTCGGGTACAACAATTTTTCGTGATCCTCTAACATGCGCTGCAACTTCTTCTTCTCCAAATCACTTGCGCAGTTTCTCTTTGCATCGGCAATGGCCCGACCTAGATCATCAACGGGCTCATCTGATGCCTCTTCTTCAGCTTCTTCCTGCATTGCCGGCTCAGCTTCTTCCCACATTACCGGCTCAGCTTCTTCCCACATTACCGGCTCAGCTTCTTCCCCCATTGTTGTATCATCGTATTCAGGGAACCCATGGCCAGGATAGCTGTCGTCGTCCTCTTCTTCTTCATTGTCTTCCATCATAACCCCTCTTTCTCCGTGCTTGGTCCAAACATTATAATGGGGCATGAAACCGGACTTAAACAGGTGGACGTGAATGGTTCTTGACGTAGAGTAATTGTGACCATTCTTACAGCGAGCACATGGACAAGGCATAAAACCATCCGCCCGCTTGTTTGCCTCAACCGCAAGCAGAAAAGTATGCACGCCATTAATGAACTCGGGAGAGCATCGGTCATCGCACATCCATTGCCGGCTCATCTTCATTACACAACACCGAATAGACCAAATTAATACAAGTTCATACAATTAATACAAGTTCATACATAAAGTTCATACAACACTTAAATCCAACAAACAAATAACTCTCTAGCTAAAGCATTTAAATGCAACAACAAATATGATCAAGATCGCAACTAAGGTAACAATGGATCCAACAGCATAATGATACTAAGCCTCACTATCGATGGCATATTTTCTAATCTTTCTAATCTTCAAGCGCATTTTCTCCATCTTGATCTTGTGATCATCGACGACATCGGCAACATGCAACTCCAATTCCATCTTCTCCCCCTCAATTCTTTTCAATTTTTCTATCAAGTACTCGTTTTCTCTTTCAACTAAATTTAACCTCTCGGCAATAGGGTCGGTTGGAATTTCTGGTTCACATACCTCCTAGAAAAAATTTCTATGTCAACTTGATGGGCATAATTTGTCATAAACACGAAATGTAACTAGTTTTAAAAGAGAATATACATACCACATCCGAATCATAACAAGGACTAGGGCCGACGGGGACGGATATCAAAACCATGACACTATATGTATAACAAACAACGTATTATACGAGTAACTATATATCCAAATCACACAAACATCAATTTTTATATAAAATTTCATGAACAAGAGGCTCACCACAAGGTGGTGCCGGCAACGGGACGGTGCGGGCGATCGACGGTGGCTACGATGGAGATTTAGAAGGCTCTAAGTAAACCACACCTACATATGCAAACTAAGTGTTATTTTTGACCTCAAATTGCATATAAATCAAATACTAGCACATATATATATCCTCCCAAATTAATCACTATATAAACCAATGCAAGAGCTAATCTAGCAATGAGAGATGAAAGGATAAAGTTGCTAACCTTTGTGATCATTTGAATGGATGAGGGCCTTCAAATCTTGACAAATTTTGGGCAAATTTTGTGATGAACTCGAGAGGAAGAAGGGAAGAACAGAGGAGAGGGAGAGGGGAAAGGGGGAAGAACAGAGTGCTGGTGGACGAAGGGTTTATATAGGACGACCTTTAGTACCGGTTCGTGCCAAGAACCGGTACTAAAGGGGCTGGAGGGGCCCCATTCTGTCAACATCCTGCCACCACTCTCATTAGTACCGGTTTGTGGCACGAACCGGTGCTAAAGGTTCGCCACGAACCGGTACTAATGATGGAGGCCCGGCTAGCCGTTGGAACCGGCACTAATGTATACATTAGTGCCGGCTCAAATACAAACCGGCACTAATGTGCTTCACGTTTGACCCTTTTTCTACTAGTGAAAGTCGTCATACCTACAAGTATGCAGATGTGTCTTGTTCGCATAGCAGACACATTCTAATCCAGTGGCCTTAAGACCATCCGGTATAGGCGTCCCATAACGTGCACCGCATGCGCACGCTCTAGGATCCGTCGTCGCCATCTTCCGCCGTTTCGTCTTCAGGAGGAATCACTGCAAAGATCTTGCCACACCAAACAACGCCACCAACCTGTGTGTGTCAATCAAACCGCGTCCAACAGTGAGACTCCACTGCTCCATGCCGCCGAGACCCACCGTATTCAATGCGGTCGATGTAACACTCTCCACCCGTTGGCCTCTCAAGTGAACCACTGCTCTAAGACCATGCCCCTAGAGGGAGAACGACACCAAAGTCCCATCATCATCCGATCCGGAAGACCCATATCTAGGGTTTTCCCCGGAACAACTGCCACCTGGAGGAAGAGGGACACGCCATCTGCAACTGCCGACGTACCCAAGCGGCACCCACCGCCACATAGCTCTCATGATGACGCCTTCAAGAAGGGCACGATGCCAAGAGCGTCGTCGCCGCCCTAGGGTTTTCACCCGAGAGACCATGAGGTGGGAAAAGGTGGGGCGGGCCCGAATGACGTCTCCAGGAAGAAAAATGGCACCCTAGGGTGTCGTTGCCATCGTGGCCGACAGGTTCTGACCTAGCACTAATGCAGGATGCTGCTAACGTGACACATGAATCAGTGACCCTTTGACCAAACTGTGTGTGATGCATGCATCACAAACCGGCGTCGTAATAAAACCATCACAAATAAGACGAACTGTGTGCGATGGCGGAGATATCAAGCACGATTCAGATTATAGTTGTGTGTGTGATACGTGGCATACAATTTATCCATACGAACTATTTGTGATGAGCTAGAACAAAAGAAACGGTCATTCAGATCAACGTGTGTACGATATACGGCATATATTTCACTTGGATGAACTGTTTGTGATTAGGCAACACAACATAAATGATCAACCGGATCAAGGTGTGTGCGATAGATGACATACAGTTCACTTGGATGTTTGTGATGAGCGAAAACAACAGAAATGGTTCAACTTAACAAGATATGTGTGATCTGCGGCAAATAGGTCCGTAATAAAAAAACATGTGCGAAGACCGATAATAACACATACAATTGCTGCTTATATGTCATGTGTGTTGTGGGCAGACGCTTGTTGGATACAATTGTTAGCGATTGATGAAATCATCACCGACGGGTTCCCTAGTCTAGTCCATGTGCGATGTGATTTGCTCTTTCTACAGAACAGCAATATATATACTTATAAGGACATGATTGTATAACCAAATTAAACATCCAATTATATAAGTAACTAGTGACATTTGCACACATCAAAGTAACAATTACATGCATAATTAAGTAGGATTAAATGATCATCTAATCATCATCTACTTCTTGTGATGCTTGTCGCCACTGCTCTGCTGGTGGCTCGATCCCTCATCGATTGTTGGAAGGAGGCACTCCCTCATGTCAACAATCCGCCTATGCATCTCGTAGCACATGTACATTTTCTTGGCCGCGAACTTGAGGTAAGATTCATCCAGACTCCGTGCTAGGATGCAAGATTTTTCTTGGCATCCTCCATCATATCTTTGTAGTAGGGGTCAATGATGGCCGAGGCGAGGTCAACAAGGGAGCCCTTCTCATTCTTGCTGCTCTAGACCCTGTAGTGGCCACGAATTTTGACAAGTTTCTGGTAGGCCAAGCCCGAAACCTTGAGCGCTTTTACATTGTTGATGGTGTCCACCGTAGTGAACCTGTAGTTGGGGCTATTGACAAACCTGGCGAAATGCGCGCAAGGCCTTGTGGCACTACTAGGCAAAACCTTATACACAGAAGTTTATCAGCAGCGCAGGTCAATAAACAAGCGCTACTGCTATTTACCCGTAGCGCTTGGTAAGAAAACACGCTACAGCTATGATGGTAGCAGTAGCTCCTCCGCAAGAAAAAGTGCTACTACTAAAATTCCCACACTGTTCTCGGCAAGCTAGAAATAGTAGTAGCAATCTTAGGGAAAATGCGATGCCGCTAAGTTGGTTGTAGCAGCGTGTTTTATGTGGAAAGCGCTACTACTAATGAAAATAAAATAAAATGAAAACCAAATAGAAAAGTAAAATAAAATAAAATAAATAGAAAAGGGAGAAAGGAAAAAAGAAAATGTAAAGGAAAATAAAATAAAAAGAAAATTAAAGGAGAAATGCATAGCAGTAGCGTGCGTTCAAAACAAGCGCTATAGCTAATATAGCATTAGCGTGTTCTGTATACCCGCGCTATAGATAAGTTCCTTCAATAAAGGAGAAAGGAAAAAAGAAAAGTAAATAAGAAAAGGAAAATAGAAAAGAAAAAGGGAAATAAATAGCTACTGCCTATAGCAGTAGCGTGTTTTGATAGCCAGCGCTATAGCTAAGTTAGCTATAGCTCTTTTTCAGACCGGCGCTACCGCTATGTCTGACTTAACCCCCATGAAGTTTTTCTTCCCTCCTGGCCACTTCCCCCAAATCCCCACTCGCACCTCTGCTATCGCCGCCACCGTCGCCCTACATCGCCGTTGGCCTCCGTGCGCCCTCCCGTCGCCCTCTGCACACCTTCTGCTGCCCTCAGCAGCCGTCTGGTGCCCACCCTCGTTGCGCGCCCGACCCCCGACCCCGACCTCGATGCCGCGCGCCCCCTCCCTCGGTCGCTCTGCCTCTTCCTGCTCCCTAACTCCGCCGGCGCCCGAGATGAGCACGCCTACACCTCCTCCTCCTCCTCCTCCCCTACCTCTGCCTAGCTAGGGTTCCTAGGGTTCATCAAATTAGCTAGGGTTCATCTAATTAGTCAGGGTTCATCAAATTAGCTAGTACTTGTAGATGCTTAAGTAGTTGTATAGTTGTTGTGCACCCAATGTAGTTAACTAAATATAACTTTTAGGACAGATTCGTATATGCTATGTAGTTAACTAAATATAATTTTTAGGACAAATTTGTATATGCTTAAGTAGTTAACTAAATATAATTTTTAGGACAAATTTGTATATGCTTAAGTAGTTAACTAAATATATTTTAGGGTTGTATAGTTGCTTAAGTACTTGTATAGTTGTTCTGCACCCAATATATGCTTAAGTAGTTGTATAATTCCTAGGGTTCTTCAATGGGTGCTTAAGTAGTCGTAGCTAGCTAGGGTTCATCTAATTAGTTAGTACTTGTTGATGCTTAAGTACTAGGGTAGTAGGGTTAGGGCAGCAGGGTTTAACTAGAAATGTTAGGGTAGTAGGGTTTAACTAGATGTTAATTAGGGCAATAGGGTTTAGTTTAGAGAAAAATTCAATATAAAAATATAAATTTGTATTAGTGCTGCAAGTCCAGTATGTTCTTAATTTTCACTGAATTTTTATTATGACATAAATTTTGGACATAATTTGAATTGAGTTCTAGGGTCCATAATTTAAAATTTAGGACAGAAATTGAGTTCTAGGGTTCATAATTTATATTAGGACAAAAATATGTAAATGTTCTAGGTTTCCAGGATTCATCCATCTATATTTGGTTTTGAATTGAGTTTGAGAGAGCATGAGATTTGTGTAGATTTTCTTGAAGTGTCAAACACTAGGAGATGCAAATTTGAAGTGGTCATGTTATATGCAAATTCCTCAATAGTGTTTGCTCATGTATATCTACTATTGTAGTTGCTCATGTACAGGTTCTTAAGTGGTCCTGTTATATGCAACATTGAAGTGGTTCGATTGTGCTCAAGTGGCCTTTTGTTGTTTGTAGGGAATGATTCTGAGTGGCCTATGTTTTGCTGGAATGTTGATTCATTTTCGTTCCGGCAAATTTCAGGTGCTCAATTTGTCCACTTTGTAGCAAAGGTCATGCCGAAATTTTCTGTGAATTTCGGCATGACTTGTGCTACAAACTAGGATGTGGGAAAGGCGACGATAGTGAAGCCGAAGGAAGAATTGTTCCACAGTCGGCCGATCCCCCCTGACATCTTCAAGGTTTCCGTGGCCAGTGTCAAACTAGGCCACGAGAATTTGGCTCCTCCGGTAGAACTAGGGGGAGATGATGACGAGACCCCGCGGCGGCTTGGCGATTGCAAGAGTTGGGTCCTGTTGTGGCCGAAGAGTCTGCTTTGTCTGGAGCGGCCGGGAGCACACCCACGACCAAGCAGCCTCAGCAAGGTATGAACACCAACACCCCACTCGCCCAATTAGCGACGCCTTTCGTGCCGGGTGATAGCGGACGGCATGAGGAAGAGGCTCCATTAGTGGCTGATGACATTGACACCGTCGAAGAAGTAATGCATGATGCCATCGACGAGGGTGATGACCCTCTACAGTATCTCAATACTGGCACCTATGAAGATGGAGGATTGATGGCTCATCAGTATGAGTACTCAGGGTTTGAGCGTGATGAGTTGGTGCATGAATTGCCAGAGGATGAACGTATGATAGGCTCACTTCTAGTAGCAAAGAAGCATCGGAAGAGACCGAAGAAAGGCAAAGCCGATTCTATGAGCCAGCCGCCTTCGCAGCCTCGGGTTGAAGACCGTATACCTATCATAGGTGCGGCAAAATACCATATCCCCAGTGATCCGATCCTACCTAAGGCAGCGGTAGAGGCCATATACGACGATCTAAGGAGACTTCATGACAATGTGCTGCGGAGAGAGAAAAGCTCGATCGCCTCGAAAAATCCATGATACCCGCTCTACATGGTTAACATGCCGCAACAAAGGTTGTACATCGACACATTCTCCGTGGAAAAGTTCTTCCTTCGATTCGATTACATCTTTGACATGTTTCACTTGAAAAAGCTGGATTTTACGTTTGTCCGCCTTTTTGCCTTGTACATGAACTACATCATCAGGATTGAGCAAATACCTTATATCTGTGTCGCTGACCCGTACTTCATGCACGAGGGCTTCTTGGCAGTCTACCAAGAGCACTGTGAATACGCGAGGAACTACATCACCGATTTCATGGTCGGCAATAAGGACAAGGAGACGATTCTTCTACCTTATCATCCCATGTAAGTCATCCACGGATATCCTTCCTTCGATTTGTTGGGGAACGTAGCATGCAATTTCAAAAAATTTACCTACGATCACGCAAGATCTATCTAGGAGATGCATAACAACGAGCGGGGAAGAGCATCTTCATACCACTAGTGCAGAACAGGGCAATAGCACCGGTTCGTAAGGCCCTTTAGTGCCGGTTTAGGAACCGGCACTAAAGTTTCGGCATTAAAGCCCCCCCCCTTTAGTATCGGTTCAGCACGAACCGGTGCTAAAGTGCCACCACGTGGCGTGAGCTCACGCCCTGGTATGGGGGACCTTTAGTACCGGTTGGTGTTACCAACCGGTACTAAAGTTTTTTTTTTTGAAAATTTTAGAATTTTTTTTTGATTTTTATTTTTTCTGAATTATTTGATGATTTAGTCTCTAATCACCTCTCTTAACTGCTCAAGTGTGGATCACTCATTCCAAATCATCTAACTTCTCGAACGGTCACCCATCCCTCTCACTACTTCAGCCCGAGCACGCTTAACTTTCGGGTTCTATTCTCCTTCATTTCCAAGTCTGCACTTGTTGTTTTCTTGACAATAGTAAGATGTTAATCCTATTAACCCTCAGGAGTTTAGCTTGAGCATGAAGTCACACATTTCACCGTTTGAGTTTGAAACTATTATTCTAAAAAACAGTAATTATTTAGTAACACTAATATTTCTTGAATAAGTTTGACCATAGTTTGACCACAGTTTGACCATAGTTTGACCAGATTTGACCAAAATTCAAAAAATTGAAATAATTATTTAGTAACACTAATATTCTTGAATAATTATGTAGTAACATTAATACTTCTTGAATAAGTAGTTTGACCAGATTTATCCAATTTTTTTTTAAAAAAACTGAAATTTGACCATATCTTTTTTTCCTTTTGGAATCCGAGGATTCTAAAAAATTCCAAACAGGCCGTAGGCGGTCTCCATCAAATGCGGATTTTCGTGCTGAATTTTTTGATATATTATACGTTTTTTTCCGACGTCGTATGCAAAAGTTATAGCCGTTTTACATTTTCCCTACACTTTTTGCAAAACATGTCCAAATTTAAGTTTTCAAATTTTCCTAACTAGTAGATGTAGTAATATAACTACCTCTCGAAGGATTTTATTTTTTGAAGTTTTTATCATTTTCTTTTGATTTTTTCAGAACTGAAATGGCGACACACGGGGGGGGGGGGGGGGGGTAGAGTTTGAAAATTGCCTATAGTGCCGGTTTGTGTCACAAACCGGTACTATAGGTCAGACCCCTTTAGTACCGGTTCGTGGCACAAACCGGTACTAAAGGTTAGCCCTTTAGTACCGGTTTGTGCCACGAACCGGTACTAAAGGTGACCGTGGGGCCCCGGCCTGACGCCAGCCTGCCATCACCCCTTTAGTACCGGTTCGTGGCACGAACTGGTACTAAAGGTTCAACACGAACCGGCATTAATGCATAGCCGTTCGAACCGGCACTAATGGTACAATTAGTGCCGGCTCAAATTCAAACCGGCACTAATGTGCTTCACGTTTGACCCTTTTTCTACTAGTGTACCCTTGAAGATCGCAAAGCGGAAGCGTTTATCAACGCGGTTGATGTAGTCGTACACCTTCACGATCCATCTCGATCAAGTACCAAATGTACGGCACCTCCGCGTTCAGCACACGTTCAGCTCGATGATGTCCTCGCCTTCTTGATCTAGCAATACAGGCGAAGTAGTAGATGAGTTCCGGCAGCACGACGGCGTGGTGACGGTGTTGGTGAATAACAATCTCCGCAGGGCTTCGCCAAGCACAATGGAAAACTATGACGGATGATAAACTAGAGGGGATGGGGTTGCCGGCACACAGCTTGGTGATTCTTGATGTGTTTCAGGTGCTAAGCCTGCCCCTCTATTTATATGTTGAGCCCTGGGGTCAAAACTTGGAGTAAAAGCCTCCTCAAAGTCGGTTTTGCCTGCAAGGAAGAGTTCTTCTTGGACTTCCAGGACCATACGCCACGGTCCTTGGCATTTGGCCCAAACGCCATGGGCCTCGGCGTCTGGCCCAGGGCCAGACGCCAGGGTCTTTGGCGTTTGGCCCCTGGTCTCCGCAAAACTCCTTTTGCACCGACCTAAAGCCCCGTGGGCTTCACCCCTTGGTCGAACCATATCTTCCTATATATCAATCTTTACCTCTGGACCATTCCGGAGCTCCTCGTCATGTCTGTGATCTCATCCGAGACTCTGAACAACATTTGGTCACCAACATACATAACTCATATAGTACTATATCGTCAACGAACGTTAAGTGTGAGGACCCTACGGGTTCAAGAACTATGTAGACATGTCCGAGACACCTCTCTGGTCAATAACCAATAGCAGAACTTGGATGCCCATATTGGCTCCTACATATTCTACGAAGATCTTTATCGGTCAAACCTTATGACAACATGCGTAATTCCCTTTGTCATCGGTATTTTACTTGCCCAAGATTCGATCGTCGATATCTTCATACCTAGTCCAATCTCGTTACCGGCAAGTCTCTTTACTCATTCCGTAATACATCATCCTGCAACTAACTCATTAGTCACAATGCTTGCAAGGCTTCTTATGATGTGCATTACCGAGAGGGCCCACAGATACCTCTTCGATACTTGGAGTGACAAATCCTAATCTCGATTCACGCCAACCCAACAAGACACCTTCAGAGATACCTGTAGAGCATCTTTATAATCACCAGTTACGTTGTGACATTTGATAGCACACAAGGCATTCCTCCGATATCCTGGAGTTCCATGATCTCATAGTCAAAGGAATATGTATTTGACATACATGAAAGCAATAGCAATAAAACTGAACGGTCAACATGCTAAGCTAATGGATGGGTCTTGTCCATCACATCATTCTCCTAATGATGTGAACTCGTTCATCAAATGACAACACATGTCTATGGTTAGGAAACTTAACCATCTTTGATTAACGAGCTAGTCTAGTAGAGGCTCACTAGGGACACGGTGTTTTGTCTATGTATCCACACATGTATCAAGTTTCCGGTTAATACAATTCTAGCATGAATAATAAACATTTATCATGATATAAGGAAATATAAAATAACAACTCTATTATTGCCTCTAGGGCATATTTCCTTCAGTCTCCCACTTGCACTAGAGTCAATAATTCACATTGCCATGTGATTTAACACCAATCTTTCACATCACCATGTGACCAACACCCAAAGGGTTTACTAGAGTCAATAATCTAGTTCACATCGCCATGTGATTAACACCCAAAGAGTACTAAGGTGTGATCATGTTTTGTTGGTGAGAGAAGTTTAGTCAACGGGTCTGCCACATTCAGATCCATATGTATTTTGCAAATTTGTATGTCTACAATGCTCTGCATGGAGCTACTCTAGCTAATTGCTCCCACTTTCAATATGTATCCAGATTGAGACTCAGAGTCATCCAGATCGGTGTTAAAGCTTGCATCGACGTAACTCTTTACGATGAACTCTTTATCACCTCCATAACCGAGAAATATTTCCTTAGTCCTCTAAGGATAATTTTTGACCGTTGTCCAGTGATCTACTCCTAGATCACTATTGTACCCCTTTGCGAAACTCATGGCAAGGTATACAATAGTGTAAGTGCATCTAATGCCCCTTAGTGACTTTGGTGTATTGAAGACTTATAGGTTAAGGGACTAATGCGTTTGTGAGTGTACACAGGTCTATAAGTCTATGAGGAGTTTGATTTTTACAGAGAAAGTCGCCCCCTAAAAATGAAGTTCTTCGACTAAAGACTTTGGATTTCTGAAGACTTTCTGAAGACTTTGAAAGTGAATAAATTGGTGTGACCTTGAAGACTTGGTATTCATTCGAGGAACATGAAGCGTGAAGACTTTTGTTTTCGTAGTTTCATTTTCTCTTTCTTGAGTCATAGGAAACACTGTACTGTTAAAGGGGGTCGAGGAAATATTAAGGAAAAATTTCCATGTGATGCTCAACTCAAAATCCTACACCTACCAATCCCTTCGAGTGAAGCCATTGGAAATCTCATACAGTCCAGTCATATTCTTCAGTGACAGAGACGAAGTTCTTCTGGTCTCTGAGGAATTTGTTCTGACTAAGGAGTTAGGAATTCGCCAGTGTAGATTGCCTACACAGTGAGGAACATGATAGCGCTGAGGATTTTGCTACTCAAAATTCCAACAATTGCTGTGCTATGCGCCAGCTGTCCCAAAATATCTATCCACCTAATGATCATATCATTGAAGGGCATTTATGTCTTATCATGTCGGGCTACTCCCTAGGCTATAAATAGCCGCCCCCTACAACCACTAGCTGGTTGGCCGCTCCGAGAGAAACTGACACTTGTCATTTGAGAGCAACCCATCCTTCGAGGACTTTGAGGGAAAATCATCAAGTGAGGAAAAACCGAAACCCAAACACCTAGAAACCCCAAGTGATTGAGCATCACGGAAGAGATTGATCCTGTGTGGATCCGACGCTTGTTACCTTTGAAGACTGTGCTTCTTCCAGACGGTTAGGCGTCATGGTCTAGAGCATCCAAGAGGAATTGTGGATCACGGAGTGACCAAGTTTGTGAAGGTTTGGAAGTCACCTGAAGACTTAGCACGAGTGATTGGATGAGGTCTGTGTGACCTTAGTTCAAGGAGAATATGGTGAGGACTTGGTGTCCTGAGCTGCGTGTTCAGGACTGGGTGTCCGGGACTGTGTGTCCTCGAGTTTAAATACTCGGCCGCTCCAACCAGACGTACAACTGAGACAGCAGTTGGAACTGGTCTACCAAATCATTGTCCTCACCAAGCTTACCGGTTGTATTTCCTCAACTCTTTCATTTCCTCATAACCGTGTTGTGTGTTTGTTCATATCTGTGTTTGAATACTTTGATTGAAGACTTTCTCAATCTCCTCGGTTCAATTTCTTCAGTCTGTTTGTCTTCATCCTGTGTTATCCTGTGCTTACGCTTCCTGTATCTGTGCCTGTCTTCATTTCATCATGATGACTATGCTTGTGTTCTGTTATATTTACTTTTGAGTACTTATTCCACTGCTAGTAGTTCTTCGCCAAGGAATTTCCTCACCGGCAAATTCCTCAGTGAAGAATTTCATAAAAATCGCCTATTCACCCCCCTCTAGTCGATATAACGCACTTTCAATTGGTATCAGAGCAAGGTACTCTCTTGTTCTGTGTGATTTTGGTTTAACCGCCTGGAGTTTAGTTATGTCGACTGCAGGTATGAAGAAAGTGACATGCCCCATCTTTGACGGTCACGAGTATCCCAAGTGGAAGGCCATGATGAAGAAGTGCCTCATGGCGATGAACAACAAGCTGTGGACCGTCACTGAGATTGGTCTGACCGATCTGTGCAAGATCGCGGAAGTAGATGACATTCGCAAGTACACTCTTCTCAACCTCACGGCGAAGGACATCATATGCTCCTATCTGTCTCAAAATCAGCTCAGGAATATCATGCATCTCGATCATGCGAAGCTTATCTGGGACCGTCTCTCTGAGGTCTATGAAGGTCATCGAACCTGTCATGATCCTTAGTTTGAGGACTTCAAGGAATCTCTCAAAGCGATGACATTCGAACCAGAATCATCATCTTCTGCATCATGCCTTATGGCAAAGGATGCTAAGGTAACTGAATGCTACCTATCCGAGTCTAGTGATAATGAATCTGGTGATGAATTTGGACCCAGCTATGTCAAACTTGCTTCCCTTGCCACTAAACAACAAAGAGCTTTGGAAAAAGTTCATTACATGCTAAATAAGAGCGATGATATGTTGGGTGAAGAAATGGATCGCACTAAAGCCTTGACTGAAAATCTTCAGAGTCTTCAGACTAGGTTTGATAATCTTCAAGGTCATCATAACACTCTCTTATCTGATCATGAGAAGCTTTCTTACGAATTTCTTCAAAGAAAGCAAGACCTTGAGAAGCTAAGAGTGAGTTATGAAGATCTTCAGAAGGAGCGCGATTCATTACTTGCTCAACAAATCAGCGCTTCTCAGGAATAATTTGTTCCTCCTTGTTTGAAATGCATTGAATGTGAATATGCTAATTCTTCACCTGAATGTTCAAATGCTGCTAATGTTTCAAATTCTTCACATGCCTCTCCTATCACTAATTCCTCATCTGAGGACATTGCTAGTATCACTGACGATGCAGGGCTGAAGGAATTGTACATGACAGGCATGTACAAAAGCCTCAAAGGGCATCAGACTCTTTGTGATGTGCTTAAAAAGCAGATCCTCAACAGGAACCCTAGGAAAGAGGGTATTGCCTTTGAGAGGAAACTTAATGCTGATGGTACATATTGGAAGCCTGAGCAGTACCCCAAAACTACATGGGTTGCTGCAAAGGGACCTCCAGTTGATCCATCTAACTTATGTGGATTTGCATGTGAATCTCCTCGTCCTGATGATGAGTCATTTGACTCCAACTATAATTTGTTCAAAAATTAGAATGGTGAAGTATTTGCTAGATATGTCGGCACTAATTGCAGGACGGTCCCCCTATGAAGAAAATCTGGGTTCCCAAAAGATGCCTTGAAAATCTTCAGGTGAATGTCATCATGACGCCACCTGTGAAGAATAGGAACCCCAGATCAAATTCTTCATATGGACCAAACTCCTCACATGGATCATATTTCTCAAAAGGGTCAAAGTCCTCATATGAACATCATCGTGCTAACCCGTCTGTTTCGCAGGGAAGATCTAAGGATTATGGATATTTGCATTATTCTTCAAATCATTATGTCCATAAGTCCTCGAAGAATTTCTCTGCTTACTCTAACCCCTCTTATGTGAAACGAAATGGACTGGCATCTATGCCACCTTTCTCTCATGGAGCTCGCAAAATGATGAACTCTTTGCCACCCCTTCAGATGTGGGTGGTGAAGAAAAAGAACTAATCTCTTCTGCAGGGTCAGGTCTCCAGACGTACGTAATCGTCTGAAGAATTTGCTGGAGACCTGAGTATGCCTGAAAGGATGCAGGCTAATCATGAAGAAACGAACTTTCATTTCTCACGTCCTCATACTGCTTTATCTGTTCTTTTGCTTGATGAAATTGATCTGATGCTTTGATGTCATATTCTTCACTGATGAAGTATATGAGTTTGTAAGCTGCACTAATTCATCTACAGGATGATCAACCCAAAGCCACTGAGTGGGTCCTCGATAGTGGATGTACAAATCACATGACTAGTGGCAAGAATCTATTGATGGATGCTCCATTATCTCCGTCACATCTGAAGCATATCATCTTTGCCGACAAAGGCAAAAGTCAGGTATTGGGTCTAGGTAAGGTTGCGATCACAAAGGATCAACACATGGACAAAGTCATGCTTGTTGAGTCCTTAGGATACAACCTTATGTCTGTCTCAATGCTTTGTGATCTTGATATGGTTGTTGTCTTTGGCAAGTACTGTTGTGTTGTGGTTATGGAAGCTGACAATTCCAAAGTCTTCGAAGGCTTTAGGAGAGGAGACCTGTATATTGTTGATTTCTCTACAGGACCACAACCAGCTGTGTGCCTACTTGCAAAAGCTTTAGAAGGCTGGCTCTGGCATCGACGACTTGGTCATGCAGGCATGAGGAATTTGCACACGCTTGCGAAGAAGAAGCATGTCATCGGCATCGAGAATGTCAAATTCCTCAAGGATCACCTATGCGGAGCCTGTGAAGCTGGGAAAATGACAAAGGCTAATCATCCAGCGAAGACTATCATGACCACTACTCGACCATTTGAACTGCTTCACATGGATCTCTTCGGTCCTAACCATTATTCTGCTGTTTCAAATTATGCATCTCAATATGGCTTTGTTATTGTTGATGACTACTCTCGATACACATGGGTACACATTGTTACTTACAAACATGAAGTGCAGGAAGTCTTCAAACGATTTTCCTCGAGGGCTTCAACCAACTTTGGTGTGAAGATCAAGCACATCAGAAGTGATAATGGAACTGAGTTCAAGAATTCTAGTCTAGATGACTATCTTGATGAACTTGGTATTACTCATGAGTTATCTGCTCCTTATACTCCTCAGCAGAATGGCGTCGTGGAGCGCAAGAACATGACTCTTGCTGAGATGTCTTGCACTATGCTTGATGAATACAAAACGCCTCGTCGGTTCTGGATTGAGGCAATTGATACTGCGTGCCACATCATGAACAGAGTATATCTTCACAAATTCTTTAAGAAGACTGCCTATGAACTCCTCACCAATAAGAAACCCAATGTAAGTTATTTCAAAGTCTTCTGTGCTAAATGTTGGATTGGAGATCCTCATCACAACTCAAAATTTGCATCGAAAGCACATGAAGGTTTTATGCTTGGTTACGGAAAGGACTCGCACACCTACAGAGTCTTCAACAACGTTCTTCACAAGGTTGTTGAAAATGTAGATGTGCGGTTCTATGAAACTAATGGCTCGCAAAGAGAGCACCTACCTACTGTGATAGATGAACCAACACCTGAGGAAACTATCAAGTTCAAGGCTACTGAGGATGTCATTCCTACTGAAGAATCTGGTGAAGAATTCATTCCAGAACATGAAGAACGTCGAGCTAATGCACCTGAAGAAAATAGTGAAGAAAATGGCGCTAAGGAGAATGCTGATCACATTCCTCAACGACAACCAGCTCATCCTCGCATTGCAAAAGAAGTGCAAGTTGAAAAGATCATCAATGACATCAAAGCGTCAGGTCCTCTCACACGCTCAAAAGCTTCACATTTATCTAACTTTTGTGGGCACTATGCTTTTGTCTCTATCACAGAGCCCACTAAGGTAGATGAAGCATTTCTGGAGCCTGAGTGGATTCAGGCCATGCAAGAAGAATTACATCAGTTCGAGCTCAACAATGTCTGGGAAATGGTCAAACGTCCAGATCCTCGCAAGCACAATATCATTTGCACAAAGTGGATCTACCGCAACAAGCAAGATGAAAATGGCCTTGTGGTGAGGAATAAGGCACGGCTCATAGCTCAAGGCTACACACAGGTTGAAGGAATTGATTTCAATGAAACTTTTGCACCTGTTGCTAGACTTGAGGCTATTCGCATATTACTTGCTTATGCTAACCATCATGATATCACTTTATATCAAATGGATGTGAAAAGTGCATTCCTCAATGGTAAGCTTGAGGAAGAAGTATATGTTGCTCAACCCCCAGGTTTTGAAGATCCAAAGAATCCTGACAAAGTCTTCAGACTCAACAAGGCCCTCTATGGCCTCAAGCAGGCCCCACGGGCATGGTATGATACCTTGTAGGAATTCTTCATGAAGAAAGGCTTCAAACCCGGTTCACTCGACCCTACTCTTTTCACTAAATCTTATGATGGTGAATTGTTTGTGTGCCAAATATATGTTGATGATATTATCTTTGGCTGCACTGACCAACGTTATAGTGATGAATTTGCCTATATGATGAGTGAAGAATATCAAATTTTTATGATGGGAGAGTTGAAATTCTTCTTAGGTCTTCAAATTCGTCAATAACGCAATGGCATATTCATATCTCAGGAGAAATACCTCAAGGATGTATTGAGGAAATTCGGCATGCAAGATTGCAAAGGCGTCAACATTCCTATGCCCACAAATGGCCATCTGTGCACTGATGAAAATGGTATCAACTTTGATCATAAGGTATACCGCTCCATGATTGGCTCTTTATTGTACTTATGTGCATCTAGGCCAGACATAATGCTTAGTGTTTGCATGTGTGCCCGATTTCAAGCTACACCGAAGGAATCACTCCATAAGGCTGTGAAGCATATTCTTCGATATCTAGCTCACACACCAACACTTGGATTATGGTACCCCAAGGGCTCGGCTTTTGATCTCATTGGATATTCTGACTCTGACTATGCTGGTGATCGTGTGGACCGCAAGTCAACATCTGGTACATGTCATTTCCTCGGACGATCTTTGGTCTATTGGTCGTCGAAGAAACAGAACTGTGTATCACTATGTACTGCTGAAGCTGAGTACATTGCCGCTGGTTCTTGCTGTGCTCAATTGCTATGGATGAAGCAAACTCTCAAGGACTACGGCGTCAACATGAAGAATGTGCCTCTCTTATGTGACAATGAGAGTGCCATCAAGATTGCTCACAACCCAGTTCAGCACTCGAAGACTAAGCACATTCAGATTCATCATCATTTTCTTCGTGATCATGTGTTGAAGGGCAACATTTCTATTGAGCATGTGAAGATTGAAGAACAGCTAGCCGATATCTTCACAAAGCCCTTGGATGAGAACAGATTTAGCAAGTTGCGATGTGAGCTAAATATCCTAGAATCTTCGAATGTTCTTTGAAAAGGACACTCATCCTAACACTTATGCAAAATTGATGACTTAGATGTGCAACACATGAAGAAACGTTTTTCTTCAATCAATGAAGAATAACACTCTAAGTGTGAAGAAATTAACGAAGAATTGATTATCAGAACCCTACGATAATTGTATGCGGTGTCTGAAATCATCATTCTTACACGGTGGGTCACACCACCACCAAAAGTTGAAATTCCTCAGTTGTTCATATTCTTCAACTTTGCATTGTATTCACTATTTCTGTCGTTTTTCTTCTTTGGCTATATATATATGAGTTTATGTCCTCTACAACATTCACTTATTGCTAGTTCTTCAAGTTGGTTTTTTCTGCTAAGTGAATGTGATCGGACCCTTTCCCCCTCTATGCTATACTCAACCCAATCTGTTCACAAATTCTTCATGTGCGTTCTATTTGAAACTCGTTCAAAATCTTCACTGTGTCCTTGTCAGCTGAAGAAATTGCAAACGGAACTTTAAAACCTATCTTATCTAAAATTTTGGCTTTGCCGCTCAAACCGTTCCGCATCCCACGATACACTTATCCTTTCACCCACGATCGCACACGATCTCCACCTCTCAGTACGTGGGTGACACATGTCAAGCGAATGAGAAGGGTCAGGGGCACGTTCGTCCAATTTCTTTGGGCGAACAGTTTTTCACCATGGCTATAAATACCCCTCTTCCCCTTCCTCACTTCTTTTACTCCGCTTGACCTCTCTCCAGCTCGGGCTTCTCAAACCCTAGCGCCGCCGCTACTTCATCATCGCCGGTGAGGAAGAGCTTCACTTCCTCGACCTCGTTGCCGCCGTACTCGCGCCGGTTGCGGAAATCTTCACTCCGCCGCCGCCGTAGCCATCTTCCTCTGCCGAGTTAGGGCGTGGAAGATCTACACAGACGAACTTCACCTCTCCACCTCATTGTTCGTCGTGTTCTTCATCCAGGGTAATTAAAAGTTACTTTTACTGCCCTCGTTGATTCGAATGATTATCTACAAAATCTTCAAAGGTGTTTTTCTTCATATCTTCACACACTGAATCACCTCACATATCATCTGTTCTTGATTCGTTTCTCTAAGCTATGTTTTTCTTCAAGATTCCTCAAATGTGTGGATTTTTGATCTACACATCCCTGGAACCTAAGACAAAGAACGCTTAGTGAAATTCTTCAAGACTCATCTGGTCAAATTCCTCAAACTTGTTTTTTTATAAAACCTTCTGAGAACGCATATGACCTCTCCAAATTCCTCGCAACTATACTCTATTCACAGGTACTCATGTCAGCTGCTGAATCACTAGGTTCTCATCAACTTAACTCATTTGCAGCGTTCCTCGAAGAAAAGTTGCATACTTCTTCAGAGAATTCAATTGTTCATATTCCTCAACTGAAGAAAATGGCTGACGGTAAGAAGCCACAGAAAGGAGGAAAGAGGGCTGAGGTCAACACAACATTTGAAATCCCTGATGACATATACAATGATTATTGCACTCCTGATGAGGCCAAGTTTGGAAAAGAGGACAAAAATCAGCACAAGGTGCGCATACAGAGGATAGAAAAGAGATGGGCAAGAGAGTGGAGGGAGTACAGGTATGTTACTCCCAAGTACATGAAGAAATTCGCACTTAATCCTCCATGCCCTAGACCTCCATTGGCACCTGGCCAAGAAGCAGATCGCACCAGCCTCAATCGCGGTGAGGACTACCCCGATGAATGGGCCAAGCGCCAAACCAAGTTGGCTAAGCAAGTCAAAGAAGTAGTGAGGAAATTCAATGAAGACTCTGCTACTACTGCTGCCTCTGCTGTCAAGCCGAAGAAGGCTATGTCAAAGAAGCCTGCGCGCAAGCCAAGTGCTTCACCAACAGTGCCCTCAAGGCCAAGTTCCTCAGCAATGCCCTCACGGCCAGAATCCTCAAAGCCCTCATGGCCAATTCCTCATGCTGCTCCTGCTCCTCCGAAGTCCTCAGCTCCTTCACCAAAGTCTTCGACCGCTCCGACAAAGTCCTCTGCACCTGTGCATCTCGCCACGTGTCAAAGGACCACATGCGTCTCAATTGCCTCAGGAGCTTCAGCTAGTTCCTCAGCTGCACCAAATTCCTCAACGGGACCCTCTCTACTGAAGACAAAGGCCACTACTGGACGAGGTCCTCGCCCTAGTCCTCAGAAGAAGCATGTCGCCTTCCAAGTGCCGTCTGAAGAAGACGAAGCTGATGATGATGAACTTGCTGAAATCATCAGAGATAGGCAAGTCAGGGCCGCTAGAGCCAAGGGAACAAATGTGCGTGCCACTTCTTTTGGATCCCAAATTGATCCTCGAATACATTGATTTTGGCACAAGGACCCCAACACTCCCATGCCTAATTTCAAGCTGACTCCTGGCCAAAGTCACATGCTGACCCACTTCATTCAAGAAGAAAAATGGAAATTTGAGAAGGCCAGGCAGATTAAGAAAGCGTAGTACAAGAAGGAGCGCTATCTGAAGAAAAACGTTGTCTCTATGACAACTGAAGAACTTGTCGCTATTCAAACTAAGACCAAGAAACTCAGTGATGAATTTGACGCATACCGCACTGATTGGCTTGGAGCCAAGGTTTGTTTTGTAAGACTTGCTGATAACTTCACTTCCAATGTTGCTGCCCCAACGCAACAGGAAATTCCTCAGGCTGAAGCATCTGCTCAGCCGACTGAAGAACATGCCGGCACCGCTGATGAAAATCAGGCTGCTGAAGAAAATGTGAGTTCCAGGGCTGATGACTACATTCCAGCGACTGAAGAAATTGCCAGGGCATCCACTAGTGGCGCGCCTGAAGAAACTGAAGAAACAGGGCAACTGCAACAGTTGTGCCTGAAGAAAATCAACCAGATTTCTCTGCTCCTCCTGTGCCAACACCAACTCCGATCGTTCCATCCGCATCAGATGTGAAGAAGACCAAGGCTGCAGAGGGTGCAGTAGTGAAGAAAAGGAAAGCATCAGCTACTTCAGATTCTTCAGCTCCGAAGAAGATGAAGCCTTTGACCAGCACGTTTGAAAATCCCATTGATGCCGTTCCTCTCTCTACCATGCCATCAAAGGACCTTGTTCCTTTCGATGAAGAATATGAGATCCCAAGCGGATCTGATAAAGAAAATCATTCTGCTGCTTCGTCAGAGCAGTTGGATGAAGAAATTGAAGTGGATGAGATCCCTTCAACACCTGTTATCTCCTCGCATATGCCTCAGTTCACTGCTGAAGAGGCTGGCGTTGAAGAAATGGAAGATGAAGATGTGGACGTTGGCTGCTCCACACCAGTGATGAATGATGAATTCTGGGAAATTCAGCATCCAAACTCTCCAATGTTCACACCGTTGCAGCAAATACCTCAGTCCCCTACACAAACTGTTCAAATGGGCTCTGAAGAAACTCACCCCACTTCATCTGTACGTGAAGAAATTCCAGCCACTAGTGCTGAAGAAACTGCCGCTGCTGAGCATCTGAAGACACAGACTGCCACTGAAGAGGAACCAGAAATTCCTCAGCCTGAAGAACCTGAGATTGCGATTCCTGAGGTCGTGATGCAACTCACTGACACTCCTCTGCCCAAGCCAAAGGATCCATTCTCACGCAAGCAAAAGTTCAAGGCTGATGATTTCTTCGGCGAGCACGTATTCTTCGAAGACTACAACCCATATGATTCTGCTCACATAAGGAAGAGGCGTTTCTGGACTGCTAGTCAAGCAAATTTCTATTCCTCAGTGCTGTTCAACAAAAACAAAATCTTGTACCATGAGCACATTCCTCACGTGGATATGGAATCTCTGTCGTGCTTCGTGCCAGTCCTCAGTGTTCTTCATGACGCTGGTCTGTTAAACTTTTGCTCTGACATCTGCGATTGGAATGAAGAACTGATTCTTCAATTTTATGTGACACTACACATCATAGGAGATTCTGAAGATGTGAATTCGTGGGTGCTGGACTGGATGTCTGAGAACACTCACTACACAGCACCAGCTACTGAATTGTTTCGTGCCTTACCACTCAGTCCTCCCCTTGAAGAAGCTCGTTGCATCTACAGTGAACCTGAGCTTACAAATCACTACATGCAAGTTCTGATGAAACCTTTGAAGCCAGGTCAGGCTCGACGAACCAAATTCCTCGTGAAGGAAATACTTTATGTGCCCAGAACTGTCTATTGTATTCTTACAAGGACAATGAGTCCTATCAAAGCCCACGACTCATCTGATGAGGAAATTGTTGGCATCATGAAGAATCTGGTATTCAACATCGTTCATGGCATTCCTATCAATTATCATGATTTCTTCATGAGGACTCTGGCAAATGTTGCACTGTCTCCATTTGAGCTGAATTCTTATGCACCTTGGATTATGAGATTCCTCAGGACAAGGTCTTCACTCAACCACAAAGCTGATTTTCAGAATCACCTCAGCTACTTGCCCCCGATTGAAGTCCTCAAGTAGACCTATTCCTTAGTTGATGAAAAGGGCAAGGCGCCAGCTGTTATAGGTGAAGGCATTCGTCCATTGGATGGACAGTTTCGTAAAGCTGCCTCTTATTCCACCAATGATGACTCTTCCACACATGACTCTGCCAATGCACCCAAGTCTACTCCTCAAGCCACTGCTCCTCGTGTGATGACTAATTGTGAGCTTCTGCTTAGTCTTCACCAGAAGGTGGATCAAAATCATAAATGTGTTAAGCATCAGTTTGGTTCATTTCTTCACAACATGACTGCTACACACAATGCAGTGAAGAAAAACCATTACTACCTCCATGAAGTTTTTGGTCGCACCTGGGCAATACTGTCACATCTGTATGATGAAGAAGATCTGAAGAAAATGGATCTCAAGGAAGATTTTGACTGGTTTGCACCTCCACCGAAGAAATTCAAGAAGGTCAAGCTTCCTTCTCTAGTGGCCAACTCATATTCTTCATCGTGCGACACTGATGAGAATGAAGACTTGGACGACACTGCAGCAGGCCCTACTACAACAAATGACCCCAACAACGCTGGCGCTCCTTCATCATCTTGATATTCTTCAGGGCGTTAGTCCTCATATTCGATACTTTTGGTCATTTGATAACAAAGGGGGAGAATTTTGACTTACTCTTCAACCGGGTCTTTCTATATGGGTGTTTTTTAAGTTACAACTCTCGTTCTTCTGAGACTTTATTGGATCGAGTTGTAAACTTAAACCCGATGGTGCTCTGGTACTTTTGATATGTTTTTATGCATGCTTATTCCTCATATATGCTAATGCACGCGTGCTGAATTACACCAGTCACCATATTTCATCATGCATTTCAAATTCTTCATTGTTATATGTCAAATGCGTGTATGAATTACAAGATATAGGGGGAGATCTCCATGATTCAACTCTTCAAGTGTGCATTGCTTCAAAAGCAAATTCCTCACTATGCACATCTTCAGGGGGAGTTCTTCTATATCTTGCAATCAAATTCCTCAATATCAGTATTTACACTTCATATGTTTATCCCTGTTGAAAACTTAACCTATATTGTCATCAATCACCAAAAAGGGGGAGATTGTAAGTGCATCTAGTGCCCCTTAGTGATTTTGGTGTATTGAAGACTTATAGGTTAAGGGACTAATGCGTTTGTGAGTGTACAAAGGTCTATAAGTCTATGAGGAGTTTGATATTTACAGAGAAAGTCGACCCCTAAAAATGAAGTTCTTCGACTAAAGACTTTGGATTTCTGAATACTTTCTGAAGACTTTGAAAGTGAAGACATTGGTGTGACCTTGAAGACTTGGTATTCATTCGAGGAACATGAAGCATGAAGACTTTTGTTTTCGTAGTTTCATTTTCTCTTTCTTGAGTCATAGGAAACACTGTACTATTAAAGGGGGTCGAGGAAATACTAAAGAAAAATTTCCATGTGATGCTCAACTCAAAATCCTACACCTACCAATCCCTTCGAGTGAAGCCATTGGAAATCTCATACAGTCCAGTCATATTCTTCAGTGACAGAGATGAAGTTCTTCTGGTCTCTGAGGAATTTGTTCTGACTGAGGAGTTAGGAATTCGCCAGTGAGGATTGCCTACACAGTGAGGAACATGATAGCCCTGAGGATTTTGCTACTCAAAATTCCGACCGTTGCTGTGCTATGCGCCAGCTGTCCCAAATATCTATCCACCTAACGGTCATATCATTGAAGGGCATTTATGTCTTATCATGTCTGGCTGCACCCTGGGCTATAAATAGCTGCCCCTACAACCACTAGTTGGTTGGCTGCTCCGAGAGAAACTGACACTTGTCATTTGAGAGCAACCCATCCTCCGAGGACTTTGAGCGAAAATCATCAAGTGAGGAAAAACCCAAACCCAAACACCTACAAACCCCAAGTGATTGAGCATCACTGAAGAGATTGATCCTGCGTGGATCCAACGCTTGTTACCTTTGAAGACTGTGCTTCTTCCATACGGTTAGGCGTCATGGTCTAGAGCATCCAAGAGGAATTGTGGATCGCCGAGTGACCAAGTTTGTGAAGGTTCGGAAGTCACCTGAAGACTTACCACGAGTGATTGGATGAGGTCTGTGTGACCTTAGTTCAAGGAGAATACGGTGAGGACTTGGTGTCCTGAGCTGCGTGTTCAGGACTGGGTGTCCGGGACTGTGTGTCCTTGAGTTTAAATACTCAGCCGCTCCAACCAGACGTACAACTGAGACAGGAGTTGGAACTGGTCTACCAAATCATTGTCCTCACCAAGCTTACTGGTTCTATTTCCTCAACTCTTTCATTTCCTCATAACTATGTTGTGTGTTTGTTCATATCTATGTTTGAAGATTTTGACTGAAGACTTTCTCAATTTCCTCAGTTCAATTTCTTCAGTCTGTTTATCTTCATCCTGTGTTATCCTATGCTTACGCTTCCGGTACTCCGTGCCTGTCTTCATTTCATCATGATGACTATGCTTGTGTTCTGTTATGTTTAATTTTGAGTACTTATTCCGCTGCTAGTAGTTCTTCGCCAAGGAATTTCCTCACCGGCAAATTCCTTAGTGAAGAATTTCATAAAAATCGCCTATTCACCCCCCTCTAGTCGATATAACGCACTTTCAAATAGGTCTGGTATACAGCATGGCATACTTTCTAGAACCTATGGCTGAGTCATAGGGAATGACTTTCATTCTCTCTCTATCTTCTACCATGGTCGGGTTTTGAGTCTTACTCAACTTCATACCTTACAACTCACACAAAACTCCTTCTTTGACTGATCCATTTTGAACTCCTTTAAAATCTTATGAAGGTATGTACTCATTGAAAGGCTTATCAAGCGTCTTGATCTATCTTTATAGATCTTGATGACCAATATGCAATTCGCTTCACAGAGTTCTTTCTTTGAAAAAATACTTTCAAACACTTCTTTATGCTTTCCAGAAAATTCTGTATTATTTCCAATCAACAATATGTCATCCACATATAATATCAGAAATGCTGTAGAGCTCCCACTCACTTGCTTGTAAATACAGGTTTCTCCAAAAGTCTGTATAAAACCATATGCTTTGATCACACTATCAAAGCGTACATTCCAACTCCAAGATGCTTGCACCAGTCCATAAATGGATCACTGGAGCTTTCACACTCTGTTAGCACCTTTCGGATTGACAAAACCTTCTGGTTGCATCATATACAACTCTTCTTTAAGAAATCCATTAAGGAATGCAATTTTGACATCCATTTGCCAAATTTCATAAAATGCAACAATTCCTAACATGATTCAGACAAACTTTAAGCATAGATACGAGTGAGAAACTCTCATCGTAGTTAACACCTTGAACATGTCGAAAACCTTTTGCGACAATTCGAGCTTTGTAGATAGTAACACTACTACCATCGTCCGTCTTCCTCTTGAAGATCCATGTAATCTCAATGGCTCACCGATCGGGCAAGTCAATCAAAGTCCATACTTTGTTCTCATACATGGATCACATCTCAGATTTCGTGGCCTCAAGCCATTTCACGGAACCTGGGCTCATCAATGCTTCCTCATAGTTTGTAGGTTCGTCATGGTCTAGTAACACGACTTCCAGAAAGGATTACCATACCACTATGGTGCGGACCATACTCTGGTTGACCTACGAGGTTCGATAGTAACTTGATCTGAAGTTTCATGATCATCATCATTAGCTACCTCACTAATTGGTGTAGGAATCACTGGAACTGATTTCTGTGATGAACTACTTTTCCAATTCGGGAGAAGGTACAACTACCTCATCAAGGTCTACTTTCCTCCCACTCACTTCTTTCGAGAGAAACTCCTTCTCTAGAAAGGATCCATTCTTAGCAACAAAGATCTTGCCTTCGGATCTGTGATAGAAGGTGTACCCAACAATTTCTTTTGGGTATCATATGAAGATGCACTTCTTCGATTTGAGTTCGAGCTTATCAGGATGAAGCCTTTTCACATAAGCATCGCAACCTCAAACTTTAAGAAACGACAGCTTAGGTTTCTTGCCAAACCATAGTTCATACGGTGTCATCTCAACAGATTTGGATGGTGCCCTATTAACGTGAATGCAGCTGTCTCTAATGCATAACCCCAAAACGATAGTGGTAAATCGGTAAGAGACATCATAGATCGCACCATATATATCTAATAAAGTATGGTTACGACGTTCGGACACACCATTACGCTTGTGGTGTTCCAAGTGGCATGAGTTGTGAAACTATTCCACATTGTTTTTAAATGAAGACCAAACTCATAACTCAAATATTCACCTCCATGATGAGATCGTAGAAACTTTATTTTCTTGTTACGATGATTTTCCACTTCACTCTGAAATTCTTTGAACTTTTCAAATGTTCCAGACTTATGTTTCATTAAGTAGATATACCCATATATGCTTAAATCATCTATGAAGGTCAAAAAATAACGATACCCGTGGCGAGCCTCAACACTTATCGAACTGCATACATTAGTATGTATTATTTCCAATAAGTCAGTTGCTCGCTCCATTGTTCTAGAGAACGGAGTCTTAGTCATCTTGCTCATGAGGCATGGTTCGCAAGCATCATGTGATTCATAATCAAGTGATTCCAAAAGTACATCACACTGGTGCACGTTGGTCCTAAACAAACGGTTTTAACCCCTTTCCGCGACGGCATTTGGAACCATCGCCAAGTGACTGTGGGCGATAGGGGGGGGGGTCCTTCCCACACGACCCAAAACACCGTCGGGGATATGCCCTCCTAGCACGCACGCTCGGCAAAATGAGATCGTGTGCGACCGACAAGCACTCAAATATGGAAATACGTACAGTAGAGCTAAAAAAAATACAATTACACCGCGAAATTGTTTCCGGTCGCAAGTACATCCCACATAGTCAGTCCCCGCCAAAAGTTTCCGTTCGTATGTACATCCCACACAGTCGCTCCAAGGAAAACGTTTTCGTTCACAGGTACATCACAAACATTTTTTCCCGTTAAATCATTTGCGTTATTGAATGTATCACACACGGTCGTAGAAGAAACTATGTGGCAAAGGCTCTGTATCACACACAGTTTTTATGTGGTAAACGTTTGCACAAGGTGGCCTAACGCAAACAGTTTTCAAGAGAATGTCGTGTGTGATTGTTCATTGATCCAACATGGTTTATTCCTAGAAACTGTGTGCGTTGCCTGAGGTCATCGCCCACGGTATTTTTTCAACAACCTTTTGCAATGGAAAAACCCAATTAGCAGGCTAATTCGTCATTAGCAGGCTAATTATCCGATTATTCATAATCCATTTATTAATCTGTCGGGTGGTAGGTGCGACATATGCCAACGGGTGGCTTATCATTGTGGGAGCCAATAAGACGTCGCCGGTGCCTGGAAACGGGATGAGGCGAAGACAAGCTCGCCGACGTACTTTACCCAGCTCAGGGCTCTCCGTGGAGATAACACCCCTACTGCTGCTCTGCGGGGTCTCCGCATGATCACTAGATGAACAAGAAGCTACACAATGCTCCTTGAGCTGTTTTGGTGGAAGGAGGAAGAAGGGCACGGCTAGCCTGCTTCCTGTCCTTGTATGGTGTCTAAGACTAGCTTGGGGGTCGAACCCTTTGCATGGGTGCACCGGGGGGTTTATATAGGCCAACCCCCCGGGGGTACAATGGTAATCCGGCTGGGCACGGGGCCTAGCTGTCTATGACTATGCTCGCCGGCTTCTGCGCCGGCTGCTGGGGCCCGCCGACTGGTGGGTCCCGCCGGCTGCCGGCACCCTGGTCGACAGGCAGGCCCCACTGTCCAGGGCCTGGTCGGTGGTTGGTTACTGTTGCTCTATGTTGATGACGCGGGCTTGGTCGGGGTAAGCGTGGCTACAGTACCGCCGCCCTGGCGGGCGATTACTGTAGCCCCGCCGTGTCTTGTCTCCTTAATGGGCGTCTCCTTCGAGGAGGATGGCAGGCCGGCTATGGGGGGCCGGCTCTCCATCGGGCCGACTTGGGAGGAGGTGCGGCCGCCTTTGGTATCTCTCTGCCCGAAGGGGCCCACCGCCTCGGGGGCCACGCTGGTGGCCCGTCGTGGACGGCGTCAAGGCCGCCGTGGCAACAGTGCCGCACCGGACGGGTCGTGGCCACCCGTACAGCGCACTGTGCTGGGCGTGCTCCGGGTTTTGGGGGTGGCAGACTTTACTGTAGCCACGCCCCGCTTCATCATTGCTGGGTGGACGCGGACTTCGCGGGTACGATCTTGACTGCTTTATGGGAGCCGGCCTCTTGGAGTCGGCCTACTTGTTGCCGACTTCTTGAAGTCGGCCCTCCCACGGCCTCCTTCATGAGGGCTAAAGGCGGGCCGCCCCCCGAAGCCGGCCTAGAAGATAGCCGGCAGGGGGAAGGCGGCCCCAGGTCTTGAGTTCTTTTGAGAGCCGGACGGGCTCGTAATTTTTTCAGAAGGGCCAGGGGAAGCCGACTAGGCTACCCATGGCTATTTACTCCGACAGTAGTCCCCGAAGCTGGGCGAGCTTCGAGGCGGACGGAGGGACGAGAAGCTTGGTCAGCTTCTTATCCCGAGGAGCCGGCTTCGCTGGCATAGGTCGTTTTCGGAGAGTTCTCGTATCTCGCGGCCAGGATAGTGGCCGACTTGCATGCTGATTGTGCCCCCCCCCGTGGGCCACGTGGCGGCGGAATCCTGCCCACACACGCGCGCGACGGGACGCCGCCGCAGGCCTGGGCCCACCACTCTCTGGCCTCGGCCCGAGCGCTGATCTTCTGCGGCCCAGGGAGACGGCTCGTCTTCCTGTGGCACCTTGAATTCGCCATTAGGGCGCAATAAACGCGGGTCGTGGGGGAAGTGGGCACGATCGATCCCCACGTTCCCCCACGCCGCGCCTCCTTGGCTCCGCCACCCGAGCCTACAAGTAGGGGGAGGAGGGGGAGAGGCAGGGGCTCGCTCGCTCTCCCACACTCCATCCCTCCTCGACTTCTTTCTTCTTCTTCTTCCTCTTGCTGCCGTCGCAGCTTCTCACCGCAGCACCCCCACCGCGCCCTGCCCCATGGCGTTATCAAGCTCATGGGATGGCTCCAACATCGACAACGAGCAAGTGGAGTTCCTCCGCTAGACGCGGCGCCTGCCCGGCGCCAATCTTGTGCAAGTTCGCCTGGCGCCCGCAACGGAGGTCTCGCCGGAGCCGGAGGAAGGCGAGCGGGTCGTCTTCCGCTCGCATTTCCTGCGTGGCTTCGGCCTGCCGGCGAGCGGGTTTCTGCGCTCCTTCTTGGAGTTCTACAATCTACAGCCACATCATCTCACGCCCAACGCGGTGATGCTCATGTCGGCCTTCGTCTCCCTCTGCGAAGGCTTCTTGGGCGTGCTCCCCACGCTGGAGCTCTGGGGGGAGCTCTTCCAGAGCAAGCTCGGCACCGTCACCGCCGGCGTGCCCGCCCCCTGTGGAGCCTACATCGCCATGAGGAGGTCAGGCGATAACAATCCGTTCCCCTCCATCCCTCTAATCCAGTCGGTGAAGATCTGGCAGAAGTCGTATTTTTACGTGAAGAATGCCGGCTCGCCCCCGAGAGGAGACCACGTCAATCTGTCGGCCTACGTAGCCGGCCCGCCGGCTGGGAGGCAGCCGTCGTGGAGTTATCGGTCCAAGTCCCTGTCGCCGGCTGGGAACGCCGCCATCTCCCGGCTTCGAGTGATGATCCAGTCGGAGGGTCTGCGCGGAGCCGACTTGGTGGCCGCCTTCGTGGAGCGCCGGATCCTTCCTCTCCAAAGCTGGCCCCACATGATGTGCCAGATGAGCGGCCGCTTCGACCCAAGCCGGCTGAGCACGCGGGAAATGCCGCACGCGGAAGTGGCGCTCATGGTCAATTACATCGCCAACTATAAGCTCGCCAGGGACTGGCGATACGGCAAGGCGCCGTACTCTCACGCCAATCCTCCGCCTGTGGTAAGCTTCTCTCTTCTATCTTCTTTTTGTTGTCAGCCGACTCCATGATGGCCGGCCTCTGATCAGCCGGCTCTTGCTTGCAGAATCCCCTTCTTCCGCCGCTGGCTGGGGCGGCAGGGATCGAGCGTCAGTACGCCCCCGATCGCACGGTGGATGATGTTGACGATCCGGACTTGGGGGCAGCCGCCATGGAGGAGGCCGTCGTGGGTGACAACATTGAGCCCGGAGGCACCGGGCTTTCCGCCAGCTTCGAGGACTGGCCGGACGACGCCGACGCCGAAGAAGTCCCTCGTCGCCAGCCGGCGCTCGACCGCCAAAACGTGGGCTCGTCTGCCACGCCGGCTGCAGGCGGCGGCGCTCCGAAGCACCGGGCCGCGTCCGCTCTCTTCGGCAATCGGCCAAAGAAGCCCAAAACCTCCGCCGCAGCGACGAAGCGAGACGAGGCGACAGCGAAGGCGGCCCGCTTCCGGAAAGCGGTGAAGCAGCCCCAGGCGGTCTCGGCGTAAGCATCCAATCGCTTGTACGCTTGTTTTGCTGTGTTCTTCTGTTTGAATCATTCTTGCTGACTTTTCTCCGTTTTCTGAGCAGGGTGCCGCTTTCTCTGGAGCGGGGCCCAGGCGGCTCCGTCGTCGGGCCGGCTGGAGGGTCTTCGGGCTCCCGCCGCGTGGATCCCTGCGCTGATCTCATGGAAGCCACAGAGCGGAACGCTCATGAGGCGCGTGAGGAGAGGGAGGCGGCGGATCAGGAGGCAACTCAGGCGGCGAAGGAGCGGGCTGAGGCGGCGGCCAGGACTCAGGCAGAGTGGGCGACTACGGAGACAAAGGCGGAGGACTCGCGCGACCAACCCACGCTGCTCGCCATCCCACTCCGATCTGTAGACCCGGACACCCCATTGCCCCTGGCGGAGGAGATCATCCAGGACCCGCCGTTGGTGCAAAGGGACGAGCTCTTCGAGGTTTTCGCGAGGAGGACGCCGCCGGCCGCGCCAGTCGGCGCGGGCCAAGGCGGCCAGTCGTCAACGACGCCAATGGAGCCGGCCAGGGACGCGCCTGAAGTCGGAGCCGGCCTTGAAATACAACCGGTGACGCGTCAGCACGCAGGGGGAAGTGCCGCTCCACCGGAGTCGCGCCAAGCCGCAGGCGCCGGCCAGTTGGCGGAGGCCTTGGAGGCGGCCAGCTCCGGTACGTCCGGGTGGACTCCCAGCGCGGGGACCGGCGAGCTGAATGTGGCGGCCCAAGAGGTCCGGAGTCGGTTGCGAGCTCAGGCCGGCCTCCTGTAGCAATACACGCAGGAGTTCCTATCGACGCGAGCCGCCATCCGGGTAAGTTTTTTGCTCTTGACCTCTCTGGTTCCTTGATTTCTTCCGTGGGGGCGCGTCAGCGCACCCACTGGGTGTAGTTCCCGAGATTCGGGTCGACTACTGCGTAGTCGGGTCGGATCTTTCTTGGCGACCGTCTCATGTTTGCTTTCTATCTTAACTTCCAGGAATATCATAATTCCCGTGCTGCCGCCTTCAACTCCCAGGCTCAGGAGTTGGGTCGGAAGATCGAAGACCTGGCCAACAGCCGAAGTAAGTGTTTGTTTTTATCTGTTTCCTGTGGGGGCGTGTCAGCGCACCCACTGGGTGTAGTCCCCGAGATTCGGGCTGACTGTTGAGCAGTCGGGTCGGATCTTCCTTGACGACCTTTCCCTCATTGGTTTTTTCTTTTTGTCTTTTGCTCTTTGCAGGAGCCAACGCCGACTTGCGGAGAGAGCTTGGCAAGGCGCAGACCGCCCTTCGCACCAGGGATGCCGAGTACGCCACCTTGGCCCTGGAGCGCGACCGCCTGGCCAAGAAGCTGGCTGATCAGGAAGAAAGCCACAAGGCGGCCCTGCAGAAGGCGCAGGAGAGCGAGGCCGCCCTGAAGGCGGAGTTTGAGACCGAGGCGGCGAGCTGGGCTGAGACTCGTCAAGCACTGGATGCGGGCTTCGGCCGCATCGAAGACTTGATCGATGGTAAGCTGCTTTTCTCGCCCTTCTTATGCCTGCTGGCCGCCTGGGGTCGTGGGCTGACTTGTGCTGCCGCCCATTTTCTTGTGCAGATTACTTTCCCGGCCACTCCACCCTTGCCGCCCAAGCCATCGAGGCTCATCGCGAGGCGCGCCGTCAGGCGGGCGTCAACGTCGCGCCGGACGCCAATCGGACGCTGGAGGAGCAGCTCGTGGCCATCCAAGCACGGCTGCAGCCGGCTCATCGGATGCTTCGCCGGCTTCAATGTGCCGGGGCGCAGGTGCTGGCCGCCCTCTGGCCCGGCCAGACGATCCCCCGCACTCCAAGCCGGACCGCCAACTGGCTAGAGGTCGCAGTCGGCCGTTTCGAAGCATGGAAGGCGTCGGCGGCCCGTCTCGGAGCCGGGCGGGCGTTGGAGTTCGTCCGCGCCTGGTACCCAGGGCTAAGCCTGGACCAGCTGCGTACTTGGAGGCTGGAAGCCGACGCGGAGCTGGAGGAAGTGCGGCCGGCCATCTCCCAGCGCGCCTCGACGATCGCCGAGTGTACCGACATCAGTGTCTTCGCGCCTGAGCTCAATGACGATGGCGTTGATCAGCCGGAGGACTGGTTCGGCCTGGACCCGGCGGTGGGCGAGGACTCGGCCGAGGAGATCGCCTCCAGCGATGAGGGCGAGGATGACGAGGACGAAGACGGCGAAGACGTCGAGCCGGCTAGCGAAACAACCGGCCAGCCTCTAGCTGATCGTGCCTCCAGCAACGAGGCGCGTGGAACCGCGCCCTCTGCAGGAGGCGGTGATCAAGCCGAAGTTCACCAGCTGGCCGCTCCCTCAGCCGACGCAACCGTCTCCACCGACCAGCCCAGCTCGTCAACCGCTCCGCCAGCTTGACTTGCCGCCTTTATTTTTCCTGCTTGTCGTCTTTTGGAACAATCTTTTAAGCTTTTGCAAACCCACCCACTGGGGTGTATCAAACTATGTTGGATGTCGGCCTCTTAGAGGTCTTTTTATGTAAACATTATGGTGTGCATGTTTGGTTTCCATGCACGTACGCTTTTTATCCTTAGGCTTTTTCCTTTGCCGCCTTCCCACTTTGGGGAGGCAAGTACTCAAGCTTTCTTGGATTGAAGTGAAGTGAATGGAAACCGGCCGGCCGGCTACTCTGGTAGTCGGTCGGCGGCAGGCGGCAAACCGGCTCCTGTTATAGTAGTCCGCTGGTCCCTAGCCATTTTTCGTGTGCGCACCCTTTCCTGCCTTTGACTCTTGCCAGCCGAACAGCCGGTTCTTCGAACTGCGGCTTTGACAAGAGCTAAGCCTGGGTGTCGGCACACTACTTGCCTGACCACGGGTAAGACTTCTAATATAACTTTAGTCGGTTAGTCCCCGGGCCGACTGGTCGAACCCGGTGCCGGACAGAATAAGTAAATGAAATGACAAGGTCATAAGCATGATATTGTTCATTCATAGATAAAAGATGGCAGTCCCCGAGTCCTCCTTGGGGGGCCTATTGTCTCGTACTTAATACAAAAGTTAACGTGATACATACTGCATTTCAACTGTAAAATCTTCGAAGGAGATTGGCGTTCCGTGGTCGTTCCGACTCCTTGCCCGAGTCGTCTCTCTTGCGTGCCTTGGGTTTCTGTGCGTCGATTAAGTAGTAGGAGTCGTTGCCTAGAGCTCTGCTGATGACGAAGGGGCCTTCCCAAGGGGCTGAGAGCTTGTGCTGGCCGGCTGTTCGCTGGATCAGCCGGAGCACAAGGTCGCACTCCTGGAAGGATCTTGGCCTGACCTTCCGGCTGTGGTAGCGGTGCAACCCCTGCTGGTAGATGGCAGACCGGCTGAGGGCTAACAGCCGGCCTTCTTCCAGCAGGTCGACGCCGTCTTCTCGTGCTTCCTTGGCCTCCGCCTCCGTGTACATGGTCACCCGAGGTGAGTCGAACTCGATGTCAGTTGGGATGATTGCTTTGGCTCCGTACACGAGGAAAAAAGGAGTGAAGCCGGTTGACTTGTTTGGGGTGGTGCGCAGAATCCAGAGGACAGCCGGCAGCTCATCGAGCAAACAGCCGGCTGAACGCTCCAGAGGTACGACCAGTCGGGGCTTGATGCCGGAGAGGATGAGGCCATTGGCTCGCTCGACCTGGCCGTTTGACTGCGGGTGGTCGACGGACGCTAAGTCCAGTCAGATACCTTGTGTAGCGCAGAAACGTGCTAAGGCTCCTTTGGCAAAATTTGTGCCATTGTCGGTGATGATGCTGTGTGGCACGCCGTACCGAGTTGTTATGTCTGCGATGAATGTCATGGCAGTTGGCCCATTCAGCTTCTTGATCGGCTTTGCCTCGATCCACTTGGTGAATTTATCTACGGCGACGAGCAAATGTGTCATGCCGCCGCGCGCCGTCTTGAATGGGCCCACCATGTCTAATCCCCAAACGGCAAAGGGCCAAGTGATGGGGATGGTCTTGAGTGCCGAAGCTGGCATGTGTTGCTTGGAGCTGAAAAGTTGGCAGCCTTTGCAATGCTTAACTAATTCTTTGGCGTCATCCAAAGCAGTCGGCCAGAAGAAACCATGGCGGAAAGCTTTGGCGACAAGTGATCATGAGGCGGCATGGTGGCCGCATTCTCCTTGGTGTATATCTCTGAGGATTGCAATGCCCTTCTCTTGCTCGACGCACCGTTGGAGGACTCCAGTGACACTGCGCTTGACCAGCTCTCTGTTGACGATCGTGTATGCTCCGGCTTGACATTGGACTTGTCTCGCTTCTGTTTCGTCACCCGGCAGATCTCGGTTTACTAGGAAGTTGAGGATGGATTGAGCCCATGACAGGGCTGCGACTTCCCCTACCGCCAATGTGGCTACTGCCACCAGGGTGGGCGGGTTGGGTGATGAAGTGATGGAGTCGGCCGCCGACTGCTGCGTTGACGTAGTCCCCGGGCTGGCTACTGCAGTCCCCGGGCCGGCTACCGCAGTCCCCGGGCCGGGTGCGGCAGTCCCCGGGCCGGCTACTGCAGTCCCCGGGCCGAGTACTGAAGTCCCCGGGTCGCCTGCTTGATTCTTCGAGCCGGACCCGGCCCCATCGGGGTTGGGCGGCACGAAGATGGAGTCGGACTCTGGAGACGGCTTGATGGACGGCTTGAGGAGGCGTTGAAGAGCGACGCCGGTTGGTATTGCTTGCCGAGTGGAGCCTATTCGGGCCAGGGCATCGGCTGGCTCGTTGTCGGCTCGCGGCACATGGAGGAACTCGCATCCTTCAAAGTATCCACTGATTTGCTGCACCAGGAAGCGGTAGCTTGCCATGTTTGCGTCCTTGGCGTCCCAGTCGCCGGATGATTGTTGAACCAGCAAATCCGAGTCGCCATAACATAGGATCCGGCGGATGCCGAGTTCCTTGGCAAGCCGGAGCCCATGTATGAGCGCCTCATATTCGGCTACATTGTTGGAGGCGGTGAAGTGGATCTGCGGCGTGTATCTAAGCTTGTCGCCCTTGGGAGAGGTAAGGACGACGCCGGCTCCCAAGCCGGTGCGCATCTTGGACCCATCGAAGTGCATGCGCCAATGGGTGGAGTCAGGAGCCGGCGGCAGGTACTGGGTCTCGGCCCAGTCGACGAGGAAGTCGGCCAATGCTTGGGACTTGATGGTGGTGCGGGGCTGGTAAAGGATTGTGTGAGGGGCCAGCTCAATGGCCCACTTCGCCACCCGGCCGGATGCATCCCGGCTGCCTATGATCTCGGCCAGCGGGGCAGTGCATACGACCGTGATGGGATGCTCTTGAAAGTAGGGCTTCAGCTTCTTGGCGGTGAAGTACACGCCGTAGCACATCTTCTGGTAGTGCGGGTAGTTCTATTTTGAGGCGGACAACACCTCGCTCAAGTAATACACCGGCCTCTAGACCGGCTGGGCTCGGCCTTCTTCTGGGTGTTGGACCACGACGACGGTGCTGACCACCCGGCTAGTTGCGGCAATGTAAAGGAGCATGGGCTCTTTCTCAGTCGGCGCCGCCAGGATAGGCGGCGTGGCCAGCATCTTCTTCAACTCGTGAAAGGCTTGATCGGCTTGGTCGTTCCACTCGAAGTGAGTGCTCTTCTTCATGAGGTGGTAGAGAGGGAGGGCTTTCTCTCCGAGCCGGCTGATGAAGCGGTTTAAAGAGGCCAAGCACCCGGTGAACTTCTGGATTTCTCGAAGCTTGGTGGGGATCGCCATTCTCTCGATGGCCTTGATCTTCACCGGGTTGCACTCGATGCCGCGTTCGGAGACCAGGAAGTCTAGGAGCTGGCCGGCTGGCATTCCAAACACGCATTTCTCGGGGTTGAGCTTGATGCGGAACCGGCGCAGGTTCTCGAACGTTTCTTTCAGGTCCTCCAGCAGGGTGCCGTGCTTCTCCGTCTTCACCACGATATCATCCACGTAGACGTGAGCGTTTTTGCCGAGCTGCGTGAGGAGGCACTTCTGCATGCAACGCTGAAAAGTGGCACCGGCATTCCTCAAGCCGAATGTCATGGTCAGGTAGCAGAACGCTCCAAATGGCGTGATGAAGGCGGTCTTCAGGCGGTCATCCGGGTTCAGTTTTATCTGGTGGTATCCCGAATAAGCATCCAAAAAACTCAGCAGCTCGCATCCGGCTGTGGAGTCTATCACTTGGTCGATTCTTGGCAGGGCGAAGGGATCTTTGGGGCAGGCTTTGTTGAGGCTTGTGTAGTCTATACACATGCGCCACTTGTTATTCTTCTTCAGCACGAGAACCGGGTTGGCAAGCCACTATGGGAAGAAAACTTCCATGATGAAGCCGGCTGCCAGAAGCCGGGCTATCTCCTCCCCTACAATCCTTCTCTTCTCCTCTGACAGTCGGCAGAGAGGCTGCTTGACTGGTTTTGCGTCTTCTCGCACGTGTAGCTTGTGCTTGGCGAAATCCTTTGGAACACCCGGCATGTCCTTGGGGGACCATGCAAAGATATCCCGATTCTCACGGAGGAAATCGGTGAGCTCGCCTTCCTATTTGCTGTTCAGGCTTGCCCCAATGACGGCAAACCTCTCAGGGTGCTCGGGTCAAGAGGTATCTTCTTGGTTTCCTTGGCCGGCTGGAAAGATCCTTGGGCATCATGCTCCTTGGAGTCGGTGGGCTGGCTCAGCTGCTTGCTGGCCAGGGCCACGACCCGGTCCAGCGTCTTCTTTTCTTCGGCAATCACAAGGGACTCAGCCAGCCGGCTGCTGGCCGCAGCGCACTCGGGAGACTTCTTGTAATCGCCGGCTATGGTTATGATGCCCTTGGAGCTTGGTATCTTCATCTTGAGGTATGCGTAGTGGGGGACTGCCATGAACTTGGCCAAGGCCGGTTGGCCAAGCAATGCATGGTAAGGGCTCTCCAGGTCCACCACTTCGAACCAGATCGCTTCCCGGCGGAAATGCTCCTTGTCCCCAAAGAGTACGTCGATCTTGATCTTGCCAATGGGGGCGCAGGACAAGCCGGGCACGATGCCGTGAAACACTGTCCGAGTCGGCACAAGTTGCTTCGTCTTGACACTTAACTTCTCCAGGGTGTCGCGGTACAGGATGTTGATGCTGCTTCCGCCATCTATCAGCACGCGGGAGAAGCGGGCGGCGCGCCTGTCCGTCGCGAGGGTGGCCTCCAGGACCAAAGCATAGGAGCCGGGAGACGGCATCACCTCTGGGTGGTCGGCCCGGCTCCAGCTGATGGGTTTGTCTGACCAATGCATGTGTCCGGCTGGGTTAGCAGCGACCACACTGACTTCCTGATGCTCTCGGCGCTTGCTGCGCCGGTCTTCGGGCTGGCTCGTAAAGACGACGTAGGATGCTTGCTCGTCGGGGAACTTGTCCTGCACGGCGCCGACTGCGAGCCGGGCGGCCTGAGGCGGTGGAGCCGGAGGTGGCGGACCGGCAGGAGGAGTCGGCGTGAGCCCTTCGCCCTTGGAGATTCGGGCGAGCCAGTTGCACTTTCGGGTTGTGTGGTTGGACGGCTTCGCGCCGCTATGGAACTTGCACGGGGCGTCAAGAGCTTGCTCGTAGGAGAAAGTTGGCCACCAAGCCGGCCAGCCGCCCTTGGGCTTCTTGGGAGCGGGCCGCCCTTCAGGCGCGTGTCTTCAACCGTGGCCACCTGCCGGTTAACGGGAGGCGGCGCAGGGCCTTTACGCTTCTGGTCGTTCGGGTGCTGGCGTCGGCCGGGATCTCCTGCCGGCGTCTTGGGCGCCGGGTTAAGAACTTTCCCGGACGCGTCCACCCGGAGCTCGGTCTTCATCGAAGAATCGGCGGTGGCATATCTGTCGGCGATGTTCAGAAGCTCGTCAAGGGTAGTCGGCTCGTCGCAGAGAAGCTTGTGCTTGAGTAGGGTGCCTTCTCGGCACCCGGCAGTGAAGTATTCGATGGCCTGCACCTCGTGCACCCCTTCACAAGAGTTGCGAAGCTTGGCCCAATGCGTGAGGTAGTCACGGGTGGACTCGGCTGGACCCTGTACGCACAGGGAGAGCTGCCTGGGCTTGGGAGCCCGCTTGTAGGTGCTGGTGAAGTTGCGAACGAAGGCCTCGGTGAAATCCACCCAGCTGTTGATGCTGAGAGGCTTGAGGCTGTTAAGCCAAGTCCATGCCGTGCCTTGCAGCATGAGGGGCACGTACTTTATGGCAACCCGCCGGTTGCCGTTGGCTATGCTGACTGCCACGGAGTAGTCGATCAGCCAGTCTTCCGGCTTCACGGAGCCGTTGTACTTGGGCGTGTCTCTTGGGAGCAAGAACACTTTGGGGAAGGGCTTGTCGCGGATGCGGGGGCCGAAACAGGGCGGGCCGACATCGTCTTCTTCTTCCAGCGCCAAGGATCTGGCCAGGCGGTCGATCCGATGGCGGGCGTCGTTCTCGCCGACTCCTTCACGGCGACCTAGTCGGCCGCTGAGAGTCGGATGCGCCACTGGCGGTGGGGTGGGGTATCTTTCTCCACGAGCCCGAGGCGGAGGCGAGCTGCCCCGCCATTCCCTGGCTCGGGGACGGCCATCCGCGTCGCGCTCGATGGAGATTCGTGTCCGGCTTCGGCTGGAAGCCGGCTCTTTCTCACGCCGCGCGCGGGCGTTACTCTTAGTCGGCGTCCGGGACGTCGCGCCGTGATCCCGACGCGGGGGTGGGCTTCCCGCACGGGCGTCGGCCTTGTGCCGCTGAGCGGCCGCGTTAATCAGTTGCTGTATGCGCCGGGTCATATGGGGGAGGTTTTCGGCCTCCAAGCCGTCCAACTCGTCCACGGCCGCCTGGGCGGCGCGCAGGTTCTCGAGCGGAGTGGCATAGACCGGGCGGTCGACTCCCAGCGTGTTGGCGATGACGGTGCCGCGTTGCCTGACAGCACCGGCCCGGGTTGGGCCAGCCGGGGCCGGCGTGCCGAAGGCGGCGCGGTCAGCTTCGCGCTGGTAAGCCTCAGTGAGGCGTCTCACGGAAGCCATCCTCCGGCCCTCCGCGAGGAGGGCGAGACGGCGTGCCTCCAGTGCTTCGTCGTCGGCATCAGCCGGGAGGGGGACGGACAAGTCGTGGGCCGCCGCGCGCGTGGCGTCATGGGCGCTCTCGTCGGCCGGATCGCCATGGCCGATAACCATCACCTCAGTGGTGACAGTATCGCGATCGTCGGTCCGGGGGAGCGGGTCATTATAGATCGTGACGTTGGTGGGGAAGGTGTCGTAGGAGGCCATGTCAGAGTCGACAGAGTCGATAGGCATCGGGTCGGTGGAGCCAACCGACTCCAGATCCGCAATAGGCTCGCTGGAGAAATGGAGTTGGCCAAGGAGGTTGGCGAGGTGGTCGGTGCCCGCATCAGAGGCAAGCTCGTCGGAGATGCGGGCCTCGTCGAGGAGATCGGCAAGGCTGCTTGCCACGCAGATGCTGGCGACGCCTTGCAGCGCGTTGTGGCAAGCGCCATCGGGCGTGCCGTGCTGGCTACGCTCGCTAGGGAGGAAGAGGGTTCCCGTCCAGAACAGGTCTCCGGACGACGGTGCACCTGGCCCCATGGTGGGCGCCAAATGTCGGGTGGTAGGTGCGACATATGCCAACGGGTGGCTTATCATTGTGGGAGCCAATAAGACGTCGCCGGTGCCTGGAAACGGGATGAGGCGAAGACAAGCTCGCCGACGTACTTTACCCAGCTTCAGGGCTCTCCGTGGAGATAACACCCCTACTGCTGCTCTGCGGGGTCTCCGCATGATCACTAGATGAACAAGAAGCTACACAATGCTCCTTGAGCTGTTTCGGTGGAAGGAGGAAGAAGGGCACGGCTAGCCTGCTTCCTGTCCTTGTATGGTGTCTAAGACTAGCTTGGGGGTCGAACCCTTTGCATGGGTGCACCGCGGGGTTTATATAGGCCTACACCCCGGGGGTACAATGGTAATCTGGCTAGGCGCGAGGCCCAGCTGTCTATGACTATGCTCGCCGGCTTCTGCGCTGGCTGCTGGGGCCCACCGACTGGTGGGTCCCGCCGGCTGCCGGCACCCTGGTCGATAGGCAGGCCCCACTGTCCAGGGCCTGGTCGGTGGCTGGTTACTGTTGCTCTGTGCTGATGACGCGGGCTTGGTCGGGGTAAGCGTGGTTATAGTACCGCCGCCCTGGCGGGCGATTACTGTAGCCCCGCCGTGTCTTGTCTCCTTAATGGGCGTCTCCTTCGAGGAGGATGGCAGGCCGGCTATGGGGGGCCGGCTCTCCATCGGGCCAACTTGGGAGGAGGTGCGGCCGCCTTCGGTATCTCTCTACCCGAAGGGGCCCACCGCCTCGGGGGCCACGCTGGTGGCCCGTCGTGGACGGCGTCAAGGCCGCCGTGGCAACAGTGCCGCGCCGGACGGGTCGTGGCCACCCGTACGGCGCACTGTGCTGGGCGTGCTCCGGGTTTTGGGGGTGGCAGACTTTACTGTAGCCACGCCCCGCTTCATCATTGCTGGGTGGACGCGGACTTCGCGGGTACGATCTTGACTGCTTTATGGGAGCCGGCCTCTTGGAGTCGGCCTACTTGTTGCCAACTTCTCGAAGTCGGCCCTCCCACGGCCTCCTTCATGAGGGCTAAAGGCGGGCCGCCCCCCGAAGCCGGCCTAGAAGATAGCCGGCAGGGGGAAGGCGGCCCCATGTCTTGAGTTCTTTTGAGAGCCAGACGGGCTCGTAATTTTTTCAGAAGGGCCAGGGGAAGCCGGCTAGGCTACCCATGGCTATTTACTCCGACAGTAGTCCCCGAAGCTGGGCGAGCTTTGAGGCGGACGGAGGGACGAGAAGCTTGGTCAGCTTCTTATCCCGAGGAGCTGGCTTCGCTGGCGTAGGTCGTTTTCGGAGAGTTCTCGTATCTCACGGCATCAGCCGGGAGGGGGACGGACAAGTCGTGGGCCGCCGCACGCGTGGCGTCATGGGCGCTCTCGTCGGCCGGATCGCCATGGCCGATAACCATCACCTCAGTGGTGACAGTATCGCGATCGTCGGTCCGGGGGAGCGGGTCATTATAGATCGTGACGTTGGTGGGGAAGGTGTCGTAGGAGGCCATGTCAGAGTCGACAGAGTCGATAGGCATCGGGTCGGTGGAGCCAACCGACTCCAGATCCGCAATTGGCTCGCTGGAGAAATGGAGTTGGCCAAGGAGGTTGGCGAGGTGGTCGGTGCCCGCATCGGAGGCAAGCTCGTCGGAGATGCGGGCCTCGTCGAGGAGATCGGCAAGGCTGCTTGCCACGCAGATGCTGGCGACGCCTTGCAGCGCGTTGTGGCAAGCGCCATCGGGCGTGCCGTGCTGGCTACGCTCGCTAGGGAGGAAGAGGGTTCCCGTCCAGAACAGGTCTCCGGACGACGGTGCACCTGGCCCCACGGTGGGCGCCAAATGTCGGGTGGTAGGTGCGACATATGCCAACGGGTGGCTTATCATTGTGGGAGCCAATAAGACGTCGCCGGTGCCTGGAAACGGGATGAGGCGAAGACAAGCTCGCCGACGTACTTTACCCAGCTTCAGGGCTCTCCGTGGAGATAACACCCCTACTGCTGCTCTGCGGGGTCTCCGCATGATCACTAGATGAACAAGAAGCTACACAATGCTCCTTGAGCTGTTTCGGTGGAAGGAGGAAGAAGGGCACGGCTAGCCTGCTTCCTGTCCTTGTATGGTGTCTAAGACTAGCTTGGGGGTCGAACCCTTTGCATGGGTGCACCGCGGGGTTTATATAGGCCTACACCCCGGGGGTACAATGGTAATCCGGCTAGGCGCGAGGCCCAGCTGTCTATGACTATGCTCGCCGGCTTCTGCGCTGGCTGCTGGGGCCCACCGACTGGTGGGTCCCGCCGGCTGCCGGCACCCTGGTCGATAGGCAGGCCCCACTGTCCAGGGCCTGGTCGGTGGCTGGTTACTGTTGCTCTGTGCTGATGACGCGGGCTTGGTCGGGGTAAGCGTGGCTATAGTACCGCCGCCCTGGCGGGCGATTACTGTAGCCCCGCCGTGTCTTGTCTCCTTAATGGGCGTCTCCTTCGAGGAGGATGGCAGGCCGGCTATGGGGGGCCGGCTCTCCATCGGGCCAACTTGGGAGGAGGTGCGGCCGCCTTCGGTATCTCTCTACCCGAAGGGGCCCACCGCCTCGGGGGCCACGCTGGTGGCCCGTCGTGGACGGCGTCAAGGCCGCCGTGGCAACAGTGCCGCGCCGGACGGGTCGTGGCCACCCGTACGGCGCACTGTGCTGGGCGTGCTCCGGGTTTTGGGGGTGGCAGACTTTACTGTAGCCACGCCCCGCTTCATCATTGCTGGGTGGACGCGGACTTCGCGGGTACGATCTTGACTGCTTTATGGGAGCCGGCCTCTTGGAGTCGGCCTACTTGTTGCCAACTTCTCGAAGTCGGCCCTCCCACGGCCTCCTTCATGAGGGCTAAAGGCGGGCCGCCCCCCGAAGCCGGCCTAGAAGATAGCCGGCAGGGGGAAGGCGGCCCCATGTCTTGAGTTCTTTTGAGAGCCAGACGGGCTCGTAATTTTTTCAGAAGGGCCAGGGGAAGCCGGCTAGGCTACCCATGGCTATTTACTCCGACAGTAGTCCCCGAAGCTGGGCGAGCTTTGAGGCGGACGGAGGGACGAGAAGCTTGGTCAGCTTCTTATCCCGAGGAGCTGGCTTCGCTGGTGTAGGTCGTTTTCGGAGAGTTCTCGTAGCTCACGGCCAGGATAGTGGCCGACTTGCATGCTGATTGTGCCCCCCCCCGTGGGCCACATGGCGGCGGAATCCTGCCCACGCACGCGCGCGACGGGATGCCGCCGCAGGCCCGGGCCCGCCACTCCCTGGCCTCGGCCCGAGCGCTGATCTTCTGCGGCCACGGGAGACGGCTCGTCTTCCTGTGGCACCTTGAATTTGCCATTAGGGCGCAATAAACGCGGGTCGTGGGGGAAGTGGGCACGATCGATCCCCATGTTCCCCCATGCCGCGCCTCCTCGGCTCCACCACCCGAGCCTACAAGTAGGGGGAGGAGGGGGAGAGGCAGGGGCTCGCTCGCTCTCCCACACTCTATCCCTCCTCGACTTCTTTCTTCTTCTTCTTCCTCTTGCTGCCGTCGCAGCTTCTCACCGCAGCACCCCCACCGCGCCCTGCCCCATGGCATTATCAAGCTCATGGGACGGCTCCAACGTCGACAACGAGCAAGTGGAGTTCCACCGCCAGACGCGGCGCCTGCCCGGCGCCAATCTTGTGCAAGTTCGCCTGGCGCCCGCGACGGAGGTCTCGCCGGAGCCAGAGGAAGGCGAGCGGGTCGTCTTCCCCTCGCATTTCCTGCGTGGCTTCGGCCTGCCGGCGAGCGGGTTTCTGCGCCCCTTCTTGGAGTTCTACAATCTGCAGCCGCATCATCTCACGCCCAACGCGGTGATGCTCATGTCGGCCTTCGTCTCCCTCTGCGAAGGCTTCTTGGGCGTGCTCCCCACGCTGGAGCTCTGGGGGGAGCTCTTCCAGAGCAAGCTCGGCACTGTCACCGCCGGCATGCCCGCCCCCTGTGGAGCCTACATCGCCATGAGGAGGTCAGGCGATAACAATCCGTTCCCCTCCATCCCTCTAATCCAGTCGGTGAAGATCTGGCAGAAGTCGTGTTTTTATGTGAAGAATGCCGGCTCGCCCCCGTGAGGAGACCACGTCAATCTGTCGGCCTACGTAGCCGGCCCGCCGGCTGGGAGGCAGCCGTCGTGGAGTTATCGGTCCAAGTCCCTCTCGCCGGCTGGGAACGCCACCATCTCCCGGCTTCGAGTGATGATCCAGTCGGAGGGTCTGCGCGGAGCCGACTTGGTGGCCGCCTTCGTGGAGCGCCGGATCCTTCCTCTCCAAAGCCGGCCCCACATGATGTGCCAGATGAGCGGCCGCTTCGACCCAAGCTGGCTGAGCACGCGGGAAATGCCGCACGCGGAAGTGGCGCTCATGGTCAATTACATCGCCAACTGTAAGCTCGCCGGGAACTGGTGATACGGCAAGGCGCCGTACTCTCGCGCCAATCCTCCGCCTATGGTAAGCTTCTCTCTTCTATCTTCTTTTTGTTGTCAGCCGACTCCATGATGGCCGGCCTTTGATCAGCCGGCTCTTGCTTGCAGAATCCCCTTCTTCCGCCGCCGGCTGGGGTGGCAGGGATCGAGCGTCAGTACGCCCCCGATCGCATGGTGGATGATGTTGACGATCTGGACTTGGGGGCAGCCGCCATGGAGGAGGCCGTCGTGGGTGACAACATTGAGCCCGGAGGCACCGGGCTTTCCGCCAGCTTCGAGGACTGGCCGGACGACGCCAACGCCGAAGAAGTCCCTCGTCGCCAGCCGGCGCCCGACCGCCAAAACGTGGGCTTGTCTGCCGCGTCGGCTGCAGGCGGCGGCGCTCCGAAGCACCAGGCCGCGTCAACTCTCTTCGGCAATCGGCCAAAGAAGCCCAAAACCTCCGCCGCAGCGACGAAGTGAGACGAGGCGGCAGCGAAGGCGGCCCGCTTCCGGAAAGCGGTGAAGCAGCCCCAGGCGGTCTCGGCGTAAGCATCCAATCGCTTGTATGCTTTTTTTGCTGTGTTCTTCTGTTTGAATCATTCTTGCTGACTTTTCTCCGTTTTCTGAGCAGGGCGCCGCTTTCTCTGGAGCGGGGCCCAGGCGGCTCCGTCATCGGGCCGGCTGGAGGGTCTTCGGGCTCCCGCCGCGTGGATCCCTGCGCCGATCTCATGGAAGCCATAGAGCGGAACGCTCGTGAGGCGCGGGAGGAGAGGGAGGTGGCAGATCAGGAGGCAGCTCAGGCGGCAAAGGAGCGGGCCGAGGCGGCGGCCAGGACTCAGGCAGAGTGGGCGACTGCGGAGACAGAGGCGGAGGACTCGCGCGACCAACCCCCGCTGCTCGCCATCCCACTCCGATCCGTAGACCCGGACACCACATTGCCCCTGGCGGAGGAGATCATCCAGGACCCGCCGTTGGTGCAAAGGGAGGAGCTCTTCGAGGTTTTCGCGGGGAGGACGCCGCCGGCCGCGCCAGTCGGCGCGGGCCAAGGCGGCCAGTCGTCAACGGCGCCAATGGAGCCGGCCAGGGACGCGCCTGAAGTCGGAGCCGGCCTTGAAATACAGCCGGTGACGCGTCAGCGCGCAGGGGGAAGTGCCGCTCCGCCGGAGTCGCGCCAAGCCGCAGGCGCCAGCCAGTTGGCGGAGGCCTTGGAGGCGGCCAGCTCCGGTACGTCCGGGTGGACTCCTAGCGCGGGGACCGGCGAGCTGAGTGTGGCGGCCCAAGAGGTCCGGAGTCGGCTCCGAGCTCAGGCCGGCCTCCTGTAGCAATTCACGCAGGAGTTCCTATCGATGCGAGCCGCCATCCGGGTAAGTTTTTTGCTCTTGACCGCTCTGGTTCCTTGATTTCTTCCGTGGGGGCGCGTCAGCGCACCCACTGGGTGTAGTCCCCGAGATTCGGCTCGACTTCTGCGTAGTCGGGTCGGATCTTTCTTGGCGACCGTCTCATGTTTGCTTTCTATCTTAACTTCCAGGAATATCATAATTCCCGTGCTGCCGCCTTCAACTCCCAGGCTCAGGAGTTGGGTCGGAAGATCGAAGACCTGGCCAACAGCCGAAGTAAGTGTTTGTTTTTATCTGTTTCCTGTGGGGGCGCGTCAGCGCACCCACTGGGTGTAGTCCCCGAGATTCGAGCCGACTGCTGAGCAGTCGGGTCGGATCTTGCTTGACGATCTTTCCCTCATTGGTTTTTTCTTTTTGTCTTTTGCTCTTTGCAGGAGCCAACGCCGACTTGCGGAGAGAGCTTGGCAAGGCGCAGACCGCCCTTCGCACCAGGGATGCCGAGTACGCCACCTTGGGCCAGGAGCGCGACCGCCTGGCCAAGAAGCTGGCTGATCAGGAAGAAAGCCACAAGGCGGCCCTGCAGAAGGCGCAGGAGAGCGAGGCCGCCCTGAAGGCGGAGTTTGAGACCGAGGCGGCGAGCTGGGCTAAGACTCGTCAAGCACTGGATGCGGGCTTCGGCCGCATCGAAGACTTGATCAATGGTAAGCTGCTTTTCTCGCCCTTCTTTTGCCTGCTGGCCGCCTGGGGTCGTGGGCTGACTTGTGCTGCCGTCCATTTTCTTGTGCAGATTACTTTCCCGGCCACTCCACCCTTGCCTCCCAAGCCAACGAGGCTCATCGCGAGGCGCGCCATCAGGCGGGCGTCAACGTCGCGCTGGACGCCAATCGGACGCTGGAGGAGCAGCTCGTGGCCATCCAAGCACGGTTGCAGCCGGCTCATCGGATGCTTCGCCGGCTTCAACGTGCCGGGGCGCAGGTGCTGGCCGCCGTCTGGCCCGGCCAGACGATCCCCCGCACTCCAAGCCGGACCACCGACTGGCTGGAGGTCGCAGTTGGCCGTTTCGAAGCATGGAAGGCGTCGGCGGCCCGTCTCGGAGCCGGGCGGGCGTTGGAGTTCGTCCGCGCCTGGTACCCAGGGCTAAGCCTAGACCAGCTGCGTACTTGGAGGCTGGAAGCTGACGCGGAGCTGGAGGAAGTGCGGCCGGCCATCGCCCAGCGTGCCTCGACGATCGCCGACTGTACCGACATCAGTGTCTTCGCGCCTGAGCTCAATGATGACGGCGTTGCTCAGCCGGAGGACTGGTTCAGCCTGGACCCAGCGGTGGGCGAGGACTCGGCCGAGGAGATCGCCTCCAGCGATGAGGGCGAGGATGACGAGGACGAAGACGGCGAAGACGTCGAGCCTGCTAGTGAAACAACCGTCCAGCCTCCAGCTGATCGTGCCTCCAGCAACGAGGCGCGTGGAACCGCGCCCTCTACAGGAGGCGGTGATCAAGCCGAAGTTCACCAGCCGGCCGCCCCCTCAGCCGACGCAACCGTCTCCACCGACCAGCCCAGCTCGTCAACCGCTCCGCCAGCTTGACTTGCCGTCTTTATTTTTCCTGCTTGTCGTCTTTTGGAACAATCTTTTAAGCTTTTGCAATTCCACCCGCTGGGGGTGTATCAAACTATGTTGGATGTCGGCCTCTTAGAGGTCTTTTTATGTAAACATTATGGTGTGCATGTTTGGTTTCCATGCACGTACGCTTTTTATGCTTAGGCTTTTTCCTTTGCCGCCTTCCCACTTTGGGGAGGCAAGTACTCAAGCTTTCTTGGATTGAAGTGAAGTGAATGGAAACCGGCCGGCCGGCTACTCTGGTAGTCGGTCGGCGGCAGGCGGCAAACCGGCTCCTGTTATATTAGTCCGCTGGTCCCTAGCCATTTTTCGTGTGCGCACCCTTTCCTGCCTTTGACTCTTGCCAGCCGAACAGCCGGTTCTTCGAACTGCGGCTTTGACAAGAGCTAAGCCTGGGTGTCGGCACACTACTTGCCTGACCACGGGTAAGACTTCTAATATAACTTTAGTCGGTTAGTCCCCGGGCCGACTGGTCGAACCCGGTGCCGGACAGAATAAGTAAATGAAATGACAAGGTCATAAGCATGATATTGTTCATTCATAGATAAAAGATGGCAGTCCCCGAGTCCTCCTCGGGGGGCCTATTGTCTCGTACTTAATACAAAAGTTAACGTGATACATGTCGGGACCCCGATCCTAGGTCACACCGATCTAGCATGTAACACATCATATCACTTTGTGGCCTCACGCACGGTATTTCCACGGGTGCCACCTTACCTGGCCCGGGACCGTTTGCGCCTTTTGGCTCACGTATATGATAGCGTCGCTAGCATCCATATGACAAAGAACCCGGGCCGACATGGCTAGTCGTGAACCCAAAGCGGCACTAACCCATGGGGACAGGCATACATGAATCAACCTCGAGCATGTCGGTCAACCAGCGTGTGAATCTGGGCTGTAGCACTGGGCTAACAGGACTCCGGTAACCCGAGCTGTAGCAGGCTAGGCAGGACTCCGGATGTCACCGCGTGACATTTCCCCGAAGGGACAGACATAGGAACGAAGTGAAACACATGCCGGCCAGTCAAGTGTCCTGAGCAGTAGTGCTAGGCTAGCAGGACTCCGGTGATCCGGGCTGTAGCGGACTACTATCGCTCAGAAGCACTAGACTGCATTTCCCCATATGATAGGCTGCCAAGGATAAACAACTAGATAGTCGGATCCCACACATACCAAGCATTTCAATCATACACACAATATGCTCGATATGTGTGAATACAACATGGCATCACAACATAACTCTACAACTCAAGTATTAATTCATTAGGCTCCGAGGAGCGAGATATTACAAACATGGGTCTCATGACCCAACAATCATAGCATACAATGCAAAGCACATGTGGAAGCTTAACATGTCTGAGTACAGACATCTATAAATGAAAAAGGCTAAGAAGCCTGACTATCTACCAGATCCTGTCGAGGGCACAAGATCGTAGCTGAGGTATCGAGCTAAACGTCGAAGTCCACGCGGAACTACTAGCGAGACTGAAGTCTCTCTGCAAAACATAAATTAAGCAAACGTGAGTACAAAGGTACTCAGCAAGTCTTACATCAGAACTAACTACATATGCAACGGTATCAACAAGGGGGGGGGGGTGGTGGTGGAGTTTAACTGCAGCAAGCCAGCTTTGACTCAGTGGCTAACCTGGACTACGATTGCAAGCAACTCTTTTGAGGTGGCGCACACGAGTCCACATATTCACCATTCAATACACCACTATGGATCCGCTCTCGTCTCCCTACGAGAAGGCCATCCATAGTACTCACACTTATCTTGCGAGTTTTAGAGTATCCACTTTCACTTGTCTATGAACTATGCAAGGGGTCCAAGTTTCCATATCCGAGGAATCCGGCTATTCGAATAGATAATGATAACCCTGCAGGGGTGTACTTCTTCACACACACTCTCACCACTTATAGCCCTGTACACGTCATGTACCTCGGCAACCTTCAAGTGGAAACCGGGCGAGGGTGTCGGCCACGGCCTACCTAAACACTTAAGTCTCTAGTCCAGGTTTATCGCCTATTCGGGTTCCATCCGCGAGGAGATCCGGTCGGAGTTTCGCTCACATCCCCAAACGATGTGTGCAGGGTTCCTGAGACACCAAACGGGCGCCCGGTACACCATGCCACAGTGTATCTACCGCTACATAGCCCACCCCTAGGGTCAGCGCTACGCACGGCCGCCAACACATATCCTACAAACACCAGAAACTAGTTGCAACTCCTGGACAGAGTACTAGGGTGATTAAGAAGCCGAGAGGGGCCATTGGTTTCGGGCCCAATGCGTGGTAGTAACTGTTCATGGATCACAGACACAGAACTCAGTTCCTGAGGACGGCTGCAATGAGACAACCCACCATGTACTCCTACATGGCCTCTCACCGCTACCTTTACCAAATCGTGTTCACACACTTAGCTCACACACAGTAGGACATGTTCACACATCTCCGATCCATCCCCGATGAATCGGAACTGACTCAACTCTAAGCGGTAGCAGGCATGACAAACAAGCATGAATGAGTAGGCACATCAGGGCTCTCCTACTCATGCTAGTGGGTTTCATCTATTTACTGTGGCAATGACAGGTCATGCAGAGGATAAGGGGTTCAACTACCGCAACAAGTAACAGATGAATCGTTGTTGTCCTAATGCAGTAAAAGAGAGCTGGAGCGAGAGAGGGGGATTGTATCGGAATGAACAAGGGGGTTTTGCTTGCCTGGCACTTCTGAAGATATCATTGGGTCTTCATCAGTGTCAACGATCACATCATCGGTACAACGTCTATCGAGAGGGGACAAATACCGGCAACAGGAGAAAGAAACACAATCAATGCAATGCACAATATGATGCATGATCATGACATGTCAATATGCTGTGGTTTGAGCTAATGCAACTAGCTATGATTTAAATGAAGTTGGTTTGAGTACAAGATTCAAATTCCAACCCCATATATGATTATTTAAATGCCCTTTATTTGTTTTGTCCAAAACAGAGGACAAACATTGTTCAAACATGCATGAAAATGGTACAGATGGATTCCTTGAATTTTTCTGATAATTTTACATATATAATTTATCTCATTTGGAGTTACGGTTGAATTTCTATGATTTTTCAAAGTTTTGGATATTTTCTGAAATAAATAAATCATTTAAGATTTATTTAAATTCCAGAAAAAGGATTACTGCGTCAGCTTGACGTCATGATGATGTCAGCAAGTCAACAGGGTGCGTCCGGGTCAAACCTGACCAGTGGGACCCACTGGTCAGTGACTAATTAACTAACTAAAGTTAATTAGAGCCTGGGCCCGCATGTCAGTGTCTATTTAATGTAACTAAGTTAATTTGGACTAACTAAATCTAACACTAATTAAAAAGGGGCCTGGCCCACACGTCAGTCAGTCAGGGGGGGTCAAATCCCTGGTCAACGGTTCAAATCCGCCGGAGTTGGTCCCCGGCTCGACGCCGGCGAAGCCCGAGACGGCGGAGGGCTTCGGGAATCACCCACGGTCGATGGTTTGGCGCGCCGAAGCCACCAGGAGGTAGCCCACACTCTTCCGCATCCAGAGGAGCAGGTAGGAGGCGGCGGGAACGCCATAGCTCGCCGGAGCAGAGCTCGTGGCGGCGGCCGGAGCTCGGGTGATGGTGGATTCGTTGCTACGGTGCACTAGAGGGGAGACCGAAGGGTGCTGCGGGCTCCTGGGAGTGCAGCGAACCTGGTGACACGCTCAGGTGCAAGCTGGGGTGGCCCTGGCCACGGTGGTGGGAAACTACGACGGCGGTGAGCTCTCGGGTCCGGCGGGCTGCTAGCTAGGGAACGAAATCGATTGCACGGAGTGAGGGGAGAGGAAGAGGAGCTCACGAGGAGTCGGATGAGACGCTAGGTGGGCTCGGGGACGGCTTGGTGACGATGGAACGGCGGCGGCGATCTCCGGGCAGAGGCGGCGGGGACGAGCTTGATGGCGACACTTCCGGGCATCCGGGCTTGCTTCCGTCGTCGAGGAGATGTAGTTGACGATGGCGGAGCTCCCGGAGACGGAGAGGGGTCGAGGGGTGGCTGGTGGACGCCGTGGCGGCGTGCGGCGGCGATGGGCGCGCTCGGTGGTGGGGAAGAGAGCAAGACAGGGGAGGGGAGAGTGCTCGAGGGGGAGAGAGGAGAGGTGCAGGCGGTCGAGGGGAAGTGCGTGGCGCTCGGGGACGATTCCAGCAGCGGCAAGCAAGCAGGAGGTGGCCGGACGTGTGCTCGCGCGCGCCGGCCACGCGCTCGTCCTCCTGGCGAGGGGGAAGACGACAGGGAGGAGCCCTGGTGGGCTGGGCCGTCCAGCTACAGTGCTGGGCCGGTTGGTGGCACCAGGTAAGTGGCCCAGTGGCCTACTCTCTCTCCTGTTTTTTTCTAATTTAATTCTGTTTTCTAATTTGCAGTTTTGTTTTGAATTTGGTTTTGAAGCCAAATCAATTTTGTTGCTTCTGGAAATATTTTTAGAAGCTAAAGGAATTAAACCAAAGCTCCACAAAAATATTTCAGAATTATTGGACCTATATTTATTTAATAGTAAATATAAATCCAATTCAAATAGCTATTGATTTAATTCAAATGCCCAGAATAAATATTTCTGTGAATCCAAAAATATTGGTTTGAATTTTTCCTCTTGCCAATATTTTTAGAGAAAACAGGAACATTTTCTTGGACTTATTTGAAGAAATTTTATCTTGATCATTTTTAAAGGGATTCTGAGGCTTGAAAATTCCTCAATTCAAATTTCATTTGAATTTAAACATGATGCAACCACCAAGCTAGACCAAGGCCAAAGTAGGGCTAGGGATGTGACAGCTCACCCCCACTAAACAAGAATCTCGGCCCGAGATTCAAGACATGAGGTAAGAAGGAAGGGGGGTTCACAAGACTATTGCAGTCTTCTCGATCCAACTGCCCTTCCCGAGGATGTTGATTCATTTCGTCATCTTGATCTTGAGGTCTTTGCTTTCGGGATCTTCATCCAGCATGATGATGGCAGAAAGAAATTCTACAGAAATCGATCTCCTCGGAGATCGAGCACTCAAGATCAACTCATGGAGTGAGATATAAAACATCTCTTGAGCTGAGACACGAAACACACAACAGGGGTGATGGGAAGAAGCGGATGATAAAGGTTCAAATTTGGTAGGCAACAATTCCATGCCTAACTAGATGGTGAGGGTGTTTCAAAGTAGCGAGAAGTTATGTTGCCCATAATACCATAACGAGACATCTTAAGGAAAGTGACTCGCAGCAATATTCCCTTAAGTGGCAAAAAGAATTACTTTTGATTCGGAGATCGTTGGAACTCTTCATACCAGCTTAAGGCAATTTACAGTTGATCGTTTGAGATAGGTTGAAGGGATGGCATACTTGGACTAGGATGGATGATGTGGACTACCTTGTTGAAGACAACGCAATGGATGATTTTTGCTTATCATCGGAAATGGATGGGACCTATGGTAAGTCCACTTTTGAAGATGACCATGAACAATAGCTACTAAGGTGTAAGCTGGGAACAAAATGCAAATGTTGGGAATGATTCTAGTAACTGGGGAGAAGGTTCACCGGCAAAGGTGATTCCACCAATTGGATGGCTATCGAACAACTAAGAGAACGGAGGCACATTCCAGTTAACGACAACATCAGAACCTAGTGCCTGAGCGTGCTCCCAAGAACTTGAGCATTTCCATACTCATCAAGGTCTTACCAACATCCATGTCAAGGATCCTGGCAACTCAACATACCACCATGATGAATGGTGATGGATGATGCAGATGCAAAGGAAGATAACACTTTCTCAGATTTCACCTTAGCGAAGCCAAGGAAACAAAATCTGGATGATCGATCAAGAGACATTTAGCACTCCGCTTCTAATGTTCTCCTTGATGTACTGGTTACCACGGTCATGCTTTAAGCATCGGCATAGCCACCAAGTAGTGGTCGGACTTCGGAATACAATGGATCCATAAGGAACAACTTCTGGAGTAAATCCTACGAAATCCTCATGGGAAGGTGGCCAACTTTCTTCAATCAAGATACTACAATAATAGGTCTTCCGGCTGGATGTGTTGGCCATGACATCCACTTTACCGTTTATCGAGAGACCAATATTATAGTTCTTGGAAAGTGCTCCAACCATCATATCTGCCTGAGATTCAGATCTAGTTGGGGACAGGATATTCCAGACTCATCAAGTCTAGAAAGGAAAATGAAGGTTTGCAACACAAATCGACGAGATGACATTGCGAAATTCTCGGGGGAATGAACTACGCTAGTAAGCTCCAAAACATGAGCCGGTCCTGCTACAAGCATGTGAACACGTTGTCCTAGACAAGCATGGTCACCTGGTAGTCTTAAAATGAAACACTACCGAGTTCAGGGGGAACCATCAACGAGGATATCGAAGTCCTTGCGTAGGTCTAACCCTTAAGAAGAAACTTCTTCTCCTTGAACAAATCAATCAGTGGCTTGGTGTGCTAGGGATACGTATAGAATGTAGATGATCAGTCTATCAGACCATAGAATACTTCGCACATGCATGACTGACTTGGGATGATTCCAGAGGAAGCAGAAACAAACTTTCTCGGATTCACGACGGCAACTTACATCAGATGCACATGAATTAGAGGAAGTCACATCTTTCAACCGGACATATGCTTCATGATCGGGACATGAGGGCAATGCCTATAAAGTTTCCAACACTAGCTGGATGTTCAATACAATCATGGAGGAGACAAAATGCCGCTGATGGGCTCAACAACAACTCATCGTAATTTCCATATCACTGGACTTCCACCACTATGTGAACAATGTGATAGTATTGGTCAGACCAAAGATATAATGGTGTATACTCGAGGGACAACCGCAAGTAAGACAACATTACGAACATCATTGGTTCTGATTTGATTTGACGATAACCCACACTCAAATCAAGGTTTGGACAAGATAATAGATACAACAACTGATCACGGGGACCAATTGGTGAAGATATCATCTTTCTTCAACACACACACACACACAAGGATATCCCTTAGGGATGAGCTAAGTCGGACAAGTTTTCATCTTCCAACTCTCCAAGTTGTTGTTAAGCTTAACCAACTAGCTCAGGGGTATCCAACACAGATTCTTGGGGAAAAGTGGTTTATTGAAAAACCATCTTGATCACGAACTCAACATAACGGTCAGGCAACAACCTGGTAACACTTCCGAGAAGATATTCGGAAAATCACAAACCACCGGTATGTTACTAAGCTCGAGAACAACCTTGCTTTTCAGGGCAAGATGATATGATCAAAGAGTGAGGGATTGGCACAATCTTAACCCATTGATCGAAGTGTGCACCAGAAATATGGACTGGGTAGCACGATCAGTCTTAGAATGATAATTCAATAACCAACACGCTAAGAATGAGAATATTGTCCATTAACTACCAAGCAACGGGGTTGCTAGGAGTATTGATTTCACACACCACGATTCACTTGTCGTCATTCCGGTTGCAACAACACGGGAACCAAGGAATGAACAATGATGGTAAGAAGTATCACTGCGTCAAGAATTCATGAGAGATGTGCAATTCTCACGACGCTCTTGACTTAAAGTGGGTAATACTTTAGGGTAGAACAGAACCAAAAGCTGGGTTGCATTTTGATCTGTGGAATACAACCACTTTGACCCGATCCCAGAAATGGATGAGGTACTGGAGTTTGTTTCTCCTAGTCATTCCAAAATAGAACGGCTCGACGGACCACAAGAATAAAAGGCACCGATGAACACAAATGCACAACTATTCCTGACTATCAATTGATAGACGAAGGTCAGAAAACAACTAAAGAGGGACAACTCAAGGAACATATAACTTTCTGAGTTGTGGAGGCATAGATTAGTATGTCGAGCAAAGCTCAACATATTTCTTCCAGATAACCCACGCAGAAAGGTAGAACTGGCAGAGCCACAATATAGAATGGAGAACTCATCAAGAGCACTCTGTCGTGACCTTTTGGTTCAAAGAACTCCTGCCAAGAATGGTTCATGATAATTGGAAGAAGGATGTACCACGAACCTCGAGGACTATTGCAAAGGTTACTAATATCCTAAAGGAACGAGCAAACACTATCAACATGAAGTAAGTAGGGTGAATCTCGGGTTCAAAACCCAGGAATAGAATGCCTACTAACTAAATGGCATCACGGGATGCTTTGGAGAATAATGGCCAGAATCACACACTGGGAACACAAAACATGGCTAGATTACTAGGTGGCACTCTAAGACATCTATGGTCATAATAATAATTCCAAAATATATGTTGAGGCAAAAGAATACCCCAACTGACAAGTAGTGTGATTAATCTAGCCCAAATGGACATCAAGAACAGGGGAAAGGGTTTGCAAATGCATCAGACTATTTAGAAACCTGGGATGACTCGGACAGCATAACGGCTATAAGTGCTCAAAATGATTTGAGACATCCTGCAAAATGGTGGCATACCCACGCAGAAGCACAATATCAAGGTTCGAGACCAACTATGAACACACAGAAGTAGTAGAAACTGAACTGGTCTTAAATCCAACAATCTTAGGCAACTACGGTTTAGTAACACGTCATCCTGATAGATAGGTGAGAAGGCCTAATTCTTAATCCCCGTAGAAAAAAGAAGAGGTTGACTCAGATCAGAAGGGCATGAGAATAAGGAGTAAAAAGAGCCTTACATTCCCTTCCACAATCAATTCCCTTACATAACTAAAGCATATCTAGACTCAACTTCGACCAGTTTGGCTTGGTAAACCTACAGGCAGTCAGGCTCTGATACCAACGCTGTCGGGACCCCGATCCTAGGTCACACCGATCTAGCATGTAACACATCATATCACTTTGTGGCCTCACACACGGTATTTCCACGGGTGCCACCTTACCTGGCCCGGGACCGTTTGCGCCTTTTGGCTCACGTATATGATAGCGTCGCTAGCATCCATATGACAAAGAACCCGGGCCGACATGGCTAGTCGTGAACCCAAAGCGGCACTAACCCATGGGGACAGGCATACATGAATCAACCTCGAGCATGTCGGTCAACCAGTGTGTGAATTCGGGCTGTAGCACTGGGCTAACAGGACTCCGGTAACCCGGGCTGTAGCAGGCTAGGCAGGACTCCGGATGTCACCGTGTGACATTTCCCCGAAGGGACAGACATAGGAACAAAGTGAAACACATGCCGGCCAGTCAAGTGTCCTGAGCAGTAGTGCTGGGCTAGCAGGACTCCGGTGATCCGGGCTGTAGCGGACTACTATCGCTCAGAAGCACTAGACTACATTTCCCCATATGATAGGCTGCCAAGTATAAACAACTAGATAGTCGGATCCCACACATACCAAGCATTTCAATCATACACACAATATGCTCGATATGTGTGAATACAACATGGCATCACAACATAACTCTACAACTCAAGTATTAATTCATTAGGCTCCGAGGAGCGAGATATTACAAACATGGGTCTCATGACCCAACAATCATAGCATACAATGCAAAGCACATGCGGAAGCTTAACATGTCTGAGTACAGACATCTATAAATGAAAAAGGCTAAGAAGCCTGACTATCTACCAGATCCTGTCGAGGGCACAAGATCGTAGCTGAGGTATCAAGCTAAACGTCGAAGTCCACGCGGAACTACTAGCGAGACTGAAGTCTCTCTGCAAAACATAAATTAAGCAAACGTGAGTACAAAGGTACTCAGCAAGTCTTACATCAGAACTAACTACATATGCAACGGTATCAACAAGGGGGGTGGGTGGTGGAGTTTAACTGCAGCAAGCCAGCTTTGACTCAGTGGCTAACCTGGACTACGATTGCAAGCAACTCTTTTGAGGTGGCGCACACGAGTCCACATATTCACCATTCAATACACCACTATGGATCCGCTCTCGTCTCCCTACGAGAAGGCCATCCATAGTACTCACACTTATCTTGCGAGTTTTAGAGTATCCACTTTCACTTGTCTATGAACTATGCAAGGGGTCCAAGTTTCCATATCCGAGGAATCCGGCTATTCGAATAGATAATGATAACCCTGCAGGGGTGTACTTCTTCACACACGCTCTCACCACTTATAGCCCTGTACACGTCATGTACCTCGGCAACCTTCAAGCGGAAACCGGGCGAGGGTGTCGGCCACGGCCTACCTAAACACTTAAGTCTCTAGTCCAGGTTTATCGCCTATTCGGGTTCCATCCGCGAGGAGATCCGGCCAGAGTTTCGCTCACAGCCCCAAATGATGTGTGCAGGGTTCCCGAGACACAAAACGGGCGCCCGGTACACCGTGCCATAGTGTATCTACCGCAACATAGCCCACCCCTAGGGTCAGCGCTACGCACGGCCGCCAACACATACCTTGTGCAGCGCAGAAACGTGCCAAGGCTCGTTTGGCAAAATCTGTGCCATTGTCGGTGATGATGCTGTGTGGCATGCCGTACCGAGTTGTTATGTCTGCGATGAATGTCACGACAGTCGGCCCATTCAACTTCTTGATCGGCTTTGCCTCGATCCACTTGGTGAATTTATCTATGGCGACGAGCAAATGTGTCATGCCGCCGCGTGCCTTCTTGAATGGGCCCACCATGTCTAATCCCCAAACGGCAAAGGGCCAAGTGATGGGGATGGTCTTGAGTGCCGAAGCCGGCATGTGTTGCTTGGAGCTGAAAAGTTGGCAGCCTTTGCAATGCTTAACTAATTCTTTAGCGTCATCCAAAGCAGTCGGCCAGAAGAAACCGTGGCGGAAAGCTTTGGCGACAAGTGATCTTGAGGCGGCATGGTGGCCACATTCTCCTTGGTGTATATCTCTGAGGATTGCAATGCCCTTCTCTTGCTCGATGCACCATTGGAGGACTCCAGCGACACTGCGCTTGACCAGCTCTCTGTTGACGATCGTGTATGCTCCGGCTCAACGTTGGTCTTGTCTCGCTTCTATTTCGTCAGCCGGCAGATCTCGGTTTACTAGGAAGTTGAGGATGGATTGAGCCCATGACGGGGCTGCGACTTCCCCTACCGCCAATGTGGCTACTGCCACCAGGGTGGGCGGGTTGGGTGATGAAGTGCTGGAGTCGGCCGCCGACTGCTGCGTTGATGTAGTCCCCGGGCCGGCTACCGCAGTCCCCGGGCCGGGTGCGGCAGTCCCCGGGCCGGCTATTGCAGTCCCCGGGCTGAGTACTGAAGTCCCCGGGTCGCCTGCTTGATTCTTCGAGCCGGACCCGGCCCCGTCGGGGTTGGGCGGCACGAAGATGGAGTCGTACTCTGGAGACGGCTTGATGGACGGCTTGAGGAGGCGTTGAAGAGCGACGCCGGTTGGTATTGCTTGCCGAGTGGAGCCTATTCGGGCCAGGGCATCGGCTAGCTCGTTGTCGGCTCGCGGCACGTGGAGGAACTCTCATCCTTCAAAGTATCCACTGATTTGCTGCACCAGGAAGCGGTAGCTTGCCATGTTTGCGTCCTTGGCGTCCCAGTCGCCGGATGATTGTTGAACCACCAAATCCGAGTCGCCATAACCTAGGATCCGGTGGATGCCGAGTTCCTTGGCAAGCCGGAGCCCATGTATGAGCGCCTCGTATTCGGCTACATTGTTGGAGGCGGCCAAGTGGATCTGCAGTGTGTATCTAAGCTTGTCGCCCTTGGGAGAGGTAAGGATTACGCCGGCTCCCAAGCCGGTGCGCATCTTGGACCCGTCGAAGTGTATGCGCCAATGGGTGGAGTCAGGAGCCGGCGGCAGGTACTGGGTCTCGGCCCAGTCGACGAGGAAGTCGGCCAATGCTTGGGACTTGATGGCGGTGCGGGGCTGGTAAAAGATTGTGTCAGGGGCCAGCTCGATGGCCCACTTCGCCACCCGGCCGGATGCATCCCGGCTGCCTATGATCTCGGCCAGCGGGGCAGTGCATACGACCGTGATGGTATGCTCTTGAAAGCAGGGCTTCAGCTTCTTGGCGGTGAAGTACACGCCGTAGCACATCTTCTGGTAGTGCGGGTAGTTCTGTTTTGAGGCGGACAACACCTCGCTCAAGTAATACACCGGCCTCTGGACCGGCTGGGCTCGGCCTTCTTCTGGGCGTTGGACCACGATGACGGTGCTGACCACCCGGCTAGTTGCGGCAATGTAAAGGAGCATGGGCTCTTTCTTAGTCGGCGCCGCCAGGACAGGCGGCGTGGCCAGCATCTTCTTCAACTCGTGAAAGGCTTGATCGGCTTGGTTGTTCCACTTGAAGTGAGTGCTCTTCTTCATGAGGCGGTAGAGAGGGAGGGCTTTCTCTCCGAGCCGGCTGATGAAGCCGTTTAAAGAGGCCAAGCACCCGGTGAACTTCTGGATTTCTCGAAGCTTGGTGGGGATCGCCATTCTCTCGATGGCCTTGATCTTCACCGGGTTGCACTCGATGCCGCGTTCGGAGACCAAGAAGCCTAGGAGCTAGCCGGCTGGCACTCCAAACACGCATTTCTCGGGGTTGAGCTTGATTCGGAACCGGCGCAGGTTCTCGAACGTTTCTTTCAGGTCCTCCAGCAGGGTGCCGCGCTTCTCCGTCTTCACCACGATATCGTCCACGTAGACGTGAACGTTTTTGCCGAGCTGCGTGAGTAGGCACTTCTGCATGCAACGCTGAAAATTGGCACCGGCATTCCTCAAGCCGAATGTCATGGTTAGGTAGCAGAAGCCTCCAAATGGCGTGATGAAGGCGGTCTTCAGGCGGTCATCCGGGTTCAGTTTTATCTGGTGGTATCCCGAATAAGCATCCAAAAAACTCAGCAGCTCGCATCTGGCTGTGGAGTCTATCACTTGGTCGATTCTTGGCAGGGTGAAGGGATCTTTGGGGCAGGCTTTGTTGAGGCTTGTGTAGTCTATACACATGCGCCACTTGTTATTCTTCTTCAGCACGAGAACCGGGTTGGCAAGCCACTCTGGGAAGAAAACTTCCATGATGAAGCCAGCTGCCAGAAGCCGGGCTATCTCCTCCCCTACAATCCTTCTCTTCTCCTCTGACAGTCGGCGGAGAGGCTGCTTGACTGGTTTTGCGTCTTCTCGCACGTGTAGCTTGTGCTCGGCGAAATCCTTCGGAACACCCGGCATGTCCTTGGGGGACCATGCAAAGATATCCCGATTCTCACGGAGGAAATCGGCGAGCTCGCCTTCCTATTTGCTGTTCAGGCTTGCCCCAATGACGGCAAACCTCTCGGGGTGCTCGGGGCAAGAGGTATCTTCTTGGTTTCCTTGGCCGGCTGGAAAGATCCTTGGGCATCATGCTCCTTGGAGTCGGTGGGCTGGCTCAGCTGCTTGCTGGCCAGGGCCACGACCCGGTCCAGCGTCTTCTTTTCTTCGGCAATCACAAGGGACTCAGCCAGTCGGCTGCTGGCCGCAGCGCACTCGGGAGACTTCTTGTAATCGCCGGCTATGGTTATGATGCCCTTGGAGCTTGGTATCTTCATCTTGAGGTATGCGTAGTGGGGGACTGCCATGAACTTGGCCAAGGCCGGTTGGCCAAGCAATGCATGGTAAGGGCTCTCCAGGTCCACCACTTCGAACCAGATCGCTTCCCGGCGGAAATGCTCCTTGTCCCCAAAGAGTACGTCGATCTTGATCTTGCCAATGGGGGCGCAGGACAAGCCGGGCACGATGCCGTGAAACACTGTCCGAGTCGGCACAAGTTGCTTCGTCTTGACACTTAACTTCTCCAGGGTGTCGCGGTACAGGATGTTGATGCTGCTTCCGCCATCTATCAGCATGCGGGAGAAGCGGGCAGCGCGTTTGTCCGTCGCGAGGGTGGCCTCCAGGACCAAAGCATAGGAGCCGGGAGACGGCATCACCTCTGGGTGGTCGGCCCGGCTCCAGCTGATGGGTATCTCTGACCAATGCATGTGTCCGGCTAGTTAGCAGTGACCACACTGACTTCCTGATGCTCTCGGCGCTTGCTGCGCCGGTCTTCGGGCTGGCTCGTAAAGATGACATAGGATGCTTGCTCGTCGGGGAACTCGTCCTGCACGGCGCCGACTGCGGGCCGGGCGGCCTGAGGCGGCGGAGCCGGAGGCGGCGGACCGGCAGGAGGAGTCGGCGTGAGCCCTTCGCCCTTGGAGATTCGGGCGAGCCAGTTGCACTTTTGAGTTGTGTGGTTGGACGGCTTCGCGCCGCTATGGAACTTGCACGGGGCGTCAAGAGCTTGCTCGTAGGAGAAAGCCGGCTGCCAAGCCGGCCGGCCGCCCTTGGGCTTCTTGGGAGCGGGCCGCCCTTCAGGCAGCGTGTCTTCGACCGTGGCCACCTACCGGTTAATGGGAGGCGGCGCAGGGCCTTTACGCTTCTGGTCGTTCGGGTGCTGGCGTCGGCCGGGATCTCCTGCCGGCGTCTTGGGCGCCGGGTTAAGAACTTTCCCTGACGCGTCCACCCAGAGCTCGGTCTTCATCGAAGAATCGGCGATGGCGTATCTGTCGGCGATGTTCAGAAGCTCGTCAAGGGTAGTCGGCTTGTCGCAGAGAACCTTGTGCTTGAGTAGGGTGCCTTGTCGGCACCCGGCAGTGAAGTATTCGATGGCCTGCACCTCGTGCACCCCTTCACAAGAGTTGCGAAGTTCGGCCCAACGCGTGAGGTAGTCACGGGTGGACTCGGCTGGGCCCTGTACGCACAGGGAGAGCTGCCTGGGCTTGGGAGCCCGCTTGTAGGTGCTGGTGAAGTTGCGAATGAAGGCCTCGGTGAAATCCACCCAGCTGTTGATGCTGAGAGGCTTGAGGCTGTTAAGCCAAGTCCGTGCCATGCCTTGCAGCATGAGGGGCACGTACTTTACGGCAACCCGCCGGTTGCCGTTGGCTATGCTGACTGCCGTGGAGTAGTCGATCAGCCAGTCTTCCGGCTTCACAGAGCCGTTGTACTTGGGCGTGTCTCTTGGGAGCGAGAACACTTTGGGGAAGGGCTCGTCGCGGATGCGGGGGCCGAAACAGGGCGGGCCGACATCGTCTTCTTCTTCCAGCGCCAAGGATCTGGCCAGGCGGCCGATCCGATGGCGGGCGTCGTTCTCGCCGACTCCTTCATGGTGACCTAGTCGGCCACTGAGAGTCGGATGCGCCACTGGCGGTGGGGTGGGGTATCTTTCTCCATGAGCCCGAGGCGGAGGCGGGCTGCCCCGCCATTCCCTGGCTCGGGGACGGCCATCCGCGTCGCGCTCGATGGAGATTCGTGTCCGGCTTCGGCTGGAAGCCGTCTCTTTCTCGCGCCGCGTGCGGGCGTTACTCTTAGTCGGTGTCCGGGACATCGCGCCGTGATCCCGACGCGGGGGTGGGCTTCCCGCGCGGGCGTCGGCCTCGTGCCGCTCAGCGGCCGCGTCAATCAGTTTCTGTATGCGTCGGGTCATGTGGGGGAGGTTTTCGGCCTCCAAGCCGTCCAACTCGTCCACGGCCGCCTGGGCGGCGCGCAGGTTCTCGAGCGGAGTGGCATAGACCGGGCGGTCGACTCCCAGCGTGTCGGTGATGACGGTGCCGCATTGCCTGACAGCACCATCCCGGCTTGGGCCAGCCGGGGCCGGCATGCCGAAGGCGGCGCGGTCAGCTTCGGGCTGGTAAGCCTCAGTGAGGCATCTCACGGAAGCCAGCCTCCGGCCCTCCGCGAGGAGGGCGAGACGGCGTGCCTCCAGTGCTTCGTCGTCGGCATCAGCCGGGAGGGGGACGGACAAGTCGTGGGCCGCCGCGCGCGGGGCGTCGTGGGCGCTCTCGTCGGCCGGATCGCCATGGCCGACAACCATCACCTCAGTGGTGACAGTATCGCGATCGTCGGTGCGGGGGAGCGGGTCGTTGTAGATCGTGACGTTGGTGGGGAAGGTGTCGTAGGAGGCCGTGTCGGAGTCGACAGAGTCGACAAGCATCGGGTCGGTGGAGCCAACCGACTCCAGATCCGCAGCAGGCTTGCTGGAGACATGGAGTTGGCCAAGGAGGTTGGCGAGGTGGTCGGTGCCCGCATCGGAGTCAAGCTCGTCGGAGATGCGGGCCTCGTCGAGGAGATCGGCAAGGCTGCTTGCCGTGCAGATGCTGGCGACGCCTTGCAGCGCGTCGTGGCAAGCGCCATCGGGCGGGCCGGGCTGGCTACGCTCGCTAGGGAGGAAGAGGGTTCCCGTCCAGAACAGGTCTCCGGACGACGGTGCACCTGGCCCCACGGTGGGCGCCAAATGTTGGGTGGTAGGTGCGACATATGCCAACGGGTGGCTTATCATTGTGGGAGCCAATAAGACATCGCCGGTGCCTGGAAACGGGATGAGGCGAAGACAACCTCGCCGACGTACTTTACCCAGCTTCAGGGCTCTCCGTGGAGATAACACCCCTACTGCTGCTCTGCGGGGTCTCCGCATGATCACTAGATGAACAAGAAGCTACACAATGCTCCTTGAGCTGTTTTGGTGGAAGGAGGAAGAAGGGCACGGCTAGCCTGCTTCCTTTCCTTGTATGGTGTCTAAGACTAGCTTGGGGGTCGAACCCTTTGCATGGGTGCACCGGGTGGTTTATATAGGCCTACCCCCCGGGGGTACAATGGTAATCCGGCTGGGCGCGGGGCCCAGCTGTCTATGACTATGCTCGCCGGCTTCTGCGCCGGCTGCTGGGGCCCGCCGACTGGTGGGTCCCGCCGGCTGCCGGCACCCTGGTCGACAAGCAGGCCCCACTGTCCAGGGCCTAGTCGGTGGCTGGTTACTATTGCTCTGTGCTGATGACGCGGGCTTGGTCGGGGTAAGCGTGGCTACAGTACCGCCGCCCTGGGGGGCGATTACTGTAGCCCCGCCCTGTCTTGTCTCCTTAATGGGCGTCTCCTTCGAGGAGGATGGCAGGCCGGCTATGGGGGGCCGACTCTCCATCGGGCCAACTTGGGAGGAGGTGCGGCCGCCTTCGGTATCTCTCTGCCCGAAGGGGCCCACTGCCTCGGGGGCCACGCTGGTGGCCCGTCGTGGACGGCGTCAAGGCCGCCGTGGCAACAGTGCCGCGCCGGACGGGTCGTGGCCACCCGTACGGCGCACTGTGCTGGGCGTGCTCCGGGTTTTGGGGGTGGCAGGCTTTACTGTAGCCACGCCTCGCTTCATCATTGCTGGGTGGACGCGAACTTCGCGGGTACGATCTTGACTGCTTTATGGGAGTCGGCCTCTTGGAGTCGGCCTACTTGTTGCTGACTTCTCGAAGTCGGCCCTCCCACGGCCTCCTTCATGAGGGCTAAAGGCAGGCCGCCCCCCGAAGCCGGCCTAGAAGATAGCCGGCAGGGGGAAGGCGGCCCCAGGTCTTGAGTTCTTTTGAGAGCCGGACGGGCTCGTAATTTTTTCAGAAGGGCCAAGGGAAGTCGGCTAGGCTACCCATGGCTATTTACCCGGACATAATCTAATTGACATTTCATATTAAGCACACAATATATTTCATTTGCATAATTGAAATACATCAGAGTACAACATCATATAGCTTCAGCACTCAGCTACCCTGTCGGTGTCAAAACTGGCGGATCTCGGGTAGGGGGTCCCGAACTGTGCGTCTAAGGCGGATGGTAACAGGAGGCAGGGGACACGATGTTTACCCAGGTTCGGGCCCTCTTGATGGAGGTAATACTCTACGTCCTGCTTGATTGTTCTTGATGATATGAGTATTACAATAGTTGATCTACCACGAGATCAGAGAGGCTAAACCCTAGAAGCTAGCCTATGGTATGATTCTATGTTGTTCTACGGACTAAAACCCTCCGGTTTATATTGACACCGGAGGGGGCTAGGGTTACACAAGGTCGGTTACAAAGGAGGAGATATACATATCCGTATTGCCTAGCTTGCCTTCCACGCCAAGTAGAGTCCCATCCGGACACGGGACGAAGTCTTCAATCTCGTATCTTCATAGTCAAACAGTTCGGCCAAAAGATATAGTCCGGCTGTCCGGAGACCCCCTAATCCAGGACTCCCTCAATAGCCACTGAACCAGGCTTCAACGACGATGAGTCCGGCGTGCAGTGTTGTCTTCGGCATTGCAAGGTGGGTTCCTCCTCCGAATACACCATGGAAGAGTTTGAATGCAAGGATAGTGTCCGACCCTGCAAAATAAGTTCCACATACCATCATAGAGAGAATAATATTTCCACAAATCTAATCTGCTGACATGTTTTGACAGCATGACATCACACCATGGCCCGGTTATTATTCGAACCGTTTTTCTCAACCAGCTCCGCACATATCGCGAGGCGGTTTTCTTGATACGTCTTGTCAAAGCAGATATCGTGTTCCCCTTATCACGGGATTCTCATCAATACGGACATGGGTAACCCAACCGCTCCATCAATTATGGCGCCTGGGGAATAAGCGGCTTTGCCCGTCAAGTGGGGAGACACTTCACCTCCTCCGCCCTTATAAAGGGACAAAGATTTACTTTTTTCACCCACGCCTTCTTTCTTCTCGCTTACCCATTCCTGCACACTCGAGCTCTAGCGCCCAAGCTCACGTTCTTCTTCTCAAACCACTCCAATCATGTCCGGAATAGGAGGCAAGTGGATGGTCTCCTCCATCACGGAGGAGAACATAAAAAAGTTACGGGAAGCCGGATATTTGGCCGCGGATATCGCGCACCGACTGCCAAATGCGGGGCAGATCGTCCCCATGTCCGAACCCCATGAGAGGGTAGTTTTTCTTACCCATTTCGTCCGTGGACTGGGATTTACTCTCCACCCGTTTGTCCGCGGGCTCATGTTCTACTATGGGCTGGATTTTCATGATCTGGCCCCCAATTTCATCCTCAACATATAGGCGTTTATCGTCGTGTGCAAGGCCTTCTTCCTCATCAGGCCCCACTTCGGCCTATGGCTAAAAACCTTCAATGTCAAACCGAAGGTGGTGGGTGGCCAGCAAGCAGAGTGCAGAGGCGCCATGGTGGGCAAGATGCCTAATGTCACCTGGCTCGAGGGAACCTACGTGGATACCATAAAGGGGTGGCAATCGGGGTGGTTCTACATCACCGAGCCGCGCAACTCCAACTAGGTGGCGGCCCCCAAATTTCGATCCGGAATCCCCACACGGCTCACCTCCTGGAAAAAGAAGGGCCTGTCCTGGGGTTCTTCGGTAGAGTTGACCGGACTCCAGACCTGCATCTAGAACATGACGAACAAGATAATCAAGCTCGTCAACGTGGTCCAGGTTATGCTCTTCCGCCGGATCCTTCCGTGTCAACGACAGACATTTGTTTTGTGGGAGTTCAACTTGGCCAAGCACCAGACGCTGCGGGAGCTCTACGACATGACTCATGAGGACGTCTGGAGGGTGCTGTTCAAGGGCGCCGAGATGCCTCCCTCCCTCACCGAGGACCGCGGACTCAGCGCAAAGCGCCGCGCCCATCCGGTAGGCTTTTATATCTCTCAGGGTATTTATTTGCCCCGGTTTAGTTATGTGTTGGATCTAAGCTTTCATGTCATTAACAGGACTGGATAGAGACAGTGGAGCAGCTTAATTGCCCAGCCCCCTGTCCGAAGATCCTGCAGACGCTCTTCTAACGAAGATGTTGACTCTGGCACCTTACGAGTTGCCGGAAAAGAAGGCCAAGAAGAAGGCCGCGGGGACCCGAAAGGGTCTCCGGCGCAAGGTTATATCAGACTCATCGTCCGATGACTCCAACGCGCACTCCTCCCACGGAAATGAGGAGGAGGAGAAAAGTTCTCCCCCCCAGCCGGGGGAGACAAGAAAAGGAAGGCCGACCCATCCGGGGAGGCCGAAGGGTCCAAGAAGGGAAAGACCCTCCCTCCGGACTGTGCCACGACGGCCGCCGACAGCGGCGACGAGTGGCTACCCAGGGACAAGCCCCTGCGAAGTCGTAAGTGTCCGAACACCATAGTACTTCATGGTATGTTTTATTGTACTGCTTTTCCTCATGCCGAACATGATTATGCAGTCCGTCCCGAGCTCATCTCGATGTACCCTCGTCGAGCGGCTCTTTGGACTCATCGGATATGAACAACGGTTCTCCTCTGACGGCTTCCACCCCCCGCCCTACAGACAACGCTGAGGTGTTGCCTCAAAAGGCACCGAGCCAAGGGGAGGTGATCCTGGGGGCGCCTCACGGCGACCTCCCGGACCCTGGGTACCAAGGGAGTGAGGCTCCTACGGGCTTCGAGTTCGGGCCCCAGCCAGACACTGCGCTAGAACCTTCGATGGTTTTGGACTCCGGCAGGCGGTCCCCCATTAAGGGGGGCCAACCATCCGTGTCGGTGTCCTCTGTCCAACCAGAGGCACTGGACAACTTGCTGGAAGCGCTTCGCAGCGCTTCCATCGAAGAAGAGCACCACACTATCATGAGGGCGGTGGTCAAGAAGATTCAGTCCACCAAAAACGGACTGAACGAAGCTTGTGCCAGCCTCCTAACAGGCTTTGAGGTAAGCATTCAAAATATAAGAAAATATTACCGCATAGATAGTAGCTCCTGATGCTCTGTTCGGCGTTCGCGAAGAAAAGCCGAATAGAGTACCAAATGATAACTCAGGAGTCTAATTAGAGTATGTCTATGTGTATGTGCAGGCTTCACTGCTGGCCGCTGCCGCACGTACCGCGGAGGTCTCTGCGCTGAAGCAGGACCTGACGCGGTCCGAGGACGAGCTCGGCCTTACCAAGAGGCAGCTCAAAGAGAATAAAGGTAAGATATACCCCTATCTATATAGTTAAAAAAGAAGTTCGGGTGTAAAGTAATAGGATCATCATGAATTTATCAGGGGCCACAACCGAGGTGGAGACCCTGAGGAAGGCGTTTGTCCGAGGCCGAAGACAAGGCGGCCAAAGAACGCATTGAACGGGAGAAAAAAGAAGCCCGAGTAGGCGAGGTGCAATAAGAGCTCGAGGCTCTCGCCAAAAATCACAAGTCCTTAGAACTTGACTCTAAGACGCGAGAGTCTGAGCTCACGCAGGCGCTTGAAAGCGTCCGGAGCGCCAAGGCCGAAGCCCACAAGGCCCTCCAGGAGATTGATGTGGTGAAGAAGATAGCAGAGGGTAAGGCATTCTTTATGCAAAGCAAGCACATGAAGGAGACTTTCCTTTTTCTTACCCGAGTTCGGAGCTCTCCAGGAGCGTTTGCAGATCTTCCCCGCAGTGTACTAGATGCCGCGGAGTTTTACCGGCCTGAGGAGGGGAGCTCAGCGGAGAAGTTGTTCTGGTCTCAGTATACTGGGACCGAACACCCCATGCCCTTGAGCGACCAGCTGAAGCAGTTGGTCGAACTTGACAAGGCGGCCGAACAGGCCATGAGGGGCCTTATAGTCCGAATGTGGCCTGGGGAGCCCCTGTCCGGCAGCTACTTCGGTTTGGTGAGGCGGCTTGTGGAAGCCTGCCCACGACTTGAAGTCATCAAGCGGTCCATCTGCATCGAAGGTGCACGCAGGGCTTTTGCCCGGGCGAAGGTGTACTGGGCGAAGCTGGACGCCGTGAAGCTAGTGAAGGAGGGGCCGCCGGGGGGTAAGGAGCATCGCTGCCCCGAGAATTACTATGAGAGCGTCCTGAAGGGTTCCCGCTTAGTGGTAGATGAGTGTGCCAAGGATGCAATTTTTGAGTGAACATGCCCATGTGATCCTATAATATGAAACGAGTTCTTTTGCGCCATGCGACACTTTCTTAATTTAAAATATTACCTTCTGTGCGGCCATTTATAAAATTTGAGAGTTGGCCAGTCGTCGGCTTCTACCCCCATGTAACTAGTACTGGGGTGTTCGGGGTAAATCTGAACACTCTTTACCCCAATTGTGGGTACTTCAAGGGAGGTGTTCAGCGCAACGAACTAGGCAATCGGACTATAATGCTTTATCACTCTTACTTAGCCATAGAAGTCTATGATTTTAAATTTTTGGCGAAGCCCCTGGTATTTGGAGGGCCGAATTTGGGGCGCTATACACGCCTAAGCCGGGCAAGGCCGACTCCTCTCCCGAAGCGGAAAAAGTCTTTAAGGACTTGAGACCTCTCGAACAGCGACCAGTCTATTGCATTATCATGACAGTTAGTTTTTGGCTTTCTCTACTGAGGTGCTCATCCGGAAGAACCGGGACGCAATTTAGTTCTCCCACCGCTACCTTAGCTGATATAGCGGAACATAAGGTACCAAAGCATGGGAGCTGGGCAACCCAACATTTGACCAAAGACATGATTCGGAGCTGATGCATATAATGCTATAAGTTCGGGGTGCCGCATTGTCGAAAGTGTTCGGACTCCTTGCGCCGCATTATGGGGTAAACGAGGGCCCCTGGCGTACTGACCGTACCCGAACGTGCAGGTGCGGATTGTCGTAAATGGACATATAAGAGAAAGAGAAAAACTTAAATAATGCAATGACAGATTAATGATATGCATTTTTATTTGAATAATACGTCGAAGCGTACTAGTACAAGTAGTGCAATAAGCATAAAGTAGGACAATTCAAAATGTCCTATCCCAGGGCAAGCTACACATAAATAGTGAAAAGCGGGTATATCAAGTATTACTAGAGACCACCTGGCGGTTCCCGTGTTCATCTTAGCTTGTTGCTGCCTTGGTTGTTGCTTCTGGAATGTGTCCAGCAATCATACTGCCAGAAAGGGCTTCCAAAGAGTTAGGCCCTGAAACAAAAAAGGAATGTCAAAGGTATGCAGCCCCTAGCGTGGTTAAGCCACAATGCGGGGCGTGTCCTGATTGTGCCCCCGCCTGTGTCCATGGTATTTTCAATGCGTAGTTATGTACGCGTGGCACGGATTTCGTCGCTTCACTATGACTGGGACGGGGGCCGGATTGCTAGGCGAGCTCTGATCATGCCAGGTGATCCTTTTGCAGCTTGTTCCGGACTCGCTTGGAGGTGTCCGGGGGCTGTGACGCTGAATGAGTGGTCTGCCTGAACAGGCTGCTTTGTGCCTCTGCTGCAAGGGCCGCAGTGTGCTCTTCTGTACGGAGCGAGTGTTCTGTGTTTCCATTTACTGTTATGACCCTGCGAGGTCCTGGCATCTTGAGCTTGAGGTATGCGTAATGCGGCACTGCATTGAATTTTGCAAATGATGTCCGTCCGAGCAGTGCTTGATAGCCACTACGAAACGGGACAATGTCGAAGATTAACTATTCGCTTCAGAAGTTATCCAGTGATCCGAAGACCACTTCCAGTGTGATTGAGCCTGTGCAATGGGCCTCTACACCTAGGATGACGCCTTTAAAGGTGGTTTTGCTGGGGTTGATCCTCGAGGGATCGATACTCATTTTTCGCACTATATCCTAATAAAGCAGGTTCAGGCTGCTGCCGCCGTCCATAAGGACTCGAGTGAGGTGAAATCTGTCAATGATGGGGTCTAGGGCCAGTGCGGCGGATCCGCCATAACGGATGCTAGTGGGGTGGTCCCTGCGATCGAAGGTGATCGGACAAGCAGACCATGGGTTGAACTTTGGGGCGACGGGCTCCATCGCATAGACGTCCCTTAATGCACGCTTCCGCTCCATCTTGGGAATGTGGGTTGCGTATATCATGTTCACCGTCTTCACTTGAGGGGGAAACCCCTTCTGTCCTCCTGTGTTCAGCGGCTGGGGCTCCTCCTCGTCATCGCTATGCAGCCCCTTGTCCTTATTCTCGGCATTTAACTTTCCGACCTGCTTGAACACCCAACATTCTCTGTTGGTGTGATTGGCTGGCTTGTCGGGGGTGCCGTGGATTTGACACGAGCGATCCAGTATGCGATCCAGACTGGATGGAGCCGGAGTATTTCTTTTAAATGGCTTTTTCCGCTGACCAGATCTAGAGCCTCTGAATTCGGCATTAACTACCATATCTTCGGTGTTATCACCGTTATTGCGGCGCTTTGGTCTATTATGACGCTGCCTACCGTTAACATCTTTGGTATCTGAGGTATCCGAATTCCTCGATGTGTTGTTGCTGCGAGCCAGCCAGCTATCCTCCCCCGCGCAAAAGCGGGTCATGAGTGTCGTGAGGGCTGCCATAGATTTCGGCTTCTCCTGGCCGAGGTGGCAGGTGAGCCACTCGTCGCGGATGTTATGCTTGAATGCCGCTTGGGCCTTTGCATCTGGACAGTCTACAATTTGATTTTTCTTAGTCAAGAATCGTGTCCAGAATTTTCTGGCCGATTCCCCTAGCTGCTGGGTTATGTGGCTCAAGTCATCAGCATCCGGTGGCCGCACATAAGTGCCCTGGAAGTTGTCAAGAAATGCATCTTCCAGATCCTCCCAACTGCCAATGGAATCTGCTGGCAAGCTATTCAGCTAATGCCGAGCTGGTCCTTTGAGTTTTAGTGGGAGGTACTTGATGGCATGTAGATCATCACCGCGAGCCATGTGGATGTGAAGGAGGAAATCCTCAATCCATACAGCGGGATCTGTTGTGCCATCGTATGATTCGATATTTATGGGTTTGAAACCCTCTGGGAATTCATGATTCATAACTTCATCAGTGAAGCATAGGGGGTGTGCGGCACCTCTGTGCCGGGCTATATCCCGACGTAGTTCGTATGAGTCTTGTCTGCTGTATTCGGCCCGGCCGGATTTGCTCTTGGTGTATCCGATGCAACGATCATCGTTCCATGTGGGCGCACGTGCCCGTGTCCCGTATATTGACCTTGAGATTTTTGCCTTACTGTCCAAGATGTCTCGCAGGTCCTCTGTGTTGCCCCGGGCCTTAGTATTTTTGACTGAGTGGCAACGAGGTGCGCCTGAACTTTAGGCTGAAATGCCTCTCTTGCTCGGCCGTGAAGTGGCCGGTCAGCCGCATCGTACACTGGTGAATGAGGTTTCAATGCTTCCTCCTCGAGATGAGGTAGCAACCTGCATTTTGGGTAACTTTTGGACGGGCGCTCGAGTTCATGCTCCTTGGCCGCAAGGACTTCGGTCCACCTGTCTGCTAGCAAGTCTTGATCAGCTTGAAGCTGTTGTTGTTTTTTCTTCAGGCTATTTTCTGTGGCCATAAGACGGCGCTTGAAGCGCTCTTGCTCGACGGGGTCCTCAGGCATGATAAACTCATCATCGCCGAGGCTCGCCTCGTCTTCGGTGAGAGGCATGTAATTGTCCTCCTCCGGTTCTCCATCTGCTGCCTGCTCTGGAGGGCTACCTTGTTCGTCCTCTAGCTCTACACCGTGCTGGAGGGGATTGTTGTTGTCTTCCATGCTATCCGGAGTGTTATTATCTCATGTGCTGGTATCGCTGCTCTTGCTGTGGCGGGACTTAGAGCGGCGCCTCTGACGTTGGCGCTTGGGTTGCTTCTTGGAGGGGTCATCCTTTGCTGTCTCGTCGCCATTGGCTTCTTTGAGGGTGTCCACCATGTATATATCATATGATGAGGTGGCGGTCCAGTGCCCCAAGGGTGGTGGATCCTGTTCGTCTCCGGCTTCGTCGTCCATACCGTCGAAGTCTTCGGAGTCGAAGTCGAGCATGTCGGTTAAGTCATCGATAGTGGCTACTAAGTGGGTGGTGGGTGGGTAGCGAATTTCTTTGTCGTCCGCATCCCATTCTAGACGGACAAAGTTCGGCCAAGGTTCTCCTGATAGGGAGAGAGACCTTAATGAATTTAGCACATCTCCAAGAGGTGAGTGCTGAAAGATATCCACGGAGGTGAACTCCATGATCGGCGCCCAGTCGAACTCGATGGTCACGGATGTGAGCGGCTCGGGGTCCGTGGCCGGAGATGAATCCAGTGGTTCAGCGACACGGCTCTCGTAAGGGGTGAAGTTAGTATCTGGCTCTATCGCCACTGAGAGGGCGGCCTCCATGGTGGGGTCCATCCCCCCCGCTCTCGGATGGCGCGACTTGCTCCGGATTGATGGACGGAGTAGTTGCGGATGCGATCTCCTGAACATTGTCCAACGGCAGAGTTACGTCATGCTCGTCGCGACTGAGCGACGCGTCCGACATGGGCTCGAATCCGTTGAATATCAAGTCTCCGCGGATGTCGGCCGTGTAGTTCAAGTTTCCAAATCTGACCTGATGGCCAGGGGCGTAGCTCTCGATCTGCTCCAGATGGCCAAGCGAATTGGCCCGCAGTGCAAAGCTGCCGAATATGAAGATCTGTCCGGGGAGGAAAGCCTCACCCTGGACCGCATCGCTAGCGATGATCGAAGGAGCCATCAAGCCTTATGGTGATGACAGAGTGGAACTCTCAATGAAAGCACCAATGTCGGTGTCAAAACCGGCGGATCTCGGGTAGGGGGTCCCGAACTGTGCGTCTAAGGCAGATGGTAACATGAGGCAGGGGACACGATGTTTACCCAGGTTCGGGCCCTCTTGATGGAGGTAATACCCTACGTCCTGCTTGATTGTTCTTGATGATATGAGTATTACAAGAGTTGATCTACCACGAGATCGGAGAAGCTAAACCCTAGAAGCTAGCGTATGGTATGATTGTATGTTGTCATATGGACTAAAACCCTCTGGTTTATATAGACACTGGAGGGGGCTAGGGTTACACAAGGTCGGTTACAAAGGAGGAGATATACATATCCGTATTTCCTAGCTTGCCTTCGACGCCAAGTAGAGTCCCATCCGGACACAGGGCGAAGTCTTCAATCTTGTATCTTCATAGTCAACAGTCCGACCAAAGGATATAGTCCGGCTGTCCGGAGACCCCCTAATCCAGGACTCCCTCATACCCCATTACACAACTAAACCATGACCAAGTTTCACATGCAACATCTATAACCTTTCAAAATTAGCATCATAGACGGTACATAGACAGATGTATCTCATCTGGAAAACTGCTGAAGGAGAAGGCGAATATTGAGCATTCATTCATGTTGAAGGTCTTTGCAACTTTAGGCCAGTGCCTGTGGATGATTGACCGTCCATCCTTCGTCCTCTTCAGGAACACTTCAATATTGAACCATGGGTGTTGTATGAATACCTTCCTCGCCTCCTGACCATGGATGTGGTTTGAGAGGTGATATGTCTCCGTCGCATCTACTTTTCCAAACACTTTTGCCCTTGTTTTGGACTCTAACTTGCATGATTTGAATGGAACTAACCCGGACTGACGCTGTTTTCAGCAGAATTGCCATGGTGTTATGTTTGTGCAGAAATAAAAGTTCTCGGAATGACCTGAAAATCAATGGAGAATTATTTTGGAATACATAAAAATACAGGAAGAAAGATCTATGTCAGGGGGGCCACCACCTGTCCATGAGGGTGGGGGCGCGCCCTACCCCCTGGGCGCCCCCTGCCTGGTGGGCCCCCTGACGCTCCACCGACCTCAACCTTGACTCCATATATTCACTTGCGGGGAGAAAAAAACCAGAGAGAAGGATTCATCACGTTTTACGATACGGAGCCGCCGCCAAGCCCTAAACTCTCTCGGGAGGGCTGGCCTGGAGTCCGTTCGGGGCTCCAGAGAGGGGAATCCGTCGCCATCGTCATCATCAATCTTCCTCCATCACCAATTTCATGATGTTCACCGCCGTGCGTGAGTAATTTCATCGTAGGCTTGCTGGACGGTGATGGGTTGGATGAGATTTATCATGTAACCGAGTTAGTTTTGTCAGGGTTTGATCCCTAGTATACACTATGTTCTGAGATTGATGTTGCTATGACTTTGATATGCTTAATGCTTGTCAGTAGGGCCCGAGTGCCATGATTTCAGATCTGAACCTATTATTTTTTCATCAATATATGAGAGTTCTTGATCCTATCTTGCAAGTCTATAATCACCTATTATGTGTTATGATCCGTTAACCCCGAAGTGACAATAATCGGGATACTTACCGGTGATGACCGTAGTTTGAGGAGTTCATGTATTCACTATGTGTTAATGCTTTGGTCCGGTGCTCTATTAAAAGGAGGACTTAATATCGATTAGTTTCCAATAAGACCCCGCTACCACGGGAGGGTAGGACAAAAGATGTCATGCAAGTTCTTTTCCATAAGCACGTATGAGTATGTTCGGAATACATGCCTACATTACATTGATGAACTAGAGCTAGTTCTGTGTCACCCTATGTTATGACTGTTACATGATCGATCGCATCCGGCATAATTCTCCATCACCGATCCAATGCCTACGAGCTTTTCATATATTGTTCTTCGGTTATTTACTTTTCCGCTGCTACTATTACAATCACTACAAAACCGCAAAATATTACTTTTGCTACTGTTACCTTTTGCCACCGTTACCACTACTACCATATTACTTTGCTACTAAATACCTTGCTGCAGATATTAAGTTTCCAGGTGTGGTTGAATTGACAACTCAGTTGCTAATACTTGAGAATATTCTTTGGCTCCCCTTGTGTCGAATCAATAAATTTGGGTTGAATACTCTACCCTCGAAAACTGTTGCGATCCCCTATACTTGTGGGTTATCAAGAACATTTTCTGGCGCCATTGCCGGGGAGCATAGCTCTATTCTTTGAGTCACTTGGGATTTATATCTGCTTATCATTGTGAAGAACATGAAATATCAAAGAACCAAGATTTTTCCCTCAACTACGAGGGGAGGTAAGGAACTGCCATCTAGCTCTGCACTTGATTCACCCTCTGTTTTGAGTAAACTTGCGACACCTACACCTGCTATTCATTTTGATATGTCGCATTTTATTGATGATGCTACTTCTACTTTGCATGATACTTATGATGAAACTACTTCTATGCTTGATAATACTGTGCCACTAGGTGAATTTCTTGATGAACAACTTGCTAGGGCTAGGGAGAATGAAATTATTGAAACTGATAATATTGATGAAAGTGATGATGAAGATTCTCCCCTAGATATGAATTGCCTGTTGTTCCTGAGGGTTATGTTATGGATGAAGAACCTGCTAGAGACTTTCTTGCTTGCAATGATAGAAGTGATCTTAAGAAATTATTAGCAAAGCTTAAAGAAAAAACTCTGAATGCTAGAATCAATATGACCCTTCTTATGCTACTTCACCAATCTTTATTACTGATAAGGATTATGATTTATCTATTGATCCTGAGTTAACTACTCTGTTTGAATCTGATCCTTTCTATGGCTATGAATCTGAAACTGTTGTGACACATCTTACTAAATTAAATGATATAGCTACCCTGTTCACTAATGATGAGAAAACACGCCATTATTATATCCTTAAATTATTTCCGTTCTCATTAAATGGTGATGCTAAGATATGGTTTAATTCTCTTGATCCTGGTTGTGTGCGTAGTCCCCAGGATATGATTTACTACTTCTCTGCTAAATATTTCCCCGCTCATAAGAAACAAGCTGCTTTAAGGGAAATATATAATTTTGTGCAAATTGAAGAATAGAGTCTCCCTGTTACGCCCTCGATGCGGCTATATCTCCCACGTGTCGAAGCACGACTTAGAGGCATAACCGCATTGAAAGCAATGTCGCAAGTGAGGTAATCTTCACACAACCCATGTAATACAATAGGGGAAAAGATACATAGTTGGCTTACAATCGCCACTTCACACAATTACATGAATAAAGCATTACATCATCCAGATACAATCAAGGTCCGACTACGGAACCAAAATAAAAGAAGAACCCCAAATGCGACACGGTCCCCGATCGACCCCAACTTGGCTCCACTACTGATCAACTAGAACGAAACAACACAAACGACAAGATCTTCAACGAGCTCCTCCTAACCTGGGTTGCGTCATCTGCACGGTTCGACGGCACCTGCAAACTGGTTTGGAAGTATCTGTGAGCCACGGGGACTCAGCAATCTCGCACCCTCGCGATCAAGACTATTTAAGCTTATGGGTAAGGTAAAAGGTATGAGGTGGAGCTGCAGCAAGTGACTAGCATATATGGTGGCTAACCTATTCGCAAAAGAGAGCAAGAAGAGAAGGCAAAGCACGATCAAGAAACTATGTGTCGGGTGGTAGGTGCGACATATGCCAACGGGTGGCTTATCATTGTGGGAGCCAGTAAGACGTCGCCGGTGCCTGGATACGGGATGAGGCGAAGGCATGCATGCCGGCGAATCTTACCCAGCTTCGGGGCTCTCCGTTGAGACAACACCCCTACTGCTGCTCTGCGGGGTCTCCGCATGATCACTAGATGAACAAGTAGCTACACGATGCCCCTTCAGCTGTTTGGTGAGAATAAGAAGAAGGGCACGGCTAGCTCTCCTCTCTCTTGTGGTGTCTAGAACTAGCTTGGATCAACCCTTTGCATGGGTGCCCCGGGGGGTTTATATAGGCCTACCCCCCGGGGGTACAATGGTAATCCGGCTGGGCATGGGGCCCAGCCGTCTGTGTCTACGCTCGCCGGCTTCTGCGTTGGCTGGTGGGGCCCGCCGGCTGGTGGGTCCCGCCGGCTTCTGCGTCGGCTGGTGCGGCCCGCCGGCTGGTGGGTCCCGCCGGCTGCCAGCTCCTTGGTCGACAGGCAGGCCCCACAGCCAGGGGCATTGTCGGTGGCTAGTTACTGTTGCTTCAATCCTGGTGACGAGGGCTTCGCCGAGGTGGGCGTGGCTACAGTGCCGCCGCCCGGCGGGCGATCGCTGTAGCCTCACCGCGTCTTGCCTCCTTAATGGGGCGTCTCCTTCGAGGGAGGGGGCAGGCCGGCTGTGGGGAGCTGGCCCTATCTTGGGCCGACTGGGGGAGGCTTGGCCGCCTTCGGGTGTCTCTCTGCCCGATAGGGCCCACCGCCCGTGGGCCGTGCTGACGGCTCGTTGTGGGTGGCATCAGGGTCAGCATGGCAACAGTGCCACGCCGGACGGGTCATGGCCACCCCGTACGGTGCACTGTGCCAGGCGTGCTCCGGGATTCGGGGGTGGCAGGCTTTACTGTAGCCACGCCCCGTTACATCGCCGTTATGTGGATGCAGACTTCGAGGGTACGATCTTGTCCGCTTTGTGGGAGCCGGCTTCTTGGAGTCGGCCTTCTCGCGGCCGGCTTCTTGGAGCCGGCCCTCCCACGGCTTTCTTCATGAGGGCTAAAGCCGGTCCGCCTTCCGATAGTCGGCCTGGGAGACAGCCGGCGAGGGGAAGGCAGCCCCACGTCTTGGACTCTTTGAGGGCCGGACTGGCTCGTAATTTTTTCAGAAGGGCCAGGGGGAGCCAGCTAGGCTACCCGTGGTCATTTACTCCGACAGTAGTTCCCGAAGCTGATCGAGCTTCGAGGCTGACAAAGGGACGAGAAGCTGGGTCAGCTTCCTATCCTGAGGAGCCGGCTTTGCTTATGCGCGCCGTCTTCGAAAAGCTCCGTATCTTGTAAGCGGGAACGTCGGTCGGCCTGCGAGCTGACCGCACGCCACCCCGCGGGCCACGTGGTAAGGAAAACCTGCCAACACACGCGCGCGATGGGACGCCGCTGCAGGCCCGGGCCCGCCACCTCTAGGCCTTGGCCCAAGCGTGGATCTTCTGCGGCCCACAACGGACCGCTCGCCTTCCCGCGGCGGTTTCATCACGTCATCGGTGCGCAATAATCGCAGGACGTGGGGGAGTGGGCGCAGTTGATCCCACGTTCCCCCACACCACGCTTCCTCGGTTCCGCCGCGTGGGTCTATAAGTAGGGGAGGAGAGGGAGCGGCAGAGGCTCGCACACTCTCTCTCGCCCCACCCTTTCTCATCTTCCTTCTCCTTCCTTCCGCCGCCGCAGCGACCCATTGCCGCGCCGCTCCGCCGTTTGACCTCTCGGTTCCTTCGGTCCCGCCGTAGCGGGGTCGTGCGCGTCTCCGCCGTCGCATCGTCTTGTTCCTCACCGCGTCGCTCCCATGGTGTTGTCGAGCTCGTGGGATGGCTCCAACGTCCAGGAGGACCACGTTGAGTTCCTCCGCCGGACGCGGCATCTGCCGGGCGTGAACTACGTGCAGGTTCGTCGTGCGCCGGCGAGGGAGATTTCGCCGGCACAGGAGGAGGGCGAGCGGGTAATCTTCCGCTCGCACAGCCTGCGCGGCTTCGGCCTCCTGGCGAGCGGATTCCTTCACGCCTTTCTTGAGTTCTACCACCTCCAGCCGCATCACCTCACCCCCAACACGGTGATGCTGCTGTCAGCTTTCGTCACCCTGTGCGAGGTCTTTCTTGGGGTTCTCCCCATTCTCGAGCTGTGGGGAGAATTCTTCCAGTGCAAGCTCGGCACCGTCGTCGCGGACGTGCCCGCCCCCTGTGGAGCCTTCATTGCTATGAGGCAGACGGGCGAGAACAATCCGTTCCCGCCCCCTGTGAAGCTCTGGCAGAAGTCTTATTTTTACGTGAAGAACGTCGCCCAACGAGGCGACTTCGTCAACCTGCCGGCTTACGTAGCCGGCCCGCCGGCTGGGAGGCAACCCTCATGGAGCTACCGGGCTAGGTCGTTGTCTCAGGCCGGGAACGCAGCCGTCGCCCGGCTCCGGGTGATGATCCAGTCGGAGGGCCTAACCGGAGCCGACCTGGTGGCCGCCTTCGTGGAGCGCCGAATACTTCCACTCCAAGGCCGGCCCCACATGATTTGTCAGATGAGCGGCCGCTTCGACCCGTGCCGGCTGAGCACCAGGGAGATGCCTCATGTCGAGGTGTCTTACATGGTGAACTACATCTCCAACTGCAAGCTCGCCGAGGATTGGCGATAGGCAAGGGGCCGTATTCTCGCACCAACCCCCCGCCTATTCTAAGTTTTTCTTCTTTTCTTCCTTTGGTAGCCGGCCTTATGATGGCCGACTTCTGATCGATTGGTTTGCCCTCGGCAGAACCCTCTTCTTCCGCCGACGGCTGGGGCCGCAGGGGTAGAGCGCCAGCTCCTCCCCGACCGCACGGTGGACGACGTCGATGATCCGGACCTGGGAGCGGCCGCCATGGAAGATGCCGAAGGCGACGAGGCAGGCGGCGCGAGGCTCGGGGCCGGCCTTGAGGACTGGGCGGACGATGATGAGGTCGAAGCCGTTCCGCACCGCCAGCCGGCGCCTGATCATCAAGGCGCGGGCCCGTCTGCCGCGCCGACTGCCCGTGGCGGCGCGCAGAAACGCTGGGCCGTGTCGACCTACTTCGGCAGCCGGCCAAAGAAGTTCAAAGGTTCCACGGCGGCGACCAAGCGGGAGGAGGCGGCCGTGAAGGCGGCCCGCTTCCGCAAGGCGGTGAAACACCCGCAGGCGATCTCGGCATAAGTGTAAAGCGTTTTGTATTTTTTTGTTGTCTTCTTCGATTGATGCTCTCCTAAACTTTTCTTTGCTCGCCGGGTAGGGCAGCGCTTTCCCTCGAGCGAGGTCCTGGCGGCTCCGTAGTCAGGCCGACTGGAGGGTCCTCAGGCTCCCGCCGTGTGGATCCCCGCGCCAACCTCATGGAGGCCACGGAGCGGAACGCACGGGAGGCGCGGGAGGAGCGGGAGGCGGCGGAGCGAAGGACCGCCCAGGCGGCGAAGGAGCAGGCCGACGCGATGACCAAGGCCCGGGCGGAGGCGGCGGCCGCGGAGAGGGAGGCGGAGGCCTCGCGCAACCAGCCTCCGCAGCTCGTTGTTCCCCTCCGCGCCATGGCCCCCGACATCCCCATGCCCCCATCGGAGGAGGTCGACCGAGATCCACCAGTGATGGAGAGGAGGGAGGACAACGTGGTCTTCATGGAGGAGGTGCCGCAGATGGCGCCGACTGGAGCGGGCCAAGGCAGCCGACCAGCCGCGACGCCAGAGCAGCCGGCCGGGGGCGAGCCGGAGGCAGGAGCCGACCTCTAGGTGCAGCCGGCATTTCGCCGGCGCATAGAGGGAGCTATCTCCGCGTCGGAGCCGCACAGAGCTGCGGGCGCCGGCCAGACGGCGGAGGCCCTGGAGGCGGCCAGCGCTAGCACGTCCGAGTGGACGCCAAGCAGGGGGACAACCGAGCTGAACATGGCGGCCCAGGAGGTCCGGAACCGGCTTCAAGCCCATGCCGCTTCACTGCAGCGGTATACCCAAGAGTTCCTCACGACGCGGGCCGTCATCCGGGTGAGTCTTCTGTCCTTGGTTGTTTTTCTTTTTTGATTTCTTCCATGGGGGCGCGTCAGCGCACCCACTGGGTGTAGTCCCCGAGTTCCGAGTCGGCTGCTGAGCAGGCGGCTTGGAACTTACTAGGTCCTGACAACTATCTTATTGTTGCATCCTACCTGATCTTCCAGGAATACCATAACCTCCACGCTGCTGCCTTCAACTCCCAGGCTCAGGAGCTGGGCCAGAAGACCGAGGACCTGACCAACAGCCGGAGTGCGTGCTTTGTCTTATTCATCTCCTGTGGGGGCGCGTCAGCGCACCCACTGGGTGTAGTCCCCGAGATTCAGGCTGACTGCTGAGCAGTCGGGTCGGATCTTCCCTGACGACTTCTTCCTTATTGATTTTTTCCTTTGTCTTCATGCTTGCAGGAGCCAATGCCGACTTGAGGGAGCAGCTCAGCGGGGCCGAGGCCGCCCTTCGCGCCAAAGAAGCTGAGTACAACGCCTTAGTCCTGGAGCGTGACCGCCTGGCCAAGAAGTTGGCCGACCAGGAGGAGAGCCACAAGGCGGCCCTGAAGAAGGCGCAGGACAGAGAGGACGCCCTCAAAGCTGAGTTCGAGACCGAAGCGATGGGCTGGGCTGAGGCAAAACAAGCGCTGATCGAGGGCTACGGCCGGATTGAGGATCTGATCGATGGTAGGCCGCCTTCCTCACTCCTTGCTTGCCCCTTGCCCCCTGATTTGTGTTCTGACTTGTGCTGCTTTTTGCTCTTTGTGCAGACTACTTCCCCGGCTACTCCGTCCTTGCCACCCAGACCATCGAGGCCCACCGCGAGGCGCGCCAGCAGGCGGGGGCTGAAATCGCGCCGGACGTGAGCCGAACGCTTGAGGAGCAACTCTTGGCGGTCCAAGCCCGGCTGCAGCCGGCTCACCGCATGCTCCGCCGCCTCCAGCGCGCCGGGGCGCAGGTGTTGGCCGCCCTCTGGCCAGGCGAGACGATTCCCCGCACCCCGAGTCGGACTACCGATTGGCTGGAGGTTGCGGTTGGCCACTTCGAGGCCTGGAAGGCATCGGCAGCCCGGCTTGGAGCTGGACGGGCGCTGGAGTTCGTCCGAGCCTGGTATCCCGGGCTGAACCTGGACCAGCTGCGCACCTGGCGGCTGGAAGCCGACGAGGAGATGGAGGAGGTGCGGCCGGCTATCGCTCAGCGTGCCTCGATGATCGCCGAGTGCACCGACATCAGCACCTTTGCTCCTGAGATAAATGACGATGGCGTTGCCCAGCCGGAGGAATGGTTCGGGCTGAACCCAGCAGAGGGCGAGGACTCAGCGGAGGAGATCGCTTCCATCAATGAAGGCGAAGACGACGAAGGAGAGGAAGGCGAAGGCGTCGAGCTAGCCGGTGAAGCGGCCAGCCAGCCTCAGCCTGATCGTGCCTCCAGCAATGAGGCGCGTGCTAGCGCGCCCTCTGCGGGAGGTGGTCATCATGCCGAGGTTCGCCAGCCGGCCACTCCTCTAGCCGGCACTGCCGTCTCTACCGACCTGCCCGACTCGCCAGTCGCTCCCTTGGCTTAATCTGCCATCCTTTCTTTTCCTGCTTGTTACCCTTTGAACAATTTTTATTAAACTTGCACAGTTCCACCCACTGGGGGTGTATTCAAACTATGTTGAATGCTGGCCTTTCGAAGGTCTTTTGTGTAAATATGATCGTGTGTGTGTTTGGCTTCCATTCGTGTATGCTTTTTATCCTTAGGCTGTTTCCTTTGCCGCCTTCCCCTTTTGGGAAGGCAAGTACTCGAGCTTTCTTAGATTGAAGCGAGGTGAATGGAAGCCGACCGGCCGTCTACTCTGGTAGTCGGTCGGTGGTGGGAGAAAAAACCGGCTTTTGTTATATTAGTCCGTAAGTCCCTAGCCGTTTTTCGTGTGGGCATCCTTTCCTACCTTTAACTCTTGCCAGCCGGACAGCCGGTTCTTCGAACTACGACTTTTGGCAAGAGAAGGCTTGGGTGCCGGCACACTACTTGTCTGACCGCGGGTAGGACTTTTAATATAACTCAAGGCGGCCAGTCCCCGGGCCGACTAGTCGAACCCGGTGCCGGACGAAAAAGGTAAATGTAATGACATGATCATAAGCATGATACTCTTCATTCATAGATAAAAGATGGCAGTCCCCGAGCTCTCCTCGGGGGGCCTATTGTCTCGTACTTAGTACAAAAGTTAGCGTGATACATACTGCATTTCAACTATAAAATCTTCGGAGGAGGTTGGCGTTCCATGGTCGTTCCAACTCCTTGCCGGAATCATCTCTCTTGCATGCCTTCGGTTTCTGCGCGTCGATCAAGTAGTAGGAGTCGTTGCCTAAAGCTCTGCTGATGATGAAGGGGCCCTCCCAAGGGGCCGAGAGCTTGTGCTGGCCGGCTGTTCGCTGGATCAGCCGGAGCACAAGATCGCCCTCTTGGAAGGATCATGGCTTGACCTTCCGGCTGTGGTAGCGGCGCAGGCCCTGCTGATAGATGGCGGACCGGCTGAGGGCTAACAGCCGGCCTTCTTCCAGCAGGTCGACGCCGTCTTCTCGTGCTTCCTTGGCCTCTGCCTCCGTGTACATGGTTACCCGAGGCGAGTCGAACTCGATGTTAGTTGGGATGACCGCCTCGGCACCATACACGAGGAAGAAAGGAGTGAAGCCGGTTGACTTGTTTGGGGTAGTGCGCAGACTCCAGAGGACGGCCGGCAGCTCATCGAGCCAACAGCCGGCCGAACGATCCAGTGGTACGACCAGTCGGGCTTGATGCCGGAAAGGATGAGGCTGTTGGCTCGCTCGACTTGGCCGTTTGACTGCGGGTGGGCAACGGACGCTAAGTCCAACCGGATGCCCTGCGTCACGCAGAAACGTGCCAATGCTCCCTTGGCAAAATTCGTGTCGTTGTCAGTGATGATGCTGTGTGGCATGTCGTACCGAGTTGTTATATCTGCGATGAATGTCACGGCAGTCGGCCCATTCAGCTTCTTGATCGGCTTTGCCTCAATCCATTTGGTGAATTTGTCCATGGCGACAAGCAGATGTGTCATGCCGCCGCGCGTCGTCTTGAATGGGCCCACCATGTCCAGTCCCCAAACGGCGAAGGGCCAAGTGAGGGGAATGGTCTTGAGTGCCGAAGCCGGCATGTGTTGCTTGGAGCTGAAGAGTTGGCACCCTTTGCAATGTTTAACTAACTCCTTGGCGTCATCCAAAGCAGTCGGCCAAAATAAACCATGGCGGAAAGCTTTGGCGACGAGTGATCTTGAGGCCGCATGGTGGCCGCATTCTCCTTGGTGGATGTCTTTGAGGACTGCAATGCCATTCTCTTGCTCAACGCATCGCTGGAAGGCTCCAGTGACACTGCGCTTGACGAACTCTCTGTTGACGATTGTGTATGCTCCGGCTCGGCGTTGGACTTGTCTTGCCTCTATTTCGTCAGCTGACAGATCTTGGTTTATTAGGAAGTTGAGGATGGACTGTGCCCATGATGGAGTTGTGACTTCTTCTATTGCCAACACGGCTACTGCGACCAGGGCGGGCGGGCTGGGTGGTGAAATGCTGGAATCGGCCGCCGGCTGTTGTGCTGGTGCAGTCCCCGGGCCGACTACCGCAGTCCCCGAGCCGGGTGTGGCAGTCCCCGGGTCGGGCGTAACTACGGAAGTCCCTGAGCCGCCTGCTGATGTCCCCGGGCCGACTATCGAAGTCCCCGGGTCACCTGCTTGGTTCTTCGAGCCGGACCCGGCTGCATCGGGGTCAGGCGGCATGAAGATGGAATCGGACTCTTGAGACGGCTTGAGGAGGCATTGTAGAGAGACACCGGTTGGTATCGCCTGCCGAGTGGAGCCTATTCGAGCCAGAGTATCAGCTGGCTCGTTGTCGGCTCGCGGTACATGGAGGATCTCGCATCATTCAAAGTACCCGCTGATCTGCTGAACGAGGAAGTGGTAGCTTGCCATATTTGCGTCCTTGGCGTCCCAGTCGCTGGATGATTGCTGGACTACCAAGTCCGAGTCGCCATAACATAGGATCCGGCGAATGCCAAGTTCTTTGGCAAGCCGGAGCCCGTGTATGAGCGCCTTGTACTCGGCAATGTTGTTGGAGGCGGCAAAGTGAATTTGCAGCATATAAATGAGCTTGTCGCCTTTGGGAGAGGTGAGGATGACGCCGGCTCCCAAGCCGGTGCGCATCTTGGACCTGTCGAAGTGCATGCGCCAATGAGTGGAGTCGGGAGCTGGCGGCAGGTACTGGGTCTCGGCCCAGTCGACGATGAAGTCGGCCAATGCTTGGGACTTCATGGCGGTGCGAGGCTGGTAGAAGATCGTGTAGGGGGCCAGCTCAATGGCCCATTTCGCCACCCGGCCGGATGCATCCCGGCTGCCTATGATCTCGGCTAGCGGGGCGGTGCATACGACCGTGATGGGATGCTCTTGGAAGTAGGGTTTCAGCTTCTTGGTGGTGAAGTACACGCCATAGCACATCTTCTGGTAGTGCGGGTAGTTCTGCTTCGAGGTAGACAACACCTCACTCAAATAGTACACCGCCCTCTGGACCGGCTGGGCTCGGCCCTCTTCTGGGCGCTGGACTACGACAACGATGTTGACCACCCGGCTGGTTGCAGCAATGTAGAGGAGCATGGGCTCTTTCTCAGTCGGCGCCGCCAGGACAGGCGGCGTGGCCAGCATCTTCTTCATCTCGTGAAAAGCTTGGTCGGCTCGGTCATTCCACTCGAAGTGATTGGTTTTCTTCATGAGGCGGTAGAGGGGGAGAGCTTTCTCTCCGAGCCGGCTGATGAAGCGGTTCAGGGAGGCCAAGCACCCGGTGAACTTCTGGACGTCTCGAAGTTTGGTGGGAATCGCCATTCTCTAAATGGCCTTGATCTTTACTGGGTTGCATTCGATGCCGCATTCGGAGACCAGGAAGCCTAGGAGCTGGCCGGCTGGCACTCCGAACACGCATTTCTCGGGGTTGAGCTTGATCTGGAACCGACGCAGGTTCTCAAATGTTTCCTTGAACTCTTCCAGCAAGGTGCCGCGCTTCTCCGTCTTCACCACAATGTCGTCTACGTAGACGTGGGCATTTCTGCCGAGCTGCTTGAGGAGGCACTTCTGCATGCAAGGCTGAAAAGTGGCACCGACATTTCTTAAGCCGAATGTCATAGTCAGGTAGCAGAAGGCTCCGAATGGCGTGATGAAGGCGGTCTTCAGGCGGTCAGCCGGATCTAGCTTTGTCTAGTGGTATCCTGAGTAAGCATCCAAGAAACTCAACAGCTTGCATTCGGCCGTGGAGTCTATCACTTGATCAATCCTGGGCAGGGCAAAGGGATCTTTGGGGCAGGCCTTCTTGAGGCTCGTGTAGTCTATGCACATGCGCCACTTGTTGTTCTTCTTTAGCACGAGGACCGGGTTGGTGAGCCACTCTGGAAAGAAGACTTCCATAATGAAGCCGGCTGCCAGAAGCCGGGCTATCTCTTCTCCTACAATCCTTCTTTTCTCCTCCGACAGTCGGCGGAGGGGTTGTTTGACTGGTTTGTGTCTTCTCGGACGTGTAGCTTGTGCTCGGCGAATTCCTTTGGAACACCCAGCATGTCCTTGGGGGACCATGCAAAGATGTCCCGTTTCTCACGGAGGAAATCGGCGAGCTCGCCTTCCTATTTGCTGTTTAGGTTTGCCCCGATGACGGCAAACCTTTCTGCGTGCTTGGGGTCAAGAGGTATCTTCTTTGTCTCCTTGGCTGGCTGGAAAGATCCTTGGGCATCATACTCCTTGGGATCGGGGGACAGGGCCGGCTGTTTGCCGACCATGGCCACGACCCGGTCCAACATCTTCTTTTCTTCGGCAATCACAAGGGACTCGGCCAGCTGGCTGCTGGCTGCTACGCACTCGGAAGATTTCTTGTAATCACCGGCTATGGTGATGATGCCCTTGCTGCTCAGCATCTTCATCTTGAGGTAAGCATAGTGGGGAACAACCATGAACCTGGCCAGGGCAGGACGGCCAAGCAATGCATGGTAGGGGCTCTCCAGGTCCACCACTTCAAACCAGATCGCTTCTCGGTGGAAATGATCCTTGTCCCCAAAGAGTACATCAATCTTGATCTTGCCAATGGGGGCGCAGGACAGGCCAGGTACAATGCCATGGAACACAGTCCGAGTAGGCATGAGTTGCTTCGTCTTGACGTTCAGCTTCTCCAGGGTGTCACGGTACAGGATGTTGATGCTGCTCCCGCCGTCTATCAGCACGCGGGAGAAACGGGCGGCGCGTCTGTCCGTTGCAAGGGTGGCATCCAAAACCAACGCATAAGAGCCGGTAGATGGCATCACCTCTGGGTGGTCGGCCCGGCTCCAGCTGATAGGCTTTTCTGACCAGTGCATGTGCTCGGCGGGGTTGGTAGTGACCGCGTTGACTTCCTGGTGCTCTCGGTGTCTACTGCCCCGGTCTTCGGCCTGGCTTGTAAAGACGACATAGGCGGCATCCTCGTCGGGGAACTCATCATGCACAGCTCCGACTGCTGGCCGAGCGGCCGTCGGCTGCAGAGCCGGAGGCGGCGGACCAGCAGGCTGAGGCGGCGCAAGCCCTTCACCTTTGGAGATTCAGGTGAGCCAGTGGCACTTCCGGGTTGTGTGGTTGGACGGCTTCACGCCGCTGTGGAACTTGCATGGGGCGTCGAGAGTTTGCTCGTAGGAGAAGGCCGGCTGCCAAGCCGGCTTGCCGCCCCTCTGCTTCTTGGGTGCGGGCTGCCCTTCGGGCTGCTTGTCTTCGACTGTGGCCACCTGCTGACTGGTGGAGGGCGGCACGGGGCCCTTGCGCTTGTGGTCATTCTGGTGTGGGCGTTGGCCGGAGTCCCTAGCCGGCGTCTTGGGCCCCGGGTCGAGTACCTTCCCGGACGCGTCTATCCGGAGCTCAGTCTTCATTAAGGAGTCGGCGGTGGCGTACTTGTCCGCTATGACCAGAAGCTCGTCGAGGGTAGTCGGCTCGTCGCAGAGGAGCTTGTGCTTGAGGAGGGTGCCTTCTCGGCACCCGGCAGTGAAGTATTCTATGGCTTGCACCTCGTGCACCCCTTCGCAAGAGTTGCGGAGCTCGGCCCAACGCGTGAGGTAGTCGCGAGTGGACTCGGTGGGGCCTTGTACGCACAAGGAGAGCTGTCTGGGCTTGGGAGCCCGCTTGTAGGTGCTGGTGAAGTTGCGGACGAAGGCTTCTGTGAAGTCTAGCCAGCTGTTGATGCTGTATGGCTTGAGGCTGTTGAGCCAGGTCCGCGCAGTGCCTTGCAGCATGAGGGGCACGTACTTCACGACAACGCGCCTGTTGCCGTTTGCTATGCTAACCGCTGTGGAGTAGTCGATCAACCAATCTTCCGGCTTCATGGAGCCGTTGTACTTAGGCGTGTCTCTTGGAAGCGTGAACCCTTTGGGGAAAGGCTCGTCGCGGATGCGGGGGCCGAAGCAAGGCGACCCGACATCATCTTCTTCTTCTAGCGCCAGGGATCGCGCTAGGCGGTCGATCCGATGGCGGGCGTCGTTCTCGCCGACTCCTTCACGGTGACCTAGTCGGCTGCTGAGAGTCGGATGCGCGACAGGCGGTGGGGTGGGATATCTCTCCCCACGGGGCCGAGGCGGAGGCGGGTTGCCCCGCCACTCCATGGCCCGGGGATGGCCTTCTGCGTCTCGCTCGATGGAGATCCGGGTTCGGCTTCGACTGGCAGCCGGCTCTTTCTCGTGCCGGGCACGGGTTTTGCCCGTAGTCGGCGTCCGGGACGTCGTGCCGTGATCTCGGCGTGGGGGAGGGATTTCCGCGCAGGCATTGGCTTTGTGCCGCTGCGCGGCTGCATCGATTAGCTGCTGGATGCGTCTGGTCATGTGGGGGAGTTCTTCGGCCCCCAGTCCGTCTAGCTCGTCTACGGCTCCCTGGGCGGCGCGCAGGTTCTCGAGTGGAGTGGCGTAGACTGGGCGGTCGACTCCTAGCGTGTCGGCGAGGGCAGCGCCGCGCTGTCTGGCAACGCCAGCCCGGCTTGGCCGGCCTGGGGGCGGCGTGCCAAAGGCGGCGTGGTCGGCTTCGCACCGGTGGGCCTCAGTGAGGCATCTCACGGAAGCCAACTTCCGGCCCTCCGCGAGGAGGGCGAGGCGGCGAGCCTCTAGTGCTTCGACGTCGGCATTGGCCGGGAGGGGGATGGACAAGTCGTGGACCGCCGCATGCGGGGTGCCGTGGGCGCTCTCGCCAGAAGCGCCGCCGTGGCCGATGACCATCACTTCGGTGGTGACAGCGTCACAGCCATCGGCCCGGGGAAGCGGGTCGTTGTAGATCGTGACGTCGGTGGGTAAAGTGTCGAGCGAGGCCGTGTCGGAGTCGACAGGCATCGGATCGGCGGAGCCAACAGACTCCAAGTCCACAGCAGGCTCGCCGGAGATGTGGAGCTGGCCGAGGAGGTTGACGAGGTGGTCGGTGCCCGTGTCAGAGGCGAGCTCGTCGGAGATGAGGGTCTTGTCAAGGAGATCGGTGAGGCCGCTCGCTGCGCAAGCGTTGGCGACGCCTTGCAGCGCGTCGTGGCAAGCGCCATCGGGCGTGCCGGGCTGGCTACACTCGCTGGGGAGGAAGAGGGTTCCCGTCCAAAACAGGTCTCCGGACGACGGTGCACCTGGCCCCACGGCGGGCGCCAAATGTCGGGTGGTAGGTGCGACATATGCCAACGGGTGGCTTATCATTGTGGGAGCCAGTAAGACGTCGCCGGTGCCTGGAAACGGGATGAGGCGAAGACATGCACGCCGGCGAATCTTACCCAGCTTTGGGGCTCTCCGTGGAGATAACACCCCTACTGCTGCTCTGCGGGGTCTCCGCATGATCACTAGATGAACAAGTAGCTACACGATGCTCCTTGAGCTGTTTGGTGAGAAGAAGAAGAAGGGCACGGCTAGCTCTCCTCTCTCCTCTATGTGGTGTCTAGAGCTAGCTTAGATCAACCCTTTGCATGGGTGCCCCGGGGGGTTTATATAGGCCTACCCCCCAGGGGTACAATGGTAATCCGGCTGGGCGTGGGGTCCAACCATCTGTGTCTATGCTCATCGGCTTCTGCGCCGGTTGCTGGGGCCCGCCGGCTGGTGGGTCCCGCCGGCTGCCGGCTCCTTGGTCGACAGGCAGGCCCCACTGTCAGGGGCCTTGTCGGTGGCTGGTTAATATTGCTTCAATCCTAGTGACGAGGGCTTCGCCGAGGTGGGCGTGGCTACAGTGCCGCCGCCCGGCGGGCGATCGCTGTAGCCTCACCGCGTCTTGTCTCCTTAATGGGGCATCTCCTTCGAGGGAGGGGGCAGGCCGGCTGTGGGGAGCCGACCCTGTCTTGGGCCGACTAGGGGAGGCCTGGCTGCCTTCGGGTGTCTCTCTGCCTGATAGGGCCCACCGCCCGTGGGCCGTGCTGACGGCTTGTCGTGGATGGCATCAGGGTCAGCATGGCAACAGTGCCGCGCCGGACGGGTCATGGCCACCCCGTACGGCGCACTGTGCCAGGCGTGCTCCGGGATTCGGGGGTGGCAGGCTATACTGTAGCCACGCCCCGTTACATCGCCGTTATGTGGATGCAGACTTCGAGGGTATGATCTTGTGCACTTTGTGGGAGCCGGCTTCTTGGAGTCGGCCTTCTCGTGGCCGGCTTCTTGGAGCCGGCCCTCCCACGGCTTTCTTCATGAGGTCTAAAGCCGGGCCGCCTTCCGATAGTCGGCCTGGGAGACAGCCGGCAAGGGGAAGGCGGCCCCACGTCTTGGACTCTTTGAGGTCCGGACTGGCTCGTAATTTTTTCAGAAGGGCCAGGGGGAGCCGGCTAGGCTACCCGTGGTCATTTACTCTGACACTATGATCAAGAAGTGATCCTAGAACAACCTACGTCAAGCATAACTCCAACACCGTGTTCACTTCCCGGACTCCGCCTGAAAGAGACCATCACGGTTACACACGCGGTTGATGCATTTTAAATAAGGTCAACTTCAGGTTTTCTACAACCGGACATTAACAAATTCCCATCTGCCCATAACCGCGGGCACGGCTTTCGAAAGTTCATAACCCTGCAGGGGTGTCCCAACTTAGCCCATCACAAGCTCTCACGGTCAACGAAGGATATTCCTTCTAGCGGGAAGACCCGACCAGACTCGGAATCCCGGTTACAAGACATTTCGACAAGGTAAAACTAAACCAGCAACACCACCCGAATGTGCCGACAAATCCCGATAGGAGCTGCACATATCTCTTTCTCAGGGCACACCAGATTGTCCAAACTTCCGGTAGGCCAGCCCAGAGTTGCCCCTGGTGGCCACCGGCGGCTGACAGTTTGGACCAACACTTAGAGGAGCACTGGCCCAGGGGTTTAAAATAATGATGACCCTTGGGCGCGCGACCCCCAAGGGAAAAGAAAAGGCTAGGTGGCGAATGGTAAAACCAATGTTGGGCATTACTGGAGGAGTTTTATTCAAGGCGAACTGTCAAGGGGTTCCCATTATTACCCAACCGCGTAAGGAACGCAAAATCCGGGAACATAACACCGATATGACGGAAACTAGGGCGGCAAGAGTGGAACAAAACACCAGGCATAAGGCCGAGCCTTCCACACTTTACCAAGTATATAGATGCATTAATTAAATAAGATATATAGAGATATCCGAACAAGTAAAACATGTTCCAACAAGGAACAACATCTCCATGTTCCAACAAGGAACAAACTTCAATCTGCACCTGCAACTAACAACGCTATAAGAGGGGCTGAGCAAAGCGGTAACATAGCCAAACAATGGTTTGCCAGGACAAGGTGGGTTAGAGGCTTGGTTTAAAAATATGGGAGGCATGATAAGCAAGTGGTAGGTATCGCAGCATAGGCATAGAAAAAGAGCGAGCAACTAAGCAAGCAAAGATAGAAGTGATTTCGAGGGTATGGTCATCTTGCCTGAAATCCCGCAAGGAAGAAGAACGAGTCCATGAAGAAGACAAATGGACGTAGACGAACGGGTCCTCACAAACGCGACGTTACCGGAACCAACCCGAAGAAGCAAACACCGGAAAGAAGCACACAACATAGTAAACAACCAACACATGAACATGGTATGATATGCGGGATGCGGTATATGCGGTGCATATGCATGATTTGCAAAGGAAAGATGGAACCTGGCCTCAACATGGAAATCCAAGTGTTCCACTGTAAAGGTGAGATGAAATCGCTTGAAAACGATATAAAGAACACCGGAATCGGAGTTACGGTTTGGAAATGGCAAGCAGTTCAAATATGGCACCGGTCTGCGATTTACAGCAAGTAGCCATCTAAATGCAACAAGATGAACATGCTACAGCACCCAAACATGGCAACAAAATACATGGAAGGGATCCATTCATGATGCTTAACAAAAGCTGAACACTGAGATATGGCCAATTCATCCATTAACAGGTTCAAACAAGCATGGCAAAAGTGCATTTGATAAACAGATTTCAGACTTAGTGAAATTAACACTTGTCTGGAATTTCAGATCAGGTAGCACACTTTGGAGCAAGAAAACTATATGCTACAAGAACTTAACATGGAAAAGTAAAGCATGGCATGGAGCTACTCAAAGAGCTTAACAAAAGTCCCTTAGTGACCTTGAGCCAAAAGGGGTCAGAAAATACATTTGCAAGCATGTGAACATGGCAAAAGCATAATCAGATCACAGACTTGGTGAAAAACTGTAGCATGCAAATCAGATATCAAGTAGGCATGTTTACGAGCTCGATGCACTCACTACAGAGCATATCATGACAATCTAAGCATACACCCATCAAGAATACACATTATACAACCTAGACATGGCAAGGACAACAACATATCATGAACGGATCAACTACAACATCTTCGGCAAAATCGCTAACAAGTAGACAATCTGCCCAGATTCACGAAATAGCAAAAGTAGAGCTTGATTGACTCAAGCTAGGGTGCTCCATAATTGCAAACAAAGACATGGATGGATAGAGCACTACAATATTAACAAATCATCCTTACTGATCATCCTCAAAAGAGGCACGGATCACTAGGAAACAACATGAACATATGGCATATTGATAAAAACAAATCAAGGACTTAGTGAAATTGCTAAGTCCCTGAAATCAGCATTAACGAATGCTCCACTTTGCAAGCTTGTGCTAGTCACCACACACATCAAAAAAATACATGGATTGCACCTTTGGAAAGATGGCAAAACATATAACAAAACTCATGTAGAGCTCAGGGGCATAACATGCACACATTAATCATGGCAAAAATGACAAATAGCTATTTGGTGCAGCAGATCTGACAATTAACTCAAATAGCTCTCTTCCAACAGCATTTCGGGCATCAAGATGAACTCAAATGAAAATGATGCAATGAGATGAAATGATGTACTCTCTGAGACGAACATTTTGATATGCTACACGCATGAATCGGAGCTACGGACGCAAAGTTACGATGCGATGAACATGGGCATAATAATTAGGGTTTTGGGAGGAGAAAGTCAACCCGATCCAGATCCAGATCCAGATCTCGTTATTACTGTAGCAGTTCGCCGGAGTTGGGTCCCCGGAGACGAGGGAGGTGGCCGGAGCAGCGGGGAGAGGAAGGAGCTCACCGGGTAGAGCTCGGCACCAGCGATGGCGGCGCATGGCGGCGGCGACGCTCGACAGGGAGGCCGGACGGCGGCGAGCGCGGAGCGTCGCAGTCACCAGCGCGGGGCATGGCTCTTGCCGGCGTGGAGGATGGCGCTCGCCGGCGCGGGTGCTGCGGGCGGCGGAGCAAGGAAGCAGGCGGCGCGCAGGGAGATGGGCCGAGAGGGCCCGATCCGGGCTCTCCGGGCTGCGGCGGCGGCGTGCCACGTGGCGAGAGGCCATTGGCGCGGACGGTGGTGGCGGGTTTGTCCGGCCGGGTCCGGACATGTCCGGCGCGGCGCGAGGGAAATTTAGGGTTAGAGGACGGGGAAGACCCGGGATTTCGGAGGGGATCAGTTATTTATATGTAGAGGGAGCTAGGAGAGTCTAAATGAGGTGCGGTTTTCGGCCACGCGATCGTGATCGAATGACCGAGATGATGGAGGAGGTTTATGTGGGTTTTGGGCCACTTTGGAGGGGTGTTGGGCTGCAACACACACGAGGCCTTTTCGGTCCCTTGGTTAACTATTGGAGTATCAAACGAAGTCCAAATGGCGCGAAACTTGACAGGCGGTCTACCGGTAGGAAACCAAGGCCGCTTGGCAAGTCCCGGTCCAATCCATAAATGTTTAACCCCCACGCACGAAAGAAAGGTAGAAAGGACCACCGGAGGAGATAGGAGCGCCGGAATGCAAAACGGACAACGGGAAAAATGCTCGGATGCATGAGACGAACATGTATGCAAATGAAATGCACATGATGACATGATATGCAATGCATGACATGCAAGCAATGACAAGGCAACAACAGCGAATAACTGGACGACACCTGGCACATCGGTCTCGGGGGGTTACAACACTCCACCACTACGAGAGGATCTCGTCCCGAGATCTTGAATGGCACCGGAGGGACAACGGAAGAGAAAGAGAAGAGGTAAAACTAAGTTGCTCCTTTGCCAAACGAGTGAAACCAAAGAACCCTGAAAAAGGTTAAGGCATATCCAGAAAAGAATACAACGGAGATAAATGAAGTTGAAAGCACTCCGTTAGCAACGAGGAACAAGGAAGAACAACTTTGGACAACACTTCGTTTGAAAAGAGATGAAAGACTTGATAAGGTGAAAAGAACTAGAAGAGATGAGACAACACTCCGGTTAGATGGATAAACACGAAAAGAGCATGATCCAAGATGATGAGAGAAAAGAGCAACATCGCAATGGCTCCGGAACAATAGAATAGAGGATAGATAATTGAAAAAAAGGAGAAATGAGGAGAAAATGCCAACTTCTGCCAAAAAGAGCTTGAGAAGGCATCCTTAGGAGAAGGGTCGAACAGAGTTGTTGGAAAACCAACAACGAAAAGAATAAGCTTGATATGGTCTTATGGAATGCATGTCAAATTATGAGGTGACAACCTGCCACTCACGGAAAAAGAATTGGATTGATAAGAACAAGGAGACGAGAAACTTATTTCATCGGGAGGATAAATGAAGAACTTGGATCATTTATAAGCATCATGGATTGCAACAATCCTCAGGGAAGGCTTTAGGTGAAATATAACCCAATATAACTCCAAAGAAGAGATTGATGGATTTAAAATACCTCATTCTTAACAACATGTGACTCATGAGACATGAACTCAAATTATCAAGAATGACATAATACCACCTCGAATGATACGGTTGAAAGAATTTCACTTTAAAATGCACGATAAAGAATACTTGAGCTCCTCTGAAAAGAATCTCGATGAACACTTGGAGAAGGAATTAAATCCTTGGTGAACCATCATGTAGAGTCTCCATGAAGAATTCCGTTAAACAAAAGAATTATCAAACGGAAAGAAAGGGTAGTTGAAAACACAAGTTTGAACCTTGTAAAGATTTAGATAAATCTCCATGATAATTAGAGCTTGGAACTCCGGGAAAGAAAGATGAGCACTTGAAACCAAGAATAAGTATGATGAACCACTCCGGAAAACAGGAATTGAATAAACTCGATGAAACAAGAATAATAATTACATTATGCGTATCCTCCACCAATTAAAATTGATGACAAGCAATGGAATTGGCATACTACTTATTCTCGTAGAAAGGATTAAGATAGATATAGCGTCAACTTGAGAATGCGTTCAACGAAACCCCGGTAGAATTTGAAAACACGAATGAATTGATAAGGAAGAGAAATCTTGAACGAACCACCGTAAGAATTAAAATGAACAAGGAAAAGATAAGGAAGACACCGGGAAGAATTATCAAATGAACGAAGGTGCTCGAGAAAATATAGATACATGAGAACGAAGGGATCACGAATTGATTAGTGATTACTTGAATGAAGCACCTGTAAGATAGGAGAATGATAACTGAAAGGCTAAGAACGAATAAATCTTAGATGATGGGCTCCGGATAATCAAATTGAAAGGAATCTTGAATTGCTCCGGATAGGTTAAAAGAATTCTCACAATCAAAACAATTATGAAAGGATGGCCTCGAATTAGAACCACGAATCTCTGAGAGAACGGATAAGATATGGAGGTAAAACTCTTCTTTGGTCTTCAAATGACGACGAAAAACACCACCAAGAATTATTGAGACACTCCGGGATGATTAAGAGAGGAGAGGTTGAGCCAACGATGAAAAGAATTTGAAAGATCTTGGAGAAAAACATTTGACTGATGATAATTCATTCTTACGTCAAACTTTGGCAAGAAATTGAGGATATCTCCGGGATAATAAGAAGAGTCAGGTAAGATACTGGGAAAAGAACTGTGGGTTAGGGCCCACTGAAAAGAAAACACCGTTGAAATGATTTAAAAGAGAGGTTGCACCGGTTGAATTAGAAAGGCTTGAATGAGCTAACAACCTCGAAAGATCTTGAACGAATGCAGAGTGGAAAACATGAATCTTTGAGATATCTTGAGCACTCCGGAACAATAGAATAGCGAGCGGTGAAAGATTATGAGGTGCACCGGCATGAGAAGGTATTGCAACGAGGAAATGATATAATTGGCAAAGCTTGAATTGAATTCATCGGATAAAAGAGAATGAAGGATGATGAACTAGAAGCTCCGTTAGCATCTCCCTGAGAATCACCGGATAAGAACATTGACGAAAAGAATGGGGAGACTTCATATGAATAAAAGGATACTTGATTAAGAAATCTGGGTCCTTGAAGAAAAACAAAGGGAGGGAGGGTGGGCAAAACAAAGGCACCTTGGAAAGGATGAAACAAACACCGTTGAGAAGAACTGATACTTGATCAAGCGGATGTTGAAAACGAATGGATCCACTTGAAGAGAAGCACATCGGTGAAAAGGATTGACATGACAAACTCGATGATCAAGAAGGATTGGTATCCACATAGAAATAAGAGAACACCGTTTAGGAAAGGTATGGAATCAACATTTGACTTCAAAGCAACTCGAATACCACAACCCAAAACAAAACAAGGATTGGCTTGCAGAAAAGCCGGAACAAACATATGATAGAGATTTTGTCTGAAGTTTTCGTGGTGGGGCCTACACGGGCTCGATCGTACAGCACCATCATGTACAAGGAAGTGCACATGACATACGAAGCGTCCCCGAGTCGGCATAGCCAAGGACTCTTTAAGACACAACGAGACCACTGTAAAACCGACCGTGAATAGGCGGACCACTAGACGTCGAACCTCAATTTCATATCATACATCTGTCGGAAAGATATCCTACGAGCTACTTGAATTCCCACTTATAAACTCCTGAACTTTTTCGGTTATGCAATCAGGTGTTGGGGATACAGGGGAAGCATAATATCTCACCCAAAACTAGCAAATCCTACATCCAGCTGTATCCATCCTTCAACACATAACCAAGAAAAACTTCAGAAACCATCTACCTTAACCTTCGAAAAGCATCCGTTATACAAGTTATGGCGATACTCCCGAACTCCCGCCCCGGTACTGGGTGGCGTCGAGGTTATCTCACCAACGAACTACATAAAAGAGATTTTCGATGTCGGTGTACTAAACTCGGGTATTCCAGAACTGCAACGATAAAATTGTAACGACAACACCTCGGAGCTCAACTCCCCGGGACACTGCCACAACCCCTAAAGATAGGAGGCACCAAGAACAATGTTCTTGTCACAAAACCATCGGAACGATTCCAAGATACCCGCGTGATCCTAAATTTTTGTAGTGAAATTTGAGAAGAGAAGAGTCAAAACTCTACGTCAGGATGCCTTACCAGAGCGATGAAGGGACTGGGGAGTAAAAAGAATTCCTAAACTCTCCGATATATAATTCCTAAATGACTCAAACATCTTTTCTAGACTCAACAACGGCTGCTAAAAAACGATCAAGCAGTGGGGGCTCCTAAGGTCGGGGAAGGCTCTGATTACCAACTTGTAACGCCCTCGATGCGGCTATATCTCCCACGTGTCGAAGCACGACTTGGAGGCATAACCGCATTGAAAGAAATGTCGCAAGTGAGGTAATCTTCACACAACCCATGTAATACAATCGGGGAAAAGATATATAGTTGGCTTACAATCGCCACTTCCCACAATTGCATGAATAAAGCATTACATCATCCAGATACAATCAAGGTCCGACTACGGAACCAAAATAAAAGAAGAACCCCAAATGCGACACGGTCCCCGATCGACCCCAACTGGGCTCCACTACTAATCAACTAGAACGAAACAACACAAAGGACAAGATCTTCAACGAGCTCCTCCTCAGCTGGGTTGGGTCATCTGCATGGTTTGACGGCACCTGCACACTGGTTTGGAAGTATCTGTGAGCCACGGGGACTCAGCAATCTCGCACCCTCACGATCAAGACTGTTTAAGCTTATGGGTAAGGTAAAAGGTATGAGGTGGAGCTGCAGCAAGCGACTAGCATATATGTTGGCTAACCTATTCGCAAAAGAGAGCGAGAAGAGAAGGCAAAGCACGATCGAGAAACTATGATCAAGAAGTGATCCTAGAACAACCTACGTCAAGCAAAGCTCCAACACCGTGTTCACTTCCCAGACTCCGCCTAAAATAGGTCAACTTCAGGTTTTCTACAACCGGACATTAACAAATTCCCATCTGCCCATAACCACGGGCACGGCTTTCAAAAGTTCATAACCCTGCAGGGGTGTACCAACTTAGCCCATCACAAGCTCTCACGGTCAACGAAGGATATCCCTTCTAGCGGGAAGACCCGATCAGACTCGGAATCCCGGTTACAAGACATTTCGACAAGGTAAAACTAAACCAACAACACCGCCCGAATGTGTCAACAAATCCCGATAGGAGCTGCACATATCTCTTTCTCAGGGCACACCAGATTGTCCAAACTTCTGGTAGGCCAGCCCAGAGTTGCCCCTGGTGGCCACCGGCGGCTGACAGTTTGGACCAACACTCAGAGGAGCACTGGCCCGGGGGTTTAAAATAATGATGACCCTTGGGCGTGCGACCCCCAAGGGAAAAGAAAAGGCTAGGTGGCAAATGGTAAAACCAATGTTGGGCATTGCTGGAGGAGTTTTATTCAAGGCGAACTGTCAAGGGGTTCCCATTATTACCCAACCGCGTAAGGAATGCAAAATCCGGGAACATAACACCGATATGACGGAAACTAGGGCGGCAAGAGTGGAACAAAACACCAGGCATAAGGCCGAGCCTTCCACCCTTTACCAAGTATATAGATGCATTAATTAAATAAGATATATAGTGATATCCCAACAAGGAACAACATCTCCATGTTCCAACAAGGAACAAACTTCAATCTCCACCTACGACTAACAACGCTATAAGAGGGGCTGAGCAAAGCGGTAACATAGCCAAACAACGGTTTGCCAGGACAAGGTGGGTTAGAGGCTTGGTTTAAAAATATGGGAGGCATGATAAGCAAGTGGTAGGTATCGCAGCATAGGCATAGCAAAAGAGCGAGCAACTAAGCAAGCAAAGATAGAAGTGATTTCGAGGGTATGGTCATCTTGCCTGAAATCCCGCATGGAAGAAGAACGAGTCCATGAAGAAGATAAATGGACGTAGACGAATGGGTCCTCACAAACGCGACGGTTCCGGAACCAACCCGAAGAAGCAAACACCGGAAAGAAGCACACAACATAGTAAACAACCAACACATGAACATGGTATGATAAGCGGGATGCGGTATGTGGTGCATATGCATGATTTGCAAAGGAAAGATGGAACCTGGCCTCAACTTGGAAATCCAAGTGTGCCACTGGAAAGGTGAGATGAAATCGCTTGAAAACGATATAAAGATCACCGGAATCGGAGTTACGGTTTGGAAATGGCAAGCAATTCAAATATGGCACCGGTCTGCGATTTACAGCAAGTAGCCATCTAAATGCAACAAGATGAACATGCTACAACACCCAAACATGGAAACAAAATACATGGAAGGGATCCATTCATGATGCTTAACAAAAGATGAACACTAAGATACGGCCGATTCATCCATTAACAGGTTCAAACAAGCATGGCAAAAGTGCATTTGATAAACAGATTTCAGACTTAGTGAAATTAATACTTGTGTGGAATTTCAGATCAGGTAGCACACTTTGGAGCAAGAAAACTATATGCTACAGGAACTTTACATGGAAAAGTAAAGCATGGCATGGAGCTACTCAAAGAGCTTAACAAAAGTCCCTTAGTGACCTTGAGCCAAAAGGGATCAAAAAATACATTTGCAAGCATGTGAACATGGCAAAAGCATAATCAGATCACAGACTTGGTGAAAAACTGTAGCATGCAAATCAGATATCAAGTAGGCATGTTTACGAGCTCGATGCACTCACTACAGAGCATATCATGACAATCTAAGCATACACCCATCAAGAATACACATTATACAACCTAGACATGGCAAGAACAACAACATAGCATGAACGGATCAACTACAACATCTTCGGCAAAATCGCTAACAAGTAGACAATCTGCCCAGATTCACGAAATAGCAAAAGTAGAGCTTGATTGACTCAAGCTATGGTGCTCCATAATTGCAAACAAAGACATGGATGGATAGAGCACTACAATATTAACAAATCATCCTTACTGATCATCCTCAAAAGAGGCACGGATCACTAGGAAACAACATGAACATATGGCATATTGATAAAAACAAATCAAGGACTTAGTGAAATTGCTAAGTCCCTGAAATCAGCATTAACGAATGCTCCACTTTGCAAGCTTGTGCTAGTCACCACACACATCACAAAAATAGATGGATTGCACCTTTGGAAAGATGGCAAAACATATAACAAAACTCATGTAGAGCTCAGGGGCATAACATGCACACATTAATCATGGCAAAAATGACAAATAGCTATTTGGTGCAGCAGATCTAACAATTAACTCAAATAGCTCTCTTCCAACAGCATTTCGGGCATCAATATGAACTCAAATGAAAATGATGCAATGAGATGAAATGATGTACTCTCTAAGACGAACATTTTGATATGTTACACGCATGAATCGGAGCTACGGATGCAAAGTTACGATGCGATGAACATGGGCATAATAATTAGGGTTTCGGGAGGAGAAAGTCAACCCGATCCAGATCCAGATCCAGATCCAGATCTCGCCGTTACTGTAGCAGTTCACCGGAGTTGGGTCGCCGGAGACGAGGGAGGTGGCCGGAGCAGCGGGGAGAGGAAGGAGCTCGCCGGGAAGAGCTCGGCACCGGCGATGGCGGCGCATGGCGGCGGCGGCGCTCGACAAGGAGGCCGGGCGGTGGCGAGCGTGGAGCGGTGCGGTCGCCGTCGCGGGGCACGGCGCTCGCCAGCGCGGGTGCTGCGGGCGGCGGAGCAAGGAAGCAGGCGACGCGCGGGGAGATGGGCCGGGAGGGCCCGATCCGGGCTGTCCGGGCCGCGGCGGCGATGGGGCGGCGGCGTGCCACGTGGCGAGAGGCCATTGGCGCGGACGGCGGCGGCGGGTTTGTCTAGCCGGGTCCGGACATGTCTGGCGCGGCGCGAGGGAAATTTAGGGTTAGAGGAAGGGGAAGACCCGGGATTTCGGAGGGGATCACTTATTTATAGGTAGAGGGAGCTAGGAGAGTCCAAATGAGGTGCTGTTTTTGGCCACGCAATCGTGATCGAACGACCGAGATGATGGAGGAGGTTTAGGTGGGTTTTGGGCCACTTTGGAGGGGTGTTGGGCTGCAACACACACGAGGCCTTTTCGGTCCCTCGGTTAACCGTTGGAGTATCAAACGAAGTCCAAATGGCGCGAAACTTGATAGGTGGTCTACCGGTAGGAAACCAAGGCCGCTTGGCAAGTCCCGGTCCAATCCGGAAATGTTTAACCCCCACGCACGAAAGAAAGGTAGAAAGGAAAACCGGAGCAGATAGGAGTGCCGGAATGCAAAACGGACAACGGGAAAAATGCTTGGATGCATGAGATGAACACGTATGCAAATGAAATGCACATGATGACATGATATGCAAGGCATGACGCGCAAGCAATGACAAGGCAACAACAGCGAATAACTGGACGACACCTGGCACATCGGTCTTGGGGCGTTACACTCCCACAAGCTTGGGGGAGGCTTCTCCAATTACTTAATGCTTTGCCTGATCATCATCTCAAGAAAAATGAAATACTTGATATCTTTTATAATGGACTAACCGATGCTTCCAGAGATTACCTGGTTAGTTGCACTGGTTGTGTTTTCAGGGAAAGAACTATTGATCAAGCTGAAATTCTATTGAATAATATGTTGACTAATGAAAATAATTGGACACTTCCTGAACCAACTCCTGAGCCAACTCCGAAGAAAATGGGTATTCTATTTCTCAGTCCTGAAGATATGCAAGAGGCAAAGAAATCTATGAAAGAAAAAGGTATAAAAGCTGAAGATGTTAAGAATTTACCTCCTATTGAAGAAATACATGGTCTTAATTTGCCGCCTGTTGAAGAAATACATGGTCTTGATAACCCGACACAGGTAGTAAAGGTAAATTCTCTCTATAGATTTGATGAAGGTGACATTCCTCGTTATAAGTCTGCTAGCCAATGCTTAGATGAGTTTGATAACTTTATGGTTAAGCAAGAAGATTTTAATGCATATGTTGGTAGACAATTGAAACATAATGCTTACATGATTGAACACTTGAGTGATTATATGGCTAATGTTAAAGGTGAACTTAAACTTATTAGTAAACATGCTTCTATGGTTACCACTCAAGTAGAAGAAGTACTTAAAGCTCAGAATGATTTGCTCAATGAATTGAATAGTAAAAATAATGACTTTGCTGTTAGAGTTGCAACTAGAGGAGGTAAAGTGACTCATGAACCTTTGTATCCCGAGGGCCACCCTAAGAGAATTGAGCAAGATTCTCAAAGAACTAATATAGATGCACCTAGTCCTTCTAAGTGGAAGAAAAAGAAAAATGATAGGACTTTGCATGCTTCTAGTGAACCTGTTATTGACACACCTGAGAATCCCAATGATATTTCTATTTCTGATGCTGAAACACAATCTGGTAATGAACATGAACCTAGTGATAATGTTAATGATGATGTTCATGTTGATGCTCAACCTAGCAATAATAATGATGTATAAATTGAACTTGCTGTTGATCTTGATAACCCACAATCAAAGAATCAACGTTGTGATAAGAGAGACTTTGTTGCTAGGAAGCACGGTTAGCAAAGAGAACCATGGGTTCAGAAACCCATGCGTTTTCCTCCTAAACCATCCAAGAAAAAGGATGATGAGGATTTTGAGCGCTTTGCTGAAATGATTAGACCTATCTTTCTGCGTATGCGTTTGACCGATATGCTTAAAATGAATCCTTATGCTAAATATATGAAGGAACTTGTTACAAATAAGAGCAAGATACCGGAAGCTGAAATTTCCACCATGCTTGCTAATTACACTTTTAAGGGTGGAATACCAAAGAAACTTGGAGATCCAGGAGTACCAACTATACCATGCTCCATTAAAAGAAACTATGTTAAAACTGCCTTATGTGATCTTGGAGCCGGTGTTAGTGTTATGCCTCTCTCTTTATATCGTAGACTTGATTTGAATAAGTTGACACCTACTGAAATATCTTTGCAAATGGCTGATAAATCAACTGTTATACCTGTCGGTATTTGTGAGTATGTGCCTGTTGTGGTTGCAAACGTTACTATTTTAACGGACTTTGTTATTCTTGATATTCCCGAGGACGATAGTATGTCTATTATTCTTGGAACACCCTTTTTGAATACTGCAGGGCCTGTTATTGATTGCACCAAAGGCATTGCCACTTTTCATGTTAATGGTAATGAACATATGGTACACTTTCTGAGGAAACAACCTCAAGTCCACAATATCAATTATATTGGAAAAATTTCAACAACTACTATTGTAAGTTTTGAATTTCCTCTTCCTACTGTCGAGAAGAAATATGATATTCTTATTGGTGCGGACATGCATATCCCCGTTGAGGTAACATAGTGTTATTTGAAATTTCTCCGGTTCCATGTTATTCGAAATGAGTTTGTTAACAAGACCTGATCAACCTTGTTAGTGGATTCCTTTTGCTGAGCATGAGATGGATGAATTTAGAAAACACAACTCTCTTTACTTGATACGTCTCCAACGTATCTACTTTTCCAAACACTTTTGCCCTTGTTTTGGACTCTAACTTGCATGATTTGAATGGAACTAACCCGAACTGACGCTATTTTCAACAGAATTACCATGGTGTTATTTATGTGTAGGAGCAAACGTTCTCGGAATGACCTGAAACTTCACAGAGCGAGTTTTTAGAAAATAAGAAAATACCTGCAAAAGATGGAGGCCAGGGGGCCCACCACCTTGCCACGAGGGTGGGGGGCGCGCCTGCCCCCCCTAGGGCGTGCCCCCTACCTCATGGGCCCCCTGTTGCGTCTCCGACTCCAACTCCACCTCCATATATTGAGTTTCCATGAGAAAAAAATCAGAGAGAGGAAATCATCGCGTTTTACGATACGGAGCCATCGCCAAGCCCTAAAACCTCCCGGGAGGACTGATCTGGAGTCCGTTCGGAGCTCCGGAGAGGGGAATCCGTCGCCATCGTCATCATCAACCATCCTCCATCACCAATTTCATGATGCTCACCACTGTGCGTGAGTAATTCCATCGTAGGCTTGCTGGACGGTGATGGGTTGGATGGGATCTATCATGTAATCGAGTTAGTTTTCTTAGGGTTTGATCCCTAGTATCCTCTATGTTCTGAGATTGATGTTGCTATGACTTTGCTATGCTTAATGCTTGTCACTAGGGCCTGAGTGCCATGATTTCATATCTGAACCTGTTATGTTTTCATAATTATATGAGTGTTCTTGATCCCATCTTTCAAGTCCATAGTCACCTATTATGTGTTATGATCCGTTAACCCCGAAGTGACAATAATCAGGATACTTACTGGTGATGACCGTAGTTTGAGGACTTCATGTATTCACTATGTGTTAATGCTTTGTTCCGGTTCTCTATTAAAAGGAGGCCTTAATATCCCTTAGTTTCCGTAAGGACCCCGCTGCCACGGGAGGGTAGGACAAAAGATGTCATGCAAGTTCTTTTACATAAGCACGTATGACTATGTTCGGAATACATGCCTACATTATATCAATGAACTGGAGCTAGTTCTGTGTCACCCTAGATTATGACTGTTACATGATGAACCGCATCCGGCATAATTCTCCATCACTGATCCATTGCCTACGAGCTTTCCATATAAAGTTCTCCGCTTATTTACTTTCCCGTTGCTATTGCTATCATCACTACAAAATACCAAAAACATTGCTTTTACTACCATTACCTTTTGTTACCGTTATCTCTACTATCATATTACTTTGCTACTAAATACTTTGTTGCAGATATTAAGTTTCCAGGTGTGGTTGAATTGACAACTCAGCTTGTCGGTGTACTAAAGTAGGGGTACCTTAGTATCCCGAACTTGTGCACAGGCAGTCGTAGCGACCCGCGGCAAGGCTTGCCGGGCGACCGCCAAGACCCTCCGTGGTTCCTTTGGGGCCATTCAAGAACAGAGTATCCAAGAGTAAAACAAGACCCTGGCAAGAGGAGCTTGCTGGGAAGTATACAAGACCCCAGCAAGAGGAGCTTGCCGGGAAGGAGACGAGACCCCGGCAAGAGGAGCTTGCCAGGAAGACCAACCAAAGCATCTTAACTAGCTCGCTGCGGCGCACTGCGCGTCCCGACAAGACCCGGTGAGCGACAAGCTCCCGGACGCGACAAGGCAACATCCGCGGCAAGGCGCTTGCGGCAAGCTACTACCCCGCAGCCCACGCTCCAGTTCACCCACCAACGTGTCGCTCTGGGACTGCTCCTGGCGTACGTGGCGGGAGGCTGTGCAGCCGGGGGCATGCGGTGGCAAGCAAGCGCTGACAAGATAGCCATCGTGGCAAACGGTGGCCTTCCTAGCGGTCCCTCTCTGTACCGTCTAGGTGACACAGACAGGCATTTAATGCCCTTGTCCCCTGCCGTCAGGGTTAGGTATGATACGACCGTTGTAGGCGGTGGAGCCAACTACCACCCCTTTTACATTTTTACCCCCACCTCTGTTGCCACCTGTCGGTGACCCCTTAGACATATAAAGGAGGCCCATGCACAACAGAGGGGAGGACGGCCATTCTCACGCTCGGTCTCGCCAGCTACTTGAGTGTACTGTAGCACTCGTCGCTCCCGAGCAAGAACTCAATACAACCACCAAAGCAGGAGTAGGGTTTTACGCATGCGTGCGGCCCGAACCTGGGTAAATCGATTGTCTCGCCCGTGCGCTCGCCTCGATCTGCTCTTTGTGCATCCACCGCCCCCTGCCGAACCGAAAGGGGCTCGGTGCACCGATCCCCATAGGTGTGCGTGGGACCAGCAACCCCCGACATCTTTGGCGCGCCAGGTTGGGGGGTGCGTCGAGGTTGTGTGAACCTGATCCGGCGTTCGCACGAGCCGAATCTTCATCGTCTTCATCAACATGCCGCCGAAGAAGAAGATTTCGGAGGCAGCTGCTCCGTCTGCGCCGAGCCCACCGTCGCCAGAGCGAACGGCTGGAGGAGTAGGCGCCGGCGGAAGAACGGGCGCCGACGGGGAGACCCATGGCGCTGCTAGGTCCAAGGACCAGGCTGCGCCGCACGTCGGCGGCGCGGTCGCCTCCCACAACGACCGCGCGCACTCCAAGACCTCGGCGTCCGTACACGCACCACGCCCGTCCCAGGAGGCGCGGGACCAGCAGCGTCATGGTACCCACGGTACCATACGTCTGCTGGGCCAAGATCAAGCTGGCGGGTCCCGGAGTGCTCAGGACCAGCATGCACGCCAACACGCTGGCGCGAGCGTGGAGCGGTCGCTTGGACGAGATGTTGCTCCTTCTAACGCAGTTAGGAGTCCGAGCATATCTCGCTCCTTGCACCGTTCGCTGCCGCCGCCCACCACTCCGGCGGAAGCGTTGGCACGTGCCCAGCTGCTCCTAGACTACCCTCCAGCGCCAGAGAAGATCGATGACTGGAGGGCCACTATCCAGAGCCTCATCGGCTTCGCCAACGGTGACAACCCACGGCAGCCGAGCGCATCGCTGCCGCGGCAAGTCAGCCAGGCGCGAGCCGGTGGCGACAAGACCGGCGAAGGTGCAACCACTGTGCACTCTCTGCCCCGAAGGCCAAGACCGCCGACTCGCCGGATCCACCTCGACAGCTACTCCACCGCGTCGTCAGATCCGCGAGCTCGTCGCGATCAGCGCCAAGTTCTTCATGAGAGGCAGCAGGAAGACGCTCGAACACACATCGAGCACCGAAGAGAAGCGCGCCGTCAATCAGACCTGCGCGCTCGGCCCTCTGTTGACATGCATGCACCCGGAGAGCCAGGTAACTTGCCATACGCGGCAGGTTGTCCTGCGTTTACCCGTGAGCTGCGGCAAGTCCAGTGGCCCAACCAGAAGCATTTCAAGCCAGACGTACCGGAGAAGTACGACGGCAAGTCGCACCCGTCTGAGTTCCTCAGCATCTACACCATTGCGGTGCAAGCTGCCGGGGGGCGAGACGACAAGGTCCTTGCCAACTACTTCCCGCTCGTGCTCAAGCCCGAAGTCAGATCCTGGCTCATGCACTTGCCGGACAACTCCATATCCTCTTGGGCGGATTTGTGCCATCAGTTTATCGGCGCCTTTACGGGCGGCCACAAACCATATGGCCAAGAGAGTGACCTCCACCTGCTTGCCTAGAAGGAAGGAGAACCCCTGCGCAAGTATATCCAGAGATTCAGCCGCGTGCAGCGCAACATCCCAGACATCCACCCTGCCGCGGTTATCACCGTGTTCCATCAGAACGTGCGTAATCGCAGGATGCGGGAGGAGATGGCGATGAGCACGATCAGGGACGTCAGCGAGCTATACGCCCTGGCCGACAAGTGTGCACGCGCTGAAGAAGGGAGGAAACTCCCCGGAGAAGATGCTGGAGCAGGGGGGTCTGACAGCGAGGATGCCGCCCCGGCAAGGAAAAACCGGAGGCGCAACAAGAAGAAGAGCGGCAAAGAGGTACTAGTCATTGAGCAATCCGGCGATGACGGCGCCGCCAAGCAAGCCAAAGTTGGTAGCTCCGACAAGGAGGTTGCCGCATGCACCAACTGCCAAGCTGTGGCGGCCACCGACAAGCAGGGCAGCTCCGACAAGCAGTACTGCAAGATTCACCGCACCAAGGGCCATGATCTCCAGAACTGCAAGAGGGTCGAGCAGCTTGTCCAGCAACAAAAAGCTGAGTACGAGCGGCGCGACAAGGAGAGAGCCCAAGGAGGAGGTGGAGAAGCCGGCAAGAAGCGCGCTGGCCAGGGAGGAAGCCGCGGCAAGGCCAAGCAGCGGCAAGGGGACAGACCTCCCCGCGGCCGCGACAAGGACGAAGACAAAGACGACGACGAAGACATGGATGATGTTGAGAACAGCGAGCAGGAGTTTCAGAAGGCTACAGAAGTCTTGTGTGTTGACGGTGGCGCTTCTCTGCATACTTCCCACCGCCAACTCAAACAGTGGCTCCGGGAAGTTAATGCGGCAGAGCCGCCTGTCGAATCACGCAAGCTTCTGAAGTGGTCCAGCATGCCTATCGTCTTTGACATTGAGGACCACCCTGATCGCACAACTGCGGTCGGGTGCTTGCCGTTGTTGGTTTCGCCAACAATCCGCAACCTCAAGGTCACCAAGATGCTAGTTGACGGCGGGGCCGGCTTAAATATGATCTCCTCCGCTGTGCTCCAAAAACTCAAGATCTCGGACAGCGAGCTCGAAGAGACCGGTACATTCCAAGGAATTAACCCGGGAAGGAGCAAGCCAAAAGGGAAGGTCACGTTGCCGGTGACATTTGGCAGCGAGCTGAATTTCAGAATGGAGAGGGTCACCTTTGACGTTGCTGATTTCCCATTGCCTTACAATGGGATACTTGGCCGTCCAGCGCTCGCCAAGTTCATGGCAGCCTCTCACTATGCATACAACATGCTCAAGATGCCAGGCCCGATAAGCGTCATCTCTATCCCAGGCGACAAGAAGGATGCCCTTATCTGCGCCGACAAGATCTACCGGGAAGCAGCTGCCGCGACAGACCGCGAGACACTTGCCGCTGAAGCTCCCGGGGGGAAGAAGAAGACCAAGTCCGGCAAGAGCTCTGATGCCTACTCTGGCAAGCGCGCCTCTTCGGAGTGCTGCGCTGCCGTCGAGGACGCACCATCGAGCTCCACTGGCAAGAGTAAGAAGACGATGGCCGCTCCACCACTTACCAAAAAGGTGTCCGCCAAGGAGGACAGCACTGGTGGTACCTTCACCATCAGCGCCACGCTTGACCCTAAATAGGAAAGCGCGCTCGTTACTTTCCTGCGGGTGAATGTCAACGTGTTTGCATGGCAACCGTCTGACATCCCTGGTGTTCCCAGGAAGGTAATTGAGCACCATCTTGCCATGTGTCCTCATGCGCGGCCCGTCAAGCAGAAGGTCAGGAAACAGGCGGTGGAGCGCCAAGAATTCATAACAGAAGAAATCAAGAAGTTGGAAGCAGCATGCCTTGTCAGAGGGGTGCTCCATCCCACGTGGTTGGCCAATCCGGTTGTAGTGCGCAAGGCGAATGGGAAATGGAGGCTTTGTATTGACTTTACTGATGTTAATAAAGCTTGTCCCAAAGATCCATTTCCCTTGCCGCGCATTGACCAGATTGTTGACTCCACAGCCGGATGTGAGTTGCTTTCATTTCTTGACGCATATTCAGGATACCATCAGATCTTCATGGCAGAAGAGGATGAGGAGAAAACCGCATTCATTACTCCATGTGGCACGTACTGTTTCGTACGGATGCCTTTCGGATTAAAGAATGTTGGTTCAACATTTGCCAGAGTAGTCCATATCGCTTTGAAGCCACAGATACATAGAAATGTAGAAGCTTACATGGATGATATAGTGGTCAAAAGCAAAGACAGGGCAACTCTGATCCAAGACTTAGAAGAGACTTTTGCAAATCCGCGCAAGGTCAACCTCAAGCTCAACCCCGAGAAGTGTGTGTTTGGAGTCCCTTCCGGCAAACTTCTCGGGTTCTTTGTGTCTCAGCAGGGAATCGAAGCTAATCCCGACAAGATCAAGGCCATTGAGCAGATCGAAGCACCAAAGCGCGTCAAGGATGTACGGAAGCTTGCCGGCTGCGTGGCTGCTCTCAGCAGGTTTATCTCTCGGTCTCCTGAGCGTGCCCTGCCATTTTTCAAAATTTTGAAAAGGGCAGGTCCAATGAAATGGACTCCGGAAGCGGAGGCTGCGCTGCAAGACTTGAAGAGATACCTGTCCTCCACTCCAACACTTGTCGCACCTAAACCACAAGAGAAGTTGCTGCTGTACATAGCGGCAACCAATCAAGTGGTTAGTGCTGCGTTAGTAGCGGAGAGGGAGGCCGATGACGAACCAGCGACCGCGGCAAGCACATCCAGCGACAAGCAGGGGGCTTCCCCGACAAGCTCTGGTCCCGACAAGGATGGATCTGCGCAGATGCAAGAGGAGATACAGAAGAAAATGGTGCAGCGCCCAGTTTACTTTGTCAAATCCCTTTTACAGGGGGCTAGGTCAAGGTACTCTGGTGTGCAGAAGCTGCTTTTCGGCCTTCTCATGGCCTCGAGAAAGCTGCACCATTACTTCCAAGCACATGAGATCACAGTTGTCACTCGCTTTCCGCTGAAGAGGATATTGCAAAACCCAGAAGCAACAGGCAGGATTGTTGAGTGGGCACTGGAACTGTCAAGCTTTGGCCTCAAGTTTGAGAGTACATCAACAATCCAGAGCAGAGCATTGGCAGAGTTCATAGCAGAGTGGACGCCAACTCCAGACGAAGAAATTCCGGAGACGAGCATCCCCGCCAAGGAAGCAAACAAAGAGTGGCTCATGTACTTTGACGGTGCCTTCTCGCTGCAAGGCGCCGGTGCTGGTGTACTGCTTGTCGCACCCACCGGAGAGCACCTCAAGTACGTAGTCCAGATGCACTTTCCCAAGGAGCAAGCGACAAACAATACTGCAGAGTATGAAGGCTTGCTTGCCGGTCTCAGGATCGCGGCAGAACTTGGGATTAAGAAGCTCATTGTCAGGGGTGACTCGCAGCTTGTCGTCCGCCAAGTGAACAAGGTTTACCAGAGTCCGTTGATGGAAGCTTACGTTGATGAAGTGAGGAAGCTAGAAGAGCGCTTTGACGGCCTGCAAATGGAACATGTTCCAAGAGCTGGGAACGACATTGCTGATGGCCTATCGAAGTGCGCTGCACTTAAATTACCTGTGAAACCAGGGATTTTTGTGCTCAAGCTGACTCAGCCGTCCGTAACACCATCAACTGGACAGAGCAAGAAGAGGAAGTTGATTTCTGGTGACTATCTTCCGGCAGAGCTTCCCGAAGCCACCGCCAAGAAGGTCCCCAAGATCGACGCCAAGAATGCTGAGGAGCAGTCTGCTCCGGCAAGCCCCAGGGTTTGTTCCGTTGAAGCAGATTCTCCCGACAAGTTTTGCTCCGGCAAGCTTGCTGGGGAACGTCAAGCTCCGGCAGAGCCACGGGCTCTTGCCGTAGAAGCGGACGTTCCCGGAGCAGCAGATGTGCCTTTAGTCCTTGTTGTCGAGCCACAGGCTCCAACATGGGCGCAGCAGATTGTCTGTTTCCTTCAGACAGGAGAGCTTCCCGAGGAACCAAAAGAAGCGGAAAGAGTAGCCCGGCAGTCTAGTATGTACCAGTTTGTCGACAACACACTGTGCAGAAGAAGACTCAACGGTGTGAAATTGAAGTGTATTCCTCGGGAAGATGGACAGAAGCTGTTGGCAGAGATACATGGAGGCATATGTGGTCACCACATTGGCGCGAGAGCACTTGTCGGAAAAGCATTCCGGCAAGGCTTCTTCTGGCCGACAGCTCTCCAGGATGCAACTACACAAGTAACCAAGTGTGAAGCGTGCCGGTTCCATTCCAAGCAGATACACCAGCCAGCTCAAGCTCTCCAGACGATCCCTTTATCCTGGCCATTTTTGGTCTGGGGGCTCGACATCCTCGGCCCCTTCCCCCGAGCCGCCGGGGGCTTTGAGTACTTGTACGTTGCAATCGACAAGTTCACAAAGTGGCCAGAAGTGGAACCAGTGAGGAAGGTGACGGCGCAGTCCGCGGTCAAGTTCTTCAGGTCGATTGTCTGCCATTTCGGAATCCCCAAAAGGATAATCACCGACAACGGCACATAATTTACGAGCCGCACCTTCATGCAGTACGTCCAAGATCTTGGCGCCAAGGTCTGCTTCGCTTCTGTTGCTCGCCCAAGAAGCAACGGTCAAGCGGAGATGGCAAATGCTGAAGTGGTGCGCGGGCTCAAGACCAGAACCTTCGAGAGGCTGCACAAGTGCGGACGCAACTGGATTGAGGAGCTGCCGGTGGTTCTTTGGTCAATCAGGACGACGCCAAATCGAGCCACTGGACAGACACCCTTCGCTCTAGTCTATGGAGTGGTGGCAGTTATCCCCACGGAACTCGTATACGGGTCACCTCGAGTGCTCGCTTATGATGAGCTTGAGCAAGAGCGGCTGCGGCAAGATGACGCGCTGCTCCTTGAGGAAGATCGTCTTCAGGATGCTGTGCGAGCCGCTCGCTACCAGCAAGCTTTGCACCGCTATCATAGCCGCAAAGTTAACGCCAGAAGTCTCGAGGAAGGCGACCTTGTTCTTCGGCGCATTCAGTCCGCCAAGAATTCCAACAAGTTGACGCCGAAGTGGGAAGGCCCTTACCGGGTGAAACGAGTCACCAGGCCTGGCGCTGTCCGCCTGGAGACCAAAGATGGCGTACCAGTGAGCAACTCCTGGAATATCGAGCATCTTCGTAAGTTTTACCCGTAAGGCGCGGTTGTCGGACCCTGTCTGGCAACCACCCTTTTGTACAAGTCTTGCCGCTGTTGCATGTAATCCTTTGTACAAAGCCAGGCGCAGACCCTGAGCACAAGTAAATGAAGCGCTGGCGCCTAGAGTTATAGCATGCATGCTAGGTCGAGTCTGGTCCTTGGTTAGGGTTGATAGTGCTTAACAACGGCTAACCCCTAACTTAGAGGTCGAGTGTGCGCCCCTTTGCCTTTCTTTCGTTTCCTTTGGTTCGCAGGGCTCGCATATCCTTGCCGGACCACCTGAGGACGAGAAGGAGAAGAAGGACGTGCCGGCATCTGGACCCCGGCAAGCCAGTGTTGCCGGGGGCTGCAAATACCAAAGTTTACCCACGGCAAGCCAGAGTTGCCGGGGGCTGCAATCTCAGATAAGTCTTTCATCCCTCTTCATGCATTCTCTTATGGACTGGGGAATACGAAACCTCGTTTCTTCCCGAAAACTACCGTGCTCCCTTAGCTCCAGGCCCTGGGGCTCGTTCCTGGGGCCAAGTTTTGGTTGTAGTTGCGGCAGCAAAGGGATGAAACGAGGGGCCGCACCCGCCTCGTCCCTGCCTCCGTCAAAAGCATGAGAAAGGTCGAGCGACATGGGAAGACGGCAGGGCCTGTTGCCGGGGAAGGAGTGTTTATCTGAAAGATACCAAGGATTTGCTCCTTGACGTGGGTTCTACCCGCGAGACAAATGACCCGGCAAACATCCCCTTTTCATTAAAAAACATTCCACGCAGGTACAGTCCAAAGAGGATGAAAAACATGAAAGAGAGGATTACAAGTTTTAAATGCAACTAAGGCCCGAAGGCTTACAAATTAAAAAGATAAGATGCCCGTAATCCTTTTCTTGTCCCTCTCTTCAGGAGGTACGTCAAGGAAGCGAGAAGGGCAAAAGGGGCGCCTAGGCGAGCTACGGGTGCCAGAAGACACCAAGAGAACATCCCGGGGGCCGTCAAGGCTGGACGGTGATGGCGGCGCCGGAAGCGGGGCTCGAAAACGAGGCGGCAGGACGTCAGCACGCTGTCGAGGGCACCACGCCCTCGTACTCCGGCTTGACGGCCTTGCCGCCAGCCCTCTTCATCTTCCGCAGCCTCCCTATGCCAGCCACCCAAGGAGACGACCCCGGGGAGTTCAAGGAGCCGGCGACACGGATGATGGGGTCGCCGGTGCCGCACGGAGCGGCGTCCGACACCTAGTCGGACCCGTCATCCTGCCGCCCGCTACCCTCGTCGTTGGTGTCGCTCCCCTCCTCGTCACTCTCGCTCGAGGAGGGGCCTTCGCTATCGGAGGAGCTGTCCACGCAGCACTTCGCCCGAGTGCCGAAGCACCCGAAGACCTTGACGGAGAGGAGATCGCCCTCCACCAACCTGAAAAGGAGGGTGAGCCCCTCCGTCAAGCTGTGGATACGGGCGAACGTCTTCCACCCTCGACCAAGATACATCACACCGGGGGCTGGGACTTCAACGCCGACTCGCGTGCCGCTGATCCCACAGCCCCTCATGTGCAGTCTCAGCGTCTCGGGCGGATCCAACTCCATCACGCCCGCAAACGGAGCAGGGAGTCGGAGCCGACGACGCGGCCCCTGGCGCAGCCTGACGAAGAACTCGCGGGGGTCGTCCCCAACATGGACCCCCGTGGGAAGAGGAGCCGCTGGCGGAGGCGAGGCCGATGCGCCGCCCCGTCGACCTCTTCCCCGAGCGCCGCGGCCTCGTCCTCGACCGCGTCCACGACCTCGCCCCCTCCCTCTTCCCCTTATGGCTGGCTCCGCCACCATGGGTGCGGGAGAGGGAGGGATGCGCTGTCTGGCGGCGACCCTCGCTGCCACTGACGAAGGACCAGGGTTCCCTTTCTCCATGGCAAATGAGGGGAAGGGGAGCAGAAGCTGAAGGAAGAAGAAGATGAGAGAATGCGGGCTTCCGTCCTCCCCTCCCGCTCTTTATAAGGGAGCGAGGTGGGGGCTCGGTCGCCCCGCTCAGCGAATCAAGACGCGGGAAGGCAGGGAGCTGGGGGCCGACCCGCTGCCTCGACCCACGACGGCCCCGTTTCCCGCCTCCACCGTCCGCGACCCCAAGTGCATGGGAGCCGCGTGGCAGGCGTGCAGAACCGAGGCGACGAATGGGGCGGCCTCTCCCCACCCCGTGATCGTGGGGAGTGGGCACCTTGAAAACCGCCCACGATCTCTCCCACGATGTCGCGTTTGACGCGTGCCGTGCGGGGAGGGCGCGGTGGATGCAGAGTGAGTTATGGCGTGACCTAGGCCACGCGTGCCCGTGCACTGTTTTGGGCCTGGCCCAACAGCGCTCGGCACCGTGTATGGCCCAGGCCCGGGGGCTCCTGTCGGTGTACTAAAGTAGGGGTACCTTAGTATCCCGAACTTGTGCACGGGCAGTCGCAGCGACCCGCGGCAAGGCTTGCCGGGCGACCGCCAAGACCCTCCGTGGTTCCTTTGGGGCCATTCAAGAACAAAGTATCCAAGAGCAAAACAAGACCCCAGCAAGGGGAGCTTGCCGGGAAGGAGACAAGACCCCGGCAAGAGGAGCTTGCCGGGAAGGAGACGAGACCCCGGCAAGAGGAGCTTGCCGGGAAGACCAACCAAAGCATCTTAAGAAGCTCGCTGCGGCGCACTGCGCGTCCCGACAAGACCCGGTGAGCGACAAGCTCCCGGACACGACAAGGCAACATCTACGGCAAGGCGCTTGCCGCGGCAAGCTACTACCCTGCAGCCCACGCTCCAGTTCACCCACCAACGTGTCGCTCTGGGACTGCTCCTGGCGTACGTGGCGGGAGGCTGTGCAGCCGGGGGCATGCGGTGGCAAGCAAGCGCCGACAAGATAGCCATCGTGGCAAACGGTGGCGTTCCTAGCGGTCCCTCTCTGTACCGTCTAGGTGACACAGACAGGCATTTAATGCCCTTGTCCCCTGCCGTCAGGGTTAGGTATGATACGACCGTTGTAGGCGGTGGAGCCAACTACCACCCCTTTTACATTTTTACCCCCACCTCTGTTGCCACCTGTCGGTGACCCCTTAGACATATAAAAGGAGGCCCATGCGCAACAGAGGGGAGGACGGCCATTCTCACCCTCGGTCTCACCAGCTGCTTGAGTGTATTGTAGCACTCGTCGCTCCTGAGCAAGAACTCAATACAACCACCAAAGCAGGAGTAGGGTTTTACGCATCCGTGCGGCTCGAACCTGGGTAAATCGATCGTCTCGCCCGTGCGCTCGCCTCGATCTGCTCTTTGTGCATCCACCGCCCCCTGCCGAACCGAAAGGGGCTCAGTCCACCGATCCCCATAGGTGTGCGTGGGATCAGCAACCCCCGACACAGCTGCTAATACTTGAGAATGTTCTTTGGCTCCCCTTGTGTCGAATCAATAAATTTGGGTTGAATACTCTACCCTCGAAAACTGTTGCGATCCCCTATACTTGTGGGTTATCAAGACTATTTTCTGGCGCTGTTGCCGGGGAGCATAACTCTATTCTTTGAGTCACTTGGGATATATATATCTGCTTATCATTATGAAGAACTTGAGAGATCCAAAAACCAAGATCTATCCCTCAAGTACGAGGGGAGGTAAGGAACTGCCATCTAGCTCTGCACTTGATTCACCTTCTGTTATGAGTAAGTTTGCGACACCTACACCTGCTTCTGCTATTCGTTCTGATATGTCGCATGTGATTGATGATGCCACTTCTGCTATGCATGATACTACCTCTATGCCTGATACTACTATGCCACTTAGTGATTTTCTTGATGAACAAATTGCTAGGGCTAGAGAAATTGAAAATATTGAATTTGATGATACTGATGAAAGTGATGATGAAGAATCACTTGTTATTCCTAAGGGTTATGTTTTTGATCAAGAAGCTTCTTTCGCTATCTTAGCTTGCGAAAATAGAAATGAACTTAAAAGGTTATTAGCTAAATGGAGTAAGCAATCTCTAAGTGCTAGAATGAAACCTGATCCTGCTTTTGCTACTTCACCTATCTGTGTTACTGATAAGTATTATGAATTCTCTGTTGATCCTGATATAATTACTTTGGTTGAATCTGATCCTTTTCATGGTCATGAATCTGAAACTGTAGTGGCACATCTTACTAAATTAAATGACATAGCTACCCTGTTTACTAAAGATGAGAGAACTCGCTACTTTTACATCCTTAAAATATTTCCGTTCTCATTAAAGGGTGATGCTAAGATATGGTTTAATTCTCTTGATCCTGGTTGCGTGCATAGTCCCCAGGATATGATTTGTTACTTCTCTGCTAAATATTTCCCTGCTCATAAGAAACAAGTTGCTTTAAGGGATATATATAATTTTGTGCAAATTGAAGAAGAGAGTCTCCCACAAGCTTGGGGGAGGCTTCTCCAATTACTTAGTGCTTTGCCTGGTCATCCTCTTAAGAAAAATGAAATACTTGATATGTTTTATAATGGACTAACCGATGCCTCTAGAGATTACCTAGATAGTTGTGTTGGTTCTGTTTTCAGGGAAAGAACACCGGATGAAGCTGAAATTTTATTGAACAATATGTTGACAAATGAAAATAATTGGACACCTCCGAAGCCAATTCCTGATCCTATTCCTAAAGCAACTCCGAAGAAGAGGGGTATTCTATTTCTCAGTCCTGAAGATATGCAAGAGGCAAAGAAATCTATGAAAGAAAAAGGTATTAAAGCTGAAGATGTTAAGAATTTACCTCCTATTGAAGAAATACATGGTCTTAATCTACCGCCTATTGAAGAAATATATGATCTTAATCCTTTACCTATTGAAGAAACTCATGGTCTTGATAACCCGACACAGGTAGTAAAGGTAAATTCTCTCTATAGATATGATAAAGCTGAAATCCCATTTACTAAGTTTGCTAGCCCATGCTTAGAAGAGTTTGATAAATTTATGGCTAAGCAAGAAGATTTTAATGCTTATTCTGGTAAACAATTGAAAACCAATTCAAATATGCTTGAACACTTGGGTGATTATATGGATAATGTTAAAGGTGAACTTAAACTTATTAGTAAACATGCTTCTATGGTTACCACTCAAGTTGAACAAGTACTTAAAGCTCAAAATGATTTGCTCAATGAATTGAATAGTAAAGATAATGATTATGCTGTTAGAGTGGCTACTAGAACTGGTAGAATGACTCAGGAACCTTTGTATCCTGAAGGCCACCCTAAGAGAATTGAGCAAGATTCTCAAAGAAATAATATAGATGTACCTAGTTCTTCTAAAAAGAAGAAAAAGAAAAATGATAGGACTTTGCATGCTTCTAGTGATCCTATTGTTGAAACACTTGAGAATCCAAATGATATTTCTATTTCTGATGTTGAAACTCAATCTGGTAATGAACGTGAAACTAGTGATAATGTTAATAATAATGTTCATGATGATGCTCAACCTAGTAATGATAATGATGTAGAAATTGAACCTGCTATTGATCTTGATAGCCCACAATCAAAGAATCAACGATATGATAAGAAAGACTTTGTTGCTAGGAAACATGGTAAAGAAAGAGAGCCTTGGGTTCAGAAACCCATGCCTTTTCCTCCCAAACCATCCAATAAAAAGGATGATGAGGATTTTGAGCGCTTTGCTGAAATGATTAGACCTATCTTTTTGCGTATGCGATTAACTGATATGCTTAAAACCAATCCTTATGCTAAGTACAAGAAAGATATCATTACTAATAAAGGAAAGATACCGGAAGCTGAAATTTCCACCATGCTTGCAAATTACACTTTTAAGGGTGGAATACCAAAGAAACTTGGAGATCCAGGAGTACCCACTATACCATGCTCTATTAATAGAAATTATGTTAAACCTGCTTTATGTGATCTTGAAGCCGGTGTTAGTGTTATGCCTCTCTCTTTATATCGTAGACTTGATTTGAATAAGTTGACACCTACTGAAATATCTTTGCAAATGGCTGATAAATCAACTGCTATACCTGTCGGTATTTGTGAGGATGCGCCTGTTGTAGTTGCAAACGTTAATATTTTAACGGACTTTGATATTCTTGATATTCCCGAGGACGATAGTATGTCTATTATTCTTGGAAGACCCTTTTTGAATACCGCAGGGGCTGTTATTGATTGAACTAAAGGCAATGTCACTTTTCTTGTTAATGGTAATGAGCATACAGTACATTTTCCGAGGAAACAACCTCAAGTTCATAGTATCAACTATATTGGAAAAATTCCATCGATTATATTTGGAGGTTTTGAATTTCCTCTTCCTACTGTCAAGAAGAAATATGATATTCTTATTATTGGGGATGTGCATATCCCCGTTGAGGTAACATAGTGTTATTCGAAATTTCTCTGGGTCCATGTTATTCGGAATGAGTTCATTAACAAGACTTGATAAACCTTGTTAGTGGATTCCTTTTGATGATCATGAGATGGATGAAACTAGAAGGCACAACCTTCTGTACCCCACTTTTACTTTCTGTTATTTATATTAAATAAAATAAAAATAAATATTTTTCTGTCTGATATTTGATTATCCATGCAATATAAAAATACCTCGAAAATAAAAGTTCTCCAAATGCCCTGAAATTTAAATACGATTTTTTCATAGAATATTTGAGGATTTATGGAACTGAAAACACACCAGGGGGGGTCAACCACCTGCCCACGAGGGTGGAGGGCGCACCCACCCCTCTAGGGCGCGCCCCCTGCCTCATGGTCCCACGGTGGCCCTCCTCCACTTATTCCTGCACCCACACACTTCATCTTCCTCCCCCAAACACGAATATCCAGCTCAAGCACGAGTTCTAGCTCACTTTGCTGCCATTTTCGATCTCCTTGCTCAAAGCACCTCTCACAAAACTGCTTGGGGAGATTGTTCCTTGGTATGTGACTCCTCCATTGGTCCAATTAGTTTTTGTTCTAGTGCTTTATTCATTGCAAATTTTTGCTGCATAGGTGACCCTGTTCTTGAGCTTGCATGTCAAATTTATATGGTCAAAAGTAGTTTTGATGCATGATATAGGCCCTAGGCACTTGTAGGAGTAGTTGCTACCAATATTATTGAGTTTGGTTTAGTTTTATTTCGAAGTTACTAAGAATTTCAGAATTTTTCAAAAAATGACGAGGAGATTATTGAGGGGGTGATCGAGCCAAAGCTCGAAGGAAAAGGCACCGAAGCCTAAGTATAATTGCCGCGCACCGCGGAGATTCAGGCGTGTGAATGGCCTTCTGATGATTTCTTGAGAGCAGCCGGTATCTATGAAGATTTTCATGAAATGGCTAGGAATGCAGGCCTCACCGCTTTCCTCTACGACCAATGCAATCAGTATCTCTTATTCACAAAAACCTTTGTGCAAAACTTTCATTTCCATTCTAGGAACTCGCCACCTATGGTGGAGTTTCATTTATATGATGAACATAAGGAGATGCCACTTGATGATTTCTGTCGGATTTGTTTAGTCCCTTTGGAGGGCAAGACAGAAGAACCACATCATGATGATGTGGAGGGGTTTATTGACACTATCACTATAGGGGAAACAAGGAAGGTTTCCGATGCACAAATCACTAGCATACATTTTCCTGTTTTACGTTACTTTGCATTATTTGCTAGTCGTTGCTTAATTGGTTGTGGAAACTGTGGAAACCTTAGTATCCCTGATATTATTATTCTTCTCCATGGTTTATATAGTGATAACACTTTTAGTATGGGCGGTATTATTGCCAAACGGTTAAGTCTGAACCGTACCAAAGGCCCTATCTTTGGAGGCATCTATGCTTCATGCCTAGCTGCTCATTTTAATATACCTATTAGGCATTTTGAGAAGGAAGAAAAGGTGCTGCCCCATGTTTATCTAGATTATAAAAGTACGGTAGCACATGATTTTATTGTTAAGAATAGGGCAGGAGAGCTTAAATATCAATTGTTCTTTAATAAACATCACACTGAGACTATTACCCTGCCTGCTCCTTCTTTGTTTGATCTATCTTCAGGCACGTACCTTGTTCCGTTGAAGGCTATTCAAGCCTACCGGAACCCTGCACCAGCCGAGGAGCTGGAGCCGGAACCACAATTTGATCGCTCACGACAGTCTAATTACCAGTGGGATCCGGAGATGATTGTCAGCCAGTGGTAATCAGAGCCTTCTTCTTCTTCATCCCAGTATGACCCCAACTACTATTATGGATATCCGCCAGGCCAGCCGTGCCCATAGACCAACTTAGGCCAAAAGCCTAAGCTTGGGGGAGTACGTATTTCCCACCGACATTACATTTATGTTCACACACTCATTGCTAGATGTCGGTGCTCATACTTTTTCATTGTATCATCCATGCTAGTTTATTTCCTTTTTTATGCTTTCTTCTTGTGTGTTTAATAAACCTTAAGAAAAAACAAAAAAAATTAGTTGTAGCTTCTAGCTAGTTTTAATTTCCATGCTTGTAGTAGTAATTAAAAAGAAAACCCAAAAATATTTCATGTTCTTCTTTTGCTTGTTGGGAGCTTTCCCGTGTAAATAGTTTTATTTCTTTTCTTTTCTTTGGGGGTCGATAGGAGAATACCATAATTAAATTGTTGAAGTGCCTCTTATATGCATTATTGTTGATCTGACAAAAGAGCCCATATTGCCTTGTCTTCTCCTGTTTATTGAATGCTTGTAGATTCCAGCTTAGTCCAATGCACATGCACTATTATTATTATTCACACTATTCGGTCGTGCAAGTGAAAGGCAATAATGATGATTATATGATGAACTTATTGGGATGAGAAAAGCTGGTATGAACTCGACCTCTTTTGTTTTTGTAAATATGATTAGTTCATCGTTCCTGATTCAGCCTATTATGAATAAACATGTTTGTAATGACAACTAGAGATCATAGTTTCTTGTGCCATGCTTGATTAGCTATGAGTTATAATGGTTTACCTTGCGTGCCAACATGCTATTGAGATAGTTATGATGTGGTATGTTAGGGTGGTATCCTCCTCTGAATGATTTAAGTGACTTGACTTGGCACATGTTCACGCATGTAGTTGAAACAAAATCAACATAGCCTTCACGATATTTATGTTCATGGTGGATTATATCCTACTCATGCTTGCATTCGGTGTTGATTAATTTTAATGCATGTTCATGACTATTGTCGCTCTCTAGCTGGTCGCTTCCTAGTCTTTTGCTAGCCTTCACTTGTACTAAGCAGGAATACTGCTTGTGCACCCAATCCCTTAAACCCCAAAGTTATTCCACATGAGTCCACTATACCTACCAATATATGGTATCTACTTGCCGTTCCAAGTAAATTTGTATGTGCCAAACTCTAAACCTTCAAATAAATATCCTGTTTTGTATGCTTGAATAGCTCATGTATCAACTAGGGTTGTCTGTATCTTCCATGTTAGGTGGGTTATTCTCAAGAGGAGTGGACTCCGCTCCTCACTCACGAGATAAATGGCTGGTCACCGGGATGCACAGTCCCATGCTTTATGCAAACTAAATCAAAATAATTGCAGACAAAACTCCCCCTGGGACTCTTGTTAGTTGGAGGCTATCGGCGTTCTGGGAATGGGGGTCCCCAGACTTGCCTGCCTGCGGCCTGTGGCGTGGCTCAAGTGGGGGCCCAGCGCGGCCCATCTTCATCAGCTCAAGCTCAAGACCCTCGCGAGGGGCAAAGCCTCGCAGGGCGAACGACAGAAAGCTTCCTCAAAGGCAGCCTCATCAAGCAGGCTCACGAGGAGGCGGAGAAATCAAGGCAGGGGTACCTCGCGAGGAGCCCGTGACCCAAGCCATGACGATCGAGACCAGGCGGGCGCCAGGCGGGCGCCGGCCTACGCAGTGTCCTTGTTTCCACTTTGGTGCAAAGGGGGCAAGCACAGGCCAAGGCATCGGGCAAAGGTTAACATTCCGGTGCAACGAGACCAAGACCAGCAGAGCGGTAGGACGGAGGTCACCGTGGAGCCCAAGACGGCGTCATCACCAGAGCTTTTTGCAGCCGAAGACCACCTTTGGTCAGGATAACTTGTACTAGATGTTCCCCTTCAAAATGGCCAATTGTTGGCGCCCTTCCCGCTCATTATTTGGGGAGAAGCCCAGGGCCCCTATAAATAGATCTAGCCACCACAGAAGGAAGGGGACACCCAGGGGGGGATGAAAGAGAGACGACTAGTGATCTGATAGAACCCTAGCAGAGAGAGAGAGAGGCGACTGAACTCACCCAAGCAGTTCATCGCACCAGCTCAAGAACACCTCCCGCGAGGCTGTTCTTCCCTTGTACTGTTCATCATCAGCCCCCGAGGCAATCCACCACACCACACACTGGAGTAGGGTATTACACCACAACGGTGGCCCGAACCAGTATAAATCTCGTGTCCCTTGTGTTGTTCGTTGTTTCCAGCTTAGATCACGCGAGGACATTGGACATAGATCGGTAGGGGAGAGATCTCCGTGCGCACCCAAGTGTTAGAACCTCAAGGGTCTGTCGGAACCCGAAATCTGACATTTGGCGCGCCAGGTAGGGCTGCGCCGGAGTTCTCCCTCCTGACGACCCGCTCTCCCCGACATCGCATCCCGCCCTCATGGCGGACAACGCGCCGCTCGATCTAGCAATGGATGCCGACACTGTGGCCAAGGAGCTCTAGGCCTTGGCCCCCGCCTTGCAACATGTGCAGTGGCCGCGCAAGTTCAAGCCCGAGATGCCGCTGCGCTACAACGGCGCGACAGACCCGATGATTTTCCTACTGGCGTACGAGGAGGCCGTCCTCAGAGCCGGGGGCGACGAACGGGTGATGGCCAACTGGTTACCCATGGCCCTCACCGGTGTCCCGCGTGCGTGGCTCCTCCACCTGCCGACGGCTTCTGTCACCTCCTGGGAGGAGCTGCGCGGCCTCTTCCTCGCCCGTTTTGCCGCACCAGTGCCGCCCGTCGTCGCGGTTCTCTTGGGTGGCTCCTAGGCACCGCCCTTGAGCCATCACGCCAAGCCATTCACCCGCCGGATCATCACCGCCTCTAGGCGCCGAGAAGCCCCCCCCCCTCCCCGTGCTGGGTGGCGCCCGAGGCCGATCTAACCTTCGACTCAGAGGACCACCCCTTCAACCCCATCGATTCGGGCGCGCTCCCGATGCTGTGCACCCCCACCATCTGCCAAGTGGCCGTCACCGGGACCCTCATCGACGGTGGTGCCGACCTCAACGTGCTCTCGGTGGAGGCCTTTAGCCTCCTCCATGTTCCACTGGAGCGGCTCCAACCCAGCAGGCCTTTCTCGGGCGTCGGAGCCGGTTCCACCGCCTCCTTGGGACAGATCCGCCTCCCGGTGACCTTCGGCACCTGCGACAACCTCCGCACGAAGCTGATCGATTTCGACATCGCCCCCATTGGCCTCCCCTACAACGCCATCCTCGGCTACCCGGCCTTGGCTCAGTTCATCGCGGCAACTCACCCGGGGTACAACCTCATGAAGATGCCTGGGAGCAGCGGCGTCCTCACCGTGTTAGGAGACACAAGGGATGCGCTGCAGGTGCTCCGGCTTGTTTTCAGGGCGGCCGCGATGGCACAGCCCACTAGCACCGACGCCCTTGAGCACAAGGGGGCTGCGCCGGCTAAAAAGAAGCAGTTGTTCACCCAAGACAAGGCAGAAAGCATGCAGGTACCAGTCGACGAGGACGGGTCCACTGGCGCCACCTTTACCATAGGGGCAAACCTCAAGCCCGAGCAGGAGAAGGCCCTGGTGAGGTTCCTGCGTGCGAACAAGAAGGTGTTCATGTGGGAACCTGATCAGTTAGCAGGGGTCCCAAGGGAAGTGATTGAGCATCACCTCAACATGTGCCCCAATGTGCACCCGATGAAGCAGAAGGCGAGGCGGCAGTCCACTGAGAAACAGGCTTTCATCGTTCAAGAGACCCAGAAGCTAGAGGCGGCAGGAGTTATCCGCGAGGTCCGCTACCCTGATTGGCTGGCCAATCCGGTCGTTGTGCCAAAAAAGGGAGGAAAGGAGCACATGTGCGTCGACTTCACCAACCTCAACAAGGCCTGCCTGCAGGATCCATTTCCGCTCCCCCGCATTGACCAGATAGTCGACTCCACTGCAGAGTGTGACCTATTGTGCTTCCTAGATGCCTTCTCGGGCTATCACCAGATCAAGATGGCGGTAGATACGTGGAAAAGATGGCTTTCTTGACCCCATGTGGGGTGTACTGCTATACGTGCATGCCATTTGGGTTGCGCAACGCAGGCGCGACCTTTCAGCGGCTGATGCACATCGCCTTGGGTCGGCAGCTCGGGAGGAACGCTGAAGCTTATGTCAATGACATTGTGGTGAAGTCTCGTGAGGCAGGAACCCTGATACAGGACCTAGAGGAAACCTTTGCGAGCCTTAACGAAGTGGACCTACGGCTCAACCCGGAGAAGTGCGTGTTTGGAGTCCCCTCGGGCAAGCTCCTGGGTTTCCTCGTGTCCCATAGGGGCATCAAGGCCAACCCGGAGAAGGTCAAGGCAGTCGAAGATATGAGCCCGCCAAGGACCCTCAGAGAAATGCAGAAGCTCACCGGGCGTGTAACTGCGCTGGGGCGCTTCATCTCCAAGCTGGAGGAACGAGCGCTGCCCTTCTTCAAGCTGATGAAGAAAAAGGGCCCCTTCGAATGGACTGAAGAGGCCGACAAGGCATTCCAAGACCTCAAGAGGTACCTTACCAATCCACCAGTGATGGTAGCTCCGCGTCCTCGGGAGCCCCTGGTGCTCTACCTTGCGGCCACCCCCTACTCCGCTAGCGCAACCCTGGTGGCGGTCAGGGAGGAGCGCTGTGCCAAGGCCGCATCGACCATCTGAACCGAAGCAAAGCAGAGCCAGGAGGGCCTCGTGAAGGCCACAACCGCAGCCGGAAAGGAACAGCCGTAGCAGGAGAACCCACCCGGAGCAGGAGAGGCCTCTTCAGGCGACCAAGCACTGGGAGCTCCATCGTCTCAAGAGACGCCTCGGCCTCTGGAGGACGCAAGCTGCGCCAACAGCCTCAACCTCGTCTGGCACCCCGTGTACTTTGTCAGCATGGTGCTACGGGACGCAAGGGCACGGTATCCCATGCCTCAAAAACTCCTCCTCGCGCTACTAGTGGCCTCACGCAAGCTGCGCCACTACTTTCAAGGCCATCCCATCAAAGTCGTCTCAGCATACCCCTTGGATAGAGTACTCAGGAGCCCCAACTCAGCTGGGAGCGTTGCTGAATGGAACATTGAACTACAGGCATTTCAGTTGGAATTCAGTATGACCAGAGTCATCAAGGGAGCCGCACTTGCGGATTTCATGGTAGAATGGGCAGAAGCGCCGGGTCTCGAGGCAGGCGAAGACCGATCACTTTCCCCAGGAAGTGAAGCACCGGACGGCTGGGTCATGTACTTCGATGGGGCGTTCTCCCGATGCGGTGCGGGAGCTGGCGCAGTGCTCATGTCCCCTACTCAAGACAAACTCTACTACGCTATACAACTCTGCTTCCAGCATGGAGAAAAGGTCTCCAACAACATAGCAGAGTATGAAGGCCTGATAGCAGGCTTGAAGGCCGCAATTCCTTAGGGGTGAAGCGCCTCATCATCAAGGGCAATTCGCAGCTCCTCGTCAACTTCTCCAATAAGATATACGAGCCAAAGGACGAGCACATGGAAGCCTACCTCGCTGAGGTTCGCAAGATGGAGAAACAGTTCTGGGGGCTGGAGTTGCAGCACGTGCCTCGCGGCACCAATCAGGAGGCTGATGATATTGCCAAGAGGGCATCTAGGCGGCTGCCTCAGGAGCCTGGCGTCTTCAAGGAGCGGCTCTTCAAACCCTCGGCGGTGCCGTCACTATCGAGCACGGCGCAACCAAGGGAGGAGCTCCCTCAGCCACCTGCCTGAGGAGCCCCAGTCTTCGGCCCGGACTCAGGGGCACGCCCGTTCCTGGCGTTAGAGCCTTAGGAAGGGTGTTGGATCCCGGAGCTCAAGAACTACCTGAGGCAAGGGACTCTGCCGGAGAATGAGGAGGAAGCGGAGCATGTGGCGCGACAGACCACGGCTTATTGCATCAAGGATGGAGAGCTCTACAGGAAGCGACCAAATGATGTGTCCCTATGTTGCATCTCCTGAGAGCAAGGGAAGGAGCTACTGGCGGACATACACGGCGGAGACTGTGGGCATGACTCGTCGTCATGAACCCTCGTCGGCAAGGTGTTCCGTAGTGGATTCTACTGGCGCACGGCACTCAACAATGCCGTTGAGCTGGTGAAGGCTTGCGAGGCCTGTCAGTTTCACGCTAAGCAGATCTATCAGCCTGCGGGGGGTCTACAGACTATACCCCTCTCATGGCCATTCGCAGTTTGGGGGCTGGACATTCTGGGCCCATTTCCTCGGGCGCCAGGGGGCTATCGCTACCTCTACGTTGCTGTGGACAAGTTCACCAAGTGGGCCGAGGTGGAAGCCGTCCGCACAATCCCGGCAGGCTCCGCCGTCAAATTCATCAGGGGCCTCGTAAGCCGATTTGGGGTGCCCAACCGCATCATCACCGACAACGGTTCACAGTTCACCAGTAATCTCTTCAAAATGTATTGTGCTAACCTTGGAACGCAAATATGCTACGCTTCGGTAGCACACCCCCGGAGCAACGGCCAGGCCGAGCGAGCCAACGCGGAGGTCCTGAGGGGCCTCAAAGCCAGGACCTTCAGGAAGAAGCTGGAGGCCCGTGGCAGGGGCTGGTACGACGAGCTCCAGGCCGTGCTGTGGTCAATCTGCACAACTGCGACCAAGCCGACTGGCGAGACCCCGTTCTTCCTCGTCTATGGAGAAGAGGTTGTTCTCCCTCATGAGGTCAGGCATCGCTCTGCACGAGTCCTGGTGTTCGACGAGACGCAGCAGGACGCCATGCGGGGGACGGATCTCGTGCCGGGGGAGGAACACCGTCAAGAAGCCGCGCTGCGAGCGGCAAGGTGTCAACAGGCGCTGCGGCGATACCACTGCCGCAACATCCGCCCCAGAACTCTTGAGGTAGGGGATCTTGTGCTCAGATGGGTTCTCTCCAGGGAGGGGCTACACAAGCTCCCTCCCATGTGGGAGGGCCCGTTCAAGGTTGTTCATGTTTCCAGGCCTGGCTCCGCGCGCTTGGAGACCACGGAGGGGGTACCCATCCAGAACGCGTGGAACATTCAACATCTCCGGAGGATGTATCCCTGAGCGAGGCCTAGCGCCTAGGAAAGGCCCAGTGCCTGTGAAGAAGGCAAATGCCTGCGAAGCTGTCGCGTTTTGGGAAAGGTCCGGTGCCTATGAAGAAGGCAAATGCCTGTGAAGCTACCGCGTTTTGGGAAAGGCCCGGTGCCTGTGAAGAAGGCAAATGCCTATGAAGCTGCCGCATTTTGGGAAAGGCCCGGTGCCTGTGAAGCTCGCCGCCCGTGCCACTCTCACGTAATAATGAGTGGGGCTGTACATGCCCCGGAGTCTCCGGAGTGCCGCCCTTGGGCCTCGGGGGCTCTCGCCCACGCCCAGTGGCAGCACTTAGCTCCGCGCTGGTGAGAAGACGTCGAAGACTAGAATAGGTGCCGGACACGGCTTTCCCATTTGCTTTCTGTAGTTGGCTTGTTTATTCCCGTTTGAAGTTTTATTGGAGTTGTTGACGTTCCTGGCTTGCGGCTCTTTATCTTTTTCACTCGCTTGCCTCGTTTTCTCTCGCACAAGTTTCACGAGGGAGGTTCACGGGCGCCCTCGCGAGTGTTTTCTGCCCCGATCGTTTGGAGCTTTCCTATCCGAGTCCTCTGCGGGAGCACCCCTCCCAGTCCATGCCCCACGGGCATCGCGACACGAGTGCAGGACCTAGGCCGATCGCTCCCACAACCAAGATCGAAAGTTAGCCCTCCTACTAATCCTTGCAGGGCACGAAGCGCACGGCGAGGCGACGGCCTCGGGAGGCGAGGACCGCGTCAGGCCCCACCGAGCTAAAACAGTTCCCGCACATGGGTGCACGGCGCGAAAACATAGCGCAGAAGTAGCGGAAGCAGCACGATGGTTAACAGCAGCAGTTCTAACACGCCCCCGCGGGGCCTTATACTACCCTCTATTTCTGCGCCGGAAAGGAAGGAAAACAAAATGGGCGCGATTCATCCTACAACAACCCACAACGAAGGTCCGAGCTGCTCCTAAGGCTCAGGCAGATCCCTCCTCTCACTTCATCGGGGCGCGATGGTGGGCTGACCCGCTACCTTCACTCAGACGGGCGCGATGGTGCGGGGGCTGGTCGCGGCCACCGCTGGAGGAGCTATTGCCTGAGAGGGAGTCACCGAAGCTCAGTGAACCCTGAGCACCGCCGCCCGTACGCCCATCACCATCTTCATCCTCGTCAGTACCGGGGCTGGCCAGGCAGCCGCGGTCGTCGTCTTCAGGGCAGCACCCTGCACGGCGACCGTCTTCCCTGAACACCCTCACATAGAGGGTGGCGTCGCCATCGAACTTGAAGTGCAGGGTGCACCATCGGGCCAGGCCGCGCGCATGGGCAAACATTTGCCAGCAGCGGGTTAGGGCCCCATTCCCAGAAACGGAGACTTCTAGCGAAGCCTAGGAGGCCCTGCTGCGGCAGCCGTCCGCCTGGAGCCAGAAGCCGCACCGGGCGCTGGCCGATAGTTCATTTACGAAGAAACGGGGGAGCTAGAGCTGGGTGCTGTTTGGGTCCACCGACCACACGACGAACTCTGGCAGCACCTCCGCAGAGCGAAAGCGTGGCCTAGGGGGGGCGCGCAGCCACGACATGCCCCCCATCGGCAACCGGGCGCTCACCACCGCGCAGGGAACCGCCTCCATGGCCGCGGGAGGCCACTACGGGGACCGTGGACTACTTGCAAGGGCGGCCTCGGTCGTGCTTGGTCGAGGGGGGGGGGAGTCAGGCCCTGCCTGGCGGGCCTTTCCTTTCTCCGCGGTCGAGAATCTCTTTGGAGCCATGGGAACGATGAGTAGCCAAGAAGAAGGCAAGGAGCAGCAGGAAGGGACGGGCTGAAGGGGCTCGCGCAACCCCGTACTTATAGCCGGAGGAGGCCAACCGCCAAGCACCACGATCGCAGGTAATCATGACCGGTTTCTCTGCATGCAGGGATTTGTCAAGTCGTGCGGTTGCCGAGGCGTCGTGGGGAAGCACATACGCCCACGTCCAATCAGTCGCCATGCGGCGCCCAAGGCCGCAGGCTGTTAGGGCCTGCGGTGCTTCATGCTTGCACCTTCGCTTCCCTGCTAGGCCAAGCCCGGGCGCGCCTTGGGCCTGGGGGCTACTATCGGCGTTCTGGGAACGGGGGTCCCCAGACTTGCCTGCCTGCGGCCTGCGGCGTGGCTCAAGTGGGGGCCCAGCGTGGCCCATCTTCATCAGCTCAAGCTCAAGACCCACGCGAGGGGCCAAGCCTCGCGGGGCGGATGACAAAAAGCTTCCTCAGAGGCAGCCTCATCAGGCAGGCTCACGAGGAGGCGGGGAGATCAAGGCAGGGGTACCTCGTGAGGAGCCCGTGACGCAAGCCATGAAGATTGAGACCAGGCGGGCGCTGGCCTGCGTAGTGTCCTTGTTTCCCCTTTGGTGCAAAGGGGGCAAGCACATGCAAAGGCACCGGGCAAAGGTTACCATTCCGGTGCAATGAGACCAAGACCAGCAGAGCGGCAGGACGGAGGTCACCGTGGAGCCCAAGACGGCGTCATCACCAGAGCTTTTGGTAGCCGAAGACCACCTTTGGTCAGGATAACTTGTACTAGATGTTCCCCTTCAAAATAGCCAATTGTTGGCGCCCTTCCCGCTCATTATTTGGGGAGAGGCCCAGGGCCCCTATAAATAGAGCTAGCCACCACAGAAGGAAGGGGACACCCAGGGGGGATGAAAGAGAGACGGCTAGAGATCTGATAGAACCCTAGCAGAGAGAGAGAGAGAGAGGCGACTGAACTCACCCAAGCAGTTCATCGCATCAGCTTAAGAACACCTCTCGCGAGGCTGTTCTTCCCTTGTACTGTTCATCATCAGCCCCCGAGGCAATCCACCACACCACACACTGGAGTAGGGTATTACACCACAATGGTGGCCCGAACCAGTATAAATCTCGTGTCCCTTGTGTTGTTTGTTGTTTCCAGCTTAGATCACGCGAGGAGATTGGACGTAGATCCGTAGGGGAGAGATCTCCGTGCACACCCCAGTGTTCGAACCTCAAGGGTCTGCTGGAACCCGAAATCCAACACAGGCACTTGTTGTTTCGAGCAAGCCCTGGATTGATGCTTGTTGGTGGAAGGAGGAGTATAAACTTTACCATTCTGTTTGGGAACCGCCTATAATGTGTGTAGCATGGAAGATATCGCCATCTCTTGGTTGTTATGTTCATAATGAAAGTATACCGCTCAGAATATTATTCACCTCTATCTCAAAACCGAGCTCTCGCACCTCTACAAATCCTCGCTTCCCTCTACGAAGGGCCTATCTCTTTACTTTTATGATGAGTCATCATCCTCTTATTAAAAAGCACCAGTTGGAGAGCACCACTGTCAGTTGCATTCATTATTGTTAGTTTACATTGAGTATGACTTGACTGGATCTCTTTTACCATGAATTACAATGTCTAGTCAGTCCCTGATCTTTAAAGGTCCTCTGCATTTATGTTTTGCGGTCTCAGAAAGGGCTAGCGAGATACCATCTTGTTATATCATATAATGACTGTTTTGAGAAAGTGTTGTCATCCGAGATTTATTATTATGGCTCGCTAGTTGATTATGCTATTGATATGAGTAAACTTGAAACCTGAGCGTTATTGAAAATCTGGTTAGTTATAATATTTGGTGAAAACTTGAATGCTGGCTTTACATATTTACAACAACAAGAGCAAATAGAGTTTGTAAAAGTTTTTCTTTATCACTTTCAGTTTGTCAACTGAATTTCTTGAGGACAAGCAAAGGTTTAAGCTTGGGGGAGTTGATACGTCTCCAACGTATCTACTTTTCCAAACACTTTTGCCCTTGTTTTGGACTCTAACTTGCATGATTTGAATGGAACTAACACGGACTGACGTTGTTTTCAGCAGAATTACCATTGTGTTATTTATGTACAGGAGCAAACGTTCTCGGAATGGCCTGAAACTTCATAGAGCGACTTTTTAGAAAATAAGAAAAACACCTGCAAAAGATGGAGGCCAGGGGGCCCACCACCTTGCCACGAGGGTGGGGGGCGCGCCTGCCCCCCTAGGGCGTGCCCCTACCTCGTGGGCCCCCTGTTGCGTCTCCGACTCCAACTCCACCTCCATATATTGAGTTTCGATGAGAAAAAAATCAAAGAGAAGAAATCATCGTGTTTTAGGATACGGAGCCGCCACCAAGCCCAAAAACCTCTCGTGAGGGCTGATCTGGAGTCCGTTCGAGGCTCCGGAGAGGGGAATCCGTCGCCATCGTCATCATCAACCATCCTCCATCACCAATTTCATGATGCTCATCGCCGTGCGTGAGTAATTCCATCGTAGGCTTGCTGGACGGTGATGGGTTGGATGGGATCTATCATGTAATCGAGTTACTGTTGTTAGGGTTTGATCCCTAGTATCCACCATGTTCTCAGATTGATGTTGCTATGACTATGCTATGCTTAATGGTTGTCACTAGGGCCCGAGTGCCATGATTTCAGATCTGAACCTATTATGTTTTCATCAATATATGAGTGTTCGTGATCCTATCTTGCAAGTCTATAGTCACCTATTATGTGTTATGATCCGTTAACCCCGAAGTGACAATAATCGGGATACTTTCCAGTGATGACCGTAGTTTGAGGAGTTCATGTATTCACTATGTGTTAATGCTTTGTTCCGGTTCTCTATTAAAAGGAGGCCTTAATATCCCTTAGTTTCCGTAAGGACCCCACTGCCACGGGAGGGTAGGACAAAAGTTGTCATGCAAGTTTTTTTCCATAAACACGTATGACTATGTTCGGAATACATGTCTACATTATATCAATGAACTGGAGCTAGTTCTGTGTCAGCCTAGGTTATGACTGTTACATGATGAACCGCATCCGACATAATTCTCCATCACTGATCCATTGCCTACGAGCTTTCCATATATTGTTCTTCGCTTATTTACTTTCCCATTGCTATTGCTATCATCACTACAAAATACCAAAAACATTGCTTTTACTACCATTACCTTTTGTTACCGTTATCACGACTATCATATTACTTTGCTACTAAATACTTTGCTGTAGATATTAAGTTTGCAGGTGTGGTTGAATTGACAACTCATCTGCTAATACTTGAGAATATTCTTTGGCTCCCTTGTGTCGAATCAATAAATTTGGGTCGAATACTCTACCCTCAAAAACTGTTGCGATCCCCTATACTTGTGGGTTATCAGTACCCTCTTTTCACTTTCTGTTATTTATATTAAATAAAGCAAAAATAGTATTTTTTTCGTGTCAGTTTTCTGAATTATCCATGCAATAAAAAATACCCCGAAAATAAAAGTTCTCCAAATGCCCTGAAATTTAAATATGATTTTTTCTAGAATATTTGAGAATATCTGGCACTGAGAACACAGCAGGGGGAGCAAGCACCTGGCCACGAGGGTCCAGGGCGCGCCCACCCCCTGGGCACGCCCCTGCCCCGTGGGCCCATGGTGGCTCCCCTCCACTTATTCCAGCTACCACACACTCCTTCTTCCTCCCAAAAACATCACTAGCCAGCTCAAACCTGAGTCCAAGCTCATCTTGCTGCCATTTTCGATCTCCTTGCTCAAAGCTCCATTCACAAAACTGCTTTGGGGAATTGTTCCTTGGTATGTGACTCCTCCAATGGTCCAATTAGTTTTTGTTCTAGTGCCTTATTAATTGCAATTTTTTGCTTCTTAGGTGACCCTGTTCTTGAGCTTGCATGTCAAATTTATGTCGTCAAAAGTAGTTTTAATGCATGATATTGCCTCTAGGCACTTGTAGGAGTAGTTGCTATCAATATTGTTGAGTTACTAAAAATTTAGAGGAAGAAATATGTTTAGGAAAATGTACCAAGGTTGTTCTTCAAGAAATCAAGGACCCATGCCCGCAATACACGATGCGGACGAGGAACAACCAAGAGAAGCTCAAGTGTGGCCTTGTGAATGGCCGTCAGGCGATTTCATGGTCCGAGCAGGAATTAAGGAGGAATTTGATGCATATGTGCGTAATGCTGAACTCGAGGGCTTCATGCTAGATAAGTGCCCTCAATACTATCACCTAACTGATTCCTTTGTGAGAAGGTTCAAATTTTCATCTTCACGTAATTCTCACACTATCCTATTTGATCTTTATGATAAATCTTATACCATGGACATAGAAGATTTTAACACTGCTTGTAAACTTCCACGGTGGGGTAATGTTAGTGAACCTCGCAAATCTAAATATAGAGACTTTCTTGCTAGTATAACTGTGGGGGAATCTAGGGAAATCACACAAGCTACCATAGGGAGAATTCATTTTCCTACTATATATTATTTTGCTCTCTTCATAGGTAGGTGCATAAATGGTAAGGATGAAGCATGTCACATGTGTGTCCCTGATCTTAGTGTTCTCAAGAGTGCTATATTAGGAGATAGACAATATAACTTGGGGGCCACTGTTGCACGTAGGTTGCATAATAATAGGATTAATGGAGATTTCTTTGGTGGAATTTATGCAACCCATTTAGCTAATTTTCTCGAGATACCCATACGTGGGTATGATATTGAGTTGCCTCCTGCTTATTTAGATTATGATGCTATGGTTCATCATCAGTTTATTGAGAGGAACGACCTTTTCCTCCAGTACCGACTAATCTTTGATAGACGACACACCTATCACGTCGCTCTCCCTGCCCCCGCTTTCTTTGACTTTCAGGCAAAGGGGAGATATTTTATAACCAGGGAGGAGGCGACCGAGTATGAAAGAAGGGCGGAGGCAACTCGCCTCCAAGATGCAGCTCATCAGGCAATTGCCGTTGCATCTCAGTACGACCCTAGTTACAACTTTGGATATCTGCCAGGCCAACCATGGCCGTAGACCAACATAGGCCAAAAGCCTAAGCTTGGGGCAGTACGTATTTCTCACCGACATTACATTCATGTTCAGACACTCATGCTAGTTGTCGGTGCTCATACTTTTTCACTGTGTCATCCATGCTAGTTTTTTTCCTTTTTATGCTTTCTTCTTGTGTGTTTGATAAACCTTAAGAAAAACCAAAAAAATTAGTTGTAGCTTTTAATTAGTTTACTTTCCATGCCTGTAGTAGTAGTAATTAAAAAGAAAACCCAAAAAGATTTCTCGTTCTTCTTTTGCTTGTTGGGAGCTTTCCCATGTAAATAGTTTTATTTCTTTTCTTGTTCTTTGGGGGTCGAGAGGAGAAAACCATGATTAAAATGTTGAGTGGCGCTTATATGCATTATTGTTGATCTAACAAAGAGCCCATATTACCTTGTATTCTCTCTTGAATTGAATGCTTCCGGATTCCAGCTAAGTCCAATGCATGTGCACTATTATTCTTATCCACACTATTCGGTCGTGCAAGTGAAAGACAATAATGATGATTATATGATGAACTTATTGAGATGAGAAAAGCTGATATGACCTCGACCTCTCTTGTTTTTGTAAATATGATTAGTCCATCGTTCCTGATTCAGCCTATCATGAAAGAAACATATTTGCAATGACAATTAGAGATTGTAGTTGCTTATGCCATGCTTAATTAGCTAGGAGTTTATAATGGTTTACCTTGCATGCCAACATGCTATTAAAATGCTTGTGATGTGGTATGATAAGGTGGTATCCTCTTTTGATCGATTCGAGTGGCTTGACTTGGCACATGTTCACGCATGTAGTTGAAACAAAATCAACATAGCCTCTACGATATTTATGTTCATGGTGCATTATATCCTACTCATGCTTGCATTCGGTGTTGATTAATTTTAATGCATGTTTATGACTGTTGTCGCTCTCTAGCTGGTCGCTTCCCAGTCTTTTTCTAGCCTTCAATTGTACTAAGCGGGAATACTGCTTGTGCATCCAATTCCATAAACCCCAAAGTTGTTCCATATGAGTCCACCATACCTACCTATATACGGTATCTACCTACCGTTCCAAGTAAATTTGTATGTGCCAAACTCTAAACCTTCAAATAAATATTCTGTTTTGTACACTAGAATAGCTCATGTATCAACTAGGGCTATCTATATCTTCCATGCTAGGCCGGTTATTCTCAAGAGGAGTGGACTCCGCTCCTCACTCACGAGAAAATGGCTTGCCACCGGGATGCCCAGTCCCATGCTTTATGCAAATCAAATCAAAATAACTGCAAACAAAACTCCCCCGGGACTCTTGTTAGTTGGAGGCACTCGTTGTTTCGAGCAAGCCATGGATTGATGCTTGTTGGTGGAGGGGGAGTATAAACTTTACCATTATGTTTGGGAACCGCCTATAATGTGTGTAGCATGGAAGATATCGAGATCTCTCGGTTGTTATGTTGACAATGAAAGTATACCGCTCAAAATATTATTCATATCTATTTCAAAACCGAGCTCTGACACCTCTACAAATCCCTGCTTTCCTCTGCGAAGGGCCTATCCATTTACTTTTATGTTGAGTCATCATCTTTTTATTAAAAAGCACCAGTTGGAGAGCACCACTGTCTTTTGCATCCATTATTGTTAGTTTACATTGAGTATGACTTGACTGGATCTCTTTTACCATGAATTATAATGTCTAGTCAGTCCTTGATCTTTAAAGGTGCTTTGCATTTATGTTTTGCGGTCTCAGAAAGGGCTAGCGAGATACCATCTTGTCATGTCATATTATGATTGTTTTGAGAAAGTGTTGTCATCCGAGATTTATTATTATTGCTCGCTAGTTGATTATGTTATTGATATGAGTAAACATGAGACCTAACTATTATTGTGAATATGGTTAGTTCATAATCTTTGCTGAAAACTTGAATGCTGGCTTTACATATTTACAACAACAAGAGCAAACAGGGTTTGTAAAAGTTTTTCTTTATCACTTTCAGTTTATCAACTGAATTGCTTGAGGACAAGCAAAGGTTTAAGCTTGGGGGAGTTGATACATCTCCGTAGTATCTACTTTTCCAAACACTTTTGCCCTTGTTTTGGACTCTAACTTGCATGATTTGAATGGAACTAACCCAGACTGACGTTGTTTCCAGGAGAATTGCCATGGTGTTATTTTTGTGCAGAAGTAAAGTTCTCGGAATGACCTGAAAATCAACGAAGAATTATTTTGGAATATATAAAAAATACTGGAAGAAAGATCTATGTCAGGGGGCCACCACCTGTCCACGAGGATGGGGGCGCGCCCTACCCACTGGGCGTGCCCCCCTGCCTCGTGGGCCCCCTGACGCTCCACCGACCTCAACCTTGACTCCATATATTCACTTGCGGGGAGAAAAAACCAGAGAGAAGGATTCATCGCGTTTTATGATATGGAGCTGCCGCCAAGCCCTAAATTCTCTCGGGAGGGCTAATCTGGAGTCCGTTCGGGGCTCCGGAGAGGGGAATTCGTCGCCATTGTCATCATCAACCTTCCTCCATCACCAATTTCATGATGCTCACCATCGTGCGTGAGTAATTTCATCGTAGGCTTGTTGGACGGTGATGGGTTGGATGAGATTTATCATGTAATCGAGTTAGTTTTGTTAGGGTTTGATCCCTAGTATCCACTATGTTCTGAGATTTATGTTGCTATAACTTTGCTATGCTTAATGCTTGTCACTAGGGCCCGAGTGCCATGATTTCAGATTTGAGCCTATTATGTTTTCATCAATATATGAGAGCTCTTTATCCTATATTGCAAGTCTATAGTCACCTATTATGTGTTATGATCCGTTAACTCCGAAGTGACAATAATCGGGATACTTACCGGTGATGACCGTACTTTGAGGAGTTCATGTATTCACTATGTGTTAATGCTTTGGTCCGGTACTCTATTAAAAGGAGGCCTTAATATCCCTTAGTTTCCAATAGGACCATGCTGCCACGGGAGGGTAGGACAAAAGATGTCATGCAAGTTCTTTTCCATAAGCATGTATGACTATATTCGGATTACATGGCTACATTACATTGATGAACTGGAGCTAGTTCTGTGTCACCCTATGTTATGACTGTTACATGATTGATCGCATCCAGCATAATTCTCCATCACCGGTCCAATGCATACAAGCTTTTCATATATTGTTCTTCGCTTATTTACTTTTCCGCTGCTACTGTTACAATCACTACAAAACCCAAAAATATTACTTTTGGTACCGTTACCGTTTGCTGTCGTTACCTTTTGCCACCGTTACCACTACTATCATATTACTTTGCTACTAAATACCTTGCTGCAGATATTAAGTTTCCAGGTGTGGTTGAATTGACAACTCAGCTGCTAATACTTGAGAATATTCTTTGGCTCCCCTTGTGTCGAATCAATAAATTTGGGTCGAATACTCTACCCTTGAAAACTATTGCGATCCCCTATACTTGTGGGTTCTCAAGAGGTAATCATCAGTGAACTTCTTTGGAAATGGGGCAAAGGAATAAAAAAGGCAAGGTATAATAGTTAGTACCATCTTGTAGTGAACTGATGTCTTCTTCATTGTGCAGACAAAGATCTTGTTGTTTTTTGTTGCTAATTTCTTTATCCTAACAATCTTCTGAGTTTCTTGATTTGATCTATATTCACGGACAACTCATTTCCCCATATGCAAAAAGGGTCGAACAGTGGGTCAAAACCTCTGACAGCAGGACCTAGATGTGCAAGACCAAATTGTTAAAAACCAAAATATTAGAATGGTTCCTACAATTGCACAATAATGTGCTATTAGAGAACGGACCATGCACGTGCTAACCTCAATTGTAAACCTCAGTGCTTCCCATTGTTTCCCTGCAACACATATAAGGTAGTTAGTCATCAGGTTAAGTAAGGGTTCACATGCTATCGGTAAAATATGTTGATGAAAAATAAGCACATTGCAGATTCATCAGATTAATTCAAGCCACACGGAAAACCCATTTACCCAAACCAAGCATGATTAAGAACTAGGAAATATAGCACTTGTATATGTTTCTCATGTATTAAGTGCAGCCAAATTCGATTTATTCCTCACATGCACAACAATACAAAATTCTACCCACGCCAATTGGACATGACATTGCAGAATTGAACCAAGTAGTTAACTAAACACCACAACAAATGAACCGAACATTAACTGAGCACCACATTGCACAATATAACATACTCCTAATAGAAGATCACACAGTTAACCAAACAGTTATAACTACAACCAATTGTAGCAATTGTGTTTGTTTCTCATGTATTTACTACAACCAAATTCAATTTATTCCTCACATGGTATACAATAACAGAATGCACCCACAACTATTGAACACCGCATTACAGAATTGAACCAAACAATTAACTAAACATCACTACACAAATGAACCAAACGTTAACTGAGCACCACATTGCACAATGTATAACCAAACCAAGCATGCTTAACAACTTGGAAATATAGCAATTGTATTCGTTTCTCATTTATTTTGTAAAGATAAATTCGATTTATTTCTCGCATGAAATAAAATACAAAATTGCAGCCTGAAGAATTGAACATCACATTTGTAGAATTGAACCAAACAGTTAACTAAAGAGGACGACTAATTAACAAAACAGTTAATAAGTGAGCACCACACTGCACGACATATAGAACATATACATGATGACCCACAAGTGTAGGGGATCTATCATAGCTTTTCGATAAATAAGAGTGTCGAACCCAACGAGGAGCAGAAGGAAATGATAAGCAATTTTTGGTAAGGTACTCTCTGCAAGCACTGAAATTATCGGTAACAGATAGTTTTGTGATAAGGTAATTTGTAACGAGTAGCAAGTAATAAAAGTAAATAAGGTGCAGAAAGATGGCCCAATACTTTTTGTAGCAAGGACAAGCCTGGACAAACTCTTATATGAAGGAAAGCGCTCCCGAGGACACATGTGAATTATCGTCAACTAGTTTTCATCACGTTCATATGATTCGCATTCGGTACTTTGATAATTTGATATGTGGGTGGACCGGTGCTTGGGTGATGTCCTTACTTGGACAAGCATTCCACTTATGATTAACCCCTATTGCAAGCATCCACAACTACAACAGAACTATTAAGGTAAACCTAACCATAGCATGAAACATATGGATCCAAATCAGCCCCTTATGAAGCAACGCATAAACTAGGGTTTAAGCTTCTGTCACTCTACCAATCCATCATGTACATATTACTTCCCAATGCCTCCCTCTAGGCCCAAAAAATGGTGAAGTGTCATGTAGTCGACGTTCACATGACACCACTAGAGGGATGAAAACATACATCTCATCAAAATATCGAACGAATACCAAATTCACATGACTACTTATAGCAAGACTTCTCCCATGTCCTCAGGAACAAACGTAACTACTCACAAAGCATATTCATGTTCATAATCAGAGGGGTATTAATATGCATGATGGATCTGAACATATGAGCTTCCACCAAGTAAACCAACTAGCATCAACTACAAGGAGTAATCAAAACTACTAGCAACCCACAGGTACCAATCTGAGGTTTGGATACAAAGATTGGATACAAGAGATGAACTAGGGTTTGAGATGAGATGGTGCTGGTGAAGATGTTGATGGAGATTGACCCCCTCCCGATGAGAGGGTCGTTGGTGATGACGATGGTGATGATTTCCCCCTCTCGGAAGGAAATTTCCCCAGCAGAACAGCTCTGCCGAAGCCCTAGATTGGTTCCGCCAAGGTTCCGCCTCGTGGCGGCGGAGTTTCTTCCCCAAAGCTTGCTTATTATTTTTCTCGGACGAAAGACCTCATATAGTAGAAGATGGGCATCAGAGGGCCACCAGGGGGCCCACGAGGCAGGGGGGCGCGCCCAGGGGGGTAGGGCGTGCCCCCACCCTCGTGGCTAGGGTGTGGGCCCCCTCTGGAACTTTGTTTGCTCAGTATTTTTTATATATTCTGGAAATAACTTCCGTGAAGTTTCATGACTTTTGGAGCTGTGCAGAATAGGTCTCTAATATTTGCTCCTTTTCTAGCCCAGAATCCCAGTTGCCGGCATTCTCCCTCTTGATGAAAACCTTGTAAAATAAAAGAGAATAGGCATACGTATTGTGACATAATGTGTAATAACAGCCCATAATGAAATAAATATCGATATAAAAGCATGATTCAAAATGGACGTATCAACTCCCCCAAGCTTAGACCTCGCTTGTCCTCAAGCGAAAGCCGAAATCGAAATATATGTGCACATGTTTGGAGATAGAGGTGTTGATAAAAATAAAATACGGACATGAGGGCATCACGATCATTCTTAGAACAACAACATATATATATATATATATATATATATATTCATATGATCTCTTATGCTAAAGTTACAATTCAATCATAATTTCAAGTATGAATCATAAACTTCATTGAGAACGAACAAACTCTAATCTCAGTCATTGAGGCAATTGCAATTTATCATAACATAGGAAAGAGTCAATATAAGAGCTTTTCAGCAAGTCCACATACTCAACCATCTTTTAGTCTTTCATAATTGCTAACACTCACGCGATATTTATGGTTATGAAGTTTTAATCGGACACAGAGAAAGATAGGGGCTTATAGTTTTGCCTCCCAACGTTTTACCTCGAAGGTAATGTCAACAATAATAGTTCATGAAAACTTACATCCAATTAGCTATATATATATCAGGATCTTTCCAACACATTGTGCCTGCCAAAGGATAAAATGTAAAATGGAAAGGTGAATATCACCATGACTATTTGCATGAAGTATAAGACAAGAATAAAAGATAGGCCCTTCGCAGAGGGAAGCAGAGGTTGTCATGTGCTTTTATAGTTGGATGCACGAAATCTTAATGCAAAAGAACGTCACTTTATATTACCACTTGTGATATGGACATTTATTATGCAGTCCGTCGCTTTTATTTCTTCCATATCACAAGATCGTATAAAGCTTATTTTCTGCACATTAATAAGTCATACATATTTAGAGAGAAATTTTTATTGCTTGTACCGATGACAACTTACTTGATGGATCTTACTCAATCCATTGGTAGATATGGTGGACTCTCATGGCAAAACTGGGTTTAGGGATATTTGGAAGCACAAGTAGTATCTCTACTTGGTGCAAAGAAATTGGCTAGCATGAGAGGGAAAGGCAAGCTCAACATGTTGGATGATCCATGACAATATAATTTATCTCAGATGTAAGAAAACATAGCCCATTACGTTGTCTTCCTTGTCCAACGTCAACTCTTTAGCATGTCATATTTTAATGCGTGCTCACAATCATAAAAGATGTCCAAGATAGTATATTTATATGTGAACCTCTCTTTCTTTATTAGTTCCTATTAATTGCAACAATGACCAAAACTATGTTTGTCAACTCTCAACAACTTTTATTCATCATAGTCTTTATATGTGAGCTCATTACTCTACATAAGATCCATATGATCTCTTTATTTATTTTTATTTCTTCTCTTTTATTTTATTCCCTCAAGATCATGGCAAAATAATCAAGCCCTTGACTCAACACTAATCTTTATTATATATAGCTCACAGACTCGATTACATAAGAAGATCATAAAGCAAAACTCACAACTAGATCATACTAAAACATTATTCTACAAGATCAAGATATTATCAAAAAGAATCGAACTAAGAAAAACGGTAAAGATAAAAGTGATGGTGATACTATACCGGGGCACTCCCCCAAGCTTGGCAATTTCCAAGGGGAGTGCCCATACCCGATGCTCAGTTCTTCTTTGTTGGTGAAGAAGGTGTTGGTGATGATGGATAGTCACACATCAAGCGTAAGAGATCCTCCAATTTGCGGATAATGCCCTTGAGTGCGATGATATGCTGCTTCAACAAAATATTTTCACTAGTGTGATACTTGTTTTGAATACGAGCTAACTCAATCATATTGAAAGCCTCAATCTCCGTTGGGGTAAAGAGATTGTGGTGAGGTGGAAGGATGTCTTCTTTTGCTACTGCCGGAACTGGATCTCCCATGGCCTTCTTGATCCCATCATCCTTGTTGATCTCTCCGGGTTCTTCTCTTTTCAGCTTTATCTTCATTAGCCAAGCATCGTTACCCTCATTGTTGGAGAAGGAGGGAGACGACATGATGCTTGGCCTTGACAACCTTGGCAGAAAACAGCTCGAAACAAGAACAGGAGATTTTTTGTGTGATACGGTGGTCAAAACCTTCGGGAGATTATATAGTGAATTTTTACCGACCAAAAGAAGTATCGTGCAAGAAAACGGAGTCCGGAGAGCACACGAGGTTCCCACGAGGCAGGGGCGCGCCTAGGGGGGTAGGGCGTGCCTTCCACCCTCGTGGAAGCCCCATGTCCTTTCCGGTCTGCTTCTTATTTTCCTATTTTCTCAAATATTCCAAAACGGAGAAAAATTGCCATTAGAACTGTTTTGGAGTCGGTTTACTTACCGTACCACGTACCTATTCCTTTTCGGAGTCTGAAATGTTCCGGAAAGTGTCCCTTATGTATTCCTCCGGGGTTACGATTTCAATAATATTAGTTTCAACATTTGTGGGATTACCTGAGATATAATGTTTGATTCTTTGACCGTTCACCACCCTCGGATTTGTGCCTTCGAAGTTGTTGATTTTTATGGCACCGGAACGATAGACCTCCTCGATAACGTAAGGACCTTCCCATTTAGTGAGAAGTTTGCCTGCAAAAAATCTTAAACGAGAGTTGTATAACAATACATAACCACCTACATTGAACTCACGTTTTTGTATCCTTTTATCATGCCATCTTTTAACTTTTTCTTTAAATAGCTTGGCATTTTCATAAGCCTGGGTTCTCCATTCATCAAGTGAGCTAATATCAAATAACCTCTTCTCACCGGCAAGTTTGAAGTCATAGTTGAGCTCTTTAATAGCCCAATATGCCTTATGTTCTAATTCAAGAGGTAAGTGACATGCTTTACCATAAACCATTTTATACGAAGACATACCCATGGGATTTTTATATGCAGTTCTATAAGCCCATAATGCATCATCAAGTTTCTTCTAGATCTATTAACAGTCTTTTGCAAAATTAATTTAAGCTCTCCATTGCTAAGTTCTACTTGGCCACTAGACTGTGGGTGATATGGAGATGCAATTCTATGATTAACATCATACTTAGCAAGCATTTTATGAAAGCACCATGAATAAAATGTGAACCACCATCAGTCATTAAATATCAATGGACTCCAAACCTCGGAAAAAATAACTTCTTTAAGCATCTTAATAGATGTGTTATGATCATCACTACTAGTTGGAATATCTTCTACCCACTTAGTAACGTAATCAACAACAACTAAAATATGTGTATACCCATTAGAGGAAGGAAAAGGTCCCATATAATCAAAGCCCCAAACATCAAATGGTTCAATAACAAGTGAATAATTCATAGGCATTTCTTGACGTCTACTAATATTACCTATTCTTTGACATTCATCACAAGATAAAACAAACACTACCAAAAAAATACACTTCCGTGATGATATGTGTTTGTCATAGTAGGTCACGTTTTTTGTCAAGCATGTACATCCATGACAAATTTATGACAGAATCGAGATAGTCATACCTGTGCTGTCGTAGAAGTGTTCCATGACATTACCAAAATTATCATCACGGAAGTGTCCACTTCCATGACGATAAATCGTGCGTCACAGAAGTGCTTTCGTCAAGGGTGACTGACATGTGGCATCCACCATAACGGAACGCCGTTAAGCTATCGGGTCGGGTTTTGGATCCGAGAACCCGTTAACAGCCCTGACCAATGGGGATTTTCCATGTGTAAAATCATCATTGGCTGGAGGAAACACATGTCGGCTCACCGTTGGGACAGATGTCATCCGCTCATTGGACCGAAGGCACCTATGATACGGTGACACATGGCACGGCCCAAGAGAGGCCCATTCCTGTGAAAAGGCCGGCCCGTTTGACTTGGTCAAAAGGTGGCGGGCCGGCCCATGGAAAGCCTGTTAACGGTCTGTTCGCATGTAGCCCATTTACAGCCCGCTAACCCAGGGCCCGTTATGCCCTATCGAATTAGGCCCAGTAGCGTCATCTGGGCCGTCCAATATGATTCAGCCCATTTTAACTTCCGGCCCATGTGTGGCCCATGACTTCTTTCGGCCCATATAAGGACCTTTGTAACTCTTGGCCCATTAACGGCCCGTGGTGAAACAGGCCCGTAATGAACAGTGTATCACTTTAAACCCATTAACAGCCCGTTATTCCATTGGGCCATTTCCAGCCCAAGTTATCTTTCAGCCTTCTTAGGGCCCATTGAGTCCTGGGCTCATTTGCAGCATTCGGTTACATACGGCCCGTTACTGTCATTTTCTGCTTGTGGGCCAAATTCAGCCCGTCGTTACAGTCGGCCCGTTTGCGGCCCGTTAATACGTTGGGCCGTTTTCATGTAAAAAAACCCGTTGGGCTGTTTTCATAGAGTTATCAAATACAGCCTATTAACGGCCCGTTATGGTCCATGAATAGTACGGCCCATGATTGGCGAAATGATGATATGCCCCGTAGAAGGCCCATGGATCCTACGGCCCATATGAGGCCCATGGATAGTACGGCCCGTAGAAGGCCCATGGATCGTATGGCCCGTAGAAGGCCCATGGACCTTACGACCCGTAGAAGGCCCATGGACCCTAAGGCCCGTATAGAAGGCCGATGGATCCTATGGCCGGACGAAGGCCCATGGATCATACGGCCCGTAGAAGGCCCATTATTATTTTGGCCTAGTTACCAAAAATAGGCTATTGTGGCCACTAGAAAAAAACAGAAAAAGAACTGCAGTGACTACAAGCAAACAACTAAACAAGACAATAAGGAAATAAATAAGCAAGCAATTAATGCTAGCCTATTACCGCTATTACACATAGTACATCCACTGGGCATCAAAGTTCGCCACCAGTGCAAATATAGGGAACAGAGCTGCACATTACATACATTGGCCGTCAAAATTGGCCACCAGTGCAAATAAACGCGGCAGCAAAACAAGAGCATAACTGAAACAACTTCAGAAGAGCTCAAGAAATGTTATCCTGGGTATCCACCATGCTGGCAATAAGCTTAGTAAGCTGATTAGCTTTGTCTTGTTTGGCGCTAAAATCCTCCAACGCTTGCTGTTGCACTAGAAAGTATGCATCTGAATGCTCTAGGGACTTCCGCAGTCCTTCCCCTTCTTGTCGTAGCACAGCTGATCGATGTCTTTCAGCTTGTAGTTGAGAATCAAGAAACCAAACTGATTCAAACAGTGAGTTTGAATAGCTTGTGCAAGCGGTAGTGGCCAGTAATTCAAACACTAAACCAAGACAGGACTTTGGGGTTGTCTCGCTGTCTTCAAGATAGTCTTCCTTAGCTGTTTTATCAGCTTTGTTGGAGACCAACAAGGATGTGTCACTATCCTGAACCTTATCTGCATTACTTCCTTTACCATTGCTTAATAAGGCACTCTTCCCCAATATTCTGTCAGCATTCTAAAAGAAGAAACAAGCAGACACATAACAAGTTTAGCATGTACTAGTATATGAAACTCATTTCGGTGAACTAGTTCATTAGTAAGGTGGACAAGATTAAACTACCAAGTCTTCTATTGCCAAGTACTAGTACATAATAAAAGCATCAAACAAACATATATCTATGTCCTATGGTCACTTCATTGTCTTGCCAAATCAAAATAGAGACACGGTTCAAATCATATCAGTTCAAGACAAAGCAGCAGTGAAAGAATACAAAGCGTGGGAAACTACACGACACAACAAGATTTCAGATGGGTACCACGGGTCTACATGTACAACAACACTATTGGCTCTGTTGTGATGCTAGTAATGTGCATGATATGAAAGTCAACTATATACAAATTGAAATTGAAATCAACAGAGCTATTGATAAGAGCAAACATGTTAAAGAAACATGCGTGAACATACCTGCTGTGCCATTGGAGTTTCGATTGGATCCTTCAATTTAAAAATAAGTTTATATGAGTAAATATAGTGATACAAGAGCAAAGCAATCATAGTTAAAAAAAGGCGCGCCTAAGCAAGCGCTTAAGCGCGCCTAGGCTCTAGGCGTTGGCAAAACACATTGCGCATAACTACGCATAATCTGTGCATAACTGCGCATAAGCATGCGCTTTGGTCAGTAAAGCGCAAGGCAGTGGCAAAATGCACAATTAAGGCCTAACGCCTTTTTGAACTATGATAGCGATGGGATCTTAAATTAGAACAATTGTTCTTCATGTTTAGGCACTTGTTCTACATGAACAGAGTACAGTAAGACGCAAGAATATAATACTTAAAAATAGAAAATGAGCTCATAGACCTTACCACATTCTTGGTTCGGGACCAGTACAGAACAAGGAGTTCCCAGTCATCGTCCAATAAATGTGTCTCAGGAGAACGTAAGGGAATTTGATGAGTTTGTTTGCCGGTGAAGTACGTTTTCTTCAGGTAATTTCGATACTGCCACCAAGCATTCTTGAAGATAGCAGAGGTATTAGCTCAGGTTACCTCATCCTGAGTTTCCAAATCGGTCCTTCTCTATAGAGAAAAATGGGAAAATTTGTTGTATTATAACCATCATGGAGGTAGGATGTATGGGACGAAGCAAAGTCATTGCCATGAATAACATTACTTACACATAACTCCTGGACAAACACCTGCAACTGGCATTTTCCTTCATCTTCGGTATAATATTTCCAAGATGGGAAGATACGCACATACGATTTAACAACATCAAATGCGATAGATGCTAAACTATGACTAGCTGGTTGTGCTTCCTCCACAGGAATAGGTGCACTAACTGTTGGATTTGGGGTTCACCGTGATAGTACTGGCCCTTTGGGCACTGGAGCTGCCTTACTAACTGCTCTTGTTTGGGAGCTCTGTGGTGGAGATGGTGCTGTGTCAACAGGAACTGGGTTACTATCGGCTAGGGTTGGGGTTAGATTGGGTGAAGCTGGTTCTGTGTCCATCGCAGTAAGGGTACAATCTGCAAGAGTTTTGGTTATGTGTGGTAGGACTGGTTCTTGTGCATGTACAACCGGGGTGCTATCTCCACCAAGAGGTAGCACTATTTTATTTGAAGACCGTGTTTTTAGTTTGCTAGATACTGGCATCACCCGCTCCAATTCAAATGGCTGATAAACAGGAAACATAGTTGAATGTACAGACATTGTATAAGAGACATATGCAATAGATAGTGTGGAAAAAAGACGGCATGAAATAGTTGACATGTATATTGTTTAACTAAAACGGATAGCATGACATGATTTCACATATATGATGTCCATCTAAACTGGATAGCATAGCATAACATAATTCAAAGATATGATGAATAACTAAATAGGATCACATGACATAATTCACCTACATGTTATCTAAGTGATCAAGATCGCATCATTTAATTCACATATGTGATTTATATGCTAAACAGAGGGCATTCAATATGATGTCTGAACTAAGAACACGGTGTTGAATATTGTGTATATGATGTCTAAACTATGCAATGCAAGACACCGTATGCATGATATGAGCAGTATAACCGTGCCAAGTTAGAGCATACACCTCAATGAGGGAATAGGACTGGTCATCTGTCCCTTAATCCATCTCTGAGGAGCTATCGGGACCCAACAAGAGATCTGCTTCGACATGTAGCACTGTCTGCTCTGAAGGCCTTGTTTTCACTCCAGATTTTTCCATCTCTCACCCAAATGGCTGATTCACAAGAAGAGTAGTTTAATGTACAAACATTGTTGACAAATGGAAATGTAATGAAGAAAAGGATGGGCAAGATATCATTCAAATATATGATGCCTAATTAAACAGGATGGCATTGCACATTTCACATATATTATGGCTGGCTAAAAGACATGAGACTGCATAATTCCCATATATGATATAGAAACTAAACAGGTGGCATTACAGAACATGTCTAAACTAAGCAGATGACATATATGATGTCAAAAGCAGGCACTGCAAGGTAACATATGCATGATATGACTAGCATCATCATGCCAAGGTAGAGCAAACACCTTGTGGGGTAAATAGGAGTGGTCAGCGGCGTCTGAATCTGCCTCAGAATAGATATCTTCCTTTGGATTACAATCTGGAGAGGGGTGGGGAGGGTTTGCCATTGAACCCACCATGGAGCGATGTCTGCATGACATTGTATTGCCGCGCAAAACTCTTCTCTTTTTATCTACATGTTCAGCATGACTGTGTACAATATCTGACATGCATACAAAAAAAATATGGTGAGATTATGTGAGGAGAGCATGCAGAAATTTAGAGTGATGGTAACAACCAGTGGATCAACGTTTTTCTGTTGAACCAAAATAGCCCTAATGGATCAACGTGAATGTATAGTAATAAGTGATGAAACAAGTGTACAACCTCTTTGCCGTAGCCGTGTCGACCTCAGCATCATTGGGTTGGTCGCTGAAGCAGTTGAGGCAAAAGGTGGCTGTCGGAGGTGTGGAGGAAGATATGAGGAATCTGTTGTGACGCCCTGAGACCGATGTGCCAGGTGGCGTCCAGTTATTCACTATTGTTGCCTTGTCATGTGATTGCGTGTCATGCATTTCATATCATGTCATCATGTGCATCGCATTTGCATACATGTTCGTCTCATGCATCCGAGCATTTTCCCCGTTGTCCGTTTCTCAATCCGGCGCTCCTATGTCCTCCGGTGTCCCCTTTTGCCTCTTTTCGTGTGTGGGTGTTAAACGTTCTCGGATTGGACCGAGATTTGCCAAGCAGCCTTGGTTCACTACCGGCAGACTGCCTGTCAATTTTCGTGCCATTTGGACTTCGTTTGATACTCCAACGGTTAACCGGGGAACCGTAAAGGCCTCGTTTGTGTTGCAGCCCAACACCCCTCCAAAGTGTCCCAAAACCCATCCAAACCCCCTCCATCCTCTCGGTCATTTGATCACGATCGTGTGGCTGAAAACCGCACCTCATTTGGACTCTCCTAGCTCCCTCTACCTATATATATGTGCAACCCTTCCAAATTCGCGGTCTAAACCCTAGTCTTCTTCATCCTCGCGCCGCCGGACACGTCCACACCGAGCCGGACATGTCCGCCGCATCCGGCCACATCACTCCGACCAATCAGGCGCCGCCACATCACCGCCCCTGCCGCCTCAGCCAACCGCGAGATGCCACGCGTCCCCGCGTGATACGTCTCCGTCGTATCTACTTTTCCAAACACTTTTGCCCTTGTTTTGGACTCTAACTTGTATTATTAATTTGAATGGAACTAACCCAGACGGACGCTGTTTTCAGCAGAATTACCATGGTGTTGTTTTATATGCAGAAAACAAATATTCTCGGAATGACCTGAAACTCTACGGAACATCTTAGAAAAAACAATAAAAAATCCTCGCCAAAGATGAAGACCAGGGGGCCCACACCCTTCTCACGAGGGTGGGGGCGCGCCCCCCCTAGGGCGCGCCCCCTACCTCGTGGGCCGCCTGGATGCGCTCCGACGCCCACTCCAACTCTATATATTTGCTTTCGGAGAGAAAAAAATAAAAGAGAAGAAATCATCGCGTTTTACGATACGGAGCCACCGCCAAGCCCTAAAACCTCTCGGGAGGGCTGATCTGGAGTCTGTTCGGGGCTCCGGAGAGGGGGATTCGTCGCCGTCATCATCATCAACCATCCTCCATCACCAATTTCATGATGCTCACCGCCGTGCATGAGTAATTCCATCGTAGGCTTGCTGGACGGTCATGGGTTGGATGAGTTTTATCATGTAATCGAGTTAGTTTTGTTAGGGTTTGATCCCTAGTATCCATTATGTTCTGAGATTGATGTTGCTATGACTTTGCTATGCTTAATGCTTGTCACTAGGGCCCGAGTGCCATGATTTCAGATCTGAACCTATTGTGTTTTCATCAATATATGAGAGTTCTAGATCCTATCTTGCAAGTCTATAGTCACCTACTATGTGTCATGATCCGGCAACCCCGAAGTGACAATAATTGGGACCACTTCCGGTGATGACCATAGTTTGAGGAGTTCATGTATTCACTATGTGCTAATGCTTTGTTCTGGTTCTCTATTAAAAGGAGGCCTTAATATCCCCTAGTTTCCACTAGGATGTAACGCCCTCGATGCGGCTATATCTCACACGTGTCGAAGCACGACTTAGAGGCATAACCGCATTGAAAGCAATGTTGCAAGTGAGGTAATCTTCACACAACCCATGTAATACATAAGGGAAAGAGATACATAGTTGGCTTACAATCGCCACTTCACACAATTACATGAATAAAGCATTACTTCAACCAGATACAATCAAGGTCCAACTACGGAACCAAAAAAAAGAAGACTACCCCAAAAGCTACACAGATCCCCGATCGACCCCAACTGGGCTCCACTACTGATCGACTAGAACGAAACAACATAAAGCACAAGATCTTCATCGAGCTCCTCCTTGAGCTTGGTTGTGTCACCTGTACGGTTTCATCAACACCTGCAAACTGGTTTTGGAAGTATCTGTGAGTCACGGGGACTCGGCAATCTCACACCCTCGCGATCAAGACTATTTAAGCTTATGGGTAAGGTAAAGGTATGAGGTGGAGCTACAGCAAGCGACTAGCATATTTGGTATCTAACAAAACAAATGAAAGCGAGAAGAGAAGGCAAAAGCACGATCGAGAATCTATGATCAGGAAGTGATCCTAGAACAACCTACGTCAAGCATAACTCCAACACCGTGTTCACTTCCCGGACCCCGCCGGAAAGAGACCATCACGGTTACACACGCGGTTGATGTATTTTAATTAAGGTCAACTTCAGGTTTTCTACAACTGGACATTAACAAATTCCCATCTGCCCATAACTGCGGGCACGGCTTTCGAAAGTTCAAATCCCTGCAGGGGTGTCCCAACTTAGCCCATCACAAGCTCTCACGGTCAATGAAGGATATTCCTTCTAGCGGGAAGGCCCGATCAGACTCGGAATCCCGGTTACAAGACATCTCGACAATGGTAAAACAAGTCCAGCAACACCGCCCGAATGTGCCGACAAATCCCGATAGGAGCTACACATATCTCGTTCTCAGGGCACACTCAGATGAGACTAGCTACGAGTAAAACCAACCCTCAAGTTTCCCCGAGGTGGCCCCGCAGGCAGCTCAGTTCGGACCAACACTCAGAGGAGCACTGGCCCGGGGGGGGGGGTTAAAATAAAGATGACCCTCGGAGCGCGACTCCCAAGGGAAAAGAAAAGGCTAGGTGGCAAATGGTAAAACCAAGGTTGGGCCTTGCTGGAGGAGTTTTATTCAAAGCGAACTATCAAGGGGTTCCCATTATAACCCAACCGCGTAAGGAACGCAAAATCTGGGAACATAACAATGATATGACGGAAACTAGGGCGGCAAGAGTGGAACAAAACACCAGGCATAAGGCCAAGCCTTCCACCCTTTACCAAGTATATAGATGCATTAATTAAATAAGAGATATTGTGATATCCCAACAATTAAACATGTTCCAACAAGGAACAACATCTCCATGTTCCAACAAGGAACAAACTTCAATCTTCACTTGCAACTAACAACGCTATAAGAGGGGCTGAGCAAAGCGGTAACATAGCAAAAGAGCGAGCAACTAGCAAGCAAAGATAGAAGTGATTTGGAGGGTACGGTCATCTTGCCTGAAATCCCGCAAGGAAGAAGAATGAGTCCATGAAGAAGACAAACGGACGTAGACGAACGGGTCCTCACAAACACGACGTTATCGGAACCAACCCGAAGAAGCAAACACCAGAAAGAAGCACACAACATAGTAAACAACCAACACATGAACATCATATGATATGCAGGATGCGGTATGTGATGCATATGCATGATTTGGAAAGGAATGATTGAACCTGGCCTCAACTTGGAAATCCAAGAGTTCCACTGGAAAGGTGAGGTGATTTCGGTTGAAATCGATATAAAGATCACCGGAATCGGATGCACGGTTTGGAAATGGCAAGCAAAACAAATATGGCACCGATCTGCGATAATCAGCAAGTGACCAACTAAATGCATCAATATAAGTATGCTACAGCACTCAAATATGACAACACAATACATGGCAGGGATCCACTCATAATGCTTGACAAAATATGAACACTGAGCTACAGCTAATTCATCCATTAACATGTTCAAACAAGCATGGCAAAAGTGCAATTGATAACAGGTTTCAGACTTAGTGAAATTAACACAAGTCTGGAATTTATCATCAGGAAGCACACTTTAGAGCATGAAAACCACATGCTACAGGAACTTAACATGGCAAAGCAAGGCATGGCATGACACTACTCAAAGCACTTAACAAAAGTCCCTTAGTGACCTTGAGCCAAAAGGGATCAGAAAATACAATTGCAAGCATGTGACATGGCAAAAACATAAACAGATCTCAGACTTGGTGAAAAATTGGAGCATGCAAATCAGTTAACGAGTAGGCATGTTTACGAGCTCGATGCACTCACTACAGAGCATGGCATGACAAACTAAGCATACACCCATCAAGAAGACATGGCATAGAAGCTAGACATGGCAAGAACAACAACATAGCATGCACGGATCAATAGCAACATCCTCGGCAAAATCGCTAAACAAGTCAACAATCTGCCAGGATCATAACTTAGCAAAAGTAGAGCTCGATTGACTCAAGCTAGGGTGCTCCATAAATGCAAACAAAGACATGGATGGATAGAACACCACAATTTTAACAAATCATCCTTACTGATCATCCTCAAAAGAGGCACGGATCACTAGGAAACAACATGAACATATGGCATAACGACAAAATCAGGACAAGGACTTAGTGAAATTCTAAGTCCCTGAAAACAGCATTAATGATTACGCTACTTTACAAGCTTGTGCTAGTCACCACACATATCACAAAAATACATGGCAAGCACCACTGTAAAGATGGCATCGCATATAACAAAACACATGTAGAGCTCAGGGTCATAGCATGCACACAATAATCATGGCAAAAATGACAAAATGCCATTTGCTGAAACAGATCTGACAAAATACTCACATAGCCCTCTTCCAACAGCATTTAGGGCATCAAGATGAGCTCCAATGAAAATGATGCAGTGAGATGAAATGATGTACTCGTCGAGGCGAACATTTTGATATGCTACACGCTCTAAACGGAGCCACGGATGATGAGTTACGATGCGATGAAATATGCAAAAAGATTAGGGTTCGGAGGGAAAAGGTCAATCGGGATGAACCGGATCCAGATCTGGATCTCGCGGTACAGTAGTAGTTCGCCGGATCAAAGTCGCCGGAGAGAGACGAGGCGGGCGGAGGAGCTTGGGGGCGCCGGAGAGGAGCGGGCGGCGCGACACTCGTCGTGAGGCGGCGCGGTTCGGTCCGGCGGCGCCGGGAACAAGGGCGGCCGGCCTTGCTGGAGAGGCTCACCGGTGGCGATGGCGGACGGCGGCGTTGGAGGCGGAGGCCGGCGCGGCGGACATCGACGGGTGGCGCGGCGGCGCACAGCGTCGAGGCGGACGACGCTGGGGAACGGGGCGGCGCGGTGGCACGCGGGGCACCATGTAGTCCAGGCGGCGGCGGCGTTCGGCCCGGGGCGGGCCGGCCTCGGGCCCCGGCGGGCCTGGCGGCGGGGAGGAGAGAGAGGAGGGTCAGCGCGGATGAGGTGGCGGCGCTTGGTTGGTGGAGATCGGCGGCGGGGTGACGTGTTGTGTCCTGATTGGACGGAGCGACGTGGCGGCGGGGCGGCGGACATGTCCGGCGCGGTGGGGTTTTCGTCCGGCGGCGCGAGGGGAAGAAGCTAGGGTTTCATCTGCGCAGAAATTTCGGAGGGAGACACATATTTATAGGTAGAGGGAGCTAGGAGACTCCAAATGAGGTGCGGTTTTCGGCCACGCAATCGTGATCGAACGACCGAGATGATAGAGAGGGTTTAGGTGGGTTTTAGGCCACGTTGTAAGGGTATTGGGCTGCAACACACACGAGGCCTTTTCGGTCCCTCGGTTAACCGTTGGAGTATCAAACGAAGTCCAAATGGTACGAAACTTGACAGGCGGTCTACCGGTATTAAACCAAGGCCGCATGACAAGTCTCGGTCCAATCCGAAAACTTTTAACACCCACACACGAAAAGAGGTAGAAAGGGACACCGGGTGACATAGGAGCGCCGGATTGCAAAACGGACAACGGGGAAAATGCTCGGATGCATGAGACGAACATGTATGCAAATGAAATGCACATGATGACATGATATGCAATGCATGACACGCAAGCAATGACAACGCAACAACAGCGAATAACTGGAGGACACCTGGCACATCGGTCTCGGGGCGTTACATAGGACCCCGCTGCCACGAGAGGGTAGGACAAAATATGTCATGCAAGTTCTTTTCCATAAGCACGTATGACTATATACGAAATACATGCCTACATTACATTGATGAATTGGAGCTAGTTCTGTGTCACCCTATGTTATGACTGTTACATGATGAACCGCATCCGGCATAATTATCCATCACTGATCCGGTGCCTACGAGTTTTCCATATACTGGTTCTCGCTTATTTACTTTCCCGCTGCTACTGTTACAATCACTACAAAATACCAAAAACATTACTTTTGCTGTCTTTACTTTTGTTGCCGCTACCACCACTATCATATTACTTTGCTACTAAACACCTTGCTGCAGATACTGAGTTTCTAGGTGTGGTTGAATTGACAACTCAGCTGCTAATACTTGAGAATATTCTTTGGCTCCCCTTGTGTCGAATCAATAAATTTGGGTTGAATACTCTATCCTCGAAAGTTGTTACGATCCCCTATACTTATGGGTAATCAAGACCAATTTCTCGCGCCGTTGCCGGGGAGCATAGCTCTATTCTTTGAGTCACTTGGGATTTATATCTGCTGGACACTATGAAGAACTTGAGAGATCCAAAAACAAAGATCTATCCCTCAACTACGAGGGGAGGTAAGGAACTGCCATCTAGCTCTGCACTTGATTCACCTTCTGTTATGAGTAAGTTAGCGACACCTACACCTGCTTCTGCTATTCGTTCTGATATGTCGCATGTTATTGATGATGCCACTTTTGCTATGCATGATACTTGTGATGAAACTGCTTCTATGCCTGATACTACTGTGCCCCTTGGTGAATTTCTTGATGAACAAATTGCTAGGGCTAGAGAAAAAGAAATTGTTGAATCTGAATACGATGATGATAGTGATGATGAAAATATGCCTGTTATTCCTGAGGGTTATCTTTTTGAAATGGAATCTTCTGCCCTAGATAGATATGAGATAGATATGCCTGAAATGGAAGCTATTTTAGCTTGCAAAGATAGATATGAGCTTAAGAGGTTATTAATTAAATGGAACAAAGAATCACTAAGAGATAAAATGAAACCCGACCCTGCTTTTGCTACTTCACCTATTTGTGTTCCTGATAAGGATTATGAATTCTCTGTTGATCCTGATATAATTACTTTGGTTGAATCTGAAACTGTTGTGGCACATCTTACTAAGTTAAATGATATAGCTGCCCTGTTCACTAATGATGAGAGATTGCGTTACTTTTATATACTCAAAATATTTCTATTCTCATTAAAGGGTGAAGCTAAGATATGGTTTAATTCTCTTGATCCTGGTTGTGTGCGTAGTCCCCAGGATATGGTTTATTACTTCTCTGCTAAATATTTCCATGCTCATAAGAAACAAGCTGCTTTGAGGGAAATATACAACTTCGTGCAAATTAAAGAAGAGAGTCTCCCACAAGCTTGGGGGAGGCTTCTCAAGTTACTTAATGCTTTGCCTGATCATCCTCTTAAGGAACCTGAAATACTTGATATCTTTTATAATGGACTAACCGATGCTTTCAGAGATTACCTGGATAGTTGTGTTGGTTCTCTTTTCAGGGAAAGAACACCAGATGAAGCTGAAATTCTATTGAATAGTATGTTGACAAATGAAAATAATTGGGCACCACCCGAGCCAACTCCTGCTCCAATTACTGAGCCTATTCTTAAACCAACTCCGAAGAAGAGAGGTGTTCTATTTCTCAGTCCCTAAGATATGCAAGAGGCAAAGAAATCTATGAAAGAAAAAGGTATTAAAGCTGAAGACGTTAAGAATTTACCTCCTATTGAAGAAATACATGGTCTTAATTCACCGCCTGTTGAAGAAACATATGATCTCAATTCTTTATTTACTGAAGAACCTCCTTATCCCGATATCCCGACATAGGTAGTAAAGGTAAATTCTCTCTATAGATATGATAAAGCTGAAGTCCCTCCTAAAATTGCTAGTCAGTGCTTGGATGAGTTTGATAACTTTATGTTTAAGCAAGGCGACTTCAATGCTTATTTTGGTAGACAATTAAAAGAAAATGCTTATATGATTAGACGCTTGGGTGATTATATGGCTAATATTAAAAGTGAACTTAAACTTGTTAGCAAACATGCTTCTATGGTTACCACTCAAGTAGAACAAGTACTTAAGGCTCAAAAAGAAGTGCTTAATGAAATGAATAGTAAGAAAAATGATTATGTTGTTAGAGTAGCTACTAGAACTGGTAGAATGACTCAGGAACCTAGTTCTTCTAAAAAGAATCACCTGATGTTCCTAGTTCTTCTAAAAAGAATCACCTGATGTTCCTAGTTCTTCTAAAAAGAATCACCTGATGTTCCTAGTTCTTCTAAAAAGAATCACCTGATGCCACCCTAAGAGAATCGAGCAAGATTCTCAAAGAAATAATATTGATGTTCCTAGTTCTTCTAAAAAGAAGAAGAAGAAAAATGATAGAACTGTGCAAACTTCTAGTGAACCTATTGCTGAACCACCTGATAATCCATATGATATTTCTATGTCTGATGCTGAAACACAATCTGGTAATGAACATGAACCTAGTAACAATATTAATGATGATGTTCATGATGATGCTCAACCTAGTAATGATAATGATGTAGAAATTGAACCTGTTGTTGATCTTGATAACCCACAGTCAAAGAATCAATGTTATGATAAAAGAGACTTTGTTGCTAGGAAACATGGTAAAGAAAGGGAACCTTGGGTTCAGAAACCCATGCATTTTCCTCCGGAACCATCCAAGAAAAAGGACGATAAGGATATTGAGCGTTTTGCTGAAATGATTAGGCCTATCTTTTTGCGTATGAGATTAACTGATGTGCTCAAAACAAATCCTTATGCTAAATATATGAAGGATATCATTACTAATAAAAGAAAGATACTGGAAGCTGAGATTTCCACCATGCTTGCTAATTATACTTTTAAGGGTGGAATACCAAAGAAATTTGGAGACCCCGGAGTACCTACTATACCTTGCTCCATTAAAAGATATTATATTAAAACTGCTTTATGTGATCTTGGAGCCGGTGTCAGTGTTATGCCTCTCTCTTTATATCGTAGACTTGACTTGAATAAGCCGACACCTACTGAAATATCTTTGCAAATGGCTGATAAATCAACTGCTATACCTGTCGGTATCTGTGAGGATGTGCCCGTTGTGGTTGCAAACGTTACTATTTTAACGGACTTTGTTATTCTTGATATTCCCGAGGATGATAGTATGTCTATTATTCTTGGAAGACCTTTTCTTAATACTGCAGGGGCTGTTATTGATTGCAACAAAGGCAATGTCACTTTTCATGTTAATGGTAATGAGCATACGGTACACTTTCCGAGGAAACAACCTCAAGTTCATAGTATCAACTCTATTGGAAAATTTCCATCAATTATATTTGGAGGTTTTGAATTTCCTCTTCCTACTGTCAAGAAGAAATATGATATTCTTATTATTGGGGATGTGCATATCCCCGTTGAGGTAACTTAGTGCTATTCGAAATTTCTCCGGTTTCATGATTATCGGAATGAGTTTGTTAACAAGACTTGATCAACCTTGTTAGTGGATTCTTTTTGATGAGCATGAGATGGATGAAACTAGAAGCACAAACTTCTATACCCCACTTTTACTTTCTGTTATTTATATTAAATAAAGTAAAAATAGTATTTTCTGTCTGTTTCCTGACTTATCCATGCAATATAAAAATATCCCGAAAATAAAAGTCCTCAGAATGCCATGCCAATTTAATATGATTTTTTTGGGAATATTTGAGGATTTGCTTTGCAAAAATTACCGCGGGAGGAGCTGCCACCTGGCCATGAGGGTGGTGGGCGCGCCCCCCTATAGGGCGCGCCCCCTGCCTCGTGGGCCCACGGTGGCCCTCCTCCACTTATCCCAGCACCCATCTTCTTCCTCTATCTCACACAAACCTGAAAAACCAACTCAAGCACGAGTTCCAGCCACTTTTGTTGTGATTTTCGATCTCCTTGCTCAAAGCACCTCTCGCAAAACTGCTTTGGGAGATTGTTCCTTGGTATGTGAATCCTCCATTGGTCCAATTAGTTTTTGTTCTAGTGCTTTATTCTTTGCAAATTTGTGCTGCATAGGTGACCATGTTCTTGATCTTGCATGTCAAATTTTTATGGTTCCAAGTAGTTCTAATGCTTGATATAGGCTCTAGGCACTAGTAGGAGTAGTTGCTATCAATATTATTGAAGTTGGTTTACTTTTATTTTGAGGTTACTAAAAATTTCAAAATTTTTCAGAGAAAAACTATATGTTTAGGAAGATGTTCCAAGGTGGTTCCTCTAAGAAGCAAGGACCCAGGATTGCTATGCGCGATGCTGACGAGGATCCACCAAGAGACGCTCCCGTACGGCCTTGCGAATGGCCGTCGAAAAATGTTATGGACCGTGCGGGAATTAAAGAAAAATTCAAAGCATATTTGTGCAATGCCGGTCTTGAAGCTTTTGAGGCTAACAAATGCCCCCAGTATCATGATCTCACAAGTTCATTTGTGAGGAGGTTTGAGTATTCATCTTCGCGTAATTCTCCTTCAGTCATGTTTGATCTTTGTGACAAATCTTATACCATGGACCTAGAGGATTTCACTTCTGCTTGCGAACTTCCATCATAGGGTAGTGTTAGGGATCCCCCTAAATCTGAATTTAGAAACTTTCTTGCTAGTATAACTGTGGGGGAATCTAGTGATATAACGGATGCTACCATAGGGAGCATTCACTTTCCTGCTATACATTATTTTGCTCTCTCCATCGGTAGATGCATAAATGCTAAGGATGAAGCATGTCACATGTGTGTCCCTGATCTTAGCATTCTTAGGAGTGCTGTGTTAGGAGACCAGTCTTATCATATGGGAGCCATTGTAGCTCGTAGGTTGCATCATAATAGACATAATGGAGATTTCGTTGGAGGAATTTATGCAACCCGCTTAGCTCATTTTCTTGAGATAGACATTCGTGAGGGTGATGCGGAGTTGCCTCCTGCATATTTAGATTATGACTCTATGGCTTCGCACCAGTTTGTTGAGAGGCATGAATCACCTCTTTTATATCGTTTAATTTTTGATAAACGACGTGTTTTCCGTATTACTCTCCCTGCTCCTGCCTTCTTTGATTCACAGGCAAAAGGAAGATATGTTATTACCAGAGAGGAGGCAAAAGAGTACGAGAGGAGAGCGGAGGCAGCTCGACTCCACGCTGCAGCTCAGCAGGCGATAACCGTTGCACATCAGTATGATCCCAGCTATTCCTCCTCATCACAGTACGACCCCAACAACTATTATTATGGATATCCGCCAGGCCAGCCGTGGCCATAGACCAACTTATGCCCAAAGCCTAAGCTTGGGGGAGTACGTATTTCTCATCGACATTACATTTATGCTCACACACACTCATTGCAAAATGTCGGTGCTCATACTTTTTCACTGTAATATCCATGCTAGTTTATTTTCTTTTTCCTGCTTTCTTCTTGTGTGTTTGCTAAACCTTAAGAAAGAAAAACCAAAAAAATTAGTAGTAGTTTATTTTTCTGCTGTAGTAGTAATAATTAAAAAGAAAACCCAAAAATATTTCCCATTCTTCTTTTGCTTGTTGGGAGCTTTCCCATGTAAATAGTTTTATTTCTTTTCTTTTCTTTGGGGGTCAGTAGGAGAAGACCATAATTAAATTGTTGAAGTGGCTCTTATATGCATTATTGTTGATTTAACCAAGAGCCCATATTGCCTTGTCTTCTCCTGTTTATTGAATGCTCGCAGATTCCAGCTTAGTCCAATGCACGTGCACTCTTATTATTATTCACACCGTTTGGTCGTGCAAGTGAAAGGCAATTATGATGATATATGATGGACTGACTGAGATGAGAAAAGCTGGTATGAACTCGACCTATTTTGTTTTTGTAAATATGATGAGTCCCTCATTCTTGATTCAGCTTATTATGAATAAACATGTTTGCAATGACAGTTAGAGATCATAGTTGCTTGTGCCATGCTTGATTAGCTATGAGTTATAATGGTTTACCTTGTGTGCCAACATGCTATTGAGATGGTTATGATGTGGTATGATGGGGTGGTATCCTCCTTTGATTGATTTAAGTGACTTGACTTGGCACATGTTCACGCATGTAGTTGAAACAAAATCAACATAGCCTTCACGATATTTATGTTCATGGTAGATTATATCCTACTCATGCTTGCATCCAATGTTTATTAATTTTAATGCATGTACATGGCTGTTGTCTCTCTCTAGTTGGTTGCTTCCCAGTCTTTTGCTAGCCTTCACCTGTACTAAGCGGGAATACTGCTTGTGCATCCAATCCCTTAAACCCCAAAGTTATTCCAGATGAGTCCACTATACCTACCTATATGCGGTATCTACCTGCCGTTCCAAGTAAATTTGTATGTGCCAAACTCTAAACCTTCAAATAAACATTCTGTTTTGTATGCTCGAATAGCTCATGTATCAACCAAGGCTGTCCTTATCTTCCGTGTTAGGCGGGTTATTCTCAAGAGGAGTGGACTCCGCTCCTCACTCATGAGATAAATGGCTGGTCATCGGGATGCCCAGTCCCATGCTTTATGCAAACTAAATCAAAATTAATTGCAACCAAAACTCCCCCTGGTACCTGATGTATCTTGGAGGCACTCGTTGTTTCGAGCAAGCCATGGATTGATGCTTGTTGGTAGAGGGGGAGTATAAACTTTACCATTCTATTTGGGAACCGCCTATAATGTGTTTAGCATGGAAGATATCACCATCTCTTAGTTATTACGTTGACAATGAAAGTATACCGCTCAAAATGAAATTTATCTCTATTTGAAACCGAGCTCTGGCACCTCTACAAATCCCTGCTTCCCTCTGCGAAGGGCCTATCCATTTACTTTTATGTTGAGTCATCACCCTCTTATTAAAAAGCACTATCTGGAGAGCACAGCCGTCATTTGCATTCATCACTGTTAATTTATATTGGGTATGACTATGATTGGATCACTTTTAGCATGAATTACAATGTCTAGTCAGTCCTTTATCTTTAAAGGTGCTCTGCATTTATGTTTTGCGGTCTCAAAAAGGGCTAGCGAGATACCATCTTGTTATATCATATTGTGGTTGTTTTGAGAAAGTGTTGTCATCCAAGATTTATTATTATGACTTGCTAGTTGATTATACTATTGATATGAGTAATCATGAGACCTGAGAATTATTGCAAATGTGGTTAGTTATGATCTATGCTGAAAACTTGAATGCTGGCTTGACATAGTTACAACAACAAGAGCAAACAGAGTTTGTAAAAGTTTTTCTTTCAGTTTGTCAACTGAATTGCTTGAGGAAAAGCAAGGGTTTAAGCTTGGGGGAGTTGATACGTCTCCGTCGTATCTACTTTTCCAAACACTTTTGCCCTTGTTTTGGACTCTAACTTGTATGATTTGAATGGAACTAACCCGCACTGACGTTGTTTTCAGTAGAATTACCATGGTGTTGTTTTATGTGCAGAAAACAAATATTCTCGGAATGACCTGAAACTCCACGGAACATCTTATAAAAAACAATAAAAAATCCTCGCCAAAGATGAAGACCAGGGGGCCCACACCCTTCTCACAAGGGTGGGGGGCGTGCCCCCTACCTCGTGGGCCCCCTGGATGCCCTCCGACGCCAACTCCAACTCTATATATTTGCTTTCGGAGAGAAAAAAATAAAAGAGAAGAAATCATCGCGTTTTACCATACGGAGCCGCCGCCAAGCCCTAAAACCTCTCGGGAGGGCTGATCTGGAGTCCGTTCGGGGCTCCGAAGAGGGCGATTCATCGTCGTCGTCATCATCAACCATCCTCCATCACCAATTTCATGATGCTCACCGCCGTGCGTGAGTAATTCCATCATAGGCTTGCTGGACGGTGATAGGTTGGATGAGATTTATCACGTAATCGAGTTAGTTTTGTTAGGGTTTGATCCCTTGTATCCATTATGTTCTGAGATTGATGTTGCTATGACTTTGCTATGCTTAATGCTTGTCACTAGGGCCCGAGTGCCATGATTTCAGATCTGAACCTATTATGTTTTCATCAATATATGAGAGTTCTAGATCCTATCTTGCAAGTGTATAGTCACCTACTATGTGTTATGATCCAGCAACCCCGAAGTGACAATAATCGGGACCACTTCCGGTGATGACCATAGTTTGAGGAGTTCATGTATTCACTATGTGCTAATGCTTTGTTCCGGCTCTCTATTAAAAGGAGGCCTTAATATCCCTTAGTTTCCAGTAGGACCCCGCTGCCACGGGGAGGGTAGGACAAAAGATGTCATGCAAGTTCTTTTCCATAAGCATGTATGACTATATACGGAATACATGCCTACATTACATTGATGAATTGGAGCTAGTTCTGTGTCGCCCTATGTTATGACTGTTACATGATGAACCGCATCCGGCATAATTATCCATCACTGATCCGGTGCCTATGAGTTTTCCATATAATGGTTCTTGCTTATTTACTTTCCCGCTGCTACTGTTACAATCAGTACAAAATACCAAAAACATTACTTTTGTTGTCTTTACTTTTGTTGCCGCTACCACCACTATCATATTACTTTGCTACTAGACACCTTGCTGCAGATACTAAGTTTCCATGTGTGGCTGAATTGACAACTCAGCTTCTAATACTTGAGAATATTCTTTGGCTCCCCTTGTGTCAAATCAATAAATTTGGGTTGAATACTCTACCCTCGAAAGCTGTTGCGATCCCCTATACTTGTGGGTTATCACCGCGCCGGCGACCACTTCGTCGGGGCCCGCGGGAGCCCAGATCCGGCCCTCCCCGGGCCCGAGTCGGGCCGCTGCCCTCGCGTCGCTTATTCGCGGCTCCGCCGCCGGCATCGTCCGCGGGCGCCGCCCCTTCGCCTCCGCCGGTCGCCGGCTCCGCCCTACCTCCGCACGGAGCGCCGCCCGCGCCTCGCCGCCCGGCTCCTCCCCGCGTGCACCTCGGCATCTGCGCCAGCGCCGTCCGTTTGTCACTCGTCGGCCGCGCCCTCCGGCGAACCTCTCCGGTGACTTCTCCACCTCCGGCCTCCTTCCTCGTCTCCTTCGGTGACATAACTCCAGCGAGATCCCGAAGATTGGATCAGATCCACCAATCCCGCGATCCAAACGGATCCCTCTTCCCGGATATCCTCATCCCGCGTTGACTTTTCGCGGAGGTAAAATTTCACTAAGTCCCCGAAGTTTCCAGATTCATGTGCCCATGTTCATCATGCCATAACTTCCTGTCTGATGCTCCGTTTTGCGTGCATGAGATATAAAATTGTTCGTCTCGATGTACTCTTCATTTCATTCCATTGCACCATGCTTGTTTGAGTCCATCTTGATGCCCTAATTGCTGTTGCAAGAGTGCTTCATAATGTTAGTTGCTGATTCTTATCAGCAAATGCACTTTTTTCATTTTTGCCATGATTATTGTGTGTCTACTATGAACTTGAGCCCTACATGAGTTTTGAAGTATGCCATGCCATCTTTACAGGGGTGTATGCCATGTATTTTTGTGATCTCTGTGGTGACTAGCACAAGCATGCATAGTAGCCCTCGTAATGTTGCTGATTTCAGGGACTTAGAAATCTTCTAAGTCTTTGCCCTGTTAATATTTTTATGCCATGTAGTCTTGTTGCTACAGAGTGATCCATGCCTCTTTTGAGCATGATCAGTAAGGATGTTTTGTAGATATTGTTGTGCTCTTTCCATCCATGCCTTTGTTTGCAATTATGGAGCACCCTAGCTTGACTCAATCGAGCTCTACTTTTGCTATAAAATGTTCCTGGCAGAATGTTTACGTGTTAAGCATTTTTGCCGAGGTTCTTGTAGTTGATCCATGCATGCTATGAGTTTGTTCTTGCCATGTTTAGATCCGATGCCATGTCTTGCTTTGAGTAGCTTCATGCCATGCCTTGCTTTGCCATGATATGTTCCTGTAACATGTTGTTATCTTGCTCTAAACATTGCTTCCTGATGTTAAATTCCTGACATGTTGTTATTTTCACTAAGTCTGTAACCTGATATCTTTTGCACTTTTGCCATGCTTGTTTGAACCTGCTATTGAGTGAATTAGCCGTAGCTCAGTGTTCATCTTTTGTCAAGCATCTTGAGTGGATCCCTGCCATGTATTTCGTTGCTGTGTTAGAGTGCAGTAGCTTGTTGTTCTTGATGCATTTAGATGGCCTCGTGCTATTAATCGCAGCTTTCCGCCATATTTGTTTTGCTTGCCATTTGCAAACCGTGCATCCGATTCCGGTGATCTTTATATCGGTGTCAACCGAAATAAACTCCTCTTTCCAGTGGCACTCTTGGTTTTCCAAGTTGAGGCCAGGTTCAATATTTCCTTTCCGAATCATGCATATGCATCGCATATCACATCCCGCATATCATGCCATGTTTTACATCATGTTGCTTGTGCATTGCACGTGGTTGATTGTGTCTCCCTTTGCTTGTGTTCTTGCTTTGGGTAGAGCCGGGAGACGAGTACGTGATCGAGGAACCAGTTGAGTACGCTTACGAGGATCAAGCTAACATCAACTCGGAGAACTTTGCAGGCAAGATGACCATACCCTTGAAATCACTTCTATCTTTGCTTGCTAGATGCTCGCTCTTTTGCTATGCCTATGCTACGATACCTAACACCTTGCTTATCATGCCTCCCACATTGCCATGTCAAACCTCTAACCCACCTTGTCCCAGCAAACCGTTGTTTGGCTATGTTACCACTTTGCTCAGCCCCTCTTATAGTGTTGCTAGTTGCAGGTGAAGATTGGAGTTTGTTCCTTGTTGGAACATGTTTATTGTTGGGATATCATTATATTATCGTGTTTACTTTAATGCATCTATATACTTGGTAAAGTGTGAAAGGCCCGGCCTTATGCCTGGTGTTTTGTTCCACTCTTGCCGCCCTAGTTTCCGTCATACCGGTGTTATGTTCCTTGATTTTGCGTTCCTTACACGGTTGGGTTATAATGCGAACCCCTTGACAGTTCGCCTTGAATAAAACTCCTCCAACAAGGCCCAACCTTGGTTTTACCATTTGCCACCTAAGCCTTTTTCCCTTGGGTTTTGCAGACTCAAGGGTCATCTTTATTTTAAACCCCCTGGCCAGTGCTCCTCTGAGTGTTGGTCCAAACTAGAGTCCTTTGCAGCGCCCCCTCGGGGAAACTCGAGGTTGGTTTTAGTTGTACGGAGCGCTCATCCGGTGTGCCTTGAGAATGAGATATGTGCAGCTCCTATCGGGATTTGTCAGCACATTCGGGCAGCTTTGCTGGTTTAGTTTTACCATTGTCGAGATGTCTTGTAACCGGGATTTTGAGTCTGATCGGGTTGTCTTGGGAGAAAGAATATCCTTCGTTGACCATGAGATCTTGTGATGGGCTAAGTTGGGACACCCCTGCAGGGTTTTGAACTTTTGAAAGCCATGCCCGCGGTTATGGGTAGATGGGAATTTGTTAATGTCCGGTTGTAGAAAACCAGAAACTTAACTTAATTAAAATGGATCAACCGTGTGTGTAACCATGATGGTATCTTTCCGGCGGAGTCCGAGAAGTGAACACGGTGTTGGAGTTATGCTTGAACATAGGTTGTTCTAGGATCACTTCTTGATCATAGATTCTCGAACGTGCTTTGCCTTCTCTTCTCGCTCTCAATTGCGTATGTTAGCCACCATATATGCTAGTTCTTGCTGCAGCTCCACCTCATACCTTTTACCTTACCCATAAGCTTAAATAGTCCTGATCGCGAGGGTGTGAGATTGCTGAGTCCCCATGACTCACAGATACTTCCAAAACTAGCTTGCAAGTGCTGATGAACCGTGCAGGTGACGCAATCGAGCTCAAGGAGGAGCTCGATGAAGATCTCGTTCATTGTGTTGTTTCGTTTCAGTCGATAAGTAGTGGTGCCTAGTTGGGGCAATCGGGGACATTGTTGCATTTGGGGTTGTCTTTATTTTGGTTCCGTAGTCGGACCTTGATTGTATCTGGATGAATGTAATGATATTTATGTCATTGTGTGACGTGGCGAGTGTGTAACACACCCCAGTGTCATGCTACAGTAACCCTATGTGATTAAGCTAATCATTATTTTTAAACAATGCTTAATCACCTTTGATTCAAATCTCATTTGAAATTCCACTTTGGAATCAAATTCAATTTGCATGTGAATTTTGAAGTTGCACAAAAGTTGCTGCAAAATAGTCCATCATTTAGCCAAAATTCCATAACATTTAATTGTTAAGGAGAACAAAATCACCTAAGCACTAAGATGGACTGTAGCAATTATTACAATGCAATTTCAGCATTTTAAAGTGCTATCTTATTTACGAAAAATGCAAATGGATTCCTCTGGCCTCCTAACTTTTGTGGCACTGCCTAAAAATGCAAACTATTTAATAGGCTAAGTCCCACATTTTTCTCAGCTCTTTTGGTTACCCTAAATAGTTATTTTCTATCTCTGTTTTTTTAAAGAGGAAACAAAAAAAGAGAAAGGGCCAACCCCCCCCCCCCCCACTGGGCCGACTGGCCCAACTGGCAACTAGGCCACCAGGCCGGCCCGCACCGTCGCCCAGCCTACACCCCCCCCCCTCGGTCCACCCCGCAACCCGAATCCCCACTCCCCCCACGAACCCCACTCTCTCCCTCGTCTTCCCCCCCCCCTAAATAGTTATTTTCTATCTCTGTTTTTTTAAAGAGGAAACAAAAAAAGAGAAAGGGCCAACCCCCCCCCCCACTGGGCCGACTGGCCCAACTGGCAACTAGGCCACCAGGCCGGCCCGCACCGTCGCCCAGCCTACACCCCCCCTCGGTCCACCCCGCAACCCTAATCCCCACTCCCCCCACGAACCCCACTCTCTCCCTCGTCTTCCCCCCCCCCACTCGCCTGTATCTGGATCGGGGAGGACCCCATCCCGTGCTGCCTCGCGCCCCTGACGCCGGAACCCGCCCCCGACGCCTTGCACCGCGCTGCCGCTGGACGACATCGCCCCTCTCCTTCGCCCCCTAGTTCCAGATCAGGACTCCGCCTTCCCGACGGCGCAACGTCGCCGGCTCACCGACGCCACCTCGCCCCGATGTTGCCTCGCCGCCTCGTCCTCATCACCCGCGCCGTCCTCGACCTCCTCCTCAACCGCGGCTCCTCCGAGCCTCGACGGTGTTCCCCTGCAACGGGGGTGAGCCGCCGTCCGTCCTCCTCTTCCCTCTCCTTGATTCACCGGCTTAGCTTGTCGTCTCTGCCGCCCGTTATTTTGACCGGCGCCGCAGTCGCCGTGCGCACTCGTCGGGGTCGTCATGACCGTTGACGCGCCCCCACGCGCCCGTGGCCTCGCTTGTCCGTGCATCGGCTACGCCAAGCTACGCCCCGTGCGTGCGCCCGCCCCCGCCGGCGATGCTGCCTATTGTTGCCGCACGCGGCTGCTACTTTTGCCGCTGCTCTACTGCTTTTTCTGCTGCTCCAACGCCCAGGATCGAGGCATCGCGCCCGTCCCGACCCGTGGCTGCTGCTGCCTGCTGGCCTAGGGCCACGCCCGTGCCTCGCAAGCACCCCGCGACGCCACCCGTGTGTGGCCTGTGCGCCTGCTGGTGCTCGCCGTGCGCCTCTACGTACGTGCATAGCCGGCCATGGCCTCCGTCGGCGCCCTCCATCACGCCTGTGCGTGTTTGGGCGGACGCCCACGCCCAGGTGCCCGCATCCACCACCCGGTAGCCCGCTGGGCCAATGACTTGTGGGCCCAACACCCTTTAAAAAAAATATTATAAAAACAATTTATTTAATCACTTAATTAATCCTGTTAATTAACCCTAATTAATTAACTTTAATTAACCAATTGCATATTAGTTTAATTAAACCTGCTTAATTAATTGAGTCCATGACAGATGGGCCCCACTACCCTGTTTGACTGGTCAGCAATCTGAGTTGACTGCTAATGTCATGATGACGTCATGCTGACACAATATATATTTTTTGAATTAAAATAATTTCAGAAATTGTTTTAAACCTTTTAAAATTAATATAAAATAAACCGTAGCTCGGATGGAAAAATTTTGTACATGAAAGTTGCTCAGAACGACGAGACGAACCTGGATATGCAGCCTGTTCGTTAGCCATGCATCCCTAGCATAGCGAACACGCAACTTTCCCCCTACGGTTCAATTGTCCGAAAACGCGAAACACCGGGGATACTTTCCCGGATGTTTCCCCCCTTCGCCGGTATCACCTCCTACCGCGTTAGGTCACACCCGGCACATCTTTTTGCCATGTTATGCTTTGTGGTACTATGTTTGCTTTATATTTACTGTTTCTTCCCCCTCTTCTCTCCGGTAGACCCCGAGACCGATGCTGCCCTTGTGATCGACTATGTCGACGACGACCCCCCTCCTTGCCAGAGCAACCAGGCAAGCAAACCCCCCTTGAGCATTCCGATATCGCCCATTTCTTTCCCTCTCATGCTTGCATTAGAACTGCTACTGTTTTCTGTATGATCCTACTCTGACGCATAGCCTGTTGTTGTTACCTGCTTTCATACCTTACCTGCTTATCCTAAACTGCTTAGTATAGGATGGTTAGTGATCCATCAGTGACCCCCACCTTGTCCCAGTTGCCCCGCTTTATGTTCGATGACTCGATCAACGTGATCGACGCCCAGGCCCCGACACCGCACATCACCCCCCCCCCCCCCTTAGTTGTACGACTCTGTAGAGTTACCATCGAGTGTCGAGGGTGGAACCTCTTACATCACTCCTGATGAGATCTCTGTAGTGTAGCTTTATGGTCGAGGTCATCGAGGGTGATTTCCTCCTTAACCACTTCCGGTACGGCTCTGTCGTGCAACCCACCAAACGTGAACCTCGAGGGTGGATCCTCTTACGTTCACCTTGATGACAACATCGAGTGGAATTCACCGTGGGTGATTCCCCGGGTATTCCCCTTGGTGTTAGACACACGGTTACTATGGTTACTATGACTTTGCACTAAACCATGTGACTAAAGATGGGTTGACCCTGAGTGGTACCAGCACGAGCTTAATTGCGAGTGATGTGGAGTCGAGTTGACCTGGAAGGTGCCCGCGAGATACTTACGAGGCATGGCCGGGCATTCTTAGCCCTTGCCGCAAGTACTCGAGACGGGGCGACGGGGTCACATCGATCGTGAGTCTCTGCTCGTTACCGCGCGTTCCTAATCCACTATGATTTGGATATTTGATCTGAGGGGCCTATGGCCTATACGCACTAACCATCTACGCGGGGACAGTTATGGGCACTCGACGTCGTGGTATCAGCCGAAGCCTTCGTGACGTCAGCGACTGAGCGGCGCGCGCCGGATTGGACAGTAAGCCTGCTCTTGTGTTAAGGGGGCTAGTTCTGCTTCCGGACGCGTTCGCAACGTGCAGGTGTGCAAAGGGCGATGGGCCCAGACCCCTGCGCCATAGGATTTAGACCGGTGTGCTGACCTCTCTGTTGTGCCTAGGTAGGGTTGCGACGTGTTGATCTTCCGAGGCCGGGCATGACCCAGGAAAGTGTGTCCGGCCGGAGTTAATCGAGCGTGGTGGGTAAGTTGGTGCACCCCTGCAGGGAAGAAAACATCTATCGATAGCCTGTCCTACGGTAACGGACACTTGGAGTTGTATCCTGATTGATACAACTAGAACTGGATACTTGAGGTGAGACATGGTGATGAGAATTGGATTGTGATGATAACTGGATAGTATGGCTCTGGGATTGCTTTCTCATAGGGAGTCGATAAAGGATCTCTGGCCGAGGTTGATAACATTACTGCTACTTTACTTTATGCTACTCTACTCCCTCCTGTTGCTGCAAGATGGTGGTTTCCAGAAGATGCTAGTCTTCGATAGGCTAGGCTTTCCCCTTCCCTTCTAGCATTCTGCAGTTTAGTCCACAGATACAACCCATTCCTTTGATACAGATGCATACTTAGTTTAGATCTGATGTAAGTCTTGCGAGTACTTTGGATGAGTACTCACGGTTGCTTTGCTACTCCCTTTTCCCCATACCCGATTGTTGCGACCAGATGACGGATCCCAGGAGCCAGACGACGCCACTGATGACTACTACTGCCCGGAGGATGCTTACTACTACGTGAAGGCCGCAGACGACTAGGAGTAGTTAGGAGGCTCCCAGGCAGGAGGCCTTGCCTTTTCGATCGTTGTTGCTTTTGTGCTAGCCTTCTTAAGGCAATCTTGTCTAACTTATGTCTGTACTCAGATATTGTTGCTTCCACTGACTCTTGTGTATTCGAGCTTATGTGTTCGAGCCCTCGAGGCCCCTGGCTTGTAATATAAAGCTTGTATTATTTTAATTTGTGTCTAGAGTTGTGTTGTGATATCTCCCCGTGAGTCCTTGATCTTAATCATACACATTTGCGTGTATGATTAGTGTACGATTGAATCGAGGGCGTCACAAGTTGGTATCAGAGACGACTGCCTGTAGGTAGCCCCCTTTCCAACTCCTTGGCCGAAGTTGAGTCTAGTCATTGAAAAACTTTTACTAACATTGGATGTGTGTCTTACAGGCCCACGTCGCCTTTGGGTGGTATTAGGATCTTTTACTCCTCGTCTATACTCTGGGACTCTGTTCTCTCTTCTATTCGGGTTAAATGATTTTACTAACTACATTAGGTTCTCGTAACGACTTTCCCTGGAGAGCCCCAACATTACCGATGATCGCCTGCTTCGCAAGAAGATTCTGTGGATACTCCTTGATGTTTCTCGAGACTCTGTGCCCACTGCCTTACAGTTCCTGACCACCGGTAATCCTCGTGAATAACCTCCTTGCCGCTTGTACCTTCATCCCCAATTGCTCATGTTGTTACAAGATACCCCTAGGATTGTCCGTTGTTCCGAGAAGCCGTGTGCCTTCTGCTTTGCAGCTTCTTTTGCACTAAGGACAATTCACTTAACCGGGGTCCGCTCATCCCCAGTTGTTCATATGCTTTTCAAAATACTTGTAAATACTATCCGATCTTCCGAGAATCCTCTTCAAACTATTGCTCTGCAAATACTTGTCTGCTTGCATTATGGATGCTTTCCATATGTGTAGCAATATTCATTAGTATCCTTTGACACCATCATTTTGATCCTATCGATTCAACATGTGTGTGAAAGCACGCAATCATCAGTTGATCCTTCTAAATTATCTTTCTGGCTCAGACGTCATTTTGAACATGAGCTAGTTCTCGACCAATCTATTTGTCATCGATTGTGCCCCTAGGTCAATTCTACTTATCTATCCTTGATTAGAGCGTCTCCTTTCGATCCCCCGAATTGGAAATCATAATTCCTTTGCATTTAAGCTTTGGATTTATCAGATATTTCCAAAATCCAATGCCTCTGCATTATTTCTTCTTTTGATTGAATATCGACTCACATCAGCTCCGTTGTGGATCGTCGGATCCATTATTGGATTAACATCCGGCAGTGTCCTTCATATTCAAAGAACCTCGTGAGGTTCTTTCCCAAATACATAATGCCTTTGGTAATTGTATCATCTCCTTTTGTCAACCATGCTCTGCTTTCGAGCTGGTGTTGTTTACTTCTGAAGTTTGTGGAATAGGTTCCTAAGATGCCCCTATGGGTTGAACCTATGCCTCCCATAATCCGTTTGAACCCGAGAGTTTTAACGAGTCTTACTCTTCTGCTGTTTTGCCAGATATAATTTCAACACTATGACTTCATCGAAAACAACAAGTGAATGGAAGGTTAGGCATTGAAGAAGTGGGAGTCGACCTTGAACTTTGTGTTCATGCCCATGGACACGATGTAGATCCTATCATGGAAGCTTCTTGTAATAATAACTATTTCCTTGATAACTATCATCTGGTATCTGTGAATTGATCATTTACAACCGTGGATCCGACCATTATTGTTCCCCTTTCCATTTCTCGGACAAGTTAAAGAACTTGTCTTCTACAGATCAATGCATCTCCTCAACCTCTATTTTGACCTACCTTCGAGTATTACCCCTGGTATCTCGAGGATATCATGCCATTGCACTACATCTTATGAACTTTTGATGGACTACTACCTTACCATGTCTTTGTCACTTCAAGGGTTCTAGGTTGTTTGTCAATCGAGAACACCGATAAGTGAATCGATTTCACACTTCGATACAATAACTCAAAAAAAATTCGTTGCTTACGAGTTTAATAATCCTTCAAGTCATTCCTAGCCTGATCGGCTATATCATTATCATGCCAATTTTTAACTGTGCTACCTGTTCCTTCTTCCCGGAGCACAATTTTCGACGATGAGCTAAGCTTACGTCGATCTTCCTTGTCATATCTTTTCGCCTTGAACAACAAGCTTGATTTCAAGTTTGTGGCGTACCCGTGGTTCCAATAACCTTTCGCTTCATCATTCCTTTGATTTGATGTCATCGCTAATCGATTACATCTTCATGAAATCTCTCGACAAATGTGTCGTTCTCATCATCAACATTCTGATGCTCATCTAGGATATCAATCGAATTATGATGAGAAATACCATCCTTGACCTTCGATGATTTGAGTTATCATCGACCACCCCCCTTGTCTTCTTTCCAACACATGTTTGATCATGACTTGGTTTTACCTTGGACTCCTTGCTATTCCTGCAATTGTTCCTTGAGTATTTCTTGTGATCTTCAACTGCAACCCCTACTTGTAACACCATGTTAATGCTACCTCGAAGCATGACTGAGGTTTTCCGAGTATCAACAAGAACATTGGAAGCACATTGTCGAATGTTTCTTGATCTATTATCCAAACACAGTTGTATGGGTAATATCATGATTCTTCCCTCGCCCCCTTTATCTAAATGCTTTTGAACTTGCTGTCATATCATGTATATCCTGCTTCGCTTCCCCTTGGGAAGGATATACTCCCAATTCTTGTGTGTAAACACATTTTCCTTTCCAATGTTTCTACTAATCTAATGGTCACCTTTTCTTTTCCATTGTTTTGTTTAACCTTTCTTGTGGTTTATGAGATCTAAGCAGTAATAGTTCCCTGCTTATGAAAACACCTCGGTTTACAATTTGTCAGTAAGACCTTGTTATTATTGCTGTTGACATTCCGGTAACCACCGATGGACGAGAATTTTACCTATTGGTCCGCCTCGTTTCAACGAGTAGGAAAATGGTTCTCTTCGTCCCTCGCCCTGGTACCAACGTTGTTGCCAACATAACTGACAGGCTACCCTCTGACCCGCCTTACTATCATGACAGTGCAAGATGTCAGCGCCCTTTCTACTTTTAACACACGTGGTGGGCCCATAACCCACAGTTCCACAAGATCGAAACCTGACTCTCCTATACATCCCTGTTTTCCAAAGTTGTCCCTTGCGCTTGGCTTCGTATGTAAATCACGAGCCACCTTCCGAGAGACGATCTATTCTGGTATCAGACGCAATACTTATTCCCATAGCTCCGAACCTCTTTCACCCTCTGTTTCAGGCAACGAACGATTGCCTACCCGGTTGAAGCTTCTTATTGCTCCTCCTTACCTTACTCTTGATGTCTTTCTTGAATTTCAACTCGAGAGGTGCCTCTATGACACGTTCACTGAGATAGCCCCCAGGTTCCTATCTTGTGTTGAGCTTCGTCCTTCACGAGTCTTTCCCCCTTACTCCACCCCTTAAATCTCGGGACGAGATTTCTTGTAGTGGAGGAGATTTGTAACACCCCCCAGTGTCATGCTACAGTAACCCTCTGTGATTAAGCTAACTAGTCGTCAACCCGTGCACTTGCACGGGCTAGATAATTTTATTTTCATATTCACATGAACAGTTAGAAAGCAAATAATATTTATATACATTGCAAGTGAAAAATACGCAGGAACTGAAAAGGTAGGATAATACATTCCTCCAATCAGCTCCTTTTTCCAGGTAAGAAGTGAACTGTATCACTGACCATCTTTAAGAGAAGGGAGAGAATTGGCCAAAGTTCTATGACCTGGCTACATTTACGTATGACATACTATTGTAATATAACATATTTTGAAAATCTACCATCTTTTGTTGAGGACCTAATCTCACACCTTTTCCAAAAATTACATATATAGATCCCATTTCAACAATGTAGAATCCATCTATACATTAGCTACCTATTTTGAATTAGTCACATTAATATTCTATTCCAAAAACATGAGCCTGGTTCTTGCTGGAGTGGATCAATTATAGAGACAAAACTGATGAGCAACTTGTACCAATAAACCATGTTTGGCAGTACGGTAAGAGCATTAGCTGATGAGCAACATAGCTAGTTCTAAAAGGTCGCTATATTCTCGGTGGTAAAAAAGAAAACTAATATATTTTTAGGCATTCAAAAGTTAGATGTAAATGTCTGAAGTAAAGTGCAACAATCTTTAAACCACTGAGTGAAGGTATAGAGATTGATGTTAAGCAGACACAAAATGGTGAAGTGGAAGACATGGTGAGGAGTCACAAATCTACGATTATGAATGTCCCAATCACCTTAACACCTTGTGTGCTATACTCTCACACATCCTCCTGCAACATTGCTTGTTGAAGAACTTAGTATATATGCGGAAGAGGCATCAAAATATGCAGATTCTGACAGTAATTTATACCTCAAGTTCTGTGACATTATTCTTTGGCCTACAACATAAACTTGACAAAGTGAAGAATTAATAATGGAAATACACTATGCATGAATCATAAGGTGTGAGCCATATAATGGATTAATGGACATCTCTAAAGATCTTCTATGTTGTAGTGGGAGAGAATCTACGGAGAACTTTTATTATGTCGGTGTTCATAGAGCACAGAGAGCAATAATGTAACAGAGAAAAAAGATATTATTGATAATTTATAAAAATAGTCAAACCCGTCATGTAGTTACATTGTGAATTTTCAGAAGGGGTGTATTTTACTTGTATTCCTAAGACAAATACATCGATCAACATTGCAAGAAAATTAAAAAGTGATGCATAGAAGAAAATGAGATCAATATGTAATATAAGGGAAGTTATCAAGACTGGCTTCTTTAAAAGGTGTTTATTTCTGGAACATGATTTGTTAAATCTTCTACTAAATAGTGTCATTTTCTAAAGAACAATTTTCATAAGAAAAAATCTAGATTATATAAGAATGTCCAAATTTGTATTAAGTTAATTTGGTTGCCTTTTGAAAAACATGGAGCTTAGGCACCCATTTTAGCAGAGTAGCATACCTAAATAGATCAAATCGTATTTAAGTAATATTAACTTGAATTACTTTTGTGCTAACTTCATTGGACCATAATGTATCTTCTCATTTCTAACCAATCAGGGGGCCTATGCAGTGTCAAATAACCTCAATCTCAAGCTTAGTGGCATTCATAGAGGAAACCTCACTCAACTAAAGCACATAATAAGACCATTTTCTAGCCTAGGTGATAATTTTACCTCTTCCCATGATCAAGCAAGACGTGACATATGAAGATTACTGAAGTACAAAGATCGTATAAAAAGAACACATACATTTACCTCTCTAGCTATAGATGCATGATGAATTAATATGAAAAATCGTCTTACACAGGTTAGCAAAATTATTTTTTTCTTGAAATTTATTCAATTATCATAAGGATATTATGCTTCTGATGGGTCTACAAAATGAAATATGTAAGAGGGTATCGATCTCTACTGTTGGTAACGATTAGGTTGTTATTAACAGTGTAAAAATAAAATATACTGCCTTAGTGTTGTTCTTTGTAGGAAACAACCATGCAAAGCAGGACACAAATCACTCTTTACCACCCTACTCCATAAGATCCAGATTCGTTCACTGTGGGGTGAGCCTATCACAAATTTGTCATTTAGGATGTGAATCCATGGATGCATGATAGGAGATGTGCTAGAGAGAGGCCAGCTCCCGGAGGATCTTATTGGGGTGTCAGCACCAACCTTCGGGAATAGTGTAGATTTTTTTTGAACCTTGAAAAGGGAATAGTATAGATTGCAGAGAAATAAAAAAATGAACAACAAACTTCATATATCTACGGCGAACCTAATTATATTCAGAAGGTAACACTTCCTATAGTCTGGCTTCTCACAGCAACACAAAATTATATACTATATGGTTATTTTGTTGCGCAATGCAAATAATAAACAGTGAATAAAAAAGTGAGACTTGATTATCATTGATATTGGTTCATGAAACGCCATTTTCAGTCATGAAAAAACAAAATGCATCCTTTTATGTTTGATCTGCAAAATGAAATTAAAAATGCCTCAGAACTGGTTGAATTGACAACTGGTTCATTGTACTAAATTTGGTTTTCACAAGTATATTAAAATGAGAAAAAAAAATTGTAACTCTCATTTCTAATCCAAGAAAATCTTTTCAAGGTTTAGAAAAAGTTAATTATAACATAGTCCACTGAAATGCATTGTGAAAATAGCCTTTGAATTATTACAACTCGTCTTATCTAGTGTTCTTGTTCACCTTGCCAGTTGAAGTGTCCGTCGATTAAGCTAGTTGATGACTGATCTTTTTATCATAATAGAATATTTCTTATAAATAGTTGATGCGTGTAAAAAGAATGCATGCATGGTGTGTTTTTCATCTTTTAATCGTGTGCAAAGCCCATGACAACATAATTCAAGATATATGTGAAAACTGGCCGAATCATCTTTAGGTAATAACAGAATATCCCATTATGCTTTCTTTGACAGATCAGATCTAACAAAATAAGTTGATTATGTAAAAACTGTAAAATATAGCAGGAGGGATACCCAGAAGTAACTGTTGTCAACCATACGACATATCAGCTGCCCACATTACCCAGTGCGTACAATCAGTAAGAACTATTTTCCTATTGTAGTAAAAGTTGATGGAAGATCCCAAGATTAGTCCAGCACAAATTCCGTACACATGCAATGCACTACCACAAAAGAGCTTACAGAATTGTGGAGATAGCAGTACCGTTTTGCCCAAGTTACCATCAGAGATAAACTACATATGAGTATAAACGTTATCTACAGCAAGAAATCCAGGGTAGATACTTCCCAGCTAAGTGGATACAGGGCCAACCTACACCAAAATTCAACTGTGTCGATATGATGAAAAACTTGGCGTTTAGTCTGCCATGGTTCTTTGGTTCGCCATTGTCGGCAGCACAGTGACAATCGTGTGATCCGCTGCAAAGTACAAACAGTCGGTGCTACACCTGCCCTGCTGCATCAACCATCGTGGTGTAAATTCATCTTAATAGATGGTGGGATAAGTGGTCAAAACATGGAAGTTGATGGGATTCAAGATTCGTAAGTTTGAGGAAAAAATAGGTTCATAGGAGACTGAGAGGCTGGATCGTACCATGTTTGCTAGACTGATTGTAGCATGGATGCGTCAGTAGGAGACTTGAATCTCGATGATGATCTGTCGGTCAGGAAGGCGGTGATGTGAGGCTACAGCGGAGATCAGCGAGCTCTTCTCCATTACCTGTTAAAAATGTAAACTATAGCACAAGTGATACCCAGAAGTAACTATTGCCAACCATCTAATATACCAGCTGCCCAGATTGCCCAGTGCGTACAATCATTAAGGGCTATTTTTCTATTGTAATAAATATTGGTGGAAGATCCCGAGATTAGTCCAGCCGAAATTACGTACACACGCAATGCACTGCCACGAATCGAGCATACAAAATTGTGGAGATAGCAGTACAGTTTGGCCCAACTTCCAAGTTACTGTCAGAGATAAACTATATGAGTATAAAAGTTATCTAGAGCAGGAAATTAGGGGTAGATACTACCCTGCTATGTGGATACAGGGGCGACATACACAAAAATTCAACTGTGTCGAGATGATGAAAAGCTGGGCGTTAGTCTTTCATGGTTCTTTGGCTCGGCATCGTCGGCGGCAATGACAATTTGTGCGATCCGCTGCAAAGTCCAAACAGTCAGTGCTACATCTTCGCTGCTGCATCAACCATCAAGGTGTAAATTCATCTCAATAGATAATGAATAAGTGGTCAAAACATGGAAAGTCGTTGGGATTTAAGATTCGTAAGTTTGAGACCAAATAGGTTCATAGGAGACTGAGGCTGGATCGTAGTATGTTTCCTAGATTGATTGCAGCATGGATGTCTCAGTAGGGGACTCTAATCTCGACGATGGTTTGTCGGTTAGGAAGGCGGTGAAGTGAAGGCTACTGCGGATACAGAGAGCTCTTCTCCATTACCTGCGGTGGAGGTTCTCCTTTTCTCTTTGGAAATCATGAGAGAGTCCAGCATGGAGAAAAATCCCTGCTCTTCTAAAAAAATGTCCAGCAAGGAGACTTGTGCATCTGAGAGAAGCATACCTGAGTCCACGCAACAAAATTTCCATGGCTGCTGTGGTTAGACCATCCTTCGAGCAGCAGACCTTAGGTCGGTAATACTTAGTCGCAATTCATGAGATTGGATCTCCACGGCAATAACATGGTCCCACAAAAATGGCAGCACAAAAGTTTCCTTTTTCTTGTATTAACGTGAGAATTCCTAATGGGTTAATCAACACCGTAATAACTCGGTCTCATCAAATCAACGGCTCGTATTTTCTAATTAACATGGTAATTATTTGGAAGTCTGTAATTAGTATAGGTATATATATATATATATATATATATATATATATATATGATGAATTTCATTTTCTATCTGTTTTCGTATACTAATTTGTATCTAGTTGTTATTATCCACATATATACAGAATGGAAAGCATATAAACAGAACATATAAGAACGGAAAACAGAGTGCACACACCTTAAAACAAAGCAATATTATGATTACCGTGAATACATAGCGATCCACGTCGAAACGACTCAACAAAATAAAACGTGTCCATGAGACCATGATGAGCAGTCTTTGTCTACGATAGCTCTTAGCTCTTCCTGAACTCGTTCAGATGTTCGTCCAAGCGGTTGACACGCTCACGGTACATATGGAGTGCGATCTCAAGCTCCATGTTAGCTATTTCATTGGAGATCACCAGCTCGAGGATGCTGCGGTCATGTTCCTCTACTGCGCCAAGGTGGACATATGTGCCAAGGAGGCGGTCGAGCCTAGCGACCAGCGCGTTGGCATCGAGCGGGCCGCGGACAAGGCAAATAGCACGACCCATGCGAATGGCACGGTGGGCGTCCGGTGCAAGTACGGCGCAGCCGACCTCTGGTGCAAGTACGACATTGACGGACACTCCCCACTCCTGGTGAGAAATGGGGGTACTGACGGGACGTGTACCCAGCTGCGACGCCATGTTGACAGCAGGCAAGCGCCAATGGATCCGCTCTTGTTGTGTGGCGCGCTGCGCCTCTTGCTCTGTGGCGCTACAGCGGTCTCGCTGTGCGGCGAGCTGCAGCCTATCGGTGTGGATGCGCCTAGCTTGCTCTGCGGCGCACCATCGATCATGTTGTGCGGTGAACTGCAGCCTCTCGGTGCTGACATGCCTGTCTTGATCCGCGGAGCTAAAGCACCATGCACCAAGGGTCTGCTCAACCCTGGTGATGACGCGCATCACGGCGTCGTCCATCGCATTGCCGAGGAGCGTCTCGGCCTCGACGGGCCGAGGCGCCTTCTCGTTTTTCTTGTCGAGGAGGTTGATGGAAGAGGCGGCGCTTTGGTGGGTTGGCATGCTTGGAAAAGGTGGATGTGCTACAGGCTGCACTTTTTGCCTCTGTGTGTCGCACGCTGATACGTCTCCAACGTATCTATAATTTTTTATTGTTCCATGCTATTATATATTCTGTTTTGGATGTTTAATGGGCTTATTTATACACTTTTATATTATTTTTGGGACTAACCTATTAACCCAAGGTCCAGTGCAGATTGCTGTTTTTTTGCCTATTTCAGTGTTTCACAGAAAAGGAATATCAAATGGAATCCAAACGGAATAAGACCTTCAGGAGAGTTATTTTTAGAACAAACATGGTCCAGGGGAATTGGAGTGGACGTCAAGCAACCAACGAGGAGGCCACGAGGCAGGGGGCGCGCCTACCCCCCTGGGCATGCCCTCCACCCTCGTGGGCCCCTCGTGGCTCTACCGACCTACTTCTACCTCCTATATATATTCATATACCCCGAAAACATCCAAGAGCACCACGAAACCCTATTTCCACCGCCGCAACCTTCTGTACCCAAGAGATCCCATCTTGGGGCCTTTTCCGGAGCTCCGACGGAGGGGGCATCGATCACGGAGGGCCTCTACATCAACTCAATGGCCTCTCCAATGTTGTGTGAGTAGTTTACTTCAGACCTTCGGGCCCATAGTTATTAGCTAGATGACTTCTTCTCTCTCTTTAGATCTAAATATAAAGTTCTCCTCGATCTTCTTGGAGATCTATTCGATGTAACTCTTTTTGTGGTGTGTTTGTCGAGATTCGATGAATTGTGGGTTTATGATCAAGTCTATCTATGAACAATATTTGATTCTTCTCTGAAATCTTTTATGCATGATTGGTTATCTTTGCAAGTCTCTTCGAATTATCAGTTTGGTTTGGCCTACTAGATTGATCTTTCTTGCAATGGGAGAAGTGCTTAGCTTTGGGTTCAATCTTGCGATGCTCGATCCCAGTGACAGAAAGGGAAACGACATGTATTGTATTGTTGCCATCAAGGATAAAAAGATGGGGTTTATATCATATTGCTTGAGTTTATCCCTATACATCATGTCATCTTTCCTAATGTGTTACTCTGTTCTTATGAACTTAATACTCTAGATGCATGCTGGATAGCGGTCGATGTGTGGAGTAATAGTAGTAGATGCAGGCAGGAGTCGGTCTACTTGTCACGGACGTGATGCCTATATACATGATCATGCCTAGATATTCTCATAATTATTCGCTTTTCTATCAATTGTTCGACAGTAATTTGTTCACCCACCGTAATACTTATGCTATCTTGAGAGAAGCCACTAGTGAAACCTATGGCCCCCGGGTCTATTCTCCTTTATATTAATCTTCCGTCAACAAGCTATTTCTATTACCGTTTATTTTGCAATCTTTACCTTCAATCTATATTATAAAAATACCAAAAATATTTATCTTATCATTATTATCTCTATCAGATCTCACTCTCATAAGTGACCGTGAAGGGATTGACAACCCCTTTATCGCGTTGGTTGCGAGGTTCTTATTTGTTTGCGTAGGTACAAGGGACTTGCGTGTAGTCTCCTACTGGATTGATACATTGGTTCTCAAAACCTGAGGGAAATACTTACGCTGCTTTGCTGGATCACCCTTTCCTCTTCAAGGGAAAACCAACGCAGTGCTCAAGAGGTAGCAAGAAGGATTTCTGGCGCCGTTTCCGGGGAGATCTGCGCACAAGTCAAGACATAACAAGTACCCTTCACAAACTCTTATCCCTCGCATTACATTATTTTCCATTTGCCTCTGGTTTTCCTCTCCCCCACTTCACCCTTGCCGTTTTATTCGCTCTCTTTTTCCGTTCCCCTTCTCTTTTCTAGTTCGTCTCTTTTCGCTTGCTTCTTGTGTTGCCGTGTGTCGTTATGGCTAATTCTCCTATCGTTGTTAGTACTCCCGAGCATGAAGTTCTCAATTTTAAACAAAGGGAGGGAGAAAAATTAAAAGATGCTTGGTATATAGTTTGCAATGCTCAGAATAGATCCTCTAGGAAGCTATCCACTTATGTTCTTCTTCGCAATTTTTATGTAGGCATCACCCCTTGGAACAGATATATTCTTGATACCATTACCGGAGGGAATTTCTTGGGTAGCCATACTTTTGATTCTTATAATTCTATGATAGATTTGTTTGGCCCACCACCTCTCTTGGTTAATGGAACTATTTTAACTTTGGAACATGTGATGCAAAGGCTTGAAATCATCGAAAATAAAGTTGCCTCTGTGGAGTTGATTGAAAAGTTGGATAAAAAGATCCACAACCAAATCACTCAATATGGATCTAAGCTAGGAGCTACTATGAAATTTTTTAAAGAAAAAGAACCTATAGTTAAAGAAAGAATAGATCTAGATTCCACAAGAATTGGTAAACTTGAGGATATCATTACTAATTTAGGATCTGCCTTTTCATCCATTAAAAATACTCCAAATCCTCCTACCACCAAGGTTGCCAAATTTATGTATGTTCCTAAAAATAAGGGTGAAACTTCTAGTAAGGAAATTGCGGATCTCAAATCTATAAGTGTTCACCCCAACTTCTTCAATATCATTAAAGAACCTTTTGCTATAAATGATTTTCTTGATTTCTTGCCTAGGAGTTTAATCATTAATAGAAACAAGGAAACTCCTAAGGGTGGTTATAAGTGTTCTATTGAATAATTGCATACCAAAGATGATAATACATAGATCTATCCTTGCTTTTATGCCTAGCTAGGGGCGTTAAACGATAGCGCTTGTTGGGAGGCAACCCAATTTTATTTTTGTTCCTTGCTTTTTGATTCTGTTTAGTAATAAATAATTAATCTAGCCTCTGTTTAGATGTGGTTTTCTGCTTTTAATTAGTGTTGGTGCCAAGTAGAACCTTTGGGAAGACTTGGGGAAAGTCTTTGCGATCTTGCTGTAAAAAACAGAAACTTTAGCACTCACAAGATTAGCTGCCATGTTTTACTGGAGAGTGATATTTAGTTAATTATTTTTTCAGATGATTAATAGATAAATTCCTCACGTTCAGAAATTTATTTTAGAATTTTTGCGGTTCCAGAAGTATTCGAAACCTACAGATTACTACAGAGTGTTCTGTTTTTGACAGATTCTGTTTTCCGTGTGTTGTTTCCTTATTTTGATGAATCTATGGCTAGTAATGGAGTTTATGAACCATAGAAAAGTTGGAATACAGTAGGTTTAACACCAATATAAATAACGAATGAGTTCATTACAGTACCTTGAAGTGGTGTTTTGTTTTCTTTCGCTAACGGGGCTCATGAGATTTTCTGTTTAAGTTTTGTGTTGTGAAGTTTTCAAGTTTTGGGTAAAGATTTGATGGATTATGGAACAAGGAGTGGCAAGAGCATAAGCTTGGGGATTCCCAAGGCACACCAAGGTCAAATTCAAGGACAACCAAAATCCTAAGCTTGGGGATGCCACAGAAGGCATCCTCTCTTTCGTCTTCGTCCATCGGTAACTTTACTTGGAGCTATATTTTTATTCACCACATGATATGTGTTTTGCTTGGAGCGTCTTGTATGATTTGAGTCTTTGATTTTTAGTTTACCACAATCATCCTTGCTGTACACACCTTTTGGGAGAGACACACATGAGTCGAAATTTATTAGAATACTCTATGTGCTTCACTTATATCTTTTGAGCTAGATAATTTTGCTCTAGTCCTTCGCTTATATATTTTAGAGCATGGTGGTCGTTCTATTTTATAGAAAATTATTGATCTCTCATGCTTCACTTATATTATTTTGAGAGTCCTTTAGAACAGCATGGTAATTTGCTTTGGTTATAAAATTAGTCCTAATATGATAGGCATCCAAGATAAAAAAAACCTTAAAGTGCATTAAATACTAAGAGAAGTTGCATACTTGATAGTTGCTTTGAGATATAAAGGTGGTAATATTTGTTGGAAATATGCCCTAGAGGCAATAATAAATTAGTTATTATTATATTTCCTTGTTCATGATAATCGTTTATTATCCATGCTAGAATTGTATTGATAGGAAACTCAGATACATGTGTGGATACATAGACAACACCATGTCCCTAGTAAGCCTCTAGTTGGCTAGCTCGTTGATCAATAGATGGTTACGGTTTCCTGACCATGGACATTGGATGTCGTTGATAACGGGATCACATCATTAGGAGAATGATGTGATGGACAAGACCCAATCCTAAGCCTAGCACAAGATCGTATAGTTCGTCTGCTAAAGCTTTTCTAATGTCAAGTATCATTTCCTTAGACCATGAGATTGTGCAACTCCCGGATACCGTAGGAATGCTTTGGGTGTACCAAACGTCACAACGTAACTGGGTGGCTATAAAGGTGCACTGCAGGTATCTCCGAAAGTGTCTGTTGGGTTGGCACGAATCGAGACTGGGATTCATCACTCCGTGTAAACGGAGAGGTATCTCTAGGCCCACTCGGTAGGACATCATCATAATGTGCACAATGTGACCAAGGAGTTGATCACGGGATGATGTGTTACGGAACAAGTAAAGAGACTTGCCGGTAACGAGATTGAACGAGGTATCGGGATACCGACGATCGAATCTCGGGCAAGTATCGTACCGATAGACAAAGGGAATTGAATACGGAATTGATTGAATCCTCGACATCGTGGTTCATCCGATGAGATCATCGTGGAGCATGTGGGAGACAACATGGGTATCCAGATCCCACTGTTGGTTATTGACCGGAGAGTCGTCTCGGTCATGTCTGCATGTCTCCCGAACGCGTAGGGTCCACACACTTAAGGTTCGGTGACGCTAGGGTTGTAGAGATGTTAGTATGCGGTAACCTGAAAGTTGTTCGGAGTACCGAATGAGATCCCGGACATCACGAGGAGTCCCGGAATGGTCCGGAGGTGAAGATTTATATATAGGAAGTCCAGTTTCGGCCAACGGGAAAGTTTCGGGGGTAATCGGTATTGTACCGGGACCACCGGAAGGGTCCCGGGGGTCCACCGGGTGGTGCCACCTATCCCGGAGGGCCCCATGGGCTGAAGTGGGAGGAGAACCAGCCCCTGGTGGGCTGGTGAGCCCCCCATGGGCCTCCCCCTGCGCCTAGGGTTGGAAACCCTAGGGGTGGGGGGCGCCCCACCTGACTTGGGGGCCAAGTTCCCCCCTTGGCCGCCGCCCCCCTTGGAGATTGGGTCTCCTAGGACCGGCGCCCCCCCCCTAGGGGTCCTATATATAGTGGGGGGAGGGAGGGCAGCCACACCCCAAGCCTTGGCGCCTCCCTCTCCCTCGTAACACCTCTCTCTCTCTCTCTCTCTCTCTCTCTCTCTCTCTCTCTCGTTGGAGCTTGGCGAAGCCCTGCCGAGATCACCGCTGCTTCCATCACCACGCCATCGTGCTGCTGGATCTCCATCAATCTCTCCTTCCCCTTGCTAGATCAAGAAGGAGGAGACGTCTTCCCAACCGTACGTGTGTTGAACGCAGAGGTGCCGTCCATTCTGCACTTGGTCACCGGTGATTTGGATCACGACAAGTATGACTCCATCAACCCCGTTCTCTTGTACGCTTCCGCTCGTGATCTACAAGGATATGTAGATGCACTCCCCTTTCCCTCATTTCTAGATGACTCCATAGATTGATCTTGGTGATGCGTAGAAAATTTTAAAATTATTCTACGTTCCCCAACAATGGCATCATGAGCTAGGTCTATGCGTAGTTTCTATGCACAAGTAGAACACAAAGTAGTTGTGGGCGATGATTTGTTCAATTTGCTTGTCGTTACTAGTCTTATCTTGATTCGGCGGCATTGTGGGATGAAGCGGCCCGGACCGACCTTACACGTACGCTTACATGAGACTTGTTCCACCGACTGACATGCACTTGATGCATAAGGTGGTTGACGGGTGTCTGTCTCTCCCACTTTAGTCGGATCGGATTCGATGAAAAGGGTCCTTATGAAGGGTAAATAGAAATTGGCATATCACCGTTGTGGTTTTGCGTAGGAAAGAAACATTCTTGCTAGAAACCCATAGCAGCCACGTAAAACATGCAACAACAATTAGAGGACGTCTAACTTGTTTTTGCAGGGTATACTATGTGATGTGATATGGCCAAAAGGATGTGATGAATGGTATATGTGATGTATGAGATTGATCATGTTCTTGTAATAGGAATCGCGACATGCATGTCGATGAGTATGACAATCGGCAGGAGCCATAGGAGTTGTCTTGATTTATTTATGACCTGCGTGTCAATGAAAACGCCATGTAATTACTTTACTTTATTGCTAACCGTTAGCCATAGTAGTAGAAGTAATAGTTGGCGAGGCAACTTCATGAAGACACAATGATGGAGATCAAGATGATGGAGATCATGGTGTCATGCCGGTGACGATGGTGTTCATGCCGCACCTCGAAGATGGAGATCAAAGGCACAAGATGATATTGGCCATATCATGTCACTTTATGATTTGCATGTGATGTTTGTCACGTTTACATCTTATTTGCTTAGAACGACGGTAGCATAAATAAGATGATCCCTCGCAATAATTTCAAGAAAGTGTTCCCCCTAACTGTGCACCGTTGCTAAGGTCCGTTGTGTCGAAGCACCACATGATGATCGGGTGTGATAGGTTCTAACGTTCGCATACAACGGGTGTAAGCCAGATTTACACACACAATACACTTAGGTTAACTTGACGAGCCTAGAATGTACAGACATGGCCTCGGAACACGGAAGACCGAAAGGTCGAACATGAGTCGTATAGTGGATACGATCAACAGGAAGATGTTCACCGATGATGACTAGTCCGTCTCACGTGATGATCGGACACGGCCTAGTTGACTCGGATCATGTATCACTTAGATGACTACAGGGATGTCTATCTAAGTGGGAGTTCATTGAATAATTTGATTAGATGAACTTAATTATCATGAACATAGTCAAAAGGTCTTTGCAAATTATGTCGTAGCTTGCGCTATAGTTCTACTGTTTTAGATATGTTCCTAGAGGAAATTTAGTTGAGAGTTGACAGTAGCAATTATGCGGACTGGGTCCGTTAACTGAGGATTGTTCTCATTGCTGCACAGAAGGATTATGTCCTTAATGCACCGCTCAGTGTGCTGAACCTCGAGCGTCGTCTGTAGATGTTGGGAAACATCTGACATACACGTTTTGATGACTACATGATAGTTCAATGCGTAATGCTAACGGTTTAGAATTGTGGCACCAAAGACGTTTTTGAAACGTTGCAGAACATATGAGATGTTCCAAAGACTGAAATTGGGATTTCAGACTAGTGCCCACGTCAAGAGGTATGAGACCTCTGACAAGTTTCTTAAGCTTGCAAACTAAGGGAGAAAAGCTTAATCGTTGAGCATGTGCTCAGATTCTCTGAGTACTACAATCGCTTGAATCGAGTGGGAGTTAATCTTCCAGATGAGATAGTGATAGTTCTCCATAGTCATTGCCACCAAGCTATTGGAGCTTTGTGATGAACTATAACATATCAGGGATAGACATGATGATCCTTGAGCAATTCGCGATGTTTGACACCGCGAAAGTAGAAATCAAGTAGGAGCATCAATTGTTAATGGTTAAACCACTAGTTTCAAGAAGGGCAAGGGAAAGAAGGGATACTTCATGAGACGGCAAATCAGGTGCTGCTGTAGTGAAGAAACCCAAGGTTGAACCAAACCCGAGACTAAGTGCTTCTGTAATGAGGGGAACGGTCACTGAAGCAGAACTACCCTAGATACTTGGTAGATGAGAAGGCTGGCAAGGTCGACAGAAGTATTTTGGAAATACGTTATATTAATGTGTACTTTACTAGTACTCCTAGTAGCACCAGGGTATTAAAATACCGGTTCAGTTGCTAAGTGTTAGTAACTCGAAATAAAAGGCTACGGAATAAACGGAGACTAGCTGAAGGTGAGATGACGATATGTGTTGGAAGTGTTTCCAAGGTTGATGTGATCAAGCATCGCATGCTCCCTCTACCATCGAGATTGGTGTTAAGCCTAAATAATTGTTATTTGGTGTTTGCGTTGAGCATAGACATGATTGGATTATGTTTATCGCAATACGGTTATTCATTTAAGGAAGATACTGGTTACTCTATTTATTTGAATAATACCTTCAATGGTCTTGCACCTAAAATTAATGGTTCATTGAATCTCGATCGTAGTGATACACATGTTCATGCCAAAAGATATAAGATAGTAATGATAGTACCACATACTTGTGGCACTGCCATTTGAGTCATGTTGGTATAAAACGCATGAAGAAGCTCCATGTTGATGGATCTTTGGACTCACTCATTTTTGAAAAGATTGAGACATGCGAACAATGTCTATTGGTAGATATGCATGAAGCAACTCCATACAGATGGATCATTTGGACTCGCTTGATTTTGAATCACTTGAGACATGCAAATCATACAACATGGGCAAGATGACTGAAAGGCCTCGTTTTCAGTAAGATGGAACAAGAAAGCAACTTGTTGGAAGTAACACATTTTGATGTGTGCAGTCCAATGAGTGCTGAGGCACACAGTGGATATCGTTATGTTCTTACTTCACAGATGATTTGAGTTGATGCTGAGTATATTTACTTGATGAAACACAAGTCTGAATTATTGAAAGGTTTAAATAATTTCAGAGTGAAGTTGAAGATCGTCGTGACAAGATGATAAAATGTCTATGATATGATCATAGAGATGAATATCTGAGTTACAAGTTTGGCACACAATTAAGACATTGTGGAAATGGTTTCACAACTAATACCGCCTGGACCACCATAGTGTGATGGTGTGTCCGAACATCACAACTGCACCCTATTGGATATGGTGCATACCATGGTGTCTCTTATCGAATTTCCACTATCGTTTATGGGTTAGGCATTAGGGACAACTGCACTCACTTTAAATAGGGCACCACACAATTCCATTGAGACGACACCGTGTGAACTATGGTTTAGAGAAACCTAAGCTGTCGTTTCTTAAAAGTTTGGGGCTGCGATGCTTATGTGAAAAGGTTTCAGGCTGATAAGCTCGAATCCAAAGCGGATGAATGCATCTTCATAGAATACCCAAAATAGTTGGGTATACCTCCTATTTCAGATCCGGAAGCAAAAGTGATTGTTTCTAGAAATGGTTCCTTTCTCGAGGAAAAGTTTCTCTCGAAAGAATTGAGTGGGAGGATGGTGGAGACTTGATGAGGTTATTTAACCGTCACTTCAACTAGTGTGTAGCAGGGCACAGAAAGTTGTTCCTGTGGCACCTACACCAATTGAAGTGGAAGCTTATGATAGTGATCATGAAACTTCGGATCAAGTCACTACCAAACCTCATAGGTCGACAAGGATGTGTACTACATCAGAGTGGTACGTAATCCTGTCTTGGAAGTCATGTTCCTAGACAACAATGAACCTACGAGCTATGGAGAAGCGATGGTGGGCCCGGATTCCGACGAATGGCTCGAGGCCATAAAATCCAGGAGAGGATCCATGTATAAAACAAAGTATAGACTTTGAAAGAACTACTTGATGGTCGTAAGGCTGTTGGGTGCAGATGGATTTTAAAAGGAAGACAGACAATGATGGTAAGTGTGACCATTAAGAAAGCTCGACTTGTCGTTAAGATGTTTCCCGACAAGTTCAAGGAGTTGACTACGATGAGACTTTCTCACTCGTAGCGATGCTAAGAGTCTGTTGGAACTATGTTAGCAGTTACTGCATTATTTATGAAATCTTGCAGAAAGGATGTCAAAACATTGTTTCCTCGACGTTTTTCTTGAGGAAATGTTGTATGTGATACAACCAGAAGGTTTTGTCAATCCTGAAAGATGCTAACAAGTATGCAAAGCTCCAGCAATCCTTCTAAGGACTGGAGTAAGCATCTCGGAATTGGAATGTACGCTTTGATGAGATGATCAAAGATTTTGGGTTTATACAAAGTTTATGAGAAACTTGTATTTCCAAAGGAGTGAGTGGGAGCACTATAGAATTTTTGATGAGTATATGTTGTTAACATATTGCTGATAAAAAATGATGTAGAATTTCTGGAAAGCATGCAGGGTTATTTGAAAAGTGTTTTTCAATGGAAAACCTGGATTAAGCTACTTGAACATTGAGCATCAAGATCTATAAGGATAGATCAAAAATGCTTAATATTACTTTCAAATGAATACATACCGTGGCAAGATTTTGAAGGAGTCCAAAATAGATCAGCAAAGAAGGAGTTCTTGGCTGTGTTACAAGGTGTGAGTATTGAGTAAGACTCAAGACCAGACCACGGCAGAAGAGAGAGAGAGAGGACGAAGGTCGTCCCCTATGCTTTAGACATAGGCTCTACAGTATGCTATGATGTGTACCGCACCTGAAGTGTGCCTTGCCATGAGTTAGTCAAGGGGTACAAGAGTGATCCGGGAATGGATCACATGACAGGGGTCGAACTTATCCTTAGTAACTAGTGGGCTAAGGAATTTTCTCGATTATGGAGGTGGTAAAAGAGTTCATCGTAAAGGGTTACGCCGATGCAATCTTTGACACTAATCTGGATGATTCTGAGTAGTAAACCAGATTCGTATAGTAGAGCAGTTATTTGGAATAACTCCAAGTAGCGTGTGGTAGCTGCATCTACAAGATGACATAGAGATTTGTAAAGCGCACATGGATCTGAAAGGTTCAGAACCATTGACTGATAAACCTCTCTCACAAGCAAGATATGAACATACCCCATGGGTGTTGGATTCATGACAATCACATAGTGATGTGAACTAGATTATTGACTCTAATGCAAGTGGGAGACTCTTGGAAATATGCCCTAGAGGCAATAATAAATTAGTTATTATTATATTTCCTTGTTCATGATAATCGTTTATTATCCATGCTAGAATTGTATTGATAGGAAACTCAGATACATGTGTGGATACATAGACAACACCATGTCCCTAGTAAGCCTCTAGTTGACTAGCTCGTTGATCAATAGATGGTTACGGTTTCCTGACCATGGACATTGGATGTCGTTGATAACGGGATCACATCATTAGGAGAATGATGTGATGGACAAGACCCAATCCTAAGCCTAGCACAAGATCGTATAGTTCGTCTGCTAAAGCTTTTCTAATGTCAAGTATCATTTCCTTAGACCATGAGATTGTGCAACTCCCAGATACCGTAGGAATGCTTTGGGTGTACCAAACGTCACAATGTAACTGGGTGGCTATGAAGGTGCACTATTGGTATCTCCGAAAGTGTTTGTTGGGTTGGCACGAATCGAGACTGGGATTTGTCATTCCATCTAAACGAAGAGGTATCGCTCGGCCCACTCGGTAGGACATCATCATAATGTGCACAATGTGACCAAGGAGTTGATCACGGGATGATGTGTTACAGAACGAGTAAAGAGACTTGCCGGTAACGAGATTGAACGAGGTATCGGGATACCGACGATCGAATCTCGGGCAAGTATCGTACCGATAGACAAATGGAATTGAATACGGGATTGATTGAATCCTCGACATCGTGGTTCATCCGATGAGATCATCGTGGAGCATCTGGGAGCCAACATGGGTATCCATATCCCGCTGTTGGTTATTGATCGGAGAGTCATCTCGGTCATGTCTGCATGTCTCCCAAACCCGTAGGGTCTACACACTTAAGGTTCGGTGACGCTAGGGTTGTAGAGATGTTAGTACGCGGTAACCCGAAAGTTGTTCGGAGTCTAGGATGAGATCTCGGACGTCACGAGGAGTTCCGGAATGGTCTGGAGGTGAAGATTTATATATAGGAAGTCCAGTTTCGGCCATCGGGAAACTTTCGGGGGTAATCGGTATTGTACCGGGACCACCGGAAGGGTCCCGGGGGTCCACCGGGTGGGGCCACCTATCCCGGAGGGCCCCATGGGCTGAAGTGGGAGGAGAACCAGCCCCTGGTGGGCTGGTGCGCCCCCCATGGGCCTCCCCTTGCGCCTAGGGTTGGAAACCCTAGGGGTGGGGGGCGCCCCACCTGACTTGGGGGGCAAGTTCCCCCCTTGGCTGCTGCCTCCGCTTGGAGATTGGATCTCCTAGTGCCGGCGCCCCCCCTAGGGATCCTATATATAGTGGGGGGAGGGAGGGCAACCACACCCCAAGCCTTGGCACCTCCCTCTCCCTCGTAACACCTCTCTCTCTCTCTCTCTCTCTCTCTCTCTCTCGTTGGAGATTGGCAAAGCCCTGCCGAGATCACCGCTGCTTCCATCACCACGTCGTCGTGCTGCTGGATCTCCATCAACCTCTCCTTCCCCTTGCTGGATCAAGAAGGAGGAGACGTCTTCCCAACCGTACGTGTGTTGAACGCGGAGGTGTCGTATGTTCGGCACTTGGTCATTGGTGATTTGGATCACGACAAGTACGACTCCATCAACCCCATTCTCTTGAACGCTTCCGCTCGCGATCTACAAGGGTATGTAGATGCACTCCACTTTCCCTCGTTGCTAGATGACTCCATAGATTGATCTTGGTGATGCGTAGAAAATTTTAAAATTCTGCTACGTTCCCCAACAATATTAGAGGTGTGCTAGTTGAGTAACTATGAAATTGAGAAATACCTGTGTTGAAGTTTGGAAGTCCCGTAGCATGCATGTATGGTAAACGTTGTGTGACAAATTTGAAGCATGAGGTGTTCTTTGATTGCTTTCCTTATGAGTGGCGGTCGGGGACGAGCGATGGTCTTTTCCTACCAATCTATCCTCCTAGGAGCATGCGCGTAGTGCTTGGTTTTAATGACTTGTAGATTTTTGCAATAAGTATGTGAGTTCTTTATGACTAATGTTGAGTCCATGAATTATACGCACTCTCGCCCTTCCATCATTGCTAGCCTTTTCGGTATCGTGCATTGCCCTTTCTCACCTTGAGAGTTGGTGCAAACTTTGCTGGTGCATCCAAACCCCGTGATATGATACGCTCTATCACACATAAGCCTCCTTATATCTTCCTCAAAACAGCCACCATACCTACCTATTATGGCATTTCCATAGCCATTCCGAGATATATTGCCATGCAACTTTCCACCTTTCCATTTATTATGACACGCATCATCATTGTCATATTGCCTTGCATGATCATGTAGTTGACATCGTATTTGTGGCAAAGCCACCATGCTTAATTTTTCATACATGTCACTCTTGATTTATCGCATATCCCGGTACACCGCCGGAGGCATTCACATAGAGTCATATTTTGTTCTAAGTATCGAGTTGTAATTCTTGAGTTGTAAGTAAATAAAAGTGTGATGGTCATCATTAGAGCATTGTCTCATATGAGGAAAGGATGATGGAGACTATGATTCCCCCACAAGTCGGGATGAGACTCCGGACGAATAAAAAAAGAAAGAAAAAAAAGAGGCCAAGAAAAAAGGCCCAAATAAAAAAAGAGAAAAAGAGAGAAGGAACAATGTTACTATCCTTTTTCCACACTTGTGCTTCAAAGTAGCACCATGATCTTCATGATAGAGAGTCTCTTATTTTGTCACTTTCATATACTAGTGGGAATTTTTCATTATAGAACTTGGCTTGTATATTCCAATGATGGGCTTCCTCAAATGCCCTAGGTCTTCGTGAGCAAGCAAGTTGGATGCACACCCACTTAGTTTCTTTGATGAGCTTTCATATATAGCTCTAGTGCATCTGTTGGATGGCAATCCCTACTCCTGGAATTGACATCAATCGGTGGGCATCTCCATAGCCCATTGATTAGTCGCGTCAATGTGAGACTTTCTCCTTTTTTGTCTTCTCACAGATCTCAATCATTATATTCTATTCCACCCATAGTGAGTTTGAAAAGGCTAAGTATGAACCAATTGCTTGGCTTGACATCGGGGTTGTGCATGATGAGAGCATTTTGTTTGACGAAAATGAAGCATGGCCAAACTATATGATTTTGTAGGGATAAGCATTCTTTGGCTATGTTATTTTGATAGGACGGAATCCAAACGTAATAAAACCTTTGGGAGAGTTATTTTTGGAAGAAACGTGATCTAGGGGACTTGGAGTGGATGTCAAGCAACCAACGAGGAGGCCACAAGGCAGGGGGCGCGCCTACCCCCGCTGGGCGCGCCCTCCACCCTCATGGGCCCCTCATGCCTCCACCGACCTACTTCTTCCTCCTATATATATTCATATACCCCGAAAACATCCAGGAGCGCCACGAAACCCTATTTCCATCGCCGCAACCTTCTGTACCCAAGAGATCCCATCTTGGGGCCTTTTCCGGAGCTCCGCCGGAGGGGGCATCGATCACGGAGGGCCTCTACATCAACTCCATGGCCTCTTCGATGATGTGTGAGTAGTTTACTTCAGACCTTCGGGTCCATAGTTATTAGCTAGATGGCTTCTTCTCTCTCTTTGGATCTCAATACAAAGTTCTCCTCGATCTTCTTGGAGATCTATTCGATGTAACTCTTTTTGTGGTGTGTTTGTCGAGATCCAATGAATTGTGGGTTTATGATCAAGTCTATCTATGAACAATATTTGATTCTTCTCTGAAATCTTTTATGCATGATTGGTTATCTTTGCAAGTCTCTTTGAGTTATCAGTTTGGTTTGGCCTACTAAATTGATCTTTCTTGCAATGGGAGAAGTGCTTAGCTTTATGTTCAATCTTGCGGAGCTCGATCCTAGTGACAGAAAGGGAAACGACACGTATTGTATTGTTTCTATCGAGGATAAAAAGATGGGGTTTATATCATATTGCTTGAGTTTATCCCTCTACATCATGTCATCTTACCTAATGCATTACTCTGTTCTTATGAACTTAATACTCTAGATGCATGCTGGATAGCGGTCGATGTGTGGAGTAATAGTAGTAGATGCAGGCAGGAGTCGGTCTACTTGTCACGGACGTGATGCCTATATACATGATCATGCCTAGAATTCTCATAATTATTCGCTTTTCTATCAATTGCTCAACAGTAATTTGTTCACCCGCCGTAATACTTATGCTATCTTGAGAGAAGCCACTAGTGAAACCTATGGCCCCCGGGTCTATTCTCCTTTATACTAATCTTCCGCCAACAAGATATTTCTATTACCGTTTATTTTGCAATCTTTACTTTCAATCTATATTACAAAAATACCAAAATATTTATCTTATCATTATTATCTCTATCAGATCTCACTCTTGTAAGTGACCGTGAAGGGATTGACAACCCCTTTATCACGTTGGTTGCAAGGTTCTTATTCGTTTGCGTAAGTACGAGGGACTTGCGTGTAGTCTCCTACTGGATTGATACCTTGGTTCTCAAAAACTGAAGGAAATGGTTACGCTACTTTGCTGCATCATCCTTTCCTCTTCAAGGGAAAACCAACGCAGTGCTCAAGAGGTAGCACATGCCGCCTAGGTTTATGTGCAATATCGCTAGGTGGCAGCGGGAAACAGGTGAGGAAATGGCGGGAAACGGTGGCGTGTTCATAAAACTCCATCAATTAATGGAAACTTAGCATAGAAGGAATATCGAGCTAGCAGGACGCGTGCGGGCACATTGCTCGCCCAAGTCTATGATCCATATACTTGTGTGCCCAACAGAGCACACTATTCATAGTAAAAAATATTGTTCCGTTTATCCTAGTAGAGCACTGGCAGCAAGCATCACATGAAGTAGATGATGATCAGATAATCGTTTATCCTAGTTAATTATGCATGTAATAGTTTACTTTGGTCTGTGGAAATGTCATGTGTGTACTAGCCACCTATGTAATTGCATGTTTGCCGCGTATCACACACATCTTGTTTACACGAAACGTTTCTGTTCTCTTGGCTCAACACAAACAATTTATTGAAATGAATTGTATGCCCTCCATTGCACACACCTTGATGTCGCAGCCCCAGTTCAGGCCTTGCCTGCCTTTGCATTATCCTCCATGCATCATGTCTAAATTGTATTAACTTTGAAATGGGGATGATAAACCCTAGCACCAGAATAACTCAAATAGGTTCAACCTCAAAATATTTTCAATGAACCCAAAATGCCTTTGGAAAAGTTCATCATTTTTGAATTGGTCCAGAACCTCTACCCAAAATGGTGCACATTTTTCTACGTTAATCTGGATTTTTTTTGAACTAAATCATAAGTATTTGAATTTGGAAATTTAAATTCTATAAAATATTTTAAATGTCCAAATAATCTTGAAGGCATTTGAGGGCTGTTGGAAATATTTTCAAAAGTGCCCACAATTATTTCAAGATTTTACAAAATGTATTAGTATTTTTACTAATTCAAAACAGAAGCAAACAATAGAAAACAGAAACAATTTAAATCAGAGAAGAGAGAGAAGTCTCACCTATGGCCTGGCACTATTGCTAGTGGCCCAACCCACCAGGAAACATGCCAGTCATCCCCTTCCTCTTGCCAGTGTGCATTGTGCGTGGCGCACGCACAAGAGGCGAGGGCCACCTCCTGCTTCGCGCTGGAGGCTCGTCCTCCTCCCTGACCCCGTGCCTGGACAACGCCACGCTGCCCCGACTCTCTCTCTCGCACTCTCCCTCGCCTCATCCCCTCCTCTGTCTCTCTCTCACGCGCACGGCCGAACGCCACCATCGCCGCCGCTTGCAGTTGCCGCGGCCAGAGCCACATCCTCGCCCTCCGCCAGAGCCCAGAGCTCCACCACGACCTCTTCTTCGTCCCCATCCAGCTACACATCGTCGGATGCCCCGTGACACCGCTTTGGAGCTCATCTTCAACCTCCTGCACCGAGCGTCGCCGTTGTCGATTCGCCGTCGTCAGTGCATCCCTGACCTCCCCCTCGCGCTTGTTAGCCTCGCTGTGAGCCTCCGCACCGAACCCCTCTCTTCCCTCTGCTGATTTCATCCTCTAACCGCGGGCTCCGTCGAGCCCGAGAGCTCGTCACCGCCGACCATGGCGCCGTCGCGGCTACAGGCGCCGTAGCTTGAACCTGAGCTTGTAATCATGCTCGGGATGATCTCAGGGGACTAAAACACCCCCTAGCTATCCTTCCCGTGCCCCGTAGTGGTCGCCCATGCCATCACTGAACTCTGGCCGCCGCCCAACTCGCCGTCCCCGCCGTTGCACGCCACCCCAGCGCCGCCCGAGGCCACCAACGGACGCGCCTCGTTGCGCCGCTTCCAACGCGCCCGTCCGCGTGACCTCTTGTTGCCGGAGTTGGCCGGATGGGCAACCTCGTCGTGCTCAGTTACGCCGGTGGTTATAACGCCGGCGATGATGATGTGGACGCGTCATTAGTGGCTAATTGAACCACTAACTAACGCCCCTGGCTCGCTGACATGCGGGCCCCGCTGCCTAACTAACCAGCTAACAAAAATGGATTAAGATTAATCTAAATGCAGTGGCCCCATGTCAGGACCCCGATTCTAAGCCACATCGATCTAGCCGGTAACACCTCATATCACTTTGCGGCCTCACGCACGGTATCCCACGGGTGTCGCCTTACCATGGCCCGGGACCGTTTGCGCCTTTTGGCTCACGTATATGACAATGTCGCTAGCATCCATATGACCGAGAACCCGGGCCGACATGGCTAGTCGTGAACCCAAAGCGGCACAGACCTATGGAGATAGGCATACATGAATCACAACGAACATGTCGGTCATCAATGAGTGATTCCGGGCTGTAGCACTGGGCTAGCAGGACTCCGGGGAATCCCGGGCTGTAGCAGGCTAGACAGGACTCCGAAGATCACCGCGTGACATTTCCCCGAAGGGACAGACATAGGGACGAAGTGAAACACATGCCGGCCAGTCAAGCGTCCTGAACAGTAGTGCTGGGCTAGCAGGACTCCGGTGAACCGGGCTGTAGCGGACTACTATGGCTCGAGGAGCACTAGACTACATTTCCCCATAAGAAAGGCTGCGAAGGGCAAACAACTAGATTGTCGGATCCCACTCATACCAAGCATTTCAAACATACATACAATATGCTCGATATGGGTACATACAACATGGCATCACAACAAAACTCTACAACTCAAGTACTTTATTTAAAGGCTCCAGGGAGCCATACATAACATATCCATACAGGTAGGGGTCACATGACCCGACACTCAAGTCATACAGTCATACAAGCACATGCGGAAGCAACTAGTCTGAGTACAGACTCTAGAAAGAAAGAAGGCTTCTCGAAGCCTGTCTATCTACATAGGCCCTCCATGGCCTGGATCACCACCTGGGTGTCTAGTCACTCGTCGACGTCAAGATCTACGTAAAACCCATCGGAGGGGGCAGTGTTGTCGTCTGAAAACAATAAATAAGCAAACATGAGTACAAAAGTACTCAGCAAGTCTTACATCAGAACCTACTGTACATGCTCATTCTCAAGAAGGTGGTGGGGTTTATGCAGCAAGCCAGCTTTGACTCTTGGCTAAGCTATCCTACGGAATCTTTTAGCAAAATAGTTTTCGCACACGAGTCCACTACTCACCATCACAATACTCCACCGAGGATCCTCCCTCGTATCCTGTGAGGGGGCCATCCTCGGTAATCACACTTATCTTGAGTCTTTTAGTAGTATCCATTAACTTGTCTATGAACTGTATATGTAATCAAGTAGTCCTTTACCGCGGACGCGGCTATTCGAATAGTTTCATACCCTGCAGGGGTGTACTTCGTCACACATGTTTCCACCACTTAGCGCCTGCACACGAAATGTGCTCGGCAGACTTCAAGCGAAAACCGGCGTGGGTGTAGACCACGACCTGACTAACCTCACAAGTCTCTAGTCCAGGGTCATCGCCTATTCAGGTTCCATCCGCAAGGAAATCCGGCCGGGGTGTCCTCAACGGCCCCGAACGATGTGAACAGGGTTCCCGAGACACCAAACGGGTGACTCGGTACACCGTGCCACGGTGTATCTACCGCAACATAGCCCACCCCTAGGGTCAGCGCTACGCACGGCCGCCAACACATATCCTACAAACACCAGAAACTAATTGCAACTCCTGGACTGAGGCGAGAGGGGTCGGTAAGTCGAGCGGGGTCATATTTCAGGGCCCAATGTGTGGTAGTAGCTGAATCTTAATTCACGCATACAGAACTCAGTTCTTAGGGACGGCTTCAATGAAACAACCCACCATGTACTCCTACATGGCCTCTCATCGATACCTTTACCAAAACATGTTCAACACATCCCACTTAATACTAGCACAAGCATTTCACTCTAGCCCATCACCCAGATGAACCAGACCTGACACAACTCTAAGCATAGCAGGCATAGCAAGGTAGGAATCACAAAACATGGCTCAATCAACTCCTACACATACTAGTGGGTTTCATCTAGTTACTATGGCAATGACAGGTCATGCAGAGGATAAGGGTTCAACTACCGTAGCACACAGCAGTTTGAATCGTGTTGTCTTAATGCAGTAAACAAGAGCAGGAGCGGGAACATGGGTTGTATCGGAATGATCAATGGTTGCTTGCCTGATGGAGTGGTAACGGGATACTGCCCTTCAGTTGGATACTCGTGAATATCCTCGGAGGCAGAACCTACCACGAAGAACACAACCGAGCACAGTCAACACATGACGATATGCAACAATATGATGCATGCTATGACATGGCAATATGGATGTGTCTTGAGCTAATGCAACTAGCTATGGTTTAAATGGAGTTGGTTTGAGTACAAGATTCAAATTCCAATCCCATATATGATTATTTAAATGCCCTTTATTTGTTTTGTTCAAAACAGGGGACAAACATTGTTCAAACATGCATGAAAATGGTACAGATGGATTCCTTGAATTTTTCTGATAATTTTACATATATAATTTGTCTCATTTGGAGTTATGGTTGAATTTCTATGAATTTTTGAAGTTTTGGGTATTTTCTGGAATTTCCTGAGTTATTTTAATTCCAGAAAAGATATATTGCGTCAGCATGACAACAGCATTGCGTCAGCAGGTCAAAGGCGGCTGTCCCAGTCAAACCTGACGTGTGGGGGCCACTGGTCAGTGTAACAGGGCAGGGAGAGAGGCTGACTAGTGGGTCCCACCTGTCAGGGTCATTAGTTAATTAAACTAACTAATTTTGGTTTGGAACTAATCTGGATAATTAGCAGAGGGGGGGCCCACTTGTCATTGACTCAGGGGAGTCAACTGGGCCCACCCAGTCCACGTCAGTGGTCAAACTCGCCGGACTTGGTCCACGGCTCGTCGCCGGCGACGACAGAGACGGCGGAGGGGCTCGGGATCGCCGCTCCGGCGACCATTCGGGCGGCGGAGCTCATCTACACGATGCCCAGACTCGCGCGAATCCAGTGGGACACCCGGGAGGCCGCGGGGCGGCCGGAGCTCGCCGGAATCAGGCTCGAGGCTATAAGGCGCGGGGAGGCATGCGGATAGGTCCTACGGGTTCCTGGCGTCACCAGGAACACGACGACGGGCTCGGTTGCGGCTGGCTTGGCCCCTGGCCACGGCGGCGCCATGAACGGCGGAGCCGAGTTCTCGGCCAAGGTGGCCGGCAGGGCTAGGGGGCGCTCGAGCTACGGGGCTAGGGGGAGGAGGAAGGGGAGCTCACGGCGGAGTTGCTGAGCAGGCCAGTGGGCTCGGGGAGGCGTTGACGATGGCGAATCGAAGTCGGCGATCGGCGGCGCCCGAGGAGGAGGATGATGGCAACGGTGGTTCCACAGGGCGTCCGGCGTCTTGTGGCTCGGCGGAGAGCTTCAGAGAGAGGAGGCGGAGCTTTTGGACACCACAACGAGGCGAGGGGAGCACGGTGGCTGCGGCTACAGCGTGCGGTGGCGACGGCGGCGCTCGGGTGTGCTGCGAGGAGAGGACAGAGGAGGAGGGAGAGCGAGGGAGAGTGAATGAGAGGGCCAGGGGGGTGCGTGGCGTCCATAGCGACGTCGGGGAGGCGGCCGAAGCAGGAGGTGGCCGTCGGTGGCCGCGCGCGTGCCGGCGCGCCGCGGGCACACGCCCGGCGTCCTCCTGGCAGGAGCTAGGGGACGACTGGCGTCGCCTGGTGGGCTGGGCCGTCCAGCTACAGTGCTGGGCCGGCTGGTGGCGCCAGGTAAGTGGCCCACTGGCCTACTCTCTCTCCTCTTTTTTTTATTTTATTTTCTATTTTCTATTTCTGTTATTCTGTTTTGATTTAGTTTAAATACTAAATCATTTTATAAAATCCTGAAAATATTTATGGACACTTTCTGAAATATTTCAGTGGCCCCAAAAATAATTCCAACATTATTTGAGCATTTAAATTATTTAATAATATTTAAATGCCCAAATTCAAATATTTATAAATTAAATCAATGCCCCTTTTGATGACCTAAAATTATATTCACCTTTTTCCCAAGGGTTCTAGCCCAAGGCAAAGAGGGTGAACATTTCTGAAGGGCATTTCAGGTTCATTGAATTTATTTTTAGTAAACCCTAGTTGATTTCAGGGGGGGGGGTGTTGGGGGTTTCTGCTTTCCCCATTTCCATTTCTGATGAAAGTAGACATGATGCACACTCTAATGCATAACCTAGTTAGGATGTGACAACTCACCCCCACTCAATAGAATCTCGTCCCGAGATTTAGGATCATCTGGGAAGAAGGCGGGGTACTCGAGTCGAAGACGATCCTCCCTTTCCCAAGTGGCTTCTTCCTCGGAATGGTGTGACCATTGAACCTTGAGAAACTTGATATTATGACGTCGAGTGGTACGCTCGGCTTGATCAAGGATACGAACGGGGTATTCCCGATAAGAAAGGTTATCTTGTAAATCAAGCGTTTCGTGGTCCACTCCACGGATAGGATCCGCGAAGCAACGCCTGAGTTGCGAAACATGGAAGACATCGTGAACTTTGGAAAGATGCGGAGGTAGTTCCAATTGGTAGGCAACTTCTCCTCGTTTGGCAAGAATGCGAAAGGGTCCAATGTAACGAGGAGCCAATTTGCCTTTGATACTGAAGCGATGGGTTCCCTTTAACGGGGTAACCCGAAGGTAAGCTTTCTCGTCAATTTCAAATGTCATAGGCTTATGCTTACGATCATATTGACTCTTTTGGCGAGATTGGGCCGTTTTCAATTTCTCACGAATAACGCGAACCTGCTCTTCTGCTTCCTGAATCATATCCGGGCCAAAGAGTTGTCTTTCCCCGGTTTCTGACCAGTTAAGAGGCGTTCGACATTTTCGTCCATAGAGAACTTCGAAGGGAGCCTTGCCCAAACTAGCTTGATAGCTATTGTTATAGGCAAACTCCGCGAATGGAAGGCATTTCTCCCAACTCATTCCGAACGAGATAACAGAAGCTCGGAGCATATCCTCCAGAATTTGATTTACTCGCTCTACTTGACCACTTGATTGAGGATGGAAGGCGGTGCTAAAGGAGAGATGAGTTCCCATAGCATTTTGAAAACTTTCCCAAAATCGAGAGGTGAAGAGACTTCCACGGTCTGAGTTAATTTCCAATGGGACACCATGAAAAGACACTATTCGGGAGATGTATAGGTCAGCTAGTTGGCTAGCGGTGATACTCTCTCGAACAGGTAGAAAATGGGCTACTTTGGAAAGACGGTCGATCACGACGAAGATGGCATTATTTCCCCTCTTGGTCCTGGGAAACCCAGTGATGAAATCCATACTGATTTTGTCCCATTTCCATTCAGGAATAGCCAAAGGTTGAAGGGTGCCAGCAGGCCGTTGATGCTCTGCTTTAATACGACGACAAACGTCGCAATTAGCAATGTATTGAGCAATTTCCCTCTTCATCCTAGTCCACCAAAACCTCTGGCGTAGGTCTTGATACATTTTGGTACTACCGGGATGAATGGTGAGAGGGGATTCATGAGCTTCCTTAAGGATCATCTGGCGTAGATGTTGGTTCTTGGGAACCACCAGGCGGTTCCCAAAGAAGACAGCACCTTGCTCATCCATGGAAAAACATTTAGCTACTCCGCTAGCAATGTTTTCCTTAATCCGGGATATGCCCTTATCACGCTTTTGGGCAGCTATGATTTGATCCATAAGGGTAGGTTTCGCCACCAGGGTAGACAGGAATCCACGAGGAACAATGTAAAGATTAAGCTTACGAAATTCCTCATGGAGAAGTGGTTGACTTTGTTGTAACATCAGGTTGTTACAGTAGGACTTACGACTTAGTGCATCAGCCATGACATTGGCTTTGCCAGGGGTGTAAGTTATTCCTAAGTCGTAATCCGAGATCAACTCGACCCAACGTCTCTGCCTGAGATTCAAATCTGGTTGGGTGAAGATATATTTCAAGCTTTGGTGATCGGTGAAGATCTCGCAACGATTACCGAGGAGGTAATGTCGCCAGGTTTTGAGTGCATGGACTACAGCTGCAAGCTCTAGATCATGTGTGGGATAATTTTCCTCATGTGGGTGTAATTGCCGTGAGGCATAGGCAATTACCTGACGATCCTGCATGAGTATGCAACCTAGTCCTTGTCGCGAGGCGTCGCAATAGATAATAAAGTCCTTGGAGAAATCTGGTGGTACCAGTACGGGAGCAGATGTCAGGCGTCTTTTCAGTTCCTGAAAACTGAACTCGCACTGTGGAGTCCACTCGAACTTTTTATCTTTCTTGAGGAGTTCAGTTAGAGGTTTAGCAACCTTGGAGAAATTCTCGACGAAGTGGCGGCAATAGCTCGCTAGGCCAAGGAAACTCCGAACTTGCTTGACCGAAACAGGTGGAGTCCAATCAAGGACAGCTTGAACTCGCTCGGGATTGACAGCAATACCCTTACCAGAGATTACATGGCCTAGATAGGTCACTTCTGACAACCAAAATTCACACTTGGAGAATTTGGCATAAAGGCGATGCTCTCGAAGTTTCATCAATACCAGTCTTAGATGTTCGGCATGTTCCTCTTCATTTTTGGAGTAGATGAGTATGTCATCGAGGTATACTACGACGAATTTGTCCAAGTACTCCATGAAAACCGAGTTCATTAACCGGGAGAAAGTGGCCGGGGCATTGGTTAACCCGAAGGACATGACGGTGTACTCGTATTGGCCATAGCGAGTGACAAAAGCCGTTTTGGGAATGTCCCCGTTTCTGATTTTGATTTGATGGTAGCCCAACCTCAAATCCATCTTGGAGAAGACTGAGGATCCAGCGAGCTGATCGTACAGGTCGTTGATCCTGGGAAGCGGGTATTTGTTCTTGATGGTGACCAGATTGACAGGTCGGTAATCCACAACCATTCGATCCGTTCCATCCTTCTTCTTGACGAAGAGGACGGGGCAAGCCCAAGGAGAGGAGCTAGGACGGATGAACCCTTTGTTCAAGGACTCATCGAGTTGGTTCTTAAGCTCGGCTAGTTCTAAGGGTGCCATCTTGTAGGGTCTTCTAGCAATTGGAACGGTTCCTGGAACAAGGTCTATAACAAACTCGACATCCCGGTCAGGTGGAACACCTGGCAGTTCTTCCGGAAACACATCCGGGAAGTCTCGGACTACCGGAACGTCCTCAAGGTCTGGAAGGGGGTTGGCATTGAGAGAGTAAAGTTGGCGCTTGGCCACTCGAGTTAAGACATTAACTGTCTTGCCCGAGGGATGGGTAAGTTGAACGGTTCTAGTGGCACAATCGATCTTGGCATAATGAGCCGACATCCAGTCCATACCCAAGATGATGTTTATGTCGGAGGACTTGAGAGCTATTAAAGATGCAAGGAAGACAAGCCTATCGACAAGAATTTCGTTCCCATGGCTTACCCTAGAAGTTTGCCATTTGGAACCCGGAGTTTGAATTACCATGGAAGTGGGCATGTCACAGAATGTCGTGTTATGCAACCGAGCATAATTCTCGGATATGAATGAATGAGATGCTCCAGTATCGAAAAGAACAGATGCCGAATGGCAGTTAACAAGGAGCGTACCAAGGACGACGTTGGGATCCTCATGAGCCTCTTCGGCTGAGACGTAGTTGACATGGCCACGTGCAGTAGTGGCCGGCTTGGCGTAGAAAGTCTTTCCCGCGGGCTTACCACGGCCAACGGACTTTCCAGCTTGATTGGGGTTGTTCTGGGGACACTCTCGACTATAGTGACCCGGTTCTCCACACTTGAAGCATGTTACCACAGTGGGGCGTGGAGCAACATTAGCAGCGGGGCCACCATAGGGCTTGGACGGTGCAAATTGCTGGTTGGGACGAGGCGCCTCAAAGGATGGCCTCGGGGTGAATCTGGGTGGCAGTGCGGTGCTTGGAATCCACACCCGGCGCTTCTGAGCTCCAGAGCCGGATGAAGACCCAAAATCACGAGAATGCTTGCGTGAAGCGTCATAATCAGTCTGGCCTGTCTCAGCACTGATAGCTTTATTGACCAACTTCTGGAAGGATGTGCACTCGTGCAGACGGAGATCGCGGCGAAGCTCAGGGCTAAGTCCCTTACGGAACCTTGCCTGCTTCTTGGCGTCAGTAGAAACCTCTTCAGGAGCATAGCGTGCCAGGTTCCCAAATTCTCGGCTATATGCATCCACAGTCAGCCTTCCTTGGGTGAAGTTGTAGAACTCCTCCCTCTTGTGATCCATGAGTCCTTCCGGAATGTGATGCTCACGGAAAGCCTCGCTGAACTTAGCCCAGGTAGTGATTTGGCCGACCGGGCGCATAGCTTCGTAGTTTTCCCACCAATGGCTAGCGGGGCCCTCAAGATGATAGGCAGCATAGGTAACCTTGTCGGCTTCAGCTACGTTGGCAGAACGTAGCTTGTGGGTGATGCTGCGAAGCCAATCATCCGCGTCGAGGGGCTCGACGAAATGGTTAAACTTTGGTGGGTACAGCTTGATGAAGTCGTTGATTGACACCAAGGCATTTCGTGGGTGGCGTGCAGTGTTCTGCTCAATCCGCTCCAGCAGGCGGTTGGTCTCACGCTTGTTCCTTTCCGCCTCCAGCATCACTTCGGCCAGGGAAGGCGGGTGAGGTAAATTTTCACCTCTAGCTGCATTGGCTTCCCCCTGCTCCGGGGCAGCAGGGTTTCCGCGGGTGTTGACCATCCTAGGAGGGAAAACAAGACAATGGTTTAGACAAGGATGGCTCAAACTTAACAGGGAAGTGCAGAATGTAAAGGATAACGCGGAATGCAGAGATGCTCATTCGTATGCCATGGTAATATAAAACTGCCATATATACACCAACGGTCATACTCGTCATACATAGTTTAGTACAAGCCCATGCTACAGTACAACTATGAAGGTAGACGTTACATCTCATCGGAGGCATTCCGAGTCCCTATACATTATTTGTCTACACCTCCGGAATCGATTACACACCAAGTCGTATTCCACAAGTCACACAGGACAGTGGAGATACAACTACTACAATACTAGTGGTACTACTACTAACTCAGATAGCTCCGTAGTAGTCCTCATAGAAGTCACCTCCATAGCCTGGAAGTTCAACGTGATCATCCGGAAACAGACGGTCCTGAGGAGCCTGTGGACCGTAGGGGCTAGGATAAGGTCTTGGACCAACAAACGGTGGCCTGCGGGGACCAAGGGGTGGGGTGATGCCTCCCACATCACGCCAATCCACCATGTCTGGCAGAGCTGCTCTCACAGGATACAGATCCCTGGTATCCATACATCCAGCTTGCACCGCGGGTGCAAACCGAGTCAATGTGGCCCAATGATCAGCACGGGTATTGAAGAGCTCCAGCCTCAAGGCCCGATTCTCTCGGTCCTTATCTTCGAGCATCTCAGCGGTGGTACGAGTTAATGAGTCCTCCTGAGTGGAGTCAGCATAGATAGCCTGAAGATACCCCTGCGCTCCCGGAAGTGAAGCTGGCATGTAACGGAAGTCAGTGTTCCGAAGCAGGCCAGTCCGGACTCGCAAGATGGTCATCATGGAATAGGCAGCATCCTGCACAGCCATCTCAATGGTAACTCCGAGTCCATAGGAACAGTGGAGGGGCTCGGTAGATCCAGGATAGGAAGGAAATATCCTGACGGTGCATAAATACTGGTTTTGATTAAAGTCACGGAACTGCTCTTCAACAGTGTATTCGGGATACCAACGGTATCCTGTCTCGATCATGACCCGGACCAACATAGCAGTATGACCGGGCACGTCGAGGCACCTGGTCAGGCGAACCACTTGATTTTGAGACTGGTTGGCCATCTGAAAGCACAGCCACAAGACAAGACATCAGAATTCCTAGGGAAAATTGGGCAGCATAACGGCTGTAAATGCTCAGAAAAAGATTTGAGACATCCACAACAGTTCACAATACCGCTCAACAGCATCATATCAAGGTTCTGATTCAAATAGCCACATACTAAAATAGTAGAAACTGGACTGAAACTCGTAGCAAAAATCCTATGAGCTACTACGGATTAGTAACACGTGAACCTGATAGAAGAAGAGAGCCTAGTCCTTAACCCACGTTGAATGAGAAGAGAATGACTCAGATCAGAAGCATAGGGTAAAGGAATAAAAAGAACCTTACGTTCCCTCCCACAATCAATTCCCTTACATATAACTAAAGCATTTCTAGACTCAACATCGACCAGTTTGGCTGAACGAACCTACAGGCAGTCCTGCTCTGATGCCAACGCTGTCAGGACCCCGATTCTAAGCCACATCGATCTAGCCGGTAACACCTCATATCACTTTGCGGCCTCACGCACGGTATCCCACGGGTGTCGCCTTACCATGGCCCGGGACCGTTTGCGCCTTTTGGCTCACGTATATGACAATGTCGCTAGCATCCATATGACCGAGAACCCGGGCCGACATGGCTAGTCGTGAACCCAAAGCGGCACAGACCTATGGAGACAGGCATACATGAATCACAACGAACATGTCGGTCATCAACGAGTGATTCCGGGCTGTAGCACTGGGCTAGCAGGACTCCAGGGAATCCCGGGCTGTAGCAGGCTAGACAGGACTCCGAAGATCACCGCGTGACATTTCCCCGAAGGGACAGACATAGGGACGAAGTGAAACACATGCCGGCCAGTCAAGCGTCCTGAACAGTAGTGCTGGGCTAGCAGGACTCCGGTGAACCGGGCTGTAGCGGACTACTATGGCTCGAGGAGCACTAGACTACATTTCCCCATAAGAAAGGCTGCGAAGGGCAAACAACTAGATTGTCGGATCCCACTCATACCAAGCATTTCAAACATACATACAATATGCTCGATATGGGTACATACAACATGGCATCACAACAAAACTCTACAACTCAAGTACTTTATTTAAAGGCTCCAGGGAGCCATACATAACATATCCATACAGGTAGGGGTCACATGACCCGACACTCAAGTCATACAGTCATACAAGCACATGCGGAAGCAACTAGTCTGAGTACAGACTCTAGAAAGAAAGAAGGCTTCTCGAAGCCTGTCTATCTACATAGGCCCTCCATGGCCTGGATCACCACCTGGGTGTCTAGTCACTCGTCGACGTCAAGATCTACGTAAAACCCATCGGAGGGGGCAGTGTTGTCGTCTGAAAACAATAAATAAGCAAACATGAGTACAAAAGTACTCAGCAAGTCTTACATCAGAACCTACTGTACATGCTCATTCTCAAGAAGGTGGTGGGGTTTATGCAGCAAGCCAGCTTTGACTCTTGGCTAAGCTATCCTACGGAATCTTTTAGCAAAATAGTTTTCGCACACGAGTCCACTACTCACCATCACAATACTCCACCGAGGATCCTCCCTCGTATCCTGTGAGGGGGCCATCCTCGGTACTCACACTTATCTTGAGTCTTTTAGTAGTATCCATTAACTTGTCTATGAACTGTATATGTAATCAAGTAGTCCTTTACCGCGGACGCGGCTATTCGAATAGTTTCATACCCTGCAGGGGTGTACTTCGTCACACATGTTTCCACCACTTAGCGCCTGCACACGAAATGTGCTCGGCAGACTTCAAGCGAAAACCGACGTGGGTGTAGACCACGACCTGACTAACCTCACAAGTCTCTAGTCCAGGGTCATCGCCTATTCAGGTTCCATCCGCAAGGAAATCTGGCCGGGGTGTCCTCAACAGCCCCGAACGATGTGAACAGGGTTCCCGAGACACCAAACGGGTGACTCGGTACACCGTGCCACGGTGTATCTACCGCAACATAGCCCACCCCTAGGGTCAGCGCTACGCACGGCCGCCAACACATATCCTACAAACACCAGAAACTAATTGCAACTCCTGGACTGAGGCGAGAGGGGTCGGTAAGTCGAGCGGGGTCATATTTCAGGGCCCAATGTGTGGTAGTAGCTGAATCTTAATTCACGCATACAGAACTCAGTTCTTAGGGACGGCTTCAATGAAACAACCCACCATGTACTCCTAAATGGCCTCTCATCGATACCTTTACCAAAACATGTTCAACACATCCCACTTAATACTGGCACAAGCATTTCACTCTAGCCCATCACCCAGATGAACCAGACCTGACACAACTCTAAGCATAGCAGGCATAGCAAGGTAGGAATCACAAAACATGGCTCAATCAACTCCTACACATACTAGTGGGTTTCATCTAGTTACTATGGCAATGACAGGTCATGCAGAGGATAAGGGTTCAACTACCGTAGCACACAGCAGTTTGAATCGTGTTGTCTTAATGCAGTAAACAAGAGCAGGAGCGGGAACATGGGTTGTATCGGAATGATCAATGGTTGCTTGCCTGATGGAGTGGTAACGGGATACTGCCCTTCAGTTGGATACTCGTGAATATCCTCGGAGGCAGAACCTACCACGAAGAACACAACCGAGCACAGTCAACACATGACGATATGCAACAATATGATGCATGCTATGACATGGCAATATGGATGTGTCTTGAGCTAATGCAACTAGCTATGGTTTAAATGGAGTTGGTTTGAGTACAAGATTCAAATTCCAATCCCATATATGATTATTTAAATGCCCTTTATTTGTTTTGTTCAAAACAGGGGACAAACATTGTTCAAACATGCATGAAAATGGTACAGATGGATTCCTTGAATTTTTCTGATAATTTTACATATATAATTTGTCTCATTTGGAGTTATGGTTGAATTTCTATGAATTTTTGAAGTTTTGGGTATTTTCTGGAATTTCCTGAGTTATTTTAATTCCAGAAAAGATATATTGCGTCAGCATGACAACAGCATTGCGTCAGCAAGTCAAAGGCGGCTGTCCCAGTCAAACCTGACGTGTGGGGGCCACTGGTCAGTGTAACAGGGCAGGGAGAGAGGCTGACTAGTGGGTCCCACCTGTCAGGGTCATTAGTTAATTAAACTAACTAATTTTGGTTTGGAACTAATCTGGATAATTAGCAGAGGGGGGGCCCACTTGTCATTGACTCAGGGGAGTCAACTGGGCCCACCCAATCCATGTCAGTGGTCAAACTCGCCGGACTTGGTCCACGGCTCGTCGCCGGCGACGACAGAGACGGCGGAGGGGCTCGGGATCGCCGCTCCGGCGACCATTCGGGCGGCGGAGCTCATCTACACGATGCCCAGACTCGCACGAATCCAGTGGGACACACGGGAGGCCGCGGGGCGGCCGGAGCTCGCCGGAATCAGGCTCGAGGCTATAAGGTGCGGGGAGGCATGCGGATAGGTCCTACGGGTTCCTGGCGTCACCAGGAACACGACGACGGGCTCGGTTGCGGCTGGCTTGGCCCCTGGCCACGGCGGCGCCATGAACGGCGGAGCCGAGTTCTCGGCCAAGGTGGCCGGCAGGGCTAGGGGGGCGCTCGAGCTACGGGGCTAGGGGAGGAGGAAGGGGAGCTCACGGCGGAGTTGCTGAGCAGGCCAGTGGGCTCGGGGAGGCGTTGACGATGGCGAATCGAAGTCGGTGATCGGCGGCGCCCGAGGAGGAGGATGATGGCAACGGTGGTTCCACAGGGCGTCCGGCGTCTTGTGGCTCGGCGGAGAGCTTCAGAGGGAGGAGGCGGAGCTTTTGGACACCACAACGAGGCGAGGGGAGCACGGTGGCTGCGGCTACAGCGTGCGGTGGCGACGGCGGCGCTCGGGTGTGCTGCGAGGAGAGGACAGAGGAGGAGGGAGAGCGAGGGAGAGTGAATGAGAGGGCCAGGGGGGTGCGTGGCGTCCATAGCGACGTCGGGGAGGCGGCCGAAGCAGGAGGTGGCCATCGGTGGCCGCGCGCGTGCCGGCGCGCCGCGGGCACACGCCCGGCGTCCTCCTGGCAGGAGCTAGGGGACGACTGGCGTCGCCTGGTGGGCTGGGCCGTCCAGCTACAGTGCTGGGCCGGCTGGTGGCGGCAGGTAAGTGGCCCACTGGCCTACTCTCTCTCCTCTTTTTTTTTATTTTATTTTCTATTTTCTATTTCTGTTATTTTGTTTTGATTTAGTTTAAATACTAAATCATTTTATAAAATCCTGAAAATATTTATGGACAGTTTCTGAAATATTTCAGTGGCCCCAAAAATAATTCCAACATTATTTGAGCATTTAAATTATTTAATAATATTTAAATGCCCAAATTCAAATATTTATAAATTAAATCAATGCCCCTTTTGATGACCTAAAATTATATTCACCATTTTTCCCAAGGGTTCTAGCCCAAGGCAAAGAGGGTGAACATTTCTGAAGGGCATTTCAGGTTCATTGAATTTATTTTTAGTAAACCCTAGTTGATTTCAGGGGGGGGTGTTGGGGGTTTCTGCTTTCCCCATTTCCATTTCTGATGAAAGTAGACATGATGCACACTCTAATGCATAACCTAGTTAGGATGTGACACCCCACGCGTCACCGTTGACCTAGCTGACGTGGCCGTTGACTGGACCCACCTGTCTGTGACACTAAATGTCACTGGGTCACTGACCAGTGGGTCCCACTGGTCAGGTTTGACCTGGACCGTGCCCCGTTGACCTGCTGACGTCATGACGATGTCATGCTGACGCAGTATTTAATTTCTGCTTTAAAACAATTCAGAAAATTCCAAAAAATGTTGCAAACTTCAATAATCCATAGAAATTCAACCGTAACTCCAAATGAAATAATTTATATATAAAAAATTATCAGAAAAATTCAAGGAATCCATCTATACCATTTTCATGCATGTTTGAACAATATTTGTCCTCTGTTTTGGACAAAACAAATAAAGGGCATTTAAATAATCATATATGGAGTTGGAATTTGAATCATGCATTCAAGCCAACTTCATTTAAATCATAGCTAGATGCATTAGCTCAAATCACAACATATTGCCATGTCATGATCATGCATCATATTGTTGCATTGCATTGATTGTGTCCTTCTCTGTTTGCCGGTAACCGTCCCCTCTCAGTCAACGATGTTTCCGACGATGTGATCGATGACACCGATGAAGAGCTATATTATCTTCAGAAGTGCCAGGCAAGCAAAACTCCCTTGTTCATTCCGATACAATCCCACTCTCTCGCTCCTGCTCTCTTTTACTGCATTAGGACAACAACGATTCAACTGTTACCTGCTGCGGTAGTTGAACCCCTTTTCCTCTGCATGACCTGTCATTGCCACAGTAAATAGATGAAACCCACTAGCATGAGTAGGAGTTGTTTGAGCCCTGATGTGCCTACTCATTCATGCTTGTTTCTCATGCCTGCTATCGCTTAGAGTTGTGTCAGGTCTGATTCATCGGGGATGAATTGGAAAGTTGTGAACATGTCCTACTGTTGAGAGCTAAGTGTGTGAACACGATTTGGTAAAGGTAGGGGTGAGAGGCCATGTAGGAGTACATGGTGGGTTGTCTCATTGAAGCCATCCTTAGGAACGGAGTTCTGTGTTTGTGATCCATGAACAGCTACTACCACTCATTGGAATGCTTAAGTGCCCCTCTCGACTTATTAATCAACTCGATATCTGTCCAGGAGTTGCAACTAGTTTCTGGTGTTTGTAGGTAGTGTTAGTAGTCTACCAAGTGGCACCCGGTACAGGTGGGCTTGGGACAGACTAGGCACCGTGGCACGGTGTACCAAGTGGCACCCGGATGGTGGGCTTGGGAACCCTGCACACATCGTTTGGGGCCGTGAGCGACACCCCGGCCGGATTTCCTTGCGGATGGAACCCGAATAGGCGATAAACCTGGACGAGAGACTTGTTGGTTAGTCAGGTCGTGGCCGACTCCCTCGCCCGGCTTCCGCTTGAAGGTTGCCGAGGTACATAACGTGTACAGGGCTATAAGTGGCGAGAGCATGTGTGAAGAAGTACACCCCTGCAGGGTTATCATTATCTATTCGAATAGCCGGATTCCTCGGATATGGAAACTTGGACCCCTCGCATAGTTCATAGACAAGTGAAAGTGGATACTCTAAAATGCGCAAGATAAGCGTGAGTGCTATGGATGGCCTTCTCGTAGGGAGACAGAAGCGGATCCATAGTGGAGTATTGATATGGTGAATATGTGGACTCGTGTGCGCCACCTCAAAAGAGTTACTTGCAGTCGTAGTTTAGGTTAGCCACTGATGTCAAAGCTGGCTTGCTGCAGTTAAACTCCACCACCCCTTTATTGATACCGATACATACATAGATAGTTCTGATGTAAGTCTTGCTGGGTACATTTGTACTCACGTTTGCCTATTTATGTTTTGCAGAGAGACTCCAGTCTCGCTAGTAGTTCCACGTGGACTTCAACGTTTAGCTGGTTACCTCAGCTACGATCTTGTACCCTTGGGAGGGTCTTGTAGATAGTCAGGCTTCTGAGCCTTCTTCATTTGTAGTTGTCTGTACTCAGACAAGTTAAGCTTCCGCATGTGCCTGTTGCTTGTATGCTCTGATTGTTGGGTCATGAGACCCATGTTTGTAATATCTCGCTCCTCGGAGCCTAATGAATAAATACTTGAGTCGTAGAGTCTTGTTGTGATGCCATGTTGTATGTACTCATATCGGGCATATTGTGTGTATGATTGAAATGCTTGGTATGAGTGGGATCTGACAATCTAGTTGTTTATCCTTGGCAGCCTATCATATGGGGAAATGTAGTCTAGTGCTTTCTGAGCGATAGTAGTCCGCTACAGCCCGGTTCACCGGAGTCCTGCTAGCCCAGCACTACTGCTCAGGATACTTGACTGGCCGGCATGTGTTTCACTTCGTTCTTGTGTCTGTCCCTTCGGGGAAATGTCACGCGGTGACATCCAGAGTCCTGCCTAGCCTGCTACAGCCCGGGTTACCGGAGTCCTGTTAGCCCAGTGCTACAGCCCGGATTCACACGTTTTTGACCGACATGCTCGAGGTTGATTCATGTATGCATGTCCCCATGGGTTAGTGCCGCTTTGGGTTCACGACTAGCCATGTCGGCCCGGGTTCTCTGTCATATGGATGCTAGCGACACTATCATATACGTGAGCCAAAAGGCGCAAACGGTCTCGGGCCAGGTAAGGTGGCACCCGTGGGAATACCGTGCGTGAGGCTGCAAAGTGATATGATGTGTTACATGCTAGATCTATGTGGCTTAGGATCGGGGTCCTGACACTTGATCTGGCTGAACCGTTCCTGTTGCGTTACCTAATCGAAAACAGTTCATCGGAGTGAACCACATGTCATATATCGCACACACCTTGATCTGGCTGACCCTGTCTCTTGTGTTGCCTAATCACAAACAGTTCATCCCAATGAACTATATGTCGTATATCGCACACACACCTTCATTCGGCTGTCTGTTTCTGTTGTTTCGCCTCATCACAAACTGTTTATCCGTGCACACGCGCAACTAAAATCTGAATCGTATTCGTTGTATTCACCATCGCAAATGTTTTGCATCTTTTTGACAGTTTTTTTACACCTCCGTTTGCGATTAATGCATCGCGCACAGTTTCGTCGAAGGGTCTCTGATTGTAGTGTCGTGTTAGTAGCATCTTGCAGTAGTGTCAGTGCGGTAGCAGCGGCAACAGATTTGGCTGTGGGGAGCTATGGGAAGGAGGCGGTTGGGCGGCGAGGGGTGGATTGGCATTTTTGGGCAGCAACCTTTGTGCCACATATATGCAGCCAGTTGTTTTGGGCTACCCAAAAACGTTTTTGACCATGTTGGAGTTTTTGGGCAGCTATTGGAGAGGTTTTATGGCCTCCAAAAGCCCAAAAAGGCGGTGTTGCCCTTTTGTTGGAGATGCTCTTATGAGCATGATTACTATATCCAGTTTTGTATGCCATGCATGGTTTTAGGTCGTCCATTTGACTACCAAAACATGTCTTACACGTCATTAAAAATATATCCTTAGATTTGTTGTCGAATGAAGCTTTAAAGTAATTTTTATGTTTTTATAGGAACATTCAACATGAAGGTGAATGTGTAGATCAGCATTGCATTGTATGCACTTTTTTCCCTAAACAAAAAGGTACACTGAAACATTATTAGTTTAAAAATGATGACCCATACAATGGTCTAGAGGGAGAAATTCATAGAGAAATGGAGTGTGCACACACGAAAGCCCACATAAAACAGGAAAAAGCACCATTTCATAAATAAATCCCAAAAAAGACATAAAGCATAGGGGAAACCTCATTGTACCCTCTCCTAAATTCAGGCGTACAGACGCTCCCCCTCCCCCCATTACTTATTCACCAATGACACATCCATCTATTTTCCATTTAGCCCACGCTTTAAATGTTGCAAGAAAACCCAACCTCGTCCTCGTCGTATCTCAGATCTCGTCCTCACCACATCACACCATACCACTCTCATTGCCGCCGCAGCCAGATCTAGAGCAACTGCAAAAGCGGCGATTGTGGGCGCGACATCGCCCCCGGTCATGGTGAACTCGGCGGAGCCGCCGCCTGCGACTTTCCCATCGGATCTCACCAAGGAAGGTGGTCCTAGGGAGGTGGGCGGCGGGGCTGCGGAGGAAGATCCAACACCGTCGAGTGCCCAACGAGGGAGGCTGATGTCGCTACCATCAATGCTCAAGCCCTGGGGTAGCCAACGGCGGCTGCGGTGCGTTCCCATCAACCGTCATCGCGAAACCATCGCCCCGGACACGGGATCCTCCTCGAATCAGCAATATGAGGTCAGCGAGAGGCTACAGCTTCGCCTTGGCAAGGTGGCAGAGGCATCGGGCACCAGCAACCCCGCAGTCGACAAGTACCCTGAGGTCACCGAGGTGGTTTCTCCACAGCTGTTGAATGCCCGCCCTGGCCGCCAGCGTCGCCTTGCTATGCCATCCCTCGCGTCCATGACCACGGCGAGTGCGTCACCGCAGACATTCAAGCGCGAGCGGCGGTCGGTCCGCGCAGATGCGCTAAAGAGGCCGCAATTCTCCATATCACTCTCCGCAGAGGAGATTGAGGAAGACATCTACGGCCTCACCGGCGCACTCCCGCGTAACCGCCCTCACGGTCGGCCCCGCAAAGTGCAAAAGCAGATCGATGTGAGTTCTTGTGCCTCCTCTGCTCCCTCCCCCGACCCCCTTACATTCCAACCCCTGTCGCTCCTCCCTAGGGACGCGTTTTTAATTCCATAAATGCTCATGTCCCCAGCTGCTATTTCCCGGCGCGCGGTTATCGTAGATCAACATGGAGTCCTACCGGGTGCCGGACAATCGCTGACGCTGTCAACTCAACAAGCGCCTCCACCCAACAGTAAGCAAGCAAAGTGAATTCGCAGATCACAGTTCACATTCAATTCGGTGCTACCACTGTTAGGTACATAATCCATCGATTAATTGTTCAGATAGAGTCAGAGTTGGTATGTATGGATCCCACCAGGAAACTAGTTGTAAGCAGCAAGTGATGACTTGTTAGTGATTTCTAATTTTGAGTTGTACTCTATGATATTCATTTCTGTAATAGCACTAGTGGTGCTTTGTTACTATGGTATCATCAGCAATTGGAAGGACGTAATGTGGTGTACTAGTAATTGCATTGCTCTTGATACTCGAGTTAGTATGTTCGTTGATGCTAGTACATTCGTTCACATACATCCCTATTGCAATCTCAATGCTAGTACCAGCTTTAGTGCATACAATTTCTTGCTATTTTTTCTCTAGAAGATGTTTTTGCTAGCTAACTGTTGTGGCGAGTGCCAGTAGTGTTTGGCTGCGTTGTAGCTGGTTGACATGTGGGCCCGGGACCAAAAGGTTTCGAAAACCCTGGCACCGCGTGGCCTTGCCAGTGGGTGCTGCATAGTTCGTCACTTGTTTCCTGATTCCTCATGGGGTTGGCGTGTCTAGGAGGCCGGAGTGAGGTAGTTGAATGACAGACATGTATCCAAACCCTTGGTGGTCCCTATCATCGTCCTGGAGCATCCGAGGGTTCCATGACGCCGCACGGTTCATACGCTTTCTAGGTGTGAGTGGGGCTGGTGGATGGGCACACTTCATGCACATGTTTAATTTTTTGTTGGCAGTGGCTAGGAAACGGTTACTGCTGAGCCGCTTATTTGTTAGCATATATTAAACGAATTTGGTTCATATCAATGGGAAAAACACCATACCGTGAAATTCTCCTTCTGTTCTTAAAGATAAGTCATTTTAGATATTCCAATATAGACTACATACGGAGCAAAATGAGTGAATCTAAACTCTAAAATAGGTCTATATACATCCATATGTAGTTTATACCGAAATCACTAAAAAGACTTATATTTATAAACGAAGGGAGTAATTGTTCGATTGATTCCTTATTCCATCAATGATCACGGCCCTTTGCTCTCCTAGTTGTCCGATTTTGTAACGGATTGCCGAGATCGGTAGATCGTACCGATAACCCTAACAGTGCATCTACCTTACGGGACACAACATTGACATGCATGCATATGTAGCTAAAACAAGCTTAAGCTACTCTTTATATTGTTTGGGGGTTATTTATGTGATTGATCCTTATGGTTTCCTTCCCTTTAAACACCATTTGGATCAAAGGAATGGTGCCACCAAAATTCGTTGGATTAGCCTCCTATATTTTAGTTCCATGTGAATTTGAATATTTGCTCGAATCTATTTTTAACCCTCATCAACATGAGATCAAGGCCGGTTTTTTCTTTGTTCTACCAGAGCCACTATTCCTACAATTTTCATGTCTTTTGTGACAGTGCTATGTTTTGCACTTCCAAACCTATCAGATTCATTTGTTATTCATATTCCTAATACCTTTGATTCATCTTAAGTCATTTATTGTCTATTTGAAATTCTGTATTTCATAATAAATTTCCATGCAACTCGGCCCGAAAGATTCGTAGCATATCTCCAACCCAAAATAGGCGGCATAAATTTCAAACAATTTACCCAAGGCTCACAAATGAATCAAACTTCTCATCTTGCCCCTCTAAACCATGGTAGAGAGTAATTATATGCAATCTATGTGAGGAGGCCATTAATGATCTACTCCCTCCGTTCCGAATTATTTGTCACAGGTATGGATGTATCTAGATGTATTTTAGTTCTAGATACATCCATTTCTGCGACGAGTAATTTGGAACGAAGGGAGTAGCTTTTACATCCGATGCGTTATCTCTCCTCGCATCTCCCACTGTTCCCTATCTCAGCCATCAATGGTCTGCTTTTCCTCAAATTTGGCAAGATTTCACGGCCGCAACTAAGACCTAGTGGGGGCATCTCAATCCAAAATCGGTCTTTCTGCTGCCCACAATCTTCATAAAAAAATGTGCCAAATATTGAGGGGTGGTGGGAATATAAGTTATTGATGTGATCCCCTACTCATTTGGAAGATGAAATCTAAGGCATGTTCAGACAGCCCAAACTTGTGCACGAATCCACCATATGCCGGTATGCTACACCTGAGGTGGCCCATCGGATGGCAAGCTGGATGTTGGGCTGGCCCTAGGGGCCAGCAGGCCGTGACAATTCAGAAGGCCTTCGACTAACGCAAGGAGCCCTCTCCAAGAAAGTCCAGTACCTTGGCAGGCAGGCCAAGGACTCCTCCACCAAGCATGGCTTTAGGTCGATAGGATTCTTGTAACCCTAGGCCTCGTCCCCCTTTATAAGGCGAAGATAGTGGATAGGTCAGGGAAGTCAATATTTTGGTAGATAGTACCTCCATCTGGGTTTATTAGCCTCCCTTGTATTTTGGATCCAACTTTGACTTTCTATTTGACTAAAAATACAAATTATATTTTATAAAAAGTATATTGTTAGATTTGTATTTGAAAGAGATTTTTTGTGGTATATTTTTGTGATATATTCATGGTCAAACTTTGACCCGAAATAAAAGGGAGACTAATAAACACGGACAGAGAGAGTACAATGGTCACTTGCTTGCGCCAATCCATGGATGAAGGTGAGTTTGACTACATGGGGTGCAAAAGAACTCCCTCCAAGGAAATTGGCAAAATAACCCTGTAACTCCCCCCCCCCCCCACCCCCACCACAGCAAACAAAAGGGGGTGACGGCAGGTTTGACAAAGGTGGAGCATACGACATAACCTTGTGCATTTTACTAATATATTGACGAAATGTTGAATGTCTTTTACTAATGGTCGAATGAGAGTGAATGTGAAAATAGGCATTTCTAGTGGTTTTGTCCCGCTTGCAAAAATAACCGGCATACTGCTTGTCCTATGTCTATAAACATTTTCTTCCAGGATCCAATGCAAGAGATGCACACTGAACTCACTCAATGTTAACCCCTCCAGATTTCAGTACAAAAAAGCAAAGCGAATCATGACGGGATTCAGAGAAATATTAGAAAAATCGACGGGATTCATGTACCATTTTACAGGACGCGTTGGCTTTTGCATTATAAATTTATAACCATCGTCACCCACTGTAGCTGGGATAGCTGCAGCGGCCATTCCGACCTGGTGTTGTAGCCTCCAAGCAAAGATACTGTCAGAAGGGAGAGAGAGGATTGGTGAAATAGTTCGTTGTATTGGTATATATATAGCCGGTCTATTCTCATAACATTATGAGAATAATATTCTCATAACACTTCCGAACTGCATTGGAATACTGCATTGGAAAGCTATGCGCACTGCACCACACAGACCAGCGAACTTCATGTTTGAAAAAACTGTACGTGTGGTTTTTTCGGTACCTTTTTGCTCTAGTTTTTTAACCGTTTATCGGAATTATGCGTGTAATATACCGTTGAAAAACTATGGAGTAGACGCAATTTCGCCATGTTGAACACTTTTCAAAATTCATCATAGTTTAAGAGCAGTTTCGAAAATCGTGCGGCTCACAACGAATGGCAGCGAGCGTTTTTTTGCTTTTTTTCTAAACCGCTCGTCGGAATGAAACATATGATACACCGTTGGAAAGATATCGTCGACGCGCATCTTTTTCATATCTATTATTTTTTCTAATTCGCTACGGTTTAAGAGCAGTTTTGAATTTACTAAATCGCGGAATTGTGTTTTTCGAATTTTTTCAAATTTTCGGTATAGTTTTCACTCCAGTTTTCTAACCGTTTGTCGAAACAAGGCGTGTAATATACCGTTGGAAAGCTACGAACGAGGCGCAACTTCCATATGTTGAAATGTTTTTGAGATTCCTTACGGTTTTTAGTTAAATTTGAAAATCGTGCGTCTGACTACGAAGGGCAGCGGCCGTTTTTTCGTGAAATTTTTACAAAACGTTGGTCGAAATGATCCAACTGATACACCGTTGGAAAGATATCGTCGAGACGCTACTTTTTCATATAGAACACTCCCTCTAATTCATTACGGTTTAAGAGCAGTTTTGAAATTACAAAAACGCAGAAACTCTGTGTTTCGCGACAACAAAATCGACGCCTGCACTGCATCGGACAGAAAGCGCACTGCTTCAAACTGAAGAACACACTGCATCAGACAATGAAGTGAACTTCATGATTTCTCTTGTTGGACGTAGATTTTTCTTAGAGGAGTTTTGTTTACTTTTTTCCAACTTTTTTTTCGAAGGAAAGTGGACCGGAACACTCCCGAAAGTGAAGCGGAACACTACCAAAAGTGAACCTCATGATTTGTTGTTTCTCTTTTTTCGTACTAATTAATTTTTTACGCGCGTTGAGAAGTGTTGAGAAATCATGAAGTGAACCACATCCGAGGACCAAACGCACTGCAAACGTTAATGTAGTCGACTGAATTTTCAGACAGACGACACACTTCATACAGAGGGGTAATGAGCTGCCACACAAAATGACCGATGGGGGGTAATGAGCTGCCACACAAAATGACCGATGGGGGTGTACTACACACATACACACATCGCATTGCAAGCATATACAAAAGGAACTGCATGTGCATAATACTTGTGGATTGTTATCTCATCGGCATTAGGTTCAATTTCTTATCCCTGGGAATTTGGAAAACAAAAAGAACTGGACCAATCGGCAACAAAAAGAACGGCATTACACAGCTGAACGAACTTCTCAAATACAAACAAAGGACTTCACAATACACACAAACGGCATCTATCTTACAATTTGTTACATTTTTCTCACATATCCAAGAACAAAGTGAAACTTAAAAAAATCCAGGCGCACTGTAGCACCATGGCAACGGAACCCTGTCAAGAAGTGGGGAGAACTGCAATTCAGAAGAAAATATTCATGATGGCGACCCTAGGCTCGATGTGGAGAACTGACTAGCAACTAGGGAGTAATCAGCACCACTATTGCTACACGGAATAGCAACAAGAAAATATTCAGAAGAAAATTTGGGCAAGCTAGGCCATGAATGGGAAGAACATAAGAAATTGACCAGCGGAAGCAGCCATTGCGGTGGCTGTGCTAGGCTTGATGACCTCTTCCATGCCACTGATGTGTCGTCATGGTAGTCTTTGAACTGTGCAACAGGATCTGCAGTGCTTCTTCCATGCCACTTATCTGAAGAAACAACACCGACACTTCACACACTGCAACTGACCAAGAATAGAGACAGAGCACAAGGGAACAAGTGGCAAGCCATCACACACCTCTCATGCATCCAGCCCAATGAATCGCTCCACCAGCATGTAGGAACTGTAGGACACACGAACGCCATCTTCACGAAGTTGGGACTGCACTAAAAAAGAAGCACATTGTACTTGAACATAACCAAAATAAAAAAATAGAGAACTGCACAAAATCAGTTTTTGGGGAAGATGATGCACGAACTGCATTTATGTTCCTTTTGGTCCCATCCGGGTGTGCAGTGCACTAGCTTTCTTATTTTCTTTTGTTGGTCCTTCCTTGTTTCCACAAAAATAACAAAACTGAACAACAGCAGACTGCTGTGCACTTTGAGTTCTTTTGACTGTTGGCGGGCGACTCAGGAAAAATAAGCAAACTAAATAGTGAACTCCAGCGGCAAATGAACTGCAGCATACCGCCTCACCCATGGTGCTTAACTGCTAACGATGGCATGGTCAACGACCCATGGTGGAGCTATTGGAGCTGCTCACCGGCCATCAAGGTGCAGGCATAGAGAGAGAAGAGGGGATGTGAAGGTCGTGGTCATCAAGATGGGGGACCAACACAGCGACTTGGGGGCTGTAGCCATCATGGATCTCGCAGGGACTAGCTACTAGGAGAGGAGGAAGTGGCGCACTAGTAGGGGGAAATGTCGGCCGCCCCAAGATCCGGTGGGGCAATGGTTGTTTGGCGGCCATCGGCATCTCCATAGGAGCCGCTGGTCGGAGCTGGCCTAGGGATGGGTGGCGTAGCCGGGGGCCTGGGGATGGGTCACAAAGTGGAGGATTTGGAGGCATGAACTTGATCGATGTTGCTCGCGAGGGTGCCCGCACGCCTGGGCAGGGGTCGAGCTACACGCCGGGGTGAGGTGCACTGCACACCATAGTTGCCCGCACTGCCTGTTGTACAGTTCAGAGGAGGGTAGAGGGGAGTCCGATGGGGGGGAGCCAGGGGTGCGGCGCCGGCAGTGGCGGCCCGGATCCACCCGCGGTGTAGAGCGGAGGTGGTGGCGGCGAGGGTCGGGATCCGGGGGTGGTTGGTCCGCGCCGGAGGAGGGGGCGCCCAGGCCTCGCCGGGGAGGAGGAAGAGACCCGGCTGCTCTCCTCCCTCGGGCCTGGCTGGATCGAGCGTCGCCATGGAGAGATGAATCTGATGGTGTGGGGAGGGGAGGTAGCAGGGATGACACGGCGGCGGGAGCTGTTGGGGAGGAGGCCTGAGCCCTCTCCCGAGCGCGGGATCCGATGCTTCTCGTCGGCGCACGTCGTATCCAACGGCGGGGGCGCCACTGTGGAGGACTGCGATGGGCGGATCCGGTGGCTGGCCTGCGCGGGGGCAGGTGGGGCGGGGAGGGTAGGTGGTTCGAGGTGGTGCGGCGGCGTAGGGGGGTGGAGGTGGCGCGGAGGTGCAAGGAAGGGAGGTGGCGTGGCGGTGGGAGGTTGCCGGCCTAGGGACGCGACGGCGGGTTGGTGGATCGGGGGGCTAGGGCGTGGGAGGAAGAAGGTGGAGGGGATCGGGGGAGGAGTGGGTGGAGGTGGGGTGGGTTTCTTTTTTTGTGTGGGTTAGTCAGGGTGTTATCAGAATAAGGTCTTAAGGGGTGTTATGAGAATAGACCCACCCTATATATATACATATATATATATATGCCAACAAGGCTTAAGCAATACAATAAACTATTCCACCAATTCTCTCTTTCCTTTATGACATGGTATCAGCCTAACCCATCCAACCCTAGCCGCCGCCCACTGCTTCCGCCCTGCGCGCCGCCCCCGGGGCGGTCGGCCTCCATGACCGCCGTCGGGGCCCGCGCCGCTCGTACCTAGGGTTCGTCCGCCGGTCGTGTTGACCGACTTCCCTAGAGAGTCTTTTTCCGCCCTTGCTCCAGATTTTTTCGCTCTCTCGCTGGTCATTTTGATCGGCGTTTTTCTTTTTGGTTTTTCGATTTAAGCTTGATCGGTTTGCATCATCCGCCGCCGCCGTCGACCACCGTGCGCCTCCACTCCGACACCGGTGCAACTGGCCGACCTCTTCACCGACCCGGCGGCCTCGCGCGACAGGCTGCCCCTAACGTCCGTCTCGTCCGTGCGTCTGCCACCCCGTCGCCCCGACCCGGCGGTCTCGCGTGATAGGCAACCCCTCACGGCCGTCGTCCGCGGGTCGGCCCGCTCGTCGACCTACGCCAGTCGTCACCGCCCTATCCTCGAGTTCAGCGCACCCCTCCACTGATCGAGCAACGGGCTGCCGCTGTGTCGCCCCATCGGACCGCAGCGCCGCCGCCCCATGGTTCTCCCCGTGGCTGCACTAATCCCCGTTGCCGCTGCGTCGCCCCTTTGGGTCGTAGCGCCGTGGCACGAGGTCCCCGCCGCCGTCCTGAGGCCATTCCCGTGGTTGCACCACCTCGCGCGCTGCTGCTGCGTCGACCCTTCGGGCCGTAGTGCCGTGGCCCGCGATCAACCACCGCACCGAGGCCATCCGTTCCAAGTCGTCCCTGAGGCTGCACCGACCCTCGCGCTGCCGCCGCGTCGCCCCGTCGGGCCATAGCGAGCGTGGCACGCGATCCCTGCAACCGCCCTGAGGTCTTCCCCTCTGTTGCCCCGACATGCCCGCCGCCGTTGTGTCACCCCTTCGGGCTGTAATGCTACGGCCCGCGGTCCACCGCCGTCCACGCACGTTGATTTCCACGTGATATGCACCATGCCGCCTCCCTTGGCACGGGAACATCACCGTCCACGCTGGTCTTCGTCACGCTGTCGGGTTCATTATCGCCTACTTCGAGCACCGCCGTCGTTGCTCTTCTTCCGCGGCTCCACGGCGACTACTTCCACACTGGCGACCCCCAACTCGACACCGACCATGGCGTTCTTCGCACGGCTACCTCGACTATGGCTACACCACCTACGCTCTCGGCTACCTCAACAAACGGCACAAAGGGCTACTGCCTTGCTTGAGCAACTTCGTCAGTCTCCACTCCAGCCACGCCTTCCGCGATGCATCGACCATTTGACTGTGGGGGGGTGTCCATCGGCTTACCTTTGGATTCTTCTCCAGTCTCACCGTCTACGTCGCTACCGTTGTGACTGCAGGGATGTTGAGTATATTGATTATTAGGAAAGACGAGATAGACTAGAATTTATTTTGGCTTGTTTTGTACTTCAAGTTGATCATTGTACTCATATATATATATATATATATATATATATATATATATATATATATAGGGTGGGTCTATTCTCATAACACCCCTTAAGACCTTATTCTCATAACACTTCTAGCTTATTCTGATAACACCCTGACTAACCCACACAAAAAAAGAAACCCACCCCACCTCCACCCACTCCTCCCCCGATCCCCTCCACCTTCTTCCTCCCACGCCCCAGCCCCCCGATCCACCAACCCGCCGTCGCGTCCCTAGGCTGGCAACCTCCCACCGCCACGCCACCTCCCTCCCTTGCACCTCTGCGCCACCTCCACCCCCCTACGCCGCCGCACCACCTCGAACCACCTACCCTCCCCGCCCCACCTGCCCCCGCGCAGGCCAGCCACCGGATCCGCCCATCGCAGTCCTCCACAGTGGTGCCCCCGCCGTTGGATACGACGCGCGCCGATGAGAAGCATCGGATCCCGCGCTCAGGAGAGGGCTCAGGCCTCCTCCCCAACAGCTCCCGCCGCCGTGTCATCCCTGCTACCTCCCCTCCCGACACCATCAGATTCATCTCTCCATGGCGACGCTCGATCCAGCCAGGCCCGAGGGAGGAGAGCAGCCGGGTCTCTTCCTCCTTCCCGGCGAGGCCTGGGCGCCCCCCTCCTCCGGCGCGGACCAACCACCCCCGGATCCCGACCCTTGCCGCCACCACCTCCGCTCTACACCGCGGGTGGATCCGGCCGCCACTGCCGGCGCCGCACCCCTAGCTCCCCCCCATCGGACTCCCCTCTACCCTCCTCTGAACTGTACAACAGGCAGTGCGGGCAACTATGGTGCGCAGTGCACCTCACCCCGGCGTGTAGCTCGACCCCTGCCCAAGCGTGCGGGCACCCTCACGAGCAACATCGGTCAAGTTCATGCCTCCAAATCCTCCACTTTGTGACCCATCCCCATCCCCAGGCCCCCGGCTACGCCACCCATCCCTAGGCCAGCTCCGACCAGCGGCTCCTATGGAGATGCCGATGGCCGCCAAACAACCATTGCCCCACCGGATCTTGGGGCGGCCGACGTTTCCCCCTACTAGTGCGCCACTTCCTCCTCTCCTAGTAGCTAGTCCCTGCGAGATCCATGATGGCTATAGCCCCCAAGTCGCTGTGTTGGTCCCCCATCCTGATGACCACGACCTTCACATCCCCTCTTCTCTCTGTGTGCCTGCACCTTGATGGCCGGTGAGCAGCTCCATTAGCTCCACCGTGGGTCGTTGACCATGCCATCATAAGTAGTTAAGCACCATGGGTGAGGCGCTATGCTGCAGTTCATTTGCCGCTGGAGTTCACTATTTAGTTTGCTTATTTTTCCTGAGTCGCCCACCAACAGTCAAAAGAACTCAAAGTGCACTGCAGTCTGCTGTTGTTCAGTTTTGTTATTTTTGTGGAAACAAGGAAGGACCAACAAAAGAAAATAAGAAAGCTAGTGCACTGCACACCCGGATGAGACTAAAAGGAACATAAATGCAGTTCGTGCATCATCTTCCCCAAAAACTGATTTTGTGCAGTTCTCTATTTTTTATTTTGGCTATGTTCAAGTACAATGTGCTTCTTTTTTAGTGCAGTCCCAACTTCGTGAAGATGGCGTTCGTGTGTCCTACAGTTCCTACATGCTGGTGGAGCGATTCATTGGGCTGGATGCATGAGAGGTGTGTGATGGCTTGCCACTTGTTCCCTTGTGCTCTGTCTCTATTCTTGGTCAGTTGCAGTGTGTGAAGTGTCAGTGTTGTTTCTTCAAATAAGTGGCATGGAAGAAGCACTAGAGATCATGTTGCATAGTTCAAAGACTACCATGACGGCACATCAGTGGCATGGAAGAGGTCATCAAGCCTAGCACAGCCACCGCGATGGCTGCTTCCGCTGGTCAATTTCTTATGTTCTTCCCATTCATGGCCTAGCTTGCCCAAATTTTCTTCTGAATATTTTCTTGTTGCTATTCTGTGTAGCAATAGTGGTGGTGATTACTCCCTAGTTGCTAGTCAGTTCTCCACATCAAGCCTAGGGTCGCCATCCTGAATATTTTCTTCTGAATTGCAGTTCTGCCCACTTCTTGACAGGGTTCCGTTGCCATGGTGCTACAGTGCGCCTGGATTTTTTTAAGTTTCACTTTGTTCTTGGATATGTGAGAAAAATGTAACAAATTGTAAAATAGATGCCGTTTGTGTGTATTGTGAAGTCCTTTGTTTGTATTTGAGAAGTTCGTTCAGCTATGTAATGCCGTTCTTTTTGTTGCCGATTGGTCCAGTTCTTTTTGTTTTCCAAATTCCCAGGGATAAGAAATTGAACCTAATGCCGATGAGATAACAATCCACAAGTATCATGCGCATGCAGTTCCTTTTGTATATGCTTGCAATGCGATGTGTGTATGTGTGCAGTACACCCCCATCGGTCATTTTGTGTGGCAGCTCATTACCCCCCATCGGTCATTTTGTGTGGCAGCTCATTACCCCTCTGTATGAAGTGTGTCGTCTGTCTGAAAATTCAGTCGACTACATTAACGTTTGCAGTGCGTTTGGTCCTCGGATGTGGTTCACTTCATGATTTCTCAACACTTCTCAACGCGCGTAAAAAATTAATTAGTACAAAAAAAAGACAAATAGCAAATCATGAGGTTCACTTTTGGTAGTGTTTCGCTTCACTTTCGGGAGTGTTGCGGTCCACTTTCCTTCGAAAAAAAAGTTGGAAAAAAGTAAACAAAACTCCTTTGAGAAAAATCTACGTCCAACAAGAGAAATCATGAAGTTCACTTCATTGTCTGATGCAGTGCGTTCTTCAGTTTGAAGCAGTGCGCTTTCTGTCCGATGCAGTGCAGGCGTCGATTTTGTTGTCGCGAAAAACAGAGTTTCCGCGTTTTTGTAATTTCAAAACTGCTCTTAAACCGTAATGAATTAGAGGTAGTGTTCTATATGAAAAAGTAGCGTCTCGACGATATCTTTCCAACGGTGTATCAGCTGGATCATTTCGACCAACGTTTTTTAAAAATTTCACGAAAAAACGGCCGCTGCCCTTCGTAGTCAGACACACGATTTTCAAATTTAACTAAAAACCGTAAGGAATCTCAAAAACATTTCAACATATGGAAGTTGCGCCTCGTTCGTAGCTTTCCAACGGTATATTACTCGCCTTGTTTCGACAAACGGTTAGAAAACTGGAGTGAAAACAGTACCGAAAATTTGAAAAAATTCGAAAAACACATTTCCGCGATTTAGTAAATTCAAAACTGCTCTTAAACCGTAGCGAATTAGAAAAAATAATAGATATGAAAAAGATGCGCGCCGACGATATCTTTCCAACGGTGTATCATATGTTTCGTTCCGACGAGCAGTTTAGAAAAAAAGCAAAAAAACGCTCACTGACATTCGTTGTGAGTCGCACGATTTTCGAAACTGCTCTTAAACTATGATGAATTTTGAAAAGTGTTCAACATGGCGAAATTGCGTCTACTCCATAGTTTTTCAACGGTATATTACACGCATAATTCCGATAAACGGTTAAAAACTAGAGCAAAAAAGGTACGGAAAAAACCACACGTACAGTTTTTTCAAACATGAAGTTCGGTGGTCTCTGTGGTGCAGTGCGCATAGCTTTCCAATGCAGTATGTATGTATGTATGTATAATGATCAATTTGAAATATAAGACAAGTCAGAAAAAATCCTAATCTATCTCATCTTTCTTAATAATCAATATATTCAACGTGTACAAATCTTTCGAGAAACTGGAGGCTTCAAGATTAAATCCCAGCTAGGAGCCCGCTCTACCTCTCTGGTTCGTCCGCTCGGCTATGGCCGGACGTCTGCTCGGCGCGGCGATGTGGGGCGCGGCGGCGTGGCTTCCGCCTAGATCTGCGGGTTCAGTGGCGGGGGATTGCGGCCATGGGCGTGCTGGCGCGGGGCGTCCTCAACCTGGGTGCGCGCGGCCCTGGGCGCGTGGCGCGGTCGCCGGAGTGGCGTCGGGCGTGGCATGGAGTGGCATGGAGTGCGGGTGCGGGCGGCCACGGGCGCGCGTCAGGTCGGGAGAGCTGCGGGGTGAGGTGGTTCTGGAGCGGCAGGAGCGCCGGCTCCAGATTTGGCAGTGCTCAGAGTTTGCCGAGGCCCCCATCCCCGATCTGGCAATCTTCAAGGCGGTCGGTCGTGGGATGGTGCTCGGTGGCTTGGTTGGCGCTGCCGGCAGTGATGGTGGATGCGTCGCTTGCTTCTGGCTCGGGTTAAGCTGGTCGTGATGGCAGACGGCCCGGGCGGCGATCTCAGGCCGGATCTGACCTGCAGTGCTCCGAATCGGGTCCTGTGCGATGGTGCTCTGGGAGAAATCCCTGCTCACCCATTGTGTGAGCCGACCACGATGGCGCCACCCCGGCGTCGTATACCTTCCTAGAGGCGTGGTCTCCGAGCTCTTTCGCATGGATCTGTGGCGTGGTTCAGGCTGTCTTGCTATAGGGATGTGCTCAAACACCGGGTGAGAACCTTGCATCGACTTTGTCGATGTCGGCGACAGCGGCGTCTATGGACGTCGTCTTCCTCGCGGGAGGTGCCGCTGTGGAGCTCCAGCACCTATGGTACTTTGCTTTGTGGTCTCCGGGTGAAAACCTAAGATCCGGCTCGCCGGATCGGATGATGGTGTTGTGTCTTCGACAGCACTACCTCCTTGGAGGCGTCATCTTGGAGACCCAAACGACGGCTCCTGTTGCTGTGCGTGGTTGATGGTGGTGCGGCCAGCTTGGGGCCGATGGTGGTGTCCTCTTCTTCATGTGTTTCTCTTCGACTGTCCTTCGTGTGGTCTCCGTCCTGTTGTTGTGCATGCTCAAGACCCTCCCATGGTTGTCGTTGTGCTGCGGCGAGCTTCGGGCTCTTGGTGTTGTCTTGGTTCACCTTTGCTCAATGACGGCGCAATGATGCCTCCCCAACCTGCTAATCGTTTCGACCGCCCGTGGCGGATCTCTCAGTCAAGGTTCGTGTTAAGGTTTGGCACTCGTTGATTATGGTTGATCCTCTGTTGTGCCGTGGGGCTCGGTACGCACGCCGGTGCGGTGCGTTAGGTTGTTTGTAGAGTCTTGGTATTGTGATCCCTGGACAAACCCCCACATCTACTTGTGTCTCTCGTGGTGTTGGTCTTTTGCCTGCTAGCTAGGTCATGCCCTCTCCTAGATGGCAATTTTTTTTCTCATCTTCTGTAACCTTGTTACCTGTATGGTTTTCAGCCCGGTTTTCCTCATAAACGGGGTCAACTTGTTTAGGTTTTTGATCCGGTTTCCCTTATAAACTGGATCAGCCAAAGCTTAAGGGGTGACTCTTAGCTTTGACAGCTTTTTGAGCAATATATTCAGGTGGGGATCCTCCCCCCCCCCCCCCCCCCCCCCCCCCTTGACCGTTCAAAAAAATCCCAGCTTGGAGCAGATCCATCTGGACTTGAACTACGACCCCCTGACTCCCTGATCAAAGAAGTTGAAATTCATTGCTAACTTGTAGGCACCTCGGACAGAAGAAAACACCAGATTTTTTACCAGGTGACAGGCGAGGAAGTCAGGTTGCGCCGCCAAACTCCCATCAGAAGCCACCGGCACCAGCCCGTTTAGCCATGTCAATAGGGCTTAGGACTATAATCTGCACGTCCCTAAAATTTCAAAATCCCGTACCTTCCGCGCTTCGTCCTTTCGAAACACCGAGTGTTTGACGCACCAGCACATATGCCCACGCCTACACCCATCACTGAAAAGCGGGACCGGATGGTGCGCTCCTAATTCCTCCTCCACTGGGGCCGAGTGCCCGAGCGTGAGAAAAGGATCGGACCGAGGAATCACAATCTTAAGGCCAACTCCAGAACACGACTCCGTATTGTCCGGGTGCGTCCGTTTGGTGCAAAATGGAGATACCAGACGGCCTAGCGCGGGGGCGCAAACGACTTTTGTTCGTTTTTTATCCTCTTTCGACCCATTTCCGGCCCAAGTTTGATATGCCTTTAAGGTAAACGGACAGCGTGCGGACGGGCGGGATGCGCGCGTTTGTCCTCCCCTGGACCGCCCGTCGGTGGCACAAAGCACCCGCCCGACGCCCCGTTTTGCGCCATTTCCCTCCAGAACCCTCTCATGTCCCGACCTCCCCTCCACCCACCACCCTCCCGCCATGGCCGATGCCCCGCCGAATTTCGGCGGCCAGGCCATCGACCTCGCCCCGAAAGGTGAAGAAGAAGGTGGCCAAGTGTCCGAAGAAGTCGCGGTCGGAACTCATGTCGGCGGGGCTCGCAAAGCTGGACGCGGAATCGACTAAGAGGAAGAACCGGCGAGCGGCGGCCAAGGGCAAGAACGCCACCCCCATGTTCGCCGCCTAGCGCGCAGCATTGGAGGCCACGCGGCACAAGGCTGACGCCGACGAGAAGGAGGCCATCGTCAACAAAGCACACGGCCTCCTCATGCTTGGGATGTGTCATCCAACGAATTTCTCGGCAGCTCCCGTTGGCCCGGCGAGCACAGGCTCGTCGGTCGCCCGGCCTCCGCAGTGCCCCTCGCCGACGTCGTGGACCACGCCATTGTTGCCCGGTTTTTCCTCCGCCAAGGTACGAAGGCCAGACCCATTTCTCAGGGTTGTTGTACGTTGGCGTGATCGCGCCGTCCACCCCGTGCCCCTCGGCCGTCATCGACCTCAACGTCACGCTAGGGTCCGGCAGCAGCGGCCGCCCATCCGTCGAGATGCAAAGAAAGTAAGCACAGCCGCCGTCTACGGCCACCATACCGGCGCCCCGCATCTTGTTCGGCGAAATGCCAACACCAACACCAACGGGCGAGGACCCCTTCTACAGCTAGTTCATGGAGAATGTCATCTACGAGGGCCGTGGCGAGGCCTTCCAGATGGGTGAGCATGGCGATGCCTTCGATCCCGAGGAGACCCAGATGGCATGTCCAATTGTTGTTGATCGTGTAGGCATTTCAATCTTTGAAAGCATTCAAGGCTCGGCACAATGACAAGCCATTCACTCTTACGCATTGTTGGACGATCATCAACAATTTCCCAAAGTTCAAAGATCAATACTGCAAACTTCAAAGGAAGAGAGGCAAGAAGACGGCCGTGTTAGCCGGAGGTGGAGATGGTGAGGCGTTGAAGAGGCCGAGGGGCAAGACCAACTCCAAGATGGACGACAAGCGTGATGCGGCATCCTTTGCCTTGCATGAGACTTTGCATGACATAATGTCTCAAAAGGAAGTGAGGGACAAGAAAAGGCGACAAGGCAAGGAGGAGAAAATGAAGCAATACCTGGAGCTTCAAACGAAGAAGCTTGAGTTGGAGGAGGCGGCCAAGAAGAGGAAGATCGACATGGAGGAGGCGTCCCGGTAGAGGCAGCTCGACATCGAGGCCGCCGCCAATGCCGCAACCAAAGCAAAGGAGGTGGCGCTAGCGATCATGAGCGCCGACTTGAGCAAGATGAGCGAGAAGACAAGGAGCTGGTTCGAGGCCTGGCAGAATGAGATGTTCGACGCCGACGGCCTGAACTAGGTGGTATGTTCGTCCGTGGCCGTTCTTTTTGGTGGTTGGCATGGGTGTCGACCGCCGGATGTGTGCCGGCGACAAACCTATTCATTTTGGAGGCTGGCTGTGTTGCTGGCCGCTGGTTGTGTTGCCGGCGACAAAACTATTCATTTTAGAGGCTGGTTGTGTTGTCGGCCGCTCGCTGTATTGCCGGCGAGGTCGTGTAAGCTGGCTGTGTTGCCGGTGTGAACTAGGCCCGTTGGCATGAACTATGGGCCTTGGTTATTCGAATATTTGTGTTTGCAAAAGGAGGCGGACGGGATACGGCCAAAGGATGAGTCCGCGTGTTGGGCGCATGGCCACTGCATCCCAGAAAAGGCCGGACACGACCCCATTGTCCGCCCCAAACGGACAAAATCCAGGCCAAATGGACGTCTGTTTGGGATCGTGTGCTGGAGTTGGCCTAACACCCTTCACCGGTTTAGCGTTCGCATCTGTGGAGTGGACCGAGGCATTCATGCGGCACACTCCCACTTCAAATCTCTCTTTCTTTCTCGCGAGGGGAAGAGAGAGAAGAGAGAGAGGTCTGGGTCACACTCCTAGTTCAAATCATTCTTGAGAGAGAGGGGGGGTTGGGTCTTTTACGGATTTATTGTGAGCCCTTGCAAGTTCTTCAATCCAGGTCAGTTCAACCCTGAAGCATACTGCTCTTTGCTGGTCTTGTTTTGCATTGATTCGTCAGTTTTTTTCTACTCCGTCTTGAAAATGGAGGGGAATTTCTAAAACCGAGCCCGCTCCTCCTCCCTGAGAGGCGACTAGGGTTCCCCGTCCTCCCCTCCCGCTGCCGCCTTCCTAGCCCCCCGCCACCGTCCCCCCTCCGCCCCTTCCTTCCCATGTCCAGATCCGCCTCGTGCCGCCTCCCAGGGAGGTGCCTGGGGCGGAGCTCGAGCTCCTCTCATGCGGGCTCCCTCCTCCGCCCCCCTCCCCCCTCCCTGACGTCGGTGGTCGCCCCCGGAACTGGCCCGGGTGGTGTCGGCGGCGGTGGGCCTTCTTGTCCCAGCGCGCGCGTGCTCCCTTCCCGGGACAGGGAGGCGGCGGCGGTGCAAACCGGTTTGGCTGCGGTCCGGCGGCAGGCGTGGTGTCGGCGTCGCTCCTTGCCGGCGGGGTGGCGTGGTGGTGTTGGGTGGCCGGCGTCGCACCCCCAGCCTAGATCTGTGCCCAGCGGGCCCCGTCTAGGTCCTAGTGCCCCCCCTCCCCCGTGTGGTGATACGTCTCCAACGTATCTATAATTTTTTATTGTTCCATGCTATATTATATTCCGTTTTGGACATTATTGGGCTTTATTATACACTTTTATATTATTTTTAGGACTAACGTACTAACCGGAGGCCCAGCCCAGAATTGTTGTTTTTTTGCCTATTTTAGGGTTTCGCAGAAAAAGAATATCAAACGGAGTCCAAACAGGATGAAACCTTCGGGAACGTGATTTTCGGAACGAACATGCTCCACAGGACTTGGACCCTGCGTCAAGACATCAACCAGGAGGCCACGAGGTAGGGGGCGCGCCTACCCCCCCCCCAGGCGCGCCCTCCACCCTCGTGGGCCCCCTGTTGCTCCACCGACGTACTCCTTCCTCCTATGTATATCTACGTACCCCAAAACTACTAGATACGGGGCCAAAACCCTAATTCCACCACCGTAACTTTCTGTATCCACAAGATCCCATCTTGGGGCCTGTTCCGGAGCTCCGCCGGAGGGGGCATCGATCACGGAGGGCTTCTACATCAACACCATAGCCCCTCCGATGAAGTGTGAGTAGTTTACCTCAGACCTACGGGTCCATAGTTATTAGCTAGATGGCTTCTTCTCTCTTTTTGGACCTCAATACAAAGTTCTCCTCCTCTCTTGTGGAGATCTATTCGATGTAATCTTCTTTTGCGGTGTGTTTGTTGAGACCGATGAATTGTGGGTTTATGATCAAGTTTATCTATGAACAATACTTGAATCTTCTCTGAATTCTTTTATGTATGATTGGTTATCTTTGCAAGTCTCTTCGAATTATCAGTTTGGTTTGGCCTACTAGATAGATCTTTCTTGCAATGGGAGAAGTGCTTAGCTTTGGGTTCAATCTTGCGGTGTCCTTTCTCAGTGACAGTAGGGGCAGCAAGGCACGTATTGTTGGGGAACATAGTAATTTCAAAATTTTCCTACGCACACGCAAGATCATGGTGATGCATAGCAACGAGAGGGGAGAGTGTAATCTACGTACCCTCGTAGACCGACAGCGGAAGCGTTATGACAACGCGGTTGATGTAGTCGTACATCTTCACGGCCCGACCGATCAAGCACCGAAACTACGGCACCTCCGAGTTCTAGCACACGTTTAGCTCGATGATGATCCCCGGACTCCGATCCAGCAAAGTGTCGGGGAAGAGTTCCGTCAGCACGACGGCGTGGTGACGATCTTGATGTTCAACTGTCGCAGGGCTTTGCCTAAGCACCACTACAACATTATCGAGGACTATGGTGGAAGGGGGCACCGCACACGGTTAAGAGAACGATCTTAGAGATCAACTTGTGTGTCTAGAGGTGCCCCCCTGCCCCCGTATATAAAGGAGCAAGGGGGAGGAGGCCGGCCCTAGGAGGGGCGCGCCAGGGAGTAGGATTCCTACTCCTAGTTGGAGTAGGTTTCCTCCTTTCCTAGTCCAACTAGGAGAAGGGGGGAAAGGGGGGAAGAGGGGAAGGAAGGGAGAGAGGGGCCGCGCCCCAAACCCCTTGTCCAATTCGGACTGGGCTTGGGAGGGGCGCGCGCCACCTCCTGGTCCTTCCCACTAAGGCCCATTAAGGCCCATTGCTTCTTCCTCGTATTCCCGTAACTCCCCGGTACCTCCGAAAATACCCGAATCACTCGGAACCTTTCCGATGTCCGAATATAGTCGTCCAATATATCGATCTTTACGTCTCGACCATTTCGAGACTCCTCGTCTTGTCCCCGAATTCATCCGGGACTCCGGACTCCTTTGGTACATCAAAACTCATAAACTCATAATATAACTGTCATCGAAACCTTAAGCGTGCGGACACTACGTGTTCGAGAACAATGTAGACATGACCGAGACACGTCTCCGGTCAATAACCAATAGCGGAACCTGGATGCTCATATTGGCTCCCACATATTCTACGAAGATCTTTATCGGTCAGACCGCATAACAACATACGTTGTTCCCTTTGTCATCGGTATGTTACTTGCCCGAGATTCGATCGTCGGTATCTCAATACCTAGTTCAATCTCGTTACCGGCAAGTCTCTTTACTCGTTTCGTAATACATCATCTCGCAACTAACTCATTAGTTGCAATGCTTACAAGGCTTATGTGATGTGCATTACCGAGAGGGCCCAGAGATACCTCTCCGACAATCGGAGTGACAAATCCTAATCTCGAAATACGCCAACCCAACATGTACCTTTGGAGACACATGAAGAGATACTTTATAATCACCCAGTTATGTTGTGACGTTTGGTAGCACACAAAGTGTTCCTCCGGCAAACGGGAGTTGCATAATCTCATAGTCATAGGAACATGTATAAGTCATGAAGAAAGCAATAGCAACATACTAAACGATCGGGTGCTAAGCTAATGTTATGGGTCATGTCAATCACATCATTCTCCTAATGATGTGATCATGTTAATCAAATGACAACACATGTTTATGGTTAGGAAACATAACCATCTTCGATTAACGAGCTAGTCAAGTAGAGGCATACTAGTGACACTTTGTTTGTCTATGTATTCACACTTGTATTATGTTTCCGGTTAATACAATTCTAGCATGAATAATAAACATTTACCATGAAATAAGGAAATAAATAATAACTTTATTATTGCCTGTAGGGCATATTTCCTTCAGTCTCCCACTTGCACTAGAGTCAATAATCTAGATCACATCGCCATGTGATTTAACATCAATAGTTCACATCACCATGTGATTAACACCCATAGTTCACATCATCATGTGACCAACACTTCAAAGGGTTTGCTAGAGTCAGTAATCTAGTTCACATCTATATGTGATTAACACCCAAAGAGTACTAAGGTGTGATCATGTTTTGCTTGTGAGAGAAGCTTAGTCAATGAGTCTGCAAAATTCAGATCCGTATGTATTTTGCAAATTTCTAGGTCTACAATGCTCTGCACGAAGCTACTATAGCTAATTGCTCCCACTTTCAATATGTATCCAGATTGAGACTTAGAGTCATCTAGATCAGTGTCAAAATTTGCATTGACGTAACCCTTTACGACGAACCTTTTGTCATGTCCATAATCGAGAAACATATCCTTATTCCACTAAGGATAATTTTGACCGTTGTCCAGTGATCTATTCCTAGATCACTATTGTACTCCCTTGCCAAAATCAGTGTAGGGTATACAATAGATCTGGTACACAGTATGGCATACTTTATAGAACCTATGGCCAAGTCATATCTATCTTCTGCCGTGGTCAGGCTTTGAGTCTTACTCAATTTTACACCTTGTAACACAGGCAAGAACTCTTTCTTTGACTGTTCCATTTTGAACTACTTCAAAATCTTGTCAAGGTATGTACTCATTGAAAAAACTTATCAAGCGTCTTGATCTATCTCTATATATCTTAATGCTCAATATGTAAGCAGCTTCACTGAGGTCTTTCTTTGAAAAACTTCTTTCAAAACACTCCTTTATGCTTTGCAGAATAATTCTACATTATTTCCGATCAACAATATGTCATTCACATATACTTATCAGAAATGTTGTAGTGCTCCCACTCACTTTCTTGTAAATACAGGCTTCACTGCAAGTCTGTATAAAACTATATGCTTTGATCATCTCATCAAAGCGCATATTCCAACTCCGAGATGCTTGCACCAGTCCATAGATGGATCGCTGGAGCTTGCACATTTTGTAAGCACCTTTAGGATTGACAAAACCTTCTGGTTGTATCATATACAACTCTTCTTTAATAAATCCATTAAGGAATGCAGTTTTGTTTATCCATTTGCCGGATTTCATAAAATGCGGCAATTGCTAATATGATTCGGACAGACTTGAGCATAGATACGAGTGAGAAACTCTCATCGCAGTCAACACCTTGAACTTGTCGAAAATCTTTTGTGACAATTCTAGCTTTGTAGATAGTAACACTACTACCAATGTCCGTCTTCCTCTTGAAGATCCATTTAATCTCAATGGCTCGCCAATCTTCGGGCAAGTCAATCAAAGTCCATGCTTTGTTCTCATACATGGATCTCATCTCAGATTTCATGGCCTCAAGCCATTTCGCGGAATATGGGCTCATCATCGCTTCCTCATAGTTCGTAGGCTCGTCACGGTCAAGTAACATGACCTCCAGAACAGGATTACCGTACCACTCTGGTGTGGATCTCACTCTGGTTTACCTACGAGGTTTGGTAGTAAATTGATCTGAAGTTACATGATCATCATCATTAGCTTCCTCACTAATTGGTGTAGAAGTCACAGGAACAGATTTCTGTGATGAACTACTTTCCAATAAGGGAGCAGGTACAGTTACCTCATCAAGTTCTACTTTCCTCCCACTCACTTCTTTCGAGAGAAACTCCTTCTCTAGAAAGGATCCATTCAAAGCAACGAATATCTTGCCTTCGGATCTGTGATAGAAGGTGTACCCAACATTTTCTTTTGGGTATCCTATGAAGACGCACTTCTCCGATTTGGGTTTGAGCTTATCAGGTTGAAACTTTTTCACATAAGCATTGCAACCTCAAACTTTAAGAAATGACAGCTTAGGTTTCTTGCCAAACCATAGTTCATACGGTGTCGTCTCAACGGATTTAGATGGTGCCCTATTTAACGTGAATGCAGCTATCTCTAATGCATAACCTCAAAACGATAGTGGTAGATCGGTAAGAGACATCATAGATCGCACCATATCTAATAAAGTACGGTTATGACGTTCGGACACACCATTACATTGTGGTGTTCCAGGTGGCGTGAGTAGTGAAACTATTTCACATTGTTTTTAACTGAAGGCCAAACTCGTAACTCAAATACTCTTCTCTACTAGGCCTGGGCGTTTGGTATAAACCGAAAACTCGGTTTCTACCATTTGGTTTTTTTGTAAATTCGGTTAGCAAAGCTGAAAACCGGAAAAGGCAGCTCCAAAGTGCTAACCGAAAATTCGGTTAACCGAAATTTTCGGTTTGGCGTTCGGTTAATACCGAATTTATTGAGGGCGCCAAAAGATTTCAGTTGTGCGCCTAGACTCCTTCCACCTGTGCTATTATATAGCCTAGCTATCCAAGTCCTTTTTCATGGCCGCCCGAGGTGGGACTAAATCAACAACTGGCGGCGCCTCGTGTACGTACAAGCAGACAACAGGCTCTTTTTTGGCACACGAAGTCACGAACAAACTACAGCCGGCCTCATTACACGTGAAGCCCACAACAGCTTATCATACTGGGCCTTGCATGCAAGTCGTTGGATCGGCCCTTGGATTTCCTTTTTTGTCACGAACGCATGTGCGGGAAGCTACCTAGATGGCTCGCGAGAGAAGCTGATTTCCCTGTACGTTCACGTGTCCTGGTATGTTCGGTATTCTTTTCGGTTAACCGTACTAACACCGAACATATCGAAGTAAGTTCGGTTAGTAGAGATGAAAACCGAATTTTTCTGTAGAAACATTAAAAACCGAATTTTCGGTTATTTCGGTTTCGGTATCGGTTTGGTCTTCGGTTCCTCGGTTTTTATGCCCAGCCCTATTCTCTACGATCAGATCATAGAAACTTTATTTTCTTGTTACGATGATTTTCCACTTCACTCTGAAATTCTTTGAACTTTTCAAATGTTTCAGACTTATGTTTCATCAAGTAGATATACTCATATATGCTCAAATCATCTATGAAGATCAAAAAATAATGATACCTGTCGCGAGCCTCAATATTCATCGGACCACATACATCAGTATGTATGATTTCCAACAAATCTGTTGCTCGCTCCATTGTTCCGAAGAATGGAGTCTTAGTCATCTTGCCCATGAGGCATGGTTTGCAAGCATCAACTGATTCATAATCAAGTGATTCCAAAAGCCCATCAGCATGGAGTTTCTTCATGCGCTTTACACCAATATGACCTAAACGGCAGTGCCGCAAATAAGTTGCACTATCATTATTAACTTTGCATCTTTTGGTTTCAATATTATGATTATGTGTATCACTACGATCGAGATCCAACAAACTATTTTCATTGCGTGTGTAACCATATAAGGTTTTATTCATGTAAACAGAACAACAATTTATTCTCTTACTTAAATGAATAACCGTATTACAATAAACATGATCAAATCATATTCATGCTCAACGCAAACACCAAATAACACTTATTTAGTTTCAACACTAATCCCGAAATTATAGGGAGTGTGCGATGATGATCATATCAATCTTGGAACCACTTCCAACACACATCGTCACTTCACCCTTAACTAGTCTCTGTTTATTCTGCAACTCCCGTTTCAAGTTACTAATCTTAGCAACTGAACTAGCATCAAATACTGAGGGGTTGCTATAAACACTAGTAAAGCATACATCAATAACATGTATATCAAATATACTTATGTTCACTTTCCATCCTTCTTATCCGCCAAATACTTGGAGTAGTTCCGCTTCCAGTGACTAGTCCCTTTGTAGTAGAAGCACTTAGTCTCGGGCTTAGGATCAGATTTGGGCTTCTTCACTTGAGTATCAACTTGCTTGCCGTTCTTCTTAAAGTTCCCCTTCTTCCATTTGCCCTTTTCTTGAAACTAGTGGTCTTGTCAACCATCAACACTTGATGCTCTTTCTTGATTTCTACCTTCGTCGATTTCAGCATCACGAAGAGCTTGGGAATTGTTTCCGTTATCCCTTGCATATTATAGTTCATCATGAAGTTCTACTAACTTGGTGATGGTGACTAGAGAATTCTGTTAATCACTATTTTATCTGGAAGATTAACTCCCACTTGATTCAAGCGATTGTAGTACCCAGACAATCTGAGCACATGCTCACTAGTTGAGCGATTCTCCTCCATCTTTTAGCTATAGAACTTGTTGGAAACTTCATATCTCTCAACTCGGGTATTTGCTTGAAATATTAACTTCAACTCCTGGAACATCTCATATGTTCCATGACGTTCAAAACATCTTTGAAGTCCCGATTCTAAGCCGTTAAGCATGGTGCACTAAACTATCAAGTAGTCATCATATTGAGCTAGCCAAACGTTCATAACGTCTGCATCTGGTCCTGCAATAGGTCTGTCACCTAGCGGTGCATCAAGGACATAATTCTTCTATGCAGCAATGAGGATAAACCACAGATCACGGATCCAATCCGCATCATTGCTACTAACATCTTTCAACACAATTTTCTCTAGGAACATATCAAAAATAAAGGGAAGCAACAACACGAGCTATTGATCCACAACATAGATATGCTAATACTACCAGGACTAAGTTCATGATAAATTAAAGTTCAACTAATCATATTACTTAAGAACTCCCACTTAGATAGACATCCCTCTAATCCTCTAAGTGATCACGTGATCCAAATCAACTAAACCATGTCCGATCATCATGTGAGATGGAGTAGTTTCAATGGTGAACATCACTATGTTGATCATATCTACTATATGATTCACGCTCGACCTTTCGGTCTCTGTGTTCCGAGGCCATATCTGTATATGCTTGGCTCGTCAAGTATAACCTGAGTATTCTGCGTATGCAACTGTTTCGCACCCATTGTATTTGAACATAGAGCCTATCACACCCGATCATCACATGGTGTCTAAGCACGAAGAACTTTCGCAACGGTGCATACTCAGGGAGAACACTTCTTGATAATTAGTAAGAGATCATCTTAAAATGCTGCCGTCAAACAAAGCAAAAATAAGATGTATAAAAGATAAACATCATATGCAATCAAAATATGTGACATGATATGGCCATCATCATCTTGCGCCTTTGATCTCTATCTCCAAAGTACTATCATGATCTATATCGTCACCGGCATGACACCATGATCTCCATCATCTAGATCTATATCAATGTGTCGTCACATGGTCGTCTTGCCAACAATTGCTCTTGCAACTATTGCTATCGCATAGCGATAAAGTAAAGCAATTATTGGGCACTTGCATCTTATGCAATAGAGAGACAACCATAAGGATTTTGCCAGTTGTCGATAACTTCAACAAAACATGATCATCTCATACAACAACTCATATCTCATCACGTCTTGACCATATCACATCACAACATGCCCTGCAAAAACAAGTTAGACGTCCTCTACTTTGTTGTTGCAAGTTTTACGTGGCTGCTACGGGCTTAGCAAGAACCATTCTTACCTACGCATCAAAACCACAACGATAGTTTTTCAAGTTGGTGCTGTTTTAACCTTCGCAAGGACCGGGCGTAGCCACACTTGGTTCAACTAAAGTTGGATAAACTGACACCCGCCAGCCACCTGTGTGCAAAGCACGTCGGTAGAACCAGTCTCGCGTAAGCATACGCGTAATGTCGGTCCGGGCCGCTTCATCCAACAATACCGCCGAACCAAAGTATGACATGCTGGTAAGCAGTATGACTTATATCGCCCACAACTCACTTCTGTTCTACTCGTCCACAACATCAACGCATAAAACCTGGGCTCGGATGCCACTATTGGGGAACGTAGTAATTTAAAAAAATTCCTACGCACACGCAAGATCATGGTGATGCATAGCAACGAGAGGGGAGAGTGTAATCTATGTACCCTCGTAGACCGACAGCGGAAGCATTATGACAACACAGTTGATGTAGTCGTACATCTTCACGGCCCGACCGATCAAGCACCGAAACTACGGCACCTCCGAGTTCTAGCACAGGTTCAGCTCGATGACGATCCCCGGACTCCGATCCAGCAAAGTGTCGGGGAAGAGTTCTGGTCAGCACGACGGCGTGGTGACGATATTGATGTTCTACTGTCGCAAGGCTTCGCCTAAGCACCACTACAATATTATCGAGGACTATGGTGGAAGGGGGCACCACACACGGTTAAGAGAACGATCTTAGAGATCAACTTGTGTGTCTAGAGGTGCCCTCCTGCCCCCATATATAAAGGAGCAAGGGGAAGGAGGTCGGCCCTAGGAGGGGCGCGCCAGGGAGTAGGATTCCTACTCCTAGTTGGAGTAGGTTTCCTCCTTTCCTAGTCCAACTAGGAGAAGGGGGGAAAGGGGGGAAGGGGGGAAGGAAGGGAGAGAGGGGCCGCGCCCCAAACCCCTTGTCCAATTCGGACTGGGCTTGGGAGGGGCGCACGCCACCTCCTGGTCCTTCCCACTAAGGCCCATTAAGGCCCATTGCTTCTTCCTCATATTCCCATAACTCCCCGGTACCTCCAAAAATACCCGAATCACTCAGAACCTTTCCGATGTCTGAATATAGTCGTCCAATATATCGATCTTTACGTCTCGACCATTTCGAGACTCCTCGTCATGTCCCCGATCTCATCTGGGACTCCGAACTCCTTTGGTACATCAAAACTCATAAACTCATAATATAACTATCATCAAAACCTTAAGCGTGCGGACCCTATGGGTTCGAGAACAATGTAGACATGACCGAGACATGTCTCCCGTCAATAACCAATAGCGGAACCTGGATGCTCATATTGGCTCCCACGTATTCTACGAAGATCTTTATCGGTCAGACCGCATAACAACATACGTTGTTCCCTTTGTCATCGATATGTTACTTGCCCGAGATTCGATCGTCGGTATCTCAATACCTAGTTCAATCTCGTTACCGGCAAGTCTCTTTACTCGTTTTGTAATACATCATCTCGCAACTAACTCATTAGTTGCAATGCTTGCAAGGCTTATGTGATGTGCATTACCGAGAGGGCCCAGAGATACCTCTCCGAAAATCAGAGTGACAAATCCTAATCTCGAAATACGCCAACCCAACATGTACCTTTGGAGACACCTGTAGAGCTCCTTTATAATCACCCAGTTACATTGTGACGTTTGGTAGCACACAAAGTGTTCCTCCGGCAAACGGGAGTTGCATAATCTCATAGTCATAGGAACATGTATAAGTCATGAAGAAAGCAATAGCAACATACTAAACGATCGGGTGCTAAGCTAATGGAATGGGTCATGTCAATCACATCATTCTCCTAATGATGTGATCCCGTTAATCAAATGACAACACATGTCTATGGTTAGGAAACATAACCATCTTTGATTAACGAGCTAGTCAAGTAGAGGCATACTAGTGACACTTTGTTTGTCTATGTATTCACACATGTATTATGTTTCCGGTTAATACAATTCTAGCATGAATAATAAACATTTATCACGAAATAAGGAAATAAATAATAACTTTATTATTGCCTCTAGAGCATATTTCCTTCACGTATTGTATTGTTACCATTGAGGATAACAAGATGGGGTTTTCATCATATATCATGAGTTTATCCCTCTACATCATGTCATCTTGCTTAAAGCGTTACTCTGTTCTCTTGAACTTAATACTCTAGATGCATGCTGGATAGCGGTCGATGTGTGGAGTAATAGTAGTAGATGCAGGCAGGAGTCGGTCTACTTGTCTTGGACGTGATGCCTATATACATGATCATACCTAGATATTCTCATAACTATGCTCAATTCTATCAATTGCTCAACAGTAATTTGTCTATCCACCGTGAATACTTATGCTCTTGAGAGAAGCCACTAGTGAAACCTATGGCCCCCCAGTTCTATCTTCTATCATATTAATCTTCCAGTACTTATTTACTTCCTTTGCCTTTTATTTTACTTTGCATATTTATCATAAAAATACCAAAAAATATTATCTTATCATATCTATCAGATCTCACTCTCGTAAGTGACCGTGTAGGGATTGACAACTCCTTATCGCGTTGGTTGCTAGGATTTATTTGTTTGTGTAGGTGCGAGGAACTCGTGCGTGGCCTCCTACTGGATTGATACCTTGGTTCTCAAAAACTGAGGGAAATACTTACGCTACTTTGCTACATCACCCTTTCCTCTTCAAGGGAAAACCAACGCAAGTGCTCAAGAGGTAGCAAGAAGGATTTCTGGCGCCGTTGCTGGGGAGATCTACGCAAAAGTCAACATACCAAGTACCCATCACAAAACCCTTATCTCCCGCATTACATTATTTGCCATTTGCCTCTCGTTTTCCCCTCCCCCACTTCACCCTTGCCGTTTTATTCGCCCTCTCTCTCTATCCTCCCTCTCTTTCTCTTTTTGCCTCTTTTTGCCCGTTTCTTGTTTGCTTGTGTGTCGGATTGCTTGCTTGTCACGATGGCTCAAGATAATGCAAATTGTGTGACTTTACCAATACCAACAATAATGATTTTATTAGCACTCCGATTGCTCCTCTTACCGATGCTGAATCTTGTGAAATTAATGCTGCTTTGCTGAATCTTGTCATGAAAGATCCGTTTTCCGGCCTTCCTAGTGAAGATTCCGCTACCCATCTAAATAGCTTCATTGATTTGTGTGATATGCAAAAGAAGAAAGATGTGGACAATGATATTGTTAAATTGAAGCTATTTCCTTTTTCGCTTAGAGATCATGCTAAATCTTGGTTTTCGTCTTTGCCTAAAAATAGTATTGATTCATGGAATAAATGCAAAGATGCTTTTATCTCTAAGTATTTCCCTCCCGCTAAGATCATCTCTCTTAGGAACGATATTATGAATTTTAAGCAACTTGATCATGAACATGTTGCACAAGCTTGGGAGAGGATGAAATTAATGATACGTAATTGCCCTACGCATGGTTTGAATTTGTGGATGATTATACAAAAAAATTATGCTGGATTGAATTTTGATTCTAGAAATCTTTTAGATTCGGCCGTGGGAGTCACTTTTATGGAAATCACTTTAGGAGAAGCTACTAAACTCCTAGATAATATTATGGTTAATTATTCTCAATGGCACACCGAGAGATCTACTAATAAGAAAGTGCATGTGATAGAAGAAATTAATGCTTTGAGTGGAAAGATGGATGAACTTATGAAATTATTTGCTAATAAAAGTGTTTCTTATGATCCTAATGATATGACTTTGTCTACTTTGATTGAGAATAATAATGAATCTACGGATGTGAATTTTGTTGGTAGGAATAATTTTGGTAACAACACGTATAGAGGAAACTTTAATCCTAGGCCGTATCCTAGTAATTCCTCTAATAATTATGGTAATTCCTACAACAATTCTTATGGAAATTATAATAAGATGTCCTCTGATTTTGAATCTAATATTAAATAATTTATTACTTCGCAAAATAATTTCAATGATTTGATTGAAGAAAAATTGCTTAAGATTGATGAGTTGGCTAGGAACGTTGACAGAATTTCTCTTGATGTTGATTCTTTGAAACTTAGATCTATTCCTCCTAAGCATGATATCAATGAGTCACTCAAAGCCATGAGAATTTCCATTGATGAGTGCAAATAAAGGACCGCTAGGATGCGTGCTAAGAAAGATTGCTTTATAAAACCGTGTTCTTCTAGTTTCCATGATAATAAAGATGAAGATCTAAAAGTTATTGATGTGTCCCCTATTAAATGTTTGTTTTGCAATATGAGTCTTGATAATGATGGGACTGAATATGATCCACCTTTACCTAGACGGCGTTCCAAGAATTCGGAATCATTAGATCTTGATGCTAAAATTGTTAAAAGTGGGATTGAAGAAGTCAAAACTTTAAATATTAATGAACCCACTATTTTGCATTTCAAGGAATTTAATTATGATAATTTCTCTTTGATAGATTGTATTTCCTTGTTGCAATCCGTGCTAAATTCTCCTCATGCTTATAGTCAAAATAAAGCTTTTACTAAACATATCGTTGATGCTTTGATGCAATATTATGAAGAAAAACTTGAGTTGGAAGTTTCTATCCCTAGAAAACTTTATGATGAGTGGGAACCTACTATTAAAATTAAAATTAAAGATCATGAATTCTATGCTTTGTGTGATTTGGGTGCTAGTGTTTCCACGTCCAAAGACTTTGTGTGATTTGCTAGGTTTCCGTGATTTTGATGATTGCTCTTTAAACTTGCACCTTGTGGATTCCAATATTAAGAAACCAATGGGAAGAATTAATGATTTTCTTATTGTTGCAAATAGGAATTATGTGCCTATAGATTTTATTGTTCTTGACATAGATTGCAATCCTTCATGTCCTATTATTCTTGGTAGACCTTTCCTTAGAATGATTGGTGCAATTATTGATATGAAGAAATGAAATATTAGATTCCAATTTCCATTAAGGAAAGGCATGGAACACTTCCCTAGAAAGAAAATTAAATTACCTTATGAATCTATTATGAGACCCACTTATGGATTGCCTACCAAAGATGGCAATACCTAGATCTATCCTTGCTTTTATGCCTAGCTAGGGGCGTTAAACGATAGCTCTTGTTGGGAGGCAACCCAATTTTATTTTTATTCCTTGCTTTTTGCTCCTGTTTAGTAATAAATAATTTATCTAGCCTCTGTTTTGTTTTTGTTTTTTTGCATTTAATTATTGTTTGTGTCAAGTAGAACCGTTGGGAAGACTTGGGGAAAGTCTTTTTAATCTTGCTGTAAAAAACAGAAACTTTAGCGCTCACGAGAATTGCTGCCATTTTTAGTTGGAAGGTGCTATTTAGTTAAGTCTTTTTGCAAATGATTAATAGATAAACTCGTCACGTCCAGCAGTTTATTTTAGAATTTTTGGGGTTCCAGATCTTGCGTTAGCTACAGATTACTACAGACTGTTCTGTTTTTTACAGATTCTGTTTTTTCGTGTGTTGTTTGCTTATTTTGATGAATCTATGGCTAGTAAAATAGTTTATAAACCATAGAAAAGTTGGAATACAGTAGTTTTAACACCAATATAAATAAATAATGAGTTCATTACAGTACTTTGAAGTGGTGTTTTGTTTTCTTTCGCTAACGGAGTTCACGAGATTTTCTACTTTAAGTTTTGTGCTGTGAAGTTTTCCAGTTTTTGGATGAAAGATTTGATGGATTATGGAACAAGGAGTGACAAGAGCCTAAGCTTGGGGATGCCCATGGCACCCCCAAGATAATCTAAGGACACCTAAAATCCAAAGCTTGGGGATGCCCCGGAAGGCATCCCCTCTTTCATCTACTTCCATCGGTAACTTTACTTGGAGCTCTATTTTTATTCGCCATACGATATGTGTTTTGCTTGGAGCGTTTTGTATGATTTGAGTCTTTGATTTTTAGTTTACCAAACTCATCCTTGCTGTACACACCTTTTGAGAGAAACACACATGATTCGGAAATTATTAGAATACTCTATGTGCTTCACTTATATCTTTTGAGTTATATAGTTTTGCTCTAGTACTTCACTTATATCTTTTAGAGCACGGTGGTGGTTTTGTTTTATAGAAACTATTATTCTCTCATGCTTCACTTAGATTATTTTGAGAGTCTTAAATAGAATGGTAATTTACTTAAATAATTCTAATATGCTAGGTATTCAAGACTAGTAAAAACTTTCTTATGAGTGTATTGAATACTAAGAGAAGTTTGATGCTTGATGATTATTTTGAGACATGGAGGTAGTGATATCAAAGTTGTGCTAGTTGAGTAGTTGTGAATTTGAAAAATACTAGTGTTTAAGTTTGCAAGTCTTGTAGCATGCACGTATGGTAAACGTTATGTAACAAATTTGAAACATGAGGTGTTCTTTGAGTGTCCTCCTTATGAGTGGCGGTCGGGGATGAGCGATGGTCTTTTCCAACAAATCTATCCCTCTAGGAGCATGTGCGTAGTCTTGGATTTTGATGACTTGTAGATTTTTGCAATAAGTATGTGAGTTCTTTATAACTAATGTTGAGTCCATGGATTATACGCACTCTCACCCTTCCATCATTTCTAGCCTCTTCGGTACCGTGCATTGCCCTTTCTCACATTGAGAGTTGGTGCAAACTTCGCCGGTGCATCCAAACCCCGTGATATCATACGCTCTTTCACACATAAACCTTCTTATATCTTCTTCAAAACAGCCACCATACCTACCTATTATGGCATTTCCATAGCCATGATGACCCACAAGTATAGGGGATCTATCATAGTCCTTTCGATAAGTAAGAGTATCGAACCCAACGAGGAGCAGAAGGAAATGATAAGCGGTTTTCAGCAAGGTATTCTCTGCAAGTACTAAAATAAGTGGTAACGGATAGTTTTGTGATAGGATAAATTGTAACGAGCAACAAGTAACAAAAGTAAATAAAGTGCAGCAAGGTGGCCCAATCCTTTTGTAGCAAAGGACAAGCCGGAACAAAATCTTATAATAGGAAAAGCGCTCCCGAGGACACATGGGAATATCGCCAAGTTAGCTTTCATCACGTTCATATGATTCGCGTTCGAGACTTTGATAATTTGATATGTGGGTGGACCGGTGCTTGGGTGCTGTTCTTACTTGAACAACCATCCCACTTATGATTAACCTCTATTGCAAGCATCCGCAACTACAACAAAAGTATGAAGGTAAACCTAACCATAGCATGAAACATATGGATCTGAATCAGCCCCTTACGAAGCAACGCATAAACTAGGGTTTAAGCTTCTGTCACTCTAGCAACCCATCATCTACTTATTACTTCCCAATGCCTTCCTCTAGGCCCAAATAATGGTGAAGTGTTATGTAGTCAATGCTCACATAACACCACTAGAGGCTAGACAACATAAATCTTATCAAAATATCAAACGAATACCAAATTCACATGACTACTAATAGCAAGACTTCTCCTTTGTCCTCAGGAACGAACGTAATTACTCACAAAGCATATTAATGTTCATAATCAGAAGGGTAATAATATGCATATAGGATCTGACCATATAATCTTCCACCAATTAAACCAACTAGCATCAACTACAAGGAGTAATCAACACTACTAGCAACCTACTAGCACCAATCCCGGACTTTGAGACAAGAATTGGATACAAGAGATGAACTAGGGTTTGGAGATGAGATGGAGCTGGTGAAGATGTTGATGGAGATTGCCCTCTCCCGATGAGAGGAGCGTTGGTGATGACGATGGTGATGATTTCCCCCTCCCGGAGGGAAGTTTCCCCGACAAAACAGCTCTGCCGGAGCTCTAGATTGGTTCCGCCTCGGTTCCGCCTCGTGGCGGCGGAGTCTCATCCCGAAAGGTTCCTCCCTATTTTTTTCTCATCGAAATACTTCATATAGGATAAGATGGACGTCGGAGACCCACCAGGGGGACCACGAGGTAGGGGCGCGCCCTACGGGGGCGCGCCCCCCACCCTCGTGAGAAGGGTGTGGGCCCCCTGGCCTTCATCTTTGGCGAGGATTTTTCTTTATTTATTTTAAAACGTTCCGTGGAGTTTCAGGACTTTTGGAGTTGCGCAGAATAGGTTCTAATATTTGCTCCTTTTCCAGCCCAGAATTCCAGCTGCCGGCATTCTCCCTCTTTATGCAAACCTTGTAAAATAAGAGAGAATAGCCATAAGTATTGTGACATAAAGTGAAATAATAGTCCATAATGCGATAAATATCGATATAAAAGCATGATGCAAAATGGGCGTATCAACTCCCCCAAGCTTAGACATTGCTTGTCCTCAAGAGAAAAGCCGATAACAATAAATATGTCCTCATGTTTAGAGGTAGAGGCGTCGATAAAAATAAAATACGGACATGAAGGCATCATGATTATTCTCATAACAGCAGCATATATAGATTTTGTCATATGATTACTTATATTCAAGTGATGCTCTATTCACAATGCAAAAGTATAAATCATAAACCTTATTGGGCTCCGACAAACTATAATCTCAGTCATTGAAGCAATTGCAATTTATCATAACATCGGAAAGAGTCTATGTCAGAGCTAAAAAGCAAGTCCACATACTCAACTATCATCTAGTCCTTCATGATTGCTAACACTCACGCAATACTTGTGGTTACGGAGTTTTAATCGGACACAGAGAAAGATAGGGGCTTATAGTTTTGCCCCACAACCTTTTACCTCAAGGGTAATGTCAACAATATTGGTTCATGCTCCCCTACATCCAATTAGATATATATCATGTTCTTTCCAACATGCTAAGCTTGCCAAAGGAAAGGTGAAGATCACCGTGACTCTTGCATTAGGTGGAAGATAATAATTGTTGGGGAACGTAGTAATTTCAAAAAAAAATCCTACGCACAAGCAAGATCATGGTGATGCATAGCAACGAGAGGGGAGAATGTTGTCTACGTACCCTCGTAGACCGGCAGCGGAAGTGTTGACACAACATAGAGGAGGTATTCGTACGTCTTCCTGATCCGACCGATCCAAGTACTGAACGTACGGCACCTCCGAGTTATGCACACGTTCAACTCGATGACGATCCCCGGACTCCGATCCAGCAAAGTGTCGGGGAAGAGTTTCGTCGGCACGACAGCGTGGTGACGATCTTGATGTTCTACCGTCGCAGGGCTTCGCCTAAGCACCGCTATAATATTATCGAGGGGTATGGTGGAAGGGGGCACCGCACATGGCTAAGAAAATGATCACGTGGATCAACTTGTGTGTCTAGAGGTGCCCCCTGCCCCCGTATATAAAGGAGCAAGGGGGGGTGCGGCCGGCCCTAGAGGAGGCGCGCAGGAGGAGTCCTACTCCCGGTCCTACTCCTACCGGGAGTAGGACTCCCTCCCTTTCCCTAGTTGGATTAGGACTTGGGGGGAAGGAAGAGAGGGGGAAAAGGAAAGGGGGCGCCGCCCCCCTCCTTGTCCAATTCGGACATGGGGGGGAGGGGCGCGCGGCTGCCCCTAGGCCTCCTCTCCTCTTCCTCCACTAGGCCCATTAAGGCCCATTAGGTTACCGAGGGGTTCCGGTAGCCTCCCGGTACTCCGGTAAAATGCCGTTTTCACTCGGAACACTTCTGATGTCCAAACATAGGCTTCCAATATATCAATCTTTATATCTTGACCATTTCGAGACTGCTCGTCATGTCTGTGATCACATCCGGGACTCCGAACGAACTTCGGTACATCAAAATATATAAACTCATAATGAAATTGTCATCATAACGTTAAGCGTGCGGACCCTACGGGTTCGAGAACAATGTAGACATGACCGAGACATGTCTCCGGTCAATAACCAATAGCGGAACCTAGATGCTCATATTGGCTCCTACATATTCTACGAAGATCTTTATCGGTCAGACCGCATAACAACATACGTTGTTCCCTTTGTCATCGGTATGTTACTTGCCCGAGATTCGATCGTCGGTATCTCAATACCTAGTTCAATCTCGTTACTGGCAAGTCTCTTTACTCATTTCGTAATACATCATCTCGCAACTAACTCATTAGTTGTAATGCTTGCAAGGCTTATGTGATGTGCATTACCGAGAGGGCCCAGAGATACCTCTCCGACAATCGGAGTGACAAATCCTAATCTCGAAATACGCCAACCCAACATGTACCTTTGGAGACACCTGTAGAGTTCCTTTTATAATCACCCAGTTACGTTGTGACGTTTGGTAGCACACAAAGTGTTCCTTCGGCAAATGGGAGTTGCATAATCTCATAGTCCTAGGAACATGTATAAGTCATGAAGAATGCAATAGCAACATACTAAACGATTGGGTGCTAAGCTAATGGAATGGGTCATGTCAATCATATCATTCTCCTAATGATGTGATCTCGTTAATCAAATGACAACACATGTCTATGGTTAGGAAACATAACCATCTTTGATTAATGAGCTAGTCAAGTAGAGGCATACTAGTTTCGTTTAGTTTGTCTATGTATTCACACAAGGATTATGTTTCCGGTTAATACAATTCTAGCATGAATAATAAACATTTATCATGATATAAGGAAATAAAAAATAACTTTATTATTGCCTCTAGGGCATATTTCCTTCAGTCTCCCACTTGCACTAGAGTCAATAATCTAGATTACACGGTAATGATTCTAACTAGGGGTGGAAATTGGTAGCGGATAATCCGAAATATCCAATATTCGTATTCGAGAAAATGCCTATTCGTATCCGAAACATCCGCATCCGAACCAAAATGGAAATGGAAATTATCCGTATCCGAATTTATTAAACAAATAAAAAATAAAATATGGTACGAGATTTTGAGACAAATATGGATATGGAAGTGGATATATCCGTATCCGGATAAGATTATGGGAGGTAATTTTCAAAATTCTAGACCCAATATTCCAATTATCCAACATAAAAGCCAAATAAGTGGTCCAATTTTACTCTTTATATGATTAAACTTATAAATTATTATGCATTACAATAGTATTTATTCATAAACCTATTTATCATTGACTTATTGTGTGTCACAAGTTGATTATTTCAAGTCACATAGCTATCGACTAATTTACTTAAGAAATATGTTGATATTATTCGTATCCGTTCCGAATCAAGAAAATATCCGATACGTATCCGTATTCGAATAATATCCGAGCCGCATCCATATCCGATAACATCCGTATTCGGATTCGTATTCGTTTTGAAAATATGAAAATGGAAGTGGCAAGAGCACTATCCGATCCGCATCCAATCCGTTTCCACCCCTAATTCTAACACCCATGGAGCTTTGGTGCTGATCATGTTTTGCTCGTGGAAGAGGCTTAGTCAACGGGTCTGCTACATTCAGATCCGTATGTATCTTGCAAATCTCTATGTCTCCCACCTGGACTAAATCCCGGATGGAATTGAAGCGTCTTTTGATGTGCTTGGTTCTCTTGTGAAATCTGGATTCCTTTTCCAAGGCAATTGCACCAGTATTGTCACAAAAGATTTTCATTGGACCCGATGCACTAGGTATGACACCTCGATCGGATATGAACTCCTTCATCCAGACTCCTTCATTTGCTGCTTCCGAAGCAGCTATGTACTCCGCTTCACATGTAGATCCCGCCACAACGCTTTGTTTAGAACTGCACCAACTGACAGCTCCACCGTTTAATGTAAACACGTATCCGGTTTGCGATTTAGAATCGTCCGGATCAGTGTCAAAGCTTGCATCAACGTAACCATTTACGATGAGCTCTTTGTCACCTCCATATACGAGAAACATATCCTTAGTCCTTTTTAGGTATTTTAGGATGTTCTTGACCGCTGTCCAGTGATCCACTCCTGGATTAGTTTGGTACCTCCCTGCTAGACTTATAGCAAGACATACATCAGGTCTGGTACACAGCATTGCATACATGATAGAGCCTATGGCTGAAGCATTGGGAACATCTTTCATTTTCTCTCTACCTTTTGCAGTGGCCGGGCATTGAGTCTTACTCAATTTCAGACCTTGTAACACAGGCAAGAATCCTTTCTTTGCTTGATCCATTTTGAACTTCTTCAAAATGTTGTCAAGGTATATGCTTTGTGAAAGTCCAACTAAGCGTTTTGATCTATCTCTATAGATCTTAATGCCCAATATGTAAGCAACTTCACCGAGGTCTTTCATTGAAAAACTCTTATTCAAGTATCCCTTTATGCTATCCAGAAATTCTATATCATTTCCGATTAGTAATATGTCATCTACATATAATATCAGAAATGCTACAGAGCTCCCACTCACTTTCTTGTAAATACAGGCTTCTCCAAAAGTCTCTACAAAACCAAATGCTTTGATCACACTATCAAAGCGTTTATTCCAACTCCGAGAGGCTTGCACCAGTCCATAAATGGATCGCTGGAGCTTGCACACTTTGTTAGCTCCCTTTGGATTGACAAAACCTTCTGGCTGCATCATATACAACTCTTCTTCCAGAAATCCATTCAGGAATGTAGTTTTGACATCCATCTACCAAATTTCATAATCATAAAATGCAGTAATTGCTAACATGATTCAGACAGATTTAAGCATCGCTATGGGTGAGAAGGTCTCATTGTAGTCAATCCCTTGAACTTGTCGAAAACCTTTTGTGACAAGTCGAGCTTTGTAGACAGTAACATTACCGTCAGCGTCAGTCTTCTTCTTGAAGATCCATTTATTCTCAATTGCTTGCCGATCTTTGTGCAAGTCAACCAAAGTCCATACTTTGTTCTCATACATGGATCCCATCTCAGATTTCATGGCTTCAAGCCATTTTTCAGAATCTGGGCTCACCATCGCTTTTCCATAGTTCGTAGGTTCATCATGATCTAGTAGCATGACTTCCAGAACAGGATTACCATACCACTCTGGTGCGGATCTTATTCCGGTTGATCTACGAGGTTCAGTAATATCTTGTTCTGAAGTTTCATGATCATCATCATTAGCTTCCTCAGTAATTGGTGTAGGTGTCACAGAAACCGGTTTCTGTGATGTACTACTTTCCAATCAGGGAGCAGGTACAGTTACCTCATCAAGTTCTACTTTCCTCCCACTCACTTCTTTCGAGAGAAACTCCTTCTCTAGAAAGTTTCCGAATTTAGCAAGAAAAGTCTTGCCTTCGGATCTGTGATAGAAGGTGTATCCAATAGTTTCCTTTGGATATCCTATGAAGACACATTTCTCCGATTTGGGTTCGAGCTTATCAGGTTGAAGTTTTTTCACATAAGCATCACAGCCCCAAACTTTTAGAAACGACAACTTTGGTTTCTTGCCAAACCACAGTTCATAAGGCGTCGTCTCAACGGATTTTGATGGTGCCCTATTTAACGTGAATGCGGCCGTCTCTAAAGCATAACTCCAAAATGATAGCGTAAATCAGTAAGAGACATCATAGATCGCACCATATCTAGTAAAGTACGATTACGACGTTCGGACACACCATTACACTGTGGTGTTCCGGGTGGCGTGAGTTGCGAAACTATTCCACATTGTTTCAAATGTACACCAAACTCATAACTCAAATATTCTCCTACACGATCAGATCGTAGGAATTTTATTTTCTTGTTACGATGATTTTCAACTTCACTCTGAAATTCTTTGAACTTTTCAAATGTTTCAGACTTATGTTTCATTAAGTAGATATACCCATATCTGCTTAAGGCATCTGTGAAGGTGAGAAAATAATGATATCCGCCACGAGCCTCAATATTCATCGGACCACATACATCTGTATGTATGATTTCTAACAAATCTATTGCTCTCTCCATAGTACCGGAGAACGGTGTTTTAGTCATCTTGCCCATGAGGCACGGTTCGCAAGTACCAAGTGATTCATAATCAAGTGGTTCCAAAAGTCCATCAGTATGGAGTTTCTTCATGCGCTTTACACCGATATGACCTAAACGGCAGTGCCACAAATAATTTGCACTATCATTATCAACTCTGCATCTTTTGGCTTCAACATTATGAATATGTGTGTCACTACTATCGAGATTTAATAAGAATAGACCACTCCTCAAGGGTGCATGACCATAAAAGATATTACTCATATAAATAGAACAACCATTATTCTCTGATTTAAACGAATAACCGTCTCGCATCAAACAAGATCCAGATATAATGTTCATGCTTAACGCGGCACCAAATAACAATTGTTTAGGTCTAATACTTATCCCGAAGGTAGATGTAGAGGTAGCGTGCCGACCGCGATCACATCGACTTTGGAACCATTTCCCACGCGCATCGTCACCTCGTCCTTAGCCAATCTTCGCTTAATCTGTAGTCCCTGTTTCGAGTTGCAAATGTTAGCAACAGAACCAGTATCAAATACCCAGGTGCTACTGCAAGCATTAGTAAGGTACACATCAATAACATGTATATCACATATACCTTTGTTCACCTTGCCATCCTTCTTATCCGCCAAATACTTGGGGCAGTTCCGCTTCCCGTGACCAGTCTGCTTGCAGTAGAAGCACTCAGTTTCAGGCTTAGGTCCAGATTTGGGTTTCTTCTCCTAAGCAGCAACTTGCTTGCTGTTCTTTTTGAAGTTCCCCTTCTTCTTCCCTTTGCCCTTTTTCTTGAAACTAGTGGTCTTGTTGACCATCAACAATTGATGCTCCTTTTTGATTTCTACCTCTGCAACTTTCGGCATTGCGAAGAGCTCGGGAGTTGTCTTATTCATCCCTTGCATATTATAGTTCATCACGAATCTCTTGTAGCTAGGTGGAAGTGATTGGAGAATTCTGTCAATGACGCAATCATCTGGAAGATTAACTCCCAGTTGAATCAAGTGATTATTATACCCAGACATTTTGAGTATATGCTCACTGACAGAACTGTTCTCCTCCATCTTGCAGCTATAGAACTTATTGGAAACTTCATATCTCTCAATCCGGGCATTTGCTTGAAATATTAAATTCAACTCCTGGAACATCTCATATGCTCCATGACGTTCAAAACGTCGTTGAAGTCCCGATTCTAAGCCGTAAAGCATGGCACATTGAACTATCGAGTAGTCATCAGCTTTGCTCTGCCAGACGTTCATAGCATCTGGTGTTGCTCTAGTAGTAGGCCTGGCACCCAGCGGTGCTTCCAGGACGTAATTCTTCTGTGCAGCAATGAGGATAATCCTCAAGTTACGGACCTAGTCCGTGTAATTGCTACCAACATCTTTCAACTTTGCTTTCTCAAGGAACGCATTAAAATTCAACGGAACAACAGCACGGGCCATCTATCTACAATCAAACATAAACAAGCAAGATACTATCAGGTACTAAGTTCATGATAAATTTAAGTTCAATTAATCATATTACTAAAGAACTCCCACTTAGATAGACATCCCTCTAATCCTCTAAGTGATCACGTGATCCAAATCAACTAAACCATGTCCGATCATCACATGAGATGGAGTAGTTTCATTGGTGAACATCACTATGTTGATCATATCTACTATATGATTCACGCTCGACCTTTCGGTCTCCGTGTTCCGAGGCCATATCTGTATATGCTTGGCTCGTCAAGTATAACCTGAGTATTCCGCGTGTGCAACTGTTTTGCACCCGTTGTATTTGAACGTAGAGCCTATCACACCCGATCATCACATGGTGTCTCAGCACAAAGAACTTTCGCAACGGTGCATACTCAGGGAGAACACTTCTTGATAATTAGTGAGAGATCATCTTAAAATGCTACCGTCAAACAAAGCAAGATAAGATGCATAAAAGATAAACATCACATGCAATCAATATAAGTGATATGATCTGGCCATCATCATCTTGTACTTGTGATCTCCATCTCGAAGTACCGTCATGATCACCTTCGTCACCGGTGCGACACCTTGATCTCCATCGTAGCATCATTGTTGTCTCGCCAATCTTATGCTTCCACGACTATCGCTACCGCTTAGTGATAAAGTAAAGCATTACAGCGCGATTGCATTGCATACAATAAAGCGACAACCATATGGCTCCTGCCAGTTGCCAATAACTCGGTTACAAAACATGATCATCTCATACAATAAAATTTAGCATCATGTCTTGACCATATCACATCACACCATGCCTTGCAAAAACAAGTTAGACGTCCTCTACTTTGTTGTTGCAAGTTTTACGTGGCTTCTACGGGCTTAAGAAAGAACCAATCTTACCTACGCATCAAAACCACAATGATAGTTTGTCAAGTTGGTGCTATTTTAACCTTCGCAAGGACCGGGCGTAGCCACACTTGGTTCAACTAAAGTTGGAGAAACTGACACCCGCCAGCCACCTATGTGCAAAGCACGTCGGTAGAACCAGTCTCGCGTAAGCGTATGCGTAATGTCGGTCCGGGCCGCTTCATCCAACAATACCACCGAACCAAAGTATGACATGCTGGTAAGCAGTATGACTTATATCGCCCACAACTCACTTGTGTTCTACTCGTGCATATAACATCAACACATAAAACCTAGCTCTGATAGCACTATTGGGGAACATAGTAATTTCAAAAAATTTCCTACGCACACGCAAGATCATGGTGATGCCTAGCAACGAGAGGGGAGAGTGTTGTCTATGTACCCTCGAAGACCGGCAACAGAAGTGTTGACACAACATAGAGGAAGTAGTCGTACGTCTTCCCGATCCGACCGATCCAAGTACCGAACGTACGGCACCTCCGAGTTCTGCACACGTTCAGCTCAATGACGATCCCCGGACTCCGATCCAGCAAAGTGTCGGGGAAGAGTTCCGTCAGCACGACGGCGTGGTGACGATCTTCATGTTCTGCCGTCGCAGGGCTTCGCCTAAGCACCGCTACAATGTTATCGAGGAGTATGGTGGAAGGGGGCACCGCACATGGCTAAGAAAACGATCACGTGGATCAACTTGTGTGTCTAGAGGTGCCCCCCTGCCCCCGTATATAAAGGAGCAAGGGGGGTGTGGCCGTCCCTAGGAGGAGGCGCGCAGGAGGAGTCCTACTCCCAGAGTAGGACTCCCTCCCTTTCCCTAGTTGGATTAGGACTTGGGGGGAAGGAAGAAAGGGGGGAAGGAAAGGGGGGCGCCCCCCCCCCCTCCTTGTCCAATTCGGACTTGGGAGGGAGGGGCACGCGGCTGCCCCTAGGCCTCCTCTCCTCTTCCTCCACTAGGCCCATTAAGGCCCATTAGGTTACCGGGGGGTCCCAGTAACCTCCCGGTACTCCGGTAAAATGCCGTTTTCACTCGGAACACTTCTGATGTCCAAACATAGGCTTCCAATATGTCAATCTTTATGTCTCGACCATTTCAAGACTCCTCGTCATGTCCGTGATCACATCTGGGACTCTGAACGAACTTCGATACATCAAGATATATAAACGCATAATGAAACTATCATCGTAACATTAAGCGTGCGGACCCTACGGGTTCGAGAACAATGTAGACATGACCGAGACATGTCTCCGGTCAATAACCAATAGCGGAACCTGGATACTCATATTGGCTCCTACATATTCTATGAAGATCTTTATCGGCCAGACCGCATAACAACATACGTTGTTCCCTTCGGTATGTTACTTGCCCGAGATTCGATCGTCGGTATCTCAATACCTAGTTCAATCTCGTTACCGGCAAGTCTCTTTACTCGTTTCGTAATACATCATCTCGCACCTAACTCATAGTTGCAATGCTTGCAAGGCTTATGTGATGTGCATTACCGAGAGGGCCCAGAGATACCTCTCTGACAATCGGAGTGACAAATCCTAATCTCGAAATACGCCAACCCAACATGTACCTTTGGAGACACCTGTAGAGCTCCTTTATAATCACCCAGTTACATTGTGACGTTTGGTAGCACACAAAGTGTTCCTCCGGAAAACGGGAGTTGCATAATCTCATAGTCATAGGAACATGTATAAGTCATGAAGAAAGCAATAGCAACATACTAAACGATCGGGTGCTAAGCTAATGGAATGGGTCATCTCAATCATATCATTCTCCTAATGATGTGATCCTGTTAATCAAATGACAACACATGTCTATGGTTAGGAAACATAACCATCTTTGATTAACGAGCTAGTCAAGTAGAGGCATACTAGTGACGTTTAGTTTGTCTATGTATTCACACAAGCATTATGTTTCCGGTTAATACAATTCTAGTATGAATAATAAACATTTATCATGATATAAGGAAATAAATAATAACTTTATTATTGCCTCTAGGGCATATTTCCTTCAATAATAAAGGATAGGCCCTTCGCAGAGGGAAGCAGAGGTTGCCATGCGCCTTTATGGTTGGATGCACAAAATCTCAATGCGAAAGAACGTCACTTTATATTGCCCCTTGTGGTGTGAACCTTTATTATGCAGTCCGTCGCTTTTATTACTTCCACATCACAAGATCGTATAAAGCATATTTCTCCCACACCAATCAATCATACATATTTAGAGCAATTTTTATTGCTTTGCACCGATGACAACTTACTTGAAGGATCTTACTCAATCCATAGGTAGATATGGTGGACTCTCATGGCAAAACTGGTTTAAGGGTATTTGGAAGCACAAGTAGTATCTCTACTTAGTGCTGAGAATTTGGCTAGCATGAGGGGGAAAGGCAAGCTCAACAAGTTAGAGGATCCATGACAACATACTTTATCTCAGATATAAGAAAGACATAACTCATTACGTTGTCTTCCTTGTCCAACATCAACTCTTTAGCATGTCATATTTTAATGAGTGCTTCCAATCATAAAAGATGTCAATGATAATATATCTATATGTGAAACCTCTCTTTCCTTAGTACTTCCTATTAATTGCAACAATGACCAAAGCTATGTCTGCCAACTTCCAACAACTTTTAATCATCATACTCTTTCTATGTGAAGTCATTACTCTCAATAAGATCAATATGAACTTGTTGTTTCTTTTTATTCTTTTTCTCTTTTATTCACCCAAGATCATGGCAAAATAATCAGGCCCTTAACTCAACACTAATCTTTATTATATATAGCTCACGGACTCGATTACAAAGAGAGATCATAAAGCAAAACTCAAAACTAGATCATGCCATAAACTTTATTCTACTAGATCAAGATACTACTAATAGGATCGAACTAAGAAAACGGTAAAGATAGGAGTTGTGATTATGATACGATACCGGGGCACCTCCCCCAAGCTTGGCAGTTGCCAAGGGGAGTGCCCATACCCAGATACTCAATTCTTCTTTGTTGGAGGAGACGGTGGAGGTGTTGTTGATGATGCGGGCTTGTCATCCATCTTCCAAGGCATAGGTTCACCATCATAGAAAGATGATCGAGTCTCCGGAATCCTCAAATCTACAGCCAAACTCATTCTTTTGAATCTATATTCATACTCACAGTTTTGGTTTTGAAGGTCACAGACTTGGGCTTGGAGGTGCTCGATCTTCTCATGTAGCTTGAAGATGGCCTCCTCGGTATTCTTGGCATCCGGCTTGTAGTTGTTGGTGAACTCCCCGAGCATCATGTGGCTAGTGTTGATTCCACGCTCCACCATCCTTTGGCACTTGAAAACTTGTTGCTCCACTGCTTCGATCCTCGTCTCCATGCTTCTGGTCCCCTTTGGTCCCTCTTCTCGAAGAACTTGTCCTTGGAGGTGCTTGGGGCCGTCATGATAACCTAGATCTGTCAGAAAAACAGCTCGAAACAAGAACAGGAGATTTTTGCGTGATACGGGAGTCAAAACCTTCGAGAGAATATATAATGATTTTTTACCGACCAAAAGATGTAGCGTGCAAGAAAACGGAGTCTGGAAGGCACACGAGGCGCTCACGAGGTAGGGGGCGCGCCCACCACCCTCGTGGGGCCCTCGTGTCCTTCCCGGACTGCTACTTATTTTTCTATTTTTCTAAATATTCCAAAACGGAGAAATATTGCCTTAGAAATTGTTTTGGAGTCGGTTTACTTACCGTACCACATACCTATTCCCTTTCGGAGTCTGAAACGTTTCGGAAAGTGTCCCTTATGTATTCCTCCGGGGTTACAGTTTCAATAATATTGGTTTCAACATTTATGGGATTACCTGAGATATAATGTTTGATTCTTTGACCGTTTACCACCTTCGGATTTGTGCCTTCGAAGTTGTTGATTTTTATTGCACCGGAACGATAGACCTCCTCGATAACATAGGGGCCTTCCCATTTAGAGAGAAGTTTTCCTACAAAAAATCTTAAACGAGAGTTGTATAGCAATACATAATCACCTACATTAAACTCACGCTTTTGTATCCTTTTGTCATGCCATCTTTTAACTTTTTCTTTAAATAACTTGGCATTTTCATATGCTTGGGTTCTCCATTCATCAAGTGAGCTAATATCAAATAACCTCTTCTCACCGGCAAGTTTGAAATCATAATTGAGCTCCTTAATAGCCCAATATGCCTTATGTTCTAGTTCGAGAGGTAGGTGACATGCTTTTCCATATACCATTTTATATGGAGACATACCCATAGGATTTTTGTATGCAGTTCTATATGCCCATAATGCATCATCAAGTTTCTTAGACCAATTCTTTCTAGACCTATTAACAGTCTTTTGCAAAATTAATTTGAGCTCTCTATTGCTCAATTATACTTGACCACTAGACTGTGGGTGATAAGGAGATGCAATTCTATGATTAACATCATATTTAGCAAGCATTTTACGGAAAGCACCATGAATAAAGTGTGAACCACCATCAGTCATTAAATATCTAGGGACTCCAAACCTCGGAAAAATAACTTTCTTAAGCATTTTGATAGAATTGTTATGATCAGCACTACTAGTTGGAATAGCTTCTACCCACTTAGTAACGTAATCAACAGCAACTAAAATATGTGTATATCCATTAGAGGCAGGAAAAGGTCCCATATAATCAAAGCCCCAAACATCAAACGGTTCAATAACAAGAGAATAATTCATAGGCATTTCTTGACGTCTACTAATATTACCAATTCTTTGACATTCATCACATGACAAGACAAACTTACGGGCATCCTTGAAGAGAGTAAGCCAATAAAAACCAGATTGCAATACCTTATGTGCAGTTCTATCTCCAGCGTGGTGTCCTCCATAAGACTCGGAATAACACTTGCGTAGGATCTGTTCCTGTTCATGCTTAGGTACACAACATCTAATAACACCATCTACTCCTTCTTTATAAAGATGTGGGTCATCCCAAAAGTAATGTCTCAAGTCATAGAAGAATTTTTTTCTTTTGCTGGTAAGTGAAGCTAGGTGGTATAAACTTAGCAACAATATAATTAGCATAATCAGCATACCATGGAGTACTATGAGAAGTACTTATAACATTTAATTGTTCATCAGGAAAGTCATCATTAATAGGTAGTGGGTCATCAAGAATATTTTCTAACCTAGACAAGTTGTCTGCAACGGGGTTCTCAGCTCCCTTTCTATCAACAATATGCAAATCAAATTCTTGTAGCAAGAGAACCCATCTAATAAGTCTAGGTTTAGCATCTTTCTTTTCCATAAGGTATTTAATAGCAGCATGATTAGTGTGAATAGTTACTTTAGAATCAACAATATAAGGTCTGAACTTATCACAAGCAAATACAACTACTAAAAGCTCTTTCTCAGTAGTAGCATAGTTTCTTTGAGCATTGTCTAGAGTCTTACTAGCATAATGAATAACATTTAATTTCTTATCAACTCTTTTCCCTAGAACAGCACCTACAGCATAATCACTAGCATCACACATAATTTTGAAGGGTAAATTCCAATCAGGTGGCTGAACAATAGGTGCAGAGACTAATGCTTTCTTAAGTATTTCAAATGCTTCTACACAATCATCATCAAAGACAAATGGTATATCTTTTTGCAATAAATTAGTCAGAGGCTGAGAAATTTTTGAGAAGTCCTTAATGAACCTCCTGTAAAATCTGGCGTGACCAAGGAAACTTCTTATACCTTTGATGTCCTTGGGACATGTCATCTTTTCAATAGCATCAACTTTGCCTTTATCAACTTTAATACCTCTTTCAGAAACTTTGTGCCCCAAGACAATACCTTCATTAACCATAAAGTGGCACTTTTCCCAATTCAAGACATCTCTGCAAAACTCGATCAAGATTGCTCAAGCAACCGTCAAAAGATGAACCATAGACCAAAAAGTCGTCCATGAAAACCTCACAAATCTTTTCACAAAAGTCAGAGAATATAGCCATCATGCATCTTTGAAAGGTAGCAGGTGCATTACATAAACCAAAAGGCATATGTCTATAAGCAAAAATACCAAAAGGGCAAGTAAAAGTAGTCTTTGATTGATCTTTAGCCAACACAGGTATTTGAGAGAAACCAGAATAACCATCTAGAAAGCAATAATGTGTGTGTTTGCATAATCTTTCTAGCATTTGATCAATAAAAGGTAAGGGGTAATGATCTTTCTTAGTAGCTTTATTTAATTTGCGGAAATCAATTACCATCCTATAACCTGTTATAATTCTTTGTGGAATCAATTCATCTTTATCATTAGGAACAATAGTAATACCTCCCTTCTTAGGGACACAATGGACATGACTTACCCACTCACTATGAGCAACGGGATAAATTATACCTGCCTCCAGAAGCTTGAGTATTTCTTTTCTTACCACTTCTTTCATTTTAGGATTCAGACATCGTTGAGGATCACGAACTAGTTTGGCATCTGCTTCCAAATTTATTTTATGTTGACATAGAGTGGGACTAATGCCCTTAAGATCATCAAGAGTATATCCAATAGCAGCACGATCCTTCTTCAGAGTTTTCAATAATCTTTCTTCTTCATGCTCTGAAAGGTTAGCACTAATAATAACAGGATATATCTTCTTTTCATCAAGATAAGCATATTTAAGATTATCAGGCAACGGTTTAAGCTCAAACACGGGATCACCCATGGGTGGAGGAGGATCTCCTAAAATTTCAACAGGCAAATTTTGTTGCAGAATAGGTTCCTGTTTAAAGAATACTTCATCTATTTCCCTTCTTTCATTCATGAACATATCATTTGCATGGTCTAGCAAATAGTGTTCTAAAGGATCACTAGGAGGTACAGCAATAGAAGCAAGACCAATAATTTCATCCTTACTAGGTAATTCTTCCTCATGATGTTGTTTACTAAATTTAGAGAAATTAAACTCATGAACCATATCATCTAAACCAACAGTAACAATATTCTTAGTGCAGTCTATGGTAGCATTGACAGTATTTAAGAAGGGTCTACCAAATATAATGGGACAAAAGCTATCTTGTGGAGAAGTAAGAACAAGAAAATCAGTAGGATATTTAGTTTTCCCACACAAGACTTCAACATCTCTAACAATTCCAATTGGTGCAATAGTATCTCTATTAGCAAGTTTAATAGTAACATCAATATCTTCTAACTCAACAGGTGCAATTTCATTTCTTAATTTCTTTGTACAAGTCATGAGGTATAACACTAGCACTAGCACCCATATGACATAAGCCATGATAACAATGATCTCCTATTTTAACAGAAATAACAGGCACGCCTACCACATGTCTATGTTTATCTTTATCACACGGTTTAGCAATTCTAGCAGTTTCACCTTCGAACTGAATAACATGCCCATCAATATTATCAGACAAGAGATCTTTAACAATAGCAATATTAAGTTCCACTTTAACTTGCTCAGGAGGTGTATAAGTTCTAATATTGCTTTTACGAACAACAGTTGAAGCTTTAGCATGATCCTTTATTCTAACAGGGAAAGGTGGTTTCGCAATATAAGAAGTAGGAACAATAGGATCATTATAAGTGACAGTCTTTTCTTCAACTTTAATAGGTGCAGCTACTTTTACTTCTATAGGAGGATGATATTTAAACCACTTCTCCTTAGGGAGATCAACATAGGTAGCAAAAGATTCACAGAAAGAAGTTACTATCTCAGAATCAAGTCCATATTTAGTGCTAAACTTACGGAAAATATCGATATCCATAAAAGATTTAACACAATCAAACTTAGGTGTCATACCTGACTCCTTACCTTCGTCAAGGTCCCAATCTTCAGAGTTGCGTTTAATTCTATCCAATAAATTCCATCTGAATTCAATAGTCTTCATCATAAAAGAGCCAGCACAAGAAGTATCGAGCATGTTGCGATTGTTTTCAGAAAGCCGGGCATAAAAACTTTGCATAATTATTTCTCTCTCGAGCTCATGATTGGGGCATGAATATAACATTGATTTAAGCCTCCCCCAAGCTTTAGCGATTCTTTCTCCTTCGCGAGGCCAGAAATTATATATATATAATTGCGATCATGATGAACAAGATGCATAGGGTAATACTTTTGATGAAATTCCAGCTTCAATCTTTTATAGTCCCACGATCTCATATCATCACATAGCCTATACCATATCAATGCGTCTCCCTTCAAAGATAAAGGGAAGACCTTCTTCTTAGCAACATCATCGGGTATACCTGCAAGCTTAAATAATCCACAAACTTCATCCACATATATTAAGTGCTCATCAGGATGTTTTGTTCCATCTCCTGTAAAAGGATTAGCTAGCAGTTTTTCCATCATAGCCACAGGATATTCAAAAGGAGTTTCATTAATAGGTTCAGTAGGTTGAGGAGCAACTCTTTGCTCTACTAGACAGGGTGAAGATACCCCGAACAGGCCCCTCAGAGAATTACTTTCCATAGTAACAAGTGATAGTAAATTTCAGCACACTATATAAATTTTTCCTTACCAAATTCCACTTACCAAAGGCGCTACACTCCCCGGCAACGGCGCCAGAAAAGAGTCTTGATGACCCACAAGTATAGGGGATCTATCGTAGTCCTTTCGATAAGTAAGAGTGTCAAACCCAACGAGGAGCAGAAGGAAATGATAAGCGGTTTTCAGCAAGGTATTCTTTGCAAGTACTGAAATAAGTGGTAACAGATAGTTTTGTGATAGGATAAATTGTAACGAGCAACAAGTAACAAAAGTAAATAAAGTGCAGCAAGGTGGCCCAATCCTTTTGTAGCAAAGCACAAGCCGGAAGAAACTCTTATAATAGGAAAAGCGCTCCCGAGGACACATGGGAATATCGTCAAGCTAGTTTTTATCACGTTCATATGATTCGCGTTCGATACTTTGATAATTTGATATGTGGGTGGACCGGTGCTTGGGTGCTGTTCTTACTTGAACAAGCATCCCACTTATGATTAACCTCTATTACAAGCATCCGCAACTACAACAAAAGTATTAAGGTAAACCTAACCATAGCATGAAACATATGGATCCAAATCAGCCCCTTACGAAGCAACGCATAAACTAGGGTTTAAGCTTCTGTCACTCTAGCAACCCATCATCTACTTATTACTTCCCAATGCCTTCCTCTAGGCCCAAATAATGGTGAAGTGTTATGTAGTCGACGTTCACATAACACCACTAGAGGCTAGACAACATACATCTTATCAAAATATCAAACGAATACCAAATTCACATGACTACTAATAGCAAGACTTCTCCCTTGTCCTCATGAACGAACGTAATTACTCACAAAGAATATTTATGTTCATAATCAGAGGGGTAATAATATGCATATAGGATCTGAACATATAATCTTCCACCAATTAAACCAACTAGCATCAACTACAAGGAGTAATCAACACTACTAGCAACCTACTAGCACCAACCCCGGACTTTGAGACAAGAATTGGATACAAGAGATGAACTAGGGTTTGGAGATGAGATGGTGCTGGTGAAGATGTTGATGGAGATTGCCCTCTCCCGAAGAGAGGGGCATTGGTGATGACGATGGTGATGATTTTCCCCTCCCGGAGGGAAGTTTCCCCGGAAGAACAGCTCTGCCGGAGCTCTAGATTGGTTCTGCCTCGTGGCAGCGGAGTCTCGTCCCGAAAGGTTCCTCCCTATTTTTTTCATCGAAAGACTTCATATAGGATAAGATGGACGTCGGAGACCCACCAGGGGGCCCACGAGGTAGGGGGCGCGCCCTAGGGGGGCGCGCCCCCCACCCTCGTGAGCAGGGTGTGGGCCCCCTGGCCTTCATCTTTGGCGAGGATTTTTCTTTATTTATTTTAAAACGTTCCGTGGAGTTTCAGGACTTTTGGAGTTGCGCAGAATAGGTCTCTAATATTTGCTCCTTTTCCAGCCCAGAATTCCAGCTGCCGGCATTCTCCCTCTTTATGTAAACCTTGTAAAATAAGAGAGAATAGCCATAAGTATTGTGACATAAAGTGAAATGAAAGTCCATAATGCGATAAATATCGATATAAAAGCATGATGCAAAATGGACGTATCAAGCCATTCCGAGATATATTGCCATGCAACTTTCCACCGTTCCGTTTATCATGACACGTTCATCATTGTCATATTGCTTTGCATGATCATGTAGTTGACATAGTATTTGTGGCAAAGCCACCATTCATAATCCTTTCATACATGTCACTCTTGGTTCATTGCATATCCCGGTACACCGCCGGAGGCATTCATATAGAGTCATACTTTGTTCTAGTATCGAGTTGTAATCATTGAGTTGTAAATTAATAGAAGTGTGATAATCATCATTTTCTAGATCATTATCCCAAATGAGGAAAAAAAGAAGAAAAAAAAGAGAAAGGCCATAAAAAAGAGAAGGCCCAAAAATGAGAGAAAAAGAGAGAAGGAACAATGTTACTATCCTTTTTACCACACTTGTGCTTCAAAGTAGCACCATAATCTTCATGATAGAGAGTCTTTTGTTTTGTCACTTTCACTAGTGGGAACTTTTCATTATAGAACTTGGCTTGTATATTCCAACAATGTGCTTCCTCAAATGCCCTAGGTCTTCATGAGCAACCAAGTTGGATGCACACCCACTTAGTTTCTTTTGTTGAGCTTTCATATATTTATAGCTCTAGTGCATCCGTTGCATGGCAATCCCTACTCCTTGCATTAACATCAATTGATGGGCATCTCCATAGCTCATTGATTAGCCTCGTTGATGTGAGACTTTCTCCCTTTTTGTCTTCTCCACATAACCCCCATCATTATTCTATTCCACCCATAGTGCTATATCCATGGCTCACGCTCATATATTGCGTGAAGGTTGAAAAAGTTTGAGATTACTAAAGTATGAAACAATTGCTTGGCTTGTCATCGGGGTTGTGCATGATGAGAGCATTTTTGTGTGACGGAAATGAAGCATGACTAAACTATATGATTTTGTAGGGATGAACTTTCTTTGGCCATGTTATTTTGAGAGGACATAATTGCTTAGTTAGTATGCTTGAAGTATTATTATTTTTATGTCAATATTGAACTTTTATCTTGAATCTTTCAGATCTGAATATTTATACCACAATTAAGAAGAATTGCATTGAAAATATGCCAAGTAGCATTCCACATCAAAAATTCTATTTTTATCATTTACCTACTCGAGGACGAGCAGGAATTAAGCTTGGGGATGCTTGATACGTCTCCAATGTATCTATAATTTTTTATTGTTCCATGCTATATTATATTCTGTTTTGGACATTATTGGGCTTTATTATACACTTTTATATTATTTTTGGGACTAACCTACTAACCGGAGGCCCAACCCAGAATTGCTGTTTTTTTGCCGATTTTAGGGTTTCGCAGAAAAAGAATATCAAACGTAGTCCAAACGGAATGAAACCTTCGGGAACGTGATTTTCGGAATGAACATGATCCAGAGGACTTGGACCCTATGTCAAGACATCAACTAGGAGGGCACGAGGTAGGGGGCGCGCCTACCCCTCCCCCCCCCCCAGGCGCGCCCTCCACCCTTGTGGGGCCCATGTTGCTCCACCGACATACATCTTCCTCCTATATATACCTAAGTACCCCCAAACTATTAGATGCGGAGCCAAAACCCTAATTCCACCGCCGTAACTTTCTGTACCTGTGAGATCCCATCTTGGGGCCTTTTCCGGAGCTCCGCCGGAGGATGCATCGATTACGGAGGGCATCTACATCAGCACCATAGCCTCTTCGATGAAGTGTGAATAGTTTACTTCAGACCTTCGGGTCCATAGTTATTAGCTAGATGGCTTCTTCTCTCTTTTTGGATCTCAATACAAAGTTCTCCCCCTCTCTTGTGGAGATCTATTCGATGTAATCTTCTTTTGCGGTGTGTTTGTTGAGACCGATGAATTATGGGTTTATGATCCAGTTTATCTATGAACAATATTTGAATCTTCTCTGAATTCTTTTATGTATGATTGGTTATCTTTGCAAGTCTCTTCGAATTATCAGTTTGGTTTGGCCTACTAGATTGATCTTTCTTGCAATGGGAGAAGTGCTTAGCTTTGGGTTCAATCTTGCAGTGTCCTTTCCCAGTGATAGTAGGGGCAGCAAGGCACGTATTGTATTGTTGCCATCGAGGATAACAAGATGGGGTTTTCATCATATTGCATGAGTTTATCCCTCTACATCATGTCATCTTGCTTAAAGTGTTACTCTATTCTCTTGAACTTAATACTCTAGATGCATGCTGGATAGCGGTCGATGTGTGGAGTAATAGTAGTAGATGCAGGTAGGAGTTGGTCTACTTGTCTTGGACGTGATGCCTATATACATGATCATACCTAGATATTCTCATAACTATGCTCAATTCTGTCAATTGCTCAACAGTAATTTGTCTACCCACCGTGAATACTTATGCTCTTGAGAGAAGCCACTAGTGAAACCTATGGCCCCCGGGTCTATCTTCTATCATATTAATCTTTCAATACTTATTTACTTCATTTGCCTTTTATTTTACTTTGCATCTTTATCATAAAATCACCAAAAATATTATCTTATCATATCTCACTCTCGTAAGTGACCGTGTAGGGATTGACAACCCCTTATCGCGTTGGTTGCGAGGATTTATTTGTTTGTGTAGGTGCGAGGGACTCGTGCATGGCCTCCTACTGGATTGATACGTTGGTTCTCAAAAATTGAGGGAAATACTTATGCTACTTTGCTGCATCACCCTTTCCTCTTCAAGGGAAAACCAACGCAAGTGCTCAAGAGGTTGTTTGCGGCGCGGTGAGGAGGAGGTGCGGCTCGGATGTGAGGCGGCGGCGCCGATAGCGTGCTGGCAGTAGCGCGAGGGCGGGAGCTTTACGGGCCAACGAGGGCTCGGCCGGGCCTGGTGTGCTCATGCTATTGCATCCGGATGGCTACCGTCACTGACGGTGGAGGTGGGGCCCTCCCGCGTGCCGACGGTGTTGTTGCCCTAGTCCCGGCTTTGATTCTTCGCTGTGTTGTCCTCACTTCGCGGTGCCGTGGTGAGACGGCATGGGGGCCTCAAGACCGCGTTGACGCAGGGTGGTGGTTGGTTTGGTGGTAGGCTCCGGAGTGCTCGAGGTGCGGATTGGGATCGGAGGAAACCACTGTCGGCATGGCCGACTCCGGCGCGGTGGCGCCTGTGGGTGCCACCTGACCTTTCGGGAGGGTGTCATGGGCTACCCTTCCTCTCGCCTCGTCGTGTACCAGGGGAAACCCTTGGCAGCAGCGTCATCATCGTCGCGATCCTTCTTGGAGCTGTTGATAGGTCCGGCGCTTCGGAGTCTTGGAGCCTAGTGGAAGATCCCGGTGGGCGCAGCGATCGCGAGGCTTCTTCATTTTTGTTGATCCGCTTGTTGGAAATATGCCCTAGAGGCAATAATAAAAGCATTATTATTATATTTCCTTGTTCATGATAATTGTCTTTATTCATGCTATAATTGTGTTATCCGGAAATCGTAATACATGTGTGAATAATAGACACCAACATGTCCCTAGTAAGCCTCTAGTTGACTAGCTCGTTGATCAACAGATAGTCATGGTTTCCTGACTATGGACATTGGATGTCATTGATAACGAGATCACATCATTAGGAGAATGATGTGATGGACAAGACCCAATCCTAAACATAGCATAAGATCGTATAGTTCGTTTGCTACAGTTTTTCCAATGTCAAGTATCCTTTCCTTAGACCATGAGATCGTGTAACTCCCGGATACCATAGGAGTGCTTTGGGTGTACCAAACGTCACAACGTAACTGGGTGACTATAAAGGTATACTACGGGTCTCCGAAAGTGTCTGTTGGGTTGACACGGATCAAGACTGGGATTTGTCACTCCGTGTGACGGAGAGGTATCACTGAGCCCACTCGGTAATGCATCATCATTATGAGCTCAAAGTGACCAAGTGTCTAGTCACGGGATCATGCATTACGGTACGAGTAAAGTGACTTGCCGGTAACGAGATTGAACAAGGTATTGGGATACCGACGATCGAATCTCGGGCAAGTAGCATACCGATTGACAAAGGGAATTGTATACGGGGTTGCTTGAATCCTCGACATCGTGGTTCATGTGGGAGCCAACATGGGTATCCAGATCCCGCTGTTGGTTATTGACCGGAGAGCAATCTCGGTCATGTCTACATGTCTCCCGAACCCGTAGGGTCTACACACTTAAGGTTCGGTGACGCTAGGGTTGTAGGGATATGTATATGCAGTAACCGGAATGTTGTTCGGAGTCCCGTATGAGATCCCGGACGTCACGAGGAGTTCCGGAATGGTCCGGAGGTAAAGAATTATATATAGGAAGTGCTATTTCGGCCATCGGGACAAGTTTTGGGGTCACCGGTATTGTACCGGGACCACCGGAAGGGTCCCGGGGGTCCACCGGGTGGGGCCACCTATCCCGGAGGGCCCCATGGGCTGAAGTGGGAAGGGATCCAGCCCAAAGTGGGCTGGGGAGCCACTTCCCCTAGGGCCCATGTGCCTAGGGTGGGGGAAACCCTAAAGGGGGGGCGCCCCTTGCTTGGGGGGCAAGCCCCCCACCCCTTGGCCGCCGCCCCCTAGGAGATTGCATCTCCTAGGGCCGGCGCCCCCCCCCCCCTAGGCCCCCCTATATATGGTGGGGAGGATGGAGGACCTCTTACCTTTGCCTTTGGTGCCTCCCTCTCCCTCTCCAACACATCCTCCTCCTCCATAGAGCTTGGCGAAGCCCTGCCGGAGTACTGCAGCTCCATCACCACCACGCCGTCGTGCTGCTGCTGGAGCCATCTTCCTCAACCTCTCCTTCCCCCTTGCTGGATCAAGAATAAGGAGACGTCACACTGACCGTACGTGTGTTGAACGCGGAGGTGCCGTCCGTTCGGCGCTAGGATCTCCGGTGATTTGGATCACGTCGAGTATGACTCCCTCATCCCCGTTCTTTGAACGCTTCCGCTCGCGATCTACAAAGGTATGTAGATGCATCCGATCACTCGTTGCTAGATGAACTCATAGATGGATCTTGGTGAAACCGTAGGAAAATTTTTGTTTTCTGCAACGTTCCCCAACAGTGGCATCATGAGCTAGGTCTATGCGTAGTTCTCTTTGCATGAGTAGAACACAATTTGTTGTGGGCGTAGATGTTGTCAACTTTCTTGCCGCTACTAGTCTTATCTTGCTTCAGCGGTATTGTGGGATGAAGCGGCCCGGACCAACCTTACACGTACGCTTACGTGAGACCGGTTCCACCGACTAACATGCACAAGTTGCATAAGGTGGCTGGCGGGTGTCTGTCTCTCCCACTTTAGTTGGAGCGGATTCGATGAAAGGGTCCTTATGAAGGGTAAATAGAAGTTGACAAATCAAGTTGTGGCTTTCATGTAGGTAAGAAAACGTTCTTGCTAGAACCCTATTGCAGCCACGTAAAACTTGCAACAACAATTAGAGGACGTCTAACTTGTTTTTGCAGCAAGTGTTCTGTGATGTGATATGGCCAAAGTTGTGATGAATGATGAATGATATATATGTGATGTATGAGATGTTCATGCTATTGTAATAGGAATCACGACTTGCATGTCGATGAGTATGACAACCGGCAGGAGCCATAGGAGTTGTCTTTATTTTTTGTATGACCTGCGTGTCATTGAGAAACGCCATGTAAATTACTTTACTTTATTGCTAAACGCGTTAGCCATAGTAGTAGAAGTAATAGTTGGCGAGCAACTTCATGGAGACACGATGATGGAGATCATGGTGTCATGCCGGTGACAAGATGATCATGGAGCCCCAAGATGGAGATCAAAGGAGCTATGTGATATTGGCCATATCATGTCACTATTATTATTTGATTGCATGTGATGTTTATCATGTTTTGTACGTCTTGTTTGCTTAGAATGACGGTAGTAAATAAGATGATCCCTCATAATAATTTCAAGAAAGTGTTCCCCCTAACTGTGCACCGTTGCGACAGTTCGTTGTTTCGAAGCACCACGTGATGATCAGGTGTGATAGATTCCAACATTCACATACAACGGGTGTAAGACAGATTTACACATGCAAACACTTAGGTTGACTTGACGAGCCTAGCATGTACAGACATGGCCTCGGAACACAGAAGACCGAAAGGTCGAGCATGAGTCGTATAGAAGATACGATCAACATGAAGATGTTCACCGACGTTGACTAGTTCGTCTCACGTGGTGATCGGACACGGCCTAGTTAACTCGGATCATGTTATACTTAGATGACTGGAGGGATGTCTATCTGAGTGGGAGTTCATTGAATAATTTGATTAGATGAACTTAATTATCATGAACTTAGTCTAAAATCTTTACAATATGTCTTGTAGATCAAATGGCCAACGTTGTCCTCAACTTCAATGCGTTCCTAGAGAAAACCAAGCTGAAAGACGATGGCAGCAACTATACGGACTGGGTCCGGAACCTGAGGATCATCCTCATAGCTGCCAAGAAAGATTATGTCCTACAAGCACCGCTAGGTGACGCACCCGTCCCACAGAACCAAGACGTTATGAACGCTTGGCAGACACGTGCTGATGATTACTCCCTCGTTCAGTGCGGCATGCTTTACAGCTTAGAACCGGGGCTCCAAAAATGTTTTGAGAGACACGGAGCATATGAGATGTTCGAAGAGCTGAAAATGGTTTTCCAAGCTCATGCCCGGGTCGTGAGATATGAAGTCTCCGACAAGTTTTTCAGCTGTAAGATGGAGGAAAATAGTTCTGTCAGTGAGCACATACTCACAATGTCTGGGTTACATAACCGCTTGACTCAGCTGGGAGTTAATCTCCCGGATGACGCAGTCATTGACAGAATCCTTCAGTCGCTTCCACCAAGCTACAAGAGCTTTGTGATGAACTTCAATATGCAGGGGATGGAAAAGACCATTCCCAAATTATTTGCAATGCTGAAATCAGCAGAGGTAGAAGTCAAAAAGGAACATCAAGTGTTGATGGTGAATAAAACCACTAAGTTCAAGAAAGGCAAGGGTAAGAAGAACTTCAAGAAGGACGGCAAGGGAGTTGCCGCGCCCGGTAAGCAAGCTACCAGGAAGAAGCCAAAGAATGGACCCAAGCCCGAGACTGAGTGCTTTTATTGCAAGGGAAGTGGTCACTGGAAGCGGAACTGCCCCAAATACTTAGCAGACAAGAAGGCCGGCAAAACAAAAGGTATATGTGATATACATGTAATTTATGTGTACCTTACCAGTACTCGTAGTAGCTCCTGGGTATTTGATACCGGTGCAGTTGCTCACATTTGTAACTCAAAGCAGGAGCTGCGGAATAAGCGGAGACTGGGGAAGGACGAGGTGACGATGCACGTCGGGAATGGTTCCAGGGTCGATGTGATCGCCGTCGGCACGCTACCTCTGCATTTACCTACGGGATTAGTTTTAAACCTTAATAATTGTTATTTAGTGCCAGCTTTGAGCATGAACATTGTATCGGGATCTTGTTTAATTCGAGATGGCTACTCATTTAAATCCGAGAATAATGGTTGTTCTATTTATATGAGAGATATGTTTTATGGCCATGCTCCGATGGTGAATGGTTTATTCTTAATGAATCTCGAGTGTAATGCTACACATGTTCATAGTGTGAATACCAAAAGATGTAAGGTTGATAATGATAGTCCCACATACTTGTGGCACTGCCGCCTTGGTCACATAGGTGTCAAACGCATGAAGAAGCTCCATGCAGATGGACTTTTAGAGTCTCTTGATTATGAATCATTTGACACGTGCGAACCATGCCTCATGGGTAAAATGACCAAGACTCCGTTCTCAGGAACAATGGAGCGAGCAACCAACTTATTGGAAATCATATATACTGATGTGTGCGGTCCAATGAGCGTTGAGGCTCGCGGTGGCTATCGTTATGTTCTCACCCTCACTGATGACTTGAGTAGATATGGGTATGTCTACTTAATGAAACACAAGTCTGAAACCTTTGAAAAGTTCAAGGAATTTCAGAGTGAGGTTGAGAATCAACGTGACAGAAAAATCTAGTTTTTGCGATAATATCATGGAGGAGAATACTTGAGTCACGAATTTGGCACACACTTAAGAAAATGTGGAATAGTTTCACAACTCACGCTGCCTGGAACACCTCAGCGTAATGGTGTGTCCGAACGTCGTAATCGCACTCTATTAGATATGGTGCTATCTATGATGTCTCTTACCGATTTACTGCTATCTTTTTGGGGCTATGCTTTAAAGACTGCCGCATTCACTTTAAATAGGGCTCCGTCGAAATCCGTTGAGACGACACCGTATGAATTATGGTTTGGGAAGAAACCTAAGCTGTCGTTTCTAAAAGTTTGGGGATGCGATGCTTATGTCAAGAAACTTCAACCTGAAAAGCTTGAACCCAAGTCGGAAAAATGCGTCTTCATAGGATACCCTAAAGAAACTATTGGGTATACCTTCTACCTCAGATCCGAAGGCAAGATCTTTGTTGCCAAGAATGGATCCTTTCTAGAGAAAGAGTTTCTCTCAAAAGAAGTAAGTGGGAGGAAAGTAGAACTTGATGAAGTATTACCTCTTGAACCGGAAAATGGCGCAACTCAAGAAAATGTTCCTGAGGTGCCTGCACCGACTAGAGAGGAAGTTAATGATGATGATCATGAAACTTCAGATCAAGTTGCTACTGAACTTCGTAGGTCCACAAGGACACGTTCCGCACTAGAGTGGTACGGCAACCCTGTCTTGGAAATCATGTTGTTAGACAACGGTGAACCTTCGAACTATGAAGAAGCAATGGCGGGCCCGGATTCTGACAAATGGCTACAAGCCATGAAATCCGAGATAGGATCCATGTATGAAAACAAAGTATGGACTTTGACTGACTTGCCTGTTGAGCGGTGAGCCATAGAAAATAAATGGATCTTTAAGAAGAAGACAGACGCGGATGGTAGTGTGACCATCTATAAAGCTCGGCTTGTCGCTAAGGGTTATCGACAAGTTCAAGGGGTTCACTACGATGAGACTTTCTCACCGGTAGCGAAGCTAAAGTCCGTCCGAATCATGTTAGCAATTGCCGCATTCTATGATTATGAGATATGGCAAATGGATGTCAAAACGGCATTCCTTAATGGTTTCCTTAAGGAAGAATTGTATATGATGCAGCCGGAAGGTTTTGTCGATCCTAAGAATGCTGACAAGGTGTGCAAGCTCCAACGCTCGATTTATGGGCTGGTGCAAGCATCTCGGAGTTGGAACATTCGCTTTGATGAGATGATCAAAGCGTTTGGGTTTACGCAGACTTATGGAGAAGTCTGTGTTTACAAGAAAGTGAGTGGGAGCTCTGTAGCATTTCTCATATTATATGTAGATGACATACTTTTGATGGGTAATGATATAGAACTCTTGGACAGCATTAAGGCCTACTTGAATAAGAGTTTTTCAATGAAGGACCTTGGAGAAGCTGGATATATATTAGGCATCAAGATCTATAGAGATAGATCAAGATGCCTCATAGGTCTTTCACAAAGCACATACCTTGATAAGATATTGAAGAAATTCAATATGGATCAGTCTAAGAAGGGGTTCTTGCCTGTGTTACAAGGTGTGAAATTGAGCTCAGCTCAATGTCCGACCACGGCACAAGATATAGAAGAGATGAGTGTCATACCCTATGCCTCAGCCATAGGTTCTATTATGTATGCCATGCTGTGTACCAGACCTAATGTAAACCTTGCCGTAAGTTTGGTAGGAAGGTACCAAAGTAATCCCGACAAGGAACACTGGACAGCGGTCAAGAATATCCTGAAGTGCCTGAAAAGGACTAAGGAAATGTTTCTCGTTTATGGAGGTGACGAAGAGCTCGTCGTAAAAGGTTACGTCGACGCTAGCTTCGACACAGATCTGGATGACTCCAAGTCACAAACCGGATACGTGTATATTTTGAATGGTGGGGCAGTAAGCTGGTGCAGTTGCAAGCAGAGCGTCGTGGCGGGATCTACATGTGAAGCGGGGTACATGGCAGCCTCGGAGGCAGCGCATGAAGCAATTTGGGTGAAGGAGTTCATCACCGACCTAGGAGTCATACCCAATGCATCGGGGCCAATCAAACTCTTCTGTGACAACACTGGAGCTATTGCACTTGCCAAGGAGCCCGGGTTTCACAAGAAGACCAGGCACATCAAGCGTCGCTTCAACTCCATTCGTGAAAATGTTCAAGACGGAGACATAGATATTTGTAAAGTACATACGGACCTGAATGTAGCAGATCCGTTGACTAAACCTCTCCCTAGAGCAAAACATGATCAACACCAGAATTCCATGGGTGTTCGATTCATCACAATGTAACTAGATTATTGATTCTAGTGCAAGTGGGAGACTGTTGGAAATATGCCCTAGAGGCAATAATAAAAGCATTATTATTATATTTCCTTATTCATGATAATTGTCTTTATTCATGCTATAATTGTGTTATCCGGAAATCGTAATACATGTGTGAATAATAGACACCAACATGTCCCTAGTAAGCCTCTAGTTGACTAGCTCGTTGATCAACAGATAGTCATGGTTTCCTGACTATGGACATTGGATGTCATTGATAATGAGATCACATCATTAGGAGAATGATGTGATGGACAAGACCCAATCCTAAACATAGCATAAGATCGTATAGTTCGTTTGCTAGAGTTTTTCCAATGTCAAGTATCCTTTCCTTAGACCATGAGATCGTCTAACTCCCGGATACCGTAGGAGTGCTTTGGGTGTACCAAACGTCACAACGTAACTGGGTGACTATAAAGGTATACTACGGGTATCTCCGAAAGTGTCTGTTGGGTTGACACGGATCAAGACTGGGATTTGTCACTCCTTGTGACGGAGAGGTATCACTGGGCCCACTCGGTAATGCATCATCATTATGAGCTCAAAGTGACCAAGTGTCTGGTCACGGGATCATGCATTACGGTACGAGTAAAGTGACTTGCCGGTAACGAGATTGAACAAGGTATTGGGATACCGACGGTCGAATCTCGGGCAAGTAGCATACCGATTGACAAAGGGAATTGTATAAGGGGTTGCTTGAATCCTCGACATCGTGGTTCATCCAATGAGATCATCGAGGAGCATGTGGGAGCCAACATGGGTATCCAGATCCCGCTGTTGGTTATTGACCGGAGAGCAATCTCGGTCATGTCTACATGTCTCTCGAACCCGTAGGGTCTACACACTTAAGGTTCGGTGACGCTAGGGTTGTAGGGATATGTATATGCAGTAACCCGAATGTTGTTTGGAGTCCCGGATGAGATCCCGGACATCACGAGGAGTTCCGAAATGGTCCGGAGGTAAAGAATTATATATAGAAAGTGCTATTTCGGCCATCGGGACAAGTTTCAGGGTCACCGATATTGTACCGGGACCACCGGAAGGGTCCCGAGGGTCCATCGGGTGGGGTCACCTATCCTGGAGGGCCCCATGGGCTGAAGTGGGAAGGGATCCAGCCCAAAGTGGGCTGGGGCGCCACTTCCCCTAGGGCCCATGCGCCTAGGGTGGGGGAAACCCTAAAGGGGGGGGGCGCCCCCTTGCTTGGGGGACAAGCCCCCCACCCCTTGGCCGCCGCCCCCCTAGGAGATTGCATCTCCTAGGGCCGGCGCCCCCCCTAGGCCCCCCTATATATAGTGGGGGGTATGGAGGACCTCGTACCTTTGCCTTTGGTGCCTCTCTCTCCCTCTCCAACACATCCTCCTCCTCCATAGAGCTTGGCGAAACCCTGCCGGAGTACTGCAGCTCCATCACCACCACGCCGTCGTGCTGCTGCTGGAGCCATCTTCCTCAACCTCTCCTTCCCCCTTGCTGGATCAAGAAAAAGGAGACGTCACGCTGACCGTACGTGTGTTGAACGCGGAGGTGCCGTCCCTTCGGCGCTAGGATCTCCGGTGATTTGGATCACGTCGAGTACAACTCCCTCATTCCCGTTCTTTGAACGCTTCCGCTCGCGATCTACAAAGGTATGTAGATGCATCCGATCACTCGTTGCTAGATGAACTCATAGATGGATCTTGGTGAAACCGTAGGAAAATTTTTGTTTTCTGCAACGTTCCCCAACACCGCTGTTGTCGGCATTTGTTTCTTTTGCTCTTTCTCTGTTATTTTTTGATTGTGATTGTGCTGCTTCCGACCCAGCACCTATTCCTGTATGGTTCGGTTGGTTGCTTTGTATACAAAAGGCGGTGGAAACGCTTTTTCAAAAAAAAATAGAAAGGGTTTGGGGTAGAACACAGCACGAATAATGCCTGAATCATTTGACCTGGGCCACTGTGCCCACTTGATGGAGCGCAAGAAGAATGGACAAGATGACCGGGTCAAATTGGTTAAGAAGAATGAGCAATGCTCTTCATTTAAAAAAAATGAACAAGGGCAGAGTCCAAAAGGACCCCAAACTTTATTTAAAGCCAGAGCAATAGGATACACAACAAACTAAAAATTCCAAAGCAGCCCCTAAAATATGCAGAAAGGACCCCAAAGATCTAAAGAGGAACGCAGTCAGGTCCAAGCCACTCCCGATCGACTTCAAACTCACCGGCGCTGGGGACATCACCACTTGGTCCGATGAGTTCTTCATCGTAGCAATTCGTAAACATCGAGCTAGAGTAGCACTGCCTCCCATGTAGCTTCAAGGCTAGGAGGAAGAGGTTTGGCCGCCCTTCAGCCAGAGGATTCGGTGGCGCGGCCGCGCTGCAAGCCGGCTGACCGCCTAGAGCGCCCAAGCTCAAGCACCATCGATGATTTGCTCTGGGAACCGGTCGCAAGAACCGTCTTCATACCAGTCCCTATAAAATTGACCGCCACCATGGTGACTGCCGTCGGCGAAAGCGAACGAAGGGGATTCTTGCATACTAGGGGAAACATCGAGCTTATTTCTGAGGATCCCGGCACGCCCCCTTCCAGCAGCAGCGAGCCAACCGCCGCCACCAACAAGAGTGTCGCGAGGAACCATAGAACACGGCTCGGGCGCGCTGACGGCAAAATCCTCATTGGCATGGTGCCAATCTCCGGCACGAGGTTCTTCATGCATGTTTGAGATTGGTCATCTATGAACATTACAATCGAAGTCGCTCACATACATGAGCATAGACTCATCTCTATAAATGCACACACGCATATTCTATTCCTATGAGTACCTTCGATAGACTTAGCCGACATATTATCTTAAGATTTTATGAAGTCATCACAGATGCCTCGCACTCGACATAAACGTCTCTCCCACTGAACGAACATTGCCGGAAGTCTGGAATAAATTCAGAAATAATATGAGAACCAATGTAAAAAAACAAAACCATTCAGGACCAGCCTTTGGAGGTATATTTTTATAAAAGAAAATCTTTAAGCACCACACGTCACCTCCGGGACTCGAACGCGGGTGGGCTTGCTCGCTCCGAATGAGGCAAGCCAATGTCGGGTCTAAGACTTGAACCCTGATGGGCTAAAGAAGGTTGATTGGTTTGATATCAGAAATTGGCATGTTAACATTTGACAAATGTTAAATATTGGTTAACTCTTGGTTAGTTAGGGCCAATTATTTTGGTGGCTTAAAAAATAAGCCACCTCCTCCCCAGCTTATCTCATAAACCGCCTCTCTTATTCGTTGGGGCTTCTAAACTAGTTATGAGATAACCAATTTAGAAGTTTCAACAAATTTAAGGAGCAACTTATTTTTTAAACTGGGATGAGGCAGCTTATATTTTAAGCCACCCAAAAAAATGACCCTTATTTACTTGCCAACCATGCAAGAAATTATCAATTTTTGACAACTTTTGATATTGCCAATTATTAGGTTACCAAGTATTGACAATGCCAAATATTGGCATCAAACCAATTATCGTCTATCTTTAAAAAATGCAATTATCTTCTACTACCATCTTCTTAACCATCCAACCACCGAATGTTTTTTCTAAAAAAAAACCACAGGAATGTTGTAGCACTAGTAATCGGCCCGTCTCTTAAGAAAAAAAAACTAATCGGCCCGTCTCGTATTTGAATATCTGGACCGTCCAGTCTTGCCATTAGACGGCCTCCATCCACCGTCTTCTTCTCAACCCCCAACCCACAACCGAGTCTACCCAACCCCCAACCCATGGCCGCCGCCGCCGCGGTCGCGGTCGCCACTGGCGCCGACTGGACCGTCGTCCGCCGGCGTGGCGGCCGCCGCCGCGGTGACTCCCCGGTCACCACCTCCCACCTCGACGCCCCGCCGCCACTCCCGTTGACCCCGATCCCGTGGGCGCCCTCCGACCCGTCCCTCGATCCGGCCCGCGTCTCCCGCCTCCTTGACCGCGCCCGCGCCGCGATCTCCCGCGTCGAGGCCTCCCGCCTCTACCGCCGACTCGTCCTCCCCGACTCCCCGCTCTGCCGCCGCCTCGCCTCGCTCGCCCCCGCCCGCCTCTCCCTCCTCGGCGTCGGCAGCTTCGAGTCCTCCCCGGCCGCGCGCCTCCAGCTCGCGCTCGCGGCCCTCCTCCGCCGGGACCTCCTCGCGGGCGCCTCCGCCACGGCCGACCTCTTCGACCCGGTCCTCTCCTCCGTTGAGTGCGCCGTCGCCGTCGCCCTCGGCTTCGCCGTCCCGAGCCTCGACGACGGGTGCGGCCGCCGCGTGGAGGAGCCCACCCTCTTCTACATGCCCCACTGCGAGGCGTCGCTCTACGACGCGCTCCTCGCGGCCAACTGGGAGCCCCGCGTTCAGCTCCGCCGAGTCTGCGTGCTCGGCAATAGCTTCCGGCGGTACGCTGTGCAGGCGGAAGAGAACCGCTCGGGGCCCGCCGCCAAGGCCAATCTTGTTCTCAAGGCAAGGCGGTTCGCGTGGGAGCAGCGGATCGACGAGGCCGGGGATGTGGACGACGAGGACTGGTTCGCCCGTGCGTTCAACGAGACGAGCTGGCATTTCTTCGAGGTGGACCAAGACGTCGACCAGAGGACGGAGATAAGTTCGCAAGCTTTCTCCTTCGAGAAATTATCACTGTAACCCAATGTATTAGTACTTGATTCAAGATGCATTTGGAGATTCAGGGTTGGCATCTTCACAAAATTTATCACTGCAATTCTGTGGTTGTATACTAGTATTTGACTGGAGATGAATTCACACATTCAGAGTTAGCATCTGAGCATCATTTATCACTGTAATTCTATGATTGCATTATTTGATTGGAGATATATTCAAAGATTCAGAGTTGGCATCTTAATGAAATTCATCACTGTATACTATTACCTCCGTCCCACATTAGTTGTCCTAGATTTATTTAGACAAATCTAAGACAACTAATTTGGGATGGAGGGAGCACTTGATTGGAGACAAATTCATAGATTCAGAGTTGGCATTTAACACTGTAATTCTATGATTGTATTACTTGATTAGAGATACATTCCAAGATTCAGAGTTGGCATCTTAACGAAATTTGGAGTTTACTTTATCTTCATTTGCATTGAACAAGAACGAAAGCTGCGTGCATTTGTATTTCTGAATTTAGACATTGAGTCCCCACATTTCTGGCTGTGACCCAATTTCCAGTGTCCTGCGAGGTTTATCGGTTGATTTTTCTGATATGGGAAATGGGTACTCTGCCCTAGAACATAACCTGTAAGGCTGCTTCTTCTGTAGGACATTTTTTTATCTGTTGTAGCTTGCAGATTTCATTAAAAGGGAACCATTAAGGTTCAGTACGAACCACTAGCTCAGAATGCAAGGAGAAATATCACACATGATCTAAGGTGAACACTGAGTAGCCTGCTGTGCTATAACATTCAGAAAGGTAAATGCAGATTGGTTTGCCCCTCACATAACCAAAAGAAATCCCTAGGAACCCCCAGGATCTATTTATCTTTCTATTTCCATGAGCCAAAGCATCATAATATTCTGAATTCTCAACTAATTTACCTAATCTCTCCCGAGCTCATTCTATACATGTGACTGAAAATTAGCTGTGATCTTTACATAACGGGAGCCCGCCCCTTCCATTGGTCAAAACCCTCGGAGACCACCATCTGCAGCCCTCCAGATCCTAGTTGGGGATCATCACGCACATTGCAAGGATGATGCATTCAAAAGTTCAAAGTTGATATCTTCGCAAAATCTGGTGTTTACTTCATCGGTATTTCTGATGAAGAAGAATGAAACCACATCCATTGTCTTATCCTTGTCTCACTCGTAGGAATTCAGACACCGAATGATCCCCTGATTTCTGGCAGCAAACCTATGAATTAAGAAGTAGACTATCAATGTGGTGTTGCATCTATCATTTTCAGGATGCTTCGGTGTCTCTGAGGTTAGCTGACTTTTTTCATGGGTGCTCCACTATAACTTGCATGCTCTATATACCCTCAGAACGTTTGCCTGTACGGCAGTCCTTGAATATTCTTCTGTAGGACATTTTTCTGTCCTGCTCACTGATTTCATCAAGGCAATCATGAAGGTTAATTGCAAACCACTTGCCAAAAAATGCAAGGAGAAACATAGCACTATACTGCTATCATATACATCCGGAAAGGTGGAGGCTGATTGGTTTGCCCCTCAAATAAGGAAAAGAAATCCCTAAGAACCCCCAGGGTTTTTTTCCTGTTTCTGGTAACTGAAGCATCATAATGTTCTTGAATTCTCCACTGATTTACCTTCATATCTCCGAGCACATTCTATTCCTGTGACTGAAGACCAGATCTGATCTTCGCGTACCCATCAATCAAAGGCCTTTGATGGCCACCATCGTAAGTCTTCTAGATCCCAGTTGGAGAACTCCAACGGAAAATTGAGCACAGATCACATGAATTGGGCCATCGGCTGATTTTGCAAGCGGTGGCATAAACACCTAACCTGTTGAGGACTCCACAACAAGCACAATTGTGCGAGAGAACAAGGAGCAAATGTATAAAGTTAGAAGAGCTTCAAATAACTCCATATAATGTCAAAATAGGCTACTAAAACAATAGATGCTGAATAGAATCACAGAGGGCTGAAGACATGTGGTGCATCTTCTGCTGCTCTCTTTACATCCCCGCTTTAAAACAGATTATCTTGCCAAGAATGGTGCTTGGTATTTAACCAAAGCCCTCTTGTCACGGCAAGCCTGGCAACTAATACAACGTCCGGACAGTTTATGCTTGCAGGTTCTGAAGGCGAGGTAGGACACGATGTCATCATCTCCGACATGGTTTTCTCTGGCAATGCATCATTGACATGGCATGCTATTGAATATGGCTTGGAATTTTTAAATAAGGGCTTGATCTGACAGATAGGTTCGGGAACTAAAGTGCTGGTCTGGAGTGACAATTTTTTTTTTTTGAGGCAGGTCTGGACTCTGGAGTGACAATTGGATACCAGAAGACTTTGCTGGCGCTGGTGCCGGTGGCTTCTGATGGGAGTTTGCCGGCGCAACCTGCTGCAGCAGTACTTCGTACCTGCAAATGTGGAGGCGAAAATGAAAATTCGGCCTTCCGCTCGACATACGATGAAAACTTCCTCGCCTGTCACCTGATAAAAATTCTGGTGTTCTCTTCAGTCCGAGGTGCCTACAAGTTAGCACTGAATTTCAACTTCTTTGATCAGGGAGTCGGGGGTCCTAGTTCGAGTCCAGATAGGTCTGCTCCAAGCTGGGATTTAATGTTGAAGCCTCCAGTTGCTCAAAAGATTTCTACCTTTGCTTGGAAGCTTCAGCACCAGGCCGGAATGGCCGCTGCAGCTATCCCAGGTACAATGGGTGACGATGGTTATAAATTTCTAATGCAAAAGCCAGCGCCTCCTGTACGACGGTACATGAATCCCGTTGATTTCTCTGAATCCCGTCAAGGTTCTATTTGCTTTTTTTGCACTGAAATCTGGAGGGGTTGACATTGCGTGAGTTCAGTGTGCTCAGAGGTGCATCTCTTGCATTGGTTCCTGGAAGAAAATGTTTATAGACGTAGGATAGGATTAAGGTTATTTTTGCAAGCGGGACAAAACCACTAGAAATGCCTATTTTCACATTCATTCTCATTCGACCATTACTAAAATGACATTCAACATTTCATCGAATATTAGGAAAATGACATTTCTCTTATTTTCTCTCCTACTTCAAAAATGCACAAGGTTATGTCGTCTGCTCCTCCTTTGTCAAACCTGTCGCAACTATTTTGCAAGTTTCCTTGGAGGGAGTTCTTTTGCGCCCCATGTAGTCAACTCATCTTCATCCACCTCTCATGGATTGGCGCAATCAAGCAAACCATTGTACTCTCTCTGCCCGGCTTTATTAGGCTCCCTTTTATTTTGGGTCAAAGTTTGACCATGAATTTTAACTAATAAAATTTAACTTATATGCCACACAAAATATACCATGAAAAATCTCTTCCAAATACAAATCTAACAATATACTTTTTATAAAATATGCTTTGTATTTTTAGTCAAATAAAAAGTCAAAGTTGGATCCAAAATATAAGGGGGCTAATAAACCCAGATGAAGGCAGTATCTACCAAGACAATGACTATGAAGTTGATTCCTTGACCTATCCACTGTCCTCACCTTATAAAGGGGGGTGAGGCCTAGGATTACAAGAATCCTACCGACCTAAAGCCATGCTCGGTCCAGCTTGCCATTTGACGGGCCACCCAAGGTGTACCGCACCATCATATGGTGGAGTCTTGCACAAGTTTGGGTTGTCTGAACATGCCTTAGATTTCATCTCCCAATGAGCAGGGGATCACATCAGCAACTTATACTCCCACCACCCCAGAATAGTTGGCACATTATTTTACCGAAGATAGTGGGCAGCAGAAACACCATTTTTGGACTGAGATGCCCCCGCGAGGTCTTATTTGAGGCCGTGAAATCTCGCCAAATTTGAGGAAAAGCAGGCCATTGATGGCTGAGAGAGGGAACACTGCGAGATCTGAGGAGAGAGAAGACATCGGATGTAATGGCTAGATCATTAATCGCCTCCTCCCATAGATTGTCTATAATTTACTCTCTACCATGATTTCGAGGGACAAGATTAGAAGTTTGATTCATTTGCAAGCATTAGGTAAATCGTTTGAAATTTATGCCCCCTATTTTGGGTTGGAGATGTGCCATGAATCTTTCGGGTCGAGTTGCATGGAAATTTGTTATGAAATACATCATTTCAAATAGACAATACATGACTTGAGATGAATCAATGGTATTAGTAATACGAATAACAAAGGAATCTGATAGGATTGGAAGTGCAAAACATAGCATTGTCACAAAAGACATGAAACTGTAACCAGGAACAGTCGCTCAAGTAGAACAAAGAAAAAACCGCCTTGATGAGGGTTAAAAATAGATTGGAGCAAATATTCAAATTCACATGGAATTAAGATATACTTCCTCCATTTGAAAAAGCTTGTCCCTCAAATAGATGTATCTAGCACCACACCAAGTTAGTGCTAGATACATCCATTTGAGGGACAAGTTAGGACAAGCTTAGTGCTAGATACATCAATTTGAGGGATAATCTTGGGACAAGCTTTTTCGGACGAATGGAGTAGAAGGCTAATCCAACGAATTTTGGTGGCACCTTTCCTTTGATCCAAATGACATCCATAGGAAAGGAAATCATATGAATTAGAATCACATAAATAACCCTCAAAAAAAATATAAAGAGTAGCTTAAGCTTGTGTCAGCTACATATGCACGCATGTCAATGTTGCGTCCCATAACTAAGGTATATGAGCTGTTAGGGTTATCGGTATAATCTATCAATCTTGGCAATCCATTGCAAAATCGGATGGCTAGGAGAGCAAAGGGCCAAGATCATTGATGGACTAAGGAATCAATCAAACCATCTATTTCACACTATGGTGTTTATTTTTTCCATTGACACGAACCAAATTCGTTTAATATATGCTAACAAATAAGCGCCTCAGCAGTAACCTTTTCCTGGCTACTGCCAGCAAGAGATTAAACGCCGGTGCTCATCCACCAGCCCCACTCACACCCAGAAAAACAGTGTAGCGTCACCAAACCCTGAGACGCTCCAAGACGACGATAGGGACCACCTAGGGTTCAAATATATGTATGTCATTCAACTATCTCACTCGGGTCTCCTTGGCACGCCAACCCCATGAGAAATCAGGAAACTGACAATAAATTACACAACACCCACAGCCAAGGCCACGCGGTGCCGGTGTTTTCAAAACCTTTTGATCCCGGGCCCACGCACCAACCAGCTATAACGCGGCCAAGTAGTACTGGGCACTCGCCGCGTCTTCTAGAGAAAGAATAGCAAGAAACTGCGCTGAAGCTGGTACTAGCACTGAGATTGCAATAGGATGGATACTAGCATTAAGATTGCAATAGGGGATAGACATCAACGAACATACTAACTGGAGCATCGAGGACAGTGAAATACTAGTACACCACATTACGTCCTTTCAATTGCTGATGATACCAAAGTAACGAACCACCAATAGTGCTATTACGGAAATGACTATCACTGAGTACAACTCAAAATTAAAAATCACTAATAGGTCATCACTTGATGCTTACAACTAGTTTCCTGGTGGGATCCATACATACCAACTCTGACTCTATCTGAACAATCAGTCGATGGATTATGTAGCTAACAATGGTAGCACCGAATTGAATGTGAATTGTGATCTGCGAATTCACTTTGCTTGCTTACTGTTGGGTGGAGGCGTTTGTTGAGTTGACAGGGTCAGCGATTGTCCGGCACCAGGTAGGACTCCATGTTGATCTGCGATAACCGCGCGCCGGGAAATAGCAGCTGGGGACAGGAGCGTTTATGGAATTAAAAACGGGTACCTAGGGAGGAGCGGCAGGGCCTGGAATGTAAGGGGGTCGGGGGAGGGAGCAGAGGAGGCACGGGAACTCACATCGATCTGCTTTTGCACTTTGCGGGGCCGACCGCGAGGGCGGCTACGCGGGAGTGCACCGGTGAGGCCATAGATGTCTTCCTCAATCTCCTCCGCGGAGAGTGATATAGAGAATTGTGGCCTCTTGAGCGCATCCGCGCGGATCGACCGCCGCTCGCGCTCGAACGCCTGTGGCGGCGCACTCGCGGCGGTCGTGGCCACGAGGGATGGCATAGCAAGGCGACGCGGGCGGCCAGGGCGTGCCTTCAACGGTTGTGGAGAAACCGCCTCGGTGACCTCAGGGTACTTGTTGACTACGGGGTTGCCGGTGCCCGATGCCTTTGCCACCTTGCCAAGGTCAAGCTGTAGCCTCTCGCTGACCTCATATTGCTGATTCGAGGAGGATCCCGTGTCCAGGGCGATGGTTTCGCCATGGCGGTTGACGGGAACGCACCGCAGCCGCCGTTGGCTCCCCCAGGGCTTGAGCATTGATGGCAGCAACATCAGCCTCCCTCGATGGGCGCTCGGCGGCGTTGGATCTACCTCCACGGCCCCGCCAACCGCCTCCCTAGCGCCGCCTTCCTTGGTGAGATCTGATGGGAAAGCCGCAGGCGACGGCTCCGCCGGGTTCACCATGGTCAAGGGCGATGTCGCACCCACGATCGCCGCTTTTGCAGCCGCTCTAGATCTGGCTGCGGGGGCAGTGAGAGGGGTACGATCTGATGTGGTGAGGACGAGATCTGAGATACAACGAGGACGAGGGTGGGTTGGCTTGCGGCATTTAAAGCATGGGCTAAAGGGGAAATAGATGGATGTGTCATTGGCAAATAAGTAACGGGGGGAGGGGGACCGTGTGTACGCGTGAATTAGGGGGGGGGGTACAATGAGGTTTCCCGTATGCTTTATGTCTTTTTTTGGATTTATTTATAAAACGGTGTGTTTTTTTGTTTTCTGTTTACTTTCTTCCTTTCTTTTTTGCAGGAGAAAGTCGTGTGTGTACACTCCATTTCTCTATGAATTTCTCCCTCTAGACCATTGTATGGATCACCGTTTTTAAAACTAATGTTTCAGTGTACCTTTCTGCGTAGGGAAAGAAGTGCATACATTGCAATGCTGATCTACACATTTACCTTCATGTTGAATGATCCTATAAAAACATTAAAAAACACTTTAAAGCTTCATTTGACAGCGAATCTAAGGATATATTTTTAATGACGTGCAAGACGTGTTTCGGTAGTCAAATTGACAACCTAAAACCGTGCATGCCATACAAAACTGGACATAGTAACCATGCTCATAAGAGCGTCTCCAACAATAGGGCAACACTGCCTTTTTGGGCTTTTGGAGGCCAAAAAACCTCTCCAATAGCTGTCCAAAAACTTCAACATGGTCAAAAACGTTTTTGGGTAGCCCAAAACAGGGCACAAACAGCTGCATATACGGAAGGTTGCTGCCCAAAAACGCCAATCCACCCCTCGCTGCCCAACTGCTTCCTTACCACAGCCCCCCGCTGCCAAATCCTGTCGCCGCCGCCGCCGCACTGAATCCAACCGATTCCGTCCGGATCCAGCCACCACCAACACCGCCGCACCTCCCCGCCGCCTGGGTCTACCGCCTCCCGAGGGGTGGTGCCCGCCAACGGGAGCATTTGTCGCCTTTAAGTTTTCGCTCCATAGCATGTGTTTCAATTAGCACATGTAGTAGGCTTCCCAGCGGTGCGCTGAACTCAGCTCTTTCCCCTTTCCTGCTTCCTGAACCTCGCTTGGAACTGGCTAGCTCTTGTATTTCCGTTATGTCAAAGCAATGAAAAGGGGATCAGCCAAGTTGAAAAACAAATGCAAAACTGCTAGATACAGTTTTGCTTAACCACAACAACAATATGTTCATAGATCAACTCCAGGGATAAAGAGTTGCGAGGAAGAATAATGTGATGGTTGCAGTGAGGTACTAGGTAAACGACAATTGCAATGACTCAATGAACACATCATCCAGCAACCCCAAAAATATCAATCCAATGCTACCCAGTGGATAACATGCTATGGTTCATTCATCAAAACATCAGACAGCATCACACACCTGCAAATAGTTGGCATTCAACAACAGAGCAGAAGGACCCACAGAAAACGCGATGGAGATGGGCGCTAACACCATAAGCGATCACCAGGCGTGCTTCAAACAGCTCTCCACAGGAATTCTTTGCACACTCATCATCTATCCTCACAATAGAGTGACGGCGCCTGCCTATTGGAAGTAAATGGAGATAAGAGATATATAAATGTCGTTCCCGTTGTCATCCTCGCAAGCCACAACATCAAAATGCTTCCTGTGAAACGTATTGCGGTAGTCTTCCACTGTGTACCAGAACCTTTTAAAGCTCAAGGCACACAAAGCCTGTGACCATTTCATCTTTTTTTACAGAATATTTTTCAAACTAAAAAAATACAATAGTCAAGGCCGTCGTAGTTGCAATAGCTGGAATGATTCTTCCTGCAATGAACTTCGCCTTCAGCTTGTCAACCTCTTGAATACTCACATCAGAAGCAGTTAAAAAGAGGCTTCATTTGGAATCCTGAAGGTAGTTTCTTGGCACATGCTTCCAGCTTGGTTAAAAGGTCTTAGATAACAGCAGTATCGTCAACTGAGGCACTGGAGAGGTTAGTAGCCTTCTCATCTGTTTCAATCTTAACCCCACTCTTTGGCTCAAATTCAGGCACTGCAACCTTACTTACTATATCGGCCAGTCCGGTACGGGGATCCCAAAAGACACCCAGTCCGGTATGTTATTCACCCAGTCCGGTATGGGGATCCCAAAAGACACCGCTCTCAATATGGAAGAAGCCAGTATAAATTGAATGTGAGATGAATCAACAGCTGAGAATTGCACCGGGTGAGGGAAACGCTTAGGGGCAGACCAGTAAGAAGCACCAGTGCTAGTAGCAGCATCCTCAGGAAATGCGAATGTTAGCTGCTTCACACGATTAGAGAAGTAATCTTCAAACATGGCAAAAGAAAACAGATGTTATTACATGGCATCTGGAGCACAAAAGATACTGTCCTATTTGTTGGCAATATATAATCAAAGTGAAACCATTTTAACTTCAAATAGCTAAGATGAAAAGAAAGAGGAAGAAAGCCAATAACAAATTGTTGAATTCAAAGGGGAATGTAGTACTTCAGTCAGGCATTCACGTACACGCTCCAACAATTACCTGGCTTGAGCATCACCTGCCTTTCTCATAGCAGCAGCATATTCAGCAGGGTTAGATATAAATGAGTTCACTTCATTTGGAGTTTTCTCTAGCAGACCCTCAAATTTTGAGCGAGCCCATGTTAGACAATGGTCAATATTGTGCGGAAAATAATGAACTGTGCACATTGGTGCCTGTTTCTCAGGAGGATCTCGTGAAGCTCCATAGTTTTCAGTAAGGTGAGGAATCACCATCTGTGTATTACATTTGGGACCCAGCGTTCCAGATTCCAAGAATGGTTTCTGGAAGTACAGGCATCCCATGTCCACGTAGATCCTAGCATTGACATTATCAAGTGCATTGATCATAGCATCAAGGCCCTCCAAGAATGCATCATTGAGAACAAGTTCAGTCTCTGGACAGGCACGATTCTGCAGAGCATCAATATGGAGGCTGGAGTTGATAGCACTAGCAGCTGTAGCGGATACTGTAGATTTTGCCTGTCCAATGTTCCAATCACGAAACAGGAATTGCCGGCTCAAGTTGCTTTTTTCAATGACATAATCATCTGTTATAGTTAGCTTCCCTTTACGGCCACAAGAAAGCCCCATTAAAGCAAAGTTCTTCAAGAATTCACATCCAAGAGCACCAGATCCCACAACAAAAATATTAGAGTCTCGCATCTTCTTCTGAAGCTTAGAACCAAAAACAGAAATCTGAGCATCGCAGCAGCTATTCAATGGCTTCAAGTCTTTAGGGTCCAATGCATACATACTTCAGCTCTAGATTGTTGTTTAATTGAGCTGAAAAAATCCATTTGTAATTAGAATTTTGTGCGCCTTTCTCTGCTAGTTGAGTACCTGAAATGAAATGGAAGGTCAGCTTTGAGGTGGAGCACTTCATGTTTTCTGCCAATAGGAGCGCTCACGGATTACAAGCTAATATCTAATTTTTGCCTTTTGTTTCAGGTGTGTGATCATTGATTCATATGATTAATTAATTGGTACTTGAGATCATTGGTCACCGCTTTCCACAATGATCAAGGAAGTTCAGTATAATAGGTATGGATGTTAAACTGTGTGGGGAACCTTATTTGATTGTTCCTAGGCCATCATCTTTTGTTTCAGGTATGTTACCATTGCTTCATTACGATAATCTAATGTTTGAGAACAGAGAGAGCCATGGTGTTCCACATGACTCAAGCAAAGTGAGAGACTAGATATATATGATTCTAAATGATCCGTGAGATCTAATTGGCGAATCTTTCTGGAGCATTTGTGCTTTATCATGCAAAAGTTCAAGCCGTTAAGAGCATGAGGTTTATACACAGAAGATACTGCTATATTTAGTGAGATTGCCTTTTACAACAATTTTGCGGAACTTCTACAGAGGATAATCACTAACTGTACAAATCATTTTAAGATTTTGTTCTATTTAGTAAACACTGAATGCCATACAGATTTTCGAGGTTAATCAATAAAGATATAAATATCCATGTTTATTTATGTAGCTTATTGCGTTGATGTGATTCCAAATATTAGCTGTACCATATTCACGCTAGCTTTGCCCTAAATGTAAAATACTAAAAAGGTCTGGGTGCTACTTCAATTGGAATTTTACTATGTTTTCTTTATATACATACATACTATGCCTTGCAGGAGTGCTCCCTTCTCCCAAGATAAATTGATTCATGTGTTCCATGGTGTGTTAAAACAGAGAGAAACATGCTAGACTCAATAATTTAATAAGGTTTTGATGGGACCCTTCCTTCTATTACCCCTGTTCCATTGCATAATGTGTAGAGAAAATGTAATGGTGTCTATTTTTACTCGGATGGTGCATCCAGCGGAGAAAGATGAGTACTATCCCCACTCCCCAGCAGTAATAAAAAATAATGTTAGTCTCTGTATCGCTTTCACATCTATTGTGATGGACTTTCTATGCAATTATATGTAGTGATCAGTTATGCAATTCTAGCCCCACCAGCTTAGTGTGTATTATATACTTTGGTTTGTACATACTGCATAAATATCTGGCTCAGTAGAAGGCCTTGGAATCATTGCACTACCAGTGCCCATTCCATGCTACCATTGTGTACATAGACAAGAAGTTTGCTTTAGAAAGAGGAGCATGCTTGGTGTCATCTCCTCTGGATTCTTCTGTTGTACGTATCCTTTATAAAGAAAAACTTTCGACACCATGATGCTGACCTTTGCTGCCATTTTGGTATTACTTTAATGAAAATACCAAGATCTGTATTCTTCCATAATAAGCTATTCAGGTGGATTTTTGGTTCATTTTTTGGATTGCAAACCACACCATTTGTGGCAAGGAAGAAACTCCATTTACTGCTGAGGACCAAAGTGTATAACAGATTGATTTAGTTGGTGCGAAGAAATCGGGAAGGACCAGAACTTGGACATAATAGGAAGTGGCGGTAATAGTTTTTAGATGTAATAATTTTTAAAAGCATGTCCTTGTGTTAAAGTAAACCTCCTTTACAGTTAATGTATTACTGAAAATTTTAGCACATCCATCTGCACTGGTTGATGACTAGTTCAAATAGTAAGAATATTTCAGTTGAAAAACGGGTTATTTCCTACTCCCTCCGTTCCGAATTACTTGTCTTGGATTTGTCTAGATACGGATGTATCTAGACTCATTTTAGTGCTAGATACCTCCGTATCTAGACAAATCCAAGACAAGTAATTCGGAACGGAGGGAGTACATAGCACTGCATACAAGTTTTGAGCTCTTAATACTAGTGTGTAAAAACCTAATGTTAGTGGAGTTCTGTTAAATCACATGAAAAGTTGTCATTACTATCCTTCACTTTGGTGCCAAACACGAATAGAAAGTTATTGTCATTCACTCTGGTCCCAAAAGCGAATTAGACTGGTCTTTACATAAACTACATGGCTCTAACAAGAGATTAGTGGAATGGTGTTAACAGAACCCAAAATTGTTATCCACTAATACATAGGAACTAATATATAGAGAAAATTGATTTAATTGTGCGGGGGAAATCAAATTACTAATCTATAATACAACAAAAAAATGACAATAATCAAGCCAAAAATTATCCAGTGATACATAGGGAAAAGTTCATAACTTAATATATATAGAGAGAATTGATATAGTTGTGGGACAAAACTCAAATTGTTAAGCTGTAATACAACGAAAAATTTGACAATAATGAAAGCCAAAACAAGTCTGCAATGTCTACAATGGCATCACTAAATAAAAAGTCACTTACTAGAAAAGGGAGGGTGTTATCCAAACCGGAGAAGGCCAGTTCATCCAGGAATTAGTAAGCAAATCACTATCAAAAGTCTGCATACTCTTGTTTTCTATATCCCAAACTCCGATTTCTCGCCAGTTATGCTTACACATGTTGACATACTCAACAGAGTCATCTGTGATATAGACACAGTTCGGCTTCAGTGTTGGAAAATCTTTAGTGGCAAAGCACATGGAGCTATTATAACCAAGGAATAGTGCATGATCCGCTAAGCTTGTCATCTTCACAAGTGCCTGGTTCTCAAGGTCCACCTTATAGACCTCTATTTCAGTTGTTCTGAGCTCAATATACCGGTCTATGTCATCTTCGTTGTGACCCAGCAGATCTCTAGGAAGCTCCACGGGTGTTGATGAATCGACGTAGCTCCTCCACCTCCATATTTGCAAAATATCACCCCATGGAGCTTGCATGATGTACATGCTAGAAGGATCATCCCCCTTCCTAACTCTGCGCATGATCTTTTTGACAACAAGAGATGGCCCATTGAAATTGAGGGTGAAAACCGATCTGTGGCTGCGAAGCACATAGAACAAACCATCATCCTCATTGTAGAAAGAGTCCATGAAGCCCCAGCTGACGGCCATGAGCTGGTGGTCGTCGGGCGAGATCCAGGTCCACCGCTCGTCGCCGAGCCGGGCGTAGGAGAGCTCGCCGATCGGCATGTGCACCAGCAGCACGATGCAGGCGCTCCCAGCCGCCGGGCTGCAGGAGAGGGTGACACGGTGGTACATGCAGTCCCTGGCCTCGCGCGCGTCAAAGGGGGTCGGCTCGGGATCGCCCCTGTCGAAGACGTTGTACATGAGGCGGCCTTGGGCGTCGGTGCAGCTCTCGACGTGGTGGAGAGTGGCGATGGGCGGGAGCGCGACGTGGGCGCCCGTGATAGGATTGAGGAGGTGGAGGTTGGAGGCCTCGTCGGCGGTGACGAGCCAGCCGTGCGCGGAGCCGACCGTGGAGTGGCGGGTGAGCGGGGGCTGCGGCAGGGGGACTCGGACGGAGTCGCCGGTGAAGGGGCAGCAGACGACGGCGCCGTCTGCGGCGGAATTGCGGCATGCGTAGACCAGGCAGGGGAGCTGATTCCGGGGGATCGGAAGGGGGAAGCGATGGCGGCGGACGTCTAGGTAAGCAGCATGCCACGAGGCGCAGACAGCACCTGAGCGGACGAGGTCGGGGATCTCCAGCTCCCGCATGAACATCAGGAGTATTTCCTCCGGCAGCCCCGCCCAATCGCGGTCGTAAGAACCGGCGGCGGCGACGATTGCGGGAGCGCCCGCCATGGTCGGCGGCGGAGATGCGCGAGGGTTTCCTCGGTGTCTTTTTTTTTTCCTTTTTCTTTTTTTTGAGGGGGTTTCCTCGGCGGCTCGGCATCTCGTGTGCCGATCTACTTTTTTTTCTAGGGATCATGTGCCGATCTACTTAGGATACTTGTGAGTATACCTGCTCACCGGATACCCGGCCCGTCCGGCCCAACCCGACCCGGCCCAAAAAAGCTCGACCCAACTCGGCCTGGGCTTGCCCGAGGGCTGGGCATGGGCCTAAGTTTTGAGCCTGAAGCACACATTGGGTCGGGTCTGGTCTTGGGTATTTTGTTTAGGGAAGAGGCTCGGCCCGAGGCCTGGGGGGATTTTCCTCTAACGGGCTAGGCTTCGGCTTGAAACGTAGGCCTGACAGCCAGGCCAGGCCCGGGTCTAGGTTTTCTTCCTCAGGCTTGGTTAGGCCCGGCCGAAAGGATGGCTATTTATACTTGTGATATCTATTACATGATTTCTATGAGATCCATTTAAAAAAAAGAAAATTCGAATATTTTCAATTTTTTTAAACACACAACAATGTTTGATGTACAACCTTAAAAAAAATTCAGCTTCAAATTCAACTTACATTAATAGAAAAAAAGGACAAATTTGAATGTGAATAGTAGCAATTTTGTACATTGAGTTTAGATCTGATTTTTTGGAGATGTAAACATACCCCACATGGATGTTGTCAAATAATTCAGATTTTTTAAATCTAAATATGATATCCTTTTTTAGGTTGATCTCACGATCTCACCTAAATGTGGGATCTCATAAAAGTCTCCCTAATTTACTTGTGTCCTTGGACCATTGACATATGAGCAAGGCCTACAGCTGCATCCGATTAGAAAAGATGCCTCGTAACGATCGAGTGGAAATGGCTTAGATGACACGAAAAAGTTCGAGTGAAATTGCTTTACGGACGACACTTGCCGCACGACATTGTAACGATAGTTCCTCCTCAACAGCTATAAGCATCAGCCATAAAAAAACAAGAGATAAATACATCGGGAGTCTTAGAACTTGCGCACGACGATCAGTTTGATGCATAAACTTGTAAAATACGCGATTCCAGTCATCAAACTTGTAAGGACGTGCAAATACGGTTACAATTCCTGTATGCGGATATATCCGCTGCATGCGTGGCAGGCCAGCTTGGCCGGGGTCCACATGTCAATGACTGCGAGCAGGAAGGCGTTGGGTGAGACGTGCATGATCATTTTTTACACAAAACACCCTCTACTTTTATTTAATTATGCATAAAAGCTTGTGAACTATATTCACAGACTGGTGGGTCCTAGCTAATCAACAAACAGTGTAAATGAATTTGGTCTATTGTTTCTTGTGTGCAGATAAAATCCACGAAATAATGTGAGAAATAAAATAAAATAATTGTGGGGATTCAAACCGGCAAAATCTGCTAAATATATATTTTTGTAAACCAACAGGCCAGCCATCCGTTTCTGCTGGCTACAGAGGGGTATGCCTAATTTTATCAGCCCAACAAAAACAGTGAGTGAATTCTATGCACCGACTCGGGCTAACGAGCAAACCGAGTTGGACATCCAAACCGATTAAATTAAACGTATTAGACTAGCACGACTCATCTTGTCAGTTGAGCCCGGCTCTACCCGGCTCTCCTTTTATTTGTTTATTAAAACCATCCTTAATCTGTACTTTTATTGTAAGGGGTATGTATCTTAAATAGTAGCCTATCAAGTTAGGTCAACCACGGGATTGCACCAGGTTGCCATCTCGAAATCCCGGTCTCTATTTTGCCAGCGAAATTTCATTTACACAGTGACGGGTGGGTCCCAGGGGAAACCATGTTTACATTACAGCTATTGGAGGGCTTTTGCACAAATTTAAAAAAAATTGAGGATGTCTACAAAAGAAACCTCACGTGCACCTCGCCTTAACCACCCTAGACATTGACAGTGGGCCTGACCATGCGAGCATGCCATATAAGCAGTGAATACGTCCATGTACAGGAATTCTGACCGTATTTGCTCGCCCTTGCAAGTTTGATGACTAGAATAACGTATTTTGCAACTTTATACACCAAACTGATCGTAGCGCACAAGTTCTGAGACCTGCAGCGTGTTTAACTCAAAAAACAATTACTTTGGGTAAATCATTTGAAATTTATGCGATCTATTTTGGGTTGGAGATATGCTACGGATCTTTTGGTCGAGTTGCATGAAAATTTATTAAGAAATACATCATTTCAAATAGACAATAAATGACTTGAGATGAATCAAAGGTATTAGGAATACGAATAAGAAATGAATTTGATAGGTTTGGAAGTGCAAAACATAGCGTTGTCACAAAAGACATGAAAACTGTAGGAATAGTCTCTCTGGTAGAACAAAGAAATAACCCGACTTGATCCCATAAAAAACGTGTGCACGAATTGTGCCCATCCATTAGCCCCACTCACACCTAGAAAGCGTATGGACCATGCGGCGTCAGTGAACCCTGGGACGCTCCAGGATGAAGATAGGGACCACAAGGGTTTGGATACATGTATGCCATTCAATTACCTCACTCGGGTCTCCCAGACACGCCAACCCTACGAGGAATCAGGAAACAAGTGACGAACTACGCAGCACCCACTGGCAAGGCCACACGGTGCCAGGGTTTTCAAAACCTTTTGGTCCCGGCCCCACATGTCAACCAGCTACAATGCGACCAAGCAGTACTGGCACTCGCCACTGCAATTAGCTAGCAAAAACATCTTCTAGAGAAAAAATAGCAAGAAATTGTATGCACTGAAGCCGGTACTAGCATTGAGATTGCAATAGGGATGTATGTGAACAATGTACTAGCATCAACGAACATACTGAGCATCAAGAGCAATGCAATTACTAGTACACCACATTACGTCCTTCCAATTGCTGATGATACCAAAGTAACGAACCACCACTAGTGCTATTAAGGAAATGAATATCACGGAGTACAATTCAAAATTAGAAATCACTAACAAGTCAGCACTTGCTTCTTACAACTAATTTCCTGGTGGGATCCATACATACCAACTCTGACTCTATCTGAACAATTAATCGATGGATTATGTAGCTAACAACGGCAGCACCCAATTGAAGGTGAATTGTGATCTGCGAATCCACTTTGCTTGCGTACTATTGGGTCGATGCGCTTGTTGAGTTGACAGGGTCAGCGATTGTCCGGCACCCGGTAGGACTCCACGTTGATCTGCGATAACCACGCGCCAGGAAATAGCAGCTAGGGACAGGAGCGTTTATGGAATTAAAAACGGGTCCGTATGGAGGAGGGGCAGGGGCTGGAACGTAAGGGGCTCAAGGGAGGGATTAGAGGAGGCACGGGAACTCACATCGAGCTGCTTTTGCACTTTGTGGGGCCGACGGCGAGGGTGACTATGTGGGAGTGCGCCGATGAGGCCGTAGATGTCTTCCTCAATCTCCTTCGCGGAGAGTGATATGGAGAACCGTGGCCTGTTGAGCGCATCGGCGCGGACCGACCTCCGCTCGCGCTCGAATGCCTGCGGCGATGCACTCACGCCGGTCGTGGCCGCGTGGGATGGCATAGCAAGGTGGCGGCGGCGGCCAGGGCGTGCCTTCAATGGCTGTGGAGAAACCTCCTCGGTGACCTCAGGGTACTTGTTGACTGTGGGGTTGCCAGTGCCCGGCGCCTCTTCCACTTTGCCGACGCCAAGCTGTAGCCTCTCGCTGACCTCATATTGCTGATCCGAGGAGGATCCCGTGTCCGGGATGGGTTCGCCATGGCGGTTGACGGGAACACACCGCAGCAGTCGTTGGCTTCCCCAGGGCTTGAGCATTGATGGTAGCGACATCAACCTCCCACGGTGGGCACTCGACGACGTTATAACTACCTCCGCGGCCCTGCCCCCCGCCTCCGTAGCGCCGCCTTGGTGAGATCCGAAGGGAAAGCCGCGGGCGACGGCTCCGCCGAGTTCACCATGGCCGGGGGCGATATCACGCCCACAATCGCCTTTGCAGCCGCTCCAGATCTGGCTGCAGCGGCAATGAGAGGGGTATGTCCTGATGTGGTGAGGATGAGATCTGAGATACGATGAGGACGAGGGCGGATTTGCCTGCGGCGTTTAAAACGTGGGCCGGGGAGGGGGGGGGGAGCAGGGGGTTACGATGAGGTTTCCCCCTCTGCTTTGTCTTTTTGGGGGATTTAGTTATGAAACGGTGTGTTTTGCCGTTTTATGTGGACTTTCGTGTGTATACGTTCCATTTCTTTATGAATTTCTCCCTCTAGACCATTGTATGGATCACCGTTTTTGTAACTAATGTTTCAGTGTACCTTTTTGCGTAGGAAAAAAAGTGCATACGATGCAATGCTGATCTACATATTTACCTTCATGTCGAATGATCCTATAAAAACAAAAACAAAATACTTTAAAGCTTCATTCGGCAGCGAGTCTAAGGATATATTTTTAATGACGTGCAAGACGTGTTTCAGTAGTCAAATTAACAACCTAAAACCATGCATGCCATATAAAACTGGATATAGTAACCATGCCCATAAAAGCATCTCCAACAATAGGGCAACCCCGCCTTTTTAGGCTTCTAGAGGCCAAAAAACCTCTCCAATAGCTGCCCAAAAACTCCAACATGGTCAAAAATGTTTTTGCGTAGCGTAGCCCAAAAAACAGGGCACAACCGGCTACATATATGCAAGGTTGCTGCCCAAAAACGCCAATCCACCTCTCGCCGCCCAACCATCTCCTTCCCACAGCTCCCTGCAGCCAAATCACGTCGCCGCCGCTGCCGCATCCAGCCACCACCAACACTGCCGCACCTCCCCACCGCCTTGGTCTGCCGCCTCCCAAGGGGTGGTGTCGGCCGAGGGGAGCATTTGTTGCCATTAAGTTTTCGCTCCATAACATGTGTTTCGATTGGCACATGTAGCAACTCAGCTCTTTTCCCTTTCCTGCTTCCTGAACCTCGCTTTGAACTGGCTGGCTACGAATTGTATTTCCGTTATGTCGAAGCAATGAAAGGGATCAGCCAAGTTGATTATTTTTTTTTGCAAAACTGCTAGATACAATTTTGCTTAACCACAACAACCATATGTTCATAGCTCAACTCCAGTGATAGCTTAACCACAACAACCATATGTTCATAGCTCAACTCCAGTGATAAAGAGTTGCAAAGAAGAATAAAGTGATGGTTGCAGTGAGGTACTGATGTATGAGGTAACAATTGTAATGACTCGACGAACACATCTTCAAGCAACCCCAAAATATCAATCCAATGCTACCCAGTGGATAACAGGCTATGGTTCATTCATCAAAATATCAGACAGCATCGCACACCTGCAAATACTTGGCATGCAACAACAGAGCGGAAGGACCCACACAAAACGCTATGGATTGCTATCAATGCAAAAAGAAACCGAACCGACCAAGAGTAGGAATGTTTCAAACATCTCTCCACAGGAATTCTTTGCACACTAGTCATCTATCCTCACAATACAGTGACAGCGCCTGCCTATCGGATGTAAATGGAGATAAGAGATAAATGCCGTTCCCGTTGTCATCCTTGCAAGCCACAACGAAATCAAAATGCTTCCTGTATGCTGGAACATCTACCTAGATCCCTGTGCGTTGGGAACATGGTGTTGGTACAGCAAGGATGTGCCACAAGAGACACTGTAAGCAGTCAGGCCCTTGTCGCTTAACCACTTAGGTAGTTCTGGCGAGAGTAATGTTGCCCTTGATAGACCATCGGTCCCATACTGTCCATCTCATGTCTTGATCCTTCACCACCTTCGGTGGAACAGGTTGAGCCATGGAGAACATTGGTAGTGCCAGGTTGGCAAACGTATTTGCGGTAGTCTTCAACTGGGTGATCACCAGCCAGAACCTTGTAAAGCTCAAGGTACACAAGGCATGTGGCCATGGCCGTCATAGTTGCAATAGCTGGAATGATTCTTCCTGCAATGAACTTCGCCTTCAGCTTGTCGACCTCTTGAATACCATAGTTTCTCACACGCATATTAGCAAGACCAGCAATCAAGTCCATGTGGAGATTTGTATCATCATCCTACAAAAGAAAAATGTCATGTAACCAGAATTAGTGAAGAAAGAGGATCAGCTATAAATATTTGATTATTTCTGTCCTTTTACAGTGGTTTGCCAGAAGATATTTTGAGAACTGAAATTAACAGATTCCCATAGTCTAGAATTGCATTCCTTATGCCTCATACAATATATAACAAAGTCAACAACAGCTATTTGACACAGGCAATCACATATGAAAACATCTTTACGGTGCCAGCACAAAAAACAGAAACACACACAAATAGAATATACACCAACATGGAAGGATAGGTGGAGGGGAGCATAAAAAAAAACTCGTTCTCGAAGAACTGTGAAGTTACTTATCCTCAATGTATCTGGGCAGAAGTGGAGAGTAGATTACTACTAGCAACAAGGGAGAAAACAGATACTAGCAACTAAGTTCTATAACTCAAACTCAATGCATAGCAGAAAGAAATGTGACTGAATCACATAGTCCCTGTTGATGCTTTTTCTTACCAAATATGCACCTATGCATTAGTGATGTATGTTTGCTTTCTAGTGTGAAACGAGCAAGGATTTTTGTAAACAGACAGGGCAAAGAAAAAAAGTCCTATTCTAACACATCAGAAGTAGTTAAAAAGAGGCCAACCTTCTCAAACTGAATAGGCTTCGTTTGGAATCCTGAAGGTAGTTTCTTGGCACATGCTCCCAGCTTGGTTAAAAGGTCTTAGATAACAGCAGCATCGTCAACTGAGGCACTGGAGGTTAGTAGCCTTGTCATCTGTTTCAATCTTGACCCCACTCTTTGACTCAAATTCAGGCACTGCAACCTTACTTACTATATCGGCCAAATTACCCATGTTATTTACCCAGTCCGGTATGGGGATCCCAAAAGACACCGCTCTCAATATGGAAGCAACCAGTATAAATTGAATGTGAGATGGATCAACAGCTGAGAATTGCACCGGGGGAGGGAAACACTTAGGGGCAGACAAGAAAGGAGCACCAGTGCTAGTGGCAGCATCTTGAGGAAATGTGAATGTTAGCTGCTTCACACGATCAAACCTGGCAAAAGAAAACAGATGTTATTACATGGCATCTGGAGCACAAAAGATACTGTCATATTTGTTGGCAATATAATCAAAGTGAAACCATTTTAACTTCAAAAAGAAAGCAGAACAAAGCCAATAACAAATTGTTGAATTCAAAGGGGAATGTAGTAGAGAGATAAATCGTACTTCAATCTTGCCCAGGCTATGCAGTCTTCAAATTTATCACATCGCTCCTTGTCAAGGCATTCACGTACAGGCTCCAATAATTACCTGGCTTGAGCATCACCTGCCTTTCTCATAGCAGCAGCACATTCAGCAGGGTTAGACATAAATGAGTTCACTTCATTTGGAGTTTTCTCTACCAGCTCAAACTCTGAGCGAGCCCATATTAGACAATGGTCAATATTGCGCGGAAAAGAATGAACTGTGCACATTGGTGCCTGTTTCTCCGGAGGATCTATCTCGTGAAGCTCCATAGTTTTTAGTAAGGTGAGGAATCACCATCTGTGTATTTCATTTCGGACCCAGCGTTCCAGATTCCAAGACTGGTTTCTGGAAGTACAGGCATCCCATGTCCACGTACGTAGATCCTAGCATTGACATTATCAAGTGCATTGATGACAGCATCAAGGCCCTCCCAGAATGCATCATTGAAAACATGTTCAGTCTCTGGACAGGCACGACTCTGCAGAGCATCAATATGGAGGCTGGAGTTGATAGCTCTAGCAGCTGTAGCAGATACTGTAGATTTTGCCTGTTCAATGTTCCAATCACGAAACAGGAATTGCCGGCTCAAGTTGCTTTTTTCAATGACATAATCATCTGTTATAGTTAGCTTCCCTTTACGGCCACAAGAAACCCCCATTAAAGCAAAGTTCTTCAAGAATTCACATCCAAGAGCACCAGATCCCACAACAAAAATATTAGAGTCTCGCATCTTCTTCTGAAGCTTAGAACCAAAAACAGAAATCTGAGCATCGCAGCAGCTATTCAATGGCTTCAAGTCTTTAGGGTCCTACGCATACATACTTCAGCTCTAGATTGTTGTTTAATTGAGCTGAAAAAAATACATTTGTGATTAGAATTTTGTGCGCCTTTTTCTGCTAGTTGAGTACCTGAAATGAAATGGGAGGTCAGCTTTGAGGTGGAGCACTTCATGTTTTCTGCCAATAGGAGCGCCCATGGATTACAAGCTAATATCTAATTTTTGCCTTTTGTTTCAGGTGTGTGAACATTGATTCATATGATTAATTAATTGGTACTTGAGATCATTGATCACCGCTTTCCACAATGATCAAGGAAGTTCAGTATAATAGGTATGGATGTTAAACTGTGTGGGGAACCTTATTTGATTGTTCCTAGGCCATCATCTTTTGTTTCAGGTATGTTATCATTGCTTCATTACGATGATCTAATGTTTGAGAACAGGGAGAGCCATGGTGTTCCACATGACTCAAGCAAGTGAGAGACTAGATATATGATTCTAAATGATCAGTGAGATCTAATTGGCCAATCTTTCTGGAGCATTTGTGCTTTATCATGCAAAAGTTCAAGTCGTTAAGAGCATGAGGTTTATACACAGAAGATACTGCTATATTTAGTGAGATTGCCTTTTACAACAATTTTGCAGAACTTCTACAGATGATAATCACTAACTGTACAATTCATTTTAAGATTTTGTTCTATTTAGTAAACACTGAATGCCATACAGATTTTCGAGGTTAATCAATAAAGATATAAACATCCATGTTTATTTATGTAGCTTATTGCGTTGATGTGATTCCAAATATTAGCTGTACGATATTCACGCTAGCTTTGCCCTAAATGTAAAATGCTAAAAAGGTCTGGGTGCTACTTCAATTGGAATTTTACTGTGTTTTCTTTATATACATACATACTATGCCTTGCAGGAGTGCTCCCTTCTCCCAAGATAAATTGATTCATGTGTTCCATGGTGTGTTAAAACAGAGAGAAACATGCTAGACTTAATAATTTAATAAGGTTTTGACGGGACCCTTTCTTCTATTACCCCTGTTCCATTGCATAATGTGTAGAGAAAATGTAATGGTGTCTATTTTTACTCGGATGGTGGATCCAGCGGAGAAAGATGAGTACTATCCCCACTCCCCAGCAGTAATAACAAATAATGTTAGTCTCTGTATTGCTTTCACATCTATTGTGATGGATTTTCTATGCAATTATATGTAGGGATCAGTTATGCAATTCTAGCCTACAAGCTTAGCATGTATAACAGATCGATTTACTTGGTGCGAAGAAATTGACAAGGACCACAACTTGGACATAATAGGAAGTGGCCGTACTAGTTTTTAGCTGTAATAATTTTTTAAAGCACGTCCTTGTGTTAAAATAAACCTCCTTTACAGTTAATGTATTGCAGAAAATTTTAACACATCCATCTGCACGGGTTGATGACTAGTTCAAATAGTAAGAATATTACCGTTGAAAAACGGGTTATTTCCTACATAACACTGCATACAAGATTTGAGCTCTTAATACAAGTGTGTAAACCTTATGTTAGTGGTGTTCTGTTAAACTTAAATCACATGAAAACTTGTCATTACTGTCCTTCACTTTGGTGCCAAAACGAATAGAAGTTATTGTCATTCACTCTGGTGCCAAACGCGAATTAGACTGGTCTTTACATAAACTACGTGGCTCTAACAAGAGATTAATGGAATGGCGTTAAGAGAACCCAAAATTGTTATCCACTAATAAATAGGAACTAATATATACAGACAATTGATTTATTTTTTTTTGGGGGGGGGGGGGGGGGGGGGAGGACTCAAAATATCAATCTATAGTACAACAAAAAAATGACAATAATCAAGCCAAAAATTATCCAGCGATACATAGGGAAAAGTTCATAACTTAATATATAGAGAGGATTGATATAATCATGGGACAAAAACTCAAATTATTAAGCTGTAATAGAACAAATAAATTGACAATAATCAAAGCCAAGAACAAGTCTGCAATGTCTACAGTGGCATCACTAAATAAAAAGTCACTTACTAGAAAAGGGAGGGTGTTACCCAAACCGGAGAAGGCCAGTTCATCCAGGAATTAGTAAGCAAATCACTATCAAAAGTCTGCAGACTCTTGTTTTCTATATCCCAAACTCCGATTTCTCACCAGTTATGCTTACCCATGTTGACATACTCATAAGAGTCATCCGTGATATAGACACAGTTTGGCTTCAATGTTGGAAAATCTTTAGTGGCAAAACACATGGTGCTATTATAACCAAGGAATAGTGCATGACCTGCTAAGCTTGTCATCTTCACAAGTGTCTGGTTCTCAAGGTCAACCTTATAGATCTCTATTTCAGTTGTTCTCAGCTCAATATACCGGTCTATGTCATCTTCGTTGTGACCCAGCAGATCTCCAGGAAGCTCCACGGGTGTTGATGAATCGACGTAGCTCCTCCACCTCCATATTTGCAAAATATCACCCCATGGAGCTTGCAGGATGTACATGCTAGAAGGATCATTTCCCTTCCTATCTCTGCGCATGATCTTTTTGACAACAAGGAATGGGCCATTGAAATTTAGGGTGAAAACTGATCTGTGGCTACGAAGCACATAGAACAAACCATCATCCTCATTGTACAAAGAGTCCATGAAGCCCCAACTGATGCCCATGAGCTGGTGGTCGTCGGGCTAGATCAACGTCCACCGCTCGTCACCGAGCCGGGCGTAAGAGAGCTCACCGTCTGGCATGTGCACCAGCAGCACGATGCAAGCGCTCCCAGCTGCCGGGCTGCAGGAGAGGGTAACACGGTGGTACATGCAATCCCTGGCCTCGCGCGCGTCAAAGGGGATCGGCTCCGGATCACCGCCCTCAAAGACATTGTACATGAGGCGGCCTTCGGCGTCGGTACAGCTCTCGACATGGTGGAGGGTGGTGATGGGCGGGAGCGCGGCGTGGGCGCCCGTGATTGGATTGAGGACGTGGAGGTTGGAGGCCTCGTCAGCGGTGACGAGCCAACCGTGCGCGGAGCCGATGGTGGAGTGGCGGGTGAGCGGGGGCTGCGGCAGGGGGACTCGGACGGAATCGCGGCATGCGTAGAGCAGGCAGGGCAGCTGATTCCGGGGGATCGGAAGGGGGAAGCGATGGCGGCGGACGTCTAGGTAAGCAGCATGCCACGAGGCGCAGACAGCACCTGAGCGGACGAGGTCGGGGATCTCCAGCTCCTGCATGAACATGAGGAGTATTTCCTCCGGCAGCCCCGCCCAATCGCGATCGTAAGAACCAGCGGCGGCGGCGATTGCGAGAGCGCCCGCCATGGTCGGCGGCGGAGGCGCGCGAGGGTTTCCTCGGCGTCTGGTTTTTTTAGGGGTTTCCTTTGTGGATCTACTTGTTGTCCTTGGGCCCTTGACACTTTTTCTTTTAGAATTTGGGCCGTTGACACATAAACAAGGCCTACAGGCGCATCCAATTAGAAAAGATGCTACAAAAAGGATGACACTATTTTTCACGTTAGGCAACATGAGCCAACCCCTCAAAAAAAAGAAAACAACAGGAGCCACGCGGAGCTCCTGTTCCACGCTCAAGGACCCACTAGCAATATTAGGCGAAATCACTAGTCGAGGAGTATTTATTGTAAAGATCATTTCAATCTTTCCATGTTGCGACGAGTGGCGCGCTGCATGTGTGCCATTTGTCACAACCTGGAAGTTTTTTCCTTTTTTCATATATCCGTTTATTCAAAACGTTTTATAACCGTGCGTCCAAATTTCGAACCGCTTTCATCATTGAATTCCTCATGTCAAGATCTTCAAAACTAGATCCCATGTTGATAAGTTTTAACGAAATTTTTGTTCGTGAAAAAAAACAGACGAAAAAACCGAACCAGGAACACGGGGTTTTTTCCTTTCTGAAAGAGGCACGCCCGTATCTTTCACGAAATCACAACCGTACCTCTCGTGGAAGCAAAACCATGACTCTCTTGGAAGGAAAAAAAAAGAGAAAACGCGTTTTTTTTCGTTTCTGAAGAGACACAGCCATGCTTCTCGCGAAAGCACAACTATGCCTTTCGCGGAAGCAAAACCGTGACTCGCGTGAAAGGAAAAAAAATGGCTCACCAGAAGTTCGAAGAGATAGAAGAAAAAGGTTCCCGCAAATTTTTTTGATGAGTTGAAAGCAGCTCATAGTAAAAGTCGGCGTAGATTGGAGCCCATACTTGACAAGTACCTCCCTTGCTGTCTTGGAGAGCCCTTAGCCCTTCCATCCTGCCACCTTCTCACGTGCACTCTCACTGACATATTTGAAAGTCCCGTCCTTGGATCTCCCTACCATCGTAGGGAGCCCCAAGTATCTCTCACTTAAGGCCTCGGAAGCTATCCCAATCACCCGTTTGAGCTCCTCTTTACTCTCCTCCGTGCTCTCCTTACCAAAAAAATATTGATGACTTCTGCAAGTTAACTTTGTGACCTGAGGCAACCTCGTAGTCCTGCAGAATGGCTCGGAGTGAAGCAAAGTTTTGTTGAGTTCCCTCTAGAAACACCACACTATCATCTACAAAGAGAAGATGAGTAACAGTAGGGCCGTTGCTCCCAAACGATACTCCCTTTATTTCCCTTTCCCTTTGTGCATTCCTTAGCAGCGCCGGAAATCCCTCCACACCAAAAAGAAAAAGATATGGGGATAGGGGGTCTCCCTACCGAGGCCCTCTTGAAGGGACAAAACTGTTGGAGAGTCATCCATTCATCTTTACAGAGAATTTTGCTGTTTTAACACACCTCATGACCATCTCCGTTCAGTGACTAGAGAAGCCAAACTTCATCAACATTTTATTAAGGAAATCCCGTTCTACCCTGTCATACGCCTTCATCATATCTAGCTTTACAACATATAATGGTTTCCTCCTCTTGTGTGTCCTAATGGCGTGCACACATTCATATGCCACCAAAACATTGTCCGTCATCAACCTTTCGGGAACGAAGGCACTTTACTCCTCCAAGATCATAAAAGGCAGCGCCACTTTGAGGCGGTTGGGCAGTGCCTTCGCCGCAATTTTATACAATACATTACACAAGCTTATAGGTCGGAATTGTGACAGTAACTCCAGTGAGTTTACCTTCGGAATCATCACAATTATGGTGTCATTAAATCCGTTAAATATTAGTAAAATGACATTCAACATTTCTTCAAATATTAATAAAATGCCATTTCTCTTATCTCATGGATTCAAACTCACCTTTATCCACCTCCCATGGACTGGGGAAGGCAAGCCACCATTGTACTCTCTCTGTCCGGGGTTTATTAGGCTCCCTTTTATTTTTGGTCAAAGTTTGACATGAGTTTTAACTAATAAAATTTAACTTATATGTCACACAAAATATACCATGAAAAATTTCTTTCAAATACAAATGTAACAATATGCTTTTTTATAAAATATACTTTGTATTTTTTAGTCATAAGAAAGTCAAAGTTGAATCCAAAATACAAGGGGGGTTAATAAACCCGGATGGAGGTAGTATCTACAAGACAATGACTATGAAGTTGATGCCCTGACCTATCTCCTCGCCTTATAAAGGGGGACAAGGCCTAGGGTCACAAGAATCCTACCAACCTAAGCCATGCTCGGTAGGGGAGTCCTTGGTGTGCCTACCAAGGTACTAGATTTCTTGCACAGGGCTCCTTGCATTAGTCGCAGGCCTTCTAAATTGTCACGGCCCGCTGGCCCCTAGGGACAACCCAGCATCTAGTTTGCCATCTGACAGGCCACCCAAGGTGTAGCGCACGTTATATAATTTGTAGTTTTTAGTCAAATAGAATGTCAAAGTTGGATCCAAAGTACAAGGGGGGCTAATAAACCCGGATGGAGGTACTATCTACCAAAACGTTGACTTCCCTGACCTATCCACTGTCCTCGCCTTATAAAGGTGGACGAGGCCTAGGGTTACAAGAATCCTACCGACCTAAAGCCATGCTCGGTGGAGTCCTTTGCGTGCCTGCCAAGGTACTAGACTTTCTTGTCGAGGGCTCCTTGCATTAGCCGGAGGCCTTCTGAATTGTCACGGCCCGCTGGCCCCTAGGGCCAGCCCAACATCCAGCTTGCCATCCGACGAGCCACCCTAGGTGTAGCGCACCATCATATGGTGGAGTCGTGCACAAGTTTGGGCTATCTGAACATGCCTTAGATTTCATATCCCAAATGAGTAGGGGATTACATCAACAACTTATACTCCCACCACCCACAATATTTGGCGCATTTTTTATGAAGATAGTGGGCAACAGAAAGACCGATTTTTGATTGAGATGCCCCCGCTAGGTCTTAATTGCGGCCGTGAAATCTTGCCAAAATTGAGGAAAAGCAGACCATTGATGGCTGAGAGAGGGATCGGTGTGAGATGTGAGGAGAGAGAACACATCGGATGTAAAAGCTAGATCATTAATCGCCTCCTCACATAGATTGCCTATAATTACTCTCTACCACGATTTAGAGGGGCAAGATTAGAAGTTTGATTCATTTGCGAGCCTTGGTTAAATCGTTTGAAGTTTATGCCGCCTATTTTGGGTTGGAGATATGATACGAATCTTTTGGGCCGAGTTGCATGGGAATGTATTATGAAATACATCATTTCAAATAGACAATAAATGACTCGAGATGAATCAAAGGTACTAGGAATACGAATAACAAATGAATCTGATAGGTTTGGAAGTGCAAAACATAGCATTGTCACAAAAGACATGAAAACTGTAGGAATAGTCGCTTTGGTAAAACAAAGAAATAACCCCCTTGATCCCATCAAAAACGTGTGCACGAACTGTGCCCATCCATCAGCCCCACTCACACCCAGAAAGCGCATGAACCATGCGGCGTCATCGAACCCTGGGACGCTCCAGGACGATGATAGGGACCACCAAGGGTTTGGATACATGTATGTCATTCAATTACCTCACTCGGGTCTCCCAGACACGCCAACCGCATGAGGAATCAGGAAACAAGTGACGAACTACGCAACACCCACGGGCAAGGCTACGCGGTGCCAGGGTTTTCGAAACCTTTTGGTCCCGGCCCCATATGTCAACCAGCTACAATGCGACCAAGCAGTACCGGCACTTGCCATAGCAGTTAGCTAGCAAAAACATCTTCTAGAGAAAAAATAGAAAGAAATTGTATACACTGAAGCTGATACTAGCATTGAGATTGCAATAGGGATGTATATGAACGAATGTACTATCATCAACGAACATACTAACTCGAGCATCAAGAGAAATGCAATTACTAGTACACCACATTACGTCTTTCCAATTGCTGATGATACCAAAGTAAGGAACCACCACTAGTGCTATTACGGAAATGAATATCACAGAGTACAACTCAAAATTAGAAATTACAAACAAGTCATCACTTGCTGCTTACAACTAGTTTCCTGGTGGGATCCATACAAACCAACTCTGATTCTATCTGAATAATTAATCGATGGATTATGTAGCTAAAATGGCAGCACTGAATTGAATGTGAACTGTGATCTGCGAATTCACTTTGCTTGCTTACTGTCGGGTGGAGGCGCTTGCTGAGTTGACAGGGTCAGTGATTGTCCGGCACCCGGTAGGACTCCATGTTGATCTGTGATAACCGCGCACCGGGAAATAACAGCTGGGGACAAGAGCGTTTATGGAATTAAAAATGGGTTCCTAGGGAGGAGCAGCAGGGGCTGGAATGTAAGGGGGTCAGGGGAGGGAGCAGAGGAGGCACGGGAACTCACATCGATCTGCTTTTGCACTTTGCGGGGCCGACCGCGAGGGCGTCTACGCGGGAGTGCACCGGTGAGGCCGTATATGTTTTCCTCAATCTCTTTCACGGAGAGTGATACGGAGAATCACGGCCTCTTGAGCGCATCCGCGCGGACCGACCGCCGCTCGCGCTCAAACGCCTGTTGCAACGCGCTCGCGGCGGTCGTGGCCATGAGGGATGGCATAGCAAGTCGACGCGGGCGGCCAGGGCATGCCTTCAACGGCTGTGGAGAAACCGCCTCGGTGACCTTAGGGTACTTGTCGACTATGGGATTGCCGGTGCCCGATGGCTCTGCCACCTTGCCAAGGCCAAGCTGTAGCCTCTCGTTGACATCATATTGCTGATTCGAGGAGGATCCCGTGTCCGAGGCAATAATTTTGCCATGGCGGTTGACGGGAATGCACCGTAGCCCCCGTTGACTCCCCCATGGTTGAGCATTGATGGCAGTGACACCAGCCTCCCTCGGTGGGCACTCGACGGCGTTGGATCTACCTCCGCGGCTCCGTCACCTGCCCCCCTAGCCCCACCTTCCTTGGTGAGATCCGATGGGAAAGCCGCAGGCGACGGCTCCGCCGAGTTCACCATGGCCGAGGGCGATGTCGTGCCCACGATCGCCGCTTTTCCAGCCGATCTATATCTGGCTGCGGTGGCAATGAGAAGGGTGTGGTGAGGACGAGATCTAAGATACGGCGAGGACGAGGGTGGGTTTGCTTGCGGCATTTAAAGCATGAGCTAAAGGGGAAACAGATGGATGTGTCATTGATAAGTAACGGGGGGGGGGGGGGGGGGGGAGCGTGTGTACGCGTGAATTCAGGGGGGGGGGGTACAATGAGGTTTCCCCCTATGCTTTATGTCTTTTTTGGGGATTTATTTATGGAACAGTGTGTTTTTGCCATTTTATGTTTACTTTCTTTTTTTTGGGAGAAAGTCGTGTGTGTACACTCCATTTCTCTATGAATTTCTCCCTCTAGACCATTGTATGGATCACTGTTTTTAAAACTAATGTTGCAATGTACCTTCCTGCGTAGGGAAAAAATTGCATACAATGCAATGCTGATCTACACATTTACCTTCATGTTGGAATGATCCTATTAAAAGAACACTTTAAAGCTTCATTCTACAGCGAATCTAAGGATATATTTTTAATGACGTGCAAGACGTGTTTCAGTAGTCAAATTAACAACCTAAAACCATGCATGCCATATAAAACTGGATATAGTAACCATGCCCATAAAAGCATCTCCAACAATAGGGCAACCCCGCCTTTTTAGGCTTCTAGAGGCCAAAAAACCTCTCCAATAGCTGCCCAAAAACTCCAACATGGTCAAAAATGTTTTTGCGTAGCGTAGCCCAAAAAACAGGGCACAACCGGCTACATATATGCAAGGTTGCTGCCCAAAAATGCCAATCAACCCCTCGCTGCCCAACCACCTCTTTACCACAGCTCCCTGTAACCAAATCCTGTCGCCGCCGCTGCCGCACTGAATCCGGCCGATTCCGTCCGGATCCAGCCACCACCAACACCGTCGCACCTCCCCGCCGCATGGGTCTGCCGCCTCCCGAGGGGTGGTGTCGGCCGAGGGGAGCGTTTGTTGCCATTAAGTTTTGGCTCCATAGCATGTGTTTGGATTGGCACATGTAGCAACTCAGCTCTTTTCCATTTCCTGCTTCCTGAACCTCGCTTTGAACTGGCTGGCTACAAATTGGCTAGCTCTTGTATTTCTGTTATGTCAAAGCAATGAAAAGGGATCAGCCAAGTTGATTTTTTTTTGCAAAACTGCTAGATACAGTTTTGCTTAACCACAACAACAATATGTTCATAGCTTAACTCCAGGGATAAAGAAGAATAAAGTGATGGTTGCAGTGAGGTACTGATGTATGTGAGGTAAAAATTGTAATGACTCGATGAACACATCTTCAAGCAACCCCAAAATATCAATCCAATGCTACCCAGTGGATAGGCTATGGTTCATTCATCAAAATATCAGACAACATCGCACACTTGCAAATACTTGGCATGCAACAACAGAGCGGAAGGACCCACACAAAACGCCATGGATATCTATCTAGGCTACCAATGCAAAAAGAAACCAAACCGACCAAGAAGAGTAGGAATGGTTCAAACATCTCTCCACATGAATTCTTTGCACAGTCGTCTATCCTCACAATAGAGTGACAGCGCCTGCCTATCGGATGTAAATGGAGATAAGGGAGAGATAAATGTCGTTCCCCTTGTCGTCCTCGCAAGCCACAACAAAATCAAAATGCTTCCTGTATGCTGGAACATCTATCTAGATCCCTGTGCATCGGGACCATGGTGTTGGTATAGCAAGGATGTGCCACAAGAGACACTGTAAGTAGTCAGGACCTTGCCGCTTAACCGCTTAGGTAGTTCTGGCGACAGTAATGTTGCCCTTGATAGACATCGGTCCCACACTGTCCATCTCAAGTCTTGATGCTTCACCACCTTGGGCGGAACAGGTTCAGCCATGGAGAACATTGAAGGAAATATGTCCTAAAGGCAATAATAAAGTTATTATTTATTTCCTTATATCATGATAAATGTTTATTATTCATGCTAGAATTGTATTAACCAGAAACATAATACATGTGTGAATACATAGACAAACAGAGTGTCACTAGTATGCCTCTACTTGACTAGCTCGTTAATTAAAGATGGTTATGTTTCCTAACCATGAACAAAAGAGTTATTATTTGATTAACGAGGTCACATCATTAGTTGAATGATCTGATTGACATAACCCATTCCATTAGCTTAACACCCGATCGTTTAGTATGTTACTATTGCTTTCTTCATGGCTTATACATGTTCCTATGACTATGAGATTATGCAACTCCCGTTTGCCGGAGGAACACTTTGGTGCTACCAAACGTCACAACGTAACTGGGTGATTATAAAGGAGTACTACAGGTGTTTCCAATGGTAGATGTTGGGTTGGCGTATTTCAAGAATAGGATTTGTCACTCCGATTGTCGGAGAGGTACCTCTGGGCCCTCTCGGTAATACACATCACATAAGCCTTGCAAGCATTATAACTAAGATGTTAGTTGTGAGATGATGTATTACCGAACGAGTAAAGAGACTTGCCAGTAACGAGATTGAACTAGGTATTGGATACCGACGATCGAATCTCGGGCAAGTAACATACCGATGACAAAGGGAACAACGTATGTTGTTATGCGGTCTGACCGATAAAGATCTTCGTAGAATATGTAGGAGCCAATATGGGCATCCAGGTCCCGCTATTGGTTATTGACCGGAGACGTGTCTCGGTCATGTCTACATTGTTCTCGAACCGTAGGGTCCGCACGCTTAACGTTATGATGACAGTTATTATGAGTTTATGCATTTTGATGTACCGAAGGTTGTTCGGAGTCCCGGATGTGATCACGGACACGACGAGGAGTCTCGAAATGGTCGAGACATAAAGATTGATATATTGGAAGCCTATGTTTGTGTTGGGGAATGTAGTAATTTCAAAAAAATTCCTACGCACACGCAAGATCATGGTGATGCATAGAAACGAGAGGGGAGAGTGTTGTCTACGTACCAACGCAGACCGACTGCGGAAGCGATCACACAACGTAGAGGAAGTAGTCGTACGTCTTCCCGATCCGACCGATCCAAGCACCATTCCTCCGGCACCTCCGAGTTCTTAGCACACGTTCAGCTCGATGACGATCCTCGGGCTCCGATCCAGCAAAGCGTCGAGGAAGAGTTCCGTCAGCACGACGGCGTGGTGACGATCTTGATGTACTACCGACGCAGGGCTTCGCCTAAGCACTACAACGGTATGATCGAGGTGGAATTTGGTGGCAGGGGGCACCGCACACGGCTAAGGAATGATCTCAAGGATCAACTTGTCTGTCTAGAGGTGTCCCCTGCCCCCGTATATAAAGGATGAGAGGGGGAGGGCTGGCCGGCCAGGAGAGGAGGCGCAGGAGAGTCCTACTCCCACTGGGAGTAGGATTCCCCCTCCAATCCTAGTCCAACTAGGATTCCCAAGTGGGAAAGGGAGAGAGGGGGCCGGCCACCTTCTCCTAGTCCTAATAGGACTAGAGAGAGGGGGGAGGCGCACAGCCCTATGTGGGCTGCCCTTTCAACTTTCCACTAAGGCCCATGTTGGCCCATTTGGCTCCCGGGGGGTTCCGGTAACCCTCCCGGTAATCCGGTAAAATCCCGATTTCACCCGGAACACTTCCGATGTCCAAACATAGGCTTCCAATATATCAATATTTATGTCTCGACCATTTCGAGACTCCTCATCATGTCCGTGATCACATCCGGGACTCCGAACAACCTTCGGTACATCAAAATGCATAAACTCATAATAACTGTCATCGTAACGTTAAGCATGCGGACCCTACGGTTCGAGAACAATGTAGACATGACCGAGACACGTCTCCGGTCAATAACCAATAGCGGGACCTGGATGCCCATATTGGCTCCTACATATTCTACGAAGATCTTTATCGGTCAGACCGCATAACAACATACGTTGTTCCCTTTGTCATCGGTATGTTACTTGCCCGAGATTCGATCGTCGGTATCCAATACCTAGTTCAATCTCGTTACTGGCAAGTCTCTTTACTCGTTCCGTAATACATCATCTCACAACTAACATCTTAGTTATAATGCTTGCAAGGCTTATGTGATGTGTATTACCGAGAGGGCCCAGAGATACCTCTCCGACAATCGGAGTGACAAACCCTAATCTCGAAATACGCCAACCCAACATCTACCTTTGGAGACACCTGTAGTACTCCTTTATAATCACCCAGTTACGTTGTGACGTTTGGTAGTACCCAAAGTGTTCCTCCGGTAAACGGGAGTTGCATAATCTCATAGTTATAGGAACATGTATTAGTCATGAAGAAAGCAATAGCAACATACTAAACGATCGGGTGCTAAGCTAATGGAATGGGTCATGTCAATCAGATCATTCAACTAATGATGTGACCTCGTTAATCAAATAACAACTCTTTGTTCATGGTTAGGAAACATAACCATCTTTGATTAACGAGCTAGTCAAGTAGAGGCATACTAGTGACACTCTGTTTGTCTATGTATTCACACATGTATTATGTTTCCGGTTAATACAATTCTAGCATGAATAATAAACATTTATCATGATATAAGGAAATAAATAATAACTTTATTATTGCCTCTAGGGCATATTTCCTTCAGTCTCCCACTTGCACTAGAGTCAATAATCTAGTTCACATCGCCATGTGATTTAACAGCAATAGTTCACATCACCATGTGATTGACACCCATAGTTCACATCGTCATGTGACCAACACTCAAAGGGTTACTAGAGTCAGTAATCTAGTTCACATATCTATGTGATTAACACCCAAAGAGTACTAAGGTGTGATCATGTTTTGCTTGTGAGATAATTTTAGTCAATGGGTCTGTCACATTCAGATCCGTAAGTATTTTGCAAGTTCTATGTCTACAATGCTCTACACGGAGCTACTCTAGCTAATTGCTCCCACTTTCAATATGTATCCAGATTGAGACTTTAGATTCATCTGGATCAGTGTCAAAAACTTGCATCGACGTAACCCTTTACGACGAACCTTTTTGTCACGTCCATAATCGAGAAACATATCCTTATTTCACTAAGGATAATTCTGACCGCTGTCCAGTGATCTACTCCTAGATCACTATTGTACTCCCTTGCCAAATCAATGCAGGGTATACAATAGATCTGGTATACAGCATGACATACTTTATAGAACCTATGGCCAAGGCATATGGAATGACTTTCATTCTCTTTCTATCTTCTGCGTGGTCGGGCTTTGAGTCTTACTCAACTTCACACCTTGTAATACAGGCAAGAACTCTTTCTTTGACTGCTCCATTTTGAACTACTTCAAAATCTTGTCAAGGTATGTACTCATTGAAAAAACTTATCAAGCGTCTTGATCTATCTCTATAGATCTTGAAGCTCAATATGTAAGCAGCTTCACCGAAGTCTTTTCTTTGAAAAACTCCTTTCAAACACTCCTTTATGCTTTACAGAATAATTCTACATTATTTCCGATCAACAATATGTCATTCACATATACTTATCAGAAATGTTGTAGTGCTCCCACTCACTTTCTTGTAAATACAGGCTTCACCAAAAGTCTCTATAAAACCAAATGCTTTATCACACTATCAAAACGTTTATTCCAACTCCAAGATGCTTGCACCAGTCCATAAATGGATCGCTGGAGCTTGCACACTTTGTTAGCTCCCTTTGGATCGACAAAACCTTCCGGTTGCATCATATACAACTCTTCTTCCAGAAATCCATTCAGGAATGCAGTTTTGACATCCATCTGCCAAATTTCATAATCATAAAATGCGGCAATTGCTAACATGATTCTGACAGACTTAAGCATCGCTACGGGTGAGAATGTCTCATCGTAGTCAACCCCTTGAACTTGTCGAAAACCTTTTGCAACAAGTCGAGCTTTATAGACAGTAACATTACCGTCAGCGTCAGTCTTTTTCTTGAAGATCCATTTATTCTCAATTTCTTGCCGATCATCGGGCAAGTCAACCAAAGTCCATACTTTGTTCTCATACATGGATCCCATCTCAGATTTCATGGCCTCAAGCCACTTTGCGGAATTTGGGCTCACCATCGCTTCTTCATAGTTCGTAGGTTCATCATGATCTAGTAGCATGACTTCCAGAACTGGATTACCGTACCACTCTGGCGTGGATCTTGCTCTGGTTGATCTACGAGGTTCAGTAGCATCTTGTTCTGAAGTTTCATGATCATTATCATTAGCTTCCTCACTAATTGGTGTAGGAGTCACAAGAACAGATTTCTGTGATGAACTACTTTCCAATAAAGGAGAAGGTACAATTACCTTATCAAGTTCTACTTTCCTCCCACTCACTTCTTTCGAGAGAAACTCCTTCTCTAGAAAGTATCCATTATAAGCAACGAAAGTCTTGCCTTAGGATCTGTGATAGAAGGTGTACCCAATAGTCTCCTTTTGGGTATCCTATGAAGACATATTTCTCCGATTTGGTTTTGAGCTTATCAGGATGAAAATTTTTCACATAAGCATCACAACCGCAAACTTTAAGAAGCGACTACTTTGGTTTCTTGCTAAACCACAGTTCAGATTGTGTCGTCTCAACGGACTTAGATGGTGCCCCTTTTTAACGTGAATGCAGCTGTCTCTAATGCATAACCCCAAAACGATAGTGGTAGATCGGTAAGAGACATCATAGATTGCACTATATCTAATAAAGTACGGTTATGACGTTCGGACACACCATTACACTATGGTGTTCCATGTGGCGTGAGTAGTGAAATTATTTCACATTGTTTTTAACTGAAGGCCAAACTCGTAACTCAAATACTCTTCTCTACGATCAGATCATAGAAACTTTATTTTCTTGTTACGATGATTTTTCACTTCACTCTGAAATTCTTTGAACTTTTCAAATGTTTTAGACTTATGTTTCATCAAGTAGATATACTCATATCTTCTCAAATCATCTGTGAAGATCAGAAAATAATGATACCTGTCGCGAGCCTCAATATTCATCGGACCACATACATCAGTATGTATGATTTCCAACAAATCTGTTGCTCGCTCCATTGTTCCGAAGAACAGAGTCTTAGTCATCTTGCCCATGAGGCATGGTTCGCAAGCATCAACTGATTCATAATCAGGTGATTCCAAAAGCCCATCAGCATGGAGTTTCTTCATGTGCTTTACACCAATATGACGTAAACGGCAGTGCTACAAATAAGTTGCACTATCATTATTAACTTTGTATCTTTTGGTTTCAATATTATGATTATGTGTATCATTACGATCGAGATCCAATGAACTTGTTTCATTGGGTGTATGACCATCGAAGGTTTTATTCATGTAAACAGAACAACAATTATTCTCTGACTTTAATGAATAACCGTATTGCAATAAACATGATCAAATCATATTCATGCTCAACGCAAAAACCAAATAACACTTATTTAGGTTCAACACTAATCCCGAAATTATAGGGAGTGTGCGATGATGATCATATCAATCTTGGAACCACTTCCAACACACATAGTCACTTCACCCTTAACTAGTCTCTGTTTATTCTGCAACTCCCGTTTCGAGTTACTAATCTTAGCAACTGAACTAGTATCAAATACTGAGGGTTTGCTATAAACACTAGTAAAGTACACATCAATAACATGTATATCAAATATACTTATGTTCACTTTGCCATCCTTCTTATCCGCCAATCACTTGGGGTAGTTCCGCTTCCAGTGACCAGTCCCTTTGCAGTAGAAGCACTTAGTCTCAGGCTTAGGACCAGACTTGGGCTTCTTCACTTGAGCAGAAACTTGCTTGCTGTTCTTCTTGAAGTTCCCCTTCTTCCCTTTTGCCCTTTTCTTCAAACTAGTGGTCTTGTCAACCATCAACACTTGATGTTTTTCTTGATTTCTACCTTCATCGATTTCAGCATCACGAAGAGCTTGGGAATCGTTTCCGTTATCCCTTGCATATCATAGTTCATCACGAAGTTCTACTAACTTGGTGATGGTGACTAGAGAATTCTGTCAATCACTATCTTATCTGGAAGATTAACTCCCACTTGATTCAAGCGATTGTTGTACCCAGACAATCTGAGCACATGCTCACTAGTTGAGCGATTCTCCTCCATCTTTTAGCTATAGAACTTGTTGGAGACTTCATATCTCTCAACTCGGGTATTTGCTTGAAATATTAACTTCAACTCCTGGAACATCTCATATGGTCCATGACGTTCAAAACGTCTTTGAAGTCCCGATTCTAAGCCATTAAGCATGGTGCACTAAACTATCAAGTAGTCATCATATTGAGCTAGCCAAACGTTCATAACGTCTGCATCTGCTCCTGCAATAGGTCTGTCACCTAGCGGTGCATCAAGGATATAATTCTTCTATGCAGCAATGAGGATAAACCTCAGATCACGGATCCAATCCGCATCATTGCTACTAACATCTTTCAACACAATTTTCTCTAGGAACATATCAAAAATAAACACAGGGAAGCAACAACGCGAGCTATTGATGTGCAACATAATTTGCAAAATACTACCAGGACTAAGTTCATGATAAATTTAAGTTCAATTTAATCATATTACTTAAGAACTCCCACTTAGATAGACATCCCTCTAATCCTCTAAGTGATCACGTGATCCAAATCAACTAAACCATAACCGATCATTATGTGAGATGGAGTAGTTTTCAATGGTGAACATCATTATGTTGATCATATCTACTATATGATTCACGCTCGACCTTTCGGTCTCCGTGTTCCGAGGCCATATCTGCATATGCTAGGCTCATCAAGTTTAACCTGAGTATTCTGTGTGTGCAAAACTGGCTTGCACCCGTTGTAGATGAACGTAGAGCTTATCACACCCGATCATCACGTGGTGTCTGGGCACGACGAACTTTGGCAACGGTGCATACTCGGGAAGAACACTTCTTGATAATTTAGTGAGAGATCATCTTATAATGCTACCGTCAATCAAAGCAAGATAAGATGCATAAAAGATAAACATCACATGCAATCAATATAAGTGATATGATATGGCCATCATCATCTTGTGCTTGTGATCTCCATCTCTGAAGCACCGTCATGATCACCATCGTCACCGGCGCGACACCTTGATCTCCATCGTAGCATCGTTGTCGTCTCGCCAATCTTATGCTTCCACGACTATCACTACCGCTTAGTAATAAAGTAAAGCATTACATCGTGATTGCATTGCATACAATAAAGTGACAACCATATGGCTCCTGCCAGTTGCCGATAACTTGGTTACAAAACATGATCATCTCATACAATAAAATCAGCATCATGTCTTGACCATATCACATCACAACATGCCCTGCAAAAACAAGTTAGACGTCCTCTACTTTGTTGTTGCAAGTTTTACGTGGCTGCTACGGGCTTAAGCAAGAACTCATCTCACCTACGCATCAAAACCACAACGATAGTTTGTCAAATAGACTCCGTTTTAACCTTCTCAAGGACCGGGTGTAGCCACACTCGGTTCAACTAAAGTTGGAGAGACAGTCGCCCGCAAGCCATCTATGTGCAAAGCACGTCGAGGGAACTGGTCTCGCGTAAGCGTACGCGTAAGGTTGGTCCGGGTCGTCTCGTCCAACAATACCGCCGAACCAAAGTATGACATGCTGGTAGGCAGTATGACTTGTATCGCCCACAACTCACTTGTGTTCTACTCGTGCAAATAACATCAAACCATAAAACCTAGGCTCGGATGCCACTGTTGGGGAACGTAGTAATTTCAAAAAATTTCCTACGCACACGCAAGATCATGGTGATGCATAGCAACGAAAGGGGAGAGTGTTGTCTACGTACCAACGCAGACCGACTGCGGAAGCGATCACACAACATAGAGGAAGTAGTCGTACGTCTTCCCGATCCGACCGATCCAAGCACCGTTACTCCGGCAACTCCGAGTTCTTAGCACACATTCAGCTCGATGACGATCCTCGGGCTCCAATCCAGCAAAGCGTCGAGGAAGAGTTCCGTCAGCACGACGGCGTGGTGATGATCTTGATTTACTACCGACGCAAGGCTTCGCCTAAGCACTACAACGGTATGATCGAGGTGGAATTTGGTGGCAGGGGGCACCGCACACGGCTAAGGAACGATCTCAAGGATCAACTTGTGTGTCTAGAGGTGTCCCCTGCCTCCATATATAAAGGATGAGAGGGGGAGGGCTGGCCGGCCAGGAGAGGAGGCGCAGGAGAGTCCTACTCCCACTGGGAGTAGGATTCCCCCTCCAATCCTAGTCCAACTAGGATTCCCAAGTGGGAAAGGGAGAGAGGGGGGCCGGCCACCTTCTCCTAGTCCTAATAGGACTAGAGAGAGGGGGGAGGCGCACAGCCCTATGTGGGCTGCCCTTTCAACTTTCCACTAAGGCCCATGTTGGCCCATTTGGCTCCCGGGGGGTTCCGGTAACCCTCCCGGTAATCCGGTAAAATCCCGATTTCACCCGGAACACTTCCAATGTCCAAACATAGGCTTCCAATATATCAATCTTTATGTCTCGACCATTTCGAGACTCCTCGTCATGTCCGTGATCACATCTGGGACTCCGAACAACCTTCGGTACATCAAAATGCATAAACTCATAATAACTGTCATCGTAACGTTAAGCGTGTGGACCCTACGGTTCAAGAACAATGTAGACATGACCGCGACACGTCTCCGGTCAATAACCAATAGCGGGACCTGGATGCTCATATTGGCTCCTACATATTCTATGAAGATCTTTATCGGTCAGACCGCATAACAACATACGTTGTTCCCTTTGTCATCGGTATGTTACTTGCCCGAGATTCGATCGTCGGTATCCAATACCTAGTTCAATCTTGTTACTGGCAAGTCTCTTTACTCGTTCCGTAATACATCATCTCACAACTAACATCTTAGTTATAATGCTTGCAAGGCTTATGTGATGTGTATTATCGAGAGGGCCCAGAGATACCTCTCCGACAATCGGAGTGACAAACCCTAATCTCGAAATACGCCAACCCAACATCTACCTTTGGAGACACCTGTAGTACTCCTTTATAATCACCCAGTTATGTTGTGACGTTTGGTAGTACCCAAAGTGTTCCTCCGGTAAACGGGAGTTGCATAATCTCATAGTTATAGGAACATGTATAAGTCATGAAGAAAGCAATAGCAACATACTAAACGATCGGGTGCTAAGCTAATGGAATGGGTCATGTCAATCAGATCATTCAACTAATGATGTGACCTCGTTAATCAAATAACAACTCTTTGTTCATGGTTAGGAAACATAACCATCTTTGATTAACGAGCTAGTCAAGTAGAGGCATACTAGTGACACTCTGTTTGTCTATGTATTCACACATGTATTATGTTTCCGGTTAATACAATTCTAGCATGAATAATAAACATTTATCATGATATAAGGAAATAAATAATAACTTTATTATTGCCTCTAGGGCATATTTCCTTCAGTTTGGACATCGGAAGTGTTCCAGGTGAAATCGGGAATTTTACCGGAGTACCGGGAGGTTACCGGAACCCCCCGGGAACCAAATGGGCCTTATTGGACCTTAGTGGAAAGGTGAAAGGGGCAGCCCAAGGTGGGCTGCGCGCCTCCCCCCTCCCCTAGTCCTATTAGGACTAGGAGAGGTGGCCGGCCCCCTTCTCCCTCTCTCTCTCTCTCTCGAGGAATCCTATTAGGAATAGGATTGGGGGGGGGGAGTCCTACTCCCGGTAGGAGTAGGACTCCTCCTGCGCCCTCCTCCTTTGGCCGACCAGCCCTCCCCTGGCAACCTTTATATACGGGGGCAGGGGGCACCTCTAGACACACAAGTTGATCATTGAGATCGTTCCTTAGCCGTGTGCGGTGCCCCCTGCCACCAAATTCCACCTCGATCATACCGTTGTAGTGCTTAGGCAAAGCCCTGCGTCGGTAGTACATCAAGATCGTCACCACGCCGTCGTGCTGACGGAACTCTTCCTCGATGCTTTGCTGGATCGGAGCCCGAGGATTGTCATCGAGCTGAACGTGTGCTAAGAACTCGGAGGTGCCGGAGTAACGGTACTTGGATCGGCCGGATCGAGAAGAAGACGTACGACTACTTCCTCTACGTTGTGTCAACGCTTCCGTTGCGATCTACAAGGGTACGCAGATCGGACTCTCCCCCTTGTTGCTATGCATCACCATGATCTTGCGTGTGCGTAGGAATTTTTTTGAAATTACTACGTTCCCCAACAGTGGTATCAGAGCCTAGGTTTTATGGTTTGATGTTATTTGCACGAGTAGAACACAAGTGAGTTGTGGGCGATACAAGTCATACTGCCTACCAGCATGTCATACTTTGGTTCAGCGGTATTGTTGGACGAGACGACCCAGACCAACCTTACGCGTACGCTTACGCGAGACCGGTTCCCTCGACGTGCTTTGCACATAGATGGCTTGCGGGCGACTATCTCTCCAACTTTAGTTGAACCAAGTGTGGCTACGCCCGGTCCTTGAGAAGGTTAAAACGGAGTCTATTTGACAAACTATCGTTGTGGTTTTGATGTGTAGGTGAGATGAGTTCTTGCTTAAGCCCGTAGCAGCCACGTAAAACTTGCAACAACAAAGTAGAGGACGTCTAACTTGTTTTTGCAGGGCATGATGTGATGTGATATGGTCCAGGCATGATGCTAAATTTTATTGTATGAGATGATCATGTTTTGTAACCAAGTTATCGGCAACTGGCAGGAGCCATATGGTTGTCGCTTTATTGTATGCAATGCAATCGCGATGTAATGCTTTACTTTATTACTAAGCGGTAGTGATAGTCGTGGAAGCATAAGATTGGCGAGACGACAACGATGCTACGATGGAGATCAAGGTGTCGTGCCGGTGACGATGGTGATCATGACGGTGCTTCAGAGATAGAGATCACAAGCACAAGATGATGATGGCCATATCATATCACTTATATTGATTGCATGTGATGTTTATCCTTTTATGCATCTTATCTTGCTTTGATTGACGGTAGCATTATAAGATGATCTCTCACTAAATTATCAAGAAGTGTTCTCCCTGAGTATGCACCGTTGCCAAAGTTCGTCGTGCCCAGACACCACGTGATGATCGGGTGTGATAAGCTCTACGTTCATCTACAACGGGTGCAAGCCAGTTTTGCACACGCAGAATACTCAGGTTAAACTTGACGAGCCTAGCATATGCAGATATGGCCTCGGAACACAGAGACCGAAAGGTCGAGCGTGAATCATATAGTAGATATGATCAACATAACGATGTTCACCATTGAAAACTACTCCATCTCACGTGATGATCGGTTATGGTTTAGTTGATTTGGATCACGTGATCACTTAGAGGATTAGAGGGATGTCTATCTAAGTGGGAGTTCTTAAGTAATTTGATTAACTGAACTTAAACTTATCATGAACTTAGTACCTGATAGTATCTTGCTTGTTTATGTTGATTGTAGATAGATGGCTCGTGCTGTTGTTCCGTTGAATTTTAATGCGTTCCTTGAGAAAGCAAAGTTGAAAGATGATGGTAGCAATTACACGGACTGGGTCCGTAACCTGAGGATTATCCTCATTGCTGCACAGAAGAATTACGTCCTGGAAGCACCGCTGGGTGCCAGGCCTGCTGCTGGAGCAACACCAGATGTTATGAATGTCTGGCAGAGCAAAGCTGATGACTACTCGATAGTTCAGTGTGCCATGCTTTACGGCTTAGAATCGGGACTTCAACGACGTTTCGAACGTCATGGAGCATATGAGATGTTCCAGGAGTTGAAGTTAATATTTCAAGCAAATGCCCGAATTGAGAGATATGAAGTCTCCAATAAGTTCTATAGCTGCAAGATGGAGGAGAACAATTCTGTCAGTGAGCATATACTCAAAATGTCTGGGTATAATAATCACTTGATTCAGATGGGAGTTAATCTACCAAATGATTGCGTCATTGACAGAATTCTCCAATCACTGCCACCAAGCTACAAGAGCTTCGTGATGAACTATAATATGCAAGGGATGAACAAGACTATTCCCGAGCTCTTCGCAATGCTGAAAGCTGCGGAGGTAGAAATCAAGAAGGAGCATCAAGTGTTGATGGTCAACAAGACCACTAGTTTCAAGAAAAAGGGAAAAGGGAAGAAGAAGGGGAACTTCAAGAAGAACAGCAAGCAAGTTGCTGCTCAGGAGAAGAAACCCAAGTCTGGACCTAAGCCTGAAACTGAGTGCTTCTACTGCAAGCAGACTGGTCACTGGAAGCGGAACTGCCCCAAGTATTTGGCGGATAAGAAGGATGGCAAGGTGAACAAAGGTATATGTGATATACATGTTATTGATGTGTACCTTACTAGAGCTCGCAGTAGCACCTGGGTATTTGATACTGGTTCTGTTGCTAATATTTGCAACTCGAAACAGGGACTACGGAATAAGCAGACACTAGCAAAGGACGAGGTGACGATGCGCGTGGGAAACGGTTCCAAAGTCGATGTGATCGCGGTCGGAACGCTACCTCTACATCTACCTTCGAGATTAATATTAGACCTAAATAATTGTTATTTGGTGCCAGCGTTGAGCATGAACATTATATCTGGATCTTGTTTAATGCGAGACGGTTATTCATTTAAATCAGAGAATAATGGTTGTTCTATTTATATGAGTAATATCTTTTATGGTCATGCACCTTTGAAGAGTGGTCTATTTTTGATGAATCTCGATAGTAGTGATACACATATTCATAATGTTGAAACCAAAAATATGCAGAGTTGATAATGATAGTGCAACTTATTTGTGGCACTGCCGTTTAGGTCATATCGGTGTAAAGCGCATGAAGAAACTCCATACTGATGGGCTTTTGGAACCACATGATTATGAATCACTTGGTACTTGCGAACCGTGCCTCATAGGCAAGATGACTAAAACACCGTTCTCCGGTACTATGGAGAGAGCAACAGATTTGTTGGAAATCATACATACCGATGTATGTGGTCCGATGAATATTGAGGCTCGTGGCGGATATCGTTATTTTCTCACCTTCACAGATGATTTAAGCAGATATGGGTATGTCTACTTAATGAAACACAAGTCTGAAACATTTGAAAAATTCAAAGAATTTCAGAGTGAAGTTGAAAATCATCGTAACAAGAAAATAAAGTTTCTATGATCTGATCGTGGAGGAGAATATTTGAGTTACGAGTTTAGTGTACATTTGAAAAATTGTGGAATAGTTTCGCAACTCACGCCACCCGGAACACCACAGCGTAATGGTGTGTCCGAACGTCGTAATCGTACTTTACTAGATATGGTGCGATCTATGATGTCTCTTACTGATTTACCGCTATCATTTTGGGGTTATGCTTTAGAGACGGCCGCATTCACGTTAAATAGGGCACCATCAAAATCCGTTGAGACGACGCCTTATGAACTATGGTTTGGCAAGAAACCAAAGTTGTCGTTTCTTAAAGTTTGGGGCTGCGATGCTTATGTGAAAAAGCTTCAACCTGATAAGCTTGAACCCAAAGCGGAGAAATGTGTCTTCATAGGTTACCCAAAGGAGACTGTTGGGTACACCTTCTATCACAGATCCGAAGGCAAGACATTCGTTGCTAAGAATGGATCATTTCTAGAGAAGGAGTTTCTCTCGAAAGAAGTGAGTGGGAGGAAAGTAGAACTTGACGAGGTAACTGTACCTGCTCCCTTATTGGAAAATAGTACATCACAGAAAACTGTTTCTGCGACACCTATACCAATTAGTGAGGAAGCTCATGATGATGATCATGAAACTTCAGGACAAGATACTACTGAACTACGTAGATCAACCAGAGTGAGATCCGCACTAGAGTGGTACGGTAATCCAATTCTGGAAGTCATGCTACTAGATCATGATGAACCTACGAACTATGAAGAAGCGATGGTGAGCCCAGATTCCGCAAAGTGGCTTGAAGCCATGAAATCTGAGATGGGATCCATGTATGAGAACAAAGTATGGACTTTAGTTGACTTGCCCGATGATTGGCAAGCAATTGAGAATAAATGGATCTTCAAGAAAAAGACTGACACTGACGGTAATATTACTGTCTATAAAGCTCGACTTGTCGCAAAAGGTTTTTGACAAGTTCAAGGGGTTGACTACGATGAGACCTTCTCACCTGTAGCGATGCTTAAGTCTGTCAGAATCATGTTAGCAATTGCCGCATTTTATGATTATGAAATTTGGCAGATGGATGTCAAAACTGCATTCCTGAATGGATTTCTGGAAGAAGAGTTGTATATGATGCAACCGGAAGGTTTTGTCGATCCAAAGGGAGCTAACAAAGTGTGCAAGCTCCAGCGATCCATTTATGGACTGGTGCAAGCCTCTCGGAGTTGGAATAAACGCTTTGATAGTGTGATCAAAGCATTTGGTTTTATACAGACGTTTGGAGAAGCCTGTATTTACAAGAAAGTGAGTGGGAGCTCTGTAGCATTTCTGATATTATATGTGGATGACATATTGCTGATTGGAAATGATATAGAATTTCTGGATAGCATAAAGGGATACTTGAATAAAAGTTTTTCGATGAAAGACCTCGGGGAAGCTGCTTACATATTAGGCATAAAGATCTATAGAGATAGATCAAGACGCTTAATTGGACTTTCACAAAGCACATACCTTGACAAGATTTTGAAGAAGTTCAAAATGGATCAAGCAAAGAAAGGGTTCTTGCCTGTGTTACAAGGAGTGAAGTTGAGTCAGACTCAATGCCCGACCACTGCAGAAGATAGAGAGAAAATGAAAGATGTTCCCTATGCTTCAGCCATAGGCTCTATCATGTTCAATGCTGTGTACCAGACCTGATGTGTGCCTTGCTATAAGGTTAGCAGGGAGGTACCAAAGTAATCCAGGAGTGGATCACTGGACAGTGGTCAAGAACATCCTGAAATACCTGAAAAGGACTAAGGATATGTTTCTCGTATATGGAGGTGACAAAGAGCTCACCGTAAAAGGTTACGTTGATGCAAGCTTTGACACTGATCCGGACGATTCTAAATCGCAAACCGGATACGTGTTTACTTTAAACGGTGGAGCTGTCAGTTGGTGCAGTTCTAAACAAAGCGTTGTAGCAGGATCTACATGTGAAGCGGAGTACATAGCTGCTTCGGAAGCAGCGAACGAAGGAGTCTGGATGAAGGAGTTCATATCCGATCTAGGTGTCATACCTAGTGCATCGGGTCCAATGAAAATCTTTTGTGACAATACTGGTGCAATTACCTTAGCAAAGGAATCCAGATTTCACAAAAGGACCAAACACATCAAGAGACGCTTCAACTCCATCCGGGATCTAGTCCAGGTGGGAGACATAGAGATTTGCAAGATACATACGGATCTGAATGTTGCAGACCCGTTGACTAAGCCTCTTCCACGAGCAAAACATGATCAGCACCAAGGCTCCATGGGTGTTAGAATCATTACTGTGTAATCTAGATTATTGACTCTAGTGCAAGTGGGAGACTGAAGGAAATATGCCCTAGAGGCAATAATAAAGTTATTATTTATTTCCTTATATCATGATAAATGTTTATTATTCATGCTAGAATTGTATTAACCGGAAACATAATACATGTGTGAATACATAGACAAACAGAGTGTCACTAGTATGCCTCTACTTGACTAGCTCGTTAATCAAAGATGGTTATGTTTCCTAACCATGAACAAAAGAGTTGTTATTTGATTAACGAGGTCACATCATTAGTTGAATGATCTGATTGACATGACCCATTCCATTAGCTTAGCACCCGATCGTTTAGTATGTTACTATTGCTTTCTTCATGACTTATACATGTTCCTATGACTATGAGATTATGCAACTCCCGTTTGCCGGAGGAACACTTTGGGTGCTACCAGACGTCACAACGTAACTGGGTGATTAGAAAGGAGTACTACAGGTGTTTCCAATGGTAGATGTTGGGTTGGCGTATTTCGAGAATAGGATTTGTCACTCCGATTGTCGGAGAGGTACCTCTGGGCCCTCTCGGTAATACACATCACATAAGCCTTGCAAGCATTATAACTAAGATGTTAGTTGTGAGATGATGTATTACGGAACGAGTAAAGAGACTTGCCAGTAACGAGATTGAACTAGGTATTGGATACCGACGATCGGATCTCGGGCAAGTAACATACCGATGACAAAGGGAACAACGTATGTTGTTATGCGGTCTGACCGATAAAGATCTTCGTAGAATATGTAGGAGCCAATATGGGCATCCAGGTCCCGCTATTGGTTATTGACCGGAGACGTGTCTCGGTCATGTCTACATTGTTCTCGAACCGTAGGGTCCGCATGCTTAACATTACGATGACAGTTATTATGAGTTTATGCATTTTGATGTACCGAAGGTTGTTCGGAGTCCCGGATGTGATCACGGACATGAAGAGGAGTCTCGAAATGGTCGAGACATAAAGATTGATATATTGGAAGCCTATGTTTGGACATCGGAAGTGTTCCGGGTGAAATCGGGAATTTTACCGGAGTACCGGGAGGTTACCGGAACCCCCCGGGAACCAAATGGGCCTTATTGGGTCTTAGTGGAAAGGTGAAAGGGGCAGCCCAAGGTGGGCTACGCGCCTCCCCCCTCCCCTTGTCCTATTAGGACTAGGAGAGGTGGCCGGCCCCCTTCTCCCTCTCTCTCTCTCTCGAGGAATCCTATTAGGAATAGGATTGGGGGGGGGGGGAGTCCTACTCCCGGTAGGAGTAGGACTCCTCCTGCGCCCTCCTCCTTTGGCCGGCCAGCCCTCCCCCTGGCAACCTTTATATACGGGGGCAGGGGGCACCTCTAGACACATAAGTTGATCATTGAGATCGTTCCTTAGCCGTGTGCGGTGCCCCCTGCCACCAAATTCCACCTCGATCATACCGTTGTAGTGCTTAGGCGAAGCCCTGCATCGGTAGTACATAAAGATCATCACCACGCCGTCGTGCTAACGGAACTCTTCCTCGACGCTTTGCTGGATCGGAGCCCGAGGATCGTCATCGAGCTGAACGTGTGCTAAGAACTCGGAGGTGCCGGAGTAACGGTACTTGGATCGGTCGGATCGGGAAGAAGACGTACGACTACTTCCTCTATATTGTGTCAACGCTTCCGTTGCGATCTACAAGGGTACATAGATCAGACTCTCCCCCTCGTTGCTATGCATCACCATGATCTTGCGTGTGCGTAGGAATTTTTTTGAGATTACTACGTTCCCCAACAAACATTGGTAGTCCCAAGCTTGCAAATGTATTGCGGTAGTCTTCAACTGCGTGATCACCTGCCAGAACCTTGTAAAGCTCAAGGCACACAAGGCCTATGGCCATGGCCATCATAGTTGCAATAACTGGAATGATTCTTCCTGCAATGAACTTCGCCTTCAACTTGTGAAAGTGCGTTAAGTCGACTAGAGGGGGGGGTGAATAGGCGATTTTTATGAATTCTTCACTGAGTAATTTCAGGGTGAGGAAATACCTGAGCGAAGAACTAATTGCAGCGGAATAAGTACTTAGAAGTAAGCATAACACCATGACCAAGTCTTCGATGCCATAGCCAGCCTCCCGAAGCTTTTGCAAGTAGACATGTAGCAGGTTGTGGACCTGTAGAGAAATCAACAATATACAAATCTCCTCTCCTAAAGCCTTCGAAGACTTTGGAATTGTCAGCTTCCATGATCACAACACAATGATACTTTGCCAAAGACAACAACCATATCAAGATCACAAAGCATTGAGACAGACATGAGGTTGAACCCTATGGACTCGTCAAGCATGACTTTGCCCATGTGTAGATCCTTTGAGATTGCAACCTTACCAAGACCCAATATCTTGCTTTTGCCTTTGTCAGAGTAGGTGATATGCTTCAGATGTGATGGAGATAATGCAGAGTCCATCAATAAGCTCCTGTCACCAGTCATGTGATTTTTACATCCACTATCGAGGACCCACTTAGTGGCTTTGGGTTGATCGTCCTGCAGATGAGTTAGTGTAGCTTACGAACTCATATACTTCATCAGTGAAAAATATGATCAATTTCATCAAGCAATAGAACAGATAACACAGTATGAGGACGTGAGAAATGAGAATTCATTTCTTCATTATTAGCTTGTGTGCTTTCAAGCATATTCAGGTCTCCAGCAAATTCTTCAGATGATTAAGTTCGTCTGGAGACATGAAACTGCATAAGAGTTTAGTTATTTTTCTTCACCACCCACATCTGAAGGGGTGGCAAAGAGTTCATCGTTCTGCGAGCTCCATAAGAGAAAGGTGGCATAGATGCCACTCCACCTCGTTTCACATAAGAGGGGTTAGGGTAAGCATAAGAGTAAGCAGAGAAATTCTTCGAGGATTTATGAACATAATGATTTGAATAATAATGCACATATCCATAATCCTTAGATCTTCCCTACAAAACAGAAGGGTTAGCACGATGATGTTCATATGAGGACTTTGATCCTTTTGAGGAATTTCATCCATATGAAGAATTTGATCTGGGGTTCCTATTCTTCACAGGTGGTGTCATGATGACATTCACCTGAAGACTTTCAAGGCACCTTTTGGGAACCCAGATTTTCTTCATAGGAGAACCATTCCTGCAGTTAGTGCCAACATATCTAGCAAATACTTCACCATTCTGATTTTTGAACAGTTTATAGTTGGAGTCAATTGACTCATCAGAAGAATATGAAGATTCACATGTAAAGCCAGATAAAGTAGATGGATCCACTGAAGGTCCCTTTGCAGCAACCCATGAGGTTTTGGGATACTGCTCAGGTTTTGGGATACTGAAGGCAATACCCTCTTACCTAGGGTTCCTGTTGAGGATCTACTTTTTAAGCACATCACAAAGAGCCTGATGCCCTTTGAGGCTTTTTTACATGCGATATACAATTCCTTCAGCCCTGCATCATTAGTGATACTAGCAATGTCCTCAGATGAGGAATTAGTGATAGCAGAGACAGTTGAAGAGTTTGCAGCAATGGAAGCATTTGAGCATTCAGGTGAAGAATTAGCAGATTCACGTTCAATGCACTTCAAACATGGAGGAATAAATTCTTCCTAAGTAACGCTGATTTGTTGAGCAAGTAATGAATCACGCTCCTTCTGAAGATCTTCATAACTCACTCTTAACTGCTCAAGATCTTGCTTTCTTTGAAGAAATTCATAAGAAAGCTTTTCATTATCAGATAAGAGAGTGTTATGATGACCTTGAAGATTGTCAAACTTGGACTAAGTCTCTGAAGATTTTTAGTCAAAATTTTAGTGCGATCCATTTAATCACCCAACATAGCATCGCTTTTGTCTAGCATTTTGAACCTTTTCAAGAGACTTTTGTTGTTTCACAACAATCTTAGCAAGTTTAGAATAATTAGGCTTGAGATTTTCATCAAATTCATCCTCACTTGATTCAGAGGAGGGATATTTGAGTACCTTTGCACCTTTTGCCATGAAGCAATAGGTGGGAGCGTAGTCATCATCGCCATCGTCAATGGTGTTGGAGAGGTCCTTTTCCACAGAGTTGAAGATGGACTTGCTGACGAATGCGGTAGCGAGGGCTAGGCTCGCCACACCAAAGTCCAACTCCTCAGATTCCTCCTCTTCCTCATTTTCCTCAGATTCAGCCTCAGAGTCCATTTCCTTGCCAATGAATGCCCGAGCCTTCTTGGAGCCGCTCTTCTTGTGAGATGAAGACCTTGAAGGTTTTGATGAAGAGGACTTTGAAGATTTCTTCTTCTTCTTTGAATCATCAGAACTGTGGTCCTTGTACTTCTTCTTCTTTGATTCCTTTTCCCACTGAGGACAATCTTGAATGTAGTGACTAGGCTTCTTGCATTTGTGACAGAGTCTCTTCTTGTAATCATGGGATGAGGAATCTGATCTTAAGTCACCACTTCTTGAGGATTTTCCAAAATGACCACGTCTTGAGAACTTCTAGAATTTCCTCACGAGCATTGCTAGCTCCTGGCTCAGTTCTTTAGGGTCACCAAGGCTGCTACCAGAATCTTCACCTTCAGATTCAGACACTGCCTTGGCCTTTAGAGCTCACGATCTGCCATAGCTTGGTACATAGAGATCTCTCTTCTCAGTAAGATGGAACTCATGAGTGTTTAGCCTCTCGAGGATATCAGCGGGATCAAATGACTTATAGTCTCCATGTTCTTGTATCATCAATGCGAAAGTATCAAATGAGGAATCAAGCGATCTTAGTAATTTCTTCACCACCTCATGGTCGGTGATGTCAGTGGCACCAAGTGCTTGAAGCTCATTTGAGATGTCAGTGAGGCGATCGAAGGTTTGCTGAACATTTTCATTGTCGAGTCTTTTGAAGCGGTTGAAGAGATTGTGAAGAACGTCAACTCAAGAGTCACGCTGTGTTGAGACTCCTTCATTGACCTTGGATAGCCTATCCCAGATAAGCTTTGTTGTTTCAAAAGCACTCACTCTGCCATACTACCCTTTTCTCAGATGGCCACATATGATGTTCTTCGCTTGAGAGTCGAGTTGCTTGAATCTCTTCACATCAGCAGCATTGATGGTAGGAGTGACAAAGGGAACACCATTTTCCACAACGTACCAGAGATCGTTGTCAATTGCCTCAAGATGCATGCGCATCTTATTCTTCTATTAGGGGTAGTCTGTCCCATCAAAGGTAGGACACCCAGCAGAAACCTTGATCATACCTGCGGTCGACATAACTAAAACTCCAGGCGGTTAAACCAAAATCACACAGAACAAAGGAGTACCTTACTCTGATACCAATTAAAAGTGCGTTAAGTCGACTAGAGGGGGGGGGGGGTGAATAGGAGATTTTTATGAATTCTTCACTGAGGAATTTCAGGGTGAGGAAATTCCTGAGTGAAGAACTACTTGCAGCGGAATAAGTACTCAGAAGTAAGCATAATAGAACATAAGCATGGTCTTCATGATGAAATGAAAACAAGCACAGAGTATAGAAAGCGTAAACAAAGGATAAACAGAATGAAGACAAACAGACTGAAGAAATTGAACTGAGGAAATAGAGAAAGTCTTCAGTCAAAGCCTTCAAACTGATATGAACAAGAACACAACACAGAAATGAGGAAATGAAAGGGTTGAGGAAATGGAACCAGTTAGCTCGGTGAAGACAATGATTTGGTAGACCAGTTCCAACTGTTGTGACAGTTGTACGTTTGGTTAGGGCGGCTATGTATTCAAACGTGAGGACACATAGTTCCGGACACCCAGTCCAGAACACGCAGTCCAGAACACTCAGTCCTCACCGTATTCCCCTTGAGCTAAGGTCACACAGACCTCGCCATATCACTCGTGGTAAGTCTTTAGGTGACTGCCAAACCTTCACAGACTCGGTCACTTGGCGATCCACAATTTCCTCTTGGATGCTCTAGACCATGACGCCTAACCGTCTGGAAGATGCACATTCTTCAAAGGAAACAAGCGTCGGATCCACACAGGATCAATCTCTTCAGTGATGCTCAATCACTTTGGGTTTTGGTTTTCGTCACTTGATGATTTTTGCTCAAAGTCCTCGAAGGATGGGATGCTCTCAAATGACAAGTGTCAGTTTCTCTCAGAGTAGCCAACCAGCTAGTGGTTGTAGGGGGTGGCTATTTATAGCCTAGGGAGCAGCCCGACATGATAAGACATAAATTCCCTTCAATGATATGACCGTTAGGTGGAAGGATATTTTGGGACAGCTGGCGCGTAGCACAACAACGGTCGGAAATTTGACTAACAAATTCCTCAGGGCTATCATGTTCCTCTCTTGTTGGCAATCCGCACTAGCGAATTCCTAACTCCTCAGTCAGAACAAATTCCTCAGACACCACAAGAGCTGCGTCTCTGTCACTGAAGAAATTGACTAAACTGTATGAGATTTCCAATGGCTTCACTCGAAGGGATTGGTAGGTGCAGGATTTTGAGTTGAGCATCACTTGGAAAATTTTCCTTAGTATTTCCTCGACCCCCTTTAACAATACGGTGTTTCCTATGACTCAAGAAAGATAAAATGAAACTATGAAAACAAAAGTCTTCACGCTTCATGTTCCTTGAATGAATACCAAGTCTTCAGGATCACACCAATTTCTTCACTTTCAAAGTCTTCAGAAATCCAAAGTCTTCAGCCGCTGAAGAACTTCATTTTTAGGGGTCGACTTTCTCTATAAATATCGAACTCCTCATGGACTTATAGACCTGTGTACACTCATAAACACATCAGTCCCTTAACCTATAAGTCTTCAATACACCAAAATCACTAAGGGGCACTAGATGCACTTACAATCTCCCCCTTTTTGGCGATTGATGACAATATAGGTTAAGTTTTCAACGGGGATAAACATATGAAGTGCAAATACTGATATTGAGGAATTTGATTGCAAGATATAGAAGAACTCCCCCTGAAGATGTGCATAATGAGGAATTAGCTTTTGAAGCAATGCACACTTGAAGAGTAGAATCATGGAGATCTCCTCCTATATCTTGTAATCCGTACACACATTTAACATATAATATGAAGAATTTGAAATGCATGATGAAATATGGAGACTGATGTAATTCAGCATGCGTGCATTAACATATATGAGGAATAAGCATGCAGAAGAACACAACAAAAGTATCACACCACCATCGGGTTTTAAGTTTACAACTCGATCCAGCAAAGTCTTCGAAAGAATGAGAGTTGTAGCTTAGAAAAAAACACACCCATATAAGTAGACCCGCTTGAAGACTAACTCAAATTTCTCCCCCTTTGTCATCGAATTACCAAAAGGGACAAAAAATGAGGACTAACGCCCCTGAAGAATATCATCACTGAGTCGATGAAGGAGCGCCAACATTGTTGGGGTCAGTTGTTGAAGTAGGGCTTGCCGCAGTGTCGTCCAAGTCTTCATGTTCATCTGTCGCGCGTGATGAAGAATATGAGCTGGCTACCAAGGAAGGAACTTTAGTCTTCTTGAAGTTCTTCGCCGGTGGTGGATGAGACCATTCAAAGTCGTGCTTGAAACCCATTTTCTTTAGATCATCTTCACCATACAGATGTGACAAAATAGCTCAGGTGTGACCGAAGACTTCATGGAGGTAGTAATGGTTTTTCTTCATTGCATTGTGTGTAGTAGTCATGTTGTGAAGAATAGAACCAAACTAATGCTTAACCCATTTGTGGTTGCGATCGACCTTCTGGTGAAGACTGGGGAGAAGCTCATGATCAGTCATCACCCTTGGAGCCGCGCCTTGAGGATTTTGCTTTGAAGCATTTGCGGTAGAGTTGTGAGTGGCAGAGTCATCATTGGTGGAGTAGGATGCAACTTTGCGGAACAGACTATCCAATGGACGAATGCCTTCATCAATAATTGCAGTAGCCTTGCCCTTTTCATCGGATGAGGAAAATATCCGCTTGAGGACTTCAATGGGGGGCAAGTAACTGACATGATTATGAAAATCAGCCTTGTAGTTGAGTGAAGACCTAGTTCTGAGGAATCTCATAATCCAAGGAGCATAAGGCTTCAACTCAAACGGAGAGAGGGCAACATTTGCCAGAGTCCTCATGAAGAAATCATGGTAGTTGATAGGAATGCCATGTATGATATTGAATAGCAGATTCTTCATGATGCCAACAACTTCTTCATCATTTGAATCGTGGCCTTTGATTGGAGTCAATGTCTTCGTCAGAATGCGATAGACAGTTCTAGGCACAAACAACAATTCCTAATTTGGTCCTTGGAGCTTGACCGGGCTTCAGCGGCATCATCAACACTTGCATGTAGTGAGCAGTAAGTTCAGGTTCATGATAGATGCAACGAGCGCCTTCAAGGGGAGGACTGACAGGCATGGCATGAAGTAATTCAGAGGCCCGTGCTTTGAAATGTGTGTTCTCTGTCATCCAGTCCAATACCCAAGTGTTCACATCTTCAGCTTCTCCTGTGATGTGCAGCATCGCATAGAACTGAAGAATTAGCTCTTCATTCCAATCAACAACATCCGTGCAAAAGTTGAGCAGCCCAGCGTCATGAAGAACACTAAGGACTGGCGCGAAGCAGGGCAGTGATTCCATGCCCACGTGAGGAATATGCTCATGGTCGAAGACTTTGTCTTTGTTGAACAGCATCGAAGAATAGAAGTTTCCTTGGCTGGCAGTCCAGAAGCGCTTCCTTCTAAGGCGAGCAGAGTCATAGGGGTTGTAGTTTGTGAAGAAAACATGCTTGTGGAAGAAGTCATCGGCCTTGAATTTTTGCTTCTTTGAGAAAGGATCCTTTGGCTTGGGGTGAGGAGTGTCAGTTAATTGCATCACAACCTCAGGAATCGCAATCTCAGGTTCCACAGGCTAAGGAATTTCAGTTTCTTCTTTAGTGGCAGCCAGGGTCTTCAATTCTTCAGCAGCAATGTCATCAGCGCTAGTGGTTGGAATCTCTTCAGGGATGGACGTAGTGGGGTGTGGTTCTTCAGAACCCATTTGAACTTCACTAGTCACCGGGGACTGAGGAATTTGTTGCAGAGAAGTGAACAACGAAGAATTGGGGTGCTGACTTCCCAAAAGTCATCATTCAGAACTGGCGTTGTGCACCCAATGTCCACATCCTCATCTTCTCCACTCATTTCTTCAACGCCGGCCTCTTCAGTAAACTGAGGCATGGGCAATGAAACAACTGGGGTTGAAGGGATTGCATTCATGATACGTCTCCAATGTATCTATAATTTTTGATTGCTCCATGCTATATTATCTACTATTTTGGACATTATTGGGCTTTATTATCCACTTTTATATTACTTTTTGGACTAACCTATTAACCGGAGGCCCAACCCAGAATTGCTGTTTTTTTTGCCTATTTTAGGGTTTCGAAGAAAAGGAATATCAAACGGAGTCCAAACAGAATGAAACCTTCGGAAACGTGATTTTCGGAACAAACAAGATCCAGGAGACTTGGACCCTATGTCAAGAAACAAAGGAGGAGGCCACGAGGTAGGGGGGGCGCGCCTACCCCCCCAGGCGTGCCCTCCACCCTTGTGGGCCCCTTGTTGCTCCACAGACGTACTCCTTCCTCCTATATATACCTACGTACCCCTAAACGATCAGATACAGAGCCAAAAACCTAATTCCACCACCGCAACTTTCTGTATCCACGAGATCCCATCTTGGGCCTGTTTCGAAGCTCCGCTGGAGGGGGCATCCATCACGGAGGGCTTGTATATCAACACCATAGCCTCTCCGATGAAGTGTGAGTAGTTTACCTCAGAACTTGGGGTCCATAGTTATTAGCTAGATGGCTTCTTCTCTCTTTTTGGATCTCAATACAAAGTTCAACACCTCTCTTGTGGAGATCTATTTGATGTAATCTTCTTTTTGCGGTGTGTTTGTTGAGACCGATGAATTGTGGGTTTATGATCAAGTTTATCTATGAACAATATTTGAATCTTCTCTGAATTCTTTTATGTATGATTGGTTTTCTTTGCAAGTCTCTTCAAATTATCAGTTTGGTTTGGCCTACTAGATTGATCTTTCTTGCAATGGGAGACGTGCTTAGCTTTGGGTTCAATCTTGCGGTGTCCTTTCCCAGTGACAGTAGGGGCAGCAAGGCACGTATTGTATTGTTGCCATCGAGGATAACAAGATGTTTTTTTATCATATTGCATGAATTTATCCCTCTACATCATGTCATCTTGCTTAAGGCGTTACTCTGTTTCCATGAACTTAATACTCTAGATGCATGCTGGATAGCGGTCGATGAGTGGAGTAATAGTAGTAGATGCAGGCAGGAGTCGGTCTACTTGTCTCGGATGTGATGCCTATATACATGATCATACCTAGATACTCTCATAACTATGCTCAATTCTGTCAATTGCTCAACAGTAATTCGTTCACCCACCGTAAAATACTTATGCTCTTGAGAGAAGCCACTAGTGAAACCTATGGCCCCCGGGTCTATCTTCATCATATTAATCTTCCAATACTTAGTTATTTACTTTGCTTTTATTTTACTTTGCATCTTTATCACAAAAATATGAAAAATATTATCTTATCATATCTATCAGATCTCACTCTCGTAAGTGACCGTGAAGGGATTGACAACCCCTTATCGCGTTGGTTGCGAGGAGCTATTTGTTTTGTGCAGGTACGAGGGACTCGCGCGTAGCCTCCTACTGGATTGATACCTTGGTTCTCAAAAACCTAGGGAAATACTTATGCTACTTTGCTGCATCATCCTTTCCTCTTCAAGGAAATCCAACGCAGTGCTCAAGAGGTAGCAATCTACTTCAATTTCTTCACCCAACTGCTCCGAGGAAGCAGCAGAAGGAATGTCTTCATCGGATCCGCTTGGGATAACGTATTCTTCATCAAAAGGAACGAGTTCCTTTGATGGAATGCTTAAGACTTGAACAACATCAATTGGATTTTCAAACGAGCTGGTCAATTTCTTCATTTTCCTCAGAGCTGAAGTGTCTGATGAAGTTGATGCTTTCCTTTTCTTCACCGTTGCACGCTCCACAGCCTTGCTCTTCTTAGCTTCTGATGCAGAAAGAAGAATTGGACTTGGTGCAGGTGCAGGAGGAGCAGAGGAAATTGGGTCTATGTCTTCAGGCACAATAGATGTGGTTGCCCTAGTAGAAACAGTTTCTTCAGGCACATCGGTTGAAGCTTCGTCTGTCCTCGCAATTTCTTCAGGCGCAACATTAGAGGTTGCCCTGGCAGTTTCATTAGTGGCTGGAATGCATTCATTAGCCATGGTACCAGTATTTTCTTCAGCAGCCTGATTATCATAAGCAGTGCTCGCATTTTCTTCAGTAGGCTGAGAAGATGCTTCAGTCTGAGGAGTTTCTTGTTGCGTAGGGGCTGCAACATTGGTAATGAACTTTTCAGTTATGTTTACAAATCTGACTTTGGCTCCAAGCCAGTCAGCATAGTAGCGATCAAATTCACCACTCAGTTTCTTGATCTCTGATTGCAGAGCTACAAGTTCTTTAGGTAAAAGCTTCAAGAAGTTTTGCTTCAGAAAGCACTCTTTCTTGTATTGCGCTTTCTTCACCTTCCTCCCCTGTTCATATTTCCATTTTTCTTCATCAATGAAGTGAGTCAACACATGACTTTGACCAGGAGTGAGGTTCAGCTCAGGCAGAGGTGTGTTGGGGTCCTTGTGCCACAAGTCAATGAAGTCGAGGATCAACTTTGGATCCAGCATCAATGGCACATTACTGCCTTTGGCTCTAGCGGCCCGGTGCTTCCTATCTCTGATGATTTCAACGAGTTCTTCATCATCAACTTCGTCGTCATCGGACGGTACTTGGAAGGCGACCTGCTTCTTTTGAGGACTTGGTCTAGTGCCTCGTCCTGCAGTGGCCTTGGTCTTCAGCAGAGTGGGGCTAGTTGAAGAGTGCAGAGGAGCTGATGAACTTGCAGAGGCTCCTGAGGCAATAGGGATGCCTGTTGTCCTTTGGCATGAGGCAAGATGCGTAGGTGCTGAGGACTTTGAAGGAGGAGCTGAGGATTTTGAAGGAGCTGGTGCGGCTTGAGGAATTGGCCGTGAGGGCTTGGCAGAAGTTGGCTGTGAGGGCATTGAAGAAGAAGGAGCACTGGGCTTGTGTGCGGGCTTCTTAGGCATGGCCTTCTTCGGCTTGCTAGCAGAGGCCTCAGTGGTGGCAGCAGCAGCAACAGATTCTTCATTGAATTTCCTCACTGCTTCTTTTGCTACTCTGGCCAACTTAGCTTGACGCTTGGCCCATTCATCAGGATAGTCCTCACCACGCTTGAGGCTAGTGGGATCAGCTTCTTGGCCAGGTGCTAATGGATGTCTTGGGAAATGAGGGTGAAGAGAGAATTTCTTCATATATTTTGGAGTGAGATAGTGATATTCCCTCCATTCCCGTGCCCATCTCCTCTCAATTTTCTGGATGTGCACTTTGTGCTCATTCTTGGTTTCCTCAGGGGGTGTGCAATATCCATCATAGATATCATCAGGGATTTCAAATGCAGTGTTGACCTCCAGTCTCTTTCCTCCCTTCTGAGGTTTCTTGCCGTCAGCCATTTTCTTCAGCTGAGAGTTTTGAACTATTGAGTTCTTTGAAGAGGTATGCAACTTTTCTTCGAGGAACACTGCAAATGAGTTAAGTTTATGAGAACCTAGAGATTCAACAACGGACATGTGTACCTGTGAACAGAGTATAGGTGCGAAGAATTTGGAGAGGTCATATGCGCTCTCAGAAGTTTTTGCAAAAAAGAACAAGTTTGAGGAATTTGGCCGGATGAGTCTTGAGGAATTTCACTAAGCGTTCTTTGACTTAGGTTCCAGAGTTGTACATATTTGAAAATCCACACAATTGAGAAATCTTGAAGAAAAATGTTGCTTAGAGAAACAGATCAAGAGCAGATGATATGTGAGGTGTTTAGTGTGTGAAGAGTTGAGGAATAAACACCTTTTGAAGATTTGAAGAAAACATCAGAATCAACAAGGGCAGTAAAAGTAACTTTTAATTACCCTTTATGAAGAACACGATGAACTGTGAAGTGTAGATTTGAAGCTCGTCGCATTAGATCTTCCACGCCCTATACTTGGTTGAGGAAGACAGCTACAACGGCGGCAGAGTGAATAAATCCGCGGCTGGCGTGATTACGGTGGCGACGAGGTCGATGCAGTGAAGCTCTTCCTCACCGGCGACGATGGAAGTAGCAGTGGCGCCAGGGTTTGAGAGCTTGAGCAAGGGAGTGAGGTTGAGCGAAGTAAAAACGAAATGAGAAAGGGAGAGGGGTATTTATAGCCAAAGTGAAAAACTGCTCGCAAGAGGAAATTGGACGAACGTGCCCCTGACCCTTCTCATTCGCGTGACATGTGTCACCCACGTACTGAGAGGCGACGATCGTGTGCGATCATGGGTGAATAGATAAGTATTATCTAGGAATGTGTAACGGTTTAAGCGGCAAAAGCCGAAAATTCAGATAAGATAAGTTTAAAGTTTCGTTCGCAATTTCTTCAGCTGCCAAGAACACAGTGAAGATTTTGAATGAGTTTCAAATAGAACTCACATGAAGAATTTATGAATAGACTGGGTTGAGTTTAGCATAGAGGGGGAAGGGTCCAATCACATTCACTTAGCAGAACAAGCAACTTGAAGAAATAGCAATAAGTGAATGCTGTAGAGGACATAAACTTATATATATATATATATATATATTTATATATATAGCCAATGAAGAACAACAACGGAAAGAGTGAAGACAATGCAAAGTAAAAAACAACTGAGGAATTTCACAAAGAGGAAAAACTCAAATTGAGGATTTTCAACTTTTGGTGGTGGCGTTACCACTGTATAAGAATGATGATTTCAGACACCGCGTACAATTGTCGTAGGGTTCTGAGAATCAAATTCTTCATTAATTTCTTCACACTTAGAGGGTTAGTCTTCATTGATTGAAGAAAAATGTTACTTTGTGTGTTGCGCATCTAAGTCATCAATTTTGCATAAGTGTTAGGATGTGTGTCCTTTTCAAAGGACATTCGAAGATTCTAAGATATTTGCCTCACACCTCAACATGCTAAATCTCTTCTCATCCAAGGGCTTAGTGAAGATATCAGCTAGCTGTTCTTCAGTCTTCACATGCTCAATAGAGATGTCGCCCTTCAACACATGATCACAAAGAAAATGATGACGAATCTGAATGTGCTTTGTCTTCGAGTGCTGAACTGAGTTATGAGCAATCTTGATGGCACTCTCATTGTCACAGTAGAGAGGCACATTCTTCATGTTGATGTCGTAGTCCTTGAGGGTTTGCTTCATCCATAGCAATTGAGCACAACAAGAACCAGCAACAATGTACTCGGCTTCAGTAGTAGACAATGATACGCAGTTCTGTTTCTTCGAGGACCAATAGACCAAGGATCGTCCGAGGAAATGGCATGTGCCAGATGTTGACTTATGGTCCACATGATCACCAGCGTAGTCAGAGTATGAATATCCAATGAGATCAAGAGCCGAGCCCTTTGGATACCATAATCCAAGTGTCGGTGTGTGAGCTAGATATCGAAGAATATGCTTCATAGCCTTATGGTGTGATTCCTTCGGTGTAGCTTGAAATCGGGCACACATGCAAACACTAAGCATAATATCTGGCCTAGATACACATAAATACAATAAAGAGCCAATCATGGAGTGGTGTACCTTTTGATCGAAGTCAATACCGTTTTCATCAGTGCATAGATGGCCATTTGTGGGCATAGGGATTTTGACTCCTTTGCAATCTTGCATGCCGAATTTCCTCAGTACATCCTTAAGGTATTTCTCCTGAAATGTGAATATGCCATTGTGCTATTGACGAATCTGAAGACCTAAGAAGAATTTCAATTCTCCCATCATAGACATTTGATATTCTTCACTCATCATATAGGAAAATTCATCACTGTAACGTTGGTCAGTACAGCCGAAAATGATATCATCAACATATATTTGGCACACAAATAGTTCACCATCATAAGATTTAGTGAAAAGATTTGGGTCAAGTGAACCGGGTTTGAAGCCTTTCTTCATGAGGAATTCCTTCAAAGTAACATACCACGCATGAGGGGCCTGCTTGAGGCCATAGATGGCCTTATTGAGTCTAAAGACTTTGTCGGGATGCTTTGGATCTTCAAAACCTGGGGGTTGAGCAACATATAATTCTTCCTCAAGCTTACCATTGAGGAATGCACTTTTCACATCCATTTGATATAAGATGATATCATCATGGTTAGCATAAGCAAGTAATATGTGAATAGCTTCAAGTCTAGCAACAGGTGCAAAAGTTTCATCGAAATCAATTCCTTCAACCTGTGTGTAGCCTTGAGCTACAAGTCGTGCCTTATTCCTCACCACAAGGCCATTTTCATCTTGCTTGTTGCGGTAGATCCACTTTGTGCCAATGATATTGTGCTTGCGAGGATCTGGACGTTTGACCAGTTCCTAGACGTTGTTGAGCTCAAATTGATGTAATTCCTCTTGCATAGCTTGAATTCACTCAGGCTCCATGAATGCCTCATCTATCTTAGTGGGCCATGTGATAGAGACAAAAGCAAAGTGCCCACAAAAGTTAGATAAATGTGAAGCTCTTGAGCATGTGAGAGGACCTGGAATGTTGATGTCGCTGATGATTTTCTCAATCTGCACTTCATTTGCAACGCGATGGTGAGCTGGTTGTCATTGAGGAATTTGATCAGCATTTTCTTCAGCACCATTTTCCTCAGGTGCATTAACATGACGTTCTTCATGTTCTGGAACACTTCTTCAGCAGATTCTTCGGTAGGAATGACATCCTCAGTAGCTTTGAACTTAATAGATTCCTCATGAGGTATTTCATCTGTCACAGGAGGTAGGTGCTCTCTTTGCGAACCACACATTTATAGTTTCAACAACCTTGTGGTGATAGGTGTTGAAGACTCTGTAGGTGTGTGAGTCCTTACCATAACCGAGCATAAAACCTTCATGTGCTTTCAGTGCGAATTTAGAACTGTGATGAGGATCTCTAATCTAGCATTTGCACCGAAATAACTCACATTGGGTTTCTTGTCAGTGAGAAGTTCATATGCAGTTTTCTTGAAGAATTTGTGAAGATATACCCTGTTGATGATGTGGCACGCAGTATCAATTGCCTCAGGCCAGAAGCGAGTAGGAGTCTTGTACTCATCAAGCATAGTGTGAGCCATCTCAACAAGAGTCCTGTTCTTGCGCTCCACGACGCCTTTCTGCTGAGGAGTATAAGGAGCAGATAACTCATGAGTGATACCAAGTTCATCAAGATAGTCATCAAGGCCAGTGTTCTTGAACTTAGTTCCATTGTCACTTCTGATGTGCTTGATCTTCACACCAAAGTTGGTTGAAGCCCTCGAGGAAAAATCGTTTGAAGACTTCCTGCACTTCAGTTTTGTAAGTGATGATATGCACCCATGTTTATTGAGAATAATCATCAACAATGACAAAGCCATATAAAGATGCATCATTAGTAAATGAGGCATAGTGAGTAGGTCCAAAGAGATCCATGTGAAGCAATTCAAATGGATGAGTTGTAGTCATGATGGTCTTTGAGGGATGCTTGGCCTTGGTCATCTTTCCTGCTTCACAAGCTCCACAGAAATGGTCCTTGCGGAATTTGACGCCCTCGATGCCAATGACATGTTTCTTCTTCACGAGCGTTTGCAAGTTCCTCATCCCAGCATGACCAAGTGGTCGATGCCATAGCCAACCTTCTGAAGCTTTTGCAAGTAGACATGTAGCAGGTTGTGGACCTGTAGAGAAATTAACAATATACAAATCTCCTCTCCTAAAGCCTTCGAAGACTTTGGAATTGTCAGCTTCCATGATCACAACACAATGATACTTGTCAAAGACAACAACCATATCAAAATCACAAAGCATTGAAACAGACATGAGGTTGAACCCTAAGGACTCGTCAAGCATGACTTTGTCCATGTGTCGATCCTTTAAGATTGCAACCTTACCAAGACCCAATACCTTGCTTTTGCCTTTGTCAGCGTAGGTGATATGCTTCAGATGTGATGGAGATAGTGTAGATTCCATCAATAAGCTCCTGTCACCAGTCATGTGATTTGTACATCCACTATCGAGGACCCACCCAGTGGCTTTGGGTTGATCATCCTGCAGATGAGTTAGTGCAGCTTACGAACTCATATACTTCATTAGTGAAGAATATGATATCAATTTCATCAGATCAATTTCATCAAGCACTAGAACAGATAACAAAGTATGAGGACATGAGAAATGAGAATTCATTTCTTCATGATTAGCTTGCGTCCTTTCAAGCATATTTAGGTCTCCAGCGAATTCTTCATACGATTAAGTTCGTCTGGAGACCTGACCCTGCATAAGAGTTTAGTTCTTTTTCTTCACCACCCACATCTGAAGGGGTGTCAAAGAGTTCATCATTCTGCGAGCTCCATAAGAGAAAGATGGCACAGATGCCAATCCACCTCATTTCACATAAGAGGGGTTAGGGTAAGCATAAGAGTAAGCAGAGAAATTATTCGAGGATTTATGAACATAATGATTTGAAGAATAATGCACATATCCATAATCCTTAGATCTTCCCTGCGAAACAGAAGGGTTAGCACGATGATGTTCATATGAGGACTTTGATCCTTTTGAGGAATTTGATCTGGGGTTCCTATTCTTCACAGGTGGTGTCATTATGACGGATACATCTCCAAGGTATGTATAATTTTTGATTTCTCCATGCTATATTATATACTGTTTTAGATGTTTATTGGGCTTTATTATACACTTTTATATTATTTTTGGGACTAACATATTAACCGGAGGCCCAGCCCAAATTAGTGTTTTTTTGCCTATTTCAGTGTTTCCCAGAAAAGGAATATCAAACGGAGTCCAAACGGAATGAAACCTTCAGAAACGTGATTTCCTCGGCAAACATGATCTAGGAGACTTGGAGTCCACGTAAAGCAATCAACGAGGAAGGCACGAGGCAGGGGGGCGCGCCTACCCCCCCAGGCGCGCCCTCCACCCACATGGGCCCCTCGTTGCTCCACCGACGTACTTCTTCCTCCTATATATACCCATATACCCTGTAAACACCAGACACGGATCCAAAACCCTAATTCCACCACCGCAACGTTCTGTACCCATGAGATCCCATCTTGGGGCCTTTTCCGGAGCTCCGCCGAAGGGGGCATTGATCACAGAGGGCTTCTACATCAACACCATAGCCTCTCCGATGATGTGTGAGTAGTTTATTTCAGACCTTCGGGTCCATAGTTATTAGCTAGATGGCTTCTTCTCTCTCTTTGGATCTCAATACAAAGTTCTCCTCGATTCTCTTGGAGATCTATTCGATGTAATCTTCTTTTGCGGTGTGTTTGTTGAGATCCAATGAATTGTGGGTTTATATCAAGTTTATCTATGAAAAATATTTGAATCTCCTCTGAATTCTTTTATGTATGATTGGTTACCTTTGCAAGTCTCTTCGAATTATCAGTTTGGTTTGGCCTACTAGATTGATCTGTCTTGCAATGGGAGAAGTGCTTAGCTTTGGGTTCAATCTTGCGGTGCTCGATCCCAGTGACAGAAAGGGAAACGACACGTATTGTATTGTTGCCATCGAGGATAAAAAGACGGGGTTTATATCATATTGCATAAGTTTATCCCTCTACATCATGTCATCTTACTTAAAGCATTACTCTGTTCTTATGAACTTAATACTCTAGATGCATGCGGGATAGCGGTCGATGTGTGGAGTAATAGTAGTAGATGCAAGCAGGAGTCGGTCTACTTGTCGCGGACGTGATGCCTATATACATGATCATACCTAGATATTCTCATAACTATGCTCAATTCTATCAATTTCTCATCAGTAATTCATTTACCCACCATAATACTTATGCTCTTGAGAGAAGCCACTAGTGAAACCTATGGCCCCCGGGTCTATCTTCTATCATATTAATCTTCCAACACTTAGTTATTTCTATTGCTGTTTATTTTACTTTGCATCTTTTATTCTCTTTATCATAAAAATACCAAAAATATTATCTTATCATATCTATCAGATCTCACTCTCGTAAGTGACTGTGAAGGGATTGAGAACCCCTTTATCGTGCTGGTTGCGAGGTTATTATTTGTTTGTGTAGGTGCATGGGACTTGAGCGTGATCTCCTACTAGATTGATTCCTTGGTTCAAAAACTAAGAGAAATACTTACGCTACTTTACTGCATCACCCTTTCCTCTTCAAGGGAAAACCAACGCAATGGTCAAGAGGTAGCAAGAAGGATTTCTAGCACCGTTGCCGGGGAGATTTGCACCAAGTCAAGTCAAGATTTGACTCCGGACAAGGAGTCATTTCTGGCGCCGTTGCAAGTCAAGACATACCAAGTACCCATCACAAACTCTTATCCCTCGCATTACATTATTTGCCATTTTCCTCTCATTTTGCTCTCCCCCACTTCACCCTTGCCGTTTTATTCGCCCTCTCTTTCCCTTCTCCTCCTCTTTCCCAATTTGGCTCTTTTTCGCTTGCTTCTTGTTTGCTTGTGTTTTGGATTGCTTGCTTGTCACGATGGCTCAAGATAATACTAAATTGTGTGACTTTACCAATACCAACAATAATGATTTTCCTAGCACTCCGATTGCTCCTCTTACCCACGCTGAATCTTGTGAAATTAATGCTGCTTTGTTGAATCTTGTCATAAAAGAAAATTCGTCGGCCTTCCTAGTGAAGATGCCGCTACCCATCTAAATAGCTTTGTTGATTTGTGTGATATGCAAAAGAAGAAAGATGTGGACAATGATATTGTTAAATTGAAGCTATTTCCTTTTTCGCTTAGAGATCGTGCTAAAGCTTGGTTTTTGTCTTTGCCTAAAAATAGTATTGATTCATGGAATAAGTGCAAAGATGCTTTTATCTCTAAGTATTTTCCTCCCGCTAATATCATCTCTCTTAGAAACTATATTATGAATTTTACGAAACTTGATCATGAACCTGTTGCACAAGCTTGGGAGAGGATGAAATTAATGATACGTAATTGCCCTACACATGGTTTGAATCTTTGGATGATTATACAAAAAATTTATGCCGGATTGAATTTTGCTTCTAGAAACCTTTTAGATTCGGCCGCGGGAGGCACTTTTATGGAAATCACTTTAGGAGAAGCTACTAAAATCCTAGATAATATTATGGTTAATTATTCTCAATGGCACACCGAAAGATCTACTAATAAAAAAGTGCATGCGATAGAAGAAATTAATGTTTTGAGTGGAAAGATGGATGAACTTATGAAATTGTTTGCTAATAAGAGTGCTCCTACTGATCCTAATGATATGCCTTTGTCTACTTTGATTGAGAATAATAATGAATCTATGGATGTGAATTTTGTTGGTAGGAATAATTTTGGTAATAACGCGTATAGAGGTAATTTTAACCTAGGCCGTTTCCTAGTAATTCCTCTAATAATTATGGTAATTCCTACAACAATTCTTATGGAAATTATAATAAGATGCCCACTGATTTTGAATCTAATATTAAAGAATTTATTACTTCGCAAAAGAATTTCAATGCTTTGATTGAAGAAAAATTGCTTAAGATTGATGAATTGGCTAGGAACATTGATAGAATTTCTCTTGATGTTGATTCTTTGAAACTTAGATCTATTCCACCTAAGCATTATATCAATGAGTCTCTCAAATCCATGAGAATTTCCATTGATGAGTGCAAAGAAAGAACCGCTAGGATGCGTTCTAAGAAAGATTGCTTTGTGAAAGCATGTTCTTCTAGTTTTCATGATAATAAAGATGAAGATCTTAGAGTTATTGATATGTCCCCTATTAAATCTTTGGTTTGCAATATGAATCTTGATAATGATGGGACTGAATATGAGCCACCTTTACCTAGAAGGCGTTCCAAAAATTCGGTGTTTTTAGATCTTGATGCTAAAATTGATAAAAGTGGGATTGAAGAAGTTAAAACTTTAGATATCCATGTACACACTTTCTTGGATTTCAAGGAATTTAATTATGATAATTGCTCTTTGATAGACTATATTTCCTTGTTGCAATCCGTGCTAAATTCTCCTGATGCTTATAGTCAAAATAAAGCTTTTACTAAACATATCGTTGATGCTTTGACGCAATCTTATGAAGAAAAACTTGAGTTGGAAGTTTCTATCCCTAGAAAACTTTATGATGAGTGGGAACCTACAATAAAATTAAAATTAAAGATCATGAATGTTATGCTTTGTGTGATTTGGGTGCTAGTGTTTCCACGATTCCAAAAACTTTATGTGATTTGTTAGGTTTCTGCGATTTTGATGATTGTTCTTTAAACTTGCACCTTGCGGATTCCACTATTAAGAAACCTATGGGAAGAATTAATGATGTTCTTATTGTTGCAAATAGGAATTATGTGCCCGTAGATTTCATTGTTCTTGATATAGATTGCAATCCTTCATGTCCCATTATTCTTGGTAGACCTTTCCTTAGAATGATTGGTGCAATTATTGATATGAAGGAAGGGAATATTAAATTCCAATTTCCATTAAGGAAAGGCAGGGAACACTTTCCTAGAAAGAAAATTAAATTACCATATGAATCTATTATGAGAGCCACTTATGGATTGCATACCAGAGATGGCAATACCTAGATCTATCCTTGCTTTTATGCCTAGCTAGGGGCGTTAAACGATAGCGCTTGTTGGAAGGCAACCCAATTTTATTTTTATTCCTTGTTTTTTTCTCTTGTTTAGTAATAAATAATTTATCTATCCTATGTTTTGGTTGTGTTTTTTGTTTTTAATTATAGTTTGTGCCAAGTAGAAACGTTGGGAAGACTTGGGGAAAGTCTTTTTAATCTTGTTGTAAAAAAACAGAAACTTTAGCGCTCACGAGAATCGCTGCGATTTTTATTTGGAAAGTGATATTTAGTTAATTATTTTTGCAGATGATAAATATATAAATTCCTCACGTCCAGAAATTTGGAGTGGAAAGAGACTAAGCTTGGGGATTCCCATGGCACCCCAAGATAATCTAAGGACACCAAAAAGTCAAAGCTTGGGGATGCCCCGGAAGGCATCCCCTCTTTTGTCTTTGTCTATCATTAACTTTACTTGGAGCTATATTTTTATTCACCACATGATATGTGTTTTGCTTGGAGCGTATTGTATGATTTGAGTCTTTTATTTTTAGTTTACCACAATCATCCCTGCTGTACACACCTTTTGAGAGAGACACACATGATTCGGAATTTATTAGAATACTCTATGTGCTTCACTTATATCTTTTGAGCTATATAGTTTTTGCTATAGTGCTTCACTTATATATTTTAGAGCACAATGGTGGATTTGTTTTATAGAAACTATTGTTCTCTCATGCTTCACTTAATTATTTTGAGAGTCCTTTAGAACAACATGGTAATTTCTTTTAGGATTAATAAAAATAATCTTATGAGTGTGTTGAATACTATGAGAAGTTTGATACTTGATAATTGTTTTGAGATATGGAGATGGTGATATTAGAGTCATGCTAGTTGAGTAGTTGTGAATTTGAGAAATACTTGTGTTGAAGTTTGTGATTCCCATAGCATGCACGTATGGTGATCCGTTATGTGATGAAGTCAGAGCATGATGTATTTATTGATTGTCTTCCTTATGAGTGGCGGTCGGGGACAAGCGATGGTCTTTTCCTACCAATCTATCCCCATAGGAGCATGCGCGTAATACTTTGTTTCGATAACTAATAGATTTTTGCAACAAGTATATGAGTTCTTTATGACTAATGTTGAGTCCATGGATCATACGCACTCTCACCCTTCCACCATTGCTAGCCTCTCTAATACCGCACAACTTTCGCCGGTATCATACACCCACCATATACCTTCCTGAAAACAGCCACCATACCTACCTATCATGGCATTTCCATAGCCATTCCGAGATATATTGCCATGCAAATTTCCACCGTTCCGTTATTATGACACGCTTCATCATTGTCATATTGTTTGCATGATCATGTAGTTGACATCGTATTTGTGGCAAAGCCACCGTTCATAATTCTTTCATACATGTCACCATGAACCATTGCACATCCCGGTACACCGTCGGAGGCATTCACATAGAGTCATATTTTGTTCTAAGTATCGGGTTGTAATTCTTGAGTTGTAAAGTAAATAAAAGTGCGATGATCATCATTATTAGAGCATTGTCCCAAGTGAGGAAAGGATGATGGAGACTGTGATTCCCCCACAAGTCGGGATGAGACTCCGGACGAAAAAAATAGGCCATAAAAAAGAGAAAAGGCCCAAATAAAAAAAATGAGAGAAAAATAGAGAAGGGACAATGCTACTATCCTTTCCCCACACTTGTGCTTCAAAGTAGCACCATGATCTTCATGATAGAGAGTCTCCTATGTTATCACTTTCATGTACTAGTGGGAATTTTTCATTATAGAACTTGGCTTGTATATTCCAATGATGGGCTTCCTCAAAATGCTCTAGGTCTTCATGAGCAAGCAAGTTGGATGCACACCCACTTAGTTTCTTTTGTTGAGCTTTCATATACTTATTGCTCTAGTGCATCCGTTGCATGGTAATCCCTACTCACTCACATTGATTTCTATTGATGGGCATCTCCATAGCCTATTGATACGCCTAGTTGATGTGAGACTATCTTCTCCCTTTTGTCTTCTCCACAATCACCATTCTATTCCACATATAGTGCTATGTCCATGGCTCACACTCATGTATTGCGTGAAGATTGAAAAAGTTTGAGAACACAAAAAGTATGAAACAATTGCTTGGCTTGTCATCGGGGTTGTGCCTGATTGAAATATTTTGTGTGGTGAAGATAGAGCATAGCCAGACTATATGATTTTGTAGGGATAACTTTCTTTGGCCATGTTATTTTGAGAAGACATAATTGTTTAGTTAGTATGCTTGAAGTATTATTATTTTTATGTCAATATTAAACTTTTGTCTTGAATCTTTCGGATCTGAATATTCATACCACAAATAAGATAATTACATTGAAAATTATGCCAAGTAGCATTCCACATCAAAAATTCTTCTTTTATCATTTACATACTCGAGGACGATCATGAATTAAGCTTGGGGATGCTTGATACGTCTCCAACGTATCTATAATTTTTGATTGCTCCATGCTATATTATATACTGTTTTAGATGTTTACTGGGCTTTATTATACACTTCTATATTATTTTTGGGACTAACCTATTAACTGGAGGCCTAGCCCAAATTGCTGTTTTTTTGCCTATTTGAGTGTTTCAAAGAAAAGGAATATCAAATGGAGTCCAAACGGAATGAAACCTTCGGGAACGTGATTTTCTGAACAAACGTGATCCAGAGGAGTTGGAGTGGACGTCAAGCAGTCAACGAGGAGGCCACGAGGGAGGGGGGCGTGCCTACCCCCTTGGGCACGCCCTCCACCCTCGTGGGCCCCTCGTTGCTCCACCGACGTACTTCTTCCTCATATATATACCCATATACCCAGGAAACACTAAACACGGAGCCAAAACCCTAATTCCACCACCGCAACCTTCTGTACCCGTGAGATCCCATCTTGGGGCCTTTTCCGGAGCTCCGCCGGAGGGGGCATTGATCACAGAGGGCTTCTACATCAACACCATAGCCTCTCCGATGATGTGTGAGTAGTTTATTTCAAACCTTTGGGTCCATAGTTATTAGCTAGATGGCTTCTTCTCTCTCTTTGGATTTCAATACAAAGTTCTCCTCGATTCTCTTGGAGATCTATTCGATGTAATCTTCTTTTGCGATGTGTTTGTCGAGATCCGATGAATTGTGGGTTTATGATCAAGCTTATCTATGAACAATATTTGAATCTCCTCTGAATTCTTTTATGTATGATTGGTTATCTTTGCAAGTCTCTTCGAATTATCAGTTTGGTTTGGCCTACTAGATTGATCTTTCTTGCAACGGGAGAAGTGCTTAGCTTTGGGTTCAATCTTGCGGTGCTCGATCCTAATGACAGAAAGGGAAACGACACCTATTGTATTGTTGCCATCGAGGATAAAAAGATGGGGTTTATATCATATTGCATGAGTTTATCCCTCTACATCATGTCATCTTACTTGAAGCATTACTCTGTTCTTATGAACTTAATACTCTAGATGCATGCTGGATAGTGGTCGATGTGTGGATTAATAGTAGTAGATGCATGCAGGAGTCGGTCTACTTGTCGCAGATGTGATGCCTATATACATGATCATACCTTGATATTCTCATAACTATGCTCAATTCTATCAATTGCTCGACAGTAATTCGTTTACCCACCGTAATACTTATGCTCTCGAGAGAAGCCACTAGTGAAACCTATGGCCCCCGGGTCTATCTTCTATCATATTAATCTTCCAACACTTAGTTACTTCTATTGCCGTTTATTTTACTTTGCATCTTTGGTTTCTATTTATCATAAAAATGTCAAAAATATTATCTTATCATATCTATCAGATCTCACTCTCATAAGTGACTGTGAAATGATTAACAACCCCTTTATCGCATTGGTTGCGAGGTTCTTATTTGTTTGTGTAGGTGTGTGGGACTTGAGCGTGATCTCCTACTGGATTGATACCTTGGTTCTCAAAAACTGAGGGGAATACTTACGCTACTTAGTGCATCACCCTTTCCTCTTCAAGGGAAAACCAACGCAGTGCTCAAGAGGTAGCAATGGCATTCACCTGAAGACTTTCAAGGCACCTTTTGGGAACCCAGATTTTCTTCATAGGCGTTCCTATAGTTAGTGCCAACATATCTAACAAATACTTTACCATTCTGATTTTTGAATAGTTTATAGTTGGAGTCAATTGACTCATCAGAAGAATATGAAGATTCACATGTAAAGCCAGATAAAGTAGACGGATCCACTAAAGGTCCCTTTGCAGCAACCCATGAGGTTTTGGGATACTGCTCAGGTTTCCAGTAGGTTCCATCAGCATCTATTTTCCTCTCAAAGGCAATACCCTATTTCCTAGGGTTCCTATTAAGGATCTGCTTTTTAAGCACATCACAAAGAACCTGATGCCCTTTGAGGCTTTTTTACATGCCTGTCATATACAATTCCTTCAGCCCTACATCATCAGCGATACTAGCAATGTCCTCAGTTGAGGAATTAGTGATAGCAGAGACAGTTGAAGAGTTTGCAGCAATGGAAGCATTTGAGCATTCAGGTGAAGAATTAACAGATTCACGTTCAATGCACTTCAAACATGGAGGAATAAATTCTTCCTGAGTAGTGCTGATTTGTTGACCAAGTAGTGAATCACGCTCCTTCTGAAGATCTTCATAACTCACTCTTAACTGCTCAAGATCTTGCTTTCTTTGAAGAAATTCATAAGAAAGCTTCTCATTATCAGATAAGAGAGTGTTATGATGACCTTGAAGATTGTCAAACTTTGACTGAAGTCTCTGAAGATTTTCAGTCAAAATTTTAGTGCGATCAATTTCATCACCTAACATATCATCGCTTTTGTCTAGCATATTTTGAACCTTTTCAAGAGCCTTTTGTTGTTGCACAACAATCTTAGCAAGTTTAGAATAACTAGGCTTGAGATTTTCATCAGATTCATCCTCACTTGATTCAGAGGAGGGATATTTGAGTACCTTTGCACCTTTTGCCATGAAGCAATAGGTGGGAGCGTAGTCATCATCACCGTCGTCAATGGTGTTGGAGAGGTCCTTTTCCTTAGATTTGAGGATGGACTTGCTGACGAACGCGGTAGCGAGGGCTAGGCTCACCACACCAGAGTCCGACTCAGATTCCTCCTCTTCCTCATTTTCCTTAGATTCAGCTTCAGAGTCCATTTCCTTGCCAATGAATGCCCGAGCCTTCTTGGAGCCGCTCTTCTTGTGAGATGAAGACCTTGAAGGTTTTGATGAAGAGGACTTTGAAGATTTCTTCTTCTTTTTTGAATCATCAGAACTGTAGTCCTTGTACTTCTTCTTCTTTGATTCCTTTTCCCACTGAGGACAATCTTGAATGTAGTGACCGATTTTCTTGCATTTATGACAGAGTCTCTTCTTGTAGTTATGGGATGAGGAATCTGATCTTAAGTCACCACTTCTTGAGGATTTTCCAAAACGACCACGTCTTGAGAACTTCTGGAATTTCCTCACGAGCATTGCTAGATCCTGGCTCAGTTCTTCAGGGTCACCAAGGCTGCTACCAGAATCTTCACCTTCAGATTCAGACACTGCCTTGGCCTTCAAAGCTCGTGATCTGCCATAGCTTGGTCCAAAGAGATCTCTCTTTTCAGCAAGCTGGAACTCATGAGTGTTTAGCCTCTCGAGGATATCAGTGGGATCAAGTGACTTATAGTCTCCATGTTCTTGTATCATCAATGTCAAAGTATCAAATGAGGAATCAAGCGATCTCAGTAATTTCTTCACCACCTCATGGTCGGTGATGTCAGTGGCACCAAGTGCTTGAAGCTCATTGGAGATGTCAGTGAGTCAATTGAAGGTTTGCTGAACATTTTCATTGTCGAGTCTTTTGAAGCGGTTGAAGAGATTGCGAAGAACGTCAACTCGAGAGTTACGCTGTGTTGAGACTCCTTCATTGACCTTGGACAGCATGTCCCAGATAAGCTTTGCTGTTTCCAAAGTACTCACTCTGCCATACTGCCCTTTGCTCAGATTGCCACATATGATGTTCTTCACTTGAGAGTCGAGTTGCTTGAATCTCTTCACATCAGCAGCGTTGATGGTAGGAGTGACAGAGGGAACACCCTTTTCCACAACGTACCAGAGATCGTTGTCAATTGCCTCAAGATGCATGCGCATCTTATTATTTCAGTAGTGGTAGTCCATCCCATCGAAGGTAGGACACCCGGCAGAAACCTTGATCTTACATGTGGTCGACATAAGTGAAACTCAAGGCGGTTAAACCAAAATCACACAGAACAATGGAGTACCTTGCTTTGATACCAATTAAAAGTGCGTTAAGTCGACTAGAGGGGGGTGAATAGGCGATATTTATGAATTCTTCACTGAGGAATTTCAGGATGAGGAAATTCCTGAGCGAAGAACTACTTGCAGTGGAATAAGTACTCAGTAGTAAGCATAATAGAATATAAGCATGGTCTTGATGATGAAATGAAAACAAGCACAAAGTACAGAAAGCGTAAACATAGGATAAACAGAATGAAGACAAACAGACTGAAGAAATTGAACTGAGGAAATAGAGAAAGTCTTCAGTCAAAGTCTTCAAACAAATATGAACAAGCACACACCACAAAAATGAGGAAATGAAAGGGTTGATGAAATGGAACTAGTTAGCTCGGTGAAGACAATGATTTGGTAGACCAGTTCCAACTGTTGTGACAGTTGTACGTCTGGTTAGGGCGGCTAGGTATTCAAACCTGAGGACACACAGTCCCGGACACCCAGTCCTGAACACGCAGTCCAGAACACTCAGTCCTCGCAGTATTCACCTTGAGCTAAGGTCACACAGACCTCGCCCAATCACTCGTGGTAAGTCTTCAGGTGACTTCCGAACCTTCACAGACTCGGTCACTCGACGATCCACAATTTCCTCTTGGATGCTCTAGACCATGACACCTAACCGTCTGGAAGATGCACAGTCTTCAAAGGTAACAAGCGTCAGATCCACGCAGGATCAATCTCTTCAGTGATGCTCAATCACTTTGGGTTTGAAGGTGTTTGGGTTTGGGTTTTCCTCACTTGATGATTTTCGCTCAAAGTCCTCGGAGGATGGGATGCTCTCAAATGACAAGTGTTAGTTTCTCTCAGAGCAGCCAACCAGCTAGTGGTTGTAGGGGGAGGCTATTTATAGCCTAGGGAGCAGCCTGACATGATAAGACATAAATGCCCTTCAATGATATGACCGTTAGGTGGAAGGATATTTTGGGACAGCTGGCGCGTAGCACAACAGCGGTCGGAAATTTGACTAACAAATTCCTCAGGGCTATCATGTTCCTCTCTTGTAGGCAATCCGCACTGGCGAATTCCTAACTCCTCAGTGAGAACAAATTCCTCATAGACCAGAAGAGCTTCGTCTCTGTCACTGAAGAAATTGACTAAACTATATGAGATTTCCAATGGCTTCACTTGAAGGGATTGGTAGGTGTAGGATTTTGAGTTGAGCATCACTTGGAAAATTTTCCTTAGTATTTCCTTGACCCCCTTTAATAGTACGGTGTTTCCTGTGACTCAAGAAAGAGAAAATGAAACTACGAAAACAAAAGTCTTCACGCTTCATGTTCCTCGAATGAATACCAAGTCTTCAGGATCACACCAATTTCTTCACTTTCAAAGTCTTCAGAAATCCAAAGTCTTCAGCTGAAGAACTTCATTTTTAGGGGTCGACTTCCTGTATAAATATCAAACTCCTCATAGACTTATAGACCTGTGTACACTCACAAACGCATCAGTCCCTTAACCTATAAGTCTTCAATACACCAAAATCACTAAGGGGCACTAGATGCACTTATAGCTTGTCAACCTCTTGCATACCATAGTTCCTCACATGCATATTAGCAAGACCAGCAATCAAGTCCATGTGGAGACTTGTATCACCATCCTACAAAAGAAAAATGTCATGTAACCAGAATTAGTGAAGAAAGAGGATCAGCTATAAATATTTGATTATTTTTCTCCTTTTATAGTGGTTTGTCAGAATATATTTTGAGAACTGAAATTAACAAATTCCCATAAGTTAGAATTGCATTCCTTATGCTTCATACCAGAAACAAGGAAGTTATTAAGAATATATAACAAAGTCAACAACAGCTATTTGACACAGGCAATCACAGATGAAAACATCTTTACAGTGCTAGCACATAAAACAGAAGCACTCGATGTCTCTTTCAAATAGTCTGCTCCCCGCCAGCACCCATGCTATCTCGCTACTACACATGCCTTTTTCTCTCTTTGACACACATGTCACACCATTCCCCCTTCCCTTACACTAGGTTTACATCATTAGTGGTCTCTCTACTCCACATACACACACTACCTCTCACACACAAACGCGCGCACAAACACACAGACATGCACAAACACCCATCTAGCTATTTGGATCCTTCTTTTAAGACACACACACTTGCATATTCTCTACAACTCTAGATATGTATATATCCCCCCCCTCTAGCTGAGATGCACACCAAAATTCTCCATCTCTCCAAATCACACATCTCTCCCCATGTCCTCATGTGTATCTCACACACTCACTCTCTGGCTATGTCTATGTGTCTCCACGTTACACAACACAAAGCCCGATGTACATGCCTCTCTCTGTCCTCCACACACATAGACACAAAGAATCTCTTATCATTGCATCAGTCTCTAGACATATCACACACACACACACTCTCTCTCTCTCAAACACGCTCAACAAGGGTTTCCTCGTGAATAACTTACCGTCTATTCATCAACAGTCGTGGCAGTACGGCGAACACGAGACGTGAAAAAGAACAAATCTACACGTGCGTAGGCCACCTAGTATGACTACTAGGACTAGAGCAAGCCGAAAGCGCGCCGTCACCCCCCTCCTTATTGGCGACGGGAAAACATTTGCTTTACACAGTCGAGAAGTCATTGTGCTAAGGCCCCACATGCTGAGCCGGTGAATAGAATGTAGATCCTAGTTTACGGAAACAAGTATCGGTAATACGTTTGTATCTCCATACTTATATTTCTTCTCTTATAAAAAACCAAGTTGGTGATGATGGTATGCGTGCCATCTTGCAATAGACCGTCCGATCTATATCTGACGGATGTAAATTAAACTAAAAGATAGCCGCACCTCTCTTCACATTTGCAGACAAGGCCTTCCCTCGTTCATCCTTATCTCCAACAACCTCATTGTTGAGCAATTAAAAAAGGAAGCCTTTGGAACAAACTGGCCTGGTGGCCGCTGCCAACGTCGTCCATCCCCTTGCCTCCGCTCAGTCCGACCACCAATCATCACCACGCCCCACTCCACTTCACCTTATCTCCTCTTTCTTGAGATATCATTATTTTTACACATGGGATTACTCCTGCATGGGTCAATCACAACAAGTGTTTTATAAAAATATGCATCTTGATGTACCGTGCAATGCACGGACATCTTACTAGTACTCCTATAGAAGACTAAGTTGGTGATGATGGTGTGTGTGCCATCCGTCATTTCTGACCATTAGATCTACATCTAATGACTGTGAGGTAAGTTGTTGCCTTTTCTCACCAACATCCCACTTCTCTACCAATTTGCGGAAAACCCCATAATTAGTATCTTAAAACCAGCCACGCTCCTCCCTCACCTCACCAAAACAGCCCAAGAAATATTTTCTGATTGAAACATAATATATCTCTAGTGATATATGTATATCAAAATTAGAGTGTTTTGTATCAAGTTTGTGAATAAGTATTATTCTAATTATGATCCGTTGCAACACACGTGAACATTGCTAGTATTTCCAACCATTCCAAAAAAATGCTAGTATTTCCATAGTTTCAAGTTTTCCATCAAGATATTAGTCACTCATGGTTGATATTTACTTTCAATCACGTACACATAGGCACTATGTAAATAGCCTTGCTTATTATTGGCTTCCAAAGCTTAACTTTCACTCCTACTTACAATATGTAGAGTATTTAACAAAAACTACCACTTTCAGCCAGCCATAGGAAGACTCTATTGTACAAAAAATAGCAAAAACATACCCAAAATTTCTTAATCCGTGCCAAAAACTACTACCTAGTGCCGATTAGGCTCATTTAAACCCGTTTATGTCAGGGTTGGCCCACACGTCCGTGCTGATGAGGCAGCTTAAACCAACACATTTTGTTTGACCATTGACACGAGGGACCCACATCTGACCTTCTATCCTGTTATATTCCCCTCAAATCATTATTTTTCCTGAACATTACTTCAAACACTACTGATGCGTGTTCGTCGGTGCTGCCAGTGATGAGGGAGTTGGCCGCCGCTCCGCCGGACATGCCGGACGCCGCGCTGGCCTCCGCACGGGTTGGCAGGCTGGCTCGAGCGCGACTCATGCACGAGCAAGCCACCGCGCTGGCCTTCGCTCGAGCCAGATGACTGTCCTTAGCACGGCGCGCGTGAGCAAGCCACCGTGCCGCCGTGTCAATCTAGCTAGCAAACCTTGCAGACAAGCAGCTGGACAGAGCTATCTTGGCTAGCTAGCAGCCGTGAGCGCCGTACGGAGCTGGCACCCGGGCTGTCGCAAGATGGACTCCGCACCGCCGGCGGTTTTAACCTCGCCTTCTGCCAGTGACGGTAGCTGCGTCCCATGGCCGAGGATGACTAGGTGGACGGGCCGGAGGTAGGAGGCCACTCGGGGATTTTGTGCAGACTGACATGTAGGTCCCACAAGTCATAACGCCTAACTTGCCTGTCGAATATAAGGCATTGACTTAAGGGGCAACATGGGTTGAAACGTGCCTATAACGACACTTTGTAGAGTAGTTGTTTCTTGGTAGGGCTAGTTGGTAAGGGCATGTACAATGGTTGATAAGGTAGTCTTTTCTTAAGTCTGCCACGTATACAAGTGGTAGTAGTTTCTTGACATTATTAATGGTTTCTTGGCATTATAGTGGTTTCCTGTAAGGAACAATGTACTAATAGCAACAAAAGGCGATTCTAGGTTGCGTTGTACTCCAACGAGTACTACTAGTGGTCGCGGGAGTGTATACCTCGTATTGTGGGTTCGATCCCAGCCGAACGCACGGCAGCCTTTTTTTAAATAGTAACCTCGCCGCGAGCCAATATTATACACGGGTAGTTTGAGTTTTGAAGTCGAACGGACGTGTCACACCACAATATGGGTGCACTGGATAGCCCAGCGACGTGAACGGGTTTTCCTTCCCATCATCTCATGGCTCGCGTACTTGCCCTAGTCGCACCTCGCTTGCAGCTTCCTCATCATCTAGTAGCATATTTAAACTAGAACCTCCCAATTAAGCCCGAGGAGCCGAAAAAGCTTGGCGCGGTATTGGGAACTATGCAATATGGCTCTGTACGTAAAGTGCTAGTACTCTGCTACTCTATAGCTTGTGGTGTTGCACACATGGACTTCACTCCATTATCGGCTCTATAAAAGAAATTCCTCTTGACATGATTTTTTTGTTTTGAAACAGACGCAAAAGCTTTACTTCATCTCATTCATGAAGAAGGAACTACTAACAAAGTTTGATGAGATCCATTACACCTCCACAAATGGAAGCGAAAAGCCTAATCTCGCTATATCAAATAACTCAAATGTTTTGCCCCCGCAGTAACCGTCGCTGATAAACAGGCTGCTAGTGTGTGCGTGAGAGGAGCAGCTAAGTAGGCCAACTACGTGATACGTCTCCAACGTATCTATAATTTTTGATTTTTCCATGCTATTATATTATCTGTTTTGGATGTTCAATGGGCTTTATTATACACTTTTATATTATTTTTGGGACTAACCTATTAACCAGAGGCCCATCCCAAATTGCTGTTTTTTGCCTATTTCAATGTTTTGAAGAAAAGGAATATCAAACGGAGTCCAAACGGAATGAAACCTTCGGGAACGTGATTTTCAGAACAAACGTGATCCAGAGGACTTGGAGTGGACGCCAAGAAATCAACAAGGAGCCCAGGAGGCAGGGGGCGCGTCTACCCCCTAGGCGCGCCATCCACCCTCGTGGGCCCCTCATAGCTCCACCAACCTACTTCTTCCTCCTATATATACCTACGTACCCCGAAAACATCAAGGGAGGAGCCAAAAAACCCTATTTCCACCGCCGCAACCTTCTGTACCCGTGAGATCCCATCTTGGGGCCTTTTCCAGCGCTCCACCGGAGGGGGCATCGATCACGGAGGGCTTGTACATCAACACCATAGCCTCTCCGATGATGTGTGAGTAGTTTACCTCAGACCTTCAGGTCCATAGTTATTAGCTAGATGGCTTCTTCTCTCTCTTTGGATCTCATTACAAAGTTCTCCTCGATTCTCTTGGAGATCTATTCGATTTAATCTTCTTTTGCGGTGTGTTTGTCGAGATCCGATGAATTGTGGGTTTATGATCAAGATTATCTATGAACAATATTTGAATCTCCTTTGAATTCTTTTATGTATGATTGGTTATCTTTGCAAGTCTCTTCGAATTATTAGTTTGGTTTGGCCTACTAGATTGATCTTTCTTGCAATGGGAGAAGTGATTAGCTTTGGGTTCAATCTTGCGGTGCTCGATCCCAGTGACAGTAGGGGAAACAACATGTATTGTATTGTTGTCATCAAGGATAAAAAGATGGGGTTTATATCATATTGCATGAGTTTATCCCTCCACATCATGTCATCTTGCTTAAAGCCTTACTCCATTCTTATGAACTTAATACTCTAGATGCATGTTGGATAGCGGTCGATGTGTGGAGTAATAGTGGTAGATGTAGGCAGGAGTCGGTCTACTTGTCACGGTCGTCATGACTATATACATGATTATACCTAGATATTCTCATAACTATGCTCAATTCTATCAATTGCTCGACAGTAATTTGTTCACCCACCGTAATACTTATGCTATCTTGAGTGAAGCCACTAGTGATACCTATGGCTCCCGGGTCTATTCTCTATCATATTAATCTACCATTATTTCGATTACTATTTATTTTGCTTTCTTTACTTTTAGTCTTTATCATAAAAATACCAAAAATATTATCTTATCATCTCTATTAGATCTCACTCTCGTAAGTGACCGAGAAGGGATTGACAACCCCTTTATCGCGTTGGTTGCGAGGTTCTTATTTGTTCATGTAGATACGAGGGACTTGAGCGTGGTCTCCTACTGGATTGATACCTTGGTTCTCAAAAACTGAGGGAAATACTTACGCTACTTTACTTCATCACCCTTTCCTCTTCAAGGGAAAACCAACATAATGCTCCAGAGGTAGCACTACGCACTGGAATATAGCACCGAGACTACCCATTATGCAGGTGTACTTTCCCTGCATTGATAGTACAACGATGGTTCTAGAGAATAGCACTACCCTCCACTTCCAACTGTAGCTCCTTGACCCTGAGATTCCAGAGTTCAAAACTTGTGCACTATGCTAGAAGTACAGTACTACATCGACTACTACACTAGTACATCGAGCTCCTAAACAAACGATTTTTAACCCCTTTCCGCGATGTCATTTGGAACCGTCACCAAGTGAGTGTGGGCGATAGTGAAGGAAATATGCCCTAGAGGCAATAATAAAGTTATTATTTATTTCCTTATATCATGATAAATGTTTATTATTGATGCTAGAATTGTATTAACCGGAAACATGATACATGTGTGAATAAATAAACAAACAGAGTGTCACTAGTATGCCTCTACTTGACTAGCTCGTTGTTCAAAGATGGTTATGTTTCCTAGCCATAGACATGAGTTGTCATTTGATTAATGGGATCACATCATTAGGAGAATGATGTGATTGACTGACCCATTTCGTTAGCTTAGCACTTGATCATTTAGTATGTTGCTATTGCTTTCTTCATGACTTATACATGTTCCTATGACTATGAGATTATGCAACTCCCGTTTACCGAAGGAACACTTTGTGTGCTACCAAATGTCACAACGTAACTGGGTGATTATAAAGGTGCTCTACAGGTGTCTCCAAAGGTACTTGTTGAGTTGGCGTATTTCAAGATTAGGATCTCTCACCCCGATTGTCGAAGAGGTATCTCTGGGCCCTCTCGGTAATGCACATCACTATAAGCCTTGCAAGCAATGTGACTAATGATTTAGTTGCGGGACGATGCATTACGGAACGAGTAAAGAGACTTGCCGGTAACGAGATTAAACTAGGCATTGAGATACCAACGATCAAATCTCGGGCAAGTAACATACCGTTGACAAAGGTAACAACGTATGTTGTTATGCGGTTTGACCGATAAAGATCTTCGTAGAATATGTAGGATCCAATATGAGCATCCAGGTTCTGCTATTGGTTATTGACCAGAGATGTGTCTCGGTCATGTATACATAGTTCTCGAACCCGTAGGGTCCACACGCTTAAAGTTTGGTGACTATCGGTATTATGAGTTTTTGTGTTTTGATGTACCGAAGGTAGTTTAGAATACCGGATATGATCACGGACACAACGAGGAGTCTCGAAATGGTCAAGACGTAAAGGTCGATATATTGGACGACTATATTCGGACACCGGAACTGTTCCGAGTGGTTTCAGATAAAAACCGGAGTATCGGGGGTTAGCGGAACCCCCCGGGGAGTTAATTGGGCCTCATGGGCCTTAGTGGGAGAAGAGGAGGGGCGGCCAGGGCAGCCACGCACCCCTCCCCCTCTAGTCCAAATTGTACAAGGAAGGGGGGCGGGGCGGCGCCCCCCCTTTTCCTTCTCCTCCTCTCTCCCTTCCTTCCCTCTCCTACTCCAACAAGGAAAAGGAGGAGTCCTACTCCCGGCGCGCCCTCCTCCTGGCCGGCCGCCTCCCCCCTTGCTCCTTTATATACGGGGGCAGGGGGCACCCTAGGACACACAAGTTGATCAGTTGATCTATTCCAGCCGTGTGCGGTGCCCCCCTCCACCATATTCCACCTCGGTTATATCGTAGCGGTGCTTAGGAGAAGCCCTGCGTCGGTAGCATCATCATCACCATCACCACGCCGTCGTGCTGACGAAACTCTCCTGTGAAGCTTTGCTAGACCGGAGCTCACGGGACGTCATCGAGTTGAACATGTGTAGAACTCGTAGGTACCGTGCGTTCGGTACTTGGATCGGTCGGATCGTGAAGACGTACGACTACATCAACCGCGTTGTGCTAACGCTTCCGCATTCGGTCTATGAGGGTACATGGACATACTCTCCCCTCTTGTTGCTATGCATCACCATGATCCTGTGTGTGCATAGGATTTTTTTTGAAATTACTATGTTCCCCAACAGTGGCATCCGAGCCAAGTTATTGCGTAGATGTTATATGCACGAGTAGAAAACAAATGAGTCGTGGGCGATAGAAGTCATACTGCTTACCAGCATGTCATACTTTGGTTCGGCGGTATTGTTGGATGAAGCGGCCCAGACCGACATTACGCGTACGCTTACGCTTATGCGAGACTGGTTCTATCGACGTGCTTTGCACACATGTGGCTGGCGGGTGTCAGTTTCTCCAACTTTAGTTGAACCGAGTGTGGCTACACCCAGTCCTTGAGAAGGTTAAAACATCACTAACCTGACGAACTATCATTGTGGTTTTGATGCGTAGGTAAGAACGGTTCTTGCTAAGCCCGTAGTAGCCACGTAAAACTTGCAACAACAAAGTAGAGGACGTCTAACTTGTTTTTGCAGGGCGTGTTGTGATGTGATATGGTGAAGACATGATGCTATATATATTGTATGAGATGATCATGTTTTGTAACAAAGTTATCGGCAACTGGCAGGAGCCATATGGTTGTCGCTTTATTGTATGCAATGCAATCACCCTGTAATTGCTTTACTTTATCACTAAGCTGTAGTGATAGTCGTAAAAGCATTAGTTGCCGAGATGACAACGATGCTACAATGGAGATCAAGGTGTCACGCCGGTGACAATGGTGATCATGACAGTGCTTCGGAGATGGAGATCACAAGCACAAGATGATGATGGCCATATCATATCACTTATATTGGTTGCATGTGATGTTTATATTTTATGCATCTTATTTTGCTTTGATTGACGGTAGCATTATAAGATGACCTCTCACTAAATTTCAAGATAAAACTATTCTCCCTGAGTATGCATCGTTGCCAAAGTTCGTCGTGCCGAGACACCACATGATGATCGGGTGTGATAAGCTCTACGTTCATCTACAACGGGTGCAAGCCAGTTTTGCACATGCAGAATACTCGGGTTAAACTTGACAAGCCTAGCATATGCAGATATGGCCTCGAAACACTGAGACCGAAAGGTCGAGCATGAATCATATAGTAGATATGATCAACATAGTGATGTTCACCATTGAAACTACCCCATTTCACGTGATGATCGGTGTCGGTGGGAACGACACCTATGGGATCACAAGAATCCCTACTATGGTTGCGGGCGCGGGGTCGTGAGAAGAGCATATCAAACAGATAGCACACGGTTCGTTTATCCAGGTTCGGGCCTCGGGGATGCGTAAAACCCTACTCCTACTTTGGTGGATTGTATATCTATGTTCTTGAGCTAGCTACGGGGCGTGAGGAGCTGCAAAAAGCCGAATCCCCCTCCTAGTTGCCTCGGGCCTCCTTTTATAGGAAAGGGGTTGCCACAGTGGCACACAGGAGGTGGAAAGGGTACAGTGATGTGAGGTTATCCCTCGCAGTACATGACAAGGCGCATTTAATGCATCTTGCCCAGGTGTCCTTGCTTTATCGGGGACGGGGGAGAGCCCTGTCTCGTCCGTCCCCGCTCCCTCTCGTGTCGACACGCGCCCTGGCCAGCGGCGCCCGTGGTGCCATGTAGGCAGGCAGGCAGCTCAGGTGGCACAGTGGTGGGTCTCCACGAAGATCCGCATGCCGCCATGCAGGTGCCTGCCCGGCTGGTTGGGTCGGCAGCTGCATGCGAATGGTGGTGGAGGTTTGACTGGCGTGGGCATGATGGTGGCCCTACGGGTGTTCTTTGCAAGGGCCTTGCCGGGGCCCCGGCAAGGGTCTTGCCGTGGCGCCTGCTGTCATTCCCGGCAAGGCTCTTGCCGGGGGCCTTGTGGTCCTCCTTGGCTGGGATCCCGCCAAGGATCATCATCTTCTAAAGGGTGTATCTGATCTTGAATGTCTTCACAAAGATCTGCAAGCCACCATGGGGATGTCTCCCGAATCCTTGCCCCATGGGGGCAGTGGACTCAAGGGTGACTCACTTCGTAGGTGTGGGGCGAGCTGCCACGGCAAGGGTCTTGCCAGGTTTGCTAAAACCGCCTCCCAGCAAGGATCTTGCCGGGGGGGGGGGGGTCCGCTTCGTCCCCTTCGCTCTTTGTGATCTTGGTCTTGGCGTCGTTCTGCTTCTCCTGAGCTTCGGCCTTACCTTGGCTCACCTCCCTTGCCTTGCTCAGTGTGGTGGTGCCTGTGGCTCAGACTGCCCGTGCACAGTTATAGGGGTACAAAAAGTGTACCCCTCTTTTTGTACACCGACAGGAGCCCCCGGGCCTGGGCCACACGTAAGAGCAATCGCGTCGTTGGGCTAGGCCCAAAAATGGTGCGCGGGCAGGCGGGGTGGTTTTTACCGTGGTAAGTCTCTTCGCGCGCTGTGCTTCCCATGCTTCCCGCGCGTGGTGCGGCGTGGGAGGCGTGTGTGACGTGGGCGGCATGCGTGGGGTTGCTTCCCGCGGGCATGCGTCACATCATAGTTAATGTGAAAGGAGGCGGCCCGCGTTTTCCCCCATAAGAAGGAATAACCGTGGGCGCGCTACTCACTTTCTCCTCTTCCCTTGTGCCTTTTCCAATCTCAGAGCCGCCGTTCCTTCTCTTCCTTCCTTCCTTCCTAAGCTTTCGCTGTCGCCCGCCGCCACTGCTTTGCCATCCCCCTTCCTCAGCCATCTGAACTTCTTGGTTGCCATGGCTCCCAAATTCGCCAAGGGCAAGGGGGTGGCTAAGGGCGCCGGGACAGTGGAGCTGCCGGAGAGCGCACTGTCGGGGGACCGGACGAAGTACGCCTTCTTCTTCCCCTCGACGGTTGATGTTCAAGAGCTCCGGGCCTCCTTCAAGCCCCTATGGGGAGTGAAGACGGGGGGAGAGGATTCGGGACACCCGGCGACGCGCATCATTCCTGCTGCTTGCGCTGATCCTGCCTCGAATCGGTACCCCTTCTTCGTTGATTACTTTTCTTGCGGGTTATGCCCTCCTTTCTCTGATTTCTTCTGCGACGTTATGCGCACCTTCGGCTTTCGCCTCTTGGATTTTACTCCGAATGCGGTGGCGTGCATGGCTTTCTTTGTGCATCTTTGCGAAGGCTTTGCTGGGGTGCAGCCCAACACAGCGCTCTTCCGCCATTACTTCTTCCCACAAATCCAGCCGGGAGGAGCCGTCTTCGGTTGCGTCACCTGGATCCCAAGATCCAAGGGGGCGTATCCGGATGGTGCCGTGAGGGAGAGGTGGGAGGAATGACGTGGCCGGTGGTGCTGGATTGAAGATGGAAACCCGCCGGAATTCTGCAAGGTCCACCGAGTGCCGCCGGTCCGCAGCAGCGATTGGAGCGATGTCGACGCCGCCGATGGGAGGATCACCATCGCCACCACCAGGATTCTCTGGCTCACCCAGGCCGGACTCACCCTTGAGATGATCGGGGCGGACTTCATTCGCCGCCGGATCGCCCCGTTGCACAGCAAGGGGAGGCCAGCTTGGCTCTTTACGAACCCGGCTGACATTATGCGACTCCGCCCCGACCTCGATCACAACTTCACAGTGCTGGCACATGCCCACTTCTGCCAGCGGCTTTTCCAGCTTGATGTGTGTCGCGATGGCGAGGTCGAGCGGACCGGCAAGGCCGCGAGGGTTGACGCAAAGGTTGGCAAGGCCCTCAAGGGGCCATTTTTCAAGCTGCCAGCGGGGGTGGTCCCGTTGTGCAACAATTCGCGTCGGTCCGAGATCATCGCCATGATGCCGGACTGTAATGCGCACGGCCCTGTCCCGAGCTGGGAGGAGCCGAAGGACGAGGATGTGCAGCAATTCTTCGACACCCTGATCGAGGTGTATGTCAATGCCGACACCGAGCGGTGGCTTATCATGGACACCACCCAGGCAGAGCTGGACTACATCGCCACTAGGGCGAGGGAGGCACAGCTTGCCATGGAGGCCGGCAGCACCGGGGGCATGGAGGACAAGGCCGCAATGGCGGCGAAGGAAGAGGAGCTCACCCGGTGGGCGGCGGCCTCCGGGGAGGTCAGCAGCGCCAACACTGGATCTCCACTCGTCGAAGACGTGGCGACGAGTCATCGGGGGAGGAGGAGGACGTGGTGGCGGGCTCGATGCTAACCAGGGGAAGAGGGCGAGTCCCGCGGCGGGCTGGCTCCGGTGAGCCGGTCCGGCCCGGCAGGGCTGCGCGGCCTCAATTGACCCTGGAGGGGTCTGGGCGCCACACGAGGGCCACGTCAGCCAAGAGGCCGACGAAGGCCGCTGAGAAGAAGAAGACAATAGCCCCTTCCTATTGGGGAACGTAGTAATTTCGAAAATTTTCCTACGCACACGCAAGATCATGGTGATGCATAGCAACGAGGGGGAGAGTATTGTCTACGTACCAACGCAAACCGACTGCGGAAGCGATCACACAACGTAGAGGAAGTAGTCGTACGTCTTCTTCCCGATCCGACCAATCCAAGCACCGTTACTCCGGCACCTCCGAGTTCTTAGCACACGTTCAGCTCGATGATGATCCTTGGGCTCCGATCCAGCAAAGCATCGAGGAAGAGTTCCGTCAGCACGACGGCGTGGTGACGATCTTGATGTTCTACCGACGCAGGGCTTCGCCTAAGCTCTACAACGATATGACCGAGGTGGAATTTGGTGGCAGGGGGCACCGCACACGGCTAAGGAACGATCAACAATGATCAACTTGTGTCTATGGGGTGCCCCCTGCCCCCGTATATAAAGGAGCAGGGGGAGGGGTTCGGCCGGCTAGGGAGAGGGCGCGGGAGGAGTCCTACTCCCACCGGGAGTAGGACTCCCCCCCCTCAATCCTATTCCAACTAGGACTCTCAAGGGGGAAAGGAGAGAGAGGGGGGCCGGCCCCTTCTCCTAGTCCTACTAGGACTTGGGGAAAGGGGGGGCGCGCGGCCAGCTGTGGGCTGCCCCTTTTCTCTTTTCCACTAAGGCCCAATAGGCCCATTAGCCTCCCGGGGGGTTCCGGTAACCCTCCCGGTATTCCGGTAAAATCCCGATTTCACCCGGAACACTTCCGGTGTCCAAACATAGGCTTCCAATATATCAATCTTTACGTCTCGACCATTTCGAGACTCCTCGTCATGTCCGTGATCACATCCGGGACTCCGAACAACCTTCGGTACATCAAAATGCATAAACTCATAATAACTGTCATCGTAACGTTAAGCGTGCTGACCCTACGGTTCGAGAACAATGTAGACATGACCGAGACATGTCTCCGGTAAATAACCAATAGCGGGACCTGGATGCCCATATTGGCTCCTACATATTCTACGAAGATCTTTATCGGTCAGACCGCATAACAACATACGTTGTTCCCTTTGTCATCCGTATGTTACTTGCCCGAGATTCGATCGTCGGTATCCAATACCTAGTTCAATCTCGTTACTGGCAAGTCTCTTTACTCGTTCCGTAATACATCATCTCATAACTAACATCTTAGTTATTATGCTTGCAAGGCTTATGTGATGTGTATTACCGAGAGGGCCCAGAGATACCTCTCCGACAATCGGAGTGACAAACCCTAATCTCGAAATACGCCAACCCAACATCTACCATTGGAGACACCTGTAGTACTCCTTTATAATCACCCAGTTACGTTGTGACGTTTGGTAGTACCCAAAGTGTTCCTCCGGTAAACGGGAGTTGCATAATCTCATAGTTATAGGAACATGTATAAGTCATGAAGAAAGCAATAGCAACATACTAAACGATCGGGTGCTAAGCTAATGGAATGGTTCATGTCAATCAGATCATTCAAGTAATGATGTGACCTCATTAATCAAATAACAACTCTTTGTTCATGGTTAGGAAACATAACCATCTTTGATTAATGAGCTAGTCAAGTAGAGGCATACTAGTGACACTCTGTTGGTCTATGTATTCACACATGTATTATGTTTCCGGTTAATACAATTCTAGCATGAATAATAAACATTTATCATGATATAAGGAAATAAATAATAACTTTATTATTGCCTCTAGGGCATATTTCCTTCAGTCTCCCACTTGCACTAGAGTCAATAATCTAGATTACACAGTAATGATTCTAACACCCATGGAGCTTTGGTGCTGATCATGTTTTGCTCGTGGAAGAGGCTTAGTCAACGGGTCTGCAACATTCAGATCCGTATGTATCTTACAAATCTCTATGTCTCCCACCTGGACTAAATCCCGGAGGGAGTTGAAGCGTCTCTTGATGTGTTTGGTTCTTTTGTGAAATCTGGATTCCTTTGCCAAGGCAATTGCACCAGTATTGTCACAAAAGATTTTCATTGGACCCGATGCACTAGGTATGACACCTAGATCGGATATGAACTCTTTCATCCAGACTCCTTCATTTGCTGCTTCCGAAGCAGCTATGTACTCCGCTTCACATGTAGATCCCGCTACGACGCTTTGTTTAGAACTGCACCAACTGACAGCTCCACCGTTTAAAGTAAACACGTATCCGGTTTGCGATTTAGAATCGTTCGGATCAGTGTCAAAGCTTGCATCAACGTAACCTCTTACGGTGAGCTCTTTGTCACCTCCATATACGAGAAACATATCCCTAGTCCTTTTCAGGTATTTCAGGATGTTCTTGACCGCTGTCCAGTGATCCACTCTTGGATTACTTTGGTGAAGGAAATATGCCCTAGAGGCAATAATAAAGTTATTATTTATTTCCTTATATCATGATAAATGTTTCCTATTCATGCTAGAATTGTATTAATCGGAAACATAATACATGTGTGAATACATAGACAAACAGAGTGTCACTAGTATGCCTCTACTTGACTAGCTCGTTAATCAAAGATGGTTATGTTTCCTAACCATGAACAAGGAGTTGTTATTTGATTAACGAGGTCACATCATTAGTTGAATGATCTGATTGACATAACCCATTCCATTAGCTTAGCACCCGATCGTTTAGTATGATGCTATTGCTTTCTTCATGACTTATACATGTTCCTATAACTATGAGATTATGCAACTCCCGTTTACCGGAGGAACACTTTGGGTACTACCAAACGTCACAACGTAACTGGGTGATTATAAAGGAGTACTACAGGTGTCTCCAATGGTAGATGTTGGGTTGGCGTATTTCGAGATTAGGGTTTGTCACTCCGATTGTCGGAGAGGTATCTCTGGGCCCTCTCGGTAATACACATCACATAAGCCTTGCAAGCATAATAACTAAGATGTTAGTTATGAGATGATGTATTACGGAACGAGTAAAGAGACTTGCCAGTAACGAGATTGAACTAGGTATTGGATACCGACGATCGAATCTCGGGCAAGTAACATACCGATGACAAAGGGAACAACGTATGTTGTTATGCGGTCTGACCGATAAAGATCTTCGTAGAATATGTGGGAGCCAATATGGGCATCCAGGTCCCGCTATTGGTTATTGACCGGAGACGTTTCTCGGTCATGTCTACATTGTTCTCGAACCGTAGGGTCCGCACGCTTAACGTTACGATGACAGTTATTATGAGTTTATGCATTTTGATGTACCGAAGGTTGTTCGGAGTCCCGGATGTGATCACGGACATGACGAGGAGTCTCGAAATGGTCGAGACGTAAAGATTGATATATTGGAAGCCTATGTTTGGACACCGGAAGTGTTCCAGGTGAAATCGGGATTTTACCGGAATACCGGGAGGGTTACCGGAACCCCCCGGGAGGCAAATGGGCCTATTGGGCCTTAGTGGAAAAGTGAAAAGGGGCTGCCCACAAGGGCTGCGCGCCTCCCCCCTTCCCTAGTCCTATTAGGACTAGGAGAAGGGGCCGGCCCCCCTCTCTTCTCTCTTCTCTTTGAGGAGTCCTATTAGGAATAGGATTGGGGGGGAGTCCTACTCCCGGTAGGCGTGGGACTCCCCCTGCGCCTCTCTCCCTGGCCGGCCGAACCCCTCCCCCAGCTCCTTTATATACGGGGGCAAGGGGCACCCCATAGACACACAAGTTGATCATTGTTGATCGTTCCTTAGCCGTGTGCGGTGCCCCCTACCACCAAATTCCACCTCGGTCATATCGTTGTAGAGCTTAGGCGAAGCCCTGCGTCGGTAGTACATCAAGATCGTCACCACGCCGTTGTGCTGACGGAACTCTTCCTCGACGCTTTGCTGGATCGGAGCCCGAGGATCGTCATCGAGCTGAACGTGTGCTAAGAACTCGGAGGTGCCGGAGTAACGGTGCTTGGATCGGTCGGATCGGGAAGAAGACGTACGACTACTTCCTCTATGTTGTGAGATCGCTTCCGCAGTCGGTCTGCGTTGGTACGTAGACAATACTCTCCCCCTCGTTGCTATGCATCACCATGATCTTGCGTGTGCGTAGGAAAATTTTCGAAATTACTACGTTCCCCAACAGTGGCATCCGAGCCAGGTTTTATGGTTTGATGTTATTTGCACGAGTAGAACACAAGTGAGTTGTGGGCGATACAAGTCATACTGCCTACCAGCATGTCATACTTTGGTTTGGCGGTATTGTTGGGTGAGACGATCCGGACCAACCTTACGCGTACTCTTACGCGAGACCGGTTCCCTCGACATGCTTTGCACATAGATGGCTTGCGGAAGACTGTCTCTCCAACTTTAGTTGAACCAAGTGTGGCTACGCCCGGTCCTTGAGAAGGTTGAAACGGAGTCTATTTGACGAACTATCATTGTGGTTTTGATGCGTAGGTGAGATGAGTTCTTACTTAAGCCCGTAGCAGCCACGTAAAACTTGCAACAACAAAGTAGAGGACGTCTAACTTGTTTTTGCAGGGCATGTTGTGATGTGATATGGTCAAGGCATGATGCTGATTTTATTGTATGAGATGATCATGTTTTGTAACCAAGTTATCGGCAACTGGCAGGAGCCATATGGTTGTCGCTTTATTGTATGCAATGCAATCGCGATGTAATGCTTTACTTTATTACTAAGCGGTAGTGATAGTCGTGGAAGCATAAGATTGGCGAGACGACAACGATGCTACGATGGAGATCAAGGTGTCGCGCTGGTGACGATGGTGATCATGACGGTGCTTCGGAGATGGAGATCACAAGCACAAGATGATGATGGCCATATCATATCACTTATATTGATTGCATGTGATGTTTATCCTTTTATGCATCTTATCTTGCTTTGATTGACGGTAGCATTATAAGATGATCTCTCACTAAATTATCAAGAAGTGTTCTCCCTGAGTATGCACCGTTGCCAAAGTTCGTCGTGCCCAGACACCACATGATGATCGGGTGTGATAAGCTCTACGTCCATCTACAACGGGTGCAAGCCAGTTTTGCACACGCAGAATACTCAGGTTAAACTTGACGATCCTAGCATATGCAGATATGGCCTCGGAACACGGAGACCGAAAGGTCGAGCGTGAATCATATAGTAGATATGATCAACATAACGATGTTCACCATTGAAAACTACTCCATCTCACGTGATGATCGGTTATGGTTTAGTTGATTTGGATCACGTGATCACTTAGAGGATTAGAGGGATGTCTATCTAAGTGGGAGTTCTTAAGTAATATGATTAAATTGAACTTAAATTTATCATGAACTTAGTCCTGGTAGTATTTTGCAAATTATGTTGTAGATCAATAGCTCGCGTTGTTGCTTCCCTGTGTTTATTTTTGATATGTTCCTAGAGAAAATTGTGTTGAAAGATGTTAGTAGCAATGATGCGGATTGGATCCGTGATCTGAGGTTTATCCTCATTGCTGCACAGAAGAATTATGTCCTTGATGCACCGCTAGGTGACAGACCTATTGCAGGAGCAGATGCAGACGTTATGAACGTTTGGCTAGCTCAATATGATGACTACTTGATAGTTTAGTGCACCATGCTTAATGGCTTAGAATCGGGACTTCAAAGACGTTTTGAACGTCATGGACCATATGAGATGTTCCAGGAGTTGAAGTTAATATTTCAAGCAAATACCCGAGTTGAGAGATATGAAGTCTCCAACAAGTTCTATAGCTAAAAGATGGAGGAGAATCGCTCAACTAGTGAGCATGTGCTCAGATTGTCTGGGTACTACAATCGCTTGAATCAAGTGGGAGTTAATCTTCCAGATAAGATAGTGATTGACAGAATTCTCTAGTCACCATCACCAAGTTAGCAGAACTTCGTGATGAACTATAATATGCAAGGGATAATGGAAACAACTCCCAAGCTCTTCGTGATGCTGAAATCAACGAAGGTAGAAATCAAGAAAAACATCAAGTGTTGATGGTTGACAAGACCACTAGTTTCAAGAAAAGGGCAGAGGGAAGAAGGGGAACTTCAAGAAGAACGGCAAGCAAGTTGCTGCTCAAGTGAAGAAGCCCAAGTCTGATCCTAAGCCTGAGACTAAGTGCTTCTACTGCAAAGGGACTGGTCACTGGAAGCGGGACTACCCTAAGTGATTGGCGGATAAGAAGGATGGCAAAGTGAACATAAGTATATTTGATATACATGTTATTGATGTGTACTTTACTAGTGTTTATAGCAACCCCTTAGTATTTGATGCTAGTTCAGTTGCTAAGAGTAGTAACTCGAAACGGGAGTTGCAGAATAAACAGAGACTAGTTAAGGGTGAAGTGACGATGTATGTTGGAAGTGGTTCCAAGATTGATATGATCATCATCGCACACTCCCTATAATTTCGGGATTAGTGTTGAACCTAAATAAGTGTTATTTGGTGTTTGCGTTGAACATGAATATGATTTGATCATGTTTATTGTAATACGGTTATTCATTTAAGTAAGAGAATAAATTGTTGTTCTGTTTACATGAATAAAACCTAATATGGTTACACACCCAATGAAAATAGTTCATTGGATCTCGATCTTAATAATACACATATTCATAATATTGAAACCAAAAGATGCAAAGTTAATAATGATAGTGCAACTTATTTGTGGCACTGCTGTTCAGGTCATATTGGTATAAAGCGCATGAAGAAACTCCATGCTGATGGGCTTTCGGAATCACTTGATTATGAATCACTTGATGCTTGTGAACCATGCCTTTTGGGCAAGATGACTAAAACACCGTTCTCCGGAACAATGGAGTGAGAAAAGATTTGTTGGAAATCATACATACTGATGTATGTGGTCCGATGAATATTGAGGCTCGCGACAGGTATCATTATTTTCTGATCTTCACAAATGATTTGAGCAGATATGAGTATATCTACTTGATGAAACATAAGTCTGAAACATTTGAAAAGTTCAAAGAATTTCAGAGTGAAGTGAAAAACATCGTGACAAGAAAATAAAGTTTCTACGATCTGATCGCGGAGACAAATATTTGAGTTACGAGTTTGGTCTTCAGTTAAAACAATGTGAAATAGTTTCACTACTCACGCCACCTGGAACACCACATCATAATGGTGTGTCCGAACGTCATAACCGTACTTTATTGGATATAGTGCAATCTATGATGTCTCTTACCGATTTACCACTATTGTTTTTGGGGTCATGCATTAGAGACAGCTGCATTCACGTTAAAAAGGGGCACCATCTATATCCGTCGAGACGACGCCTTATGAACTATGGTTTGGCAAGAAACCAAAGTTGTCGTTTCTTAAAGTTTGGGGTTGCGATGCTTATATGAAAAGTTTCATCCTAATAAGCTCAAAACTCAAATCGGAGAAGTGCATCTTCATAGAAACTATTGGATACACCTTCTATCACAGATCCGAAGGCAAGACTTTTGTTGCTAAATTCAGAAACTTTCTGGAGAAGGAGTTTCTCTCGAAAGAAGTGAGTGGGAGGAAAGTAGAACTTGACGAGGTAACTGTACCTGCTCCCTTATTGGAAAGTAGTACATCACAGAAAAATGTTTCTGTGACACCTACACCAATTAGTGAGGAAGCTAATGATGATGATCATGAAACTTCAGGACAAGATACTACTGAACCCCGTAGATCAACCAGAGTGAGATCCGCACCAGAGTGGTACGGTAATCCAATTCTGGAAGTCATGCTACTAGATCATGATGAACCTATGAACTATGAGGAAGCGATGGTGAGCCCAGATTCCGCAAAGTGGCTTGAAGCCATGAAATCTGAGATAGATCCATGTATGAGAACAAAGTTTGGACTTTGGTTGACTTGCCCGATGATCGGCAAGCAATTGAGAATAAATGGATCTTCAAGAGGAAGACGGACGCTGATAGTAGTGTTACTATCCACAAAGCTAGAATTGTCGCAAAAGGTTTTCGACAAGTTCAAAGGTGTTGACTACGATGAGAGCTTCTCACTCGTATCTATGCTTGAGTCTGTCCGAATCATGTTAGTAATTGCCGCATTTTATGAAATCTGGCAAATGGATAAACAAAACTGCATTCCTTAATGGATTTATTAAAGAAGAGTTGTATATGATGCAACAGAAGGTTTTGTCAATCCGAAAGGTGCTAACAAAATGTGAAAGCTCCAGCGATCCATCTGTGGACTGGTGCAAGCATCTCGGAGTTGGAATATACGCTTTGATGAGTTGATCAAAGCATATAGTTTTATACAGACTTGCGGTGAAGCCTGTATTTACAAGAAAGTGAGTGGGAGCACTACAGCATTTCTGATAAGTATATGTGAATGACATATTGTTGATCGGAAATAATGTAGAATTATTCTGTAAAGCATAAAGGAGTGTTTGAAAGGAGTTTTTCAAAGAAAGACTTCGATAAAGCTGCTTACATATTGAGCTTCAAGATCTATAGAGATAGATCAAGACGCTTGATAAGTTTTTCAATAAGTACATACCTTGACAAGATTTTGAAGTAGTTCAAAATGGAACAGTCAAAGAAAAAGTTTCTTGCCCGTGTTACAAGGTGTGAAGTTGAGTAAAGACTCAAAGCCCGACCACGGCAGAAGATAGAAAGAGAATGAGAGTCATTCCCTATGCCTCATTCATAGGTTCTATAAAGTATGCCATGCTGTGTACCAGATCTATTGTATACCCTGCACTGATTTGGCAAGGGAGTACAATAGTGATCTAGGAGTAGATCACTGGACACCGGTCAGAATTATCCTTAGTGAAATAAGGATATGTTTCTCGATTATGGACGTGACAAAAAGGTTTGTCGTAAAGGGTTACGTCGATGCAAGTTTTTGACACTGATCCAGATGAATCTAAAGTCTCAATCTGGATACATATTGAAAGTGGGAGCAATTAGCTAGAGTAGCTCCGTGTAGAGCATTGTAGACATAGAACTTGCAAAATACTTACGGATCTGAATGTGACAGACCCGTTGACTAAAATTATCTCACAAGCAAAACATGATCACACCTTGGTACTCTTTGGGTGTTAATCACATAGGGATGTGAACTAGATTACTGACTCTAGTAAACCCTTTGAGTGTTGGTCACATGACGATGTGAACTATGGGTGTTAATCACATGGTGATGTGAACTATTGCTGTTAAATCACATGGCGATGTGAACTAGATTATTGACTCTAGTGCAAGTGGGAGACTGAAGGAAATATGCCCTAGAGGCAATAATAAAGTTATTATTTATTTCCTTATATCATGATAAATGTTTATTATTCATGCTAGAATTGTATTAACCGGAAACATAATACATGTGTGAATACATAGACAAACAGAGTGTCACTAGTATGCCTCTACTTGACTAGCTCGTTAATCAAAGATGGTTATGTTTCCTAACCATGAACAAGGAGTTGTTCTTTGATTAACGAGGTCACATCATTAGTTGAATGATCTGATTGACATAACCCATTCCATTAGCTTAGCACCCGATCGTTTAGTATGATGCTATTGCTTTCTTCATGACTTATACATGTTCCTATAACTATGAGATTATGCAACTCCCGTTTACCAGAGGAACACTTTGGGTACTACCAAACGTCACAACATAACTGGGTGATTTTAAAGGAGTACTACAGGTGTCTCCAATGGTAGATGTTGGGTTGGCGTATTTCGAGATTAGGGTTTGTCACTCCGATTGTCGGAGAGGTATCTCTGGGCCCTCTCGGTAATACACATCACATAAGCCTTGCAAGCATAATAACTAAGATGTTAGTTATGAGATGATGTATTACGGAACGAGTAAAGAGACTTGCCAGTAACGAGATTGAACTAGGTATTGGATACCGACGATCGAATCTCGGGCAAGTAACATACCGATGACAAAGGGAACAACGTATGTTGTTATACGGTCTGACCGATAAAGATCTTCGTAGAATATGTGGGAGCCAATATGAGCATCCAGGTCCCGCTATTGGTTATTGACCGGAGACGTGTCTCGGTCATGTCTACATTGTTCTCGAACCGTAGGGTCCGCACGCTTAACGTTACGATGACAGTTATTATGAGTTTATGCATTTTGATGTACCGAAGGTTGTTCGGAGTCCCGGATGTGATCACGGACATGACGAGGAGTCTCGAAATGGTCGAGACGTAAAGATTGATATATTGGAAGCCTATGTTTGGACACCGGAAGTGTTCCAGGTGAAATCGGGATTTTACCGGAATACCGGGAGGGTTACCGGAACCCCCCGGGAGGCAAATGGGCCTATTGGGCCTTAGTGGAAAAGTGAAAAGGGGCTGCCCACAAGGGCTGTGCGCCTCCCCCCCTTCCCTAGTCCTATTAGGACTAGGAGAAGGGGCCGGCCCCCCTCTCTTCTCTCTTCTCTTTGAGGAGTCCTATTAGGAATAGGATTGGGGGGGAGTCCTACTCCCGGTAGGAGTGGGACTCCCCCTGCGCCTCTCTCCCTGGCCGGCCGAACCCCTCCCCCTGCTCCTTTATATACGGGGCAAGGGGCACCCCATAGACACACAAGTTGATCATTGTTGATCATTCCTTAGCCGTGTGCGGTGCCCCCTGCCACCAAATTCCACCTCGATCATATCGTTGTAGAGCTTAGGCGAAGCCCTGCGTCGGTAGTACATCAAGATCGTCACCACGCCGTTGTGCTGACGGAACTCTTCCTCGACGCTTTGCTGGATCGGAGCCCGAGGATCGTCATCGAGCTGAACGTGTGCTAAGAACTCGGAGGTGCCGGAGTAACGGTGCTTGGATCGGTCGGATCGGGAAGAAGACGTACGACTACTTCCTCTACGTTGTGAGATCGCTTCCGCAGTCGGTCTGCGTTGGTACGTAGACAATACTCTCCCCCTCGTTGCTATGCATCACCATGATCTTGCGTGTGCGTAGGAAAATTTTCGAAATTACTACGTTCCCCAACATTTGGTACCTCCCTGCTAAACTTATAGCAAGGCACACATCAGGTCTGGTACACAGCATTGCATACATGATAGAGCCTATGGCTGAAGCATAGGGAACATCTTTCATTTTCTCTCTATCTTCTACAGTGTTCGGGCATTGAGTCTGACTCAACTTCACACCTTGTAACACAGGCAAGAACCCTTTCTTTGCTTGATCCATTTTGAACTTCTTCAAAATCTTGTCAAGGTATGTGCTTTGTGAAAGTCCAATTAAGCGTCTTGATCTATCTCTATAGATCTTTATGCCTAATATGTAAGCAGCTTCCCCGAGGTCTTTCATCGAAAAACTTTTATTCAAGTATCCCTTTATGCTATCCAGAAATTCTATATCATTTCCAATCAGCAATATGTCATCCACATATAATATCAGAAATGCTACAGAGCTCCCACTCACTTTCTTGTAAATACAGGCTTCTCCAAAAGTCTGTATAAAGCCAAATGCTTTCATCACACTATCAAAGCGTTTATTCCAACTCCGAGATGCTTGCACCAGTCCATAAATGGATCGCTGGAGTTTGCATACTTTGTTAGCTCCCTTTGGATAGACAAAACCTTCTGGTTGCATCATATACAACTCTTCTTCCAGAAATACATTCAGGAATGCAGTTTTGACATCCATCTGCCATATTTCATAATCATAAAATGCGGCACTTGCTAACATGATTCTGACGGATTTAAGCATCGCTACGGGTGAGAAGGTCTCATCGTAGTCAACTCCTTGAACTTGTCGAAAACCTTTTGCGACAAGTCGAGCTTTATAGACAGTAATATTTCCGTCAACGTCAGTCTTTTTCTTGAAGATCCATTTATTCTCAATTGCTTGCCGATCATCGGGCAAGTCAACCAAAGTCCATACTTTGTTCTCATACATGGATCCCATCTCAGATTTCATGGCCTCAAGCCACTTTGCGGAATCTGGGCTCACCATCGCTTCTTCATAGTTTGTAGGTTCATCATGATCTAGTAGCATGACTTCCAGAACTGGATTGCCGTACCACTCTGGTGCGGATCTCGCTCTGGTTGATCTACGTGGTTCAGTAGTATCTTGCCCTGAAGTTTCATGATCATCATCATTAGCTTCCTCACTAATTGGTATAGGTGTCGCAGAAACAGTTTTCTGTGATGTACTATTTTCCAATAAGGGAGCAGGTATAGTTACCTCGTCAAGTTCTACTTTCCTCCCACTCACTTCTTTCGAGAGAAACTCCTTCTCTAGAAATGATCCATTCTTAGCAATGAATGTCTTGCCTTCGGATCTGTGATAGAAGGTATATCCAACAGTTTCCTTTGGGTATCCTATGAAGACACATTTCTCCGCTTTGGATTCGAGCTTATCGGGTTGAAGCTTTTTCACATAAGCATCGCAGCCCCAAACTTTAAGAAACGACAACTTTGGTTTGTTGCCAAACCGTAGTTCATAAGGCGTCGTCTCAACGGATTTTGATGGTGCCCTATTTAACGTGAATGCGGCCGTCTCTAAAGCATAGCCCCAAAACGATAGCGGTAAATCAGTAAGAGACATCATAGATCGCACCATATCTAGTAAAGTACGATTACGACGTTCGGACACACCATTATGCTGTGGTGTTCCGGGTGGCGTGAGTTGTGAAACTATTCCACAATTTTTCAAATGTACACCAAACTCGTAACTCAAATATTCTTCTCCACGATCAGATCGTAGAAACTTTATTTTCTTGTTACGATGATTTTCAACTTCACTCTGAAATTCCTTGAACTTTTCAAATGTTTCACAATTATGTTTCATTAAGTAGATATACCCATATCTGCTTAAATCATCTGTGAAGGTGAGAAAATAACGATATCCGCCACGAGCCTCAATATTCATCGGACCACATACATCGGTATGTATGATTTCCAATAAATCTGTTGCTCTCTCCATAGTATCGGAGAACGATGTTTTAGTCATCTTGCCTATGAGGCACGGTTCGCAAGTACCAAGTGATTAATAATCAAGTGGTTCCAAAAGCCCATCAGTATGGAGTTTCTTCATGCGCTTTACACCGATATGACCTAAACGGCAGTGCCACAAATAAGTTGCACTATCATTATTAACCCTGCATCTTTTGGCTTCTACATTATGAATATGTGTATCACTACTATCGAGATTCAACAAAATAGACCACTCTTCAAAGGTGCATGACCATAAAAGATATTACTCATATAAATAGAACAACCATTATTCTTTGATTTAAATGAATAACCGTCTCGCAATAAACAAGATCCGGATATAATGTTCATGCTCAACGCTGGCACCAAATAACAATTATTTAGGTCTAATATTAATCTCGAAGGTAGATGTAGAGGTAGCGTTCCGACCGCGATCACATCGACTTTGGAACCGTTTCCCACGCGCATCGTCACCTCATCCTTTGCTAGTGTCTGCTTATTCCGTAGTCCCTGTTTCGAGTTGCAAATATTAGCAACAGAACCAGTATCAAATACCCAGGTGCTACTGCGAGCTCTAGTAAGGTACACATCAATAACATGTATATCACATATACCTTTGTTCACCTTGCCATCCTTCTTATCCGCCAAATACTTGGGGCAGTTCCGCTTCTAGTGACCAGTCTGCTTGCAGTAGAAGCACTCAGTTTTAGGCTTAGGTCCAGACTTGGGTTTCTTCTCCTGAGCAGCAACTTGCTTGCTGTTCTTCTTGAAGTTCCCCTTCTTCTTCCCTTTGCCCTTTTTCTTGAAACCAGTGGTTTTGTTAACCATCAACACTTGATGCTCCTTCTTGATTTCTACCTCCACAGCTTTCAGCATTGCGAAGAGCTCGGGAATAGTCTTGTTCATCCCTTGCATATTATAGTTCATCACGAAGCTCTTGTAGCTTGGTGGCAGTGATTGGAGAATTCTGTCAATGACGCAATCATCTGGAAGATTAACTCCCATCTGAATCAATTGATTATTATACCCAGACATTTTGAGTATATGCTCACTGACAGAACTGTTCTCCTCCATCTTGCAGCTATAGAACTTATTGGAGACTTCATATCTCTCAATTCGGGCATTTGCTTGAAATATTAACTTCAACTCCTGGAACATCTCATATGCTCCATGACGTTCAAAACGTCGTTGAAGTCCCGATTCTAAGCCGTAAAGCATGGCACACTGAACTATCGAGTAGTCATCAGCTTTGCTCTGCCAGACGTTCATAACATCTGGCGTTGCTCCAGCAGCAGGCCTGGCACCCAGCGGTGCTTCCAGGACGTAATTCTTTTGTGCAGCAATGAGGATAATCCTCAGGTTACAGACCCAGTCCGTGTAATTGCTACCATCATCTTTCAACTTTGCTTTCTCAAGGAACGCATTAAAATTCAACGGAACAACAGCACGAGCCATCTATCTACAATCAACATAAACAAGCAAGATACTATCAGGTACTAAGTTCATGATAAGTTTAAGTTCAGTTAATCAAATTACTTAGGAACTCCCACTTAGATAGACATCCCTCTAATCCTCTAAGTGATCACGTGATCCAAATCAACTAAACCATAACCGATCATCACGTGAGATGGAGTAGTTTTCAATGGTGAACATCGTTATGTTGATCATATCTACTATATGATTCACGCTCGACCTTTCGGTCTCTGTGTTTCGAGGCCATATCTGCATATGCTAGGCTCGTCAAGTTTAACCTGAGTATTCTGCGTGTGCAAAACTGGCTTGCACCCGTTGTAGATGGACGTAGAGCTTATCACACCCGATCATCACGTGGTGTCTGGGCACGACGAACTTTGGCAACGGTGCATACTCAGGGAGAACACTTCTTGATAATTTAGTGAGAGATCATCTTATAATGCTACCGTCAATCAAAGCAAGATAAGATGCATAAAAGGATAAACATCACATGCAATCAATATAAGTGATATGATATGGCCATCATAATCTTGTGCTTGTGATCTCCATCTCCGAAGCACCGTCATGATCACCATCGTCACCGGCGCGACACCTTGATCTCCATCGTAGCATCGTTGTTGTCTCGCCAATCTTATGCTTCCACGACTATCACTACCGCTTAGTAATAAAGTAAAGCATTACATCGCGATTGCATTGCATACAATAAAGCGACAACCATATGGCTCCTGCCAGTTGCCGATAACTCGGTTACAAAACATGATCATCTCATACAATAAAATCAGCATCATGCCTTGACCATATCACATCACAACATGCCCTGCAAAAACAAGTTAGACGTCCTCTACTTTGTTGTTGCAAGTTTTACGTGGCTGCTACGGGCTTAAGTAAGAACACATCTCACCTACGCATCAAAACCACAACGATAGTTTGTCAAATAGACTCCGTTTTAACCTTCTCAAGGACCGGGCGTAGCCACACTTGGTTCAACTAAAGTTGGAGAGACAGTCTTCCGCAAGCCATCTGTGTGCATAGCACGTCGAGGGAACCGGTCTCGCGTAAGAGTACGCGTAAGGTTGGTCCGGATCGTCTCGTCCAACAATACCGCCGAACCGAAGTATGACATGCTGGTAGGCAGTATGACTTGTATCGCCCACAACTCACTTGTGTTCTACTCATGCAAATAACATCAAACCATAAAACCTAGGCTCGGATGCCACTATTGGGGAACGTAGTAATTTCGAAAATTTTCCTACGCACACGCAAGATCATGGTGATGCATAGCAATGAGGGGGAGAGTATTGTCTACGTACCAACGCAGACCGACTGCGGAAGCGATCACACAACATAGAGGAAGTAGTCGTACGTCTTCTTCCCGATCCGACCGATCCAAGCACCGTTACTCCGGCACCTCCGAGTTCTTAGCACACGTTCAGCTCGATGACGATCCTCGGGCTCCGATCCAGCAAAGCGTCGAGGAAGAGTTCCGTTAGCACGACGGCGTGGCGACGATCTTGATGTTCTACCGACGCAGGGCTTCGCCTAAGCTCTACAACGATATGACCGAGGTGGAATTTGGTGGCAGGGGGCACGGCACACGGCTAAGGAACGATCAACAATGATCAACTTGTGTCTATGGGGTGCCCCCTGCCCCCGTATATAAAGGAGCAGGGGGAGGGGTTCGGCCGGCTAGGGAGAGGGCGCGGGAGGAGTCCTACTCCCACCGGGAGTAGGACTCCCCCCCTCAATCCTATTCCAACTAGGACTCTCAAGGGGGAAAGGAGAGAGAGGGGGGCCGGCCCCTTCTCCTAGTCCTACTAGGACTTGGGGAAAGGGGGGGCGCGCGGCCAGCTGTGGGCTGCCCCTTTTCTCTTTTCCACTAAGGCCCAATAGGCCCATTAGCCTCCCGGGGGGTTCCGGTAACCCTCCCGGTATTCCGGTAAAATCCCGATTTCACCCGGAACACTTCCGGTGTCCAAACATAGGCTTCCAATATATCAATCTTTACATCTCGACCATTTCGAGACTCCTCGTCATGTCCGTGATCACATCCGGGACTCCGAACAACCTTCGGTACATCAAAATGCATAAACTCATAATAACTGTCATCGTAACGTTAAGCGTGCGGACCCTACGGTTCGAGAACAATGTAGACATGACCGAGACATGTCTCCGGTCAATAACCAATAGCGGGACCTGGATGCCCATATTGGCTCCTACATATTCTACGAAGATCTTTATCGGTCAGACCGCATAACAACATACGTTGTTCCCTTTGTCATCGGTATGTTACTTGCCCGAGATTCGATCGTCGGTATCCAATACCTAGTTCAATCTCGTTACTGGCAAGTCTCTTTACTCGTTCCGTAATACATCATCTCATAACTAACATCTTAGTTATTATGCTTGCAAGGCTTATGTGATGTGTATTACCGAGAGGGCCCAGAGATACCTCTCCGACAATCGGAGTGACAAACCCTAATCTTGAAATACGCCAACCCAACATCTACCATTGGAGACACCTGTAGTACTCCTTTATAATCACCCAGTTACGTTGTGACGTTTGGTAGTACCCAAAGTGTTCCTTCGATAAACGGGAGTTGCATAATCTCATAGTTATAGGAACATGTATAAGTCATGAAGAAAGCAATAGCAACATACTAAATGATCGGGTGCTAAGCTAATGGAATGGGTCATGTCAATCAGATCATTCAACTAATGATGTGACCTTGTTAATCAAATAACAACTCTTTGTTCATGGTTAGGAAACATAACCATCTTTGATTAACGAGCTAGTCAAGTAGAGGCATACTAGTGACACTCTGTTGGTCTATGTATTCACACATGTATTATGTTTCCGGTTAATACAATTCTAGCATGAATAATAAACATTTATCATGATATAAGGAAATAAATAATAACTTTATTATTGCCTCTAGGGCATATTTCCTTCAGTCTCCCACTTGCACTAGAGTCAATAATCTAGATTACACAGTAATGATTCTAACACCCATGGAGCTTTGGTGCTGATCATGTTTTGCTCGTGGAAGAGGCTTAGTCAACGGGTCTGCAACATTCAGATCCGTATGTATCTTGCAAATCTCTATGTCTCCCACCTGGACTAAATCCCGGATGGAGTTGAAGCGTCTCTTGATGTGTTTGGTCCTTTTGTGAAATCTGGATTCCTTTGCCAAGGCAATTGCACCAGTATTGTCACAAAAGATTTTCATTGGACCCGATGCACTAGGTATGACACCCGATGTATTATGGAACGAGTAAAGAGACTTGCCAGTAACGAGATTGAACTAGGTATTGGATACCGACGATCGAATCTCGGGCAAGTAACATACCGATGACAAAGGGAACAACGTATGTTGTTATGCGGTTTGACCGATAAAGATCTTCGTAGAATATGTAGGAGCCAATATGAGCATCCAGGTTCCACTATTGGTTATTGACCGGAGACATGTCTCGGTCATGTCTACATAGTTCTCAAACGCAAAGGGTCCGCACGCTTAAAGTTTGGTGACGATCGGTATTATGAGTTTTTGTGTTTTGATGTACGGAAGGTAGTTCGGAATCCCGGATATTATCACGGACATAACGAGGAGTCTCGAAATGGTCGAGATGTAAAGATCGATATATTGGACGACTATATTCGGACACCGGAAGTGTTCCGAGTGGTTTCTTATAAAAACCGGAATACCGGGGGTTACCGGAATCCCCCGGGGAGTTAATTGGGCCTTAGTAGGAGAAGAGGAGGGGCGGCTAGGGCATCCGCGCCCCCTCCCCCTCTAGTCCTAATTGGACAAGGAAGGGGGGCGGCGCCCCCCGTTTTCCTTCTCCTCCTCTCTCCCTTCCTTCCCTCTCCTACTCCAACAAGGAAAAGGAGGAGTCCTACTCCCGGTGGGAGTAGGACTCCCTCCCTGGCGCGCCCTCCTCCTGGACGGCCGCCTCCCCTTGCTCCTTTATATACGGGGCAAGGGGCACCCTAGGACACACAAGTTGATCAGTTGATCTATTCCAGCCATGTGCGGTTCCCCCCTCCACCATATTCCACCTCGGTTATATCGTAGCGGTGCTTAGGCGAAGCCATGCGTCGGTAGCATCATCATCACCATCACCACACCGTCGTGCTGACGAAACTCTCCTGTGAAGCTTTGCTGGATCGGATCTCGCGGGACGTCATCGAGTTGAATGTGTGCAGAACTCAGAGGTGCCATGCGTTCGGTACTTGGATCGGTCGGATCGTGAAGACGTACGACTACATCAACCGCGTTGTGCTAACGCTTCCTCATTCGGTCTATGAGAGTACGTGGATATACTATCCCCTCTTGTTGCTATGCATCACCATGATCCTGTGTGTGCATAGGAATTTTTTGAAATTACTACGTTCCCCAACAGATAGGGGGGATCCTTCCCACACGACCCGGAAACCGTCTGGGATATGCCCTCCTGGCAGGCACGCTCGGCAAAATGAGAACGTGTGTGACCGGCGAGCGCTCAAATACCGAAATACATACAGTAGAGCTAAAAAATACAATTATACGGGGAAATTGTTTCCAATTGCAAGTACATCCCACACAGTCAGTTCCCACCAAACGTTTTTGTTCGTATGTACATCCCACACAGTCGCTCCAAGGAAAACATTTCCATTCACAGGTACATCACAAACATTTTTTCCCAATAAATCGTTTGCATTGAATGTATCACACACGGTCCATAGAAGAAACTGTGTGGCAAAGGCTCTCCATCACACACAGTTTTTATGTGGTAAACGTTTGCGCAAGGTGGCGTAATGCAAACAATTTTCAAGAGAAAGTCGTGTGTGATTGTTCGTTGATCCAACATGATTTATTCCTAGAAACTGTGTGCGTTTCCCGAGGTCATCGCCCACGGTATTTTTTCAACAACCGTTTGCAATAGAAAAACCCAATTAGCAGGCTAATTATCCGATTATTCATAATCCATTTATTAATCTAATTGACATTTCATATTAAGCACACAATATATTTCATTTTCATAATAGAAATACATCAGAGTACAACATCATATAGCTTCAACACTCAGCTACCCCATTACACAACTACACCAGGACCAAGTTTCACATGCAACATCTATAACCTTTGAAAATTAGCATCATAGACGGTACATAGACATATGTATCTCATCTAGAAAACTGCTGAAGCAGAAGGCGAATATTGAGCCTTCATTGATGTTGAAGGTCTTTGTAGCTTTAGGCCAGTGCCTATGGATGATTGACCGTCCATCCCCCGTCCTCTTCAGGAACACTTCACATTGAACCGTGGGTGTTGTATGAATACTGTCCTCGCCTCCTGACCATACAGGTGGTTTGAGAGGTAATCATCAGTGAACTGCTTTGGAAAGGCCTAAAAACAAGGGTGTTGTATGAATATCTTCTCTATATTGGAAATGGGGCAAAGGAATAAAAAGGCAAGGTATAATAGTTAGTACCATCCTATAGTGAACTGATGTCTTCTTCAGTGTGCAGACAAAGATCTTGTTATTTTTTTCACTAATTCCTTTATCCTAACAATCTTTCTGAGTTTCTTGACTTGACTGATATTCATGGACAACTCATTTCCCCATATGCAAAAAGGGTCGAACAGTGGGTCAAAACCTCTGACAGCAGGACTTACATGTGCAAGACCAAATTGTTAAAAACCTAAATATTAGAATGGTTCTTGCAATTGGACAATAATGTGCTATTAGACAACTGACCATGCATGTGCTAACCTCGATTGTAAACCTCGGTGCTTTCCATTGTTTCCCTGCAACACATATACGGTAGTTAGTCATTAGGTTAAGTAAGGGTTCGCATGCTATCAATAAAATATGTCGATGACAAATAAGAACATTGCATATTCATCAGATTAATTCAAGCCACATGGAAAACCCATTTATCCAAACCAAGCATGATTAAGAACTAGGAAATATAGCACTTGTATATGTTTTTCATGTATTAAGTGCAGCCAAATTCGATGTATTCCTCACATGCACAACAATACAAAATTCTACCCACGACAATTGGACATCACATTGCAGAATTGAACCAAGCAGTTAACTAAACACCACAACAAATGAACCAACATTAACTGAGCACCCCATTGCACAATATAACATACTCCTAATAGAAGATCGGGCAGTTAACCAAACAGTTAACTACAGCCAATTGTAGCAATTGTATTTGTTTCTCATGTATTTACTACAGCCAAATTCAATTTATTCCTCACATGGTATACAATAACAGAATGCACCCACAACTATTGAACATCGCATTGCAGAATTGAACCAAACAGTTAACTAAACACCACAACACAAATGAACCAAACGTTAACTGAGCACCACATTGCACAATGTATAACCAAACCAAGCATGCTTGACAACTTGGAAATATAGCAATTGTATTTGTTTCTCATGTATTTTGTAAAGATACATTTGATTTATTTCTCACATGGAAGACGATACAAAATTGCAGCCTGAAGAATTGAATATCACATTTGCAGAATTAAACCAAACAGTTAACTAAAGACGACAACTAATTAAAAAATAGTTAATAAGTGAGCACCACGCTGCATGACATATATAACATATACACTAGAGCAACAGATTGCATGGTAAAATTAGATAGCACAATTCACTAGAATTTGTGAAGAAAAGGCAGGAGCAGCACATGCAATGGGTAAACCAAGCATGCTTAACTGACATAGCTAGCAAATGGCAAGGTTCTCCTTCAAGATCTGGGGGTCGGCACGAATGGCAGCCACCACGACCTCATCCACGCGTGCGACCGCGATTTTCTTCTCCGCTGCCAAATGCTCCTTGAGGTCCTGGCTATACTGCGTGCACCATGGCTTAGGCCGGCGCTTATTTGGTGGAGGGGTCAGTGATTTGGGTGGAAGGTGTCGCGTTCGTGTCGGCGTTCGGGGCATGTGGGATGTGGCAGGAGGAGGAGGATGGGGGTCGGGTGTGGATTACCTGCCTAGATAGGCGAGGCCGAGCAGTGTGAAGGAGGGTCACCGGCGAGGAGGCGGCAACGCTGCAAGCAAGGAGTGAAGGTTTCAACTTGGCAAAGAAGGCGGAAACAGGGGAAATGTGGCTTTTGGTAAGGGGGATGGGGCGGGGAGGTAGATATTTCCACGGAAGCCGAAAATTTGGAATCGCTTCAGCCAAAAAACTGGTGCGCAAAGTTTCATCAGATACGGCCCCTTATTCAGACACGGTCCAAAGATATTTTGAGCTGCATCTCACACGGTTGGTTATAATAAACTATGTGGGATCTACTTGATTTTTTGTCTTGATTTGAATTACATCATGGGATCACAACGGCCATGGACGGTGTTTCAATTGCTAGAACTTTTATCTGCAGTGAACATGCAACTATAGGTGTGTCGTCAAATTTTTTGGAATTATTTAGGGTTCATTTGAACATTTTTATACATTAACTAGGTTTCTAGGCATTTTATGCGCATAATTCAAATTTGAACTACATGCACATGCTCCAGTGCATATAAACTGGTTGAAAAATCAAATATGCGTCCTTGGTTGCATGCTTAGGTCCCCTGCAAGAAATGGAAATGAATTTCAAACACCCTGCCACCGTCAGTCGGCCGCACATATTGAGATACATGGTATTTAAATTCTAGTAAATCCAAAACTCATCTGAAATTCATGAAAATTGGCATGCTATCATGGAGCGGCATCAACATGCTGTGGTAAATTTTTTGTCCCATCTGGGGCAGGTTTGGCTATCAACTTTTCACAAACCAGAGCTTCTCATAACAAGCATGGTGGTTTCGGTAGGGAACGTGCCACCTTCGGGGAAGAAACGATATCCGTTGCCTCTTATTGCTTTCAAAAAATTTCGAGTGTCAACATAGAACAATAAGAGTGTTGTGTTCAATTTTGGAATTTTTCAGGGTTCGTTTGGACATTTTTATACATTAAATGGGTTTTCCAGGCATTTTATGCGCATAATTCAAATTTGAACTACATGCACATTCTCCAGTGCATATAAACTGGTTCAAAAATCAAATATGTGTCCTTGGTTGCATGCTTAGGTCCCATGCAAGAAATGGGAATGAATTTCAAACACCCTGCCACCGTCACTCAGCCGCACATATTGGGATACCTGGTTTTTAAATTTTAGTAAATCCAAATCTCGTCTGAAATTCATGATACTTGGCATGCTATCATGGAGCGGCATCAACATGCCATGGTAAAGAATTTGTCCCATTCGGGGCAGGTTGGGTATAAGCTTCTCACAACAAGCGTGATGGTTTCGGTAGGGAACGTGCCACCTTTGGGGATGAAACGATATCAGTTGCCTCTTATTGCTTTCAAAAAAAATTCGAGTGTCAACATAGAACAACAAGAGTGTTGTGTTCAATTTTGGAATTTTTATGGGTTCGTTTGGACATTTTTACACATTAACTGGGTTTTCCAAGCATTTTATGCGCATAATTCAAATTTGAACTACATGCACATTCTCCAGTGCATATAAACTGGTTGAAAAATCAAATATGTGTCGTTGGTTGCATGCTTAGGTCCCATGCAAGAAATGTGAATGAATTTCAAACACCCTGCCACCGTTAGTCGGCCACACATATTGAGATACCTGGTTTTTAAATTCTTGTAAACCAAAACTCATCTGAAATTCATGAAACTTGGCATACTATCATGGAGCGGCATCAACATGCCGTCATAAAAGTTTTGTCCCATTTGGGACAGGTTTGGCTATAAGCTTCTCACAAACCAGAGCTTCTCACAACAAGCGTGATGGTTTCGGTAGGGAACGTGCCACCTTTGGGGACGAAACGATATCAGTTGCCTCGTATTGCTTTCAAAAAAATTTGAGTGTCAACATAGAACAACAAGATTGTTGTGTTCAATTTTGTAAGTTTTCGGGGTTCGTTTGGACATTTTTATACATTAACTGGGTTTTCCAGGCATTTTATGCGCATAATTCAAATTTCAACTACATGCACATTCTCCAGTGCATATAAACTAGTTGAAAAATAAAATATGTGTCCTTGGTTGCATGCTTCGGTCCCATGCAAGAAATGGGAATGGATTTCAAACACCCTACCACCATCAGTCAGCCGCATATATTGAGATACCTGGTTTTTAAATTCTAGTAAATCCAAAACTCGTCTGAAATTCATGAAACTTGGCATGCTATCATGGAGCGACATCAACATGCCGTGGTAAAATTTTTGTCCCATTTGGGGCAGGTTTGGCTATAAGCTTCTCACAAACTAGAGAGCTTCTCACAACTGGCGTGATGGTTTCGGTAGGGAACGTGCCACCTTTGGGGACGAAACAATATCCGTTGCCCCTTATTGCTTTCAAAACTTTTCGACTGTCAACATAGAACAACAAGAGTGTTGTGTTCACTTTTGGAATTTTTCGGGGTTCGTTTGGACATTTTTATACATTAATTGGGGTTTCCATGCATTTTATGCGCATAATTCAAATTTGAACTACATGCACATTCTCTAGTGCATGTAAACTGGTTGAAAAATCAAATATGTGTCCTTGGTTGCATGCTTAGGTCCCATGCAAGAAATGGGAATGAATTTCAAAACCCTGCCACCGTCAGTCGGCCGCAAACATTGAGATACATGGTTTTTAAATTCTAGTAATACAAAACTCGACTGAAATTCATGAAACTTGGCATGCCATCATGGAGCGGCATCAACATGCCCTGGTAAAATTTTTGTCCCATTTGGGGCAGGTTTGGCTATAAGCTTCTCACAAACCAGAGAGCTTCTCACAACCGGCGTGATGGTTTTGGTAGGGAATGTGCCACCTTTGGGGACGAAACAATATCCGTTGCCTCTTATTGCTTTCAAAACTTTTCGACTGTCAACATAGAACAACAAGAGTGTTGTGTTCAATTTTGGAATTTTTCGGGGTTCGTTTGGACATTTTTATACATTAAATGGGTTTTCCGTGCATTTTATGCGCATAATTCAAATTTGAACTACATGCACATTCTCTAGTGCATGTAAACTGGTTGAAAAATCAAATATGTGTCCTTGGTTGCATGCTTAGGTCCCATGCAAGAAATGGGAATGAATTTCAAAACCCTGCCACCGTCGGCCGCAAACATTGAGATACTTGGTTTTTAAATTCTAGTAAATCCAAAACTCGTCTGAAATTCATGAAACTTGGCATGCCGTCATGGAGCGGCATCAACATGACATGGTAAATTTTTTGTCCCATTTGGGGCAGGTTTGGGTATAAGCTTCTCACAAACCAGAGCTTCTCACAACAAGCGTGATGGTTTTGGTAGGGAACGTGCCACCTTTGGGGACGAAACAATATCTGTTGCCTCTTATTGGTTTAAAAAAAATCGAGTGTCAACATAGAACAACAAGAGAGTTGTGTTCAATTTTGGAATTTTTCGGGTTTCGTTTGGACATTTTTATACATTAAATGGGTTTTCCAGGCATTTTATGCGCATAATTCTAATTTGAACTACATGCACATTCTCCAGTGCATATAAACTGGTTGAAAAATCAAATATATGTCCTTGGTTGCATGCTTAGGTACCATGCAAGAAATGCGAATGAATTTCAAACACCCTGCCACCGTCACTCGGCCGCAAACATTGAGATACCTAGTTTTTAAATTCTAGTAAATCGAAAACTCGTCTGAAATTCATGAAACTTGGCATGCTATCATGGAGCGGCATCAACATATCGTGGTAAAAAATTTGTCCCATTTGGGGCAGGTTTGGGTATAAGCTTCTCACAAACCAGAGCTTCTCACAACAAGCGTGATGGTTTTGCTAGGGAACGTGCCACCTTTGGGGACGAAATGATATCCGTTGCCTCTTATTGGTTTGAAAAAAATTCACGTGTCAACATAGAACAACAAGAGTGTTGTGTTCAATTTTGGAATTTTTCAGGGTTCGTTTGGATATTTTTATACATTAACTGGGTTTTCCAGGCATTTTATGCGCCTAATTCAAATTTGAACTACATGCACATTCTGCAGTGCATATAAACTGGTTGAAAAATCAAATATGTGTCCTTGGTTGCATGCTTAGGTCCCATGCAAGAAATGGGAATGAATTTCAAACACCCTGCCCCCATCACTCGGCCGCAAACATTGAGATACCTGATTTTTAAATTCTAGTAAATCCAAAATTCGTCAGAAATTTATGAAACTTGGCATGCTATCATGGAGCGGCATCAACATGCCGTGGTAAAAAACTTGTCCCATTTGAGGCAGGTTTGGGTATAAGCTTCTCACAAACCAGAGCTTCTCACAACACGCGTGATGGTTTCGGTAGGGAACGTGACACCTTTGGGGACGAAAACAATATCCGTTGCCTCTTATTGCTTTAAAAAAATTTCAAGTGTCAACATAGAACAACAAGAGTGTTGTGTTCAATTTTGGAATTTTTCGGGGTTCGTTTGGACATTTTTATACATTAAATGGGTTTTCCGTGCATTTTATGCGCATAATTCAAATTTGAACTACATGCACATTCTCTAGTGCATGTAAACTGGTTGAAAAATCAAATATGTGTCCTTAGTTGCATGCTTAGGTCCCATACAAGAAATGGGAATGAATTTCAAAACCCTGCCACCGTCGGCCGCAAACATTGAGATACTTGGTTTTTAAATTCTAGTAAATCCAAAACTCGTCTGAAATTCATGAAACTTGGCATGCCGTCATGGAGCGGCATCAACATGACATGGTAAATTTTTTGTCCCATTTGGGGCAGGTTTGGGTATAAGCTTCTCACAAACCAGAGCTTCTCACAACAAGCGTGATGGTTTTGGTAGGGAACGTGCCACCTTTGGGGACGAAACAATATCTGTTGCCTCTTATTGGTTTAAAAAAATCGAGTGTCAACATAGAACAACAAGAGTGTTGTGTTCAATTTTGGAATTTTTCGGGTTTCGTTTGGACATTTTTATACATTAAATGGGTTTTCCAGGCATTTTATGCGCATAATTCAAATTTGAACTACATGCACATTCTCTAGTGCATATAAACTGGTTGAAAAATCAAATATGTGTCCTTGGTTGCATGCTTAGGTACCATGCAAGAAATGCGAATGAATTTCAAACACCCTGCCACCGTCACTCGGCCGCAAACATTGAGATACCTAGTTTTTAAATTCTAGTAAATCGAAAACTCGTCTGAAATTCATGAAACTTGGCATGCTATCATGGAGCGGCATCAACATATCATGGTAAAAAATTTGTCCCATTTGGGGCAGGTTTGGGTATAAGCTTCTCACAAACCAGAGCTTCTCACAACAAGCGTGATGGTTTTGCTAGGGAACGTGCCACCTTTAGGGACGAAATGATATCCGTTGCCTCTTATTGGTTTGAAAAAAATTCACGTGTCAACATAGAACAACAAGAGTGTTGTGTTCAATTTTGGAATTTTTCAGGGTTCGTTTGGATATTTTTATACATTAACTGGGTTTTCTAGGCATTTTATGCGCCTAATTCAAATTTGAACTACATGCACATTCTGCAGTGCATATAAACTGGTTGAAAAATCAAATATGTGTCCTTGGTTGCATGCTTAGGTCCCATACAAGAAATGGGAATGAATTTCAAACACCCTGCCCCCATCACTCGGCCGCAAACATTGAGATACCTGATTTTTAAATTCTAGTAAATCCAAAATTCGTCAGAAATTTATGAAACTTGGCATGCTATCATGGAGCGGCATCAATATGCCGTGGTAAAAAATTTGTCCCATTTGAGGCAGGTTTGGGTATAAGCTTCTCACAAACCAGAGCTTCTCACAACACGCGTGATGTTTTCGGTAGGGAACGTGACACCTTTGGGGACGAAAACAATATCCGTTGCCTCTTATTGCTTTTAAAAAATTTCAAGTGTCAACATAGAACAACAAGAGTGTTGTGTTCAATTTTGGAATTTCTCAGGGTTCGTTTGGACATTTTTATACATTAACTGTGTTTTCCAGGAATTTTATGTGCATAATTTAAATTTCAACTACATGCACATTCTCGAGTGCATATAAACTGGTTGAAAAATCAAATATGTGTCCTTGGGGTGCATGCTTAGGTCCCATGCATGAAATGGGAATGAATTTCAAACACCCTGCCACCGTCACTCGGCCGCAAACATTGAGATATCTGATTTTTAAATTCTAGTAAATCCAAAACTCGTCAGAAATTTATGAAACTTGGCATGCTATCATGGAGCGGCATCAACATGTCGTGGTAAAAAAATTGTCAGCTTCCCCAGGTTTAATTCGGTTTCCCCAGTTTAATTTGGTTTTAAATAAAAAACAGTCATCGCAAACGTTTTAGTCAGAACACCCGTATGCAAACTGACAGCTTCCCCAGGATGGCAAGGGAAAATGTGCTGAGCAGGATTTGTGCAGCTCTTGATCGCAAACGTTTTAGATAGAACACCCGTATGCAAAGTTAGAGCAGCGCAGGATTTGTGCATCCCTTCAACGCAAACGAGGAGCGGCATCAACATGCCGTGGTAAAAAAAATTGTCAGCTTCCCAAGGTTTAATTCGGTTTCCCCAGTTTAATTTGGTTTAAATAAAAAACAGTCATCGCAAACGTTTTGGTTAGAACACCCGTATGCAAACTGACAGCTTCCCCAGGAAGGCAAGGGAAAATGTGCTGAGCAGGATTTGTGCAGCTCTTGATCACAAACGTTTTAGATAGAACACCCGTACGTAAAGTTAGAGCAGCGCAGGATTTGTGCATCCCTTCAACGCAAACGATTGTATTGGATGACCTGTGTGCAACCACCTACAAACAATTATTGGGTACTAGTCATCAGCCCGTGCATTCGCACTGGCTAGCCTACAAAAGTGAGTGTTAATTTGAATTTTATGTCCTTATCAATTTAAGTTCATCATGTGGCCTGCTTGGACTGTTAGTTCTTATAGTTGCTCTTTTTCACTATATTTTGCATGTTATATTTTCCTCCGTCTAAAAATATATATGTATAGATGATGTGAAAATATATTATGTGAGGAATCAACATATTGATGTGGTATTGTAGATGTTAATAAGTTATTTGGATGAACACAGTCAAAGATTAGAAAGTTCGAGTGAAGACAATATTAACCTGCAAAATAAACTCAAATGAGTGATTAATTTTTAGAAGTTTGAAAGAAATGAATTAGGATCTGTATAGTATAATAGCTGACACGCTTAACAATTTGTTAAGTAATGTTTCATCTTAAGATCTTCATGTAATAGCTTGTTATTTCAAAGAAATGCTTTATAATAATCATTATTTTACATGTTTTTTATAAACTATGCTAACAATGGCACACAAAGATAATTTGCCGGTAATATTAAAAATTATGCAAATAAATGGGAATTCAAAAATTGAATATAAATATGACATACTTGTTAAATATGCAACAGTATGCAATTTAGCTTTCTTGAATTTTTTCAATTACGGAAAACTATTTTTCTTCTCTAGCACTATGCATGTTGTTGTTCACATCACTTCTCTGTGGTTTGTATGTACACAAATATTTATATATGCAAAAGAATAAGAAACGTGACTATAATTTTAAGGAAGTCATAACATCTATTTTCAATTACCACTATTCCAGGGATATCGATATCGCTCATTAACATAAAAATTAAAATGACATATTAGTAGATAAATCTACGTAGTAGATTTTTCTATCGTTTGCAATTAACATACCAAACCATGTGATAAAAACTTCACCAATTCTTTTGTCTAATCTTCTCTGGACACCTGGTTCAGAACTTAATGTCTGGAATCTTATTTATTCCATGACTTGAATGTGTTTTGTTGACGTATCACACATAAGTAGCTCATAAGACGTTGTCTTATAATTGAAGCTTTGTTAATAACTTGCCAAAGTTTGTCCAGATTTTCACCAGTCGAAGAAAAATGATGGTCACCTAAAACTTTGGTCTGACGAAACGATTTGGTAGCTTCCACATTTGACCATAATTGTAGTAGTTGGAGAACCATGATGCTTACTTGAAACCACTCCTGCCCGAACACGTAGCAACCGCCACAACGCAAGAGAAGCGGAGATCCGGAGAGTCACCCTGATAAATTTGAAGGCATGAGATATTGAGATGAGACAATAGATGGGGGATTCATTATTACTACATAGAAGAAAGCTCTTTAATTTAATGGAAATATTGTGATAATGTAAGATGTAAATTGTACTATATTTTTTCAATTATAGCTAAAGTATAATGGACCCCTCCATAGATCAACACATACTTCGGTTCATTCATATATATACTTCATAAGAATTTTGGTAGGTTTAAACTTTCGACATGAGAAGAAGAATATAACTTGAGATAGATCAAACACCAGATAATCAGCCGTTTTGATGGAGAACATATCATATGCAAATACTACTTTTCATATTTGGATTTTTCATCTATTTTTATTTTATATCATGCATATACACTGTCAGAAACCTATCTCCTGCATGACCTTATTCAGTATCACCATCGCAACACGGATTTTACATGGATTGCAGTTGTGGTGGAATAGATAAATGTCACAATGGAAATATATAAATTAGTAAAAATATATGATTGCACCAATTAATACGAACCTGTGGGTGTGGGAGGTCCTAGCTTTCTGATTGCGTTTCACAATTGTACACATGCATGCATCCCATTGTCTGTGATTGAAGCTGCTTTTTTGCTGCCACACATCATGTCCTGCAAGTGATGGAATGACTCCTGCCCGAGCACATAGCAACCGCCACAACACAACAGAAATAGGTCCGGTAACTCACCCACATAATGCTTTAAGGCTTGAGATGAGACAATAGATAGGGGATTCATTACTACTACAGAGAACAAAGCTTTTTAATTTAGAGGAAAGACTATGATAATGTAACCTGTAAATTGTATTGTATTTTTCAAATATTAGTGTACCCTCCATAGGTTAACTGAGACATACTTCGGTTCATGCATATATATGCATGCATGTAGTTGTGCTTATATTGTGCAATCGAAATTGCTATGCACATTATGAATATGATTTGTGTATAACAAATGATTGCATACCTGGACATGCATGTATGAAGCTCCTGAATTTACTGGTCTACTGAACTTGACGGGTCCGAACATGACGGACGCATGCATGTCTTGCGAAACAACACGTCCGGCAGCACTCCCTTAAACAATCCCAGTTTGTCTCCATGCCCCTGGTGTCGAGACCGCTAGGCATCCGATGCTATTGGGTTCTCAAGCTATAATTAAATTGTATTTTATGATGTATATACTATTCTGTAAAAAAGGGAATAAACAGAAACACATTAATTAGAGCTCAGGAAAAATAGAATAACAAACCTGAGAAGCGAAACATCTCGTACCATCTTGAGCAGTCTCAGTTTTCAAAGCAGTTTTCTCCTCAAATGAGACAGTAGCAAAGGCTGCACATGAAGTTGTTTTTTTGTATTTTTCCTCGTACTTCATCATAGGCTGATACTGTCGGTTTCTTATGAGCAGAACGTAGAACCAAAGCATGCATGTTGGTCTACTAACCTGAAAATTGAACACCATAACATGCTTTGCTTCCCAACAATGACAGAAATTCTCTCATGGTCTTATTCTGCCATGCAGCAACATAGCAAATATAGTGTCAACATCCACACTTACATAGGCATTCATCTAAGTCACAACGGTCTGTGTTAGGGCACTATGAAGTGGGTTGAACTCATTTGTGTATGTTTGATTGCCATCGGTATGCAATTATGTGCTATGCTTCCAAACCCAATTTGAACTGGCATGCATGCTTAATGGAGAAATTAATTGAGGCAACAAATTCCCTTGTCTTGCAGATATAGCAGATCAAGCACACTTGATTCAGTTACCTTTTTCCTGTAGGTGGAACGGGTTGCAGGCTTGCAGGCACATACACATATAGTCCAGCAAGTACTCAGAGAACTTCCACGGGTGAGGACTCTCCGGCCAGAAGATCAAACGTCCAGACATATGCATGATTTGCCTCTAATCCTTAGTAGTACACCTCGTAAGGCAATGACTTGCCTCCATCTTCTATACCCACAACTTTTCCGACTTGCTTATCACCATGTCTGCACACCAAGGGTTCTTACCCCACAATCTAAGAATTTTTTTGCAGTATGTACCTCTCCACGCCTGCACTGGCACTGCTGCACATGAACTCAAACAGCCACGTACTGCTTGATGAACACAATGGTACAACTGAACCATGTATAGCAATAGCTAGCCACAAAGGTTGTTCAGATATTAGAGGAGAATAGAGCTGCATGGAGGTGAGGGAGCCCGAGGATTCCTAGGGGAGGCTAGATGATTGACGACCAAGAATTTCAGACCATATCCATAGAGGTCACGGGAGTAGGCTGTGGTGTGGCCGCGGGAGGGAGGGTCTGATGGGGACATGGAGAAGAGGAGGCGTGAAGATTTCTAGGTTATGCTGTGGCGGCCGAAGAAGGGATCGATGGGGAGGTAGAGAGGCGGAAGTGTGATGATTTACAACAGGAGATCTGTTTTGTTTAGCTGACCGTGAGGAAGGAAGGAGTCCCGAGAGATTGGGAGAGAGGCAGCGCATGTTGAGATCTTCCTATCTGTTACTTCATCTGATGGCTCATAATTTATATAGATTCTTTTTAGCATGGGAATTTCTCGGATTGATCTACACCATAATAATTTGGGCCCACCAGATTAACGACTCCTAATTTCTAATTAACATGGGAATTTGTTGGGAGTCTGTAATTAGTATAGGTATAGATGTTGCCATTTGTCAAACTGGAAAGATTTACATTTTTTGATCCAGTAACGTTGCCATTTGTCAATCCTTGTAATACTACGATTTGTCAAAATATGCAGCTAGAAATCATTAACACTATCTAATGTTTGCAATTAAAATTCAGTAATTAAGCATAGATTTCATTCATAGATTAAGAAGTCGTTCTTAATTTATACAAACAATTCAACTCGACAGCTGAACCGACCAAACTTCTCCCAAATTGTTGTCAACCACGTACTGAAATAGCTAGTTCAACTATATATACTAGCTAATTTTAAGTATGTTGTATAGTTCGACCAGAGATCTATAGTCACATGAACTAAACAAAATAGCCCCTAAATACTACTACCACGGAGGGGCTTTGTGCCACTTCTGGCAGCCTCTCCTCTGCCGAGCGCGCTCACCCCCTCAGTAAGAGGCAGAGGAGGAGGAGGAGCCTACCGACGAGCTGGACAAATGCAATACGGTGCCTGCCGATGCTGCACGTTCAACGATGCTCGCCAGCTCGAACGCCCATAGCTGCTCCAGACGATCCCTCTTGAAGCGGACGGATTGCTCGTACATCTCCTGATTCCTCGCCTCTGCGTCGGTGTGTGTTGCGGCCACGGCTGCGGTAAGGCTCTTTGCGTGCTCGACGAGGCGCTCCTCCTCCTCTCGCAGGAACTCAATGTAGCACGCAAGGTCACAGACGCACATGCGGGCCTCCACCTCCGCCTCCCGCCTTCGGGCCGTGGCGGCGGAGCGGGTGATAATCCCAGCGGCCGAGGGTGGGCTGGCGGCCATGACCACCACCTCCCGCCTTTGGGCCGCGGTGGCGGAGCGGGTGATGGCCGTGGTGGCCGACAGTGGGGTGGCGGCCACGACGGCCACCTTCCGCCTTCGGGCCGCGACGGCGGAGCAGGAGATGGCCCTGGCTTTCGACGGTGGTGTGGCGGCAACGGTGGCCGGCAACAGCTGCCGATGGGCAGCGGCGGCGGGGCGTGTGGTGGGTGTTCCGCGCACACCCAACAGGGACGCCACGCGCACTACACTACGTCGGGACTGCGCCGCCGCTGCAGTGTAGCCTCCCAGCTGGAGCTGTCCTCTGATGATGGCAGACTGGCTGAGCGATAATGACGGACCTGTGGCATTGGCGATTGTGGGAGAAGCAGACAAGATAAGCTACAGGGAGGGAGGGGAAAATGAGACGCAGGACTCGCCGACCGTGAGGGTTTCTATAGCAGGTCGGTAAGCATTACGATTTTGGGGGATTTCACCGAGTTGGGCGTTAAGCTTGCGCGGGAACCTGCAAGGTTGCGCGGGAACAGGCTCACCAACGATTCATTGGCGCCACCATTTGGCCAAAAATGCCCCGCGCGCTGGGCAAGCTTGCGATGTAAGCCGTCTGTGGCAGCAGGGTGACAAGATGTGCGAGAGGACACGTTTAATAAATTAACGTTTGCGATTTAATTACCTACTATACCCTCGTCCTGGTTTATAAGTAGGATTTAACTAATAAAATACGAATGCATGTCGCCAAAGATTATATCGTTGGAGTCATATTTGAACATAGTTTCCAGCTATACAATTTTTGTAACATGCATTAACACTGTTTTGGTTAAATTTAAGGTTATATACCAGCAAGCGTTTGCCAGCAACACACACGGCTTATTCCATCACAAACAGCTCGGATGGATCAACTGTATGCCACGTATCGCACACGCAACTCTAATCTGATTCGTGCTTGATGTCTCCGACACCGCTCACACAGTTCGTCTTATTTGCCATGTATCACTGTGCCGCCCTCTACTCGCGTCCCTTGGGAAGCTCTGCTTGCCGTTAGGCGCCGCGGCATGCTCTGTCGCGTCCGTTAGCACGCTCTGCTCGCCTCTGTCGGGGCGCTCGGCTTGTGGACAGCTTTTCCTTGCACGTTCAATTGCTATATGCATATATATGCTAGCAAGATGCCCGTGCATTGCACAGAACATCAAGATACATTTGTATGAGTAGTTTATATTGTGAGAGAAAAGGATGAATGAGAGAAGTACTTATCTGCAACTGTGGAGAGAGGTGCGGGTATCTTTTTGCAAAATGGTCATAGTTTGCTTTCTAACCTTCAGATATAGATCGGATGGTCTATATTACACGATGGGAGGCACACCATCATCACCAACTCGGTATTTTATAAGAGTAGAGATAGAGATGGTTGATCACCGTTGAGGCAACCGCGGAGCGCTCTGCTCGCATCCCTTCGCGCGCGCTCTGCCAGTGGTTGGGCACACGCACGATCACGTCGAGGCCCCCATATGCATGCAGTTGTGCCGCGCGCGTTGCCACGCTATGCAGTTACGTGCGTCACATTGGAGTTAGGCGCTGCAAATTAGAACTGCCATCAGGGCCTGCCGATATTCCTAGCCGTCCAGCTTCCCCTTTAATTCCCGTGGCCATTATAACCTTAGTCTCTTCAACCTTTCGATCGCGCCCCACAACACAACAAGCACACCCACGACGACACATAGAGAGGGGATGTCCAGCGGCGCTCCAATGGAGTTCGGCGAGCATAGAGTGGAGACCCACGCGAGGGAGACAGATCTCTCGATGGTGTACACCATCGCCCCGGCCGTGGTGGACGACTACATAAACAGCGTTGAGTAGTTGCTTGCTGGAGACAAGTACAAGGTGGTCGGCATCGACCTCCAGTACACTGCCGCTCGTCCCAGCATAGATCAGAAGGTTGTCGTTGCCTAGTTGTGCGCGCGCCATCATGTCCTCATCTACCACTACTGCATGGCCACAGAGCCTTGCGACCATTTCAACAGGTTTGTCAACAGCACTGACTACAAGTTCACCACGGTGGATACCACCAACGATGTAAAAGTGCTCAGTGTTATGGGCTTGGCCTGCAAGAACCTTGTTGAAATCCGCGACCACTACAGGGTCTGGGACAGCACGAAGAAGGACTCCCTGGTCGAACTAGCCTCGGCCATCATCGACCCCTACTACGAAAAGATGAAGCAGGATGCCCAGATAACAAGTCCCGTATCCTGGCACGGGGCCTGGATGCGGCAACTGGATGAACCTCACCTCAAGTTCACGGCGAAGAGCGTGTACACATGCTACGAGATGCACATGCGGATCGTTAACATGAGGAAGTGCCTCGTTACCAAAATCGACGAGCCCGGGTCGAGCCACAAGTAGAGCCAGCGGCACAAGAAGTAGATGATGATCAGATGATCGTTTATGCTAGTTAATCATGCATGTAATATATAGTTTAGTTTATTGTTGGTGTGTGGAAATATCATGTGTGTAGTAGCCACCTATGTAATTATGCATGTAATACTTTACATTGGTGTGTGCAAATGCCATGGTTGTAGTAGCCACCTATGTAAGTGGATGTTTAATTTGGTTATGCAAGCATGTCCTTATAAGTGTGTGTGTGTGTGTGTGTGTGTGTGTGTGTGTTGTCCTGTATGCAATCCCATCGCACAACACACACGTCTTGTTAAGTTGAACCGTTTCTGTTCTCTTGTGTCAACGCAAACAGTTCATCCGAGTGAACCGCATGCCATATATCGCACACACCTTGATCTGGCTGATCGTTTCTTTTGTGTTGCCTAATCATAAACAGTTCATCCGAGTGAACCGTATGCTGTATATCGCACAAACCTTCATCTGGCTGCCCGTTTCTTTTGTTTTGCCTAATCACAAACAGTTCATCTGAGTGAACCATATGTTGTGTATCGCACATGCCTTCATATGGCTGCCCGTTTCTTTTGTTGCTCCTCATCGCAAACAGTTAATTGAACTGAACCCTATGCCCTTCATCGCACACGCAACTAAAATCTGAATCGTGTTTGATGCATCCTCCATTGCAAACGTTTTGCACTTTTTTTATGGTTGTCATACACCACCGTTTGCGATTATTGCATCGCACACAGTTTCCCGAAGGGTCTCTGATCGTAGTGTTGTGTTAGCAGCATCCTACAGTAGTGCTAGTTGATAAAGTAGTACTAGTACTGCTATAGTACGAGTACGTAGTAAATAATAGCCTCACCCCTTCGCTAAGGAACGATCGAGGAGGTACAGTTGGAAGGGACGAGGCCCTACGGTTACTACGCTCTTATCTCCTCCTCGCCAGTTCCCCTCCCCCCAAAGAGAAGGCAGTTCGTCATTGCTCCCATGGATTCGCCAGGCCGTTCTCCTCCTCGTCGAGGCTGGGAGACCTTGGACGAGGATCCTCTGGGAGAAATCACACGCCGCTGCGATGTCCTCACCACCGCAAGACTCGGTGCTTCCTACACCAACTTTTTCAAGACGGTGCTTAAACAGGCTTGGGAAAAGGCCATGGTTGTTGGTCTTCCATGCGTCCTCGAGGAGAAGGTTCTTCTATGGGACAATCCTTCAAACAGTCCACCGCTCCCTGGCCATGGTTGCACGTTGACTCCGCTAGAGTTGCCGATGTTGAGAGGTAGTCGGATTTCGTCTGGTGAGCAGGTCAGTCATGGAGTTTGATCATGTAGTACTTAGTTATTCCATTTCCATCCCGTAATTTCTTCGCTACCCATCGTCTTATATATAGGTCTGGGTCGGTGCCAACGAAGATTGGCTTGCATACCTCCGGCCGAATACCACCATAATTTTGCACAACATCCACAGCAGTGCGGCCGTTCCTATAGACCCCTTCTCAACCATTGGGATCGGCCTTCCGGACTAGCTGGGCTTGAATACGTATGATGATGCCTACATGAGATTGAAGAAGATAGCAATTGCGGACCCGCCGACAAAGAGACGCGGGTACAACGGTTACTATCTCATCACGGTGTTCGACATAAGGATTGCCATAAATACAAGAGGCAGTAACGGCAGAGGCTGGCGCATGTTGGCCGTGGCAGATTGTGGACCCGCCGACAAAGCGACACGGCTACAATGATTACTATCTCATTGCGGTGTTTGAAGATGCCATGCGCCATCTAGGTCGCATCTTCGCGATGACAAGCCAGGGACTTGTTTCATCTGGTTGCCATCCTACGGTACGGGAGATTACAAGCGGAATGCACAAACCATCATTTGCATCCCTAATGGTACTCCATTATTTTGCAGGGACCAGTCATCCCTCGATCAAAATAAGACCGCCGATCCTGGATGTGCATTTGCATCCGCGATTCGGTCTAACCTGGAACATTGTAGCTGACTTTGGCATATAGGGATCAACTATCTTAGCAGTCGTTACCCATGGTACCATTGATGTGCAACATGGTCACACAATCTACCACGATCGGACCATCACCATCTACCCAGATATTCCATTTAGTACTATATTTTTAACCCTCTCTCCTTCTCTTTCGTTGTTGTACTACTTACTTACTAGTACTAGTAGGAGTACTTTTTACCTTGAAGGACGTGTATAGCTAGCTAGGCCCTTGAAGACTTGAACCCACTAGCTGCCACCATTTTTGTTTTTCCATGTCTTACTATCTCATCCATGTAGACAAGAGTGGCTATATATAATAAGCCGGTTATTTTACTTCCGCTATACTGGAGTAGTACTATTTGTTGCACAGTATTACTGACCGCCATAATTGAGCACACCATTATTATGCATGGAGCTTGACTGTTTACGTCACCATGTGTCCAGATCTGAGATGCTGCATGTACCAAATGAACATCGTTGAGTTCGACCCCCGTGATGCTACGTGGGTGCCGAGGAACACTCTTGGAGAGTACTCGCTTTTCATTGGGGACAACTACCCCCATTGTGAAGCGGATGCCACCTTCCATGCACGACACCGAAGGCCTGCCTTTCATGAAGCATGGTTGTGTCTTTAGTGCGCACCGCCGGATGAACGACATGCTGGGACACGCTATCCTTGATTTATGCCGCTTCAGCTTGGATGAGTCTCCATCGTGTGGAACCGGACTGGAAAGCTGCGACAATGATTCCCATGGCCCACCGCTATGGATCGTGCCATCCATGAAGAACACCTGGGACTGGAACCTAGAGGAGGACATGTAGCCCATCTATAACATGTAAGTGGGTATGGTAAATTGTGAACGGTAGCGCTGTGAATATATGTAAACTAGTCATGCACAAATTTATCACATGAATTGGAGATGAACTTGTGTGGCATACTGGCATTTGTCCTTTAGAATTTATTACTAGTAAATGTGTTATGTGTACATGCAACTTGTGTGGTTGTTGCACTGGCTCCAACACGCTCTTTGAGAAAAAAGGTGGCACAGCTTTGGATATAGGTGACGTGGCAGTATCATATAGTAGCATCGTTCGCTATAGTTGTAATACTCCTACTAGGACAACAACTCCTATAAAACCTTGCGCTTGGCTCTTTGCCTCTTTGGGAGGTTCAACAGTTCGTACTCGTGTGAACCTTGCACTTGGCTCTTCTCCTCTTTGGAAGGTCCAACAATGATGATATTACAATACAATATGCTTCTGGCAATCTGACACCAATTGAACTGCTGCACGTCCACCGCGTGGGCGAGGGCGAGCGAGAGGGAGAGGGAGAGGGCATTGTAGTCAAAACCCTCTCCTCGTCCTGCGAGCCACCGCGCGCGTCGGCGAGGGAGAGCCGTAGTAAGCAAGCTTCTCCTCGTTCGGCGAGTTGACGAGACACATCAAATCAGTACTAGTACTAGTCCTTTCCTGTTAATATGGCTTAATTTGAAATGAGAAAAATACACTGACGGTCAATGTATGTAACAATATACTATTTACGGTCATTATATATAGTTTTGCGGTCATTATACAATCACTAGCTCATCGTAGAGCACCGTATTGCACCCTACTGACCGACCACATAGTCTACGTGGCACTTTGTTGACTGGTTAAATTGTCACCTGGTTTCTGGGTCCCACCTGTCAGTTGGCAGAGCAAAGAAATCAGTTAACAAAACTTTACGCATGCGCGACAGGAGTCCAACCCTTGCACGTGAACCACCCTGGCTATGTATGTGAGTGCATGCACGTGTACTCCCTCGGTCTTCCAACAAAGAGTGTACATCGGCTAAAAAACAAAGACTGTACATCTACACTTCCAATGCATTTAGTCTTTAATCTAAAATCGATATTGATTGACTAATGCACCAACTTGTGCTCTAGCTATAGGCTACATGTCTATCCTTAATTACAGCATGCAACAACCTCCATTTAATCTTCTTCTCTTAATAGTCGCATGCACACATAAGTCTGCTACTTTTGGGCGTTAATTATGCCCTGGTCAATGTGTAAATCTCTAAATGTATAGTCTTTCATGGACGTAGGGAGTAGGTTGATCACTTGAGCGTGAGCGTGTGTGTTGCGTCGTGTGCTGTGTGCCGCATGGGTGCGTGAGTGTTGCGTGCATCCATGTGTACATGTGAGTGTTGCATTTTGCATGCATGCATGAGGCTTTTACTCCCTCCCATTGACATGTTCATATCTCAATCTTTCTCTGTTCCCTCCATATGGTGATACTCCATGTTGTTCCCAAATACGGAGTAAAAGCCTCCCTCTGTTCCCAAATACAGAGTATTTGTCTTTCTAGAGATTTCAAAAAATGATTACATACGGAGCAAAATGAGTGAATCTACACTCTAAAATATGTCTAAATACATCCATATGTTGTATTCCACTTGAATGTCTAAAAAGAGAATATTTAGGAACGGATGGAGTAGCAAATAAACATTAAGTTCTCTTGTTTTTCCCTCCTTGGTCATGGTGCACAACCAAAGATGACTTATTCACCTGGATGGAGGGAGAAGATGGTCAAAGTTTGACACAAAATTAATGCATTGGTAAACATAATTTTTTGAGGAAAATGAGTGCATTAATTGAGTGTTTTTGCAAACTAGAAAAATTATTCCACCAGTCATCATCTACCTTGGTTGATGAGATTTTTGAATTGAGCCCTATAAACCGGAAATGAGGTGGTACTACTAGTACTCCTACATTATTGGCGCCGGGTGCCTTGGCCAATGTTTCATCTCGTTGGATAGGATGAGGCTACTTGCAATGCATCGGTGCTTACATGGGGTGCTAAGCACATTATAAACTTTAGCAACTTAAAGCTCTCAATGCATAGGTGCTTAACTTGTTGGTGCTAAGCATCCTTTATTTAATGATTTTATAACTAAAGTTCTTCATGCATTGGTGGGATTCTTCCATTTAAGTCTTTTGTCTAGGTTCTCGCGCTTAGTACTGGGGTCACCACACTTATCTCTCTACTCTTAATTACCTTGCCACATTAGACTTTTTCCCTACATGGCAGCCTTATACTGGTTGTAATGGGGAGTATCATATACTAGTATCATGTACTGATACTAGTTTATGATACTTCATCCGTAATGCATAGTATCATATGTTGGTATCATAGATGACTACATTTATTGCCATGCATGACACAAAATAGAACATCATTTAATATGATACGGTATCATGATATGATACTCAAGCCTCTCTTTTTTCATTTAATTCTATGTCACCTCATCAAAATTGCTTAGTTGGCACGGATGATACTACCTATGATACTACCATTACAAGCAGCCTTAGCACATGTACAAGGCGGAGCATTGGGAGGGGCCTGAGCGTACATGCATAGGGATACTGTAGGTAGGAAGTCTTCGTGATCCATTATTCCCCATCTCGGTCAGAGAGAACTATTCAACTAGTCTTCACAGTGAAATGATAATACACACTGCAGTAGATGGGACACTTAATTAATAAGCTGAACCAGCGTGTTGGTGTTACTAAATCAGCCTTACCCAGTACTGCCATCATGTTTGCCAGTGGAGCACGCTTCCGCAAATACAACTACGCACCTCTCTCCTCCATTAACTGACATATGGGCCCTCTTGAGGTAGACCCACATGTCATCAATGTAACTATTTACACTCCGAAGGACGGTATATCCTGGTAGTAGTACTAGTAGAATTGAGACTTAATGCACTTTCTTCCCCGTCTTTCACTCTTCTTCCACCTCTCTTCCCCATCGTTGGCCGCACACCATTTCCCCCCGCTCACTGCTCGCCCGCCCGCAGCATCTTCCTTGGTAGCTCGCGCATACCATATCACCCCGCTCACTGCTTGGCCACACACGCCATCTTCTTCGCTTGCTCGCCCGAATCCACTTCCCCGCTGGCTCGCAGGCACCGAAAACCCCAGTCACTCAGTGCCATAAAAACCCTATGGCAGAACCGACTGACATGCAGGGCCGTGACTGGAATTCCCTCCCCGATGTTCTCTTGGAGCAGATCTGTAATCATATGGACCTGCTCAGCACCGTCCGTCTGGCTGCATGCTCGGTGTCTTTGTACCGTCTACTCATCTGCAACCGGATGGATCTTTTCAAGACACCCTTCTTGCTGATGCCCGATCCTCGCAGGTGGCCCAGACACTGACTTGACGATCCTACGGAGGTTGTCATGGTGCCCCTCGACATGCTACCACTCCCCGTCCACCTGTCCTTCATGCGCGGCCATTACTGGGTGGGCATGAAGGCCAACTGGATCATCCTCATCTACCAATCCGATAGTCTATGGCGTCTTGTGGATATCTACACCAAGTGAGAGATCACCCTTCCATCGTTGGATACCGCCGCCATTGAGCCTCACGGCCCGCCGGATACTCCTGCCTACTACGCACGAGACGCGTCGAGCTTTTGGCTCGACCTCTGTTTGCTGAAGGTTGTAATCTGCAAAGTGCACACACCATTAGAAGACTACATGGATTACAAGCTCATTGCCGTGTTCAACATGGGATTAGTCTATCTGGAATCCGGTCACCGTACATGGTTATGGCTCATCATCAATCCTCTTCAGCCAACATTTCTGTCTGACGCTATAGTGCATGATGGCATTGTTTACGCGGTTGACGCATAGATTGGTTGCCTATACTAGTGGAATCTATCGTCGTGTAATTGTTCTATCTCATCTCATCTTTACCTTATGAATATGACTGCCTGTTCATTGTTACAAATTTAGAATATATAGGCATGTTCGGTAATTCTCCCGCTACGTGAAATCTGAGAATCTGTAGAGCGCCTCCTTCCACACTCCGTGATTTTAAAGTGCAGCTCCTCCAGCTCCCGGAGCGGAGTTGTGGAGGAGGAGGGAATCCGAACAGGCCTATAGTATGTCTATAACCACATCATTGCTATATGTTCCTCTCATTTCCTAGATTTTTATGACCACACATGTTATTGTTAGAGTTGATATGAGAACAATTGGCATAAAATGATTGTTAGAATAGATATTATGAGTATAACCTCATGATTGCTATATGTTACTCCCATTTCCAGGATTTTTATAACAACGCATGTTATTTCTTAGAGTTGATATGATAACTGTAGTAAGTGCTATGGTAGAATATGAGTAGGTCTTGTCATATCTGTTTTCCTCTCATTGTTAGATGATGTTTCAACCATGATATATTGCTAGAATATGAAAGCCATTGGCTTATTATTTTAACCTGGGGTATGATTATGACCACGGCATTGCAATTCTCTATCGATGATATGTGTCACTGTTATAATAATCTTAATTCCACACATACTCTGAACATGATTGTTTATTTTTTCCTTTTGGTCTCCAATTTGAATTGTTGCAGCAGACACAAATGCGTTGGCCTTCATAATTCCAGGACCTGGAATCATACCAGCTGATGGGTGGTGGTTTATCGCTCGTTCAGCTGACGGCGGTCATTTGATGCTCATTTGCACGTACCAAATTGATCAGACCATTTCTTCAAACCACATGCAATACAATTCCTGCGGCGTTCGTGACATTCATGGCTATGGCTGCTTCGTGTTCAAGAAAGATCCCAGCTCCGTTGGGTCAGGCGTATTCAACTGGAGGTGGGTTTACAGCCTCGGTAACCACTCCATGTTCCTCGGGCTCAATTATCCGATCATCCAACCAATCATCGATCATATCACCGGCGATGATTATCGTGCTATGCAACTTCCATTCGCTAGGGGGAACTGCGTTTACACATCACACCATGGGTTTCATGAATCACCATATCCAGAGATTCGTCGACACAAGTTATTGCCAGATAATCTTCAGTGTGTGAAAGGCATCAAGCTTCCATGTGATGGATGGCTTTTGCAAACCCGACAAGCGGCGATGTGGTTCATGCCAACAACAAATATGCACAACTTGATTCATACTGATATCTAGACTGAGCCATGTATCATGCTGCTGTAGCATGACCCTATTTTGTTGGATATTATGTACTGTTGTTAGTTTGAAGCACTCCTCTAGTTTGAAGGATAGATACTTTTCTGGGATCAAATGCATCCTAACTCACATGCGTAGGATGTACTAATAATGATGATGGAGATGCTGTGCAGAAGCCATATATCAATTAGGCTTCAAGTGTGTACTTGTTGATGAAAGTGTTGTCCAATGGGAATTATATTCTGTATTACTCATGTAGCCTACAAAGTCTGTGTTGGGGAACATAGGAATTTCAAAAAAAAAATTCCTATGCACACGCAAGATCATGGTGATGCATACCAACGAGAGGGAAGACTATCATCCATGTACCCTTGTAGACCGTAAGCGGAAGCGTTAGCACACCGCGGTTGATGTAGTCGTACGTCTTCACGATCTGACTGATCCAAGTACCGAATGTATGGCACCTCCGAGTTCAGCACACATTCAGCTCGATGACGTCCCGTGAACTCTGATCCAGCAGAGCTTCACGGGAGAGTTCCGTCAGCACGACGGCGTGGTGACGGTGATGATGTTGCTACCGACGCAGGGCTTCGCCTAAGCACCGCTACGATATGACCGAGGTGGAATATGATGGAGGGGGGCACCGCACACGGCTGGAATAGATCAATAGATCAACTTGTGTGTCTAGAGGTGCCCCCTGCCCTCGTATATAAAGGATGGAGGAGGGGAGGCCGGCCAGCCCCTAGGGCGCGCCAGAAGTGTGGAATCCTACTAGGACTCCCTAGTCCTAGTAGGATTCCTCCTCCCACATGGAATAGGAAAAAGGGAAGGGAAAAGGAGAATGAAGGAAGGGGGCGCCCCCCCCCCCTAGTACAATTCGGACCATACCATGGGGAGGGGTGCGGCCACCTTTTGAGGCCTTTCTCTCCTTTTCTGTATGGCCCATTAAGGCACAATACGAATTTCGTAACTCTCGGTACTCCGAAAAATACCTGAATCACTCGGAACCTTTCTGATGTCCGAATATAGTCGTCCAATATATCGATTTTTACGTATAGACCATTTCGAGACTCCTCGTCATGTCCCCAATCTCATCTGTGACTCTGAACTACCTTTGGTACATCAAATCACACAACTCATAATACAAATTGTCACCGAACGTTAAGCGTGTGGACCCTACGGGTTCGAGAACTATGTAGACATGACTGAGACACATCTCCGGTCAATAACCAATAGCGGAACCTGGATGCTCATATTGGTTCCTACATATTCTACGAAGATCTTTATCGGTCAAACCGCATAACAACATACGTTGTTCCCTTTGTCATCGGTATGTTACTTGCCCGAGATTCGATCATCGGTATCTCAATACCTAGTTCAATCTCGTTACCGGCAAGTCTCTTTACTCGTTCCGTAATGCATCATCCTGCAACTAACTCATTAGTCACATTGCTTGCAAGGCTTATAGTGATGTGCATTACCGAGAGGGCCCAAAGATACCTCTCCGACAATCGAAGTGACAAATCCTAATCTCGAAATACTCCAACTCAACAGTTACCTTCAGAGACACCTGTAGAGCACCTTTATAATCACCCAGTTATGTCGTGACGTTTGGTAACACACAAAGTGTTCCTCCGGTAAACGGGGGTTGCATAATCTCATAGTCATAGGAACATGTATCAGTCATGAAGAAAGCAATAACAACATACTAAACGATCAAGTGCTAAGCTAACGGAATGGGTCAAGTCAATAACATCATTCTCCTAATGATGTGATCCCGTTAATCAAATGACAACTCATGTCCATGGCTAGGAAACTCAACCATCTTCGATTAACGAGCTAGTCAAGTAGAGTGATACATCTCCAACGTATCTATAATTTTTGATTGCTCCATGCTATATTATCTACTATTTTGGACATTATTGGGCTTTATTACCCACTTTTATATTATTTTTTGGACTAACCTATTAACCGGAGGCCCAACCCAGAATTGCTTTTTTTTGCATGTTTTAGGGTTTCGAAGAAAAGGAATATCAAACGGAGTCCAAACGGAATGAAACCTTCGGGAACGTGATTTTTAGGAAGATTATGTTCCGGGAGACTTGGACCCTACGTCAAGAAAGAAAAGAGAAGGCCACGAGGTAGGGGTGCGCCTGCCTACCCCAGGCGCGCCTGATACGTCTACCTATTTCAGTGTTTCGAAGAAACGGAATATCAAACGGAATCCAAATAGAATAAAACCTTCGGCAACGTGATTTTCTCACCGAACATGATCCAGGAGACTTGGACCCTGCTCCAAGGAACAAACGAGGCGGTCACGAAGGTGGGGGGCGCCCCCCTAGGGCGCGCCCCCTGCCTTGTGGGCCCCTTGGAGCTCCACCGACGTACTCCTTCCTCCTATATATACCTACGTATCCCCAAACGAACAGAACAGGAGCCAAAAACCTAATTCCAGCGCCGCAACTTTCTGTATCCACGAGATCCCATCTTGGGGACTGTTCCAGAGCTCCGCCAGAAGAGGGCCATCATCATGGAGGGCTTCTACATCATCATAGTCTCTCCGATGAAGTGTGAGTAGTTTACCTCAAACCTTCGGGTCCATAGTTAGTAGCTAGATGGCTTCTTCTCTCTGTTTGAATCTCAATACAAAGTTCTCCCCCTCTCTTGTGGAGATCTATTCGATGTAATCTTCTTTTTGCGGTGTGTTTGTTGAGACCGATGAATTGTGGGTTTATGATCAAGTTTATCTATGAATAATATTTGAATCTTCTCTAAATTCTTTTATGTATGATTGGTTATCTTTGAAAGTCTCTTCGAATTATCCGTTTGGTTTGGCCAACTAGATTGGTAGTTCTTGCCATGGGAGAAGTGCTTAGCTTTGGGTTCGATCTTGCGGTGTCCTTTCCCAGTGACAGAAGGGGCAGCAAGGCACGTATTGCATCATTGCCATCGAGGATAACAAGATGGGGTTTATTTCATATTGCATGAATTTATCTCTCTACATCATGTCATCTTGCTTAAGGCGTTACTCTGTTTTTAACTTAATACTCTAGATGCATGCTGGATACCGGTCGATGAGTGGAGTAATAGTAGTAGATGCAGAATCGTTTCGATCTACTTGTCATGGACGTGATGCCTATATACATGATCATGCCTAGATATTCTCATAATTTTGCTCAATTCTGTCAATTGCTCAACAGTAATTTGTTCACCCACCGTAGAATACTTATGCTCTTGAGAGAAGCGACTAGTGAAACCTATCGCCCCCGGGTCTATTCTCATCATATCAATCTCCATCACTTTAATCTTGCTTTGCTTTTACTTTTCACTTTGCATCTTTATACCAAAAATACCAAAAATATTATATCTATCAGATCTCACTCTCGTAAGTGACCGTGAAGGGATTGACAACCCCTAATCGCGCTGCTGGCGAGTAGCTATCATTTTGTGTAGGTACGAGGGACTTGAGCGTGGCCTCCTACAGGATTGATACCTTGGTTCTCAAAAACTGAGGGAAATACTTACACTACTCTGCTGCATCATCCTTTCCTCTTCGGGGAAATCCAACGCAAGCTCAAGACGTAGCAGCGCCCTCCACCCTCGTGGGCCCCCTGTTGCTCCACCGACGTACTCCTTCCTCCTATATATACCTACGTACCCCCAAACGATCAGATACGGACCCAAAAACCTAATTCCACCGCCGCAACTTTCTGTATCCACGAGATCCCATCTTGGGGCCTGTTCCGGAGCTCCGTCGGAGGGGCATCGATCACGGAGGGCTTCTACATCAACACCATAGCCCCTCCGATGAAGTGTGAGTAGTTTACCTCAGACCTACGGGTCCATAGTTAGTAGCTAGATGGCTTCTTCTCTCTTTTTGGATCTCAATACAATGTTCTCCCCCTCTCTTGTGGAGAACTATTCGATGTAATCTTCTTTTTGCGGTGTATTTGTTGAGACCGATAAATTGTGGGTTTACGATCAAGTCTATATATGAATAATATTTGAATCTTCTCTGAATTCTTTTATGTATGATTGGTTATCTTTGCAAGTCTCTTCGAATTATCAGTTTGGTTTGGCCTACTAGATTGATCTTTCTTGCAATGGGAGAAGTGCTTAGCTTTGGGTTCAATCTTGCAGTGTCCTTTCCCAGTGACAGTAGGGGCCGCAAGGCACGTATTGTATTGTTGCCATCGAGGATAACAAGATGGGGTTTTCTTCATATTGCATGAATCTATCCCTCTACATCATGTCATCTTGCTTAAGGCGTTACTCTATTTTTTAACTTAATACTATAGATGCATGCTGGATAGCGGTCAATGAGTGGAGTAATAGTAGTAGATGCAGGCAGCTTGTCTCGGACGTGTTGCCTATATACATGATCATACCTAGATATTCTCATAACTATGCTCAATTCTGTCAACTGCTCAACAATAATTTGTTCACCCACCGTAGAATACTTATGGTCTCGAGAGAAGCCACTAGTGAAACCTATGGCCCCGGGTCTATCTTCATCATATTAATCTCCTACTACTTAGTTATTCCCTTTGCTATTTACTTTGCCTTTATTTTACTTTGCATCTTTATCATAAAAATACCGAAAACATTATCTTATCATATCTATCAGATCTCACTCTCGTAAGTGGCCTTACAGGGATTGACAACCCCTATTTGCGTTGGTTGCGAGGATTTATTTAATTTGTGCACGTATGAGGGACTCGCATGTAGCCTCCTACTGGATTGATACCTTGGTTCTCAAAAACTGAGGGAAATACTTACGCTACTTTTCTGCATCATCCCTTCCTCTTCGGGGAAAACCAACGCAATGCTCAAGAGGTAGCATAGAGGCATACTAGTGACACTAAGTTTGTCTATGTATTCAGACATGTATTATGTTTCCGGCTAATACAATTCTAGCATGAATAATAGACATTTATCATGTAATAAGGAAATAAATAATAATTTATTATTGCCTCTAGGGCATATTCCCTTCAATCTCCCACTTGCACTAGAGTCAATAATCTAGTTCACATCGCCATGTGATTTAACATCAATAGTTCACATCTTTATGTGGTTAACACCCATAGTTCACATCGACATGTGACCACCCAGTGGGTTTACTAGAGTCAGTAATCTAGTTCACATCGCTATGTGATTAACACCCAAAGAGTACTAAGGTGTGATCATGTTTTGCTTGTGAGATAATTTTAGTCAACGGGTCTGTCACATACAGATCCATAAGTATTTTGCAAATTTCTGTGTCTATAATGCTATGCTCTAAGATACTCTAGCTAATAGCTCCCACTTTTAATATGTATCTAGATCGAGACTTAGAGTCATCCAGATCGGTGTCAAAGCTTGCATTGACGTAACTCTTTACGGCGAACTCTTTATCACCTCCATAACCGAGAAATATTTTCTTATTCCACTAAGGATAATTTTGACCCCTGTCTAGTGATCTACTCCGAGATCACTATTGTACTCTCTTGCCAAACTCTTGGTGAGGTACACAATAGATCTGGTACACAACATGGCATACTTTATAGAACCTATGGCTGAGGCATAGGGAATGACTTTCATTCTCTTTATATCTTCTGTCGTAGTCGGGCTTTGAGTCTTACTCAATTTCACACCTTGTAATACAGGCAAGAACTCTTTCTTTGACTGTCCCATTTTGAACTACTTCAGAATATTGTCAAGGTATGTACTCATTGAAAAATCTTATCAAGCCTCTTGATCTATCTATATAGATCTTGATGCTCAATATGTAACTAGCTACACCGAGGTCTTTCTTTGAAGAACTCCTTTCAAACACCCCTTTATGCTTTCCAGAAAATTCTATGTCATTTCTAATCAACAATATGTCATTTACATATACTTATCAGAAAGGCAGTAGTGCTCCCACTCACTTTCTCATAAATACAGGCTTCACCACAAGTCTGTATAAAACTATATGCTTTGATCAAGTCATCAAAGTGTATATTCCAACTCCGAGATGCTTGCACCAGTCCATAGATGGATCGCTGGAGCTTGCACATTTTGTTAGCACCTTTAGGATCGACAAAAACCTTCTGGTTGCATCATATACAACTCTTCTTTAAGAAATCCTTTAAGGAATGTAGTTTTTGACATCCATTTGCCAGATTTCATAAAATGTGGCAATTTGCTAACATGATTCGGACAGACTTAAGCATCGCTACGGGTGAGAAGGTCTCATCGTAGTCAACTCCTTGAACTTTGTCGAAACCTTTTTCGACAAGTCTAGCTTTGTAGATAGTAACACTACAATCAGCGTATGTCTACCTCTTGAAGATCCATTTATTTTCTATGGCTTGCCGATCATCGGGCAAGTCAACCAAAGTACATACTTTGTTCTCATACATGGATCCCATCTCAGATTTCATGGCCTCAAACCATTTCGCGGAATCTGGGCTCATCATTGCTTCCTCATAGTTCGTAGGTTCATCATGGTCAAGTAACATGACCTCCAGAAAAGGATTACCGTACCACTCTGGTGCAGATCTTACTCTGGTTGACCTACGAGGTTCGGTAGTAACTTGATCTGAAGATACATGATCATCATCATTAGCTTCCTCACTAATTGGTGTAGGAGACACAAGAACATATTTCTGTGATGAACTACTTTCCAATAAGGGAGCAGGTATAGTTACCTCATCAAGTTCTACTTTCCTCCCACTCACTTCTTTCGAGAGAAACTCATTCTCTAGAAAGGATCCATTCTTAGCAACAAAGAACTTGCCTTTGGATCTGTGATAGAAGGTGTACCCAACTGTCTCCTTTGGGTATTCAATGAAGACACGTTTCTCCGATTTGGGTTTGAGTTTATCAGGATGAAAATTTTCACATAAGCATCGCAACCCCAAACTTTAAGAAATGACAACTTTGGTTTCTTGCTAAACCATAGTTCATATGGTGTCATCTCAACGGATTTAGATGGTGCCCTATTTAACGTGAATGCAGTTGTCTCTAATGCATAACCCCAAAACAATAGTGGTAAATCAGTAAGAGACATGATAGATTGCACCATATCTAATAAAGTACGGTTACGACGTTCGAACACACCATTACGCTGTGGTGTTCCAGGTGGCGTGACTTGCGAAACTATTCCGCATTATTTGAAATGAAGACTAAACTCGTAACTCAAATATTCTCCTCCACGATCAGATCGTAGAAACTTTATTTTCTTGTTACGATGATTTTCCACTTCACTCTAAAATTCTTTGAACTTTTCAAATGTTTCATACTTATGTTTCATCAAGTAGATATACCCATATCTTACTCAAATCGTCTGTGAAGGTCAGAAAATAACGATACCCGCCGCGAGTCTCAACACTCATCAGACCTCATACATCAGTATGTATTATTTCCAATAATTTAGTTGCTCTCTCCATTGTTCCGGAGAACGGAGTCTTAGTCATCTTGCCTATAAGGCATGGTTCGCAAGCATCAACTGATTCATAATCAAGTGATTCCAAAATCCCATCAACATGGATTTTCTTCATGCGCTTTACACCAATATGACCTAAACGGCAGTGCCACAAATAAGTTGCACTATCATTATTAACTTTGCATCTTTTGGTTTCAATATTATGAATATGTGTATCATTAATATTGAGATCCAACAAACTATTTTCATTGGTGTGTATGACCATAGAAGGTTTTATTCATGTAAATAGAACAACAATTGTTCTCTAACTTAAATGAATAACTGTATTGCAATAAACATGATCAGATCATATTCATGCTCAACGCAAACACCAAATAACATTTATTTAGGTTCAACACTAATCCCGAAAGTATAGGGAGTGTGCGATGATGATCATATCAATCTTGGGACCATTTCCAACACACATCGTCACTTCACCCTTAACTAGTTTCTGTTCATTCCGCAACTCCCGTTTCGAGTTACTAATCTTAGAAACTTAACTAGTATCAAATACTGAGGGGTTGCTATAAACACTAGTAAAGCACACATCAATAACATGTATATCAAATATACCTTTGTTCACTTTGCCATCCTTCTTATCTGCCAAATACTTGGGGCAGTTCCGCTTCCAGTGACCAGTCCCTTTGCAGTAGAAGCACTTAGTCTCAGGCTTAAGTCCAGACTTGGGCTTCTTCACTTGAGCATCAACTTGCTTGCCATTCTTCTTGAAGTTCCCTTTCTTTCCCTTTGCCCTTTTCTTGAAACTAGTGGTCTTGTTAATCATCAACACTTGATGCTCTTTCTTGATTTCTACCTTTATCGATTTCATCATCATGAAAAGCTCGGGAATCATTTTCGTCATCCCTTGCATACTATAGTTCATCACGAAGTTCTACTAACTTGGTGATGGTGACTAGAGAATTCTGTCAACCACTATTTTATCTGGAAGATTAACTCCCATTTGATTCAAGCAATTGTAGTACCCAGACAATCTAATCACATGCTCACTGCTTGAGCTATTCTCCTCCATCTTTTAGCTATAGAACTTGTTGGAGACTTCATATCTCTCAACTCGGGTATTTGCTTGAAATATTAACTTCAACTCCTGGAACATCTCATATGATCCATGACGTTCAAAACGTCTTTGAAGTCCCAATTCTAAGCTGTTAAGTATGGTGCACTAAACTATCAAGTAGTCATCATATTGAGCTAGCCAAACGTTCATAACATCTGCATCTGCTCCTGCAATAGGTCTGTCACCTAGCGGTGCATCAAGGACATAATTCTTCTGTGCAGCAATGAGGATAATCCTCAGATCACGGATCCAATCCGCATCATTGCTACTAACATCTTTCAATTTAGTTTTCTCTAGGAACATATCAAAAAAAACAGAGGAGCTAAATGCGAGCTATTTGTCTACAACATAGATATGCTAATACTACTAGGACTAAGTTCATGATGAATTAAAGTTCAGTTAATCAAATTATTAAGGAACTCCCACTTAGATAGACATCCTCTAATCCTCTAAGTGATTACGTGATCCATATCAACTAAACCATGTTTGGTCATCACGTGAGATGGAGTAGTTTCAATGGTGAACATCACTATGTTGGTCATATCTACTATATGATTCATGCTCGACCTTTCGGTCTCAGTGTTCCGAGGCCATATTTGCATATGCTAGGCTCGTCAAGTTTAACCTGAGTATTCTGCGTGTGCAACTGTTTTGCGCCCATTGTATGTGAACGTAGAGCTTATCACACCCGATCATCAAGTGGTGTCTCAGCACGAAGAACTTTCGCAACGGTGCATACTCAGGGAGAACACTTATACCTTGAAATTTAGTGAGAGATCATCTTATAATGCTATCGTCGATCTAAGCAAAATAAGATGCATAAAAGATAAACATCACATGCAATCAATATAAGTGATATGATATGGTCATCATCATCTTGTGCTTATGATCTTCATCTCCGAAGCATCGTCACGATCACCATCGTCACCGGCGCGATACCTTGATCTCCGTCGTAGCATCGTTGTCATCTCACCAACTATTGCTTCTACGACTATCGCTACTGCTTAGTGATAAAGTAAAGCAATTACAGGGCGATTGCATTGCATACAATAAAGCGACAACCATATGGCTCCTGCCAGTTGCAGATAACTCGGTTACAAAACATGATCATCTCATATAATAAAATATAGCATCATTCCTTGACCATATCACATAACAACATGCCCTGCAAAAACAAGTTAGACGTCCTCTAGTTTGTTGTTGCAAGTTTTACGTGGCTACTACGGGCTGAGAAGGAACCGTTCTTACCTACGCATCAAAACCACAATGATAGTTTGTCAAGTTAGTGTTGTTTTAACCTTCTCAAGGACCGGGCGTAGCCACACTCGGTTCAACTAAAGTTGGAGAGACTGAAACCCGCCAGCCACCTATGTGTAAAGCATGTCGGTAGAACCAATCTCGCATAAGCGTACGCGTAATGTCGGTCCGGGCCGCTTCATCCAGCAATACCGCCGAACCAAATTATGTCATGCTGTTAAGCAGTATGACTTGTATCGCCCACAACTCACTTGTGTTCTACTCGTGCATATAACATCTACGCATAAAACTGGCTCGGATGCCACTGTTGGGGAACGTAGTAATTTCAAAAAAATTCCTACACACGCGCAAGATCATGGTGATGCATAGCAACGAGAGGGAAGAGTATCGTCCACGTACCCTCGTAGACCGTAAGGGGAAGCGTTAGCACAACACAGTTGATGTAGTTGTACGTCTTCATGATCCGACCGATCCAAATACCGAATGTACGGCACCTCCAAGTTTAGCACACGTTCAGCTCGATGACATCCCGCGAACTCCGATCCAGCAGAACTTCACGGGAGAGTTCCATCAGCACGACGGCGTGGTGACGGTGATGATGTTGCTACCTATGCAGGGCTTTGCCTAAGCACCGCTACGATATGACCAAGGTGGAATATGGTGGAGGGGGGCATTGCACACAGCTGGAATAGATCAATAGATCAACTTGTGTGTCTACAGGTGCCCCCCTGCTCCCGTATAAAAAGGATGGAGGAGGGGAGGCCGGCCAGTCCCTAGGGCGCGCCAGAAGTGTGGAGTCCTACTAGGACTCCCTAGTCCTAGTAGGATTGCTCCTCCCATATGGAATAGGAAAAAGGGAAGGGAAAAGGATAAGGAAGGGAGGGGGCTGCTACCTCTTGAGCACTGCGTTGGTTTTCCCTTGAAGAGGAAAGGGTGATGCAGCAAAGTAGCCTAAGTATTTCCCTCAGTTTTTGAGAACCAAGGTATCAATCCAGTAGGAGGCTACGCGCGTGTCCCTCGCACCTACACAAACAAATGAATCCTCGCAACCAACGCGATAAGGGGTTGTCAATCCCTACACGGTCACTTACGAGAGTGAGATCCGATAAATATGATAAGATAATATTTTTGGTATTTTTATGATAAAGATGCAAAGTAAAATAGAAAGCAATAAAAATAACTAAGTATTGGAAGATTGATAAAATGGAGAATAGACCCGGGGGCCATAGGTTTCACTAGTGGCTTCTCTTGAGAGCATAAGTATTCACGGTGGGTAAACAAATTACTGTTGAGAAATTGACAGAATTGAGCATAGTTATGAGAATATCTAGGTATGATCATGTATATAGGCATCACGTCTGAGACAAGCAGACCAACTCCTGCCTGCATCTACTACTATTAGTCCACACATCGACCGCTATCCACCATGCATCTAGAGTATTAAGTTCATAAGAACAGAGTAACGCTTTAAGCAAGATGACATGATGTAGAGGGATAAACTCAATCAATATGATGAAAACCCCATCTTGTTATCCTCGATGGCAACAATACAATATGTGCTCTGCTGCCCCTACTATCACTGGGAAAGGACACCGCAAGATTGAACCCGAAGCTAAGCACTTCTCCCATTGCAAGAAAGATCAATCTAGTAGGCCAAACCAAACTGATAATTCGAAGAGACTTGCAAAGATAACCAATCATACATAAAAGAATTCAGAGAAGATTCAAATATTGTTCATAGATAAACTTGATCATAAACCCACAATTCATCGGTCTCAACAAACACACCGCAAAAAGAAGATTACATCGAATAGATCTCCACGAGAGAGGGGGAGAACATTGTATTGAGATCCAAAAAGAGAGAGAAAGCCATCTAGCTAATAAATATGGACCCAAAGGTCTGAGGTAAACTACTCACACTTCATCGGAGAGGCTATGGTGTTGATGTATAAGCCCTCCGTGATCGATGCCCCCTCCGGCGGAGCTCCAGAACAGGCCCCAAGATGGGATCTCGTGGATACAGAAGGTTGCGGCGGTGGAATTAGGTTTTTGGCTCCGTATCTGGTAGTTTGGGGATACGTAGGTATATATAGGAGGAAGGAGTACGTCGGTGGAGCAACAGGGGGCCACGAGGGTGGAGGGCGCGCTTGGGGGGGTAGGCGCGCCCCCCTACCTCGTGGCTTCCCTGTTGGTTGCTTGACGTGGGGTCCAAGTCTCCTGGATCATGTTCGTTCCGAAAATCACGTTCCCGAAGGTTTTATTCCATTTGGACTCCGTTTGATATTCTTTTCTTGCGAAACCCTAAAATAGGCAAAAAAAATAACAGCAATTCTGTACTGGGCCTCCGGTTAATAGGTTAGTCCCAAAAATAATATAAAAGTGTATAATAAAGCCCAATAATGTTTAAAACTGGATATAATATAGCATGGAACAATCAAAAATTATAGATACGTTGGAGACGTATCAGGGGCGCCCCCCTCCCTAGTCCAATTCGGACCAGACCATGGGGAGGGGTGCGGCCACCTTTTGAGGCCTTTTCTCTCCTTTTCCGTATGGCCCATTAAGGCCCAATACGAATTCCCGTAACTCTTCGGTACTCCGAAAAATACCCGAATCACTCGGAACCTTTCCGATGTCCGAATATAGTCGTCCACTATATTGATTATTACGTCTCGACCATTTCGAGACTCCTTGTCATGTCTCCGATCTCATCCGGGACTCCGAACTACCTTCGGTACATCAAATCACACAACTCATAATACAAATCGTCACCGAACGTTAAGCGTGCGGACCCTACGGGTTTGAGAACTATGTAGACATTACCGAGACACATCTACAGTCAATAACCAATAGCGGAACCTGGATGCTCATATTGGCTCCTACATATTCTACGAAGATCTTTATCGGTCAAACCGCATAACAACATACGTTGTTTCCTTTGTCATCGGTATGTTACTTGCCCGAGATTCGATCGTCGGTATCTCAATACCTAGTTCAATTTCATTACCGGCAAGTCTCTTTACTCGTTCTGTAATGCATCATCCTACAACTAACCCATTAGTCACATTGCTTGCAAGGCTTATAGTGATGTACATTACCGAGAGGGCCCAGAGATACCTCTCCGACAATCGGAGTGACAAATCCTAATCTCGAAATATGCCAACTCAACAAGTACCTTCGGATACACCTGTAGAGCACCTTTATAATCACCCAGTTACGTTGTGAAGTTTTGTAGCACACAAAGTGTTCCTCCGTTAAACGGGAGTTGCATAATCTCATAGTCATAGGAACATGTATAAGTCATGAAGAAAGCAATAGCAACATAATAAACGATCAAGTGCTAAGCTAACGGAATGGGTCAAGTCACTCACATCATTCTCCTAATGATGTGATCCCATTAATCAAATGACAACTCATGTCCATGGCTAGGAAACTCAACCATCTTTGATTAACGAGCTAGTCAAGTAGAGGCATACTAGTGACACTATGTTTGTTTATATATTCACACATGTATTATGTTTCTGTTAATACAATTCTAGCATGAATAATAGACATTTATCATGTAATAAGGAAATAAATAACAACTTTATTATTGCCTCTAGGGCATATTTCCTTCATTCTGTTGCACAGCCTTGTAACTTCTTACCCCATTTCTAAATTTGTACTAGTCCTCTATACCGTATATTGCGCTACTCATACTACTACCTCCCTCCTGGTTTACTGGTCCCCTTCGTAATTTGTGTCAAGTTTTTCCATAAATTTCACTAACTAAATGTTAATGCATGTCACAAAAAATGATATCGTTTTATTCGTATTTGAACATAGTTTCCAATCGAATAACTTTCGGTGACATGCATTGACATTTTGTTAGTTAAACCTATGGTTAAAATGTGACACTAAATATGGCTAGTAAGTAGTACAGTAGCAGTACTAGTATACGTCGGTCAAATTATTCATCATGACCTCACATTGAATTGGCGTGACAACACGCTGTGCGTGAGGTGACACAAGAATCCCGACCGCGTGTTCGGGTATTATGGACTTCAGATTTGGAGTACGACCACTTATCTGTCGAAATCTTTCATCATTCACTTAAAACAGTCGATTGATCATACATTGAGTACCAGATAACTGGAATTAACTAATGCAACTCGAAGAAGGATTGGCCGGTGCTACCGGCTGGCGTCAAGTTCGATCCCATGGATCAAGAGTTGATCGAGCACCTTGAGGCCAAAGTGAGTGCTAACAGCGCGAGATCTCACCCTCTGATTGATTTGTTCATACCAGCCATCGACAACGAGCACGGCATATGCTACACCCATCCTGAGTAACTCCCAGGTAAGACATCGATCGGCCGTTTACTTGCTCAAACATATTCCTTTATTTATAGCTCTATTTTTCTTTTGCACAGACCTAGTGAAGCAATTACAATTTGACAGTTAATAAAAAGTGAAACAAGTGACTGCAACATGCCAAAGATGTTATGAAAATGCCAACTATGTACACTAAAACCTACATTCGACAATACTGCAGGTATCACACTGAGTGGCCTAAGCAAGCATTTCTTTCAGTGCAATTTCAGGGCATTCAAAAGGGGCATGTGGACGAAGATACAGTCGGAGTGTGGCATGCACGCGATGTGGCACATGACCGGCAGATGTGCAGCAAAAAGGTTCTGGTGCTGCACACCAACAAGAACTTTGACCATTCCCACAAAAAAAAGAACTTCGACCAGCAGAGGACCAACTGGGTGATGCACCAATACCACCTCGGGTACCTGGAGCAAGAGAAGGAGCGGGAGCTAGTCCTCTGCAAGATTTTCTACCAAACGAACACTAGGGCCAGGACTAAAAAGATTATAAGTTAGTTTGGTATTGGTACTTATACTACCTTGTCATCCGCAAGTTGGTATTGCTGTTAACGATCTTTCGGTATGAACTTGGCATTTTCTTCCAACCATCATGCCGAGGGTCGATGTGGATATAAAGCTGAATCATTTGTTTTGAAACGAATTTTTAGGCATCTGATTTTTATTTGATGGGTAGCATAAGCACCTGCCGTTAGAATTCCGAGTTCTCCAAATTTTGCGAAACAAGTGCATGCACTTATTATCACGATGAAAAAACAATATACCTGTTGCATCCCAGTTATTAGTCTGTACTTGCAGAATTCTCTCGTTTATTGAGCAGGTATATTGTTTTTTCAGGTCGAGCAAGTTTCAATTGGGATGTAGACTGCCCAGGCTTGGTTTTGTTTTTAACAGGCCTAGCCCATGACGACAACAGGGCATAAAGATCCAGCATGTATCTACTGGCGTCTGGCCCACCAGCGTTAGTTATATTTTGTCTTACAACATCCGCAGGTAGTTTTTTTTACTGAATCAAACACACAACCCAGTTCTATTTTCCTCTTGAAACGCCATGTCCTACTTCCGTTTTCTAATCTCTACCTATAGTTTTAGTAGTTCATATACATGTATCATTATATTGAAAATACATAAAGTTCCATTTTGATATTTACATCCTTATTTTTGTTGTTGTTTTCCCTCCCAGCGCTGATTTTTTTACCACTGATTTTCCCTTAAACCAACTCAATTGTCCCAAGTCTTGTTTGCTTACAAAAACAAAATGATTTTTTTGGCAAATAAATAAGTTCCTAAAAAAATGTTTATCATTTCGGGATTACAACAGTTCAAACTGCATCGAAATATGCAAAATAAGATTGAACTTTTTGGCCGTGGTCCTGGGCAGAAAATGGGCTGTAATAAATTACTTAAGAATTAGCAAATGGGCTGCAAATTATTAAAAAAATAGCAAATTGGCTCTATATTGTCTGCCACAGATTTGGAGGCTGACTTGTGGGCCCACTAAGTTCATGCGTACACAAGGTTTCTCAAAAAAAAGAAACTTAGCCAACAGTCGACTCTACCAGCGTCAGACCGTTAGATGTCAATCTAACGACAATCATGCTTCTTCGGTCTCTGATCTTCCTGGTCCAGCCGCCCAAACCAGCGCCAACGGAACCGCCTGCTCCCGCCTCCCGTGGCCGGCTGTGCGCCGGGCAGCCACTATCGTGTCTTTCTCGGCTCTGTGTCGTTCCCTTCCTAGGCCTCGTCGTCGTCCACCGTCGCACACAAGGAAATGCATCCTTATTACACGCAAAATAATGATTCCTCCACCTGACATCTAGGACCCACCGGAAGGGCCTCTGTATTTCGCGAAAAAAAAACATTCCCCCCGCTGACAGGTCGGACCCACCAGCTATATCTTCGCACGCAAGGAAGTGCGTCCTTATTACGCACAAAAAATGAATACCCCCTGCTAGCTGGGACCAAGTGTAGTGGGAGGCTAACATGTGGGCCTACTAAGTTGACGGGGAGGGAGGGCTTTGTCAACTTAGTCAATATGAACGATTCTAGCTCTAGTGACTGTATGATGTCCATCCAACGGCCGTAGTGCTTCTTCAACCTCTGGTCTTCTTGATCCAGCCGCCCAAAGTAGCGACGGTCGTGCCGCCTGCTCCTTCCTCCTGTGGTCGGCTGTGTTGACGCGGAGGCCTCACCGCCCCCTACTACTCACACCGCTGGCCAGGCCCTGCGGCGATAGCAGCCTCACACCACAGCCGAACTAGTGAACCCTTGTACTCCTCTCCGCGTGGGCATCCACTTTCGCGTCTTCCCCGGCTCCATGTCGTTCCCTTCCTAGGCCTCGCCGTCGTCCACTGCCTTGGTGCTCTCGGCGCGGCATGGTCAATGTGGTCAACGAACGACTTCCATTAGAAGAGCACTGTATGTGGAGAGGCTGACAGCTGGGTCCATGGCCGCAGCAAGGAAGTGCCTCCTTATTACACGCAAAACAATTATTCCTCCACCTGACAGCAGAGACCCACCAGATGGGCCATCGTATTTCGCGAAAAAAAACTTTTTCTCCCCTGACTGCTGGGACCCACCAGCTACATCTTCGCACGCAAGGAAGCGCATCCATATTATGGGCAAAAAATGATTCGCCCTGCTGACTGGTGGGACCCACCAGCTATATCTTCGCATGCAAGAATGTGCCTGACAGTCGGGACCCACCTGGTCGAAGCGTACGTAGCGTTGTCATTCTGGTAGCGAATGTGTACATACATACGATCGGTCTGTCTACAGGCTGCAGCGATGAACCATGGCCGTGTAAGGAAGGGCATGTGTCATAGTAGAGGCATGCACGTGTCATAGTAGAGGCGCGAATGTAGCAGGTACACGTACGTACAGCGTCCAGGGTGCAAGAAGGTAAATATGGACACGTACGTACATACAGGCGGGGTCTCGAACGCCTACTCGCGCATACGTACGGCCAGAGCTCCTATACACGGCTGGGTCGAAACGGAGAAACTGTGTCGTCGTTGTCGCGTTCATGGGGAGGCAACGGAATGCGTCGTGTTCATCGGGAGGCAACAGAACGCGTGTTGTTCATCAGGAGCCAACTGGCTTGGACGGAACAGCCGATGGAAACGAGGCCTGGCGTACCACATAACGGAGGAAATGGCCTTGTGTTCGACCGGCCACGGTTGAAACGGGATCCTATTCATCAGGAGGGGTCTGGTGTACTGCAAAACGGAGGAAACGGACCTCCTACGGTGGAAACGGGGCCCTGTTGATTGAGAGCAGTGTGGCGTACCGCAAAATGGAGGAAACGAACTTGTGTTGGAGCGCTACGGTGGAAACGGGGGTCCTGTTCATCGGGAGGGGTGTGGCGTACCGCAAAACAGGACTCCACGGGATACTGTTAATCTCCACCGTCGACTGCCTCCACGGGCTACTGTTCATCCACCGTCGACTGCGTCCACGGGCTACTGTTCATCCACCGTCGACCTCCTCCAGCCTCCACCTGCAACTGTTCATCCACGGGCTCCTGTTCATCCAGCCTCCACCGCGCGCTCCTCCACCGGCTACTGTTCAACCAACCCTCTCCATGGGGTCCTGTTCAACCACCCCTCCAAGGGCTACTGCTCATCCAGCCCTCCATCGGCTACTGTTCAACCAGCCCTCCATAGGGTCCTATTCATCCAGCCCTCCACGGGGTCCTGTTCATCCACCGGCTCGATTGATCGGGGTCCTGTTCATCCAGTAGCAACGATCTCTACTACCACGGGTTCCTGTTCATCCAACCCCCCACCGGGAACTGTTCATCCAACCCCCCCCCCCCAACAATGGTCATTGTTCATTCAGAGGCAGCATCAATCGGCTTCAATTAGCAGCAGTAGCAAAGGAATCACTCGGGTTCAGTTAACAGCAAGGGATCAATCGATCGCTCGGGTTCAGTAACGCGTAGCCTGCAGTACAATCGCTCGGATTCAGTTATAGCCCAATGCCTCGCTCGGGTTCAGTTAGAGCGCAACACCTCACACACACGCGCGTACGTACGAGAGAAACGTGCGTTGCTCAGCCCCTGACCACCCACCGTAACCGGGAACTCCCCGATATTTTCCTCACCCTTGCTTCTACCACGGTTTTCTCCGTCATGGACGGCCCAGAGAATGTCATGCAGCTACGTCTCCGGCCTGCCCAGGACGAAAAAACCATTTTCTTTCATGATTTTTTGTCATAGAAGTAGGACCCCACCACATCTATGATGATACCGGGTTTTGTCACAATTATCATCATAAAAATGTCACAAGCATGACAGGAAAAAATTCGGTCGGCCCTAAATGTCACGGATGTGTCTTTTTTTGTAGTGTCATCACCGCCAACATGCCGTCGTGCTGATGAAACTCTCCCTCGGCCTCAACTGGATCAAGAGTACGAGGGACGTCACCGAGCTGAACATGTGCAGATCATGAAGGTGCTGTGCGTTCAATACTTGATCGGTTGGATCGCAAAGACGTTCGACTACATCAACCACATTTCTTAACGCTTCCACTTTCGGTCTGCGAGGGTACGTAGAAACACTCTCCCCTCTCGTTGCTATGCATCCCTAGATAGATCTTGCGTGATCGTAGGAAATTTTTGAAATCCTGCGTTCCCCAACACATACCAGCCTACTTGCCTACAACCAACGTAGAATTATCAACGGGTACGCCAGTCGGACCTGTTGACTGAAGAAAACCTACAGATAGCTACCATCAATGTCACTTAAGTAAATAGCCCAGATCTTACATGTGAATGTTGTTTTTGAAGCCTTATCTGTAGTTGAGACTATACAGCGAGAAGACACAAGTGCATGATACATTGGATACTACAAAGTAGGCATGTTTTTACAACTGACATAGCAGAATATCACCACAGTGGAAGCAAAGCACCCTATATCCATGAAAATAAATAGTATAAGACGTCAAGGAAGAAAATGAGACATTAACATTTGATGAAGATTCAACTTCATAGGAAGTAGGAGTGCTTATGAGGGGTGCTGCTATAAGGGGATGGAGGTAATCAGAAGAAATTTGCATGTGGTGAAATAACTACCTCACAGAACAGTTAATTGGTTTTAATGTAGGAAAAATCTACAGGCTGGTTAAGCTTTGATGTATTTGATGTATAAATATTAGCACTTCGCTCTGTGTAAAAATTTTCTTCCTAAGGTTATTCAATGGGCTAAGAGAATACTTGATGGACCAAGGCAAGTAGTGTTTGTAATGACGTGGTTTATGATAGTGCAAAATAAATTATAAAGAGAGTACATAGATTATTGCCATGAATTATTTTAAACTTGTAGATATTCCGGTTCGTATCATGACATCCACACAAACCTAACTATCCAGCTTACAATGCTTCACAAAAATAGATAAAAAATTATACGTTTTCTTATCAGAAAATGAAAAAAATACACCACCATATGTGTGGAGTGTGTTGTAGTGCTCCACAAAATATTTTTCATGACCCCTGAAAACTTTTAAGGATAGAGCGAATCACCCGAAACAATTTTCATGAAATTCCTTTTGTTGTGGTGGCAAATATAATGCTTAGAGCATCTCCAATAGATGATGTATATTTTGGGGATCCAAACCGGTGATGTAAAAAATTACATCACCAAAAAGTGCTTTTTACATCTTCGAAAAAGGCTTAACTCCAACAGATGGTCCAAAACGGAGATGTAAAAGAGCAACTCCAACAGATGGTCCAAAATGAAGATGTAAAATTCTAAAAACGACCAACTACTACTTCATCTCAACATACTTCAAACATCAAATTCAAACATAGTTCAAACATAGATGACATAAATTTAAACTAGCAGAACTACTCGTTGTACGAGGGCATCCAGTACGACTTTCGGAGTCATCCAGGAGCCCCCAGAACTCCTTGTCGTCCTCCGACGATAGTGGAGGATGGGGATCACCGTCGAGGGGTCGTCCTCGTTCTCCTTCTTCTTCTCCTTGGCATCACGCTTCCGGTAGAACTCCTGCTCGACCTGGGCATACTCAGGATGCTCCCGCGCAAACCGAGCCATCGCCGCCTCATCGCTCTCACCGGAGTGACGACAACCGCCGGTCTCTTCTTCTTCTTCTTCTTCTTCTTTGGCATCTCCTCCATCCGGATGCCCTGTAGCACGAGCTACTCCGCCACCGCCCATGTCTCGATTGTCGGGAAGTTGAGGTCCGTCTTCGGCCGTCTGACATGCCACACCGCCACGTCGTAGGCACGCGCAACCTCGTCGGCGATGGGATACGTGCCGAGCCACCAACGTCGCCCGGCATGGGAGAACTCCACTCCGAAGTTCCCGGAGGGCTTCATCCTCACGCCGAAGAAACCCGACTTGCCCTTCGACGTCTTCTTCAGCGCCATCGGGTGGCGACAGCGGCCGAAGCGAGTCGGGGCGGCAGCAGATGGAGAGAGGTCGGGGCGGCGGCCGAGCGGGGAGCGGGGTGGCGGCATGTAGTGCCGGCAAGGGCGGGCGGCGGTGGCGAGCGGTGCGGGCGGGGGCGGGCGGAGGCCGGAGCAGGGCGGAGGTGGGTGGGGCTAAGGCGGACGGGTACGGGGTGGGGCAGAGGCAATCGGGGTGGAGGCGAATGGGGCCGGGGCGGCGTGGTGCGTCGACGGCCCGATCCACCCGCACGACGGCGGGTGGCGGCCCGGGCGGGGTGGAATCGGCGGCAGGGGTAGGACGGGGCTGGATCTGTGCGGGGCGGCGTCCTGGAGCTGTGGCAGGGCGGCGGCGGGCAGGCGGGAGGAAGAAGGGGGGAAATGAACTGAAGGGCGGTTGGGCGTTCATGCGCGGCCGCGGTTTTTACATCTCCTGCCTCCGGGGATGTAAATTTGTAGCGCGAGGTGTTGTATTTTACATCTCGTGGAGGCGGAAATGTAAAAAAAATTGCATTTGGACCATCTGTTGGTTATTTTTACATATGGACCGTCTATTGAAGATGCTCTTAGTCCTGAAAATATTACACTGGAAAATATTATTTTGTGTATAAGCGAACACTTAAATAACTGATTGAGGGAATTTGAGAGGATGGAGAAGATGAGGACACAATAGGGAAATGGATGGAGAGAGAGAAAGAAGAGTGTTGGAGATGAGAGACAGAGTGAGAAAGAGGGTCTTTACATCAAAAAAGGTCGACAATGATGTATAAGCATAATTCGTATGAGGGTAAAGTATATATTATACACAACTGATGTTGACTATTGTTATATACAAAGAGCCCGTAGCAACGCACGGGCGTTCTACTAGTTTATACTAGAAGAACGCCTGTGCGTTGCAACAGGGCCACATTAACTTTAAGAGTTCAATATCAATTATGTTAATATTACATTTAATATTCTTATACATATCAAGTGACATTGGCGACCTTTTTTACCATCAAATTCTCACACACACACTCTCCCTCCCTCTTCCTCACTCTCTCTCCCTCTCTCTCTCTCTAACACACACACATATATCCATCTTATTGGGTACGGGACCATAATCCATAACCTCATAATCCATCTCATAAATTTGAAGTTAATATCTCTCAATCGTAAAAATCACATGCATCGGGTTGTTAATTGATTTTCGGATGCATCCACTATCAATCTCACGAAATGCAAGTTAATATCTTGCCAAAAGCAGGCGTTTCATAATGTTAGCAAATAAAGTTTTAAGAACACTGTATATACAACCACAAAATCATAAGAGAATGAACGTATACAATCTACAAGGTAATCTAGCAATTTAGAGGTTGGGTACTTACTTCAGTAATAAATCCGATACAAGGAAGTAACAAGGATTCTTCTAATGCATTAATAAACAAATGTTCTGCACTGAAGACAAGATAAACAATTCCCAAAGTGCATCAGAGCATCACAGAACATTACTGGCAAGATAAATGCACGACGATACACCCAACTCATTTAATTAATATAATTAAATTATAAGTAAATTAGTCACCAAACTGCTCGGATGAACCGGAACAGAGCCAGCATATATCATCCTAGACAAACGCGGTATCAACCATTTACCTTGGTACTTTAGGGACCGCGAGGAGGATGCATGTAGAAGCGCTTATTGCCTGCGAATCCATAGTCAGATAGAGAAATTGGAACCCATTCCCATCACCAACTGATAAAGAAAGCACGTAAGAAAATTGATATCGGGCCAACTTGTATCTTCGGTGATTGTCCCCCAGTATGGAGAATTTAGGAGGGTGGGTGCAGGGAGTGCCCTTGTGGATGATGGATGGAGGCGCGGAGGGATGTGGTCACCGTAAGGTCGAAAGCAGAGAGGGTCGGGCACGTTAGGTGGAGCCGGTGGTGCGCGACAACCGGAGGTGGCCCAATCGTGGGCGGCGAACTGACGATAGCCTCGGCCCATCTCTCGACGCATTGAAGATAGAGAGGGCGGTGCTGCCGGTGCTCGAGGCCGCCGCTCGGCACCATCTACATCGAGGGGAAAGAGAGGCGAGAAAGCGATAGGGTGATGCGGGGCTAGGGATTGCGGAGGAGGGTGGGGGTGTGCGATTTGAATGGATGGTTCTGCCCACCGTTTTCTTGTACTTGGCAGTGGAGGCGGCGGCGTCCAGCCATGCAGGCGAGGCATGGGTCGAGACAGGCACACGGCGAGGCGCAATAGCAGAGGTGGGGGCGATTTTTTTCTACTGAGATGCAGGGTGTGGGATTGATCGTTCATGTTCTCTTTTCCTTTTTAACGGGAGATGGATGCGTTTTTCACGAGCGGAGAGATGCGACCACGTACAGATTCCATAATAAATTAAATAGGTCCATAAAGGGATTTGTTTACAATGCGTTAAGATTTACGTGTTAGTTTTCTTAATAAAGAAATGCACTGATGTAGGGATCGACTGATTCGGGTAAGGAAAGATAGATTTGTGATCTTTTGTGTGTTAGGAAATTAGTGGTTTGCAAGGAAAGAGTGGAGAGAAAAAGAACCAATGCGACCACGTATAGATTCCATAATAAATTAATTAGGTCTATAATGGGATTTTTTTATAATGCGTTAAGATTTACGTGTTAGTTTTCGTAATAAAGAAATGCACTGATGTAGGGAGCGATTGATTCGGGTAAGGAAAGATAGATTTGTGATCTTTTGTATGTTAGGAAATTAGTGGTTTGCAAGGAAAGAGTCGAGAGAAAAAGAATCAATGCGACCACGTATAGAGTCCATAATAAATTAATTAGGTCCATAACGGGATTTGTTTACAATGCGTTAAGATTTGTGTGTTAGTTTTCTTAGTAAAGAAATGCGCTGATGTAGGGAGCGATTGATTCGGGTAAAAAAAGATAGATTCGTGATCTTTTGTATGTTAGGAAATTATTGGTTTGCAAGGAAAGAGTGAAGAGAAAAAGAACCAGTACGAGGGGGTGGTGGGAGGTGGGACGAATAAAAACCGGACGAAATTGGGAGGTGGGAGAGGGGCGAGTAAAAACCGACGAAAAAACCAACAAAATTGGGAGGTAGGAGGAAGGACGAAAATAAACCAGGGAAGATGGGAGGAGGACGAAAATAAACCGTACGAGGCTACCAACTGCTCCATTAGGAGTAGAGATTAACTAATCACACAGGATTACAAACTTGGGGGGGGGGGGTCTAAGATACAATCACAGCAAATCAACTATGAAGATATTGTGAATTTGTGATCCCTTGCTCAATCAGTTATGAACCCCCTCAGTATTAACAAGATTTTAAGAGGATTTTACAAGATTAATTTGCCCGATATTAACAATATTTTTAAATATATTAAGCACCGCGTTTCTCTATTCATTGCACAAACACATTTCTCTCATACACTGCACATGCATATATCACGCACACATTTCTCTCAGACATTGCACATGCACACGCATGTACAGATACACATACACATTGTGAAGAGTGATTTGCCATATTTTATCCATCAACCTTTGTGATGTCTTTTCCAAGACTGATTTGCAGCAATGCAAACTTTCAATTTACATAAAAAATCATCTTCAGGATCATTGTCTCCTGGACATTGGTCACCTCACCCTTATACTTTGCTCGTCGGGTGCAAGGTAGAGGGGAATGTGGTTCCATTAATGTCATGTGGCATGTCACACAAGTTTTTTATTAACACAGTACAGACACAAGTGCTCATATATGCGCGTATACATTCACCCTTATGAATGTACACACACACACACACCCCACCCCTATGAGCACTTCCAAGAGACTAAGCCAGCATCCATGGCAAATTCATTCATTTATGAGGAATCGAACCACTGAAAACAACACTTGGACCCTCTCCTAGGGTTCCTGCGCTGCCGACTCCCCCGCGCGGAGCCGCCACCGCGGCTGGAGCCCGCCTTCGCCGCGAGCTCTCCCCCGCTCCCCTACCCCTCCCCCCTCTCCTCCCTTCCCAGTACTCCCACGTCGCCTCCCCAACGAGGTGACCGGGGGCTTCCTCCCTGCTCCTCTCTAGCTCGCCGCCCTCACCCTGCCTCCTCCCGCCGCTGCCAGCGAGTGCGCCGGTCCTTGGCCACGGGCAGCTGGCGGCGACGGGCCTGGCTTTCCCCGCGCGCGGCACCACCCTGCTCGGACGGTGGTTGTTGGCAGAGGTGCCCCTCGGCCGGCTTCGGTGCGGCCCATTGGTGGAGGTGTCGCGGGCCCGGTGGCTCTTGACACAGCGGTGCGGCCGTTGGCCGTGGGGCGGCGTGGTGGCGCTGTGGCTGGCGGCGCCCGCCCAGCCTAGATCTGGGCCCATTTGGGCCCCATATGGGTTGGGGCGGGCCGGTGGCTTGGCGTTCAGCGGTGACGTTCCCAGGTGGTGGCGTGGTGGCGGCGGTCTCGGGCGGTGAGGACTCCGTTGGTCGGCGTGCTGCAGCATGGTGACAGGACTATCTGGGTCCAGTGGACCTGGCCGGGCCGTCGTGGCCCGGCAAGTCCTCGTCGTCGCGTCCGGTCGGCTCCGCTGCGGCGGTGGAGGCAGTCCCCTCCCTCCGGTCGAGTTGTGTTCGCTCCCGTGGCCGGTGTCTCCTATCCATCTGCAGGTCTCGTGTTGACAGCTCCAGTGAGGCGGTGAGGGTTGTCCGGTAATCATAGTGGCACAAGCTGGTGGGTGGCTGCGAGGGTGGTGTATTTCGAAATGCCTGGGGTGGTGGTGGTTGTGGGTCGGGAGAAACCCCTGTCGGCCTGTCCGGCACCGATGTGATGATGCCTGCGGGCGCCGTGGGACCATCCTGAGGGGCATCGGGCATACCCTTTCCCCACTATCCCTCGGGTACCGGGGGAAACCCTAGAACTTGTTCGGGCAACAGCGGCGGCATTGTCGCATTCCTTCTTGAAGGTGTTGCTTGGGGCGTGGTGGTTCGAGATGCTGGGAGCATGGTGTTACTTCTTCGGAGGGTGCAGCGGTTGCTGGTCTTCCTCTCTTCGTTGATCTACCGGTGTCGGCATTTATTTCTCTTTCTTCTTCTTCTTCTTGTTTTCTTTTGGGCTTATCTCTGTTGCGGCCCCAGCAAGCTGGATGTATCGGATGTTTGCTTTATAATATAAAGCGGGGGGGGGATCCTTTATTTCAATTCATTCATTATTCTGACATGGCAAATTCTACCGTTATTCTGGCATGGCAAAAACAGTTTACATCCATGGCAAATTTTGACTTTTTCGATCATTCATTCAATTTGTTGATTCTATAGACTATGGCACATTTACTTTACAAAACATGGCATTTACTATTAACAATAGATGGTGCACTTTTTGTTTTTGTGTTGCACATGATGGCATCATGTATTATAGGAAAAATACCACACTCTTCATATGACAGTTTTTTGTAAATTGTTTTTTTTACAATCTTGTGGAAAATTCATGTTATACATAATGGCAATTTTATGTGCTTTTTTCTATCTCCTAATGTGGTTTGTGTTTTTCAGACACTATTACTGTTATACATGATGGCAATTCGTGGCCCATTATTTTCTTTTCACTTTTTTCTGAAAGGCTGGTACGTTGTTGTTTGCACTAGAACCTGGGCCCTTTTTCTAGCCCATATTGGCATGAAGGGCTAAAGGGTGGTGTTCGGGCTGGGAGTCGTTTCCCATCGAACAAAAAAGAAGGTTCCTATGGTCATCACTCTTTGGTCGATCTGGTACGCTCGTCGGAAGGCTATATATGAATCAATCTTCCAAAGCCCACAACAAACTGTCAACTTTGTCAATAACTACATCAGCGATCTTGGCCTCATAGCTACACAGGAGCATCATCCAGCGCCTATATCAACCGCCCAAGAGAGGCCATTGCAGTGGCTTCGACCGCCGGCTGGCAGTGTCAAGATCAATGTAGATGGGGCGTTGGCACGTCGAAGTAGAGGAGGAGCAGTGGCAGTTCTATGTCGGGACCAGGACGGTGTCTACTTGGGTTCCTCGGCGATGGTTTATCACCACACGCGGGATCCTCTTCTTCTGGAGACATATGCTTGTCGGGAGGCACTAGCACTCGCCGACAACTTTGGGGAAGGAAACATCTATGTGGCTTCGGACTCCCAGGAGGTGATTATTGACATCAATAGGGGCACCGGAGGCCCAAATGCATCCATTGTGCATGAAATACTAAGTCACTGTAATAATTTTAGCTCTTGCTCTTTTGTTCATGAGCGTAGGAACTTCAACTTCGAGGCTAATAATCTCGTAAAATATGCTTGTAAGCTAGGTATAAGGCGTCATGTTTGGTTGGGTACACCTCATGACCCAACTTCTGTACCTATGACTGTTTCTTTGATTGAATAAATATTGCGAGATCCCTCAAAAAAAAGAAGGTTTGTTCGATCTCCCTTCCCAAGGGAACATTTTGTTCGGTCTCCTTGTCAGACCGAACGTTAGGTACTTATTATCAAGGTCCTATTAATTTTCATGTCAACAATTCCTAGCACGGATGGGGCAAGCATCCTCGCAAATAGCGAATCTCTCGAACTATCATGTCGTTTCCCAATCCACCAGATCCACCCGAGGATATTCGATGGTATTCCTCGGGTGAGCCTACCGATTTTAAAAAAGTTCAATCGTGTTTTTTCTCCCCTATGCCGCGGCTAGGGTTTTTCTCCTCTCTGGCGATCGCATCGCCAGCGAGTCCCCGCTTCGATCAAGTGCCCCTCGACTCACGTGGGGTGTGCGAGTACGCTGCCCGTGCCCTAGCCCCGGGTAGCGATGGAACCTGCAGCGGACGCCCAGTCAGGTACCAGCGGTGGTGGCGACACGCCGGGAGGCTGGATCTGGGTGATTTCCTAGAGCAACTCAATCTGGACGACGCAGACTTTGACGATCTGGTAATTGATGAGGATGATCCCGTGATCAACGAGAGTGTGAGATGGTTGGCCCTTGCTAGGGTTCATACAGAGAAAAGCTTCAGCCAGGCAGCCTTCTACAAGGATATGCGGGCGGCGTGGAACACTGCGCAACATGTAAGGTTTCGGCCAGTCGGCCCGAATCTGTTTGTTGTCCAAGCATCGTGCCTAGGAGATTGGGAGCGCATACTCGAGCAAGGCCCTTGGATGTTCAGAAACTGGATTGTGCTGATGTGCCCATACGATGGATTCACGAAGGCAGAAGAGGTCCCGATGGTGTTTATGCCAATTTGGCTGCAGATCCACAAACTCCCGGATGGATTCTGCAAGAGAAATATAGTAGAGTCGTTACTCAAGAACGCTGGGGAAATCATGGAGATGAGATTAAACGGAAATACATGTGGTGATTACGTCAGAAATAGGGTTCGCCATGATATTCGTGAGCCCCTCACAAAATACGTCAGTATTGTTAGGGGTCCAAAGCGGCAGGTGTTTTTGGTGCGCTATGAGAAGCTGGCTCGATTCGGCAGTGCATGTGGAATAGTTGGACACGACTTCAAGGAGTGCGGTACTGGTGTGCATGAGGAGAAAGAAAAGAAATTTGGAGCTTGGCTCTATGCAGATGGCATAAACAAGACACGTTCGGAGGATGTGTTTGGTTGAGGTAATGAACATAAATATACGGAGTATTCCCTGCAGAAACAGAAGACCGGGAAGGCTTGGGTGGATCCGGAAGTATAGGATACTGCGTCCAGCCCATTGAAGGAAGGTCATATGAATATGCAGGTGGATCCATCTATTAGGAAAAGACTAGCCATGGAGCTGGAAAATTCAGAGAAAGGTAATAAGAGCAACCCAAATTATGTGGGAGTGTTGGCTTTAACCCAAGGACTGGGCGAGGAGGGGGACGAGGACAAGTCTCCTGCAAGCAGCTCAAATAGTAAAAGAGCTCATGTTGGTTCTGTTGGAGTTTCTGGTGATAGATCGGCGGCCACCCTTGAGGAGGACCGCCGGGTACAATGAGTCTGTTAATGTGGAACTGTCGGGGGGAATGCTACCTCTTGAGCACTGCGTTGGTTTTCCCCGAAGAGAAAGGGATGATGCAGCAAAGTAGCGTAAGTATTTCCCTCAGTTTTTGAGAACCAAGGTATCAATCCAGTAGGAGGCTACGCGCGAGTCCCTCATACCTGCACAAAACAAATAAATCCTCGCAACCAACGCAAATAGGGGTTGTCAATCCCTATAAGGCCACTTACGAGAGTGAGATCTGATAGATATGATAAGATAATATTTTTGGTATTTTTATGATAAAGATGCAAAGTAAAATAAAGGCAAAGTAAATAACAAAGGAAATAACTAAGTAGTAGGCGATTAATATGATAAAGATAGACCCGGGGGCCATAGGTTTCACTAGTGGCTTCTCTCGAGAGAATAAGTATTCTACGATGGGTGAACAAATTACTATTGAGCAATTGACAGAATTGAGCATAGTTATGAGAATATCTAGGTATGATCATGTATATAGGCATCATGTCCGAGACAAGTAGACCGACTCCTGCCTGCATCTACTACTATTAGTCCACACATCGACCGCTATCCAGCATGCATCTAGAGTATTAAGTTCATAAGAATAGAGTAACGCTTTAAGCAAGATGACATGATGTAGAGGGATAAACTCATGCAATATGATGAAAACCCCATCTTTTTATCCTTGATGGCAACAATACAATGCGTGCCTTGCTGCCCTTACTGTCACCGGGAAAGGACACCGCAAGATTGAACCCAAAGCTAAGCACTTCTCCCAATGCAAGAAAGATCAATCTAGTAGGCCAAACCAAACTAATAATTCGAAGAGACTTGCAAAGATAACCAATCATACATAAAAGAATTCAGAGAAGATTCAAATATTGCTCATAGATAGACTTGATCATAAACCCACAATTCATCGTTCTCAACAAACATACCGCAAAAAGAAGATTACATCGAATAGTTCTCCACAAGAGAGGGGAGAACATTGTATTGAGATCCAAAAAGAGAGAAGAAGCCATCTAGCTACTAACTATGGACCCGTAGGTCTGAAGTAAACTACTCACACTTCATCGGAGGGGCTATGGTGTTGATGTAGAAGCCCTCCGTGATCGATGCCCCCTCCGGCGGAGCTCCGGAACAGGCCCCAAGATGGGATCTCGTGGATACAGAAAGTTGCGGCGATGAAATTAGGGTTTTGGCTCCATATCCAATCGTTTGGGGGTACGTAGGTATATATAGGAGGAAGGAGTACGTCAGTGGAGCAACAGGGGGCCCACGAGGGTGGAGGGCGCGCCTGGTGGGGGTGGGCGCGCCCCCTACCTCATGGCCTCTTCTCTTGTGCCTTGACATAGGGTCCAAATCTCCCTGGTCTTATTCATTGAGAAAATCACGTTCCCGAAGGTTTCATTCCGTTTGGACTCCGTTTGATATTCCTTTTCTTCGAAACCCTAAAACAGGCAAAAACAGCAATTCTGGGCTGGGCCTCCGGTTAATAGGTTAGTCCGAAAAATAATATAAAAGTGGATAATAAAGCCCAATAATGTCCAAAACAGTAGATAATATAGCATGGAGCAATCAAAAACTATAGATACGTTGGAGACGCATCAGGGAACCGCCGGACAGTTCGTGAGGTTTTGGCCCTCTCAAAAGCCAATTCCCCGGGGCTGATTTTCTTTCAGAAACACGTCAAGCCTCAAGTAAGATGGAGAGACTAAAGTGGAGACTACAAATGAAGGGTTTCGTGGGTGTATCTAGTGATGGCCGCAGTGGGGGCCTTGCTCTCTACTGGGATGAGAAGTTGCAGGTGACAGTTTTGGATATGTGTGCACGGTATATTGATGTGCAGATAGTGGATATTGCGAATGATAAATCCTGGAGGACTACCCTTGTGTATGGCGAACCACGAGTGGAAAACCGCCATCGCACGTGGACTTCCTTGACTACACTACGAGCGATTTCAGCAGAACCGTGGCTAGTGTGTGGTGACTTCAATGAAGCATTGTGGCAGCACGAACACTTCTCGTGTGTTCAACGAGCGGAAAGTTAGATGGTTTTGTTTAGGGACTGCCTTACGTCCTGCAAGCTTATGGATTTGGGTTTTTCTGGAATCTCGTTCACTTATGACAATGGTCAACAGGGTGATGGTAATGTGAAGGTCAGACTGGACAGAGCATGTGCCGACGAAGCATGGAGGGATCTGTTCCCTTTCACGCGAGTGAGGCACCTGGCATCGTCATGTTCAGACCATGCCCCGATTCTTGTTCAATATGCACAAGGTGAACCCTTGCGGACTAAAGCTTCGCCCAGGTATGAAATAATGTGGGAGCGACACCCCGTGTTGGGTGCCGTGGTGGCTGAGAGCTGGGGGAAAAGCAAGCCTGCGGGGAACCTAGGTGCAGTCTGAGACGCACTATAGGATATGATGAATAGGTTATGTGCGTGGAGTAAGCAAAAATTTGGGCATGTCACTTCTGAATTGGAGAACCTACGTCAGGAGCTTACAAACTTGCAGTTGCAGGATGCAGACAAGGCTGTTTTAAGGCAGAAAATGCAACAGATGGATGAGTTACTATATAGAGAGGAGACGCTTTGGTTACAGCGTTCGTGGATCACGTGGCTAAAAGAGGGCGAGAGAAATACAGCTTACCTCCATCAGAGAGCGGTGTGGCGTGCGCGGAGGAACTATATTCAGTGGCTGCGACGTACCGATGGCTATTGGTGTTCCATTCCGACTGATATGGAACGCATGGCTACGTCCTACTTTCAAGAAGTTTATACGAAAGATCCGACCTTGACACCAGAGATTGTACTGGATAGCATCATACCAAAAGTTACGCGAGAAATGAATGATACTTTATGCGCCCCGTTCTCGGAGGAGGAGGTGTCGAATGACATGTTTCAAATAGGGCCTTTGAAAGCACCCGGAACGGATGGACTACCTGCTAGGTTTTTCCAGCGTAACTGGGCTGTTTTGAAATCTGAAATTGTTGCGGCCGTCTTGGATTTTTTTCAGGCCGGGAGTGATGCCGGAGGGTGTTAATGCTACAGCGATTGATCTTATTACGAAAGTCCTTCATCCTAAGGAACTCAAGGATTTTCGGTCGATAAGTTTATGCAATGTGGTTTATAAAATAGTGTCTAAGTGCTTAGTGAATCGCATTCATCCTTTGCTTTCGGAGTTGATCTCTGAAAACCAAAGTGTGTTTGTTTCAGGCCGGCTTATATCGGATAATTCTATAATTGCTTTTGAGTGTATCCATCATATACAAAATCTGAAGCCAAACAGTGGAGCAACATGTGCATATAAATTGGACCCGTCGAAGGCTTATGATCGGGTTGATTGGGATTTTTTGGAGCAGGGACTAACCAAGTGGGGCTTCTTTGCTGAGTGGCTAACTTGGATTATGGCATGTGTTAAGTCAGTCACTCACTCAGTAAAATTCAATGGGAAACTCTTGGAGGTCTTTGCCCCGTCTAGGGGATTACGGCAAGGTGAACCTTTGTCCCCGTTCTTATTCCTCTTTGTTGCTGACGCGCTCTCCGCTCTTATCTCTAAATCAGTTGATGGAGGGGAATTGAGGGGAGTTTCTATATGCCGAGGGGCAACAGTGATTTCTCATCTGTTATTTGCGGAGGATACTATGTTGTTATTTGAAGCTTCAGGCCAGCAAGCAGGCACTGTTAAAGGTTTGTTGAACACTTATACTAATGCGACGGGTCAACATATTAACCTTGAAAAGTGTTTGATCCTGATTTCTGACAACTGCGATGCGGCGGTGGTGGTTGAAGTGAAGAGTATCCTAGATATCTCGCAACAAGTATTTGAACCCAAGTACTTGGTGATACGTCTCCATCGTATATATAATTTTTGATTGTTCCATGCCAATATTCTACAACTTTCATATACTTTTGGCAACTTTTTATACTATTTTTGGGACTAACATATTGATCCAGTGCCCAGTGCCAGTTCCTGTTTGTTGCATGTTTTTTGTTTCGCAGAATATCCATATCAAACGGAGTCCAAACGGGATAAAACTTGGCAGAGATTTTTTTGGAATATATATGATTTTTCGGAAGAAGAATCAATGCGAGACGGTGCCCGAGGTGCCCACGAGGCAGGGGGCGCGCCTGCCCCCCCCCCCCCCCCCCAGGCGTGCCCCTAACCCTCGTGGCCACCCCGTAAGGTGGTTGATGCCCTTCTTTTGCCGCAAGAAAGCTAAAATCTGGATAGAGATCGTGTCCAAAATTCAGCCCAATCGGAGTTACGGATCTCCGAGAATATAAGAAATGGTGAAAGGGTAGAATCTGAGAACGCAGAAACAGAGAGAGACAGAGAGACAGATCCAATCTCGGAGGGGCTCTCGCCCATCCCACGCCATGGAGGCCAAGGACCAGAGGGGAAACCCTTCTCCCATCTAGGGAGGAGGTCAAGGAAGAAAAAGAAGAAGGGGGGCCCTCTCCCCCTTGCTTCCGGTGGCGCCGGAGTGCCACCGGGGGCCATCATCATCACCGTCATCTTCACCAACAACTTCACCGCCTTCACCACCAACTCTCCCCCCTCTATGCAGCGGTGTAACCTCTCTCTTACCCGCTGTAATCTCTACTTAAACATGGTGCTCAACGCTATATATTATTTCCCTATGATGTATGGCTATCTGTGACACTCCAATTTTTTTTGGTTTTTAGCAAAAACCTTGCTGGTTTTTCTTTTGTTAAATGAGGCCATTTAAAATTATTCAGAAAAACCATCCTCTTAAGATTTTTCTTTTTTTTTGGCAAGGATTGTATTTTCTGTTTCCTTCTTCAAACTTTGGTGTTTGATCATTTAAAACTTCTTCTCTGTTGGTTCCCTTCTCAAATTATTTTGGGAGTTTAATCTTTTTTCTTTTAAAAAGAAAACTCTATGAGAATTGGGGATTTTCATATCTTGAAAACCACCCATGACTTTGTATTTTTGCCCATGTGGTAAAACCTCTCCAAAACCTCCCCTCCTCCTTGTAATCAACCTAAGTTCTCTGTCCCAACTAATCCAAACAAGTTTTGGATTTTATTCTAATTATTTCATCTCTCAAATCTTTTCTGACTTTATTTTGAGCCTGAGTCATTTACAAAGCAAGTACCCTATAGCATTTGGATTTGGACATCAAACCAACTCTCCTGGATAGTCCTTTGTACCCACAACCCAGAACCATCTTGATCCACTCATCTTCTTTACAAATATTTCAACTTCCACTCCCTGCAAGTTTGGACCAGATTTGCCAAATTTGGTGAAATTCATATCTACACTTCTCCAAAAATTTCACCAAAAATTAGGCAGCCTACTGGAGCAATGAGAAGCCACTCCACCAAAAACCAGCTCAAGGAAAAATCCCTACATGCCTAGATCATTCTGTCGAACACCTTGCATGCACTGTTTCTGTTCATCTTCAGTTAAGTTCAGAGTTTCAGTGTCGATCCTCGTCAGAAATTCAGTCACATGCTCACAGTGCCCTTGGCACGTTGCTCGCCGCCTGGCCTGCTTGTTCGGAGCTTCACACGCGCACTTGGCGCCTTCCTGGCGTCGGTGGCACCCTGGCCCGCCTGCGCCGGCGTGTCTTGCGGCGGCCGAACCACCGTAGCGGCCGACAGGGAGCAGAACGGCGGCTCAACGCCATTCGGCGCCGCCGAATCCTCCTGGTAGCTCCACGTGGCCATCTCGTTGCCAGTGCATGCATGCAGCACCGCTGCCGTGAGGCGGCACGCACAGAGCATGCTCTTTGCCGCCGACGGGCCCGCGCCGCCCCGTTCCGTCGAACTCCCCCTAAGCAACCAAATCCCGACGCGGTTAGCACCTAAACGGAACCAGGGAACGCCCACGACGACGCTCAACCTCAAAACCCTCCCGTGCAACCACGGCACCGCCGTAATCACCTCGCCGGACTTATCCGTTCGCGGCAACCGACTCGGGCCGGCTATATATAGCACCCCCGAGCCTGCTCTCGCCCCCGCACAACTCCACCATCTCACTAGACCCTGCCTGGCCACTGGAGGAGCCTCGAGGGGCCCTTCTTGCCCGACTCCGGCCGCCCCATTCCGCCTCGGCCTACACCTCGATTCGCTCCGGTGAGGCCGTCTCCGGCACCCCAACTTCGTCAGCAACCCTCTCGAGCAAACAAGAGTCTAACCCCCACTCCAATTTGATCTTCACAGCTCTCTCCGACGAGGTCCACAACCACCCGAATCGCCGTCCGCTGGAGCCAGCGTCGCCGCCGACGTGGTACTCACCGGCGACCACCACCACTTCCCACAGACGCGGAATGGCACCCTAAACACGGAGGTACTCTCCGATCTCCCTGCCTCGCCGTGGATCGCCGCCGGCGACCACCGCGGCTCTCGGGCGCCGACGAGCTTCGTCCCCCGTTTGAAAATTCAAACCTGACGGGTGGGACCCGCCCGTCAGCCTCTCAGTTCTTTTTAAACGAACCACTTTCTGAAGGCGTCTTCTGCCAAAGTACGTCACCCCTCTGGGCCGGCGTATTTTCAATCGAAGCGTTTTCTATTTTTATAAGCTAGCCCCTGGAAACTTTCTGTTTCATTATAGATGAGTCCCTGGACTAAAACCTTTATAACTTTTAAACAGAAAAGTATTTTTGATTGATTCCTTTTCTGTCCTCTTTAGAGTTTTGTCTAGTTTTTTATCAGATTTATTTGAAAAATATTTGGAATACTTTTGTGCACCTCTCGGTATTTACGTTAGCACGTGTGTTTTCTTTATACCGTAGATACCGAAGGAGGTGACGGAGCCGCGAACTTCACCGAGCTAGGCTCCGACTACTCTGAACCAGGCAAGCATGTTTGAAATTTTGATATGATGATTGTTTTGGCATGTTTGCATTAAGTAGTTTCATGGCATGTTGACGAGCATACCGACGAATGTCATGTTACATGCAACGTTGAAGCAAGTGAGTATCGAGAATCCATAAGTGGATGGATGTGAGTATGAATAGCCATGTGTTGGCATGAGGATGGGTAAGATGGTAGTGTTGTAGCATGCCAGTCTTATGCCAGACTATATGACTTCAGTGTCAAACCGTATCGGTCCAGTTCCTCCCATTTCCTTCCCTCTACTACCACATGTTTTCCACAAGGAATATGGCTTAGTAAGTTGCAAACCGCTTTCCTAGTACACACCAAAAGGAGAGGCCGTGATGATGGTTCCATGGCCCTGGATTAAAGCCAGTCATCCGGTCAGGGGGCATGGGTGTTTCCGGTGGGCACCCCTTAGAGCGTGCGTATATAAATTTGATCCCATGCTATTCGAGATTGTGATCTCCCCGTCTCAAAAGTTTTTCTTGGACGATGTCTAGGGTGAGTCCTGGCATCGAGAGGTAGGATGGGTGTGTACTGGTTAGCCATGTTTTCTTCTGAAATACCGTAAACGGAACTAGTCCTTCGTGACTACGGAAATCCGTTGGCTGTGGGAAAAATTTTGTACAAACTCTGCAGAGACATACATTCCTTCGAATCATCTATTCCATGTCCAAATTCGTATTATCTTGTCCTGACAGTGTCAGTTTGATGACAGAGACTCCGGCGAATCACAAGAGTGCTAAGTCCGGTTAAATGTTTAATTCTATGGATGGACTAACCCGTTTATTATCATGAGTTGAGTATTTATTATGAGCATTAATTCCTTGTGAATGAAAGCCCTTTCTGTGATGTCGCTCAGACGTCCGACTGTGGCATTGTTTTTATTTACTTTCAATAAAAGCCCTTTCTGCGATGTTGCTCAGACGTCCGACTGTGGCATTGTTTTCATTTTACTTTCAATAAAAGCCCTTTCTGCGATGTCGCTCAGACGTCCGACTGTGGCATTGTTTTTATTTTACTTTCAATAAAAGCCCTTTCTGCGATGTCGCTCAGACGTCCGACTGCGGCATTTCTTTTTAAGCCCTTTATGTGGTGTCGCTAAGACGCCCGACTGCGGCATTTCTTTTTAAGCCCTTTATGTGGTGTCGCTAAGACGCCCGACTGCGGCATTTCTCTTTAAGCCCTTTATGTGGTGTCGCTAAGACGCCCGACTGCGGCATTTCTTTTTAAGCCCTTTATGTGGTGTCGCTAAGACGCCCGACTGTGGCATTTCTTTTTAGCCCTTTATGTGGTGTCGCTTAGACGCCCGACTATGGCATGATATTTATTTATTTGTTCACCCTTCGAGGCATCGCTTCAGACACCCGATCGGTTTTCCATTTATTATTGTTGGGATTTCAGGCGGACTACCGCCGATTCCCTTGTTACTTACCTTGCTTGCTAAATTTTGAATGTGCATTGGTAAATTAATCATGACGCATTCATGCATGCATTTGTTATATCTTACGTCCGAACTGTCTTGCGAGTACTTTCAAAGTACTCACTGGCTTGTTGATTTGGCCAGATGCTGACGGAGGTGATCTCATGGATGAAGAGTTCGATAGCGAGTCCGACGCCTAGAGGAATCCCAGTCAGTCTCGTGCGACCCTGGATTTGGTCACTGTATTATATCCGCTTCCGCCATCCGAATAAAATTCATCGAGCCTCACCTCGACGCTCGATGAGATGCCAGTTTGAGAGTCATGTTATCGCACTCCCCACTATGTTATTCCACCATCACTTTATCCTCGAGTCAGTAGTATGCCACCCCACCATTGTGTTATATCCGCCATTATGTATAATTATTGGCGTGCTTGTAATAATTTGTTGAGAACCCTTAGCTCAACCCTGTAATATATTTGTTTTTCTTTGCTACTGTCTTATTGTATCAAGAATTTGTCTACCAGTGAGGATGGATTTCTCTCATACTGGACTTAAGAGATTGGTTTCTCAATAAATATTTTTGTTGGAAAAACCGGTCGTGACAAGCTTGGTACCAGAGCCAGGCTGACTGTAGGAAGCCACTAGGTGCGATCGCTAATCGGTTATTAGCATGATAGAGCTAATTTATATTTTTGCAATTGTAGTCATTTTCTGACTGTCAGCATAAATTTATGATCTGACCATTCAGAATTTTTACCTACTTTTGTAGATGGCCGACAACGGCTGCGAGTCTCAGACCTTCGCCAACGTGCCCGATGGGTTTGTCAAGCTTCTCTCCTTCATCGTTCAGGTCGCGATGGGGCCATCTGTGCGCCCAGTCTTCACACTCTGTCAGCACAGAGTCAACAGCAGTCTGACCATGCACCAGGCCTCGGTGCAGTTCAAGGGAGGGCGTCGTGAGTTACGCCGCTTCCGGTTCTTGGGAAGAGCCATGCCTACGGAGAGGCATGCTATGCAGATGGCAGCCCGCGAGGCGATAGCTCATCTCAGGGATGTTCTTCCCGTGATGAAGGCTCGTCGTTACCGCTATCTTCCATGCCATGTGCCTTACACCTGTCACTACACATTCTCCTGCCCCAGAGGAGAACGAGACAAGGCTTTTGAGATGCTTATTGAGTATCTCCGGGCCCTGGAGGCAGCCTTCGACAACCTGGTGGACGACTTCGTGGCCGCCCGCATGGACTCAGTCCATGGCTGTGCCGCCAACAGGAGGGAGCTCCTGCCCACCGCACCGCCACTGACTTTTGTCTCGTCATCAGCATCTTATGCACCTACTCGTCGCCTGCCTTCTACCGAAGAGTTCAACCAAGTCATTGCGCCCACTCCAGCGCACACTGCACCACCCTTCGCGCCAACTCCTGTTCGTGTTGTTCCGCCACTGGCACCCGCTCCATCTACTCGGCGCAGCACTACTCGTATGGAGCCTATTGGTGAGGAGGAGGTCGAGTCCCCAGCCTCTCTGCGCCTCACCCTTGGCAGGTCCAAGGAGATCGTCAACATCTCCGACTGAGTACGCTTAGCCGTCATGCGATGTACCGCTTTGTAAGATATGTTTATGTGTACATAGACTGTGAGAAGTAACTTGGTTGCGCATCATGTAGGAACTGGAGGAGTGCACTAGCCTAAATAACATGTCAGGATTATGTACGCATATCCTGAGTGATGTATTCTATAATTATCTCCCGCGTGTAAGATACGTAATGAGCAGTCCTTCTCCGTGCGCAAATCGATTTGTTTTCCTTAAGTAATCTTGGCTATTTAATTTATTGGCCAGCCTTGTGTATTTATGGAATCATTTTTGCGACCATTTTGTCGCTTTTCTTATGAGTTTTACAAAAATATATCCCCAGAGTGAAAAAAAAATGTCTCGTCCTTGGACTCGCTCCATGCCTACTCCGCTAGAGGAAAATTATGACACTCAGCCAAGCAACAATTTCACACAAGGGCAGCCGAGTCAACAGGACAGTGGAACGGCACTTTCCCAAATGTGCCGCCTTTATGAACAGAGTCAGCAACAACACCGGGAAATGATGAACCAAGTCATCAACATGGGAAATCACCATGGGCAGTATCAGCAGCATTCTAAGTTATCTGAGCTACAGAAGACACGTCCCCAAACATTCTCTCACACTGACAAACCTCTTGAGGCCGAAGACTGGCTTCGAGATATGGAAAGGAAATTAATTATTGCGAGATGTTCAGACCCCGAAAAAGTATTGTATGCTCCGCACTATCTCACAGGAGCAGCCGCATCGTGGTGGGAGAATTTCCTACACATGCACCCCAATGAAAATGATATAACCTGGGATGATTTCAAGGAAGGTTTCCATGGTGCACACATTCCTAAGAGTATTATGAAAATCAAGAAGAGAGAGTTCGATGACCTCAAACAAAGGAGCATGACAGTGTCAGATTATAACGGTCAGTTTACTCTATTGTCTCGCTACGCTAATGAGGAGCGTATGACTGAAAGTAAGAAGATGGAGAAATTCCTTGATGGTCTGGCACCCGCGCTTAAATGCCAACTGGTCGTGCACACTTTTCCAGATTTTAAAACGCTGGTGGACAAAGCGATTACTCTGGAAAATGAGAGACGCAGCCTGGAAGATATCCGCAAGCGAAAAAGGGACCAGACTAACCATGCTCGCAATCACCGAAGCAAGACAGATTTTCAAAAGGGTGGGACGCACAAATCCTCATCCAACGTCTCACGCCCAATCAAGAATTTTCATGCAAGGGACAAGGAGTTCACATATCGCCCCGGCGTTACTTGTTACGCCTGTGGAGAGGAAGGACACTATGCCAAGCAGTGTCCCAAGCCTAGAAACTCAACCCCAAAGCCGAACAACGGCGGCAATAATTCAGCGCCCAAGCGAAACAATTTCAATCCCAACAACAACCCCAGGAAGGGTCATCTGAACCACGTAACCAAAGAAGAGGCACAAAATGCTCCGGATATCGTACTCGGTATGTTTCCTATCAACACAATACCTGCAATGGTTTTGTTTGATTCTGGAGCTTCTCACTCTTTCATTTCGAAAAGTTTTGCTTTGCAAAATAATTTTTCGATGCTTCCTTTGGAGAAATCCATGATCATCACGTCCCCTGGGATTCAGCAAGTTACTCAGAATTACTGTCAGGATGTGGTTATTGAGTTCGAAGGATTGGAGTTCCATGCAAATCTTATAGTGTTGGAAAATAAAGGACTGGATGTCATCCTAGGGATGGACTGGCTAACCACCAACAAAGGTTTTATTGACTGTTTCAACCGGACCGTGATTCTCACACACCACCACGGGAAGACAATAAGAGTACCAGCCAAGGAGAGGAAAATACCCCGGCAACCGAGATTGAATAAGGTGGACGTTTCTGAGCTAAACAAGGTTCCAGTAGTATGTGAATTTCCAGACGTTTTCCCTGAAGAGCTACCAGGCATGCCACCAGACCGAGAGATAGAATTCAGCATTGAGCTAGCACCAGGAACCACCCCCATATACAAGAAACCATACAGAATGGCACCATCCGAGTTGGTTGAGTTGAAGAAACAAATAAAGGAATTGCTGGACAAAGGATACATTCGAGCCAGCTCCTCACCTTGGGGGTCACCAATTTTATTTGCCAAAAAGAAGGATGGAACACTGAGATTGTGCATAGACTACCGAGCACTTAACATGGTCACAGTCAAGAACAAATACCCAGTGCCAAGGATAAACGATTTGTTTGATCAACTCGCTCAGGCCAAGGTATTCTCAAAAATTGACTTCAGGTCAGGATACCATCAATTAAAGGTGCGAACAGAAGATATCCCCAAAACAGCTTTCACCTCCAGATATGGACTGTATGAGTTCACAGTAATGCCATTTGGATTAACAAACGCCCCCGCATATTTTGTTCACCTCATGAACAAAGTATTTATGAAGTTTATGGACAAGTTCGTTGTGGTATTCATCGACGATATTCTGGTATACTCCAAGACACCAGAAGAGCACGCGGAACATCTCAGGATTGTGCTAGGAGAACTCAGGAAACACAAATTGTATGCCAAGTTCAGCAAGTGCGAATTTTGGCTAAGACAAGTAGGCTTTCTAGGCCACGTACTGACCCAAGACGGTATCGCCGTGGACCCAGAGAAAGTCAAGGCCGTGCTTGACTGGAAGTCACCAGCCAGCGTAACAGACATACGGAGTTTCTTGGGAATGGCAGGATATTACTGCAGATTTATTGAAGGATTCTCCACCATAGCGAAGCCCATGACGCAGTTACTCAAGAAAGACAAGAAGTTTGAATGGACAGAAGCCTGCGAGAAAAGTTTCCAAGAGCTAAAGCGGAAATTAACAACGGCACCAGTATTAATTGTGCCAGACATACACAAAAATTTTGAAGTATATTGTGACGCGTCCAGAAAGGGTCTTGGATGCGTATTGATGCAAGAAGGCAAGGTTGTCGCATATGCTTCAAGGCAACTTCGCAAGCATGAGGAAAATTATCCCACTCATGACTTAGAAATGGCAGCAGTCATTCATGCACTCAAGGAATGGAGGCATTTCTTACTTGGGAATCGATGTGAAATATACACGGACCATAAAAGTCTCAAATATATTTTCACACAGCCAGAACTAAATTTACGACAACGACGCTGGTTGGAATTGGTAAAGGATTATGATGTTGGTATCCATTACCATCCAGTAAAAGCAAATGTCGTGGCCGATGCCCTTAGTCGGAACCCCAGCTCCGACGAAAACATTCTGCAAAGCTTGAGACCCAAGTTCCAACTAGAGTTTGCCAAACTCAACTTGTTAATGGTAGCAGAAGGCACCATAACAAACTTGGAAATACAGCCCGGCCTTATGGATAAAATTAAAGGAGCTCAGCCTGGTCACCCCAGCATCGAAGGCATCAAAATAAAGGTGAGTATGGGCAAGGCCTCAGAATTCGTCATAGACGATGGAGGGATATTATGGTATGGAGAAAGACTCTGCGTGCCAAACATAAAAGACCTCAAACAGCAAATTTTAGCTGAAGCCCACACCGCTCCATACTCGATCCACCCTAGAGGAACCAAAATGTATAAAGATATCCAGGAAAGATTTTGGTGGCACGGTATGAAGAGGGACATAGCCACTTTCATTGCATGTTGCGACTCTTGCCAACGCATAAAAGCTGAGCATCAGAGACCAGCCGGATTACTGCAACCAAACAAACTACCTAAGTGGAAATGGGATGAAATAGGGATGGATTTCATTGTCAGACTACCTCGGTCACGACAGGGAAATGATGCCATATGGGTCATCACCGACAGATTAACCAAGGTGGCACACTTTATTCCAGTAAAGACAACCCACACCACTCAGAAGCTTGCCAGGATTTACCTCTCCCGCATAGTCTGTCTCCACGGTGTCCCGAAGACTATAACATCTGACAGAGGCACTCAGTTCGTCTCGAGATTTTGGGATCATTTACAACAGGCTCTAGGAACTCAACTAGCCTTCAGTACAGCATACCACCCCCAGACAGATGGACAAACAGAACGCGTAAACCAGATTTTAGAGGACATGCTGAGAGCATGTGTCCTCACATATGGAACCAGTTGGGAAGAAAGCCTGCCATATGCCGAGTTCGCGTACAACAACAGTTACCAGGCCAGCCTGCAAATGGCACCATGTGAGGCTTTGTATGGGCGAAGATGTCGTACCCCGTTAAATTGGTCAGAGACCGGAGACAGCCGCATCTTCGGCCCAGACATGCTCAGACAAGCCGAGGAAAAAGTCAAGCTAATCAGAGACCAACTCAAGACCGCTCAAAGTCGACAGAAGAGTTACTACGATCAGAAACATCGTGGGGTCAGTTTCGAACCCGGCGAATTCGTGTACCTAAGAGTATCTCCTATGAGGGGATTACAACGATTCAAGATAAAAGGAAAGCTAGCGCCAAGATTCATCGGACCATTCTGTATAGTGGCCCGAAAAGGCACGGTAGCATACCAGCTAGACTTACCTGAGGAACTGTCAGATATCCACAACGTGTTCCACGTTTCGGAGTTAAGAAAGTGCGTAAGCAACCCAGAGAAACAAGTATCCCATGAAAACATTGATGTGCAGCCAGACCTCACTTATCGGGAACGTCCAGTACAAATATTAGAGGAGTCTGAAAGGAGGATCCGACAAAAAACCATCAAGTTTTTCAGAGTTCAGTGGAGCAATCACACCGATGGTGAAGCAACATGGGAAAGAGAGGATTTTCTTCGAGCAGAGCATCCGCACTTATTTATGGAACAGCCGAAATCTCGGGGACGAGATTTTTCCTAAGGGGGTAGGTGTTGTGACACTCCAAATTTATTTTTTTTGGTTTTTAGCAAAAACCTTGCTGGTTTTTCTTTTGTTAAATGAGGCCATTTAAAATTATTCAGAAAAACCATCCTCTTAAGATTTTTCTTTTTTTTGGCAAGGATTGTATTTTCTGTTTCCTTCTTCAAATTTTGGTGTTTGATCATTTAAAACTTCTTCTCTGTTGGTTCCCTTTTCAAATTATTTTGGGAGTTTAATCTTTTTTCTTTTAAAAAGAAAACTCTATGAGAATTGGGGATTTTCATATCTTGAAAACCACCCATGACTTTGTATTTTTGCCCATGTGGTAAAACCCCTCCAAAACCTCCCCTCCTCCTTGTAATCAACCTAAGTTCTCTGTCCCAACTAATCCAAACAAGTTTTGGATTTTATTCTAATTATTTCATCTCTCAAATCTTTTCTGACTTTATTTTGGGCGTGAGTCATTTACAAAGCAAGTACCCTATAGCATTTGGATTTGGACATCAAACCAACTCTCCTGGATAGTCCTTTGTACCCACAACCCAGAACCATCTTGATCCACTCATCTTCTTTACAAATATTTCAACTTCCACTCCCTGCAAGTTTGGACTAGATTTGCCAAATTTGGTGAAATTCATATCTACACTTCTCCAAAAATTTCACCAAAAATCAGGCAGCCTACTGGAGCAATGAGAAGCCACTCCACCAAAAACCAGCTCAAGGAAAAATCCCTACATGCCTAGATCATTCTGTCAAACACCTTGCATGCACTGTTTCTGTTCATCTTCAGTTAAGTTCAGAGTTTCAGTGTCAATCCTTGTCAGAAATTCAGTCACATGCTCACAGTGCCCTTGGCACGTTGCTCGCCGCCTGGCCTGCTTGTCCGGAGCTTCACACGCGCACTTGGCGCCTTCCTGGCGTCGGTGGCGCCCTGGCCCGCCTGGACCGGCGTGTCTTGCGGCGGCCGAACCACCGTAGCGGCCGACAGGGAGCAGAACGGCGGCTCAACGCCGTTCGGCGCCGCCCAATCCTCCTGGTAGCTCCACGTGGCCATCTCGTTGCCAGCGCACGCATGCAGCACCGCTGCCGTGGTGTGGCACGCATAGAGCGTGCTCTCTGCCGCCGAAGGGCCCGCGCCGCCCCGTTCCGTCGAACTCCCCCTAAGCAACCAAATCCCGACGCCGTTAGCACCTGAACGGAACCAGGGAACGCCCACGACGATGCTCAACCTCAAAACCCTCCCGTGCAACCACGGCACTGCCGTAATCACCTCGCCGGACTTATCCGTTCACGGCAACCGACTCGGGCCGGCAATATATAGCACCCCCAAGCCTGCTCTCGCCCCCGCACAACTCCACCATCTCACTAGACCCTCCCTGGCCACTGGAGGAGCCTCGAGGGGCCCTTCTTGCCCGACTCCGGCCGCCCCATTCCGCCTCAGCCTACACCTCGATTCGCTCTGGTGAGGCCGTCTCGAGCAAACAAGAGTCTAACCCCCACTCCAATTTGATCTTCACAGCTCTCTCCGACGAGGTCCACAACCACCCGAATCGCCGTCCGCCGGAGCTAGCGTCGTCGCCGACGTGGTACTCGCCGGCGACCACCACCACCTCCCACAGACGCGGAATGGCGCCCTGAACACGGAGGTACTCTCGGATCTCCCTGCCTCACCGTGGATCGCCGCCGGCGACCACCGCGGCTCTCGGGCGCCGACGAGCTTCGTCCCCCGTTTGAAAATTCAAACCTAACGGGTGGGACCCGCCCGTCAGCCTCTCAGTTCTTTTTAAACGAACCGTTTTTTGAAGGCGTCTTCTGCCAAAGTACGTCACCCCTCTGGGCTGGCGTATTTTCAATCGAAGCATTTTCTGTTTTTATAAGCTAGCCCCTGGAAACTTTCTGTTTCATTACAGATGAGTCCCTGGACTAAAACCTTTATAACTTTTAAACAGAACAGTATTTTTGATTGATTACTTTTCTGTCCTCTTTAGAATTTTGTCTAGTTTTTATCAGATTTATTTGAAAAATATTTGGAATACTTTTGTGCACCTCTCGGTATTTACGTTAGCACGTGTGATTTCTTTATACCGTAGATACCGAAGGAGGTGACGGAGCCGCGAACTTCACCGAGCTAGGCTCCGACTACTCTGAACCAGGCAAGCATGTTTGAACTTTTGATATGATGATTGTTTTGGCATGTTTGCATTAAGTAGTTTCATGGCATGTTGACGAGCATACCGACGAATGTCATGTTACATGCAACGTTGAAGCAAGTGAGTATCGAGAATCCATAAGTGGATGGATGTGAGTATGAATTGCCATGTGTTGGCATGAGGATGGGTAAGATGGTAGTGTCGTAGCATGCCAGTCTTATGCCAGACTATATGACTTCAGTGTAAAACCGTATCGGTCCAGTTCCTCCCATTTCCTTCCCTGTATTACCACATGTTTTCCGCAAGGAATATGGCTTAGTAAGTTGCAAACCCCTTTCCTGGTACACACCAAAAGGAGAGGCCGTGATGATGGTTCCATGGCCCTGGATTAAAGCCAGTCATCCGGTCAGGGGGCATGGGTGTTTCCGGTTGGGACCGAGAGGGGGGCACCCCTTAGAGCGCGTGTATATAAATTTGATCCCATGCTATTCGAGATTGTGATCTCCTCGTCTCAAAAGTTTTTCTTGGACGATGTCTAGGTTGAGTCCTAGCATCGAGAGGTAGGATGGGTGTGTACTGGTTAGCCGTGTTTTCTTCCGAAATACCGTAAACGGAACTAGTCCTTCGTGACTACGGAAATCCGTTGGCTATGGGAAAATTTTTGTACAAACTCTGCAGAGTCATACATTCCTTTGAATCATCTGTTCCATGTCCAAATTCGTATTATCTTGTCCTGACAGTGTCAGTTTGATGGCAGAGACTCCGGCGAATCACAAGAGTGCTAAGTCCGGTTAAATGTTTAATTCTATGGATGGACTAACCCGTTTATTATCATGAGTTGAGTATTTATTATGAGCATTAATTCCTTGTGAATGAAAGCCCTTTCTGTGATGTCGCTCAGACGTCCGACTCTGGCATTGTTTTTATTTACTTTCAATAAAAGGCCTTTCTGCGATGTTGCTCAGACGTCCGACTGTGGCATTGTGTTTATTTTACTTTCAATAAAAGCCCTTTCTGCGATGTCGCTCAGACGTCCGACTATGGCATTGTTTTTATTTTACTTTCAATAAAAGCCCTTTCTGCGATGTCGCTCAGACGTCCGACTGCGGCATTTCTTTTTAAGCCCTTTATATGGTGTCGCTAAGACGCCCGACTGCGGCATTTCTTTTTAAGCCCTTTATGTGGTGTCGCTAAGACGCCCGACTGCGGCATTTCTCTTTAAGCCCTTTATGTGGTGTCGCTAAGACGCCCGACTGCGGCATTTCTTTTTAAGCCCTTTATGTGGTGTCGCTAAGACGCCCGACTGCGGCATTTCTTTTTAGCCCTTTATGTGGTGTCGCTTAGACACCCGACTGTGGCATGATCTTTATTTATTTGTTCACCCTTCGAGGCGTCGCTTTAGACACCCGATCAGTTTTCCATTTATTATTGTTGGGATTTCAGGCGGACTACCGCCGATTCCCTTATTACTTACCTTGCTTGCTAAATTTTGAATGTGCATTGGTAAATTAATCATGACGCATTCATGCATGCATTTGTTATATCTTACGTCCGAACTGTCTTGCGAGTACTTTCAAAGTACTCACTAGCTTGTTGATTTGGCCAGATGCTGACGAAGGTGATCTCATGGATGAAGAGTTCGATAGCGATTCCGACGCCTAGAGGAATCCCAGTCAGTCTCGTGCGACCCTGGATTTGGTCACTGTATTATATCCGCTTCCGCCATCCGAATAAAATCCATCGAGCCTCACCTCGACACTCGATGAGATGCCAGTTTGAGAGTCATGTTATCGCACTCCCCATTGTGTTATTCCACCATCACTTTATCCTCGAGTCAGTAGTATGCGACCCCACCATTGTGTTATATCCGCCATTATGTATAATTATTGGCATGCTTGTAATAATTTGTCGAGCACCTTAGCTCAACCCTGTAATATATTTGTTTTTCTTTGCTACTGGCTTATTGTATCAAGAATTTGTCTACCAGTGAGGATGGATTTCTCTCATACTGGACTTAAGAGATTGGTTTCTCAATAAATATTTTTGTTGGAAAAACCGGTCGTGACACTATCCTATGATGTTTGAGTAGATCCGTTTTGTCCTAATGGCTATTTGATGATCAAGATTGGTTTGAGTTGCATGTTTTATTATTGGTGATGTCCTATGGTGCTCTCCGTGTCGTGCAAGCGTGAGGGATTCCCTCTATAGGGTTTGCAATATGTTCATTATTTGCTTATGGTGGGTGGCGTGAGTGACAGAAGCACAGACCCGAGTAAGTAGGTTGTTTGCGTATGGGATAAAGGGGACTTGATGCTTTAATGCTATGGTTGGGTTTTACCTTAATGAATCTTTAGTAGTTGCGGATGCTTGCTAGAGTCCCAATCATAAGTGCATATGATCCAAGTAGAGAAAGTATGTTGGCTTATGCCTCTCCCTCATATAAAATTGCAATAATGATTACCGGTCTAGTTATCGATTGCCTAGGGACAAATAACTTTCTCTTGACAACAAGCTCTCTACTAAAACTAATTTAGTTGTGTCTTTACCTAAACAGCCCCTACTTTTTATTTACGTAATCTTTATTATCTTGCAAACCTATCCAAAAACACCTACAAAGTACTTCTAGTTTCATACTTGTTTTAGGTAAAGCGAACATCAAGCATGCGTAGAGTTGTATCGGTGGTCGATAGAACTTGAGGGAATATCTGTTCTACCTTTAGCTCCTCGTTGGGTTCGACACTCTTACTTATCGAAAACTGTTGCGATCCCCTATACTTGTGGGTTATCAAAACCTTTTTCTGGCGTCGTTGTCGGGGAGCAATAACGTGGGGTGAATATTCTCGTGTGTGCTTGTTTTCTTTATCACTAAGTAATTTTTATTTTCTGTTCTTAGTTGTTCTCTATCTTTAGTTATGGATATGGAACACGAATTACCAAAAAAATTAGGTGTACTTTCTGCTCATGGAGATGGGGAACCTCCTAAAACCCTCGATGCTAGTTATGTGAAAGATATTATGTATTACTTTAATAATCCTGAGAAAACCCCATTTAATTATGTAATGGGAGTAACGTTGGATCAACGTGAATACTTTAGGGATTATTGCTTGACACAAAAAGGGAAACTATTATCGGATCAAATTCATATATTGAAGTGGTATGCTTGGCAATTATGCGTGAGTTATGATTATACTTGTTGCTCTAGGATGAAGGCTCCACACCTTCATTTTCATGCAAATTCAATGATAATAAAACCTTAGCTTCTTATGCTAATGGTATATATGATTACTATGATATGGAACAAATAGAAGAATTTGTTGCTTTTATGGGTGCTTATGAAATTGAATCTATGTGTAAAGAGTTTGAAGATTTTGATGATGTTGTTTATAGATCTGAAAATTTAGCTATCCTCAAATATTGCTATGAGAATTATGAATACAATTCCTAAATTAATGCACTTATTGAGAAAGTCTCCGATGTCCAAGAAGAGACTAATATTTTGCAGGAGTCTATGGAAGAAGAAATTGATGAAACTGTGAGCTCATTGGATGAAAAAGATGAGGAAGAGAGCGAAGAACAAAAGGAGGAAGAGCGGATTGATCACCCGTTCCCACCTTCTAATGAGAGTAACTCTTCAACTCATACATTGTTTAATTCCCCTTCGTGCTTACCGAAGGATGATTGCTATGATGACTGTTATGATCCCTTGGATTCTTTTGAAATATCCCTTTTTGATGATGCTTGTGGCCAAGATGCCAATATGAATTATGCTTATGGAGATGAACTTGCTATAGTTCCTTATGTTAAACATGAAATTGTTGCTATTGCACCCACGCATGATAGTCCTATTATATTTTTGAATTCTCCAAACTACACTATATCGGGGAAGTTTGTGCTTATTAAGGATTATATTGATGAGTTGCCTTATACCGTTGCACATGATGATTTTGATGAATATAATATGCATGTGCTTGCTGCTCCTACTTGCAATTATTATGAGAGAGGAACTATATCTCCACCTCTCTATGTTTCCAATATGATAAAATTGCAAGAAACTATTTATACTATGCATTGGCCTTTACTATGTGTGCATGAATTGTTCTTTTTTGACATGCCGATGCATAGGAAGAGAGTTAGACTTTGTTGTTACATGATATATGTTACTTTGTGCTCACTACTAAATGCTAAATCATTGTTAATTAAAATTGGCTTTGATATACCTTGGGATCCAGGTGGATTCATTACATGAGCACTATATGCCTGGCTTAATGGCTTTAAAGAAAGCGCTGCCAGGGAGACAACCCGGAAGTTTTAGAGAGTCATTTATTTTTGTTGTGTGCTTTTATAAAGTTTAGAAATAAAAATAATGTGCCAAGGTTTGCCTTTTGGATGTTTACATTTGCTTGATGGTTTGTATGGTGCAGGACAGAAACTTTGGCTGTAGTGCGCGATTTTACATTTTTTGCTGGAACTTAAAATGGTTCTGATTCTTTTCTCACTATCTTCCTATGCAAAATTTTTATTTTTCCTAATTTTGGAAGAATTTTTCAAGTATCAGAAGTATGGTGAATGTTCAGATTATTACAGACTGTTCTGTTTTAGAAAGATTCTGTTTTTGATGCATAGTTTGCTTGTTTTGATGAAACTATCAATTTATATTAGTGGATTAAGCCACGAAAAAGTTATATTACAGTAGACACAATTAAAAATCAAAATATGAATTGGTTTGCAATAGTACTTAGAGTAGTGATTTGCTTTATTATACTAACAGATCTTACCGAGTTTTCTGTTGATGTTTTGTGTGGATGAAGTGTTCGATGATTGAGAAGGTTTCGATGTGAGAAGAAGGAAGAGAGGCAAGAGCTCAAGCTTGTGGATGCCCGAGGCACCCTAAGTAAATATTCAAGGAGACTCAAGCATCTAAGCTTGGGGATGCCCCGGAAGGCATCCCCTCTTTCTTCAACAAGTGTCGGTATGTTTTCAGATTCGTTTCGTTCATGCGATATGTGCAATCTTGGAGCGTCTTTTGCATTTAGTTTTCATTTTTATTTTATGCACCATGCTGGTATGAGGTAGTCCTTGGTTGATTTATAGAATGCTCTATGCACTTCACTTATATCTTTTGAGTATGGCTTTATAGAATGCTTCATGTGCTTCGCTTATATCATTTGAAGCTTGGATTGTCTGTTTCTCTTTACATATACAACCGCCATTTGTAGAATGCCCTTTTGCTTCACTTATATTTGTTAGAGAGTGGGCGTATCTTTTGTAGAAAGAATTGACCTCTCTTGCTTCACTTATATCTATTTAGAGAGATGACAGAAACTGGTCATTCACATGGTTAGTCAAAAAATCCTACATAAACTTGTAGATCGCTGAATATGATATGTTTGATTCCTTGCAATAGTTTTGCAATATAAAGATGGTGATATTAGAGTCATGCTAGTGGGTAGTTGTGGATTGTAGAAATACTTGTGTTGAGGTTTGTGATTCCCATAGCATGCACGTATGGTGAACCGTTATGTAACGAAGTTGGAGCATGAGGTAGTTATTGATTGTCTTCCTTATGAGTGGCGGTCGGGGACGAGCGATGGTCTTTTCCTACCAATCTCTAGGGGCATGCATAGTAGTACTTTGCTTCGAGGGCTAATAGACTTTTGCAATAAGTATGTGAGTTCTTTATGACTAATGTTGAGTCCATGGATTATACGCACTCTCACCCTTCCATTATTGCTAGCCTCTTCGGCACTGTGCATTCCCCTTTCTCACCTCGAGAATCGGTGCAAAATTCGTCGGTGCATCCAAATCCCGTGATACGATACTCTCTATCACACATAAGCCTCCTTATATCTTTGTCAAAATAGCCACCATACCTACCTATCATGGCATTTCCATAGCCATTCCGAGATATATTGCCATGCAACTTCCATCATCATCATATACATGACTTGAGCTTCATTGTCATATTGCTTTGCATGATCGTAAGATAGCTAGCATGATGTTTTCATGGCTTGTCCATTTTTTGATGTCATTGCTACGCTATATCGTTGCACATCCCGGTACACCGCCGGAGGCATTCATATAGAGTCATATCTTTGTTCTAGTATCGAGTTGTAATATTGAGTTGTAAGTACATAAAAGTGTGATGATCATTGTCGGTGTCAAAACCGGCGGATCTCGGGTAGGGGGTCCCGAACTGTGCGTCTAGGCAGATGGTAATAGGAGGTAGGGGACACAATGTTTTACCCAGGTTCGGGCCCTCTTGATGGAGGTAAAACCCTACATCCTGTTTGATTGATATTGATGATATGGGTAGTACAAGAGTAGATCTACCATGAGATCACAGAGGCTAAGCCCTAGAAGCTAGCCTATGGTATGATTGTTGTTCGTCCTACGGACTAAAATCCTCAGGTTTATATAGACACCGAAGAGGGCTAGGGTTACATAGAGTCGTTTACAATGGTAGGAGATCTACATATCCGTATCGCCAAGCTTGCCTTCCACGCCAAGGAAAGTCCCTTCTGGACATGGGACGAAGTCTTCAATCCTGTATCTTCATAGTCCAGGAGTTTGGCCGAAGGTATAGTCCGGCTATCCGGACACCCCCTAATCCAGGACTCCCTCAGTAGCCCCTGAACCAGGCTTCAATGACGACGAGTCCGGCGCGCAGATTGTCTTCGGCATTGCAAGGCGGGTTCCTCCTCCAAGTACTTCATAGAAGATTTTGAACACAAAGGTAGTGTCCGGCTCTGCAAAATAAGTTTCCACATATTGCCATAGAGAGAATAATATTTACACAAATCTAATCTGCTGACGTATTCTGTAGCGTGACATCACACTACGGCCAAGTCTTTATTCGAATCGTTTTACTGTCCCACCTCAGCGCGTTTAGCGAGGCAGTTTCCTTGGCACGTCTTGTTAAAGCAGATATCGTGTCCCCTTATTCCGGGATTCTCATCAATACGGGCGTGGGTAACCCAACCGTACCTGTTGGTATGTTTTCTCGATCAAAGGCGAGTCCCAAACGGTCACGGGGAGGGCCCTTGGTATTCAACCTCTTATAAAGAGACCAAGGCCTTACTCATTTCTTTCAATCTCAAATGAGTTCGCCCTTCGCCTCGAGTTCCAACACCCAAGGCTCCAGATTTCAGGCGCTTCGAACCTTCGAAAATGTCCGGTTCCGACCTTCGAGGCCGATGGATGCCCTCCTCCATCACGGAGGAGGACGTGCTGAAGTTGAGAGAGGCCAGGTTCTTGACCGGCAAAATCTGGCATAGGTTGTCTGCTCAAGGATAGGTCATTCCCACTCCCAAGCCTGGTGAGAGTGTGGTGTTCATGTATCACTTCCTTCGGGGGCTAGGCTTCCTGACGGATCCCTTCGTGAGGGGGCTCATGTATTATTATGGGCTGGAATTTCACGACTTAGCCCCGGAGTCCATCCTCCATATTTCCTCATTCATCGTCGTGTGTGAAGCCTTCCTCCGTATTACTCCTCACTTCGGACTATGGCTCAAGACCTTCAAAGTAGAGCCGAAGATGATCGAGGGACGGCACACGGAGTGCGGAGGCGCTTTTATAAGCAAGAATGCTGGTGCTCCATGGCCCGAGGGCTCTTTTCAAGAGGAGTCCAGCCTATGGCAACGAGAGTGGTTTTATATGACCACTCCCAGGAGCACCAAGTGGGTGGTGCCACTTGCCTTTCGCTTGGGTCCCCCACCACAGCTAGTGTCATGGGTCAATAAAGGACTGGACTGGGGTCCGTCCAAGGACGTGCCCTTGTTGCAGGGCCGCATTCGAGATCTCCTAGAAAGAGATATCAGTCTAGTCGCGGTGACACAGGTTATGCTGATTCGCCGAGCTCTGCCCTACAAACGTCGCCCCCTCCGCCTGTGGGAGTTCAATCCGGAGGGACCACGAGCTCTCCAACATTTTATGGGCGCGACGCCCGTGGAGATGTACAAATTGTTCTTCGGATCACAGGCAATGTGTCCGGACTTGACCGAGGACGCAGGTCTGAGCTGCACCCGCCCGGATACTCAAGTAACATTAGTAGAAAAAGGGTCAAACGTGAAGCACATTAGTGCCAGTTTGTATTTGAGCCGGTACTAATGGTACCATTAGTGCCGGTTCGAACGGATTTGCATTAATGCCGGTTCGTGTTGAATCTTTAGTACCGGTTCGTGGCACGAACCGGTACTAAAGGGGTGGTGGCAGGCTGGCGTCAGGTCGGGGCCCCACGATCACCTTTAGTACCGGTTCATGGCACGAACCGGTACTAAAGGTCTAACCTTTAGTACCGGTTCGTGCCATGAACCGGTACTAACGGGGTCTCACCTATAGTACCGGTTGGAGACACAAACCGGCACTATAGGGCAATTTTCAAACTCTACCCCCCCCCCCCCCCCCCCCCCCGTGGATCGCCTTTTCAGTTTAAAAAAATATACGAAAATGATGGAAATGTCAAAAAAATAAAAGAAAATAAGTTTCCCATGTGATATGTGGTCTAGTTGTTGGGAAAATTTGCAAATGTGAATTTTGACTTTATTTGCAAAATCTCTCTGAAATTTGTAAAAATGGGCATAACTTTTGCATACTAACTCGGATGAAAAAGTTTTTTATATGAAAAATCATCTACTCGAAAAGTTACATCCAATAGAAAAAAGTTACGGGGCTTTTAAGATCTAGAGTGGAAAAAATTGAAAAATATTCAAACTGTGGGCAAACTGTGGTCAAACAATGGTCAAACTAGTTATTCTAGAATATTAGTGTTACTAAATAATTATTTTAGTTATTTCAATTTTGGTCAAATCTGGTCAAACTGTGGTCAAACTGTGGTCAAACAATGGTCCAACTAATTATTCAAGAAATATTAGTGTTACTAAATAATTATTCAAGAATATTAGTGTTACTAAATAATTATTTCAATTTTTTGAATTTTGCTCAAATCTGGTCAAACTCTGGTCAAACTATGCTCAAACTACTTATTCAAGAAATATTAGTGTTACTACATAATTATTCAAGAATATTAGTGTTACTAAATAATTATTTCAATTTTTTGAATTTTGGTCAAATCTGGTCAAACGATGGTCAAACTGTGGTCAAACTATGGTCAAACTACTTATTCAAGAAATATTAGTGTTACTACATAATTATTCAAGAATATTAGTGTTACTAAATAATTATTTCAATTTTTTGAATTTTGGTCAAATCTGGTCAAACTATGGTCAAACTGTGGTCAAACTATGGTCAAACTACTTATTCAAGAAATATTAGCGTTACTAAATAATTACTGTTTTTTTAGAATAATAGTTTCAAACTCAAACGGTGAAATGTGTGACTTGATGCTCAAGCTAAACTCCTGAGGGTTAACAGGATTGACATCTTACTATTGTCAGGAAAACAACAAGTGCAGACTCGGAAACGAAGGAGAATAGAACCTGAAAGTTAAGCGTGCTCGGGCTGGAGTAGTGAGAGGGATGGGTGACCGGTCAGGAAGTTAGATGATTTGGAATGAGTGATCCACACTTGAGCAGTTAAGAGAGGTGATTAGAGACTAAATCATCAAATAATTCAAAAAAATTAAAAAAAAATTCAAAATTTGTTTCCAAAATTTTCAAAAAAAACCTTTAGTACCGGTTGGTAACACCAACCGGTACTAAAGGTCCCCCGTACCAGGGCGCGAGCTCACGCCACGTGGTGGCACTTTAGCGCCGGTTCGTGCCAAACCGGTACTAAAGGGGGGGGGGGGGCTTTAGTGCCGAAATTTTAGTGCCGGTTCCATAACCGGCACTAAAGGCCCTTACAAACCGGTACTAATGATCCGTTTTCTACTAGTGTAAGTAGCCCTGTGCCCGGACTCGCAATCCGCATATTTATAAAATTGCCCTTAAAAGAGTTGTCCTTTAAACAGGAGTGGATAGCGAAAGAAAAGCTAATCAGGTGTCCGGCCCCCCCTCCCCGAGACCACGCCGGGTCCCGTGCTAGTTAGGATGTTGGAGGTTGTGCCTTCGGAGGAAAGCGAGGGAGGGGACAAGGAAGCTACGGCCTCCTCGAAGGAGGCTGTTTGGAAGGGAGGAATCAAAAATTCCTCTCCTTAGGGGAAGAAGAGGACCGCCTCTGAAGGCCCGGAGACCATGGCCTCAAAGCGGGGGAACAAATCCTCGCCAGAGGGTCCTATGCTGGGGGATACTTCGGCCGAATTATACCCTCAAGGGGATCAGCCCTCCATCGAGCCGTAGGTAGAGAGGAGTTTTCTTTTTAGGAAATGAGAGAAATCCCTGCTTTATATCTGAGAAAAGTAATCGAAAATTTACCTTGTAGCTCGGACCTTAGCCCTTCTCAATAGAACTCGTCTTCGGGGGATCTTCTTCCGGAGATGATGGAGAGCGGAACGCCTCCCCCTGCCGTACCGCCTTGTGATTCGGGCGACCCAGAGGTATCGTCGCGGAGGGTTTCTCCGAATCCGGCTGGGCCAGAAGGTAGTCATATGGCCCCCCAAAGCCTTCCGCGTCCGGCCTTCGAAAAGGGCCATCGGACAAGTCCGGCACCGTCTGGTGCATGGTCGGAGGAGCTAAAGGATCTGCTAGGGCGAGCATCTATCTCAAAGGAGCACCATGCATTGATGGGTGCGGTGATTGAGAGGATTTCATCCGCGGAGAGCGGATTGCATGCGAGCGTCAGGAGTTTACTGACGGGTTTTGAGGTAGGTGAGATAATGTACCCTTTTTGGACAGTTGCGCATAAATAAGATGCGCCCTGTGTAGATAGTAGCCCCTGAGACTCTGTGTGTTGTCAAAAGTGACAGCGCGCAGAGGATCATAATCCCAGGTCTAATATGTCGCCTTCATACATAGGTGGTGAAGTGTCGGGTGGCCAGCCGGACTGATGAATTTGCCGAGCTAAAGCGGCAACTTGATGTGGCAGATGCCGACATCGCGCTTGTCAACAAGCGGCTTGACGAGGCACAAGGTATGTAATTACTCCGGCAGCACCTGGTAAGAGGAGCTTTATGTCAGTATCTTACAATGTGTGCGTTTGATGAAGATGGTGCTGCTGCCATGGAGAATCTTCGGGCGGAACTTGCCCGAGCCAAGGAGCAAGCCAAAAAAAGTGATTTGGCTGCCGGAAGACAATTGAAGAGTTGAAAGCCGAACAGGCTGCTCACTGCCGAAGCAAGAAGGAAATGGCCGAGATGGCTGTGAAGCTGAATAGCGCTATTGACTGTTGCAAGTTTCTTGAAAAAGAAGATCAGGCGGAACAGACGGACCTGGAGAAGGCCATTGCCGATGCCAAGGATGCTCGCTCTGGGATGAGAGCTATGAAGGAGGAGCTGCGTCAGGCCGGAGAGATCGCGGCTGGAAAGCCCTTTATGCTGTGGAGGAAGTTCTGTGATCCTAAACATGCTCGTTAAACCGGATGTGGAGTACGGCGGACACCAATCTGGATTTGGCAGCGAGTGCCGCAGATGCGGCCGAACACTTCCGAGATCAAGAAGATTGCGAAGTGGAAAAGCTCTTTTGGTCGCAGTTCCACAATCCAGAGCGTCCACTATCATTAGCCGATCGTTTGGCCGAATGGGTCGAGATGAATAGGTTGTCCGGACTCGCCATGAAGTATGTCATGAGTCATCTATGGCTAGAGAGGCCAGAGCCGAAAAGTTATTTCAACTTGGTGCAGTAGTTCCTTGGTGCGGTGCCGCATATCGATGCGATGAAGAGGTCAGCGTGCATAGAGGGTGCGCGGATGGCTCTTGCCCGTGTCAAGACATACTGGGCGGAAATGGAGGCCACCGTTGTTGCATTCCCAGACTCGGATGGAAGCCGAGAACCTGCCGAGCACTATTTTCAGGAAGTTCTGCAAGGCGCTCGTTTAATAGAGACGCAGTGCTCGAAGGATACTATATTCGAATAGCATATATTATTGTAAAACAATATTTTGATAAATTGTAGAAGCTTTTTATACTTGTGCCTGCAAGTATTATAATACCTCTTGTGGGGCCGTTTAACATATATATGTATATATAATCTGAAAGATGGCAGTCGTCGGCTTCAGCCCCCACGCACATAATGTGGGGGTGTTCGCAGAAGGTGCATTTTCACACTTGATCCAACGTCTTGGTCCTACAAAGGAGGTGATAGCGCAGCGAACTAGGCAATCGGACTATGATGCTTTATCACTTTCACTTAGCCATATGAGTTTGACAGTGAGGCTACTTATATAGCCCCTGGTGGCACCTGCGCTCGCCCGAACACGGGGCGCGTATGTGCCTGGCCAGGAAACGGCTCTTCGTTAATGCGGAGGAATCCTAAAGATTCCGGTAAGTCACCGAGTGGTTGACCAGTCTCACGCTATATCATGACAGTCAGTTTTCGGCTTTCTCTACTGAGGTGCTCGCCTGGCCGAACCGGGGCACAATCGCAGTAGTTCTCCTGGTGCCGCCTTAGCCGATAGAGCATAACGTAAGGCAGCAAAACACAGGAGTCGGGCAAACCCAACATTTGACCAAAGACATGATTCGGAGCTGATGCATATAAGGCCAAACTCGCGACGCCGAACACTCCCTAAGGTATTCGGTCTTTATGAGGATGGGCGGGATAAGGCCCTTAATAATAAGCCCCTAGTGTCCAGGTACGCGCAAAACTCTCACATGGCCACATGCCAAAACGCCAGCCTCCTCCTTGGTTATACCAAGAAACCAGGGGATGTGTATCAACAAGAGACAGTAAAAAAGGTTTACGCAGGGTCTTAATCTGAAAAGAATCCTTGGAACAGGTCCCTGCTGCACGTCTGCGTCTGTGTCTCCGTTGTGCCGTGTCGTGGACGGGTGTAGCACGGTGTTCATCTGTAAAAGAGAGGAACTTAGTTGAAGAAAGATCGTGCCGAACATAAGTTATGCTAAATAAACAAAGTATAAATCGAAATGGGTAAAATTGAGCTTTAGTGTCTCTTGTTTTATATGCGCGGAGCCCCTAGTACAGGGGTATACGGCTATTAAGCCTTTATCAATTGTATGTTTATGCCGGACTCGTCTAGCCGTGTCCGTGGTCTTGACGACCTGTTTAGGTGCTTTGGCTGGTGAAGCCGCTTTATTATGGGGTTGTCAAGGCAGCCGCACTGTCTTCCACGCGAGAGGAACACTCAATGTTTTCCCTTTAATGAGATGATGCCTCGTGGACCGGGCATCTTAAGCGTAAGAGATGCATAATGCGGTATTGCGTTAAAGCGGGCGAAAGCTTCGCATCCCAGCAGTGCTTGATAGCTACTTGAGAATGGGGCGATGTGGAAAGTTAGCTGTTCGCGACGGAAGTTATCGGGGGAGCCAAGCATAACTTCTAGCCGGAGAGAACCCATACAGCGGGCATCCGGGCCTGGCGTTACCCCTTGAAAGGAGGTTTTGCTATGGCGAATCTTGGTTGGGTCTATCCCCATGTTGCGAATTGTGTCCTGGTATAACAGGTTTAGACCACTGCCGCCATCCATCGGGACATTTGTAAACTAGAGTCCACCGATTATTGGATCTAATACCAAGGCAGTCCAGCCTGTGTTTCGGATACTTCTAGAGTAATCCTGATGGTCGAAGGTGATCGGTTTTAACAACCATTAGCGAGACTCCTTTGGGATAGGCCGTATGGCGCGTATCTCTGGTGGCGTTGTTCTGTTCGTCACGTGAAGTAAGTTTACTGTTTTGACTTCTTGTGGGAAATCCTTTTGTTTCCTGGTGCTCTGCTTGTGGGGTTCGTCGCTGTCCTCACTTGGTGTGTCGAGCCCCTTGTGTTTGGCATTGAGTTTGCCGGCTTGCTTGAAAACCCAACAATCTCTATGGGTATGGTTCGCAGGCTTCCCGGGAGTACTGTGTATTTGAAATATCTTGTCCAAGATTTTGTTTAAGTTGAATAGCTCGTCCTTGTTATCCTTCAGGGGCGGATTTCTCTGATTCTGCCGCGAGCTTTTGAATCCAGCGTTGACCGCCGTGCTCTTTGGGCTATTTCCCTTATTCCGGCCAACCCCTAACTTCGGATGTACTTGGGTTGCTGGTGCTACATCTTGCCAACCAGCTGTGTTCTCCTGCGCAAAAGCGGGTCATGAGGCTTGTTAATGCGGCCATTGTTCTTGGCTTTTCTTGGCCAAGGTGTCTAGCGAGCCATTCATCTCGAACGTTATGCTTAAAAGCTGCTAGGGCTTCGGCGTCCGGATAGTCGACTATCTGATTCTTTTTAGTAAGAAATATGTTCTAGAATTTCCGGGCGGACTCTCCGAGCTGTTGAGTTATGTGACTGAGATCGTCTGCATCCGGAGGGCGGACATAGGTCCCTTAAAAATTTGCCCGGAAAGCATCCTCAAGCTCTTCCCAACTTCCAATGGTGTTCTTGGGAAGGCTTTTGAGCCAATGTCGGGTTGGCCCTTTAAGCTTGAGGGGTAAGTATTTTATGGCGTGGAGGTCATCTCCTCTGGCCATGTGTATGTGGAGGATATAATCCTCGATCCAGACCCTAGGGTCTGTTGTTCCGTCGTACGCCTCTATGTTTACGGGCTTGAATCCCGCTGGAAATTCATGGTCCAGCACCTCATCGGTGAAACATAGGGGGTGTGCGGCACCCCTGTATTTGGGTGTGCCGTGATGTTTGGATATTTGTTGTGTTGCATTGCTTACTAGAGCTTCCTTTCTTGGCCCGTATATAGATCTGGCTGGGCCGTCTTTTTGATGCGGATCCTTTGGTGGATCGCGTACCGGCTTGTGTGCGGCGCCGCTTGCCGCTCCATGCTGGCCATGCAGTCATCCATCCAACCGGATGGCTTTCCTATTTTTTGACTACAGGGGCTCTAAGGCCTCCTCGTCAAATTCAGGCAGTAGATTTCGCTTTGGATAGCTTTTTGTGCGGCGACTACCGCCATATTTGTCTGCGGTGTTGCGTACTTTGCTCCATCTGATTCTGAGTGCATCTTCCGCAGTTTTGAGCTTCCGCTTCTGCTTTTTCAGGCTATGTGCAGTGGCGACGAGCCTTTTGTGGAGGTTCTTCTACTCCATGAGTTTATCCAGCGTAAGGTCGTCCGGACTGTCGTTTTCGCTGGGGACGGGGTGTTCGGTTTGTTTATCCAAGTTTCCCTATTCGGACGCTTGCTCGAAGGCATGTTCGTCGTCCGCCGGTTCGTCCTGCTCTATGACTGGGTCTGTATAGCTGCTGTCTCAATCGAGGCGGGGCTTGGAGTGGCGCTTACGTTGCTGCTTTAATTGCTTTTCGAGTGAACGATCCCTCGTTGCATCCCTGTGTTCCTCGTTGTCGCTTCCTTTGGGTGTGCCCACCATGTATACATCATGAGATGAGGTGGCTGTCCAGTGCCTTATAGGCGTTGGTTCATGTTCATCTCCTATATCATCGTCCATACCGTCGATGTCTTCAGAGTCGAAGTCGAGCACGTCGTTTAAATTATCGACAGTGGCTACGAAGTGGGTGGTGGGTGGGCATCGAATTTCTTCGTCGTCCACATCCCAATCCTGCCGGTCATAGTCCGGCCAAGGCTCTCCTGACAAAGAGAGAGACCTGACTGAATTCAGAATGTCGCCGAAGGGCGAGTGTTGAAAGATGTCTGCGGCGGTGAACTCCATGATCGGCGCCCAATCGGATTCGATCGGTAGGGGCGCGGAGGGCTCGGAGTCCGGAGAGGAGTCCGGCACCTTGGAGTCACGGGCTTCGCAGAGGAAAAGGCTGGTGTTCTGCTTGATCGCCGTAGAGATTGCAGCCCTCGAGGCGGTGTCTAACCACCCATCCTCGATTGGTGTGATCGGCTCCGAGCTAGGGGTCGGAGCGGACACAGATGCGGCCTCCAGGGCACTGTTCGGCAGCAGAGCTAGATCATGCCCATCGTGACAGTGCGGCATGCTCGGCTGTGGCTCGAATCCGTCGAAGATCAAGTCTCCGCGGATGTCGGCCGTGTAATTCAAACTTCCAAATCTAACCTGATGGCCAGGGGCGTAGCTTTTGATCTGCTCCAGATGACCAAGCGAATTGGCCCGCAATGCAAAGCCGCCGAATACGAAGATCTGTCCAGGGAGAAAAGTCTCACCCTGGATCGCATCGCTATTGATGATCGGAGAAGCCATCGGGCCTAAAAGTGACGACACAGAAGAACTCTCAATGAAAGCACCAATGTCGGTGTCAAAACCGGCGGATCTCGGGTAGGGGGTCCCGAACTGTGCGTCTAGGCGGATGGTAATAGGAGGCAGGGGACACAATGTTTTACCCAGGTTCGGGCCCTCTTGATGGAGGTAAAACCCTACGTCCTGCTTGATTGATATTGATGATATGGGTAGTACAAGAGTAGATCTACCACGAGATCAGAGAGGCTAAACCCTAGAAGCTAGCCTATGGTATGATTGTTGTTCGTCCTACGGACTAAAACCCTCCGGTTTATATAGACACCGGAGAGGGCTAGGGTTACACAGAGTCGGTTACAATGGTAGGAGATCTACATATTCGTATCGCCAAGCTTGCCTTCCACGCCAAGGAAAGTCCCTTACGGACATGGGACCAAGTCTTCAATCTTGTATCTTCATAGTCCAGGAGTCCGGCCGAAGGTATAGTCTAGCTATCCGGACACCCCCTAATCCAGGACTCCCTCAATCATCATTATTAGAGCATTGCCCCTGTGAGGAAAGGATGATGGAGACTATGATTCCCCCACAAGTCGGGATGAGACTCCAGACAAAAAAATATTAAAATATATAAAATATATATATATAATAGAAAGGCCAAAAAAAGAGAAGGCCCAAAAAAGAGAAAAAATTAGAAAAAATGAAAGAAAAAGAGAGATGGGGCAATGTTACTATCCTTTTACCACACTTGTACTTCAGAGTAGCACCATGTTCTTCATATAAAGAGTCTCTTGAGTTATCACTTTCATATACTAGTGGGAATTTTCATTATAGAACTTGGCTTGTATATTCCAACGATGGGCTTCCTCAAATGCCCTAGGTCTTCATGAGCAAGCAAGTTGGATGCACACCCACTTAGTTTCAGTTGAGCTTTCATATACTTATAGCTCTAGTGCATCTGTTGCATGGCAATCCCTACTCCTCACATTGATATCAATTGATGGGCATCTCCATAGCCCGTTGATTAGCCGCGTCGATGTGAGACTTTCTCCCCTTTTGTCTTCTCCACACAACCTCCACCATCATATTCTATTCCACCTATAGTGCTATGTGCATGGCTCACTCTCATGTATTGCGTGAAAGTTGAAAAAGCTGAAGCGCGTTAAAAAGTATGAACCAATTGCTCGGGTTGTCATCGGGGTTGTGCATGATGTGAATATTTTGTGTAAAGAAGATGGAGAATAGCCAGAATATATGATTTTGTAGAGATAACTTTCTTTGGCCTTGTTATTTTGAAAAACATGATTGCTTTATTAGTAGGCTTGAAGTATTATTGTTTTTATGTCAAATGATAGACTATTTCTTTGAATCACTCGTGTCTTAATATTCATGTCATGCTTAGACATATGATCAAGATTATGCTAGGTAGCATTCCACATCAAAAATTATCTTTTTTTATCATTTACCTACTCGAGGACGAGCAGGAATTAAGCTTTGGGATGCTGATACATCTCTGTCATATCTATAATTTTTTATTGTTCCATGCCAATATTCTACAACTTTCATATACTTTTGGCAACTTTTTATACTATTTTTGGGACTAACATATTGATCCAGTGCCCAGTGCCAGTTCCTGTTTGTTGCATGTTTTTTGTTTCGCAGAATATCCATATCAAATGGAGTCCAAACGGGATAAAACTTGACGGAGATTTTTTTTGGAATATATATGATTTTTGGGAAGAAAAATCCATGCGAGATGGTGCCCGAGGTGGCCACGAGGCAGGGGGCGCGCCTGCCCCCCCCCCCCAGGCACGCCCCTGACCCTCGTGGCCACCCCGTAAGACGGTTGGTGCCCTTCTTTCGCCGCAAGAAATCTAATATACGGATAGAGATCGTGTCCAAAATTCAGCCCATCCGTAGTTACGGATCTCCGGGAATATAAGAAACGGTGAAAGAGTAGAATCTGAGAACGCAGAAACATAGAGATACAGAGAGACATATACAATCTCGGAGGGGCTCTCGCCCCTCCCACGCCATGGAGGCCAAAGACCAGAGGGGAAACCCTTCTCCCATCTAGGGAGGAGGTCAAGGAAGAATAAGAAGAAGCGGGGCCCTCTCCCCCTTGCTTCCGGTGGCGCCGGAGTGCCACCGGGGGCCATCATCATCACCGTCATCTTCACCAACAACTTCACCGCCTTCACCACCAACTCTTCCCCCCTCTATGCAACGACGTAACCTCTCTCTTACCCGCTGTAATCTCTACTTAAACAAGATGCTCAACGCTATATATTATTTCCCTATGATGTATGGCTATCCTATGATGTTTGAGTAGATATGTTTTGTCCTAATGGCTATTTGATGATCAAGATTGGTTCGAGTTGCATGTTTTATTATTGGTGCTGTCCTATGGTGCTCTCCGTGTCGCGCAAGCGTGAGGGATTTCCGCTGTAGGGTTTGCAATATGTTCATGATTTGCTTATGGTGGGTGGCGTGAGTGATAGAAGCATAGACCCGAGTAAGTAGGTTGTTTGCGTATGGGATAAAGGGGACTTGATGCTTTAATGCTATGGTTGGGTTTTACCTTAATGAATCTTTAGCAGTTGCGGATGCTTGCTAGAGTTCCAATCATAAGTGCATGTGATCCAAGTAGAGAAAGTATGTTAGCTTATGCCTCTCCCTCATATAAAATTGCAATAATGATTACCGGTCTAGTTATCGATTGCCTAGGGACAAATAACTTTCTCTTGACAACAAGCTCTCTACTAAAACTAATTTAGTTGTGTCTTTACCTAAACAGCCCCTACTTTTTATTTACGTAATCTTTATTATCTTGCAAACCTATCCAAAAACACCTACAAAGTACTTCTAGTTTCATACTTGTTTTAGGTAAAGCGAACATCAAGCATGCGTAGAGTTGTATCGGTGATCGATAGAACTTGAGGGAATATTTGTTCTACCTTTAGCTCCTCGTTGGGTTCGACACTCTTACTTATCGAAAACTGCTGCAATCCCCTATACTTGTGGGTTATCACTTGGGTCTTCTGGTGCCTGAAGGGAGAATGCATAAAGGGCAATTTGAAACTATTCAGGGAAGATTAAGGAAAAGGCTTGTGGATTGGAGTGAGCAGTATGTGTCTTCGGGCAACAAAGAAATCTTGATAAAGGCAGTGGCACAAGCAATCCCAACTTATGTGATGAGTGTGTTTCGTCTACCGGCGTCTGTTTGTGATGAGTTAACTAGAATTATGAGGCAGTACTGGTGGGGGTGGAGAAAGGCAAGAGGAAGATGGCTTGGCTCAGTTGGGAGAAAATGACATTACCCAAGTCTATGGGGGGCATGGGGTTTAAGGATATGAGAGCGTTCAACCAAGCTTTGCTTGCTAAGCAAGCTTGGCGCCTATTGGACAGCCCGGATAGTTTGTGTGCTAGATTACTACGGGCTAAGTATTATCCTCATGGTAATTTGCTTGATACAGTGTTTCCCGCGAGCTCTTCCACGGTGTGGAAGGGGATAGTCCATGGACTGGACCTATTGAAAAAAGGCATAATTTGGAGTGTGGGTGATGGTACCTTAGTCAAGACATGGCGAGATCCTTGGATCCCAAGGGGAAATGATTTTCGTCCAGTAACACCAAAGCGCAATTGTAGATTCAATTGGGTGGCCGATTTTATTGATGAACATGGGGCATGGAATGTGCAAAGGCTGCGAGAACACTTCTGGGACCTAGATGTGCGAGAAATCTTAAAGATAAGAACATCACCGAGAAGTGGCCAGGATTTCCTTGCGTGGTTTCCGGAGAAAAGTGGTATGTTTACAGTTCGGTCGGCGTATCGACTTGCTCATGAGACTTCACTCAATCTTGGCGAGTCAAGCAACTGCCCGAATGGCCAGAGGTCTATATGGCAAAGAATATGGGGGCCAAGGTGCCCCTCAAGATGAGGATTATGGCCTGGAAAGTGGTGTCTGGAGCTCTCCCAACTAATGCTTGCAAGAAATATAGACATATCTCTACTAGAGATAGTTGTCCTCTATGCGGAAGGGAGAAAGAGACTAGTTTTCATGCTCCGGTGACATGCACTCATGCCCGCCAAGTGTGGACCCATATGCGCACAGTATGGAGGCTACCTGATCAAGAGCTCCTTAATTTGGGATACTGGGCAAGAGTGACTGCTAAATGTCCTGGCAAACTGAGATTACATGATGCGGGATTCCATGATTATGATGCTATGGAGGATATGAAATTTGCGGTCTGACAGGGCGCATGGGAAGGAAGTTCCACCGGTGGCAGCGACTGTGACTTACCTCCAGAGCTACATGCAATCACTAGATTTGGCCAGGAGGTATACAACAGAGGATAACATAAAAGGGAAGATGTCGGTGAGACATGAGCGGCCAGCCGGCAGAAAGAAGCCTGCTCGCCGTGGCCACGACCAAGTGTTGATCAGGCGGCACTGTCGGTTGATGGGTCCTTCTCTTCTATAGATGGTTTGGCGGCGGCCGGAATGGTTTTGCGCCGACATGACAGGAGTGTCATCTTTGCGGCGTACCGATGCATTTTCAACTGCAATGAGGCAGTGGAGGCGGAGCTACATGCAATAATGTAGGGTATGGCGTTAGCTATTCAACATTGCACCTTACCTATCGCTGTTTCAGTCGGACTCCTCGGTGGCACTGGCCGCTTTGACAGGAGAGCATCTCACCAGGTCGGCCTATGGACATCTGGTAGCGGAAATACGTCATCTCATGGCTGATAGAGTTTTTATTCCTTCGAAAATTAAACATGAGCAAAACAGCGTAGCAGATCGGTTGGCTTTGTATAGTCGTCCAGAAAGTACTACTGCTGTATGGCTAGCAAGAGGACCACCTTGTGTTGAGGATTTATTGCCTCTCGATTGTAATCCTATCCGTTTGGAATAAAAATCTTTCCCCATCGAAAAAAAAAAAGCCTGCCGATTTTGCATATGTGGTTTTGTTCTGCTTTTGCGCTTGTGCTGGTGCTGGTTTTGGACTGCCCTTTTCCCCCGAGGTGTTGGATGGATTTCTCTTTCGAATACCTTTTTTTCTAAGACAATCTTTCGAATACCTCTGACTCGGGGAAACCAAACACAAAACGGCCCAACCCCCAGACCAATCGGACCTCACGCACCTCGAGGACAAAAGTACCGACGCATAGTATATACTCCCGAAAAGAAAAGAAAAGAACGCACACCCAACCCAGCCCAACCGGACCGCACCATCCGCATCGAGGACGAAGCCGGCTCACGTAGCTCTTGATCCCCGGATTGTCGAAGAGCACATGGCTTCTTTTGTGCTCCGATCCGCCGGCCGCTTGCTCCGGCGACCCGTCTCCGATTTTGTTGGGAAGATCCGACCCAACAAGGTATACCCTCTTCCCCTTTCCCTCTAGGGTTTCGTTGATCTGCCAAATTGACAATCAGCTAATCGCGTGACCATTGGTTAGCTACATATCATGTTCTTCGAGCCTCTGTAAGTTTCCTGTGTTTGAGCTTTTGCATATTGATTGACGTGGTTCCCAAAGGCCAGCGCCGATTTTTTGGCATGGCAAATCGAACGTTTTTCATGGTAAGTTGTGTTCGCCTCGGATGATGGAGTTAGTTTGCGAGCATGGCAAATCCGCCGCAGTTCATTTTCTGCCAACAGATTTTTAGCATCTCTGTTCTTTTACTTTTACTTGACCTGTATCAAACATAATGCCATGATCAGATATACCCAGATTGAGATGTAAATTCGTGAGACGGTGAATTACAAAAATAATATTGTTTCTTATCTCCAGCATTCTTGCTCAAAATTCAGTACAGGGCACGGAAAGCATATAAACGAAGAACCCATCAGGACCGGCCCGAGCATTATGATGAAATTGGATGAGCGCGACCGTATCCTGTGTGAAGCTCACAAAGACATTAAAGTATTGCTAAAACAAGCAAGGGATAATGAAGCATGGTAAGCAACCAGTTCATTGTTCTCAATTCGTATATATGTACGCACGCATGTATTCTGTGCTTGTATTATTCATATTATGGTTTTTTTTAACCTGCAGGGACAAGCTACTGAAAAAATTGTTATTACCTTCATCCATTCTTGCCGCCCTTGCCTTTTGGAAGACAGGACAGCAAATGCCTGTGGAAAATATACCTCCAAATTAATGCATACATTCATGTGTCCTTGGTGTTATGACTTTTATTTTTTGCTTGTACTGAAACGTGTCATGGACCTGAGTTGTAAATTTGTTGTGTTGGAAACTAGTCCGTGGACTTGTTGAAATAACTGCAATGTAATCAACTCTTTGTTCTTGGCTACCTCTTTGATAGCTCGCTTTTCAGAGTTATTTAATGAAGGAGAAGATTTGTGTACAGGGATTCCCAACATGTTTTTGGTCAACGCATAGCGAGGATTTGATTTGGGGAAAAATTGTTAGGATTTAATTAATCCTATTAATCCCTATTTTTCCTAACCGAGGCAGTTGCCTCACATCCCGCATCCCTTTAAGGGCTATATATATGTGTAAATGCCATCATCAATGGAAACAACCATTCATTTTTACATATGTGCCAAGGCTCTCTCGATTGTCTCTCGTTTCCCTTTCTAACACGTTATCAGCACGTAGTTTCTGCCTGAGAGCAATCCGGCCAAGAAAACAGCGGTTACACGCAACGGCAAGGGCAGTTCCCTGCGAGACGAAGCGCCAGTCTCATGTCTCACGGCTCTCCTTCATCGGCGATTGAAGGCCGGCACTAGGCGGTGCCCATCCTGACGATGTGGCGTGAGACGCTCAGCCACGACAACTCTCCTTACAGGGCGACAACGCAACGCGAGTGGGTGACGCCGTCGATCGCGGCGGCCGCAACAACGCAGCAACAAGCGATCGGCCAAAAACGTTGAAGTTGACGGAATCGATCCATCTATACGAACTGATGATCTTGATGGATCAGTGTGCATGCTGCGCTCCCTTTTGTCTTGTTCCTAGTTTGATTAAACAAACATTACTAATGCACTTAGGGATGGCAGTTTTGCCCATGGGTATGGGTACCCGTCGGTACTCTGCCCGAATACAATGGGCATGGGCAAGACTTGAAGAGGTTCTGTACCCATGGGTAATGGGTATCCATACCCGCAAAACATATGGGTAGGGCATGGGTATGAAATTGCGCCCATGGGTAACCCAATGGATACCCGCAAAAACTAATAAATGAAAATAAGTCCTATGACATGTGGTGTCAACATCCAACTTCCATGGCCCAACCCTAAATCTTGTATTCCCTAAACCGGCCATAGCTTATATTCTCACACACACTTTCTCGCCACTCCCCCTACATCATATGTGTCTCCTCGGAATGATGAAATCTCGAATTATCGTCGTCGAACTCATGTCCATCTCTTGATCCAGTGATCCCTGATACCAACAGTCGCCTCCCACTACATCAAGCTTCCACCAACTGTTGCTCATACTTGTCGTATTCCTCCAAGAGGCTACCCACGGGAGGAGGCCGCGTCAGTGCTATACTGCTCACTTATCATCACTTGAATTTTAGTTTCATTTCTCTACTTTTTAGAAAATTAAATACCATAGATTGTACCCATTGGATACCCATTGGGTATAGGATACCCGATGGGTATGGGAATGGGTATCGATTTATACCCACGGGTATTGTAGTGGGTGGGTATAGAAGGTTTTTATGGGTATGGGTTTGGGCAAAAGGAGGTTGTACCCGCCCATACCCTACGCATTGCCATCCCTAAATGCACTGTGTTGTTGATTCGTCATGCATCAGTTTGGAACAAGGAGATCTCACGAGCATGATCAACGCAACAGTTGCATCATTGACGACAGCGCTCTCGGGCGTGGCGGCACCGGCGTCTACGTCGAGCCCATGGCATCCCAGAGACGTCGATGCAACGGCCAAGGACAAGGCCATCTAGCCCTCTAGCACGGGCGGACCATGAGCGGCCGTGATGGCTGCAGCGGCGACGCCCTCGGGCGTGGCAAACCGCAAATGGAGGCATCAGCAATAGCCGATTCCCAAGCAACCGGCACGGTTCCTCCACGACGCTGGCCTAACAGACGACAACGCGGAAACCAGCGGCCGGCTACATCCTCCTGTTGGGGAACGTAGTAATTTCGAAAATTTTCCTACGCACACGCAAGATCATGGTGATGCATAGCAACGAGGGGGAGAGTATTGTCTACGTACCAACGCAGACCGACTGCGGAAGCGATCTCACAACGTAGAGGAAGTAGTCGTACGTCTTCTTCCCGATCCGACCGATCCAAGCACCGTTACTCCGGCACCTCCGAGTTCTTAGCACACGTTCAGCTCGATGAAGATCCTTGGGCTCCGATCCAGCAAAGCGTCGAGGAAGAGTTCCGTCAGCACAACGGCGTGGTGACGATCTTGATGTACTACCGACGCAGGGCTTCGCCTAAGCTCTACAACGATATGACCGAGGTGGAATTTGGTGGCAGGGGGCACCGCACACGGCTAAGGAACGATCAACAATGATCAACTTATGTGTCTATGGGGTGCCCCCTGCCCCCGTATATAAAGGAGCAGGGGGAGGGGTTCGGCCGGCCAGGGAGAGAGGCGCAGGGGGAGTCCCACTCCTACCGGGAGTAGGACTCCCCCCCAATCCTATTCCTAATAGGACTCCTCAAAGAGAAGAGAGAAGAAGAGAGGGGGGTCGGCCCCTTCTCCTGGTCCTAATAGGACTAGGGAAGGGGGGAGGCGCGCAGCCCTTGTGGGCAGCCCCTTTTCACTTTTCCACTAAGGCCCAATAGGCCCATTTGCCTCCCGGGGGGTTCCGGTAACCCTCCCGGTATTCCGGTAAAATCCCGATTTCACCTGGAACACTTCCGGTGTCCAAACATAGGCTTCCAATATATCAATCTTTACGTCTCGACCATTTCGAGACTCCTCGTCATGTCCGTGATCACATCCGGGACTCCGAACGACCTTCGGTACATCAAAATGCATAAACTTATAATAACTGTCATCGTAACGTTAAGCGTGCGGACCCTACGGTTCGAGAACAATGTAGACATGACCGAGACACGTCTCCGGTCAATAACCAATAGCGGGACCTAGATGCCCATATTGGCTCCCACATATTATACGAAGATCTTTATCGGTCAGACCGCATAACAACATACGTTGTTCCCTTTGTCATCGGTATGTTACTTGCCCGAGATTCGATCGTCGGTATCCAATACCTAGTTCAATCTCGTTACTGGCAAGTCTCTTTACTCGTTCCGTAATACATCATCTCATAACTAACATCTTAGTTATTATGCTTGCAAGGCTTATGTGATGTGTATTACCGAGAGGGCCCAGAGATACCTCTCCGACAATCGGAGTGACAAACCCTAATCTCGAAATACGCCAACCCAACATCTACCATTGGAGACACCTGTAGTACTCCTTTATAATCACCCAGTTACGTTGTGACGTTTGGTAGTACCCAAAGTATTCCTCCGGTAAATGGGAGTTGCATAATCTCATAGTTATAGGAACATGTATAAGTCATGAAGAAAGCAATAGCAACATACTAAACGATCGGGTGCTAAGCTAATGGAATGGGTCATGTCAATCAGATCATTCAACTAATGATGTGACCTCGTTAATCAAATAACAACTCTTTGTTCATGGTTAGGAAACATAACCATCTTTGATTAACGAGCTAGTCAAGTAGAGGCATACTAGTGACACTCTGTTGGTCTATGTATTCACACATGTATTATGTTTCCGGTTAATACAATTCTAGCATGAATAATAAACATTTATCATGATATAAGGAAATAAATAATAACTTTATTATTGCCTCTAGGGCATATTTCCTTCAGTCTCCCACTTGCACTAGAGTCAATAATCTAGATTACACAGTAATGATTCTAACACCCATGGAGCCTTGGTGCTGATCATGTTTTGCTCGTGGAAGAGGCTTAGTCAACGGGTCTGCAACATTCAGATCCGTATGTATCTTGCAAATCTCTATGTCTCCCACCTGGACTAAATCCCGGATGGAGTTGAAGCGTCTCTTGATGTGTTTGGTTCTTTTGTGAAATCTGGATTCCTTTGCCAAGGCAATTGCACCAGTATTGTCATAGAAGATTTTCATTGGACCCGATGCACTAGGTATGACACCTAGATCGGATATGAACTCCTTCATCCAGACTCCTTCGTTCGCTGCTTCCGAAGCAGCTATGTACTCCGCTTCACATGTAGATCCCGCTACGACGCTTTGTTTAGAACTGCACCAACTGACAGCTCCACCGTTTAAAGTAAACACGTATCCGGTTTGCGATTTAGAATCGTCCGGATCAGTGTCAAAGCTTGCATCAACGTAACCTCTTACAGTGAGCTCTTTGCCACCTCCATATACGAGAAACATATCCCTAGTCCTTTTCAGGTATTTCAGGATGTTCTTGACCGCTGTCCAGTGATCCACTCCTGGATTACTTTGGTACCTCCCTGCTAAACTTATAGCAAGGCACACATCAGGTCTGGTACACAGCATTGCATACATGATAGAGCCTATGGCTGAAGCATAGGGAATATCTTTCATTTTCTCTCTATCTTCTGCATTGGTCGGGCATTGAGTCTGACTAGACTTCACACCTTGTAACACAGGCAAGAACCCTTTCTTTGCTTGATCCATTTTGAACTTCTTCAAAATCTTGTCAAGGTATGTGCCTTGTGAAAGTCCAATTAAGCGTCTTGATCTATCTCTATAGATCTTTATGCCTAATATGTAAGCAGCTTCCCCGAGGTCTTTCATCAAAAAACTTTTATTCAAGTATCCCATTATGCTATCCAGAAATTCTATATCATTTCCAATCAGCAATATGTCATCCACATATAATATCAGAAATGCTACAGAGCTCCCACTCACTTTCTTGTAAATACAGGCTTCTCCAAAAGTCTGTATAAAGCCAAATGCTTTGATCACACTATCAAAGCGTTTATTCCAACTCCGAGATGCTTGCACCAGTCCATAAATGGATCGCTGGAGTTTGCACACTTTGTTAGCTCCCTTCGGATCGACAAAACCTTCTGGTTGCATCATATACAACTCTTCTTCCAGAAATCCATTCAGGAATGCAGTTTTTACATCCATTTGCCATATTTCATAATCATAAAACGCAGCAATTGCTAACATAATTCTGACGGACTTAAGCATCGCTACGGGTGAGAAGGTCTCATCGTAGTCAACCCCTTAAACTTGTCGAAAACCTTTTGCGACAAGTCGAGCTTTATAGACAGTAATATTACCGTCAGCGTCAGTCTTTTTCTTGAAGATCCATTTATTCTCAATTGCTTGCCGATCATCGGGCAAGTCAACCAAAGTCCATACTTTGTTCTCATACATGGATCCCATCTCAGATTTCATGGCCTCAAGCCACTTTGCGGAATCTGGGCTCACCATCGCTTCTTCATAGTTCGTAGGTTCATCATGATCTAGTAGCATGACTTCCAGAACTGGATTACCGTACCACTCTGGTGCGGATCTCACTCTGGTTGATCTACGTGGTTCAGTAGTATCTTGCCCTGAAGTTTCATGATCATCATCATTAGCTTCCTCACTAATTGGTATAGGTGTCGCAGAAACAGTTTTCTGTGATGTACTATTTTCCAATAAGGGAGCAGGTACAGTTACCTCGTCAAGTTCTACTTTCCTCCCACTCACTTCTTTCGAGAGAAACTCCTCTAGAAATGATCCATTCTTAGCAACGAATGTCTTGCCTTCGGATCTGTGATAGAAGGTATACCCAACAGTTTCCTTTGGGTATCCTATGAAGACACATTTCTCCGCTTTGGGTTCGAGCTTATCAGGTTGAAGCTTTTTCACATAAGCATCGCAGCCCCAAACTTTAAGAAACGACAACTTTGGTTTCTTGCCAAACCATAGTTCATAAGGCGTCGTCTCAATGGATTTTGATGGTGCCCTATTTAACGTGAATGCGGCCGTCTCTAAAGCATAACCCCAAAATGATAGCGGTAAATCAATAAGAGACATCATAGATCGCACCATATCTAGTAAAGTACGATTACGACGTTCGGACACACCATTTCGCTGTGGTGTTCCGGGTGGCGTGAGTTGCGAAACTATTCCACAATGTATACCAAACTCGTAACTCAAATATTCTCCTCCACGATCAGATCGTAGAAACTTTATTTTCTTGTTACGATGATTTTCAACTTCACTCTGAAAATCCTTGAACTTTTCAAATGTTTCAGACTTATGTTTCATTAAGTAGATATACCCATATCTGCTTAAATCATCTGTGAAGGTGAGAAAATAACGATATCCACCACGAGCCTCAATATTCATCGGACCACATACATCGGTATGTATGATTTCCAATAAATCTGTTGCTCTCTCCATAGTACCGGAGAACGGTGTTTTAGTCATCTTGCCTATGAGGCACGGTTCGCAAGTACCAAGTGATTCATAATCAAGTGGTTCCAAAAGCCCATCGGTATGGAGTTTCTTCATGCGCTTTACACTGATATGACCTACACGGCAGTGCCACAAATAAGTTGCACTATCATTATCAACTCTGCATCTTTTGGCTTCTACATTATGAATATGTGTATCACTACTATCGAGATTCAACAAGAATAGACCACTCTTCAAGGGTGCATGACCATAAAAGATATTACTCATATAAATAGAACAACCATTATTCTCTGATTTAAATGAATAACCGTCTCGCATCAAACAAGATCTAGATATAATGTTCATGCTCAACGCTGGCACCAAATAACAATTATTTAGGTCTAATATTAATCCCGAAGGTAGATGTAGAGGTAGCGTGCCGACCGCGATCACATCGACTTTGGAACCGTTTCCCACGCGCATCGTCACCTCGTCCTTTGCTAGCGTCCGCTTATTCCGTAGTTCCTGTTTCGAGTTGCAAATATTAGCAACAGAACCAGTATCAAATACCCAGGTGCTACTGCGAGCTCTAGTAAGGTACACATCAATAACATGTATATCACATATACCTTTGTTCACCTTGCCATCCTTCTTATCCGCCAAATACTTGGGGCAGTTCCGCTTCCAGTGACCAGTCTGCTTGCAGTAGAAGCACTCAGTTTCAGGCTTAGGTCCAGACTTGGGTTTCTTCTCCTGAGCAGCAACTTGCTTGCTGTTCTTCTTGAAGTTCCCCTTCTTCTTCCCTTTGCCCTTTTTCTTGAAACTAGTGGTTTTGTTAACCATCAACACTTGATGCTCCTTCTTGATTTCTACCTCCGCAGCTTTCAGCATTGCGAAGAGCTCGGGAATAGTCTTGTTCATCCCTTGCATATTATAGTTCATCACGAAGCTCTTGTAGCTTGGTGGCAGTGATTGGAGAATTCTGTCAATGACGCAATCATCTGGAAGATTAACTCCCATCTGAATCAAGTGATTATTATACCCAGACATTTTGAGTATATGCTCACTGACAGAACTGTTCTCCTCCATCTTGCAGCTATAGAACTTATTGGAGACTTCATATCTCTCAATTCGGGCATTTGCTTGAAATATTAACTTCAACTCCTAGAACATCTCATATGCTCCATGACGTTCAAAACGTCGTTGAAGTCCCGATTCTAAGCCGTAAAGCATGGCACACTGAACTATCGAGTAGTCATTAGCTTTGCTCTGCCAGACGTTCATAACATCTGGCGTTGCTCCAGCAGCAGGCCTGGCACCTAGCAGTGCTTCCAGGACGTAATTCTTCTGTGCAGCAATGAGGATAATCCTCAGGTTACGGACCCAGTCCGTGTAATTGCTACCATCATCTTTCAACTTTGCTTTCTCAAGGAACGCATTAAAATTCAACGGAACAACAGCACGAGCCATCTATCTACAATCAACATAAACAAGCAAGATACTATCAGGTACTAAGTTCATGATAAGTTTAAGTTCAGTTAATCAAATTACTTAGGAACTCCCACTTAGATAGACATCCCTCTAATCCTCTAAGTGATCACGTGATCCAAATCAACTAAACCATAACCGATCATCACGTGAGATGGAGTAGTTTTCAATGGTGAACATCGTCATGTTGATCATATCTACTATATGATTCACGCTCGACCTTTCGGTCTCTGTGTTCCGAGGCCATATCTGCATATGCTAGGCTCGTCAAGTTTAACCTGAGTATTTTGCGTGTGCAAAACTGGTTTGTACCCGTTGTAGATGGACGTAGAGCTTATCACACCCGATTATCACGTGGTGTCTAGGCACGACGAACTTTGGCAACGGTGCATACTCAGGGAGAACACTTCTTGATAATTTAGTGAGAGATCATCTTATAATGCTACCGTGAATCAAAGCAAGATAAGATGCATAAAAGGATAAACATCACATGCAATCAATATAAGTGATATGATATGGCCATCGTCATCTTGTGCTTGTGATCTCCATCTCCGAAGCACCGTCATGATCACCATCGTCACCGGCGCGACACCTTGATCTCCATTGTAGCATCGTTGTCATCTCGCCAATCTTATGCTTCCACGACTATCACTACCGCTTAGTAATAAAGTAAAGCATTATATCGCGATTGCATTGCATACAATAAAGCGACAACCATATGGCTCCTGCCAGTTGCCGATAACTCGGTTACAAAACATGATCATCTCATACAATAAAATCAGCATCATGCCTTGACCATATCACATCACAACATGCCCTGCAAAAACAAGTTAGACGTCCTCTACTTTGTTGTTGCAAATTTTACGTGGCTGCTACGGGCTTAAGTAAGAACTCATCTCACCTACGCATCAAAACCACAACGATAGTTTGTCAAATAGACTCCGTTTTAACCTTCTCAAGGACCGGGCGTAGTCACACTTGATTCAACTAAAGTTGGAGAAACAGTCTTCCGCAAGCCATCTATGTGCAAAGCACGTCGAGGGAACCGGTCTCGCGTAAGAGTACGCGTAAGGTTGGTCCGGATCGTCTCACCCAACAATACCGCCGAACCAAAGTATGACATGCTGGTAGGCAGTATGACTTGTATCGCCCACAACTCACTTGTGTTCTACTCGTGCAAATAACATCAAACCATAAAACCTAGGCTCTGATACCACTGTTGGGGAACGTAGTAATTTCGAAAATTTTCCTACGCACACGCAAGATCATGGTGATGCATAGCAACGAGGGGGAGAGTATTGTCTACGTACCAACGCAGACCGACTGGGGAAGCGATCTCACAACGTAGAGGAAGTAGTCGTACGTCTTCTTCCCGATCCGACCGATCCAAGCACCGTTACTCCGGCACCTCCGAGTTCTTAGCACACGTTCAGCTCGATGACGATCCTTGGGCTCCGATCCAGCAAAGCATCGAGGAAGAGTTCCGTCAGCACAACGGCGTGGTGACGATCTTGATGTACTACCGACGCAGGGCTTCGCCTAAGCTCTACAACGATATGACCGAGGTGGAATTTGGTGGCAGGGGGCACCGCACACGGCTAAGGAACGATCAACAATGATCAACTTGTGTGTCTATGGGGTGCCCCCTGCCCCCGTATATAAAGGAGCAGGGGGAGGGGTTCGGCCGGCCAGGGAGAGAGGCGCAGGGGGAGTCCCACTCCTACCGGGAGTAGGACTCCCCCCCAATCCTATTCCTAATAGGACTCCTCAAAGAGAAGAGAGAAGAAGAGAGGGGGGCCGGCCCCTTCTCCTAGTCCTAATAGGACTAGGGAAGGGGGGGAGGCGCGCAGCCCTTGTGGGCAGCCCCTTTTCACTTTTCCACTAAGGCCCAATAGGCCCATTTGCCTCCCGGGGGGTTCCGGTAACCCTCCCGGTATTCCGGTAAAATCCCGATTTCACCTGGAACACTTCCGGTGTCCAAACATAGGCTTCCAATATATCAATCTTTACGTCTCGACCATTTCGAGACTCCTCGTCATGTCCGTGATCACATCCGGGACTCCGAACAACCTTCGGTACATCAAAATGCATAAACTCATAATAACTGTCATCGTAACGTTAAGCGTGTGGACCCTACGGTTCGAGAACAATGTAGACATGACCGAGACACGTCTCCGGTCAATAACCAATAGCGGGACCTGGATGCCCATATTGGCTCCCACATATTCTACGAAGATCTTTATCGGTCAGATTGCATAACAACATACGTTGTTCCCTTTGTCATCGGTATGTTACTTGCCCGAGATTCGATCATCGGTATCCAATACCTAGTTCAATCTCGTTACTGGCAAGTCTCTTTACTTGTTCCGTAATACATCATCTCATAACTAACATCTTAGTTATTATGCTTGCAAGGCTTATGTGATGTGTATTACCGAGAGGGCCCAGAGATACCTCTCCGGCAATCGGAGTGACAAACCCTAATCTCGAAATACGCCAACCCAACATCTACCATTGGAGACACCTGTAGTACTCCTTTATAATCACCCAGTTACGTTGTGACGTTTGGTAGTACCCAAAGTATTCCTCCGGTAAACGGGAGTTGCATAATCTCATAGTTATAGGAACATGTATAAGTCATGAAGAAAGCAATAGCAACATACTAAACGATTGGGTGCTAAGCTAATGGAATGGGTCATGTCAATCAGATCATTCAACTAATGATGTGACCTCGGTAATCAAATAACAACTCTTTGTTCATGGTTAGGAAACATAACCATCTTTGATTAACGAGCTAGTCAAGTAGAGGCATACTAGTGACACTCTGTTGGTCTATGTATTCACACATGTATTATGTTTCCGGTTACTACAATTCTAGCATGAATAATAAACATTTATCATGATATAAGGAAATAAATAATAACTTTATTATTGCCCCTAGGGCATATTTCCTTCGCCTCCAGCGCGTGGCGCAAATTCAATCAAGCAATTCATCCTACAAAGGAACAGAGGAGATGCCTCTTGATGGTGCTCGTCGGCACACAAGCCATGGAGATCAGATCGGCAACTGCCGATCAATTTCACGGAAGCAGTTACCAAGAAGAGAACGAACAATGCGTCCGTGGCTATCGTCCATGGCAGCAAGGTATGACAGCCACAGCGGCCTCCTACGGCCTCAACCCCATCCCTCCTCCTCCCGGCGACGTGCCGCATCAGCGGCAGCAGTGCAGCACCCACCACCACGGTGTTGCGCCTCGCGCCCTCGCCCAGCCATGGCGAGCAGCGCCCTCCCATGCTCCTGTTGAAATATGAGATGGGCCTAGAGCCCATATGACAATTTCAGATTTGATCTTTAAGGGCCCATGTAGGTGGCATGACAAGGTGGTGGGAAGTTTAGTCCCACCCCGGAAGTGGAAGGAGAGTTGGAGTGGTTTATAAGGGATTCTCTTCCTTATGCTATTGGAGCTTGAGAAGAGAGATGAGGCCCTCGCGCACTCCTCCTCCTCCGCTCGCCTCGCCACGCCTTGTCACGATGCGCCGCGGGTTGCGGGATTGAGCCGAGCCGAGATCACTCCTATGCACTTCTTTTTGTCGGTCAGGAACGAAGAGTCTTTGACAGGTGGGGCCATGATCTAAAACGTTGGATCGTGGGCTACCGACTTGGACGTGGGTTCAGCGCTCCACACGCAGCCACACATATATATGTGGGGCGCTGCCAACCCTAGCCGCCACGAAACAGAACGCATCTCCGCCTCCACGCCCGCATCGTTCCTCTACTGCTGCTGCCGCCGGCGACTCCGTCCAGTTCACCGCGTACACGGTTGACGGGAGAGCAGGCCTCCGAAACTCCGCCTCTCCGGATCCTGTACGGGAGAGGGGCGATTAGGTTTTTGGGTAGCGACTACGCGACTGCTCGCTTCTGTTCATCTACGTCCACATCACCTTCGTCATCACCATGTCGACTGACGCCGACCGTGCCGCCGCTGAGAAGGCCGAGGCCGACAAGAAGGCCGCCGACGATGCCGCGGATACTGCCACCGCCACCGCTGCGGCATGGCCGATTGGAGGGTATACATCGTTTATCCCTCTCATGTTTGTTTCTGTTGTAGTAGTACTAGCGATATGCGTAGATGTTTCTACTATATGCGTAGTACATGCTCTGTTAGATCGTAACCAGTGTGTTATAAATACTGTCAATGTCATGCTCATGATTTATTCATGGATTAAATTAATCGGAAAACTGCCTATTTTCTTATCAATCCAAAAACCTAATACGTGTAGGAGTTTTTCGAATTCTGGTTTTGCTGCTGCACTGAAATCGTCGCCGTTTACGGGGACGTACTTTAAGCATTGGCAGACTAAAACCACCTTATGGCTCACTGCCATGAACGTGTTCTGGGTCGCCAGTGTGACTCCCACAGGAACGATCTCTCCTGATCAGGAGAAGGCGTTCAAGGAGGCCACTGTCGTGTTCCTCGAGGCAGTTCTGAGCGTGATTGGAGATAAGCTGGTTGACGCATATTTGCATGTGCGGTCTGCCAAGGACTTGTGGGAGGTGCTCGAATTTAAGTTCGGGGCTGCCGATGCAGGGAGCGAGATGTATATTATAGAGCAGTTCCATGATTACAAGATGGTTGAAAACCGTCCTGTATTGGAGCAGGCTCATGAGATAATATGCATTGTTAAGGAGCTTGAGCTTCTTAAGTGCGAGTTACCGGGCAAGTTTGTCGCGGGCTGCATAATCGCTAAGCTTCCCAATTCCTGAAGGAACTTTTCCACCACTCTGAAACATCAGAGGCGTGAATTCTCTGTGGAGGATGTCATTGACCATCTGAGTGTTGAGCAGAATTCAAGGGCAAAGGACTAGCACGGAAAAGGGGTCGAAGGAACTTCTGTGGCCAACATGGTGCATCAGAAGAACTTCAATTCCCACAAGCCCAAGGGAAAGAACGGTGTCCAACAGAGTGCCGACTTTAAGAAGAAGGGTAAGAAGACCTTCAAGAAGAACAAGAAGGATGAGGGCTGCTTTACATGTGGTTCGCTTGAACATTGGGCCAACAAGTGCCCAAACAAGTATAAGAAGCAAGGGCAGGACTCCAAGTCTGTCAATATGATTGTGAGCAACAATGAGGGTGGTGCATCTGGGTACGGTAATTTATTTGCTGTATTTTCAGTTTGGCCGTCCACCGATTGGTGGGTCGACACAGGTGCAGGTGTTCATGTGTGTGCTGACATTTCATTGTTTTCTTCTTACCAGGCCACGGGTCACGGGTCCGTACTGATGGGGAATGGCGCGAGTGCTTCTGTTCTTGGTGTTGGCACGGTCGATCTGAAGTTTACTTCGGGAAGGATCGTGCAGCTGAAGAACGTGCAGCATGTCCCCGCCATCAAGAAGAACCTCGTTAGTGGCTCCCTTCTATGTAGAGAAGGGTTTAAGTTGGTATTCGAGTCTAATAAATTAGTTGTTACGAAATATGGACTATTTGTTGGAAAGGGTTATGAATGCGGAGGCATGTTCCGCCTTTCTCTTGCAGATCTATGTAATAAAGTCGTGAACAATATTCATTTGAGTGTTAATGAATCTGAAGTATGGCATTCACGTCTTTGTCACATTAGTTTTGGTGTTATGACGCGGCTAGCAAAATCGAATTTAGTCCCGAGTTTCACTTTAGCCAAAGGTTCTAAGTGCCATTCGTGTGTGCAATCTAAGCAACCTCGCAAGCCTCACAAGGCAGCAGAGGAGAGACACTTGGCGCCACTGGAACTCATACATTCTGATCTTTGTGAGATGAATGGTGTGTTGACTAAAGGTGGAAAGAAATATTTCATGACTTTGATAGATGATTCCACTAGATATTGCTATGTGTATCTGTTAAATACTAAAGATGAGGCTCTACACTACTTCAAAATCTATAAGGCAAAAGTTGAGAATCAACTTGAAAAGAAAATTAAACGAGTCCGGTCAGATCGTGGTGGAGAGTACTTCTCGAAAGAGTTTGATGCCTTTTGTGCGGAACACGGCACTATTCACGAGAGGACGCCTCCTTACTCACCCTAGTCAAACGGGGTTGCCGAGCGGAAAAACCGTACTCTAACTAATTTGGTTAACGCCATGTTAGATACGTCGGGTTTATCCAAGGCTTGGTGGGGGGAGGCTATAATGACATCCTATCATGTTCTGAATAAAGTTCCGACAAAGGATAACGAGATCACTCCTTACGAGAAGTGGACCAAGAGAAGTACAACACTCTCGTACTTACGTACCTGGGGCTGCTTGGCGAAAGTTAATGTGCCGATCCCCAAAAAGCGTAAGCTTGGACCAAAGATTGTGGCCTGTGTTAATTTGGGCTACGCTATGAATAGTGTTGGCTATAGATTTCTAGTAGTGAAATCTGAGGTACCTGACATGAAAGTCGGTACAATTATGGAGTCTAAAAGGTGCTACATTCTTTGAGGACATTTTTCCCATGAGATATGTACAAAGCACTTCTAGACAGGAATCTGAGGAGACTCCTGAACCTGCCATTCCGATGGAATATTATAATCAAACACATGATGAAAATCCTGAGGAGGATAATGAGGAATCCCTTGGTAGGGGCAAGAGACAAAGGACTGTAAAGACCTTTGGTGATGATTTCTTCATATACCTCGTGGAGGATAATCCCACTTCTATTTCAGAAGCGTATGCATCTCCAGAAGCTGACTACTGGAAGGATGCGGTCCGTAGCAAGATGGATTCCATCATGGCTAACGGGACTTGAGAGCTTACTGAACGTCCTTATGGTTGCAAACCATTGGGATGCAAGTGGGTGTTCAAGAAGAAGCTTAGGCCCGATGGTACGATAGAAAAGTACAAGGCTAGGCTTGTGGCTAAGGGCTACGCCCAGAAAGAAGAAGAAGATTTCTTCGACACTTATTCACCTGTGGCCAGACTGACCACCATTCGAGTATTACTCTCATTGGCGGCCTCGCGTGGTCTTCTCATTCATCAGATGGATGTTAAGACAGCTTTCCTGAACGGAGAGCTAAAGGAGGAAATCTATATGCAACAGCCTGATGGCTTTGTGATGGATGGTTAGGAAGGAAAGGTGTGTAAGTTTGTGAAATCTTTGTATGGCCTGAGACAAGCGCCTAAGCAATGGCATGACAAGTTTAATGAAACGTTGACATCTGTTGGCTTTGTTGTTAATGAGGCTGGCAAATGTGTATACTATCGCTATGGTGGGGGCGAAGGAGTTATACTGTGTTTGTATGTTGATGACATACTGATATTTGGGACTAATCTCAAGTTGATCGAGGAGGTTAAGTCTTTCCTATCTCAGAACTTTGAGATGAAGGACCTTGGAGTGGCTGATGTTATCTTGAACATCAAGCTATTGAGAGATGATGAGGGTGGGATTACACTTTTGCAATCCCATTATGTTGAGAAGGTGTTGAGTCATTTTGGATATTCAGACTGCAAACCATCTCAAACACCATATGATTCTAGTGTGCTGATTCGAAAGTCTAAAGGCACAGCTATAGATCAATTGAGATACTCTCAGATTGTTGGTTCACTACAGTATCTAGCGAGCGCAACGAGGCCTGACATCGCATTTGCTATTAGCAAACTGAGCCGATTTGTTTCCAGACCGGGTGATGTACATTGGCGTGCTCTTGAGAGAGTTATGCGCTATCTGAAAGGTACTATGAACTATGGACTTCACTATACCGGATACCCATCGGTACTTGAAGGGTATAGTGATGCAAATTGGATCTCTGATGCTGATGAGATGAAGGCCACAACTGGGTATATATTTACTCTTGGAGGTGGTGCTGTTTCCTGGAAGTCTTGCAAGCAAACGATCTTAACAAGATCGACAATGGAAGCAGAATTAACAGCATTAGACACATCGGGTGGCGAAGCAGAATGGCTTCGAGATCTGTTGATGGACTTGCCAGTGGTTGAGAAGCCAGTTCTGGCCATCCTTATGAACTGTGACAATCAAACAGTTATTGTCAAGGTGAAGAGTTCAAAGGACAACATGAAGTCCAACAAACACATAAGAATAAGGTTGAAAGCTGTCAGAAAATTGAGGAACTCCGGAGTGATAGCGTTGGATTATATTCAAATGGCTAAGAATCTGGCAGATCCCTTTACTAAAGGGCTATCACGTGTTGTGATAGATAACGCATCAAGGGAGATGGGTATGAGACCCACGTGAGTTGCCATGGTTGTAACCCAACCTATGTGATCGGAGATCCCGTGAAGTAGGACCTGGGAAAACAAGCCAGTGGTGAACTGAGGAGAGTAACTTTACTAACCCACTCTGTTGGAGATGCAATACTCTCGGAAACTGTATGGAAGGATGACTACTGTCTTAATGTGTTTCAAGGCTTATATGCATAAGCAAGATGCTATCCTACAGAGCGATCTTTGGAGGAACACACCTATATGAGCCCGACTGCTGGTCACAGTCTGTGAGATTGGGGTGATCTCTAGCAAGCTCATGAACAGGCCAGGAGTGTGACTAATATGCTCCACCCGAGGGGTCGGCCTTCGGCAGCCTTGTATCAGTGAGACTTGTGGTGAAACTTCTTGACGCCAAACTGACAATTCAAGGCATAGTCCATTGTTCAGTTGTGAAGGAGTGTAACTACTTGGTCTAGGTGGAGCTCAACCTTAATCGGTCTCCATTGAGATGCTGGTATATCAAAATAGCGTTTGGAACAAAGGACAAACTGGGCCCCTGAGATCTGGTTGGGGATTGTTGAAATATGAGATGGGCCTAGAGCCCATATGACAATTTCAGATTTGATCTCTAAGGGCCCATGTAGGTGGCATGACAAGGTGGTGGGAAGTTTAGTCCCACCCTAGAAGTGGAAGGAGAGTTGGAGTGGTTTATAAGGGATTCTCTTCCTCATGCTATTGGAGCTTGAGAAGAGATGAGGCCCTCGCGCACTCCTCCTCATCCGCTTGCCTCGCCATGCCACGCCTCGTCACGACGCGCCGCGAGTTGCGGGATTGAGCCGAGCCGAGCTCACTCCTATGCGCTTCTTTTTGCCGGTCAGGAACGGAGAGTCTTTGACAGGTGGGGCCACGATCTGAGACGTTGGATCATGGGCTACCGACTTGGACGTGGATTCAGCGCTCCACGCGCAGCCACACATATATATGTGGGGCGCTGCCAACCCTAGCCGCCATGAAACAAAACGCATCTCCGCCTCCACGCCCGCGTCGTTCCTCTACTGCTGCTATCGCCGGCGACTCCGTCCCGTTCACCGTGTACACGGTTGATGGGAGAGCAGGCCTCCGAAACCCCGCCTCTCCGGATCCTGTACGGGAGAGGGGCGATTAGGTTTTTGGGTAGCGATTACACGGCTGCTCGCTTCTGTTCATCTACGTCCACATCACCTTCGTCATCACCATGTCGACTGACGCCGACCGTGCCGCCGCTGAGAAGGCCGAGGCCGACAAGAAGGCCGCCGAGGATGCCGCGGCTATTGTCGCCGCCACCGCCGCCGCATGGCCGATTGGAGGGTATACATTGTTTATCCCTCTCATGTTTCTTTCGATTGTAGCAGTACTAGCAATATGCGTAGATGTTTCTACTATATGCATAGTACATGCTCTGTTAGATCATAACCAGTGTGTTATCAATACTGTCAATGTCATACTCATGATTTATTTATGAATTAATTTAATTAAAAAACTGCCTATTTTCTTATCAGCTCCAGCTCGACGCACGGCACGTGACCTGCATGTTGTTGCAGACACGACTATCCCGTAGCCGGCGGCGTCGCCTTAACCCGTCTGGATCAAGGCGGACCCTCACAACGAGGCCTCCCCTCTAGACAGGCGGCAGCGCCCGCATCGCGGCCACGGGCGTCGCATTCGCGTGACCAGTCCTTCCGGTTGCACAACTTCCGATGACAGCGTAGCCTCGTCTTCTCTCGGCAACAGCGCATCCACCCAAAGCGTGTCGCCTATGACGCTGGATGCGGCGAAGGACGGCTCGGCGCGGAGAGCCCCTCCCGTAGCGGCAGCGTGGCTCGCCCTCCATGCCGGCGAATCGACGCCGTTCCCACACAATGGTGGTGTATGGAGTACAACGGTAAAATGAATCCTTCGATTCGTAACCACGCATAAAGAAGGCCGGTGGAGGCTTATCTCTTTGTTGTTTTTCAGTTCTACCATCAAGGTTTTACTGATTCACAGATTAGGACATGTTCAATGTATTTGCTCTCTAGCAATTCCTACAACATGTTCTTTACCGGCACAACAACATTGTTTTGCGATTGAGATTAAATTTTCTCGCATAACAATATTGATTTTGCGATTGAGAAAAAATAATTTTTTTTCTCGCAAAACAATCTCAATGTGATTGAGATTAATTTTCTCTAGCAAAATATTAATTCACTTTGTTGAATTATCTTGCAACTTGATACAACATCATCTCATTTAATTTAAGGTCTATACAATTCAAGTTTTTCACTTGAGCATCAAGTTTGCAACATCATTATTATTTACTACATTAGTAGTGTTTTTCTGTTGAGTACCATATGTATTCCAGAATCTATCTATGATGTAATATATTTCCACATTCTACATGTTGAAATTATACATCTATTTGCAATTGATATTTTCAATTTCTTGCAAATACATATGCAAAATTCAAGGTGTCATCCTTAGCAATTTGAGATTCACACTAATGATTTTGAGCCATCTTCTTGAAATCTATTAATTTTGCAACATTAAGATGTATTTATATAACACAATCTGTAATATAAATAAATTACCGATTTTTCACCGGAGATGATATGTTCTATGTGTTTACCACATTGCCGTTCTTCATGAACATGTCACAACGGTCGAGATTGATTTTTTTCCACACAACAACTTGTAAATTTTTGATAGTAACATCTCCCTCATTATATGAGGAAAACACAAGGTAATGAGTTGGATCTACTGCCCATGTGCAGACTATCTCTATTACTTCGAGATCTGTATGATCTTCAATGTGTTATGTTCCCACAATTGAGGTTGAGCATTTTCAAGTTATACACTTGAGTCAAATTTTTACATTCTTATTACAAAACCATGATGGTTTTTAATTTACTTCTTGTAAATTAATTATCTCTTGCTTGCCGCTATAAGTAATTGATGGCTAACAATTTGAGGCTCTTGCCCTCAATGGCCACAACTTACTTAAGCGGGTCATGGACATTAAGATCAGTCTTGCATCCCATGGGATAGCGCGTGCAATCCAAGCCACGCCACTGGGACGCAAAGGACCTCAAGGGTAATGGTTTGAAACTCGCTTCAAACTCTCAATCTGACACCATCAAGCTGTCACGAGACCCTATGAGCATGAAGAGCATGATGGTTGAATATGCATCAGCCGACATGTTTGGAGACTATATACATTTAATTCCTTAGTCTCCTTAGTGATGTATTTATTTATGTCCATTTATGATGTTCTAATAAGAACATGATTATTGTTGTCATCATATATTGTATATCACAATATGTTGTATCAGCACTTTGATACAAATTCATTTGTATGTATTCTATATATCCGACAGTGATTTTCTTGAGAATGTTCATGTATATATATAGATTTCTACGGGAGTCAATCCGATGAAAAATGATACGTGCCTTGTGGACATATGCACCACAGACTCTATACTCGGGGATGTCCAATGTTTCCACTCTCATTGAGAGAAAGGGGATATTTTAAAATCGCTAGACGCGATGAGGTATTTGTTGGCTCAACTCAAGTAATATTTGCTATCCCTGTGGGTACTCGAGTAACGTCGGGATCCTTCATTGCTTCCCAAGTTTAACTCGTACCCTACTAAGCTATAGAGATATTCGTCAAAATGGTTTCCATAGCGAAACTTATGCTTACAAGAAAGAGAAATACATTCTATTTACCATATGCAACGGATATGGCGAGCACATTATTTATGTATCATCTGGATTGTACTACACATATTACAAAATCCGTAGCACATGTTGCGCCCAAGATAGTTTTCCAAAATGTCTTGTACATGAAAAACTTGGCATACTCGCCTAGGTCATCGAGACATTGGGTTGAAACCGAAACTATCAGCAATTCCAATAGTTTATGATTATTATGATGCTAAGTTCTAACCCCATTTGGATTTCATGTGCACTACAAGTGACATAGGGAAGCTAATTTTAAGGCTTGCACATCTTAAATTCTACGCTGAACCACTCAGACTCCTTGAATGCATCAAGTTGAGGTAAGTGGCTCTTCCCATCCATTGACTAGACTATTAAGGTATTCTATGGTTCTAAAAGACATATCTACATGCTGGTCTTAAGTGTGTGATTTATTCACACGAAACCATTGGCTCATTATCCTGACATCGAACTCAAGCAAATCGAATGGATAACATTGCAGAATTATCCTTGAGTGCCTTCTCTATGGCCCTTGGATTGAAGTTTAGCAATTTGTCCTAATGTCTAGACTCAAAATGGTTTGGTAGAATCCTATCCAAAGAGTTAAGCTCATTGCATTATCTTTACTTTGGAATTGCAACTTGCCAACTTTACGTTGGAGTCATGCAGTTTTACACGCTCATGAAAGAACTGCATAATTTATTCCCCTCTATCTTTGATATGTGGATATCTACCAAGTATTTCCTATCTACGGTAATTTGGTTGCATACCGATATTACCGCCCGACATACATCATTGGCCCCTCAACATATAGTTGGGATCTATGTGAGGAATAATTGTATTTCCATCAATACCTCAAGCCCCTCGCATGGGGAGTTATTCAAGGCCAGTATGCTTCAACGAGGAACATTTCCAGGTATTAGGGGGAGATTTCAAATACCATAAAGAATGCCAGGAAACTAGTGGATGTTCAAAACATTTCTGCCTCAAATCCACGTACTCAAAGGTCTGAACCATGCGTTCAGAAGATTTGCAACACATTGCAAATAACCTGCCAGATTCATTTACTGACTATAAAGATGTCATACAATCCTACAATCCTGAAAAATATGTCGAAAAGAGTGGAGGTACCAACTAAAACCACTCAACTCCTCGTTCAAAGCAATAGGGGGAGAAGTACAGCAATAGTACATCAGGATTTAGCTTCTCGCAAGCAAGGATATCAAGGCCTGTGAATCAGTAAGTGCAAGTCAACTTCACGTTGACAGACACCTGATGGGTAGTATACACCCAGTGGACGGGAAACCTCCACCAACCAGGTCATAGTGCACAAAATGACCGCGACATCAGAATACCCGACTCGATCGCATTGGGAAATCACGAGCAATCACTATGGGTAACGATATTTCCATCAACTATATTGATATATAGATTCTGGAGAAACATATAACCGAAAGTCTACAATTGTTGACATACATTTCTCAACTAGATTGAAAGAACCTTTCAAGTGATTCAGATCCAAAGACCATGGCCATGACAAAGTGTGAACAACACTCGGACTGAACTCAAGCAAAGGGTATAATCTAGGTTGAAATAATCTTGCTCAATAATGAGAAGGTATTCATAAGCAATACCTACACCAGTTTTCTTCTGGAACGGAATTGAGAACAACGAGGTGGTGAAACAAAGAGCAAGTATTGTAGCACGAGGGTTCACGCAGATACCCAACTATTCTCCAGAGGTGGAATCTCTTTTCGATAACTTATATCATTGGCAGTACAAAATCATCTATCTCTGTAGTTGATAGATGTAGTGATCACATATCCATGTGGATCACTAGATTCAGACATATATGGTTGATTCCCGATGGAATCTCACTTCTGAATCGAAATGCAATACGCAACATACACTATGTAAAATCAATAAGTCACCATATGGCTTATTGTTGTCGGTACATTTGGTATAACCGACGTAGTGAGTTCCTTATACACAAGGATTACTCCTACAATGATGATTATCCATGTTTGTGTGTCTGCAATGACGACACATGTAATCATCTAAATGACGGAGTTTAAAATGAAGGATTTGGGTAAACCAAAATACCACTCGTTACTACAAATTGAGCACCTTCATTCATACATTATGGTATACTATGTTATCTATATACATAATATATTGAAGAAATTCATTGTGGACAAATCTTATCCATCCATAAATCTCATGGTAGTGCATTCCCTATACATAGAGAAAGATCTATTTAGACCAAGAGATGATGAAAATGAGATATTGGGACTCAACGTTCTATAATGCCATTGGATCCACCAAACACAATTGGTTGGTACTCAAGAATATCTTTTGATATCTCCAAGGCATCAAACATCTTGTCCTGGTTTTTCAGTTTCACAGAAATGTGAATACCGATATCATTGGATACATCGATCAGATCCCCACTATGTCAGATCGTAGACAAGCTTAGTGTTCCTACTAGGTGTGGTAGCCCTCTCATGAAGAGTCTTCGAAACAAACCTCATGGCTACATCCACCAACCATTATCTCAACTATAATGTTTCTTGTGTTGCCCAGATGCAAATAGGTTAAATAATAAGCAATATCTCTATATTGCATATCTTGCAAGTCAAATCATGCGACTGATTTGTTCACCAGGTCTCTACCAACTTCTATGTTCCAGAAATGTGTTCATGGAATTGGTATATGACGACTTCAGAATATGCAAGAATCAGGGGGAGTATCTTCCTGGATTGTTCTTGTTAAAAGCATCATATTATGCTCTTTTTTCCTTCATGAGTTTACTTTATAGGTTCTCATAAAGGTTTTTAATGAGGTAATATCAACACAAGACCGTATGTCATATTTTCTGTTTTCCCCACTGGGGTTTTTAAGAAAGTATGTGTGACATATTTATTGTCTTCTAAATTATATGAGTTTTCTCGTATTGAGTTAAAAGAGACAATAACCATTATATGTTGCATCATTTTCTCCTTATTTTCCCACCGAGTTTGAAGGAGTTTTAGCAACATATCAAACACCTATCTCCTCATATTTTTCCCACGGGGTTTTGGAGGAGCTTTTTTCAAGATGATGATACTTACACTAACAAGCATGGATTAGGGGGGGTGTTAGGATTTAATTAATCCTATTAATCCCTGCTTTTCCTAACCGAGGCGGTTGCCTCACATCCCTTTGGTCGCATCCCTTCAGGGGCTATATATATGTGTAAATGCCATCATCAATGGGAACAACCATTCACTTTTACATCTGTGTCAAGGCTCTCTCGATTGTCTCTCATTTCCCTTTCTAACAAAAATCACATAAGTGACTGGTTTGTTAGTCACACGGCGATCTGTTCGATGGCTCATGTGTATTGTTGAACCTGCAAAATGCTTCTCAAGCTAAAAATTTAGCTTTGTTTGTGCCCGTTGTTTTTTGAGAATGCTTAAGCCATGGATCTTTGCTCAGGCTTCATGATAGCCCATGTCAAACTGGATGGGATTATACAAGTATAATTGAAGGAAAACTCTTGGTTTTGACCGACTGATTTCTCTCGCCTGATAAGTCGCCTCCAGCACGTGACGCGTGTCCTGTCGAGGCCACCAAACGCTCGTCTCTCCCAACCTTATCCGCTCGCCATGCCCATCCAGATTTCTTCCGAGTCTTCGTCTTCCCTCGCTCCATCTCACATCTCGCTGCTGCCCCGCCCACCATCTTTTCCCTGCCCACCATCTTCTCTCATCTCTCGCTGCAAGCGGCTTCCGGCGAACCTCGCGTTGCCTGCTGCCACGGCGGCGGCAGAGCTGCGTTGCAGTAGGGCAAAGCACGAGGACGCCACAACCACGCCGGAGGCGGAGCTGCGTTGCAGCAGGGCTAAGCACTAGGAAGTTGCTGCCATGCCGGCGGCAGAGCTGTGTTGCAGCAGGGCAAAGTACGAGAACGGCGCAGCCGCGCCGGCGGCGGAGCTGCGTTGCAGCAAGGCTAAGCACGAGGAAGCAATTGCCGCGCCAGCGACGGAGTTGTGTTGCAGCAGGGCGAAGCACGAGGATGTTGCTGCCTCATCGGCGGTGGAGCTGCATTGCGGCAGGCGAAGCACGAGGAAGCTGCCGCCACGCCATCACGGCGCTGCTGCCATGCCGGTGATGGAGTTGCGTTGCAGCAGGAGAAGCACGTGGCGCTGCTGCCACATCCGGCGGTGGAACTGTGTTCCGGCAAGAGAAGCACGGGGACGCTGCTGCCATGCCCACCGGTGGTGCTGCGAAGGCTATGGAGGACGCCGCTGCCATGTCCGACAGCGAAGCTGCATTGCGGCAGGTCGCCAGTTGCAGATGTAGTGCCACAATCCAGCAGTGATGCATTCAGTGCGTCTTGCCGGAGCTCGTCACCCAGCACTCCCCGTGTGCGTGGAAGAGAAGAGAGCGTGGGGGAATTTTTTCTGTTGTTATGTGGGAGCAAGTGCGTCTCGCTGGAGCTCGTCGCCTTACCCAGCACTCCCCGTGTGCGTGGAAGAGGAGAAGAGAGCATGGGGGAATTTTTCTATTGTTATGTGGGAGCAAGAAGAAGCCGCGGCAGTGTTTGTGTTAGAAAGATGCGAGCATAAATCCAACAGATGTGGGGCCTAGATCGGACGGCTGCCGAGTCAACTGATTTCCCTTGAAATCAGCCGGCTTACGCCTAGCAGCGGATCTGGCTTGCCTGCTCCCTGCCCATACTTTCATCCGTGCTCCCACTTCATTCTATGGTTGTCTTTTTTCCTCTTTTCTTTCTGATCTAATCATCCCCCACTAATTTTAAGGGGATGGGGCCGGGCCTTATTTTGTCCAATCAAATCAAGCCACGTACGCAAGAGCACGGATGGGCACACGCAGGAGGAGCGGGCAAGTCTCTTCCCCTAGCAGCAGCCATAATTGAAACTAGCTGGATAGACGAGTTAATGAGATCGTTTCTTCATATGTAGTTGATTTTTTCGACTTGAATTAAGGATAGGTTTAGCTCCCGTAAAAAAAGATAGGTTTCGCTGGTTGGCTCAGTAAGTTGGCTGCTCCTTTTCTAGTATCCACATGATAAGTGCTTACTACTTAGCCTAAAAACCGCTTGGTAAGTGCTGGGCAGTGGCAAAAGTTGTTATCTTAAGGAGACCGTGACTGATTATTATTAATAGAAATTAAGATTACACAACTCAGAAGGTAAACGTTTTATGCCAGCGCATCGGCTGAAACGTTCGGCCGGTAACATCGCGCGCGTTTGATCCACATGAATCCAGCCTGTCTCGCGTGTCCTTCTCTTAATTTTTTTCTTTTTACCTTATCTTCTTCTTCCTTTCACCACATAACCTCCCTCCAACTTTCATCCCCCTCCCACCCCCCCCCCCCCCCTTCCGCGACCTCAGGCGCTGCCGCCGAGCGCCACGGCTTCTCGGGCGAGGCCATCACCGGCGGACCCCTTATCTTCTTCTTTCTTCTACCACTCAACCTCCCTCCACCTTTCATCCCCACCTCCACCCCCCCACCCCTCTGCGACCTCAGGCGCTGCCGCCGAGCGCTGCGGCTTCTCCGGTGAGGCCACAACCGGCGGACCCCATTAGGTTGCTGCACGAGAGACCTGCCGATGATGGTGTCGCGAATGCTACAACCATGTACCACAAAGCTACAACAAGCTTGCAAAGATGCTACAATGTGTGCACAACAGAGCTACAATCGGCAACGTGTGTCGTCAAATGCTACAACCGTTCGACAAAAAAGCTACAACCACGTTCGTCAGAGCTGCAACCCGAGTTCGCCGAAGTCTGTAGCCACTATGATCCAGCGATATTTGCTACAACTGGTGTTGATTTTTGCTACAACCGGTGTCCCATTTTGCGGCTTTGCCATAGTCGGCTCGGGAATTTTTTGCTACAATGCTGTCACGCCGTGCTACAACCAGCACTTCAATTTGCTACAACCGTCTCAGAGTTTTGCTGCAACCGTCTCAGAGTTTCGCTACTACCGGAGATGTCATTTGCTACTACCAGAGTTTTTTCTGTACCAGCAATTTTTTGCTACAACCATAGTTTCAATTTGCTGGAACCAGGTTTTCAAAATGATTCAACAGGGTGCGGCGACACATATATGTTTTCTTGACAACTTTTTTTTGTTGCGAGTATCGGCGGCGAGCATGGCATGGCGGCGAGCATGACGCGGAGCTGCAACCGGCGACTGGCGTTGCCGGAGCCGCGAACCATCACCAGCGAGGGAACCTGCATCCCACGGGGGCGGAGTTTTTGCTGCATGCATGGATCCCGGCGAGAAACATGAGAGAAGACGGCGGTGACCGGCGGCAAGCGGGGCGACCGATGGCGCATCCAGCAGCGCAAGGGCGGCAGAGAGAGGAGGTCCAGGTGAATGGGTGACGGCCGGCGGCTGGGTGGACGTCTAGGCAATGAGGCTTTGTGGAGAGAAAGAGGGGAAGGGGAAGTCAACGCTGGGATCGAACGACTCGCAGTCGTGGGATCGGGCGGCTGGGGCTAGTCCGGACTGCCGGCGCCTATCACTGCCCAAGTTAGAATTAGACCGGTGATGTGCTGAATGCATCAGGTTGCCTTTTTTTAGAACTAAGTGAGACTAAACAACCCATCTCACTTAAATTGCTTTAGCGGTTTTTTTTTGGAGAAACTAAAATTGCTTTAGTTTTTTTTTTTGAGAAACTAAAATCGCTATAGTGAGCAGCCGTTAGAGAATAAAAATAAATCAAGTGGGCTAGCCCACCCTGATACGTTCTCGTGCACAAATGAGTAGAAGGCGGCGGGACCTCCTAATTCCCGCGTAGGGCGATGGAGGCCGAGCAAACGCGGCGCGTCTATGTCTTCCTTCAGGTTCAGGCGAGATAGTAGACCACGTCGCCAACAGGGAACCGGTCGCGATCCGCCCCACTACCATGTCGTCCGTCATGCTGATGTTCCATGTTTTTTTTATGTTTTTTTGTATTATTATAAATAATATAGTATGAGAACTAATTTTGTTATTTTTAAAAGTGTTAATCACACATTTTTAAAATGTAAATGCAGTGTAAAATAATGTTCACTCAACTTTTAGAAGAAAAAAACAATGTGACATTTACAAACATACTCACGCATTTCAAAAAATATACGTGCAATTTTGAAAAATGTAGTATAATGTAAAAAGCATTCGTGTAATTCAAGAAAAAGGTTGTGTACCATTCAGAAAATGGTTTGTTACATTAAGAAATATGTTCACATGTTTAAAAAACATTAGTGACATTTAAAATATATCTATCCAAAGTAAAAAAATGTTTGGATAGTTCAAAAAAATTGTTTCTTATCAACAAAAAAAATGATTCAACATGTATTTCAAAAAGGTTTAACATGTATTAAAAAATTGTTCAAAACCCTCCGTTCCAAAATATTTGTCCTGGTTTTAGTTCAACTCTGAACTAAAACTATGACAAATATTTTGGAACGAGGGAATATATGAAAAACATATTAGTCATGTATTTAAAAATGTTAAATGCATATAAAAAATGACCCTCCATTCCAGAATATTTTTCGTGCTTTTAGTTCAAATCAGAACTAAAACTACGACAAGTATTTTGGAACGGAAAAAATATTTGAAAAACATACTAGGTATGTACTTAAAAATATTAAATGTATATTAAAAAGTTATATCTAGACAAAAAATGTACAATGTATATGAAAAAACATAGACATTAAAACATGTATTTGAATAAAAATGTTAATATGTATAGAAAACAATTCTGGTGTATATGAAGATTGTACAATGTGTATGAAAACTACAAACATGTGTTGAGAAAAGGAGAAAAAAAGTAAAACTCCAATGAAACACAAAGAAAAGAGACAAAAAATAAGAAAAACCGAATACAGAACTGCTCCTCAAATACGTTCCCTTAATGGGCTGGCCCTCAAGCAGCTAAGGTGTGGTGGCAGAGAAGAGACATAAATCAGGGGCCCAGTTGCTCTACTCCTTTTTCTGTTAAAAATAAAAAAATGATAAAGCCGGATAGGATTCGATCCTGCGACCTCCAACTCAAATACGTTCCCTTAATGGGCTGGCCCACAAGCAGCTAAGGTGTGGTGGCAGAGAAGAGACATAAATCAGGGGCCCAGTTGCTTTACTCCTTTTTCTGTTAAAAATAAAAAAAATGATAAAGCCGGATAGGATTCGATCCTGCGACATCCAACTCGACGTCTGGATGGTGTAACCACCCCACCAACAAGCGAAGTCATGGTAACAGTCAAACCTATTCATCATTTATTCGATACTTTTGCCCTTTTTTTCTTCTTTTTTTCGTTTTCTTTTTTGGTTTCTGTTCCTTTTCTTTTCCTTACTTTTTTCCTTGACCGAATGTGTTCTCCTAAAATACGTGAACTTTTTTTAAAATCCATGAAGTTTTTTTGAATTTAATGAACTTTTTTCAAATTGGATGAACATTTTTTTTCAATTTCGATGACATTTATGGAAAATCAATGATCTTTCGTCAAAATCAACAAAAGTTTTTCAGAATCGATGAACTTTTTAAAATTTGATGAACTTTTCTTCAAAATCAATGAATGCTTTTCAAAAATCCATGAACTGTTTTCGATTTTTGTGAACTTCTTTAAACTTTGTTAAAAAATCCATGAACTTATTCTTCAAATTCGATGAACTTTTTCCCAATTTGATGAATTTTTTGTGAAAATCCATGAACTTTTTTCAGTTTTGATGAACTTTTTTTAAAATCGATGAACTTTTTGTTTGAAAATTGATGAACTTTTTTCAAGTTTGTGAACTTTTCTTAAAAATTGATGAACTCTTTTCGAAATCTATGAACCTTTTCAAAATCGATGAACTTTTATTGAAAATAGATGAACTTTTTTCAAAACTTATGATTTTTTAAATTGAATATATCTTTTTCAAAAATGATGAAGCTTTTTCAAACTTTGATGAACTATTTTTCAAAATTGGTGAACTTTTTCCAAGTTTGTGAACTTTTTTGAAATCATTGATTTCCTTTTCTAATTCATGAAAATTCTTTGAAGTCGTGGTTTTTTTAGATCTGCGAACTTTCAAATTCTCTTCACATTTTCTTTTTCAAAAATGACGTTTTTCTATTTTCTATATGCTGTAAATAGCGTGGCTATGCGTACTTCTTAAACTGTTTACACCCCAATGATTCAGTGAAGCCTGCTTGGCCCGGTGGTTGGGCAACACGCACCGGAGGTGAGGTCGTGGACAAGGGCTAGTTTGATTGGCATCCACGCCAATGCTTGCCTGGCCTGGGCAGTGCCTGGGTGCTGTTTTGTTGGTGTCCTGGAAGTGAAAAGGTCTGCCCGGCCTGGTTGCTACAGCAACGTGATTAGCCTGGGAAAGTTCAGAAAAAACAAAAGAAAGTAGGCTGCTTAGCCCAGGCATGTGAATTAGCCTGGCCCAGGCATCCATTCTTTTGCGCCTGGACATGCCAGCGAGCCTGAGGAGTCGCTTGTGATGACTTCATTAATTCTAAAACTTGCCAACACGGTATTTCAAAATGTGCTCAAATAAATAGGATGTGCATGTGTGTAGTTAGTAGGGCAGTGCTACCAGGGATAAAGCCCTAGGTTTGACGCTTTTGTGTCTTTTAAAGACAAAATAATCTTTTAGTAGGAGGCGATGTTCTGGTCAATAGTGAGACGCTTGTGGTGACTTCATTATTTTTAAAACTTGCCAACACGGTATTCTAAATGTGCTCAAATAGATAGGATGTGCATATGTGTGCATTTATAAAAGTGAGTATATGCATGTGTCTGCATCTATTGTTACTGTGTTTGGAGTAAAATGTTTTCCTTTACCCTTTTGATGCAGCAATTTAACCGTCGAACGATTTCTAGTGACTCATTCGTGTTGTCACTTTCCATGTTCGCCACTGTCGTTGATAATGGTATGATTTTGATGTTTGTAAGTGCTTTTTTTCGACAAAGCCACATTCATGTCCTTTTACAATGTCTCATTCAGCTCCGGGCTATCATCGGATGAAAGAGTGGTGACACATTGAAATGGGATTTTTTATAGATTCAAATGCAGGCGGGTTTTACAATGATGATTTTTTTAGAAAATATTATTTATTTGGTTACTCCAAGTTAATAAAAGAAAAGGGCTATCAAGGAATTTACTCCTAACAAATTCTTATAGGAATTCTGGTAGAATTAGAGAGCATTAAAAATACGAGATACTATAGCCCTTTTTTCCTTAAAAAAGAAACGAGTACGGGAATGATGTCCTGAATAGAAGAAGCGGGAATAGGAAGATTTTTTATTCCTTTTGTTACTCTTTTAAAGACGGGATGTCCTAACCATCCAACAGCTATTCCATCCCCATTGTCCATTGAGCCTGCTCTGAATAATCCCCCTTTTGCCGGATTATTACCAATATAATCATAAAAGGCTAATTTTTCGGGAATTTTAGATCCAACAAGACACATCAGCCACGTGATCCACGACCAACCCAAGCCCAACCAGCAGCGACACGTTTCAGAGATTCCCCAGCAAGTTCACAAATCCTCCCGTATCTCGATCTTCCCAAGTCCCATATAACCCCATTGGCTGCAAATCCCGAGTAACCAAGCCGGAGACGCCGTGGGGCCGCCGTTGCGCAAGACAGGGTGTTGCAAGGCGCTGCCGCCGTCTCAACAGGCGCCGCCGCCCTCTCAACAAGGGCACTACTGCCTGGGGCAGTGCCGCCGCCACAATGGAGATGACGGGCTACAACTGCCGGACTGCAAGGGAGGCCGCTATTTCTCCCTCCATCTTCCTGTGATGTCTGCATCTAGCTTGCTCTACCATGCAGCCGAGCAGTCTGTTGTTTCAAGGGCCACCCTAGTTTTCTTTGGTCATTCTCTGAAATCTTGTGCAGCTTTTTGGTCCTATTCCTCACTCCATCTCCCTCTGATGTCTGCCTCACCCTGCATTCCCCTTCTAGTTAGTTTGTTCCCGTCCCCTTTCCTTGGGAAGAAGGGTACCTATGCCTCACCCTCTGCACCCTTATTTACTGATTTCCGTCCCCTCTTGCTGAATCACCATGACACAAGTATATGAATCGATGAGATTAGGTTGAAAGGAGCGATGTGGGATTATGCAAGCAGCGGTGCTGAATCGCAGGGGTGTTTCTGCAAAAAAACGAAACGTTATCCATCAGTATCACAGTTAAGTAGGATGGCAGGTTAATTTCTCACAAATAGGGGGACTTTTTTGCAAAAAGGCCGATGAGGGACGACCAGAAGCCATCGCTAGTTTATTATTAGGGAAAGATTTATTGATTAGATGACACAACACCAGGCGTGAAAAGAATCCAAACACTACCCTGCCAGGCTTGCCTGTACAGGCAAATAACCGTCAAGTATCCAGGCTCGTCCCAGGCAGCAGGATTTTTCAGGCATGGACCCCAGGACGCTAACCAAACTACCCCAAAATCCTTGCGAGAGCTGGTTTGTTCTGCTATTAATGAATTTTTGATTTTTTTAGGGGAACATGCTTTACTTTACGGAAATGTTAACGCCCACACGTGTGGGCGTTCACCACCCCGACCATACGCAAGCATCACCGTTGGCAGGTGTGTGCACGAATCTTGGAACAAACCAGGTGGTTTTTTATGCCACGTAGGATGAGGCGCGTGTGCGGTGTGCGAGTAGGTTCGTCCGCACGTTGGTTGCCACCCCGCGGTCAGCGGTTGCCATCTGAGTCGTGCGGTGGAACTGCAATGCGCCTGCACGCCACGCTTCGACTGCGGTTGACGTCGCACGCCTCTGCCCCCCTTCCCCTCACGCTCCCATTTACTCTCCTGCACCACAGTTATTGGCAGAACCCACTCGCATTTCCAACCATCGAAGGAGAAGGAGAGGGGAGAAGGTGACGGCGAAGGCGGAAGAATCGACGGTGCTCGGGACCGTCGGTGGTGCTCGCCGGAACGGAGCGGCTCGCCGGAGCGCTTGCGGGTTGAAGGTACTGCTCGATGCACCCCTCGGAATCCCTTCCTGCATTTTCCTCCCCTTCCCTCCCTGTTCGATTCCTCGATCGAGATTTGTAGAGATTCAGGCGATTCGTCGATGCGTCGACGTTCCCGCCGGCGCCGAAGTCGTCTGCTAGATGTGTTTGGTTGCATTGGCCAGTTTCGTCGCGGCCGCGGCCGCGGCATCGTCGGCGTGGTTCTGCTTGTTCGGAGGCACGCACTAGTTTTTGCATATGGATTGAGCAGGTGTCTTCCGGGTAGTTTTTGATGCGCGTTGGTTTGAATTTGTGTTTTGCAGTGAGTTCGTGGGAGAATTTCGAGGGTGAATTTGAAGTCGAAGTAGTTGCCATTGAACCCTAGATCTAGTTAGTTTGGTTTTTGAAAATGCAGAATGAGGCGAACTTGATAGTTACATTAACTATCATGATTGCGCGACCACTTACTCCCTGAACATATTTGATAGTTGCCACAAACGTGTTTCCCCTTGCGGCAACAAATTACTGAAAACGACTGTGTTAGTTGCCACATGTTAGCTTTCGCACATGGCAACTAATTTTGCTGAAGTAATGCGATACTTGCTACACACACGCTCTTCCATGTGGCAACTAATTCTGCTAAACTAATGTGATATTTACCAAACACACGCTCTTTTTTCCGTGTGGCAACTAAGATTGCTGAATTCCTGTGTTAGGTGCCACAACTATTCTATTTTCATTGCGGCTAGTGTGTTTTCTGAATGTTATGTGACAGCAACCACGGTGTGACAGTTGCCACAATCGGTAGTCAATGGGCATTCAAGAGCCAAGTGCCATTGCGGCCAGTGTGTTTTCTGAATGTTATGTGACAGCAACCACGGTGTGACAGTTGCCACAATCGGTAGTCAGTGGGCATTCAAGAGCCAAGTGCACTGGATGGCAACCACTGCGCACTTAAAGTGTGCTTGTTGCCATCTAGGTAGTATATTCATGTGGCAAATAGAGTGCGAACACACTGCCTGTTGCCATTCTGCATATAAGACAGTGTGGCAAATAGAGTGTGAACAGACTGCCTGCTGCCATTTCTGCATATAAGACAGTGTGGCAAACTGTCTGCACAATGTAGCAACCGAATTTGCATATCAAATGTTTCAGATGCCATACGTATGCGTTGCATGCGGCAAGTGTTTTTGCTGACCCCCTTGCATTTACATTTTCCACCATGACAATTTGGTATGTTCCCATCTCAGCAGAATGGCTCGTGGCGATCGTCAAAACGATGATGATGATTTCATGGATCCACCACAGCGTAATCGGGCAACTGGGCGGAGAAAAGAGGGTGATGAGGTAAATGTTCACACACACCCCCCTTCTTCCTGATGTATGTTAATGGTTGACACCTTTGAGCCCGCAATCGTCTGGCACGGACTAAAATTTCATTACATTGCAAAATGCGGCAACAACTGATATCCTGTTTTTGTTTGTAAAAACATGGCAACAACTGATCACTTTATGTCTGTTTTTTGCAGAAGAAGAAACGTATTCGCAACAGAGCCTCCCAAGAACGACTGACTGCGTTGACTGACAAATTCAGCGACGATCAGAAGGGGGCTGCTGCTAAGATGGGTATGCAGTCTATGATGGCTGTCCGGTGCACGAACCTTGTCAACCCTGTATGCGATTGGCTTGGTGAGATCTACGACCCCGCCTCCAGAGAATTCGTGATTCCGGGACGCGGAAGACTACCGCTAAATGAGGAATCCGTGTTCTGCACGTTGGGTGTGCCCCGTGGACATATCAAAGTCACGTACGAGGTCAACAACGATATCGAGGAAGCGCTGTTCCCCCGTTTGTTTCCTGGGTTGGAATCCATGCAGAACACGACTGCAGTGGCAGATTCGTTGGAGGCCATGACGACGCACGGAGATGTTTTCAAGATGAAGCTACTCATGTACCTCATCTCAGCCGTTTTCGTGCCGACCACTTCTCTTCGCCCAAGCAACAAATGCTTCCCCATCCTGGTGAATGATCTATCTTTACTACATTATTTTTCCTTCAATTTTTTTGCTCCGATGTCATGTGCAAGCTAGTCACTGACAGTTTTTTTGTTGTTTTTTCCATTGGAATTCTGACGCGGCAACTCCTTGTCCTGAATTTTATGCGGTGCAGGCGAAACTGAAAGATGTGAAGAACATGAACTGGTGTAAGTTCATTGCCGACTTCCTGCATGATGCATTTGCAAGCAAGGTGTACCAGAAGGGTTGTCGACTGCATTTAATGTTATTTTTTACCGGTCCTTTATGTGAACACTATTTTTTAACACATATTTATTCATGCATGTCAACATGATCATAATAAGATGGCAACTGCCATGTTGATTATGTGGCAACTGCCATCATGACTATATGGCAACTGCCATCATACTGTGATGGCAACTGCCATCATGACAACATGGCAACTGCCATCATACTATGATGGAAACTGCCATCACTCTATGATGGCAACTAGCACATGTAGATGGCATATTCTTCGTAAAATACCATATATTTTATCCTGCTATTTGTTGCAAAATACCATGACCGCAACTGATTTTTCTTTCTTTTTAAAATTGTTGTACATCAGCTCATGTACGTCGACTGCCTTGATCTGTCCACCGTGGATTTCACTGGGAAAGGAGGCCCGCCGCCTGCGCACAAGTTTGCTGTTTCTGCGTGGACTATCGATGCTGTCAAGGTTGTGCTTGCTGCAGACAGGGTAACTGATAGCAAATATGGTAAACTGCAGGTTAGTTCTGCTTTTTTTTGCAACACATGAACTGCTAGTCAGTGTTCATCATTCTCTCTCTTATATCGTTGCTACTTTTATTTTCTCCCCAGCTGATGGCCAAGCATTCTATAGACTACAGCGTGTTTGGGGGGCCTCAAAACTTTGAAAAGTGGATGGACGTGCACTCAGCTCCGTCTTGTCCTACAGAGGTAATCAAAAGATCTACATATATGGTTTGCCGTGGAGTATTTTTCGATGTCGTGCAAGCGATTGCAATACGGGGTTGTCATTGATGCCTCTTTGTTTTGTGTACAGGCGAGGGCACCTGTTGAGCAGCTAATAGGGCAGTTTGCATCTGGAATGACCGGCTTGCTCAGGAAGTTGGTTGAGGGGTGGACGTCCCTCAGTGGCTCTGACGGCGACGTGGTTGCGAGGCAATTCACTTCATTCATCCCAGAACGTACACACCGGCCAACCGGTTGCCGTGGCCGGTATGACTACAACAGTTCCCAGGAGCCCGCTGACACACAAGATGAACTAGGTGGAGACGCTGGTCTCAGCAAGGATGACGATGATGTCATGGATAATGTGCAAGAGGACACCGATGATGATGAACACGCTGAAGTTCGCGCAGGTGGTAACAAGGGCAAGGATGCAACAGATGTCCCCCAACCGGATAAAGTCAAACAACACACGGCTATGAGAGGCGAAGGGGTTTGGCCATCAAAGAGGGGGATGGATCCAGAGGGTGCTGGGCAAGTTTCTGCTGGCAAGAGGTCTAGGACCGACCCTGTAGCTGCCAGGAAGAGGTTCGACTTTCATCTTAGCTTTTTGCTTTGTCTATTTTCTTCGAACAGACTCATCCTCTTTTTTGCACTTGTGTTCTGTCAAACGCGGCAACGAGATTGCTGACTGACAATTGCCACCTCTTTTTTTTTGACCTCCATCTCATACGTGCAGCGAGCCGACAGCTGGTAGACGAGCAATTACAAAGAAACAGGCGCCAACGCCAACCCGTGTTTCTGCTCGGTTGAACAAAGGTGCTGTTGGGGAACGCAGTAATTTCAAAAATTTTCCTACGCACACGCAAGATCATGGTGATGCACAGCAACGAGAGGGGAGAGTGTTGTCTACGTACCAACGCAGACCGACTGCGGAAGCGATCACACAACGTAGAGGAAGTAGTCGTACGTCTTCTTCCCGATCCGACCGATCCAAGTACCGTTACTCCGGCACCTCCGAGTTCTTAGCACACGTTCAGCTCGATGACGATCCCCGGGCTCCGATCCAGCAAAGCTTCGGGGAGGAGTTCCGTCAGCACGACGGCATGGTGACGATCTTGATGTACTACCGACGCAGGGCTTCGCCTAAGCACTACAACGGTACGATCGAGGTGGAATTTGGTGGCAGGGGGCACCGCACACGGCTAAGGAACGATCACAAGGATCAAGTTGTGTGTCCATGGGGTGCCCCCTGCCCCCGTATATAAAGGCCAGGGGCAGGGGGTTCGGCCGGCTAGGAGGGAGGCACAGGGAGGAGTCCTACTCCCACCGGGAGTAGGACTCCTCCCCTCCAATCCTATTCCAACTAGGACTCTTGGGGGGAAAGGAGAAAGAGGGGGCCGGCCCACCTCTCCTAGTCCTACTAGGACTTGGGGAAGGGGGGGCGCCGGCTAGGCTTGTGGGCTGCCTCTTCTCTCTTTTCCACTAAGGCCCAATAGGCCCATTTGCCTCCCGGGGGGTTCCGGTAACCCTCCTGGTAATCCGGTAAAATCCCGATTTCACCCGGAACGCTTCCGGTGCCCAAACATAGGCTTCCAATATATCAATCTTTACGTCTCGACCATTTCGAGACTCCTCGTCATGTCCGTGATCTCATCCGGGACTCCGAACAACCTTCGGTACATCAAAATGCATAAACTCATAATAACTGTCATCGTAACGTTAAGCGTGCGGACCCTACGGTTCGAGAACAATGTAGACATGACCGAGACACGTTTCCGGTCAATAACCAATAGCGGGACCTGGATGCCCATATTGGCTCCTACATATTCTACGAAGATCTTTATCGGTCAGACCGCATAACAACATACGTTGTTCCCTTTGTCATCGGTATGTTACTTGCCCGAGATTCGATCGTCGGTATCCAATACCTAGTTCAATCTCGTTACCGGCAAGTCTCTTTACTCGTTCCGTAATACATCATCTCACAACTAACTTATTAGTTGCAATGCTTGCAAGGCTTATGTGATGTGCATTACCGAGAGGGCCCAGAGATACCTCTCCGACAATCGGAGTGACAAACCCTAATCTCGAAATACGCCAACCCAACATTTACCATTGGAGACACCTGTAGTACTCCTTTATAATCACCCAGTTACGTTGTGACGTTTGGTAGTACCCAAAGTGTTCCTCCGGTAAACGGGAGTTGCATAATCTCATAGTTATAGGAACATGTATAAGTCATGAAGAAAGCAATAGCAACATACTAAACGATCGGGTGCTAAGCTAATGGAATGGGTCATGTCAATCAGATCATTCTACTAATGATGTGACCTCGTTAATCAAATAACAACTCCTTGTTCATGGTTAGGAAACATAACCATCTTTGATTAACGAGCTAGTCAAGTAGAGGCATACTAGTGACACTCTGTTGGTCTATGTATTCACACATGTATTATGTTTCCGGTTAATACAATTCTAGCATGAATAATAAACATTTATCATGAAGTAAGGAAATAAATAATAACTTTATTATTGCCTCTAGGGCATATTTCCTTCAGTCTCCCACTTGCACTAGAGTCAATAATCTAGATTACACAGTAATGATTCTAACACCCATGGAGCCTTGGTGCTGATCATGTTTTTCTCGTGGAAGAGGCTTAGTCAACGGGTCTGCAACATTCAGATCCGTATGTATCTTGCAAATCTCTATGTCTCCCACCTGGACCAAATCCCAGATGGAGTTGAAGCGTCTCTTGATGTGTTTGGTCCTTTTGTGAAACCTGGATTCCTTTGCCAAGGCAATTGCACCAGTATTGTCACAGAAGATTTTCATTGGACCCGATGCACTAGGTATGACACCTAGATCGGATATGAACTCCTTCATCCAAACTCCTTCGTTTGCTGCTTCCGAAGCAGCAATGTACTCCGCTTCACATGTAGATCCCGCTACGACGCTTTGTTTAGAACTGCACCAACTGACAGCTCCACCGTTTAAAGTAAACACGTATCCGGTTTGCGATTTAGAATCGTCCGGATCAGTGTCAAAGCTTGCATCAACGTAACCTCTTACGGTGAGCTCTTTGTCACCTCCATATACGAGAAACATATCCTTAGTCCTTTTCAGGTATTTCAGGATATTCTTGACCGCTGTCCAGTGATCCACTCCTGGATTACTTTGGTACCTCCCTGCTAAACTTATAGCAAGGCACACATCAGGTCTGGTACACAGCATTGCATACATGATAGAGCCTATGGCTGAAGCATAGGGAACATCTTTCATTTGCTCTCTATCTTCTGCAGTGGTCGGGCATTGAGTTTGACTCAACTTCACACCTTGTAACACAGGCAAGAACCCTTTCTTTGCTTGATCCATTTTGAACTTCTTCAAAATCTTGTCAAGGTATGTGCTCTGTGAAAGTCCAATTAAGCGTTTTGATCTATCTCTATAGATCTTTATGCCTAATATGTAAGCAGCTTCCCCGAGGTCTTTCATCAAAAAACTTTTATTCAAGTATCCCTTTATGCTATCCAGAAATTCTATATCATTTCCAATCAGCAATATGTCATCCACATATAATATCAGAAATGCTACAGAGCTCCCACTCACTTTCTTGTAAATACAGGCCTCTCCAAAAGTCTGTATCAAGCCAAATGCTTTGATCACACTATCAAAGCGTTTATTCCAACTCCGAGATGCTTGCACCAGTCCATAAATGGATCGCTGGAGTTTGCATACTTTGTTAGATCCTTTTGGATCGACAAAACCTTCTAGTTGTATCATATACAACTCTTCTTGCAGGAATCCATTCAGGAATGCAGTTTTGACATCCATCTGCCATATTTCATAATCATAAAATGCGGCAATTGCTAACATAATTCTGACGGACTTAAGCATCGCTACGGGTGAGAAGGTCTCATCGTAGTCAACCCCTTGAACTTGTCGAAAACCTTTTGCGACAAGTCGAGCTTTATAGACAGTAACATTACCGTCAGCGTCAATCTTTTTCTTGAAGATCCATTTATCCTCAATTGCTTGCCGATCATCGGGCAAGTCAACCAAAGTCCATACTTTGTTCTCATACATGGATCCCATCTCAGATTTCATGGCCTCAAGCCACTTTGCGGAATTTGGGCTCACCATCGCTTCTTCATAGTTCGTAGGTTCATCATGATCTAGTAGCATGACTTCCAGAACTGGATTACCGTACCACTCCGGTGCGGATCTCACTCTGGTTGATCTACGTGGTTCAGTAGAATCTTGCTCTGAAGTTTCATGATCTTCATCATTAGCTTCCTCACTGATTGGTATAGGTGTCGCAGAAATAGTTTTCTGTGATGTACTATTTTCCAATAAGGGAGCAGGTACAGCTACCTCGTCAAGTTCTACTTTCCTCCCACTCACTTCTTTCGAGAGAAACTCCTTCTCTAGAAATGATCCATTCTTAGCAACGAATATCTTGCCTTCGGATCTGTGATAGAAGGTATACCCAACAGTTTCATTTGGGTATCCTATGAAGACACATTTCTCCGCTTTGGGTTCGAGCTTATCAGGTTGAAGCTTTTTCACATAAGCATCGCAGCCCCAAACTTTAAGAAACGACAACTTTGGTTTCTTGCCAAACCATAGTTCATAAGGCGTCGTCTCAACGGATTTTGATGGTGCCCTATTTAATGTGAATGCGGCCGTCTCTAAAGCATAACCCCAAAACGATAGAGGTAAATCAGTAAGAGACATCATAGATCGCACCATATCTAGTAAAGTACGATTACGACGTTCGGACACACCATTACGCTGTGGTGTTCCGGGTGGCGTGAGTTGCGAAACTATTCCACAATTTTTCAAATGTACACCAAAATTGTAACTCAAATATTCTCCTCCACGATCAGATCGTAGAAATTTTATTTTCTTGTTACGATGATTTTCAACTTCACTCTGAAATTCCTTGAACTTTTCAAATGTTTCAGACTTATGTTTCATTAAGTAGATATACCCATATCTGCTTAAATCATCTGTGAAGGTGAGAAAATAACGATATCCGCCACGAGCTTCAATATTCATCGGACCACATACATCGGTATGTATGATTTCCAACAAATCTGTTGCTCTCTCCATAGTACCGGAGAACGGTGTTTTAGTCATCTTGCCTATGAGGCACGGTTCGCAAGTACCAAGTGATTCATAATCAAGTGATTCCAAAAGCCCATCAGTATGGAGTTTCTTCATGCGCTTTACACCGATATGACCTAAACGGCAGTGTCACAAATAAGTTGCACTATCATTATTAACTTTGCATCTTTTTGGCTTCTACATTATGAATATGTGTATTACTATCTTTGAGATTCAACAAGAATAGACCACTCTTCAAAGGTGCATGACCATAAAAGATATTATTCATATAAATAGAACAACCATTATTCTCTGATTTAAATGAATAACCGTCTCGCATTAAACAAGATCCAGATATAATGTTCATGCTCAACGCTGGCACCAAATAACAATTATTTAGGTCTAATATTAATCCCGAAGGTAGATGTAGAGGTAGCGTGCCGATCGCGATCACATCGACTTTGGAACCGTTTCCCACGCGCATCGTCACCTCGTCCTTTGCTAGTGCCCGCTTATTCCGTAGTCCCTGTTTCGAGTTGCAAATATTAGCAACAGAACCAGTATCAAATACCCAGGTGCTACTGCGAGCTCTAGTAAGGTACACATCAATAACATGTATATCACATATACCTTTGCTCATTTTGCCATCCTTCTTATCCGCCAAATACTTGGGGCAGTTCCGCTTCCAGTGACCAGTCTGCTTGCAGTAGAAGCACTCAGTTTCAGGCTTAGGTCCAGACTTGGGTTTCTTCTCTTGAGCAGCAACTTGCTTACTGTTCTTTTTGAAGTTTCCCTTCTTCTTCCCTTTGCCCTTCTTCTTGAAACTAGTGGTTTTGTTAACCATCAACACTTGATGCTCCTTCTTGATTTCTACCTCCGCAGCTTTTAGCATTGCGAAGAGCTCGGGAATAGTCTTGTTCATCCCTTGCATATTATAGTTCATCACGAAGCTCTTGTAGCTTGGTGGCAGTGATTGGAGAATTCTGTCAATGACGCAGTCATCTGGAAGATTAACTCCCATCTGAATCAAGTGATTATTATACCCAGACATCTTGAGTATATGCTCACTGACAGAACTGTTCTCCTCCATCTTACAGCTATAGAACTTATTGGAGACTTCATATCTCTCAATTCAGGCATTTGCTTGAAATATTAACTTCAACTCCTGGAACATCTCATATGCTCCATGACGTTCAAAACGTCGTTGAAGTCCCGATTCTAAGCCGTAAAGCATGGCACACTGAACTATCGAGTAGTCATCAGCTTTGCTCTGCCAGACGTTCATAACATCTGGCGTTGCTCCAGCAGCAGGCCTGTCACCCAGCGGTGCTTCCAGGACGTAATTCTTCTGTGCAGCAATGAGGATAATCCTCAGGTTACGGACCCAGTCCGTGTAATTGCTACCATCATCTTTCAACTTTGCTTTCTCAAGGAACGCATTAAAATTCAACGGAACAATAGCACGAGCCATCTATCTACAAGCAACATAAACAAGCAAGATACTATCAGGTACTAAGTTCATGATAAGTTTAAGTTCAGTTTATCAAATTACTTAGGAACTCCCACTTAGATAGACATCCCTCTAATCCTCTAAGTGATTACGTGATCCAAATCAACTAAACCATAACCGATCATCACGTGAGATGGAGTAGTTTTCAATGGTGAACATCGTCATGTTGATCATATCTACTATATGATTCACGCTCGACCTTTCGGTCTCTGTGTTCCGAGGCCATATCTGCATATGCTAGGCTCGTCAAGTATAACCTGAGTATTCTGCATGTGCAAAACTGGCTTGCACCCGTTGTAGATGGATGTAGAGCTTATCACACCCGATCATCACGTGGTGTCTGGGCACGACGAACTTTGGCAACGGTGCATACTCAGGGAGAACACTTCTTGATAATTTAGTGAGAGATCATCTTATAATGCTACCGTCAATCAAAGCAAGATAAGATGCATAAAAGGATAAACATCACATGCAATCAATATAAGTGATATGATATGGCCATCATCATCTTGTGCTTGTGATCTCCATCTCCGAAGCACCGTCATGATCACCATCGTCACCGGCGCGATACCTTGATCTCCATCGTAGCATCGTTGTCGTCTCGCCAATCTTATGCTTCCACGACTATTACTACCGTTTAGTAATCTAGTAAAGCATTACATCGCGATTGCATTGCATACAATAAAGCGACAACCATATGGCTCCTGCCAGTTGCCGATAACTTAGTTACAAAACATGATCATCTCATACAGTAAAATCAGCATCATGTCTTGACCATATCACATCACAACATACCCTGCAAAAACAAGTTAGACGTCCTCTACTTTGTTGTTGCAAGTTTTACGTGGCTGCTACGGGCTTAAGTAAGAACTCATCTCACCTACGCATCAAAACCACAACGATAGTTCGTCAAATAGACTCCGTTTTAACCTTCTCAAGGACCGGGCGTAGTCACACTTGGTTCAACTAAAGTTGGAGAGACAGTCTTCCGCAAGCCATCTATGTGCAAAGCACGTCGAGGGAACCGGTCTCGCGTAACAGTACGCGTAATGTTGGTCCGGATCGTCTCAACCAACAATACTGCCGAACCAAAGTATGACATGCTGGTAGGCAGTATGACTTGTATCGCCCACAACTCACTTGTGTTCTACTCGTGCATATAACATCAAACCATAAAACCTAGGCTCGGATGCCACTGTTGGGGAACGCAGTAATTTCAAAAAATTTCCTACGCACACGCAAGATCATGGTGATGCACAGCAACGAGAGGGGAGAGTGTTGTCTACGTACCAACGCAGACCGACTGCGGAAGCGATCACACAACGTAGAGGAAGTAGTCGTACGTCTTCTTCCCGATCCGACCGATCCAAGTACCGTTACTCCGGCACCTCCGAGTTCTTAGCACACGTTCAGCTCGATGACGATCCCCGGGCTCCGATCCAGCAAAGCTTCGGGGAGGAGTTCCGTCAGCACGACGGCGTGGTGACGATCTTGATGTACTACCGACCCAGGGCTTCGCCTAAGCACTACAACGGTACGATCGAGGTGGAATTTGGTGGCAGGGGGCACCGCACACGGCTAAGGAACGATCACAAGGATCAAGTTGTGTGTCCATGGGGTGCCCCCTGCCCCCGTATATAAAGGCCAGGGGCAGGGGGTTCGGCCGGCTAGGAGGGAGGCGCAGGGAGGAGTCCTACTCCCACCGGGAGTAGGACTCCTCCCCTCCAATCCTATTCCAACTAGGACTCTTGGGGGGAAAGGAGAAAGAGGGGGCCGGCCCACCTCTCCTAGTCCTACTAGGACTTGGGGAAGGGGGGGCGCCGGCTAGGCTTGTGGGCTGCCTCTTCTCTCTTTTCCACTAAGGCCCAATAGGCCCATTTGCCTCCCGGGGGGTTCCGGTAACCCTCCCGGTAATCCGGTAAAATCCCGATTTCACCCGGAACGCTTCCGGTGCCCAAACATATGCTTCCAATATATCAATCTTTACGTCTCGACCATTTCGAGACTCCTCGTCATGTCCGTGATCTCATCCGAGACTCCGAACAACCTTCGGTACATCAAAATGCATAAACTCATAATAACTGTCATCGTAACGTTAAGCGTGCGGACCCTACGGTTCGAGAACAATGTAGACATGACCGAGACACGTTTCCGGTCAATAACCAATAGCGGGACCTGGATGCCCATATTGGCTCCTACATATTCTACGAAGATCTTTATCGGTCAGACCGCATAACAACATACGTTGTTCCCTTTGTCATCGGTATGTTACTTGCCCGAGATTCGATCGTCGGTATCCAATACCTAGTTCAATCTCGTTAACGGCAAGTCTCTTTACTCGTTCCGTAATACATCATCTCACAACTAACTTATTAGTTGCAGTGCTTGCAAGGCTTATGTGATGTGCATTACCGAGAGGGCCCAGAGATACCTCTCCGACAATCGGAGTGACAAACCCTAATCTCGAAATACGCCAGCCCAACATTTACCATTGGAGACACCTGTAGTACTCCTTTATAATCACCCAGTTACGTTGTGACGTTTGGTAGTACCCAAAGTGTTCCTCCGGTAAACGGGAGTTGCATAATCTCATAGTTATAGGAACATGTATAAGTCATGAAGAAAGCAATAGCAACATACTAAACGATCGGGTGCTAAGCTAATGGAATGGGTCATGTCAATCAGATCATTCTACTAATGATGTGACCTCGTTAATCAAATAACAACTCCTTGTTCATGGTTAGGAAACATAACCATCTTTGATTAACGAGCTAGTCAAGTAGAGGCATACTAGTGACACTCTGTTGGTCTATGTATTCACACATGTATTATGTTTCCGGTTAATACAATTCTAGCATGAATAATAAACATTTATCATGAAGTAAGGAAATAAATAATAACTTTATTATTGCCTCTAGGGCATATTTCCTTCAGGTGCCCCCATTGCCGGTGATACCACTTCCACCAGGACATCTCCTCGCACGACGACAACCAACACCGGGGATCCTGTCGTGTTGCCAGACCTGAGGAAGGCAGTCAGGAAGTAGGTTTCTTCATCCGCTTTCATTGACATAGCGCTATATTTTTTGATTTTCCAATGCATTCGTTTAGCTTGTCACATTGTCTTCTGTCATCACCCCCCACGTGGCAACCGCTGTTTTACCAAATGGTATTTTATTTACTTTCTAAACGTGTGGCAACTTCTATTTTTTTCACATGGCAAGTGGAATGTTGGCCAAATGGTAACTTTAATGTACCTTATGGAAACTACCATCTTTTTACCGTTGGCTTGTGAGCTCGTCCCACGCCTAGGTTTGAAATTGCATTCATGGCAGATCAGACATTTTTATCATTCTTTCAAGGTTGCTAACATGGCAACTGCTGCTGGATGGCAACTGCTAGTTATGACACATGGCAACTGACGTTCCCCTTACATGGCAATTGCCAGCTTTTCCACCTGTTTTTCCATTTTCTTAAGATTTCTACCAAGGCAAACATAATTTTGTTTCATTTTTAAATACCTTTTTCATGCGCTTCATTTTTTTGCAGGGTGAAGAAGACTACTACGCGTGGGTCCAAGCATATCAGTAAGGACCTGCTCGAACGCATGCATTCAAAGTTGTCAACAGGGGGCAACTCAGATGTACAGGAGGCACCAGTCGACAATACTGCTGCTGCACCGTTGACCGCTCCCACCAACTCTGATGCAAGTGGCAGACCATCTCCGCCGGCTGTAGATGTGCAGCCTACAACAACAGGCATCCATACATCAGGGAGTGACGAGTCGGTATCTGCCAGGACAGCTGAAATACTGCCAACCCTTCTGGCAATGAAGGATGCTGCTGTGAGTCATGTGTTGGGGAACGCAGCAGAAATTCAAAATTTTCCTACGTGTCACCAAGATCTATCTATGGAGAGACTAGCAACGAGGGGAAGGAGAGTGCATCTACATACCCTTGTAGATTGCTAAGCGGAAGCGTTCAAGTGAACAGGGTTGATGGAGTCGTACAGCCCGATGATGTCTCCCACGCCTTGATCCAGCAAGGAAAGAGGGAGAGGTTGAGGAAGACTCCATCCAGCAGCAGCACAACGGCGTGGTGGTCGTGGAGGAGCATGGCAATCCTGCAGGGCTTCACCAAGCACCACGGGAGAGGAGAAGGACTTGGGAGAGGGGAGGGGCTGCACCAGAACATTGGTATGGCTGCCCTCCCACCCCCACATATATATAGGGGCAAGGGAGAGGGGGGGAGGCGCAGCCTTGGCCCTTCCTCCAAGGAAGGGTGCGGCTAGGAGGAGTCCCTCCTCCCCAAGGCACCTCGGAGGTGCCTTCCCCCCTTAGGACTCTTCCTATCCCTCATCTCTTGGTGCATGGGCCTCTTGGGGCTGGTGCCCTTGGCCCATATAGGCCAAGGCGCACCCCCTACAGCCCATGTGGCCCCCAGGGCAGGTGGCCCCACCCGGTGGGCCCCCGGGACCCTTCCGGTGGTCCCGGTACAATACCGATGACTCCGAAACTTGTCCCGATGGCCGAAATATGACTTCCTATATATAAATCTTTACCTCTGGACCATTCCAGAACTCCTCGTGACGTCCGGGATCTCATCCGGGACTCCGAACAACATTCGGTAACCACATACAAACTTCCTTTATAACCCTAGCGTCATCGAACCTTAAGTGTGTAGACCCTACGGGTTCGGGAGACATGCAGACATGACCGAGACGTTCTCCGGTCAATAACCAATAGTGGGATCTGGATACCCATGTTGGCTCCCACATGTTCCACGATGATCTCATCGGATGAACCACGATGTCAAGGACTTAATCAATCTCGTATACAATTCCCTTTGTCTATCGGTACGATACTTGCCCGAGATTCGATCGTCGGTATCCCGATACCTTGTTCAATCTCGTTACCGGCAAGTCTCTTTACTCGTTCCGTAACACATCATCCCGTGATCAACTCCTTGATCAAATTGTGCACATTATGATGATGTCCTACCGAGTGGGCCCAGAGATACCTCTCCGTCACACGGAGTGACAAATCCCAGTCTCGATTCGTGCCAACCCAACAGACACTTTCGGAGATACCCGTAGTGCACCTTTATAGTCACCCAGTTACGTTGTGACGTTTGGCACACCTGAAGCACTCCTACGGTATCCGGGAGTTGCACAATCTCATGGTATAAGGAAATGATACTTGACATTAGAAAAGCTTTAGCATACGAACTACACGATCTAGTGCTATGCTTAGGATTGGGTCTTGTCCATCACATCATTCTCCTAATGATGTGATCCGGTTATCAACGACATCCAATGTCCATGGTCAGGAAACCGTGACCATCTATTGATCAACGAGCTAGTCAACTAGAGGCTTACTAGGGACATGGTGTTGTCTATGTATCCACACATGTATCTGAGTTTCCTATCAATACAATTATAGCATGGATAATAAACGATTATCATGAACAAGGAAATACAATAATCATCAATTTATTATTGCCTCTAGGGCATATTTCCAACAGTCTCCCAGTTGCACTAGAGTCAATAATCTAGTTCACATCGATATGTGATTAACACTCAAGATCACATCCCCATGTGACTAACACCCAAAGAGTTTACTAGAGTCAATAATCTAGTTCACATTTACCATGTGTTTAACACTTGATGAGTTCTGGGTTTGATCATGTCATGCTTGTGAGAGAGATTATAGTCAACGGTTCTGAACCTTTCAGATCCGTGTGTGCTTTACAAATCTCTATGTCATCTCCTAGATGCAGCTACCATGCTCTATTTGGAGCTATTCCAAATAACTGTTCTACTATACGAATCCAGTTTACTACTCAGAATAATCTAGATTAGTGTCAAAGTTTGCATCGGCGTAACCCTTTACGACGAACTCTTTTACCACCTCCATAACCGAGAAACATATCCTTATTCCTCTAAGGATAATTTTGACCGCTATCTGGTGATCTACTCCTAGATCACCTTTGTACCCTCTAGCCAGACATGTGGCAAGGCACACATCAGGTGCGGTACACAGCATAGCATACTATGGAGCCTATGTCTAAGCATAGGGGACGACCTTCGTCCTTTCTCTCTGTTCTGCCGTGGTCGAGCTTTAAGTCTTAACTTCATACCTTACAACTCAGGCAAGAACTCCTTCTTTGACTAATCCATCTTGAACACCTTCAAGATCATGTCAAGGTATGTGCTCATTTGAAAGTATCATTAAGCGTTTTGATCTATCTTTATAGATCTTGATGCTCAATGCTCAAGTAGCTTAATCTAGGTTTTCCATTGAAAACACTTTCCAAATAACCCTATATGCTTTCTAGAAATTCTACGTCATTTCTGATCAACAATATGTCAACAACATATACTCATCAGAAATTCTATAGTGCTCCCACTCACTTCTTTGGAAATACAAGTTTCTCATAAACTTTGTATACACCCAAAATCTTTGATCATCTCATCAAAGCATACATTCCAACTCCGAGATGCTTACTCCAGTCCTCAGAAGGATTGCTGGAGCTTTGCATACTTATTAGCATCTTTCAGGATTAACAAAACCTTCCGGTTGTATCACATACAACCTTTCCTCAAGAAAATCGTCGAGGAAACAATGTTTTGACATCCTATCTGCAAGATTTCATAAATAATGCAGTAATCGCTAATATAATTCCAACAGACTCTTAGCATCGCTACGAGTGAGAAAGTCTCACCGTAGTCAACTCCTTGAACTTGTCAGGAAACTTCTTAATGACAAGTCAAGCTTTCTTAATGGTGACATTTACCATCATTGTCCGTCTTCCTTTTAAAATCAATATGTACCTAACAGCCTTACGACCATCAAGTAGTTCTTCCAAAGTCTACACTTTGTTTTTATATATGGATCCTCTCTCGGATTATATGGCCTCGAGCCATTTTGGAATCCAGGCCCACCATCGCTTCTCCACAGCTCGTAGGTTCATTGTTGTCTAGCAACATGACTTCCAAGACAGGATTACGTACCACTCTGAAGTAGCACGCATCCTTGTCATCCCACGAGGTTTGGAAGTGACTTGATCTGAAGTTTCATGATCACTATCATAAGCTTCCACTTCAATTGGTGTAGGTGCCACAAGAACAACTTCCTGTGCCCTGTCACACACTAGTTGAAGAGACGGTTCAATAACCTCATCAAGTCTCCACCATCCTCCCACTCAATTCTTTCAAGAGAAACTTTTCTCAAGAAAGGACCTGATTCAAGAAACAATCCCTTATTGCTTTCGGATCTGAGACAGGAGGTATACCCAACTGTTTTGGGTGTCCTATGAAGATGCATTCATCCGCTTTGGGTTCGAGCTTATCAGCCTGAAACTTTTTCACATAAGCGTCGCAGCCCCAAACTTTTTTTAAAGAAATGATAGCTTAGGTTTTTCTAAACCATAGTTCATACGGTGTCATCTCATCGGAATTACGTGGTGCCCTATTTAAAGTGAATGTGGTTGTCTCTAATGCCTAACCCATAAACTATCATGGTAATTCGATAAGAGACATCATGGTATGCATCATATCCAATAGGGTCCAGTTATGATGTTCGGACACACCATCACACTATGGTGTTCCAGGTTGTATTAGTTGTGAAAAAATTTCCACAATGTCTTAATTCTGTGCCAAACTCGTAATTCAGATATTCATCTCTATGATCATATCATAGATATTTTATCCTCTTGTCACGACGATCTTTCAACTTCACCTTGAAATTACTTGAACCTTTCAATAATTCAGACTCGTGATTCATCAAGTAAATATACTCAACATCTACTCAAATCATCTGTGAAGTAAGAACATAACGATATCCACTACATGCCTCAGCACTCATTGGACTGCACACATCAAAATGTATTACTTCCAGCAAGTTGCTTTCTAGTTCCATTTTACTGAAAACGAGGCTTTCAGTCATCTTGCCCATGTGGTAAGATTTGCATATCTCAAGTGATTCAAAATCAAGTGAGTCCAAACGATCCATCTGCATGGATGCATATACACCAATAGACACGGTTCGCATGCCTCAAACTTTTCAAAATGAGTGAGTCCAAAGATCCATCAACATGGAGCTTCTTCATGCGTTTTATACCGATATGACTTACGTGGCAGTGCCACAAGTAGGCGGTACTATCATTACTATCTTTTGGCATGAACATGTGTATCACTACGATCGAGATTCAACAAACAATTCATTTTAGGTGTAAGACCATTGAAGGTATTATTCAAATAAACAGAGTAACCATTATTCTCCTTAAATGAATAACCGTATTGCGATAGACATAATCCAATCATGTCTATGCTCAACGCAAACACCAATCTCGATGGTAGAGGGAGCTTGCGATGCTTGATCATATCAACATTGGAAACAGTTCCAACACATATCGTCAGTTCACCTTCAGCTAGTCTCCGTTTATTCCGTAGCTTTTATTTCGAGTTACTAACACTTAGCAACCGAACCGGTATCTAATACCCTGGTGCTACTAGGAGTACTAGTAAAGTACACATCAACACAATGTATATCCAATATACTTCTATCGACCTTGCCAGCCTTCTAATCTACCAAGTATCTAGGGTAATTCTGCTCCAGTGGCTGTTCCCCTTATTACAGAAGCACTCAGTCTCGGGTTTGGGTTCAACCTTGGTTTCTCCACTAGAGCAGCAGCTGATTTGCCGTTTCATGAAGTATCCCTTCTTGCCCTTGCCCTTCTTGAAACTAGTGGTTTCACTAACCATCAACAATTGATGCTCCTTCTTGATTTCTACTTTCGTGGTGTCAAACATCACGAATATCTCAAGGATCATCATATATGTCCCTGATATATTATAGTTCATCACGAAGCTCTAGCAGCTTGGTGGTAATGACTTCGGAGAAACATCATTATCTCATCTGGAAGATCAACTCCCACTCGATTCAAATGATTGTTGTACTCAGACAATCTGAGCACAAGCTCAACAATTGAGCTTTTCTCCCTTAGTTTGTAGGCTAAGAAAATCGTCGGAGGTCTTATACCTCTTGACGTGGGCACGAGCCTGAAATCCCAATTTCAGCCCTCAAAACATCTCATATGTTTCGCGACATTTCAAAATGTCTTCGGTGCCTCAACTCTAAACCGTTTAACTGAACTATCACGTAGTTATCAAAATGTGTATGTCAGATGTTCGCAACATCCACAGACAACGTTCAAGGTTCAGCACACTGAGCGGTGCATTAAGGACATAAGCCTTCTATGAAGCAATGAGGACAATCCTCAGTTTACGGACCTAGTCCGCATAATTGCTACTATCAACTTTCAACTAAATTTTCTCTAGGAACATATCTAAACAGTAGAACTGAAGCGCGAGCTACGACATAATTTGCAAAATCCTTTTAACTATGTTCAGGATAAACAAGTTCATCTTATGAACTCCCACTCAGATAGACATCCCTCTAGTCATCTAAGTGATTACATGATCCGAGTCAACTAGGCCGTGTCCGATCATCACGTGAGACGGACTAGTCAACATCGGCGAACATCTTCATGTTGATCGTATCTTCTATACGACTCATGCTCGACCTTTCGGTCTTCTGTGTTCCGAGGCCATGTCTGTACATGCTAGGCTCGTCAAGTCAACCTAAGTGTTTGCATGTGTAAATCTGTCTTACACCCGTTGTATGTGAACGTTGGAATCTATCACACCCGATCATCACGTGGTGCTTCGAAACAACGAACTGTCGCAACGGGCATAGTTAGGGGGAACACTTTCTTGAAATTTTAACGTGGGATCATCTTATTTACTACCGTCGTTCTAAGCAAATAAGATGTATAAACATGATAAACATCACATGCAATCAAATAGTGACATGATATGGCCAATATCACTTTGCTCCTTTTGATCTCCATCTTCGGGGCTCCACGATCATCTTGTCACCGGCATGACACCATGATCTCCATCATCATGATCTCCATCATCGTGTCTCCATGAAGTTGCTCGCCAACTATTACTTCTACTACTACAGCTAACGATTAGCAATAAAGTAAAGTAATTACATGGCGTTGTTCAATGACACGCAGGTCATACAATAAATTAAGACAACTCCTATGGCTCCTGTCGGTTGTCATACTCATCGACATGCAAGTCGTGATTCCTATTACAAGAACATGATCAATCTCATACATCACATATATCATTCATCACATCCTTTTGGCCATATCACATCACATAGCATACCCTGCAAAAACAAGTTAGACGTCCTCTAATTGTTGTTTGCATGTTTTACGTGGCTGCTATGGGTTTCTAGCAAGAACGTTTCTTACCTACGCAAAACCACAACGTGATATGCCAATTGCTATTTACACTTCATAAGGACCCTTTTCATCGAATCCGTTCCGACTAAAGTGAGAGAGACAGACACCCGCCAGCCACCTTATGCAACTAGTGCATGTCAGTCGGTGGAACCGGTCTCACGTAAGCGTACATGTAAGGTTGGTCCGGGCCGCTTCATCCCACGATGCCGTCGAAACAAGATTGGACTAGTAACGGTAAGCATATTGAACAATATCAACGCCCACAACTACTTTGTGTTCTACTCGTGAATAGAATCTACGCAATAGACCTAGCTCATGATGCCACTGTTGGGGACGTAGCAGAAATTCAAAATTTTCCTACGTGTCACCAAGATCTATCTATGGAGAGACTAGCAACGAGGGGAAGGAGAGTGCATCTACATACCCTTGTAGATTGCTAAGCGGAAGCATTCAAGTGAACGGGGTTGATGGAGTCGTACTCGTCGTGATCCAAATCACCGATGATCCTAGTGCCGAACGGACGGCACCTCCGCGTTCAACACACGTACAGCCCGATGATGTCTCCCACGCCTTGATCCAGCAAGGAGAGAGGGAGAGGTTGAGGAAGACTCCATCCAGCAACAGCACAACGGCGTGGTGGTGGTGGAGGAGCATGGCAATCCTGCAGGGCTTCGCCAAACACCACGGGAGAGGAGAAGGACTTGGGAGAGGGGAGGGGCTGCACCAGAACATTGGTATGGCTGCCCTCCCACCCCCCACATATATATAGGGGCAAGGGAGAGGGGGGGAGGCGCAGCCTTGGCCCTTCCTCCAAGGAAGGGTGCGGCTAGGAGGAGTCCCTCCTCCCCAAGGCACCTCGGAGGTGCCTTCCCCCCTTAGGACTCTTCCTATCCCTCATCTCTTGGCGCATGGGCCTCTTGGGGCTGGTGCCCTTGGCCCATATAGGCCAAGGCGCACCCCCTACAGCCCATGTGGCCCCCGGGGCAGGTGGCCCCACCCAGTGGGCCCCCGGGACCCTTCCGGTGGTCCCGGTACAATACTGATGACTCCGAAACTTGTCCCGATGGCCGAAATAGGACTTCCTATATATAAATCTTTACCTCCGGACCATTCCGGAACTCCTCGTGACGTCCGGGATCTCATCTAGGACTCCGAACAACATTCGGTAACCACATGCAAACTTCCTTTATAACCCTAGCGTCATCGAACCTTAAGTGTGTAGACCCTACGGGTTCGGGAGACATGCAGACATGATCGAGACGTTCTCCGGTCAATAACCAACAGCGGGATCTGGATACCCATGTTGGCTCCCACATGTTCCACGATGATCTCATCGGATGAACCACGATGTCAAGGACTTAATCAATCCCGTATACAATTCCCTTTGTCTATCGGTACGATACTTGCCCGAGATTCGATCGTCGGTATCCCGATACCTTGTTCAATCTCGTTACCGGCAAGTCTCTTTACTCGTTCCGTAACACATCATCCCATGATCAACTCCTTGATCACATTGTGCACATTATGATGATGTCCTACCGAGTGGGCCCAGAGATACCTCTCCCTCACATGGAGTGACAAATCCCAGTCTCGATTCGTGCCAACCCAACAGACACTTTCGGAGATACCCGTAGTGCACCTTTATAGTCACCCAGTTACGTTGTGACATTTGGCACACCCAAAGAACTCCTACGGTATCCGGGAGTTGCACAATCTCATGGTCTAAGGAAATGATACTTGACATTAGAAAAGCTTTAGCATACGAACTACACGATCTAGTGCTATGCTTAGGATTGGGTCTTGTCCATCACATCATTCTCCTAATGATGTGATCCCGTTATCAACGACATCCAATGTCCATGGTCAGGAAACCGTGACCATCTATTGATCAACGAGCTAGTCAACTAGAGGCTTACTAGGGACATGGTGTTGTCTATGTATCCATACATGTATCTGAGTTTCCTATCAATACAATTATAGCATGGATAATAAACGATTATCATGAACAAGGAAATATAATAATAATCAATTTATTATTGCCTCTAGGGCATATTTCCAACATCATGCCACCCCATCAGCAAGCGTTGAAGTGGACGCTCCCGAGACGAACCTAGGCAAGGAAGATTCCCGCTCATCAGACACTGATTCCAAGCGCGTGCACGGTGGCACTCCTGTGTCCACGACAGAAGCGGTCGAGGCGGCAGTTCACAAGGACATGCCATCTACAGGTGAGAGTCCTGGCACAACAGCTCCAGCTCCTGGCGGTGCAGATACTGCTAAGGCGACTGTTTCGCGTGTTGGTCTACCACCTAGGCGTCGTAGCCCCCGCAAGCAACCAACAGACATACCGAACGCACCGGCAGTAGCCAGGAGCAGGAGAGACGAGTCTGGTTTTGTTCCTGCGTCCACACTGTTCCCGCCACTGGCAGTAGCTAGGAGCAGGAGAGATGAGTCTGGTTTTGTTCCTGCGTCCACACTGTTCCCGCCACCTGCCAAAAGCAATGTGACAGAGAAACCTGAAGACCGGAGCACAACTGATGCAGGTGTCAAGCCGGGCACGAGCGACGCAGGTGAACACCCGGAGCAGACTGCGCCTTTTCCTGCAGTGGAAATCCCCAGCATAAATCTGTGCACTTCCAGGCTCCCAGTCAACGTCGGTGTCCCCTAAAGCCCAAACAAGAAGATTTTCATGAAAGCTACGGTTGATACTGTTGACAACACGCCCCGCTCTGCAAATAAGGACGATCATTCTACAGCGGCCGATTCAGATATGTTTGTTGATCTTTCACCCTTGGATTCTGCCCCGCAAGTCGTTCGTGGTCCGGCCAGCAGGAATGAGAGGCACCCAATGGCCTTTACCCCACCGAGTTTCAACCTTGGCATCAGTCAAGATCAACCGGTTGTGCAAGATCCTATGCCAGTTGCCTTTGCATTCCTAGGAGGCATGCCTGCAATGATGGCGCAACCAATGGTCGAGGGCAGGAAGGCTGTCAAGTTCGCAGAGCCGATTGTGGCAGGTACACTTGCCATGTCCATATGATTTTTCTTGCACACGTCTGTGTAGTTTCACTGTTGTCCCAATCATATTTTTTATTTTGGGGGGTTCTCACTTGTGATGGCAACTGACATGCGATGACATGGCAACTGGATTTGACGCACCGTGTCACCTACTTTTTTTTCTGCCATGCTGCATTTTACATTTGGGCAACCATGTGGCAACTGAAGTTGATTCAACATGGCAACCGTAGTCTCTATAACATGGCAAACACAGTGCATCACACATGGCAATTGGAATTGATTCAACACCATGTCACCTGCATTTTTTTGTTTCCATGCTGCATTTTTTCATAAAGCAATCACATGGCAAGTGCAGTTGACACAACATGGCAACTGTAGTTGCTGTGACATGGCAACTACATTCCAACTACATGGCAACTGTAGTTGCTATGACATGGTCACTACAGCTGGACCACACATGGCAACTGCCCCACTTTTTCCTACCTACAACTCACATTATGCACCCCATCTTTTCTCACAATCCATCTGCTTTTGATTTCCTAGGTATCCTAACCCACTTTTTTTATCACTGCAGCCACACCCGAGGAGATTTCACCGTCTCTTGAAGAAACTTACCGCATGCTTGAGGAGGCAGCATTGCAGAGGAAGTCCTCATGAGGGCAAGGGCAATCAAGTTCCAACGTGCCTGCAGACACGGTATCTGAGGATACCATTAGGAGTGCCACTCCTGGTTCTGTGAGGCAGCAGAGGGTAGTGCACCCACCTCCCGCGGAAGACTATGTGCCCGAATTCAGGGCCACTAAAGAACAGACCCAGCTGTACGATATCGTCAAGCGGTTTGGAAATGCGAGGTCCAGCGGCAAGCACATGAAGGAGCTGAAAGCGTAAACGACCACACCCCATAACATCTCATTTTGCTTTGCTCCTTTTTTACCATTCACATCCTTCGTACTTTCTATGCTATATTGTTTTAGTTCTTTCATAATTTTTTTTACTTAGTAGGCATGATCCTTCCATGTTATATTGTTTTCATACAGCTCATGTTTGGACAAAACCAAAGTCATTCAATGCGGAGCGACGTACGTTGACCTTGGTGATCTTGCTGAGTCCGTGAGGCCAAACGGCAAAATGTCAACGAACGTAGTTGCATGCGGGATTGACTACATCAACAACCACACCGATGTGTGCGCCGACAAGACAATCATGCATTATAGCGTGACCTGCAAAATATGGGACGGTGACTTCCACCACAAAATCCCGAGGAAGAACTTTGCCCAACACGGTGATTTCAAGCTCACAATGAAGAAATATGTGAGTACTCCTTCAATGTCTGCACTTTTTTTTCACAAGGTGTGCTTTTTTTTGCCATCATCTGCAGTTGTGTTTTACGTGGCAGCTGTTTTCATGTGGCAACAGCTGCCGTGCACACTGACTTATTGATTTTTGCATCCCGCGCAAACTATGTGGCAACTTGACAGTAAAATACATGGCATACTTTTGTTCACACATGGACGGCAACTTTATTTCAACTACCCACACCCATAACTAGAGTTTTTCTATGTGATTCTAATTCCTTTGCCCCTCTGCTGTTCTTTACGCGAATGCTGATTCTCATTTTCCTCACTTTTTTAAATGCAGGTCATCTTCCCCATGTTCCAGGAGCTTTCACCACATGACCCACACGACAAGTGTGGTCACCACTACGTGATCTGTCTTGACCTGAAAAACCAATGTGTTGAGGTGCTTGATTCAATCCGTTCGGAAGATGATGCAGACCTCACCACGCATGCTGAATTCTTCATTAAGAACCTCAAAGAGACATGGCACCGTCACTATGAACACTCAAAGGTCCAGATCAGTCATTTCCCGACTGAGTATGTGGCGACTACAAAGCAAGGGAACACGTAATTCCTTCCTCCCTTTTCGTCTGTCATTTTACATCAATCCAATCCCTGTTTTGTTTGTCAGATCTGAAATTGAAGTCTGTCTTTTGTTACGTCCGAGCTCTTTGCGTGGTCACGTTACTCTTTTCCTCGTGCAGGACGGACTGTGGCTTTCACGCGCTGGAGTACCTTGTGAAGTGGGAAGGCAGAATTGTCCCCACTATCACAGCTGCAACGGTCGTTGAGCTCCGGAAAATCCAACATGGAACTGGTTGACGAATGAAGATTTCAACAAGCAGTCGGGAGCACGCGATTTTGTGCAGGAAGCTGTCAAGAAAGTCACCAAGAAGTACAAGTGATCACGTGGCGTTACAGACCGGACGCACACCTTACATTCTGTTGCCGAGGAATGTAAGGTATTATCTCGTTGTTTATCATTGAAAACTATGTTTGTGTGCTATGTTGTGGCTACAACCCCACGTAGGCTACTATGTAGTGGTGGTGTGCGAGTGACATTTGAATAGTTTCATGTAATATATGTGTGGACGTGAACCTACTTTTAGGCGTAATTATTACAATGGTTTCGTCGTTTCTAGCACCGGTTTGATGCTTTGAACGCGTCTACGATGTTTTAAAAACGATGGCAAATGTAGTTCATCAGACATGGGTACTGGAAGTCATTGTCGTTTTACATTTTTGGCTGTTTTGCTTCTTCATTTTCATCGCTAACTGCACGGGGTAGGTTGATCATGCAGCCACAACGTTTTGCTGGGGTTTATGCACGTTACGCTGTTTTCCAACTTGTTTCCCATACACTTACACACAACACACTACGTGCCCGTAAACCGCGTCATTTTTGTCATGTGAATACATGCCATGCAGAGTCATCAGGAATACCATGGCATATGTCCAATACATCCAACATGGCAGATACAGTACAAACAACATGGCAGCTCCAGCATAATTAACATGGCAACTACATCACAACTAAGATGGCAGATCCAGTACAATTAACATGGCAGATCCACTACAACTAGCATGGCATATTCAGTACAAAACAGCATGGCATATTTAGCATAAATTAGCATGGCATGTTTAGTATAAAAAATCATGGCAGACTAACTACACATAACATGGCAAATTAAATGCATACATCATGGCAGATTAAGTACCCATAACATGGCAACTGCATTTAACCATTCAATGAATTTTCCCTTGCACTTCTGATGCCCCTGACGAGTTATTCCCCCAATTGTTTTAAAAAAGAATTCTCAACATCCAGGGTACAAAACAAAATGTCCACAATGCCACAATTTTTGCTCATGGATTGGCCGCCCCTTTCTTCGTTTTCTTGTGTTTTGCTTGAATCTCCAATCCCGACTTGTACCTTATCTCTCTTGGACGACCCTTTGTGATGGAACGGGGTGGGTTCCTGACCTGGGTCTGTGTGCTTGCTGTTCCAAATCCTATCTCCGAGTTTTCAGACGACGGCCCCGTGGATGAAGGCATGCTTGATGTGTGGGGGACCGGTGTAAGGCTTCCTCGGCTTTCCTCTTCTTGATCTCATAAAGCTCTCTTTTTAGTGCTTTCCCGTGTTTTTCTGCAACTCTCGCTGTGTCATCACTCTTGCACGCTTCATCAATTAGCTCAGCATAGTTCTTTGTCAGCACAACGTGCCTCACGACTTCCATGGTTGACTCTGGTCTCTCGTCATGCATAGCCAGAACTGCGTGTGTTGTTTGCGGCACCAATGCATCGTCAGCGTCCCAAGTCCATCGCCGCCTTATGAAATGTCGGGGCATCCGTGTCACAACGTTCACGTCCATTACTTTTAGTATGTGACAGCACACAATGCCGTCCCGTTCGAACTTGCAGCATTAGTAGTAGAACTCGCCTTCGCCTATCGAGGCTGTGACGAAGTAGTTCCTTCCTTTGTCCGGGTCTTCAGGTTCTGAATCTGACATGCCCAAAATAGAACACACCTTGAACGTACGTTCGTCCACCTGGAAAGCCGTGAACATGCTGGCACGCTTTATTTCTTCCTAGAATCTGCATTTTTTGTGTGTTTTCTGTTAAACTATTGTGCGCTTTTTTCTTGTACCACCTTATGTTGTCATGGAAAATAGATATACATTTTCTTTGAACATGGCAAACGTAATTCATTGAACATGGAAAATATAGTGCGCTGAACATGGCAAATGCAGTACGCTATACATGGCAAATGCAGTACACTAGACATGGCAACTGTAGTACATTTTCGACGTGACATTGTCATTTTTCCACAGCAGCATTCCCCAATTGAATCACATTGAATAAAACATGTTAACTGCCCTTTTATTTAAGCATGGAATCTACAGCTGAGTAAACATGGGCAACTGCATTTTCAACAAACATGGCAGATGCATCTTATTTAAACATGGCTACTGCATTTTATTAAACATGGCAACTAGAGTTTATTAAACATGGCAATTGCATTTCAGCAAACATGGCAGTTGCATTTTAGTAAACATGGCAATTGCATTTCAATAGACATGGCAACAACATAACATTTTCCATTTGACACTAGCATTTGCACACCAACATGCCCAGTGGAAGTACATTGCATTAAACATGGCAACTGCATTTCATTGAACATTGAAACTGCATCCGGGTAAGCATGACAAACAGAATTTCTATTGAATATGACAACTGCATCTGAGTAAGCATGGCAAACAGTACTTTATTAAACATGGCAACCGCAAAATTATGGCAACTGCATCGCACTCTATAAGGCACATACTGACTTGGTGCTTTTTCTGCAAATAAGACTGTAACGCAACTGACTTACTTGTTAAAGATCTTGTTGGTGTATATCTTGCTCATTTGCCTCTCCATCGGTAAGTACGTTAGCAATTTTGGCTGCTTTAGCGCGGTGTTCGCTTCTTGCTGCAGCTCAGATCCCAGAATTTTTTGTTGCAAAGCTGTGTACTGCTTGGCAAACTGTAGCAATGAGTTGCCAGGACTGACGTACCGCTTCAAAACAGCATTGAATCCCTCACTGCGTTGCATAGTCTACAAAAAGGGGAAGAAGCACTGCATGAAGTAGGCCGGCACCCAGTACATCCGCTTCTCCCACAGGCTTACAAGAGTCTCATTGTCTTGGACTTGATGTGTTTCAGTCATGGCCATCCAGCTCCTTTCAAACTCCTCCACCATCAAGCTGTGGTCCACGCACAGCTCAAATGCCTTGTGCAGCTCTGGACGGTCAGCAAAGAACGGTCCTAGCGTCTCCTCAGCCTTCTTTATAATGTGCCACCTGCAGTGCCTGTGCACTGTCAACGGAAAGACCTCCTCTATGCCTGCACGCATGCTGAAATCCTGGTCTGTTATTAAGTTCATCGGAGCAAGTCCATCCATGCACTCCAAGAAGGTCTTGAACAGCCAAACGTACTCATCCGTGTCTTCGTTCCGGACGAGCCCGCAGCCGAACTGCAACGACTGATTGTGGTTATTTATCCCTATGAACGGAGCGCACGGCATCTTGTACATGTTGGTGAGGTACGTCGCGTCAAATGAAATGCAATCTCGGAAATGTTTGTAGGCTCTCCTTGCAGCACCATCCACCCAATACATGTTCCTGACACGGTCCTCATCGTCCAACCTTATCCTGTAGAAGAAATCTGCATCTTCTTTGGCTTTCTCATCGAAGTAGGCAATTGTGGCCTCTATGTCTGCCAACTTGCTCTCTCTACGGTACCTTGCCCGTAGGTTTGTAACGTCAGCTGGTATGTACGGCATGCTACCCAGACTCCCCTTTTTGCTATGGATGAGAGATAGTATCTACACCATTCTCGATGGACCAACGTTACAATCATGTAGCAGCTTTACGAATTGCCTTTCGATGGGGGTGAACCCTCTGTGGGCGGTCAGAAATTTCACCAGGTCGAACTTCTTTATCAGTTGGTGGTTGTGCTCGTCAAAATACTCATTGACCACCCACTGTGCTCCATCTACGTTTAGCTTACACCGGACAGGGCACTCAGTCTTCTGAATGATACCTCTCTTTCGTTCCGGAACGACAGGCACATCGCCTTTCCCCTTCTTGTTCCTGCGTGCCTTGTGGCACCTCATCTCACCTCTGCTATACTCGTTAGTTTTCTTAATTTTCCTATGGTACTCGGTGTTGACCGCAAACCCATGGAACTTTGCATGTGTCTGGTAGTATTCCTTTTCTGCTTCGAATGACTCAAATCTCTGCCCAATGTATGGTGGCTGAGGCACCACGATCTCTGATTGCCCACCATCTTCATCCCCTTGCGCGTCATCGTCAGTTTCATCATTCACTTCAGTATGGGCGGCAGTCCCATCTACCTGAGAGTTGCCAGTGCTTGTGTTCAAAGGGGTGCTTGCCGGCATTGCTGGAATGATTGCCATTCCCGACTCTGACTGGAAATTGTTTGCGGCATGTTTGTCTGCTGTCTGGTGGAACGCGCCTTCTGTGCGCTCAGAGCTCCCCGCAGTAGATGTGCCGGCGCCGCTGTGCATTGTAGTTGTAGGTTCTGTAACAGGGAAAACAGGTACGAGATTAAGATTTTTGTGTTGGATAACATGTGGATCGCAACGGATCACACCATCTTCGAGTGATTTTCCATGACATCTTTTACAGACAGCAAGCCGTCAGTCTGTGGGTGGTCATTTTTATGGCAGTTGTAGGTGTGCAGACATGGCACCTATTGTGGAAACCATTGTTTTGCCTACAAATAACTACAAATAGCAAATGTAGCGCTGTTTTTTGTGGTTCAGATATTTTCCCTCTACCTTGTTGTGCTGTATTTGACCATCTTGTGTGGTCTGTGACACCATAATGACGTGATCCACCAGGAATTTGCGAAGCTTGCCAGGAGACGTTTGCCGGGTCACCGCCAGTGTAATAACCTGCAATCATAGTAGTGGTTGGTAAAATGCGGCAAACGCATTTCGTGCTAGCACGACAACTGCAGTTGCCCTTATGTGGCAAATGCATTTTTGCTTGCATGGCAACTGAAGTTGCATCGGTATGGCAATCGCAGTTTGTTATTAGATGGCAATTGCAGTTGTCATGACATGGCAACTGCAGCTTTTCCTACATGGCAACTGCAGGTGTGCAGAGATGGCAAATGTTGTTTTTAATACATGGCAACCGTAGATGACCAGTCATGGCAATTTTTGTAGTTGTAAACTATGCTCCTTGTGCTGACTGAGCATCCGCATCTTCACTATGTTTATGGACTCACCTGTGTATGATGTCGATGGCAGGTACATGGGAGCTGCCCGATTCCACGTGCTGCACGAAGGCTCTGCATTTTACACCCGTGATAACTCGTGAGTCCTTTTGCCATCTTTTTTTCATGTTCATTTTTCATGTCCACGGCATTATGTGCTCTTTTTTCGTTTTTGCATTACCTTGATTAGCCATACTAGCTAGTTGGAGTTGGCTGCCCGTACATTTGTCAGCGTTAGCGCCTTGTGACTGCACTTGCCACGGGGGCCCCCTAAGAGTGTTCTAGTCATAAGAACCTGCAAGACAAATGACAGTGCACGACATAAGTAGAATGTCATGTCCATCGTCGCGAAGATGGCAAATGTTTCTCTTCATTTTTTAGCATGCATCATACCTACCCCTGCATACTGTTCCAGCAGCGGCAGCAACGTGTTGGGGAACGTAGTAATTTCAAAAAATTTCCTACGCACACGCAAGATCATGGTGATGCATAGCAACGAGGGGGAGAGTCTGATCTACGTACCCTTGTAGATCGCAACGGAAGCGTTGACACAATGTAGAGGAAGTAGTTGTACGTCTTCTTTCAGATCCGACCGATCCAAGCACCGTTACTCCGGCACCTCCGAGTTCTTAGCACACGTACAGCTCGATGACGATCCCCGGGCTCCGATCCAGCAAAGCTTCGGGGAGGAGTTCCGTCAGCACGACGGCGTGGTGACGATCTTGATGTTCTACCGACGCAGGGCTTCGCCTAAGCACTGCAACGATATGATCGAGGTGGAATATGGTGGCAGGGGGCACCGCACACGGCTAAGGAACGATCTCAATGATCAACGTGTGTGTCTAGAGGTGCCCCCTGCCCCCGTATATAAAGGATCCAAGGGGGAGGGGCTGGCCGGCCAAGAGGAGGGCGCAGGAGGAGTCCTACTCCTACCGGGAGTAGGACTCCCCCCCCCCCCCCAAATCCTAGTCCTAATAGGATTCCTCGAGGGGGAGAGAGAGAGAAGGGGGCCGGCCACCTCTCCTAGTCCTAATAGGACTAGGGGAAGGGGGAGGCGTGCAGCCCACCTTGGGCTGCCCCTTACACCTTTCCACTAAAGCCCACTAAGGCCCATATGGTTCCCGGGGGGTTCCGGTAACCTCCCGGTACTCCGGTAAAATCCCGATTTCACCCGGAACACTTCCGATATCCAAACATAGGCTTCCAATATATGAATCTTTATGTCTCGACCATTTCGAGACTCCTCGTCATGCCCATGATCACATCCGGGACTCCGAACTACCTTCGGTACATCAAAATGCATAAACTCATAATAACTGTCATCGTAACGTTAAGCGTGCGGACCCTACGGTTCGAGAACAATGTAGACATGACCGAGACACGTCTCCGGTCAATAACCAATAGTGGGACCTGGATGCCCATATTGGCTCCTACATATTCTACGAAGATCTTTATCGGTCAGACCGCATAACAACATACGTTGTTCCCTTTGTCATCGGTATGTTACTTGCCCGAGATTCGATCGTCGGTATCCAATACCTAGTTCAATCTCGTTACCGGCAAGTCTCTTTACTCGTTCTGTAATACATCATCCCGCAACTAACTCATTAGTTGCAATGCTTGCAAGGCTTGTGTAATGTGCATTACCGAGAGGGCCCAGAGATACCTCTCCGACAATCGGAGTGACAAATCCTAATCTCGAAATACGCCAACCCAACATCTACCATTGGACACACCTGTAGTACTCCTTTATAATCACCCAGTTACGTTGTGACGTTTGGTAGCACCCAAAGTGTTCCTCCGGCAAACGGGAGTTGCATAATCTCATAGTCATAGGAACATGTATAAGTCATGAAGAAAGCAATAGCAACATACTAAACGATCGGGTGCTAAGCTAATGAAATGGGTCATGTCAATCAGATCATTCAACTAATGATCTGACCTCGTTAATCAAATAACAACACATTGTTCATGGTTAGTAAACATAACCATCTTTGATTAACGAGCTAGTCTAGTAGAGGCATACCAGTGACACTAAGTTTGCCTATGTATTCACACATGTATTATGTTTCTGGTTAATGCAATTCTAGCATGAATAATAAACATTTATCATGATACAAGGAAATAAATAATAACTTGCCTCTAGGGCATATTTCCTTCAGTCTCCCACTTGCACTAGAGTCAATAATCTAGATTTCACAGTAATGATTCTAACACACATGGAGCCTTGGTGCTAATCATGTTTTGCTCGTGGAAGAGGCTGAGTCAACGGGTCTGCAACATTCAGATCCGTATGTATCTTGCAAATCTCTATGTCTCCCACCTGGACTAGATCCCTGATGGAATTGAAGCGTCTCTTGATGTGCTTGGTCCTCTTGTGAAATCTGGATTCCTTTGCCAAGGCAATTGCACCAGTATTGTCACAAAAGATTTTCATTGGACCTGATGCACTAGGTATGACACCTATATCGGATATGAACTCCTTCATCCAGACTCCTTCGTTCGCTGCTTCCGAAGCAGCTATGTACTCCGCTTCACATGTAGATCCCGCTACGACGCTTTGTTTAGAACTGCACCAACTGGCAGCTCCACCGTTTAATGTAAACACGTATCCGGTTTGCAATTTAGAATCGTCCGGATCAGTGTCAAAGCTTGCATCAACGTAACCTCTTACGGTGAGCTCTTTGTCACCTCCATATACGAGAAACATATCCTTAGTCCTTTTCAGGTATTTCAGGATGTTCTTGACCGCTGTCCAGTGATCCATCCTGGATTACTTTGGTACCTCCCTGCTAAACTTATAGCAAGGCACACATCAGCTCTGGTACACAGCATTGCATACATGATATAGCCTATGGCTGAAGCATAGGGAACATCTTTCATTTTCTCTCTATCTTCTGCAGTGGTCGGGCATTGAGTCTGGCTCAACTTCACACCTTGTAACACAGGCAAGAACCCTTTCTTTGCTTGATCCATTTTGAACTTCTTCAAAATCTTGTCAAGGTATGTGCTTTGTGAAAGTCCAATTAAGCGTCTTGATCTATCTCTATAGATCTTTATGCCTAATATGTAAGCAGCTTCACCGAGGTCTTTCATTGAAAAACTATTATTCAAGTATCCCTTTATGCTATCCAAAAATTCTATATCATTTCCAATCAGCAATATGTCATCCACATATAATATCAGAAATGCTACAGAGCTCCCACTCACTTTCTTGTAAATACAGGCTTCACTGAAAGTCTGTATAAAACCAAATGCTTTGATCACACTATCAAAGCGTTTATTCCAACTCCGAGATGCTTGCACCAGTCCATAAATGGATCGCTGGAGCTTGCACACTTTGTTAGCTCCCTTTGGATCGACAAAACCTTCCGGTTGCATCATATACAACTCTTCTTCCAGAAATCCATTCAGGAATGCAGTTTTGACATCCATCTGCCATATTTCATAATCATAAAACGCGGCAATTGCTAACATGATTCGGACAGACTTAAGCATCGCTACGGGTGAGAAGGTCTCATCGTAGTCAACCCCTTGAACTTGTCGAAAACCTTTTGTGACAAGTCAAGCTTTATAGACAGTAACATTACCGTCAGCGTCAGTCTTTTTCTTAAAGATCCATTTATTCTCAATTGCTTGCCGATCATCGGGCAAGTCAACCAAAGTCCATACTTTGTTCTCATACATGGATCCCATCTCAGATTTCATGGCTTCAAGCCACTTTGCGGAATCTGGGCTCGCCATCGCTTCTTCATAGTTCGTAGGTTCATCATGATCTAGCAGCATGACTTCCAGAACTGGATTACCGTACCACTCTGGCGCGGATCTTGCTGTGGTTGATCTACGAGGTTCAGTAGTATCTTGTTCTGAAGTTTCATGATCATTATCATTAACTTCCTCACTTATTGGTGTAGGTGTCGCAGAAACAGTTTTCTGTGATGTACTACTTTCCAATAAGGGAGCGGGTACAGTTACCTCGTCAAGTTCTACTTTCCTCCCACTCACTTCTTTCGAGAGAAACTCGTTCTCAAGAAATTTTCCGAATTTAGCAACAAAAGTCTTGCCTTCGGATCTGTGATAGAAGGTGTATCCAATAGTTTCCTTTGGATATCCTATGAAGACACATTTCTCCGATTTGGGTTCGAGCTTATCAGGTTGAAGCTTTTTCACATAAGCATCGCAGCCCCAAACTTTCAGAAACGACAACTTTGGTTTCTTGGCAAACCATAATTCATAAGGCGTCGTCTCAACGGATTTTGATGGTGCCCTATTTAACGTGAATGCGGCCGTCTCTAGAGCGTATCCCCAAAACGATAGTGGTAAATCAGTAAGAGACATCATAGATCGCACCATATCTAGTAAAGTACGATTATGACGTTCGGACACACCATTACGCTGTGGTGTTCCGGGTGGCGTGAGTTGCGAAACTATTACACAATTTTTCAAATGTACACCAAACTCGTAACTCAAATATTCTCCTCCACGATCAGATCGTAGAAACTTTATTTTCTTGTTACGATGATTTTCCACTTCACTCTGAAATTCTTTGAACTTTTCAAATGTTTCAGACTTATGTTTCATTAAGTAGATATACCCATATCTGCTTAAATCATCTGTGAAGGTGAGAAAATAACGATATCCGCCACGAGCCTCAATATTCATCGGACCGCATACATCTGTATGTATGATTTCCAACAAATCTGTTGCTCTCTCCATAGTACCGGAGAACGGTGTTTTAGTCATCTTGCCCATGAGGCACGGTTCGCAAGTACCAAGTGATTTATAATCAAGTGGTTCCAAAAGTCCATCAGTATGGAGTTTCTTCATGCGCTTTACACCGATATGACCTAAACGGCAGTGCCACAAATAAGTTGCACTATCATTATCAACTCTACATCTTTTGGCTTCTACATTATGAATATGTGTATCACTACTATCGAGATTTAACAAGAATAGACCACTCTTCAAGGGTGCATGACCATAAAAGATATTACTCATATAAATAGAACAACCATTATTCTCTGATTTAAATGAATAACCGTCTTGCATTATACAAGATCCAGATATAATGTTCATGCTCAACGCTGGCACCAAATAATAATTATTTAGGTCTAATATTAATCCCGAAGGTAGATGTAGAGGTAGCATGCCGACCGCGATCACATCGACTTTGGAACCGTTTCCCACACGCATCGTCACCTTGTCCTTAGCCAATCTTCGCTTAATCCGTAGTCCCTGTTTCGAGTTGCAAATATTAGCAACAGAACCAGTATCAAATACCCAGGTGCTACTGCGAGCATTAGTGAGGTACACATCAATAACATGTATATCACATATACCTTTGTTCACCTTGCCATCCTTCTTATCCGCCAAATACTTGGGGCAGTTCCGCTTCCAGTGACCAGTCTGCTTGCAGTAGAAGCACTCAGTTTCAGGCTTAGGTCCAGACTTGGGTTTCTTCTCCTGAGCAGCAACTTGCTTGCCGTTCTTCTTGAAGTTCCCTTTCTTCTTCCCTTTGCCCTTTTTCTTGAAACTAGTGGTTTTGTTAACCATCAACACTTGATGCTCCTTTTTGATTTCTACCTCCGCAGATTTCAGCATTGCGAAGAGCTCGGGAATAGTCTTGTTCATCCCTTGCATATTATAGTTCATCACGAAGCTTTTGTAGCTTGGTGGCAGTGATTGGAGAATTCTGTCAATGACGCAATCATCTGGAAGATTAACTCCCAATTGAATCAAGTGATTATTATACCCAGACATTTTGAGTATATGTTCACTGACAGAACTGTTCTCTTCCATTTTGCAGCTATAGAACTTATTGGAGACTTCATATCTCTCAATCCGGGCATTTGCTTGAAATATTAACTTCAACTCCTGAAACATCTCATATGCTCCATGACGTTCAAAACGTCGTTGAAGTCCCGATTCTAAGCCGTAAAGCATGGCACACTGAACTATCGAGTAGTCATCAGCTTTGCTCTACCAGACGTTCATAACATCTGGTGTTGCTCCAGCAGCAGGCCTGGCACCCAGCGGTGCTTCCAGGACGTAATTCTTCTGTGCAGCAATGAGGATAATCCTCAAGTTACAGACCCAGTCCGTGTAATTGCTACCATCATCTTTCAACTTTGCTTTCTCAAGGAACGCATTAAAATTCAGTGGAACAACATTACGAGCCATCTATCTACAATCAACATAAACAAGCAAGATACTATCAGGTACTAAGTTCATGATAAATTTAAGTTCAATTAATCATATTACTTAAGAACTCCCACTTAGATAGATATCCCTCTAATCTTCTAAGTGATTACGTGATCCAAATCAACTAAACCATGTCCGATCATCACGTGAGATGGAGTAGTTTCATCGGTGAACATCATTATGTTGATCATATCTACTATATGATTCACGCTCGACCTTTCGATCTCCGTGTTTCGAGGCCATATCTGTATATGCTTGGATCGTCGAGTATAACCTGAGTATTCCACGTGTGCAACTGTTTTGCACCCGTTGTATTTGAACGTAGAGCCTATCACACCCGATCATCACGTGGTGTCTCAGCACGAAGAACTTTTGCAACGGTGCATACTCAGGGAGAACACTTCTTGATAATTTAGTGAGAGATCATCTTATAATGCTACCGTCAATCAAAGCAAGATAAGATGCATAAAAGATAAACATCACATGCAATCAATATAAGTGATATGATATGGCCATCATCATCTTGTGCTTGTGATCTCCATCTCCAAAGCACCGTCATGATCACCATCGTCACCGGCGCGACACCTTGATCTCCATCGTAGCATCATTGTCGTCTCGCCAATCTTATGCTTCCACGACTATCGCTACCGTTTAGTGATAAAGTAAAGCATTACATCGCGATTGCATTGCAAACAATAAAGCGACAACCATATGGCTCCTGCCAGTTGCCGATAACTCGGTTACAAAACATGATCATCTCATACAATAAAATTTAGCATCATGTCTTGACCATATCACATCACAACATGCCCTGCAAAAACAAGTTAGACGTCCTCTACTTTGTTGTTGCAATTTTTACGTGGCTGCTACGGGCTTAAGCAAGAACCAATCTCACCTACGCATCAAAACCACAACGATAGTTTGTCAAATAGACTCCGTTTTAACCTTCTCAAGGACCGGGCGTAGCCACACTCGGTTCAACTAAAGTTGGAGAGACAGTCGCCCGCAAGCCATCTATGTGCAAAGCACGTCGAGGGAACCGGTCTCGCGTAAGCGTACGCGTAAGGTTGGTCCGGGTCATCTCGTCCAACAATACCGCTGAACCAAAGTATGACATGCTGGTAGGCAGTATGACTTGTGTCACCCACAACTCACTTGTGTTCTACTCGTGCATATAACATCAAACCATAAAACCTAGGCTCGGATGCCACTATTGGGGAACGTAGTAATTTCAAAAAAATTCCTACGCACACGCAAGATCATGGTGATGCATAGCAACGAGGGGGAGAGTCTGATCTACGTACCCTTGTAGATCGCAACGGAAGCGTTCACACAACATAGAGGAAGTAGTTGTACATCTTCTTTCAGATCCGACCGATCCAAGCACCGTTACTCCGGCACCTCCGAGTTCTTAGCACACGTACAGCTCGATGACGATCCCCGGGATCCGATCCAGCAAAGCTTCGGGGAGGAGTTCCGTCAGCACGACGGCGTGGTGACGATCTTGATGTTCTACCGACGCAGGGCTTCGCCTAAGCACTGCAACGATATGATCGAGGTGGAATATGGTGGCAGGGGACACCGCACATGGCTAAGGAACGATCTCAATGATCAACTTGTGTGTGTAGAGGTGCCCCTGCCCCCGTATATAAAGGATCCAAGGGGGAGGGGCTGGCCGGCCAAGAGGAGGGCGCAGGAGGAGTCCTACTCCTACCGGGAGTAGGACCCCCCACCCCCCAAATCCTAGTCCTAATAGGATTCCTCGAGGGGGAGAGAGAGAAGGGGGGCGGCCACCTCTCCTAGTCCTAATAGGACTAGGGGAAGGGGGAGGCACGCAGCCCACCTTGGGCTGCCCCTTACACCTTTCCACTAAAGCCCACTAAGGCCCATATGGTTCCCGGGGGGTTCCGGTAACCTCCCGGTACTCCGGTAAAATCCCGATTTCACCCGGAACACTTCCGATATCCAAACATAGGCTTCCAATATATGAATCTTTATGTCTCGACCATTTCGAGACTCCTCGTCATGCCCATGATCACATCCGGGACTCCGAACTACCTTCGGTACATCAAAATGCATAAACTCATAATAACTGTCATCGTAACGTTAAGCGTGCGGACCCTACGGTTCGAGAACAATGTAGACATGACCGAGACACGTCTCCGGTCAATAACCAATAGCGGGACCTGGATGCCCATATTGGCTCCTACATATTCTACGAAGATCTTTATCGGTCAGACCGCATAACAACATACGTTGTTCCCTTTGTCATCGGTATGTTACTTGCCCGGGATTCGATCGTCGGTATCTAATACCTAGTTCAATCTCGTAACCGGCAAGTCTCTTTACTCGTTCTGTAATACATCATCCCGCAACTAACTCATTAGTTGCAATGCTTGCAAGGCTTGTGTAATGTGCATTACCGAGAGGGCCCAGAGATACCTCTCCGACAATCGGAGTGACAAATCCTAATCTCGAAATACGCCAACCCAACATCTACCATTGGAGACACCTGTAGTACTCCTTTATAATCACCCAGTTACGTTGTGACGTTTGGTAGCACCCAAAGTGTTCCTCCGGCAAACGGGAGTTGCATAATCTCATAGTCATAGGAACATGTATAAGTCATGAAGAAAGCAATAGCAACATACTAAACGATCGGGTGCTAAGCTAATGAAATGGGTCATGTCAATCAGATCATTCAACTAATGATCTGACCTCGTTAATCAAATAACAACACATTGTTCATGGTTAGGAAACATAACCATCTTTGATTAACGAGCTAGTCTAGTAGAGGCATACTAGTGACACTAAGTTTGTCTATGTATTCACACATGTATTATGTTTCTGGTTAATACAATTCTAGCATGAATAATAAACATTTATCATGATACAAGGAAATAAATAATAACTTTATTATTGCCTCTAGGGCATATTTCCTTCACAACGGCCCTGCAGAGATGAGCTGACTGTACTCTGATGCATCGAAAGGTGGCGGCGTTTCTGGCCTTTGAGAACCCCAATCATCTGCACCATCTTCATGATTCATTCTTTTCCGTGTCTCGCTTCTGTTCTGATGTGCTCTCAATCACTGGATGAACAAGAAGGCATCAACAATCTAATTTTTTTATCATTGTGCTGCTTGCATGTAGAAGTTAACACGTCAGTGCTTTCACATTTTCATGCGTTGGCAACCAACATATCATGGCTAGTAGGACATGCACATCCACTATCCTTTTCTAAAATCTGGGTGCTAGCTATCCGTTTGATTCGACGGCATCAGGCTCTACGATAGGATGGCAAGCAATAAGTTGACATGGTGGCAGTTGACGACAATGACAGGTGGCAACTGACGTTATACACCAATGGCAATTAATTTTCACACCCCCCATTATTCCATCAATTCTCTCTCCCTTTTTATGGATTCCTGCACATCCATTCATTCACCAACTAGGAGCATCAACCTACTGAGAACTCACGGTTATCTCTAGCGTACTACATGGCAGATCTAGTGTATTCTGCTTGGCAACTACGAAGTCACACAACGTATGTAGTGTTTTAACCCTGTAGGATGGATCTAGTTGCCAACTTCGTCGGTAATTTTGCAATTTTCTGCCCAGAAGGAGGATGAGAAACAGTAGGGAGATCGGGAGATTCACCTGCTTTTAGCTGGTCGTCTCTGGAGGGCGTTGTTGGAGTGGGGGTTGGGGGGGGGGTGGGATGGGGTGGGGGAGATAAGGGGTGTGGTTTGCGGTGGGAGCGCCCTACAGATCCTCCCTGGTTGCCATGGAAACCAGAGATGGCCGGCGACGGAGGTCGGGGTTCGACAGGCGGGGGGCGAGGGCGGCAGACGAGAGAGGGGACGGATCGGAGGCCGAGAACGGCTGGGTCGTGCGGGTAGCGGCTCGTCTGGCCCGGACGAGGCGGTGCGGGCGGGGTTGCCACACACCGGACGTGCGGGCGCGCTTTTGTGCGCGCGGACGGGGTCGTGTGGGGCGGTTCCCGTCCATGCCACACGATGCGTGCGGGCGGGTTGCCCTCCACGCCACACGTGTGGCAGTTATCGGCTTCCTTACTTTATTGATCAATAGAGCGAATTACAGGAATAATAAAAGTATCATGAGGGTGTAACAGCCATACATGGCGACCCTCCCCTAAATGTAAAGCATGTTTAGCTAAGCCATGAGCCTCCTTGTTGGAAAGACGTCTCTCATGGGTGAAGAGAGCAGGACGGAAACTCCCTGCTCGAGTCGATGATCTCATGCACGATTGGGGCAATTGTACCCATAGTTCCCGTGTGTATGTCCTTGACCACCGAGAGGCAATCTGAAGCCACCTTAAAATGAGTCAGTGCAAGATCCCTGGCTAATGCAATAGCCTCGCGACATGCCAGAGCTTCCAATATATTCGGTTCGGTCAAACCATGGAATACCACCGCTGCCGATCCAGCATATGCACCTGAATGGTCCCGGCAGACCGCGCTAACAGCCCCGATGGGGGGGGGGGTGTTTACACGTGGCTGCATCAACATTTACCTTGTGGTGACCCGCCGGTGGTGGTATCCACTCTTGCACCCGCACTAGGGATGTTCTGGGCTTCATTATTTCATGTGACAAGGAAGCAATACTCAAGTCTGCCAAGAAGCGTGTGATAAAAGCATGTGTGCCAATTGGGCTTTGGTGCTCTCCTTCGTGGATTAGCTTTCGCCGCGCCGACCATATGGCCCATAGAGTCACAGTTAGCTTTGTGAACTCGACATGTGGCATCGATTGTTGCATACTGAATAGCCAAGCCTTGGCATTCGGTTCCGCTGTTGCAATAATATGCTCAACCAGCTCCGGGTCACCTAGCGCCCATACACAGCACGCCATCGTGCACGTTATCAATGAATGCATCCACGAGTCCTCCTCTCCACAGATAGCACACCGCGACGATGTGGACATATTATGATGACTGAGGACATCCGCCGTGGGTATAGAGCATTGTGCAAGTCTCCATAGGAATACCTTCAGTTTGGAGGGAACCGCCACCTTCCAGAGGTTAGTCCAACTTGCTTCTTCTCTCAATTTTTGATGAGTTGCCTGTAGTGGAATGGGCCAGCTCGAAACCGGCCCAACGAAGGAACATGCAGGCGCCAAGTTACCTAATCGGCGCTGAAGCATGGGACTGCCCATTAGCGGCTTCCAGCGTTTCCGGTTTTGCGAACCTTCTAGACTTCCGCAGCCGGTTTTTCTTATTTTGGGAACCTTCTAGAAGGTTCTCTGATCCGGTTTTATTGTTTCCCTTTGGATTTCTATTTTTTTTGGTTTTTCTGTTTATTTTTTCCTTTTCTTTTTCTTTTTTATTTTTCAAGTTTATTTTTTAAAAAGATTATGGTTCAAAAATTGTTCGAAAACTTAAAAAACTTCTTGCTTTTAAAAAACATTCATTTTTAAGAAATATTCGTGTTTTCGTAAATTTTTCATATATTGAAATAATGTTCGCATTTTGCAAAATTGTTCGTATATTCAAAAAATATTCACATTTTTCGAAAAATGTTCGCAAATTTCAAAAAATGTTCCCTTTTTTCGAAAATCGTTCGGATTGTTTTTGCTCATTTTTTAGAACATTTAAATAATGGTCGTGATTTCAAAAAATGTTCCTGTTTTCCAAATTTTTGTTCACAAATTTTCTATAATGTTCTCAATTTCAAATTTTTGTTCATGTATTAAAAAATTGTTCGTGATTCGAATTTGTTAGGGATTTTCAAAATTGTTCTCCATTTCAAAAAAATTCTAAATATTCAAAATATGTTGATGATTTTAAAAATTACCCCCATTTTGAAATTTTGTTCAAAACTTCGGGAAATGTTCATGTTTACAAAAAAAGTTCAGAAATTTCAAAATGTGTTCTACATGTCCGAACATTGTTCGGGTTTGTCAAAAATGTTCAGTAATTTCAGAAAACAACTCAAATTTTGGAATATTCTTCAGGATTCTTTCAAATAGTGTCAAGGCTGCTACCGCTATTAGTTTTCAATGTTGGTGATGTATATTTGTCACTAGTTCTCTTCTGTCGTAATGACTGGCAGCGAGCTCATAAGAGCACATAGGCGCGAGTTCGATTCCCAGCGAGAACAAAGTGCGAGCTGCTTTTATTTTTTTTACCATCGCATTTGCGGGGCACCGCAATGGGCCGGCCCAGTCAGTCGTACCCTGTGCGATAGGTGACCTACTTGCCGCAAAATGCGGCACATAGTACCTCCCATAAATCAGTACGTGCGACGTATAACCTTGGTGAAGCAAACGCGAACAAGATTTCTCAAAATAAAAGCAAACATGAACAAGAGCTATATGTCGCTTATTCCATTCTTATTAATGCTCACCTCTGGAGTCCTCATGTACGGCTGGCCCATTAGCGTGTTTTGTTCGTTAGATCATTGTTAATTCATCAAAATCACTAGTTAAGGTGTACCCCTTCTAAAGGCCACTCTTATCTTCTCAAGAACCAACAAGTGGTACACTGTAAGTGCGTCACCTGTCAAAGTCTGAGAGTTTTCCTATTATTTCGTATATTTATTTACTCAAAATGCTTTATCTCTTGAACCGCGCATCCAAATTTCAAAGCACTTTCATCATTGTTTTTCTCGCGTCAAGATCTTCAAAACTAGATACTATGTTGACAATTTTCGATGAACTTTTTTTTTCATGAGAAAACCAAAAAAATGGAAGAAAAAAACCGGAACTAGAAGCATGTTTCCCCCTCTTTTTTCCCTTTGAGAGGCACAATTGTGCTTCTAGCAGAAGCAAATTTGTGCCTCCACGAGAAAAAAATTCTCCTGGAAGCGAAAAATGTGTTCTCCCCCGTTCTCGCAGAAACGAATATGTGTTTCTCATGGAAGCAAAATAAATAGGTTTTTTCTCCTTCCTGAGAGGCACGTTGTGCTTCTAGCAAAAGAAAATTTGTGCCTACATGACAAGCAAATCTTTGCTTCTCATGGAAGCTAAAAAAAAAGTGTTTTAGCCCTTTTCTAATAGGCACAGTTGTGTTTCTCACGGATGCAAATATGTGCCTCCATAATAAGCAAATCTATGCTTCCCGTGGAAGAAAAAGAAAATGCATTTTCCCCTTTATAAGAGGCATAGCTGTGCTTCCCGGGCAAGCAAATATGTATCGACACGAGAAGCAAATCTGTGACGGCTGAACGGACCACTTGGCACGCTCTCAGCTCACCAAACTGATCTTTGCGGGGCTCCCTTAAGGGATATTTGCTCTCTTCATTCGCTTGCTCATCCCTCGATGTAGAGTGTAGACCTTTTTTCCTTCTTCTTCGTTGTACAGGAGCTTGGCTGGTCGGGTCTTATTTTTCTCTTTCGTTATTTGTTATGTTTTTCTTATACATTTTCATCGGTTTCCATTACTTTTGCTTTTCTTTCCTTTTATGTGTGGTTTCTTTACATTTCTCATCAATTTTATTTTTCTATGTTTTTTTCTTTTTTTCCTTCCGTTTTATTAGGTTTTGTAAATACATGTTTTGATGTCTTCTTTTTTTCTAACATTGTAATTTTTTTTGTGAACACAAGAAACATTTTTTCTAATACACGTTCAACATTTTCCAAATACAAGACCCACCATTTTTAAATATCTATTCTTTGATGTCTACCTATATATATAGTATATTTAGTGTACACATGAAACCTGTCGTGGAATTGTCACGACAGATGTCCTAGTGTGAGGACTTCATGGAGCCATCGCGATGAGGTTAGCTTAGAGGGGTTAATCAGGACAAAGGACACGAGGAGTTTATACTGGTTCGGCCCCTTACGGTGAAGGTAAAAGCCTAATCCAGATGTAGGTGGTATTACTAGGGTTTCGATGAGTAGGGAGCGAATACGCTTGACTCGGCTCTCGATCTGTTGTTTCTTGCCCTAAGCCACCGCTGGGTCGTCCCCTTATATACACGGGTTGACGCCCTGCGGCCTACAGAGTCCGGGCCGGCTTACACAACGTATCCGGGTCGGTGACCTTTCTTACATGCCTTAATTACAAGTTTTACATACATGGCGGTTTATATCCATGGGCCTTAAGCCGCCTTCAGGTTTGGGCCCTCTACCAAGCCTATCTATGAACTGCCATACAATCTTGGGCTTCATTGTAAGAATCGTCATAGGGATGACCTGGCCCCTCCTGGGCGGGTCATACCTAATAGTTATATCCCCAACATTAGGCCCCGGGTTGATTTGAGCTTGTTCATGTCAATCTTCAACCCTTAGAAAAATCCTTCCGCATCTGTTGTGAAAACCTTATAACCCGCCATGATATCATATCCAAGAATTTCGGAAACCCGCCATGACATCATCTTTAACGGATCTTTATATTAATGTCTTTCTGAAAATCGAGGCGTCCAATTAGCTGGATAACCATCATTTGGCCTCCTCGTCTTTCGCACCTGCCTGTTTTTCTGTTTCCTTATAAATAGGACCATAGAGTTATCTTTCATTCTTGTCCTTCTCCTTTCTTCTTCCTCGCGACGCACCGACCCGCACGAGCCTAGCCACCACTGACCTCCGTCTCCAATCTCAACTTCGGCCGCTGCGTCGCCCTGAATAGACCAGAAAACTGCGGCGCCACTCCACTGTCCTAACAGCAACGGTAAGCTCTCTTTCCTTCGTCATAGATCTATCATTAGGGTCTGTTGGTGTTCGTCGGAGTTCATCAGTGTTCGTCGCCGCCCTTCTCCTTCCCTGTTTAGTTCCATGGATTAGATCCAAAAACCATATGAATCTTGTGCGGTAGTAGTTTTAGCACTTGTTCTTGACACTGGAATATATCACCATCGCGACAGATCTCCTCTAGGGCACTTCTGCTTTTCCACTGTTATCTCTGTAGATTTTGATTTTATTTCCTTTTTCTGAACAGCGATAGATCCAAATTTGTAGCCTCAACATGTGGAACCCGTTTGTCCTAACACTTAGCAAATTATAGCCTTGGTAGATCTTGAACGCCTTTAGTCATGGCGGCTTATTCTGCCGGTTTACTTGTTATTTCATATATCATTAGCCCTTGCGTAAGCCGCCATTCTGAACATGCATTATATTTGTTAACTTGCAAATTTAACAATCATCTTGAGCCGGCAAATTCTTTCCTGTCTTTTAGGTTGTCCTTTCACCATGCTGCCCAAAACAATCATGACCTGCAACTGGGTTCCTTCCACAGTCACTGAGGAGACCTTGGAGGACTTTTTTATCGTTGGATATTTGTCAGATAAGAGTGTGATGCATTACCGTGTTCCTGACCCGGACGAAGAAAGGCCTCAGCCTAAGGACGGTGAAGTTATCGTATTTACTGATCATATGAACCGGGCTTTCTCGCCACCCGGCTCTAAGTTCTTCAGAGATATTGTACACTTCTTAAAACTCCATCCACAAGACATTGGACCCAATTCCATATCAAACATCTGTAATTTCCAAGTCTTTTGTGAGGTATACCTTTAAGAAGAACCTAGTGTTGAGCTTTTCAGAGAGTATTTCTATTTGAACCGGCAGAACAAGTTCACAAATGGGCCCAACTTGGAGCTTGGTGGGATTTCAATTCAACGCAAACGAGATGCCATCTTCTCTCAAGTGGCTCTGCCAAGCCATCCTAAAGACTGGAACCAAACATGGTTCTACTGCAAAGATATCTCTTCATCTAATGAGAATCCGTTGCCGGGTTATCGACCTGAGCGCCTCGATTCAAAGTACCAACTCCCTGATAAACTTACTGCCGCGAACGCAAGAAACTTCTCCCTTCAATCAGAAAATTTCAAGCCTTGCTGGGAAACGTTTAACCGGAGTTGACTTAATCCGCTGCTGGATCGCATGGCGGATCATCCCCTTAAGCCGTCGATCCGGATTGTTGTGCAACTATACCGGAGGAACAGATGATCCCTTACGCCATAGCTCTCTACAACTGACTGAAGAGGGTATTGTTGAGATGGCAACCACACTTGTAAATAGAAAATATGAGGACTGCAACAAAGTGGGTTTGAATCCTATTTGCAAGCTTAACCCGGCACCAGAGGTAAATTTTTTGACTTCTTTCCCCTCTAACACTTAAACATTGCATGAACTCCAATATGTTATCCCTCCACATGCTAAATCTGACTTCTCGAAGGCCAAATATGACCATGAGGCTGCAAAAAAGGCTAAAGCTATTGCGAGAGCCGTCAAAAAGACCAGCAAGCGGTCTAGAAAGAAACCAAGCGCCTCTGAGTTGCTAAAGCTGGATGACGTCTCTGAGTCGGAGGTAGCCCTTGATTCTCTTGGCTTGTTTTTTAACAACCTTATTGACACTGACCATTGCCAGGATGACACGGGGGCCTGCCAGGCAGTCAAAGAAGAGGTAACTATTATTTCCTCTGACTCAGAACCTTTACCAAGACAGAAACTTCGGCGGGTAACCCGGAAAGTAAGGTTTTCACACCCCTTGGCTTATTTAAGTCCTCATTTTCTTTTGAAACGACAGCAACATAAGAGCCGCCGCCAGACCCGAACCGGTGGAGATGAAGATTTAACCTCCGGTTTACCAAACACCCCTCGGACACGGCAAAATGAGGTTCTTTTAACCTTAACTCTTGTATTTACCAGCAAGTTACTTTCATTAATCACTCAGTTTTGATTCCATCTTTGCAGGAAATTTCTCGTTCCTCTTCTGGCGACTCATCGCAGACTCAACTGCCGGCTTTCAAGACTGCCCCTGGGTAAAGATAATTATCTCTCTTCTGTTCCTTTATATCTTCATCATTATGCTGACCTGTCAAAATTCCTTTTAGCGGTCAAGCCAAGCCTAAAAAGCAAAGGTGAAGAAACCGGCCATGGATCCAGAAGCTGCTGAACCGGATCAGTCAACCCTTGTGCCAGAACACCCTGAACAACCAGAAGACCCTACTCTCAATATTCAACCGGATTTACCTGAGTCGTCTGTTGATAAGACCGCTATTGATTCGTCAAGCGTTGAACCGTCAAGCTCAGCTAACCTGCCAGAGACTCATGGTGATGACGTTTTGGTCACTTGCACCAAATTTGTTGAACCGGGAAATCCAACTTTACTAGAAAGACACTCTGCCAAACAGGAAGTAATGGAAAGACAGAAAGTTAGGTTTGATGTCTCCCGCTATGCTCACCTGAGTATTAGCGAAGTTTTATCTAGCTATGTCAGTCAAGTGCATTCCGGCCGTGACTTGGAGATTGAAATGGTGAAGCAAATGCACCAGAAATATGAGGTATGTCATCCGGCTTATATCTATATCCTGCCAGCCCCCAAGTCTTCTGATTATGAGAAACTTGAATGATCTGTAGACTTGACATATTTATAAGCTTCTATTCTAGACTCCCTCAAAGTCCGGTTTAAAAACTTTAACCGGATTCTGATAATAGCATAGTTTTGCATTTGTAATCCCCAAGGGCCGGCTTAATAAGTATAAATGAGCCGGTCCTATTAGTCATTATATAAAGACTAAAGCTTAACTGGATATCCCTCATAAGTCGGCTGGGACTGTCTATAGCACACCCAGCTCATCCTTAACAAGAAAACAGGCAATATGCATTAGCCCCCAAGTGCCAAGTGTTATTGCTTACAAAGCACTTGGGACTTTTTAGAAAGAACCAATTACTTCGAAAAATTTCGTTGATAGACATTAGCCCCCAAGTGCCAAGTGTTGTTGCTTGCAAAGCACTTGGGACTTGTATGTTGTGCTCTGCCCTGAAACTTAACGAACTTATGTTGTATGCAGGTTGCAACCACAGAACTAGAAACTCAATTGTCCGAAGCCAAGACCCGGCTGGCGGCTCAGGAGATTGAGACAAAAAAGGTTGAATCAAAATTCTAGTTGAGTGTGTCTGAAGCAGAAAAATTGAAGACCAGCTTTACTGTGGAGAAAGAGGCTTGGGCAAATGAGAAGACTGCCTTGACGCAGTGTGCTGAGAAAGCTGAGGCGGCTCTGGAAGAGGTTACTACTGAAGTCACTAGTTTAAAGAACCGTGTGTCTCGGATGGTTTCTGCAATCTTCGGTAAGCCACCTTGTTATTTACCCAAAGTGAGCATCTGTCACAATACTGTAAATCGCCACTTAACCAACTGCGTAAACTTTGCAGGTTCCAGGAGTAGCAATTTGAGCAGGGAGACATTGGTCAAGCTCAAGGCGGTTTACACGCTTGTTGAGCAATTATACACTAGAGCTCAACGAACTCTTGCCACTATCTCCCCCGCGAATCAAGGACCAAATCTGTTAAGTGATGTCTTGAAGAAACTGTCCATCTTGCCCGCTAGGTTCCAAGAAAGCGATCTTGTGCTAGAGCCGGAGCTGTGACCGCTTTAAGCCCTGCCAAAGCCTGGGTACTGGAATTAGACCCGGCAAACAGCGGATATCCTAGTCTCAAAGAAGATGGAACCCTTTTTGATCAACAAGACTTTGCTGCCTGTGTCAAAGAGACTCGCCTTCATGCAACAATCATTGCCGAAGAAAGCAACCTCACCAAGTATCAGCTGGGTTATGATGCAGACAATCAGAAGATGCCGACCCCTTCGTAAAAGTGATGGACTTAATTCCGCCCATTCATAAGCACACTTTCGCCCCTGATATTGACCCGTCTGATCTGATTGGCGATGAAGCTGAATTCGTCGCTGTACGTGGCTTTGACTAGTCCAAACCCAACTTCCAGACGGTGGAGGAGGACGAACCGGCAAGGGATGAAGCGCAACCTTAAAGTCAGGTAGGCCAAGATTCATGAACCGGGGTCGGTTTACCATCTGCTGTATGCGAGACTGAAAAACAATTATTCTTTTGGGCACCAAGCGCCTTGTAATAGGCTAGCTTTAAACTTCTTGTCCTGCTATGCCATCGTGCATATTGTGTTGTTTATGATACTTACTTATCCGCCATGCGAAAATATGCCATATATGCCTTATGATATTCTCAAATTTAAATCTGTTCCTGCGTACAATAGTTGAAAAGTTTCCTGGCGGTTTACCGTTGGACGGGTTATAATGCCCCAATATGGACTTATCATAATTTATAACCAAGGCTGGGCGAAATAATAATCATATATGATTAAAAATATGTCATACTTGTGATATTTGATCACACTTGTTGATTTATCAAGCCGGTGCAGCAAGGGTGATAGCCCGGAGCTCGGAACACTGGTAATTATCAGAGATTGCCGGCTTATGAACAAAGATGGACCGGGTTAATAAACACCGGATATTATCTTTATTTCATACTGGCGACTTATAGCCGAGAACCAGGCCGGGTCAATAAACACCGGATATTATCTCATACTGGCGACTTATAGTCAAAACCAGTCCGGGTCAATAAACACCAGATATTATCTCATACTGGCGACTTATAGTCAAAACCAGTCCGGGTCAATAAACACCGGATATTATCTCATACTGGCGACTTATAGTCAAAACCAGTCCGGGTCAATAAACACCGGCGAATTATAATCATGAAACTTTATAAACTTTATCAAATAAACCTCAAAAGAAAGAATCTGCTAAAAACAAACAAGAAGCAAGGCTTTTCATGGGCTGCCAGGACCAAAACGAGGCTTTTCATGGGCTGCCAGGCCACTGAGTTAAACCATTTTACAAACCTTTTAAGATGGATCTCACATTAACCAATCGTCGTTTAACTTTGACAAGTTCAGGGTCTGTACAAGATTGACTTGTCAAACGTTCGACGGGCCTTTCCAGGATTACCTGGGCGGAGTGACTTACTTAAAAAGGCAGGATAACCCAGGGTTTTAGGTGAATACACCTGGCTTCCAAGCCTGGCTTTATAGCCTATCACAAGGTTATAGACTTTTTGTTCTTTAGAACAAAAAAGCCCCCAAGCAATATTTTGAGTTGTGCTCAAGGGGTACCTATATTTGAGTTGTGCTTTTGCAACAGACTCTCTTTGGTCCCTTTAACCTGGGTAGCAAGCCCCCAAGTATTTTTTTATATGTGGCTTATAAGCCGGATCAAAGGATAATCATAACTTTGCTGTATAAAGTACAAGCCCCCATGTGATCAAAAACTCATTATTTAAAGAGGAGAAAACGACAGAGGCCCTGCTTTAGCAGGGATGCCAGCTTTATTAACTTGATCATAATATATACATTGTCAAAATATGTACATTGGAAGAGCCAGTGGCTCAAGTGTAGTAAGGCCGAAGATGAGTAATATTCCACGGCTGGCGGGTCTCTTCCTCCGACATGCGTGAGTCCTTGTGGTCTCGCACATCGATAAGGTAATATGACCCATTGTTCAGATTCTTGCTGACCACAAAGGGTCCTTCCCAAGGTGGGGATAGCTTATGCATATCAATCTGATCCTGAATAAGTCGGAGCACCATATCGCCTTCTTGGAAAGTTCTGGTTTTAACCCAGCAGCTGTGATAACGGCACAAATCTTGTTGGTAAATCGCTGAACGAGCCGCCACGATGTCACGCTCTTCATCCAACAGGTCAAGTGCTTCCTAATGTGCTTTTTCATTGTCAACTTCAACATAAGCCACCACCCGAGGTGAGTCATGATGAATGTCACTAGGGAGAACCGCCTTTGCTCCGTAAACCATGAAGAAAGGCGTGTAACCCGTAGATCTGTTAGGGGTGATATTTGATGTCTACTACACAACCTTCTTCTTGTAGACGTTGTTGGGCCTCCAAGTGCAGAGGTTTGTAGGACAGTAGCAAATTTCCCTCAAGTGGATGACCTAAGGTTTATCAATCCGTGGGAGGCGTAGGATGAAGATGGTCTCTCTCAAGCAACCCTGCAACCAAATAACAAAGAGTCTCTTGTGTCCCCAACACACCCAATACAATGGTAAATTGTATAGGTGCACTAGTTCGGCGAAGAGATGGCGATACAAGTGCAATATGGATGGTAGATATAGGTTTTTGTAATCTGAAAATATAAAAACAGCAAGGTAACTAATGACAAAAGTGAGCACAAACGGTATTTTAATGCGTTGAAACAAGGCCTAGGGTTCATACTTTCACTAGTGCAAGTTCTCTCAACAACAATAACATAATTGGATCATATAACTATCCCTCAATATGCAACAAAGAGTCACTCCAAAGTCACTAATAGCGGAGAACATACGAAAAGATTATGGTAGGGTACGAAACCACCTCAAAGTTATCCTTTCTGATCGATCTATTCAAGAGTCCGTACTCCCTCCGGTCCTTTTTACTCTGCATATTAGAATTCTCTGAAGTCAAACTTCACAAAGTTTGACCGTATTTATATGAAAAAATATCAACATCTACCATGCTAAAGTTATATAATATAAAACTTTAAGTCATGACACATCTAGTGGTATTGATTTCAGATTTTGTAATGTTGACACTTTTTTCTACAGAGCTGGTCAAACTTTACGAGGCTTGACTTCAGTCAAATCTTATATGCGAACTAAAAAGGACCGGACGGAGTACTAGAATAACACCTTAAGACACAAATCAACCAAAACCCTAGTGTCACCTAGATACTCCAATGTCACCTCAAGTATTTGTGGGTATGATTATACGATATGCATCACACAATCTCAGATTCACCTATTCAACCAACACAAAGAACTTCAAAGAGTGCCCCAAAGTTTCTACCGGAGAGTCAAGACGAAAACGTGTGCCAACCCCTATGCATAAGTTCACGAGGTCACGAAACTCGCAAGTTAATCACCAAAACATACATCAAGTGGATCACATGATATCCCATTGTCACCACAGATAAGCACATGCAAGACATACATCAAGTGTTCTCAAATCCTTAAAGACTCAATCCGATAAGATAACTTCAAAGGGAAACTCAATTCATCACAAGAGAGTAGAGGGGGAGAAACATCATAAGATCCAAATATAATAGCAAAGCTCACGATACGTCAAGATCATGCCGACTCAAGAACACGAGAGAGAGAGAGAGAGAGAGAGAGAGAGAGATCAAACACATAGCTACTGGTACATACCCTCAGCCCCGAGGGTGAACTACTCCCTCCTCGTCATGGAGAGCGCCGGGATGATTAAGATTGCCACCGGGGAGGGATTCCCCCCTCTGACAGGGTGCCGGAAAGGGCCTAGATTGGTTTTCGGTGGCTACGGAGGCTTTTGGCGGTGGAACTCCTGATCTATTCTGTTCCTAGATGCTTGGGGCGTATATGGATATATATGGGCGAAAGAAGTCGGTCAGGGGAGCCATGAGGGGCCCACGAGGGTGGGGGCGCGCCCAGGGGGTAGGGTGCACCTCCTTGCCTCGTGGCCACCTTGAAGCTTCCCTGACGTCTACTCTAAGTCTCCTGGATTGCTTCCGTTCCAAAAATAACTCTCCCAAAGGTTTCATTCCGTTTGGACTCCTTTTGATATTCCTTTTCTTCGAAACACTGAAATAGGCAAGAAAACAACAATTTGGAAGCTTATGGGATAATATAATAGAATGGTGGTTGTGGAGAAGACAATACATGAGTGTGAGCCATGGATATAGCACTATGGTGGAATAGAATAGTGGTTGTGGAGAAGACAAAAAGGAGAAGATAGTCTCACATCAACTAGGCGTATCAACGGGCTATGAAGATGCCCATTAATAGATTCAATGTGAGTGAGTAGGGATTGCCATGCAACGGATGCACTAGAGCTATAAGTGTATGAATGCTCAACAAAATAAACTAAGTGGATGTGCATCCAACTTGCTTGCTCACGAAGACCTAGGGCAATTTGAGGAAGCCCATCATTGGAATATACAAGCCAAGTTCTATAATGTAAAATTCCCACTAGTTTATGAAAGTGACAACATAGGAGACTCTCTATCATGAAGATCATGGTGCTACTTTGAAGCACAAGTGTGGTAAAAGGATAGTAGCATTGCCCCTTCTCTCTTTTTCTCTCATATTTTTTCCATTTTTTTATTTGGGCCTTTCTCTTTTTTACGGCCTCTTTTTCTCTTTTTTTATTTTTCATCTGGAGTCTCATCCCGACTTGTGGGGGAATCATAATCTCCATCATCCTTTCCTCACTGAGACAATGCTCTAATAATGATGATCATCACACTTTAATTTTCTTACAACTCAATACTTAGAACAAAATATGACTCTATGTGAATGCCTCCGGCGGTGTCCCGGGATGTGCAATGATGCATGAGTGACATGTATGAAGAATTATGAATGGTGGTTTGCCACAAATACGATGTCAACTACATAATCATGCAAGCAATATGACAATGATGAAGCGTGTCATAATAAACGGAACGGTGGAAAGTTGCATGGCAATATATCTCAGAATGGCTATGGAAATGCCATAATAGGTAGGTCTGATGGTTCTTTTGAGGAAGGTAAATGGTGGGTTTATGGTACCGTCGAAAGTTGCACGGTACTAGAGAGGCTAGCAATGGTGGAAGGGTGAGAGTGCGTATAATCCATGGACTCAACATTAGTCATAAAGAACTCACATGCTTATTGCAAAAATTTATTAGTTATCGAAACAAAGTACTATGCGCATGCTCCTAGGGGGATAGATTGGTAGGAAAAGACCATCGCTCGTCCCCGACCGCCACTCATAAGGAAGACAATCAAAAAATAAATCATGCTCCGACTTCATCACATAACGGTTGACCATACGTGCATGCTACGGGAATCACAAACTTCAACACAAGTATTTCTCAAATTCACAACTACTCAACTAGCATGACTCTAATATCACCATCTCCATACCTCAAAACAATCATCAAGTATCAAACTTCTCTTAGTATTCAATGCACTTACATGAAAGTTTTTTATAATTGCCATGTTGTTCTAAAGGACTCTCAAAATAATATAAGTGAATCATGAGAGATCAATTATTCTATAAAATAGAACCACCGCCGTTCTCTAAAAGATATAAGTGAAGCACTAGAGCAAACATTATATAGCTCAAAAGATATAAGTGAAGCACATAGAGTATTCTAATAAATTCCAATTCATGTGTGTCTCTCTCTAACATTTAATAATTTCAGATCTTCGTATTTTATTCAAATAGAAAGCAAAACAAAAGAAAATAAAATGACGCTCCAAGCAAAACACATATCATGTGGTGAATAAAAATATAGCTCCAAGTAAAGTTATCGATGAATGAAGACGAAAGCGGGGATGCCATCCGGGGCATCCCCAAGCTTAGGCTCTTGGTTGTATTTGAATATTACCTTGGGGTGCCTTGGGCATCCCCAAGCTTAGGCTCTTGCCACTCCTTATTCCATAGTCCATCGGATCTTTACCCAAAACTTGAAAACTTCACAACACAAAACTTAACAGAAAACTCGTAAGATCCGTTAGTATAAAAAAATAAATCACCACTTAGGTACTGTTGTGAACTCATTCTTTATTTATATTGGTGTAATATCTACTTTATTCCAACTTATCTATGGTTCATACCCTCCGATACTAATCATAAATTCATCAAAATAAGCGAACAACACATAGAAAACAGAATCTGTCAAAAACAGAACAGTCTGTAGTAATCTGTATCAAATGTATATTTCTGGAACCCGAAAAATTCTAAAATAAATTTCTGGACGTGAGGAATTTATCTATTAATCATCTTCAAAAAGAATTAACTAAATAGCACTCTTCAATAAAAAATGGCAGCAAATCTCCTGAGCACTAAAGTTTTTGTTTTTTACAGCAAGATCGCAAAGACTTTCCCCAAGTCTTCCCAAAGGTTCTACTTGGCACAAAAACTAATTAAAAGCATAAAACCACATTTAAAAATAGGCTAGATGAATTATTTATTACTAAACAGGAGCAAAAAGAAAATAACAAAAATAAAATTGGGTTGCCTCCTAACAAGCGCTATCGTTTAACGCCCCTAGCTAGGCATGATAATTTTAATGATGCTCACATAAAAGATAATAATTAAAACATAAAGAGAGCATCATGAAGAATATGACTAGCACATTTAAGTCTAATCCTCTTCCTATGCATAGGGATTTTGTGAGCAAACAACTTATGAGAACAATAATCAACTAGTATAGGAAGGCAAAACAAGCATAACTTTAAAACTTTAAGCACATAGAGAGGAAACTTGATATTATTGCAACTCCTACAAGCATATATTCCTCCCTCATAATAATTTTCAGTAGCATCATGAATGAATTCAACAATATAACCATCACATAAAGCATTGCTTTCATGATCTACAAGCATAGAAAATTTACTACTCTCCACATAAGCAAAATTCTTCTCATTCGGAATAGTGGGAGTATCATAAGAAACTCGAATACTATAAATTGTTTCCACATTAAAGGATTAATGTTCAGAAAAAGGGTAATCATAATCATGACAAGGTTTATAAATATAATCATCTCTACTTTTTATAGCATAAGTATCATCACAATAATCATCATAAGTAGCAACTTTGTTCTCATCATAATCAATTGAAACCTCTTCCAAGATAGTGGAATCATTACTAAATAAAGTCATGACCTCTCCAAATACACTTTCATAATTGTCACAATAAGATTCAACATCCTCCAAAATAGTGGGATCATTACTTCCTAAAGTTGACACTCTTTCAAACCCACTTTCATCAATATAATCATCATAAGTAGGAGGCATGCTATCATTATAATAAATTTGCATATCAAAACTTGGGAGACTACAAATATCGTCTTCATTAAACATAGCATCCCCAAGGTTGGGACAAAAATTAATTGAAGCAAATATATTCTCAAACTTGTCATTCTCATCAAACATAGCATCCCCAAGCTTGGGCCTTTTCATATCATAAGCATAATCACTCTCATCATTAATAGTCTGGATAGCACCAATAGTATAACAATTATCATCATCACAATGAATAATAGGAGAAACATCATTTGGGAGGTGTCGTGGAATTGTCACGGCAGATGTCCTAGTGTGAGGACTTAGTCGTGAGGCCAACGCATCTATGTGGTAGCTTGAGAGGGATTGATCGGAATCGAGAGACGCAACGTAAGACAAAGATTTAGACAGCTTCGGGCCCTGGGAAACATCATCCGGTAATAGCCCTACATGCTATTTGTGGCTAGATCTCATTATGATCATGAGGAAGTCGTTGTAAACCGGCTCTCCCAGTTAACCGTAACCCTTAAGATTGTTTCTTCTTACTTGTCCCTCTTTGGGGAGCCCTGCCCCTCCTTATATAAGTTGAAGGGGCGGGTTACATGTAGTGTCCAACTCGGACTTAAGACTTAACTTTATGACTTCTCTTCATGGGCTTCTTAACATCTTGGGCTTTATAACGTCTCGGGCTTCATAACTCCTGGCAACCCAGTTATCACTGTCTGCCGGGTTATAACTGGTGCCGGTTTAAGTTGGTCTGCCGGTTTATGATTGTCTACTAAGTTATCATCTGACTTAACTCTTGTCGGATTATCATCTCACTTAACTCCTGCCGGTTTACCGTCTGGGTTAACGACCCATTTTACCTGTCTGTCTTAACTGTCAGCCGGTTTAACAACCTGCCGGTTTACCGTCTGGGTTAACTGCCTGTTTTACCTGTCTGTCTTAACTGTCAGTCGGTTTAACAAGTCCCAGCCGAGTTATAACTCTGTCTGGATCATACTGCGGGGTATATCCCCAACATTAGCCCCGAGTTTAATTTGGATTTATCCATGTTAAACTGATCCTAATCATCCTTAAGTCCTTGTCACTTCCTTCTTCTAGAAGATCCGGGTCAATAGGCCAGCTTCATAACCAATTTGCTGACATTGGTTTGTCACGGATAAATATTGTGAAGAATAACCCCTTTGACTCAGCTCCCAATGCTTAACAAAAATATTGGTCTTTGAAATACTCATCTGATCTTCAGCCGGTTTAAGAATGTAGAACTTTTCCGGTTTAAGAATGTAGAACTTTGCCGGTTTAAGACTTAATCTTGCCGGCTTATCATTTCCGGTTTACAAATATTGATGGCACTGGGTCATAATTGTAGTTAACATCAAGCTTGAAAATATACCTCTTATATGCTCATCACTTGTAGCCCCCAAGTCTTAAGAAGGTAGCATAGCAATAGTTTAAGACTTGCTTCAATATAAATATCACAATCTTGAAGAAATCCGATTTGTTCATCCCAGTCATTAGTCATAAACTGAGTATTCCATATATGTAGCCCCCAAGTGTCGGGTTGTCATGCTTGCAGCAACCTGGGACTTGTAATTACCTAATGCTCATAAAAACTTCAACTAGTGTAGCCCCCAAGGGCCGGGTCATTATGCAATAATGAGCAGGGACTTTGTAAATGTAATCATGTAAACTTTGAACAACAACGTGTATCCCCCAAGGACCGGCCCAGTAAGATAATATTGAGCTGTGACTTGATATATACTTCAATGAAAATAACATCATATGATGTAACCCCAATCATGGGGCTTGAACCCATGCCCACAAGGTTAAGAGCCTTGTGCTTTACCAACTGAGCAGTAGACCCCTCAATATAATGGATTAAAAGCTTTGTACTTTAAATTGTTGGCAGGAGCAATTCGTAGCCCCCAAGGGCTGGCTCATTATGATGTGATGAATCGGGTCTTCAATAAGGTGAGAACAAATGACTTTGCATTAGCCCCCAAGTGTCATGGTGCATGCTTGCAGCGACATGAGACTTGTGTATTTGATGTAATCCCAACTTGAATAATGTAGCCCCCAAGTGTCAGGTTGTAAGCCTGCAGCAACTCAGGACTATTCCTTCAATTGTAAAATAAATCATATCCATTGATAATATGATAGCCATTGCGCTAAAGCGACTTTGAAAACCTTAATCATAATACTGGTTATTGATAACCATAAAAAAATCCAGCCGCGTTGGCTATTAAAGATTTTGAATAATATAACCTGGTTTTGACAACCGGTTCCTGCCATATAAACCGGTATACCCGTGCTTATATGATACATGTTATGATGATGTAATGATGATGCAATGTATGATGCAATATATGATGATGTATATGTATGATCAAGAGGGTTTAAGCTATGGTTCGGATACGACCAGAGCCCCCAAGTAGTCATAATTGCGTTGATCAAGAGGTGTAGCTATGGTTCGAATACGACCAAGCCCCCAAATGATTTCCCTGGTGCCCTTATGCCTATCAATATGTGTAACTATGGTTCGAACCCATAGCCCCCAAGTGATTTCCCTGGTGGCCTTATGCCTATCAAGAGGTGTAGCTATGGTTCGGATACGACCAAGCCCCCAAGTGATTTCCCTGGTGCCCTTATGCTGATCAAGAGGGTATAAGCTATGGTTCGAATACGACCAGAGCCCCCAAATGATTTTCCTGGTGGCTTTAAGCCTATCAAGAGGTGTGACTATGGTTCGAACATAGCCCCCAAGTAATATTGTGAGATATGCTCAAGGGATACCCATGTTTGAGCTGTGCTGTGCACCAGACTCTCTTTGGCACCTTATGATAATATTGGCTTGATAGCCGGATTACCGAAATAACCAGAGCTGTGCTCTTATGACAATATTGGCTTGATAGCCGAAATCAAGAGGGTAGTAATGCTATGTTCTCTTTGGTGAATACACCTATGTTTGAACAGGAAGCCCCCACGTGATATTGTGAGCTGTGCTCAGGGGGCACCTATGTTTGAGCTGTACCTTTGCAACAGACTCTCTTTGGTCCATTTAATTTTTTCTGAGGACTCGAACTTGCGAGAGATTATTTTTTTAAACCGGAAATTCTTAAACCGGATATTGAGAGGTTCAAAGCTTTGTGAGAGACAACTTTCCCTTGAATCGGATTTTAAAACCGGAATCCTTCTTTCTAAGCCGGAAATTTTCTGACGGCATTTAAACTTGCACCAATATGGCGGTTTAGGGTCCTGCATTAGATAACTTTGCAAGCCGGAGTAATTGCTCTTTTAAAGAAAGCAATATATAACATAAAAATATACTGGATGGATTTCACCTGATATGTCAGGCCAGTTAATATCCACCGCGGGGTTGATGATCACCATGGTGAAGCTGAAATTAATCATGGCCTAATCGGCTGTAGTGTTATAAGCCAGCGCGGACAAGTGAGTCGGTCGCGGCATTGTTGATGTAATCCGGACTGCGGGGGCGGCCGTTTTTGTTCCGGTTCATCAGTGTGATATGCGCAGATGCCGGTGTAGAACAGCTAGCACGCGCCGTCCGCGGTAGGGCATCAATTTCACAGCGAGCACTTGTCCTGTATAAAAAGATATAGGCCAGAGTAATTATTCTCAAACAAAATAGTAGGAGGGATAATACCTGATTCGCCCAGACAACCGATAAATCGACCATGACATTGTAAACCGGTGCGGACAGGGAGAGATGGCACTGGCGTTGTAAGTCGGCATGGACGGGCGAGTCGGTCGTATGTTGATGTAGCGGAGGCCGGACCTTGTGCACATATCCGTCGAGCAGCACTGTACGGAGAAGCGCTAGTGCAAAAATATTTGGCGCACGCCCCTTGCGATACCTTTGTAATGAATAATGATCCTGGTGTCTTTGAATAACCGATGATCTTGTTGTTTTCTGCCGGACAGCAGATGACCTTTGCTTGGACAAATTTTTTACTCGCGGTGGAGCTAGTACTTCGTCTGGCCTGATGCTTAATAAACCAAGGAGTAGAACGAGTGCCCGAGTGTAGCGATAATTTTGATTTCTCTACCACATGATCTTCTTTAAAAACCTTCTGGGCATAACAAGTCAGCATGTCTTTGTTCTACCAAGCTGCGTATTTGTTTTTAACGCGAAATCCTCTGTCAGATCACACTTCACATGATCACTCAACCTTCCATTAGTGATCATCAATTCGATAAACATTAATTTTGGATCTCCAAAAAGTTCAGGCTTTCAGGGTCAAGAGGGCCTCGCGCTGGATTTCCTCATACAGCACGGGGTACGGGAGGCTGAGGTATCTTTAAGACTAAGACGGTGGCAGGCCGGCTTATTAGCGGAAGCGACAGAAGGCTGGGCTTCAAGGCCGCAGAGGCTTGCGATAGAAGCAGAAGGCAGTGCCGGCCACAGAAGCAGCAACTCAAGGCCGCAGCCACATGCGGTCAGAAGCAGCCGGCGACTCAACGAGGGCGGCCCGGAGTGGTGTTTTGAAACGGGTGCAGCGCATGGCAGAGTGGCGGCTCCATTCGAGGCCAAGTCGAAGTTGCACAGAAACAAAACACGGCAGCGGGTCAGCAGCAGTAGAGGCCGGGTCGAGGTGGCTCGGAAATGAATTGAAGTCAGCGAGCCTCGATGGAGCTGCGGCCCCGTGGTAGCAACAGTAGCTCAAGGCTGGCCACGGCGGAAGGTCAACGGCGTCTGCAGTAACTCAAGGTAGCTCACGATCTTGAGGCCAAACCGGAGCGGCTCAGGAAAAAGGCCGTGGCATCGGGCGACCGGGAGTGAAACCACGGCGAGGCAGCTGAGATAGGCCCGCGGTGATAACTCGGATCGGTGCGAAGCAGCCACTGATGCAGCGATTTAAAGCGGGCCGAGGACACGGAAGCTCTCACAGGCAAAGTGCACGAGGGTGAGGAGGCCTGAAGTGCGGGCGGCGACTCATCTGCGTTGGAGGTGGAGCGGCGACTTAGCAGAAGAGATGCTCGGATCGGCGAGGCAAGCAGACAGCTCGTAGCTGCCACAACTCCGACGAATCAGCGATTTAAACTTGCACGAGGAACAATCCGGCAGTGGCTCCGAGGTACAACTCGGAAGAGCGTCGGTGGGTCAAGCCGTCAAGGTTGTCGACGCTGAGGCGGGCCATGACCCAGACGACGGCGGCGGAGGACCGCGGCGGGTTGACAAAGCGTGAGAGGCGGAGCGAATCCGCGGCGATGGAACAGCTTGGCGTGGTTCGGCTACGACACAGTGGCTCTCCTGCTGTGACACGGTGGCGGTTTGACGCACGAGAGGCAAGGCGAACAGAGGCCACGACAGCTGTAATGGTAGCAGCCGGTTCATTACGGCCGGTTCAACAATCAAGCATGGTAGATGTCAGTTTGGCGTACGGCTGTGAACCGGCGAGGCTGCCGACTGACCGAGTCAGGGTGGCCTGGCCATAGAGTCAGAGCGCAGCCAAGGTGGCTCGACGGCAAGGGGAGGCCGCGGCAGTTCAGTGGAAGCCGCTCGAATGCGGAGACGAAGGCGGAGATGGATCTATTCGTGTTGACCTCTTCCTCCGGGTTGTGGTCACATGCTGCGATTGAAAACGGCATCTTGACGCATAAACAAGCCACAGTAGCTGTACGAACCAAGATGGTGGCAAGCCTAGACGGCGGTTGGAAGAGGCCCCGGTCCGGCGACCCACTGCAGAGGCCGGCGAATTGACAAAAACTGAAGCGGCCATCGCGCTGGAGACCTGCAGAGGCAAGAGCTGGATGGTACAGAGAACCAAAGAGAAAAACCGAGTCCACCGCCGGCTCCGGGTCATTGTAATCGAAGCCGAGTTAAAGAGCCGATAACGCGTGTCCGTGTCAAGGTGGTACGTGAACCGGTGACTCGGGGAGTTAGGGTTACTTGACGAGGCGGTAAACCTTGCGGCGATTTGTATCTGCAAGGTTTGACTCGGCAAGGCTAGGACCGAGCTTGGAATCGGAGGCAGGCGGTGCCGGTGAGGTTGAATCGGACACATCTTTTTTAGGAAAACACCCGTTGATCCCGGCGACTCGAAATCCACCAAATAAGTTGTAGGATTGCAGCGTAACCCTAACTCCTCTTGATCTCAACCTTGTATAATCCATTGTTGAAAAATTCCATTGATCTTTGACTGATGAACTTCTGGCTAATGTGAATCCTTTCAAACCGTTTTTTTTTTCATCCGAATTTTTTTGCAAACTTCTTGATCCTTGGGAGAGATCCCTTCAAGAACTCATCACCATCGTGCGCGTGCCCCACAGTGGGCGTCAACTGTTGTGAAATTGTCACGGCGGATGTCCTAGTGTGAGGACTTAGTCGTGAGGCCAACGCATATATGTGGTAGCTTGAGAGGGGTTGATCGGAATCGAGAGACACAACGTAAGATAAAGATTTAGACAGCTTCGGGCCCCGGAAAACATCATCCGGTAATAGCCTTACATGTTGTTTGTGGCTAGATCTCATTATGATCATGAGGAAGTCGCCGTAAACCAGCTCTCCCAGTTAACCCTAACCCTTAAGATTGTTTCTTCTTATTTGTCCCTTTTTGGGGAGCCCTGCCCCTCCTTATATAAGTTGAAGGGACGGGTTACATGTAGAGTCCAACTCGGACTTAAGACTTAACTATTATGACTTCTCTTCATGGGCTTCTTAACATCTTGGGCTTTATAACGTCTCGGGCTTCATAACTCCTGGCAACCCAGTTATCACTGTCTGCCGGGTTATAACTGGTGCCGGTTTAAGTTGGTCTGTCGGTTTATGATTGTCTGCTGAGTTATCATCTGACTTAACTCCTGCCAGATCTGACTTAACTCCTGTCTTAACTGTCAGCCGGTTTAACAACCTACCGGTTTACCGTCTGGGTTAACTACCTGTTTTACCTGTCTATCTTAACTGTCAGCCGGTTTAACAACCTGTCGGTTTATCGTCTGGGTTAACTGCCTGTTTTACCTGTCTGTCTTAACTGTCAGCCGGTTTAACAAGTCCCAGCCGAGTTATAACTCTGGCCGGATCATACTGCGGGGTATATCCCCGACAGGAGGGATACATTTTTACCTTTGCTTCTCCGTGTTTTCTTTTTCTTCTTCACATCATGTATGGGTTTAATCCTTGAGGGAGTCCTGGATTAGGGGGTGTTTGGGTAGCCGGACTATACCTTCAGCCGGACTTCAGGACTATGAAGATACAAGATTGAAAACTTCGTCCCGTGTCCGGATGGGACTTTCCTTGGCGTGGAAGGCAAGCTTGGCGATGTGGATATTCAAGATCTCCTACCATTGTAATCGACTCTGTGTAACCCTAACCCTATCCGGTGTCTATATAAACCGGAGGGTTGTAGCCCGTAGGACATCAACTCCATATACAACAATCATACCATAGGCTAACTTCTAGGGTTTAGCCTCCTTGATCTCGTGGTAGATCTACTCTTGTACTACCCATATCATCAATATTAATCAAGCAGGAGTAGGGTATTACCTCCATCGAGAGGGCCCGAACCTGGGTAAAAACATCGTGTCCCTTGTCTCCTGTTACCATCTGGTCTTGACGCACAGTATGGGACCCCCTACCCGGGATCCGCCGGTTTTGACACCGACATTGGTGCTTTCATTGAGACTTCCTCTGTGTCGTCGCCTTTAGGCCCGATGGCTCCTTTGATCATCAACAACGATGCGGTCCAGGGTGAGACTTTTCTCCCCGGACGGATCTTCGTCTTCGGCGGCTTCGCACTGCGGGCCAATTCGCTTGGCCACCTGGAGCATATCGAAAGCTACGCCCCTGGCCATCAAGTCAGGTTTGGAAGCCTAAACTACATGGCAGACATCCGCGGAGATTTGATCTTCGACGGACTCGAGCCACAACCAAGCGCGCCGCACTGTCTCGCGGGGCATGATCTAGCTCTGTCACCGAACAGTATCCTGGAGGCCGCAAACGCACCAGCTCTGACCCTTAATTCGGAGCCAGTTGTGCCAATCGAGGATGAGCGGTTGCACGTCACCTCGGGGGCTGCGATCTGAAAGGTGATCGAGCCGAACGCCGGCCCCACACTCCGCGTGACTCACGACTCCGAGGATCCGGACTCCTCTCCGGACTCCGAACCCCCCGCGCCCCTGCCGATCGAATCCGATTGGGCGCCAATAATGGAGTTCACCGCCGCGGACATCTTTCAGCACTCGCCTTTTGGCGATATCCTGAATTCTCTCAAGTCTTTCTCTTTATCAGGAGAGCCCTGGCCGAACTACGCTCAGCAAGGATGGGATACGGACGATGAAGAAATTCAAAGCCCACCCACCACCCACTTGGTAGCCACTGTCGACAATTTAAATGACGTGCTCAACTTCGACTCTGGAGACATCGACAGCATGGATGACGATGCAGGAGATACCGATGAACCAACACCCATAGGGCATTGGACAGCCACCTCATCTCACGATGTGTACATGGTGGATACCCCTAAAGGAAGCGACAATGAGGAAAAAGGAGATGGAACGGGAGATCGACCCCCCGAAAAGCAATCAAAGCGTCGGCGTAAACGCCGACCCAAGCCCCGCCTCGATAAAAACCCAGCCATAGAGCAGGACGAGCCGGTAGACGACGAGCAGGCCTTAGAGCAACCGTCCGAACAGGGCAACACGGATAGAGAAACCGAACATCCCTCCTCCGGCGAAAATGGCATTCCGGACGACCTCACGCCGGATAAACCCATGGAGCAGAAGAATCTCCACGAGAGGCTCGTTGCAACTGCACGCAGCCTGAAAAAGCAGAAGCGGAAGCTAAAAACAGCGAAAGATGCACTCCGGATTAGATGGAGCAAAGTAATAAATACCGCAGATAAATACGGCGACGGTCGCCGCACTAAAAGCTATCCGAAAAGAAAGCTACTGCCTGAATTCGACGAAGAGGCCCTAGAGCCCTCGCACTCAAAAAATAAGAAAGCCACACGGTCGAATAGACGACCCCATAAAGCGGCAAGCGGCGCCGCACTTAAATCGGCATGCGACCCACCTAAGGATTCGCATCATGGCCCAGTTAGGTCCATTTATGGGCCAAGAAAGCAAGCTCTCGTAAGCAATGCAATAAAGCCATCATCAGAATCCGGCACACCCAAATACAGGGGCGCCGCACACCCCCTATGTTTCACCGATGAGGTCCTGGACTATGAATTTCTAGAGGGATTCAAACCCGTAAACATAGAGGCATATGATGGAACAACAGACCCTAGAGTCTGGATCGAGGATTATATCCTCCACATACACATGGCTAGAGGAGACGATCTCCACGCCATAAAATATTTACCCCTTAAGCTTAAAGGGCCAGCCCGGCATTGGCTTAAAAGCCTTCCTGAATACACAATTGGAAGTTGGGAAGAGCTCGAGGATGCTTTCCGAGCAAATTTTCAAGGGACCTATGTCCGCCCTCCGGATGCAGACGATCTTAGTCACATAACTCAACAGCCCGGAGAATCAGCTCGGCAGTTCTGGAATAGATTCCTCACTAAAAAGAATCAGATAGTCGACTGTTCGGACGCCGAAGCCTTAGCAGCTTTCAGGCATAACGTCCGAGACGAATGGCTCGCCAGACACCTCGGCCAAGAAAAGCCAAGAACAATGGCCGCACTAACAAGCCTCATGACCCGCTTTTATGCAGGAGAGGACAGCTGGTTGGCAAGGTGCAGCCCCAGCGACCCAAGTACATCTGAAACTAGGGATGGAAATGGAAAACCGCGACGCAACAAGGACCGTCGCCGGACTAAGGAAAAAAGTCCGAAGAGCACGGCAGTCAATGCCGGATTCAAAGGCTCACGACAAAATCAGAAAAAACCGCCCCTCCGGGATAACAGGGACGATCCATCCAACTTAAATAAAATCCTGGACAGGATATGTCAGATACACAGTACTCCCGGGAAGCCTGCTAACCATACCCACAGAGATTGTTGGGTTTTCAAACAATCCGGCAGACTCAATGCCGAACACAAGGGGCTCGACACACCAAGCGAAGACGAGGACGAACCCCAAAAGCAGAGCACCAGGAAACAAAAGAACTTCCCACAAGAAGTAAAAACAGTGAACTCACTTCACATAACAAAACGTGCGGCGCCCATAAAGGTACGCACCACACGACCTATCCCCAAAGGGTCCCGCCACTGGTTGTCAAAACCAATCATTTTCGATCAGCTAGATTATTCTAGAAGTATCAGGAATGCAGGCTGGACTGCCTTGATACTCGATCCAATAATTGGCGGACTCTAGTTTTCAAATGTCCTTATGGATGGCGGCAGTGGACTAAACCTGATATATCAGGATACAATCTATCACATGGGGATAAACCCAGCAAGAATCCGCCGCAACAAAACCTCCTTTCAAGGGGTAACACCTGGTCCGGACACCCATTGTATGGGTTTTCTCCGGCTCGAAGTTATATTCGGCTCTGCCGATAACTTTCGCCGCGAAAAGCTGACCTTCCATATCGTCCCGTTCTCAAGTCGCTATCAAGGACTACTGGGACGCGAAGCTTTCGCTCGCTTTAACGCAATACCGCATTATGCATCTCTCACGCTTAAGATGCCCGGTCCACGAGGCAATATCTCTTTGAAGGGGAAACACTAAAGTGCGCCTCCCCAAGAGGAGGACTGTGCGGCCGCTTTGACAGCCCCACAGTAAAATGGCCTCACCGGCCAAAAAACTTTGAAATAGGTCATTAAAGACCACAAACGCGGATAGACGAGTTCGGTACAAAATCATCATTGATGCAGGCTTAGTGGCCATATACCCCCGCACTAGGGGCTCCATGCATATACAATAAGAGACAATAAAGCTCAATTTTATATATTTTTTACTTTATACTTTGTTTATTTTAAACTTTTGTTCGGCACGACCCGTTTTCAACTCAGTTCCTCTTCTTTACAGATGAACATCGTGCGGCACCCGTCCAGGATACGGCACAACGGAGACACAGACGCAGACGTGCAGTAGGGACCCGTCCTAAAGGATTCCTTTTAGATTAAGACCCTGCGTAAACCTTTTTTGCTGTCTCTTGTTGCTACACATCCTCTGGTTTTTTCTGATATAACCAAGGAGGAGGCTGGCGTCTTGGCATGTTGCCACGTCAAAAATTTTGCGCGTACCTGGACACTAGGGTTTTTTTTAATAAAGAGTGTTGTTTCGCCCGCACTCATAAAGACCGAACACCTTAGGGAGTGTTCGGCGTCGCGAGTTTTGGCATTATATGCATCAGCTCCGAACCATGTCTTTGGTCAAATGTTGGGTTGCCCTGCTCCTGAGTTCGGCTACCTTACGTTCCGCTCTATCGGCTAAGGTAGCACCAGGAGAACTACTGCGATTGTGCCCTGGTTCGGCCAGGCGAGCACCTCAATAGAGAAAGTCGAAAACTGACTGTCATGATGTAGCGTGAGACTGGTCAGCCACTCGATGACCTATCGGAATCTATCGGATTCCTCCGCTTTAACGAAGGGCCGCTTCCCGGTCAGGCACATACGCGCCCCGAACTCGGGCGAGCACAGTCGCCACCAAGGGGCTACCTAAATAGTCTCACTGTCAAGCTCCTATGGCTAAATGAAAGTGTTAAAGCATTATAGTCCGGTTGCCTGGCCCGCTGCGCTATCACCTCCTTTGTAGGACCAAGACATTGGGTTAAGTGTGAAAATGCGTCTTCTGCGAGCACCCACACACTATGTGCGTGGGGGCTGAAGCCAACGACTGCCATCTTTCAGATTTTGTATATATATATATCTTAAAACGGCCGCACAGGAGGTGTTCCCAATACTTGAAGGCACAAGTATAAAAAGGCCACTACAGTTTATCAAAATATTACTTTATAATTACATATGCTAACATAACATAGCATCTTTCGAGCACTGCGTCTCTATTACACGAGCGCCTTCAAGAACTTCCTGAAAATAGTGCTTGGAGGGTACTCGGCTTTTGTCCGAATCTCGGGACGCAACAACGGTGGTCTCCATCTCTGCCCAGTATGTCTTGACACGGGCAAGAGCCATCCTTGCGCCCTCTATGCATGCTGACCTCTTCATTGCATTAATACACGGCACCGCGTCAAGGAATTGCTGCACCAAGCTGAAATAACTCTTCAGCTCCGATCTCCCCGGCCACAGATGACCCATGACATACTTCATGGCAAGTCCGGACAACCTATTCAGTTCGGCCCATTGAGCCAAATGATCGTCCACTGCCAGTGGACGCTCTGGACTGTGAAACTGCGACCAGAAAAGCTTTTCCACTTTGCGATCTTTCTGATCTCGAAAGTGTTCGGTCGCATCAGCAACACTCACTGCCAAATCCAGATACGTATCCTCCACACTCCACATCCGGTCCAACGGAGCAAACTTCGGATCGCAAAATTTCCTTCGCAGCATAAAGGGCTTTCCAGCCGCAATCTGTTTGGCCTGATGCAGCTCCTCCTTCACAGCTCTCATCGCAGAGCGCGCGTCCTTGGCATTGGCAACGGCCTTCTCTAAGACCGTCTGTTTCGCCTGGTCTTCTTTCTCAAGAAGTCTGCAACGGTCTGCAGCGCTCTTTAACTTTTCGGCCATCTCTTCCTTGCGTCGGCAATGATCAGCCTGTTCGGCTCTCAGCTCTTCAAGGGCTTTCTTGGTAGCCGCATCACTTTTTCTGGCTTGTTCTTTAGCTCGGGCAAGTTCTGCCCTAAGACTCTCCACGGCGGCCGCACCATCTGCGTCAAGCACACACATCGTAAGACACTGGCATAAAACTCTTCTTACCTGATGCCGCCCAGGAATAACATACCTTGAGCCTCATCAAGCCTCTTGTTGACAAGCGCGATGTCGGCATCTGCCACGTCCAGTTGCCGCTTTAGTTCGGCAAAATCATCAGTTCGGCTCGATTCCGGACACCCTGCCGCCTACATTGAAAGGCGACATCTTAGACCTGGGATTATGATCCTCCGCGTGCCGTCATTTCTTGACGACGCGCAGAGTCTCAGGGGCTACTATCTACACAGGGCGCATCTTATTCATGCGCAACTGACAAAAGTGTACATTATCTAATGTACCTCAAAACCCGTCAGTAAACTTTTGACGGCCTCATGCAATCCGCTCTCTGCGGATGAGATCCTTTCAATCACCGTGCCCATCAACGCACGGTGCTCCTCCGAGATAGAAGCTCGCCCCAGCAGAATTTTTAGCTCCTCCGGCCGAGCACCAGACGGTGTCGGACTTGTCCCATGACCTCTTTCTAAGGCCGGACGCAGAGAACCTCGGGGGGGGGCACATAGCTATCTTCTGCCCCTGCCGGATTCGGAGAAACCCTCCGCGACGACACCTCAGGGTCGCCCGCCTCGCTAGGCGGCACGACAGGGGGAGGCATCCCGCTCTCCATCTCCGGAAGAAGATCCCCCGAAGACGAGCTCTACTGAGAAGGGCTGAGGTCTGAGCTACAAGGTAAAAATTCGGTTAATCTTCTCAGATATAAATCAAGGATTTCCCTCATTCCTCAAAAGGAAAATCTTTCTCTACTTACGGCTCGCTGGAGGGCTGATCCCCTTGAGGGCGTAGTCCGGCCGAGGAACTCCCCGGCGTCGGACCCTCTGACGAGGATTTTCCCCCCGCTTCGAGGCCATGGTTTCCGGGTCGTCAGAGGCGGCTCTCTTCTTCCCCGTAGGAGAGGAATTGTCGGTTCCCCCCTTCGGAGCAGCCTCCTTCGAGGAGGCCATCCGGACACCTGATCAGCTTTGCCTTCGTTATTCACTCCTGTTTAAAAGGACGGCTCTTTTAGGGGCAAGTTTATGACAATTATACGGATAGAAGGTCCGGGCACAAGGTTGCTTACTTGAGTATCCGGGCGATTGCAGCTTAGGCCTGCGTCCTCGGTTAAATCCGCACACATCTCTTGTGATCCGAAGAACAGTTTATACATCTCCGCGGGCGTTGCGCCCATGAAATTCTGGAGAGCTCGCGGTCCCTCTGGATTGAACTCCCACAGGCGAAGGGGGCGACGTTTGCCGGGCAATATTCGGCGAATTAGCATGACCTGCGTCACCTTGACCAGGCTGAGGTCTCCCTCCAAGAGATCCTTAATGCGGCCCTGTAACAAGGGCACGTCTTTGGGCAAACCCCAATCTAACCCTCTGTTGACCCATGACGCTAGCCGTGGTGGGGGACCCGAGCGAAAGGCAGGAGGCGCCACCCACTTGGTGCTCCGGGGAGAGGTGATATAAAACCACTCTCGTTGCCACAAGCCTAGCTCCTCTTGAAAAGAGCCCTCGGGCCATGGAGCATCAGCATTTTTGCTTCTAACAGCGCCTCCGCACTCTGCGTGCCGTCCCTTGATCATCTTCGGCTCCACTTTGAAGGTCTTGAGCCATAATCCGAAGTGAGGGGTAACACGGAGGAACGCTTCACACATGACAATAAACGAGGAGATATGGAGGATGGACTCCGGAGCTAAGTCATGGAATTCCAGCCCGTAATAAAACAGCAGTCCCCTCACAAAGGGATCCATTGGGAAGCCCAACCCCCGAAGGAAGTGAGACATGAACACCACGCTATCACCGGGCTGGGGACTGGGAATGACCTGCCCTTGAGCAGGCAACCTATGCGAAATTTCACCGGTCAGGAACTTAGCCTCCCTCAACTTTAGTACGTCCTCCTCCATGACGGAGGAGGGCGTCCATCGGCCTTGAAGGTCAGAACCGGACATTGTCGAAGGTCCGAAGCGCCTGGAATCTGGAGCCTAGGGTGTTGGAACTCGAGGCGACGGGCGAACTCGCTTGAGATTGAAAAAAGGAGTAAGGCCTTGGTCTCTTTATAAGAGGTTGAATACCAAGAGCCCTCCCCATAACCGTTCGGGACTCGTCTTTAATCGAGGAAACGTGCATACGGGCGCGGTTGGGTTACCCACGTCCGTATTGATGAGAATCCCGTAAAAGGGGTACACGATCTCTGCTTTGACAAGACGTGCCAAGGAAACCGCCTCGCAAAACATGCTGAGGTGGAAAAGTAAAAACGATTCGAGTAAAGAACTTGGCCGTAGTGTGATGACGCACTGCGGAATACGTCAGCAGATTTGATTTGTGTTAATATTATTCTCTCTATGGAAATATGTGGAAACTTATTTTGCAGAGCTGGACACTACTCTTGGTGTTTACAATCTTCTATGAAGGACTTGGAGGAGGAACCTGCCTTGCAATGCCGAAGACAATCTGCATGCCGGACTCGTCGTCATTGAAGCCTGGTTCAGGGGCTACTGAGGGAGTCCTAGATTAGGGGGTGTTCGGGTAGCCGGACTCCAGGACTATGAAGATACAAGATTGAAGACTTCGTCCCGTGTCCGGATGGGACTTTCCTTGGCGTGGAAGGCAAGCTTGGCGATGCAGATATTCAAGATCTCCTACCATTGTAACCGACTCTGTGTAACCCTAACCCTATCCGGTGTCTATATAAACCGGAGGGTTGTTGTCCGTAGGACATCAACTCCATATATAACAATCATACCATAGGCTAACTTCTAGGGTTTAGCCTCCTTGATCTCGTGGTAGATCTACTCTTGTACTACCCATATCATCAATATTAATCAAGCAGGAGTAGGGTATTACCTCCATCGAGAGGGCCCGAACCTGGGTAAAAACATCGTGTCCCTTGTCTCCTGTTACCATCTGGTCTTGACGCACAGTATGGGACCCCCTACCCGAGATCCGCCGGTTTTGACACCGACATTGGTGCTTTCATTGAGACTTCCTCTGTGTCGTCGCCTTTAGGCCCGATGGCTCCTTTGATCATCAACAACGATGCGGTCCAGGGTGAGACTTTTCTCCCCGGACGGATCTTCGTCTTCGGCGGCTTCGCACTGCGGGCCAATTCGCTTGGCCACCTGGAGCATATCGAAAGCTACGCCCCTGGCCATCAAGTCAGGTTTGGAAGCCTAAACTACATGGCAGACATCCGCGGAGATTTGATCTTCGACGGACTCGAGCCACAACCAAGCGCGCCGCACTGTCTCGCGGGGCATGATCTAGCTCTGTCACCGAACAGTATCCTGGAGGCCGCAAACGCACCAGCTCTGACCCTTAATTCGGAGCCAGTTGTGCCAATCGAGGATGAGCGGTTGCACGTCACCTCGGGGGCTGCGATCTGAAAGGTGATCGAGCCGAACGCCGGCCCCACACTCCGCGTGACTCACGACTCCGAGGATCCGGACTCCTCTCCGGACTCCGAACCCCCCGCGCCCCTGCCGATCGAATCCGATTGGGCGCCAATAATGGAGTTCACCGCCGCGGACATCTTTCAGCACTCGCCTTTTGGCGATATCCTGAATTCTCTCAAGTCTTTCTCTTTATCAGGAGAGCCCTGGCCGAACTGCGCTCAGCAAGGATGGGATACGGACGATGAAGAAATTCAAAGCCCACCCACCACCCACTTGGTAGCCACTGTCGACAATTTAAATGACGTGCTCAACTTCGACTCTGGAGACATCGACAGCATGGATGACGATGCAGGAGATACCGATGAACCAACACCCATAGGGCATTGGACAGCCACCTCATCTCACGATGTGTACATGGTGGATACCCCTAAAGGAAGCGACAATGAGGAAAAAGGGGATGGAACGGGAGATCGACCCCCCGAAAAGCAATCAAAGCGTCGGCGTAAACGCCGACCCAAGCCCCGCCTCGATAAAAACCCAGCCATAGAGCAGGACGAGCCGGTAGACGACGAGCAGGCCTTAGAGCAACCGTCCGAACAGGGCAACACGGATAGAGAAACCGAACATCCCTCCTCCGGCGAAAATGGCATTCCGGACGACCTCACGCCGGATAAACCCATGGAGCAGAAGAATCTCCACGAGAGGCTCGTTGCAACTGCACGCAGCCTGAAAAAGCAGAAGCAGAAGCTAAAAACAGCGAAAGATGCACTCCGGATTAGATGGAGCAAAGTAATAAATACCGCAGATAAATACGGCGACGGTCGCCGCACTAAAAGCTATCCGAAAAGAAAGCTACTGCCTGAATTCGACGAAGAGGCCCTAGAGCCCTCGCACTCAAAAAATAAGAAAGCCACACGGTCGAATAGACGACCCCATAAAGCGGCAAGCGGCGCCACACTTAAATCGGCATGCGACCCACCTAAGGATTCGCATCATGGCCCAGTTAGGTCCATTTATGGGCCAAGAAAGCAAGCTCTCGTAAGCAATGCAATAAAGCCATCATCAGAATCCGGCACACCCAAATACAGGGGCGCCGCACACCCCCTATGTTTCACCGATGAGGTCCTGGACTATGAATTTCTAGAGGGATTCAAACCCGTAAACATAGAGGCATATGATGGAACAACAGACCCTAGAGTCTGGATCGAGGATTATATCCTCCACATACACATGGCTAGAGGAGACGATCTCCACGCCATAAAATATTTACCCCTTAAGCTTAAAGGGCCAGCCCGGCATTGGCTTAAAAGCCTTCCTGAATACACAATTGGAAGTTGGGAAGAGCTCGAGGATGCTTTCCGAGCAAATTTTCAAGGGACCTATGTCCGCCCTCCGGATGCAGACGATCTTAGTCACATAACTCAACAGCCCGGAGAATCAGCTCGGCAGTTCTGGAATAGATTCCTCACTAAAAAGAATTAGATAGTCGACTGTTCGGACGCCGAAGCCTTAGCAGCTTTCAGGCATAACGTCCGAGACGAATGGCTCGCCAGACACCTCGACCAAGAAAAGCCAAGAACAATGGCCGCACTAACAAGCCTCATGACCCGCTTTTATGCAGGAGAGGACAGCTGGTTGGCAAGGTGCAGCCCCAGCGACCCAAGTACATCTGAAACTAGGGATGGAAATGGAAAACCGCGACACAACAAGGACCGTCGCCGGACTAAGGAAAAAAGTCCGAAGAGCACGGCAGTCAATGCCGGATTCAAAGGCTCACGACAAAATCAGAAAAAACCGCTCCTCCGGGATAACAGGGACGATCCATCCAACTTAAATAAAATCCTGGACAGGATATGTCAGATACACAGTACTCCCGGGAAGCCTGCTAACCATACCCACAGAGATTGTTGGGTTTTCAAACAATCCGGCAGACTCAATGCCGAACACAAGGGGCTCGACACACCAAGCGAAGACGAGGACGAACCCCAAAAGCAGAGCACCAGGAAACAAAAGAACTTCCCACAAGAAGTAAAAACAGTGAACTCACTTCACATAACAAAACGTGCGGCGCCCATAAAGGTACGCACCACACGACCTATCCCCAAAGGGTCCCGCCACTGGTTGTCAAAACCAATCATTTTCGATCAGCTAGATTATTCTAGAAGTATCAGGAATGCAGGCTGGACTGCCTTGATACTCGATCCAATAATTGGCGGACTCTAGTTTTCAAATGTCCTTCTGGATGGCGGCAGTGGACTAAACCTGATATATCAGGATACAATCTATCACATGGGGATAAACCCAGCAAGAATCCGCCGCAACAAAACCTCCTTTCAAGGGGTAACACCTGGTCCGGACACCCATTGTATGGGTTTTCTCCGGCTCGAAGTTATATTCGGCTCTGCCGATAACTTTCGCCGCGAAAAGCTGACCTTCCATATCGTCCCGTTCTCAAGTCGCTATCAAGGACTACTGGGACGCGAAGCTTTCGCTCGCTTTAACGCAATACCGCATTATGCATCTCTCACGCTTAAGATGCCCGGTCCACGAGGCAATATCTCTTTGAAGGGGAAACACTAAAGTGCGCCTCCCCAAGAGGAGGACTGTGCGGCCGCTTTGACAGCCCCACAGTAAAATGGCCTCACCGGCCAAAAAACTTTGAAATAGGTCATTAAAGACCACAAACGCGGATAGACGAGTTCGGTACAAAATCATCATTGATGCAGGCTTAGTGGCCATATACCCCCGCACTAGGGGCTCCATGCATATACAATAAGAGACAATAAAGCTCAGTTTTATATATTTTTTACTTTATACTTTGTTTATTTTAAACTTTTGTTCGGCACGACCCGTTTTCAACTCAGTTCCTCTTCTTTACAGATGAACATCGTGCGGCACCCGTCCAGGATACGGCACAACGGAGACACAGGCGCAGACGTGCAGTAGGGACCCGTCCTAAAGGATTCCTTTTAGATTAAGACCCTGCGTAAACCTTTTTTGCTCTCTCTTGTTGCTACACATCCTCTGGTTTTTTCTGATATAACCAAGGAGGAGGCTGGCGTCTTGGCATGTTGCCACGTCAAAAATTTTGCGCGTACCTGGACACTAGGGTTTTTTTTAATAAAGAGTGTTGTTTCGCCCGCACTCATAAAGACCGAACACCTTAGGGAGTGTTCGGCGTCGCGAGTTTTGGCATTATATGCATCAGCTCCGAACCATGTCTTTGGTCAAATGTTGGGTTGCCCTGCTCCTGAGTTCGGCTACCTTACGTTCCGCTCTATCGGCTAAGGTAGCACCAGGAGAACTACTGCGATTGTGCCCTGGTTCGGCCAGGCGAGCACCTCAATAGAGAAAGTCGAAAACTGACTGTCATGATGTAGCGTGAGACTGGTCAGCCACTCGATGACCTATCGGAATCTATCGGATTCCTCCGCTTTAACGAAGGGCCGCTTCCCGGTCAGGCACATACGCGCCCCGAACTCGGGCGAGCACAGTCGCCACCAAGGGGCTACCTAAATAGTCTCACTGTCAAGCTCCTATGGCTAAATGAAAGTGTTAAAGCATTATAGTCCGGTTGCCTGGCCCGCTGCGCTATCACCTCCTTTGTAGGACCAAGACATTGGGTTAAGTGTGAAAATGCGTCTTCTGCGAGCACCCACACACTATGTGCGTGGGGGCTGAAGCCAACGACTGCCATCTTTCAGATTTTGTATATATATATATCTTAAAACGGCCGCACAGGAGGTGTTCCCAATACTTGAAGGCACAAGTATAAAAAGGCCACTACAGTTTATCAAAATATTACTTTATAATTACATATGCTAACATAACATAGCATCTTTCGAGCACTGCGTCTCTATTACACGAGCGCCTTCAAGAACTTCCTGAAAATAGTGCTTGGAGGGTACTCGGCTTTTGTCCGAATCTCGGGACGCAACAACGGTGGTCTCCATCTCTGCCCAGTATGTCTTGACACGGGCAAGAGCCATCCTTGCGCCCTCTATGCATGCTGACCTCTTCATTGCATTAATACGCGGCACCGCGTCAAGGAATTGCTGCACCAAGCTGAAATAACTCTTCAGCTCCGATCTCCCCGGCCACAGATGACCCATGACATACTTCATGGCAAGTCCGGACAACCTATTCAGTTCGGCCCATTGAGCCAAATGATCGTCCACTGCCAGTGGACGCTCTGGACTGTGAAACTGCGACCAGAAAAGCTTTTCCACTTTGCGATCTTTCTGATCTCGAAAGTGTTCGGTCGCATCAGCAACACTCACTGCCAAATCCAGATACGTATCCTCCACACTCCACATCCGGTCCAACGGAGCAAACTTCGGATCGCAAAATTTCCTTCGCAACATAAAGGGCTTTCCAGCCGCAATCTGTTCGGCCTGACGCAGCTCCTCCTTCACAGCTCTCATCGCAGAGCGCGCGTCCTTGGCATTGGCAACGGCCTTCTCTAAGACCGTCTGTTTCGCCTGGTCTTCTTTCTCAAGAAGTCTGCAACGGTCTGCAGCGCTCTTTAACTTTTCGGCCATCTCTTCCTTGCGTCGGCAATGATCAGCCTGTTCGGCTCTCAGCTCTTCAAGGGCTTTCTTGGTAGCCGCATCACTTTTTCTGGCTTGTTCTTTAGCTCGGGCAAGTTCTGCCCTAAGACTCTCCACGACGGCCGCACCATCTGCGTCAAGCACACACATCGTAAGACACTGGCATAAAACTCTTCTTACCTGATGCCGCCCAGGAATTACATACCTTGAGCATCATCAAGCCTCTTGTTGACAAGCGCGATGTCGGCATCTGCCACGTCCAGTTGCCGCTTTAGTTCGGCAAAATCATCAGTTCGGCTCGATTCCGGACACCCTGCCGCCTACATTGAAAGGCGACATCTTAGACCTGGGATTATGATCCTCCGCGTGCCGTCATTTCTTGACGACGCGCAGAGTCTCAGGGGCTACTATCTACACAGGGCGCATCTTATTCATGCGCAACTGACAAAAGTGTACATTATCTAATGTACCTCAAAACCCGTCAGTAAACTTTTGACGGCCTCATGCAATCCGCTCTCTGCGGATGAGATCCTTTCAATCACCGTGCCCATCAACGCACGGTGCTCCTCCGAGATAGAAGCTCGCCCCAGCAGAATTTTTAGCTCCTCCGGCCGAGCACCAGACGGTGTCGGACTTGTCCCATGACCTCTTTCTAAGGCCGGACGCAGAGAACCTGGGGGGGGGCACATAGCTATCTTCTGCCCCTGCCGGATTCGGAGAAACCCTCCGCGATGACACCTCAGGGTCGCCCGCCTCGCTAGGCGGCACGACAGGGGGAGGCATCCCGCTCTCCATCTCCGGAAGAAGATCCCCCGAAGACGAGCTCTGCTGAGAAGGGCTGAGGTCTGAGCTACAAGGTAAAAATTCGGTTAATCTTCTCAGATATAAATCAAGGATTTCCCTCATTCCTCAAAAGGAAAATCTTTCTCTACTTACGGCTCGCTGGAGGGCTGATCCCCTTGAGGGCGTAGTCAGGCCGAGGAACTCCCCGGCGTCGGACCCTCTGACGAGGATTTTCCCCCCGCTTCGAGGCCATGGTTTCCGGGTCGTCAGAGGCGGCTCTCTTCTTCCCCGTAGGAGAGGAATTGTCGGTTCCCCCCTTCGGAGCAGCCTCCTTCGAGGAGGCCATCCGGACACCTGATCAGCTTTGCCTTCGTTATTCACTCCTGTTTAAAAGGACGGCTCTTTTAGGGGCAAGTTTATGACAATTATACGGATAGAAGGTCCGGGCACAAGGTTGCTTACTTGAGTATCCGGGCGATTGCAGCTTAGGCCTGCGTCCTCGGTTAAATCCGGACACATCTCTTGTGATCCGAAGAACAGTTTATACATCTCCGCGGGCGTTGCGCCCATGAAATTCTGGAGAGCTCGCGGTCCCTCTAGATTGAACTCCCACAGGCGAAGGGGGCGACGTTTGCCGGGCAATATTCGGCGAATTAGCATGACCTACGTCACCTTGACCAGGCTGAGGTCTCCCTCCAAGAGATCCTTAATGCGGCCCTGTAACAAGGGCACGTCTTTGGGCAAACCCCAATCTAACCCTCTGTTGACCCATGACGCTAGCCGTGGTGGGGGACCCGAGCGAAAGGCAGGAGGCGCCACCCACTTGGTGCTCCGGGGAGAGGTGATATAAAACCACTCTCGTTGCCACAAGCCTAGCTCCTCTTGAAAAGAGCCCTCGGGCCATGGAGCATCAGCATTTTTGCTTCTAACAGCGCCTCCGCACTCTGCGTGCCATCCCTTGATCATCTTCGGCTCCACTTTGAAGGTCTTGAGCCATAATCCGAAGTGAGGGGTAACACGGAGGAACGCTTCACACATGACTATAAACGAGGAGATATGGAGGATGGACTCCGGAGCTAAGTCATGGAATTCCAGCCCGTAATAAAACAGCAGTCCCCTCACAAAGGGATCCATTGGGAAGCCCAACCCCCGAAGGAAGTGAGACATGAACACCACGCTATCACCGGGCTGGGGACTGGGAATGACCTGCCCTTGAGCAGGCAACCTATGCGAAATTTCACCGGTCAGGAACTTAGCCTCCCTCAACTTTAGTACGTCCTCCTCCATGACGGAGGAGGGCGTCCATCGGCCTTGAAGGTCAGAACCGGACATTGTCGAAGGTCCGAAGCGCCTGGAATCTGGAGCCTAGGGTGTTGGAACTCGAGGCGACGGGCGAACTCGCTTGAGATTGAAAAAAGGAGTAAGGCCTTGGTCTCTTTATAAGAGGTTGAATACCAAGAGCCCTCCCCATAACCGTTTGGGACTCGTCTTTAATCGAGGAAACATGCATACGGGCGCGGTTGGGTTACCCACGTCCGTATTGATGAGAATCCCGTAAAAGGGGTACACGATCTCTGCTTTGACAAGACGTGCCAAGGAAACCGCCTCGCAAAACATGCTGAGGTGGAAAAGTAAAAACGATTCGAGTAAAGAACTTGGCCGTAGTGTGATGACGCACTGTGGAATACGTCAGCAGATTTGATTTGTGTTAATATTATTCTCTCTATGGAAATATGTGGAAACTTATTTTGCAGAGCTGGACACTACTCTTGGTGTTTACAATCTTCTATGAAGGACTTGGAGGAGGAACCTGCCTTGCAATGCCGAAGACAATCTGCGTGCCGGACTCGTCGTCATTGAAGCCTGGTTCAGGGGCTACTGAGGGAGTCCTAGATTAGGGGGTGTTCGGGTAGCCGGACTCCAGGACTATGAAGATACAAGATTGAAGACTTCATCCCGTGTCCGGATGGGACTTTCCTTGGCGTGGAAGGCAAGCTTGGCGATGCAGATATTCAAGATCTCCTACATTGTAACCGACTCTGTGTAACCCTAACCCTATCCGGTGTCTATATAAACCGGAGGGTTGTTGTCCGTAGGACATCAACTCCATATATAACAATCATACCATAGGCTAGCTTCTAGGGTTTAGCCTCCTTGATCTCGTGGTAGATCTACTCTTGTACTACCCATATCATCAATATTAATCAAGCAGGAGTAGGGTATTACCTCCATCGAGAGGGCCCAAACCTGGGTAAAAACATCGTGTCCCTTGTCTCCTGTTACCATCCGGCCTTGACGCACAGTTCGGGACCCCCTACCCGAGATCCGCCAGTTTTGACCCCCTACCTATTTTACTTGTGTGTCTTAACTGTCAGCCGGTTTAACAACCTGTCGGTTTATCGTCTGGGTTAACTGCCTGTTTTACCTGTCTGTCTTAACTGTCAGCCGGTTTAACAAGTCCCAGCCAAGTTATAACTCTGGCCGGATCATACTGCGGGGTATATCCCCGATAGGAGGGATACATTTTTACCTTTGCTTCTCCGTGTTTTCTTTTTCTTCTTCACATCATGTGTGGGTTTAATCCTCTTTTCAGAGCTCCTTATTAATGAGATTGGTTGAATAGGAGGCTCATCCTCGTTACATGGTTCATCATAAGAAATAATAGGAGAATATTTGGAAGTCTCTTCCCTTTCATTAGTATTATCTTCATCTTCTATTTGTTTTCTTGTCTTTATGTAATTGGCAATATAAGGATTTTCAATGCAATTCACCGCACAATACATAAAAATTTCTTCTAGATCAAAATCAAGAACTTTATCAAGGACAATTTCTGGAAGATCCTTAGTTATACGTTTCATTTCTTCATAACCCAAAAGCAAACTAAGTTCATTATTATATGCAAGGGAAATCAAGTCATCACAATTCTTGGACACGATTCGATCATGGAACAATTTGCATTGGAGACTTAAATGACCATGTTCATTGCAAAGTTCCCAAGTACGGCTAAGAAAGTTTTAGCACAAACATCTAACCGTTCTTGCAACCACTTAGTTTCCAAATACTTATGCCTCTTGCAAAATCTATCTTCCCAATTTGGTGTGTACTTGCAAACTCTATGCACTCCACAAAAATTGACATGCTTATAAGAGACATTTTCATTATGACTAGTGCAATCATCATTAGTACTATGGATATTCAAGGAGTTCATACTAACACATTGCAATCATGCTCATCATTCAAAGATTTAGTGCCAAACATTTTATAGACTTCTTCTTCTAGCACTTGAGCACAATTTTCCTTTCCATCATTCTCACGAAAAATATTAAAAAGATGAAGCGTATCAGGCAAACTCAATTCCATTTTTCTGTAATTTTCTTTTATAAACTAAACTAGTGATAAAACAAGAAACTAAAAGATTCGATTGCAAGATCTAAAGATATACCTTCAAGCACTCACCTCCCCGACAACGGCGCCAAAAAAGATCTTGACGTCTACTACACAACCTTCTTATTGTAGACGTCGTTGGGCCTCCAAGTGCAGAGGTTTGTAGGACAGTAGCAAATTTCCCTCAAGTGGATGACCTAAGGTTTATCAATGTGTGAGGCATAGGATGCAGATGGTCTCTCTCAAGCAACCCTGCAACCAAATAACAAAGAGTCTCTTGTGTCCCCAACACACCCAATACATTGGTAAGTTGTATAGGTGCACTAGTTCGGCGAAGAGATGGTGATACAAGTGCAATATGGATGGTAGATATAGGTTTTTGTAATCTGAAAATATAAAAACATCAAGGTAACTAATGATAAAAGTGAGCACAAATGGTATTGCAATGCGTTGAAACAAGGCCTAGGGTTCATACTTTCACTAGTGCAAGTTCTCTCAACAATAATAACATAATTGGATCATATAACTATCCCTCAACATGCAACAAAGAGTCACTCCAAAGTCACTAATAACAGAGAGCAAACGAAGAGATTATGGTAGGGTACGAAACCACCTCAAAGTTATCCTTTCTGATCGATCTATTCAAGAGTTCGTACTAGAATAACACCTTAAGACACAAATCAACCAAAACCCTAATGTCACCTAGATACTACAATATCACCTCAAGTATCCGTGGGTATGATTATACGATATGCATCACACAATCTCACATTCATCTATTCAACCAACACAAAGAACTTCCAAGAGTGCCCCAAAGTTTCTACCGGAGAGTCAAGACGAAAACGTGTGCCAACCCCTATGCATAAGTTCACGAGGTCACGAAACTCGCAAGTTGATCACCAAAACATACATCAAGTGGATCACGTGATATCCCATTGTCACCACAGATAAGTACATGCAAGACATACATCAAGTGTTCTCAAATCCTTAAAGACTCAATCCGATAAGATAACTTCAAAGGGAAAACTCAATTCATCACAAGAGAGTAGAGGGGGAGAAACATCATAAGATCCAAATATAATAGCAAAGCTCGCGATACATCAACATCGTGCCGACTCAAGAACCCCAGAGAGAGAGAGAGAGATCAAACACATAGCTACTGGTACATACCCTCAACCCCGAGGGTGAACTACTCCCTCCTCGTCATGGAGGGCGCCGGGACGATGAAGATGGCCACCGGAGAGGGATTCCCCCCTCCGGCAAGGTGTCGGAAAGGGTCTAGATTGGTTTTCGGTGGCTACGGAGGCTTCTGGCGGCGGAACTCCCGATCTATTCTGTTCCTGAATGTTTGGGGGTATATGGGTATATATAGGCGAAAGAAGTCGGTCAGGGGAGCCACGAGGGTGGGGGCGCGCCCAGGGGGTAGGGCGCGCCTCCCTGCCTCGTGGCCACCTTGAAGCTTCCCTGACGTCTACTCCAAGTCTCCTGGATTGCTTCCATTCCAAAAATAACTCTCCCAAAGGTTTCATTCCGTTTGGACTCTGTTTGATATTCCTTTTCTTGGAAACACCAAAATAGGCAAGAAAACAACAATTTGGGCTGGGCCTCCGGTTAATAGGTTAGTCCCAAAAATAATATAAAAATGTATAATAAAGCCCGTTATCATCCAAAACAGATAATATAATATCATGGAACAATAAAAAATTATAGATACGTTGGAGACGTATCAGTATTGATGCTCCATAACACGGAAGGCAACTCCTCCACCCAACAACCTGGCGTTCTCTATAGGGGAACCATAAGCCGGGCTTGATGCCTTTCAAGATCTCTTGATTGCCTCTCTCGGCTTGACCATTAAATTGGGGGTGAGCCACTAACGATACATCAAGCCGGATGTGCTCACGTTGACAAAATTCTTCCAGGGCACCTTTAGAGAGATTAGTGCCATTGTCTGTTATGATATTGTGTGGAAAGCCAAAACAGAAGATCACCTTCTTCATGAATTGAACCGTCGTTGCTGCATCAAACTTACTGATCAGCTCTGCCTCTACCCACTAAGTGAACTTATCAACCGCCACCAAAAGGTGGGTTTTCTTATCCTTGGATCTTTTGAAAGGCCCAACCATATCAAGCCCCCAGACCGCAAACGACCAAGTAATTGGAATCATCCTCAATTCCTGAGCCGACACATGAGCTTGTCATGAAAATTTCTGACATCCATCACATCTTTTGACCAAGTCCTCTGCACCAGCATGAGCTGTGAGCTAATAAAACCCATGACGAAAAGCTTTAGCCACAAGAGATTTTGAACCGGCATGATGACCACAGTCTCCTTCATGAATCTCACGCAGGATCTCACAACCTTCCTCTGGAGAAACACAATGTTGAAATGCTCCTATGATGATGTAACTCTCCATTAACAATTGTCATGGACTTAGACCGCCGGGTTATTTACCTGGCTAAGGTTTCATCCTCAGGTAACTCACCCTAGGTCATATAAACCAAATAAGGAACCGTCCAATCCGGTATTACATGAAGAGCCGCCACCAACTGAGCCTCCGGGTCAGGGATAGCCAATTCCTCCTTCATAGGTAACTTGACCGACGGGTTATGCAAAACATCAAGAAAAACGTTAGGCGGCACCGGCTTACGTTGAGAACCCAACCGGCTTAAAGCATCCGCTGCTTCATTTTTCCTCCGATCAACGTGCTCCACTTGATAACCCTTGAAGTGACCAGCAATAATATCCACCTCTCGCCGATAAGCCGCCATTAGTGGATCCTTAGAATACCAAGTACCAGAGACTTGCTGAGCCACCAAGTCTGAGTCGCCGAAGCACCTAACCGACTTAAATTCATACTCAGCTGCATTGTTAGTACAAGGAAACATAAACCGGAGAACATAACAGAATGTATCACCTTGAGGGGAAGCAAGAACAACTCCAGCCCCTGATCCCTCCAATAGTCTGGACCCATCAAAGTGAATAGTCCAATACGTGTTATCTGGCCTTTCCCCCGGCATCTGCAGCTCTGTCCAATCATTGATGAAATCCACCAGCGCCTGAGACTTGATAGCCGTGCGAGGCACGTATTTTAACCCATGAGGCCCAAGTTCAATAGCCCACTTGGCAACCCGGCCAGTTGCTTCCTTGTTTTGGATGATATCTCCCAAAGGAGCAGAGCTAACCACAGTGATGGGGTGACCCACAAAGTAATGTTTAAGCTTCCGGATGGCCAAGAACACCCCATATACAAGCTTCTACCAGTGCGGATATCTCTGCTTGGACTCAATAAGCACCTCACTGATATAATAAATCGGCCTTTGAACGGGATACTCCTTGCCTGCCTCCTAACTTTCTACCACAATGGATACGCTGATAGCCCGGCTATTAGCAACCACATATAATAACAAAGGTTCATTATCAATAGGGGCAGCAAGCACGGGCAGCTCAGCCAGCTGTTTCTTTAAGTCCTTAAACGCTGCATTAGCGGCATCACTCCAGAAAAAATTATCTGTATTTTTCATCATCTGATACAGAGGGATGGCCTTCTCTCCTAACCGGCTTATGAACCGGCTTAAAGCCGTAATACGACCCGCCAGACGTTGCACATCATTGACACACGCCTGTTTAGCCAGAGAAGTGATGGCTTTGATATTCTCTGGATTAGTTTCAATGCCTCTGTCAGACACCAGAAAACCCAAGAGCTTGCCTGCCGGTACACCAAAAACACACTTGGCCGGGTTAAGCATTATTTTATAAATCCGGAGATTATCAAAGGTTTCCTTTAAATCATCTATCAATGTCTCTTTCTCTCTGGATTTCACCACAATATCATCCACATAAGCATGAACATTACGCCCAATTTGATTGTGAAGAAAATCCTGCACACATCGTTGGTAAGTCGCGTGGGCACTCTTGAGCCCAAAAGGCACAAACACATAGCAGAAGGCTCCAAAGGGAGTTATAAAAGCTATCTTTTCCTGGTCCTTAACTGCCATCTTGATCTGATGATATCCAGAATAAGCATCCAAAAAACTCAAACGCTCACAACCCGCCGTAGCATCGATAATCTGATCAATACGAGGGAGAGCAAAAGGATCAGCCGGACAAGCCTTGTTCAATTCCGTGTAGTCCACACACATAGGCCAAGTGTCGTTCTTCTTAAGTACCAGGATCGGGTTAGCCAACCACTCCGGATGGAAAACTTCAATGATAAACCCAGCTGCCAAGAGCCAGCCTACCTCTTCTCCGATGGCCTTCCATCTCTCCTCATTAAAACGGCGAAGAAATTGTTTGACCGGCTTAAACTTTGGATCAATATTAAGAGTGTGCTCAGCGAGTTCTCTCGGTACACCTGACATGTCTGAAGACTTCCATGCAAAGATGTCCCGGTTCTCACGGATGAACTCGATGATCGTGCTTTCCTATTTCGGATTCAGATTAGCACTGATGCTGAACTGCTTGGATGAGTCGTCAGGAACAAAATCGACCATCTTGGTATCATTTGTTGATTTAAACTTTAAAACCGGATCATGCTCTGTGGTTGGCTTCTTCAAAGATGTCATATCTGTCGGGTCAACATTGTCCTTGTAAAATTTCAACTCCTCCGTTGCACAAACTGACTCAGCATAAGTCGCATCCCCTTCTTCACATTCTAGAGCTATCTTATGGCTCCCATGTACTGCGATGGTCCCCTTGTGACCCGGCATCTTGAGCTGCAGATAAACACAACAGGGCCTAGCCATGAACTTAGCATAAGCTGGCCGACCAAACAAAGCATGATAAGGGCTCTTGATTTTCACCACTTCAAAGGTCAAGGTCTCTGATCCAAAGTCGTGATCATCTCCAAAAGAAACTTCCAGAGCTATCTTACCAACTGGATATGCCGACTTAACACGCACCACGCCATGGAAAATAGTGTTCGACGGTTGAAGACTTTTATCTGTCAACCCCATGCGACGGAAACTCTCATAATAGAGAATATTGATGCTGCTCCCTCCGTTGAGTACCTTGGTGAATTTATACCCTCCAACCTGAGGCGTCACCATCAATGCCAAGTGACCCGGATTATCAACCCGAGGCGGGTGATCTTCCCGACTCCACACAATGGGCTGTTCAGACCAGCGCAAGTAACAAGGAACCGCCGGCTCAATAGCATTAACTGACCTCCTATGAAGCTTTTGGTCACGTTTACACAAGCTAATGGTAAAAATATGATACTGCCCACTGTTCAACTGCTTCGGGTTGCTGTGATAACCAGACTGCTGCAGCTGTTGGCCCCCCTGATTACTCTGCTGGTTGTAATCACCCCGATTGCCGTGATTACCTTGATTTCCCTAGAATCCAGAGTTAGAGCCGCCACCGCCATAACCCGGACCGTGAAAGCCGGACCCAGGACCGACACCTGTCCCATGACTTTCTTGGAAAAGATTATAATTCTCGTACTCTTTCATAATGTGACAATCTTTCCAAAGGTGCCCGGATGGTCTTTCCTTCATGCCATGTCTTGGGCAGGGCTGGTTTAACATTTGTTCAAGATTGATACCGGATCCTCCGGCCCGTGGGGGCGGTTTACCCTTGCGGCGCTGACCATTATTCTATGCATTGGTGTTAGCCACAAAGTCAAAACTATTATCAGCCTTGTGCTTACTGTTGCCTTCCTGGTTCGCCGGGTTATGCTACTGCCCCTTAGCGTTGCTGCTCTTCCTTCCCGTCCCCGGCTTTTCATCGTCAGACTCAGGGTCCTTGGTACTATCAGAGTCAGCATACTTAATCAGAGCTGCCATGAGCATTCCCATGTCATTGCAATGACGTTTGAGTCGTCCTAGCTTCTGTTTTAAGGGCGTGAAATGAAAATTGTTCTCCAACATCAACACTTATGAGTCGGCATTGATATGATCCGACGAGTGCAAGATTGTTGAGACCCGGCGCACCCAATGGGTTGTTGACTCGCCTTCTTCTTGAACACAGGAGGCCAGATCCACAATTGACATGGGTTGTTTACATGTGTCTTTGAAATTCTAGATGAATCGGGCTTTAACTCGGCCCATGACCCGATGGAATTAGCACGGAGCCCCTTCAACCAAGTACAGGTTGTTCCTTCCAACATCAGGGGGAAATATTTAGTGCATGCAGCCTCGCTGACATCCAGCAATTCCATAGCCATCTCATAACTCTCAACCCACGCCTTAGGACTTAAATCGGCGGTATAGTTGGGCACCTTACGAGGACCTTTGAAATCCTTGGGTAGGCGCTCATTGCGCAGATCCGGCACCAAGCATGGCATGCCCAAATTTCTAAAGGTTACACGTGGCTCCACAGACGTGGTTGGACGAATCGGAGTGGGTTGACAGGCTGCATACTGTGCCGCTAACTCGGCCTCTCGACGGGCTCTTCCTTGATCCACCACATTCTGAGCATCAGCGCCACCGCCCGCTGGGTTATGTCCGCGTGGCGGGTTATGGTTACGTCCACTGCTTAACACCGCCGGCTCATCAAGATGTCTGCTATAATTTCGGCTCGGGCAAGGGGTGGAGTGAATCCTATCATGACTGTAAGAATAAGCCTGCTGCTGGGTCAGTGCTGTTTGAAGAAGCTCTCTAGCCCTCCATGTCTCGACCGTCGTTGGCGACTCACCATCAACCGGAAGGGCCGCCAGTCGTGACGCTGTAGCGATCATGTTATCCAAAGGGTCAGAATAATGACCCGGTGACGTCGGCACGTGCTGCGGCGGGTTATTGTTTTGACGAGGCGGGTCCATTGTGCGCGGCTGAACCGGCGTACTCGTCCCAGGTGCTTCGACCCGGTTTGCTACTGTCGCTTTACTGGTTCCTGCCCCTGGCATGTTAAAGAGATTCCTTGGCTCATAAACCGAAGGCAAACGAGTCTGATGCCTCCTCCTCATGACTTCATTGGAAGCGTTCTAATCTAGCATGAGCCGGTAAGATTGTGACTGAATCCGTTGCGCCTGAGCATCCAAAGCTGCTCGTTCCTCGGCCATCCTATTGTTCCCTATGTTTAACCCTTCTTTGGCATGTGCTATCTCATCACGCAACTTCACGACCGCCGCGTTATGCTGATCTTGATCCACCGGGTTAACCGCTACCATCAACAGCGTGGTCAGCTTGGCCAGTAAGTCGGTTAAAACCTGAGTCGGCGTGCGCTCAGGGCCTCCTGCCCCGGCAGCCGCTGCTGACCCGGAGATGAGCTTGATCTGCCACCGTTGATAAGTGCTGCACGGGCTATGTACCGGCCATGAAGATCGCAACCCGGTTCGACGGCTCACAGGGTTCCGGAATACTGTCGCCATCGGAACAGCCCCCAAGCCGGTCGTCTTGCAGTTGATACAATGACTCTGTCTCGCCGGTGGATCACTCGCCATCAGAATAAACGTCAGTCTCGCCACCAGATGCCGATCTGTACTCAGATTCCACTCCATGGATAAATCCCACGAAGGCACGTTTCATAACAGGCCGAACCCGGGCGGGTTTCGCACGCTGAGCCGTCTTGATGATGTCGGTGCAGATGTCCGGTTCAAGGCCCGGTTCGCCGATTGCCGATGAAGACGTGAATTCCGCCGAAGGGGGCCTGGTACCCGTACACAATTGAGCCGGCCTCCGGGCCCCAGCATGCGTCGTTGATGTAGAGCTTGCCGCGACGACTCTTGGTCATCCGGACCACAGTGTATTCCTTGATCCCTTCGAAGTTGCCCTCTAAGAACTTGAAACCATCGTGTGATTGCCCCACGGTGGGCGCCAACTGTTGTGGAATTGTCACGGCAGATGTCCTAGTGTGAGGACTTAGTCGTGGAGCCATCGTGATGAGGTTAACTTAAAGGGGTTACTCAGGACAAAGGACACGAGGAGTTTATACTGGTTCAGCCCCTTACGGTGAAGGTAAAAGTCTAATCCAGTTGTAGGTGGTATTACTAGGGTTTCAATGAGCAGGGAGCGAATACGCTTGACCCGGCTCTCGATCTGTTGTTTCTTGCCGTAAGCTGCTGCTGGGTCGTCCCCTTATATACACAGGTTGACGCCCTGCGGCCTACAGAGTCCCGGCCGGCTTACACAACATATCCGGCTCGGTGACCTTTCTTACATGCCTTACATTACAAGTTTTACATACATGGCGGTTTATATCCATGGGCCTTAAGCCTCCTTCATGTCTGGGCCCTCTACCAAGCCTATCTATGAACCGCCATACAATCTTGGGCTTCATTGTAAGAATCGTCATAGGGATGACCCGGCCCCTCCTGGGCGGGTTATACCTAATAGTTATATCCCCAACAAAACTTGTTTTCATATATTGGACATATATTGTATACACCTAAAACATTTCCTTATGCACGTACGCTTTTCCAAATTCATGATTCACATTTGTTCAAACACATGTTTTAGAAGAACATGACTACATGTAATCCCATTGTTTTCATATTGACATTTTTTAAACTAAGCTGCAATTTTTTGACAATGTGTCTACATTTTTAAAATAAAACACTACCAATTTTTAAAATATGTTTTGATGTTTATTTTTTGTACATGTTGTATATTTTTTGTATACTACAGGAACAATTGTTCATAAATGCTTTAAATTTTCTAAATACATGGCTAAAAAATTTAAATACAATGATTAACATTTTTTCTAAATACATGTCTTGATGAAATCCACCAACGCCTGAGACTTGATAGCCGTGCGAGGCACATATTTTAACCCGTGAGGCCCAAGTTCTATAGCCCACTTGGCAACCTGGTCAGTTGCTTCCATGTTTTGGATGATATCTCCCAAAGGAGCAGAGCTAACCACAGTGATGGGGTGACCCGGAAAGTAATGTTTAAGCCCCCATATACAAGCTTCTGCCAGTGCGGATATCTCTACTTGGACTCAATAAGCACCTCACTGATATATTAAATCGGCCTTTGAACCGGGTATCCTTGCCTGCCTCCTTCCTTTCTACCACAACGGCTACGCTGACAGCCCGGCTATTAGCAGCCACATATAATAACAAAGGCTCATTATCAACAGGGGCAGCAAGCACGGGCGACTCAGCCAGCTGTTTCTTTAAGTCATAAAACGCTGCATTAGCGGCATCACTCCAGACAAAATTATCTGTCTTTTTCATCATCTGATGCGGAGGGATGGCCTTCTCTCCTAACCGGCTTATGAACCGGCTTAAAGCCGTAATACGACCTGCTAGACGTTGCATGTCATTGACACACGCCGGTTTAGCCAGAGAAGTGATGGCTTTGATCTTCTCTGGATTAGCATCAATGCCTCTGTCAGACACTAGAAAACCCAAGAGCTTGCTTGTGGGTACACCAAAAACACACTTGGCCGGGTTAAGCATCTATCGGGACCCCGATCCTAGGTCACACCGATCTAGCATGTAACACATCATATCACTTTGTGGCCTCACGCACGGTATTTCCACGGGTGCCACCTTACCTAGCCCGGGACCATTTGCGCCTTTTGGCTCACGTATATGATAGCGTCGCTAGCATCCATATGACAAAGAACCTGGGCCGACATGGCTAGTCGTGAACCCAAAGCGGCACTAACCCATGGGGACAGGCATACATGAATCAACCTCGAGCATGTCGGTCAACAGCGTGTGAATCCGGGCTGTAGCACTGGGCTAACAGGACTCCGGTAACCCGGGCTGTAGCAGGCTAGGCAGGACTCCAGATGTCACCGCGTGACATTTCCCCGAAGGGACAGACATAGGAACGAAGCGAAACACATGCCGGCCAGTCAAGTGTCCTGAGCAGTAGTGCTGGGCTAGCAGGACTCCGGTGATCCGGGCTGTAGCGGACTACTATCGCTCAAAGCACTAGACTACATTTCCCCATATGATAGGCTGCCAAGGATAAACAACTAGATAGTCGGATCCCACACATACCAAGCATTTCAATCATACACACAATATGCTCGATATGTGTGAATACAACATGGCATCACAACATAACTCTACAATTCAAGTATTAATTCATTAGGCTCCGAAGAGCCAGATATTACAAGCATGGGTCTCATGACCCAACAATCATAGCATACAAATCAAACACATGCGGAAGCTTAACATGTTTGAGTACAGACATCTATAAATGAAAAAGGCTAAGAAGCCTGACTATCTACCAGATCCTGCCGAGGGCACAAGATCGTAGCTGAGGTATCAAGCTAAACGTCGAAGTCCACGTGGAACTACTAGCGAGACTGAAGTCTCTCTGCAAAACATAAATTAAGCAAACGTGAGTACAAAGGTACTCAGCAAGTCTTACATCAGAACTAACTACATATGCATCGGTATCAACAAGGGGGGGGTGGTGGAGTTTAACTGCAGCAAGCCAGCTTTGACTCAGTGGCTAACCTGAACTACGATTGCAAGCAACTCTTTTGAGGTGGCGCACACGAGTCCACATATTCACCATTCAATACACCACTATGGATCCGCTCTCGTCTCCCTACGAGAAGGCCATCCATAGCACTCACACTTATCTTGCGAGTTTTAGGGTATCCACTTTCACTTGTCTATGAACTATGCAAGGGGTCCAAGTTTCCATATCCGAGGAATCCGGCTATTCGAATAGATAATGATAACCCTGCAGGGGTGTACTTCTTCACACACGCTCTCACCACTTATAGCCCTGTACACGTCATGTACCTCGGCAACCTTCAAGCGGAAACCGGGCGAGGGTGTCGGCCACGGCCTACCTAAACACTTAAGTCTCTAGTCCAGGTTTATCGCCTATTCGGGTTCCATCCGCGAGGAGATCCGGCCGGAGTTTCGCTCACAGCCCCAAACGATGTGTGCAGGGTTCCCGAGACACCAAACGGGCGCCCGGTACACCGTGCCACAGTGTATCTACCGCAACATAGCCCACCCCTAGGGTCAGTGCTACGCACGGTCGCCAACACATATCCTACAAACACCAGAAACTAGTTGCAACTCCTGGACAGAGTACTAGGGTGATTAAGAAGCCGAGAGGGTCCATTGGTTTCGGGCCCAATGCGTGGTAGTAACTGTTCATGGATCACAGACAAAGAACTCAGTTCCTAAGGACGGCTGCAATGAGACAACCCACCATGTACTCCTACATGGCCTCTCACCGCTACCTTTACCAAATCGTGTTCACACACTTAGCTCTCAACAGTAGTATATGTTTACACCCCTCCGATTCATCCCCGATGAATCGGGCCTGACTCAACTCTAAGCAGTAGCAGGCATGACAAACAAGCATGAATGAGTAGGCACATCAGGGCTCAAACAATTCCTACTCATGCTAGTGGGTTTCATCTATTTACTGTGGCAATGACAGGTCATGCAGAGGATAAGGGGTTCAACTACCGCAACAAGTAACAGATGAATCGTTGTTGTCCTAATGCAGTAAAAGAGAGCAGGAGCGAGAGAGGGGGATTGTATCGGAATGAACAAGGGGGTTTTGCTTGCCTGGCACTTCTGAAGATATCATTGGGTCTTCATCAGTGTCAACGATCACATCATCGGTACAACGTCTATCGAGAGGGGACAATTACCGGCAACAGGAGAAAGAAACACAATCAATGCAATGCACAATATGATGCATGATCATGACATGTCAATATGCTGTGGTTTGAGCTAATGCAACTAGCTATGATTTAAATGAAGTTGGTTTGAGTACAAGATTCAAATTCCAACCCCATATATGATTATTTAAATGCCCTTTATTTGTTTTGTCCAAAACAGAGGACAAACATTGTTCAAACATGCATGAAAATGGTACAGATGGATTCCTTGAATTTTTCTGATAATTTTACATATATAATTTATCTCATTTGGAGTTACGGTTGAATTTCTATGATTTTTCAAAGTTTTGGATATTTTCTAAAATAAATAAATCATTTAAGATTTATTTAAATTCCAGAAAAAGGATTACTGCGTCAGCTTGACATCATGATGATGTCAGCAAGTCAACAAGGTGCGTCCGGGTCAAACCTGACCAGTGGGACCCACTGGTCAGTGACTAATTAACTAACTAAAGTTAATTAGAGCCTGGGCCCGCATGTCAGTGTCTATTTAACGTAACTAAGTTAATTAGGACTAACTAAATCTAACACTAATTAAAAAGGGGCCTGGCCCACACGTCAGTCAGTCAGGGGGGGGGGGTCAAATCCCTGGTCAACGGTTCAAATCCGCCGGAGTTGGTCCACGGCTCGACGCCGGCGAAGCCCGAGACGGCGGAGGGCTTCAGGAATCACCCACGGTCGATGGTTTGGCGCGCCGAAGCCACCAGGAGGTAGCCCACACTCTTCCGCATCCAGAGGAGCAGGTGGGAGGCGGCGGGAACGCCATAGCTCGCCGGAGCAGAGCTCGTGGCGGCGGCCGGAGCTCGGGTGATGGTGGAATCGTCGCTACGGTGCACTAGAGGGGAGACCGAAGGGTGCTGCGGGCTCCTGGGAGTGCAGCGAACCTGGTGACACGCTCAGGTGCAAGCTGGGGTGGCCCTGGCCACGGTGGTGGGATACTACGACGGCGGTGAGCTCTCGGGTCCGGCGGGCTGCTAGCTAGGGAACGAAATCGATTGCACGGAGTGAGGGGAGAGGAAGAGGAGCTCACGAGGAGTCGGATGAGACGCTAGGTGGGCTCGGGGACGGCTTGGTGACGATGGAACGGCGGCGGCGATCTCCGGGCAGAGGCGGCGGGGACGAGCTTGATGGCGACACTTCCGGGCATCCGGGCTTGCTTCCGTCGTCGAGGAGATGTAGTAGACGATGGCGGAGCTCCCGGAGACGGAGAGGGGTCGAGGGGTGGCCGGTGGACGCCGTGGCAGCGTGCGGCGGCGATGGGCGCGCTCGGTGGTGGGGAAGAGAGCAAGACAGGGGAGGGGAGAGTGCTCGAGGGGGAGAGAGGAGAGGTGCAGGCGGTCAAGGGGAAGCGCGTGGCGCTCGGGGACGATTCCAGCAGCGGCAAGCAAGCAGGAGGTGGCCGGACGCGTGCTCGCGCGCGCCGGCCACGCGCTCGTCCTCCTGGCGAGGGGGAAGACGACAGGGAGGAGCCCTGGTGGGCTGGGCCGTCCAGCTACAGTGCTGGGCCGGTTGGTGGCGCCAGGTAAGTGGCCCAGTGGCCTACTCTCTCTCCTGTTTTTTTCTAATTTAATTCTGTTTTCTAATTTACAGTTTTGTTTTGAATTTGGTTTTGAAGCCAAATCAATTTTGTTGCTTCTGGAAATATTTTTAGAAGCTAAAGGAATTAAACCAAAGCTCCACAAAAATTATTTCAGAATTATTGGACCTATATTTATTTAATAGTAAATATAAATCCAATTCAAATAGCTATTGATTTAATTCAAATGCCCAGAATAAATATTTCTGTGAATCCAAAAATATTGGTTTGAATTTTTACCTCTTGCCAATATTTTTAGAGAAAACAGGAACATTTTCTTGGACTTATTTGAAGCAATTTTATCTTGATCATTTTTAAAGGTATTCTGAGGCTTTGAAAATTCCTCAATTCAAATTTCATTTGAATTTAAACATGATGCAACCACCAAGCTAGTCCAAGGCCAAAGTAGGGCTAGGGATGTGACAGCTCACCCCTACTAAACAGGAATCTCGTCCCGAGATTCAAGCGTAGGGTAAGATGATGGGGGTACGCAACTAACGTAATCTTCACGATCCAGGTTGCACTTCAAATGAACATTGATTCAATCACCATCATTGTCTTGATGTCTTGCTCTGAGAATTTCATCCACTCATGACAATGAGAAGGAAGGAAAACCCTAAAGAGTCGATCTCCTCGAAGATCAGGCAACTCACGATCAACTCATGGAGTGAGACATAGAAACATCTCGTGAACTGAGAGGCAAAACTTGCATCAGGAGCGATAGAAGAAACAATTTGGCGAGGGTTTCAAAGTAGTGAGGGGAATTGCCATGATTCTAAAACAGGGCACCTCGGGGAAGGTGACTCAAAGAACTATTCCCTTAAGTGGCAAAAAGAATTACTTTTGATTCAGAGATCGTTGAAACTCTTCATACCAACTTAAGGCAATTTACAATTGATCGTTTGAGACAGCTTGAAGAGATGGCATACTTGGACTAGGATGGATGATGTGGACTACCTTGTTGAAGACAACGCAATGGATGATTTTTGCTTATCATCGGAAGTGGATGGGATCCATGGTAAGTCCACTTTTGAAGATGATCCTGAACAACAGCTACTGAGGTGCAAGCTGGGAACAAAATGCAAATGTTGGGAATGATTCTAGTGGGGAGAAGGTTCACCGGCAAAGGTGATTCCACCAATCGGATGGCTATCAAACAACTGACAGAACGGAGGCACATTCCAGTTAACGACAACATCAGAACCCAGTGCCCGAGCGTGCTCTCAAGAACTTGAGCATTTCCATATTCATCAAGGTTCTGCCAATATCCGTGTCAAGGATCCTGGCAACACAACATGCTACCATGATGAACAATGGTGGAAGATGCAGATGCAAAGGAAGATAACACTTTCTCAGATTTCGCCTTAGCGAAGCCAAGGAAACGAAATCTGGATGATCGACCGAGAGACATTTAGCACTCCGCTTCTAATGTTCTCCTTGATGTACTGGTTACCACGGTCATGCTTTAAGCATCGGCATAGCCACCAAGTAGTGGTCGGACTTCGGAATACAATAGATCCATAAGGAACAACTTCTGGAGTAAATCCTACGAAATCCTTATGGGAGGGTGGCCAACTTTCTTCAATCGAGATACTACAATAATAGGTCTTCCGGCTGGATGTGTTGGCCACGACATCCATTTTACCGTTTATCAAGAGACCAATATTATGGTTCTTGGAAGAAGCCCCAACCATCATATCTGCCTGAGATTCAGATTTGGTTGGTGTCAGGATATTCCAGACTCATAGAGTCTAGAAAGAAAATGAAGTTTTTGCAACACAAATCGACGAGATGATGTTGCGAGATTCTCGGGGAAAGAACTACGATAGTAAGCTCCAAAACATGAGCTGGTTCTGCTACGAACATGTGAACACACTGTCCCAGACAAGCATGACCACGTAGTAGTCTTATAATAAAACACTACCGAGTTCAAGTGGGGAACCATCATTGCGGATAACGAAGTCCTTGCGTAATTCTAGCCCCTAAGAAGAAACTTCCTCTCCTTGAACAAATCAATCAGTGGCTTGGTGTGCTAGGGATACATATAGAATGAAGGTTGCAAGTCTCCAAACCACAGTATACTTCACACGTATGCGTGACCGATTTGGGATGATTCCAGAGAAAGCAAGACAAACTTTCCCAAATTCACGGCGGCAACTTGCAACATATGCACATGAATCAGGGAACGTCACTACTTTCATCCAAACATTTGCTTCATGAACGAAACACGAAGATAATGCTTATAAAGTTTCCAATGCTAGTGTAGCGTTCGACAAGAATCATGGGGGAGATAAAATGCTGCTGATGGGCTCAACAAGAACTCATCGATATTTCCATATCACTGGACTTCCACCATCTTGTGAACGATGTGATAGTATTGGTCAGACCAAAAGATGTAATGGTGTATGCTCGAGGGATCAGCCACGAGTAAGACAACATTACGAACATCGTTGGTTCTGATTTGACTTGACGATATCCCATACTCAAGTCAAAGTTTTGTCAAGGCAATAGATCCAACAACTGATCACGAGGACCAATTGATGAAGATATCACCTTTCTTCAGCACACACACACACGAGGATATCCCTTAAGAGTGAACTAAGTAGATTAAGCTTTTATCTTCCAACTCTCCAAGTTGTTGTTTTAGCTTAACCAATTAGTTCAGGGGTATCCAACACAGGTTCTTGGGGAAAAGTGGTTTATCGGAAAACCAACTTGATCATGAACTCAACATAACGGTCAGGTGACAACCTGGTAACACTTCCGAGAAGATATCCGGAAAATCACAAACCACCGATATGTTACTAAGCTCGAGAACAACCTTGCTTTCAAGGCAAGAAGATGTGATCAAAAGAGCAAGGGATTGGCACAATCCTAACTCCTCGATCAAAGAGTGCACCAGAAATATGGACTAGGTAGCACGGTCAATCTTAGAATGATGATTTGATAACCAACACGCTAAGAATGAGAATTTCGTCCATTTACTACCAAGCAACGGGGTTGCTAGGAGTATTGATTTCACACACCACGATTCACTTGTCGACATTCCGGTTGCAACAACACTAAAACCGAGAAATGAACAATGATGGAGAGAGTATCACTGCGTCAAGAATTCATGAGAGATGTGCAATTCTCACGACGCTCTTGACATAAAATGGGTAATACTTTAGGGTAGAACAGAACCAAAAGCTGGGTTGCATTTTGATCTGCGGAATACAACCACTTTGACCCGATCCTAGAAATGGATGAGGTACTGGAGTTTGTTTCTCCTAGTCATTCCAAATAGAATGGCTTGACGGACCACAGAAGTAAAAGGCACGGATGAACATGAATGCACGACTACTTCTGACTATCAAGTGATAGACGAAGGCCGGAATATACCTGAAGGGGGGAACAACTCAAGGAACATATAACTTTCTGAGCTGTGGAGGCATAGATTAGTATGTCGAACGAGTTCAACATATTTCTTCCGGATAACCCACGCAGAAAGGTAGAACTGGCAGAGCCACAATATAGAATGGAGAACTCATCAAGAGCACTCTGTCGTGACCTTTTGGTTCAAAAGAACTCCTGCCAAGAATGGTTCATGATAATTGGAAGAAGGAAATACCACGGACCTCGAGGTCTATCACAAGGTTTACTAATGTCCTAAGGAACTAGCAAACACTATCAACATGAAGTAGGTAGGGTGAGTCTCGGGTTCAAAACCCAGGAATGGAATGTCTACTAACTAAATGGCATCACGGGATGCTTTTGAGAATAATGGCCAGAATCACACACTGGGAACACAAAACATGGCTAGATTACTAGGTGACTACCTAAAACACCTAGGGTCGTAGTAATAGCTCCAACATATATGTTGAGGTAACGGAGTACCTCAACTCACCATTTGTGTGGTTAATCTGACCCAAAAGGATAACAGAACAGGGGAAAGGATTTGCAAATGCATCAGACTATTTAGAAACCTGGGATGACTCGGACAGCATAACGGCTATAAATGCTCAAAATGATTTGAGACATCCTGCAAAATGGTGGCATAACCACTCAGAAGCACAATATCAAGGTTCGAGACCAACTATGAACACACAGAAATAGTAGAAACTGAACTGGGCTTAAATCCAACAATCCTAGGCAACTACGGTTTAGTAACACGTCATCCTGATAGATAGATGAGAAGGCCTAATTCTTAATCCCCGTAGAAAGAAGAGGTTGACTCAGATCAGAAGGGCATAGGGTAAAGGAGTAAAAAGAGCCTTACGTTCCCTTCCACAATCAATTCCCTTACATAACTAAAGCATTTCTAGACTCAACTTCGACCAGTTTGGCTTGGTAATCCTACAGGCAGTCAGGCTCTGATACCAACGCTGTCGGGACCCCGATCCTAGGTCACACCGATCTAGCATGTAACACATCATATCACTTTGTGGCCTCACGCACGGTATTTCCACGGGTGCCACCTTACCTGGCCCGGGACCGTTTGCGCCTTTTGGCTCACGTATATGATAGCGTCGCTAGCATCCATATGACAAAGAACCCGGGACGACATGGCTAGTCGTGAACCCAAAGCGGCACTAACCCATGGGGACACGCATACATGAATCAACCTCGAGCATGTCGGTCAACAGCGTGTGAATCCGGGCTGTAGCACTGGGCTAACAGGACTCCGGTAACCCGGGCTGTAGCAGGCTAGGCAGGACTCCAGATGTCACCGCGTGACATTTCCCCGAAGGGACAGACATAGGAACGAAGCGAAACACATGCCGGCCAGTCAAGTGTCCTGAGCAGTAGTGCTGGGCTAGCAGGACTCCGGTGATCCGGGCTGTAGCGGACTACTATCGCTCAAAGCACTAGACTACATTTCCCCATATGATAGGCTGCCAAGGATAAACAACTAGATAGTCGGATCCCACACATACCAAGCATTTCAATCATACACACAATATGCTCGATATGTGTGAATACAACATGGCATCACAACATAACTCTACAATTCAAGTATTAATTCATTAGGCTCCGAAGAGCCAGATATTACAAGCATGGGTCGCATGACCCAACAATCATAGCATACAAATCAAACACATGCGGAAGCTTAACATGTCTGAGTACAGACATCTATAAATGAAAAAGGCTAAGAAGCCTGACTATCTACCAGATCCTGCCGAGGGCACAAGATCGTAGCTGAGGTATCAAGCTAAACATCGAAGTCCACGTGGAACTACTAGCGAGACTGAAGTCTCTCTGCAAAACATAAATTAAGCAAACGTGAGTACAAAGGTACTCAGCAAGTCTTACATCAGAACTAACTACATATGCATCGGTATCAACAAGGGGGGGTGGTGGAGTTTAACTGCAGCAAGCCAGCTTTGACTCAGTGGCTAACCTGAACTACGATTGCAAGCAACTCTTTTGAGGTGGCGCACACGAGTCCACATATTCACCATTCAATACACCACTATGGATCCGCTCTCGTCTCCCTACGAGAAGGCCATCCATAGCACTCACACTTATCTTGCGAGTTTTAGGGTATCCACTTTCACTTGTCTATGAACTATGCAAGGGGTCCAAGTTTCCATATCCGAGGAATCCGGCTATTCGAATAGATAATGATAACCCTGCAGGGGTGTACTTCTTCACACACGCTCTCACCACTTATAGCCCTGTACACGTCATGTACCTCGGCAACCTTCAAGCGGAAACCGGGCGAGGGTGTCGGCCACGGCCTACCTAAACACTTAAGTCTCTAGTCCAGGTTTATCGCCTATTCGGGTTCCATCCGCGAGGAGATCCGGCCGGAGTTTCGCTCACAGCCCCAAACGATGTGTGCAGGGTTCCCGAGACACCAAACGGGCGCCCGGTACACCGTGCCACAGTGTATCTACCGCAACATAGCCCACCCCTAGGGTCAGCGCTACGCACGGCCGCCAACACATATCCTACAAACACCAGAAACTAGTTGCAACTCCTGGACAGAGTACTAGGGTGATTAAGAAGCCGAGAGGGTCCATTGGTTTCGGGCCCAATGCGCGGTAGTAACTGTTCATGGATCACAGACAAAGAACTCAGTTCCTAAGGACGGCTGCAATGAGACAACCCACCATGTACTCCTACATGGCCTCTCACCGCTACCTTTACCAAATCGTGTTCACACACTTAGCTCTCAACAGTAGTACATGTTTACACCCCTCCGATTCATCCCCGATGAATCGGGCCTGACTCAACTCTAAGCAGTAGCAGGCATGACAAACAAGCATGAATGAGTAGGCACATCAGGGCTCAAACAATTCCTACTCATGCTAGTGGGTTTCATCTATTTACTGTGGCAATGACAGGTCATGCAGAGGATAAGGGGTTCAACTACCGCAACAAGTAACAGATGAATCGTTGTTGTCCTAATGCAGTAAAAGAGAGCAGGAGCGAGAGAGGGGGATTGTATCGGAATGAACAAGGGGGTTTTGCTTGCCTGGCACTTCTGAAGATATCATTGGGTCTTCATCAGTGTCAGCGATCACATCATCGGTACAACGTCTATCGAGAGGGGACAATTACCGGCAACAGGAGAAAGAAACACAATCAATGCAATGCACAATATGATGCATGATCATGACATGTCAATATGCTGTGGTTTGAGCTAATGCAACTAGCTATGATTTAAATGAAGTTGGTTTGAGTACAAGATTCAAATTCCAACCCCATTTATGATTATTTAAATGCCCTTTATTTGTTTTGTCCAAAACAGAGGACAAACATTGTTCAAACATGCATGAAAATGGTACAGATGGATTCCTTGAATTTTTCTGATAATTTTACATATATAATTTATCTCATTTGGAGTTACGGTTGAATTTCTATGATTTTTCAAAGTTTTGGATATTTTCTGAAATAAATAAATCATTTAAGATTTATTTAAATTCCAGAAAAAGGATTACTGCGTCAGCTTGACGTCATGATGATGTCAGCAAGTCAACAGGGTGCGTCCGGGTCAAACCTGACCAGTGGGACCCACTGGTCAGTGACTAATTAACTAACTAAAGTTAATTAGAGCCTGGGCTCGCATGTCAGTGTCTATTTAACGTAACTAAGTTAATTAGGACTAACTAAATCTAACACTAATTAAAAAGGGCCCTGGCCCACACGTCAGTCAGTCAGGGGGGGGGGTCAAATCCCTGGTCAACGGTTCAAATCCGCCGGAGTTGGTCCACGGCTCGACGCCGGCGAAGCCCGAGACGGCGGAGGGCTTCGGGAATCACCCACGGTCGATGGTTTGGCGCGCCGAAGCCACCAGGAGGTAGCCCACACTCTTCCGCATCCAGAGGAGCAGGTGGGAGGCGGCGGGAACACCATAGCTCGCCGGAGCAGAGCTCGTGGCGACGGCCGGAGCTCTGGTGATGGTGGAATCGTCGCTACGGTGCACTAAAGGGGAGACCGAAGGGTGCTGCGGGCTCCTGGGAGTGCAGCGAACCTGGTGACACGCTCAGGTGCAAGCTGGGGTGGTCCTGGCCACGGTGGTGGGAAACTACGACGATGGTGAGCTCTCGGGTCCGGCGGGCTGCTAGCTAGGGAACGAAATCGATTGCACGGAGTGAGGGGAGAGGAAGAGGAGCTCACGAGGAGTCGGATGAGACGCTAGGCGGGCTCGGGGACGGCTTGGTGACGATGGAACGGCGACAGCGATCTCCGGGCAGAGGCGGCGGGGACGAGCTTGATGGCGACACTTCCGGGCATCCGGGCTTGCTTCCGTCGTCGAGGAGATGTAGTAGACGATGGCGGAGCTCCCGGAGACGGAGAGGGGTCGAGGGGTGGCCGGTGGACGCCGTGGCAGCGTGCGGCGGCGATGGGCGCGCTCGGTGGTGGGGAAGAGAGCAAGACAGGGGAGGGGAGAGTGCTCGAGGGGGAGAGAGGAGAGGTGCAGGCGGTCAAGGGGAAGCGCGTGGCGCTCGGGGACGATTCCAGCAGCGGCAAGCAAGCAGGAGGTGGCCGGACGCGTGCTCGCGCGCGCCGGCCACGCGCTCGTCCTCCTGGCGAGGGGGAAGACGACAGGGAGGAGCCCTGGTGGGCTGGGCCGTCCAGCTACAGTGCTGGGCCGGTTGGTGGCGCCAGGTAAGTGGCCCAGTGGCCTACTCTCTCTCCTGTTGTTTTCTAATTTAATTTTGTTTTCTAATTTGCAGTTTTGTTTTGAATTTGGTTTTGAAGCCAAATCAATTTTGTTGCTTCTGGAAATATTTTTAGAAGCTAAAGGAATTAAACCAAAGCTCCACAAAAATTATTTCAGAATTATTGGACCTATATTTATTTAATAGTAAATATAAATCCAATTCAAATAGCTATTGATTTAATTCAAATTCCCAGAATAAATATTTCTGTGAATCCAAAAATATTGGTTTGAATTTTTACCTCTTGCCAATATTTTTAGAGAAAACAGGAACATTTTCTTGGACTTATTTGAAGCAATTTTATCTTGATCATTTTTAAAGGTATTCTGAGGCTTTGAAAATTCCTCAATTCAAATTTCATTTAAATTTAAACATGATGCAACCACCAAGCTAGTCCAAGGCCAAAGTAGGGCTAGGGATGTGACAGCATCATTTTATAAATCCGGAGATTATCAAAGGTTTCCTTTAAATCATCTATCAATGTCTCTTTCTCTCTGGATTTCACCATAATATCATCCACATAAGCATGAACATTACACCCAATCTGATTATGAAGGCAATCCTGCACACATCGCTGGTAAGTCGCGTGGGCACTCTTGAGCCCAAAAGGCATAGACACATAGCAGAAGGCTCCATAGGGAGTTATAAAAGCTGTCTTTTCCTGGTCCTTAACTGCCATCTTGATCTGATGATATTCAGAATAAGCATCCAAAAAACTCAAATGCTCACAACCCGTCGTAGCATCGATAAGCTGATCAATACGAGGGAGAGCAAAAGGATCAGCCGGACAAGCCTTGTTTAAATCTGTGTAGTCCACACACATACGCCAAGTGCCATTCTTCTTAAGTACCAAGATCGGGTTAGACAACCACTCCGGATGGAAAACTTCAATGATAAACCCAGCTGCCAAGAGCCGGGCTACTTCTTCTCCGATGGCCTTCTGTCTCTCCTCATTAAAACGGCGAAGAAATAGTTTGACCGGATTAAACTTTGGATCAATATTAAGAGTGTGCTCAGCGAGTTCTCTCGGTACACCCGACATGTCTGAAGGCTTCCATGCACAGATGTCCCTGTTCTCACGGATGAACTCAATGACCGTGCTTTCCTATTTCGGATCCAGATTAGCACTGATGTCGAACTGCTTGGATGAGTTGCCAGGAACAAAATCGACCATCTTGGAATCATCTGCTGATTTAAACTTTAAAACCGGATCATGCTCTGTGGTTGGCTTCTTCAAAGATGTCATATCTGCAGGGTCAACATTGTCCTTGTAAAATTTCAAATCCTCCGTTGCACAAACCGACTCAACATAAGCCGCATCCCCTTCTTCACATTCTAGAGCTATCTTACAACTCCCATGTACCGTGATGGTCCCCTTGTGACCCGGCATCTTGAGCTGCAGATAAACACAACAGGGCCTAGCCATGAACTTAGCATAAGTCGGCCGTCCAAACAGAGCATGATAAGGGCTCTTGATTTTCACCACTTCAAAGGTCAAGGTCTCTGATCCAGAGTTGTGATCATCTCCAAAAGCAACTTCTAGAGCTATCTTACCAACTGGATATGCCGACTTACCAGGCACCACGCCATGGAAAATAGTGTTCGATGGTTTAAGACTTTTATCTGTCAACCCCATGCGGCGAAAAGTCTCATAATAGAGAATATTGATGCTGCTCCCTCCGTCCAGAGTGCCTTGGTGAATTTATACCCTCCAACCTGAGGCGCCACCACCAATGCCAAGTGACCCGGATTATCAACCCGGGGCGGGTGATCTTCGTGACTCCACACAATGGGTTGTTCAGACCAGCGCAAGTAACAAGGAACCGTCGGCTCAACAGCATTGACTGACCTCCTATGAAGCTTCTGGTCATGTTTACACAAGCTAATGGTAAAAATATGATACTGCCCACTGTTCAACTGTTTTGGGTTGCTCTGATAACCAGACTGCTGCTGCTGTTGACCCCCCTGATTAATGTGCTGCTTGTAACCACCCTAATTGCCATGATTACCTTGATTTCCCTGGAATCCAGAGTTAGAGCCGCCACCGCCATAACCCGGACCGTGAAAGCCGGACCCAGGACCGCCACCTAGCCCATGACTGTCTTGGAAAAGATTAGAATTCTCGTACTCTTTCATAATGTGACAATCTTTCCAAAGGTGCCCGGATGGTCTTTCCTTCATGCCATGTCTTGGGCAGGGCTGGTTTAACATCTGTTCAAGATTGATACCGGATCCTCTGGCCTGTGGGGGCGGTTTAACCTTGCGGCGCTAACCATTATTCTATGCATTGGTGTTAGCCACAAAGTCAAAACTATTATCAGCCTTGCGCTTACCGTTGCCTCCCTGGTTCGCCGGGTTATGCTGCTGCCCCTTAGCATTGCTGCCCTTCCTTCCCTTCCCCAGCTTTTCATCATCACACTTAGGGTCCTTGGTACTATCAGAGTCAGCATACTTAACCAGAGCTGCCATGAGCGTTCCCATGTCATTGCAATGACGTTTGAGCCGTCCTAGCTTCTGGTTTAAGGGCGTGAAACGGCAATTGTTCTCCAACATCAACACTGCTGAGTCGACATTGATACGATCCGACGAGTGCAAGATTGTTGAGACCCGGCACACCCAATGGGTTGTTGACTCACCTTCTTCTTGAACACAGGAGGCCAGATCCACAATTGACATGGGCTGTTTACATGTGTCTTTGAAGTTTTGGATGAATCGGGCCTTTAACTCGGCCCATGACCCGATGGAATTAGCAGGGAGCCCCTTCAACCAAGTACAGGTTGTTCCTTCCAACATCAGGGGAAATATTTAGCGCATGTAGCCTCGCTGACATCCAGCAATTCCATAGCCATCTCATAACTCTCAACCCACGCCTCAGGACTTAAATCGGCGGTATAGTTGGGCACCTTACGAGGACCTTTGAAATCCTTGGGCAGGCGCTCATTGCGCAGATCCGGCACCAAGCATGGCACGCCCAAATTTCTAAAGGTTACACCTGGCTCCACAGAAGTAGTTGGACGAACCGGAGTGCGTTGACGGGACGCATACTGTGCCGCTAACTCGGCCTCTTGACGGGCTCTTCCTTGATCCACCACATTCTGAGCATCAGCACCACCGCCCGCCGGGTTATGTCCGCGCGGCGGGTTATGGTTCCGTCCACTGCTTGACACCGCCGGCTCGGGCGAGGGGTGGAGTGAATCCTATCACGGCTGTAATAATAAGCCTGTTGCTGGGTCAGTGTTGTTTGAAGAAGCTCTCTAGCCCTCCGTGTCTCAACCGCCGTTGGTGACTCACCATCAACCGGAAGGGCCGCCAGTCATGACTCCGCAATGATCATGTTATCCAAAGGGTCAGAATAATGACCCGGTGGCGTCGGCACGTGCTGCAGTGGGTTATTGTTTTGACAAGGTGGGTCCATTGTGCGCGGCTGAACCGACGTACCCGTCCCAGGTGCTTCGACCATGTTTGCTACTGACGGGTTACTGGTTCCTGCCCCTGGCATGTTAAAGAGATGCCTTGGCTCATAAACCAAAGGCAAACGAGTTTGATGCCTCCTCCTCGTGACTTCATTGGAAGTGTTCTGATCTAGCATGAGCCAGTGAGATTGTGACTGAATCCGTTGCGCCTGAGCATCCAAAGCTGCTCGTTCCTCAGCCATCCTGGTGTTCTCTGCGTTTAACCCTTCTTTGGCATGTGCTATCTCGTCACGCAACTTCACGACCGCCATGTTATGCTAATCTTGATCCACCGCGTTAAGCGCTACCATCAACAGCGTGGTCATCTTGTCTAGTAAGTCAGTTAAAACCTGAGCCGACGGGCGCTCAGGGCCTCCTGCCTCGGCAGCCGCTACTAACCCGGAGATGAGCTCTGCCGCCGTTGATGGGTGCTGCACGGGCTGTGTACCGTCCATGAAGATCGCAACCCGGTTCGGCGGCTCACAGGGGTCCGGAATACTCTCGCCATTGGAACAGCCCCCAAGCCGGTTGTCTTGCAATTGATACAATAACTCTGTCTCACCGGAGGATGAATCAGAATAAACGTCAGTCTCGCCACCAGATGCTGATCTGTCCTCAGATTCCACTCCATGGATAAATCCCACGAAGGCACGTTTCATGACGGGCTGAACCCGGGCGGGTCTCGCACGCTGAGCCGTCTCGATGATGTCGGTGCAGATGTCTGACTCAGGGCCCGGTTCGCCGATCTTGCCGATGAAGACGTGAATTCTGCAGAACGGGACCCGGTACCCGTACTCAATTGAGCCGGCCTCAGGGCCCCAGCCTGCATCGTCGATGTAGGGCTTGCCGTGACAACTCTTGGTCATCCGGCCCACAGTGTATCCCTTGATCCTTTCAAAGTTGCCCTCTAAGAACTTGAAACCATCGTGCGATTGCCCCACGGTGGGCGCCAACTGTCATGAAATTGTCACGGCAGATGTCCTAGTGTGAGGACTTAGTCGTGGAGCCATCACGATGAGGTTAGCTTAAAGGGGTTAATCAATACAAAAGGACACGAGGAGTTTATACTGGTTCGGCCCCTTACGGTGAAGGTAAAAGCCTAATCCAGTTGCAGGTGGTATTACTAGGGTTTCAATGAGCAGGGAGCGAATACGCTTGACCCGCCTCTTGATATGTTGTTTCTTGCCCTAAGCCGCCACTGGGTCGTCCCCTTATATACACGGGTTGACGCCCTGTGGCCTACAGAGTCCCGACCGGCTTACACAATATCGTCTCGGTGACCTTTCTTACATGCCTTACATTACAAGTTTTACATACATGGCGGTTTATATCCATGGGCCTTAAGCCGCCTTCAGGTCTGGGCCCTCTACCAAGCCTATCTATGAACTGCCATACAATCTTGGGCTTCATTGTAAGAATCGTCATAGGGATGACCCGGCCCCTCCTGGGCGGGTTATACCTAATAGTTATATCCCCGACAAAACATGTTTTCATATATTGGACATATACCGTATACACCTAAAACATTTCCTTATGCACGTACGCTTTTCCAAATTCATGATTCACATTTGTTCAAACACATGTTTTAGAAGAACATGACTACATGTAATCCCATTGTTTTCATATTGACATTTTTTAAACTAAGCTGCAATTTTTTTGACAATGTGTCTACATTTTTAAAATAAAACACTACCAGTTTTTAAAATATGTTTTGATGTTTATTTTTGTGTACATGTTGTATATTTTTTGTATACTACAGGAACAGTTATTCATAAATGCTTTAAATTTTCTAAATACATGGCTAAATTTTTAAATACAATGATTAACATTTTTTCTAAATACATGTTTTGAAGTCTACTTTTTTCATAAACATTTTATTTTTTGTATACATCTAAAAATATAATTTTATATCTGTTTTTTGAATATATGAGTAAAAAAGGCAAACACATTTTTCTAAAAACAATTAAATATATGTTTAACATTTGTCAATAGGAGGTGAAAGAATTTCATTCATATGCTATCAACATTTCTTTAAATTGCACTAACATTTTTTAACGTTGCACAAACTTATGTTTCAACACTAAATTATTATTTCGGAATATATGATTTTAGATTTTTTTCTGGGAAATATAGTAAAAGGAAAATAACGGATAAATGAAAAAACAAAACCGAGTGAACAAACGAAAGGAAAAAGAACCAAATGAACTACGCTGCACTGGCTCATTACTGCATTGATTAGGTTATTTTTCTTTCCTGTCTTTTTTTCATTATTTTACCTTTATAGTAATGAAATTATAAAAATATAAGAAAATTGAAAATTTTCAAGAATTCAAAATAAAAAACTTCATGATTATATAAAATATGGATGAAATCTGAAAATTCTTCACAAAATTTTCAAATGCTGGTGAGTTTTTTTTTTGCAGATTTGAAAAACTGTTCATGAATTCAAAAGAAGCCAGGAATTTTAAGAATCGTTCCTGCATTTCAAAAATTATTCATGAATTCAAAAAAATCAGGAATTCCAAAAATGTTCAGCAATTTTGCAAAATGTTCATGAAATTTTAAAAATGACTTCTAAACAAATCACAAATTTCAAGAAGTACATGAAATTTAAAAAATTGCGATTTTAAAAATATTCCCATATTTCCAAAATTATGCACGAATTCAAATAATTGTTCACTAGTTCAATTTTTTGGTGAATTTGAGAAATGTTCATGAATTTCAAACAAGCTTTGTGAATTGTAAAAGTACTCTTGAATTTCAAAAAGTGTCCGTCAATTTAAAAAAATAAAAAATATCACGAGTTTAGAATATGTTCACGTATTTAAAAAAACATAAACTTGAAAATTGTTCTCAATTTTCAAAAAAGTTTACAAATTTGAAAATCGTTCATGAATTTGGAAAATGTTCAGGCTGTTCAAAAAAAATTCAGGAATTTGAAATTGACATGATTTTCAAAGAGATCATGAATTAAGAAAAGAAAAAAGGAAAAGATAGAAAAATAGAAAAAGAGGAAGAAAATGGGCGAGTGTTTGGTCGCTACCCTCATGGGAAATGGGATCCCCGGAGGGCGGCACCATAGCGCACTCCAACCGCCACCCCCGCCTCTTCCGGCTCGCACGTAGCCTCTCCCCTACCTTGCAGCGTCACCCCTCCGCCTCATACCACCGTCACAATCAAGAATCATCGATCCCGTCGACACCGTCCGGATGCGATGGCCAGATCGCCGGCAGCCCCAACATCGATACCGCCGCCAAGAGGTAGTCTAGATGATATTAATTTGCAAGTTTGGGGGAGAAAAGTGTTCCTTTTCCTATATTGGAGTAATGAAAAATTGTTTGCTCGACTTGTTGCATGGAAAATTGAATGTCAAAGGAACTAGCCACATGAGGTCTAGCCGTCTAGGAATGGAGGTCTGAACGTAATCATATTCATCAAGGTGGGAAAGTGAAAACTCACGGTACATGAGGCTCATAGCTCGACCCTTTCAGCTGACGGTAATGTTGTAATGCTTCTGGGTTTCAGGAATCATTTTCTTCAATAATGGCCAGTGTCAGTTAACTGTCTGAAAAGGATTTTATGCATTATGTCATTAGACATCTTTCATGGGTTGCTTAGTTTTAGACCATTTTGATAGAGTTTGGCTTTGGCCCATGCAAGTCAGCTTACATTCCATGATATTGTTTTTTTTAACACATTCCATGATATTGTTGATAGGCCAGCTTGTAAAATAGATCCGACTTTAAGACATGAGTGGTGGGTCCTAGCATTTAAGGAAATGGCTTTCTGTACACTGGATATCACAGGTATGCTATGTGTGAGGTTAGTCCTATCTAATCTTCAGAAGGACTTAGTTATGGTTAGTCAAGAATTGCAATTTTTGTGAAGTGACAGATTCAAATTCCTTTTCGGTTTACGAAAATGTTGGAAATTCTGATTATTTGTAAATCGAATGATCATGAGTACCTAGTTCAATCTTGCATGTATGATCATGCCCAAGCAATTTTTATGGTGCTTCTGGATTCAAGTGTGAGTTAAACGATAGTAACTTGCTGCCTTTCACTCCCCTACCCGAAGTGATAAACGTTGCCGGATGCTTACTCAAGTTCCTGACGAGATCGAGTACAGAACATCTACAAGGCATTAGCTAACACAAAGTTCACATGGATTAGCAGCAAAATAGAGGTCTCCTGCTGATCTCTCTCTCTCCCCCTCACACGACTCAGTCACTAATGTACTTGTGAGTATGAAAGCCAAGGAGAAAACCAACTGTTGCACCAGCTAACATCTTGAATGGCCTCTGCATAGCTTGCCTGTAAGCGAGAACAACACGATCAGGATAACCAGATAAATGTGCACCTATATACGTGCATATATATCTAGGACAATGAATTTTACCTCCTGGCACGGGCGTCATTTTTTTCCAACACCAACTCGAGTTCTTTAAATTCCTTCTTCAGTTCACCTACGACACGAGTCAGCTCTTTGCTCTTCTCCTCAATAAGGTCCTCATAGTTCGCCTCATTCACCTTACTCACCTGCTGACCCGAGGATGAGGTGGAGTACTGTGCACACATCAAACAATTAGAAAACGAGCATGGCAATTAACTTTTCTTTTCTCCATAGCATCAGGTCGTGCCCCTCAATGTTATCCTAGCCCCTCCATCCAGATTTGTAAGGTGGGCATGGGTTTTCATATCTATAATTTGACTAACGTAATGTGTGTAATATGCTTAAAAAGTACTCCCTCCGTACCAAAATATAAGACATTTTTGCAGTTCAAATTTTACTGTGAAAACGTCTTATATTTTGATACAGAGGTAGTATATGTCTAGAAACTTCATCGACAATGAATCCAATGATATATTTTTTAATGGCATATAGCACACATTTTGCTAGTCAAATTGAATACCTAAAAACCGGTGCCGCCTTACAAAACCGGATAAAGGGGGTAGCTTTTTTTGGCTCAAACTAAGAAACTTGCAAGGCATTGTAATGAGCTCTCTATACACCAGGCAACTGCTTATACAGCTAAAGAAGACATTCGGTTAAAAGAATTCAACTGTGCATCGGTTTTTTCATGTATGGTTGGCATCATACTAATATTTATTTCCAAGTGGAAACTCGAGAAACTTTCAAAAGAGAAATTTGCCTGAAATGAGAAAAGAATGCAACCCTATTTCTGTTTCAGCTTCTGTCAGATGTTGTGCCTGGAAACTTAGGACTAACATGTTTTTTTAACACCAGAAGTGGTTAGATAAGCATGGGATTCTGAGTTTCGCAATAAGGGGCTGTTTGGATTAGCACCAACACTGACCCTGCCAATTTTTTGGCCCGCCCGTGCGATTTGGTCGCTGTTTGGATCGCGGCCAAAATATTGGCTCGCCCAGCCCGCCCCGGACAGCTCCGTGTAATTTTTGCCAACGCATCGGCGCATCGAGGGCGCTGAAATCGGTCGCCAAATTTTTGGCAAGCACGTCTCTCGCCCGCTGATATGTGGATCTCGTGCGTGTTACTGGGAACGACAGATCAATAGTCCACACACGTATTCTCTTGCGTGTTATGTGGATCTCGTACAGCGGATTAATCGTCCGAGGAAACAAGCGTTGCCAACGGGTAAATTACAAAGTTGGTTATTTGGATCGGTTAATCCCTTGGATCACGCAACTAATTGTCTCAGTTTCAATAAAAAGGCAGCCGTGCATTTGATGACTTTGGTCGAGTTCAAAAGCTGTTCTTTCTACAAAAAGTTGTACGTGTAATAATTTTGCATGTTATAGTTAATTAAGTGTTCATACTTTACAAAAGAAGTTTTGTATGTATTTTTTATTAACTCAACATTATAATAAATTAGAATCAAATAAGAGCACAAATCAATTCAATCTGGAAACCAAATGAACTTGCCAAAAAATTGGAAAGCAACAATGGCTAAAATCCAAACAATAGCAACTTGCCAATTTTTTGGTTATGCCCTCACTTTGGTCATGCCAAATTTTTGGTTGGGCAAGTTGAGGCACAAACCAAACATACCCTAAATACTTGAGGGGCCAATCCAATCTCTGGAATGGACTGTAAAGAGTGAACATTGATTCAATTGAGGTGCTGTTTATCAGGTTGGGAATGGATAAGAAAACACATTTTGTCAATACACTTGGAACAGCAAGATTCCCTTAAAACTGAAATTCCCAAGCGTTTCAAGTGACTTGAGGACCAGAAGGTTAGTGTGAATGAGTATTAGTAACAGAATCGGTGGGATATCTCCTTCTGAGCAGTTAAAATAAGTTGGATGGGTAAAAACAGCCAAAGAAGGACAGTGCACTTCTAGATCAATGTGCCTATGGCTGTTGGGGATGTGATTCATTCTCAGACAGAAACTGGGTGGAAGTAGCAGATCCCTCTGAAGAACAACGTATTTGTGTGGCAAGTAACAGAGGACATAGTTCAGAGTAACTTCAATAAAGAAATTACCCTTTGCTATATAACTAACTGATCTGTGATTCGAGAGACAAAGTAGTGGGCTTGTTTCCGGAGTTCGCTGCCGCGGGGGGGGGGGGGTTGGAGGCACCCAGCTGACCCCCTTTCCAAAAATGAAGGTGCAAAAACAGGAGGGCATTGACAAGCTCAGTGTCAAAAGATTCAAGACATCATCCAGCCATGATGTTATAAGGGTTTTGTGCACTGTGTTCCCGTTATCTCAAGCCGGTAGCTTGGGAAGTCTTTCAGTTCTGTTGTGTCTGTTGTTTTGCTGTGCCAGTTTGTAACCAGATAACACTTGCTTATAAGGACTCTGTTTCATGGCATTAGATAAAAAAGGAAGGGTGAAGGGAAGTTCCAATAGATGGTTGGGTTGGCTAGTTTCACATATCCATGGAACTGCCGAAAAGAGGAGAACATTGCATGGCATTCCATTGAACAAAATACTCCCTTCGTTCCAATTTATAAGGTGCCCACACTTTTCGAGATCTAAGTTTGACCATAAATTTAACCAATGAAATGCAAGTTATGTGTCACAAAGATTATACCATTGAATTCGTATTTAAAAGAAGTTTTCAGTGGTATAATTTTTCAATCACATGATTCATGTCTTATAGGACTAATAGATGGTCAATAAATCTCGAAAAAGCCCGTGCACCATATAAATTGAAACGAGGGAGTATGTTAGAAAAGATTTGTCATGCTCAGATTGTAGCACATTGAGAATTTTGAAGGAATCTCTTACAAAAGGTACTATTTCCCTACATCAATGTACGAGACTAATACTGAGTTGTAAAATAAGTGAACAACATTATTGCTTGAACAATTCAGAGAGAGAGAGAGAGAGAGAGAGGGAGAGAGAGAGAGAGAGAGAGAGACTGATAGCCTGTAATAACAAACCCTGAACTTAAAAATACCACTGCAGTTAAAAATCAAATAGAAATATCATCCCCAAAGGGGAAGTAAAGCAATAATGAGGGTCGCCCATTCCGTCCCAGCCGGACTCCAAACCAAACTCACACCTTTTTATCTGGGATTTTTTTTTCATATATCACTCTTTTTGGAATAGAGTTGGGGTAGCACCAATTGAGGAGAAGCTTGTCCAATATCGTCTGAGATGGTTTGGGCATATTCAACGCAGGCCTCCAGAAGCTCCAGTGCATAACGGACGGCTAAAGCGTGCGGAGAATGTCAAGAGAGGGCGGGGTAGACCGAATTTGACATGGGAGGAGTCCGTTAAGAGAGACCTGAAGGATTGGAGTATCACCAAAGAGCTAGCTATGGACAGGGGTGCGTGGAAGCTTGCTATCCATGTGCCAGAGCCATGAGTTGGTTGCGAGATTTTATGGGTTTCACCTCTAGCCTATCCCAACTTGTTTGGGACTAAAGGCTTTGTTGTTTTTGTTTGTTGTTGTTGACTCTTCTTGGAATACTTTGCAAACATGCTACTCTCAGAATTCAGCTTGCTTAAATACCACTAAATCCTTCTACTGTTATGCCCCATCACGTACTCCCTCCGTTCGGAATTACTTGTCGCGGAAATGGATGTATCTAGAACTATCTAGATACATCCATTTCCGAGACAAGTAATTCCAAACGGAGGGAGTACTTTTTAACCCATGCTGGAAAGCATGTTTGAGTTTGACGATGACCTCCACTCGTTATCTCAAAATAAGGCCATGTTACTGTTTTTGTTAGACCAAGTCTCCAACTATTGCTATCTTGTTATGAAGAAACTACTTTTATATAGTGGTTTGTAAGTGATCAGCTATTTGCTTATGTACTGTGTTTTCTATAAATCATCATTGGCTTTGAACCATTTTTTATCAGCATTTTCCATGCAGTCTACTGTGAGGTGTCAGAAGGAAGGCTTGGTTCACATGATTTGAGAGCATCCTGGAGCTCTTGATGGTTGCATGCACAAGAAAGAAGACTACTTGCTTTACATTTGATTCATGCTTGTTTTCTCTTCCCTACAGCACATGATGTCCTAGTGTGCATCATCATAGCATAAAATGTTCTGACTTCTGTCTGCTGCTAAGGTGGATGAAGTCTGCTGCACCTGTAAAGGTGGTACCAACTGAAGTGATCAGAAGCAGGAGGTCTAGCCTTGTAAATTGTCAGACATTACAAATTGGCTGCAGCTGTGGGTGAAGAGAGAGAAATGAAGACGAGATGGTGCATGCTCTTAGCTAGCTGAAAGGCCTGACCTCTGTTTTTATCTGTACGATACAAGACACAAATGCATTTGTTTTTGTTTATTCCTTCACTTTGCATATTTGCCTCCCGGTCTGATACCTTTTGCTACCTTGCAACTACTCATTGGTGCATCCTTGTTAAGTTGAGAGGGAGATGGCTTGCTCAAGAAACGCGTGTAGGTTGAACTACAAACAAATGATAATAATAGGTGTATTGTTGGAGGGCGGTGTGTTTGTAAGTGTTCCAAAATGAACGCTACAACAACAAGAGCAATTTCCCCTAATTTTTGGTGTATATTGAACACATGATTGTGACGTATGAGCCCAAGTTTCATAAAGCAGCTAGTTGTAAGTTTACTTTGGTTTTTCTCTTCAATTTCAAATTATAAGCTACGGGACAATCACTAGGAGTATTTGCAAATTGCAATCTACTCCCTCCATTTATTGCTTTAGAGTAGTTCATTGTTGGTTCATCATTTCTTCCTCTAACGCTAGTAAACTGACTCAACACCATATGTTTTTGGAATTCCAGAAACGTGAAACTTGAGCAGGAAAAAAGGAGGTTGTTTCCAGAGGACGGCATCAAGTATGTCACAGGTTCACAGAGCAACTAGGTTCATATTCCAAAAATGTTGTAGGAGTATTAAAAATCTAAACAATTGCAGTTCAGTGCATAGCTCAATAAAGTAGGAGTTTTAATACACTAATAAAAATAATGTGTTACAGAAAGCTTCAAAAGTGGAAAACATGTCAATCTCATGTTTTCAGTATCTAGTGATTCATTAGTAAAAGTATATCAAGTTTTTTTTCTTTTTCGAAAAGGGGGAATTCCCCGGCCTCTGCATCAGAAAGATGCATACGACCGTCTTATTAACCAAATAACGCAGTGCCAACATGATTCCAAGGTCTCCAAAAGTAATAAGAAAAAAGGAAAAAAGCTCACACAGAGCCAAAGATGGCTAGAAACACCCATTAGCCATGAACAGACGCCACAACCGGCTGGTTAAAACTAGATAGGTAAACTACATGCCTATCCTATTACATGACCGCCATCCAAACCGGTTGAAGATATCCCGAGCTACCATCTTCTATCGGAAAGACCCAGTAACCAAATGCTCCCTGGCCTCCGTCTGGGTGAGTAGCGACCATGAACGGATCAGAGCCGTAGTGCGGAATAAAACCTGCAAAAAATGCATACATGATATTCTGTTAAAAACCAAATCATTTCTGCAAGTCCAGATAGTCCACAGCAAAGAACAAACTCCAACCCGAATGTGTCTCGCTAAGTCAGGCTCAATCCCATTAAGCCATGTCCCAAATAGCGGGTTAACAGAATTCGGTGGATTGATATTAAAAGCAATGTGGACCGTCTGTCAAAGTACTTTGGCCAACGGGCAATCAAAAAAGAGATGTTTGATAGTCTCATCCCGATCACAGAAACTACACCTAGTAGGTCCTGTCCAATTACGCTTTATCAAGTTGTCCTTTGTTAAAATAACTTGTTTATGGATAAACCACATAAACACTTTTATTTTCAAAGGAACTTTGACAGCCCAAACATGCTTAGAGGTAGGAATGGAGTTCGAATTAATAACATCAATGTACATTGATTTAACAGTGAATGCTCCAGACCTAGTCAATTTCCAGCGTAATTCATCGGGTTGTTGAGATAGTTGGACCTCCATCAGTCTCCTAACTAAACGGAACCATTCTTCCCAACGATTGCCCGCTAGCGTCCGTCGGAACTGAATATTAAGGGGGATAGATTGAAATACCGAGGCGACGAACACTTCACGTCGTTGAACAATACGGTACAAAGACGGATATTGGATGGCCAAAGGTGTTTCGCCGAGCCAAGTATCCTTTCAGAAATGTGTACTAGAGCCATTTCCAATAGCAAACCTCATCCTATTAAAGAAAGCTTGTTTGACTTTCATCAAACCTTTCCAGAAGGGTGAATCAGTCGGCCTGACTATAACCTGGGACAAAGTTTTTGTCTGGAGGTACTTGGCACGAAGGATTTGAGCCCACATGGCATCATTCTCCGTTGAGAGCTTCCACAGCCACTTGCTAAGAAGGCATCTATTCTTAATTTCTAGATTCTCAATACCGAGACCCCCTTGGTCTTTCGGTCTACAAATGATATCCCATTTAGCAAGCCGATATCTTCGTTTAAGCTCATCACCCTGCCAAAAGAAACGCGATCGATAGAAGTACAGTCTCTTCCTAACACCAACTGGGACCTCAAAGAACGAGAGGAGAAACATAGGCATGCTCGTGAGCACCGAATTAATCAGGATTAATCGGCCTCCGTATGACATGAGCTTACCCTTCCAACAACTCAGTTTATTCTCAAATCGGTCCTCGATGCACTTCCACTCTTTGTTTGTCAGCCTACGATGGTGGATTGGAATCCCCAGGTAAGAGAAGGGCAACTCTCCCAACTCGCACCCAAACAATTGCCTATAAGCCTCATGTTCGTCTTTAGCTCTATCAAAACAGAACAGCTCGCTCTTATGAAAGTTAATCTTTAACCCGGTCAATTGTTCAAATAGGCATAACACAAGCTTCATATTTCTCGCCTTGGTCAAGTCATGCTCCATAAAGATAATTGTATCATCTGCATACTGAAGGATGGATACACCTCCATCAACGAGATGAGGTATCAATCCACCTACTTGACCATTTTCCTTAGCCCTTCCTATCAAAATTGCTAACATATCCACCACAATGTTAAATAGGATAGGGGACATCGGATCTCCTTGTCTTAGGCCTTTATGTGTCTGAAAGTAATGACCTATGTCATCATTAACTTTAATTCCCACACTACCTTTTTGCGTAAATGCTTCAACCTGTCGACGCCAGGCTTCATCAAAACCTTTCATACGCAATGACTGTTGGAGGAATGGCCATTTGATCTTATCGTACGCTTTCTCGAAATCCACCTTAAAAATTACTCCATCTAATTTTTTGGAATGGATTTCATGAAGCGTTTCATGCAGGACAACCACCCCTTCAAGGATGTTTCTGTCCGGCATGAAAGCAGTTTGGGATTGTTGCACCACAGAATGCGCAATCTGTGTGAGCCTATTAGTCCCTACCTTGGTGAAAATTTTGAAACTAACATTGAGGAGGCATATCGGCCTGAATTGCTCAATTCTCACAGCATCCGTTTTCTTAGGAAGCAATGTGATAGTTCCAAAATTCAAGTGAAATAACTGAAGCTGTCCAGAGAACAAGTCATGAAACATAGGTAGCAAATCCCCCTTAATAATGTGCCAGCACTTTTTATAGAACTCGGCCGGGAATCCATCCGGACCGGGAGCCTTATTGCTTTTCATCTGTGCAATAGCATCAAACACCTCCTTCTCTGAGAACGGGGCAACCAGAGTATCATTTTCGGCAGCCGTTAGCTGAGGCACATCCTCAGTCCTAGACTCATCGAGGGACACACAATTATCCTCCGGGGGTCCAAATAACTGCTTGTAATACTCGGTAATATACGTTTTTAGGCTGTCTTGTCCTAAAATAGTGCCCTCATCTTGTTCAAGCTGAAAGATGCGCTTCTTTCTGTGCTTCCCATTAGCTATCAAATGGAAGAATTGAGTATTTGCGTCCCCTTGGACCACTTTGCGCACTTTAGCACGCAAAGCCCACTTCAATTCTTCTTCGCGGAGCAGTTCTTTCAACCTCTTTTCCACCTCATTTTTAACCTGAAGCTCAGCAGGCAGTAAGATAATGGATTTGGCCTTTATGTCCAGGGCCTGTATAAGAGAAAGGAGTCTATCCTTTTCAATCTTATACACACCACTGAGGTGCTTAGCCCATCCCCATAAGAAACTTCTCAAATGCCTAATCTTATTCTGCCAACGCTCGATTGCAGTCGCGCCTCCTGCACCTCTAGCCCATTCCCTGGCAATCAAATCCAAGAACCCCTCGCGTTCGAACCATGACATCTCGAAAGAAAAGGTGTTCTTGTTACCCACGCGGTTCAGCTCCCCTGAGTCCACGAACAAGGGTGTGTGATCGGATATTCCCCTCGAGAGAGCTTGCACCGTAACCAGAGGGAACTTTTGTTCCCACTCCACGCTTGCAAGAACTCGATCAAGTTTTTCATAAGTCGGATTTGGCAGAGCGTTAGCCCATGTAAACTTTCTACCAGAAAGCTCAATCTCCCTCAGATCCAAGCTTTCAATAATGGTATTGAACATAAACGACCATTTGCCGTCAAAGTTATCATTGTTCTTCTCGTCTTTCCTTCTGATGATATTGAAATCACCTCCAACTAAAATTGGAAGCTGTTCTGACCCACAGATTCGAACAAGGTCCGCCAGAAACTCCAGTTTAAGCTCGGGTTGTGCGGCACCATAAACCGCCACCAAAGCCCAGTTAAAACCATCTATCTTGGACCTGACTCGAAACTTTACCGCGAAGTCACCCATCACTACACTTTGAACTTCAAGCGAATCGCATCTCACACCGAGTAAGATACCACCCGATCTACCTCGCGGAGGGAGGCAATGCCAATCAAAATTAATACCACCCACAAGGGAAGAAAGAAACTGGGGCGCAAAGTTTTCTCTACCAGTCTCCGATAGAGCGACAAAATCTAACTGCTGCTCTAAAGCTACCTCAGCAAGGAACCTTCTTTTAGCCAAGTCCTTCAGACCTCTGCTATTCCAAAAAATTCCTCTCATATTTCATCATGGAATTCTTTTAGTAATTTGAATCCTAGCACTCCTACGAACCGCGGAATCAGGATAGATCTTCCGGTTCCACTTACGTTTTGGTTTACTAGGCTCTGCCTCTCGGTCCTCATAACCAGGTGGACTTAAATTATCAGCGTCAATCTCGATGGGTACACTACAGGAATCAGCTAATTTGCCGTCTGTGGCTGTCTTTGCCGTCATTTTTTCGTCGGGCATGACGGCAAAGACCAATTTTGCCGTCAACTGCAGACGGCAAAGAAATACTAACGGCAAAATGGACTTTGCCGTCTGCCAAACAAAATACACACGGCAAACAGCTAATTTTGCCGTCTGCTAAAAATATACTGACGGCAAAATAGGCTTTGCCGTCTACAGAAAAAGACAGACGGCAAAATAGGCTTTGCTGTCTGCAGAAAAAAGGCAGACGGCAAAATAGGCTATTTGCCGTCTGTATTTTATTTAGTAGACGGCAAAGAGAAAACACACCACGCGGATTGATCACGCGGATCGCTGACGTGGCAAAATCTAAAACGCACATCCCACCCACCGCAACCGTCAAACACACACAAGCCCCCACCCACCCACGAACACACCCCACCCACGCACGCGCCCCCACGACCCGCCCACACCCCCACGCGCCTGTCTCCTCTCCATCTCTCCCCCGAACTCCTCAATCCTCTCTCTCCTTCTCCCGATCAGAAGCTCACCGGCGGGCAGCAAACTCCTCTCTCCTCCCCGAGCAGCCGACCGCCGCCGGCCAGTGCACGGCCGCCAGTCCGCCGCTGGCCAACGCCCACGCGCCCGTCGCCCTTGAGCAGCCGCGCGCCGCCTGGCCGCCCGTTCGTCCGGCGAGCCCGATCTGCCACGTGCCGCTGACCAGCCGTCGCCTGCCCGGCGCCCTCGAGCAGCCGCGCGTCGCTGGCCTGCACACGCCCGCTCGCCCGTCCGACGCCCTCGAGCCGCCGCACGCTCATCCAGCGCCCCCAAGCGGCCGGACTCCGCGACCCTCGCCGTCCGTCCGGCGCCGCAACCGCCCGTTCCAGAGCTGCCGGACTCCGCACCCCTTGTACGTCCGGCCGGCGCCATGGCCCTCGCCTGCGTGCAGCTCTGCCATCGTCGCCGCGCGAAGATCCGCGAACCTGCCATCGTCGTCGCATGAAGATCCGCGAACCTGCCATCGTCGTTGCGTGAAGATCCGCGAACTCGTTCGGCCGGCGCCGTGGCCCTCGCGCGTGTGCAGCTCTGCGACCATCGATCCCTCTTGGCGCGGGCAGCGAGTAGCTCTGCTCCGGCGAGCTCGGCCTTGGTCCGATTTGGATCGACATCTTCTGGGCGAGATGCTCTGGTCCGACGTCAAGATGCAATTAGTTTTTTTAGCTAATGCGTGCAAAGTGTACCGTTGACAGATGTTGCAGTCATGTTGTGTGTGAAGCTTTTTTTTAATATAAAAAATTTCTTTGCCGTCTGTACATTAGTCCGGTTGATGGCAAAGATCACATTTTGGCTGACAGCAAAGACATGGTTTTTGCTGTCTGTTAGTCTTTTGGCTGATGGCAAAGTCAGAGTTTGCCTGACGGCATAGACTTTGCCGTCTGCCCGATAAAAAACTGACGGCAAAGTACTCTTTGCCGACTTTGCCTTTGCCGTCACACTTTGCCGTCAGCCAGCTGACGGCAAAGTCTTTGCCGTCTGTATTTCAGCCTTTGCCGTCTGTACTTGCCTGACGGCAAACTGACTGATTCCTGTAGTGGTACATCATCATCCTCAAGCATCTGATTGGGAGGTGCTAGATCCGCACACAAATTATCTAGCACTCTAAACCCTAACGCATCAATCTCATCATCATTCATCGGTTTAACTACTGCAAGATTACGAATAGTGTCTAAGACACGTTCCGCCTCTAAATCTAATAGATCATTGACCAAATTATTGATCTCACTATTCGTGGCACCTAGTGAAACTCCTAACTGGTTTGCATTATTTATAATCTTCCCATTAGAAAAATGCAATAAAGAGTTAGAAACGTTGACGGACATACCAGAGGATGATGCAGCCTCGTGAAGCTTGGCCGCCCTCATAGCGCACCGCTGCTGCATATCATCCACCTCCGGGAGCTCGTGGATGCGAGCGCTCGTCCGTCTCCCCGTCGAGACAGGGTCCGGGATCTCGCCAAAAGCAACAACCTCCTCCCTAGTAAAACCTGGCGCTGAATCCTTCAAAGGGTCAACCGAGATTACCAGAGGAGGCGGCTGCGGGCTCCCAAGCCCCACAGATGGGTGTCCCACGCCGGGGTCCTCTGCCACCGGTGCGAACGGGGAGGGGATGACGGGGGCCGCCTGCCCACGCTCTCCTCCCGCCCCATCCGCCGGTGCAGACGGAAGAGCTATCGGCGAAGGAGAGGCGGTCCTTCAGACCGCCGGGGAAGAAGGATGAGCCAGGGCCTCCTGCCCTAGCCCCTCCCCCAACGCAGAAGATGGCGCAGGAGTCGCCGCCACCACCGGAGTAGCAGGAGCCGAGGCCACCTGCCTCGGGCTCCCTCCCCCAGCGTTGGCCGACCCCAACGTGACCGACGTCACCGGCGTCGGGATATGGAGGGGAGACATCAAGGCCTCCTGCCCCGACCCCCCTCCCCCCAACACCAGCTCACAGGTATCCATCCGCACCGGAGCCTCGACCACAAGAGAAGGAAGGGAGAGAGAAGCGACCTCCGGCTTCCTCACCCCATCTCCATCCAGAGTCCTAACCGAGGAGGCCCTCACCAAGCGACCAGAACCGCCAGCCCCCTCAAACTCCAACAGAGGAAGCGTGCGCTCAAACAAATCATCGGAGTCAACCCGGTCACTCCAAAGCCTAGGCGGCGCTGATGCTGGCTCAAAAGACCCGAACCGCAACAAGGTCATAGGCACCGATGGCGATGCTGCCGGCTCAACCCCGGTCCCATCCCCGGGCAACTGAGCATCTGGGCAAGAGGCGTTAGACCCCTCTCGTGCGGACTCATCAGGCTGCGCCCCATTGGCGCCTGCATCGCCATCACCCTCATGCATATCGACATCATTCCCATTAACCGTATCTGCAAACAGATCAGTGTCCTCAAACTCAACATCGAGCGGGAACACCTCGCCCCTATAGGTCCAGTTGACCACATCAGGCACGAACTCAATATCCAGAACACTGACTAAAAGCCGGGCCACCCCATGAGCCCGAGTAAAAGCCATATCAACTCTCTCTCCGTCTTCCCAACCAACGTGCCCAAACTGGCCACCACTCGAACATCCTGCAAAGGCTTAGACGGGGCCCCTACAAACCGCAACCAGACCTGTGTAAGCGGCTTTCCCTTAGGCTCCACCTTCTGCCACTCGTGGAACTCCAGAATGCACGAAGTGCCAGGGACTCGACACAAACCAAAGCTCAACAACCGCTGCAGGTCATCCACTGTGGGGAAGTCGACCTTATAGATCTTATCCTCGAGAACCACCAGCCCCCACCGAAAGTCCCCCGGAGCCAGCTCCTGAAGCCTCCGCACGATCTGAGCCTCAATGACCTCTCCCTGGGTAGCTTTGACAACCCCGGTAGTCAGGCTCGGGGTCTCCTCCGGAATCTCTCGCGCAGCCGGTGATTCAAAAAACATGAGCTCGGCACAGTAAACTCCATACACAGTCAGCGACGGAGCCTGGTCATGCAAAAACGGGCACTCCCCCGAGGCATGAGCCGGCTTGCCACACGTGTCACACGGCTCGGCCACGCACTCAGCAATGAAGTGGCCCTTCTCCCCACAACGGTAGCAAAGCATCTTCTCCTTCTTGCGCGCATACTTGGACACCCTCTCAGCATCGGGCCTGTCAGTATCCTCAGCCACCTTCCCAGCCTCAGGAACCTCGACACTGCCCAAGGCATTCACCACCTCCATCGCCTGGGGAGGAAGCTCAGTAGAAACATGGTCGGGCTCCACTGCAGACGCCGCAGGATCAACTGCCCTAGGCGGAGGCGGTCGGCGATATCTCCCACGGCCCCCACCCCGGCCACCACGATGGCCACGATAGCCTCCTCTCTGGCGGTGGTCCGGGCCTGAGGCCCCCTCGACAAAACCGCATGAAGGGCCGAGAAACGGTCTCTCCGCAGACCCGTCACTCTGCCAGGCAAATCCACGACCTCCACCCGTAGAGGAGGAACCTCGATGCTATCCGTCACCATATGCATCATACCCGTCGTCCCCCCACTGGCCTCGGGGCGGATCATTGAGCTCTCCGCTGCTGGAATTATGTCTCGTCTGCGTCGGACCCGCGCGATTCTGAGCCGGCCTTGCGACGTAGTGGGGCGGAGGAGCAGTACGAGCCGGACCGCCCGAAGGTGTCAGCTTCACCCCATGGGTAGTACCGCCGCGGGCCACCTGAGCCGCTGCAGCCACGGCCAGCGCCGGCGGCCGAAGGCCAGCACGACCCGCTGCTGACTGAGCAGCGGGCACCCCACCCGGCACAGGCGGCCTCAGCCCGCCCCGCCCTGCAGCAGGGGGCAGTTGCCCCGGTGGCCGGACACCCGGGTGGCCAGTGCCTCGGCCCGGATTAGCCGGCGCAACTCCACTACCCGCTGGTGGCCTCTGACCGGGCGGCGCCGGGGCTCCTCGCCCAGCACCCGCCACCTGCGGCGGGGCCGCCCCACCCCTACCTGCTGCGTTGGTTTTCATGGCAGGCGGCGGCACTGCCCCACGACCAGCCATCTCACTGAGCGGCCGGATGCTCCTTGCCCGACCGGCTCCAGAGGTGAGAGGGCGGATGCGCTTTGCACGGCCAAGACCAGAAGATCGGAACCCAGCCGTCCCTTGCCTGCGAACCCAAGTGGTTGCCTCTCACATTAATCCATCTCTAAAAGCCAAAGACCAGTTACCTAACCTACGTGAGGAATAACCACTACCTGGGATAACTAACTGAGATTATCCAAGACATAATGAGAAGTGCACACTTTTTCATGGACAGGGGACTTGTGCCTACACTGAGCGGGGCTCCTCGCTACCGGATAACATTTCAGACTAGGAAAAAGAGGCCTTTCGCTGGAGTAAAAATCCTATCATTCTCTAGGAGGTTGACAGATGCATAACTCCAGCAACAAGGTACGAAATGCTGGTACCAATCAACGCTCACGTCGCTTAAAATCACGATGACGAGCTGATTCTTTTTTTACAACTACTATGACCACCTGATTATTAATTTGCCAGATGAACGAAACCCTAGAGGAGAGGAAAGTGCAAGGGGGGTTACCTTGCTGAGCTGGGTGTTCCCGGCGGAACCGGAGATGGGCGACCGGCGACAGGACCCTCGTGGGATGGACCGCCCGACCACGCGGCCGGCGGATCTGAGCACCAGCGAAGCCATCTCCTTGCGAACAAGAGGGGCGCGCTGATGGCCGGCGGATCTAGGGCGGCCTTGGGTGGCGGCGCTGCGACTAGGAAGCAGCTGTTTTTTTTAGTGCACTGGGAAGCAGCTGATGGGATGGGATCGGGGGTTTGGGGATGGGGAGGGTTGCGTCGGTGCACACGGGCCGCATACAAGCCTGCGTTTGTTTGGGCTTCGAGGGAGCTTTAAAGCATTTCCACAGAAATAAAAGCTAGCACACGAAACTCAGACACGGCCCGTATTCTGTTTGGCCCGGCTTCTCAGGAGTAAGAGCTTTTTTATCATTTCATTAAATTTTTTATTAAATGAGAGTAAGAGAATTTAGTTTTTTAATATATTAGCACAAATGCCCGTGCGTTGCAATGAAAGGAAAAAAATCACACTTTGTAGCCTAATAAGCATGGTCTAAACCACGTGGCAACGTTGAGAAAGTCTAGCTGGGGAAGCCATGCCGGCATCGAAGGAGACAACACGGTAGAAACCCAAGTGGATAAGGTTAACCTCAAGGCTGCATACAGAGAAAGCGTGGGGATTCGCTTGAAAAGAAAATGATCGATTGACATTGCTGGAGAGCGGCGTAGCAGACGGACGGTGTTAGTCGAGAATGACAGCCAACGACGGCGTTTACTCGGCGGGAGAGGCATTTGAAAGAAAGTAATTTGTAACATGGGGAATGGAAGGAGAGATGTGTGCATGTGGGTCGACTCTAGCCAGAGTGTTTATGTTATATTCGCATGCATGCACGTCTAGTACTTGCACGACAAGATCTATGCTTGCTTGCATGCACGCCACACCGTCGCTGGCTGGTCACAGGAATGTCATTTTCGTCTAGATTTCATGTGCCTTTTCTCTTTGATCGGTCTTATATGCATGTGTGATCATTCCTCCACCCTCCTTCTCAGAGATGTTTTTCTATCCACTTATGAAGTAGGTTTCGCCAGCTTGTTTGATTCTCAACTGAAAAATGTATATAAGTTGTAGGGATTTAATGTAAAAAAGGAGTGTGGGACTATTAATTACAGAAGGAGTTTAATTTTTTTCACACAAAGCTACTTTTAGCGGCCCATAACATATATTTAAATCCTGACCCATGGGACTTGCGGGATGCGATGTACGAATGACGACGGATCAAAAGCTTGATATGCGAAATTGATCAACGCTTTAGTACCATCTCGCGTATACGTTCTAAATTCAAACTAAAAGCGTAAATACACAGAAAGAAAGTGTATTGTGACGGTGAATTCATGGAGTCAATCCGTACTTTATTATTAGGGAAAGATATACTCCCTTCACTAGAAAAGTTTGCACATTTTTTGAGAAACTTTCAATCTATTCATCTTCAATCATTGCAGTACAAAAAACAACAGAGATAATAAAAATTATAACCATGTCCGCGGACCATGTAGCAACAACTTTAAATGTGAAACATAGAAGTTACCCCTTCAATCGAAAAGATTTTTTAAAACAGATTTGCTTTAACGCGCAGTTGTTTCGCGTGTTGTTCGTGCCTCTTTTATTTTTCCTTTGGACCATTCTGGAACAACGAAGAACTGGCCAGTGCACCCGACCTGCGTTGTTGGGCCATTCTCGTTTTAGGGTCTCATGTTATTTTTGACTGATGTTTTTCGTGCCTGTTGGGCTATAGTGTTCGTTGTTTTTATTTACTTGGGAGTGTAATCATGAAGAGAGAGCTACTAATTACTGATTCTAAAAAAGCTACTAATTAATGTATGTGTTTCTCTTAAAAAACTAATTACTTGTGAACCTTGTTTTTTCTATAAAAAAACACTTGTGAACCACCATGTTTTTTGGTTCTTTTTTCTTTTTTCTGTCTTTTCTTTATTTTCTCTATCCAGATTTGCATTTTCTGTATTTTTGCATTTTCTTTCTTTCTTAATTTTTCATTTTTCATCATTATTATTACTTTTAAATTCGTGAATAAGATTTTCGTGAACATTTTAATAAAATCTGTAAACATTTTTTTCTCAAGCTATCCCTCTCTGGTGAGTGCAGTTATCGTTTTAATATGTTTTCCTTTTTGAGCTCTTCGGATAATTTGTTTAGCTTTTTAAAATGAGAGTTAACAAGGTCTCATAAAAGTTTGATTTGTCCGATGTTTTTGGTGTAGTCTTTTTTTTTTGCACAAATCTTGTTCCTGCTTCCATTTGTCACGCACGTTCTGCATCTCCGCATCCAGAGTCGTTCCTGTCATGATGCGGAGAGGCGGGACTATTAGACCGATTAATCAGTTACCAGGCCAATTAATTCATGTTAGTCTATTGACTGCTAGGTAAACAAAGTCCAAATTATTGGCTCGTAACCCCTACCAGCCCCATCCCATTCTTTAATAGCTAGGAACAATAGTTTTACCTCCTCTCTATGTTTTTTATATTCGTACGCCAACTTGTTTTGGTATATTATATAGCTGGGAGCATGAGAGTATGGTATAATACATTTAAAAAAATTAGATATATGTTGGCAGGTCCTTATCGAACCTACCGGTTAATGATCGATCGATTAATCCAGTTAATAGATCGATTCATCAATTAATTGCTACTCCTAACCCGACTGAACAGCTACCGGTTAACAATTTCCTGAACATTGAGAAATCTATTCCGCCATTGCCTCCCCATTCTTCTTTCCTCTTTGTCTTCCAACAAAGCCCACACGAATAGGAAAGGGAGTCAACTGGGGGATTTGTTCGTTCTCGTCAGAACTGGGGTCCCGTCGTATTTGTTCATTTGCAGGTCCATTCTTCTATTCATAATTGGATTTGACTTGATTTTCTGACCTAGTTGTATGTTTATTGTTGACTCGCCATTTTGGGCCTGGGTTTTTGTTCCTCGGTTGCAAGCTCACCCTCGATTCGCAACCGGTCCCGACCTATTTTTCCTTACCAGCTGCAAGTCCACCATTGAATCACAATTAGGCCATTTTTTATCCCAGTTATAAGTCTACCCTTGAGTCATATGTGGGGCTTGACTTTTTTTGTTTCATTTGCAAGGTGTTCGTCCTACTGCCATGATTGAAGATGAATAGATTGGAAGTTTTTCCACAAAAAAAGTCCACCATTGACTCATAATTGGAGCTCGACCTTTTTTGTCCCAATTACAAGTACAACCTTAATTCGCAAGTGGCCCTTGACCTCTTTTGCCCCAGTTGCAAGCTTATGCTCGCAATCGGGTCTGCCTTTTTTTGCTCCAATTGCAAGTTCATCCTTGACTCGTAACTGGGCCTGGGGTTTTTTTACCTAATTGCAACTTCATCATCCACTCACAACTGGGTTCGGCCTTTTTTTTATTCTAGTTGCAAATCCACCGTCGACTCGCAACTGAGCCGTTTTTTCTGTCCCAATTGCAAGTCCATCATTGACATGAAACTGGGCCCTTTGATCGTTTTTTGCCCCAGTTTGTACGTTCACCCTTTCACTCATGATTAGGCCCTACTTGTTTTTGCCTACGTTGCTAGTCTATCATTGACTTGCAACTAGGACATTTTTTTACCTCAGTTACAAACTCATCCTTGACTCGCAATTGGGCCTGACTTTTTTCTCCTTAGTTGCAAGTCCATCATCGACTCACAACCAGGCCCGGCCCTTTTTGTCCCAGTTGCAAGTCCACTTTCGTTTCGTAATTGTGCCCACCCTTTCTTGCCTTCTTTCTCTCAGTTGCAAGTCCACTCTTGATGCGTAATTGTGCCCGGCTCATTTTTGTCCCATTTGCAAGTCAACCCTCGACATGCCACTAGGGTCCGACCAATTTTGTCCCAGTTGCAACTCAGACCATGACATGCAATGGGGCCCCTCGCCTTCTACTTGCCCCGATTGTGTCGGAGTAATGGGCCACGGGTAGGCTAACCCGAGTCCCAGAACCTTTCAAGACATCGGGACAGGCTGCGCCCCTCAAGACCCCAGGACAAAGAGCCGCCTTCTGAGAAGTCGGCGGCAAGGCAACCGACTAACCACTCACGGCCGAGTCCCAAGAACGACTTCAGGATAAGCCGACTCCTGACTGACGACTTCCCGAGAAGCCCGCGACTCCAACAAACCCCATGTCCTCATCAAGAGGGACAGGACAGGGGAGTGGCTACAGTGAAGCCTGCTCCCACCCCTTTCCAGAGGCAGGCATGGCCGCAGTATGCCATACCCGCGGAGATCTCCATGCGGCGTGTCACTGTTGCCATGCCGGCCCTGACATCAGCACCAGTGGACCGAATCCTGCGTCCATGACGGCTTGTCTGTATGACCCTGGGGCGGCGGGTCCCACCAGCCAGCGGGACCCCAGAGGACGGCAAGTGCGCCACCAGTCAGACCCGTTGGGAGTCGGCCCCCGAGAGTCGGCCAGCCCCTCCCCCGGGGCCCACGCGCCATTAACCAGATGTGACGGAGAGTGGCAACAGTGATCGCCCGCCAGGCGGCGGGGCTGTTGCCACGACTCCATGACCAAGCCCGCGTCATTAGAAGCACGGCTACAGTAATCAGCAGCCGGCAAGACCCGCCAGCGGCGGACACGGCCTGTCGGCGCCGTACCAGACTAGTTGGCTGGCAGGCCCCAGCAGTCGGCGGAGAAGACGGAGGCCGGAGAAGCTGACGGCTGGGTCCGCGCCCAGCCGAATTACCATTGTACCCCTAGGGGTTAGGCCTATATAAGCCCCCAGGACACCCATGCAAAGGGTTCGAATCCATTTAGCTCTAGACTAGATCATATAGGAAGGAGAGAGCTAGCCCATCCTTCTCCTACCTCCAAGAAACAGCTCAAGGAGCAACCGTGTACACACTTTGCCATAGTGATCATGCGGAGACCCCGCAGAGCAGCAGTAGGGGTATTATCTCCCCGGAGAGCCCCGAAGCCGGGTAAGATTCGCCGGCGTGCATGCCTTCGCCTCATCCCGTTTCCAGGCACCGGCGACGTTCTACTCGCCCCCACCATGATAAGCCATCCTTTGGCATATGTCGCACCCAACCCCCGACAGATTGCATGTCCATCGTTGACATGCAACTGGGGCGCAACTCTTTTGTCCTACTAGCAAGTCCAAATACACCCCCAGAATGCAATTGCCCCCTCCCACCTTCGATCAACAATTGGGGGCCTCGCCAATTTTATCTCCGTTACAACTCCATCCTCGATACGCAACTGGGGGGGGGTCCATTTTTGTCTCAGTTGCAAGTCCACCCTTGACATGCAACTGGGTCTAACCCACGTTTTGTCCCAATTGCAAGTCCAACCTTGACATGTAACTTAATTCACGCAATGAGAGTGCAATTATAGAGGCAGGAGGAGGATTATCGACCAGTTGCATCTCCATTTTCTAAAAGAAATATTCATGTTTGTTTCTTTTTCTTCATTTTCATATTCTTTTATAGGGAGTCATGAACATCTCCTTAAATTTAAGAAAATTTTAAAAACCAGGAGGAGGATTTTTAAATCCATGTTTTTAATTTCTTTTTAAAATCTTTATACATGTTTAATTTTTTTAAACATATGATTAGAATTTTATAAAATATTTTTTGAAATACTCTTTCAAAATAAACGTTTCACAATTCCTGTACATATTTGGAACTTTTTTATGCATGTTGAACATTTTTTAAATGGGTTTTTATCAGTTTTGCCATCGGCTGTCTAGCGCTACTCAGTTTTGCCACTAAACATTTTCACTACTCAAAAATGCCACTGTTCTGTTAAATCAAGCTCAAAAAGACCATTTTTCACCGTTACCGTTTGGTCAATACACGTTGACTGAAGTTAGATGACGAAATTACCCCTATCCCATTTCTAAGGGCCGCATGAGAAAAAGAGAAGAAAAATTGGGCACAGGCGCACGAGCTAACCAACTGGACCATGGAAACGATTTGTTTTGTGAGGAGATACAGGCCTTATATACAGATGTCTGAACCTAACTAAACAAAATGAGGCAGACCACCACGCCCAAATTTTTTGATGGTCACACCCTAATTGACAGAAACAACACATATGACAGCACGATCACATATTATTCTATATTTCTATGAAAATTTCAGCATGGTTGCTGCCCATTTTTCTGAAAACGACACAAACACAAAGTGGTTCATAGACATAAATAAGGTTCGAAATATCAACTTGTTGTTTTTTCAGCACACACAAATCAGGTTCACAAACATAAATAAGGTTCAATAACATCCACTTGTTGGTCGAAATATAAAGGTCCAAATTCTCAAACATGCATAAGGTTGAAAGGAAACATGTCCAGGTTCACAAGCAAAAGGTCACGATCACACAAACTTCACATATGTAGCTTCTTTTTGCTTCTTGTGTTTTTAGAAGGACTGTATGGTGGTTCCGCATTTGCAATTCGAATATGCATGGGAGACGAAACAAATCCACTTGCAGGTCCATCGGTTGTGGTACAAACTTCATTTTGCATGTCCTTCCTTTTCCTAGTGTTCTTCACACTTGTTTTCTTCACACTTGTTTTCTTCACACTTTTCTTTGAGCTGTACAGAAGTTAGTCATGTTGCAAAAAAGAATGAAAATAGATGTTGAAAATACATATAGAAAAGCACATGTTCTTTTGATGTTACCTAGCAGAACTTGCAACCATTGATAGTTCAGGGTCGCCTTCTCCTGCCACAAAAGGGGCTTCCCTAGCTTGGAGGTCAGCCTCATCTTCTCCAAATGCTGGGTCAACTGGATTTGTGCACAATCTGGCAATGTGCCCGAAGCCTCCGCATCGCTTGCACTTCCTTTTCCTGGCGCCCATGCCAGGACCTTCAGCACTAGATCTAATTCTAGTCTTCCTTGGTCGGCCTTTTGGCCTCCTCAACACTGGAGCATCTAGTTTGAAGCCAGGGTCAACAATGTCCCATTGTTGCTTGCCTACCATTGCAGGTATGTTGTCCGCATACGCAGCCTTAAATTTTGCAACGGAGTAGAACTCATGTACATATGGTTCAATTTCTGATACTGGACCTCGTAGTGAAGTAATAAAGTACAGGGCATGGATACATGGCAAACCCTTGACCTGCCATTGCCTGCAGCTACATGTCTCCTTTGCGATGTCAACAGGGTACCTCCATTCCCTATTCTCTTTGTCCACTGCAGTAATTTCTGCCTCAACATCACTGCGTCTAATTACCATCATCTTCAGCCCTGAAAAGAACACAAAACATTAATTATTGAATTGAGTTGTTATGAAATTAATCAATTGAAAGAGTACAAGATATTTACCTTTGGATTTGGCATGCAGTGCCTTTATCACACTTGGTATTATGAGATGGCCAAGCCATTTTTTTAATGCTATCCTCATCCGCAGATCAAACTTCTCCATTATCATCTGCCTAATCTTGTCCAACATGTCGACAATAAGAAGAGACTTAACTTTCCTGACTTTGCTATTAAATGACTCTGCGAGGTTGTTGTTGACGTAGTCAACCTTGCATATTTCATTGAACTTGCTTCTATACCATATCTTTGTGTGGTGTTCAGCCATATATTTTTGGACACTCTTCTTAGCAAGGATCTGTTTCATATGCCAGTTGTGCTTTCTAGAGCTGAAAGTTAAGCTTGCAGCCCAAAGATTATCATCATAGACCTTGCCCTTGAATTTTTTTCGAAAATTTGCAGCAAGATGCCTCATACACTCCCTATGCTCCACTCCAGGCCACACTTGTTCTACTGCTGTCTCTAAACCTTTGCAAGCGTCAGTGTGTATGACTAGTCCTTCAGGATGCCCAATAAGCTCACGCAGATTTTGAAGAAACCAAGCCCAACTTTCAGATGATTCTGTCTCCAGCACCCCATATGCAACTGGGTAAAGCCAATTACGGCCATCAATGGCACAAGCAGAAGCTAGTTGCCCTTTGAATCTCCCATTTAGTCCAGTTGAGTCTACGGCCAAGTATGGTCGACATCCATTTAAAAAGCCTTGCCAACATGCCTTGAATGAAACAAACACCCTCCTAAAGCATTCCTTCTCCCTCACTTTTCCTTTGATCTTGTACTGCACAGTTTCTTTGTCTATTTCCACTACACTACCAGGAGAACACTTCTCCACCTCAGCCTTGAAACTATAGAGACGATGGAAGCTATCTTCCCATTTTCCACTAATCATATCCATTGCTTTGTCCTTACCACGAGATACACGCATGTATGGCACCGTGAAGTGGTACTTCTCATGGATCTTCTCTTGAAGAGCAGTAGGGCCAATATCTGGGTTCTTTCTCACCCGCTCCAGCACAACATCAGCAACCCACCTGCTCTTTGCCGGCTTGAACTTCTCACTTCTCAGCTTAGTTGGGCATGTATGAGAGAAAGGACACACCTTGATCTGTAGGAAACAACAAAATCAGTTAGTATGTTGCTAGTATGTTAAACTTGCCACACTTGTATAGTTACCAGTTCCACAAAATAAAGGGTACAATAAACAAATCAATTAGATGTTAGCAAGTTATACCTGAAATATTGTGCTATTCCTCATATAAGAGCCATGAATTCTCCGCTTACACCTCTTATATGCACAACTTGCTCTCAGCCTCTTAGAATCACTCTTTTCGACTGTATAGTCAAATTCACGTTTAATTGCAAAAGTAGAAAGTGCATTCTTGCAGTCCAACAAAGAGGGGAATACCGAGCCTTCTGCAAATAATGGATTCTCCTTGTTATATACTACAACAGGTCTGTCCTCCTCCTCCTCTTCCTCTTCATCAACTAAACCCATGTCTCTATTCTCTTCTTCCTCTTCAGTGTCAGTGGATTCATATGCTGGAGGATTATCTTCCTCTTCCATATCTGCCGAATCATCTTCTTTGGTAGACTTCTTGACCAAGTCTGGATACTGCCGCTCATCATCATTATCCGAGAGAATAGCATCATCAGGTATAGCATCATCGGTTATGTCTCTATTAGCATCGTCAACACTATTAGACTGCTTGACTCCCTGTATGTTGACTGTATCAACATCAACTGCCTGACTCCCTGTATGTTGACTCTCATTGTAACAAGGTTGTGTAGGTGGATTATGGCTAGGTGTGCTAGGAGTTTGGGATTTTTGAAGAACCTCAATTTGCATAGATATTTTCTTTGAATCTTGATGTTTTCCAAACATCAAAGCTGCATCATCATCACATACAACAGCAACCCATTTATTCTGCTCCCTGTCATAGTACTTCAACTCAATGTAATCACGCCACCCCCATGGATAGGTATCACACAGTTTGTGCAGCAATGTTTTGTGTGTGATACTAGGTTCTACGAATAGATGAAAATCAAAGCCGCCAACATATCGCTTGAGACCATCGCTATTCTCACGGCTTGTTTCCATCCTAACTGTGAGCATACAAGCAGTATCCGCATCCATCCTGACCATCAGGAACGCTAGTACCAAATTGCACACGATTATCAATAAGGCAAAGTCAGCTACTACAAATTCTATGTACAAATTTCGACACCTACAAGTTATATTCAACCACACACGCACACTAAGAATTAGTATACTCACAATGCAGGAATTTCAGAGCATATGTCATGTTGGGGCGTCCTGTGGCCGATGCAAGCCTCCGATTCGGTCCTGCTGTCCGTCGCCATTGCCGTGGAACAATTGCACTTCAAGACTCCGGAGGAGCTGCGAAGTCAGCCGGGAGAAGCGCCGGAGCTGCCTGCCTCCGGTGGCAGTGCCGGGCGGGAGGAAGAGCCGAAGCTGCGATGGGTGGTGGCACTCGGCGGGAGGCGCCGCAGCTGCGGCAAGTGGGGGCGCGCCGGAGCTGGGCGGGCAGCCCGGCGACCGGCGGTGCCAGGTGAGGATTTTGGCAGGCGGCGGCGATGACTGGGGATATTGGTTCCGGCTGGGGAAAGGGAAACTGCCACGAACAGATCGGGTCAAGGATTAGATAAGATTTTGTTTAGTTAGGTTCAGACATCTGTATATAAGGCCTGTATCTCCTCACAAAACAAATCGTTTCCATGGTTCAGTTGGTTAGCTCATGCGCCTGTGTAGCCTGTGGTCTTGGGTTCGAACCCCCAGCCTCCCAATTTTTCTTCTCTTTTTCTCATGCGGCCCTTAGAAATGGGATAGGGGTAATTTCGTCATCTAACTTCAGTCAACGTGTATTGACCAAACGGTAACGGTGAAAAATGGTCTTTTTGAGCTTGATTTAACAGAACAGTGGCATTTTTGAGTAGTGAAAATGTTTAGTGGCAAAACTGAGTAGCGCTAGACAGCCGATGGCAAAACTGATAAAAACCCTTTTTAAATACACGATTAACATTTGTTTTCAAATATATGTTTTAACCATTTTCCATTATGTGTTTACCATTTTTTTTCAAACACATTGGACATTTGTCTGAATGATACAAAACATTTTTTATCTACGCCAACATTTTTCTACATTGTATAGTCAATTTTTAAATGGCACAAAATGTTTTTTGGTAGCGTCACATACATCTTTTTGAATGGTAGGAAACATCTTTTTTGAATCATGGGAACATTTTTTTAGGCTGCATATTTTTCTAAAAAAACCACTTACATTTTTGTAACTCGTGAGCATTTTTTTAATCTCCCGAACATTTTTTGAGAATTTTATCCACCTTTATTTTAAATTACGCTAACAACTAACAACTAACAACTAACATTTGCCACTCCCACCAGAGCATCTCAGTGGCAGGGCTCGACTGGATTTCTACAGATCGAGGATGCCCAGCCCCCTTACTCTCCAGTTGGCCTTGCATTTTCCACCCGAGATCTCATCATCTTGTGTCCATAGAAATTTTCTTCTGGTTTTGTCGATCTCTTTCAGAAGCTTTCTCGGCACTTTCAGAACAGTCACTGCGAAAGTGGGCAACGCCGTCAGCACCGATCGAACCAAAACCCTCCTACCAGCAAGAGTAAGAAGGCGGCCCTCCCATCCTGCCAACTGCGCCCGAATCCTGTTAATTAGGAAGGAATTGCAAGTGCACTAGTCGTAGGTGGGAGACGTGCACGGACAGGCCGAGGTAGGTGAGAGGAAAGCCTACAGTCGGCCCTTCGAAACACTGTAGCACTTCCGGCAAATCAATACCGTCGCATCTGATGGCCGCCACCGTTGATTTCCCTTGGTTCAAACGCAGGACCGTAGCGTCGCCGAAACGCTTCAGTATCTCCATGAGGCGTTCCACCTCCTCCTTCATAGGGTTTGCAAAAATTACCGCATCGTGTGCATCGCATGCTAATTCCCCTGCCTGGCAGCGGTGCAAGCATGCCGTTCTCTGTAGCAGCAGCCAACAAACGGTGCAAGGGGTCAATGGCTAGAATGAATAACATGGGCGAGAGGTGATCGCCCTGGCGCGGGCCTCTTTGCTGTATGATCTTGCTTCCAGAAGAACCGTTTAAGAGGCATGATGAGGACGATGTTGACAGAAGCAGAGAGACCCAATCCCGCCAACGACTGCTAAAACCCAGTACAACACATGAGCAGCACATGAACAACTAGAGTACTGCACAGCTCTGAACTAGTAGTAATTAACAAACTGGTATATCCTAGTACTCCTGAACATCACGGGCTCACAAATAAGTGTATACAGGTGAAAGATCAGACCACACACAGCACATCCCCTAGCGAAGGCAAATTTGCCCACTTTTCTTGTCGATTGCACCTGGACCAGCTTTAAGTGTTTGAACATGAACCAACAGTGCAGCCGTTCAGTTTCATATGAATAGAGAAATTCAATTTCAGCGGAGTGTATTAGAAGAAAATTGCACAAAATGGATTAGACGATCCTTTTTACTGTGCCGAGGGATCGGAGGCGCGTTGGAGGGGTAGCCCCAGGCGCCGACGCCATTGGCCACCACCCGGGAGCGCTCCCTCATGCGCTCCTTGGTGGCCTTTCGGGCGCGCCGGATGGCGAGTCCCGAATGTAGAATGTAGCCATCGCTCAAGGCCGCGATGATCCCGAGGATGACCACGAGGGCCCAGATGTCTGGCTTCGCAGCCGAGCAGGTCGGCGGCTGCATATCAAGGAGATGAGAGAGGGGGGAGGGGGGGGGGGGGGGGGGAGGGGGCACTGCCCCCTCCCCCGCTTTATAAAAAACTCTAAAGAAAAATATATTCTTTGAAGGGCCTAGCCGAGTGGGAAATTAGCGTTTTGCGCTCCCTGGATCTTTGTCAGTACGTTCCACTTTTCTTGTCAAGTGCACCTAGACCAATTTTAAGTGTTTGAACATGAACCGGGGGAGGGGCACTGCCCCCTCCCCGCTTTATAAAAAACTCTAAAGAAAAAAAAATTCTTTGAAGGGCCTAGCCGAGTGGGAAATTAGCGTTTTGTGCTCCCTGGATCTTTGTCAGTACGTTCCACTTTTCTTGTCAAGTGCACCTAGACCAATTTTAAGTGTTTGAACATGAACCAACAATGCAGTCGTTCAGTTTCTTGTGAATAGAGAAATTCAATTTCAGCGGAGTGTATTAGACGAAAATTGCAGGAAATGGATTAGACAATTTTTTTTACCGTGGCGAGGGATCGAAGGCGTGGTGGGAGGGTAGCCCCAGCCCCCAGGCGCCGGCGCTGTTGGTCGGCCCCCAGGAGCGCTCCTTGGCGGCCTTTAAGGTGCGCCGGATGGCGAGTTTCGAATGTAGAATGTAGCCATCGCTCAAGGCCGTGATGATCCCGAGGATGACCACGAGGGCCTAGATGCCCGGCTTCGCCACCAGGCAGGTCGGCAGCTGTGTATCAAGGAGATGGGGGGGGGGGAGCACTGCCCCCCTCCCTCGCTTTAGAAAAAAATCTAAAGTTTTTTTTTCTTTGAAGGGCTTAGCAGAGGGGGAAATTAGCGTTGTGCGCTCCCTAGATCTTTGTCATTACGTTCCACTTTTCTTGTCAATTGCACCTAGACCAACTATAAGTGTTTAAACATGAAGCAACAGTGCAGTACTTCAGTTTCCTATGAATAGAGAAATTCAATTTCAGCGAAGTGTATTAGACAAAAATTGCAGGAAATGGATTAGAATTTTTTTTTACCGTGGCGAGGGATCGAAGGCACAGTGGGAGGGTAGCCCCAAGTGACGGCACTGTTGGCCGCCCCCCAGGAGCGCTCCTTGGCGGCCTTTCAGGCACGCCGGATGGCGAGTTTCGAATGTAGAATGTAGCCATCGCTCAAGGCCGTGATGATCCCGAGGGCCTAGATGCCCGGCTTCGCCACCCAGCAGGTCGGCGGCTGTGTACCAAGGAGATGGGGGGGGTGTTGAGGATCTAGTAGAAATTCAAAATTTTCTACGCATCACCAAGATCAATCTATGGAGTAATCTAGCAACAAGGGGAAGGAGAGTGCGTCTACATACCGTTGTAGATCGCTAAGCGGAAGCGTTCAAGTGAATGGGGTTGATGGAGTCATGTGCTTGCCCGAGATTCGATCAATCCCGTATACAATTCCCTTTGTCTATCGGTATGATACTTGCCCGAGATTCGATCGTCGGTATCCTGATACCTTGTTCAATCTCGTTACCGGCAAGTCTCTTTACTCGTTCCGTAACACATCATCCCGTGATCAACTCCTTGATCACATTGTGCACATTATGATGATGTCCTACCGAGTGGGCCCAGAGACACCTCTCCGTTTACACGGAGTGACAAATCCCAGTCTCGATTCATGCCAACCCAACAGACACTTTCGGAGATATCTGTAGTGAACCTTTATAGCCACCCAGTTACGTTGTGACGTTTGGTACACCCAAAGCATGCCTACGGTATCGGGAGTTGCACAATCTCATGGTCTAAGAAAATGATACTTGACATTAGAAAAGCTTTAGCATACGAACTACACGATCTTTGTGCTAGGCTTAGGATTGGGTCTTGTCCATCACATCATTCTCCTAATGATGTGATCCCGTTATCAATGACATCCAATGTCCATGGTCAGAAAACCGTAACCATCTATTGATCAACGAGCTAGTCAACTAGAGGCTTACTAGGGACATGTTGTTGTCTATGTATCCACACATGTATCTGAGTTTCCTATCAATACAATTCTACCATGGATAATAAACGATTATCATGAACAATGAAATATAATATAATAATAACCAATTTATTATTGCCTCTAGGGCATATTTCCAACAGTCTCCCACTTGCACTAGAGTCAATAATCTAGTACACATCGCCATGTGATTAACACTCACATGTCACATCGCCATGTGACCAACATCCAAGAGTCTACTAGACTCAATGATCTAGTTCACATCACTATGTGATAAACACTCAAAGAGTTCTGGGTTTGATCATGTTATTCTTGTGAGAGAGGTTGTAGTCAACGGGTCTTGCCATATTCAGATCCCTATGTATTTCGCAAAACTTTATGTCATATCGTAGATGCTCCTACCACGTTCCACTTGGAGCTATTCCAAATTGTTGCTCCATTATACGTATCCGGTATCTCTACTCAGAGCTATTCGGATAGGTGTTAAGCTTGCATCGACGTAACTCTTTACGTCGAACTCTTTATCACCTCCATAACTGAGAAACATTTCCTTATTCCTCTATGGATAATTTTGACCGCTATCTGGTGATCTACTCCTAGGTCACCTTTGTACCCTCTTGCCAGACATGTGGCAAGGCACACATCAGGTGCGGTACTCAGCATGACATACCGTATAGAGCCTATGACAAGAGCATAGGGGACGACCTTCGTCCTTCCTATTTCTTCTACCATGGTCAATCTTTGAGTCTTACTCAACTTCAGACCTTACAACTCAGGTAAGAACCCCTTCTTTGACCGATCTATTTTGAACTCCTTCAAAAACATGTCAAGGTGTGCGTTCTTTGAAAGTATCATCAGGCGTCTTGATCTATCTATAGATCTTGATGCCCAATATGTAAGCAGCTTTATCCAGGTCCTCCTTTGAAAAACACTCTTCAAACAACCATTTATGCTTTCCAGAAATTCTACATTATTTCGAATCAGCAATATGTCATCCACATATACTTATCAGAAATGTTGTAGTGCTCCCACTCACTTTTTTGTAAATACAAGTTTCTAGCAAACATTGTATAAACCTAAAAGCTTTGATCACTCCATCAAAACATATATTCTGATTCCGAGATGCTTGCTCTAGTCCATAGAAGGATTGCTGGAGCCAGCATACCTTTTAGCATCCTTAGGATCGACAAACCCTTTTATTGTATCACATACAACTTTTCTTACGAAAACTGGTAAGAAAACTTGTTTTGACATCCATCTGTAAGATTTCATAATCGAAAAATACAGCTAATGCTATCATGATTCCGATGGACTTAAGCATCGCTACGGGTGAGAAATTCTCATCGTAGTCAACTCCTTGAACTTGTGAAAAGACTCTTTCCCACAAGTCGAGCTTCATAGATGGTAACATTACCGCCCACGTCCGTCTTCTTCTTAAAGATCCATTTATCTGAATGGCTTGCCGATCACCGGGCAAGTCCACCAAAGTCCATACTTTGTTCTGATATATGGATCCTATCTCGGATTTCATGGTCTCTAACCATTTGTCGGAATACGGGCCCATCATCGCTTCTCCATAGCTTGTAGGTTCATTATTGTCTAACAACATGATATCTAAGACAGGATTACCGTATCACTTAGGAGTAGTACATATCCTTGTCGACCTACGAGGTTCGATAGCAACTTGATCCGAAGCTTCATGATCACTATCATTAACTTCCTATTCAACAGATGTAGGCTCCACAGAAAACATCTTTCTGTGTTGCATCACTCTCTGGTTGAAATAAAGGTTCGACAACCTTATCAAGTTCTATCTTCCTCCCACTCAATTCTTTCGAGAGAAACTCCTTCTCGAGAAAGGACCCGTTCTTAGCGACAAACAATTTACCCTCGGATCTAAGATAGAAGGTATAACCAACTGCCACCTTTGGGTATCCTATGAAGATGTGTTTGTCCGCTTTGGGTTCGAGCTTCTCCGGCTGAAGCCTTAAGCATCACAGCCCCAAACATTAAGAAACGACAACTTTGGTTTCTTGCCAAACCAACGTTCATACGACGTCGTCTCAACGGACTTAGATGGTGTCCTATCTAAAGTGAATGCAGCTGTCTCTAACGCATAACCTCAAAATGAAAACGGTAGATTGATAAGAGACATCACCGATCGCACCATATCTCATAAGGTTCGATTACGACGTCCGGACACACCGTAACCCAGTGGTGTTCCAGGTGGCTTCAACTATGAAACAATTCCACAATGTCTGAAGTGTTTGCCAAACTCATAACTCAGATATTCTCATTGATCAGATCGTAGGAATTTGATCTTCTTGTTATGATGATTCTTAACTTCACTCTGAAATCGCTTGAACTTTTCAAACGTTTCAGACTTGTGCTTCATTAAGTAAATATACCTATATCTACTCAAATCGTCAGTAAAGATGAGAAAATAGCGATATCCACCGCACGCTTCAATCCTCATTGGATCACACGCATCAGCATGTATGATTTCCAACAAGTCACTTGCCCGTTTCATTGTACCAGAAAGCAGGGTCTTAGTCATCCTGCCCATGAGGCATGGCTCGCATGTGTCAAGCGATTCAAAATCAAGTGACTCCAAACATCCATCGACATGGAGTTTCTTCATGCATCTTACACCAATATGACCTAAGCGGCAGTACCACAAGAAAGTGGTACTATCATTATTAACTCTACATCTTTTGGCGTGAACATGTGTATTACCACGACCGAGATTCAATGAACCATTCACATAGGGTGCATGACCATGAAAGGTATCATTCATGTAAACAGAATAACCATTATTCTCTAACTTAAATGAATGACCGTATTGCAATGAACATGATCTAATCATATTCATGCTCAACGTAGACACCTGATAACATTTATCTAGGTTCAATACTAATCCCGAAGGCAGATGGAGCGTGCGATGGTGATCTCATAAACTTTGGAAACACTTCCAACACACATCGTCACCTCGCCCTTAGCCAGTCTCCGTTTAGTCCATAGCTTTTGCTTCAAGTCACCAGTAATAGCAACTGAACCGGTATCCAATACCCAGGTGCTACCAGGAGTACTAGCGAGGTACACATTAATAACACGTATATACTTTGTCGAAGTTGCCAGCCTTCTTATCTACCATGCATTTGGGGTAATTCCGCTACCAGTGACCGTTCCCCTTACAATAGAAGCACTTAGTCTCGGGTTTGGGTTCAACCTTGGGTTCCTTCACTGGAGCGGCAACTGGTTTGCCATCCATGAAGTTTCCCTTCTAGCCCTTGCCCTTCTTGAAACCAGTGGTCTTGTTAAACCATCAACACTTGATGCTCCTTCTTTGATTTCTACCTTTTGCGGTCTTAAGCACCGCGAACAGCTCCGGGATCAACTCCATCCCTTGCATGTCATAGTTCATAACGAAGATCTAGTAGCTTAGGGATAGTGGCTAGAGAACTCTATCAATCACTATCTTATCTGGAAGTTTAACTCCCACTTGATTTAAGTGATTGTAGCACCCAGACATTCTAAGCACATGCTCACTAGTTGAGCTATTATCCTCCATCTTGTTGGCTAAAGAACTTGTCAGAGGTCTCACACCTCTCAACACGGGCATGAGCCTGAAATCCCAATTTCAGCTCTTGGAACATCTCATATGTTCTATGGCGTTTAAAACGTCATTGGAATCCCGATTCTAAGCCGTAAAGTATGGTGCACTAAACTATCAAGTAGTCATCAGGACGTGTCTGTCAGGTGTTCACAACATCCACAGACGACGTTGTAGGGGTTTGCACATCGAGCGGTGCATCAAAGACGTAAGCCTTCTGTGTAGCAGTGAGGACACTCCTCGGACTACGGACCCAGTCCGCATCATTGCTTATAATATCTTTCAACTTAATCTTTCTCTAGGAACGTATTGAAACAGGGAGCTACAACGTGAGCTATTTATCTACAACATATTTGCAAAGACAATTTAGACTACGTTCATGATAATTGAGTTCATCTAACGAACTCCCACTCAGATAGACATCCCTCTAGTCATCTAAGTGAAACATGATCCGAGTCAACTAGGCCGTGTCCGATCATCACGTGAGACGGACTAGTCAACATCGGTGAACATCTTCATGTTGATCGTATCTTCTATACGACTCATGCTCGACCTTTCGGTCTTCCGTGTTCCGAGGCCATGTCTGTACATGCTAGGCTCATCAAGTCAACTAGGTGTTTTTGCTGTGTAAATCTGGCTTACACCCATTGTATTCGAACGTTAGAATCTATCACACCCGATCATCATGTGGTGCTTCAAAACGACGAACCTTCGCAACGGTGCACAGGTAGGGGGAACACTTTTCTTGAAATTTTAGTGAGGGATCATCTTATTTAAGCTACCATCGTTCTAAGCAAATAATATGTAAAACATGATAAACATCACATGCAATCAAATAGTGACATGATATGGCCAATATCATTTTTCTCCTTTTAATCTCCATCTTCGGGGCTCCATGATCATCATTGTCACCGGCATGACACCATGATCTCCATCATCGTGTCTTCTTCAAGTTGTCTCGTCATCTATTACTTCTACTACTATGGCTAACGCTTTAGCAATAAAGTAAAGTAATTACATGACGTTTATGTTGACACGCAGGTCATAAATAAATAAAGACAACTCTTATGGCTCCTGCCGGTTGTCATACTCATCGACATGCAAGTCGTGATTCCTATTACAAGAACATGATCAATCTCATACATCACATATATCATTCATCACATCCTTTTGGCCATATCACATCACAAGGCATAAGCTGCAAAAACAAGTTAGACGTCCTCTAATTGTTGTTGCAAGTTTTTACGTGGCTGCTATAGGTTTCTAGCAAGAACGTTTCTTACCTACGCGAAAACCACAACGTGATATGCCAATTTCTATTTACCCTTCATAAGGACCCTTTTCATCGAATCCGATCCGACTAAAGTGGGAGAGACAGACACTCGCTAGCCACCTTATGCAACCAGTGCATGTCAGTTGGTGGAACCAGTCTCATGTAAGAGTATGTGTAAGGTCAGTCCGGGCCGCTTCATCCCACGATGCCGCCGAATCAAGATAAGACTAGTAACGGCAAGTAAATTGACAATATCGACGCCCACAACTGCTTTGTGTTCTACTCGTGCATAGAAACCACGCATAGACATAGCTCATGATGCCACTGTTGGGGATCATAGAAGAAATTCAAAATTTTCTACGCATCACCAAGGTCAATCTATGGAGTAATCTAGCAATGAGGGAAAGGAGAGTGCGTCTACATACCCTTGTAGATCGCTAAGTGGAAGCGTTCAAGTGAACGGGGTTGATGGAGTCGTACTCGTCGTGATCCAAATCACCGATGATCCTAGTGCCGAACGGACGGCACCTCCGTGTTCAACACACGTACAGCCCGGTGACGTCTCCTATGCCTTGATCCAGCAAGGGGAGAAGGAGAGGTTGGGGAAGACTCCATCCAGCAGCAGCACGACGGCATGGTGGTGGTGGAGGAGCGTGGTACTCTAGCAGGGCTTCGCCAAGCACCGCAAGAGACGAGGAGGGAGAGGGGTAGGGCTGCGCCAAGGAGATGTTCTCGTGTGTCTGGCAGCCCCAAACCCCCACTATATATAGGGGAAAGGGAGGGGATGCGCCCCACCTAGGTTTCCACCGGCCAGCCCTAGATCCCATCTAGGGGGCGGCCAAGGGGGGAGAGAGGGGGGGCGCACCACTAGGTGGGCCTTAGGCCCATCTGAGCCTAGGGTTTCCCCCTTTTCCCTTCTCTCTTCGCCTTGGGCCCTGGTGGCGGGGGGGGGGGGGGGGGCACCAGCCCACCTGGGGCTGGTCCCCCTCACACTTGGCCCATGCAGCCCTCTGGGGCAGGTAGCCCCACCTGGTGGTCCCGGTATGTTACCGATAGCACCCGAAACTTTTCCGGTGACCAAAACAAGACTTCCCATATATAAATCTTTACCTCCGGACCATTCCGGAACTCCTCGTGATGTCCGGGATCTCATCCGGGACTCCGAACAACATTCGGTAACCGCGTACATACTTTCCCTATAACCCTAGCGTCATCGAACCTTAAGTGTGTAGACCCTACGGGTTCGGGAACCATGCAGACATGGCCGAGACAACTCTCCGGTCAATAACCAACAGCGGGATCTGGATACCCATGTTGGCTCCCACATGCTCCACGATGATCTCATCGGATGAGCCACGATGTCAAGGATTCAATCAATCCCGTATACAATTCCCTTTGTCTATCGGTATGATACTTGCCCGAGATTCGATCGTCGGTATCCCGATACCTTGTTCAATCTTGTTACCGGCAAGTCTCTTTACTCGTTCCGTAACACATCATCACGTGATCAACTCCTTGATCACATTGTGCACATTATGATGATGTCCTACCGAGTGGGCCCAGAGATACCTCTCCGTTTACACGGAGTGACAAATCCCAGTCTTGATTCGTGCCAACCCAACAGACAATTTCGAAGATACCTGTAGTGAACCTTTATAGCCACCCAGTTACGTTGTGACGTTTGGTACACCCAAAGCATTCCTACGGTATCCGGGAGTTGCACAATCTCATGGTCTAAGGAAATGATACTTGACATTAGAAAAGCTTTAGCATACGAACTACACGATCTTTGTGCTAGGCTTAGGATTGGGTCTTGTCCATCACATCATTCTCCTAATGATGTGATCCCGTTATCAACGACATCCAATGTCCATGGTCAGGAAACCGTAACCATCTATTGATCAACGAGCTAGTCAACTAGAGGCTTACTAGGGACATGTTGTTGTCTATGTATCCACACATGTATCTGAGTTTCCTATCAATACAATTCTAGCATGGATAATAAACGATTATCATGAACAATGAAATATAATATAATAATAACCAATTTATTATTGCCTCCAGGGCATATTTCCAATAGTCTCCCACTTGCACTAGAGTCAATAATCTAGTTCACATCGCCATGTGATTAACACTCACAGGTCACATCGCCATGTGACCAACATCCAAGAGTCTACTAGACTCAATGATCTAGTTCACATCACTATGTGATAAACACTCAAAGAGTTCTGGGTTTGATCATGTTATGCTTGTGAGAGAGGTTGTAGTCAACGGGTCTTGCCATATTCAGATCCCTATGTATTTCGCAAAACTTTATGTCATATCATAGATGCTGCTACCACGTTCCACTTACTTGGACAAGATCCCACTTATGATTAACCCCTATTGCAAGCATCCGCAACTACAACATAAGTATTAAGGTAAATCTAACCATAGCATGAAACATATGGATCCAAATCAGCCCCTTATGAAGCAACGCATAAACTAGGGTTTAAGCTTCTGTCACTCTAGCAACCCATCATCTACTTATTACTTCCCAATGCCTCCCTCTAGGTCCCAACAATGGTGAAGTGTGATGTAGTCGACGTTCACATGACACCACTGATGTCTACTACACAACCTTCTTCTTGTAGACATTGTTGGGCCTCCAAGTGCATAGGTTTGTAGGACAGTAGCAAATTTCCCTCAAGTGGATGACCTAAGGTCTATCAATCCGTGGGAGGCGTAGGATGAAGATGGTCTCTCTCAAGCAACCCTGCAACCAAATAACAAAGAGTCTCTTGTGTCCCCAACACACCCAATACAATGGTAAATTGTATAGGTGCACTAGTTCGGCGAAGAGATGGTGATACAAGTGCAATATGGATGGTAGATAAAGGTTTTTGTAATCTAAAAAATATAAAAACAGCCTGGTAACTAATGATAAAAGTGGGCACAAATGGTATTGCAATGCGTTGAAACAAGGCCTAGGGTTCATACTTTCACTAGTGCAAGTTCTCTCAACAATAATAACATAATTGGATCATATAACTATCCCTCAACATGCAACAAAGAGTTACTCCAAAGTCACTAATAGCGGAGAAAAAACGAAGAGATTATGGTAGGGTATGAAACCACCTCAAAGTTATCCTTTCTGATCAATCTATTCAAGAGTCCGTAGTAAAATAATATGAAGCTATTCTTTCCGTTCGATCTATCATAGAGTTCGTACTAGAATAACACCTTAAGACACAAATCAACCAAAACCCTAATGTCACCTAGATACTCCAATGTCACCTCAAGTATCCGTGGGTATGATTATACCATATGCATCACACAATCTCAGATTCATCTATTCAACCAACACAAAGAACTTCAAAGAGTGCCCCAAAGTTTCTACCGGAGAGTCAAGACGAAAACATGTACCAACCCCTATGCATAAGTTCATGAGGTCACGGAACTCGCAAGTTGATCACCAAAACATACATCAAGTGGATCACGTGATATCCCATTGTCACCACAGATAAGCACATTCAATACATACATCAAGTGTTCTCAAATCCTTAAAGACTAAATCCGATAAGATAACTTCAAAGGGAAAACTCAATTCATCACAAGAGAGTAGAGGGGGAGAAACATCATAAGATCCAACTATAATAGGAAAGCTCGCGATACATCAAGATCGTACCACCTCAAGAACACGAGAGAGAGAGAGAGATCAAACACATAGCTACTGGTACATACCCTCAGCCCCGAGGGAGAACTACTCCCTCCTCATCATGGAGAGCGCCGAGATGATGAAGATGGCCACCGGAAAGGGATTCCCCCCCTCCGGCAGGGTGCCAGAACGGGTCTTGATTGGTTTTCGGTGGCTACGGAGGCTTCTGGCGGCGGAACTCCCGATCTATTCTGAGCCCCGAAGTTTTTAGGGTATATGGATATATATAGGAGGAAGAAGTATGTCGGTGGATCTCCGGGCTGTCCACGAGGCAGGGCACGCGCCCAGGGTGGATGGGCGCGCCCCCACCCTTGTGGGCAGCCCGTGACCCTTCCGGTCCATCTCCGGTACTCTGTGGGCTTCTTATGGTCCAAAAATAAGTTCCATGAAGTTTCAGGTCAATTGTACTCCATTTGATTTTCCTTTTCTGCAATACTCTAAAACAAGGAAAAACAGAAACTAGCACTGGGCTCTAGGTTAATAGGTTAATCCCAAAAATCATATAAAAGTGCGTAATAAAGCCCATAAACATCCAAAACAGATAATATAATAGCATGGAATAATAAAAAATTATAGATACATTGGAGACGTATCAGCATCCCCAAGCTTAATTCCTGCTCGTCCTTGAGTAGGTAAATGATAAAAACAGAATTTTTGATGTGGAATGCTACCTAACATATTTATCCATGTAATCTTCTTTATTGTGGCATGAATATTCAGATCCATAATATTGAAGGCAAAAGTTCAATATTGACATGAAAATAATAATACTTCAAGCAAACTAACAAAGTAATCATGTCTTCTCAAAACAGCATGGCCAAAGAAAGCTATCCCTGCAAAATCATATAGTCTGGCTATGCTCTATCTTCATCACACAAAATATTTAAATCATGCACAACCCCGATGACAAGCCAAGCAATTGTTTCATACTTTTGATGTTCTCAAACTTTTTCAATCTTCACGCAATACATGAGCATGGGCCATGGACATAGCACTATAGGTGGAATAGAATGGTGGTTGTGGAGAAGACAAAAAGGAGAAGATAGTCACACATCAACTAGGCATATCAATGGGCTATGAAGATTCCCATCAATAGATATCAATGTGAGTGAGTAGGGATTGCCATGCAACGGATGCACTAGAGCTATAAGTGTATGAAAGCTCAACAAAAGAAATTAGTGGGTGTGCATCCAACTCACTTGCTCATGAAGACCTAGGGCATTTTGAGGAAGCCCATCATTGGAATATACAAGCCAAGTTCTATAATGAAAGATTCCCACTAGTATATGAAAGTGACAACATAGGATACTCTCTATCATGAAGATCATGGTGCTACTTTGAAGCACAAGTGTGGTAAAAGGATAGTACCATCGCCCCTTCTCTCTTTTTCTCTCACTTTTTTTTGGTTTTTGGGCCTTCTCTTTTCTTTTTTCTTTTTTTGGCCTTTCTCTTTTTTTTCGTCCGGAGTCTCATCCCGACTTGTGGGGGAATCATAGTCTCCACCATCCTTTCCTCACTGGGACAATGCTCTAATAATGATGATCATCACACTTTATTTACTTACAACTCAAGAATTACAACTCGATACTTAGAACAAAATATGACTCTATATGAATGCCTCCGGTGGTGTACCGGGATGTGCAATGACTCACGAGTGACATGTATGAAAGAACTATGAACGATGGCTTTACCACAAATACGATGTGAACTACATGATCATGCAAAGCAATATGACAATGATGAAGCGTGTCATAATAATGGAACGGTGGAAAGTTGCATTGCAATATATCTCGGAATGGCTATGGAAACGCCATAATAGGTAGGTATGGTGGCTGTTTTGAGGAAGGTATATGGTGGGTTTAAGGTACCGGCGAAAGCTGCGCGGTACTAGAGAGGCTAGCAATGGTGGAAGGGTGAGAGTGCGTATAATCCATGTACTCAACATTAGTCATAAAGAACTCACATACTTATTGCAAAAATTTATTAGTTATCTAAACAAAGTACTACACGCATGCTCCTAGGGGATAGATTGGTAGGAAAAGACCATCGCTCGTCCCCGACCGCCACTCATAAGGAAGATAATCAATAAATAAATCATGCTCTCACTTCATCACATAACGGTTCACCATACGTGCATGCTATGGGAATCACAAACTTTAACACACATATTTCTCATATTCACAACTACTCCACTAGCATGACTCTAATATCACCATCTTCATATCTCAAAACAGTCATCAAGTATCAAACTTCTCATAGTATTCAATGCACTTTATATGAAAGTTTTTATTATAACCCTCTTGGATGCCCATCATATTAGGACTAAATTCATAACCAAAGAAAATTACCATGCTGTTTAGGACTCTCAAAATAATATAAGTGACACATGAGAGTTCATCTATTTTTATAAAATAAAACCACCACCGTGCTCTAAAAAGATATAAGTGAAGCACTAGAGCAACAACAAACTACTCCGAAAGATATAAGTGAAGATCAATGAGTAGTCGAATAATTATGCAACTACATGGAGACTCTCTAACATTAAAAAAATTCAGATCTTGGTATTTTATTCAAATAGAAAGCAAAACAAAATAAAATAAAATGACGCTCCAAGCAAAACACATATCATGTGGTGAATAAAAATATAGCTCCAAGTAAAGTTACCGATGAACGAAGACGAAAGAGGGGATGCCTTCCGGGGCATTCCCAAGCTTAAGCTATTGGTTGTCCTTGAATATTACCTTGGGGTGCCTTGGGCATCCCCAAGCTTAGGCTCTTTCCACTCCTTATTTCATAGTCCATCGAATCTTTACCCAAAACTTGAAAACTTCACAACACAAAAGTTAACAGAAAACTCGTAAGCTCCGTTAGTATAAGAAAATAAATCACCACTTAGGTACTGTTGTAAACTCATTCTAAATTCATATTGGTGTAATATCTACTATATTCCAACTTCTCTATGGTTCATACCCTCCGATACTATTCATAGATTCATCAAAATAAGAAAACAACACATAGAAAACAGAATCTGTCAAAAACTGCACAGTCTGTAGTAATCTGTAGGTTTCGAATATTTTTATTAATCTACTGCAAGTGGAATTGGTATCTTATCGCTCTCTAGTAAAAAATGAAAATTATTCTCGTGAGCGCATACTTTCTGTTTTTACAGCAAGATCAAATAACAATCACCAAAGAAGATCCTAAAGACTTTACTTGGCACAAACACTAATTAAAATATAAAAAAACACAATCATAACACAGGATAGATAAATTATTTATTACTAAACAGGAGCAAAAAGTAAGGAACAAAAATAAAGTTGGGTTGCCTCCCAACAAGCGCTATCATTTACCGCCCCTAGCTGGGCATGATGTTTTCAATGATGCTCACATAAAAGATAAGAATTGTAACATAAAGAGAGCATCATGAAGAATATGGCTAGCACATTTAAGTCTAACTCACTTCCTATGCATAGGGATTTTGTGAGCGAACAACTTGTGGGAACCATAATCAACTAGCATAGGAGGGCAAAACAAGCATCACTTCAAAACTTTAAGCACGTAGAGAGGAAACTTGATATTATTGCAATTCCTACAAGCATATGTTCCTCCCTTGTCGGGGGGATGGACCCCGGGCAGGCAACGGAACCCGGATCCTCTTCAAAAACAACGGGGGTGGCACTGCCCCTCAATACCGGCACGCACTTGGCCGGGTCGCTCGACCCGGCCAAGCCCCGCAAGCCGGCCAGACTAGCCGACCCGGCAAGACACGTCGACTCGGCCCCAACAACTAGCGCAAGATAGCCGAACCCGACACGACCAAAGCCTCCTGAACAAGCCAGTGCCACCCGTGGCGTGCTACGCAATCCAGCCGCGGGTCAACTCCCGTTCGATCCAGGCCATATGTTGGGGACAAGACTTCAATCAATGATGACCGAGGCAACAGTGCCCCGCCCATGCCTCTAGTCAGCGGGTACGTAGCAACAGTGCTCCTCACCTACCCGCTGACCAGGGCCGGTGTGGCTACAGTGCCCCCGCCTTCGCCGCTGACAACAGCAAGCGGTGACTTGACAGAGAGCACTGTACGCGACTCGACTCGGCCACGCCCTGGCAGTCGACAAGACGGTGCACAGTCCCCCTAGGCATGCGGGACCCGCACCTAGGGGAACCCGGCGAACCACAAGCCCTCAGCGGGACCCAGCCCGGGACCCCGGACACCGACAATATGGACCCACCGACTTGTGACATTACCACTGTACCCCTGGGGGTTGACCTATAAAACCCCCAGGAGCCCTCATGCATACGGGCGAACTCATTCCATCACACACACCTAGTTAGCAACACCCAAGGAGAGGGAACTGCCTAAGCCTTGGCCAGCTTCCTTCCTCCTCCATACAGCTCCAGGAGCAACATTGTACTATCAATCATACAACTACACTCGACAGGACTAGGGGTATTATCTCTCCGGAGAGCCCCGAACCTGGGTATGTGCGGCGTCCCGCGCCCACTCATGCCAACCTCGCCTCTGGAGTCCACCAGTGCCCTCAAGCCTCCTCCTCTCTTTAGCCATCCCTTGGCATCTGCCGTGCGCCCACCACGATAGTTGGCGCCCACTGTGGGGCAGCTCGAGGAACTGGCCGGGAGCATGCTTCAGACGAGGCCCTTCTCCTACACCAATGAGTCAGTCACGCTGGCGGACGACGTCATCGGCGTGCTTGCCGCCTCCTTTGCCGCGCTGCGCATCTCCGATGCTTTCGCGGCCGACGAGTACCCTAGCGAGGTGCTCAGCTACTCCGACTCCCCCCTCTCCCTCGGCGGCGGCGTTTCCCCGGGGGCAATGGACGTCCATGTGGAGGTCTTCGTCACCGGCGACGGCGCCTCCTCCTCGTCGAGCAAGATGAGGAAGGCTGCCGAAGCCAGGGCCGCAGCAGAACGGATCGAGCCGTCCGATCCGTTGCGCGCCGTGATGCAGAGCCTCTGCATCCCCATCAGCACCGACGTCGACGCCACCAACGTCGCTGAGGCCTGAACCTAGCCCGAGGAAAGGCGCCAGCAGATGCTGGACCTGTCCGAGACGCTCGCCGCCACCCAGCGTCACCTGGACGCCGCTCAGCTGGAGCGCGATGCCGCCTACGGATTCACGCCCGCCGCGGCCGGGCCAAGCCGGGTCGCCGATGTGCGTGCCTGGGGAGGAGCGATCGGTCGGGCCCTCGACGCCGTTCCAATCGTCTACGAGACCCCAGCGAAGAACATGCGCGTTGCCCAGGCAGCCGCAGCTGGCCTGGACCAGCTCGCGGGTGAGGAGCTGAAAGAGCGCATCGGGCGGATGCGCGAACTCCTCCACGCCGCCAACACCCAACAGGACCGGCTCAACCAGCTCGCCAAGCCAGCGGGATCTGGCTCCGCCCGCCTTGGCGGGTCCGGCGAACTTCTGCACACCGCTTCCTCGCCACCCAGCGAGGCGCACTCCGACCGAGCCCGGATTCGGCGCGACCCGGCTGCTACAGCCGCTGATGGATTGGGCGACGAGCCCGTCCTAGAGATCCAGCGCGGACCCGGCCAGCATGGCCGGCGTCCGGCTCCAACCGACCTGCCCCCCGTGGCCTGGCCGCAAGACGACTCGGCCCGCGCGCCATCGACGATGCCGATGCTCGCCATCGCCTCGATCGGCTCGCTTGCTCCCTAGAGATGGAGGAGAGCGGTGCTATCGGGCTGGTGTGCTTCGGCCCGCGCATCCGGGAGAAGCCTTTCCCCAAAGGATTCATGCTCCCCCGTGACACCCCCAAGTACAACGGGACGGTGAAGCCAGAAGACTGGCTCACCGACTACACCACGGCCATTGGCATCACCGGTGCCAATCGTCGTCTCGCCGTGCGCTACGCACCGCTCATGCTCCAAGGGTCGGCCCGCACATGGTTGAACAGCCTGCCGATGGGCAGCATCAACATGTGGATGGCTTCGAGAATGCCTTCATCCGCAACTTCATGGGGACCTACAAGCGACCTGGCCGCCCTAGCCAGCTCGCCATGTGCCTGCAGGGGCCTATGGAGACCGGTCGCGAGTACCTCGCACGCTGGACCGAGCTCCAGAACAGCTGCGAGGGCGTCCATGAAGTCCAGGCGATCCAGTACTTCGTCAACGGGTGCCGAGACGGCACCCTCCTCAAGCACAAGCTCTTACGCTCCGAGCCGGACACCATGGCCGCGCTCATGGTGACGGCGGACAAGTACGCCAACACCGACTCCGCCATGAAGATCCAGGTGGCGCTGGATGAAGCTGGCAAGGCAAAATCGGTTCTCCCTCCGAAGCCGGCCGGAGAAAGCAGTCGACAACAGCATCACCAGAACAACAAGCGCAAGGCCGACCAGCCGGCACCGCATCGCGACAACCGGCTTGTCGCGGCCGCCGAGCCCACGGCGGACCCGGCGGCGAAGCGCCGGCAAATCGGCAAGACGGCATGGCAACCCGCCATGAGCTTCGAGCAGATGCTCGACGCCCCCTGCAAGCACCACAACGGCGCAAGACCCTCCATGCACATGCTTCGGCAGTGCGCCATCACCAAGCGCATCATGAGGGGCGACGTCCTGCCCCCTCCGGCTCTGGCTCCAGACGTGGGACAGCCGCCTCCGCCTCCACCGCCGCCTCCAGCTGGCGGCGCGATGTGCGACGACGCCTTCCCGGACCAGAACGCGTCCTACGTCGTCTTCACCAGCCACGACGACAACAAGCGCAATGAGCGCCTCCTTCGGCAGGAGGTGAACACGATGACCAAGCCGGAGTTCATGCATTGGTCGGATCGCCCGATCAACATCCTCTACCACGACACGATGACCAAGCTCGGCCTCAAGGCCGAGGACCTGGAGCCGACCCGAACGATCTTCCACGGCATCGTGCCCGGCCTCTCCTGCTCCCCCATTGGCCGGGTCCGGCTAGACATCCTGTTCGGTGACAGCATCCACTTCCGGCGCGAACCGATCTAGTTCGAGGTGGTGGACCTGTCCAGCGCGTATCACTCATTGCTGGGCCGACCCGCGCTCACCAAGGTCATGGCGGTTCCCCACTACGCGTACCTGAAGATGAATATGTCGGGTCCCAAGGGCCTCATCACCATCACCGGCGATTACCGCAAGTCCCTGGAGTGCGCCCGAGACGGCGCCAAGTTGGCCGAATCGCTGGTCATTGCCGAGGAGCGGCGCCAGCTCGACCGGATCGTCGCCCTGGTAGGCGAGGCCTCCGCCGCGTCGATCCCGACCTCGGACCCGGCCGAGGAGGACGCCTTCAAGCCCTCCAAGGAGATCAAGGAAGTGATGCTCAACCCAGAAGACCCTAGCTGCAGCAAGTACGTTGTCGTAGGCGCCCGCCTCGACAGCAAATAGGAAGGCGAGCTCGTCGACTTCCTCCGTGAGAATCGGGATATCTTCGCAAGGACCCCCAAGGACATGTCAGGTATCCCGAGGAAGTACGCCAAGCACAAACTTCACGTTCGCAAGGACGCCAAGCCTGTCCGTCAACCCCTATGATGATTTTCCGAAGAAAAGAGAAGAACCATTAGTGAAGAGGTCGCCAAGCTTTTGGCGGCCGGCTTCATAATGGAAGTGTTTCACCCCGACTGGCTGGCCAATCCAGTCCTCGTCCTGAAGAAGAACATGACCTGGCGCATGTGTATCGACTACACCAGCCTCAACAAGGCCTATCCCAAGGATCCATTCGCCCTCCCGCAGATCGACCAAGTCATCGACTCGACCGCCGGGTGTGAGCTCCTGTCCTTCCTAGACGCTTACTCCGGCTACCACCAGATCAAGCTAGACCCGGTCGACGCCCTGAAGACATCCTTCATCACACCCTTTGGGGCGTATTGCTACATCACCATGTCGTTCGGCTTGAAGAATGCCGGCGCCACCTTCCAGCGCTGCATGCAGAAATGCCTGCCGCCACAACTCGGCCCCAATATCCACGTATACGTGGACGACATCCTGGTAAAGACCAAGCAGCACCTCACTCTCCTCGACGATTTGAAGGAAACATTCGCCAACCTCCACGAATACAAGGTCAAGCTTAACCCGAAAAAATGCATCTTCAGCGTCCTGGCTGGAAAGCTACTCGGCTTCCTCGTCTCGAAACGCGACATTGAGGCAAACCCGGAGAAGATCAAGGCCATCGAGCGCATGCGCAAGCCGGCTCGACTGCGCGATGTCTAGAAGTTCACCGGATGCTTGGCCTCAGTCAGCCGGTTTCTAAGCCGGCTGGGCGAGAGGGCGCTTCCCCTGTGCCAGCTGATGAAGAAGACGAGCCCATTCGAATGGAACGACAAGGCAGACGAGGCTTTCCAAGACCTCAAGTGCATGCTCTCCACCGCACAAGTCCTGGCCGCGCCGACGACAAGGAGCCGCTATTGCTCTACATAGCCGCGACCTCGCGGGCGGTCAGCACGGTGCTGGTGGTCGAGCGACCAGAGAAGGGCAAGATCCAAGACGTCCAGCGCCCAGTCTACTACCTGAGCGAGGTGCTCTCCATCTCCAAGCAGAACTACCCGCACTACCAGAAGATGTGTTACGGCATGTACTTCACCACCAAGAAGCTAAAGAAGTATTTCCAAGAGCACGTTATCACCGTGCTCAGCACGGCGCCTATCGGAGAAATCATCGGGTGCCAGGATGCGTCTGGCCGGGTTGCCAAGTGGGCAATCCAGCTAGCCGGCCACACCATCCTCTACGAGCCCCGCACCGCGATCAAGTCTCAAGCCCTGGCCGACTTCCTCGTCGACTGGACCGAGACCCAGTACTTGCCACCGCCTCCCGATTCGACGCATTGGCGCATGCACTTCGACGGGTCCAAGATGCGACTCGGCTTGGGGGCCGGCATCGTACTGTCATCCCCGAAGGGCGACCGGCTCCGCTACACGGTCCAGATCCACTTCGCCGCCTCCAACAACGTCGACGAGTACGAAGCCCTTGTGCACGGCCTTCGGCTTGCCAAGGAACTCGGCATCCGGCGCATCCTGTGCTACGATGACTTGGACCTGGTGGTGCAGCAGTGCTCCAGCGAATGGGATGCCCGCGATCCCAACATGGCAAGCTACCGCCTCCTCGTCCAGAAGCTGTCCGGATCCTTCGAGGGCTGCGAGTTCCTTCACGTCCCGCGTGTGGAGAACGAAGCAGCCGACATGCTCCCCAAGATCGCCTCGTCATGACAAGCCATCCCGTCCGGCGTCTCCCTCGAGCACCTGCGCAAGCCGTCCGTCAAGCCATCGCCGGACTCCGAGTCCATCCACGTTCCAGACGACCCGGCCGCACCTCAACCCGGCCCGAGGACTGCTGAACCCGGCCCAGGGGCTGCTCAGCTCGACCCGGCCACCATCGTCCCGGACCCGAGCGTCGCCATCCCTGACCCGGGGGCTGCTCAACCCAGCTCGGGGGCTGCCGACTCGGAACCCACCCTGGTGGCCGCCTTCGCCGTGGTTACGGCTCCATCTTGGGCCCTCCCAATATCGGAATTTTTGGAGAACGCGGTTTCCCCATGGACGAGACCGAAGCTCGGCAAGTGCAGCGTCGGGCGTCCGCCTACAGCATCATCAACAACGAGCTCGTCAAGCGCAGCTCCACTGGCGTGTTCCAGCGCTGCGTCGAGCAGGAACGGGGCATCGACATCCTCCGCGACATACATCAGGGCGAGTGCGGGCACCACGCCACATCACGATCCCTGGTGGCCAAGGCGTTCCGCCATGGTTTCTACTGGCCCACGACCCTTGAAGATGCCGAGTCGCTCGTCCTCAAGTGTGAGGGATGCCAGCGCTTCAGCAAACGCAGCCACCAGCCGACGTCAGCACTCTGCACCATACCGATCGCCTGGCCCTTTGCGGTTTGGGGAGTCGACATGGTGGGACCCTTCAAAACCGCTCGAGGCGGCATGACGCACTTGCTGGTGGCAGTGGACAAATTCACCAAGTGGATCGAGGCAAGACCAATCAAGAAATTGGACGGGCCAATAGCCGTCCGGTTCATCAAGGACATAGTGGTGCGCTACGGCATGCCAAACAGCATCATCACCGACAACGGCACCAACTTCGCCAAGGGCGCGCTCGAACAATACTGCTCCGTCTCTCGCATCCGCCTCGACCTGGCCTCCGTTGCGCATCCGCGGTCCAACGGGCAGGTCGAGCGGGCCAATGGACTCATCCTGTCCGGCGTCAAGCCGCGACTCGTCGAGCCACTCATCCGCTCACCCGGCAGCTGGCTTGACGAGTTGCCAGCCGTTCTCTGGAGTCTATACAGCACGCCGAATTGGTCGACCGGGTTCACCTTGTTCTTCCTCGTCTACGGAGCCGAACCCGTCATCCCGACCGACGTCGAGTTCGACTCGCCGCGCGTCGCGATGTACACTGAAGCCTAAGCCAGAGAAGCCTGCGAAGATGGCGTCGACCTGCTCGAAGAAGCACGCCTCCTGGCGCTCAGTCGCTCGGCCATTTACCAGCAAGGCCTGAGGCACTACCACAGCAAGAAGATCAAGCCCCTCGCGTTCTGCGAGGGCGACCTCGTCCTCCGCCTTGTCCAAGAGCAGGCAGGCCAGCACAAGCTGTCCCCTCCATGGGAGGGCCAATTCATCGTGAGCAAGGCCTTGCGCGACCGCAACGCCTACTACCTCATCAACGCACGCAAGTCAAGGAATCGCAAGAAGGACACCGCCGGCAAAGAAACGACCCGGCCATGGAACGCGGAACTCCTCCGCCCGTTTTACAGTTAGCTGCATGAGCGTATGTATCGTCGCCTTTTGTAAACGCATGAAACTATGGCGTCCCGAACGAGACTCGGGGGCTGCCTTTTGTCGACCAATTTATTGTGTCCCTATTTTCTTGCATCACTATACCACTGAACCCGGCCACCAGTCCGACTCGCTCGACCCAGGGGCTCGGGGCTGGTCGGCTCGGTCGCCACCCCGCCGCCTTAGTTGGTGATTCCTGATAAAGTTAGGATGCCGCGGCCCCCCACTTCGCCCTAAAGCCACAGATCCAGCTTTGGCTGTCGGCTGGCAAGCACAACGGGCCAAAGCTCCTTTACGCTTCATACACTAAGTCAAAGGTTGCCGGGTCGATCAACCTGGCCCACCATTCACCAAATGAATAGCCGCACGACCGGCTGCTCGCCAACCGGCTTCGCCGGATTGCCGCCAGCCGGCCTAGTGGGTGTTTCGCTCGCGCTCAATGTTTCAAGGGACCCAAGTCCTGCGCGCTCCTCTCAAAGAACCGAGCTCCTTGTCACGGACTGGAGCCTCGGCCGCCTGACTCCCGGGGGGAGGTTTGAGAAAGGAAAAGCGCATGAAATCAATCCAAAAAATGGAAGGCAAAAAAGCAAAAGCACCCACGACATCCACACAAGTATTTAAATAAAGGCCCATGGCCCGAGTTCATTACACCCTAAAACCCCCAGTGGGTGGGTGGACCTGCTATTTAACAAATTTTACAAAGTGTCTCAGGCATTTCCAGCGCCGCGTCGCGACGTCGACAGCTCTCCCCTGGCGGCCTCCGGGTCCAGTGTGGCGCCGGTGTCCTCCTCAGCACCCGCGTCACGGTAGACGCCCGTCTCCTCCGAGCTCCCCTCCGGATTGTGGAGGAGCAAGCCGTAGTCGTCGCCGTCCACGGCCCTGCCATCTTCCGTCCGCTCCGGATGGAACTCATCGTGGAAGGAGAACTCGGCGATGTAGCTGGCCCGGGAGGCGATCCGGCCGGCTTGCTGGCCCATCAACGCGTCCATCTGGAGGTCCGGATGCCAGGACAACATGAACCGGAGCGCCATCTCAGCACCGGCACGAGCGGCGGAGACGCGCCACTCGCCAAGCCGGTCCAGCCCACCTCCAACCAACGCGCTAGGTGCGAGAAGCTGCTCGGTTGGACGGAGTCCGGCCATAGGGCCGCTGTCATTGCGGTGCCGTCCTGGGACAGCCGCCCCAACTGCGTTCCTAGAATCTGCAGGCGGGCCTCAGTGGCGGCGATGATCTCTGGGAAGGTCCAGGCCACCCGCGGATCCGTCCCAGACCCAACGACGCCGGTCGGGTGGCGTTGATAGCGGACGGTTTCCTCTGCCAGCCACTGCGTCTCTGGGAAGGCCCCTGCTGCAAAGGAAGAAGCGAGTTAGAAGAAGAACAACAAGGAAGAAAGACCGGATCCCGACCCGGCAAATGACAAGAAAAAGCATTAACTGGAGGACTCTTCCAAGTGCTACGCCTCAAGCAACGTACCACGCCGTTCCCGTTTGATGGCGCGGTCGCGCTCCTTGAGCGCCTTCTCCAGATTGGCCGCCTTGGCAAGGGCCGCCTTCAGCTCGGCGTCCTTGTCTTTGGCTGCCTTCTCGGCCGCCTCGCGGCGACGAGCCTCGTCCTGACGGGCCTCCTCAGCCGTGGTGACCTGCCCCCGTAGGCGATCCACCTCGGCCTAGAGCTGACCCTTGTCGTCGGCCAGCTGGCCGAATTGCTAGTCCGCCTCCACCAGGGCCTGCTGCGCCTCCGCCACCTTGGCGGCTTCCGCCTTAAGGTGCTCCACCTCGGCCTTGAGGCGGCTCTTGTGACCTGCCAGCTGCTCATGCAGTCGGTTGGCCTCGTCGAGAGACCGCCGAGCCGCGGCCGCCTCCGCCCTCGCCTGCGCTGCCTTGACACCAAGACGGCCGGTGTCGGCAATGAGCCAGTCGTAGTGATGACCGGCCCAGAGCAGGCGAGTCCGCCAGGACAGCACCTCAGCTGCGAAAAAGAAGGACTCAACAAAAGAAAAAGCAAGACTTAAGATTTGGCCCAACTGTTACACAGTTGGCCCGAATCTCGGGGGCTACACCCAGTGGGTGCGCTAGCGCCCCCCCCCCCCCCCCACTAGAAAAGAGCACAAGAATAGATGTGGCGACACGGAGCTCCTCCTCCTTGGCGGCAAGCTGCTCCACGAGCTCCCGGTGCTTGCCCAGGAGACGATTGTAGGCGGCAACCCGGAAGGCGTCGAGATGCTGAAGAAAGCGGAAATCAAAACAAGGCTAACACTCTAAACATTCGACCCAACTACTACGTAGTTGGCCCGAATCTCGGGGGCTACACCCAATGGGTGCGCTGGCGCGCCCCCACAAAGAAGAAATTACAAAGAAGACTTACCAGCACGGCGCGCTCCAGGTCACGCGTCCGCTCCACCTCGGCTTGGGCGAAGGCCTCGGGCCGTTCCGTCCGGCCTCACAGGCGGCGACTGACGGCGTCCAGCGCCGCCTCCTCCTGGGTCTGAGGCCCGAAGACAGCTGCGCCCCCGCTCTACGCCGACTGCGGCATGGCAACTCGGCGCCCCCTGCTAGGGCACCAAGGTGTACTCCCTGCTGACCGCTCGCGACGCGGCCAACACCTCCTCCGACGCCCCTCCCAGCGCCGACGACGACCCAGACGTCGGGATGCCCTGCGTCGCCATCTCCAACCCGGACGCCGGGATACCCCGTGTCGCCATCTCCGGCCCAGCTGCCGGGGTGGCCTTCGGCGCCGCGGCCCGCAGCGTCTCCTCCAAAACCGGCAGCGCCTCCGACACCGTCGCCCGCAGCGTCTCCTCCAGAATGGAGCCGCCTCCACCACCATCGGTCCCCGCTCGCTCGACCACGTCGGCCCGCGGCGGGATGTCATCCGCCACCTCCACGACGGCCCGGTCAGGGATCACCACCTCAGCCCGGCCTCCATGGCCGCGCTCCCTCACCGACGACGGCTCAAAGACCGTCGCCGCCACCACCATGCCCGCCGGTATCTCGTGCCAGGCCGGCTCCGCGCCGGCTCGCGCCCATGCTGCCGCCGCGTCGGTCCAAGCCCGGACCGACGACGCCTTCAGCTCCGCCTCAGTCCGGTTCCTGTCCCGCTAGGCCACGGCTTCGGCGTCATTTGGATCCAGGCCGAGGTCCGAGTCGGCCCGTCCCTCCACCTCGGCCTGGTCGGCGAGGTCGGACCGGCTCCTGCGGAACTCGACCACTTCGGTGGCTGCGGCTTCTGCCGCCGCCCTCGCCAACGCGATTGGCGACCTGAAGAAGAAGACAGAATAAGCGGAAAAGAAACAAGACTAGCTCAAGAAAGGATGAGCGCAAACGAGAGATGAAGCTTACCCCGCCAAGACCGGGACCGGGGTTGGCCCCCCGTGCCCGCCACTGCGCTTCCTCTTGGCCGGCCTCCCGGCCCCGGCCGGGTCCGCCGTGTGTTTCGGGGCCTTGGGTCACGGTGCGACGCTGTCTTTCCCATGCGGGCGGCTCAGTGCTGCCCCATGCGAGGACCCAGCTCCGCCCGCGTCGCCGCCTCCCCCGCCCAACACCGGTACACCAACAACTGGCGTCATCACCGACCGTTTCGCGCCGCGGTCAGCAACTCAAGACACATGAAGAAAAACATGAGACTTACCCGCGCGACACCTAGCGCCAGCGTCGGACTCAGCCTCCTCCTCCCCGCCACGAGCCGCGGGCTCCTCTGGCGGCACCGGCGCCACCTGCGATGAGGCCCAGGCATAAGGATGCCGAATCACGTTTAGAAGTACCACCCGCGTCGCGTCAGGACAGACGAGAAGGTGCACGGCAGCAAAGTAAGAAGACCAGACACTCACATGCGGCGCCGGGTTCGACCGGCTGTACGGCGCCTTGCTGAACTGCTAGTCCTCCCCAAGGTTGGCCTTGGAGATGTCATTCACGCCGCACGCAATCTGCGCCACGGACAGCCGTGTCGACCCCATGCGGTTGGGGTCTTGAAGGCCGACCATCTCGCCGATGAGGCAGGAGCGCCCTGAAGCGGAAGGGCCCGACACTTGATGAACGCGGCGAGGAGGTCGGTGCCGGTGAGCCCATCCTGCGTGCTCATCACCGTCACCCGCTCGCAGATATTGACAATCTCCTGCGACGGGCGCCTGGGCTAGTAGCCCCAGTTCATCTTCGCCCGAGGCGGTGCGATGGCAAAGGCCGGAAGGTTGATGCGATCCGTGCCAAGGTTGAGGACGTAGAAGAAGGAGTTCTGCCACTTCTTGGCAGAATCCTCTAGCGGGATCTTGGGGAAATCCGCCCCCGACCGCTTCAAGATGACGGCGGCGCCGCAGTCGGCGAACTCCCCGGCCGACGGGCCCTGCTTCTTCAAGGAGAAGAAGCGCGCCCAGAGGTCGATCGAAGGCTTGACCCCCAGGTACCCCTCGCAGAGGGTGATGAAGCCGGAGAGCTGGACGATGGCGCCGGCGCCAAGATGATGCGGCTGGAGCCCGAAGAACTCCAAGAACGCACGGAAGAAGGTGCTCACCGGCAGCCCGAATCCGCGCTCGAAGTGCGTGAGGAAGACCACGCGCTCCTGCCCCTCGGGCCGAGGCCTCTGCTCGCCCCGCGGCAGGCGGACGTTGACGTCCGTCTCTCGCGGCAGGTGCCGCGTTGCCCGGAGTTGGGTGATGTCCTCGGAGGTGACGTTCGAGCCCATCCAGGAGCCCGATGGCGGCGACATGGTCAAAGGAAGAAGAAGAAGAAGAAGGAAGATGGACGGCGAAGGAGTTCTGCTCAGAGCAGCGGGCGCCACAGTGCGTCGGTTGCAAGGAGCGGAGCGAGAGAAAAGGGACAGGAGGGCGCGAGCGAGAATAATGTCCGCCGCCCCCTGCCCCCCAATTTATAACCCTCGGTTAGAACATGGGGAGGTGGGATCGTCTGCACGCACCCGTTCCACTACCCCACAATAAGTGCGCACGTACACACACAATAACTGCCCGGGGAAGAGCAACCGGCCCCCGGACGCTGCAATAAATCCACGCGCTTGGGCCGAGGGTGCGCGGCGGTGGGCCCCAGCCCGCCGCCCGGTCCCATCACACGCGTGGCCAGTCAGGCCCCTCCGATTTTCGGGCACCACGTGGCGCCTGCGCGAAGCCTTAGGGATTGCCCCAAGATTTGGCGGACTTCTCGGTCCCCGCCACGGCCGGGAGGCCATGATCCGGTTTTTGAGAAAACCGGCACACAGTGGGTTGCCGGACCCGGCGCTCGCAGAATCCACCTTGCTTAAGGGGGAAACTGCGAAGGCCCACTCATCCGAAGACGGCGGACCTTCACAGCTTCGGGGACTACTGTCGGGGGGATGGACCCCGGGCAGGCAACGGAATCCGGATCCTCTTCAAAAACAACGGGGTTGGCACTGCCCCTCAATATTGGCACGCGCTTGGCCGGGTCGCTCGACCTGGCCAAGCCCCGCAAGCTGGCCAGAATAGCCGACCCGGCAAGACACGTCGACTCGGCCCCAACAACTAGCGCAAGACAGCCGAACCCGGCACGACCAAAGCCTCCTCAACAAGCCAGTGCCACCCGTGCCATGCTACGCAATCCAGCCGCGGGTCAACTCCCGTCCCATCCAGGCCGTATGATGGGGACAAGACTTCAATCAATGATGAACGAGGCAACAGTGCCCCGCCCATGCCTCTGGTCAGCGGGTACGTAGCAACAGTGCTCCTCACCTACCCGCTGATCAGGGCCGGCGTGGCTACAGTGCCCCCGCCTTCGCCGCTGACAACATCAAGCGGCAACTTGACGGAGAGCACTGTACGCGACTCGACTCGGCCACGCCCTGACGGTCGACAAGACGGTGCACAGTCCCCCTAGGCATGCGGGGCCCGCACCTAGGGGAACCCCGCGAACCACAAGCCCTCAGCGGGACCCAGCCCGGGACCCCAGACACCGACAATATGGACCCACCAACTTGTAACATTACCACTGTACCCTTGGGGGTTGACCTATAAAACCCCCAGGAGCCCTCATGCATACGGGCGAACTCATTCCATCACACACACCTAGTTAGCAACACCCAAGGAGAGGGAACTGCCTAAGCCTTGGCCAGCTTCCTTCCTCCTCCATATAGCTCTAGGAGCAACATTGTACTATCAATCATACAACTACACTCGGCAGGACTAGGGGTATTATCTCTTCGGAGAGCCCCGAACCTGGGTATGTCCGGCGTCCCGCGCTCGCTCATGCCAACCTCGCCTCTAGAGTCCACCAGCGCCCTCGAGCCTCCTCCTCTCTTTAGCCATCCCTTGGCATCTGTCGTGCGCCCACCACGACATCCCTCATAGTAATTTTCAGTAGCATCATGAGTGGATTCAACAATATAACCGGCACCTAAACCATTCTTTTCATGATCTACAAGCATAGCAAATTTACCACTCTCCACATAAGCAAGATTCTTCTCATTCGAAATAGTGGGAGTATCATAAGAAACTTGAATACTATAAATTGTTTCCACATTAAAAGAGTAAGGTTCAGAAAAAGGGTAATCATAATCATAACAAGTTTTAATATAATCATCACTACTTTTTATAGCATACGTTTCATCACAATAATCATCATAAGTAGCAACTTTGTTCTCATCATAATCAATTGAAACCTCTTGCAAGACAGTGGAATCTTTACTAAATAAAGTCATGACCTCTCCAAATCCACTTTCATAATTGTCAAAATAAGATTCAACATCCTCCAAAATAGTAGGATCATTACTTCCTAAACTTGACACTCTTCCAAACCCACTTTCATCAATATAATCATCATAAGTAGGAGGCATGCTATCATCATAATAAATTTGCATATCAAAACTTGGGAGACTCCAAATATCATCTTCATTAATCGTAGCATCCCCAAGCTTGGGACAAACATTAGTTGTAGCAAATATATTTTCAAACTTGTCATTCTCATCAAACATAGCATCCCCAAGCTTGGGCCTTTTCATATCATAAGCATAATCACTCTCATCATTAATAGTATGGATAGCACCGATAGTATAGCAATTATCATCATCACAATGAGTAGTAGGAGCAACATCATTTGGGAGAGATACCTTTCTACCTTTACTTCTCCGTCTTTTCTTTTTCTTCTTCACATCATGTGTGGGTTCAATCCTCTTTTTGGAGCTCTTTATTAATGAGATTGGTTGAATAGAAGACTCCTCCTCATTACCTGATTCATCATAAGAAATAATAGGAGAATATTGGGAAGTCTCTTCCCTTTCGTTAGTATTATCTTCATCTTCTATTTGTTTTCTTTTCTTTATGTAATTGGCAATATAGGGATTTTCAATGCAATTCACCGCATAATACATATAAATTTCTTCTAGATCAATATCGAGGAATTTCTTGAGGTTATATACTAGAATAAGCTTAGTTTGACGTTTGATTTCTTCATAACCCAAAAGCAAACTAAGTTCATTATGATGTGCAAGGGAAATCAAGTCATCACAATTTTCGGACATGATTCGATCATCAAACAATTTGCATTTGATATTTAAATGACCATGTTCATTGCAAAGTTCACATGTATGGCTAAGATATTTTAAATTTTCATCACTAACATTTAGCCTTTCTTGCAACCATTTAGTTTCCAAATAATTATGCCTCTTGCAAAATCTATTTTTCCCTATTTGGTATGTAATTGCAAACTCTATGCACTCCACAAAAATCGACATGCTTATAATAGATATTTTCATCATAACTAGTGCAATCATCATTAGTACTATGGATATTCAAAGAGTTCATACTAATAACATTGCAATCATGCTCATCATTCAAAGATTTAGTGCCAAACATTTTATAGACTTCTTCTAGCATTTGAGCACAATTTTTCCTTTCCATCATTCTCACGAAAGTTATTAAAAAGACGAAGCATATGAGGCAAACTCAATTCCATTTTTTTGTAGTTTTCTTTTATAAACTAAACTAGTGCTAAATCAAGAAACAAAAAGATTCAGTTGCAAGATCTAAAGATATACCTTCAAGCGCTAACCTCCCCGGCAACGGCGCCAGTAAAGAGCTTGATGTCTACTACACAACCTTCTTCTTGTAGAAATTGTTGGGCCTCCAAGTGCAGAGGTTTGTAGGACAGTAGAAAATTTCCCTCAAGTGGATGACCTAAGGTTTATCAATCCGTGGGAGTCGTAGGATGAAGATGGTCTCTCTCAAGCAACCCTGCAACCAAATAACAAAGAGTCTCTTGTGTCCCCAACACACCCAATACAATGGCAAATTGTATAGGTGCACTAGTTCGGCGAAGAGATGGTGATACAAGTGCAATATGGATGGTAGATAAAGGTTTTTGTAATCTGAAAATATAAAAACAGCAAGGTAACTAATGATAAAAGTGAGCACAAACGGTATTGTAATGCATTGAAACAAGGCCTAGGGTTCATACTTTCACTAGTGCAAGTTCTCTCAACAATAATAACATAATTGGATCATATAACTATCCCTCAACATGCAACAAAGAGTCACTCCAAAGTCACTAATAGCGGAGAACAAACGAAGAGATTATGGTAGGGTACAAAACCACCTCAAAGTTATCCTTTCTGATCGATCTATTCAAGAGTCCATAGTAAAATAACATGAAGCTATTATTTCCGTTCGATCTATCATAGAGTTCGTACTAGAATAACACCTTAAGACACAAATCAACCAAAACCCTAATGTCACCTAGATACTCCAATGTCACCTCAAGTATCCGTGGGTATGATTATACGATATGCATCACACAATCTTAGATTCATCTATTCAACCAACACAAAGAACTTCAAAGAGTGCCCCAAAGTTTCTACCGAAGAGTAAAGACGAAAACATGTGCCAACCCCTATGCATAAGTTCACGAGGTCACAGAACTCGCAAGTTGATCACCAAAACATACATCAAGTGGATCACGTGATATCCCATTGTCACCACAGATAAGCACATGCAAGTAATACATCAAGTGTTCTCAAATCATTAAAGACTCAATCCGATAAGATAACTTCAAAGGGAAAACTCAATTCATCACAAGAGAGTAGAGGGGGAGAAACATCATAAGATCCAACTATAATAGCAAAGCTCGCGATACATCAAGATCGTACAACCTCAAGAACACGAGAGAGAGAGAGATCAAACACATAGCTACTGGTACATACCCTTAGCCTCGGGGGAGAACTACTCCCTCCTCATCATGGAGAGCGCCAGGATGATGAAGATGGCCACCGGAGAGGGATTCCCCCCTCCGGCTGGGTGCCGGAATGGGTCTAGATTGGTTTTCGGTGGCTATGGAGGCTTCTGGCGGCGGAACTCCCGGTCTATTCTGCTCTTGGAAGTTTTTAGGGTATATGGATATATATATAGGAGGAAGAAGTGCGTCGGTGGATCTCTGGGCTGTCCACGAGGCAGGGGGCGCGCCCCCACCCTCGTGGGCAGCCCGGGTATCTTCTGGTCCATCTCCGATACTTCGTGGGCTTCTTGTGGTCCAAAAATAAGTCCCGTGAAGTTTGAGGTCAATTGGACTCCGTTTGATTTCCTTTTCTGCGATACTCTAAAACAAGGAAAAAAACAGAAACTGGCACTGGGCTCTAGGTTAATAGGTTAGTCCCAAAAATCATATAAAAGTGCATAATAAAGCCCATAAACATCCAAAACAAATAATATAATAGCATGGAACAATAAAAAATTATAGATACGTTGGAGACGTATCGACCACTAGAGGGATGACAACATACATCTCGTCAAAATATCGAACGAATACCAAATTGACATGACTACTTATAGCAAGACTTCTCCCATCTCCTCAGGAACAAACGTAACTACTCACAAAGCATATTCATGTTCATAATCAGAGGGGTATTAATATGCATAATGAATCTGAACATATGATCTTCCACCAAGTAAACCAACTAGCATCAACTACAAGGAGTAATCAACACTACTATCAACCCACATGTACCAATCTGAGATTTGGATACAAAGATTGGATACAAGAGATGAACTAGGGTTTGAGATGAGATGGTGCTGGTGAAGATGTTGACGGAGATTGACCCCCTCCCGATGAGATGATCATTGGTGATGACGATGGTGATGATTTCCCCCTCCCGGAGGGAAGTTTCCCCGGCAGAACAGCTCCGCCGGAGCCCTAGATTGGTTCCGCCTCATGGAGAAGGAGTTTCGTCCCGTGAGCTTGCTTATGATTTTTTCCTCGATGAAAGACTCCATATAGCCAAAGATGGGCATCGGAGGGCCACCAGGGGGCCCACGAGGCAGGGAGGCCCGCCCAAGGGCGTAGGGCGCGCCCCCACCCTTGTGGACGCTGGGTCGCCCCCCTCTGGTACTTCTTTCGCCCAATATTTTTTATATATTCTGAAAATAATTCCCGTGGAGTTTCAGGACTTTTGGAGATGTGCAGCATATGCCTATAATATTGTCTCCTTTTCTAGCCCAGAATTCCAGCTGCCGGCATCCCCCCTCTTCATGTAAACCTTGTAAAATAAGAGAGAATAGGCATAAGTATTGTGACATAATGTGTAATAACAGCCCATAATGCAATAAATATTGATATAAAAGCATGATGCAAAATGGACGTATCAATCATCGGGCAAGTCAACCAAAGTCCATACTTTGTTCTCATACATGGACCCCATCTCAGATTTCATGGCCTCAAGCCATTTTGCGGAATCTGGGCTCATCATCACTTCCTCATAGTTCGTAGGTTCGTCATGGTCAAGTAAAATGACTTCCAGAATAGGATTACCGTACCACTCTGGTGCAGTTCTTACTCTGGTTGACCTACGAGGTTTGGTAGTAATTTGATCAGAAGTTTCATGATCATCATCATTAGCTTCCTTACTTACTGGTGCAGGAATCACTGGAACTGATTTCGGTGATGAACTACTTTCCAATAGGGGAGAAGGTACAATTACCTCGTCAAGTTCTACTTTCCTCCCACTCACTTCTTTCGAGAGAAACTCCTTCTCTAGAAAGGATCCATTCTTAGCAACAAATATCTTTCCTTTGGATCTATGATAAAAGGTGTACCCAACAGTCTGCTTTGGGTATCCTATGAAGACACAGTTCTCCGATTTGGGTTCGAGCTTATCAGGTTGAAGCTTTTTCACATAAGCACCGCAGCCCCAAACTTTAAGAAACGACAACTTGGGTTTCTTGCCAAACCACAATTCAGAAGGTGTCGTTTCGACGGATTTAGATGGTGCCCTATTTAACATGAATGCAGCTGTCTCTAAAGCATAACCCCAAAACAATAGCGGTAAATCAGTAAGAGACATCATAGATCGCACCATATCTAGTAAAGTACGATTATGACGTTCAGACACACCATTACGCTGTGGTGTTCCAGGTGGCGTGAGTTGCGAAACTATTCCGCATTGTTTCAAATGAAGTCCAAAGTCATAACTCAAATACTCACCTCCACGATCAGATCATAGAAACTTGATTTTCTTGTTACGATGGTTTTCCACTTCATTCTGAAATTCTTTGAACTTTTCAAATGTTTCAGACTTATGTTTCATCAAGTAGATATACCCATATCTGCTCAAATCATCTGTGAAGGTGAGAAAATAACGATATCCGCCGCGAGCTTCAATGTTCATTGGACCACGTACATCAGTATGTATGATTTCCAATAACTCCGTTGCTCGCTCCATTGTTCCGGAGAACGGAGTTTTAGTCATCTTGCCCATGAGGCATGGTTCGCAAGTACCAAGTGATTCCAGAAGTCCATCAGAATGGAGTTTCTTCATGCTCTTTACACCAATATGACCTAAACGGGAGTGCCACAAATAAGTTGCACTATCATTATCAACTCTGCATCTTTTGGCTTCAATACTATGAACATGTGTATCACTACTATCAAGATTTAGTAAAAATAGACCACGCATCAGGGGTGCATGACCATAAAATATATTACTTATATAAATAGAACAACCATTATTCTCTAATTTAAATGAATAACCGTCTTGCATCAAACAAGATCCAGATATAATGTTCATGCTCAATGCTGGCCCCAAATAACAATTTTTTTGAGAACTTGTACAGTGGGAGAGGCTCCCATGTGTTTGTATTACTCAAAAGGCAAGGTACACTGTACAGTACATATTTACAAGCTTCTCATCCACCACTTTGGGGGAGAGTGTAATCAGATCAAGTACTAGGTTAACTAATGGGGTGGAAGGTTGTTTAAAAAAGAGAGAATAAAATCTCTCAAGTCTACTCTAGTTCTATGTTGGAGGAGGGTGAAGTCTTGCTTGAACCTATCAAGCCAGTCATGGTATGTGTTGGGGAACGTAGTAATTTCAAAAAAATTCCTACGCACACGCAAGATCATGGTGATGCATAGCAACGAGAGGGGAGAGTGTTGTCTACGTACCCTTGTAGACCGAAGAGGAAGCGTTGACGCAACGTAGAGGAAGTAGTCGTACGTCTTCCCGGTCCAACCGATCCAAGCACCGTTACTCCGGCACCTCCGAGTTCTTGGCACACGTTCAGCTTGATGACGCTCCCTGGCTCCGATCCAGCAAAGCTTCGGGGAGGAGTTCCATCAGCACAACGGCATGGTCACGATCTTGATGTTCAACTGTCGCAGGGCTTCGCCTAAGCACCGCTACAATATGACCGATGTGTAATATCATGGAGGGGGGCACCGCACACGGCTAAGGAACGATCATGAGGATCAACTTGTGTGTTCTAGGGGTGCCCCCCGCCCCCGTATATAAAGGAGTGGAGGAGGGGAGGGCCGGCCCTCTCTATGGCGCGCCCTAGGGGAGTCCTACTCCCATCGGGAGTAGGATTCCCCCTTTTCCTAGTCCAACTAGGAGTCCTTCCAAGTATTAGGAGTAGGAGACAAGGAAAGGGAAGGGAGAAGGGAAAGAAGGAGGGGGCGCGGCCCCTACCCCTAGTCCAATTCAGACTAGGCCTTGGGGGGGGGGGGGCGCGGCCTGCCCTAGGCAGCCCCTCTCTCTTTCCCGTATGGCCCATAAGGCCCAATACTTCTCCCGGCGAATTCCCGTAACTCTCCGGTACTCCGAAAAATACCCGAATCACTCGGAACCTTTCCGAAGCCCGAATATAGTCGTCCAATATATCGATCTTTACGTCTCGATCATTTCGAGACTTCTCGTCATGTCCCCGATCTCATCCGGGACTCCGAACTCCTTCGGTACATCAAAACTCATAAACTCATAATATAACTGTCATCGAAACCTTAAGCGTGCGGACCCTACGGTTCGAGAACAATGTAGACATGACCGAGACACGTCTCCGGTCAATAACCAATAGCGGAACCTGGATGCTCATATTGGCTCATACATATTCTACGAAGATCTTTATCGGTCAGACCGCATAACAACATACGTTATTCCCTTTGTCATCGGTATGTTACTTGCCCGAGATTCGATCGTCGGTATCTCAATACCTAGTTCAATCTCGTTACCGGAAAGTCTCTTTACTCGTTCTGTAATACATCATCTCGCAACTAACTCATTAGTTGCAATGCTTGCAAGGCTTAAGTGATGTGCATTACCGAGAGGGCCCAGAGATACCTCTCCGACAATCGGAGTGACAAATCCTAATCTCGAAATACGCCAACCCAACATGTACCTTCGGAGACACCTGTAGAGCTCCTTTATAATCACCTGGTTACGTTGTGACGTTTGGTAGCACACAAAGTGTTCCTCCGGCAAACGGGGGTTGCATAATCTCATAGTCAGAGGAACATGTATAAGTCATGAAGAAAGCAATAGCAACATACTAAACGATCGGGTGCTAAGCTAATGAAATGGGTCATGTCAATCAGATCATTCAACTAATGATGTGATCCCGTTAATCAAATGACAACTCTTTGCCCATGTTTAGGAAACATAACCATCTTTGATTAATGAGCTAGTCAAGTAGAGGCATACTAGTGACACTCTGTTTGTCTATGTATTCACACATGTATTATGTTTCCGGTTAATACAATTCTAGCATGAATAATAAACATTTATCATGAAATAAGGAAATAAATAATAACTTTATTATTGCCGCTAGGGCATATTTCCTTCAGTCTCTCACTTACACTAGAGTCAATTCTAGTTCACATCGTCATGTGATTTAACAGCAATAGTTCACATCACCATGTGATTAACACCCATAGTTCACATCGCCAGGTGACCAACACCCAAAGGGTTTACTGGATTCAGTAATCTAGTTCACATCGCTATGTGATTAACACCCAAAGAGTACTAAGGTGTGATCATGTTTTGCTTGTGAGAGAATCTTAGTCAACGGGTCTTTCACATTCAGATCCGTTATGTATTTTGCAATTTTCTATGTCTACAATGCTCTGCACGGAGCTACTCTAGCTAATTGCTCCCACTTTCAATATGTATCCAGATTGAGACTTAGAATCATCTGGATCAATGTCAAAAACTTGCATCGACGTAACCCTTTACGATGAACCTTTTTTGTCACGTCCATAATCGAGAAACATATCCTTATTTTACTAAGGATAATTCTGACCGCTGTCCAGTGATCTACTCCTAGATCACTATTGTACTCCCTTGCCAAATCAGTGCAAGGTATACAATAGATCTGGTACACAGCATGACATACTTTATAGAACCTATGGCCAAGGCATAGGGAATGACTTTCATTCTCTTTCTATCTTCTGCCGTGGCCGGGCTTTGAGTCTTACTCAACTTCACACCTTATAATACAGGCAAGAACTCTTTCTTTGACTGCTCCATTTTGAACTACTTCGAAATCTTGTCAAGGTATGTACTCATTGAAAAAACTTATCAAGCGTCTTGATCTATCTCTATAGAGCTTGAAGCTCAATATGTAAGCAGCTTCACCGAAGTCTTTCTTTGAAAAACTCCTTTCAAACACTCCTGTATGCTTTACAGAATAATTCTACATTATTTCCGATCAACAATATGTCATTCACATATACTTATCAGAAATGTTGTAGTGCTCCCACTCACTTTCTTGTAAATACAGGCTTCACCGCAAGTCTGTATAAAACTATATGCTTTGATCAACTCATCAAAGCGTATATTCCAACTCCGAGATGCTTGCACCAGTCCACAGATGGATCGCTGGAGCTTGCACATTTTGTTAGCACCTTTCGGATTGACAAAACCTTCTGGTTGCATCATATACAACTCTTCTTTAATAAATCCATTAAGGAATACAGTTTTGTTTATCCATTTGCCAGATTTCATAAAATGCGGTAATTACTAACATGATTTGGATAGACTCAAGCATAGATACGAGTGAGAAACTCTCATCGTAGTCAACACCTTGAACTTATCGAAAACCTTTTGCGACAATTCTAGCTTTGTAGATAGTAACACTACTATCAGCGTCCATCTTCCTCTTGAAGATCCATTTATTCTCAATTGCTTGCCGATCATCGGGCAAGTCAACCAAAGTCCAAACTTTGTTCTCATACATGGATCATATCTCAGATTTCATGGCCTCAAACCATTTCGCGGAATCTGGGCTCATCATCGCTTCCTCATAGTTCGCAAGTTCATCATGGTCTAGTAACATGACTTCCAGAACAGGATTACCGTACCACTCTGGTGCAGATCTCACTCTGGTTTACCTACGAGATTCGGTAGCAACTTGATCTGAAGTTACATGATCATCATCATTAGCTTCCTCACTAATTGGTGTAGTAGTCACAAGAACAGATTTTTGTGATGAACTACTTTCCAATAAGGGAGAAGGTACAATTACCTTATCAAGTTTTCTACTTTCCTCCCACTCACTTCTTTCAAGAGAAACTCCTTCTCTGGAAAGGATCCATTCTTAGCAACGAATTTCTTGCCTTCGGATCTGTGATAGAAGGTGTACCCAACAGTTTCCTTTGGGTATCCTATGAAGACATATTTCTCCGATTTGGTTTTGAGCTTATCAGGATGAAACCTTTTCATATAAGCATCACAATCCCAAACTTTAAGAAACGACAACTTTGGTTTCTTGCCAAACCACAGTTCAGATTGTGTCGTCTCAACGGACTTAGATGGTGCCCTTTTAAACGTGAATGCAGCTGTCTTTAATGCATAACCCCAATACGATAGTGGTAAATCGGTAAGAAACATCATAGATTGTACTATATCCAATAAAGTACGGTTATGACGTTCGGACACACCATTATGCTTTGGTGTTCCAGGTGGCATGAGTTTGTGAAACTATTCCACATTGTTTTAATTGAAGACCAAACTCGTAACTCAAATATTCGTCTCTGCGATCAGATCGTAGAAACTTTATTTTCTTGTCACGATGATTTTCCACTTCACTCTGAAATACTTTGAACTTTTCAGACTTATGTTTCATCAAGTAGATATACTCATATCTGCATAAATCATCTATGAAGGTCAGAAAATAATGATACTTGTCGTGAGCTTTAATATTCATCGGACCATATACATCAGTATGTATGATTTCCAACAAATCTGTTGCTCGCTCCATTGTTCCGGAGAAAGGAGTCTTTAGTCACCTTGCCCATAAGGCATGGTTCGCAAGCACCAAGTGATTCATAATCAAGTGATTCCAAAATCCCATCAGCATGGAGTTTCTTCATGCGCTTTACACCAATATGACCTAAACAGCAGTGCCACAAATAAGTTGCACTATCATTATTAACTTTGCATCTTTTGGCTTCAATATTATGAATATGTGTAACACTACGATCGAGATCCAACGAACTATTTTCATTGGGTGTATGACCATCGAAGGTTTTATTCATGTAAACAGAACAATAATTATTCTCTGACTTTAATGAATAACCGTATTGCAATAAACATGATCAAATCATATTCATGCTCAACGCAAACACCAAATAACACTTATTTAGTGTCAGCACTAATCCCGAAAGTATAGGGAGTGTGCGATGATGATCATATCAATAGGAACTACTTCCAACACACATCGTCACCTCACCTTTTACTTGTTTCTGTTTATTCTGCAACTCCCGTTTTGAGTTACTACTCTTAGCAACTGAACCAGTATCAAATGCCGAGGGGTTGCTATAAACACTAGTAAAGTACACATCCATAACACGTATATCCAATATACCTTTGTTTAACTTGCCATCCTTCTTATCCGCCAAATACTTGGGGCAGTTCCACTTCCAGTGACTAGTCCCTTTGCAGTAGAAGCACTTAGTCTCAGGCTTAGGATCAGCCTTGGGCTTCTTCACTTGAGCAGCAACTTGCTTGCCGTTCTTATTGAAGTTCCCCTTCTTCCCTTTGCCCTTTTCTTGAAACTAGTGGTCTTGTCAACCATCAACACTTGATGTTTTTCTTGATTTCTACCTTCTTTGATTTCAGCATCATGAAGAGTTTGGGAGTTGTTTCTGTTATCCCTTGCATATTAAAGTTCATCACGAAGTTCTACTAACTTGGTGATGGTGACTAGAGAATTCTGTCAATCACTATCTTATCTGGAAGATTAACTCCCACTTGATTCAAGCGATTGTAGTACCCAGACAATCTGAGCACATGCTCACTAGTTAAGCGATTCTCCTCCATCTTTTAGCTATAGAACTTGTTGGAGACTTCATATCTCTCAACTCGGGTATTTGCTTGAAATATTAACTTCAACTCCTGGAACATCTTATATGGTCCATGACGTTCAAAACGTCTTTGAAGTCCTGATTCTACGCCATTAAGCATGGTACACTAAACTATCAAGTAGTCATCATATTGAGCTAGCCAAACGTTCATAACGTCTGCATCTGCTCCTGCAATAGGCCTGTCACCTAGCGGTGCATCAAGGACATAATTCTTCTGTGCAGCAATGAGGATAAGCCTCAGATTACGGATCCAATCCGCATCATTGCTACTAACATCTTTCAACACAATTTTCTCTAGGAACATATCAAAATAAACACAGGGAAGCAACAACGCGAGCTATTGATCTACAACATAATTTGCAAAATACTACCAGGACTAAGTTCATGATAAATTTAAGTTCAATTAATCATATTACTTAAGAACTCCCACTTAGATAGACATCCCTCTAATCCTCTAAGTGATCACGTGATCCAAATCAACTAAACCATGTCCGATCATCACGTGAGATGGAGCAATTTCATTGGTGAACATCACTATGTTGATCATATCTACTATATGATTCACGCTCGACCTTTCGGTCTCCGTGTTCCGAGGCCATATCTGTATATGCTTGGCTCGTCAAGTATAACCTGAGTATTCCGCATGTGCAACTGTTTTGCACCCGTTGTATTTGAACGTAGAGCCTATCACACCCAATCATCACGTGGTGTCTCAGCACGAAGAACTTTCGCAATGGTGCATACTCAAGGAGAACACTTCTTAATAATTTAGTGAGAGATCATCTTATAATGCTACCGTCAATCAAAGCAAGATAAGATGCATAAAAGATAAACATCACATGCAATCAATATAAGTGATATGATATGGCCATCATCATCTTGTGCTTGTGATCTCCATCTCCGAAGCACCGTCATGATCACCATCATCACCGGCGCGACACCTTGATCTCCATCGTAGCATCGTTGTCATCTCGCCAATCTTATGCTTCCACAACTATCGCTACCGCTTAGTGATAAAGTAAAGCATTACAGCGCGATTGCATTGCATACAATAAAGCGACAACCATATGGCTCCTGCCAGTTGCTGATAACTCGGTTACAAAACATGATCATCTCATACAATAAAATTTAGCATCATGTCTTGACCATATCACATCACAACATGCCCTGCAAAAACAAGTTAGACGTCCTCTACTTTGTTGTTGCAAGTTTTACGTGGCTGCTACGGGCTTAAGCAAGAACCAATCTTACCTATGCATCAAAACCACAACGATAGTTTGTCAAGTTGGTGTTGTTTTAACCTTCGCAAGGACCGGGCGTAGCCACACTCGGTTTAACTAAAGTTGGAGAAACTGACAGCCGCCAGCCACCTGTGTGCAAAGCACGGCGGTAGAAACAGTCTCGGGTAAGCGTACGTGTAATGTTGGTCCGGGTCGCTTCATCCAACAATACCGCCGAACCAAAGTATGACATGCTGGTAAGCAGTATGACTTATATCGCCCACAACTCACTTGTGTTCTACTTGTGCATATAACATCAAACCATAAAACCTAGGGTTGGATGCCACTGTTGGGGAACGTAGTAATTTCAAAAAATTTCCTACGCACACGCAAGATCATGGTGATGCATAGCAACGAGAGGGGAGAGTGTTGTCTACGTACCCTTGTAGACCGAAGCGGAAGCGTTGACGCAACGTAGAGGAAGTAGTCGTACGTCTTCCCGGTCCAACTGATCCAAGCACCGTTACTCCGGAACCTCCGAGTTCTTGGCACACGTTCAGCTTGATGACGCTCCCCTGGCTCCGATCCAGCAAAGCTTCGGGGAGGAGTTCCATCAGCACGACGGCGTGGTGACGATCTTGATGTTCAACTGTCGCAGGGCCTCGCCTAAGCACCGCTACAATATGACCGAGGTGTAATATCGTGGAGGGGGCACCGCACACGGCTAAGGAACGATCATGAGGATCAACTTGTGTGTTCTAGGGGTGCCCCCCGCCCCCGTATATAAAGGAGTGGAGGGGGGGAGGGCCGGTCCTCTCTATGGCACGCCCTAGGGGAGTCCTACTCCCATCGGGAGTAGGATTCCCCCTTTTCCTAGTCCAAGTAGGAGTCCTTCCAAGTATTAGGAGTAGGAGACAAGGAAAGGGAAGGGAGAAGGGAAAGAAGGAGGGGGCGCGGCCCCTCCCCCTAGTCCAATTCGGACTAGGCCTAGGGGGGGGGGCCTGCCCTAGGCAGCCCCTCTCTCTTTCCCGTATGGCCCATAAGGCCCAATACTTCTCCCGGCGAATTCCCGTCACTCTCCGGTACTCCGAAAAATACCCGAATCACTCGGAACCTTTCCGAAGTCCGAATATAGTCGTCCAATATATCGATCTTTACGTCTCGATCATTTCAAGACTCCTCGTCATGTCCCCGATCTCATCCGGGACTCCGAACTCCTTCGGTACATCAAAACTCATAAACTCATAATATAACTGTCATCGAAACCTTAAGCGTGCGGACCCTACGGTTCGAGAACAATGTAGACATGACCGAGACATGTCTCCGGTCAATAACCAATAGCGGAACCTGGATGCTCATATTGGCTCCTACATATTCTACGAAGATCTTTATCGGTCAGACCGCATAACAACATACGTTGTTCCCTTTGTCATCGGTATGTTACTTGCCTGAGATTTGATCATCGGTATCTCAATACCTAGTTCAATCTCGTTACCGGCAAGTCTCTTTACTCGTTCTGTAATACATCATCTCGCAACTAACTCATTAGTTGCAATGGTTGCAAGGCTTAAGTGATGTGCATTACCGAGAGGGCCCAGAGATACCTCTCCGACAATCGGAGTGACAAATCCTAATCTCGAAATACGCCAACCCAACATGTACCTTCGGAGACACCTGTAGAGCTCCTTTATAATCACCCAGTTACGTTGTGACGTTTGGTAGCACACAAAGTGTTCCTCCGGCAAACGGGAGTTGCATAATCTCATAGTCAGAGGAACATGTATAAGTCATGAAGAAAGCAATAGCAACATACTAAACAATCGGGTGCTAAGCTAATGAAATGGGTCATGTCAATCAGATCATTCAACTAATGATGTGATCCCGTTAATCAAATGACAACTCTTTGCCCATGGTTAGGAAACATAACCATCTTTGATTAATGAGCTAGTCAAGTAGAGGCATACTAGTGACACTCTGTTTGTCTATGTATTCACACATGTATTATGTTTCCGGTTAATACAATTCTAGCATGAATAATAAACATTTATCATGAAATAAGAAAATAAATAATAACTTTATTATTGCCTCTAGGGCATATTTCCTTCAGTATGTTGGAGGGATGCCTCTGAAGTGTTTGTTATTCCTCTCTTTCCATATGCTCCAAGCTGCTTGTAAGAAGATTCCATGAACAAGGGTTTGTTCCAATCGTTAGAGGCCTTACTTATCCAGTGCAGCCTGGAGCCAGATTCTTCCCATGTGATCCCTAATTTGGACCAGCAGTTTGTACTGAAGGGGCATTGGAAGATCATGTGTTCCACGTCCTCTTCAACTTGTTGGTTACATAGAAGGCATCTGAGATCGTCTCCAATGTTATAGTGCCTTCTCTTGAGCATGTTGCGAGTGTTTAGTCGATCAGAGAGCAGCAACCATCCAAATAACAATTATTTAGGTCTAAAACTAATCCTATAGGTAGATGTAGAGGTAGCGTGCCGATGACGATCACGTCTACTTTGGAACCATTTCCCACGCGCATCGTCACCTCGTCCTTAGCCAATCTTCGCTTAATCCGTAGCCCCTGTTTCGAGTTGCAAATGTTAGCAACTGAACCAGTATCAAATACCCAGGCACTACTGCGAGCATTAGTAAGGTACACATCAATAACATGTATATCAAATATACCTTTCACTTTGCCATCCTTCTTCTCCGCCAACTACTTGGGGCAGTTCCACTTTCAGTGATCAGTTCCTTTGCAGTAGAAGCACTCAGTCTCAGGCTTAGGTCCAGACTTGGGTTTCTTCAGTTGAGCAGCAACTGGCTTGCTGTTCTTCTTGAAGTTCCCCTTCATCCCTTTACCCTTTTTCTTGAAACTGGTGGTCTTGTTAACCATCAACACTTGATGCTCTTTCTTGATTTCTACCAAAGCAGCCTTTAGCATTGCGAAGAGCTCAGGAATCTTCTTATCCATCACTTGCATATTATAGTTCATCATGAAGCTCTTGGAGCTTGGTGATAGTGATTGAAGAACTCTGTCAATGACACTATCATCAGGAATATTAACTCCCAGTTGAGTCAAGTGGTTGTGGTATCCAGACATTCTGAGTATATTTTCACTGATAGAACTATTCTCTATTGGGGAACGTGACAAAAAACAAAAAAATTCGGTATAGCGAGCACGCCCAGGACCACTATGGAGACTGCATACAAGGTTTGATCTGTTCCGTACCGACTCGAAGCGCAGTGAAAGAAGAGTTAGTGGAGATTGTTGGTGCAGATCCCCGCAGCTACGATTTACAGCCTCCCAACCGCGAGGATGTACTCCGTCGCCGGACAGCCCTTCGGGAGGCGGTCGGACAGTCCCCTGGACGATGTCGCGGACAGCCCTTTGGGAGGACCCTCGAAACTCGAACGGAGACTCGGACAGCCCTTCGGGAGGACGCTCGAACAGCCCCTCGGGTAAAAGACCGAAACTACGACCTGTCTACAGGGTTGCACACATACGGTGTCAGCTATCCGGCAGGACTTCGCCGTCCAGAACTAGTTCCTGCCAGAACCCAGACAGCCTTATGGCTCTACGAAACTCTTTTCGTGGGAGGGAGAGAAGAAGCCAGATAATGCATGGCATGTGTATGAGAGCAAGGGATGAGGAGAATGGAAGCCCCTTCTCCTCCTTTTATAGGCCAAGGCAAGGGGTGGGGTGGTGGAGGAAATACCAAAACACCAATGCTACATGTCCCACATGAAGGGTGAAATGGTAACTCAAGTGGGGCACCAAGGGGACACCATGGAGGCACCCCCTTGGCCAACCACAACCTTGCCCCCTCCCATGGTGGGGCAACAAGCCACCAACATGCCTCCTAGAAACATGGGTGCTCCCTAGACAAAAAGCCACCAAACATGTAACCCGCGATTCGTGGGATCTTGTCCCCTCGTGCTGAGACAAGATGTTTTCCGCGAAACATTTTTTTGGAAAATTCCGGAAGGTCCCAGAACATTTCCGGCACCCTCTAAAATTATTTTGGGCATGATCCGAAACATTTCCGGTGTGGTGATTTTTATCAGCGAAAAGCAACAACGGCGGTTACGGCAGCTCCGGAACATTTTCGGTTTTTCTCTCCGAAAATTCCCAAAAGTTCCCAGACCAATTCTGGGGCCCTCTAAGAATTTCCAGGCGAGTGCCAAAACCATTTTCACCTAATAATATATTCTGAAACAACCTTTCAGTTTTACCGGAACTCTTTCGGTGTTCTCTCTCCGGAACTCTTCCGTTGTCTCTGAAACTTTTCTGGTGACATTCTCTCACACTCCATGTCTAGTATTCAGCAGATAGATGACCCTTAAGCGTGTGACCCTATAGGTTCAGTGAAGTATAGACATGACCTGGAACCCCTTCCGATCAATGATCAACATCGGAGCCGTGGACACCCATATTGACCCCTATACCCACACGAATGAAATATTCGAGTGAACCTCCAGTTGTTGTGAGCTATTCCTGTTGCTTCGTGATATGTCACAAATACCCGAGGTGAGATTTATTACATTCTCGTGGGCCAACACTTTGTCCAACATGCAAGTTACCTCGTTACCGGTTTTGTTCTCTTTTCTCGTTTCCGTGTTCTGGCATCCCAGTGATCAAATCACAAGGTGTCTGGCCAGACGATGATGTATATTGTTACACCGAGAGGGCCCGAGTATATCTCTCCATCATCGAAGGAGCAAATCCCAATCTTGAGCTATCTCGTTACTTGCCAGTGTTATTAACCATTATCACATGATGAAAGTATCTCATAGCATAACATCATATTGGGTCGATTCAACACATGTGTTCTACTAACAATTGTGCCCTCAAAATTGTCGGCATAGTCATGCCCATGATCAGGAAAATAGGATCATCATGCAATACTTGAGCCAGTCATAGAGGCTTGACTAGGAATACATTTTACCGTTTATTATCCCACACATGCACATGAGTTTCCCTCCAAGCCTCGTTTTATTTGCAGACTCGAGAATCGTTGCAGTTATAGCAAGGAACATAAACCTTCATTACAAACCAGGAGATACAAAATAATTGTTATTACTGCCTCTAGGGCATATTTCCTAAAGACTCCCACTTGCACTAGAGTCATAATCCAGATACATGGCTTCCCTAACACCAATGGCTATTCGGTGTTGCTCATGCTTTGCTCGTGGTAGAGGCTTCGTCATCGGGTCTGACACATTCAAATCCATATGAACCTTGCGTACTTTCACTAAACCCTCTTCGACATGATGTCGAATGAGTTTATATTTGCGTTGAATATGTCTTGTCTTATGGTGCAAACTTGGCTCCCTTGCCTAAGCCACGGCGCCACTATTATCACAATAGATCTCCACTGGGTCCATAGCACTTGGAACCACACCAAGATCTTCAAGAAATTGCTTGATCCATACCGCCTCCTTGGAGGCTTCTGAAGCGGCAACATACTCCGCCTCCATCGTAGAATCCACCACAGTCTTTTGTTTGGAACTTTTCCAATCAACTGCGCCGCCATTCAATATGAAAACATAGCCTGATTGAGATTTGAAGTCATCTGGGTCAGTCATGAAGCCTGCATCAATGTAACCACTTACAATGAGCTCTTCATCACCTTCGTACACAAGGAGTAAATCCTTGGTCCTTCTGAGGTACTTAAGAATACCCTTGACTGCGGCCCAGTGTTCCAACCCTGGATCACTTTGGTACCGGCTGCTAACACTTAGCGCATAGGAAACATCTGGTCTTGTACATAGCATGGCACACATAATAGAACCAACTGCCGAGGCATATGGAACATCATTCATTTGTACTCGCTCATCCAGAGTCCGAGGACTCTGATTCTTGCAAAGCACCGTGCCAGGTGACATGGAGAGTAGGCCTTTCTTGGAGTTCTCCATGTTGAACCTTTTCAACACCTTGTCAATGTACGTGCTTTGGCTAAGCGCTACCAGGAATTTTGATATATCTCTATAGATTCTGATGCCCAATACATATGCCGCTTTGCCTAAGTCTTTCATTGAAAACCTCTTTTTCAATGAGTCTTTTATTTCGCTAAGAAAATTCATGTCATTTCCAATCAAAAATATGTCATCCACATACAAGATTAGAAATGCTTTTGCGCTCCCACTAAACTTCTTGTAAACACAAGATTCTTCGTCATTCCTGACGAAGCCAAACTCTTTGACCACTTCATCAAAATGAATGTTCCAACTCCTTGATGCTTGCTTTAGACCATAAATGGCTTTCTGAAGTTTGCATACCTTTCCAGCATCCTCATGAATGACAAAACCTTCTGGCTGTATCATGTATACATTCTATTTGAGGTTTCCATTTAGGAAAGCCGTTTTGACATCCATCTGCCATATTTCATAGTCAAAATAAGCAGCAATTGCTAGCAATATCCGAACAGACCTAAGCATAGCTACGGGCGAGAAAGTCTCGTCGTAGTCCACTCCTGGAACTTGCGTGAACCCTTTCGCGACAAGTCTAGCTTTGTGGATAGTAATGTTACCATCCGCGTCCGTCTTTCTTTTGAAAATCCATTTACAACCAATCGGCTTAATATCTTCTAGAAGTTCTTCCAAGTTCCAAACTTGGTTTTCGTACATGGATTCCATTTCGGATCTCATGGCTTTGTGCCATTCTTTTGAGCTGGGCCCCGCCATCGCTTCCTTGTAGTGCGCAGGTTCATCGTCTTCAAGAATGAAGATTTCATTATGAAACCATTCAGGTGGCTGGATAGCCCTACCTGATCTGCGCGGTTCAGTTACAACATTGTCTCAAGTCTCCGCATCATATGCGACAGCTTCTGGCTCAGTTGTAGGGATAATTAGCGGAATTTCTTCCGTTTCTTTAGCCATATCAACGGTTGCCGAAGATTCACTAATCTCATTAAGTTGTACTATCCTCCCACTCACTTCTTCGGCGAGAAACTCTTTCTCGAGAAAGCGTCCAACTTTTGCGACAATTTTTTCCCTCAGACTGATTGTAGAAGGAATACCCAATGGTGTTTTTGGGATAACCTACAAAGTAACCTTTGTCTGCTCTGGGGTCGAGTTTGCTTGGTTGTAAACGTTTTACATAAGCTTCACAACCCCAAACCTTAAGATGCGACACATTGGGTTTCTTCCCATACCATAATTCAAATGGCATCGTCTCAACAGACTTAGACAGTGCTCTGTTTAATGTATAAGCGGTAGTTTCTAGTGCGTGACCCCTAAAAGATATCAGTAGATCTGTAAGAGACATCATGGAGCTTACCATGTCCAACAAGGTTCGATTATGTCGTTTGATGTCTACTACACAACCTTCTTCTTGTAGAAATTGTTGGGCCTCCAAGTGCAGAGGTTTGTAGGACAGTAGCAAATTTCCCTCAAGTGGATGACCTAAGGTTTATCAATCCGTAAGAGGCATAGGATGAAGATGGTCTCTCTCAAGCAACCCTGCAACCAAATAACAAAGAGTCTCTTGTGTCCCCAACACACCCAATACAATGGTAAATTGTATAGGTGCACTAGTTTGGCGAAGAGATGGTGATGCAAGTGCAATATGGATAGTAGATAAAGGTATTTGTAATATGAAAATATAAAAACAGCAAGGTAACTAATGATAAAAGTGAGCGTAAACGGTATTGCAATGCGTTGAAACAAGGCCTAGGGTTCATACTTTCACTAGTGCAAGTTCCCTCAACAATAATAACATAATTGGATCATATAACTATCCCTCAACATGCAACAAAGAGTCACTCCAAAGTCACTAATAGTGGAGAACAAACGAAGAGATTATGGTAGGGTACGGAACCACCTCAAAGTTATTCTTTCCAATCAGTCCGTTGGGCTATTCCTATAAGTGTCACAAACAGCCCTAGAGTTCGTACTAGAATAAAATCTTAAGACACAAATCAACCAAAACCCTAATGTCACCTAGATACTCCAATGTCACCTCAAGTATCCGTGGGTATGATTATACGATATGCATCACACAATCTCAGATTCATCTATTCAACCAACACAAAGTACTTCAAAGAGTGCCCCAAAGATTCTACTGGAGAGTCAAGATGAAAACATGTGCCAACCCCTATGCATAGATTCCCAAGGTCACGGAACCCGCAAGTTGATCACCAAAACATACATCAAGTAGATAAATAGAATACCCCATCATTACCACGGGTATCCCACGCAAGACATACATCAAGTGTTCTCAAATCCTTAAAGACTCAATCCGATAAGATAACTTCGAAGGGAAAACTTAATCCATTACAAGAGAGTAGCGGGGGAGAAACATCATAGGATCCAAATATAATATCAAAGCTCGCGATACATCAAGATCATATCACATCAAGAACACGAGAGAGAGAGAGAGAGAGATCAAACACATAGCTACTGGTACATACCCTCAGCCCCGAGGGAGAACTACTCCCTCCTCGTCATGGAGAGCACCGGGATGATGAAGAAGGCCATCGGTGAGGGGTTCCCCCTCCGGCAGGGTGCCAGAACGGGTCTAGATTGGTTTTCGGTGGCTACGGAGGCTTCTGGCAGCGAAACTCCCAATCTATTGTGCTCTCCGAAGTTTTTAGGGTATATGGGTATATATGGGAGGAAGAAGTACGTCGGTGGACCTCCGGGCTGTCCACGAGGCAGGGGGCGCGCCCCCTCCCTCGTGGGCAGCCCAGGACTCTCCTGGTCCAACTCCGATACCCCATGGGCTTCTTCTGGTCCAAAAATAAGTTCCGTGAATTTTCAGGTCAATTGGACTCCGTCTGATTTTCCTTTTCCGCGATACTCTAAAACATGGAAAAAACAAAAACTGGCACTGGGCTCTGGGTTAATAGGTTAGTCCCAAAAATAATATAAAAGTGTATAATAAAGCCCATAAAACATCCAAGGTTGATAATATAATAGCATGGAACAATCAAAATTTATAGATACGTTGGAGACATATCAGCATCCTCAAGCTTAATTCCTGCTCGTCCTCGAGTAGGTAAATGATAAAAACAGAATTTTTGATGTCGAATGCTACCTAACATATTTCTCTAAGTAATTCTATTCATTTTGGCATGAATGTTTAGATCCATAAGGTTCAAGCCAAAAGTTTAATATTGACATAAAAATAATAATACTTCAAGCATACTAACTAAGCAATCATGTCTTTTGAAAATAACATGGCCAAAGAAATTTCATCCCTACAAAATCATATAGTTTGGTCATGCTCCATTTTCATCACACAAGAATGCTCTCATCATGCACAACCCCGATGACAAGCCAAGCAATTGTTTCATACTTTAGTAATCTCAAACTTTTTTCAACTTTCACGCAATACATGAGAGTGAGCCATGGATATAGCACTATGGGTGGAATAGAATATAATGAGGGGGTTATGTGGAGAAGACAAAAAGGAGAAAGTCTCACATCAATGCGGCTAATCAATGGGCTAGGGAGATGCCCATCAATTGATGTCAATGCAAGGAGTAGGGATTGCCATGCAACAGATGCACTAGAGCTATAAATGTATGAAAGCTCAACAAAAGAAACTAAGTGGGTGTGCATCCAACTTGCTTGCTCACGAAGACCTAGGGCACTTGAGGAGGCCCATTGTTGGAATATACAAGCCAAGTTCTATAATGAAAATTTCCCACTAGTATATGAAAGTGACAAAACAAGAGACTCTCTATCATGAAGATCATGGTGCTACTTTGAAGCACAAGTGTGGGAAAAAGGATAGTAGCATTATCCTTTTATTTTTATTTTTTTATTTGGCCTTTTTTTGCCTTTCTTTTTTTATTTGGCCTTTCTTTTTTTATTTGGCCTTTTTTTGGGATAATGCTCTATTAATGATGATCATCACACTTCTATTTATTTACAACTCAAAGATTACAACTCGATACTAGAACAAAGTACGACTCTATATGAATGCCTCGGCGGTATACCGGGATAGCAATGAATCAAGAGTGACATGTATGAAAAATTATGAACGGTGGCTTTGCCACAAATACGATGTCAACTACATGATTATGCAAAGCAATATGACAATGATGATGCGTGTCATAATAAACGGAACGGTGGAAAGTTGCATGGCAATATATCTCGGAATGGCTATGGAAATGCCATAATAGGTAGGTATGGTGTCTGTTTCGAGGAAGATATAAGGAGGTTTATGTGTGAAAGAGCGTATCATATCACGGGGTTTGGATGCGCCGGCGAAGTTTGCACCAACTCTCAATGTGAGAAAGGGCAATGCACGGTACCGAAGAGGCTAGCAATGATGGAAGGGTAAGAGTGTGTATAATCCATGGACTCGACATTAGTCATAAAGAACTCACATACTTATTGCAAAAATCTACAAGTCATCAAAAACCAAGTATTACGCGCATGCTCCTAGGGGATAGATTGGTAGGAAAATATCATCGCTCGTCCCCGACCGCCACTCATAAGGAAGACAATCAAATAACACCTCATGTTTCAAATTTGTTACACAACGTTTACCATACGTGCATGCTACGGGACTTGCAAACTTCAACACAAGTATTCCTAAAATTCACAACTACCCAACTAGAACAACTTTGATATCACTATCTCCATATCTCAAAACAATCATCAAGTACCAAACTTCTCTTAGTATTCAATGCACTTATATGAAAGTTTTTATTATATCCCTCTTGGATGCCCATCATATTAGGACTAAATTCATAACCAAAGCAAATTACCATGCTGTTTAGGACTATCAAAATAATATAAGTGAAGCATGAGAGTTCATCTATTTCTATAAAATAAAACCACCACCGTGCTCTAAAAGGATATAAGTGAAGCACTAGAGCAATGACAAACTACTCCGAAAGATATAAGTGAAGATCAATGAGTAGTTGAATAATTATGCAACTATGTGAAGACTCTCTAACATTTAAGAATTTCAGATCTTGGTATTTTATTCAAACATCAAGCAAAACTAAATAAAATAAAATGACGCTCCAAGCAAAACACATATCATGTGGTAAATAATAATATAGCTCCAGGTAAAGTTACCGATGAACGAAGACGAAAGAGGGGATGCCTTCCGGGGCATCCCCAAGCTTAGGCTTTTGGTTGTCCTTGAATATTACCTTGGGGTGCCTTGGGCATCCCCAACCTTAGGCTCGTGCCACTCCTTATTCCATAGTCCATCGAATCTTTACCCAAACTTGAAAACTTCACAACACAAAACTTAACAGAAAACTCGTAAGCTCCGTTAGTATAAGAAAATAAATCACCACTTAGGTACTGTTGTGAACTCATTCTAAATTCATATTGGTGTAATATATACTGTATTCCAACTTATCTATGGTTCATACCCTCCGATACTACTCATAGATTCATCAAAATAAGCAAACAACACATAGAAAACAGAATCTGTCAAAAACAGAACAGTCTGTAGTAATCTGGATCAAACGTATACTTCTGTAACTCATAAAATTCTCAAATATATTGGTGGACCTGAGGAATTTATCTATTAATCATCTGCAAAAATAATTAACTAAATATCACTCTCCAATAAAACATGGCAGCAAATCTCCTGGGCGCTAAAGTTTCTGTTTTTTACAGCATGATCGCAAAGACTTCACCCAAGTCTTCCCAAAGGTTCTACTTGGCACAAACACTAATTAAAACATAAAACCACGTCTAAAAAGAGTCTAGATGAATTAATTATTACTAAACAGGAGCAAAAAGTAAAGAACAAGAATAGGATTGGGTTGCCTCCCAACAAGCGCTATCGTTTAACGCCCCTAGCTAGGCATGATGATTTCAATGATGCTCACATAAAGGATAAGAATTGAAACATAAATAGAGCATCATGAAGAATATGACTAGCACATTTAAGTCTAACCCACTTCCTATGCATAGGTATTTTGTGAGCAAACAAATTATGGGAACAAGAATCAACTTGCCTAGGAAGGCGAAGCAAGCAAAACTTCAAAATTTTAAGCACATAGAGAGGAAACTTGATATTATTGCAATTCCTACAAGCATATGTTCCTCCCTCATAATGATTTTCAGTAGAATCATGAATAAATTCAACAATATAACCAGAACCTAAGGTATTCTTTTCATGATCTACAAGCATAGAAAATTTACTACTCTCCACATAAGAAAAATTCTTCTCATTCGGAATAGTGGGAGTACCATAAGAGACTTGAATACTATAAATTGTTTCCACATTCAAAGAGTAATGTTCAGAAAAGGGGTAATCATAATCATGACAAGTTTTATAAATATAATCACTACTTTTTATAGCATAAGTATCATCACAATAATCATCATAGGTAGGAGGCATGCTATCATCATTATAAATTTGCATATCAAAACTTGGGAGACTAAAAATATCATCTTCATTAGAAGTAGCATCCCCAAGCTTGGGACAAACATTAATTGCAGCAAATATATTCTCAAAAACATCATCTTCATCAAAAATAGCATCCCCAAGCTTGGGCCTTTTCATATCATAAGCATAATCACTCTCATCATTAATTGTATGGATAGCACAAATAGTATAGCAATTATCATATTCTTCCAAGCAAGTGCCAAAAAGATTTTCAAGATCATAAGAAGTATCATTATCTTCCACAATTATATTTTCATGAGGCACAATAGTAATAGGAGCAGCATTATTTGGGGGAGATATGTTTTACCTCTCTTCCTTTTTCTTTTCTTCTTCTTCACCACATCATGTGTCGGTTCAATCCTCCTTTTGGAGCTCCTTATTAATGAGACTGGTTGAATAGGAGGCTCCTCCTTGTTACCTGATTCATCATAAGAAATAATAGGAGGGTATTGGGAAGTCTCTTCCCTTTCATTAGTATTCTCTTCATCTTCTATTTGTTTTCTTTTCTTTATGTAGTTGGCAATATAAGGATTTTCAATACAATTCACCGCACGATACATATAAATTTCCTCTAGATCAAAGCCAAGAAGTTTATCATGGGCAAATACTGGAAAATAGTTAGTTATACGTTTCATTTCTTCGCAACCCGTAAGCAAACTAAGTTCATTATGATGTGCAAGAGAAATCAAGTCATCACGATTTTTGGAAACAATTAGATCATGAGACAATTTGCATCGGATGGTTAAATTACCACGTTCATTGCAAAGCTCACAAGTATGGCCAAGAAAATTTAAATTTTCAGCACAAACATCTAGCCTTTCTTGCAACAATTTAGTTTCTAAGTACTTATGCCTCTTGCAAAATTTATCTTCCCTAATTGGTGTGTACTTGCAAACCCAATGCACTCCACAAAAATTGACATGTTTATAGGAGACATTTGTTGGGGTTCGTTGCAGAAATTAAAAAAAATTCTACGCATCACCAAGATCAATCTATGGAGTAACTAGCAACAAGAGAGAAGGGAGTGCATCTTCATACCCTTGAACATCACAAGTCGGAAGCGTTGCAAGAACGCAGTTGGAGGAGTCGTACACGTAGCGATTCAGATCGCGGCCGAATCCGATCTAAGCACTGAACAACGGTGCCTCCGCATTCAACATACGTGCAGCCCGGTGACGTCTCCCGTGCCTTGATCTAGCAAGGAGGAGGGAGAGGTTGAGGAAGAAGGCCCCAACAGCAGCACGACGGCGTGGTGGTGATGGAGTGGCAGTTCTCCGGCAGGGCTTCGCCAAGCTCACGCGGAGGAGGAGAGGTGTTGGGGAGGGGAGGGGCTGCGCCTTGGATGTGGTGCTGCAGCCCTCCCCTCACCCCTCTATTTATAGGGAGAAGGGGGAAGGGGTTCGGCCCCTCTAGATGGGATCTAGAGGGGGTGCGGCGGCCAAGGGGGAGGGGGCTTGCCCCCCAAGCCAAGGGGGGCGCCCCGTTTAGGGTTTCCCCCCAACCCTAGGCGCATGGGCCCAAGGGGGGGATGCGCCCAGCCCTCCAAGGACTGGTTCCCTTTCCTCTACAGCCCATGAGGTCCTCCGAGAGAGGTGGCCCCTCCCGGTGGACCGCCGGAACCCCTCCGGTGGCCCTGGTATAATACCGATATGCCCCCGAACCTTTCCGGTGACCGTATGACAACTTCCCATATATAAATCTTCACCTTCGGACCATTCCGGAACTCCTCGTGACGTTCGGGATCTCATATGGGACTCCGAACAACATTCAGTAATCACATACAAGTCTTCCTAATAACCCTAGCATCATCGAACCTTAAGCGTGTAGACCCTACGGGTTCGGGAACCATGTAGACATGACCGAGACAACTCTCCGGCCAATAACCAACAGCGGGATCTGGATACCCATGTTGGCTCCCACATGTTCCACGATGATCTCATTGGATGAACCACGATGTCGAGGATTCAAGCAATCCCGTATACAATTCCCTTTGTCAATCGGTACGTCACTTGCCCGAGATTCGATCGTCGGTATCCCAATACCTCATTCAATCTCGTTACCAGCAAGTCACTTTACTCGTTCCGTAACACATCATCCCATGACCAACCCTTAGTCACATTGAGCTCATTACGATGATGTCTTACCGAGTGGGCCCAGAGATACCTCTCCATTCATACGGAGTGACAAATCCCAGTCTCGATTCGTGCCAACCCAACAGACACTTTCGGAGATACCCGTAGTGCACCTTTATAGTCACCCAATTATGTTGTGACATTTGGCACACCCAAAGTATTCCTACAGTATCCGGGAGTTGCACAATCTCATGGTCTAAGGAAAAGATACTTGACATTAGAAAAGCTTTAGCAGACGAACTACACGATCTTGCGGTATGCTTAGGATTGGGTCTTGTCCATCACATCATTCTCCTAATGATGTGATCCCATTATCAATGACATCCAATGTCCATGGTCAGGAAACCGTAACCATCTATTGATCAATGAGCTAGTTAACTAGAGGCTCACTAGGGACATGTTGTGGTCTATGTATTCACACATGTATTACGATTTCCGGATAACACAATTATAGCATGAATAATAGACAATTATCATGAACAAGGAAATATAATAATAACCATTTTATTATTGCCTCTAGGGCATATTTCCAACAGTCTCCCACTTGCACTAGAGTCAATAATCTAGTTACATTGTGATGAATCGAACACCCATAGAGTTCTGGTGTTGATCATGTTTTGCTTGAGGAAGAGGTTTAGTCAACGGATCTGCGATATTCAAGTCTGTATGCACTTTACAAATATCTATGTCTCCATTTTGAACATTTTCATGAATGGAGTTGAAGCGACACATAATATCCCTGGTCTTCCTGTGAAACCTGGGCTCCTTGGCAAGGGCAATAGCTCCAGTGTTGTCATAGAAGAGAGTCATCGGGCCCGACGCATTGGGAATAACACCTAGGTCGGTAATGAACTCCTTCATCCAGATTGCTTCTTGTGCTGCCTCCGAGGCTGCCATGTACTCCGCTTCACATGTAGATCCCGCCACGATGCTTTGCTTGCAACTACACCAGCTGACTGCCCCACCATTCCAAATATACATGTATCCGGTTTGTGACCTGGAGTCATCCAGATCTGTGTCGAAGCTAGCATCGACGTAACCCTTTACGACGAGCTCTTTGTCACCTCCATAAACGAGAAACATATCCTTAGTCCTTTTCAGGTACTTCATGATATTCTTGACTGCTGTCCAGTGTTCCATGCCGGGATTACTTTGGTACCTTCCTACCAAACTCACGGCAAGGTTTACATCCGGTCTGGTACACAGCATGGCATACATAATAGACCCTATGGCCGAGGCATAGGGGACGACACTCATCTTTTCTCTATCTTTTGCCGTGGTCGGGCATTGAACCGTGCTCAATCTAATACCTTGCAATACAGGCAAGAACCCCTTCTTGGACTGATCCATATTGAACTTCTTCAATATCTTGTCAAGGTACGTACTTTGTAAAAGACCAATGAGGCGTCTCGATCTATCTCTATAGATCTTGATGCCTATTATATAAGCAGCTTCTCCAAGGTCCTTCATTGAAAAACACTTGTTCAAGTAGGCCTTTATGCTTTCCAAGAATTCTATATCATTTCCCATCAATAGTATGTCATCCATATATAATATGAGAAATGCTACAGAGCTCCCACTCACTTTCTTGTAAACACGGGCTTCTCCATAAGTCTGCGTAAACCAAAACACTTTGATCATCTCATCAAATCAAATGTTTCAACTCCGAGAGGCTTGCACCAGCCCATAGATTGAGCATTGGAGCTTGCACACCTTGTCAGCATTCGTAGGATCGACAAAACCTTCCGGCTGCATCATATACAATTCTTCCTTAAGGAAACCATTAAGGAATGCCGTTTTGACGTCCATTTGCCATATCTCATAATCATAGAATGCGGCAATTGCTAACATGATTCAGACAGACTTCAGCTTCGCTACAGGTGAGAAAGTCTCATCGTAGTCAACCCCTTGAACTTGTTGATAACCCTTAGCGACAAGCCGAGCCTTATAGATGGTCACATTACCATCCGCGTGTGTCTTCTTCTTAAAGATCCATTTAATTTCTATGGCTCGCCGATCATCGGGCAAGTCAGTCAAAGTCCATACTTTGTTTTCATACATGGATCCTATCTCGGATTTCATGGCTTCCAGCCATTTGCCGGAATCTGGGCGCGCCATCGCTTCTTCATAGTTCGAAGGTTCACCATTGTCTAACAACATGATTTCCAGGACAGGGTTGTTGTACCACTCTGGTGCGGAATGTGTCCTTGTGGACCTATGAAGTTCAGTAGCAACTTGATCTGAAGTTTCATGATCATCATCATCAACTTCCTCTCTAGTCGGTGCAGGCACCTCAGGAACATTTTCTTGAGCTGCGCTACTCTCCGGTTCAAGAGGCAATACTTCATCAAGTTCTACTTTCCTCCCACTTACTTCTTTTGAGAGAAACTCTTTCTCTGGCAACAAAGATCTTGCCTTCGGATCTGAGGTAGAAGGTATACCCAATAGTTTCTTTAGGGTATCCTATGAATACGCATTTTTCCGATTTGGGTTCGAGCTTTTCAGGTTGAAGTTTCTTGACATAAGCATCACATCCCCAAACTTTCAGAAACGACAGCTTAGGTTTCTTACCAAACCACAATTCATACGGTGTCGTCTCAACGGATTTTGATGGAGCCCTATTTAAAGTGAATGCGGCAGTCTCTATAGCATAACCCCAAAATGACAGCGGTAGATCAGTAAGAGACATCATAGATCGCACCATATCCAATAGAGCGCGATTACGACGTTCGGACACACCATTACGCTGAGGTGTTCCAGGCGGCGTGAGTTGTGAAACAATTCCGCATTTCCTTAAGTGCGTGCCAAATTTGTGACTCAAATATTCTCCCCCAAGATCTGATCATAAGAACTTGATTTTCCTGTCACGTTGATTCTCAACCTCACTCTGAAATTCCTTGAACTTTTCAAAGGTCTCAGACTTGTGTTTCATTAAGTAGACATACCCATATCTACTCAAGTCACCAGTGAGGGTGAGAACATAACGATAGCCACCGCGAGCCTCAACACTCATTGGACCGCACACATCAGTATGTATGATTTCCAATAAGTTGGTTGCTCACTCCATTGTTCCGGAGAACGGAGTCTTGGTCATTTTTGCCCATGAGGCATGGTTCGCATGTGTCAAATGATTCATAATCAAGAGACTCCAAAAGTCCATCTGCATGTAGTTTCTTCATGCATTTGACACCAATGTGACCAAGGCGGCAGTGCCACAAGTATGTGGGACTATCATTATCAACCTTACATCTTTTGGCATTCACACTATGAATATGTGTAACATCACGTTCGAGATTAAATAAGAATAAACCATTGGCCAGCGGGGCATGACCATAAAACATGTCTCTCATATAAATAGAACAACCATTATTCTCAGATTTAAATGAGTAGCCATCTCGTATTAAACAAGATCCAGATACAATGTTCATGCTCAAAGCTGGTACTAAATAACAATTATTAAGGTTTAAAACTAATCCCGTAGGTAAATGTAGAGGTAGCGTGCCGACGGCGATCACATCGACCTTGGAACCATTCCCGACGCGCATCGTCACCTCGTCCTTCGTCAGTCTCCGTTTATTCCGCAGTTCCTGTTTTGAGTTACAAATATGAGCAACTGCACCGGTATCAAATACCCAGGAGCTACTACGAGCGCTGGTTATGTACACATCAATAACATGTATATCACATATACCTTTGGCATTGCCGGCCTTCTTATCCGCTAAGTACTTGGGGCAGTTCCGCTTCTAGTGACCGTTTCCCTTGCAATAAAAGCACTCAGTCTCAGGCTTGGGTCCATTCTTTGGCTTCTTCCCGGCAGCTTGCTTACCGGGCGCGGCAACTCCCTTGCCGTCCTTCTTGAAGTTCTTTTTACCCTTGCCTTTCTTGAACTTAGTGGTTTTATTCACCATCAACACTTGATGTTCCTTTTTGATTTCCACCTCCGCTGATTTCAGCATTGAATATACCTCAAGAATGGTCTTTTCCATCCCCTGCATATTGAAGTTCATCACAAAGCTCTTGTAGCTAGGTGGGAGCGACTGAAGGATTCTGTCAACGACCGCATCATCCGGGAGATTAACTCCTAGCTGAGACAAGCGGTTGTGCAACCCAGACATTTTGAGTATGTGCTCGCTGACGGAACTATTCTCCTCTATCTTACAACTGTAGAACTTGTCGGAGACTTCATATCTCTCGACCCGGGCATGAGCTTGGAAAACCATTTTCAGCTCTTGGAACATCTCATATGCTCCGTGTTGCTCAAAACGCTTTTGGAGCCCCGGTTCTAAGCTGTAAAGCATGCCGCACTGAACCAGGGAGTAATCATCACTACGCATCTGCCAAGCGTTCATAATCTCTTGTTCTGCTAGGAAAACAGGTGCTTCACCTAGCGGTGCATCAAGGACATATGCTTTCTTGGCATCTATGAGGATAATCCTCAGGTTACGGACCCAGTCCGTGTAGTTACTGCCATCGTCTTTCAGCTTGGTTTTCTCTAGGAACGCGTTGAAGTTGAGGGCAACATTAGCGTAGGCCATTTGATCTACAAGACCTAGTGTAAAGATTTTAGACTAAGTTCATGATAATTAAGTTCATCTAATCAAATTATTCAATGAAATCCCACTCAGATAGACATCCCTCTAGTCATCTAAGTGAAACATGATCCGAGTTAACTAGGCCGTGTCCGATCATCACGTGAGACGGACTAGTCAACATCGGTGAACATCTTCATGTTGATCGTATCTTCTATACGACTCATGTTCGATCTTACGGTCTTCTGTGTTCCGAGGCCATGTCTGTACATGCTAGGCTCGTGAAGTTAACCTAAGTGTATTGCGTGTGTAAATTTGGCTTACACCCGTTGTATGTGAACGTTAGAACCTATCACACCCGATCATCACGTGGTGCTTCGGAACAACGGACCTTAGCAACGATGCACAGTTAGGGGGAACACCATTCTTGATATTTTAATGAGGGATCATCTTATTTATGCTACCGTCGTTCTAAGTAAATAAGATGTAAAACATGATAAACATCACATGCAATCAAATAGTGACATGATATGGACAATATCATTTTGCTCCTTTTGATCTCCATCTTCGGGGCACCATGATCATCATTGTCACCGGCATGACACCATGACCTCCATCATCATGATCTCCATCATCGTGTCTTCATGAAGTTGTCTCGCCAACTATTACTTCTACTGCTATGGCTAATGGTTAGTGATAAAGTAAAGTAATTACATGACGTTTATGTTGACACGCAAGTCATAAATAAATTAAGACAACTCCTATGGCTCCTGCCGGCTGTCATACTCATCGACATGCAAGTCGTGATTCATATTACAAGAACATGATCAATCTCATACATCACATATATCGTTCATCACATCCTTTTCGCCATATCACATCACACGACATATGCTGCAAAAACAAGTTAGACGTCCTCTAATTGTTGTTGCAAGTTTTTACGTGGCTACTATAGGTTTCTAGCAAGAACGTTTCTTACCTACGCCAAAACCACAACGTGATATGCCAATTTCTATTTAGCCTTCATAAGGACCCTTTTCATCGAATCTGATCCGACTAAAGTGGGAGAGACAGACACCCGCTAGCCACCTTATGCAACTAGTGCATGTCAGTCGGTGGAACCAGTCTCACGTAAGCATACGTGTAAGGTCGGTCCGGGCCGCTTCATCCCACGATGCCGTCGAATCAAGATAAGACTAGTAATGGCAAGTAAATCGACAAAATCGATGCCCACAACAACTTGTGTTCTACTCGTGCATAGAAACTACGCATAGACCTAGCTCATGATGCCACTGTTGGGGATCGTTGCAGAAATTAAAAAAAATTCTACACATCACCAAGATCAATCTATGGAGTAACTAGCAACGAGAGAGAAGGGACTGCATCTTCATACCCTTGAAGATCGCGAGTCGGAAGCGTTGCAAGAACGCGGTTGGAGGAGTCGTACACGTAGCGATTTAGATCGCGGCCAAATCTGATCTAAGCACCGAACAACTGTGCCTCCGCGTTCAACTGACGTGCAGCCCGGTGACGTCTCCCACGCCTTGATCCAGGAAGGAGGAGGGAGAGGTTGAGGAAGAAGGCTCCAACAGCAGCACGACGGCGTGGTGGTGATGGAGTGGCAGTTCTCCGGCAGGGCTTCGCCAAGCTCACGCGGAGGAGGAGAGGTGTTGGGGACGGGGGGCTGCGCCTTGGATGTGGTGCTGCAACCCTCCCCTCACCCCTCTATTTATAGGGAGAAGGGGGAAGGGGGCGGCCCCTCTAGATGGGATCTAGAGGGGGGTGGCGGCCAAGGGGAAGGGGGCTTGCCCCCCAAGCCAAGGGGGGCGCCCCCTTTAGGGTTTCCCCCCAACCTAGGCGCATGGGCCCAAGGGGGGATGCGCCCAGCCCTCCAAGGACTGGTTCCCTTTCCTCTACAGCCCATGAGGCCCTCCGAGAGAGGTGGCCCCTCCCGGTGGACCCCCGGAACCCCTCCGGTGGCCCCGGTATAATACCGATATGCCCCCCGAACCTTTCCAGTGACCATATGACAACTTCCCATATATAAATCTTCATCTCCGGACCATTCCGGAACTCCTCGTGACGTCCGGGATCTCATCCGGGACTCCTAACAACATTCGGTAATCACATAAAAGTCTTCCTAATAACCCTAGCGTCATCGAACCTTAAGTGTGTAGACCCTACGGGTTCGGGAACCATGTAGACATGACCGAGACAACTCTCCGGCCAATAACCAACAGCGGGATCTGGATACCCATGTTGGCTCCCACTTGTTCCACGATGATCTCATCGAATGAACCATGATGTCGAGGATTCAAGAAATCCCGTATACAATTCCCTTTGTCAATCGGTACGTCACTTGCCCGAGATTCGATCGTCAGTATCCCAATACCTCGTTCAATCTCGTTACCGGCAAGTCACTTTACCCTTAGTCACATTGAGCTCATTACGATGATGTCTTACCGAGTGGGCCCAGAGATACCTCTCCGTTCATACGGAGTGACAAATCCCAGTCTTGATTCGTGCCAACCAAACAGACACTTTCGGAGATACCCGCAGTGCACCTTTATAGTTACCCAGTTACGTTGTGACATTTGGCACACCCAAAGTATTCCTACAGTATCCGGGAATTGCACAATCTCATGGTCTAAGAAAAGATACTTGACATTAGAAAAGCTTTAGCAGACAAACTACACGATCTTGTGCTATGCTTAGGATTGGTGATAACCCACAAGTATAGGGGATCGCAACAGCTTTCGAGGGTAGAGTATTCAACCCAAATTTATTGATTCGACACAAGGGGGGCCAAAGAATATTCTCAAGTATTAGCGGCTGAGTTGTGAATTCAACCACACCTGGAAACTTAGTATCTGCACCAAAGTGTTTAGTAGCAAAGTAATATGATAGTGGTGGTAGCGGCAACAAAAGTAAAGAGATCAAAAGTAATGTTTTTGGTATTTTGTAGTGATTGTAAAAGTAGCAGCGGGAAAGTAAATAAGCGAGAACTAGTATATGGAAAACTCGTAGGCACCGGATCAGTGATGGATAATTATGCTGGATGCGGTTCATCATGTAACAGTCATAACATAGGGTGACACAGAACTAGCTCCAATTCATCAATGTAATGTAGGCATGTATTCCGTATATAGTCATACGTGCTTATGGAAAAGAACTTGCATGGCATCTTTTGTCCTACCCTCCCGTGGCAATGGGGTCCTATTGGAAACTAAGGGATATTAGGGCCTCCTTTTAATAGAGAACCGGAACAAAGCATTAGCACATAGTAAATACATGAACTCCTCAAACTAAGGTCATCACCGAGAGTGGTCCCGATTATTGTCACTTTGGGGTTGCCGGATCATAACACATAGTAGGTGACTTGTAACGCCCTCGATGCGGCTATATCTCCTATGTGTCGAAGCACGACTTAGAGGCATAACTGTCGTGGTAACGATTCCGACAGTAAGAGAGGGGTAGGATAACGGAGCATGATCTATCGAGATGCATATGGGTGACACGGTAGTTTTAGCGAGTTCGGGCCTCTCACGGTGGAGATAACAACCCTACGTCTCGTGCTCCGGAGAGGCTTTGTTTTATCTTAGTATGTATCCGGAGATTACAATGAGAGGGGAACGGATCCATGTAGTCCTGAGACTAATGGTGAGGAAAAGAGAGATGAAAGAAGAGAGCCCTCCCAGTCTAATGGTGGGGGGTGGCTTATATAGAGTGCGCCACCCCCTCACCCCTTATGTTACACGGTGGAGCGTCAATGCCATAATGCCTGCCCACTACAAAACCGTCATGCTGACTATTGGTCTTTGCATATCCGAGTGAGTTACATGGTCGAGTGGAATGAGCTCGTCGAGTGAAGTGCCGTGCTCCGAGTGGTTGTCGCCGTCCGAGTGACTTTCAAGTTGCGGTACATCTAGGCGGCGATCTAGCCCAGGGGCCCAGTACAAAGTATACGGTGTCCATGGGTAGGGCCTTTAGGTCAGGCCTGTTACCCTACCCCTAATACATGTCCTCGTCATTAGCCCCCGAATCGGTCGAGGTTGAGCGGGTTGAGTCGAGGTGAATTCCCAGATGAGTCGAGTGCTGCGGAGGCCCTTATGAACTCCCTCTGGTCACCCGGCGATCTTATCTCCGCATGTTGCCTTGACGGATTCCAGACTGTATGGTGTCCGAGTGAAATGAGCTCAAACGGGTCCGTGGAGGAGCGTTAAACTCACCTTATAGCAAAAAAAAATTTGGAGTGATTTGGAGCTGTTCCTGCATTGAGTAACTGATTACTCAGAATTTCCTCACGCCTGGAACGTGTCTTTTTTTGTTGTTTGGTCGTCACTCGGACCGGGCGGACCGTTCCGAGTGGATACCATTCCAGTGGGGGCACGCTGAGTGCACCCACTAGGTGTAGTCCCAGAGACTGCCGTCGACTGCGGGCAGTCGGCGGGAGTCTTAGAGCCTGTCTTTTTTGTTGTTGTGTTCATCACTCGGACTGGTCACGCCGTACCGAGTGGAGATTACTCCAGTGGGGGCACGCTGAGTGCACCCACTGGGTGTAGTCCCCGAGACCACCGTCGACTGCGGGCAGTCGGCGGGGGTCTGAGAGAACTAAAACTCTTCTTAGATGGTAGTGATCGAACTTGTTCTTCTCTGACTCGAAGGTCGAGTAATTCTAGAGCTGGTTTTGCATCGAGCAAAATGTTTCTTTCTGAGTTCTCTTCCAGTGGGGGCACGCTGAGTGCACCCACTGGGTGTAGTCCCCGATCCTCTGTCGGACTAGATGAGTCGGGCAGAGGGTTTAAGTCTCTTGGTAAACCTCCACGCAGTCGACACGGTAAATATCTTTTAGTCTGAAATTGAGTCAATCGGATGCATCTTCAGGTGCTTGACATGGTAAATAAGCTCAGCCTGGAGCTGAGTCAGTCAGAATGATCATCGTGCACTCGGCACGGAATAAATTCAGCCTGGAACTCGGTCAAGCAGGTGAATCTTCGTGCTCTCGGCACGGTGAATGAATTCGGCTTTGAAACTACCGACTATAGAAAAAAGCTGGACACTCCAGGGAGTAATCTTTCCATTAGTACTTCTACCGTTAGATTTTGCATGAAAGGGGGATTTGTAAGAGTACATTGTATCCACAGAGGAGCTTCATTTTCACCCTCTTCCATGAAAGGGGTATTTGTCCGAGTGGACGTGCTTCCTGACTGATCGAGGTATGTTGAATGCAAGGAAAGACTTAGTGGCACTTGTATGTCTCCCGGAGGAGATAGACTAGTGGTCTGACATGGACGTGCCATGAAACCCGAGTGGCGAGGCTAGTGTGTAGGCTAACTCTCCGGGGAGAGGCCACTCATTATCCCGGGGGAACACTAGCACGTGCCATCTCTGAGTCCAAGTTTGTGAAACTGACGCCTTGGAACCTAGGATACGGCCAAGTTATCCGTAGAGGAGCGTTGTTTTCACCCTTTTGCAGTCTTGAAGATGACTTTAGGTAATGATTTGGGCGATCGTCCGAGTGGACAGTACTGCCCTTATAGATTTTCGGCAGACCGGGCAAGTGTGGTCAGAAAGATATTCCTGATGTGATCGATGGGTTAATTGAATGGGCGTAACCCTTGAGGGTGGCATGGCCGACGGCTGTGCGTAGCCCCCGAGTGATGCTCGAAAGAGGCAAGCTTGCTACAGAATGTTATATGAGGTTTGATCATATGAGTAACTTAGCCATTCCCGTGTTGGGGGTGTAGAGGTAAAGACATGTCCAACTGATGGTGACGCGTGAGGTGGTTAAGGGGCGATGATGTGTACAACCGAGTGACGACGCGCGGGGCGGTCGAGTGGTGAAGACATGCAGATCCAAGTGGCGACGCGCGGGGCGGCCGAGTGGTGAAGACGTGCATAACCAAGTGGCAACGCGCGGGATGGCCGAGTGGTGAAGACGTGCAGATCCGAGTGGCGACGCGCGGGGCGGCCGAGTGGTGAAGACGTACATAACCAAGTGGCAACGCTCGGGGTGGCCGAGTGGTGAAGACGTGCACAACCAAGTGGCAATGCGTGGGGTGGTCGAGTGGTGAAGACATGCACAACCGAGTGGAAACACGCGGGGCAGCCGAGTGGCAAAGGCATGTACAACCGAGAGGTGACGCGCGGAGCAGCCAAGTGGTGAAGACGTGCACAACCGAGTGGCGATGTGCGGGACAGCCGAGTGAGGATGCATGAGGTGGCCGAGTGAAGGATTACGTGTCCAGCCAACGAGTGACGCGCGGGGCGGTCGTGTGGTGAAGGCATGCACAACCGAGAGGCGACGCGCGGAGCGACCAAGCGGTGAAGACGTGCGCAACCGAGTGGTGACGTGCAGGACGGCCGAGTGAAGATACGTGAGGTGGCCGAGTGAAGGACTACGTGTCCAGCCAAGTGGATGAAATTGTCTTCGAAGGAGTTAGCCAGATGCTTTCGAAGTTAATGTAGCGACGAGGATGATGTAGTGTGGTTGTGACGCAACAAGACCGGCGTGACAACTGAGTCTGAGTAGGAATGAAGATGGCGCGCAGAGCGTCTGGGTGATTATAAAACTTGTCAAAGTGGTGGGTCGAATGCACTTGTTGAAGTGAAGGATCTAACTGGTGATGAAGCACTCAACCACTTAGGAGAGTGTCATTCCAAAAGAGTTGCAGCCCCCAAGTGCGGCGTAGCTCCCGAGCGTACTACAGGCTTCAACAACGGACATGTCAGAATACGGGAAATATAGTGTTGAATGGATAATTTGCAATCCATCGAGTCGGACTCGGGTAAGGATGAGGAGAAATTTCCGAGTGATGCTCGAAAGAGGCAAACTCGCAAAAGAGTGAAATGTGCAATTTAATTATAAAAGGGACTTATCAGTCTCATGCCTGGCGAGGTCTATGTCATTGATATGATGAAGAGGATTCCTCTGAGGGGTTGGCCGAATGTGTTTGAAGCCAACAGGTGACAAGGTCGGTGTTGTGATGCGCTAGGACCGGTATGGTGACCGAGTCCGAGCAGCGATAAAGTTGGCGCATAGGGCCGTAGAGTGATCACATAACTTGTATAAAAATGGCACAAGCCAACGAAATAATTTCTCGAGGAAATTTGACGTGTGCTGAAATGATTTGTGTTTATAACACCCATAGACACCCGCTGGGAGTGCAAGGGACTTGCTGGTTAACCGCAAGAGTCTAAAAGAGCGAAGGATCCATTCGAACTTGTCGAAGCGACGGATCCGACTGAACTCATTGGAATACTGGCTCAAATAAAGTGGAAGTGTAGTGTTTCGACTAAGTTGCAGCCCCGGAGGACCGATGCAAACTCGATATGAAGAACGACACATGGTGTTCGTGAATGATGTATGCGAAAAAATGGAAGCTGGACTCGTGAGTCACATTACCAGTACTAAGCAAGTATGTGAAAATAAACAGCCGACGTATAGGTACACTCGATGGCGTGGCCTCCGAGTGGACGTGATGTGTGAATTACGGGATACTCGGGAAGACGGAAATAACAGAATGTAAAATGACTTAGCTGTCTGAAGGTGCGCGAGTGGCCGAGTGGTGATGAGGCGACCAACCGAGCGGCGACGCGCGGGGCGGCCGAGTGGTGACGAGGCGATGGTGATAGTCGACATTCGTCTTGGTGTCCTTGCAGATAGGGATGGAGCGCACATTGTACTTGTGATGCAGCTCCTTGAATTAGAGGTTTGCTCTTGTCTCAGTCGGATTTTGGCTACTTAGGCGAGTCCTTGGACTGCAGCTAAGCCTCCGAGTGGGAGGCTTGTTCTCCACTTGGTAGGATTTCAAACACTTAGGCGAGTACTGGACTACAGCTAAGCCCCCGAGTGGGAGGTTTTCTCTCCACTCGGTAGGATTTTTTTTCAAACTTAGGCGAGTACTGGACTTAGGCTAATCCCCCGAGTGGGAGGTTTGCTCTCCACTCGGTAGGATTTTTTTAAAACTTAGGCGAGTACTGGACTGCAGCTAAGCCCCCGAGTGGGAGGTTTGCTCTCCACTCAGTAGGATTTTTTTCAAACTTAGGCGAGTACTGGACTGCAGCTAAGCCCCCAAGTGGGAGGTTTGCTCTCCACTCGATAGGATTTCTTGAACTTAGGCGAAATAGATTCGCAGCAAAGTCACCCACTGGGGGATTTTGGTGACGGTGACGCGCCAGGCGACCGAGTGGTGATCAGGTGACCAACCGATGGCGACGCGCGAGGCGGCCGAGTGGTTATGAGGTGACCAACCAAGTGGCGACGCACGGGGCGGCCGAGTGGTTATGAGGTGACCAACCGAGTGGCGACACGCGGGACGGCCGAGTGGTTATGAGATGACCAACCGATGGCGATGCGCGGGGCGGCCGAGTGGTTATGAGGTGACCAACCGATGGCAACGCGCGGGGCGGCCGAGTGGTTATGAGGTGACTAACCGAGTGGCGACGCGCGGGGCGGCCGAGTGGTTATGAGGTGACCAACCGAGTGGCGACGCGCGGGGCGGCCGAGTGGTTATGAGGTGACCAACCGAGTGGCCACGCGCGGGGCGGCCGAGTGCTTTTGAGGTGACCAACCGATGGCGACGCGCGGGGCGGCCGAGTGGTTATGAGGTGACCAACCGAGTGGCGACGCGCGGGGCGGTCGAGTGGTTATGAGGTGACCAACCGAGTGGCGACACGCGGGGCGGCCGAGTGGTTATGAGGTGACTAACCGATGGCGACGCGCGGGGCGGCCGAGTGGTTATGAGGTGACCAACCGAGTGGCGACGCGCGGGGCGGCCGAGTGGTTATGAGGTGACCAACCGAGTGGCGACGCGCGGGGCGGCCGAGTGGTTATGAGGTGACCAACCGAGTGGCGACGCGCGGGGCGGCCCAGTGGTTATGAGGTGACCAACCGAGTGGCGACGCGCGGGGCGGGCGAGTGGTTATGAGGTGACCAACCGAGTGGCGACGCGTGGGGCGGCCGAGTGGTTATGAGGTGACCAACCGAGTGGTGACGCGCAGGGCGGCCGAGTGGTTATGAGGTGACCAACCGATGGGCGACGCGCGGGGCGGCCGAGTGGTTATGAGGTGACCAACCGATGGCGACGCGCGGCGCGGCCGAGTGGTTATGAGGTGACCAACCGAGTGGCGACGCGCGGGGCGGCCGAGTGGTGACGAGGTGACCAACCGATGGCGTCGCACAGAGCGGTCGAATGGTTATGAGGTGACCAACCGAGTGGCGACGCGCGGAGCAGCCGAGTGGTGATGAGGTGACCAACCGAGTGGCGACGCGCGGGGCGGCCGAGTGGTGATGAGGTGACCAACCGAGTGGCGGCGCGCGGGGCGGCCGAGTGGTGATGAGGTGACCAACCGATGGCGACGCATGGAACGGCCGAATCATTATGAGGTGACCAACCGATGGCGACGCACGGGGCGGCCGAGTGGTGATGAGGTGACCAACCGATGGCGACGCACGGAGCGGCCGAATGGTTATGAGGTGACCAACCGAGTGGCGACGCGCGGGGCGGGCGAGTGGTGATGAGGTGACCAACCGATGGCGTCGCACGGAGCGGCCGAATGGTTATGAGGTGACCAACCGACTAGCGACGCGCGGGGAGGCCGAGTGGTTATGAGGTGACCAACCGAGTGGCGACGCGCGGGGCGGCCGAGTGGTTATGAGGTGACCAACTGAGTGGCGACACGCGGGGCGGCCCAGTGGTTATGAGGTGACCAACCGAGTGGCGACGCGCGGGGCGGCCGAGTGGTTATGAGGTGACCAACCGAGTGGCGACGCGCGGGGCGGCCGAGTGGTTATGAGGTGACCAACCGAGTGGCGACACGCGGGGCGGCCCAGTGGTTATGAGGTGACCAACCGAGTGGCGACGCGCGGGGCGGCCCAGTGCTTATGAGGTGACCAACCGAGTGGCGACGCGCGGGGCGGCCGAGTGGTTATGAGGTGACCAACCAAGTGGCGACGCGCAGGGCGGCCGAATGAAGTAGACGCGTCCTGTGGACTGACAATGCGCGGGGCGCCCGAGTGAAGTAGGTGCGTCCCACGTACTGACGATGCCCGGGGCACCCGAGTGAAGTAGGTGCGTCCCACGTACTGACGATGCGCGGGGCGTCCGACTAAAGTAGGTGTGTCCCGCGGACTGACGATGCGCGGGGCGTCCGGATGATGTAGATGCGTCCCACGGAGTGGCGATGGTCGGGGCGTCTGAGTGAAGTAGACGCGTCCCACAAAGTGACGATGCGCGGGGCATCCGGGTGAGTCAGACAAGTTGATGATGATGTGAACAGTTTCGTCACCGTGTGCAGGGCGGTCGAGTGATGAGGTCATGTCTAGCCGAGTAATGACACACGGGCGGCCGAGCGCATATGATCCGGTTTGGTGCGAGTGAGCTAGTCCCATCCGAGTGACCATGTCGACTGGTGGGAGTTGCTGCCGAGTGGACGATGCTGCAGTGTGCTGTTGACTCCATCGTACATGTTATCAACGAGTGCTTGCCGTACGTCGCACCGAGGAACCCCCGAGGCGTCGTGCCAGAGGCCATTGGTCGTAGGATTATCCAACGCCTGCCGTTACGATGCATTGATGGGGTTGCCCACGTCCAAAACCTGTACACGCATGCAAAAAACTTAATTAGCGGTAATTAAGCAAGAATTAAGGCCGGTATTGCATGCGATGGAAGTTTCGATGCGATGGAAGTTTCGGTCGTTTATCTCCTACATGTGGTTTATTGCCACGTCGTGGGAGGTCCACCGGCTGGTGGAGATGACATGTAGTCAATCGCCAATGTCCAGAGTCTGCATGCAAGAGGTGTTAATTAAGCGAGAGTTAAAGCAATTCGTGCATGTAATGAACGTTTTCGCGGCCATTTATCTCCTGCATGCAGGACATAAATGGGAAGGAATTAAGAAAGAAAAGCGGAAGGCGGGGCGCAGAACTCCCTGATCGGCCATGGCGGCAGCAATTTTTGCGCGGATCCATCGCGAGGTGAGGCGGCCGCGGTGAATCCGAGTGCGGGTCGATGGGGTTCTCCTGCAAGGTTGCACAGGCAGAGCTTGAGACGGCACTGGGTCGATCTGGTGACTGCGTCTTGCAGTCGACCGCTCGGAGGAGCGCTATGGTCCGGGACGTGGCCAGTCCAGACGTCGACGCCGCGTCGGGGCCGTGCGTCCGCTGCGGGGGTCGCCGTCGCGCAGTTGACTCCAGGCATGTACCGCGAAGGCCATCGTTGAGTTGTTGCCTTCACCGCGCAGGTCGCTATTGAAAGATCAGTTGGAGAAAAGAGCTGTTGTGGTTGGGCTCGTGGCCAGCATCCGTGCTCCTTTTTTTTCCTTTTGTTTGATCTGTACAATAGCAAAAACAAGATCCCAGGTGATTGTTCATACAGGAAGAAAACCAACAGATTTGTTAGATCGTCGATGATCGATTGTAAAGAATAAAATAGTATGGAATGGGACTTCATGATCCCTGTGTAAGAAGAGTATCATGACTTCCTGTGAATGGAGTGATGTCCGAAACATCTTGGATCAGATCTTCCATTGATGATTGTTGATCGGCGGACGAACATTGAAGAAAGAAAACCATTTGCATCATGGTTCGATAAATGCCATGCCCCATGGTGGGCGCCAACTGTCGTGGTAACGATTCCGACAGTAAGAGAGGGGTAGGATAAAGGAGCATGATCTATCGAGATGCATATGGGTGACACGGTAGTTTTAGCGAGTTCGGGCCTCTCACGGTGGAGATAACAACCCTACATCTCGTGCTCTGGAGAGGCTTTGTTTTATCTTAGTATGTATTCGGAGATTACAATGAGAGGGGAACGGATCCCCGTAGTCCTGAGACTAATGGTGAGGAAAAGAGAGATGAAAGAAGAGAGCCCCCCTAGTCTAGTAGTGGGGGTGGCTTATATGGAGTGCGCCACCCCCTCACCCCTTATGTTACACGGTGGAGCGTCAATGCCATAATGCCTGCCCACTACAAAACCGTCATGCTGACTATTGGTCTTTGCATATCCGAGTGAGTTACATGGTCGAGTGGACTGAGCTCGTCGAGTGAAGTGCCGTGCTCCGAGTGGTTGTCGCCGTCCGAGTGACTTTCAAGTTGCGGTACATCTAGACGGCGATCTGGCCCAGGGGCCCAGTACAAAGTATACGGTGTCCATGGGTAGGGCCTTCAGGTCAGGCCTGTTACGCTACCCCTAATACATGTCCTCGTCAATAACCGCATTTAAAGCAATGTCGCAAGTAAGGCAATCTTCACAACATCCCATGTAAATAGATAATAAAAGGGGAAGGTACATAGTTGGCTTACACTCGCCACGTCAAACAAAGTACAATAATAGCATTACATCATCCAATCACTCATGGCCCGACTACGATGCCAAAATAAAAGATCAACCCAACATGCGACATGGTCCCGATCGCCCCAACTGGGCACCACTACTGATCATCAAGGAAAGACACATAGTAAAGGCGTGAGTCCTCGTCGAACTCAAACTTGAGCTCAAGCGCGTCATCTGGAACGGAGTCATCAGGCTCTGCATCTGGTTCGGAAGTAATCTGTGAGCCACAGGGACTCAGCACTCTCGCACCCTCGCGATCAAGACTATTTAAGCTTATAGGTAAGGCAAGATTAATATGTGGAGCTGCAGCAAGCGACTAGCATATATGGTGTCTAACCTGTTCGTAAAAGAGAGCGAGAAGAAAAGGCAAAGCGCGAACGAATAACTAGAGAACAACCTGCGGCAAGCATTACTCCAACACCGTGTTCACTTCCCGGACTTCGCCGAGAAGAGACCATCATGGTAACTCACACAGTTGATTCATTTTAATTGAGTTAAGGTTCAAGTTATCTACAACCGGACATTAACAAATTCCCATCTGCCCATAACCGAGGGCATGGCTTTCGAAAGTTCAAATCCCTGCAGGGGAGTCCCAACTTAGCCCATGACAAGCTCTCACGGTCAACGAAGGATATACCTTCTCCCGAGACATTCCGATCAGACTCGGTATCCCGGTTCTACAAGACACTTCAACAAGTTAAAACAAATCCAGCAACACCGCCCGAATGTGCCGACAAATCCCGATAGGAGCTGCACATATCTCGTTCTCAGGGCACACTCGGATAAGCAGTCCGTACAACTAAAACCAGCCTTCGAGTTTCCCCGAGGTGGCGCTGCAAGGGGCTCTAGGTTGGACCAACACTCAGAGGAGCACTGGGGGGGGGTTTAAATAAGATGACCCTTGGGCTCCGGAAACCCAAGGGAAAAAGAGGCTAGGTGGCAAATGGTAAAACCAAGGTTGGGCATTGCTGGAAGAGCTTTATTCAAGGCGAACTGTCAAGGGGTTCCCATTATTACCCAACCACGTAAGGAACGCAAAATCCGGGAACATAACACCGATATGACGGAAACTAGGGCGGCAAGAGTGGAACAAAACACTAGGCTAAAGGCCGAGCCTTCCACCCTTTACCAAGTATACAGATGCATTAAGATAACAAGGCAATATAATGATATCCCAACAAGAAAATAATGTTCCAACAAGGAACGATCTCCAATCTTCACCTGCAACTAGCAACGCTATAAGAGGGGCCGAGCAAAGCGGTAACATAGCCAATCAACGGTTTGCTAGGACATGGTGGGTTAGAGGTTTGACATGGAAATTTGGGAGGCATGATAAGCAAGTGGTAGGCATCATAGCATAGGCATAGCAAAAGAGCGAGCATCTAGCAAAGCAAAGATAGAAGTGATTTCGAGGGTATGATCATCTTGCCTGCAAAGTTGTCAGAGTTGACTGGATCCTCGAAAGCAAACTCAACGGGCTCCTCGTTAGCGAACTCGTCTCTCGGCTCTACCCAAACAAGACAAACAAGCAAAAAGGACACAATCAACCACGTGCAAAGCTCAAATAACATGATGCAAACATGGGATGCTACGCGGGATGCGATATGTGATGCATATGCAAGATTTGACAAGAGATGAATGAATCTGGCCTCGACTTGGAAATCCAAGTGTGCCACTGGAAAGGTGAGGTGATTTCGGTTGAAATTGATATAAAGATCGCCGGAATCGGATGCACGGTTTAGAAATGGCAAGTAAAACAAATATGGCACCGGTCTGCGATAAACAACAAGTAGCCATCTAAATGCAACAAGTTAAACATGCTACAACACCCAAACATGGCAACAAAATACATGGCAGGGATCCACTCGTGATGCTTAACAAAAGATGAACACTGAGCTACGGCCAATTCATCCATTAACAGGTTCAAACAAGCATGGCAAAAATGCAATTGGTAAATAGATTTCAGACTTAGTGAAATTAACACAAGCCTGGAATTTCAGATCAGGTAGCACCCTTTGGAGCACGAAAACTATATGCTATAGGAACTTAATATGGCAAAGCAAGGCATTGAATAAAGCTACTCAAAGAGCTTAACAAAAGTCCCTTAGTGACCTTGAGTCAAAAGGGATCAGAAAATACAATTGCAAGCATGTGAACATGGCAAAAACATAATCAGATCTCAGACTTGGTGAAAAACTAGAGCATGCAAATCAGATATCAAGTAGGCATGTTTACGAGCTCGATGCACTCACTACAGAGCATGTCATGACAATCTAAGCATACACCCATCAATAATACACATTATACAAGCTAGAGATGGCAATAACAACAACATAGCATGCACGGATCAACTACAACATCCTCGGCAAAATCGCTAACAAGTAGACAATCTGCCCAGATTCACGAAATAGCAAAAGTAGAGCTCGATTGACTCAAGCTAGGGTGCTCCATAATTTCAAACAAAGACATGAATGGATATAGCACTACAAGATTAACAAATCATCCTTACTGATCATCCTCAAAGGGGGCACGGATCACTAGGAAACAACATGAACATATGTCATATTGATAAAAACACATCAAGGACTTCGTGGAATTGCTAAGTCCCTGAAATCAGCATTAACGAATGCACCACTTTGCAAGCTTGTGCTAGTCACCTCACACATCACAAAAATACATGGATAGCACCTCTGGAAAGATGGCAAAGCATATACCAAAACATATGTAGAGCTCAGGGGCATATCATGCACACAATAATCATGGCAAAAATGACAAATAGCTATTTGGAGCAGCAGATCTGACAATTAACTCAAATAGCACTCTTCCAATAGCATTTCGGGCGTCAAGATGAACTCAAATGAAAATGATGCAATGAGATGAAATGATGTGCTCTCTGAGACCAACATTTTGATATGCTACAAGCCCAAAACGGATCTACGGATGCAAAGTTACGGCACGTGAACATAGCAATATAATTAGGGTTTTCTGAGAAAAAGTCAACCGAGGTGCTATTCCCAGATCTAGATCCGGATTGGCGCACGGACGCCGAGGTTCGTCGGCCGGACTTGATGCGATGGATCCGGCCGGAGAGTTCGTCGGAGGAGGCGAGGAGGTGCAGAGGCGCTCGCCGGCCTGGTCGCCGGCACCGGGCGATGGCGGCGCGGCCTTGCCGGAGTTGAGGAGGCGCGGCGGAGCGGCCGCCGGACTTGAGGCGAGGGGCGGCGAGGAGGTCCGGCCGCCGGAGTTGGCGAAGGGCGGCGAGGAGCTCCCTGGCGCGGCGCGGCGAGGGAGGAAGACGTGGGCGGCGCGTGGGCTCGGAGGGCCGGACGCGGGCTCTCCGGGCCGCGGCGGGTGGCGGCGGCACTTGCCAAGTGGCGGCTCCCGATTCGCTGCGGGCGGTGGCGGACGCTGTCCGGCCAGGCCGGACGTGTCCAGTGCGGCGAGAAGCGGGGAAAATTAGGGTTTCGGGGAAGAAAGAGACGTGAATTTCGGAGGGGGGCTATTTATAGGCATAGGAGGAGCTAGGAGAGTCCAAATGAGGTGTGGTTTTCGGCCACACGATCGTGATCGAACGCTCTAGATGATGGAGAGGGTTTTGGTGGGTTTTGGGCCAAATTGGAGGGGTGTTGGGCTGCAACACACACGAGGCCTTCTTGGTCCCTCGGTTAACCGTTGGAGCATCAAACGAAGTCCAAATGGTACGAAACTTGACAGGCGGTCTACCGATGGTAAACCAAGGCCGCTTGGCAAGTCTCGGTCCAATCCGGAAATGTTTAACCCCCACACACGAAAGGAAGGTAGAAATGACCACCGGAGGAGATAGGAGCGTCGGAATGCAAAACGGACAATGGGGAAAATGCTCAAATGCATGAGACGAACACGTATGCAAATGCAATGCACATGATGACATGATATGAGATGCATGACAATGACAACAACACATGGAGACAAAAACCTGAACCCGAGAAAATAAAATAACTTAACGCCGGAAACGGCAAGAGTTGGAGTACATATTAGGTAAATCATATCCGGGGTGTTACATGACTATAGACTTGCAAGATAGGATCAAGAACTCACATATATTCATGAAAACATAATAGGTTCAGATCTGAAATCATGGCACTCGGGCCCTAGTGACAAGCATTAAGCATAGCAAAGTCATAGCAACATCAATCTCAGGACATAGTGGATACTTGTAACGCCCCGAGACCGATGTGCCAGGTGTCGTGCAGTTATTCGATGTTGTTGCGTTGTCATGTGCTTGCGTGTTGCATCATGTCACGTCATCATGTGCATTGCATCATGTCATCATGCCATCATATCATTAATTGTTGCAACTCAACTAAATAAATCGTATGGATCTTCAATCCATTTAAACCGAGGGAATTCACATGGTGATTCTCTTTACAACATATCCTCTCGATATTTAGAGAGCTATAGTCATTATTCCATTTATTTGGAATTATCAATAACACACTTGCAATTTCCCCATGCCTTTGTTGTCTCGCTGCTTGACCTCGAACCTTGTCCGTAAATTCTTTCTTCATTTTCCGGAGCTCCACCTAAATTCTCAACATTTATGGACCTTCCTCTTACCGTGTCCCAGTTCAAACCCATTTGAATCAAAATCAAATGAGTTTGAATTTATATCTTTCGATCATGCCACTTCTAATTTTCTTGGACCAAGTGCATTTTTGTGAGTCCGGGAAAATTATCCGCGTGTCCAAGTTCTTCCCATAACCCCCCTCTTTCTTTTCTTTCTCTTTAATCGTTTTCTGCTAAAGAAAATTAGAGAAAGTGAGTAAGAGAGTCCAGCCCACCTGGGCCTCTCCATTCCCGCCGGCCACCTGGGCCTCTCACGCCGGCCCAACAACCCCGCTGCCATCCTAACCCTAGCTAGCCCCGATCCCCTGGCCTCTCCCTCGTTTTCTCTCCCTCGCGCCGCCACTCAGGGACGAGGAGCCCGATCCCATCTCCCTCACGCACCCTCTCTCTCGTTCCCTCGCGCCGCCAGAGAGCTCTGCTCGATCCCCACTCTCTGTCTCGCTCCCACATGCATCGCTAAGGAGAGGCGCTCCCCAGCATGCGCGAGCCCGCGCCCGTCGCCCTCGACTCACCTCGCTGTCGCCATACCAGGAGCCCTGCGCGCCTGACGCCGCCCCGTCTCCAAGTTCGCCGTCGCCAAGCTCCGTCCGTCTCCTCCGCCTGGTGCCTGCGCAGCCGCGCGTCAAGAGGCCGCCACCCGCTCCTCCCTCGGTCCTGCCGGAATCCAGCGGCGGCCTCGTCCCCTCCCTCAAGCACGCCGTCGCCCCCCTTTTTCCTTCCTATCCTGCAGCGCATCCCCGACCAACTAGGCCGAAGCCCCCGCTGCTGCGCCTGGGACAGGAGGTCCCCCATGGAGGCCGGCCTTTGCCTCGTCCTCTGCCATGGCTGTAGAGGCGTGCCGTGAGTTGCCGCCATGCTGCGTTGCCATCCGGACGTCGTCGTTGTCCGCTGCTGATTCGTCCGCCGACCCCTGCCTCCAGCCATCGCGCATCGCCTCTGCCTCTGCATCTGGTGGCCGTGGCGCCTCGTTGTGTCGCCAAGACACGTCGTCGTGCCCCTGTCCAATCGCGTTTTAGGCCGAGGAGATGGCTACATCAACCTCTTGTTTGCCTCCGGTCGTCGACGCCACCATGGCTTCCTGACCTCTTCACAGCCTGCATGCCGCATCTGCCTAGCGCCGTTTCGACACCGTGGACACAACAACTATGGGTGCCAAGTTCCCCTTCCGGAGTCGTCAAGTGCATGAGGGCCCCGATCCCGAGAACGACTACTCCACCGGAACGCCAAGTACATGGATACACCAAGTTCTTCTCCGATACATGTACGACAAGACGCGGGAGAACGACTTCATGGACCGACAAGTCACACGACGACTGCTGCCCGTCAAGTACCCCTTCGGATGCGCCAAGTTCGTCTACACGAGAACGGCAAGTACCTTGACGCCCGATGCATAGAACGACTACCGTCGCCGATGACCCGAGTACCACTACCGTCGACCCTCGAAGACCTCATGGACGTCAAGTTCCGTGTCGTTGACCCCGAACCTCTACGAAAACGTGCACGACTACTTCCGTGGCCGAAGACCCGTGTACAACTACCATCGCCGAAGACGTCGAGGGAACGTCTACCCACATCGTGTATTTGACCAAGTTCAATGATGACAAACTTGGATTCACCAAGTTCCACTACCGTCGCCTTCGAGAACATCGAATGCGCCAAGTCCTTCTCCGAGACGTGTACCACTACTTCCTCTACCATCGCGAGAACGCCTACTTCCTCTACGAACCCGAACCCCCTCCGAGTATGCTCCCTTGAAAGGTATAACCGCCGGAACGATGCCCGTGAACGAATGCATGTGTGATGTATGGAATGCTCATGTTTGCTCCGTGTCGGAGTTGTTCGGTGCACGTTGCCCCTCTTTTGCCTTGCCACCATCTTGTGGGAACCCGGTATCCGGGATCACCCCACCTTCTATCGCTTGTCACGCTCCCGTCGCATTTTCTTTTGCACCGGGATCTCAATCGAGTTACCGAAACCGATATGTTGCCGTGGCATCATTTTCGGATTCGTTGCTGTGGCACCCCTTTTCGTTTCCGCTATGGTGACAAATGCTTCACATTCTCATATCAACATTTTTCCATAAAATTGCTTTAAACTTGTTCATGTCATCCGCATCATGATAACAACAATTAAAATTGTTTAAATTGATGTTTGGTTAAATTTACTCCTATGCCATGTTAAAATGATTTAATTCATAGCTAAATAACCGTAACTCCGATTTTAATAAACTTTATATGTAAATGGGGTAGAATTTTGCCTATTTTATCTGGTGACCTTACTTTGCATGTTAAACAACTCAAAAATTGTGTTTAGGACAGATCAGTACCAAATCTAAAATATGCTATGGGGATTTACCGGAATTGTTGTTCGTTGCTTCCGGCCTCATTTAACCTTGACTAGATAGGTAGTTTTGCTTTGCTTCACCCTCTTGCCATGTTTAATAACATTTAATATTGTTGGGTACATAAACGAGAGAGAACTAAATAATTGATGTGGTGTTTTGTCAATATGCATCCCGATGCATATGGTGCTCCACTTAATGTGTAGGATTGTTTGTGCACTTTGCCATGACATGCTTCATTAAACCGGACATGCATCATATTTGGTTGTGCATCATGCCATGTTCATGTCGTGGTTGTTTACTATGTTCTGTTCTTCTTTTCCGGTGATTGCGTCTTTGGGTTGGATCCGGTAACGTCGAGTTTGTGAGAATCCGTTCGTCTACGACCGTTTGTCTTCTTCTTGGACTCGTTCTTCTTCCTTGCGGGATTTCAGGCAAGATGATCATACCCTCGAAATCACTACTATCTTTGCTATGCTAGTTTGCTCGCTCTTTGCTATGCCAATGCTACGATGCCTACCACTTGCTTGTCAGCCTCCCAAATTGCCATGTTCAGCCTCTAACCACCAATGTCCTAGCAAACCGTTGATTGGCTATGTTACCGCTTTGCTCAGCCCCTCTTATAGCGTTGTTAGTTGCAGGTGAAGATTGAAGTTTGTTCCTTGTTGGAACATGGAGCTGTTGTTCCTTGTTGGAACATGTTTACTTGTTGGGATATCACTATATGTCTTATTTAATTAATGCATCTATATACTTGGTAAAGGGTGGAAGGCTCGGCCTTATGCCTGGTGTTTTGTTCCACTCTTGCCACCTTAGTTTCCGTCATATCGGTGTTATGTTCCCGGATTTTGCGTCCCTTACGCGGTTGGGCTATAATGGGAACCCCTTGACAGTTCGCCTTAAGTAAAGCTTCTCCAGCAATGCCCAACATTGGTTTTACCATTCGCCACCTAGCCTTTTCTTTCCCTTGAGTCGGCCGGCTCAAGGGTCATCATTATTTTACCCCCCCCCCCCCCCTGGGCCAGTGCTCCTCTGAGTGTTGGTCCACCTGTCAGCTGCCGGTGGCCACCAGGGGCAACTCTGGGCTGGCTTGCCCGTACCTAAGACAATCTGAGTGTGCCCTGAGAAAGAGATATGTGCAGCTCCTATCGGGATTTGTCGGCACATTCGGGCGGTGTTGCTGGTTTAGTTTTACCCTGTCGAAATGTCTTGTTGTACTGGGATACCGAGTCTGATCGGAATGTCTCGGGTGGAGGTCTATTCCTCCGTTGACCGTGAGAGCTTGTGATGGGCTAAGTTGGGACACCCTACAGGGATTGAACTTTCGAAAGCCGTGCCCGCGGTTATGGGCAAATGGGAATTTTTTAACGTTCGGTTGTAGAAAACCTGAAGTTGACCTTAATTAAAAAATGTATCAACCGCGTGTGTAACCGTGATGGTCTCTTTCTGATGGAGTCCGGGAAGTGAACACGGTTGTTGGAGTTATGCTTGACGTAGGTAGTCCAGGATCACTTCTTGATCATACTTTTGTCGACCGTGCTTTGCCTTCTCTTCTCGCTCTCATTTGCGTATGTTAGCCACCATATACGCTAGTCGCTTGCTGCAGCTCCACCTCATACCTTTACCTTACCCATAAGCTTAAATAGTCTTGATCGCGAGGGTGCGAGATTGCTGAGTCCCCGTGGCTCACAGATACTTCCAAAACCAGCTTGCAGGTGCCGTTGAGTCCGTGCAGATGGCGCAACCCAGCTCAGGAGGAGCTCGTTGAAGACCTTGTTCTTTTGTGTTGTTTCGTTCTAGTTGATTGGTATTGGAGCCCAGTTGGGGTCGATCGGGGACCTTTGTCGCATTTGGGGTTCTTCTTTTATTTTGGCTCCGTAGTTGGGCCCTGATTGTACTTGGTTGATGTAATGCTTTATTCATGTATTTGTGTGAAGTGGCGATTGTAAGCCAACTACGTATCCTTTTCCCCTATTGTATTACATGGGTTGTGTGAAGATTACCACACTTGCGACATTGGCTTCAATGCGATTATGCCTCTAAGTCGTGCCTCGACACGTGGGAGATATAGTCGCATCGAGGGTGTTACAATACTAGGGATCAAACCCTAACAAAACTAAGTCGATTACATGATAAATCTCATCCAACCCATCACCGTCCAGCAAGCCTACGATAGAATTATTCACGCACGGCGGTGAGCATCATGAAATTGGTGATGGAGGGTGGTTGATGATGACGACGGCGACGAATCCCCCTCTCTGGAGCCCCGAACGGACTACAGATCAGCCCTCCCGAGAGGTTTTAGGGCTTGGTGGCGGCTCCGTATCGTAAAACGCAATGCTTTCTTCTCTCTGATTTTTTTCTCTCTGAAAGCAAATATATAGAGTTGGAGTTGGCGTCGGAGGGCATCCAGGGGGCCCACGAGGTAGGGGGCGCGCCCTAGAGGGGGGGCACCCCCACCCTCGTGGACAGGGTGTGGGCCCCCTGGTCTTCATCTTTGGCAAGGATTTTTTAGTATTTTTTCTAAGATGTTCCGTGGAGTCTCAGGTCATTCCGAGAATATTTGTTTTCTGCACATAAAACAACATCATGGCAATTCTGCTGAAAACAACGTCAGTCCGGGTTAGTTCCATTCAAATCATACAAGTTAGAGTCCAAAACAAGGGCAAAAGTGTTTGGAAAAGTAGATACGACAGAGACGTATCAACTCCACCAAGCTTAAACCCTTGCTTGTCCTCAAGCAATTCAGTTGACAAACTGAAAGAAAGAAAGAAAAACTTTTAAAAACTCTATTTGCTCTTGTTATTGTAACTATGTCAAGCCAGCATTCAAGTTTTCAGCATATATCATAACTAACCACATTTGCAATAATTCTCAGGTCTCATAATTACTCATATCAATAGTATAATCAACTAGCAAGCCATAATAATAAATCTCGGATGACAACACTTTCTCAAAACAATCATAATATGATATAACAAGATGGTATCTCGCTAGCCCTTTCTGAGACCGTAAAACATAAATGCAGAGCACCTTTAAAGATCAAGGACTGACTAGATATTGTAATTCATGGTAAAAGAGATCCAATCATAGTCACACCCAACATAGATTAATAGTGATGAATGCAAATGACAGCTGTGCTCTCCAGGTAGTGCTTTTTAATAAGAGGGTGATGACTCAACATAAAAGTAAATGAATAGGCCCTTCGCAGAGGGAAGCATAGATTTGTAGAGGTACCAGAGCTCGGTTTTGCAATAGAGATAAATTGTATTTTGAGCGGTATACTTTCATTGTCAATGTAGCAACTAAGAGATGGCGATATCTTCCATGCTAAACACATTATAGGCGGTTCCCAAACAGAATGGTAAAGTTTATACTCCCCCTCCACCAACAAGCATCAATCCATGACTTGCTCGAAAGAACGAGTGTCTCCAACATACATCAGGTCCCAGGGGGAGTTTTGCTTGCAATTAATTTTGATTTAGTTTGCATAAAGCATGGGACTGGGCATCCCGGTGACCAGCCATTTTCTCGTGAGTGAGGAGCGAAGTCCATTCCTCTTGAGAATAACCCGCTGATACGTCTCCAACGTATATATAATTTTTGATTGCTCCATGGTATATTATCTACTGTTTTGGACTATATTGGGATTTATTTTCCACTTTTATATTATTTTTGGGACTAACCTATTAACCGGAGGCCCAGCCTAGAATTGTTGTTTTTTTCCTATTTCAGTGTTTCAGATAAACGGAATATCAAACGGAGTCCAAACGAAACAAAATCTTTAGGAACGTGATTTTCTCACCGAACGTGATCCAGGAGACTTCGACCCTACTGCAAGGAAGCAAAGAGGTGTTCACGAGGGTAGGGGCGCCCCCCCTAGGGCGCGCCCCCTGCCTCATGGCCCCTCGGTGCTCCACTGACGTACTCCTTCCTCCTATATATACACACGTACCCCCAAACGATCAGAACAGGAGCCAAAAACCTAATTCCACCGCCGCAACTTTCTGTATCAACGAGATCCCATCTTGGGGCCTGTTCCGGAGCTCCGCCGGAAGAGGGCCGTCATCACGGAGGGCTTGTACATTATCATAGCCTCTCCGATGAAGTGTGAGTAGTTTACCTCAGACCTTCAGGTCCATAGTTAGTAGCTAGATGGCTTCTTCTCTCTCTTTGAATCTCAATACAAAGTTCTCCCCCTCTCTTGTGGAGATCTATTCGATGTAATCTTCTTTTTGCGGTGTGTTTGTTGAGAACGATGAATTGTGGGTTTATGATCAAGTCTATCTATGAATAATATTTGAATCTTCTCTTCATTCTTTTATGCATGATTGCTTATCTTTGCAAGTCTCTTCGAATTATCTGTTTGGTTTGGCCAACTAGATTGGTAGTTCTTGCCATGGGAGAAGTGCTTAGCTTTGGGTTTGATCTTGCGGTGTCCTTACCCAGTGACAGAAGGGGCAGCAAGGCACGTATTGTATCGTTGCCATCGAGGATAACAAGATGGGGTTTATTTCATATTTCATGAATTTATCTCTCTACGTCATGTCATCTTGCTTAAGGCTTTACTCTGTTTTAAACTTAATACTCTAGATGCATGCTGGATAGCGGTCGATGAGTGGAGTAATAGTAGTAGATGCAGAATCGTTTCGATCTACTTGTCACGGACGTGATGCCTATATACATGATCATGCCTAGATATTCTCATAACTATGCTCAATTCTATCAATTGCTCAACAGTAATTTGTTCACCCACCGTAGAATACTTATGCTCTTGAGAGAAGCCACTAGTGAAACCTATGGCCCCCGGGTCTATTCTCATCATATCAATCTCCATCACTTTTATATTGTTTTGCTATTTACTTTGCTTTTACTTTTTACTTTGCATCTTTATATCAAAAATACCAAAAATATTCTATCTACCAGATCTCACTCTCGTAAGTGACCGTGAAGGGCTTGACAACCCCTAATCGCGTTGGTTGCGAGTAGCTATCGCTTTGTGCAGGTACGAAGGACTTGAGCGTGGGCTCCTACTGGATTGATACCTTGGTTCTCAAAAATTGAGGGAAATACTTACACTACTCTGCTGCATCATCCCTTCCTCTTCGGGGAAAACCAACGCAAGCTCAAGGCGTAGCAAGAAGGATTTCTGGCGCCGTTGCCGGGGAGTCTACGCAAAAAGTCAATATACCAAGTACCCATCACAATCCCTATCTCTCGCATTACATTATTTGCCATTTGCCTCTCGTTTTCCTCTCCCCCAATTCACCCTTGCCATTTTATTCGCCCTCTCTTTCCCAATCTCCTTCTCCTTTCTCCGTTTGCCTTTTTCCCACTTGCTTTTTGTTTGCTCGTATGGTTGGAATAGTCGTTTATTTATTACTAAATTGAGAAGCTAATATCTATGGATCCTCATCCGCTTGCCAATCTTTTTAAGAGATCCAATTATGATGAACCAATTCCTAGTGATTTGGATGCACTAGATTATCTTTATAAGCTTTTGCCTGAAATCCGTAAATCTGAAAATTGTGATGAAGTGCTTCACAATAGATCTTTGAATAAAGAGCATGATTGCAATGATTTTATTATAAATTCTCTTGATGTCAATTGTGCTAATAATATGCAAAACCCTAAGCTTGGGGATGCTAGTTTTGCTATGTCCTCTACTTGTTGCAATGATCATGATTGGGGTGATCCTTATTTCGATCTTGAAAATTTATTTAAACCCCATGATGAATATGAGATTGATTATAATGTTTGCAATAATATTGAAAGTGGGTTTGGAATAATGTCAACTTTAGATCCCACATATTGGGAAAATGTTCAATCTTATGTAGTTTTTGATAAAAGTGGGTTTGGAAAGGTCATGACTTTAGTTAATGTTAATCCCACAATTTTGGAAGAGTGTCAACTTTGCATGCATGTGGATTGTGTTGAAAATACTTTATTTGATTGCTATTTTGTTGAATTGACTTATGATCCTACATATAATTATTATGAGAGAGTAAAATATGGTGGTAGAAATTTTCATGTTACTAAATCACCTCTCGTTATGTTGAGATTGCTATTGTTTCCTTCCGCTTCCTTGCATATGCTAGTTTTTGCTTGCCTTGATAATTTGTTTTCCTATAAATTTCCTATGCATAGGAAGTATGTTAGACTTAGATGTGTTTGTCACGTGTTTTATACTGCTCTGTTAGTGCTTCAATTCTTGTCTTTCATGTGAGCATCATTAAAATTATCAATGCCTAGCTTTAAGGATTTAAAGAAAAGCGCTTGTTGGGAGTCAACCCAATATTTATCCTTGCTGTTATTTAATAAATAAATTATTTAGCCTCTGTTTTGGTTGTTTTTTTGTGTTTAATTAGTGTTTGTGTCAAGTAGAACCGTTGGGAAGACTTGGGGAAAGTCTTGTTGAACTTGCTGTAAAAAACAGAAACTTTAGCGCTCACGAGAACTGCTTTCATTTTTATTTGAAGAGTGCTATTTAGTTAATTATTTTTTCTGATGATTAATAGATAAATTCCTCACGTCCAGCAATTTATTTTAGAATTTTTGGGGTTCCAGATCTTGCGCTAGCTACAGATTACTACAGACTGTTCTGTTTTTGACAGATTCTGTTTTTCGTGTGTTGTTTGCTTATTTTGATGAATCTATGGCTAGTAAAATAGTTTATAATCCATAGAGAAGTTGGAATACAGTAGGTTTAACACCAATATAAATAAATAATGAGTTCATTACAGTACCTTGAAGTGGTCTTTTGTTTTCTTTCGCTAACGGAGCTCACGAGTTTTCTATTTTGAGTTTTGTGTTGTGAAGTTTTCAAGTTTTGGGTGAATTATTTTGATGGATCATGGAACAAGGAGTGGCAAGAGCCTAAGCTTGGGGTTTCCCATGGCACCCCCAAGATAATCCAAGCACACCAAAAAGTAAAAGCTTGGGGATGCCCCGGAAGGCATCCCCTCTTTCGTCCACTTCCATCGGTAATTTACTTGGAGCTATATTTTTATTCACCAACATGATATGTGTTTTTCTTGGAGCGTCTTGTATTATTTGTGTCTTTGTTTGTTAGTATGACACAATCATCCTTGCTGTACACACCTTTTGAGAGAGCCATACATGAATTAAAATTTGATAGAATACTCTATGTGCTTCACTTATATCTTTTGAGCTAAGTTGTTTTGCTCTATGTGCTTCACTTATATCTTTTGAGCGTTATAATTTTTCTCTATGTGCTTCACTTAGATCTTTTAGAGCATGGTGGTGGATATGTTTTAAATAAACTATTGATCTCTCATGCTTCACTTAAATTAATTTGAGAGTCTCTTAATAGCATGGTAATTTGCCTAATAATAATATGCTTGGTATTCAAGATTTGTGAAACTTTCTTTTGAGCGTGTTGAATACTAAGAAAAGATTGAAGCATGATAATTGTTTTGAGATATGGAGGTGATAATATTAAAGTCATGCTAGTTGAGTAGTTGTGAATTTAAATAATACTTGTGTTAAAGTTTGTGATTCCCGTAGCATGCACGTATGGTGAACCGTTATGTGATGAAGTCGGAGCATGATTTATTTATTGATTGTCCTCCTTATGAGTGGCAGTCGGGGACGAGCGATGGTCTTTTCCTACCAATCTATCCCCCTAGGAGCATGCGTGTAATACTTTTCTTTGATAACTTCTAATTTTTTGCAATAAGTATATGAGTTCTTTATAACTAATGTTGAGTCCATGGATTATACACACTCTCACCCTTCCACCCTTGCTAGCCTCTCTAATATCGCGCAACTTTCACCGGTATCATACACCTACCATATACCTTCCTCAAAACAGCCACCATACCTACCTATTATGGCATTTCCATAGCCATTCCGAGATATATTGCCATGCAACTTTCCACCGTTACGTTCATGACACATTCATCATTGTCATATTGCATATCCCGGTACACCGCCGAATGCATTCACATAGAGTCATATTTTGTTCTAAGTATCAAGTTGTAATTGTTGAGTTATAAGAAAAATAAAAGTGTGATGATCATCATTATTAGAGCATTGTCCCAGTGAGGAAAGAATGATGGAGACTATGATTCCCCCATAAGTCGGGATGAGACTCCGGACGAAAAATACAAAAAAGAATAAAAAAAGAGGCCAAAGAAGCCCAAATAAAAAAAGAGGCCATAAAAAAAGAAGCAAAGGCCCAAATAAAAAAATGATGAGAGAAAAAGAGAGAAGGGACAATGCTACTATCCTTTTACCACACTTGTGCTTCAAAGTAGCACCATGATCTTCATAGTAGAGAGTCTCTCATGTTATCACTTTCATATACTAGTGGGAATTTTATGTTATAGAACTTGGCTTGTATATTCCAATGATGGGCTTCCTCAAATTGCCCTAGGTCTTCATGAGCAAGCAAGTTGGATGCACACCCACTTAGTTTCTTTTTGAGCTTTCATATACTTATAGCTCCAGTGCATCCGTTGCATGGCAATCCCTACTCACTCACATTGATATCTATTAACGGGCATCTCCATAGCCCGTTGATATGCCTAGTCGATGTGAGACTATATTCTCCTTTTTGTCTTCTCCACAACCACCATTCTATTCCACCTATAGTGTTATATCCATGGCTCACGATAATGTATTGCATGAAGATTGAAAACATTTTGAAAAAGTTAGAGTATGAAACAATTGCTTGGCTTGTCATCAGGGTTGTGCATGATTTAAATACTTTGTGTGGGGAAGATGGAGCATAGTGAGACTATATGATTTTGTAGGGATAACTTTCTTTGGCCATGTTATTTTGAGAAGACATAATTGCTTTGTTAGTATGCTTGAAGTATTATTATTTTCTATGTCAATATAAACATTTATCTTGAATCTTTCTAATCTGAATATTCATACCACAATTAAGAAGATTTACATTGAAATTATGCCAAGTAGCAATCCGCATCAAAAATTCTCTTTTTATCATTTACCTACTCGAGGATGAGCAGGAATTAAGCTTGGGGATGCCTGATACGTCTCCAACGTATCTATAATTTTTGATTGCTCCATGCTATATTATCTACTATTTTGGACTATATTGGGCTTTATTTTCCACTTTTATATTATTTTTGGGACAACCCTATTAACCGGAGGCCCAGCCCAGAATAGCTGATTTTTTGCCTATTTCAGTGATTCAGATAAACGGAATATCAAACGGAGTCCAAACGGAATAAAATCTTTGGGAACGTGATTTTCTCACCGAACGTGATCCAGAAGACTTGGACCCTACTGCAAGGAAGCAAAGAGGTGTTCACGAGGGTAGGGGCGCCCCCCTAGGGCACGCTCCCTGCCTCGTGGGCCCCTCGGTGCTCCACCGACGTACTCCTTCCTCCTATATATACACACGTACCCCCAAACGATCAGAATAGGAGCCAAAAACCTAATTCCACCGCCGCAACTTTCTGTGTCCATGAGATCCCATCTTGGGGCCTGTTTCGGAGCTCGGTCGGAAGAGGGTCGTCATCACGGAGGGCTTCTACATCATCATAGCCTCTCCGATGAAGTGTGAGTAGTTTACCTGAGACCTTCAGGTCCATAGTTAGTAGCTAGATGGCTTCTTCTCTCTCTTTGAATCTCAATACAAAGTTCTCCCCTCTCTTGTGGAGATCTATTCGTTGCAATGTTCTTTTTGCGGTGTGTTTGTTGAGATCGATGAATTGTGGGTTTATGATCAAGTCTATCTATGAATAATATTTGAATCTTCTCTGAATTCTTTTATGCATGATCGGTTATCTTTTCAAGTCTCTTCGAATTATCCGTTTGGTTTGGCCAACTAGATTGGTAGTTCTTGCCATGGGAGAAGTGCTTAGCTTTGGGTTCGATCTTGCGGTGTCCTTACCCAGTGACAGAAGGGGCAGCAAGGCACGTATTGTATCATTGCCATCGAGGATAACAAGATGGGGTTTATTTCATATTGCATGAATTTATCTCTCTACATCATGTCATCTTGCTTAAGGCGTTACTCTGTTTTTAACTTAATACTCTAGATGCATGCTGGATAGCGGTCGATGAGTGGAGTAATAGTAGTAGATGCAGAATCGTTTCGATCTACTTGTCACGGACGTGATGCCTATATACATGATCATGCCTAGATATTCTCATAATTATGCTCAATTCTATCAATTGCTCAACAGTAATTTGTTCACCCACTGTAGAATACTTATGCTCTTGAGAGAAGCCACTAGTGAAACCTATGGCCCCCGGGTCTATTCTCATCATACCAATCTCCATCACTTTTATATTATTTTGCTATTTACTTTGCTATTTACTTTTTACTTTGCATCTTTATATCAAAAATACCAAAAATATTCTATCTATCAGATCTCACTCTTGTAAGTGACTGTGAAGGGCTTGACAACCCCTAATCGCGTTGGTTGCGAGTAGCTATCGCTTTGTGCAGGTACGAGGGACTTGAGCGTGGGCTCCTACTGGATTGATACCTTGGTTCTCAAAAACTGAGGGAAATACTTACGCTACTCTGCTGCATCATCCCTCTCTCTTCATGGAAAACCAACGCAAGCTCAGGACGTAGCACCCGCCTAACACGGAAGATAAGGATAGCCTTGGTTGATACATGAGCTATTCGAGCATACAAAACAGAATGTTTATTTGAAGGTTTAGAGTTTGGCACATACAAATTTACTTGGAACGGCAGGTAGATACCGCATATAGGAAGGTATGGTGGACTCATCTGGAATAACATTGGGGTTTAAGGGATTGGATGCACAAGCAGTATTCCCGCTTAGTACAAGTGAAGGCTAGCAAAAGACTAGGAAGCGACCAACTAGAGAGCGACAACAGCCATGTACATGCATCAAAATTAATAAACATTGGATGCAAGCATGAGTAGGGTATAATCCAGAATGAACATAAATATCATGAAGGCTATGTTGATTTGTTTCAACTACATGCGTGAACATGTGCCAAGTCAAGTCATGTAAATCATTCAAAGGAGGATACCACCCCATCATACCACATCATAATCATCGTAATAGCATGTTGGCACACAAGGTAAAGCATTATAACTCATAGCTAATCAAGCATGGCACAAGCAACTATGATCTCTAATTGTCATTGCAAACATGTTTATTCATAATAAGTTGAATCAAGAACGAGGGACTCATCATATTTACAAAAACAAAAGAGGTCGAGTTCATACCAGCTTTTCTCATCTCAGTCAGTCCATCATATATCATCATAATTGCCTTTCACTTGCACGACCGAACGGTGTGAATAATAATAAGATTGTACGTGCATTGGACTAAGCTGGAATCTGCGAGCATTCCATAAACAGGAGAAGACAAGGCAATATGGGTTCTGGGTTAAATCAACAATAATGCATATAAGAGCCACTTCAACAATTTAATTATGGTCTTCTCCTACTGACCCTCAAAGAAAAGAAAAGAAAAGAAATAAAACTATTTACACGGGAAAGCTCCCAACAAGGAAAAGAAGAACAGGAAATATTTTTGGGTTTTCTTTTTAATTATTACTACAGCAGAAAAATAAACTACTACTATTTTTTGGCTTTTCTTAAGGTTTAACAAACACACAAGAGGAAAGCAGGAAAAAGAAAATAAACTAGCATGGATATTATAGTGAAAGAGTATGAGCACCGACATCTAGCAATGAGTGTGGGTGAACATAAATGTAATGTCGGTGAGAAATACGTACTCCCCCAAGCTTAGGCTTTTGGCCTAAGTTGTTCTATTGCCAGGGATAGCCTGGCGGATACCCATAGGTGTAGCTTGGGTCGTACTGCGACGAAGAATAGTTGGGATCATACTGTGATGAATAAGAAGACTCTGACTGCCACTGGCTGACAGTCATCTCTAGATCCCAAGAATAAACAGATTGTCATGGAGGCTCATCTTGTGGTTCATGTTCCGGGGCTGGTGCAGGATTCTTGTAAGCTTGGACGACAGCCCACGTAACGAGGTAGGGTCCTACAAAATTAAACAAAGAAGGAGCAGGCAAAGTAATAGTTTTAGGATAATGTTTATCAAAGTATAACTTTTATTTGAGCTCTCCATTCCTGTCCTTAACAAGAAAATCATGAGCTATCATGCTCTTATAGTCTAGATAAGCATTAGGCAGCAATTTTTCTTCTTTCTCATAATGCCTAATAGCTATGTTAAAGTGTGCAGCAAGGCGAGAAGCATAAATGCCTCCAAAGATGGGGCCTTTAGTATGGTTCAGACTCAACCGCCTAGCAATAATTCCGCCCATACTGACAGTGTTGTCGCGGTATAAACCATGGAACAGAATAATAATATCAGGAACACTAAGGTTCCCATAGTTCCCACGACCAATCAAGCATCGACTAGCAAATAAAGCAAAATAGCGTAACACAGGAAAATGTATGCTAGTGATTCTTGCATCAGAAACCTTCCTGGTTTCTCCCATGGAGATAAGGTTAATAAATGGTTCCAACTCTTTATGAGGTGGTTCCTCTAAGATACCATCAGGAGGTATGTTGCAGACTGCGCAAAATTCAGACAATGGCATTTTCTTCACAATGTCATATAAATGAAACTCTACTGAAGGAGGTGACTCTTTAGGGAAAAAGTAGAAGTTTTGCACAAAAGTATTTGTGAGTAAGAGATACTGTGGACGACTGGACGTTGGTCGCGGACGAAGTCAGTGAGGCCAGCATTCTTAATCAATGAATAGAAATCCTCATAAATCCCGACCTCTCTCAAGAAATTATTAGAAGGCCATTCACACGGCCGGATCTCCGCGGTACGAGGCAAATTATATTTGGGCCTCTGAGCTTCTTCATTTTGTTTATCCTTTGAGCTTCGGCTCGATGAACCCCTCAAAAGTCTCCTCATTATTTTTCTGAAATAATCTGAAATTTTTAGTAACTTCAAACAAAAGTGAACCAACTTCAATAAAACTGATAGCAACTACTCCTACAAGTGCCTAGAGCCTAAATCAAGCATTAGAACTACTTGGAACCATATAAATTTGACATGCAAGCTCAAGAACATGGTCACCTATGCAGCACAAATTTGCAAAGAATAAAGCACTAGAACAAAAACTAATTGGACCAATGGAGGAGTCACATACCAAGGAACAATCTCCACAAGCAGTTTTGCGAGAGGTGATTTGAGCAAGGAGATCGAAAATCACAGGAAAAGTGGCTAGAACTCGTGCTTGAGATGGGTTTTCGGGTTTCTGTGAGACAGAGGAAGAAGATGGGTGCTGGGATAAGTGGGGGAGTGCCACCATGGGCCCACGAGGCAGGGGGCGTGCCCTAAGGGGGGGGCACCACCCTCGTGGCCAGGTGGCAGCTCCTCCCGCGGTAATTTTTGCACAGTAAATCCTCAAATATTCCTGAAAAAATCATATTAAATTGGCATGTCATTCTGAGGACTTTTATTTTCGGGATATTTTTATATTGCACGAGTAAGTCAAGAAACAGACAGAAAAATAATATTTTTACTTTATTTCTACTAATTAATAGAAAATATAGAGAGGGTACAGAAGGTTGTGCTTCTAGTCTCATCCATCTCATGTTCATCAAAAAGAATCCACTAACAAGGTTGATCAAGTCTTGTTAACAAACTCATTCGATAATCATGAAACTGGAGAAATTTCGAATAACACTAAGTTACCTCAATGGGGATATGCACATCCCCTATAATAAGTATATCATATTTCTTTTTGACAGTAGGAAGAGGAAATTCAAAACCTCCAATTATAATCGATGGAATTTTTCCAATGGAGTTGATACTATGAACTTGAGGTTGTTTCCTCGGAAAGTTTACCGTATGCTCATTACCATTAACATGAAAAGTGGCATTGCCTTTGTTGCAATGAATAATAGCCCCTGCAGTATTAAGAAAAGGTCTTCCAAGAATAATAGACATACTATCATCCTTGGGAATATCAAGAATAACAAAGTCCGTTAAAATAGTAACGTTTGCAACCACAACAGGCACATCCTCACAGATACCGACGGGTATAGCAGTTGATTTATCAGCCATTTGCAAAGATATTTTAGTAGGTGTCAACTTATTCAAGTCAAGTCTACGATATAAAGAGAGAGGCATAACACTAACACCAGCTCGAAGATCACATAAAGCAGTTTTAAAATAATTTCTTTTAATGGAGCAAGGTATAGTAGGTACTCCGGTGTCTCCAAGTTTCTTTGGTATTCCACCCATAAAAGTATAATTAGCAAGCATCGTGGAAATTTCAGCTTCCGGTATCTTTCTTGTATTAGTAATGATATCCTTCATATATTTAGCATAAGGATTTGTTTTGAGCACATCAGTTAATCGCATACGCAAAAAGATAGGCCTAATCATTTCAGCAAAGCGCTCAAAATCCTCATCATCCTTTTTCTTGGATGGTTTCGGAGGAAAAGGCATGGGTTTCTGAACCCAAGGTTCCCTTTCTTTACTATGTTTCCTAGCAACAAAGTCTCTTTTATCATAACGTTGATTCTTTGATTGTGGGTTATCAAGATCAACAGCAGGTTCAATTTCTACATCATTATCATTACTAGGTTGAGCATCATCATGAACATCATCATTAATATTTTCATTAGGTTCATGTTCATTACCAGATTGTGTTTCAGCAACAGACATAGAGATATCATTTGGATTATCAGGTGGTTCAGCAATAGGTTCACTAGAAGTTTGCACAGTTTTATCATTTTTCTTCTTCTTTTTAGAAGAACTAGGAACATCAATATTATTTCTTTGAGAATCTTGCTCGATTCTCTTAGGGTGGCCTTCAGGATACAAAGGTTCTGAGTCATTCTACCAGTTCTAGTAGCCACTCTAACAGCATAATCATTTTTCTTACTATTCATTTCATCAAGCACTTCTTTTTGATCCTTAAGTACTTGTTCTACTTGAGTGGTAACCATAGAAGCATGTTTGCTAACAAGTTTAAGTTCACCTTTAATATTAGCCATATAATCACCCAAGCGTCTAATCATATAAGCATTTTCTTTTAGTTGTCTACCAAAATAAGCATTGAAGTCGTCTTGCTTAAACATAAAGTTATCACACTCATCCAAGCACTAACTAGCAATTTTAGTAGGAGGGACTTCAGCTTTATCATATCTATAGAGAGAATTTACCTTTACTACCTGTGTCGGGATATCGGGGTCAGGAGGTTCTTCAATAAATAAAGAATTGAGATCATAAGTTTCTTCAACAGGCGGTGAATTAAGACCATGTATTTCTTCAATAGGAGGTAAATTCTTAACGTCTTCAGCTTTAATACCTTTCTCTTTCATAGATTTATTTGCCTCTTGCATATCTTCGGGACTGGGAAATAGAACACCTCTCTTCTTCGGAGTTGGTTTAGGAATAGGCTCAGTAATTGGAGCAGGAGCTGGCTCAGGAGGTGCCCAATTATTTTCATTTGTCAACATATTATTCAATAGAATTTCAGCTTCATCCGGTGTTCTTTCCCTGAAAAGAGAACCAGCACAACTATCCAGGTAATCTCTGGAAGCATCGGTTAGTCCATTATAAAAGATATCAAGTATTTCGGGTTTCTTAAGAGGATGATCAGGCAAAGCATTAAGTAACTTGAGAAGCCTCCCCCAAGCTTGTGGGAGACTCTCTTCTTTAATTTGCACAAAGTTGTATATTTCCCTCAAAGCAGCTTGTTTCTTATGAGCAGGGAAATATTTAGCAGAGAAGTAATAAATCATATCCCGGGGACTACGCACACAACTAGGATCAAGAGAATTAAACCATATCTTAGCATCACCCTTTAATGAGAACGGAAATATTTTGAGTATACAAAAGTAACGCGATCTCTCATCATTAGTAAACAGGGCGGCTATATCATTTAACTTAGTAAGATGTGCCACAACAGTTTCAGATTCATAGCCATAAAACGGATCAGATTCAACCAAAGTAATTATATCAGGATCAACAGAGAATTCATAATCCTTATCAAGAACACATATAGGTGAAGTAGCAAAAGCAGGGTCGGGTTTCATTTTATCTCTAAGTGATTCTTTGTTCCATTTAACTAATAACCTCTTAAGCTCATATCTATCCCTGCAAGCTAAAATAGCGGCAGAAGATTCCATATCAAAAAGATAACCCTTAGGGATAACAGGCATATTTTCATCATCACTATCATCATCGTATTCAGATTCAATAATCTCTTTTTCTCTAGCCCTAGCAATTTGTTCATCAAGAAATTCACCAAGGGGCACAGTAGTATTAGGCATAGAAGCAGTTTCATCATAAGTATCATGCATAGCAGAAGTGGCATCATCAATAAAATGCGACATATCAGAACGAATAGCAGAAGCAGGTTTAGGTGTCGCTAGCCTACTCATAACAGAAGGTGAATCAAGTGCAGAGCTAGATGGCAGTTCCTTACCTCCCCTCGTAGTTGAGGGATAAATTGTTGTCTTAGCGTCTTTCAAGTTCTTCATAGTGTCCAGCAGATATAAATCCCAAGTGACTCAAAGAATAGAGCTATGCTCCTCGGCAACGGCGCCAGAAATTAGTCTTGATAACCCACAAGTATAGGGGATCGCAACAGCTTTCAAGGGTAGAGTATTCAACCCAAATTTATTGATTCGACACAAGGGGAGCCAAAGAATATTCTCAAGTATTAGCGGCTGAGTTGTCAATTCAATCACACCTGGAAACTTAGTATCTGCAGTAAAGTGTTTAGTAGCAAAGTAATATGATAGTGGTGGTAGCGGCAACAAAAGTAAAGACAGCAAAAGTAATGTTTTTGGTATTTTGTAGTGATTGTAATAGTAGCAGCGGGAAAGTAAATAAGCGAGAACCAGTATATGGAAAACTCGTAGGCACCGGATCAGTGATGGATAATGATGCCGGATGTGGTTCATCATGTAACAGTCATAACATAGGGTGACACAGAACTAGCTCCAATTCATCAATGTAATGTAGGCATGTATTCCGTATATAGTCATACGTGCTTATGGAAAAGAACTTACATGACATATTTTGTCCTACTCTCCCATGGCAGCGGGGTCCTATTGGAAACTAAGGGATATTAAGGCCTCCTTTTAATAGAGAACCGGAACAAAGCATTAGCACATAGTGAATACATAAACTCCTCAAACTAAGGTCATCACCGGGAGTGGTCCTGATTATTGTCACTTCGGGGTTGCCGGATCATAACACATAATAGGTGATGATACGTCTCCAACGTATCTATAATTTTTGATTGCTCCATGCTATATTATCTACTATTTGTACCGGATCATAACACTTGTGCTTCAAAGTAGCACCATGATCTTCATAGTAGAGAGTCTCTCATGTTATCACTTTCATATACTAGTGGGAATTTTACATTATAGAACTTGGCTTGTATATTCCAATTGTGGGCTTCCTCAAAATTGCCCTTGGTCTTCATGAGCAAGCAAGTTGGATGCACACCCACTTAGTTTCTTTTTGAGCTTTCATATACTTATAGCTCTAGTGCATCCGTTGCATGGCAATCCCTACCCACTCACATTGATATCTATTGATGGGCATCTCCATAGCCCGTTGATACGCCTAGTTGATGTGAGACCATCTTCTCCTTTTTGTCTTCTCCACAACCACCATTCTATTCCACCTATAGTGTTATATCCATGGCTCACGCTCATGTATTGCGTGAAGATTGAAAAAGTTTTGAAAAAGTTAAGAGTATGAAACAATTGCTTGGCTTGTCATCGGGGTTGTGCATGATTTAAATGCTTTGTGTGGTGAAGATGGAGCATAGCCAGACTATATGATTTTGTAGGGATAACTTTCTTTGGCCATGTTATTTTGAGAAGACATAATTTCTTTGTTAGTATGCTTAAAGTATTATTATTTTTTATTTCAATATAAACTTTTGTCTTGAATCTTTCTAATCTGAATATTCATACCACAATTAAAAATATTTACATTGAAATTATGCCAAGTAGCACTCCGCATCAAAAATTCTCTTTTTATCATTTACCTACTTGAGGACGAGCAGGAATTAAGCTTGGGGATGGCTGATACGTCTCCAACGTATCTATAATTTTTGATTGCTCCATGCTATATTATCTACTATTTTGGACTATATTGGGCTTTATTTTCCACCTTTATATTATTTTTGGGACAAACCTATTAACCGGAGGCCCAGCCCAGAATTGTTGGGTTTTTTGCCTATTTCAGTGTTTCAGATAAATGGAATATCAAACGGAGTCCAAACGGAATAAAATCTTGGGGAACATGATTTTCTCACCGAACGTGATCCAGAAGACTTGGACCCTGCTCCAAGGAACAAAAGAGGCGGTCATGAGAGTGGGTGGCGCCCCCCCTAGGGCGCGCGCCCTACCTCGTGGGCCCCTTGTTGCTCCTCCGGCGTACTTCTTCCTCCTATATATACCCACGTACCCCCAAACTATCAAAACAGGAGCCAAAAACCTAATTCCACCACCGCAACTTTCTGTATCCACGAGATCCCATCTCGGGGCCTGTCCCGGAGCTCCGCCGGAAGAGGGCCGTCATCACGGAGGGCTTATACATCATCATAGCCTCTCCGATGAAGTGTGAATAGTTTACCTCAGACCTTCGGGTCCATAGTTAGTAGCTAGATGGCTTCTTCTCTCTCTTCGAATCTCAATACAAAGTTCTCCCCCTCTCTTATGGAGATCTATTCGATGTAATCTTCTTTTGCGGTGTGTTTGTTGAGACCGATGAATTGTGGGTTTATGATCAAGTCTATCTATGAATAATATTTGAATCTTCTCTGAATTCTTTTATGTATGATTGGTTATCTTTGCAAGTCTCTTCGAATTATCTGTTTGGTTTGGCCAACTAGATTGGTAGTTCTTGCCATGGGGGAAGTGCTTAGCTTTGGGTTCGATCTTGCGGTGTCCTTACCCAGTGACAGAAGGGGCAGCAAGGCACGTATTTTATCATTGCCATCGAGGATAACAAGATGGGGTTTATTTCATATTGCATGAATTTATCTCTCTACATCATGTCATCTTGCTTAAGGCGTTACTCTGTTTTAAACTTAATACTCTAGATGCATGCTGGATAGCGGTCGATGAGTGGAGTAATAGTAGTAGATGCAGAATCGTTCAATCTACTTGTCACGGACGTGATGCCTATATACATGATCATGCCTAGATATTCTCATAACTATGCTCAATTCTATCAATTGCTCAACAGTAATTTGTTCACCCACCATAGAATACTTATGCTCTTGAGAGAAGCCACTAGTGAAACCTATGGCCCCCGGGTCTATTCTCATCATATCAATCTCCATTACTTTAATCTTGCTTTGCTTTTTACTTTGCTTTTACTTTTTACTTTGCATCTTTATACCAAAAATACCAAAAATATTATATCTATCAGATCTCACTCTCGTAAGAGACCGTGAAGGGCTTGACAACCCCTAATCGCGTTGGTTGCGAGTAGCTATCGCTTTGTGCAGGTACAAGGGACTTGAGCGTGGGCTCCTACTGGATTGATACCTTGGTTCTCAAAAACTGAGGGAAATACTTACGCTACTCTGCTGCATCATCCCTTCCTCTTCAGGGAAAACCAACGCAAGCTCAAGACGTAGCAAGAAGGATTTCTGGCGCCGTTGCCGGGGAGGTTAGCGCTTGAAGGTATATCTTTAGGTCTTGCAATCGAGTCTTTTAGTTTCTTGTTTTATCACTAGTTTAGTCTATAAAAGAAAAATATAAAAAAATGGAATTGAGTTTGTCTCATATGCTTCACCTTTTTAATATCTTTTGTGAGTATGATGGAAAGGATAAGTGTGCTCAAGTGCTAGAAGAAGAAATCTATAAAATGTTTGGCACTAAATATTTGAATGATGAGCATGATTACAATGATGTTAGTGCGAATTCTTTGAATATCCATGATACTAATGATGATTGCACTAGTTACGATGAAAATATCTCCTATAAACATGCAATTTTTGTGGAGTGCATTGGGTTTGTAAGTACACACCAAATAGGGAAGATAGATATTGCAAGAGGCATAAGTACTTAGAAACTAAATTGTTGCAAGAAGAGCTAGATGAATGTGCTGAAAAATTAATTTTTCTTAGCCCTACTTGTGAACTTTGCAATGAACGTGATCATTTTAGTACCCAATGCAAATTGTTTCATGATCGTATCGTGTCCAAAAATTGTGATGACTTGATTTCCCTTGCACATCATAATGAACTTAGTTTGATCTTGGGTTATGAAGAAATTAAACGTATAACTAAGGATATTACAAAATTTTCCCTTGATAAAGTTCTTCATTTTGATCTAGAGAAAATTTATATGTATTGTGCGGTGAATTGCATTGAAAATCCTTATATTGCCAACTATATAAAGAAAAGAAAACAAATAGAAGATGAAAAGAATACTAATGAAAGGGAAGAGACTTCCCAATATCCTCCTATTATTCTTATGATGAATCAAGTAACGAGGAGGAGCCTCCTATTCAACCAATCTCATTAATAAGGAGCTCCAAAAAGAGGATTGAACCCACACATGATGTGGTGAAGAAGAATAAAAGAAAAAGGAAGAGAGGTAAAAAGATATCTCTCCCAAATAGCATTGCTCCTAGTACTATTGTGCCTCATGAAAATATAATTGTGGAAGATAATGATACTTCTTATGATCTTGAAAATCTTTTTGGCACTTGCTTGGAAGAATATGATAATTGTTATACTATTGGTGCTATCCATACTATTAATGATGAGAGTGATTATGCTTACGATATGAAAAGGCCCAGGCTTGGGGAAGCTATGTTTGATGAAGATGATGTTTTTGAGAATATATTTGCTGCAATTAATGTTTGTCCCAAGCTTGTGGATGCTATGATTAATGAAGATGATATTTTTAGTCTCTCAAGTTTTGATATGCAAGTTTATAATGATGATAGCATGCCTCCTACTTATGATGATTATTATGATGATACTTATGGTACAAAAAGTAGTGATTATATTTATAAAACTTGTCATGATTATGATTACCCCTTATCTTAACATTACTCTTTTAATGTGGAAACAATTTATAGTATCCAAGTCTCTTATGATACTCCCACTGTCCCGAATGAGAAGAATCCTGCTTATGTGGAGAGTAATAAAATTTCTATGCTTGTAGATCATGAAAAGAATGCTTTAGGTGCTGGTTATATTGTTGAATTCATTCATGATGTTACTGAAAATTATTATGAGGGAGTAATATATGCTTGTAGGAATTGCAATAATATCAAGTTTCCTCTCTATGTGCTTAAAGTTTTGAAGCTATGCTTGTTTTACCTTCCTATGCAAGTTGATTCTTGTTCCCACAAGTTGTTTGCTCAGAAAATCCCCATGCATAGGAAAAGGGTTAGACTTAAATGTTCTTGTCATATGCTTCATGATGCTCTTGTTATGTTTCAATTCTTATCTTTTATGTGAGCATCATTGAAATCATCATGCCTAGCTAGGGGCGTTAAACGATAGCGCTTGTTGGGAGGCAACCCAATTTTATTTTTGTTCCTTGATTTTTGTTCCTTTTTAGTAATAAATAATTCATCTAGCATCTGTTTAGATGAGGTTTTATGCTTTTAGTTAGTGTTTGTGCCAAGTAGAACCTTTGGGAAGACTTGGGGGAAGTCTTGTTGATCATGCTGTAAAAAAACAGAAACATTAGCGCTCACGAGAATTGCTGCCATTTTTATTTGGAGAGTGATATTTAGTTAATTCTTTTTGAATATGATTAATAGATAAATTCCTCAGGTCCATAAATTTATTTGAGAATTTTATGAGTTACATAAGTATACGTTTGATCCATATTACTACAGACTGTTATGTTTTTGACAGATTCTGTTTTTCATGTGTTGTTTACTTATTTTGATGAATCTATGGTAGTAAAATAGTTTATAAACCATAGAGAAGGTGTAATACAGTAGATATTACACCAATATGAATTTAGAATGAGTTCATTACAGTACCTTATGATGGTGATTTATTTTCTTATACTAACGGAGCTTACGAGTTTTCTGTTAAGTTTTGTGTTGTGAAGTTTTCAAGTTTTGGGTAAGGATTCGATGGACTATGGAATACGGAGTGGCAAGAGCCTAAGCTTGGGGATGCCCAAGGCACACCAAGGTAATATTCAAGGATAGCCAAGAGCCAAAGCTTGGGGATGCCCCGGAAGGCATCCCCTCTTTCGTCTTCGTTCATCGGTAACTTTACTTGGAGTTATATTTTTATTCACCACATGATATGTGTTTTCTTGGAGCGTCAATTTATTTTGTTAGGATTTGCATACTGTTATTTAGAAAAATGTTTTGTATCTTTTATTTCAATAAAAGTGGCATTGATAGCCTTTACTATGCCTATGTTACAAGTATACATGTTGTTGTTTGAAAACAGAAAGTTTACCGCTGTTGCAATAATTCCCTAGAAAAGTCAGAATGCGATAAAATGTTGAAACATTTTGCATATTAAGATCTGATAAATTTACTACTGTGGGAATTTTCTATCATAATTTTTGGAGCTAGGGAAGTATGGATGTTGCTGCATTCTTTACAGACTGTCCTGTTTAGGCAGATTGCTGTTATGTTTGCATTGTTGGCATATGTTTGCTTCTTTAATGATTCTATTTGAGGATAGGACTATTAAATATGCATAGGCATTTAGTATGCAATGTTGAATAATAATTTTAGTGATTTGCTACAGTAGAGTCTGATAAGGTTTTTGCAATGGTTTATACTAAATTATCTCACGAGTCCTTGTTGAGTTTTGTGTGGATGAAGCTTTTGAGATTTAGGGAGACCTTGATATGAGAGGAATTAAGGAGATACAAAAGCTAAAGCTTGGTGATTCCCAAGGCACCCCAAGATAATATTTCAAGAAGTCTCAAGCATCTAAGCTTTGGGATGCCCCGGTTGGCATCCCACCTTTCTTCTTCAACAACTATCGGTTAGTTTCGGTTGATCCTAAGTTTTTGCTTCTTCACATGATGTCTGCCATTCTTAGAATGTCATTTTATTTTGCTTTTGCTTGATGCTTGAATAAAATACCAAGATCTGATATTATTAAATGTTAGAGAGTCTTGACATAGTTGCATAATTATTCGACAACTCATTGATCTTCACTTATATCTTTCGGAGTAGTTTGTCATTTGCTCTAGTGCTTCACTTATATCTTTTAGAGCATGGTGGTAGTTTTATTTTGAAGAAATATATGAACTCTCATGATTCACTTAGATTATTTTAAGAGTCTTAAATAGCATGGTAATTTTCTTAATTCTAATATGCTAGGTATCCAAGATTAGTAAAATTTTCTTATGAGTGTTTCGAATACTAAGAGAAGTTTGATGCTTGATGATTGTTTTGAGATATGGATGTAATAATATCAAAGTCATGCTAGTTGAGTAGTTGTGAATTTGAGAAATGCTTGTGTTGAAGTTTGCAAGTCCCGTAGCATGCACGTATGGTGAACATTGTGTAACAAATTTGAAACATGAGGTGTTATTTGATTGTCCTCCTTATGAGTGGCGGTCAGGGACGAGCGATGGTCTTTTCCTACCAATCTATCCCCCTAGGAGCATGCGCGTAGTGCCGAGGTTTTTGATGACTTGTAGACTTTTGCAATAAGTATGTGAGTTCTTTATGACTAATGTTGAGTCCATGGATTATACACACTCTCACCCTTCCATCCTTGCTAGCCTCTTCGGTACCGTGCATTGCCCTTTCTCACATTGAGAGTTGGTGCAAACTTCGCCGGTGCATCCAAACCCCGTGATATGATACACACTTTCACACATAAACCTCCTTATATCTTCCTCAAAACAGCCACCATACCTACCTATTATGGCATTTCCATAGCAATTCCGAGATATATTACCATGCAACTTTCCACCATCCAGTTTATCATGACACATTCATCATTGTCATATTGCATATCCCGGTACACCGCCGGATGCATTCACATCGAGTCATATTTTGTTCTAAGTATCGAGTTGTAATTGTTGAGTTATAAGAAAAATAAAAGTGTGATGATCATCATTATTAGAGCATTGTCCCAGTGAGGAAAGAATGATGGAGACTATGATTCCCCCATAAGTCGGGATGAGACTCCGGACGAAAAATAAAATAATAATAAAAAAAGAGGCCAAATAAGCCCAAATAAAAAGAGGCCATAAAAAAGAAAAGGCCCAAATAAAAAAACATATGAGAGAAAAAGAGAGAAGGGACAATGTTACTATCCTTTTACCACACTTGTGCTTCAAAGTAGCACCATGATCTTCATAGTAGAGAGTCTCTCATGTTATCACTTTCATATACTAGTGGGAATTTTACATTATAGAACTTGGCTTGTATATTCCAATGATGGGCTTCCTCAAAATTGCCCTAGGTCTTCATGATCAAGCAAGTTGGATGCACACCCACTTAGTTTCTTTTTGAGCTTTCATATACTTATAGCTCTAGTGCATCCGTTGAATGGCAATCCCTACCCACTCACATTGATATCTATTGATGGGCATCTCCATAGCCCGTTGATATGCCTAGCTGATGTGAGACCATCTTCTCCTTTTTGTCTTCTCCACAACCACCATTCTATTCCACCTATAGTGCTATATCCATGGCTCACGCTCATGTATTGCGTGAAGATTGCAAAAGTTTTGAAAAAGTTAAGAGTATGAAACAATTGCTTGGCTTGTCATCGGGGTTGTGCATGATTTAAATGCTTTGTGTGGTGAAGATGGAGCATAGCCAGACTATATGATTTTGTAGGGATAACTTTCTTTGGCCATGTTATTTTGAGAAGACATAATTTCTTTGTTAGTATGCTTGAAGTATTATTATTTTTTATGTCAATATAAACTTTTGTCTTGAATCTTTCTAATCTGAATATTCATACCACGATTAAGAATATTTACATTGAAATTATGCCAAGTAGCACTCCGCATCAAAAATTCTCTTTTTATCATTTACCTACTCGAGGACGAGCAGGAATTAAGCTTGGGGATGCCTGATACGTCTCCAACGTATCTATAATTTTTGATTGCTTCATGCTATATTATCTACTATTTTGGACTATATTGGGCTTTATTTTCCACTTTTATATTATTTTTGGGACTAACCTATTAACCGGAGGCCCAGCCCAGAATTACTGGGTTTTTTTGCCTATTTCAGTGTTTCAGATAAACGGAATATCAAACGGAGTCCAAACGGAATAAAATCTTTGGGAACGTGATTTTCTCACCGAACATGATCCAGGAGACTTGGACCCTGCTCCAAGGAACAAAAGAGGCGGTCACGAGAGTGGGTGGCGCCCCCCCTAGGGCGCGCCCCCTGCCTCATGGGCCCCTTGTTGCTCCTCCGGCGTACTTCTTCCTCCTATATATACCCACGTACCCCCAAACTATCAGAACAGGAGCCAAAAACCTAATTCCACCGCCGCAACTTTCTGTATCCACGAGATCCCATCTCGGGGCCTGTTCCGGAGCTCCGCCGGAAGAGGGCCGTCATCACGGAGGGCTTCTACATCATCATAGCCTCTCCGATGAAGTGTGAGTAGTTTACCTCAGACCTTCGGGTCCATAGTTAGTAGCTAGATGGCTTATTCTCTCTCTTCGAATCTCAATACAAAGTTCTCCCCCTCTCTTGTGGAGATCTATTCGATGTAATCTTCTTTTGCGGTGTGTTTGTTGAGACCGATGAATTGTGGGTTTATGATCAAGTCTATCTATGAATAATATTTGAATCTTCTCTGAATTCTTTTATGTATGATTGGTTATCTTTGCAAGTCTCTTCGAATTATCCATTTGGTTTGGCCAACTAGATGATTAGTAGTTCTTGCCATGGGAGAAGTGCTTAGCTTTGGGTTCGATCTTGCGGTGTCCTTACCCAGTGACAGAAGGGGCAGCAAGGCACGTATTGTATCGTTGCTGTCACGCCCTCGAGGCGGCTATATCTCCCACGTGTTGAAGCATGACTTAGAGGCATAACCGCATTGAAAGCAATATCGCAAGTGAGGTAATTTTCACACAACCCATGTAATACATAAGGGAAAGAGATACATAGTTGGCTTACAATCGCCACTTCACACAATTACATGAATAAAGCATTACAACATCCAAATACAATCAAGGTCCGTCTGCGGCACCAAAATAAAAGAAGAACCCCAAATGCGACAAGGTCCCCGATCGACTCCAACTGGGCTCCACTACTGATCAACTAGAACGAAACAACACACAGGACAAGATCTTCATCGAGCTCCTCCTGAGCTTGGTTGCGTCCTCTACACGGACTCATCGGCACCTGCAAGCTGGTTTTGGAAGTACCAGAGATAATGTTTCTACACAACAATGGAACAAAATATCAGTTACTTAGTTCCAAAATAAATCCTGAAGGGAGACATAGAGGCATAATGCCAACGGCTTGAGCGGCGATCCCAGCGTCGTTCCCGACGCGCATCACGACTTCATTCTTTGCCGGCTTGTGCACACTCTGAAGCCCCTGTATCGAGTTGCAAATGTAAGCAACCGATCCGGTATCAAATACCCAAGACTTAGAATTTTCGCAAGCAAGCAAAACGGCAATGACATTAACTCGTATAATAGTTATACCTTTCTTCTTATCTGCCATGTATATCCTGTAGTTCCTCTTCCAGTGTCCAGTGCCTTTGCAGTGAAAACACACAGTTTCAGCCTTGGCTCGGCCCTTAGGCTTGCCTTTCCTTTTGAAACTGGCAGTTTTGTTTACCAGCAACTTTTGCTGATTCTGCAGTCCTATCTCATTTGATTTGAGCATCGCTTCATAAAGCGAGGTAAGGATCAAATCATTACCAGGTGTCTTTGGAAAATTAATTCCCTGTTCAGCCATACTATCATAATAGTTTGCTAGTTTGACACCTTGTTCATTTACTAGAGATTCCTTATGTATATTGCATTCTTCCATGGCTTCAGTCATCTCATGAACTTCAGCTGAATCATGTTTGTGATATAGAACATTTAGTGCCTCGATCATCTCGAAGGTACTAAATCGTTCATAACGTTTCTGTAGCACATGATCCATGCAAGATAACATAAGTTCTTTAACAACACTGAAATCATCCTTTCTTGAGTCAAACACGTGGATGATATCCTGAGCCATTTCTGGCGTAGGGGAATCACTTAGAGGTTGATCAAGCACATAGTATTTCTTAGCTTCCCTGAGGACAATCCTCAGGTTACGGGCCCAGTCCGCATAGTCGTTTCCAGTCGCAGCTAACTTCTCTTTCTCTAACATCGGGCCTAAGTTGAACGCGGTGTTGCGAGCCATTTGATCTACAACAGAAAACACAAGTTTCACTTAGACTTTGTTTATAATGAAATTGCACTAGTGAATAAACAAATTTATTCTAAAGTGCGCTCCCACTCAAATCGATATCTCTCAAAATTGATTATGAGTGACACAAGACCTGCATATCCATTCAATGCCATTGGACGAGATGAACACTGATGGCGCGAAATTCAATTGGTAGGAAAACTTGTCGATCATATCTCTATGTGACTCTTGTTCATCTTTCGATAGGTGTGTTCCGAGCTTAGGGAGATCCTTCCAGAACGTCAAGACAACCAAGTGATCTTGCTGCGAGGTCTCAACTCACCCGCCTCACACTTCCCTAATCATTCGTACCCAGGGAGATCCTGCGATACCCCGAAAAGTTAGGTGCCGTGACAGTGCTACACTTGGGAGAACACTAACTACTTGATATTTTTTGAGAGATCACCCTAATAAAAGCGACTACCGTGCAATCAAGAAGGGTGCATTAAGAGGGATAAACATCTCAGGCAATTCATAATAGCATGATATGGTATAGCCTCTTCTGACGGAGAAGTCAAGTATTTCTTCGTCTTCGGCATTCGTGTCGGTGTTCACCTTCGCGAAGATTGGCACCACCTTGTCGATGCACCAGATAATATCGCTATCTCCATAGCGGATAAAATAAATTCGTTACTTAAGGTTGACACGCGGGTCATTAAAGTGCAATCATATGGCTCCAGCCATCATGTCGAATCATGACACGCTGGTCATGTTAATTACATCATATAGTCATCTCATACATAATCAAATTAAATATGAGCATTGCTATACCACATCACATGCACATCCCGCAAAACCAAGTTAGACGCCTCTAATCGGTTTATGCAAATTCTATTTTACGTGGCTTCTAAGGTTTTGACTTAAACCGCAGCTACCAACGTTTTATCATCAAGTATGATTATTCAAGTTGCTAGATTAACATCTCGGGGTGTATGAAACACGAGATAATTAAATCTCGAGCCCCATACTAAACTTTGTCATACGCATGACCCCTGTGCAGATCATATCTGCAATGCCCTTTCATATGTGAATTCATATTTCTTTTGACTACGGCAGAACCCAAAGAACTGATAGCACTTCCATGATCAATTAGGATCACGGATTGCCAGAACTTTGTCAAATTCCACCATGCTGTCTCGAGATTGAGCAAACGCAATTTCTAGGGAAGCAACAAGAACATCGGGTAACAGATTTCATCTGTCACCCGCATAAATAATTTTCAGCAATATATCTCATCTACTCTAAAATTATAGTATGCAATACCCATACATCTCCATGTATTCTAGATCGTAACCTGCATTTATGCATAGCACGGCTCTTGATGCCACTGTTGGGGAATGCGACAGAAAACAAAAAAATTCGGTATAGCGAGCACGCCCAGGACCACTATGGAGACTGCATACAAGGTTTGATCTGTTTCGTACCGACTCAAAGCGCAGCGGAAGAAGAGTCGGTGGAGATCGTTGGTGCAGATCCCCGCAGCTAGGATTTACAACCTCCCAATCGCGAGGATGTACTCCCTCGCCGGACAGGCCTTCGGGAGGCGGTCGGGCAGTCCCCCGGACGATGTCGCGGATAGCCCTTCGGGAGGACCTTCGAAACTCGAACGGAGACTCGGACAGCCCTTCGGGAGGACACTCGAACATCCCCTCGGGCAAAAGACCGAAACTACAACCTCTCTACGGGGTTGCACACATACGGTGTCAGCTATCCGGCAGGGCTTCGCCGTCCAGAACTAGTTCCTGCCGGAACCCAGACAGCCTTACGACTCTACAAAACTCCTTTCGTGGGAGGGAGAGAAGAAGCCAGATAATGCATGGCATGTGTATGAGAGCAAGGGATGAGGATAATGGCAGCCCCTTCTCCTCCTTTTATAGGCCAAGGCAAGGGGTGGGGTGGTGGAGGAAATACCAAAACACCCATGCTACATGTCCCACATGAAGGGTGAAATGGTAACTCAAGTGGGGCACCAAGGGGACACCATGGAGGCACCCCCTTGGCCAGCCATAACCTTGCCCCCTCCCATGGGGGGGCAACAAGCCACCAACATGTCTCCTAGAAACATGCGGGCTCCCTATACAAAAAGCCACCAAACATGTAACCCCTGATTCGTGGGATCTTGACCCCTCGTGCTGAGACAAAATGTTTTCCGTGAAACATTTTTTCTGAAAAATTCCGGAAGGTCCTAGAACATTTCTGGCACCCTCTAAAATTATTCTGGGCATGATCCGAAACATTTCCGGTGTGGTGATTTTTATCAGCGAAAAGCAACAACGGCGGTTACGGCAGCTCTGGAATATTTTCGGTTTTTTCTCTCTAAAAGTTCCCAAAAGTTCCCAGACCAATTCTGGGGCCCTGTAAGAATTTCCAGGCGAGTGCCGAAACCATTTTGACCTAATAATATATTCTGAAACAACTTTTCCGTTTTACCGAAACTCTTTCGGTGTTATCTCTCCGGAACTCTTCCGTTGTCTCCGAAACTTTTCCGGTGACTTTCTCTCAGACTCCCTGTCTAGTATTCAGCAGATAGATGACCCTTAAGCATGTGACCCTATAGGTTCGGTGAAGTATAGACATGACCTGGAACCCCTTCCAATCAATGATCAACATCGGAGCCGTGGACACCCATATTAACCCCTATACCCACACAAATGAAATATTCGAGTGAACCTCCAGTTGTTGTGAGCTATTCCTGATGCTTCGCGATATGTCACAAATACCCGAGGTGAGATTTATTGCATTCCCGTGGGCCAACACTTTGTCCACCATGCAAGTTACCTTGTTACCGGTTTTGTTCTCTTTCCTCATTTCCGTGTTCCGACATCCCAGTGATCAAATCAGAAGGTGTCTGGCCAGACGATGATGGATACCGTTACACCGAGAGGGCCCTTGTATATCTCTCCATCGTCGAGGGAGCAAATCCCAATCTTGAGCTATCTCGTTACTTTCCATACTTTTACGTGAACCCATAAGCCGCCGTAATAGCCACCCAGTTACGGATGACGTTTAACAAACCCCAAAGTTCACGAAGAAAGTACAGAGAAACTCGATACTCTCATGGTCTAAGGAATTATGCAAACATTAACTTCCCTGTGTTATTAACCATTAACTTGTGACGAAAGTATCTCATAGCATAACATCATATTGGGGCGATTCAACACATGTGTTCTACTAACAATTGTGCCCTCAAAATTGCCGGCATAGCCATGCCCATGATCAGGAAAACAGGATCATCATGCAATACTTAAGCCAGTCATAGAGGCTTGACTAGGAATACACTTTACCATTTATTATCCCACACGTGCACATGAGTTTCCCTCCAAGCCTCGTTTTATTTGCAGACTCAAGAATCATTGCATTTATAGCATGGAACATAAACCTTCATTACAAACCCGGAGATACAAAATAACTGTTATTACTGCCTCTAGGGCATATCTCCTACATTCTCCTCCATCTTGCACCTATAGAACTTATTGGAGACTTCATATCTCTCAATCCGGGCATTTGCTTGAAATATTAACTTCAACTCCTGGAACATCTCATATGCTCCATGACGTTCAAAACATCATTGAAGTCCCGGTTCTAAGACGTAAAGCATGGCACACTGAACTATTGAGTAGTCATCAGCTGTGCTCTACCAGGTGTTCACAACATCTGGTGTTGCTCCCACAGCGGGTTTGTCACCTAGCGCTACTTCGAGGGCGCAATTCTTCTGTGCAGCAATGAGGATATATAATCCTCAAGTTACGGATCCAGTCCGTGTAGTTGCTACCATCATCTTTCAACTTACCATTCTCTAGGAGCGCATTAAAATTCAACGGAACAACAGCACGGGCCATCTATCTACAACAACATAGACATGCAAAATACTATCAGGTACTAAGTTCATGATAATTTAAAGTTCAATTAATCAAATTACTTAAGAACTCCCACTTAGATAGACATCTCTTTAATCATCTAAGTGACCACGTGATCCATATCAACTAAACCATGTCCGATCATCACGTGAGATGGAGTAGTTTTCAATGGTGAACATCACTATGTTGATCATATCTACTATATGATTCACGCTCGACCTTTCGGTCTCCAGCGTTCCGAGGCCATATCTCCATATGCTAGGCTCGTCAAGTTTAACCCGAGTATTCCGCGTGTGCAAAACTGGCTTGCACGCGTTGTATGTCAACGTAGAGCTTATCACACCCGATCATCACGTGGTGTCTCGGCATGACGAACTGTGGCAACGGTGCATACTCAGGGCGAACACTTATACCTTGAAATTTAGTGAGAGATCATCTTATAATGCTACCGCCGAACTAAGCAAAATAAGATGCATAAAGGATAAACATCACATGCAATCAATATAAGTGATATGATATGGCCATCATCATCTTGTGCCTTTGATCTCCATCTCCAAAGCACCATCATGATCACCATCATCACTGGCTTGACACCTTGATCTCCATCGAAGCATCATCGTTGTCTCGCCAACTATTGCTTTTACAACTATCGTTACCGCTTAGTGATAAAGTAAAGCAATTGCATGGTGGTTGCCTTTCATACAATAAAGCGACAACCATATGGCTCCTGCCAGTTGCCGATAACTGCATTACAAAACATGATCATCTCATACAATAAAATTTAGCATCATGTCTTGACCATATCACATCACAACATGCCCTGCAAAAACAAGTTAGATGTCCTCTACTTTGTTGTTGCAAGTTTTATGTGGCTGCTAGGGGCCGAGCAAGAACCGTTCTTACCTACGCATCAAAAACCACAACACGGTATAGTGATTGCTTTTTGATCTTCAAAAAGAACCCTATTCATTGAATCCGATTCAACTAAAGCTGGAGAAATAGACACCCACTAGCCACCTGTGTGCGAAGCACGTCGGTAGAACCAGTCTCGCGTAAGCGTACGCATAATGTCGGTCTGGGCCGCTTCATCCAACAATGCCGCTGAATCAAGAATCAACTAGTGATGGCAATCAATATGTATATACCCACGCCCACAACTCCTTTGTGTTCTACTCGTGCATATAACATCTATGCATAAACCTGGCTCGGATGCCACTGTTGGGGAACGCAGTAATTTCAAAAAAAATTCCTACGCACACGCAAGATCATGGTAATGCATATCAACGAGAGGGAAGAGTATCGTCTACGTACCCTCGTAGACCATAAGCGGAAGCGTTATGACAACGCGGTTGATGTAGTCATACATCTTCACGATCGACCGATCTAGCACCGAAGGGTACGACACCTCCGCGATCTACACACGTTCGGTTCGGTGACGTCCCGCGAACTCACGATCCAATAGAGCTTCGAAGGAGAGCTTCGTCGGCACGGCATGATGGCGGTGATGATTTTTCTAGCGGAACAGGGCTTCGCCTAAGCACCGCTATGATATTACCGAGGTGGATTATGGTGGAGGGGGGCACCGCACACGGCTAAAGATCAATGATCAACTTGTGTGTCCATGGGGTGCCCCCCTCTCCCGTATATAAAGGAGTGGAGGAGGGGGAGGGGGTGGCCTCTCTAGGCGCGCCCCAAGGGAGTCCTACTCCCACCGGGAGTAGGATTCCCCCCTTCCCTTTGTTGGTTCTAGGAGAGAAGGAAGGAGGAGGAAGAAGGAAGGAAAGGGGGGCTCCCAATTCGGAGTGGGCTTGGGGGGGCCCCCTCCTTTGCTTCTTTTCCCTCTCTTCCACTAAGGCCCAATAAGGCCCATATACATCCCAGGGGGTTCCGGTAACCTCCCGGTGCTCCGGTATACTCCCGATTTCACCCGGAACCATTCGGATGTCCAAGCATAGGCTTCCAATATATCGATCTTTACGTCTCGACCATTTCGAGATTCCTCGTCATGTCCGTGATCAAATCCGGGACTCCGAACTACCTTTGGTACATCAAAACACATAAACTCATAATACCGATCGTCACCGAACGTTAAGCATGCGGACCTTACGGGTTCGAGAACTATGTAGACATGACCGAGACATGTCTCCGTTCAATAACCAATATCGGAACCTGGATGCTCATATTGGTTCCTACATATTCTACGAAGATCTTTATCGGTCGAACCGCATAACGGTATACGTTGTTCCCTTTGTCATCGGTATGTTACTTGCCCGAGATTCAATCGTCGGTATCTCAATACCTAGTTCAATCTCGTTACCGCCAAGTCTCTTACTTGTTCTGTAATTCTACATCCCGTAACTAACTCATTAGCTACATTGCTTGCAAGGCTTATAGTGATGTATATTACCGAGAGGGCCTAGAGATACCTCTCCGACAATCAGAGTGACAAATTCTAATCTTGATCCATGCCAACTCAACAAACACCATCGGAGACACCTGTAGAGCACCTTTATAATCACCCTTTTACGTTGTGACGTTTGATAGCACACAAAGTGTTTCTCCGGTATTTGGGAGTTGCAGGATCTCATAGTCATAGGAACATGTATAGTTATGGAGAAAGCAATAGCAACAAACTAAATGATCCTCATGCTAAGCTAACAGATGGGTCAAGTCAATCACATCATTCTCTAATAATGTGATCCCGTTAATCAAATGACAACTCATGTCTATGGTCATGAAACATAACCATCATTGATTCAACGAGCTAGTCAAGTAGAGGCAAACTAGTGACACTATGTTTGTCTCTGTATTCACACATGTACTAAGTTTCTGGTTAATACAATTCTAGCATGATATAAGGAAATATAAATACCAACTTTATTATTGCCTCTAGGGCATATTTCCTTCAGTAATCAGGCCAAAGTTAAGATGAAACAGTTCGAGATGACCGCTAAAGAAATCATGAAACATAGGCATGCATAAGATCATCCTTAATAATATGCCAACATTTCTTATAGAATTCAGCTGAAAACCCATCCAGTCCCGGTGCTTTATTCGGTTTTGTGATCATATATGGAGTATAGCAGTGTTTTGGTTCAGTTTTTGCAACCATTGTTGGATGCTTATGTTATTCAGAAGAAGTGCCTTCTTTTGCACTCCTTTGTGTCTTATTTAATACTCCTTCCGTCCTAAAATAAGTGTCTCAATTTTGTACTAACTTTAGCACAAAGTTGTACTAAGCTTAAGACACTTATTTTTGGACGGAGGGAATAGTTGGGAATTGTAACTACCATATACTGTAATACTATATTAAAGCTATGTTGCTAACACAGTTTTGTATGCAGTTACTGGTATAGTTCGTGCAGTAGTATGATGCTATACTGTAGGAGCATATTGCAAAGAAAGATGGTCCTTCTGGACCGAAAATACATGGGCGTGGATGGGCTCGTCCGCTCACTGAATCGTGAGGCGTTGCTTCACTTTGGGACGCACCACTTCCTCACCGGCTCTTTGCCCTTCCGGTCGCGGTGCTGCTCTAGCCGTTGGTGTATGCATCAGCCGCCGAAGGGTCATCGTTGTTGGGCCTTGATCCATCTTTGTCGTCGTCCGACAGGTCCATGTGCACCCTGACTAGCCTCCGGAGCAAGCGCTCCTGCTCCTCGGGATGCCTCCTCGCCTTTGCCTTCGCTGGCAGTCTTCTGCGCGAGCTGCCGCGCATCTGACTCCGCCATTATCAAGGAGCGACCGAGGACAGACACAATGAGCGCGTCCTCGGGACCGACCGGCACGCGCGATAGCCCGGTGCCTCGCCAACGTGTCGCCCGCCACTAACCTCTTCCTCATGTGTTGACGCTCATGCAGTGCGGTCCGCGCCTCCAACTCGGGTGTCCTCGATCGGCCTGACACCTGTGAGGGCACGAGCACCCAATGGTGCTCGTGGACGCCCTCCGGAGGTGGATGAGAAGTGTGTGTGTGTGGGGGGGGGGGCGTACCTGTATTGGAGCGGTGCGGGCATGCTGGTGTTGCGTGCCGGACGGGAGGGCCTGGCAACGTCGCTCGCATTGCAACATCGTGCGAGGGGGGCGACACGTCGCTTCGCGAGCTGCTGTCGCCCTGATCTAGCCGGGAGCGGCGCAATACAATGTGAAGAGCGAAGACATCGATGCCACTCTCATCGCCGCCGAAGCCGGCACTACTGCGGTAATCCGTCGTGGATCAGATTGGGAAGAGGAGTGGACGGAGAAATTGGAGTGGACTGGACAGGCTGAGGTCTAGGGTTCGTCGAAGGGGATATATGTGGGGTCGGTGGTGGGTATGGCTGGCGCCTGTCTAGGGTGAGGGCTACGTTAGGTCGTGAAGGAGTGATGATGATGGCAACCTCTACGACGATGTTTCCTTACAACGTGTGTACGTTCTTGTGTGGGTTGCTAGGTCGGCCGAATGTGCCCTGTTTTCGCGGGCGTGTTGTGGCGGTTTTTGCTCGATTTTTTGTTAATTAACCAGGCAAATATCTCCTTTTTTAATAAATCGAGATCCTTCAGGGCCGGCTTAGAAAAAAGTACGCACATGTCAAATATGACTTGCAGAAAGCTGACAATACCCATGGGTGAATTTTTCTGTTTTTTTATATTTTACATATATAATTCATGCATTAATTTTATTCGTTTGCCTTTTTTATGAATTGTACTTGTAGAGTTTTTTTTCTGTCAGTAGCCCCCTGAATTTTCCAATCTTCCATATGTCTTGGTCTGAATTTCTAGTGTTTTTCTCGCAAAAAAAAAAGAATTTCTAGTGTTTACATACAAAACAAACATGCCCTTGCTGGTGTCGGGTCGGTCGAGGACACCCGAGTTGAAGATGCGGATCACACTGCGTGAGCGGCAACATATGAGGAAGAGGTTGGTGGCGAGCGACACGTTGGCGAGGCGCCGGGTTATCGCGCGCGCCGATCGGTCCCGAGGACGCGCTCATTGCGTCTGTCCTCGGCCGCTCCTTGATAATGACGGAGTCAGATGTGCGGCAGCTCCGGCAAAAAACTACCAGCGAAGGCGAGGAGGCATCCTGAGGAGCAGGAGCGCTTGCTCCAGAGGCTTAGTCGGGGTGCACATGGACCTGTCGGACAACAACAAAGACGGATCAAGCTCCAACGATGATGACCCTTCAGTGACTGATGCATACATCGACAGCCAGAGCAGCACCGTGACCGGAAGGGCAAAGAGGCGGTGAGAAACTGGTGCGTCTCGGTCTTTAATTTCTCGTTTCAAGTAATCTAGTTTAAAATTGGCCATCGTCTATGTGGATATGTGAACTTTGGTGACCATTTGGAGACCCGTTGGTGATTTTCGGTGGTTGGAGTGTGCATTTCTATGTCCCTTTGATGATTGACGTACTTTTATTCATGTTGCATGTTTTAGCATGGATATAGGGTACCAGATCGGAAATATATTTTGGTTTTTGGTTGTAGATACACCCTATATGAGGATTATTTTTTATTAATTAAACAAGAAGTCAAAATAGGTAAGAACTATTTTTAGAATAAATTTGACTTACTTTTCCACTAGTATATAAATTTTCACAGAAAAAAAAACCAACATCGACTGCGAAAAGGACAAGATTATTTGCTATCATAGGTCACTATTCACACTATTTTGATAAAAAAATTGTATTTTTTAAAGAGTGAATTCCAGTTTTTACCCCTAAGTTTAACATTTTTGACACTAATTACCCCATTTAAGAGAATTTCATCCGGCATACCCCATTTAACAAAAGTGTTGCCAGGGTTTACCCTCTTCTATTTTTTGTGAGCATTTTGATTCATGGGTCCCGATTACCAGGTCCACGTGTCATGCCACGTCGTCGGTTTTCTGGGTTTTTTCCTCATGTGAAACTAGTCCGCGCTGCTGAGCCCGACCGGATTGCTGAACCGCACGCACCGTCGCGACCGACGCTCGACGCCTCGACCAGGGCCGCACCGCGTTCACGTCTAGCCTAGCGCACGCACCGGTCGGCCTGCTTCTTACCGCACGCACCGCTCTCGCTCGCGCCTAGGGTTAGGGATTCGATTACGGCGGCGGCGGCGGCGGCGACGGTGGCAGCGGGTGCTGAAGGGAAACAACGGCAGCTGCAGGTGCTGAATGACATCGATGGCAACTGGGGGTGCTGAATGGCGGCGACGGAGACGACGGGTGCCTAAGGGCCGCGACGGTGGCGGCGGTGCTGAAGGGCCGCGACGGTGGCGGAGGGTGTTGAAGGGCGGCGACGACAACGGCTTGCGGCTGCCGTGCCTCGAGCGTGTAGTCCCATGCTGGCGCGTTATCCTGCTCCGGCCGTCACTGTCAGCAAGTTCAGGTATTTCTTCCTTCCTCTGAATTGTTTCTCCATGGAACTAGACTCCCTGTACATACATGGTTGGCCTACTGTATGTGTGAATAGTTCTCGCTTGATGCAGGGTGCAGTTAACTTCTCTAGTGATTCTGTGATGGTTGGTTTGATGTATTACATAGAAGCCAGTGCCGTAAAGAATGATGAGCTGCAAGCAGAGCAGGAGGTGCGCACTCTGAAGTTGCTCAGCTTGGTGCAGAAGGAAAATGAGCTTGCCATTTTAGTTGCCGTGCTTCTGTTTGCAACTGTTGCTGCTAATGCGACGTACTTCGACAACAAGTGCATGACTGAATGTAGCTACATCCACTTTATGTGCCTTTCGAGTCTGTTGGTGATGGCGGAGTCTGGAGTGTGGTTACATGTAAAGTAGGGAACCAGTGATGTTTGTATTGACCTAGTGATGCTAGTATGTAAAAAAATTGAACAAATATCAATGTGATGAAAGAAATTCAAACTAGTACTGTTGCTTATGTATTCCTCTGTTCGTCAAACCATGTATGTAAGAGCTGCAGGAAGTGAGAGCTTCCTCACTAGTATTTCTGTACATTGTAATGACAGTTTTAACAGCAATGTATAGCAATCAGTTTTGACATAACAATATGCATGAGTCTGATTGTAAGCTACCATATAAAATAATCAGTTTTGAAAGCATGATCTTGTGCATAAATAGGAAGAATATTTTTGTCAGAACCCACGCCTTTTGTCCACATTGCATTTTCCTGATCCCTTACACAAAGGTAAACATCATCAATTTCAACTCTGCATATGAGTTCACCATGACACATGAGTTCTTGGAACATGATAACATGACAAATGAGTTCAACACGACACAGAGATAAAAAGCAAAACATGGCGGGAGTTCAAAAGCAAAACACGAGACATGAGTTTTCAACTATATAAGCTAGAAAATGAGATAATTGCTATTCCTCTCTAGCACCACCATCTCTAGCAGCTGCACTAGCACCAATGGTGAACCAGGAGTGCATTCTGCCACTTGAACTTCTTCCGTAAGCTCTGTTTTGTACATAACCAGGTTGAACTGCAGCCGCCCTTCCACTTCCAGCCGACCCTCTTCCTCTCCCAACTGCAGCAGCACTTGATGATGATGCCTGTGATTCTTGGACCTGAAAATTATGAGGTGATGTAAATAACAATAAAATTACTGCTAGCTACATTTATTCCAGAAGTGATTATTTTACCTGGAATTTAGCTGCAGATGCTTTAGGTGCTCCTCTTCCTCTCCCCTTACCAGTTGATGTTTTAGGAGTACCTTTAGATGCTTTGGATGCTCCTCTTCCTCTCCCCCTACTAGATTCTATTGGAGCAGCAGTGGGAGTAGTCGTACGTGCTGCCGGTGCTGAACTTCTAGGCTTCTTTGCAGCTACTTTTTCTCTCATGCTACTAGTTGTTGTTGCACCCGCTGTTGGAGTACCTCTAGGTTCTGGATTAGGTGTAGGTGGTGGATTGGCATTGCTCCCCTGTGTTCTTGTTGCCAAAGGCTTGCATTGTAGACAGTAAAAAGGCGGTTATTTGGTAACATATTGCATCAATTTAGTAACATAATTGCATCTAGTACCGGCGGCGTAATTGCTTCCAAAGGAAAGGAGAGCGCTTACCACATGTTTTCTAACCCTAAGAGCAAGATATGCTCTTAGTGGCTTGTCGCAGCCCTTGACATTGTGACCAAGTTCCTTGCAATTTCCGCACTGCACTGTTCCTTTTCTTGCTCTTGCATAAGCAGGACCACTCTCCTCAGGCCCTTTTATTCTATTTTTCTTTGGCCTTCCTGGTTGAACAGTGTAACCTGGTGGTTCAATGTCTGGACTTGATGTCTTAATCCACTCAGATTCATGTGGAACAGAGGATATCATGTGTTCATATGCTTTCTTGTAACTTTCCAACTTGAAGAAATCATCAACATAATTCTCAGGCCTTTCCTTAGCCCTAAATATAGCTGCACAAGCATGTTCACAAGGAACACCACACAACTGAAATCTGAAACAACCACAAGTCTTGTTAAGCAGGTTTATTTCATAGGTCTTGTCGGTGTAGTTTACTTGCCAAAGCCCAACACCAAATTGATGAGCTGTGCAATACCTTGCTTTGCTCTTAGCTGATTCTAATTTCTCAATCATGACAGGTGTGATATCCCAGCCCACTGACTCACATCCTTTTCTTTTCAAACAAAATCTAGTCATAACTCTAGTCCTGATGAGCTCCATCATGGTACGAATTGGCTTGTCTCTATAGTCAAGGATGTATTTGTTGAAAACCTCACTGAGGTTGTTCACAACAAGATCAGTCTTGGATCTTGTTCTGAATGCATGCCTACTAATGTGCTCCTTGGGTATTGCTCTAACCCACTTCCAGGCTTCTACATCATAAGCCTTCAAGTTGTCCATGGAAATATTGTACTCGCTCAAAGTGCATGCATAAACAACCTTATCAAAGTATTCCTTGTAGATTTCACCTCTGAATCCAGCTCTGGAGAAGTTTGCAAGGACATGTCTTTTGCAAAATCTATGTTCGCAATGTGGAAAAATCTTTGTGACTGCTGAAAGTAATCCCTATGACAAATAAATGGCAGAGTTGTCAGTTACAACACGCAAACTAAATTTAACATATAAATGACAAAGATAAGAAATATGTTATTACCTTCTGCCTATCTGACATGATTGTCCATCCACCATGTTGCTCGCCCTGTCCAATTGCTGACTCCAGTGTTTGCAAAAACCATGTCCAATTGTCAGTGTCCTCTATGTTAACCACTCCAAAAGCTAGAGGAAACATGTTGTTGTTGCCATCTCTTGCAGAAGCAGCTAAAACTTGCGCACCATTAGCTAGCTTGACAAAACAACCATCTAATCCAATAAATGGCCTACAACCGGAGAGAAACCCTTGAATCTGTGCATGAAAGCTCACAAACAGCCCACTGAACATAGGATTAGGATTGATATGTGGCTCGGGATTTGGCTGAGTGGTAACTATAGCGACGCTTCCAGGATTTTTGTTCAACAATGTCTGCAAGTAGTCTCTAATTCTAAGATACTGCTTGTCTTCATCCCCAAGAACCTTCTTTTGGGCATAAGATTTAGCCCTATATGCCATCCTCTTTGTTATTTCAAAATTAAAATCTCTCTTAACAGCTCCCATGAAAGCATCAAGCTTCCAATTGGGATCAACTCTGAACTGAGCCTCATAATGAGAAGCTATCCATCTGGAATTCAGCCTAGTGTCCTCTCTATTAATTCCACATGAGTGTGGCTCGACATCCTTTCTGATCATAAAAGTGGGCTCACCAGCTATCCTTGATGCAAAAAGATAAAAGGTGCAATTTGGCTCTGTGCAACGCACCTTCACCTTTTCCATCTTGTTCTTCAGAAAAGCAAAGCTTCTTCCTTGCAATATATGAAATGACTTAAGTGCTGCCCTAAACTCTTTGACATCTTTGAAACACATCCCTTTGACAAGTTGTTCCGACATCTTATCAGCATCATTAAGGTAAGTATCATCAAATTGCATTCTCGGGTCTAACAACCTCTTGGGCCTTCTCCTTTTTCTCCCTTGTAATAAAACCATCGAACGTGAATCTTCATTTTCATCAGTATCTTCTCCTAAAGGATCATTTCCACCATCTGAACTCGGAGGATCTGAAAGCTCAAAGTCATCATCAACTAATTTCTTCTTCTGCTCCCTTCTCTTTGCCAATGCCATCTTCTTATCTGCCTTTTCCTTTTTCTGTCTTGCTTCCTCTTCCTTTGCAAAAATCATCTCTTTCTCCATTTGTGTTTGAGGAAGAGCAATTTCATCAAGATCAATGCCATCTAAGCCTTCTGTGACATCAAATAAATCTTCAAATTCGTCCTCTGAATATACACCTTTTTCTGCCAATTCCTTCTCCTTCTTCTTAGCATACATGGCTCTCAACTTGTTTGTTTCAGCAACAACATCAAAATCTTCATCACTGGAGTCAGTTCCATAATCTTGCCCATTCAACTCCTTCCAATATTCCGCTGGATCATTGTACTCCACATCTGAAAGTAACTCCACATTTTGACCCTCCTCCTCAGTATTCTCTTCAATGGGCACCACAACTATTGGCTTGTAAGAATCTGCACCATTATTGGAAACTGGAAGTGTAGATGGAGTTTTGGTCCTGAAAACATGCAAATCAATCTCCTTATAAGCTTCAACCTCCTCAAGCATCTTCAGAACACTTGTATCGTCTGTTAACTCAACCATGGAGTTTCCCTTGGGCCCTTTCTTCTGATAATAAATGTTGTCCCAATTGTTGAAACCCAACTCCTTTGTCCTCTCCTTTATATCAAGATAACTGATGAAATCCCTGTCAATCATCTCTGGCTCTGAATTGCTGTATCCACGGACATGACAAATGTACCTAACACTCCACATCTCGGTTGCCATCTGATTTGCGCAAGAAAATGAAATCATGAATTAGCGATGCATCAACTGTGTAACATGAAGCTCATTATGTTCAGTATAGACTATATATACATTCAAATTCAGAAGTTACAAAAGACTCATTGTCACAGAAAAGAACATAGCAGTTCAGCATGTTCAGCTTAACTACAGCATAGCAACCCTGCATTGTATTATAAAGCAGCCATCATAGCATCCAGTCTTACAAGCCACACAACAAGAAGATGCTCATATGCAGAGTTTGCAAGTTCAGCACATAGTCGTATATATACATATGTTTTAATCCGATCCATCTAGGCATACATAATTTACTGTCGGTTTATGATAATACTAAAGAAAAAAGTTAAGGTCGCTTTATGATAGTACTGAAGAAAAAACATACAGGTTTCAGGATTTTATCCACAAAACCTTCTCCACAGTGATAATATGCCACAGTGGTCTAGTGCAGCCATCTCATCGCAGATCTTCAAAACAAGAAACAGCTGACCCGAACCCATCTAAGATGCATCACGGACTGCAAGAGAACTAAAAGCCTAACCACCGGGGTGTGAAAAACAGAGAATTTAGGCATGCATGAGAGGGGAGGAGATCACCGTACCAGTTGTAGCTTCCTGCTCCGACGATCACCAACATCAACTACAAGTGTCGCCTGCCGCTCCTTGCCTACGTTCGGCCTGCCCTCTCTGAACGAAGGACGAGCGGACTGGGCTAGACTTGGGCGATCGTGCATGCGATAGGAAGGTGAGCGATGCGTGCCGCGATTGGAGGCAATCGTGGCGCAACAGACTCAAGCGAGATATGTGTGGCGGGATTGGATGGGATCCTGGTGCATCAGACTCAAGCGACCTGTAAATCGGTGAGGACCCGCCTCTGCGTGTGCTTGCCATCGGCCCGGTCCGGTCGGCAGAAGCTGGCGAATCGGTTCAGTCTGTAGAAAAGTTGCCAAGGAAAAACCGACGACGTGGCACGCCACGTGGACCTGGTAATCGGGGCCCATAGATCAGAACACTCACAAAAATAGAAAAGGGTAATTTGTGGCAACACTTTTGTTAAATGGGGTATGCCGGATGAAATTCTCTTAAATGGGGTAATTAGCGTCAAAAATGTTAAACTTAGGGGTAAAAACTGGAATTCACTCTTTTTTAAAAGAAGTCAAAGGGGATTTTCTTTTTGTGGAATTTTTCTTACGAGTACAATGGAAGGTCAAGTTTATTTCAAAAATATTTTCAGATTTTTTGATTTTTTTGTTGAATTACTAAAAAAACAAATGCGGTGTAGATGTCTCCATAGATCAAACGTCCACCTCCGATACCAGATATGAGAGATGTGGATGACAGGAATTGAGGGGCTGGATTTGGTGACCGCCCCTGTAGATGCTCTTAGTTCATCAAACATTAAAATTGGTCATTTCGTCATGGCTCATGTTCATAGTTTATTTAAAAGTTGAACTCATTCTAGTTGCCGCCCCCACAATCATGTTGCGAAAAACAAATTTGATTCACGTCTAGCCAGGCATATACGGATTTTGTAGAAAACAACGCCTTGTAAGGATCAAGGTTTTTAAATTTATTTTTAGAAAAAGCAAAGAGGTTTGGGAAAAACATTATTCCATGTTGGTCTTCGTACATAACATAGGTCCGGTCTGGCAGGGAAAGTATCTAGTGCTCCCAGGCCTAGGATGCTTCCGGTGCTCCGATGTGAAAAACATTTTTTTAAATGTTCAAAAAAATTCTGAAAAAAATGCAGCACATCGATAGAACATCGATGTTTCTTGTCACAAAATTTCAAATCAAAATTGAAAACATTGCTCGAGATACAAAAATGACAACTTTGACATCAATATGATAATGGGCCAAAACTAAAGCCCAACTTATGTTATGTACAAAAATTTGTCATTTTTGTATCTCGAGCAATGTTTCGAATTTTGATTTGAAATTTTGCGACAAGAGACATTGATGTTCCGTCGATGTGCTGCATTTTTTTCAGAATTTTTTAAATATTTTCAAAATGTTTTTCGGACATTTAGAGCACCGGGAGCCCCCCAAGCTTGGAAGCACTAGATACTTTCCCCAGTCTAGCAAGTCATTTGGAAGATCCTGCCACTTGTGTGCCATGCTAGTACATGCTTTTGTTTCGCAGATCTAGATGTGATCAGCACCAACGACCATGCGAGTCAAACACAGAACCAAAACGCCGTCACTAGCTCTGCGACGGCCGTCGCCACATACCGTCTCTTCCGTCCACAGTACGCATTAAATATAAACCGCCGTACACGCCCTGAAAAACTGATGCGTCCAGCATCCCGAAGTGAAGCAACGCCTCACGATTCAGTGAGCAGGCGAGCCCGTCCACGCCTATGAATTGTCGATGTAACAGCCCTTTCTTCCGCACAAAAAATAATGTCATCATACCATCACACCACTATGCAATATTCTCAAATGCATGACAAAAATGTCAAACACCCAAAACTAATTTATTTTACCAATTATTTTTATTAGGTTTTTATGACACCATGTTGCTTATTGATCTTGAACACGGAGATAGAATCTCAAACTATGCACGTGAAATTTTCATATATTTGTGACCCCACAAATTATTCAAATATTTTAGCACAACCCTAGCATCTACCCCTAGTTCGTACCACAATTCTTTTATTGCTGCACTTTAATTGCCAAAAAATATAAACCTTCTCCAGATGGGTTGATATTTCTGTGTGGGTCTTTCAGCGAGCGTTCCCCTCCTTTTGTCCCTCCTCCAAGGAAAGGCGGCTAGAGTTTCTGCCTCTCGACGACGCCGCCGCTAATCTGCCACGTCTCCTGTGGCTTTCGGGCCACAGGTGTGCGGTGGATCCCGACTCTTGCCGGTGTGAGGGCTTCATTTTTAGGCGTTTCTTCAAGTTTTGTTAGGGTTTGTGTCGTGCTCAGGAAGACGAAAAGGTGGTGGCTTCTTGAAGATGGAATAAGGTTCTCCCCGCCTAGCCCCCATCCCGGTGGTGTGTCTATCATCGGAGGGCGTGTGGAGGCATGTCTCTGCCAGACCTCACGGAATTTTCAGTCGGTGGCTGTCTTTGGTCGATCTGCTCAGATCTGGTTTTTGTTCGTCTTTGTTCATGTGTCTTCATGTTAGATCCTTTTGATCTAAGCTTCTCTTCAACGGCGGGGGTTGTTATTCTGGTGTGTTGGTCCTATGTGGCCTTAGCACAACGACTTCCCGACTGTTTATTACAACAAGTTGTGCCCGACTCCAGTGAGAGAGGGACGATGATGGCGACGCGCTTTCGGCTTGCTTCAACGCTTGTAATCATCCCTAGGTGATAGGTGGTCTATAAATCTAAACATAATTTTTATTATTTTTGATGTTCGTTGTAATGACATGATTGAAAACAATTTAGCTACTTTTTAGTCAGCTGAGTTTTCACTTTTGCGTCAGTCGTTTTCCTGTCCGTTGGATGGTGCTATAAGATGCGTGTTGTTTCAGTTTATTCCCGTTTTAGATTTGGGCCAAGTAGTATCGACTAACCTTGGGTCAGTCAAATCGATTTCTGCTGGGCTCGTGCTCCTCGCGGGGCGCCCGTTCTATGCGCGCCCATTAAGCAGTCGGCCCGTTTTGATGGAACGCAGACCGTCGCTGTTCTTCTCGTCTTATCCCCTTCCTCCTTGGTTTCTGTCAGTCACTTCCCCCTCCCCCTCTCCGCCTCAGTCTCTCTAGGTCTCTGTCTTCTCCTCTTCTTGCACCAAGCTTAGGGTTCGTGGAGTTTCTTGCTAGATCTGCTCCCTCTGCGAATACTTCTTCTTTTGATTTTTGTTTCTGCTAGATCTGCTCCCTCTGCGAATACTTCTTCTTTTGATTTTTGTTTCTGCTAGATCTGCTCATTTTCTCTTGTATGTGCTTACTAAGGTGCTTCTCTATGGTTCACTATGGTGTTTGCAGGATTTACCAATCGGGGGAGTTTCGTTGCCGTTGCTCCATCTCCTCTTTTTCAGGTATTCTTCCTTATTGAATCTTATTATTTTATTGTTTCTTGTACTAGTTAGAGGAGTCCTGTTAGTTTTTTTGTTTTTTATGCTTTACTTAGGCTTTGATGTTCATATTTTAATTCAACTCGTGTGTGTTATCTGTTGCAGCGGTGAGATTTGTGTTTGAGGGTTTTGTTTTTGGTTCTAGCAATTGATTCTATTGGGTTTAGTAGCGTACAGATTTGCTTCAATATTGGTTTTGGGTAGGATTTTCTTGTTTTTTTGTGTTTGATATGCAGTGATTTTTTTTTACTGTTTGGTTTTAGGGTTTGAACAGGTTGATTCAATGAGTCTTGTATGTCTCTAAAGATTAAATCAATTTTGTGCATATTGTTATTCTGATGCAGATTCTAGGTCATCTGCTTTCCAATAAACCTTTTAGGTTTGATTCTACTTACTTTATGCCTGTTTTATGTTTGATAGTCAGTTTTTTATGTTTTATGTTATATTAAGTGTGTGCCTGTTCACTATTGAGTCCAGTTGATGTTTTTAGGTGTATTGAATTTTTGGTATATGTCCATGGTGTTGATACACTTTTGCTTTTTTGGGGTATTTGTGCAAGTTTAGTTACATAGAGATGCAATTTGTTCAGATTTAGTCAAGATTATGGAGGTTCTTTATGTAATTTATCTTCTTCTAAGTTACCCATCTAGATTAGGAATTCATTTCTTTGAGATATAATTAGATTGTAAGCTTTTATATTTTTATAGTTAATGTAGGTTGCTCAACTTGTTTTATGCCCCGTTGGGTAATTACATAAAAAAATCCTTTTTATTTATCATGTGTTTCTTTTTTATTGTGTAGGCATGGCTTGCCCTGTTTGTCGTTGCCCAGGTGCTCCTTGCGTACCATTTCTGCGAGCGGATGAAGTCCCTGAAGTTTTCGATGTTGTCGTTGACGAGGATTGCTTCAGAATGATGGTGAGTTGTCTTTATATTTTCTTGTATTTATCTCTTCTTTTTATTTATCAGTATGTGTGTATGTGTTTACTTAGGTATTGCTTTCCTTGATTGCTGATATGAAACCTATGTACCTTTTCATGTTGTCCCTGTGTGCTATGATCAACTCATGCAAGTATTGCTGTGTGCATGTTTTCATGTCTCATACAGTGAGGTAGTCTGCATTTTAATCTTTGATTTTTTTTGTATATATCATGAAGGTTTATATGAAAGTTGCTATTGCGAACTGTGCACAAGTTTAGTATCATGAACATGCAACTTTTTAATAACAGTCTTTGAATTGTACGGATTAGGTTTTATGAACTAGGTTCCAGTTGATATTGATGATTGCATGTTAGTACAGTTGAAATTTTGCGTAGGTTGAAATACTTTGAACATATTTATCTTTGTTCTCTATTAAATAGTTATGTTGCTGTTGTAAAATGTGTGCAAGCTTAGTATCATGAACATGCAAATTTTTTATGTTATTTTTTTGAATTTTTGAATTATGTGTTTGCTGTAGTTATAGCTGTACTATTTTTTAAAATTCACTATTGATCAATTCATTCAAGATTAGTTATGGTTGTCATTACTGTGTTGTACTATGCATTTCATGTAGTTTGATTTCATTCGCTTAAATGAAAGATGCTATTTGTAAATTGTGTGCAAGTTTAGTATGATGTAGATACAATTTTTTATTTGTAGTCTTTTTTACAGTTCTTATCAATGTACCTATATTTAACTTCAAGGCTAATTTGAATCTTTTGCTTTTGTGAATTCTGTGCAAGTTTAGTATGATGAACATGTAATTTTTTAATTGCGGTCTTTGAAATATAGAACTTGGGTTTTAGGATCTTGGTTTCAGTTTTATATTGGTGAATCCAAGCTATTATAGTTTCATTTGTGAATTGAGTTAGGTACTCTGTAATTCATGTAGGTTGAAATCCTTTTCTAGATATCTATCTATCTTGCTGTTGTAAAATGCGTGCAAGTTTAGTTTGATGTTCATGCAAATTTTTAATTGTACAGTGAGGTATTGTGAAGTTCAATTGAATTAGGTATTTCCTGTACTTTTTATCCAGTTGTTATTGATCAATTTCATTCAAGTATAGTTTTGGTTGTGAATACAGTTGGGTATTCTATATTACATGTAGTTTGATTTGGTTTGCACTTATCAATCCTAAAATGAATCTTGCTATTGTAATATGCAAGTTCAGTATGTTGAAGATGCAATTTTTTATTGTAGTTATTTGAATTTGTGAAACATAATTTTCTGTACTATTTTTTACAGTTGTTATTCATCAATTCATTCTAGTAATTTTTATTGTTGTGAATGCAGTGAGGTATTGTGCATTTTCATATATGTTGATTTCTTTTGTTCATATCATTGTAAATATATTATGACCAATGCTACCATAAATCTTCCAGCTGTGTAATGCATGCAAGTTTACTATCATGAATGTGCAACTTTTTAATTGCAGTATTTGAATTTTAGGATTTAGCTTTTTAGGAACTAGAATTATATATAGTTGATATTGATGAATGCATGCTAGTATAATTATAATTGTGAATTGATTCATATATTCTGTAATTCCTTTAGCTTGAATTTGCTTTTGTACAAATAAATCTATCTGGTCCCAGTAAGTTCTAGGCCAGGGTATCATCAAGTTTAATATGATTCTAATTGTGTACTTTTGGATATCTGGGAGGTGTTCTGCATAAACTGTAGTTCAAACTGCTTCTAGTTCCTAGGTCAAAATGTAATGTTGCTTTATATGTAGCTGTGCAAATTTTCCTTTATGTCCTTGCAAGTTCAGTTTGTTTTTCAAGTACATTACAGTAAGTTCTTTCTTCATGAAACATGATAATGCATCTGATTATTTCAGTGAACTTACTGTTGTGGTTTCATGATATTGTCAGGCCAACACATGAGATACAGCAGGATATGGACCCAATAATTAAAGGAAAAGGGGGTGTGTGGTCAGATTATCATTTACCTTGCAATTACCAGAAGCAGCTTGTTCTCCAGGTTTCTTCTTTCTCCTTTTTTGCTTTTCCTTTAGACAGATATGCGATTTGGGAATGCGATGAACACTCATCCATTTTTTATTGTTCTGGTGTTGTAGAAATAAGGGCGATCGGAGAAGAATCTGTTTCTAAGGAGGAAATTTTAGGACAAGATCTACAGAGAGGTGACACGAATGCAGCAAAAACTGAGGTCACCATCACCGGCCGTGGCTGGGAGGTAGAGGTCGGGGAAGAAAGAGGATGGAAGAAGACCTAGTGATCTCAGCGTTAGGTGGATCGCTATGTTTTGAGTGGAGTGGGTTGCTTAGCGGGTCCAGGCCGATTTTGCGTTTGGGCTTAAAAAAGGCAGAAACAGATAACGTAATTTTCTTCAGTATGTTTGGTTGTTTGCCTGTTGGGCTCGTTTCGACTGACCTTAATTCTGGTTCAGTCAGTTTTCATCTGTTTCCTTTTGCATCATTTTGTACCAATCGACTGACCACTTTTCTGGGTCAGTCGATTGATCTGTAGCCGCTCCCGATTGAAAATGAATAAATTGAAAGTTTTTTGCAAAAAAAATATATTTCTGTGTGGCCGGCTTCACCTAAAATCTCATCAAATTCAGATCTCGTCTGATGCCCCGTATATTTAGTATGCGTTTATTACAGCCACTTTATGAATAAAACTCTTATCCTAATTAAACTGCCTGCTGGGTCAGCCCATTGAGTGTAATTTATTAAACCGCGCCAGTGGGCGCAACCTAGCAACCACAGCAGCAGGCCGGCCCATGTTTCCCCCCTGCCTAACCTGGCTCAATAGCTCGGCAACAATGACACAAAGAGCAACTAGTTAACGAGCGCCCCTTCGGAAGCCTCGCAATGATCAGTGTCACTTGGCGCGCTCTCAGCCATTCGCCACGTGTCGCGTTCTGGGCGCTCCCTTCGGATTTTGTTTTTTTATTTTTCGGCACGCATATTCGGCTTTTTAAACGGGTTTTTCGGTTTTTTTCAACGTTTTGGTTTTCCACCGGTCTTTCTTAGATTTTCAATCAATATTTTTTTTAAAAAATTATTTTGCGCGAAAAACGTGTTTTTTTCCTTTCATAAGAGTCACTGTTTTGCTTTCGCAAGAGGCACGGTTTTGCTTTCGCGAGAGTCACAGCCGTGCCTTTCGAAAACAAAAAAAAAATATGTTTTCTGTTTTTTTCTTTCACGAGTCACGGTTTTGCTTCCGCTAGAGGCACGAGTGTGCTTTCGCGAGAGTCACGGCCGTGCCTCTCGAAAACGAAAAAGAAACGCGTTTTCTGTTTTTTTTTCTTTCGCGAGAGTCACGGTTTTGCTTCCGCGAGAAGCATGGTTGTGCTTTCGCGAGAGTCAGGGCTGTGCCTCTCGGAAAGGAAAAAAACGTGTTTTCTGTTTTTTTTCCTATCGCGGGAGTCACGGTTTTTCTTCCGCAAGAGTCACGGTTGTGCTTTCACGAGAGTCATGGCTGTGCCTCTTCGAAAAGAAAAAAAACCGCGTTTTCTCTTTTTTTTTCTTCCACGAGAGTCATGGTTTTGCTTCCGCGAGAGGCACGGTTGTGATTTCGTGAGAGGCACGGGCGTGCCTCTTTCGAAAAGGAAAAAACCCGTGCTCCTGGTTCGGTTTTTTCATCCGATTTATTTCGTGAAAAAAAGTTTGTCCAAACCTATCAACATGGGATCTAGTTTTGAAGATCTCGACGCGAGAAATCCAACGGTAAAAGCGGTTCGATATTTGAATGCACGGTTTGAGAGATAAAACGTTTTGAATAAACGGATCTATGGAAAAAAGGGAAAACTCTCAGGTTACGACAAGTGGCGTGCTGCATGTGCGCCACTTGTTGCAACTAGAGGAATTGAAGTGATCTTTGCAATGAGTATTTCTTAATTAGTGATTTCGCCGTGTTACTATGGGTATTGATTCCTCAGAAAAAAAAGGCAAGGTCAGATCGATAATTGGATTTATGTTTACTCCCTGTGCATAAATCTGAAGTACTAGAGCTACAAACTTGTGAAATTTCAAAACATGTTGATCCATTGCATGCATAATTTCTGTTGGCCATATATGCATACACGGCACACATATACTATACCTGAGCTCAGTGGCGATTCTATTGGACATGCTTCAACAGGTTCAAGCCTACCCTCCATTTTTTTTAAAAAAATACTATTAATTCCCAGCCCATCTGAGCCCACTGTCTATTGTCTAGCATGTTGCTTCCCGGTTCCAGCCCTTGTAGAGAAGTTGAGCTTGCCTTTAGTTCTCCTCCTAGATTCGCCACTGCCTGAGCTGCAGGTGGTCTACTGGGATACCAATGCGAAGCAGCAAGAGAGAAGCCAGATCGATGTAGATGTAGTTGTTTGTCAATCGATCACTATCGCCGTGAAGCCATAATCTCCCATTGTCAATGGCTCGTTGTTGTGGAAATTGTCTGTTTTTATAGTGTCTCGGAAATAAAGTTCGCAATAGGTACACAGGAGATGGAGTTGAAGACGCTTGCCCTTAACCACGCTCCACATCACAATCTGATGTTTTTATTAATAATAAATAAGAACTCTGTAATTACGGAAGTGATAAAGGGTCGATGGAAAATGTCAAAATAGTAAGGACGCTATGAAGAGGAGCGTCCAAGCCTGGATGCCATTGCTAAGTGCGTCCCTTTATGGACGCTCTGATAGGTCGTAAAAAATGCAACCTTGAGTTGATAGTAAATCAATTTAAGATTTTAATCTTTACTTCCTACATGTTCATGTCTGCAGGTGAATCCGAGAACATATTAATTGTTCTAACGTATGTTGATGGTGAAGTGCAACATGGATCCATGGATGTGGAGTATAGTGTTCCTCCCAAAGTCACATTTCCAGCATATGAGGAACAACTTTTCAAGATATCAAGAATTTATGTCAAGGACTTAGACATGGAAATAGCAGTGATAGAAACAACATGAATATCCAGGTCCCGAGCAACATGGAACATGATTTTCAATTAATTTCAGTATATGAGGAAAGAGGATGGAACATAATTTTTTAGAAGACTAGGTCCCGAGCAACATGGCAAGCGATAGAGTAATATGTTAAGTTCACACCAAATCGAGGTACGTTGAGCCAACTCAGTAGTGGAAGCAACATACCTAGAATTGAAAGGGAAGGAAAAAGGTATACAGAAGTGCAATGTGTTCATCATTGCAACAAACCCCGTCTAGTGCATCTCCGGATTGTAGTACATGTGCTCCTGATTTTGACATGTCACATGTTCCATCTTGTAGTCATGGTAATGCAAGAAATGATTTTCCAACAAGTACTGCCGATAGCCCTTATGATCAGGATGATACAGACCCAGATGATGCTTTGATTGGACATGATGATGATGACGATGAGCATGATTTCGATGGCGCACCTAGCCAATGTTCAGATGATGATCCAGAACCAATGGCCATGCACCACAACTAGAGTTGAGTATAAAGAAATGTGCGGGCATTGCCATATAATAAGTTCTCTTTGCAACCAAATACTCGGGCCTCATCAAGACAAGGGAACACCGATGTACATGGATGAGATGCAAGGAAGGCGAACGAGGCAACAGGCCCGACGCTCCACAACTGACAATAATCAAACGGGTATATAGCTATTGTCGTACTAGTAATTTATATGTAAAATAGCAAAAGCTTGGGAAAATGGGAGCATCATATAATTTTCTTTTCATGTCTTCGCTTTAGGCTCATCGTCTGGCAAAGGAAAAACGAAATATAATCAAGGAAGCAAGTCGAGTTAAGGGAAAAATACATCATTGACAAGAAAGAGGCCAAGTCAAGGGAATAAGTTAAGACAAAGCACAGGACGCTACTAACAATAGCGTCCACCCCTGGATGTTCTTAGCACAGCGGCCGGACCTGGACGCTATTAATCACAGCGTCGTTCCTATTTTCACAATTTCCAGCTGCCCTTTACGAATTTCATAATTAGAGATTTCTTATTTATTATTAATAAAAAATCGGCATCACAATTCAGCATTTTTTTAAAAAAAGAGGAGGAACCGCGGCCTCTGCATCTGAGCGCTGTATGCAGCCATTTTATTAATTATTCTCATAAGACCTTACAAAGTCATACAATAGTAAGACTAAAGCCACCGTCTAAGCAACAACTGTCGCTACACCTATCCAATTGATGAAGGGCGCTGATAGCCTGGGCCTAATACCAAATAGACATCGCAGCCAGACCTAACATCTAAGACCTGAGGTCCCAACCAGGACGCCTGCCGGGTATGGGCACCCACCAGTCCGGTGTGCTCCTCAACCAGGACGCCTGCCGGGTATGATGCCGCCGCAGCCATTTGCCACCAATCCATCTTCAGAGCTGTACTGCTGCATGAACCTTGCCCGGTCTAGCTGCCGCCGACGCCACCACGACGGCAGACAACGTGGACCTCCTGCGCGTGTCCATCACCACACATCTGACGACAAGCCTCCGCTGCTCCATGCCGCCCAGAGCCGCCGCCATGAATATGTAGAAAGAAACATCGCTCCACCGAAGAAGCCATCCGCTGGTCCCTCGAGCCCGAGTACATCTCCAAGAATGCCGCCCCCAAGGGGGTAACGACACATGAATGCCGCCGTCATTCGATCAACTGATCTAGGGTTTCCCCCGGGGGTATTGGATGGGTTTGGGACTTGTACCTCGATGATGCCTTCATGAAGAAAACGATGATAAGGGCATCGTCATCACCAGCTCCGGCCAACGACCGAAGACCAAGTTTTCACTCGGATTCGTCCCAAGAAATCCACCCGACAACCTGTGCACTGTCTCGACCGCCTTCAAAGCTCCAGATCTAGCCGCCTAGATCCGGCGTCCAACCGCAACAGCAGTGCCACCGTAGGAGCCCTGGCACACCGGCCACTGCCTGAATGCGCCACCACTGGAGCCTGGGAGGAGGACTCCCACCCCACCTCGCCAAACCGCAAGAGCCACCGAGATGGTAATCCCGCACGCTCATCACCGTCTCTAATCGGAACCAATCCGTGGCAAAACCACGAGATCGCCGACACAGATCCGCCTTCGATATGGACTGTACCACGTCATGCCACCGCGGGAAGCCCGAGCTTCACCCGCCGCCCCAGGATCCTGATCTGGCCATCCCAGACCTCCCTGGCGCCCTCTTCACGCCGCCGCCGTCGGCTCGCTACCAGGCAACCGCGCCACCGCTCGAGGCCTCCGCCCAGAGCACGCCGTCGCTCCACCATGGATCAAATCGCCGCGGCGCCGTCACGCGCGTGGAGGTCCCGCCCCACCCCCTCCGACGCGATCCAGGGAGGAGAGCCTCCGCCACCGCCGTCAGCCCCCGGGCTTAGCCCGGCGGCGTCCTCCGACGGTGGCGGAGGGAAGGGAGGGAGGTGGTGGTGACCCGGGCGGCTAGGGTTTGAAGAGCCGCCCGAGTTGCCCGAGACGGGGGCGACGCAGGGGCTGCAATCGCATCAGACTTGGAGTCCTGGGATCTTTCCACATCACAATCCAGCGTGGCAAAGCAAAACTTGTGAAGCAGTTCCAGATCTGCTAAACCGGCTCATAATGTGACTGCTTACCTATAGACGACAAGGAACAAGTGCTGCTTTTTGTTTTGCACTTTGCCACATCTTCTTCTTCCTCTTGCTCACCACCTTGGTTACAGTATAGCAAAGAAAGATGAGTAAATTACTTGTCATATCCGTCCTGCTGCTACCTCTTATGAACCATGGAGCCTACTTGGCACGCATGGGACGATAAAGATTTCTTCAAATACTGCCCACCATCCCAGTGCAGCCAACATGGCCCCCTCGTATCCAGCAATACATCATCATCATGTGGATGTGGCAGTAGATCAATCAGATGGTCTGCTCTGGTCAAGACACCATCCTTTTTCACCCATTTCTTGGCCCATACAATGTCAGCACCATAGATTACAGACGTTCTTCAATGAAGATCATCCCGCTTGTAGACCGCTGCCATCATCTCCAGATGCGCATCAGCTCCAGAAGCTTATCACGGCCACAAGTTGATGTTATCAACATTGCGGACCAGATTCTATACCGATCTTTCGTTCGGAGTTCATCTGCAACCCTAGTACACTGTAAGAGAGTTCTCACCTGGTGCAGCCCACTCTCCTGCCTTAGCAACACAACCCACTTCTTTTATTTGGTGGACGGTTATGCAGAAATGTCTATTCTTCCGTTGAACTGCAAGGTCATTTCAGTCTCAGATGGTGTTCGTGGCGGTCTGATACCCATGTACGTGCAGAAACATTCCTCAGTTCTGCTGAGACCAAGGTGTGCTGGCATGAATACAATTGCGGAAATTGTGAGCTCAGTACTGCACGTTCAGCTCAGAACGGAATGAACAATTCTGTATGCCTGACGGTATGATCAATTCTAACCGTCTAGAACCATATTTAATTGCATCATTCACTTTAATTGTAATGAAGTTTTGAAGTCTATTAAAAATTTACATTGTAATTTCAGGTGTATGAATCTCCACGAGACTCTCTGTCAAAAAACAAAATTCTTCTAAAATAGCACCACAAATCATTTTAGTAGCCTTCTTGAGCAATCACATTGACATAAGCACCTGAACTCTAATAAAAAGATCCAAGAAATTGTCGAGAGGAAAGGAATATGTTTTGTTCATCTATTAAAACACTGGCCTTATAAAATTTGTTCATCTATACAACACTCAACTAATCCTTTGGAGATATCAGTCCAACACTTTGGTAGAGATGCACAGACACCACTTCAATACAAACAAAATCCTAAAGCGTAATACTTCTAAATAACAAAAGAAAACAGAAATGATTGTACAAATTATTTTTTGTAAAATATAATAAACCTTGGTGCAATAGAGCCCATGGTCAACATTTAACCCACCTGATAATGCCTAGCAAGCCCCAGTGCTCTATCTATGAAGCCTCCCATTCAGGTCAGCAACCCAACCAAGAACCAACCCTTGCCAAGCTTTCCAGGAAGCGCATTACAGAGCCAGGCCGAAGGCAAGAAAACCAGCAAAAGACCATCGACGGCATAATCTTCAACCGGTACGCATAGAACAGTTGGTAGGGTGTGTTTCCTTATGTAAAGCTTGGCCAATACCACATTATGTTCATGATATTCTCTTCTAGATATAAAGACGCATGGTTCTCCTATATGCTCTACAAAAATGAAATATGGTTGGTCAGTTGTGGACAAAGATTTTTCTCTTTCACAAGAAGGCCTAAATCGGAAGGGGTGATTTGTTGCTTGGGCTCAGGTGCACCTGATATCTCAGGCATTGGTAGATGCAATGGGATCTGGTGAAGTGTGTCAGACGACACAGAGCCAGTTCGCTGGAAAAATAGAATACGGAGGCTATACTGTGTACTACAGCATGGGTCTTGGGACGGGCGTAGACGGAGCATGCTTAGTCCGTCACAGCGAACACCTGAGCCCAGCACAGGACCTCGTCCCCCACCGAGGTGAGCCATGGCACAGTAAGGGTGGCCCGAAAGAAATTACAGTAAATGCAGACAGGACCGAAACAACATTTAGGGGAGTTGGAGAGCTGGAATTAACTCACATTTTGCACAAATAGGACTTGAGCACAAGATCAAATAAGTACCGGTTACTTGCTACTGGCAGGATTAACACCTATTACTTGTTGCAGGCAGGATTAACACCGATCCTACATTATCTGTCCAAAAAAACACCGATCCTACATTACAACCGACAAACGCCATACAACTACAACAGTACTCTGCAGACCAGACTATTTGCTTTGCTGAACTTGTTTTAATAATGTGACCGCATGCATCTCTCCGATGCAGAGGCCGGGGGATGTCCTCCTTTTCAAAAAAAAAAAACGCCATACAACTTAAGACACTCCAGCTTTGGTTTGCTGAACCAAAGTACATCATAACAACAAAGAACAACACTAGAACAGTGATCATGAGATTTGCCGCTGAGACTGGCTTAGCGGCTGGGATGGCTGGAGCGGACTGGATCAGCTGCTGATTTGCAACAGGGACAAGCTGCTTGGTTGCCTTGCTGGGCGCCGGATCGCGCCTGCAGACGGTCGATGCGGGCTGGAGTGAGCCTACGGAAGTACGCATCCTGGTACTCGAAGAAACGGCATTCAGAAGACTGGCAAATAGAAGGAAGATAAAAAGAAAAAAGATACGCAAATCAGAAACAAATTGGTGGGGAGAAGGAACAACACTAGAAAATAAACGGGGGAACGGGGATCTGCTCACATTATAGCGGACGCACTTGTAGAATATGTACCCAGGCTGGTCCCTTTTGCGGGCGATGTTGGTGGCAAGCTCATGACCATAAAAAGGAGCATGGCATGAGAGGAAGGAGAAGATCTATGGGCACGGGGAAGGGAGGAGGACGATGAAGAGGTGAAGCTGGGCAGATCTTTGTTGGCCGTGTGGAGGAGGAATGGCGGTCAGGTGGGGTGTGTGCCGAGAGGATGAGGACAGGCAGCGAGACGGTGTATGGCCCACCATTTATTTGTGCAACTACAGGTCGCTATACGACTTAAAATACAGTTTGACGCACAGATCCACATGCAACTTAATGGCATGATATCAGGACCAGCTGAGCCAGAGCTCAGAATCGAATATTCGTAAATATTACTTCTTATTTGTTTCTCAAACATCAAAAGCTCTATTGTATCCCCACTAGGGAATGTATGGCAGCAACAATAGATAACACTGAAAGCAATTTGACAGTTCTATAAACAAAAATGAAGAAGTATAATTCATTTATGTTTACTAAACCATCATCGGAGTCTAAGTCTCTTTTTTGGTATTTGCAGGTTCCGTATCAAAATCATCACAGGTACTACTCTGACTGCAGTCATTTTAATTACAAAATTTATATTATGCAAATCCGTACTGTTGGCTACTCTGAACCTTGATGTCCTCTTATCCGATTATCCACATAAAACTAAGTAATGGCTTTTAATTCCTGATCAATATGCTGATGACCTATTGTCTATTTATTCAGCTACATCATCAGTGGCCGCACGCGTTTGTTGCTCTTTTGTTCACCATGGCCACTGTGCTTTATCTTTCACTCAAGACAATATATAATGTGGAGATACATTTGAAAGTCGAAATGTTTCTCAAGACATATGGAACATCGAAACCCACAAGGTACACTTTCTCTAAAGTTAAGAAGATGGCAAAACGGTTGAAGGAAAAAGTAGGGCAAGGAGGATTTGGAAGTGTATACAAAGGCAAGCTACCAAATGGAGTGCCTGTGGCAGTCAAGATGCTAAAGAACTCTACAGGAGAGGGAGAAGTATTCATCAATGAAGTTGCAACCATCGGACTAATCTACCATGCCAATATTGTCCGTCTGCTAGGATTTTGTTCTGAAGGAATGCGATAGGCTCTTATTTACGAATACATGCCTAATGAGTCACTGGAGAAATACTTATTCTCTCATGACTAATATTTTTTCAGCATCTTCTAGTACCAGGCAAGCTGCTAGATATTGCTTTAGGCATCGCCAGAGGAATGGAGTACTTGCATCAAGGGTGCAACCAACCAGTGGCGGAGCTACTTGGAGGCCAACCTGGGCCATGGCCCCCTCAGCTCATTGGAAAACATGCAAATATGCCTTAATATTTGGTCTAATTTTCGACTAAAATCAGCCTAAAGCAATCATGTTTGCCCCCCTTCAGCTCATTGGAAAACATGCAAAGATGCCCCCGAAGCCTTTCGTCTCATCTGAGAATGAACTTATGCCATAAATTAAAGCATGTCTCACGGACTACCATGACCTGTAAACATTTTAGGCTGTACTTTGTCTACGCATGCGCTGCAATAGCAACCACTGTGTCTTGATGCTTTCAGTCCATTAGGTCTGAAGATGTATGAATAATCACCGGACACTACCCTGTAATAGTGCTACTAGTTGCTTGCAAGATACTACTACAATCTACTTCCATATTTATGTCCAAAAACTTGCAATAGAGGTGTGTACAATACAATAATCTGTTGATTACCTTACTCGGCTGTAACGTCGATTAATCCCTACTCCCATAGTCAGACCTCACTGAATCTCCTCTTCCCAGTTACGTAGTTCCGCACAAAGTGAACGTGATCCATCCATGAGCTCATCTGCAACTCCGATAAAATGACATCAATGGATCAAACATCCACATCAATTCGAGTTTCACTTATTATTAACTTAAGTTTAACAAACTAAACCAGAAACTGTGGGAAGAATCGAAAATCTAGGCAGTAGTGCGGTGCAGTAGTACCTCTTGACCTTAGACCGTGAGAGGAATCGAATCGCGCCTCCTGCTGCTTGCTGCCGTTGGGGTGGACGGGGCGGCGGACTGCTGCTGCCTGAGTGTCGGGACCCCGATCCCAAGTCACACCGATCTAGCATGTAACACTTCATATCACTTTGCGGCCTCACGCACGGTATCCCCACGGGTGCCACCTTACCTGGCCCGGGACCGTTTGCGCATTTTGGCTCACGTATATGATAGTGTCGCTAGCATCCATATGACAAAGAACCCGGGCCGACATGGCTAGTCGTGAACCCAAAGCGGCACGGACCTATGGAGACAGGCATACATGAATCGCATCGAATATGTCGGTCATCAACGAGTGATTCCGGGCTGTAGCACTGGGCTAACAGGACTCCAGGGATCCCGGGCTGTAGCAGGCTAGGCAGGGCTCCGGAGATCACCATGTGACATTTCCCCGAAGGGACAGACATAGGGACGAAGTGAAACACATGCCGGCCAGTCAAGTGTCCTGAACAGTAGTACTAGACTAGCAGGACTCCGGTGAACCGGGCTGTAGCGGACTACTATGGCTCGAGGAACACTAGACTACATTTCCCCATAAGAAAGGCTGCGAAGGATAAACAACTAGATTGTCGGATCCCATACATAGCAATACACTTTACACGTACGCATAACATGCATGTATGGGCGGTACATCATGGCATCACAACATAACTCAAACTCATATAGATAAGGGCCCAGAAGAGCCACATAGCATAAATACAAACAGGGGTCACATGACCCATCATTCAGAGCATACAAGCAACAAGCGGAAGCATTACATGTCTGAGTACAGACAACTACAAAAGAAAAAGACTAAGAAGCCTGACTAACACGACCCTCCCAAGGGTACAAGATCGTAGCTGGGATACAAGCTACTCGTCGAAGCCACTAGTGTAACCAACTGCAAAATATAAATAAGCAAACGTGAGTACAAAGGTACTCAGCAAGTCTTACTTCAGAACTATCTACATATGCATCATTATCAACAAAGGGGGGGTGGAGTTTAACAGCAGCAAGCCAGCTTTGACTCAATGGCTAATCTATACTACGGGTAACAGAAACTTCTTTGAGGTGAGAAGACGCACACGAGTCCACAACTTCACCATATCAATACTCCACTATGGATCCGTTCCCGTCTCCCTACGAGAAGGCCATCCATAGCACTCACGCTTATCTTGCGTATTTTAGAGTATCCGCTTCAAATTGTCTATGTACTATATAAGTTCTCCAAGTTTCCATATCCGAGGAAAACGGCTATTCGAATAGATAATAATGACCCTGCAGGGGTGTACTTCTTCACACACGCTCTCGCCACTTATAGCCCCGTACACGTCATGTACCTCGGCAACCTTCAAGCGGAAGCCGGGCGAGGGTGTCGGCCACGACCTGACTAACCACACAAGTCTCTCGTCCAGGTTTATCGCCTATTCGGGTTCCATCCGCAAGGAGATCCGGCCGGGGTGTCGCTCACGGCCCCAAACAATGTGTGCAGGGTTCCCAAGCCCACCACCCGGGTGCCACTTGGTACACCGTGCCACAGTGCCTAGTCTGTCCCAAGCCCGTCCCGTCGGACACCACCTGGTAGACAAGTAGCACTACCTACAAACGCCAGAAACTAGTTGCAACTCCTGGACAGAGATCAAGTGGGTTAATAAGCCGAGAGGGGCCGGATAACCGGAACCCAATGTGTGGTAGTAACTGGACTTGGATAACATACACAGAACTCAGTGCTTAAGGACGGTTCCAATGAGACAACCCACCATGTACTCCTACATGGCCTCTCATCGCTACCTTTACCAAAACGTGTTCACACACTTAGCCTTTACCGGTAGGACATGTTCACCACTCCGATTCATTCCCGATGAATCATACCTGACACAACTCTAAGCATAGCTGGCATAAAGAAAGCAAGCATGGATGAGCAGGCACATCAAGGCTCAAGCAATTCCTACTCATGCTAGTGGGTTTCAACTATTTACTGTGGCAATGACAGGTCATGCAGAGGAATGGGTTCAGCTACCGCAGCAGAAAGTAGCAGTTTGAATCGTTGTTGTCCTAATGCAGTAAAAGGGGCAGGAGCGAGAGAGTGGGACTTTATCGGGATGCTCAAGGGGGTTTGCTTGCCTGATAGATCCACGAAGAAGCACTGCTCCTCAGACAGGTACTCGGGACACCTTCCGGAGTAGAACCTATCGAGAGGGAACGGTGCCGGCAATCAATAAACAACCATATGCAACAATATGATGCATGAAGATGACATTCAAAAATGCTATGATTTGCTCTAATGCATCTAGCATCAATTTGGTTGAAGTCCATATGAGCCAAGGGTTCATATGCAAACCCTAATTTAGATATATAACATGCCATTATTACGTTTTCACTTATACAGTAGGTATAAGTTGGTTTTTCATGCATGAAAATAGCATAAATGGATTCCTTGCATTTTTCTGATAATTTTTCATATATAATTTATTTGATTTGGAGTTACGGTTGAATTACTATGATTTTTTGAAGTTTTAACTATTTTCTGAAATTTCTCTGAATTATTTAAAATCCAGAAAAACAGATATTGCATCAGCATGACGTCAGCGTTGCGTCAGCGGTCAATGGAGTTGTCCGAGTCAAACCTGACGTGTGGGGTCCACACGTCAGTGACTTAGTTAGTTGACAGGGGTTATTAAACTAATCTAATTAAAGGATTAGGATGCCAGGGCCCACTGTCAGCGTCAGGGATTAGTTAAACAGGGATTAATTAGTCGTTAAACTAATCCTAATTAAAACTTAACAGGGCCGGGCCCACATGTCACTGAGAGAGAGGGAGAGGTCAACGGCTGTGGGGTCAGACCGGTCAACCCGCCGGCGTTTAGCCGCCGGCGAGGCAGAACGCGGCGGAGGCGCTGCGGGTTTTGCCTACAGGGGGTCATTTGGCACGCGGAGTGCAGCTATGGGATGCGGGCGCTCGTCCGCATCCAACTGTGGTGGTGGCGCGGCCGGGGAGTGGCCGGAGTGGCACCGGCGACGACGAGTGCGGCGGCCGGAGCTCGGGCAGGTGCGGGCGCGTGGTTGCGGTGCACGGGGAGGCGAGCGGAGAGGCGCTACGGGCTCCTGGCATCACCAGGAGCACGGTGAGGCGCACGGGTGCGGCTGGCTCGGCCCCTGGCCACGGTGGCTCCGTGGCCGGCGGCGAGGAGCTACGGCCATGGCGGGAAAAAGGGGCTACGGCGTGCAGGCGGCTAAATGAAGAGAGGGAGGAGAAGCAGCAGCTCACCGCGGAGGCGACGGGATGGTCAGCGGGCTCGGGGAGGACCAGTCGGCGGCGAATTTAGCGGCGGCGATTCACGGCTCCGACGAAGGGGATGATGGCGATGGCGATGCTGCTGTGCTCCGGGCGTCGTCCAGCTCGACGAGGAGGCGTAGTCGAGGGCGGCGATGCTCCTGGACAGTAGCAAGGGACGAGGGGGAGGCAGTGGCCGCGGCAATGGCAAACGGCGGCGACAGCTGCGCTCGGCCGTGAGCGAGAAAGCGAGGGAGAGGAGAGAAGAGAGCTGGGGAGAAGTGAGAGAGGGCCGAGGGGGATGCGTGGCATCGCGAGGGAAGGGCCAGGGCGTCGTGGCAGCGGCAGGAAGCAGGAGGTGGCCTGGCGTGCGCCGGCGCGCGTCGGCCACGCGCCCGGCGTCCTCCTGGCGGGAGGAGGAAGACCTCCCTGCCCCTGGTGGGCTGGGCCGCCAGGTGGGCTGGCCAGCTGGGCCGCCAGGTGGGCTGGCCAGCTGGGCCGCCAGGTAAGGGCAGGTAAGCCCTTTTTCCTCTTCTGTTTTTCTTTTTCTATTTCTGACATTTGTTTTGTATTTAAAAGAAATGTTAAAACATTTCCATAAATGTTGAAAATAATTGTGGCATCTAGATATAATATTCTAGAGGCCCTCACCAATTCCCAACATTTTTGGAGCTATTAAAAATATTTATATAATTTAAACAGCTTCAATTCAAATATTTAAGCATTGATTCAAAAATCCAAAATGGGAAGGAAAAATGTGCATCACCTCTGGTTGTTGTTCCCAACATTTTTCAAAGACCATGAACATTTTTGAAAAGCATTTTGGGTCTATTGAAATTCCACTTTTAGTTTGAACCTATTTGAATTGCTTTGGTGCTAGGGTTTGCAACTTCCTCATTTCAATTTCATTTGAAAAATTAAACATCATGCACAAGCAAGCCAAGGACCATACCAAACTAGGGATGTGACACTGAGCCTGACCGCCGATTTAGTCACCGATGTGGAGGGCGACGGCCGGGGATTAGCTCCCTGAAGGCCGCTGTTGCTGGGTTGGGGAAACCGGCACATGCTGGCTGCCGTTGGGAGCGGACGGGATGGCGGCCGGCGTCATCGTCGGCGGCAATGGGCGGAGAACCGTGGAGGTGGCTGTGACGGACGTTTTTTTAAGAATGGCTGAGACGGACGAGAATGGGTAGGATCCGTGTGCGCGGCCCACCGTGGCTACTTTCGCCATGCGTGGAAAGGCTACCTCTAACAAGGCCTGCTAGCCAGAGCTTGTCATGTTTCCCGGCCCACAACCAAAGCTTTCCGTTCTAGCTCCAAATCTTCTCAAAAGGGAGAGACGAGGCTGCCTTTGCCAAGGCATAAGCCTCATAGTTTGCCCCTTTACTTTCAAAACGAAAACTAACTTTAGCAAAGTTTGTAGCTCTATCTTTAATCTCCCTTTTGGGCGCCACGTGTGGCTAGGGAACCTCCCAGACATTATTTGTATTCCTGCACTTTTGGTTGATCAATAAATCCCTAGTTTCACCTATAAAAAAAAAGCTCCAAATCTTCTCATCTTTTTGGACGTACGACTTAAGGTGCTTTCAAAAACCATTTTTAGTAATGTTTATGTGGGTGAAAGAGTGGCAATATCGTCGTTCCAGTTCAATTGCAGCCTCTTTACCGAAGTGTTTGAAGTATTTCTTCGAGCAAAGATTGATACCACGAAGAAAGTGCTTTCAAGATATTTCATTGTAACTCTTAATCATAATAGTTACTTTGTATTTTCTTAGATCTTAGGTCTAAATCAGTGTACCTATAATTGTTATAAGTATGAATAAAATTACAGATGTTTAAAAAAAACTCAAACTTTGTTCACTTCCCTTAAAATGTTTTTTTAGCTCATTGTGTCAGTCGCTGAAAAAAAAAGGAAAAAAGCTCGTTGTGTTAAATAGTCAAGGAAACACACATCTTCATCCTACCCCGGCATCCCTGTCTGCCCTCATCGCTGCCGCCATTATCCACCTCCATGATCCATTGACCGGCACCGGTCGAATTGTCGTCTCCCTCTACCCATGGCTGACGTTGATGTCGCCCTGTCCTCACCGCAGTCGACACCACATGACTTAGAGGGTCGCGGCCACTGCGGCCCATTCACATAGGTATGATTTTCTTTTTGATATTTCTTGTAATTGTGTTATAAATATAAATTATAATCTAATCTATAATAAAAGGAGTAAAAATATTTGCTTTCTATAAAATATTTAAACATAGATAATTTTAAATTTAGAAAAATCATATTTTAAATAAAACTTAATGCAATTCAAACAATGTGCATGTATGGACGTGGGGATCCCGTTCCTTGTCTCCTGGTGTGTAGATAGGGTTAACCTTCTCCCTTCCCGCAAAAAAAGAAGAAGAAAAGCTTCTCCCTTGTGGTGTTGATTGGAAGGGTTCGATGCTGCTTACGGTAAATAAGCCACCACTTTGGTGACGCCGAAGTGAGAGCGGTGTGGTTCCCCCACCGGGCTGCGGATCTGACGGTTTTGTGTTCTCCTGGGTGTGGTCGGTATTGTGGCTGCGATCCAGTTTTGCGACCGTTGCTCAGGCGCCTGTTGTTCGCTGGTGGCAGCGGCGGGATTGGATGTCATTGGGCATCTGGGTTTTGTTCTCCGTGGATCCATGGATTCCATGAGTTCTTTCCCTCTATGGCAAAAGGTTAGAGGGGGGGGGGGGGGGGGGGTCCCAAAATTGATAGCTTAGGGGGCTAAAGCATATTTATGCCGGTACAAGACCAATGTTCGGCACATAAGAGCCTTGTCTAACGGCATTGCCAGTCCATGTCCAACGATCACTAGTGCCCATGGAACATGAGTGTTCGTTCGTGCTTCGAATCAATAATGGGCCATGGCCGCCCTTGTGTGGCATTTCTTTTAGGCCAACGATGTTTGAATAAGTGAATATATGAGTGAACAATATGATACATGCCAAGCCTCGCCCAGAGTTGTCGGAGTTGTCGATCATGATGCACAACGGATGATGGAGATAACGGGTTACCTGTAGCCCGAGCACCAAACTACATTTTCGCATCATTCTACTGTATCTTTAGTTGAAGAAAGAAAGAAAGCAAGCAAGAACGAAAATTGGGAGATGCTGTTAAGAAAACGTTTTCTCCTAGAGCGGTGCTACACTTCTTACATGTGTGTTTAGCAGGGTTTTTTTTGGAGATGGTGTTTAGCAGTTAAAAAAGTGGAGTCCTTTAATAATGTGTTTAAAGCCTTTAGGTTGATGCATGACTGCATCGCAAGTTCCATCTGGTGAGACAAGAGAGCTTGTACAAGGACAAACGTGATTTGTTCAAACCATGCATTATTTACAAATTAAAAGACAGGGTGGGATCGATTAGTTTGGCCGTCATAGGCAGGCCGGCCCGGAACACGCTTTAGACTTGGCTAGTGAAGACTATTTCCTTAATATCAACAATTCCATATGCATGCGCTCCAACAGAACAAACACAAAAGCTCTTCCTCCCGTTCCCTATACATACCGGTCTCCTTCAACCCTTCGAAGCATCACAAAGAACACTGTCTCACCATTTGCATAACCCACTGTCTACTCGACCAAACACGCTTAATCTAGTGAGCATTAGCGTTGGGCATCCAAATGGCCTCAAAGTTCTTCCTCCTTGCCCTTCTGGCCATGTCGGCTTCTCGTGCTCTTGCCTCCGACCCAGGCCAGCTCCAGGATTTCTGCGTCGCTGACAGAACATCACAAGGTATGTGTATATATATATAAGTATATAGCCACATACGCATACATGTGGTGAAATGTTTGTGTTACTTACTTGTGCCAATATATAGCTGTTAATTAATTGTTCAAAATCTGTACGTGTATGTGCAGTTTTTGTCAATGGATTTGCATGCAAAGACCCAAAGACCGTTGTGGCAGAAGATTTCTTCTTCTCTGGCCTTCACATGGCTGGGAACACGAGCAACAAGCAAGGATCTGCTGTGACCGCAGTTAATGTGGCGCAGATTGCTGGGTTGAATACTTTGGGCATCTCCCTGGTTCGCGTTGATTATGCACCCAATGGTCAAAACGCACCCCACATCCATCCCCGGGCAACCGAGATCCTCACCGTGCTAGAAGGCTCGCTCTATGTTGGTTTCGTGACCTCAAACCCTGAGAACAAGTTGTTCGCAAAATTTCTGAACAAAGGGGACGTGTTTGTGTTTCCGCAAGGGTTGATTCACTTCCAGTTCAACTTGGGAACAAACAAAGCCATAGCCATTGCCGCGCTGAGCAGCAAGAACCCTGGGGTGATCACCATAGCCAATGCGGTGTTCGGATCCAAGCCATCCATCTCAGATGATATCCTTGCCAAAGCCTTCCAGGTGGACAAGAACATAGTAGACAATATCCAAGCTCAATTCTAGATTGAAGAACATATTGTGATTTATTTATTTGGTTCATTTATTCTTTGACTAAATATTATGTTTGTGTGTTTCTTTAGAATGCAAAATTATTGTATGGTTATGTTAATTGAGTTTTATGGAAGAAGAGGTATAGTATTCTCATTTGTTGTGAATATTATTTTCTTCGTCAGCTTTATGAAAAAACTGAACTGCCAAATGAGTCGGGGGCTGACCCAGTCACAAACCAGCAAGTGGCTTTGTAATTGTATGTTTTGTAGTTTTGTTCAAGTCAAATATAAACACAAAAACAAAGGTTGGCACCAGACTCACGTATCTTCGAGGACCAAAGATAGCCCCCGCCAACTAAAAACTTCTCTCACCCCTCCATCCTCATTACCAACGGGGAGGTGGTGGAGGCCTCGACGGTCGAAATAATGACCATTTGGCTCTTGTTCTACAATGTTGGGGCTTTTTCGGGCGGCTTCGTGGGTTTAGGCAGGTGTTCCTTCCAAATCTGTCGGAATGTGAGGTTCTTTTGGTTTGTGTTTGTCGACATTGCTAGGTTGATGTCGGTGAGTTATACATTGCGGTTGTCCCCTCAACCACACACATGCGATATTTGGCGCTGGCTTATGTGAGTGGTGTTGGCCCCACTGTCTGGAAAGATTGGGTTGTTGTCCCGTGGATGTGGCTTCCACAACCCCAAGTCCCTTTCATTCGTGGTGGGTTTCCCTTGCAGAAATACAATGAGGTGGTGTCCTCAATAGATTTGATGTGGAAACAATGTCCATCTTGTTCTTATTAGTCCAGATTTTGCCGCTCGCTCTCCCCCAACGATGCAACAATGTGGAGGCATGATCTTATCATCCTCAAATAGATTCGAAACAGAGAAGGCACGATCCAACAAACTAATATCATGATATTTAGTAGATCGGAATGCTCTAGACTTTCCCATCCCCTCCTCTGGATCTCTCTCTCTCTCTCTCTCTCTCTCTCTCTCACCCCAAGAATATATACCGAGATATGAAGAAAAAAACATTGTATATAAAATGTATTACGTGTAAAGCAACACAAATTAGCGGGTGGGTGGAATTCTACATCTTTTTATTTGCATGGATTATTGAAATGTCCAAACTAAATCTTCAATAGCTAACATATTTCCCAAGAATTCATACATTTCGCTCTAAATATAACTCTTGTTTGCAATAATAGAAGAAAGAGTTGTATAACAACAAACAACATATATTGATGCTAGCAACACATTTAGGAGATTAATTTGCTAAATATAATAGCAAAAGGACTATTAAGACCGTGTGCTAAAGATTCCATCAGAAACAATGAAAAATGCTACAAAAAAATAACAATACTAACAATATGTTAAACACTTTGCACAACTATCTTGTTTTCCATCCACGTGTAATCAGATTATCTGACGGACCCTACAACATTATTTGCTAGCTATCATCGGTTAAACTGGTAAAATAGGTCAATTATCATGAATTTGAAAAAATGAATGAAAACGACATCAACAAAATAAAACAGAGAATTCACAATTAATTACATTTTGACTACTATGTTGTAAACTAAAAGGACGTTCGTTATAATCTAGATGAATTAGTTTAACAACTAGCAACGACAAAGTTCCAAATAAATAGAGAAGTTAGATAAATAGGTGATGACTTTTTTTTAGTAATTATAATGTTGGCATCCTCCAACTCTCGTGGCGCTAGAGCTCGTTCTCTCCACATCCAACACACGGACTTGTGGGTGCTTAATGTTCATCGAGTGAGAGAGGTGATGATAGTTAGTGGCCCCTTGCCTGGCGCTGAGCACGCACTAGATAAATTCTCCACATGCTCAACCGACTTGTCAACACATGTCATGCAATGAAGTACATGGTAGACTTGACCTTCTTCGTTCGCCAGGCAGGAGTGCAGTTGTTCACGCATTGACATCAATATTGTACAATGTCAGTGGCGTGACGTGGATCTAGAGGTGGCGCTAGACATGACGGCTAAGACAAACCAAGTTACTGACGTTGACGCCTCCTCTGGGAGTTGGAGGAGACCTTGTTGTTCCTCCACCGCGCCTGGCGGAGAGTGGACATGAGGCCCCCATTGTCTTGACCCGATCGTGGCGAGTGAAAGTAGGGATCCAAGTGAGGGAAATCTCACCATGGCCTAACGAGTCCCTCACTATACATGTTCAACATTGCAGCTTCTTTTCTGGTTCCACTTATGTCCACGTCCGCTCCCTCGGCAACTCCACCATACAAGAACTTGTAGACAATATCCAAGCTCAGTTCTAGATTCACAAACATATGGCGATTTGTTTATTTTGTTCATTTGTTCTTTGACTAAAGATTATGTTTGTGTCTTTCTTTAGAATGCAAAATTATTGTATGGTTATGTTCATTGAGTTTTATGGAAGAAGAGGTATACTATTTTCATTTCTTCTAAATATTAATTTCTCCATCATCTCTATGAAAAAAGTGAACTACCAAATGAGTCATGGGTTGACCCAGTTACAAACCGGCAAGTGGCATTGTTGTTGTGTGTTTCGTGTTTTTGTTCTCAATTTGTAAACGCAAAAACAAAGGTTGGCATCACACTCACATATCTTTGAGGACCAAAGATACCCCCACCACATTCAACAAAAAAACTTCTCTCACCCCTCCATCCTCGTCGCCAACGTAGAGGTGGAGGCCTCGGCGGTCAAAATAATGACCATTTGGCGCTTGCTCTACAACCTTGGTGCTTTTTCCGGTGGCCTCATGGGTTTAGTCAGGTGTCTTCCTTCTAGATTGGCTAGTCTGGTGAGGTTCTTCTGGTTTGTGTTTGTTGGCATTGCTAGGTTGATGTTGGGGAGACATATTTTCATTGAGGTTGTCCCCTCAACAACAAACATGCGATTTTTGACGTCTGCTTATGTGAGTGGTGTTGGCCCGACCGTCTGGACAGATTGGGATGTTGTCCCATGGATGTAGCTTCCCCAACCCCAAGTCCATTTCATTCGTGGTGGGTTTCCCTCGCAATAATACAATGAGTGGCGGCCTCAATAGATTTGGTGAGGAAACAATGTCCATCTTGTTCTTATTTGTCCAGCTTTTGCCTCCCGCTCTCCCCCTACGATACAACCCCGTGGATATGTGCCCCGCCATGGAATTTGATTTCTAGAAGTCCCTAGTGGTGGATCTAGGATATCAATTTTGAGAATTAAAAGTATTTTTACAGCCAGACATGAGTAAGGGATGGCAATATTATTCATAGATTAGGGTAGACATGGATATCTGGCCTACTGGGAAAGGGTTTGAAGTACCTTTTTTATCTCATGGATTTTCATGGAGACCTGCCAGGAGCACAAGGTGGGAATTGGTCGCCTCTACCCCCGCCTTACGCGGCTATAAACGAGGGAAGCGTCTCTGTCTTGCCTACTGCAAGATGTAAAGAGCGCTCGCCTCTAGCGACGTGGAGTGGGTCCACCCATTAGTTGCTGTGAAGTTTAGTGAAGTTCTTTCATTTCGTTTCTTAGGTTTTTTATTTTGTTCATATTTCAAAAAACTTTAAATATACATATTTTAAAATTACTTTACTGAAAATTTTAGAAACATTCACTGCGTATTTAAAATCTTAACGTGGTGTACATGAACTTGTTCACATGGTTTTTAAAAATGTTTGTACCATTAAAAAATATTCATGACATTTACAAATGTTACACATTAAAAAAAATGTTCGTGACATTCAACAAAGTGTTTATACAATGTAAAAACTGTTCACATAATTAAAAATATGTTTTGTAACATTCAAAAAAATGTCAATGTGATTTGGAAACTGTTTAACAAGTATCCGAAGATATATTGAAACAGGTATTTGAAAAAGATTCATCATCTATTTGAAAAATGTTCAACGTGTATCAAAAAGTATTCTGCATGTTTAGGAAAAAAATGTAAAATGCGTATTAAAAAAGCCAACATGTATTGGCAAAATGGAAAAGAAAACCAAAAATAAAAATAAAAGAAATTACAAAAAACATAGAAACAAAAACCGGTCCGAACAGGTTCATGGACCCTTTCCGAAAAGTTAGTAAATTTGAAATGAATTCTTTGGCATCGGTCTACATAACGAAGAGGCTGAAAGGCACACGGCAGCCATGTTTGTACCCTCATGGAGAAAATATAGATAAATGACAAATAGAATTGTAATATATGGGTTGGTTCAAGAAAAAAATTAATCAGGGACATGGAAATCTCAACAAAAACATGAGCTTGAACATACTTTGTGAGCACGTCCGCTGGCTGCATGCGTGACAGCCGCCGTGGTTCTGGCCGCATGACAGAAGGTATTATAGCATAGAGAGACCGGTCCAATCATTTCATATCTGGACCCTTAGGCCGTCATACGGATAGGTGTGCAGGTTAGGGACAAATCAATCAGCCATTCTCTAATTCCGAGTAGTCTTAGCTAATCAACCTATAGGACGAAACTACCTTTTTAGTTGTTTTTCCGGGGGCTGCAGCCTACATATGGCTCGTCGTAATAATATGATTTGAGCCTCTAGGGTTGATGGCTGCATCGCAAGTTCCATCTGGTGAGACAAGAGAGCCGGTACAAGTACAAACATGACTTGTTCAAATCATGAATATACAAGTATGATTAGTTGGCCGTTGTAGGCAGGCCTGCCAGGAACACGCTTTATACTTCTTCCTCGTTGCTCAGGTAGGAATTAGTGAAGACCATTTCCTTGATATCCACACGCGCCCCAACAGAACACACACAAAAGCTCTTCCATCGTCCCTTTCCTTATATATACCGGTCTCCTCCAATCCTCAGAAGCATCACAAGAACTAGTTTGCATAGCTCTTTGTCTACTTGACCAAAGCGTACTTGATCTAGTGAGAATTAACTTTGGCATCCAAATGGCCACAAAGTTCTTCCTCCTTGCCTTTTTGGCTCTGGCGGCTTCTCGTGCTCTTGCCTCCGACCCAGGCCAGCTTCAGGATTTCTGCGTCGCTGACAGGACATCCCAAGGTATGTATAACCACACATGCATGCGTACTTGTGGTGAAATGATCTAGTTACTTCTTTGTGCCAATATGTAGCTGTTAACTGTTCAAAATGTGTATATGTATGTGCAGTTTTCGTCAACGGATTTGCATGCAAAGACCCAAAGAATGTTGTGGTAGAAGACTTCCTCTTCTCTGGCCTTCACATGGCTGGGAACATGAGCAACAAGCAGGGCTCCGCTGTGTCCGCAGTCAACGTTGCGCATATTCCTGGCTTGAACACTTTGGGCATCTCTCTCGCTCGTGTCGATTATGCACCCTATGGTCAAAACCCACCCCACATCCACCCCCGTGCATCCGAGATTTTGACAGTGCTGGAAGGCTCACTCTATGTTGGTTTCGTGACCTCAAACCCCGAGAACAAGTTGTTCTCGAAAGTTCTAAACAAAGGAGACGTGTTTGTGTTTCCGCAAGGACTGATTCACTTTCAGTTCAACACTGGAGACAAAGAAGCGATAGCCATTGCGGCACTCAGCAGCAAGAACCCTGGAGTGATCACCATAGCCAATGCAGTGTTTGGATCAATGCCATCCATCTCAGATGACATCCTTGCCAAAGCCTTCCAGGTGGACAAGAAAATTGTAGACCATGTCCAAGCTCAATTCTAGACATTTATATTTGGTGATGTTCTTACTTGATTAATTTGTTTTTTCATTAAAGATTATGTCCGGGTGTTCCTTTATACTATAATTCAATGGAAGAAAAATAATCAATTATTGGCACAAAGAAGTAACTCGATCATTATTATTTTCTTTATCATCTTCGTTAGTAAAATATCAAATGGGTCGTGGCTTGACCCAACTGCAACCTAGCGATTTTCATCATAGTTGCGCGTGTCTTTGTTTTATTCAATAACTTTGTATTCGGAAAACAAATGAGCATGCGTTTGGTCTGTTGTACGTAACAAAGTCAATCAATTTGATCACAAGGGATGATAGGTGTGCATCACATTGATGCAGAGGCGAGGGATTTAACCTCCTTTTCAAGAAAAAAAAGAGGGCATGCGAGAGGTACACGCATGCTAAAGGAAATGGAGGAATTCCTTCAATGTATGAGACACACAATCAACAAGAGTGATGATATTGTATTAATGTAACTCTTCTTATACATGGCACCAATATGCGAGTTGTTCACTTTCTGTAGACAAAGGAAGAGGCTAACAGGGGACGATACAATGTTGTTGTTGCATACATGGTTCGACAATGGATAGTTGTACTACCCATATGCATGTAGTGCATATATGTCATATTGGGGTTATACAAGCCCAGCTATAACCATGCCCTGGAGCCCACACGGAATCCACAAACTTAGTTGGAAGACTCTTCTCAAAAGAAAAAGGTTGGAAGACGTTCCGAGTTTCTTGATGCAATTTGGGTACTTGGAAAGATAATACGAGTTCTAGTGGTACAAGGTCTAGAATCATACGTGTACACGGAGAAGACACCCACTTGGAGGAGGAGAGAACACCGCCATACCATGACTAAATAAAGGAGGCCAAGACCTAATACATTTTCAACGTATCTATAACTTTTGAAGTTTAATTGTATATTTTCTTATGATTTTATTCAAAAAATATGCTTTTGGGACTAACCTACTTGACGGAAGGCATAATAATTACTCTGTTTCAACGTCGTGATTCTGAATATTTTTGGAGCAAGGAAAAATAACATAAAAATAGTCTCAAAATTTCCAAGAAGGATCACGAAGGCACACTAAAGGGCGGAGCTGGGAGGAGAATAGGGACGCCATGTGGTCGTGGCCCAACCCCTCCCCCTCTATGTGGGGTCCACAAGGATCATCTGGTTTGCCCTTGGGAGGTTACGTTGGCACGTATGTTAAGTTGTCATTTTTGTTTTTATTTTTCAGAGTTATAAATCTACGAGAATCAATAAAATGATGCCAGAGTCTTATTTCAGCAAAAAAAGAGCCCTCCCCCAAAGTCTAGATCCAATCTAGCAGAGGCTCTCGTCCTTCCACCATAGCCACCAAAGCCATAGGAGAAACACCCCTACTTCAAGGGGGAGAGGGCATATGAAGAAGGAAGGGTCCTTTCACCCTTGCTTCCGACGGTGCCAGAACCACATTGGGGGCACCACCATCACCGCCGCCGCCTCTATTGCAGTCCACGCCATTCATTACCAAACCATTCCGATCCCTTACTAAGGCATGGTGTTTGATGCAATGAATTATCAGCCTATGATCTTTGTGCTATTTCTACCATGTTTGGCTAATTTCCCTTGTTCTTATGGTGTTGGTGATCTAGTATGGTTCATATGAATTGTATGTGTTGATATGATAATGTCATTTGTGCTAGCGCATGGGTGTACACATACATTAGATCAAGACTCTAGGCTTTTAAGGAATATTTTGATCGTCGAAAAAAATACGCCGAAGCTTAACTTCCCAAGGAGAACACTATTACCAAGGAGAGCAGGAGGTAAGCCACGTGGGCGTGGAATTCATGTGAAATGTATTATCTATATGCTTTTTTTATTAAAATATAAGACATGTATCAAAACTTCAAATATATAAGATTGGAATGAAAAAAAACGTCTGTGAATTTGCCGCCAGGAAAAATGGAGTACCCATTGGCGATAGACACACTGCACATTGGTTTTCAGACTTGCTTGTCTTTGAAGTCACCCACAACATTGTAAAAATTTGCAGTGATGTGGTATAGTATTAACCATCTACGGTGGAGTTTTTTGCAGCAGAGCGATAGCCTAGTCTGTAGGTAGGGGTTCTTATCTCTAGCAGTACAACATGCCTATCTTTTCGAAGCCGCCCCTTGTCTATTGGTGAACAACCAACTATATACCATGCAACATGAATCAAAGCACATAATATTAAGTATTACCATACTATGGAAGGTCAATGACCGATGCCAATTATTCTTACAAGAAACACCTAACATTCAACACCACCTATTTCAACCTGAAATCTTACTATTGTAGAAGGTGACATTTTAGATCCATTTCCCTTCAATGCCATCCATCACGAAACAAAAATAATAGGCATCTACCTCCGGTTGCAGCAATACCTCTGGCTCCACACTTTGACAGAGTATGATATGAACTGAGATTTATCTCGCTTAACACAGAGATAACACCACATTTACCAAAAATTATGGGCGGCATATTCCCAAGCTTCGTTCCCCGATTGAAAATTCATTTTTAGACAATGTAGATCATTAGTGCTTAGATCGCGATATACTCTACAAATTATTTCAGCTAAAGATTCTCAAACCGGAATCCCAAGTAAAATACTTGGAGCACGAACTTACAGGGAATCCTATATCACTAGCATGTTGAGGAAATTGCATGAACCAATTTCGTGACCTTTCTTAAGTTTGAACTCAACAGATCTTAAGGGTTTGATACAGATTTTATAATGATTCAAAATTCTACTTCAGATAAAGAAAATAAGAAACAATGTAAGGTTCTTTCTACTGTATCCTCCAACTACTAGCTAGTAGAAGAAAGAAAGGGAGAAAGAAAGAAACAAACAAACAAATAAAGAATATTTGCAAAAAAAGGAGAAAGAAAGAATATAAATGGCCAATGGAATTGTTATATACTGGTTTGTTCCTAAAACTTAGGGACATGAAAATCTTGATAAAAACAGGAGCTTGAACAAATTTACAGAAGACGTGCGCCTGCCATTTGGCAGAGCGCTGTGATTCTGACAGTAGGAGAACGAATCATAGCATAGAGAGACCGGTCCAAGCTTTTTATATCTAGACTTAGGTATGCAGGTTAGGGACAAATCAATCGGCCATCTGATTCAGATTAGTCTTAGCTAATCAACCTGAGGACGAAAAAAAATATATTTTTAAAGCTTTTCGGGGGGTGCGGTACGCATGGGAGCACTCATAATAATAGGTTGAAGCCAATTCCATCTGGTGAGACAAGAGAGATAGTACAAATACGAGCATGACTTGTTCAAACCGCATACAATATAGACGGGAGTGGGATCAATTAGTTAGCCGTCGCAAGAAAGCCTACCGCCTGCTAGGTACACGCTTTAGACTTGTTCCTGGTTACTCCCTTATTATAAACTAGCAAAAGAGCACGTGCGTTGCAATGGGGGAGAAAACATAACACACGCTCTTAACTCAACAACCATCACCCAAGACCACAATAGGTCCATCTTCTTTTATTTTGCGAGGCATCATATTTGTCTTGCCGCTTATCCTCCTTCTCACCCTCGCCGGCGATGGCCTCGGTGTTCACACAAAACAACAAAAAACGTGTGTTGAATATGGTTAATCCTAAGGCGTCTTCTCTCCCTCTCTCCTCCCTCTCTCTCACTCGCTTTCTCTCACTCTCGCGATGAGAAATCTGTTGTTTTCTCCTGCGACATTTTTCAGAGGTATGCATGTGTAGTTATCAATATTTTCTTTTCCATATATGGTTATAGTGGGGTGTTTATATGCAATCCGGATCGCCGCCGGTATGAAAAAAAACGAATCTTGCGCTATAAATTATAAGTTTGCTTCCATAACAATAACAATATTTTAAAATATTTAATAGGTAAAATTAACATCATAGTTAGATTCCACACATTTTTCTAATAAAATTTCATATATAATATGTTAAAATCAAAGTTACGGTTTAAAAGATATAGATAATTTAGAAAATCATTTTGTTTGAGTCAAATGTATTCCAAAATAATATTTTAAAATACTTAACAGGTAAAAATAATCTCATATTCATATTCTAGATATTTTTTAATCAAATTTCATATATAACATGTTCAAATCGGAGTTACGGTTTAAAAGATATGGATGATTTTTAAAAACATTTGTTTAACTTAAATATGATCCATGGATGAATTACCTAAACCATCAGGGGGGTTTCGAAAAATGTAAAATAACGGTTCAGGTGTGACTTAAATCCGGACGGCGGGTTGATTTCAAGAAAATACAGGGACTTTTGTGTAAAATAGGAAAATAACGATTCGTTTTAACTTAAAACAGGACTGTGGTTTGAATTCTTTGAAATAGAGGGACTTTTTTGAAAAATGCCATGACGGACGAAAGAAACCCAATTTGTTTTATTATTAGGTAAAGACTAGAAAAAGAGCCCGTGCGTTGCAACGGGAGAGAAAACATAACACACGCTCTTAACTCAACAACCATTACTCAAGACCACAAGAGGTGCATCTCCTTTATTTTTGCGAGGCATCATATTTGTGTTGCTGCTTATCCCCTTTCTCACCCTCGCCGGCGATGGCCTCGGTGTTCACACAAAATAACAAAAAATGTGTGTTGAATATGGTTAATCCTAAGGCGTCTCTCTCTCCCTCTCTCCTCCCTCTCCCTCTCTCTCTATCACTCTCGCGATGAAAAATCTGTTGTTTCCTCTTGCGACATTTTTCATATGTATGCATGTGTAGTTATCGATGTTTTCTTTTTCGTATATGGTTATAGTGGGGTGTTTATTTGCAATCGGATCGCCGTCGGTATGAAAAAAACGAATCTTGCACTATAAATTATAAGTTTGCTTCCATAACAATAACAATATTTTAAAATATTTAACATGTAAAATCAACATCATATTTAGATTCCACACATTTTTCTAATAAAATTTCATATATAATATGTTAAAATCGAAGTTACGGTTTAAAAGATATAGATAATTTAGAAAATCATTTGGTTCGACTCAAATATATTCCAAAATAATATTTTGAAATACTTAACATGTAAAAATAATCTCATATTCATATTCTACATATTTTTCTAATCAAACTTCATATATAACATGTTTAAATCGGAGTTATGGTCTAAAAGATATGGATAATTTTAAAAAGCATTTGTTTGACTTAAATATGATCTGCGGATGAATTACCTAAAACATCAGGGGGTTTTCAAAAAAAATGTTACATAACGGTTCGGGTGTGACTTAAATCGGGACGGCGGGTTGATTTCAAAAAAATACAGGGACTTTTGTGTAAAATACGAAAATAACGATTTGTTTTAACTTCAGACAAGACTGCGGGTTGAATTCTTTAAAATAGAGGGACTTTTCCGAAAAATGCCATGACGGATGAAAGAACCCCAATTTGCTTTATTATTACGTAAAGGCTAGCAAAAGAGCCTGTGCGTTGCAACGGGAGAGAAAACATAACACACGCTCTTAACTCAACAACCATCACTCAAGACCATAATAGGTCCATCTCCTTTATTTTTGCGAGGCATCATATTTGTGTTACCGCTTATCCTCGTTCTCACCCTCGCCGGCGATGGCCTCGGTGTTCACACAAAACAATAAAAAACGTGTGTTGAATATGGTTAATCCTAAGGCGTCTCTCTCTCCCTCTCTCCTCCCTCTCCCTCTCTCTTTCTCTCGCTCGCTTTCTCTCACTCTCGCGATGAGTAATCTGTTGTTTTCCCCTGCGACATTTTTCAGAGGTATGCATGTGTAGTTTTCGATGTTTTCTTTTTCGTATACTGTTATAGTGGGGTGTTTATTTGCAATCCGGATCGCCGCTGGTATGAAAAAAAACGAATATTGCGCTATAAATTATAAGTTTGCTTCCATAACAATATTTGAAAAATATTTAACAGGTAAAATTAACATCATATTTAGATTCCACACATTTTTTTAATAAAATTTCATATATAATATGTTAAAATCGAATTACAGTTTAAAAGATACAGATAATTTAGAAAATCATTTGGTTTGACTCAAATATATTCCAAAATAATATTAAAAAATAATTAACAGGTAAAAATAATCTCATATTCATATTCTACGTATTTTCTAATCAAATTTCATATATAACATGTTCAAATCGGAGTTACGGTTTAGAAGATACGGATGATTTTAAAAAGCATTTGTTTGACTTAAATATGATCCGCAGATGAATTATCTAAAACATCAAGGGGTTTTTCGAAGAATGTAAAATAATGGTTCAGGTGTGACTTAAATCCGGACGACGGGTTGATTTCAAAAAAAGACAGGGATTTTTGTTTAAAATACAAAAATAACGATTCGTTTTAACTTAAAACAGCACTGTGGGTTGAATTATCTGAAATAGAGGGACTTTTCTGAAAAATGCCATGACGGACGAAAGAAACTCAATTTACTTTATTATTAGGTAAAGATTAGGTAAAGATTAGATAGATTTTCTTCATAGCCACGTGCGTTAACGTTCCAACAGAAAAGCCACCTCTCACATGCTTATATAACCCGGTCTCCAACTCTTCGAAGGCACAAGCAGTACACAGCACAATAACTCGTTCTCTCTCTACTTGATCAAACACATACCTGATTTTGGGAGAATCAACATTGGTATCCAAATGGCAGCACAGTTCTTCCTCCTTGCCCTATTCGCTCTGTCCACTTCTCGTGCTCTTGCCTCCGACCCAGCCAACTCGAGGATTTCTGTGTCGCCGACAGAACATCCCAAGGTATGTATAACCAAACACGCAACATTAGCATGCATGCATGCCTGCCGTGATATGTTCAAGCTACTTATTGGTGCCAATGTGTATTTGCTAACTCTTGAAAATCTGTATATGTATGTGCAGTTTTCATCAATGGATTTGCATGCAAAGACCCGAAGACTGCCATGGTAGAAGACTTCTACTTCTCTGGCCTTCACATGGCCGGGAACACGAGCAACAAGCAAGGCTTCGCTGTGGCCGCAGTTAATGTTGCACAGATTGCTGGCTTGAACACTTTGGGCATCTTCCTGGCCGTGTTGATTATGCACCCTATGGTCAAAATCCACTCCACATCCATCCCCACGCAACCGAAATCTTGACGGTACTGGAAGGCTCGCTCTATGTTGGTTTTGTCACCTCCAACCCCGAGAACAAGTTGTTCTCGAAAGTTCTGAACAAAGGAGACGTGTTTGTGTTTCCGCAAGGTCTTATTCACTTTCAGTTCAACATTGGAGCCGACAAAGCGATAGCCATTGCGGCGCTGAGCAGCAAGAACCCTGGAGTAATCACAATAGCCAATGCAGCGTTTGGATCCAAGATATCCATCTCAGATGACATCCTTGCCAAAACATTCTAGGTGGACAAGAAAATTGTAGACCGTATCCAAGCTCAATTCTAGATAGACATACATCTGGTGATTTGCTTATTTGATTCATTTGTTCTTTAACAAAATATTATTTGGTGTGTTTACTTGGAATGTAATTCTACTGTACGGCTATGCTAATCAAGCTTTCATGGAAGAATAACAACAATCTCCTCACTTGTTCTAATAACTATTTTCTTAGTCATCTCGATTAGAAAGGGAACTTGACCCAACTACTACAGGGCAAGTGCCATTATAGTTGTGTTTTTTCTTCATTTAGTTTGAGACGTTATCAATAATTGCTTGTAGCAGCCTGGTGTGGTAAGGACTTGGTGGTATGTTCTTGTCGAGCCGGGTTCAACTCCTATCAGGAGTGAATTATGGTATCTCGGACTTCTTTTTTGAGTCACTATATAAACGTGAAAACTAATGATCATGTATTCCATACTAAACTTACTCAAAAAAAAAATCTCTGGCTCATATTGCTATGGCCGCTTATCGTCGGGTGATCGAAGACTCATATTGATATGTCTGCTTATCATCGAATGATCGAAGTGCACCTGAAATTTCTAACAAGTGTATCAAATCAAGATAGTTTGGAGGTCATGAATTGATATAGAGGAGCTTCCAACATTGCATATCGTTCATGGTTGGGAGATCAAAAGTTAGTGCAATCTGAAATTATGTGTTTGGTGAAATTCCAATGGCAGTGTTGCGGTGAAAGTAAATGATGTCATCAGTCATTACTGCTGAATTCAGAAGGGACTGCTGCGAGGTGACCCATTGTCACCTATTATATTCAAAAACTTTGCAGACATGATGGCGGTCCTCATATCTAGGGCCAAGGATGATATTCAAGTTAGTGTCCTGGATCCACACCTAGTGGATTGCCGCATGTGTATGACACCATTATCTTTATGGAGCATGATCTAGTTAAACTTTTAATATGAAGTTTATTCTTTGCCCCTTCTAGATATCGATTCTTCTGATAATTGCACGAGCATAAATGGAACTATCGGATACCTAAGTAGGACTTAAGCATACCAAAGGATCAGGGTGGACTTAGTATTGAGAACTTTGAAATTAAGAACAATTGTGGCTCAATAAATGTATGCCGAAGATTTTTACTGAGGAAGGCCTTTAGCAAGAGTTGCAAAGAAACAAATGTCAACATTCAGTCTAAGACCATGTCTCAAGCCTTGACGAAGCCGTTGGATCTTCCCGTTTGGAAAGGATTGATGCGGGTCAAACTGACTTTCTTTCGGAGAGGATTGTTCCCTATTGGGAATGGACATTCAACAAAAAATTTGGGAGGATGCATGGCTAAGTGGTTCACCTCTAACTATTTACTATCCCTCCATATACAAAAGTGTACAGCCTGAAGAGGTTTTCGTTGCTTTAGTATAATGAAAAGCTCGTTGAATATCTAGTTTCGTCAGGATTTGACTAAGGGTAAATGGATATTTGCTCCAAATGAATCACACAAGTTAGCATGTTTTTTGAGCCCGATGCATGTGGAATGGTTTGTAGCTAGAAGGCTAGTTTACCTCGATGACAACCAAGGTATCAATCGGTGGAAGCACTGTTCTCCACACCAATCCTCAACCCCGCAACACAATAAAACTCCACTTGCCCCCCCCCCCCCCCCCCCCAACAATTGTAAAGAGGGTGTAGCTTTGCTAGTTGCAATAAGGAATTAACGTATAATGTGGTTGAATTATTTTTCTAAGTATGTAATAATAAATGGCACAAAATTAAAGTGCATATAAAGTTGTTGGAAAGGTAAAATGGAACAGGGTTCATAGGATCGCCAATAGAACTCTTCCAAAAGCAATGGTGCATGTGAGTGACATAAAGATATACGTGTATAAAATATTACATACTGATGATAGAAAATTTCATATGTGATGAGATGATATTATATAGGCATCATGTCCATGAATCCATGGACCAAATCTGTCATGCACGTATGACTAATACTGAACTCAAACACCGAAATCCATAATGCATCTTCGAGTGTCAAGTAATAAAAAAGAGCATTGATTTGAGTAAGCTGGCATACATTCGACCATATTCACGTAAGCTTCTAGCTCATCACCGCGACAAAACATTTATTATCTTTTTTTATCCTTAGTGGCAATAACATAGTACAAGACTTCTCCGCTTACTGTCACCAAGGTAGTTAACTTGCAAGAAGAAACCCAACTAATGCATACCACTCACACTACTGATCATCCATCTAAATTGAGCAATGAATAACTAACCAATCGAGAGGATAATACATCTGTAAATCAAACATAAGCATCACAAAAAACTGATCATAAAGTAACAACTCATCACATAAGTATAATCACCACTATAATAAATCAAATGGATCACAATCATTTTAGGTAGCTCATTTGGGCATATTAAAGAATGGGGGGGGGGGGGAGATAGATTATATATTGCTAATTCTATGAATCCATAGTTTAGCGGGTTGACTACTCACACCTAATTGTCGAGCAGCGGGGATCAATGGTCATGAATATGGTGATTAATTTACCTTTTGACATAGTATCAAAACATAACATATGGGATAGTCTCTGAATGGGAAGCACTGGTGATGGTAAATTGTGATATATTTACACACGTTCTGTGGATATATTCAAGTCTGAGGTGCCAGAGATAGGGACAAGGGGATATTCTGCCCATGTGCTTCAACCCTAGGTCACGTGGGACTCCTGGGCCCCACCGTGACTTTGCTCCTTGGTTGTGGTGCTCTTCCTGTCCAAAAATAATTCTCATATTTTTCTTTTATTTTCCTCGTGAGCTTAGAATATGTGTTTTATGAAACCAACAACATTGAAAATAGAAAACGGAAATGTTAACGCCCACTCTTGGCAGGCATGCATATTATGTCAGTTGTATGGATGATTTTAGCAAGTTTACATTGATCTACGCTGGTGCGGGTCCGATATGAGCCAGTGCAGGTATGATCTGAGCTGGTGCGGGTTTGGTGCCGGCGCATGTGGGTGGCGCGGCATCGGTCCGTTCTAGCACCTTGATGTGGTTATGCATCGCTTCTCCTCTTGATTTGGTCACATGCGGCTCTTGCTGCTGCGGTGCTAACTGGCTCTGGCAGGCCGTTCGGGTTTGTTGCTAGCACATATGGTGGTGGCACGGTCGGAGCCCGTCCAACACTGGTGGCGGTGTTGTAGTGATTGTGGTGACAGCTGCCGGTTGACCCTCCCTCCTACTAATGTTCCTCATATCACGGTAGAGTAGTGAACGTTGGTATTGTGGTTGGTCACGGTTGGGCTCTTGTTGGTTTGTTGTTGCCGAGGTTCGGCCCCGTGTGGTGGTGGTTTTTTGCGTCAGTGAGGTCTTGTGTCCAAGGTGATGTTCTGTCTTAATCAGCATGCTCTCAGATTCGACGACCATGGTTTGTTGTTGTCGGTGTGATGCGGGCTGCAACTTGCTCTCAGTTGGCAATGATAGGGCCCCTACCCAAGTGTTAAGTTAGGTGGATGGGCACATGCATATGGGTGAAAGCCTTGTTTTCGATGAGGACGAATGGGCACACCACGACGATGTTGCAGTGACACCATCTCCCTTTGGAATAGTCATCAATGGTTCGTCCTTTCCACTAGACCATGGTTGGTCGTTTCTTAAGTTTTTGTCCTGGCTATTGGCGTGGTCAGACCATACCCCTATTTTGATGGAAGGAGGAGCGGGGTCGTGGGCGGTTTTAGCCGAAAGTCTTAGTGATAGACATGGGGTCGATACCGGCGGCGATGACACCCACATGCATCACTTTTCCTTGTTGGAAGCGTCTCCGAAGATCCCGCTCACTTATCTCCACGTAGATGGCATGTAGGTGGTGGAGGTCAAGATATATCAGGTTGCTATGTCCTTTTGTGTGCTCACAGCTAGGGTTTTAGCTTGATTGTTCCTTAATAATCAATTAAGCCTTCGTGTGATTTTCGGTCTAGTATACCATATAAACCGGGCCAAGTCTATATATCTTTATATAAAATCTCAAAGCACCCTACCCTAGTGACAATTTTTCTTGTGAAACACAAGTTCGTTAAAAAGAAACTTAGGGACATGGGAATCTAAACAAATACAAGAGCTTGAACAAATTTAGTGAGCATGTCCACTGGGCGCCGGCCGTGTGGCAGGCCGGCGGCTGTCGTGGCTCTTGCAGCAAGAGAATCAGACCATATTTGGTTCATAGGATAGAAATGTTGTAGGAATAGGAAAATCATAAGAAGTGAGATGACATGCATCTCAATTTCTATAGAGAAACAGATGTCATTTGATGCATAGGATATGAATTTTTCCATTGAGTCTTAGCTAATGTTTTTTTTCCTTCAAAATGTGAAGCATTGATTCCTATCCTATATGGGAATAGGAATCTATTCCTACAAACCAAAGGGTCTCAAAGGAAATTTTCCTATGCAAATCCTATCCTATAGAAATTCTATGACATTCCTACAAACCAAAGAGGCCTCAGAGGGAATCGTAGCATAGAGAGATCGAGCCAAAGCATTTAAAATATGGAGTGTAGGCCTAGGTGTGCAGGTTTTTCAGGGGGGCTGTATGCATGGGAGTACTCCCCATGACAATATGTTTGATGGCATCATCGCTAGCTCCATCTGGTGAGACAAGAGAGCTAGTACAAGTATGAACATGATTTGTTCAAACCATGAATATACAACTAGCTAGTACAAGTATGAACATGACTTGTTCAAACCATGAATATACAACTATGATTAGTTGGCCGTTGCAGGCCGGCCACTATCAGGAACACAGTTTCCTCGTTACTCAGGTGGGAATTGGTGAAGACCATTTCCTTGATATCCACACGCGCCCCAACATAACAGACACAAATGCTCTTCCAAGTTCCCTTTCCATATATATACTGGTCTCCTTCAACCCTTCAAAGCATCACAAGTTCACAACTCACAAGAACTAGTCCGCAGCTCTTTTGTCTAATCGACACAAGGCACTTGATCTGGTGAGAATTAACCGTTCGCATCCAAATGGCCTCAGGGTTCATCCTCCTTGCCCTTTTGGCTTTGTCAGCTTCTAGTGCTCTTGCCTCCGACCCAGGCCAGCTCCAGGATTTCTGCGTCGCTGACAGGACATCCCAAGGTACATATATGCATTCCTGTGCTGGAACGTTTGCGCTACTTATTTGTGCCTGCCAATATGTAGTTGTTAACTGTTCAAAATCTCGATATGTATGTGCAGTTTTTGTCAATGGATTTGCATGCAAAGACCCAAAGACTGCCTTGGTAGAAGATTTCTTTTTCTCTGGCCTTCACATGGCCGGGAACACGAGCAACAAGCAAGGTTCCGCAGTTACCGCAGTTAATGTGGCACAAATTGCTGGGCTGAACACTTTGGGCATCTCCCTGGCTCGTGTCGATTATGCACCCTACGGTCAAAACCCACCGCATATCCACCCCCGTGCAACCGAGATCCTGACCGTGCTGGAAGGCTCGCTCTATGTTGGTTTCATCACCTCGAACCCTGAAAACAAGTTGTTCTCAAAAGTTCTTAACAAAGGGGATGTGTTTGTGTTTCCACAAGGGATGATTCACTTTCAGTTCAACTACGGAACCAACAAGGCGATAGCCATTGCAGCGCTGAGCAGCAAAAATCCTGGAGTGATCACCATAGCCAATACAGTGTTTGGATCGAATCCATCCATCTCAGGTGATATACTTGCCAAAGCCTTCCAGGTGGACAAGAAGATGGTAGACCATATTCAAGCTCAGTTCTAGGAATACGCCACATGATTTGTTTATTTGATTCATTAATTTTTTTTATTTGATTGAAGATTGTAATACATGTTTCTTTACAATGTAATACCATTATATGGCTATGCTAATTCGGCATTTATGGAAGAAAAACAATCATGTTCTCAGTTGTTTCAATTATTATTTTCTTCGTCGTCTCCGGTAGCAAAGGTGAACTATATTACATGGTTATTAGTTGACCCCATTGCAATCCTCCAAGTTTCATTATAGTTGCATGTTTCCTCTAGTCACTTTGTAAATTTAAAAGAGAAATGATTGTGGGTTTAGTATATGATCAAACATTTTATCTAACCAACTAATAATCATCATGATGAGTTTAGGACAAGGCATGGACAATGCCTAGCAGGAGCGGAGCTTCGTTGGGGCAAAACTTGGACATAGCCCGCCGGGGCAAAACTTGGACATAGCCCGCCGAGGTTTTTTGTCATTTTAATAAAACTTATGCTTCGGAGGTCAGTTAACTAAGCAAAGCTAATTTCGCTACTCGATCGATCCAACGCGTCCAAGCCAGTCGCAGGGGGCAACGTTGCAGCAAGCAGCGGCCAGCCGGTGACCTAGGCAATTGCTTGATATTTTTTTCACACAACTGTTATTTACATTCTACAAATTGCGCCAGGGAGCCAAGTTTTTGTGTTTTCTTTGAGCTGGCCTGCCCAGTTTTGTCTTCGAAGCTCCGCCACTGATTGCCTAGTGTTCACCATGGTTTATTCAAAACTTATCCATACCATTTTTTATTGTATCATCCCATCCAATAATTGTCTTTAAAACCATTTTTTTAAGTCAAACCAAAGATGGCTAAGTGTGGCTAATTAATTAAGAAAAGTGTGGCTAATTAACCAAGCCCATCCTTGATCTATATCTACTTGAATAATGTTATAATGGGTAGAGATTGTATACAAAATAGTTGATCTCTTAACATGTAAACATGTCACCTCAACATGTAACCATTCATGCGAAAAATTTCAACCATTTCTATTATACTATGCTATTTATATTCTTCTTTTTTTGCAACCACTAGTAGAATAACGGCCTTTAGTCCCGGTTCCTGAACCGGGACTAAAGGGTCGTTAGTAAAGCCTCCCCCCTTTAGTCCCGGTTCTTACACCAACCGGGACTAAAGGGCCTCCACGTGGCCCCTGTCTGGAGGTCCACCTTTAGTCCTGGTTGGTAACACCAACCGGGACTAAAGAAAATTTTATGAATTTTGTTTTAAATTTTTCTGAAAAAAATTGAATTTTTTTTTGAATTTTTTCCCAATTTTCAAATTTCTGAATTATTTTAACCTCTAATCTCTAATCACCCTCATCACTGCTCAATTTAACCTCTAATCTCTAATCACCCCTCATCATTTCAAATCATTTAACTTTCCAGACGGTCACCCATCCTCTCACTACTCCAGCCTGAGCATGCTTAACTTCTGGGTTCTATTCCCCCTCGTTTCCAAGACTGCACTTGTTGTTTTCCTGACAATAGTAAGATGTCAATTGTATTAACCCTCAGGAGTTTAGCTTGAGCATGAAGTCACATGTTTCACTGTTTGAGTTTGAAACTATTATTCTAAAAAACAATAATTATTTAGTAACACTAATATTTCTTGAATAAGTAGTTTGACCATAGTTTGACCAGATTTGACCAAAATTCAAAAAAATTAAAATAATTATTTAGTAACACTAATATTCTTAAATAATTATTTAGTAACACTAATATTCCTTAAATAAGTAGTTTGACCATAGTTTGACCCTGTTTGACCACAGTTTGACCAGATTTGACCAAAATTCAAAAAAATTTGAAATAATTATTTAGTAACACTAATATTATTGAATAATTATTTAGTAACACTACTACTTTTGAATAAGTAGTTTGACTAGATTTAACCAAAATTCAAAAAAACTGAAATTTGAGCATATATTTTTTTCCTTTTGGAATTTGAGGATTCTAAAAATTCGGGGGGGGGGGGGGGGGGGGTAGAGTTTGAAAATGGGACTTTTAGTACCGGTTTGAGACACGAACCGGTACTAAAGGGCATTGCACCTTTTAGTACCGGTTCGTGTCCCAAACCTGGACTAAAGGTCTAATCTGTAGTCCCGGTTTGAGATACGAACCGGGACTAAAGGGCATCACACCCTTTAGTGCCGGTTCATGTCTCAAACCGGGACTATGCCTTTAGCGTACGAACCGGGACCAATGCTCACATTAGTCCCGGTTCGTGAATAAACCTACACTAATGGGCTTATCTGGTCTGAACGAAAGCCCTGTTTTCTACTAGTGAACTATACAATAATCATTTTTAAATAAATTATGTGTTTCTAGTTTTAGTTACCATATTATTAATTCAAAAAGTCATGTTTCATACAACAAAATTATATGGAATATACTGCAACCAACTTCTACAACAATGCATGAGGTATCATCTAGTCCTATACTGTTCCCTCGCCCAACACTAACACAAAGCCCGTCCGGTGGGAAACTGCCTTCAGCCCTGGGACGCTATAAGAGGCTATCCAAAAATGCATTCCAAAACTATGAGGGGAGGTACCCTTGACTATCATCGTCTCGTCACTTCATTTTTAACGAGGGTCCTTTGAGGTGCCTTGACTTTGTGCATAGAGCGAAGTACGGTATCGAGGTGTGCTATTGAGATGTTTCCCTGTCGATACTTGGGGCTGCCCCTCAGCTTGCGGAAGCTGACCACGTACAAACTGCCCTCGTGGACATCGGTTTGCGGTGGGCGGGTGGACTTGGGATCCTAGATTTGCATTGGATGAATCTTGCACTACAAGCTAGGTGGCCATGGCTCCAGAGAACAGACGATTCGAGATCTGAGGTGGCCGGACCTGGCGCAGAACTTGTATGCGCGCATCCCCGGTCGGATTAGGAGCTCGAGGACGGTGTTGCAGGCACTGGACGTGGGCCCCGACATTGACGAGCCCATCTTGAGGGAGTTCTTGGGCCTATGGGCAAGCACTGTAGCATTTTCAGCTAGTACCGACAACGCGAGACACTATCAGATGGGCACGGGAGGAGAATGGCTCCTTCTCAGTAAACTCGGCGTACGGGCCAAGTTCTAGGGCCTGGTGGGCGCGCCATATGCTGATATAGCCTGGAAATCCAAGGCCCCCTTGCAATGTTGATTCTTCATTTGGATGGCCGCCCGGAACCGGTGTTGGACTTCTTATCGGCTGGCTAGACGAGGCCTCCCGCATCAGTCGGCATGCCCCTTCTGTGATCAAGGCGACGCGACGATAAACCACATTCTCCATACCTGCGTGCTAGCGAGATCGGTATGGTTTGCCGTGCTCTCGGTCTTGGGCAAATTAGAGTGGGCGCCTTCCCAGGACGCCCAGCTTGTCTGAGTGGTGCACCTCATGCACGGCACCGGATCCGCGACGAAGAGACATGAACACACTCCTAGCTTTGTTCTTGTGGGAGCTATGAAAGCACATGAATGTGGTTTGTGTTTGATGGGGCCTCCCCCTCGGCCGCATCAGTTGTATCCTGAATTGAGACCGAGGGTAGAGCGTGGAAGCTAGTAGGAATGTTCAAGGACGATCACTCGAACTTCCAGGCTATGCTTGGTGGGTGGAATAGGGTGAGTAGTTGACTCTTATGTATGGCCTTTTTTGGCCGAATGGTGGAGTAGTGTTGTAACTATGTGTAAAACCCTTTGGGGCGGACGGGGCTCTTTTCCACATCTCTCTCTTTAATGCATGATACGCACGCTCGTGCGTATTCTAGAAAAGAAGTACGGCATCGAGGTACGTAGATCAGCCGGTGTTCTCACACATTGTAACCTACTCCAATGCAGGCCTCTCTAAACGCATTCCATAACAAGGTAATAATTTGGTCACTCATATTAGGCAAGGTTGCCACGACACTTAAGGTCACTCATGTCTTGGCTCCACACTTGGTCACTCATCAGGTTTTCTAGGTATCTTTCTACTGTAGTATCTTCCAAGTGCTACTTGAAGAAAGAAAGAAAGAAAGAAGTTTGGACCAAGATGCAGCAGAGTGGTGCATACAAGATGCGTCCGTGTTGGCCTGCTCCTGCACGGAGGTATTTTCTGTTACTGTTTTGTTACTGTTACAGCTGTGTTTACAAGGTGGCCCTTTAATAATGTTTTAAGCCTTTAGGTTGATGGCAGGATCGCCAAGTTCCATCTGGTCCAAGTGTGGAGCCAAGACACAAGACAAGAGAGCCAGTACAAGTACGAATATGACTTGTTCAAACCATGCATGCAGAGAAATTAAAATACTGATTGGGATCTATTAGTTGGCCGTCACTGGAAGGCCGGCCAGGAACACGCTTTAGACTTGGAATTAGACAGCTACTAGTGAAGACCATTTCCTTCTTATCCACAGGCGCCCCACAAAACAAACACAAAAGATTTTCCTCCATGTCCCTATATATACCGGTCTCCTTTCAACCCTTACAAGCATCACTGTGCAGCACGAGCACAATCACTTCTTCTCTACCTGATCAAACACACACTTGATTTAGCGAGAATCAACGTTTGCATCCAAATGGCTTCAAAGTTCTTCCTCCTTGCTCTTTTGGCTTTGTCAGCTTCTCATGCTCTTGCCTCGGACCCGGGCCAGCTCCAGGATTTTTGTGTCGCTGACAAGACATCTCAAGGTATGTATAATTACACATGCATACGTGCAGTGAAATGTTCCTAGTTACTTATTAGTGCCAAACTGCCAATCCATAGTTATTAATTGCTCGAAATCTATATATGTATATGTGCAGTTTTTGTCAATGGATTCGCATGCAAAGACCCAAAGACCGCAGTGGTAGAGGACTTCTACTTCTCTGGCCTCCACATGGTCGGGAACACGAGCAACAAGCAAGGCTCCGTTGTGACTGCAGTTAACGTGGCACAGATTGCCGGGTTGAACACTTTGGGTGTCTCATTGGCGCGTGTTGATTATGCACCTTATGGTCAAAACCCACCGCACCTTCACCCTCGTGCAACCGAGATCCTGACAGTGTTGGAAGGCTCACTATATGTTGGTTTCGTGACTTCGAACCCCGAGAACAAGTTGTTCTCAAAAGTGTTGAACAAAGGGGATGTGTTTGTGTTTCCGCAAGGGCTGATTCACTTTCAGTTCAACATTGAAAACAACGAAGCGATAGCCATTGCGGCGCTGAGCAGCAAGAACCCTGGTGTGATCACCATAGCCAATGCGGTTTTCGGATCCAAGCAAACCATCTCAGATGATATCCTGGCCAAAGCCTTCCAGGTGGACAAGAACATTGTAGACCATATCCAAGCTCAGTTCTAGATCGACATGCACACCTAGTGGTTTGATTCGTTTGTCCTTACCAAAACAGTTATTATGCAAGTTTCTTTATGATGCAATTCTACCGTGTGGTTACGTTAATCAAGTTTATAGAAAAGGAATTTTATTCTCTTTTGTGCTGGATATTATTTCGTTGGTCATCTCAATTGGTAAAAGTAAACTGCCTAATAAGTTGTGGGCTAACTTAACTGGCAAGTGGCATTACGGTTGTGTGTTCCTTCGCTTTTGTTCAAGTCACTTTGTAAACATAGAAAGGAAGTGCCCATGTGCTCAATCTATTCTTCCTCGAGAATTCAATGCACTTTGTAAACATAAAATCGAAGGGCTCAAGTGTTAAAGCTATTCTTCATCGACAATTTTTTAAATGGTTCCTAAGAGGTAAGGGCAACTCTAACCGATCCCCTATCCGGTTGTAAGGGAGGATAAATCCGGTTATTCCCCTCTACACCGCACCTAGTCGCCCCCCCCCCTAAACCGAATAGAGGATTTATCCCCCTCCGCCGGAAAACCCTCCAATCTCCTTAAATATCCTCACTGCGCGCGGCTGAGTAAAAGCGGCGCCCCTTTTCTCCCGCCCTTGCGCCGGCTACACTCCTGCCACAGCCACTATCACGCCCCGCTATTGCCATCGATGACCGGACCTCCCGCGGGAATGGATAGCCCGGACCCTTCCCCCACCCCCTCCGGCTTGTCACCACCAAAAACAACCCTCGCGTTGCCATTCGTGGCAAAGAAAAGCTTGGGGATAAGAAAAAGTCCACTTGGTTCAAGCTCTGTCTCCAACTGCGACAAAGGCTGCTAGGGTGGCGACCGCCTCTTCGGTGACAACCTGTCTCTCCCGCCGGAGCCAAACAGGATAGAAAACCGACGGCAGGGGCATCGGCCCTCGTGGAGGAGGCCATGAAGTAGAAGAATAAAAAGGCCACAATGGTGCCCCGTCCATGGCCGGTGCCTCGTACAGCGCCTCCGGCGATACCTATGGGCACTGCACTGGCGCATCCAGCGGCGACAGCCGGCAAGAAAGGTAGCGACCGCCAAGTGCTCGATGAAATGCCGACATGGTAAATAAAAACAACTTCAACATTTCGGCCGATGGTGATTGTTGATAGCTGACAGTGATGTACCGGCTGAGAGGATGGTGATGGTGGTGGCGGCCGAGAGGATGGTGGTGGCGGTAGCGGCCGAGAGGATGTTGGTGGTAGTGGCGCTAATGTTTTCTTCACCGACCACCTTGTTTGAATTCGTGCATGCCATTGATTGGCTCGATCCGCACCATATACATGTTATGTTTGTGGTAATTTTGGATCAAACATTTGTGTTTGAAGTGATGCCTTTTGAATGAACTATGCATGTTATTATTTGAAAATCGCGATGGAACTATCACTACTAGGGAAAAGCTTATAGGCAGACGCTTACTAGTAGCGAGGGTTTATACCCCTCGCTACTGCTACTTACTAGTAGCATGGGTTTTTATCCCTCGCTACTGCTAAGTTGATAGTAGTAGCGCGGGTTTTTAACCCTCGCTACTACTAAGCGGTCTCTACCGTGTCCCCCGAGACATGCCATAGTAGTAGCGAGGGATATAAACCCGCGCTACTACTAAGTTGATAGTAGTAGCGTGGTTTTATACCCCTAGCTACTACTAAGTATGAGGTAGGTGAAGTCGCCATATCCTCGGCCGAATCCCCATCTCCTCCCCCAAATCCCTCCTCTCTTCCGCCACTCTCTCCTTTCACTTTTCATACGCTCTCACATGGACCTCTTGCCCATGCACCCATCCTCCTCCGTGGCGCCGAAAGAGGCCACCGCCTCGTGCCACCGGCGTCTAGGAGCTCGCCGGTCTTCCACCAATGCCTAGGAGGCCGCCGCCCCGCGCCACCACACTGGAGCACCTCACCACCGGTGACTAGCTCCGATGCTCCCTCCATCACCTTCCTCTCTCCCTCGGTTTTCCTTCTCTCTCTCCCTCTCTCCCTCTGGTTTGACTCACCCTCCCATGTCCATGCCCGTGCAGGTCGTCGCCATGGACGACCCGGAGCTATGTGGCATGGTTGGGAAGAGGAGCCCCACGCCGCGGCCTGGCTCTTCCATAGAAACGGGCCCTCTCCAATAGCCACCGCCGGATCTGGTCTTCCGCTGTTCGTTCATGCCTCCGGCGACGCCAATCGTCGCTAGATTGAACCACTGCTGCCATTGACAACACGCACGGGATCGAGATTTTTTTTGTTTTTGAAAGTAATAGCAGTAGCGCCGGGTATAAGACCCGCTACAGATAATTAACAGTAGCACTGTCTGCAACGCACGCTACAACTAACCATGTATAGCAGTAGCGTGTGTTAAGTGTTAACACTCGCTACTGCTACAAGTTAGATGTGGCGTCGTATCAGTAGCGCGGGCACCCGCGCTACTGATATACCCAAAACCCGCGTTGCTGCTAGGCTTTTCCCTAGTAGTGTATATGTTATGAAGGTTATGTTATGCATGTTTTTATGATATATATGGTAAAGTGTTTAAAGATTATGCGCCCAGAACATAAAATCTATACACATTTTTTACTTCACTAAAGTTTAGGGGATCGACTAGGTGCGGCCACCTATAGAAAAGAAAATTTTACTCCACTAACTTTACTCGCCCAGTTCCTCCTTTAACTTTTAAGAGATTAGTTGGAGTTGCCTTAAGAGGGAGAATCCAATCCTAGCCGTCAGTTGATCAAGGGTGAACTCCTCTACACGAGATACTAAATATGGCAAGGTTGGACATTTAATTCTCTCTCTCTCTCTCTCTCTCCCTCTCTCTCTCTCCCTCTCTCTCTCTCTCCCTCTCTCACATACACACACACACACAATGTAAATACTTCCATACATTCTACACATAATCATGCAAAGTAGTAAAATGTAGTATACGTGCACCTATACTATATTTATATGGTATACATTGTCTTACAACATGACATGGTTGGCACAAGAATATATATTCCGCATGCATTCTTAGTTTCTTACACAAAATCCCAACTAAGTATTTAAAAAATATTCACATGTATAGTATGAACAATTTTGTAATACGTGACAAGCATTTTTTAAATACACGATGTTTTTTTAAACACGATGAACATTTTTCTGAAAGACATGATGAACATACCAAATACATGGTCATCATTTCTTTAATACAGTACTATAGCAATACATTTTAGATACCAATGAACAATTTTGCTGAAATAAACTATGATTTGTTTTTAATTACATAGTACATATTTGAAAATGCGTGATAAACATTTAGAAAAACAATATGAATATTGTTTCAAGATGAACAAAATATAAGAACTGAAAGAAGAAGAAAAGAAACTAAGAAGGAAAAATAGAAAATGATATAAGGAAGAACATAAACAAGAAGAAGAGAAAAATTAGCATTAGAGAAAAGGAAAATGGTAAAAGAAACGAAAAAGGATAAAAATAAAAAGAAATGAAGAAGTAAGAAAGAATGACGTTTTGGGCAGTTCTAATAGGAGCACTTTCTCGCATGATAGATTAACTATACTGGGCAACCCCATGCGAAGCAAGCGCACGCGAAAAATGAAAGAAGATTATTTGATGGCTCATGGCCTATTAATTAGTGGGAGCGTGTAGGCAAGCACGAATTCCATCGTGCAATAGGTGAGATATATCCTATGCAAAAAATCGTCTCCCTCTTATACGAGTTACTTTAATGTTATGGTAAAATTTAGACCCTTCATGCTTAAGGATGCTGGGTACCTTGTCAATACCAAATGGAAACTCTATATTTGGCATCCTCTTAAAATTCCAGTAAAAGACATTCATATTTGCACAATAAGCTCACACTTGGAGTTTAGTATGAATGCAGATTCTCACTACTTTAATATCTCCTCTTTAATGCTTTAAGTTATCAATTATTGTTCGACAAATGAGTACTCCCTCCGGTTGGGTTTATAAGTCCAACACAGGATCTTAAGTCTTTGATTCGACTAATAAAACATGTATAATATGCCATAAAAATTATATGGTTAGAAACTATATTTGGCAGCGAATCTAAATAAATACTTCTATAAAATATAATACATGTTTTCCTAGTTAAAATGAAGACCTAGAAAACCCATGCATGACTTATAAACCCACCCGGAGGGAGTAAGATTGTTACATATTCAAGGTCATTTTTCGACTGCAGTTAAGCATATATTAAGTTTATGCTAAATGAAATATTCTTGTTGCAAAAAGATTAATCGTATGTATAATTAATATGCAGGTCATCTTTGTATGTATTAGCACACTTTTAAGTAACCATTATTTTGTGTCTTTGTTGTTACCAGTCTTTTTTTTAAGGAAGGTCGGAACCTCTCAGCCTGTGCATCCTCGGATGCACACATCCATAATATTAGTGTTGTTGATACAAGGCAACGAGGCTAAAGTCATAAACATAAGAGTACAACGGATACACAATAATGTTAGAACCAGGACAACAGAAGACCAGAACATCTATGATAAAGTCGATGTTCTTTCGTAAGAACGCATTCAAGAGGAGAGAACACACACGTGCTGACGTCGCAATTCGAACATGACATGGTAAGAACGAGAATTTTGATCTTAGATTATGGGTCTAACAAATCTTGGCCAGAACAATGGCACAAAGACAATGCCTTTAACAAGGTAATGACTAAAGTGTGTTGCTACTAGTTCCAACCAGTAAAGGCCGAAGCACGGATTTTCACCTCCGGATATGCAGCGTTGTTCTAGTCACCATAATCATGGTGGAACATCAAGAGTTATACCATCCAGTACTGAATGTGATATCGTCGTGGTGTCCCAGTTGTACCTGCCAAGAAGGCCACCACTTGAAGTCCTCACGAACATGCACCGACCTCCCCTAGATCAACAATTGGGCTTGATTGGTAGTCCTTCGCCTAACGAGATGAGTCTTTACTCAATGACAAAGGTGAGGCGGTGAGGCGGTGATGCTAGCTTGCCGAAATTCCACATCAATACCACCCATGTCGGATAGAGCCACCACACCGACCAGCTAAAATGGAAGAGTGACATGTCATATCTGACAACGACAAATGGAGGTAGTGGCCTAAGCTGTGTGATTGGCATCTTCCCGCCAAAAACCATCATCCCAGTGCTTGCGAAGGCCGGACCCACGATTCAGTTGTAATGCAGCACGTGCCCACCTCTCCCATGGAGGAACCTACGCAAGGCCTACCGAGGACGAGGCTTTGATCCACTGCCGCAAGCTACCTCTTCCGGCCACAACACCGCCATTGCATCCACTGTGGCGCAGCCACCGTGTTGAGAACCCTAAATTACCGCCCCCATTGCCCATGTTTGCGCCGCCTCTCCTCGTTGCAGCGCCGCTCTTCTTCTTCCTCTATCTCACACAACTCAACTCTCTCTTCTATGTTGCTTTGTTCTTCTCTCAAGAACACACGAATGCACACGGTGGGAAAAAACTCAGAAAACCACACGTACACACACACCTCATCGTGGAGATACTAGCTTTGCTTTCTACTCCCGGTGAGACACACATACACTACATTGTTTTGCCCAGCCCTCAGGGGGAACTTTCTCATTGCTCAGTGCAAAGTATATATACACACGGCCAGCACCCATGCCATCTAAACTCACACCACTACTTTGACCCACTAACTACCTAGCTAGCATGCACACACGCGCATCACTTCTGCCATGCATGCACACACAACGGCCCGCCACACACATTGGCTTGGTCGGGTTATTACTCAACTGACTAACAACACACACGTCCTGGCTTGAATTGTTTCCAAGTTTCTGCTGGCCACTAGCTGAACTGGCACATGCCACAACTAATGTGTCCAATTCTTGCTCCATCTCCACCTGCACACAACTTGGCCGTCGGATTCATGGAGCTTTGACGCATGCATCTAACCAACATGCCTGAGTCAACTCAAAACAAATTAATCACCTATACAACAAGGTTAACTCTAACAGCCCAATCTTATTTGAGCCCTCGTAATGTCCAAGGGTTACACTGCTCTAGCTAGAGGGCTTCTCACAAGACGAGACCACGATCCTGATGTCGTCGACATGTTTTGGCGGCGGCACTGGGATCGGGGTGCATCTCATGCACAATAACAATTGTCCATAATATCATCAAAGTATCTTACTTCCTTCGTCCCACAATATAAGTCGTTATTACATCTAATGTATGAGTATTTTAGATGTAATAGTGTATTATATTATGGGACACAGGGAGTAGAAACTAAGTCAGGCCACATAGATGACTAACATGCTTTTGTTCAATAGAGAAATGAATACATCAATAAACTTTAATGAAGTCGAGGAATATATGCATATTATCTCAGCAATCTTCCGTACACAATCAAAATATACTCGTACATTCACGAGCAATTCATTCTAATACATATCCTCTCAATAGATCAAACAAGAGATCAGAACAATTTAATCTTTTTGAGATTGAAGGGGTAACTTTTAATCTGCATAAAAATCTGCAAACTTTCGTAAGGGGGTGTATATACCGAAGCAAAACTCTTAACAACTTTGTTTAATTTGTGGCTATGTAAACGTGCTGACAAGGCAAAGAGAACTAGTGGATGAAGTGGCGTTGTTTTTGTGTGGTGTTGGTCGATCAGACACCACCTTCAGAATCGTTTGTCTCCCTGGCGCGGAGCCTGGCGGAGACGACGGTGGCGCAGATGGACAGGACCATGCCTACGAGGAGGAACACGACGGGGATGATCGCCCTGTTCAAGTAGTTGACGATAGCCTGCTTCTCTTCCTGCCTGCCGTCCCATTCGCCCGCCTGGACGTAGCGCATAACGTCGTTGGTCGCGCCGAAGGCCGAACCCAGCGCCGACCCCGCTTGCCAGCACGACGCTGATCGCCTGCGCACCAAGCATCATAAGTTCATAACCTTGTCTAGGAATCGTTGGCATGAACTTGACCAAAGGGAATCGATATGAGCCATAGCCAGAGCAGCAGCTTACTATGTCGGCGTGCATGCTGATGTCGAGGATCATGGCGCTGGGTATTGCCCTTTTGCTCTTGCACAGCAGGTACATGGCGACGGGTATCTGCAGCACGCTCCCCGCCGTCCCCACGACGGCCGACGCGACCACATAACTGGTACGTGCGCCATGCCAATGCCATGCCACACAGAAATCGTCCCGTCTCAGAGGTTAGCTAAAGCTAGCCGCTCAAAGAGCTAGCGACGCAGTAGGAGGGCACTAGACACTAGTATTACATCGGATGCAGAGGAGACATACGTGTAGCTCTGAAGCTTGTAGACGCCCTGTGTATGGTCCCAATGGATGTAGTTGGCCAGAACGAAGCGCACGGACATGAGCAGGACGGCCATCATGAGCAGCCGCGCCAGGAGGCCGGCGGCGATCCAACCCGTCCGCCGTGACACCGCCATCTCGATCCTAATTGCTCTCAATCGATCGATCAGCTCCTAGCTCGTGCTCTCCAGTCTCCATCGGCGTATGGCTACGGTACTTGTAGCTTAATTGGTTTGAGCCGGCCCAAGACACACGCGCAAACACAGACAGCCGCCGTCCCGTCGGGGCGTGGTTTGTAGCTTTGTCTTTATTTTAGCTCCGGGCATGCAACGCAACGCTGCCTATCCACGCCATTTGTCATCGAAACGTCCTCCGATGCAAGCTCACACAAAGTTGTCAGAATCGTAATTTTAAATCAGATCGAAGCTCCGTTGGTAGAATCGTAAATCGTAGAATCTTCACTATCAGAATCGTAGAAACGTAGATTCTATGAACTAAATTCGTAGAATTATAGGGATTAGTTTGGATCGTAAAATCGAAGAATCGTATAATAGAATCGCGATTCTGACAACCTGCTCACAGCAAGTTCACGGTCGGCTATGTGGGCTTCACCCTGTCTCAGATGCATGCATGGCTGCATGTCGGCAGCAAGTAAAATTCTTTTTTTTTACTGGCAACGGCAGCCGTACGTTAAGAAATCTAATACGTACGCACATATGTCAGAAAAACAAGTACCTAAGCACTTAGGTCAGCTCCCTAGGTCGGTTTGTTTTGAGCCTGTATAAGGGCATCACCAGCGTCTGTCTGGCCCTACTCGTCCTCGCCGGCCTTCATTCATGGTCGAGCTCGATCCTGGCCAGCCGCGATTTGGAACAATGCAACCAAGTCGTCCGCCTGGTTGCCGTGAGTTAATTACATGTTAATATCACATTTCAGGCCATGGTGACGGATTGATATCACTTTTTATAATTTTTACATGTCAATACCTAAGTTTTTTTTTGAAACTACGTGTCAGTACCTAAGTTTGAGGCTTGCAAAAAGGGCTAAACTCTGTATTTCTATCTATTGACGTTGAAACTAATGACTGGGACCCGCATGTCAGGCGCCACGCTGGCCAATCGGCACGCGCCTGCACGCTGACTAGGACCGGTCGGGCTCGAACCGGACCAGGCCAGTCGTTCTCCTCTCCTCCTCTCTTCCTCCTCGAACCCTAGCTCCCACGCGCGTCTCTGCGGCGATGGTGGTGGCGACCCCGGGCGACGGCAACGGCGGGGCAAACATTCCCGTCTTCAGTAGTGCCGCGACAGGAGGAATCGAGGGCGGCGGCGGCTACTCCAGCCTCCATTGTCGTCTTCCCCACCTCGGGCACGGCTCCAACCTGGAGCCTTCTCTTCCTAGAAGCTTCACATTTCTGCGAGCCGCTCCTAGGCCATCCCGGCCTCGACGTCCACCTTCCCGCCGCCAGCCATTCCAGCCACGACATCCACCTTCCCTGGCGACCCCGTGGCCGTCACCGACCAACAATCGTCATGTGGCTCAAGGATCTCAACTTTCGGAAAGGTCAAGCTTTCGAAGAAGAGGTATGGAGGTTATGGAGAGTGTACAGACCAACTCCGCCGTCTCTGGATTCCCTCTGCTGGTGGAGTTCACCAGATCCAAGATCAGGCTCTTTGCTGAATCAATATCTCCAATTCTCCCAGCTTGTTTCGGAGGTCATGCATCTCTCTCTACAAGGTACAACAGCTTTAAAATTGGTCATTCAAGTTCTTTGTTTCCTCCAAGGAAGTTGGACTATCGATCATCAAAGGAGGTAGCATATATGATCCTTTTCAACATCAACTTACTACTATTCAGCAATGGAGGCCCAAACTCAGAAGCAAAGCTTGATCTTTACCTGCAAGAGAAGGCAGATGAGTGGACACACATTTTTATAAATCAACATAGGAAATCGTATGCCCAAGTGCTTAGATCTCCTAGAATTTTCCATGATCATTCTAATGACAAAGCTAGATCGGAGCATTCTAGCCCTATAATTCCTCCCTGTAATCTCTCCCTCAATCTTAATCTCGGTCCAGAGCCATCAAGAGACGTCAATGCCAAGGAGGGAAATTAGTTGATTCAAACCAGGGTCAATGGGGCTTCTGCTCATCATGTACCATTCTGTGTGCACTGCCTTCTTTCGGGCCATTTGAGGCCCAGTTGTCGAAATAAATTAAGTGTCACGTCTACAAACATTGGGGACACATTTCCAAGGATTGCTATAACAAGTCGGCCCCTAACCCAAGCCTACCATCAGCCCCAACTCCAAGCCTGCATGCAGCTTCCGCCTCCAGGCCGATTCGACGCTTTGATCCTTCCCAAGCAATTAACAGGAAACAATCCATTGTTCCCGCGATTCCTATCAATCAATCTGTTGTCAATGCAACTACCGAAAGTAATTTCACCCCCTCCACCCTCTTTGTTTTCCACCTCTAACGGTAGGCACCCGTCTTCACGACGCCTCTCTGCATTCCACCAACACTACCTTGAACTTCCCTCTCTACTCATCGACTTACCTCGCCCCTCCTCTAATTAACCCCGTGACAACCTCATCACCGTCGGCAACCATGGCTACATTCCCTTTCGATCCTACCCCATTCTTACCTGCAGGTCATCAACCCACCATGGTGGATGGCAGAACGGCTAGGGTTCGCGTTGCGGCGGGTGCAGTGGCTCGTACGCACGAAGAATGGGCGATTTTCACCATCACGCCCATGCCAAATCTGTCGGTGCATTCCAATCATATCCCTAAGGTAATCGCCGAATTTCTGACTGAGGCTAAGCGCATGGGGTTTTCAGAGATCTGCCCTTGTCCATTTGGGCAGGCATACGTCAAATTGAATAGTAGCTTTGACAGAGATGAGCTATTTCAAAGGGGTATGTATCCATACACTGTTATTCATTTCATATTTCAAAAACACAATGCAGGAATGAACTAGGGGCATTTCACTTTGAGTCATCCGCCTCTTGTTACATGCATTAGTCAATGATTTGATTATGTCTGACTAGATGAGGGTTGATTCACTTTCAGTTCAACTACGGAACCAACAAGGTGATAGCCATTGCGGTGCTGAGTAGCAAAAACCCTGGAGTGATCACCATAGCTAATATGGTGTTTGGGTCGAATTCATCCATCTCAGGTGATATACTTGCCAAAGCCTTCCAGGTGGACAAGAAGATGGTCAACCATACTCAAGCTTGGTTCTAGGAATACACCATATGAATATTTGATTCATTAATTTGTTAATTGATTGAAGATTGTAATGCATGTTTCTCTACAATGTAATACCATTATATGGTTATGCTAATTCAGATTTTATGGAACAATAATGTTCTCAGTTGTTTCAATTATTATTTTCTTTTTCGTCTCCACTAGCAAATTAAAGGTGAATGATTAAATGGGTCTTGGTTGACCCTATTGCAATCCTCCAAGTTTCATTATATTTGTGTTTTTCTTCAAGCCACTTTGTTTAAAAGAGAAATGCTTCTGGGTTCAGTATTTAATCAAACATTTTTATCTAACTAAGTAATAATCATCATCATGAGTTTATGACAAGGCATGGGCAATGCCAAGTGTCCACTATGGTTCATTTTAAAACTCATCCTTACCATTTCTGAGGGTACCATCCCATCCAATGATTGTCTCGAAAATCACCTTTAAAAATGATTAAGTGTGGCTAGTGACCAAGTTCATCCTTGATCATGGATATATCTATTTGTATATTTTTTTCAAAGGATAGAGATTGTATACTAAATAGTTGATCTCCACTAACTTATTTCTTTCAACGTGCAAACATGTCACCACAACATGGAATCGTGCAGGGGGAAAATGTCTACCTCACACACAGCCATGCATTGGAGAAAGTCTAACCACTTTCTATTCTATTATTATATTTATATTTTTAAAAAATTACAACTATTAAATAATAATTTTCTAAAGTAAATAATGCATTTCCAGTTTTAGTTACCATATTGTACTACGCATAAGTTTAAAACAGCAGGGCATCCCGTGCCCCTGCTGGACCCCAGAGTGCTGATCGCATGCCCGTACTTAATTAGGTCCACGGCAGCCTCAACATCGATGATGACCTAAGCTCCTCCGTCAGTTGTGTCCCACTCCGTCTTCACTATCTTGTCAGTAAAGTGGATGACAGTTAGCAAAGTAGAGATGATCATTGGCGGTAATCATTTCCAACTACTGTTGAATAGTGGTAGTTGCATTTGAGTCGTGCTATGATCAGATCATAACATTGCACAAGTGCAAATGCCAATGATCAGTGCTACCATCATCAGTTCTATTAGATCATGCCAAATGCATTGTCTTACTAGCATGCACTTGATCCTACTACTATTTTTTCCATTCAGGTTTGTCCTACTAGCCTGCACGTGCATTGTCCTATGATGATCATGCAATCATGTAGCCTAGGCACTATCAATGTGGCAACATACACACTTACACAGCCAGAACATCACCAAAACTAGAAAGAACAACACCAAAGTAGCATTGTAGGCAGTAAGAATGTCGCATGAACAAACCAGTCTACCATAGGCAGTAACAATGTTGCAAGAACATACCCATATACATCAATCTAGCATGACTAAGGCATTAGTATTCTCATCTTACCACTATCAACTCTAGCATTGGTCTAATTCAACCCAAATGTAGCGGATTCGGATCGAATCCGATTGAACTGAATCGAGTCCAATCTAATCCACTATGAATAATCAAATCTACCATTACTAGAACTACTGTAAGAACCCTAACTACGAACTCATCTGTAAGGGGGAGAATTGAAACTTAATGGAGCGGATGCCAGTGTAGTGTACGATGACCATGGAGAAAACCCTGGCAGGAACAGAGGTGATGCCGCTGTTAAAGACGAGCCGGACATTCCGAGGGCCGTGACCCTGGTCCTCGTCGCGCACCGGTTGGAGGATGAGCGCCACGTCCTCGAGTTCTCCTCCCCTTGCATCGGACGCAGGGGAGAAACCCTCGAATGGGGGTAAAAATACCCCCATAAGTCGGGCTAGTCAAGGCCGCGGGCGGCGGGGTTTGAAATCTCGCCTCGTCGAGCCCAAGATTAGGAGGTGCGACACCGGTGGCGGAGCCGGAGCACGCGGCGACATGGTGCAGAAGGGGACGGAGCCCGGAGAACCACGGCGAGATCCCGTCCGGAAGAGGGGAAGCCTGCAATCCACCTCTCCTGGATGGGGTTGCTACCAGAAATGATGGGAGTGGTGGTGGGGGGGGGGGGGCGACGGTGATTCTGCCATCAGAGACACCAAAGCGGCGGTGAGGGGGGAGAGAACAAGTGCGTGAACTGCCGTGGGAGGTGACTAGAGAGAGGGTGTGGAGTTATGAGACGCCCCGTCATCTCCCATGCTTCCCCACACGTGCATCGCTCGCCACACGTGACTCGAGCGAGCCTGCCTCGCGAAAAATGCCCGATTCGGCCATTTCTCCGGATGCAGGCCCAGAACTACTTTGAAGTTCGTGTGGGTCAGGAAACAAATGCAGCCCACATAACAAAATAGTCTAATTCCATTTCATGCGGGGCCTGGCTAGACCTAATGCAGCCTACCAAACACTGCCCGAGATAGAAAGCTTTCCACGGGAATGCGTTTGTGTTGGCCTACTCATGCACGCAAGCATTTTCTATTACTGTTTTGTTACGTTACAGGTGTGTTTACAAGTTAGCCCTTTAATAGTGAGAACGTCGTTTTTGTGACCGGTCTCACTGGAACTAGGAAATTTTGAAAAAAAATTCAAAATTCATACTTTTTGGTTTCAAAAGAATCTGAAAAAAATTATGTAAGTAAACAAGGATGTTATGTGTATGTGTGCAAATTAGGGTGAAATACTTTGAAATGCGATATGTACAAAAAAAGAGAAATTCATGGCCTGGAAGGATAAATAGTATCATCTATTAGTAAGCCCTAAGATTTTCTTTGCAAAGCCCTCACTTCAAACTTCAACGTATTTTGCCCTGAAATTTTACACACCTGTGTGTTATGCCTTCATAAATATCTATATTTTTTCATATTTTTTGAAACATAAAAATATGAATTTTGATGAAATTTAAATTTTGAATTTGGAGGCCACCATGGGGGCCGGGCTCCAAAGCAATTTTCGTCAATGTGTTTAATCCTTTAGGTTGATGGCTGCATGGCCAAGTTCCATCTGGTTCAAGTGTGGAGACAAGACACAAGACAAGAGAGCTAGTACAAGCTACGAATATGACCTGTTCAAACAATGCAGAGAAATTAAAAGAGATGGTGTGATCTATTAGTTGGCCGTCACAGGAAGGCCGGCCAGGAACACGCTTTAGACTTGGGAATTAGAAAGCTAGTGAAGACCATTTCCTTCATATCCACATGCGCACCAACAAAACAAACACAAAAGATCTTCCTCCATGTCCCTATATATACCGGTCTCCTCCAACCCTTTGAAGCATCACTGTGCAGCACGAGCGCAAGCAGTTCTTCTCTACCTGATCAAACACACTTGATTTAGTGAGAATCAACGTTCGCATCCAAATGGCTTCAAAGTTTTTCCTCCTTGCCCTGTTGGCTTTGTCGGCTTCTCGCGCTCTTGCCTCTGACCCGGGCCAGCTTCAGGATTTCTGCGTTGCTGACAAGACATCTCAAGGTATGTACAATTACACATTCATACGTGCAGTGAAATGTTCCTAGTTACTTATTTGTGCCAATCCATAGTTACTAATTGCTCGAAATCTGTATATGTATATGTGCAGTTTTTGTCAATGGATTCGCATGCAAAGACCCAAAGACCGCAGTGGTAGAGGACTTCTACTTCTCTGGCCTCCACATGGTCGGGAACACGAGCAACAAGCAAGGCTCCATTGTGACTGCAGTTAACGTGGCACAGATTGCCGGGTTGAACACTTTGGGTGTCTCATTGGCGCGTGTTGATTATGCACCTTATGGTCAAAACCCACCGCACCTTCACCCTCGTGCAACCGAGATCCTGACAGTGTTGGAAGGCTCACTCTATGTTGGTTTCGTGACTTCGAACCCTGAGAACAAGTTGTTCTCAAAAGTTTTGAACAAAGGGGACGTGTTTGTGTTTCCGCAAGGGCTGATTCACTTTCAGTTTAACATTGGAAACAACGAAGCGATAGCCATTGCGGCGCTAAGCAGCAAGAACCCCGGTGTGATCACCATAGCCAATGCGGTTTTTGGATCCAAGCAAACCATCTCAGATGATATCCTGGCCAAAGCCTTCCAGGTGGACAAGAACATCATAGACCATATCCAAGCTCAATTCTAGTTCAACACACATCACGTGGTTTGATTCATTTGTTCCTTAATTAAACATTTATTCTGTGTGTTTCTTTATGATATATATAGTTCTATTGTATGGTTATGTTACTCAAGTTTATATTAAAGAAACAATATTCTCTTTTGCTGGATATTATTTCCTTTGTCATCTCCATTTTTAAAAGTAAACTGCCTAATAAGTCGTGGGCTGACTTAACTGCAAACTAGGGAAGTGGCATTATGGTTGTGTGTTTCTTCTATTTTGTTCAAGTCACTTTGTAAACATAAAAAGGAAGTGCTAATGTGCTCAATGTATTCTCCATCCAGCATTCAAGTCACTTTTTTTGTAAACATAAAAAGGAAGCTCTCAAGTGCTCAATCTATTCTTCATCAAGGATTTTTGAAATGGTGCCTAAGTGGTAAGAGGGAGAATCAAATCTTAGCCATCAGTTGATCGAGGGTGAACTCGGCTACACGGAACACTATGTATGGCAAGTTAGACATTCAAGGCTCTCTCTCAACCTCTCGCTCATGCTTCAATTCATAAATAAGGTCTAATTAATATGCATGCAATTAGTACTATTGTTACGCGCCTTGGCGTTTTGGGATTATTAGATTTTCATTAGATGCCTGATGCACGAAGACGACGGGAGTAACATGGTTTGCAGAAGAACGTCGTTGGTCGCGCCGAATCCGGCGCCGACGCCGCTTGCCAGCACGACGCTGATCACCTGCGCGTAGTGGCATGGCATGCAAGCTGAAATTATCATAACCATGTCCACGAGTCGTTGGCATGTACTTAACCAAAGGGGATCAGGAGCTTTGCACGAGAAATTAAGGTAGCTAGCCATAGCCAGAGCAGCAACTTACTATGTCGGCGTGCATGCTGATGTCGAGGATCATGGCGCTGGCACTAGTAGAAAAAGGGTCAAACGTGAAGCACATTAGTGCCGGTTTGTATTTGAGCCGGCACTAATGTATACATTAATGCCGGTTCCAACGGCTAGCCGGGCCGCTTTCATTAGTACCGGTTCGTGGCGAACCTTTAGCACCGGTTCGTGCCACGAACCGGTACTAATGAGAGTGGTGGCAGGATGTTGTCAGAATGGGGCCCCTCCAGCCCCTTTAGTACCGGTTCTTGGCACGAACCGGTACTAAAGGTCGTCCTACATAAACCCTTCGTCCACCAACACTCTGTTCTCCCCCCTTTCCCCTCTCCCTCTCCTCTGTTCTTCCCTTCTTCCTCTCGAGTTCATCACAAAATTTGCCCAAAATTTGTCAAGATTTGAAGGCCCTCATCCATTCAAATGATCACAAAGGTTAGCAACTTTGTCCTTTCATCTCTCATTGCTAGATTAGCTCTTGCATTGGTTTATATAGTGATTAATTTGTGAGTTTAGTAATTTGGGAGGATATATATATATGCTAGTATTTGATTTATATGCAATTTGAGGTCAAAAATAACACTTAGTTTGCATATGTAGGTGTGGTTTACTTAGTGCCTTCTAAATCTCCATCGTAGCCACCATCGATCGCCCGCACCGTCCCGTTGCCGGCACCACCTTGTGGTGAGCCTCTTGTTCATGAAATTTTATATAAAAATTGATGTTTGTGTGATTTGGATATATAGTTACTCGTATAATTATCTTACCCGTACGTTGTTTGTTATACATGTAGTGCCATGGTTTTGATATCCGTCCCCGTCGGCCCTAGTCCTTGTTATGATTCGGATGTGGTATGTATATTCTCTTTTAAAACTAGTTGCATTTCGTGTTTATGACAAATTATGCCCATCAAGTTGACATAGAAATTTTTTCTAGGAGGTATGTGAACCGGAAATTCCAACCGACCCTATTGCCGAGAGGTTAAATTTAGTTGAAAGAGAAAATGAGTACTTGAAAGAAAAATTGAAAAGAATTGAGGGGGAGAAGATGGAATCGGAGTTGCATGTTGCCGATGTCGTCGATGATCACAAGATCAAGATGGAGAAAATGCGCTTGAAGATTAGAAAGATTAGAAAATATGCCATCGATAGTGAGGCTTGGTATCATTATGCTGTTGGATCCATTGTTACCTTAGTTGCGATCTTGATCATATTTGTTGTTGCATTTAAATGCTTTAGCTAGAGAGTTATTTGTTTGTTGGATTTAAGTGTTGTATGAACTTTATGTATGAACTTGTATTAATTGTATGAACTTGTATTAATTTGGTCTATTCGGTGTTGTGTAATGAAGATGAGCCGGCAATGGATGTACGATGACCGATGCTCTCCCCAGTTCGTTGAGGGCGTGCATACTTTTCTGCTTGCGGCTGAGGTAAACAAGCGGGCGGATGGTTTTATGCCTTGTCCATGTGCTCGCTGTAAGAATGGTCACAATTACTCTACGTCAAGAGCCATTCACGTTCACCTGTTGAAGTCCGGTTTCATGCCCCATTATAATGTTTGGACCAAGCACGGAGAAAGAGGGGTTATGATGGAAGACAATGAAGAAGAAGAGGATGACGACAGCTATCCTGGCCATGGGTTCCCTGAATACGATGATACAACAATGGGGGAAGAAGCTGAGCCGGTAATGCGGGCAGAAGCTGAGGCGGCAATGCGGGAAGAAGCTGAAGAAGAGGCATCAGATGAGCCCGTTGATGATCTAGGTCGGGCCATTGCCGATGCAAAGAGAAACTGCGCAAGTGATTTGGAGAAGAAGAAGTTGCAGTGCATGTTAGAGGATCAGAAAAAATTATTGTACCCGAATTGCGTAGGTGGGCACCACACTGGAATTGCTGCAATGGAAGGCAGAGAATGGTGTATCTGACAAGAGATTTGGAAAGTTGCTGGTAATGATAAAGGATATGCTTCCAAAGGACAATGAATTGCCCGAGAGTACATACGAAGCAAAGAAGGCTGTCTGCCCTTAGGGTTAGAGGTGCAGAAGATACATGCATGCCCTAATGATTGCATCCTCTACCGCGGTGAGTACGGGGATTTGAACGCTTGCCCGGTATGTGGTGCATTGCGCTATAAGATCTGCCGCGATGACCCTGGTGATGTCGAGGGCCGGCGCCCCAGGAAGAAGATTCCTGCCAAGGTGATGTGGTATGCTCCTATAATACCACGGTTGAAACGTTTGTTCCAAAACAAAGAGCATGCCAAGACGATGCGATGGCACAGAGAAGACCGTAAGAAAGACGGAAAGTTGAGAGTACCCGCTGACAGGTCGCAGTGGAGAAAAATCGAAAGAAAGTACGGGAAGGAGTTTGCAGATGACGCAAGGAGCATATGGTTTGGTCTAAGCGCAGATGGCATTAATCCTTTTGGGGAGCAGAGCAGCAACCATAGCACCTGGCCTGTGACTCTATGTTTGTATAACCTTCCTCCTTGGTTGTGCATGAAGCGGAAGTTCATTATGATGCCAGTGCTCATCCAAGGCCCTAAGCAACCCGGCAACGACATTGATGTGTACCTAAGGCCATTAGTTGAAGAACTCTTACAACTGTGGAATGGAACAGGTGTACGTGCGTGGGATGAGCACATGGGGGAAGAATTTGACCTAAAGGCATTGCTGTTCGTGACCATCAATGATTGGCCTGCTCTCAGTAACCTTTCAGGACAGACAAACAAGGGATACCGTGCATGCACGCACTGTTTGGACGATACCGACAGTATATATTTAGCTAATAAGAATGTGTACCTGGGACATCGTCGATTTCTTCCGAGCAGGCATCCCGTAAGAAAGAAAGGCAAGCATTTCAAAGGTGAGGCGGATCACCGGACGAAGCCTCGCCACCGTACTGGTGCTGATGTACATGATATGGTTAAGGATTTGAAGGTGGTCTTTGGAAAGGGTCCTGGTGGACAACCTGTTCCGAATGACGCCGACGGACGCTCACCCATGTGGAAGAAGAAATCTATATTTTGGGACCTGCCCTATTGGAAAGACCTCGAGGTCCGCTCCGCAATCGATGTGATGCACGTGACGAAGAATCTTTGTGTGACCCTGCTTGGCTTCTTGGGCGTGTATGGGAAGACAAAAGATACACCTGAGGCACGGGAGGACCAGCAACGTATGCACGGAAAAGACGGCATACATCAGGGTCATGCAAGCTACGCTCTTACCAAAGAAGAGAAGGAAATCTTCTTTGAATGCCTGCTCAGTATTAAGGTACCGTCTGGCTTCTCGTCGAATATAAAGGGAATAATAAACATGGCAGAGAAAAAGTTTCAGAACCTAAAGTCTCATGACTGCCACGTGATTATGACGCAACTGCTTCCGGTTGCATTGAGGGGGCTTCTACCGGAAAACGTTCGATTAGCCATTGTGAAGCTATGTGCATTTCTCAATGCAATCTCTCAGAAGGTAATCGATCCAGAAATCATACCAAGGTTACAGAATGATTTGGTGCAATGTCTTGTCAGTTTCGAGTTGGTGTTCCCACCATCCTTCTTCAACATCATGACGCACGTCCTAGTTCACCTATGCGAAGAGATTAACGTTTTGGGTCCTGTATTTCTACACAATATGTTCCCCTTTGAGAGGTTCATGGGAGTCTTAAAGAAATATGTTCATAACCGTGCTAGGCCAGAAGGAAGCATCTCCAAGGACCGTCAAAATGAGGAGGTCATTGAGTTTTGTATTGACTTTATTCCTGACCTTAAGCCGATTGGTGTTCCTGAATCGCGGCATAAGGGCAGACTGGATGGAAAAGGCACGCTAGGAGGGGAACAAATAATATGTATGGACGGACATTCTCTCACTGAAGCACACTACACAGTTCTACAGAATTCCGCCTTGGTGGCTCCGTATATGGATGAACACAAGAATTTGCTACGCTCCAAACACCCGGAGCGGTCTGATGACTGGATTACATGTGAACAAACCAGGAGTTTCGCCAGCTGGTTGCAAGCACGTACCATGCATGACACCTCTATTGAAGATGACCTGTACTTGCTGTCCCAGTTACCATCTTCGAATATAATGACTTTCAAAGGGTACGAGATAAATGGTAATACATTTTACACAATCGCCAAGATAAGAAGAACACCAACCAAAACAGTGGTGTCCGCTTTGATGCAGAAACCAAGACGGGAAAGGAAACATATTATGGTTATATATAGGACATATGGGAACTTGACTATCGACGTGGTTTGAAGGTCCCTTTGTTTCAGTGCAAATGGGTCAATATGACACGAGGCGGGGTAACGGAAGACCCGCAGTACGAAATGACAACAGTGGATCTCAACAATCTTGCGTATGCAGACGAACCATTCGTCCTAGCCAATGATGTGGCACATGTTTTCTATGTGAAGGACATGTCTACCAAGCCAAGAAAAAGAAAAGATAAGGAAGCGAATGCATCGTACGATGAGCCAAAGCGGCACATAGTTCTTTCTGGGAAGAGAAACATCGTGGGAGTGGATGACAAGACAGACAAGTCAGAAGATTATGAAAAGTTTGATGAAATTGCTCCATTCACAGTGAATATTGACCCGAGCATCCCGTTAAATGATGAAGATTTTCCATGGCTACGACGCAAAGGGACACACGCGAAGAAAAAGTTTCACACCCAAAGATCTGGGATGTGATCGGCTTAACTATCATCACTTTCTTCTGTGTTTCACATCCAGGAGGGAATCTCTGTAATAGTTAGGGTAGCTAGTTATGTGTTTTGGCATTTGAAACGCGAAGAAATTTTATGTGCAAGCAAATTCTTTCATGCATTTACTAATTTTTTCAGCTAAATGACCCTGAAGTTGAAAAGCATTTCAAATGAACTCAGAAAAGGATGAAAATTGGCATGGCATCATAATTTCACCCACATAGCATGTGCAAAAAAGTAGAGAGGATTACCGCAAAAACTGAATGCACTTCGTGTACAAAATGGACAATCTGTTTCGAAGTATCAGGGTTTCAGACGAAAACTCATCCGTTACAAAGTCATTTCATTTTTTAAATAACTTAAGCATTACCAAATTGAATATAATGATAAAACACACTAATATTAAACATAAGAAAAAAGAATCACTGGAAAATGTATTTTTAAAGTTAAGTTATTCACAAACTAGTGATTCACACAAATTTCAAATAATTCAAAATTTAAACTATTCAAATTTAAAAACTACCGGCACTAACTGAAAGTTTCTAAAAACTATCAAAAATATTCACAAAGAAACTCTAAATACAGCAAAAAACAACTAAAAATAAATAAAACAAAATAAATAAAGCAGAAAAGAAAAAACTAAATGAAAAAAGCCCACCTACCGGGCCACAGCGGCCTGCATACGACTAGAAACCCAACCTGTTATTGGGCCAGGATGCAGGCCCGCAAGCCCAATAGGCCCCACAGGGCAGAGTAGCAGAGGTAGGCCCAGAAGGCCTGCTTTAGAGAGGAGCTCGAGACAGCAGCGGCGGCAGGGCTTATAAGCAGGTGCGAGCGTCCTTCGGCTAGCGAGGTGGGACTAAACTTCTGCGCCTCTCGCCTGGCAGCGCAACCCCTTTAGTACCGGGTCGTGGCACCAACCGGTACTAAAGGGGGGCCTTTAGTACCGGTTGGAGCCACCACCCGGTACTAAAGAGGGGTGCTTCCCGCCGCTTGGCCTGGCCAAAACAGGCCTTTAGTACCGGTTGGTGGCTCCAACCGGTACTAAAGGTTGGTTCTATATATACAACACTTCGAAAAATTTCATTCTCCCCCTCTGTTTCTTCCCGATCGATCGACGCCGCCCCCGTCGCGCGTCGTTGCCGTTGCCGCCCTCATCCCCGTCGCCGCCCCTGTCCCCGTCGCCGCCCCCGTCGCCGTCGCCGCCCCCGTCGCCGTCGCCGCCCTCGTCTCCGTCGCCGCCCCGGGCCCGTCCCCGTCCCCGTCGCGCCGTCGCCGCCCCGTCACGCCCCGGGCCGTCGCCTCGCCGAAGCCTCGACCTTGCCCGCGCGCGCTGTGAGCCCCTCCCCCGGCCCCTCTCCTCCCTCATTGATCGTAGCGCACACCGGCGCCGGCGCCGGCGCCGACCGTAGCGCTAACACACACTACATGCACACACACACACACTACATGCACACACACACACACACACACACACACACACACACACACACACACACACACACTACACACACATGTACACTAGACGCACACACACACACACAATTTTTCTATTTTTAGCTTTTAGTTTTTTCTGTTTTTCTGTTTTTTATACAAAGTTTTAGATGAATTAATTAATTAGATTAGATTAATGTCAAATAGTATGTAGAAATGTTAGTTATAATATATATAATGTCAAATGTTATAGAAATGTTAGTTATATAGAAATGTTAGAAATTTTGAAAATGTTAGTTTTAGCTAGCTAGATGAATTAGATTAATTTCAAATTGTTAGACGATGATCGATGTTTTTTTAGTTTCTTATATTTTTAGTTATAAAATTTAGAATTTGCATATATGAAATCATCACAATCCATCATTTAAAAAATGTTACTTTACTTTTGCGGCATATAGTATTTTGTTGTCGACGATGCCCGGCCCGCATCCTCGCCGTCGACACGTCCGCGACGACGTCCTGCTTCAGAGGACCCATGTCCGGGACTGGGCTCCGCCGGGCTGGCACTGGGAGGTGCTACCTTCAGGGGCGCGACGCTTGGTGAGGAACCCGGCCCCGGGTCCCGTCGTCGACCCTCATCTCCTTTGGTGGCATTCGCGTGGGCCACTTTCGGTGCGGAGGGAGCCGGCCCCGCCGGAGGTGGTACGTCGCCGTGTCAGGGAGGAGGGCGAGCACGTCCATCGCTATATGGCTGCTATGGACGTCAGGTTCTCCAATACCTGGCAGGTTCTTTGGGGAGATCACCCGAGCTATGATCCAGTGATGATTCCTTCTCTTTGGGTGTCCACCGCCCGCACCTCAGGAACCGCGAGTGGCGTAGATTACTCTGTAGTATTCGATCTTTATTAGCTTGCTAGCTAGCTAGCTAGTGATGTATTCAATATTATATCTATATTATTCGAGATGATGTATTCGAGACTATATATATCTATTATTCGAGACGATGTATTGAGATTATACCTATTATTCGAGACGACGTATTCGATATTAAATCTATTATTCGAGACGATGTATTCGAGATTATATCTATTATTCGAGACGATGTATTCGAGATTATATCTATTAATCGAGATTATACTAAATTGTTTTATATTTCTTTCGGCATAGTTAAATAAAAGCTATGGCGGACAATACCGACACAGAGAGAACAGACCATGTTTGATATCATACGCGGGCCAGATGATGATTAGAATGAAGAAGATTTTGATGGCTCCGAATTTCTAAACAACACCGGAGAGGGTGATATGATATTCGATCGCGACGACCGAGAAGATGAAGTCATGAACTACGACGAAGAACATGTTGATCCTGAAACAACAAACACCGGCGAGGTATATATATTTATATAAGCAGGAATCTGGTGATCATTGCATGTTTTAAATGAGTTGAAGATATATTAACGAATCGATCTTTCTTCTTTCAGCCATCCGGATCGAGCAAATCTTCAGGCAAAAGGACGAAACAAGGCCCGAACAAAAAGTTGAAGGAGGGCGTAAAGTACAATATCGAGGCATTCAAACCTAATGGCGAACCATTAGCGCCTAAGAAGATTGCGGACAAGTTCGTTCGTCAATGCGGAGTTCTTGTGAAGGACCAACTCCCGATCTCCCTTCAAAAATGGAGAAAGCCAGCAAAGCCACGTCCAGATGTTACTTTTGTCGATGAGAATAAAAAAATTGCTTTGGGATACTCTCATGGAACATTTCACCCTACCAGATAATATGACAGAAGCAGATGTGCGGAAAGTCAAGGACGCTGCTTTTAGGAAGATGGCGGTTGCATTCAAGAACCACAAGAGAATGACGTGGGAGAAGTACATCAAGGGAGGAAGGAAGACTCCAGTATTCGAGGGGATACTAGAGAATCAAAGTGCTCATTGGGACGATTTCGTGAAATTCAAGGATCCAGAATTAGCTAAGGAACGGTCGAGAATAAACAAGGCCAATGACGAAAAAAGGATAAGTTCCATAAGCTGGGGCCAGGTGGCTACGCGGTGGCAATGCCTAAGTGGGATAAGTCTGAGAAAGAGATGGAGGATGCAAGTGTCACTCCGGTTACTAAGAGCTGGCCCCCCAGGTGCACGACTTGGTTCTATGCGCATGGGGGGAGTTGGACCCGAAGACAGGCAATGTTTCGAAGAAGGCATGTCTGAACGGAGCCGACGATGCGCTACTTGTTGCAATAGAAGAGGCTCGATCGGGGGTGTTCCAGCCCAACAGAGAAAACGACGAGCTTACGCGTGCCCTGGGAAATCCTGAACACCCAGAAAGAACACGAGGCAAGGGCGCTATTCCGTGGTATGAGTTGTTTTCGGACTGGAACGCCGACTACAGAACCCGTGCGAGAAAGAAGATTGCGGAGGACAAGAAGAGGAAGATGGAGGAGGAGCAGAGGAAGCGGGACTATGAACGCCTTCAAGGCCTAGAAGCAAGTCAAGCGGAATTGGCAGCTAAATTCCAGCGGCAGCAGGAGCAGATCGACTCACTTAGCCAGCAAAGGGGGTCTCAGCAGCTACAGCAGCTAGCGGATGATCCAGCATTGGATACCACCGCCCCATCCATGCCGAGAAGCAGCGTGGCTTCCGCCCCGGGCGACGCAGTAGTGCTGGATAGATACCCCGTGGATGACATCACGGAGAACACTAACTGCGAGCTACACTTCAAAATGAAGAACATATCCATGAAGGTGGCGGACGCCGTTGCTTTTTCAAATTCCCCCGAGGCAACCTTCCATTGCAACCCGATTCCAGCGGGCTATGCTCGTGTCTAGGTTGATGAGGTGGCGGACCAATATTCGGGGCTAGAGCTTGACATTCCTGGAGGTGACGAGGAGCACACACTCGGAGATGCCAAACATCGTATCATCCTATGGAGAAAGGATTGCATCATTTTTCGAAGGCCACCGACACCGCGTCACCCGACTCCTCGTCGAAGTCCGTCACCGAGTCAGCAGACTCCCGCTCCTCCAAGTCCACCAACGTGTGAGGCCACTCCTCCTCCTCCTCCAAGTCCGGCAAAGTGTCAGGCCACTCCTCCTCCAAGTCCGACACAGCGTCAGACGTCCACTCCTCCTCCAAGTCCGGCACAACCTCAGTACTCCTCTTCCTATGAGGGCTTACGACAGGACCGAGGAGCAAACCAATGCCATAGTGCGGGCAGAAGTCGACGCCCATTTTGGACCGAAACCGCCACCGCCGCCAAGGGAGAAAGTGCCCGTGGAAGTAGTTGACCATTTCATTCGTATGGCTCAACCACAAGCTCCTAAGCCTGTTGACTCAGACTATGAGCGCCACATCAGGAAGTTACATCGACAACGTCTACAGAAGGAGGCGAGCTCGAGCTCGAGCAAACAACAAGCAGCTGTCAAAAAATGCGGGAAAACCGTTGCCCAGCTGGGAAAACAGGCGGTGCAATCGATCCCCCCGCTTGTTGTGCCGCCAACAACACGTGACAGTACGCGCGCCCAATATTATTGTGGCCAAACAGTTTACGTTCCTGAGATGGGCGATGTGGTAATAACCCAGGAGCATATAATGCAGGCTGAAGAACTCAAGATCACTGTTGGACAACTCCTCGAGATCGAGGACATGCTTATGATTAGAGAGGAGGAAATAAACGGAAATTTGTCCGGGGCCAACCTTTGGTCGAGCCAGAAGATGTCAAGAAGCTCCCAACGAGAATGTGTGAATTGCATCAATGGTACATGGACATTAGCAAGAGATCCGATCGAGAGTCCCTCATGGTGTATGTCAAAAAGGATGATTACTACTATGAGAAAGCTGCGGCCGTTGAGTATTCTGAACTGTTTCAGTTATACAATCAAGACGCACTCGACAAATCTATCGTCAGTTGGTATTGTCTGTAAGTGATTTCTTTCTGTAATTTAAGTCTCAAGCTAGCTGTAGTGATCCTTTTGATCAATCATTACGTGTAATTATCCTCACTATATTCATTTCTGTGGTATTATGCAGGATGAAGATGTATGAAATGAGAAAAGGTGGACGCTATGGCATTGGGTTCATTGACCCAAACACCGTTAATGAATACACATGGAAATTAGATGCATATTATGAGAAAGAGGTAGAGGACAGCATGCTAGAATTCTTGAAGCGCCTCAAATACAATGAAGATATACTACTTCCTTACAACTTCGAGTGAGTCACACTTTCTTGTACTACAAATTCTCTGTTTTTGCCTACTAGCTAGCTACATGTTTTTGCTTACATATGCCCGCTTAATTAAGACATGCAAACATGTGTGCATGCAGATTTCACTGGATTTTGTGTATCATTAAAGTTGATGCCGGAACAGTTGAAATACTAGACTCGCTACTCACAGCAAAAGGTGACTACAACATCTTGTATGGGATAGTCAACAGGTAATTTCAATCATTATTTATAACTATATATCTCGGCCTATTTAGTTCATCATTTCATGATATGAACTATTTAATAACCCCTTTATTCATTTTCTTTGTCGGCGGGCAGGGCTTGGGCAAGGTTCATCAGCGTCACGGAAGGCGAATGGAAACCACAGCTGAAATGGTTTCGATCCAAGGTAAGTAATTAAGTAGTACTAGCTAGCTAGCTAGCTGCCATCTCTTTAATTATCATGCTTGATTAATTATTATCTGATCAAATTAAATTCCATTCTCGTAATAAAGGCCCTGAAGCAGGCGCAGGGGACTGATCTGTGTGCATACTGCGTTTGCGAGAACATTCGCATGATGACGTCCGAAAGGAGCAGATCTCAAAGATAGGAATGGGTACGCTTGTCAGAACACTATTCACAATTTTTACACCATTATCGATATCTAGTCACACAACTAATACACATGCATATTGATCTCCTTCTTAACAGTTCAAAGAGGTGCGGGACAAGCTCCTACCAACGGAGCGCGTACAAGCACTTCAAGAGGAAATAGCGGGATTTTTGCTCGACCAGGTCATAAATCCGAAGGGAGAATACTATTACCCGCTACCGCCCCCATCGACCAAGTCATGAACCACTTCCAATTGTCATCGTGCTCCTAAGGCACCAATCAGGCTAATGCCACTGGCTCCGAAGGCAACATGCATATGTAGGAGAAATTTTATATAGCTATACATGTGTGTATGTGTGAATTAATATGATGGTTTGTGAGACATGATTGATGATATATATATATGATTGGTTCTACTAAATATATATATATATATATATATATATATATATGCATAACATGTACAATGTGTATTATCATAAAATACCAGCAAACAAAAAAGAATTAAAATGGAAAACACAAAATTAAATGAAAAAAATCATAAAACCAAAAGCCCCCCAAACATTTTAGTACCGGTTGGTGTTACCAACCGGTACTAAAGGGCTCCCGGCCCCGGAGCTGGCTCGTGCCACGTGGTTTCCCTTTAGCACCGGTTCGTGCTGAACCGATACTAAGGGGGGGGGGGGGCTTTAGTGCCGAAACGTTAGTGCCGGTTCCTAAACCGGTACTAAAGGGCCTTATGAACCGGTGCTATTGCCCGGTTTTGCACTAGTGTGGGTATGGCCCTTTTGCTCTTGCACAGTAGGTACACGGCGACGGGTTGAGTGATTCTTCCTTTCTATAATCATGCATAAAACTAGAACCAAACAAGGCATGAGTTGAGTGATTTGATGATAAACTATGAACAAAACTGAATACAAGTGATTCTGAAGAGAACTATGAACAACACCAATACAGATGCATGGGGAGCGTGGGAGTGGAAAGTGGGGGAGGAGGAGCCGGACATGGGGCTCGAGGAGCGTGAAGATTGGTTGTAGGGTTTCACAGCTAGCGCACGCAAAATTCACCGGACGTTCCCATCGACCCCGCTGCGGTAAAACTTTCACGTACGCAAATTCGAAAGGAAACCACCTAATTCTCTCTTCATGAGCCCCACCCGTCATCCACTGAAGCAGCTGCGATTGTAAAAAGGAATTGACGGCTGACCCAGCGCCAGCAGTCAAAATAGAGCGACAGTAAAGGAATCATGCGGTCCAACAGGCTTGGCGCACGCGGTAGCTCCAGAATGGCAGGTAGGCTAGCGAGATTTATAGGTTAAATGATCAAGCTGACTGCTGATCAACAAGAAGAGCATAGAGACTAATCATTGGCCTCAGCAAAGTTGTAAGCTAATAAAGAATCAGTAAATAGAAAGGCAGGAATCAGGCGCCGTTTCTACTGTCTCATAATTCATTAATGTGGAAATTCAACCCTTGGAAGAAAAGATTCTGCATTACAAACATAGCGCCACATGCTGACAGTGCCTGAATAGGGCAACACAAAGGATGAATCCAACTTGTTTTTATGTGAAATTGATCGATCAGGCTCCACCTTCAGAATCGTTCATGGCCCTAGCGCGGAGCCTGGCGGAGACGACGGTGGCACAGATGGAGAGGACCATGCCTACGAGTAGGAATACAACGGGGATGATCGCCCTGTTGTAGTAGTTGATGAGAGCCTGCTCCTCTTGCTGCCTGCCTTCCCATTTGCTCGCCCGGACGTAGCGCAGAACGTCGTTGGTCGCGCCGAACCCGGCGCCGACGCCGCTTGCCAGCACGACGCTGATCACCTGCGCGTAGTGGCATGCAAGATGAAATTATCACAACCATGTCCAGGAGTCGTTGGCATGTACTTAACCAAAGGGGATCAGGAGCTTTGCACGAGAAATTAAGGTAGCTAGCCAGATCGAGCAGCAACTTACTATGTCGGCGTGCATGCTGATGTCGAGGATCATGGCGCTGGGTATCGCCCTTTTGCTCTTGCACAGAAGGTACATGGCGACGGGTATCTGCAGCACGCTCCCCGCCGTCCCCACGACGGCCGACGCGACCACATACCTGCACGCGCGCCATGCCATTGCCATGCCATATCAGAACTCGTCCCGTCTCAGAGGTTAGCAAGAGCAAGCGACGCAGTACGTAGTACTACGCGCTGGCTTAGCTAGAACTAGAATATACATCGGATATAGAGGAGTACATACGTGTAGCTCTGGAGCTTGTAGATGCCCTGTGTATGGTCCCAGTGGATGTAGTTGGCCAGAATGAAACGCACGGACATGAGCAGGACGGCCACCGTGAGCAGGCGCGCCAGGAGGCCGGCGGCGATCCACCCTGTCCGCCGTGACACGGCCATCGCGATCCTAGCTGCTGCCGATCTAGCTCCTAGCTCCTGATCTCCATCAGCGTATAGCTAAGGTACTTGTAGCTTGGTTTGAGCCGGCCTAACTCCCAACACAGACGCGCGGACAGAGACGGCCGCCGTCGGGGCGTGGTTTGTAGCTTTGTCTTAGCTCCGGCCACGCAACGCGACGTTGCCTATCCGTGCCATTTGTCATGGAAGTGTCCGCCAACGCAAGCGCGCAGCAATTTCACGGTCGAGGTCATCCCGGGTCGGCAGCTGACGCGGACACTGCAAGATCTGCCTCCGTGCGTAGCTGCCAAAGAAAGGTAGTACATGTATGTTGCTACGAAGTTCTAAAGTTGGACCGTGACACAATAGCAATGCTACACGTCCGATGTTTTTCTCATCCAACATTGCGCATAGTCGAGTATCAAGGATCAAATAATCACAATTCACACACAAGGCATGATACCGATATATTTGTTAATAAGGTTTATCAACGGGAACTCAAATGTAATAATCACACACAAGGCATGATACCGATATATTTGTTAATAAGGTTTATCAACACAGACTTAAATGTTTAGGTTCGTACCTCCACGGTGGAACCAGCTCATCAGGGTCCAAGTCTTAGACTTTGCCCTGGTGCTCACATTTTTCTGGATTTAATTTAGTCTTTTTCGCGATGCTTGTTCAGTGAAAGAAGACGTTTCTATCGACGACGAGGTGCATGTGTTCACCTCGTAAATCATAGTATCTCAAAGATGCCCATAGAGATAGAATGTGTGTGCGTGCATGTGTGAGTGTATATGCGTATATGTGGGCATCTGTGATTCTAATGCATTAAAAAAGGTTCATCAACATGCTTAAATTCTAGACACCACTGAAGGAATGCCTAGCAGCGGCGGTCACAAAAAGGCCAACGGTGACGGGCCAGGCTTCGAGGGGCTCCCGCCACTGGTACATACCTTCCAGTGGCGGGTGTTAGTTCCTACCCGCCACAGCTCGCTATTGTTGCCCTCCACAGATACAAAAAAGTCCATTTTACTTCCCTAAAGAAACTTGATGGTTCACATAACCCTTGATTTTTTCTGCTCCTTTACCCCCCCCCCCCTCGCCTCAACTATCCCATTAAGGACAGTAAAACTGAACCTAAAGGGAGCTCTCTCACGCCCTCAACGATTTCTGCCGTCGGATTACCCATTTAGATCGTTTATGGCCGTCAGATCCAATGTTTAACACCAGTTTACCACGACCGGGCCAGCTGTCCTGATGCGCAGCTATTCTGGAGGCTTTTTTGAAGGCATGTCGTTCACTGGGCTTCAATGGCCCATTATCTAACTCGCAAAACTACACAGGAATCGATACTTCGTTGGCCCATTTATCATCGGCCGAGACCAAGCCGAGGCGAGGCGACGCTAGCGAACGAACCGGCGGTCCGGGAATCCAGTGGAGGCCAGACGCGCGAGGAATCCAGCGCTTGAGGTAGCCGATGCGACGCGGGCGAGGGAACCGGCGGTCCTGGGGATCCAGAATCACACCCCATTAATCCCCATTAATGGCAATTGATGTGCACCACTTGCAGGTCAGTTTCCATGACGATTCATGATCCATGTGCGTTCATATAATCTCCCTTGTCCTGCCCCTCCTTCCCCACTCGACTCCTTCGATAGAATCGTCCCCGGCAAGCATGGTTGACATTAGCTCACTAATTCTTCTTCCTGTTTTGCCAGTTTTCCCTCGTTGCTTCATCCACTATTTTCACCAAATCTTCATCGAATTTAAGAATTTATTTTTGTTGATGTTCTTCTATTTCCAAATGAATGCGGGTTCATTCTCTAGCTAGGTTCTGCTAGGATGGTTGGTTTGAAGGTGAGCTACTTCTTTGAACTTTAATGATTTGTTTTTTGACAATATTATGTTTGGATGCCCACATCTCCAAATTGCTTAAAGTACTCATGGTTACTTTGTGAGATTATCTTTCAGTTTCTCAAAATGCTAATGATTATGAAAGCAGGAACAATTTACATGGATTTTGGGAAGGTTCACTGCAGGATTAAGCAAGGTTTGTACGCCATATCTAAATCTTCTGCACCACCTGTTCGGTGTGTGTTTGCGCGCACACGCTGCTTGATCAAATGTTCTCTTTGTTCATTATGTTGTACCACAACCAGCAAAGCAGTGGCATAATGACATAGTTGTGATAATTTCCTCGGTTTTAGCTGTTCGCATTAGTATTCCCACAAGTTTCATTATCTTGTTTGATTGCTTCATGTACTTTCATGAGCTATAGCTAATGTCAGTGGAGACATGTTTCTTTACCCCATGTTGTTGCCATTTCTGAAGTTATTTGCTCTTTTTAATCGAGGCAGTAAAGTGGTTTCCATGTTTTGTTAGTGTGTATGTGCATAAAAATCAAGAATCCGATTACGAACTGAATCGAAACTGAAAAAACTACATTCTCTTGCCTAATATTACTGTTGCTGTCAATACTCGATACTAAAAACTTTGAAAGGACATTTGAGTCCTGCTTTTGGCTTCTTATTGACTGATTATGATAGACCTACAACTACCTCGAAATCTGAATCTGTTGTCAAGTATTTGTTCAATTAAGTTTTGTTCTACTTTCTCCTTCTTGTACCGACTAACTTACATCAACCCATACACATAAACCCCAGCTCCCTGGTGGTCAGAGATGAACCCCTAACTCCTCTTGTGATGCTCATGCATCATGTCCGCTGCTTGCAGCACCAACTGCTCAGAGGGTTCTTTGTCAGCCTTTGTTCCAAACTGATTACCAGCTGATTCGAAACCGATAAATCTACATTCTCATGCCTAATATTACTGTTGTTATCAGTACTTGATACTAAAAAGTTTGAAAGGGCATTTTGAGTGCTGCTTTTGGCTACTTCTTGGTTGATTATTATAGACCTGCAACTGCCTCTAAATCTGAATCAGTTGGCAAGTATTTTTTCATTTAATTTTTGGTTCTGCTTTCTCCTTCTTGTAGCCACTAACTTACATCATCAACCCATACACCTAAACCGCAGCTCCTTCGTCAGAGATGAAACCCTAACAGCCTAACTCCTTTCGCGATGTCCACGCATCATGGCTGATGCTTGCAGCACCAACTGCTCAGCGGCTTCTTTGTTAGCCTTCATTCCCCTTTCCTTGCTACAGATAGTGGATGATCCAGTGAGGAGCCCAGTTGAATATGTGAAATAGATGTATTACATGTTCTGCCACCGTTAATTTTTCTGACTTCAAGACGCTTTGCAGAAACATCAAAGAGTGATGATCTTTGAGTAGACACCTAGATATGACCCTACAGCCCCTCAAGAAAGAAGATATGGCCCTACATCCCCTTAAAAAAAGATACGACCCTATGGGGACTGAGAATTTTTCTATCCCTAACAAGTGATGCTGTAACCACTAATTGATAAATTGTAAACTAGATGTGTATGTAGTAGATTAAGTAAAAAAAGTGTGCATTATGATCAAACTTTCAAATAATCAACAAAGTACAATTAATAAGAGAAACCAAGATGCCCAAGGTTACTTCCATGCATGCTTATGCTTTGAGTGCTTAAAGAGGTCTTTCAAGGCTAATTGTATGTCGCCTTCAGAGTTGCTTGTGTTGTCAATAAACTCCTAGCATATTAGAACACATTTCTCGGGCTTTGATGATTTATCTTACAGTAGACATTTGGTATATGTTTGTTGTATATATTTATAGAAATTCCTTCTATTCTACTAGAAAAATGGACGAGCGTGGCAACATAGCCCCTGGATGCTCAGGCGTCTGAGAGATTATAGAGCACTAAAATTGTGATTCGGCAAGATGTGATTTCCGGAAAACAAATACTGCCATTCTTGTGGGAATCAATTATACTACTTAATTACTAGCTAAGTGTCCGTGCGTTGCCACGGACTAACAAATATATATCATTGTAATATGTAAGATGATTTGCATAATGCAGACTTTCATTGTAATATGTAAGATGCGTATGATATGTTTCGAATATGATCGATGGTAAACTTACTGACTTACTGATTCCTGAGTTCTATCTTGATGCTTTTTGTTCCAAGTGTTAAGCAGGAATTGATAGGGCTGTCATATGATTTTGTTTAATCTTTGCAAATGTGAATTGTGAAATGTTGGTTAAACTTAATATGATCATCACCAAACTCTCTACCTCTCTATTGATCCTTCCTTAGTCACAATGCACTTACATGTAGTAGGAGGTGGGATGAAATAAAACCGGACGAAAATAAAACCGAAGTACCAGGCTACCAACTGCTTCATCTCTACTCCTAATGGAGCAGTTGGTAGGATTGCGTCCACGGTTTATTTTCGTCTGGTTATATTTCGTCTGGTTTATTTTCGTCCGGTTTATTTTCGTCTCATATCCCACCACCATATCTCCTCACATTGATTTATTTACCCTCACAATAAAAACTTTCCTAACTTTTCTAAAGTTTCCTAACTAGACACGTTATAAACGGGCAGGTACCGATAACACGTTATCAATTAATAAAATTTTGTTTTATGACAATCAATTCCAAATCCTAATTTTCCTAATGCATCAATCTTTGCCTTTTTTAAGTAGTTATTTTGATAGGGAGGGTTTAGCCACGAAAACCATCCCTCCATCGTCGGCTGCATCCCTCACCCACGTCGCTGTTGCAGGATCTTCATCCGTCATCCTGAGCAATTGGGGCGGCGATGCGGGCGAGCTTCACGATAGTGGGGAGGACCAGGCCGCGGTGAAGGCAGGTCATGCGCTCCTCACGCTCCACGAACGGAACCTGCACACGGAGGCGGTAGCGCGGGGTGGCAGCCGGCAATGAGGTGGCCGCGCTATGTGACGAGCTACGGGTCCCCCTTTGTGATGTTTTGGCATCGCTCCTTCATCGCACATCCTCAGGTTCCTCTTGCCCTTCCCTTCCTCTGTCCTCCTCTCCCATCTCTATGCTTTCACGTGCATCCAGTTTTGATTCCTCGTGTGATATATACCAAACATAGGTACGTCAATTCACTTCCTTCGCTTCCCTTCGTCCCTCGGTCCCACGCTCGTGGCGCTAAAGTGTTGGCAACAGGCAATGGCGGTGGTGTCGCTGATGGCGGCGAGGACAGCACGTGGCAGCTCCCGAAGCATGAACACGACCGCACCTCGGGCCTGCCGGCTGCCAAGATATGGGTGAGTTCTCGTGCTGCCAACCATAAACCCTCACGTCCTACAAATTCCTCAAACCCTACCGTCTTGATCCCGTCCACGCTCTGATCCAAAGGACGATGCAGCTCCGGCCGATTGACAATGGAGGTTTGGGATCCTTCCTCTCAGCACCCACTCCTGGAAGAATCAGCGGCGCGCCACGCCGATTGAACCCCGTCGAGATCACTTGCCAAGATTGCTATTCTGAAGTTTATTGTAAAGAAAGTGAAGAGTGAGACAGGATCTGCACTTGTGCTAATATAACATATACTTGTGCAGGTGCAGGTTTTGTTTTGAAAATCCAATTTGTTTATCCTTTTGTTGTTGTATTCTTCGATTAAAGGGACTGTGTGACAAGGTGAAAGAGCTAATAGTTGTAGTTTTACACCAATGCAATTTGTTTTGTTTCAGTATTGGACATGGCGTGCGAGAGACACTTGTATTGTTGTTGCTTGATCCAATCGACACCCGTCTCATCTTCTTACGATCTGATCGGAGTTATGTTCTCAAATCCTTACTCATGTTTCATCTTATTTTGGTTTTCTTAGGTCTGTGGCAGCAGCGGCATCCATGCATGGTTATGAGCTCTATCACTTTGATAGCTACAAGTTGCGGAGGGCACTTCGACAGCTACAAGTTGCGGAGGTTCGGGATCCTTCCTCGCAGCAGCCACTCCTGGAAGAATGAGCAGCGTGCCACACGGATCGAACCCGGTCGAGATCACTCACCAAGATTGTTATTCTAAACTTTTTTGTGAATGAAGTGAAGAGTGGGACAGGATTTGCACTTGTGTTAATATAACATATACTTGTGTAGGTGTAGGTTTTGTTTTAAAAGTCCAATTTGTTGATCCTTTTGTCGCTGAAAATTGTTTACTAATTATTACATTTGTTTTATTTCTTCTAGATGTTGTATATTCTTGGATTGAAGGGACTGTCTGACAAGGCGAAATAGCTAATCTCTACTTCTAATGGACGACTTGGTTGAATAGTCCCCCCACTTTCAACCGGTTTATTTTCAACCGGTTTTTTTTCATCAAATTACCCCCACCCCCACGCCCACCCTGTTGGAAATATGCCCTAGAGGCAATAATAAAAGCATTATTATTATATTTCCTTGTTCATGATAATTGTCTTTATTCATGCTATAATTGTGCTATCCGGAAATCGTAATACATGTGTGAATAATAGACACCAACATGTCCCTAGTAAGCCTGTAGTTGACTAGCTCGTTGATCAACAGATAGTCATGGTTTCTTGACTATGGACATTGGATGTCATTGATAACGAGATCACATCATTAGGAGAATGATGTGATGGACAAGACCCAATCTTAAACATAGCATAAAGGTCGTATAGTTCGTTTGCTAGAGTTTTTCCAATGTCAAGTATCCTTTCCTTAGACCATGAGATCGTGTAACTCCCGGATACCGTAGGAGTGCTTTGGGTGTACCAAACGTCACAACGTAACTGGGTGACCATAAAGGTATACTACGGGTATCTCCGAAAGTGTCTGTTGGGTTGACACGGATCAAGACTGGGATTTGTCACTCCGTATGACGGAGAGGTATCACTGGGCCCACTCGGTAATGCATCATCATTATGAGCTCAAAGTGACCAAGTGTCTGGTCACGGGATCATGCATTACGGTACGAGTAAAGTGACTTGCCGGTAACGAGATTGAACGGGGTATTGGGATACCGACGATCGAATCTCGGGCAAGTAACATACCGATTGACAAAGGGAATTGTATACGGGGTTGCTTGAATCCTCGACATCGTGGTTCATCCGATGAGATCATCGAGGAGCATGTGGGAGCCAACATGGGTATCCAGATCCCGCTGTTGGTTATTGACCGGAGAGTCATCTCGGTCATGTCTACATGTCTCCCGAACCCGTAGGGTCTACACACTTAAGGTTCAGTGATGCTAGGGTTGTAGGGATATGTATATGCAGTAACCCGAATGTTGTTCGGAGTCCCGGATGAGATCCCGGACGTCACGAGGAGTTCCGGAATGGTCCGGAGGTAAAGAATTATATATAGGAAGTGCTATTTCGGCCATCGGGACAAGTTTCGGGGTCACCGGTATTGTACCGGGACCACCGGAAGGGTCCCGGGGGTCCACCGGGTGGGGCCACCTACCCCGGGGGCCACATGGGCTGTAGGGGGTGCGCCTTGGCCTACATGGGCCAAGGGCACCAGCCCCAAGAGGCCCATGCGCCTAGGGTTTAAGATGGGAAGAGTCCCAAAGGGGGAAGGCACCCCCTATGTGCCTTTTGGGGGAGGGACTCCTCCCTTGGCCGCCGCCCCCCTAGGAGATTGGATCTCCTAGGGCCGGCGCCCCCCTTGGCTCCCTATATATAGTGTGGGAAGGAGGGCCTCTCACTACTGGAATCAGCTACTTTGCCATCTGCCAGTTCTTTGTCGTCCGCTAGCGGACGGCAAAGAAGCTCTTTGCCATCAGCTTCCAAAAAGCAGACGGCAAAGAACTGGCTGATGGCAAAGACCATGTTTGCCATCAGCCAGTTCTTTGCCGTCCGCTAGCGGACGGCAAAGAGGGAGGGGCCCCACTGACGAGCTGCAAAAAAAACCTAACGGGCCCCCTCTTTGCCGTCCGCTGGCGGACAGCAAAGAGCAAGAAGGCGGACGGCAAAGGGTGGCGGACGACAAAGAGGAGGGCCCCACGTAACGTTAACGGGGCCGCGCCCCACCCCCCCTCTCTCTCTCTCTTTCTCTCCCACCTCTCGCCAGCCTCGTCGCACCACCCGCCGCTGCCGCCCCAGCGCCCCGACCCCGTCGCCCCACACCACCCCGCCGCTGCCCCGGCGCCCCCCCGCCCCGCCGCCCTGCCATCTGGGCGCCGCCACGCCCCGGCGCCCGGCACCTCCGCGCCCCGCCGCCCCGGCCGGGCCCGGCGCCGCCGCCCCAGGCCGCCCCGCCCCCCTTCTCCGCCGCCCCAGGCCGCCCCGCCCCGCTCCTCCGCCGCCCCAGGCCGCACCGCCCCCTCCTCCACCCTGCAGGTGAGTCTCTCCTTCCTTTTTTTCCTTTTTTCTATTTTTTAGTTTTAGTTTTATGTTTAGTTTAGATTTAGTTTTAGTTTAGGATTAGTTTTAGGTTTATAGGTTTAGTTTTAGTTTAGTTTTAGGTTTAGATTTAGTTTTTTTTTCTTTTTCTGTTTTTTTAGTTTTAGGTTTAGGTTTAGTTTAGTTTTAGGAAAGAAGAAAAAGAGAAAAAGAGGAGATCAGGAGAAGAAGAAGAAGAAGAGGAGGAGGAGAAGAAAAAAGAAGAAGAGGAAGAAGAAGAAAAAAAAAGAGGAGAGGAGGAGAAGAAGAAGAGGAAAAAGGAAAGGAGGAAGAAGAAGAAGAAGAAGAAGAAGGAAAAAAGGAAGAAAAGGAAAAGGAGGAAGAAGAAGAAAAGGAAAAAAAACCGACCCGACATGGTACCCAGACCCCGACCCGGCACCCCGACACGTATGACACCCTGACCCCGAGACCCCGACCCCGACCCCGACACCCCGACTCCGACCCCGACCCTGACCCCGACCCCGACACCCCGACCCTGACCCCGACACCCCGACCCCCCAAGCCTGACCCGACACCCCGACCCCGACCCCGACCCGACACGGTACCCAGACCCCGACCCGGCACCCCGACACGACACCCCGACCCCGAGACCCCGACACCCCGACCCCGACCCCGACACCGACACCCCGACCCCCCAAGCTTTATTCCTCCAATGCTTACCATAATGACCTAGACTTAGCTTCTTCTCCTCCAAAATGACTTAATAAGCTTACTGACCTCCAAAACCATCCATTTTACCTATGTTAGCTCTAAAACGATCTGTACTTAGCTTACTTATGTCAAAAATTGCATAATTAGCTTAGTTAGCTCATAGACGATCCATTTTACCTAAGTTAGCTCTAAAATGACCCATTTTACCTAGGTTAGCTTATAAATGCTCCAGTTCATCCAAGTTAGCTCAAAAATGACCCATTTTACCTAGATTAGCTCCTAAATGATCCATTTTACCTACGTTAGCTTTAAAATGACCCATTTCACCTAGGTTAACTCCAAAATGACCCATCTTACCTAGGTTATCTCATAAATGATCCATTTCAACTAATTTAGCTCATAAACGATCCATTTCACCAAGTTAGCTAAAAAACGATCCATTTCACCTAAATTAGCTCTTAAATGATCCATTTCACCTAAGTTAGCTCAAAAAGATCCATTTCAACTAAATTAGCTCATAAATGATCCATTTCACCTAAGTTAGCTCAAAAACGATCCATTTCAACTAAGTTAGCTCATAAATGATCCATTTCACCTAAGTTAGCTAAAAATGATCCATTTCACCTTAATTACCTCAAAAACGATCCATTTGACCTTACTTAGCTCATAAACGACCCATTTCAACTAAGTTAGCTCATAAATGATCCATTTCACCTTAGCTAGCTCATAAACGACCCATTTCAACTTAGTTAGCTCATATATGATCCATTTCACGTAAGTTAGCTCATAAATGACATACTCTTCTTGTTCTAGTCTTCTTCTTGTTCTACTCTTCTTCTTGTTCTACTCTTCTTGTTCTAACTTTCTTATTTTTCATTTTGCAGATTTCATTCACTTGACGAAAGCTTGCATAGATGGAGTGCTCCTTATCCCTTTCTCTGTTTCTTTTGTATCGTTGAACTATGCATGTATCGTTGGATGAAACTATTGTAATATATATGGTTGGATGCCTCTATGTTGAACTTGTTATGTATGATGGAACTATGCATGTAATATATATGGTTGGATGATGAAGTTATGTGTTGGATATCTTATATGTTTGCTCTGTAATGGCCTTTTGAAATATATCTATATATGTCATATATATTTGTGATGAAAATTGTTGGATTTAATAAAAAACAGAGAAAAGAGCCAATATGCAGGCTCTTTGCCGTCTGCCACCGACGGCAACCTGCTCTTTGCCGTCTGCCGCGGACGGCAAAGAAGCCACGTGGCATCCAGCTGTGCTTCCTGGGAGCTGACCCATTTGGTCAGTTTGCCTACAGTGGCAGACGGCAAAGACTTTGCCATTAGTGGTAGACGACAAAGAACTTGCCATGTAGTGACGTGTAGATGACATCATACGGCTGACGGCAAAGACACTAGAAATTTTGCCGTCAGCGGCGGACGGCAAAGGCCTGCCGTTAGCCACTTAACGGACTGACAGCGCAATTATTGCCGTCCGCCCTCTCTGCCGTCCACCGCGCTCTCTTTGCCGTCCGCCGCAGACGGCAAAGACTTTGCCATCGGTAGCAGACGGCAAAGAAACTGTTTACCGAGGCCTACTTTGCCGGAGCCTTTTGCCGTCCGCGCCTTTGGTGCCTCCCTCTCCCTCTCCAACACCTCCTCCTCCTCCATAGAGCTTGGCGAAGCCCTGCCGGAGTACTGCAGCTCCATCACCACCACTCCGTCGTGCTGCTGCTGGAGCCATCTTCCTCAACCTCTCCTCTCCCCTTGCAAATCAAGAAGGAGGAGACGTCATCCGCTCCGTACGTGTGTTGAACGCGGAGGTGCCGTCCGTTCGGCGCTTGGTCATCGGTGATCTAGATCACGTCGTGTACGACTACCTCATCCCCGTTCTTTGAACGCTTCCGCTCGCGATCTACAAAGGTATGTAGATGCATCCGATCACTCGTTGCTAGATGAACTCATAGATGGATCTTGGTGAAACCGTGGGAAATTTTTTGTTTTCTGCAACGTTCCCCTACAGTGGCATCATGAGCTAGGTCTATGCGTAGTTCTTCTTGCGCGAGTAGAACACAATTTGTTGTGGGCGTAGATGTTGTCAACTTTCTTGCCGCTACTAGTCTTATCTTGCTTCAACGGTATTGTGGGATGAAGCAGCCCGGACCAACCTTACACGTACGCTTACGTGAGACCGGTTCCACCGACCAACATGCACTAGTTGCATAAGGTGGCTGGCGGGTGTCTGTCTCTCCTATTTTAGTTGGAGCGGATTCGATGAAAAGGGTCCTTATGAAGGGTAAATAGAAGTTGACAAATCACGTTGTGGCTTTCACGTAGGTAAGAAAATGTTCTTGCTAGAACCCTAATTCAGCCACGTAAAACTTGCAACAACAATTAGAGGACGTCTAACTTGTTTTTGCAGCAAGTGCTTTGTGATATGATATGGCCAAAGTTGTGATGAATGATGAATGATCTATATGTGATGTATGAGATGTTCATGCTATTGTAATAGGAATCACGACTTGCATGTCGATGAGTATGACAACCGGCAGGAGCCATAGGAGTTGTCTTTATTTTTATATGACCTGCGTGTCATTGAGAAACGCCATGTAAATTACTTTACTTTATTGCTAAACGCGTTAGCCATAGTAGTAGAAGTAATAGTTGGCGAGCAACTTCATGGAGACACGATGATGGAGATCATGGTGTCAAGCCGGTGACAAGATGATCATGGAGCCCCAAGATGGAGATCAAAGGAGCTATGTGATATTGGCCATATCATGTCACTATTATTATTTGATTGCATGTGATGTTTATCATGTTTTGCATCTTGTTTACTTAGAGCGACGGTACTAATAAGATGATCCCTCATAATAATTTCAAGAAAGTGTTTCCCCTAACTGTGCACCGTTGTGACAGTTCGTTGTTTCAATGCACCACGTGATGATCGGGTGTTTGATTCCGACGTTCACATACAACGGGTGTAAGACAGATTTACACATGCAAAACACTTAGGTTGACTTAACGAGCCTAGCATGTACAGACATGGCCTCGGAACACAGAAGACCGAAAGGTCGAGCATGAGTCATATAGAAGATACGATCAACATGAAGATGTTCACCGACGTTGACTAGTTCGTCTCACGTGATGATCGGACACGACCTAGTTAACTCGGATCATGTTATAGATGACTAGAGGGATGTCTATCTGAGTGGGAGTTCATTGAATAATTTGATTAGATGAACTTAATTATCATGAACTTAGTCTAAAATATTTACAATATGTCTTGTAGATCAAATGGCCAACTAGTCCTCAACTTCAACGCGTTCCTAGAGAAAACCAAGCTGAAAGACGATGGCAGCAACTACACGGACCGGGTCCGGAACCTGAGGATCATCCTCATAGCTACCAAGAAAGATTATGTCCTACAAGCACCGCTAGGTGAAGCTCCCGTCCCACAGAACCAAGACGTGATGAACGCTTGGCAGACACGTGTTGATGATTACTCCCTCGTTCAGTGCGGCATGCTTTACAGCTTAGAGCCGGGGCTCCAAAAGCGTTTTGAGAGACATGGAGCATATGAGATGTTCGAAGAGCTGAAAATGGTTTTTCAACACTGGTAGAAAAAGGGCCTATAGTCCCGGTTCGTAAGGGCCTTTAGTCCCGGTTCAGGAACCGGGACTAAAGTGTCGGTACTAATACCTCCCACCTTTAGTCCCGGTTCAATCCAGAACCGGGACTAAAGCCCCTCCACGTGGGCAGTGTGCAGAGCCCAGTCAGGAGACTCTTTGGTCCCGGTTGGTGGCACCAACCGGGACCAATAGGCATCCACGCGTCAGCATTTCTGTGGCTAGGGTTTTTGTTTTTTTTTTGAAAGGGGGGGGGGGGTTGGGGGTTTTGGGGGGTTAATTTAGGTGTTTCATATATTGTGTTAGCTAGCTATAATTAATATAGAGAAGTGTCCTCTCTTATGTCCGTGCTTGGTCAACGCTACGTACTATACATACGTATAGAGAGGACTAGACACGCTGGCTAGCTAGTAAAGCAAACGAAGGAAACAGAAGATCGTCATGAACATATATGCATACAGAGAGAAGTGATATCGACCACCTCTCCTTCTCCGAGAGATTGGTCGAACAACAAGTTCTCGTATATCTATCTGACAGTACCGGGTACATATATACAGTAATTATCTATTACAAATATAATCATACGGACTCAGGTTTAACATAGAATTCTCCGTCTTCAGGGATCACGTGGTCAAGAAAGAATGCCGCCAATTCCTCTTGAATTGCTCGCATGCGAGCTGGTGCTAGGAGTTCATCCCGCTTCTGAAACATCTAATTTGAAGAAGGGGGTCAATACATATATATATATATATATATATATATATATATGAATGAATGAAACTCAACACAAATGATGGTAATAAAATAAAATTGTGAATATTGTTATTTACGTACTTCATATTGTTCGTTAGAGTACCCGCCCCGCTCACACGTCGTGTGGCGGATGGACTCGCAGATGTAGTATCCACAGAAATCATTCCCTTGTTCCTGCCACAACCACTTTACAAGAAATAGAGGTCAATCAAACTGATAAGCAAGAATGCTAAATGGTATTGATGAAACTAGCGCTTGAATCACTAGGAGATGCGCGGAACATGCTACTATAGTACTTACTTTCGGGTGTCTAAATTCCAGCTCCTTCGGCAGTCCCGGAACTTTTTTGGTGAATTTTCTCCAAACCCTGCCGGACAAAGAAAACAATTACTTGATATCAGGAAATGAACAAAGTTGCTGATATGGTGGATAATGATCGATTTAACTTACTTCTTGAGGATTTCAGTCATGTCTGCATAGTCCTGGGGATCTTTTCGTCTTGAGTCTAAGACAGTTACTAGTCCCTGCTCAAGCTTAATCTCTAGGAGAATATAGTGGAAACTGCACACGCATGCATAACTCATGAATTACATTACTATAACCTTGACTAATATATAAGGGAAACCGAATACGCACAAGACAGTAACACTCACTTGAAGTTGTAAGGAAAGAGTATTATATCTTAGTTTTGATTTATTACGAACGATTGTAGCATGTTGGCCTCGGTAGCTGCGGCATGAAGTTTAACCTCAGTTGCATCTATGAGATATGTGTTAATGAACCCAATATCACCGACTTGTCTTTTCTTCAATTCGACGATCTTCAATCTGCATAATATAGTGAGGATGATTATAAATACATGCAATGAAAGAGCTAAGCTATATAGAGAAACTTAATGACAGAAGTAGTACTACTTACAGACAGTAGCAGGTGATCGTTGTTTTATCGAGGGCCAATTGATTGAAAAACTGATAGAACTCCTCAAATGGAACAGGCAACAGATCAATTCCAACGAGGTCATGCTCCTTTTTAACTCTCACATACAAAGTACTCCTCCCCCCAGAGTCTCTGCAGATTTTCAAGTACCAATCATGCAATCTTCGCATCATCGTTGATAGAGATCTTTCATCTTTGACGAGAGGCTTCCCGTACTCGTATCTTTGCATCCGCATGTCCATGGGTTCATAATGTACTTCGTCGGGCAGGTAATCTGCAAGATTATTATAACCGGGCACCATCCTCGGGTCATTAGCGACGTTGTGGCTAGGCACCTTGAGCGGGGGGCATGATTGCTTCGCTTGTTTGCCGAGCTGGGCAATTTGTTTCCCAGCTCGTCGTTTTTTCAGCCTTTCATCACTGACAGTAGTTCCCGACCGCTCCGCTTCGGCAAATTCCTTTCCAATAATGCGGTCATAGTTTCCTTTCGGCGGATCAGACTTTGGTGGTTTTGTCAGGGCAGCCAGAGTGCGCTTCACTTTCACCCCATCTACCTTCTCCTCCGGAGGTGGATGTTGCTTTGCTTTCACCCCTTCAAAGAATTTCCTCACTTCTTCTCGCGCGATCTCGGCGTTCTCCTCCTGGGTCCTCTCGTATGGTAACTTCTCTGGAGTCTTTAGAGAAGGACCGAATCTATATGTCCTCCCGCCTCTGGTTGTACTGCTAGACGCCGACCGAGCAGACGAAGCCGTTGTCTTCTTTACTTGCTTAAGAGGCGGAGGAGAAGGACTACGACCCGCCGGAGCAGCTGGAGCGGCAGCAGGTCTCTTCTGCCCTTGCTGACGAGGCGGAGAAGGAGGAGGTTGGCTGCTCGGGCGCGTCGGCGCAGGCGGAGACGGAGGCGGAGTGCCGCCACGCGCCGGAGAAGGAGCCGGCCGAGGGCCCTGATCGTCACTCGCCGGAGGAGGAGGCGGTGGAGGAGGAGGAGTGCCCTGACTCGCCGGAGGAGGAGGAGGAGGCGGAGGCGTCCAGTTCGGAAGGTTGATGAGGTCCTTCCGCCATAGGCATGGAGTCTTCAGAGCAGACCCCAGCCGAGTCTCCCCTTCACCGGTAGGGTGGTCAAGCTGGAGGTCCTCAAATCCCTCCGTTATCTCATCCACCATCACCCTAGCATATCCTTCTGGAATCGGCATGCAGTGAAAAGTTGCGCCGGGTTCAGTAGGATAAATAGAGCCAACAGCCGCCTTGACCTTCAAATTCATCCATTGCGTCATAAGGTGGCAATTTTGAGACTCCGTTATAGCATCCACAGGATAGCTGGCAGGAGCCGTCAAGGCATGCTGCAGCTGAAGCTGCTCGGTGGAAGCCACGCTGCTTCTGCGCTGAGATGGCGGGGTAGCTTCGGGGGAGGCTTCGGCAGTACGTTTGCTGCGATTTGCTTCTCGTTCCTCTATCGCTTGTACCCTTGCGTGCAGCGCCTGCAGTTCGGTCTGCTGCACTTTTTTCCTCCTCTCATGGGATTTGTAACCGCCTGCGTCCGGAAACCCAACATTCCATGGAACGGAGCCTGGCGTGCCTCGTGTCCGTCCAGGGTGCTCAGGATTCCCGAGGGCCATTGTGAGCTCGTCGTGCTCTCTGTCTGGAAAGAACGTCCCTTCCTGCGCTGCGTCGATATAGTGCTTAAGCCTACTGACTGGTATGTCCATTTGTTCGTTCGTCCAAATGCATCCCCCTGTTTCAGGGTCCAAGGTTCCGCCAGCCCCGAAGAACCAAGTCCGGCAACGGTCTGGCCAGTTATATGTCTCTGGTCTGATCCCTTTATGAAGCAGATCATTCTCAACCTTGGACCACTTAGGCCGGGCTACGAGGTAGCCACCTGACCCCGTGCGATGGTGAAGCTTCTTCTTCGCGGCATTCTGCTTGTTTGTCGCCGACATCTTCTTACTCTTTTCCGATGTCTTGTAGGCCACAAATGCAGGCCAGTGATCTCTGATCTTCTCATATCTGCCCTTAAATTCTGGTGTCTCTTTTTTATCAACAAACCTATTGAGCTCTTTCTTCCACCTCCTGAATAGATCTGCCATCCTCTTCAGAGCAAAAGACTTGATTAATTTCTCTTTAATTGGGTTCTCTGGATTATCCTCTAGCGGTAGGGTGAAATTTGACTTCAGCTCAGTCCAAAGATCATTTTTCTGCATATCATTGACATAAGACACCTCAGGGTCTTCTTTAGCCGGCTTAAACCATTGCTGGATGCTTATCGGGATCTTGTCCCTAACCAGAACCCCGCACTGAGCAACAAATGCCCTCTTTGTCCAGAGGGGTTCAATAGGTTGGCCGTCGGGCGCGATTGCTGTGATCTCAAGCTTTTCATCCGAGCTCAACTTTTTCTTCGGGCCTTGTCTCTTTACCGAAGTTGTGCTCGATCCGGAGGGCTAGAAAAAAGAACAAAGACTTAATTAATATGTGTACATACCAAAACAATGAATGCATCAATCAGCTAGTCAGCATAGGCTTAACTAATATATATACCTGGCCGGACTCGGTTCGGTCACCGGAGCCGTCATCACTTTCTCCTTCTTGCACCGGCATTGGGTCACCGGCGCCGTCCTCATGTTCTTCTTCTTGCACCGGCATTAGGTCACCGTAGCCAGCTTGTTCACCCTCTCCTTCCGGACCATCAATGATATCGTTGAGATAGTACGAGACGGCATCACTTCCTTCTGCGATTATCTCCCTCAACAACGCTTCTTTTCTTGCTTCGTCTAGGGCGGTGTCCATAGTTTCTACAAATATTTACAACATGGCAATTATTATTCAAACATGACAGATGGATATATTAGTGCCAAACGTAGAACTAGCTACCTAATCATAGTAAGCTATCGGGAGGGGGTATATATCGACAACGACGACACTACATCTATATATGTCCCTCGATGACCCTCGTTCCCGATAAAAAAAGAGGAAGAAGAAGAAAAAAAGAGGAGAAGAAAGAATAGAGGAGAAGAACTCCTCTATTCTTTCTTCTCCTCTTTTTTCTTCTTCTTCCTCTTCTTTTTTTATCCTCTTCTTCCTCTCATGTTCGAGAGGATCGCCTTGGGGTCGGGAGGTTGCCTAGTGTCAAAGGATTCAACAAAACCATGTCTTCATCATTAGGCGAAAGTAACATGTGCATGATGGTAGGAAGCTCTTCAAAGTTGTTCTGGAACGGAGTCCCAGATAGGATAATTCGCCTTTTGGTACAAAGTTCAGCAAGAGCCTTCCGAATATCGCTATTTGGAAGGCCTTTGCTGAATTCGTACCAAAAGGTGGATTATTCTATCCGGGACTCCATTCTAGAACAACTTTGTAGAACTTCGTACCAACATGCCCTGGTTACTTCCGGCTAATGATGAAGGCATGGATTTCTTCAATACTTTGACACTAGGAAAACAAAAGAGGAGAAGAAGAAAGGAATAGTGGAGAAGAAGAGAAAACTATTCCTTTCTTCTTCTCCTCTTCTTTTTCTTCTGTTTTCTTCTTCTTATTTATTTCTCCTCTTCTTTTCGATAGAGGAAACCCTAAATAGCTAGCAAGTATCGTGGGTGTGAGATACATGTGGCCTTCGGTGTCGGACACTACATCCACGTCCCACAAGTGACGTGGGCGTCGAAACCCGCGCCACTTGTGGGATGTGGATTTAGTGTCCGACACCAACGGTACATGTATCTCACACCGACGATACTTTCTATTTAGGGTTTCTCCTCTACCACTCGGCGGCCCTCTCGACGACCCTCGTTCCCGATGAAATAAAGAGGAAGAAGAAGAAGAAAAAAGAAGAGAAGAAAGAATAGAGGAGAAGACTTCCTCTTCTTCCTCTCCTCTACTTCTCCCTCTTCTTCCCCTTCTTCCTCGCCTCTCTCATGAATGTCCGGCGTTCTCGACCCCCCCCCCCCCACGTGTCGAAGAAAAAAAAGAAGAAAAAAAAGAGGAGAAGAAGAAAGGAATAGTGGAGAAAAGAGAAAATAGAATATATTCTATTTTCTCTTCTTCTCCACTATTCCTTTCTTCTTCTCCTCTTCTTTTTCTTCTTTTTTCTTCTTCTTATTTATTTCTCCTCTTCTTTTCCTCTCCTCTTCTTCTTTCTTTCCTCTTCTTATTTTCTTCTTTCCTATCCTTCTTTTTCTAAAATTGTAACTTTTGCATATATAAAACTTTTCTAAAATTGTAACTTTCTATATAAAACTTTCCTATCGGGAAGGGGAGAAGATAGAAGAAAAAAAAGAAGAAAAAAAGAGAAGAAGAAAGGAATAGAGGAGAAGAAGAAAAATAGAATTTTTTCTATTTTTTCTTCTTGTCCTCTATTCCTTTCTTCTTCTCCTCTTCCTTTTCTTCCTCTCCTCTTCTTCTCCTTTTTCCTCTTCTTTTTTTCTCCTCTTCTTCCCGACCCTCGCCCCCTCGAACACTTGGCGACCCTCGACCCTCTACCCTAGCTAGTTCCCGACCTAGCTTGTCGAAGTTATCTGGTACACACATATACATACATACACATATACACTACACACATGCATACATACACATACATACACATACATACACATACATATACATATCTGCATGCACACACATATACACTGCACACACATACACATACATACACATATATATACACTACACACATGCATACATATATCTCAAAAAAATTAACAGAGGCGGGCGGCGGCGCGGCAAGCGGAGCGCGGCCAGGCGGCGGCGTCGAGGCAGAACACGACGGGCGGCGGCGGCGAACCAGCGGCGGCGCGGCAAGCGGAGCACGTACGGGTAGAGCACGGCGGGTAGAGCACGGCGGGCAGCGGCGTCGGGGCGCGGCAAGAGCACGGCGGGCAACGGCGTCGGGGCGCGGCTGGCGGTGGTGGCCGGGCGCGGCGGGGGGAGAGGAAGAGAGGAGGGGAACGGCACGGCGGCTCACAGTGGGAGCGGGCCGGGAAGGCGTCGGGGTAGGGCTCGACGGCGGCGGCGAGGACGGCGAAGTGGAGCAGCCTGACGGCGTCGGGGCAGGGCTCGGCGGTGGCGGAGGCGACGATGAGGGGCAGGGCTCGGCGACGGCGACGGCGACGAGGAGGACGAGCAGCCTGGCGGCGTCGGCGATGGGGAATGGAGCAGTTGGCGAAAATTTCGCAAGGGTTGGCTTATATAGCCAGAGAAATGGTCCCGGTTCATGCAACCAACCGGGACTAATGCCCCTCTTTGGTCCCGGTTGGTGCCACGAACCGGGACCAAAGGCCAATTTTCGGCAGCCCAAAGGGCGGGAAGCGGCGGCCTTTGGTCCCGGTTGGTGGCACCAACCGGGACTAAAGGGTGGCATTGGTCACGGTTGGTGCCACCAACCGTGACCAATACCCCCTTTAGTCCCGGTTGGTGCCACCAACCGGGACCAATGCCCTTGTGCGCCCCGGGTCCAAAAGTTTAGTCCCACATCGCTAGTTGAGAGCGCCCGAGACCAGTTTATAAGGTCTGCTGCCTCCTCCCTCCTGAACTCCTCCAAACTGAAGGCCTATGGGCCTAATTTGACGCTGCTTTGCCTGTGGGCCTATTGGGCCTTCTGCGGGCCTGAATCCTGGCCCATGTAGGGTTTCTAGTCGTATTCAGGCCGTGGAGGTCCAGTAGGTGGCATTTTTTTGTTTTTTCTTTTTTATTTCTACATTTTTTTGGTTTTTTATTTTTTGCTTTTAGGTCACAAAAATTATAAACTTTCTATTAGTGCCATTAGTTTTAAATTTTAAATAGTTTAAATTTGAATTTTTAAAAATTTGTGTGAATCACTAGTTTATGAATAACTTTACTACAAAATTAGAATTTTTTTCTATTTATTTTTTATTTCTACTTAAAACTAAATACTTACAGTTTTTTAGTGATTTCTTTTTGCTTTTAGGTCACAAAAATTATAAACTTTCTGTTAGTGCCATTAGTTTTAAATTTTAAATAGTTTAAATTTGAATTTTTAAAAATTTGAAGAATATTATAGTTTTATTTTAGTTTAATTACTTACAGTTTTTTAGTGATACTTATAGTTTTATTTTACTTATAATTTAATTTTTTTATTTGTACTAAATACTTATAGTTTTAAAATGCACCATATTTTTTTTACTATGAAGTTAGATCATCTGTTACAAAGGGATTTCATTTTCTTGAACTTATTTGAACTCCATATTTTTTCTGTGTTCAAAATGCACCATTCAAAGACACATCATCAATTTTCAACCCTTTCTGACTTCATTTGTTATTTTTCATGCATTTATTGATTTTTTTGAGCTATAAGACCCTGAAATTGAAAAGCATTTCAAATGAACTCCGAAAAGGTTGAAAGTTGGCATGGTATCATCATTTCACCCACATAGCATGTGCAACAAAGTTGAGATGGTTACGGCAAAAACTGGATGCACTTCGTGTACAAAACGGACAATCTCTTTCGAAGTATCAGGGTTTCGGACGAAAGATCATCTGTTACAAAGGGATTTCATTTTCTTGAACTTATTTGAACTCCATATTTTTTCTGTGTTCAAAATGCACCATTCAAAGACACATCATCAATTTTCAACCCTTTCTGACTTCATTTGTTATTTTTCATGCATTTATTGATTTTTTTGAGCTATAAGACCCTGAAATTGAAAAGCATTTCAAATGAACTCCGAAAAGGTTGAAAGTTGGCATGGTATCATCATTTCACCCACATAGCATGTGCAACAAAGTTGAGATGGTTACGGCAAAAACTGGATGCACTTCGTGTACAAAACGGACAATCTCTTTCGAAGTATCAGGGTTTCGGACGAAAGATCATCTGTTACAAAGGGATTTCATTTTCTTGAACTTATTTGAACTTCATATTTTTTCTGTGTTCAAAATGCACCATTCAAAGACACATCATCAATTTTCAACCCTTTCTGACTTCATTTGTTATTTTTCATGGATTTATTGATTTTTTTTGAGCTACAAGACCCTGAAATTAAAAAGCATTTCAAATGGACTCCGAAAAGGTTGAAAGTTGGCATGGTATTATCATTTCACCCACATAGCATGTGCAACAAAGTTGAGATGGTTACGGCAAAAACTGGATGCACTTCGTGTACAAAACGGACAATCTCTTTCGAAGTATCAGGGTTTCGGACGAAAGATCATTTGTTACAAAGGGATTTCATTTTCTTGAACTTATTTGAACTCCATATTTTTTCTGTATTCAAAATGCACCATTCAAAGACACATCATCAATTTTCAACCCTTTCTGACTTCATTTGTTATTTTTCATGGATTTATTGATTTTTTTGAGCTATAAGACCCTGAAATTGAAAAGCATTTCAAATGAACTCCGAAAAGGTTGAAAGTTGGCATGGTATCATCATTTCACCCACATAGCATGTGCAACAAAGTTGAGATGGTTACGGAAAAAACTAGATGCACTTCGTGTACAAAACGAACAATCTCTTTCGAAGTATCAGAGTTTCGGACGAAAGATCATCTGTTACAAAGTTGGCATGGTATCATCATAATAGTTGCGGGAGAAAGTCTTCACTTTTTCTTCGCTTGTGTCATTTGCTTATTGCGCCATAACCATGGATAATCTTCATTGTTTATCAGGATGCTTGGGTCAGCCTTGACATTGAAGGGAGGAATTTCATGAAACTTTTCATAATCTTCAGACATGTCTGTCTTGCCGTCCACTCCCAGGATGTCCCTTTTTCCTGAAAGAACTATGTGGCACTTTGGCTCATCGTATGATGTATTCGCTTCCTTATCTTTTCTTTTTCTCGGTTTGGTAGACATGTCCTTCACATAGATAACCTGTGCCACATCATTGGCTAGGACGAACGGTTCGTCAGTGTACCCAAGATTTTTCAGATCCACTGTTGTCATTCCGTACTGTAGGTCTACCTGTACGCCGCCGCCAAACAGAATGACCCATTTGCACTTAAACAAAGGGACCTTAAAATCAGGTCCGTAGTCAAGTTCCCATATGTCCACTATGTAACCATAATATGTGTCCTTTCCGCTCTCGGTTGCTGCATCAAAGCGGACACCGCTGTTTTGGTTGGTGCTCTTTTGATCTTGGGCGATCGTGTAAAATGTATTCCCATTTATCTCGTATCCTTTGTAAGTCAATACAGTCAAAGATGGTCCCCTGGACAACAAGTACAACTCATCACAAACAGTGTTGTCACCTCTGAGACGTGTTTCCAACCAACTGCTGAAAGTCCTGATGTGTTCACATGTAATCCAGTCGTCGCATTGCTCCGGGTGTTTGGAGCGCAGACTGTTCTTGTGTTCATCGACATACGGGGTCACCAAGGTAGAGTTCTGTAGAACTGTGTAGTGTGCTTGAGACCAAGAATATCCGTCCCTGCATATTATTGAGTCTCTTCCAAGAGTGCCTTTTCCAGTCAGTCTCCCCTCATACCGCGATTTAGGGAGACCTATCTTGTTAAGGCCAGGAATGAAGTCAACACAAAACCCGATAACATCCTCTGTTTGATGGCCCATGGAGATGCTTCCTTCTGGCCTAGCGCGGTTACGGACATATTTCTTTAGGACTCCCATGAACCTCTCAAAGGGGAACATATTGTGTAGAAATACGGCCCCCAGGATGACAATCTCGTCGACTAGATGAACTAGGACGTGCGTCATGATATTGAAGAAGGATGGTGGGAACACCAGCTCGAAACTGACAAGACATTGCGCCACATCACTCCTTAGCCTTGGTACCATTTCTGGATCGATCACCTTCTGAGAGATTGCATTGAGGAATGCACATAGCTTCACAATGGCTAATCGGACGTTTTCCGGTAAAAGCCCCCTCAATGCAACAGGAAGCAGTTGCGTCATAATCACGTGGCAGTCATGAGACTTTAGGTTCTGAAACTTTTTCTCTGGCATATTTATTATTCCCTTTATATTCGATGAGAAGCCAGTCGTGACCTTCATACTAAGCAGGCATTCAAAGAAGATTTCTTTCTCTTCTTTCGTAAGAGCGTAGCTGGCAGGACCTTTATACTGCTTCGGAGGCATGTCGTCTTTTTCGTGCAAACGTTGCAGGTCCTCCCGTGCCTCCGGCGTATCTTTTGTCTTCCCATACACGCCCAAGAAGCCTAGCAGGTTCACGCAAAGGTTCTTCGTCACGTGCATCACGTCGATTGAGGAGCGGACCTCTAGGTCTTTCCAGTAGGGTAGGTCCCAAAATATAGATTTCTTCTTCCACATGGGTGCGTGTCCCTCAGCGTCATTCGGAACAGCTAGTCCACCGGGACCCTTTCCAAAGATGACGTAGGGTAAATCATTGACCATAGCAAGCACGTGATCACCGGTGCGCATGGCAGGCTTCTTCCGGTGATCTGCCTCGCCTTTGAAATGCTTGCCTTTCTTTCGACATTGATGGTTGGTCGGAAGAAATCGACGATGGCCCAGGTACACATTCTTCCTGCATTTGTCCAGGTATATACTTTCAGTGTCATCTAAACAGTGCGTGCATGCGTGGTATCCTTTGTTTGTCTGTCCTGAAAGGTTACTGAGAGCGGGCCAATCGTTGATGGTCACGAACAGCAACGCCTTAAGGTTAAATTCCTCCTGTCTGTGCTCATCCCACGTACGTACACCGTCTCCATTCCACAGCTGTAAAAGTTCTTCAACTAATGGCCTTAGGTACACATCAATTTCGTTGCCGGGTTGCTTAGGGCCTTGGATGAGAACTGGCATCATAATGAACTTCCGCTTCATGCACATCCAAGGAGGAAGGTTATACATACATAGAGTCACGGGCCAGGTGCTGTGATTACTGCTCTGCTCCCTGAAAGGATTAATGCCATCCGCGCTTAAAGCAAACCATACATTCCTTGGGTCCTTTGCAAACTCATCCCAGTACTTTCTCTCGATTTTTCTCCACTGCGACCCGTCAGCGGGTGCTCTCAACTTCCCATCTTTCTTTCGGTTCTCACTGTGCCATCGCATCAACTTGGCATGCTCTTCGTTTCTGAACAGACGTTTCAACCGTGGTATTATAGGAGCATACCACATCACCTTTGCAGGGACCCTCTTCCTGAGGGGCTCGCCGTCAACATCACCGGGGTCATCTCGTCTGATCTTATACCGCAGCGCACCGCATACCGGGCATGCGTTCAGATCCTTGTATGCACCGCGGTAGAGGATGCAGTCATTAGGGCATGCATGTATCTTCTCCACCTCCAATCCTAGAGGGCATACGACCTTCTTTGCTGCGTATGTACTGTCGGGCAATTCGTTATCCTTTGGAAGCTTCTTCTTCAATATTTTCAGTACCTTCTCAAATCCTTTGTCAGCCACAGCATTCTCTGCCTTCCACTGCAGCAATTCCAGTACGGTACCGAGCTTTGTGTTGCCATCTTCGCAATTGGGGTATAACCCTTTTTTGTGATCCTCTAACATGCGATCGAACTTCAGCTTCTCCTTTTGACTAATGCATTGCGTCCTTGCATCGACAATGACCCGGCGGAGATCATCATCATCGGGCACATCGTCTGGTTCCTCTTGATCTTCAGCAGCTTCACCCGTGGCAGCATCATTGGGCACATCGTCTGGTTCCTCTTGATCTTCACCAGCTCCCCCCGTTGCAGCATCACCGTATTCTGGGGGCACATAGTTGTCATCGTACTCTTCTTCTTCGCCGTCTTCCATCATAACCCCTATTTCTCCGTGCCTCGTCCAAACATTATAGTGTGGCATGAAACCCTTGTAAAGCAGGTGGGAGTGAAGGATTTTCCGGTTAGAGTAAGACCTCATATTCCCACATTCAGTGCATGGACAACACATAAAACCATTCTGCTTGTTTGCCTCAGCCGCATCGAGAAACTCATGCACGCCCTTAATGTACTCGCGGGTGTGTCTGTCACCGTACATCCATTGCCGGTTCATCTGCGTGCATTATATATAATTAAGTGTCCAAATTAATAGAAGTTCATCATCACATTAAAACCAAAGTACATACATAGTTCTCATCTAACAACATATAGCTCTCCAGAGCATCTAATTAATTAAACCATACATTGAAACTATGTAAAACATTTCAATGCGAAAACAAATGCGATCATAATCGCAACCAAGGTAACAATTGATCCAACGGCATAATTGAAGGAAATATGCCCTAGAGGCAATAATAAAGTTATTATTTATTTCCTTACATCATGATAAATGTTTATTATTCATGCTAGAATTGTATTAACCGGAAACATAATACATGTGTGAATACATAGACCAACAGAGTGTCACTAGTATGCCTCTACTTGACTAGCTCGTTAATCAAAGATGGTTATGTTTCCTAACCATGAACAAGGAGTTGTTATTTGATTAACGAGGTCACATCATTAGTAGAATGATCTAATTGACATGACCCATTCCATTAGCTTAGCACCCGATCGTTTAGTATGTTGCTATTGCTTTCTTCATGACTTATACATGTTCCTATAACTATGAGATTATGCAACTCCCGTTTACCGGAGGAACACTTTGGGTACTACCAAACGTCACAACGTAACTGGGTGATTATAAAGGAGTACTACAGGTGTCTCCAATGGTAGATGTTGGGTTGGCATATTTCGAGATTAGGGTTTGTCACTCCGATTGTCAGAGAGGTATCTCTGGGCCCTCTCGGTAATGCACATCACATAAGCCTTGCAAGCACTGCAACTAATAAGTTAGTTGTGAGATGATGTATTACGGAACGAGTAAAGAGACTTGCCGGTAACGAGATTGAACTAGGTATTGGATACCGACGATCGAATCTCGGGCAAGTAACATACCGATGACAAAGGGAACAACGTATGTTGTTATGCGGTCTGACCGATAAAGATCTTCGTAGAATATGTAGGAGCCAATATGGGCATCCAGGTCCCGCTATTGGTTATTGACCGGAGACGTGTCTCGGTCATGTCTACATTGTTCTCGAACCGTAGGGTCCGCACGCTTAACGTTACGATGACAGTTATTATGAGTTTATGCATTTTGATGTACCGAAGGTTGTTCTGAGTCCCGGATGAGATCACGGACATGACGAGGAGTCTCGAAATGGTCGAGACGTAAAGATTGATATATTGGAAGCCTATGTTTGGGCACCGGAAGTGTTCCGGGTGAAATCGGGATTTTACCGGATTACCGGGAGGGTTACCGGAACCCCCCGGGAGGCAAATGGGCCTATTGGGCCTTAGTGGAAAAGAGAGAAGGGGCAGCCCACAAGCTAGCCGGCCGAACCCCCCTTCCCTAGTCCTATTAGGACTAGGAGAAGGGGCCGGCCCCCCCTCTCTTCTCTTTCTCCCGAAGAGTCCTACTAGGAATAGGATTTGGGGGAAGGAGTCCTACTCCCGGTAGGAGTGGGACTCCTCCCTGCGCCTCCCTCCTAGCCGGCCGACCCCCTTGCCCCTGGCCTTTATATACGGGGGCAGGGGGCACCCCATAGACACACAACTTGATCCTTGAGATCGTTCCTTAGCCGTGTGCGGTGCCCCCTGCCACCAAATTCCACCTCGATCGTACCGTTGTAGTGCTTAGGCGAAGCCCTGCGTCGGTAGTACATCAAGATCGTCATCATGCCGTCGTGCTGACGGAACTCTTCCTCGACGCTTTGCTGGATCGGAGCCCGAGGAACGTCATCGAGCTGAACGTGTGCTAAGAACTCAGAGGTGCCGGAGTAACGGTGCTTGGATCGGTCGGATCGGGAAGAAGACGTACGACTACTTCCTCTACGTTGTGTGATCGCTTCCGCAGTCGGTCTGCGTTGGTACGTAGACAACACTCTCCCCTCTCGTTGCTGTGCATCACCATGATCTTGCGTGTGCGTAGGAAATTTTTTGAAATTACTGCGTTCCCCAACAGTGGCATCCGAGCCTAGGTTTTATGGTTTGATGTTATATGCACGAGTAGAACACAAGTGAGTTGTGGGCGATACAAGTCATACTGCCTACCAGCATGTCATACTTTGGTTCGGCGGTATTGTTGGTTGAGACGATCCGGACCAACCTTACGCGTACTCTTATGCGAGACCGGTTCCCTCGACGTGCTTTGCACATAGATGGCTTGCGGAAGACTGTCTCTCCAACTTTAGTTGAACCAAGTGTGACTACGCCCGGTCCTTGAGAAGGTTAAAACGGAGTCTATTTGACGAACTATCGTTGTGGTTTTGATGCGTAGCTGAGATTAGTTCTTACTTAAGCCCGTAGCAGCCACGTAAAACTTGCAACAACAAAGTAGAGGACATCTAACTTGTTTTTGCAGGGTATGTTGTGATGTGATATGGTCAAGGCATGATGCTGATTTTATTGTATGAGATGATCATGTTTTGTAACTAAGTTATCGGCAACTGGCAGGAGCCATATGGTTGTCGCTTTATTGTATGCAATGCAATCGCGATGTAATGCTTTACTAGATTACTAAACGGTAGTAATAGTCGTGGAAGCATAAGATTGGCGAGACGACAACGATGCTACGATGGAGATCAAGGTGTCGCGCCGGTGACGATGGTGATCATGACGGTGCTTCGGAGATGGAGATCACAAGCACAAGATGATGATGGCCATATCATATCACTTATATTGATTGCATGTGATGTTTATCCTTTTATGCATCTTATCTTGCTTTGATTGACGGTAGCATTATAAGATGATCTCTCACTAAATTATCAAGAAGTGTTCTCCCTGAGTATGCACCGTTGCCAAAGTTCGTCGTGCCCAGACACCACGTGATGATCGGGTGTGATAAGCTCTACATCCATCTACAACGGGTGCAAGCCAGTTTTGCACACGCAGAATACTCAGGTTATACTTGACGAGCCTAGCATATGCAGATATGGCCTCGGAACACAGAGACCGAAAGGTCGAGCGTGAATCATAAAGTAGATATGATCAACATGACGATGTTCACCATTGAAAACTACTCCATCTCACGTGATGATCGGTTATGGTTTAGTTGATTTGGATCACGTGATCACTTAGAGGGTTAGAGGGATGTCTATCTAAGTGGGAGTTCCTAAGTAATTTGATTAACTGAACTTAAAATTATCATGAACTTAGTACCTGATAGTATCTTGCTTGTTTATGTTGCTTGTAGATAGATGGCTCGTGCTATTGTTCCGTTGAATTTTAATGCGTTCCTTGAGAAAGCAAAGTTGAAAGATGATGGTAGCAATTACACGGACTGGGTCCGTAACCTGAGGATTATCCTCATTGCTGCACAGAAGAATTACATCCTGGAAGCACCGCTGGGTGACAGGCCTGCTGCTGGAGCAACGCCAGATGTTATGAACGTCTGGCAGAGCAAAGCTGATGACTACTCGATAGTTCAGTGTGCCATGCTTTACGGCTTAGAATCGAGACTTCAACGACGTTTTGAACGTCATGGAGCATATGAGATGTTCCAGGAGTTGAAGTTAATATTTCAAGCAAATGCCCGAATTGAGAGATATGAAGTCTCCAATAAGTTCTATAGCTGTAAGATGGAGGAGAACAGTTCTGTCAGTGAGCATATACTCAAAATGTCTGGGTATAATAATCACTTGATTCAGATGGGAGTTAATCTTCCAGATGATTGTGTCATTGACAGAATTCTCCAATCACTACCACCAAGCTACAAGAGCTTCGTGATGAACTATAATATGCAAGGGATGAACAAGACTATTCCCGAGCTCTTCGCAATGCTGAAAGCTGCGGAGGTAGAAATCAAGAAGGAGCATCAAGTGTTGATGGTTAACAAAACCACTAGTTTCAAGAAAAAGGGCAAAGGGAAGAAGAAGGGAAACTTCAAGAAGAACAGCAAGCAAGTTGCTGCTCAGGAGAAGAAACCCAAGTCTGGACCTAAGCCTGAAACTGAGTGCTTCTACTGCAAGCAGACTGGTCACTGGAAGCGGAACTGCCCCAAGTATTTGGCGGATAAGAAGGATGGCAAAGTGAGCAAAGGTATATGTGATATACATGTTATTGATGTGTACCTTACTAGAGCTCACAGTAGCACCTGGGTATTTGATACTGGTTCTGTTGCTAATATTTGCAACTCGAAACAGGGACTACGGAATAAGCGGACACTAGCAAAGGACGAGGTGACGATGCGCGTGGGAAACGGTTCCAAAGTCGATGTGATCGCGGTCGGCACGCTACCTCTACATCTACCTTCGGGATTAATATTAGACCTAGATAATTGTTATTTGGTGCCAGCGTTGAGCATGAACATTATATCTGGATCTTGTTTAATGCGAGACGGTTATTCATTTAAATCAGAGAATAATGGTTGTTCTATTTATATGAATAATATCTTTTATGGTCATGCACCTTTGAAGAGTGGTCTATTCTTGTTGAATCTCGAAGATAGTGATACACATATTCATAATGTAGAAGCCAAAAGATGCAAAGTTAATAATGATAGTGCAACTTATTTGTGGCACTGCCGTTTAGGTCATATCGGTGTAAAGCGCATGAAGAAACTCCATACTGATGGGCTTTTGGAATCACTTGATTATGAATCACTTGGTACTTGCGAACCGTGCCTCATAGGCAAGATGACTAAAACACCGTTCTCCGGTACTATGGAGAGAGCAACAGATTTGTTGGAAATCATACATACCGATGTATGTGGTCCGATGAATATTGAGGCTCGTGGCGGATATCGTTATTTTCTCACCTTCACAGATGATTTAAGCAGATATGGGTATATCTACTTAATGAAACATAAATCTGAAACATTTGAAAGGTTCAAAGAATTTCAGAGTGAAGTTGAAAATCATCGTAACAAGAAAATAAAGTTTCTACGATCTGATCGTGGAGGAGAATATTTGAGTTACGAGTTTGGTATACATTTGAAAAATTGTGGAATAGTTTCGCAACTCACGCCACCCGGAACACCACAGCGTAATGGTGTGTCCGAACGTCGTAATCGTACTTTACTAGATATGGTGCGATCTATGATGTCTCTTACTGATTTACCGCTATCGTTTTGGGGTTATGCTTTAGAGACGGCCGCATTCACGTTAAATAGGGCACCATCAAAATCCGTTGAGACGACGCCTTATGAACTATGGTTTGGCCAGAAACCAAAGTTGTCGTTTCTTAAAGTTTGGGGCTGCGATGCTTATGTGAAAAAGCTTCAACCTGATAAGCTCGAACCCAAAGCGGAGAAATGTGTCTTCATAGGATACCCAAAGGAAACTGTTGGGTATACCTTCTATCACAGATCCGAAGGCAAGACATTCATTGCTAAGAATGGATCATTTCTAGAGAAGGAGTTTCTCTCGAAAGAAGTGAGTGGGAGGAAAGTAGAACTTGACGGGGTAACTGTACCTGCTCCCTTATTGGAAAATAGTACATCACATAAAACTGTTTCTGCGACACCTATGCCAATCAGTGAGGAAGCTAATGATGATGATCATGAAGCTTCAGAACAAGATACTACTGAACCACGTAGATCAACCAGAGTGAGATCCGCACCAGAGTGGTACGGTAATCCAGTTCTGGAAGTCATGATGCTAGATCATGATGAACCTACGAACTATGAAGAAGCGATGGTGAGCCCAGATTCCGCAAAGTGGCTTGAGGCCATGAAATCTGAGATGGGATCCATGTATGAGAACAAAGTATGGACTTTGGTTGACTTGCCCGATGATCGGCAAGCAATTGAGAATAAATGGATCTTCAAGAAAAAGACTGACGCTGACGGTAATATTACTGTCTATAAAGCTCGACTTGTCGTGAAAGGTTTTCGGCAAGTTCAAGGGGTTGACTACGATGAGACTTTCTCACCCGTAGCGATGCTTAAGTCCGTCAGAATTATGTTAGCAATTGCCGCGTTATATGATTATGAAATATGGCAGATGGATGTCAAAACTGCATTCCTGAATGGATTTCTGGAAGAAGAGTTGTATATGGTACAACCAGAAGGTTTTGTCGATCCAAAAGGAGCTAACAAAGTATGCAAACTCCAGCGATCCATTTATGGACTGGTGCAAGCATCTCGGAGTTGGAATAAACGCTTTGATAGTGTGATCAAAGCATTTGGCTTTATACAGACTTTTGGAGAGGCCTGTATTTACAAGAAAGTGAGTGGGAGCTCTGTAGCATTTCTGATATTATATGTGGATGACATATTGCTAATTGGAAATGATATAGAATTTCTGGATAGCATAAAGGGATACTTGAATAAAAGTTTTTCGATGAAAGACCTCGGGGAAGCTGCATACATATTAGGCATAAAGATCTATAGAGATAGATCAAAACGCTTAATTGGACTTTCACAATGCACATACCTTGACAAAATTTTGAAGAAGTTCAAGATGGATCAAGCAAAGAAAGGGTTCTTGCCTGTGCTACAAGGTGTGAAGTTGAGTAAGACTCAATGCCCGACCACTGCAGAAGATAGAGAGAAAATGAAAGATGTTCCCTATGCTTCAGCCATAGGCTCTATCATGTATGCAATGCTGTGTACCAGACCTGATGTGTGCCTTGCTATAAGTTTAGCAGGGAGGTACCAAAGTAATCCAGGAATGGATCACTGGACAGCGGTCAAGAACATCCTAAAATACCTGAAAAGGACTAAGGATATGTTTCTCGTATATGGAGGTGACAAAGAGCTCACCGTAAGAGGTTACGTTGATGCAAGCTTTGACACCGATCCGGACGATTCTAAATCGCAAACCGGATACGTGTTTACTTTAAACGGTGGAGCTGTCAGTTGGTGCAGTTCTAAACAAAGCGTCGTAGCGGGATCTACATGTGAAGCGGAGTACATTGCTGCTTCGAAAGCAGCGAACGAAGGAGTCTGGATGAAGGAGTTCATATCCGATCTAGGTGTCATACCTAGTGCATCGGGTCCAATGAAAATCTTCTGTGACAATACTGGTGCAATTGCCTTGGCAAAGGAATCCAGATTTCACAAAAGAACCAAACACATCAAGAGACGCTTCAACTCCATCCGGGATTTAGTCCAGGTGGGAGACATAGAGATTTGCAAGATACATACGGATCTGAATGTTGCAGACCCGTTGACTAAGCCTCTTCCACGAGCAAAACATGATCAGCACCAAGGCTCCATGGGTGTTAGAATCATTACAGTGTAATCTAGATTATTGACTCTAGTGCAAGTGGGAGACTGAAGGAAATATGCCCTAGAGGCAATAATAAAGTTATTATTTATTTCCTTACATCATGATAAATGTTTATTATTCATGCTAGAATTGTATTAACCGGAAACATAATACATGTGTGAATACATAGACCAACAGAGTGTCACTAGTATGCCTCTACTTGACTAGCTCGTTAATCAAAGATGGTTATGTTTCCTAACCATGAACAAGGAGTTGTTATTTGATTAACGAGGTCACATCATTAGTAGAATGATCTGATTGACATGACCCATTCCATTAGCTTAGCACCCGATCGTTTAGTATGTTGCTATTGCTTTCTTCATGACTTATACATGTTCCTATAACTATGAGATTATGCAACTCCCGTTTACCGGAGGAACACTTTGGGTACTACCAAACGTCACAACGTAACTGGGTGATTATAAAGGAGTACTACAGGTGTCTCCAATGGTAGATGTTGGGTTGGCATATTTCGAGATTAGGGTTTGTCACTCCGATTGTCAGAGAGGTATCTCTGGGCCCTCTCGGTAATGCACATCACATAAGCCTTGCAAGCACTGCAACTAATAAGTTAGTTGTGAGATGATGTATTACGGAACGAGTAAAGAGACTTGCCGGTAACGAGATTGAACTAGGTATTGGATACCGACGATCGAATCTCGGGCAAGTAACATACCGATGACAAAGGGAACAACGTATGTTGTTATGCGGTCTGACCGATAAAAATCTTCGTAGAATATGTAGGAGCCAATATGGGCATCCAGGTCCCGCTATTGGTTATTGACCGGAGACGTGTCTCGGTCATGTCTACATTGTTCTCGAACCGTAGGGTCCGCACGCTTAACGTTACGATGACAGTTATTATGAGTTTATGCATTTTGATGTACCGAAGGTTGTTCGGAGTCCCGGATGAGATCACGGACATGACGAGGAGTCTCGAAATGGTCGAGACGTAAAGATTGATATATTGGAAGCCTATGTTTGGGCACCGGAAGTGTTCCGGGTGAAATCGGGATTTTACCGGATTACCGGGAGGGTTACCGGAACCCCCCGGGAGGCAAATGGGCCTATTGGGCCTTAGTGGAAAAGAGAGAAGGGGCAGCCCACAAGCTAGCCGGCCGAACCCCCCTTCCCTAGTCCTATTAGGACTAGGAGAAGGGGCCGGCCCCCCCTCTCTTCTCTTTCTCCCGAAGAGTCCTACTAGGAATAGGATTTGGGGGAAGGAGTCCTACTCCCGGTAGGAGTGGGACTCCTCCCTGCGCCTCCCTCCTAGCCGGCCGACCCCCTTGCCCCTGGCCTTTATATACGGGGGCAGGGGGCACCCCATAGACACACAACTTGATCCTTGAGATCGTTCCTTAGCCGTGTGCGGTGCCCCCTGCCACCAAATTCCACCTCGATCGTACCGTTGTAGTGCTTAGGCGAAGCCCTGCGTCGGTAGTACATCAAGATCGTCATCACGCCGTCGTGCTGACGGAACTCTTCCTCGACGCTTTGCTGGATCGGAGCCCGAGGAACGTCATCGAGCTGAACGTGTGCTAAGAACTCGGAGGTGCCGGAGTAACGGTGCTTGGATCGGTCGGATCGGGAAGAAGACGTACGACTACTTCCTCTACGTTGTGTGATCGCTTCCGCAGTCGGTCTGCGTTGGTACGTAGACAACACTCTCCCCTCTCGTTGCTGTGCATCACCATGATCTTGCGTGTGCGTAGGAAATTTTTTGAAATTACTGCGTTCCCCAACAATAATGATACCAAGCCTCGGTATGAATGGCATATTTTCTAATCTTTCTAATCTTCAAGCGCATTGCATCCATCTTGATCTTGTGATCATCGACGACATCCGCAACATGCAACTCCAATATCATCTTCTCCTCCTCAATTTTTTTTATTTTTTCCTTCAACAAATTGTTTTCTTCTTCAACTAAATTTAACCTCTCGACAAGGTCGGTTGGCATTTCCGATTCACATACATCCTAGATAAATAAAATCTATGTCACGTTGGTCGGCATAATTTTCATAAACAATAAATGAACCAATAGTTATAAAGATAATATACATACCAAATCCGAATCATAGACAGGACGAGGGCCGGCGGGGGCGGATACCAAAACCATCGCACTATATAAGATGCAATAATAAATGTAAGAAAATGATACAAGTATCTATCTAAACATACAAGTAAGAATATTTTTCCTTTCAGAAAGAAGATAAGAATAAGAGGCTCACCACGGTGGTGTCGGTGATGAGATCCGCGCGGGTGATCGACGGCGGTGAAGACGGGGACGGGGCGTGACGGACCGCTAAATCTAGACAAATCTCGAGGAAAATGGAGCTTGGAGGTCGAGCTTCGAGAGGAGAAAGCTTAAGTAGTGTGGCTCGGGCATTCCATCGAACACCTCATGTGCATAGGAGGTGAGCTAGAGCACCACAAAGGCCTCTCCCCCTCGGCCAGAAAAAACAGAGCACTGTGCTCTGCTCTTGCGCGAGGGGGTATATATAGGCAATTCATTGGTCCCGGTTCGTGGCATGAACCGGGACTAAAGGGGAGCCTTTGGTCCCGGTTCATGCCACCAACCGGGACCAATGGTGGTGGGCCAGGAGGGAGGCCCTTTGGTCCCGGTTCGTCCCACCAACCGGGACCAAAAGGTCCAGACGAACCGGGACCAATGGCCCACGTGGCCCGGCCGGCCCCCTGGGCTCACGAACCGGGACCAATGCCCACATTGGTCCCGGTTCAAGACTGAACCGGGACTAATGGGCTGAGGTGGCCTGGACCATAGCCCCTTTTTCTACTAGTGCAAGCTCATGCCCGGATCAAGAGATATGAAGTCTACGACAAATTCTTCAGCTGTAAGATGGAGGAAAATAGTTCTGTCAGCGAGCACATACTCACTATGTCTAGGTTACATAACCGCTTGACTCAGCTGAGAGTTAATCTCCCGGATGACGCGGTCATTGACAGAATCCTCCAGTTGCTTCCACCAAGCTACAAGAGCTTTGTGATGAACTTCAATATGCAGGGAATGGAAAAGACCATTCCTGAGGTATTTGCAATGCTGAAATCAGCAGAGGTAGAAGTCAAGAAGGAACATCAAGTGTTGATGGTCAATAAAACCACTAAGTTCAAGAAGGGCAAGGGTAAAAAGAACTTCAAGAAGGACGGCAAGGGAGTTGCCGTGCCTGGCAAGCAAGCTGCCGGGAAGAAGCCAAAGAATGGACCCAAGCCCGAGACTGAGTGCTTTTATTGCAAGGGAAGTGGTCACTGGAAGCGGAACTGCCCCAAATACTTAGCGGACAAGAAGGCCGGCTAAACGAAAGGTATATGTGATATACATGTGATTGATGTGTACCTTACCAGTGTTCGTAGTAGCTCCTGGGTATTTGATACCGGTGCGGTTGCTCACATTTGTAACTCAAAGCAGGGGCTGCGGAATAAGCGGAGACTGGCGAAGGACGAGGTGACGATGCGCGTCGGGAATGGTTCCAAGGTCAATGTGATCGCCGTCGGCATGCTACCTCTACATTTACCTTCGAGATTAGTTTTAAACATCAATAATTGTTATTTAGTGCCAGCTTTGAGCATGAACATTGTATCGGGATCTCGTTTAATTCGAGATGGCTACTCATTTAAATCCGAGAATAATGGTTGTTCTATTTATATGAGAGATATGTTTTATGGTCATGCTCCCATGGTGAATGGTTTATTCTTAATGAATCTCGAGCGTAATGCTACACATGTTCATAGTGTGAATACCAAAAGATGTAAGGTTGATAATGATAGTCCCACATATTTGTGGCACTACCGCCTTGGTCACATAGGTGTCAAACGCATGAAGAAGCTCCATGCAGATGGACTTTTAGAGTCTCTTGATTATGAATCATTTGACACGTGCGAACCATGCCTCATGGGTAAAATGACCAAGACTCCGTTCTCAGGAACAATGGAGCGAGCAATCAACTTGTTGGAAATCATACATACTGATGTGTGCGGTCCAATGAGTGTTGAGGCTCGCGGTGGCTATCGTTATGTTCTCACCCTCACTGATGACTTAAGTAGATATGGGTATATCTACTTAATGAAACACAAGTCTGAAACCTTTGAAAAGTTCAAGGAATTTCAGAGTGAGGTTGAGAATCAACGTGACAGAAAAATCAAGTTTTTGCGATCAGATCATGGAGGAGAATACTTGAGTCATGAATTTGGCACACACTTAAGGAAATATGGAATAGTTTCACAACTCACGCCGCCTGGAACACCTCAGCATAATGGTGTGTCCGAATGTTGTAATCGCACTCTATTAGATATGGTGCGATCTATGATGTCTCTTACCGATTTACCGCTATCTTTTTGGGGCTATGCTTTAGAGACTGCCGCATTCACTTTAAATAGGGCTCTGTCGAAATCCGTTGAGACGACACCGTATGAATTATGGTTTGGGAAGAAACCTAAGCTGTCATTTCTAAAAGTTTGGGGATGCGATGCTTATGTCAAGAAACTTCAACCTGAAAAGCTCGAACCCAAGTCGGAAAAATGCGTCTTCATAGGATACCCTAAAGAAACTATTGGGTATACCTTCTACCTCAGATCTGAAGGCAAGATCTTTGTTGCCAAGAATGGATCCTTTCTGGAGACGGAGTTTCTCTCGAAAGAAGTGAGTGTGGGGAAAGTAGAACTTGATGAAGTATTACCTCTTGAACCGGAAAATGGCGCAACTCAAGAAAATGTTCCTAAGGTGCCTGCACCGACTAGAGAGGTAGTTAATGATGATCATCATGAAACTTCAGATCAAGTTGCTACTGAACCTCGTAGGTCCACAAGGACACGTTCCGCACCAAAGTGGTACGGCAAACCCTGTCCTGGAAATCATGTTGTTAGACAACGGTGAACCTTCGAACTACGAAGAAGCGATGGCGGGCCCGGATTCTGACAAATGGCTAGAAGCCATGAAATCCGAGATAGGATCCATGTATGAAAACAAAGTATGGACTTTGACTGACTTGCCCGATGATCGGCGAGCCATAGAAAATAAATGGATCTTTAAGAAGAAGACAGACGCGGATGGTAATGTGACCATCCATAAAGCTCGGCTTGTCGCTAAGGGTTATCGACAAGTTCAAGGGGTTGACTACGATGAGACTTTCTCACCCGTAGCAAAGCTGAAGTCCGTCCGAATCATGTTAGCAATTGCCGCATACTATGATTATGAGATATGGCAAATGGACGTCAAAACGGCATTCCTTAATGGTTTCCTTAAGGAAGAATTGTATATGATGCAGCCGGATGGTTTTGTCGATCCTAAGAATGCTGACAAGGTGTGCAAGCTCCAACGCTCGATTTATGGGCTGGTGCAAGCATCTCGGAGTTGGAACATTCGCTTTGATGAGATGATCAAAGCGTTTGGGTTTACGCAGACTTATGGAGAAGCCTGCGTTTACAAGAAAGTGAGTGGGAGCTCTGTAGCATTTCTCATACTATATGTAGATGACATACTTTTGATGGGAAATGATATAGAACTCTTGGACATCATTAAGGCCTACTTGAATAAGAGTTTTTCAATGAAGGACCTTGGAGAAGCTGCTTATATATTAGGCATCAAAATCTATAGAGATAGATCAAGACGCCTCATAGGTCTTTCACAAAGCACATACCTTGATAAGATATTGAAGAAGTTCAATATGGATCAGTCCAAGAAGGGGTTCTTGCCTGTGCTGCAAGGTGTGAAATTGAGCTCAGCTCAATGTCCGACCACGGCAGAAGATATAGAAGAGATGAGTGTCATCCCCTATGCCTCAGCCATAGGTTCTATTATGTATGCCATGCTGTGTACCAGACCTGATGTAAACCTTGCCGTAAGTTTGGTAGGAAGGTACCAAAGTAATCCCGGCAAGGAACACTGGACAGCTGTCAAGAATATCCTGAAGTACCTGAAAAGGACTAAGGAAATGTTTCTCGTTTATGGAGGTGACGAAGAGCTCGTCGTAAAGGGTTACGTCGACGCTAGCTTCGACACAGATCTGGATGACTCTAAGTCACAAACCGGATACGTGTATATTTTGAATGGTGGGGCAGTAAGCTGGTGCAGTTGCAAGCAGAGCATCGTGGCGGGATCTACATGTGAAGCGGAGTACATGGCAGCCTCAGAGGCAGCACATGAAGCAATTTGGGTGAAGGAGTTCATCACCGACCTCGGAGTCATACCCAATGCGTCGGGGCCAATCGAACTCTTTTGTGACAACACTGGAGCTATTGCACTTGCCAAGGAGCCCAGGTTTCACAAGAAGACCAGGCACATCAAGCGTCGCTTCAACTCCATTCGTGAAAATGTTCAAGATGGAGACATAGATATTTGTAAAGTACATACGGACCCGAATGTAGCAGATCCCTTGACTAAACCTCTCCCTAGACCAAAACATGATCAACACCAGAATTCCATGGGTGTTCGATTCATCACAATGTAACTAGATTATTGACTCTAGTGCAAGTGGGAGACCGTTGGAAATATGCCCTAGAGGCAATAATAAAAGCATTATTATTATATTTCCTTGTTCATGATAATTGTCTTTATTCATGCTATAATTGTGCTATCCGGAAATCGTAATACATGTGTGAATAATAGACACCAACATGTCCCTAGTAAGCCTCTAGTTGACTAGCTCGTTGATCAACAGATAGTCATGGTTTCCTGACTATGGACATTGGATGCCATTGATAACGAGATCACATCATTAGGAGAATGATGTGATGGACAAGACCCAATCTTAAACATAGCATAAAGATCGTATAGTTCGTTTGCTAGAGTTTTTCCAATGTCAAGTATCCTTTCCTTAGACCATGAGATCGTGTAACTCCCGGATACCGTAGGAGTGCTTTGGGTGTACCAAACGTCACAACGTAACTGGGTGACCATAAAGGTATACTACGGGTATCTCCGAAAGTGTCTGTTGGGTTGACACGGATCAAGACTGGGATTTGTCACTCCGTACGACGGACAGGTATCACTGGGCCCACTCGGTAATGCATCATCATTATGAGCTCAAAGTGACCAAGTATCTAGTCACGGGATCATGCATTACGGTACGAGTAAAGTGACTTGCCGGTAACGAGATTGAACGGGGTATTGGGATACCGACGATCGAATCTCGGGCAAGTAACATACCGATTGACAAAGGGAATTGTATACGGGGTTGCTTGAATCCTCGACATCGTGGTTCATCCGATGAGATCATCGAGGAGCATGTGGGAGCCAACATGGGTATCCAGATCCCGCTGTTGGTTATTGACTGGAGAGTCATCTCGGTCATGTCTACATGTCTCCCGAACCCGTAGGGTCTACACACTTAAGGTTCAGTGATGCTAGGGTTGTAGGGATATGTATATGCAGTAACCCGAATGTTGTTCGGAGTCCCGGATAAGATCCCGGACGTTACGAGGAGTTCCGGAATGGTCCGGAGGTAAAGAATTATATATAGGAAGTGCTATTTCGGCCATCGGGACAAGTTTCGGGGTCACCGGTATTGTACCGGGACCACCGGAAGGGTCCCGGGGGTCCACCGGGTGGGGCCACCTACCCCGGGGGCCACATGGGCTGTAGGGGGTGCGCCTTGGCCTACATGGGCCAAGGGCACCAGCCCCAAGAGGCCCATGCGCCTAGGGTTTAAGATGGGAAGAGTCCCAAAGGGGGAAGGCACCCCCTAGGTGCCTTTTGGGGGAGGGACTCCTCCCTTGGCTGCCGCCCCCCTAGGAGATTGGATCTCCTAGGGCCGGCGCCCCCCCTTGGCTCCCTATATATAGTGTGGGAAGGAGGGCCTCTCACTACTGGAATCAGCTACTTTGCCATCTGCCAGTTCTTTGTCGTCCGCTAGCGGACGGCAAAGAAGCTCTTTGCCATCAGCTTCCAAAAAGCAGACGGCAAAGAACTGGCTGATGGCAAAGACCATGTTTGCCATCAGCCAGTTCTTTGCCGTCCGCTAGCATCCGATCACTCGTTGCTAGGTGAACTCATAGATGGATCTTGGTGAAACCGTAGGAAATTTTTTGTTTTCTGCAACGTTCCCCTACACACCCACCGAAACGCGCCCAGCGAACCGGGGAGAGATCCGTTGATTTGGCTAAGGTAGGAAAGAATCTATTATTTGTTTGCTAAAGCAAATTTCATTAATGGAAGAGATCCGTTGATTTGGCTAAGATAGGAAAGAATCTATTATTTGTTTCCTAAAGAAAAATTGCATTAATGAGAGAGATCCGTTGATTTGGCTAAGGTAGGAAAGAATCTATTATTTGTTTCCTAAAGCAAATTGCATTAATGGGAGAGATCCTTTGATTTGGCTAAGGTAGGAAAGAATCTATTATTTGTTTGCTAAAGCAAATTGCATTAATGAAAGAGATCCGTTGATTTGGCTAAGGTAGGAAATAATCTATTATTTGTTTCCTAAAGAAAATTGCATTAATGAGAGAGATCCGTTGATTTGGCTAAGGTAGGAAAGAATCTATTATTTGTTTCCTAAAGCAAATTGCATTAATGGGAGAGATCCGTTGATTTGGCTAAGGTAGGAAAGAATCTATTATTTGTTTGCTAAAGCAAATTGCATTAATGAAAGAGATCCATTGATTTGGCTAAGGTAGGAAAGAATCTATTATTTGTTTCCTAAAGAAAATTGCATTAATGAGAGAGATCCGTTGATTTCGCTAGGGTAGAAAAGAATCTATTATTTGTTTCCTAAAGCAAATTGCATTAATGGGAGAGATCCGTTGATTTTTCTAAGGTAGAAAAGAATCTATTATTTGTTTGCTAAAGCAAATTGCATTAATGAAAGAGATCCGTTGATTAGGCTAAGGTAGGAAATAATCTATTATTTGTTTCCTAAAGAAAATTGCATTAATGAGAGAGATTTGTTGATTTGGCTAAGGTAGGCGGTTTTTGTGGTTCATGGCGGCTCGGTGTGAGGTGGGGCGAGGTACAAAAAAAATATCATGGAAGGTGGGACGGAAAAAAACCTGGGAGGTGGGAGTTGTCCCTGGTTAACCTACGAAATTTCATAGATTTTTTTAGGACGAAAAAAAACCAGTGGAGGTGGGACGAAAATTGACCGGTGGAGACTACCAACTGCTCCATCTCTACTCCTAATGAAGCAGTTGGTAGCTTGGTACTCCGGTTTTATTTTCGTCCAGTTTTATTTCATCCCACCTCCCACTACATGTAAGTGCATTGTGACTAAGGAAGGATCAATAGAGAGGTAGAGAGTTTGGTGATGATCATATTAAGTTTAACCAACATTTCACAATTCACATTAGCAAAGATTAAACAAAATCATATGATCGCCCTATCAATTCCTGCTTAACACTTGGAACAAAAAGCATCAAGATAGAACTCAGGAATCAGTAAGTCAGTAAGTTTACCATCGATCATATTCAAAACATATCATACGCATCTTACATATTACAATGAAAGTCTGCATTATGTAGATCATCTTACATATTACAATGATATATATTTGTTAGTCCGTGGCAACGCACGGACACTTAGCTAGTTAGGAGTAGAGATGGAGCAGTTGGTAGTCTCCGCCGGTCAATTTTCGTCCCACCTTCACTGGTTTTTTTCGTCCTAAAAAAATCTATGAAATTTCGTAGGTTAACCAGGGACAACTCCCACCTCCCAGGTTTTTTTCCGTCCCACCTTCCATGATATTTTTTTGTACCTCGCCCCACCTCACACTGAGCCGCCACGAACCGCAAAAACCGCCTACCTTAGCCAAATCAACAAATCTCTCTCATTAATGCAATTTTCTTTAGGAAACAAATAATAGATTCTTTCCTACCTTAGCCAAATCAACGGATCTCTTTCATTAATGCAATTTGCTTTAGCAAACAAATAATAGATTCTTTCCTACCTTAGCCAAATCAACGGATCTCTCCCATTAATGCAATTTGCTTTAGGAAATAAATAATAGATTCTTTCCTACCTTAGCCAAATCAACGGATCTCTCTCATTAATGCAATTTTCTTTAGGAAACAAATAATAGATTCTTTTCTACCTTAGCCAAATCAACGGATCTCTTTCATTAATGAAATTTGCTTTAGCAAACAAATAATAGATTCTTTCCTACCTTAGCCAAATCAACGGATCTCTCCCATTAATGCAATTTGCTTTAGGAAACAAATAATAGATTCTTTCCTACCTTATCCAAATCAACGGATCTCTCTCATTAATGCAATTTTTCTTTAGGAAACAAATAATAGATTCTTTCCTACATTAGACAAATCAACGGATCTCTTTCATTAATGCAATTTGCTTTAGCAAACAAATAATAGATTCTTTCCTACCTTAGCCAAATCAACGGATCTCTCCCATTAATGCAATTTGCTTTAGGAAACAAATAATAGATTCTTTCCTACCTTAGCCAAATCAACAGATCACTCTCATTAATGCAATTTTTCTTTAGGAAACAAATAATAGATTCTTTCCTACCTTAGCCAAATCAACGGATCTCTTCCATTAATGCAATTTGCTTTAGCAAACAAATAATAGATTCTTTCCTACCTTAGCCAAATCAACGGATCTCTCCCCGGTTTGCTGGGCGCGTTTCGGTGGGTGGGCGTGGGGGTGGGGGTAATTTGATGGAAAAAACCGGTTGAAAATAAACCGGTTGAAAGTGGGGGGGGCGGCAGGCCCGAGGTGCGGTCGTGTTCATGCTTCGGGAGCTGCCACGTGCTGTCCTCGCCGCCATCAGCGACACCACCGCCATCTCCTGTTGCCACCACTTCAGCGCCACGAGCGTGGGACCGAGGGACGAAGGGAAGGGAAGGAAGTGAATTGACGTACCTATGTTTGGTATATATCACACGAGGAATCAAAACTGGATGCACGTGAAAGCATAGAGATGGGAGAGGAGGACAGAGGAAGGGAAGGGCAAGAGGAACCTGAGGATGTGCGATGAAGGAGCGATGCCAAAACATCACAAAGGGGGACCCGTAGCTTGTCACGTAGCGCGGCCGCCTCATTGCCGGCTGCCACCCCGCGCTAGTGCCTCCGTGCGCAGGTTCCGTTCGTGGAGCGTGAGGAGCGCATGACCTGCCTTCACCGCGGCCTGGTCCTCCCCACTATCGCGAAGCTCGCCCGCATCGCCACCCCAATTGCTCAGGATGACGGATGAAGATCCTGCAACAGCGACGTGGGTGAGGGATGCAGCCGACGATGGAGGGATGATTTTCGTGGCTAAACCCTCCCTATCAAAATAACTACTTAAAAAAGGCAAAGATCGATGCATTAGGAAAATTAGGATTTGGAATTGATTGTCATAAAACAAAATTTTATTAATTGATAGCTTGCTATCGGTACCTGCCCGTTTATAACGTATCTAGTTAGGAAACTTTGGAAAAGTTAGGAAATTTTTTATTGTGAGGGTAAAAAAATCAATGTGAGGAGATATGGTGGTGGGATATGAGACGAAAATAAACTGGACGAAAATAAACCAGACGAAATATGACCAGACGAAAATAAACCGTGGACGCAATCCTACCAACTGCTCCATTAGAAATAGAGATTACTAATAATATTATATATCTACCAATTTTGCTAGAGTAAAATGGCTATAATATCATTCCATCTATCATTAAGATTATAGCATCAAACTAGACGGGCGTAGCAACGCGCGCCTTTAACGATCTAGTATCTGTCAAAAGTCATCCTAGATAGATTTGCTTAGGTGGTTTGCACACGTGGACGAGGTCAAAACAATATTTGACCAGTGGGGCCCTCTCGTTAGGTGGCCCGTCAATGCTCTCGGCAGCGCTGTAGGTGGTTGTGGTGGCGTGGCTGACCGGAGAAGCAGCTATGGGCGTGGAACGGAGGTGGAGGCCGATGGTGGCGTGGCTCGATAGTGGGGGTGCTGCAGGAGGCCCGATGGTGGCCGGCGGCGAGCTCCTAGTGGGAGAAGATGCGGTGAAGTGGCTGGCGGCGGAGCAGCGCTGGGAGTAAGAGGTCGCCGGCGTGGAGGGATTTAGTGGTGGCGCAATGACGCGGTAGTGCGTGAGCAGGCGAGCCGAGGCACATGCGGGCGGCGCGAAGTCGGCTTCCCTTGGGAAAAGAAGGAAGGAGCAGGGGAAGCGGGACGCAAGGGCGGTGGCGCTTCGCCCTTCGGCGGCGGCCGGGGCCGGCATGACCGGGAGTTCGCGTTAGATTGTGTTGGGCGCGCCTCCTGTTCCTCGCGGTGATGACACAAAAAACGGAAGGATGCAACAGATCAACGGCGGTGACATACGATCGGAATTGGGGAAGATGAGCTCGATTCAGTCGATTCTGGGCGCCATCCATCGATTCAGTCCGCATTTGAGTTTTTTGGGGCACGACATCGATGAAGATCATCCCGCGATGGTGCAGGCTCGGAATGAAGCACGGTGGGTTCCTGTTTGTTGCGTGCATGACGAAGGGCGCTGACATAGAGAGAGAGAGAGAGAGAGAGTTTCAGACGCATCAGCGGATCACAGAGGCAGCAGCGGTGGTGGTGGATCACAGGAGCAGCGGCGGTGGTCGGTCACCAAGGCGGCGGCAGCAGACCAAGACACCATCTTCCCCTTTCTTCTCTCATTCTCTGCAAGGGTGCTGGAGAAATCCGCATCGTCCCCATCTTCACGCAATGTAATATCCTCACCTGATGATGTGGCCTCATTGGTCAACAAACCGCTTTGACCAAGTCCACGTCAGCAAACCACCTAAGAAACCCACCAACAGCGATTTTTGAACGCTATTGGTTAGATTAGGGGTTTAAGTGAACAAAAAGAAAGATGAGGGGTTATGCGAACAACCCACTTTCTTCACGGGAGTAAAAATGGACTTTTTCCCACAGATACCATGTTTGCAGTGGCGGTTCTGCCATAGCGCCCGCCACTAGAGAGAGGGTAGAGTATACCAATTGTTGGCATCGTGCGTCGACGCACATTACTCTAAAATGTGTAGTCACGTGATTCTCAATATAACTGAAGGAGACTGAATTCATTTTAAAAACAAATGATCAAATAATTAAGTAACACTTCAAATTTGTTTGACTCAAGAAATAAACATGAATGTATCACATCCATCGGCTGATATATTCATGACTTAGACCTTATTTCTATACTTGATCAACGACAAACATCATCTTGAAGTCATTGCGGTTGCTCTTCCTTATGGTGATTATCACAAGGGTGTCCGCCCTTAGTTCTCTCTTTCCCGTCATGAACTCCCACCAGCCGAACTCATAGAAGGATATGTGTCCGTTATGATTCCGTCTTGTACGGAATGTTGGTGAGACGCCCTATTGGTCCATGGCAAACTCCATACCGCCAAAGTTGTGCGGATGGATCGGTGACGACATCGATTTTAGATTTGTGGAGTGAGAGCACTCCACATTATCGAGTTTGTAGGTGTGAGTGATGGCTTCGTGTGGCTCAATGTATATTTTTGTCAGACATTTGTTGAATAATTAGTAAAGATTGATGTATGCATCGATTGATGTAGAGGCAGGGGGTTTTAACCTCCTTTTCTAAAAAAATGCAATTGTTGAATGTATGTCTGAACTTGAAATGATTTTCTGTTGCTTTTTAGTCGACCTGAGTCAAATTCCTAGTTTGTCTAATCCTTTTGTTTACACGTCTTCTCTTGGGGAACGCGGTAATTTTAAAAAAAATCCTACGCACACGCAAGATCTATCTAGGTGATGCATAGCAACGAGAGGGGAGAGTATAGTCCACGTACCCTCGTAGACGTAAGCGGAAGCGTTATGACAACGCGGTTGATGTACTTGTACGTCTTCACGATCCGACCGATCCTAGCACCGAAGGTACGGCACCTCCGCGATATGCACACGTTCAGCTCGGTGACGTCCCACGAACTCTAGATCCAGCTGAGGTCGAGGGAGAGTTTCGTCAGCACGACGGCGTGATGATGGTGATGATGAAGATACCGACGCAAGGCTTCACCTAAGCTCTACAATGATACGACCGAGGAGGAAATCTGTGGAGGGGGGCACCACACATGGCTAAACAATCAACTTGTGTGTCTATAGGGTGCCCCCCTCCCCCGTATATGAAGGAGTGGAGGAGGGGCGGGCCGGCCCTCTCATGGCGCGCCCAAGGGGGGAGTCCTACTTCTGATGGGAGTAGGATTCCCCCTTCCCTAGTTGGAGTAGGAGAGGACGGAAGGGGGAGAGAGAGGGAAGGAAAGGGGGGGCCGGCCCCCCACCCAATTCGGATTAGGCTTGGGGGGCACGCCCACCACCTTGGCCGCCTCCTCCTCTCTCCCACTAAGGCCCAATAAGGCTCATTGACTCCCCGGGGGGTTCCGGTAACCCCCTGGTACTCCGGTAAATGTCCGAACTTATCTGGAACCATTCCGATGTCCAAACTGTCAGGACTCCGATTCCAAGTCACATCGATCTAGCCGGTAACACCTCATATCACTTTCCGGCCTCACGCACGGTATTCCCACGGGTGTCGCCTTACCATGGCACGGGACCGTTTGCGCCTTTTGGCTCACGTATATGATAGTGTCGCTAGTATCCATATGACAGGGAACCCGGGCCGACATGACTAGTCGTGAACCCAAAGTGGCACTAACTTACGGGGACAGGCATACATGAATCAACATCAAGCTTGTCGGTCAGCAGCGTGTGAATCTGGGCTGTAGCACTAGGCTAACAGGGCTCCGGGAACCCGGGCTGTAGCACGCTAGGTAGGACTCCGGATGTCACCGTGTGACATTTCCCCGAAGGGACAAACACAGGAACAAAGTGAAACACATGCCGGCCAGTCAAGTGTCCTGAGCAGTAGTGCTGGGCTAGCAGGACTCCGGTGAACCGGGCTGTAGCGGACAACTATGGCTCATGGAAGCACAAGACTACATTTCCCCATAAGAGAGGCTACCAAGGATAAACAACTAGGTTGTCGGATCCCACACATACCAAGCATTTCAATCATACACACAATATGCTCGACATGTGTAAATACAACATGGCATCACAACATAACTCTACGACTCAAGTATTATTCATTAGGCTCCGAGGAGCGAGATATTACAAACATGGGTCTCATGACCCAACATACAGAGCATACAAGCAACAAGCACATGCGGAAGCTTAACTTGTCTGAGAACAGACAACTACAAATGAAGAAGACTGAGAAGCCTGACTATCTACAAGACCCTCCGAAGGGTACAAGATCGTAGCTGAGATAACAAGATAAACGTCGAAGTCCACGTGCAACTACTAGCGAGACTGAAGTCTCTCTGCAAAACATAAATTAAGAAAACGTGAGTACAAATGTACCTAGCAAGACTTACATATGAACTAACTACACATGCACCGGTATCAACAAAGGGGGTGGTGAAGTTTAACTACAGCAAGCCAGCTTTGACTCAGTGGCTAACCTGAACTACGACTGCAAGTAACTCTTTTGAGGTGGCGCACACGAGTCCACAAATTCACCATACCAATACACCACTATGGATCCGCTCCCGTCTCACTGCGAGAACGCCATCCATAGCACTCACACTTATCTTGCGCATTTTAGAGTATCCACTTTCACTTGTCTATGAACTATGCAAGGGGTCCAAGTTTCCATATCCGAGGAATCCGGCTATTCGAATAGATAATGATAACCCTGCAGGGGTGTACTTCTTCACACACGCTCTCGCCACTTAATTACCACCATGTACACATCGTGTATCTCGGCAACCTTCAAGCGGAAGCCTGGCGAGGGAGTCGGCCACGACCTGACTAACCAACAAGTCTCTAGTCCAGGTTTATCGCCTATTCGGGTTCCATCCGCAAGGAGATCTGGCGGGGGTGTCGCTCACGGCCCCAAACGATGTGTGCAGGGTTCCCAAGCCCACCATCCGGGTGCCACTTGGTACACCGTGCCACTGTGCCTAGTCTGTCCCAAGCCCACCATCCGGGTGCCACTTGGTACACCGTGCCACTGTGCCTAGTCTGTCCCAAGCCCACCTGTACCGGGTGCCACTTGGTAGAGTACTAACACTACCTACAAACACCAGAAACTAGTTGCAACTCCTGGACAGAGATCGAGTTGATTAATAAGTCGAGAGAGCTTGGAGCGCCCGAAGCCCAATGTGTGGTAGTAATTGTTCATGGATCACAAACACAGAACTCAGTTCCTGAGGACGGCTGCAATGAGACAACCCACATTTACTCCTACATGGCCGCTCACCGCTACCTTTACCAAATCATGTTCACATACTTAGCTCACACACAGTAGGACATGTTCATCACCATTCCAATTCATCCCCGATGAATCAGACCTAACTCAACTCTAAGCAGTAGCAGGCATGACAAACAAGCATGAATGAGTAGGCACATCAGGGCTCAAACAACTCCTACTCATGCTAGTGGGTTTCATCTATTTACTGTGGCAATGACAGGTCATGCAGAGGAAAGGGGTTCAGCTACCGCAGCATGTAACAGTTGAATCGCTGTTGTCCAAATGCAGTAAAAGAGAGCAGGAGCGAGAGAGTGGGATTGTATCGGAATGAACAAGGGGGTTTTGCTTGCCTGGAACTTCTGAAGATAGTATAGCTCTTCATCGGTGTCATCGAATTCATCGGTGGAACAACGTCTACTGAGGGGGGACAAACACCCGCAACTGAGAAAGAACACAATCAACACATGATGATATGCAACAATATGATGCATGCTATGACATGGCAATATGAATGTGTTTTGGGCTAATGCAAGCTAGAACATATTGAAATGAGTCCATTTGGACCAAAGATTCAAATGCAAACCCATTTTATGAAGTCATATCAGTGCATTAACTTGTTTCACCTAAACAACAAGTTTAAAGTGTTCTAACATGCATGAAACTAGTACAGATGGAAAGATTGGATTTTTTCTGATCATTTTTCATATATAATTTATCTTATTTGGAGTTATAGATAATTTCCTATGATTTTTTGAAGTTTATACTAATTTCTGGAATTTTCTGAATAAACTTAAATCCAGAAAGTGCTTTACTGCGTCAGCATGACCTCACAGTGATGTCGGCAGGTCAATGGCTCGGCCCAGGTCAAACCTAATGTGTGGGGCCCATTGGTCAGTCACACAGTTAGTTAATTAACTAACTCAGATTAGTTTAAGTGCTAAGCTAGGTTAGTTAGCAGGCTGGGGCCCACATGTCAGTGCGTGAGGGAGTTAATTAGCGGGGTCATCAGCAGCTAATGATGTGCCATGTCACCAGCCACCGGAGTTGAACTCCGACTACCTCACAGTGCGGCGGTGGCTCGCCGGACTCGCGCTGTGGGCGTCGGTTGGACGTGCCGAGGGCACCGGAGGCAAGCTCGTGCTCTCCCGCATCCAGGGGAGGTGTCAGGAGGTCGCGGGGTAGCCTGGTTCGTCGAGGCGAGCACTTGGCGGCGGCCGGAGTTCGGGCGTGGACGGTGTCGATGCTACGGTGCACAAGAGGAGAAGACGAAGAGTGCTACGTGCTCCTGGGAGTGTGCTGAGCGCGCTGATGGGCTCGGACGCGAGCTACAACAGCTGTGGCCGCGGCAGTGCCATGGCTGGCGGCGAGGAGCGCTCGGCAAGGTGGTTAGGGCGGTTAGGGGAGGCAATCGAGCACGGGGTTAGGGGGAAAAGGATCGTGGCCTCACAGGGGTTGCAGGGGACGTAGAAGCGGGCTCAGAGAAGCTCAGACGGCGGCAAATCGACGGTGGAGATCCGCGGTGGCCGACAAGGAAGACGAAGACGATGGCGTCGTTTCAGGCGTCCCGTGGGCGCATGCTTCGTCTTGGTGCTTCACGGCGTCGAGGAAGACCCGTTGGACAGGGCAGAGGGGCAAGGGGAGCACGGTGGCTGCGGTGGTGCTCGTCGGCGCACTCCGGCTCGTTCGGGCAGCCGCGAGGAAGAGAGCAGAGGAAAGGAAAGGAGAAGTGGATAGGCCAGGGAGGTCAGGGCGGCGCCGAGGAGAGGCAATGCAGCGTCGCGCTGGCAGGGGAGGCAGGTAGGCGAGTTGGTGGCATGGCGCTCTGCCCGTGCGCGTGCGTCGGCCACACGCCTGGCCGACTGGCGGCAGGAGGATGACGGCGGTGGTGGGCTGGGCCTTCTACAGTGCTGGGCCGCACAGGTAAGCTGGGCCGCGGTGAGTTCCCTCTCTTCTTTTCTGTTTTCTATTTATTTGTTTTGTTTTGATTTAGTAAAAGTACTAAACCATTTCGTAAATTTCTGAAAATAATTGTGGGTACTTGTGAAATTATTTCCAACAGCCCTCATTTAGTTTTAGAATTATTTGAGCATTTAAAATATTTATAGCATTTAAATGCTCAAATTCAAATACTTTATGATTTAATTCAAAAATCTAGGAATGGCCTATAATTATGTTCATCATTTTTGGCAGAGGTTTTCACCTTTATCATAAATCACGAACATTTCCAAAGGGCATTCCGGGTCATTGAAAAATATTTTATTTGAACCTATTTGAATTTCATTTAGTGCTAGGGTTTACCAATCCCCATTTCAAATTTAAATGGAATTTAAACATGATGCATGGATGCCACTCACTGATGCAACTAAATACAAAGCAGAATTCTAGGGTTGTGACAACTCACCCCCACTAAAACAAGAATCTCGCCCCGAGATTCAAGACGTGAGGTAAGAAGACAGAGGGGGCACGGAACTGACACAGTCTTCATGATCCATTGCTTCATATTGATCTTGACGTCTTTGCCTTCGAGATCTTGACCCAACACGATGACTATAGAAGGGAACTCTACAGAAAATGATCTCCTCGAAGTTCGAGCACTCAAGATCAACTCATGGAGTGAGACATTGAGGCATCTCTTGAATTGGAACATAAAATATACATCAAGAGGGATGGATAGTAACAGATGATGAAGTTCAATTTGGTAGGCAACAATTCCACACCTAAGAGGGTGGTGAACGGTTGTCAACATAGCGAGGAGTTGAGTTGCCATGATACCATAACGGGGCTCCTCAGGGAAGGTGACTCGTAGAATCATTCCTTAAGTGGCAAAAAGAATTACTTTTGATTCAGAGATCATTGAAACTCTTTATACCCGCCTAAGGCAATTTACGAACAATCATTTGACGGAGTTCGGGAGAACGACACACTCAGTCTAGAATGGATGATGTGAACTACCTTGTTGAGGACAACACAAGGGATGATTTTGCTTGCGCGTGCTCTCAAGAACTTGAGCATTTCCATATTCATCAAGGTTCTACCAACATCCGTGTCGAGGATCCTGGCATCAAATCTTACTAACATGATGAATAGTGATGGACAATGCGGATACAAAGGAATATAACACCTTCTCAGACTTCCCCTTAGCGAGGCTAAGGAACAGAATCTGGATGATCGACCGAGAGACATTTAGCACTCCGCTTCTAATGTTCTCCTTAATGTGCTTGCGTAATCCATTCATAGATATGGTTTGATATCTAGGACATCAAGTAAAAGGTCGGACTTCGAGAACACAAAAATCCATAAGGAACAACTATTGGAATAATCCTACGAAATCCTTATGGGGAGGTGGCCAACTTTCTCAATCAAGATACTACAATAATAAGTCCTCCGGCCGGGTGTGTTTTCCACGACATCCACTTTATCGGGTTACAAAGAGACCAATATTATAGTTCTTGAGAAACGTTCCAACCATCATATCTGCCTGAGATTCAGATCTGGTTGGTGTCAAGATATTCCAGACTCATCAAGTCTAGAAAGAAAAATGAAAGTTTGCAACACAATTCGACGAGATGACGTTGCGAGATTCTCGGGAAATGAACTATGATAGCAAGCTCCAAAACATGAGCTGGTTCTGCTACAAACCTATGAACACGCTATCCAAGGCAATCATGACCACGTAGTAGTCTTATAATAAAACACTACCGTGTTCAAGTGGGGGACCATCATCGGGGATATCGAAGTCTTGTGCATTACCACGGATTAGCACTTAACTCCTTTTCCTAGAACAAATCAATCAGTGGCTTGGTGTGCTAGGGACACATATGGAGTGGAGGCGGCCAACCTATCAAACTATAGAGCACTTCGCACATGTGTGACTAATTTGGGATGATTCCAAGGAAGCAAAAACAAACTTTCTCAAATTCACGGCGGCAACTTGCATCAAATGCACATGAACTTGGAGAAAGTCACTTCTTACACCAAACATGTATTTCATAAACGGGACATGAAGATAATGCTTACAAAAGTTTCCAACACTAGCTTGATGTTCAACATGAATCAAGGAGGAGACAAGAATGTTGTCGATGGGCTCAACAACAATTCATCCAGGTTTCCATATAGATGGAATTATTGAGATTCACGCAGGTTAGATAAACCATTCGGAAAGAAGTAAAGCAACACTACACTGTGACATCCATTTGAGAGATTTGCCAAGATCGAGCTGCAGCCACAGCAATCAGAGTACGAACAGAAATTGAAACAACACAACCGTACTATCTATTTACGAGAATTTGATTGTCAAAACTGATGTTAGCTACATTCGAGCGTTCATCGCACAGAGGCGATCTCGAACACTACCTATGATAATAAATCCAAAGGAAAGGTCGACAAAATGATTCAATCTGACCTTATGACTACAGTATGGCCTTCATCTTTGACAGCAATCATGACAGGCCGCGGTATTAGCGTTAGAGAAAGGAAAGGACTTGAGGTCAATCCTGCTATTTTCCCCAAGTCTTCTTGAGTAATATGATCCCTGAGGGTCAATCCTTTCCCTTCCCCCCTTCACTTAAATGAATTTTTGTATTTGTAATTCATTGATATTGCAATTTGAATATTGCAATAATTAATATTGAAAAGACGATAGCCAATTTATTGGCTAATTCGAATTCGTCTGTACAATTCATAAAATTCTTTCTTATTTCTTATTTATTGTTGAAATCCAAAATTAATCCCAAAAAATCCCTGGGAAAAAAGAAAAGATATCTCGGTAACAAAAACCATAGGAGGCTGTATTGGCGAGATCCAAGGGTTCACTAGTGGGGTCCTGAGCTAAGCCTTGGCTAAACCTGGGAAATCTTAATTCCATAATGCCTTTCAAATCCTCCTAGCCACTATCCTACTGCAATAATTCTCGCTAAGAAGAATGCCCATGTCGTGGCAATTCCACCCAGAAGGTAATGGGTTACTCCTGCCCTTTTCTGAACAGGGAAATCTGCTCAGAAAAGCTCCTTGTTGCTAGTTCGGTAAATAAATCAAGAGTGTCCGACCAGGACAGCTTCATAGCTCCTACCTTTACTCTTGATTTGCGCAAGAGTGCTCGTCAGTGATCTCCATTCAAAAAAGTGGAAAGGAATGTTCCAATAAGATAGAGCCATGCTACGTGTTGTTTCAGGCCCTAAATAAACGCGGACACTTAAAAAATCTGTCGGGCAGGCAGATTCACATCTCTTACAACCCACACAATCTTCGGTCCTCGGCGCGGAAGCAATTTGCTTGGCTGGATTCAGTCAGAAAAACTCCTTCCTTTTGAAAAAAGTGACGCTTTGCGTCTTCGCTTCCGAGGCTAAACCATTGCTAACTCTTCGATATATTTCTTGCTGAAAGTATCCCTGATCCCACTCATAACGAGTAGGCCCAAATAATTCGACCTCAACAGGGCAGGGGAGATAGTTGGAAGTTGAATAGTCGTATCGTATCAGTTCAGAGAATCCCTGTTGAATGGCTTTCCATATAGATGGAATTCCATAATTATGTGAACAAGTGATAGCATTGGTCAAACCCAAAAGATATAATGGTGCATGCTCGAGGGATCAACCACGAGTAAGACAACATTATGAACATCGTTGATTCTGATTTGACTTGACGATAGCCCATACTCAAGTCAAAGTTTTGACAAGGCAATAGATCCAACAAGTGATCACGAGGACCAATCGATGGAGATATCATCTTTCTTCAACACACACACACACACATGCAAGATATCCCCTTTGGAGTGAACTAAGTGGATTAAGCTTTTATCTTCCAACTCTCCAAGTTGTTGTTTTAGCTTAACCAATTAGTTTAGAGGTATCTAACATGGATTCTTGGAGAAAGAGTGGTTTATTGGAAAACCAACTTGATCACGAACTCAACATATCGGTCAGGGGACGACCTGGTGATACTTCCGTGAAGATATCCGGAAAATCACGAACCATTGATATTTCTCTGAGCTCGAGAACAATCTTGCTTTTCAAGGCAAGACGACATGATCAGAAAAGCAAGGGATCCAATCCTAGCTCAAAGATTGAAGGGTACACCAGGAAAATGGTCTAGGTAGCACAATCTATCTTGGAATCATGATTCCATAACCAACACGCTAAGTATGAGGTTATTGTACATTAACTACCAAGCAACACAGTTGCTAGGAGTATTGATTTCACACATCACAATTCACTTGTCAGTATTCCGGTTGCGACAACACGACACCGAGGAATGAATAATGATGGCAAGAAGTATCACTACATCAAGAATTCATAAGGGAAGGTGCAATTCTCATGACATTCCTGACATAAAGTGGATAATACTTCAGGGTAGAACAGACCAATAGCTTGATTGCATTTGATCTGCGAAATACAACTGCTTTGACCCAATCCTAGAAATGGATGAGGTACTGGAGTTTGTTTCTCCTAGTCATTCTAAACTAGAATGGCTTGACGGACCACAAGAGCGATAGGCACCGATGAACGAATGCTCACATACTCTTGACTATCAATTGATAGATGAAGGTTGGAATATAACTGAAGGGGGACAACTCAAAGGAACATATAACTTTTTGAGTTGTGGATGCATAGATTAGTATGTCAAACGAGTTCAATATATTTCTTCCAGATAACCCATGCAGAAAGGTAGAACTGGCATAATCACAATTATGAATGGAGAACTCCTCAAGAGTACTCTGATTGTGATCTTTTGGTTCAAATAACTTCTGCAATATTGGCTCATGGTATTGGAAGAACGATATACCACAGACCTCGAGGACTATCACAAGGTTACTAATATCTTAAGGGAACTAGCAAATACTACCAACATGAAGTAGGGTGAATCTCGGGTTCAAAACCCAGGAATAGAATACCTACATACTAAATAACATCACAGGATGCTTTCAAGAAAGGTGGCCAGAATTATCACACAGGGGATATAAAGAATTGCTAGATTAGTGGGTGGTTCGCTAGAATGCCTAGGGTCATAATACTAGCTCCAACATATATGGCAATGGAGTACCTCAACAGACCGATTAGTGTGCTTAATCTGGCCCAAAGGACATCGGAAACGGGATGAAGAGATTTGCAAATGCATCAAACTGTTTAGAAACCTGGGATGACTCGGACAGCATAACGGCTGTAAATGCTCAAAATGATTTGAGACATCCTGCAAAAATGGTGGCATAACCACTCAACATCACAGTAACAAGGTTCTGAGGCCAGCTATGAACATATGGAAGTAGTAGAAGCTGAACTGAGACTTGAACTCAACAATCCTAGGCAACTACGGTTTAGTAACACGTCATCCTGAGAGATAGAAGAGAAGCCTAGTTCTTAACCCCTGTAGAAGAGAGAGGATGACTCAGATCAGAAGGACATAAGGTAAAGGAGTAAAAAGAGCCTTACGTTCCCTTCCACAATCAATTCCCTTATATAACTAAAGCATTTCTAGACTCGACTTTGACCAGTTTGTCTTGGTAATCCTACAGGTAGTCAGGCTCTGATACCAAAGCTGTCAGGACCCGATTCCAAGTCACATCGATCTAGCCGGTAACACCTCATATCACTTTGCGGCCTCACGCACGGTATTCCCACGGGTGTCGCCTTACCATGGCCCGGGACCGTTTGCGCCTTTTGGCTCACATATATGATAGGGTCGCTAGCATCCATATGACAGGGAACCCGAGCCGACATGACTAGTCGTGAACCCAAAGTGGCACTAACTTACGGGGACAGGCATACATGAATCAACATCGAGCATGTCGGTCAACAGCGTGTGAATCCGGGCTGTAGCACTGGGCTAACAGGACTCCGGGAACCCGGGCTGTAGCAGGCTAGGCAGGACTTCGGATGTCATCGCATGACATTTCCCCGAAGGGACAGACACAGGAACGAAGTGAAACACATGCTGGCCAGTCAAGTGTCCTGAGCAGTAGTGCTGGTCTAGCAGGACTCCGGTGAACCGGGCTGTAGCAGACCACTATGGCTCATGGAAGCACAAGACTACATTTCCCCATAAGAGAGGCTACCAAGGATAAACAACTAGGTTGTCGGATCCCACACATACCAAGCATTTCAATCATACACACAATATGCTCGACATGTGTAAATACAACAAGGCATCACAACATAACTCTACGACTCAAGTATTATTCATTAGGCTCCGAGGAGCCAAGTATTACAAACGTGGGTCTCATGACCCAACATACAGAGCATACAAGCAACAAGCACATGCAGAAGCTTAACTTGTCTGAGAACAGACAATTACAAATGAAGAAGGCTGAGAAGCCTGACTATCTACAAGACCCTCCCAAGGGTACAAGATCGTAGCTGAGATAACAAGCTAAACGTCGAAGTCCACGTGCAACTACTAGCGAGACTGAAGTCTCTCTACAAAACATAACTTAAGCAAATGTGAGTACAAATGTACCCAGCAAGACTTACATCAGAACTAACTACATATGCATCTGTATCAACAAAGGGGGTGGTGGAGTTTAACTGCAGCAAGCTAGCTTTGACTCAGTGGCTAACCTGAACTACGACTGCACATAACTCTTTTGAGCTGGCGCACACAAGTCCACAAATTCACCATACCAATACACCACTATGGATCCGCTCACATCTTCCTGCGAGAACACCATCCATAGCACTCACACTTATCTTGCGCATTTTAGAGTACCCACTTTCACTTGTCTATGAACTATGCAAGGGGTCCAAGTTTCCATATCCGAGGAATCCGGCTATTCGAATAGATAATGATAACCCTGCAGGGGTGTACTTCTTCACACACGCTCTCGCCACTTACCACCATGTGCACATCGTGTATCTCGGCAACCTTCAAGCGGAAGCCTGGCGAGGGAGTCGGCCACGACCTGACTAACCAAGAAGTCTCTAGTCCAGGTTTATCGCCTATTCGGGTTCCATCCGCAAGGAGATCCGGCCGGGGTGTCGCTCACGGCCCCAAACGATGTGTGCAGGGTTCCCAAGCCCACCATCCGGGTGCCACTTGGTACACCATGCCACTGTGCCTAGTCTGTCCCAAGCCCACCTGTACTGGGTGCCACTTGGTAGACTACTAACACTACCTACAAACACCAGAAACTAGTTGCAACTCCTGGACAGAGGTCGAGTTGATTAATAAGTCGAGAGAACTTGGAGCGCCCGGAGCCCAATGTGTGGTACTAATTGTTCATGGATCACAAACACAGAACTCAGTTCCTGAGGATGGCTGCAATGAGACAACCCACCATGTACTCCAACATGGCCTCTCACCGCTACCTTTACCAAATCGTGTTCACATACTTAGCTCACACACAATAGGACATGTTCATCACCATTCCAATTCATCCTCGATGAATCAGACCTAACTCAACTCTAAGCAGTAGCAGGCAGGACAAAAAAGCATGAATGAGTATGCACATCAGGGCTCAAACAACTCCTACTCATGCTAGTGGGTTTCATCTATTTATTGTGGCAATGACAGGTCATGCAGAGGAAAGGGGTTCAGCTACCGCAGCATGTAACAGTTGAATCATTGTTGTCCTAATGCAGTAAAAGAGAGCAGGAGCGAGAGAGTGGGATTGTATCAAAATGAACAAGGGGGTTTTGCTTGCCTGGCACTTCTGAAGATAGTATAGCTCTTCATCGGTGTCATCGAATTCATCGCTGGAACAACTTCTACTGAGGGGGGACAAACACCGGCAACTGAGAAAGAACACAATCAACACATGACGATATGCAACAATATGATGCATGATATGACATGGCAATATGAATGTGTTTTGGGCTAATGCAAGCTAGAACATATTGAAATGAGTCCATTTGAACCAAAGATTCAAATGCAAACCCATTTTATGAAGTCATATTAGTGCATTAACTTGTTTAACCTAAACAGCAAGGTTAAAGTGTTCTAAAATGCATGAAACTAGTACAGATGGAAAGATTGGATTTTTCTGATCATTTTTCATATATGATTTATCTTATTTGGATTTATAGATAATTTCCTATGATTTTTTGAAGTTTATACTAATTTCTGGAATTTTCTGAATAAAATTAAATCCAGAAAGTGCTTTACTGTGTCAGCATGACCTCACAGTGATGTCAGCAGGTCAACGGCTCGGTCCAGGTCAAACCTGACGTGTGGGGCTCGTTGGTCAGTCACACAGTTAGTTAATTAACTAACTCAGATTAGTTTAAGTGCTAAGCTAGGTTAGTTAGCAGGCTGGGGCCCACATGTCAGTGAGTGAGGGGGTTAATTAGCGGGGTCATCAGCGGCTAATGATGTGCCACGTCACCAGCCACCGGAGTTGAACTCCGACGACCTCACAGTGCGGCGGTGGCTCGCCGGAATCGCGCTGTGGGCGTTGGTTGGACGTGCCGAGGGCACCGGAGGCAAGCTCGTGCTCTCCCGCATCCAGGGGAGGTGTCAGGAGGTCGCGGGGAGGCCTGGTTCGTCGACGGCGAGCACTTGGCGGCGGCCGAAGTTCGGGCGCGGACGGTGTCGATGCTACGGTGCACAAGAGGAGAAGACGAAGAGTGCTACGTGCTCCTGGGAGTGTGCTGAGCGCGCTGATGGGCTCGGACGCGAGCTACAGTAGCTGTGGCCGCGGTGGTGAGGAGCGCTCGGCAAGGTGGTTAGGGCGGTTAGGGGAGGTAATCGAGCACGGGGTAAGGGGAAAAGGATCGTGGCCTCACAACGGTTGCAAGGGCCGTAGAAGCGGGCTCGGGGAAGCTCGGACGGCGGTAAATCGACGGTGGAGATCCGCGGTGGCCGACGAAGAAGACGAAGACGATGGCGTCGTTTTAGGCGTTCCGTGGGCGTGTGCTTCGTCTTGGTGCTTCACGGCGTCGAGGAAGACCCGTTGGACAGGGTAGAGGGGCAAGGGGAGCACGGAGGCTGTGGTGGTGCTCGTCGGTGCACTCCGGCTCATTCGGGCGACCGCTAGGAAGAGAGCAGAGGAAAGGAAAGGAGAAGTGGATAGGCCAGGGAGGTCGGGGCGGCGTCGAGGAGAGGCAACGCGGCGTCGCGCTGGCAGGGGAGGTAGGCAGGCGAGCTGGTGGCGTGGCGCTCTGCCCGTGCGCGTGCGTCGGCCACACGCCTGGTCGACTGGCGCCAGGAGGACGACGGCGGTGGTGGGCTGGGCCTTCTACAGTGCTGGGCCGCACAGGTAAGCTGGGCCGCGGTGAGTTCTCTCTCTCCTTTTCTGTTTGCTATTTATTTGTTTTGTTTTGATTTAGTAAAAGTACTAAACCATTTGGTAAATTTCTGAAAATAATTGTGGGCACTTGTGAAATTATTTCCAACAGCCCTCATTTAGTTTTAGAATTATTTGAGAATTTAAAATATTTATAGCATTTAAATGCTCAAATTCAAATACTTTATTATTTAATTCAAAAATCCAGGAATGACCTATAATTATGTTCATCATTTTTGGCAGAGGTTTTCACCTTTATCATAAATCACGAACATTTCCAATGGGCATTCTGGGTCATTGAAAAATATTTTATTTGAACCTATTTGAATTTCATTTGGTGCTAGGGTTTACCAATCCCCATTTCAAATTTAAAAGGAATTTAAACATGATGCATGAATGCCACTCACTTATGCAACTAAATACAAAGCAGAATTCTAGGGCTGTGACACAAACATAGCCTTCCAATATATCGATCTTTATGTCTCGACCATTTTGAGCCTCCTCATCATGTCCGTGATCACATCCGGGACTCCGAACTACCTTCAGTACATCAAAACACATAAACTAATAATACTGATCGTCATCGAATATTAAACGTGCGGACCCTACGGGTTCGAGAACTATGTACACATGACCGAGACTCATCTCGGGTCAATAACCAATAGCGGAACCTGGATGCTCATATTGGTTCCTACATATTCTACGAAGATCTTTGTCGGTCAAACCGCATAACAACATATGTTGTTCCCTTTGTCATCGGTATGTTACTTGCCCGAGATTCAATCGTCGGTATCCTCATACCTAGTTCAATCTCGTTATCGACAATTCTCTTTACTCGTTCCGTAATGCATCATCCCGCAACTAACTCATTAGTCACATTGCTTGCAAGGCTTATAGTGATGTGCATTACCGAGAGGGCCCATAGATACCTCTCCGACAATCGGAGTGACAAATCCTAATCTCGATCTATGCCAACTCAACAAACACCAACGGAGACACCTGTAGAGCATCTTTATAATCACCCACTTACGTTGTGATGTTTGATAGCATACTAAGTGTTCCTCCGGTATTCGGGAGTTGCATAATCTCATAGTCATAGGAACATGTATAAGTCATGAAGAAAGCAATAGCAATAAACTAAACGATCATAGTGCTAAGCTAGCGGATGGGTCTAGTCCATCACATTATTCTCTAATGATGTGATCCCGTTCATCAAATGACAACACATGTCCATGACTAGGAAACTTAACCATCTTTGATTAACGAGCTAGTCAAATAGAGGCATACTGGGGACACTCTATTTGTCTATGTATTCACACATGTACTAAGTTTTTGGTTAATACAATTCTATAATGAACAATAAACATTTATCATGATATAAGGAAATAAATAATAACTTTATTATTGTCTCCAGGGCATATTTCCTTCATCTTCTACATGCTCCACAACTATAACACTCTGCCTCCTTCTTCATTTGTCTCCGTACTATGTTGTCTGGACTGAATTCCATAGAATATAGGGCATGTACTCTGCAAGCTTTGACATTCAGGAAATAAGACAAAATCAAATTTGAAACTGGAACTTATGGTGGAAAGCAATTACTTAACCGGCCATGGTGGTGAAGACGAAGCCCCCCCCCCCCCTCGCTTCAGAAAAAACTTCGAAGATAAAACTATTTGAAAGGCGTAGATGCGGGGAAAATTAGCCGTTTGCCATCCCTAGATCTTTGTCATTTACGTTTAGCCCCGCAACAATACCAAGGATCGCCACCAAAGCCCAGATTCCCGGCTTCGCAGTCGAGCAGGTCAGCGACGGGACCGGCTGGCCGGCGACGGTGTCGCTGAGGTGGGAGCCGACATCAGCAGCCAGGTAGTGTACTACTAGGTCAGCAAGGAGAAGGAGGGGAGGAAGATGAGGAGGGGGAAAGCTTGCCTAAGCCATAAGCCCCTGTCGGGTGGAGAGGAGCAAGGCCTGGGTCGCTTTGTGCCTGCTAAGAAGCACATGAGAGGAACATTGGTTAGGAGTGGACGCAGATGTTCTAATCCCGAGTTCATATGAGCACGGGTGAATAGTAAAATTAAGAAAAGTGAAAAAAAAATCTGATTTTTTGTAAGAAACAGTGACAAAATTTTTGTTGGCTTGCAAAATTTTATCACCGTATGACTTTCGTGGAAACTGTGGCGAAAATAACAAAATCAATGCTTCAAAATGTCATTTACGATTCGCCCCTCCCCCCTCCAAAAGGTTTTCGTCTAGCTCCGCCATTGCTTTTTGTTGTGCTCTCTAAGTGCAACGACTAGGAGTTGTACAAGTGTTCCCTTTAAATAGAGACGGGTGAAGGAGGACGAATGGAACAGGGGTGCACATGCACCCGTTTTTCAAAAAAAAATGTTATTACAAGATCGAGAAATATTGTATTCTACTCGTGTAAAAGGTTTATGCCCTAAAAAATTGTCTTTTTTACTCGAAAGGTTGATGGGATTTTTTTTGGCTGGCGAATTTTTTTATACAAGTATATAACAATAGTTGAATGCCCGTGCTTGCCACCGGACAGTACATAAATCCTAGACATTACTGAAATGAAATGATAGTTCTTTTATGAACACAAATATAAAGCAATGCATGCATACAATTTACGATGGTGCCGTGCTAAATAGCGATGTAGTTCACTTTGCTTTCCTCTTCCCACACCAACCAAGCACCCACTCCTTCCTCCCCACATGACATCTCCTTCTTTGTTATCCCAACCTAAATATTAAGGAAATTAGTATCTTTCAAGCACCCTATGAGTAGAACACCATATTATTCTAAAAGTTCGCAGAACCACGTAATTAGTCGACCAGCTTTGTCTACGCTCCCTATGATCTGCATAGGCTCACATAAAGTATTGTAAATCGGCACATTTCATTTGCAGAAAATAAAAATAACTAGCCGAAATCAAATTAATAACTAATCCTTAAACAGTTGACCATAGTCTTAGATTCATCACAATCCCTTTCTAAACTTACACTCAGCTGACTAAAGCGGTATGTAGATCCAGTCAGTCTTGACAGTGGCAACAGTGCCACACTGGATGTGGTGACCATCTTATAAGGGGAATGCTTGTATTGCTTTGGAATCATTTTATGCACATAGATGTATAGAGAGCATTGCACCACATGCCAATAGCGTGTGTGCGCGCGTGAAATTTTGGACGCTTGGCGCGGCTGGTTCTGGCTCCGTTATATCATTAAACACTTTGGGAAAGGTATATTTTTCGTCCCTAAACTCTCTTGAAAATATAAAAAAATCCCTCAACTACGATACCAGCAAATTTTAATCCCTTAACTTGTCAATCCGGATTAGTTTAGTCCCTTAACTCAACAAAAATGGTTTTGGTGCTGATTTGGCATGGTTTTGACTGTCGTTGTCCACATGGAAGTCTTCTTCCTTCCTCTTTTCACTTTTTGTCGAGCAGCTGGGGTGTGCCGATAAACAGGAAGAAAAGGACGCGGGCGTGGAGCTTGTGTAGCTCGTGGCGCGCACACGGGCCTTGTCGCGATGGGGACGGAGACGCACAACAGGTACTCGCGCATTTGGCGTGAGCTTTGGAGGGCTGGAATGGAAAAGGAGCCTAGACACGCGAGAGACGACGAGAGGCTAGTAAGTGCAGTGGTACGACAAGATTTGAGCTATGGGACTAGCTAGGAGTGAGTGAGAGGAGTGTTAAATCCTCTGGATCGGGTACGCTAGATGATTTGCGGTACTTTTTACCTTCTCCTTGTGGCTCGAGGAGGTCCCGGTGTCGGCCATGGCGATGGTGGCCGGTGATGACAGAGAGTAGTGGTGGCGGCGGAGTTTTCCGTCAACACTGCACTAACCCTAGATCGGTAGGGGGTGTAGGTGGGTGTACGGCGGCCTGACGAACCTCGTGATGCGAGCCGCCGCCCCCCACCTCTTTATATAGTGCAGGTGACACAGGCCCGTCAACCATAGTAGGTTGAGCGCCCCCGATCAGGGCGTGGATCTAAGGGCCCGGTGGGCCGTTGGGCTCACACGGTGGAGATCATCCTAACATTCTCTCCCTTGATCTCAACTTTTACTTTTGACCTTATACTTTCACTTTACTCGTTTCATAACAGATCAATACATAGAACATGTTTCATCGTCAGAGCTCAATTGCCGATAGAATCAGACAGCCACAACATACCTCTCTGTTTTGAAACAAATACTTTAACCTTGGGCCCTTTATTGTCCGGAAATCTTAGACTAGACCATAAAATCCATGTCGACTGTGTGTTCTCCGAACACACTGGGCAGTAAGCCTTTAATAAGCAGATCTGCAAACACTTGTCTGTTGCTTTTATACTTCAAGCATTTCTACATAATTCCGGACTTTCTCCTTTACAACGCTTAACTCTGTGTCAATGTGTTTGGCATCAACACTTGACTCGTTGTCATAGGAGCGAAAACTTAAAAAATGGTTATCGCTGTTGTCAACCATTATTAACTCCGGGTACAGGTCTCCTTAAACATTTTGCCTATTGCTCAGCCTCATATCAAGCTATAACATATCTTTGCATCACATTGATGATAATTATTTCATTCTTTGGAGCTTTTCCACACAAAAACTCCAAGTGTGAAAGTTAGCGATAATTGTGAATTTCGCTATACATTTCACAAGTCCTGTCTTTGTACTCACAATCTTTTGAGAGCACTTATTTCTTTCAGCATGAGGCCGATATCTTTGACTCCATTCCAGCGGTCTATATATGGATCGAACATTGCCAAAACAATCCGGATACGTGGACTGTGTCAGGGTAATACATTGAGCTTCCAACAGCTGAAGCATATGGTACCATATCCGTTTTCAATCTTTTCTCATCAACTTTTGGAACACCATAGTTTCCAGTTTCATTACCCTCGACTATAAGAATAGGCGTAGGTTTTCTCGCATGCATACTTTAGAAAGCTTTTTTAGCATGCCATGCGACATTCCTAATACCCCTTTTATTATTTTCTTGGTGAATCTTGATAATTATAACGAGAGACACTCTATCAAGAACATTTTTTTGAACTTTGAGAACAAGAACTTCTTTTCTTCTTCTGCAGTAGATTGACATGACCACTAGCAAGTAGGACGTCATCCACATGAACAGGATTAGGAAATGAATTTCCCATTCTATAACTTTGCACAAATACAATTGTCCTCTCATTTTCTTTAACCCAAAATAACATATGATTCTTTTACTTTAAATGCCACTGTCTAGAGACTTGCTCTAGTCCATAAAAGACTTCTTGAAGCAGTATCCCTTGTGTTCTTTACTTTCACCTGATGTAACTCAGATCATGCACAAAAACTTTCAATTTAAGTCGTGCTTTACACCTTTACATATTTTCTTTGGAGTCACATTGACCTTGTAGACCCTTTACAGCCTACTGTTTTGGCTCCATTAGAAATAACTTATGAGTCTCAAAACTCGATTGAGCGCTTTAAATGAGGTGGGATCAACCTCCATTTGAATTTCACTAACATAGACTTTATAATAATCAGAAGTATCTGATTTTCTCATTCCTTAAGACCATCTGTGTCTCAGGTACTAGCACTTCTTTCATATGGGGTTGTTGTTGCTCTGTCATTGCCAAGAGGCAAATTAATTCTGTAGTCTTTGGTATTTTCATAGCATGCTCCCCCAGATTACTCCATCTTCACTAAAATGGGATATCTTTAAACATTATTATTTGGGTTTATTCTGTTAAAACTTTCTTTTTTATGGCACTTTAAGCACCGTCTTAATATTACTTAGTCCGCTTTCGGAACTGTAAAAGATCCAGGAATACAACTATTTCTTTTCTTTAGGGGTATTATTATGACCGTCATCACATTCTTCATTAATGTATCACTTTAGATGCATAATGTGCATCACATTATCTAAAGCATAGGGGAGTTTCATCATTCTTAATTTATTTCATATTTCTTTCTCCCCCTTGAAATGTGGCAAGAACTCTTTTGCCACAATTTCGAAAACCATTCATAACTCTTGTGTATTGAGGAAACTTCGATTATCTATCTCATTCATCTGATTACTTCATACGAAATGAAGTTATCTATTAACTGGTATGGGAGTACTGTTTCCTCATTCCATTTCAGAAACTCAACAGAGTTCTTTATCATTAGTACTTTTGCAAGTCACACTTGCATATCATTCTTATCTTTAGGTTCCTTTGTAAATTTTATTCTCTTTGGATTTATTGAGTGCTTAATGACCGTTACATAAGGTGTACGGTCGATACTAGGAAAGCATAATAGCTACTCCATACTTTTCTCCCAGAGTGGGACACATTAAACACACATGAGTCATCATATCTTTCTCCTGTCATACAGGATAAGTCCTTTGTCTAAATTTCTCCTGCCATACAGGATTTTTGACATAATACTATGTCAACTTTACCCAGTTACGCAGGTATTTTCCTAGACTTTTCCCGCCATACGGTTTTAATCATAATCATCTTTTCCTGCTATGCGGGTAATTCCCTGTAAGGGACATAAATGCCAGAAGTGGCTCTTTTGACTGTATTTTCAATCATCAAATTCAGAAATAAATCCGAATGCTCTTTGACACACATGCTTGATCCAACGTTGGTCAAATTAAACATGTATGTTGCTTATTTTAACTCAAATCATGATGACTGAATAATCTTCTTCATAGAGAGTACACGAAAGACATTCCTTAACCAAGACTCTCAATGATCTATCTCTTTTCTTTTCTTGGATTAATATCCAAGAACCCTTTTCTTTTGAAGCCATTCTTTAGCGAGAACATACTCTCTCATGTTATGACCTTTCTTGATCATCTTTCGGGTCACAAGTACCCAACCATTCTCTTTCACGAATGAAAGCATGGAAAACTTTTAGTCCGAGAAAAAAATAGCCAATAATCAACAATAATGAGCATAAAAAATAACGCCATGTTGGTATGGTTAAAACATATGCACATTAAACTTAAATAAATCTTTTACATTCCAAATCACCGTTGGGTAGAATTAGAATAAAACATCATCTTTCTACATTAATTTCATATCACAGTTGGGTGGAAATGGAAATAATGCATATAACTCATAAACAATGTGATGATAGTATTTTTATTAAACAACTTTGCTAAGAAATAATCATCATCATCAACTTTATTGCACCGGGAACGAGAAATATACATTTCTCTAGCTCAAGAGCATTTCTTGATATTTATCTGTTCTCTGAAAATTGATCACTTTGAAACAAAATTTATCAAAGGTTTAAGCTTTGAATATAAGACTCATAGAATTATAGTACTGTTATCATCAACGTTGGTCAGAAAATAACAATACCATATTTCAATTTTAAAACAAATATCTTTCGTTTGTCATAGCGGAAACTATTTGAATTTGATTTCACCCACAAGGGAAAAACATTGCTAAGAACAGTTCTTTTAATTAAATTTTCCCATTGGTTCCAATTTTATTGGGGGATAAAACTTTTGCTTTCTTTCTAAAAGAGCACTTTGAATTATTTACGCAGCGGAAAAACATGAATAAAAATTCATGAACTTTTTACTTTTTACAGAAACTTTTCTTTGACTAAATAAAAATTCATGAACTTTATTATTTTCTTTATAAAATTCATGAAGTTTTCTTTTTCCGAAAATTTTCTATTTTCATTTTTAGAAACTTTTATATTTTTTCTTTTTACTTTTCTATTTTCTAAACAAAAAATTTCTCCGGATAATTTGAATAGAAAAAACTGTATTATATTTGTCAAAAAAACTGGACAAAAATAAAGAAAAGAAAATAAGGGATACTGAAAGTGTTATGTACGCGTGCCGTTCGGGTCACTTCTGGCCGAAAATGGCCCAAAGGCCCGCAGCGAGCCATCCCAGCTGCGGCTTGTCCGGCGGACCAACAGGCCCATTAGTGCTTTCGGTCCACTGGCCTAGAGGCTGAGCTAGGGTTTTGCTCGTGGCCGTTCGATCTGATCGGACGGTCCGGCACCCTTTTAGCTTGATTAAAACTGCCTAAGCCGCACAGATCGGGGAAAAACCTAATCCTTTCGTCTCTCCCCAATTCCCTCGTCGTGTCTGTCCCTCGCACGGGCTACACACGGCCACCATTGAGGCTTCTGTCGGCCGCCGGCGACGGCGTCCAAAGCCACCGCTCCGCGCAAGCCACCTCTTTTCCTTGCCTTTCCTTTTCTCCTGCCCTCCCTCCATCCTCCATCTCCAGTGGCAGAGAGGTGCAGTTGAGCCCTCCTATGCTCCCCTGAAGACGACGACGGTGGAGGAAAAGGGCTTCACCCCGACCGCCGGCGACGGCGACGGACGTCACCGCGCCGCGCGAGCCTCCTTTTCCTCCCCTTCTTTCTTTCTCCATCAACCGCCGCCTACTGGCCAGTGAGAGAAAGAGAGACGCGGTGGAGCCTTTTCTGCTCCCCTGTTCGGCGCAGCGGGATGGGGTTCCGACGCCCGCCAGCGACGACGTCGCGCCACCGCGCCGCACGAGCTCTTTCCCTTCCCTCTTTTCCTTTCTGTAATAAAGAGGGAGTGAGATGCGTGGTCGCGCCCTTCTGTGCTCCCCATGCCCGCGGCGGTGGCAGAGCAGTAATGCAGTGGCGCCGTTGCCATCCTCCTTGCCGGTTGTGCGTTCCCCGTGTGGTGAGCACGCCACCGTCGAGCGGTTTGGCCGCGGTGCCCCTTTGCCCCAATGGGGTCTATTCTTTTGGCAGTGGCGAAGGCGTGGTGCCCCCACTGCCCGTGTTCTTCTTCTGAATGGCTCGGCATGCCGATGCCCATCTAGATCGAGAGGAACGGCGCGGCCATGACGGTGGTGCTACTTTCTCTATTGAGGAATTTTTCTTTGCCCTGTCTAGGGTTCTTGGGGGGAGGGATCTTTCTTTCTCTGTATCTTCTTTGTACCGAAAATCTTAGCCTTGCAAGGTCTGATACCATTGTTAAATCATCTGGATCGGGTAGGCTAGATGATTCGCGGTACTTCTTACATTCTCCTTGTGGCTTGAGGAGGTCCTGGTGCCGGCCATGGCGATGGTGGCCGGTGATGGCAGAGAGTAGTGGTGGCGGCGAAGCTTTCCATTAGCACTGCACTAACCCTAAATCGGTAGGGGATGTAGGTGGGTGTACGACGGCCTGACGAACCTCGTGATGCGAGTCGCCGGCCCACACCTCTTTATATAGTGCAGGTGATAGGGGCCCGTCAACCGCGCGGATCTAAGGGCCCGGTGGGCCGTTGGGCTCACACTTTGGAGATCATCCTAACAAGGAGCAGTAAATGGATGAGAGTGTGAGAGTACGCACTTCGATCGTGTTGGTTCCCGCGACACAACATACGTGTGCAGTTCCTGGCCGCCTGCATCCTCTGCGTGCGCGCTGAAATCCTTCTCATGTTGCCGTGCGCGCGCCAGCTGCTCCACAAAATGCCCAGCTGAGAAGCAAGAACAAATTTGCCACGTGGGCGACCGCCGGCAAAAACCATGCCAAGTCGGCATGGAAACCACTTTTGTTGGTCAAGGGACTAAACTAATCCGGTTTGAAAAGTTGAGGAACTAAGGTTTACTGGTTTTGAAGTTGAAAGACCATTTCTATATTTTAAAAAGAATTTAAGGACAAAAAATATACTTTTACCTTAAACTTTTCTTATATATATTTATGTTGCACGATGGTAGAAGACTTCTACTTCTCTAGCCTTCACATGGCCGGGAACACGAGCAACAAGTAAGGCTCCGCTATGGCCGCAGTTAATGTTGCGCTGATTGCTGGCTTGAACACTTTAGGCATCTCCCTAGCTCGTGTCAATTATGCACCCTATGGTCAACATCCACTCCACATCCATCCCCGTGCAACCGAGATCCTAGCAGTGCTGGAATGTCACGTCCAATATGCGATCATATTCGAGAGGAACTTGAAGGTCCCACCAAAAATAGAAGCACATATTGAAGACGTTTTTGCAAGATGAATATTATTATATCGTACCATATACAATACAAATGGGGATTCATACAAAGGCATATACTTGCCACATGAATATATCGAACATCGTATAGAAGAGAGGCATCCGACTACAGATGAAAACAAACGAAAAACACAAACGACAACCACTCTGCTAGCCCAGGCTGCCGACCTGGAACCGAACCCTTGATCTAAGCAGAAGAAGAACTCCAAAACAAGCAAGCATCGCTTTCACGTCAGATCATCACATTACCTGTATCTGCAACTGTTGTTGTAGTAATCTGTGAGCCACAAGGACTCAGCAATACCATTATCATGGGTATCAAGACTAGCAAAGCTTAATAGGTATGGAATGATTAAGTGGTGAGGTTGCAACAAGCACTAAGCATTGTATGGTGGCTAACTTACGGGTACAAGAGTAAGAAGAGTAAACTACACATAATGATCGCAAATTAGTAATGATCAGTAAGTGATCCTGAACTACTTACGAGTCAAACATAACCCTACTGTGTTCTCTTCCCGAACTCCCTCGAAAAGAGACGGTCACGGTTACGCACACAGTTGGTGTATTTTATTTCGAGTTTAGTGTTAAGTTCTCTACAACCAGATATTATAAATTTCTAAGTCGCCACATAACCGAGGCGATGTTCATTTACCGGGAGGAGATGTTTTATTCGACTACAAGGCACATGTGGTAACTTCCTCAGTATCTCGAAGATACTGATAGAGGTAGAGTATGTGTGCATGAGTGAGTGTATATGCGTGTATGTGGACATCTATGATTGTACTTTCTTACAAAAATAAATAATAAGGTTCATCAACATTCTTACGTTCCTCCTGCATGACTAAATGCAATAATTCTCATGTATTAAATTGACATAGTACAAGCGACCACAATTCTGTCAAGGCCGCGAGACAACGTCTACAACCATTTGTCATGATCAGCTGGGCCATCCTTTTCGACAAAGGGTAAATTTTATTGGCTCAAAATGAAGCATCAAGAGGATACAAACACAATGAGCTTACCCGGTCTCTGAATAGTTAGGATGCACATAGCCAACACTAACGCACACACACAAATACACACCAACAAATAGCAAAGTCATATAAGACCAAAGCTATGTGTAGGCAGGAAAAAAACCCGATCAAATTCACTATCAGCAAACTATATCAATGACCATATCTGCACCAACCATCTCATGACACCACATAAATGACGATGTTCTTCAACATCAACGTCTTCAGGAAGGGAGCGGCGCTCAATCTCCACTGTCACCGGATCCAACCACTCAAGGTCAGAATCAAGGTTTTCACCCTGAAGAACCGGTCCGAGTGTATCCGAGTAATGCCTTCAACAAGGTAACGACATAGAAATGTCGTCATTGCTAGGTATAACCAACTTAGGTCACCTAGGCTTTCACCCTGGGGCTCGAGACCGGGTGCTCGAGTAGCACCGCCATCAGGTCACTCATGTGTTGTTGCCATCACTTTTCCACGATCCCGGCAGCTACATATGGTGTGTGACCGTCGCTGCTGCACCACCATCCCTCTGCGTCAGGTCGTCGTCCATAGTTCGGCCATCCTGACGCCGAACTATTTCATCATGACCTCTATCTAGCCTTCCAGTTTATGTGTAATCTATTTGGCTACCTCATAGATCTGGGTTACATGTGTCTAGACTCCAAGACTTGACACTTCGCTAATTATAGTCAACTATAGCTTAACACGCACACATATATTTGAACACTTCACCTTGGTGAACATATCTGTGCCATCTTGAAGCGATCATGTGTGACATCCACATACCTTGGACTCGAACCGTTAATCATGAGCTTCGCCATCACTTCCTTGACTGGACTCCACATGCATCTGTAGTCCATTCTTTTTCTTCATCATTGTCGGTGCTCCCAAGTAATTAAGTTTGTCCCTACTCTTGTTTTGTGTTCCCAAACTCTCAGAGTATCCATCCATAACAATTACATGTCGGTTATAAAGTCACCATATTCAACAACACCCGTTATATAATCATCCTGGTGGCTTCTTTCCTGACATGCGTGAAAGTGAATAACTTGCATATTTGATGCCACATACAAAGATTTTTTTAACGCAGAATTAATGCTATTTTTAATGCATGTCTGAACTTCAAGGAATTTTCTGTTGTTCTTTAGTCGACCCGAGTCAAATTCGCAGTTTGTCTAATCCTTATTTTAGACGGTCTTCTACATGCTCCACAACAATAACACTCTGCCTCCTCCTTCATTTGTCACCCAAACTATGCCATGTGGACTGAAATCCATAGAATGTAGGGCATGTACTCTCCAACCTTTTGACATTTAGGTTGTTCACCATTTTTTTGCAGATTTTCCATAGTCAACTCTCGTCCATCTCAGCGATATGCAAATCTGGTCATTCCACTAGAAAATGCATATCAAAGACACGAAGGCCCCCCCCCCCCGCGGCGCGCACACACACAATCTGCACACTACGAACAACAAGTAACACAACAAAACTCTTATGCATAACTACAACATATATATATATATATATATATATATATATATATATATATATATATATATATATATATATATATAGACACACACACACACAACAATCTGTAACGATAGGAACTTAATACAAACAAGAGTCTCATGATCAAGTTGCAACTCTAACAGCAGAAACAAAAATATAGCTTAGACATGTAAATTTAGCAAATGCCTTAAGAAGGCTACCAAAAAAAAGATGACCATAACCCATCCAAGGCCACTACTTGGGATAATCATAGATAATAACATCCTTCACCCCTAGAGATCACATGTTCCAAATGCTAGGAACATTTTCCGATTTCATGAACATTTTTTGAAATTCATAAACATTTTAAATCCATGAAGATTTTTAAATTCCTAAATATTTTATGAATTTTTGCACATTTTTCGAAATTCATGAACTTTTTTAATATTCGTTAACATTAGTTAAATTCACAACAATTTTCCAAATACATGATAATTTTTCGTATTCTGTACAATTGTTTAAATTCATGATTTTTTTAAATTCCTTCATTTTTTGAATCCATAAAAAATTTAAAATTTTGAACATTCTTAGAAAAATTCCACATTTTATCCCAAATACACTAATTTGTTAAATGGAAACAAAAATATTTTTATGTGCCCATGTATGCATTGCCTTTTCTTTTACAATATTCACACACTGCCTTTGTTTTTTTAGCGACACACTGCCTTTGTAAGGACCTTGTACATACTCCCTCGATCCAAAATGTTGCAATTTTGAATTAGTTTTGGACTAACCTTAGATTAAAACTGCAACACTAATTTTAGATTAGAATTTTTATTTACAAGGTGGACCCCGTCCATAGCTTTTCTTTTAGAACGACCATGGTCAATTCCCACTATCCATCCCCCAATGGGTCGCCCTATATCTCGCATCCAACGAGGGAGTAGGAACCCTCGCTGAAGGGGAGACCGAGATGGCCGGGCCAGGAGCGGGAGAGGACACAGCCTCCTTTTTTCTGTTTTTGTTTTTGTTTACTTTTTTTCCTTCATTTTTTACTTCTGTTTATACTTTAAAAAATTGTATCTGTATATAATTTTATTTTTTGTTTTTCTCTATTTGATTCATTTTTTTTGCTTTATCTTTTTTATTTGTGTTTATACTTTAAAAATTTCCAAAAACCACACTATTAATTTTTTTTGAAAAATATTAACCAAGCATTTGAAAATTGTGTATACAGAATTTTTTTATCATGTATACGGAAATTGTATAAAAAGTGTGTGCAAAAAATTTGATCATGTGTTTGGAAAATGTTAATTAAGCATTTGAAACAAATGAACAAGTATTTAAAAACTGTTGATAAGCATTTAAAAATGATGAATCTTTTTTATCATGTATATAAAAATGTTAATCAACTATTTAAAATAACATCGAACAAATATTTGAAAAAGTTGATCAAGCATTTGAAAAAATGTTAAATGTGTATAGAAAAAATGTTGAGCATATATTAAAAAATGTTGAAATTTATTCATGTATGTAAAGTTGTTAATTAAGCATTTGAAAATTTTCGCTCAAGCATTTTAACAATGTTAAATGTCTATAGAACATATGTTGACCATGTATTAAAAATGTTGAACAAGTATTTGAAAATTTTTAATCAAGCATTTTTATAATGTTAAATGTGTATAGAAAAAATGTTGACATGTGTTAAAAAATGTTAATATATCATTTAGCAAATGTCAATCAAGCTTTTGAAAAAAGTGTTAAATGTGCATAGAAAAAATGTTGATCACGTATAAGAAAATGTCGATCTTGTATTTGAAAAATGTCAATCAAGCATTTGAAAATGTTTAACAGTGTGTATCTGAAAAATATTGACCATGTATTCGAAAAATGTTATCTTGTATTTGAAAATATTAAAAAAATTGACCATGTATGCCTCCCAACTTATTTATCATATAGATAATTGTCAACAATAATAATTCATGATCAAACATATTTGAATGGCCATATATATATGCTTGGATCTTTCCCCACAACATCATACTTGCCAACTAGAGAATAATTAAGGTTAAAATGAGAAGGAATACTATTCACTCTTGCATGAAAGTAAATACATAAAAATAAAAGATAGGCCATTCGCAGAGGGAGTCAAAGGTTGTGATGCGCTTTTTATTTTTGGATGTGCAAGCCCTTAATGCAAAGGAACGTCACGTTATATTGCCCTTTATGATAGCAACCTTTATTATGCAGTCTGTCACTTTTATTTCACCATCATAAGTTCGTACAATGCTTCTTTTCTCTTACAATCAAAGATCATACTATTTATGAGCAATTTGTTTTGCACCGTTAACAACTTACTTGAAGGATCTTATTCAATCCATATGTAGATATGGTGGAGATTTATGCCAAGAAACTGGGTTTGAAGGTTTTTGGATGCACAAGTAATATCTCTACTTAGTACGAATCTTTGTCTAGCAAAAGATTGTAAGCAAGCATCACATGTTGGAGGATCCATAACAATATAGCTTGTATACAAATAGACCCAAACATAACGCATTACGTTGTCTTCCTTGCTCGACTTCAACTAATTTGTTCAAGTTCAAAAATAATTAATGAGTCTCACAATCATAGAAGATGTCCAAGATAGTATATTTATCTGTGAAATGTCTCTTCCTTCAATATTCTTTCATGAATTGTTCAAGTGATCAATGTTGTGTTTTCTAACTTTCAATAAATTTTACCACATATACTTCTCATTACTCCCCATGGGATAAGCATATGAAACATATATAATTTCAAATTTATGATATTCAATTCATTCAATCATTTACTCATAGGATATAAGTGAAGCACGAGAGTAAATGACAAACTACTCCAAAAAGATATAAGTGAAGATCAATGAGTATTCAAATAATTAAGTAGCTATGTGAAGACTCTCTCTCATTTAAAAAATGGATCTTAAGTATTTTGTTCAAACAGCAAGCAAAACAAAATAAAATGACATTCTAAGGATAGCACATATTATGTGAAGAAGCAAAAAACTTAGGACTCAAACAAAACGGATCGATCATTGTTGAAGAAGAAATGTGGGATGCCAACCGGGGCATCCCCAAGCTTAGATGCTTGAGACTTCTTGAAATAATAACTAGGTGATGCCTTGGGCCGGAATCCCCAAGCTTCATCTCTTGTGTCTCCTTAATTCCTCTCATGTCACGGTTTCGCTAATTTTTAAAAACTTCATCCACACAAAACTCAACAAGAACTCGTGAGATAAGTTAGTATAAACCAATGCAAAACCTTATCATTCTCTACTATAGAGAAATTACTAAAATTATAATTTGATATTGCATACTAAATTTCTATGCATATTTAATACTCCTATCCTCAAATAGAATCATTAAACAAGCAAACATATGCAAACAATACAATCATAACAGAAATCTTTCTAAACAGAACAGTTTGTAAAGGATTAAGTAACATCCATACTTTTATAACTCCAAAAATTCTGAAAAATTACCACACTGTAGAAAATTTTTTGTAGCTTATTGTGTAAAAAATTCAAGATTTTATCATGTTCTGACTATTCACAAATATTCAAAACATAACAACAAACTTTCTATTTTCAAACAGTAACATATAGACTTGCAAAATAAGCATGGTAAAGGCTATACTTGGCACTTTTATGGAAATAAAAGGTGCAAAACATTGCTCTAAATGACAGCATGCAAATTCTAATAAAATAAAATGATGCTCCAAGCAAAACTCATATCATGTGATGAATAAAAATATAGCTCCAAGTGAGGTTACCGATAATGTTGGAGACAAAAGAGGGGATGTCTTCCGGGGCATCCCCAAGCTTAGTTGCTTGGGTCTTTCTTGAATATTACATTGGGGTGCCTTGGGCTCCCAAGCTTAGGGTCTTGCCACTCCTAATTCTTCTCATATCGATATGTCACCTAAAACTTAAAAACTTCAATCACACAAAACTTAACGGAACTTCATGGGATATGTTAGTATGATAAAGAGCAAACCATTCGCTTGGGTACTGTCAAAGAATAGATTCAATTTTTTCTCAAACAATCCCTAATGTACCTTATTATTTCCACAATTTATATCACTTAATATAAGCAATGGAAATAGTAAAACAAGCAAACTATGCATTGAGAATAGAATCTGACAAAAATAGGATAGTTTGTAGTGATCTGGATAATGCCCATACTTATGTAAATTCAAAATTTCCTAAAAATTAGGACAATGTAGAAAATTTGTATATAAATCATGTGTAAAAAAATTCAGAATTTATCGTTTTCTAGTGAATTAAAAAAAATTATGTTACTAAAAGCAAAAGTTTCTGTTTTTGCATAGAATCAAGTCAACTATCATCCACACTACCCCAAAAGGTTTACTTGGTACTTAATTGAAACAAAAGTTATAAAACATTATTATTACATTAGCTTAATCATGTGAACACACAAAAACAGTATGGGTAATTATTGGGTTGTATCCCAACAAGCGCTTTTCTTTAATGTCTTTTTAGGTAGGCATGATGATTTCAATGATGTTCATATAAAAGTAAAGAATTGAAACACGAATAGAGCATTATGAATCACTTGGCAAGCACATTTAAGTCTAACCAACTTCCAATCCATAGGATTTAGTGAGCAAACCATTTATGGGAACAAGAATCAACTAGCATAGGAAGGCAAAACAAGCATGACGTCAAGATTTTCAACACATAGAGATGAAACTTGATATTATTGAGATATGTCAAAGCAAATGTTCCTTTCTCATAATAATTTTCAGTAGCATCATGAATAAATTCAACAATATAGCTATCACATAAAGCATTCTTTTCATGATTCATAAGCATAGAAATTTTACTACTCTCCACATAAGCAAATTTATTATCATCTTCTATATCTAAATAGCTAGCCCACACTAATCTATTTCTCTTAACATGCAAGCCTGGCACATCATCAAGCAACATGCATTAGAAAAGTCCCACCTCAATATTCAATGAGTCATAGGAAAAGGTTCTCCTCAACATGCAAACATGCATGATATATTTAATAAATACTTTACAAAAATACAATAATCAAAATAGTGAACCATACATATTTTTAGTTTTAGCTCTCATATTATTTCTTTGAATATTCTTGTTTCCATAAAATCAATATCTTTGAAATATATTTTAAAGTATTTCCGCAAGAACGTGCGGGGCATCATCTAGTTCATAATAGTGGGAGCAAACGCAATGAAATAACTATCATATGACACTTGATTAACATAATCAATTTGAGCATGACAAGTTTCATGGATATCATTACTCTTTTTAACATACATGTCATCACAATAATCATCATACGTAGGAAATTTTTTATCATAGTCAATTGAAACATCTTCCAAAGTAGTGGATTCATCACTAAATAGAGTCATGACCTCTCCAAATCCACTTTTATCATTATTCCAGTAAGATTCAACACCCTCCAAAATAGTGGGATCATTAGTACCTAGAGTTGACACTCTTCCAAACCCACTTTCATCAATATAACCATCATAAATAGGAGGCGTGCTATCATCAAAACATGGGGGACAAAAAATATCATCTTCATCAAACATAGCATCCCCAAGTTTATAACTTTGCATATCATTAGCAATTTAGCACCATGGATATTCAAAGAATTCATACCAACAACATAGCAATCATGCTCATCATTCAAAGATTTTATGCCAAACATTTTATTAAATTCTACTTCTATCAATTGAGCACAATTTTCCTTTCCATCATTTTCACCAAAGATATTATATAGATGAATAATATGAGGCGACCTCAATTTCATTTTTTTGTAGTTTTGTTTTATAAACCAAACTAATGATAAAACAAGAAACTAAAAGATTCAGTTGCAAGATCTAAAGATATACCTTCGAGCACTCACCTCCACGGCAACGGCGCCACAAAAGAGCTTGATATCTACTACAAAACATTTCTTCCTGTAGACTCGTGTTGGGCCTCCAAGCATAGAGTTTCGTAGGATAGTAGCAAATTTCCCTTAAGTGGATGACCTAAGGTTTATCAACCCGTGGGAGGCGTGTGATGAAGATGGTCTCTCTCAAACAATCCTGCAACCAAATAACAAAGAGTCTCTTGTGTCTCCAACACATCTAATACAATAATAAATTGTATAGGTGCACTAGTTCGGTGAAGAGATGGTGATACAAGTGTAATATGGATAGTAGATATAGGTTTTTGTAATCTGAAAATATAAAAACAGTAAGGTAACTAGTAAAAAAAAGTGAGCAAAAATGGTATTGCAATGCTTGAAAACAAGGCCTAGGATTCTTCACTAGTGCAAAATCTCTCAACAATGATAGCATAATTGGATCATATAACAACACCTCAACGTTCAACAAAGAATCACTCCAAAGTTTCTATCGCGGAGAACATAAGATGAAATTATTTGTAGGATACGAAACCACCTCAAAGTTATTCTTTCTAATCAATCTTTTGAGCTATTCCTGTAAGTGTAACAAATAGCCCTAGAGTTCGTACTAAAATAACACCATATGATACACATCAACCACTCTGATGTCACCTAGATACTCTAATGTCACCACAAGTGTGAGTTGATTACGATGTGCATCAAACAACTTCAGATTCATAATATTCAATCCAACACAAAGAACTTCAAACAATACCCCAAGATTTCTATCGGAGAAAGGAATATGAAAACGCGTATCACCCCTGTGCATAGATTACACCAATGTCACCACTGGAATCCACAAGTTGATAACCAAAACATACATCAAGTGAATCAATAGAACATCTCATAGTCAGCGAGGCAGCCACCGCCGCCGTGGCATCTGACACCCTCCCTCCATCTCCTAGCGAGGCAGCCGCCGGCGCCGCGGGATCCGGCAAGCACCCGCCACTCCAACTCCCGGTGAGGATGTCCCTGGCGCTGAGGGATTCGCCGAGCACCCACCCCTCCATCTCTCGGTGAGGAAGTCGTCGGCGCAGCGGGATCCAGCGCACCCGCCCTCCTGGCGAGGAAGTCGTTGCCCGCCCGCTGTTCCAGGAGACTCGGCTGCTGGTGGTTCCCGCTAACGGGACCGCGACGCTCCTTCTTCCCAATACTCGTGCCGGCGCCGAAGTGCTCCTTGTCGGGCGTGGCCAGCAGGCCCAACTCCTCAGTGTTCTCGGCGGCGCGGACACCTCATCACCAGCGGTGGCGTGGTGGTGCTCGTGAGGTGTTTGTTGAAATACCAAATAGAAATAGAGAGAGGGGGGAGGAGGAAGAAGAAGATTTGCGCTGACATGCGGGCCCTACCTGTACTAACGATCAACTTAACAGTCAAAATAAATGAAGTTGACTTTGCCACCATGTCAGGCCTAACGAATGGGTCTGGAATGTCATAAACATGTTCAAATCGTCTAAACCAACCATTTTTTGAAAGTGATAGTTTTTAGTCATGAAATTAGAAAATTTTGATAGTTTTGATCAGTTTTTAAAAATGATAATTCTGTGGGATGATAACCCTAAGATGGTAGTTTTTTTTATTAAACACTCGTGGTCTGCTCCATCACCACCAAGGATTGCTAAAGTTTCTATGTACAAAAGTGCACGCACTGCGGCTGCTTGCGGGAGAAGTAGTCCTGGCCATGGGAAGCCTGGCCCGAAAAAGCCCGGCCCGACGCTGCTCCTGGGCCAGGCTCAGGCCTAGATTTTGAGCCCAATGGACGGGCCAGGCCCAGGCCCATCATTTTTGCATTTTTCTGAAGGGGCCTGGCCTGAGGCCCGGCGGGCTTTTACATGTTCGGGCCGGGCTTGGGCCCAAAAAACAGACCTGGGCCTAGGTTTTTGCCTCGAGCTTGGCTAGGCCTGGCCCGAAGCCCGGCCCGACCCGAGGTTTGGCCAGGTATAAGGAGGAGCCGAGTTCACGGACGCGGTGGCCGTTTCTAGCAGCTTCGGTGGGCGGTGGCTCTTCCCAACGGGGAAGAAGAGCTGAGCCTGGAATAGTCTCAGCTAACGAGCTCCAACGACAACAACATTGTCGATTGCGGTGATGTTCTCGAGCTATCCGCGAAAGCAGCACGATCTGCAACTGTGCTTTTCCTGGTTGGAGTCTGGCGTTTCTTTCGACGACGATGGAGTCCTGCGCGTGTTTGTTTGCTCAGTTGCCTCCTGGGCTTGATTGTAATCTTCGTTTTCCACTTAGGTGTTGCTTGTGCACCTTTTCCAGATGGGTGTCCTTCTGGTTCATTCGCGTGAGTGCGTTTGTTTTGTTCCTGTACTCTTTCATGATCTAATGTTATGAGACAAGTTCACTTCTACTAAAAAACATCGTGTGAAAAACGAAGTTGTTTCCTCATTCTCCTCTCATACTAAACTGAAACAATAAGACATTAGAGTTTCTATATATTTATGGGATCCACTTGCGACAATAAGAGCGGCCGCATGCAGCTATCAATGGCCGTTCCAGGGGCAGCTCTGGCGGGAAACACTTATAGTCAGACGTCAGATCTCTTCCAATCGTCAGACCGCTGCTCCACCATTGATTTCATTTTGATTGCATGGCCAAGAGAAGCTTCGACAATATCCTGTGCGTTCCATCCACCCCTAATTCCTGCACATATAATTGGCACACCCACGACACTCCCCCAATCCCGCAAAATCCGCACCTCCCTCCTTCCAGTTTGTTCAATTTCCTCTCAAACCGCTCCAGATCTGGCTCTCCATCCTGCCGCCGACGAACGAGGCTCCTTGACGTTCAGATCATATGGCCGACGGTATAGAACAACGCATCATGTCCTCCACCATGACCTCGCCCGATGCTACTCCTCCGTGGCGTCCCTCTACATGGTTACTTTATTCGAATTGACACCGTTTCTGATGCTTCCTGCCATGGATGCAACCAGTTCCTCAACGTGGCCAGAAGTGGTAATTTTGTGCTTCGCTGTCACATATGTGCAATGCTTCATGGATCTGTGCATTAAGTTTTCTATGTGCTTCCTTTGATCTGTATCACATATGAGTGCTTCGGTATCATTTGTGCAAGTATCTATATGTTTCCAGTATTTCATCCATGCCTCCATTTTTTAATACTCTTGTGTTATGTTAGTCAGCATGAATGCTGATTGCCGATATCCATGCTTTCAAAGTAATGGTCTCATTGTACTTCAGTCTAGATTGTCAATAGTCCATAATTAGGTTGACAAATTAGCTTTTCTCATGGAAATAGTTCATTCTCATACATGTTTCCAGTTATATTGAGAACAGACTATTTTAGCATTGTACTGTATTAGCTAATTAATTTATGTTCCTAACTTATTTGCCAAACACAACTTTCTGCATCCAATCGTGCTACCAATTCAAAAAAACACTCCATGCTTCCAGTGTGTTTGATATATGCTACAATATAATGAAGCTGATGCTTCCTACGTTTGTTTCTTCCATATGTTTCTATGGTATAGTGAATTTTGCTTCAAGCATTGTAAGTGTATGCTAATTTTATGGTAAAATCATTTTGATGGAATCATTAGCAGCCATATTTTCTTCAAGGACTACTATAATGTTCTTCAACCAGTGCCACTTTTATTGGTGAAATTTTATTGTAAATGCAATTTTGCACCTTTTATAGTATCAACAACTACAGTTTGTGCTTTCGTCTTTCTAACCGCATGCTTCTAATGTACAGACACCTACACCCAATTCCAAATGCGCTTCTTTGTTGTCCGCACAATGCCTTGCAATGACGCTGAGCACGTTGTAATTGAGACAAACCAGTCACCGCTCTAAGTTGTCGGTTATACTGGAACAACAGAGAGCTTGTGGCACCGCAGATCTGTTGTCCATGACCAGCTTTTGTAACAAGTGTTGATGTAATAGTGTTTTATTTAGTTGCAAAAAGGAATTGTAATACTCTTGCATATCTTATGAATTTGTTTCAAGGCTTGATCATTCTTTTAGTTCATGCGGATGATTTCTTTGCAAAGCAAATGTTTTCACTATAGAACAAAAATGCTTCCTTTACATAAAAAATTTATTTCCATCTCCTAAAAATATAATATAGACTAATTCATCGTTGCATAAAAATGTGTCTCAGAAAAATATAGGTACATATTGTACTAGATTTTTTTTGAGGGTACATATTGTACTAGATTTAGTTGAAGTACATGCTTCTGACGTTTAAAAGGATTGTTTCCATGGCATAAAGATGCACATAATCTCCCGTAAATATGGTAGCAAACGACACTACTAGGAAAAGGCCTACTAATGGCGCACCTGTTTTGCCTACTAATGGCGCACTACAGGTGCTCCACTAGTATCACGCCATTAGTATTTTTTACTAATGGCGCACCTGTGGTGCGCCTTTAGTATCTCGTATACTAATGGCACACCATGCAGTGCGCCATTAGTATAGCCCACGGTGTGCTATTAGTATGCCTCCGAGGGAGGCATATTTACCCATGTGCTTTGGCATACTAATGGCGCACTAGTGGATGATGCGCCATTAGTCATTTTTGCAGTGCGCCATTAGTGTGTTGAGTGGTGCGCCATGACACGTCTCCAACGTATCTATAATTTTTGATTGCTCCATGCTATATTATCTACTGTTTTGGACTATATTGGGCTTTATTTTCCACTTTTATATTATTTTTGGGACTAACCTATTAACCGGAGGCTCAGCCCAGAATTGCTGTTTTTTTGCCTATTTCAGTCTTTCGGAGAAACAGAATATCAAACGGAGTCCAAACGGAATAAAACCTTCGGGAACGTGATTTTCTCATCGAACGTGATCAAGGAGACTTGGACCCTACTCCAAGGAGTCAAAGAGGAGGTCACGAGGGTGGGGGCGCCCCCCCTAGGGCGCGCCCCCCTGCCTCGTGGGCCTCTTGGAGCTCCACCGACGTACTCCGTCCTCCTATATATACCTATGTACCCCCAAACAATCAGAACAGGAGCCAAAAACCTAATTCCACAGCTGCAACTTTTTGTATCCACGAGACCCCAACTTGGGGCCTGTTCCGGAGCTCCGTCGGAGAGGGCCGTCATCACGGAGGGCTTCTACATCATCATAGCCTCTCCGATGAAGTGTGAGTAGTTTACCTCAGACCTTCGGGTCCATAGTTAGTAGCTAGATGGCTTCTTCTCTCTCTTTGAATCTCAATACAAAGTTCTCCCCCTCTCTTGTGGAGATCTATTCCATGTAATCTTCTTTTTGCGGTGTGTTTGTTGAGACTGATGAATTGTGGGTTTATGATCAAGTCTATCTATGAATAATATTTGAATCTTCTCTGAATTCTTTTATGTATGATTGGTTATCTTTGCAAGTCTCTTTGAATTATCCGTTTGGTTTGGCCAACTAGATTGGTAGTTCTTGCCATGGGAGAAGTGCTTAGCTTTGGGTTCGATCTTGCAGTGTCCTTTCCCAGTGACAGAAGGGGCAGCAAGGCACGTATTGCATCGTTGCCATCGAGGATAACAAGATGGGGTTTATTTCATATTGCATGAATTTATCTCTCTACATCATGTCATCTTGCTTAAGGCGTTACTCTGTTTTTAACTTAATACTCTAGATGCATGCTGGATAGCGGTCGATGAGTGGAGTAATAGTAGTAGATGCAGAATCGTTTCGGTCTACTTGTCACGTATGTGATGCCTATATATATGATCATGCCTAGATATTCTCATAACTATGCTCAATTCTGTCAATTGCTCAACAGTAATTTGTTCACCCACCATAGAATACTTATGCTCTTGAGAGAAGCCACTAGTGAAACCTATGGCCCCCGGGTCTATTCTCATCATATCAATCTCCATCACTTTAATCTTGCTCTGCTTTTTACTTTTCCTTTACTTTTTACTTTGCATCTTTATACCAAAAATATTATATCTATCAGATCTCACTCTCGTAAGTGACCATGAAGGGATTGACAACCCCTAATCGCGTTGGTTGCGAGTAGCTATCGTTTTGTGCATGTACGAGGGACTTGAGCGTGGCCTCCTACTGGATCGATACCTTGGTTCTCAAAACTGAGGGAAATACTTACGCTACTCTGCTGCATCATCCCTTCCTCTTCAGGGAAAACCAACGCAAGCTCAAGACGTAGCAAGAAGGATTTCTGGCGCCGTTGCCGGGGAGTGTACGCAAAAAGTCAACATACCAAGTACCCATCGCAATCCCTATCTCTCGCATTACATTATTTGCCATTTGCCTCTCATTTTCCCCTCCCCCACTTCACCTTTGCCGTTTTATTCGCCCTCTCTCTCTCTCTCTATCCTCCCTCTCTATTTGCCTCTTTTGCCCGTTTGCTCTTGTTTGCTCGTGTGTTAGATTGCTTGTTTGTCGCGATGGCTCAAGATACTACAAAATTGTGTGACTTCACCAATACCAATGGTAATGATTTCCTTAGCACTCCGATTGCTTCTCTTGCTAATACAGAATCTTGTGAAATCAATGCTGCTTTGTTGAATCTTGTTATGAAAGATCAATTCGCCGGCCTTCCTAGTGAAGATGCCGCTACTCATCTGAATAGTTTTGTTGATTTATGTGATATGCAAAAGAAAAGAGACATCGACAATGATGTCATTAAATTGAAGCTATTTCCTTTTTCGCTTAAAGATCGTGCTAAAGCTTGGTTTTCGTCTTTGCCTAAGAATAGTATTGATTCTTGGAACAAGTGCAAAGATGCTTTTATCTCTAAGTATTTCCCTCCTGCTAAGATCATCTCTCTTAGAAACGATATTATGAATTTTAAGCAACTTGATCATGAACATGTTGCAAAAGCTTGGGAGAGAATGAAATTAATGATACGTAATTGCCCTACTCATGGTTTGAATTTGTGGATGATTATACACCGGATTGAATTTTGCTTCTAGAAATCTTTTAGATTCGGCCGCGGGAGGCACTTTTATGAAAATCACTTTAGGAGATGCTACTAAATTCCTAGATAATATTATGGTTAATTATTCTCAATGGCATACTGAAAGATCTTCTAATAAAAAAGTGCATGCGATAGAAGAAATTAATGTGTTGAGTGGAAAGATGGATGAACTTATGAACTTATTTGCTACTAAGAGTGTTTCTTATGATCCTAATGATATGCCTTTGTCTACTTTGATTGAGAATAACAATGAATCTATGGATGTGAATTTTGTTGGTAGGAATAATTTTGGTAACAACGCTTATAGAGGGAATTTTAATCCTAGGCCATGTCCTAGTAATCCTTCTAATAATTATGGGAATTCCTACAACAACTCTTATGGAAATTATAATAAGATGCCCTCTGAATTTGAGAATAGTGTTAAAGAGTTTATGAATTCACAAAAGAATTTTAATGCTTTGCTTGAAGAGAAATTGCTTAAAGTTGATGATTTGGCTAGGAACATTGATAGAATTTCTCTTGAGATTGATTCTTTAAAGATTAGATCTATTCCTCCTAAGCATGATATCAATGAGTCTCTCAAAGCCATGAGAATTACCATTGATGAGTGCAAGGAAAGAACCGCTAGGATGCGTGCTTCCAAAGATGCCTTTATTAAAGCGTGTTCTTCCAATTCCTATGAAAATCAAGATGAAGATCTAAAAGTTATTGATGTGTCCCCTATTAAATCTTTGTTTTGCAATATGAATCTTTATGAAACTGAATATGATCTTCCTTTACCTAGAAGGCGTTCTAAAAATTCGGAGTATTTAGATCTTTATGATGAAATTGATAAAAGTGGGATTGAAAGAAATAAAAATCTAGATGTTGCTAAACCCACTATATTGGATTTCAAGGACTTTAATTATGAAAGTTGCTCTTTATTGATTGTATTTCCTTGTTGCAATCCGTGCTAAATTCTCCACATGCTTATAGTCAAAATAAAGCCTTCACCGAACATATTATTGATGCCTTGATGCAATCTTATGAAGAAAAACTTGAGTTGAAGGTTTCTATCCCTAGAAAACTCTATGATGAGTGGGAACGAACTATTAAAATTAAAATTAAAGATCAAGAGTTTTATGCTTTGTGTGATTTGGGTGCTAGTGTCTCCACTATCCCCAAAACTTTGTGTGATTTGCTAGATTTCCGTAATCTTGATGATTGCTCTCTAAACTTGCATCTTGCGGATTCCACTATTAAGAAACCTATGGGAAGGATTAATGATGTTCTTATTGTTGCAAATAGGAATTATGTGCCCGTAGATTTCATTGTTCTTGATATAGATTGCAATCCTTCTTGCCCTATTATTCTTGGTACACCTTTCCTTAGAACGGTTGGTGCGATTATTGATATGAAGGAAGCGAATATTAGATTTCAATTTCCATGAAAAAAGGACATGGAACACTTTCCAAGAAAGAAAATAAAATTTCCATATGAAACTATCAGGAGAGCCACTTATGGATTGCCTACCAAAGATGGCAATACCTAGATCTATCCTCGCTTTTATGCCTAGCTAGGGGCATTAAACGATAGCGCTTGTTGGGAGGCAACCCAATTTTATTTTTATTCCTTGCTTTTTGCTCCTGTTTAGTAATAAATAAATTATCTAGCCTCTGTTTTGGTTGTGTTTTTTGTGTTTAATTAGTGTTTGTGCCAAGTAGAACCATTAGGAAGACTTGGGGAAAGTCTTCTTGAACTTGCTGTAAAAAAACAGAAACTTTAGTGCTCACGAGAACCACTGTCATTTTTATTAGGATAGTGCTATTTAGTTAATTCTTTTCGAAGATGATTAATAGATAAATTACTCACTTCCAGCAATTTATTTTAGAATTTTTGGTGTTCCAGATCTTGCGCTAGCTACAGATTACTACAGACTGTTCTGTTTTTGACAGATTCTGTTTTTCGTGTGTTGTTTGCTTATTTTGATGAATCTATGGTTAGTAAAATAGTTTATCATCCATAGAGAAGTTGGAATACAGTAGGTTTAACACCAATATAAATAAAGAATGAGTTCATTACAGTACCTTGAAGTGGTCTTTTGTTTTCTTTCGCTAACGGATCTCACGAGTTTTCTACTTTAAGTTTTGTGTTGTGAAGTTTTCAAGTTTTGGGTGAATTCTTTTGATGGATTATGGAACAAGGAGTGGCAAGAGCCTAAGCTTGGGGATTCCCATGGAACCCCCAAGATAATCCAAGGGCACCAAAAATTCGAAGCTTGGGGATGCCCCGGAAAGCATCCCCTCTTTCGTCCACTTCCATCGGTAATTTACTTGGAGCTATATTTTTATTCACCAACATGATATGTGTTTTGCTTGGAGTGTCTTGCATTATTTGTGTCTTTGGTTGTTAGTATGCCACAATCATCCTTGCTGTACACACCTTTTGAGAGAGCCATACATGAATTAAAATTTGATAGAATACTGTATGTGCTTCACTTATATCTTTTGAGCTATGTAGTTTTGCTCTATGTGTTTCACTTATATCTTTTGAGCATTATAATTTTGCTCTATGTGCTTCACTTAGATCTTTTAGAGCATGGTGGTGGATTTGTTTTAAAGAAACTATTGATCTCTCATGCTTCACTTAAATTATTTTGAGTCTTAATAGCATGGTAATTTGCTTAATAATAATATGCTTGGTATTCAAGATTTGTGAAACTTTCTTTTGAGTGTGTTGAATACTAAGAAAAGATTGAAGCATGATAACTGTTTTGAGATATGGAGATGATAATATTAAAGTCATGCTAGTTGAGTAGTTGTGAATTTAAAGAATACTTGTGTTAAAGTTTGTGATTCCCGTAGCATGCACGTATGGTGAACTGTTATGTGATGAAGTCGGAGCATGATTTATTTATTGATTGTCTTCCTTATGAGTGGCGGTCGGGGACGAGCGATGGTCTTTTCCTACCAATCTATCCCCTAGGAGCATGCGCGTAATACTTTGCTTTGATAACTTCTAGATTTTTGCAATAAGTATATGAGTTCTTTATGACTAATGTTGATCCATGGATCATACGCACTCTCACCCTTCCACCTTTGCTAGCCTCTCTAATACCGCGCACCTTTTGCCGGTATCATACACCTACCATATACCTTCCTCAAAACAGCCGCCATAACTACCTATTATGGCATTTCCATAGCCATTCCGAGATATATTGCCATGCAACTTTCCACCATCTAGTTCATCATGACACATTCATCATTGTCATATTGCTTCACATGATCATGTAGTTGACATAGTATTTGTGGCAAAGCCACCGTTCATAATTTTTTCATACTTGTCACTCTTGATTCATTGCATATCCCGGTACACCGCCGGAGGCATCCATATAGAGTCATAGTTTGTTTTAGAATCGAGTTGTAATCATTGAGTTGTAAATAAATAAAAGTGTGATGATCATCATTTAATAGAGCATTGTCCCAAAAAAAGAGAAAGGCCAAAGAAAAAAAGAAGGCCGAAAAAAGAGAAAGTAAATAAAAAGGGGCAATGCTACCATCCTTTTACCACACTTGTGATTCAAAGTAGCACCATGATCTTCATAGTAGAGAGTCTCTCATGTTATCACTTTCATATACTAGTGGGAATTTTACATTATAGAACTTGGCTTGTATATTCCAATGATGGGCTTCCTCAAATTGCCCTAGGTCTTCATGAGCAAGCAAGTTGGATGCACACTCACTTAGTTTCTTTTTGAGCTTTCATATACTTATAGCTCTAGTGCATCCGTTGCATGGCAATCCCTACTCACTCACATTGATATCTATTGATGGGCATCTCCGTAGCCCGTTGATACGCCTAGTTGATGTGAGACTATCTTCTCCTTTTTGTCTTCTCCACAACCACCATTCTATTCCACCTATAGGGTTATATCCATGGCTCACGCTCATGTATTGCGTGAAGATTGAAAAAGTTTTGAAAAAGTTAGAGTATGAAACAATTGCTTGGCTTGTCATCGGGGTTGTGCATGATTTAAATACTTTGTGTGGTGAAGATAGAGCATAGCCAGACTATATGATTTTGTAGGGATAACTTTCTTTGGCCATGTTATTTTGAGATGATATAATTGCTTTGTTAGTATGCTTGAAGTATTATTATTAATATGTCAATATAAACTTTTGTCTTGAATCTTTCGAATCTGAATATTCATATCACAATTAAGAAGATTTGCATTGAAATTATGCCAAGTAGCACTCCGCATCAAAAATTCTCTTTTTATCATTTACCTACTCGAGGACGAGCAGGAATTAAGCTTGGGGATGCCTGATACGTCTCCAACGTATCTATAATTTTTGATTGCTCCATGCTATATTATCTACTATTTTGGACTATATTGGGCTTTATTTTCCACTTTTATATTATTTTTGTTACTAACCTATTAACCGGAGGCCCAGCCCAGAATTGCTGTTTTTGCCTATTTCAGTGTTTCGGAGAAACAGAATATCAAACGGAGTCCAAACAGAATAAAACCTTCGGGAACGTGATTTTCTCACCGAACGTAATCCAGGAGACTTGGACCCTACTCTAAGGAGTCAAAGAGGAGGTCGCGAGGGTGGGGGGCGCCCCGCCCCCTAGGGCGCTCCCCCTGCCTCGTGGGCCCCTCGGAGCTCCACCGACGTACTCCTTCCTCCTATATATACCTACGTACCCCCGAACGATCAGAACATGAGCCAAAAACCTAATTCCACCGCCGCAACTTTCTGTATCCACGAGATCCCATCTTGGGGCCTGTTCCGGAGCTCCGCCGGAGAGGGCCGTCATCACGAAGGGCTTCTACATCATCATAGCCTCTCCGATGAAGTGTGAGTAGTTTACCTCAGACCTTCGGGTCCATAGTTAGTAGCTAGATGGCTTCTTCTCTCTCTCTGAATCTCAATACAAAGTTCTCCCCCTCTCTTGTGGAGATCTATTCCATGTAATCTTCTTTTTGCGGTGTGTTTGTTGAGATCGATGAATTGTGGGTTTATGATCAAGTCTATCTATGAATAATATTTGAATCTTCTCTGAATTCTTTTATGTATGATTGGTTATCTTTGCAAGTCTCTTTGAATTATCCGTTTGGTTTGGCCAACTAGATTGGTAGTTCTTGCCATGGGAGAAGTGCTTAGCTTTGGGTTCGATCTTGCAGTGTCCTTTCCCAGTGACAGAAGGGGCAGCAAGGCACGTATTGCATCGTTGCCATCAAGGATAACAAGATGGGGTTTATTTCATATTGCATGAATTTATCTCTCTACATCATGCCATCTTGCTTAAGGCGTTACTCTGTTTTTAACTTAATACTCTAGATGCATGCTGGATAGCGGTCGATGAGTGGAGTAATAGTAGTAGATGCAGAATCGTTTCGGTCTACTTGTCACGGATGTGATGCCTATATATATGATCATGCCTAGATATTCTCATAACTATGCTCAATTCTGTCAATTGCTCAACAGCAATTTGTTCACCCACCATAGAATACTTATGCTCTTGAGAGAAGCCACTAGTGAAACCTATGGCCCCCGGGTCTATTCTCATCATATCAATCTCCATCACTTTAATCTTGCTCTGCTTTTTACTTTTCCTTTACTTTTTACTTTGCATCTTTATACCAAAAATACCAAAAAAATTATATCTATCAGATCTCACTCTCGTAAGTGACCGTGAAGGGATTGACAACCCCTAATCGCGTTGGTTGCGAGTAGCTATCGTTTTGTGTAGGTACGAGGGACTTGAGTGTGGCCTCCTACTGGATTGATACCTTGGTTCTCAAAACTGAGGGAAATACTTACGCTACTTTGCTGCATCATCCCTTCCTCTTCGGGGAAAACCAACAGAAGCTCAAGACGTATGTAGCGACCAGACCCGAATGGATCAAGTCTACTGTGCTCCGGTGTCATCCCTGGATCAGTAATGCTGACACCACACAATACATCGAAGGATTTATAGCAGAGTGGCAATCACACACTTATTACATCGATGTCTCCGAAGAGAACTTATTACAATAATATGGCTTAAGGCCCTCTAATAACGATAACAGCGGAAGACTCGGAAGATAAATGGGTCCATCAACTCCAACGGCATCACTGAGTATAGAACCACGACCTAAAAGCACCTTAATCGTCGTCTGAAAAGTCTGCAACATTAACGTTGCAGCCCGAAACGGGTCAGCACATGGAATATGCTGGCAAAGTAACACATAGAGAATGATGGAATGAAACAGCTATACTATATGCATATTTGGCTGGTGGAAAGCTCTATGGTTACTGTTTTGCGTAAAGCCAATTTTTCCCTACTGCAAAGGAATAAATTTATTTAACTATCATGGTGGTTGTTAAACATTGAGAATGGTTGACAGCATTCTCAATCCCAATTAAAAGTAGAATTAAAACCCAACAATATTAATTTAGAAGTAACATGTTGAGATTCACATGATATTCAAGTACTAGATACTCAAGATTGTCCATAACCGGGGACACGACTAATCATGATTAGTTTATTACACTCTGCAGAGGTTTGCGCACTTTTCCCCACAAGACTCGATCGCCTCCGTTGGTTTTCTCGCACTACTGGTGTTTGAGAAACGGATGACCGAGACATAGTCTTTCAGAAGCGCTAGCACCTTACGATGGAGTAGACCGTACCACCTACATCCCCTACATCTGCTAGTCTACCCCTATAAGAGTTCGCACGACTTAGTCAACTATGCCAGAGCCCATATTGCCTTGTGGCTGCACATGTAAGTATTTAGCATGAAAGATCTTATGATCCCTTTGAGCCTGGGTGGCGGTCCAAAATAAAACAGGCAAGTCCTGATAGACATCAGGTGCCTCAATCCACCCAGATGTGTGTTTAAGTTGCAACCTTAGATAAACCATTAAAATTATCAATCTCACATCTGTCATGGATATCACTCACCCAATCCACGTCTACTAGCATAGCATGGCATAATAAGCAAACGTAGAAGTAACTCCCAAAGGTTTCATAATAAACATGTAATAGGTACTACCTCATCTACTTCCCATCCCACAAATTAATTAGATCCTAATCATGCAATGTGTGAGGATGGATCTAATGCAATGAAACTGGGTTGTAGAAAAGGTATGATCAAAGTGTTACTTGCCTTGCTGATGATCCGCGAGTCCTAGAGATTCGAAGTAACAAGCGGCGCAAACCGGGTAATCTATCGCAGACAAACAACAAGCATACAATAAGTACTCATCTATGCACAGGTACACTCGAACAAGAGATCGAACCAGATAGTTCAACTTAAGAACTCCGGTTGCAAAGAAAGAACGAACCGAACAAAGAAACCGAAAACAAACGGCGGAAAACAACTCGGTTCTAGCAAGTTGAAACTAGGTCAAATTTTACCGTAGCAAAACTTAGTTAAAGTTGATTAGTCGGAACGGCAGTTTCGAACGAAACTCCAGGCGCTTGAATCACCTGATTCCGATAAACGAGCGAGAAGATAAACTAGAACGAAGATCGGATCTGAGATCGCGATCGCGGAATAAATCCGACGAAAAGAAAAAGAAGAACGGTTAAACGAACGGACGTTCGTTAACCTAGAAGAATCCGGTGATCACGTTCGTTAGGACGAACGGTCCGGCGAACGGTCGCTAGGCAACTAAATCGGAAAAGAGAACGAATCCGATCTAGGGTTTCGAGAAAAGAAAACCGAACGAAAAACTGATCTAGAAAACCGGAACGGTTTAGAGAAGAAAACGAATCGGAAGGGAAGAACCGGAACGATTTTGAAGAAAACCGATCCGAGGAAAAGAAAAAGATGCGGCGCGGTACCTCCGGCGAGGTCTCCGGCGAGGGACTCCGGCGTCGGCGAGCAAGGGCGGCGGCGGCGGTGAGCAAGGGCGGCGGCGGCGCTAGGGCAAGGCGGCGGCGGCGCGGGGCAAGGGCGGCGCGGCATTAGGGCGGCGGCGGCTTGGGCGTGGCGTGGGTGAGGGGCGCGATGGAGGGTTGGGGTTTTGGTGTGGGTTTAGAGGGGGGGTGCTTGGGTATTTATATAGGTGAGGGGAGAGGATACTTGGGGTAGGGGGCAAGAAATAGAGTAGGAAAAGGAAAAGGAAAAGAGTCCTATAAAAACGCAAACGGAGTCCTAGTGGGACTAGGACGGCGGTGGCGGCTCCCTGCGCCTGGCGCTGGCGCGCGCGGCCTGGCCTTGGTCGGCCGGCTGGGCCTTTGGCCCAGGGGCGCTGCGGGATTTTTTTTTAAACGGTTTCGCGCGCAGAAAAAAAACAGAAAAGAGAACTAAACAAACTCCAAAACTTCTAAAGTAAATTTTCCCCGACTCCTAAAAATGAGTCGAACAAAATGAACTTTTCTCAGGGCCTAAAATGCAAATTTTGAAACGCGCATTTTTCCCTATCCAAATAAAAGGCAAATAAACTCTGACAAAACCAATGATCCTTTCTTCAAAATTTGAGAAGACTCAAATTTGAAAATGACGAAATCTCCAACTCTCTGCGAGGGTCCTTGAGTTGCGTGAAATTTCTAGGATCGACAAAATGCAAGAAAATATGATATGCATGATGATCTAGTGTATAACATTCCAAATTGAAAATTTGGGATGTTACAAACCTACCCCCCTTAAGATGAACCTCGCCCTCGAGATTCGGGTTGGCTAGAAAATAGGTGAGGGTGGTCCTCGAGCAAATCTTCTTCTCTCTCCCAGGTGGCTTCATCTTCTGAGTGGTGGCTCCACTGAACTTTGCAAAACTTGATAACCTTGCTGCAGGTTACTCGGCTGGCAAACTCGAGAATCTTGATTGGTTTCTCTTCATACGTTAAGTCGTCCTTTAACTGAATCGCTTCCAATGGCACGGTATCTCTTAACGGTACCTCCGCCATCTCGGCGTGACATTTCTTCAGCTGAGAAACATGGAATACGTCATGAACTCCTGACAGTCCCTCTGGTAATTCCAACTTATACGCGACTTCTCCCATACGTTGCAAGATCTTATATGGTCCAACAAAACGCGGTGCTAATTTTCCCTTAACTCCAAAGCGCTTAACTCCTCGAAGTGGGGATACTCGGAGATACACCCTGTCTCTGGTTTCGTAAACTGTCTCCTTGCGTTTAGAATCTGCGTAGCTCTTCTGCCTAGACTGGGCTACCTTAAGCCTATCGCGAATCAACTTAACCTTCCTTTAAGACTCCTTAACCAAATCTGGTCCAAAGAACTGACGGTCTCCAACTTCGTCCCATGACAACGGTGTCCTGTACCTCCTTCCGTCCAAAGCTTCGAAAGGTGCCATCTTCAAACTGGTTTGGTAACTGTTGTTATACGAAAACTCCGCATACGGCAAGTTATCGTCCCAACTAGATCCATAATCTAGTGCACAAGCTCTCAGCATATCTTCCAAAATCTGATTGACTCTCTCGGTCTGTCCATCTGTCTGCGGATGAAAAGCGGTGCTGAACTCTAGCATGGTTCCTAAAGTCTCATGCAACTGATTCCAAAACTTTGAGGTAAATTGGGTTCCTCTATCTGATACAATACTCCTTGGAACTCCATGCAAACAAATGATCCTAGTCATGTATATCTTTGCCAACTTAGCACTAGTGTAGGTGGTCTTAACTGGAATGAAATGTGCTACCTTCGTCAAACGATCAACTACTACCCATATCGAGTCATATCCTGCCTTCGTCCTGGGTAGTCGTGTAATAAAATCCATGCCTATCTTATCCCACTTCCATTCGGGTAACGTCAATGGTTGTAACAATCCGGCTGGCTTCTGATGCTCTGCCTTTACTCTATGACATACGTCACAAACTGCTACATATGCTGCAATATCCTTCTTCATTCCGGTCCACCAGAATGTCTCCTTCAAATCCAAATACATCTTGGTATTTCCTGGGTGAATCAAATATGGTGAATCATGTGCCTCTTGTAGAATCAACTTCCTGATCTCCGGGTCATTGGGCACATAAACACGGTCCTTAAACCATAGGGTATCGTGCTCATCCTCACAATCCCTTTGCTTTTCCTTCACTCATTTTCTTCTTTATAGAAGCAATCTCCTTGTCAGATTTCTGAGCTTCTTTGATTTTATCCATCAATGTTGACTAAATCTCTAAAGCTGCCACATAGCCTTTTGGAACTATCTCTAAACTTAGTTCACGAAGGTTTTCTGCTAACTCCTTTGGTATTTCTCCCGTCATTAACGTATTGGCATGGCTCTTACAGCTCAATGCGTCAGCTACTACATTAGCTTTTCCGGGATGGTAATGCAATCTCATGTCATAATCCTTGATGAGCTCCAACCATCTCCTTTGTCTGAGATTCAACTCCTTCTGCGTGAAAATGTACTTCAAACTCTTGTGATCCGTGTACACCTCGCAATGATTTCCAATGAGGAAATGTCACCATGTCTTCAATGCATGCACTACGGCTGCTAACTCCAAATCATGGGTGGCGTAATTCAACTCATGAGGCTTCAGTTGTCGTGAAGCATACGAAACAACTCTCCCTTCCTGCATAAGCACAGCTCCAAGTCCTCGACATGAAGCGTCGCAATACACCTCATAATCCTTGGTCTGATCTGGCAAAATCAATACCGGTGAGGTAAGCAAACGTTTCTTCAACTCCTGGAAACTAGCCTCACACTCCTCAGTCCAATTGAACTTGGTATCCTTCTTCAACAATTCCGTCATAGGCTTCGCAATCTTTGAAAAATTCTCAATGAATCTCCGGTAGTATCCTGCGAGTCCAAGAAAACTCCGGATCTCTCCAACTGTCGTTGGTGCTTCCCATTCGGTTACGGTCTCAACCTTTGCGGGGTCAACTGCTATCCCTTCTCCGGATATAACGTGTCCGAGGAATCCAACTTCCTTGAACCAAAACTCACATTTGCTAAACTTGGCATATAACTGATGTTCCCTTAGCTTCTCCAATACCAAACGCAAATGTTCCTTATGCTCTTCTTCATTCTTCGAATAAACCAGGATATCATCAATGAACACTACGACGAACTTATCCAAAAACTCCATAAATACCTTGTTCATCAGGTTCATAAAATAGGCCGGCGCGTTAGTCAATCCAAATGACATAATGGTATACTCATACAGTCTATATCTTGTGGTGAATGCTGTCTTAGGAATATCCTGTTCTCGAATCTTCAACTGGTGGTACCCTGATCGCAAATCGATCTTGGAAAACACTTTAGCTCCTTGCAAACGATCAAACAGATCATTTATCATTGGCAGTGGGTACTTGTTCTTGATGGTTACTTCATTCAATCCTCGATAATCAACAACCATCCTTAATGATCCATCCTTCTTCTCCACTAGAAGTACGGGTGATCCCCAAGGCGAAGAACTTGGGCGAATGTAACCTTTCTCCAATAACTCCTTAATCTGATTCTTAATTTCTACCAAATCCTTTGCTGGCATCCGGTACGGTCTCTTGGATATTGGGCCTGTACCTGGCAATAACTCAATCAAAAACTCAATGTCTCTATCCGGTGGCATGCCTGGCAATTCTTCAGGAAATACATCAGGAAAATCCTTTACCACTGGTACTTCCTCTTGCGGTTCTCAATCTGCTGTTGCTTCCCTTCAATCATGATGGCACGATCTACCAACTCTTGGTAGTTGTTGAAACTTCCTACCATCAACTGCATGCTTAACTCATCATTCAATCCTTCCAGAAACTTCTCCTGCTTGGTTGCATCCATAGCAACGTCATTTGGGGCATAACGTGCTAGCTTGCTGAAGTCGTCAACGTACTAGCCAACTGTCCTTCCTCCTTGGCGTAAGTTGCGAAACTCACGCTTCTTCATGGCCATAGCTCCTGCTGAAACATGTGCAGTGCGGAAAGCTTGCTGGAACTAATCCCATGTGACAGTGTCAACTGGGAAAGTGGCTGTGAAATTCTCCCACCATGCTGCCGCGGGTCCTTCTAACTGATGTGCGGCAAACTTCACTTTCTCACCATCCGTGCATCCTGCAGTGGTCAACTCCCTTCCTATCTTGCGGAGCCAATCGTCTGCTACTATCGGCTCGGTGCTACTAGAAAACACCGGTGGATTCAGCCTAAGAAAACGGGCTAAGTGGTCAACAGGGGGTGGTGGTGGTGGTGGGTTGTTGTTGTTGTTGTTCTGCTGATTCTGAACTAACATCTGCATCAATTGATTCTACTGCTGAATCAACTGAGTGTGCTCCGGTGGAAATCCATTGTCACGTCTCGGAGGCATCTGAGGGTTTAGAAAAGACGAGATATAAGAATAGAAAGAGGTCTAAAGAGAAAACACTACCCCAATGCACATGAGCAAATTCACACAAAATCACTTCATTCAATCAAACAAGGGAATACAATCGATCTAGCTATCGCAAAAGTGCTTGAACTATAGTGTTTACATGGGGGGAAATACTACTAATATTTGGTGGTCATCTAGAAATTTGAACCGGTGGAAGACTCCATGATGTCCGCTCCAGCTTCGTCTTCAAATTCGGGTTCACTTGGATCCGAATCGGTGTCGTCGATGATGATGTAATTATCCGGACATGCGACGTACTCGTCTTCCTCCTTGGATGCTAACTTCGTCTTGAGTTCTTCAATCTCCTGCTTAAGATCGATGTTGTGTCTTGCTAGAGCTACGATCTCGTCCATGTAGTCCTTGCGTGTAGCCTTCAGTTCTCCTTCTAGCTCGATGATCCTTGTTTTCGCATTCTTCAACTCCATCATATCGTTGCACATCTGGTTCTCGTGGTGTCGAATGTGTTGGTTTAACTTCTGGATAAAAGCTGCAATGGATCTATCGTTCTTGATGCTGACTAACTCCCATTGTTCATCTCGGAGTCCGCAAATCTGGTAGATAGTGTCCTTGAGGTCTTCTTGATAAACTTCTCCAATGCGTCCTATGGTGATATGGGTTGCCATGCTCCTTCCTAAACTCCAGGTTGGTGCATTGAAAACACTATCTATGGGCTTCGTGATTGGCGCGAATGTTCTTCCCGGAACGTGAGCTTGAATCTTCCAGCGCTCCTCTTCAGGCAAAGTGGCATTGAAGGTTCCCGTGAAGCTTGGTAATCCAATGTTTAGGTACTTGGTGACTTCCTTCAAGTGAAATCCAAAAGGTGTGCCTTCATCCGGTTGAGCGTACTTAATCTTCGCGTCCTTCATCCTAAAGAGTAGAAAAGATGAGGAGTTAAAAAATGAGGAGAGAATAGTGATCTATGGCTTTAACTTAGTGGTCGTGTCCTATAGTCAGCGTGTGCTCTGATACCATCTCTATAGCGACCAGACCCGAATGGATCAAGTCTACTGTGCTCCGGTGTCATCCCTGGATCAGTAATGCTGACACCACACAATACATCGAAGGATTTATAGCAGAGTGGCAATCACACACTTATTACATCGATGTCTCCGAAGAGAACTTATTACAATAATATGGCTTAAGGCCCTCTAATAACGATAACAGCGGAAGACTCGGAAGATAAATGGGTCCGTGAACTCCAACGGCATCACTGAGTATAGAACCACGACCTAAAAGCACCTTAATCGTCGTCTGAAAAGTCTGCAACATTAACGTTGCAGCCCGAAACGGGTCAGCACATGGAATATGCTGGCAAAGTAACACATAGAGAATGATGGAATGAAACAGCTATACTATATGCATATTTGGTTGGTGGAAAGCTCTATGGTTACTGTTTTGCGTAAAGCCAATTTTTCCCTACTGCAAAGGAATAAATTTATTTAACTATCATGGTGGTTGTTAAACATTGAGAATGGTTGACAGCATTCTCAATCCCAATTAAAAGTAGAATTAAAACCCAACAATATTAATTTAGAAGTAACATGTTGAGATTCACATGATATTCAAGTACTAGATACTCAAGATTGTCCATAACCGGGGACACGGCTAATCATGATTAGTTTATTACACTCTGCAGAGGTTTGCGCACTTTTCCCCACAAGACTCGATCGCCTCCGTTGGTTTTCTCGCACTACTGGTGTTTGAGAAACGGATGACCGAGACATAGTCTTTCAGAAGCGCTAGCACCTTACGATGGAGTAGACCGTACCACCTACATCCCCTACATCTGCTAGTCTACCCCTATAAGAGTTCGCACGACTTAGTCAACTATGCCAGAGCCCATATTGGCTTGTGGCTGCACACGTAAGTATTTAGCATGAAAGATCTTATGATCCCTTTGAGCCTGGGTGGCGGTCCAAAATAAAACAGGCAAGTCCTGATAGACATTAGGTGCCTCAATCCACCTAGATGTGTGTTTAAGTTGCCACCTTAGATAAACCATTAAAATTATCAATCTCACATCTGTCATGGATATCACTCACCCAATCCACGTCTACTAGCATAGCATGGCATAATAAGCAAACGTAGAAGTAACTCCCAAAGGTTTCATAATAAACATGTAATAGGTACTATCTCATCTACTTCCCATCCCACAATTTAATTAGATCCTAATCATGCAATGTGTGAGGATGGATCTAATGCAATAAAACTGGGTTGTAGAAAAGGTATGATCAAAGTGTTACTTGCCTTGCTGATGATCCGCGAGTCCTAGAGATTCGAAGTAACAAGCGACGCAATCCGGGTAATCTATCGCAGACAAACAACAAGCATACAATAAGTACTCATCTAATGCACAGGTAAAACTCGAACAAGAGATCGAACCAGATAGTTCAACTTAAGAACTCCGATTGCAAAGAAAGAACGAACCGAACAAAGAAACCGAAAACAAACGGCGGAAAACAACTCGGTTCTAGCAAGTCGAAACTAGGTCAAATTTTACCGTAGCAAAACTTAGTTAAAGTTGATTAGTCGGAACGGCGGTTTCGAAACGAAACTCCAGGCGCTTGAATCACCTGATTCCAATAAACGAGCGAGAAGATAAACTAGAACGAAGATCGGATCTGAGATCGTGATCGCGGAATAAATCCGACGAAAAGAAAAAGAAGAACGGTTAAACGAACAAACGTTCGTTAACCTAGAAGAATCCGGTGATCACGTTCGTTAGGACGAACGGTCCGGTGAACGGTCGCTAGGCAACTAAATCGAAAAAGAGAACGAATCCGATCTAGGGTTTCGAGAAAAGAAAACCGAACGAAAAACTGATCTAGAAAACCGGAACGGTTTAGAGAAGAAAACGAATCGGAAGGGAAGAACCGGAACGATTTTGAAGAAAACCAATTCGAGGAAAAGAAAAAGATGCGGCGCGGTACCTCCGGCGAGGGACTCCGGCGTCGGCGAGCAAGGGCGGCGGCGGCGGTGAGCAAGGGCGGCGGCGGCGCTAGGGCAAGGCGGCGGCGCGGGGCAAGGGCGACGGCGGCGTGTGACGCAGGGCGGCGGCGCGGCGCGGCACTAGGGCGGCGGCGGCTTGGGCGTGGCGCGGGTGAGGGGCGCGGTGGAGGGCTTGGGGTTTTGGTGTGGGTTTAGAGGGGGGGGGGGTCCTTGGGTATTTATATAGGTGAGGGGAGAGGATACTTGGGGTAGGGGCAAGAAATAGAGTAGGAAAAGGAAAAGGAAAAGAGTCCTAAAAAACGCAAACGGAGTCCTTGTGGGACTAGGACGGCGGCGGCGGCTCCCTGCGCCTGGCGCTGGCGCGCGCGGCCTGGCCTTGGTCGGCCGGCTGGGCCTTTGGCCCAGGGGCGCTGCGGGATTTTTTTTGAAAACGGTTTCGTGCGCAGAAAAAAAACCCAGAAAAGAGAACTAAACGAACTCCAAAACTTCTAAAGTAAATTTTCCCCGACTCCTAAAAATGAGTCGAACAAAATGAACTTTTCTCCGGGCCTAAAATGCAAATTTTGAAACACACATTTTTCCCTATCCAAATAAAAGGCAAATAAACTCCGACAAAACCAATGATCCTTTCTTCAAAATTTGAGAAGACTCAAATTTGAAAATGACGAAATCTCCAACTCTCTCCGAGGGTCCTTGAGTTGCGTGAAATTTCTAGGATCGACAAAATGCAAGAAAATATGATATGCATGATGATCTAGTGTATAACATTCCAAATTGAAAATTTGGGATGTTACAACGTAGCACGCCACTAGTATGAATATTAGAGATTTTTTTTTCTGATATTTGCGCAGGTTACAAAACATATTACTGCACATAATATAGAGAGCACAACATATAAACAGCAGATTCATTGAATACAATAAAAGATTAGTCTCCGAATACAATTCGTCATATTAGTCTCCAAATTCAAAAGACCGAACAAAGATAGAACATTACAAGTCTCGAGACCGCAAGTAGCGAGTTTGTTGGAAGTAATACTAATCCTAACAAGTCCTACTAATCATCATCATACAACTTCTACTTGTTATTAATAACAAGTCATACGATCATCATCTTGATAGTCATCGAACCAACCCTACTTAATTGTTCTTAGCACATGATCATCAGTATTAGGCAGGACCTAAATACCCTATTTAAGGTAAAATAGCATAAAATAATATAGACCCTGACTCTCCATTATGGAGAATGGAGATCATCCTGTCTCCAATTCTTGCGCTTCGCTTCCTTTTGCTTCCAAGAACCTCCTTACGACTGTCCATACATTTTTTTTCATCCTTTGATTTGCATGTCTCCACTTCTTTTAGAAATCTGGTATGGACAGTTGAGATTCGTAGGATGACCTGGCTATATGTTCAAAACATTAAGGCTACCTTTCTGATACATCAAATGAGGCACACAATTCTCTGGGATTATCTGTTGAAAAACATAGTAATAACTTCATAGTTAGCAATGATGTACTAGTTTTAGAAGTATGCAAAAGATGCACGGATGTCGTAATAGTAAAAAATCTTACCAGGATATCTCCATGGTAGTTACCGTAGTTGAACACATGCACTAGTGGCACGTATTGACCATAATGTTAAGGAGTTTGATTGTAGATATTGTAATTCTCAATGTCAGTACAAAATCCGACCAGATGATTTTTCTCCTTGTAAGTTGTTAATTCAGAGCCATCGGTGTAGTGGGTTTTGTCTACCATCTCTCGCACATTCTTTGAACAATGAAAATAAGCTGTCAATGGAAATAAGTTTTCAACTATTTTGAAATAAACAATATAAATTAGCTAATAACTATGTTTGAGAAACTCACATAGCGGTAGAATTGGAGGCGTATCAACAAGGACCCAAATGTCCATATTGTCTTGCTCGATTTTAGGATCACCAAGATCCATAGTGACAAGCATACCCTCATCAAAACCATACATCTTGCAAAATGCTTCCCAATTTTTGCAACCAAAATGGGTTACGCTCCCAGAATTATACAGATTTACTTCAAAATCCACATCGTGATGAGTCCTTAGGTGAATTTTCTTTATTTCAGAAATTTCATGGTCTTCAAAATCCATCCTCACCAAGACATAGCGTCTTGTATGGCATGGGATAAGCTATACTCAAATTGTAAAAGATGAAAATTACACGTTGAAATAGTTGAAGTCATGCTTAATTATGAAAATAACACTTGTCGTCGTTGTGTACCGTTTCAACTTCGAAGGTCTCCTCGAGCTTAATGCTGAAGCGTCGATCATCGTCCAGGTGAGGTATGTCGCACAAACCTCGATCGTCGTGGCACCAGCCGCACTCCCCCGGGAGACTTTCGTCGTCCGATGACGATATATCCTACATTCATAATGCAAAACTACATCATCTCTTGCGTTGGGACCAATAAGATAATCCACAGTGTGGTGAAAACACGCCCTTCGAACTGGTTTGAGTTATTGGTGAATGGAGATGGTCTAAGATTTTTAGTAGTAAGAAGTGAAGTGGTAATTTTGAGAGCAAATGGTTAGGATGAGTGGTTCCTCTTTCCTGTTGAGCTTTACAATAGAATATTGTTAGTCATGCACACTTGTGCATTTTCATCCAGGCCCAGTGGAGTTGGCCTAAAAACATTTCTTTCTTTAAGCCTGCTACATCCATCTCAAGTATTTATGGTCAAGGGTTAGCAGGGCCATCCAAATAGAATATGTGGTATGGGCTTTTTTAGTAGGTCATCCTACCAGATTAGGGTTTATCGATGACGAGCAACTGACATTAGTAATAACTATGAGTTGACATCACACTTCTATATGTATAACACAAGAGGCAGTTGATCCTACTTAATTAAGTACTAAGATACCCCGGCCCATGCACTAGTCGCAAGTACCCCATATGTCCTATTTTCAGCAAAGGTCATGCATTAGTCGCAAGTACCCGAATTTGCCGGAACGGAAGTTAATCGACATTCCAGCAAACTCAAGGGCCTCTCGGGGTACCTGCAAAATCATTATCCCCGCGTAATGAAGTCGCCAATGGGTCATTTCAAAAGATCACAAGTAGCATCATCACAAGTACTGAAGGAAATATGCCCTAGAGGCAATAATAAAGTTATTATTTATTTCCTTATATCATGATAAATGTTTATTATTCATGCTAGAATTGTATTAACCGGAAACATAATACATGTGTGAATACATAGACAAACAGAGTGTCACTAGTATGCCTCTACTTGACTAGCTCGTTGATCAAAGATGGTTAAGTTTTCTAGCCATTGACATGGGTTTTCATTTGATTAACGGGATCACATCATTAGGAGAATGATGTGATTGACATGACCCATTCCGTTAGCTTAGCACATGATCGTTTAGTATGTTGCTATTGCTTTCTTCTTGACTTATACATGTTCCTATGACTATGAGATTATGCAACTCCCATTTACCGGAGGAACACTTTGTGTGCTACCAAACGTCACAACGTAACTGGGTGGTTATAAAGGTTCTCTACAGGTGTCTCCGAAGGTACTTGTTGGGTTGGCGTATTTCGAGATTAGGATTTGTCACTCCGATTGTCGGAGAGGTATCTCTGGGCCCTCTCGGTAATGCACATCACTTCAGCTTTGCAAGCATTGCAACTAATGAGTTAGTTGTAGGATGATATATTACAAAACGAGTAAAGAGACTTGCCGGTAACGAGATTGAACTAGGTATAGAGATACCGACGATCGAATCTCGGGCAAGTAACATACCGATGACAAAGGAAACAACGTATGTTGTTATGCGGTCTGACCGATAAAGATCTTCGTAAAATATGTAGGAGCCCATATGAGCATCCAGGTTCCACTATTGGTTATTGACCGGAGACGTGTCTCGGTCATGTCTACATAGTTCTCAAACCCGTAGGGTCCACACGCTTAACGTTATGATGACAGTTATATTATGAGTTTATATGTTTTGAGTACCGAAGGTTGTTCGGAGTCCCAGATGTGATCACGGACATGACGAGGACTCTCGAAATGGTCCAGACATGAAGATTGATATATTGGAAGCCTATGTTTGGATATCGGAAGTGTTCCGGGTAAAATCGGGATTTTACCGGAGTACCGGGAGGTTACCGGAACCCCCCGGGAATCAAATGGGCCTTAGTGGGCCTAGGTAGAAGAGAGGAGAGGAGTCAAGGGCTGGCCGCGCGCCCCTCCCCTCCTAGTCCGAACAGGACAAGGAGAGGGGGGTGGCGCCCCCCCCCCTTCCTTCCTTCTCCTCCACTCCTTCCCCCTCAAGTCCTAATCCAACTAGGAAAGCGGGGGGAGTCCCACTCCCAGTGGGAGTAGGACTCCTCCTGGCGCGCCCTCTCCCTTGGCCGGCCACACCCCCTTCCTCCTTTATATACGGTGGCAAGGGGCACCCTAGAGACACAACAATTGATTATCGATCTCTTAGCCGTGTGCGGTGCCCCCCTCCACCATAGTCCACCTCGATAATACTGTAGCGGTGCTTAGGCGAAGCCCTGCGTCGGTAGAACATCAACATCGTCACCACGCCGTCGTGCTGACGAAACTCTCCCTCAACACTCGGCTGGATCGGAGTTCGAGGGACATCATCGGGCTAAACGTGTGCTGAACTCGGAGGTGCCGTATGTTCGGTACTTGATCGGTCGGATCGTGAAGACGTACGACTACATCAACCGCGTTGTGCTAACGCTTCCGCTTTCGGTCTACGAGGGTACATGGACAACACTCTCCCCTCTCGTTGCTATGCATCACCATGATCTTGCGTGTGCATAGGAATTTTTTTGAAATTACTATGTTCCCCAACAGTGGCATCCGAGCCTGGTTTTATGCGTTGATGTTATATGCACGAGTAGAACACAAGTGAGTTGTGGGCAATATAAGTCATACTGCTTACCAGCATGTCATACTTTGGTTCGGCGGTATTGTTGGATGAAGCCGCCTTGACCGACATTACGCGTACGCTTACGCGAGACTGGTTCTACCGACGTGCTTTGCACATAGGTGGCTGGCGGGTGTCAGTTTCTCCAACTCTAGTTGAAGCGAGTGTGGCTACGCCTGGTCCTTGCGAAGGTTAAAACAGCACCAACTTGACAAATTATCGTTGTGGTTTTGATGCGTAGGTAAGAACGGTTCTTGCTAAGCCCGTATCAGCCACGTAAAACTTGCAACAACAAAGTAGAGGACGTCTAACTTGTTTTTGCAGGGCATGTTGTGATGTGATATGGTCAAGACATGATGCTAAATTTTATTGTATGATATGATCATGTTTTGTAACCGAGTTATCGGCAACTGGCAGGAGCCATATGGTTGTCGCTTTATTGTATGCAATGCAATCGCCCTGTAATGCTTTACTTTATCACTAAGCGGTAGCAATAGTCGTGAAAGCATAAGATTGGCGAGACGACAACGATGCTACGATGGAGATCAAGGTGTCGTGCCGGTGACGATGGTGATCATGACGGTGCTTCGAAGATGGAGATCACAAGCACAAGATGATGATGGCCATATCATATCACTTATATTGATTGCATGTGATGTTTATCTTTTATGCATCTTATCTTGCTTTGATTGACGGTAGCATTATAAGATGATCTCTCACTAAATTTCAAGATAAAGTGTTCTCCCTGAGTATGCACCGTTGCCAAAGTTCGTTGTGGCCAGACACCACGTGATGATCGGGTGTGATAAGCTCTACGTCCATCTACAACGGGTGCAAGCCAGTTTTTGCACACGCGGAATACTCAGGTTAAACTTGACGAGCCTAGCATATGCAGATATGGCCTCGGAACACTGAGACCGAAAGGTCGAGCATGAATCATATAGTAGATATGATCAATATAGTGATGTTCACCATTGAAAGACTACTCCATTTGACGTGATGATCGGTTATAGTTTAGTTGATTTGGATCACGTGATCACTTAGAGGATTAGAGGGATGTCTTTCTATGTGGGAGTTCTTAAGTAATATGATTAATTGAACTTAAATTTATCATGAACTTAGTACCTGATAGTATCTTGCTTGTCTATGTTTGATTGTAGATAGATGGCCCGTGCTGTTGTTCCGTTGAATTTTAATGCATTCCTTGAGAAAGCAAAGTTGAAAGATGATGGTAGCAATTACACGGACTGGGTCCGTAACTTGAGGATTATCCTCATTGCTGCACAGAAGAATTACGTCCTGGAAGCACCGCTGGGTGCCAGGCCTGCTGTTGATGCAACTGACGACGCTAAGAACGTCTGGCAAAGCAAAGCTGATGACTACTCGATAGTTCAATGTGCCATGCTTTACGGCTTAGAACCGTGACTTCAACGACGTTTTGAACATCATGGAGCATATGAGATGTTCCAGGAGTTGAAGTTAATATTCCTGAAGAATGCCCGGATTGAGAGATATGAAGTCTCCAATAAGTTCTATAGCTGCAAGATGGAGGAGAATAGTTATGTCAGTGAGCATAAACTCAAGATGTCTGGGTATTGTAATCACTTGATTCAACTGGGAGTTAATCTTCCGGATGATAGCGTCATTGACAGAATTCTCCAATCACTTCCACCTAGCTACAAGAGCTTCGTGATGAACTATAATATGCAAGGGATAGATAAGACAATTCCCGAGCTCTTCGCAATGCTAAAGGCTGCGGAGGTAGAAATCAAAAAGGAGCATCAAGTGTTGATGGTCAACAAGACCACTAGTTTCAAGAAAAAGGGCAAAGGGAAGAAGAAGGGGAACTTCAAGAAGAATAGCAAGCAAGTTTCTGCTCAGGAAAAGAAACCCAAGTCTGGACCTAAGCCTAAAACTGAGTGCTTCTACTGCAAGCAGACTGGTCACTAGAAGCAGAACTGCCCCAAGTATTTGCCGGATAAGAAGGATGGCAAGGTGAACAAAGGTATATGTGATATACATGTTATTGATGTGTACCTTACTACAGCTCGCTGTAGCACCTGGGTATTTGATACTGGTTCTGTTGCTAATATTTGGAACTCGAAACAGGGACTACAGATTAAGCGAACACTGGCAAAGGACGAGGTGACGATGCGCGTGGGAAACGGTTCCAAAGTCGATGTGATCGCGGTCGGCACGCTACCTCTACATCTACCTTCGGGATTAGTATTAGACCTAAATAATTGTTATTTGGTGCCAGCGTTGAGCATGAACATTATATCTGGATCTTGTATGATGCGAGACGGTTATTCATTTAAATCAAAGAATAATGGTTGTTCTACTTATATGAGTAATATCTTTTATGGTCATGCACCCTTGTAGAGTGGTCTATTTTTGATGAATCTCGATAGTAGTGATACACATATTCTTAATGTTGAAGCCAAAAGATGCAGAGTTGATAATGATAGTGCAACTTATTTGTGGCACTGCCGTTTAGGTCATATCGGTATAAAGCGCATGAAGAAACTCCATACTGATGGACTTTTGGAACCACTTGATTATGAATCACTTGGTACTTGCGAACCGTGCCTCATGGGCAAGATGACTAAAACGCCGTTCTCCGGTACTATGGAGAGAGCAACAGATTTGTTGGAAATCATACATACAGATGTATGTGCTTCGATGAATGTTGAGGCTCGTGGCGGATATCGTTATTTTCTCACCTTCACAGATGATTTAAGCAGATATAGGTATATCTACTTCATGAAGCATAAGTCTGAAACATTTGAAAAGTTCAAAGAATTTCAGAGTGAAGTTGAAGATCATCGTAACAAGAAAATAAAGTTTCTACGACCTGATCGTGGAGGAGAATATTTGAGTCATGAGTTTGGTCTACATTTGAAACAATGCGGAATAGTTTCGCAACTCACGCCACCCGGAACACCACAGCGTAATGGTGTGTCCGAACGTCGTAATCGTACTTTACTAGATATGGTGCGATCTATGATGTCTCTTACAGATTTATCGCTATCGTTTTGGGGTTATTCTTTAGAGACAGCCGCATTCACATTAAATAGGGCACCATCGAAATCCGTCGAGACGACGCCTTATGAACTATGGTTTGGCAAGAAACCAAAGTTGTCGTTTCTAAAAGTTCGGGGCTGCGATGCTTATGTGAAAAAGCTTCAACCTGATAAGCTCGAACCCAAATCGGAGAAATGTGTCTTCATAGGATACCCAAAGGAGACTGTTGGGTACACCTTCTATCACAGATCCGAAGGCAAGACATTCGTTGCCAAGAATGGATCCTTTCTAGAGAAGGAGTTTCTCTCGAAATAAGTGAGTGGGAGGAAAGTAGAACTTGATGAGGTAACTGTACCTGCTCCCTTATTGGAAAGTAGTACATCACAGAAATCGGTTTCTGTGACACCTACACCAACTAGTGAGGAAGTTAATGATGATGATCATGAAACGTCAGATCAAGTTGCTACTGATCTTCGTAGATCAACCAGGGTAACATCCGTACCAGAGTGGTACGGTAATCCTGTTCTGGAAGTCATGCTACTAGATCATGATGAACCTACGAACTATGAAGAAGCGATGGTGAGCCCAGATTCCGCAAAATGGCTTGAAGCCATGAAATCTGAGATGGGATCCATGTATGAGAACAAAGTGTGGACTTTGGTTGACTTGCCCGTTGATCGGCAAGCAATTGAGAATAAATGGATCTTCAAGAAGAAGACTGACGCTGACGGTAATGTTACTGTCTACAAAGCTCGACTTGTTGCGAAAGGTTTTCGACAAGTTCAAGGGATTGACTACGATGAGACCTTCTCACCCGTAGCGATGCTTAAGTCTGTCTGAATCATGTTAGCAATTTCCGCGTTTTATGATTATGAAATATGGCAGATGGATGTCAAAACTGCATTCTTGAATGGATTTCTGGAAGAAGAGTTGTATATGATGCAACCGGAAGGTTTTGTCTATCCAAAGGGAGCTAACAAAGTGTGCAAGCTCCAGCGATCCATTTATGGACTGGTGCAAGCCTCTCAGGGTTGGAATAAACGCTTTGATAGTGTGATCAAAGCATTTGTTTTTATACAGACTTTTGGAGAAGCCTGTATTTACAAGAAAGTGAGTGGGAGCTCTGTAGCATTTCTGATATTATATGTGGATGACATATTGCTGATTGGAAATGATATAGAATTTCTGGATAGCATAAAGGGATACTTGAATAAGATTTTTTCAATGAAAGACCTTGGTGAAGCTGCTTATATATTCGGCATTAAGATCTATAGAGATAGATCAAAACGCCTAATTGGACTTTCACAAAGCACATACCTTGACAAAGTTTTGAAGAAGTTCAAAATGGATCAAGCAAAGAAAGGGTTCTTGCCTGTGTTACAAGGTGTGAAGATGAGTAAGACTCAATGCCCGACCACTGCAGAAGATAGAGAGAAAATGAAAGATGTTCCATATGCTTCAGCCATAGGCTCTATCACGTATTCAATGTTGTGTACCAGACCTGATGTGTGCCTTGCTATAAGTCTAGCAGGGAGGTACCAAAGTAATCCAGGAGTGGATCACTGGACAATGGTCAAGAACATCCTAAAGTACCTAAAAGGGACTAAGGATATGTTTCTCGTTTATGGAGGTGATAAAGAACTCATCGTAAATGGTTACGTTGATGCAAGCTTTGACACTGATCCGGAAGATTCTAAATCGCAAACCGGATACGTGTTTACATTGAACGGTGGAGCTGTCAGTTGGTGCAGTCCTAAACAAAGCGTCGTGGCGGGATCTACATGTGAAGCGGAGTACATAGCTGCTTCGGAAGCAGCAAATGAAGGAGTCTGGATGAAGGAGTTCATATCCGATTTCACAAGAGAACCAAGCACATCAAGAGACGCTTCAATTCCATCCGGGATCTAGTCCAGGTGGGAGACATAGAAATTTGCAAGATACATACGGATTTGAATGTTGCAGACCCGTTGACTAAGCCTCTTCCACGAGCAAAACATGATCAGCACCAAGGCTCCATGGGTGTTAGAATCATTACTGTGTAATCTAGATTATTGACTCTAGTGCAAGTGGGAGACTGAAGGAAATATGCCCTAGAGGCAATAATAAAGTTATTATTTATTTCCTTATATCATGATAAAATGTTTATTATTCATGCTAGAATTGTATTAACCGGAAACATAATACATGTGTGAATACATAGACAAACAGAGTGTCACTAGTATGCCTCTACTTGACTAGCTCGTTGATCAAAGATGGTTAAGTTTCCTAGCCATTTACATGGGTTATCATTTGATTAACGGGATCACATCATTAGGAGAATGATGTGATTGACATGACCCATTCCGTTAGCTTAGCACATGATCGTTTAGTATGTTGCTATTGCTTTCTTCATGACTTATAGATGTTCCTATGACTATGAGATTATGCAACTCCCGTTTACCGGAGGAACACTTTGTGCGCTACCAAACATCACAACGTAACTAGGTGATTATAAAGGTGCTCTACAGGTGTCTCCGAAGGTACTTGTTGGGTTGGCGTATTTCGAGATTAGGATTTGTCACTCCGATTGTCGGAGAGGTATCTCTGGGCCCTCTCGGTAATGCACATCACTTAAGCCTTGCAAGCATTGCAACTAATGAGTTAGTTGCGGGATGATGTATTACGGAACGAGTAAAGAGACTTACCGGTAGCGCGATTGAACTAGGTATAGAGATACCGACGATCGAATCTCGGGCAAGTAACATACCGATGACAAAGGGAACAACGTATGTTGTTATGCGGTCTAACCGATAAAGACCTTCGTGGAATATGTAGGAGCCAATAGGAGCATCCAGGTTCCGCTATTGGTTATTGACCGGAGACGTGTCTAGGTCTTGTCTACATAGTTCTCGAACCCGTAGGGTCCGCACGCTTAACGTTACGATGACAGTTATATTATGAGTTTATATGTTTTGATGTACCGAAGGTTGTTTGGAGTCCCGTATGTGATCACGGATGTGACGAGGAGTCTCGAAATGGTCGAGACATGAAGATTGATATATTGGAAGCCTATGTTTGGATATCAGAAGTGTTCCGGGTAAAATCGGGATTTTGCCGGAGTACCGGGAGGTTACCGGAACCCCCTGGGAATCAAATGGGCCTTAGTGGGCCTAGGTAGAAGAGAGGAGAGGAGGCATGGGCTGGCCGCGTGCCCCTCCCCCCCTAGTCCGAATAGGACAAGGAGAGGGGGGCGGTGCCCCCCCCTTCCTTCCTTCTCCTCCACTCCTTCCCCCTCAAGTCCTAATCCAACTAGGAAAGGGGGGAGTCCTACTCCCAGTGGGAGTAGGACTCCTCCTGGCGCGCCCTCTCCCTTGGCCGGCCACCCCCCCCCCTTGCTCCTTTATATACGGGGGCAAGGGGGCACCCTAGAGACACAACAATTCATTATTGATCTCTTAGCCGTGTGCAGTGCCCCCCTCCACCATAGTCCACCTCGATAATACTGTAGCGGTGCTTAGGCGAAGCCCTGCGTCGGTAGAACATCAACATCGTCACTACGCCGTCGTGTTGACGAAACTCTCCCTCAACACTCGGCTGGATCGGAGTTCGAGGGACGTCATCGGGCTGAACATGTGCTGAACTCGGAGGTGTCGTACATTCGGTACTTGATCGGTCGGATCGTGAAGACGTACGACTACATCAACCGCGTTGTGCTAACGCTTCCGCTTTCAGTCTACGAGGGTACGTGGACAACACTCTCCCCTCTCGCCGCTATGCATCACCATGATCTTGCGTGTGCGTAGATTTTTTTTGAAATTACTACATTCCCCAACAAGTACAACATCATCACAAGTACAGCAGCAGCAGTAGTGAATACAGGCATAAGCAGCAGCAGGTTTATTCTTCTTCTTCGTAAACATTAATTGGTGTGGGTGACTCTATCTGCCCTTTAAGGACTCACTCAACTTAACAGGAGAACCCACAAGCATTGTTTTGATTCCAATAGCTGCTGTAAAATACATCCAGCAAAGGTGCTCTAAAATCAGAAATACTACCCGCCAATTCTTTAGCTCAATTCTGAAAATACATGGCTAGGACAACGGTAGCATTCAGCCACAAGTCCAAGCCTATACTTAACTAGGCCCAGGTCCATTAAATTCTTACAGAAACCAAGAAATGGAATCAACTCCCCTTGTTGCTGATTCAGTCATGGGAGATGCCATGTCTCAAAAATATCAAGTAGCACCATCATGTTCGATTTCAATATAAGGAATATTACAAAATTAACAGTTAAGATCCCAGGTGAGTAACACACTTTGGTCTTCGAGTTACAAAACAAAACTGACATAATCCTAGATACCATAATCAAATCAAAATTTCAAACCACACACTTACTTTCAAATATCAAATTAGGAACATTTTGAGACATAGGAAAACAGTGTACATCTGAAAATGCTGCAAACTATGAAGAAAAACAAGAACACTATGTAATACATGATTATTCAGTTAAGACAAGAGAAACCATCTGCAACTACTACTGTAAATAATACACCTGTTAACACGTTTCTGAACATACATCTAGCAAAGATGCTCTAAAAAATACTACGGCCCACGCCCACCCACCCCATCCCAGCTACTAGTACCACTTTCAAGTAATACACCTGTTAGTTCAATTCTGAAAATACATGCAGCAAACATACACCTCTTCTAATGACGTGATACTTTGAACAAACCTCCAGGACTCCCAAATGAGTTAAGAAAATGGCTAACAGTTTTCCTAGTCTAGCAGAGCCTGTCATTGCAAATTCAGTTAAGTGTTTGCTTGCTTTAGTTTGGCAGAAATGTTTCAGTTAAGTGTTCAGCTAACTTCAGACTTAAGAATAATGATGAAAATTTCAGACTTGGCAGTACAAATTCAGACTGGGCAGTACAAATTCAGAACAGGGAGTTGGAAGAGAGAGGATGGCTCACCGTGGAGGAGTGGAGGACGAGGGTGCATCGATGGCGGGCTGAGGACGAGGGTGCGTCGATGGCAGGCTGAGGACGAGGACAAGCAGGACAACGGCGATGGCGGCGTAGCAGCGGGCCCCGTGCTCCTTCTTCAGAGGAGGGGAGAGGCGGTCAAGGACGACGGCGATGGCGGCGTAGCAGCGGGCCTCGTGCTCTATGCGAAGGCCAGGGGAGTCGAGTCAGTTAGGGGCAGGAGGCCGAAGGCGATGGACGGGCGGAGGAGGAGGGGGCTTACGGGCGAAGGAGACCGGGCGGCGGCGTAGTGGGTGGGGCGGCGGCGTAGTGGGTGGGGCGGCGGCGTACTGGGTCAGCACAGTGGGTCCGTCGTGGCGGCAGGCCGTCGACGGTGAGGACCGAGATGGCGAGGCAGGCCGCGGGGGTCGTTGGAGCGGGTGTGGAGCGAGGGGGGAGTGGATCTGGCGAGGGAGGGACGAAGTGATCGGGCGAATTAGCTAGGGGGAAGATTACTAATGGCGCACCCCCTGGCGGTGCGCCATTAGTATGTTTTTTGATAGCAATGGCGCACCCCCGAGCGGTGCGCCATAAGTAATCTTTTTTTAGATAGCAATGTCGCACCACCCAATGGTGCGCCATAAGTAATTTATTATTATTATTATTATTATTATTTGTTGCATCTAATAATTTTTTAGAAAATGAATATGAATATGAAACAGTAATAAATTTTTATAAAAACAACAATAATTTTTTTTTTAAATATCATCAAATTTGTTCTCGGCGGGGGTGTCCTCGGCAGCGGTGGAGCGGGGGAGGGTGCGGTGGGTCGTCGGCGGCGATGAAGCGGGGGAGGGTGCGGCGGTGTCCTCGGCGGCGGTGGAGTGGGGGAGGGTGCGGTGGGTCGGCGGCGGCGGTGGAGCGGGGGAAGGTGCGGGGGGTGCTCGACGGTGGTGGAGCGGGGAGGGTGCGAGGGGTGCTTGTGGTGTGTCATTAGTAGTTTAAAAAAATATAGTAGTGGCGTAGTGTATGGCAGGTGCGCCATTAGTATTTTTGGAAAAATAAAAAAATTGTTACTAGTGGCGCACCGAGGATCTGATACGCCGTTAGTGTATATCACACTAATGACGCACCAATACATGGTATGCCACTGCTATATAGTAGTGATGCATTGTATGTCTGGTGCGCTATTAGTGATTATATCATCTATAGCCCTTTTTCTAGTAATACGATTTTCGAAGCAACCCTTGGAAGAATAATTATTGGAAGCACAATTCTCGAAAGCAGGAAACAAATTCTGGTTATGATGTGAATTATTTTCCACTAATTTATGGTTATGATACGGAGCTGGTTTACTACCTGGAAACAAATTATGGTTAGGATTTATATTCCACTAATTCATGGAAGCACAAATCTCAGAAGAAGGAAACAACGACCAGGCCTATCCTAGGTCCCATGCACGCATAGCAGTTACGATGCACAGTCAATTAACGCCACAAATTTCGCTCAAAAAAAAATAACGCTACAATCCATAAATCATGCGAGGGAGTTTACTACCGAATCTGACGGCCAACATGCATCTGATTCAATGGCCGTGGACTGGTCTGATAGGTGAGAAGCATCAGACTAATGATGCCTAGTAGTTCCCGGCGATAAAAATGCATTGTCGAGAGGAGCGGGTCGCTGCATGCATAGATTTAACAACGAGGCTGTTATTAGCGGACGAGACTTGCCTGCTCCTTTCTCATACTTCCATCCATGCTTTCGCATATGTGGCTTGAATTGATTGAAAGAAAATAAGGTCCGGCCTCATTTCCTGAAAATCAAAGAAGAAGATGATTAGATCAGAAAAAAAGGAAAAAGAACAGCCGTAGGATAAAGTGAAAGCACGGATGGAAATATGAAGAAGGAGCAGGCAAACCGGATCCGTTATTAGCTGCATGCAGATTACCTAGTTCAACGGAAATAATTTCCTCTCGTGCTAATTAACTGTCAATCAAACGGCTGGACCGGCGCCATGTCGGTTGGCGTTTCTTCAAACTTAGATTACCTATATAATATTAATATAACGCCCGTGCATTATCACGGGCTCTTCAAAATTTATAATCAGTATTTTTTATTTATTATCCTCTCATATTGGGTAATTATGGGGTGCTTTAATTAGAAATACAACAATCAAATATTAGGAAATTTCACCGAACGAACAACAACGAATAATACGATATCTATCAAACGAATAAAATGAGGTCATATTTTTGATCCGTCATGCACATCTGTTGAAAAGTGCCTATCCCTTTTAGAATCAACCCACTGTTTGCTCGCACAAAAAAAAAATACATCTCTAAAGTGGGGAACCGATCGGTGCCAAAAAGAACTCAAACTCCTATCCAATCTCGACTTCGTGCTCTTCCACTTCCATTGATGAAGATGGGACGTCAAGGGTTTCATCATGATGACCTCGAGCAGCCGCCGACATCCCTCCCCACATCTGCCCCTACCCCCTGCTGCCGCTTGCACTGTCCTTGCTCCTCGAGGGAGCTAGGGACACAATGTTCTCTAGGATGGGCATGACCAGATCCACGAGGAGGCCACATTCTTCCATGGGAACCCAACCAAGCACACCACCCTCCGCAACCATCCAATCCCAGCCTAACAAAGTCAAGACCCGCCATCGATCCACAAATCAGGCTCGCCGCATCCAGGTTCACTGCAAGTCTGCGACGAGTCTGTAGTCGACATCTTGACTTTGGCTATCCCCACGAAAGAATCATCGGATCCTGCTTACTTTTACCATCACTTCGTCTCTTCCCAAGGCAGCGACACCACCCAGCCAATCACCACCACCGCTTGCGGCTTGCCTACATAAAATCATGAGAAATCCCCACGGCGGTGCTGTAAGATCACCTTGGCGACCTCGACAGTGACTGACTGGTCTAAGATCTAAGCTAGCCGCTCTTTGTAGAAACCAATAGAAGTAGGCATGTGACTCAGATTTGTTCTTTGGTGTGCATGCGTTTCTTGCTGCCCACCAGCTCTTGTCTACAACTCGCCTATCTCTGTATCAGCTCTTGGTCTACAACTCGCCTATCTCCATGCTCGAGACGACCAAGCTCGATGCGCAAGCCGCATACGTCTGCTAGAGCTATATCCAGGCCCTATGATTTTTGGATCACTGGCACTATGGGTGCCAGGACCGGAGTCGCCCTCATCCACCAAGTGGATCAAGGAGGCCCACCACCTAGACTCTACATCGCAACATTTTGTGTTTTCCTATAAAAAGTAAAGAACCTTCTCTAATAAACGTAAATATAACCTTTTGGTTTTATAGTCTCAACTTTCCTACACTCCAATACCAGAAGGATTTCTTGGTTTTATTTAATGACCTTCTTGAATGTCATTCACTTAGAAAGGTAGTAATACAATATGTGATATTAAGGCAAATTATTAGTCATATTAAAGTGCAAAAGGCCCTATAGGAGTCAAAGCATGACTTTTATGGTTATACTGCAATTTGCAATATCTGAGATTTATGCAAGTGTACAATTAGAGAAGAGCCAATTAAATAGATATTCACATTCAGAATAGTACGATTAGCAGTAGCACTTCAATTTTTTCATGTTTGATCAGCTTGCTAGGTGGTTATCACTAAGCATGTTGGAACGATGAGCATAACCTAACTTAGTTCAGTACGTGTTGCTGCAAATTAGTTCAGTACGTACGAAACTGTTGCTAATTTTAATGCCTGGCTGTTGCAAGTTTCTAATGAAAAAGTACTTCAGGTCAAAGGTCAGGGAATATACACTTTTGTTATCATGGTTGTTTCCTTATAGTGAACAACTTTGATCACCACTTCAGCAGCTACAATCTATAAGAAGACATTAGCTAAGTAGATACAGGCAAAGAAAGCATGTAGGCAAAACCAGAATTAAAAACATCCTTCTCAATGGAGCTTGTGCAGTTCGGAAGACCCTAATGATCGATGAGGGACCCCTTCGATGGTAGCATGGCGTGACAATTGCCGTCAATGACGACACCCAAAGTACCTTGCACAATCCATTGATCCAGTTCGGAACAATCAAGCACATACCTTGCAAAGTGATGTGGATCTAAAGCAGAGGTGGGAAGGTAAAGGCTCAGGTGAGGTGGAATGAGACGTTGATATAGACGTGCACACATGAGAATAAGGCGGTGCCCAGGATGGATCTCCATCGGAGGAGGCCGGATCCGCTGGGGAGGAGGTAGCTGTAGTACCTGCCATCTGTGCGATGGATCACGGGGCTGGCAGGCAGGGGGAGGGGATAGGAGGGAGCGGGTGGGCTAGAGCGCAGATGGCGGGTGCCCCCGACGACGGCTGGGAAGGATGGTGGAGGAGGTGGATGAGGATGGCGGCGGCGGCGTCTGCGGTTGCGCCTCGTCCGCAGCCGTGCTGGTGGTGGTCGATGCGAGAGCCGGATGGCGTCGGCCAGAATCAGACAGGGGCGACAAAGATTTAGAGGAGAGAGAGAATGGAGGCGATGAGCGATGGGAGGAAGGGCCACCGGCGATTGGGGTGGCCTCAGATCCGCCCTCCGTGGCCGCCTATTTCATGGGACGAACACCCGTGCTCACCGTCGGGCTCGCCTTCGGCCGCTGCCTCGCCGACATTCACGACGTAGAGCCCCTTCCTCCGATCCCATTTGCCAGGGAGGCAGCGCCATCCTTCATCGCAGAGAACGAGTCCACACTGAGATCCCAACCAGATCGTGATTGCGCCTCCCCAAACCGCAGTGGCACATCCCACTCCATCAACGACCAACCTATATGAGGCGGAGGGTTAGTGTAGGACGCGAGCGCCGTCACCATGGACGTGGGGGACGCCGTAGGTGGGAAGGAGGCGGCGACGACGTCTGTGTCAGGAAGATCGCACGACGGTGGCGGCGTTTACTCGAGGGGATCGAGAGGAGCTGCGTTTGGTGCCGGGTGGGTTCTTTGGTGCGTGCGTGGGGCTGGAGATTGTGATAAGTGATCAGGTGAGGGCGTGCCATAGCTGGATCGATAGCCTTACCATACCTGGTGGTAATTTAAATTTATTACCATATTCGATATTTCCCGAGTTATGGCCTTACCATACCTGGATTGATAGCCTTTGGGGTAATTTAAATTTATTACCATATAATTACCATATTCAAAATTTCCTGAGTTATGAGCTTACCATACCTGGATTGATTTATTACTATACGTGGATTAATTATGATTGATTACCATAAATACGTTGGTGCGTGCGTGGGGCTGGAGATTGTGATAGGTGATCAGGTGAGGGCGTGACATACCTGGATCGATAGCCTTACCATACCTGGTGGTAATTTAAATTTACTATCATATTCGATATTTCCCGAGTTATGGCCCTACCATACTTGGATTGATAGCCTTTGGGGTAATTTAAATTTATTACAATATAATTATCATATTCAAAATTTCCTGAGTTATGACCTGACCATACCTGGATTGATTTATTACTATACGTAGATTAATTATGATTGATTACCATAAATACTTTGGTGCGTGTGTGGGGCTGGAGATTGTGATAGGTGATCAGGTGAGGGCGTGCCATACCTGGATCGATAGCCTTACCATACCTGGTGGTAATTTAAATTTATTACCATATTCGATATTTCCCGAGTTATGGCCTTACCATACCTGGATTGATAGCCTTTGGGGTAATTTAAATTTATTACCATATAATTACCATATTCAAAATTTTGTGAGTTATGACCTTACCATACCTGGATTGATTTATTACTATAGGTGGATTAATTATGATTGATTACCACAAATACGTTGGGTATTGCCAGTCAGATGAGAAAAGAGAAAAACCGGTGGGAGGGGCTGGTGGGACGTGGGACGAAGAAAAACCAGTTGAAAATAAACCGGTTGAAAGTGGGGGGGACTATTCAACCAATTCGTCCATTAGGAGTAGAGAAAAGTAGCATACTTCCTCCCTCCTATAATATAAGATGTTTTTCAATACTACACTAGCGTCAAAAAGCGTCCTACATTATGGAACAAAGCGAGTAAATGATAACATTATACATATCTAGATAAAATAAAGAAAAAATCTAAAATTAAGCCGGATGATTACATGCCCGTGTAAATCGTCTCCTCTACGTGCCACGCGTCCCGGTGGGGCCAAGCACCGCCCAAACTTTATCTCCTCATTTCGTGCAGATCAGGAGAGCCACTTCTTCCTTCCTCTTCCCTGCTGGAATTTTGTCTACTTTGGGCCTAGCCCAATAGCAGTTTCAGAAATTCTTAATAAATCCTAGAGGCCCACGCAGCCCATTCGTGCAAGGCAAGAGGTGGAACTAAAGTTTAGTCTCACATTGCTAGTTTAGAGGGAGTTGGACCTCTTTATAAGGGAGGTTCTTTCCCCACTAGTATGAGTATGAGAAGAAGAGGGACATCCACGCGCACTCCTCCTCCTTCGATGTCTAAATTTTTGCCACGCACTACGGGTATACGGAAGCTGAAAAGTTTTTGCGAAAGTGGAGTTCGAACGCAAACGCTGCAGCTCTTCGGCTACTAAAGCCTCCCGTCGCTGCCCTCTCGCCTCCTTCTCTTGCGCCTATAAAAGGGAGGTCGCTCCTCCCAGAGAGACCCACCAGAACCTCTTCTTCCTCTCGCCACAAGTACCTGAGCACTGCGTTGCTGCTACGTTCTTCCCCATCCCTGCTTGCGGCGTGCACCGCGGGTCGAGACAGTAGGCCTCCGAAACCGCACCTTTTGAGTCCTGTACGGGAGAAGGGTGATAAGGTTTTTGGGGAGCGCTCAGCGCGACTACTGACTTCTTCGTCACGGACGCCCCGGACTCCAACGACTTCTTCCCCGACGTTGACAACCTTCTCGACGACATGGCTGGTGACGACACCGACCCCAAGTCCAGTGCTGCTGCTGCTGTCCCGTACGTGTTCTTGCTCTTTCTGTTAGAATTTCTCTTGCAGTTCTTTGCTCTAGTGTTTGTCCTACATATGTTAGGTTCTACGCTATCTATGGAACCTGTTCTACTATCTGCTTTAGACATGTTTGGTTGCAGCTCATATATGAAGATGTTATTTACCTTATCTCTGTGAGATCGCATGACTACTTTTATCCATGTTATATTAGTCATGCTTTATCTAATATTTCTATTAATAAAATCATTTGGTAAATTGCTCATATTTCCAACAATCCAAAAACCTTATTATAGCCAATTTACACCAAGTGGTTTTGCTGCTTCCATGAGACCTCCTATGTTTGAGGGTATCCACTATAAGAGGTGGCGCGTGAGAGCGGACTTATGGTTTCAAACCATAGTTGATATGACGCCACTCTTAGCAAACCTGAAGGATAACTTGATGCTCAAAAGGCACAAGCTTTTCAGAAAATGGATACTCTGTTTAAGGCTGCTCTCTTGAGTGTTCTTGGTGAGAACATAGTTGATGCTTATGCATCAATTGATAATGGAAAAGATATGTGGGATGCACTCGAGGACAAGTTTGGGGTCTCGGATGCTGGCACTGAGCTGTACATCATGGAGCAATTCTATGGTTACAGGATGACTGAAGAGCGCTCCATGGTTGAGGAAGCTCAGGAGATACAATCATTTGCTAGAGAACTTGAGCACTCAGTTGTATGCTACCGGACAAGTTTGTTGCCGGAGGTATCATCAATAAGCTTCCTCCTTCATGGAGGAACTTTGCTACCTTATTGAAGCATAAGAGGCAGGAGTTTTCCGTTCCGGATCTCATTGGCACTCTTGATGTGGAAGAAAAGGCGAGAGCAAAGGACAAACGTGCTCGAGGTATTGAGGGAGGATCTAGTGCCAATCTAGTACAGAAGAAGAACTTATAGCCCCACAAGTTCAAGAACAAGGGAAAGTTTGATGGTAAAACAAAGTTTGATGGGAAGAACAAGGATGCGCAACACACGAACTTCAAGAAGAAGAAGAATGACAAGAAGAAAGGTGCTTGTCATGTGTGTGGGGATCCTGATCATTGGGCTCCTAGTTGCCCTAATCGCTATGACAAGCGTCATCCTGGGAAAGGCGGCAAGACCACTAATGTTGTCATTGGAGAACTGACATGAAGGATGCTTGGTATGGTATATTTCCCACTATTCTTTCAGTATGTCATTCTCCTAACTGGTTGATTGACACGAGTGCTAATGTGCATGTATGCGGTGATATTTTCATGTTTTTGTCTTATCAGACCGCAGGGACTTCAACCTTGCTGATGGGCAACGTTTCAAGTGTTTCTGTTCATGGTGTTGGCATGATCGATCTGAAGTTTACTTCGGGAAAGATCGTGCGGCTGAAGAACGTGCATTATGTCCCCTCCGTCAATAAAAATCTTGTTAGCGGATCTCTTCTGTGTAGAGATGGCTACAAGCTTGTCTTTGAGTCGAATAAATTTGTAATATCCAAGTATGGAACCTTTGTTCGTAAAGGCTATGAGTCAAGAGGCCTGTTTCGTTTATCCTTGTCAGACGTTTGCAATAAAGTTGTTAATCATGTTTGCAACAATAGTGAATCAAATGTGTGGCATTCACGTCTTTGCCATGTTAACTTTGGTTGCATGTCGCGACTAGCGAAGTTGAACTTAATCCCTAGTTTCACCACTGTCAAGGGGTCTAAGTGTCAAGTTTATGTGCAAGCTAAGCAACCTCGTAAGTCTCACACGACTGTGGAAACGAGAAATCTTGCACCACTAGAGCTCATATATTCAGATCTATGTGAAATGAATGGTGTTTTGATAAAAGGTGGAAAGAAATATTTCATGACGTTAATTGACGACTCCACTAGGTACTGCCATGCGTATCTTCTGAAATCTAAGGATGAGGCTTTGAACTTTTTCAAGATCTATAAAGCTGAAGTGGAAAACCAACTTGATCGAAAAATCAAGAGGCTTAGGTACGACCATGGTGGAGAGTATTTTTCCAATGAATTTGATGTTTTTGTGCGGAACATGGTATAATCCATGAGATGACGCCTCAATATTCACCTCAGTCAAATGGGGTGGCCGAAAGAAAGAACCGTACTCTAACTGATTTGGTTAACGCCATGTTAGACACATCGGGTCTCTCCAAGGCATGGTGGGGGGGGGTGATATTGACGGCATGTCATGTCCTAAACTGAGTTCCTGCAAAGAACAAAGAGATAACTCCATTCGAGGAATGGGAGAAGAAAAGGTTAAAACTCTCTTATCTACGAACATGGGGTTGTTTGGCAAAAGTCAATGTTCCAATTCCAAAGAAGCGGAAGCTTGGACCAAAGACTGTGGATTGTGTTTTCCTGGGATATGCTTTTCATAGCATTGGCTATAGATTCTTGGTTGTAAAATTTGAGGTACCTGACATGCATGTCGGTACGATCATGGAGTTGAATGATGCGACTTTCTTTGAAGATATCTTTCCCATGAAGGATATGGCTACCTCATCTAATCAGGAGATGCCTAGTTCATCGAATCAGGAACCAGTTACAATTACTATTGGGGATATTACTACTGGGCGTAAACCGGCCTATCTGGGCCGGGTTAACTTCATCAGTAGTTAATTATGTTAAAGCCCAAGAAGGCAGATGAGAGCTCAAGACCCATAGTCGGTTCAAGGCCTGTAGCCGTAAACCGGCGTTAGTATTTAACTTGTATTGTAAGTTAGGAATAAGTAGAGACCAAATCGGACACATCTATGAGCCGGTATTGGGACTCTATGAACCGACGGGTGTCACCCGTGTATATAAGGGGACGACCCGGCGGCGGTTCAAGGACAACAGACAATAACTCGAGACTTAGGCAAAGCTTGTTTGCTCCCTAGTCATCGAAACCCCATCAATTCCATCACAACTAGACGTAGGCTTTTACCTTCATCGAAGGGGCCGAACTAGTATAAACTCTCTTGCATCCCCATGTCCGCTTTAACCCCTTCAAGCTAACCCGTCGCGATGGCTCCACGACTAAGTCCTTTCTCTAGGACATCTGCCGTGACAAAACCACGACAGTTGGCGCCCACTGTGGGGCTATCGCACGATGGTTTCAGGTTCTTGGAGGGCCGCTTTGAAGGACTCGAGGGCTACGCTGTAGGCCGGATGACTAAGAGTCATCGCGGCAAGCTCTACATCGACGATGCAGGCTGGGGCCCCGAGGCCGGCTCAGTCGAGTACGGGTACCGGGTCCCCTTTGGTGGCATTCACGTTTTCATCGGCAAGATCGGTGAACCGGACCCTGAGCCGGACATCTGCACCGACCTCGTCGAGACGGCTCAGCATGCGCGATCCGCCTGGGTTAAACTGGCCATGAAGCGTGCCTTCGTGGGAGTCATCCATAGAGGAGGTTATGAGGATGTATCGGAATCTCGCGGCGAGACTGTTGTTTGTTCCGACGACGAGTCATCAACCGGAGAAACCGAATCACTATATCAGCTACAAGATGGCCGGATTGGGGGCTGTTCCGATGGCGACAGTATTCCGGACCCCTCTGATCTGCCCAACCGAGTTGGAATATTCATGGCCGGCACACGGGCAGTGCTTCATTCTTCGACCGCTGTGCCGATGACCTCTGGTTCAGTAGCAGCAACCGCTGCCGGGGCAGGAGGCTCTGTACGCCCGTCGGCTCAAGTTCTGTCAGATCTATTTGATGCATTGGCTGTGCTCATGGCAGAAGCTAACCCGGCGGATCAGGACGCCCACTGTGCGGAGATATCAAAGGTGAAGGAACAGATCACCCAGGCCAAGGCGGACCTGGCAGTTGAGGATGCCAGGATGACCGCAGAGCGGGCCGCTCTAGACGCGCAAGCCTATAGGCTCATGTTGGACCAGAACGCATCGCATGAAGTCATGAAGAGGAAGCACCGATCCCGTTCGCCTTCGGTTTTTGAGGCCAGGGACCTTTTCAACACCCCAGGAGCAGGAACCAGTAATCCGCTGGAGGTAAACCGGGCGGAGGCTCCCGCGATCGGTGCGCCGGTTCAGCCCCGTCGGATGGATCTGCCTCGTCAAAACACCGTTATACCTCAGGCTGTTTCGACACCTCCGGGTCACTACTCCAACCCGATGGACAATCTCGTTGCCGCTGCTACACGGCTGGAGGCCATTCCAATTGAAGGTGACTCACCGCAGGCAGTGGAGACGCGACGGGTCAAGGGAGCTTCTGAGGACAGCTTTGGTCCAACAGGAAGCATACTCGTACAGCCGCGACCGGATTCACTCGACCCCTCGTCCAAGCCGGAGCTATAGCAGGCATATGGATGAACCGGCAGTATCAAGTAATGAACGACGTGGAGCACCCCGCGGCAACAACCCGGCGGGTGGTGCTGATAACGCTCAGGAAGTGGTGGACCGGGCCCGAGCGCGCAGGGAGGCCGAGTTAGCCGCACAGTATCAGGCTCGGCAGCTTATGCCGGTTTGTCCAACTATCTCGATCGAACCTGGTGTTACTTCTAGTTCTTTGGGGCTGCCTTGCCTTGTCCCCGCTTTACGCAATGTGCGCCTGCGCAAGGATTTCAAGGCCCGCCCAAAGTACCAAATTACACGGCGGATCAACCCCCAGAGACATGGGTGGAGAGCTATGAGATGGCCATGGAGATGCTTGATGTGGATGATGCGGCATGTGCGAAGTACTTCACCATGATGCTTGAAGGAACGGCCCGCACTTGGTTAAAAAGCTTGCCGGCTAATTCTATCAGTTCATGGGCCCAATTGCGAGCCCGATTTATTAGTAATTTCAAGGATACATGTAAACAGCCCATGTCGATAGTAGACTTAGCTGCCTGTGTCTAGGAGGAAGGAGAATTGACGACTCATTGGGTGCGCTGGGTCTCACAAGTGTTGCATTCATCGGACCGCATCAACGCTGACACCGCAGTCTTAACCCTAGAAGGCAACTGCCGGTTTGGGCCCCTGAAGCTGAAGTTGGGACGGATGAAGCGCCATTGCATGGACATGGGAACCCTCATGGCTGCTTTGGTAAAGTATGCTGATTCTGATAGTACCAAGGATCCCGAATCTGATGATGACAAGGCAGGGAAGGGAAAGAGGAACAACAACTCCAAAGGTCAGCAGCATCACTTGGCAGGCAATGTGTTGGGGAACGTAGTAATTTCAAAAACTTTCCTACGCACACGCAAGATCATGGTGATGCATAGCAATGAGAGGGGAGAGTGTGATCTACGTACCCTTGTAGACCGATAGCGGAAGCGTTAGCACAACACGGTTGATGTAGTTGTACGTCTTCACGGCCCGACCGATCAAGCACCGAAACTACGGCACCTCCGAGTTCTAGCACACGTTCAGCTCGATGACGATCCCCGGACTTCGATCCAGCAAACTGCCGGGGAAGAGTTCCATCAGCACGACGGCGTGGTGACAATCTTGATATACTACCGTCGCAGGGCTTCGCCTAAGCACCGCTACAATATTATCGAGGATTATGGTGTAAGGGGGCACCGCACACGGCTAAGAATATGATCACGTGGATCAACTTGTGTCTCTCTGGGGTTCCCCTGCCTCCGTATATAAAGGATCAAGGGGGGGTGCGGCCGGCCTAGGAGAGGCGTGCCAGGAGGAGTCCTACTCCCTCTGGGAGTAGGATCCCCCCCAATCCTACTTGGAATAGGATTCGCGGAGGGGGGAAGAGAGAGAGGGGTGCCGGCCCCCTCTCCTTGTCCTATTCGGACCAAGGGAGGGGAGGGGCGCGCGGCCCATCTTGGGCTGCCCCTTCTCTTTTCCACTAAGGCCCACTAAGGCCCATATAGCTTCTGGGGGGTTCCGGTAACCTCCCGGTACTCCGGTAAAATCCCTATTTCACCCGGAACACTTCTGATATCTAAACATAGGCTTCCAATATATCAATCTTTATGTCTTGACCATTTCAAGACTCCTCGTCATGTCCGTGATCACATCCGGGACTCCGAACAAACTTCGGTACATCAAAACGTATAAACTCATAATATAACTGTCATCGAGACCTTAAGCGTGCGGACCCTACGGGTTCGAGAACAATGTAGACATGACCGAGACACGTCTCCAGTCAATAACCAATAGCGGAACCTGGATGCTCATATTGGCTCCTACATATTCTATGAAGATCTTTTATCGGTCAGACCGCATAACAACATACGTTGTTCCCTTTGTCATCGGTATGTTACTTGCCCGAGATTCGATCGTCGGTATCCAATACCTAGTTCAATCTCGTTACCTGCAAGTCTCTTTACTCGTTCCGTAATACATCATCCCGCAACTAACTCATTAGTTGCAATGCTTGCCAGGCTTAAGTGATGTGCATTACCGAGAGGGCCCAGAGATACCTCTCCGACATTCGGAGTGACAAATCCTAATCTCGAAATACGCCAACCCAACATGTACCTTTGGAGACACCTGTAGAGCTCCTTTATAATCACCCAGTTACGTTGTGGCATTTGGTAGCATACAAAGTGTTCCTCCAGCAAACATGAGTTGCATAATCTCATAGTCATAGGAACATGTATAAGTCATGAAGAAAGCAATAGCAACATACTAAACGATCGGGTGCTAAGCTAATGGAATGGGTCATGTCAATCAGATCATTCAACTAATGATGTCATCACGTTAATCAAATAACAACTCTTTGTCCATGGTTAGGAAACATAACCATCTTTGATTAACGAGCTAGTCAAGTAGAGGCATACTAGTGACAAATGTATTCACACATGTATTATGTTTTCGGTTAATACAATTCTAGCATGAATAATAAACATTTATCATGATATAAGGAAATAAATAATAACTTTATTATTTCCCCTAGGGCATATTTCCTTCAGTCTCCCACTTGCACTAGAGTCAATAATCTAGATCACATCGCCATGTGATTTAACATCAATAGTTCACATCTTTATGTGATTGGTTCACATCTCCATGTGACTAACACCCAAAGGGTTTACTAGATTCAATAATCTAGTTCACATCGCTATGCGATTAAGACCCAAAAAATGATCATGTTTTGCTTGTGAGAGAAGTTTAGTCAACGGGTCTGCCACATTTAGATCCGCATGTATTTTGCAAATTTCTATGTCAATAATGCTCTGCATGGAGCTACTCTAGCTAATTGCTCCCACTTTCAATATGTATCCAGATTGAGACTTAGAGTCATCTGGATTAGTGTCAAAACTTGCATCGACGTAACCCTTTACGACAAACCTTTTGTCACCTCCGTAATCGAGAAACATATCCTTATTCCAGTAAGGATAATTTTGACCGCTGTCCATTGATCTACTCCTAGATCACTATTGTACTCCCTCTCTTAACACAGTGTATGGTATACAATAGATCTGGTACATAGCATGGCATACTTTATAGAACCTATGACTGAGGCATAGGGAATGACTTTCATTCTCTTTCTATCTTCTGCCGTGGTCGGGCTTTGAGTCTTACTCAACTTCACACCTTGTAACACAGGCAAGAAACTTTTTCTTTAACTGTTCCATTTTGAACTACTTCAAAAACTTGTCAAGGTATGTACTCATTGAAAAAACTTATCAAGCGTCTTGATCTATCTCTATAGATCTTGATACTCAATATGTAAGCAGCTTCACCGAGGTCTTTCTTTGAAAAACTCCTTTCAAACACTCCTTTATGCTTTGCAAAATAATTCTACATTATTTCCGATCAACAATATGTCATTCACATATACTTATCAGAAATGTTGTAGTGCTCCCACTCACTTTCTTGTAAATACAGGCTTCACCGCAAGTCTGTATAAAACTATATACTTTGATCAACTTATCAAAGCGTATATTCCAAATCCGAGATGCTTGCACCAGTCCATAAATGGATCACTGGAGCTTGCATATTTTGTTAGCACCTTTAGGATTGACAAAACCATCTTGTTGCATCACATACAACTCTTCTTTAGTAAATCCATTAAGGAATGCAGTTTTGTTTATCCATTTGCCAGATTTCATAAAATGCGGCAATTGCTAACATGATTCGGACAGACTTAAGCATAGATACGAGTGAGAAACTCTCATCGTAGTCAACACCTTGAACTTGTCAAAAACCTTTTGCGACAATTCTAGCTTTGTAGATAGTAACACTACTATCCGTGTCCGTCTTCCTCTTGAAGATCCATTTATTATCAATGGCTTGCCGATCCTCGGGCAAGTCCACCAAAGTCCACACTTTGTTCTCATACATGGATCCTATCTCAGATTTCATGGCCTCAAGCCATTTATCGGAATATGGGCTCATCATCGCTTCCTCATAGTTCGTAGGTTCGTCATGGTCAAGTAACATGACCTCCAGAATAGGATTACCGTACCACTCTGGTGCGGATCTCACTCTGGTTGACCTACAAGGTTTGGTAGTAACTTGATCCGAAGTTACATGATCATCATCATTATCTTCCTCACTAATTGGTGCAGGAGTCACAGGAACAGATTTCTGTGATGAACTACTTTCCAATTATGGAGCAGGTACAGTTACCTCATCAAGTTCTACTTTCCTCCCACTCACTTCTTTCGAGAGAAACTCCTTCTCCAGAAAGTTTCTGAATTTAGCAACAAAAGTCTTGCCTTCGGATCTGTGATAGAAGGTGTACCCAACAGTAACTTTTGGGTATCCTATGAAGACACACTTTTCCGATTTGGGTTTGAGCTTATCAAGATGAAACTTTTTCACATAAGCATTGCAACCCCAAACTTTGAGAAATGAAAACTTTGGTTTCTTGCCAAACCACAGTTCATATGGTGTCGTCTCAACAGATTTAGATGGTGCACTTTTAACATGAATGCAGCTGTCTCTAATGCATAACCCCAAAACGATAGTGGTAGATCGGTAAGAGACATCATAGATTGCACTATATCCAATAAAGTACGGTTATGACGTTCGGACACACCATTATGCTGTGGTGTTCCATGTGGCATGAGTTTGTGAAACTATTCCACATTGTTTTAATTGAAGACCAAACTCGTAACTCAAATATTTGTCTCTGCGATCAGATCGTAGAAACTTTATTTTGTTGTCACGATGATTTTCCACTTCACTCTGAAATTCTTTGAACTTTTCAAATGTTTCAGACTTATGTTTCATCAAGTAGATATACCCATATCTGATCAAATCATCTGTGAAGTTCAGAAAATAACGATACTTGCCGTGAGCCTTAACACTCATTGGACCGCATACATCAGTATGTATTATTTCCAATAAGTCAGTTGCTCGCATCGGAGAACGGAGTCTTAGTCATCTTTCCCATGAGACATGGTTTACAAGCATCAAGTGATTCATAATCAAGTGATTCCAAAATCCCATCAGCATGGAGTTTCTTCATGCGCTTTACACCAATATGACCTAAACGGCAGTGCCACAAATAAGTTGCACTATCATTATTAACTTTGCATCTTTTGGTTTCAATATTATGATTATGTGTATCACTACGATCGAGATCCAACGAACTATTTTCATTGGGTGTGTAACCATATAAGGTTTTATTCATGTAAACAGAACAACAATTTATTCTCTTACTTAAATGAATAACCGTATTACAATAAACATGATCAAATCATATTCATGCTCAACGCAAACACCAAATAGCACTTATTTAGGTTCAACACTAAACCCGAAAGAATAGGGAGTGTGTGATGATGATCATATCAATTTTGGAACCACTTCCAACACACATCGTTACTTCGCCCTTAACTAGTCTCTGTTTATTCTGCAACTCCCGTTTCGAGTTACTACTCTTAGCAACTGAACTAGTATCAAATACTGAGGGGTTGCTATAAATGAAGGAAATATGCCCTAGAGGCAATAATAAAGTTATTATTTATTTCCTTATATCATGATAAAAGTTTATTATTCATGCTAGAATTGTATTAACCGGAAAAATAATACATGTGTGAATACATAGACAAACAGAGTGTCACTAGTATTCCTCTACTTGACTAGCTCGTTAATCAAAGATGGTTATGTTTCCTAACCATGGACAAAGAGTTGTCATTTGATTAACATGATCACATCATTAGTTGAATGATCTGATTGACATGACCCGTTCCATTAGCTTAGCACCCGATCGTTTAGTATGTTGCTATTGCTTTCTTCATGACTTATACATGTTCCTATGACTATGAGATTATGCAACTCCCGTTTGCCGGAGGAACACTTTGTGTGCTACCAAACGTCACAACGTAACTGGGTGATTATAAAGGAGCTCTACAGGTGTCTCAAAAGGTACATGTTGGGTTGGCGTATTTCGAGATTAGGATTTGTCACTCCGATCGTTGGAGAGGTATCTCTGGGCCCTCTCGGTAATGCACATCACTTAAGCCTTGCAAGCATTGCAACTAATGAGTTAGTTGCGGGATGATGTATTACGGAACGAGTAAAGAGACTTGCCGGTGACAAGATTGAACTAGGTATTGGATACCGACGATCGAATCTCGGGCAAGTAACATACCGATGACAAAGGGAACAACGTATGTTGTTATGCGGTCTAACCGATAAAGATCTTCGTAGAATATGTAGGAGCCAATATGGGCATCCAGGTCCCGCTATTGGTTATTGACCGGGGACGTGTCTCGGTCATGTCTACGTTGTTCTCGAACCCGTAGGGTCTGCACGCTTAAGGTTTCGATGACAGTTATATTATGAGTTTATGAGTTTTGATGTACCGAAGGAGTTCGGAGTCCCGGATGAGATCGGGGACATGACGAGGAGTCTCGAAATGGATGAGACGTAAAGATCGATATATTGGACGACTATATTCGTACATCGGAAAGGTTCCGAGTGATTCGGGTATTTTTCGGAGTACCGGAGAGTTACGGGAATTCGCCGGGAGAAGTATTGGGCCTTGATGGGCTTTAGTGGGAAGAGGAGAAAGGGCCTGCTGCGCCCCCCTCTCCTGTAGTCCGAATTGGACTAGGGAAAAGGGGGCCGGCCACCTTTCCTTCTCCTCCACTTCCTTCTCCCTTCCTCCCCTCTTGGTGGACTCCTACTAGGACTTGGAGTCCTAGTAGGACTCCACATCCTGGCCGCACCTAGCCTTGGCCGGCCACCTCCTCCTCCATCCTTTATACAGAGGGACAGGGGCACCCCATAGACACAAGTTGATTCACGTGATCGTTCCTTAGCCGTGTGCGGTGCCCCCTGCCACCATATTCCACCTCGATCATATCGTTGTAGTGCTTAGGCGAAGCCCTGCGTCGGTAGAACATCATCATCGTCACCACGCCGTTGTGCTGACGGAACTCATCCCCGAAGCTTTGCTGGATCGGAGCCTGGGGAGCGTCATCGAGCTGTACGTGTGCTAAGAACTCGGAGGTGCCGGAGTAACGGTGCTTGGATCGGTCGGATCGGGAAGACGTATGACTACTTCCTCTACGTTGTGTCAACGCTTCCGCAGTCGGTCTGCGTGGGTACGTAGACAACACTCTCCCCTCTCGTTGCTATGCATCACCATGATCTTGCATGTGCGTAGGAATTTTTTTGAAATTACTACGTTCCCTAACAGTGGCATCCGAGCCTAGGTTTTATGGTTTGATGTTATGTGCACGAGTAGAACACAAGTGAGTTGTGGGCGATATAAGTCATACTGCCTACCAGCATGTCATACTTTGGTTCGGTGGTATTGTTGGATGAAGGGGCCCGGACCGACATTACGCGTACGCTTACGCGAGACCGGTTCTCCCGACGTGCTTTGCACATAGGTGGCTTGCGGGTGACTATTTCTCCAACTTTAGTTGAACCAAGTGTGGCTACGCCCGGTCCTTGCGAAGGTTAAAACGGCATCAACTTGACAAATTATCGTTGTGGTTTTGATGCGTAGGTAAGATTGGTTCTTGCTTAAGCCCATAGCAGCCACGTAAAACTTGCAACAAACAAAATAGAGGACGTCTAACTTGTTTTTGCAGGGCATGTTGTGATGTGATATGGTCAAGACATGATGCTAAATTTTATTGTATGAGATGATCATGTTTTGTAACCGAGTTATCGGCAACTGGCAGGAGCCATATAGTTGTCGCTTTATTGTATGCAGTGCAATCGCGCTGTAATGCTTTACTTTATCACTAAGCGGTAGCGATAGTCATGGAAGCATAAAAGTGGCGAGACGACAACGATGCTGCGATGGAGATCAAGGTGTCGCGCCGGTGACGATGGTGATCATGACGGTGCTTCGGAGATGGAGATCACAGGCACAAGATGATGATGGCCATATCATATCACTTATATTGATTGCATGTGATGTTTATCTTTTATGCATCTTATCTTGCTTTGATTGACGGTAGCATTATAAGGTGATCTCTCACTAAATTATCAAGAAGTGTTCTCCCTGAGTATGCACCGTTGCGAAAGTTCTTCGTGCTGAGACACCACGTGATGATCAGGTGTGATAGGCTCTACGTTCAAATACAACGGGTGCAAAACAGTTGCTCACGCGGAATACTCAGGTTATACTTGACGAGCCAAGCATATACAGATATGGCCTCGGAACACGGAGACCGAAAGGTCGAGCGTGAATCATATAGTAGATATGATCAACATAGTGATGTTCACCATTGAAACTACTCCATCTCACGTGATGATTGGACATGGTTTAGTTGATTTGGATCACGTGATCACTTAGAGGATTAGAGGGATGTCTATCTAAGTGGGAGTTCTTAAGTAATATGATTAATCGAACTTAAATTTATCATGAACTTAGTCCTGGTAGTATTTTGTAAATCATGTTGTAGATCAATAGCTCGCGTTGTTGCTTCCCTGTGTTTATTTTGATATATTCTTAGAGAAAATTGTGTTGAAAGATGTTAGTAGCAATGATGCGGATTGGATCCGTGATCTAAGGTTTATCCTCATTGCTGCATAGACGAATTATGTCCTTGATGCACCGCTAGGTGAGAGACCTATTGCAGGAGCAGATGCCGACGTTATGAACGTTTGGCTAGCCCAATATGATGACTACTTGATAGTTTAGTGCACCATGCTTAACGGCTTAGAATCGGGACTTCAAAGACGTTTTGAACGTCATGGACCATATGAAATGTTCCAGGAGTTGAAGATAATATTTCAAGCAAATACCCGAGTTGAGAGATATGAAGTCTCCAACAAGTTCTATAGCTAAAAGATGGAGGAGAATTGCTCAACTAGTGAGCATGTGCTCAGATTGTCTGGGTACTACAATCGCTTGAATCAAGTGGGAGTTAATCTTCCAGATAAGATAGTGATTGATAGAATTCTCTAGTCACCATGACCAAGTTAGTAGAACTTCGTGATGAACTATAGTATGCAAGGGATGATGAAAACGACTCCCGAGCTTTTCATGATGATGAAAATCGATGAAGGTAGAAATCAAGAAAAACATCAAGTGTTGATGCTAGACAAGACCACTAGTTTCAAGAAAAGGGCAGAGGGAAGAAGGGGAACTTCAAAAAGAACAGCAAGCAAGTTGCTGCTCAAGTGAAGAAGCCCAAGTCTGGACCTAAGCCTGAGACTGAGTGCTTTTACTGCAAAGGAACTGGTCACTGGAAGCGGAACTACCACAAGTGATTGGCAGATAAGAAGGATGGCAAAGTGAACATAAGTATATTTGATATACATGTTATTGATGTGTACTTTACTAGTGTTTATAGCAACCCCTTAGTATTTGATACTAGTTCAGTTGCTAAGATTAGTAACTCGAAACGGGAGTTGCAGAATAAACAGAGACTAGTTAAGGGTGAAGTGGCGATGTGTGTTGGAAGTGGTTCCAAGGATGATAGTATCATCATCACACACTCCCTATAAATTCGGGATTAGTGATGAATCTAAATAAGTGTTATTTGGTGTTTACGTTGAGCATGAATATGATTTGATCATGTTTATTGTAATACGGTTATTCATTTAAGTAAGAGAATAAATTGTTGTTCTGTTTACATGAATAAAACCTTATATGGTTACACACCCAATGAAAATAGTTCGTTGGATCTCGATCGTAGTGATACACATAATCATAATATTGAAACCAAAAGATGCAAAGTTAATAATGAAGTGCAACTTATTTGTACCACTGCCGTTTAGGTCATATTGGTGTAAAGCGCATGAAGAAACTCCATGCTGATGTGCTTTTGGAATCACTTGATTATGAATCAGTTGATGCTTGCGAACCATGCCTCATGGGCAAGATGACTAAGACTCTGTTCTTCGGAACAATGGAGCGAGCAACAGATTTGTTGGAAATCATACATACTGATGTATGTGGTCCGATGAATATTGAGGCTCGCGATAGGTATCATTATTTTCTGATCTTCACAGATGATTTGAGCAGATATGAGTATATCTACTTGATGAAACATAAGTCTGAAACATTTGAAAAGTTCAAAGAATTTCAGAGTGAAGTGGAGAATCATCATAACAAGAAAATAAGGCTTCTACGATCTGATCGCGGAGACAAATATTTGAGTTACGAGTTTGGTCTTCAATTAAAACAATGTGGAATAGTTTCACAAATTCATGCCACCCGGAACACCACAGCATAATGGTGTGTCCGAACGTCATAGCCGTACTTTATTAGATATAGTGCAAATCTATGATGTTTCTTACTGATTTACCACTACCGTTTTTGAGGTTATGCATTAAAGACAGCTGCATTCACGTTAAAAAAAGGGGCACCATCTAAGTCCATTGAGACGACACAATCTGAACTGTGGTTTAGCAAGAAACCAAAGTTGTCGTTTCTTAAAGTTTGGGGTTGTGATGCTTATGTGAAAAATTTTCATCCTGATAAGCTCAAAACCAAATCAGAGAAATATGTCTTCATAGGATACCCAAAAGGAGACTGTTGGGTACGCCTTCTATCATAGATCCTAAGGCAAGACATTCGTTGCTTATAATGGATCCTTTCTAGAGAAGGAGTTTCTCTCAAAAGAAGTGAGTGGGAGGAAAGTAGAACTTGATAAGGTAATTGTACCTTCTCCCTTATTGGAAAGTAGTTCATCACAGAAATCTATTCCTGTGACTACTACACCAATTAGTGAGGAAGCTAATGATGATGATCATAAAACTTCAGATCAAGTTACTACCAAATCTCGTAGGTAAACCAGAGTGAGATCCGCACCAGAGTGGTACAGTAATCCTGTTCTGGAAGTCATGTTACTAGACCATGACAAACTTGCGAACTATGAGGAAGCGATGATGAGCCCAGATTCCGCAAAATGGCTTGAGGCCATGAAATCTGAGATGGGATTCATGTATGAAAACAAAGTATGGACTTTGGTTGACTTGCCCGATGATCAGCAAGCCATAGAAAATAAATGGATCTTCAAGAGGAAGACGGACATTGATAGTAGTGTTACTATCTACAAAGCTAGAATTGTCGCAAAAGGTTTTTGACAAGTTCAAAGTGTTGACTACGATGAGAGTTTCTCACTCGTATCTATTCTTAAGTCTGTCCGAATCATATTAGCAATTGCCGCATTTTATGAAATCTGGCAAATGGATAAACAAAACTGCATTCCTTAATGGATTTCTTAAAGAAGAGTTGTATATGATGCAACCAGTAGGTTTTGTCAATCCTAAAGGTGCTAACAAAATATGCAAGCTCCAACGATTCATCTATGGACTGGTACAAGCATCTCAGAGTTGGAATACACGCTTTGATAAGTTGATCAAAGCATATAGTTTTATACAGACTTGCGGTGAAGCCTATATTTACAAGAAAGTGAGTGGGAGCACTACAGCATTTCTAATAAGTATATGTGAATGACATATTGTTGATCGGAAATAATGTAGAATTATTCTATAAAGGATAAAGGAGTGTTTGAAAGGAGTTTTTCAAAGAAAGACTTCGGTGAAGCTGCTTGCATATTGAGCTTCCAGATCTATAGAGATAGATCAAGACGCTTGATAAGTTTTTTCAATGAGTACATACCTTGACAAGATTTTGAAGTAGTTCAAAATGGAGCAGTTAAAGAAAGAGTTCTTGCCTGTATTACAAGGTGTGAAGTTGAATAAGACTCAAAGCCCGACCACGGCAGAAGACAGAAAGAGAATGAAAGTCATTCCCTATGCCTTGGCCATAGGTTCTATAAAGTATGTCATGCTGTGTACCAGATCTATTGTATACCCTGCACTGATTTGGCAAGGGAGTACAATAGTGATATAGGAGTAGATCACTGGACAACGGTCAGAATTATCCTTAGTGAAATAAGGATATGTTTCTCGATTATGGACGTGACAAAAAGGTTCGTCGTAAAGGGTTACGTCGATGCAAGTTTTTGACACTGATCCAGATGATTCTAAGTCTCAATCTGGATACATATTGAAAGTGGGAGCAATTAGCTAGAGTAGCTTCATGCAGAGCATTGTAGACATAGAATTTTGCAAAATACATATGGATCTGAATATGGCAGGCCCGTTGACTAAATTTCTCTCACAAGCAAAACATGATCACTCTTTGGGTGTTAATCACATAGCGATGTGAACTAGATTATTGAATCTAGTAAACCCTTTGAGTGTTGGTCACATGATGATGTGAACTATGGGTGTTAATCACATGATGATGTGAACTATTGCTGTTAAATCACATGACGATTTGAACTAGATTATTGACTCTAGTGCAAGTGGGAGACTGAAGGAAATATGCCCTAGAGGCAATAATAAAGTTATTATTTATTTCCTTATATCATGATAAAAGTTTATTATTCATGCTAGAATTGTATTAACCGGAAACATAATATATGTGTGAATACATAGACAAACAGAGTGTCACTAGTATGCCACTACTTGACTAGCTCGTTAATCAAAGATGGTTATGTTTCCTAACCATGGACAAAGAGTTGTCATTTGATTAACGGGATCACATCATTAGTTGAATGATCTGATTGACATGACCCATTCCATTAGCTTAGCACCCGATCGTTTAGTATGTTGCCATTGCTTTCTTCATGACTTATACATGTTCCTATGACTATGAGATTATGAAACTCCCGTTTGCTGGAGGAACACTTTTTGTGCTACCAAACGTAACTGGGTGATTATAAAGGAGCTCTACAGGTGTCTCCAAAGGTACATGTTGGGTTGGCGTATTTCGAGATTAGGATTTGTCACTCCGATCGTTGGAGAGGTATCTCTGGGCCCTCTCGGTAATGCACATCACTTAAGCCTTGCAAGCATTGCAACTAATGAGTTAGTTGCGGGATGATGTATTACGGAACGAGTAAAGAGACTTGCCGGTGACGAGATTGAACTAGGTATTGGATACCGACGATCGAATCTCGGGCAAGTAACATACCGATGACAAAGGGAACAACGTATGTTGTTATGCGGTCTGACCGATAAAGATCTTCGTAGAATATGTAGGAGCCAATATGGGCATCCAGGTCCCGCTATTGGTTATTGACCGGAGACGTGTCTCGGTCATGTCTACATTGTTCTCGAACCCGTAGGGTCCGCACGTTTAATGTTTCGATGACAGTTATATTATGAGTTTATGAGTTTTGATGTACCGAAGGAGTTCGGAGTCCCGGATGAGATCGGGGACATGATGAGGAGTCTCGAAATGGTCAAGACATAAAGATCGATATATTGGACGACTATATTCGGACATCGGAAAGGTTCCGAGTGATTCGGGTATTTTTCGGAGTACCGGAGAGTTACGGGAATTCGCCGGGAGAAGTATTGGGCCTTGATGGGCTTTAGTGGGAAGAGGAGAAAGGGCCTTCTGCCCCCCCCCCCCCCCCCCGCCTCCCCTCTAGTCCGAATTGGACTAAGGAAAAGGGGACCGGCCACCTTTCCTTCTCCTCCACTTCCTTCTCCCTTCCTCCCCTCTTGGTGGACTCCTACTAGGACTTGGAGTCCTAGTAGGACTCCACATCCTGGCCGCACCTAGCCTTGGCCGGCCTCCTCCTCCTCCATCCTTTATATACAAGGGTAGGGGCACCCCATAGACACAAGTTGATCCACGTGATCGTTCCTTAGCTGTGTGCGGTGCCCCCTACCACCATATTCCACCTCGATCATATCGTTGTAGTGCTTAGGCGAAGCCCTGTGTCGGTAGAACATCATCATCGTCACCACACCGTTGTGCTGACGGAACTCATCCCCGAAGCTTTGCTGGATCGGAGCCCGGGGAGCGTCATCGAGTTGTACGTGTGCTAAGAACTTGGAGGTGCCGGAGTAACGGTGCTTGGATCGGTTGGATCGGGAAGACGTACGACTACTTCCTCTATGTTGTGTCAACGCTTCCGCAGTCGGTCTGCGTGGGTACGTAGACAACACTCTCCCCTCTCGTTGCTATACATCACCATGATCTTGCGTGTGCGTAGGAATTTTTTTGAAATTACTACGTTCCCTAACAATAAACACTAGTAAAGTACACATCAATAACATGTATATGAAATATACTTATGTTCACTTTGCCATCCTTTTTATCCGCCAATCACTTGGGGTAGTTCTGCTTCCAGTGACCAGTCCCTTTGCAGTAGAAGCACTTAGTCTCAGGCTTAGGATCCGACTTGGGCTTCTTCACTTGAGCAGCAACTTGCTTGCCGTTCTTCTTGAAGTTCCCCTTCTTCCCTTTGCCCTTTTCTTCAAACTAGTGGTCTTGTCAACCATCAACACTTGATGTTTTTCTTGATTTCTACCTTCGTTGATTTCAGCATCACGAAGAGCTTGGGAGTTGTTTCAGTTATCCCTTGCATATTATAGTTTATCACGAAATTCTACTAACTTGGTGATGGTGACTAGAGAATTCTGTCAATCACTATGTTATCTGGAAGATTAACTCCCACTTGATTCAGGCGATTGTAGTACCCAGACAATCTGAGCACATGCTCACTAGTTGAGCGATTCTCCTCCATCTTTTAGCTATAGAACTTGTTGGAGACTTCATATCTCTCAACTCGGGTATTTGCTTGAAATATTAACTTCAACTCCTGGAACATCTCATATGGTCCATGACGTTCAAAACGTCTTTGAAGTCCCGATTCTAAGCCATTAAGTATGGTGCACTAAACTATCAAGTAGTCATCATATTGAGCTAGCCAAACGTTCATAACGTCTGCATCTGCTCCTGCAATAGGTCTGTCACCTAGCGGTGCATCAAGGACATAATTTTTCTATGTAGCAATAAGGATAAACCTCATATCACGGATCCAATCCGCATCATTGCTACTAACATCTTTCAACACAATTTTCTCTAGGAACATATCAAAATAAACACAGGGAAGCAACAACGCGAGCTATTGATCTACAACATAATTTGCAAAATACTACCAGGACTAAGTTCATGATAAATTTAAGTTCAATTTAATCATATTACTTAAGAACTCCCACTTAGATAGACATCCCTCTAATCCTCTAAGTGATCACGTGATCCAAATCAACTAAACCATGTCCGATCATCACGTGAGATGGAGTAGTTTCATTGGTGAACATCACTATGTTGATCATATCTACTATATGATTCACACTCGACCTTTCGGTCTCCGTGTTCCGAGGCCATATCTGTATATGCTTGGCTCGCCAAGTATAACCTGAGTATTCCGCGTGTGCAACTGTTTTGCACCCGTTGTATTTGAACGTAGAGCCTATCACACCCGATCATCACGTGGTGTCTCGGCACGAAGAACTTTCGCAACGGTGCATACTCAGGAATAACACTTCTTGATAATTAGTGAGAGATCATCTTATAATGCTACCGTCAATCAAAGCAAGATAAGATGCATAAAAGATAAACATCACATGCAATCAATATAAGTGATATGATATGGCCATCATCATCTTGTGCTTGTGATCTCCATCTTCGAAGCACCGTCGTGATCACCATCGTCACCGGCACGACACCTTGATCTCCATCGTAGCATCGTTGTCGTCTCGCCAATCTTATGCTTCCACGACTATCGCTACCTCTTAGTGATAAAGTAAAGCATTACAGCGCGATTGCATTGCATACAATAAACCGACAACCATATGGCTCCTGCCAGTTGCCGATAACTCGGTTACAAAACATGATCATCTCATACAATAAAATTTAGCATCATGTCCTGACCATATCACATCACAACATGCCCTGCAAAAACAAGTTAGATGTCCTCTACTTTGTTGTTGCAAGTTTTACGTGGCTGCTACGGGCTTAAGAAAGAACCAATCTTACCTACGCATCAAAACCACAACGATAGTTTGTCAAGTTGGTGTTGTTTTAACCTTCGCAAGGACCGGGCGTAGCCACACTCGGTTCAACTAAAGTTGGAGAAACTATCACCCGCTAGCCACCTTTGTGCAAAGCACGTCGGGAGAACCGGTCTCGCGTAAGCGTACGCGTAATGTCGGTCCGGCTGCTTCGTCCAACAATACCGCCGAACCAAAGTATGACATACTGGTAAGCAGTATGACTTATATCACCCACAACTCACTTGTGTTCTACTCGTGCATATAACATCAACACATAAAACCTAGGCTCGGATGCCACTGTTGGGGAACGTAGTAATTTCAAAAAAATTCCTATGCACACGCAAGATCATGGTGATGCATAGCAATGAGAGGGGAGAGTGTGATCTACGTACCCTTGTAGACCGACAGCGGAAGCGTTAGCACAACGCGGTTGATGTAGTCGTACGTCTTCACGGCCCGACCGATCAAGCACCGAAACTACCGCACCTCCGAGTTCTAGCACACGTTCAGCTCGATGACGATCCCCGGACTTCGATCCAGCAAAGTGTCGGGGAAGAGTTCCGTCAGCACGACGGCGTGGTGACGATCTTGATATACTACCGTCGCAGGGCTTCGCCTAAGCACCGCTACAATATTATCGAGGATTATGGTGGAAGGGGGCACCGCACACGGCTAAGAATATGATCACGTGGATCAACTTGTGTCTCTCTGGGGTTCCCCTGCCTCCGTATATAAAGGATCAAGGGGGGGTACGGCCGGCCAAGGAGAGGCGTGCTAGGAGGAGTCCTACTCCCTCTGGGAGTAGGATTCTCCCCCCCCCCCCAATCCTAGTTGGAATAGGATTCGCGGGGGGGGGGGGGGAAGAGAGAGGGGTGCCGGCCCCCTCTCCTTGTCCTATTCGGACCAAGGGAGGGGAGGGGCGCGCGGCCCATCTTGGGCTGCCCCTTCTCTTTTCCACTAAGGCCCATATAACTTCCGGGGGGTTCCGGTAACCTCCCGGTACTCCGGTAAAATCCCTATTTCACCCGGAACACTTCCGATATCCAAACATAGGCTTCCAATATATCAATCTTTATGTCTTGACCATTTCGAGACTCCTCGTCATGTCCGTGATCACATCCGGGACTCCGAACTACCTTCGGTACATCAAAACGTATAAACTCATAATATAACTGTCATCGAGACCTTAAGCGTGCGGACCCTACGGGTTCGAGAACAATGTAGACATGACCGAGACACGTCTCCGGTCAATAACCAATAGCGGAACCCGGATGCTCATATTGGCTCCTACATATTCTACGAAGATCTTTTATTGGTCAGACCGCACAACAACATACGTTGTTCCCTTTGTCATCGGTATGTTACTTGCCCGAGATTTGATCGTCGGTATCCAATACCTAGTTCAATCTCGTTACCTGCAAGTCTCTTTACTCGTTCCGTAATATATCATCCCGCAACTAACTCATTAGTTGCAATGCTTGCAAGGCTTAAGTGATGTGCATTACCGAGAGGGCCCAGAGATACCTCTCCGACATTCGGAGTGACAAATCCTAATCTCGAAATACGTCAACCCAACATGTACCTTTGGAGACACCTGTAGAGCTCCTTTATAATCACCCAGTTACGTTGTGATGTTTGGTAGCACACAAAGTGTTCCTCCGGCAAACGTGAGTTGCATAATCTCATAGTCATAGGAAAATGTATAAGTCATGAAGAAAGCAATAGCAACATACTAAACGATCGGGTGCTAAGCTAATGGAATGGGTCATGTCAATCAGATCATTCAACTAATGATGTGATCCCGTTAATCAAATAACAACTCTTTGTCCATGGTTAGGAAACATAACCATCTTTGATTAACGAGCTAGTCAAGTAGAGGCGTACTAGTGACACTCTGTTTGTCTATGTATTCACACATGTATTATGTTTCCGGTTAATACAATTCTAGCATGAATAATAAACATTTATCATGATATAAGGAAATAAATAATAACTTTATTATTGCTTCTAGGGCATATTTCCTTCACAATGGTGGTGGAGGCAAGCGTAAGGCGGATGGTAACATGGACTTTGTGGCTAATACCAACGCGCAGGATAAGGGCCAGCGACGCAGGGGTAAACCGCCAAATCGCAATGGGGCACCCAACCCTAACCCGGACCGCCTAAATTATCTACTGAGCCAGCCCTGTCCGAGACATGGGACGAAGGAGGTGCCAGAAAACTACCTTTGGAAGGATTGCTTCATTATGCAGGAGTTTGAGAATTCTAATGCTTTCCGGTATGATCACGGTTCCGGCGGTGGCTCAGGATCTGGGCCGGGTTACGGTGGAGGAAATTCCGGTTCAGGATTTAATGGTAATCTGGGCGGACATAATAATCAAAATAATCAGAACAACCAGGGTGGTTACAACCAACAGGAGCAACTGTCAGGTTACCAGAGCAACCCAAAGCAGTTGAATAGTGGGCAGTACCATGTCTTCACCACTAGCTTGGACAAGCGAGACCGAAAGGTTCAGAGGCGGGCAGTCAACTCTGTTGAACCGGCCGTGCCCCGTTATCTACGCTGGTCTGAACAACCAATCATATGGAGCAGAGAGGATCACCCTCCCCAGGTTGATAATCCGGGTCAGTTGGCTCTGGTGGTGACGCCTCAGATGGGAGGCTACAAGTTCACCAAGGTGCTCATGGATGGCGGGAGCAACGTTAATATCTTGTAATATGAGACCTTCCATCGTATGGGACTAACAGATAAAAATCTCAAACCGTCCAATACGGTGTTCCATGGTGTGGTGCCTAGCAAGTCAGCATATCATGTTGGTAAGATAGCTCTGGAAGTGGCCTTTGGAGATGATCATGATTCCAGGTCGGAGATATTGATGTTTTAAGTGGTGAAAATCCAAAGTCCATATCACGCCCTGTTTGGGCGACCGGCCTACGCCAAGTTTATGGCATGACCCTGTCATGTGTATTTGCAGCTCAAGATGCCGGGTCACAAGGGAACAATAACGGTTCACTGAAGCCGTAAAATCGCTTTGGAGTGCGAGGAAGGAGATGCGGCCTACGCAGAGTCGGTTTGTGCCACCGAGGAGCTGAAGTATTATAAGGACAATGTTGATCCGGCGGACATGACTCCATTAAAGAAGCCAACTACGGAGTATGATCCGGCCCTGAAGTTCAAATCGGCAGCTGAAACTAAGCTTGTTGACTTCGTGCCTGACGATTCGTCCAAGCAGTTCAGCATCAGTGCCAACTTGGATCCGAAATAGGAAAGCGCGCTCATCGAGTTCATCCGTGAGAATCGGGACATTTTTGCATGGAAGCCCTTTGACATGCCAGGTGTACCGAGGCAACTCGCTGAGCACACCCTTAATGTGGATCCTAAATACAACCAGGTGAAGCAGTTCCTCCGTTGGTTTAACGAAGAAATACGCAAGGCGATTAGAGAAGAGGTAGCCAGGCTCTTAGCGGCTAGCTTTATTGTTGAAGTTTTTCACCCTGAGTGGCTTGCCAATCCGGTGCTGGTCCTTAAGAAAAACGGCACCTGGCGCATGTGTGTGGATTACACAGATCTTAATAAGGCTTGTCCAGCAGATCCCTTTGCCCTTCCCCGTATTGATCAAATCATTGATACTACGGCGGGTTGTGAGCGTTTGAGTTTTTTGGATGCATATTCCGGCTATCATCAGATCAAAATGACAGTTAAGGACCAGGAGAAGACGGCATTCATAACTCCCTTTGGAGCCTTCTGCTATGTGTCTATGCCCTTGGGGCTCAAGAGTGCCCAGGCAACTTATCAACGTCTAGGGAGAAGGAGACTCTAGTTGACGATTTGAAGGAAACCTTTGACAACTTGAGGACGTACAAGATGATGCTTAATCCGGCCAAGTGTGTCTTTAGTGTACCGGCAGGCAAATTATTGGGTTTTCTAGTGTCCAACAGGGGAATTGAGGCTAATCCGGAGAAGATCGCAGCCATCACCTCCCTGGCTAAACCGAAGTGTATCAATAATGTTCAACGCCTGGTAGGCCGGATTGCGGCGTTGAGCCGGTTTATCAGCCGCCTTGGTGAGAAGGCAATCCCTTTGTATCAGATGTTGAAGAAGACGGATCAGTTCGTCTGGAGTCCCACTGCTGATGAAGCATTTGAGGACTTAAAATGGCAATTGGCCAATCCGCCTGTGCTCGCCGCTCCCATTGACAAGGAGCCATTACTGCTATATGTTGCTGCTAATGCTCGTGCGGTCAGCGTGGCTATTGTGGTGGAGCGAAATGAGGCAGGTAAGGAGCATCCGGTTCAACATCCGGTCTATTATATCAGTGAGGTACTCATTGAGTCCAAGCAAAGGTATCCGCATTGGCAGAAGCTGGTGTACGGAGTTTTTATGGCAAGCTGGAAGCTTAAGCAATACTTCCAAGGGCACCCAATTACGGTGGTCAGTTCTGCTCCCTTGGGGGATATCATCCAGAACCGGGAAGCGACTGGCCGCATTGCCAAGTGGGCTATAGAGCTTGGGCCGCATGGATTGAAGTATGTGCCTCGGACGGCGGTTAAGTCTCAAGCACTTGTTGATTTCATCAATGATTGGACGGAACTGCAAGCACCTGAAGAAAAGCCGGATCACACATATTGGACCATCCATTTTGACGGATCCAGGCAATTGGAAGGCTCGGGGGCTGGAGTCGTATTAACTTCCCCACGAAGTGATAAGTTTTGTTACATTCTCCGCTTAATGTTCCCTTGTACTAAAAATGCAGCTGAGTATGAAGCCTGGCTCCATGGTCTCCGGATGGCCAAGGAGATGAACCTAAGTCGAGTTAAGTGCTTCGGTGACTCGGACCTCGTGGCTCAACAAGTATCTGGCACTTGGGACTCCAAGGACCCGCTCATGGTAGCATATCGTCGTGAGGTGGATATTGTTGCAGGTCACTTCAAAGGCTATCAGGTGGACCACGTGGACCGACGGAAGAATGAAGCGGCGGACGGTTTAAGTCGGCTGGGCTCTCAGCGCAAACCGGTCCCGCCCAATGTTTTTCTAGATGTGCTGCACAACCCGTCGGTCAAGCTCCCTGGTGAAGCGGATTTGTGAAAGTGCAACTATCCCTAGGTGGTTTTGGTAATTCATAACAACATATAGTTCATTGAGCTAATGATATTTCAAGATGATTATTTTAGGAAAGCTCAATGATTGGCATGGCATGGATATGAAAGTGGAACCCTCAAAATGCTAAGGACAAAGAATTGGCTCAAGCTCAAAAGTTCAAGGCTCTTCATTTTATATTTTAGTGATCCAATATCACATTGAGTCTTTAGGAAAAGCCAATACTATCAAGGAGGGATGAGGTGTTCCTTAATGAGCCTCTTGCTCTATGTGCTTAATGATATGCTCCAAAATCCTCAGCTACTTTCCCATATCCACAAATGACCTAAACCCTAAGCCAAACTCGGTCATACCGATTCTTTCAATCCGGCGCCACCGAGTTTCACTTGTCATTTGCCACTGCCAAACCCTAGCAATTCGGTCCTACCGATAAGGATCTCGGTCTCACTGAGATGGGCTTGCAAACTCTCTGTTTCCCTTTCGTAACTTTTTGGTCTCACCGAAAGAGCGAATCGGTCCCACCGAGAATGCAAGGTAAACTCTATGTTTCCTTCTTGTAACTTTTCGGTCTCACCGAAAGAGCGAGTCGGTCCCACCGAGTTTGCCTGACCAACTCTCTGGTTAGCTTATTGCCAAACTCGGTCTCACCGAGTTTGTGCAATTGGTCTCACCGAGATTACGTTATGCCCAAACCCTAACCGAATCGGTCCTTCCGAGTTGCATGTCAGTCCCACCGAAATTCCTAACGGTCACTAGGTTTACTATTTCGGTCCGACCGAGTTTTCTGATTCGGTCCCACCGAGATTGATAAATTGTGTGTAACGGTTGGATTTTGTGTGGAGGCTATAAATACCTCTCCACCTCCTCTTCACTCGTGGAGAGAGCCATCAGAACACATACACCATTCCAACTCATATGTTCTGAGAGAGAACCACCTACTCATGTGTTGAGACCAAGATATTCCATTTAAACCATATGAATCTTGATCTCTAGCCTTCCCCAAGTTGCTTTCCACTCAAACCTTCTATCCACCAGATCCAAATCCTATGAGAGAGAGTTGAGTGTTGGGGAGACTATCATTTGAAGCACAAGAGCAAGGAGTTCATCATCAACACACCATTTGTTACTTCTTGGAGAGTGGTGTCTCCTAGATTGGCTAGGTGTCACTTGGGAGCCTCCGACAAGATTGTGGAGTTGAATCAAGGAGTTTGTAAGGGCAAGGAGATCGCCTACTTCGTGAAGATCTACCGCTAGTGAGGCAAGTCCTTCGTGGGCGATGGCCATGGTGGGATAGACAAGGTTGCTTCTTCGTGGACCCTTCGTGGGTGGAGCCCTCCGTGGACTCGTGCGACCGTTACCCTTCGTGGGTTGAAGTCCCCATCAACGTGGATGTAGGATAGCACCACCTATCCGAACCACGGGAAAAACATCCGTGTCTCCAATAGCGTTTGAATTCTCCAAACCCTTTCCTTTATATTCTTGCAAGTTGCATGCTTTACTTTCCGCTGCCAATATACTCTTTGCATGCTTGCTTGAATTGTGTAATGATTGCTTGACTTGTCCTAAGATAGCTAAAAACTGCCAAGAACTAAAATTGGGAAAAGGTTAAGTTTTTATTTGGTCAAGTAGTCTAATCACCCCCCCCCCCCCCCTCTAGACATACTTTTGATCCTACAAGTGGTATCAGAGCTTTGGTCTCCATTTGCCTTGATCTCCATAGCTTTTGGTGGTCATAGCCTTGGTTTCACAACCTAGGAGAGTATGGCGTCTAGCGAGGGAAATTATCACCGTAGAGGTCCTTACTTTGATGGTACTAATTTTGCTAGTTGGAAGCATAAAATGAAAATGCATATTCTTGGACATAACCCCGCCGTATGGGCTATTGTTTGTGTTGGCTTGCAAGGTGAGTTCTTTGATGGGAGGGAACCAAACCGTGAAGCTACCGCAGATGAGTTGAAGATGTTGCAATACAATGCTCAAACTTGTGATATTCTCTTCAACGGATTGTGCCCCGAAGAATTCAACAAAATCAGCCGCCTTGAGAATGCAAAGGAAATTTGGGACACTTTGATTGATATGCACGAGGGTACCGACTCCATCAAGGAATCCAAGTTGGATGTGCTCCAAAGTCAACTTTACAAGTTCAAGATGAAGGATGGTGAAGGTGTCGCCGAAATGTACTCTAGGCTTGCTCTCATCACAAATGAGATTGCCGGCTTAGGAAGTGAAGAGATGACCGATAGATTCATCATCAAGAAGATCCTAAGAGCCTTGGATGGGAAATATGATACCGTGTGCACATTGATTCAAATGATGCCCAATTACAAAGATCTCAAGCCAACGGAAGTGATTGGAAGGATTGTTGCTCATGAGATGTCACTCAAGGATAAAGAGGAACTTCACAACAAATCAAGTGGTGCCTACAAAGCCTCATGTGAAGTCCCCACATCATCAAGTGAGAAACAAAACTTCAATGAAGAATTGAGCTTAACGGTGAAGAACTTCAACAAGTTCTACAAGAGTAGAAGCAAAGATAGAAGCTTCAAGTCAAGGTCATACAATGACAAAAGATCTTCTAGTCGAGAGCGAAACTGCTATAATTGTGGAAGACCCGGACACTATTCCAATGAGTGTACGGCTCCCTACAAGAGAAGAGAAGATTCTCCAAAAAGAAGAAGCATAGAATCACCACCAAGAGAGAGAAGGAGTAGAGATGATCGTTATGAACGGAGATACTCACGGAGAAGCAAGGATTCAGAAAGGAAGGAAAAATCATCAAGGAGCTATACAAAACAAAGACATCAAGCTCATGTTGGTGAATGGGTATCCGGCTCCGACTCCGACAGCCACTCCGAGAGAAGTTATCACTCCGACTCCGAAGATACTCAAGATGAAGGTGTTGCCGGTCTAGCACTTGTGTCAACCAACTCCTACGACATATTTGACTCACCAAATGAAGGAATTGGAAGATGCTTCATGGCCAAAGGTCCTAAGGTAACACACCCCGAGTATGTTGATTTTAATAGTGATGAAGATGACTTGTTAGGTGATGATGACTTGCTTGTTGACAACTCTAGTGATGAGTACTATGATGAAACATCAATTAATCATGCTAAAACGAATGACAATGATAAGGAGAAGATTGAGGATCTAACTAAAGAACTAAACACTCTTAAGTTAGCTCATGAAACTATCTTCGAAGATCATCAAGAACTTTTAAGAGCTCATGAGAAATTACGCTAGCTCAATCTTGAGCAAGAGCATGAGTTCTTAAAAGCAATCAATGATGATCTCCGCAATAAAAGTTCTTCTTACATTGCCAAGTGTTTACTATTATCCACTTACATGCCTCAAGTCAAGTCTAGTAACAAGAACAAGAAAGATTCTTCCTCTAGTAGTAACAATGATCATGCTAAATCCAATATTGTTGCTTCTAGTAGTTCTCTTGATTCCACTAATGATTCTCTTAGCCAAGTTACACTTGAGCAAGAAAATAGCTTATTGAAGGGGATTATAGAGAAAGGAGTATACAAAAGCCTTGCCGGGAGTAAGCAATTCGAGGAAATTGTGCGCAAGCAAGGAATGCACCGGAAGAATCAAGGTGTTGGTTTTGAACAAAAGTTCAATGCCAATGGAGTTGAATGGGAAGAAGATCAATACACCAAGACAAAGTTTGTTCCTCAACAAGAGAAGTATGATACTTCTTTCAAGGGGACACAAGCTTAAGATGATCTTCCACCACAAGACTACAAGCAAAAAGGCAAGGAGAAGCTTCAAGAGGAGATTGATGCATTTGAAGAAGCTCCTAAGACCTTAGTCAAGTGGATTCCCAAGACCACGTCAAGTTCCACTTCATCAAGTACGACTACAACTCCAAGGATTCCCATCAAGATGGTGTGGATCCAAAAGAAGAAGAACTAGAGAGTTCTTGAGGGTGGCCCCGCCAACATATTTCACTCTCATCATTTTGGCAAGAACAAGTGCAATCAACTTCCACATCATGCACTAGTTCAAGGAGTCACAAACCCTCTTGTTGGTAAGACAAGGGACAACGTAACCTAAAGTTTTCATGGACATCATCTTGTGTATGCATCACTCTATGTCTATGGATATCCTTGTTTGTTCCTTGTGGGACTAACCCATGTAGGTATTGAAAGTGCAATTCACTCAAATGGATAGCTCCAAGTGATCTACATCAACATTGAGCATCCACATCTTCAACATCTACATGAAGTCATCATCGACAAAACCCAAGGTTCGTTCATCCCTCTTAGGGCGGATATCACATCTAGGGGGAGCTTTACTCTAAGACTTGAGCTAAAGAAACTCTAAAGATGTGAATACAACAATGCTTTATGTAAAAGTGGTAACCCCACTTGAGCTTAAACAATGAGTATGACCTACGATCAGGTGTTCTCACTTGGCTCCTAAGTCAATATACTCATATATAGATGACCTAGTCATCGCAAATTGCTTGATAGATGCTAGAATTGTTTGTGCATGCTTTGACACATATTTCATTTGCCATCTTATTGTGTGAGCATGTTGGTTGCATATTTTACTCATTCGAGGACATCCACTTGTTGTTTTGATTGTTTGGCTTTATCTTCTCTTGCCAAGTGGATGGACAAGAATGCCTAAGAACCTCCTCTAGCTATCTATGCTTTTCTCGTCTCAAACTCTATTCATGCTGCATCACAAAACTTGATCAAGTCAGATCCGAACCACTCTGTGTGAGGAGCGCTCGGAGTCCCCGATTCGTCATAGACTTAAACTTCCAAAACCTCTTTGTGATTCTCGGTCTGACCGATACCATAATTTCGGTCCTACCGAGATCATTAAGTTGATCTAGGTTTTCGATCTCGGTGCAACCGATTTGAACCACTCGGTCACACCGAGTTGCAATAAATGTATATAGTTTTGCATCTCGGTGCCACCGAGTTGTTCCACTCGGTCACACCAACAGGGTCGGGCTATATATAGTGACGGGCAGAATTTTGGAAATTTCTCTGAAACCTCTTCGCCCGCGCATAGCTCGCTCTGCCTCCTGGGTCTCCGGATCGTCCTCCTCGCCGCCAGCAGCCTCAAGTCGCTGGTCTCTGCCGCCGTCAACGGAATTCTGCCCCGCCGTTGCCGCCGTAGCGAGTCTCCGCCGAACTAGGGTATGGACTCGATCTTTGTGCTATTCTCCAATCCGATTCCTAGCACATTGTGATCATCATGATTCTTGCCACGTTTGATAAACTCCTATCCAGTCAATGAACTCATAGATTAGCTTTAATTCGAAAATTTTAGGGTTAGGTTTCCGCCGAAACCATCTCGGACCCACCGAGTTGAAAAACTCGGTCCCACCGATTTGTCTTATGCCATTGCACAAGTAAAACTCGGTCTGACCGAGAATTACTTATCGGTGTGACCGATTTTGGAACTCTGTGAAACCCTAGCAGTCTTGGTGCCACCAAACTGTGACTCGGTCTGACCGAGTTCACTAGTTCTGGTGCCAAAACTGTTTCGGTGTCACCGAGTTTGAAAATCGGTAGATCCGAGATGATCTCAGTGGGAAACTAAAACTAAGTTTTTGAATTATTCTTTTACAAAAATCTCTGCATTTTGTGATGCTCATCCACTCTATCTCATCTATAATCTATTCACGGGGTCAGCAGTCAGTTTGCATCATGTCAGACCAGAGTGACAGCCAGAACTTGTCAGAGTAGCAAGTGCAGTTGAGTGAGGGCACTAGCCCCTCAAGTTCCTCAGATGATGGCAGTAGGAGTACACCCAGCAACCTGCCTAAAGCTGCCACTAGACAGAGAAAGAAGAGGACTTCTGATTCTGAAGATGAGGACTATGTGGCAGAGGAAGAGGCCACATCAAAGAGAGCTGAGCCAGCAACAGGCACAAAGCCAGGCCTGAAAATCAAAAGGCCAGCAGGCAGGCAGCCCATGTCAAAGGCTAGAGCTTCAACTGTGAAGCCTGCTCCCATTGAGCCCATTGCTGCTGAGGGCAAGAAGAGGAAAGAACGAGTGAAGAAGACAGTGGCCAGAGTGCTTGGGAAGGCCTCCATCATGGTAGATGAGGAGGAGGAAGAAGAAGAGGTTGCTTCACCAGCACCCAAGGCTCCCAAGATAATGGGAGATGCCATAAAATCAGGGGGAGCTGTGTAACGCCCCGAGACCGACGTGCCAGGTGTCCGCCAGTTATTCGCTGTTGTTGCCTTGTCATTCGCTTGCGTGTTGCTTCTTGTCATGTCATCATGTGCATTGCATATCATGTCATCATGCGCATTTCATTTGCATACGTGTTCATCTCATGCATCCGAGCATTTTCCCCGTTGTCCGTTTTGCAATCCGGCGCTTCGTTCTCCTCCGGTGGTCATTTCTACCTTTCTTTTGTGTGTGGGGATTAAACATTTCCGGATTGGACCGAGACTTGCCATGCGGCCTTGATTTACTACCGGTAGACCGCCTGTCAAGTTTCGGGTCATTTGGACTTCGTTTGATACTCCAACGGTTAACCGAGGGACCGAGAAGGCCTCGTGTGTGTTGCAGCCCAACACCCTTCCAAAGTGGCCCAAAACCCACCTAACCTGCTCCATCATCTCGGTCGTTCGATCACGATCGCGTGGCCACAAACCGCACCTCATTTGGACTCTCCTAGCTCCCTCTACCTATAAATATAGCCTCCTCCCCGAAATCCCGGATCAAACCCTAGTCTTCTTCCCCACCGTGCGTCCGGACGCGTCCGCGCCACGCCGGACATGTCCACCCCGTCCAGCCACGTCGCCCTCCAATCAGAAGCCGCCACATCACTAGATCCGCCGCCGCCGGCCTATCCCGAGCCGCCACCTCACCTCCGCTGCGCCCACTTCACCGCCGGCCCGCGGGGCCCAGATCTGGCCCGCGCGAGCCCGACTGCGCCACCACCCAGCCCGAGCGTCGCGCGTCACCAGCGCCTTGCGCCTCGTTGTCCTTGCTCCGCCGCCGTTGAGCTCGCCGGCCGGAGCCGCCGTCCGCCGCGTTCCGCCGTGCTTCGCCGCCCGGCTCTCCTGCGAGCACGCCGCCATCGCAACGGCACCCCTCGTCGCCCCGCTCCCATGCCGCGTGCTCCGTCCCCCTCACCTCCCCGCCTCATCCGGAGTTCGCCAGAGCCTCGATCCATGTCGCCACCGCCCCGGCATCGTCATCGCATCTGCAGCCTCCCCGAGCGCCGCCGGCCACCCCCGACACCGGATCCGGCCTCCCCGTGCCCGGATCCGTCCGTTCCCGGCCGTCCCGGCCTCCCCGCGTCATCCAGCCCTCCCGCCGGTGCCCGTACGCCGTCTGTCGCTGCCATGGCCTCGTGCTCGGGCGGGAGCACGAGGGCCTCGTCCGCGTGGGCAACCTCCTTCACCGCGGCCCAGCACCTCCCAAGGCCCATCTCCAGCGCCGCCTCGGCCTGCCTCTTCCCCGTCTGGGCCAGGCCCAGGGTGAGCCGCCCCAGTGCCCCCTCCTCTTGCTATTTTTTTTCTTCCCTGCTGTTGGGCTTGCCCCGATTCGGCCCGTCATGTTTTTTTTCTGCGCCTAGGTTTTTCCTATTTATCCAGAGATCAGCCAGTTTTGCAGATTAGTCCCTCTAGATCATGCATTTAATAACTCATGAACCGTGCATCGGATTAAAATGATCTATATATGAAACTTGCTCAGAATTTTGTGTAGATAATAATATCCAACTTTCACCCATGTTTAAAATGTTTAAAATGTTGTTTGTATTAATTTGCTCCTATGCCATGCTATTATGATTTAATTCATAACTAAATAACCGTAACTCCGAATTAAATAAACTTTATATGTAAATGGGGTAGAATTTTGCCTAGTTTATCATGGTGGCATCACTTTGCATGTTAAACAACTCTAAAATTGTGTTTAGGACAGATCAGGACCAAACCTAATATTTACACATGGGGATTTTCCGGACTTGTTGTTTTGTTGTTCCGGCCTCATTCAACCATGCCTAGATTAGATAGTTTCATCATGTTTCACCTCTTGCCATGTTAATCAACATTTAATATTGTTGGGTACATAACCGAGAGAGAACTAAATAAGCCATGTGGTGTTTCATCAATTTGCAACTCGTTGCATATTGATCTCCACTTAATTTGTAGGATTGTTTGTGCTCTTTGCCATGCCATGCATATTTAAACCGGACATGCATCATTCTCGTTTGTGCATCATGCCATGTTGATGTCGTGGTTGTTTACTATGTTGTGTGCTTCTTTTCCGGTGATTGCTTCTTCGGGTTGGTTCTGATAACGTCGTGTTTTGAGGATTCGTTCGACTATGTCCGTTTGTCTTCTTCATGGACTCGTTCTTCTTCCTTGCGGGATTTCAGGCAAGATGATCATACCCTCGAAATCACTACTATCTTTGCAATGCTAGTTTGCTCGCTCTTTTGCTATGCCATTGCTATGATGCCTACCACTTGCTTGTCAGCCTCCCAAATTGCCATGTTCAGCCCCTAACCCTCCTATGTCCTAGCAAACCGTTGATTGGCTATGTTACCGCTTTGCTCAGCCCCTCTTATAGCGTTGTTAGTTGCAGGTGAAGATTGAAGTTTGTTCCTTGTTGGAACATGGAGATCGTTCCTTATTGGAACATTTATTTACTTGTTGGGATATCACTATATATCTTATTTAATTAATGCATCTATATACTTGGAAAAGGGTGGAAGGCTCGGCCTTATGCCTGGTGTTTTGTTCCACTCTTGCCGCCCTAGTTTCCGTCATATCGGTGTTATGTTCCCGGATTTTGCGTCCCTTACGCGGTTGGGCTATAATGGGAACCCCGTGACAGTTCGCCTTAAGTAAAGCTTTGCCAGCAATGCCCAACATTGGTTTTACCATTTGCCACCTAGCCTTTTCTTTTCCCTTGGGGGTCGCGCGCCCAAGGGTCATCTTATTTTAACCCCCCCGGGCCAGTGCTTCTCTAAGTGTTGGTACAACTGAGCGATATCTGAGGCTACCAGGGGCAACTCTAGGCTGGCTTACCCGACGTCTAGCTCATCTGAGTGTGCCCTGAGAAAGAGATATGTGCAGCTCCTATCGGGATTTGTCGGCACATTCGGGCGGTGTTGCTGGTTTAGTTTTACCCTGTCGAAATGTCTTGTTGTACTGGGATACCGAGTCTGATCAGAATGTCTCGGGTGGAGGTCTATTCCTTCGTTGACCGTGAGAGCTTGTCATGAGCTATGTTGGGACACCCCTGCAGGGATTTGAACTTTCGAAAGACGAGCCCGCGGTTATGGGCAGATGGGAATTTGTTAACGTCCGGTTGTAGAAAACCTGAAGTTGACCTTAATTAAAATGAATCAACTGCGTGTGTAACCGTGATGGTCTCTTTCCGGCGGAGTCCGGGAAGTGAACACGGTTGTTGGAGTTATGCTTGACGTAGGTAGCCCAGGATCACTTCTTGATCATACTTTTATCGACCGTGCTTTGCCTTCTCTTCTCGCCCTCATTTGCGTACGTTAGCCACCATATATGCTAGTCGCTTGCTGCAGCTCCACCTCATACATTTACCTTACCCATAAGCTTAAATAGTCTTGATCGCGAGGGTGCGAGATTGCTGAGTCCCTGTGGCTCACAGATACTTCCAAAACCAGTTTGCAGGTACCGATGAGTCCGTGCAGATGACGCAACCAAGCTCAGGAGGAGCTCGTTGAAGACCTTGTTTATTTGTGTTGTTTCATTCTAGTCGATCAGTAGTGGAGCCCAGTTAGGATCGATCGGGGACCTTTGTCGCATTTGGGGTTCTTCTTTTATTTTGGTTCCGTAGTCGGACCATGAGTGTATTTGGTTGATGTAATGCTTTGTTCATGTAATTGTGTGAAGTGGCGATTGTAAGCCAACTATGTAACTTTTTCCCCGATTATATTACATGGGTTGTGTGAAGATTACCTCACTTGCGACATTGCCTTCAATGCGATTATGCCTCTAAGTTGTGCCTCGACACGTGGGAGATATAGTCGCATCGAGGGTGTTACAAGTTGGTAATCAGAGCCTTCCCCGACCTTAGGAGCCCCCATTGCTTGATCGTTTTTAGCAGCCGAGTTGTGTCTAGAAAAAAAATTTGAGCCATTAGGAATTATATATCGGAGAGTTTAGGAATTCTTTTTACTCCCCTGTTCCTTCGTCGCTCTGGTGAGGCATCCTGACGTAGAGTTTTGACTCTTCTCTTCTCAAATTTCACTAAAAAAAATTTTTAGCATCACGCGAGTATCTTGGATTTGTTCCGATGGCTTATGATGAGAATACTGTCTTGGTGCCTCCTGTCAGGGGTTTAGTGGAAGTGTCCCGGGGAGTTGAGCTCTGAGGTGTTGTCATCATAATTCTATCGTTGCAATTCTGGTATACTTGAGATATGTGCGCGACATCGAAAATCTCCTTTATGTAGTTCATTGGTGAGATAACCTCGACGCCACCCAGTACTGGGGCGGGAGTTCGGGAGTATCGCCATAACTTGTATAATAGATGCTTTTTGAAGGTTGAGGTAGATGGTTTCCGAAGGTTTCTTGGTTATGTGTTGAAGGATGGATGCAGCTGGATGTAGGATTTGCTAGCTTGGGTGAGATATTATGCTTCCCCTGTATCCTCAACACCTGATTGCATAACCGGAAAATTTCGGGAGTTTCATAGGTGGGAATTCAAGTAGCTCTTAGGATATCCTTCCGACAGATGTATGATATGAAATTGGGGTTCGACGTCTAGTGGTTCACCTATTCACGGTCGATTTTGCAGTGGTCTCGTTGTGTCTTAAAGAGTCCTTGGCTATGCTGACTCGGGGACGCTTCGTATGTCATGTGCACTGCCTTGTACATGATGGTGCTGTATGGTCGAGCCCGTGTAGGTCCCACCACGAAAACTTCGGACGAAATCTCTATCATATGTTTGTTCCGGCTTATTCTGCAAGCCAACCCTTTGTTTTTGTTTTGAGTTGTGGTATTCGAGTTGCTTCGAAGTCAAATGTGGATTCCATACCTTCCCCAAATGGTGTTCTCATACTTCTATGTGAATACTAATCCTTCTTGATCATCAAGATTGTTTTGTCAATCCTTTTAATCGGTGTGCTTCTCTTCAAGTGGATCCGATCATTTCAACTCCCGCAAGATCAAATATCAGTTTCTTCTGAACGGTGTTTGTTTCATCAGTCTCCAAGTTGCCTTTGTTTTCCCGCCCTCCCTCCCTTGCTTTTCTCCGAGGACTCATATATCTTAATCAAGTATCATTTTATTGATGTGAAGTCTCTTCTATCTTTCCTTTCAATGTTCTTATCCGTTGTTTCTCATGAAGATTCTAATGGAGCTTCAAGTTCGTTATTCTTCATTCTTTCATCTCCGGTGGTTCCAATTCAAGCTTTCGGTGTTGATCATATCTTTTCCTCGTTTTAGAAGCTTTATCGTGCCGGTGCAATTCTTAATCATTCACCTCTCGCTATTCATTTATTCCAGAGTGCTCAAGATATAACGAAGATTCGTGTTTCCACTTTTAATCCGTTCAAGCTATTTTGAGGATGTTATCTTATTCAAGCCTTTTTATTCAACCGGTGCAATCTCTCCTTCTAATCGTTCTATGGTGTTTCTTTTGAGTGGGCCCTAACCCACAGGTCTTTTCCCAGGATCTTACCTGACTCTTCTTATTTTCCGGAGCTATCAAAATTATTTTCGAAGTTTCACATAAGAATGATTTATCATCAGTCAAATGTTTTTCTCCAAGATCTGTCGAATTCTTTTCATCGTTGACTCTACCTTGTCGTTTTGATTATTCTGGTGTGCCTTAATAATTCTTGGTGGTGGTTCTCGTTGGCTTTCTCATCATTTGAAGACCGAAGAAGAGTGTTCTCTTTAATCTTGCTCCATTCTCTTCAAGAGAAGTGATTCTGTCTTGTTGCCATCCTCTCATAATTATTTGCGACCGTGAGATATTCCTTTCAACCATCCGGAGTAATTTAGAAGTCTTTTCAGTTTGTTCTTCCGGAGCCCATCATCTCATAATTATTCATTCCCAGCTTTCAGTTATCGTTCTCCTAATTTTACCGGTGCTTTGTTCAAGTGATCTCTAATCAGTTCGTGATCTCTTCGTTCTCATGTAGCTAAATCCTCTCAAGCATCTCCGTTCATTTGCTAATCCTTCCGGTGTTCCTTTATCTTTTCTTCGTTCATTTTAATTCTTACGGTGGTTCGTTCAAGATTTCTCTTCCTTTCTTATCATATCAATTTTATTCGTTGTTTCAACCCTTCCGGTGGTTCGTTCAATACCTTCCCAAGTCTGATGTTATATCTCTCTTAATCTTTTCTACAAGAATAAGTAATATGCCAAATCCGTTGATTGTCATCAATTTAATTGGTGAAGGATAAGCATAATGTAATTCTTATTCTTGTTTCATCCAAATGATTAATTCTTATTCCGGAGGCCCTTCAAATTCTCGGTTTCATTTGTTTCATCTTCTCTTTTTCCCGAAGTTCCAACCTCTTTAAATTATATCACCACGGAGATTCATCTAAATCATTGCAAGGCTTCAATCTTATTCTTTTCATCATTCAATTATTTTGGATCATTCTTTTATTACCGGAGTTCTTCATGGAGGTTCTGTATGATGGTTCATAAAGGATTTAATCCCTTCTCGAAGTTTTCATCGAGATTCTTTTCTAAGGAGCTCAAGTTTTCTTCATATTGCAATCCGGAGTGCAATTCTTTCTACCATATTACCGGAGGTGGTATTGTGTCATTCTTGATAATTTGAGTTCATGTTTTCATGATTCACATGCTGTCAAGATTGGGATATTTTTTAAATCCATCAATCTCTTCGTTGGAGTTATCTTGGGTTATATTTCACCTTAAACCTTCCCTAAGGATGGTTGTTACTATGGTGCTTATATATGATCCAAGTTTCTTCATTTATCCTCTCGGTGATATAAGTTCTCGTCTCCTTGTTCATTCTAACCCAATTCTTTTCCCGTGAGTGGCAGGTTGTCACCTCATAATTTGAGATGTATTCCATAAGAACATATCAACCTATTCTTTTCGTTGGTGGTTTTTCCAACAACTCCGTTCAAGCTTCTGTTGTAACCGTGCTCTCTCAAGATATTGTTTTCCTTCGTTCACTCCATTCCATTCTTACTTTTGTTCCGGAGGTATTGTGATGTTCATCTTTTCAACCCATCATCTCGTTTTGTCAAAGATCATGATCTTTCCATGCCTATACTTTTATTGGAGTGTCCTGTCCTCTTTTCAAGTATCCTCTCATTTTGTCTTGTTCAATTTCTTCCATTTACAGATGGAGTGCTGTCCAAATTATATCACTCTTATTCCTTCCCTATCTTGCTTAACCGGAGTATTGTGCCCCTTTGTTCAAGTTCTTGTCGCCTTATCAAGTCTTGCATCCCTTTCTCAACAGGAGTGTCGTGTTTTCATTTGAGCTCTCTCATCTTATCAATTTTGACTCCCTTCTCAACCGGAGTGCGGTCTGAGATCTTTCTTACCCCTTGTTCCATTCATTCAATAGTTTTCGGTGGCAGTGTGTTGTGATTTCATCAAGTATCTTCTCATCTTATCAAGACCTTATTCAATTCTTTTCTTTTCAACCGGAGTGCTGCCCGAATTTGGTCTTCCTTGATCCCCTTCCTTAACCGGAGTGTTTTCAATATATATCTTCCCATCAACCTAAAGTTTTTTTCGCAATGTTCTTTCTTCCTCTTTTCTAAATGGCTGTTTTCGACCTTGTTCACCTTCGTTGAATTCTATCTCGAATGTATTCAACCTCTCAAGGTTGTGGTTTCACTCGTTTGTCAAAGAAGCAATTTGTTGTACCTCTTCTCTTTCTCTTCCATTTCTTTCACTCCGGTGCCATTCTAGATCTCGGGACGAGATCATCTCGTAGTGGTGGAGTGTTGTAACGCCCCGAGACCGATGTGCCAGGTGTCCGCCAGTTATTCGCTGTTGTTGCCTTGTCATTCGCTTGCGTGTTGCTTCTTGTCATGTCATCATGTGCATTACATATCATGTCATCATGCGCATTTCATTTGCATACGTGTTCGTCTCATGCATCCGAGCATTTTCCCCGTTGTCTGTTTTGCAATCCGGCGCTTCGTTCTCCTCCGGTGGTCATTTCTACCTTTCTTTTGTGTGTGGGGATTAAACATTTCCGGATTGGACCGAGACTTGCCATGCGGCCTTGGTTTACTACCGGTAGACCGCCTGTCAAGTTTCGGGTCATTTGGACTTCGTTTGATACTCCAACGGTTAACCGAGGGACCGAGAAGGCCTCGTGTGTGTTGCAGCCCAACACTCTTCCAAAGTGGCCCAAAACCCACCTAACCTGCTCCATCATCTCGGTCGTTCGATCACGATCGCGTGGCCACAAACCGCACCTCATTTGGACTCTCCTAGCTCCCTCTACCTATAAATATAGCCTCCTCCCCGAAATCCCAGATCAAACCCTAGTCTTCTTCCCCACCGTGCGTCCGGACGCGTCCGCGCCACGCCGGACATGTCCACCCCGTCCAGCCACGTCGCCCTCCAATCAGAAGCCGCCACATCACTAGATCCGCCGCCGCCAGCCTATCCCGAGCCGCCACCTCACCTCCGCTGCGCCCACTTCGCCGCCGGCCCGCGGGGCCCAAATCTGGCCCGCGCGAGCCCGACTGCGCCGCCACCCAGCCCGAGCGTCGCCCGTCACCAGCGCCTCGCGCCTCGCTGTCCTTGCTCCGCCGCCGTTGAGCTCGCCGGCCGGAGCCGCCGTCCGCCACGCTCCGCCGTGCTTCGCCGCCCGGCTCTCCTGCGAGCACGCCGCCATCGCAACGGCGCCCCTCGTCGCCCCGCTCCCATGCCGCGTGCGCCGTCCCCCTCACCTCCCCGCCTCATCCGGAGTTCGCCGGAGCCTCGATCCATGTCGCCACTGCCCCGGCATCGTCGTCGCATCTGCAGCCTCCCCGAGCGCCGCCGGCCACCCCCGACACCATATCCGTCCTCCCCGTGCCCGGATCCGTCCGTTCCCGGCTGTCCCGGCCTCCCCGCGTCATCCAGCCCTCCCGCCGGTGCCCCTACGCCGCCTGTCGCCGCCATGGCCTCGTGCTCGGGCGGGAGCACGAGGGCCTCGTCCGCGTGGGCAACCTCCTTCACCGCGGCCCAGCACCTCCCAAGGCCCATCTCCAGCGCCGCCTCGGCCTGCCTCTTCCCCGTCTGGGCCAGGCCCTGGGTGAGCCGCCCCAGTGCCCCCTCCTCTTGCTATTTTTTTTCTTCCCTGCTGTTGGGCTTGCCCCGATTCGGCCCGTCATGTTTTTTTCCGCGCCTAGGTTTTTCCTATTTATCCAGAGATCAGCCAGTTTTGCAGATTAGTCCCTCTAGATCATGCATTTAATAACTCATGAACCGTGCATCGGATTAAAATGATCTATATATGAAACTTGCTCAGAATTTTGTGTAGATAATAATATCCAACTTTCACCCATGTTTAAAATGTTTAAAATGTTGTTTGTATTAATTTGCTCCTATGCCATGCTATTATGATTTAATTCATAACTAAATAACCGTAACTCCGAATTAAATAAACTTTATATGTAAATGGGGTAGAATTTTGCCTAGTTTATCATGGTGGCATCACTTTGCATGTTAAACAACTCTAAAATTGTGTTTAGGACAGATCAGGACCAAACCTAATATTTGCACATGGGGATTTTCCGGACTTGTTGTTTTGTTGTTCCGGCCTCATTCAACCATGCCTAGATTAGATAGTTTCATCATGTTTCACCTCTTGCCATGTTAATCAACATTTAATATTGTTGGGTACATAACCGAGAGAGAACTAAATAAGCCATGTGGTGTTTCATCAATTTGCAACTCGTTGCATATTGATCTCCACTTAATTTGTAGGATTGTTTGTGCTCTTTGCCATGCCATGCATATTTAAACCGGACATGCATCATTCTCGTTTGTGCATCATGCCATGTTGATGTCGTGGTTGTTTACTATGCTGTGTGCTTCTTTTCCGGTGATTGCTTCTTCGGGTTGGTTCCGATAACGTCGTGTTTTGAGGATTCGTTCGACTACGTCCGTTTGTCTTCTTCATGGACTCGTTCTTCTTCCTTGCGGGATTTCAGGCAAGATGATCATACCCTCGAAATCACTACTATCTTTGCTATGCTAGTTTGCTCGCTCTTTTGCTATGCCATTGCTACGATGCCTACAACTTGCTTGTCAGCCTCCCAAATTGCCATGTTCAGCCCCTAACCCTCCTATGTCCTAGCAAACCGTTGATTGGCTATGTTACCGCTTTGCTCAGCCCCTCTTATAGCGTTGTTAGTTGCAGGTGAAGATTGAAGTTTGTTCCTTGTTGGAACATGGAGATCGTTCCTTATTGGAACATTTATTTACTTGTTGGGATATCACTATATATCTTATTTAATTAATGCATCTATATACTTGGAAAAGGGTGGAAGGCTCGGCCTTATGCCTGGTGTTTTGTTCCACTCTTGCCGCCCTAGTTTCCGCCATATCAGTGTTATGTTCCCGGATTTTGCGTCCCTTACGCGGTTGGGCTATAATGGGAACCCTGTGACAGTTCGCCTTAAGTAAAGCTTTGCCAGCAATGCCCAACATTGGTTTTACCATTTGCCACCTAGCCTTTTCTTTTCCCTTGGGGGTCGCGCGCCCAAGGGTCATCTTATTTTAACCCCCCCGGGCCAGTGCTTCTCTAAGTGTTGGTCCAACTGAGCGATGTCTGAGGCTACCAGGGGCAACTCTGGGCTGGCTTACCCGACGTCTGGCTCATCTGAGTGTGCCCTGAGAAAGAGATATGTGCAGCTCCTATCAGGATTTGTTGGCACATTCGGGCGGTGTTGCTGGTTTAGTTTTACCCTGTCGAAATGTCTTGTTGTACTGGGATACCGAGTCTGATCGGAATGTCTCGGGTGGAGGTCTATTCCTTCGTTGACCGTGAGAGCTTGTCATGGGCTAAGTTGGGACACCCTTGCAGGGATTTGAACTTTCGAAAGCCGTGCCCGCGGTTATGGGCAGATGGGAATTTGTTAACGTCCGGTTGTAGAAAACCTGAAGTTGACCTTAATTAAAATGAATCAACTGCGTGTGTAACCGTGATGGTCTCTTTCCGGCGGAGTCCGGGAAGTGAACATGGTTGTTGGAGTTATGCTTGACGTAGGTAGCCCAGGATCACTTCTTGATCATACTTTTATCGACCGTGCTTTGCCTTCTCTTCTCGCCCTCATTTGCGTACGTTAGCCACCATATATGCTAGTCGCTTGCTGCAGCTCCACCTCATACCTTTACCTTACCCATAAGCTTAAATAGTCTTGATCGCGAGGGTGCGAGATTGCTGAGTCCCTGTGGCTCATAGATACTTCCAAAACCAGTTTGCAGGTACCGATGAGTCCGTGCAGATGACGCAACCAAGCTCAGGAGGAGCTCGTTGAAGACCTTGTTTATTTGTGTTGTTTCGTTCTAGTCGATCAGTAGTGGAGCCCAGTTGGGATCGATCGGGGACCTTTGTCGCATTTGGGGTTCTTCTTTTATTTTGGTTCCGTAGTCGGACCATGAGTGTATTTGGTTGATGTAATGCTTTATTCATGTAATTGTGTGAAGTGGCGATTGTAAGCCAACTATGTAACTTTTTCCCCGATTATATTACATGGGTTGTGTGAAGATTACCTCACTTGCGACATTGCCTTCAATGCGATTATGCCTCTAAGTCGTGCCTCGACACGTGGGAGATATAGTTGCATCGAGGGTGTTACAAGCTGTTTCCAAGGCCAAGTCAGCTCCAAAGCCAAAGCCGAAGAGAAACACAAGAAGCATCCCAGCCACTCAGAAGAACAAGGCCCCAGTGCCTGAAGTTGCAGAGGAAGAAGAAGAAGAACATGTCCTTAGGAAGCTCAAGCCCAAGATCCCAGACCACAACGATGCTCATCCTGTGGCTGAGGATATGAAGCTCAGGAGAGATTCAGGGCTGAGGAAGTGGAGAGAAGCAGATCCGTATGCTTCTAGGAGAAGGACTGCAGTGGACTACCGATTTCATACCAAGGAGCAGCAGGATTTCTATGAGACTGTTTTTCTTGACAAGAAGCCAATTGTATGTGACATGAGATGGGTCGACTGGACCTACATGAAGGAGAATGAGGAACACTACCCTGGAGTATATGACAGTTTCAGTGTGTGTGGAGTGGCAGACTTTGTTGGGCAGAAGCTCACAAAGTGGAACGAGGAGTTAATCATGCAATTCTACTCCACAGCACACTTTTATCCGGATGGCAGGATCACTTGGATGTCAGAGGGTACAAGATACCAATCCACTGTTGAGGAATGGGCGAAGTTGATCAATGCCCAGAGGAGCAAGTAGATGACTTGGACATTTATGCCAAGAAGAAGATGGACCATAACACCATGTCCAACATGTACAAGGAGATTCCGAATGAAGCACTTGACACGTTCAAGTTTGGCTCAGTGCACTATCTTCTGTCAGGATTGCCTACGATCAACTGGATCCTTAGGCACACTCTTCTGCCCAAGTCTGGAGATCACAAGATGATCAGAGGTCACGCGATCAATTTGCTTCATGTCTTTGACGTGACTCAAAAATTCAAAGTCATGAGTCTCATAGTGGAAACAATCAAGAGGACAGCAGCAGACCAGAAGAGGAGCTGTGGATATGCCCCACAGATTCAGGAGCTCATCAACTCCAAGATGGGCATGGGCATATACCTCTTGGATAAGGAACATCTGCCCACCCGTCCAGATTTCGAGGATAACCAAGTGGTCATGACTGAGAATGAGCCATCATCTGTCCATGCACAAGCTCAGAAGGAGAAGGCAAAAAGGAGAAAGCTGCCAGGATGCCTACTCAAGCGGAGGCATCTGATTACTTCCTGAAAACCAAACAAGAGCAGCTTGGTTACCTGATTGCGTCCACCCTACGGATTGAGCAAGGACTTGCCACCCTGACTCAAAACCAGGCCAACCTAGAGAGGATCATGGAACAGAGGTTCTATGACTTAGACATCAAGGTGACAGAGATACAGACTGCCGTGGAGCAGCTCCAGGAGGACATGAATGAGAGGAGAGGCAGGACCACGACTGATGCTTTTGCCAGGGTGCCACGAGGTCCGAGGTCGTCTGCACTGCCAGTTGCTGACACCAGAGCTACAACGTCTGCGCCAGCCACAGCCTCAGTTCCACCAGCTCCAGCATCCACTTCAGCCTCGACTCCGACCACGTCTACCGAAGGCTTCGTCCTTGGAGTGCTCCGGACTCCACCACCACCTGAAGATCAAGCCTGAGCGTCGACTTAGCACTATGCATTTTCTAGGAACTTTGGTAACTTGTTGCCAAAGGGGGAGAAAATGTATAGATCATAGGCTTCGAGAGAGAGTGTTGCTTTTATTCTCTCTTGTTTTATTTGGTGGTTTTTCGAACTTTGTTTGCTTGTGTGTGAGATACTACGTCCTTATGTTTGTGAGACATCGATGATCATGTGTTTGATCATAAGCTACACTTAATGTTTGCTTAATGCTTGCTTAAATATTATCATTCTATCTATCTTTTGTGATCACTCACTATTCTTGGTGATGAGTGCATGTATTTCAATCTTATCATTTTTGAGCGCTCCACCAAGATGTATGTGACATGGAAGAGTAACCCATGATTCTAACTCCTTGTGCATTTGCAGTCCAAAGCAAATTTTTAAATATGCACAAATTTAGGGGGAGCTCTTATTTGTCACATACTTCTCAAAGCGACGATATATTTCATGCTTATTATCATTTGTCGAAGCTTTGATCTATATGTTGTCATCAATTACCAAAAAGGGGGAGATTGAAAGTGCAACTATCCCTAGGTGGTTTTGGTAATTCATAACAACATATAGTTCATTGAGCTAATGATATTTCAAGATGATTATTTCAGGAAAGCTCAATGATTGGCATGGCATGGATATGAAAGTGGAACCCTCAAAATGCTAAGGACAAAGAATTGGCTCAAGCTCAAAAGTTCAAGACTCTTCATTTTATATTTTAGTGATCCAAGATCACATTGAGTCTTTAGGAAAAGCCAATACTATCAAGGAGGGATGAGGTGTTGCTTAATGAGCCTCTTGCTCTATGTGCTTAATGATATGCTCCAAAATCCTCAGCTACTTTCCCATATCCACAAATGACCTAAACCCTAAGCCAAACTCGGTCATACCGATTCTTTCAATCCGGCGCCACCGAGTTTCACTTGTCATTTGCCACTGCCAAACCCTAGCAATTCGGTCCTACCGATAAGGATCTCGGTCTCACCGAGATGGGCTTGCAAACTCTCTGTTTCCCTTTCGTAACTTTTCGGTCTCACCGAAAGAGCGAATCGGTCCCACCGAGAATGCAAGGTAAACTCTATGTTTCCTTCTTGTAACTTTTCGGTCTCACCGAAAGAACGAGTCGGTCCCACCGAGTTTGCCTGACCAACTCTCTGGTTAGCTTATTGCCAAACTCGGTCTCACCGAGTTTGTGCAATCGGTATCACCGAGATTACGTTATGCCCAAACCCTAACCGAATCGGTCCTACCGAGTTGCATGTCAGTCCCACCGAAATTCCTAACGGTCACTAGGTTTACTATTTTGGTCCGACCGAGTTTTCTGATTCGGTCCCACCGGGATTGATAAATTGTGTGTAACGGTTGGATTTTGTGTGGAGGCTATAAATACCCCTCCACCTCCACTTCACTCATGGAGAGAGCCATCAGAACACATACACCATTCCAACTCATATGTTCTGAGAGAGAACCACCTACTCATGTGTTGAGACCAAGATATTCCATTTAAACCATATGAATCTTGATCTCTAGCCTTCCCCAAGTTGCTTTCCACTCAAATCTTCTATCCACCAGATCCAAATCCTATGAGAGAGAGTTGAGTGTTGGGGAGACTATCATTTGAAGCACAAGAGCAAGGAGTTCATCATCAACACACCATTTGTTACTTCTTGGAGAGTGGTGTCTCCTAGATTGGCTAGGTGTCACTTGGGAGCCTCCGACAAGATTGTGGAGTTGAACCAAGGAGTTTGTAAGGGCAAGGAGATCGCCTACTTCGTGAAGATCTACCGCTAGTGAGGCAAGTCCTTCGTGGGCGATGGCCATGGTGGGATAGACAAGGTTGCTTTTCGTGGACCCTTCGTGGGTGGAGCCCTTCGTGGACTCGCGCAACCGTTACCCTTCGTGGGTTGAAGTCTCCATCAACGTGGATGTAGGATAGCACCACCTATCCGAACCACGGGAAAAACATCCGTGTCTCCAATAGCGTTTGAATTCTCCAAACCCTTTCCTTTATATTCTTGCAAGTTGCATGCTTTACTTTCCGCTGCCAATATACTCTTTGCATGCTTGCTTGAATTGTGTAATGATTGCTTGACTTGTCCTAAGATAGCTAAAAACTGCCAAGAACTAAAATTGGGAAAAGGTTAAGTTTTTATTTGGTCAAGTAGTCTAATCACCCCCCCCCCCCTCTAGACATACTTTCGATCCTACAATTTGGCTATTCCTGATCCGGGGGCTCAATTGGTGGCAGCTCTTCATGTTATTCCGGATTGGACGCTTCCTTACCTGGCGTACAATAACCAGGGCGAGTTACTAGAGGACGAGACTCTGGCCCGACAGATAATCCAGCGACCCAAGTCCATGACTATTATCAACGGCGAGTTGCATCATTGCAGTGTGTCAGGGGCGTTTCAACGCTGTGTGTCTCCGGAAGAAGGCCATGAAATTTTGCGTGAGATCCACGAAGGAGATTGTGGTCACCACGCCGGTTCAAAATCTTTGGTGGCTAAAGCGTTTCGCCATGGCTTCTATTGGTTAACTGCTCATGCTGATGCGGAGGATCTGGTCAGACAATGTGATGGTTGCCAAAAGTTTTCAAGACGTGCTCATGTGCCGGCTCAAGAATTGAGAATGATTCCAATTACTTGGTTGTTTGTGACTTGGGGGCTGGATATGGTTGGGCCTTTCAAAAGATCCAAAGATAAGAAGACCCACCTCCTGGTGGCGGTTGACAAGTTTACAAAGTGGGTGGAGGCAGAACCTGTTAGCAAGTGTGATGCGGCCACGGCGGTCCAGTTCATCAAAAAAGTGATTTTCTGGTTTGGCTTTCCACACAGTATCATCACAGATAATGGTACCAATTTGTCCAAGGGTGCCATGAAGGAGTTCTGCGAACGGGAGCACATCCGGCTTGACGTTTCATCAGTGGCACACCCATAGTCCAATGGTCAAGCAGAAAGGGATAATCAAGAGATCTTGAAAGGCACCAAGCCCCAGCTTATGGTTCCTTTGCAGAGAACACCGGGTTGTTGGGTAGAAGAGTTACCATCTGTGTTATGGAGCATCAATACCACACCCAACAGATCAACAGGATACACACCGTTCTTCATGGTTTACGAAGCGGAGGCGGTTCTCCCCAGTGATATCCGTCATGACTCACCTTGTGTGGCGGCTTATATTGAAGCGGACAATGAGACAGCACGGCAAGACGCTTTGGACCTGTTGGATGAAGAACGTGATATAGCAGCCGCCCGCTCGGCGATTTACCAACAGGATCTTCGTCGTTATCACAGTCGCCGAGTCAGAACTAGAACCTTTCAGGAAGGAGATTTGGTGCTTCGGCTCATCCAAGATCACACTGATATGCATAAGCTATCCCCACCTTGGGAGGGACCTTTCGTGGTCAGCAAGAATCTGCACAACGGGTCATACTATCTGATCGATATTCGAGAGCATAAAGACTCACGTACATCAGAGGAGGAGACCAACAGGTCGTGGAACATCGCTCATCTTCGGCCTTACTATACCTGAGCCATTGGCTCTACTTATGTACATATTACGACGATGTATATATTATGATTAAATATAATAAACCGGAACCTCAGCTAAAGCGGGGTATCTGTTCTTGTACATCATGTGTGGTTACACGGAGTTGTTCTAAAGCGGCCTCCGGTTTACCCCTTGAGTTAGCTTTTCAAAAGCATCATGTTATATCACTTGGGGGCTTGGTCGTGTCCGAACCAATGCAACACCTCTTGATAGGCGAGAGCCACCAGATCACTTGGGGACTTGGTCACGTCTGAACCAGTCACGCCTCTTGATCGGCCTAAGGCCACAGAATCACTTGGGGGCTTGGTCGAACCCGAACCATTGCCACGCCTCTTGATCGGCATAAATGCCACGGTTTCATTTGGGGACCTGGCTGACATGAACCATAGCTACACCTATCGGGAGCTTGGTCATGTCCGACCATGGTAACGCCATCTGATCAGGCTCAAATAAGCCTCTTTTTGCAAATGGTTTTATCATTGACTTTGCTTCACAATTTTCTTTGATAGATATTTCTTTCTTTTTGTTGCGTTTTTTAAACTGACAAAATTTTAAACCGGTTCACACTGTCAATTGACGGAACACGGTCCATTTTTAATCCAGAGACTATTTGCTCGGTTTGATTTTTTGTTAACATCCTATTACGGACTAGCACGGTGTTTTATAACCCGGCACGGTTGACATGGTAAACCGGCATTATATATATACAGGAGCTACTATCTCCTCCAACAGTGTGGGTTTATAAACCTCCACTTCAAGATTGGCTAAGCCAACTTCATGCCCAACGATGGCAGGTATTATGTATCTCAAAGATTTGATCATATGCTTAAATTTCAGATATTTTGATTTTACATATGCAGACATCATACTCCGCCTAATGGTACAACCGCGGTGGCACTTTAAGATTTTTTATGTTGCAGAAAATATTTTGGAAAGTTCATCACCCAAAGGAAGCACAAGTTGCAGTGGTTATGCACGAAGGCATATTAAGATCAAGAGTATCAGCTAGCCTATTACAAGGCAACACGGTGCCCAAAATAAGATCATTGTTTTTCAAAGGAGAAGCAGTTTAAACCGGCTTCCGGTTCAAGCTTGGTCACCAGCCTGGCCTGATGGTTGTGGGTCATCCCGCGCCGCTTCAGCTCCAGTTTCTCTACCCAGCGGCTGGAAATCAATAGTTGTCCGGTCGATTCCCATTAATGCTCGAAAGACAGCTTCATCATGGATCAGCAACGACGGTTCAATATCGGGAGCATAAGTATGCTTACGGATTGGAGGGATAAGATTTTCCGCTTCATGAATTGGTGCAGCTACTCGCTTGTTTTGATTGTCATAATGGGCTTGATAGTGAGACAAGTCTGCTTCTTCAGCCAATTGACAAGCTAGCGGATGCACCTCCCGGTTTATTGCTCACAGATCCGCTTCACTAAACTCTGACCCATCTTCCTTCAAGCTGGGATAGCCCTGAGCCGCTTCAATAGGATCAAAATCCGGCACCCAAGCTTTTGCCTGGATAAAGGCATTGATCGCACCGGTTCGAGCAGCAGATTTCTTCAGCTCTTCAACCCGGGCAGGAAGCACCGACAGTTTCTGCAGAGTGTCCTGAATCAAAGTGGGCGCCGGCTTGTTGTGGGATGCAGTACAGATGATCCGTTGTGCACTAGTGTACAGTTGTTCGATCAATGTATAGGCGGCTTTCAATTTCTTCCGCACATCTGACCCCAAATGACCAATGCGTGTCCTTCAAATATCACAAAGGGTTATCAAACCGGTAGCTCTATAAGACGGTTGAAGCAATCCAGAAATCAAACCAGCTTACCAAAGATAGCAGTGGTCATGGCATGCACATGCCGCTTTATGCTGGCTAGTTCGTCCACCACCGATTTAAGTGCAGCCTCGGCATCTTCTGCTCGTTTGGTTAAAGCGGATTTTTCAGTGGCCCAATCCGCCCGCCCTTTCTTGAAGCCCTCCTTAAGCTGTTCCATGGCGCTTAAAGCGCTGGTTAATTCCTCTTTTGCTTTCGAGGTTTCAGCTTGTTGGGACTTCAGGTTTTCTTGGAGATCGGCGATTTGGGTCTCTTTAGTCTTTAGTTCAGCCTGCATACAGACAGTTATATGATTCAGCAAGCAGTGCAAGAATTGAAGCACCAACCACATAACAAGTTATGCACTTGGCGCTTGGGGGCTAATGCCTATTTGATCTTCATATTTCACTTGATTATAAAGTCCCAAGCTCAATACAAGTATTCAACTTGGCACTTGGGGGCTAACGGCTATTTGTTCAAATAAGTTCTGATGCGGCGATATTAATTACTTAAGTCCCAGTTTAACTACACTAAGTTGAACCGGCCCTTGGGGGCTACATCAGCGAATTTCAAGGCTTTAAGATTTATATTAGTAAGTCCCAGTTTGAAAGAAGATTACAAACTGGTCCTTGGGGGCTAGGCGAGTCAGCAAGCATTGAAGCATACAAGCAGGAAAGAGCATATGGAAGTTACCTCATATTTATCTTTCATCATGTTAACTAGACCGGCTTCATAGTCACGACCGGTATACAACTAGTTCAGATAGCCAGAATGGATGTCTTGGGCGTTCAGAGCAGCGTAAGTCGCCAGATCAACATTCCACTTTCCCTTGCCAAAGGCAGCAAATTCTTCCTTGGCAGTATGTTTAGCCAAAGCGACAGGATTGCTTGGCTCTGTATGGCCAATGCCAGGAATAACAACTTCATCATCCTTGGTGTCGCCGGTTTGCACTGGGGCCATTGGCTTATCAATAGGCTTTAATGGATTGGTGGATTTCTCAATCCGGATGGGGCTTGTGGGCTGGTTGACAGGACTTGAGGTATCAATAGGCCTCTCTTCAGCAATAGGATCGTCATCCCGCTGCGGTGGATCATTGGGTATATCTTCAGGAATAGCCGCTTCAAGATCTGTTATTGTGCCCGGTTCAGGGACGGCATCTTCTTCACCCGCTTTACCTAGGCGAGCCTTCTTGCTTGGCTTAGGCTTGGCCCTGAAAGGAGTAACAAAGGTCAGTACAGTATATGCTACAAAGTAATACACCAAAAGCATTATGATAAGTATGGCTTACCCAAGCACCGTTTTAAGCGGCGGCGGCTGGGTAGCTGATGACTCGCCAGATGATGAATGGGAAGTGACCTGATAATTAGAGTCAGACGGATTAAGAGGTTGATGAAAATAGCCCATTTTAGGACAAGCACTGACAGGCAAATTAGAGACCTCTGAATGGTGTTTCCGAACCGGACTATTCGGTAAACCGGCGGAGGTAACTACCTGGCCACTATGCCGGCTTATGCGGCGAGCTTCGTGCTGTTGGGTCTTCATAAGAATTTGGGGTCCAAGTAAGCAAGAGGATGAGAAAATTTAACCTTCCGGTTTGCCTGATGGATTTTTAGTGAAGGCAAAGGATCTGAATCGGAGGAAAGAATAATTACCTCTGCAACATCAGCATGACTGGCTTCGGCATCATCTTGACAAATATCATCATCAATAAGGCGCATGAAAAATAAGCCAAGTGAATCAAGCTCTACCTCAAGGTCCGGGTTACCCACATCGTCATCAGCGGCCGGATCAGAGGATGCAGTGGTTCTTTTCCTGTGGGTAGTCTTCTTCACAGCTTTAGTCTTTTGCCGGGTTGGTCGTTCCGATTTATCTGCTTTTTCTGGCTTCTCCTGCGGAAGTTTCTTGCTCCAAAACGGATCATTACCCTGTTTAAACAGACGTTGGTGTTAAACAATGACCAGATATACCAATAGCAGGTTCAATAAAAAGAAAGATCAAACTCTTACAGCTGGCGGTTTGTTGGTGGCACAGAAGGGAAGCAGGCCGGTTTGAGCACAGACATATTCCGGTTCATTCAGCATTTTATTAACAGCCTCTGTGATTTCTTCATCGGTAAGCTGGATGTTAGCATGCCGTAGTGGGTCATCAATACTGCCAGTATACTCGCACATCAAACCGGAGCACTGACTAAGGGGCAGTATGCTCCACGATATCCAGCAGCGAGCAAGGTCAACTCCTGTTAAACCATTGGCCATGAAGGCTCTGAGCTTGGACAGTTGAGGAGCATATTTGCTTCTCTCCTTGGTAGTCAACCTTTGCGGAAAGGGGTGTGTATTGCTAAGCCGCTCCGGACGAAAGCCAGGCAAAGGATTTTCACCAGCAGGGGAGGTGTCTTTGCAATAGAACCATGTTTGATTCCACTCTTTGGGGTGGCTGTGCAGTTTGGCGTGAGGGTATGTGACCTCTTTTCTTTTCTGAATCGCCACACCACCCAATTCTGTGTTGGAACCGTTAGTAAACTCAGTGCGGCGGTTTAGATGGAAGCAGTCTCTGAACAGTTCAACGATGGGATCCTCTTGAAACAACGCCTCACAAAGTACATGGAAATGACACATGTTTGTGACAGAGTTGGGGCCAATGTCTTGTGGGTGGAGTTGAAAATTGGCTAAAACATCCCGGTAAAATTTAGAACCGGGCGGCTTAAAGCCCCGGGCTAAGTGATCTACAAAAACGACGACCTCTCCTTCTTGAGGTGTGGGAGGGCATTCTTCGCCAGGGACCCTCCAATGGATGGTATTTTTGCTGCCTAAAGCGCCGATCAGGACTAAGTTGTTCAGTTCAGTCTCTGTGACGCTAGAAGGGACCCAGTTGCACTCATATACTTGCTTGGCCATGATTAAATCTACAAAATAGGTGATTCCGGTTCAAGAATGCATTGATTAAAGTACACTGGCATGTCCAATATTAAAATCGGAGACAGTTATATCTAAACCGGAGTTTTATGAAGCAACAGCATCTGGCGGTTCAACAAGGGGACTAATGGTATATACCGGTTTGGCAATTTTTCTACAAAGTTAAACCGCCGGATCTAAGCATTGAAACAGTTGAGATTGCGGATAGATAAGTGTACAGAAACAGATTTCACAAGATTTCTCTACAGCAACGGATCTTAAGCAAGTTCAGAAAAGAAGGGAAATATTCAAGGTTCAAAAAAGAGCAGTACCGAATCAATGGGCAGAGATACAGGTAGATCTACGATCTGGAGGCATATAAGTAAAGGCGGATGCTAAGAGCTACCGCAACACAGAGCAAAGGTTCACAGGTTCATCTAGGGTCTATCATATGGGTACGAAGCAGACGATGAACTCTGAAGAACTTGGAAACCCTAGAACGGATCTACAGAGGAAAAGGTAAAGAACTCACCGGAGCCAAGGAAGAAACAGAAGGTCGCCGTGATGCTCTGGTACAGTCAGGGTGATGCAGCGGCCAAGGTTGGAGCAGAGGTCGTCGACGGCGGCGGAGCTCCGAAGCTGGACGACGCGGGGAAGACGAAGCAGAAGGGCATGAAGGGGAAAAAGATATGACCCATCGGTCTTATTTATAAGGCAAGGGGCATGTGTCAGGCGCGAAAATCAAGGAACCGTTGGTCTGGAAACGGAGCTATCGCCTCGATTATCACAGACCTATTAAACAAAAAAGGTATCATGGATAAAAAAATTTATATAACAGGTGACGTCACGCCGGTTTACAACGACCAGAGAAGATGACATCATGGCGGTTCAACAAAATACAAGAAGATGTTGGAGGTGAAGATTTTGCTAAGGATTGACATGAACCTGTTCAAATCAATCTGGGGCCTAATGTTGGGGATATTACTACTGGGCGTAAACCGGCCTATCTGGGCCGGGTTAACTTCATTAGTAGTTAATTATGTTAAAGCCCAAGAAGGCAGATGAGAGCTCAAGACCCATAGTCGGTTCAAGGCCTGTAGCCGTAAACCGGCGTTAGTATTTAACTTGTATTGTAAGTTAGGAATAAGTAGAGACCAAACCGGACACATCTATGAGCCGGTATTGGGACTCTGTGAACCGACGGGTGTCACCCTGTATATAAGGGGACGACCCGGCGGCGGTTCAAGGACAACAGGCAACAACTCGAGACTTAGGCGAAACTTGTTTGCTCCCTAGTCATCGAAACCCCATCAATTCCATCACAACTAGACGTAGGCTTTTACCTTCATCGAAGGGGCCGAACTAGTATAAACTCTCTTGCGTCCCCGTGTCCGCTTTAACCCCTTCAAGCTAACCCGTCGCGATGGCTCCACGACTAAGTCCTTTCTCTAGGACATCTGCCGTGACAAAACCACGACAATTACCGAACCTGCCATTTCGATGGAACACTTTGAAAGTCCTGTGGAGGAGTACAATGAAGTTCCTACTAGGAGCAAGAGACAGAGGACTGCAAAATCCTTTGGTGATGATTTTCTTGTGTATCTCATAGATGACACTCCCAGTTCTATTTCAAAGGCCTATGCATCTGAAGATGAGGACTACTGGAAGGAAGCAGTTCGTAGCGAGATGGATTCCATCTTGGCGAATGAAACTTGGGAGATAACTGATCGTCCTTATGGGTGCAAACCTATAGGATGCAAATGGGTATTCAAGAAGAAGCTTAGGACTGATGGTACTATTGAAAAGTACAAGGCTCGCCTCGTGGCTAAGGGTTATACCCAAAAGGAAGGTGAAGACTTCTTTGATACTTACTCATCTGTGGCTCGACTGACCGCTATTCGAGTTCTACTTTCACTAGCTGCCTCGCATGGTTTTCTCGTTCATCAAATGGATGTTAAGACTGCTTTCCTAAATGGAGAGTTGGACGAGGAAATTTACATGGAACAATCAGATGGGTTTGTACTAGATGGTCTGGAAGGAAAAGTGTGCAAGTTGCTGAAGTCTTTGTATGGACTCAAGCAAGCACCCAAACAGTGGCATGGGAAGTTTGAAAGAACTTTAACAGCTGCAGGCTTTGTTGTGAACGAAGCTGACAAATGTGCGTACTATCGCCATGGTGGGGCGCGGGAGTTATCCTTTGCTTGTATGTTGATGACATACTGATTTTCGGAACGAATCTGAATGTTATTAAGGAGGTCAAGAATTTCCTATCTTGCTGTTTTGAGATAAAGGATTTAGGAGTGGCTGATGTCATTCTGAACATCAAGTTGTTGAGAGACGATGATGATGGGATTACATTGCTTCAATCTCACTGTGTGGAAAAGATCTTGAGTCGCTTTGGCTATAGTGACTGCAAGCCTTCTCCAACACCTTATGGTGCAAGTGTGTTACTTCAAAAGAATCAAAGAATTGCTAGAGATCAATTGAAATATTCTCAGATTATTGGCTCGCTTATGTACTTAGCCAATGCTACAAGACCTGACATCTCTTTTGTTGTTAGCAAACTGAGTCAGTTTGTCTAAAAACCAGGAGATGTGCATTGGGAAGCTCTAGAGAGAGTTTTGCATTATTTGAAAGACACTGCAAACTATGGAATTCACTACACTGGGCACCCAAAGGTTCTTGAAGGGTATAGTGACTCAAACTGGATCTCAGATGCTGATGAGATAAAGGCCACGAGCGGATATGTATTCACTCATGGAGGTGGCGCTATTTCTTGGAAGTCTTGCAAGCAGACCATCTTAACGAGGTCAACAATGGAAGCAGAACTCACAGCACTAGATACAGCTACGGTCGAAGCAGATTGGCTTTGCCGGCTCTTGAATGACTTGCCAGTTGTTGAGAAACCTGTACCGGGTGTCCTTATGAATTGCGACAATCAAATTGTGATCACGAAAGTGAGCAGCTCAAAGGATAACATGAAGTCATCAAGACACGTTCAGAGAAGGTTAAAGTCTGTCAGAAAAATGAGAAACTCCGGAGTTATTACATTGGATTATATCCAAACGTCTAAAAATCTGGCAGATCCTTTTACTAAGGGTCTATCACGTAATGTGATAGATAATGCATCGAGGGAGATGGGTATGAGACCCACAATATGAGTTGTTCACAGTGTTAACCTATTCTTTGTGATCGAAGATCCCGTGAATTAGATGTGGAAGACAAGCTGTTGGTCAACTGAGAGGAGAGTATCCTTACTATTCACAATACCACTCCATGAAGATGCAATATTCTCCTAATCTGCATGGCAGGTTGATGTATATCTTAATGTGTTCTAAGTGGCTCATTTAAGCAGAGATGTTGTACTGCAGAATATCTTTTGAAGAACACACCTATATGAGTCTGATTGTCAAACGTCACAATCTATGAGAGTAGGGTTCTCTCTAGTAAACTCATGAAAGGTCACGGAGTATGACGCATAAGCTCCACCCGCGGGGAAGACCCACGGTAGCCACGTATCGGTCAAGGCTTTATGTGAAGCTAGATTCGCAGAAAACTTGCAGTTCAAGGTCCAGTCCACTGTTCAAGTTGCTTACTAGTGTAGCATAGAGTTCTAGGTGGAAGTTCAACTTAACAGTCTCCACTGCAGTACCGGTATATAAAACAGTGTTTTGGAACCAAAGGCAATTTTTGTGTGCCTCTGGGATCTAGTGAGGGATTGCTGGAATTTTTTCTACTTTGGGCCTAGCCCAATAGCAGTTTCAGAAATTCTTAATAAATCCTAGAGGCCCACGCAGCCCATTCGTGCAAGGCAAGTGGTGGAACTAAAGTTTAGTCCCACATTGCTAGTTTAGAGGGAGTTGGACCTCTTTATAAGGGAGGTTCTTTCCCCACTAGTATGAGCATGAGAACAAGAGGACATCCACGTGCGCTCCTCCTTCGCCGCCCGCCTCGCCACGCCACGCCACGACACGCCGCGGGTTGCGGGAATGAGCCAATGTCTAAATTTTTGCCACGCACTACGGGTATATGAAAGGTCACACGGAAGCTGGAAAGTTTTTGCGAAAGTGGAGTTCGAATGCGAACGGTGCAGCTCTTCGGCTACTGAAGCCTCCCGTCGCCGCCCTCTCGCCTCCTTCTCTTGCGCCTATAAAAGGGAGGTCGCTCCTCCCAGAGAGACGCACCAGAACCTCTTCTTCCTCTCGCCATAAGTTCCTGAGCACTGCGTTGCTGCTACGTTCTTCCCCATCCCTGCTTGCGGCGTGCACCGCGGGTCAGGACAGTAGGCCTCGGAAACCGCACCTTTCGAGTCTTGTACGGGAGAAGGGTGATAAGGTTTTTGGGGAGCGCTCAGCGCGACTACTGACTTCTTCGTCACGGACGCCCCGGACTCCGATGACTTCTTCCCCGACGTTGACAACCTTCTCAACGACATGGCTGGCGACGACACCGACCCCAAGTCCAATGCTACTGCTGCTGCTGTCCCATACGTGTTCTTGCTCTTTCTGTTAGAAGTTCTCTCGCAGTTCTTTGCTCTAGTGTCTGTCCTACATATGTTAGGTTCTACGCTATGTATGCAACCTGTTCTACTATCTGTTTTAGACATGTTTGGTTGCTGTTCATATATGAAGATGTTATTTACCTTCTCTCTGTCAGATCGCGTGACTATTTTTATCCATGTTATATTAGTCATGCTTTATCTAATATTTCTATTAATAAAATCATTTGGTAAATTGCTCATATTTCCAACACTCCCCACGTCCTTTTCTCCTCGAGCTCGATCCCCTTTTCTTCCTCCACCTCTCGCGTCTATTCTCCGTTGAACACCGTGGGCATGGACGCAATCCAAGCGTTGCTGCAACTCTACACGCCGCTGTAAGCTACTACTGCCATCACCGGTGTGGATTGATCTCGCGACGCGGGGGCGTGCTCAACACCGCAGCCATTGATGTGGTCCGTGTTATCGAGCGTTGTCGGCCGAGCTTTTTGTTGGTGCAGCGCTGCCGGTGCTGAAAGAGGAGGGCAGGGGGCGCCGCCAGGGTGCTGCAAAGGCAACACCAACCACGACGCATTGCTGCTGCAAGGGTGTGTGAGCTGGCAACACCGCAGCGAGTCGCCGGTGCTGCCATGGAGCTCCACCAGGCCACGTCGCTGCAGTGGGGCATTGATGGGACGGCAGGAGATGCAATGAAGCAGCGTCGGATTGTTGAAGCTATGTTGGAGTTGCAATGAAGCGTTGCCGCCGATGGAGCTTCGCCGGGAGGCCACCGGTGTTGCAATGAAGCTCCCTCGAGAGCCGTCTTGTGCTGCAATGGAGCTTCGTCGGTGACCGCCGGGGTTGCACTGAAGCATCATTGGAGCGGCCGGTGACCAAACACGGCATGCAGTGGTCAGTTCATTGCATGCAATGTTATTAATTAACAAATAAACATTAAGGGTGTGTTTGGTTTCTGCCACGAAGTAAAGGGTTGGTTTTGTTCCCAAGACCCATTCACGTGTTCGGATTGTCAAAGGACCGGAATCCAACAGAGCTAATTGTTATACATATTGGCTATAAGGTTTGGCTATAGACAGTGCCGGCTCTGGGCGTAGGCCACCTTGGCCTGGGCCAAGGGCCCCGGTCTTGGGGGGGGGGGGCATCATCAGATATATATATAAGACTATACATCTATTTGGCTGAAAAAAATGAATCAATACAGGCCCAGCCCAACTACGCGAGAGGAAAAGGCGCGACGCCTGGCATACTACATCGATCGATTGAATCGCATCTCGGCATCTGCGTCTGATCCTGGTCGCCTCGGGGGCTCGTCCGCCTCCGCCTGCTGCTCTCTTTGTCTCTCGAAGACTCGCACGGACGCCCGGCCGGCCGGCCGCCGGCTGCTGCAATCAGGTGGCCCTTTAATCCTTGATTCCGTGATTCCCGTCTTGATTTTTTTGGTACGGTTGATTTTCTTGCTTTCTTGGCGTAAACGTATTTATCTTTTCAGTTTCATCATCTTTCTAGTCGTATTGATCTACTGATTTTTGCAGCTTTAGGATTTTGCTTCTAGAAATGCTTGAAGAAGTTTTTTTGTGAAGAATTGAAGCATTATTGTCTATGAATTAGAATTTGGATCTATTTAAGGTAATCAAATTAGCAGGGAATATTGTTTCTCATATTTAATATTTTGCTACTTTATTAGTCTTTCTTTCATGATATGACATAGTCTGCGTGATTATCAATTTTTTATATGTTATACGTCTCAGAATAACAAAATATGATCGGATATGCGTACATATATATTACCTATAAGGGCCCTTTTTACAACTTGGCCAAGGGCCCCGAAAAACATAGAACCGGCCCTGGCTATAAATGACATAACACTTTTTTATAGCCAACAGTTGGCTATACTATTAACCATGCTCTAAGTTACTCTCCATTATGCCTAGTCTTAATGACTAAGAATGGATATGCGCGGATTACGGACAGCATCGCGATGGCCCACAACAACGAAAATGACGACTCGGAGCGTTGCTGACAGTCGCATAGCTGGTGCGGTGCGGGCGCTAAGAGGAGCGAGCCCGGGAGCCAACGGCCACCACGGCCGCCGTCACGGACTCGCCCGGGCGACGATGATGCTATGCTGGCGGACCAGAACGACTAGAAGAAGAACGCGGCCGCCGACGCACCATGCGTCCGGTGGGTCGCCGCGGCGTTGACAGCCGTGGTTTTGGGCCCCATGCTAGCTTAGGGTATTTTATTTTTCCCCCGATGTTTGATCCATTGGTGTGATCGATAGTGGCGTCATGGCAATTGGCGTGTTCATGTAGTGCGTGTGTCCACGCTCCTGTGTAATGATCCCTTAGATTTAGGCAATAGACGTATGCATCGGATGGAACATGGACAAAAAAAATCATCCTCCCAACTATTTAGAGCATGGTTAATAGAAACGCCGGCTACCGGCTGTATGCATGTGCCATGTCAACAATAGCCTTTGTAAAAGTAGGCTCATGTAATAGACCGGCTCTATACCAGCTGTTGCATGACCAGAATAATCAATGCTTGCACGGATGGAGAGAGAGTAAAATACAATTGATTGGATTGTGAGACATAGGAGACTGTGTACAGCAGAGCTAGCACTAGCTTTGGGCTGCAAGCGGGCTGCTATTTCTCGCGTCCCGTGCTGCAGCCGGGCGACTGACGAAGCGCCCGCTTTCTTCTCTCTCTCGTATTTACTCTCCTCCAGCTTAGATTTTTGCTGATGTGGGATGCCTTGCAGCCTGTTGACTAGGACTATTGTACCAGCTCTTATGCGTCTCCTCTCCAATTTTCTGCCTTGACCTCATCCAAGTCTGCGTGGAGAGAGGATATCTCGTGCTAGTAGGCTGGAACCGTGCCTAATGGCCTATGGTTTCTCCAAAACTAGAGGGCCGGAGAAAGTATACACACGCCATTTTTTTTGAACTTTTCGATACGTTAGATTGACTTCGGTGACGATTAGGTGGCGCCCAAGTTCATGGTGTGTCACGGGAACGGCACGGGTTGAGGGCCAACGTGCTGCGCTTGAGGCAAACTAGATCATTTAGCGTGTCTAAGGCTGATTGTAATGAAAAGTATCATGTATTACATTTTTAATGTGTGTTGTGGCACCAATATGTGTAGTAATAACGCCAAGCGATTTGGCTCGTCTTCCGGTATAGAAGAATAATGCCAAGTGATTTGGCTCGCCTTCCGGTGTAAAAAAATAACGCCAAGTGATTAATAACGCCAAATGATTTGGCTCGTGTAAGCCAAATCGTTTGACTTTTTTGTAGACGTACCAGTGCCAAATCATTTGACGCTGCTATGTATATTAGACATGTCAAATCATTTGGTTTCGAATACATGTAGTGGTGCCAAACCGTTTGGCGTTGCTACGTGTATTAGACATACCAAATCATTTGGCATCACTACTCAATAACTACATGTTTATAAGTTATCAAGCAAAGAGATAAAATAGCGGAATACTGTACTAATCTATCTATCTATCTATCTATCTATCTATACTTATACTAATTACAGACTCCCAACAAATTCCTACGTTAATTAGAAATTAGGAGCCGTTAATCTAAAGAATCTATATAAATGATGAGCCATCAGATGAAGTAACAGATAGGAAGATCACAACATGCGTTGCCTCTCTCCCAATCTCTCGGGACTCCTTCCTTCCTCACGATCAGCTAAACAAAACAGATCTCCTGTTGTAAATCATTACGCTTCCGCCTCTCTGCCTCCCCATCGATCCCATCTTCGGCCGCCACACCATAACCTAGAAATCTTCACGCCTCCTCTTCTCCATGTCCCCATCAGACCCTCCCTCCCGCCGCCAGACCACAGCCTACTCCCGTGACCTCTATGGCTATGGTCTGAAATTCTTGGTCGTCGATCATCTAGCCTCCCCTAGGAATCCTCGGGCTCCCTCACCTCCGTGCAGCTCTATTCTCCTCTAATATTTGAACAACCTTTGTGGCTAGCTATTGCTATACATGGTTCAGTTGTGCCATTGTGTTCATCAAGCAGTACGTGGCTGTTTGAGTTCATGTGCAGCAGTGCCAGTGCAGGCGTGGAGAGGTACATGCTGCAAAAAAATTCTTAGATTGTGGGGTAAGAACCCTTGGTGTGCAGACATGGTGATAAGCGAGTCGGAAAAGTTGTGGGTACAGAAGATGGAGGCAAGTCATTGCCTTACGAGGTGTACTGCTAAGGATCAGAGGCAAATCATGCATATGTCTGGACGTTTGATCTTCTAGCCGGAGAGTCCTCACCCGTGGAAGTTCTCTGAGTACTTGCTGGACTATATGTGTATGTGCCTGCAAGCCTGCAACCCGTTCCACCTACAGAAAAAATTAACTGAATCAAGTGTGCTTGATCTGCTATATCTGCAAGACAAGGGAATTTGTTGCCTCAATTAATTTCTCCATTAAGCATGCATGGCAGTTCAAATTGGGTCTGGAAACATAGCACATAATTGCATACCGATGGCAATTGTCAATCAAACATACACAGATGAGTTCAACCCACTTCATAGTGCCCTAACACAGACCGTTGTGACTTAGATGAATGCCTATGTAAGTGCGGATGTTGACACTATATTTGCTCTATTGCTGCATGGCAGAATAAGACCATGAGAGAATCTCTGTCATTGTTGGGAAGCAAAGCATGTTATGGTGTTCAATTTTCAGGTTAGCAGACCAACATGCATGCTTTGGTTCTACGTTCTGCTCATAAGAAACCGACAGTATCAGCCTATGATGAAGTCCGAGGAAAAATACAAAACAACAACTTCACGTGCGGCCTTTGCTACTGTCTCATTTGAGGAGAAAAACTGCTTTGAAAACTGAGACTGCTCAAGATGGTACGAGATGTTTCGCTTCTCAGGTTTGTTATTCTGTTTTTCCTGAGCTCTAATTAATGTGTTTCTATTTATTCCCTTTTTTACAGAATAGTATATACATCATAAAATATAATTTAATTATAGCCTGAGAACCCAATAGCATCGGATGCCTAGCGGTCTCGACACCAGGGGCATGGAGACAAATTGGGATTGTTCAAGGGAGTGTTGTCGGACGTGTTGTTTCGCAAGACATGCATGCGTCCGTCATGTTCGGACCCGTCAAGTTCAGTAGACCAGTAAATTCAGGAGCTTCATACATGCATGTTCAGGTATGCAATCATTTGTTATACACAAATCATATTCATAATGTGCATAGCAATTTCGACTGCACAATATAAGCACAACTACATGCATGCATATATATGCATGAACCGAAGTATGTCTGGGTTAACCTATGGAGGGTACACTAATATTTGAAAAATACAATACAATTTATAGGTTACATTATCACAGTCTTTCCTCTAAATTAAAAAGCTTTGTTCTCTGTAGTAGTAATGAATCCCCTATCTATTGTCTCATCTCAAGCCTTAAAGCATTATGTGGGTGAGTTACCGGACCTATTTCTGTTGTGTTGTGGCGGTTGCTATGTGCTCGGGCAGGAGTCATTCCATCGCTTGCAGGACATGATGTGTGGCAGCCAAAAAGCAGCTTCAATCACAGACAATGGGATGCATGCATGTGTACAGTTGTGAAACGCAACCAGAAAGCTAGGACGTCCCACACCCACAGGTTCGTATTAAATGGTGCAATCATATATTTTTACTGATTTATATATTTCCATTGTGACATTTATCTATTCCACCACAACTGCAATCCATGTAAAATCCGTGTTGAGATGGTGATACTGAATAAGGTCATGCAGGAGATAGGTTTTTGACAGCGTATATGCATGATATAAAATAAAAATAAATGAAAAATCCAAATATGAAAAGTAGTATTTGCATATGATATGTTCTCCATCAAAACTCCCGATTATCTGGTGTTTGATCTATCTCAAGTTATATTCTTCTTCTCATGTCGAAAGTTTAAACCTACCGAAATTCTTATGAAGTATATATATGAATGAACCGAAGTATCTGTTGATCTATGGAGGGGTCCATTATACTTTAGCTATAATTGAAAAAATATATAGTACAATTTACATCTTACATTATCACAATATTTCCATTAAATTAAAGAGCTTTCTTCTATGTAGTAATAATGAATCCCCCATCTATTGTCTCATCTCAATATCTCATGCCTTCAAAATTTATCAGGGTGACTCACCGGATCTCCGCTTCTCTTGCGTTGTGGCGGTTGCTACGTGTTCGGGCAGGAGTGGTTTCAGGTAAGCATCATGGTTCTCCAACTACTACAATTATGGTCAAATGTGGAAGCATACCAAATCGTTTCGTTGGACCAAAGTTTTAGGTGACCATCATTGTTCTTCGACTGGTGAAAATCTGGACAAACTTTGGCAAGTTATTAACAAAGCTTCAATTATAAGACAACGTCTTATGAGCTACTTATGTGTGATACGTCAACAGACCACATTCAAGTCATGGAATAAATAAGATTCCAAACATTAAGTTCTGAACCAGGTGTCCAGAGAAGATTAGACAAAAACATTGGTGAAGTTTTTATCACATGGTTTGGTATATTAATTGTAAACGATAGAAAAATCTACTACGTAGATTTATCTACTAATATGTCATTTTAATTTTGAGCGATATCGATATCCCTGGAATAGTGGTAATTGAAAATAGATGTTATGACTTCCTTAAAATTATAGTCACGTTTCTTATTCTTTTGCATATATAAATATTTGTGTACATACAAACCAGAGAGAAGTGATGTGAACAACAACGTGCATAGTGCTAGAGAAGAAAAACAGTTTTCTGTAATTGAAAAAATTCAAGAAAGCTAAATTGCATACTGTTGCATATTTAACAAGTATGTCATATTTATATTCAATTTTTGAATTCCCATTTATTTGCATAATTTTTAATATTACCGGCAAATTATCTTTGTGTGCCATTGTTAGCATAGTTTATAAAAAACATGTAAAATAATGATTATTATAAAGCATTTCTTTGAAATAACAAGCTATTACATGAATATCTTAAGATGAAACATTACTTAACAAATTGTTAAGCGTGTCAGCTATTATACTGTACAGATCCTAATTCATTTCTTTCAAATTTCTAAAAATTAATCACTCATTTGAGTTTATTTTGCATGTTAATATTGTCTTCACTCGAACTTTCTAATCTTTGACTGTGTTCATCCAAATAACTTATTAACATCTACAATACCACATCAATATGTTGATTCCTCACATAATATATTTTCACATCATCTATACATATATATTTTTAGACGGAGGAAAATATAACATGCAAAGTATAGTGAAAAAGAGCAACTATAAGAACTAACAGTCCAAGCAGGCCACATGATGAACTTAAATTGATAAGGACATAAAATTCAAATTAACAATCACTTTTGTAGGCTAGCCCGTGCGAATGCACGGGTTGACGACTAGTAGTTGACTAATTTCGTGGACCCAGTTAATAACAGATAAAACAGCGGAGTACTGTAGTACCCCCTTCCTCTCGGTGCATTTTATATGCCTACGCTATCGACCGCCCATGTTGTTAGTGGCAATGGTAATGTAGACATGCTCAATCTTTCTCCCCTCTATCAGGCCCAATCTTTCTTCCCTCCTTCTCCTTGATGACCTACTAGTACATCACCTGGCTGCCGATGTGGTCTCTCGCCTCAGTGCCACCGGCTAGCCGGTCCCGCCGCCGACCTGCCCGGCGGCAAAGCCAGGCATCTAGGCTCTCGTGGTCATACTCGGCATCGTTGCGGCGCTGAGCGAGGGATACATCCTGCACTCAAAGGTCGCCCTCCACCGCTCACGAAAGGCCGCCAAGGAGCGCTCTAGGCGGTGGCCACCAGGGGGCGTAAATGACAAAGATCTACGGAAGGCAAAGGGCCAATTTTCCCCTCATCTAGGCCCTAGAAATAATTTTTAAAAATCCCTGCGATTTGTTCTAAAGTGCCCCCCCCCCCCTCCATAAGTTCAAGTTTCATCTTTGATTTTGTCGTCTCATCGGCTCGTGTTGATTATGCACCCTATGGTGAAAACCCACCTCACCTTCACCCTCGTGCAACCGAGATCCTAACAGTGTTGGAAGGCTCACTCTATGATGTTTCATGACTTCAATCCCTGAGAACAAGTTGTTCTCAAAAGTTTTGAACAAAGGGGATGTGTTTGCGTTTCCGCAAGGGCTGATTCACTTTCAGTTCAACATCGAAAAAACGAAGCGATCGCCATTGCGGTGCTGAGCAGCAAGAACCCTGGAGTGATCACCATAGCCAATGCAGTGTTTGGATCCAAGCAATCCATCTCAGATGATATCCTGACCAAAGCCCTCCAGGTGGACAAGAACATTGTACACCATATCCAGACTCAATTCTAGATCCACATACATCTGGTGGTTTGATTCATTTGTTCCTTAACAAAACATTTATTATGTGTGTTTCTCTACGATATTGTTCTATTTGTATGGTTATGTTAATTGAGATTACATAAGAAAAGGAACAATATTATGTGGATTATGTACAACGTGCGTACAGGGCAAAGAGATCTAGTGGTGACCAGACTTGACGTGCATGCACACGTACAATTCAGCTCTCAAGTATATCTGTATATGGCCACACTAACTGCTGAAGTGCTGCTGATCAACAAGAAAAGCAGGGAGACTGATTCACTGACATTGGTCTCTGCAAAGATGTAAGCTAATAAAGAACGAAAATGCTATTCTGCTGTTGTATGCTTGTAGAGTATGTCCAATTGAACAAGCACGGCAAATTCTGGCAGAAAAATGAATTGGACGAATTTTCCATGATTGCTAAAGAAAGAAAACTGTCATCCTTGGACAACATAAATTGCCGTGGAAAGTGTTCGGTTTGTCAGCTGGTTACCAAAATCCAAGAACGAGTCAATAAATAAAAAGGCAGGAATCAAGCGATGTTTCTAGTGCCTCGCTCTTAATTCATGTTCCGATTAATGTGGAAATTCAACCCATGAATGGAAAGAATATGCATTTCAGACATAGTGCCTGAATATGGCAATACAAAGGTTGAACTGAGGTCATCTTGGTCTTGTGTGGAATTGATCGATCAGGCACCACCTTGAGAATCGTTTGTCGCCCTGGCGCGGAGCCTGGCGGAGACGACGGTGGCGCAGATGGAGAGGACCATGCCTACGAGGAGGAACACGACGGGGACGATCGCCCTGTTGTAGTAGTTGATGAGAGCCTGCTCCGCTTGCTGCCCGCCTTCCCATGTGGTCACCCGGACGTAGCGCAGAACGTCGTTGGTCGCGCCGAACCCGGCACCGACGCCGCTTGCCAGCACGACGCTGATCACCTGCGCGTCGTAGCGGCAATTGTCATAACCATAACCATTCACCAAAGGGAATCAGGAGCTTTTGCACGAGAAATTACGGTAGGTAGCAACTCACTATGTCGGCGTGCATGCTGATGTCGAGGATGATGGCGCTGGGTATCGCCCTTTTGCTCTTGCACAGTAGGTACATGGCGACGGGTGTCTGCAGCATGCCCCCCGCCGTCCCCACGACGGCCGACGCGACCACATACCTGCACGCGCGCCATGCCATGCCACATCAGAAATCGTTCCGTATATACTTCTCAAAGGAGGGAGATAGAATATAGTGCTACATTGGAGACAGGGGAGTACATACGTGTAGCTCTGGAGCTTGTAGGGGTCTTGTGTATAGTCCCACTGGATGTAGTTGGCAAGAACGAAGCGCACGGCCATGAGCAGGACGGCCATCATGAGCAGCCGCGCCAGGAGGCCGGTGGCGATCCACCCCGTCCGCCGTGACACCACCATCTCGATCCTGATTGCTCTCGTGCCCTCGATCGGCCAACTTATAGCTAGGGAACTTACTTGTAGCTTGGTTTGAGCCGGCCGAAGACAGAGACGGCCGCCGTCGGGGCGTGGTTTGTAGCTTGTCTTATTTTCGCTTCGGGTATGTATGCACAGCTGCCTATCCGCGCCATTTGTCACCGAAATGTCCGCCAGCGCAAGCGCGCAGCAATTTCACGGACGCGGACACCGCAAGGTCTTGCTCTGTACGTAGCTGCCAAAGAAAGCTACATGTATGTTGCTAGGAAGCTCTACAGCGCGACCGTGGCACAAGAGCAATGCTACATGTATAGAAAAAAAATTACAGTAACAATCGAAAAATATACTTGGTGCAATGTATTTTCATTATTCCACTTCACTTGCATCTCCTAAAATATCAGGAATATTGTCTTCAGCTTCCTTCGCACAGTACTTGAGCAATTATAGTCAAAAAAAATCTTCATTGACTTGTAACCATCCTGCATGAGTACTTCATACTGTTAGCATGAAGATTTCACATGAAAAATGTAAGAACGTGCAAACATAAAGTACTCCACTTGTAAATTGGATGAACCAATTTTTTACCATTCCATGAGAGCATATTAAAATCAAAAACAAAATAACTCAACACATACTGGAATAAATAAATATTTATTATCTCGATTATAATGATGATAAATAATTGTATGTATCTTGAATTTAAAAATAGAATAGACAAATATGAACAGCCTCCCACAAAAAGGAAAAGCCACTCCTCGCCTCTCACCACACAAGCACATCACACATCCCTTATCCCCACCGCGTTGCCACGGGCATTTTAAAAAAGTCAAAAATCTTATTGGCTCATCATGATCATGTTCTATTGAAAAAAAATCTGAGTTTTATGGATATATGATAGTCCTCATTGCAATTAATGTCACTAAATTTCTCAATCCATCAATCATGAGCAAGTGCAAAAGTTAATAAATCTAAGTTGAGTGAAATAAGGAAGAATTAAATGAATGAACAAATAAATCGTGCACATGCCTTAATCACTTCTTCTCTGCCCGAAAATGGAACCCAATACATTCTGATGCAACATTGCATTGCTCCACGGGAATCAATCAGCCTTCTCACTTGCATTGAGGAGCCCCATTTGGCCATTTATTTCGCCGCCGGCCTCCACATCACCCTTGATATCTGTCCGCCAGGTCTGTCATGAAGCCATGCCCACCATGTTTCACTGCATCTTACATTACTCCTCACATAACATAAGTACTATTGTTGAAGCATGCATACCAATCGTTAGATCGAGCACATCCAAACATTTGCGATCCACCACTTTTTCACCCTCCCCTTTCTCCACGAGACATCTCCCATACTGTTGGGGAACGTAGCAGAAATTCAAAATTTTCCTACGTGTCACCAAGATCTATCTATGGAGAAATCAGCAACGAGGGGAAGGAGAGTGCATCTACATACCCATGTAGATCGCTAAGCGGAAGCGTTCAAGAGAACGGGGTTGAAGGAGTCGTACTCGTCATGATCCAAATCACCGGAGATCCTAGTGCCGAACGGACGGCACCTCTGCGTTCAACACACGTACAGCCCGGTGACGTCTCCCATGCCTTGATCCAGCAAGGAGAGAGGGAGAGGTTGAGGAAGACTCCATCCAGCAGCAGCACAACGGCGTGGTGGTGGTGGAGGAGCGTGGTGATCCAGCAGGGCTTCGCCAAGCACCGCGAGATATGAGGAGAAAGAGAGGTAGGGCTGCGCCATGAAGGAGTCAAAACTCATCTGTGTGCAGCCCCCCAAGTGCTCAAGTATATATAGGGGAGAGGGAGGGGTGCGCCCCACCTAGGGTTCCACCCTAGGTGGGGCGGCCAAGGGGGAGAGGGGAAACTTGCCCCCTAAGTTAGGTGGGTGCGCCCCCTCCCCAAACCCTAGGCGCCTTGGGCCCTTGTGGGGGGCGCACCAGCCCACCTGGGGCTGGTCCCCTCCCACACTTGGCCCATGCAGTCCTCCGGGGCCGGTGGCCCCACTTGGTGGACCCCCGGGACCCTCCTGGTGGTCCCGGTACGTTACCGATAAAACCCGAAACTTTTCCGGTGACCAAAACAGGACTTCCCATATATAAATCTTTACCTTCGGACCATTCCGGAACTCCTCGTGACGTCCGGGATCTCATCCGGGACTTCGAACAACATTCGGTAACCACGTATATCTATTCCCTATAACCCTAGCGTCATCGAATCTTAAGTGTGTAGACCCTACGGGTTCGGGAACCATGCAGACATGACCGAGATAACTCTCCGATCGATAACCAACAGCGGGATCTGGATACCCATGTTGGCTCCCACATGTTCCACAATGATCTCATCGGATGAACCACGATGTCAAGGACTTAATCAATCCCGTATACAATTCTCTTTGTCTAGCGGTACGATACTTGACCGAGATTCGATCGTCGGTATCCCGATACCTTGTTCAATCTCGTTACCGGCAAGTCTCTTTACTCGTTCCGTAACACATCATCCCGTGATCAACTCCTTGATCACATTGTGCACATTATGATGATGTCCTACCGAGTGAGCCCAGAGATACCTCTCCGTTTACACGGAGTGACAAATCCCAGTCTCGATTCGTGCCAACCCAATAGACACTTTCGGAGATACCTGTAGTGTACCTTTATAGCCACCCAGTTATGTTGTGACGTTTGGCACACCCAAAGCACTCCTACGGTATCCGGGAGTTGCACAATCTCATGGTCTAAGGAAATGATACTTGACATTAGAAAAGCTTTAGCATACGAACTACATGATCTTGTACTAGGCTTAGGATTGGGTCTTGTCCATCACATCATTCTTCTAATGATGTGATCCCGTTATCAATGACATCCAATGTCTATGGTCAGGAAACCGTAACCATCTATTGATCAACGAGCTAGTCAACTAGAGGCTTACTAGGGACATGGTGTTGTCTATGTATCCACACATGTATCTGAGTTTCCTATCAATACAATTTTAGCATGGATAATAAACGATTATCATGAACAAGGAAATATAATAATAACCAATTTATTATTGCCTCTAGGGCATATTTCCAACACATACCGCATCAACAACACTCCCCTCATCACACGTCCAACATGGGTCGCCGCCCCTCACGGGAATCAACTGAATATTATAAGGGAAAAACTAAAAGCCTGGAAACATAAACCAATGCATCCATCCACAAAATAAGCTCTACTTGATGACAACCAATGATGAAAAGCTGAATTATTTTTTATCATATCCAGTGTGATAGGAGATTACATGGGTTGCAAAATCCACAGATAATTGCACAAGGCATTCTAAATTTTTAAATACCACAATTATCACAATAATGAAAATAAAGCTAGGGATATTGAAAAGTGTAAGGCAGTAGCGCTCTATCTCTCCGGTATTGTTCAATGGATAGGGATGCTCCTAGGCATTATTGTTATCTTGAAAGAAAATCTGGCTTGAATGAATTCTTTGGTCATAGAAAGCGTCGGAGCTCCTTGAACCTACATATTGCACCCTTTGTGTTAGTCAAGATCGAAAAATAGCTAGGCATTGGTAATCAGGAATGTACCTTTTAATCAAGTTCTTTGCTCCGTTGATGTCTGGGTTGAAGTATTATCCGAGACTGATTAGTCGTAAAAGAATTTGCATCTGCAGACAACGTAAAATACAATAGCAGGAAGCCAGAAGAAAAATAGTTAAGTGCATACAATCAGAGGGATGTTGCCTCGAGAAATCCCTAGCGAGAGACACTGGTCTTCTACCCCACATTACATATGTCAAAAGATAATACGCATAATTTTAACTCATTTAGTTATCTAGCTGACCAGATCAATATTAAGCATTACGTGGTTCTTATTTCAGTGAAAAGGAATTTCGTTGAATAGTGAACTTAATTGGTATAAAAGAACCATAATATGGGTTGTGCCTAAACCACAAAAGATTTTTATAGGAGATCAGAATAAAATACGTGTACTAACTCACTAAGAATCTTCTCTGTTCTTATTATTTAGGGATACCGACTCTTTGAGTAACAGAGTAATAATAGGACATTGCGTAGCTCAATTCACGTGAGCTAGATTGACACACTATTGCTGCAGCCAGAGGTGATATCCAAGCAATGGATGGGGTGAAATTCTTGACAACAGCCTGCAATCAGGTAATGAAGGACCATTTGATGACTATAAACTTGACAGTAAAGACATCTTCAACCTTTGGAAAATTAGATACGGATCAAAAAAACCTATGGCCTCATCCCGGACATTAATATTAAAACCATCATTTTAGATTTCTGAAGTTGCAACATATTTCATGGAAGTTGCTATTAGAAGATAAACCTTACAATCAGAAAAAAATTTCTCGTACCATATCAATTGGGCAACATGCAATATAACAAGATCGTTCAAGTCTATCATGTGTATTTACAAAAAAGAGCAAATATTGCAGTAAATTTTTGTGATGAAATAATGTAAAAGAGGTTCTGGAACATACATCTTCATTTCTTCTAAGCCTCGGTAGAAGCATGGTTGCTTACATTTGAGATGCAAGGAAGAAGAAAATGACATTCCGAAAGGGCACCACATGCCTCACCTGATTGATAAACTCAGAAGCACCTCAACTAACAATTGAAAAATGTGTCGCCAAATAGAATCTCACATATAAAGCTATAAGCATAAATAACAAGCAAGGCAAAATCAAAAGAAATAAAAAATCTGTGAAGCACATTATACTTTTACATTAGATCCTATAGATATTGCAAAGACAAGAGAAATGGTCAGCATGGCAATATTGTCCGATGGTCAAATAATCCCAAAATGATACATTGAGAAATCTATATTGGACTTCCAATTTATAGAAGAATGTGAAAGAAAACTTAGTTAGACTTTTACACAATGCTCATTTAACTTGTGACGGAAAAAATTATGCCATCATAACTCAATTCTAATATATACAACTCCAATGATGCAGGCAACGTTGCTATGGGCTATGATGTATATAAATTGTCCGTATGCACTAGTAGAAAACAGGGCTTTGGTCCAGGCCGGGTCAGCCCATTAGTCCCGGTTCAGTCTAGAACCGGGACTAATGTGAGCATTGGTCCCGGTTCGTGCGGCTAAGGCATTAGTCCCGGTTCACTCGGGCCCTTTAGTCCCGGTTTAAGACATGAACCGGGACTAAAGGGTGCGATGACCTTTAGTCCCGGATCGTGCCTCAAACCGGGACTAAAGATTAGACATTTAGTCCCGGTTTGAGGCACGAACCGGGACTAATGGGGTTGAGACCTTTAGTCCCGGTTCGTGCCACGAACCGGTACTAAAGGTCCCATTTTCAAACTCTACCCCCCCCCCCCCCCCCCCCCCCCGTGGATCGCCTTTTCAGTCTTAAAAAAATAAAAGAAAATGATGGAAATGTCAAAAAAATAAAAGAAAATAAGTTTCTCATGTGATATGTGGTCTAGTTGTTGGGAAAATTTGCAAATGTGAATTTTGACTTTATTTGCAAAATCTCTCTGAAATTTGTAAAAATGGGCATAACTTTTGCATACTAACTCGGATGAAAAAGTTTTTTATATGAAAAATCATCTACTCGAAAAGTTACATCCAAATTTAATCGGGGGAACCCCGTTAAACATTTTCAAAATCCTCAAAAACCGATTAGAAAAGAAGTTACGGGGCTTTTAAGATCTAGAGTGAAAAAATCGAAAAAAATTCAAACAGTGGGCAAACTGTGGTCAAACAATGGTCAAACTAATTATTCTAGAATATTAGTGTTACTAAATAATTATTTCAGTTATTTCAATTTTGGTCAAATCTGGTCAAACTGTGGTCAAACAATGGTCAAACTAATTATTCAAGAAATATTAGTGTTACTAAATAATTATTGTTTTTTAAAACAATAGTTTCAAAATAAAACTATGAAATATGTCACTTCATGCTCAAGCAAAATTCCTGAAGGTTAATAGGATTGACATCTTAGTATTGTCAGGAAAACAACAAGTGTAGACTTGGAACGAAGGAGAATAGAACCCGAAAGTTAAGCGTGCTCAGGCTGGGGGAGTGGGAGGATGGGTGACTATTCGGGAAGTTAGATGATTTGGAATGATGAGGGGTGATTAGAGGATAAATTGAGAAGTGATGAGGGGTGGTGATTACAGACTAGAGGTTAAAATAATTCAGAAATTTGTAAATCAAAACAAATTCAAAAAAAAATTTCAATTTTTTTAAAAAAAATCATAAAATTTCCTTTGGTCCCGGTTAGTGTTACCAACCGGGACTAAAGGTGGAGCTCCACGTGGCCGCGCCCTTTAGTCCCGGTTCTGGATTGAACCGGGACTAAAGGGTCGGGGCATTCCGACACTTTAGTCCCGGTTCAGGAACCGGGACTATAGGCCCTTTTTCTACCAGTGATGTTGCATCGGGGGCTTACATATTCTAATGGGTCAATACCAATGGTGGATAACATATACCTTAGGACCCTTTGCACACCAGTTGGCATTGTTGACTTCTTTATAATTAACGCATTGCCGTTCTTCTTCTCCCTGCAGAGCTGGCGGCCGACGGCGATGAGCTCCGCCTTCTTATTCTCACTGTTGTGGCCGTCCTTATCGTCCTTGTTGATTGGCTCCATCAACAATCCATTGTTCTTCTCGACCATTCTTTAGCACTCTAGCAACTGTATGGCGAGCTAGTCATCATTATTGATGTCGGAGAAGCCAACAAGGCCAAGAGGTTGTTGATGTTCGTGCTCTCCTCCCCATGGTCATTATCACCGCTGCTGGGGGTGCCATTAATCAACGACAACCACATTACGAACTCATTCTTCATGTTCATCTCCTCCTCCTAAGTACACTATAGTCAAGGACAACCACGACTATACGAGTGGCAGGAGACATATTAGTTTACCTTCGTGTACTTTTCATCTGTCATAATGAAACTTTGAAACTTATATTCCATTTAATTCTATTTGGCATCTTAAACAATACATGAACAAACTACTCGAGATCAAAGAGTAGCACAGTAAAAATACTACTTACATCTAAGAGAAAGGCTACATCAAGTAGTAGAATCTGCATGGCATGTGTGCTAACCTGGTCTGGATGATGTGAGTTAACAATATTGAACCCCTCTTATGTCTATGCTGCCTCTCTCAAACATCTGCAACCAAAAATAGATGAGACCCATATATTAAGACTACAAAAACGAAAGATGAAACATGTAAGGGCATTTGGGCATAGTACAGAAACACGCTGACCAGTCGCTTTGTTTGAGGAACAAGAACAAAACATGAGAGCTTCTCTCATCAATTACCTCGGCAGAAGCTTCATACATCTTTGATTTGTCAACCGTCTTCCACATTCATGCGGCTGAAAAACTTCCCGCTCCCTCCTTCCCCGTCTTGCATTGATGAAGACCCAGGCTGAGCTTTGCTCCGCCGCGCACTCACTTCCAGTCAAGTACGCCAACACTGGAAGGGGGAGATGTTGGAGATTAAGAGGGGATCGAGGAAATGGATCCTCACATCAGTGAGGCGCGCGGTGCATGTGCATCTGTGCCGAGTTTGATCTAGCTACAAAAAAAGGAACATAAGCATATGTCAAAGTAAAAGTAAAATGACCATGTACATTATACCTAAATTATATTCTCTCCTTCCCTAAGTAAATAAATAAATATACTATCCTGCATATCGTCTCACAGGTATTAAGAACCTAGCATTTTCTGCTCATGCATTGGATCTAAAACTTAAATTATGTAAGAAGGCCACAAAAAACAAAAAACAAAAGCTTTTCTAAGTCGGTCTTGCCTTCATTACTATTTCTATCGATGCTTCTAGTTCCACACTTCTTCCTACAATATTGATGTAGCCGTTAAACCCTGCAATATCAGCATCGAAAAATAAATACAGGACAAATAAAAACACAAAAGTAAATCATTCAAAAGAAATTGCGGTACCAAATTTGAATTTTTCAATACTCAGAGCATGTTCGAACTATTTGTATCACACTGTATACAAAATACAGAACCATGTCATGCATGACGCCGTGCCTTAGCTGTACACTGGCGCCACCTCCTCCATATGTGGTGTTCGGTGGCGCAGGGTACAGGTGTGCGTGTGAGTTAATCATGTGTGAATGGGGCCTGTGTGCCGGCTGGGTAATGTACTTGGTTTGAACTTGTCACTGAACAAAGGTAAATCTGAATTGAGGAAATACAGTTCTGAATTCCTCCTACTGTTTCTCTTCTCTTCTTGCTCAGTCACGCAAAAAGGAGAGGGACCTGAAGCCACTCCTCGCCTCTCACCACACAAGCACATCACACATCAAATAAAATAGAATGAACAAATTGATGGATCGATATGGTTGCTTCACTTTACTTCCTAATAAGTGGATCTCTTTTCCTGAACAAATTGACTGCTGATTTCAGGCAGTAGGATAGATGTTAAGCAAGCAAATATATAAACCCGAGAGCACAAGACAAGATCATGCACGTATTGTAAAAGGGAAGATGTGAATTACTTAACAACGTATCCAAACGAAGCAGATCGAAGACACACGTACGTACATATACAAATCCGATGAGTAACACCAAAATCACTTAAGTACGCATCCCAATTAACCTTGATGGGGAAGGAAGGAAATTGAGATGGAGAAAGCACCTTACCTTGGCGGTGGCTGGAACGGTCACGACGGCGGCGGCTAGCTAGGTATTCGCGGGCGCTCGCTCTGGAAACGGGCGGAGCCCAGGAGGCGCCTCGCCTTGACGCGCGTGACGGGTTCCTCACGGCGCGGAACACTCCTCCTGCCCGGCGGCGGGGTCGTCGGCCGAGCGGCGTCGGACGTAATCCACGAGGCCCTCGCCTCGGCGCGTGTGATAGGTTCCTGCAGGTGAAGGGATGGAGCGCCGTACGCTTCGCCGCCGGCGACAAGCTTGGAAGGAAGAGAGGATGGAGCGGCGGCGGCGGCGGGATGGATCTGCGATGGCGAAGGATAGAGGGCGGCGGCGAAGGGATCTTGTGTGCGACTGGTGCATGCGACTGCTCGCTCGAGGGCAGAAGGCCTCGCTCGTGTGATTTGTTATCGGATTTTTTTTGCTGATTAATTTTCGCTGGTTAATTGTCGCCGGTTTGTCCGTATCAGATGGGTGCGACAGGAGGTTTTGGCGCGTGGGGACGGGTGGGGGACTCGGCCTGAGGGTTTTTCTTGGTTACACGCGGCTAAGCGGGAGGTGGGAACAGGTACCAAAAAAGACCGGATGAGGTAAGACGAAAATAAAACCCGAAACACGACCTACCAACTGAGACATTAAGAATAGAGATTAGTCATAGTCAGTTCGACCATCCTGGCGTCGAACTATTCCATCATCATCTCTATCTAGCCTGCCAGCTTATGTGTAATCTATTTGGCTACCTCATAAGTCTGGGTTACATGTGTCTAGACTCCAACACTTAACACTTTGCTAATTATAGTCAACTGTAGCCTGACACGCACATGTACTTTATAGTCAACTATTTGGCTACCTTATAAGTCAAGCTTTGTAGAGTTTGACTAACTTTATATTAAAAAAATATAAACATTAACAATATGAAATCAATATTATCGGATGCACTATTAAATGTATTTTCATATTATATAGTTTTAATATTGTAGATGTTTATATTTTTTATATAAATTTGGTCAAATTTTGTGTACTTTGACTTTGATCAAATCTTATATATGGAGTAAAAAGAAACGGAAGGAGTATATTTTAACACTTCACCTTGGTGAGCATATCCACGCCATCTTGAAGCCATCATGCGTGACCTCCACATACCTTGGACTTGAACCGTTAACATGAGCTTCCCTGTTACTTCCTTGACTTTACAGGACTCCACATGCATCTGCAGTCCATTCTTTTTCTTCATCACAGTCAGTGCTCCCAAGAAAATTAAGTTCGCCCCTACTTTTGTTTTGTGTTTCCAAACTTTCGGAGTATCCATCCATAACAAATACATGTCAATCATAAAGTCCCCATATTCAAGAACACCCGTTGTATGACCCTGATAGCTTCTTTCCTGACATGCGTGAAAGTGAACAAGTCGCATATTTGATGCCTTTTAACTCAGAATTAATGCTATTTTTAATGCATGTCTGAACTTCAAGGAATTTTCTGTTGTTCTTGGTTGTTCTTTAGTCGGCCTAAGTCTAATTCGCAGTTTGTCTAATCCTTATTTTAGACGGTCTTCTACATGCTCCACGACAATAACACTCTGCCTCCTCCTTCATTTGTCAGCCATACTATGCCATGTGGACTAAAATCCATAGAATATAGGGCATGTACTCTCCAACCTTTTGACATTCATAGTCAACTCCCGTCCATCTTAGCGATATGCAAATCTGGTCACACAATCCGCACATTATGTCCATACATGTAGCATGCACGTTATGTGGGTCAAAACAACAAGTAACACAACAAAACTCTATGGCATAACTACAATATATATATACAACAATCTGTAACAATAACAACTTAATACAAACAAGGGTCTCACGATCAAGTTACAACTCTCACAGCGGAAACAAGAATATAGCTTAGACAAGTAAATTTATCAAATGCCTTAAGAAGGCTACAGAAAAAAAGATGTCAACCATAACCCATCCAAGGCCACTACTCACTAGTAGAAAACAGGGCTTTGGTCACGGGGCAGTTTTCACATTAGTCCCGGTTCAGTCAAGAACCGGGACTAACATGAGCATTTATCCCGTTTCGTGCGGCTAAGGCATTAGTCCCGGTTCACCTGGGCCCTTTAGTCCCGGTTCGTGCCACGAACCGGGACTAAAGGGTGCGATGCCCATTAGTCCCGGTTGGTGGCACCAACCGGTACTAATGGGTTTTGAGGCATTAGTACCGGTTCATGGCACGAACCGGTACTAAAGGTCCCATTTTCAAACTCCCCCCCCCCTCCCCCCCTCCCCCCCCTCCCGTGTACCGCCTTTTCAGTTTTAGAAAAAAACAAAAGAAAATGATGGAAATGTCAAAAAAAATAAGTTTCCCATGTGATATGTGGTCTACTTGTTGGGAAAATTTACAAATATGAATTTCGACTTTATTTGCAAAATCTCTCTGGAATTTGTAAAATGGGCATAACTTTTGCATACGAACTCGGATTAAAAAGTTTTTTATATGAAAAATCATCTACTCGAAAAGTTACATCCAAATTTAACCGGGGGAACCCCGTTAAACATTTTCAAAATCCTAAAAAACCTAACAGAAAAAAGTTACGGGGCTTTTAAGATCTAGAGTGGAAAAAATCGAAAAAAATTACTAGTCAAATCTGGTCAAACAGTGGTCAAACTGTCGTCAAACAATGATCAAACTAATTATTCTAGAATATTAGTGTTACTAAATAATTATTTCAGTTATTTTGAATTTTGGTCAAATCTGGTTAAACTGTGGTCAAACTATGGTCAAACACTGGTCAAACTAATTATTCAAGAAATATTAATAATTATTGTTTTTTAAAACAATAGTTTCAAACTCAAACAGTGAAATGTGTCACTTCATGCTCAAGCAAAATTCATGAAGGTTAATAGGATTGACATCTTACTATTGTCAGGAAAACAACAAGTGCAGACTTGGAAACGAGAGAGAATAGAATCCGGAAGTTAAGCGTGCTCAGGCTGGGGGAGTGGGAGGATGGGTGACCGTTCGGGAAGTTGGATGATTTGGAATGATGAGGGGTGATTAGAGGATAAATTGAGCAGTGATGAGGGGTGGTGATTACACATTAGAGGTTAAAATAATTCAGAAATTTGAAAATAAAAAATTCAAAAAAAATTCAAAAAAAATCATAAAATTTCCTTTAGCCCCGGTTGGTGTTACCAACCGGGACTAAAAGTGGAGCTCCACGTGGCCACGCCCTTTAGTCCCGGTTCTTGTAAGAACCAGGACTAAAGGGGAGAGGCATTAATTAGTATCGACCCTTTAGTCCCGGTTCGAAAACCGGGACTAAAGGGGCCTTACCAACCGGGACAAAAGTCCCCTTTTCTACTAGTGACTTGGGATAATCATAGCTAATATCATCCTTCACCCCTAGAGATCACATGTTCCAAATGCTACGAACATTTTCTTATTTCATGAATTTTTTTGAAATTCATAAACACTTTTTAAATCCATGCATATTTTTAAATTCCTGAACAGCTTATGATTTTTTGCACAATTTTTTGAAATTAATGACTTTTTCTAATATTCCTTAACAATAGTTAAATTCATGAACATTTTTCAAATACATGATAATTTTTCGTATTCTTGTAAAATTGTTTAATTTCATGATTTTTTAAAATTCCTTCACTTTTTTAAATCCATATAATTTTTAAAATTCTGAACATTCTTAGGAAAATTCCATTTTTTAATACCAAATACATTAATTTGTTTGAAATGGAAACAAAAATCCTTTTATGTTACGCGTTGCCTTTTCTAGTACAATACTCACGTACTGCCTTTGTATTTTTTTGAGCGACACACTGCCTTTGTAAGGACCTTGTACATACTCCCTCCGACCCAAAATGTTGCAATTTTGAATTAGTTTTCAACTAAGCTTAGTTTAAAACTGCACCACTAATTTAAGATTACATGGAGTAGTTTTTTACAAGGTGGACCACGTACATAGCTTTTCTTTTAGAACGACCATGGTCAACTCACGTTATCCATCTCCCAATGAGGGGTAGGAACCCTCACTGAAGGGTTGACCAACATGGGCCGGCCCAGGAATGGGGGAGGCCACAGTCTCCTTTTTCTGTTTTTTTTACATTTTTTACTTGTGTTCATACTTTAAAAAATTGTATTTGTATATAATTCTACAGTTGTGTTTTCTTTATCTTTCTTAGTTTCAGTTTTTAGTTATATATTTTTTACTTGTGTTCATACTTTAAAAGTTCCAAAAAAAGTCTATTAAAAACATTTGAAAGGTGTTGACCAAGCATTTGAAAAATGTTAAATGTGTATAGAGAAAATGTTTATCATGTATACAAATAATGTATACAAAAGTGTATACAAAATTTTTGATCATGTATTTGAAAAATGTTAATCCAGCATTTGAAAAAAATTGAACAAGTATTTGAAAAATGTCGATTAAGCATTTGAAAAATGTTAAATTTGTATAGCAAAAAATGTTGACCATGCTTTTAAAAAAATGATGAAAATTTTCATCTATACAAAATTGTTAATCAAGAATTTGAAAAATGTCGATCAAGCATCTGAACAATGTTAAATGTCTATAGAAAACATATTGACCATGTATTAAAAATGATGACTCTTTATGATCATATATATATAAAATGTTAATCAAGCATTTGAAGAAATGTTGACCAAGTATTTGTCGAGCATTTGAAAAGTGTTAAATGTGTATAGAAAAAATGATGACCATGTATTCAAAAACTGTTAATATATCATTTAGAAAATGTCAATCAACCATTTGAAAAAATGTAAATGTGCATTAAAAAATTCATTATGTATAAGAAAATGTCAATCTTGTATTTGGAAAATGTCAATCAAGCATTTGAAAAAGTTTAACAGTCTGTCTGAAAAATATTGACCATGTATTAAAAAATGTTAATATTGTATTTCAAAAATGTTAAGGAAGCATTTGAAAAATGTTATAAATCTGTATAGAAAAAATATTGACCATGTAGTAAAAAATGTTTAAATATTTACTAAAAATATTGTTGACATATAGAAAATATTCAATATGAAAACCAATAGAAATAAAGAAAACCAAAAAAAGAATAAAATAAACCAAAGAAAAAAGAAAAATTAAACTGAAGAAAAAATGCAGAAACAATAAAAAAGAATGAAAAGAAAACAAAAAACCAGAGAAGAAAAAAGAAAGAAAACCAAAAAAAAGCATTGAAAACTAAGAAAAAAATTAAAATTAAGAGAAAGAGTAAGAAAAGAAAAACCGATAAAAACAATGAACGAAAAAAAAGAAAAGGAAAAAAACAAAAACAAAGAAGAAATAAGAAAAGAAAACAAAAAAACAAAGAAGGGGGAAAAGAAAAAACAGGAGAAAACTGAATAAGAATGAAGAAAAAAGAAACAAAAGTAAAAAACTGTAGAAACAGAAAAAAAGAAATGAATCATTGTGCAAACCAGCACTTTTTCCTTCTAGTATGTCACGCCCTACTTATTGTGCTCCAAACTTGATGCCGGCGCAGTGGCTAGCGGTGCCTCGAAAAAGGGGAAGATCCTGATCGCGAGAAATAACTCTCGCCTCGGGTACGAGAAGGGCCCGAATTATGCAGTCGTGTCGCCGTGCTGCCCGTAACGCCAACTCCAACGCATGACCTCAAACGAACGGATGTTTCGTCTACTTTTCATCCATCTGAGATAGGAAAAACGGATACGGTCATTCGCTTGCGGTCGTGCGCCCGTCGGTGCGCCCAACGGGTCGACCGCACCCCAAACTGTCCGTTCTTTGGACATGAATAACCCCCCCCCCCCCCAAACCCCAACTAAACATTGAAAACAACTAGAAAGTATTAATACAGACATTAAAACGCCCAGATTACCCAAGTTCAACACATTGATATAAAAAAGAACATTTAAAAAACTAGATAAGGGCCGTTGTGGCTATCGTTGCCTTCCGTGGCCGCCGTCTACTCGTCATCGTCACCGGTGAGGTCGGTGTATAGAGGTGTCTGCCAAAGGTGGGATGGCGGCCCCTGCCACGCCAGAGGCACCTGCTGTGCCGGCTGCGGTGGCGCCTGTACGACCTCTTCGCGTGGCGGGGATGGTGACCACCGGCTGGCGTCCACCTCGCGCATGCACGGCACAGTCTCCGTCCGTGTCCAAGACTGCCCAACCAATGCGGGGTTCCATCACACAAGAACCATCGTTGTCGCATGTGGCCGCACCTCCTTCTTGACGACTGTGTCGAGCTCGGGGAGGGCGACGTCGCCGGCCGTTGACAGGGCCATCATCTCCTGGAGGCCCTGCCATTGGTGCTCGTCGTGGGTGCGGAGGGAGTCCTCCATCACCTGCCTCATGAGGTCCTCCTCCTCGGTGGCCATCATTGGCTCGGGCGACGACAGCGACGACTTAGGGGTGATGCCGCGAACCAACTTGCGCCCGCGCAACTGAGGTGGGCTGGGAGCGCGCGCGGCCGCCGCGGGCTCGATGGACGGCCTGCAAAGAATAACTGCCGTTGGATGTCGTGCTCGTCGTGGAGCCACATATCCCTCAACGGTGAGTCGACAGCATACCTCTAGTCAATGACTAGATCTATGGGAAGGCGGCGTGGCGGCGGTTGATCTCCTCCTGGTGAGCGCGACCGCTCGTCGGGATCGGTGGGATAGGCACCCGATTCACGGAGAGGTGCCAAAAATGTTCGAGAGGTGCATGTCGCCCCACGACAACGACGTGCGCATCTCCCAGTACCTCTGGCACACCTCCGCCTTCACGTACGGCCGTTGACGAGGTGGACCGCCGCCCGACGCGATATGGAATGCGGGCAGTGGAGGCGGAGGCGGAGACGAAGTGGGGGAGAAGCGATGGCGGTCGGACGACGACCCAACCTCGTGGTCGTGCCTTGTCTTGCGGCCGGGGAACCAGCGGCCCACCATTGTCGTCGGCGGAAAGGTGAATGGGCGGCTAGGGTTTGCTCGTGCCGGGGCTCGAGGAGGCAGGACGGTGGATTGACCGGTCCACGACTTCCAATTAAGAAGGATGACGACCCTCCGCCCATGTGATTGACAACCGGTGAACTGGAGCCCGCCCTTCATGCGCATTGAATTTGGACAGTGTAGGTAGGTGGACGGCCGTCACGCGTTCTCAAGACAGTCGCCGAGCAAGCGCGTGCCCATCCATTCGACATCCGCATGCACGCAAACCGGACGCATGTTTGCATTGGAAATGGGGCGGACCCGACGTTAAACAAATAATATTTAAGAATGCATCCGCACATTGAACCGTGTAGTCTATCTGTTTTGATTCAAAGTAAGGCTGGTCATAGTGGGGAGTAACTTAGTACTAGTGTCTTAGTTTGTTTCATTTATTGCCTTATAGACTCATTTTACCTCGAGAAACGCTATGTTACAGTAACATATTATGTTACTTCAAACATCTCTTTTCTTATTAAATACTTGTCACATAAACAAAATTATCTTGAGATATGTTAAGTTACTATCTAAATTACCCCACTATGGCTAGCCTATGAAACCTCTCTGTCTTTCCTAGTGCGCAGTACATCTTCACTTGAATGAAACCAACCAAACGGAGCAACGCACCTTTGACTGGTCAAAATGAGGTCTCAAGCAGTTAAAAAAATGAGGTCTCAAATTAGTCCCCACATTGTCGGCAGGAGACTGAGCGGCTGGCCTTCTCGCTCCCGCCGGCCTTGAGACTCTCGCCGTCTCCAGCGCCTCCGTCTTCTCTTCTTCTTTGTCACCATGCGCTGACGCCGCACTCGCCTACTCATCAAACCGAGGGAAGAGGAAGAGGAAGAGGAGCGTGGCATCGGAAACACCGGCGGCGTCACGATGGGAGCTGGATGGCTCCTCGCCGGCCGGCGCTGCGACCTGACCATGGAGGCCGAGCACGCCCCATCGATGCGGCGCACCAGGTCCAGCGCCTGCCCTGCTCAAGCGGAACCACCCGACCACGACAGACAGACATCCGTCTGGCCCGAGCCCGGCGCGGCCCAAGGCACGACGTGCTCGTGCCCCGCTGGCCCGACCCGACCCGGCCCAAGTCCGCTGGTCGTCGCATTCGTCGCAGCCCCACCACAATGAGCATATACGGCGCATGACCTCACAGAATCCGCTACTCGGGGCTCGCGAGAGATAGAGAGAAAAGCGAGAGGGACACGACAGGGCACTCCACATGCCACAGACAGACAGAGGTCCAAGGTCGTCAATGTCGGCAGCAGCGGCAGGCGACAGCGCGCCACGGCGAATCCTCGCGCTGGCGCTGGCGGTGGCACTGGCGCTCTGGCCGTCGCCGGCGCGGGCCGGGTTCAGCTGCAGCCCCGGCGCGCGGCCGGTGGTGTTCAACTTCGGCGACTCCAACTCCGACACGGGCGGCATGGCGGCGGCCAAGGGGTGGCACATCGCGCCGCCGGAGGGCCGCGCCTTCTTCCACCACCCCACCGGCCGCTTCTGCGACGGCCGGCTCGTCATCGACTTCCTCTGTGAGTGTCCATTCCCGATCCCCCCGACCCCAAACCAGAGCATTATTCTATCTCCAAGATTCTGCTTTTTCTGTCGCTTCTCTCCCCGAACGAACCCGTGTTCGGCGACACTGTGCAACGGGTAGATTTGTGCGCGGCCTACGGTAAATAAAAAAGCACCGCGGTAAACTTCTCAAGTGGAAACACAGCGCTCGCCGACACTGACACTGACAGATTGGTCGGCAGCTTAGTCCCTGTAGCTTGAAGCCAGCCAGAGCTTTGTGCGTATACTGCAAAAAACAAGTCAGATTCCGTATAGAACGGTGCACTTGGTCGTATTTTCAGTGAAATATCCTTCATTCTAGAGGGACCTACGTACGTAGCATTGTACCAGTACCAAAATATTAATTCAGTCTTGCACAGCTTATCCACCGGAGTACTACTTACAGCAGCTAACCAACAGTTTTGTTATCCATCATGTCATACTTATATAGACACATATCATGTGCTGCATTAGTTGGTCTCTCCCTGTCCTTTTGAACCGGAGGATATCCATGATCAATTCAAAGCCCAGCTGCTCTGTTCAATCTTTGACACGGCCGCACGGGAGACCCGCTGGCCCCTCTGTATCTCTCTGTCTCCGCCTTCAGTTAATGGCGTGCGTCGGTGCGCCCCAGCGTCCAAACTCTGTCTCGGACTTTTCATGTCAGCATTCAATGCTAGAGCACTCATGCATTCAGTGACGTCTACTTCAGTTCTTCATTATTGATGGAGATAATGTTATTGTTCAGCACTTCAGATACAGTATGTCACAAACTTTATGTGCCGACAATCATGTGATGGATCTGTCCTGTTATCTGAAATCCAGCGGCTGAGGACGTGAATCTGTTACCAAGGGCATACTTTTTTCTCCCTAATAGGGAACTTTGCACATGTCCAACTAGTCCTGAAACCAACTGATCTTCTCCCATTTTTTTGCCTAATTATAACAACGCCACTCTTCTAATTGCCTTTATTCTGGACTATACGACTAAGTTGAGGAACAAAGAAGTACGCAATTATCCTCATGTAGAATTTATTATAAAAAAATTAATTCTACATGATGTCGGGGTTGCGGTAGTGCCTTTATTCTGGACTCTACGGCGTGTCCGTGGCATTGCCTCAGGTGTTTGTTGTGGCGAAGTCGGAGCTGCGGTGGAAGAGCCCGGGTGATGATGATGATGATGAGCGGTAGGTGGTCTGTTCGGTAGTCTTTCGCGACGCTGGCCTTGCATAGTTGTCGTTCGTAGCTTGACCTCAGAGTCGGAGCTGCGCTGTCACCAACACGGGTAGCTGGTTGCTTGGCATGGATCTTAGTGTGGCTTCTTGCGGCCTCGGCGGCGTGGGCCTGGTCAGAGGGCGCCTGCAATGAAGTCATAGTCGCTTGCTTGGGGAGAAGTGGTGAGGATGACAAAATGTGCTTGCTCGACAAGGTTCTCTAGCGGTGGTGTGTGTGTCGTATCTTGTGGGTGAATGATCAACAGGTCGTGACGGTTTTCACCCTGTTTTTTTTTTTTGCTAATTAACCGGGCAACTATGTTCTTCTTAATTAATGGATTGAGTCATAAGGTTCCCAGGTTTCAAATAAAAAAAGTGGCCCCTGTGTGTAATTTTTTTTTAGCTTATGTGTGCTTTTAAAATTTAAGAAGAAACCTTAGTTTGGGGCCCTATCTGAAGAAGAGTATACTGCTTAAAATTTTGCTCTCCTAAGTATTAGTATTTTTTTTCACTTGGGGCTCAAATGTGTTATCTTTCTGATAAACACTAGTATAAAAACATCAAATTGGTATTACTAGAGTCATCATGAAACATATTCTTATAATGTATAATTATTTTTATGTATGTCTGTACATAAATTGATGTTCAAAGTTTCATCTTGAATATTATACAAGTTAATATCTAATAAGACAACAACTTTTATCGGAGTTAATACTTTGCTGCTGGTGTGTTTTGCACATCTAATCTGACTCGCGTACATGTTCATGAGAAGCACCAACTCATGGTTATTAGCCTTACTAATAGTGGGTCCATGAATGACCAAAACATATCCAGGTGAAAGCTTAAACATAAGCTATCTGAGCCCTTATCTGAAGGCGATTGGTTCTAATTACAGTAACGGAGTGAATTTCGCTATTAGCGGTTCAACAACACTACCACGGGACGCCCTTTTTGTATTGCATGGACAGGTGCAGGAATTCTTCTTCTTTAAAGCCAGATCCTTGGAGCTCATCAATCAAGGTTTGTTTGCCGTGTATTTCCCCTCAAATCCAAATGAAATAAGACGCACGGAGCTATACATACAGTTGATAGTAAATGAGCAAACTTGTTGCTATACACAGGTCAGGAAGCTCCAATTGATGCAGAAGCGTTCCTAAATGCTCTATATATCATAGACATAGGACAGAATGATATTAACGCTCTTCTGTCCAACTTGCCTTACGACCAAGTAGTCGCAAAGCTCCCTCCAATACTTGCGGAGATTAAGTATGCTGTTCAGGTGAAGTTTTCTTTTTTGCCTCTTGTGAGTAAATTACTATATGCTGCCACGACGGACAACCACAACTCTGCTTTCTTCAAAAATTGCAGCTTCTGTATGGCAATGGGAGTCGGAACTTCTGGATACATGGAACAGGGGCTCTTGGTTGCCTGCCTCAGAAGCTCTCTATCCCACGTAAAAACGACAGTGACCTTGATCAGAATGGCTGCCTCAGCACATACAACAGAGCCGCGGTCGCGTTCAACGCAGCTCTAGGCAGCCTCTGCGATCAGCTGAATGTGGAGCTGAAAAACGCGACCGTTGTGTACACCGATCTTTTTGCCATCAAGTATGACCTTGTGGCCAACCACACCAAATACGGTGAGCTCATGATCAAATGTCTCTAATGATTCGCGTGATTTCTCGTGATATTACTAAATCAATTGCATTTCTCCAGGTTTTGACAGCCCATTGATGACGTGTTGCGGGTACGGAGGGCCACCGTACAACTATGATTTGAGCAGGAGCTGCCAGTCTTCGAATTCAACGGTCTGCGCTGACGGCTCAAAGTTCATCAGCTGGGACGGCGTGCACCTCACTGAGGCCGCCAACGCCGCCGTGGCTGCAGCCATACTGAGCTCCGCATATTCCAGACCAAAGCTCAAGTTTGATCAATTCTGCAAAGCCCGATAGATCAACCAAGAGAAATCAACCAAGAGAAGGTAGCAAAAAGCGCAATTGATGTAGTATACGTTATATACTTGCAATGTTTAGTTCTTCAAGGTCTTGGTTCAAGGACATGCTAGATTTTTAGTTTTTCCTTCTTAAAAAATCCTTTTCACAAGGAATAGAATGGTTTTAACAAGTTTCTTGTGTTCTTGTTCACAATTAAATAGAAACGGTTTTAGCTGTCAGCATGGACGGTGGACTCGACAAAGACTTCATTTTTAGCACATATTGATCCATCTAGGCATATATATAGGTTAAATCCATACCTACTCCATAATAAACAAGTATGACTTGACGCAGTGCAAGAAACAACTACAACTATTAAGCAAACAGATCAGGGATGAGGCTCTACATCCACCACTGCACAAACATCTTCAGTCCCTTTCGACCCATGGAAAGGCAAAGGGTCACCGCGCCGAGTAGCAGCAAATAGACCGCACCCATCTCTGCACCGTTGATCTGGACCTTCCGCCGACCTTGCTGTGAGACATCTTACGAGAACTCGAACCGACATTTGAAGATTGACGCAGCGATGATGATAGTGACCACCCCAACGAGCGCCAATGACACCCCCATCCACCCACATTCCCAATTTCGGTTTCTATTCCAGCCGCCACAGCCGAGTGTCTGTCTAATGGTTTATCCTCCAATTGACAGGGGGTCTCGGCCTTCGCTTCCTCGCTAGCTTTTTTGGCCATTAGTAGCTGAGCCTCGAGATGATTCACCTTCTCCAGCAGCGCGTGTTTTTCGTTTACTTTTTCCATCAGCACATCTACTAGTTCATGATTCAATTGAACGGCCTTTTTGGCTTCTGTTGAGGAACGTTGCAGAAAACAATTTTTTTTCTACGTTTCACCAAGATCAATCTATGGAGTCAACTAGCAACGAGAGGAGAGTGCATCTACATACCCTTGTAGATCGCAAGCGGAAGCGTTCAAGAGAACGGGGATGATGGAGTCGTACTCGCCGTGATCCAAATCACCGATGACCAAGTGCCGAACGGACGGCACCTCCGCGTTCAACACACGTACAGAGCGGATGACGTCTCCTCCTTCTTGATCCAGCAAGGTGGAAGGAGAGGTTGATGAAGATCCAGCAGCACGACTGCGTGGTGGTGGATGCAGCACAGCAAGGCTTCGCCGAGCTTCTGCGAGAGGGAGAGGTGTAGCAGGGGAGAGGGAGGCGCCAAGACTTAAGGTGCGGCTGCCCTCCCTCCCCCCCTTTATATATCTCCCAAGGGGGCGGCGGCCAAGGGGGGTGGAGTGCCCAAGGCAAGTGGAGGCGCCCCCCACCCTAGGGTTTCCAACCCTAGGCGCAGGGGGGCCCAAGGGGGGGCGCACCAGGCCACAATGGGCTGGTTCCCCTCCCCACTTCAGCCCATGGGGCCCTCCGGGATGGGTGGCCACACCCGGTGGACCCCCGGGACCCATCTGGTGGTCCCGGTACAATACCGGTGACCCCGAATCTTTCCCGATGGCCGAAACTACACTTTATATATATAATTCTTCACCTCCGGACCATTCCGGAACTCCTCGTGACGTTCAGGATCTCATCCGGGACTCCGAACAACTTTTGAATTATTGCATACTCATATCTCTACAACCCTAGCGTCACCGAACCTTAAGTGTGTAGACCCTACGGGTTCGGGAGACACGTAGACATGACCGAGACGGCTCTCCGGCCAATAACCAACAACGGGATCTGGATACCCATGTTGGCTCCCACATGCTCCTCGATGATCTCATCGGATGAACCACGATGTCGAGGATTCAAGCAACCCCGTATACAATTCCCTTTGTCAATCGGTACGTTACTTGCCCGAGACTCGATCGTCGATATCCCAATAGCTTGTCCAGTCTCGTTACCAGCAAGTCACTTTACTCGTACCGTAATGCATGATCCCGTGATCAACCACTTGATCATATTGAGCTCATTATGATGATGCATTACCGAGTAGGCCCAGAGATACCTCTCCGTCATACGGAGTGACAAATCCCAGTCTCGATTCGTGCCAACCCAACAGACACTTTCGGAAACACCTGTAATGTACCTTTATAGTCACCCAGTGACGTTGTGACGTTTGGTACACCCAAAGCACTTCTACGGTATCCGGGAGTTGCACAATCTCATGGTCTAAGGAAATGATACTTGACATTCAGAAAAGCTACAACAAACGAACTACACGATCTTTGAGCTAAGCTTAGGATTGGGTCTTGTCCATCACATCATTCTCCTAATGATGTGATCCCGTTATCAATGACATCCCCATGTCCATAGCCAGGAAATCATGACTATCTGTTGATTAACGAGCTAGTCAACTAGAGGCTCACTAGAGACACATTGTGGTCTATGTATTCACACATGTATTACGATTTCTGGATAATACAATTATAGCATGAATAATAGACAATTATCATGAACAAGGAAATATAATAATCATTTTATTATTGCCTCTAGGGCATATTTCCAAAAGTCTCCCACTTGCACTAGAGTCAATCATCTAGTTACATTGTGATGAATCGAACACCCATGGAATTCTGGTGTTGATCATGTTTTGCTTTAGGGAGAGGTTTAGTCAACGGATCTGCGACATTCAGATCCGTATGTACTTTACAAATATCTATGTCTCCATCTTGAACATTTTCACGAATGGAGTTGAAGCGACGCTTGATGTGCCTGGTCTTCTTGTGAAACCTGGGCTCCTTGGCAAGTGCAATAGCTCCAGTGTTGTCACAGAAGAGTTTGATCGGCCCTGACGCATTGGGTATGACTCCTAGGTCGGTGATGAACTCCTTCACCCAAATTGCTTCATGCGCTGCCTCCGAGGCTGCCATGTACTCCGCTTCACATGTAGATCCCGCCACGACGCTCTGCTTGCAGCTGCACCAGCTTACTGCCCCACCATTCAACATATACACGCATCCAGTTTGTGACTTAGAGTCATCCAGATCTGTGTCGAAACTAGCGTCGACGTAACCCTTTACGACGAGCTCTTCGTCACCTCCATAAACGAGAAACATGTCCTTAGTCCTTTTCAGGTACTTCAGGATATTCTTGACCGCTATCCAGTGTTCCTTGCCGGGATTGCTTTGGTACCTTCCTACCAAACGTACGGCAAGGTTTACATCAGGTCTGGTACACAGCATGGCATACATAGTAGACCCTATGGCTGAGGCATAGGGGATGACACTCATCTCTTCTATATCTTCTGCCGTGGTCGGGCATTGAGCTGAGCTCAATTTCACACCTTGCAACACAGGCAAGAACCCCTTCTTAGACTGATCCATATTGAACTTCTTCAATATCTTATCAAGGTATGTGCTTTGTGAAAGACCTATGAGGCGTCTTGATCCATCTCTATAGATCTTGATGCCTAATATATAAGCAGCTTCTCCAAGGTCCTTCATTGAAAAACTCTTATTCAAGTAGGCCTTAATGCTGTCCAAAAGTTCTATATCATTTCCCATCAAAAGTATGTCATCTACATATAATATGAGAAATGCTACAGAGCTCCCACTCACTTTCTTGTAAACACAGGCTTCTCCATAAGTCTGCATAAACCCAAACGCTTTGATCATCTCATCAAAGTGAATGTTCCAACTCCGAGATGCTTGCACCAGCCCATAAATCGAGCGTTGGAGCTTGCACACCTTGTCAGCATTCTTAGGATCGACAAAACCTTCCGGCTGCATCATATACAATTCTTCCTTAAGGAAACCATTAAGGAATGCCGTTTTGACGTCCATTTGCCATATCTCATAATCATAGAATGCGGCAATTGCTAACACGATTCGGACGGACTTCAGCTTCGCTACGGGTGAGAAAGTCTCATCATAGTCAACCCCTTGAACTTGTCGATAACCCTTAGCGACAAGCCGAGCTTTATAGATGGTCACATTACCATCCGCGTCTGTCTTCTTCTTAAAGATCCATTTATTTTCTATGACTCGCCGATCAACGGGCAAGTCAGTCAAATTCCATACTTCGTTTTCATACATGGATCCTATCTCGGATTTCATGGCTTCCAGCCATCTGTCGGAATCTGGGCCCGCCATCGCTTCTTCATAGTTCGAAGGTTCACCGTTGTCTAACAACATGATTTCCAAGACAGGGTTACCGTACCTCTCTGGTGCGGAACGTGTCCTTGTGGACCTACGAAGTTCAGTAGCAACTTGATCTGAAGTTTCATGATCATCATCATCAACTTCCTCTCTAGTCGGTGCAGGCACCTCAGGAACATTTTCTTGAGCTGCGCCACTTACCGGTTCAAGAGGTAATACTTCATCAAGTTCTATCTTCCTCCCATTTATTTCTTTCGAGAGAAACTCTTTCTCTAGAAAGGACCCATTCTTGGCAACAAAGATCTTGCCTTCGGATCTGTGGTAGAAGGTATACCCAATAGTTTCTTTAGGGTATCCTATGAAGACGCATTTTTCCGACTTGGGTTCGAGCTTTTCAGGTTGAAGTTTCTTGACATAAGCATCGCATCCCCAAACTTTTAGAAACGACAGCTTAGGTTTTTTCCCAAACCATAATTCATACGGTGTCGTCTCAACGGATTTCGACGGAGCCCTATTTAAAGTGAATGCGGCAGTCTCTAAAGCATAGCCCCAAAATGATAGCGGTAAATCGGTAAGAGACATCATAGATCACACCATATCTAATAGAGTGTGATTACGACGTTCGGACACACCATTACACTGAGGTGTTCTAGGCGGCGTTAGTTGTGAAACTATTTCACATTTTCTTAAGTGTGTGCTAAATTCGTGACTCAAGTATTCTCCCCCACGATCTGATCGTAAGAACTTGATTTTCCTGTCACGTTGATTCTCAACCTCACTTTAAAATTCCTTGAACTTTTCAAAGGTCTCAGACTTGTGTTTCATTAAGTAGACATACCCATATCTACTTAAGTCATCCGTGAGGGTGAGAACATAACGATAGGCACCGCGAGCCTCAACACTCATTGGACCGCACACATCAGTATGTATGATTTCCAATAATTTGGTTGCTCGCTCCATTGTTCCTGAGAACGGAGTCTTGGTCATTTTACCCATGAGGCATGGTTCGCACGTGTCAAATGATTCGTAATCAAGAGACTCTAAAAGTCCATCTGCATGGAGCTTCTTCATGCGTTTGACACCTATGTGACCAAGGCGGCAGTGCGACAAGTATGTGGGACTATCATTATCAACCTTACATCTTTTGGTATTCACACTATGAATATGTGTAGCATTATGCTAGAGATTCATTAAGAATAAACCATTCACCATCGGAGCATGACCATAAAACATATCTCTCATATAAATAGAACAACCATTATTCTCGGATTTAAATGAGTAGCCATCTCGAATGAAGCGAGATCCTGATACAATGTTCATGCTCAAAGCTGGCACTAAATAACAATTATTGAGGTTTAAAACTAATCTGTAGGTAAATGTAGAGGTAGCGTGCCGACGGCGATCACATCGACCTTGGAACCATTCCCGACGCGCATCGTCACCTCGTCCTTCGCCAGTCTCCGCTTATTCCGCAGCTCCTGCTTTGAGTTACAAATGTGAGCAACCGCACCGGTATCAAATAACCAGGAGGTACTACGAGTACTGGTAAGGTACACATCAATTACATGTATACCAAATATACCATTCGTGATGCTGGCCTTCTTGTCCGCTAAGTATTTGGGGCAGTTCCGCTTCCAGTGGCCACTTCCCTTGCAATAAAAACACTCAGTCTCGGGCTTGGGTCCATTCTTTGGCTTCTTCCCGGCAGCTTGCTTACCGGGCGCGGCAACCCCCTTGCCGTCCTTCTTGAAGTTCTTCTTACCCTTGCCTTTCTTGAACTTAGTGGTTTTATTCACCATCAACACTTGATGTTCCTTTTTGACTTCTACCTCTGCTGATTTCAGCATTGCAAATACTTCAGGAATGGTCTTTTCCATCCCCTGCATATTGAAGTTCATCACAAAGCTCTTGTAGCTCGGTGGAAGTGACTGAAGGATTCTGTCAATGACCGCGTCATCCGGGAGATTAACTCCCAACTGAGTCAAGCGGTTATGCAACCCAGACATTTTGAGTATGTGCTCGCTGACAGAACTATTTTCCTCCATCTTACAGCTGAAGAACTTGTCGGAGACTTCATATCTCTCGACCCGGGCATGAGCTTGAAAAACCATTTTCAGCTGTTCGAACATCTCATATGCTCCGTGTCTCTCAAAACGCTTTTGGAGCCCCGGTTCTAAGCTGTAAAGCATGCCGCATTGAACGAGGGAGTAATCATCAGCACATGTCTGCCAAGCATTCATAATGTCTTGGTTCTGTGGGACGGGTGCGTCACCTAGTGGTGCTTCTAGGACATAATCTTTCTTTGCAGCTATGAGGATGATCCTTAGGTTCCGGACCCAGTCCGTATAGTTGCTGCCATCGTCTTTCAGCTTGGTTTTCTCTAGGAACGCATTGAAGTTGAGGACAACGTTGGCCATTTGATCTACAAGACATATTGTAAAGATTTTAGACTAAGTTCATGATAATTAAGTTCATCTAATCAAATTATTCAATGAACTCCTACTCAGATAGACATCCCTCCAGTCATCTAAGTATAACATGATCCGAGTTAACTAGGCCGTGTCCGATTATCACGTGAGACGGACTAGTCAACATTGGTGAACATCTTCATGTTGATCGTATCTTCTATACGCCTCATGTTCGACCTTTCGGTCTTCCGTGTTCCGAGGCCATGTCTGTACATGCTAGGCTCGTCAAGTTAACCTAAGTGTATTGCGTGTGTAAATCTGTCTTAAACCCGTTGTATTCGAACGTTAGAATCTATCACACCCGATCATCACGTGGTGCTTCGAAATAACGAACCTTCGCAACGGTGCACAGTTAGGGGGAACACTTTCTTGAAATTATTACGAGGGATCATCTTATTTAAGCTACCGTCGTTCTAGTAAAATAAGATGTAAAACATGATAAACATCACATGCAATCAAATAGTGACATGATATGGCCAATATCATTTGCTCCTTTGATCTCCATCTTCGGGGCTCCATGATTATCGTTGTCACCGGCATGACACCATGATCTCTATCATCATGATCTCCATCATCGTGTCTTCTTGAAGTTGTCTCGTCATCTATTACTTCTACTACTATGGCTCACGCTTTAGCAATAAATTAAAGTAATTACATGACGTTTATGTTGACACGCATGTCATAAATAAATAAACACAACTCCTATGGCTCCTGCCGGTTGTCATACTCATCGACATGCAAGTCGTGATTCCTATTACAAGAACATGATCAATCTCATACATCACATATATCATTCATCATTCATCACAACCTTTGGCCATATCACATCACAAACCACTTGCTGCAAAAACAAGTTAGACGTCCTCTAATTGTTGTTGCAAGTTTTTACGTGGGTGCTATAGGTTTCTAGCAAGAACGTTTCTTACCTACGCCAAAACCACAACGTGAATTGCCAATTTCTATTTACCCTTCATAAGGACCCTGTTCATCGAATCCGATCCGACTAAAGTGGGAGAGACAGACACCCGCCAGCCACCTTATGCAACTAGTGCATGTCAGTCGGTGGAACCGGTCTCACGTAAGCGTACGTGTAAGGTTGGTTTGGGCCGCTTCATCCCATGATGCCACCGAATCAAGATAAGACTAGTAACGGCAAGCAAATTGACAATATCGACGCCCACAACTACTTTGTGTTCTACTCGTGCATAGTAACTACGCATAGACCTAGCTCATGATGCCATTGTTGGGGAACGTTGCAGAAAACAAATTTTTTTTCTACGTTTCACCAAGATCAATCTATGGAGTCAACTAGCAACTAGAGGAGAGTGCATCTACATACCCTTGTAGATCGCGAGCGGAAGCGTTCAAGAGAACGGGGATGATGGAGTCGTACTCGCCGTGATCCAAATCACCGATGACCAAGTGCCGAACGGACGACACCTTCACTTTCAACACACGTATGGAGCGTATGACATCTCCTCCTTCTTGATCCAGCAAGGTGGAAGAAGAGGTTGATGAAGATCCAGCAGCACGACGGCGTGGTGGTGGATGCAGCAATGATCGCAGCAGGGCTTCGCCGAGCTTCTTCAAGAGGGAGAGGTGTAGCAGGGGAGAGGGAGGCGCCAAGACTTGAGGTGCGGCTGCCCTCCCTCCGCCCCTTTATATAGGCCCCCTGGGGGGCGCCGGCCTTGGAGATGGGGTCTCCCAAGGGGGCGGCGGCCAAGGGGGGTGGAGTGCCCCCCAAGGCAAGTGGAGGCGCCCCCCACCCTAGGGTTTCCAACCCTAGGCGAGGGGGCGCCCAAGGGGGGGGGCACCAGCCCACTATGGGCTGGTTCCCCTCCCCACGTCAGCCCATGGGGCCCTCCGGGATGGGTGGCCACACCCGGTGGACCCCCGGGACCCATCCGGTGGTCCCGGTACAATACCGGTGACCCCGAATCTTTCCCGATGGACGAAACTACACTTCCTATATATAATTCTTCACCTCCGAACCATTCCGGAACTCCTCGTGACGTCCAGGATCTCATCCGGGACTCCGAACAACTTTCGGATTACTGCATACTAATATCTCTACAACCCTAGTGTCACCGAACCTTAAGTGTGTAGACCCTACGGGTTCGGGAGACACGTAGACATGACCGAGATGACTCTCCGGCCAATAACCAACAGCGGGATCTGGATACCCATGTTGGCTCCCACATGCTCCTCGATGATCTCATCGGATGAACCACGATGTCGAGGATTCAAGCAACCCCGTATACAATTCCCTTTGTCAATCGGTACGTTACTTGCCCGAGACTCGATCGTCGGTATCCCAATACCTTGTTCAGTCTCGTTACCAGCAAGTCACTTTACTCGTACCGTAATGCATGATCCCGTGATCAACCACTTGATCACATTGAGCTCATTATGATGATGCATTACCGAGTGGGCCCAGAGATACCTCTCCGTCATACGGAGTAACAAATCCCAGTCTCGATTCGTGCCAACCCAACAGACACTTTCGGAAACACCTGTAATGTACCTTTATAGTCACCCAGTGACGTTGTGACGTTTGGTACACCCAAAGCACTCCTACGATATCCGGAAGTTGCACAATCTCATGGTCTAAGGAAATGATACTTGACATTTAGAAAAGCTACAGCAAAGGAACTACACGATCTTTGAGCTAAGCTTAGGATTGGGTCTTGTCCATCACATCATTCTCCTAATGATGTGATCCCGTTATCAACGACATCCCCATGTCCATAGCCAGGAAACCATGACTATCTGTTGATTAACGAGCTAGTCAACTAGAGGCTTACTAGGGACACATTGTGGTCTATGTATTCACACATGTATTACGATTTCCGGATAATACAATTATAGCATGAATAATAGACAATTATCATGAACAAAGAAATATAATAATCATTTTATTATTACCTCTAGGGCATATTTCCAACAGCTTCCTCACTATTTTTTCTGACTTCCAGTGCCAGACCCTCGAGATGATTCAGCTTCTTCAGAAGCCCATCGTTTTTATTATCTTTTTTCATCACCACACTTAAGTCTGGTGCTTCTTTCTCTGCAGGATCAATTGTCACATCAATGAGCCCGGTAGTCGCCTCATCTTGCAAGGGTCTGACGCTGTCATGATGTGCAGCAGCTTCAGATTCTTTTTCTTTGTTAAGCAAAGTGCTTGTTGCATCTAATTCACCCATCACTGAACCCAAAACAGAATTATCTGCCTCAAGCTTTCTAGTTTGCTCAGAAGCTTCTTTCCACTTGCTCTCGTTGTTGCAGATTTCTTTACAAAAGCCGTTAACGGTAGGCACTTCCACGGAAGGATGTTTTTCTAGGTTAGCCTTCATCTTTGCAGCCTTCCTAACCAAGGAATCCAATTTGTACAAATGTCTACTCCTCTGCGAACAGAGATTTAGAACCTCATTGTAGAGAGAAAGGACATCAATCTTTAAAAAGCCTCCTTTATATCCAGGTGAATGATCCACTATCTTTGAGTACACGTCAAATAAGAAAATCTGAAAGAAAAAGACTTTACTCCATTGCTAAGAAAAATGATGACTTCCAGCATACGCACACTCAAAACACATTAATGATATTATGATTCACCTCATCGGGGTGGTGGACTTCATATGAAGCTCGAGGGTGACAGATCATCTTCAGAGCTGTTGCAAATTGGATTAAAATCCAATACTTAGCGTCAATGCCAGATCTAGACAGAAAACTGTTTAGAAGAAGGCGGAAAAACTTCAAATATTTCTTTTCACATAATTCGACTTCATGCAAGCGAAGAGCCGGTGCATAATAAGATTCCTCAACCTGGATAAAATGGAGCATGTGCTTCATCAATGAAAGAAACATGGATGCAAACAATTCAAGAAGATGTTACATCGATGAATAAAATAAATTGAGGTTTTCAAATGTCAATGTATAGTACGCTTCAATCATTGGCAATAAAGCATTATAAGCACACAATTCAAGCACTATATCAGTTGGAAAGGACTAGAATTGCAAAACAAGGGGCAATCTATTCAAGCTTGCTATAGATGCTGAGAAGAAAAGAAAGGAAAGTAGTACCAACATTGATAAGGGAGAAGTAAAACAAGTAATGTCGCATTAGAGAAATTAGGAAGGACAGGCCGTAAGCTCACCTTCCCACCTGGGATATCAAAGTCATGTTGACGTAAGAACGATATTATATTTTTCACAGGGTCTGCTTTCTCTTCATCAGGCAATAAAGTGCCCATGGCACTAGTGCAGAACCGGACAATAGCATCAGTTTGTAAGGCCCTTTAGTGCCGGTTCCATACCCGGCACTAAAGTATGGTCACTAAAGGCCCCCCCCCCCCACTTTAGTACCAGTTCAGCACGAACCAGTGCTAAAGGGCAACCACGTGGCACGAGCCAGCTCCGGGGGCCGGGAGCCCTTTAGTACCGGTTGGTAACACCAACCGGTACTAAAATGTTTGGGGGATTTTTGGCTTTATGATTTCTTTTTCATTTAATTTTGTGTTTTCTATTTTAATTCTTTTTCGTTTGCTGGTATTTTACAACACTACACATTGTACATGTTATGCATATATATATATATATATATATATATATATATATATATATATATAAATAGAATTTCTAGTAGAACCAATCATATATATATATCATCAATGTCTCACAAACCACCATATTAATTCACACATACACACATGTTTAGCTATATACAATTTCTCCTACATATGCATGTTGCCTTCGGAGCCAGTGGCAGTAGCCTAATTGGTGCCTTCGGAGCACGATGACAATTGGAAGTGGTTCATGACCTGGTCGATGGGGGCGGTAGCGGGTAATAGTATTCTCCCTTCGGATTTATGACCTGGTCGAGCAAAAATCTCACTATTTCCTCTTGAAGTGCTTCTACGCGCTCCGTTTCTAGGAGCTTGTCCCACACCTCTTTGAACAGTTAAGAAGGAGATCAATATGCATGTGTATTAGTTGTGTGACTAGATATCGATAATGGTATAAAAATTATGAATAGTGTTCTGACAAGCGTACCCATTCCTGTCTTTGAGATCTGCTCCTTTCGGACGTCATCATGCGAATGTTCTCGCAAACGCAGAATGCACACAGATTAGTCCCCTGTGCCTGCTTTAGGGCCTTTATTACGAGAATGGAATTTAATTTGATCAGATAATAATTAATCAAGCATGATAATTAAAGAGATGGCAGCTAGCTAGCTAGCCAGTACTACTTAATTACTTACCTTGGGTCGAAACTATTTCAGCCGTCGTTTCCATTCGCCTTCCGTGACGCTGATGAACCTTGCCCAAGCCCTGCCCGCCGACAAAGAAAATGAATAAAGGGGTTATTAAATAGTTCATATCATGAAATAATGAACTAAATAGGCCGAGATATATAGTTAATAATGATTGAAATTACCTGTTGACTATCCCAAACAAGATGTTATAGTCACTATTTGCTTTGAGTAATGAGTCCAGTATTTGAACTATTCCGGTGTCAACTTTAATGATACACAAGACCTAGTGAAATCTGCATGCACACACGTTTGCATGTCTTAATTAAGCGGGCATATGTAAGCAAAAACATGTAGCTAGCTAGTAGGCAAAAACAGAGAATTTGTAGTACAAGAAAGTGTGACTCACTGGAAGTTGTAAGAAAGTAGTATATCTTCATTGTATTTGAGGCGCTTCAAGAACTCTAGCATGCTGTCCTCTACCTACTTTTCATGATGCTTGTTTATTGTCCATGTGTATTCATTAACGGTGTTTGGGTCAATGAACCCAATGCCATAGCGTCCACCTTTTCTCATTTCATACATCTTCATCCTGCATAATACCACAGAAAAAAATATAGTGAGGATAATTACAGATAATGATTGATCAAAAGGATCACTACAGCTAGCTTGAGACTTAAATTACAGAAAGAAATCACTTACAGACAATAGCAACTGACGATAGATTTGTCGAGTGCGTCTTGATTGTATAACTGAAACAGTTCAGAATACTCAACGGTCATAGGTTTCTCATGGTAGTAATGATCCTTCTTGACTTGCACCATGAGGGACTCTCGATCGGATCTCTTGGTAATGTCCATGTACCATTGATGCAATTCATACATTCTCGTTGGGAGCTTCTTGACCTCTTCTGGCTTGACCAAAGGTTGGCCCCGGGCATATTTCTGTTTTATTTCCTCCTCTGTAAGCACAGGCATGTCCTCGATCTCGAGGAGTTGTCCAACAGTGATTTTGAGAGTTTTAGCCTGCATTATATGCTCCTGGGTTATTACCACATCGCCCACCTCGGGAATGTAAACTGTTTGGCCACAATAATATTGGGCGCGCGTACTGTCACGTGTCGTTGGCGGCACAACAAGCGGGGGGATCGATTGCGCCGCCTGCTCTCCCAGCTGGGCAACGGTTTTCCCACATTTTTTGACAGTTGCTTGTTGTTTGCTCGAGCTCGAGCTCGCCTCCTTCTGTAGACGTTGTCGATGTAACTTCCTGATGTGGCGCTCATAGTCTATGTCAACAGGCTTAGGAGCTGGTGGTTGAGCCATACGAATGAAGTGGTCAACTACTTCCACAGACACGTTCTCCCTTGGCGGCGGTGGCGGTTTCGGTCCAAAATGGGCGTCGACTTCTGCCTGCACTATGGCATTGGTTTGCTCCTCGGTCCTGTCGTAAGCCCTCTCAGGAAGAGGAGTAGTGAGGTTTGGACCGTATTTATATCGCTTGCCTCTGCCTGTACTTCCTGTACTATGACCTCGACTCGTACCGCTACGCACCATAGCTGCGGGGTGTCTCTTCTGCGATTGCTGAGGCGGCGGAGATGGCTGACGGGGTGAGTTGGACGAGGAGGAGTGGCCTGAAGCTGTGCCGGACTTGCAGTGGCCTGAGGTTGTGCCGGGCTTGGAGGAGGAGTGGACGACTGACGCTGTGTCGGACTTGGAGGAGGAGTGGCCTGACACTTTGCCGGACTTGGAGAAGGAGGAGTGGCCTCACGCGTTGGTGGACTTGGAGGAGCGGGAGTCTGCTGACTCGGTGGCGGATTTCGACGAGGAGTCGGGTGACGCGGTGTCGGTGGACTTCGAAAGATGATGTAATCCTTTCTCCATAGGATGATACGATGTTTGGCATCTCCGAGTGTGTGCTCATCGTCACCTCCAGGAATGTCAAGCTCTAGCCCCGAATATTGGTCCACCACCTCGTCAACCACGACACGAGCATAGCCTGCTAGAATCGGGTTGCAATGGAAGGTTGCATCGGGGGAATTTGTATAAGCAACGCCATCCGCCACCTTCAAGGATATGTTCTTAATTTTGAAGTGTAGCTCGCAGTTAGTGTTCTCCACGATGTCATCCACGGGGTATCTATCCAGCATTGCATCAAACAGGGCGGAACCCACGCTGCTTCTTGGCATGGATGGGGCGGTGGTATCCAATGCTGGATCATCCGCTAGCTGCTGCAGCTGCTGAGACCCCCTTTGCTGGCTAAGTGAGTCGATCTGCTCCTGCTGCCGCTGGAATTGGATTGCCAAGTCTGCGTGCGCTGATTCTAGGCCTTGAAGGCGTTCATAGTCGAGCTTCCTCTGCTCCTCCTCCATCTTCCTCTTCTTCTCCTCCGCAATCTTCTTTCTCGCACGGGTTCTGTAGTCGGCGTTCCAGTCCGAAAACCCCTCATACCACGGAATAGCGCCCATGCCTCGTGTTCTTCCCGGGTGTTCAGGATTTCCCAGGGCACGCGTAAGCTCGTCGTTCTCTCTGTTGGGCTCAAAAAACCCGGATCAAGCCTCTTCTATTGCAACAAGTAGCTTATCTTCGGCTCCGTCCAGATATGCCTTCTTGGAAACTTTGCCTGTCTTCGGGTCCAACTCCCCCCATGCGCATAGAACCAAGTCCTGCACCTAGCGGGCCAGCTCAATGTTTCTGGAGTGACACTTGCATCCAGCAACTCTTTCTCAGACTTATCCCACTTAGGCATTCCCACCGCATAGCCACCTGGCCCCAGCTTATGGAACTTATCCTTTTTTGCAGCATTAGCCTTGTTTATTCTTGACCATTCCTTAGATAATTCTGAATCCTTGAATTTCACGAAATCGTCCCAATGAGCACTTTGATTCTCTAGTGTTCCCTCGAATACTGGAGTCTTCCTTCCTCCCTTGACGTACTTGTCCCATTCACGATTCTTGTGGTTCTTGAATGCAACCGCCATCTTTCTAAGAGCAGCGTCCTTGACTTTTTGTACATCTGCTTCTGTGAAATGATCTGGTAGGGTGAAATGTTCCATGAGAGTATCCCAAAGCAGACTTTTTTGTCTGTCGTCGACAAAAGTAAGATCTGGACGTGGCTTTGCTGGCTCTCTCCATTCTTGAAGGGAGATCGGGAGTTGGTCCTTCACAAGAACTCCGCACTGACGAACGAACTTGTCCGCAATCTTCTTAGGCGCTAATGGTTCGCCATTAGGTCTGATTGCCTCGATATTATACATTACGCCCTCCTTCAACTTTTTATTAGGGCCTCATTTCGTCCTGTTGCCTGAAGATTTGCTCGATCCGGATGGCTGAAAGAAGAAAGATCGATTCGTTAATATATCTTCAACTCATTTAAAACATGTGATGATCACCAGATGCCTGCTTATATAAATATATATACCTCTCCGGTGTTGTCATAATCGTAGTTCATGACTTCATCAATTCGGTCGTCGCGATCGAATATCATATCACCCTCTCCGGTGTTGTTTAGAAATTTGGAGCCGTCATAATCTTCTTCACTCTGATCATCATCTGGCCCACGTATTATATCGAACATGGTCTGTTCTCCCTCTCTGTCGATATTGTCCGTCATAGCTTTTATTTAACTATGCCAAAAGAAATATAAAACAATTTAGTATTCAAATTACATCGTCTCGAATAATAGATATAATCTCGAATACATCGTCTCGAATAATAGATATAATCTCAAATACATCGTCTCGAATAATAGATATAATCTCGAATACATCGTCTCGAATAACAGATATAATCTCGAATACATCGTCTCGAATAATAGATATAATCTCGAATACATCGTCTCGAATAATAGATATAATCTCGAATACATCGTCTCGAATAATATATAATCTTGAATACATCGTCTTGAATATTATATATCGAGTACATCACTGGCTAGGTAGCTAATAAAGATCGAATACTACAGAAGAATCTAGGACACTCACGGTTCATGCGGTGTGGGCGGTGGACACCCAAAGAGAAGGAACCCTCACAGGATCATAGCTGAAGTGAGATCCCTGAAGAAACTGCCAGGTATTGGAGAACCTGCTGCCCTCTAACGCAACCATGTAGCGATGGACGTGCTCGTCCTCCTCCCTGACACGGCGACTTACCACCTCCGGCGGGGCTGGCTCCCTCCGCATCGAAACTGGCCCACACGAACGTCACCAAATGAGATCAGGGTCGACGACGGGATCCGGGGCCGGGTTCCTCATCAAGCGGCGCGCCCCTCCAGGAAGCACCTCCCAGTGCCAGCCCGGCGGAGCCCAATCCCGGACACGGGTCAGTCGGACGTCGTCGCGGACGGGTCGACGGCGAGGATGCGGGCCGGGCATCGTCGAGAACAAATACTAGCTATATGCCCGCAAAAAGTAACATTTTTTTAATGATTGGATTTTGATAACTAAAATTTCTAACATTTCTATATAACTAACATTTCTATAACATTTCTAATATTTCTAGAACTAAAAAAAAGAAAAATTTCTAACTTTTTTATAACTATTTCTATAACTAAAAAACAGAAAAATTTCTAACAATTCTAACTTTTTTATAACTATTTCTATAACTAAAAAACAGAAAATTTTCTAACAATTCTAACATTTCTAACAATTCTAACATTTCTAACTATTTCTAAAAAACAGAAAAATTTCTAACAATTCTAACTTTTTTATAACTATTTCTATAACTAAAAAACAGAAAAATTTCTAACAATTCTAACATTTCTAACTATTCTAACAATTCTAACATTTCTAACTATTCTAACAATTCTAACATTTCTAACTATTTCTAAAAGACAGAATTTTTTTAACAATTTCTAAAAAATAGAAGAATTTCTAACTATTTGTATAACTAAAAAACAAAAAATGTATGTGTGTGTGTGTGCGCGCTCACCGGCGAGGCGAGAGGTGATAGGGGGCGGCGACGGGCGCGGCGATGACGGGGATGACGACGACGGGGACAGGGACGGGGCGGCGATGACGGGGACGGGGACGTACGGGCCGGGGCGGCGACGACGACGGGGACGTACGGGGCGGCGACGACGGGGACGGGGACGACGCGGGACGAGCCGGCGGTGACGACGAGGACGACGGGGACGGGGCGGCGACGAAGGATGGAGACGTACGGGGGCGGCGGGCGACGGTGCAGAGGAGAAGAAACAGATGAGAAACTGAAATTTTCGTAAGTGTTGTTTATATAGGAGGGGCCTTTAATTAGTACCGGTTGGAGCCACCAACCGGTACTAAAGGCCTGTTTTGGCCAGGCCAAGCGGCGGGAAGCGACCCCCTTTAGTACCGGGTGGTGGCTCCAACCGGTACTAAAGGCCCCCCCTTTAGTACCGGTTGGTGCCACGACCCGGTACTAAAGGGGGTGCGCTGGCGCAGGTGCGGTGCGCAAGTTTAGTCCCACCTCGCTAGTCGAGAGGCGACCGCACTGGTTTATAAACCCCCGTGCGGTAGCTCTCTCGAGCTCCTCTCCAAAGCAGGCCTACTGGGCCTATATGTTCTGTGCTGCCCTGTTGGCCTACTAGGCCTTTGCGGGCCTGCATCCTGGCCCAACAACAACAGGTTGGGTTTCTAGTCGTATACAGGCCGCTCTGGCCTAGTAGGCGGGCTTTTTCATATTTTTTTGCTTTATTTATTTTTGAGTTGTTTTTTGTGTATTTAGAGTTTCTTTGTGAATGCTTTTGCTTTAGGTACATAAAATTACAAACTTTCTGTTAGTGCCCGTAGTTTTCAAATTTGAATAGTTTAAATTTTGAATTATTTGAAATTAGTGTGAATCACTAGTTTGTGAATAACTTAACTCTAAAAATCAGCAAAGGCATGAAAGAATTTGTTTGCACATAAAATTTCTTCGCGTTTCAAATGCCAAAACACATAATTAACTACCATAACTATTACAGAGATTCCCTTCTGGGTGTGAAACACAGAAGAAAGTGATGATATTGAAGCCGATCGCATCCCAGATCTTTGGGTGTGAAACTTTTTCTTCGCGTGTGTCCCTTTGCGCCGTAACCATGGAAAATCTTCATCATTTAACGGGATGCTCGGGTCAATATTCACTGTAAATGGAGCAATTTCATCAAACTTTTCATAATCTTCTGACTTGTCTGTCTTGTCATCCACTCCCACGATGTTTCTCTTCCCAGAAAGAACTATGTGCCGCTTTGGCTCATCTTACGATGCATTCGCTTCCTTATCTTTTCTTTTTCTTGGCTTAGTAGACATGTCCTTCACATAGAAAACCTGTGCCACATCATTGGCTAGGACGAATGGTTCGTTTGCATACGCAAGATTGTTGAGATCCACTGTTGTCATTCCGTACTGCGGGTCTTCCGTTACCCCGCCTCGTGTCATATTGACCCATTTGCACCGAAACAAAGGGACCTCCAAACCATGTCGATAGTCAAGTTCCCATATGTCCTGTATATAACCATAATATGTTTCCTTTCCCGTCTTGGTTTCTGCATCAAAGCGGACACCACTGTTTTGGTTGGTGCTCTTCTTATCTTGGGCGATCGTGTAAAATGTATTACCATTTATCTCGTACCCTTTGAAAGTCATTATATTCGAAGATGGTAACTGGGACAACAAGTACAAGTCATCTTCAATAGAGGTGTCATGCATGGTACGTGTCTGCAACCAGCTGGCGAAACTCCTGGTTTGTTCACGTGTAATCCAGTCATCAGACCGCTCCGGGTGTTTGGAGTGTAGCAAATTCTTATGTTCATCCATATACGGAGCCACCAAGGCGGAATTCTGTAGAACTGTGTAGTGTGCTTCAGTGAGAGAATGTCCGTCCATACATATTATTTGTTCCCCTCCTAGCGTGCCTTTTCCATCCAGTCTGCCCTCATGCCGCGATTCAGGAACACCAATCGGCTTAAGGTCGGGAATAAAGTCAATACAAAACTCAATGACCTCCTCATTTTGACGGCCCTTGGAGATGCTTCCTTCTGGCCTAGCACGGTTATGGACATATTTCTTGAAGACTCCCATGAACCTCTCAAAGGGGAACATATTGTGTAGAAATACAGGACCCAAAACGTTAATCTCTTTGCATAGGTGAACTAGGACATGCATCATGATGTTGAAGAAGGATGGTGGGAACATCAACTCGAAACTGACAAGACATTGCACCAAATCATTCTCTAACGTTGGTATAATTTCTGGATTGATTACCTTTTGAGAGATTGTATTGAGAAATGCACATAGCTTCACAATGGCTAATCGAACGTTTTCCGGTAGAAGCCACCTCAATGCAACCGGAAGCAGTTGCGTCATAATCACGTGGCAGTCATGAGACTTTAGGTTCTGGAACTTTTTCTCTGCCATGTTTATTATTCCCTTTATATTCGACGAGAAGTCAGACGGTACCTTAATACTGAGCAGGCATTCAAAGAAGATTTCCTTCTCTTCTTTGGTAAGAGCGTAGCTTGCATGACCCTGATGTATGCCGTCTTTTCCGTGCATACGTTGCTGGTCCTCTCGTGCCTCAGGTGTATCTTTTGTCTTCCCATACACGCCCAAGAAGCCAAGCAGGGTCACACAAAGATTCTTCGTCACGTGCATCACGTCGATTGCAGAGCGGACCTCTAAGTCTTTCCAATAGGGCAGGTCCCAAAATATAGATTTCTTCTTCCACATGGGTGCGCGTCCGTCAGCGTCATTCGGAACAGGTTGTCCACCAGGACCCTTTCCAAAGACCACTTTCAAATCCTTGACCATATCATGTACATCAGCACCAGTACGGTGGCGAGGCTTCGTCCGGTGATCCGCCTCACCTTTGAAATGCTTGCCTTTCTTTCTTAGGGGTTGCCTGCTCGGAAGAAATCGACGATGTCCCAGGTACACATTCTTCTTACAATTAGCCAAATATATACTGTCGGTATCGTCCAAACAGTGCGTGCATGCGCGGTATCCCTTGTTTGTCTGTCCTGAAAGGTTACTGAGAGCAGGCCAATCATTGATGGTCACAAACAGCAACGCCTTTAGGTCAAATTCTTCCCCCATGTGCTCATCCCACGCACGTACACCTGTTCCATTCCACAGTTGTAAGAGTTCTTCAACTAATGGCCTTAGGTACACATCAATGTCGTTGCCGGGTTGCTTAGGGCCTTGGATGAGCACTGGCATCATAAGGAACTTCCGCTTCATGCACAACCAAGGAGGAAGGTTATACAAACATAGAGTCACAAGCCAGGTGCTATGGTTGCTGCTCTGCTCCCCAAAAGGATTAATGCCATCTGCGCTTAGACCAAAGCATACGCTCCTTGCGTCATGTGCAAACTCCTTCCCGTACTTTCTTTCAATTTTTCTCCACTGTGACCCGTCAGCGGGTACTCTCAACTTTCCGTCTTTCTTACGGTCTTCTCTGTGCCATCGCATCGCCTTGGCATGCTCTTTGTTTTGGAACAAACGTTTCAACCGTGGTATTATAGGAGCATACCACATCACCTTGGCAGGAATCTTCTTCCTGGGGCGCTCGCCCTCGACATCACCATGGTCATCGCGGCTGATCTTATAGCGGAATGCACCACATACCGGGCAAGCGTTCAAATCCTCGTACTCACCGCGGTAGAGGATGCAATCATTAGGGCATGCATGTATCTTCTGCACCTCTAACCCTAGAGGACAGACAGCCTTCTTTGCTTCGTACGTACTCTCGGGCAATTCGTTGTCCTTTGGAAGCATATCCTTTATCATTACCAGCAACTTTCCAAATCCTTTGTCAGATACACCATTCTCTGCCTTCCATTGCAGCAATTCCAGTGTGGTGCCCAGCTTTTTCTTGTCACCTACGCAATTCGGGTACAACAATTTTTGTAATCCTCTAACATGCGCTGCAACTTCTTCTTCTCCAAATCACTTGCGCAGTTTCTCTTTGCATCGGCAATGGCCCGACCTAGATCATCAACGGGCTCATCTGATGCCTCTTCTTCAGCTTCTTCCCGCATTGCCGGCTCAGCTTCTGCCCGCATTACCGGCTCAGCTTCTTCCCCCATTGTTGTATCATCATATTCAGGGAACCCATGGCCAGGATAGCTGTCGTCGTCCTCTTCTTCTTCATTGTCTTCCATCATAACCCCTCTTTCTCCGTGCTTGGTCCAAACATTATAGTGGGGCATAAAACCGGACTTAAACAGGTGGACGTGAATGGTTCTTGACGTAGAGTAATTGTGACCATTCTTACAGCGAGCACATGGACAAGGCATAAAACCATCCGCCCGCATGTTTGCCTCAGCGCAAGCAGAAAAGTATGCACGCCCTCAATGAACTGGGGAGAGCATCGGTCATCGTACATCCATTGCCGGCTCATCTTCATTACACAACACCGAATAGACCAAATTAATACAAGTTCATACATAAAGTTCATACAACACTTAAATGCAACAAACAAATAACTCTCTAGCTAAAGCATTTAAATGCAACAACAAATATGATCAAGATCGCAACTAAGGTAACAATGGATCCAACAGCATAATGATACCAAGCCTCACTATCGATGGCATATTTTCTAATCTTTCTAATCTTCAAGCGCATTTTCTCCATCTTGATCTTGTGATCATAGACGACATCGGCAACATGCAACTCCAATTCCATCTTTTCAATTTTCTTTCAAGTACTCATTTTCTCTTTCAACTAAATTTAACCTCTCGACAATAGGGTCGGTTCGAATTTCCGGTTCACATACCTCCTAGAAAAAATTGCATATAAATCAAATACTATATATATATATATATATATATATATATCCTCCCAAATTACTAAACTCACAAATTAATCACTATATAAAGCATTGCAAAAGCTAATCTAGCAATGAGAGATGAAAGGACAAAGTTGCTAACCTTTGTGATCATTTGAATGGATGGGGGCCTTCAAATCTTGACAAATTTTGGGCAAAATGTGTGATGAGCTCGAGAGGAAGAGGGGAAGAATAGAGAGGAGAGGGGAAAGGGGAAGAAGAGAGCGAGCTCGGGTGGACGAAGGGTTTATGTAGGACGACCTTTAGTATCGGTTCGTGCCAAGAACCGGTACTAAAGGGGCTGGAGGGGCCCCAGTCTGATGACAACATCCTGCCACCACTCTCATTAGTACCGGTTCGTGGCACGAACCGGTGCTAAAGGTTCGCCACGAACCGGTACTAATGAAAGCGGCCCGGCTAGCCGTTGGAACCGGCACTAATGTATATATTAGTGCCGGCTCAAATACAAACCGACACTAATGTGCTTCACGTTTGACCCTTTTTCTACTAGTGTGGTGTAATACCCCAGGGCGGCGCTAGGGTTCGAGAGGGGAATTGGGACGAGATCAGAGAAGGGAGTAGGTGAGGGAGAGAGCTCAGGGAGAGGGGATTGGATCTAATTCATATTCCTCCCCTCCTGTCCAGAGAGAGCAACATCCTTAAGTAGTTCTGGCCTCGGGCCACACTTACTCACGCACGCTTACATGGGCCGTGGCCCCAACAACTCTTGCTGCACCGTACCGTAGTGCACTTGCTGTACGCTTCAGGGTTCAGTTGCCTGACGAACCTGAACCTGAAGGCGTTACAGTCGCCCCGTCTTGAGCAGCAGCTTCTTCTTCTCCCTAGAGCCCCGCTTCAGGGAAACGCTTCCGGAGAACAGCGTAGTCTTCCCACGTAGTAGCATCAGCAGGCAGTGTAGACCATTGCACTCGTATCTGAACAAGAGCTGCATCCCCTTTCTTCACCATTCGTCCTTCCTGAATGGCGATCGGCTTCAGGGGCGTCGTCGTCAAGTCAGGTACCTTGGGTAGCTCAGAAAAGACCGGAGTGTAGCTGGGGACAAAAGGCTTGAGCTGGGAAATGTGAAACACCGGGTGGATGCGCCCGTCTGGTGGCAGCTCCAGGCGATAGGCTAGGTTGTCAATGCGTTCCAGGACGGTGAATGGTCCGAAGAACTTGTACGCCAGCTTCCGGCAGGGGCGGCTGGCGATGGAGGCTTGGACGTAAGGTTGGAGCTTGAGGAGGACCTGTTCCCCAACGGCGAAGGTACGATCGGAGCGATGCTTGTCCGCCTGCTTCTTGAAACGGTCCTGGGCGCGATTCAAATGGCCCCGCAGCATCTCCGTGTGCGCCGCCCAATCGAGTTCGCCGGTCGCCGCGTCGGTGAAGGCTGGCAGGCCCCCCAGATTGGGGTCACGCCCATATAGCGCCTTGAAAGGAGAGCAGCGAAGCGAGGAGTGATGTGTCGAATTGTACCAGAACTCCGCGGCTGGTAGCCACTTGCACCATTGCTTGGGGCGGTCGTGAATGGCGCACCGAGGAACATCTCGAGGCATTGGTTCACCCGCTCGCTCTGTCCATCTGTTTGGGGGTGATAAGCCGTGGAGTACAGAAGTTTGGTGCCGGCTGCTGCGAGAATTTCCCTCCACATAGCACTGGTGAAGATCTTGTCGCGGTCGGAGACGATCGTATGCGGGACGCCGTGCAGCTTGATGATGGAGTCCCAGAATGCTCGTGCCACTTGTGCTGCGTTGAAAGGATGGTGTAGGGGCACAAAATGAGCATACTTCGTCAGCCGGTCGACCACCACCATTATCGTGTCGCACCCTTCTGATGTTGGTAATCCTTCGACAAAGTCCATGGTCAAGTCCTGCCATGGCTCCACTGGAATTGGAAGTGGCTGGAGCTTGCCGGCTGGGTGGCGGAGCTCGTGCTTGGCCTGTTGACATGTGCAACACTGATGGACGTAGTCTTCGACAGCACGCTTGATGCCCGACCAGGCAAAGAGCTTGCGCACGCGCTGATAGGTGGCAGCAATGCCGAAGTGTCCCCCCACCGCGCTATCGTGGAGCGCCGCGATCAGCTTGGTCTGCAGCGCCGTGTTGGCACCGACCCAGAGGCGGTCGCCTTGCCTGATGATGCCCTGCCGTAGAGTGTGGCCTTGGTCGTCGGGGCTCTGGATCGCGAGCTGCGTCAGAAGCTCCTGTGCTGCTGCGTCCGTCTCGTATGAGTTGGCCACTTCTTGCAGCCATCGCGGGTGGCACACAGACAGCGCGTCGAGAGCATGCCGGTGACCCACGCGCGAGAGCGCATCGGCGGCGCCATTGTCAGCTCCTTTCTTGTACCGGAAGGAGAATTGGAGGCCGACGAGCTTGCACATGGCCTTGCGCTGCAGCTCAGTGTCGAGTTGTTGTTCCCCCAATGCACACAAGCTCTTGTGGTCAGTGACAATCTCGAACGGCCCTCGCTGCAGGTACGGTCGCCACTTATCCACGGCCATCATCACGGCAAGGAACTCCTTCTCGTACGTGGAAAGTTTCTGATTCTTGACGCCCAGTGCCTTGCTCATGTACGCCACCGGGTGACCGCCTTGCACCAGGACGGCGCCGACTCCCGTGTCGCACGCATCCGTCTCAATGGCGAACGGCTTGGTGAAGTCCGGCAGGGCAAGCACCGGTGTACTGGTCATGGCCTGCTTGAGCAGCTCGAATGCCGTCTGAGTGCGCTCGTCCCAGTGGAACCCTTTCTTGGTGAGGAGCTGAGTAAGCGGCTTGGCGAGCACCCCGTAGTTGGCGACGAACTTCCGGTAGTAGCCGGTGAGCCCCAGAAACCCACGCAGCTCAGTGGCGTCGCTGGGCACGGGCCACGCTTACATCGCGCTGGTCTTGCTCGCATCCGTGGCGACGCCCTCCTTGGAAATGATGTGTCCAAGGTACTCGATGCTGGGCTGTGCGAATGTGCACTTGGACTCCTTGGCAAAAAGCTCATGCTTACGCAGGGTGTCGAGCACCAGCCGCAGGTGTTCTTCGTGCTCCTGCAAGTCAATATTGAAGACAAGGATATCATCCAGGAAGATGATGACAAACTTACGACTATAATGCGCAAAGATGGAGTTCATAAGGCATTGGAATGTAGCTGGTGCGTTGCACAAGCCGAACGGCATCACTCTGAACTAGAAATGGCCGTGGTGGGTCTTGAAAGCCGTCTTCTCTTCATCCTCAGGGCGCATGTGAATTTGGTGATAGCCCGCGCGCAAGTCGATCTTGGAAAAGTAGGCGGCACCAGCTAGCTCGTCGAGCAGTTCGTCCACGACGGGGAGGGGGAACTTGTTCTTCACTGTAACTTGATTGAGGCGTCGGAAATCGATACAAAACCACCAGCTGCCGTCCTTCTTCTTCACCAATAGGACAGGAGCAGCATAGGGACTCATGCTGTGCACGATCACACCAGAGTCGAGCATGTCCCGAACCTGCTTCTCGATTTCGTCCTTTTGAGCTGGGGAGTAACGGTACGGGCGGGTGTTGATTGATGCGGCACCTGGCTCCAGATTGATCCCGTGGTCATACTGGCGATGCGGCGGCAAAGCCTTGGGTTCGGCGAACACATCTGCATATTCCTGCAGCACTTTCTGAATCTTGGGTGGTATAGGGGCTGGTGGTGCCTTGATAGATGATTCCACAGTCACCAATGCTGCGGTCCAAATGTCATTGGCAACCTCCATGCGATGCAACTCATATGCATCGAGCTCGGAGATTGGTGGCAGGTCCGTGGTTTGAACCCCTTGTAGCTGAACCTGCTTTCCCTCTGCCTCAAATGCGATCGTCTTCTTCAACCAGTGACAGTTCATCGGACTGTGTGCACCCAACCAATCCATGCCCAGCACGCCATCATAAGCGCTGAGTTGTAGTACTCGAAGATCTGTGTGGAAGGTATGCCCCGGAACGTGCCAGGCGAGCTTGCGGACGATGCGGTCGCAGTGCAGGCGCTGGCCGTTTGCAACCCGTACAGAGACCGGGGGAAGAGCTTCAGTTTCTGCACCCAGGCGGTTGACAAACACTTCACTGACGAAGCTGTGTGTGCTTCCCGAGTCGACCAGAAGCAGCATGACTTGGTCACCAACCTGTGCGCGGAGGCGAATGGTGGAAGGGGCGTCATCGCCTGTCACGGCATGTTGAGACAGAGAACAGCACTCTGCATCTTGGGCGGCTGGCGGCTCCAGCAGTTGGAGAGCATGGACTGTGTCGTCGGACAGAATCTCACCAAAATCGCCCACCTCGATCATCATCACGACTCCGGTTCGCTTGCACTGGTGTTCCCGCGAGTACTTGTCGCCACAGCGAAAACAGAGGCCATTGGCGCGTCTGAAGCCGCGCAGCTGGCGCTCACGGCCGAAATCGTCGCCTCCTTGACGAGGTGGTACTACCCCGCGAGCCTGAACGGGGGCTGGCACGGCTGGTGGTGGACGTCCCACCGGTGCTGGGCGGTGGCGTGGGACGCGTTGCTTCTCCAGTTCTTCCTCCTGTATGCGTGCAAATACCGCTGCCCGAGTGATACTTGTTGGCGACTGCAAACGAACACCAAGGCGGAGCTCGTCTTTCAGACCCAACAGAAACTGAGACACAAAAAACTTTTGGCTGAGCGATGGTCGAGGGACAGCAAATGGCACATGCAAGTCTCGAATTGTTGTCTGTACTCCTGGACACTGCTGGTTTGCTTCAGTTGGATCAAACGGTGCATCTGAACCTCGAATTCCTCTGGCCCGAATTCTGCCTCGACTGCTGTTCTGAAAGTTTGCCATGTTAATCCTGGGTGCGTCTGCCGGTAAGATTGCAGCCACATAGCTGCCAGTCCTTCCATGTACAAGGACGCGGTAGTGACCCAGCTGTGTTGTGGCACCCTGTACAGCTCAAAATAAGAAACACAACGCTCCAACCAGATGCGTGGGGCATCCCCTTCGAACTTTGGGAAGTTATGCTTGGGTGGTTTGATGTAGTGTTCGCCGGTGCGGCCAGGCTCTGGCGGTATCGGTGCTCTGACGGGCAACAACGGGGGTCCATGATTGACCAGCCGCGCGAATGGAAGTTGTGCTGCGCCTTCAGTATAAAGGGGCGGATGAGGTGGAGGCTGGGGCGGGTGGTGGTTCGTGACGGGTGGTGTAGAGGGCGCATGGATGGATGATCCCGCATCTGTAGTGAGGCCTGATGGTGATGTGGCTCCCGCGGCGACGGCGGTGGCTGGATCCACGGTGGGCGCCGCCTTGCGCGCCTCATCGACATCAGCTTGGGTCAAGTCGATTTGCTTGCCCAGGTGCTTCAATTCGGTGGACACCGCCTCGTTGAAGGAGGTCTGGGCCTGGAATCGCTCGTCGGCAGTTTTCTGACTTGCGTCGAGGCGGCGGATGACCGACTCGAGCAGTTGCTGCAGCTTGTCGGTGGTTTCTCCCATGGCGTCGAGGAGGTAGCGGGTCTGCGCCGAGGGCTTCGACGATGGCGCCGTGATCTCACTCCAAATCGGACCTAACCCCGTGCAGGATTTCGTGCAATTCGCCGGAGCAATTCGCACCTACACGGTGGATGTTACAGGTCGATCGAGAGGATACGAGATCTGCAGCCGCGTGGAAGGGGTGGGGAAAATTTCTGCTCTGATTACCAGCTGTAATACCCCAGGGCGGCGCTAGGGTTCGAGAGGGGAATTGGGACGAGATCAGAGAAGGGAGTAGGTGAGGGAGAGAGCTCAGGGAGAGGGGATTGGATCTAATTCATATTCCTCCCCTCCTGTCCAGAGAGAGCAACATCCTTAAGTAGTTCTGGCCTCGGGCCACACTTACTCACGCACGCTTACATGGGCCGTGGCCCCAACAACTCTTGCTGCACCGTACCGTAGTGCACTTGCTGTACGCTTCAGGGTTCAGTTGCCTGACGAACCTGAACCTGAAGGCGTTACATGTGGCCTTCTTTAGACTGCAAATTATCACCTCACAATCCGGAATATCAACATATAGACATGTTATTTTTTCCTGAAAAAGCAAATGGTGATCAATACTGTTCACCCGACAGAAGCAACAAGAGAGCATACAAGGTTACACTAACCACTTTCATTTCAATTATCTTTTTATGTGCAGCACTTCCCACAACTAATTTCTTCTCAGAACCACACAGCTTAATGAGCCTCTTGGTCAGGCGATCGTCAATAGCCTCACTATCAAGGTCAATGGGGGTGGGCACCCTCTCATATGCCATGAATTCTACCAGACTCTATGAAATAAGCACAAAAGGGATTTAAAAAGCTTGTCAAATATAATTCAAGTGTCTAAACCATGAAAGGAGGAAGAGTAATTTAGTAGCTATGAATTAGTCATAAAGTGTAGTGTTGCTTAAGTCTTTATTTTATTCATCACTAGCTAGAAAGATGTAACTAGTTTGTAGAAATTTGTGCATAGCAATACCCACTTAGGCTTCAACCGGTGCTAATTGATTTTTTTAAGGATCTATCAGCAGATGTCTGGCCATTGAAGACAGTGCACCATGGCACCAAACGGAACATGGGATTTTGAAACAGTTGATCTTTTAAGGATTTTGAATCAGACTCCAAACCCACCAGCTTGATTCGATTTTGAATCAGTTGAGTAACAAATAACACCTACCGAGTGATATGGGTTAATATATGTTGCAACAAAATTTGAGAGTAAGACTGGTGAAACATTGCAGTGAGTTCTGTAAAGCGCTACTCTGTTCGAGTTGGCAACAACCAACAAGAAGCATAAGGACATATGAAGAAAATAGTAAGAAAGAAAACGGGAGCATTACTGACAAGTGGTGGCAAGCATGTCCAGAAGTCCTGTACAAAAAAAAAGGAGAAATCAACCACACGATCTTGAATTCTTCATAGATCACAGAGATAAAAAAAAAACCAAGGAGCATCAACAACGAATGAAAAAGTACCTTCGCTAGACCGTTGAGGTAGCTCTCATCAAAAGAGAAAATTGCAATGCCAGAGGGTGCTTCCTGTAGCAGCATAGCCGATGCATCATCTGGGAAACCAAGCAAATTACGGATGTGATCCTTCAGATGGCAAATTATCATCTCATAGTCCGGAACATCAACATACATACAGGTTATTCCCTGAAAGAAAATGGTGATCAAATACTGTACACCTGGAAAGAAGCAACAAGGAAGCTCACAAAGTTACACTAACCAGATTCGATTCAATTATTCTTTTATATTCAGCACTTCCCACAACTAATGTCTTCTCAGAACCACACAGCTCAATGAGACTGTCAGCCAGTAGACTGTCAACAGACTTATTAGCAAGGTCAATGGGGCTGGGCACCATCTTAGACTTTATGAATACTTCCAAACTCTGAGAAATAAGAACAGAAGGGATTTAAAATAACAAAATATAATGCAAGAGTCTAAATCATGAAAGGCCCCTAAAAAAATTCATGAAAGGGGGCAGAGTAATTTAGTAGCCCTGCAACAATCATGAAGTATAGGTTTCAACCAGCACTTTTAACGATCTACTAGCAGATGCCTGGCCAGTACTGAAGACAGTACACCATGGCACCAAAACAGAATATGGTAATGGGGAAAGACCAAGGAAAAAAATAGTGTGCTCTAGAAAATAGTGCCGCCCCTGAAAATATGCTATTAGCGGGACATTTTACACTGATTAATTTAGTGAGACAACTGTCTACACGCTATAGCACACTATTTCTTTCAGTGGGAAAGACTCCAGCCCGGAAACGATATGGTCGATGAGCTTGATTCGATTTTGAATCAGTTCAATAACAAATAACCACTACAAGTAATGAGTTGCTGTTTAACAAATTTTTGACAATAAAGGCAGGTGAAAATTGGAGTGAATTTTGTAAGGCATTACTCTGTTGGAATTGGCAACAGGAAGCGTAAGGAAATATGAAAAGGATAATAAAAAGGAAAATGAGAGCTTTACTAACAAGGGACGGCAAGGATTTCCAGAAGAACTGTAGAAAAAAACAGAGAGAAGTCGATTAGATGATCGTGAGTCCTTCATAGATCACTGAAACAAAAAAAAAGAGCACCAGAACAAGTACCTTCGTGATGCCGTTGATGTAGCTCACATCGAAAGAGAAAACTGCAATGCCAGAGGGTGCTTCGTATAGCAGCATAGCCGTCACACCTGCGCTAGAGGGCGTCTCCAAGGGCGAACTCCGTCGCCGGCGTCGAGCCATGGTGCGAGAGAGAGGAGGGAGCGACTTGGTGAAGTTTAGTCAACCGGACTGTTCGGGGCACCATATCAGATTCTCTTTTATTTCTCTTTTGAGTTGGCACCGTCTCCGTATCGGTGAAAAAATTTATATAAGACCAGGTCTCACGGTTAGCAGGTGAAACCCGTTATGATGGATGACACGTGGTATTCACAAATCACAAAGCATCCAATCTCTATCCCCCTTGATTTTAAGTGAGGGGTGGGGGATACTTTAAGATTTGTGAATGCCACGTGTCATCTATCAGGATGGGTCATGGGTCTCTCGTGAGACCCCCGTATCAGATATCGATGGCATGAGCGAGGCCGTCCATGTAGCGTGCCATTATTAGCAGTGGCCAACGATTTCCATATATAGTTTTTTAGTTGGATTTCCATATATAGTTCTTTAGTTGGATTTCCATATATAGTTGGAGGCAATTTCTTTCAAAAGAAGGCATTTTTTTCGGAAAACCGTCATCGTTTGATCTCAATCAAACGGCTGTGAGGGCTTTCGCTGGGAGTTTCTTCCTAATAAACTTTTGCCAGTTAGCATTACCGAAAAGAAAAAAGAGAAAACTCAGAAGCAGATGCGATTGCATCGAGGCACAGGAAAAATACAAAGGAGATGAAATTGTGTGGGTTTGTCACACGTGTATCATATCATGGAGGACTGCAAGGTCGCGCATGCCAACCCATAGGCGAACATGGTAGTTTTAATTTATAATGGGTATTGATGGGCTCCTTGTTCGTTTGTAGATACGAATAGTAGTACAAGTCTAATATTTATAACTGACTGAGATAAAATTATGATTTTCTAACTAGTCTAATTTGGTTAGATATATCTATGAAAGATCCATTCACTATTTGCTATTGATCCAATATATATACCTAAGAGATTCACCTCACTACCATATTTCTCTTAACATGTAAGCTATCTTTTTAGAGAAAAGGCTCGAAACGAATTTGAGCAAGGCTCGACTCTTCTCAGACTTTGAATTAACAAAGCCATCAACCGACAAGAATTACAACGAAACGCACGGACACTGTTACAACCAAGGAAAGAAAAGAAAATAGGGATGCACCCCTAGAATAGCTGATACAAAGCTTTTCTTTCTACGGACATGCAAGTAACTGAAGGAAAGCTAAAATGCCACAGACATGCAAGCTAACCACATCCTGCACATCAGTTTTTCTTTCTTTTTCTCTAATAATAATCGTGTGTGTGACTCAATTTAGTTTTAGACTTTTAGTACGTAGCCTTATACCTGGTCAGCGAAGCGAACCGTCGGTTTGCTCTTTGGCCTTCTGTAGCCGATTTCTTCGTGTCTCTTAAACATCGACCTACAATCATGGCGCCAAGCCGGTCCCGTATATCCCCGCACACCACGCGAGGTAAGGTAGCCCCAGCAGGTTTGGTGCAGAACCACCGCTGCCTCCTGCTGCTGCCACCGGCGGACAGCGACGGGGATTCTCTGTAGCCGGCCGTCGTCGGGTGTGCAGCCCCCCGTCCCTCCGTATGAAGGCGTGACGGCTAGAAGACTAGATCACGCCGCTGCGGTATCCCCACTGGCCGCGCAAGGTAGGGCAGCCCCAGCCAGGTCTGGCGCCGGACCGTCGCCTCCTGCCGCTGCCACCAATCAACACGAACTGAGCTTCTCTCTGGGCGGCCGTCATCGGGTGTGCAACCCCCTCCCTTCACATCCACGTACGAGGACTCCCCATGCCCATCGGCAGCACCCTGGTGGTGCTACACTAGCCGAGTTCTTCACAGGGAGGATGAGCTCATCTGCTCAAGGATCTCCTATGTATGCACTGTCACCATAAGGTATTGCAAACAACGATGCCCAATGTCCTGCTCTAGACTGTGCTACTCACTCTTTCTATTGTCACGGTGATTTCCTATTTTACCTACGGCTACGGATTGTGCTTAATCTACCTGTTAATTTGATTTCACTCATATGCTAGATTGGAGTGGGTACGTTACTAGGTGTGCATGTCCTTTTGCATTAGTGCTTTCCTGCCATTGATTTTTCTTGTCGTGCATCCTCAGTGGGTCTATTCAATTTTATTCTTGATTCTTGCTTATTCTTTTGCTGCACTTAAATCCTTCTTTTAGTTTTACACTGATCTTCGTCGTTTGATAATCTAAAAGGAGAATTCTCGCAGGCAGGAAAAATGTATTTCTCGTCATGGTTGGGGATAATTACAATTATGATCGGATGATGGCTAACTATTTCCACTTGCTTGCATAGAATCTTTTCATAACTATTGGTCTTGAGGGTCAGTCAAAAATTGATTTATATGCATTATTATCTCAACCAACGTGTTTAGCATATTGCACATATTTCCTTCAATTTTCAGAAAGGCAAGTAAGCAAGTTTTCGTCGTGTTGTGTTCAAACTTTCTAATATATATTGGGACAATCTTATCTTTCTAATATTTTTTGGGACAATCTTATCAATAACTGGTGCTAATCTCAGGTAGCTTTTAATAGGAGAATCTGAATTTAGGATAAACATATTAGGAATTCAGGCGCAAAAAATACATATGGTGAATGGCCATTACAATTGTTTACTACTATTTGTCATTTTTTTACATTGGTCTGCTCCATGCACATGTCTTCAATATGTATTTTGGACCAAATGTCCCGAAATTATCTAGTATTAAAATGTACGCCAATCCAATGGCTAGATGTTCCGCTTTTTTTGTGTGAATTTATAGCAAATCTCTCTATTCATCCTCCACCTCCTTCTGGGAGTCGGCAGGCTTGGTCTTGTCCTGTGCTAGCTCCTTGGACAATTGCTGGATCTTTTGCCGAGAAGCCTGCATAAAACAACTTGATTAGGATTGAACAAAATAATCGACCCTTAGTTCGGCCACTTGTGCGCGACCAAAGGGTCGAGGGCTACTGGCTTCGTGCTTTTATACAATGCCGCGTGAAATAAAGAAGTGAACTTAGACAGACCCTCTGGTCAAGCATAGCTGCCCAACCAGTGGCTCGGAAATACCTAGAGTGGCATTTCGTCGGCACCCTCGACGGGCAAGTAACAACACTCATGTTTCCCAATGACTAAAATATTTTTTTCTCCCAGACTATTAAATTCGCAGCCACAAATATTTTCATACAAGTTTTAGAGTAGTTGGGCTTTTTTAGAACCGTTCGTTGATGTCGATCTAATGGCAGACAAATACGAAGTACTGGGTAGTACTCCGATGAAAGTACGCGAAAGTACTAAAACGAGTGGGGCCGGTACTCGTGACAAGGTGGGGACGCGTTTTAATCTAGGGGCAGTTTAGTCCTAGGAAAATTTGCACGCGCCGCCCCTCTCGTCGAATGAATAACCGTCCCCATGGTGCTACACATTCCATAATTACTCATCGGCGGCCATCTCCTCCCTTTCCTCCATGTCCACCGCAGTCATCTCCTCCTTCTTGCCGCTGCAACTTCACTCCACTCAGGCAACCCCCCCACCCACCCCCATCCCCTCTTCCACGGCAGATCGAGCTGATGGCCGGCGACGAGAACACCGACTTCGTGCAGATCGCCGGCGGCAACCAGGTCAAGTTGGCCAGGTTGAGGGAGATCCATTCTTGGTTTGACAACACAAGGCAGATGAGCTGGACGGCAATGGCCACTCTCAAGAATTTGACGAAGAAGGAGAGGGCAAAGCTTTTCCCCCAGCCCGCGCAACCGATTCAGAAGATCGAGATCCTCCTCTGGGCGATGGAGCAGGCCAATTCGTCCAGCGAGTGGACCAGACGGAGGTGGTGGGCGTTCAGATCCAGGGTAGAGCATCCACTTGATCAGAAACCCATCGTGCACGAGGTGCCGTTGCAGATTGTGCAGCCTCCAACCGAGTCACCGGAGACTTTGAAGCGCAAGATGAGGAGGACAATGGTCGCGACCTCGCTTCCCCGCCGTTCTCCACGCTTCCCTCGCCGCTCTCCTCGTCTGAACGGCGGCGGTAGCTATGTTTAGAGTAAGCTTTCCCACTCATCATCTTTCTACTGCTCGTGCTTACATCGTGGTGATACTGATCATAATAGTTCAGAGAGGGAAGGCTAGATGGCATTTTAATCTCAATGAATTGCATGAACATTTGAGTACATGGATTTGGAGGATGGATTATGATGTATGTGAACCCTAGGAAAAATTAGTAATGTTGTAGTGGTAGACACTGAAATATTTCGGTACACACCGGTAGGCACCGAAATATTTTGTTACTGCCCTAGGCAAAATTTGTAATGTTGTAGTGGTGGACACTGAAATATTTCGGTACACACCGGTAGGCATTGAAATATTTCGGTACTGCCCTAGGCAAAATTTGTAATGTTGTAGTGGTGGTAGACACTGAAATATTTCGGTACACACCGGTAGGCACTGAAATATTTCGTTACTACAATTTCAGTACACACCGATGCACACTGAATTATTTCACTACTGCAGTTTCAGTACACACCGGTACACACTGAAATATTTCAGTACTGCAAATTCTATACAAAGTTGGCATTTTGTCATTTATGTGTGAATTAATCCATGCATCATATGGCCTAACTTTGTACATGAGTTTGGGTCAATTTCATGTCTAATTATTGTTAAAATTATTGTCATGCCATGAAACACAAGACAAGTCACTGACCCAAGCTTGCAAAGATGCCATATCAATGTTGCTGATATGAAATATGCATGTTTTCACCTAGTCTTGTGTCTGAATTAAAACTGAGCATTTTTTCTTGATGGTATCCATGGATCTAGAACTCCTATGAATTTGCTCATGTTGGATGTTTTGTTCTCCATCATTTGTACTAGCATTCCGTGCGATTAGATGCCATGACAAGACCCCTGGCATATTTATTTTCTTGCCTCCAACATCACATGTGTGTTTTGCAGGAAAAAACCTGGAGTTCACCAGGCTGGCTGAAGTTGTGAGGCTGGGAGGCTGATGGTGCTGCTACTGGCTGATCCTTCTTCTTTCAGTTTTTGTTCGTCATTTCTCAAGCCATTGGACCAGTTCTACTTCCCTATGTGCTGTTAATGTATTAAGTAGTTCCTTCGAATTTGTAGTATTAGTTAGTTTGAATTTGGAAGTACCTTAATTTGTAGGAACGAAATGTTGCTATGTATGACCAAGGGTTTCATACCTTAATCTTTGGATAATTAATTATGTGAATTGTTGGATGTGGCGCATAACGAAACGCCTCTACCATTGATACTAGTTCAACACGTCGGTCCAATTAGAGACCTGCCACTACCATATAGAACAATTAGCATTTCATACTACAACATGGCACGTACAAAACATCACACAGTGGAAGCACATCCCTAAGCACCTTGCATTGTACAAGGTCTTAGAGACAAGCCTCTACCATATATAACAGTTACCATGTCACACTACAGCCTATAAAACATCACACAGTGGAATAATCATAGCTAGTAGAGCATTAGGTACCAGTTAATAATAGTTGCAATCCACCACAAGCAATAGTACCTAGATATGAGTAGATATAGGTACGGTAATACACGACAAGTACTCGCAAACAAGAGCTAACATAACAAGTTCATTTCAGATTGATACATGGCCCACCGCAGTTCTAAATGAGGTGGATGGTGATCATCATCCTCAAGTCATGGCGACGGGTGTTCGCAACAGTGAGTAGGATGGCCTGTCCTACCCGAAGATTCTTGGCACGAAGGAACTTCTTCCATCCTGCCCTGCTCAAGATAGTGTGACCGTTCGTGTCCACTGCATAGGCACAGCTGGTGATGGAGCCCGTTCTGGTAAGGCGTAGTCCAGCAGCCATGCCTTCTTCGTCCGAGTCGATGCCACAGCTATCAAGTAACCTCTTAGGTAATTTCTGAAAACGGTTGACATGATCATATACATTAGTGGAAATAGCAAAACAGTTGACATGATATATGATCATGTCACGTGCAATTATCAACAAAGCATACACTTGAAGACACATATATCATTGGATTCAACACTGAGCATATATATCATCACATCAGTACACTATACGCCAAGCATCAAATTACTACAGTAATTAGGCATATCATTAGATTACTGCATACACTAAGCATATCATCGCATATTACTACACTACATGCATGTCATAAAATTCTTCACTAAATGAATTCTAAACTAGGCCTCTCATCACAGTACTGCAACATGCATATCATATGAACTACTACACTAACTAAGCATGTATATCATGTAATTACCACACTAAGTAACATACCATGATATGCCGTTTAACATTCGTCCTTGTGAGGCGGGTCACGAATGGCTTCCCTAGGTAGTCTTCACGTAGCGGAAGCATGTCCCAGAGGTTGCCGATTTCCTCGTCGCCCAGTCTGAGTCCTTGGGCATACAGGTATTCAACAAGTGGGTTCTCATCATCATCAGAATCGTCATCATCTGACTCAGCACCATCTTCCTCCTCATGAACTTCATCCTCACTATCCGGAATCAAATTTAGATAGATAACAGAAATCCTGGGCCTATCTTTTCTGAAGGAGAAGCTGATCAATTCACACCCACTAAGACGGTTGCGGGCAATGAAACGATCCCAATCATCTCCTCCTATCTGGGTTATCTTTCGCCCCTTCTCGACCTGCATAGTGTATGGGCCCCCAAGAGCATCGAAGGTCACGGTGTCTGCGACGAGCTCATTGAATGCCAATCTCACATTGCATGGTACGATCTATGTAAGATAAAAACAAATAACAGACACAATACATTAGTGGAAATAGCAAAAAAACAAAAAGAATGTACTGTCAAAAGGTTCATATAAATTGTTACCGCTGCAAAAACAAAAGAAGGCTGGAAGTAGATGCCGAACAGCGTGGCAGTAGAAAGGCTGGTCCGGCACCGTGAGTTGCAGCGTCCACATTGTGCTTCCTCCATTCTACACAGAACGTGTTGAACTCTAAGTTGAATTGTACATAGTACAATACAAAGATCATACATATAATAAATCATAGTGATAACCTATACTGGCAATGGCCAATCAATCTATTTTCTATCATCTACGTAATAAAGCAATGTCAATGACAATTCATCTAAACCTGGGAATAGTTCGGCATCCAAACTAAAACCAGTCCAATCAACAGCACACATCAAAACCAAACCAATCCAGATATTTTCAGTTAGAATCTAGACCAAACCGAACTATACATGCTCGTCATCCAACCCAGTCCAAACCGTTTTCAACTTTTGGATTGAATCCAAAGGTTCAAACCGTGGACAAAGCCATACGCGAGGGCACGTCATGAATCTAGATCAGACATGGCATCAAAGCTCGAGAGAGGCGACGAGCTCCGGCCAGCAACAGCGGCTCTTGGATTTGAAGCAGTAGTAGGTGGTAGTGGTGGCTCAAACTAATTGATTGATTTGGTCTCAAACCATAGAAACCAAATCAAGATCCAATCCAAAAACTAAGTTTTAGTCCAAACCAATCGGCTCAAATCCACCTCCGTAGGGAGACGCGGTTGGGGAAGGGAAGGAGAGGGGAGATCTCACGTACTTGCCGGAATTGGCGGCGGCCGCGCACCGGCAGCGAAGAGAGGGGTCGTCGAGAGATGGCGGCGACGGCGGCGGCGCTGGTCGAGAAGGGGAGAAAGAAAAATGTGGAGTGGTCGAGACGGGGAGAAAGAAAAATGTGGTACATGTGGTGGCTCGGTTGTGTGGATGACAAGGGGACCCACTTGTGAGACCGATAGCAATTGATGGAAAACCGCAGGAGGTGCAGGACCGCGTGCACGACCGCCACGTCCCCACGTGGAATGGGGACGACCGGGTGGGTGTGTCAAGTCAAATCGGCACCCGCGGCTTCTCGGTAACTCCAAGAGGCAGGAGCAGTGCATTTCTTCCCCAAATCGGGTAGAAAACCCTCGTCCTCTCCCCACCCTCTCTTCCTTCGTCACCACCTCACCACCCTCTCCTCCTTCCTCACCACCCTCCTCCCTTCCTACGCCTCCCTCCTCCTGTCTTCGACCGACGATGAAGCGCGGGCGCGAAGATGCGGCGGACGAGCCGGAGGCAACCATCGGAGCAGAGCAGTCTGCTGCCGTGGGTGGAGCGGCTGAGTCCGCCGTAGCGGCGGAAGCTGGCGGTGCAGCGACCGTTGTGCCTGCTCCCGCTGCCATCGCAGCTGTCGAGGCACCCGTCGGCGAGCACAAGGTCGGGGAAGATCTGGAGGAGGAGGAGATGAGAAGGCGTAAGCGGAAGGTGCATGACGAAATCGAAGAGCTCTTCAAGGAGAACGCCATAAAGGAGTTCGACCTAGATAGCAGGAAGGGCAGCGACTTCGACGAGGATGCCATCGACGAGCTATCTGAGGTAGTACTCTATTTTTTGCTCTGTTTTTTTCATGACATTGGGGTTTTTCTTGTTAACTACATGAGCATCAATTTCACTTGGGCGTGCTAGTTGTACGTATGTAGGATTGTAGGGATCTAGCATAGATCTTCATGTTGGATGTGGTTTTTTAAATCTGATTCACATTCTGATTCCAGCAGATACTCTGGTTTTTTTCATGGCATTGGGGTTTGTCTTGTTAACTAGATGAGCATAAGTTTCACAAGGGATACATTAATGAAAGAAGTGGGGTAATGAACCCAACTACAAGAAAATGTTCATGGCAGGGATACATTAATGAAAAAAGTGGGTTAAACAATGGATATATGGCAGGATTCTCCATTGGCTTCCCCAGGACAGTGACAAAATGCTGCAGTTCCTGATTCATTTTAGTTTATGTAGATGAATTAATTTGCACACATGTTCATAGATGATTAGTTTGCACACATGTTCATAGATGATCCATTTGCAAATTCTATACAGCTTTCCATTTTGCAAAGGAAGTGATCGCTCCCTTAATAATTATGGGCTGACAATACATATCCACTGGATACCAAAAAATTAAAACATTTCATCTAGCCAATTTTCCACAGTATGTTATCTAGATGATCACAGCCACATCTCTCATCAATATGAGCAGTGAGACACCCAATAGCTCCTTTACCAATTTCCTTCTGAAACTTATCAGGGTCTAACAATGTTGGAGAAGCAGTATTGCCGCTGTCAGAAAGAATAATGGTTTCTTCATTCCAGTAGATAGAACAAACCCCCCTTGTGTGAAATATGGAGGAGTACAATGAAGCTATTTTTCTGATTCCAATAAGAATTACACCTGTAACAAGTATCAAATATCATTAAACCAAGCCACTTCATGAAGTCTTTCATGTTTTAATTATGTACTACTTGTGCACTAATCTATAAATGCAACTATTCCACCGTCCATATTTATGCATGTCAATTTCTTTGGCTCAATTATGTATGTGCACATACGCCTTATTTCTAGCAAATAGGTAGTTGCCATGTTACACGTGTGTAATTTCAAAAAATTGTAATTAAAGTCAATGTACCGTAATAGATTAGCTGAGTTGTTATATGTGTACTAATTCACTAATTGACAGGAGGATGACGACGACGTGGACTACGGCATGGACAGCAGGCACAGCAAGAGCCGGTACACCCTGAGGCATCTGATTGCTGGGAAGATCAAGTACCGTTTCTTTGGCAAGATTGGGTGCCCTTTCTGTTGCAAGGTGATCGGTGGCGGCATAGATGGCATGATCCAGCATGCCTTCAGCACTGGCAATGGACATGGTAAGAATCATAGTGCCGGTACTCTGGCTAAACATGCTGCCTACGCACGCTTCCTCGAGATTGTCAAAGTCAATGAGCCCTACAACATGCATTGAAGAAGGGAGAGAAGTGATGTGCTGCTAGAGTGCTGCTGCTGCCCCAGGACCGCCGTGTCCTGTTATGTTATGTATGTTTGTTTGTTGTTGGAGTCTAAAACTGATGTCCTATGGTGTGTCTGAACCTATGCTGAGCGGTGGTTGATCTGCCGTTTATGTTAAGAGTTTGCTGCTACTCTGGTTTAGTATTCCTAGTTGTTAATACTATTTTGGTGATGCATGTTTAAGCCTTGTACAATGCTAGATGCTTAGGGTGGTGCTTAGAAAAATAAACAGGGTTTTTCTGAAGCACCGGTGCCTATTTCTACAGGAGAGACGCCTAGTTATGCGTCTACCCTGTACAAACAAGCACCTGTGCTTAAGAAAAGCCTGGTTTATTTCTATAAGCAACTCCCCTAAGCACCTTGCATTGTACAAGGCCTTAGCAACTCAAGTATCATACGGTGGTCTATGTTATGGTTGCTGTGTTATTCTGCCGTACGGTGATGCATGCTAGGAACTGTCATAATATGACTATGGTAGTTATAGCTTGGCATGACTATGTTTAGTGTATAACTCAGCATGTTCCTACCATATCTATGAGCAATTACTACTGAACTATGCATTAATTTTTGACAAAATGAAAGCATGCAAATGATTGCCGATTCCACCTATTGCCAAATCGAGCTTTGGACTGATGATGCATTAGATATTGCAATAAGTAGAGGATGCTCATGATAGCTAAAAGTACCTATTTCCACTTTCTGATAAGAACTAAACGTGTATCAAATGATGCTAAAAGTAGAGCGTGAGCATGAGCATGTATCAATGCATTAGATATTGCAATAAGTAGAGGATGCTCATGATTGCCAAAAGTACCTATTTCCACTTTCTGATAAGAACTAAACATATATCAAATGATGCTAGAAGTAGAGCATGAGCATGAGCATGTATCAATTGATGCTACCTATTTGTGTTTGAATGGGCTCAATAAAGCTGGTGCTGGTTTATGCTCTCTGCGTGACCGTGATGGTAACGAAGACACTTGGTTGGCTATGGTCTTGCTGTCAAATTTAAGTTTCAGTTCTTTAAGACTATTTGTTTTTGCTGCTTGCTCGGGATCGACTAGCTTTCTCGGGCGTCCATGTGCTCTCTTCCTTTTGGGGGAGTTGGGTGCATCATTTTTGGGGGAGTTGGCTGCACCAGTATCCTTCTGGGAGTTGGATGTGTCAGGTTCGTTGGAACCATCGGGATTGTTGACTAATTGTACGTCCTCTTCTGAAGCATCAGGTAGAACTGCTTGCTGGGCATCGTACACCTCCTTCTGTATAAGAGAGAGTGCTGCGTTAGTTCTAATCATGAGACTTATGAAATAAATGATATATTCTTCATGTAGCGCTAACCGTTATGTGGAACTTATATGATTCGAGACGAAGCGCATTGCAATTTGAATGCAGTAAGGCTGTACATATTTTCCACCTGAAAATATCTATCCTTGCCTATATTGGATAACCGACACTGACGTCAGCATAGCTTTCAGGCTAAACAAAGTACAAATTTAAATTAGGCATTCAATTACCTGGTTCAAAATATCGGTCATTTCATCCCCGTTCCATGACAACATGTACTGCAGTGTCCAAACCGCACAGGAAGTCCTGCGATGTTTAGTTAAAGATTAGTAATCTTATTCGTGTATGCAAATAATAATTTATGAGGCCATGCGTACCCATCGGTCTGTTGTGGTATGTTCTCATAGCGTTTTTTGGTCCATTTGGCAAAATTGATGTTATTAGCTGGTGATATCAACCCTTTCTTGACAGCTACATCAATGCAGAACTGAATCGAGTCCACCTAGGGTACGACGAGTTATACATAGGGTTACGGTACTTTGGGAGCTCATGGTCCATGCGGATCAAAAGAGGCAGCAAGAGAACACTTACAAGAGAATCTTCCTTGGTCTTGTCGCAATGATAATTCATGGAGTTCAGAGTCTGAATTTCTTTTTTGTCAAAATTAAACATCATTAGCATCCAATGGTTTTGGTGTACATTGAGTGGGACATGCACTTGCAGTAAAATTTGGGTTGGGTTGAGAACCGAAATTTGTCGTGTACAGTGTGTACGTAAACTATGAAAGTGTGGAAAACGTGTACCTTTCGGCGCCTTACAAATTTTCCTGCTACATGAGCTAACCATGAGGCTGCACGTCCAATAGGAACCACCCCCTTCATTTGTAACAGCTTTTCGGTTTCTTGAGGGGATATGATTGAGGTAGTATCATTCTCAATTTGGCTAATGAGAGCATATGCCATAATAACATGCCAAATTTTCAATCATACAATAGTAAGACAGTTGTTGCAGTAATGATGTAGAATAAAGTATAATGGACTTACATCACCATAAATGTATTTCTCGTCCAAATTTCGCTTCAGATTTTCTGCTGTGAGCGAAATGTCTCCGATTCTAGCTATTTCAACAGGGTCATATGTTCCGCGGATGTAAACGGCTGTCTCTATGTCCTCATCGTGAACTTGTAATCATTACCAAAGAAAGGCTTCATCGGAGTTAATTGCGATTCCTCATTGTTTTCCATCACATGTCTTGCACTTGGTGTACTCGAAGTCCCTGTCGTGATTTGGCTAGCCCTAGGAGTTCCTGTCAGGGATGAATTGCACACATTGACTTGATCCTACAATGAACAAAGGTAGTTCATCATTAGTTTGTTACATTTAGATATTAACGTGTTGGGCTAATTTTGATCACCTGCACGCCTCCTTTCTGTGACACTGATTGTCGGTTCCTTGTAAATTCGTATTTTAAGTCCTGTAACAATGCAAACAATAATGAACATGAAGGAACATATTCATAAAAAATACAAAATGCACAGTATGACATACATGGAGTTCCCTCCTTAAGTCTTTAATTTCGTCCTCGACCTTCGACAACCTAGGATTAGTGCCAGTTTTAGTCTTCATGTCAATCAAGTCTTCACCTAGAGTCTGGTATTTGACATCAAATCTGTGCTCAATTTCCATTAACTTCCTGCATACCTTCTTTTCATGATCAACAATGCGTGCATTCATGACTTCAACTACCATTTCAATCTGTGTAAACAAAATAAAACCCCGTTGGTAACAATAGCTAAATGAATGAGGTTCCATGACACCTATTTGTGATATTGCAAAAACAAATAGTCTTTGGAGTACATACTTGCTGGCTACTAAATTGCTGTCCTTGTGATGGTGCTCGATACGAATCATGTTGATGCACATGTTCATCTTTTTTTCTTGGAAAATTATTAGAATTCTCGGGCGGTCGTTGAGGAGCACAAATTTCCATGACAACCTATTTTTTTAAAATATAATGAACCATTAGTACCAAATAAAAAATTGGATATAGAAAGTTCAATTGTAGATAGGTACCAGCCCGTTATGAAGACCTCCTTTCTCGTAAGCATCGCTTCTTAAAGTAGCCATCATTTCGTCCCATCGTGCGATCAATGGAGGGTGTCTAGAAGCATACATTAATCGGCCACTACGCACGTGCTCCCAGTACCAATACTACACAATAAATTAGTTCATCACCATACAGATATGCAACAGAACAATAATTAAAGGACATTAAACAGTGATCTATCACTAACCTGGAGCAGAATTAGATTTCCTTGTAGATTTACGTGATCTCGATTTCTAAACTTGTGAACGGACTTGAAGAAGTGATTAAGTGTGAAACATCCCCAGTTAAATTTCCGAAGGTTTTCAAGATCTGTAACGAGGTTGAGAAATTTCGAGTCGACATAATGTTGTGCTGTTGGTGCTAGAACAGTACCAATTGCGTACAGAATGAACCGCCTTAGGAAATCGCCGTCTGGGGCTTTGGAAGCTCGGATCGCCGTTTCAAGGTCAGAAATCAAAATTTGCCCATTGTTTGCATAGGCGGTAAACAATTCTGTGTTGGTTTGCATTTCCAGATGTGGCTCTATATCCTCCCCTTCTATCGGAATGCCAAATATACCTTGCACGTCCTCTTTTGTTATAGGAATTGGTGTTTTACCGATGGTAATGGATTGCGTGTCCATATCTATGCTCTTGGCTAGTCTAACCAACATTATGCGCCGTAGATTCACTTCATGCATCTGGGTCAGACCACCAAGACTGGTTTTTGATATGATGTACTTTTTGTGGTCTTGTGACAACAGTTTCATGGTTTTTCCGAACCTTGTCTGTGAGCATACTAACTTCATATGACCATGCTTTTCGGCGAGTTCCTGTTACATGCCATTAAATATTACTGAGTACACATGAATTATGTGTACGAAACGATTGTACACAAACAGTAAATTACTTACCGCATCGGTAATTTCGGAGATGGACTTTTCTCCATTATTAAGGTTCGTATCTGAAACTGACATTGCTGCCTCGTATGCAATGATAAAATCAGGCTCAATTAATCTGAACAAAATTGGAAAATGTATAACAAAATTAGCAGAGAATTAATTTTAACAAAATTAACTGGGTCATTTAACATATGATCCACTTATGGGTTTAAGCACAGAACCTATTTGGGTGCAAAACCTATGAGGGTTCAACAACTAAGGCATCGGCGGACAACGATTATAAAGAGTTACGATCAGCTAATACCTTATCTCAGAGATGGTGCCACCGAGTAGATGGCGGCGGTTAGTGCGTCGGAAACTATAAGTGCCGGTATAGCGCGGTCGACGGTGCAAAGGAAAAACGGCACGTTCACGCGAGGAGGAGGCGGCGAGAAGAACACTGACGTCCGAGCCCTCAGATCACGTTAGCGGTGGGCGGCGAGTGGTGGCCGCCGACTCCTGTATTCCGTGGGCGACCAGCGTCTCCGATCTGATCTTGCAGTGGTCGTGGGAGGTGCGGATGGCCCGGGTGGTTAGAATGCGGAGCTGTAATCGCGGGATTTAGGGAGGAGTGGGCCGCGTGAGTTATGTGAGATTTGGACAAATGATATAAAGAAATAAGAAAATCTTGTGAACTCGGTGTGGGGTTTATGGGGTTTAGGGTTTAGGGGTTTAGGGTTATTAGGGTTTAGGGGTTTAGGGGTTTAGGGTTATTAGGGGTAAGGGTTATCAGGGTTTAGGGTTGAGTGTTTACATGCAAGCCCGGAAATGCGTGTGTCAGAGAACGTACTTTCATGTATATGTACTAATGATCCCAAACTTTCTTAATGGCATCCCATGACCACATAGAGAATGAATGCATAATGGTTTCCATGTTGGGCAAAATTTTGAATGTTTTTACGGTTTAGTGGGGGGGGGGGGGGGTTGGGGTTAGGGTTATCAGGGTTTAGGGCTTAAGGGTTTTAGGGTTGACGGAACTATGTTTGTCTTACGGTGGACGTAGCACAAACACCGGACATTGGTGGAGCGTTGGTCTACAATGGATTCCCTCTGGTAGCATCGATCCGATCCGTTGAATGGCTCGGCCGACAAACTTCGTGCCACATAGAGCATGCATCCATCCACTGGACCGGATCAATGTTGGGTTGGTTTCATACAGGTGAGGAGAGCAGCTAGTGCTTTCGGGGTGTTGACATGCTAGGTCGGAAATGCGCGTGTCACAGATCGTACTTGCATGTATAATCCCAAACTTTTTTCATGGCATCCCATGACCCCATAGAGAATGCATGCATAATGGTTTCCATGTGGGGCAAAAATTTGAATGTTTTTATGGTTTAGTGGGGGGGTGGTTAGGGTTATCAGGGTTTAGGTTTTAAGGGTTTTAGGGTTGACGGAACTATGTTTGTCTTACGGTGGACATAGCACACACACCGGACATTGATGGAGCGTTGGTCTACAATGAATTCCCTCCGGTACCATCGATCCAGTCCGTTGACTGGCTCGGCGGACAAACTTCGTGCCACATAGAGCATGCATCCATCCACTGGACCGGATCGATGTTTGGTTGGTTTCATACAGGTGAGGAACCCAGCTAGTGCTTTCGGGGTGTTGACATGCTAGGCCGGAAATGTGCGTGTCAGAGATCGTACTTGTGTGTATAATCCCAAAAATCTTTCATGGCATCCCATGACCACATAGAGAATGCATGCATAATGGTTTCCATGTGGGGCAAAAATTTGAATGTTTTTACAGTTTAGTGGGAGGGGTGGGGGGTTTTGGGTTATCAGGGTTTAGGGTTTTAGGGTTGACGGAGCACACACACCGGACATTGATGGAGCGTTGGTCTACAATGGAGTCCCTCCTGTAGCATCGATCTGGTCCGTCGACTGGCTCGGCCGACATACTTCGTGCCACATAGAGCATGCATGCATCCACTGAACCGGATCAATGTTGGGTTGGTTTACATGTACATGTACAGGGACCCGAAATGCGCGTGTCAGAGATCGTACTTGCGTGTACATGTACCATCCGTTCCATCCACTGGCTGGGCCGACAACCTTCGTGCCACATTGTTCACATTGTCCAATTAACACTGTGTATAGATTTTTTTTTCGTAAAAAATGAACGAAATAATGCAACTAATCTGAACGTAACGTTTGGCATGTATCAAACCAAGTTGCCACTATTCCTCAAAAAAAGAACCCAGTTAGCCACTAATTGCGCCAAACATATCTCGTAATTACGAACGAAAATGGGTTGACAATTATATCTGGAAATTCTTAGACTGAATTTATTGCTCTTCCTTTTTTAGAGAACAATAAGTTAGAATGGTGGGCGGCGGGTTGGCACGGGCACGGCCATGGCTCGGGCTTGTGTCATATGTGGTTCGACCCGCGGTCAGTGCACATGTTTTCGAAGCCCCAAAAAGATCGTGGTCGTTAAAAAAAAACTTGCATCGAAGCGCATTACTTCAAAATAACTAATTAACCCTACAATCACGGATATACACCTTCCCATTCTACCGCATATCTACCCTATCCTAACCACCCCCATCTACCTTGTTTCTCCTCACATAGCCATCGCCGGGATCGCGCCATCGCTTCTCAAGCGACCACGCCGACGCCGGATTAAAAAGGTCTCTTCCACGGCTTCTCTCATCTTCGATTGCAGTGCTGATTATTTTTTCCATTGATTCGACCAACAAGTAATTTCCGAAGAGATTAGAAAATCCAGCTTTTGCCATAGTTGAGTAGTTCTGTTGTGATTCGAGTACAGGATGTCATGCAAGAGCTTTTTGATTGATAGTTTGTACTAGTTGATCGTACGAACTTATTATGAATATTTTTTCACGGTCGTATTGTTTCGAATTAGTTGGATGAGGGTGTGGATACAGTTTTCATACTATGGGTATATGTGTTGCTGTAGGGACCATGGTCTCAGAGGCGCATAACAACCGTGCGGAGTACGACAAGTCTTTGCATGAAGCGCGTCGGCAGATCGACTTGAAGGTGCAAAAGGATCGCGCTGAGGTAGATAAGAAACAGAAAAAAAAACGTTCATACGTGGACAGGATGATAAAGGAGGAGCGTGAGGAGTTTTCCCTTAAGATGGCGAAGATGCGTCTTGAGATTGAAGAAAAGTATAAGAGGGACTGTGAGTACAGGAGCGGTCGGACATGGATTATAAGGCCATGCTGGAGAAGGTCCGCTTGGAAGGACATATGTTAGAAGACCGTGCGATCTCACGGCCACCCCGACAACATGTCTTCAATTATTCTCCGCCTGTAAGTATCTCGCACCGATTCTATATATTAAGGACCTACGTATTCTATGATATAAACATCTTCAATTTGTGGCAACCTTATGTCGGCGATTGTATGTAGGCTAAGCATCATGACACGGCATAGTCGCCATTCACTCGACACATTGCGATAGAGTCACCCGTTCAATGCCACATCAGTCCACCCCAACAACATATCGTCAATTCTCCCCTTGTAAGTACCTCGCAACGATGCATACCCAAGATATGGTATGACCTTTCAAAACTTGTGTGTAAACCCACTATCGACGTTTCATACGCAGGATAAGAAACCTGTGATGGTAGAGTGCCTAGTCACACCACATGAAGGATGCATTCCACATAATAAGGTGAGAAGGTTTGAGATGGCACAATCCCAGTCACTCCACATGAAGGATACATTCCACAAAAGCAGGTAACAACGCCGCAATGTTGCTATGCACATAAAAAATTATGTTTACCCCTTTACTCATTGAATGTATTAACTCTGATGTGAGATACTAGGTGCTGGTCATGGAATTTTTTGTTAGTAGGGATGATGAGATGTCACATGTCCCGAGAGCATACTTTGATGAACACCCGGTAGAAGTCAGAATTTTTGAACCCGCCAAAGTGACCTATGATCTCATTTTGAGTGAAATGAGAGATACTTTTGGTTGCAAACTGGGAGCAGAACTGTACTACTTCTTACCCGGGTCTGCGTGGAAGCTGCCAGAAGGAATGTTCTTGATTGCAGGACCGGATGATGTACAAAAAATGCTTTCTGATCTGAATGGCAGCAAGACATGTCAGCTGTACATTGTGTACAATAGAACTACGGGTTGTTTTCCCGAGGATGACATTGATTCCGAGGTTCAAATTTTATATATTACATGCATCTAGTTTATGGCTATGTCTTTTTTGAGTTCTTCCTAATACAATTCCTATGGTTTTCTACAGGAAGTGAGAATCCAAGAAATGGAGGGTCTTGCTAGAGAGTTGGCAGAGAAAGACCAAGAACAACTTAAGTTGTATGGTTACATTGATGTTAAAGAGAAAAAGATTGAAGCATGTGGGTCGTCGCCAAGCCTGATGCAATCTCCAACGACGCAACGCAAGAGGTCACTGGATTTTGGCAGTGCAGAAGACAATATGGAGTAGGCTCAATTGTTTTTCAAACAGTTAAAGCTTCAAACCAGGATTATTTAGTTGCAAACAAACATTTTGTTTTCTGTTTCACACTATGTTCGCAATTATGGTACAATTTATTCATGAGACAGTTCTTTGAACAACAATACATGTGTTTTATGATCAATCATACAGTTGTTTCTGAGTTGTTTTTGAGATGGCATTGTGTCTAAAAGTTTCCATGTATAAAACTTGGCACGCAGTCGCATCGGAATCGCGTATCACGCGAGAGGCGTGCGTCGCACGGGAGAGCGTCGCACACGAGCTTGTTTTTGGGTAGAAATCATAACATATTTTGGATAGATAAAGTTCACGTCCGCCACCCGCGCATGCAAACCCACGTCGCCGCCATTCCCATGCATGCATGCCTCAGGCGCAGACAACGAGACGGCCCATCTGAATTAGGCCCATCTGAATTAGGCCCATCCGAAGTAGGCCATTAGAACCCTCCCCCCACTCCACCTATTCCCCTCGCACTGGCCTCCCTCCCTCCATCGCCAGATCCCCCACTCGTCCCCCTCTGTCCGCCGCCCCTGCATGCCGTCGGCGACTCCACCCCCGCCGCCCCCCGCGCCCCCCAAACAGGATCGGCCGGATCCATCTCCTCAACCACCGCAGGACAGCGCAGGTACCCCAGTTTCTGTTGACGTCTCAATGGTATCCATGCTGATAATGCTAGGTAGATCGACTGAGTGTAGCAATTTTGTGCCACCATCTGAAACTTGTGATGCTTGCTACTGTATAATATAGGACTTTTCAAAGTTCTGTTATGATGGCACTATTGGACACATACAGTAGAGCTGCGTTTTTAGTTGTTATACTTTCAGTTACCATCACTGCTTGGGAAAGGACGAATTGGATGCATTCAGGTCTGCAGTTGATAGTGTATCATCATAATGTAGGTGCTGTGTTGTGTAATTCTTCATGCTGAGAACTTCAGCTTTTTCAGTTATAGTGAAAGGCTTCTGTATAAAAAACTACTAAATGATCACAAAAACTTCTAGACAACATTCTGTATGATCTGACCAAAACTTGAACTAAATGATCACCAAAAGTTGAAGGATTTTGCATCACATCACAACCATAAGTGTTCTGCACCAGCATCATAACAATCACATAACTACATAACAAAAGCAAACTTGTTCATCATTACAAAAGCAAACTTGTTCAACATAACAAAAGCTAACTTGTTCAGCATTACAAAAGCAAACTTGTTCAACCACATAACTGCAAACTGAGACACATAATACCACAAACAACTCAATATCCCCAGTAGTAGGGGTCATCCCAATGATCCTCCGCCTCTTGGCAGTACTCCAAACCTTCTTTGACGATTTTGATTTTCTTCCATGCCTCGTAGGTGACGTACGCATCTTTCGCTGCGTACTCGAAGAGGTTGTTTAGCAGTGGGCTGTCCCCCCATAGTTTGTGGTCCAATTCCTTGTTGATGTTCTTCTTCATTTCCTTGTACGATGGGTGGATAAGGCTGGCTGCAAACTCAGCCAAAGCCTGCCACTTCTTTCCATTGTTTGGAACTCTCCATTTGCGCTGCATGTCGACGTACTTGTCGGGGTTGATCTCCAAACCAGACAATTTCAGCTTCTCCTTGTCACCTCCAATGGAGAAGCCAACAAAGGTGTACAGCTTCTTCTCCTGCAGGAGCGGGCGGAGTTCCTTGGGCCTGCATCAAATTAATCAGGTGCATCAAATTCATCTACTTCAAAAACTTCAGAAACTACTAATTAGACATAAAATTCAGAACTAGTATTGCATCTACTCCAGAACTTCAGAACTAGTATTGCATCTACTTCAAAACTACAGAACTATTGCGTCTACTTCAGAAATTTCAGAAACTACTAATTAGACAGAAACGTCAGAACTTCAGAAACTTCAGAACTGGATGTTTTTACCATTTGGTTGCCGCGGTGATGTGGTATACTAGGACGAGATCCACCATGCATAACTGTAGAACTGCAGCCTTTTGCGGAGGTTCATCTTCCCTCGTATACTCGACATCAACGCCGATCGACCGAGAAAGCATGCCGCCGAGCCTCCTCCTGATCTCACGGATCCTCTTGTCGGCTTCGTCTGGATTGCTGGTGCATACGACATCCAGCTTCTCCTTCTTCAGGGGGATATCAACCATGAGCGGCACGGTGTAGTCCTGCTTCTGCCCGGGGACCGGAACATCGTCGTCGACCACAAGCGGCTCCTTGCCAGACGCCTCACCTTGGTGATGCTTGGCAGACGGAGGGGAGTTGCTCCATGATGCCTCCGCCATTCTCTTGGCAGACGGAGGGGAGTTGCTCCACGATTCCTCCGCCATTGCCCTCCTTGCCAATGATGGTGGAGGCAGAGGGGAGTTGCTTGATGGTGGAGGCAGAGGGAGGAAGATGGAGCGGCAATGGAATGAGGAGGGAGGCAGAGGGAGGCAGATTGAGCGGCAATGGAATAGGAGGGGAGTTCCCTGCGTCGTGGGGAGTTGCCAGTGGAGGGGAGTCGTGGGGAGTTGCCAGTGGAAGGGAGGCGTGGGGAGTTGCCTCGAAAACTCAAACGTCCTGCCCTTTGGCCCTCGAAAAATCTGGAGGGGAGACGTGGGCCCTTTGGTTTGTCCTGTTTCTAAAACAAAACAAAAAAAATAACAGCCATATTTTGCTCTCACTGCAACCATATTAAGAGATCAAAAATGGCACCACTGCAAAAAATGCATCCATCGATCGTTCTTTATTTCTTCTAACATTCCGTGTTCTGTGCAGTGAGATAGACACAACGCTACAAATGCAGGCTGACAACGCCCGCAATTTCATGACCATCAGGACAGACGGCGGCTTCATCCACGCTCCGGTCCCATGAGTCGAGTCGAAAGTAGTGATGCTATGTGTAGTTCTGAAACATTGATTGGCTCATGTTGTAATTAAACTTTAATGAATTGTATGTCTCTTTGGTTTGGACAGTCGTTAAACTTAGATATAATCAATGCTATTTATTACTAGGACCATGAATTGTGCTATTAATGTCTTGCTTTTCTCTTCCGATCCTTTTGTTGCATACTTATTTATTGCTTCTGTATTGTCTGTTGTTTGGCTTGTGCATAGAGATGCCGTCGTATGTCGTGTACAAGGGTAAGGTTCCTAGAGTCTACGACGACTGGGAGGAGTGTCGGAGACAGGTTCACCGTTTCAGCGGTAACAGTTACAAAGGGTACAACACTAGGGCGGAGGCGGAATCTAGATACGCCCGCTATCTAGCGGGAGAGAGGAGGGAGCGTTGGAGGAACCGGATGAAGACCAGTTTCATCGCGATGATGCTCATCGTGATGACCGCAACTCTCTTCTATGTGATGGTAGTTTAGATGATCGATATCGACTTGTAATGTGAAGACAAACTCGCTACTCGTGGTCTCGAGACTTGTAATGTTCTATCTTTGTTCGGTCTTTTGAATTCGGAGACTAATATGATGAATTGTATTCGGAGAGCTATCTTCTATTGTATTGGATGAATGTGCTGTTGCTGTGTGGTGATGTCTATATTCTGTCTAATAATATATTTTGTAACATGTGAAAATATCAGAAATGTGCATTTTTCCAACCACCTCCAAATCACCACAGTTTTGGCACACATGATCTCTTCCACAAACAAAACTAGGTTTCCAAGTTTTTGTATTTTTTAAAATTTGTTTTGAATTTATAATGCCCTCTAGACTGACTGCTGAAAACATCGGTCTATGCCTCAAGGGGACATTGTAAAATAATTTTTTTCAAATTTTTCTTGCATACACATGTTTTGCACATGTGGGTCACCATGTACAAGAAAATTTGGTTGATTTGGAGGTGGTGGAAAAATTCACGTTTTTTCAAAAACTGGCTTAAGTATGGTCCCTCCGGGAATGCGGGCATTGTTTCGACCACCTCCAAATCACCTCAATTTTGGCACACATGATCTCTTCCACAAACAAAACTAGGTTTCCAAGTTTTAGTATTTTTAATTTTTTTTAATTTATAATGCCCTCTAGACTCACTGCTGAAAATAGCGGTCTATGCCTCAAGGGGGCATTGTAAAATAATTTTGTTCAAAATTTTCTTGCATACACATGTTTTGCACATGTGGGTCACCATGTACAAGAAAATTTGGGTGATTTGGAGGTGGTGAAAAAATTTACGTTTTTTCAAAAACTGGCTTAAGTTAAGACCAAATGGTCCCTTCGGGAATGCGGGCATTTTTTCGACCACCTCCAAATCACCTCAGTTTTGGCACACATGATCTCTTCCACAAACAAAACTAGGTTTCCAAGTTTTTGTATTTTTTTTAAATTTTTTTGAATTTATAATGCTCTCTAAACTGACTGCTGAAAACATCGGTCTATGCCTCAAGGGGGCATTGTAAAATAATTTTTTCAAAATTTTCTTGCATACACATGTTTTGCACATGTGGGTCACCATGTACAAGAAAATTTGGGTGATTTGGAGGTGGTGGAAAAATTCACGTTTTTTCAAAAACTGGCTTAAGTTAGACCAAATGGTCCCTCCGGGAATGTCCCGGACCTGCATGCAAGAGTCGGGGACCTGCATGCAAGAGTTGGGGACCTGCATGTGAATAGTGATTCAGCAAGGCCTTGACAGCTACTGGCACAGCGGCTGCTGCCCGATTTGCATGCAGCGAAGATGAACGTGCATGGAGGTTTTTAAAGATTTCCAAGCACACCCGAGTGGGGCCCGCTTATTTAAAAAATACGTCAGTCATTATTGCTCTGTAAATGAAGAATATGCATGATGATTATGAATATGCATGACAACCATAGTAAGGGTGAAGAATCATAGTGCCCAATTTGTCGAAATACATCATCATTCTTAAAGTTGGACATCAAATGATACACACAGAAAATGGAAATGAAAGATGTCGAACTAATACAGTAACATGGCAGTACAACCGCACTTCACTAAATTACTGTCACGATGAAATAGAATGTAAAGACCACGTCACACAAAGCTGAATGGCACACGACTTTCTCTGGCTCATCGTCGGTTCATGCTGTATGTAGATATCACAGTTCAGCCTCGAGATCCTACACAGAAGAATAGAATAAATCACATGGACATCAATTATGAGTAAAACACATGCCAAAAAAAATATGAACATATTTCGTACCTCTAGCAATTTAGCGCATTTACGTCGATTGTGACCTGGTTTCTTGCAATAGCCACAGATATTCTGTGATCTTGACTTATTTGTCTTTGCCTGCAGCCTTTTCTTCGGTGCACCTCGTCCTGGCACATGCACGGGATCCAGAACCTTATCAACTTTCTGCGAGTGCGGCATCAACGGGCCAAACCTAATGCTGTTATGCTGAGCATTAGTTGACTCCTTGCTGTCAGCATGTTCAAAACTTGATTGCTTGCCATGATGTTGTGCTTGCAAAAGCATCTTTAGACGGTGATAGTCCTCATCAGAGTGGCATGCCTGGAAACTTGCGGCGTGACTACAATTCCGCAATTCGCGGTACCTCTGCAGGCTTAGCGAATAGTCATACATCTGGTTTTTTCTGGTAGGTGTGTATGCACATTTTGCATCCATAGTCCACCTAGTGGGAACGCAACAACCGGGCAGAATTGTTTGTTTTAAAATCCCCAATATGTAAAAAATGTGGGAACATGGTGTGCCTGCGCATTCCAGCTTACGGCAAGAACAACTCACCCTGTGCAAAAGAACTCCTTGCTCTTCAATGCGCACTCCAAACTTTTTATCCATTCTTTCCTGCTTGGACACAACATAAGTGGAATCTTCTGATCCATCTAGTATCTATCTAATCTGACAGTTGCTGACAGCATCTATGCTCCATAAGACCATCTTAAAGACACTAGGTGTGAAAATTGTTGCGGCGTGTTTCTCAAGCGGCGAAGCATTTTCCTCTGTAAATGGAACAGACTGCAAGGCTTCGACGTCATGGAGAGCTTCGTTAATCCGTCGCGACGCAAGGCAACGCTCATAGTGCTCTAGCATTTAAAACAACGACATCTTACCCTCAAGATGCGTATGTAGCACAGAGTTCAAGCTCTCACTCCTTTGATTGCTGCTCAATCCTAGGAAACAACGCCCCTCAAGATATGGAGCACACCACAACTTTCTCATCTGATACATCTGATGGAGCCAAGACTCCTCACTAGTTACTTTATTCCGTTGTAAGAATTGTATCAATTTTATCTCATGCTCTTCAATGGAAGAAGTATCATAAATGAAAGATCTGAATTCCTCCTTTACGTCGTCATCATGCAGATGGCGTACAATGTTCTGCTGAATGTGCCATATACATAGTCTATGGTTTGAGTCTGGTCAGACCACCCTTATTGCTCTCTGCATTGCAAGGTCGCCATCTGTGATCACAGATATCGGATGCTTCTGTGCCATGCAATCAGAAAAGGTCCGCAACATCCACTCGTACGCTTGGCTTGTTTCATGAGAAATTATACCACAGCCAAATATAACAGTGCTGCAGTGGTGATTCAACCCGACAAAAGGCACGAATGGCAGATTGTATTTGTTGGTTCTGTATGTGCTATCGAAAACAATGACGTCTCTGAAAGCCTCGTAGTCAAGTCGCGATTGACTATCAGCTTAGAACAGTCCCTTCAGATGGCCATGCTCGTCTACCAAGTACTTGAAGAAAAAATCCACATCTCGCTCTCGCCTCGCCATCATGTGCATGATCACCGTTTTAGCATCACCGGCACTGATTGTCTCCTGCTTATTAGCATGGCAGAAATTATAAACGTCCCTATTTATGCATCCAACCTTATCAAATCCACCGTATTGAAAGCACAAAATATCCATAATACGGTATTTGCGGATCCCACATTTTTCCATGTCCGCAATGTCCGCTTTCTGCTCATCGCTAATTCGTCTGTGCGAACGCAGCAGACAAGAAAGATCCCGTGGGGCTAGAGGATGGCTGTGCTCATCGATGAAATCCTTGACAAACCATCGACCGGTTTCCTCCTGTCTCGTAATGACTAATTTAGCATTACACCCAACACGAGTTAAACTTCGTGGCCTCCTCTTTCTATCTTTCATCTTTCTTTTCATGTGCTTATCTTCGCGAAACCCTTGACGACTACACACAATTTTCCCTAAAATTATGTATTTGTTGGATCCATCCCACTCAACGTAGCTTTTCCTCACACTAAAACCTTTTTCAAGAGCATATTTGTTGTAGAATTCATAGCCTTCAGCCTCACTATCAAACATCTTGCTGACAACATTTACATACTCGAACATACTCTCATCACTTGCATACGCCATGTCTTCCTGCATATGACATGTGAGGGAAACCAATCATCAACATCTTTCTGTTTATCAATGTTGCAGGTGTAAAATAGCTCATAGGCAAAGACAAGTGCATGGAAAAGACTTTGCTGGTTTGACATGTGAGGGAAACCAATCATCAACGTCCAACAAGTAGTATCTCATCTTCCTTTAAACTATATTTCATGTGCTATGCAAACCTAAAGTGATGATGACTTTAACAAACTAAATTAAGTGAACTATGGAACCAGTATCTCATCTTCCTTTAGTATATCTCATCTCAAACGTCAACATCTTACTTAAACAAACATGATGCGATTAGCTCAAGAGAAACTATGCCACGATGAAGCTTTCCATTCGTTGTTCTAGTCCGTACCCGGATCTTGTGGGGTTGAGGTTGTACTGCATGCACGGTGGAGGGGCGCAACGGCCAAGAGAATGAGCAGAACGCCAAGCCGAATTCATACCTTAAGGATGGTACGCGCGAAGAGATGGGATCGCCCGCCGCGGTCGCCGCCGATTCAGCCGGCGCAGATCTGGCCTTCTTCTTCTTCGGTGACGGTGTGGGGGGCTGGGGTTGGTTGGGTGGAGGACGAGGACGATGAATTTATTCCTCTCGCCGGGCAGGTCGAGGACGGACAAGGTCAGGAGCGGCGAGCAGCGACGAATAGATCGGAGGAGGATTCTGAACTGGATCGAGTAGACATGGATCTGGTCCTCAGGTGATCGGTTCAAGAAAAGATATTTCCCCCTGGACCATTATGCCCTTATCGCAATTAACATATTAAATTTAATCAATTAAAATTCCCCGCAAGATCTGACGGCTAATAAAAATCAGACGTGATCAGACATGTAAGTACTGCTAAGTACTCCGAGTACTAACCCAATCACCGTAAAACATGTAATATTTTCAACCATCAAATAACCATTTGTTTCACGGATACACAGTAAGTAGTCTACAAAACCCACACAAAGAAGGACCTCCATACACATTGTTTGCCATATCTACTGCTAGAAGACACGTCCATGCACTGGACGGCATTTTCTGCCTTATCTCCTCCAGAATAGATATCTAACACTTGAATTTCATCAAGCGTGAACTTCATATACCATTGAGGCTCTACTCAAGCCAGTCCTCCATGCATAGGTTTACATTCATTTTAGAGGAAACCGAGACTGAATTTCAGTTCACACATTACATTAAACTAGTAGAGTGCCCGTGCGTTGCCACGGGCTCTTGAAATAGTTTATCAGAGTTACATGTTAAAATCCACACATACAAACAATATAACACAAACTGAAGTCCATTATTGCAATGTAACAAGCTGAGTGATGTTACAACTTAACATCTATTACAAAAATATTAATATCTAGATGATGCGCTTAAGAAAATCTTTCACAATATCAGGAAAGTTTCCTCTAGCTTCATTCCCGCGATGGTTTAGCAAGTATAATAAAAATTGCTGCCTCAATTCATACCCATCCTGCAGAAAAAAATTTAGTTAGTATGAAAAATTCACGGAGAAGGTCTTAAAACATGTAACCCACAATACTCACCGCGCAAACCGGCTTGACCAATTCTTTACCGTTCCACCAGAGCATAAAATGAAAAACAAAATAGCCAGACACATTCCTGGAAAACTTTCAATTAATATTATAAATAATATAATGATACGAAAAGTAAATATTCTTATTATGAATTCATTACCCGTCTATACTCGTTGGAACACCGGCCGGAAATAAACGATGCCATTTAGATATATCAAAATTCCACCCAGGCAGCTTTATTTCGAGTGCTTCTTTAAAATCCCTTGAAAAACTTTTTAATTTCAGTGAATGCCTCAAGTTTTTATCCTCTGACAATTGTGATGATTGAATAGGATCCATAATATGTAGATGACGTGCCTCTTTGTCGATGATGTACAGGATGTATCGGCCGATGGATGCATAGGGAAGATAAATCTACAAGTGGAGCTATTAGAAACAAAAACAAACCATGATAACGATGGTCAAAATATTTTATTTACCTTATTGCAAGATGAGATGTCGGTCTCCATCCCAGGCCAGCTATCAAATAATGTTGCCAATGTCTAGATAGTTTCCTTCTCACAAAACTTCTGACCTCGTGTTGTCTCTAGCATCATGGACTAAGTAGAAGAAAAATAATATTGTTTCAACATGTTGATACTAATGGCACCTAGAATGAAGAGTTATGGTAACTTACACAAAATCGTAGATCCATGTAGTGTATAGGAGGGTCTGTGAACAATACTCCCTCGTCACATGCCAGCATAAGCACGGCGGTGTTGAAGCAATCATTGTCCATGGGCTGCTCCATGTTAAGTATGCACTGAAGTTTCTTAAGACTTAAGCTCATTGGATCGGGTGTGGAGCTCCGGACCCACACCTCCCTGTAATTTGGATGGTAAGAAGAACAATAATATACATCCGCACATTAAATATTGATACATGATACTTACTCAAAATATCCAGCATCATAGATCGACATGATGTAGCTGCAGAGGCCGGCAAGTATTTCGCGTTGGTCCATGGGAATGATAGTGATTGGGGCGGGACGTTTCTCTTCGACAACGTCAGATGGATTATCCAGGATCTCAAGATCAGAATTATCATGGAGCAGACAAGTTTCTTCGCTAAGAGGTTGATGGTACACGGGACATCCTTTTAACTTATTAAGCTCTGAATCGAGCAAAATAATTGCTAATTTTTGTCGAAAATGTTTCATATCCTCCTACAAAAAAATTGAAAACAATTTATAAGATATTTTGATAAAACATTATGAGATAATGTATAAAACCGAAATACCTGCGTAAACTGGTCTGACAGTCCATGTGGTGTCCAGTATTCCATATAATTTAGCATAAACAATCCACATGATACGCTATAATATTATAAAATAATGCTTTAGAATATCACACAGATGAATCTAAAAACAAAGTATTGAAACAAGTACTTACCCATCGGTTTGTATTGCCTCCTGAATTTGCTCTACAATAGTCCATTTTGTAACATTGAGATCAGGCCACTTATGACCGTTGATAAATTCCGAACTATGCTCTGCAAGTTTCAGCCATTTCTCGAGCCCTAATAACTTTTATGTATATATGAGAAATGTTAAGGATAAAGTCAAACAAAATAAATACTAAGATGAGAAAAGAAATAGATAGTTACCGTAGTAGCAAGGTCATTGCGTTTGACATTCTCACCAAGTGAGTCCAATACTTGGATCTCTCGTTTTTTGGCGTTGGCAACTGCTAGATACCAATGGTAGCCCGGCATGTTAATCGGAATGAACAACTGGTGTAAATAAGATACAAATCACAGTCACAATTAGATATAGTTATTAATAAATCATTAAACATATGAACTAAATAAAAACAATCCATAATTATATGCATGGATTACGAGACAAAAACTAACCATATCTTGTTATAGATAACTATTAACATGACGCACGATGCGACGATATTTTGATGGGTCTATGTCTCTTTCCCCGTCTTCTTTTATCTGGCCGGATACAAACGTGGTAATAATGTGTACCTTTTCAACCGCCCTGTCTTGTAAATTCTCATGAGCAAGCATACCATATATGTAAGCATTTATCACCTGCAAACAATATTTAAATTATATTTATACATTATGATATTATATATAATCAATTAATTACAAAGATTGTGCAATTGGTCTTACACCATCATGTAAGAACATGTCATTTTTAATAAGACATTCCAAATCGTCAGTTGCTAACAAGGCATCTCCAATGTCAACAAACTGGGTATTCTTAGGGGCAGACTTGATTGATTCGATGACTGTAATATCTCTAGGGGTACAAACATAGTCTATGAAATTCATAAAAAAAGTGAGCCAGCTTACTGAACAATAAAATCCAAATTTGTTGAATACAAAAGGCAATATCACCAAAAATTGTTGATAATAATATTTAAAAATACCTTGTGGGATAACATGTAAAATAGCATCCTTTTTTGGTTTATTATGAGAGATAACCTCATCGACGTGATTATGTTGTGGGTTTTCAGCCCCTTGCCGTGATATTGCATCTGAACCCTCAAAGGAATCTTTCCGTGCATCTCCGGAGTCCATATCCATGTATACTATATTCTGAAGAAACAAGAATATAAATAGATCATTCATTTTATCACATAGAATATAGATACAAAGTAAGGTTAGCTTTAGGCACCTCTTCTCGCGGTGTTTCAGTGCGATTTGTCATCGTTGCCTCAGTGTGTATGTCGTAACCCATCAATTTATATCTGTGATGAAATATATTAAATATTTTTCACGGCATTATAAAACTATATATAATATATAATACAAAACAACTGTTTTATCTGATAATAAGAAAAGCATTTGGTTATATTAGAAAAAAAATGCTTGTTAAATCATTTTACAAGCAGAACAATTCGGGGAAAACAACAATCTATAATGTTCATATAAGTTAGTAGGCGTTTAAAATTGCTTAAACTATTTTTAAATTAAATGATAGGCTATGGAAAATTGACAAACAGAAACTAAAACAAACAACCCAACATTAACAAAGTTTATTTGTTTCATCTATATTTTTTTGTGATACCCTTAATATATGTAACAAGCATACAAATATTTATTTTCATGAACCAGGTTTATATATATAGAATTTTGTTTATTTACAAATCAATAATTACGATTTTTTTGTTTAATATCATTTTGTGAGGTACAAAAAAAATTACAAACAAAATCATCCCAGCATTAATAACAAGAATACCATGATGAATTATATATGATGAAATATAAATGATATTTCCTACTGCATCATATTATTATATGTAGTATATAATAAACCATTTTGATATTATTATAATTATATGCAACACAACTTACTTGTATGCAAAAAAGATAACCTATTTGATATTATTAGAAATATATGTTATTTAAATAAATGTCATACCACATGTTTATATAAACATGTTCAGAAGTTTTAAAAATGGTCATGACATTTGAAAAAACTTTTTGCTTTTTACATAAATGTTCTTGATTTCCAGAATATGTTTGCATATTTCATAATATTTTTTCAAAATATGAAAGTGTTATTGCTTTTTAAAGAAAACTGATATATATATATATATGTAAAATAAATTAGGTATTTTCAGAATTTGTTCCTCAGATTCGAAAAATGTGTTTGCTTTTTAGAATTTTTTTATGGATTTACCAATAAATGTTCTGACTTTTCAAAAACTGTAATGGATTTTCAAAAAAGTTATTGTTTATTGGAATTAGTTATCAAAATTAATACAATGTTCATATTTTTAAAAATTGTTCACGTTTATGAAAATATTCTGGATTTTTTAAAAAGGTTATGATTTTCAAAGTTTGTTCTCAATATTCAAAAAATGTTTGTGTTTGTAAAGAACTGTTCAGGCTTCCAAATTTGTTCGGGTTCTTTTTAAATGGATATCATTTTCCAATAAACTTCAAAGATTCAAAAACTTTTCGATTTGCCAAATTTGACTAAATTTGACAAAATTATTATTTTTTTTAAAGTTTATTCTCAAAATTTAAATCATGATCGTGTTTGAACAAATTGTTCGCTATTTTCATATTTGCTCACTGTTTTAAAAAATATTCGTGTTTTCAATAAGTTATATTGAAATTCAAAGTTTTTTCGGTTAGGTTTTCAAAAGAGAAAAAAAATGATGAATCAGAAAAGAAAAAAAGCCGGCCCATTCGGGACGAAACGTTTACGTGGCCCAGCCCCCCTCGCGACGACCCACCTTCCCGCGCGTCGGCCCACCTCCCCGCCTCTCCACCTATCCCGCCGCCTCCCTTATCCAATCACTCGCTCCTCTCCCCTCCACTCGCTCCTCTCCCCTCCAGTCACTCCCCCCTCGCCCCACTTCCCATCCGCCGCCGCGACGCCGCGTGCGTCCACGTACGGGCTGGCGGCCGCGCGGCTCCGCCCGGCGAACGCCGCATCAGGCCCTCTCCTACCTTCTCCACTCACCTCTCCTCTCCACTCAGTCGCCACCTATCGCCCTCTCACCTCCCCCCGACGCATCACCGCGCACGTCTCCTTTCCCACAACGACCAAGACTCCGCCCAACGACAGATGCGTCTCCGGCGAGCCGTGTGCGGTGGAGGGGACGCACGCAACGAGCTTCATCACGCATGCGCGGCTGCTGGATCCGGTCGTGGTCGGTCCAGATCCGCGACGTTGCTCGTTTCCGGCGATTTCAAGGTCGATCCGAAGCGGGGAGGTGGGCCGACGTGTGGGGAGATTTCAAGATTCGTTGCTGGTGCTTCGATCTGCAACGGCAGAAACTACGGTACGCTGGTCCGAACCCTTTCCTCATCTACTTCTTCCATTTGTGGATTCCCTTGCCTGATCTCCTCCTCGCCTTGTGTTTCGAGGCGGCTCCCGACGGCATACGCACGGGCCACGGTGGTGCAGCCAGTCGTCTTCATCGCCGGCAAGAAGCACCACCACGAGGTGCAGTCACGGTGGTGCAGCGTGTGGTCTACATCGTCTACCACTCCGCCGTCTTCCGCAACCAAACCGCCGCCCCCCTTCCCCCACACCCACTTCCGCGGCAAGGTGAGACAAACGGACCTTGCCCCTCCCCCGTCCCCTCTAATGGCCGGAGGTCCGCGATTTCCTGTAATTTAGGGCTAGCTACTTGAGCGTGTACTACTACTACGTTAGGTTTAGGAGAACAGAGATGGATTTGAGACTATCAATCAATCGAGAAGTGTTTTCAGATTGCTTGCGCATGGTCAACTCTTCTGACGATTGCCCAAGCTACTACAAATACTCCCCTGGTAGATACAATCTCGGTCATCCAGTGTACCTACGTAATACCTTCCATTTTCTTGTCTTGGGGACATGCATGTTTTAATCTTGTTTAATATTTTATCCTATTTTCTTACTATTTTTATAATTTATGATCCTACAGATGCGAACTGGCCAACTTTGCTAAGTATTTAGGACAGTTTAGTTACTTGATCAGACTCTTTATTCTGCATAATTTGGAGGTTTGATTAAAAAATAGCTCCAAGCTTGAAATCAAATTAAGATACAATTGCCCAAGCGTGATCAACCAAGTATTAGATTACAATGAAAAATATTAAATATGCCATTTTGTAAAGACCGGATATGATCACATGCCGAAGTTAATACTAAGTATGCCGATAATATATTATTTGTTTCCGGATATTATATCTGGACATCGGCATCTTATATTTTGGATATATATTAATAAGTCCGCGTCTTGTAAAATTAATTAATTTATAATATTGGTTTGAGGCTATGTTTTAAACATGCCAATAAAAAATAACCAGCATGCTAAATAACAGGTCACAAAGTATTAGCAACATAAAAAATCCATCAAAAAGTCCTCCAATGTTATCCTTTAGGCTTTATATAAATAACTATAGTATTTCTTTCATAGTTTAATGTTGCTGCGGTTTAATTATTTATCATGGACTTGGAGCTCCATATAAATCTATTGCATGCTCTCATCAAAAGCTATAAAGAGATTCCTAGTATTAAATGGCAGATAGAAAAGGATACACATTTCGATGAACATTTAATTATTTGATGCCAGCACAGCAAATAGTCATGGCATGGTCAACTATAAGTCGACCACCCTCAGACCAACCAGCCATCTTCGTGGAATCCTTGCTGTCCCACGCAGGCTTGACATCACACGATGCTCGATATCAGCCTAACACAAGTTCTCATTGACCAGAAAACCATGAAACGATGGTTGCTCCCTGAAGCAATCCTCGTCAGGTCCAAGATTAATGCAGCCTTGTACAAATATAAAGTTTAGAACTGTTTCTGTCGACTCAATAGTAAACTCATAAACGTAAATGAACCAATGGAATGGAAAAGAATAATATGTAACTTGAATTGAAATGTTAGTTAATTTGTATAGCTGGGTGAAAGTACTGGTAATATAACTTTTGACGAATATTGCACACTTCAGCAAACAGACATTTGCATTGCCACAAACTACAGAGTCTGCTGGGTATTTAAACTTATTAGAAAATGGGATTACACGCACTTTATTAATTATTAAAAGTACATATGGAAAATATAATTGCAAAAGTTGGACAAACTTCCCTTATTCGTGTGTTGGTCTTATAATTGAAACCGTTCTGAATCTTTTAGTTGTGACATATCAGAATAGTATGTAAATTTACAGTCAAGCATAGTATCAAATAACCAAAATAAATAAGAACAGGTACGATAACTTGCCTTAATTAAAAAACCCTTTGAATGTGCAATGAATTTAGCAGGCCAATCATTAAATCTGGATTACAGCTAACACAGTAAATAGTATGCTGTGTAACATGTACATTGACATAAAAAAACAAATAGTAGAAAAAAACATAACAGCGATGATGGTGACAATATGACGGCTCATTATTGAACTGCAGTGCGTATCTTGCGATGATCGAATATACCTCCAGCTATCAAAATAACATATTAAAAAATACATGTAGAAAAACGAATTACATCATGTCTAGACAGTCGCATGAGTAATTGCTATCTCATTACAAAACCTGCCTTGATATTAACGGGTCTTCAACCTGTAAGGACTTCCTTGTAGACGATGTTCTTCATCGAGGTCAGTAAGGACACGCTAGTTCTTTTACGCTTTCTTGGATTGTCCTTATGCTTGTTGGTCTTCTCCTTCGGCTTCTCCTTCTGAATGAGTATCTTTATGTTTCTCTTCGAGGTGGCTCGAGACAAAGCAACATAGAGCTGACCATGTGAGAACACGGGATTGGGTAGGTACACACCAACAATCGGGATGGTCTGCCCTTGAGCCTTGTTAATGGTCATAGCAAAGCTAAGCCTTATAGGAAATTGTTTTCTCTTAAACTTGAACGAAAACATATCATTTTCAGATGGGCAGAGAGGTATTCGAGGAAGGAAGACCCTCCTGCCAGCGTGTTGTCCAATCACGATTTCTGCATCAATGGTGTTCCTCTCAAAACCTCTAACAACAAGCCTAGTGCCATTACAAAGCCCATTAGCTGGATCAATGTTCCTTAGAAGTATCATAGGGCAGTTCAGCTTTAGTTTTAGAGCATGCGGAGGAAGCCCATTAGGAGTCAATCCATTAAGAAACTCCTGAGCATAGTAGCCATATGGGTCATCCTCCACACTGTCAAAACTATGGTAGATTACTTCATCTCCATGAAAACGCTCTATCATGCGGATGTTTATTTTGTCTACATTGTCGTTAGTTGTGGAAAGGATTGCTCGAGATGTCATGTAATTCGAATCAGCCATGTTGTCCTCTAGACTCGGAAATACGTGCTCAATAAGCTTCTCCAGGTCGTCAACCTCGCCTGTAGACGGCACAAAAATATTTTCAGGGAGTACTATCTTGCCTTGATCATCAACTTCCTCAGTGCCATTGCCGACCCTTAGCAAGTAATCGGCAAACCACGTGTCATTATGAGCCCTCATGTTGGTGATGAGCCGAAGCTGACGCATGCCCTTCCATAGATGAGAGCTTCGGAGGGTTGCATCAATTATCTGGCCCCGCGACCCCCTTCTGACGACCGTAAGAACCTGCCTAAAGTCCCCGCCAAAAACAATAGTCTTTCCTCCAAAGGGTCGGTCGCTTATTCCCATTATGTCGCGCATGCTATTATCCAATGCCTCAACCGCTTGTCTCTTTGTCATGCTGGCCTCGTCCCATATGATCAAGGAGGCCATCCGTAGCAGCTTGGCGGTCCCACTCTGCTTGGTGAAGCTGCACGAGGCTCCATCATCGCAACTCAATGGGATCTTGAACCTGGAGTGGGCAATCCTGCCGCCAGGCATGATAGAAGCGGCGATGCCGGACGTCGCGGTAGCGATACCAATCTTGCCCTGACTTCTCACCTTGGCAAGCATCGCCCTATATAGGAAGGTCTTACCTGTACCTCCAGGGCCATCAACAAAGAAAACACCGCCATCACCGCGTTCAACAGCCCCTAGTATCTCATCGTATGCGGCCCTCTGCTCCATGTTGAGTGAAGATGCCAATTTTGTGTCATCCATGTCAAACTCAACGGTTGATTCCTCGATAACCTCTCTTGCCTCGCCCTCTGTAGGGTCAAACACATCATCTATGTTTGGAAGAGCGAAATCAACAATGTCTTTACCCATTGACTGCAACATTCCCCTAATGTCAAGCAACACCATCTGCTCCACCTCCTCAATGGCCGTGCATGATCGACGATAGTCATCTGACATAGCCTCGAAGTGCCGATCCCATAATCCACGCACATCGCCTGGCTCGCAGTGAACCAAGATGGTTGCGAAGAGCCTCCTAAGTGAACATGGCATCGCCCACTGCTCAGCCTCATTAAGACAGTCGTCGAGCGTGTTGTCTGCCTCGATGAGTCCCAACCTTTCAGCAGCCTCTTAAAGCTCCCACATAGCATGCCATCCACGGTGAGCAAGTCGTCGAAGGATGTTTTACTCGTAACATGGTTAAGCAACACCCGGAGGTAGTATCGCTCCCCCTCGGCAGGATTGGCAGACACTATGCGCCCAATCTGAAAACGCTCAACCCGCGGCTTCCAATTCTTATTTTTCTTCTGCCACGTAAAGCTTCCGGGAAAATCCTTGTACAATATATGCCTAGCCCAAGGGTGATCCATGTTAGCCTTGAAATACTCCGTTAACATGGATTTTGAAGCATTTTCGGAGGATACAACATTCTTCAAGTCAGCCTGCGCATTGAACGCAACCCTGTGCATATTAGGGAGATGAAGGGGCAACTGCAAGACAGGCTGGTAATTGGCGCAAAGTGGGAAGCCAAATATCCTCCACATAGCCTCCGGAGGTGTGACCCACCTAGCGTCAACGTACCTCTTGATCTCATCAATGTTACCATCAGCGTCGGGCTGATCGATGCTGAAAGAAGCCTTATCATGGCCCTTGTAAATGTACTTGTAAAGATATTTCACAGCCTTAATGCTAGAGCAGACCTCAACGTTGATGTGGCAATTGAACATCCGCAGTAGGTATGGGTTATAAGGCACAACCCATCTGTTGTCCAGCATCTTCCCTCTGACCTTAGCACGTCTTCCATCGTCTCTCCGTCGATACACTGGGTATGAGTCCTTCCCCTGTGCTGTGTTCTCATTGAACGCCCGTGGATATCTGCACTTGCAACCGTTTTCTTGCATGCAAACATTCTTCGGGTTGAGAGCACCACATGGTCCATGCATCATATGCTTTACCACCATTGCATACAATTCCGGAAACTTATGCTTGTCCGGGAGCTCCGCGGAAATGAGTCGGTCATACTGTTCCGGGACGATAAGCTTATATGTCGAGTCCATGATCAACAAAAAATGTGCGTGGGGGAGGCCCCTTTTTTGGAACTCAACTACGTATACGTAAGCAACTACAACACCCAGGATATGCTTCTTGAACAACATGTACTTCATGTGCTCTAGTTTGCCATAGAACACACGAGCCACAATATCAGGTCGGTCTTGCGCCGTCTGACCAGGCAGCAACTCGTTTGTTATCTCGTCCCATTTAGGATTGCAAGTCATGGTGAGGAAGATGTCTGGCTTCCCGTATGTATGGACAATTGCCATGGCATCCATATGTCTCTTCTTCATGTCGCGGTCGCCACCAGGGTATGTACCAGGGAGCACTATTCTAACCCCAACAGCGCTTGCCCGCGTCTCCCCTGAAGTGATGGCATCAACCACTCCTTTATACAAGTCGGCACGAATCTGCGTCTGGTTCTTCCTGTACCACCTCAACCGACAGCTCTCAATCTTAACGTACATGTCAACAGCCCATTGTTGCAGCAGTCGTGCTCCACAGAGTATGGGATTGAAGATTGCAGGCCGTGTCTGCAGCATATAACAGTAGTAGTCTCTGACGGAGACGCACAACCTACTATTTCCCTCTGCACACGATAGTATATGATCAAAACAATGCTTACCTTTAGAAATAATTCATTTATTGAAACAAAAAGGTACACATATGTCATACCTGCATCCTCATCATCATCTTGGACAAGTTGAGGATTTAGTACAGCCTCCCAAGGAACATCACGTTTAGGTAGTTTCGGATGCCAACCTAGTTCGCCCCTTGGATAGAATAGGGGATAAGACAACGGGTCATATGCTCCGGATGACACGCGTATGCTATGCCTTTCGTTGTTGTTACCATAAAGTGTTATCCTACGGTCAAACCTTTTTGCCAGGTCGCTGCCCTCAACCCAAATTGCAGCAACCTCAGATGACAAAGGTCTATTATATTTTCTTTGATCAAGCCTCTTATCGGTGTTTAGGTCTATCCTATAATCATCAAGGTTCCCCTTGTGTGCACCCAAACTCCTAAATTGCTGGGAGTAAGGGTTCTCTTTAAGTATGTCTACTAACTTCTTCACGACCTCTTGATCTAATTGATTTGTGGCAGCCTTACGATGGGTTATGGTTGGGTCGTCATCATAGAAGTACAACTGCAGATGTTCAGGACGCGAGCTAGGCCCGAACGAATGAACATTGTGATAGATGGTTCCGTGTACCCGGAATGTGTATACCCCAGACTTCATGTTCGTGTAGTTCTCATCAAGGCTGACGCCAAGGGTTGTGAAGGCGAAATGGCCATTGAAGAACCGTATGTTCTCACGAAAATGTCTGGAATCTGCATCCATGGTGGACCATAGCCTCATAAGCTCTGGGATTGGTTCCGGTTGTTTTAGCTCGATCTGTCCATTGCGACAACAGAATCCGTCAGTCTCAGAAACAAACTTTCTGGCCTTGCAGTGTTTGCAGTTTGTGTCGAGCTTCAGGATGTGGGTATGGTCTGGTATGTTTGTGTACACACAGTCTAATGGATCAACCTCGCCAGATATAAAAGACGTCATGCTAGCTTCCTCGTCATCCTTGAATGCATCATTATCGGATCCTATAGGCATTCGTTAAAACATGATCATGAAAATAATATTGACATAGTACTACAACTACAATGAAGATCCTAGCCTTCCTAAAACAGACTTGACCATACCTTGGTCACAATACAAGTAGTACTCCTCATCCATCATTTCGGCTGGTGTCGGCTCATCGCCCATGATGGGCTCTGGGAACACATTGATGTGGTCTGCATTATAGTTGAACAGTCAGGGACAAAGACCTGATCAGGTCAGTATAAGGTTGATGACAAGTTGCATCACAAAAGAAGAAAATCGATTACATACCAGGGGTGCAAACACCGTAATTCGGCATGCCCGGGGGAGGGTCGCCATCCGATGAATCATCGTCGGCAGCCCGAGAGAGGGGGATCGCGAGACTATCAGCTGTCGAGTTAGTAATGTCTGGGCGAGGGAGTGCGAGAGATTCTTTGCACGGGGTATTCTTCCTTTTAGCATAACAGGCCTTCCTTTGAGCACTTGACTGCCCCTTCTCAATATCCGACCTTCTTTTGCGGCGCTGCACGCGCTTCCCTCGTATCTTTTCATTCAAATCATCTCTATCATCAACCGTTAGTTCCTCATTTTTCTTGTGATAACATGCTCGGCTACGAGAGTTTCTCTGTATCCTCTTAGATCCCTCGTTGTCATGGGTAACACCGGAGGCATCTAATGACGGATGGGGTAATGTTGCATCATCGTGGAATGTGTCTATATATTTATGTTATTAAAATAATGTCATTGGAAAATATTGTTTTAGTGACAAATGAATAACAGAACTTTCTTCTCGGACCCAACAATAATTAATTTGCATTAAGATCAAGCATCAAGTAAATCAAGTGTTCTACGACAATTATTAAATGCCCTGAATTATTAATAACATAAATATTTACCTGAATTAGATAGCATCCGTAGATTTTCACTTGATTCTAACTTATCCTTTCTCCTCCGATAAGCTGCCCTCCTAAGTGCATTTATATGATCTTTCTTGCGATCTTCCTCGGTTACCAGACATGTTTCTTCAAGTATATTGTCGTCAATGTCTGGTGTCATTGAAACCATAGTTTAAATGTAGAAAGTAAAAATTAATATTCCCACATACATGAATCCATTATTAACAAGTCAATTACCATTTTTATCATTGTCGTTAACCAAACCATATGTCTCTGTCGATGTAGCAGTATATGCTGAATCAGGATGCGATAATAATGTTGTATAGGCAGAGCTAGTTGCGTTGTCTGGTTGAACATGGTTAATAAATGTTACACAAAAATTAATGGCGCGGAGTTTATCTTCTTGGTAATGGTTAGAACACTTGATTCTTACCAGACAAATTAATGGCGCGGAGTTTATCTTCCTCAAGAGCAAGTTCTTTTTTCCTACGATAAGAAGCTCTCCGCAGGGCGTTTCTATGGGCTCTTTTGCGTTCTTCTTCCGTTAGTGCAGCATTATCTTTTGTGACATTGAAGTCATCTGATTCAGAACGATGGGTCAGTATTATATTATGGCATACCAAGGGGAAGCCAAGCATAAAAATAGATAAACAATGACAACCTGATGTACCTGATCTAACAAGCTCAGGTTGACGAACATTCGTGATATCACGTAGGGAACGACGTTGAACGATGTGGCCATCGACTTGTTGTATTTTCAAACCCTGTTTTTTGCTAATGCGATAATTTTCCCGCCTCAAGGCTTTGTTGATATCCTTATGGTCTACAACGCATATTAAACATACGGTAGTTAGTGAATAAAAACAGCCATTGCGTATAGCAAAATACCCGAAAACAGTTCCACAACTTAAATGCCTTAACAATTATTCATCAACCTGTAGTTAAACAAATTACCAGATTTCGACAAGCAGCGCTGTTGATCCTCTATTTGTAACACGACATCTTTGATTTTTTTATAACCTTAGCTGAAAGCATTTGTGTGTTGTCAGGTTCCTTTGATATATGACTTTGATTCCCGCATCTGATTTCGCCTGCAGCATCCGTGGGAGTACCTGATGTTAGACAAGCATCCGTGGGAGTGCCTGATAGATTTGTCCCACCGTTGATATAATCGTCTGGAGGTTCACCCTCTGTAGAACACCAATATATCAGCATAGGCACATGTTGTTAATGAAAATGACCAATAGTAGGGTGATAGTGTAGAATTAGATGGTTGGAACCCAACAACGAACCATCATGAAGGTCTTTAATCCGTGGTGAACTTGTTCCACCTGTATAGTGATACCCAGTAAATAAAAAAAATCAATGAAATATACACTACAAAAATATGGTTATCACAATCTTGACACTTGTAATGAGGCTGAGAGAGTACCATATTCATCTAAACTAAAATCCAAACCATTGGTATTCGGAGCTATGAATGAATCCTCTTTATGCTCTCCATCTGTAGGATGAGAACCAACATGAATATAAGGACAATGATAAAAACGTCGTATCTACATGGCAACATTCCCAACAATAGTCACACAAGCTCTATACCTGTAACAGTACCTGAATTGTCCACACCACTTTGAGCTATGGGTAAGATGCTTGCATTGTTATCTTCAACTAAAAAGCATTATGCATTAATTATGATAGGTTAAAGCATGCCCGTAGAATTAACTTCAACAGTTATCACGCTATTTAAGCTTGCGAATGTTTGTTAACACATGTCTAGTACTTTCTCATTGAAATGCTGCATACCTGTAGAAACGTCCCCTTCTGGTAGCTGATCAACCGCCCTGCTTCTTGAATTACCCATGTGTACCTATGAAATTAATTGCTATAATTCAGTTAACTACTGCATCTGCACATACTGGACCAGATATATAAAAACGGTGGTTTTGCTAGTGAAATTCTGATGTTAGCTATGCAAAAACAATTATGGTCTCCCGTCAATGTAACATGGAGTCATTTGGAACTCGATGCTCACATTGGCATAAGACCCGTGACTTTTTACAGATGGCATAGAAACATAGATTGTTTACTATTGCATGGAACCTATTAGATTATAAAGTGTTATAACTACCTTATGTTTGTGTCACTTTTTGCATGTGATGCTGTTTCGAGGATGGAAAATGGAGATCCTCTGAAGTTGTGAGATGCGAACTCGATGCGATTGCCAGATGCTCCTGCTGATGACACCGTCCCCGATGCCTGTTGCCACTTGATGATTCACCACCTGCAAGCATTTGGGGCTGTCAAATAGTGATAAACAGGTATGACTGACAAACATTTCCCATTCAAAATGGTGGTTCATATGGGAGGATGACATTATTTCCCACTCTGAACGATTTTATTCATCCAGCCTGTAGCTGCACTCAATTACAAAACTTCTCTGTAGCCTCTTAACCACCTTATGTTTCTGTCAACTAACCTCCAGATGTTAGCTATGCAAAAACAATTATGGTCTCCCGTCAATGTAACATGGAGTCATTTGGAACTCGATGCTCACATTGGCATAAGACCCGTGACTTTTTACAGATGGCATAGAAACATAGATTGTTTACTATTGCATGGAACCTATTAGATTATAAAGTGTTATAACTACCTTATGTTTGTGTCACTTTTTGCATGTGATGCTGTTTCGAGGATGGAAAATGGAGATCCTCTGAAGTTGTGAGATGCAAACTCGATGCGATTGCCAGATGCTCCTGCTGATGAAACCGTCCCCGATGCCTGTTGCCACTTGATGATTCACCACCTGCAAGCATTTGGGGCTGTCAAATAGTGATAAACAGGTATGACTGACAAACATTTCCCATTCAAAACGGTGGTTCATATGGGAGGATGACATTATTTCCCACTCTGAACGATTTTATTCATCCAGCCTGTAGCTGCACTCAATTACAAAACTTATCTGTAGCCTCCTAACCACCTTATGTTTCTGTCAACTAACCTCCAGATGCTGCTGCTGATGACACCCCACCCTGGGGCCGGCACCAGGCCCAAACTCCTGTCAGTTATGTGCACGAAAACTGAGTTCCTTGCAATGAGATGATTCAAGACGTATGGCACAGTTGAACCGAGATCACAATGCCAGATTTTGGGCAGTACGACCATGGAACCGATTTGTAAGAGTAGTAATTGTAAAGGTAGGAATATGTAAACGCCACACCTGATTATGAAATCGCCACTCCGGCGGCGACTGGATCGCACGCAGGTCCGCTGAAGAGCGACGGATCGGGGACGTGCGCCTGTCTTTGCAGTCGGACGGGGTCGTCGCCGGGATAAGACTGCACGCTGTGAACGAGACCTACGTATGAGCGCTTGTGGCGGCGGACAAGGGTTTCAGGGTTTGTGACGGGGTTTGTGACGGCGGCCAAGGGTTTGAGGGGCGGGGACGAATGACCGCGGCTCGCAATGGGATCGAGGTCAAGACGATCAGATGGATCAGCCCGTCATTTCGTAGGTTAACCGTGATTGATCGTTGTAGGGGTTTTCTCTATCTCTGAACCGGCGCGGTTCAGGATGGCGGAGTTGTATAGTGATGTTTTTTTCCTCGGTTCGGAGGTAAAATGCGGGGGATCGGTGGAAAGCGGGAGGTGGGACGAAGTACCAAAAAAACCAGGGAAGGTGGGACGAAAATTAACCGGCGGAGACTACCAACTGCTCCATTAGGAGTAGAGAAGACCATGACTTAGGTCCACTCACCACACAATTCAGACTGAATTCAAAGTAGTTCACAACACACACATTACCGCTAAGTTCAAATTAGTTCACAATACAAACAGGTATAGAAGAAACTATGCACCATATAAGAATAAGGGTACCATCTTTAGCCAATTTCCTCTTCACGGTCATCTTGAGCTTCTGCCCCTCTTTCTCCTCTGCCTTCTTAGCCTTGACTCGGCCATGGGTAGGTAATATTGTGCATTTAAGTAATCGTAATACTCCATCATGATGTAACCCCAATGGCACACGAACGCATCCAAGCATGCACATTCCACCTGCTACTTGGTCGAGGGCTCTTGCTCCCACCCTTTATTATAATTGAACTCTTCTTCGACTGTTGCAAGGAGGCATAGCTGGTGTTTATAAAGCTTTCCGCAATATCATCCAAAGATGTTGTAAACTTATCATTCTTAATACAATCTTGGAGGTCCAATTGGTTTTTGGCCTTCAACCTCCAAGGCTGCAACATAATGTTGTCTGTCGTGATGTCCACGATTACAAACATGATCCTGTCATCGCCGAAGAATTGTTGTAGCCACATAGATTCATCCTTCTAGACGACAATTTGGTACACTAGGCAGTTTGTGGCTACACAGAACTCGATAACAACAACCCGTCATGGACTGAATTCAAATCCTTCGGTGGTGTACTCCACGTCCAGGGCGACTATGAACCTCTGATGCATGTTGACCTTAGTGCGAACTTCATCTAGTATATCCTTAATGAACTTATCGATGGTTGCTCCACTCGTAGTCACTGCGGCCTCAATCAAAGTATCGCAGGGAGCTTTGACAATGTGCACAGATGTCTACACCATTTGAATAACTGGCAGATAGAAAAATGTTTGAGTACAGGAGGACTGAAAGAAAAACTACTACTCAGGATAAGAAGAAATTTGCATGTGCGTGTGCGAAGCGGATGAGTGCCGGCTGCCGAGGAGGCTTGTGCGGGGAGAGGGAGGCCATGGGGGTGCCAATGAAGAGAACCTACCTTCGATATGTATCAAAGGCAGGTTCACGCATCAGAGGATTTTGTTAAGGTGAATTTGCATGTCATTCACGTATCGGAGGCATGTTTTATTGTTCATTGGCACCCCCATGGCCTCCCTCACACGAAAGCCTCCTCGGCCGCCGGCACTCATCCGCGTCGCACACGCGCAAGCAAGTTCTTCTTATCCTGGTTAGTAGTTGTTCTCTCAGTCCTTCTGTACTCAAACATTTTTCCATCTGTCAGTTCTTCAAATGGTGTAGACATCTATGCACATGGTCAAAGCCCCCTACAGTACTCTGATTGAGGCCATAGTGACAAGGAGTGGCGCAACAATTGATAAGTTCATCAATGAAATACTAGATAAAGTTCGCACCGAGGTCAACACACATCAGAGGTTCATTGTCGGCCTGGACGTGGAGTACACCACCGAAGGATCCAAATTTAGTCCACGGCGGGCTGCTGTTAGCCAGTTCTATGTAGGCACAAAGTGGCTAGTGTACCAGATTGCCAACTAGAAGGATGAATCTATTTGGCTGCAATAATTCTTCGGCGATGACATAATCATGTTTGTAACTGTGGACATCACAAGGGAAAACATTATGCTCCAACCTTGGGGGTGGAAGGTCATAACCAACTAGACCTTTAAGATTGTATTAAGACTGTTAAGTTCAAAGCATCATTGGTTGGTATGGCGGAAAGCTTTATAGACAGCAGTTATGCCTTCTTGCGATAGTCGAATAAGAGTTCGATTAGAATCGCAGGGTGAGTGCAAAAACCCTGACCAAGCAGCAGGTCGAATACGCACGCTTGGATGCGTTCGTGTGCCATAGGGCTTACATCATGATGGAGTATTACGATTGCTTAAATGCACAATATTTCCTAAGTGTGGCCGAGTCAAAACTGAGATGGCGGAGGGAGAAAGAGACGCAGAAGCTCAAGATGATCGTGACGAGGCTAATTGGCTAAAGCTGGCACCCTAATTCTTAGATGATGCCCCGCATGTTGTTGCGGTAACTTTGTTAAAAAAATGTGTAAATAGTTGGTAAACTAATTCTAACCAAAAGAAATATAAGCGTAAAAATTAATAAAAGAAAGTGTCTAAAAATAGAATAAATCCTTTTGAATTACTGTTAAAAATATCATTTCGAACAAAAATGTGAAGGATGACTAACATGCATGTATGATGTGGCAGCATTACATGCATAGACTAATGCAAAAATATTTGTAATTTTTAAGTTCGCTTATCTGGCAGATTTTGCATGGCTTGGTAGGAGAGTAGACTTAAATGCATGGCTTAGTAGGAGAGTAGACTTAAATGCATGGCTTAGTAGAGATATTGAGGTGAACACTTTGCACGTTGAGGGAATCGGGAGCAACTTCTTAAGGATGTAAGATTTGTCAAAGTACACCACGTGAATTAAGAACGTCATAAGTTGAAGTAAGGCTTGTAGCCTTCATGCATGCACATTTCTTGGCTCTGCACAATAAATTAAGTTGACCATATATGCATAAGTTTCTAAAGATTATGCGACTGACACAGTTGGTGGATATTGTAAGCATTATTATGTTTTGACCTTTTATGACTTATCTTCTCTTGGTCTATGAGTAGCAGCTTGACTTCATGTATATATGGATATTAATCTACAGCTGAGGGTAGCAAAATATATGAATAAAGAAAAATATAAGCACCGAATGAAAATGAAGGTATGCCATGCGCAATTGGCCCATACTCTGATTGTGTTTCCGACTTCCAATAGCTCTGTTTTTTGAAAGAGTAAAATTACTCTCGTCGTATTCTTGGTAAATTGATACAGTGCAAAGAAACACCTTTAGATAACAACTGCATGTTGTGACTAGAATGAACTTGTTGTACTTGATATTGTAATTTTGAATATGCACGATATTGTAATTTTGAATATGCATCGTATTCTTGGTTATGACAGTGTCCTAGATGTGGTATTTGAGGTTACAATCTACACTAGTACTTACCTAGCAATTCACACTATATATGTTGGTCGTTAATTACATAAAAAATTGACATGCATTTATCAACACAAAGAAAATCTTTTCGAAGGTGCAATATGCTAGTTAACACTATATTTGATAATAGGCATGTGTCATAAAGGAGGCTCACGAGCATGATATAGAACGCGCTCCATAAATTATGCAGGGCGAGCGGTGTATGGCGATTCTGCTAGACTGGGGGCTTTGACCATGTGCACAGATGTCTACGCCATTTGAATAACTGGTAGATGGAAAAATGTTTGAGTACAGCAGGACTGAAAGAACAACTACTAACCAGGATAAGAAGAACTTGCCTGTGCGTTTGTGACGCGGATGAGTGGCCATGGGGGTGCCAATGAAGAGAACCTGCCTCCGGTACGTATCAAAGGCAGGTTCACGTATCAGAGGATTTTGTAAGGAGAATTTGCATGCCATTCACGTACCGAAGGTAGGTTTTGTTCATTGTCACCTTCATGGCCTCCCTCCCCGCGCAAGCCTCCTCGTCCGCCGGTACTCATCTGTGTCGCACACGCTCAAGCTTTTATCCTGGTTAGTAGTTGTTCTCTTAGTCCTCTTGTACTCCAACATTTTTCCATCTGGCAGTTCTTCAAATGGCGTAGACATCCATGCACATGGTCAAAGCCCCCTACGGTACTCTGATTGAGGCAGTAGTGATAAGGAGTGGCGCAACCATAGATAAGTTAATCAAGGATATACTGGATGAAGTTCACACCGAGGTCAACACACATCAGAGGTTCATCGTCAGCCTGGACATGGAGTACACCACCGAAGCATCCGAATTCGGTCCATGGCGGCCTGCTGTTATCCAGTTCTATGTAGGAACAAAGTGGCTAGTGTACCAGATTGTCATATGGAATGATGAATCTATGCGGCTGCAATAATTCTTCGGTGATGACAGAATCATGTTTGTAACTGTGGACATCACGAGGGAAAGCATTATGCTGTAACCTTGGGGTGGAATGCCAAAAATCAACTGCACCTTCAAGATTGTATTAAGAATGGTAAGTTCAAAGCATCATTGGTTGATATTGTGGATATGACAGTTGAACAAGAGTTTGATTAAAATCGCAGGGTGGGAGCAAGAGCCCCTGACCAAGCGGCAAATGGAATACGCATGCTTGGATGCGTTTGTGTGCCATCAGGCTTACATCATGATGGAGTATTAAGATTGTTTAAATGGACAATATTGCCTAAGTGTGGTCGAGTCAAAGCTGAGATGGCAGAGGGAGAAAGAGGCGCAGAACCTCAAGATGATCGTGACGAGGCTAATTGCCTAAATATGGCACCCTAATTCTTAGATGATGCCCCACGCGTTGTTGCGGTAACTTTGTTAAAAAATGTGGAATAGTTGCTAAAAGTAACTAAATCTAACGAAAAGAAATATAAGCTTGAAAATCAGTAAAAGAAAGTGTCTAAAAATAGAATAAATCCTTTTAAATTACTGTCAAAAATATCATTTCAAAAAAATGTGAAGGGTGACTAACATGCATGTATGATGTGGCATCATTACATGCATAGACTAATACAAAAATAATTGTAATTATTAAGTTCGCTTATGCGATAGATTTTGCATGGCTTAGTAGGAGAGTAGACTTAAATGCATGGCTTAGTGACGATATTGATGTGAACACTTTGCATGTTGAGAGAATTGAGACCAACTTCTTAAGAATGTAAGATTTGTCAAAGTATACCACGTGGATTAAGAACGTCATAAATTGAAGTAAGGCGTTCTGCATAATAAATTAAGTTGAACATATATGCATAAATTTCTAAAGATTATGCGACTGACAAAGTTCACTGTAAGCATTATTATTTTTCGACCGTTTATGACTTTTCTTCTCCTGGTCTATGAGTAGCAGCTTGGCTTCATGTATATATGGATATTAATCTACAGCTGAGGGTAGCAAAATATATGAATAAATAAAAATATAAGCACCGAACGAAAATGAAGGTATGTCATGCACAATTGGCTCATACTCTAATTGTGTTTCCAACTTCCAATAGTTCTGTTTTTTTCGCGAATACATAAAGCTTGCGTATCATTTTATTGATAAAAGAAGATAAGAATGAGTACAGGGGGTGATACAACGCATGACACAAACGCAGAAGGCGTGAACATGCCTACTGGAGTAGAGGACCGTGGATGCTCAGCCCAAACAGAAAAGTAACACGGCTAAACTCGCCACCCTGGGATGCAGCCCAAACCAGACCAACCAGACGACCAACAACATCGAAACTGCCACCGAGGACACTGCAAGCATACAAGACGACGCTTTCAAGAAGGGGAATGACGCCAGGGCGCCGTCGTCGTCCGATCTGCAAAGATTGACGCAGCGATGATGATAGTGGCCACCCCAACAAGCGCCAATGACACCCCCATCCACCTACATTCCCAATTTTGGTTTCTACTAGTGGTTGGGGCGCCACCCGGTGGCGCCACCTGAGAGAAAGTTGGGCGGTGCCAGGTAGGAGGCACCCCTTTCACTTTCCTAGCATAAAATTAATAATGCACATTACAGAGGTGGTTTAGCAAGCTCTTCCCCCCGAGCAAACCCAAAAGGGGAAAACAACAGCCCAAAACACCCTACAGGCCTTCACGGCCAGCAACAACAAGAACAAGTGCATTGTGCTGTCATTAGAGTTAATCTTCCCCAACAGGTCATGTATAAACAGAAAGGAGCTTACACATCAGTGGCCTGAATACTCTCTCTTTCATGATCTAGAGCATCAACAACTCCAAGGTTGACAAGGGCACCCTGCTTGATCGCCACGGCCTGCTCGTCATCGAGCCTGAAGATTTCTCGGAGCGCGACAATGTCCTGCAGCTTCAGCTACTCCTTCAACTGGTTGGCAAGAGCATCCAAGGCAGCCTCAGTGACGTCCTTGCCATTTTTTATGACGCCCAGGCCACGGCAAACCAAATGTGCATTAATCTTGAATGGTTATTGTTCCTTGAGGTTGCTGGCTCTTACTCAGCTTTGACATATGTCCATGTAAAAATGATCATTCAGAACTCATAACGATTCATAAACATATATGTGATTTCAAATCTAACGCTCCTTGACATTGTAGGCACCATAGTGGACTAAGAAAGTAGGACTCTCTTACTTATGAACTAAAGCTAACTAAAGATCTGACTATATATCTCTCCAAGCTTGCGAAGCTATGCAAGTGCCGCACTTTATTCCCACGGTTTCTTTACTACATATGCACCTACTTTTTTCTATGCTTACCTATAGCTCGATTAATATATACAAATTACACATGTTGAAAAGAGAATGTTCAAATGTTTTATGAAAATTTAGTTATGTACTGAATATATTCTCCACGGTAATACTCAAAAAAGTAATTGCATGGATAAAAGTGAATTGTAGAACTGATTGCTTACCATCACATGCAATGCTCCAATTTCTCAACATTATGAAGATGTGTGAGCAGCCAAAAAGAAATAGCATACCAATGTTACTATGACTGAATTAATTAGGGGAGGACAACCTAAAGACACATTGTTCTACCCTGAAATTTTTGACATGAATCACTAATCTTTGGTATTGAAATTAGGTACTTCTCGTCATAATCAAGTAACGGTTGGCCACCTGAAATTGGAAGGAGGCCGAAGCACAAAAATAGACAAACCACTTTTTTGCACCACATGATTATAGTAGCATGCGTCAGTATACTGACCTACAAAGCATACAAGTGAAAAACCAAAACTAATCTGACTTTATAAAGCACAAATAAAGATCTCTTCGGGTAACACTAAATCAGATTTCATTTTTATTAACATCACCTCATGGTTAATAAAACGACCAAAGAAAGGGAGCCCCACCTCATGGTCGCAGCAACTGCTGCTCAGAGAGCATCTCCATCTTGCCTGTCGTCAGGTAGTTGGCCCACTCCAATGCCCAGACGCGCTGAACGACCAGCATGATTCGCAAGAACCCTACAAAATGAACAAGTTCAGGCACATGGGCGTGCTAGTGTACAATCAGTGAATTGAATACAAGATTTATAATTTGCAGAAGCATATAAATATATTCTGATTACAAAAACATACCTAAACCACAGGCTTCTTCAGACTTCCCACTATCCAAGGGCGACAGTGCAAGATCTAGTTGTACAGGGTTCTTAATCATAAGTGACATAGCAAGAAATACTTCAGATTCACAGCATAAGGAAAGATGAGAGCTAAAACAGAATTAATTCCTTGCTCCAGCTCCAAAAACAGAGCAGATAATGCAAACTGTCTGTTGAAAGTGGATTGGAAAATGAACAGGATGCAGATGTACTTTCATTGAAACGACATACCTAATGAGAGCAGGACAATGGACAATTATGTTCGTTCTAATCAACAATCATGAGCAAATCCTAAGCAAACAACTTTGCAATTCCTCCCAGTGGGAGGCCAATTTCCAGAACTTTAATCGACACTTCACCTCCATCTCAGCAAGACGAGCGAGCTATAAAAATTAGATAAGAATAGACCTGGTAATGTAACCGGTATGGATTGAAATCTGGAAGGCATTACAATGTGTAGGGTTCATGAAGACTTGGGATCGTAATGACAAAAGCCAATGATAATACACCGAGTAGTGGGATACAGTTTTGCTGAAAAATTATCAAGACGACAGTACCATCCTTGAAGATTTGATTATTGTAGCTGAACTTTGAACAGAGTTAGTGCTTGAATCTAATACTCGGAAAATTAGTATATAAACCGTCTGATTACAATGATCTAAGAGGTGTTCCGCGCCAAGGAACTAATTAATAAATTTCAACACTATAAGAGCACATTTAAACTGAAATACTTACTGTTCCATGTCATTCTCCTCTGTAAACTTGTCCAAACGATCCTGAAACACCAAAGATTGTAGAACATGTGACATCCCTGGAAAGCAGGACCAGGTTATGACTTTAGAAGGGTAGTAAGTGAAGAAGAAGAAAGCAAGTGATTTGGAAGACCATATCTCATAATAGTACAAACTGAAGAAGAAAATAAAAATTCTCAGATGTAGCAGGAAACATTGGTATGGGTGCTTACTGCGTACAGAAGATTACCATTTGTCTTCTCGCATCCAGTTATGCCAGCCTGTTCATATGCAAATCTATAGTCAAAAGGGGCAAAACATTGTAGGGCCTGAAATAGATAAGTGGCGCTGGTTACGTCAGGTAAACTAGTGCAATTTGCACCGCAGACGAATAGAAATCAAACCCTAGCAGCAGGGACCGCACTAATCAAAACGAAGACTACAAGTGTAAGGATAGAAGGCGTTGTTTACCTTGGCTACAGCTGCGGCTAGGTTGGCGGTGACTTTGCTGTTGCAGATGTTAGTGATGAGGTGGTCTTAGATAAACTCATTATATCGCGATGCATATCAGAAAGAAATTGAAATCAATCAGATGGCTAGAAAAGAGAGACATGAAAGATGCTTATTGCACTGATAAGCACATATGAACACATAGGCAACAGGTTTATATTACAGATACTTTAGTTGATTCAGAAGCAATGACACTGTCCAACAGTATAGTCTCAGCGATGAAGGACATTTCTTCACCGGATCTCTGAAAACATAAATTTTTACAGAGAGGTAATTATGTGTATAAACAATATGGATGTATTTTTCGATAAAGAACAGGAACACAAATCAAATAAATAGTATACAGGTCAAAAAAATATCTGAGAAACAAAGGTGCATTGTTACAAGGTCCCTGACGTGTGTTTGGCTAGCTAGATGGTGATCCTGACTTTGTGCTCAGTTTGGTAGCTGGAGACGAAATTGCTGGTCGTAGCGGTTAATGGAATAGAATGTACTCAATCTAAAAAACGCACATTTATACCCTGAGTCCCTGATGCACGAGCATTCCTCACTGATGTTTATATTTCAGATTTACATGTTAATATTTTGATCTTATATAACCTTCATATATTTTTTAAGCTACTTTTCTTAATGGAAACAAGTAAACAGATGCTTAGCTTGTAATTAAGTATAAGTAAAGTGATACGAAGTCAAAAGGGCATAATCTGGTGCACATGAATATATAATTAGCAACCATTACAAGTTACCTGCTTAACACAAACAAAAAGGAATAGCATGCCTTTAGGATAATTAGCAAGATACCTTAGAAAGAGGTAAACTAATCCACACATGAATCAATCACTAGTTCACTACAGCACCGCATACTTGAAAAGCAGGATACCTAAAAAAGGGGCAAACCAATGATCGATCAGTAAATGCTACGAAATGGTGTAATCTAACCTTACATCATAACAACCTTGAATTGTACAGTTTAGAAATAAATAGTAGCTCACATCTCAGAAGGCTACTATCAAGTACAACACGCGGGTGATTTACCTTAATAAGCTTATACTCTTTGCGTGAATGATTTTTTGCGTCTTCTGTTGTTCTTATTGTTTCTTTCAGTTCTTCAATCTTCTGATACCTCGCCCTCTCCTGATCTATTCCTCTTGATGACACAGATTCAAGTTTTGTCACCTAGTTGTGCAAGGCAAATTAAGTCTGATGATAGGCTTTGGATATGAAGCAAAGCATTAGAGTAATCAGTAAATGCATTGTGAATAGAAGCTGGATCCTGCGAGACACATGCACATGGCCACCGATGGTGGAGAGGAATGGGGATTAGATCCGTGGTGGCGGCGTCCTCCCATTGATCGAAACCACCACCGGCACCTTCTCCTCCCACCTGCTCCTCCGTCGGCTCCTTGCCACTGCTACTCAGGGTAAGACCGGAGGATCAGAACATAAATTTATACCCAAAAACAAACATGTCATCGTTCTTTTATTAGTCTCAACTACGTACAGACTACTGCACAAGATTTCCATTGCCCCGAACATTAGTACAACAGCCCGAAATGCAAACAAAGGACCTATATGGTCCAAAGGTACAACAGAAATCTGATTTGCTCATATTAGCATGTAAGAAATGTAAAGGATGCATGTTGGAGCTGGATCAGTGTCAAACTAAAAAAGCTCAAATCAAATGTATGTGTCTGAAACATCAAAATTGTCTCCAAATCATGCAAAAATTGAATTGTTTCATGTGAAACTCCTTAAGAAAAACTCATTACCCTGCAATTAGTGTTGCACTTGAGTTCTTTTTTAGTCAACCAGATTCCTGGTTCCCTAGTACTACAAGGCTATCACAATCATTGGACGAGTGCAAGGAACAGAAGTGTAAGAATGTGTGAATCCACACGTTTATTTAATTTAGAACATCCCAAGTTGCAGATCTAACAACCTGGTGTCCTACACTCCTACTACGTAGTATGAGCTGCAAAGCGCTATTCATTGACCACATTTCGTAGAACATCTTGCAGGCACAGAAACAAAGACGACAAATCTAGAGAGAGATGGTAGTCTGTATTGTAAAGCAGGAATGGGAGAGGTGCGGCATCTCGTCTTGCCATGGCCGCTTGCACCTCAGGTTCGGCAGCGCTGCCATCTAATGGAGAGAGAGAGAGAGAGAGAGAGAGAGAGAGAGAGAGAGAGAGAGAGAGAGAGGATGGGTTGGATTGAACTCACCAGCGAGCTGAACTCGGCCGACCACCGCCGGCGATGTAGCCACACGACAAGGAGTTGCTGATTGATCTGTACGTGCCCACCTTGCTTCACTTCCCATTGCACGGCTGGAGCTTGCGCCGCCGCTAGAACCAAGCCGGTCGGACCCAAGGGGAGGGCGACTCGATGGGTCGATGAGGGATGCAGAGCACGCCGTCGACGGTGGTGGTGATTGAGGGTACCGTCCCCATCCACGTGGTGGCGAAGAGGAGATGAAAGGAGAGGGCGGCAGTGGAGCTCGAAGCGTGGGGTAATGAAGGACCACCAGGGAGGCCGGCGTCACGGAGGCACGGGCGGCCCATCTGGCTAGAGCTAATGTCTCTCCTTCCCAATCCCTGCCCTGCACGGCCTCACCCAGATGGCCGGCTTTGTGGGCCTGGGCGCAGCACTCGGACCCCATGATGCTTCCTGTATCCCACATAATGTGGTATTCGATGATGAATAAAGCGATTTACCACCCCTCAAAAAAAAAACTGGCCGTAGAGCTCGAGGTCGCGTGGTGTATGGGAGAGGTCAGAGGTGAAAGAAAGAGAAGATGCGTGCATGGAGGAGAAACAGAGTAGGAATGGCTTTCTGGAGAAGGAAACAAAAAAAGTTTTACCAGCGCAGGTACTATCTCGGGACGGTAAATACCCTTTCTCTTGCTTCTTCCTTTTCTTTTTAATCTCGTCAAAGTAAGAATCACCAGGTGGATAGACTCACACAACGCCCTTGATGCACAGCTTATTGTTTTGGATTCCAGCCGCCACAGCCAAGTGTCTATCTAATGGTTTAGAGAAAATTCCTTCTATACCATCGACAACCTCTACAATGGCTTATTTGCCATCAAACAAAGCTTCAGTGCTTATATACCAAACACAAACAAAATTTATTACCTATATACCACTAGCAGTTAGTCTAGTGTTAACTCAGTCCGTTAAGTGCCCAAAATGACCATCCTACCCTCAATGGCAAATCAGCAAACAACTGTAGAACATGTCCAGAAAAAAACTGACAACATTCCTCCTCTATTTTCAGCATTCCAGCAAAATTATAGTGATTATGTAACAATTCGAGGATATAAATAATTCCAGCAACAGAGTAATATACTCAAGAAAATTCATATCATTTAGAAGACATTCATGAAACACCATATTAATTCTCACACAATCAGTACCAAGTTCGCATCGTCCAAAACCAAAATACCACAACCAAAATATGTTGTTCACACAAGCAAATCTCTAAATAAAATAACACACATGAAGAGCTGCGATACAGAAATAATACGCAAGATTTTAGAGCATTTCACAGTTTCAACTTTTTTTTGCTTCAACTGGCTTGCTTGGTTGTTAGGCGCAGCTCTCTTCTTGCTTCGAGTTCCCATTGCAGGGCTATCAAGCGCAATGGCCACTTGTATTCTTCTCAAAACAGTCAAACATTTTCATGCATTCTTCATCATTTGACACAGAGATATTTTTGCCACTAATGGAATCAACATACTCAAGAATTATATTATCCTCTGAGCATAAAGCAAAAGAAGAAGTTCCAGCAATACAAGCCAGCAAATCCTTCATACTTGTCCTAATACCCTCAATAATCTGCCAACTAAATGTCGAATCCCCATTGATTTTTGTTTCACTGCCACAAACCTTGACCTCTATTGTGTTGGGAACCAAGAAATTTTGGCAGCATAACGCGTTTTGTTGGGAACCAAGAAGAGCTACATGCACCTTCTACTTTCTGTGCTTCACTTTCACATGGAAGCAAGGAAGGGAAACGCCCCATATGTATGCCATTACAACTAGCCCACCGCCACAGCCACCGCCGGCTCCTTCGTTCATCTCAATCAATTAATTTGTTGACAACTAACTGACTAACTGCAGAGACATCAATCTAGGCCGAGCATGCCATCCAATCTATTAGTATTCCCCTAGTATCCATCCGAGATATGATTTTATAATCAGACCACAAAACTGCTTCTTGACTGAAAAAAAGAAGAAGGGAACATCTATGTCAATAAACTGCTTCCAAGGCTAGGCACAAAAAAAGGCATTGCATGATAAACTCATACTCTTTTCTGACGGTTGTACCGGTGCGACTTGCCTTTAACGGGGACACTACTAGTACTAACCTAATGGCTGCTAACCTAGTATGCATCAACCACATGTGCTTGCTAAATCAATTGATCACTTTAGACATGCATGCCTACCAGTAGCAGCAAGCAAAGGCACCAACCACCTCTGCTAGTTACTTAAAAAAAGGGTGTTCTACAAGATTTGCTGAAACATTTTGCTATTACTATATTACTACTCCGCTGTGCAGCAACCAAGTGCTTCGAGTTTCAGAGAAAGGGCACTTGTCCGAAATACACATAGAAGGATATAACTAGGTACTAATTTCACAGAGATAAACATAGTTTTTCTAAATATCAAATTGATGCTTCGTAGCTTTGTATATGTAAGCAGCATGGAAGTAAATGTAAACTGGCTTAACATTAGCTAAGAATTCTTTGTAATCCAATAATCCAAAGCAAAGCAAAACAAGAGCAGAATAATGTCTACAATCTAATAACCAAACTGATATATAATATTCAGCAAGTACTACGTACAGTTCAAAGAAGAACTGAATTGAGGTATGATCTTATAACCAGAGCAAAAAATTACTTCTTGGTAAGAAACGGCAACATCTATGCCAAAAAACTGCTTCTTGCCACATCAACATCAAGGAATTTGCAGATTGCCTCAAAGTTCAGTTCGGCCGGCTTACCAAATCAGACCAAAGGAAAAAAAAACACAAGCTTGAAGCATATATCATAATTAGATTTAGCGACATGCTCCCACTGGTAATCCTAAACAGACCAAGACAAGAAAGCATGTCCTTATATTTGTAGGATATCCAATCCTTGCTTATCTCTTGAAACAATGTGGAGAAATCGATATGAAACAATGGCACTTCACCATACCAGACCCTCTCGGGTAGAGTATTTGACAAAAAACTACCACATTAGGGGTATCCGTCCCACATAACTACCACTTTCAAAAAAGTGACTAATAACTACCGAAAATTTCAAATTTTGTGGCAAAAAATTACCAAGTCGTGTTGATCGTCCAGTTAGCCGTTTTAACCGCTTAACTGACAGGGATGGCCCACATGGCAGGCCGACGGCGGCCCTAACGGCTAACGGACGCCGCTCGCGGCCGTTAGTGGCCCGGCTCGGTCGGAACCAGCCAGGGGCTAGGTCAAAACGACCGACCGACCGGCCGACCGGCCGAACCACATCTCTCTCCCCGAGCTCTCTCCTCTCTATTCCTAGGCGGCGGTGGTAATGGCGGCGTTGGATCCAAACCCCGACGGCGATTTGTTCGGCGGCCAACCTCCTGACGTAGTTGGGGGCCGCATCGACCTTTCGGAGGTCGATACGTGGCTAGGAAGCTCTAGCTTTGGGACCCAACAGCCTGAATCTGGAGTTGGCGGCGGCGGCGGCTCGACCACCGACGAGCCATCCCAGGAGTTGGCGGCGGCTCCACCACCGACGACGACAAGAAGTGCACCTCGTGGCCAGCGCAAGCTTCCTCGTGCGGGAGGCGGCAGGTACAACATATCTTCTTCCTTTTCAGTTTTATTGACATGATGTATTTTAGGTCAATATCCCCTAATGTATGATAACAGAGTAATTGCAAATTGTTAGAAACTTTGGCAGTGTGCATTCTTTATAATAATTCATTCCATTTTTGTCCAGTATTGATGACCCAAAATGGGGAATTTTATTCCATTTAGAAGGCAGAGATTCAGTTGTTAGAAACATGTACCAATCAGACATATCATTTGGGACTCTGATATCTCTTATTAGGAGTGAGGGTTGCTGCTCAGATGATTATATGTACTATGTTAGTGATGCTCATAAAGGGATAGAAGGCTTAGAGAAAATATCTTCTGAAGATGATGTGCAGCAGATGTTGCTCCACTCTCTAAATGAAAAGAGTGTGAACATAAGAGTTGTGAGAGCAAATGAGCTGTGTAATGCAGATGAAAACAGAGATTATTATTTTGTTGATCATTGCATTAACACCCAACAAAGTTGCACTAAGTTGGTGGATACAAGCATGGACAGAAAGGAAGAGCTTAAGAAAGGTATTCTTCAGAGAGAAGTTGACCTCAATCATTTTGAAGGTGACACTGATGTATCGGAATTTCTGTCTGATTCAGATGGCAACAGTGTGGAACTGCAAGCAGTTTCTTCATCTGATGATGAAGATAGACCAATGGCACAAAAACTAAAGCCAGTGAGAAATCCTGGTCCAACAATTAGATCACACAATGAGGCTGAGAAAATGGAAAAACCAGATTGGTTGCCTGAAGCTGATGAAAAATGTTTTCCTGGTGATTATGGCATTAGTGATGAAGAAGATGAGCCTGAAGGATCATATAAACTACCAAGTGGTAGGAAGAGAAGGAATATGAAGTTGAAGGAAAGGGTATGGTTCAATCCCAAACTACCAAACCCAGAAGATCAGTTTTGTAAGGGATTGTGCTTCACCAGTGTTTATGAGTATAGAGATGCACTTAGGGGTTTTCACATTAGGACATTGAGGAACTTTCAATACCATAGAAATGCCCCAGATAGGATTATTGTTTGGTGCTCAGAGAGAGCACAAGGATGTGATTTTTATATCACTGCCTCTAAAATAGCTCATGAGAAAACTTTCTGCATTAAGAAGTGTGATATTGTGCACACTTGTGGAGCATGTGCAGAGTCCACAAAGGTTACTACAAAGTGGTTGTCCAGATCAGTACAGAAAGCATTGAGAGAAGACATTAGATCTCCTGTGGATGCATTAATTAAAAAGTCAAAGACCAAGTTTTCAGTGGATGTGTCAAGGAGTGTGGCATATAGGGCAAGGAGGAAGGCTGTTGATGTGGTGCAAGGTGATCACAAGCAGCAGTATTTGAGGTTAAGAGATTATCTTCAAGCTGTTCTTGATACAAACCCTGGGAGCAGGTGTATAGTGACAACATTTGAAGATCCAGAAAACCCAGCACCTACTCCTAGATTCAAGTATCTTTTCTACTATTTAGCAGCTTCAAAGGAAGGTTTCCTTAATGGTTGCAGACCATTTATAGGTAACTTTTGAAGATTTAACTGTTATTAATTAGTGGTTTTCTAGTAGTTCTATGTTGTAGCTAATTTGTCACTTAATCTAGGTCTTGATGGATGCTTCATCAAGTTAACCACTGGACAACAAATACTTGCAGCCACAGGAAGGGATGGCAACAACAACATCTACCCCATAGCTTTTGGTGTGATTGACAAGGAAGACGGAGAGAGTTGGACTTGGTTTTTAACTCAGTTGAGAGGATTAGTTCTCCGCATGTTCTCTGCTTGCTCTGTGTTTTCTGTTTATGTATGTCTCTGAACTTATTTCTTCCTTCATACTACATTTGCCTGCACTTATTGTTGTTACTTCTGAATGTTCAGAGCGGCATCATCTTCGTCGTCTGCAGAGTGAGAGAGCATGCAACAATGGAGATGCGGCAGCAAATTATCGTCATCTTCGTCGTCTGTATTAGTACTAAGTTTGCTTAAATCAGCTCGAACTATCTATGTTTTATGCGTTTTAATGCGTGGTACTGAAAGTTTCGTCTCTGTCTATGTCTGAATCTGGTTAAGGATCATGCTATCTAAGCATTGCTGAATGTTTCTAAATTTGGTTTAAGTTTATGAATCAGCTTTACGTTCATGAATGTCTTGTAAATACTTGAGAATCTGGTTTGAGAGCATGTTACCTAACTTTCACTTTCCCGATGAGAAATGGCAGCAAATTATCACAAGTTTCACACACTGAAACTGTGAACATTAAATATAGCACATCTACCACCTGTACAGACTAGTAAAATCTCCTCACTATTACTACTCCACTGCCACACAACACCTCCCCCCACTTAACTCCTCCATATAACTACTACTCCAGCACCTATCCACCTCACTTCTGCCGCACCCACAACTACTCCTCCTCTCCCTAGCTCCAACCATGGCTGGTTCTTCCTCTTCCCCTTCCCCAGACCCATGGCTAAACCCATTCCCAACTGGCAAGGGATGGGTTGCCATGCTTCTTGGTTCAGCACGCGGCGACCAAGAACTCTTCCTCGACTACATGAAGGTCGCCATGAGGTACACCAGCGCTATTGGGCTGGTAGATGCAGCAGAGGCAGTGAGGAAGAAGGCGACTAGCGAGGAGAAGCAGCGCATGGAGCAGCGCTATGGAAACCCAGGTAAGGTGGTCATGCCCATCGACATTCTCCTATGGGCAATGAAGGAGGCCGACTCCGGCGATGCTGGGCAGAGGCAGCGGTGGGCAGACCACCGCTGTGTCGCTCCAGCACAAGCTACATCAAATGCAAACACAACAGAGGTGCACGAAGACGACGACGACCTACTGCAGGCTCGCCGCCGTCCTCCTCCCATCATCGTCATCAATGAAGACGAAGAGGAAGAGGAGGTGGAGGTGCAGCCAAATCCCACCCAACTAAAGCAAGAGGTACGACGATCCGGACGCTTAGCGGAACAGACAACTAAGTGAATCTGAAACTATAAGTTTCAGATTCAGTTTCGTCAGTAGTTGAACTGTATAAGTTTCAGATTCAGTTTCGTCAGTAGTTGAACTACCTATGTCAGTTTCGTCAATTGAACTACCTATGTCAGTTTCGTCAATTGAACTACCTATGTCAGTTTCGTCAGTGTCAGTAATCTTCAGTTTTAACAAGTATTGTGCTATCTATGTAATGCTACCTATGGTGCCTCCTATGTGAACTACCTACCTCTGTTCAGTGTTACCAAGTTTGTGTAATGTGTGAAATGTTACAACAAACTTCTCAAGACCATATTGCAGGTAGGATAAAAAAGACAGATAGAAACTGCAGCAGGATTAGATAATAAGGTTCTTAACTTAGCATCAGAGCATTAAAGATAACATCATCTTAGAGCATTACAGATCAGGGCCATAACAGCACCCCACACCACAACCAAAATGATCTGAAACCATAGACAATTCTTAGGCTTAGGCAGTTCATTAGCTAATATTAGTACTGAGATGCATATTTGCATCAGACTCCTTCATTGCTAGGCCAATTATATATAAAGGCCTCATATTTACTTACCAACCATGCCTAAAAAATCACTCCTCCATGACAACTTCTTTGATCTTGTCCAGCTTTTCCTTGCACCCATGACCAGCCTTCAGTAGCTCAGAAATGACATGCTCCAGCTTCTTCTTCTCTTCTTTAAGGAGGTCTCTCTTCACTTTTATCTCCTTCATGGCCTTCCTGGTGTTTCGAATGCTATCAACTTGACTCTGCAGGATGCACCTCTATTCTTTCTTCAGCTTAAGCTTCTCCATTTGAACCTCAATCTTTGCCTTCTCATCAAGCTGATGCTTCTTCTCCTTAAGTTCATTGATTGCCTGGCTTGTATAATCCATGTCATGGGATTTCTGCCCATCCTGGTAATCAAACAACTTGGATACATCATCCACAAGCTGACTGTACTGATTGGCAAGAGAATCCAGCTCCTTCTTCAGTTTCTCAGACTCTATCTCATGAGCTTCTTTGTCTTGGACTCTATCAAGGTTCTCCTCATGATACATATCCCACAGCTTGGTTAAACACCTCTGCAGAATTACTGGCCAAGGGGCATCTACCCACTCCAGAACACCACGGTTCACACCATCCTGAAAATGCAGTGAAATATTAATGATACCTAAATCCAGTAAAATTCAGTTACATAATTCATACATACATATCAATGTTTGTCTGAATGCGGTAACAAAGAAATTCAGTTAGACCAATTTTAGATGTTCCCTAAATTCAGTTCCTATCAGAGATTTAGCTAACACATGAACACCACACCAGCTTTGTACTTCAGTTTTCAGTAAACAGATACTGAAACAACAGGAATATCAATGTTGTTTGCACTATGTACCACCAAATAAATCTACATATGAAAACCACTAACAATTAGTTGCTCTTACCGTAGTAGCACATCCAATGAATCTCCTTCCAGTGTCAGTCCCTTCAAATGCCACAAACCTGCCTGGTCTCTGCCTGTGCAGGATGCACCTACGGTCAGATTCAACCACAAGCCCACTGAAACTTGGATCTATCACCGTGTCAGGAGTTTGCTGCAGTACCAACCCCATATATATCAGCCACAACACCTCACACATAAGAACTACATGGAAGAGCAGAGTGAGCTCAAACCCTAACCCTAACCCTAGCATAGGAGAGAACAGAGTGAGCTCACTTACAAAATACTCCATTTGCATGCTGCTGTACTCATCCATGTACTCGTCATCATCGGCGTCGGATGTCTCGTTGCTGTTGGGCCAGGAAGGCATCCTCGCGCCGCCGCGTCGCAGTCGCCGGAGGAAACAGAGGAAGAAGAGAGAGCTCGGGGAGAGGAGTGAGTGAGTGAGAGTGAGTGAGGGTCGGCCGGTCGGTCGGTCGTTTTGACCTAGCCCCTGGCTGGTTCCGACCGAGCCGGGCCACTAACGGCCGCGAGCGGCGTCCGTTAGCCGTTAGGGCCGCCATCGGCCTGCCATGTGGGCCATCCCTGTCAGTTAAGCGGTTAAAACGGCTAACTGGACGATCAACACGACTTGGTAGTTTTTTGCCACAAAATTTGAAATTTTCGGTAGTTATTAGTCACTTTTTTGAAAGTGGTAGTTCTGTGGGACGGATACCCCTAATGTGCTAGTTTTTTGTCAAATACTCCTCTCGGATATAGGAAGCAACATGAGTGTACGTACAGTGCCTTGATTATGAGCTGAGCCAGTATGTTCCAATATCAAAGGATTTAACTAGTTCTTTCAACCAGTTAATAGGTTCCCCACAAAAAGAAAGTTAATAGGTTCCCCACTCCCCAGTAGTAAATTCCCCTAACAACAAATGAATCCGTAGCCAAACAAACACCTAACCATCCTCAAGAGGAATATACCTGCATCCATATCCCGCTAGCTAGCTAGTTGGCTGTTGTCTGGCTGCTTCATCTCTGCCTGCCTCCTTGACCCCTAATAAGTAGAAGCATCTACATCACAAGAGAACTCATATATCAGCAGTTTGAGTTGTACTACCACATATCCAATGTATCTTTATTCCGAGAAAGATGGAGAGAAAGGGTGTGCTCTTACGGCGAGAAGGTAGATCGAACCCAGAAGCCCTGTTGGCCATGACATGATACGAACGAGCGGGCAGTGCATCATTGGAACAACCTCCATGTATATAGATGTGTTGTAGATAAGGCGAGGCGTCAACTGAGGAGCAGATGGAGAGGAAGTGGGAACGCGGGGAGGAGGGATTGGATCGAGATTTATAGGGAGAGGGCGAGCGGGAGAGAAACGCGGGGAGGCGTTGGATGCGAGGTCGATCCGCGTGAGGATTAGTGTACACGGAACAATCAGCACCCTACGATCTAATCCACTTAAACCCATCCTACGGTCAATAATTTCATCAATTGTCTGCCGCCCAGATCAACAGCTCAGATCAAATGTTCTGCCTGAGCAGACGCGGTGGTCTGCCAAATCTCCTAGCGATCAGCGTCCCAGATCCCCGATCCCCGTGGCCCCACGCACGTCGTCCCATCCTACTCCTACCCGATTTACCTCAACGACCATAATCCCCTTGGCCAAACAATGCCGCCGCAGTTCCCTCCGCCTCTCAACCTTATCTCTCTCGCCGCGCCGCCCACCGTAGCCGTACCTCCCTCCGCCGTCAAGCACTAGCTCCGGTGACCTCGCCGCCCATCGGGTCGCACCTCGCGACGCAGCCGTTCATCCGCTTCCCATGCGCCACCACCCCGCACGCCTCGGCCCTGATTCGTCACCGCTTGGTGTACTTCGACCCGGATTCGCCGCCGACTCGCTGTCGGGGTGCCCGTTGCGCGGCTGCCACTTGCCATGCCTCAACTGTCGGGTTCAAGGGTTCCCCGACAAGCGTGGCCGGTGGCAATCCAATGATGGCGGCAAGTGGAGAGGAGGGGTGCGAATCGGCGACAACGAAGCATCACATTGGGGTGTACGGGCAACGAAGCACCAGAATCGACCCGCCTCGTGCGTGTGATGAACAGGAGAAGTGATGGGGGCTACCGGCGACATGATGCGGTGGTAGGACAACTACGCGGCGATCTGCTAGATCTACGACAGGGAAGGTCAGTCTAGCACTCTCCAGCCTCTCTGATTTTTTTTTTCCAGGCGAACGGGGATATGGGATTTTGCGTTGCGGCGGCCATCGCCCACGGTGGCGACCGGGGTGGGAGGTAGAGGTCGTGGGGCGCCGGAATCAGTGAGGGGGTGCACAACCAGAGCTCATCTCTACTACTATTAAAAAAGCAAACTTAAATTATCTTACTTAAGGTCACCCAGATTAGTGTACACGGAACAATCAGCACCCTACGATCTAATCCACTTAAACCCATCCTACGGTCAATAGTTCCATCAATTGTCTGCCACTCAGATCAACAGCTCAGATCAAATGTTCTGCCTGAGCAGACGCGGTGGTCTGCCAAATCTCCTAGCGATCAGCATTCCAGATCCCCGATCCCCGCGGCCCCACGCACGTCATCCCATCCTACTCCTACCCGATTTACCTCAACGACCATAATCCCCTTGGCCAAACAATGCCGCCGCAATTCCTTCCGCCTCTCAACCTTATCTCTCTCGCCGTGCCGCCCACCGTAGCCGTACCTCCCTCCGCCGTCAAGCACTAGCTACGGTGACCTCGCCGCCCATCGGGTCGCACCTCGCGACGCAGCCGTTCATCCGCTTCGCATGCGCCACCACCCCGCACGCCTCGGCCCTGATTCGTCACCGCTTGGTGTACTTCGGCCCGGATTCGCCGCCGACTCGCTGTCGGGGTGCCCGTTGCGCGGCTGCCACTTGCCACGCCTCAACGGTCGGGTTCAAGGGTTCCCCGGCAAGCGTGGCCGGTGGCAATCCAATGATGGCAGCAAGTGGAGAGGAGGGGTGCGAATTGGCAACAACGAAGCATCACATTGGGGTGTACGGGCAACGAAGCACCAGAATCGACCCGCCTCGTGTGTGTGTGATGAACAGGAGAAGTGATGGGGGCTATCGGCGACATGATGCGGTGGTAGGACAACTACGCGGCGATCTGCTAGACCTACGACGGGGAAGGTCAGTCTAGCGCTCTCCAGCCTCTCTGATTTTTTTTCCAGGCGAACGGGGATATGGGATTTTGCGTTGCGGCGGCCATCGCCCGCGGTGGCGACCGGGGTGGGTGGTAGAGGTCGTGGGGCGCCGGAATCAGTGAGGGGGTGCACAACTAGAGCTCATAGATGCATCCTCCCGAGCGCAATCCACGCCAGTGCGTGAAATTTCTCATGCATGCTTAAAATATTCTCACGAGGATCGGCGTATCAGCACATAAGACGATCTGTCATTTTTGGATAATGCTTGAGCAAAGAAAGGGAGGTAGGGCCGTAGGGGAGGGTGGCCAACAACATACAATTGGGCCTTCGCAATAGGATTTTCGTGGCACAGGCAGCACTGCTTCTTTTCACGAGCAAGGGGGCAAATTCAGGTAGCCAACAACACCCCCACGATGTAGGCAAGTATGCATGGATGTAGATGCAACACTTCCCAGGGATGTAAGCATTTTTATACTCGCGTAGTACATGATGTAAGCAAGTTTTTGGTTCATGGTGATGCAAAACACTTTCAGGGATGTAGGCAGTTTTTCAAACAGGAATGTATGCAAGTATGCAACAGTGTGATTTTCAGGGTGGTCTAGCAATATTGTACATGTGCATCTCTTTTTTTAGGCAAAAAGAAGTACATGTAATTTAGGCAATAGAAGAGGATATACCAAACAGAGGAGTAATTTTTGTAGGCAACACTCTGAGAGATAAGTAGGGCAACGCAGCAGGATGCAGGCAAAATACAGATAGATAGAATATATGCACAATTTCTTTGGGATGGGGCAGGCAATATCTGAATACATCAGGCAATATTGTAATGCGGTCACTGTTGGGTACATCCATTACCGACTAGCAATGCCGGGGATGAGTCGGCCAGCGACGGAGTGCTCTTTTTTGTCATACTGAACCCAGTTTTACAGATTGTTCTTTTAAAAAAAATCTGCAGACTGTTCTTGCCAAACAGTACAGATCAAATGATTTGATGTTGGTTTCGTTTCTATTCCTTTAGATTACTATTTACATTTATAATTGTCACTGATTAGCCCAAAAATCATATATGAGGTCATAGACAATTGTATTCCCTTGGGCAGGATGCTCTTCAGATATATAATGAGCAAAATGCAGTACCATTCACTAGCTTTAGTAGTTCTAAACCCTTTTAAGTATAAAAGTGTTTCTCTACTTGGCAGTTGGGATGAGTCCCACTACTAATGATAACATCTAAGAACAAGCCATATGCATAATCCAACAAATAAGGTTAGCTGGACCCTTCACATTGAAAGACCAGACTAGGAATAAGAGCTTGAGTCATGCATCAACTGTATCACTACCAAATATTTGATCTACCAGTGCAAGCTGGCTCTCTACACTCAAAATCAGTTGGAAAATGTTCTTGGCTTCACGTGCTGCCTTTAAGTGCAACTGATCTCCTTAATAGCACCTCAAATGTACAAGTCACTGTTCTTCTACTAACTAATCAACTCAGAGCACTGACACACCATCTCCACAAATTTGTTGCAAGACATGGGATATTTTTTTATAGCAACATATATGTCACCAATCCATTATTTTTGTTATTATATGTGTGAATTGTAGACTGACATAACCATATAATGCAGATGAGGTGTAATAAAGGAAAAACATGGTGTTGACAATACTGCTTTTTCTATTTTTAATTCTTGATCTGTTCCTGGTTTCCGTATTGTGGATGTGAATTATATTGCATTCTCACAAAAACCTTTTCTTCCTTATCTCTAATCATACGGTGGGCGGCACAGCGAGAGAGATAAGGTTGAGAGGCGGAGGGAATTGCGGCGGCATTGTTTGGCCAAGGGGATTGTGGTCGTTGAGGTAAATCGGGTAGGAGTAGGATGGGACGACGTGCGTGGGGCCCTGGGGATCGGGGATCCGGGACGCTGATCGCTAGGAGATTTGGCAGACCACCGCGTCTGCTCAGGCAGAACATTTGATCTGAGCTTCACGTGCTGCCTTTAAGTGCAACTGATCTCCTTAATAGCACCTCAAATGTACAAGTCACTGTTCTTCTACTAACTAATCAACTCAGAGCACTGACACACCATCTCCACAAATTTGTTGCAAGACATGGGATATTTTTTATAGCAACATATATGTCACCAATCCATTATTTTTGTTATTATATGTGTGAATTGTAGACTGACATAACCATATAATGCAGATGAGGTGTAATAAAGGAAAAACATGGTGTTGACAATACTACTTTTTCTATTTTTAATTCTTGATCTGTTCCTGGTTTCCGTATTGTGGATGTGAATTATATTGCATTCTCACGAAAACCTTTTCTTCCTTATCTCTAATCATACGGTGGGCGGCACAGCGAGAGAGATAAGGTTGAGAGGCGGAGGGAATTGCGGCGTCATTGTTTGGCCAAGGGAATTGTGGTCGTTGAGGTAAATCGGGTAGGAGTAGGATGTGACGACGTGCGTGGGGCCCCGGGGATCGGGGATCCGGGACGCTGATCGCTAGGAGATTTGGCAGACCACCGCGTCTGCTCAGGCAGAACATTTGATCTGAGCTCACTAGTAGAAAACGGAGCTTTAGCGCTGGTTCGTAAGGGCCTTTAGTGCCGGTTCCATAACCGGCACTAAAGGGTGGGCACTAAAGCCCCCCCTCCCCCCTTTAGTACCGGTTCGGCACGAATCGGCGTTAAAGTGCCATCACGTGGCGTGAGCTCGCGCCCTGGTATGGGGGACCTTTAGTACTAAAGGTTTTTTTTTGATTTTTTTTGATTTTTAATTTTTCTGAATTATTTGATGATTTAGTCTCTAATCACCTCTCTTAACTGCTCAAGTGTGGATCACTCATTCCAAATCGCCTGACTTCCCGGCCGGTCATCCATCCTCTCACTCCCCCAGCCTGAGCATGCTTAACTTCGGAGTTCTATTCCTCCTACATTCCAAGTCTGCACTTGTTGTTTTCCTGACAAATGTAAGCTGTCAATCCTATTAACCCCCAGTAGTTTAGCTTGAGCATTAGGTCACACGTTTCACCGTTTGAGTTTCAAACTATTATTCTAAAAAACAGTAATTATTTAGTAACACTAATATTTCTTGAATAACTTTGACCATAGTTTGACCAGATTTGACCAAAATTAAAAAATTGAAATAATTATTTAGTAACACTAATATTCTTGAATAATTATGTGATAACATTAATACTTCTTGAATAAGTAGTTTGACCAGATTTAACCAATTTTTTTAAAAAAACTGAAATTTGACCATATCTTTTTTTCATTTTGGAATTTGAGAATTCTAAAAAATTGCAAACAGGCCGTAGGCGGTCTCCATCGGATGCGGATTTTCGTGCTAATTTTTTTGATATATTATACGTTTTTTCCAACATCGTATGCAAAAGTTATAGCCGTTTTACATTTTCCCTACACTTTTTGCAAAACATGTCCAAATTTAAGTTTTTAAATTTTCCTAACTAGTAGATGTAGTAATATAACTACCTCTCGAAGGATTTTATTTTTTGAAGTTTTTATCATTTTATTTTGTTTTTTTCAGAACTGAAATGGCGACACACCGGGGGGGGGGGGGGGGGGGGTAGAGTTTGAAAATTGCCCTATAGTGCCGGTTTGTGTCACAAACCGGTACTATAGGTCAGACCCCTTTAGTACTGGTTCGTGGCACAAACCGGTACTAAAGGTTAGCCCTTTAGTACCGGTTTGTGACACGAACCGGTACTAAAGGTGATCGTGGGGCCCCGGCCTGACGCCAGCCTGCCATCACCCCTTTAGTACCGGTTCGTGGCACGAACCAGTACTAAAGGTTCAACACGAACCGGCATTAATGCATAGCCGTTCGAACCGGCACTAATGGTACCATTAGTACCGGGCTAAAATCAAACCGGCACTAATGTGTCTCACATTAGGTCCTTTTTCTACTAGTGGCTGTTGATCTGGGTGGCAGACAATTGATGGAATTATTGACAGTAGGATGGGTTTAAGTGGATTAGATCGTAGGGTGTTGATTGTTCCGTGTACACTAATCTGGGTGACCTTAAGATAATTTAAGTTTGCTTTTTTAATAGTAGTAGAGATATGGTCATGCCGATGAGGTAGAGTTCTGTGGTGCTCATCTGACCCTGGTTTGTGCTATGATTTCCTGTGTTGTTTAGCTATGAATCGGCATGATTAACTCTCTGTTTTGCTATAGAGTTGATAATTAACTAATCTACTTGGTCCTGCTCTAGGACGTTTTAATTTAATTAGTGCTGCTGAACACATCTGCCATTCTTTGGTTCTAAGCTTGACTCTCTAGACTTAACATGTCGAATTTTTAAATGATGTATAGCTACTGTTTATCTACACTTAGAGCTTGATAAGAATGAAAAAAAATCGGCTTGATTTTAGTTATTGTGCATTTCATAGGGTGTCGAATGTACAGGATAGTGTCTTAGCTTATGTTGACATTCACATATAGTACATGTTGTAGATGTATTTCTCCAGCATGTGTAAGTAGATAGTGTTGGATAAGTGAGCAACTAACTATTACTGAGGGCCAGTGGCCAGTACATATACAGACCAGATGTGGTAAAGAGCAGAAAAGCCCCTTATACAATGGGGATGTACACAATGAACTATATACATCTAACACCCTCCCTCAAACTCATGGTGGATCAACAACACTGAGTTTGGAGAGGAAAAACCCATGCTGTGCTCAAGTTTGTGCCTTCGTGAAGAAGTCAGCCAACTGTAACTCCGAGAGCACATAGTGAAGAGCAAGAGTATGATCCTGCACAGCAGCACGCACAAAGTGGGCATCCACACCGATGTGCTTGGTGAGCTCATGCTTCACCGGGTCACGCGCAATGCTGATAGCACCGATGCTGTCAGACAGGAGAGGAGTGGAGGTAGTAGCAGACACACCAAAATCCTCAAGTAACAACCGTAACCAGATCACCTCAGCTGTCAACATAGCCATGGCTCGCAACTCAGCCTCGGTACTCGAGCAAGAAACTGCAGTCTGCTTCTTTGTCTTCCAGGCAATAAGAGAGCCACCAAGAAAGACACAGTAAGCAGACAGTGAGCGTCGATCAGAGGGATCACTAGCCCAGGTAGCATCAGAGTAGGCCTGGAGCTCAAGAGAGCTGGAGCGGGGGAAGAACAGACGCTGAGAGATCGTGCCACGAAGATATCGTAGAACACGGAGGAGGTGACTATAGTGGACAGAGGTGGGGGCTGAAACAAACTGACTCAGGATGTGGACAGGATAGGAGATGTCAGGGCGTGTAACAGCCAGATAGACAAGGCTGCCAACGAGGTGACGATAGCGAGTGGGATTAGGAAGAGGGTCACCATCAGTGGCACGAAGCTGGACGTTGAGCTGCATAGGAGTCACAGCGGTGCGCTCATCACCAAGAGCAGCGCGAGCAAGAAGATCATGAATATATTTTTCTTGGGAGATGTAGAAGCCATCAGAGGTCGAGGAGATCTCAACTCCAAGAAAATAGCGAAGAGGACCAAGATCAGTCATGAGGAATTGGTCTCGAAGGCGAGCCTTAACAAAGGCAATGTACTCAGAGTCGTCACCAGTAATGATCATGTCATCAACATAGAGAAGGAGAAGAGTCTGACCACGAGGAGACGTGTGGACAAACAGTGCAGGGTCATGGTCACTGGGCGAGAAACCAGCGGCAGTAACCACAGAGGCGAAGCGCTCAAACCAGGCGCGAGGGGCCGGCTTAAGGCCATAGAGGGAGCGGCGAAGTCGACAGACCATACCGTCAGGAGCATAGTACCCCGGTGGTGGCTACATGTAAACCTCCTCACGCAACTCCCCATTGAGAAAAGCGTTCTGGACATCAAGTTGGGAGATAGACCACTGACGAACAGAAGCCACAGCAAGGAGAGTGCGGACAGTGGTCATGTGAGCCACAGGAGCGAATGTCTCATCATAATCGCGTCCCTGCTCCTGCTGAAAACCACGGGCCACAAGACGAGCTTTGTATCGCTCAAGAGAACCATCAGAGCGATCTTAATATTGTAGACCCACTTGCAGGTGATGGGACGAACACCGTAAGGGAGGGAAACCAGCTCCCATGTGCCAGAGCGCTCAAGGGCAGCAAGCTCTTCGGCCATCGCAAGCTACCATTCAGGTTGAGTCATGACAGTCCGATAGGAAGTGGCCTCAGCAATAACAGAGAGACCATACCGATCAGGAGAGTAGCAATCAGGCGGGGGGCGAGGCCGAGCCCGGAGGTTGTGGACCGGGGGAGGCGTGAGGAGAGGGGCACCAGAGGTGGAAGGCGCGTCAGGGGAGACATCCTCAGGACGAGGGCGACGAGTATAGTGGACAGGGAACGGGGAGAGAGGACGACGGACTGGAGATGATGGTGGAGAGGTGGAGGAGGAGGATGGAGAAGACGGGGTCGGTGGTGAATGAGAAGAAATGAGAGGTGCTGGAGGAAGAGGCGACACAGGAGGCACGTAGCGGGGTGTATCGGAAAGGAGAAGGAAAGAAAGGTCATTGACAGAGAAAATCGAGGAAGAAGAACGTGGGTAGTAAGAACGAGACTCGTCAAAAGTCACATCACGAGAGATGCGCAAGCGACGACCCATAGGATCCCAACATCGATAGCCCTTGTGCTCATCACTGTAGCCAAGGAAAACACACTCAACCGACTGAGCAGTCAGTTTGGTGCGTTCTCGGGGGGCAAGAAGAACATAGCACACGCATCCAAACATACGAAGAGCAGAGTAGTCAGGAGAGCGACCAGTGAAACACTCCATAGGAATACCACCCTGTGCAGAGCAGACAAGGGCTGAATGTTGATGAGATAGGTGGATGCGGAAACAGCCTCAGCCCAAAAATGGGGTGGAAGGGAAGCAACAATCATCAGCGCACGAGCCGTCTCAAGTAAATGACGATGCTTTCGTTCGGCAACGCCATTCTGAGCATGAGCCCCAGGACACGAGAACTGGGCAAGAGTACCCTGTTCCGCGAGAAAACCACGCAACAGCTGAGAGATATACTCTCCAGCAGAGTCAGCACGAAAAGTGAGAATGGGCGTGGCAAACTAGGTGTGAACCATGGCAGCAAAGCGTTTGTATATAGGGAGACCCTCGCTACGAGATTTCATGAAGTAGAGCCAAGTGTAGCGAGAGAAATCATCAATAAACAAAACATAATAGCGATGACCATCTTTCGAATCAAAGGGAGCAGGACCCCAGACATCAGAATGAACTAAGTCAAAAGGACGCTGAGATACAGACTCACTGGTAGGATAAGGTAACTGAGTCTGTTTGCCAAGTCTGCAACCATTACAATGTAAGGAGACATCTCCAGATACAAACCCTAAGAGGCCCTGATGAACTAAAGAAGATAAGCGAGAGCCACATATGTGACCAAGGCGATGATGCCACTGCTGGAAGGACGCGGAAGAAGAGGCAGCAAGAGCATGAGAGCTGGCAGAAGTGGTGGCAGCGGAAGGAACACACAGCCAGTCAACTTCCCAAAGGCCCTCTGACTCACGGCGCCGAGGGCCAGCACCAACCAAGGCCTTGGTGCGACGATCCTGAATGGAGCAAGAGTCGGTGTCAAGAATGACACGACAACCAGAATCAGTAAGTTGGGCAGCGGAAAAAAGGTTCATGGTAAGACGAGGAACATGAGAAACACTCGGAACAGAAAAGGAAGGAGTGGAAAGAATACCATGACTAGCAACAGGAAGAGATGTGCCATCGGCAGTAAGAACATTAACAGGCGAATCAAGAGATCGGAGAGAAGACAACGTGGAAGAATCAGAAGACATATGAAAGGAGGCTCCAGAATCCAGAACCCACGAGGATGTACATGACTGTGTAGATGCCGGTGATGGTGAGGAAGAGGATGCAGTCACAGCAGCAGTGGAGCCAGTCGACGAGGAGCCCGAGGAAGCAAGAAGACGCTTTAGGCGCACAATATCCTGGTCAGTGAGTGACGTAGTCGGGGAAGACACAGGAGTCCCACTGGAGAGGGAGCGCCTCTGATCTCGCTTCTTCTGGCGACAATCAGACTCTGGGTGACCTGGCCAGGAGCAGTAACCACAGACGGTGTCACGGCGCGACGTGCCCCTCTCAGTATAAGCAGGGCGACCCACCCCCCAGAAGGTGTGGGAAGGAGCGGTGGAGCGGTGAGCCGAGCTGATGACACAGGAGCCCGAGCAGCCAACACAGACGGGACCACCAGCAGACCAGCAGAGCGAAGGCAGGTCTCTTCAGCACAAAGCTCAGCAAGTACCTCCGAGATAGGAACACGGACACGAGCAATTAAGTGAGCACGCCGCGGCTCAAACTCAGAGCGGAGACGAGATAAGAACTCATGGATCCGCTGAAACTCCAGATCAGACCGAGTAGTCTGACAGCAACGACAGGTGCCACAGACAACCGTCCGAAGAGAGTCAAGCTGACGCTAGATGGCAGAGCACTGTGAATAGAACTCATCAACAGAGGAATCACCTTGCTGAAGGGTGTGCTCCTGACGCACCACAGATAGGTAGAGAGCATCACCAGAGGGCTGATAGCGCTGACAAAGATAAGCCCACATCGCTGCAACTGTGCCAAGTCCCATGAACTCTGAAGCAAACTGAGGGAGGACACTCGCAGTGAGAACGACAGCCGCTCGAGCATCATCATTGCACCATTGAGTGTAAGCAGATAGACCATCCCGGTACACAGAGAGAGCATCGGAATAAGCGGATACCTGCTGATCATAAGCATCAACCGCATCATCATCCAGAGTCTTGGCAGCATCCCGGTCAACCTGAGAAGCATCAGTAGCAAGGACCGGCAGCACCGGTGGGATTGGGGCCACGGGCGCAACAGGGCATGACGGACAGGGGACCTCGCCAGAAAAAACACCCCACAGAAGAAGGCCACGCATATGGATGCGCATGAACCCCACAAACTCGGCATAGTTGGTGCCATCGAAGATCACGGAGCACCTAGGAATGATAACGTAGCCCGAGGAAGACATGAGGGAACTCTGGTTTATCTCCTCTGTTTTTTTGGATAAGTCAACGCTCCCCGATCTGGATCGGGGGGAGAACCTCACGCTAGCCCCGAGTGGAGAATCGGGAGGCCAGGAAGAGTGCCGGCCCGGGGCCGCTCCTGCGACAGCAGGTTAAGCAGCGGCAGCAGCAACTTAAGCAGCGGCAGGATCGGGGCTCCGCCCGGGCGCAAGTGGACGAGGTGGGCACGGCCGGGACGAGGCCGGGACGCAGCCGGGGCGCGGCCTGCGCGCGGCCGGGGCAGGGCCTGGGCGCAGCCGGGCGGGGAGGACGCGGCCTGGGCATGGGCGAGCTCGGTAGGCGCGGGCAGGGGCTGCCGGGCGTGAGAAGGTGGCCGTCAACGAGGAAGGAGATGGCCGGCGACGGGGAAGCTAGGCACGGAGCTGCAGCATGCGGGAGAGGAAGAGGAACCTGGCAAGTGATATCATGTTGGATAAGTGAGCAACTAACTATTATTAAGGGCCAGTGGCCAGTACATATACAGACCAGATGTGGTAAAGAGCAAAAAAGCCCCTTATACAATAGGAATGTACACAATGAACTATACATATCTAACAGATGGCCCACACCATGTGTGGCCGGAAGATTGGCCCCTTCCATTGTGGGATGAATCTCATTTGGCTTCTCCCTGACGCACTCATTCATGCAGGTAATTTGCTCTGGTTTTTCTGCCGTATTCTCTTTACTAATAACGTGGTGAACATTGGGAAAGGTTGCATAGCACAAATTCAATGTTTCCCTTGCAAGAGAACATATTGGGAGGCCATACTTTCATTTTTCTTGCACAACTTGTTACGTCAAGCAATAGCGAATACTTTTATTGATTAGCCTCTCTGCTCTATGTCCTGAAACGCTGGCATGTGTTAATTTGCTGAGATTTATGTTTATAAAATATATTCTACCTATGACAGTAGTTTTAGCATCCATGGTGTTGTAGAGTAGCTTTATCACTATCACATATCCATGCAGATACTAAACATGTGGAGCAGGTGGCAGCAGCCAGACATTTGATCCCACTTGGGTACAAGAGAAATTTCTCCTAATATTGTTGAGATCACTGAAGATAGCTCGATGGCATGGCAAGTCTTCTCTTGAAATCAGCGTCTGTGTCTTGAGTAAGCATCAGCGGCATCCCTAGGCTCGACAACAATTAGAAATTCATAATAGAGCAATCAGTGATGGCAGATTTCTAAAAAATGTAACTTGTATAACAACATGCTCATTGGATTCATCTGTATATCTTGCTTTTTTGCATCGGTGATTTAGTCTCCTTTTAGCTGAATACTATTGTTGGTAGTAAAGCATGTAAACATATACTGTTATTTTTAAAATTATATGATGGTAGCTTGAGACGTGCGTTGCACGTGCAAACTTACTAGTGGAGGTAAATAGAGGAGGAGATGGCGCCTGGTTTACAGAGAGAATTATTTATTTTATTTTATTTTTTGCATGGGTTTACAGGGAGAATTAAGGGATAGGGAGGAGTAACAATATATGAGGAGGGATAGGGAGGAGTAACAATGTATGAGGAGGAACATACTTAGAGGGTGCTTGGATCCAAGGGACTATTTTTAGCCTGACTAAAAATAGTCTTTTTTAGAGGCTAAAGTTCCAAGCACCCCTGACTAAAGAAACGCTAGGACTAGTCTTGAGGCTAAATTTTTTTAGTCATATGAAACCTACTAAAATATGTATTAGCCCTCTCTCTCCTCATTTAATTCCTCTCCTTTAACACATGCGAGTTCTGGATTGAAGGGTTTGGATAATAATAAATGCTCAATAACTTGATTTTAGTCTTTTTAATATTTGGATCCAAGCATGGATAAGGTTAGTAAATTTTAGTCCCACTACTTTTAGTCATGAGACTAAAACGTATCCAAGCACCCTCCTATACTTAGAAAGTAAACAGAGGAGAGAATCCATCGGGCAGACTATTGTTAACAAGAATGGAGAGATACGGACCTGCTGCTGCCTAGGCCCATACGGCAGGCAGGTGCAGGATGTGCAATGGCAGTTAATCCCACCTTGGAAGTTAAAAATTTTTGGGGCCCCAGAAGTTATCTTAAATTGCAATTAAAAGTATTAATCAAGAGAATGCTTGATCTCTCTATGAACTTTTATGATTAATAGAGTAGAGTGTGTTTAGACTCAGAAAAAAGAAAAAGAGAAGGCTCTTGACCTCCTGTGCAACATTTTAACTTCCAACGCCAACCAACTCCAAATTCCAAGGCCAACCAGCACACAAGCGCAGGCCTTCCTCTTGACCCCCTCTCTCCGATTTAAATAGCAATTAAATGGTAATCAATGCTAAGTTGGATTAGAAAATTCCTCATGCATCATATTCAGAAGTAGTAGTACAAAACCTATTGAGCTAATTACACTTATAGTACATGAACTTGCGCGGTGGGTATATATTCATACATAAACTTAAAAAATGATATAAATGAGTCCCTAAACTATAATTTCAGGTACATTTTGATACATTTGCTGTTAAATCTAACGGTGTGACATTAACTTGCAGCCCACTATATTCTGTATATACGCATGCGGGTCCACCTGTCAGCTGACTAGATATGTGCTGGTGACGGCGGCAGAGGTTGGACTTCTCGTAGAGCAAAGTTGACGAGGGTATCATACGTGTGGCCTTGACCTTCACCGGCCTGTGTATTCAGTATGTGGCCCGTTGGCAATACGATCTCACTGGTGTACTCCCTCCGTCCGGTAAAGAGTGAACGTTTGGCTTTAAAATTTGTCCATAAAAGAGTGTACTTCTATCTTCCCAATGCACTTTAAAGTACAAAAAAATACTTCTCTCTCATCACACGGTAATCAAGACCAATAAGAAGCTACACATTGTCTTCTTAATTTCTACATGCACTTAGCTCATTGGGAGTTGGTTAATTAAAGAGAGGAGAGATGATGACTTGCACTTTTCCAATGCATTTTTTACTTCACTTCATAATTTGTCCTAAAATCTCTAGATGTTCACTCTTCACCGGACGGAGGGAGTACAAAGCTAGCTAGCTTTAACGTGTCGAGCTGCAATATCAATCCACTAGCCTGATTGAGAAGCTACATGCTTGTACGTGAGATATTGAGTCCATTCAATTGCAAAAAGATCCATCAAGTATCCTTCTTTACATAAAACTGTAAATGACCATACTTACAACAATTTATGCAGTCAGTGGTTAGGGCATCTTCAATGCTAAGCCGTAAATTTCCTCCTGCATCTGTTCGTAGACAGGGGAAACAGTTTGTAGACAGAGAGACAGCCATCCAACGCTAGTCGGATACATTTTCACAACAACTCGAACCAGCCGGACAAAATTCGTTCAAACATGTCCAGAATTCATATAAACACGGCCGGATTTCATATAAACATATCGGATTTCATATAAACATGACGGATTTCATTACAAATACATTAAAGCGGTTCTAGGCGGACTCTGAAGTATAATTAATATCTAATCTAAATGATCGCCGGTGTTCGGTCCTCGTCTCCGGGCATCAGCACCGAGAACTGAAGCTTCGCCATCTCCAGTTCTGCCTCGGTGCTCTCCAGCTCCGCCTCCGTGACCTCCGTTTCCGAAGCCCCGGGAACTGAAGTTGTCTGCCTCGACGTCGCCGCCAAGCTACTAATCGGCCGAAGATGCTCAGCCTACCAAGCTTGACGCCAACGGGAGGGGACGAGCAGTGGCCTTCCAGGGACACGAGCGGCGGTGGCCTACCGTGCACTACTCTTCCACGCTGTCGGCGGCGCCCGTGGACGTAAGTCCGTGGCGGGCATGGCCTTCTTCCGCTCCAACGTAAGCCTGTCCTAGAGAGATTTGGCCGCGGAGGGATCCTTGGCGGGGAGCGGTGTGGAGAGAGATGATCGTGGCTATTGCCGGGGCAACGGGCCAGCAGTTCATATAGCACCGATGGGTGGCAGAAGGCCAGACGGATGGCGCCGGAGGAATCACCTCGGCAACCGCGTGCCATTAATGTGGGCGACAGACGGACAGATGGGAGTCCATCGTGCTGTTTGAATGCACGACAGTCGCCTGCACTGGGAAGCAATGCAGGTGGCGCTCTCTCGGCCCACGCGCTGTTTCAATGCCGGCGCCAGTGAGCGTTCGCATCCGCTTTAACCGGGCATGAATGTGGGCGTTGGTGCTCTGGAGCGGCGCTGACCAAAAACGCGCGGAAGGGGGAGTGGTTTTTAGTGGTTCAGGACGGTCATAAACGGGTTTGGGATCGGTCCGGACTCCCGCAAACCTCCCCCAATTTTATCTCCGATTTGCGGAAGAAATCACGTCTGAATCACGCCGCGGACCGATACAGGCGCGCGTTGGATGACTTCCTCGGTTCGGATCGTTGCATGAGGTTTGCGTCGGCGTTGGAAATGCCCATAGCCCTGTGCTTGAAACATCTCAAGTCCGAAGGTCGAATCCTGCGTCTACATTTTTTTATTTGCTTCTCCATCTCTAGTCAACTGACAAGTGGACCCAGCATATACATATATCCACTACCATGCTGGCCTGCGAGTTAACGGCAAGCCTTGCAATTACCGTTAGATTTAACAGCAGGTCAAAATGTACCCGAAATTATAGTTCAGTGACCCATTTGCATCAGTTTTCAACTTTATGTATGATTATGTACCCACCACGCAAGTTTATGTACTATAGGTGTATTTAACTCAAACCTATTCCTCTCCGATTCTCCCGTGTCCTTGAACTGGATGATGCAAATCACTTTGCAAAGTTCTTCAAAGAAATTTGAGGATAGCAATGATATGCTCCACTCTCATTGATCAGTTTTCTTCTCATAATCTATTCCCTCTAGTATTATTATTGAGAAGAATATGTCTATAGTATGCCAAATAAATAATATATTGATTTCATAATTAGTATTTTTTCTATATAAAGGCCCTAATTCATAGTATTTTGCACTGGGCCCTCAGGTACGGCCCTGCTGCTGCCGCTTGATCGTCCTGATACAGTACTGAGATGGCACGCTATGACACGTACTGGGATGGACGAGGTAGTCCATATGCTGATATGTAGTATGTACCGCCTCCTGCTTGCTAAGATGCAGTATTATAACATCTTTCTTTGAAGAAACATATTACACATTGGGAGATGCAATATAATGATATGGAGTCTTGCTTGCTGCTGCTGCACGTACGAGATCACAACAATATATATGTAGGCGGCATCGGTCGGCATGGAGAAGACACTGACAAGTGTAGCTTCATGCTGACTGGTTGGACATACTAGTCCAATGAATGGTTCTCCTTTGTATACACAAACAACAACAGAGCACACGCCAAACAAAAGGCACAAAAGGAGAGACGTGACATGATTTTATTTGGTCGCAACCTCAATCAATCAAGCTTGATGCATCTATCCATCTAAATACCTCAATGTTTCTTCAGGTGGCGGAAATTTGACAAGCATTCTTTTGTAACAATGGTATTTCAATCAATCAAATCAAGCTTGATCCATCCATCCATCCAAGAAATGCATCAATACCATTTTACCAGGATGGATGATATCTCCGCTAGAAACAAAAGAAAAAAGAAAGAAAGAAAGAAACATATGCATGCATGCACAAGGGAACTACATGGCCATTCTGTATTTCAGATGTAAGGTAGAACAACCCTGCCATGAGCTCCTCAATTATAGTTGACCACTATATATAGAGAGAGGCCAAGCATGCAGGGTTGTCGCCTAAGGCCCAACAGCCACTCTATTAGGGCATCTTCAGCCGCGCCTTCAGGAAGGCCTTCTCAGGCGTTTTTCTTGCGCCGGCGCCGAAAAATCGGCCCAGTCGCGCCCCCAAAAGCCCGATTTTCGTCGGCCTGGGCCGAAAATAGCGCCGGCGGACCCAGGCCGAACCCGGCGCGCTGGGGGACGCCCGGGGGCGCCGGGCGAACTTTTTTGGCGCGAAAAAGCCGCGGGCCCGCCACGTCAGCGACACGGCTCTCTTCTCGCCCCTTCGTCGTCGTCATCGCCTCGTTTCCCGCGGCGAATCAATGCCAAAGCTGCCGCGCTGCCGCGCCGGTCAGCCTGCGCCATTGATGCCTCACGGGCGGCGCAGTGAAGGCCGGACGACGCGCGTCCCTCGCCCTCCCTCGCCCGCCACGCGTACACACGGCGGCCACGCGTACGGGCAGCGTCTCGGCCTATATAAGACGCGCGCCAGCGTTCTCAGCGATCACACTCTCTCGCCGTCGCCCCTCCCTCTCCTCTCTCTCGCCGTCGTCGTTCCTCCCTCTCCTCTCTCTCGCCGTCTCCACCCATGGCCGAGCGCTTCCCTGGTGACGGCGCGGCGGCGAACGGCTTCGGCCGCCACCATCTCCACGAAGACGAGGCTCGCCTCCTTTACAAGGCCGGGTACCCGGTCCCGCCGGACATGCGGGTGCCCGGTGCGTGGAGGATCAGCGCCGACAGCGTGCCGGTGCCACCACCACCCACCGGGGCGGCGCGGCGTGCGGAGATCACATGCATCCGCGCGTCCCTGCCGCGGGCGGCGAGGGAGGGGCCACGGTACGTCCCCAACAACCCTCTCTGGGAGTCGTACTTCCGCCGCCGTCACGCCGAGCAGCTCGAGGCCACCAACGGCGTCGTGCCCTCCGGCAGGCTCAACTCCAATGGCCGGCGCCGGTGGTGGGGCGTGCCCGGGCGCACGTTGGAGGCTGTCCTCGAGTACATCGAGGGCGGCAACACGCCGCGCCTCGAGTATCCCGATCCCCCGTCCTTCTCACGCCGCCAGGGAAGCTCCTGGACCCCGAGGCGCATGGAGACCGGGGGGTCCTCCTCGTCGTCCGGCGGCTCGCCCTGCCTCCGCCCCACCAAGCCGGAGCCCCAGGACACGCCGGTCAGTGCCCGCACGCGCAGCTCCGGCGTCCGCATCGGCGCCAACGCCTCCCCACCCACCGGCCGCTTCGTCCTCGTCAAGCCCAAGCCGGAGCGCGGCCTCCCCGCGGAGTACGAGGAGATAGCCCGGCGCGGCATCTCCGACGAGGACGCCCTGCGGTGGGCGCGGGACGACTACCTCCGCGACGAGATGGTCCGGCAGCGCCGGGCCCTGGAGAAGATCGCCGCCCGCAAGCGTGGGCGCGAGGACGAGCACGGCGTCGTGGTCCTCGACAGCGACGACGACGACGACGACGCCCCCGGACCGTCCAACCCGCCGCGCCAACCGGGGGAGGGATGCAGCAGGGACGGCGGAGGCGCAGGCGGGGCCGGCGACGACGACGACGACGACGACGACGGCGGCGGCGACTACACGCGGTTCTACCGCCTCCTCGGCATGTAGGCAGCGAGGCGGGCGGCGAGGGAGACGGCGGGGGTAGCCCGCGGAAGTTTTTTTTCTTCTTTTGTAAAATACATTTAAGTTTGAACGAACTCGGCGATGTTTGCGTCAAATTTCAGTCGTGTTTGCGCCGTAATTGAAATTTAAAAAAAACGTGGGCGCCGCGACTGGGGGACATCACGCCCCCAGTGCGCGGTTAAGTGCCGGCGCGCCCCCAGGGGGCGATTTTTTGCCCCTCCTGGAGGGCCAACGGCTGGAGATGCCCTTACACACCACACACACACACACCAGGAAACGTCCATTTTCATGGACATGAGCAGCTCCTTCAAGGTCCCATGCCCCTTGCTTGTTGTGGACTACCAGCCAGCCTATTTGCCTTTCGTAGCTAGCAGCTCTTTGTCTCATACAACTTAAAGCCAACACATATGAGTTAATTTGCAGCAAGCAAGCAAGCAAGCAATGTCCAGTAATGACTATAAGCTAAAAAAAGTGTAATGTATGCGTCCACTAGTATGCACACAACAAATAGCTTCATCTCAAACCATTCAGTAATCACACTCCTAGCTTGCCTTGTTTCAATAACAAAACCCTTCAAAAGGATCGAGATAGTCATAGATGAGTCAACAGAAACATGTATGGTGGTACCAAAAATGTAAGATAGATCAACTCAACTCAGTTAAAACTGCAGAGCTGTCTGAATAAATTATGTGCCCAGGATCATCACACCAACAGTAGATATACTTCTTTGAATAATCGCTAGTCGAGGGGCATGCTTGCTAGCAACAAGACTAGAGGATTCAATCTCTAGCTACAAGCGCGATAGGAGCAGACCATGGTCATGAATAATCGACGCGATAAGAAGAATCTGTAATGCGGAAGAGCTCAGAGGACATACCTTGCAAAAGGAACCAACTTCCTCATTAGCAAACATCTCCTTGGTGACGGTAGTTGCAGAGTCCTCGACCAACTGGATCTTCGCCTGGACAAAACAACAACCATCAATTAGGTGTTTGGATCTTAAGAGACCATATCCAAAGCACAAAGAGCAGCAAACTTCTTTTTGGAAAGGGAGGTTAAACGTCCGGCACAAGAGCGGCAGACTGAAGTCTTGCATAATAGAAATCAGCAAGCAAACATCATAGTTAATTGCAATATTAATCTAAGGCATCATATAGCATGCCATTAATCAACAGATCTGTCTCTTGATAGCTTACTTTCAGCTAAGAATCTGCCATCCAAACTCCGAACAAGCATGAAGGCGGTGCAAAGCTGATGCAAGCCTAAGCTATATCAGTTCATGTTGTGTTGTACCCAACCCAGGCCACTGATATGAATATAACTGTATCCCTAATATAAATATTTCTTGAGCAGTTGACCAGCACCACATGGAAGACTAATGCTACTGACATGTAAATATAATAACCACATTCTTTAACTATAGAATCAGAAATAGCTTGCAAAAACATCTTATATTATGGGGCGGTGGTAGTAGGTATTTAGGTTTCCAGTTTGAGATTGAAAATGCACAAGTTACAGACTGCATTTTCTATACTCTGTAGTGGGACTATATATAAGATACCAAGTGGATTCATAAACATGTATGCTAGGACCTGAGAAAAACATTTGGTCTGATATAACCCTTTATTCAGTACATCAGAATACTGAACATTTTTACCAAACTATTTGTCCAATCCTCACTTACAGGGGACATGATGCTGATCTAAGGAATAATATAGCATGCCATTAAGCAAAGCAGATCTGTCCCTGGACAGCTTACTTTCAGCTAAGAATCTGTCGTCCAAACTCCCACTAAGCAAGAAAGCAGCATACATCTGATGCAAGCCTAAGCAATATCAATTCCTATTGTATCAAACCCAGGCCACTATAACAACATATTTCTTGACCAGTTCACCAACACCACATGAAACTTTCGAGTGGATCTGGAAGACCAAATGCACTAACAAGTGGAAGGTTTTTGCTTGGCTGCTGCTCGCGGACAGGTTAAACACGCGGAACTTGCTAAAGAGGAAGAGTATGAAACTGAGACAATGACTATGCCTGCTTGTTATGCTCCAACCCACCCGAAGAAACAGTTGAACACCTCTTCTTTGATTGTGAATTCAGCAGATCATGTTGGAGGAAGTTGGGGATCACGTGGCCTGTGGGTGGTAATAGGTTGCAGCTCGTGCATGCGGCGAAGGGAGCGTGGACCCGGCCCATGTTCATGGAGATCTTCATCGTCGCGGCATGGAGCATATGGAAAGAACGTAACAATAAACACTTTCGAAGGATCACCCCCACAGAGAATGGGTGGCTGCGAAGATTCCAAAATGACTTTGCAATGATGAGACACAGAGTCAAGGAGGCCCTAGTGCCGTTTGTGGAACTTTTTGTTACTTCGGTCTAGTTCTAATACTCAGAACCCATGTTAGATAGCTTTGTGTCACTCCTATGCCCCTGGTGGATAGGATTTCCTTGAACCTCTTCCACTCCATGTAATCTCATCCATGTAACACTTGTGTGATGGTTTTAATATAAAGTCAGTGAGGGTTTGCCCTCACTGTCCCAAGCTTTCAAAAAAAAAAACACCACATGAAAGACTAATGCTAAGGACATATAAACTACACATTGGTGTGCATTCTTTAACTACAGAATCAGACTGCAGTTATGTATTAGATTTCCAGTTTGAGATAGAAAATGCACATGTTACAGGCTGCAATTTTTGTAGTACGTATTGGAACTATAAGCTACCAGGTGGATTCACCAACTTGTATGCTAAGACTTGAGACTACATTTGGTTTGCGCATTGTTCATTGGCATATTCTAAACTACACATTGGTGCCATAAATCTATGATATCAAGAGAAGCATTTAAAATGGCGCCATCATCTCCAAAGATACCCCCTTCACAACCTAGCAAAAATCTGATTATCATGTAGTTTCAACCTTTCAACGAGGAAAATACTCCCTAGCTAATTTTTTTTTTTGAACGAAAGGGGGTCGCAACCCCCCCCCCCCCCCCCCCCCCTGCCCCATTTTATTGAAGCAGAGCACGAAACCAGTTCACATATTACACGATCGGGAATGGCAATCATCCAGAGCATCAAGCTCAAATTAAAGCGCATACAACTAGGAAATATAAAGGACCAAGTCCATGACATAACCAACGGAGTTTTCCTAGGACTGAGATGTTCAGAAGGGAACCAACACAAAAACAGGACATCAGAGGAAGATCAGCATCCCTCCGAATGCGCCTTGATCCTTCATTTGGTCACCTCAAGTCTCATCTCCAAGCGACCCGGAGGAGTTCCCCACGCCGCTTGTCCAGCAGTAAGATGCATCGTTGTAGGAGATTTGCTTGTCCATCGTCGCACAGAACCTTCCACTGGTGTAAAAAGCAACTTAGTTTTGCAAGAATGCAATTCACACTCTTCCACTTGCGACCCTGAAAACAAAATTCATTTCTTAATCTCCAAATGCTCCACAAGGTAGCAGAAGTTACCATATTCAACACAGCTTTAGCTTTATGCATATGCCAGAAGGCCACAACTTTATCAAAACAAGATATAACATCAATTTCGAAAGTTTCTGCAACAAAGCCCCAAACATGTTGGGCCATCACACAATCAAACATCAGGTGTTGAACGGTTTCAGGTTCAGAACAGAACAGACAGGAAGGATCATCCACTTCCCTTCTTTTTGCAAGATTATCTCTAGTCAGTATTTTGTTGTGAATGCAAAGCCATAAAAAGATATGAATATTCTGTGGACAAATACTCCCTAGCTAATGAACCAAACGTACCCCAAATATTTCTTTCTTTTCTTAGCTGGGGTTCCGTCCGGGCTCATGGCAAGTAGAGGTAGTAGCAGACAATTTTGAAGTGCCGCTGGTACAAACTGCTTACACGCAACGCAGGATAAGTTTTGGCTGATACGTTTACGTTCACGTAACAAGGTCTGCTAGTGGGCATGGCGAGTCAATAATGCAGCGCGTAGCGAGCGAGCAGCAGGAGGGCATGGCGACGCACACCTGGCTGCCCGCCCGCCCACCGGATCCCATGTGCACCAGCAGGCGAGGCCAAAAACAATGTTCGGAATCTGGTCAGTTCGGCGTAAGTAGCGTGCCAGATCCAACCGGCATATGCAGCTGCGTTCATCAGGTGTCAGCTGATCCTGATGGAGCAACTCCCGCCCGGCGACGATCGCGGCGGCCGGCTCGCTGTCTTCATTTTTCTTCAGCCACCGTTGTGCCCGATGAGCATCCATAGTAGTACTAGTAGAATGCAAGGGGGTATCAGACGAGTCACTTGATTCCCAATCTTCCCACTAAAACGATGCGACGTGCAAGCCGACAGCCACGTCTCCACAGTATCAAAACTAGGCTCGTTGGAAGGTACAAATACGACTAGCAAATCTACATAATGTATATTCAGTAGAAGTCTATGCTCCAAAAGTTCATCAAGTGGCATTCTCGGCGTTGAGACTTGAGAGTGCTGGGGACTACGCTATACATGGGCTGAGAATACTGTCAGCCACCATCAGGTACCCAAAAATGAGCCTACAATTCACCCTAAACATACTACTTGTGCAGTTGTGCCAGTAAATCAGGGCGTAGGTTCCGTGCTCTCCAGCAGCAGCATTTCAGTAGGTTGGTTCAAATCACCTGGCAGGAATGCTAAAGTTGAGCCACAAGAGAAAACGGCAATTAATCCCACTGTAAATAATTCAAAAATAGTACTACTTGCCCCAAGGATATTGATCAAGGTTCAAATGAAGAAAACCTCAACACACAGGACTTTCACATCATCTTAGACAATCCAGCAATACTGGACGAGAATAACACGAAAAAGAAAATCACTCCGACTATTGAAAGAACAGAAGGTTGCCCAATGACAATAATAACATCAGCCAATCAACGTCAATATTGTTGCCCCAAAACAAAAACCCAGAAAAAATCATCACATTGCCTGCCATGAGTGCTCCCATTCTGAATCACCAGCTCCACTATGGATATCGGTTACTCAGATAAAGAACAGCTCCACATTCTGAATTTAGAAGTAAATCAGATCAAACGCAACCAAAACCTTCTGATGCTCCATGTCACGTGCCCAGAGAAGGACCTCGCGTAATAGCCAGCTGCTCTTTCAACCCATGGTGATTCTAAATCTTATCATTAACCAACACGCGCAATCGGAGAGGACAGGGAACAGGCAACACCACAAAGGCACAAACGCAGGGAGAAAATGCTAAAGAAGAGCAGCGGGGAGGGGCGGACCTGAGGCCGCGGTGGTGGGGTGGTGCTGCACGGCCGCCGTGGCTGCAGCCGCCGCTGTCGCGGCCCGACGCTTCCGGTCGCAACCTCCTCGGCGGCCGTCGTGGCTACGGCCTCAACATCGTGGCGCTGCACCTTGACACAGCGCAGGCGCTTCCGGTTTCCCCACTGTAGCAGCAGGTCGCGCTCCGCCGCCATCGCCGCAACCACGTGCGGAGCCTCGCATCTGGTAGTTGTTCCTCGACTACCTCTACATCACCAGACCGGCGCCGTGCTGCACAAAAGATGAAACGAAGAAAAATTCAGTCAAACTGAAATGAACAGGGTGAGCTGGGTAATTTGTGTAATGGAAGACCAAAACATAGACAAAACATTTTTTTTTCTCGAAAAGGGGACTCCCCAGCCTCTGCATCAGAACGATGCATACGGCCACATTTATTAGAAAGTAAAAAAGGTTTATTAAGGTCTTAAAGTCTGCAAACCCAAAAGGAACGGCTAGCTCATACAGAGCCTCAATGCCATAACGGAATGCCCACCAAGCCACAACCGGCTGGTGAAAAAAAGAGATAGGTAAACTAATCGCCTATCCTATTACATGACCGCCATCCAAACCGGTTGCAGATATCCCGCGCTACCATCTCCCACCGGACAGATCCAGTAACCAAACGCTCCCTCGCCTTCGTCGGAGTGAGTAAGGACCACATACGGATCAGCGCAGTAGCCCGGAATACAACCTGCAAAAAATGAATAGTTGTTGTTCTATTAAAAACCAAATGATTTCTGCAATTCCAAATTGTCCATAACAACGCACAAACTCCTACACGAATGTGTCTAGCTGTTTCGGACTCTACCCCAGCAAGCCACGCCCCGAATAACGTGTTGACCGAAATCGAAGGAGTAATGTTAAAGGCAATTTGCACAGAGCGCCACAAACCTCGTGCCAACGGGCAGTCAAAAAAGAGGTGCTTAATAGTCTCGTCCCGATCACAGAAACTACACCTAGTAGAACCTGTCCAGTGGCGCTTAACCAGATTGTCCTTTGTTAAAATTACTTGTTTATGTACAAACCATATAAACCACATAAACACTTTAATCTTCAAAGGTACTTTGACTTTCCAAACATATTTGGAACTAGGAATCACATTAGTGTTAATTAAATCGATATACATCGATTTGACTGTGAACTCCCTAGATCTAGTAAGCTTCCAACACAACTGATCGGGGTGAGGAGCTAACTGAACCCCATCAGTCTACGCATCAAGTGAAGCCATGCTTCCCATCGATCGCCCACAAGCACCCTCCTAAACTGAATGTTGAGTGGAATGGACTGCATAATCGTGGCAACAAGAGCCTCACGACGCTGAACAATACGATATAGGGACGGATACTGGGTCGCCAAAGGTGCGTCACCAAGCCACGTATCCTCCCAGAATCGAGTGTTGTTGCCATTACCGACAATAAACCTAGTTCTGTTAAAGAAGGTAGCTTTGACTCTCATAAGCCCCTTCCAGAACGGCGAATCAGTTGGTCTCATCGTGACCTGGGACAGGGTCTTGGACTGGAGATATTTATTACGTAAAATCTGCACCCACGTTGCCTCCGTCTCAAATGACAACTTATACAGCCACTTACTTAGAAGGCATCTGTTCTTGACCTCAAGATTTTCAATACTAAGGCCTCCCTGCTCCTTTGGTCGACAGATAATATCCCATTTGGCCAGTCGGTATTTTCTCTTAAGTTCATCACTCTGCCAAAAGAATCGGGATCGATAGAAGTCCAGCCTTTTCCTAACCCCAACTGGGACCTCAAAGAAGGACAAGAGGAACATAGGCAAAGTCGTAAGCACCGAGTTAATAAGAATCAACCGGCCTCCATAAGACATGAGTTTTCCTTTCCAGCAACTCAGTTTCTTCTCAAATCGATCCTCTATGCACTTCCACTCGCTGCTCATTAGCTTACAGTGGTGAATGGGGATACCTAGATACGTAAAAGGCAAAACCCCCACTTCACAACCAAACAATTGTGTATATGTCTCTTGTTCGTCTTTGGCTCTACCAAAGCAGAACAGCTCGCTCTTATGGAAATTAATCTTTAACCCCATCAATTGTTCAAATAAGCATAAGACTAACTTCATATTTCTCGCTTTTGCCAAATCGTGTTCCATGAAGATGATTGTATCATCAGCATATTGCAGGATGGACACACCACCATCAACTAGATGAGGCACCAATCCACCCACCTGACCGGCCTCCTTTGCCCTTCCTATCAGGATCGCCAACATATCAGCCACAATATTGAACAAAATTGGAGACATAGGATCGCCTTGTCTCAGACCCTTATGCGTTTGTAAATAATGACCTATATCGTCATTCACTTTAATTCCAACACTTCCTTTTTGCGTGAATGATTCCACCTGGCGTCGCCAAGCTTCATCAAAGCCCTTCATGCGTAAGGCCTGTTGAAGGAATGACCATTTGACTTTATCATAGGCCTTTTCGAAATCCACCTTGAAAATAACTCCATCAAGTTTTTTCATGTGAATCTCATGGAGCGTTTCTTGAAGGACCACAACCCCTTCCAGGATGTTTCATGAAGCAGGGTGATTGTTCCAAAGTTAAGCTGGAAAAGCTGCAAATGTCCCGAGAACAAATCATGGAACATCGGCAACAGGTCCCCTTTAATAATATGCCAGCACTTCTTATAAAACTCGGCCGGGAAACTACCCGGACCGGGTGCCTTATTATTTTTCATCTGGGAGATGGCCTCGAATACCTCCTTTTCCAAAAAAGGGGCGGTTAAGATATCGTTCTCCACAGCAGCAAGCTGAGGTACATCTTCGACCCTAGACTCATCCAGAGGCACACAGTTCTCCTCTGGTGGTCCAAACAACTGCTTGTAGTACTCCGTAATGTATAGCTTTAGGTTTTCCTGACCGATAATCGTACCCTCATCCTGTTCAAGGTGGAAGATTCTCTTCTTCCTATGTTTGCCGTTGGCAATCATGTGAAAGAATTGAGTATTCGCATCCCCCTGGACCACTCTTCGAACCTTGGCCTGCAGTGACCACTTCAATTCTTCTTCACGAAGGAGTTCTTTCAGCCTCATCTCCGCGTCAAGCTTGGTACGAAGCTCAGCGGCTGGCAAAATCGTGGTTTCTACTTTCACATCTAAGGACTGAATAAGGGCAAGGAGCCGTTCCTTTTCAACCTTATAAATCCCACTAAGATGTTTAGCCCACCCACGTAGGAAACTTCTCAGATGCCTAATCTTATTCTGCCAGCGCTCAAGAGCATTCCTACCGCCTGCATCCTTATCCCACTCTCTGGCTACGAGATCCAGGAAGCCTTCTCTTTCGAACCACGCAAGCTCGAACGAGAACAGATTCTTGTTACCCGGGTAGGTAGCCCCACCAGAGTCAAGAAAAAGAGGCGTGTGATCAGAAATCCCACGAGAAAGAGCCTGAACAGTTACAAGGGGAAACTTCTGTTCCCATTCAACACTAGCGAGTACCCGATCCAACTTTTCAAACGTCGGATTTGGCATGGCATTAGCCCATGTGAACTTCCTACCTGAAAGCTCAATCTCTCTCAGATCCAAGCTTTCAATAATAGTGTTGAACATGAACGACCATCTCCCGTCAAAATTATCATTGTTCTTCTCATCACGTCTCCTAATAATGTTGAAATCTCCCCCAACCAGGACTGGGAGCTACTCAGACCCGCATACTCTAACAAGGTCGGCCAGCAAATCCGGTTTGAATTCCGACTGCGCGGCACCATACACCACCACCAGGGCCCAGTCAAATCCATCAACCTTGGACCGCACCCTAAACTTAACAACAAAATCTCCCATGACCACACTTCAAACTTCGAGAGACTCGCATCTAACACCAAGTAAGATCCCTCCCGATCTTCCTCTCGGTGGCAGACAATGCCAATCAAACTCAATACCCCCCGATAAAGTATTGAGAAATTGTGGCGAGAAATTTGCTCTACCAGTTTCCGACAATGCAATAAAATCCAATCTATGCTCGATGGATGCTTCAGCAAGAAACCTTCTTTTAGCCAAGTCCTTAAGACCTCTGCTATTCCAAAAGATTCCTCTCATAACTCATCATGGATTTTTTTAGCCGTTCGGATCCTAGCACTCCCACGTACCATGGACGTCGGGTAGATCTTGCGCTTCCACTTGCGCTTAGGGCCAGTCCTTGTGTCCACCCGGTCCTCACTCCCCGCTCCTGGTGGTCTTATAACCTCAATCTCGATACTCTCATCCTCCTCATCCGGCTCCGGGATGGGAGGAGCGAGATCGGCACAAAAGTCATCGAGCACCCGGACTCCCAAGGCAACAATCTCGGAGTCATTCATGGGTTTGACGGCAGCTAAGTTTCGAATCATATCCAAAGCCCTCTCGGCCTCTAGATCTAGAAAATCATTGATTGAATTAGAAATTTCACCCTCATTACTACCTAGTGAAATCCCTACTTGGTTTGCTTTATCAACAATCTCATCGTTCGAAAAATGCAAAATGGAATTAGAGGTGTTCACCGACATACCAGTAGTGACCTGGACGTCACAAAGCTTGGCTGCCCTCATAGCGCAGCGCTGCTGCATATCGTCCACCTCCGGGCGGCCCTAAAGATGACAGCTCAACCGTCGGCCCTCAGACGCCTGGTCCGAAATCCTGCCGAACTCGATGACCTCCTCCCGAGTGAATTTGCCCGGAGAGTGACCTCCTGTCACCGCCCGAACACTCAACCGGTCTCCACGGCCGGAAGAGGGCGCCGAGGCAGTTGATGGGGAACCAAAGGCCGCCTGCCCGCGGTCCCCATCCTCCCTAGGCCGCAGGCCAAGAGCGCTCGCCGGCGACACTAGTGGGGCGGTCACCTTGGGTGTAGGAGGTGAAGAGGGCTCCGAGGCCACCCGTCCCAAGCCCCCTCCATAACCGGACCTGCCACCTGCAGTTCCGGCCCAGCAATAGGAGAAGAAGGCGCCGAGGCCACCTGCCCCGGCCCCCCTCCTGAAGACAAATCCTCCCGCGCGGCAGCCCCAACCGGAGCGAGAGGAGAAGGGGGCGCCGAGGTCACCTGCCTCGAACCCCCTTCAGAGCTCGGAACCACCACCTGCAGCTCCGTCGTCATAACAGTGGCTGAGGGAGGCGAGGACTCTATCCCCAGACCCCCCCCCCTACGCGTAAGAAACTTCCATGGCTGGGCCCTCAACAACCAACGCAGGTAGAGTGTGCTCAAAATCGTCAAAAGACTCCACTCGCTCGCTCCATAGTCTCGGAGGTGCAGTAGCAGGCTCGATAGACCCAAATCTCAAAGTGGTGGACGGCACTGAAGAAGGGGGCGCCGTCCCATCTCCGGTCGTCTGAGCTACAGACACCGGACCCTCGGACATCTCTCGTCCAGAATCAGCGGCCGGAGTCTCCTTAACTCCCGCCGTATCATCATCCTCGTGCATATCAACGTCAGTGACAGTAGGTGCCTCAGCAAACAGGCTCTCATCCTCAAACTCAATCTCAAGGTTGTAAACCTGGCCTCGATACGCCCACTTGACCACATCAGGCACAAACTCAATGTCCAAAATACTAACCAGTAAACGAGCAACCCCATGAGCTCTAGTAAAGGCCATATCCACTCGCTCGGGTTTTCCCACCATGATTCCCAAGCTGGCGACGACCCTAGCATCCTGCGTCGGCTTCGAAGGAGCTCCCGAAAAACGCAACCAGGCCTGGGTAAGAGCTTTTCCTTGAGGCTCAATCAATTTCCACTCTTGGAACTCAAGGATGCCCTCAGTACCTGGCACTTTGCACATCCCAAAACTCAGCAGCCTATGTAAATCCTCCACTGTCGGGAACTCAACCCTGAACAAGTTTGCTCCTAGACTTACAAGCTCCCAGTGGAAGTCTCCTGGAGCCGGTTCCCGGAGCCACTGTACAATCTGGGTCTCAGAGACTTCTCCTTTAGTCACTTTAACAACCCCAGTTGTCACACTCTGAGCCTCATCAGGAACCTCCCTCTTGGTTGGAGACTCGAAAAATGTGAGCTCAGCACAGTACACTCCATACATCATGAGAGTCGAAGCCTGCTCCCTCAAAAGCGGACATGCTCCCAAGTCATGGGCTGGCTTGCCACACGTATCACATAAAACTTCCACACACTCAGCAATGAAGTGGCCCTTCTTGCCACAACGGTAACATAGCATCATTTCCTTCTTGCGCGCCCATTTGGCCGCCCTGTCCAGATCATCCCTTTCAGGAACTTCCACCAACATTGACCCGGCCTCACCCTGACCAGGAACCTCCACATCAGCTAGTGCCGTCACCACACCTCCATGGCCTGGCTAGACAACCCAGGCTCCTCAGTCACCTCGCAAACAGTCGTCTGGTCAACAACCACATGATTCTGCCGTGGACGATAGCGGCCTCCTCGACCACCTCGGCCACCACGATTACCACGAAAACCACCGCGGTGACGATGTGCCGGTCCAGACGCCCCTTCGACAAAGCCGCCCGTTGGCCCCAGGAAAGGCCTCTCAGCCGAGCCATCGCTCTGCCAGGCATACCCCCGACCACCACCCGTGGACGAGGATCCCCGGTGCAATCCATCACCATAAACGTTATGCCCATCATCACCCCACTGACCACCAGGCGCAGACGAATCTCCCCCGCTAGCCGACGCATGCGGCAACTGTGCCTGCTGCAATACCGGTGCCGCTGAATTCTGCGTTTGTCTGGCCACAAAATGCGGCGGTCTGGCCACAGGCTGCACCATCACCGGGCGAAGCTGGACACCTGATGCGGGAGGAGGCAGTCTCGGAGCCGGAGCGCCCCGGCCCGCCACGACCGTAGGGCACTAGTATAAAACAGGGCTTTGGTCCAGGCCGGGTCAGCCCATTAGTCCCGGTTCAGTCCAGAACCGGGACCAATGGGGGCATTGGACCCGGTTCGTGAGCCCAGGGGGCCGGCCGGGCCACGTGGGCCATTGGTCCCGGTTCATCTGGACCTTTTGGTCCCGGTTGGTGGGACGAACCGGGACCAATGGGCCTCGCTCCTGGCCCACCACCATTGGTCCCGGTTGGTGGCTTGAACCGGGACCAAAGGCTCCCCTTTAGTCCCGGTTCATGCCACCAACCGGGACCAATGAGGTGCCTATATATACCCCCTCGCATAAGAGCAGAGCACACTGCTCTGTTTTTTTCTGGCCGAGGGGGAGAGGGCTTGGTGGTGCTCTAGCTCACCTCCTATGCACACAAGGTGTTCGATGGAATGCCCGAGACACACTACTTAAGCTTTCTCCTCTCCAAGCTCGACCTCCAAGCTCCATTTTCCACAATATTTGTCTAGGTTTAGCGGTCCGTCACGCCCCGTCCCCGTCTTCACCACCGTCGATCACCCGCACCGAGCTCATCGCCGGCACCACCGTGGTGAGCCTCTTGTTCTTATCTTCTTTCTGAAAGGAAAAATATTCTTACTTGTATGTTTACATAGATACTTGTATTATTTTCTTACTTTTATTATTGCATCTTATATAGTGCGATGATTTTGGTATCCGCCCCCGTCGGCCCTCGTCCTGTCTATGATTCGAATGTGGTATATATATTATCTTTATAACTATTGGTTCATTTATTGTTTATGAAAATTATGCTGACCAACGTGACATAGATTTTATTTATGTAGGATGTATGTGAATCGGAAATGCCAACCGACCCTATTGTCGAGAGGTTAAATTTAGTTGAAGAAGAAAACAATTTTTTGAAGGAAAAAATAAAAAATTGAGGAGGAGAAGATGATATTGGAGTTGCATGTTGTGGATGTCGTCGATGATCACAAGATCAAGATGGGTGCAATGCGCTTGAAGGTTAGAAAGATTAGAAAATATGCCATTCATACCGAGGTTGGTATCATTATGCCGTTGGATCAATTGTTACCTTGGTTGCGATTATGATCGCATTTGTTTTCGCATTGAAATGTTTTACATAGTTTCAATGTATGGTTTAATTAATTAGATGCTCTGGAGAGCTATATGTTGTTAGATGAGAACTATGTATGCACTTTGGTTTTAATGTGATGATGAACTTCTATTAATTTGGACACTTAATTATATATAATGCACGCAGATGAACCGGCAATGGATGTACGGTGACAGACAGACCTACGAGTACATTAAGGGCGTGCATGAGTTTCTCGATGCGGTTGAGGCAAACAAGCAGAATGGTTTTATGTGTTGTCCATGCATTGAATGTGGGAATACGAGGTCTTACTCTAACCGGAAAATCCTTCACTCCCACCTACTTTACAAGGGTTTCATGCCACACTATAATGTTTGGACGCGGCACGGAGAAATAGGGCTTATGATGGAAGACGGTGAAGAAGAAGAGTATGATGACAACTATGTGCCCCCTGAATACGGTGATGCTGCAACGGGGGGAGCTGGTGAAGATCGAGAGGAACCAGACGATGTGCCCAATGATGCTGCAACGGGTGAAGCTGCTGAAGATCAAGAGGAACCAGACGATGTGCCCGATGATGATGATCTCCGCCGGGTCATTGTCGATGCAAGGACGCAATGCGAAAGTCAAAAGGAGACGCTGAAGTTCGATCGCATGTTAGAGGATCACAAAAAGTGTTGTACCCCAATTGCGAAGATGGCAACACAAAGCTCGGTACTGTACTGGAATTGCTGCAGTGGAAGGCAGAGAATGCTGTGGCTGACAAAGGATTTGAGAAGCTACTGCAAATATTGAAGAAGAAGCTTCCAAAGGATAACGAATTGCCCGACAGTAAATACGCAGCAAAGAAGGTTGTATGCCCTCTAGGATTGGAGGTGGAGAAGATACATGCATGCCCTAATGACTGCATCCTCTACCGCGGTGCATACAAGGATTTGAACGCATGCCCGTATGCGGTGCATTGCGGTATAAGATCGGACGAGATGACCCTGGTGATGTTGACGGCGAGCCCCCCAGGAAGAGGGTTCCTGCGAAGGTGATGTGGTATGCTCCTATAATACCACGGTTGAAACGTTTGTTCAGAAATGAAGAGCATGCCAAGTTGATGCGATGTCATAGTGAGAATCGAAACAAAGATGGGAAGTTGAGAGCACCCGCTGACGGGTCGCAGTGGAGAAAAATCGAGAGAAAGTACTGGGATGAGTTTGCAAAGGAGAAATGATATGCAGAAAAATGATCTTTGGACTGAGCTGAAGTCAAATTTCACCCTACCGCCAGAGGATGATCCGGAGAAGCCAGTTAATCAAGTCTTTTGCTCTTAAGAGGATGGCAGAACTATTCAGGAGGTGGAAGAAAGAGCTGAATAAGTTTGTCGAAAATAAAGAGACACAAGAATTCAAGGGCAGATATGAGAAGATCAGAGATCAGTGGCCCGCATTTGTGGCCCACAAGACATCGGAAAAGAGTAAGAAGATGTCGGCGACAAACAAGCAAAATGCTGCGAAGAAGAAGCATCACCATCGCACGGGGTCAGGTGGCTACCCCGTAGCCCGGCCTAAGTGGGCCAAGACTGAGAATGATCTGGTTGATAAAGGGATTGAACCAGAGACAATTAACTGGCCAGACCGTTGCCGGACTTGGTTCTTCGGGGCTGGCGGAACCTTGGACCCTGTATCAGGGAAGTGCATTTGGACGAATGATCAAATGGACATACCAGTCAAGAAGCTTCAGCAGTATATCGAAGCAGCGCAGCAAGGGACGTTCTTTCCAGACAGAGAGAACGACGAGCTCACAATGGCCCTCAGGAATCCTGAGCACCCTGGATGGACACGAGGCACGCCAGGCTCCATTCCGTGGAAGGTTGGGTTTCCAGACGCAGGCGGTTACAAATGTCAAGAGAGGAGGAAAAAAGTGCAGCAGACCCAAATGCAGGCGCTGCAAGCAAGGGTACAAGCGATAGAGGAACGAGAAGCAAATTGCAGCAAACGAACTGCTGAAGCTTCCCCCGAAGCTACCCCGCCATCTCAGCGGAGAAGCAGCGTGGCTTCCACTGAGCTGCTTTAGCCGGAGCATATCTTGACGGCTCCTGCCAGCTATCCCGTGGATGCTATCACGGAGTCTCAAAATTGCCACCTTATGACGCAATGGATGAATTTGAAGGTCAAGGCGGCTGTTAGTTCTGTTTATCGGTCCTACTGAACCCGGCGCAACTTTTCACTACCGGCCGATTCCAGAAGGATATGCTAGGGTGATGGTGGATGAAATAACGGAGGAATTTGAGGACCTCCAGCTTGACCACCCTACCGGTGAAGGGGAGACTAGGCTGGGTTCTGCTCTGAAGACTCCATGCCTATGGAGGAAGGAGCTCATCAACCTTCCGAACTGGACGCCTCCGCCTCCTCCTCCTCCTCCGGCGAGTCAGGGCACTCCGCCTCCTCCACCGCCTCCTCCTCCGGCGAGTCAGGGCACTCCGCCTCCTCCACCGCCTCCTCCTCCGGCGAGTGACGATCAGGGCACTCGGCCGGCTCCTTCTCCGGCGCGTGGCGGCACTCCGCCTCCTTCTCCGCCTGCGCCGGCGCGCCCGAGCAGCTAGCCTCCTCCTTCTCCGCCTCGCCAGCAAGGGCGGAAGAGACCTGCCACCAATCCGGGTGCTCCGGCGCGTCGTAGTCCTTCTCCTCCGCCTCGTAAGCAAGTAAAGAAGACAACCGCTCCGTCTGCTCTGTCGGCGTCTAGCAGTACATCCAGAGGCGGGAGGACATACAGATTCGGTCCTTCTCTGAAGACTCCAGAGAAGTTACCATACGAGAGGATCCCGGAGGAGAATCCCGAGATCGCGCGAGAAGAAGTGAGGAACTTCTTTGAAGGGGTGAAAGCAAAGAAACATCCACCTTCGGAGGAGAAGGTAGATCCGGTGAAAGTGAAGCGCACTCTGGCTTTCCTGACAAAACCACCCAAGTCTCCGCCGAAAGGAAACTATGAGCGCATTATTGGAAAGGAATTTGTTGAAGCGGAGCGGTCGGGAAGTACTGTTAGTGATCAAAGGCTGAAAGAACGACGAGCTGGGAAACAAATTGCACAGCTCGGCGAACAAGCGAAGCAATCGTACCCCCCGCTCAAGGTGCCTAGCGACATCGTACCCCCCGCTAATGATCCGAGGATGGTGCCCGGTTATAGCAATCTTGGAGATTACCTGCCCGACGATGTACATTATGATTTCATGGAGGTGCAGATACAAAGATATGAGTACGGGAAGCCTCTCGTCAAAGATGAAAGATCTCTATCAACGATGATGCGAAGATTGCATGATTGGTACTTGAAAATCTGCAGAGAGTCTGGGGGGAGGAATACTTTGTATGTGAGAGTTAAAAAGGAGCATGACCTCGTTGGAATTGATCTATTGCCTGTTCCATTTGAGGAGTTCTTTCAGTTTTTCAATCAATTGGCCCTCGATAAAGCAACGGTCACCTGCTACTGTCTGTAAGTAGTACTACTTCTGTCATCAAGTCTCTCTATATAGCTCAACTCTTTCATTGCATGTATTCATAATTATCCTCACTATATTATGCAGATTGAAGATCGCCGAATTGAAGAAAAGACAAGTCGGTGATATTGGGTTCATTAACACATATCTCATAGATGAAACTGAGGTTAAATTTCATCCCGCAGATACCGAGGCCAACTTGCTACAATCGTTGGTAATAAATGAAAACAAAGATATAATACTCTTTCCTTACAACTTCAAGTGAGTGTTACTGTCTTGTGCGTATTCGGTTTCCCTTATATATTAGTCAAGATTATAGTAATGTAATTGATGAGTTATGCATGCGTGTGCAGTTTCCACTATATTCTGCTAGAGATTAAGCTTGAGCAGGGACTAGTAACCGTCTTAGACTCAAGACGAAAAGATCCCCAGGACTATGCGGACATGACTCAAATGCTCGAGAAGTAAGTTAAATCGATCATTATCCAGCACATCAGCAACTTTGTTCATTTCCTGATATATCAAGTAATTGTTTTCTTTGTCTGGCAGGGTTTGGAAAAAATTCACCAAAAAAGCTCCGGGACTCCCGAAGAAGCTGCAATTTAGACACCCGAAAGTAAGTACTATAGTAGCATGTTCCGCGCATCTCCTATTGATTCAAGCGCTAGTTTCATCAATACCATTTGGCATTCTTGCTTATCAGTTTGATTGACCTCTATTTCTTGTAAAGTGGTTGTGGCATGAATAAGGAAATAATTTCTGTGGATACTACATTTGCGAGTCTATCCGCCACACGACCTGTGAGCGGGGCTACTCTGACAAACAATATGAAGTGCGTAAATAACAACATTCACAATTTTATTTTATTACCATCATTTGTGTTGAGTTTCATTCATATATATATATATATATATATATATATATGTATGTATGTATGTATGTATGTATTGACCCCCTTCTTCAAATTAGATGTTTCGGAAGCGGGGAAGCGGGATGAACTCCTAGCACCAGCTCGCATGTGAGCAATTCAAGAGGAATTGGCGGCATTCTTTCTTGACCACGTGATCGCTGAAGACGGAGAATACTATGTGGATCATGAGTCCGTATGTTAGGAGATTATATTTGTAAGAGATAATTATTGTATATATGTAGCCGGTAGTGTCGGATAGATATACGAGAACTTGTTGTTCGACCAATCTCTCGGAGAAGGAGAGGGTGGTCGATATCACTTCTCTCTGTATGCATATATGTTCATGACGATCTTCTGTTCCCTTCGTTTGCTTAGTAGCTAGCTAGCATGTCTAGTCTTCTCTATACGTATGTATAGTACGTAGCGTTGACCAAGCACGGACATAAGAGAGGACACTTCTCTCTATTAATTATAGCTAGCTAACAAAATATATGAAACACCTAAATTAACGCCCCAAAACCCCCAACCACCCCCCCCCCCTTCAAAAAAAACAAAAACCCCAGCCACAGAAATGCTGACGCGTGGATGCCTATTGGTCCCGGTTGGTGCCACCAACCGGGACCAAAGGGTCTCCTGCCTGGGCTCTGCGCACAGGCCACGTGGAGGCCCATCTGTCCCGGTTCTGGATTGAACCGGGACTAAAGGGACAGGGCATTAGTACCGACCCTTTAGTCCCGGTTCAGGAACCGAGACAAAAGGCCCTTACGAACCGGGACAACAGGCCCTTTTTCTACTAGTGGGGCTCTGCACCGGAGGTCGAGGACCACCCCGTCACACTGCCGGCTTCAGAAACGCCACCGGCGTTAGCGGCCGAGAGCCCGCAGGCAGAGACCCGCGGCCCACCGCACTTTGCCCTAGCGCGCCGCCCGCATGCATCGGTCTAGGGCCGCCGGCCTCCGGTGCCGCCCGGCCGGTCCCCGCACCCGGAAGCTGGGCACCACCAGCACGGCTAGACCCGGGCAACAGGCCAGTCGCGCCGCGGCCTGTACCCACCAGCGGACCACCCCCGCCGCGGCCGCCCCCCGCCGGCGGCACTTGCCCTCCGCGGCCAGCATCGCCAGGGGCGGCAGTTTTGCCAGGAGGCACCGCGCGGCCGGTCATGCCGTGGAGAGGGGTGATGCGCTTGGCCCGCCCCGCACCACGGTCAGCGAACGACGGCCGGCTCGTACCACCGAGAACCCTAGAACAATTGAAACGAAGACACCCAGAACGAACCTCGATCGTGCATGGGGGTGTATCGTATAGCAACGTGCGTACCTGGTTAGACTGGGCCTCATACCCAGTTAACACAGGCCCACTCCCGCTCGGGCCCGACTCACTCAGAACCGGCCCACCTCCTGGCGCACCCTGCTCATGGCCCAGGAGAGCATTCAAACGAAGCTCCCGCATCTGGGAGATCCCGATCGGCCGCCCCGCCGGCAACGGCGCCGCAGCCGCCGCTGGTCGCCGGGACTCGCTAGCAAAACGGGATGATCTTTTCTTCCTCTTAACTTTTATCCAAGAATCCGGTCTAATGCAATCAAAAAGAGTGAGGTTTGGAAGGCTAACCTTGGGAAGAGGTCCCTTCCATGGTGTGACTGCCGTCGTCGCCGTTCTCCGGTGAACGACACGTCGCACCATCTCCTTCCTCTCGTCCGGATGTAGCCCGATCCGCGCCGGATCCTCCACCGGCAAGATCTTGTCTACGGTTGTGGCCACCTCGTCTTCGTCATAACTTGCATGAAATAAATCGAAAATCAAATCCGATGGAGTAGGCGACGCCGGTGAACCCCCTGGATCCTCTCTGTCCCCGTCGGCATCCTCGTCGTCCGAAGCCGGTAGAGCCCAGAAACGGCCGCCGACGCCAGCCCAGTCCGCCGCCGCGGGGGGACGCGCCTCGGCGGTCGCCTCCACGGACACCCGGGGAGTCGCCCTAGTTGCCCTCATTAACACATCAGGAATGTTCATAACTACCAAGGACCAATGCAATACTACGCAGGCGGTACCTCCTTTAACTTACCACATGTTGGAGCTCATGGTCGTGAGTGCTTCTGCATCAGCAGTCCGAAACATAGACAAAACATGGGATGAACATTTTAAGATTCAACTCAATTATTCTAAATGTGGAGGATAAAAAAGAAGGTGAAGAAGCACAAAGTTTCTTCCTAACTCGAGCTCCACTGTGCCTCTTATCTGGATCATTGGTGCATTTCGGGATTTGTGCTAGAAAGGAGCATCACGAGCCGTGCAGCAGTTCGCTGCAGTGTCATTAGCAGGTGATGTCTTGTCCATCTAATCACATGCAGTCCGCTGCATGGGCTTTGTGGCAGAGTAGTGCCAGTGATGTGCAGCGATGTCACATGTGTTCGCTGCATGGCTACAGGGTTTGGGGTCACTGCTGCAACAGTGGAAAGAGAGTAAAAGAGTGGGACAGCTAATAGAAAAGTGTTGCGTCCCTAGTGCAAAAGTGGAGAGAGGTAGATGTGAGAGTGAGAAAAAAAGCATTCACAAAATTTATTTGAGAGAGAGAGAAAGTGCCGTGCAAATATTAGGAGAGAGAGGCGAGAGCGTGTATGTTGTTGTAGTGAGCATCCTGGATTGAAAGAGAGAGATGAGTTTTTTTAGGAGTTGCATGTAAAGCTCAGGAAAGAGTGAGCATTATTGCACAGAGTTTGTGTTGCATGTAAAGGTCAAACGCAGAGAAAGAAATTCATAGGTGCTGCATGCCGAGTTGTTTTACACGCTGGAAGAGAGAGAGCATGCAATTTGACAGAGAAAGAGTGTTGCATGCAACACTCTTTCCTCACACACACTGTTCACTCATGTGGTTCTTCGTGTGTGCTGCATGCCCCGTGCCGCTCCCCCACGGGGCGGCCCGGGCGCGAAACCCTAGCCACCGCAGGCCGCAGACCTCCACCACCCCTCCTTCCGTCGCCGCCGGCGAGCGCCGTCGGGCAAAGCCCGCACAGCGTCGGCGGCGGCGGGCCTTTCTCTTCCCTCTCGCCTAGTGCTGGATCTGCGCGGGGCTGCTCCCTTGGGCGAAGGATGCGCTCGGTGGCGCGGGTGGAGGGCGCTGTCGGGCGCGAGCGCGGCGCGGCCTGGCGCGTGCTAGAGTCGGGCGGCGCGTCCTTGCGAGCTGGAGGCTAGGCGGCGCGCGCAGAGTGTGAGATGCTGTGGTGCGGGCACAGGTGGATCTGGCGTGCCGCAGTCGCGGCGGCGGGTATGGCGGTCGGCTGGGCGCGGGACGGCGCGAAGGTGTGCAGGCGTTGCGGGAGCATCAAGCTCCTGGGCGTGGTGAGCAGGGGCTGAGCCTGATCTGGGCATTTTTCTTTCCCGATGCAGATCTGTCGGGATAGCTGGCCGGCGACCTCCTGGGCGCGGCCTGAGGGCTGAGATGTGGAACAGTGCTCGTGAGCCATGGAATTGGTATGCAGGAAGGGCTGGCTGGGTCACGGGTTTGGGTGGGTGAGGCTGCCGATGAAAGCCGCACTCCGGTTGTGGCCGGAGCAATCGATGGCGGCGCCTACGGGCACCGTCACCTTGTTGGAGGCATCGATGTCGCAGCCGCTCCCTTCCCTTGCCTAACATTCTTCGAGGGAAACCCTAGATCCGGTCTTCCGGGTCGGACGATGACGACGCTGGCTTTGCTTGGCATCGTGTCTCCTCTTGAGGACATCGTCTTGAAGTTAGACTCGGCCAGAGGGACTCAGTGCTCGTGTAGGTGGATGGCAACGGCTTGTGTAGCATCTCCGTGAGAGCAGCAGAAGCAACCTCCACATGCAAAGTGCATCGGGCAAGTTATGTCATTCAACCTCGCGGGATTGAAGCGGCATATGTTTGCTCTATCGGACATAGCGTTCCTCTTTGGTGTCGTCGAGTTTGGTGGATATGCTAGTGGCAGCCCGGATTGATACGACGGTTGTTGGTGTGCACCTTGGTAGCGGCGTAACCGCTCGAGTGCCCGGCCAGGTGTGTCGTGGGGTGTTGGCCTTCTGACGTGTTGTATGTGTTGTGGTGCTTTAGGCCTAGTCTTGTTAGGCACTGCTAAGGTTTTCGCTCGGTTTTCCTTGATAAACTGAGCAACCCTTTCTCATTTCTTCTTTTTTAGCACTCGCCTTATGCAGTGCATTCCTCCTTTGGGGGTGTTACTTGTAATACTTCTTTTGATCAATGAATTTGGCAGCTCTCCTGTCAACATTCCAAGAAAAAAATGAGGAGACTGCTCTGTCTTTTTTATTACAAATGGTCTGACCCTTCTGTAATCAACTGCATGTTCTGCATGTGACCTTGGGTGAGTTGACACCAATCTCGAGGAATAGGAGGCCAGTGAATGGCACAGATAGAAGGTGCCATGTAGCCCGAGCTACAAAAAAACCACTCTCGTGAAGAAGTCATGCCCAGCTGGGAGTTAAAAATTCAGTCGAATTGAAATGAACATGAGTAGGGGAATTTTGTCTAGTTGATCCAACTGGAAGACCAAAACATCGAAAGAACACTCAGATTCAACTCAATTCATTGGATTTTAGTGGCCGGTCAAATTATTCAAACAAGGCTCCAGACTTTGCGAGCTCTGCATGGGGAAAAAGGTGAGCTGATTGCTTTCAGATCAAACTAGCGTAACTGCTCCTATATAAAGTACTCCCCCTTGTAATGACCACTGTGATTAAGTGTTAATGATGCCAAGTCTTATCATTTGCAGTGCCAAGTCATAGTGGTTACCTAAAATAATTCAAACTCTATTCTGAAAATCAATTCAAATTCAAAGTGCAAAATAAAAGTTGCTCAAACCCTGCTGGAAAAAAATTGTTCATTAAGAAGCAAATATTCCAGTAGCATTAATAAAAATATGAGCAATGAAACTTGGATTATCTAAGTGACTCAAACAACTTGAAACAGCACCAAAACAGAATATTTAAATCCATTTAAATTCATTTCAAATTCAAATGGACTCCAAATTCACCCAAACCAATTTTTGGTGACCATAAATATTGCATAGTATTATTTGGGCCTAGTCTCATATTTTACAAAAATGCTAAAGAGGCCTATCTAATTCAAAGCAGAAAATAAAAATGAAGAGAATAAGAAAAGGCCACCGTGCACTAGCACAGTGCCTGGAAGCCCAGCCCACCTAGCCCATTCCACTCTCTCTCTCGCGCGCGCGCGCGTGCCGTCACCCTCTCCCTGGCCGCGCCGGCGCGCGCCGATGAACGGCCGACACCGCGGCGTCCCACCGACGGGCGAGGGGATAAAGACGGGGCCATCCACCCCCCTGCCTCCTTCTTCATTCTCCCCCCTCTCATCCTCGCTCGCTCCGCTGCTCTTTCCCCCTCAGATCCACCGAAGACCGACGCGGTCGCCGCCGTGCATCGCCCGTCCTCGCGGCGACCGGCGCTTGCTCCTGCCTCCTTGGTGTCCAGGCGGTCCGCCAGCTCCTGCCTCATCGATCGGTGCAACTAGCAGGAGCGGGGAGGCCCTATAGCTGCCGAATGCCGCCGCCCCTTTCTTCTCCAACTCCGGTGCTCGCCGGCGGATTCGGGCTCCTCTGCTGCTACTAATCCGTCGAGGGTTTTTCGTAGGGAAAACTTTGTTAATTTGATATTTTATTTTTGTCACTCTTAGTTTTTGACAATATATCATTTTTGCTATCTCATGTCAAAAGTAAAAAAAATAAAGTGGCAATTGTGATACAGGTCAAAAGATAACAATGATAAAAGTGAAATGAAAAATTATAGTTTTTGCCACGGAATGGCATTTGTGATGTATTATCAAAAGCTAAGAATGGCAAAAGTAAGATGTCAAATCTTCTATATCTAAATAGCTAGCCCCCACTAATATATTTCTCTCAACATAAAAGCATGCCACATCATCAAGCAACATGCATGGCAAAAGGCCCACCACAACATGCATTCATGCACATGAAAATGTCCACCTCAATATGCAAACATATATTAGATATTTTACAATATATTAATCAAACACAATAAAGCGTATAGATTTGCAATTTTTGTTTACATAGTATCACTATTCACGTTCCATAGAAATCACATATCATCGAAATGTATTGCAAATATTCCCGCAACAACGTGCGAAATAGATGTCAAATTCTACAGTGACATAAGCAAAGTTGGCAAAAACTAAAACGGCAAAAACAAAGTTTTCCCTTTTTTGTAACCGCTCGGTGAGGCTCACCCTTGCTTCTCTATCTCTCTGCGATGCTTTGCGCTGTCCGTAGCCGCCGCGCCGCGCTTGGCTTAACGGAGCTCCGCCGTCGTTAGCACTGCCAGCGCTGTGGCCGTTGAGGAGCTCGTCCGAGCTCACGGTCGTGCTCGCCGTCATCGTAGAAGTCGAACACGCTAGCTGCCTTTGCTTGTTGTGCCTGGATTCACTGTTTCCACACTCGCCCGAATGCCGCCGCCGCCATAGCTGGTTGCCGCCGTCATTTCCGGCCACCTTTGGCCCGGAGACCACCCACATTGGATGTGACTCAGCTCGCTCGTTCGAACCCAACCGACCGCGCGCGAAATGGTGGCTCCTAGCGCGATTCCGACGAGCTCCAGCAACGCGCCGCCGTTGCTTTGGTCGCCAGAGCGGCTCCGGAACCGGGCGCCGACGTGGCACAGGCGGGCTCCGCCTCTGAGACACCGACAGTGGGCCCCGCGGGACCCCAGTCACCCAGTCAACTGCTGACTGGGCAGCCCAGTGTCGCTGACACGCGGGCCCCACCAGCAAAACGTTTAAAAATAAGTGAATAAAACTGCTAAATAAAAAGTTAATTAATTAAAATGCTAATGAGTCACTAACATATGGAGTCCACCCCAAACTAATCTGACTAATCAGTTTAATCCACTATTAGCCTTAACAAAGGCTGACATGTGGGTCCCACTAGACCCACATGTCCGGTTTGACCCAAGTCAGCCGACTGTTGACTTGCTGACATCAGCAGGGCATCATGCTGCTGACGTCATAATACCTTTTCTGTTATTAACATAAGTCTAAAAATTCAAATAATTTTTAAAAATTCATATCTTTTAAACCGTAGCTCAGATCGAAAAAGTTAAAACATGAAAGTTGCTTAGAGCGATGAGACGAGTTTGATCGTGCCGTCTGTTTCGATGCCGAAACCCCCTACGTAGAAGAACCCGTAACTTTGAGCCCGATTCCAGTATAGGAATAGTGCATGCACTCCGATAATTAAATCCCGCACTAACCCTAAAATAAATAAAATGCCCTAGATGCATCTTTAGGCAACCCTGCACTGCATCATAGTCATCGCATGCCCAGAATTGCATCCTTGCCGTGTATTTACTTGTTTCTCCCCCCTCGCCTCTCTCGGTAGACACCGATGCCGACGTAATTCCCGTGGTCGATGTTGCTCAGGAGCCAGACGACGCAGCTAACGACCTTGCCCTTGCCATCGAGCAGACAGGCAAGCACCCCCATTTTGAGCATTCCGATATCGCCTATTCTCTTCCCTCTTATGCTTGCATTAGATGTTACTGCTGCTGTTACTATCCTATATCTGCTGCATAGCCTGTTTATTTGTAGCCTATTGTTGATACCTGCCTGTCACCCTAAACTTTTTAGCATAGGATGGGTAGAGCCTGATCAGAGACCCACTTGTCCCGACTGCCCCGCTGGATTCTCAGAAGACTCGTTCAACGAGATCGAAGATCAGACCTGGGCACCACACTTCACTTCCCCCTAAGTTGCTCGAGACTACTTGGTTACCGTCACGTGCCGAGGGTGACTCCTCTCTAGCACGTTTGATGTTAACCTTGTGGGTTAGTGTTGGGGATCGTAGCAGAAATTTAAAATTTTCTACGCGTCACCAAGATCAATCTATGGAGTAATCTTGCAACGAGGGGAAGGGGAGTGCATCTACATACCCTTGTAGATCGCTAAGCGGAAGCGTTGCAAGAACGTAGTTGGTGGAGTCGTACACGTAGCGATTCAGATAGCGGTCGATTCCGATCTAAGCACCGAACAACGGCGCCTCCGCGTTCAACACACTCACAGCCCGGTGACGTCTCCCGCGCCTTGATCCAGCAAGGAGAGAGGGAGAGGTTGGGGAAGACTCCTTCCAGCAGTAGCACTACGACGTCGTGATGGTGGAGGAGCGCGGGACTCCAGCAGGGCTTCGCCAAGCACTACGAGAGACGAGGAGGGAGAGAGGTAGGGCTGCGCCAAGAGGAAAATCAAATCATATGTTGGGCAGCCCCCAATACCTCAAGTATATATAGGGGGAGGGGAGGGGCTGCGCCTCCTTCTAGGGTTCCCTCCCTAGGGGGGCCGGTAGCCCTAGATGCCATCTAGGGTGGCGGCCAAAGGGGAGAGGAGAGGGGGCGCCCTAGGGTGGGCCTTAAGGCCCATCTGGACCTAGGGTTTGCCCCCTTCCCACTCTCCACGCGCCTTGGGTCTTGGTGGGGGGCGCACCAGCCCACCTGGGGCTGGTCCCCTCCCACGCTTGGCCCACGCAGCCTTCTAGGGCTGGTGGCCCCACCTGGTGGACCCCCGGGACCCTCCCGGTGGACCCGGTACGTTACTGATAGCACCCGAAACTTTTCCGGTGACCAAAACGGGACCTCCCATATATAAATCTTTACCTCCGGACCATTCTGGAACTCCTCGTGACGTCTGGGATCTCATCCGGGACTCCGAACAACATTCGATAACCGCGTACATACTTTCCCTATAACCCTAGCGTCATCAAACATTAAGTGTGTAGACCCTACGGGCTCGGGAATCATGCAGACATGACTGAGACAACTCTCCGGTCAATAACCAACAGCGGGATCTGGATACCCATGTTGGCTCCCACATGCTCCACGATGATCTCATCAGATGAACCACGATGTCAAGGATTCAATCAATCCCGTATACAATTTCACTTTGTCTACCGGTATAGTACTTGCCTGAGATTCGATCGTCGGTATCCCGATACCTTGTTCAATCTCGTTACCGGCAAGTCTCTTTACTCGTTCCGTAACACATCATCCCGTGATCAACTCCTTGGTCACATTGTGCACATTATGATGATGTCCTACCGAGTGGGCCCAGAGATACCTCTCCGTTTACACGGAGTGACAAATCCCAGTCTCGATTCGTGCCAACCCAACAGACACTTTTGGAGATACCCGCAGTGCACCTTTATAGCCACCCAGTTACGTTGTGACGTTTGGTACACCTAAAGCATCCCTACGGTATCCGGGAGTTGCACAATCTCATGGTCTAAGGAAACGATACTTGACATTAGAAAAGCTTTAGCAGACGAACTACATGATCTTGCGCTATGCTTAGGATTGGGTCTTGTCCATCACATCATTCTCCTAATGATGTGATCCCGTTATCAACGACATCCAATGTCCATGGTCAGGAAACCGTAACCATCTATTGATCAACGAGCTAGTCAAGTAGAGGCTTACTAGGGACATGGTGTTGTCTATGTATCCACACATGTATTATGGTTTCCGGTTAATACAATTATAGCATGAACAATAGAAAATTATCATGAACAAGGAAATACAACAATAACCATTTTATTATTGCCTCTAGGGCATATTTCCAACAGTCTCCCACTTGCACTAGAGTCAATAATCTAGTTCACATCACTATGTGATTGCAATGAATCCAACACCCATGGGGTTTGTTCATATCTTGCTTGTGAGAGAGGTTTATTAGTCAATGAGTCTGAACCTTTCAGATCCATGTGTGATTTACAAATCTCTATGTCATCTTGTAGGTGCAGCTACCACGCGCTACTTGGAGCTATTCCAAATAACTGTTCTACTATACGAATCCGGTTTACTACTCAGAGTCATCCAGATTAGTGTCAAGTTTGCATCGACGTAACCCTTTATGACGACCTCTTTTACCACCTCCATAATCGAGAAAATTCCTTAGTCCACTAGTTACTAAGGATAACCTTGCCCGTTGTCCTGTGATCCATTCCTAGATCACACTTGTACCCCTTGACTGACTCATGGCTTGGCACACTTCAGGTGTGGTACACAACATAGCATACTTTAGAGCCTACGTCTAAAGCATAGAGGACGACCTTCGTCCTTTCTCTCTATTCTGCCGTGGTCAGGTCTTGAGTTTTACTCAATACTCATACCTTATAACACAGCCAAGAACTCTTTCTTTGCCGATCCATTTTTGAACTCCTTCAAAATTTTGTCATGGTATGTGTTCGTTTGAAAGTACTATTAAGCGATTTTGATCTATCCTTATAGATCTTGATGCTCAATGTTCAAGTAGCTTAATCCAGGTTTTCCATTGAAAAACACTTCAAATAACCCTGCATGCTTTCCAGAAATTCTACATCATTTCTGATCAACAATATGTTAACAACATATACTCATCAAAAATTCTATAGTGCTCCCACTCACTTCTTTGGAAATACAAGTTTCTCATAAACTTTGTATAAACCCAAAATCTTTGATCATCTCATCAAAGCATACATTCCAATTCCGAGATGCTTACTCCAGTCCTTAGAAGGATTGCTGGAGCTTTGCATACTTGTTAGAATCTTTCAGGATTGACAAAACCTTCTGGTTGTATCACATACAACCTTTCCTCGAGAAAAGCATCGAGGAAACAATGTTTTGACATCCTATCTGCATGATTTCATAAATAATGCAGTGACTGCCAACATAATTCCAATAAACTCTTAGCATCACTACGAGTGAGAAAGTCTCATCATAGTCAACTCCTTGAACTTGTCGGGAAACATCTTAACGACAAGTCGAGCTTTCTTAATGGTGACACTTACCATCATTGTCTGTCTTCCTTTTAAAATCCATCTGCACCCAACAGCCTTACGACCATCAAGTAGTTCTTTCGAAGTCTATACTTTGTTTTATACATGGATCCTCTCTCGGATTTTATGGCATCAAGCCATTCATCGGAATCCGGGCCCACCATCGCTTCTCCATAGCTTGTAGGTTCATTATTGTCTAGCAACATGACTTCCAAGACATGATTACGTACCACTCTGAAGTAGTACACATCCTTGTCAACCTATGAGGTTTGGTAGTGACTTGATTCGAAGTTTCATGATCACTATCATAAGCTTCCACTTCAATTGGTGTAGGTGCCACATGAACAACTTCTTGTGCCCTGCTACACACTAGTTGAAGTGACGGTTCAATAACCTCATCAAGCTCCACCATCCTCCCACTCAATTCTTTCGAGAGAAACTTTTCCTCGAGAAAGGACCCGTTTCTAGAAACAATCACTTTTGCTTCCGGATCTGAAATAGGAGGTACACCCAACTATTTTTGGGGTATTCTATGAAGATGCATTTATCCGCTTTGGGTTCGAGCTTATCAGCCTGAAACCTTTTCACATAACCATCGCACCCCCAAACTTTTAAGAAATGACAGCTTAGGTTTCTCTAAACCATAGTTCATATGGTGTCGTCTCAATGGAATTGTGTGGTGCCCTGTTTAAAGTGAGTGCGGTTGTCTCTAATGCCTAACCCATAAATAATAGTGGTAATTCGATAAGAGACATCATGGTATGCACCATATCCAATAGGGTGCAGTTGTGATGTTCGGACACACCATCACACTATGGTGGTCCAGGCAGTATTAGTTGTGAAACAATTTCCACAATGTCTTAATTGTGTGCCAAACTCGTAACTCAGATATTCATCTCTATGATCATATCATAGACATTTTATCATCTTGTCACGACGATCTTCAACTTCACTCTGAAATTACTTGAACCTTTCAATAATTCAGACTTGTGTTTCATCAAGTAAATATACTCAACATCTACTCAAATCATCTGTGAAGTAAGAACATAATGATTTCCACTGCGTGCCTCAGCACTCATTGGACTGCACACATCAAAATGTATTGCTTCCAAGAAGTTGCTTTCGTGTTCCATCTTTCTGAAAACGAGGTCTTTCAGTCATCTTGCACATGTGGTATGATTTGCATGTCTCAAGTGATTCAAAATCAAGTGAGTCCAAACGATCCATCTGTATGGAGTTTCTTCATGCATATCTACGAAATAGACATGGTTCGCATGTCTAAATCTTTTCAAAAACGAGTGAGTCCAAAGATCCATCAACGTGGAGCTTCTTCATGCGTTTTACACCAACATGACTCAAATGGCAGCGCCACAAGTATGTGGTACTATCATTACTATCTTATATCTTTTGGTATGAACATGTGTATCACAACGATCGAGATTCAATAAACCATTCATTTTAGGTGCAAGACCATTGAAGGTATTATTCAAATAAACAGAGTAACCATTATTCTCCTTAAATGAATAACCGTGTGGCGATAAACATAATCCAATCATGTCTATGCTCAATGCAAACACCAAATAACAATTATTTTGGTTTAACACCAATCCCGATGGTAGAGGGAGCGTGCGATGTTTGATCACATCAACCTTGGAAACACTTCCAACACATATCGTCATCTCACCTTTAGCTAGTCTCCGCAGCCTTTTATTTCGAGTTACTAACGCTTAGCAACCGAACCGGTATTTAATACCCTGGTGCTACTAGGAGTACTAGTAAAGTACACAATAATATGGCGTATATCCAAAATACTTCTGTCGACCTTGCCAGCCTTCTCATCTACCAAGTATCTAGGGTAGTTCTACTTCAGTGACCGTTCCCCTCATTATAGAAGCACTTAGTCTCGGGTTTGGTTCAACCTTGGGTTTCTTCACTAGAGCAGCAACTGATTTGCCGTCTCATGAAGTATCCCTTCTTTCCCTTGCCCTTCTTGAAACTAGTGGTTTAACCATCAACAATTGATGCTCCTACTTGATTTCTACTTTCGTAGTGTCAAACATCGCGAATTGCTCAAGGATCATCATGTCTATCCCTGATATGTTATAGTTCATCACTAAGCTCTAATAGCTTGGTTGCAGTGACTACGGAGAACTATCACTATCTCATCTGGAAGATTAACTCCCACTCGATTCAAGCGATTGTAGTACTCAGACAATCTGAGCACATGCTCAACGATTGAGCTTTTCTCCCTTAGTTTGCAGGCTTAAGAAACTTGTCAGAGGTCTCATACCTCTTGACGTGGGCACTAGTCTGAAATCCCAATTTCAGTCTTTGGAACATCTCATATGTTCTGCAACGTTTCAAAAAACGTCTTTGGTGCCACAATTCTAAACCGTTAGTATTACACACTGAACTATCATGTAGTCATCAAAATGTGTATGTCAGATGTTTCCCAACATCTACAGACGACGCTCGAGGTTCAAACCACTAAGTGGTGCATTAAGGACATAGCCCTTCTGTGTAGCAATGAGGACAATCCTCAGTTCACGGACCCAGTCCGCATAATTGCTATTGTCAACTCTCAACTAAATTTTCTCTAGGAACATATCTAAAACAGTAGAACCAAAGCATGAGCTACGACATAATTTGCAAAGACCTTTTGACTATGTTCATGATAATTAAGTTCATATAATCAAATTATTCAATGAACTCCCACTTACATAGACATCCCTCTAGTCATCTAAGTGATACATGATCCGAGTCAACTAGGCCGTGTCCGATCATCACATGAGACGGACTAGTCATCATCGGTGAACATCTTCATGTTGATCATATCCACTATACGACTCATGTTTGACCTTTCGGTCTTCTGTGTTCCGAGGCCATGTCTGTACATGCTAGGCTCGTCAAGTTAACCTAAGTGTATTGCGTGTGTAAATCTGGCTTACACCCATTGTATGCGAACATTAGAACCTATCACACCTGATCATCACGTGGTGCTTCGGAACAACGGACCTTAGCAACGGTGCACAATTAGGAGGAACACTTTCTTGAAATTATTGCGAGGGATCATCTTATTTATGCTACCGTCGCTCTAAGCAAATAAGATGTAAACATGACAAACATCACATGCAAATCATAAAGTGACATGATATGGCCAATATCATCTTGCGCCTTTGATCTCCATCTTCGAGGCGCGGCATGAACACCATCGTCACCGGCATGACACCATGATCTCCATCATCGTGTCTTCATGAAGTTACCTCGCCAACTATTACTTATACTACTATGGCTAACGGTTAGCAATAAAGTAAAGTAATTACATGGCGTTTTCATTGACATGCAGGTCATAAATAAATTAAGACAACTCCTATGGCTCCTGCCGGTTGTCATACTCATCGACATGCAAGTCGTGATTCCTATTACAAGAACATGATCAATCTCATACATCACATATATCATTCATCACATCCTTTTGGCCATATCACATCACATAGCATACCCTGCAAAAACAAGTTAGACGTCCTCTAATTGTTGTTGCATGTTTTACGTGGCTGCTATGGGTTTCTAGCAAGAACGTTTCTTACCTACGCAAAACCACAACGGTGATATGCCAATTGCTATTTACCCTTCATAAGGACCCTTTTCATCGAATCCGATCCGACTAAAGTGGGAGAGACAGACACCCGCCAGCCACCTTATGCATCAAGTGCATGTCAGTCGATGGAACCAGTCTCACGTAAGCGTACGTATAAGGTCGGTTCGGGTCGCTTCATCCCACAATGCCGCCGAATCAAGATAAGACTAGTAACGACAAGCAAATTGAACAAATCATCGCCTACAACTACTTTGTGTTCTACTCGTGCATAGAAACTACGCATAGACCTAGCTCTGATACCACTATTGGGGATCGTAGCAGAAATTTCAAATTTTCTACGCATCACCAAGATCAATCTATGGAGTAATCTAGCAACGAGGGGAAGGGGAGTGCATCTACGTACCCTTGTAGATCGCTAAACGGAAGCGTTGCAAGAACATGGTTGGTGGAGTCGTACACGCAGCGATTCAGATCGCGGTCGATTCCGATCTAAGCACCGAACAACGGCGCCTCCGCGTTCAACACACATACAGCCCGGTGACGTCTCCCACGCCTTGATCCAGCAAGGAGAAAGGGAGAGGTTGGGGAAGACTCCGTCCAGCAGTAGCACGGCAGCGTGGTGATGGTGGAGGAGCGCGAGACTCCAGCAGGGCTTCGCCAAGCACTACGAGAGACAAGGAGGGAGAGAGGTAGGGCTGCGCCAAGAGGGAGATCAAATCATATTTTGGGCAGCCCCCAATACCTCAAGTATATATAGGGGGAGGGGAGGGGCTGCGCCCCCTTCTAGGGTTCCCTCCCTAGGGGGGCAGCCCTAGATGCCATCTAGGGTGGCGGCCAAAGGGGAGAGGAGAGGGGGGCGCCCTAGGGTGGGCCTTAAGGCCCATCTGGACCTAGGGTTTGCACCCTTCCAACTCTCCATGCGCCTTGGGCCTTGGTAGGGGGGCGCACCAGCCCACCAGGGGCTGGTCCCCTCCCACACTTGTCCCATGCAGCCTTCTGGGGCTGGTGGCCCCACCTGGTGGACCGCCGGGACCCTCCCGGTGGTCCCGGTACGTTACCGATAGCACCCGAAACTTTTCCGATGACCAAAATGGGACCTCCCATATATAAATCTTTACCTCCGGACCATTCCGGAACTCCTCGTGACGTCCGGGATCTCATACGGGACTCCGAACAACATTCGGTAACCGCATACATACTTTCCCTATAACCCTAGCGTCATCGAACCTTAAGTGTGTAGACCCTACGGGCTCGGGAATCATGCAGACATGACCGAGACAACTCTCCGGTCAATAAGCAACAGCGGGATCTGGATACCCATGTTGGCTCCCACATGCTCCATGATGATCTCATCGGATGAACCACGATGTCAAGGATTCAATCAATCCCGTATACAATTCCCTTTGTCTACTGGTATAGTACTTGCCCGAGATTCGATCGTCAGTATCCCGATACCTTGTTCAATCTCGTTACCGGCAAGTCTCTTTACTCGTTCCGTAACACATCATCCCGTGATCAACTCCTTGGTCACATTGTGCACATTATGATGATGTCCTACTGAGTGGGCCCAGAGATACCTCTCCGTTTACACGGAGTGACAAATCTCAGTCTCGATTCGTGCCAACCCAACAGACACTTTCGGAGATACCCGCAGTGCACCTTTATAGCCACCCAGTTACGTTGTGACGTTTGGTACACCCAAAGCATCTGTTGGAGAACGTAGTAATTACAAAAAAAATCCTACGCACACGCAAGATCATGGTGATGCATAGCAACGAGAGGGGAGAGTGTGATCTACGTACCCTTGTAGACCGACAGCGGAAGCGTTATGACAACGCGGTTGATGTAGTCGTACGTCTTCATGGCCCGACCGATGAAGCACCGAAACTACGGCACCTCCGAGTTTTAGCACACGTTCAGCTCAATGACGATCCCCGGACTCCGATCCAGCAAAGTGTCGGGGAAGAGTTCTGTCAGCGCGACGGCGTGGTGACGATCTTGATGTTCTATCGTCGCAGGGCTTCGCCTAAGCACCGCTACAATATTATCGAGGATTATGGTGGAAGGGGGCACCGCACACGGCTAAGAAAATGATCACGTGGATCAACTTGTGTGTCTATGGGGTGCCCCCTGCCCCCGTATATAAAGGAGTGGAGGAGGGGAGGGCCGGCCCTCTCTATGGCGCGCCCTAGGGGAGTCCTACTCCCACCGGGAGTAGGATTCCCCCTTTCCTAGTCCAACTAGGTGTCCTTCCATGTAGTAGGAGTAGGAGTCAAGGCAAGGGAAAAGAGAAGAGAAGGAAGGTGGGGGCGCAGCCCTTCCCCCTAGTCCAATTCGGACTAGGCCTTGGGGGGCGCCCAACCTCTCCTATCTCTTTTCCCTAAAGCCCAATAAGGCCCATATACTCCCCGGTGAATTCCTGTAACTCTCCGGTACTCCGAAAAATACACGAATCACTCGGAACCTTTCCGATGTCCGAATATAGTCGTCCAATATATCGATCTTTACGTCTCGACCATTTCGAGACTCCTCGTCATGTCCCCGATCCCATATGGGACTCCGAACTCCTTCGGTACATCAAAACTCATAAACTCATAATATAACTATCATCGAAACCTTAAGCGTGCGGACCCTATGGGTTCGAGAACAATGTAGATATGACCGAGACACATCTCTGGTCAATAACCAATAGCGGAACCTGGATGCTCATATTGGCTTCCACATATTCTACGAAGATCTTTATCGGTCAGACCGCATAACAACATACGTTATTCCCTTTGTCATCGGTATGTTACTTGCCCGAGATTCGATCATCGGTATCTCAATACCTAGTTCAATCTCGTTAGCAGCAAGTCTCTTTACTCGTTTCGTAATACATCATCTCGCAACCAACTCATTAGTTGCAATGCTTGCAAGGCTTATGTGATGTGCATTACCAAGAGGGCCCAGAGAAACCTCTTCGACAATCGGAGTGACAAATCCTAATCTCGAAATATGCCAACCCAACATGTACCTTTGGAGACACCTGTAGAGCTCCTTTATAATCACCCAGTTACGTTGTGACGTTTGGTAGCACACAAAGTGTTCCTCCGGCAAACGGGAGTTGCATAATCTCATAGTCATAGGAACATGTATAAGTCATGAAGAAAGCAATAGCAACATACTAAACGATCGGGTGCTAAGATAATGGAATGGGTCATGTCAATCATATCATTCTCCTAATGATGTGATCCTGTTAATCAAATAACAACACATGTCTATGGTTAGGAAACATAACCATCTTTAATTAACGAGCTTGTCAAGTAGAGGCATACTAGTGTCTATGTATTCACACAAGTATTACGTTTCCAGATAATACAATTATAGCATGAATAATAAACATTTATCATGAAATGAGGAAATAAATAATAACTTTATTATTGCCTCTAGGGCATATTTCCTTCAGTCTCCCACTTGCACTAGAGTCAATAATCTAGTTCACATCGCCATGTGATTTAACATCAATAGTTCACATCTTTATGTGGTTAACACCCATAGTTCATATAGACATGTGACCAACACCCAAAGGGTTTACTAGAGTCAGTAATCTAGTTCACATCGCTATGTGATTAACACCCAAAGAGTACTAAGGTGTGATCATGTTTTACTTGTGAGATAATTTTAGTCAACGGGTCTGTCATATTCAGATCCGTAAGTATTTTGCAAATTTCTATGTCTACAATGCTCTGCACGGAGCTACTTTAGCTAATTGCTCCCACTTTCAATATGTATCCAGATGAAGACTTAGAGTCATCCGGATCAGTGCCAAAACTTGTATCAACGTAACCTTTTTACGATGAATCTTTTGTCACCTCCATAATCGAGAAACATATCCTTATTCTACTAAGGATAATTTTGACCGTTGTCCAGTGATCTACTCCTAGATCACTATTGTACTCCCTTGCTAAAAACAGTGTAAGGTATACAATAGGTCTGGTACACAGCATGGCATACTTTATAGAACCTATGGTTGAGGCATAGGGAATGACTTTCATTCTCTTTCTATCTTCTGCCGTGGTCGAGCTTTGAGTCTTACTCAATTTCACACCTTGTAACACAGGTAAGAACTCTTTCTTTGACTGTTCCATTTTGAACTTACTTCAAAATCTTGTCAAGGTATGTACTCATTGAATAAACTTATCAAGCGTCTTGATCTATCTCTATAGATCTTGATGCGCAATATGTAAGCAGCTTCACCGAGGTCTTTCTTTGAAAAAAACTCCTTTCAAACACTCCTTTATGCTTTGCAGAATAATTCTACATTATTTCTGATCAACAATATGCCATTCACATATACTTATCAGAAATGTTGTAGTGCTCCCACTCACTTTCTTGTAAATACAGGCTTCACCGCAAGTCTGTATAAAACTATATGCTTTGATCAACTCATCAAAGCGTATATTCCAACTCTGAGATGTTTGCACTAGTCGATAGATGGATCGCTGGAGCTTGCACATTTTGTTAACACCTTTAGGATTGATAAAACCTTCTGGTTGCATCATATACAACTCTTCTTTAAGAAATCCATTAAGGATTGCAGTTTTGTTATCCATTTGCCAGATTTCATAAAATGCCGCAATTGCTAACATGATTCGGACAGACTTTAAGCATCGATACGAGTGAGAAAATCTCATCGTAGTCAACACCTTGAACTTTGTCAAAAAACCTTTTCGACAAGTCTAGCTTTGTAGATAGTAATACTACTATCAGCGTCTGTCTTTCTCTTGAAGATCCATTTATTTTCTATGGCTTGCCGATCATTGGGCAAATCCATCAAAGTCCATACTTTGTTCTCATACATGGATCATATCTCAGATTTCATGGCCTCAAACCATTTCGCGGAATCTGGGCTCATCATCGCTTCCTCATAGTTCGTAGGTTCATCATGGTCAAGTAACATGCCTCCAGAACAGGATTACCGTACCACTCTGGTGCGGATCTCACTCTGGTTTACCTACGAGTTTCGGTAGTAACTTGATCTGAAGTTACATGATCATCATCATTAGCTTCCTCACTAATTGGTGTAGTAGTCACAGGAACAGATTTCTGTGATGAACTACTTTCCAATAAGGGAGCGGGTACAGTTACCTCATTAAGTTCTACTTTCCTCCCACTCACTTCTTTCGAGAGAAACTCCTTCTCTGGAAAGGATCCATTCTCAGCAACGAATATCGTGCCTTCGGATCTGTGATAGAAGGTGTACCCACCATTTTATTTTGGGTATCCTATGAAGACGCACTTCCCCGATTTGGGTTTGAGCTTATCAGGATGAAACTTTTTCATATAAGCATCGCAACCTCAAACTTTAAGAAACGACAACTTTGGTTTCTTGCCAAACCACAGTTCATACGGTGTCGTCTCAACGGATTTAGATGGTGCCCCTTTTTTTAACGTGAATGCAGCTGTCTCTAATGCATAACCCCAAAACATTAGTGGTAAATCGGTAAGAAACATCATAGATTGCACTATATCCAATAAAGTACGGTTATGATGTTCGGACACACCATTATGCTGTGGTGTTCCAGGTGGCATGAATTTGTGAAACTATTCCGCATTGTTTTAATTGAAGACCAAACTCGTAACTCACATATTCATCTTCTGCGATCATATCGTAGAAACTTTTATTTTTGTTACGATGATTCTCCATTCACTCTGAAATTCTTTGAACTTTTCAAATGTTTCAGACTTGTGTTTCATCAAGTAGATATACTCATATATGCTCAAATCATCTGTGAAGATCAGAAAATAATGATACCTGCCATGAGCCTCAATATTCATCGGACCACATACATCAGTATGTATGATTTCCAACAAATCTGTTGCTCGCTCCATTGTTCCAAAGAACGGAGTCTTAGTCATCTTGCCTATGAGGCATGGTTCGCAAGCATGAACCGATTCATAATCAAGTGATTCCAAAAGCCCATCAGCATGGTTTTTCTTCATGCGTTTTACACCAATATGACCTAAACGGCAGTGCCACAAATAAGTTGCACTATCATTATTAACTTTGCATATTTTGGTTTCAATATTATGAATATGTGATCGAGATCCAACGAACCATTTTCATTGGGTGTGTAACCATATAAGGTTTTATTCATGTAATTAGAACACCAATTTATTCTCTTACTTTAAATGAATAACCGTATTACAATAAACATGATCAAATCATATTCACGCTCAACGCAAACACCAAATAACACTTATTTAGGTTCAACACTAATCCCGAAAGTATAGGGAGTGTGCGATGATGATCATATCAATCTTGGAACCACTTCCAACACACATCGTCACTTTACCCTTAACTAGTCTTTGTTTATGCTGCAACTCTTGTTTCGATTTACTAATCTTAGTAACTGAACTAGTATCAAATACTGAGGGGTTGCTATAAACACTAGTAAAGTACACATCAATAACATGTATATCAAATATACTTATGTTCGCTTTGCCATCCTTCTTATCCGCCAATCACTTGGGGTAGTTCCGCTTCTAGTGACTAGTTCCTTTGCAGTAGAAGCACTTAGTCTCAGGCTTAGGATCAGACTTGGGCTTCTTCACTTGAGTAGCAACTTGCTTGCTGTTCTTCTTGAAGTTCCCCTTCTTCCCTTTGCCCTTTTTCTTGAAACTAGTGGTCTTGTCAACCATCAACACTTGATGCTCTTTCTTGATGTCTACCTTCATCATGAAAAGCTCAGGAGTCGTTTTCGTCATCCCTTGCATAATATAGTTCATCATGAAGTTCTACTAACTTGGTGATGGTGACTAGAGAATTCTGTCAATCACTATTTTATCTGGAAGATTAACTCCCACTTGATTCAAGCGATTGTAGTACCCAGGCAATCTGAGCACATGCTCACTAGTTGAGCGATTCTCCTCCATCTTTTAGCTATAGAACTTGTTGGAGACTACATATCTCTCAACTCGGGTATTTGCTTGAAATATTAACTTCAACTCCTGGAACATCTCATATGGTCCATGACGTTCAAAACGTCTTTGAAGTCCCGATTCTAAGCCGTTAAGCATGGTGCACTAAACTATCAAGTAGTCATCATATTGAGCTAGCCAAACGTTCATAACGTCTACATCTGCTCCTGCAATAGGTCCGCCACCTAGCGGTGCATCAAGAACATAATTCTTCTATGCAGCAATGAGGATAAACCTCAGATCACGGATCCAATCCGCATCTTTGCTACTAATATTTTTCAACACAATTTTCTGTAGGAACATATCAAAATAAACATATGAAAGCAACAACGCGAGCTATTGATCTACAACATAGATATGCTAATACTACCAGGACTAAGTTCATGATAAATTAAAGTTCAATTAATCATATTACTTAAGAACTCCCACTTAGATAGACATCCCTCTAATCCTCTAAGTGATTACGTGATCCAAATCAACTAAACCATGTCCGATCATCACGTGAGATGGAGTAGTTTCATTGGTGAACATCACTATGTTGATCATATCTACTATATGATTCACGCTCGACCTTTCGGTCTCCGTGTTCCGAGGCCATATCTGTATATGCTTGGCTCGTCAAGTATAACCTAAGTATTCTGCGTGTGCAACTGTTTTGCACCCGTTGTATTTGAACGTAGAGCCTATCACACCCGATCATCATGTGGTGTCTCAGCACGAAGAACTTTCGCAACGGTGCATACTCAGGGAGAACACTTCTTGATAATTAGTGAGAGATCATCTTAAAATGCTACAGTCAATCAAAGCAAGATAAGATGCATAAAAGATAAACATCACATGCAATCGATATAAGTGATATGATATGACCATCATCATCTTGTGCTTGTGATCTCCATCTTCGAAGCACCGTCGTGATCACCATTGTCACCGGCGCGACACCTTGGTCATCATCGTAGCATCGTTGTCGTCTCGCCAATCTTATGCTTCCACGACTATCGCTACCGCTTAGTGATAAAGTAAAGCATTACAACGCAGTTGCATTGCATACAATAAAGCGACAACCATATGGCTCCTGCCAGTTGCCGATAACTCGGTTACAAAACATGATCATCTCATACAATAAAATTTAGCATCATGTCTTGACCATATCACATCACAACATGCCCTGCAAAAACAAGTTAGACGTCCTCTACTTTGTTGTTGCAAGTTTTACGTGGCTGCTACGGGCTTAAGCAAAAACCAATCTTACCTACGCATCAAAACCACAACGGTAGTTTGTCAAGCTAGTGTTGTTTTTACCTTCGCAAGGACCAGACATAGCCACATTCGATTCAACTAAAGTTGGAGAAACTGTCACCCGCTAGCCACCTTTGTGCAAAGCACGTCGGGAGAACCGGTCTCACGTAAGCGTACGTGTAATGTCGGTCCGGGCCGCTTCGTCCAACAATACCGCCGAACCAAAGTATGACATGCTGGTAAGCAGTATGACTTATATCGCCCACAACTCACTTATGTTCTACACGTGCATATAACATCAACATATAAAACCTAGGCTCTGATACCATTATTGGGGAACGTACTAATTTCAAAAAAAATTCTACGCACACGCAAGATCATGGTGATGCATAGCAACGAGAGGGGAGAGTGTGATCTACGTACCCTTGTAGACCGACAGCGGAAGCGTTATGACAACGCGGTTGATGTAGTCGTACATCTTCACAGCCCGACCGATTAAGCACCGAAACTACGGCACCTCCGAGTTTTAGCACACGTTCAGCTCAATGACGATCCCCGGACTCCGATCCAACAAAGCGTCGAGGAAGAGTTTCGTCAGCGCGACGGCGTGGCGACGATCTTGATGTTCTGCCGTCGCAGGGCTTCACCTAAGCACCGCTACAATATTATCGAGGATTATGGTGGAAGGGGGCACCGCACACGGCTAAGAAAACGATCACGTGGATCAACTTGTGTGTCTATGGGGTGCCCCCTGCCCCCGTATATAAAGGAGTGGAGGAGGGGAGGGCCGGCCCTCTCTATGGCGCGCCCTAGGGGAGTCCTACTCCCGATGGACTCCCACCGGGAGTAGGATTCCCCCTTTCCTAGTCCAACTAGGAGTCCTTCCATGTAGTAGGAGTAGGAGTCAAGGCAAGGGAAAAGAGAAGAGAAGGAAGGAGGGGGCGTAGCCCTTCCCCCTAGTCCAATTCGGACTAGGCCTTGGGGGGTGCCCAACCTCTCCTATCTCTTTTCCCTAAAGCCCAATAAGGCCCATATACTCCCCGGCGAATTCCCGTAACTCTCCGGTACTCCAAAATACTCGAATCACTCGGAACCTTTCCGATGTCCGAATATAGTCGTCCAATATATCGATCTTTACGTCTCGACCATTTCGAGACTCCTCGTCATGTCCCCAATCTCATCTGGGACTCCTAACTCCTTCGGTACATCAAAACTCATAAACTCATAATATAACTGTCATCGAAACCTCAAGCGTGCGGACCCTATGGGTTCGAGAACAATGTAGACATGACCGAGACATGTCTCCGGTCAATAACCAATAGCGGAACCTGGATGCTCATATTGGCTCCCACATATTCTACGAAGATCTTTATAGGTCAGACCGCATAACAACATATGTTGTTCCCTTTGTCACCGGTATGTTACTTGCCCGAGATTCGATCGTCGGTATCTCAATACCTAGTTCAATCTCGTTACCAGCAAGTCTCTTTACTCATTTCGTAATACATCATCTCGCAACCAACTCATTAGTTGCAATACTTGCAAGGCTTATGTGATGTGCATTACCGAGAGGGCCCAGAGATACCTCTCCGACAATCGGAGTGACAAATCCTAATCTCGAAATACGCCAACCCAACATGTATCTTTGGAGACACCTGTAGAGCTCCTTTATAATCACCCAGTTACATTATGACGTTTGGTAGCACACAAAGTGTTCCTCCGGCAAACGGGAGTTGCATAATCTTATAGTCATAGGAAAAATGTATAAGTCATGAAGAAAGCAATAGCAACATACTAAACGATCGGGTGCTAAGCTAATGGAATGGGTCATGTCAATCATATCATTCTCCTAATGATGTGGTTCCGTTAATCAAATAATAACACATGTCTATGGTTAGGAAACATAATCATCTTTGTTTAACGAGCTAGTCAAGTAGAGGCATACTAGTGACTTTTAGTTTGTCTATGTATTCACACAAGTATTACGTTTCCGGATAATACAATTCTAGCATGAATAATAAACATTTATCATGAAATAAGGGAATAAATAATAACTTTATTATTGCCTCTAGGGCATATTTCCTTCAGCATCCCTACGGTATCTGGAAGTTGCACAATCTCATGGTCTAAGGAAATGACACTTGACATTAGAAAAGCTTTAGCAGACGAACTACATGATCTTGCGCTATACTTAGGATTGGGTCTTGTCCATCACATCATTCTCCTAATGATGTGATCCCGTTATCAACGACATCCAATGTCCATGGTCAGGAAACCGTAACCATCTATTAATCAACGAGCTAGTCGACTAGAGGCTTACTAGGGACATGGTGTTGTCTATGTATCCACACATGTATTATGGTTTCCGGTTAATACAATTATAGCATGAACAATAGACAATTATCATGAACAAGGAAATACAACAATAACCATTTTATTATTGCCTCTAGGGCATATTTCCAACAGTTAGTTACTCGGTCGTGGTAAGTTAGGGTGATTTCCTCCTACACCACCCCCAATACCGGCGCCGTCTTGCAACTTCTCAAGTGTGGGCTTCGAGGGTGAATCCTCTTCCGCTCACCTTGACGACAGCATCAAGTGGAATTCCGTCGGGGGTGATTCCTCAGGTTTTCCCCTGGTGTCAGACACACAGTTAACTTGGTTACCATGACTGGACACTAATACATGATACTAAAGACGGGTAGGCCCCGAGGGTTACCCGCGCGAGCTGATAAGCGAAGTGATGTGGAGACGGGTTGACCTGAGAGGTGCCCGCGAGATAATGACGAGGCGTGGCCGGGCATACTTAGCCCTTGCCGCAAGTCCTCGAGACGGGGCGACGGGGTCACATCGATCGTGAGTCTCTGCTCGTTACCGCGTGCTCCTAATCCACGAGCGGTTTGGATATTTGATCTGAGGGGCCTCTGGCCCGATAGCACTAACCATCATGTGGGCATAGTATGGGCGTTCTACGTCGTATACTTCGGCCGGAGCTTAATTGACGTCAGCGAGGAGTGGCGCGCGCTGAATTGGGCTGGGAACGCAACTGCACTTGTATAAGGGGTTTCTAGGTCTGCTTTCCGCCGCATTCGCAATGCCTAGGAGCGTCCGGGGAGATGGCCCAAGACCCCTGGGGGCATAGGTTAGTCCAGCGTGCTGACCTCTCATTAAGTATCTGGTCAGGTTGTGGCGTATTGTTTGGCCGAGGGCGGGCATGACCCAGTAAAGTGTGTCCTGCCGGAGTTAAGCAAGCATGGTGGGTAAGTTGGTGCACCCCTGCAGGGAAGAAACTTCTATCGATAGTCTGTCCTACGGTAACGGACACTCGGAGTTGTATCCCGATCGATACAACTAGAACATGTCTGAGATGATAACTGGATAGTATCGCTCTGGGATTGCTTTCTCGCAGGGAGTCAGGAAAGGATCTCAGGCTGAGGTTGATGATACTACTACTACTACTTTACTTTATGTTACTCTACTCTCTTCTATGCTGCAAGACTGAAGATGCTGAAGATGCTAGTGTTCGATAGGACTAGGCTTTCCCCCTCTATTCTGGCATTTCTGCAGCCCAGTCCACATATACAGCCCTTCCTTGAAAATGATGCATATGTAGTGTAGATCCTTGCTTGCTGAGTACTTCAGATGAGTACTCACGTTTGCTTTACTTTCTTTTTTCCCCATATCCATTCGATGCCGACAGACGACGGAGCCCCTGAGACTGCTGCCCCTGTCGGCGACTACGGCTACTACTACTACCTTCCCGGCGGGTACTACTACGAGGAGCCGACCGGCGACCAGGAGTAGGATCGGAGGGTCCAGGGCAGGAGGCCTTCGCCTTTCGATCGTAGCTTTTAATTTACCCCGCCTTCTAAAGGCTTATCTCTCTCTCTCTCTCTCTCTCTCTCTCTATGTAATAGTCTGTACTCAGACTCTGATGCTTCCTCTGACGCTTGTATGCCATCGAGCTTATGTATTCGAGCCCTCGAGGCCCTGGCTTATAATATAAAGCTTGTATGACTTTATTTATGTTTTAGAGTTGTGTTGTGATATCTTCAAGTGAGTCCTAGGCTTGATCGTGTGCATTTGCGTGTATGGTTAGTGCACGATTAAGCTGGGGTCGTCACATAATAGTTACCAGAGAAGCTACTAACTGGATTTGACTTTGTAACTAAATCATATGAATGCTTTAAGCATCATTTAGTTGCACAATCTATTAGACTGGGATAAACTTAACTGTGGGTTGAGTATGAAAAGTAATGCTACTACCAAGAAACATAATAACTACGGTGGCATATTCCTTCAAGAACGCGGTCAATACAGCTTTGAATTAATATGCGTTGCTTCCTGCTAGATGGAAACCAATCAACTACATTTGCAGCATGGGATTAGTTGTTTTTCTAAACAGATAACAGAAAATTCAAAATGTGGAGAATGGAAAGAAGACACATGCATAGACACTACGGGGTAATCGCGTTAACCAGGAGGACAAGCCTGTGATCAAAATGGTAGAACTAAAAAATAGGCCATGAAACATGAGAAACAACCAGTTTGATTTCTGAACCATAATGGGTCACAACAAAAATGAAGTGGGCGCGCAAATAAGATTGATTTCCTCTGAACTCTGAAGCAATAAGAATGGTCTACTACATCCAGCACTACAAGATTTGACAGTTGAAGATTTCCGAATTTACATGGAACTAAAATAAACACTTCAGTATATTTATTTCTAAGCATATAAGGATTCAAAAGATTCATTAGGACCAGGTTTTCATGTACAATTGCAGAGTTAAGAGATCGTGTTTCTCATAACAGTTTACAGGAAGTTCAGAAACAAAGAATGAGAATCAGTTTTAACCTCTGAAAGACAACTCTGTGTTTTGAAACTGCAGAGTTCAACAAGTAGGCTAGGGAACAAATGCCCCTTGTCCTTAATAGCTTTTGTTAAGCAGTGGAGCCAATCCACATGATGTATCTCACCCAGCTGATGCTTACGAACCTGCACGAAAAAGGAGGTTAAGAGAGGAGGTCTGGGGGCAGGGAGAGAAGGTGAAGGAGACGCGCGAGTTAGTACCTTAAGCATTGATGCGGTGGTGGTGGCACACGATTAGATTTCTCGGAAGCTCGACCCAGATTTTACTATCCACATTGGATGATCCTTGCATGGTACACCTCATGGTTGATGCGATGAAGCTGAGACCTGGTGTGCAATTAGGATCAGTGGAATAATTTAAATTACTTCCTTCCCATATGATGCAGAGTGCTACATATCAAAACAGAGGAGCAACATGCATATCTAAAACGGCAAGCAAATCTCACGAGTAAGTAGGAGATATCTAAAACAGCAAGTAAATCACACAAATATCAATTAATGACACAGGGGCTGGTACACACGAATTTGTTCCAGGAAATCTAACAATAGATGGAATTTTGTCACTTCATTTAGTGCTAGTGGTGCTAATAATCCAATAGCATGACAGCTGCAGCACTATGTGAATTCAAAACATGATGGAGAATGGAAAGAAGACAGATGCATACACACTTTGGTGCAATCGTGTTAACCTGGAAGAAAAATCTGTGAACAAAACTGCAGAATTAAACAACTAGGCCATGAAACATGAGAAACACCCAATTTGGTTTCTGAAGAGTAATGGGGAAAAACAAATTTGAAGTTGGGCGCGCAAATAAGTTGGATTTCCTCTAAACTCTGAAGCAAGAAGAATGGTCTACCACATCCAGCACTACAAGATCGAAAGTTGACGGTAGCCGACTTTACATGGAACTAAAATAAACATCCCAGTATATTTATTTCAAAGCATAGAAGGATTCGAAAGAAGATTCATCAGGAACAGCTTTTGCACACCAACAAGTACATTCGCAGAGTGAAGAGATGATGTTTCTCATAATAACAGGTTACAGGAAATTCAAAAATGAAGAATAGGAATCAGTTTTAACCTCTCAAGGACAAGCCTATGTTTCCAAACTGCAGAGTTCAACAAGTAGGCTAGGGAACAAATGCCCCTTTGTCCGTGATAGTCAAGCACTGGACTACTGGAGCCAATCCACATGATGCATCTCACCTAGCTGATGCTTGGGAACCTGCATGAAAAGGAGGTCAAGAGAGGAGATTCGGGGGGCAGGACGAGTAAGTACCTTCAGCAGCGATGTGGCGGTGGCGGTGGAAGGCGGTGCTGAAGCTCCTAACAAGGTGGAACTGCTTGTGCTCGGATGGATTAGTTCATCCAAGTTGAGCGTCTAACACATTGGAAAGCTCGTTCAGTACTGATTTGTAGGAAAGCATTGCTTCATTTACTTGCACAATCAATTAAATTAAATGGGATAACTTAAACAGCGAGTTGAATAGAGAGAAAGAAATGCATCCACCCAGAAAGATAGTAGCAAGTCAACAAACATGATATAGCATACATTCTTGCAAGATGGCAAGCGAGCACTACGAGATAGTGTGATTTTTCAGAACAGACCAGAGGATATTAATTTGTATCAATGTCAACTTGAAGACACCTCTGGGTTGGAAGCTGTAGAGTTAAAAAAAACTAGAGTGCTAGACTAGGGAACAAAAATACCCAGACTCTCAAACTCCTCCTTAATTTTCCAATCTACAGTACGCTAAACAACTAGGCCACAATGGAACATGAGAAACAACCAGTTTGATTTCTAAACTATAATGGGGAAAAAACAAACAGGAAGTGGTGGGCGTAAATAAGTTCGATCTCCTCTGAACTCTGAAGCAAAAAAGAATGGTCTACCACATCCAGCACTAAAAGATTAACACTTGAAGCTTGCTGGATTTACATGGAACCAAAATAAACATTTATGTATATTTATTCCTAAGCATAGAAGGATTCAAAAGGTTCATCGGGACCAGCTTTCTTTTGCACACCAACAAGTACATTTGCATAGTTAAGAGATGATGTTCATCGGGTCTAAAATGCAAATGCAATGTCTGTATAAGTGTATCTGCCACTCATCCTAATATATTCGCACATTTATAATAAGTGCATATATGATCTACCATCTACCATTTGCTTACGAATTATGACACTTATTTTTGTTTCTTTATTGGCTTATATTTATATGGGTTCGTGAAAGGAGAATAAATACCCTCATGACGCTACTCTAAATTTTTGCTGCATTTGTACAAGATCAGTGGTCCATTGAGATGACAATAATTTTTTTCCCACGTCTTGTGCTCGATGTTCGTTCTAGCAGGAGGAAGATGTGTGGGTTGGCTGCGGCGGTAGCAGCAGATGGGTGGGCATTATGCCATCGTCCTGTGGAGGACATGTACAAGATGTGTGTAGTGCGTGACATATGCCGCTACGTCTTCATTGGTCATCCATTTGTCGCTTGTCACCGATGCACTCCTCTCCAGAGATACACCAAATAAAAGCTTGTGTCACTAAGGAGGGAAAGTCTCGAGGCTATTATTAGAGCTAGAGTGTGTGATCTTCTCTCATTTCAATGCACAAGCCTTTTTCCAACCTAATAATGTAAGGTGCATTTCTCCAATTTTTAATCCATTGATCCATAGTATTATTATTATTTTAAGAATTTTTGTTACTATTTGAGATGGCACTGTTTTTTTGTGCACGCTCCTCTTGAGTATATCTATACAAAAACAATTATCCTTGGTAACGCACAAATTCCTTTTGCTATGTCTCGTCATCTTGGAATTGATTCATGAGTGGATGGCAAAGAGGAAGGCGAAGAGGAAACACAGACGAGTAGCTAAGACCGTGCGTGAATTTGTTTCCCGTTGCAACGCACGGGCATGTTTATATATACTATATATATATATATATATATATATATATATATATATATATATATATGTTAGCACGGATTGACTTTGTCAGATTCACCATCACAATACGTTTCATCCCTTAATTTTACGCTTTCAGTTTGAATTTAAAATATATTCGAGGTGGTACTAAATTTTGTCTCTGCACCAATATTATCGACGTTTGTGTCCAGGATTATATTATATATATATATATACCTAAAAAAAAGAACGATTCGTCCGCCGCTGGGTTTGTTATCCGTATGGGCCTCAGCACGAACGGCCCAACTGAGCCGAGGGAAAAAAGTCTCAGCCGGGACTCTTCTTCACCTCCTCATCCTCTGGGCTCGGAGGAATCCTCCTCCGCATATGATGACAACTCCTCCGCCCCTCCTTCTTTAAGATCCTCCTCCTCACACGAACCATCTTATTTGCCTCTTACGGGATCGTCGTAACACCTATGGTAAGTGCGGCGTGGAGCTCGCTCGGAATCGGTGCGCTCCGTGGTGGTAGCGCTCGAAGCGGACGGCCCGAGCTGGGTCGATCCGACCGCCGCCGCCAACCATTAGTCCTGAGATGGAGTAGACGAGGACGAAAACCGCTCGGTAGGTGGATATAAGGAACTGACCTGCGGATGGGGAAGAGAAGGGAGATGGGAGGAGGAGGTGGAATCATCAAGTGCATACAGTAGCCGATCGATCTCACACCGACGACAGTACCATGGCCGCCATTGACACCGCCGTGAGGTTACGCGTCTGCTGACCCACCACCACGTTGCTGCAGTCTCACGTTCTCCTCTGTCTCCTCAAATGCTTGCGGCGTGCGGTGTGTTCCAGCAACTACCGATGCAGAACGAGCGGGCCAGCTACATCCCACCTACCCACGAAAATCTGCAGAGCCAACACAGGACGCAAACTCCACCGCACGCAGCCTTCCCACGAAGCAATAAAGAAACCCACCAATGAGAGGTAGCGGCAGGTGAGCGGGATTACGGTTTGAGCACCGCCGCCGGCGCCATGCCTCCATTCAAAACCGCGATCTGGCGACTACTACGATTCCCTCAAAGGCACAAGGCGCCAGACGCTCCAGGACCGTTCCCCCGGCCACATCTCTCAAGGAGCAGGCGGCCGTCGCACAAGAGATGCCGAAGAGTGCACACCGTTGGACGATTACAAGCACATGAGAGGTGCGGCTATGTCGGAGAACACCTGATCAGGCATACCCTTCCTGGCTTCCTACGTGCACGCCTTAGTTTCCTCTCATGCTGTTCATACATGAGTACAGAGATCTGTGGTTGAACCTAGGTTGTGAGTTGTGACTTTCAGGGCATGCACATGACGGCGGATTTGTGGCTGCTGGTGATTTCGCATGCATATGCAATGGATTTGTGGCTACTGTTTGCTGATGATTAGAATCCATCACGTGCACGGAAACAGCTTCGGCAACAGCGAAGCATCTTTTGTGTCCAACAAATGTGCTTTGCACATACAATTTCACTACAAGTATAGCCTGATATATATACACTGAAAAATGGAATGATTCGTGTCGTCCCGTGGTCACTTAGTGCATGGATGTCCTTTCTGTGCTGGTGGGTGTTCCCATCGTGATACAAACTCTTTATCATTAAGGTAACAATAACAAAGTAATACTGTAGTTTGATTCTTCACAATATACAACCTTTTTTTTTCTAAACTGAAATAACTAATGCACATCTCCAGACATAAGTTGTGGATCATGGAACCTGTGTTGATGGCCAGATATGTCACAAAACCGTTAGATTAATTTGCTCTCTTTTTTTTGCAGGAAAGTTAATTTGCTCTTATCCATGAATTGTAATTAAGATCTATAGAATGCAGTTCGGATGCACCAAGAAAGTAAAGATTGTGTTGTCACAAACTATGGTCTGATGTAGTGATATTATGTTGCTTTTTGGTGAATCTGAATTATATTACGTTTTCAAGGAAGCCTTTTCTTTCCCCTCTCCCATGATACTACTGCTCTTATCCTTGCCCCCTATATAAACAAAGGAATATGATAGCTGCCATAGTGATAGTCTTCCTCAGCGAAATCCGGACACATAATGTTACATCAGCAACTTCAGAATATTATGGTGATGCTCGACATCAAATCGATCCAAACTTCCAATCGAAATCGGGTGTTCCAAGCTATCAGGTATGGAAGAGAATCATGGTCGCGAACGCCATGGACAGAAGCAAAGTCGATGGATCACACTGGTCAGCTCCTACGGCGAGCGCTTCGAGATCACGCAATAGGCGGCAGCGCTGTCACATCCACCACATGATCGAGGACAAGTGTGTCGAGAACGGCGTCCCGCTCCGCCGCCGCAACATGCACCAAGGTCATCGAGTGCTGCAACATGCACGCCGCCGCCGGAGGTACCAGCTCCACGTCCGTCCAGCAGAACCTCAAGAGGCTAACAAGCCGTCCCACGATCCTTAATTCACGTATACTACATCAGGCCCTCGAGCGGCAAGACCTCGCAAACGGCTGGACGAGTTAACTGATTTCCGCCGCCATGGCACTTCCACGAGCCATCGCCACAAGTGGCTGCTACTTGCCACCCCGTGCCTAAACTTCGGCACTCGGCGATCCCGCGAGCCCGCGACTGACGGCGTCGCTGACCGGCGGTGCCGCCCGCTGCTCGTCCGTAGCTAATCTGCAGATTGGATGCACTTTCGATTGGATGCACATAAGATAATCTGTCCCTAGGAAATAAGGAACAAATTATTTGTCAGCATATCATCACAGCTAATCTGTCCTGTTCCGGTAATGCCTAATGCATTGGCTTTCTAGCAGTACATTGTTCCCTGCTCAAGGTAGCTCTGTGTCTCTGATTATTTCTCTCCCTGTGATGGAATTAATCACCATATGTCTGATGCCCATGTAATGTAATGCAAATTTCTCACTGTTGTGTACATAGACATGTATCATAATTTACTGCCAACTGTACGTAGCCCACTTCTGTTCTGTTTCTCTCCCTGAATATGTTCTCTAGCTAATTATCAGGAGTCAATTGCAAGAAACCACCACATTTGTGGCTAGATTTGCAGGAAACTATCAAGTCGTTAATCTGTTGCAAAAAACACCGTAAAATCTCTTAACCCGTTGCAAAAAGCACTGAACAGCCGTTTAGCCTCGTTTAATCTCTTTTCCGACAGGTGGGCCCCGAAAACGCGAACGTGGCTCGACGGACAGGCAAACGGCGCCGTTAGGAAGAAAACGGTCAACCCGCCGCGCCGGTCGGTCCTTGTGAGACAGTCCCCCCTCCCCCCGTGCCCCTGTCCTCTCTCTCGCCCCGCTCCCCTTTCCTCTCTCGCCCTTGCTCGCCGCCGGTGATGGCCAGCTCGCGTGGCGGTGATGATGGCGGTGGCGGTGGTGCTGGCGATGCATCTGGTGGCAGTGGTGCTCCTGCAGATCCAACAGAGGTTTGCGGCAGTTCAAACCCATCTCAGGCTCCGCCTCTTCCACAGCCGTCGTCGCCGTCTTACTGTGTTGAGTACGCGGCGGCGAGGGCGTTCGCCAAGGCCGTGAAGGAAGATCCAGAGGGGAGCCATCACTACGCATCCTCCTTGGGCGGTGTCTCGTAAGTTTTCTCTTTCTGTACCCGGATTTGGTTTCTAGGGTTAGGGTTCTAAGTGTTTGTGATTCTAGTGTTATAGGATTATTGTTGTAGGTTGTTTATGTGGTCAGACATGTAAGTGAAGTGTTTATGTAGTTCTAGGGTTCTAAGTGTATGTAGTAGGCACCTAAACATTAACTGAAATTACTGAATGTTAAACTGAATTTGAACCTACTCAATTACATGAAATTACTGAATGTTAAACTCAATTTCAACCTACTCAATCACTGAATTTACAACTGAATATTTAAATGAAAATGTTACTGAATTTATAACTGAATCCTGTACTTAAACTGTATTTTTAACTGAAACTTTAGTTAACTCTTTAAGTGAAACATTAACTGAATTGTTTGTACTAACTAAATATTTAACTTTTAACTGAATTTTAACTGAAACTGTAATTTTAACTTAAACTGTATTTTAACTGAAACTGTAATTTTAACTTAAACTGTATTTTAACTGAAACTGTAATTTTAACTTAAACTGTATTTTAACTGAAACTTTAGTTAAATCTTTAAGTAAAACATTAACTGAATTTTTTGTACTAACTGAATATATAACTGAATTTTTAACTTTTAACTAAATTTTTAACTTAAACTGTATTTTTAACTGAATTGTTTACTTGAACTGAATTGCTTTACTTGAACTGTAGATTGAATGATGAAGTGTGGGAAGTCAGATTCCATTTCCATGACAGAGATAATCTTGAAAGAAGCCTAAATGTGGATGATATCACATTTTACAATCTGATTGCACTTATAGAGCTTGAAGGTTATGGGATGACAGACTTTATGTATTATGTCAGAGATCCAGGTGTTGGGGTTTCAGGTATGGAAGAACTGACAGATGATGATAAGGTGGAGGAAATGTTGGATGACCTAGTTATCAAAGGTCAGAAGGTGGTGAACATAACAGTCATCAGAAGTGATGCTCCAAGACCTAGTGATTTGAACATTGGACCAGTTTGTGAGGAGCAGGTTCCATTATCTGAAATAGGTGTGCCAGTGGTGTATGAGATAGATACAGCAGGAGTACTGTTTCCTAGCCCAACAAAGCCACAAGTAGTGCCAGTGCAGGTCATTAACACACATGAGAGTTCATTTTTGAAGCAGAAGTGTGCACCAGTACCAGAATTTGCAATGGAGATTGGTGAAGAGAGGCATGAGTATTTCATGGAGCAAGACCCAGATCAAGAGCAAATTGAGCAACTGATGGAGCAGAAGAGGAATGAAGAGATTGAGAAGTTCAGGAAAAAGGGGAAAGAAAAAGAGAAATACAAGGCAGCTAAAAGAAAACTTCCAGAGCTAATGGCTGAAGATTTCACTGATAGTGACAGTGACACAGATTTACTAGCAGATGAGGATATAATTGCTAGGCTTGAGGCAATGAAGAAGCATAGAGATGATCCACTTCATCATATTGAAGGGGACACTGATGTGGATGAGCCATATGAAGCAGATGAGGAGGAGGAGGAGGAGGAGGAGGAGGAGGAGGAGGAGGAGAAGGCACTAGAGGAGGAGGAGGAGGAGGAAGGGAGCAGCATAGGAGGAAGTAGCAGAGGAAGTAAAAGAAAGGGGCCAACTACAAGATCTCATTCTAGTTTGGATGAGATTATTGAGGAAGATTGGTTTCCTTCATCTGATGAGGAGAGCAACCCTGGTGACCTAAGTCATGAGGATAATGATGGGGCTCAAATACCATGTGTGAAGCTTCCAGCTGATAGGAAGAGCAGGGCTAAAAAGAAGAAGCCCAGAGTTTGGTATGATGAGCAAAGGGAGAACCCAGAAGAGCAATTTATGAAGAAGCTTTGTTTCCTAGATGTGACCCAGTTCAGGAGGGCACTTCTTAATTTTCACATCTCACAAAATAGGAACCATGCCTTCCACAGGAACTGTCCAGACAGGATTATAGCTGTCTGCAAATTTGAGAATTGTCCATTTTTCATTGCAGCTTCTCAGATAGCACATGAGAAGACATTCTGTATAAAGAAACTGAACTTGCACCACAGCTGCCCAGTAGTAGGAGAGAGCACAAAAGTTACTGCTAAGTGGTTGGCACATGAATGTGAGCAACAGTTGAGGACAGACCCCAACACACCTGTCCAGACTATAATTTCAAACTTGAAGCAAAAGCATGGAATAGAGGTATCTATACATATGGCCTATAGGGCAAGAAAGCTAGCCAAAAATGTAGTCCTAGGAGATCAGAAGGCACAATATCATAGGATAAGGGATTACCTAGAAGCTGTGCTAGAAACCAATCCAGGAAGTAGATGCATTGTCACAACAAAGCATCTGAAACTACATCCAAGCAAAAACCCAAGATTCCATGGCTTGTTCATCTGCCTCAATGCTTGCAAAGAGGGTTTCCTTAATGGTTGCAGACCATTCATAGGTATGTGCACACCTACTAATTAACTAGTGACTCTACATTTATATGTGCACACCCAATAATTTGTTGGTAATCTACTTGTGATCTTGTATGATAGGTGTGGATGGTTGCTTCATAAAGTTGACCACAGGGCAACAAATCTTGGCTGCCACTGGAAGAGATGGAAACAATAACATATTTCCCATTGCTTTTGCAATAGTGGACAAGGAAAACACAGCAAGCTGGTCTTGGTTTCTTACTCAATTAAAATATGCCATTGGTGGTGAGTCAGGCAAGTTTGGGTACTACACTATTATATCTGACAGGCAAAAGGTACTACTATCTCTACTCCAATCATTGCTTGCATTGCTTATTAATTGTCTTTGTTTATTAATTTCAACATGGCATTATTGTAGTATTCTCAAACTGTAGTTCATTCAAACAAGGCCTTCTTACAGCCATAAACAATGTATTCCCCAATTGCAAACAAAGATTCTGCCTTAGACATATTTATCAGAACTTTCAAACAGCTGGTTTTAGAGGGGAAGAGTTGAAGAAATACATGTATCAGGCAAGTTATTCCTATACTAAGCATGGTTATGTAACAGCAATGGAAGGCATGAAAAAGGAGTGTGAGCCAGCTTGGAAATGGCTATCTAGGATACCAAAACATACATGGGCTAGGCATGCCATGGACAACAATTGCAAAACTGACTTGGTAGTTAACAATATAAGTGAAGTTTTTAACAAGATGATACTTGATGTCAGAGCCAAACCCATTATAACCATGGTAGATGGGATCAGGACAAAGTTGTTAGTGAAGTTCAATGCAAATAGGACAAAGACTGAGACTGCTAAGTGGCAGATATGCCCAACATATGCTGAGAAGCTAGAGGAGGCAAAACATCATTCTAGGTTTTGTCAGTCTATCAAAGCTGGACCTGATCTCTTCCAGGTGACAAGTGGAGAAAGCACATATGCAGTTAACTTGTTGGATCATACATGTGGTTGCAGGAAGTGGGACATGTGTGGAGTACCTTGCAATCATGCTGTTTCTGCAATCAACAAGGCAAAACTTGTGCCAGAAGATTTTGTTCATGATTTCTTCAAGAAACCAATGTATAAGGCAGCTTATAGTCCAATAGTTTTCCCTGTGCCTGGGCCTGATTTGTGGCCAAAGACTAGAACCCCTGACATTGAACCACCAGTGTTCAAAGAAAAGCCAGGAAACAAAGAGACAAAGAGGAGAAAGAGCAATTTTGAAAAGCCAGCTCCAAAGGATACATCTAGGATGGCAACTATCACTTGTAGCAATTGCAATAGGACTGGGCATAGATACACTAGTTGCAAGCAGGCTCTGAAACCAGCCCTAGCTATGAGAATGAACCAGCACCAGGTAACTATTGTAGTAGGTTTTTGTACAATTTCACATACCAGTTTCTAACATTTGTATGCTGTAATTTCAGGAAAACAGGAGAGATGATACACCCAGAACTGTATCTGCTCCTTCTGCTCCTACTGCTGCTCAAACTGCAGCTCCACCACCACCAGCTCCAAGGGCTCCAAGGGTAGCAAGGAGAGCTCCTTCTGCTCCTGCTTCAGCTCCCAGTGCACCAAGGAGAGCTCCTTCTGCTCCTGCTGCAGCTGCTGCTCCTCCTGCTACAAGGGAAACAAAGAAAGCTAAAACTACAAGGACTGCAACTTCTACTGCTGGTGCTGGTCCAAGTTCTTCTACTACTGCTGTTGGTCCAAGTTCCTCTACTGCTGCTGGGCCAAGAGGAAGAAACAAGTTCATCCCCCCAAGAGTTGCAAGTAGTGGAAGAGTGAGGAAGCCATCCTTTAAGATGTCTGAGTGGTTCAACTGTTCTCAAGGGAGCAAGTGAAGTTGTGTTGAGCTGATGATGTTCAAAACATCTGCATTTTGGTTGTGATGTTCTAAACTTGTCATGAGTACTTTATTCTGGCTGTGATGAAAACTTGTGTTGCTTCTGGTTAGCTGTTGATGTTCAAAACATCTTTATTCTGGTTGTCATGAGTACTTTCATGTAAGGTACCTAGTGGAATTGTTGGGCTGTGATGAAAACTTGTGTTGCTTCTAGTTAGCTGTTGATGTTCCAAACTTGGTGTTGCTTCTGGTTAGTTGTGGCTCCTAATTTTCTTATTGTTTGCTAATAAGTGTGATGAATGTGGCTACTACTGTGATCCAAGATAACCTAATTTGATCATCTAGGGTGCCTCGACGTCAACGACATCCAAGATAACCTAATTTGATCATCTAGGGTGCCTCGACGTCGACGGCATCCAAGATAACCTAATTTGATCATCTAGGGTGCCTCGACGTCGACGGCATCCAAGATAACCTAATTTGATCATCTAGGGTGCCTCGACGTCGACGGCATCCAAGATAACCTAATTTGATCATCTAGGGTGCCTCGACGTCGACGGCATCCAAGATAACCTAATTTGATCATCTAGGGTGCCTCGACGTCGACGGCATCCAAGATAACCTAATTTGATCATCTAGGGTGCCTCGACGTCGACGGCATCCAAGATAACCTAATTTGATCATCTAGGGTGCCTTGACGTCGACGGCATCCAAGATAACCTAATTTGATCATCTAGGGTGCCTCGACGTCGACGGCATCCAAGATAACCTAATTTGATCATCTAGGGTGCCTCGACGTCGACGGCATCCAAGATAACCTAATTTGATCATCTAGGGTGCCTCGACGTCGACGGCATCCAAGATAACCTAATTTGATCATCTAGGGTGCCTTGACGTCGACGGCATCCAAGATAACCTAATTTGATCATCTAGGGTGCCTCGACGTCGACGGCATCCAAGATAACCTAATTTGATCATCTAGGGTGCCTCGACGTCGACGGCATCCAAGATAACCTAATTTGATCATCTAGGGTGCTTCGACGTCGACGGCATCCAAGATAACCTAATTTGATCATCTAGGGTGCCTCGACGTCGACGGCATCCAAGATAACCTAATTTGATCATCTACGGTGCCTCGACGTCGACGGCATCCAAGATAACCTAATTTGATCATCTACGGTGCCTCAACGTCGACGGCATCCAAGATAACCTAATTTGATCATCTACGGTGCCTCGACGTCGACGGCATCCAAGATAACCTAATTTGATCATCTAGGGTGCCTCGACGTCGACGGCATCCAAGATAACCTAATTTGATCATCTACGGTGCCTCGACGTCGATGATATCCAAGATATCCTCATTCCATCATCTAGGGTGCCATAGTTAACATCAATGACATATTTAACATCATACTTAACAACTCTAGTCACTAACATAGTTAAGATCATACTTAACAACTCTAGTCACTAACATAGTTAACATCATGACACCATAGTTAACATCATACTTAACAACTCTAGTCAACAACATAGTTAACATCATGACACCATAGTTCAAAGCTTACAAGACATAGTTCAAGGCTACACCATACTTCAAATACTGCAAACTGCCACTAGTTCACACATTACAAGCCATAGTTCAATGCTTGAAACTTAAGATAATGACCCACATGGTCAGATTACAAATCACTCTTCATCACAAATACCCTTGATGTCCTTTAGCTTTCTCTTGTTCTTGTCACTAGCTTTGACAAGATCAGCAATGTGAAACTCCAAATTCCTCCTCTGAGTGCTCAACTTTTCATTCTCCTTCAAATGAGCAAACTTCAGATTCCTAATCACATTACCTTGGGCAACCTGAATGCTCCTCAACTGGTCAACCTTTTGCTTCAGTTCTTTGTTCTCAGCATCCATTGCACCCAGATGTTCCTTCAAAGATGAAGTATTGTTGTCCAAAGGAGGAGTGATCTCCTCATGTTCACCTTGTAGGACTTCATTTTCATTGGGAATATTGTCTTGGGTATCCTGGGTATCAAGTAGGTTGTTCACATCCTCAACAAGCTTCTCATAAGTCTCATGTAGCTTGTTCTTCTGTGATGTGAGATTGTGGACAAGTGATGCATGTTCCAGACATGCCATCCTATTAGCACGCTGGCAATCCTCATACAAAAGCCATAGTTTGTGAAGAGCATTCTGCAGATGCTCTGGCCACTCCTCATCTACCCACTGAACAACACCACAGCTGCTTGCTTCCTGCAAAACAACAAGTACAAATGCATTTACTTCCTTTTTCACTTCACTTCTATTCAGTCCAATTCAAAACAAATACTGTATACTGCACATGCACAATTCTGCATTTATATCTGAATTTTTAACAGCATACTACACTGAATTTACTTCATTTATACCTTAATTCATTTAACAGCACAATACAATTCACTTCAATTCATTTATACCTTAATTCATTTACTTCATTTATATCTATGAACAATGCATTGTGATACTTTTTAACAACACAATTTACTTCACTCAGTCACTATGGATACCTTAATTTTATATCTATGTACTTATTTTTTAACAGCACAATTTAATTCATTTACTTCATTTATATCACTGTGGTGTTGTTCATTTATATGTATGAACAATTCATTTATTTCACTCACTCACTATGGTATGGTACATGACAGTACCTTTAACTAAACTACTAGGTGAACAGTGAACATGAACAATGAACAGTGAACATGAACAATGAACAGTGCTTATGAACAATTTGTAGTTTCTTAACAAAATAAGCAAACTATAGATTTTTGCTAGCACTCACATCAAGTCCACAGGCAAGGAACCTCCTCCCAGTGCTAATGCCTGAGAAGCAAACATGCCTCTTTGCTGGCTGGCCATGCTCACACATCATCATCACCTCATCGTCAACACCAGAGTAGTTCGGGTCCTCGATTGTAGCCGGGATCTACATCAACAAAAGAAACGCGCAAAATCCATCTCACGGGTTCAAAATGAGCAGCAAAAACAAAATCCCCAAACCGAAACCCTAGCTCAGAGATCCCTAGCTACGAGTACAGATCACTGACCTTGATAGGGGAGCCGCCTGAAGAGTACTGGTAGCCCGATTCCTCGCTGTCGTCGCTCCACGAAACCATGGCGGACGGCGGCGAGCTGGCTTCTCACCGACGGCGACCAGAGCCAGAGAGAGGAGACAGAGGAGAGGGGCGAGAGAGAGAGAGGGGGCACGGGGGATCTGTCTGGCGAGCACCGACAGGACCGACCGGCGCGGCGGGTTGACCGTTTTCTTCCTAACGGCGCCGTTTGCCTGTCCGACAAGCCACGTCCGCGTTTTCAGGGCCCACCTATCGGAAAAGAGATCAAACGAGGCTAAACGGCTGTTCAGTGCTTTTTGCAACGGGTTAAGAGATTTTACGGTGTTTTTTGCAACAGATTAACGACTTGGTAGTTTCCTGCAAACCTAGCCACAAATGTGGTGGTTTCTTGCAATTGACTCAATTATCAGAGTAGGCATCTAGCTAATTATACATTATCTTTTGCATTGCGTGTTGATACAAACGTGATTTCACTTCCAATTGGATGCACCTAAAAGCTAAGCTATTTGTTGGTTGCAACTGTGCTGCCTTGAATTAACTGCTTCTTTTTATACATATTATTTCTCTCTGTATTCCTCACCAGCTATCTATGCAAATTTATATAGAGAAGAAAATTATTTACCTCTGTTTTATAACTCTTAACTTCTAAGCAGGAGATGCCTATGTCAATTTTGGGACTCAGCTCAAGGTCAGCATTTCTTGGTACATGCCACTACTGCGAGCTAAGGATTGGTCAAATTTTGACAACTTGATCCACTAAATTTAGTGGGAAAGTTGGATGAGAATAAATTTGAAAGGAGAAATCATCCGATAAAGTTCTAGACTTCTTTCATCAGGACAAAAGGAAAAACATTCTGCTATATTCTAATTGTATGATCTGCATACAACCTTGGTATTCAGGTCAAGTGTGAGCCGAGATATAACGCTGTCAATTTGGGGGGGGGGGGGGGGGGAAAGCACAGTCTTAAGAAGCATGCTCTCTTAATTAGAATTGTTTTTACTAGAAAACTGATCCTAGGATGTTAAAGACTTGTGTCATATCATTCTTCTTGAACCATGTGTTGCTCATGGTCTTTATCTGATGCGATATACTTAAACTGTCTGCCGCTACTTAGCTTGGTTTCCCCAAGTGAAAGCAAGTCTTCATGCAGTTGCAGTCCTTTTGACATGAAAGAGTAGTGTTACATAACACCACTAGAGGCTAGACAACATACATCTTATCAAAATATCAAACGAATACTAAATTCACATGACTACTAATAGCAAGACTTCTCCCTTGTCCTCAGGAACAAACGTAATTACTCACAAAGCATATTCATGTTCATAATCAGAGGGGTAATAAGATGCATATAGGATCTGAACATATGATCTTCCACCAAATAAACCAACTAGCATCAACTACAAGGAGTAATCAACACTACTAGCAACCTACTAGCACCAATCCCGGACTTTGAGACAAGAATTGGATACAAGAGATGAACTAGGGTTTGGAGATGAGATGGTGCTGATGAAGATGTTGATGGAGATTGCCCTCTCCCGATGAGAGGAGCGTTGGTGATGACAATGGTGATGATTTCCCCCTCCCGGAGGGAAGTATCCCTGGCAGAACAGCTCTGCCGGAGCTCTAGATTGGTTCCGCCAAGGTTCCGCCTCGTGGCGGCGGAGTCTCGTCCCAAAAAGTTCCTTCTTGTTTTTTTCTCATCGAAAGACCTCATATAGGGGAAGATGGACATCGGAGAGCCACCAGGGGGCCCATGAGGTAGGGGCACGCCCCCCACCCTCGTGAGCAGGGTGTGGGCCCCTTGGCCTTCATCTTTGGCGTGGATTTTTCTTTATTGATTTTAAGATGTTTCGTGGAGTTTCAGGACTTTTGAAGTTGCGCAGAATAGGTCTCTAATATTTGCTCCTTTTCCAGCCCAGAATTCCAGCTGCCGGCATTCTCCCTCCTTATGTAAACCTTGTAAAATAAGATAGAATAGCCATAAGTATTGTGACATAAAGTGAAATAACAGTCCATAATGCAATAAATATCGATATAAAAGCATGATGCAAAATGGACGTATCAACGCCGCCGCCAAAGGGGCCTCGCACTGGGGGAGAGCCGCCGTGGAGATGTCGCCCGCGGCGCTGGCTTCAAGGTAGCCGCTCCATGGGGGTGCGGGATGGAGCACCGTCGGCGCCAGGAGGTCGAGTTAAGGAGAAGGTGCGATGCGATGAGTGTACAACCTCTTTGGTGACGCCGAGTAGGCCTCAGCTTCGTCCGAGGAGTCGGTGAGGATGTTGCAGTTCCGGTGGAGCAGGTTAAGGCGGCGCTGTGGGGATGGAGCAGCCGCGATAGACGAGGCGATCGTCGGAGCAGCTCCTTGGAGGTGGAGGACGGGGCGGCTGAACCGGCGGGACAGCGAGATGGACGACGGATCCTCATACGGGGAGGTGGACGAGGGACGTCGAGCTGTTGCGGTGGACGACGTCATCGGGGAAGAGGCTCCGGCTAGGTAGCGGTGATGTGGCAGACGGAGGAGGGTGGGGTTTCGCGGCTGGAGCGGAGAGGTTATGGCGGCCTGGGATTTCGAATGGCGAAAAGGGGGCGATGGGAGGGGGTGAAGCATGACTTAGGAACGCGCTTGTCCAAAATGTAGGGTGTGTTACAAAAGTACCCCCCACCGATTTGAACTAGCGGCCCTTTCGGCTCAGGGTTAGAAGGGGGATTTCGCGTGTCGGGATTTGGCAGCTGGAGGAAAAACAAAAAGAAAACAAAAAATAAAACTATTCACACCACACAAAGAGAGAGTTTTGCCCCGTTTTACTATACAAATGCTATTCAAAGCTACTCCCTCCTTCCATCTATATAGGGCCTAATGCGTTTTTCGATGCTAACTTTGACCAAATATTAGATCAATGATATATGACATGCAACTTACAGAAAGCACACCGTTAAATTCGTCTGTGAAAGGTTCTTTCAATGATATAATTTTCACATTGTGCATGTCATGTACTATTAATCTTGTCAATAGTCAAAGGCGGTCTTAAAAATCTTATTATGCCCTATATAGATGGAAGGAGGGAGTATGAATCCATGTTATGTCCAATTAAATTTTTTCGCTTGCTGTATAATGCATGTAACCTACTCATACCAACATTTTAGTGCATTCCAAATGTTTACACTACAGCTGCAATTCGAACTAAATTTGAATTCGTTTCTCTATTTCAATAAGAATCTACAATCATGATTGTTGCCAACTTCAACCATCATAGTTTCCTTGCTATCCGCCAGATATAAATCAGACGGCCTATAATGCAGGATGGCAGGCACACCATCATCAACAACTCCTTTTTTATAAGAGTAGAGATAAAATATATTAAATGTAGTATACCATGTTCATAACCACACCATGTGTATCACCGTTATACATATTCACACATCCGTCGGTTTGAAACACTATGATAAATTCTTCAAATATTCGAATTCGCTTTTTATAATGAAGTATATATGATCTCTATTCGTCTTTTACACCCACACAACCCTCGTATCTTTGTAGCTAGCACTAACTTTCTCTTGTGCATGCACACACCCGCATCCCTCTCACCCTCCCTCAGCATTCTCTAGCTCCATCGCGCAAATTCGTCTTTTCACTTTAGGTTGTTCACCCACGGTGTGTGTAGGCCCCCCAGCTCCTTCTTTACGGCACACATCGATCGATATGCCTCTCTAGCCAGGTGTGCCTAGCACAAACACAAGCTTCCCCTCTTCTCTTGTCACCGTCCATGACTCACTCCCACCACTCTTTTTATCATTCTCGTACTCGCACACTCCTCCCCCTCGATACAGTATGCCTCTCGTACCACCTCCTACATGCATCCCTCTCTCTCTCTATCCTTCTCATCGTGCCTCATTTGCTTCTAACACACACATGCATGTATACCGATCGATCTCCCAACATATACCTAGATCGACTTTAACTACCCCCCCCTCGATCGACGTACCTCACAAGTTATGTCTCTCCTTTCTCTTACAAAGGGCGGTTGATCTTCCTATGTAGTTACGTCTGCTTACCACAGCCACATCGCCGCCCCTCATCATTCGTGCATGCCTCCTGACCCGTCTCTCACACGCACATGCACAGACAACAAGCAGCCATCTCCTCTCTTATTGATATTGCGGGCATGCCCTCCGTTTGTCTAGCAAGCCTATCCCACCATTTGTTAGAAGCAACTCCACTACCACCCCCTCCAACAGTCTAGCTCTGTCTCTCTCCCAACCTTATTCATCTCCTGCACATATGCATGGATGCCGATCGATCTCCCTTAATACATGAGGCAGATCGATCTCCTTAATACATGAGGTAGGCCTCTCCTCCTCCACACATATACTAGCCATTGTACCTCTATAGTTAATTGGGCCTCCCTCTTCCCCCACCACACACCGATAGTCGAGCGTTGTAGGTAGGTATCCATACCGCAGAGACAAACTGCACATGTCCCATCCCACGTTCCAGTAGGCCAGCCACTCTATATCTTTGACGTGGGCACACACAAATTTGATGGCACTCTTTATCGATCGATCGCGCGCGCGCACACACACACACCATCCATCTCTTCGATTCTATGGACACCTCAAGCCGATGATACCTCCACTCTCTTCTCGTGGATCGCCCCCTCTATATATGTTATATCCAGGACTCTATTTCACACACATTGTATATGTTAAATTTTTTGATTGACCCCCCCCCCACACACACACAAAAAACTCTCAAGAACCCACACACTATATCTCTCTAGGTTTGTATCTCTCTCACACAACCCCACATAGGTGGTGTATGTATACAAGAAGAGAATAGGTGCACCGTGCATGTACTCACGCTTCGTGCCCAGCCACACCCGCGTGGGTACATGGTGGAGCTCATTTCTCCGCAGAAGATGAATTTGTTTTTGAAACATCAAGTGGCCAGAGACTCGAAAACTTATTTTCCTATTAGTGACTTGTCAGAGCGATGGATTTTAGTTTGTACGATAATGCTGCATCCACCTAAAGTAACGAAAGTTCTTACGTAAACTTCCTAGTAATTCCCTCTTCGTAGGTGCAGCATTACTCCTAACATTTGTAATATCAGTTTGAAACTTGTAATATTGCCGTGTCCTATTCCTGCGTTTTCAAAATCCCGCGAGTCAAATAGGTCCTGAGTTGGTGATGATGTTGTGCCTCCCATCTTTCACCAATAGCCGTCGGATCTAGATCTGACGCATACAAACCAACTTCTCCATTTTGCAAAAAGATGCCCGCACTTGTTCCCTATTTACAAACAACTCCTTGTCTCTCACAATCAGCCTCATCTCCTCCCCACCACATCTAGGAGTAGAAGGCTGTGGAAAAATCTGGCGCGATGGCCGCTGCCGGAGCCGTCCACCCCCAATCTTGGTGTTCCGTGCAATGCACGGGCATCTACGCATGGGAAATTATGTCGAACAGGACTAGTTGTAAGCAGGCTAGCTCTACAGCCATGATGATAGTGACTGCATACGGTGAGGCTAACTATGGTATGCCGAACACGGCGCCTATACTCAGGTGCCATCTCCGGCGCAGGGTCTTGTCACTTCACTGTGAGGAGCAGCACATAATAATTTGACCAACGGATAATACAGTGCTAGTACTCCTACTACTACTCCTACATTGGTAGTACTACTACTAGTACTAGTAGCACCACCATCTGGATTTAGGAGTACTACCACGTCCATCTGGATTTTAGTATTTGACTAGCAATATCTAGTAATGTATCTCACGAAAAATGTACTACTCCCTCTGTAAATAAATACATGGTGTTTTATTCCTATCGGCGAGATAACTTAATGTTTTTTTGCTACTCCTAACTAGAGTACTAATAGGATTACATGCAATGAACTAAACACTACATGTCATGTTTGGTAGTCTCAAGTCATTGAAAGCATGCACGACCCACATCTCTCATTGGTTGATATGTCACGAAATAAGAAACAAGGAGGGAGTTAATGCACCGTGCCTAAGTATTTTGGGATTATTTGGTTTTCGTAAGGTGACTTACACAACATTTTTGTTTACATGCATTAATATTTTATTAGTTAAATCAAAGGTCAAAACTTGGCGCAAAATGCAAAGGGGACCAATAAACCAATAAACATCAAACTTCTCTCGTTTGGCCCCAACTAGAGGTCTGGTGAGATGACTATACTGCACTGGCACGAAGGGGGATGCAGCTTCATTGACTTACGGCATCTGCCTTTTGGTGAATGACACGTGGCCCCAGGGGGTGGCTGGCCCACCTATCATACAGCCAGGTAGGTGCAGTAGAGGGCCGAGGAGTAGTACGAAATCCTACGCACCTACGCATGCTAACCAAGGGCTGAGTGATCACTCGAATCGCAAGATCAGTTGACTAGAAGCTACGCTAGACCCATGGAGGCAATGAGCGCGAGCATCAGCCGGCTGTGCCAGATGGTCCATGATGCCGGCCTGCGGCCCAGCACCAAGGAACGTCTCCAGGTAGTATTGTTTGAGGCCGCCAGGGTGAGGGGCCGCTTGGACGACAACTTCGTCTCCTTGTTCGACGAGGTCCTCGTCGGTTTCCACGACAAGTTCACCGTCGTTAAGAAGCTTGGGGACAACTTTGACGTAAGCCTCCAGCCGACGCGCCCAGGCTCTGCGATGCCCGCCACCCTCAATAGCCACTATGGTAACAACCTCTTCCATGCACTGGTGGCCCTGCGACTGCCCGCCGTCGCGCCGGAGAATGTCCACCTCGAGGTCGCGCTCGCCGCGCAGCGCCTGGCGCAGCAAGACACCATCGACATAATCACCCACGTCTATGCGCAAATCGTCCACAATGACTACTACATGCAAGAGGAGGACGATAGGAAGCTGGCCTTCTTGGAGCGCAGGGCAACCTTGGACGGCACTGTTCAGAAGCACGTTGAGCTCGCCGCCAACGCCGCTGCTTCTCACACTTCGGTTGGTGACCCAGCGCACTAGGGCGTGAGGATGTCGTTGAACGTTGATGGGTCCGTATGTATTTTTATCTTTCCGTCAAATCCATGTAGTAGTATATGATACTACAGTAATTATCTTACCTTTCGCATCAACTTCATAATTTTCGTACGTACTCCATGCATGAACGGCGCCAGAACCAAACTTCTCATTACTCCAGGCAAAATCGTTATTTTCTATCTATCGGTCGCGCCATGGAGCAGAACCAAATTTTACAAGTTACGAGTTCAAAAGGAAATGCCTGCCGTGTTCGCGTCGCACCCCCACACGGTTGGTCCGGCACGCCGCTCAAGCGGGAATGCGTGCGGTGTTGCATTTTCACTTACAAGTGGGACCGCAGTTGAGCAAACCGACTATCGGCAAACCCCCACCCCGCCCACTGCGCGATGGCTGAGAAAACAGGAGGGAGAAGAGATTGCTGTAGCACGGACTCCAAGAAAATTGGTGTCGGATGGGACTCGTGTGGGTGGCGTGTGCCGTACTGCTAGACGTGAATGCTAGTTATGGCCCATGCCACCCCACTATATCGAGCCTATATCGAGGTACGTAGAACAAATTTCCTGTAGTCTGTGCTCAGCCCTCCTCTATCTCTCTTCTCAGCCAGCTAGCAGACGTGCGGAGCCCATCTTCTGTTTGCTCACATGCGGCCCCACATGTCAGTGAAAACGCAAGAGGACCCACTGAACATGCACATCTTTCACCTCGACATGCTGGTGATGAAAAACAAATCCAATAAAGATCTTCGTTGGCCGCTTTTGGAGTTCCTCAAGAGTAGTAAGATTCTATTTACAGTTTAACCCAAGATGCACATCTCGTGGCTTCAACTACCACTCTATTTTCTTTCATGACACGACCTGGATGCTGGATGTCCCACGTGTCGGCAAAAGGAGGAAGAACCCGACCAAATCTTCGGTTCTGCTCTCGGATGAGATTAGTGCCCTTGTTGATACTCCTACTAGAATAGAGGCTAGACATGAGACTAGATGCGAGGAAGCAACATCTACTTGTTTACACTCGAAGAAGAAAGAAGCATGCAAGATCGAGCCTCCGCAGATCAACAATGAATGCATCGACAAGGCACTAATCCAACTTACAGGAGTAGTAAAATGTATTCTTGTGGCTCTTGTTTTCTTTGGTCTTGCTTTTATAGTCAAAATTATTGTTGGAGTTCGTGCAAAACGGAGGTCTGTTTGGGGTCGTTCGTTGGAGTTGGCCTTACAAGTGGGACCGCAGTTAAGGAAACCGACTATTGGCAAACCCCCCACCTCGCCCGCCGCGCGATGGCTGAAGTTAGAGAAACAACGAGGTTGAAGAGATTGCTCTAGCACGGACTCCAAGAAATAATATGGTGTCAGATGGATGTCGTGGTGGTGGCGTGTGCCGTACTCCTGGACGTGAATGCTTGTTCTGGCCCATGCCACCCTACTACTCCTACTACTTACTCCTACTATATAGTACCAGTATCGAGGATTCAAGGTACTGGTTACGTACATCGAACACATTAACATATGGCTACAGTAAAAACACCCGCCCGATGCGCGAAGCATGTGAAGCTAGTACAAATAGTGTACTACTATTGTTGATTGGCCTCATCCGATAATCTGTTGCAATGCACGTACAATTATGTATTTGAAAAATATTTTTTTGCCTCGTCGCACCACTCACTCAGAGAAGCGACTCGAAAGCCATTCATAAATTTAGTAAGTTTATCACACGCATATCATTTTATTACATACAACAGGTCATCAACCCACATCGACAACGAGGATACATTATAAATACTAAAGTTTTCACCACACAACAAATAACAAGCCATGAAATGAACTTCAACTCAACCATTCCGCGGCGTTGGAAACGCTTGCTTTGAACCACAAGTGATTCTCTGGGACGGGTGAGGGAGTCCTAGATTAGGGGGTGTCCGAATGGCCGGACTATACCTTCAGCCGGACTCCTGGACTATGAAGATACAAGATTGAAGACTCCGTCCCGTGTCCGGAAGGGACTTTCCTTGGCATGGAAGGCAAGCTTGGCGATACGGATATGTAGATCTCCTACCATTGGAACCGACTTTGTGTAACCCTAACCCTCACCGGTGTCTATATAAACCGGAGGGTTTTAGTCCGTAGGACAACATACACAACAACAATCATACCATAGGCTAGCTTCTAGGGTTTAGCCTCTCCGATCTCGTGGTAGATCTACTCTTGTACTACCCATATCATCAATATTAATAAAGCAGGACGTAGGCTTTTATCTCCATCGAGAGGGCCCGAACCTGGGTAAAACTTCGTGTCCCTTGCCTCCTGTTACCATCCGGCCTAGACGCACAGTTCGGGACCCCCTACCCGAGATCCGCTGGTTTTGACACCGACATTGGTGCTTTCATTGAGAGTTCCTCTGTGTCGTCGCCATCAGGAAGGATGCCTCGCCCCGTCTTTAAAGACGGCACCGTTGCTAAGGGAGCTTTGGCTGTCGGCCAAACCCTCCGGCTAGGTGGTTTTCTTATGACTGCATGTTCGGCTTCTGCGCCGATGATGACCTCTCGAACCATCGAAAACAATCTTCATGTCAGCTCGGAACTCGCCGAGCAGTTAGTTCCAATGGAGCTCTCCTCCATAAACGAGCTCTTGGATCGCTTCGCCGCCCTGGGAGTCGCTACGGATTACGACCAGATTGGGCCTAAACCCGATCTGAGAGAGATTAACTCTCCCCAAGTCACCCATCACGTTGCCGTGGTAGAGGGACAGCGCGGCGACCCTTCATCTATCTTAAGGACTCGCTACATCCGGATTCCCGATCCCTCCAAGCCGGATACCTGCGGAGGGGAGGATATCACTCAAGACCTAAGCTTGGAGTCAGGCGACGGGCTGGATTCATTGGACAACATCCAGGAATCCAAATTTTCGAGTTCGGAAATTCCTCGGCCTCTGAGCCTTAGATGGGGTGAGGCTTCGGATTTAATTCCACCCACCCACCCCAACATAAGCGATCTATCCAAAATTAGGCAAGAGCCCGATGAAACAGTACATCATTACTGGGCCAGATTCCTCCTGGCTAAGAATAGGCTAAGGGACTGCCGCGAGGAAGACGCAATCTCAATCTTCTGCAATAATTGCACGGACAAGGGAATACTCAACGCCATAAGTCGCCGTGATATTACACACTTCGCTGACTTGGCGTCCATTGTACGAAAATACTGTGTGATGGAAAGCGCCTGGAAAACCAAAATCAAATTTTGGGACAATCCGGCCCTAAATACAAACCCAGTCCAAAATAAAAGGGTGCATCATCACCAGACACCCGGGTCAAGCACTAAAAAGGAAAAACCCTCTACATGGCATGGAACCCTACTGGAAGGATGGCTCAATGGACCCTGTAAAATTCATAGTACAGAGGACGCCACTGAAGGAAATATGCCCTAGAGGCAATAATAAAGTTATTTATTTCCTTATATCATGATAAATGTTTATTATTCCGGCTAGAATTGTATTAACCAGAAACATAATACATGTGTGAATACATAGACCAACAGAGTGTCACTAGTATGCCTCTACTTGACTAGCTCGTTAATCAAAGATGGTTATGTTTCCTAACCATGAACAAAGAGTTGTTATTTGATTAACGAGGTCACATCATTAGTTGAATGATCTGATTGACATGACCCATTCCATTAGCTTAGCACCCGATCGTTTAGTATGTTGCTATTGCTTTCTTCATGACTTATACATGTTCCTATAACTATGAGATTTTGCAACTCCCGTTTACCGGAGGAACACTTTGGGTACTACCAAATGTCACAACGTAACTGGGTGATTATAAAGGAGTATTACAGGTGTCTCCAATGGTAGATGTTGGGTTGGCATATTTCGAGATTAGGGTTTGTCACTCCGATTGTCGGAGAGGTATCTCTGGGCCCTCTCGGTAATGCACATCACTTAAGCCTTGCAAGCATTGCAAATAATGAGTTAGTTGCGGGATGATGTATTACAGAACGAGTAAAGAGACTTGCCAGTAACGAGATTGAACTAGGTATTGGATACCGACGATCGAATCTCGGGCAAGTAACATACCGATGACAAAGGGAACAACGTATGTTGTTATGCGGTCTGACCGATAAAGATCTTCGTAGAATATGTAGGAGCCAATATGGGCATCCAGGTCCCGCTATTGGTTATTGACCGGAGACGTGTCTCGGTCATGTCTACATTGTTCTCGAACCGTAGGGTCCGCACGCTTAACGTTACGATGACAGTTATTATGAGTTTATGCATTTTGATGTACCGAAGGTTGTTCGGAGTCCCGGATGTGATCACGGACATGATGAGGAGTCTCGAAATGGTCGAGACGTAAAGATTGATATATTGGAAGCCTATGTTCGGACACCGGAAGTGTTCCGAGTGAAATCGGGATTTTACCGGAATACCGGGAGGGTTACCGGAACCCCCCGGGAGGCAAATGGGCCTATTGGGCCTTAGTGGAAAAGTGAAAAGGGGCAGCCCACAAGGGCTGCGCGCCTCCCCCCCTTCCCTAGTCCTATTAGGACTAGGAGAAGGGGCCGGCCCCCTCTCTTCTCTCTTCTCCTTGAAGAGTCCTATTAGGAATAGGATTGGGGGGGAGTCCTACTCCCGGTAGGAGTGGGACTCCCCCTGCGCCTCTCTCCCTTGGCCGGCCGAACCCCTCCCCCTGCTCCTTTATATACGGGGGCAGGGGGCACCCCATAGACACACAAGTTGATCCTTGAGATCGTTCCTTAGCCGTGTGCGGTGCCCCCTGCCACCAAATTCCACCTCGATCATACCGTTACAGTGCTTAGGCGAAGCCCTGCGTCGGTAGTACATCAAGATCGTCACCACGCCGTCATGCTGACGGAACTCTTCCTCGATGCTTTGCTGGATCGGAGCCTGAGGAACGTCATCGAGCTGAACGTGTGCTAAGAACTCGGAGGTGCCGGAGTAACGATGCTTGGATCGGTCGGATCGGGAAGAAGACGTACGACTACTTCCTCTACGTTGTGTGATCGCTTCCGCAGTCGGTCTGCGTTGGTACGTAGACAACACTCTCCCCTCTCGTTGCTATGCATCACCATGATCTTGCGTGTGCGTAGGAAAATTTTCGAAATTACTGCGTTCCCCAACAGTGGCATCCGAGCCTAGGTTTTATGGTTTGATGTTATTTGCACGAGTAGAACACAAGTGAGTTGTGGGCGATACAAGTCATACTGCCTACCAGCATGTCATACTTTGGTTCGGCGGTATTGTTGGGTGAGACGATCCGGACCAACCTTACGCGTACTCTTACGCGAGACCGGTTCCCTCGACGTGCTTTGCACATAGATGGCTTGCAGAAGACTGTCTCTCCAACTTTAGTTGAACCAAGTGTGACTACGCTCGGTCCTTGAGAAGGTTAAAACGGAGTCTATTTGACGAACTATCGTTGTGGCTTTGATGCGCAGGTGAGATGAGTTCTTACTTAAGCCCGTAGCAGCCACGTAAAACTTGCAACAACAAAGTAGAGGACGTCTAACTTGTTTTTGCAGGGCATGTTGTGATGTGATATGGTCAAGGCATGATGCTGATTTTATTGTATGAGATGATCATGTTTTGTAACCGAGTTATCGGCAACTGGCAGGAGCCATATGGTTGTCGCTTTATTGTATGCAATGCAATCGCGATGTAATGCTTTACTTTATTACTAAGCGGTAGTGATAGTCGTGGAAGCATAAGATTGGCGAGACGACAATGATTCTATGATGGAGATCAAGGTGGCGCGCCGGTGACGATGGTGATCATGACGGTGCTTCGGAGATGGAGATCACAAGCACAAGATGATGATGGCCATATCATATCACTTATATTGATTGCATGTGATGTTTATCCTTTTATGCATCTTATCTTGCTTTGATTGACGGTAGCATTATAAGATGATCTCTCACTAAATTATCAAGAAGTGTTCTCCCTGAGTATGCACCGTTGCCAAAGTTCGTCGTGCCCAGACACCATGTGATGATCGGGTGTGATAAGCTCTACGTCCATCTACAACGGGTGCAAGCCAGTTTTGCACACACAGAATACTCGGGTTAAACTTGACGAGCCTAGCATATGCAGATATGGCCTCGGAACACAGAGACCGAAAGGTCGAGCGTGAATCATATAGTAGATATGATCAACATATTGATGTTCACCATTGAAAACTACTCCATCTCACGTGATGATCGGTTATGGTTTAGTTGATTTGGATCACGTGATCACTTAGAGGATTAGAGGGATGTCTATCTAAGTGGGAGTTCTTAAGTAATATGATTAATTGAACTTAAATTTATCATGAACTTAGTCCTGGTAGTATTTTGCAAATTATGTTATAGATCAATAGCTCGCGTTGTTGCTTCCCTGTGTTCATTTTGATATGTTCCTAGAGAAAATTATGTTGAAAGATGTTAGTAGCAATGATGCGGATTGGATCCGTGATCTGAGGTTTATCCTCATTGCTGCACAGAAGAATTATGTCCTTGATGCACCGCTAGGTGACAGACCTATTGCAGGAGCAGATGCAGACGTTATGAACGTTTGGCTGGCTCAATATGATGACTACTTGATAGTTTAGTGCACCATGCTTAATAGCTTAGAATCGGGACTTCAAAGACGTTTTGAACGTCATGGACCATATGAGATGTTCTAGGAGTTGAAGTTAATATTTCAAGCAAATACCCGAGTTGAGAGACATGAAGTCTCCAGCAAGTTCTATAGCTAAAAGATGGAGGAGAATCGCTCAACTAGTGAGCATGTGCCCAGATTGTCTGAGTACTACAATCGCTTGAATCAAGTGGGAGTTAATCTTCCAGATAAGATAGTGATTGACAGAATTCTCTAGTCACCATCACCAAGTTAGTAGAACTTTGTGATGAACTATAATATGCAAGGGATGACAAAAGTAATTCCTAAGCTCTTCGTGATGCTGAAATCAACGAAGGTAGAAATCAAGAAAAACATCAAGTGTTGATGGTTGACAAGACCACTAGTTTCAAGAAAAGGGCAAAGGGAAGAAGGGGAACTTCAAGAAGAACGGCAAGCAAGTTGCTGCTCAAGTGAAGAAGCCCAAGTCTGATCCTAAGCCTGAGACTAAGTGCTTCTACTGCAAAGGGACTGGTCACTAGAAGCGGAACTACCCCAAGTGATTGGCGGATAAGAAGGATGGCAAAGTGAACATAAGTATATTTGATATACATGTTATTGATGTGTACTTTACTAGTGTTTATAGCAAACCCTCAGTATTTGATACTAGTTCAGTTGCTAAGATTAGTAACTCGAAACGGGAGTTGCAGAATAAACAGAGACTAGTTAAGGGTGAAGTGACGATGTGTGTTGGAAGTGGTTCCAAGATTGATATGATCATCATCGCATACTCCCCTATACTTTCGGGATTAGTGTTGAACTTAAATAAGTGTTATTTGGTTTTTGCGTTGAGCATGAATATGATTTGATCATGTTTATTGCAATACGGTTATTCATTAAAGTAAGAGAATAAATTGTTGTTCTGTTTACATGAATAAAACCTTATATGGTTACACACCCAATGAAAATAGTTCGTTGGATCTCGATCATGGTGATACACATAATCATAATATTGAAACCAAAAGATGCAAAGTTAATAATGATAGTGCAACTTATTTGTAGCACTGCCGTTTAGGTCATATTGGTGTAAAGCGCATGAAGAAACTCCATGCTGATGAGATTTTGGAATCACTTGATTATGAATCACTTGATGCTTGCGAACCATGCCTTTTGGGCAAGATGACTAAAACGCCGTTCTCCGGAACAATGAAGCAAGCAACATATTTGTTGAAGATCATACATACTGATGTATGTGGTTCGATGAATATTAAGGCTTGCAGCAGGTATCATTATTTTCTGACCTTCACAGATGATTTGAGCAGATATGGGGATATCTACTTGATGAAACATAAGTCTGAAACATTTGAACAGTTCAAAGAATTTCAGAGTGAAGTGGAAAATCATCGTAACAAGAAAATAAAGTTTCTACGATCTGATCGTAGAAAAGAGTATTTGAGTTACGAGTTTGGTCTTCAGTTAAAACAATGTGAAATAGTTTCACTGCTCACGCCACCTGAAACACCACAGCATAATGGTGTGTCCGAACGTCATAACCGTACTTTATTGAATATAGTGCAATCTATGATGTATCTTACCGATCTACCACTATCGTTTTGGGATTATGCATTAGAGACAGCTGCATTCACGTTAAAAAGGGGCACCATCTAAGTCCGTTGAGACGACACAATATGAACTGTGGTTTAGCAAGAAACCAAAGTAGTCGTTTCTTAAAGTTTGGGGTTGTGATGCTTATGTGAAAAAAGTTTCATCCTGATAAGCTCAAACCCAAATCGGAGAAATATGTCTTCATAGGATACCCAGAGGAGACTGTTGGGTACACCTTCTATCACAGATCCTAAGGCAAGACATTCGTTGCTTATAATGGATCATTTCTAGAGAAGGAGTTTCTCTCGAAAGAAGTGAGTGGGAGGAAAGTAGAACTTGACGAGGTAACTGTACCTACTCCCTTATTGGAAAATAGTACATCACAGAAAACTGTTTCTGCGACACCTATACCAATTAGTAAGGAAGCTAATGATGATGATCATGAAACTTCAGGACAAGATACTACTGAACCACGTAGATCAACCAGAGTTAGATCCGCACCAGAGTGGTACGGTAATCCAATTCTGGAAGTCATGCTACTAGATCATGATGAACCTACGAACTATGAAGAAGCGATGGTGAGCCCAGATTCCGCAAAGTGGCTTGAGGCCATAAAATCTGAGATGGGATCCATGTATGAGAACAAAGTATGGACTTTGGTTGACTTGCCCGATGATCGTCAAGCAATTGAGAATAAATGGATCTTCAAGAGGAAGACGGACGCAGATAGAAGTGTTACTATCTACAAAGCTAGAATTGTCGAAAAGGTTTTTCGATAAGTTCAAGGTGTTGACTACGATGAGTTTTTCTCACTCGTATCTATGCTTAAGTCTGTCCGAATCATGTTAGCAATTGCCGCATTTTATGAAATATGGCAAATGGATAAACAAAACTGCATTCTTTAATGGATTTATTAAAGAAGAGTTGTATGTGATGCAACTAGAAGGTTTTGTCAATCCGAAAGGTGCTAACAAAATGTGCAAGCTCCAGCGATCCATCTGTAGACTGGTGCAAGCATCTCGGAGTTGGAATATATGCTTTGATAAGTTGATCAAAGCATATAGTTTTATACAGACTTGCGGTGAAGCCTGTATTTACAAGAAAGTGAGTGGGAGCACTACAGCATTTCTGATAAGTATATGTGATTGACATATTGATGATCGGAAATAATGTAGAATTATTCTGTAAAGCATAAAGGAGTGTTTGAAAGGAGTTTTTCAAAGAAAGACTTCGGTGAAGCTGCTTACATATTGAGCTCCAAGATCTATAGAGATAGATCAAGACGCTTGATAAGGTTTTTCAATAAGTACATACCTTGACAAGATTTTGAAGTAGTTCAAAATGGAACAGTCAAAGAAAGAGTTCTTGCATGTATTACAAGGTGTGAAGTTGAGTAAGACTCAAAGCCCGACCACGACAGAAGATAGAAAGAGAATAAAAGTCATTCCCTATGCCTTGGCCATAGGTTCTATAAAGTATGTCATGCTGTATGCCAGATCTATTGTATTCCCTGCATTGATTTGGCAAGGGAGTACAATAGTGATCTAGGAGTAGATCACTGGACAGCGGTCAGAATTATCCTTAGAGAAATAAGGATATGTTTCTCGATTATGGACGTGACAAAAAGGTTCGTCGTAAAGGGTTACGTCGATGCAAGTTTTTGACACTGATCCAGATGAATCTAAAGTCTCAATCTGGATACATATTGAAAGTGGGAGCAATTAGCTAGAGTAGCTCCGTGTAGAGCATTGTAGACATAGAACTTGCAAAATACTTACAGATCTGAATATGACAGACCCGTTGACTAAAATTATCTCACAAGCAAAACATGATCACACCTTAGTACTCTTTGGGTGTTAATCACATAGATATGTGAACTAGATTACTGACTCTAGTAAACCCTTTGAGTGTTGGTCACATGACGATGTGAACTATGGGTGTTAATCACATGGTGATGTGAACTATTGCTGCTAAATCACATGGCGATGTGAACTAGATTATTGACTCTAGTGCAAGTGGGAGACTGAAGGAAATATGCCCTAGAGGCAATAATAAAGTTATTTATTTCCTTATGTCATGATAAATGTTTATTATTCATGCTAGAATTGTATTAACCGGAAACATAATACATGTGTGAATACATAGACCAACAGAGTGTCACTAGTATGCCTCTACTTGACTAGCTCGTTCATCAAAGATGGTTATGTTTCCTAACCATGAACAAAGAGTTGTTATTTGATTAACGAGGTCACATCATTAGTTGAATGATCTGATTGACATGACCCATTCCATTAGCTTAGCACCCGATCGTTTAGTATGTTGCTATTGCTTTCTTCATGACTTATACATGTTCCTATAACTATGAGATTATGCAACTCCCGTTTACCGGAGGAACACTTTGGGTACTACCAAACGTCACAACGTAACTGGGTGATTATAAAGGAGTATTACAGGTGTCTCCAATGGTAGATGTTGGGTTGGCATATTTCGAGATTAGGGTTTGTCACTCTGATTGTCGGAGAGGTATCTCTGGGCCCTCTCGGTAATGCACATCACTTAAGCCTTGCAAGCATTGCAACTAATGAGTTAGTTGCGGGATGATGTATTACAGAACGAGTAAAGAGACTTGCCAGTAACGAGATTGAACTAGGTATTGGATACCGACGATCGAATCTCGGGCAAGTAACATACCGATGACAAAGGGAACAACGTATGTTGTTATGCGGTCTGACCGATAAAGATCTTCGTAGAATATGTAGGAGCCAATATGGGCATCCAGGTCCCGCTATTGGTTATTGACCGGAGACGTGTCTCGGTCATGTCTACATTGTTCTCGAACCGTAGGGTCCGCACGCTTAACGTTACGATGACAGTTATTATGAGTTTATGCATTTTGATGTACCGAAGGTTGTTCGGAGTCCCGGATGTGATCACGGACATGACGAGGAGTCTCGAAATGGTCGAGACGTAAAGATTGATATATTGGAAGCCTATGTTCGGACACCGGAAGTGTTCCGAGTGAAATCGGGATTTTACCGGAATACCGGGAGGGTTACCGGAACCCCCCGGGAGGCAAATGGGCCTATTGGGCCTTAGTGGAAAAGTGAAAAGGGGCAGCCCACAAGGGCTGCGCGCCTCCCCCCTTCCCTAGTCCTATTAGGACTAGGAGAAAGGGTCGGCCCCCCTCTCTTCTCTCTTCTCCTTGAAGAGTCCTATTAGGAATAGGATTGGGGGGAGTCCTACTCCCGGTAGGAGTGGGACTCCCCCTGCGCCTCTCTCCCTTGGCCGGCCGAACCCCTCCCCCTGCTCCTTTATATACGGGGGCAGGGGGCACCCCATAGACACACAAGTTGATCCTTGAGATCGTTCCTTAGCCGTGTGCGGTGCCCCCTGCCACCAAATTCCACCTCGATCATACCGTTACAGTGCTTAGGCGAAGCCCTGCGTCGGTAGTACATCAAGATCGTCACCACGCCGTCGTGCTGACGGAACTCTTCCTCGACGCTTTGCTGGATCGGATCCCGAGGAACGTCATCGAGCTGAACGTGTGCTAAGAACTCGGAGGTGCCGGAGTAACGGTGCTTGGATCGGTCGGATCGGGAAGAAGACGTACGACTACTTCCTCTACGTTGTGTGATCGCTTCCGCAGTCGGTCTGCGTTGGTACGTAGACAACACTCTCCCCTCTCGTTGCTATGCATCACCATGATCTTGCATGTGCGTAGGAAAATTTTCGAAATTACTGCGTTCCCCAACAGCCACACCAACTCACAACCTCAGAGCATGTTGGATACTCCAGCAGGTGGCCAAAATTGGCGAAAATCTCCTAATTCCGGAGGCCACAAAAAGCCACCCCAGAGACACCAATACGGTACTAACAGTCTTCGAGACTTTCGCATCAAATAATATGTGAAAAAGGACACTCCACAGCCTTGCCGAAGTCTACCAAGTAGCAACAATAAACCCATGGAGTGACACGGCTATTACCTTTAACGCCAGTGATGAACCTAAATTCCGAACAGCCCGAGCACCAGCCGCATTGGTCCTCAGTCCAATAGTGGACGGCTTTCGTCTTACCAAGGTACTCATGGACGGCGGCAGCGGATTGAACCTCATTTATGAGGAAACCCTTCAAAAAATGGAAATAGACTGGAACCGCATTGAGCGAAGCAGCACAACCTTTAGAGGAATAATCCCCAGTCGGGAAGCACGCTGTACAGGAAAAATCACACTAGATGTGGCGTTCGGCACGCCGGATAATTACAGGTCGGCAGAGGTCATGTTCCATGTGGCTCCGTTCAGCAGCGGTTATCATGCTCTGCTAGGGTGGGAAGCGTTTACAATCTTCCAAGCAATACCCCATTACGGGTACATGAAGCTCAAGATGCCCGGGCCTAACGGTATCATCACTCTCGCTAGTGATCCGGACATAGCACTCCGCGCCGAAAACAAGACAGCCACACTGGCCCTTGAGGCACTATCTGAAGCCCTAGCGGCTGAGGAACTGACTGCGCTGCGCTCTACGGTGAATAGGGACGATGTGGTACTCGACAAAAGATCCAAGTCCACCTCCTTTAAACCGGTGAACGAAATAGTCAAATTCCAAGTCCATCCAACGGACCCCAATAAAACAGCTTCCATTGGGGCACAGTTAAACCCTGATGTAGACGCCGCACTGCGAGAGTTCCTACGAGAGAACTAGGACATTTTCGCCTGGCACCCTTCAGACATGCCAGGAATCCCATGCAGGCTGGCCGAGCACAACTTAAATATCCAAACAGGATTCAAACCTGTCAAACAGGCTCTTCGGCATTTTTCCGAACCTAAGAGACAGGCCATGGGAGAGGAGCTAGCAAAGCTATTGGAGGCCGGATTCATCAGAGATATAAAACATCCGGACTGGCTAGCAAACCTGGTGATGGTACCAAAGAAGGACAAATCCTGGTGCCTGTGTGTTGATTTTAAAGACCTTAACAAGGCTTGCCCAAAGGATCCCTTCCCCCTCCCCTACATAGATCAAATTATCGACGCTACCGCAGGACACGATTCGTTGTGTTTCCTCGACGCATATTCCGGCTACCATCAAATCAAGATGGCAGAACCAAACCAAGCCGCAACCGCATTTATCACACCATATGGCCCATTCTTCTTCAACACGATGCCCTTCGGGCTCAAAAACGCCGGCGCAACATATCAGCGCATGATTCAGACATGTCTGGCAAGCCAGATCGGCAAAACAATGGAGGCATATGTAGATGATGTGGTCGTCAAAACAAGACATGTTGAATCTCTAGTAGACGACTTGAGGCTCACATTTGATAACCTCCGAACATACGACATCAAGCTCAACCCGGAAAAATGCGTTTTCGGCGTTCCAGCCGGAAAGCTCTTGGGCTTCATTGTATCCGGTAGAGGAATTGAAGCAAATCCAGCCAAGATCTGAGCTCTGTTGCAACTAGATATCCCAAAGGACCTCAAACAAATACAAAAGTTAACCGGATGTGTGGCGGCTCTAAGCCGCTTTATCTCCCGCTTGGGAGAAAAGGCCCTACCCCTTTACCGCCTCCTTCGGTGCACCGAACACTTCAAATGGACGGATGCAGCCACGGCCGGACTCGGCGAAATAAAAGCCATACTGGCAACAAACCCAGTCCTGGCCGCGCCAAACATTGGCGAACCAATGCTATTATACATTGCAGCAACACATCAGGTTGTAAGCGTAGTGCTCGTCGTCGAACGAGAAGCGGATGGACACAAATTCCCCCTTCAAAAGCCGGTCTATTATGTGTCCACTGTCCCCACTCCTTGCAAATCACGGTACCCGCATTATCAAAAGATTGCGTACGCGGTATTCATGGCATCCCGGAAGCTACGACACTACTTTCAAGAGTGTTCAATAACAGTAGCCTCGGAAGTACCACTTAACGATATTATAAACAACCGTGACGCAACAGGCCGGATTGCAAAATGGGCCATTGAGATCCTCCCGTTCAACATAACTTATAAGCCACGGCGAGCCATCAAGTCGCAAGTCTTGGCCGACTTCGTCGCAGAATGGACGGAGGCCAAACTCCCTAAAGAGTATGGCACATATTCAATTGGATCATGCATTTCGACGGCTCCAAGATGTTGGCCGTACTTGGGGCCGGCGTCGTTTTGACGTCCCCCACAGGAGACACATTTCAATACATACTCCAGATTATGTACACGGACTCCAACAATGCAGCCGAATATGAGGCCCTTTTACATGGTCTCCGGATGGCAGTATCCATGGGCATTCAACGCCTAGAGGTGCGGGGGGACTCGAACCTCGCAATATCCCAAATAAATGGAGACTTCGATGCCAAGGATCTAAAAATGGCAGCTTACCGCAATGTCGTCCTAAAAATGTCAGCTCGGTTCGAGGGGCTTCAATTTCACCATATAGCCCGGGAAAATAATCAGGCGGCAGATGTCCTGGCATGCATCGGCGCAAAATGCGATGTAGTCCCCCCAACATCTTCTTGGAAAGGCTTTCAAGCCATCCGTAGTATGGGAAGGGGAGCCGAACAATAACAGCCCGAACCCAACCGCACTGCCCGACACCGAACATCCTGACACAATCGTAGGCTCTGCCAATGAAATAACACCTTCAGCCCACGTAATAATGGCCGTCATCGCCCCGTGGACAGAACCATTCCTCGCCTACCTTACTAGGCAGGAACTCCCCGAGGACCAAAATGAGGCACGCTGAATAGTGCGGCGATCCAAAGCCTACAAAGTCCATGAGGGAGAGCTTTATAAGAAAAGCACTACCGGAGTCCTTCAAAGGTGCATCTCCGAAGAGGAGGGGCGGAACCTCCTGGCTGAAATTCATGCCGGACTCGGCAGTCATCATGCTGCAGCTCGGTCCCTTGTAAGCAAGGCCTTCTGTACAGGCTTTTATTGGCCGATGGCCCGGGCAGACGCTCAGGACTTAGTCCAACGATGCACCAGTTGCCAACTCTTTGCAAACCAAAGCCATATGCCACCCACCGCCCTCCAAACTATCCCCATTACTTGGCCCTTCGCGGTCTGGGGGCTTGACATGGTTGGACCCCTTAAAGGCGGAACCCACAAGCAAAAATACTTACTGGTCATGGTGGATAAGTTCACCAAATGGATAGAAGCCAAGCTTGTTAAGACGGCCGAATCTGGACCGGTGATAGACTTTATATCCGGGGTTGTACACCGTTACGGCACGAACTTCACGGCCGATGAGGTAAAACTCTGGTGCAAAAACATGGGCATCAAGCTCGATTATGCTTCCGTCTATCACCCACAAACTAACGGCCAGGTCGAACGTGCAAATGGTCTTATCATGAGCGGCATCAAACCCAGATTAGTGCGGTCCCTCAAGGAATCTAACACGCACTTGGTAGAGGAGCTCGACTCCGTACTCTGGGGGCTGCGGACCATGCCGAATCGCACCACCGGATACACACCATTCTTTATGGTGTACGGCGCAGAGGCAATTTTTCCTTGCGACATAATTCATGACTCACCTCGAGTGCGCATGTACGAAGAAAGGGAAGCCGAGCTCGATCGGCAGGACAGCTTGGACGCATTGGAGGAGGAGCGTGACGTGACAAAAGCCCGTTCCGCATTCTATCAACAGCAGGCTCGAAGATACCAAAGCAGAGAAGTACGGGCCAAAAATTACAACATTGGCGAATTAGTTCTACGACTACCGGACAAGAAAAAGGACAAACTCAAGCCCAAGTGGGAAGGTCCCTTCATAATTGACCAAGTCCTGACTGGTGGAGCGTACCGCCTGCGGGATGCATCGGGTAACCGACTCGAGCCGAACCCATGGAACGCAGCCCGTCTCCGAAGATTCTACGCCTAGCGACGGACTCTGTGTTCGTCTCCTTCCTCTGTCCATTTTTTATATATTTTCTGTCTTACATTTCTCTTCTTTTCTCTCTCTCTCTCTCTTATAGCCTTTAAAGGCTCATAAAGTGACGCGCTATCCGCGCTCATTAAACCTGGGGGCTTCTTTAAACAGAAGCTTATTCATATGGGCTTCATGCCCAACACATGTGTCACACTTCCGCATGTACCTTTTATTCACCATTATATGCATTGATATGACTTAAGTTTTGGCCAAGCTGGGTTGCCTCGCTCCTGTGCTTACCCCTACGTTCCCAATTGTTCGGCTAGGTGGTAAAGGGAGCACCTCTGCGATTGTTACTGCCGGGTCAGCCGGACGTGTACCTCAGACTGGGTGAAGCCAAAAGCTAGCGTTCTTAAGGGAATATTCGGTCGGTGAACTAAAGATGATCTTTTTTATTTTTATCTATACGCCCCAGATGTTTTTCCTGCGTTTCTTTTTGCAGCATGGACATGCACCTTAGGGCATGCCTCCCAGGGAAAGGAACCCCTAACGGAACTATTCTCCCTGGAAGATGTTTCTTACTAACCATGTAATATAACATAACTAGTCGGGCACTTGTCTGTTCACGCACTAATGACCCCTATGTTGGGGAACGTAGTAATTTCAAAAAAATTCCTACGCACACGCAAGATCATGGTGATGCACAGCAACGAGAGGAGTGTGTGATCTATGTACCCTTGTAGATCGCAACGGAAGCGTTGACACAATGTAGAGGAAGTAGTCGTACGTCTTCTTCCCGATCCGACCGATCCCAGCACCGTTACTCCGGCACCTCCGAGTTCTTAGCACATGTACAGCTCGATGACGATCCCCGGGCTCCGATCCAGCAACGCTTCGGGGAGGAGTTCCGTCAGCACGACGACATGGTGACGATCTTGATGTTCTACCGACGCAGGGCTTCGCCTAAGCACTACAACGATATGATCGAGGTGGAATATGGTGGCAGGGGCACCGCACACGGCTAAGGAACGATCACGTGGATCAACTTGTGTGTCTAGAGGTGCCCTCCTGCCCCCGTATATAAAGGAGCAAGGGGAGGAGGCCGGCCGGCCAGGTGTGGCGCGCCAAGGAGGAGTCCTCCTCCTAGTAGGAGTAGGACTCCTACTAGGAGGGGGAAAGAGGTGGAGTGGGAGAAGGAAAGGGGGGCGCCGCGCCCTTCTCCTAGTCCAATTCGGACCAGGGAGGAGGTGGCGCGCGGCCCACCTCTTGCAGCCCCTCTCTCTCTCTCCATTAAGGCCCATATGGCCCAATACTTCTCCCGGTAGGGTTCCGGTAACCCTCCGGCTCTCCGGTTTTCTCCGAAATCACCCGGAACACTTCCGGTGTCCGAATATAGCCGTCCAATATATCAATCTTTATGTCTCAACCATTTCGAGACTCCTCGTCATGTCCGTGATCACATCCGGGACTCCAAACTAACTTTGGTACATCAAAATGCATAAACTCATAATAACTGTCATCGTAACGTTAAGCGTGCAGACCCTACGGTTCGAGAACAATGTAGACATGACTGAGACAGATCTCCGGTCAATAACCAATAGCAGGACCTGGATGCCCATATTGGCTCCTACATATTCTACGAAGATCTTTATCGGTTAGACCGCATAACAACATACGTTGTTCCCTTTGTCATCGGTATGTTACTTGCCCGAGATTCGATCGTCGGTATCCAATACCTAGTTCAATCTCGTTACCGGCAAGTCTCTTTACTCGTTCCGTAATACATCATCTCACAACTAACTCATTAGTCACAATGCTTGCAAGGCTTATGTGATGTGCATTACCGAGAGGGCCCAGAGATACCTCTCCAACAATCGGAGTGACAAATCCTAATCTCGAAATACGCCAACCCAACATCTACCTTTGGAGACACCTGTAGAGCTCCTTTATAATTACCCAGTTACGTTGTGACGTTTGGTAGCACACAAAGTGTTCCTCCGGTAAACGGGAGTTGCATAATCTCATAGTCATAGGAACATGTATAAGTCATGAAGAAAGCAATAGCAACATACTAAACGATCGGGTGCTAAGCTAATGAAATGGGTCATGTCAATCAGATCATTCAACTAATGATGTGACCTCGTTAATCAAATAACAACACCTTGTTCATGGTTAGGAAACATAACCATCTTTGATTAACGAGCTAGTCAAGTAGAGGCATACTAGTGACACTAAGTTTGTCTGTGTATTCACATGTGTATTATGTTTCCGGTTAATACAATTCTAGCATGAATAATAAACATTTATCATGATATAAGGAAATAAATAATAACTTTATTATTGCCTCTAGGGCATATTTCCTTCAGTCTCCCACTTGCACTAGAGTCAATAATCTAGATTACACAGTAATGATTCTAACACCCATGGAGCCTTGGTGCTGATCATGTTTTGCTCGTGGAAGAGGTTTAGTCAACGGGTCTACAACATTCAGATCCATATGTATCTTGCAAATCTCTATGTCTCCCACCTGGACTAGATCCCGGATGGAATTGAAGCGTCTCTTGATGTGCTTGGTCCTCTTGTGAAATCTGGATTCCTTTGCCAAGGCAATTGCACCAGTATTGTCACAAAAGATTTTCATTGGACCCGATGCACTAGGTATGACACCTAGATCAGATATGAACTCCATCATCCAGACTCCTTCGTTCGCTGCTTCCGAAGCAGCTATGTATTCCACTTCACATGTAGATCCCGTTACGACGCTTTGTTTAGAACTGCACCAACTGACAGCTCCACCGTTTAATGTAAACACGTATCCGGTTTGTGATTTAGAATCGTCCGGATCAGTGTCAAAGCTTGCATCAACGTAACCTTTTACGGTGAGCTCTTTGTCACCTCCATATACGAGAAACATATCCTTAGTCCTTTTCAGGTATTTCAGGATGTTCTTGACCGCTGTCCAGTGATCCACTCCTGGATTACTTTGGTACCTCCTTGCTAAACTTATAGCAAGGCACACATCAGGTCTGGTACACAGCATTGCATACATGATAGAGCCTATGGCTGAAGCATAGGGAACATCTTTCATTTTCTCTCTATCTTCTGCAGTGGTCGGGCATTGAGTCTGACTCAATTTCACACCTTGTAACACAGGCAAGAACCCTTTCTTTGCTTGATCCATTTTGAACTTCTTCAAAATCTTGTCAAGGTATGTGCTTTGTGAAAGTCCTATTAAGCGTCTTGATCTATCTCTATAGATCTTTATGCCTAATATGTAAGCAGCTTCACCGAGGTCTTTCATTGAAAAACTCTTATTCAAGTATCCCTTTATGCTATCCAGAAATTCTATATCATTTCCAATCAGCAATATGTCATCCACATATAATATTAGAAATGCTACAGAGCTCCCACTCACTTTCTTGTAAATACAGGCTTCTCCGAAAGTCTGTATAAAACCAAATGCTTTGATCACACTATCAAAGCGTTTATTCCAACTCCGAGAGGCTTGCACCAGTCCATAAATGGATCGCTGGAGCTTGCACACTTTGTTAGCTCCCTTTGGATCGACAAAACCTTCCGGTTGCATCATATACAACTCTTCTTCCAGAAATCCATTCAGGAATGCAGTTTTGACATCCATCTGCCAAATTTCATAATCATAAAACACGGCAATTGCTAACATGATTCGGACAGACTTAAGCATCGCTACGGGTGAGAAGGTCTCATCGTAGTCAACCCTTGAACTTGTCGAAAACCTTTTGCGACAAGTCGAGCTTTATAGACAGTAATATTACCGTCAGCGTCAGTCTTTTTCTTGAAGATCCATTTATTTTCAATTGCTTGCCGATCATCGGGCAAGTCAACCAAAGTCCATACTTTGTTCTCATACATGGATCCCATCTCAGATTTCATGGCTTCAAGCCACTTTGCGGAATCTGGGCTCACCATCGCTTCTTCATAGTTCGTAGGTTCATCATGATCTAGTAGCATGACTTCCAGAACTAGATTACTGTACCACTCTGGCGCGGATCTTGCTCTGGTTGATCTATGAGGTTCAGTAGTATCTTGTTCTGAAGTTTCATGATCATTATCATTAACTTCCTCACTTATTGGTGTAGGTGTCACAGAAACAGTTTTCTGTGATGTACTACTTTCCAATAATGGAGCAGGTACAGTTACCTCGTCAAGTTTTACTTTCCTCCCACTCACTTCTTTCGAGAGAAACTCTTTCTCAAGAAAGTTTCTGAATTTAGCAACAAAAGTCTTGCCTTCGGATCTGTGATAGAAGGTGTATCCAATAGTTTCCTTTGGATATCCTATGAAGACACATTTCTCCGATTTGGGTTCGAGCTTATCATGTTGAAGCTTTTTCACATAAGCATCGCAGCCCCAAACTTTCAGAAACAACAACTTTGGTTTCTTGCCAAACCATAGTTCATAAGGCATCGTCTCAACGGATTTTGATGGTGCCCTATTTAACGTGAATGCGGCCGTCTCTAGAGCGTATCCCCAAAACGATAGCGGTAAATCAGTAAGAGACATCATAGATCGCACCATATCTAGTAAAGTACGATTACGACGTTCGGACACACCATTACGCTGTGGTGTTCCGGGTGGCGTGAGTTGCGAAACTATTCCACAATTTTTCAAATGTACACCAAACTCGTAACTCAAATATTCTCCTCCACGATCAGATCATAGAAACTTTATTTTCTTGTTACGATGATTTTCTACTTCACTCTGAAATTCTTTGAACTTTTCAAATGTTTCAGATTTATGTTTCATTAAGTAGATATACCCATATCTGCTTAAATCATCTGTGAAGGTGAGAAAATAATGATATCCGCCACGAGCCTCAATATTCATCGAACCGCATACATCTGTATGTATGATTTCCAACAAATCTGTTGCTCTCTCCATAGTACCGGAGAATGGTGTTTTAGTCATCTTGCCCATGAGGCACGGTTCGCAAGTACCAAGTGATTCTTAATCAAGTGGTACCAAAAGTCCATCAGTATGGAGTTTCTTCATGCGCTTTACACCGATATGACCTAAACGGAAGTGCCACAAATATGTTGCACTATCATTATCAACTCTGCATCTTTTGGCTTCTACATTATGAATATGTGTATCACTACTATCGAGATTCAACAAGAATAGACCACTCTTCAAGGGTGCATGACCATAAAAGATATTACTCATATAAATAGAACAACCATTATTCTCTGATTTAAATGAATAACCGTCTCGCATTAAACAAGATCCACATATAATGTTCATGCTTAACGCTGGCACCAAATAACAATTATTTAGGTCTAATACTAATCCCGAAGGTAGATGTAGAGGTAGCGTGCCGACTGCGATCACATCGACTTTGGAACCGTTTCCCACGCGCATCGTCACCTCGTCCTTAGCCAATCTTCGCTTAATCCGTAGTCCCTGTTTCGAGTTGCAAATATTAGCAACAGAACCAGTATCAAATACCCAGGTGCTACTGCGAGCATTAGTAAGGTACACATCAATAACATGTATATCACATATACCTTTGTTCACCTTGCCATCCTTCTTATCCGCCAAATACTTGGGGCAGTTCCGCTTCCAGTGACCAGTCTGCTTGCAGTAGAAGCACTCAGTTTCAGGCTTAGGTCCAGACTTGGGTTTCTTTTCTTGAGCAGCAACTTGCTTGCTGTTCTTCTTGAAGTTCCCCTTCTTCTTCCCTTTGCCCTTTTTCTTGAAACTAGTGGTCTCGTTGACCATCAACACTTGATGCTCCTTTTTGATTTCTACCTCCGCAGCTTTCAGCATTGCGAAGAGCTCGGGAATAGTCTTGTTCATCCCTTGCATATTATAGTTCATCACGAAGCTCTTGTAGCTTGGTGGCAGTGATTGGAGAATTCTGTCAATGACACAATCATCTGGAAGATTAACTCCCAATTGAATCAAGTGATTATTATACCCAGACATTTTGAGTATATGCTCACTGACAGAACTGTTCTCCTCCATCTTGCAGGTATAGAACTTATTGGAGACTTCATATCTCTCAATCCGGGCATTTGCTTGAAATATTAACTTCAAGTCCTGGAACATCTCATATGTTCCATGACGTTCAAAACGTCATTGAAGTCCCGATTCTAAGCCGTAAAGCATGGCACACTGAACTATCGAGTAGTCATCAGCTTTGCTCTGCCAGACGTTCATAACATCTGGTGTTGCTCCAGCAGCAGGCCTGGCACCCAGCGGTGCTTCCAGGACGTAATTCTTCTGTGCAGCAATGAGGATAATCCTCAAGTTACGGACCCAGTCCGTGTAATTGCTACCATCATCTTTCAACTTTGCTTTCTCAAGGAACGCATTAAAATTCAACGGAACAACAGCACGAGCCATCTATCTATAATCAACATAAACAAGCAAGATACTATCAGGTACTAAGTTCATGATAAATTTAAGTTCAATTAATCATATTACTTAAGAACTCCCACTTAGATAGACATCCCTCTAATCCTCTAAGTGATCCCTCTAATCCTCTAAGTGATTACGTGATCCAAGTCAACTAAACCATGTCCGATCATCACGTGAGATGGAGTAGTTTCATCGGTGAACATCATTATGTTGATCATATATACTATATGATTCACGCTCGACCTTTCGTTCTCCGTGTTCCGAGGCCATATCTGTATATGCTTGGCTCGTCAAGTATAACCTGACTATTCTGCGTGTGCAACTGTTTTGCACCCGTTGTATTTGAACGTAGAGCCTATCGCACCCGATCATCACGTGGTGTCTCAGCACGAAGAACTTTCGCAACGGTGCATACTCAGGGAGAACACTTCTTGATAATTTAGTGAGAGATCATCTTATAATGCTACCGTCAATCAAAGCAAGATAAGATGCATAAAAGATAAACATCACATGCAATCAATATAATTGATATGATATGGCCATCATCATCTTGTGCTTGTGATCTCCATCTCCGAAGCACCGTCATGATCACCATCGTCACCGGTGCGACACCTTGATCTCCATCGTAGCATCGTTGTCGTCTCGCCAATCTTATGCTTCCACGACTATCGCTACCACTTAGTGATAAAGTAAAACATTACATCGCGATTGCATTGCATACAATAAAGCGACAACCATATGGCTCCTGCCAGTTGTCGATAACTCGGTTAAAAAACATGATCATCTCATACAATAAAATTTAGCATCATGTCTTGACCATATCACATCACAACATGCCCTGCAAAAACAAGTTAGACGTCCTCTACTTTGTTGTTGCAAGTTTTACGTGGCTGCTACGGGCTTAAGCAAGAACCAATCTCACCTACGCATCAAAACCACAACGATAGTTTGTCAAATAGACTCCGTTTTAACCTTCGCAAGGACCGGGCGTAGCCACACTCGGTTCAACTAAAGTTGGAGAGACAGTCGCCCGCAAGCCACCTGTGTGCAAAGCACGTCGGGGGAACCGGTCTCGCGTAAGCGTACGCGTAATGTTGGTCCGGGTCGTCTCGTCCAACAATACCGCTGAACCAAAGTATGACATGCTGGTAGGCAGTATGACTTATATCATCCACAACTCACTTGTGTTCTACTCGTGCAAATAACATCAAACCATAAAACCTAGGCTCTGATACCACTATTGGGGAATGTAGTAATTTCAAAAAAATTCCTACGCACACACAAGATCATGGTGATGCACAGCAACGAGAGGAGAGTGTGATTTACATACCCTTGTAGATCGCAGCGGAAGCGTTGACACAACGTAGAGGAAGTAGTCGTACGTCTTCTTCCCGATCCGACCGATCCCAGCACCGTTACTCCGGCACCTCCGAGTTCTTAGCACACGTACAGCTCGATGACGATCCCCGGGCTCCGATCCAGCAACGCTTCGGGGAGGAGTTCCGTCAGCACGATGGCGTGGTGACGATCTTGATGTTCTACCGACGCAAGGCTTCGCCTAAGCACTACAACGATATGATCGAGGTGGAATATGGTGGCAGGGCACCGCACACGGCTAAGGAACGATCACGTGGATCAACTTGTGTGTCTAGAGGTGCCCCCTGCCCCCGTATATAAAGGAGCAAGGGGAGGAGGCCAGCCGGCCAGGTGTGGCGCGCCAAGGAGGAGTCCTCCTCCTAGTAGGAGTAGGACTCCTACTAGGAGGGGGAAAGAGGTGGAGTGGGAGAAGGAAAGGGGGGGCGCCGCCCCCTTCTCCTAGTCCAATTCGGACCAGGGAGGAGGTGGCGCGTGGCCCACCTCTTGCAGCCCCTCTCTCTCTCCACTAAGGCCCATATGGCCCAATACTTCTCCCGGTAGGGTTCCGGTAACCCTCCGGCTCTCCGGTTTTCTCCGAAATCACCCGGAACACTTCCGGTGTCCGAATATAGCCGTCCAATATATCAATCTTTATGTCTCGACCATTTCGAGACTCCTTGTCATGTCTGTGATCACATCCGGGACTCCGAACTAACTTCGGTACATCAAAATGCATAAACTCATAATAACTGTCATCGTAACGTTAAGCTTGCAGACCCTACGGTTCGAGAACAATGTAGACATGACTGAGACAGATCTCCGGTCAATAACCAATAGCGGGACCTGGATGCCCATATTGGCTCCTACATATTCTATGAAGATCTTTATCGGTCAGACCGCATAACAACATACGTTGTTCCCTTTGTCATCGGTATGTTACTTGCCCGAGATTCGATCGTCGGTATCCAATACCTAGTTCAATCTCGTTACCGGCAAGTCTCTTTACTCGTTCCGTAATACATCATCTCGCAACTAACTCATTAGTCACAATGCTTGCAAGGCTTATGTGATGTGCATTACCGAGAGGGCCTAGAGATACCTCTCCGACAATCGGAGTGACAAATCCTAATCTCGAAATACGCCAACCCAACATCTACCTTTGGAGACACCTGTAGAGCTCCTTTATAATCACCCAGTTATGTTGTGACGTTTGGTAGCACACAAAGTGTTCCTCCGGTAAACGGGAGTTGCATAATCTCATAGTCATAGGAACATGTATAAGTCATGAAGAAAGCAATAGCAACATACTAAACGATCGGGTGCTAAGCTAATGAAATGGGTCATGTCAATCAGATCATTCAAGTAATGATGTGACTTCGTTAATCAAATAACAACACCTTGTTCATGGTTAGGAAACATAACCATCTTTGATTAATGAGCTAGTCAAGTAGAGGCATACTAGTGACACTAAGTTTGTCTATGTATTCACACATGTATTATGTTTCCGGTTAATACAATTCTAGCATGAATAATAAACATTTATCATGATATAAGGAAATAAATAATAACTTTATTATTGCTTCTAGGGCATATTTCCTTCACCCTACGCCTGGTCTCCATGCATTCCCCGGTTCCTATATAACCGCACGGGAATTCGGACACACTCCGGACCGTCAGGTCCCGAGGCTGAAGCGAAAAGGTCGGCCATGACAAATGATCTACAATCCGGCTAGAAGGCATTGTAAATGTCAATTAAATTACATAGTCATTTTGACTGATTGTATTCCTCTTCAATACCATCTAACAAGCTGTCTAATTTACAGTCCTGCTGGGAATACTTTGCGGCCAACTCTACTTGGTCGTATACTAAGCTTACAGGGATCTCCTTCCCATCGGGCCCTATAGGACCGACCTCGGCCATGTGGTTGGGGTCAGCCTTTGCGTACCGCGTCTTCACCATGGCCCAAGCCTCCCTAGCGCCTTGATGGCAGGACGATATCTTCCACAATCGGAAGCGCCGCCGTGCTGCCTTTAGCTTCTCCGCAAGCTCTCCAAGACCTCCGAGCATGGAGACGGATGGCCACAGGGCCTGGGCGACGCCTTGCATCGCCTGCCGAACTCGATCGAGCAGTTGCAAGATCTCGGGAAGAAGGTCACCTGTAGAACCGGGCATCTGCTCTGCAGGACGACCTGTTAGCACACCTACAGACATTACTCTGTTAGTCGACTTCCCCGCCGAACTTCTTTCAAAGGTTCGTTCAAGCACTTACTAAATATGCCGCGCCGAAGCCGCTGATTCTCCTTCATGGAGTCTGACAGCTGGGCAAGAACATCTTTCAACTCGACGCCCAGCTTGGTGTTGGCATCTTGGAGATCGTTCTTCTCCCGCCTCACCTTTGTCAGCACCTTCTCACCAGCCTTTAGCTGGCGTAGGAGGTGTTGCCTTTTCGGATTCAATCCGGCGCCATCTGCAATTTCATTTGTCAGATTCGCACCCATGCCGTGCTTCGCAAAATACTTATCTTTCGAAGTGTACATTACCAGAGGGGGTCTCCTTGGGCTCCCCTGCCGCGGCTAGTGCGGCCTCAAGTTGGGCTTTGCGCTCTTCCAGCTCCTTGGACAGTAGGGAATTCTTTTCTGTAAGAACCTGCATTACAAATGATCCTTAAATCAGTTATTCTAACTGTTTCAAGTCTCGGGGGCTACTGGTATATATATATAATTACCAAAATTTTCTTACCCGTATGTCTTTTACATATTGCTCCATGGCTCTGGCTAGACCATTTTGAGCGGCACAGAGGTACGCATCTCCCGAGTTGAAGGCATCTAACTCCCCTTGGGAGAAACAAGCGTCGTGAAGAATTGTCCGGCGACGCTTGTGGTTCATGGCACTCTCCACCACAGAGTTTGTGGCAGACAACCCGTCCACATCCTCCGTCGGAGGAGCGTCTGGCACGTGCCTTGCGTTCGCCTCCGCCTCCGGACCAGGCTTTGGAGCCTGGCTGGTGGAGGCGCGATTGGCAGCCTCTCCGGATATAGTCCGGCAAGGTCTCTTTGTCCTGAAGAGAGCATGAGTGTCAATGTGCCTCGAAGGTATAACACCTAGGATAAGGGGGCGTGCCATACCTTTGCGCTGACGCCTCGGTCCGGACTGCACTTATTTTCTGCCCACGGGGCCCTGCGGCCCCTTGTTGGCTTGTCGTCGCAGGTTTGGCCTTTCGCCTTAAAAACCTCCCCTGCAAAGTTCGGTTGTAATCAGGAAACTGAAAACACGAGAGGGCGGACACCTATTCGGGGTACTGGGACTTCGATCTCAGTTACCTGGGAGGCCGGGATTAGCCCTGGGTAATCGGCCGTAATGGCCACCAAGGCGTTGTCCTTGCTCAATTGATGGAACACTCCATCAATCAGCTCCACGGATATGTCCGGATCCTCTTGAGAGGCCGGGTCGAGGGACCGTCCTGGGTCCTCGGGTTGTGGAGGAGGGCTTCTTATTTCCTTAACATCCCGGCGCAGTTCCTGCGTTGAAGTCGTCAGACTGAATATTTAACAATGGGAATACAAAACGGATGGGCAAGTAAATACGACCGCTTACCCAGCTTGGGGGATTGTGCATAGAGAATCCACCCTGTGGGTTGACGCGGAGAAATTCCTCCTCTTCTCCCTTATACAAAGTGGACAAGATCTTTAGTAGAGCGGCAGCTGAATCCGGCCCCTTACGGCCGTAGTGGGTGGCGTCGTCCTCCCCGTTGAAGTCCCACATGGGGTGGCTTCTATACTGAAGCGATTGCACCCCCCGCATAATGCATTCGGCCATAACCCCGATCATGGTTAGTCCGGAATGGGCTAGCAATCTTATTCGGCCCATCAAGTAAATGATGTCCCTGTCACTTTCCCTCTGAGGGCTCCATGGACGCCAGCTTAGGCGCTTCTTTAAGGGAGCACTGTCGAATTCAGGGAGGCCGATCCAGACAGGATCCGGCAGCGGGACGTCTTCTATATAAAACCATTCCGAGGGCCAGTCTTCGGATGCCTTCTTTGAGGTTCCGGACAGATATCCGGTCCCGGAGATGCGCCACACTTCGGCTCCGCCCACTTGATACATTGACCCCTCCTTAGAGCAGGGCACAAGGCAGAATAACCTTTTCCATAGCCCGAAATGAGCCTCGATACCCAAAAATAGCTCGCAGAGGGCTACGAAGCCCGCGATATGTAATACGGAGGCAGGCGTGAGATTGTGTAGCTGGAGGCCATAGAACTCCAGGAGCCCCGGAGAAATGGATTGGAAATCCGAGCCCCCTTATTAAATAAGGGACGAGGCATACCCGCTCTCCTTTGGAGGGATTAGGGGCACTCTCCGCTTGCTCTCCTCCAATATAGATGGCAAGGCCGGCTCGAACCAGGACCATATAGGCCGGGGGGAGAAATCCCTTGGTCTAGAGCGTCACTAGCTCGCTATGCGGGATGGAGCATCTCTCCCAATATCCAGGCTGAGGGCTGGAAGGGCAAGAGGAGGAGTCGCGACGGCTGGCCATGGTGGAATGGACCTTTGTCGGATGCGCTCTGATGAACACTCGTGAAGGGGGGAAGATGTGGTTTGGATCTAAATCCTCGTCCCCTTAAATAGGTCAGCTCATTTACGCGGCTAGGGGTGTGAATGTAAAAACACTCAGACTTTTCATATTCGTTTGACACATGGGAAGCGGCCATTATTGGGCGTAGAAGCCAAGGAGCGCAACATCTACAAGAAACTAGACTTTATTCAACAGGTACACGGAATTTGGAGGAGAACCCGCCTTGCAATGCCGAAGACAATCTGCGCGTCGGACTCATCGTCATTGAAGCCTGGTTCGGGGGCTACTGAGGGAGTCCTGGATTAGGGGGTGTCCGGATGGCCGGACTATACCTTCAGCCGGACTCCTGGACTATGAAGATACAAGATTGAAGACTCCGTCCCGTGTCCGGAAGGGACTTTCCTTGGCGTGGAAGGCAAGCTTGGCGATACGGATATGTAGATATCCTACCATTGTAACCGACTTTGTGTAACCCTAACCCTCTCCGGTGTCTATATAAACCGGAGGGTTTTAGTCCGTAGGACAACATACACAACAACAATCATACCATAGGCTAGCTTCTAGGGTTTAGCCTCTCCGATCTCGTAGTAGATCTACTCTTGTACTACCCATATCATCAATATTAATCAAGCAGGACGTAGGGTTTTACCTCCATCGAGAGGGCCCGAACCTGGGTAAAACTTCGTGTCCCTTGCCTCCTGTTACCATCCGGCCTAGACTCATAGTTCGGGACCCCCTACCCGAAAGCCATTCATAAATTTAGTAAGTTTATCACATGCATATCATTTTATTACATACAACAGGCCATTAACCCACATCGACAACGAGGATACATTATAAATACTAAAGTTTTCACCACACAACAAATAACAAGCCATGAAATGAACTTCAACTCAACCATTCCGCGGCGTTGGAAACGCTTGCTTTGAACCACAAGTGATTCTCTGGGAAGGGCCATCCGTTGTTGACCTGGAGACCAACGCAGGACTGATCATCTAGGCTGAAGCGGCCTACTATATCAGTACCAGGGTAGGGAACCACCCAAATGTCCGAGGTATAGACACAGTTGCTTCTCATAAATGTGTCAATAGCAGTTGGATCGCCTTTCACCATCATCGGATAGTTTTGTCCAAGGAAGAGCGAGTTTTCTCCAAGACTATCAATTCTGTGCCAGGGAGAAGGAGTTGGCACTAGCACACTAGTATCCATCCCGAATACCATGCAACGGGTGTTGGAATAGGTCCGGAGAGTGCGACCATGGGAGACACCTGCTTCCTTAGCAGTAACATCATCAGTGGGTTGTATACACACAAGAAGAGGTGATCCATCGGAATTAGTTGCCAGGTGCAACAGAGTGTATGGGCGCTGCTCGTGATCATCACCATCGGCATCTCCCCCTTGGTTATAAAAATTTTCAAGTATAGGTGGTGCGATGTTCACAGGACCTTGGAAACACAAGAAGAAGGTTAATTAGTAAAGGGAAACTTGCTAACCCGCATGCATGTGGATGAAACAATTATAATTACGGTGGAAGACAAATGTACCGAAACTACGAGGATACCATGCAAAAAAGAGTGCCATGAGTGGTGGCAGCAAACACAAGGCCCTCGTATCGAATTGCATCATAGTACTCATTCATGCACAGAAACTGATTTTTGAGCAATGTCCATCGAGTCAAACCACTAAGGATGGCAACAAGCTTGTCGAAGATAGCAACAACTTCATAGTTGTTGTAATTCCAAGAGCGGTTGGGAACTCGACAAATTGCTATCTTCCGTAGAAGACAGTCACCATGATCATATTTGAACGCGCCTACATTACCGGTGTGCTCAACCTCTGGGCAGTGTGCTGAGATTTTTTGAAGTGGAACCCGGTGACGAGTGTACACATTCACAAGTTCCCACTCGCAGTTGGACCCAATGTAAACAACCCAATCTCCATTTGCGCCCGCCTAAGCCTTGCCCTCAAGCGATGGCATATTAACATCATACGTATCATTATCAAGCGGCATCAACTTGCACAGGGCGAGGCCTCCGTCGTGTCGGCGCCATTCATCAGGGTCACGGCGAAGAAGATAGAGGAGATCAAACCGCTCCTTGACTCTTGGGTTCTTTGTAATGACGTTATTAGTTGAGTCAAGAATGGGCTTGAATGAACCTGCCATGCTAGTTGAGGTGATGACGTCGCACCGATCAATGAGTTCCTCCACCACGTCATCTTTCAGATCGGGGCAAGAATAACGGGGTCGTTTTCGGCCTGTTCCCTCCATGGAGAAGACGATCGAACAATGGCAGAAGAAAGGGTGAAGGGTAGTACGTCTTGAGCTTGCATTGGTTTTCCCCGAAGAGGAAGGGATGATGCAGCTGAGTAGCTTAAGTATTTCCCTCGGTTTTTGAGAACCAAGGTATCAATCCAGTAGGAGGCCACGCTCAAGTCCCTCGTACCTGCACAAAACGATAGCTACTCGCAACCAACGCGATTAGGGGTTCTCAATCCCTTCACGGTCACTTATGAGAGTGAGATCTGATAGATATAATATTTTTGGTATTTTTGGTATAAAGATGCAAAGTAAAAAAGTAAAGGCAAAGTAAAAAAGCTAAGCAAGATTAAAGTGATGGAGATTGATATGATGAGAATAGACCCGGGGGGCGTAGGTTTCACTAGTGGCTTCTCTCAAGAGCATAAGTATTCTACAGTGGGTGAACAAATTACTGTTGAGCAATTGACAGAATTGAGCATAGTTATGAGAATATCTAGGCATGATCATGTATATAGGCATCACGTCCGTGACAAGTAGATCAAAACGATTCTGCATCTACTACTATTACTCCACTCATCGACCGCTATCCAGCATGCATCTAGAGTATTAAGTTAAAAATAGAGTAACGCCTTAAGCAAGATGACATGATGTAGAGAGATAAATTCATGCAATATGAAATAAACCCCATCTTGTTATCCTTGATGGCAACGATGCAATACGTGCCTTGCTGCCCCTTCTGTCACTGGGTAAGGACACCGCAAGATCGAACCCAAAGCTAAGCACTTCTCCCATGGCAAGAACTACCAATCTAGTTGGCCAAACCAAACGGATAATTCGAAGAGACTTGCAAAGATAACCAATCATACATAAAAGAATTCAGAGAAGATTCAAATATTATTCATAGATAGACTTGATCATAAACCCACAATTCATCGGTCTCAACAAACACACCGCAAAAAGAAGATTACATCGAATAGATCTCCACAAGAGAGGGGGGAACTTTGTATTGAGATTCAAAGAGAGAGAAGAAGCCATCTAGCTACTAACTATGGACCCAGAGGTCTGAGGTAAACTACTCACACTTCATCGGCGGGGCTAGGATGATGTAGAAGCCCTCCGTGATGACGGCCCTCTTCCGGCGGAGCTCCGGAACAGGCCCCAAGATGGGATCTCGTGGATACAGAAAGTTGCGGCGGTGGAATTAGGTTTTTGGCTCCTATTCTGATCGTTTGGGGGTACGTAGGTATATATAGGAGGAAGGAGTACGTCGGTGGAGCACCGAGGGGCCCACGAGGCAGGGGGCACGCCCTAGGGGGGGCGCGCCCCCCACCCTCGTGACCTCCTCTTTGACTCCCTAGAGTAGGGTCCAAGTCTCCTGGATCACGTTCGGTGAGAAAATCACGTTCCCGAAGATTTTATTCTGTTTGGACTCCGTTTGATATTCTGTTTCTCCGAAACACTGAAATAGGAAAAAAACAGCAATAGTTGGCTGGGCCTCCGGTTAATAGGTTAGTCCCAAAAATAATATAAAAGTGGAAAATAAAGCCCAATATAGTCCAAAACAGTAGATAATATAGCATGGAGCAATCAAAAATTATAGATACGTTGGAGACGTATCAGGCATCCCCAAGCTTAATTCCTACTCGTCCTCGAGTAGGTAAATGATAAAAAGAGAATTTTTGATGCGGGGTGCTACTTGGCATAATTTCAATGCAAATCTTATTAATTGTGGTATGAATATTCAGATTAGAATGATTCAAGACAAAATTTTATATTGACATAAAAAATAATAATACTTCAAGCATACTAACAAAGCAATTATGTCTTCTCAAAATAACATGGCCAAAGAAAGTTATCCCTACAAAATCATATAGTCTAGCTATGCTCCATATTCACCACACAAAGTATTTAAATCATGCACAACCCCGATGAAAAGCCAAGCAATTGTTTCATACTCTAAATTTTTCAAAACTTTTTCAATCTTCACGCAATACATGAGTGTGAGCCATGGATATAGCACTATAGGTGGAATAGAATGGTGGTTGTGGAGAAGACAAAAAGGAGGGGAAGATAGTCTCACATCAACTAGGCGTATCAACGGGCTATGGAGATGCCAATCAATAGATATCAATGTGAGTGAGTAGGGATTGCCATGCAACGGATGCACTAAAGCTATACATGTATGAAACCTCAAAAATAAACTAAGTGGGTGTGCATCCAACTTGCTTGCTCACGAAGACCTAGGGACTTGAGGAGGCCCATCATTGGAATATACAAGCCAAGTTCTATAATGTAAAATTCCCACTAGTATATGAAAGTGACAACATATGAGACTCTCTATATGAAGAACATGGTGCTACTTTGAAGCACAATATATGAGACTCGCTATATCATGGTGCTACTTTGAAGCACAAGTGTGGAAAAAAGATAGTAGCATTGCCCCTTTTTATTTATTTTCTTTTTTTTGGGCCTTCTTTTTTTTCTTTGGCCTTTTTTTGGGACAATGCTCTATTGAATGATGATCATCACACTTCTATTTATTTACAACTCAATGATTACAACTTGATTCTAAAACAAAGTATGACTCTATATGGATGCCTCCGGCGGTGTACCGGGATATGCAATGAATCAAGAGTGACAAGTATGAAAAAATTATGAACGGTGGCTTTGCCACAAATACTATGTCAACTACATGATCATGCTAAGCAATATGACAATGATGAATGTGTCATGATGAACTAGATGGTGGAAAGTTGCATGGCAATATATCTCAGAATGGCTATGGACATGCCATAATAGGTAGGTATGGTGGCTGTTTTGAGGAAGGTATATGGTAGGTGTATGATACCGGCAAAAGGTGCGTGGTATTAGAGAGGCTAGCAAAGGTGGAAGGGTGAGAGTGCGTATAATCCATGGACTCAACATTAGTCACAAAGAACTCATATACTTATTGCAAAAATCTAGAAGTTATCAAAGCAAAGTATTACGCGCATTCTCCTAGGGGGATAGATTGGTAGGAAAAGACGATCGCTCGTCCCCGACCGCCACTCATAAGGAAGACAATCAATAAATAAATCATGCTCCGACTTCATCACATAACGGTTCACCATACGTGCATGCTACGGGAATCACAAACTTTAACACAAGTATTCTTTAAATTCACAACTACTCAACTAGCATGACTTTAATATTATCACCTCCATATCTCAAAACAATTATCATGCTTCAATCTTTTCTTAGTATTCAACACACTCAAAAGAAAGTTTCACAAATCTTGAATACCAAGCATATTATTATTAAGCAAATTACCATGCTATTAAGAGACTCTCAAAATAATTTAAGTGAAGCATGAGAGATCAATAGTTTCTTTAAAATAAATCCACCACCGTGCTCTACAAGATCTAAGTGAAGCACATAGAGCAAAATTATAACGCTCAAAAGATATAAGTGAACCACATAGAGCAAAACTACATAGCTCAAAAGATATAAGTGAAGCACACATAGAGCAAAATTACTTAGCTCAAAAGATATAAGTGAAGCACATAGAGCAAAACTACTTAGCTCAAAAGATATAAGTGAAGCACATAGATTATTCTATCAAATTTTAATTCTGTCGGGGGTTGCTGGTCCCACGTACACCTATGGGGATCGGCGGGCCGAGCCCCTTTCGGTTTGGCAGGGGGCGGTGGATGCACAAAGAGCAGATCGAGGCGAACACACAAGCGACGCGGTCGGTTTACCCAGGTTCAGGCCGCACGGATGCGTAAAACCCTACTCCTGCTTTGGTGGTTGTATTGAGTTCTTGCTCGGGAGCGATGAGTCCTACAGTACACTCAAGCAGCTGGCGAGACCGAGCGTGAGAATGGTTGTCCCCCTCCCCCTCTGTTGCGCATGGGCCTCCTTTTATATGTCTAAGGGGTCACCGACAGGTGGCAACAGAGGTGGGGGTAGAAATGTAAAAGAGGTGGTAGTTGGCTCCACCGCCTACAACAGTCGTATCATACCTAACCCTGACGGCAGGGGACAAGGGCATTAAATGCCTGTCTGTGTCACCTAGACGGCGCAGAGAGGGACCGCTAGGAACGCCACCGTTTGCCGTGATGGCTATCTTGTCAGCGCTTGCTTGCCACCGCATGCCCCCGGCTGCACAGCCTCCCGCCACGTACGCCAGGAGCGGTCCCAGAGCGACATGTTGGTGGGTGAGCAGGAGCGCGGGCTGCGGGGTAGTAGCTCGCCGCGGCAAGCGCCTTGCCGCGGATGTTGCCTTGTCGCGTCCGGGAGCTTGTCGCTCACCGGGTCTTGTCGGGACGCGTGGTTCGCCGCAGTGAGCTTCTCGAGATGCTTTGATTGGTCTTCCCGGCAAGCTCCTCTTGCCGGGGTCTCGTCTCCTTCCCGGCAAGCTCCTCTTGCTGGGGCCTCGTCTCCTTCCCGGCAAGCTCCTCTTGCCGGGGTCTTGTCTCCTTCCCGGCAAGCTCCTCTTGCCGGGGCCTTGTTTTGCTCTTGGATACTTTGTTCTTGAATGGCCCCAAAGGAACCACGGAGGGTCTTGGCGGTCGCCCGGCAAGCCTTGCCGCGGGTCGCTGCGACTGCCCGTGCACAAGCTCGGGATACTAAGGTACCCCTACTTTAGTACACCGACAGGAGCCCCCGGGCCTGGGCCATACACAGTGCCGAGCGTTGTTGGGCCAGGCCCAAAACAGTGCACGGGCACGCGCGGCCTAGGTCACGCCATAACTGACTCCGCACCCACCGCGCCCTCCCCAAACGGCATGCGTCGAACGCGGCGCCGTGCGTGACGTGGGCGGCGTGCGCGGGGCTGCGCCCCGCGCGCATGCGTCACGTCGTGGTAAAAGGGGATGGTTGGCGCCCCCCCCCCCCCGTAAACGGAGGGAGGCGTGGTGGGCGGAATGGTGGGTAGTTGTTTATTCGCGACGGCGAAACGTCCGCCCCCTCCCTTCTCCCCTCCCTCTTTATAAGCACAGGAAACAGGGGTACGGCGCCATCTGCCCGTTGTTGCTTCCAATCTCAAAACCTCCGCCGCTCCCCGTCTTCTCAGAGCAACAAGAGAGCAGCGCCCTGCTCCTCCCCATTACCACCAGCACCACCACCACCGTCGGCCTCCTCCACCACCTTCGCCATGGCTCCGAAGGGCGACAAGGGGAAGGCAGTGAAGTCGACCGAGGCGCAGCGGCTCGCGGCGATGCGGAAGGAGAGAGCCATCTCCCCCCCCCCAAGCTTGGCGCGAAGGCGTTGCGGGAGCGGTATTACCTGTTCTGGTCGGCAGAGACGCGAGCTCACCCGCGGACCAGGGTGCTCCCGGCTGCAGCCCACGCGAAGGCTCCGGACGGGTACCCTTTCTTTGCTGTGTTCTTCTACTGCGGGCTCTACCCGCCCTCTTCCGAGTTCTTCTGCGATATTATGAACACATATGGCTTCTACCTCCTTGACTTCACCCCCAACGCCGTCCTCACCATGGCAGTTTTCGCACACCTTTGCGAAAACTTTGTCGGAGTCCACCCTAGTGTAGCTCTCTTCCGCCATTTCTTTATCCCTCGGGTAGAGAGAGGAGAGACTCTATCCGGCGGAATCGCCTGGGTCTCAAGAGCCGGCAAGAAGGAATCTTATCTAGAGGGGGAGTTCCGCGGCAAGTGGGAGGAGTGGAGAGCAGATTGGTGCTGGATTATCGAGGAGAGCCCACAGCCATTCACCGCCCGGCGCCAAGCAGCAGCAGTGCGCGGCAGTGACTGGAGCGACTTGGCCCCAGAAGACAGCAGGCTGATGATTGCCGTCACCAGGATCCAGCGCCTTAGGCTTGCCGGACTCACCGTAGGCGCTGTTGGCGCGGACTTTCTTCGCCGCCGCATTGCCCCTCTTCAAGAATGGGGAAGGCCTGCCTGGGAGTTCAAGAACGCGGCGGACATTATGAGGCTGCGCCCAGGCCTCAATTATAATTTCACTGTCCTCGAGCACAATGGCATGCTGCAGGAGCTCTTCAAATACGATTCGGATCACCCCGAAGTCTTCAGGGTGCCGCAGGGCGTCGTCCCCTTGTGCAACAACTCTGCGCTCGACCGCATCCGGGCGATGATGCCATCGTGCGACTCGCACGGAATCGAGCCAACTTGGCAAGAGCCCGAAGATGAGGTCGTGCAGCAGTTCTTCGACGACCTGGTGGAAGTGCCGATCCGCGCCGATGAGAAGGACGGCCTCATCCGCGACACCACCGAGGCAGAGCTGGCGTACATAGCCACTAGGTTGGAAGAGGCAGCGGTAGCCACCGCGGCAGGCGAATTTGGGTTCACTCTGGAGGAAGCGGCGGCAGAAGAGGAAAAAACCCGTGCCGAGCGAGACGAGTTCCTCGGCAAGAAAGAGCTCGCCCGGCAAGAGGAACTTGCCGGCAAGGAAGATCTTGCCGGGAGCGGCGCCGAGCCGAGCGAGCCTGTCGGGGATGCGAGCGACTCGCTGGAGATCGATTCTTCCTCCACTTCGTCTTCCGACAGCCCGCCACCGGCTGCGCCTCCGTCTCCACCAAGAAGGCATCTCCGCAAGGCCGGGGATGTAGCGAGGCGGCAGGCGGGCCAGTAGTCGCCGCGCCGCACGACATGCTCCACCGCGGCGAGCACTGTTGCCGTAGGAGCGCCCCATGCCGCTGCTTCGACAGGAGCGGGGTCTTCCCGGACTGCCGCTTCTGCTCCCGCCAAGCGACCAAGGGAACCTACCCCTCCTCCTTCCCGCGCCAGACGCGGGCCGCATTTTGACTTCTCCGCGTTTAGCTCCGACGAGGAAGAGGAAGAGGAGTAAGTTCTTCTTATTGTACTTGCAATTCTTTATTCTTTGCTGTTTTTTTGTCTTGTCTTGTTTCTCACTTGCCTTCCTCTGTATCTGTTCCTTTTTAGGACTCTGGCGCAGAGAGCGGCAAAGAGAGCCAAGGTGCCGGTGATCGTCATCGAGGATGAACCCACTGCGTCAACAGGGGACATGCCTGAGACGAACCCGTTGGACCCGGCGGCTGATCTTCAGAGCAGCCCCCAGCGTAAGCGTCTTGTTTACTTCCCGCTGTTAGGCGCGCACGAAGATCCTTACTGTGCTGATACTTGTTTGTTGACTTGTGCAGGAGCAGAGCAGCCTCACCAGGGGAGCCTGGAGCCCGCTCCCGAAGCACCAAGGGAGAGTCCTCCGGCGAGGGAGAGGTCTCCGGCAAGGGAGGAGCCCCCGGCGAGGGAGGAGACTCCGGCAAGGGAGGAGCCCCCGGTGAGGGAGGAGACTCCGGCAAGGGAGGAGCCCCCGGCGAGGGAGGAGACTCCGGCAAGGGAGGAGCCCCCGGCACAGCAAGGACCTCTGGCAAGGGACCGCGCCAGCGATCCCCCGGCGACGGAGACCACAGCGGCAGGCCCTGGCACAGGTAACTCCCTTGCTTCCAAACTCCCCTCGGCTTCTTGATCTTCCTCTTAGATTTTGCTCGAATTTTGCTTGAATCTTCTCCCCTCTTCCGGCCATCAGATCCATCTGCTGCAGAGCCGATGGAGACGGAGGCCGCCGGCGAGGAGGCCGCCAGGGCTGCCGCCGCGGAGGCGGACGGGGAGTCTGGCGGTCGTACTGACGACCCGGAGGCCATAGGAGCGCCAGGCGCTGCTCCGACCACTGACTCCTCCGCCGCTGCCGCTGCGGCAGGCTCCAAAGAGCCCCAGCCTGGCATCTACCTGAAGGCCGGCGAGAACATCTTCATCAGCCTCCCCTGGGCATCAAGCTCCAGGGCGCCGACCGAGGGGGAGATGCTGGACGGAGAGGTGCTTGCCTCTGCCGGGCTGAAGCTGGTTGACGCGCCAAGCAGCAGCAGCGGCGATCCTGAAGAGGAGCGCCTGCTGCGGAAGTTAGTGGCGCTCTACCGTGCCCGGCAGGCCAAGCTGGAGTCCCGCGAAGCACTCGTGGCGAAGGCTGGCGCTGATATCGAGAAGCGCGCAGAAGAGCTCCGAGGCGCCAATCAGGAAGCTCTTCGCTCCTTGGCAAAGGAGCAGGAGCAACTCGCCGAAGCGCAGCAGGCCTTCCTCCTCGAGAAGGCCAACCCCGGAGAGCGCCAACGTCTTGCCGCGGAGAAGTTTTCTTCGCAGGAGGGTGACTTGACGCAGCGGAAGGTCAACCTCGACAGCCACGAGGAGGAACTTGCCGCGCGCGAGCGGGCAGTTGGCGGAGCCGTCAAGCAGGCCGAAGACGCCGCCGCAGCCGCCGAGGCCGCCAAGGCTGAGCTGGAGTTGAAGGTGACGCAGCTGGAGGCGGACCTCAAGGCGAGCGGCGACGAGCTTGCCGCGCTCAAGCTCGAACGTGAGAGGGACGCCAACAGCTATTCGGAGCTGCAGGCCCTTTTCGCCGAGAAGGGCAAGGAACTAGACGCCGCCAAGAACTCCAACACTGATCTCGAAGTGAAGCTGGCGGCCTTGACCAAATCTCTGGTGGCGCCAAGGAGCAGGAGACGGCCCTGAAGGAGGAGGTCAAGGCCGGCAAGGTGCTGCTGGCGAAGGCCGCCGCCGCCCGGAAGACTTTGTCAAAGAATGTGGAGCACTGGACGGAAGGTCTGGTGGACGTCGCCGCGGACGTCGACAAGGAGCTGGCGCAGTTGGGGATGGTGGATCTCGGGTACTCCTCCGACGAGAACCTCCAACCCAGCACCAAGCTTACTCTGTTCTTCAAAGGCGTGGCGACGGCGCTCCAGCGACTCCGGGAGCAGTTCCCAAAACAGCTTGCCGGCGAGTCGCGCAAGATCTGCGCGGGAGCTCTCTAGAAGGTGCTGATGAAGGTGGCCTTCCGCAACCCAGGCCTCTGCCTCAACAACGTCCTCCGAAGCCTGCCGCCATATGCTGATCTGGAGGAGCTCAAGGCCCTTGTCGCACCTATCGTGGACAAGGTGAGCGGAATCAGGAGGGTCGAAGGCGACCGTGTAGACTAGGCCATTTATCTTCTTCTTTCTTTGTCGCTATCAATCATGTTATGAAAAACAGTTTGTTAGAGCTGCGACAAGTTATTCTGTAATACACTTCTATCTTGGGTGGTAATTTCTATGTTATTTCCTTTACTTGACTCTTTCCCTTGTATGCTTTTACCCTATGCTTTTAGGGAACTTGTCAGCGCAGGCTCCTCTGCCGCGAGCGCTGAGTGCGGAACGTCAGCAGCCCGCTGGCAGTGCCACAGCCGGCAAGAACCTCGTCGCAGATCTAGTCGCGGCTCGCTTAAGTTGTTGAGCGGACTCGAAACAACAATAAGGGCGCAACTTAGCTACGAGTTGGTTGGTGCCCGCGTCGACAAGAAACCTTGTCGCAGCTAGCCGCGGCTCGCTTAAGTTGTTGAGCGGGCTCGAAACAACAGTAAGGGCACGGCTAACCACGAGTCGGTTCCTCCGCGCACAGGTTTTCCATACAAGGCAGAGTCGTTCAAGGAAAATAACTTAAAAACTTAAAGGAAATCTGATTGCTCAAACTTTGGCACTTATCTTTTTCTGTTGTTTGCTTTCCCGGTAAGGCAGAACCTTCTTGAGTGCCGGCCGGTCCATGCATTATCTCCTCCTCCCCCCCCCCCCCCCCCTGGCAAGCTTGTGCGCGAGGGATCCTTGCTTTCCTTAATAGAAAAGAGAGAAGAGAAAATAAAGTTATGGGGCCTTGTGGCTCTTTTTTTTTGCTTACCGGGCGTATGTGCTGAGCACATAATCTTTATGCACGGGGTCTGTGCCCGGCTTTGTACGAAGGATTACATGCAGCAGCGGCAAGACTTGTACAAATGGGTGGTTGCCGGACAGGGTCCGACAACCGCGCCTCACGGGCAAAGCTTGCGAAGATGCTCAATATTCCAGGAGTTGCTCACTGGTACGCCATCTTCGGTCCCAAGGCGGACAGCGCCAAGCCTAGTGACTCGCTTCACCCGATAAGGGCCTTCCCACTTCGGCGTCAACTTGTTGGAAATCTTGGCGGACTGATCACGCCAAAGAAACAAGGTCGCCTTCTTCGAAACTTCTGGCATTAACTTTGCGGCTATGGTAGCGGCACAAAGCTTGCTGGTAGCGAGCGGCTCGCACAGCAGCCTGAAGACGATCTTCCTCAAGGAGCAGCGCGTCATCTTCACGCAGCCGCTCTTGCTCAAGCTCATCATAAGCGAGCACTCGAGGTGACCCATATACGAGTTCCGTGGGGATAGCTGCTTCTGCTCCACAGACTAGAGCAAAAGGTGTCTGGCCGGTGGCTCGATTTGGCGTCATTCTGATCGACCAAAGAACCACCGGCAGCTCCGCGCCAAAGCCTCTGCCGGAGAGGCGGGCGGCGGCGGCGAACGGTGCGAGGAGCGAGATATGCTCGGACTTCTAACTGCGTTAGAAGGAGCAACATCTCGTCCAAGCGACCGCGCCACGCTCGCGCCAGCATGTTGGCGTGCATGCTGGTCCTGAGCACTTCGGGATTTGCCAGCTTGATCTTGGCCCAGCAGACGTATGGTACCGTGGGTACCATGACGCTGCTGGTCCCGCGCCTCCTGGGACGGGCGCGGTGCGTGTTCGGACACCGAGGTCTTGGAGTGCGCGCGGTCGTTGTGGGAGACGACCGCGCCGCCGACGTGCGGCGCAGTCTGGTCCTTGGACCTGGCAGTGCCATGGGTCTCCCCATCGGCGCCCGTTCTTCCGTCGGCGCCTACTCCACCAGCCGGTAGCTCTGGCGACGGTGGGCTCGGCGCAGACGGAGTAGCCGCCTCCGAAATCTTCTTCTTCGGCGGCATGTTGATGAAGACGATGAAGATTCGGCTCGTGCGAATGCCGGATCAGGTTCGCACAACCTCGACGCACCCCCTACCTGGCGCACCAAAGATGTCGGGGGTTGCTGGTCCCACGTACACCTATGGGGATCGGCGGGCCGAGCCCCTTTCGGTTCGGCAGGGGGCGGTGGATGCACAAAGAGTAGATCGAGGCGAACACACGAGCGACGCGGTCGGTTTACCCAGGTTCGGGCCGCACGGATGCGTAAAACCCTACTCCTGCTTTGGTGGTTGTATTGAGTTCTTGCTCGGGAGCGATGAGTGCTACAGTACACTCAAGCAGCTGTCGAGACCGAGCGTGAGAATGGCCGTCCCAATCCCCCTCTGTTGCGCATGGGCCTCCTTTTATATGTCTAAGGGGTCACCGACAGGTGGCAACAGAGGTGGGGGTAGAAATGTAAAAGAGGTGGTAGTTGGCTCCACCACCTACAACAGTCGTATCATACCTAACCTTGACGGCAGGGGACAAGGGCATTAAATGCCTGTCTGTGTCACCTAGACGGCGCAGAGAGGGACCGCTAGGAATGCCACTGTTTTCCATGATGGCTATCTTGTCAGCGCTTGCTTGCCACCGCATGCCCCCGGCTGCACAGCCTCCCGCCACGTACGCCAGGAGCGGTCCCAGAGCGACACGTTGGTGGGTGAGCTGGAGCGCGGGCTGCGGGGTAGTAGCTCGCCGTGGCAAGCGCCTTGCCACGGATGTTGCCTTGTCGCGTCCGGGAGCTTGTCGCTCACCGGGTCTTGTCGGGACGCATGGTGCGCCGCAGCGAGCTTCTCGAGATGCTTTGGTTGGTCTTCCCGGCAAGCTCCTCTTGCCGGGGTCTCGCCTCCTTCCCGGCAAGCTCCTCTTGCTGGGGCCTCGTCTCCTTCCCGGCAAGCTCCTCTTTCCGGGGTCTTGTCTCCTTCCCGGCAAGCTCCTCTTGCCGGGGCCTTGTTTTGCTCTTGGATACTTTGTTCTTGAATGGCCCCAAAGGAACCACGGAGGGTCTTGGCGGTCGCCCGGCAAGCCTTGCCGCGGGTCGCTGCGACTGCCCGTGCACAAGTTCGGGATACTAAGGTACCCCTACTTTAGTACACCGACAAATTCATCTATGGATCTCTCAAGAGGTGTGTACAGCAAGGATGATTGTGGCATACTAAGACACAAAGACACAAATAATACAAGACGCTCCAAGCAAAACACATATCATGTTGGTGAATAAAAATATCGCTCCAAGTAAATTAGCGATGGAAGTAGACGAAAGAGGGGATGCCTTCCGGGGCATCCCCAAGCTTTGACTTTTTGGTGTCCTTCGATTATCTTGGGGGTTCCATGGGCATCCCCAAGCTTAGGCTCTTGCCACTCCTTGTTCCATGATCCATCAAAAGAATTCACCCAAAACTTGAAAACTTCACAACACAAAACTCAAAATAGAAAACTCGTGAGCTCCGTTAGCGAAAGAAAACAAAAGACCACTTCAAGGTACTGTAATGAACTCATTCTTTATTTATATTGGTGTTAAACCTACTGTATTCCAACTTCTCTATGGATTATAAACTATTTTACTAGCCATAGATTTATCAAAATAAGCAAACAACACACAAAAAACAGAATCTGTCAAAAACAGAACAGTCTGTAGTAATATGTAGCTAGCGCAAGATCTGGAACCCCAAAAATTCTAAAATAAATTGCTGGACGTGAGGAATTTATCTATTAATCATCTGCAAAAATAATTAACTAAATAGCACTCTTCAAATAGAAATGACAGCAGTTCTTGTGAGTGCTAAAGTTTCTGTTTTTTACAGCAAGTTCAACAAGACTTTCCCCAAGTCTTCCCAACGGTTCTACTTGGCACAAACACTAATTAAACACAAAAAACACAACCAAAACAGAGGCTAAATAATTTATTTATTACTAATCAGGAGCAAAAAGCAAGGAATAAAAATAAAATTGGGTTGCCTCCCAACAAGCGCTATCGTTTAACGCCCCTAGCTAGGCATAAAAGCGAGGATAGATCTAGGTATTGCCATCTTTGGTAGGCAATCCATAAGTGGCTCTCATGATAGTTTCATATGGTAATTTTATTTTCTTTCTTTGAAAGTGTTCCATTCCCTTTTTTAATGGGAATTGAAATCTAATATCCCCTTCCTTCATATCAATAATCGCACCAACCGTTCTAAGGAAAGGTCTACCAAGAATAATAGGGCAAGAAGGATTGCTATCTATATCAAGAACAATGAAATCTACGGGCACATAATTCCTATTTGCAACAATAACAACATCATTAATCCTTCCCATAGGTTTCTTAATAGTAGAATCCGCAAGATGCAAGTATAGAGAGCAATCATCAAAATTACGGAAATCTAGTAAATCACACAAAGTTTTGGGAATAGTGGAGACACTAGCACCCAAATCACACAAAGCATAAGACTCATGATCTTTAATTTTAATTTTAATAGTTGGTTCCCACTCATCATAGAGTTTTCTAGGGATAGAAACTTTCAGCTCAAGTTTTTCTTCATAAGATTGCATCAAGGCATCAACAATATGTTCGGTGAAGGGTTTATTTTGACTATAAGCATGTGGAGAATTTAGCACGGATTGCAACAAGGAAATACAATCAATTAAAGAGCAACTTTCATAATTAAATTCCTTGAAATCCAATACAGCGGGTTTAGCAACATCTAGATTTTTATCTCTTTCAATCCCACTTTCATCAATTTCATCATTAAGATCTAAATACTCCGAAATTTTAGAACGCCTTCTAGGTAAAGGAAGATCATATTCAGTTTCATCAAGATTCATATTGCAAAACAAAGATTTAATAGGAGACACATCAATAACTTTTAGATCTTCATCTTGATTTTCATAGGTATTGGAAGAACACGCTTTAATAAAGGCATCTTTGGAAGCACGCATCCTAGCGGTTCTTGCCTTGCACTCATCAATGGAAATTCTCGTGGCTTTGAGAGACTCGTTGATATCATGCTTAGGAGGAATAGATCTAAGCTTTAAAGAATCAACCTCTAGAGAAATTCTATCAACGTTCCTAGCCAAATCATCAACTTTAAGCAATTTCTCTTCAAGCAAAGCATTAAAATTCTTTTGAGAATTCATAAATTCTTTAACACTATTCTCAAATTCAGAGGGCATCTTATTATAATTTCCATAAGAGTTGTTGTAGGAATTCCCATAATTATTAGAAGGATTACTAGGATATGGCCTAGGATTAAAATTCCCTCTATAAGCGTTGTTACCAAAATTATTCCTACCAACAAAATTCACATCCATAGATTCATTGTTATTCTCAATCAAAGTAGACAAAGGCATATCATTAGGATCAGAAGAAACACTCTTAGTAGCAAATAATTTCATAAGTTCATCCATCTTTCCACTCAACACATTAATTTCTTCTATCGCATGCACCTTTTTGTTAGAAGATCTTTCAGTATGCCATTGAGAATAATTAACCATAATATTATCTAGGAGTTTAGTAGCATCTCCTAAAGTGATTTCCATAAAAGTGCCTCCCACGGCCAAATCTAAAAGATTTCTAGAAGCAAAATTCAATCCGGCATAAAAATTCTGTATGATCATCCACAAATTCAAACCATGAGTAGGGCAATTACGTATCATTAATTTCATTCTCTCCCAAGCTTGTTCAACATGTTCATGATCAAGTTGTTTAAAGTTCATAATATCATTTCTAAGAGAGATGATCTTAGCGGGAGGAAAATACTTAGAGATAAAAGCATCTTTGCACTTGTTCCATGAATCAATACTATTCTTAGGCAAAGACGAAAACCAAGCTTTAGCACGATCTCTAAGCGAAAAAGGAAATAGCTTCAATTTAACGACATCATTATCGACATCTTTTTTCTTTTGCATATCACATAAATCGACGAAGCTATTCAGATGAGTAGCGGCATCTTCACTAGGAAGGCCGGTGATTTGATCTTTCATACCAAGATTCAACAAAGCAGTATTAATTTCACAAGATTCAGCATCGGTAAGAGGAGCAATCGGAGTGCTAAGGAAATCATTATTATTGGTATTGGTGAAGTCACACAATTTAGTATTATCTTGAGCCATCGCGACAAACAAGCAATCTAACACACGAGCAAACAAAAAGGCAAGCGGGCAAAAAGAGGCAAATAGAGAGGGAGGATAGAGAGAAAGAGAGGGCGAATAAAATGGCAAGGGTGAAGTGGCGGAGAAGAAAAGGAGAGGCAAATGGCAAATAATGTAATGCGAGAGATAGGGATTGCGATGGGTACTTGGTATGTTGACTTTTTGTGTAGACTCCCCGGCAACGGCGCCAGAAATCCTTCTTTCTACGTCTTGAGCTTGCGTTGGTTTTCCTCGAAGAGGAAGGGATGATGCAGCAGAGTAGCGTAAGTATTTCCCTCAGTTTTTGAGAACCAAGGTATCAATCCAGTAGGAGGCCACGCTCAAGTCCCTCGTACCTGCACAAAACGATAGCTACTCGCAACCAATGCGATTAGGGGTTGTCAATCCCTTCACGGTCACTTACGAGAGTGAGATCTGATAGATATAATATTTTGGTATTTTTGGTATAAAGATGCAAAGTAAAAGGTAAAGGCAAAGTAAAAAAGCAATGCAAGATTAAAGTGATGGAGATTGATATGATGAGAATAGACCCGGGGGCCATAGGTTTCACTAGTGGCTTCTCTCAAAAGCATAAGGATTCTATGGTGGGTGAACAAATTATTGTTGAGCAATTGACAGAATTGAGCATAGTTATGAGAATATCTAGGCATGATCATGTATATAGGCATCACGTCCGTGACAAGTAGATCGAAACGATTCTGCATCTACTACTATTACTCCACTCATCGACCGCTATCCAGCATGCATCTAGAGTATTAAGTTAAAAATAGAGTAACGCCTTAAGCAAGCTGACATGATGTAGAGAGATAAATTCATGCAATATGAAATAAACCACATCTTGTTATCCTCGATGGACACGATGCAATACGTGCCTTGCTTCCCCTTCTGTCATTGGGTAAGGACACCGCAAGATCGAACCCAAAGCTAAGCACTTCTCCCATGGCAAGAACTACCAATCTAGTTGGCCAAACCAAACGGATAATTCGAAGAGACTTGCAAAGATAACCAATCATACATAAAAGAATCCATAGAAGATTCAAATATTATTCATAGATAGACCTGATCACAAACCCACAATTCATCGGTCTCAACAAACACGCCGCAAAAAGAAGATTGCATCGAATAGATCTCCACAAGAGAGGGGGAGAACTTTGTATTGAGATTCAAAGATAGAGAAGAAGCCATCTAGCTACTAACTATGGACCCCGAAGGTCTGAGGTAAACTACTCACACTTCATCGAAGGGGCTAGGATGATGTAGAAGCCCTCCGTGATGACGGCCCTCTTCCGGCGGAGCTCCGGAATAGGCCCCAAGATGGGATCTCGTGGATACAAAAAGTTGCGGCGGTGGAATTAGGTTTTTGGCTCCTGTTCTGATCATTTGGGGGTACGTAGGTATATATAGGAGGAAGGAGTACGTCGGTGGAGCACCGAGGGGCCCACGAGGTAGGGGCGTGCCCTAGGGGGCGCGCCCCCCACCCTCGTGACCTCCTCTTTGACTCCCTGGAGTAGGGTCCAAGTCTCCTGGATCATGTTCAGTGAGAAAATCACGTTCCCAAAGATTTTATTCTGTTTGGACTCCGTTTGATATTATGTTTCTCTGAAACACTGAAATAGGCAAAAAAACAGCAATTCTGGGCTGGGCCTCCGGTTAATAGGTTAGTCCCAAAAATAATATAAAAGTGGAAAATAAAGCCCAATATAGTCCAAAACAGTAGATAATATTGCATGGAGAAATCAAAAATTATAGATACGTTGGAGACGTATCAAAGGGCTGAAGGAAAATGGAGGAGGGAGAAGAACAGCGTGCGACAGCAGTTCCAAATCAAGAGGGAAAGGCGAAGAGTTGGTGGACGGTTGCGAGTTTGCCACGGTTCACAAAGAGGCGCCCCGGCCTACATGTCCGTTCGGAAATACTCCTACTACTCGCCATCGTCTCACTGATATGTTGGAACGGGACCACATGTCAACGAAACACGGTGTGTAATTTCTCGTGCAAAATGTGGTCTGGCCGCGTTGGCCCGAGGTGCCGCATTAGTTATCGACCTTTATTTTTTTAATGGCGTGTCGATCAGTTTTGAAGCACGACTAACTGGTACTGTACATGGAGAGGATGACAGCAGGGACCCGCCAAGGTCATGGCAGTACGCAAGCAAGTGCCTCCTTATTTCAAGCCAATAAAAAATGGCTCCTTCTAGTGGATTTCTGACATCTGGGTCCCATGCCATTGTCAACGTAGTCAATAAACGAGAGAATTGCACAACGAGCGGCTGACACCAGGGACGCAGCAGCTCGCCAAGTTATTTTTGTTTTGGCTTAATTTGATAGATGCCACTCCAAATCTGGTGCATCCGAGAAATGCCACTGCAATTTCCAAACTTTGAAAAATGTCATTTCATGCCATTTCTAGTGGCATTTTTCGAAGTCTGGAGGGGCGTTTTTCAACGTTTGCAAACTGCAGTGGCGTTTTTCAAAGTTTGCAAAAATTGCAGTGACATTTTTCAAAGTTTGAAAATTGCAGTGGCATTTTGATGAATCGCCATAATTGGAGTGGCATTTATCTAATTTGTTTTTGAGACGGAAGCAGGGTGTCAACTAGGCTGTGCGGGACACTCTGGCATGTCTAGACAGCCTTTTCTTTTATGTTTACCACAGACCAGCCCAGTAGTTTTTTTTTTCTGAAAATGGCTAGCCCGGTTCTTTTGTGATTTGTCAAGTAAGTTGCTTTATCAGCCCTGCTGGGCTGCAAATCTTTCAAGACGAGGAGAGCTTCATTCGGCTGGCTGAGAAAATGGCCTATCAGTAATGAGAAATGGGTTGTACATTTTTAAAACACATCAAACCGGCAATTATTTTCAAATATCTTTTTTTCATTTCGAGATTTTAAATTGGCTTGATTTTTATGCATGGACAATTTATTGGATTTTATATTGATATACATTTATTTTTAAGATCAGTCTGAATGTGACTCAAAATTTCGGGATTAAAAACAATTCAGACCGCACCGACATATGCAAAATTTCGTATAATTTTTTAACCATGGCCACAATATGGGCTGTAATGCTAACATAAAGAATATGGGCTCCAAAAAAACTCGCAAGAATTAGCTGTAAATTATTTGAAATAATGGCAGATGGGTTGTATGCTATTTTCCACAGATTTGAGGCTTTCCACAGATGGCCTGTATACTGTTGGATGTCCATCCAACGGTCGTCATGCTTCTTCAATCTCTGCTCTTCCTGCTCCAGCCGCTCCAACAAGCGCCGGCGGGACTGCCTGCTCCCTCCTCCCCGCGGCCGGCTGTTCTGCCGCGCAGGCCTCACCGCCCCACCGTACTCCCATCGCTGGCCTAGCCATCCCACTACTCACCCACACCTACTGTTATTCTCCGGCGATGACAGACGAACCAGTAAACCCTCGTACAGTCGTACTCCCCTCCGCGTGGGAAACAAAAACAACGGCCGAGTCTTTCCTGCCTCCATGTTGTTCCCTTCCTAGGCCACGCCGTCGTCCACCGCCCTGGTGCTCTCGGCGTGGCGTGGTCAGCGTGGTCAACGACCAACATGCATCTGAAGTGGACTGTACGTGGAGAGGCTGACAGTTGGGTCCACGACCGCACGCAAGGAAATGCCTCCTTATTACGCGCAAAATAATGATTTCCTCCACCTGACATCTGGGACCCACCGAAACGGCCTCTGTATTTTGCGAAAAAACGTTATCGCCGCTGACAGCTTGGACCCACCAGATATGTCTTCGCACGCAAGGAAGTGCCTCCTTATTGCACACAACAAAATGAATACTCCCCCTGCTAGCTGGGACCCAGTATAGTGGGCCTACTAAGTTGACGGGGACGAAGGGCTTTGTCAACTTAGTCAATATGCACGATTCTAGCTCGACTGACCGTATGATGTCCATCCAACGGCCGTAGTGCTTCTTCAACCTCTGGTCTTCTTGCTCCAGCCGCCCAAAGCAGCGCCGGTCGTGCCGCCTGCTCCTGCCTCCCGTGGCCGGCTGTGGTGCCGCAGAGACCTCGCCGCCCCCATACTAATCCCACCACTGGCCAGGCCATCCCTCCACTCCACTCACCCACACCCCCTATTATTCTGCGGCGACGGCAGCGCAGCCGAACCAGTGAACCCTTGTACTCCTCTTCGCGTGGGCATCCACTGTCGCGTCTTCCCCGGCTCCACGTCGTCCCCTTCCTAGGCCTCGCCGTCGTCCACCGCCGTGGTGCTGTCGGCGCGGCGTGGTCAATGTGGTCAACGACCGAATTCCATCGGAAGAATACTGTACGTGGAGAGGCTAACAGCTGGGTCCACGGCAGCCGCAAGGAAGCGCCTCCTTATTACGCGGAAAATAATTATTCCTCCACCTCACAGCAGGGACCCACCGGACACCCGCACCAGTATATCGCGAAAAAAAAACGTTTGCCCCTGACTGCTAGGACCCACCCGATGGGCCACCATATTTCATGAAAAAAATGTTCCCCCTGCTGTCAGCTCGGACCCACCGGAAGTGCCTCCTTATTACGCACAAAAAAATGGATACCCCCTGCTAGTTGGGACCCACCTTAGTGGCAGGCTGACTTGTGGGCCTACTAAGTTGACGGGGACGGAGGGCTTTGTCAACTTAGTCAATATGCACGATTCTAGCTCCAGTGACCGTACGATGTCCATCCAACGGCCGTAGTGCTTCTTCAACCTCTGGTCTTCTTGCTCCAGCCGCCCAAACCAGCACCGGTCGTGCCTCGTGCTCCTGCCTCCCGTGGCCGGCTGCGATGCGGCGGAAGCCTCACCGCCCCCTACTACTCCCACCGCTGGCCAGGCCATCCCTCTACTCATCCACACCCCATGTTATTCTGTGGAGACGGTAGCCTCACACCGCAGCGAACCAGTGAACCCTCATACTCCTCTACGCGTGGGCATCCACTACGACGTCCTCCCCGGCTCCGTGTCGTCCCCTTCCTAGGCCTTGCCGTCGTCCACCGCCCTGGTGCTCTCGGCGCGGTGTGGTCAACATGGTCAAGGAACGGCTTCCATCGGACGTGAACTATACGTGGAGAGGCTGACAGCTGGGTCCACGGCCGCAGCAAGGAAGTGCCTCCTTATTACGTGCAAAATAATTATTCCTCCACCTGATAGAGGGGACCCACCGGACGGGCCACCAGTATTTTGCGAAAAAAATCGTTTCCCCCTGACTGCTGGGACCCACCGGACGGGCCACCGTCTGTCCCGAAAAAAACGCCCCCCCCCCCCCCCCGCTGTCAGCTCGGACCCACCGGAAGTACCTCCTTATTACGCACAAAAAATGAATACTCCCCCGGCTAGCTGGGACCCACCTTGCTGGGAGGCTGACTTGTGGGCCTACTAAGTTGACGGGGACGAAGGGCTTTGTCAACTTAGTCAATATGAACAATTCTAGCTCTAGTGACCGTACGATGTCCATCCAACGGCCGTAGTGCTTCTTCAACCTCTGGTCTTCTTGCTCCAGCCGCCCAAAGCAGCGTCGGTCGTGCCGCATGCTCCTGCCTCCCGTGGCCGACTGTGCTGCCGCAGAGGCCTCACCGCCCCCTACTATTCCCACCGCTGGCCAGGCCCTGCGGCGACGGCAGCCTCACACCGCAGCCGAACCAGTGAACCCTCGTAGTCCTCTCCGCGCGGGCTTCCACTACCGCGTCGTCCCCTTCCTAGGCCTCGCCGTCGTGCACCGCCGTGGTGCTCTCCGCGCGGCGTGGTCGACGTGGTCAAGGAACGACTTCCATCGGAAGAGTACTTGTGATGGCCTGGCTTATTAGGGATGATAGACTACTCATATCAATAAGGAATTCCTTCTTTTCCGGTAGCCCATTCGGACAGAACTCCAAAGTTAAGCATGCTCAGCTTGGAGTAGTGTCAGGATGGGTGACCGACCGGGAAGTTGCTCCCGGGTGCGCATGAGTGAGGATAAAGTGCGCAAAAAAGACTAGTATTGATCTATGGGGCCAGTCTAGATCCCGCCAGGAGTAACCACCACCGGCGGGTGTGTCCGGGGCGTTACAAGTTGGTATCAGAGCCGACCCTCGCGGTTACACGGATGGTTGTGGACAGGTGCGTGGTCATGTTGTTCATGACGGTTGTGACCCATCGTGGCACACGGCATGGCACATGTACTGGACTGGAAGCACAGACGTATATGCCAAGAGGGAACGTTCCTGTATTCGAACAGAACTCCAAAGTTAAGCGTGCTTAGCTTGGAGTAGTGTCAGGATGGGTGACCGACCGGGAAGTTGCTCTCGGGTGCGCATGAGTGAGAACAAAGTGCGCAGAAAAGACTAGTATTGATCTGTGGGGCAGTCTAGATCCCGCCAGGAGTAACGACCACCGGCGGGTGTGTCCGGGGCGTTACAGTACTGTACGTGGAGAGGCTGACAGCTGGGTCCACGGCCACAGCCCAGTTTTTTTGTGATTTGCCAAGTAAGTCGCTTTGTCGGGCATGTTGGGCTGCAAATCTTTCAAGACGAGGAGAGCTTTCATTCGGCTGGCCGAGAAAATGGCCCATCAGTAATGAGAAATGGGTTGTACATTTCTAAAACACATCAAACCGGCAATTAGTTACAAATATCTTTTTTCATTTGAAGATTTTAAATTACATTAATTTTTATGCGTGGAGAATTTGTTGGATTTTATATTGACATACATTTATTTCTTAAATCATTTTGAATGTGAGTTGAAATTTCGGGATTAAAAACAGTTCGGACTACACCGAAATATGCAATTTCGTATAATTTTTTAACTGTTGCCACAATATGGGTTGTAATGCTAACAAAAAGAATATGGGCTCCAAAAAAACCTTAAGAATTAGCAAATGGGCTATAAATTATTAGAAATAATGGCAGATGGGCTGTATGCTGTTTTCCATAGATTTGAGGCTTTCCTAAAAAAAGGTTGACGCACAAGCACTGACTATTGGATGTCCATCCAACGGCCGTCGTGCTTCTTCAATCTCTGCTCTTCCTACTCCAGCCGCTCAAACAAGCGCCGGCGGGACTGCCTGCTACCTCCTCCTCGCGGCCGGTTGTGCTGCCGCGCAGGCCTCACCGCCCGACCGTACTCCCATCGCTGGCCTAGCCATCCCTCTACTCACCCACACCTGCTGTTATTCTCCGGCGACGGCAGACGAACCAGTAAACCCTCATATAGTCGTACTCCCCTCCGTGTGGGAAACAACTGCCGAGTCTTCCCTGCCTCTGTGTCGTCCCTTCCTAGGCCTCGCCGTCGTTCACCGCCCTGGTGCTCTCGGCGCGGCGTGGTCAACGTGGTCAAGGAATGACTTCCATCGGACGTGGACTGTACGTGGAGAGCCTGACAGCTGGGTCCACGGCCGCAGCAAGGAAGTGCCTCCTTATTACGCGGAAAATAATGATTCCTCCACCTGACAGCTGGGACCCCCCGGACGGGCCACTGTATTTCGCGAAAAAAACGTTTCCCCCTGACTGTTGGGACCCACCAGCTACATCTTCGCACGCAAGGAAGTGCGTCCGGGCAAAAAAAATGATTCGCCCCCTGACTGCTGGGACCCACCAGCTACATCTTCGCAGGCAAGGAAGTGCCTGACAGTCGGGACCCACCTGGTCGAAGCGTACGTAGCGTTGTCATTCTGGTCGCGAACGTGTACGTACATATTGGTCGATGTAGAGGCGTGCACGTGTCGTAGTAGAGGCGCACACGTGTCGTAGTAGAGGCGCGCACGTGTCGTAGTAGAGGCGTGCACGTAGCATGTACACGTACGTACATCGGCCAGGGTGCAAAAGAGAAAATACGGCCACGTATGTGTACATCCGGGCGGGGTCTCAAACGCCTACTCGCGCATACATACGGACAGGGCTCGTGTACATGGCTGGGTCGGAACGGAGAAACAGCGTCGTCGTCGTGTTCATGGGGAGGCAACGGAATGCGTCGTGTTCATGGGGAGGCAACAGAATGCGTCGTGTTCATGGGGAGGTAACGGAATGCGTCGTGTTCATCGGGAGGCAACGGAATGCGTGGGAGCCAACTGGCTGGGTTGGATCGGAATGCGTGGTCGTGTTCATCGGGAGGGCTTGGACGGAACAGGCGATGGAAACGAGGCCTAGCGTACCGCACAACGGAGGAAACGGACGTTCGGAACGGGGTCTTGTTGATCGGGAGGGGTCTGGCGTACCGCAAAACGGAGGAAATAGACCTCCTACGGTCGAAACGGGGGTCCTGTTCATCGGGAGGGGGTGTGGCGTACCGCAAAACGGAGGAAACGGACTTGTGTTGGAGCGCTACGGTCGAAACAGGGGTCTTGTTCATCGGAAGGGTGTGGCGTACCGCAAAACGAGACTCCATGGGATACTGTTCATCTCCACCGTCGACCCCCTCCAGCCTCCACGAGCTATTGTTCATCCACCGTCGACCTCCTCCAGCCTCCACCTACGACTGTTCATCCACGGGCTCCTGTTCATCTAGCCTCCACCGCGCGCTACTCCATCGGCTACTGTTCAACCAGCCCTCTCCACGGGCTCCTGTTCAACCACCCCTCCACGGGCTACTGTGTTGGGTTTCGTAGTAATTTCAAAAAAATTCCTACGCACACGCAAGATCATGGTGATGCATTGCAACGAGAGGGGAGAGTGTTGTCTATGTACCCTCGTAGACTGAAGCGGAAGCGTTGACGCAACGTAGAGGAAGTAGTCGTACGTCTTCCCGGTCCAACCGATCCAAGCACCGTTACTCCGGCACATCCGAGTTCTTGGCACACGTTCAGCTCGATGACGCTCCCCGGGCTCCGATCCAGCAAAGCTTCAGGGATGAGTTCCGTCAGCACAACGGCGTGGTGACGATGATGATGTACTACCGACGCAGGGCTTCGCCTAAGCACTACAACGATATGACCGAGGTGGAATATGGTGGAAGGGGCACCGCACACGGCTAAGGAACGATCATGTTGATCAATTGTGTGTCCTAGGGTGCTCCCTTGCCTCCGTATATAAAGGATCCAAGGGGGAGGGGTTCGGCCGGCTCTATGAGGCGCAGGAGGAGTCCTACTCCTACTGGGAGTAGGACTCCCCCCCCCTTTCCTAGTCCAAATAGGATTGGTGGAGAAGAGAGGGAAAGAGGGGGGGCCGCCCCTCCCTCCTTGTCCAATTCGGACTAGGGGGAGAGGGGGCGCGCGGCCTGCCCTGGCAGCCCCTTTCTCTTCTCCACTTTAGGCCCATAAGGCCCATTAACCCCCCCCCCCCCCCCCGGGGGGTTCCGGTAACCCCCCGGTGTTCCGGTTTTATCCGATACTTCTCCGGAACCCTTCCGGTGTCCGAATATAGTCATCCAATATATCAAGCTTTATGTCTCGACCATTTCGAGACTCCTCGTCATGTCCGTGATCACATCCGGGACTCCGAACTAACTTCAGTACATCAAAATGCATAAACTCATAATAACTGTCATCGTAACATTAAGCATGCGGACCCTACGGTTCGAGAACAATGTAGACATGACTGAGACAAATCTCCGGTCAATAACCAATAGCAGGACCTGGATGCCCATATTGGCTCCTACATATTCTACGAAGATCTTTATCGGTCAGACCGCATAACAGCATGCGTTGTTCCCTTTGTCATCGGTATGTTACTTGCCCGAGATTCGATCATCGATATCTAATACCTAGTTCAATCTCGTTACCGGAAAGTCTCTTTACTCGTTCCATAATACATCATCTCGCAACTAACTCATTAGCTGCACTGCTTGCAAGGCTTATGTGATGTGCATTACCGAGAGGGCCCAGAGATACCTCTCCGACAATCGGAGTGACAAATCCTAATCTCGAAATACGCCAACCCAACATCTACCTTTGTAGACACCTGTAGAGCACCTTTATAATCACCCATTTACGTTGTGACATTTGGTAGCACACAAAGTGTTCCTCCGGCAAACGGGAGTTGCATAATCTCATAGTCATAGGAACATGTATAAGTCATGAAGAATGCAATAGCAACATACTAAACGATCCGGTGCTAAGCTAATGAAATGGGTCATGTCAATCAGATCATTCACCTAATGATGTGATCTCGTTAATCAAATAACAACTCTTTGTTTATGGTTAGGAAACATAACCATCTTTGATTAACAAGCTAGTCAAGTAGAGGCATACTAGTGACACTCTGTTGGTCTATGTATTCACACATGTATTATGTTTCCGGTTAATACAATTCTAGCATGAATAATAAACATTTATCATGATGTAAGGAAATAAATAATAACTTTATTATTGCCTCTAGGGCATATTTCCTTCAGTCTCCCACTTGCACTAGAGTCAATAATCTAGATTACACAGTAATGATTCTAACACCCATGGAGCCTTGGTGCTGATCATGTTTTGCTCGTGGAAGAGGCTTAGTCAACGGGTCTGCAACATTCAGATCCGTATGTATCTTGCAAATCTCTATGTCTCCCACCTGGACTAAATCCCGGATGGAGTTGAAGCATCTCTTGATGTGTTTGGTCCTCTTGTGAAATCTGGATTCCTTTGCCAAGGCAATTGCACCAGTATTGTCACAGAAAGTTTTGGTAATTCATAGGTGGTTTTGGTAATTCATAACAACATATAGCTCATTGAGCTAATGCTATTTCAAGATGATTATTTCAGGAAAGCTAAATGATTGGCATGGCATGGATGCGAAAGTGGAACCCTCAAAATGCTAAGGACAAAGAATTGGCTCAAGCTCAAAAGTTCAAGACTCTTCATTTTATATTTTAGTGATCCAAGATCACATTGAGTCTTTAGGAAAAGCCAATACTATCAAGGAGGGATGAGGTGTTGCTTAATGAGCCTCTTGCTTTATGTGCTTAATGATATGCTCCAAAATCCTCAGCTACTTTCCCATATCCACAAATGACCTAAACCCTAAGCCAAACTTGGTCATACCGATTCTTTCATTCCGGCGCCACCGAGTTTCACTTGTCATTTGCCACTGCCAAACCCTAGCAATTCGGTCCTACCGATAAGGATCTCGGTCTCATCGAGATGGGCTTGCAAACTCTCTGTTTCCCTTTCGTAACTTTTCGGTCTCACCGAAAGAGCGAATCGGTCCCACCGAGAATGCAATGCAAACTCTATGTTTCCTTCTTGTAACTTTTTGGTCTCACCGAAAGAGCGAGTCGGTCCCACCGAGTTTGCCTGACCAACTCTCTGGTTAGCTTATTGCCAAACTCGGTCTCACCGAGTTTGTGCAATCGGTCTCACCGAGATTACGTTATGCCCAAACCCTAACCGAATCGGTCCTACCGAGTTGCATGTCAGTCCCACCGAAATTCCTAACGGTCACTAGGTTTGCTATTTCGGTCCGACCGAGTTTTCTGATTCGGTCCCACCAAGATTGATGAATTGTGTGTAATGGTTGGATTTTGTGTGGAGGCTATAAATACCCCTCCACCTCCTCTTCACTCGTGGAGAGAGCCATCAGAACACATACACCATTCCAACTCATATGTTCTGAGAGAGAACCACCTACTCATGTGTTGAGACCAAGATATTCCATTCAAACCATATGAATCTTGATCTCTAGCCTTCCCCAAGTTGCTTTCCACTCAAATCTTCTTTCCACCAGATCCAAATCCTATGAGAGAGAGTTGAGTGTTGGGGAGACTATCATTTGAAGCACAAGAGCAAGGAGTTCATCATCAACACACCATTTGTTACTTCTTGGAGAGTGGTGTCTCCTAGATTGGCTAGGTGTCACTTGGGAGCCTCCGACAAGATTGTGGAGTTGAACCAAGGAGTTTGTAAGGGCAAGGAGATCGCCTACTTCGTGAAGATCTACCGCTAATGAGGCAAGTCCTTCGTGGGCGATGGCCATGGTGGGATAGACAAGGTTGCTTCTTCGTGGACCCTTCGTGGGTGGAGCCCTCCGTGGACTCGCGCAACCGTTACCCTTCGTGGGTTGAAGTCTCCATCAATGTGGATGTAGGATAGCACCACCTATCCGAACCATGGGAAAAACATCCGTGTCTCCAATAGCGTTTGAATTCTCCAAACCCTTCCCTTTATATTCTTGCAAGTTGCATGCTTTACTTTCCGCTGCCAATATACTCTTTGCATGCTTGCTTGAATTGTGTAATGATTGCTTGACTTGTCCTAAGATAGCTAAAAACTGCCAAGAACTAAAATTGGGAAAAGGTTAAGTTTTTATTTGGTCAAGTAGTCTAATCACCCCCCCCCCCTCTAGACATACTTTCGATCCTACAAGTGGTATCAGAGCTTTGGTCTCCATTTGCCTTGTTCTCCATAGCTTTTGGTGGTCATAGCCTTGGTTTCACAACCTAGGAGAGTATGGCGTCTAGCGAGGGAAATTATCACCGTAGAGGTCCTTACTTTGTTGGTACTAATTTTGCTAGTTGGAAGCATAAAATGAAAATGCATATTCTTGGACATAACCCCGCTGTATGGGCTATTGTTTGTGTTGGCTTGCAAGGTGAGTTCTTTGATGGGAGGGAACCAAACCGTGAAGCTACCGCGGATGAGTTGAAGATGTTGCAATACAATGCTCAAGCTTGTGATATTCTGTTCAACGGATTGTGCCCCGAAGAATTCAACAAAATCAGCCGCCTTGAGAATGCAAAGGAAATTTGGGACACTTTGATTGATATGCACGAAGGTACTGACTCCGTCAAGGAATCCAAGTTGGATGTGCTCCAAAGTCAACTTGACAAGTTCAAGATGAAGGATGGTGAAGGTGTCGCTGAAATGTACTCTAGGCTTGCTCTCATCACAAATGAGATTGCCGGCTTAGGAAGTGAAGAGATGACCGATAGATTCATCATCAAGAAGATCCTAAGAGCCTTGGATGGGAAATATGATACCGTGTGCACGTTGATTCAAATGATGCCCAATTACAAAGATCTCAAGCCAACGGAAGTGATTGGAAGGATTGTTGCTCATGAGATGTCACTCAAGGATAAAGAGGAACTTCACAACAAATCAAGTGGTGCCTACAAAGCCTCATGTGAAGTCCCGACATCATCAAGTGAGAAACAAACTTTCAATGAAGAATTGAGCTTAATGGTGAAGAACTTCAACAAGTTCTACAAGAGTAGAGGCAAAGATAGAAGCTTCAAGTCAAGGTCATACAATGACAAAAGATCTTCTAGTCGAGAGCGAAACTGCTATAATTGTGGAAGACCCGGACACTATTCCAATGAGTGTACGGCTCCCTACAAGAGAAGAGAAGATTCTCCAAAAAGAAGAAGCAAAGAATCACCACCAAGAGAGAGAAGGAGTAGAGATGATCTTTATGAACGGAGATACTCACGGAGAAGCAAGGATTCGGAAAGGAAGGAAAAATCATCAAGGAGCTATACAAAACGAAGACATCAAGCTCATGTTGGTGAATGGGTATCCGGCTCCGACTCCGACAGCCACTCCGAGAGAAGTTATCACTCTGACTCCGAAGATACTCAAGATGAAGGTGTTGCCGGTCTAGCACTTGTGTCAACCAACTCCTACGACATATTTGACTCACCAAATGAAGGAATTGGAAGATGCTTCATGACCAAAGGTCCTAAGGTAACACACCCCAAGTATGTTGATTTTAATAGTGATGAAGATGACTTGTTAGGTGATGATGACTTGCTTGTTGACAACTCTAGTGATGAGTACTATGTTGAAACATCAGTTAATCATGCTAAAACGAATGACAATGATAAGGAGAAGATTGAGGCTCTAACTAAAGAACTAAACACTCTTAAGTTAGCTCATGAAACTATCTTCGAAGATCATCGAGAACTTTTAAGAGCACATGAGAAATTACGCTTTGAAAAGCTCAATCTTGAGCAAGAGCATGAGTTCTTAAAAGCAATCAATGATGATCTCCGTAACAAAAGTTCTTCTTACATTACCAAGCGTTTACTATTATCCACTTACATGCCTCAAGTCAAGTCTAGTAACAAGAACAAGAAAGATTCTTCCTCTAGTAGTAACAATGATCATGCTAAATCAAATATTGTTGCTTCTAGTAGTTCTCTTGATTCCACTAATGATTCTCTTAGCCAAGTTACACTTGAGCAAGAAAATAGCTTATTGAAGGGGATTATAGAGAAAGGAGTATACAAAAGCCTTGCCGGGAGTAAGCAATTCGAGGAAATTGTGCGCAAGCAAGGAATGCACCGGAAGAATCAAGGTGTTGGTCTTGAACGAAAGTTCAATGCCAATGGAGTTGAATGGGAAGAAGATCAATACCCCAAGACAAAGTTTGTTCCTCAACAAGAGAAGTATGACACCTCTTTCAAGGGGATACAAGCTCAAGATGATCTCCCACCACAAGACTACAAGCAAAAAGGCAAGGACAAGCTTCAAGAGGAGATTGATGCATTTGAAGAAGCTCCTAAGACCTTAGTCAAGCGGATTCCCAAGACCACGTCAAGTTCCACTTCATCAAGTACGACTACAACTCCAAGGATTCCCATCAAGATGGTGTGGATCCAAAAGAAAAAGAACTAGAGAGTTCTTGAGGGTGACTCCGCCAACATATTTCATTCTCATCATTTTGGCAAGAACAAGTGCAATCAACTTCCACATCATGCACTAGTTCAAGGAGTCACAAACCCTCTTGTTGGTAAGACAAGGGACAAGGTAACCTAAAGTTTTCATGGACATCATCTTGTGTATGCATCACTCTATGTCTATGGATATCCTTGTTTGTTCCTTGTGGGACTAACCCATGTAGGTATTGAAAGTGCAATTCACTCAAATGGATAGCTCCAAGTGATCTACATCAACATTGAGCATCCACATCTTCAACATCTACATGAAGTCATCATCGACAAAACCCAAGGTTAGTTCATCCCTCTTAGGGGGGATATCACATCTAGGGGGAGCTTTACTCTAAGACTTGAGCTAAAGCAACTCTAAAGATGTGAATACAACAATGCTTTATGTAAAAGTGGTAACCCCACTTGAGCTTAAACGATGAGTATGACCTACGATCAAGTGTTCTCACTTGACTCCTAAGTCAATATACTCATATATAGATGACCTAGTCATCGCAAATTGCTTGATAGATGCTAGAATTGTTTGTGCATGCTTTGCCACATATTTCATTTGCCATCTTATTGTGTGAGCATGTTGGTTGCATATTTTACTCATTCGAGGACATCCACTTGTTGTTTTGATTGTTTGGCTTTATCTTCTTTTGCCAAGTGGATGGACAAGAATGCCTAAGAACCTCCTCTAGCTATCTATGCTTTTCTCGTCTCAAACTCTATTCATGCTGCATCACAAAATTTGATCAAGTCAGATTCGAACCACTCTGTGTGAGGAGCGCTCGGAGTCCCCGATTCGTCATAGACTTAAACTTCCAAAACCTCTTTGTGATTCTCTGTCTGACCGATACCATACTTTCGGTCCTACCGAGATCATTAAGTTGATCTAGGTTTTCAATCTCGGTGCAACCGATTTGAACCACTCGGTCACACCGAGTTGCAATAACTATATACAGTTTTGCATCTCAGTGCCACCGAGTTGTTCCACTCGGTCACACCGACAGGGTCGGGCTATATATAGTGACAGGCAGAATTTTGGAAATTTCTCCAAAACCTCTTCGCCCGCGCATAGCTCGCTCTGCCTCCTGGGTCTCCGGATCGTCCTCCTCGCCGCCAGCAGCCTCAAGTCGCTGGTCTCCGTCGCCGTCAACGGGATTTCTGCCCCGCCGTTGCCGCCGTAGCGAGTCTCCGCCGAACTAGGGTATGGACTCGATATTTGTGCTATTCTCCAATTCGATTCCTAGCACATTGTGATCATCATGATTCTTGCCACGTTTGATAAACTCCTATCCAGTCAATGAACTCGTAGATTAGGTTTAATTCGAAAATTTTAGGGTTAGGTTTCCGCCGAAACCATCTCGGACCCATCGAGTTGAAAAACTCGGTCCCACCGATTTGGCTTATGCCATTGCACAAGTAAAACTCGGTCTGACCGAGAATTACTTATCGATGTGACCGATTTTGGAACTCTGTGAAACCCTAGCAGTCTCGGTGCCACCGAACTGTGACTCGGTCTGGCCGAGTTCACTAGTTCTGGTGCCAAAACTGCTTCGGTGTCACCGAGTTTGAAAATCGGTAGATCCGAGATGATTTCAGTGGGAAACTAAAACTAAGTTTTTGAATTGATCTTTTGCAAAAAATCTCTGCATTTTGTGATGCTCATCCACTCTATCTCATCTATAATCTATTCATAGGGTCAGCAGTCAGTTTGCATCATGTCAGACCAGAGTGACAGCCAAAACTTGTCAGAGCAGCAAGTGCAGTTGAGTGAGGGCACTAGCCCCTCAACTTCCTCAGATGATGGCAACAGGAGCACACCCAGCAACCTGCCTAAAGCTGCCACTAGACAAAGGAAGAAGAGAACTTCTGATTCTGAAGATGAGGATTATGTGGCAGAGGAGGAAGCCACCTCCAAGAGAGTTGAGCCAGCTCAAGGCACAAAGCCAGGGCTGAAAATCAAAAGGCCAGCAGGCAGGCAGCCCATGTCAAAGGCTAGAGCTTCAACTGTGAAGCCTGCTCCCATTAAGCCCGTTGCTGCTGAGGGCAAAAAGAGGAAAGAAAGAGTGAAGAAGACTGTAGCCAGAGTGCTTGGGAAGGCCTCCATCATGGTAGATGAGGAGGAAGAAGAAGAGGTTGCTGCACCAGCACCCAAGGCAGCCAAACTTATGGGAGATGCCATAAAATCAAGGGGAGCTGCTTCCAAGGCCAGGTCAGCTCCAAAGCCAAAACCAAAGAAAAACACAAGAAGCATCCCAGCCACTGAGAAGAACAAGGCCCCAGTGCCTGAAGTTGCAGAGGAAGAAGAGGAAGAAAATGTCCTTAGGAAGCTCAAGCCCAAGATCCCAGACCACAACGATGCTCATCCTGTGGCTAAGGATATGAAGCTCGGGAGAGATTCAGGGCTGAGGAAGTGGAGAGAAGCAGATCCGTATGCTTCTAGGAGAAGGACTGCAGTGGACTAAAGGTTTCATACCAAGGAGCAGTAGGATTTCTATGAGACAGTTTTGCTTGACAAGAAGCCAATTGTATGTGACATGAGATGGGTCGACTGGACCTACATAAAGGAAAATGAGGAACACTACCCTAGAGTATATGACAGTTTTAGTGCGTGTGGAGTGGCAGACTTTGTTGGGCAGAAGCTCACAAAGTGGAACGAGGAGCTTATCATGCAATTCTACTCCACAGCACACTTCTACCCGGATGGCAGGATCACTTGGATGTCAGAGGGTACAAGGTACCAATCAACTGTTGAGGAATGGGCGAAGTTGATCAATGCCCCAGAGGAGCAAGCAGATGACTTGGACATTTATGCCAAGAAGAAGATGGACCACAACACCATGTCCAACATGTACAAGGAGATTCCGAATGAAGCACTTGACACGTTCAAGTTTGGCTCAGTGCACCATCTTCTGTCAGGACTACCCACTATCAACTGGATACTGAGGCACACCCTATTGCCCAAATCTGGAGATCACAAGATGGTCAAAGGTCACGTGATCAATTTTCTCCATGTCTTTAACGTGCCTCAAAAATTCAAAGTCATGAGTCTCATAGTGGAAACAATCAAGAGGACAGCAGCAGACCAGAAGAGGAGCTGTGGATATGCCCCACAGATTCAGGAGCTCATCAACTCCAAGATGGGCACGGGCATATACCTCTTGGATAAGGAACATCTGCCCATCCGTCCAGATTTTGAAGATAACCAAGTGGTCATGACTGAGAATGAGCCATCATCTACCCATGCACAAGCTCAGAAGGAGAAGGCGAAGAAGGAGAAAGCTGCCAGGATGCCTACTCAAGCGGAGGCATCTGATTACTTCCTGAAAACCAAATAAGAGCAGCTTGGTTACCTGATTGCGTCCACCCTGCGGATTGAGCAAGGACTTGCCACCCTGACTCGGAACCAGGCAAGCTTAGAGAGGATCATGGAACAGAGGTTCTATGACTTGGACATCAAGGTGACAGAGATACAGACTGCCGTGGAGCAGCTCCAGGATGACATGAATGAGAGGAGAGGCAGGACCACGACTGATGCTTTTGCCAGGGTGCCACGAGGTCCGAGGTCATCTGCACTGCCAGTTGCAGACACCAGAGCTACAACGTCTGCGCCAGCCACAGCCTCAGTTCCACCAGCTCCAGCATCCACTTCAGCCTCAACTCCGACCACGTCTACCGAAGGCTTCGTCCTTGGAGTGCTCCGGACTCCACCATCACCTGAAGATCAAGCCTGAGCGTCGACTTAGCACTATGCATTTTCTAGGAACTTTTTGGTAACTTGTTGCCAAAGGGGGAGAAAATGTATAGATCATAGGCTTCGAGAGAGAGTGTTGCTTTTATTCTCTCTTGTTTTATTTGGTGGTTTTTCGAACTTTATTTGCTTGTGTGTGAGATACTACGTCCTTATGTTTGTGAGACATCGATGATCATGTGTTTGATCATAAGCTACACTTAATGTTTGCTTAATGCTTGCTTAAATATTATCATTCTATCTATCTTTTGTGATCATTCACTATTCTTGGTGATGAGTGCATGTATTTCAATCTTATCATTTTTTAGCGCTCCACCAAGATGTATGTGACATGGAAGAGTAACCCATGATTCTAACTCCTTGTGCATTTGCAGTCCAAAGCAAATTTTAAATATGCACAAATTTAGGGGGAGCTCTTATTTGTCACATACTTCTCAAAGCGATGATATATTTCATGCTTATTATCATTTGTCAAAGCTTTGATCTATATGCTGTCATCAATTACCAAAAGGGGGGAGATTGAAAGTGCAACTATCCCTAGGTGGTTTTGGTAATTCATAACAACATATAGCTCATTGAGCTAATGCTATTTCAAGATGATTATTTCAGGAAAGCTCAGTGATTGGCATGGCATGGATGTGAAAGTGGAACCCTCAAAATGCTAAGGACAAAGAATTGGCTCAAGCTCAAAAGTTCAAGACTCTTCATTTTATATTTTAGTGATCCAAGATCACATTGAGTCTTTAGGAAAAGCCAATACTATCAAGGAGGGATGAGGTGTTGCTTAATGAGCCTCTTGCTTTATGTGCTTAATGATATGCTCCAAAATCCTCAGCTACTTTCCCATATCCACAAATGACCTAAACCCTAAGCCAAACTCGGTCATATCGATTCTTTCATTCCGGCGCCACCGAGTTTCACTTGTCATTTGCCACTGCCACCCTAGCAATTCGGTCCTACCGATAAGGATCTCGGTCTCACCGAGATGCGCTTGCAAACTCTCTGTTTCCCTTTCGTAACTTTTCGGTCTCACCGAAAGAGCGAATCGGTCCCACCGAGAATGCAATGCAAACTCTATGTTTCCTTCTTGTAACTTTTCAGTCTCACCGAAAGAGCGAGTCGGTCCCACCGAGTTTGCCAGACCAACTCTCTGGTTAGCTTATTGCCAAACTCGGTCTCACCGAGTTTGTGCAATCGGTCTCACCGAGATTACGTTATGCCCAAACCCTAACCGAATCGGTCCTACCGAGTTGCATGTCAGTCCCACTGAAATTCCTAACGGTCACTAGGTTTGCTATTTCGGTCCGACCGAGTTTTCTGATTCGGTCCCACCGAGATTGATGAATTGTGTGTAACGGTTGGATTTTGTGTGGAGGCTATAAATACCCCTCTACCTCCTCTTCACTCGTGGAGAGAGCCATCAGAACACATACACCATTCCAACTCATATGTTCTGAGAGAGAACCACCTACTCATGTGTTGAGACCAAGATATTCCATTCAAACCATATGAATCTTGATCTCTAGCCTTCCCCAAGTTGCTTTCCACTCAAATCTTCTTTCCACCAGATCCAAATCCTATGAGAGAGAGTTGAGTGTTGGGGAGACTATCATTGGAAGCACAAGAGCAAGGAGTTCATCATCAACACACCATTTTTTACTTCTTGGAGAGTGGTGTCTCCTAGATTGGCTAGGTGTCACTTGGGAGCCTCCGACAAGATTGTGGAGTTGAACCAAGGAGTTTGTAAGGGCAAGGAGATCGCCTACTTCGTGAAGATCTACCGCTAGTGAGGCAAGTCCTTCGTGGGCGATGGCCATGGTGGGATAGACAAGGTTGCTTCTTCGTGGACCCTTCGTGGGTGGAGCCCTCCGTGGACTCGCGCAACGGTTACCCTTCGTGGGTTGAAGTCTCCATCAACGTGGATGTAGGATAGCACCACCTATCCGAACCACGGGAAAAACATCCGTGTCTCCAATAGCGTTTGAATTCTCCAAACCCTTCCCTTTATATTCTTGCAAGTTGCATGCTTTACTTTCTGCTGCCAATATACTCTTTGCATGCTTGCTTGAATTGTGTAATGATTGCTTGACTTGTCCTAAGATAGCTAAAAACTGCCAAGAACTAAAATTGGGAAAAGGTTAAGTTTTTATTTGGTCAAGTAGTCTAATCACCCCCCCCCCCCTCTAGACATACTTTCGATCCTACAAACTTGATTCAAGCGATTGTAGTACCCAGACAATCTGAGCACATGCTCACTAGTTGAGCGATTCTCCTCCATCTTTTAGCTATAGAACTTGTTGGAGACTTCATATCTATCAACTCGGGTATTTGCTTGAAATATTAACTTCAACTCCTGGAACATATCATATGGTCCCTGATGTTCAAAACGTCTTTGAAGTCCCGATTCTAAGCCATTAAGCATGGTGCACTAAACTATCAAGTAGTCATCATATTGAGCTAGCCAAACGTTCATAACGTCTGTATCTGCTCCTGCAATAGGTCTGTCACCTAGCGGTGCATCAAGGACATAATTCTTCTGTGCAGCAATGAGGATAAACCTCAGATCACGGATCCAATCCGCATCATTGCTACTAACATCTTTCAACACAATTTTCTCTAGGAACATATCAAAATAAACACAGGGAAGCAACAACGCGAGCTATTGATCTACAACATGATTTGCAAAATACTATCAGGACTAAGTTCATGATAAATTTAAGTTCAATTAATCATATTACTTAAGAACTCCCACTTAGATAGACATCCCTCTAATCTTCTAAGTGATCACATGATCCAAATCAACTAAACCATGTCCGATCATCACGTGAGATGGAGTAGTTTCATTGGTGAACATCATTATGTTGATCATATCTACTATATGATTCACGCTCGACCTTTCGGTCTCCGTGTTCCGAGGCCATATCTGTATATGCTTGGCTCGTCAAGTATAACCTGAGTATTCCGCGTGTGCAACTGTTTTGCACCCGTTGTATTTGAACGTAGAGCCTATCACACCCGATCATCACGCGGTGTCTCAGCACGAAGAACTTTCGCAACGGTGCATACTCAGGGAGAACACTTCTTGATAATTAGTGAGAGATCATCGTATAATGCTACCGTCAATCAAAGCAAGATAAGATGCATAAAAGATAAACATCATATGCAATCAAAATATGTGACATGATATGGCCATCATCATCTTGCTTCTTTGATCTCCATCTCCAAAGTACTGTCATGATCTATATCATCACCGGCATGACACCATGATCTCCATCATCTTGATCTATATCAATGTGTCGTCACGTGGTCGTCTCGCCAACAATTGCTCTTGCAACTATTGCTATCGCATAGCGATAAAGTAAAGCAATTATTGGACGCTTGCATCTTATGCAATAGAGAGACAACCATAAGGATTTTGCCAGTTGCTGATAACTTCAACAAAACATGATCATCTCATACAACAACTTATATCTCATCACGTCTTGACCATATCACATCACAACATGCCCTGCAAAAACAAGTTAGACATCCTCTACTTTGTTTGTTGCAAGTTTTACGTGGCTGCTATGGGCTTAGCAAGAACCGTTCTTACCTACGCATCAAAAACCACAACGATAGTTTGTCAAGTTGGTGTTGTTTTAACCTTCGCAAGGACCGGGCGTAGCCACACTCGGTTCAACTAAAGTTGGAGAAACTGACACCTGCCAGCCACCTGTGTGCAAAGCACGTCGGTAGAACCAGTCTCGCATAAGCGTACGCGTAATGTCGGTCTGGGCCGCTTCATCCAACAATACCGCTAAACCAAAGTGTGACATGCTGGTAAGCAGTATGACTTATATCCCCCACAACTCACTTGTGTTCTACTCGTGCATATAACATCAAACCATAAAACCTAGGCTCGGATGCCACTATTGGGTTTCGTAGTAATTTCAAAAAAAATTGCTACGCACACGCAAGATCATGGTGATGCATTGCAACGAGAGGGGAGAGTGTTGTCTACGTACCCTCGTAGACCGAAGCGGAAGCGTTGACGCAACATAGAGGAAGTAGTCGTACGTCTTCCCGGTCCAACCGATCCAAGCACCGTTACTCCGGCACATCCGAGTTCTTGGCACATGTTCAGCTCGATGACGCTCCCCGGGCTCCGATCCAGCAAAGCTTCGGGGATGAGTTCCGTCAGCACAACGGCGTGGTGACGATGATGATGTACTACCGATGCAGGGCTTCGCCTAAGCACTACAACGATATGACCGAGGTGGAATATGGTGGAAGGGGGCACCGCACACGGCTAAGGAACGATCACGTTGATCAATTGTGTGTCCTAGGGTGCCCCCTTGCCTCCGTATATAAAGGATCCAAGGGGGAGGGGTTCGGCCGGCCCTATGAGGCGCAGGAGGAGTCCTACTCCTACCGGGAGTAGGACTCCCCCCCTTTTCCTAGTCCAAATAGGATTGGTGGAGAAGAGAGGGAAAGAGGGAGGCGCCGCCCCTCCCTCCTTGTCCAATTCGGACTAGGGGGAGAGGGGGCGCGCGGCCTGCCCTCGCAGCCCCTTTCTCTTCTCCACTTTAGGCCCATAAGGCCCATTAACCCCCCGGGGGGTTCCGGTAACCTCCCGGTGCTCCGGTTTTATCCGATACTTCTCCGGAACCCTTCCGGTGTCCGAATATAGTCATCCAATATATCAATATTTATGTCTCGACCATGTCGAGACTCCTCGTCATGTCCGTGATCACATCCGGGACTCCGAACTAACTTCGGTACATCAAAATGCATAAACTCATAATAACTGTCATCGTAACGTTAAGCGTGCGGACCCTACGGTTCGAGAACAATGTAGACATGACTGAGACAAATCTCCGGTCAATAACCAATAGCGGGACCTGGATGCCCATATTGGCTCCTACATATTCTACGAAGATCTTTAACGGTCAGACCGCATAACAACATACGTTGTTCCCTTTGTCATCGGTATGTTACATGCCCGAGATTCGATCGTCGGTATCCAATACCTAGTTCAATCTCGTTACCGGCAAGTCTCTTTACTCGTTCCGTAATGCATCATCTCGCAACTAACTCATTAGTTGCAATGCTTGCAAGGCTTATGTGATGTGCATTACCGAGAGGGCCCAGAGATACCTCTCCGACAATCGGAGTGACAAATCCTAATCTCGAAATACGCCAACCCAACATCTACCTTTGGAGACACCTGTAGAGCACCTTTATAATCACCCATTTACGTTGTGACGTTTAGTAGCACACAAAGTGTTCCTCCGGCAAACGGGAGTTGCATAATCTCATAGTCATAGGAACATGTATAAGTCATGAAGAAAGCAATAGCAACATACTAAACGATCCGGTGCTAAGCTAATGAAATGGGTCATGTCAATCAGATCATTCACCTAATGATGTGATCTCATTAATCAAATAACAACTCTTTGTTTATGGTTAGGAAACATAACCATCTTTGATTAACGAGCTAGTCAAGTAGAGGCATACTAGTGACACTCTGTTTGTCTATGTATTCACACATGTATTATGTTTCCGGTTAATACAATTCTAGCATGAATAATAAACATTTATCATGATATAAGGAAATAAATAATAACTTTATTATTGCCTCTAGGGCATATTTCCTTCATACTGTTCATCCTGCCCTCCACCGTCTACTATTCATCCTGCCCTCCACGGGGTGGTCCTGTTCATCCAGTCCTCCACGGGGTCCTGTTCATCCAGCCCCAACCGGCTCGATCGATCAGGGTCATGTTCATCTAGAGGCAACACCATAGGGTCATGTTCATCCACCCCCACCGGGAACTGTTCATCCAACCCCCCCCCCCCCCCCCCGCGCGCGCAACGCTCACTGTTCATCTAGAGGCAGCATCGATCGGCTTCAGTTAGCAGCAGTAGCAAAGGAATCGCTCGATCGGGTTCAGTTAACAGCCATCGATTGATCGCTCGGGTTCAGTAACGCGTAGCCTGCAGTGCAATCACTCGGGTTCAGTTAGAGCCCAACACCTCGCTCGGGTTCAGTTAGAGCCAACGCCTCGCACACACGCGCGTATGTGTACAAGAGAAGCGCGCATCGCTTGGCCCCCGACCTCCCACCGTAACCGGGAACTCCCCGAAATTTTCTTCGCCCTCACTTCTACCATGGTTTTTTCCGTCATGGACGGCCTAAAGAATGTCATGCAGCTGCGTCTCCGGCCTGCCCAGGACGAAAAGCCCATTTTCTGTCATGATTTTTTGTCATAGAAGTAGGAGCCCACCACATCTATGATGATACCAGGTTTTGTCACAATTATCGTCATAGAAGTGTCATATGTATGACAAAAAAAAAATTGTTCGGCCCAAAATGTCACGGATGTGTCTTTTTTTGTAGTGTTGCTTAAGGCGTTACTCTGTTTTTAACTTAATACTCTAGATGCATGCTGGATAGCGGTCGATGAGTGGAGTAATAGTAGTAGATGCAGAATCGTTTCGGTCTACTTGTCTCGGACGTGATGCCTATATACATGATCATACCTAGGTATTCTCATAACTATGCTCAATTCTGTCAATTTCTCAACAGTAATTTGTTCACCCACCGTAGAATACTTATGCTCTTGAGAGAAGCCACTAGTGAAACCTATGGCCCTCGGGTCTCTTTCTCATCATATCAATCTCCATTACTTTATTATTGCTTTGCTTTTACTTTATTTACTTTGCATCTCTATACCAAAAATACCAAAAAATATTATTTATCATCTCTATCATATCTCACTTTCGTAAGTGACCGTGAAGGGATTGACAACCCCTAAGCGTGTCGGTTGCGTTGAGCTATTGTTTTTGGGTAGGTATGAGGGACTCGAGCGTAGCCTCCTACTGGATTGATTCATTGGTTCTCAAAAACTGAGGGAAATACTTACGCTACTATGTTTCATCATCCCTTCCTGTTCGGGGAAATCCAACGCAGTGGTCAAGAGGTAGCAAGAAGAATTTCTGGCGCCGTTGCTGGGGAGTCTGCACAAAAGTCAACATACCAAGTACCCATCACAATCCCTATCTCCCGCATTACATTATTTGCCATTTGCCTCTCATTTTCCTCTCCCCCCCAATTCACCCTTGCCGTTTTATTCGCCCTCTCTCTCTCTGTCTATCCTCCCTCTCTTTCTCTGTTTGCCTTTTTGCCCGTTTGCTTTTTGTTTGCTCGTGTGTTAGTTTGCTTGTTTGTCGCGATGGCTCAAGATAATACTAAATTGTGTGACTTCACCAATAACAATAATAATGATTTCCTTAGCACTCCGATTGCTCCTCTTACCGATGTCGAATCTTGTGAAATTAATACTGCTTTGTTGAATCTTGTCATGAAAGATCCGTTCTCCGACCTTCCTAGTGAAGATGCCGCTACCCATCTTAATAGCTTCATTGATTTGTGTGACATGCAAAAGAAGAAAGATGTCGATAATGATATTGTTAAATTGAAGCTATTTTCTTTTTCGCTTAGAGATCGTGCTAAAGCTTGGTTTTCGTCTTTTCCTAAAAATAGTATTGATTCATGGAACAAGTGCAAAGATGCTTTTATCTCTAAATATTTTCCTCCCGCTAAGATCATCTCTCTTAGAAATGATATTATGAATTTTAAACAACTTGGTCATGAACATGTTTCACAAGCTTGGAAGAGAATGAAATTAATGATATGTAATTGTCCTACTCATGGTTTAAATTTGTGGATGATTGTTCAGAATTTTTATGCCGGATTGAATTTTGCTTCTAGAAATCTTTTAGATTCGGCCGCGGGAGGCACTTTTATGGAAATCACTTTATGAGAAGCTACTAAACTCCTAGATAACATTATGGTTAATTATTCTCAATGGCATACTGAAAGATCTACTAAAAAGGTGCATGTGATAGAAGAAATTATTGTTTTGAGTGGAAAGATGGATGAACTTCTGAAATTATTTGCTAATAAGAGTGTTTCTTCTGATCCTAATGATGTGCCCTTTTCTACTTTGATTGAGAATAATAATGAATCTATGGATGTGAATTTTGTTGGTAGGAACAATTTTGGTAACAACGCGTATAGAGGAAATTTCAATCCTAGGCCTTATCCTAGTAATCCCTCTAATAATTATGGTAATTCCTACAACAATTCTTATGGAAATTATAATGAGATGCCCTCTGATTTTGAATCTAATATTAAAGAATTTATTTCTTTGCAAAAGAATTTTAATGCTATGATTGAAGAAAAATTGCTTAAGATTGATGATTTGGCTAGGAACGTTGATAGAATTGCTCTTGATGTTGATTCTTTAAAACTTAGATATATTCCACCTAAGCATGATATCAATGAGTCTCTCAAAGCCATGAGAATTTCCATTGACGAGTGCAAAGAAAGAACCGCTAGGATGCATGCTAAGAAAGATGCCTTTATAAAAGCGTGTTCTTCTAGTTCCTATGAAAATAATGATGAAGATCTAAAAGTTATTGATGTGTCCCCTATTAAATCTTTGTTTTGCAATATGAATCTTGATAATGATGGGACTGAATATGATCCACCTTTACCTAGAAGGCGTTCTAAGAATTCGGAATTTGTTGATCTTGATGCTAAATTTGATGAAAGTGGGATCAAAGAAATTAAAACCCTAGATGTTGCTAAACCCACTATTATGGATTTCAAGGAATTTAACTATGAAAATTGCTCTTTGATTGATTGTATTTCCTTATTGCAATCCGTGCTAAAATCTCCTCACGCTTATAGTCAAAATAAAGCGTTTACTAAACATATCGTTGATGCCTTGATGCAATCTTATGAAGAAAAACTTGAATTGGAAGTTTCTATACCTAGAAAACTTTATGATGAGTGGGAACCAACTATTAAGATTAAAATTAAAAATTATGAGTTTTATGCTTTGTGTGATTTGGGTGCTAGTGTCTCTACTATTCCCAAAACTTTGTGTGATTTACTAGATTTCCGTGATTTTGATGATTGCTCTCTAAACTTGCATCTTGCGGATTCCACTATTAAGAAACTTATGGGAAGAATTAATGATTTCCTTATTGTTGAAAATAGGAATTATGTGCCCGTAGATTTTATCATTCTTGATATAGATTGCAATCCTTCTTGCCCTATTATTCTTGGTAGACCTTTCCTTAGAACAGTTGGTGCAATTATTGATATGAAGGAAGGGAATATTAGATTTCAATTTCCATTCAAAAAGGGCATGGAACACTTTCCTAGAAATAAAATTACCATATGAATCTATCATGATAGCCACTTATGGATTTCCTACCAAAGATGGCAATACCTAGATCTATTCTTGCTTGTTATGCCTAGCTAGGGGCGTTAAACGATAGCGCTTGTTGGGAGGCAACCCAATTTTATTTCTATTCCTTGCTTTTTGCTCCTGTTTAGTAATAAATAAATTATTTAGCCTCTGTTCTGTTTGTGTTTTTGTGTGTCTAATTAGTGTTTGTGCCAAGTAGAACCGTTGGGAAGACTTGGGAAAGTCTTGATTGAACTTGCTGTAAAAAACAGAAACTTTAGCGCTCACGAGAACTTCTGTCATTTTTATTTGTAAAGTTCTATTTAGTTAATTATTTTTGCAGATGATTAATAGATAAATTCCTCACGTCCAGAAATTTATTTTAGAATTTTTGGGGTTCCAGATCTTGCGCTAGCTACAGATTACTACAGACTGTTCTGTTTTGACAGGTTCTGTTTTTCGTGTGTTGTTTGCTTATTTTGATGAATCTGTGGCTAATAAAATAGTTTATAATCCATAGAGAAGTTGGGATACGGTAGGTATAACACCAATATAAATAAAGAATAAGTTCATTGCAGTACCTTGAAGTGGTCTTTTGTTTTCTTTCGCTAACGGAGCTCACGAGATTTTCTACTTTAAGTTTTGTGTTGTGAAGTTTTCAAGTTTTGGGTAAAGATTTGATGGATTATGGAACAAGAAGTGGCAAGAACCTAAGCTTGGGGATTCCCATGTCACCCCCAAGATAATCTAAGGACACCTAAAAGCCAAAGCTTGGGGATGCCCCGGAAGGCATCCCGTCTTTCGTCTACTTCTATCGGTAACTTTACTTGGAGCTATATTTTTATTCACCACATGATATGTGTTTTGCTTGGAGCGTCTTTTATTATTTGAGTCTTTGCTTGTTAGTCTAACACAATCATCCTTGATTTAAACACCTTTTTAGAGAGCCATACATGACTTGGAATTTGATAGAATACTCTATGTGCTTCACTTATATCTTTTTAGCTTTATAGTTTTGCTCTTGTGCTTCACTTATATCTTTTAGAGCACGGTGGTGGATTTGTTTTATAGAAACTATTGATCTACCATGCTTCACTTAGATTATTTTGAGAGTCTTAATAGCATGGTAATTTGCTTAAAATCCTAATATGCTTGGTATGCAAGATTAATAATAAAACTTTCTTATGAGTGTGTTGAATACTAAGAAAAGTTTGATGCTTGATGATTTTTTTGAGATATGGAGGTAATAATATCAAAGTCATGCTAGTTGAGTAGTTGTGAAATTGAGAAATACTTGTGTTGAGGTTTGCAAGTCCCGTAGCATGCATGTATGGTAAACGTTATGCAACAAATTTGAAACATGAGGTGTTATTTGATTGTCTTCCTTATGAGTGGCGGTCGGGGACGAGCGATGGTCTTTTCCTACCAATCTATCCCCCTAGGAGCATGCGCGTAGTGCCGAGGTTTTTGATGACTTATAGATTTTTGCAATAAGTATGTGAGTTCTTTATGACTAATGTTGAGTCCATGGATTATACGCACTCTCACCCTTCCATCCTTGCTAGCCTCTTCGGTACCGTGCATTGCCCTTTCTCACATTGAGAGTTGGCGCAAGCTTCGCCGGTGCATCCAAACCCCGTGATATGATACGCTCTTTCACACATAAACCTCCTTATATCTTCCTCAAAACAGCCACCATACCTACCTATTATGGCATTTCCATAGCCATTCCGAGATATATTGCCATGCAACTTTCCATCATTCCGTTCATCATGACACATTCATCATTGTCATATTGCTTAGCATGATCATGTAGTTGACATAGTATTTGTGGCAAAGCCACTGTTCATAATTCTTTCATACATGTCACTCTTGGTTCATTGCATATCCCGGTACACAGCCAGAGGCATTCACATAGAGTCATGTTTGTTCTAGTATCGAGTTGTAATCATTGAGTTGTAAATAAATAGAAGTGTGATGATCATCATTATTAGAGCATTGTCCCAAGTGAGGAATAAAAAAGAGAAAGGCCATAAAAAGAGAAGGCCCAAAAAAAGAGAAAGGCCATAAAAAAATAGAAGGCCCAAAAAATGAGAGAAAAAGAGAGAAGGGACAATGTTACTATCCTTTTACCACACTTGTGCTTCAAAGTAGCACCATGATCTTCATAGAAGAGAGTCTCTCATGTTATCACTTTCATATACTAGTGGGAATTTTTCATTATAGAACTTGGCTTGTATATTCCAACAATGGGCCTCCTCAAGTGCCCTAGGTCTTTGTGAGCAAGTAAGTTGGATGCACACCCACTAGTTTCTTTTGTTGAGCTTTCATACATTTATAGCTCTAGTGCATCCGTTGCATGGCAATCCCTACTCCTTGCATTAACATCAATCAGTGGGCATCTCCATAGCCCATTGATTAGCCTCGTTGATGTGAAACTTTCTCCTTTTTTGTCTTCTCCACATAACCCCCTCATTATATTCTATTCCACCCATAGTGCTATGTCCATGGCTCGCGCTCATATATTGCGTGAAAGTTTATAGGTTTGAGATTACTAAAGTATGAAACAATTGCTTGGCTTGTCATCAGGGTTGTGCATGATGATAGCATTCTTGTGTGACGAAAATGAAACATGACTAAACTATATGATTTTGTAGGGATGAACTTTCTTTGGCCATGTTATTTTGAGAAGACATAATTGCTTAGTTAGTATGCTTGAAGTATTATCATTTTTGTGTCAATATGAACTTTTGTCTTGAATCTTTCGGATCTGAATATTCATACCACAATTAAGAAGAATTACATTAAAATTATGTCAAGTAGCACTCCGCATCAAAAATTCTGTTTTTATCATTTACCTACTCGAGGACGAGCAGGAATTAAGCTTGGGAATGCTTGATACGTCTCCAATGTATCTATATTTTTTGATTGCTCCATGCTATATTATCTACTGTTTTAGACATTATTGGGCTTTATTTTCCACTTTTATATTCTTTTTGGGACTAACCTATTAACCGGAGGCCCAGCCCAGAATTGCTGTTTTTTGCCTGTTTTAGGGTTTTGAAGAAAAGGAATATCAAACGGAGTCCAAACAGAATGAAACCTTCGAAAACGTGATTTTCTCATCAGATAAGATCCAGGAGACTTGGACCCTCCGTCAAGAAAGCCACGAGGTGATCACGAGGGTAGCCCCCCCCCCCCCCCCTCCTAGGGCGCGCCCCCCTGTCTCGTGGGACCCTCGAAGCTCCACCGACGTACTTCTTCCTCCTATATATATCCACGTACCCCCAAACGATCGGGGACGGAGCCAAAAACCTAATTCCATCGCAACAACTTTCTGTATCCACGAGATCCCATCTTGGGGCCTGTTCCAGAGCTCCGCCGGAGGGGGCATCGATCACGGAGGGCTTCTACATCATCATCCAAGCCCCTCCGATGAAGTGTGAGTAGTTTATTTCAGACCTACGGGTCCATAGTTAGTAGCTAGATGGCTTCTTCTCTCTTTTTGGATCTCAATACAAAGTTCTCCCCCTCTCTCGTGGAGATCTATTCGATGTAATCTTCTTTTTACGGTGTGTTTGTTGAGACCGATGAATTGTGGGTTTATGATCAAGTCTATATATGAATAATATTTGAATCTTCTCTGAATTCTTTTATGTATGATTGGTTATCTTTGCAAGTCTCTTCGAATTATCAGTTTGGTTTGGCCTACTAGATTGGTTGTTCTTGCCATGGGAGAAGTGCTTAGCTTTGGGTTCGATCTTGTGGTGTCCTTTCCCAGTGACAGAAGGGGCAGCAAGGCACGTATTGTATCGTTTCCATCGAGGATAACAAGATGGGGTTTTTATCATATTGCATGAAATTATCCCTCTACATCATGTCATCTTGCTTAAGGCGTTACTCTATTTTTAACTTAATACTCTAGATGCATGCTGGATAGCGGTCGATGAGTGGAGTAATAGTAGTAGATGCAGAATCGTTTCGGTCTACTTGTCTCGGACGTGATGCCTATATACATGATCATACCTAGATATTCTCATAACTATGCTCAATTCTGTCAATTGCTCAACAATAATTTGTTCACCCACCGTAGAATACTTATGCTCTTGAGAGAAGCCACTAGTGAAACCTATGCCCCCGGGTCTCTTTCTCATCATATCAATCTCCATTACTTTATTATTGCTTTGCTTTTACTTTATTTACTTTGCATCTCTATACCAAAAATACCAAAAATATTATTTATTATCTCTATCATATCTCACTTTCGTAAGTGACCGTGAAGGGATTGACAACCCCTAAGCGCGTTGGTTGCGTTGAGCTATTGTTTTGTGTAGGTACAAGGGACTCGAGCGTAGCCTCCTACTGGATTGATACCTTGGTTCTCAAAAACTGAGGGAAATACTTACGCTACTTTGCTGCATCATCCCTTCCTCTTCGGGGAAATCCAACGCAGTGCTCAAGAGGTAGCACTACACCTCGCGCATCAAGCAAATCATGCACAAGGAGATATCGTATGTGGAGGAGTGATCACCATATGTGGCCAACTCCCTTGGTATCAACTACAATCACCTTCGTCCCATTGTCGGTAACACCCTTGTTAATATTTGTGTTCTTACTAGCGCTGGAATGGTAGTAGTTCGTAATGGCCATCGTTGCATTAGAATTCCTGGAGTGGCACACTTGTTGCCTACTCCTATGCCTAACCATTTCTCCATCGAGCATGAACAATTGCATTATGTTGCACAGGAAGGAGATGCAGCTTTTGACCAGGAAGACCCAGAACCAGAACAAGTAGATGAAGAAGAACTCACCATCGACGAAGAGGAGGAGCAGCCCCAAGAGCAGCCACAACAAGGACACTACACCACCTATGCAGACCTCGACAGCCTCTAGGACTCCATTGATGATACGAGCAACCTCGTCGTATCACTTCGAGGCACATCTGCCTACATGAACATGAACTTCTCCAATTGGAGCCAGGAGTGGGCTCCCGACCAACCGCCGCAATGATCCCGCCGGTTTGGGCTTGCAAAACCCTAAGCTTGGGGGAGGTTATCACCACTTCTACATCAAGATGTGGCGGTCTTTGAATAAATTGTAATGAGGTTGTACTTAAGGTTGAGGAGCTTCAAAACACTCGTGTTGGTTTGTTCCAACACTTTGCTTTTGTTATTGTTTTTCTTGCCTTTGCATTTTTCAGGTGCAAGTTAGTTTTCAAAAACCCAAAAAAAAATAGAATAAGCTTCTCTTTGCTCTTGTTCTTTATCTTACTCTTTGGAATTTGTTTGCATTTTGTTTTCAGAGGAGTTGATTTATGCCAGGCAACGAGGAATGCAAGAGTAAGGAAGAGGAGTTTGTAATTTCACAACCGCGAAGGTATGTCCTACACCCCACCCCCCACCCCCCTGTCTTTGCACTTGAAATGCTTAAAGTAGAGTAGGAGTAGTATGAGTGATATGTGCAGATGGGAGTAAGTCTTGATAGTTAAGACAAATGTTTTGTTCTAGTAGCTGAAATAATTTTGTAGCATTTGTTCTATTTAGTTTAGGCAACCAAGACTTACTGTGGGACTATTTTTAAATAAAATGATATTAACCGAGAATAGCTTTGCACAAAAGGAAGTCTTTAAGACTTGGGGGTTGAGAAAATTGTAGTAGAAGTGATGTTTGAATTGCTCAACCGCATGTTCTTAATTTTAATAGACTCAATGGCACTTGTGAATTAAATTGTCTAGAGGAACTTAGTTGAAGGGTGAACAAGATTATGCCAAAATTCTGTGTTGTGTCTCTTACATGGTGCTTCAGCTCCTTGTTGGTGCCATGGCCCTGCTACTATATGCACGTGTACGTGTGTAAATGTGGCTTCGTCACTTGATGTTATGCTGAGGACTCCGCTGGACAATGAACGATCCACCAAGAGCTACAGCTCGGATTTCGGCTATGAGTTTGTTATCGTACGTAGTGGCAACACTACAAACACATATTATTCGGCTTTCTCTTGAAATGGTGTGTATGTGGTAAATAGACTGACCAACTCCATCATGTCTGTCCCATTTACCCACATTTTTTTTTCAAAATCATGGCAAACCGTCGCCTCTTCTTTGCAATGAGATGAGTTATCCGGGGTAGCACCAACTCAACAGGGGTCTCAGATTGATCACTCCTTCCCTTTCCTAGAATCACTAATGAGGTACTATATAGATTCTGCCGCTCCAGCTCATATTTAGTTTAAATACCATTTGAAGGCTGTTTTTTGTTGTTGTTGTTGTTGAGAAAACGAACATTGCCGAATTGAAATTGAAGTTTTGCTATTGTTGCAGGTCTTGGAAACTAATAGAGCTGAAGAATCACATGGTCGTGTACACAAGATGTATTTCATGGGGATTATGCTGGAACAAAGGAAAATGCTATAGAATCAGCTAGCTCGACTGTCCTGGCTCTTTTAGAAGATAAATCGATGATTTATGTTGATGATGCAAATTATGTTGATAAATACCGTGCATTGATCCCTGCACTTTTGACAAATTTATGTTCATGACATCTCCAGTTTACTCATGTTCTCATTCTTTGTGCTTCTTAGATTTGGCAGCTCCATTGATACATGGAACCCGTCATGATTCTGTCGGACTAAGTGTGGAGTTACTTGTGCAAGTTACACCATCAGCAAACACATAAAGACCTGCATGCTATCATCGGAAGTAGAGCACACATTTACATGCTCTAGGTCAATCTGTTTGGGAGAAAACAAAGGCTTGTGTGCCTATTAGTTACTTTTTGTTTTATCATATGTGTGTGTACCATCACTGATCGAAGGGGAAGACTCCCAATCTGTAACATGTGACATGTGCAACAACAAAAATGTTAGGCAATAAAAATTATGTGTAACATATGTTCTTATACCCTCTGCCTATGCTTAGAGCATCTCCACTCGTTCAGCCCCCCAGCGCACCGGTCGGCGCTATTTTGGCCCTTCGGCCGGTGCTTTTTCGGCCCTGGGGGCGATCTAGTTCCCAGCCACGCCCCCAGGTGTCGGCCCCAAGACGTTATAAATTCAAACTTAACATTTCCCGCTACCCAAAATGACGCCACAAGTCCGGCGATCAGTGGCTGCCACATAGTACGGCGATCACCATGCCACAGTTCGGCGATCAATCACTCAAAAGTTCGGCGTTCAAAAGGAAGGACGCGTAGGCAATGCATCAAACGGCGGCGTTGTCCTCCGGCGTCGGACTAGCTGGAGTCGGCTAGAGTCGGCGTGCGAGGGCTGGGCGGCGCCGGCGCGGCTTCTGTGCTGGGCGGCGTCGGCGCGGCTTCTGTGCTGGGCGTCGTGGAGGCATCATCGCTCGGGCTTGGCGGCGGCGTTGGGGTCAGTGTGGGAGTTGGCACGGTCATCGACGGTATCTGGTTCAAGATGAGGCCGCGCTCCGCCGGGTACCACGCCTTGATCTGCTTGTCCATCGTCGACACGTCCGCCCCCATCAAGAACGCCAGGTCGGTGCTCCTCTTCTTCGTGGCGACGTTTGTCCGAAGTAGGTCGAGCTTGACGGCGCTGTTCTTTATCAACGCCGACCATCGCGCCTCGGATTTCTCTTCCCGCTGAGCGGCGTGGTTCTTGGCGTCGGCGATGCACTGCTCGATGGACGTGTGCAGCCGCGCGGCGTCCTTCACCGTGTTGGCTCATTTGTCGCCGTCTAGGCGCCCATCAACCGCGCCCGGCGTCGGTGCGTCCGGTTTGTATGTCTCCTTGGCCTTGGCGAGGGTGCGCCGGACATCCGCCCACTTCTCGATCCGAGAGAACACATGGAGATACTTGAAGTCTTGGTCGATGTTGTTGTTCTGACGGTACATGGCGAACATCCGAACCATCTGCGCCGAAGAACAAGAGTCGGCGACGCACACAGCGAAAAGGAGCGAGAACCGGCGTCTGTGCATACCTGACCCTCAACGTTGGCGCCGCTTTCCGGGTGAGCCGCAATCTCCTCGACGATCCCATGCCATTTGTTGCAGGCCGTTTGGATGAGTGCCCAATGGTTCACCATGGCCTTCGAGCCGCGCTACATGTGGATGCCGGCGAAGTAGGAGTCAACCAACTTGTGCTCATCGAACTCTGACTTGATGCGCTCCCCGTACGTGTTGGCGTTCTGGTTCGTGATGGTGATCGGGTCGAGGCAGACGGTCTTCCATGCTTCGGTGAGGCACTCGTCTTCTTTGGACGCCCACTTGACGCGCGGCTCGCCGGTCCTGGCCGCCCACTTCTTCTTTTTCCCTTTCCTCGCCGGAGCAGGCGTCGGCTCCTCCTCCTCCTCGTCCTCCTCATTCTCCTCCTCCTCGCCGTAGCCGAGCTCGTAGTCCATGTCGCCGATGAGGTCCATTGTATCCTCTTGCGCATGGAACCCGAGGAAGGCGGCGGCGGCCGAGCCGCTCGTGATGATGTCGTCCATGTCGGCTTCCGTCGTGTCGGGGTTGCCGAAATACGATGACGAGGCTTGCGAGAAGTGCAGGGCGCCACGGCACAGAGGCGGCGTCGGGGAGGTGGCGTAAGCCGGCGGCGAGTAGGTGTACAGGGGGTACTGGACGCCGGTGAACATGGGTGAGGGTGTGCGCTGGTAGGGTGGCCATGTGGAAAGGTGATGTTGGGGTTGAACCTGCCGTGCGCGTCGCCATCAGCGTAGCCAGGCGAGGGCGTGCACCCCCAGGGTTGTGGCAACGGCGAGAAGCCGGCCGGCGACCCAACGCTCTGCTGGCTCTAGGCAGCGTGCGGTCCGTGGCCGTCGGGTGGATTCATCATCCCCGCGTGAGACGCATCTGCCTGCTCTGCCGCGCGAGCCGCCTCGACCTGCTCCGCCGCAGCCACCGCCGACGCGGCCGTGTCCTGGGCCCTCTTGGCGTTGAGTCTGTTCCACCGATCGGTGGTGACAGCCTCCCGGCGTTGAACCTCTGCCTTCCAGTCGGCGTTCGACATGCCCGGTGGTTTTGTCGGCGGCGCCCTCGGCTTCCTATGCTTCGACTGGGTGGCGTCTGCACCGGCAGCGGCGCGAGGGGCCGTGTACTTCTTCGGTGGCATGGCGGTCGGATGGAGGGGAGAGGAAGGAGAATGGTGGGAGAAGGAAGAATGGAGGGAAATGGGGGGAAGCGGGAAGCGGGGGGTCGGCGGGAAAAAGGGTCGTCTCTCGCTGACAGAGCGGGCCCACGTGCCTTTTCGCTTTGGCCGGTGACCCCCGGGGGCTTGGGTTCAGCTCGGGTTCGCTGGCTGTTATTTCGGCCCAAACTGGCGATAAACAAGGCCCTGGGGGCGCGACTGTGCCGATTTTTCGGCGCCGGCGCTAAAAAAAGAGCCCTGGGGGCATGTTGGGGACGCGAGTGGAGATGCTCTTAGTATAGAAACTATGCATAGATGTTACTCCCTTTTTTGTGGCTTTGTGTAATACATAGTATAAATAAATTATCACGAGCTACTGAACCTTTGTACCTTTGCTCTAACATACTGAACCTTTGCGTGAACCTTTGCGCTATTGCATTTCATCGTATAAACGTATGAAATACAAAACGTCTCATACCAGGTTGGATATGGCGGGGGCGGGTAGGGTGCAGAAAGCCACACTAAGCTGTGGTGGCTACCTGCCTATGGAATGGTCGCCAGCGTGGCTCAGGCGGTGGCGCTGCTTAGCGGGAGCGGCTGTTGGGCTCTTGTACCAACGTTGAGTTAGCGGAGGCTTTGACGACTGGGAGCGCCGCGATAGAAGGCTGACAGCATTGGAGTGGTGGCTAGGAATCCTAATTGCCGCGCTCGGGAAGGAGGTCAAGTGACTTTGGTCGTTTGCTCGGGAGGGAGGCACTCTCTTTGTTTGTTTGCTCGCTCAAGGATAGGTTGATTTTTTTACTTATCAGTGGCAAGGTGGGTAAATACCCTTCAACTTCTAGGCAACAGAACAAAGTGGTTGATGGAGAAGCTCAAAAGGTTGGGGTAGGCTGGCTGCACAAAATTGGTTTGCTGGAAATCTCCTTTGGTCCAAATTTTAGCTTTTAGACTGAAAAGTTGGCAGCTGAAGCTGAACCAAACACACCCTTAGAACTAGAAAGGCTAGATGGATTGTCCACAATGAAATACCTTTCCAGTAAGTAGAACACCAAAAACATACTCTAGAATACAAGAGTATCTCAACATGTTATGTTATCAGAACATGAGGTACCAAGGAGAGTGCAGATCGGGAAGATATTGGGGCAGCCAAACCCACGGGAATTACAGACACAGACCGAGGAGACATAATTTTCCAGTCTATTGTTTTGGATTCTTTTACTTGAGTATCCTATGCCATTTTCTTATATTATATTGGCTTTTTAACAACAACAACAAATGATTAAAACTCTCTACATGTATCATTGTGACACACACAAGCCTATACGGTCGGCTAGGACATATAGGGTAACGCTATAAATTTGAGTGTGCACATTGAAAGTTTATTATGATGGGTTCACCCCGTAAATATTTTGGCCATGTTTGGCATCATTTTTTCAATTTTAAGCACAATGGGTTTTGCAATATGTATAAATTGTAAATTTCTCCACCCACGTGTTAAAGGAGTTATTTTTATTTATTAATTATTGCTAAGTATCAGCATAATTTTATACCCATACCATGCCCATACATTTTGTGGGTGTGAATGCCCATTGCTGATGGGTAAAATGTCTCATCCATTCCCGCTATTTCCGGGTTGTGTGCCCATTGATACCCATACCCATGGACAAAAATGTCATCCTTGTTTTCAAGTGAAACAAATAATGTTTCTCATGTTCAAAAATTCTGAAAAGGACGTGTGCCATATGTCCTCACGTAAATTTTCATGGAGAAAGAAAATATTTTTCTTGTGTGAAAAACATTTTTGGTGCTAAAAAAAGCTTTTTAGAGAACTTTTTTTAAAGGCACGACACAAGTCTTCTCTTCTTGACACTTTGCAAAACGGAAATCTTATTTGGCGAATGTCAATCAGGTTGATTGTTCTCGCGAATGCCCTATCTCCTGTCTGATTCGTTTGCAGGAATCCTGAGCTGGATCCAAGCCACGTTGAATTTCCAGACCAATTCGCTATAAGAAAAAGAAGTCAGTGAACTAATTTTCAAAACACTAGAGCTAGCGCATTGGCTAGGAGGGTGACCCTCCATTTGGTACACCTGGGTTTGGATCCCACTCTACCCCCTTTTTTTCACTGGATGGCATTTTCTCTAGGAAAAACCAACATGGCAGTTTATAAATTTTCAAATGATGTCACATGGCATTTTTTATTTGGTATAAGAGATGACATTTTTTATTAAGAGATGGCATTTTTTATTATCAAGAGATGGCATTTTTATATTAAGAGGTGACATATTTTATTATCAAGAGATGGCATTTTTATATTAAGAGATGGCGGTTTTATTATTAATAGATGGCAGTTTGTTATTTTTAGATGGCATTTTTTGTTTATTAAGAGATGTCATTTTTTATCAAGGTCTTCTTCTTCTTCTTCTTCTTCTTCTTCTTCTTCTTCTTCTTCTTCTTCTTCTTCTTTTCTGTTCACATGGCAACTCAAATTGTAGGTCCACGACAAGTTTAAATGTACTTTTTAACATTCATGGTTAATTCCTGATATTAGAGGACGACATTTAAAAAAAATCAGAGCATGACAATTTTTAATTTTTAGATTTTCTATGTGCTTTTTATAAGGAAATGTTTTTTTGGGTGGTTCATGGCATTTTTCTATATATATATATATATATATATATATATATATATATATATATATATATATATATATATATATATATATATATATATATATGCCTTTTTGGGTCAATCGGGGGTCCTCCCGGCCTGCCACCTAGCGATTGGTCCAAAGTATGACTCTGAGCTATGCATGAATTGTACAACTTCGGAATCAGATACTTGTTGCTTCGGACTGTGACAGTCATCAAGAATATAGAGACCAACTCAGGTGGTGTTAATGCTGCGGTGATCCAGGAAGTGACTGCGAGGAAAGATGGAGTTTTCTGTTTGCTCCTTTACCTATGAATCCAGACGTAGAAATTTCGAGGCAGATAGTTTAGCAAAGTTTTTGTTTTCTCTAAATTTTGTTAGACACGTGTGGTTACACTATTAGGAAAAGAGCTATAGATGAAATTGATACTGATGGCGCACCAGAGAAGTGGTGCGCCACTACTATATACTAATGGCGCACTATGTGCCGATGCGTCATTACTGTGGAAGACACTAATGCCATACTAATGGCGCACCAGACACAAGGTGCGTCACTAGTAACAATTTTTTTTCATTTTTCCAAACATACTAATGACACATCCGGGCAAAGTGCGACATTACTAGTTCTAACTACTAATGGCGCACCAGCCATAAAGTGCGCCACTACTGTATTTTTTTACTCTTTTTTTTTGCAAAACTACTAATGGTGCACCGTGGCACAGTGCGCCATTACTAGAACTAGTAATGGTGCAACTAGTAATGGCGCACTGTGCCATGGTGCACCATTAGTATATATATATATTTATTTATTTATTTATTTTGCAAAACTACTAATGGTGCACGGCCAGCAGGTGCGCCATTAGTATGTTGGATTACTAATGGCGCATGGCTAGGTGGTGCGCCATTAGTAACCTGGGACCAGCTAGATATTTTGGACAGCCACACCTACGCACTCACTTTCCCTACTTCATTCCCTCCACCTCCTTCTCCAAGCTTGTCGGCTGCCTCCTCCTCCTCACCTCATTTGCATCATAGATTCATCAAAATTAAGTGATGAAATTACCTTTTTTTGATAGGTAAGTAAGGGGAAAGCTATCTTCATGTTGTAGATCTACTTTTTTTCTCCCTAGCTCGCTCCAACAACATGCACATGCACTTTTTGTGGCCTAGCTAGGTCTATGTATATTTGTGGTGTTGCATATGTTTGTGTTTGCGGGTACCGCCGTACCGGTATTTGAAATGCGATAGTTGCCAATATTTTGCCGGAATGTTGATTCATTTCCGTTTTGGCAAGAATTTTGGCATTATGCATTTTTTTGTCCTATTTTTAGGGAAAGTCATGCCAATTTTTTTCTTGGTTCTAAAATATCGTTTTGCTCTACCCCGCATGCGACCATGGTCTGAACGATGACCGAAGGCATCGTGAATAGGTTTTTGAGCTCCGCGAAGGCCGAGATGCTTCAAAAGAACGAGACGGAGATAAGATGTCCGTGTCGAAGATGCAAGCTAAAGAGCCTTATTGCGGACCCGGATTCCGGGCAGGTGCGGGACCACCTGCTCTTGCGTGGTTTCATGGATGGCTATTGGTGGCAAGGTGATGAAGATGACTATGAAGTCGTCCATGGGGGCCGGGCAAGAAATGAGGAAGGGCAACAAGACAACCACCGCGGCTCGGGCGGGCGAGAAGACGAAGAATCTCCAGGACATGATCACGATGGTGATGTTGTACACAGTCATCATGTAGAAGATGCCGGACATGATGATGAGGAAGATGCCGGAGCATACGAAGGGCATGATTATGAAGATGAAGATGCCGGCGGAGCAGACGATGATGTACCATCGATGGGCTGGGTGCAGGACCCTCATATTCAAGAGCTGCTTCTCAAGCAGACGGATAATGCAAGAGCTGCCGCCCGAGAGAAAGCTAAGCTGGATCAACTAGAGATAGACGCGGTTACTCCATTGTATGAAGGATGCAGGCCCGAGGATACCCGCCTGAAAGTAACGCTCATGGCTCTGGAGATGAAGGTAAAACACAAAATGACCGACGCATGCTTCGACGAGAACATGTCATTCTGGCACGAACGTCTTCCCAAGGGGAACAAGTGCCCTACCAGTTTCGAGGAGGCAAAGAAAATCGTGTGTCCTCTGAATTTACCGCACGTGAAATACCATGTGTGCATGAACAATTGCATCATTTATCGGGACGAGCACGCGGAGTCTACCATATGTCTGGTGTGCGGCGTCACTCGATACAAGAAGAGGAAGAAAGCTCCTCGAAAAGTGGTGTGATACTTTCCGATCACTCCTCGTCTGCAGCGGTATTTCGCGGACCCTAAGGTAGAAAAGCTCCTGTGTTGGCACGCGGATAGGGAGGAGAAGAAGCGAGAAGATGACGCAAATGATCCGGAGATAAATAAAAAGACAAGATGCTGAGTCACCCTAAGGATGGGAGCCAGTGGCAAGCATTGAACTTCGAACACCCAGAATTTGGGAAGGATCCAAGGAACATCGTGCTGAGCGCGAGCACCGATGGAGTCAATCTGTTTGGCAGCCAAGGAAGCACACATAGCACCTGGCATGTGTTTGTGTGGATGTACAACCTTCCCCCCTGGTTGTGCATGAAGAGGAAGTACATTCACATGAGTATGCTAATTGAAGGGCCGAAACAACCAGGGAACGACATCAATCTGTATCTAGGGCTGCTGAAAGAGGAGCTAGACACACTGTGGAAAACGCCAGCCAATACGTGGGACGCCGCAGAGAAAGAATATTTCTCTATGAGAGCCGCACTGCTCACGACGGTGCACGACTATCTCGGTTACGGATATCTCGCGGGGAAGGTGGTGCACGGATTTTCTGGATGCGTCAGGTGCATGGATGACACAACGTATCACCAGCTAAATAGAGATCCCGGATTTTCGAAAACCGTGTTCATGGGACATCGAAGGTGGCTTAGCGACGATGACCCATGGAGGAAACGCAAGGATCTGTTCGATGGTGAAACCGAACCCCGAAGACGCCCGCGTACGAGGAGCGGCGAGGAAATAGACGAGCTGTTGAAAAATTGGAAAGATTGCCCACTGCCGAGAAAGAAGCAAAGGCGCCAGAGCCGGGAAAGAAGCGAAAGGCGCCAGAGCTGCTGCTGAAGGTATGGAAAATGAGGTCTGTTTTCTGGGACTTGCCGTACTGGAAGATCCGCCGTGTGCCTCACAGCCTTGATGCCATGCATATCACGAAGAACGTGTGCGAGAGTCTGCTTGGTACCCTGCTCAACATGCCAGAGAGGACCAAAGATGGGCCGAAAGTAAGGGCAGACTTGAAATCAATGGGCATCAGGCAGGAGCTTCACGCTAATGATGTTGATGATGATGATGATGATGATGATGATGATGATGATGATGATGATGATGATGATGATGATGATGATGATGAGGTGGAGCAGGACACAGAAAGTCGCCGCAAAGGCAAAAAGGCCAAGAAGACCGGAAATGGCTACCCTCCCGCGTGCTTCACTCTAAGTCAGGAGGAGATCGAGCAGTTTTTCACCTGCCTCGTAGGAGTAAAACTTCCTTATGGTTACGCGGGGAAGATAAGCAGATACCTAGACCCATCGAAGCAGAAGTTCAGCGGGATGAAGTCTTACGACTGTCACATGCTGATGATGGAGATACTTCCAGTTGCAATCCGTGGGATCATGGACGCGCACGTCCGTGAAACGCTAGTTGGCCTGTGCAACTTTTTTGACGTCATCTCTCGGAAGTCGGTTGGAGTGAGGCAACTCAGAAGGCTACAGGAAGAGATCGTGGTGATACTATGCGAGCTTGAGATGTACTTCCCGCCCGCATTCTTCGATGTTATGGTGCATCTGCTGGTCCATATCATGGAGGATATCATCCAACTCGGGCCGACGTTCCTGCACAGCATGATGCTGTTCGAAAGAATGAATGGTGTCATCAAAGGATACGTTCGCAACATGTCACGTCCAGGGGGAAGCATAGCCAGGGGCTTTCTGACCGAAGAGTGCATCTCCTACTGCACGAATTATCTAGGCATCGAGAACCCCGTTGGTCTGCCTGTCCACAGGCACCTCGGCAGGCTCGCTGGATGGGTTCACCGTGAGGGTCGCCGCGAAATGCATGTCGACTTCGAGGGTCGACTCGCCGACTTTGAAAGAGCAAACCTAGTCGTGCTACAACACATAGACGTGGTCGATCCTTGGGTGGTAGAGCACAAAACCTTTATTGAGAAGACGTACAATGACCGAGGCCAATAGAGGACGGACGGAGATATAATCAAAGAGCACAACTCATGTTTCATGCGTTGTTTCAAGCAGAAGCTTCTGTCGTACCCTTTACATGAGAATTCTTCCGCGGAAGAACAACTCATATTCGCCTTGTCACAGGGCGCCGAGCACAACCTGATGACCTATGAGGCGTACGATATCAACAGCTACATATTCTACACCGAGGACAAGGAGATGAAGAGCGATGGTTATCAGAACTCCGGGGTAACGATGGAATCCTACACCGGTAACGACAAGGACAGATACTACGGAAAGATCGAGGAGATCTGGGAGCTGAGCTACACTGGAGAGAAGGTCCCGATGTTCCGTGTCAGATAGGCCAAGAGCGTCCTAAAAGAAGACCGGTATTTCACTGTTGGGGAACGCAGTAATTTCAAAAAAATTCCTACGCACACGCAAGATCATGGTGATGCACAGCAACGAGAGGGGAGAGTGTTGTCTACGTACCAACGCAGACCGACTGCGGAAGCGATCACACAACGTAGAGGAAGTAGTCGTACGTCTTCTTCCCGATCCGACCGATCCAAGCACCGTTACTCCGGCACCTCCGAGTTCTTAGCACACGTTCAGCTCGATGACGATCCTCGGGCTCCGATCCAGCAAAGCATCGAGGAAGAGTTCCGTCAGCACGACGGCGTGATGACGATCTTAATGTACTACCGACGCAGGGCTTCGCCTAAGCACTACAACGGTACGATCGAGGTGGAATTTGGTGGCAGGGGGCACCGCACACGGCTAAGGAACGATCTCAAGGATCAAGTTGTGTGTCTTGGGGTGCCCCCCGCCCCCGTATATAAAGGTTGGAGGAGGGGGAGCCGGCCGGCCAGGGAGAGGAGGCGCAGGGGAGTCCTACTCCCACCGGGAGTAGGACTCCTCCCCCTAATCCTAATCCAATTAGGACTCCCGGGGGGAAAGAGAGAGAAGGGGGGCCGGCCCCCTATCCTAGTCCTACTAGGACTTGGGGAAGGGGGGGGCGCCGGCCAGCTTGGGCTTGTCCCTTTTCTCTTTTTCCACTAAGGCCCAATAGGCCCATTAGTCTCCCGGGGGGTTCCGGTAACCCTCCCGGTATTCCGGTAAAATCCCGATTTCACCCAGAACACTTCCGATGTCCAAACATAGGCTTCCAATATATCAATCTTTACGTCTCGACCATTTCGAGACTCCTCGTCATGTCCGTGATCTCATCCGGGACTCCGAACAACCTTCGGTACATCAAAATGCATAAACTCATAATAATTGTCATTGTAACGTTAAGCGTGCGGACCCTACGGTTCGAGAACAATGTAGACATGACCGAGACACGTCTCCGGTCAATAACCAATAGCGGGACCTGGATGCCCATATTGGCTCCTACATATTCTACGAAGATCTTTATCGGTCAGACCGCATAACAACATACCTTGTTCCCTTTGTCATCGGTATGTTACTTGCCCGAGATTCGATCGTCGGTATCCAATACCTAGTTCAATCTCGTTACCGGCAAGTCTCTTTACTCGTTCCGTAATACATCATCTCACAACTAATCATATTAGTTGTAGCGCTTGCAAGGCTTATGTGATGTGCATTACCGAGAGGGCCCAGAGATACCTCTCCGACAATCGGAGTGACAAACCCTAATCTCGAAATACGCCAACCCAACATCTACCATTGGAGACACCTGTAGTACTCCTTTATAATCACCCAGTTACGTTGTGACGTTTGGTAGTACCCAAAGTGTTCCTCCGGTAAACGGGAGTTGCATAATCTCATAGTTATAGGAACATGTATAAGTCATGAAGAAAACAATAGCAACATACTAAACGATCGGGTGCTATGCTAATGGAATGGGTCATGTCAATCAGATCATTCTACTAATGATGTGACCTCGTTAATCAAATAACAACTCCTTGTTCATGGTTAGGAAACATAACCATCTTTGATTAACGAGCTAGTCAAGTAGAGGCATACTAGTGACACTCTGTTGGTCTATGTATTCACACATGTATTATGTTTCCGGTTAATACAATTCTAGCATGAATAATAAACATTTATCATGATGTAAGGAAATAAATAATAACTTTATTATTGCCTCTAGGGCATATTTCCTTCAGTCTCCCACTTGCACTAGAGTCAATAATCTAGATTACACAGTAATGATTCTAACACCCATGGAGCCTTGGTGTTGATCATGTTTTGCTCGTGGAAGAGGCTTAGTCAACGGGTCTGCAACATTCAGATCCGTATGTATCTTGCAAATCTCTATGTCTCCCACCTGGACTAAATCCCGGATGGAGTTGAAGCGTCTCTTGATGTGTTTGGTCCTCTTGTGAAATCTGGATTCCTTTGCCAAGGCAATTGCACCAGTATTGTCACAGAAGATTTTCATTGGACCCGATGCACTAGGTATGACACCTAGATCGGATATGAACTCCTTCATCCAGACTCCTTCGTTTGCTGCTTCCGAAGCAGCTATGTACTCCGCTTCACATGTAGATCCCGCTACGACGCTTTGTTTAGAACTGCACCAACTGACAGCTCCACCGTTTAAAGTAAACACGTATCCGGTTTGCGATTTAGAATCGTCCGGATCAGTGTCAAAGCTTGCATCAACGTAACCTCTTACGGTGAGCTCTTTGTCACCTCCATATACGAGAAACATATCCTTAGTCCTTTTCAGGTATTTCAGGATGTTCTTGACCGCTGTCCAGTGATCCATTCCAGGATTACTTTGGTACCTCCCTGCTAAACTTATAGCAAGGCACACATCAGGTCTGGTACACAGCATTGCATACATGATAGAGCCTATGGCTGAAGCATAGGGAACATCTTTCATTTTCTCTCTATCTTCTGCAGTGGTCGGGCATTGAGTCTTACTCAATTTCATACCTTGTAACACAGGCAAGAACCCTTTCTTTGCTTGATCCATTTTGAATTTCTTCAAAATCTTGTCCAGGTATGTGCTTTGTGAAAGTCCAATTAAGCGTCTTGATCTATCTCTATAGATCTTTATGCCTAATATGTATGCAGCTTCCCCGAGGTCTTTCATCGAAAAACTTTTATTCAAGTATCCCTTTATGCTATCCAGAAATTCTATATCATTTCCAATTAGCAATATGTCACCCACATATAATATCAGAAATGCTACAGAGCTCCCACTCACTTTCTTGTAAATACAGGCTTCTCCAAAAGTCTGTATAAAGCCAAATGCTTTGATCACACTATCAAAGCGTTTATTCCAACTCCGAGATGCTTGCACCAGTCCATAAATGGATCGCTGGAGTTTGCATACTTTGTTAGCTCCTTTTGGATCGACAAAACCTTCTGGTTGTACCATATACAACTCTTCTTCCAGAAATCCATTCAGGAATGCAGTTTTGACATCCATCTGCCATATTTCATAATCATAAAATGCGGCAATTGCTAACATAATTCTGACGGACTTAAGCATCGCTACGGGTGAGAAAGTCTCATCGTAGTCAACCCCTTGAACTTGTCGAAAACCTTTTGCGACAAGTCGAGCTTTATAGACAGTAACATTACCGTCAGCGTCAGTCTTTTTCTTGAAGATCCATTTATTCTCAATTGCTTGCTGATCATCGGGCAAGTCAACCAAAGTCCATACTTTGTTCTCATACATGGATCCCATCTCAGATTTCATGGCCTCAAGCCACTTTGCGGAATCTGGGCTCACCATCGCTTCTTCATAGTTCGTAGGTTCATCATGATCTAGCATCATGACTTCCAGAACTGGATTACCGTACCACTCTGGTGCGGATCTCACTCTGGTTGATCTACGTGGTTCAGTAGTATCTTGTTCCGAAGCTTCATGATCATCATCATTAGCTTCCTCACTGATTGGCATAGGTGTCGCAGAAACAGTTTTCTGTGATGTACTATTTTCCAATAAGGGAGCAGGTACAGTTACCTCGTCAAGTTCTACTTTCCTCCCACTCACTTCTTTCGAGAGAAACTCCTTCTCTAGAAATGATCCATTCTTAGCAACGAATGTCTTGCCTTCGGATCTGTGATAGAAGGTATACCCAACAGTTTCCTTTGGGTATCCTATGAAGACACATTTCTCCGCTTTGGGTTCGAGCTTATCAGGTTGAAGCTTTTTCACATAAGCATCGCAGCCCCAAACTTTAAGAAACGACAACTTTGGTTTCTTGCCAAACCATAGTTCATAAGGCGTCGTCTCAACGGATTTCGATGGTGCCCTATTTAACGTGAATGCGGCCGTCTCTAAAGCATAACCCCAAAATGATAGCGGTAAATCAGTAAGAGACATCATGGATCGCACCATATCTAGTAAAGTGCGATTATGACGTTCGGACACACCATTACGCTGTGGTGTTCCGGGTGGCGTGAGTTGCGAAACTATTCCACAATTTTTCAAATGTATACCAAACTCGTAACTCAAATATTCTCCTCCACGATCAGATCGTAGAAACTTTATTTTCTTGTTACGATGATTTTCAACTTCACTCTGAAATTCTTTGAACCTTTCAAATGTTTCAGATTTATATTTCATTAAGTAGATATACCCATATCTGCTTAAATCATCTGTGAAGGTGAGAAAATAACGATATCCGCCACGAGCCTCAATATTCATCGGACCACATACATCGGTATGTATGATTTCCAACAAATCTGTTGCTCTCTCCATAGTACCGGAGAACGGTGTTTTAGTCATCTTGCCCATGAGGCACGGTTCGCAAGTACCAAGTGATTCATAATCAAGTGTTTCCAAAAGCCCATCAGTATGGAGTTTCTTCATGCGCTTTACACCGATATGACCTAAACGGCAGTGCCACAAATAAGTTGCACTATCATTATTAACTTTGCATCTTTTGGCTTCTACATTATGAATATGTGTATTACTATCTTCGAGATTCAACAAGAATAGACCACTCTTCAAAGGTGCATGACCATAAAAGATATTATTCATATAAATAGAACAACCATTATTCTCTGATTTAAATGAATAACCGTCTCGCATTAAACAAGATCCAGATATAATGTTCATGCTCAACGCTGGCACCAAATAACAATTATTTAGGTCTAATATTAATCCCGAAGGTAGATGTAGAGGTAGCGTGCCGACCGCGATCACATCGACTTTGGAACCGTTTCCCACGCGCATCGTCACCTCGTCCTTTGCTAGTGTCCGCTTATTCCGTAGTCCCTGTTTCGAGTTGCAAATATTAGCAACAGAACCAGTATCAAATACCCAGGTGCTACTGCGAGCTCTAGTAAGGTACACATCAATAACATGTATATCACATATACCTTTGCTCACTTTGCCATCCTTCTTATCCGCCAAATACTTGGGGCAGTTCCGCTTCCAGTGTCCAGTCTGCTTGCAGTAGAAGCACTCAGTTTCAGGCTTAGGTCCAGACTTGGGTTTCTTCTCTTGAGCAGCAACTTGCTTGCTGTTCTTCTTGAAGTTTCCCTTCTTCTTCCCTTTACCCTTTTTCTTGAAACTAGTGGTCTTGCTAACCATCATCACTTGATGCTCCTTCTTGACTTCTACCTCCGCAGCTTTCAGCATTGCGAAGAGCTCGGGAATAGTCTTGTTCATCCCTTGCATATTATAGTTCATCACGAAGCTCTTGTAGCTTGGTGGTAGTGATTGAAGAATTCTGTCAATGACGCAATCATCTGGAAGATTAACTCCCATCTGAATCAAGTGATTATTATACCCAGACATTTTGAGTATATGCTCACTGACAGAACTGTTCTCCTCCATCTTACAGCTATAGAACTTATTGGAGACTTCATATCTCTCAATTCGGGCATTTGCTTGAAATATTAACTTCAACTCCTGGAACATCTCATATGCTCCATGACGTTCAAAACGTCGTTGAAGTCCCGATTCTAAGCCGTAAAGCATGGCACACTGAACTATCGAGTAGTCAACAGCTTTGCTCTGCCAGACGTTCATAACATCTGGCGTTGCTCCAGCAGCAGGCCTGTCACCCAGCGGTGCTTCCAGGACGTAATTCTTCTGTGCAGCAATGAGGATAATCCTCAGGTTACGGACCCAGTCCGTGTAATTGCTACCATCATCTTTCAACTTTGCTTTCTCAAGGAACGCATTAAAATTCAACGGAACAATAGCACGAGCCATCTATCTACAAGCAACATAAACAAGCAAGATACTATCAGGTACTAAGTTCATGATAAGTTTAAGTTCAGTTAATCAAATTACTTAGGAACTCCCACTTAGATAGACATCCCTCTAATCCTCTAAGTGATCACGTGATCCAAATCAACTAAACCATAACCGATCATCACGTGAGATGGAGTAGTTTTCAATGGTGAACATCATCATGTTGATCATATCTACTATATGATTCACGCTCGACCTTTCGGTCTATGTGTTCCGAGGCCATATCTGCATATGCTAGGCTCGTCAAGTATAACCTGAGTATTCTGCGTGTGCAAAACTGGCTTGCACCCGTTGTAGATGGACGTAGAGCTTATCACACCCGATCATCACGTGGTGTCTGGGCACGACGAACTTTGGCAACGGTGCATACTCAGAGAGAACACTTCTTGATAATTTAGTGAGAGATCATCTTATAATGCTACCATCAATCAAAGCAAGATAAGATGCATAAAAGGATAAACATCACATGCAATCAATATAAGTGATATGATATGGCCATCATCATCTTGTGCTTGTGATCTCCATCTCCGAAGCACCGTCATGATCACCATCGTCACCGGCGCGCCACCTTGATCTCCATCGTAGCAACGTTGTTGTCTCGCCAATCTTATGCTTCCACGACTATCACTACCGCTTAGTAATAAAGTAAAGCATTACATCGCGATTGCATTGCATACAATAAAGCGACAACCATATGGCTCCTGCCAGTTGCCGATAACTCGGTTACAAAACATGATCATCTCATACAATAAAATCAGCATCATGTCTTGACCATATCACATCACAACATACCCTGCAAAAACAAGTTAGACGTCCTCTACTTTGTTTGTTGCAAGTTTTACGTGGCTGCTACGGGCTTAAGCAAGAACTCATCTCACCTACGCATCAAAACCACAACGATAGTTCGTCAAATAGATTCCGTTTTAACCTTCTCAAGGACCGGGCGTAGTCACACTTGGTTCAACTAAAGTTGGAGAGACAGTCTTCCGCAAGCCATCTATGTGCAAAGCACGTCGAGGGAACCGGTCTCGCGTAAGAGTACGCGTAAGGTTGGTCCGGATCGTCTCAACCAACAATACCGCCGAACCAAAGTATGACATGCTGGTAGGCAGTATGACTTGTATCGCCCACAACTCACTTGTGTTCTACTCGTGCATATAACATCAAACCATAAAACCTAGGCTCGGATGCCACTGTTGGGGAACGCAGTAATTTCAAAAAATTTCCTACGCACACGCAAGATCATGGTGATGCACAGCAACGAGAGGGGAGAGTGTTGTCTACGTACCAACGCAGACCGACTGCGGAAGCGATCACACAACATAGAGGAAGTAGTCGTACGTCTTCTTCCCGATCGACCGATCCAAGCACCGTTACTCCGGCACCTCCGATTTCTTAGCACACGTTCAGCTCGATGACGATCCTCGGGCTCCGATCCAGCAAAGCGTCGAGGAAGAGTTCCGTCAGCACGACGGCGTGATGACGATCTTAATGTACTACCCACGCAGGGCTTCGCCTAAGCACTACAACGGTACGATCGAGGTGGAATTTGGTGGCAGGGGGCACCGCACACGGCTAAGGAACGATCTCAAGGATCAAGTTGTGTGTCTTGGGGTGCCCCCCGCCCCCGTATATAAAGGTTGGGGGAGGGGGAGCCGGCCGGCCAGGGAGAGGAGGCGCAGGGGAGTCCTACTCCCACCGGGAGTAGGACTCCTCCCCCCAATCCTAATCCAATTAGGACTCCCGGGGGGGAAAGAGAGAGAAGGGGGGCCGGCCCCCTATCCTAGTCCTACTAGGACTTGGGGAAGGGGGGGCGCCGGCCAGCTTGGGCTTGTCCCTTTTCTCTTTTTCCACTAAGGCCCAATAGGCCCATTAGTCTCCCGGGGGGTTCCGGTAACCCTCCCGGTATTCCGGTAAAATCCCGATTTCACCCGGAACACTTCCGATGTCCAAACATAGGCTTCCAATATATCAATCTTTACGTCTCGACCATTTCGAGACTCCTCGTCATGTCCGTGATCTCATCCGGGACTCCGAACAACCTTCGGTACATCAAAATGCATAAACTCATAATAACTGTCATCGTAACGTTAAGCGTGTGGACCCTACGGTTCGAGAACAATGTAGACATGACCGAGACACGTCTCCGGTCAATAACCAATAGCGGGACCTGGATGCCCATATTGGCTCCTACATATTCTACGAAGATCTTTATCGGTCAGACCGCATAACAACATACGTTGTTCCCTTTGTCATCGGTATGTTACTTGCCCGAGATTCGATCGTCGGTATCCAATACCTAGTTCAATCTCGTTACCGGCAAGTCTCTTTACTCGTTCCGTAATACATCATCTCACAACTAATCATATTAGTTGTAGTGCTTGCAAGGCTTATGTGATGTGCATTACCGAGAGGGCCCAGAGATACCTCTCCGACAATCGGAGTGACAAACCCTAATCTCGAAATACGCCAACCCAACATCTACCATTGGAGACACCTGTAGTACTCCTTTATAATCACCCAGTTACGTTGTGACGTTTGGTAGTACCCAAAGTGTTCCTCCGGTAAACGGGAGTTGCATAATCTCATAGTTATAGGAACATGTATAAGTCATGAAGAAAACAATAGCAACATACTAAACGATCGGGTGCTATGCTAATGGAATGGGTCATGTCAATCAGATCATTCTACTAATGATGTGACCTCGTTAATCAAATAACAACTCCTTGTTCATGGTTAGGAAACATAACCATCTTTGATTAACGAGCTAGTCAAGTAGAGGCATACTAGTGACACTCTGTTGGTCTATGTATTCACACATGTATTATGTTTCCGGTTAATACAATTCTAGCATGAATAATAAACATTTATCATGATGTAAGGAAATAAATAATAACTTTATTATTGCCTCTAGGGCATATTTCCTTCATTCACCACCATGGTTATACCCGAAGCCAAATCCAAGACCGCGGGCACAAACGTCACCGCGAAAAATGAGCCATGGGTACTGGCTTCCCAAGTGGACCAATGCTTCTTCATTACCGACCCGTCAAAGCCCAGTCATGTTGTCGTGAGGAGAGGCAAAAGGAAGATCATCGGAATGGATGGAGTAGCCAATGAGCAAGACTTCGACAAGTACGGCGACCCGAAGATCGAACATGACGACGACAATGAAGTAGCAGCATACACCACAAGAAGAAGCAGGACCACCCTACCTAAAGGATGTCCGTTCCACAGAAGAACTCCATTTGCGAAAAAGAAGGGCAAGAAGATTGTGAACAGATAGCTAGCTAAGATCGATTGTATTTAAATCGTAGTCTTCATTTCTCGATTGTATTTTATGGGCATTTTTTGATATCATGAATATTTTTAAATTTCATGGGCACTTTTTGAATTCATGAGGACACTCGATCTCGATCCCCCTCCATCTCGATCTCGATTCCCCCTCCATCTCGATCGCTATCCCCCTCCATCTCGATCTCGATCCCACCCGCACCCTCCCCCGCTAGCTCCACCGCCGCCGACGACCCACCGCACCCTCGCCCGCTCCACCGCCGCCGACGAGCACCCCCCCCCCCCACCCTCCCCCGCTCCGCAGCCGCCGCTGATGATATTTTCAAATAACAAATTTGATGATATTATTTAAATAATTATTACTATTTTTATAAAAAATATTACTGTTTCATATTCATGTTCATTTTTAAAAAAAAAATAAAGTGTAGACTACAATTGTTGTTAAACAACAATTATTACTGTTTTTATAAAAAAATATTACTGTTTCATATTCATATTCATTTTTTTAAAAATAATAATAATAAAGTGTAGACTACAATTGTTGTTAAGCAACAATTATTACTGTTTTTATAAAAAAAATATTACTGTTTCATATTCATATTCATATTCATTTTTAAAAAGTAAAGAAAATTCTTACTTATGGCGCACGGGTGGCTGTTGCGCCATTGCTATCTAAAAAAAGTATACTTATGGCGCATTGTCCCACTGGTGCGCCATTGCTATGAAAAAAATATTCTAATGGCGCACCGCCTGGGGGTGCGCCATTAGCAATCTTCCACATCTATACACTTCGTCCCTCCCTCGTCCCTCCCTCTCGCCAAACACTTCCCTCTCCCTCCACCGCGCCGCTCCCTCCCTCCCTCGTCCCTCCCTCCATCGCGCCGTCGCCGCCGCTGCCCCGACCCACTGCGACGCAACCGCCCACGCGCCCCCGCCGCCTCCCTCTCCCCTTCCTCCCCCTCGAGCGCTGCCTCCCCCCGCCTCCCTCGCCTCTCTCGAAACCCTAGAAGCCCGCGACCTCCCCGCCATCTATCCCCGCCTTCCCCAAGCTCGCCGTCTCCACTCCGGCCACCACCAAATCTCTCTCGTCGGAGCTGCCCCTCGGCGGCAGCTAGCCTCGTCGGACGCGCTCCTCAACGGCGGCGTGAGCCTCTCCGCGCGTCCTGGTTAGTCTCTCCCTCCCTCTCTCCCCCGCTCATCCGCATGCCCCCACGGGGCGGTGACCTAGGGTTAGGTGCGGCCGCCGTTCCCTCGTGCTCGCGCGCTCGCGTGCTCCCGTGCTCCGCTGAATTTGGGTTGTTCTGTTCATTATGCAGTTCATATCTCCCCTGGATCACTGCCGAAGGGCCTGCACTCGCTGGATCTATCATGGGACAAGATCGGCAACGTCGAGGGGCTTCGGGAACTGACGAAGCTTTGCGTGCTCAACCTCAGCTACAACCGAATTTCGTGCATCGGCCAGGTAAGTCGCAGACTTGGGGTTCTTGCATTGCACTGCACATCTTCTGTAAATTCCTTAGTACTAGATTTATTTCTGGTCCATGTACACCTGCATCCTATCCAAGACAGACATGTAACATTCCATAGGATGTATGGATCATATCTTGAATGATATGGCAGTGGCCACATTTGTTGGTGGTTGGGACCGGCCACATTCAGTAATTATTTTTTTCCTACAAAAGTTCAATGTCTATGCATCACATGTTATAGTCCGAGGAAAAGTTCACTGAAATTTTTGTAGTTTAAAAAACAGTTAACTGAAACTGTTGTAGTCTGAAACTGTTAGGAGTTGGTAATTATCGGCAACTGTAGTCTGAAATTGTTGTAGGTTGGTTCAATTGCCCATCATTTTAGCGACGACTGCGCCTTGCCTCCCCCACATTGATGTTGCTGTGCTTGCGCCGGTTGGAGCTCTCTAGGAAATTTTGTGATCTAGTAATCCACTCTTCTTTCTTTACAGACGGCGTGCGCGAGCAGAGCCACCTACTTGTTTGCAACACATGCTTGCATTTTGACAGAATCAGATAGTAAAAAAGAGCACCATTTCTATGTGCATGTTGTACTAGTATGAATCTGAATGTGCCCCATATCACTATGCGTGCCTAACATGTGATTTTCCCTTCAAATGCTCTATCATAGTGACATGTATGGTGAGGGTCACGGGACTGACTGTATGGTTCTGCTCTATCATTGATTTACTTGTTTGGTTTGGTAGCTGGAGCACTGTATCAGTGGTGCTAAACTGCTCTTGTTATCTGACTTGTTGGTGCGTTATGAGCCACTGTGTTGTGTATGGCCTGCCTAAGAATTGGTTAAGTAGTAAGTTGTTTAGGCTTGGCCATTTCCACTCATTGTAGATAGATAGAGTTACACTTTTGTTACATTGCGTTATCTTTCTGTAGAGTAGTAATGCTCCACTTCCACATATTTTTAGTTAGTTATCTTCCAGTAGTATTTCAAATTGAAGCCCTGAGCAGCAGCACCTCTTGTGTTGTTCACTATCACATAGTTGCAGTTTGGCAAACACATGCTAGTAAATATTCTACTATTTTGAAGTGCTTGTTGGAATATGTGTGTGAAATTATTTTGTGGCAATTGCTGCTTCTGATCAAAACAGGTACCTTATAACATCATGGAATCACAACCTTATAACAAATAATTTAAGAGGCTATGTTCTGGTTTGCTGTATCTCCACCAGTTTGGGTTGGTGAATGTGGATGATTTTTTTATCCTGTGAACTCATTGTACTGCTACAAGAATTTGGTATCATCATGGTGTAATTTTGTCAACTTGTGATGCTGCTGATGTATCCCGAGAGGCCCTTGAGTTTGCTAGAATGTCGATTAACTTCCGTTCTGGCAAATTCGGGTACTCCATATGTCCTATTTTCAGCAAAGGTCATGCTGAAATTTTCCGTGAATTTTAGCATGACTTTGCTAAAAATAGGACATATGGGGTACTTGCGACTAATGCATGGGCCGGGGTATCTTAGTACTTAGTTAAGTAGGATCAACTGCCCCGCCATTCTTGCTGCATTAAACCATAGGTGGCAATAGAGCCAAGTGATTAGGCCCAACTTAGAATTCTCCTTAGCATCGATAAACCCTAGATGATAAACCCAACATAGGTGGCAATAGAGCCAAGTGATTAGGCCCAACCTAGGGTGCCTCGGCATCAATAAACCCTAAATGATGAAAACTTAACTTCGCTTCTATAGGGTGCCTCGGTGTCAATGAGAACCTAAATGATGTACGCTTAGGCTTTTAGGGTGCCTCGGCGTCGACAAGCCCTAAATGATAAAAGCTTAGCTTTTAGGATGCCTCAGTGTCGAAAAACGCTAAATGATGAGACCATGATCTTGTTCCTTGACAATAACCAACTTTTTGACCAAACTTTTTTCCTATTTAGAGCGAAACATGGCCCACAACGATGAGGCCGGCGGTTTGGGCGGCAAGCAATTCTGGGAGCTGTCCCAGGAGTTGGAGGATGAACCTCACCGCTACGAGGACACCGCGGAAGACACCGATCCTGACTACACAACCCCTAGTGGCATCGGGGATGACACCACTGATGATGGCGCCGCGGATGCCACCACTGATGATGGGGGCGCATGCACAGATGGCAGCCAACCGAAGAGGCAACAGAAGGACCGGCGCCCGAGCGTGCTCGGCACCGTCAGGGAGGAATTTACTGAAGTGAACTCCGACGGGCATCCGACGGCGCCCAAACACGTAGTCAAGGGGTACTCAGTTCAGCTCGGGTGCATTCTTTGGAGCACCGTCTCGATCAACACCGAGAACCCAAGGCATAAGGACCGAGGGAATTTGCGCAGCCTCCTCTTCACAAAGCTGCACGAATGATACAAGTTCCCCGCTGAGTTTGCAAACACACGCCTCTCATGGAATAAAGTGAACGGTGCCGCCCTCACGAGGATGAGCATGGCCCGTCTACTTGGAAAAGCACGGTGAAGGCAATGATTGAAAAGGTGATAGTTATGAGAAGATCAAGGAAAAATATCCTTTGATGAGCGAAGATGACTACAAGGAGTTCAAGATCAAGTGCGAGAGCCCCGCAACCTCTGAATCAAGTCAGTGGGGGAAAGAAATGCGGTAGTTGAACTTAGGGGTCCACCAACTCGGTCCCGACGGTTATAGAGTGGCGAAGCCTATATGGGACAAGGAGAACACGGAGCGTGCCGAGCAAGGCCTACCGCCCCGCTTCGAGAAATACCGTGACAAGCAGACTAGGAACTTTCTCAGGGCCCGGTACAAGGAGGACCCGGTAACAAAGGAGCTTACCACGGATCCGAAGACCAAGGCGCTTGAGCTTGTTCTGGGACGGAATACACCCTCGTGTAATTAGCTCCATATGGTTGCATTCTAATTAATCCCCAATATTTCTAAATGGTTCACATTCCTTCCGCGGGACAATGAAAGCAGTAGCGCGGGGTTGTCTCAGAGCTCCCCTTTCGACACTCCTTTGAATAGGGCGTTGAACATAATGAAAAACAAGGATAAGCTCAGTAAGCCGACGTCAGCTGGTCGTGTGGCCGGCAAAGGCTTGTCCACAAAATGGTTGTCATACTATACCGCTGGTGGGCGAAAGGAGAAAAAGACCAGCTCGGGAAGCCAGTCGCGCGAGGTTGAAGCACTCAAGGCACAAGTGGCACAGATTCCGGAGCTTGTCCAAGAGCAAGTGGAACAACAACTGGGAACGAAGCTCAACGCCATGGTGCCTACGTTGATTCATGGGCTGACGACGTGGATTGCGAGCGGCCAACAGGGGCCTCCCCCGTTTCCCAGCTTCACGGCCAGCAACTCGCACAACACGCAGGCGGCGCCATTGGTGTCTCCGGCGGAGGCGGTATTCGTGTCTCTGGCACCGGCACGGGCATTGGAGCTTAATGCACCCGGGTGTACGCCGGTCGGCACCTCGCCAGCAAGCGGCCCCTCCGTCAGTTGCACGCCTGCCGTTGGCGGTGCCTCGACATTAGCCGAGCTCGACGGCATCATGGTAACTAAGCCTCTCGGCCGATGACTTCATCTCCTTGCCTTTGACTGGGCATCCATGACGCCCTACATGTTTTCTTAGGGCGCCGCCGACGTTCCTTGCACTCTCCTGCAGTTCGTGGGCGGCGAGTTGGTCGATGTCGCCAAGGGCAGAATCGTTCAACCGGGCAACCCCATGTTCCACGGTAATCCGATGCCACCCACAGTGTATAGGGTTTAAGTGGTTCGGGTGCTGCCAGGCTGCGACGAGATGTTACCTCCGATTCGACCCGCTGGGGCCAACGAAGAAGAAGAGATGACCCTCAGTGCCTGCGTAAGCTGTCCCCTGCTTTGGCCGAAGAGCCAGATTCGTTTGGGGCGGGGGACACCACCCCACAGACAAGACCGCCAGTCGTGCCGGCGCCAAGCCATGGCAAGAACGTCGCAACGCTACCGGACATGCCGGACATCCCTATGGCACAGGATCCGGACATGCATATGGCACAGGATCCGGACGACGACGACAACGACGACGGTACGTTTACCAACGTCGATAAGTACTTTGCCGAACATGGGTACGGTGACGAGTTCCGCGGGCCTCCTTCTCAAGAACCCAACCAAGACGATCGCGATCTAGCTGGTACGGTGGAGAAACCCAGTTGCAACAGGCGTCGTCTGGCGTTCAGTTCTCAGGAGACGCCTCCAGCTGCCGCCTTCACCGAGCCTCAGATAGCTGAGGTGCCAAATATTATCAGCCCCAACACGCTCAAGAAGGTGGTCTGTGAGCAGAACTCGGTCCCATTACAGCAGATCAAGAAGAAGGGACGGAAACGAAAGGCTAAAAAGGGCGCCGGTGCGAGCCAGCCGGCACCGAGTACGATCCGTGCTCAGGACGGGCCACCTTCACCTAAGGATATCTCGAGGAGGGTGCATGTGGTGCGTAGGGCGATGCTACCGACAAATATGCTCAATGCTACAACCGGTGTTATGCGGAGTCTGCATGACAGTGTTCTTTCTTTGGAGAAGCGGCGTCTCAGAGAGAATGATGTGGCATGCCCAGTTTTCGTGGCCAAGGTGCCAGAGGGCAAGGGCTTTGTCGATGGCGCCATCGGGGGTACGATCGTCCTGCGGTTTGATGACATCTTTGCTATGTTTAACCTTCATCCGCTGCACTACACCTTCGTTCGGCTGTTTTCGCTGCGTATGGAGATGCGGATCATTAGAGACAGGGCCCCGGACATCATGATAGTCGACCCCTTCTACATGTGTGCCAACCTCTTGGGCAGCGCTGGGGACCGCCAAGTCGCGAGTTCACACCTCGAAGGCGTCATTCTGGCAAACCCAGATAAGGATAACTTCCTCGTGTCTTACTTTCCCGAGTAAGTCATCCCTTAACCGCCCCGAAACAAATGATTTCTTAGATTTTGATCGTTCTTTCTTTTTTCTAACATTCTGTGTTCTGTGCGTGCAGTGACACACATTGCACACTCATCCTCTTAAGCCCGAAATATTCCATGGCCACGTATTTCGACCCGAACCGTGATTCCAAGATAGACTACACAAATATCAAGAAAGTTCTTGATGATGTTCTCCCCGGCTACGCCAAATCTGGAGGCACCTTCACCAGGCCAGTTCGTAGGTACGGCAGGCACGTGTTCGCCCACAATACTAAGTTCTGCTGCGTCAAGCAGCCGCCTGGCGGTCAGAAGGATGCCTACTACGCCCTCCATCACATGCGGGCGATCGTACGGGACCATCATCACCTTCTGCTACCAGATAATCTCAAAGATTGGGCCGCGAGCTTGTCGGCAATCCAGGACGCGGACATCAGACAAGAATTCTTTCGCATCCAGTCGGAGTTAGCGGAAATCATCCATCAAGATGTCCTTCATACCTCGGGGCAGTTCTACCTCAGATATCAACCGTCCAACAGTGAGATAGACACGACGCTACAAATGCAGGCTGACAACGCCCGCGATTTCATGACCATCACGACAGACGGCGGCTTCATCCACGCTCCGGTCGCATGAGTCGAGTCAAAAGTAGTGATGCTATGTGTAGTTCTGAAACATTGATTGGCTCATGTTGTAATTAAACTTTAATGAATTGTATGTCTCTTTGGTTTGGACAGTCGTTCAACTTAGATGTAACCGATGCTATTTATTAGTAGGACCATGAATCGTGCTATTAATGTCTTGCTTTTCTCTTCCAATCCTTTTGTTGCATACTTATATATTGCTTATGTATTGTCTGTTGTTTGGCTTGTGCATAGAGATGCCGTCGTATGTCGTGTACAAGGGTAAGGTTCCCGGAGTCTACGACGACTGGGAGGAGTGTCGGAGACAGGTTCACCGTTTCAGCGGTAACAGTTACAAAGGGTACACCACTAGGACGGAGGCGGAATCTAGATACGCCCGCTATCTAGCGGGAGAGAGAAGGAAGCATTGGAGGAACCGGATGAAGACCAGTTTCATCGCGATGATGCTTATCGTGATGACCGCAGCTCTCTTCTATGTGATGGTAGTTTAGATGATCGATATCGACTTGTAATGTAAAGACAAACTCGCTACTCGCGGTCTCGAGACTTGTAATGTTTTATCTTTGTTCGGTCTTTTGAATTCGGGGACTAATATGATGAATTGTATTCGAAGACTAATCTTATATTGTATTCGATGAATCTGTTGTTGCTGTGTGTTGCTGTCTATATTCTGTCCAATAATATATTTTGTAACCTGTGCAAAAATCAGAAAAGTAAAAAAAAAACTAATATTCATACTAATGCGCATCACCTCAAAGTGCGCCATTAGTATGCCAAAGGATACTAATGGCGCATCACTACACAGTGCGCCATTAGTATACCAAAGGATACTAATGGCGCATCACCCCACAGTGCGCCATTAGTATGCCAAAGCACGTGGGTAAATATGATCCCCTGGGAGGCATACTAGATACTAATGGCGCACCAGTGGTGTGCCATTAGTAAAAAATACTAGTGGCGTGGTACTAGTGGCGCACCAGTAGTGCGCCATTAGTAGGCAAAACTGATGCGCCACTAGTAGGCATTTTCCTAGTAGTGTTAGTTTCACCACCTGACATTGTAACCATTCCTCTGAACATTTCGGTTGAATAAAGCGTGAAGAGGTTTCTCAAAACAAAACAAAAATGCAAAACTTCCCATTACCCCCGTGAATGAATTGTTTGGGACCCTGATAAGTGACACACATGTGGCACGAACACATGACAACTTCAAACGTTTTTTATGACAAGTTTAGTAACCTGAGGACGGTAACTTTTAGTTGTCATAACAACTTCCTTTTTAGACGACAAGTTTCGATTGGGGGGAGGGGTATTTTTTTCTTTTCGGATGGCAACTTTAGTTGTAAATAACGTTAGGGCCATAGTACTTCGTGCCAACGTGTGTGATGATAGGCAGTGGTGTGCCGGCCCAAATTTGGGCCGGTCACACGAGAGCTGTCAGATCGCTCCACCTCACTTCGTCCGCCTTCCGCATAGGAGAAACGAAAGGCCGCAACGAATGCCGCCGCACCCCCTGTCAAAATGTGAGCGATGGAGAGCTTGAAGCACTCCTAGGATTCACCGCCGCCGCTCGCTGTCGCTGCTCGCCGGTTGCAACACCGGGCCGCTCGCCGTCGCCGCTTGCCGGTTGCAACATCGGCGCCACTGGTCCGCCCCTCCCTATGCAGCAGTGGCGAGGGTGCCGGTTCCAGCATCCGCCACAGCACGATTGATGCATAGAAAACGTCGTGTGCATCAACGGCTCGCCGCTGCAGCTTTTTTCTCGCCGGTCACTAGTTAAAGCTTTTCACATATATGGTTGAAACTTTTGTGTTAACGATTGCAGCTTTTTTCGTTTCGCTGTCACCGGTTGAAGCCTTTTATATCACCGGTCGAAGCTTTTTTTAGCCGGTTGAAGTTTTTTTCTTCATCATTGGTTGCAGCTTCCGAGGTTGCTTGGTGGCCGGCCCTCGATCCCCGTCGTCTCTGGTTGAAGCTTTCGACAATGCTGGTGGTAACATTATCGATCGTCGATTGCAGCTTTTAGTGTTGCGCAGCGGCTGACCCAACTTTCTCGTCGCTGGTCGTGGCTTTTCTCACCGCCGGTTGCAACATCGTCGTCTCTGGTCGTAGCTTTTCTCGTCGCCGGTCGTAGCTTTTCTCGTTGCCGGTTGCAACATCGTCGTCTCTGGTAGTAGCTTTTCTCGTTGCCGGTTGCAACATCTTCGTTTCTGATCGTAGCTTTTCTCGTCGCCGGTTGCAACATCGTTGTCTTTGGTCATAGCTTTTGTCGTCTCCAACACCGGTGGCATAGGATGCAGCGGACCGGAGGTTTGTTAAGAAGGTGGCGTGGGAGGCGGCAGCCGCTCGCCGGAGGAGAAACATGTGAGGAACGGGAAGGGGATCGCCCCCATGTTGACGGGAAGGGGTGGCCGGCGACTCCATGACAGCCGGCGGACAAGATCCGATAGGGGAGGCACGCCAGCTTGGAGGAACAGCACAGATCTGGACGAAGGCTACAGTCGCCATGAATGAGGTTGCGATGTTTTTTTTCTGAAATAAAGAAGAAGAGAGAGATGAATACGTGTGTGTGTGAAGACGACCGGCTGAAGCATTCGGCATGGGCCAAACGCAAGCGTTTTCCTTATTACTACCTCCATATCGAAATATTTATAGTTGGGGAGAATTAGTACAAGTTTCCCCAACTACAAGTATTTCGATACGGAGAAGTACTTAGGATTGTTTGATGGGTCCCTCCCATGGACATCAGACATTGGGGTGCTTGCAAAATTAGTGTCTCAAGGACACTGACTTATTACGACGCGTCCCTAAACTAGGCGCCCTTGAACCGACTTACGACATGAGACGCGATTCGAAAAGAGAAGGACGTGGAATCCGAGTCTTGAACGATGATGATTCGACTCTATAGATTTGGCCAAAGCCTTGATCCAGCACATCTCGATCGCCTCAATCGACTCAAGCTGCCAAATCATGGACAGCATGGCCGCCGCAGCCGCGTCGTCTACGTCGGCAACATCTCCTTCAAAGCCGAGGAGACGCCTGCAAGCTCATCGGCCCTGTCCTCTCCTTCAACCTTGCCGCCGCCACGGGGAAGCACAAGGGCTACGCCTAGTACGCCAACAACCTGCACGGCCACCGGCTGCTCGACCGCAAAACAGTTTGTACTACGATGTACAGTATATATATGTGATAATGCAAAATTTTCTTTAGTGTGCGTTTTTTCACAAATTATTTCTTGTGTTTTTCATGAGGTTACTAATTTACTACATATGACAACGTTACTACTAGTATATATTTGTTTCACGAATCCTTGGGTTTCTGTAACCATCGCTGCGTCAAAGTTACATTCTTGTGAAAAACGAGATGAACTTGGTTATTACACGAAAATGAACTCAAATTTCCTAGAGCTGAGCTTCAAATCAGAGGGAGATTCAAGTTGAGTTCATGAAATCAAAAGTGGACCTTCTCCAATTTTTATAAACTTCACACTAACATTACACACCACAACAAATGACTGCAAAAAATCACATTGGTCATAACAATAAAACAACCACCTACAGAATTGTAAGCATCACTTCTGAAACCACGCAAACAGACCAACATTCCCATCAGACAGAAACGCCATCAAAATCCAGCTAAAAACTCCCCAAAGAAACAAAGGTAAGACATCTAAATCTTTCCTGGGGAGAAGCAATCAATCAAGACAATGCCCATGAATCAAAACTAGCGTATGGTTCCCTAGCTCCGACTGCTAATAATGCACAATTATTACAAAATAAGCTTCCTAGGTTGCAAGCCCGAGCACCGTTCCATCCATTATATGTACCTTTGAGGTGTTTCCAGATTTTCCCCATAAATCAGGTGCTCGGGGGAGCTGAACTGGGTATCTTGAAATGCTTCTTCACATAGTGTGATGCCTCGGAATCATTTCTGTGGCACAGGACCCTCAGCAGGGTTTTGGAGTCGCTTCCGAATTTGCTTTTGCCCCCTTGAGTAACTTCGCGCAGATCATCAATAAGCACACGGGTCTGGGATAAGAAATGACATCTAGTCATTTACAAATATGATTTACAGCAAAAGGATACTCAATTTCTTATACTACAGCATCCCCAGTCCCAAGTCTTAACAACTCGATGGCACACTGCTGAGCAGTCTTTGATTCAATTATGGAATATTTTCTAGAATTGAATTGTAGCTAGTTTGAACAAAAAAAAATTTTACTAAGTTCACTCTAGTAGGCATTTAAAGCATTGTGCGTATAACTGGAGATATGGCAAGCTCATTATAGATGGTGCTTCTTGAAAAACAACGGTGCACTTGTTCTATCAGCATTGACCAATTCCCCCAAAAGGTTCATGAGAAATTTAATCCAAAATTACCTCTTGCTTGATCAGATTTATTACAGGACGAACACGCGAGACCAAATTCTCAACAGTTCCACGAGGCAGCCCATCTCCGCCAGATATGAAGAATTCCTACGGCAAAAAAAGGGGTAACTTTTTTAGGTAAGCAAACAAGTAGTCAGCACGGGTTAAGACAACATTTTATCGGTCGGACAATAAAAACAAGGCAAGATTAAATATATGTTCCAGACACATGATAAGCATGTTCGTTATAGAATGATACAGCCACACACAAGATGTCCCTTGTATATACCTTAAGGCAACAATATATTTATTGGTCGGATAATAAAGACAAGGCAAGATGTTCCAGATACAAAAGCAGCCAAGATGTCTTCAGACAACAATATACCTTCAGAATTTCAAGATCTTCCTCCAAAAGAGGGGCATCATTCGGAGAGAAGACGCGTGTAGGACCTCCATCTAGTATTACCCGAACTAAGCCATCCTACCAAAAGAGATTACGACAAAATTATAATCAAAACTTTTTACAGCATCTCACTGATCTCAACAGCCAAAATTATCACCAGGGATGCTTGCAGAAGCCCTGTAACCACACGATCTCGCAGTTGCTCCACAATGACATCACAGAGTTGAGCAAGCACCTAAAGAGTGAGCATTGACATCAAATAAATGCCAATTAGTTCGACAGAAGCTTAGTAGCTTACCAACTAGACTACAAGTGGAAACCTTTAGAAAGAAATGCTAATAAATATGCTTGTCCAAAGTATGAGGTATCAGCATATGCTTTAGCATTTGGCGAAAACCGAAATTCCGACATAAAAACCGTCCATTTCCTCGCATGCGAACTTATGAACGTACCAAATCAAGCACTTCGACAATAGTGTCCAATCGAGCTTGTAAAACATTGTTTTTGTACATATTGTCGATGAATGGCTGTTGGAGGTCCCAAAATATGACCTTTAACCCTACGAAAGAAAAGATGCAAACTTCAACATTGACAAGCTATCAGCTTCCAAGTGTGCATACATATTTTTCTTACCTGTAAATTCACATACCCGATCAATAGCAGCATTGATTTCTTTTCTACTGCCATCAAATTGATTCTTCTGATTGGAGACTACACCCTTTGACTTGCCGTTCATTGATCGTCCTAACACAGTCCAAATATTTTGAATATATAAATGAACTAGTTTGATCTATGTGGACAAGACCAAACAGATTAAGTGGCAATCTATGTGGATAAACTGATTACTTTTTTTAAAATGCACACTCACTGATGTTAATTTTGTCACTTTGCCTTTTAGCCCACCGCTCACTTATGCTGTCCTCCAACTTGCCTAGCTGGCTTATAGCATACTGTTTGGATATTAATAAAAAAACATCCAGTTCAGAAACTCTCAAAGTAATCAAAATGAACAAGCGAATAGCAAGAACGTCAATTATCAAAAGAATGGCATGAGTCTTGTTGATGTAAATCATGGTTAATTATGAAAGAATGACATGGATCCTGTTGATGTAAATCATGGCAACAGCCAGTACCAGCTATTGACTCGATACTAGAATATTGTGTCAAGTCCAGAGCCATCAGCACAATTAATAGAAAATTTCTGCAATGATTCCATGTAAAATTACTGATAACCAATATTACTAATAATGAAACAACTTAATATTAACTAAATTCAAAAGGGAATAGCATCAAACCAGAAACCGTGAAAGATACAGCCAGTTAAAAAAGATATATTTAATGTGACTGTAAGCTGTAGCAGGTTAGCAGCATAATTATCAACTCCATATCTGAAGTCTAAAAAATTTAAGGAAATACTGCTCCGGCGTGAGTGTCAACCATTCCAAAATAAATCTTCTATGAAAATTGCTATGTGTTTTTTCCTTCTCATTTACATCTTTGTGTACCAAAAATTGCCCAGGAACTTGGTAAGTCGTTCTAAATAAAAGTAACATAGCAGCATCAGTTGTAAGTAACAAACTCACATATAGACTGTTAAGCCGCACACATAGCTTTGACATTGTAAGTTGAACTATTTCACTCGATTTTCTCTCATCAACAGGTCTGACTTCTTGGATTTCCTTTTTTACGAAAGCTTTGATTCCAAGCTCCTTTTTATATCGAGTAAGGACAGGAACAGGTGGAACTAAATCTTCTTTGTCAACTGCAAGCACACAAAAACCATTATCAATTAAGAGCTAGAGAAAATAAAGAGGGTTAAACCAAAGCATGCGGGTTAAAACAAATGAGATAGATATTTCTTTTCTCCATACTAGATACTATCTCAACTATACTATTTAGCAGGGACCATCTATCTAAAGCACAATTTTATAGGTTTGTGCTCTACAACAAGATAATATGTGACTTTAGGAGAAAGAAAAAATATATAGACGTCCAGCAAGATAAACAGAAACGTACTTAAGGAGAAAGAAAATGGTGATGATACAAACCTATGGGTTGAGTAACAAGTTGTGTATAAATTTGAAATGCCTTGTCAATGCCACGACAGAAGCTATTTAATTCCCCAATTCGCATAGGAACCTTGAATGCAAAAAACTGATCTGCAGTCTGCAATAGTTCACAAGTGATCATTACTTTCACAAATACAGGTCACTTATCAAGCAAAAATATATATTTTAAACAATTAAGACATGTACATAACTTTGAAATATTGTGGCATAGAAGAGAAACAACATTAGATATTAACCTGTAAGGAGAAATTAATGAACAAAAAATTAAAGAAGTAATGGAGGACAGAAGCAACACCTCTTCTATGATTCTATAAACTTCAACAATAGAACCCCCATGGCGTTGTTGAGGGGATATAGGATCCCAAGTCTGCCAAACATAAAATTTAGCATAGAGAAAATGGTGCGGAAAATTTACAAGAACACTCGATGAGTACCAAAGTAATGTTAGGAAGCAAAGACAGGTGGCAGGGGAAAAGGATATATTGTAACAAGTGGCAGTAAAACAAAATGCTCTAGCATACCAAATAAGTTGCTTACACAAACTAAAAAACAGTCATATACAAAAAGAAATGTGCTAACCTCTTGTTCAGCAGCCCTTTTAACCCAAGTTTCAACTCTCTCCAGTTGCCCATTCACCCAGCGTAAAACAACCGTGCCCGATTTACTTTCAATCTGAGATAAACAAAAAGGCAGCAAATCAGGATAAACATAACAAGAAGCCCCATGGGGGGGCATGAACATAGCATGTCAATTGTCAAAGTGACACCCAAGCAATTTGCGTTTTTGTGATTGTTTGTAGTTGAGGAAGAAAAGATCTAACCTCATAAGGAACTAGCTTTTGTCTACATAGACTGTCCAAACCATCGTCACCCACAACAGAAGCCATCACTGACATTATGTACTGCTCCAAAGAATCAGCTGCCGGAAATACAGAAACTACGTCCTCCGTAAGATGCTCAGAATGCTCAAGAAAAGGTCCCTGCCACAACAACTTAACGTAAGCATGCAGCCTCACAAGGTTGTGATGGATTTAATAGTTATTTATTATAACTTACCAATTTGCTTCCATACAGTTTATGGAGAAGGGAAGCGGAAAGAACTGCTGCCTGTGGATGCCATCTTGACAAAACTGGGGAAAAAATGTTTGTCTCTATCTTCAAAAGCTTCTTCGTCTCCTCAGCTAGAGATGCTAAAACATGCTCATGTGATGTGTCTGCTTTAATCTCTACGAAATGTGCAATCTGAAACAAAACAAAAAATAATCCATAGTGTTGACATATAGATGGAACTAGAAAAATACATGACCTATACAACTACAGATTGCACTATATGGGTTTCCACTCCAGTACACTAAAAAACTAATGACCTGACCAGAAAAAAAGTTACAATTAACAGTAAAAATATGAAGATATAGAGTCTAGCATTTATATCCTTTGATATGCAGATGAAACCATGTGCTTAAACTCTTATACGCACGTAGAACATGAATATTGCATAGAAGGCCTCATGTCATACTGACTTTTGACTTTTGAGGAATACAGTGACCAGGAAAAGACCAGAACAAACCCTCTAGACCAAAAGGCCAAAAAGCATACACAAAATTTGGGGCAAAGAACCAAAATACAGTCCTACTAAATATAACAGAGGTCATGCCACATTCAAATATACAAAGTGATCAAACACCTCTAACTGCAAAGAATTTCGCCAACAGTGGCAATAACATAGATTTCTAGAAGTGAAGGTGATCAAATACAACACGACAAATCCAAGATACATGTATACTATAATGGACCAACATTCAAGGTCTGCATAAGCAGGCATGGGTGAATAAGTGATCTTATTATATCCATCTCATGGTAAAATGAGAAAAATACATCAGGAAAGAATGAAAATCAGCAATATTAGAGCTACACTACAAAAGAATAATTACAGCTGCAAATAAGGTCACCTTCATGAAAGCACTTTTGACAGAAGAAGTGATGTAACGGTCAATCTGGTCTCGATCAGGTGACTCCATTGCCTGATGCAGAAAAGCAAAACCGGTGCCAAATCAGATTTGTATGTATGTGCAAACGCTAAAGCTCTGGTTTTCCACATTCTGCAGCGCCTATTGAGAACAAAAGGTTGCTACTGTATACTACCACAAGTTAGAAGACGAGAAGTGTGGTGGTTAGAGACCATTTTGTGAGGAACACTACTAGATTTGTTTGTACTCAAGTGACTTCTGCTCAAGAAATGCCTGGAAGCGGTGGTGCTCATATGCGCTGGCGGAGCATCGGCGGGACCAAGGAGGGTCCCCCCCCCCCCCAAAAAAAAAAAAAGAAAATCTCCCGGCCTCTCTAATCTGTCTACCTGTTTTGGCCCCTCCTTGGATTTCACTCATGGTCCGCCACTGCTCATACGTACACTAGCCACAGGCAGACGGTCCGACTTTTAGATTACAAAAGGTATGTTGGATGAGAAATGAAGGATTGAATGTAAAGCTTCAGCACCTTGTCATTTTCTTCACCAAGGATTCGCCTAGTAAGCATTGCTACTGTTACGATATCAACCATCATACTGGGACCCTGCAGATGTAAAGACAAATTTAATGTGGGGAAAAGGTAAGATCGTCAGTACAAACAAAAATAAGAGATGAACAGGTCCACTAGAATCTACACTAGCTTAGAGATAGCAGATCCCAAATGGTAGTCTGAACAGAACAGAAATAGCAACATGCACGGTGGGAGTGAGGGTGTTCGGTCCTGTTATGAATAGTGAGTTCAAGGGCAGCAAACTCCTCTACCATTGCATGCTGCCATTCCTGATGAAGAACATCACAGAAACAAAGTCAGCGCGGCAAGAGCCCACGCCTGCAAAAACCAAGGAGGTCAATAGGCGTACCAGGACGAGCGTGAAGGGCATACTGAAGAGAAGATGGTGCATCAGGAAAAGATGATGCCTCACCAGGAGAAGGTTAGTTGGACTTAGCAAGCAATGGCTTGTAGGCAGCAAACTGGGTATTGCACGACTCCATAACCTCATTATGATGACCAAGTGCATGCTTGTGAGCATCCTTAAAAGCCTTCTTTTTCTGAGCATCATTCTCTTCAGCAGTACCATGCGAGTACATGCGTGACAGGGAAAGGAAGGCAGGCACTGCACCTTACCAGTAAGAAAATCTCAGTCACTGATTGGATATGAAGGTGCGCGTGAATGGCCATGCCATGGTAATTGATGCTATCAAAGATCACCAGGCGGAGGGGAACAGAGACATTGCCCAATGAAGAACTAGAAGATGGCATTTTTTTAAAGAGCATCTACATACAGACAGAGCACTCTGAAAATAGAGCAGAATGCCTGCTCAGCAACCTGAGGAAGAAGGTTGCGGCAGCAGAGCTCGGGAGAGGAGCATGGAAGCTCAGCAGAAACAGAGGGCAGATATGGCGTGGTGAAAAGCACCGTCCATCAGAAAAGAAACCAACATTGTACAGATGGCATGATGGCTGCGCACACTCGTGGCATGCAGAAGAACACAGAGCAGAGAGAATCAACCAGATCGATCTTGAAGGAGACAAGTGAAACGAAAAAATTGAACCTTAGAAGCCAGCTCTTCATACCATGATATGAATAATGACTAAATCTATTCCATGGACTCTAGGTCTAATACATACATGTACATGAGAGGAGATAGTAGGAATTCTAGGACAAAAGGAATATTATAAAGAGTAACAACAATACAATTCTCTCAAACAGTTCCCACCCACCAGGGTTCAACCTCTAGGATCGACATGGTGTGCCAGATATTTAATCAAAGTAAATACATATGTGTGTTCGGTGCAAAAGTGTGCACTCATGTAACATGAGGCTCCTATACCTCTACAATAGTTGTAGGGCTTGTAGTGGATGCCCACACGCGAGTACTGTGGCGGATCAAAGAAGATTCATCTGAGACACAGAACACAGCATCATACCGCCGTCAAGCCCTGGGTTGAAGGACTGTAAAACCACCCGCGCATGTGTGTAACGCAAATGAAAAAAATGGTGGACTAGAAGAAAATTATGCGCTCAAATCTATGTGCAGGTTAGATCAAATATGAAACACACGTGAGCCTAACAAGAACAAGAGATGAACATGACAAGCTTGACAAGAGAAACTATGCCTGCGAACTATTCCATGGGATACTTGAATATACAATTTGCAATTTTTATCATAGCAAGGCACATGCAGTCATTCAGTAACAAAAAATGATAAGTAACCAGCAATAATGATGGTTTGCCTTATGCGCATATGTGTTGCAACATTCGGTGGTGAATAACAAATCAGACATAGCCTGCACGAAGTGGTACATGATTGTATTACTCATCTTCACTGACATGGTAAATATTTACTGTATAAAGCAAACAAACCCAGATCTATTCCTTGTTGAAATGAAAGGATAAGTTTCAAAGAGGTTCACTTGCCATGCATGTTAGGTGCACATCAGCAAACCAGGATTGAGAAAAACAAACCTCTGAGAAGTGCAGATGATAATCATTCAATTTCTTGTCCACCCATTTCTGAACTGGAGACAGGAAAGACTGGAAAAACGTAAAGTCCTGGCAGCTATCATCGGCATCAACAGAACTACGTAGACTTTTCAAGTGTAAGCGTTCTTGTGGACCACGCTGTTCCTTCAAGGGTATCTTCCTCAAATGCTCAATCACAACTTTCAGGAGTCCTTGCTCACCTGTAAAAACAAACTGTGTTGCAGAACACATTAATTATCATACTATGGTGATGGTAACTTGGTTCATGAGCTAATAAATTAGTAGCATGCTACTGAACAGGACTACATATTTAGTCCAGTGTGGTTTATGCAAGAGCATCTTTTGATCTCAAGAAAAACTAAAGACCCAGTGGTTACTGGTTTTAGATATGATTCACCACTTTAACAATAATCCTACATTATGACAGGCTTAACTTGAACTGTGTTATTATGAAAAGGCATCATTTCCACAAATGGTACAGGCAAAAGGGGAGTTTGCACTAAGGTTTTTTTTTCAGATAACTGTCTCTAAGGAAAAGGCATCATTTCCATAAAATGGTGAAGACAAAAGTGGAGTTTGCACTAAGGTTTTTTTTTTCCAAAAAACTCTCTGACAGACTGACATTATGAAGAGAAAAGGCTAGAAGCGCTGTCACTAAAAACTGGATAAGGATGAGAAGATCCTCCCTTGCTTTGGCTCACTCAGAATTCTTAAAAATAAAACAAGATGCCAGAATCCAGACACACATCTGATTGCTGCCGTAGAGATATCTAAGGCTAGCCGCAGCATAAGCACGAAATACTCCAAGAAGGATACATGTCAAAAAAATACCAAGGATAGCCTCTTCTCGGTTAGTGCTTTACCTGTCGGAATAATACCCATGCATAGCACGTATCATGAATTGTCTCTGTGATTCCTAGTATACGCCAAGTGGACTTTAGGAGCTCAAGGATTTCTTCCACCTCCTGGTTGATAAAAGTAAAAGTATGAGACAAATATTGCAACCAATGGGGTGGACAGCGGAAAATGGCAAACAGGGATTTGAAGTACTGGCCTCTGTGAGTTTTCCCTCATCTAAGGTGTCAAAAACACTGCCAAGCATTTTTTCATACAAGGCAGCATTCAGATGGTAACCATCAGCCCAATGACAAACCTCACCGGTAAGATCGCCACGAGCAGGCCTTTCAGAGAAAGATGTAGCAACTTCTCTCAGTGAACGTAGGCATTCTGTACGTTGAACCTCCGCAGCAGATGGGGATAGCGACTAGCAAACAATACAACATCGTAACCTCCATTTAGTTTATAGTTCATATAGTGCTTATTTGAATAAATAAATCAACCATAATAACTAACTGGGGTAAAGCATAAAACCTCAGATTCTTCAATCTTTCTGAAAAGATTTCTTAGCTCATTGACTTTTCGACCTAACTCTCCAAATCCAACAACAGGATGGTTTATTAGGCCCTCCTCCAGCATGTTCAGCTAAGCAAAGACACAAACAGACCTTATATTGTTAAGTCATGCAGGTATGGTTCAAAATCCTTAAAGCACAAATGGATGGCTAACCTGTCTTTTCTGCCAACGAAGATATGCCTTCATGTCAGAAAATTCAGCTCTAGATATACAGCACAGTAGTTCCAGTGGTATCAAGAGATTGTCCATCCGTTTTCCGACTTTACCCACCATAGCATTAAGTAGTCCCTGTCTAGTCCTAATATCCATGGACTCCGTTATCTATTCAAAAGCAGAGGGGTGAAGGAGGTAAGCAGATGTAAGATTAGCATTCTGAGTATCTTTATTAAATTTGGTTGTTCACAAAAATATAAAAAGGAACAGTAACCTTAAACTCAACGAGTTGTACTATATATGCAGTTTCAAACAGCACAAGAGATTTGCAAGCTACTAATGTTGAAATGTACAAATATAATTTGGTTGTTCACAAAAATATTAGATTTGGTTGTTCACAAAAATATAAAAAAGGAACAGTAACCTTAAACTCAACGAGCTGTACTATATGCAGTTTCAAACAGCACAAGAGATTTGCAAGCTACTAATGTTGAAATGTACAAATACAACTTCAAGTGAGGGAAATAAATATATAGTACAGAACAACAGAAAACACAAAGGCGCAATTTTGTCTTTCAATTTATTAACCAGGAACAGAGGTAAGACAAGTCACCTCAAGTTGGGCTCTCAAGATTTCAAGCAGGCCAACTAAACCTGGTTGCCGGTGAGTTTGCGATTCAGCACTTTCACTCTTACTACGGCCGAGTTTCCTCATTAATCTGTGTCTCTTCTCTTTCTTCTTTTCTTTCTTTGGAACTATAAGGCCCCTATAAGCAGTAGAAATAGGTTAAGTACTATGATAATCTTGGAAACTGCTATCTTCTAATTAAAACACTATGCTCGACACAGTGAACTGCACAGGCCTACCCTGAAGCGCCAGCAGCAGCAACAAGGATTTCATATGCTGTTTCACGAAGATCATCATCTGTGATACCTGGAAGAGTAAGACAGATGTTATTTTTCAATACTTTTCTTTAGCCGATAGTTCAGAATTCAGAGTCAAACAAAGAGATCAACGATGGCCTAGTTATATCACTAACTAAAGCAAACGCCTTTAACTTTTTTTATCCAAATAGTATAATATTACAAACTAACATGTTTAAGAAGTAACTGAAGCAAATAATGACAACCCAGTTATTGTTCCAATAAAGAAAGTGAACACCTTCACGTGATTCAATAAACTAAAGAAAGCAATAGTGCATCACTGGCAAGTTATGAGGAGACAACCAACAAAATGCATGTAAAGGCAAAAGGGACAGATAGAAGATCATCGAAATTGTCTGTAGTAGCAATAGCATGATAATTATTGTATCAGAACATAAGGCATGGCTAGTCTAGTTTAATCTATTATGAGGCATGCAATACTTATAGTTGACAATTAATAACTATTACCTGTTTCAAATAATGGTAAGCGCAAGGATATATCGTTGGCATCAGTTTGATGCCTCCTAGAAGCCCTTCGACTATCGAATTCACCTTCATCATCCTCAAAGTCTTCAATGTCATCTATGGTTAATTCCTCGGTGGGAGAGTCCAATGATAATGATTTTGGTAAGTTTGCAACTGATGATGGCACAGCAATTTGTGGTTGTTCAACAACTGGTGGTGGTACCACAACTGGTAATGGTGCAGCGGCAGGGACAGGGGGTGGTTCTCTTGTTGGTGCTGATCCAGAATATTCAGGTCTTGTAAGTAAATAGAACCCTTCGACATCTCCAGTGTTATCCTGAAAAAACAAAGTTCAGGCATATGAAAACTCAATGGGCAATGAATTTTAATGACTCTGATCATGGTCTGCAAAACAAATGAACCAAGCATGTAGCCCAATGTGAAAATTTCAACACTGAAATTGGGAAGATTATATAAAAATGCACATATGAGGAGCCGTTTGGTATCCATGGGCATTCAGCAGAATGATTAGTAAAGTAAGACAGGCGGCAGTATCATGAATGTTTGAAATTCCTAAATCATATTGTTTCTCCTTTGTCAAATGGTAATTTTTAGAAGAAAAAAAATACAATACATAAAGAAACCTTAAGTATAAACTCACGACATATGGGTAATCAAGGCTGTCATGATAAAGCCGGATGGCATCTCCAAGGTCAAGTGGATCCCCTACAACATCAAAGGATCATCAGTACAACTATAAGGAGACAAAGTGAGATACTTGAATGAGGCTACAACTACTTCACCTTTCTTAGCGCAATTGAGGACATAATCAACACTGACTTGATCAATATCCACGTCATCCAGAGAGATAGCACCAGGCGGCATTACAACTTTCTTGATCAAGTTACCAGAAAGGATGTAATTGAGCAACACATGGCGATCACGGCGATAACGTTGTAGCAGCTCAACAGGATTTTCTCTGGTCAAGTTGAAACATGGTGAACTTAGTTTACAACACAAGCTTAACGTCGCCTATGAATGGAAGGATGCATGTTCTGAAGCGATCATTACTCGTCCATATTGCATGCAAGGGAGACAAAAATCTGAGGATGGACTATCAACTGCTTGCCACTGGCGCAATGAACCTGCAAACAAAACAAAACAAAAATCCATTGTAAACTAAGGATGTGTTTGGTTTGAGAGACATGCTAGGGTGGTTGTGGGTATCCCCAACCAGGTGGCTAGGGATAGCCCTTTTTTTTGTTTGGTCGGAAAGGTGGGGTTATCCCATGTTTTGTTTGACTTAAAGGATGAAAAGTGGCTGAGGATAGCCATTGAAGTGTTTGGTTCGAGGGACAAATGAAGGATAAGGGTTGTGGTAACCGTTTTTATTTGAGGTGGTGAGATTACCCTCATAATTTGCACTTTTTCAATGGAAAGAAGGAAAATACAGTATGTGCAGTCATAATTTCGAAAATCTTAACTTTTTCACAGCAAACCAAAACAAAACAATAGTAGAATTTTTGAACTTCGTCACATATAATAATTCAACATTCCATACATAAGTCAAGTGCATAGAACTCATAGTTCAACATTCTATAGAGCACTACTAGAACTTAACAGTTATACAACCCATAGTTACTGTCTTGGTTGTCAAAAGAGCTAATTCATACAACCCATAGTTACTGTTTTCGTTGCATATCTGGTGTAATGGAGGCTCGCACATGTTTACCATCAATAGCTCCAATATAATCCTATTTGGTGAAAACAAAAACCCAAAAATTAGGATCTAAACAAATTCATGCCTACAATGACAAAATGTAGTTGTCACATGGTCTCATACCTTAAAGTATGGATCCCACCGGTAGTTTCCTTCTATTTTGGTTTGGGTCTCCAATGAAGGCTTCCTAATAAGGTCATCTCTAAGCTCGCCAATAGCATGGAGTACCCTTTGGAAGTAACGGCTCACAACTTCACCGGATCTACCAAAACTGGCGCCAATTACCCTATTTCCAATGTTGTACCCAACGGTGTGCAAGAACATTGCTACTTGTTGCTCAATAGTCAAATGTATTGTGTCCTTTAGCAAGTTGCGATCCCTAAAGAGTTAACAAAACCTAAAGAAAGGTACTCTCCGAAGCCTAAGCATGTTCACACAAGTTGTGTCATTCTTCCATATTTTGTTGTCAAAATACTCTCTTCTCATCCTATCTCTCTCATCAATTGGGGCATACGTAATTGCATCTCTCCTTTTTCTTTTTTTGGATTGAACAACCAATGTTATCATGTTGATAAACCATTGTGCCGCAGCCGCATAAATTAACATCTTTGCCTTTCTGTCCATCTACAATGCAGTATAGGATTCAGCTATAATATGCAGTACAGGGTTTAGAGCTAAAATATGCAGTATAGGATTTACAGCTAAAATATGTTATCTTTTGTCTCGCTGTCCATCTACGTGTGAACAAGAATTCAATAGCACACCGTATGTGTACAAATGGCCAACTACTTAGAACCAAAACCAACATTCTTTTTCCACTGCCAAACATTTTACTAAAGAACAGAATAGGATTTAGGGGAGAAATAACCTCAGATTGTAGTTGTGCTGCTGCTGCTAGATGTACTGACGGTGGCCTTCAACTTTCCTGTGCCAGAAAATTAAATCAATCAGCGAACTACACATGAGCAGAGACCACGCATCACCAGCCCCTGCACGCACGGAACACTAGCACACATCTAGCACACGCAGCCGTGCGCACGCGGGCGAGCCGTTCAGACCCATGCAGGCAGCCGTGCGCACGCATCAGTCACCGGCCGCCCGCGCCTCCTCAAGCCCCCAGTCGCCGGTCTTGAGAACCAGCTGCGCCGCCGCCAGGCTTGAGATCCAGCCGCGTGCGCGCCTCCTGAGGCCCCCAGCTGCCGCCGGCCTTGAGATCCAGCCGCGCCGCCGCCTCAAACCCTTGCTCGCATCGCCCGGGGACACCCTCCGCAACGGCCGGCCGACACACGCGAGACGAAGCAGAGGAGATAGGGAACGAGTAGAGAAGGAGCTCACCTCCCGCCGGCCTCTCTGCTATCTCCTAGATGCGCCGCCGCCGCCGCGCACGGAAGAGAGAGCGCGAGTAATGGGGGAAAGCGAGGCTTTCGTGGGGTAAGCGGTGTTGAATTGTATTGTCACGTCTTCAATAGATCTTCTAAAGATAGGTTGTAGTGTCCTATACCTTTGGTTATGGCCAACTATTAGAAGAAACATGGCAACTTGTTCCTCAATAGAAGTATGAATGCTATCCAACAACAAATTTCTCTCTCTAAATATAGCACACAAACGGAAAAAGGAGCTTTTCTCATTCTGAGTTGATTTGAACAATTTATGTCACTAGAGTGATAAATGTATCTCAAATTTGACTCTCTAGATATGGCACGATCGGCCATGCTGCCCACGGTTATCCTCGGTGTTTGTTGCCTAGATCTTCTAAACATGACCATCATGTAAGCATACAATCCAGCCACTAGACCGGCTCCTCTCACAATTAGTTGCCTTCGTTTTCTTGCCAATTCATCCATCTATGACAATACAAACAAAGTATCATATGCATAAATTTTTGTCTTAACCATAGTAGGCTCTCTCTGTACAGAAGATAGACAGTAAATAAAATCAAAGTATCATATTCCAATTAAGCATATTTTGCTCTATCTTCTCTGTACAACAACAAGGGCTGTTCCCTGTTCAAGATCCCGATCCGAGGCAGGAAGGACAGGGGTAGGGGAAGGAAGAGAAGAGGAGGGCGGAGGAAGGGAAGGAGGGGGCGGATCTGCTACCTCTCCCGTGTCAGGGTCTACTCCGGCGGCAGCGGCGAGTTGAGGCCGGCCAGGAGCAGGGGCGGGCCGGCGGCGAGTGTAGGCCCGGCCAGGCGCAGCGGCGGATCGGCGGCGAGGTAGACACCTTCAGCAGGGCGGCGGAGAGGTTGAAGAAGGAAGGGGACTGGCGGCGGGGTAGCTAGCGGGCGGTCGCTGGCGGCGGGCGAGGGGAGGGGGGAGGGGGTCGCGCGAGGGAAGGGGGAGGGGTGGTCGTTCGAGGAAAGTGGGTCGGGGGGAGAATTTTTTCCTGTGCGGTCTCAGCCTCGCTCGACCCGGCAGGCGTGTGTGGGGTGCTTCGACTCAGCTATGCTGAGGGCTTTTTTTCATCGGTTCGACTATGCTCAAGGGAGCCGATGCACTCTACCAAAAAAAAAAAGTGGGTTGGATAGAGAACTTTTGGGCCTATATATTCTTCATGCTGCCAAATACATTCTTAGAGCATCTCCAGCCGTGCCCCCAACAGGCCCTTCCTAGGCGTTTTTGCCGCGTCGGCACCGAAAAAACAGTCCAGTTGTGCCCCTAGGACGCCGAAAAACGCCGGCTCGGGACTTCTTTTCGTCCGGCGGTCACATGCCGAACCCGGCGTACTGGGGAGCAGTTGGGGGCTCCGGCGCAAGGGAAAAGCGCGGCTGGCCCACGCCGTCAGGGAAAAAGTCAAGGTTTTCTTCCCCGACTTGCCTCCCACCCCCCGCGCCCTCGGTTGCCAGTAGCTTTATCCCGGCGCCGCCCGCCGCCTTTCACCACTAGATAGCCATTCCACGCCGGAAAAACAGTAGAGCTTCGCCGCGGCAGCCCCTCCAACAGCAGCTGGGTGTTTCCGGCCGCGGAGGGGCAGTTTAGCGGCGGGGACACGCCCACCGGGCGCAAGGTGTTCAGCGATTTGCTTGCCTCGGCGATGGACTCGGATGACGAGGAAGCGCTCGCCGCACTGCTGGAGGAGGAAGCCGAGGCCGACGTCCAGGAAGAAGAGCATCTCATGGTGCTCGCCGCCCTTGCCCAGCTGCTGGCGAGCAATGAAAAGCCGCAGCGAGGTGGCTCGGCACCGGGGCGGGTGAAAGCAAAGAACCGGCGTCGTCTCGAAGGCTACTGCATGCTCTACTCTGACTACTTAGCCAATGTTCCACTTCACGGCGAGAAAACATTTCGACGCCGTTATCGGATGAGCTGAAAGCTCTTCCTCATGATTGTGAATTTCATCTGGGAGTTCGACAACTACTTGAAGTGCAAGATGGATTGCACTGGCGCCCTTGGATTCACCTCCATCCAGAAGTGCACGACGGCGATGAGGATGCTTGCATACGGAGCTCCTGGTGATTCACTCGACGACTATGGGCGCATGGCCGAGTCCACCAGCATAGAGTGTTTCTACAAGTTTTGTCGGGCACTGGTGGCAGTGTTTGGACCGCAATACTTGAGAACACCCAATGTGGAAGACACTGCTCGGATCCTAGCACAGAATGCAGCAAGAGGATTTCCTGGGATGCTTGGAAGCATCGACTGCATGCATTGGAAATGAAAGAATTGCCCATTTGCTTGGCAGTGGATGTACAAAGGCACCAAAGGCGGTTGAAGTGTGGTACTTGAGGTGGTGGCCACACAGGACCTCTGGATTTGGCACTCCTACTTTGGTATGCCAGGAACTCACAATGACATCAACGTGCTACAGTGCTCTCTTGTCTTTGCCAAGCTTGTTGAAGGTCATTCTCTTCCGGTGAACTTCGAGATCAATGGGCGACACTACAACAAATGGTATTATCTAGCTGATGGCATCTATCCGAGACGGTCGACATTTGTGAAGACTGCTCCATGTATGCCGCCTGATTCTGTCGAGCCCCGGCGTCTCCCGCCACCGCGCAGCACCGCGCCGAGCTTGCCTCGTTCCGCTGCGTCCTCTACTCGGCTAGATCCGCCATGTTCGGTGAGTTCATCCCCCTCCCCCCTCCTTCCTCCTATCTCTCCCTTCCCTCTCTAATCTCCTGTCTTGAATTATCTTCTTTTGTAGCAGTAGAGGAGCGGGTGGGGAAGCACCAACCAAGGCCATGTCATGGAGGTTTTGCTCAGGCAACCCTGCACTGCTTGCAGCCGACGCCGTGGAGGTTCTCTCTCCCCTCTTCTACTATCTTTCTCTGTCTTGCAGCTCCTGATGTGCTTCACTTTGATTTGGAGTACAACTCCTACTTTTGCTGTTGTAGAGGATAGGTTGGCTGAAATTTATGTAACCTGTCTACCCTTTATTCAATAACAAAATCTTGAATTTTGGATTACTTGTAACAAGCATGTTCAAACAACTTCTTAGTTAAATAGCCACAAACAGAGTCAATTATTTTTGCAATTTGTTCCACGGATGGGAGTAATTGGTTGTAATGCATCTTCTTGTGGTGTGGTGTTTCAGTTTGATACTACTATGCTTTCTCTTGTCAAATTCGCCCCTGGCTAGTATAGTTAGTACTATTTCTGCAGGTTGAAATTATTCACCCCTCCATTGTGACTATTTCCTAATCGAGTACAACAAACGTCCTATGTTTTTGTGTGCAAAATAAGTGTGAAACATTGTAGTGCTGACCCAACATGTACTAGCATTCTAGAATGTGTATTTCCTTTGATTCCATAGGCTTAACCTGTAAGCTATAAAAACTGTGAATCGGTCTGTGGGAAACTGGGCATATTGGGTTGGTAAATATAGAACTGTAGACATGTAGAACTAAAGCCTGGAACTTAGCCATTTAAGTTGTTGGTACTTGGTAGTACCTACACATTGAAGTTTAGTTGATTCAGGAAAACTTAACTTGAGATTTTCTTTCTTATGATTTACTAATGAAACCTTGATTCTTGAATCTTGATGTAGGTATCCAAACCTCAGAGGACTACAGGTTCTATGCCATCTCGGCGGAGTACCGTGAGTTCAGCAACAAGGAGAAGACACTCGTGCTGCAGTTCACGGTGAAGCATGAGCAAAAGCTTGTCTGCGGTGGTGGTTACATCAAGTTGCTCGGAGGTGATGTTGACCAGAAGAAATTCGGTCATGTTATATTTATTAGAATATACTGAGTACATTCTGAACCCCCTAATGTGACACAAGTTATATATGCACATGCTATTGTTTAAGTGTTGCTTGTGTATGGTAAATGGGTTGAGCACCCACCGCTGTTTGATGCTATTGTGTTTAGGATTCTATTCCTCTATGCGTGTAATCTCCAGACCATGATCAAGCACACGCATACGGTTGATAAGCATGGAATGATTACTACTAATTAATGAAGTGAGCAGACTTCTTCACATAAAGGAAGATGTCTGTTTTAATAATAGTGTTCTTGATCTGACCTCATACACCTTTGTTTTAGTAATATAAACAAATAAAATAAGATTATTTGCATATAATAAGATTGGTGATGCTGGATGTAGTGACTGTGATCTACTGCTACACGTGCTACTGCTAGTAGTGCTTGTGATTTTGTTTTGCTCTACCAACTGTGGATTAATTCCTTGGTCACTACTAAGTAGGTGATGCTAGTGTTTAAGTTTCTATACTACTGTTTATACTGCCGTCGGTGTTATGCATATAGGTATGGCATAAAGTACGTTATTTGTATGGTTATAGTGCTTGTCACTCCATAGGTTATAGTGATTCTAGCACTGTGTACTATTAGAAATTCAATCTAATGACGACGGGACATGCTCTCTTTTCTTTATGCTGTGTTAATAGGATACCGTAAACGTAGGCCGCCGACAATCATATCATAGTCTCAGTCAGTTCATTTTCTCTATGGGGAATGAATTCTTAGCTGCTGCAAGTTTGGCAAATAGACACCGTACTCGTTTTTCTGTGTAAACATAGTTAGCACCTCTGTTTTTGAAGTAGTTCCTTACTTACCTCTGTGTAAACTGAATTTGGTTCAGTTAAAAAACTGCACTACCTGACAGTTTTGGGCAGCGAGCTTCTAACTGAAAAACGAGTTCGTTATGCTCATAATTTCAAGTTGGCCTCTACATATGAGTTGTAAAGCATGTTCTAAGGTTTCCGTAGAGTACTTATTTGCTTTGTTTGGATGTACGGTTTGAGAGCAGCCGTCTATTTAGTTTGCTGTCCAGAAATATAGTATAGTTTTTAAAAGCAACCAATTCATGATAAGACTTGGTGAGGCTGATGCACATAGCTACTTTAAAAGTACCTTGTTAACAGTGTTGAGGACAAGCTAAATCCTGTATCAGGGTCTTGTTCTTGTAAACATTATGTAAAGCTAAAATTCTTCCGTGTCTTGCTCTTTTGCTGGTGCCACTATACATGTTAGATTGCTAGATGTACTTGTTTCCATCTCAAATTACTTGGGTGTCATTCATATGTACATAAGATAATTGTACTGCAAAAAGATCTTTTATATAAATCCTGTTGGCTAACTTTCCATCTCAAATTACTTGTTTCCATCTCATGTGCCTTTAGTTTTTATTTTAAAAGTATTCGTGTAATATTTCTTATATCAGTGACATACTTTTTGTTCTCTTTTGAATGCCCAGATGTTTTGCATCAGCCTGTCATTGCTAAGGAAGAAGCAGTACTTGAAGAAGCAGACTACATGTTTTCTTGTTGTGAAGCACTAGATAGTTCTATTTATTCATTCCTGTTATAGAGTATTCCAGCAACTGAATGCTTGAATACGTAATGTTGTAGGTTGCTTGGATCTGTATAAAATACGGATGTGATGGAAATTTGTAGAATGTGAGTTTTGAGATATTTCTATAATATTTAGCTAATTGGTGGTGATTCATATTGTTATTCAAACTGGTTTGAAAATGTTCGTTAAATGGGCTGGAGTTGGACCTTAAAGAGGCCAAGGATCAAATTATATTGGACAAATATTTTGGGTAAAAAATGAAACAAAAATAAATGAATGTGGATTGGACAAGAAAGAAAAAGCCTGAAAAATATTGGGCTGGACTCATTTGGTTAAACATAATTTGGAAAAAAAGATAAAAAGGCCGAAATGTTGGGCTTGGTCCATGTGGCTGACTAAAATTAATAGGAAAAAATATATAGAAAGGCCGAATTGTTGGGCTTGGCCCATGTAAAACGCCGAATCGGACCGGGCTGATTCTTGTGCCACGTCAGATTGCTACGTCGGATGCCTACGTGGTCTGGGGAGGTTGCTAGTGACCAAAATGAAATAGTAGGCATATTTTGGTCGTAAACGTCCACGACATTCTCACAGAGAAGGTCGTTAATTTTAGTTTACGACCGCCAGCTTTTGACCTTCTGTTTTTGTCAAAAAAGGTCTCAAATGAAAAACAATGACTTTTCAGTGACCACTAATTAAGATCACAAGTTGATATATTTCTTGTACTGACCATGGATCCCCGAACTCGGCTGGGGTTCTTGGGCCGCGCCCGGGTGTGCTCCCACATGCGTATTCAGCCATGTTCTCTGGGCTGCCGCTGCACCTCCTGCGCCGTATCCTCCTGGCGCCGTACGCCTGGGACACCAACGCCATGCTGCACGCCACGCCGAGCTATGGCGCAGCCTTGCCACCTGCTCCCGAGTGGATCATGGACTCTGGAGCTGCTTCTCACGTGACCGGGGACTCAGGTAACCTTTCCATGTCTCGTTCCCCATTACTGCCTAACTCTCATCACATTATAATTGGCAATGGGGCCTGTCTTCCTGTTATTGCTACTGGTACAGTTCTTCTTCCCCCTCGCCCTTTTCATCTCACCAAAATACTGATGTCTCCTAATGTTGTCCAAAATCTTATATCTGTACGCCAATTTACTCGTGATAATCTTGTATTTGTAGAGTTTGACCTCGCCGGTTTTTCTATGAAGGATCTGGCAACCCGGGCCCTTCTCATGAGGTGCAATAGTGGCGGCGACCTCTACCCCTTTTCCAACAATAATGGTGGCTCCTCCACGACGGCTCTCACTGTCCAGATGTCCGACCTGTGGCACCGCCGGCTAGGGCACCCTAGTCCCTCCGCATTAGCTCGTTTCTCTCTTGATTTCTTAGATGCATGTAATAAGAATGATGCCCATGATTCCGCACTTTGTACTGCCTGCCAATTTGGAAAACACACGCGCCTTCCATTCCGTACCTCCTCCTCCTGCACCACTGCTCCATTCCAACTTGTACATTGCGATTTATGGACTTCACCAATTGTTAGTTTTTCTGGCTATACCTATTACCTTATTATATTGGATGATTACTCTCACTACTCTTGAACGTTTCCTTTGCGTGCTAAATCAGACACAAGTCTAACTCTCCGACGCTTCTTTTCTTTCATACTAACGCAATTCGGTGTGATGATCCGTTGTTTGCAGTGTGACAATGGAGGCAAGTTCCTCGCCTCCTCCCTCCGCGATTTCTTCTCCTTGCACGGTGTGTCATTTCGTCTCTCCTATCCTCACACTTCTCCGCAAAATGGCAAAGCAGAGCGCCTCCTTCGTACCACTAGCGTAATTGTTCGTACACTCCTACTCCAAGCGCAACTTCCACCCCCTTTTTGGGTCGAAGCCCTCCACACTGCTACTACACTCCTCAACATACGACCCTCCCATGCCATCCACCATTTACCCCGCATTTCCTTCTTTACAGGACACATCCCACGTATGATCATCTCCGCACCTTTGGGTGCCTTTGCTATCCCAACCTCTCCGCCACCATGTCACACAAGCTCTCCCCCCGTTCCACACGTTGTATTTTCCTTGGTTATCCTAGAGAACACAAGGGGTACAGGTGCTTCGATTTATCCACTTGAAAAGTAATCATCTCTCGCCACATTGTTTTTGATGAGTCCTCATTCCCGTACATGCACGCTATGGATCGGGCAGCCACACCAGATCCCAGCCTGCCACCTGATCCACCCTTCCCGGGATCCCCCGCACCTACCTCGTACCCGCTGCCGCCGTGCCAGATTCGTCGCACGCCAATCCCGCTCCACCAGCCGACCCACCTGGCTTCCGCCCAAACCCACCTACCTCCCCACACTGCCCAGGTCCCACGCCCTCTGATCCCGCGCTAGTCACTCCTCCCACGCCTGCATCGCACCATTCTCGGGCTCACACCCCACCCACCATGCCAATCTGCCCGGCTCCTCCTCGGGATCAGTCCAGCATGACCACGCCACTCCTGCCCGGATCAGCCTCGTGTTCCACCCCACGCGCCACTCCCCCAATCATGCTACGCCACCCACCACGATGGACCAGCCTTTTCCGCCTCTACCGCCCAAAGCTGTACCAGTGCACCCACCCAACAATCCACATAAAATGCTAACACGCTCTAAAACCAGGTTTTTTCATGCCTAAACAACACTATACCTTGGCCGTTTCCGCAGATGTCTCCCCACTTCCTTCCTCCTATCGCGCCGCTCTCAAGGATCCCCATTGGCGAGCTGCAATGTATGATGAATTTACTGCGTTAATGCGGAATGACACTTGGTCTTTGGTGCCTTGTCCTGCAGGTGTCAACGTGGTGACCGGGAAGTGGATTTTCCGCCATAAACTTCATCTGGACGGCTCTCTTGCTCGGTACAAAGCTCGCTGGGTGGTTTGTGGGTTCACTCAACAACATGGCGTCGACTATGATGAGACCTTCAGTCCCGTCGTCAAGACAGCCACCATCCGTGTCGTCCTCAGCATCTCCACGGCAAACAATTGGCCCATTCAACAACTTGATGTCAAAAATGCTTTTCTCCATGGTGATCTCGCCGAAACGGTATACTGCCAGCAACCTTCTGGCTTTGTCGATCCTTCTCACCCCAAGCATGTATGTCGTCTCCGTAAATCCCTCTACGGTCTCAAGCAAGCCCCGCGTACATGGTTCCTTCGTTTCACAAATTTCCTCCATACTCTTGGCTTTGTCTCATCCAAGTGTGACACCTGCCTCTTTACTCTTCACCATGGGGACACCACGGCCTACCTTCTTGTCTATGTTGACGACATCATACTAACTGCCAGCACCACCTCACTCTTGCAGTCTCTCGTGTCCTCCCTCTCACGTGAGTTTTCGATGAGTGACCTTGAGGACATCACCACTTCCTTGGTATTAATGTTCATAGAAACGCCCATGGGCCTTTTCTTTCTCAAGAGCAATATGCCCTAGAGATCTTGGACCGGGCCCATATGCTTCAATGCAATCCGATCTCCACCCCAGCCGATGCTCGCTCCAAACCCTCGAGTGCTGGCGGCTCCCCCTACTCTGACCCCTCCCATTACCGATCCATCGCCGGTGCCTTGCAATACCTCTGTCTCACTCGCCCCGATATCCAATATGTCGTCCAGCAAATCTGCCTCTTCATGCACGCCCCCATGGATAACCACTTCCAGCTTGTGAAACAGGTCCTCCGCTATCTTCGTGGCACCACTCATCATGGGCTGCAGATCGATCGCTCCTCTTCCCATGATCTGGTCACGTACAATGATCCCGATTGGGCAGGATGCCAGGATACACGGTGCTCTACGTCCGACTTTTGTGTGTTCTTGGGCGCGGACCTGGTCTCATGGTCGTCTAAGCGTCAACACACCGTCTCGAGGTCGAGTGCGGAGGCCGAGTATCGCACCGTCACCAACTGCATCGCCAAGTCTTGCTAGCTACGCCAACTTCTCACCGAGCTTCATCGACCTCCTCGCCGTGCCACCATTGTTTATTGTCACAATGTGAGTGCCATGTATCTTTCTACAAATCCAGTTCAACATTAGAGGACGAAGCATGTGGAGATCGACCTCCACTTTGTTCGTGATCGGGTCGCTCTGGGTGAGGCCAAGGTGTTGCATGTTCCCACGACGTCTCAGTTCACCGACATTTTCACCAAGGGGCTGCCAACCATTGTATTCAGTGAGTTTAGGTCTAGTTTGAATGTTCTGCCAGCCGCCGTTCCAACTGCGCGCGGGGGGGGGGGGGGGTGTGTGTGTGTGTGTGTGTGTGTGTGTGTGTTGAATTGTACTGTCACGTCTCTGTACATTGTAACGGCAGTCTGCAACTTAGCAGTCCTAGTCTTCAGGGTGTGTTCCTAGTCCTTCGCATCTCTAGCTGATCGTGCCCTGCATGTAGGGGACTATCTGTGTATATGTACCTGAACTGTAACTGAATCAACACAGCGAACACTCTACTCAGTATTCTTCTAGTGGGAGCCAATATAGCCAAAAATATGTTTCACGCGCGTGGGTGGATGCCGCTCGTTTTTCACGGGTCACCGCATTCCTATTTTTGAGGAATATTCGGTGCACCTGGCTGACCTTATCTTTTCTCGCCTTAGATGCAAGACGGCGCTCGAACCCGTCCCGCTCCGTATACAAATTAGAAAAAGCTAGTTCTAATTAGGCTGTGTTGCTGTTAGCCAAAGTTGTACCAATTAAGCACTTTGGCGGGCCTATGCGGGACGCCGCTCTGCACCCACTGGCAGCCACCGAAAAGAGGACTATCCCTGTCCTTGGGAGGATAGCCCTCAAACCAAACACATCCTAAGTGATTAAAGGTAATTCCTGCGCCCCACCTCCCCTCCTCTTCGCTCTCTTTCTCCGGTGAGATTTTCTCATCCAGCGGCAAGGTAGCATTGTCTTCTTCTTTTCACATCTTTATCTGATTGTATGTGTTTTTTTCATGGTTGGAGTGGATTCATGCCACCGAATTTTGACAAAATTAGTAGAGGCAAGATATGCGAAATGTAGGTTGTCATGTGAGCTTTTTTTGGCAAAGAAAATCTATCACAGCCCTAGATTAGTCTTTGCTTGTCATTGCATAATCATCCATGCATCATGTTTAAATTCAAATTAATTTGAAATGGGGACTGATAAATCCTAGCACCAAATAAAATTCAAATAGGTTCAAATGAAATCTTTTCGATGAACCCAAAATGCCTTTCAGAAAATTCCATGATTTTTGTTAAAGGTGAAACCCTCTGCCAAAAACCATGCACCCATTTTTGGGAAATTTTTGGATTTATAGATTAAATCATAATGTATTTGAGTTGAAGCATTTAAATGCTATAAATATTTTAGATGCTCTAATAATTCTGGAAATAGTTGAGGGCTGTTCGAAATAATTCAAAATGTGCCCACAATTTATTTCAGGATTTTTAGAAATTATCTCGTATTTATACTAAATCCAAAACAAGGAACAAAATTGAAAAACAAAAAGAAATAAGAAAAGATAGAGAGGGGAGAGAGTACTTACCTGGCCCAGCCTGGGCAGGGTCGTCTTCCTCCCCTTGCCAGGAGGACGAAACACGCGTGGTCGCCGCGCGCCGGCACGTGCCGGCCACCTCCAGCTTGCCTGGCTGCCTCCCCGACCCGTCCTAATCCTCCCCTGGCTCTCTCACTCACGCACACCCGAGCATGGTTGTCACCGCCGCTCGTTGCAGTCGCAGCCACCGCCGTCATTTCACTCCACCAGAGTGTCCACCAGATCCGCTTCCTCTCAGTGCTTCTCCTCGCCAACATACGCTACCTCGGGAACCCCGCACCATCGCCATCGCCTTCATCTTCAACCCCGGGCACCTGAGAGCGCTGTTGTCGCTTCACCGCCTACAGGATGACCCCAAGCCCGCTGAGATGCCGAACGACCCCGCTGTGAGCCTGCCAGCATTTCCTCCTTGTTTCCCCTCTCGGGACCCTCCTCTAGTCGTGCTGCCGCCACACACTGAGCTTGCCGCCGCCACACACATGAGCTTGCCTCCGCCAGCCATGTCACCGCCGTGGACAGAGCTAGCCAAGCTTGTGCATGAGCATGCATCCATGGTAGTTGCAATTGCACGAGTCCGTATCATCCTCCATGTTGGGGAACGTAGTAATTTCAAAAAAATTCCTACGCACACGCAAGATCATGGTGATGCATAGCAACGAGGGGAGAGCATGATCTACGTACCCTTGTAGATCGCAACAGAAGCGTTGACACAACGTAGAGGAAGTAGTCGTACGTCTTCTTCCCGATCCGACCGATCCAAGCACCGTTACTCCGGCACCTCCGAGTTCTTAGCACACGTACAGCTCGATGACGATCCCCGGGCTCCGATCCAGCAAAGCTTTGGGGAGGAGTTCCGTCAGCACGACGGCGTGGTGACGATCTTGATGTTCTACCGACGCAGGGCTTTGCCTAAGCACTACAACGATATGATCGAGGTGGAATATGGTGGCAGGGGGCACCGCACACGGCTAAGGAACGATCTCAAAGATCAACTTGTGTGTCCTAGGGTGCCCGCTGCCCCCGTATATAAAAGAGCAAGGGGGAGGCCGGCCGGCCCTATGGGGCGCACCAAGGGGAGGGGGAGTCCTCCTCCTAGTGGGAGTAGGACTCCCCTTTCCTAATCCAATTAGGAAACCCTAAGGGGGAAGGAAAGAGGGGGAGAGGGAGAGGGAAAGAGGGGCCGCGCCCCCTTCCCTAGTCCAATTCGGACTCCCCATGTGGGGGGGGGGGCACCTCCTAGGCCGCAGCCCTCTCTCTCCCCTTAAGGCCCAATAAGGCCCATTACTTCCCCGGAGGGTTCCGGTAACCCTTCCGGTACTCCGGTTTTCTCCAAAATCACCCGAAACACTTTCGGTGTCCGAATATAGCCGTCCAATATATCAATCTTTATGTCTCGACCATTCCGAGACTCCTCGTCATGTCCGTGATCTCATCCAGGACTCCGAACTAACTTCTATACATCAAAATGCATAAACTCATAATAACAGTCATCGTAACGTTAAGCGTGCGGACCCTACGGTTCGAGAACAATGTAGACATGACCAAGACACGTCTCCGGTCAATAACCAATAGCGGGACCTGGATGCCCATATTGGCTCCTACATATTCTACGAAGATCTTTATCGGTCAGACCGCATAACAACATACGTTGTTCCCTTTGTCATCAGTATGTTACTTGCCTGAGATTCGATCGTCGGTATCCAATACCTAGTTCAATCTCGTTACCGGCAAGTCTCTTTACTCGTTCTGTAATACATCATCCCGCAACTAACTCATTAGTTGCAATGCTTGCAAGGCTTATGTGATGTGCATTACCGAGAGGGCCCAGAGATACCTCTCCGACAATCGGAGTGACAAATCCTAATCTCGAAATACGCCAACCCAACATCTACCTTTGGAGACACCTGTAGAGCTCCTTTATAATCACCCAGTTACGTTGTGACGTTTGGTAGCACACAAAGTGTTCCTCCGGTAAACGGGAGTTGCATAATCTCATAGTCATAGGAAAATGTATAAGTCATGAAGAAAGCAATAGCAACATACTAAACGATCGGGTGCTAAGCTAATGAAATGGGTCATGTCAATCAGATCATTCAACTAATGATGTGACCTCGTTAATCAAATAACAACACTTTGTTTATGGTTAGGAAACATAACCATCTTTGATTAACGAGCTAGTCAAGTAGAGGCATACTAGTGACACTAAGTTTGTCTATGTATTCACACATGTATTATGTTTCCGGTTAATACAATTCTAGCATGAATAATAAACATTTATCATGATATAAGGAAATAAATAATAACTTTATTATTGCCTTTAGGGCATATTTCCTTCAGTCTCCCACTTGCACTAGAGTCAATAATCTAGATTACACAGTAATGATTCTAACACCCATGGAGCCTTGGTGCTGATCATGTTTTGCTCGTGGAAGAGGCTTAGTCAACGGGTCTGCAACATTCAGATCCGTATGTATCTTGCAAATCTCTATGTCTCCCACCTGGACTAGATCCCGGATGGAATTGAAGCGTCTCTTGATGTGCTTGGTCCTCTTGTGAAATCTGGATTCCTTTGCCAAGGCAATTGCACCAGTATTGTCACAAAAGATTTTTATTGGACCCGATGCACTAGGTATGACACCTAGATCGGATATGAACTCCTTCATCCAGACTCCTTCGTTTGCTGCTTTCGAAGCAGCTATGTACTCCGCTTCACATGTAGATCCCGCTACGACGCTTTGTTTAGAACTGCACCAACTGACAGCTCCAACGTTTAATGTAAACACCTATCCAGTTTGCAATTTAGAATCGTCCGGATCAGTGTCAAAGCTTGCATCAACGTAACCTCTTACGGTGAGCTCTTTGTCACCTCCATATACGAGAAACATATCCTTAGTCCTTTTCAGGTATTTCAGGATGTTCTTAACCGCTGTCCAGTGATCCACTCCCGGATTACTTTGATACCTCCCTGCTAAACTTATAGCAAGGCACACATCAGGTCTGGTACACAGCATTGCATACATGATAGAGCCTATGGCTGAAGCATAGGGAACATCTTTCATTTTCTCTCTATCTTCTGCAGTGGTCGGGCATTGAGTCTGACTCAACTTCACACCTTGTAACACAGGCAAGAACCCTTTCTTTGCTTGATCCATTTTGAACTTCTTCAAAATCTTGTCAAGGTATGTGCTTTGTGAAAGTCCAATTAAGCGTCTTGATCTATCTCTATAGATCTTTATACCTAATATGTAAGCAGCTTCACCGAGGTCTTTCATTGAAAAACTCTTATTCAAGTATCCCTTTATGCTATCCAGAAATTCTATATCATTTCCAATCAGCAATATGTCATCCACATATAATATCAGAAATGCTACAGAGCTCCCACTCACTTTCTTGTAAATACAGGCTTCTCCGAAAGTCTGTATAAAACCAAATGCTTTGATCACACTATCAAAGCGTTTATTCCAACTCCGAGAGGCTTGCACCAGTCCATAAATGGATCACTGGAGCTTGCACACTTTGTTAGCTCCCTTTGGATCGACAAAACCTTCCGGTTGCATCATATACAACTCTTCTTCCAGAAATCCATTCAGGAATGCAGTTTTGACATCCATCTGCCAAATTTCATAATCATAAAATGCGGCAATTGCTAACATGATTCGGACAGACTTAAGCATCACTACGGGTGAGAAGGTCTCATCGTAGTCAACCCCTTGAACTTGTCGAAAACCTTTTGCGACAAGTCGAGCTTTGTAGACAGTAACATTACCATCAGCGTCTGTCTTCTTCTTGAAGATCCATTTATTCTCAATTGCTTGCCGATCATCGGGCAACTCAACCAAAGTCCATACTTTGTTCTCATACATGGATCCCATCTCAGATTTCATGGCTTCAAGCCATTTTGCGGAATCTGGGCTCACCATCGCCTCTTCATAGTTCGTAGGTTCATCATGATCTAGCAGCATGATTTCCAGGACAGGATTACCGTACCACTCTGGTGCGGATCTCGCTCTGGTTGATCTACGAGGTTCAGTAGTATCTTGTCCTGAAGTTTCATGATCATCATCATTAGCTTCCTCACTAATTGGTATAGGTGTCGCAGAAACAGTTTTCTGTGATGTACTACTTTCCAATAAGGGAGCAGGTACGGTTACCTCGTCAAGTTCTACTTTCCTCCCACTCACTTCTTTCGAGAGAAACTCCTTCTCTAGAAAGGATCCATTTTTAGCAACAAATGTCTTGCCTTCGGATCTGGGATAGAAGGTGTACCCAACAGTCTCCTTTGGGTATCCTATGAAGACACATTTCTCCGATTTGGGTTCGAGCTTATCAGGTTGAAGCTTTTTCACATAAGCATCCCAACCCCAAACTTTAAGAAACGACAACTTTGGTTTCTTGCCAAACCATAGTTCATAAGGCGTCATCTCAACGGATTTTGATGGTGCCCTATTTAACGTGAATGTGGCCGTCTCTAAAGCATAACCCCAAAACGATAGCGGTAAATCAGTAAGAGACATCATAGATCGCACCATATCTAGTAAAGTACGATTACGATGTTCGGACACACCATTACGCTGTGGTGTTCCGGGTGGCGTGAGTTGCGAAACTATTCCACAATTTTTCAAATGTACACCAAACTCGTAACTCAAATATTCTCCTACACGATCAGATCGTAGAAACTTTATTTTCTTGTTACGATGATTTTCAACTTCACTCTGAAATTCTTTGAACTTTTCAAATGTTTCAGACTTATGTTTCATTAAGTAGATATACCCATATCTGCTTAAGTCATCTGTGAAGATGAGAAAATAACGATATCCGCCACGAGCCTCAATATTCATCGGACCACATACATCGGTATGTATGATTTCCAACAAATCTGTTGCTCTCTCCATAGTACCGGAGAACGGTGTTTTAGTCATCTTGCCCATGAGGCACGGTTCGCAAGTACCAAGTGATTCATAATCAAGTGGTTCCAAAAGTCCATCAGTATGGAGTTTCTTCATGCGCTTTATACCGATATGACCTAAACGACAGTGCCACAAATAAGTTGCACTGTCATTATCAACTCTGCATCTTTTGGTTTCAACATTATGAATATGTGTGTTACTACTATCGAGATTCATCAAAAATAGACCACTTCTCAAAGGTGCATGACCATAAAAGATATTACTCATATAAATAGAACAACCATTATTCTCTGATTTAAATGAATAACCATCTCGCATCAAACAAGATCCAGATATAATGTTCATGCTCAACGCTGCCACCAAATAACAATTATTTAGGTCTAATATTAATCCCAAAGGTAGATGTAGAGGTAGCATGCCGACCGCGATCACATCGACTTTGGAACCGTTTCCCACGCGCATCGTCACCTCGTCCTTTGCCAGTGTTCGCTTAATCCGTAGTCCCTGTTTCGAGTTGCAAATATTAGCAACAGAACCATTATCAAATACCCAGGTGCTACTGCGAGCTCTAGTAAGGTACACATCAATAACATGTATATCACATATACCTTTGTTCACCTTGCCATCCTTCTTATCCGCCAAATACTTGGGGCAGTTCCGCTTCCAGTGACCAGTCTGCTTGCAGTAGAAGCACTCAGTTTCAGGCTTAGGTCCAGACTTGGGTTTCTTCTCTTGAGCAGCAACTTGCTTGCTGTTCTTCTTGAAGTTCCCCTTCTTCTTCCCTTTGTTCTTTTTCTTGAAACTAGTGGTCTTGCTGACCATCAACACTTGATGCTCCTTTTTGATTTCTACCTCCGCAGCTTTCAGCATTGCGAAGAGCTCGGGAATAGTCTTGTTCATCCCTTGCATATTATAGTTCATCACGAAGCTCTTGTAGCTTGGTGGCAGTGATTGGAGAATTCTGTCAATGACGCAATCATCTGGAAGATTAACTCCCATCGGAATCAAGTGATTATTATACCCAGACATTTTGAGTATATGTTCACTGACAGAACTGTTCTCCTCCATCTTGCAACTATAGAACTTATTGGAGACTTCATATCTCTCAATCCGGGCATTTGCTTGAAATATTAACTTCAACTCCTAGAACATCTCATATGCTCCATGACGTTCAAAACATCATTGAAGTCCCGATTCTAAGTCGTAAAGCATGGCACACTGAACTATCGAGTAGTCATCAGCTTTGCTCTGCCAGACGTTCATAACATCTGGTGTTGCTCCAGCAGCAGGCCTGGCACCCAGCGGTGCTTCCAGGACGTAATTCTTCTGAGCAGCAATGAGGATAATCCTCAAGTTACGGACCCAGTCCGTGTAATTGCTACCATCATCTTTCAACTTCGCTTTCTCAAGGAACGCATTAAAACTCAACGGAACAACAACACGAGCCATCTATCTACAATCAACATAAACAAGCAAGATACTATCAGGTACTAAGTTCATGATAAGTTTAAGTTCAATTAATCAAATTACTGAAGAACTCCCACTTAGATAGACATCCCTCTAATCCTCTAAGTGATCACGTGATCGTGTAATGTCGGTCCGGGCCGCTTCATCCAACAATACCGCCGAACCAAAGTATGACATGCTGGTAGGCAGTATGACTTATATCGCCCACAACTCACTTGTGTTCTACTCGTGCATATAACATCAAACCATTAAACCTAGGCTCTGATACCACTGTTGGGGAACGTAGTAATTTCAAAAAATTTCCTACGCACACGCAAGATCGTGGTGATGCATAGCAACGAGGGGAGAGCATGATCTACGTACCCTTGTAGATCGCAACAGAAGCGTTGACACAACATAGAGGAAGTAGTCGTACGTCTTCTTCCCGATCCGATCGATCCAAGCACCGTAACTCCGGCACCTCCGAGTTCTTAGCACACGTACAGCTCAATGACGATCCCCGGGCTCCGATCCAGTAAAGCTTTGGGGAGGAGTTCCGTCAGCACGACGGCGTGGTGACGATCTTGATGTTCTACCGACGCAGGGCTTCGCCTAAGCACTACAACGATATGATCGAGGTGGAATATGGTGGCAGGGGGCACCGCACACGGCTAAGGAACAATCTCAAAGATCAACTTGTGTGTCCTAGGGTGCCCCCCTGCCCCCGTATATAAAGGAGCAAGGGGGAGGCCGGCCGGCCCTATGGGGCGCGCCAAGGGGAGGGGGAGTCCTCCTCCTAGTGGGAGTAGGACTCCCCTTTCCTAATCCAATTAGGAAACCCTAAGGGGGAAGGAAAGAGGGGGAGAGGGAGAGGGAAAGAGGGGCCGCACCCCCTTCCCTAGTCCAATTCGGACTCCCCATGTGGGGGGGGGGGGCGCCACCTCCTAGGCCGCAGCCCTCTCTCTCCCCTTAAGGCCCAATAAGGCCCATTACTTCCCCGGAGGGTTCCGGTAACCCTTCCGGTACTCCGGTTTTCTCCGAAATCACCCGAAACACTTCCAGTGTCCGAATATAGCCGTCCAATATATCAATCGTTATGTCTCGACCATTCCGAGACTCCTCGTCATGTCCGTGATCTCATCCGGGACACCGAACTAACTTTGGTACATCAAAATGCATAAACTCATAATAACTGTCATCGTAACGTTAAGCGTGCGGACCCTACGGTTCGAGAACAATGTAGACATGACCGAGACACGTCTCCGGTCAATAACCAATAGCGGGACCTGGATGCCCATATTGGCTCCTACATATTCTATGAAGATCTTTATCGGTCAGACCGCATAACAACATACGTTGTTCCCTTTGTCATCAGTATGTTACTTGCCTGAGATTCGATCGTCGGTATCCAATACCTAGTTCAATCTCGTTACCGGCAAGTCTCTTTACTCGTTCTGTAATACATCATCCCGCAACTAACTCATTAGTTGCAATGCTTGCAAGGCTTATGTGATGTGCATTACCGAGAGGGCCCAGAGATACCTCTCCGACAATCGGAGTGACAAATCCTAATCTCGAAATACGCCAACCCAACATCTACCTTTGGGGACACCTGTAGAGCTCCTTTATAATCACCCAGTTACGTTGTGACGTTTGGTAGTACACAAAGTGTTCCTCCGGTAAACGGGAGTTGCATAATCTCATAGTCATAGGAACATGTATAAGTCATGAAGAAAGCAATAGCAACATACTAAATGATCGGGTGCTAAGCTAATGAAATGGGTCATGTCAATCAGATCATTCAACTAATGATGTGACCTCGTTAATCAAATAACAACACTTTGTTTATGGTTAGGAAACATAACCATCTTTGATTAACGAGCTAGTCAAGTAGAGGCATACTAGTGACACTAAGTTTGTCTATGTATTCACACATGTATTATGTTTCCGGTTAATACAATTCTAGCATGAATAATAAACATTTATCATGATATAAGGAAATAAATAATAACTTTATTATTGCCTCTAGGGCATATTTCCTTCACTCCAGTGGTGTAAATGGTTCACCGTAGCCTTGCCACCATCATGCCCGAGCTCCGGCAGCCGCCTGGCTCAACGTCGTCGCCAACTCTCCCCCCTCGCGTGCCACCGCTTGCACCATTGGACATGACACACTCCCAGCTCTCCATAGAGCCCTTCCGCGCACAAAATCGTCCCCTGTAGATGAAACCCAATGCCTCCACCGAGGGTTTGGTCACTGGCGTTTAACCGCCGGTCATGTTGACATGGCCGTTTAATAGTTCCTAACCACCGTAGTCCGTTTAGGAACCCTGCACACATCGTTTGAGGCCGTAGTGGAAACCTCGGCCGGACTTCCTTGCGGGTCAGTATCAAATAGGCGATAAACCTGGACTAGAGTCTTGTATGGTTAGTCAAGTCGTGGTCGACACCCTCGCCAGGCCTCTGCTTGAAAGTTGCCGAGATACATGACGTGTACATGATGGTAAGTGGTGAGAGCGTGTGTGAAGAAGTACACCCCTATAGGGTAATGAACTATTTAGATAGTCGCGTCCTCGGATATGGACTACTTGCAAAGCTTACACTGTTCATAGACAAGTTGAAATGGATACTCTAAAATGCACAAGATAAGCGCGAGTGCTATGGATGACCTTCTCGTAGGGAGACGGGAGTGGATCCATTGTACTGTATTGATATGGTGACTATGTGGACTCGTGTGTGCTTTCCCACCTCAAAGAAAGTACTGGTAGTCGTAGTCTAGGATAGCCATTGAGTCAAAGCTGGCTTGCTACAGTTATACTCCACCACCCCCTTTGATGATACTGATGCATAAGTAGTTAGTTCTGATGTAAGTCTTGTTGGGTACATTTGTACTCACGTTTGCTTAATTTATGTTTTGCAGAGGAGACATTAGTCTCATTAGTGGTTTCTACGATGAGTTTGACATTGACCGATTAGCATGGGAGTCCCAGACAAAGGCCTGGTTCCTATGGAGGGTCTTGTAGATAGACATGCTTTCTAGCCTTCTTTCTTTTCACCTATCTATACTCAGACATGTTTATACTTCTGCTCGTTGCTTGTATGACTTTGCATGCAGGGTCATGAGACCCATGTTTGTAATATCATGCTATGTATGGCTCCTCGGAGCTTCTTAAAGAAATACTTTGAGTCGTAGAGTTATGTTATGTTGTGATGTCATGTTGTGTCTACACATATCGAGCATATTGTGTGTATGTTATTGAAATGCTTTGGTATGTGTGGGATTCGACACCTAGTTGTTTATTCTTGGTAGCCTTCCTTATGGGGAAATGCCTCCTAGTGCTTCCATCCGGAACACATGGATTGACCGACATGTGTCCTTCTTTTCTCCCGTGTCTGTCCCTATGGGGCAATGTCACACGGTGTTTACTGGAGTCCTTTGTAGCCTTGCTACGACTCGGTTACACTCGGTGCTGGCCGACACGTGCATTGCTGGGTCACGTATGCCTGTCCTTGTAAGTTTGTGCCACCTTGGTTTATGACTAGTCATGTCAACGCGGGTTCTCTGTCATATGGATGCTAGCATCATAATCATATACGTGAGCCAAAAGGTGCAAATAGTCCCGGCCAAGGTAAAGGCGGCATCCGTGGGTTACCGTGCGTGAGGCCACAAAGTGATATGATGCGTCTTATGCTAGATTGGTGTGACATAGGATCGAGGTCCCGATAGCTTTGGTATCAGAGCCTGATTGCCTATAGGATTACCAAGCCAAACCGGTCGATGTTGAGTCTAGAACTGCTTTAGTTATATAAGGGAATTGATTGTGGAAGGGAACGTAAGATTCATTTTACTCCTTATCCTTGTGTCCCTCTGATTGTGAGTCACCCTCTTCTTTTCTACGGGGTTAATGTTGGGGAACGTAGTAATTTCAAAATTTTCCTACGCACACGCAAGATCATGGTGATGCATAGCAACGAGAGCGGAGAGTGTTATCTACGTACCCTCATAGACCGCAACGGAAGCGTTGACGCAACGTAGAGGAAGTAGTCGTACGTCTTCCCGATCCGACCGATCCAAGCACCGTTACTCCGGCACCTCCGAGTTCTTAGCACACGTACAGCTCGATGACGCTCCCGGGGCTCCGATCCAGCAAAGCTTCGGGGATGAGTTCCGTCAGCGCAACGGCGTGGTGACGATGATGATGTTCTACCGACGCAGGGCTTCGCCTAAGCACTACAACGATATGATCGAGGTGGAATATGGTGGCAGGGGGCACCGCACGCGGCTAAGGAACGATCACGTGGATCAACTTGTGTGTCCTTGGGTGCCCCCCTGCCCCCGTATATAAAGGAGCAAGGGGGAGGCCGGCCGGCCCTATGGGGCGCGCCAAGGGGAGGGGGAGTCCTCCTCCTAGTGGGAGTAGGACTCCCCTTTCCTAGTCCAATTAGGAAACTTAAGGGGGAAGGAAAGAGAGGGAGAGGGAGAGGGAAAGGGGGGCCGCCCCCCCTCCTAGTCCAATTCGGACTCCCCATGAGGGGGGGCGCGCCACCTCTTGGGCTGCTGCCCTCTCTCTCCCCTCAGGCCCAATAAGGCCCATTACTTCCCCGGGGGGTTCCGGTAACCCGTCCGGCACTCCGGTTTTATCCGAAATCACCTGGAACACTTCCGGTGTCCGAATATAGCCGTCCAATATATTAATCTTTATGTCTCGGCCATTTCGAGACTCCTCGTCATGTCCATGATCACATCCGGGACTCCGAACTAACTTTGGTACATCAATATGCATAAACTCATAATAACTGTCATCGTAACGTTAAGCGTGTGGACCCTACGGTTCGAGAACAATGCAGACATGACTGAGACAAATCTCCGGTCAATAACCAATAGCGGGACCTGGATGCCCATATTGGCTCCTACATATTCTACGAAGATCTTTATCGGTCAGACCAGCATAACAACATACGTTGTTCCCTTTGTCATCGGTATGTTACTTGCCCGAGATTCGATCGTCGGTATCCAATACCTAGTTCAATCTCGTTACCGGCAAGTCTCTTTACTCATTCCGTAATACATCATCTCGCAACTAACTCATTAGTTGCAATGCTTGCAAGGCTTATGTGATGTGCATTACCGAGAGGGCCCAGAGATACCTCTCCGACAATCGGAGTGACAAATCCTATTCTCGAAATATGCCAACCCAACATCTACCTTTGGAGACACATGTAGAGGTCCTTTATAATCACCCAGTTACGTTGTGACATTTGGTAGCACACAAAGTGTTCCTCCGGCAAACGGGAGTTGCATAATCTCATAGTCATAGGAACATGTATAAGTCATGAAGAAAGCAATAGCAACATACTAAACGATCGGGTGCTAAGCTAATGGAATGGGTCATGTCAATCAGATCATTCACCTAATGATGTGATCCCGTTAATCAAATAACAACTCTTTGTTCATGGTTAGGAAACATAACCATCTTTGATTAACAAGCTAGTCAAGTAGAGGCATACTAGTGACACTAAGTTTGTCTATGTATTCACACATGTATTATGTTTCCAGTTAATACAATTCTAGCACGAACAATAAACATTTATCATGATGTAAGGAAATAGATAATAACTTTATTATTGCCTCTAGGGCATATTTCCTTCAGTCTCCCACTTGCACTAGAGTCAATAATCTAGATTACATAGTAATGATTCTAACACCCATGGAGTCTTGGTGCTGATCATGTTTTGCTCGTGGAAGAGGCTTAGTCAATGGGTCTGCAACATTCAAATCCGTATGTATCTTGCAAATCTCTATGTCTCCCACCTGGACTAGATCCCGGATGGAATTGAAGCGTCTCTTGATGTGCTTGGTTCTCTTGTGAAATCTGGATTCCTTTGCCAAGGCAATTGCACCAGTATTGTCACAAAAGATTTTCATTGGACCCGATGCACTAGGTATGACACCTAGATCGGATATGAACTCCTTCATCCGGACTCCTTCATTTGCTGCTTCTGAAGCAGCTATGTACTCTGCTTCACATGTAGATCCCGCTACGACGCTTTGTTTAGAACTGCACCAACTGACAGTTCCACCGTTTAATGTAAACACGTATCCGGTCTGCGATTTAGAATTGTCCAGATCAGTGTCAAAGCTTGCATCAATGTAACCTTTTACGATGAGCTCTTTGTCACCTCCATATACGAGAAACATATCCTTAGTCCTTTTCAGGTATTTCAGGATGTTCTTGACCGCTGTCCAGTGATCCACTCCTGGATTACTTTGGTACCTCCCTGCTAAGCTTATAGCAAGGCACACATCAGGTCTGGTACACAGCATTGCATACATGATAGAGCCTATGGCTGAAGCATAGGGAACATCTTTCATTTTCTCTCTATCTTCTGCAGTGGTCGGGCATTGAGTCTGACTCAACTTCACACCTTGTAACACAGGCAAGAACCCTTTCTTTGCTTGATCCATTTTGAACTTTTTCAAAATCTTGTCAAGGTATGTGCTTTGTGAATGTCCAATTAGGCGTCTTGATCTATCTCTATAGATCTTTATGCCTAATATGTAAGCAGCTTCACCGAGGTCTTTCATTGAAAAACTCTTATTCAAGTATCCCTTTATGCTATCCAGAAATTCTATATCATTTCCAATCAGTAATATGTCATCCACATATAATATCAGAAATGCTACAGAGCTCCCACTCACTTTCTTGTAAATACAGGCTTCTCCGAAAGTCTGTATAAAACCAAATGCTTTGATCACACTATCAAAACGTTTATTCCAACTCCGAGAGGCTTGCACCAGTCCATAAATGGATCGCTGGAGCTTGCACACTTTGTTAGCTCCCTTTGGATCGACAAAACCTTCTGGTTGCATCATATACAACTCTTCTTCCAGAAATCCATTCAGGAATGCAGTTTTGACATCCATCTGCCAAATTTCATAATCATAAAATGCGGCAATTGCTAACATGATTCGGACAGACTTAAGCATCGCTACAGGTGAGAAGGTCTCATCGTAGTCAACCCCTTGAACTTGTCGAAAACCTTTTGCGACAAGTCGAGCTTTGTAGGCAGTAATATTACCGTCAGCGTCAGTCTTCTTCTTGAAGATCCATTTATTCTCAATTGCTTGCCGATCATCGGGCAAGTCAACCAAAGTCCATACTTTGTTCTCATACATGGATCCCATCTCAGATTTCATGGCTTCAAGCCATTTTGCAGAATCTGGGCTCACTATCGCTTCTTCATAGTTCGTAGGTTCATCATGATCTAGTAGCATGACTTCCAGAACTGGATTACCGTACCACTCTGGCGCGGATCTCATTCTTGTTAATCTACGAGGTTCAGTAGTATCTTGTCCTGAAGTTTCATGATCATTATCATTAACTTCCTCACTTATTGGTGTAGGTGTCGCAGAAACAGTTTTCTGTGATGTACTACTTTCCAATAAAGGAGCAGGTACAGTTACCTCGTCAAGTTCTATTTTCCTCCCACTCACTTCTTTCGAGAGAAACTCCTTCTCCAGAAAGTTTCCGAATTTAGCAACAAAAGTCCTGCCTTTGGATCTGTGATAGAAGGTGTATCCAATAGTTTCTTTTGGATATCCTATGAAGACACATTTCTCCGATTTGGGTTCGAGCTTATCAGGTTGAAGCTTTTTCGCATCAGCATCGCAGCCCCAAACTTTCAAAAACGACAACTTTGGTTTCTTGCCAAACCACAGTTCATAAGGCGTCATCTCAACGGATTTTGATGGTGCCCTATTTAACGTGAATGCGGCCGTCTCTAGAGCGTATCCCCAAAATGATAGCGGTAAATCAGTAAGAGACATCATAGATCGCACCATATCTAGTAAAGTACGATTACGACGTTCGGACAGACCATTACGCTGTGGTGTTCCGGGTGGCGTGAGTTGCGAAACTATTCCACAATTTTTCAAATGTACACCAAACTCGTAACTCAAATATTCTCCTCCACGATCAGATCGTAGAAACTTTATTTTCTTGTTACGATGATTTTCAACTTCACTCTGAAATTCTTTGAACTTTTCAAATGTTTCAGACTTATGTTTCATTAAGTAGATATACCCATATCTGTTTAAGTCATCTGTGAAGGTGAGAAAATAACGATATCCGCCATGAGCCTCAACATTCATCAGACCACATACATCTGTATGTATTATTTCCAATAAATCTGTTGCTCTCTCCATAGTACCGGAGAACGGTGTTTTAGTCATCTTGCCCATGAGGCACGGTTCGCAAGTACCAAGTGATTCATAATCAAGTGGTTCCAAAAGTCCATCAGTATGGAGTTTCTTCATGGGCTTTACACCGATATGACCCAAACGGCAGTGCCACAAATAAGTTGCACTATCATTATCAACTCTGCATCTTTTGGCTTCTACATTATGAATATGTGTATCACTACTATCGAGATTCAACAAGAATAGACCACTCTTCAATGGTGCATGACCATAAAAGATGTTACTCATATAAATAGAACAACCATTATCCTCTGATTTAAATGAATAACCATCTCGCATTAAACAAGATCCAGATATAATGTTCATGCTCAACGCTGGCACCAAATAACAATTATTTAGGTCTAATACTAATCCCGAAGGTAGATGTAGAGGTAGCGTGCCGACCGCGATCACATCGACTTTGGAACCGTTTCCCACGCGCATCGTCACCTCGTCCTTAGCCAATCTTCGCTTAATCCGTAGTCCCTGTTTTGAGTTGCAAATATTAGCAATAGAACCAGTATCAAATACCCAGGTGCTACTGCGAGCATTAGTAAGGTACACATCAATAACATGTATATCACATATACCTTTGTTCACCTTGCCATCCTTCTTATCCGCCAAATACTTGGGGCAATTCCGCTTCCAGTGGCCAGTCTGCTTGCAGTAGAAGCACTCAGTTTCAGGCTTAGGTCCAGACTTGGGTTTCTTCTCTTGAGCAGCAACTTGCTTGCCGTTCTTCTTGAAGTTCCCCTTCTTCTTCCCTTTGCCCTTTTTCTTGAAACTAGTGGTCTTGTTGACCATCAACACTTGATGCTCCTTTTTGATTTCTACCTCCGCAGCTTTCAGCATTGCGAAGAGCTCGGGAATAGTCTTGTTCATCCCTTGCATATTATAGTTCATCACGAAGCTCTTGTAGCTTGGTGGCAGTGATTGGAGAATTCTGTCAATGACGCAATCATCTGGAAGATTAACTCCCATCGGAATCAAGTGATTATTATACCCAGACATTTTGAGTATATGCTCACTGACAGAAATGTTCTCCTCCATCTTGCAGCTATAGAACTTATTGGAGACATCATATCTCTCAATCCGGGCATTTGCTTGAAATATTAACTTCAACTCCTGGAACATCTCATATGCTCCATGATGTTCAAAACGTCGTTGAAGTCCCGATTCTAAGCCGTAAATCATGGCACACTGAACTATCGAGTAGTCATCAGCTTTGCTCTGCCAGACGTTCATAACATCTGGTGTTGCTCCAGCAGCAGGCCTGGCACCCAGCGGTGTTTCCATTACGTAATTCTTCTGTGCAGCAATGAGGATAATCCTCAAGTTACGGACCCATTCCGTGTAATTGCTACCATCATCTTTCAAATTTGCTTTCTCAAGGAACGCATTAAATTTCAACGGAACAACAGCATGAGCCATCTATCTACAATCAAACATAAACAAGCAAGATACTATCAGGTACTAAGTTCATGATAAATTTAAGTTCAATTAATCAAATTATTTAAGAACTCCCACTTTGATAGACATCCCTCTAATCCTCTAAGTGATCACGTGATCCAAATCAACTAAACCATGTCCGATCATCACGTGAGATGGAGTAGTTTCATTGGTGAACATCACTATGTTGATCATATCTACTATATGATTCACGCTCGACCTTTCGGTCTCTGTGTTCCGAGGCCATATCTGCATATGCTTGGCTCGTCAAGTATAACCTGAGTATTCCGCGTGTGCAACTGTTTTTCACCCGTTGTATTTGAACGTAGAGCTTATCACACCCGCTCATCACGTGGTGTCTCAGCACGAAGAACTTTCGCAACGGTGCGTACTCAGGGAGAACACTTCTTGATAATTAGTGAGAGATCATCTTATAATGCTACCGTCAATCAAAGCAAGATAAGATGCATAAAAGATAAACATCACATGCAATCAATATAAGTGATATGATATGGCCATCATCATCTTGTGCCTGTGATCTCCATCTCCGAAGCACCGTTATGATCACCATCGTCACCGGTGCGACACCTTGATCTCCATCGTAGCATCGTTATCGTCTCGCCAATCTTATGCTTCCACGACTATCGCTACCGCTTAGTGATAAAGTAAAGCATAACATCGCGATTGCATTGCATACAATAAAGCGACAACCATATGGCTCCTGCCAGTTGCCGATAACTCAGTTACAAAACATGATCATCTCATACAATAAAATTTAGCATCATGTCTTGACCATATCACATCACAACATGCCCTGCAAAAACAAGTTAGACGTCCTCTACTTTGTTGTTGCAAGTTTTACGTGGCTGCTACAGGCTTAAGCAAGAACCAATCTCACCTACGCATCAAAACCACAACGATAGTTTGTCAAGTTGATGCCGTTTTAACCTTCGCCAGGACCGGGCGTAGCCACACTCGGTTCAACTAAAGTTGGAGAAACAGTCACCCGCAGGCCACCTTTGTGCAAAGCACGTAGGGAGAACCGGTCTCGCGTAAGCGTACGCGTAATGTCGGTCCAGGCCGCTTCATCCAACAATACCGCCGAACCAAAGTATGACATGCTGGTAGGCAGTATGACTTATATCGCCCACAACTCACTTGTGTTCTACTCGTGCATATAACATCAAACCAGAAAACCAGGCTCGGATGCCACTGTTGGGGAACGTAGTAATTTCAAAATTTTCCTACGCACACGCAAGATCATGGTGATGCATAGCAACGAGAGGGGAGAGTGTTATCTACGTACCCTCGTAGACCGCAACGGAAGCATTGACACAACATAGAGGAAGTAGTCCTACGTCTTCCCGATCCGACCGATCCAAGCACCTTTACTCCGGCACCTCCGAGTTCTTAGCACACGTACAACTCGATGACGCTCCCCGGGCTCCGATCCAGCAAAGCTTCGAGGATGAGTTCCGTCAGCACAACAGCGTGGTGACGATGATGATGTTCTACCAACGCAGGGCTTCGCCTAAGCACTATAACGATATGATCGAGGTGGAATATGGTGGCAGGGGGCACCGCACACGGCTAAGGAACGATCACGTGGATCAACTTGTGTGTCCTAGGGTGCCCCCTGCCCCCGTATATAAAGGAGCAAGGGGGAGGCTGGCCGGCCCTATGGGGCGCGCCAAGGGGAGGGGGAGTCCTCCTCCTAGTGGGAGTAGGACTCCCCTTTCCTAGTCCAATTAGGAAACTTAAGGGGGAAGGAAAGAGAGGGAGAGGGAGAGGGAAAGGGGGGCCGCGCCCCCCTCCTAGTCCATTTTGGACTCCCCATGAGGGGGGGCGCGCCACCTCTTGGGCTACTGCCCTCTCTCTCCCCTCAGGCCCAATAAGGCCCATTACTTCCCCGGGGGGTTCCGGTAACCCTTCCGGCACTCCGGTTTTATCCGAAATCACCCGGAACACTTCCGGTGTCCGAATATAGCCGTCCAATATATCAATCTTTATGTCTCGACCATTTCGAGACTCCTCGTCATGTCCATGATCACATCCGGGACTCCAAACTAACTTCGGTACATCAAAATGCATAAACTCATAATAACTGTCATCGTAACGTTAAGCGTGCGGACCCTACGATTCGAGAACAATGCAGACATGACTGAGACAAATCTCCGGTCAATAACCAATAGCGGGACCTGGATGCCCATATTGGCTCCTACATATTCTACGAAGATCTTTATCGGTCAGACCGCATAACAACATACGTTGTTCCCTTTGTCATCGGTATGTTACTTGCCCGAGATTCGATCGTCGGTATCCAATACCTAGTTCAATCTCGTTACCGGCAAGTCTCTTCACTCGTTCCGTAATACATCATCTTGCAACTAACTCATTAGTTGCAATGCTTGCAAGGCTTATGTGATGTGCATTACCAAGAGGGCCCAGAGATACCTCTCCGACAATCGGAGTGACAAATCCTATTCTCGAAATACGCCAACCCAACATCTACCTTTGGAGACACCTGTAGAGCTCCTTTATAATCACCCAGTTACGTTGTGACGTTTGGTAGCACACAAAGTGTTCCTCCGGCAAACGGGAGTTGCATAATCTCATAGTCATAGGAACATGTATAAGTCATGAAGAAAGCAATAGCAACATACTAAACGATCGGGTGCTAAGCTAATGGAATGGGTCATGTCAATCATATCATTCACCTAATGATGTGATCCCGTTAATCAAATAACAACTCTTTGTTCATGGTTAGGAAACATAACCATCTTTGATTAACGAGCTAGTCAAGTAGAGGCATACTAGTGACACTAAGTTTGTCTATGTATTCACACATGTATTATGTTTCCGGTTAATACAATTCTAGCATGAACAATAAACATTTATCATGATATAAGGAAATAAATAATAACTTTATTATTTCCTCTAGGGCATATTTCCTTCAGTTAAGAAATTAGGCTTTCTCATCTATCTATCAGGATGACGAGTTACTATGCCGGAGACTTACAAGCAAGGTGTTATCTTCTCGGATCGGTGTTTCCATAAGAATTTGGTTCTATGTTGCAAGTTGTCTCATATTTCATGCCCATACAACCGTTATGTTATCTGAGTTATCCAAGGTTACTAAATAATCTGATGCATCTGCAAATTCTTTCTTCCTGTTCCGATGTCCTTTTTGTCTAGGCTAACCACACTAATCGGTGTGTTGAGGTGCTCTGTTGCCTCGACATATATGTTGAAGGTGTTAGGAAACTAGGATACCTTAGAGAACTACCCATTACTCTTGCTTTGTACTGTGTCTTCAGTGTGATGGTTCTGGCCACCATTCTCGAAAGTGTTTGTGATGTTATAGTTAGTAGGTATTCCATTTCTGGGTTCTTGGACCCAAGATTTGATCTGCTTATTCATGTTGATAGTGTTTGCTCGTTCCTTTAGGATATTAGTAACCTTTGTGATAGTCCTCGAGGTTCGTGGTTTGTCATTCTTCCAATAACATGAACCATCCTCGGCAGAATTTTTTTAACCAAAAGATCACAACAAGAGTGCTCTTGATGAGTTCTCCATTGTATATTGTTACTCTGCAAATCCTACCTTTCTACATGGGTTATCTGGAAGAAACATATTGAACTTTATTCGACGTGCTAGCCTATGCATCTACAACTCAGGAAATCATGTGCTCATATGAGTTATTCCTATTCAATTATATTTTGACCTTCGTTTATCAATTGATAGTCAGGAGTAGTTGTGCATTCGGGTTCATCGGTGCTTGATATTCTTGTGGTCCATCAAGCCATTCTATTTTTGAATGACTAGGAGAAATAAACTCTAGTACCTCATCCATATCTAGGATTGGGTCAAAGCAATTGTGTTCCGCGGATTAAGAATGCCAATCCAGCTTCTAGTATGTTCTACCCTAGAGTATTGCCCTCTTTATGTCAAGAATATCATAGGAGTTGCACGCCATCTTATGAATTCTTGATGCAGTGATACTTCTCGCAATCATCATCCATTTCTTGGTCTCCGTGTTGGTTGTAAACAGAATGTCGACAAGTGAACAGTGATGTGTGAAATCAATAATCTAGCAACCCAGTTGCTTGGTAGTTAATGGATAACAATTTCATTCTTATGGTGCGGGTTATTGAGTCATCATTCTATGATTGATCGTGCTACCTAGTCCATTTTTCCTGGTGCACCAGTCTGATCAGTGAGTTAGAATTGTGTCAATCCCTCACTCCTATAATCATATCATCTTGCCCTAAAAAGCAAGATTGTTCTCGATCTTGGTAACATATCAGTGGTTCATGATTTTTTGTATATCCTCTTAGAAGTATCACTAGGTTGTCCCTTTACCGTTATATTGAGTTCATGATCAAGTTGGTTTTTCTATAAAACACCCCTTCTCCAAGAATCTGTGTTGGATACCCTGAACTAGTTGGTTAAGCTAAATAACAACTTGGAGAGTTGGAAAATAAAAGCTTGATCTAACGTAAATCATTTTGAAGGGATATCTTTTGTGTGTGTGTGTTAAAGAAAGACGATATCTTCATCGATTGACCTTCGTGATCAGTTGTTGGATACATTGTCTTATCCAAACTTTGATTTGAGTGTGTGCTATCATCAAATCAAATCAGACCAACGATGTTCGTAATGTTGTCTTACTCGTGGTTGTTCCTCGAGCATGCACCATTATATCTTTTGTTCTGACCAATGCTATCACCTCCTTCACATAATTATGGAATTCCATCTATATGGAAATCTCGATGAATTGTTGTTGAGCCCATCATCAACATTTTTACCTTCTGCATGATTCGTGTTGAACATCAAGCTAGTGTTGGAAACTTACGTAAGCATTATCTTCGTGCTAACCCATGAAGTATATGTTTGATGTAAGAAGTGATTTTCTCTAGTTCATGTGCATTTGATGCAAGTTGGCGCTGTTGGAAATATGCCCTAGAGGCAATAATAAAGTGGTTATTATTATATTTCCTTGTTCATGATAATCGTTTATTATCCATGTTATAATTGTATTGATATGACACTCAAATACATGTGTGGATACATAGACAACAACATGTCCCTAGTGAGCCTCTAGCGGACTAGCTCGTTGATCAAAGATGGCTGTGGTTTCCTAGTCATAGACATGAGTTGTCATTTGATAACGGGATCACATCATTAGGAGAATGATGTGATGGACAAGACCCAAGCTATAAGCATAGCATATGATTGTATCAAGTTTATTGCTATCGTTTTCTGCATGTCAAGTATCTGCTCCTATGACCATGAGATCATGCAACTCACTGACACCGGAGGAGTACCTTGTGTGTATCAAACATCACAACTGTTGGAAATATGCCCTAGTGGCAATAATTGTATTATTATATTTCCATTATTTATAATTAAGAGTTTATACTTCATGCTATAACTGCTATGATCCTGGAATATGCGATTCAGTGGAAAACTCATATGCACGTGTGGAGTGATAAACGGCCAAACAATAGGTTCCCGGTCCAGCCTCTAGGATTGGCTCAAGTGTTGTTGGTGATCAAGTTTTCTAGATCTTATGATATCATTAGGTGCAACGATAGTCCTAAAACAACATTGAGTGTATGACGTTAGAAGAACGATCATATTGAATCAACCCAATCTTGTATGTTATACTTTGTGATCATATCGTCTGAAATCATATGTTATAACATGGAGTGTTAGCATGTGTACTTTAGTTCCTCGGACCATGAGAGTGTCTTGATTATTTCTTACTAGAGGGTGGACTTTGTGGTTGCTCAAACGTCATATGTAACAAGGTGATCATAACGACAACTTTCAGGTTCATCCAAAAGTTTGACAAGTGAACGAACAACTCGAGAGTGGGTGAGGGAGTCCTGGATTAGGGGGTCTCCGGACAGCCGGACTATATCCTTTGGCCGGACTGTTGGACTATGAAGATACAAGATTGAAGACTTCGTCCCGTGTCTGGATGGGACTCTCCTTGGCGTGGAAGGCAAGCTTGGCAATACGGATATGTAGATCTCCTCCTTTGTAACCAACTTTGTGTAACCCTAGCCCCCCGGTGTCTATATAAACCGGAGGGGTTAGTCCATAGGACAACAACAATCATACCATAGGCTAGCTTCTAGGGTTTAGCCTCTACGATCTCGTGGTATATCAACTCTTGTAATACTCATATCATCAAGATCAATCAAGCAGGAAGTAGGGTATTACCTCCATCAAGAGGGCCTGAACCTGGGTAAACATCATGTCCCCTGCCTCCTGTTACTGTCCGCCTTAGACGCATAGTTCGGGACCCCCTAGCCGAGATCCGCTGGTTTTGACACCGACATTGGTGCTTTCATTGAGAGTTCCACTGTGCCGTCACCGTAAGGCTTGATGGCTCCTTCGATCATCGGTAACGATGCTGTCCAGGGTGAGGTTTTCCTCCCCGGACAGATCTTCGTATTCGGCGGCTTCGCACTGCGGGCCAACTCGCTTGGCCATCTGGAGTAGATCGAGAGCTACACCCCTGGCCATCAGGTCAGGTTTGGAAACTTAAACTACACTGCCGACATCTGCGGAGACTTGATCTTCGACGGATTCGAGCCCATGTCAGGGTTCCGCACACCCACGACGAGCATGATTTAGCTCTACCGCCGGACAGTGTTCGGGAGATCACACCTGCAACTCCTCCGGCCTTCAATCCGGAGCAAATTGCGCCATCCGAGGACGGGCGGAAAGACCCCGCCACGGAGGCCGCACTCTCAGTGGCGATAGAGCCGGATACCGACTTCACCCCTTACGAGAGCCGTGTTGCCGAACCACTGGATTCATCCCCGGCCACGGACTCCGAGCCGCCCGCGTCCGTGCCTATTGAATCCGATTGGGCACGATCATGGAGTTCACCTCTGTGGATATCTTTCAGCACTCACCTTTCGGCGACGTGCTTAATTAATTAAGGTCCCTCTCCTTGTCAAGAGAACCTTGGCCGAACTATGTCCAGCCAGAACGGGTTGCGGACGATGAAGAAATTCGCTCCCCACCCACCACCCACTGAGTAGCCACTGTCGACGAGTTAACCAACATGCTCGACTTCGACTCCGAAGACATCGACAGTATGGACGACGATGCAGGAGACAAACAGGAACCACCGCTCACAGGGTGCTGGACCGCCACCTCATCATATGATATATACATGGTGGACACCCCCAAAGAAGGCAATGGCGACGAGACAGCGGAGGATGACCCCTCCAAGAAGCAACCCAAGCGCCGAGTCAGCGGCGCCGCTCTAAGTCCCGCCATAGCAAAAGCAGTGATACCGGCACAAGAGACAATAACACTCCGGATAGTGCTGAAGACGACACCAATCCCCTCTAGCATGATTTGGAGCGGGAGGGTGTACAAGATAGCCCTCCAGAGCGGGCAGCAGATGGAGAATCGGAGGAGGACAATTACATGCCTCTCTCTGAAGACGAGGTGAGCCTCGGCGATGAATAATTATCGTGCCTGAGGATCCCGTCGAGCAGGAGCACTTCAAGCGCTGGCTTATTGCCACAACAAATAGCTTGAAGATAAAGCAACAACAGCTTCGAGCTGATCAAGAGTTGCTAGCAGACAGATGGACCGAAGTCCTTGCGGCCGAGGAATATGAACTCGAGCTCCCCTCCAAGAGTTACCCAAAGCGCAGGTTGCTACCTCACCTCGAGGAGGAAGCATTGAAACCTACATCACCAGTGTATGATGCGGCTGACCGGCCACCTCGTGGCCGAGACAGAGAGGCGTTTCAGCCTGAAGTTCAGCCTGCACCCCGCCGCCACTCAAACAAAAATACCAAGGCCCATGGCAACACGCGAAACCTGCGAGACGTACTGGAAAGCAGGGCAAAACATGCAAGGTCGATATACGGGCCACGGGGACGCGCGCTAATGCGAGACGATGACCGTCATGCTGGATACACTAGAAGTAAATCCGGCCGGGCCGAATACAGCAGACAAGACTCATATGAACTGCGTCGTGACATAGCCCGGCACAGAGGCGCCACACACCCCCTATGCTTCACGGATGAAGTTATGGATCACGAATTCCCGGAGGGTTTTAAACCCGTAAATATCAAATCGTATGATGGTACAACAGATCTCGCTGTATGGATTGAGGATTTCCTCCTCCACATCCACATGGCTCGCGGTGATGATCTACATGCCATCAAGTACCTCCCACTAAAACTCAAAGGACCAGCTCGGCATTGGCTGAATAGCTTTCCAGCAGACTCCGTCGGCAGTCGGGAGGATTTGGAAGATGCATTCCTTGACAACTTCCAGGGCACTTATGTGCGACCACCAGATGCTGATGACCTGAGCCACATAACTCAGCATCCAGGGGAATCGGCCAGGCAATTCTAGACACGGTTCCTAACTAAGAAAAAACAAATTATCGATTGTTTGGATGTAGAGGCCTTAGCGGCGTTCAAGCATAACATCCGTGACGAGTGGCTCGCCCGGCACTTCGGCCAGGAGAAGCCGAAGTCCATGGCAGCCCTCACGACACTCATGACCCGCTTTTGCATGGGCGAGGATAGCTGGCTAGCTCGCAGCAACAACACATCAAGGAATCCGGGCACTCCGGATACTAAAGATGCCGACGGCAGACCACGTCGTGGCAGACACAAGCGCCACAACAACGACGATAACGCCGATGACATGGCAGTCAATGCCGGTTTCAGAGGCTCTAAGTCCGGTCAGCGGAAAAATCCATTCAAAAGAAGTACTCCGGGCCCGTCCAGTTTGGATCGCATACTCGATCGCTCGTGTCAAATCCACGGCACCCTCGATAAGCCAGCCAATCACACCAACAGAGAATGCTGGGTGTTCAACCAGGCCGGCAAGTTGAATGCCGAAAACAAGGACAAGGGGCTGCATAGTGATGACGAGGAGGAGCCCCGGCCGCCGAACACGGGAGAACAGAAGAGGTTCCCCCACAAGTGAAGATGGTGAACATGATATACGCAACCTACATTCCCAAGAGGGAATGGAAGCATGCACTAAGGGACGTCTATGCGATAGAGCCCATCGCCCCAAAGTTCAACCCATGGTCCTCTTGTCCGACCACCCTTGATCGCAGGGACCACCCCACTAGTATCGTCATGCCGGATCCGCCGCATTGGTCCTAGACCCCATCATCGACGGATTTCACCTCACTCGAGTCCTTATGGACGGCGGCAGCAGCCTGAACCTGCTCTATCAGAATATAGTGCGCAAAATGGGTATAGATCCCTCGAGGATCAAACCCACCAAAACCACCTTTAAGGGCGTCATCCTAGGTGTAGAGGCCCATTGCACGGGCTCAATCACATTGGAAGTGGTCTTCGAATCTCCGGACAACTTTCGAAGCGAGGAGTTAATCTTCGATATCGCCCCATTCCATAGTGGCTATCACGCACTGCTCGGGCGAACCACATTTGCAAAATTCAATGCGGTACCACATTACGCATACCTCAAGCTCAAGATGCCAGGACCTAGGGGGGTCATAACAGTCAATGGAAACACAAAATGATCGCTCCGCACTGAAGAGCACACTGCGACCCTCGCAGCAGAAGCACAAAGCAGCCTTTTAAGGCAAACCGTCAATTCGGCGATACAGCCCCCGGACACCGTCAAGCGAGTCTGTGGTAATCTGCAACAGGATCGCCTGGCACGTTCAGAGCTCGCCTAGCAATTCGGTCCCCGCCCCAGTCCCAGTCAAGCGATGAAATCCGTGCCGCACGTACATAATTACGCACTGAAAATACCATGGGCATAGGCGGGGGCACGATCAGGGCACGTCCCGCAATGCGGCTTAACTGCCCTAGGGGCTGCATACCTTTATCATTTTTTCTCTTTCAGGACCTTACTCTCTGGAAGCCCTTTCCGGTAGTATAATTGCCGGACACATTACGGGAAGGAACAACCAAGGAGGCAAGAAGCTAAGACGTACAAGGGAACCCCCAGGTGGTCTCTAATAACAATCGACATACCCGCTTTTTATTGCCCATATGCAGCTTGCCCTTGGATAGGACATGTCAAATAGTCCTACTTTTTGCTTATTGCACTACTTGTATCAGTACGCTTCGACGTATTATTTAAATAACAATGCATAGCATTAGTGTATTCTTGCATTATCAATCCTTTTTTTCTTATATGTTTATTTACGACAACTTGCACCCGTACATTCAGGTACGGCCAGTACGCCAGGGGCTTTCGTATACCCCATAATACGGCATGTGAAGTCCGAACACTTTCGAAAGTGCGACACCCTGAACTTGTAGCATTATATGCATCAGCTCCGAATCATGTCTTGGGTCAATAGTTGGGTTTGCCCGGCTCCTATGTTTTGGTACCTTACATTCCGCTATATCGGCTAAGGTAGCGCTAGGAGAACTACTGCGATTGTGTCCCGGTTCTTCCGGACGAGCACCTCAGTAGAGAAAGCCGAAAACTGACTGTCATGATAAGGCGAGAGCTGGTCGCTGGTCGAGAGGTCTCGAGTCCCTAAAGACTTCTTCTGCTTCGGGCGAGGAGTCGGCTTTGCCCGACTTAGGTGTATATAGCGCCCCAAATTCAGCCTTCCGAATACTAGGGGCTTCGCCAAAATTTAAAATTGTAGACTTCTATGGCTAAATGAGAGCGATAATGTAACATCCCAAATTTTCAATTTGGAATGTTATACACTAGATCATCATGCATATCATATTTTCTTGCATTTTGTCGATCCTAGAAATTTCACGCAACTCAAGGACCCTCGGAGAGAGTTGGAGATTTCATCATTTTCATATTTGAGCTTTCTCAAATTTCGAAAAGAGGATCATCGGATTTGTCGGAGTTTCATTTGCCTTTTATTTGGATAGGGAAAAATGCGTGTTTTCAAAATTTGCATTCTAGGTCCCGAGAAAAGTTCATTTTGTTCGACTCATTTTTAGGAGTCGAGGAAAATCTACTTTGAGAGTTTTGGAGTTCGTTTAGATTTTCTTTTCCTCGTTTTTCTGCGCGCGTAAACGATTAAAAAAAAATCCCGCAGCGCCTGGGCCAAGGCCCAAACTGCCGGCCAGGCCGGCTCCTCCCCATCGCGCGCAGCCGCGCAGGGCCAAGGCCGCCGCCGCCGCCCTAGAGTCCTAGTAGGACTCCGTTTCATTTTTTTCTTTCCTTTCCTCTCCTCTTTTCTTGCCCCTCCCCCAAGTTTCCTCTCCCCTCACCTATATAAATACCCAAGCACCCCCCCTTTTCCACACCAAGCCCGAAGCCCCTCCCCACCCCGCGCCCCTTGCCTGCGCCGCCCCCTAGCGCCGCGCCTCCCGCACCGCCGCCGCCCTTGCCCGCGCCGCCGCTCCTTGCCCACGCCGCCGCCGCCCTACGCCGCCGCCGCCTTACATCGCCGCCTTACCCCGTTCACCGGAGCCCTCGCCGGAGGTACCGCGCCGCGTCTCTCTTCTATCCCCTCGGTTCGGTTTTTCTTATAAACCATTCCGGTTCTTTTCTTTTCTTCCGATCCGTTTTCTTTTCGTTCTTCGTTTCGATTTCTTTTCCGAAACCCTAGATCGGATTCGTTTTCTTTTCCGGTTTAGTTGCCTAGAGACCGTTCACCGGACCGTCTGTCCTAACGAACGTGATCACCGGATTATTTCCCCGGTTAACGAACGTCCGTTCGTTTAACCGTTCTTCTTTTTCTTCTCGTCGGATTTATTCCGTGATCGCGATCTCAGATCCGATCTTCGTTCTAGTCTATCTTCTCGCTCGTTTATCGGAATCAGGTGATTCAAGCGCCTGGAGTTTCGTTTCGAAACCGCCGTTCCGACTAATCAACTTTAACTAAGTTTTTGCTACGATAAAATTTGACCTAGTTCCAACTTGCTAGAACCGAGTTGTTCTCTTCCACCGTTTGATTTTCGTTGCTTTGTTCGGTTCTTTCTTTCTTTGTAACCGGAATTCTTAAGTTGAACTTTCTGGTTCGATCTTTTTTTCGAGTTTTATCTGTGCATTAGATGAGTACCTATTGTATGCTTGTTGTTTGTCTGCGATAGATTACCCGGATTGCGCCGCCTGTTACTTCGAATCCCTAGGACTCGCGGATCATCAGCAAGGCAAGTAACACTTTGATCATACCTTTTCTACAACCCAGTTTTATTGCATTAGATCCATCCTCACACATTGCATGATGAGGATCTAATTAAATTGAGGGATGGGATGTAGATGAGGTAGTACCTATTACCTGTTTATTATGAAACCTTTGGGAGTTACTTCTACGTTTGCTTATTACGCCATGCTATGCTAGTAGACGTGGATTGGGTGAGTGATATCCATGAGAGATGTGAGTGTGATAATTTTAAGGGTTTATCTAAGGTGGCAACTTAAACACACATCTGGGTGGATTGAGGCACCTGATGTCTATCAGGACTTGCCTGTTTTATTTTGGACCGCCACCCAGGCTCAAAGGGATCATAAGATCTTTCATGCTAGAAACTTACGTGTGCAGCCACAAGCCATTATGGGCTCTGGCATAGTTGACTAAGTCGTGCGAACTCTTACAGGGTAGACTAGCAGATGTAGGGGAAAGTAGGTGTACCGGTCTATCCATCGTAAGGTGCTAGCGCTTCTGAAAGACTGTGTCTCGGTCATCCGTTTCTCAAACACCAGTAGTGCGAGAAATCCAACCGAGGCGATCGAGTCTTGTGGGGAAAAGTGCGCAAACCTCTGCAGAGTGTAATAAACTAATCATGATTAGCCGTGTCCCCGGTTATGGACATCTTGAGTATCTAGTACTTGAATATCATGTGAATCTCATCATGTTACTTCTAATTAATATTGTTGGGTTTTAATGATGAAGCTTAATTGGGATTGAGAATGCTGTCAACCATTCTCAGTGTTTAACAACCACCATGATAGTTAAATAAATTTATTCCTTTGCAGTAGGGAAAAACTGGCTTTACGCAAAACAGTAACCATAGAGCTTTCCACGAGCCAAAAATGCATATAGTATAGCTGTTTCATTCCATTACTCTCTATGTGTTACTTTGCCAGCATATTCCATGTGCTGACCCATTTTCGGGCTGCAACTTTAATGTTGCAGACTTTTCAGACGATGATTAAGGTGCTTTTAGGTCGTGGTTCTATACTCAGTGATGCCGTTGGAGTTGATGGACCCATTTATCTTCCAAGTCTTCCGCTATTATCGATATTAGATGGCCTTAAGCCATATTTATTGTAATAAGTTCTCTTTGAGACATCGATGTAATAAGTGTGTGATTGCCACTCTGCTATAAATCCTTCGAAGTACTGTGTGGTGTCAGCATTACTAATCCAGGGATGACACCGGAGCACAGTAGACTTGATCCATTCGGGTTGGGTCTCTACAGAGATGGTATCAGAGCACACGCTGAATGTAGGACACGACCACTAAGTTAAAGCCATAGATCACTATTCTCTCCTCATTTTCTAACTCCTCATCTTTTCTACTCTTTAGGATGAAGGACGCGAAGATTAAGTACGCTCAACCGGATGAAGGCACACCTTTTGGATTTCACTTGAAGGAAGTCACCAAGTACCTAAACATTGGATTACCAAGTTTCATGGGAACCTTCAACGCCACTCTGCCTGAAGAGGAGCGCTGGAAGATTCAAGCTCACGTTCCGGGAAGGACATTCGCACCAATCACGAAGCCCATAGATAGTGTTTTCAATGCACCAACTTGGAGTCTAGGAAGGAGCATGGCAGCCCATATCACCATAGGACGCATTGGAGAAGTTTATCAAGAAGACCTCAAGGACACTATCTACCAGATTTGCGGACGCCGAGATGAACAATGGGAGTTAGTCACCACCAAGAAGGATAGATCCATTGCAGCATTCATCCAGGAGTTAAACCAACACATTCGACGCCACGAGAACCAGATGTGCAATGATATGATAGAACTGAAGAATGCGAAGGCAAGGATCATCGAGCTAGAAGGAGAACTGAAGGCTACACACAAGGACTACATGGACGAGATCGTAGCTCTAGCAAGACACAACGTCGATCTTAAGCAAGAGATTGAAGAACTCAAGAGGGAGTTAGCATCCAGGAAGGAAGACATGTATGTTGCATGTCCGGACAACTACATCATCATCGACGACACCGATTCGGATCCAAGTGAACCCGACTTTGAAGACGAAGCAGGAGCGGACATCATGGAGTCTTCCACCGGTTCAAATTTCTAGATGACCACCAAATATTAGTAGTATTTCCCCCATGTATACACTATAGTTCGAGCACTTTTGCGATAGCTAGATCGATTGTAAGCCCTTGTTTGATTGAATGAAGTGATTTTGTGTGAATTTGCTCATGGGCATTGGGGTAGTGTTTTCTCTTTAGACCTCATTCTATTCTTATATCTCATCTTTTCTAAACCCTCAGATGCCTCCGAGACGTGAAAATGGATTCCCACCGGAGCTCACTCAGTTGATCCAGCAGTAGAATCAATTGATGCAGATGTTAGTTCAGAATCAGCAGAACAACAACAAAAACCCACCACCACCACCACCCCCTGTTGACCACTTAGCCCGTTTCCTTAGGCTGAATCCGCCGGTGTTTTCTAGTAGCACCGAGCCGATAGTAGCAGACGATTGGCTCCGCAAGATAGGAAGGGAGTTGACCACTGCAGGATGCACGGATGGTGAGAAAGTGAAGTTTGCCGCACATCAGTTAGAAGGACCCGCGACAGCATGGTGGGAGAATTTCACAGCCACCTTCCCAGTTGACACCGTCACATGGGATCAGTTTCAGCAAGCTTTCCGCACTGCACATGTTTCAGCAGGAGCTATGGCCATGAAGAAGCATGAGTTTCGCAACTTACGCCAAGGAGGAAGGACAGTTGGCCAGTATGTTGACGACTTCAGCAAGTTAGCACGTTATGCCCCAGATGACGTTGCTACGGATGCAACTAAGCAGGAGAAGTTTTTGGAAGGACTGAATGATGAGTTGAGTATGCAGCTGATGGTAGGAAGTTTCAACAACTACCAGGAGTTGGTAGATCGTGCCATCATGATTGAAGGGAAGAAACAGCAGATTGAGAACCGCAAGAGGAAGTATGGACAGGGGAAGTATAACTCTGGAGCCCAGCAGAAGCCCCGTTTTACCCCTAAATCGGGATTTCAGTTTCAGCATACCCATGGAGGAGGTAGTTCGCACAACCACAATGGCCACAAGAATGGTAATGGGAATGGAGGAAGCAACGGCCAGAACCGTACCACCCCATCAACCCCATCCAAGAGAGATCTGAGTCAAGTCACCTATTTCAAGTGTTCCAAGACCGGACATTATGCCAATGAATGTCCTGAAGGCCAGAATGGAAATGGCAGTGGAAGCTCAGGGAAGAAGCCGAACTCTTTCAATAGGGGACAGGTGAACCACGTTAACGTGGAGGAGGTTGAAGATCAGCCTGATGCAGTAATCGGTAAGTTTTTGGTTAAGTCATTTACCGCACTCATTCTTTTCGATACTGGTGCATCACATTCATACATATCAAGGGGATTTGTGGAAAAATATAGCCTGCCCACTAGGATTCTTAAAACACCTATGCTAGTAAGTTCGCCAGGAGCAGAATACATGGCCAGTCAAGGATGTTTTCAAGTGCCATTAAGCATAGGAAGGCATGTTTTCCCAACAGATTTAATTATTCCGGAATCCCAAGGTTTGGATGTAATTCTCGGTATGGATTGGCTGTCGATGTATGGAGGAAACATCGATTGTGCTAGTAAGACAATTTTGCTCACAATGCCAGAAGGAAGAAGGATCAAGTATGTATCCCGGCATGTGCCAAATAGGACACAAGTAAACTGCCTAATAGGAGTTGTGCAGGAGGAAGTACCAGTGGTAAAGGATTTTCCTGATGTATTTCCTGAAGAGTTGCCAGGCATGCCACTAGATAGAGACATTGAGTTTTTGATTGAGTTATTGCCAGGTACAGGCCCAATATCAAAGAGACCATACCGGATGCCTGCAAAGGATTTGGTAGAAATTAAGAATCAGATTAAGGAGTTATTGGAGAAAGGTTACATTCGCCCAAGTTCTTCGCCTTGGGGATCACCCGTACTTCTAGTGGAGAAGAAGGATGGATCATTACGGATGGTTGTTGATTACCGTGGATTGAATGAAGTAACCATCAAGAACAAGTACCCACTGCCAATGATAAATGATCTGTTTGATCGTTTGCAAGGAGCTAAAGTGTTTTCCAAGATCGATTTGCGATCAGGGTACCACCAGTTGAAGATCCGAGAACAGGATATTCCCAAGACAGCTTTTACCACGAGATATGGACTGTATGAGTATACTGTTATGTCATTTGGATTGACTAACGCACCTGCATATTTTATGAACCTGATGAACAAAGTGTTTATGGAGTTTTTGGATAAGTTCGTCGTAGTGTTCATTGATGATATCCTGGTTTATTCAAAGAATGAAGAAGAGCATAAGGAACATTTGCGTTTGGTTTTGGAGAAACTAAGGGAACATCAGTTATATGCCAAATTTAGCAAATGTGAGTTTTGGTTGAAGGAAGTAGGATTCCTCGGACACGTTATATCCGGAGAAGGGATAGCAGTTGACCCCGCAAAGGTTGAGACCGTAACCGAATGGGAAGCACCAATGACAGTTGGAGAGATCCGAAGTTTTCTTGGACTCGCAGGATACTACCGGAGATTCATTGATAATTTTTCACAGATTGCGAAGCCTATGACGGAGTTGTTGAAGAAGGATACCAAGTTCAATTGGACTGAGGAGTGTGAGGCTAGTTTCTAGGAGTTGAAGAAACGTTTGGTTACCTCACCAGTGTTGATTTTGCCAGATCAGACCAAGGATTATGAGGTGTATTGCGACGCTTCACGTCGAGGACTTGGAGCAGTGCTTATGCAGGAAGGGAGAGTTGTTTCGTATGCTTCACGACAACTGAAACCTCATGAGTTGAATTACGCCACCCATGATTTGGAGTTAGCAGCCATAGTGCATGCATTGAAGACATGGAGACATTTCCTCATTGGAAATCATTGTGAGGTGTACACGGATCACAAGAGTTTGAAGTACATTTTCACGTAGAAGGAGTTGAATCTCAGACAAAGGAGATGGTTGGAGCTCATCAAGGATTATGATATGAGATTGCATTACCATCCCGCAAAGGCTAATGTAGTAGCTGACGCATTGAGCCGCAAGAGCCATGTCAATATGTTAACGACGGGAGAAATACCCAAGGAGTTAGCAGAAAACCTTCGTGAACTAAGTTTAGAAATAGTTCCGAAAGGCTATGTGGCAGCATTGGAGATTCAGTCAACATTGATGGATAAAATCAGAGAAGCTCAGAAATCTGACAAGGAGATTGTTTCTATAAAGGAGAAACTAAGCAAAGGAAAAGCAAAGGGATTTCATGAGGATGAGCACGATACCCTATGGTTTGAGGACCGTGTTTATGTTCCCAATGACCCGGAGATCAGGAAGTTGATTCTACAAGAGGCACATGATTCACCCTATTCGATTCACCCAGGAAATACCAAAATGTATTTGGATTTGAAGGAGACATTCTGGTGGACCGGAATGAAGAAGGATATTGCAGCTTATGTAGCAGTTTGTGATGTATGTCATAGAGTAAAGGCAGAACATCAGAAGCCAGCCGGATTGTTGCAACCATTGCCGATACCCGAATGGAAGTGGGATAAGATAGGCATGGATTTTATCACAGGACTACCCAGGACGAAAGCAGGCTATGACTCGATATGGGTAGTAGTCGATCGCTTGATGAAGGTAGCACATTTCATTCCAGTTAAGACCACTTACACCAGTGCTAAGTTGGCAAAGATATACATGACCAGGATCATTTGTTTGCATGGAGTTCCAAGGAGTATTGTATCAGATAGAGGAACCCAATTTACCTCAAAGTTTTGGAATCAGTTGCATGAAACTTTGGGAACCAGGCTAGAGTTCAGCACCGCTTTTCATCCGCAGACAGATGGACAGACTGAGAGAGTCAATCAGATTTTGGAAGATATGCTGAGAGCTTGTGCACTAGATTATGGATCTAGTTGGGACGATAATTTCCCGTACGCGGAGTTTTCTTATAACAACAGTTACCAAACCAGTTTGAAGTTGGCACCTTTCAAAGCTTTATATGGAAGGAGGTGCAGGACACCGTTGTCATGGGACGAAGTTGGAGACCGTCAATTCTTTGGACCAGATTTGATTAAGGAGTCTGAACGGAAAGTGAAGTTGATTTGCGATATGCTCAAGGTAGCCCAGTCCAGGCAGAAGAGCTACGCAGACTCTAAACGCAAGGAGACAGTTTACGAAACCGGAGACAGGGTGTATCTCCGAGTATCCCCACTTTGAGGAGTTAAGCGCTTTGGAGTTAAGGGAAAATTAGCACCGCGTTTCGTTGGACCATATAAGATCTTGCAACATATGGGAGAAGTCGCTTATAAGTTGGAATTACCAGAGGGACTGTCAGGAGTTCATGATGTATTCCATGTTTCTCAGCTGAAGAAATGTCATGCCGAGATGGCAGAGGTACCGTTAAGAGATACAGTGCCGCTAGAAGCGATTCAGTTGAAGGACGACCTAACGTATGAAGAGAAACCAGTCAAGATTCTCGAGTATGCCAGCAGAGCTACCCGCAGCAAGGTTATCAAGTTTTGCAAAGTTCAGTGGAACCACCACTCAGAGGATGAAGCCACCTGGGAGAGAGAAGAAGATTTGCTCAAGGACCACCCTCACCTATTTTCAAGCCAACCCGAATCTCGAGGGCGAGATTCATCTTAAGGGGGGTAGGTTTGTAACATCCCAAATTTTCAATTTGGAATGTTATACACTAGATCATCATGCATACCATATTTTCTTGCATTTTGTCGATCCTAGAAATTTCATGCAACTCAAGGACCCTCGAAGAGAGTTGGAGATTTCGTCATTTTCATATTTGAGCTTTCTCAAATTTTGAAAAGAGGATCATCGGATTTGTCGGAGTTTCATTTGCCTTTTATTTGGATAGGGAAAAATGCGTGTTTTCAAAATTTGCATTCTAGGTCCCAAGAAAAGTTCATTTTGTTTGACTCATTTTTAGGAGTCGGGGAAAATCTACTTTGAGAGTTTTGGAATTCGTTAGATTTTCTTTTCCTCATTTTCTGCGCGCGTAACCAATTTAAAAAAAAATCCCGCAGTGCCTGGGCCAAGGCCCAAGCCGCCGGCCAGGCCGGCTCCTCCCCATCGCGCGCAGCCGCGCAGGGCCAAGGCCGCCGCCGCCGCCCTAGAGTCCTAGTAGGACTCCGTTTCATTTTTTTTCTTTCCTTTCCTCTCCTCTTTTCTTGCCCCCTCCCCCAAGTTTCCTCTCCCCTCACCTATATAAATACCCAAGCACCCCCCTTTTTCCACACCAAGCCCCAAGCCCCTCCCCACCCCGCGCCCCTTGCCTGCGCCGCCCCCTAGCGCCGCGCCTCCCAAGCCGCCGCCGCCGCCCCTTGCCCGCGCCGCCGCCCCTTGCCCATGCCGCCGCCGCCCTACGCCGCCGCTGCCGCCGCCTTACATCGCCGCCTTACCCCGTTCACCGGAGCCCTCGCCGGAGACCTCGCCGGAGGTACCGCGCCGCGTCTCTCTTCTATCCCCTCGGTTCTGTTTTTCTTATAAACCGTTCCGGTTCTTTTCTTTTCTTCCGATCCATTTTCTTTTCGTTCTTCGTTTCGATTTCTTTTCCGAAACCCTAGATCGGATTCGTTTTCTTTTCCGGTTTAGTTGCCTAGAGACCGTTCGCCGGACCGTTCGTCCTAACGAACGTGATCACCGGATTATTTCCCCGGTTAACGAACGTCCGTTCGTTTAACCGTTCTTCTTTTTCTTCTCGTCGGATTTATTCCGCGATCGCGATCTTAGATCCGATCTTCGTTCTAGTCTATCTTCTCGCTCGTTTATGGGAATCAGGTGATTCAAGCGCTTGGAGTTTCGTTTCAAAACCGCCGTTCCTACTAATCAACTTTCACTAAGTTTTGCTACGATAAAATTTGACCTAGTTCCAACTTGCTAGAACCGAGTTGTTCTCTTCCGCCGTTTGTTTTTCGTTGCTTTGTTCGGTTCTTTCTTTCTTTGTAACCGGAGTTCTTAAGTTGAACTTTCTGGTTCGATCTTTTTTTCGAGTTTTACCTGTGCATTAGATGAGTACTTATTGTATGCTTGTTGTTTGTCTGTGATAGATTACCCGGATTGCGCCGCCTGTTACTTCGAATCCCTAGGACTCGCGGATCATCAGCAAGGCAAGTAACACTTTGATCATACCTTTTCTACAACCCAGTTTTATTGCATTAGATCCATCCTCACACATTGCATGATGAGGATCTAATTAAATTGAGGGATGGGATGTAGATGAGGTAGTACCTATTACCTGTTTATTATGAAACCTTTGGGAGTTACTTCTACGTTTGCTTATTACGCCATGCTATGCTAGTAGACATGGATTGGGTGAGTGATAACCATGACAGATGTGAGTGTGATAATTTTAAGGGTTTATCTAAGGTGGCAACTTAAACACACATCTGGGTGGATTGAGGCACCTGATGTCTATCAGGACTTGCCTGTTTTATTTTGGACCGCCACCCAGGCTCAAAGGGATCATAAGATCTTTCATGCTAGAAACTTACGTGTGCAGCCACAAGCCATTATGGGCTCTGGCATAGTTGACTAAGTCGTGCGAACTCTTACAGGGTAGACTAGCAGATGTAGGGGAAAGTAGGTGTACCGGTCTATCCATCGTAAGGTGCTAGCGCTTCTGAAAGACTGTGTCTCGGTCATCCGTTTCTCAAACACCAGTAGTGCGAGAAATCCAACGGAGGCGATCGAGTCTTGTGGGGAAAAGTGCGCAAACCATTGCAGAGTGTAATAAACTAATCATGATTAGCCGTGTCCCCGGTTATGGACATCTTGAGTATCTAGTACTTGAATATCATGTGAATCTCATCATGTTACTTCTAATTAATATTGTTGGGTTTTAATGTGAAGCTTAATTGGGATTGAGAATGCTGTCAACCATTCTCAGTGTTTAACAACCACCATGATAGTTAAATAAATTTATTCCTTTGTAGTTGGGAAAAACTGGCTTTACGCAAAACAGTAACCATAGAGCTTTCCATCAGCCAAAAATGCATATAGTATAGCTGTTTCATTCCATTACTCTCTATGTGTTACTTTGCCAGCATATTCCATGTGCTGACCCATTTTCGGGCTGCAACGTTAATGTTGCAGACTTTTCAGACGATGATTAAGGTGCTTTTAGGTCGTGGTTCTATACTCAGTGATGCCGTTGGAGTTGATGGACCCATTTATCTTCCAAGTCTTCCGCTGTTATCGATATTAGATGGCCTTAAGCCATATTTATTGTAATAAGTTCTCTTTGAGACATCGATGTAATAAGTGTGTGATTGCCACTCTGCTATAATTCCTTTGAAGTACTGTGTGGTGTCAGCATTACTGATCCAGGGATGACATCGGAGCACAGTAGACTTGATCCATTCGGGTCGGGTCGCTACAGATAAAGCCTTATAGTCCGATTGCCTGGTTCGTTGTGCTGAACACCTCCCTCGAAAGACCCAAAATTGGGAAAAAGAGTTCTCAGGTTTATCCCGAACACCCCAGTACTAGTTACATGGGGGCAGAAGCCGACGACCGGCCAACTCTCAAATTTTATAAACAGCCGCACAGAAGGTAATACTTTAAATTCAAAAAGCGTTGCATAGCGCAAAATGAACTAGTTTCACATTACAGGATCACATGAGCACGTTCATTCAAGAATTACATCTTTAGCACATTCCTCCGCCACAATGCAGGGACCCTTCAGGACACTGTCATAATACATCTCGGGGCGGCGATGCTCCTTGCCCTCCGGCGGCCCCTCCTTCACCAACTTCACGGCGTCCAGGTTCGCCCGGGCAAAAGCCCTGCGGGCACCCTCGATGCAGACGGACCGCTTCGCGACTTCAAGACTTGGGAAGGCATCCACAAGCCGCCTCACCAGACCGAAGTAGCTGCTAGGCAGGGGATCGTCAGGCCACAACCGGACTATAAGACCCTTCATGGCTTGTTCGGCCGCCTTGTGAAGCTCGACCAGTTGCTTCAGCTGGTCGCTCAAGGGCATTGGGTGTTCGGTCCTAGTATACTGAGACCAGAACAACTTTTCCATCGAGCTCCCCTCCTCAGCTCGGTAAAACTCCGTGGCATCAAGCACACCGTAGGGAAGATCTGCGAACGCTCCTAGAGAGCTCCGAACTCGGGTAAGTAAAAGGAAAGGTTCCTTCACATGCTTACTTTGCATAATCAATGCCTTACTGAAAGTGCAACTATCCCTAGGTGGTTTTGGTAATTCATAACAACATATAGCTCATTGAGCTAATGCTATTTCAAGATGATTATTTCAGGAAAGCTCAATGATTGGCATGGCATGGATGTGAAAGTGGAACCCTCAAAATGCTAAGGACAAAGAATTGGCTCAAGCTCAAAAGTTCAAGACTCTTCATTTTATATTTTAGTGATCCAAGATCACATTGAGTCTTTAGGAAAAGCCAATACTATCAAGGAGGGATGAGGTGTTGCTTAATGAGCCTCTTGCTTTATGTGCTTAATGATATGCTCCAAAATCCTCAGCTACTTTCCCATATCCACAAATGACCTAAACCCTAAGCCAAACTCGGTCATACCGATTCTTTCATTCCGGCGCCACCGAGTTTCACTTGTCATTTGCCACTGCCAAACCCTAGCAATTCGGTCCTACCGATAAGGATCTCGGTCTCACCGAGATGGGATTGCAAACTCTCTGTTTCCCTTTCGTAACTTTTCGGTCTCACCGAAAGAGCGAATCGGTCCCACCGAGATTGCAATGTAAACTCTATGTTTCCTTCTTGTAACTTTTCGGTCTCACCGAAAGAGCGAGTCGGTCCCACCGAGTTTGCCTGACCAACTCTCTGGTTAGGTTATTGCCAAACTCGGTCTCACCGAGTTTGTGCAATCGGTCTCACCGAGATTACGTTATGCCCAAACCCTAACCGAATCGGTCCTACCGAGTTGCATGTCAGTCCCACCGAAATTCCTAACGGTCACTAGGTTTACTATTTCGGTCCGACCGAGTTTTCTGATTCGGTCCCACCGAGATTGGTAAATTGTGTGTAACGGTTGGATTTTGTGTGGAGGCTATAAATACCCCTCCACCTCCTCTTCACTCGTGGAGAGAGCCATCAGAACACATACACCATTCCAACTCATATGTTCTGAGAGAGAACCACCTACTCATGTGTTGAGACCAAGATATTCCATTCCAACCATATGAATCTTGATCTCTAGCCTTCCTCAAGTTGCTTTCCACTCAAATCTTCTTTCCACCAGATCCAAATCCTATGAGAGAGAGTTGAGTGTTGGGGAGACTATCATTTGAAGCACAAGAGCAAGGAGTTCATTATCAACACACCATTTGTTACTTCTTGGAGAGTGGTGTCTCCTAGATTGGCTGGGTGTCACTTGGGAGCCTCCGACAAGATTGTGGAGTTGAACCAAGGAGTTTGTAAGGGCAAGGAGATCGCCTACTTTGTGAAGATCTACCGCTAGTGAGGCAAGTCCTTCGTGGGCGATGACCATGGTGGGATAGACAAGGTTGCTTCTTCATGGACCCTTCGTGGGTGGAGCCCTCCCTGGACTCGCGCAACCGTTACCCTTCGTGGGTTGAAGTCTCCATCAACATGGATGTAGGATAGCACCACCTATCCGAACCACAGGAAAAACATCCATGTCTCCAATTGCGTTTGAATCCTCAAAACCCTTCCCTTTATATTCTTGCAAGTTGCATGCTTTACTTTCCGCTGCCAATATACTCTTTGCATGCTTGCTTGAATTGTGTGATGATTGCTTGACTTGCCCTAAGATAGGTAAAATCTGCCAAGAACTAAAATTGGGAAAAGGTTAAGTTTTTATTTGGTCAAGTAGTCTAATCACCCCCCCTCTAGACATACTTCCGATCCTACAAGTTGGATCAGAGCTTTGGTCTCCATTTGCTTTGATCTCCATAGCTTTTGGTGGTCACAGCCTTGGTTTCACAACCTAGGAGAGTATGGCGTCTAGCGAGGGAAATTATCACCGTAGAGGTCCTTACTTTGATGGTACTAATTTTGCTAGTTGGAAGCATAAAATTAAAATGCATATTCTTTGACATAACCCCGCCGTATGGGCTATTGTTTGTGTTGGTTTGCAAGGTGAGTTCTTTGATGGGAGGGAACCAAACCATGAAGCTACCGCGGATGAGTTGAAGATGTTGCAATACAATGCTCAAGCTTGTGATATTCTCTTCAACGGATTGTGCCTCGAAGAATTCAACAAAATCAGCCATCTTGAGAATGCAAAAGAAATTTGGGACACTTTGATTGATATGCATGAAGGTACCGACTCCGTCAAGGAATCCAAGTTGGATGTGCTCCAAAGTCAACTTGACAAGTTCAAGATGAAGGATGGTGAAGGTGTCGCCGAAATGTACTCTAGGCTTGCTCTCATCACAAATGAGATTGCCGGCTTAGGAAGTGAAGAGATGACCGATAGATTCATCATCAAGAAGATCCTAAGAGCCTTGGATGGGAAATATGATACCGTGTGCACATTGATTCAAATGATGCCCAATTACAAAGATCTCAAACCAACGGAAGTGATTGGAAGGATTGTTGCTCATGAGATGTCACTCAAGGATAAAGAGGAACTTCACAACAAATCAAGTGGTGCCTACAAAGCCTCATGTGAAGTCCCCACATCATCAAGTGAGAAACAAAACTTCAATGAAGAATTGAGCTTAATGGTGAAGAACTTCAACAAGTTCAACAAGAGTAGAAGCAAAGATAGAAGCTTCAAGTCAAGGTCCTACAATGACAAAAGATCTTCTAGTCGAGAGCGAAACTGCTATAATTGTGGAAGACCCGAACACTATTCTAATGAGTGTACGGCTCCCTACAAGAGAAGAAAAGATTCTCCAAAGAGAAGAAGCAAAGAATCACCACCAAGAGAGAGAAGGAGTAGAGATGATCGTTATGAATACTCATGGAGAAGCAAGGATTCAGAAGGAAGGAAAATCATCAAGGAGCTACACAAAACGAAGACATCAAGCTCATGTTGGTGAATGGGTATCCGGCTCCGACTCCGACAGCCACTCCGAGAGAAGTTATCACTCCGACTCCGAAGATACTCAAGATGAAGGTGTTGCCAGTCTAGCACTTGTGTCAACCAACTCCTACGGCATATTTGACTCACCAAATGAAGGACTTGGAAGATGGTTCATGGCCAAAGGTCCTAAGGTAACACACCCCGAGTATGTTGATTTTAATAGTGATGAAGATGACTTGTTAGGTGATGATGACTTGCTTGTTGACAACTCTAGTGATGAGTACTATGATGAAACATCAATTAATCATGCTAAAATGAATGACAATGATAAGGAGAAGATTGAGGCTCTAACTAAAGAACTAAACACTCTTAAGTTAGCTCATGAAACTATCTTCGAAGATCATCGAGAACTTTTAAGAGCTCATGAGAAATTACGCTTTGAAAAGCTCAATCTTGAGCAAGAGCATGAGTTCTTAAAAGCAATCAATGATGATCTCCGCAAGAAAAGTTCTTCTTACATTGCCAAGCGTTTACTATTATCCACTTACATGCCTCAAGTCAAGTCTAGTAACAAGAACAAGAAAGATTCTTCCTCTAGTAGTAACAATGATCATGCTAAATCCAATATTGTTGCTTCTAGTAGTTCTCTTGATTCCACTAATGATTCTCTTAGCCAAGTTACACTTGAGCAAGAAAATAGCTTATTGAAGGGGATTATAGAGAAAGGAGTGTACAAAAGCCTTGCTGGGAGTAAGCAATTTGAGGAAATTGTGTGCAAGCAAGTGTTGGTTTTGAACGAAAGTTCAATGCCAATGGAGTTGAATGGGAAGAAGATCAATACCCCAAGACAAAGTTTGTTCCTCAACAAGAGAAGTCTACTTCTTTCAAGGGGACACAAGCTCAAGATGATCTTCCACCACAAGACTACAAGCAAAAAGGCAAGGACAAGCTTCAACAGGAGATTGATGCATTTGAAGAAGCTCCTAAGACCTTAGTCAAGTGGATTCCCAAGACCATGTCAAGTTCCACTTCATCAAGTACGACTACAACTCCAAGGATTCCCATCAAGATGGTGTGGATCCAAAAGAAAAAGAACTAGAGAGTTCTTGAGGGTGACTCCGCCAACATATTTCACTCTCATCATTTTGGCAAGAACAAGTGCAATTAACTTCCACATCATGCACTAGTTCAAGGAGTCACAAACCCTATTGTTGGTAAGACAAGGGACAAGGTAACCAAAAGTTTTCATGGACATCATCTTGTGTATGCATCACTCTATGTCTATGGATATCCTTGTTTGTTCGTTGTGGGACTAACCCATGTAGGTATTGAAAGTGCAATTCACTCAAATGGATAGCTCCAAGTGATATACATCAACATTGAGCATCCACATCTTCAACATCTACATGAAGTCATCATCGACAAAACCCAAGGTTAGTTCATCCCTCTTAGGGGGGATATCACATCTAGGGGGAGCTTTACTCTAAAACTTGAGCTAAAGCAACTCTAAAGATGTGAATACAACAATGCTTTATGTAAAAGTGGTAACCCCACTTGAGCTTAAACGATGAGTATGACCTACGATCAAGTGTTCTCACTTGACTCCTAAGTCAATATACTCATATATAGATGACCTAGTCATCGCAAATTGCTTGATAGATGCTAGAATTGGTTGTGCATGCTTTGCCACATATTTCATTTGCCATCTTATTGTGAGCATGTTGGTTGCATATTTTACTCATTCGAGGACATCCACTTGTTGTTTTGATTGTTTGGCTTTATCTTCTTTTGCCAAGTGGATGGACAAGAATGCCTAAGAACCTCCTCTAGCTATCTATGCTTTTCTCGTCTCAAACTCTATTCATGCTGCATCACAAAACTTGATCAAGCCAGATTCGAACCACTCTGTGTGAGGAGCGCCTGGAGTCCCCAATTCTTCATAGACTTAAACTTCCAAAACCTCTTTGTGATTCTCGGTCTGACCGATACCATACTTTCGGTCCTACCGAGATCATTAAGTTGATCTAGGTTTTCGATCTCGGTGCAACCGATTTGAACCACTCGGTCACACCGAGTTGCAATAACTGTATACAGTTTTGCATCTCGGTGCCACCGAGTTGTTCCACTCGGTCACACCGACAGGGTCGGGCTATATATAGTGACGGGCAGAATTTTGGAAATTTCTCCGAAACCTCTTTGCCCGTGCATAGCTCGCTCTGCCTCCTGGGTCTCCGGATCGTCCTCCTCGCCGCCAGCCGCCTCCAGTCGCTGGTCTCCGTCGCCGTCAACGGAATTCTGCCCCGCCGTTGCCGCCGTAGCGAGTCTTCGCCGAACTAGGGTATGGACTCGATCTTTGTGCTATTCTCCAATCCGATTCCTAGCACATTGTGATCATCATGATTCTTGCCACGTTTGATAAACTCCTATCCAGTCAATGAACTCATAGATTAGGTTTAATTCGAAAATTTTAGGGTTAGGTTTTTGCCGAAACCATCTCGGACCCACCGAGTTGAAAAACTCGGTCCCACCAATTTGGCTTATGCCATTGCACAAGTAAAACTCGGTCTGACCGAGAATTACTTATCGGTGTGACCGATTTTGGAACTCTATGAAACCCTAGCAGTCTCGGTGCCACCGAACTGTGACTCGGTCTGACCGAGTTCACTAGTTCTAGTGCCAAAACTGTTTCGGTGTCACCGAGTTTGAAAATCGGTAGATCCGAGATGATTTCAGTGGGAAACTAAAACTAAGTTTTTGAATATTCTTTTGCAAAAATCTCTGCATTTTGTGATGCTCATCCACTCTATCTCATCTATAATATATTCACAGGGTCAGCAGTCAGAGTTTGCATCATGTCAGACTAGAGTGACAGCCAGAACTTGTCAGAGCAGCAAGTGCAGTTGAGTGAGGGCACTAGCCCCTCAAGTTCCTCAGATGATGGCAGCAGGAGCACTCCCAGCAATCTGCCTAAAGATGCCACACGTCAGAGAAAGAAGAGAACCTTAGATTCTGAAGATGAGGATTATGTGGCAGAGGAGGAAGCCACCTCCAAGAGAGTTGAGCCAGTAGCAGTTACAAAGCCAGGGTTGAAGTTCAAAAGGCCAGCAGGCAGGCAACCCATGTCTAAGGTTCGAGCTTCAACTGAGAAGCCTGCATCCACAGAGCCAGTTGCTACTGAAGGCAAAAAGAGGAAGGAAAGGGTCAAGAAGACTGTAGCCAGAGTGCTTGGCAAGGCCTCCATCATGGAAGATGAGGAGGAAGAAGAAGAGGTTGCTGCACCAGCACCCAAGGCACCGAAGCTAATGGGAGATGCCATAAAATCAGGGGGAGCTGCTTCCAAGGCCAAGTCAGCTCCAAAGCCAAAGCCAAAGAGAAACACAAGATGCATCCCAGCCACTGAAAAGAACAAGGCCCCAGTGCCTGAAGCTGCAGAGGAAGAGGAAGAGAATGCCCTTAGAAAGCTCAAGCCCAAGATCCCAGACCACAACGATGCTCATCCTGTGGCTGAGGATATGAAGCTCATGAGAGATTCAGGGCTGAGGAAGTGGAGAGAAGCAGATCCGTATGCTTCTAGGAGAAGGACTGCAGTTGATTACAAATTTCACACCAAGGAGCAGCAGGATTTCTATGAGACAGTTTTGCTTGACAAGAAGCCAATAGTATGTGACATGAGATGGGTCGACTGGACCTACATGAAGGAAAATGAGGAACACTATCCTGGAGTGTATGACAGCTTTAGTGCGTGTGGAGTTGCAGACTTTGTTGGGCAGAAGCTCACAAAGTGGAACGAGGAGCTAATCATGCAATTCTACTCCACAGCACATTTTTATCCAGATGGCAGAATTGTATGGATGTCAGAAGGTACGAGGTACCAGTCCATAGTTGCTGAATGGGCTCAGCTGATCAACGCCCCAGAAGAGCAGGATGATGACTTGGACATTTATGCCAAGAAAAAGATGGACCACAACTCTATGTCCAACATGTACAAGGAGATTCCGAATGAAGCACTTGACACGTTCAAATTTGGCTCAGTGCACTATCTTCTGTCAGGACTGCCCACTATCAATTGGATACTGAGGAACACCCTATTGCCCAAGTCTGGAGATCACAAGATGATCAGAGGTCACGTGATCAATTTGCTTCATGTCTTTGACGTGCCTCAAAAATTCAAAGTCATGAGCCTCATAGTGGAAACAATCAAAAGGACTGCAGCAGATCAGAAGAGGAGTTGTGGGTATGCCCCACAGATTCAGGAGCTCATCAACTCAAAGATGGGCACGGGCATATACCTCTTGGATAAGGAACACCTGCCCATCCGACCAGACTTCGAAGATAACCAAGTGGTCATGACTGAGAATGAGCCATCATCTGGCCAAGCACAAGCCAAGAAGGAGAAGGCGAAGAAGGAGAAAGCTGCCAGGATGCCTACTCAAGAGGAGGCATCTGAATATTTTCTGAAAACCAAACAAGAGCAACTTGGTTACCTGATTGCGTCCACCCTGCGGATTGAGCAAGGACTAGTCACCCTAACTCAGAACCAGGCAAGCTTAGAGAGGATCATGGAACAGAGGTTCTATGATTTGGACATCAAGGTGACAGAGATACAGACTGCCGTGGAGCAGCTCCAGGATGACATGAATGAGAGGAGAGGCAGGACTACGACTGATGCTTTTGCCAGGGTGCCACGAGGTCCGAGGTCGTCTGCAATGCCAGTTGCTGACACCAGAGCTACCACATCTGCGCCAGCCACAGCCTCAGTTCCACCAGCCCCAGCATCCACTTCAGTCTCAACTCCGACCACGTCTACCGAAGGCTTCGTCCTTGGAGTGCTCCGGACTCCACCACCACCTGAAGATCAAGCCTGAGCGTCGACTTAGCACTATGCATTTTCTAGGAACTTTTTGGTAACTTGTTGTCTATCAGGAACTTTTTGGTAACTTGTCTAACTTTCTAGGAACACATCTGGGTGGATTGAGGCACCTGATGTCTATCAGGACTTGCCTGTTTTATTTTGTACCGCCACCCAGGCTCAAAGGGATCATAAGATCTTTCATGCTAGAAACTTACGTGTGCAGCCACAAGCCATTATGGGCTCTGGCATAGTTGACTAAGTCGTGCGAACTCTTACAGGGTAGACTAGCAGATGTAGGGGAAAGTAGGTGTACCGGTCTATCCATCGTAAGGTGCTAGCGCTTTTGAAAGACTGTGTCTCGGTCATCCGTTTCTCAAACACCAGTAGTGCGAGAAATCCAACGGAGGCGATCGAGTCTTGTGGGGAAAAGTGCGCAAACCTCTGTAGAGTGTAATAAACTAATCATGATTAGCCGTGTCCCCGGTTATGGACATCTTGAGTATCTAGTCCTTGAATATCATGTGAATCTCATCATGTTACTTCTAATTAATATTGTTGGGTTTTAATGATGAAGCTTAATTGGGATTGAGAATGCTGTCAACCATTCTCAGTGTTTAACAACCACCATGATAGTTAAATAAATTTATTCCTTTGCAGTAGGGAAAAACTGGCTTTACGCAAAACAGTAACCATAGAGCTTTCCACCAGCCAAAAATGCATATAGTATAGCTGTTTCATTCCATTACTATCTATGTGTTACTTTGCCAGCATATTCCATGTGGTGACCCGTTTTTGGGCTGCAACGTTAATGTTGCAGACTTTCCAGACGACGATTAAGGTGCTTTTAGGTCGTGGTTCTATACTCAGTGATGCCGTTGGAGTTGATGGACCCATTTATCTTCCAAGTCTTCTGCTGTTATCGATATTAGATGGCCTTAAGCCATATTTATTGTAATAAGTTCTCTTTGAGACATCGATGTAATAAGTGTGTGATTGCCACTCTGCTATAAATCCTTTGAATTACTGTGTGGTGTCAGCATTACTGATCCAGGGATGACATCGGAGCACAGTAGACTTGATCCATTCGGGTCAGGTCGCTACAGATAAAGCCTTATTGTCCGATTGCCTGGTTCGTTGTGCTGAACACCTCCCTCGAAGGACCCAAAATTGGGAAAAGGAGTTCTCAGGTTTATCCCGAACACCCCAGTACTAGTTACATGGGGGCAGAAGCCGACGACGGGCCAACTCTCAAATTTTATAAACAGCCGCACAGAAGGTAATATTTTAAATTCAAAAAGCGTTGCATAGCGCAAAATGAACTAGTTTCACATTACAGGATCACATGAGCACGTTCATTCAAAAATTACATCTTTAGCACATTCCTCCGCCACAATGCGGGAACCCTTCAGGACACTGTCATAATACATCTCGGGGCGGCGATGCTCCTTGCCCTCCGGCGGCCCCTCCTTCACCAGCTTCACGGCGTCCAGGTTCGCCCGGGCAAAAGCCCTGCGGGCACCCTCGATGCAGACGGACCGCTTCACGACTTCAAGACTTGGGAAGGCATCCACAAGCCGCCTCACCAGACCGAAGTAGCTGCTAGGCAGGGGATCGTCAGGCCACAACCGGACTATAAGACCCTTCATGGCTTGTTCGGCCGCCTTGTGAAGCTCGACCAGTTGCTTCAGCTAGTCGCTCAAGGGCATTGGGTGTTCGGTCCTAGTATACTGAGACCAGAACAACTTTTCCATCGAGCTCCCCTCCTCAGCTCGGTAAAACTCCGTGGCATCAAGCACACCGCAGGGAAGATCTGCGAACGCTCCTAGAGAGCTCCGAACTCGGGTAAGTAAAAGGAAAGGTTCCTTCACATGCTTACTTTGCATAATCAATGCCTTACTGAAAGTGCAACTATCCCTAGGTGGTTTTGGTAATTCATAACAACATATAGCTCATTGAGCTAATGCTATTTCAAGATGATTATTTCAGGAAAGCTCAATGATTGGCATGGCATGGATGTGAAAGTGGAACCCTCAAAATGCTAAGGACAAAGAATTGGCTCAAGCTCAAAAGTTCAAGACTCTTCATTTTATATTTTAGTGATCCAAGATCACATTGAGTCTTTAGGAAAAGCCAATACTATCAAGGAGGGATGAGGTGTTGCTTAATGAGCCTCTTGCTTTATGTGCTTAATGATATGCTCCAAAATCCTCAGCTACTTTCCCATATCCACAAACGACCTAAACCCTAAGCCAAACTCGGTCATACCGATTCTTTCAATCCGGCGCCACCGAGTTTCACTTGTCATTTGCCACTGCCAAACCCTAGCAATTCGGTCCTACCGATAAGGATCTCGGTCTCACCGAGATGGGATTGCAAACTCTCTGTTTCCCTTTCGTAACTTTTCGGTCTCACCGAAAGAGCGAATCGGTCCCACCGAGATTGCAATGTAAACTCTATGTTTCCTTCTTGTAACTTTTCAGTCTCACCGAAAGAGCGAGTCGGTCCCACCGAGTTTGCCTGACCAACTCTCTGGTTAGCTTATTGCCAAACTCGGTCTCACCGAGTTTGTGCAATCGGTCTCACCGAGATTACGTTATGCCCAAACCCTAACCGAATCGGTCCTACCGAGTTGCATGTCAGTCCCACCGAAATTCCTAACGGTCACTAGGTTTACTATTTCGGTCCGACCGAGTTTTTTGATTCGGTCCCACCGAGATTGGTAAATTGTGTGTAACGGTTGGATTTTGTGTGGAGGCTATAAATACCCCTCCACCTCCTCTTCACTCGTGGAGAGAGCCATCAGAACACATACACCATTCCAACTCATATGTTCTGAGAGAGAACCACCTACTCATGTGTTGAGACCAAGATATTCCATTCCAACCATATGAATCTTGATCTCTAGCCTTCCCCAAGTTGCTTTCCACTCAAATCTTCTTTCCACCAGATCCAAATCCTATGAGAGAGTTGAGTGTTGGGGAGACTATCATTTGAAGCAGAAGAGCAAGGAGTTCATTATCAACACACCATTTGTTACTTCTTGGAGAGTGGTGTCTCCTAGATTGGCTAGGTGTCACTTGGGAGCCTCCGACAAGATTGTGGAGTTGAACCAAGGAGTTTGTAAGGGCAAGGAGATCGCCTACTTCATGAAGATCTACCGCTAGTGAGGCAAGTCCTTCGTGGGCGATGGCCATGGTGGGATATACAAGGTTGCTTCTTCGTGGACCCTTCGTGGGTGGAGCCCTCCGTGGACTCGCGCAACCGTTACCCTTCGTGGGTTGAAGTCTGCATCAATGTGGATGTAGGATAGCACCACCTATCCGAACCACGGGAAAAACATCTGTGTCTCCAATTGCGTTTGAATCCTCAAAACCCTTCCCTTTATATTCTTGCAAGTTGCATGCTTTACTTTCCGCTGCCAATATACTCTTTGCATGCTTGCTTGAATTGTGTGATGATTGCTTGACTTGCCCTAAGATAGGTAAAATCTGCCAAGAACTAAAATTGGGAAAAGGTTAAGTTTTTATTTGGTCAAGTAGTCTAATCACCCCCCTCTAGACATACTTCCGATCCTACACTTACCCGCTACTATCTTCTTCACCGCATCAATCTCCTGGAGGGCCTTGTGGGCTTCAGCCTTGGCACTTTGTGCCCTTTCGAGCGCCTTCGCAAGCTCGGACTCTCGCATCTTAGAGTCAAGCTCCAAGGACTCATGTTTTTTAGCGAGAGCCTCGAGCTCTTGCTGCACCTCGCCTACCCGGGCTTCTTGCTTTTCCCGCTCAATGCGCTCCTTGGCCGCTTTGTCTTCAGCCTCGGACAGCGCCTTCCTTAGGGTCGCCACCTCGGTCGTGGCCCCTGGCAAATTCATGATGATCCTATTACTTTACAACTGAATTTCTTCTTAATATATAGACAAGGTATTGCTTACCTTTGCTCTCCTTGAGCTGCCTCTTGGTAAGGCCGAGCTCTTCCTCGGACCGCTCAAGGTCCTGCTTCAGTGCAGCGATCTCCGCAGTACATGCGGCAGCGGCTAGGCAGGGAATCCTGCATATGCACATAGACATATTCTGATTAGACTCCTGAGTCACTATTTGATCCTCTATTCGGCTTTTCTTCGCGAACGCCAAACAGAGCATCAGGGGCTATTGTCTATGCGGTAATATTCTCCTATATTTTGATTGCTTACCTGAAAGCCTGTTAGGAGGCTGGCACAAGCTTCGGCCAGTCCGTTTTGGCGGACTGAACTTTCTCAATCACCGCACTCATGACAGTGTGGTGCTCTTCGTCAATGGAAGCGCTGTGAAGCGCTTCTAACAAGTTGTCCGGTGCCTCTGTATGGACAGAGGCCACTGGCATAGGCGGCTTGCCCCTCTTAACAGGGGATCGCCCACCGGAGTCCGGAATCACTGAAGGTTCCGGCGCAGTGTTTGGCTGGGGGCCGAACTTGGAGCCCGTGGGAGTCTTGCTCCATTTGCGCCCAGGGTCCGGACGGTTGCCTCGAGGTGCCCCCAGGACAACCTCCCCTCGACTCGGTGCCTTTTGAGAGAACACCTCGACGTTGTCCATAGGGCAAGGGGTGGAGGCGGTCGGAAGTGAATCGCTATTCATATTCGACGAGTCCAAAGAACCGTCCGACGAGGATACATCAATACGGGCTCGGGACGGACTGTATAATCATATTTGGCGTAAGGAGAAGCAGTGCAATAAAACATACCATGAATTTCTATGGTATCCGGATACTTATGACTTCGCCAGGGGCTTGTCCCTGGGTAACCACTCGTCGTCGTAGTGGGCGGCCGTCGTGGAGCAGTCCGGAAGGAGGGTCCTTCCCTTCTTGGACCCTTCGGCCTCCCCGGTTGGGGCGCCTTCCTTTTCTTGTCTCCCTCGACTGGGGGGAGTTTCCTCTTCCTCCTCCTTGTTTTCGTGGGAGGAGTGTGCTTCGGAGCTATCGGACGAGGAATCCGATATAACCTTGCGCCGGAGACCCTTTCGGGTCCCCGTGGCCTTCTTCTTGGCCTTCTTCACTGGCACCTCGTAAGGCACCAAAACCAGCATCTCCATTAGGAGAGAATCTGCAGGATCTTCAGGCAGGGGGGCTGGGCAATTGATCTGCTCCGCTGTCTCTACCCAGTCCTGTTAATGGCATGGAAGCTTAGATTCCGCATATGATTAGGCTGGGGCAAATAAATATCATGCGGAATATAAAAAACTTACCAGATTGGCATGGCGCTTTGCGCTGAGTCACGGTCCTCGGACAGGGGAGGAGGTACCTCGACGCCCTTGAACAGCACCTTCCAGACGTCCTTGTGCGTTGTGTCGAAGAGCTCTCGCAGCGTCTGGTGCTTGGCCGGGTCAAACTCCCACATATTGAATACTCGTCATTGACACAGGAGGATCCGACGGTAGAGCATGACCTGGACCACGTTGACGAGCTTGATTTTCTTGCTCATCATGTTCTTGATGTAGGTCTGGAGTCCGCTCAGCTCTACTGGGGAACCCCATGACAGGCCCTTCTCTTTCCAGGAAGTGAGCCGCGTGGGGATTCCGGTTCGAAATTCAGGGGCCGCCACCCAGTTGGTGTCGCACGGCTCGGTGATGTAGAACCACCCCGATTGCCACCCCTATATGGTCTCCACATAGGAGCCTTCGAGCCAGGTGACATTAGGCATTTTGCCAACCATGGCGCCTCCACACTCTGCTTGCTGGCCGACCACCACCTTCGGTTTAACATTGAAGGTCTTTGAGGGAGTCTTGGATTAGGGGGTATCCGGACAGCCGGACTATATCCTTTGGCCGGACTGTTGGACTATGAAGATACAAGATTGAAGACTTCATCCCGTGTCCGGATGGGACTCTCCTTGGCGTGGAAGGAAATCTTGGCAGTACGGATATGTAGATCTCATTCCTTGTAACCAACTCTGTGTAACCCTAGCCCCCTCCGGTGTCTATATAAACCGGAGGGTTTAGTCCGTATGACCAACAACAACAATCATACCATAGGCTAGCTTCTAGGGTTTAGCATCTTCGATCTCGTGGTAGATCAACTCTTGTACTACTCATATTATCAAGAACAATCAAGCAGAACGTAGGGTATTACCTCCATCAAGAGGGCCCGAACCTGGGTAAACATCGTGTCCCCTGTCTCCTGTTACCATCTACCTAGACGCATAGTTCGGGACCCCCTACCCGAGATCCACCGGTTTTGACACCGACATTGGTGCTTTCATTGAGAGTTCCACGGTGCCGTCACCGTAAGGAAGGATGCCTCGTCTCGTTGTTAAAAACAACATTACCGCCGGGGGAGCCCTGGCTGTCGGCCAAACTCTCTGGCTAGGCAGTTTCATCATGACCGCCCGTTCGGCTGCTGCCCCGACGATGACTTCTCGGGTCATCGAAAACAGCCTCCACATCGGCTCGGAATTTGCTGAGCAGATGGAACCAATGGAGCTCTCATCCCTAAACGAGCTCTTGGATCGCATCGCCGCCTTGGGAGTCGCTACAGACTATGATTGGACTAGGCTTAAACCCGATCAAAGGGAGATTAACTCTCCACCGGTCACCCATCATATTGTTGTGGTGGAGGAACAATGCGGCGATTCTTCATCTATCTTGAGGACTAACTATGTCCAGATTCCTGAGCTCTCCGAGCGGGATACCCGTTTACGGGAGGACATCACCCAAGCCCTGAACCTAGAGTCAGGCGGCGGGCCAGACTTATCGGGCAACATCCCGGAACTCGAGCTTCCAAGACTGGAAACTCCTCGGCCCCTGGGTCTTAGATCGGGTAAGGGTTCGGACTCAAATCCACCCACCCACCCAAACATAAACGATCTTTCCCACATCAGTCAAGCGCCCCAGGAAACAGTACATCATTATTGGGCCAGATTCCTCCTTGTGATGAACAAGGTTAAGGACTATCGCGAGGAAGACGCAGTCTCATTTTTCTGCAATAATTGCACGGACAAGGGAAACCTTAACGCCATAAGTTGCCGTGACATATCACGCTTCGCTGACTTGGCGTCCATTGTATGAAAGTACTGTGCAATGGAAAGTGCTTGGAAAACCAAAATGGAATTTTGGGATAATCCGGCTCCAAATATACGCCCAGTCCGAAGTAAAAGGGTGCACTATCATAAGACACCCGAGTTAATTACAAAGAAGCAAAAACCCTCTACAGGGCGTGGAACCGTATTGGAGGGATGGCTCAATGGACCCTGCAAAATTCATAGTACTGCGGATACCATACCAACACACAACCTTAGAGCATGTTGGGTACTCCGGCAGGTGGCCAAAAGTGGTGAGGATCTTCTCATCCCAGATGCCACAGAGCACCATCCCGTTGATAACAATACGATATTAACAGTCTTTGAAACCTTCGCATCAAATAATAGGCGCAAGCGAACACTCCGCAGCCTTGCCAAAATCTGCCACATTGCAGCAATAAATCCATGGAGTGACACGGCTATTACCTTCAATGCCAGTGACGAACCTAAATTCCGAACAGCCCGAGCACCAGCTGCACTGGTCCTCAGTCCAATTGTGGACGGCTTTCGACTCACCAAAGTACTCATGGACGGCGGTAGTGGATTAAACCTCATCTATGAGGAAACTCTTCAAAAATGGAAATAGACTGGAACCGCATTGAGCAGAGCAGCACAACCTTGAGAGGAATAATCCCCAGTCGAGAAGCACGTTGTGCTGGGAAAATCACACTAGATGTGGTATTTGGCACGCCGGAGAACTATAGGTCTGAAGAAATTACATTTCAAGTGGCCCCGTTTAGTAGCGGATACCACGCCCTTTTAGGGCAGGAGGCGTTCACGATCGTCCAAGCCATACCCCATTACGGGTACATGAAGCTCAAAATGCACGGGCCCAATGGAATCATCACTCCCGCTAGTGATTCAGACACAACACTCCGCGTCGAAAACAAAACAGCCGCATTATCCAAAGCCCTTTCGGCCGAGGAATTAACTACGCTACGCTCCACAGTGGACATGGACGACGTGATACTTGACAAGAGATCCAAGTCCACCTCTTTTAAACTAGCGGATGAAATAGTCAAATTTCAAGTCCACCCAACGGACCCTACAAAAACAGCCTCCATCGGGGCACAGTTAACCCCGCCGTGGACGCCGCACTACGAGAGTTCCTGCGCGAGAATTGGGACATATTCACCTGGCACCCCTCAGACATGCCAGGAATCCCACGCAGGCTGGCCGAGCACAGCCTTAATATTCTAAAGGGATTCAAGCCGGTCAAGCAGACTCTTCGGCATTTCTCTGAACCTAAGAGACAAGCTATGGGAGAGGAACTAGCCAAGTTATTGGAGGCCAGATTCATTAGAGAAATAAAACACCCGGACTGGCTAGCAAACCTGGTGATGGTACCAAAGAAGGACAAATCCTAGCGCCTATGTGTCGATTTCAAGGACCTCAACAAGGCTTGCCCAAAGGATCCCTTCCCCCTCCCCCGCATCGATCAAATTATCGATGCTACCGCAGGACACGATTCATTGTGTTTCCTCACGCATACTTCGGCTACCACCAAATCAAGATGGCGGAGTCCGACCAAGCCGCAATGGCATTTATCACACCATACGGCCCCTTCTGTTTCAACACAATGCCTTTTGGGCTCAAAAACGCCGGTGCAACATATCAGCGCATGATTCAGACATGTCTGGAGAAACAGATCGGCAAAACAGTAGAGGCATACGTAGATGATGTGGTTGTCAAAACCAAACACGTCGACTCTCTAATAGACGACTTGAGGCTCACATTCGACAACCTCTAAACATACGACATCAAGCTCAATCCGGAAAAATGCGTTTTCGGTGTACCAGTCGGAAAGCTCCTGGGTTTCATTGTCTCCAGTAGAGGAATTGAAGCAAATCCGACCTCTATCACAGTTGGCTATCCCAACGGACCTCAAACAAATCCAGAAATTAACCGAATGTGTGGCGGCTCTAGGCCGCTTTATCTCCCGCTTAGGAGAAAAGGCATTACCCCTTTATCGCCTCCTTCGGCGCACCGACCACTTTGAGTGGACGGACGCTGCCACAGCCGGATTGGAAGAAATAAAAGCCATATTGGCAACCAACCCAATCCTGTCCGCGCCAAACATCGGCGAACCAATGCTGTTGTACATTGCAGCAACTCATCAGGTTGTAAGCGCAGTGCTCGTCGTCGAACGAGAAACGGACGGACATAAATTCCCCCTTCAAAAGCCGGTATATTATGTATCCATTGTCCTCACTCCATGCAAATCACGGTACCCACATTATCAAAAGATAGCCTATGCGGTATTCATGGCATCCCGGAAGCTACGACACTACTTTCAAGAGTGTTCAATTACAGTAGCCTCAGAAGTGCCACTTAATGATATTATAAACAACCGCAATGCCACGGGCCGGATTGCCAAATGGGCCATTGAGCTCCTCCCGTTCGACATAACATACAAACCCCGACGAGCCATTAAATCGCAAGTATTGGCCGACTTTGTCACCGAATGGATGGAAGCCGAACTCCCTAAAGAGTATGACGCATACTCCAATTGGATCATGCACTTTGACGGCTCCAAAATGCTAGCGGGTCTGGGGGCTGGCGTCGTCCTGACGTCCCCAACCGGAGATATAGTGCAATACGTAATACAGATACTGTATACAGACTCCAACAACGCAGCCGAATATGAAGCCCTGTTACATGGTCTTCGGATGGCAGTTTCCATGGGCATTCAACGCCTAGAGGTGCATGGGGATTTGAACCTTGCAATATCCCAAATAAATGGAGACTTCGATGCCAAGGATCCAAAGATGGCGGCCTATCGCAACACCGTCCAAAAGATGTCAGCTTGGTTCGAGGGGCTCGAATTTCACCATGTGGCTCGGGAAAACAATAAGGTGGAGGATATCCCCGCCCGCATCGGCGCAAAACGCGATGCGGTACCCCCAACATCTTTTTGGAGAGGTTGTTTAAGCCATCCGTGGTATGGGAAGGGGACACCGGTAACAATAGTCCAGACCCGACCAAAATGCCCGATACCGAACACTCTGACATAATCGGAGGCTCTGCCACCGAAATAACACCTTCAGCCCACGTAATAATGGCCATCATCACCCCATGGACAGAACCATTCCTGGCCTACCTAACTAGGCAGGAACTTCCCCAGGACCAAAATGAGGCACGCTGCATAGTGCGGCGATCTAAAGCCTACAGGGTCCACGAGGGAGAGCTGTATAAAAAAGCACTACCGGAGTCCTTCAAAGGTGCATCTCCGAAGAGGAAGGGCGGAAGCTTTTGGCAGAAATTCACGCCGGACTCGGCGGCCACCACGCCGCAGCCCGGGCCCTTGTAAGCAAGGCCTTCCGTACAGGTTTTTATTGGACGACGGCCCAGGTAGATGCACAGGACTTGGTCCAACGTTGTGTCGGTTGCCAGCTTTTTGCAAACCAAAGCCACATGCCACCCACCGCCCTCCAAACAATCCCCATTACCTGGCCCTTCGCGGTCTGGGGGCTTGACATGGTTGGACCCCTTAAAGGGGGAACCCATAAGTAAAAATACTTACTGGTCATGGTGGATAAATTCACCAAATGGGTAGAAGCCAAACCTGTTAAAACGGCCGAATCCGGACCGGTGATAGACTTCATATCCGGGGTTGTACACCGTTATGGCGTCCCCCACAGCATCATCACTAACAATGGCACGAACTTCACGGCCGACGAGGTAAAACTTTGGTGCAGCAACATGGGCATTAAGCTCGATTATGCCTCTGTCTATCACCCACAAACTAACGTCCAAGTTGAGCGAGCAAATGGTCTTATCATGAGCGGCATCAAACCCAGATTAGTGTGGTCCTTAAAGGAGTCTAACACGCACTGGGTAGAGGAGCTCGACTCCGTACTCTAGGGGCTGTGGACCACGCCGAATCATACTACCGGATACACACCCTTCTTTATGGTGTACGTCGCAGAGGCGGTTCTGCCATGCGACATAATTCATGACTCACCTCGAGTGCACATGTATGAAGAAAGAGAAGCCGAGCTCGATCAGCAGGACAGTCTGGACACCCTGGAGGAGGAGTGCAACGTGGCAAAAGCCCGTTCCACATTCTATCAGCAACAGGCTCGCAGATACCAAAGAAGAGAAGTACGGGCCAAAACTTATAACGTTGGCGATCTAGTTCTACGCCTGCCGGAGAAGAAAAAGACCAAGATCGAGCCCAAATGGGAAGGTCCCTTCATTATTGACCAAGTTCTGACCGGTGGAGCGTACCGTCTGTGGGATGATTCGAATAATCGACTTGAGCTGAACCCATGGAACGCAGCCAGGCTCCGAAGATTCTACACCTAGTGCCGGACTCTATGTTCATCTCCTTCCTCTGTCCATTTTTTGCATGTACATTATCTGTCTTTTTTCTCTTTCTTTATTTTATTCTTTCTCAAGGCCTTCAAGGGCCAACTTGTGCCTTGCTTGCACACTATTGACGTGCTAACCGCGCTCATTATACCTGGGGGCTTCTTACACAGAAGCTTAATTATTTATCTAGGCTTCATGCCCCGCACATGTGTTATTCTTCCGCATGTACCTTTTCTTCGCCATTATATGCATCGATATGACTTAAGTTTTGGCCAAGCTGGGTTGCCTAGCTCTTGTATTTATGCCCTATGTTCCCGTTAATTCGGCTAGGGCATAAGGGGAGCACCTCTGCGATTGTTACTTCCGGGTCAGCCGAATGTGTACCTCAGACTGGGTGAAGCTGAAAGCTAGTGTTCTTAAGGGAATATTCGGTCGGTGAACAAAAGATGATTTTTATTTATTTTCCATATGTGCCCCCAGATGGTTTTTCCTGTGTCTCCTCTCACAGTCCGGACATGCACTTTAGGGCATGCGTACCCAGGGAAAGGAACCCTTAACGGAACTATTCTCCCTGGAAGATGTCTCTTACTGCACTAATGACCCCTATGCCCGGTTTCCACGCATACCCCGGTTCTTATATAACTGAGCGGGTATTCGGATACACTCCGGACTATCGGGTCCCGAGGTTGAAGCGAAAAGGTCCACCATGACAAATGATTTACAATTTGGCTAGAAGGCATTATACATGTCACTTTAATTACATAGTCATGTAGACTGACTAAATTCCTCTTCTATACCATCCAACAGGCTGTCTAGCCTACAATCCTGTTGGGAATACTTTGCGGCTAGTTCTACTTGCCCATACACTAAGCTAACGGGGATGTCTTTCCCATCGGGCCCCACAGGTCCGACCTCGGCCATGTGGTTTGGGTCAGCCTTGGTATATCACGTCTTCACCATGGCCCAGGCTTCCCTGGCACCTTGACGGCAGGACGATATCTTCCATAATCGTAAGCGCCGCCACGCTCCCTTGAGCTTCTTCACAAGGTCTCCAATGCCTGCTGGCAGGGAGACGGATGGCCACAAGGCCTGGGAAATACCTTGCATCACCTGCCGAACTTGTTCGTGCAGTTGTGAGAGCTCGGGTAGAAGATCACCCGCAGACCCGGGCATCTCCTCAGCGGGACGACCTGTCAGCATACCTGCAGACATAACTCTGTTAGCCGGTTTCTTCGTCGCACCATTTTAAGGGTTCGTTCAAGCACTTACTGAAAATGCCGTGTTGAAGCGGCTTATTCTCCTTCTCGGAGTCCTCAAGATGGGCTCGAACATCTTTCAGTCCCATGCTCAGCTTGGTATTGGCGTCTTGGAGATTGTTTTTCTCCCGCTTGACCTTAGTCAGCATGCGTTCGCCAGCCTTTAGCTGTCGTACGACATGCCGGTCCTCCGGATTCTCTCCGGAGTCATTTGCAATATCTATTGTTAGATCTGCAACCATGCCGCACACTATATGGTACCTATCATTCTTTGAAACAAATGTTACCAGCTGGGGACTTTTCAGGTTCCTTCAATGCGGCAACGGTGGCCCGAAGTTGGGTCTTGCATTCCTCCAACTCCTGTGATAGTCGAGTATTCTTCTCTGTAAGAACCTGCACAATAAATGATCCTTAAATCAGTTGTGCCAACTGTTGCAAGTCTCAGGGGCTACTGATATATATAATCATCAAATTTTCTTACCCGTACATCCTTTACATACTGGTCCGTGGCTCTGGCTAGACCATTTTGAGCAGCACGGATGTACGCATCTCCTGAGTTGAATGCATCAAATGCCTCTCGGGAGAAACAAGCGTCACGGAGTATGGCTCGACGACGCCTGTGATTGATGGTGCTCTTCACTTTGGAATTCGTAGCGGATATCTTATCCGCATCCTCTGTAGAAGGAGTATCCGGCGTGTGCCTCGTGTTAGCTTCCGCCTCTATGTCCGGCCCTGGAGCCCGACTAGTAGAGGTGTGATCGGCGACCTCTCCGGATATTGTCCGGCGAGCGTTCTTCCTTCTAGGAAACACATGTGTTATTATGTTTTTAAAGATGACAACCACGGAGTGAGGTGTTGCATCATACGTCTGCGTCGGTGTCTCCGTCCGGACCGCCTTCCTTTTTAGCCTGTCCGGCATTAAAACCCCTTGTTGGCGAGTCATCGCAGGCTCGGCATGGCATCTCGAGGGCCTTCCCTATAAAACACCATTTGTATATGGTAGGTGAAGTGCATAAAAGGAAATCCTTTTCAAAGGTTGGGACTCCAGTCTCATTTACTTGCGAGGCTGGGAGTAGCCCAGGGTAGTCGGCTATAATGGCCACCATGGTGTCATCATAGCTTAGCTGATAGAAAATCCTATCAATCAGCTCCACGAATATGTCCGGATCCTCTTTCAGGCCAGGGTTGAGGACCCGTTCAGGATCCTCCAGTTGTGGAGGTGGGCTATTGATCTCCCCTACCGCCTTACGCAGTTCCTGCGATGAAACGACAAGGTAAATATTCATCATGAAAACAAGGGTAGGATGGAAGTAAAAAGAGCTGAAGCTCACCCAGCTTCGAGGGTTGTTCATGGAGAATCCATCCCGTGGCTTGATGCGGAGGAACTCCTCTTCTTCCCCCTTATACAGATCAGATAGAATTTTTGCTAGAGCAGCAACTGAGTCCGGTCCCTTGCACCCGCAGCGAGTGGCATCATCTTCCCCGTTGAAGTGCCACATGGGGTGGCCTCGATATTGAAGTGGCTGCACCCCCCGCATAATGCATATTGCCATAACCTCAGTTATGGTCAGTCCTGATTTGGCCAGCAACTTTATCCGGCCCATCAGATAAAATACGTCTCTATCATCTTCCTCCTGTGGGCTCCGTGGGCGCCATCTTAGGCGTTTCTTCAAAGGGGCGTTGTTGAACTCAGGAAGACCCATCCGGATAGGATCCTGGAGAGGAACATCCTCCATATAAAACCACTCCGAAGGCCAGTCCTCGGATGTCTTTTTCAGGGTACCGGATAGGTATCCGGTCCCGATGATGGACCATACTTCGGCTCCGCCCACTTGATATATTGATCCCCTCTGTGTATGGGGCACAAGGCAGAACAACTTCTTCCACAGTGCGAAATGAGCTTCGCAACCCAGAAACAGCTCGCAAAGGGCTACGTAACCAGCGATGTGCAGTATGGAGGCAGGAGTGAGGTTGTGCAAATGGAGGCCGTAGAACTCCAGGAGCCCTCGGAGAAATGGATGGATTGGAAATCCGAGTCCCCTTAACAAATAAGGGACAAGGCATACCCGCTCTCCCTTAGAGGGGTTGGGAAAGCTCTCCGCTTGTTCCCTGCCATTATAGGTGGCGAGCCTGACTCGAACCAGGACCATATACGCCGGAGGGTGGAATCCCTGGGTCTGTAGCTTCACTAATTGCCCGTGCGGGACGGAACACTTCTCCCAATCTCCGGGCTTGGGGCTGCGGGAGCGAGAGGAGGAGCTGCGCTGGCCGGCCATGTGGGGATGGATTTTTTCGGGCGCGGTCCGATGAATGCTCGCTGAGGGAGGATGGTGTGGTTTGGATCTGAGGATCCTCGTCTCTTTAATAGTCAGTTCATTCACATAGATGGGGTGGTAAATGTAAAAACGCCCCGACTCCTCACATTCACTTGACACGTGGAAGATGGCCATTATTGGATGCAGAAGCCAAGAAGCGCAACATTTACGAGAAGCCGGACACTATTTAGCAGGTACTCAGAGTTTGAAGAACCCGCCTTGCAATGCCGAAGACAATCTGCGCGCCGGAAGCCTGGTTCAGGGGCTACTGAGGGAGTCCTGGATTAGGGGGTATCCGGACAGCCGGACTATATCCTTTGGCTGGACTGTTGGACTATGAAGATACAAGATTGAAGACTTCGTCCCGTGTCCGGATGGGACTCTCCTTGGCGTGGAAGGCAAGCTTGGCAGTACGAATATGTAGATCTCCTTCCTTATAACCGACTCTGTGTAACCCTAGCCCCCTCCGGTGTCTATATAAACCGGAGGGTTTAGTCCGTAGGACCAACAACAACAATCATACCATAGGCTAGATTCTAGGGTTTAGCCTCTTCGATCTCGTGGTAGATCAACTCTTGTACTACTCATACTATCAAGAACAATCAAGCAGGACGTAGGGTATTACCTCCATCAAGAGGGCCCGAACCTGGATAAACATCGTGTCCCCTGCCTCCTGTTACCATCCGCGTAGACGGACAGTTCGGGACCCCCTACCCGAGATCCGCCGGTTTTGACACCGACAGTCTTCAGCCACAGGCCGAAGTGGGGCCTGATGCGGAGGAAAGCCTCGCACACGATGATAAACACCGAGATGTTGAGGATGAAATTGGGGGCCAGATCATGAAAATCCAGCCCGTAGTAGAACATGAGCCCGCGGACAAACGGGTGAAGAGGAAATCCCAGTCCACAGACAAAGTGGGTAAGGAAAACTACCCTGTCATGGGGCTTGGGCGTAGGAATGATCTGCCCCGCATCTGGCAGCTAGTGCGCGATGTCTGCAGCCAGATATCTGGCTTCCCGTATCTTTGTGATGTTCTCCACCGTGACGGAGGAGACCATCCACTTGCCTCCCGCTCTGGACATGATTGGAGTGGTTTGAGGAGAAAGACGCGAACTTGGGCGCTGGAGCTCGAGTGCGCGAGAATGGATGAGCAAGGATGAAGAAGGCGTGGGTAAAAAGGGTGAATCTTTGTCCCTTTATAAGGGCGGAGGAAGCGATGCGCCTCCCCACTTACCTGTTAGAATCGCTTACTCCCCGAGCATCGTAATTGATGGCGCGGTTGGGTTACCCATACCTGTATTGATGAGAATCCCGTGATAAGGGGACGCGATCTATGCTTTGACTAGACGTGTCAAGAAAACCGCCTCGCGATATGTGCGGTGCTGGTTGAGGAAAATGGTTCAAATAATGACCGAGCCATGACATGATGTCATGTTGCTAAACGTGTCAGCAGATTAGATTTGTTGAAATATTATTCTCTCTATGATGGTATATGGAACTTGTTTTGCAGAGCCGGACACTATCCTTGTGTTCAAAATCTTCTATGGAGTATTCGGAGGAAGAACCCTCCTTGCAATGCCGAAGACAAATCTGCGTGCCGAACTGCTCGTCATTGAAGCCTGGTTCAGGGGCTACTGAGGGAGTCCTGGATTAGGGGGTCTCCGGACAGCCGGACTATATCCTTTGGCCGGACTGTTGGACTATGAAGATACAAGATTCAAGACCTCGTCCCGTGTCCGGATGGGACTCTCCTTGGCGTGGAAGGCAAGCTTGGCAATAAGGATATGTAGATCTCATCCTTTGTAACCGACTCTGTGTAACCCTAGCCCCCTCCGGTGTCTATATAAACCGGAGGGGTTAGTCCGTAGGACAACAACAATCATACCATAGGCTAGCTTCTAGGGTTTAGCCTCTACGATCTCGTGGTAGATCAACTCTTGTAATACTCATATCATCAAGATCAATCAAGAAGGAAGTAGGGTATTACCTCCATCAAGAGGGCCCGAACCTGGGTAAACATCGTGTCCCCCACCTCCTGTTACCATCCGCCTTAGACGCATAGTTCGGGACCCCCTACCCGAGATCCACCGGTTTTGACACCGACAGTGGGATTTGATCCTCCGATGATGGACAGATATTCTTCGGGCCCTCTTGGTGTGACAGCATCCATCATCGTCTGGCCAGACACAGGTGACTATGTCACGGGGATGCCGGAACATGTCGACGAGAAAGAAGAATAAAACCGATAACGGGAGCAACGGTATAGTGGACATGGTGATGACTCAAGAGGATACCAATGCACACCGGGTTTTGTAAAGTATTGTGAAGCAAAGGGAATGTCACATGATAACCAAAGGTTCACTCGAATATCATTTATGTAATCATAGGGACCGATATGGATGTCCACGGTTCCGCTATCAGCCATTGAACGAAGGGGTTTCGTTCATGTATATGTTTTACCGAACCTATGGGGTCACAAGCTTAAGGTAATCACGATCTGCTGAGAGTTAGTGGAATGGGAGTGATGAGAATATATTTGTGAAATAGTTTCATTAATATCCGGAATAGTCCCGAGAGGTTCCGGAAGCGTTTTGGGGTCACCGGAAGGGTTTTGGTGGATATCAGGTAATACCGGGTATTACCGATGAATTATATATAGGTGGAAATTGTTTTTGGGGATGTTAAATTATATATATATATATATAATGCTCTGAAAATGTTTAAAGTATTTTATATATTAATTAAATATCAACGGGCCTTAATAGGCCAAGAAGGGGAAGGAGACTTGGGCCATAAAGGCCCAAGTGAGGATGCCCCCCTTTCCTAGTGGGGGGGGGGGGGGCGAATCCAACTAGGAGGGGGAGTCCATCTCCCCCTCCCTAGGCCAGCGCACCAAGGGGAAACTTTCCCCCTTGGTGGCTGCCCTCTCCTCTCCCGTAAACTTATATATACTAGAGTTTTGCACCCTTTTGAACAACAAGTTTTGGGTGCCTCTTCTTGTTGATCTAGTTCTAGTTGGTCCTAGACTAGTTAGAGCTAGCCCTAGCCACCTCTAATCCTCATAATTAGAATCCAGTGTGGTTCTAAGCTCCTCCCTCTAATTCTTCGACGACGATTAGCTCTGGACGGCGAAGCGCTGCTGGGTCGTGAAGACCACACGCTTGCAACCATGTAGAGAGGCCATGCTTTTGGTCTTCTGTTCGAGGGATCATTCGAGGGTGGTTCGCAGGATTATCATCATCGTTTGAGAAACTTTGAGCATGATCTACACCAACTCTTCTTCTTCTGCTGCACTTCGGAGTTGGTAACGATTGTTATGCATCTTCATATTGATCTTGGTGATCGTAGGCGCGATTTTTTTGTTTTCTACTACGTTTCCTAACAGTGGCATCAGAGCAGGTTTATGAGTAGATGCAGGTTGCAATCTAGATCACATCTGATATGTGAGGATTGATGTTCTTGCTATGCTTCCCACGAGTGTTGCTTCAATTCAGTTCATCGGCAGAATGACGTAGTTTTGCTACAAGGTTCTGGCAATTGATCGGCTCTGGCCGTCGACGATCTGCTAACAATTCCTTGGGCTACATCATAGTCGGGAATAGTGAACCATCACGTACACATGAGGGTGCCAAAGATGGATGATCCTTCTAGGGGTCACGCGTATTGATGAAGTTTAGTGTGGGGGATGATACTTTTAATTAAGTCTCTCTTTCACACACCCCGAAACTTAATCTAGCATCAAGAACATCGCCTTGTTGTGCTTGCATAGGTAGCTAGTCTTAATCATTAAAACTAGTTAACCGCGTAACTAAATTTTTGCTAAAACCGATTAGAGGATGTCTAACTTGGTTTTGCAGGATGTGCATATGATGTGGTATAGCCTTCATCATGATAATGAGTTTATGTATGAGATGGTTATATGTTGTAATGTTAAGTGGCCTGCGCGTCACGGCATGATGGCTAGAGCCACGGGATTGCCACCTTAATGTAAACATTGTAGAGATAGGTTACAGGTGATGGTGGCAAGACTTACACGGAGGACCCAGACGAGGAGAAGGTGTACCAGGCGCGGGACGAGGAGCTATAATTTCGTACCATGGCGGAATTTCAGATTTTGTTTCCACGACAACGTTTTCTGAAATGGTCGCCATGGCAACATTTTCTGAGATTGCCACCACGGCAATGTTTTTTGAAACAGTTGTCTCAGTAACGAAATATTGGCCGCACGTTGCTTCAACTAGAGATTGAAGAAGATCATGGAGGACTCCCGGCGCCTAGGGCTATACCATATCATGCTATTACGAATTGCCTGAGATGTTTATCCCTTTGTTGTTTGCACCCTTTGATTGCGCAGTAGTCAATTATTAGGGTGATCTCTCACTAAAATATCAAGTCAAAAGGTGCTCTTCCCAGTGCAGCAACCATCTATAACACTTAACGATCCGGAGTGCATCATGTCCACATGAGTACAAATGGATTGTTGGGTGTAAGGTGCCGATGGTCAGACCATACATGCAGATTGCACTAGGTTGTCTTGATGTTCTGGTAGAATAGTTCTGAGCTCATAGCACAAAGCATAAAAAGATGAACAAGAGTCATATGGAGATATGATCAGCAAAAGCTTGCCCACCAGTCAAAATTCTCGTCATCAGTGATGCACACATCAATGGCTGAGAACTAGACTTGGATCTTGAATCACTCACAATTAATTACGAGAGATATTAATTTGAGTGGGAGTGCACTTTATAGTATAATTTGTTTAAGCACTAGTGCTAAATTAATTATGAATAATGTCTAAGTGAATCTCGTGTTTATTGTTGTAGATCAATGGCTTGCAATAGTTTGAATTTAGCACCATAGTTTGAGAAAGAAAAATTGACTGCAACTGGTGATAAATATGAGGATTGGATCCACACTTTGAGAAAAGTTCTAATAAAGAATATGTGCCGGCTCAGTTACTTGGTGAAACCTCGACGCTTGGAGCAAGTCAGGACATCATCAATGTATACTTATCTCATAAGAATGATCTCAGTGTTGTCAAAAGCATCATGCTATCTTGTATGGATGAAGTGTTACAGAAGCGCTATCAAAAGCTCAGTCCCGTCGAGATTGTCGAGGCACTGGAAGTTCTGTTTCACAAAGAATCGGCTGAAGTTCATGAGATGACTGAAGCAATGGATGAGTGCAAGATAGATGAAGAGCAAGGTGACAGATTTGCAGACTATTATGATAGCATATCTGCAATGGGGGTAGAAATACCTAAAACACCTGAGAATGATTTATTATTCTCATTGCTTTATGAAGCGATGCTAAAAAACCATGAGGCTAGAACGCAGAATCAACAAAAGTTGTTGATGAACAAAAAAAATAGTTTCAAAAGGAAATGCAACACCAAAAGAAATGAGGGTGGAGCATCCTGTAAGACTATATGTTTCTACTTCAAAGAATAGGGACACTGGAAGAGAAATTGCTTGAAGTATATTGCAGATAAGAAGAACTCCTCTTCTAGTAAAGGTATAAAATTTATACAAATTAATGTTATTGACATTCTACTTGATTAAAGTTATAAGTCATGGGTATTTGATACCGGATCTGTTGCTCACATTTGCAACATGATGCAGGGATTACAAAATGTTTGCAAGCTGGCCAAAAATGAAGTCGTGATGCGGGTAGGGAATGGTAACAGGATTACCGCTCAAGCCATCGGTGTCATGTCTTTAAGTTTACCTTCAGGATTTATTTTATAACTAAATAATTGTTATTTTGTTCCAAAGTTATGTAAGAACATTATCTCTGGATCATGTTTGATAAGTGATGGATATTCTTATAAATCAGAAAACAATGGTTGTTCCATATATTGTAAGAATATGTTTTATGGATTTGCACCCATTGTTGGTGGTTTATTCATAATGGATCTTGAATGTGAAAAGGGTGTCTATAATATCAATGCTAAACATCTTAAGAAGACTGATAATCCAACTTATATGTGGCACTATCATCTTGGTCATATCAGAAAGAAATGCATGCAAAAACTTCATAAAGATGGAGTATTAACATCTTTTGATTTTGAATCATTTGATACATGTGAAGCCTTGATAACCCACAAGCATAGGGGATCGCAACAGTTTTCGAGGGTAAAGTATTCAACCCAAATTTATTGACTCGACACAAGGGGAGCCAAAGAATATTCTCAAGTATTAGCTGCTGAGTTGTCAATTCAACCACACATGGAAACTTAATATCTGCAGCAAAGTATTTAGTAGCAAAGTAATATGATAGTAGTGGTAACGGTAGCGAAAGGTAACAGTAGCAAAAGTAATGTTTTTGGTATTTTGTAGTGATGATAGCAATAGCAACGGAAAAGTAAATAAGCGAAGAACAGTATATGGAAAGCTCGTAGGCAATGGATCGGTGATGGAGAATTATGCCGGATGCGGTTCATCATGTAACAATCATAACATAGGGTGACACAGAACTAGCTCCAATTCATCAATGTAATGTAGGCATGTATTCCGAATATATTCATACGTGCTTATGGAAAGGAACTTGCATGACATCTTTTGTCATACCCTCCCGTGGCAGCGGGGTCCTAATGGAAACTAAGGGATATTAAGGCCTCCTTTCAATAGAGTACCGGAACAAAGCATTAGCACATAGTGAATACATGAACTTCTCAAACTACGGTCATCACTGGTAAGTATCCCGATTATTGTCACTTCGGGGTTAACGGATCATAACACATAATAGGTGACTATAGACTTGCAAGATAGGATCAAGAACTCTCATATATTGATGAAAACATAATAGGTTCAGATCTGAAATCATGGCACTCGGGCCCTAGTGACAAGCATTAAGCATAGCAAAGTCATAGCAACATCAATCTCAGAACATAGTGGATACTAGGGATCAAACCCTAACAAAACTAACTCGATTACATGATAAATCTCATCCAACCCATCACCGTCCAGCAAGCCTACGATCATGAAATTGGTGATGGAGGATGGTTGATGATGACGATGGCGACGGATTCCCCTCTCCGGAGCCCTGAACGGACTCCAGATCAGCCCTCCCGAGAGGTTTTAGGGCTTGGCGGCGGCTCCGTATCGTAAAACGCGATTAATCTTTCTCCCTAATTTTTTTCTCTCCGAAACCAAATATATAGAATTGGAGTTGAGGTCGGAGGAGCTCCAGGGGGCCCACGAGGTAGGGGGGCGCGCCCTAGGGGGGGGGCGCCCTCCACCCTCGTGGACAGGTGGTGGGCCCCCTGGTCTTCATCTTTTGCAAGTATTTTTTATTGTTTCCAAAAAGATGTTCTGTGAAGTTTCAGGTCATTCCGAGAACTTTTGTTTCTGGACATAAATAACACCATGGCAATTCTGCTGAAAACAGCGCCAGTCCGGGTTAGTTCCATTCAAATCATGCAAGTTAGAGTCCAAAACAAGGGCAAAAGTGTTTGGAAAAGTAGATACGATGGAGACGTATCAACTCCCCCAAGCTTAAACCATTGCTTGTCCTCAAGCAATTCAGTTGAGAAACTGAAAGTGATAAAGAAAAACTTTTACAAACTCTGTTTGCTCTTGTTGTTGTAAATATGTAAAGCTAGCATTCAAGTTTTCAGCAAAGATTATGACTAACCACATTCAAAATAATGCCTAGGTCTCATGTTTACTCATATAAATGGCATAATCAACTTGCGAGCAATAATAATAAATCTCGGATGACAACACTTTCTCAAAACAATCATAATATGATATAACAAGATGGTATCTCGCTAGCCCTTTCTGAGACTACAAAACATAAATGTAGAGCACCTTTAAAGATCAAGGACTGACTAGACATTGTAATTCATGAAAGAGATCCAGTCAAGTCATACTCAATGTAAACTAACAGTAATGAATGCAAATGACAGTGGTGCTCTCCAACTGGTGCTTTTTAATAAGAGGATGATGACTTAACATGAAAGTAAATAGATAGGCCCTTCACAGAGGGAAGCAGGGATTTGTAGAGGTGCCAGAGCTCGGTTTTGAAGTAGAGATGAATAATATTTTGAGCGGTATACTTTCATTGTCAACATAACAACCAAGAGATGGTGATATCTTCCATGCTACACACATTATAGGTAGTTCCCAAACAGAATGGTAAAGTTTATACTCCCCCTCCACCAACAAGCATCAGTCCATGGCTTGCTCGAAACAACAAGTGCCTCCAGCTAACAACAGTCCCAGGGGGAGTTTTGTTTTGCAATTATTTTGATTTAGTTTGCTCAAAGCATGGGACTGGGCATCCCGGTGACCAGCCACTTTCTCGTGAGTGAGGAGCGGAGTCCACTCCTCTTGAGAATAACCCGCCTAACATGGAAGATACAGACAACCCTAGTTGATACATGAGCTATTCGAGCATACAAAACATGATATTTATTTGAAGGTTTAGAGTTTGGCACATACAAATTTACTTGGAACGGCAGGTAGATACCGCATATAGGAAGGTATAGTGGACTCATGTGGAATAACTTTGGGGTTTATGGGATTGGATGCACAAGCAGTATTACCGCTTAGTACAGGTGAAGGCTAGCAAAAGACTGGGAAGCGACCAGCTAGAGAGCAACAACAGTCATGAACATGCATTAAAATTAATCAACACTAAATGCAAGCATGAGTAGGATATAATCCACCATGAACATAAATATCGTGAAGGCTATGTTGATTTTGTTTCAACTACATGTATGAACATGTGCCAAGTCAAGTCACTTAAATCATTCAGAGGAGGATACCACCCTATCATACCACATTACAACCATTTTAATAGCATGTTGGCACGCAAGGTAAACCATTATAAGCTCCTAGCTAATCAAGCATGGCACAAGAAACTATGATCTCTAGTTGTCATTGCAAACATGTTTATTCATAATAGGCTGGATCAGGAATGATGAACTAATCATATTTACAAAAACAAAAGAGGTCGAGTTCATACCAGCTTTTCTCATCTCACTCAGTCCATCATATATCGTCATAATTGCCTTTCACTTGCACGACCGAACGATGTGAATAATAATAATAGTGCACGTGCATTGGACTAAGCTGGAATCTGCAAGCATTCAATAAGCAGGAGAAGACAAGGCAATATGGGCTCTTTTGTCAGATCAACAATAATGCATATAAGAGCCACTTCAACAATTTAATTTTGGTCTTCTCCTAGCGACCCCCAAAGAGAAGAAAAGAAATAAAACTATTTACAAGGGAAAGCTCCCAACAAGCAAAAGAAGAACATGAAATCTTTTTGGGTTTTCTTTTTAATTACTACTACAAGCATGGAAAGTAAACTAATAAAAAGCTACAGCTATTTTTTGGCATTTCTTAAGGTTTATTAAACACACAAGAAGAAAGGATGAAAAGGAAAATAAACTAGCATGGATGATACAATGAAAAAGTATGAGCACCGACATCTAGCAATGATTGTGTGAACATGAATATAATGTCGGTGAGAAATACGTACTCCCCCAAGCTTAGGCTTTTGGCATAAGTTGGTCTATGGCCACGGTTGGCCTGGTTGATATCCATAGTAATAGTTGGGGTCGTACTGCGATGAAGAAGCCTCTGATTGCCACTGGTTGGCAATCATCTCCGGATCCCACAGGTAATTAGACTATCGTGGAGGATCAAGTTGTGGTTCCGACTCTGGCTCTGTGGCTGATGTAGGGTTCTGGTAAGCGTGAATGTCCTCCGGCGAGACGAGGTACTTGCCCGAAGACAAATCAAACAAAGAAGGAGCATGCAAGGTGATAGTCTCAGGATGACGTTTATCAAAGAACAATTTGTATTTCAGCTCCCCCTCCCTACTCTTTATAATAAAATCATGCGCTACCATACTCTTATAATCTAAATAAACAGTAGGCAACAATTTTTCTTCTTTTTCATAGTGCCTAATAGGTATATTATAATGTGTAGCAAGGCATGAAGCATAAATACCACCAAAGATGGGACCCTTAGTACGGTTCAGACTTAACCGTTTAGCAATAATACCGCCCATACTAACAGTGTTATCGGAATATAAACCATGGAGCAGAAGGATAATATCAGGGACACTAAGGTTTCCACAATTTCCGCGACCAATTAATCAACGACTAGCAAATATTGCAAAATAGCGTAAAACAGGAAAATGTATGCTAGTTATTCTTGCATCGGAAGCCTTCCTAGTTTCCCCTACAGTAATAGTGTTAATAAACCCATCCACATCCTTGCGATGTGGTTCCTCTAAACTACCCCCGAAAGGTACTTTGCAAACCCTGCAAAATTCATATAGTGCATCTTCTTAACAACATCATATAAATGAAGCTCTACTGAGGGAGGTGATTCCTTAGGAAAATAGTAGAAGTTTTGCACAAAAGTATTGGTGAGTAATAGATACTGTTCACGTTGGTCACGGAGGAAGTCGGCGAGGCCGGCATTCTCAGCCAATGAATAGAAATCATTATAAATCCCGGCTTCTCTCAAGAAATCATCGGAAGGCCATTCACACGGCCGGACCTCCGCGGTGCGAGGCAAATTATATTAGGGCCTCTGTGCTTCTTCATTTTGCTTTTCCCTTGAGCTCCGGCTCGATGAGCCCCTCAAAAATCTCTTCATCATTTTTTGAAAATTTCTGAAATTTTTAGTAACTTCAAAGTAAAAGTGAACCAAACTCAATAATATTGATAGCAACTACTCCTACAAGTGCCTAGAGCCTATATCATGCATCAAAACTACTTTTGACCATATAAATTTGACATGCAAGCTCAAGGACAGGGTCACCTAAGCAGCAAAAATATGCAATGAATAAAGCACTAGAACAAAAAATAATTGGGCCAATGGAGGAGTCACATACCAAGGAACAATCTCCCCAAGCAGTTTTATGAGAGGTGCTTTGAGCAAGGAGATCAAAAATGGTAGCAAAATGAGCTAGAACTTGTGCTTGAGCTAGATATTCGTATTTGTGGGAGGAAGAAGAAGTGTATGGGTGCAGGAATAAGTGGAGGAGGTCCATCGTGGGCCCACAAGGCAGGGGGCGCACCCAGGGGGTAGGGCGCGCCCTCCACCCTCGTGGCCAGGTGGTTGATCCCCCTGCCGTGTTCTCGGTTCCAGATATTCTCAAATATTCAGAAAAAATCATATTTAAATTTCCGGGCATTTGGAGAACTTTTATTTTTGGAATATTTTTATATTGCATGGATATTCAGATAACAGACGGGTAATACTTATTTTATTTTATTTAATACAAATAACAGAAAATAAAAAGAAGGTACAGAGAGTTGTGTTTTCTAGTTTCATCCATCTCATGCTCATCAAAAGGAACCCACTAACAAGGTTGATCAAGTCTTGTTAATGTACTCATTCCGAATAATATGGAACCGGAGAAATTTCGAATAACACTATGTTACCTCAACGGGGATATGCACATCCCCAATAATAAGAATATCATATTTCTTCTTGACAGTAGGAAGAGGAAATTCAGAACCTCCAAATATAAATGATGGAATTTTTCCAATAGAGTTGATACTATGAACTTGAGGTTGTTTCCTCGGAAAGTGTACCATATGCTCATTACCATTAACATAAAAAGTGACATTGCCTTTAGTGCAATCAATAACAGCCCCTACAGTACTCAAAAAGGGCCTTCCAAGAATAATAGACATACTATCCACTACAAAAAAACACATCCGTGACATTTTGGGCTGAACGAATTTTTTTTCTGTCATACATATGACACTTCTATGACAATAATTGTGACAAACCCCAGTATCATCATAGATGTGGTGGGATCCTACTTCTATGACAAAAAATCATGACAGAAAATGGGCTTTTCGTCCTGGGCGGGCCGGAGACGCAGCTGCATGACATTCTTTGGGCCGTCCATGACGGAAAAAACCGTGGTAGAAGCGAGGGCGAGGAAAATTTCGGGGAGTTCCCGGTTACGGTGGGAGGTCGGGGGCCGAGCGATGCGCGTTTCTCTCATACACGTACGTGCGTGTGTGCGAGGCGTTGGCTCTAACTGAACCCGAGCGAGGCGTTGGGCTCTAACTGAACCCGAGCGATTGCACTGCAGGTGTCGGCGTTCTGGGAACGAGGGTCCCCAGACTTGCCTGCCTGCGGCCTGCGGCGTGGCTCAAGTGGGGGCCCAGCGCGGCCCATCTTCATCAGCTCAAGCTCAAGACCCTCGCGAGGGGCCAAGCCTCACGGGGCGGATGACAGGAAGCTTCCTCAGAGGCAGCCTCATCAGGTAGGATCGCGAGGAGGCGGAGAGATCAAGGCAGGGGTACCTCCCGAGGCGCCCGTGACGCAAGCCATGACGATCGAGACCAGGCGTGCCCCAGGCGGGCGCCGGCCTGCGCAGTGTCCTTGTTTCCCCTTTGGTGCAAAGGGGGCAAGCACAGGCCAAGGCATCGGGCAAAGGTTGCCATTCCGGTGCAAGGAGACCAAGACCAGCAGAGCGGCAGGACGGAGGTCACCGTGGAGCCCAAGATGGCGTCATCACCAGTACTTTTGGCAGCCGAAGAGCACCTTTGGTCAGGATAACTTGTACTAGATGTTCCCCTTCAAACTGGCCAATTGTTGGCGCCCTTCCCGCTCATTATTTGGGGAGAGGCCCAGGGCCTCTATAAATAGAGCTAGCCACCATAGAGTAGCAGAGAGGAGGTGGGGACCGAAAAAGAGAGATAGAGAGAGAGAGGCGATTGAACTCACCCAAGAAGTTCATCGCACCAACTCAAGAACACCTCTCGCGAGGCTGTTCTTCCCTTGTACTGTTCATCATCAGCCCCTGAGGCAATCCACCACACCACACACTGGAGTAGGGTATTACACCACAACGGTGGCCCGAACCAGTATAAACCTTGTGTCCCTTGTGTTGTTCGTTGTTTCCAGCTAGACCACGCGAGGAGATTGGACGTAGATCGGTAGGGGAGAGATCTCCACGCGCACCCCAGTGTTCGAACCTCAAGGGTCTGCCGGAACCTGAAATCCAAAATTTGGCGCGCCAGGTAGGGGTGCGCCGGAATCCTTCTTCCTTCGTGTCGCGTTCCGTCACCTCACCGTTCAGATGTCAAGCGACCCGGCTGCCAACGCCGACCGCTGGGCAGCGTGGCCCACCACGCTGTGTCACCGGCCCAGGGCGACCTCAACCTTGCGCCTCAGGCAGCCCGCGCTCCGCAGGGCACTGCGGGGCGCGGGCAACGCGGCCAGACGCCGCTTGCCCTCACACCATGGAAGGTGCGGCCCGCAGCAAGGGCCTCAAACCACGCCGCGGCCACGGCACCGTACACCCGATGGGAGCAAGCAAACTCCAGGGCCGTGCTCATGGTGGCCCGAGAGCTGCTACGGTGTCGGCTGCTGGAGGGCGGCCGCGACGTATTGCTGGAGCGAGTCGCCGAGCTCCTGGACACCGCCGCCTCAGGGATACCTCCTTTCTGCGTCCAGCTGCCGCCCCAGACCCAAGGCGGGCCGTATGGCGGTGTCGTGTGCGCGCACGCAACTTCCGGCGGACTCCAGGGCCCATTCAGCGTCAACACCCCCGCCGGCACCGGGCGACAAGTCGCGCCGGCCTCTTCTCAGGCCAGCGAAGGGGTGCCCACCGTGGCCTTCGGCCTCGGCGGACCGCCACGCCATCACCCCCAAGACGTCGCTCCAAGCTAGGCTGCGTGGCATGCGGGGCGCTACAACAAGGTGCACGGGGCGGTGGCCCCAGAAGCTTACGTGCCCCGCATGATGGATCAGGGGTGCGCACTGGAAGAAGATCATGGCTCATTCCAAGGGCCAGGCTGGGGCGAGGAGACGCCAGGAGCTGAGCTGTTTCAGGAACCACAAGAGAGCCTCGACAGCCGCACTGGCGGCGACAATTATCGGGTACCACTCATCCCTCAGGAGCAAGCTTACGCTAACCATGGGTCGCAGGAGATACAGGTCGCCGCAGCAGGTGGCTGCCCCAATTCTTCAGCCTCATACCCCTCAGGAGGAGGGCGCAGGAGGCTGCAGGAGAGGGGCCAAGATTCGGGTTCGTCCCCGCGGCGGTCGGAACAAGGCGTTCTCAGGAGGTAGGCCCCCTGTCGGGGAGGTGCCCCAAGGCCTGCCCCGGCAGGGGACCCGTGGTCGTCGGGGGAACCGCTGGCAACCACTCTGCCCCATTGGCGTCGTCCTGGTTTCCGGTCACCGTTGATGGCGGTAGAGTGAGGTGCAAGGCGGGGCCCTCGCCTGGTGATATGAAGCAAGGCCAGTACCTATGAAGAAGGCCCAGTGCCTGTGAAGCTTGCCGCCCGTGACACTCTCACGTAATAATGAGTGGGGCTGTACACGCCCCGGAGTCTCCGAAGAGCCGCCCTCGGGCCTCGGGGGCTCCCGCCCACGCCCAGTGGCAGCACTTAGCTCCGCGCTGGTGAGAAGACGTCAAAGACTAGACTAGGTGCCGGACGTGGCCTTTTGCTTTTGCCTTTCCTTGTTGACGAAGTTCTTCGATTTGGATTTAAGTTGGATTTGAGCTCGATGCTTGCGTGTGTTTGGGGGATGGGGTGTTTAGTCTCGTTCGAGCAATCTCTCGCATTTTGGTTTTGGCTTTGCATCCAAAGTGAACATCGGCTGCCCCCCTCGCGAGCCCCTCGTGAGCCGGGCCGGGCCAGGCACGTTCACAACCAGGACCTCTGTTACCGCACCCTTTCCGGAGGTTTTCATCGCGGGATACACAAGTTAATCAGAAGACACCCAAGGTGCAGCGGCCCCGACAGGCCCACTCGGGACTCGTCGGGGTTGGAAGGTACACAAGCCAGCTGACGCATCACCGGGCCAACGGCTAAGTTCACACGCAATATTATGCTTACCAGGGTACTAATTGCAAACCTTTACATGAGGGGCTTCCCCCTCCCAAAATGCTCTTACATCCTTCAGGGCCAAGCCCGAACCTTCTTCGTGTAGGTTAAACAACAGTGACATGCGGTCAGTCGGACATATCACTCACCGCGTCTTCTTGGGCATCCTCGGAGGCATCACTGGCGTCGTTGACATTGCCGCTGCCGCCGCCAGCATCTCCATCAGCGCCAGGCTCATCCACAACCCCGCCTTCATTGGCGCCCACGACCACGCCGTTGTCATCAGACGCAAAGGCCCTGACGGCTACCTTTAGTTTGCGCTTCTCCTCAGCAAGGCGCAAACCTTCGGCCTCGAGGCACGCATCCTCGCCAGCAAGCTCTGCCCCGATCCGGCTCACCGCATCCGTCGCCCTCTGGAGGAACTCTTCGCGAAGGGCGCGTCGCTCCCCAGCGCGCCTGAGCACGTCTTCTGCATCACCCTCTTCCACCGGAGCATGCGGAGGGCCCCGGGGTGGCAAGCCCCCTCCCGGTGCGGGGCTGGGGGCTGGCGCCCTAGTCATTGCCAGATGGACCTCTCTGGGAATCCGGCCTGGCGTCGGTCCACCCATAGAAGAAGAGCCAAAGACAGACCTTAGGCATCCACCATCTATGATCAGAGGAGGAATGCGGGGCAAGCCAGATATGCCCTAGGAGGACTCATGAAGAAAGGACAGCGGGCGCGCAGGCTCGAGGTGCCCTATGGAAAGGACCACTCCACCGGCCGGTCTGGCAGCAGGGGTGCTGTTCGAGCTCGCCGAACCCAGGGCCAACGGAGAAGGCGAATCTTGGGGGGATGGCTCCCGGGCTGACTCGGCGAGTTTCGCAGGGCAGGGCCTGAAAGGGCCACAATCAGTCGCAGGGATAGCAAAGTAAATGAGCAAGGAAAGAAGAAGACTTACTCGTCCATGGCAAAATACTTCCTGCGCTTCAACAAGCGGCAAGGGCGGTCGTTGCCACCCAAGGCCTCCTTCCTCTTGCGGAGGGCCTCGAAGTCTACGCGGAACCGACCTAAGCGCTCGGCACAGGGGTCGGCCTCTGGTGCGGAAGAAGCGACAAGATGATCAGCGTTGGAGGAGTCAACCTGGGGGGCGCCGTCAGGCGCCGCCTCATTAGGAATGACTAGGGCCTCGGGAGCCCCGGCCTCAGGAACCGTAGGCGACGACTCCGCACCTGCCGCCCCTCTAGGGCGGGCCTCGGGAGACGCCGCCTTCAAGACTTCTCGCAGCGTCGGCACCTCGACATCGGTCGCCTCAACTCCCGCCGGTTCTCGTCTCCCCGCCCTGTCGCCTGAGGAAGGACTGCTATGGGCGGCAGGCGAAGCAACCACGGCAGCTGGGTTCTCGCGGGGCCCCATGAAGCCAGCAGGGCACAGTCCCCACTCGTCGAAGCTGGGCATCTGCCTCACAAAATCGGCCCTGCCGGAGCAAAGATACAAGAGGATACCATTACTCCGAAAGCTGCCCGGGGAAGGATCGCCGGTCAAGACCCTGAGCATCGTCCGCAGCGCTTCAGGCGCCAAGTCCTCCTCCTGAAGCCGCATGCGGCCTCTGTGCCCCGCAAAGTCCCACATCCGGCGAGAGTGGCGCTGGAGAGGAGCAATGCGACATTGGAGGAACTCCTTCACCACATTGGGTGCTGTCACATTGAGCGCCCTCAAACTCTGGAAGCGGCGCCAGACGAAGGCGAGCCGGGGGCTCGCGAGCACCTCATGATCCCAACCCCGCGTGGAGAACAGCAGGTGTCGGGGATATACCCCGCGGTGTAAACCGGCCGGAAGTTAACCCGACCGGACTTGGCGGTTTATCTGAAGACCCCGCTGACACTTGGCGAGTTACTAGCGACCTGCCCTGACCTGGCGATCTACAAGCAACCCACCTAGTCATTATGGCTCACTGGTGATCCGGCATGCGGGACAGACGGATGACAAGGCCCAAGGCCCAGAAGGCCGGTTCACGTTTAATGGTGGGCCGGTTTAAGAGGAAAGGCATAAGGAACATTATCTTACAAAGAGCTAAGACCTGGACTTGTATCCGGTTTGTATTAGAGATAGACTAGTCCTAATCCTAATAGGACTCTACATGTAACCCGCCCCTCCAACATATATAAGGAGGGGCAGGGCTCCTCAAAAGGGACAAGATTCACAAGTTCCACAAGTTGGACAAGTTAGGTTTAGACAATAGCTCTCAAGTTAGAGCACTCTTGTAACCGTGATCATCATCATCAATATTAATGAAGCAGGATGTAGTCTTTTACCTCCACCGTGAGGGGCTGAACCTGGGTAAAAACATTGCGTGTCTCGTCCTGCTCAACCCCTTTCAAGCTACCATATAGATGCGTTGGCCTCGCGACTAAGTCCTGACACTAAGGACATCTGCCGTGACAATTCCACGACAGTTAGCGCCCACCGTGGGGCCTACGCACGATAGTGTTGAGTTCTTGAAAGAATCTTTTCTAGGGTCTGAGAAGTTTACAAATTTCCGGGTAAAGAAAGCCGGTTTGAGCAGCGCGAGCAATATTGAGGCGAGAATTTGGGTTATGCGTCGCCGCAAGTCGCCAAGATGAAGTTTTTATTGTAGATTCGACCCAAAGGCTGCTATTCGTATTTGGGACAGAGGCCGAGGCATCTATCCAAGTCGTGCCGGACTGGCCGTCGCTGTCCACGTATGTTTCCTGAGGCAACAATTTTTTTTCGAGCAGTAGAACAACAGCCCAAATACTATTACTTCAAGTCTTCAACTAGTACTGGATATGTCAAGCTACAGTGTTCAGTACCTACAACGGTGGCAGATGCACATCCCTCAAAACCTGCAAAAGAGAGGTCCACAAGTGCTGCTTATCGATCTACGTTAAACACCAACAAACAAACGGAGGACGACGATTGGTACAAATCCCCAGCGCTCGAGGCCGTTGCAGTGACCATGACCCGGAAGACACGGGCATAGAATTAGCCAAACTGATCATGATTTGGAAAGATAAACCGGATATGGATGGAACTCCGATTCCGCCGGCTCGCATCGCTGTTGCGGTCCGCCTCCGCCAAGGTTCACCTCGCCTTCTGCTACAGCCACCCTCACCGGCGCGGCCTGGAGTCGTCATCTTCGGTCAAACCGCCGGGAGCTGACCCGCTGCTCGCCCTGTTTTAATCAAACCGTTGCCTGGTCAGGCCGTGTTTGCAATCCGGCATCAAATCACCTCCACTGACTCACCCGCTGCTATTCGATTGCCGGCCGTTCCTCGCCGGTTTGTCACGGCTGGATCTTTATTCTGCTGAACCGCCGCCGCCTCTGCCTGTTTCCAAACCACCGAGACCCCGGCATCCATCGCACCGATTTACTACTACTGCACCCCGCGCGCCGATTCACCATTGCTATGAGCTGCTGCCATCCTCGCGGCCGGTTCATTAGCCGAGACCGCGCCCTTGTGCTGCCTCCGTCTTGTCTCCGGTTCAAGTCACCACCGGGACTCGCATCGATTCCGGTTCAAGTGGACGGATAAGCTGAGGGTGATGATTGACTCGCCATCCACTTTGGGATTTTTCCCGAATATACCTGCCCTTGCTGAGTCATTTTGCGCCTATGCTCTTTTTCAAAATCTGATATTTTTCAAACGGAAGGATGTACATACCATCAGTCTAAAGATGCCAGGAAGTCTCTAGTGCTCAAGTTAAATTGCTGCTGAGTTTCGGTGGATACAGAAAACATACTTGCTATGGGTTTTTTTTCCTGATGAGGAGATGTATTTATCCACTATCAGCATCCGGATCATGCAAGGCGCTGCCTCCGCTGTCGCGTCAAGCTGTTGTGGTTCAAACCGACCGCCCGCGATTCAGCTCTGAGTCTCCCAGCCTCACGTTCAAAGTGTTCAGCTGATTGCTATTGTGGGGATATCAAGATTTTTAAATGGAACTGGTGTTCAAAAAGGAGCTACGGTAAACTTCTGCAATCGCTGATCATCAGAGTATTATGTATACACCCGATGGGCTATACTATTGTTAGTTTATTGACAGATATTACATCTAGATCTTCCGACCTCCGGACAAATCCGGTGATATCTATCTAAATTTAGTTTCTTGGTATATATTGTTTTTATCAAGGGAACAATTACTTTGGACCGTATATTTTGATATGCAGGAAAATTACTCATTATAAAAGTGGCTACCGTGGCACAGATACGGAGAGCACATTGCTGGCGTCTGTCTACACCAACGATGCGGTCACGAGTCAGTTAGCGCTGACCTAACGGGTCTGCGGAGGTAAAAGGCCAACGTATAGCCATTGGGCATAGCTTGATGCTGTACGATCGATCACGCCGGTTTACAATGCCCGCGGCCAACTCTCCGTTCGTGCCGGTTTACAAATGCCCGCGGCCAACTCTCCGTCCGCGCCGGTTTACAATGCCCGCGGCCGGTTCATGCGTCCGCACCGGTTTAGAACACTAGTGCCGACTCTCCTCGTCCGCACCGGCTTACAACGCTGCGGCCGACTCATCTGTCTGTGCCGCCTGTGATGCTGCGGTCATCTTTGTCGTCCGCCCCCACGGCCTGGTCTACATCAACATACCGGGCCACACCTGTCTGCATGAGCTGTTTATTGGGTATGAGCAAGTCACAGCTTGGGTAGCCCGGTTTTCTTTCAAATTGGAGACAAATTATCATCAACCGCCGGTTGCACTGGATGGTTCAATGGGCAGGCGCACAAGTTGCCGCCACTACAGTTTTGATTAACTTCAAAATCGCTAGTTGGAAGGAACTATTGGCCGAGTTGCTGACACGGCTCATATGGGATCATTTACAACCCGCCACAGTCACCTCAACCTTCTAAGGATTCACATCGTGCTATCAACGCCAATGATATACAAGTTGTACCGGTTTATATCACGGTTAAATATGGAGAGTCTCAAGCCAACTCCTCGAGTCACCTTTGAGGCTCGGGGGCTACGATGACATGACTCAGCAAATCTTGCCAGTTTCAGCAAATTTAAGAACCCCAGGACGATGGAGGGAAGGATAACCCGGCCCCGGAGGCTACTGTTATATTGATGAAAGTTTAAGGGCCGTCAGAAAATTGCCGGCTTAGAAAGTATATGACATTTATAAAATCCCGGCTCAATGAAGAAGTTCCGGGTCATCAGAAAGATTCCAGTTTAAAATCCGGCTCAAGGGAAGTCAGTCTCACTGAAGCTCTCAATATCCGGTTTACAATCCGGTTCAAGAAAAATCTATTTTCCCACAAAGCTCTGAAGCGCTCAAATCCGGTTTAACAATGTCCGGTTCAAAAGGGAATTAACTTCTTGCAAGTTCGAGTTTAAAGACCGTCAGAAAATTTCCGGCTAAAAATGAAGATTCCGGTTTAAAATCCGGTTCAAGGGAAAGATGTTTCCCACAAAGCTTTGAAGATCTCAATATCCGGTTCAAGATCCTGGTTCAAGAAGAATTTATCTCTTGCAAAAAGTTAAAAATTGCCAAAGAGGACCTGCTGCCATGATGCGCGGTTCAAACATGGGTATCCTGCCTTATTGGCTTATCATATTATTGATCACTTGGGGGCTTGGTCGTATCCGAACCATAGCAACACCTTTTGATAGGCGTAAAGCCACAGCATCACTTGGGGACTTGTGGTCACGTCTGAACCATAGTCACGCCTCTTGATGGGCGAGAGCCACCAGATCACTTGGGGACTTGGTCATGTCTGAACCAGTCATGCCTCTTGATCGGTCTAAGGCCACAGAATCACTTGGGGGCTTGGTCGAACCCGAACCATTGCCATGCCACTTGATCGGCATAAATGCCACAATTTCATTTGGGGACCTGGCTGACTTGAACCATAGCTACACCTATTGGGAGTTTGGTTGTGTCCGACCATGGTAACGCCATCTAATCAGCTTAAATAAGCCTCTTTTTGCAAACGCTTTTATCATTGCCTTTGCTTCACAATTTTCTTTGATAGATATTTCTTTCTTTTTGTTGCATTTTAAACCGACATTTCTTAAACCGGTTCGACTGTCAATTACAAATGGACGGGAAACGGTCAAATCTTAGTCCGGAGACTATCTGCCCGGTTTGATTTTCTGTTACGATCCTATTATGGAGTAAACCGGTGTTTATCAAACCGGCTCGGCTTTCAACTACAAGTTGTCAGTACACGATCAAGTTATAATCCGGAGTCTATCAGCCCGGTCTGGTTTGACTACAAGTCACCAGTATTATATATGGTTAATCCGGTGTTTATCACAACCCGGCACGGTTTTATCATAAACCGGCACAATATGGAAGGAGTTATCAGTACTCAAGATTTGGGTTATCACCCTTACTACAAAAAGTTGGTAAAACCAACAATGTGATTCAATGTCACAGGTATGATATATTTCATATTTGATTATTCTTAAGTACAACCTTGGTTATAAACTCGAGTTATATGTTGGGCATTATGACCCGTCCGGCGGTAAACCGTCAGGACACTTTAAACTTGTTGTATGCAGAAACAGGTTTGTTAAGCCGGCCTGGCTTTGGACTATAAGTCGCCAGTATATATATATTTGGATTGCGCCATTGGAATCATGCGCTTATAAATCATTGGGTTATATTATTCAAATAGCTAAACTTGGCTGAATTTTCATTATGATATTGAATGAAGAAGGTTTTCACCGGATTATATTATCTTGAATAGCCAACATGGCTGGATTTTTATGGTTACTAGTCGTCAACCCGTGCATTCGCACGGGCTAGCCTACAAAAGTGAGTGTTAATTTGAATTTTATGTCCTTATCAATTTAAGTTCATCATGTGGCCTGCTTGGACTGTTAGTTCTTATAGTTGCTCTTTTTCACTATACTTTGCATGTTATATTTTCCTCCGTCTAAAAATATATATGTATAGATGATGTGAAAATATATTATGTGAGGAATCAACATATTGATGTGGTATTGTAGATGTTAATTAGTTATTTGGATGAACACAGTCAAAGATTAGAAAGTTCGAGTGAAGACAATATTAACATGCAAAATAAACTCAAATGAGTGATTAATTTTTAGAAATTTGAAAGAAATGAATTAGGATCTGTATAGTATAATAGCTGACACGCTTAACAATTTGTTAAGTAATGTTTCATCTTAAGATCTTCATGTAATAGCTTGTTATTTCAAAGAAATGCTTTATAATAATCATTATTTTACATGTTTTTTATAAACTATGGTAACAATGGCACACAAAGATAATTTGCCGGTAATATTAAAAATTATGCAAATAAATGGGAATTCAAAAATTGAATATAAATATGACATACTTGTTAAATATGCAACATTATGCAATTTAGCTTTCTCGAATTTTTTCAATTACAGAAAACTGTTTTTCTTCTCTAGCACTATGCACGTTGTTGTTCACATCACTTCTCTCTGGTTTGTATGTACACAAATATTTATATATGCAAAAGAATAAGAAACGTGACTATAATTTTAAGGAAGTCATAACATCTATTTTCAATTACCACTATTCCAGGGATATCGATATCACTCATTAACATAAAAATTAAAATGACATATTAGTAGATAAATCTACGTAGTAGATTTTTCTATCGTTTGCAATTAATATACCAAACCATGTGATAAAAACTTCACCAATTTTTTTGTCTAATCTTCTCTGGACACCTGGTTCAGAACTTAATGTCTGGAATCTTATTTATTCTATCACTTGAATGTGTTCTGTTGACGTATCACACATAAGTAGCTCATAAGACGTTGTCTTATAATTGAAGCTTTGTTAATAACTTGCCAAAGTTTGTCCAGATTTTCACCAGTCGAAGAACAATGATGGTCACCTAAAACTTTGGTCCGACGAAACGATTTGGTATGCTTCCACATTTGACCATAATTGTAGTAGTTGGAGAACCATGATGCTTACCTGAAACCACTCCTGCCCGAACACGTAGCAACCGCCACAACGCAAGAGAAGCGGAGATCCGGAGAGTCACCCTGATAAATTTTGAAGGCATGAGATATTGAGATGAGACAATAGATGGGGGATTCATTATTACTACATAGAAGAAATCTCTTTAATTTAATGGAAATATTGTGATAATGTAAGATGTAAATTGTACTATATTTTTTTCAATTATAGCTAAAGTATAATGGACCCCTCCATAGATCAACACATACTTCGGTTCATTCATATATATACTTCATAAGAATTTTGGTAGGTTTAAACTTTCGACATGAGAAGAAGAATATAACTTGAGATAGATCAAACACCAGATAATCGGGTGTTTTGATGGAGAACATATCATATGCAAATACTACTTTTCATATTTGGATTTTTCGTCTATTTTTATTTTATATCATGCATATACGCTGTCAGAAACCTATCTCCTGCATGACCTTATTCAGTATCACCATCGCAACACGGATTTTACATGGATTGCAGTTGTGGTGGAATAGATAAATGTCACAATGGAAATATATAAATCAGTAAAAATATATGATTGCACCATTTAATACGAACCTGTGGGTGTGGGACGTCCTAGCTTTCTGATTGCGTTTCACAATTGTACACATGCATGCATCCCATTGTCTGTGATTGAAGCTGCTTTTTGGCTGCCACACATCATGTCCTGCAAGCGATGGAATGACTCCTGCCCGAGCACATAGCAACCGCTACAACACAACAGAAATAGGTCCGGTAACTCACCCACATAATGCTTTAAGGCTTGAGATGAGACAATAGACAGGGGATTCATTACTACTATAGAGAACAAAGCTTTTTAATTTAGTGGAAAGACTGTGATAATGTAACCTGTAAATTGTATTGTATTTTTCAAATATTAGTGTACCCTCCATAGGTTAACTGAGACATACTTCGGTTCATGCATATATATGCATGCATGTAGTTGTGCTTATATTGTGCAGTCAAAATTGCTATGCACATTATGAATATGATTTGTGTATAATAAATGATTGCATACCTGAACATGCATGTATGAAGCTCCTGAATTTACTGGTCTACTGAACTTGACGGGCCCGAACATGACGGATGCATGCATGTCTTGCGAGACAACACGTCCGGCAGCACTCCCTTGAACAATCCCAGTTTGTCTCCATGCCCCTGGTGTCGAGACCACTAGGCATCCGATGCTATTGGGTTCTGAGGCTATAATTAAATTGTATTTTATGATGTATATACTATTCTGTAAAAAAGGGAATAAACAAAAACACATTAATTAGAGCTCAGGAAAAACATAATAACAAACCTGAGAAGCGAAACATCTCGTACCATCTTGAGCAGTCTCAGTTTTCAAAGAAGTTTTTCTCCTCAAATAAGACAGTAGCAAAGGCTGCACGTGAAGTTGTTTTTTGTATTTTTCCTCGGACTTCATCATAGGCTGATACTGTCGGTTTCTTATGAGCAGAACGTAGAGCCAAAGCATGCATGTTGGTCTGCTAACCTGAAAATTGAACACCATAACATGCTTTGCTTCCCAACAATGACAGAGTTCTCTCATGGTCTTATTCTGCCATGCAGCAACATAGCAAATATAGTGTCAACATCCGCACTTACATAGGCATTCATCTAAGTCACAACGGTCTGTGTTAGGGCACTATGAAGTGGGTTGAACTCATCTGTGTATGTTTGATTGACAATTGCCATCGGTATGCAATTATGTGCTATGCTTCCAGACCCAATTTGAACTGCCATGCATGCTTAATGGAGAAATTAATTGAGGCAACAAATTCCCTTGTCTTGCAGATATAGCAGATCAAGCACACTTGATTCAGTTACCTTTTTTCTGTAGGTGGAACGGGTTGCAGGCTTGCAGGCACATACACATATAGTCCAGCAAGTACTCAGAGAACTTCCACGGGTGAGGACTCTCCGACCAGAAGATCAAACGTCCATACATATGCATGATTTGCCTCTGATCCTTAGCAGTACACCTCGTAAGGCAATGACTTGCCTCCATCTTTTGTACCCACAACTTTTCCGACTCGCTTATCACCATGTCTGCACACCAAGGGTTCTTACTCCACAATCTAAGATTTTTTTGCAGTATGTACCTCTCCACGCCTGCTCTGGCACTGCTGCACATGAACTCAAACAGCCACGTACTGCTTGATGAACACAATGGCACAACTGAACCATGTATAGCAATAGCTAGCCACAAAGGTTGTTTAGATATTAGAGGAGAATAGAGCTGCACGGAGGTGAGGGAGCCCGAGGATTCCTAGGGGAGGCTAGATGATCGACGACCAAGAATTTTAGACCATAGCCATAGAGGTCACGGGAGTAGGCTGTGGTGTGGCGGCGGGAGGGAGGGTCTGATGGGGACATGGAGAAGAGGAGGCGTGAAGATTTCTAGGTTATGGTGTGGCGGCCGAAGAAGGGATCGATGGGGAGGCAGAGAGGCGGAAGCGTGATGATTTACAACAGGAGATCTGTTTTGTTTAGCTGATCGTGAGGAAGGAAGGAGTCCCGAGAGATTGGGAGAGAGGAAGCGCATGTTGAGATCTTCCGATCTATTACTTCATCTGATGGCTCATAATTTAAATAAATTCTTTTTAGCATGGGAATTTCTCGGATTGATCTACACTGTAATAATTTGGGCCCACCAGATTAACGGCTCCTAATTTCTAATTAACGTGGGAATTTGTTGGGAGTCTGTAATTAGTATAGGTATAGATAGATAGATAGATAGATAGATTAATAACCGGTATTATTGAGTTTTCAAAGTCGCTTTAGTGCAATGGCTATTATTTTATCAAAGGATATGATTTATTCTACAATGGAAGGAATAGTCCCGAGTTGCTGCAGGCTTACAACCCGGCACTTAGGGGATACATTATTCAAATTGAGATTACATGCAAGTCTCATGTCGCTGCAAGCATGCACCATGACACTTGGGGGCTAATGCAAAGTCATTTTTACTAGTCTTATTGAAGACCCGACTCATCATATTATAATGAGCCGGCCCTTGGGGGCTACCAATTGCTCCTGTCAACAATTCAAGGTACACACGTTTTCATCTATTATTGAAGGATCCACTGCTCAGTTGGTAAAGCACAAAACTCTCAACCTTGTGGATATGGGTTCAAGCCCCATGATGGGAGTTACATAATATAATGTTATTCTCAATGAAGTATATATAAAGTCCCAGCTCAATATTATCTTACTGAGCCGGCCCTTGGGGGCTACACGTTGCTGTTAAAGTCTACATGATCATATTTTCAAAGTCCCTGCTCATTATTTACATAATGACCCGGCCCTTGGGGGCTACACTGGTTGAAGTTTTTTATGAGCATCAGGAAATTACAAGTCCCAGGTTGCTGCAAGCATGACAACCGGCACTTGGGGACTACATATATGGAGTATTCAGTTTATATGATTGAGATGAACTAATCGGATTTCTTCAAGGTTGAAACACTTATTGGAGCAAGTCTTAAGTTATCACTATGTTCTCCTCTTAAGACGTAGGGGCTACAGGTATTATGCATATAAAGGAGGAACATCTTCATTTTATCAGTTTTGAGCAAATCAGGAAGATCAATTACATGACTCGGTGTCGACAACAATTATGACCCGGCGCCATCAATATTTATAAACCGGCCATTTTGGTAATATTAAACCGGCAAGTTTAACATCTTCAAACCGGCTGAATATCAGATAAGTATTTTCAGACCCATATTTCTTAAACCGGCGGAGCTGAGTCAAAGGAGTTATTCTTCACAATATTTCTCGGTGACAAGCCAATGTCGGCAAATTGATTATAAAGCTGGTCTGTTGACCTGGATTTCCCAGAAGGAGGAAATAACAAGGACTTAAGGATGATCAGGTACTGGTTTACAAAAATTCTTAACCCGGAGCATAACCTGTCAAATTTGTTCTTGTGTTTATTTTGCAGCATAAGTTTACCATGAATAAATCCAAGCTAAACTTGGGGGCTAATGTCGGGGATATACCCCGCGGTGTAAACTGGCCGGAAGTTAACCCGGCCGGACTTGGCGGTTTATCTGAAGACCCCGCTGACACTTGGCGAGTTACTAGCGACCCGTCCTTTCCTGGCGATCTACAAGCAACCCACCTGGTCATTATGGCTCACTGGTGATCCGGCATGCGGGACAGACGGATGACAAGGCCCAAGGCCTAGAAAGCCGGTTCATGTTTAATGGTGGGCCGGTTTAAGAGGAAAGGCATGAGGAACATTATCTTACAAAGAGCTAAGACTTGGACTTGTATCCGGTTTGTATTAGAGATAGACTAGTCCTAATCCTAATAGGACTCTACATGTAACCCGCCCCTCCAACATATATAAGGAGGGGCAGGGCTCCCCAAAAGGGACAAGATTCACAAGTTCCACAAGTTGGACAAGTTAGGTTTAGACAATAGCTCTTAAGTTAGAGCACTCTTGTAACCGTGATCATCATCATCAATATCAATGAAGCAGGATGTAGGCTTTTACCTCCACCGTGAGGGGCCGAACCTGGGTAAAAACATCGCGTGTCTCGTCCCGCTCAACCCCTCTCAAGCTACCACATAGATGCGTTGGCCTCGTGACTAAGTCCTGACACTAAGGACATCCGTCGTGACAATTCCACGACAACAGGCGAGGTCAGGCACGAGAGCAGAGGATTGGGCACTCCGACGTCCACGTACAGCCACCGCTCTCTGAACCTAGCCTCAGGAGAAGGAAGGCTAAAGTCGGTCCCTGAAGTGGTCGTCTCTGGCACGGCGAAGAAGCTCACGCACCCTGAGCACTGAGTGGGGTCGCTCAGGCGCAAGGAAAGGAAGTGGCATAGCAGGGCAACGGAAGGAGGAATGCCTATCATCGCCTCGCAGACAAAAGCAAAGACATCCAGAAGGGTAATGGACTCCGGCCCGAGGTGCATCATACGGATCTGATAATGGGAGAGAACCGCATTGAAGAAGGCGGAAAAGGGGGGAACCAGACCCGCCCATAGGGCATCGGCGAAGAATCGGACCTCCGTGATGATCCTATCAAGGGAGGCATGGTACGCAGGCCAGACTGTGGTCCTGCCACACTCGTTGAAGATTGTGGCAAGGGCAGAGCGGACCTTTTTCAAGGCTTCTAGATTGAGTATGATTGACCGAGCAACGGCGGGGGCCGCAGCCGGAGGTGTGCGGAGCGAAGGCGCGGGCTTCTTTCCCTTTCCTTTCTTCGTCAGCGCCATGGTGGTGAAGAGAGGGAAGAACTCGAGTCGGGTTGGCGGCGGAGGCTGGAGCTCGAAGAGGAAGGAAAGGTAGGAGGCGAGCGAGCAGCGGAAAGGAGGAACAACTGTGTGCAACTGCGGGTCCGCTTAGCCAGGCGTGCAGCAAGGCGTCATGGGGAAGCACAGATACCCACGTCCAATCAATCGCCACGCGGCACCCAAGGCCGCAGGCTATTGGGTCCCGCGGCGCTTCGCGCTCACCCCTTCGCTTCCCTGCTAGGCCAAGCCCGGGCACGCCTTGGGCCCGGGGGCTACTGTCGGCGTTCTGGGAACGGGGGTCCCCAGACTTGCCTGCCCGCGGCCTGCGGCATGGCTCAAGGGGGGGCCCAGCACGGCCCATCTTCATCAGCTCAAGCTCAAGACCCTCGCAAGGGGCCAAGCCTCGCGGGGCGGACGACAGGAAGCTTCCTTAGAGGCAGCCTCATCAGGCAGACTCGCGAGGAGGCGGAGAGATCAAGGCAGGGGTAACTCGTGAGGCGCCGGTGACGCAAGCCATGACGATCGAGACCAGGCGGGCGCCAGGCGGGCGACGGCCTGCGCAATGTCCTTGTTTCCCCTTTGGTGCAAAGGGGGCAAGCACAGGCCAAGGCATCGGGCAAAGGTTGCCATTCTGATGCAACGAGACCAAGACCAGCAGAGCGGCAGGAAGGAGGTCACCGTGGAGCCCAAGACGGCGTCATCACCAGTACGTTTGGCAGCCGAAGACCATCTTTGGTCAGGATAACTTGTACTAGATGTTCCCCGTCAAAATGGCCAATTGTTGGCGCCCTTCCTGCTCATTATTTGGGGAGAGGCCCAGGGCCTCTATAAATAGAGCTAGCCACGACAGAGTAGCAGAGAGGAGGAGGGGACCGAAAAAGAGAGATAGAGAGAGAGAGGCGATTGAACTCACCCAAGCAGTTCATCGCACCAGCTCAAGAACACCTCTCGCGAGGCTGTTCTTCCCTTGTACTGTTCATCATCAGCCCCTGAGGCAATCCACCACACCACACACTGAGTAGGGTATTGCACCACAACGGTGGCCCGAACCAGTATAAACCTTGTGTCCCTTGTGTTGTTCATTGTTTCCAGCTAGACCACGCGAGGAGATTTGACGTAGATCGGTAGGGGAGAGATCTCCGCACGCACCCCAGTGTTCGAACCTCAAGGGTCTGCCGGAACCCGAAATCCGACACCAAGCTACGCGTTACTGAACCCGAGCGATCGATCGGTGGCTGTTAACTGAACCCGATCGAGCGATTCCTTCGCTATTGCTGCTAACTGAAGCCGATCGATGCTGCCTCTGGATGAACAGTGAGTATTGCGGGGGGGGGGGGGGGGGTTGGATGAACAGTTCCCGGTGGGGGTGGATGAACATGACCCCGTGGTGTTGCCTCTGGATGAACAACACCCCGATCGATCGAGCCGGTTGGGGCTGGATGAATAGGACCCCGTGGAGGGCTGGATGAACAGGACCACCCCATGGAGGGCAGGATGAATAGTAGGTGGTGGAGGGCAGGATGAACAGTAGCCCGTGGAGGGGTGGTTGAACAGGAGCCCGTGGAGAGGGCTGGTTGAACAGTAGCTGGTGGAGTAGCGCGCGGTGGAGGCTGGATGAACAGGAGCCCGTGGATGAACAGTCGCAGGTGGAGGCTGGAGGAGGTCGACGGTGGATGAACAGTAGCTCATGGAGGCTGGAGGGGGTCGACGGTGAAGATGAACAATATCCCGTGGAGTCCCATTTTGCGGTACGCCACACCCCTCCCAATGAACAGGACCCCCGTTTCGACCATAGCGCTCCAACACAAGTCCGTTTCCTCCGTTTTGCGGTACGCCACTCCCCTCCCGATCAACAGGAACCCCGTTTCGACCGTAGGAGGTCCGTTTCCTCCATTTTGCGGTACGCCACACCCCTCCCGATGAACAGGATCCCGTTTCGAATGTGGCCGGTCGAACACAAGGCCGTTTCCTCCGTTCTGCGGTACGCCAGGCCTCGTTTCCATTGCCTGTTCCGTCCAAGCCTTCCCGATGAACACGACGCATTCCGTTGCCTCCCCATGAACACGACGCATTTCGTTGCCTCCCCATGAACACGACGACGACGCTGTTTCTCCGTTCTGACCCAGCCATGTACACGAGCCCTGGCCGTACGTATGCGTGAGTAGGCGTTCGAGACCCCGCCCGTATGTACACATACGTGGCCGTATTTTCTTTCTTGTACCCTGGCCGCCTCTACATCGACCAGTATATATGTACGTACACGTTCGCGAACAGAATGACAACGCTATTTATGCTTCGACCAGGTGGGTCCCGACTGTCAGACACTTCCTTGCGTGCGAAGATGTAGCTGGTGGGTCCCATCAGTCAGGGGGGGGGGGGGCGAAATACGGTGGCCCATCCGGTGGGTCCCGCTGTTAGGTGGAGGAATAATTATTTTGCATGTAATAAGGAGGCACTTCCTTGCTGCGGCCGTGGACCCAGCTGTCAGCCTCTCCATGTACAGTCCACGTCCGATGGAAGCCGTTCCTTGATCACGTTTACCACACCGCGCCGAGAGCACCAGGGCGGTGGACGACGACGAGGCCTAGGAAGGGGACGACACGGAGCTGGGGAAGATGCGGCAGTGGATGCCCACACGTAGAGGAGTACGAGGGTTCACTGGTTCGCTGCGGTGTGAGGCTACCGTCGCCGCAGAATAATAGGGGGTGTGGGTGAGTAGAGGGATGGCCTGGCCAGGGGTGGGAGTAGTAGGGGGCGGTGAGGCCTCCGCCGCATCGCAGCCGGCCACGGGAGGCAGGAGCACGAGGCACGACCGTCGCTGGTTTGGGCGGCTGGAGCAAGAAGACCAGAGGTTGAAGAAGCACTACGGCCATTGGATGGACATCGTACGGTCACTGGAGCTAGAATCATGCATATTGACTAAGTTGACAAAGCCCTCCGTCCCCATCAACTTAGTAGGCCCACAAGTCAGCCTGCCACTATACTGCGTCCCAGCTAACAGGGGGAGTATTCATTTTTTTGTGTGTAACAAGGAGGCACTTCCTTGCGTGCGAAGATATAGCTGGTGGGTCCGAGTTGTCAGCGGCGGTAATGTTTTTTTTTCGCGAAATACAGAGGCCCTTTCGGTGGGTCCCTGATGTCAGGTGGAGGAATCAATATTTTGCGTGTAATAAGGAGGCATTTCCTTGCGTGCGGCCGTGGACCCAGCTATCGGCCTCTCCACGTAAAGTCTACTTCAGATGCAAGTCGGTCGTTGACCACATTGACCAGGCCGCGCCGAGAGCACCAGGGAGGTGGACGACGGCGAGGCCTAGGAAGGGAATGACACGGAGGCAGGGAAGACTCGGCAGTTGTTTCCCACGAGGAGGGGAGTACGACTGTACGAGGGTTTACTGGTTCGTCTGCCATCACCGGAGAATAACAACAGGTGTGGGTGAGTAGAGGGATGGCTAGGCCAGCGATGGGAGTACGGTGGGGCGTTGAGGCCTGCGCGGCAGCAGAGCCAGCCACGGGGAGGAGGGAGCAGGCAGTCCCGCCGCCGCCTATTTGAGCGGCTGGAGCAGGAAGAGCAGAGATTGAAGAAGCACGACGGCCGTTGGATGGCCATCCAACAGTCACTGCTTGTGCGTCAACCTTTTTTTAGGAAAGCCTCAAATCTGTGGAAAATAGCATACAGCCCATCTGCCATTATTTCTAATAATTTACAGCCCATTTGCTAATTATTAAGGTTTTTTGGAGCCCATATTCTTTTTGTTAGCATTACAGCCCATATTGTGGCACGGTTAAAAAATTATACGAAATTTTGCATATTTCGGTGCAGTCCGAACTGTTTTTAATCCTGAAATTTCGACTCACATTCAAACTGATTTTAAAAATAAATGTATATCAATATAAAATCCAACAAATTCTCCACGCATAAAAATTAATGTAATTTCAAATCTCGAAATGAAAAAAAGATATTTGAAACTAATTGTCGGTTTGATGTGTTTTAAAAATGTATAGCCCATTTCTCATTACTGATGGGCCATTTTATCGGCCAGCCGAATGAAAACTCTCCTCGTCTTGAAAGATTTGCAGCCCAACAGGCTTGACAAAGTGACTTACTTGGCAAATCACAAAAAAACTGGGCTATGGCCGTGCACCCAGCTGTCAGCCTCTCCACGTACAGTACTCTTCTGATGGAATGTCGTTGACCACGCTGCGCCGAGAGCACCAAGGCGGTGGACGACGGCGAGGCCTAGGAAGGGGGCGACGCGGAGCCGGAGAAGACGCGACAGTGGATGCCCACGCGGAGAGGAGTACGAGGGTTCACTGGTTCGGCTGCGGTGTGAGGCTGCGTTGCCGCAGGGCCTGGCTAGCGGTGGGAGTAGTAGGGGGCGATGAGGCCTCATCGGCAGCACAGCCGGCCACTGGAGGCAGGAGCAGGCGGTCTCCCCGGCGCTGGTTTGGGCGTGTAGCGCCCCGAGACCGATGTGCCAGGTGTCCTCCAGTTATTCGCTGTTGTCGCCTTGTCATTGCTTGCATGTCATGCATCTCATATCATGTCATCATGTGCATTGCATTTGCATACATGTTCGTCTCATGCATCCGAGCATTTTCCCCGTTTTCTGTTTTGCATTCCGGCGCTCGTATGTCACCCGGTGTCCCTTTCTACCTCTTTTCGTGTGCGGGTGTTAAACGTTTTCGGATTGGACCGAGACTTGTCATGTTGCCTTGGTTTACTACTGGTAGACCGCCTGTCAAGTTTCGCGTCATTTGGGCTTCGTTTGATACTCCAACGGTTAACCGAGGGACCGAGAAGGCCTCGTGTGTGTTGCAGCCCAACACCCCTCCAAAGTGGCCCAAAACCCACCTAAACCCTTTCTATCATCTAGAGCGTTCGATCACGATCGCGTGGCCAAAACCCGCACCTCATTTGGACTCTCCTAGCTCCCTCTACCTATAAATATGTGCTCCCCTCCCGAAATTCATGGATGAAACCCTAGCCTTCCTCTACCTCGCGCCCGGACAAAAACCCCCGCACCTCCGGACATGTCCGCGCCGACGACCCGGACCAATCAGGTCTCGCCATGTCAGCACCACCGCCTTCTCTCTCCTCTGCACCTGCCGCGGCCCGCCGGGGCCCGAGGCCGGACGCCCCGGGTCAGATCTGGGCCGCCGCCCAGCGCCCGTTCGCCGCCGCGTACCCCAGGAGCCCTGCCGTCCCGCTCGACGGCCGCCGTCCTCGCTCCGCCGCCTCGGCGCCGGCGCCACCTCGCCGGTGCACCGCCGCAGCTCGCCACCCGGTTGCCTCCGCTGCGCCAAGCTTCTTCGGCCGCCGCTCCGCCTCGTCGCCGCACCCGGCACCGGCCACCTCCACCGACGTCCGGCGCCTCCTCATCGCCGGCGCGGCCCGGATCCACCTCTTCTCCGGCGAGAGCGAGCTTCGGCAGCCCCTGTTCCGGCGAACTCCGTCCGCGCCTCGGATTCCGTGCCAACCCTAGATCTGGGCGAGGTCTATTTCTTCTAAGTCCCCGAAATTTCCTAATTCAAATGCCCATGTTCATCATGTCACAACTTTGCGTCCGTAGCTCCGATTCACGCGTGTAGCATATCAAAATGTTCGTCTCAGAGAGTACATCATTTCATCTCATTGCATCATTTTCATTTGAGTTCATCTTGATGCCCGAAATGCTGTTGGAAGAGAGCTATTTGAGTTTATTGTCGGATCTGCTGCACCAAATAGCTATTTGTCATTTTTGCCATGATTAATGTGTGCATGATATGCTCATGAGCTCTACATGTGTTTTGTTATATGCTTTTCCATCTTTACAGAGGTGCCATCCATGTATTTTTGTGATTTGTGTGGTGACTAGCACAAGCTTTCGAAGTGGTGCATTCGTTAATGCTGATTTCAGGGACTTAGCAATTCCACTAAGTCCCTGGACTGTTTTATCATTATGCCATATGTTCATGTTGTTTCCTAGTGATCCGTACCTCTTTTGAGGATGATCAGTAAGGATGATTTGTTAATCTTGTAGTGCTCCATCCATCCATGTCTTTGTTTGCAATTCTGGAGCACCCTAGCTTGAGTCAATCAAGTTCTACTTTTGCTATTTCATGAATCTGGGCAGATTGTCTACTTGTTAGCGATTTTGCCGAGGATGTTGTAGTTGATCCGTGCATGCTATGTTATTGTTCTTGCCATGTATAGCTTGTATAATGTGTATTCTTGATGGGTGTATGCTTAGTTTGTCATGCCTTGCTCTGTAGTGATTGCATCGAGCTCGTAAACATGCCTACTTGATATCATATTTGCATGCTCCAGTTTTTCACTACGTCTGTAATCTTATTATGTTTTTTCCATGTTCACATGCTTGCAATTGTATTTTCTGATCCGTTTTGGCTCAAGGTCTCCAAGGGACTTTTGTTAAGCTCTTTGAGTAGCTCCATGCCATGCCTTACTTTGCCATGTTAAGTTCCTATAGAATATAGTTTTATTGCTTCAAAGTGTGCTACCTGATCTGAAATTCCAGACTAGTGTTAATTTCACTAAGTCTGAAACCTGTTTACCGTTTGCATTTTTGCCATGCTTGTTTGAACCTGTTAATGAATGAATTGGCCATAGCTCAGTGTTCATCTTTTGTTAAGCTTCATGAATGGATCCCTGCCATGTATTTTGTTGCCATGTTTGGGTGCTATAGCATGTTTAGCTTGTTGCATTTAGATGGCTACTTGCTGTATATCGCAGACCGGTGCCATATTTGAAATGCTTGCCATTTCCAAACCTTGTCTCCGTTTCCGGTGTTCTTTATATCGATTTCAAACGAAATCATCTCACCTTTCCAGTGGCACACTTGGATTTCCAAGTTGAGGCCAGGTTCCATCATTCCTTTGCAAATCATGCATATGCATCACATCCCGCATCCCGCATATCATACCATGTTCATGTGTTGGTTGTTTACTATGTTGTGTGCTTCTTTCCGGTGTTTGCTTCTTCGGGTTGGTTCTGATAACATCGCGTTTGTGAGGACCCGTTCATCTACGCCCGTTTGTCTTCTTCATGGACTCGTTCTTCTTCCTTGCGGGATCTCAGGCAAGATGACCATACCCTCGAAATCACTTCTATCTTTGCTTGCTAGATGCTCGCTCTTTTGCTATGCCTATGCTGCGATACCTACCACTTGCTTATCATGCCTCCCATATTGTTGAACCAAGCCTCTAACTCACCTTGTCCTAGCAAACCGTTGTTTGGCTATGTTACCGCTTTGCTCAGCCCCTCTTATAGCGTTGTTAGTTGTAGGTGAAGATTGAAGTTTGTTCCTTGTTGGAACATGGAGATGTTGTTCCTTGTTGGAACATGTTTACTTGTTGGGATATCACAATATATCTTTTTAATTAATGCATCTATATACTTGGTAAAGGGTGGAAGGCTCGGCCTTATGCCTGGTGTTTTGTTCCACTCTTGCCGCCCTAGTTTCCGTCATATCGGTGTTATGTTCCCGGATTTTGCATTCCTTACGCGGTTGGGTTATTATGGGAACCCCTTGACAGTTCGCCTTGAATAAAACTCCTCCAGCAATGCCCAACATTGGATTTACCATTTGCCACCAGCCCTTTTCTTTTCTCTTGGGAGTCGCGCTCCTGAGGGTCATCATTATTTTACCCCCCCGGGCCAGTGCTCCTCTGAGTGTTGGTCCAAACTAGAGCCCCTTGCAGTGCCACCTCGGGGAAACTCGAGGGCTGGTTTTAGTTGTACGAACTGCTCATCCGGTGTGCCCTGAGAACGAGATATGTGCAGCTCCTATCGGGATTTGTGGGCACATTCGGGTGGTGTTGCTGGATTTGTTTTACCATTGTCGAAATGTCTTGTAACCGGGATTCCGAGTCTGATCGGGTCTTCCAGCTAGAAGGAATATCCTTCGTTGACCGTGAGAGCTTGTGATGGGCTAAGTTGGGACACCCCTGCAGGGATTTGAACTTTCGAAAGCCGTGCCCGTGGTTATGGGCAGATGGGAATTTGTTAACGTCCGGTTGTAGAAAACCTGAAGTTGACCTTAATTAAAATACATCAACCGCGTGTGTAACCGTGATGGTTTCTTTCTGGCGGAGTCCGGGAAGTGAACACGGTGTTGGAGTTATGATTGACGTAGGTTGCTCTAGGATCACTTATTGATCATAGTTGTTCGACCGTGCTTTTGCCTTCTCTTCTCGCTCTCTTTGCGAATAGGTTAGCCACCATATATGCTAGTCGCTTGTTGCAGCTCCACCTCATACCTTTACCTTACCCATAAGCTTAAATAGTCTTGATCGCGAGGGTGCGAGATTGTTGAGTCCCCGTGACTCACAGATACTTCCAAAACTAGTTTGCAGGTGCCGTTGTACCGTGCAGGTGACGCAAGCAAGCTCAAGGAGGAGCTCGATGAAGATCTTGTCCTTTGTGTTGTTTCATTCTAGTTGATCAGTAGTGGAGCCCAGTCGGGACGATCGGGGATCTGTGTAGCATTTGGGGTAGTCTTCTTTTGTTTTGGCTCCGTAGTCGGGCCTTGATTGTATTTGGATGATGTAATGCTTTATTCACGTAATTGTGTGAAGTGGCGATTGTAAGCCAACTATGTATCTCTTTTCCTTATGTATTACATGGGCTGTGTGAAGATTACCTCACTTGCGACATTGCTTTCAATGCGGTTATGCCTCTAAGTCGTGCTTCGACACGTGGGAGATATAGCCGCATCAAGGGCGTTACAAGTTGGTATCAGAGCCTTCCCCGACCTTAGGATCCCCCACTGCTTGATCGAATTAGCGGACGAGTTGAGTCTAGAAAAATGTTTTGAGTCATTTAGGAATTATATATCGGAGATTTTAGGAATTCTTTTTACTCCCCAGTCCCTTCGTCGCTCTGGTGAGGCATCCTGACGTAGAGTTTTGACTCTTCTCTTCTCAAATTTCACTAATTTTTTTTAGGATCACGCGGGTATCTTGGAATCGTTCCGATGGATTTGTGACGAGAATATTGTTCTTGGTGCCTCCTGTCATTTAGGGGTTGTAGCAGTGTCCCGGGGAGTTGAGCTCCGACGTGTTGTCGTCACAATTTTATCGTTGCAGTTTTGGAATACCTGAGTTTAGTTCGCCGACATCGAAAATCTCTTTTATGTAGTTGTTGGTGAGATAACCTCGACGCCACCCAGTACTGGGCGGGAGTTCGGGAGTATTGCCATAACTTGTATAACAGATGCTTTTCAAAGGTTGAGGTAGACGATTTCCGAAGGTTTCTTGGTTATGTGTTGAAGGATGGATACAGCTGGATGTAGGATTTGCTAGTTTTGGGCGAGATATTATGCTTCCCCTGTATTCCCAACACCTGATTGCATAACCGGAAAGTTTCGGGAGTTTGTAAGTGGGAATTCAAGTAGCTCTTAGGAAATCTTTCCGACAGATGTATGATATGAAATTGGGGTTCGACGTCTAGTGGTCCGCCTATCCACGGTTGGTTTTATAGTGGTCTCGTTACGTCTTAAAGAGTCCTTGGCTATGCTGACTCGGGGACGCTTCGTATGTCATGTGCACTGCCTTGTACATGATGGTGCTGTACGATCGAGCCCGTGTAGGCCCCACCACGAAAACTTCGGACGAAATCTCTATCATATGTTTGCTCCGGCTATTTTGCAAGCCAATCCTTTGTTTTGTTTTCAGTTGTGGTATTCGAGTTGCTTCGAAGTAAAATGTTGATTCCATACCTTTTCCTAATGGTGTTTTCATACTCCTATGCAAATACTAATCCTCCTTGATAATCGAGATTGTTATGCCAATCTTGTTCAACCGGTGTGCTTCTCTTCTAGTGGATCCAATCATTTCAACATCCGCAAGATCAATTCTAAGTTTTCTCAACGGTGTTCGTTTCTTCCATTCAAAATTGTCTTTTTTTCCCACCCTCCCTCCCTTTGTTTTTCTTCAAGGAATCCGATGTCTTAATCAAGTATCCATTTATTCTTGTGAAGTCTCTCTTTTCCTTTTCCATCAAACCGGTGGTTCTCATGAAGATTCTAATGGAACCTCAAGTTCGTCATTCCTCGTTCTTTTTCTCCTCCGGTGGTTTCAAATCAACCTTTTGGTGTTGATCATATCCCTTTTCCCTCGTTTCTAATGTTTTTCATGCCGGTGCACCTTATATTCAGTCATTTCTCGCTATTCAATTGTTCCGGAGTGCTCAAGATATCTCAAAGATTCGTGTTTTCCACTCTGCATTCATTCAAGATCTTTCGAGGTTGTTATCTCATTCAAGTAATTTAATTCAACCGGTGCAACCTCTCTTTTTAATCATTTCAATGGTGTTTCTTTTGAGTGGGCCCTAACCCATAGGTTTTTTTCCCAGGATCTTACCTGACTCTTCTAATTTTTCCCGGAGCTAGCCTAAAATCTTTCGAAGTGTGACGTAAGAATGAATTTTCATCAGTCAGAGGATTTCTCCAAGATCTTTCAAATTCTTTTCATCATTGGCTCAACCTTTTCTATTTTTCATTCCGGAATGCTTCAATGATTCATGGTGGTGTTTCTCATCGTCATTCTCAGAATTTGAAGACCGAAGAAGAGTTTTATCTCCATATCTTATCCGTTCTCTTAGAGATTCGTGATTCTAGCTTGTTTCCATCCTCTGATTATTATTTTCAATTGTGGGAATTGTTTTCACCTATCCGGAGCAATTTAGGAGTCTTCTCAGTTTGATTATCCGGAGCCCACCATCTAAGATTTATTCATTCCAGCTTTCAGCTCTCATACTCTAAATCTAACCGGTGCATCATTCAAGTATATTCTCTAATCAGTCATGATCTCTTTGTTCTCTTGTATCTAAACTCTCTCATGTATTTTCGTTCATTTTAATCCTTACGGTGGTTCGTTCAAGATTTCTCTTCCTTGTTTATCATATCAATTCATTCGTTGTTCCAAATTCCACCGGCAGTTCCATCAAGTCCTTATCAAGTTATCAATATCTCTCTTAATATTTTTCTATGAGAATAAGTAGTATGCCAAATCCGCTGCTTGTCATCAATTTAAATTGGTGAAGGATATGCATAACGTAATTCTTATTATTGTTCCATCCAAGTGATTAATTCCCTATTCCGGAGGCTCATCAAATTCTTGTTTTCATTTGTTTCATCTTTCTTTTCCGGAGTTCCAAGTTTTTCCGCATTATATCGTCGCGAAGCTCCATCTAAATCATTGCAAGGATTCCCTTGTGTTTTCAATTTCTCTTTCTTTTCATTCCTTTGTTATCGGAGTTCTTCATGGAGGCTCGACATGGTGGTCCATCAAGGATTTAATTCCTTCTCCAACTCTTTCATCGAGATTCTTTTCTAAGAAGCTCAAGCTTTCTTCATATTGTAATCCGGAGTGCAATTCTTTGTTCCGTATCATTGGAGATGGTATTGTGTCATTCTTGATAATCTGAGTTCATGTTTCATGATTCAAATGTTGTTAAGAATGAGATATGTTAAATCCATCAACCTCTTCGTTGGAATTATCTTGGGTTATATTTCACCTAAAGCCTTCCCTAAGGTTTGTTGCTATCTATGGTGCTTATAAAGGACCCAAGTTCTTCATTTATCCCCCCGGTGAAATAAGTTTTCTCGTCTCGGTCATATCAATCCAATTCTTCTTCCTGTGAGTGGCAGGTTGTCACCTCATAATTTTGAGATGTATTCCATAAGACCATATCAAGCTTATTCTTTTCGTTGTTGCTTTTCCAACAACTCCGTTCTAACATTTGTGATAACCGTGCTCTCTCAAGATCTTGTTTTCCTTCTTTCCGGAGGCATTGTGATGTTGCTCTCTCCAACCCATCTTCTTGCTTTGTCAGGATCGTGTTCTTTTCGTCCTTATCCTTTTAACCGGAGTGTCGTGCCTGCTTTTCGAGTTCTTCCCATACTGTCAAGTTTTGCCTCACTTCTCAACCGGAGTGCCGCCTGAAATCGTTCTTACCCCTTGTTCCATTCATTCAATAGTTCCGGAGGCAGTGTGTTGTGATTTCATCAAGTATCTTCTCATCTTGCCAAGTTCTTATTCAATTCCTTTTCTTTTCAATCGGAGTGCTGCCCGAAGTTGTTCTCCCTTGTTCCTCTTTTCTAACGGAGTGTTTTCAACTTCGTTCATCTCCGTTGCATTCTTTTCTTGAAATGGCTTAACCTCTTCAAGATTCGTGGTTTCACTCGTTTGTCAATGAAGCAACTTAGTTTTACCTCTCCTTTTTTCTCTTCCGTTGTTCCTCCGATGCCATTCTAGATCTCGGGACAAGATCCTCTCGTAGTGGTGGAGTGTTGTAGCGCCCCGAGACCGATGTGCCAGGTGTCCTCCAGTTATTCGCTGTTGTCGCCTTGTCATTGCATGCGTGTCATGAATGTCATATCATGTCATCATGTGCATTGCATTTGCATACATGTTCGTCTCATGCATTCGAGCATTTTCCCCGTTGTCCGTTTTGCATTCCGGCGCTCCTATGTCACCCGGTGTCCCTTTCTACCTCTTTTCGTGTGCGGGTGTTAAACGTTTTCGGATTGGACCGAGACTTGTCATGTGGCCTTGGTTTACTACCGGTAGACTGCCTGTCAAGTTTCGCGCCATTTGGGCTTCGTGTGATACTCCAACGGTTAACCGAGGGACTGAGAAGGCCTCGTGTGTGTTGCAGCCCAACACCCCTCCAAAGTGGCCCAAAACCCACCTAAACCCTTTCTATCATCTAGAGCGTTCGATCACGATCGCGTGGCCGAAAACCGCACGTCATTTGGACTCTCCTAGCTCCCTCTACCTACAAAAATGTGCTCCCCCCCCGAAATTCGTGGATGAAACCCTAGCCTTCCTCTACCTCGTGCCCGGACAAAAACCCCCGCGCCGCCGGACATGTCCGCGCCATTGAGCCGGACCAATCGGGTCTCACCACGTCAGCGCCGCCGCCTTCTCTCTCCTCTGTGCCCGCCGCGGCCCGCCGGGGCCCGAGGCCAGCCCGCCCCGGGTCAGATCTGGGCCGCCGCCCCACGCCCGTTCGCCGCCGCGTGCCCGAGGAGCCCTGCCGCCCCGCTCGCCGGCCGTCGTCCTCGCTCCGCCGCCTCAGCGCCAGCGCCACCTCGCTGGTGCACCGCCGTAGCTCGCCAGCCGGTCGCCTCCGCCGCGCCAAGCTTCTCTGGCCGCCGCTCCGCCTCGTCGCCGCACCCGGCGCCGGCCACCTCCGCCGACGTCCGGCGCCTCCTCGTCGCCAGCGCGGCCCGGATCCACCTCTTCTCCGGCGAGAGCGAGCTCCGGCAGCCCCTGTTCCGGTGAACTCCGTTCGCGCCTCGGATTCCGTGCCAACCCTAGATCTGGGCGAGGTCTATTTCGTCCAAGTCCCTGAAATTTCCTAATTCAAATGCCCATGTTCATCGTGTCCCAACTTTGCATCCATAGCTCCGATTCACGTGTGTAGCATATCAAAATGTTCGTCTCAGAGAGTACATCATTTCATCTCATTGCATCATTTTGATTTGAGTTCATCTTGATGCCCGAAATGCTGTTGGAAGAGAGCTATTTGAGTTTATTGTCAAATCTGCTGCACCAAATAGCTATTTGTCATTTTTGCCATGATTAATGTGTGCATGATATGCTCATGAGCTCTACATATGTTTTGTTATATGCTTTGCCATCTTTACAGAGGTGCCATCCATGTATTTTTGTGATTTATGTGGTGATTAGCACAAGCTTGCAAAGTGGTGCATTCGTTAATGCTGATTTCAGGGACTTAGCAATTCCACTAAGTCCTTGGACTATTTTATCATTATGCCATATGTTCATGTTGTTTCCTAGTGATCCGTGCCTCTTTTGAGAATGATCAGTAAGGATAATTTGTTAATCTTGTAGTGCTCCATCCATCCATGTCTTTGTTTGCAATTCTGGAGCACCCTAGCTTGAGTCAATCAAGTTCTACTTTTGCTATTTCGTGAATCTGGGCAGATTGTCTACTTGTTAGCGATTTTGCCGAGGATGTTGTAGTTGATCCGTGCATGCTATGTTATTGTTCTTGCCATGTATAGCTTGTATAATGTGTATTCTTGATGGGTGTATCCTTAGTTTGTCATGCCTTGCTCTGTAGTGAGTGCATCGAGCTCGTAAACATGCCTACTTGATATCTGATTTGCATGCTCCAGTTTTTCAATACGTCTGTAATCTGATTATGTTTTTGCCATGTTCACATGCTTGCAATTGTATTTTCTGATCCCTTTTGGCTCAAGGTCACTAAGGGACTTTTGTTAAGCTCTTTGAGTAGCTCCATGCCATGCCTTACTTTGCCATGTTAATTTCCTGTAGCATATAGTTTTATTGCTTCAAAGTGTGCTACCTGATCTGAAATTCCAGACTAGTGTTAATTTCACTAAGTCTGAAACCTGTTTACCGTTTGCATTTTTGCCATGCTTGTTTGAACCTGTTAATGAATGAATTGGCCGTAGCTCAGTGTTCATCTTTTGTTAAGCTTCATGAATGGATCCCTGCCATGTATTTTGTTGCCATGTTTGGGTGCTGTAGCATGTTTAGCTTGTTGCATTTAGATGGCTACTTGCCGTATATCGCAGACCGGTGCCATATTTGAAATGCTTGCCATTTCCAAACCGTGTCTCCGTTTCCGGTGTTCTTTATATCGATTTCAAACGAAATCATCTCACCTTTCCAGTGGCACACTTGTATTTCCAAGTTGAAGCCAGGTTCCATCATTCCTTTGCAAATCATGCATATGCATCGCATACCGCATCCCGCATATCATACCATGTTCATGTGTTGGTTGTTTACTATGTTGTGTGCTTCTTTCTGGTGTTTGCTTCTTCGGGTTGGTTCCGACAACGTCGCGTTTGTGAGGACCCGTTCATCTACGCCCGTTTGTCTTCTTCATGGACTCGTTCTTCTTCCTTGCGGGATCTCAGGCAAGACGACCATACCCTCGAAATCACTTCAATCTTTGCTTGCTAGATGCTCGCTCTTTTGCTATGCCTATGCTGCGATACCTACCACTTGCTTATCATGCCTCCCATTTTGTTGAACCAAGCCTCTAACCCACCTTGTCCTAGCAAACCGTTGTTTGGCTATGTTACCACTTTGCTCAGCCCCTCTTATAGCGTTGTTAGTTGCAGGTGAAGATTGAAGTTTGTTCCTTGTTGGAACATGGAGATGTTGTTCCTTGTTGGAACATGTTTACTTGTTGGGATATCACAATATATCTTTTTAATTAATGCATCTATATACTTGGTAAAGGGTGGAAGGCTCGGCCTTATGCCTGTTGTTTTGTTCCACTCTTGCCGCCCTAGTTTCCGTCATATCGGTGTTATGTTCCCGGATTTTGCGTTCCTTACGCGATTGGGCTATTATGGGAACCCCTTGACAGTTCGCCTTGAATAAAACTCATCCAGCAATGCCCAACATTGGCTTTACCATTTTCCACCAGCCCTTTTCTTTTCTCTTGGGAGTCGCGCTCCTGAGGGTCATCATTATTTTACCCCCCGGGCCAGTGCTCCTCTGAGTGTTGGTCCAAACTAGAGCCCCTTGTAGCGCCACCTCGGGGAAACTCGAGGGCTGGTTTTAGTTGTATGGACTGCTCATCCGGTGTGCAGCTCCTATCGGGATTTGTCGGCACATTTGGGCGGTGTTGCTGGATTTGTTTTACCATTGTCGAAATGTCTTGTAACCGGGATTCCGAGTCTGATCGGGTCTTCCCGCTAGAAGGAATATCCTTCGTTGACCGTGAGAGCTTGTGATGGGCTAAGTTGGGACACCCCTCCAGGGATTTGAACTTTCGAAAGCTGTGCCCGCGGTTATGGGCAGATGGGAATTTGTTAACGTCCGGTTGTAGAACACCTGAAGTTGACCTTAATTATAATAAATCAACCGCGTGTGTAACCGTGATGGTATCTTTCCGGCGGAGTCCGGGAAGTGAACATGGTGTTGGAGTTATGCTTGACGTAGGTTGCTCTAGGATCACTTCTTGATCATAGTTGTTCGACCGTGCTTTTGCCTTCTCTTCTTGCTCTCTTTTGCGAATAAGTTAGCCACCATATATGCTAGTCGCTTGTTGCAGCTCCACCTCATACCTTTACCTTACCCATAAGCTTAAATAGTCTTGATCGCGAGGGTGCGAGATTGCTGAGTCCCCGTGACTCACAGATACTTCCAAAACCAGTTTGCAGGTGCCGTTGAACCGTGCAGGTGACGCAACCAAGCTCAAGGAGGAGCTCGATGAAGATCTTGTCCTTTGTGTTGTTTCGTTCTAATTGATCAGTAGTGGAGCCCAGTTGGGACGATCGGGGATCTGTGTAGAATTTGGGGTAGTCTTCTTTTGTTTTGGCTCCGTAGTCGGGCCTTGATTGTATTTGGATGATGTAATGCTTTATTCATGTAATTGTGTGAAGTGGCGATTGTAAGCCAACTATGTATCTCTTTCCTTATGTATTACATGGGTTGTGTGAAGATTACCTCACTTGCGACATTGCTTTCAATGCGGTTATGCCTCTAAATCGTGCTTCGACACGTGGGAGATATAGCCGCATCGAGGGCGTTACAGGGCGGTTGGTGCAAGAAGAGCAGCGATTGAAGAAGCAGCAGGACCGTTCGATTCAAATCCAACGGTTACTACTGCTAGAATCGTTTGTTGACTAAGTTGACAAGCCCTGCGTACGCCTTAGTAGGCCCACAGGTCAGCCTCCCAACCGGTGCGCCCCAGATGTCTGTGGGAGGAATCATTTTTTTCGCGTAATAAGGAGGCAGTTGATTACGTGCGGCCAGGCCAGCGGAGGGAGTAGGGTGGGCCGGGGAAGCCTGCGCGGCATCACAGGGGGCCGCAAGAGGAGGGAGCAGGCAGTCCCGCCAGCGCTAGTTTAGGCCGCTGGAGTAGGTAGATCAGAGATTGAAGAAGCACGTCGGCCGTTGGATGGACATCCAGCACTAACTGCTGCTAGAATCGTGTGTTCACTGACAAAGCCTTGCGTAAACAAGTCAGCCTCGAAATCTGTGGTGTGTACATCCCATTTGCTATTATTTTTATAATTTTTACTCATTTTCTAATTCATATGGAATTTATTGCAGCCCGTTTTCCATTTTTAGAATTGCTGGCCATTTTCTGGTCAGTACCAGGGTCAAAAAATTAACTAAATATGTGGGAAATTTTGAAAATTCGCAATTTTTTGCTGGGGAACAAAATATTCTTAATCCAAAAATTAATAGCCATACTAAAACAAATTAAAAAATAAATTAGTACTATGTCATCTTAAATCCAATGAAATACGTATAAGATATGAGTGAAGAACAAAAATAAAAAAGAAACTTATATCCCATTTGCTATAATTTTTTTTGGAATTTTCAACCCCTTTTGATATTACTTTTAACAGACATTGACCATACTCTTAAGCCAGGCTGGAATGCATCCCTCCTCGTCTTGAAAGATTTGCAGCCCAGTAATTCGGAGAAAACAAATAGGCCTAGCTTGGGTATTCTTCAAAATGAAATACCGGGCTACCTATTTTCCCAAAGAACTGGTGCATGAGCATTTAGCTTTATTTATTTATTTATTTATTTACTTATTTATGTTTAGGGGACCATGAGCATGTACCTGGGCCGGATTCATGTGAGAGCCTCCCTTCCAGTTAATTATGGGCTTCTCTATTGGGCCTTCATCAGTGGGCTGCATGTTATCAACAAGTGGAAAATGTGTTCCGAGTTTCAAAAAAAATGTGTTCCGTACGATAAATAGTATGCGCTACGTACGGTATGGGGCACTAAAGGATCGAACCGTGCAACAACTTCCAAAACATTGTGTTTGTCGTTCTAACAACACATTTATTCAACCAACAGACGAAATATACTACTGATTGTACATTGAAAACAACAGCAGCAGCAACCAGGGCTGGGGGTGCAACAGAAGCAGTAAGCAGGCCAGAAGAGTGAAGACGCAGCTCTCTCTTCCAAACCAAACATCAGCCATCATTACAAAAGGGCTACCAAAAAAGAACAAGTGTATGCATCAAACTAAATAAAGATCCTACTACACCAACTGTACGCATCTAACTAACTGGCTCAGTTAGACGTTACTATCTATTAAGCTGCGGAGATTGGCTGACGGCTTGAACCAGATGGGTGCCTGACGGGGGAAACTCTAGCCAGCAGGTCGAAGTCTGATACTTGCGACCCTCTCTCCTACTTTGGGCTACAGAGCGTGGCGGCACATATCAGGGTATGGTGCATGCAGAGAGGCATGGTACGCTGTGTACACACAGTTTTGCCTGATGAACGAAACCGCGCTGCCATCATGATCCTTGCCATCGGTTATCTCTTGGTTAATCGGATAATTCAGTCCGACAAACAGAGAGCGTGTACCAAGGCTACTTACCAGCCTCTAGTAAAAAATTCCTGAAGGCCCAGAGAAGCTGGGATCCTGCTCAAAGACCTTGCAGTGACTGTGATTGTATTCCGCGAAACAACACGTCCGGTACGTGCGAACGATCATCAATATTTCATCATCGTCTGATCGAGCCAGGAACCACCTGCAACTGCCATGCCGCTTTTCTTTGAAAGGTTCTGGGATTAGGAAGGGTAGGGACACCAGGCGTCCTACAACATCATATCAAGTTGGAGTCAAATAAAAAGGGCTCTTGGTTTAGTCAATCTTAAGAACAGCATGTTATGAGCATGAATATTTTTTCAGCAAATGTTGACAGTAATATAAGCAAGCCATCATGATATCATAGGAAAGTAACATACTGCTGTAACAGCCGTTTGTAGCGATGAATGGAGTAGGCCAGCAATACGTCCAACCATAGAAGGAGTCGACTGCGTAAATGAAGCCCTTGTGTTCAATGGCATCAGAGAACCATGGAGGATGTATAATCCTGTGATGGACGTGCAGATTTATCCACTTACCACAGTGACCTGTCAGATAGGCGAGACCGCGGTTGAAGAACGCAATTAGCCTGAAGTCTTTATAATTCGCAGATCTTGTGGGCACTTGGCAGATTACAACCTTGAGCAAATCAAACTTGGTATCATGTTGGCTACTGTAAGATTCCGAGTATTCTGGGCCGCGGTGCCAAAGCAGTGCAGTGTTAATCGAAGGAAGGGGGATCAATCGCCGGGTGTAGACCTCCACGAGCATCCAGCTACCACGACCGTCGACGAGCACCATCCAAGACGTGTTCATGCCGACCCAGTACATACCGTTAATGTAGTTGGGGCTGACGGGGATCGGATCGCAGTCAAGGGGGTTGATGCTCGCCACCCTATGATCGTTATGCTGCGTGACACGCCGTTTTTGAAGATTAGGCGGCATCAACAAGCAAGGAGCTAGCTTAAAAAGCTCTGACCTGAGGGCTTTGAGTAAACGGTACAGCCCCGACGAGCACGCGACGAGCGGCATGGTACTGAGATTGTCCACAGGCGAAACAATGAGCTTGATTACCTTTGTGGGGAGCGAATTCCAGCCACTCTTTCGGAGGACGCTGCTCAGTTCTGCCATTGTTAGTGCTTGGGTTCCGGACGAGGGGGGAGGCGCCTTAGCGGGGATGGAAGATTGGACGAGATTATGTGCGGACAAAGATGGAGAAGCAAATATGTGTTGCGGGAAGTAGACAGGTGATGATGACTACATCACGCCGCTTGACTTACGAGACACATACCAGCAGCGTAGGGTCATGTCGATGCCAGACAACTTGCTTGAGTGATCACAGTACTGGTACTCCCTACAATGCTATGCCCTAACTTGCTTGAGTAGAGTAGTAGAGTAGGACTCTGCTCGACTACTAGCACCGGAGGAGTAGTATATTCTAATCTAAAATAGTTACAAACTTCAATGCCCAAGCATGGAACGACTACGAACCATGCTCAAAGACCGTGTCTACGTGGTGTTTGGACATGGGCGACAACCTCAACGCCAACGGTGCTGCTCCCGTTGCACCGTATGTGTTTCTGTCCTTCCTGTCCGAAATCGTGGTAGAATTCATGTTTCTACTATGTATCCTACTACTATGCTAGTCCACATGATTAGTTTCATCTCTGTTATAGCCGTCATGATTTATTTTGTGCTTATTCAGATTAAATCTCGTAGTAACTTGCTCATATATTCAACTGGCGCAACGTCCCCTACAGCCACTCCCGTTTCATGGACGGCCTGGTCGATGTTGGAATTTTGCTAGTAGGCCTTTATAAGGTGAGCTCTTCTATCACTTGTACGAGCATGAGAAGAGGAGACCTACACGCGCGCTCCTCCTCCTCGCTCGCCTCGCCACGCCACGCCTCGTCACGACGTGCCGCAGGTTGCGGGATTGAGCCGAGCCAAGGACAGAGCTATACTCCCACGACCTACCCGACCCGCAATATATAGTTTCTCACCACCGTTCCAGATCATTGCGCCGCCAAGCAAGTCTTCTCCATCCCTCCTTTCAGTGTGCACCGGGAGAAGGGACAACAGGCCTCCGGAACCCCGCCTCTCGTGATCCTGTACAAGAGAGGGGCGATCAGGTTTTTGGGGAGCGCACTCGTGCGACTGCTGGCAGCGACGACTTCGCGAACGACGACTTCTTCCCTGACCTCGGCAACCTCATCCGCGACATGGGCGACAACGTCAACGCCGGCAACCAGTGAGATATAGGGTGTAGGAAGCGGTTTGGGAATTTGCATGCCTTTCCAACCAGTGAGATACTCCGTACAAAGTACGATAGAGAAATAACCACAGAGAAGGAAGCTAAAAGTAAACAATCAAACGAGCATTTTTGCATTTGTTTTGCATTGAATCGTTTCACAAGCTTGACTAGTGCTGTTTTTCTACTTTTACAAAAACCGCATCGTAATGTTAAAACGTGCATTTGCACGTACATAAGTAATAGTAGTACTCTCTCCGTCTAGGTGTATAAGTCTTCCCTTGTGACGCCCGGGTAATTAAGCTACAGTGATCCTTTGCTAATGATGCCATGTCACCACTATTACTGTTACTAATCTCACGTTGATCCATATCCGGTTCCAATTCAAAGTCAAATAATAAGTGAAATTCTAAACTTCTCAAACATGAAAACTAAAATGATCATCATGTGGCAAATAATCCCTAACTTATTTTGGGTGTTGGAACCAACCTTTTTCAAAATGTTTAAGTGCCTAAACAATATAAAAACAGAGGCTAAAACATCTATTAAATATTTTTAAATAATAAACAAATGTAAAACTAATTTATTTAGTGCCAAATTAATTATGAAAGTAGCCTAACTAATAATGCTAATTTAGGGACTGAGTTGATATATTATAAAACTACATATAAAGTAAAAGTAAAAGAAAAAGAAAATACAAAACAGAAAACAGAAACCAAAATAAAAATAAAGGTCACCCCCTCTCACTCATGGGCCTCAGCCCACTAGGCCACCACCAAGGCCGGCCCACAGCCCAGCTCCCTCCCCCTTAACCCCCACTACCCCGAACCCTAACCCCAGTGCGCCCCACTCCCCTCCCCACGTCGCTCGATCCCCACCCTCTCCTTCCAGCGCCGCCAGGGGAGAGCCCCACGCACCAACCCCCTACTCTCCCCCACGTCTCTCGCTCCCTCTGCCTTCCCCCGATCCAGATCGGGGCAGCGACCTCCACCGGCCCGCGACCCTGGCACGCCCCGCCCCTGGCGCGCCCCGCCCCCGCCGCCGCTCGGATCGCCCGTCGCCTCCTCGCCTCTCCTTCTCCGTCGCGCGTCACCGGCCTGAGGCCTCTACCTCACCGTCGCCGACCAACATCGCCGTCGCCTACCGCGTCCTCGTCCCCGTCCTCAGCCCCGACGACCGCGCACAGCACCGCCCTCGCCGGATTCGTCAAGCCCTTCCTCGCCGGACTGCCTCCGCGACGAACTCCCACACGCCTCGACGCCCCCACTCCCCTTCAACGCCGGTGAGGACCCCGGTCCTCCTCTCTGCCCTCTGCACGCGCCGTCCATGAGCCCTGCTGGCTCGCGCCCACGGCGGCCTCGCCTCCGTCCCGTGCCCATGATTCGCCATGCCTCCCCTCGCCCCGCAGCTTCGTGCTACCGGAGATGCCGCTCGCGCTCCCCGCCATGGCCATCGCCCACACCGACGCCCTGGCCGCGCGCCCGCATCGATCGAGCCCCGCCTGACCCCCGCGGCCAAGCCACCGGCTGGCCTTCCCTACACTGCCGCACACCCCGCGCCTCCCCGTTCGCGCCCTGCTCATCCCGCTCCGGCAGCGCCCACATCTGGCTGGCCCCGCCGCCGCCCTCGCCTGCTCGACACCGCCGCTCGCCGATACGGGCCGGTCCTCCCCCGACCTCGTCGGCCCCGCCCCGGGCTGTCGTGCCTGTCGCCGCCCGTGCGCCCCTGGGTGTGCGCCCGCTCGGGCTGGCGCCCGGCGCCCATCTCCACCCCAGCACCCGTTAGCCCGAACCGTTGTGGCCCCTTTGGCCCTATGACACATGGGCCCACGCCCCAGAACTTTATTAAAAAAAGGAATTAAAATAAATAAATAATTAATTAATTAATAATTACATTAATTAATTAATCATTAAGTGAATTAATTAAGTTAATTAATCATGTTTAATTAATCTAATTAACTAGTTATTTTAATTAAATAGTAATTAGTTTAACTAAGACCTAATTAACCTAAACAGAGTGTGACAGGTGGGTCCCACTGGACCCACATGTCAGTTTGACCCAGTCAACTCTGTGTCTGCTGACATCAGCAGGACATCATGCTGATTCAAATTAATTTAAATAATTAATTAAATACCAGAAAGTAATAATATTTTTAGAAAACCATATCTTTTAATCCGTAACTCGGATTAAAATACTTTGTACATCAAAGTTGCTCAGAACGACGAGACAAACCCGGATACGCAGCCCGTTCGTCTGTCACGCATCCCTAGCATAGCAAACTCGCAACTTTCCCCCTGCGGCTCCTCTGCTCGAAAACGCGAAACACCGGGGATATTTTCCCGGATGTTTCCCCCCTTCACCGGTATCACCTCGTACCGCGTCAGGTCACCCCTAGCACAACATAATGGCGCATCTTGCCTTTTGTTACATTGATTGCTCTGTTATTTATTGTGTTCCCCCTCCGTTACTTCTTTCCGGTAGACCCCAAGATTGCCGGAGACCCCCAGTACGACTACGGTGCAGATGACCCCTCTCTCTTGCCAGAGCAACCAGGCAAGCCCCCCCTTTGATCACCAGATATCGCCTACTCTTCTCTATACTGCTTGCATTAGAGTAGTGTAGCATGTTACTGCTTCCCGTTAATCCTATACTGATGCATAGCCTGTCCTTGCTACTACTGTTGTTACCTTTACCTGCAAACCTAATGCTTAGTATAGGATGCTAGCTTATCATCAGTGGCCCTACATTCTTGTCCGTCTGCCATGCTATACTATCGGGCCGTGATCACTCGGGAGGTGATCACGGGTATATACTATATACTTTATACATGATACATGTGGTGACTAAAGACGGGTAGGCTCGTAGGAGCACCCGCGAGTGGATCTTTGAGGCGGAGCGACAGGGCAGGTTCCGACCACCTAGGAGAGAGGTGGGCCTGGCCCTGGTCGGTGTTCGCGGATACTTAACACGCTTAACGAGATCTGGGTATTTGATCTGAGTCTGGCCATTTGGTCTATACGCACTAACCATCTACGTGGGAGCAGTTATGGGTATCCCGACGTCGTGGTATCAGCCGAAGCCTTCGTGACGTCAGTGACTGAGTGGCGCGCGCCGGATTGGACTGGAAAGCCACTAGGCTAGGTCTGCTTCCGGCCGCGTACGCAACGTGCATGTGTGCAAAGGGCGATGGGCCCAGACCCCTGCGCCATAGGATTTAGACCGGCGTGCTGACCTCTTTGTTGTGCCTAGGTAGGGCTGCAACGTGTTGATCTTCCGAGGCCGGGCATGACCCAGAAAAGTGTGTCCGGCCAAATGGGATCGAGCGTGTTGGGGTATGTGGTGCACCCCTACAGGGAAGTTTATCTATTCGAATAGCCGTGTCCCTCGGTAAAAGGACGACCCGGAGTTGTACCTTGACCTTATGACAACTAGAACCGGATACTTAATAAAACACACCCTTCCAAGTGCCAGATACAACCGGTGATCGCTCTCTCACAGGGCGACGAGGGGAGGATCATCGGTTAGGGTTATGCTATGCGATGCTACTTGGAGGACTTCAGTCTACTCTCTTCTACATGCTGCAAGACGGAGGCTGTCAGAAGCGTAGTCTTCGAAAGGACTAGCTATCCCCCTCTTATTCCGGCTTTCTGCAGTTCAGTCCACTTATAATAGCCTTATCCCAGTTGATACCAATGCATACATATGTAGTGTAGCTCCTTGCTTGCGAGTACTTTGGATGAGTACTCACGGTTGCTTTCTCCTTCTTTTCCCTCTATCCCTTCTATCTGGTTGTCGCAACCAGATGTTGGAGCCCAGCAGCTAGACGCCACCGTCGACAACGACTCCTACTACACCGGAGGTGCCTACTACTACGTGCTTCCCGCTGACGACGACCAGGAGTATTTAGGAGGATCCCAGGCAGGAGGCCTGCGCCTCTTTCGATCTGTATCCCAGTTTGTGCTAGCCTTCTTAAGGCAGACTTGTTTAACTTATGTCTGTACTCAGATATTGTTGCTTCCGTTGACTCGTCTATGATCGAGCTCTTGTATTCGAGCCTTCGAGGCCCCTGGCTTGTAATATGATGCTTGTATGGCTTATTTTATTTGTAGAGTTGTGTTGTGATATCCACCCGTGAGTCCCTGATCTTGATCGTACACGTTTGCGTGTATGATTAGTGTACGATTAAATCGGGGGCGTCACAAGTTGGTATCAGAGCCGACTGCCTGTAGGAATCCCTTTTCCAAACTCCTTGGCCGAAGTTGAGTCTAGTCGATGAAAACTGTTTTACTAACATGGCTGTGCGGCTTACGGGCCCACGTCGCCATCTGGGTGGTATTAGGATCTTTTACTCCTCGATCTTTACTCTGGGACTCTAATCTCTCCCCTCTTCGGGTTAAATGAATTTTGCTAAATCTAACATTAGGATCTCGTTATCACTCTCTCCCGGAGAGCCCTTCATTCCAGATGATGGCCTGCTTCACCAGAAGATTCCGAAGATACTCTTTGCTATTCCTCTCGAGACTTTGTGCCCATCACTTTTGCTATTCTCGACCACCGATAAATCCTTATGGATAAATACTTACACCTGTCGTTCTTACTTTTATTCCCAGTTGGTCTTGTTATTACAAGACACCCCGAAATACTCGTCGTTGTTACGATAATCCTTTGAGCTTACTGCCTTGCTGTTCTTTGTCACATGAATACCCCTATGAATAATTCTCGCGCTTATCGAGTATCTGCTCATCCCCCAGTTGTTCATGTGTTTCACAATGGTCTTCGAAATACTATTCGATCCTCCAAAAATCCTTAGTAGCTTATTGCTCTGCAATACTTGCCTGCTTGCATTATGGATGCTTTCCATATGTCTGGCGATATTCGTTAGTATCCTTAGGCATCATCTTTTGATCCTATTGATTCAACTTGAGTGCGAATGCACGCAATCATCAATTGATCCTTTTAAATTATCTTTCCGGCTCAGACGTTATTTTAAAACATGAGCTGGATCTCGACCAATCAAATTGCTGTCGATTGTACCCTTAAGGCTATTCAACTTATCCATCCCTGATCAGAGCATTGCTTCTGATCCCTTGTCTTGGAATTGATAATTCTTTGCATTTGAGTCTTGAATTAGTCAGTTGTTTCTAAAGTCTGATCTCCTTGCATTGTTTCTCTCTCTGGTTGAGTACCGATGCTCGCACCAGATCCCTTGAGAACCACCAGATCATTTGCGTGATTTTATCCGACAACGTCCTTCATATTCAATAAGTCCGTGAGCCTTTCCTCGGATACATAGTACCTTTGGTAAATTGTATCCTCTGCTTTCTCAAACATGCTCTACTATCGAGCTGGTGTTATTTATTCTTGAAATTTGTGGTATATACTCCTAAGATGCCCTGATGGGTTGAACATATGCCTTCTCTAAACTGTGTGAACTCGAAAGTTTTCATGAGTCATACTCTTCTGGTATTTTGCTAGATAAAATTTCTATACTGCAGCTTCATCAAAAGCGAGAAGTAAAATGAAAGGTTATGCATGGAAGAATTGGGAGTCGACCTTGAGCCTTTGCGTTCATGCCCATGGACCCGATGTGAAACTTATCATCGAAGCTTCTTGTAAATGTTATTAGTTCCCTTGGTATAAGTTCATCTTATATCTGGGATCCGGCCTTTTACAATCGTGGTTCCGACCATGTTCTCTTTTAAATACCATTTTCGATGCAAGTGTAAGCACTTGTCTCACGTGGATCAATACCTCGGTCCAACCTCTACTTTAATCCGTCTTCGAGTATTAACCCCTTGGTATCTCGAGATTATCTTGAAACTGCATAACTTCTTATGAGTTCTTCATCAAGTACTACATTCTCACTGAGTACAGTTTTCATGGGCTCTGAGTTATTAAACACTCAAAGACACCGATAACTGAACCAAGTCTGCACTACGGTTCAGCAACTCTTGATAATCTTCTTTAAGTCCGAGTTTGTACTTGATCATGTCATTCCTAGCCTGATCGGCTATATCATTATCGTGCTAAATTTTAACTGTGCTACTTGGTCCTTAATCCCGGAGCACAACTTTCGATGATGAGCTAAGGTTACGTCGATCTTCCTCGTCATATCAATTCACCTTGAACAACAAGCTTGATTTCAAGTTGTGCCCTACCCATGGTTCCAATAACCTTCCGCTTCATCATTCCTTTGATTTGATGTTGTCACTGATTGATTACATCTTGAAATCTCTCGACCAATGTGCCGTGAAGATCATCAACCTTATGAGGTCTTCCTGGATATCAATTGAATTCATGATGAGAAATACCATCCTTGCCCCCGATGAATTGTATTATCTTCGGCCACTTTATTGCCTTCCCTCCAACTCAAACTTATTCGTGTTTTGAGTTATACCTTGAGATCCTTGCTATACAGCATTTGTTCTTCTTTACCTTGGAATGTTACCACCTTTTATGTCAAGAATGTCGTGGTAATTTTACCACCTCTTGAGAATTCTTGATATAGTAATATCTCTCGCCATTTGCGTTCATTTCTTGGTCTCCGTGTTGTTCCTAACCAAAATACCGACAAATGGTCTGTGATGTGTAAATTCTAAACTTCTAGCAACCCTATTGCTTTGAAGTTATTGGTCTACAGTTTCATTAGAATTCTATTGCCTATTGAATCATCATTCGAACATTGTTCGTGCTACATAGTCCAGATTCCTGGGTGCACCCTTCTATCATTGTTAAGTTGTGTATGTTTCCCTCGAGCATACATCATTATATCATTTGATCCGACAAATGATATTTACTTGTTCACATAATTGTGGAAATCAATCCTTTGGTAATCTCGATGATTTTTTTGCTGAGCCTATCAGCCACCTCATCCTCTCCTTGGTTTAATGATGAACTCTTGTTTCAGAACTCGCTTCCATAGTTCATTTCCCGAGAATCTTACAATGTCATCTCGTCAAATTGTGCCGCACCTTTTCTTCTCAGGCATCCTAAGTCTGAGGTATCGTGACACCAATCAGATCTGAATCTCGGTCAGATATGATGGTTGGAACTTATTTCCAAGAGTTATAATGTTGGTCTTTATATATGACCCGGTAAGGTTATGTCAGGCCTAGCACACCTGGCCGGAGGACCTATTGTTATAGTTTCCTTTTCAGCAAGGTTATACATTCTTCCATGAAGAAATCATAAGACTTATTCTATAAGTTGTTCCTGATGGATCCTTTGTGCATCCAAATTCCGACCCTTACTTGATGACCATGTCAATGCTATCTCGAAGCATGTCTATGGTACTCCGATTTTCAATAAAATCCTTTGAAGCACCATGCTGAATGTTTCTTGTTGAAATTACCCAAACACCGTTGTATGGGTAATGTCATGAGATTTCTCTCCCCTTACTTAAAGGGTTTTCTACATGATATCCTGCCACAGATATCCTGCTCTGCTTGTCCTTGGGAAGGATATATCCCTGAAATATGTGTTTAATCACATTTTCCTTTCCATTCTTCTGTTTAATCTGATAATCACATTTTCCTTTCCATTGTCCTGTTTAACCTTCTTGAGGTTTATATGGTCTAAGCAGTAATACGTCACTGCTTTTATAAGCACCTCAGCGTACGACTCTGTCAGTAAGACCCTATTGCTTTTGTTGATAGCATTCCGGTAACCACCGATGGACGAGAACTTTGCCTATTGGTCCGCCTCGTTCAACGAGCAGGAAAATGGTTCTCTTCGTCCCTCGCCCTTGGTACCGATGTTGTTACCGACATAACTGACAGTCTACCCTCTGACATGCCTTGCTATCATGACCATGCAAGATGTCAATGCCCATCCCTACTTTTAACCCACATGTGGGCCCATAACCCACAGTTCCACAGGATCGAAACCTGACACTCCTGTACACCCTGTTGTCAAAGTTATTCCTCGTGCTTGACTTTGTATGTAATTCATGGGCCTCCTGCCCGTTGATCTATTCTGGTATAAGATGCAATACTTATTCCCGATTGCTTTGAACCCCATTCACGCTCTGTTTCAGGCAATGAACGATTGCCTATCCGCTTGAAACTTCTTATTGCACCATTAGCTCTCGATGTGTTTCATTTGTTCAACTCAAGAGATACTCTTATGTTCATACTTGGGAAACCCCCAGAAGATTTTTCCCTTATAACATCCTATCGTTGTAGGGTTGCCACTTACCTATTCGTAAGTACGATGGAGATCCCGAAGAAAGGATGACAAATTGATCATGGTGACTTGAAGCAGTGAAATGAAGACATCCATGCTATGGATCGACCTCTTCGAGAAGAGCAACCAAGACCGAGAAGATTCGTTAGAATATCGCAACAAGAACTTCCCCCCTTACTCCCCTCTTAAATCTCGGGACGAGATTTCTTGTAGTGGAGGAGAATTGTGACGCCCGGGTAATTAAGCTACAGTGATCCTTTGCTAATGATGCCATGTCACCACTATTACTGTTACTAATCTCACGTTGATCCAAATCCGGTTCCAATTCAAATTCAAATAATAAGTGAAATTCTAAACTTCTCAAACATGAAAACTAAAATGATCATCATGTGGAAAATAATCCCTAACTTATTTTGGGTGTTGGAACCAACCTTTTTCAAAATGTTTAAGTGCCTAAACAATATAAAAACAGAGGCTAAAACATCTATTAAATATTTTTAAATAATAAACAAATGTAAAACTAATTTATTTAGTGCCAAATTAATTATGAAAGTACCCTAACTAATAATGCTAATTTAGGGACTGAGTTGATATATTATAAAACTACATATAAAGTAAAAGTAAAAGAAAAAGAAAATACAAAACAGAAAACAGAAACCAAAATAAAAATAAAGGTCACCCCCTCTCACTCATGGGCCTCAGCCCACCAGGCCACCACCAAGGCCGGCCCACAGCCTAGCTCCCTCCCCCTTAACCCCCACTACCCCGAACCCTAACCCCAGTGTGCCCCACTCCCCTCCCCACGTCGCTCGATCCCCACCCTCTCCCTCCAGCGCCGCCAGGGGAGAGCCCCACGCACCAACCCCCCACTCTCCCCCACGTCTCTCGCTCCCTCTGCCTTCCCCCGATCCAGATCGGGGCAGCGACCTCCACCGGCCCGCGACCCTGGCACGCCCCGCCCCTGGCGCGCCCCGCCCCCGCCGCCGCTCGGATCGCCCGTCGCCTCCTCGCCTCTCCTTCTCCGTCGCGCGTCACCAGCTTGAGGCCTCTGCCTCGCCGTCGCCGACCAACATCGCCGTCGCCTACCGCGTCCTCGTCCCCGTCCTCAGCCCCGACGACCGCGCACGGCACCGCCCTCGCCGGATTCGTCAAGCCCTTCCTCGCCGGACTGCCTCCGCGACGAACTCCCACACGCCTCGACGCCCCCACTCCCCTTCAACGCCGGTGAGGACCACGGTCCTCCTCTCTGCCCTCTGCACGCGCCGTCCATGAGCGCTGCTGGCTCGCGCCCACGGCGGCCTCGCCTCCGTCCCGTGCCCATGATTCGCCATGCCTCCCCTCGCCCCGCAGCTTCGTGCTACCGGAGATGCCGCTCGCGCTCCCCGCCATGGCCGTCGCCCACACCAACGCCCTGGCCGCACGCCCGCATCGATCGAGCCCCGCCTGACCCCCGCGGCCAAGCCACCGGCTGGCCTTCCCTGCACTGCCGCACACCCCGCGCCTCCCCGTTCGCGCCCTGCTCATCCCGCTTCGGCAGCGCCCACATCTGCCTGGCCCCGCCGCCGCCCTCGCCTGCTCGACACCGCCGCTCGCCGATACGGGCCGGTCCTCCCCCGACCTCGTCGGCCCCGCCCCGGGTTGTCGTGCCTGTCGCCGCCCGTGCGCCCCTGGGTGTGCGCCCGCTCGGGCTGGCGCCCGGCGCCCATCTTCACCCCAGCACCCGTTAGCCCGAACCGTTGTGGCCCCTTTGGCCCTATGACACACGGGCCCACGCCCCAGAACTTTATTAAAAAAGGAATTAAAATAAATAAATAAATAATAATTACAGTAATTAATTAATCATTAAGTGAATTAATTAAGTTAATTAATCATGTTTAATTAATCTAATTAACTAGTTATTTTAATTAAATAGTAATTAGTTTAACTAAGACCTAATTAACCTAAACAGAGTGTGACAGGTGGGTCCCACTGGACCCACATGTCAGTTTGACCCAGTCAACTCTGTGACTGCTGACATCAGCAGGACATCATGCTGATTCAAATTAATTTAAATAATTAATTAAATACCAGAAAGTAATAATATTTTTAGAAAACCATATCTTTTAATCCGTAACTCGGATTAAAATACTTTGTACATGAAAGTTGCTCAGAACAACGAGACAAACCCGGATACGCAACCCGTTCGTCCGTCACGCATCCCTAGCATAGCAAACTCGCAACTTTCCCCCTGCGGCTCCTCTGCTCGAAAACGCGAAACACCGGGGATATTTTCCCGGATGTTTCCCCCCTTCACCGGTATCACCTCGTACCGCGTCAGGTCACCCCTAGCACAACGTAATGGCGCATCTTGCCTTTTGTTACATTGATTGCTCTGTTATTTATTGTGTTCCCCCTCCGTTACTTCTTTCCGGTAGACCCCGAGATTGCCAGAGACCCCCAGTACGACTACGGTGCAGATGACCCCTCTCTCTTGCCAGAGCAACCAGGCAAGCCCCCCCTTTGATCACCAGATATCGCCTACTCTTCTCTATACTGCTTGCATTAGAGTAGTGTAGCATGTTACTGCTTCCCGTTAATCCTATACTGATGCATAGCCTGTCCTTGCTACTACTGTTGTTACCTTTACCTGCAAACCTAATGCTTAGTATAGGATGCTAGCTTATCATCAGTGGCCCTACATTCTTGTCCGTCTGCCATGCTATACTATCGGGCCGTGATCACTCGGGAGGTGATCACGGGTATATACTATATACTTTATACATGATACATGTGGTGACTAAAGACGGGTAGGCTCGTAGGAGCACCCGCGAGTGGATCTTTGAGGCGGAGCGACAGGGCAGGTTCTGACCACCTAGGAGAGAGGTGGGCCTGGCCCTGGTCGGTGTTCGCGGATACTTAACACGCTTAACGAGATCTGGGTATTTGATCTGAGTCTGGCCATTTGGTCTATACGCACTAACCATCTACGTGGGAGCAGTTATGGGTATCCCGACGTCGTGGTATCAGCCGAAGCCTTCGTGACGTCAGCGACTGAGTTGCGCGCGCCGGATTGGACTGGAAAGCCACTAGGCTAGGTCTGCTTCCGGCCGCGTACGCAACGTGCAGGTGTGCAAAGGGCGATGGGCCCAGACCCCTGCGCCATAGGATTTAGACCGGCGTGCTGACCTCTCTGTTGTGCCTAGGTAGGGCTGCGACGTGTTGATCTTCCGAGGCCGGGCATGACCTAGAAAAGTGTGTCCGGCCAAATGGGATCGAGCGTGTTGGGGTATGTGGTGCACCCCTGCAGGGAAGTTTATCTATTCGAATAGCCGTGTCCCTCGGTAAAAGGACGACCCGGAGTTGTACCTTGACCTTATGACAACTAGAACCAGATACTTAATAAAACACACCCTTCCAAGTGCCAGATACAACCGGTGATCGCTCTCTCACAGGGCGACGAGGGGAGGATCATCGGTTAGGGTTATGCTATGCGATGCTACTTGGAGGACTTCAGTCTACTCTCTTCTACATGCTGCAAGACGGAGGCTGTCAGAAGCGTAGTCTTCGAAAGGACTAGCTATCCCCCTCTTATTCCGGCTTTCTGCAGTTTAGTCCACTTATAATAGCCTTATCCCAGTTGATACCAATGCATACATATGTAGTGTAGCTCCTTGCTTGCGAGTACTTTGGATGAGTACTCACGGTTGCTTTCTCCTTCTTTTCCCTCTATCCCTTCTATCTGGTTGTCGCAACCAGATGTTGGAGCCCAGCAGCTAGACGCCACCGTCGACAACGACTCCTACTACACCGGAGGTGCCTACTACTACGTGCTGCCCGCTGACGACGACCAGGAGTAGATAGGAGGATCCCAGGTAGGAGGCCTGCGCCTCTTTCGATCTGTATCCCAGTTTGTGCTAGCCTTCTTAAGGCAGACTTGTTTAACTTATGTCTGTACTCAGATATTGTTGCTTCCGCTGACTCTTCTATGATCGAGCTCTTGTATTCGAGCCTTCGAGGCCCCTGGCTTGTAATATGATGCTTGTATGACTTATTTTATTTGTAGAGTTGTGTTGTGATATCCACCCGTGAGTCCCTGATCTTGATCGTACACGTTTGCGTGTATGATTAGTGTACGATTAAATCGGGGGCGTCACATCCCTCCTTCTTGGTCACGGTGCACAACCGAAGATGACTTATTGACCTGGATGGAGGGAGTAGCACAGTCTGCAAGCATATGTCGAGAGAGACGTGTAGTGCGATAGTATATAGTAAAGTTTGTGCTATATGCACGTACTTGCAAAATGCGTATGAATACACAAGGTTTCCAAACTTCCCCTTTTACATACTTAATGAAGGATGCTCAAAATTCCTAAACGCTCGGGATTTATCATTTGCGTCCCAAAACTAATGAGATTGCCTTATGAAACACAAATTATACTCCTCCTAAAAGCCACGGCGCTCGCAGGAGCGCTTGCGGCGTGCCACGAGTGCCCTGGTGCGCGGCCGTTTCCCAGTGCACCGACACAACGCCTCTTCCCCAGCCTCGCAACTCGTGAGGTGCTGATTGGCAGCTTGCCGGCGGGCGAGCACGATCTCACCGGTGTGGTGATCCGGCACCAACAGGTACTCCTCCTCGATGGAAGCGTGCACCCGGTCCACGTACCGCCAAGCGTAGATGAGGCACTTGGGCCCGATTGCACTCAGGGCGTCGGCACGGGCGTCCTCCGCCACCCTCACGGCCCTTGCACGAGCCTTCTGCCAAAGAGCCAATTGCCTGACTCTCTCAGAGGCGACATAGGCCTCCCAGGCAGCTTGTTCCGCGGTGCGCTTCTCTTCCTCGGCCTTCTTCTCCACCTCTATTCTGGCGCCCTCTGCTAGAGGCAAAGCCTCCCACAAGGCGACATCCATTTCTTTCCATAGCTCCTGAAGGCTGGGGGGCTCGGCGGGCGGTGCGGCGTTCTCCTCGTAGCGGGGAGCCGACGCGTCCTCCGGCACGCGTGCTAGCGAGATTGGGAACGCCGACGCATCCACCTCGACGCGTTGCGGCGAGGAGTGTAATGCCGACGCATCCTCCTCGACTAGTGGCGGTGAGGAACGGAATGGCGACACATCGCGTAGCGGCGAGGAGCGGAACACCGACGCGTCCTCCTCGACTAGTGGCGGCGAGGGACGAAACGGCGACGCTTGACCGTCCGCGCGGTGCAGTGAGGGGCTCCTAGGGCTTGGGAGGGGCAATGCGATGGTGGTCGACGTGAGAGGGAGGGGGAGGAGATAGCGATGAACATGAACATGAGGGGGAGGAGATAGCGATGTCGTGGGAGGCGCAGTATTTATAGCGAGCAATGGCACACCTACGTAAGATATGGACTGAGCTGCACTGACTTAACTGCCGGTCCAGTTGCCTCACTAACATGTCGGCCAGACCCCTGTTGGGCCCATATGTCAGTGACCGAATGCACCTGCAGTTAAGTAACAGCTACGTGGGCATATTTGTTGGAGTAAATTACGGGGGAGCGAAGGGGTGGAAATATTGCTGGTCACATTGGATTGGACGAGCGTGGGGGGAGGAGAGTCATGCATGCAGATTTTTTTCACACGGGGTGGAGTGGTGGGACCGCCGGAGGGAGAAGGAGAGTTTGGCAGGCATATTGTTTCCACACATGGAGAGGGAAAAAAATTGGAGACGAACGGGCTTCCTGCAGGTATGGGGAACGGTGCATAATAAGTCATCTTGCATGCCGGGCTAGGTATAGTCTCAAGTCATTAAAAACAAACATGCCCCACACATGTTCATATTTCAAGGTGCACTAAATTATTGCATGCGATGATTAAGGCTGGCCATAATGGTGGTATCTTAGCTGGTATCATGCACACGGGAATAGCAAACATGCTGATGTGGCAAAGAATTAAAGAAGAGAGAGGGGGGGTTAGAGTAACTAGAGTTCATGCATGCATTGGTAAACACATTTTTTTGTGGAGAACGACATCACTAGTTGAGTACTTTTGCAGACTTCAAAAACTATTCCACAATGTGTCAACATTCACAATGTCAAATCAATATTTTTACACTCATTATAAAACGTAGTTCTTATACTCCCTCCTTCCATCTATATAGGGCCTAATGCGTTTTTCGAGGCTAACTTCGACTAAATGTTAGAGCAATAATATATGACATGCAACTTACACAAAGCACATCATCAAATTTGTATGTGAAAGGAGCTTTCAATGATATAATTTTCACATTATGCATGTCATGTAGTATTAATTTTATCAATAGTCAAAGGCGGTCTTGAAAAACGCATTAGGCCCTATATAGATGGAAGGAGGGAGTACTCATTATAATCAGTACTCCCTCCGTCTAGGTGAGCAAGTCATCTTAGATTGTGCACTGTGACCAAGGAGGAGGGGAAAACGAGAGATCTTAATGTTTATTTGCTAATTAATAGCATTGCATGCAATGAACTAACCACTGCATGTCATGTTTGGTAGTGTCAAGTCATTAAAAGCATGCACACCCACATCTCCTATTGGTTGATATGTCAAGAAACAAGAAACGAGGTAGAAGTTAATGCACCGCGCCTAAGTGTTTTGAGAGTATGGTAGATATTGATATTTTTAGTATAAATTTGGTCGTGGGATTTCATTGATGCCTGCCAAAGCGTTGACAGGTCTGCTATGTGTGACCTGAAGATGAAAGCGTTGAGCATCTCGAAGTTGATCAACAATCTTCAATTGTCAAAGATTAGCCATTCGGCCAATAAGGTGGCACACTTAATCGCTAAGTATAGCTTTGACAATAGATTAAATGGTATTCTTGTAAATAACGTACCACCCTGTGTGGTGAATATTGTATCGAATGAGTGTACTGGTGTGGCTGGTTAATTAATATAAGGTGGTGTTCAAAAAAAGTATAAATTTGGTCAAACACTTTGCAAATGGTTGACGGGAGTAAAAAGGACCAGAGGGAGTATCATGCATGCGGAGTACACAAAAAAATTGCTCATTTATAGCCGGTCGAAGTCTCAAAGGGCGCGACAGCGCGAGGGAGGCGAAGGTCGTGGGAGGTGCGACGTTTGACGGAATTAAGTGAAGTTACATCCATGCGCCAGCATGGCGTGTGAACAGGCAGAAGCTATACCGTCAGGCCTACAATATGGGTCTAGTAGACATGACATCTAGTGGGTCCCGCATAGTTCTCGAGAACTCTTTGGGGGCTTGCAGCCGTTTATCCACCGGGCAAGCCAGCAACCCCACGCTGTTCGCACGCCCTACTCGTCTTCGTCTTCTACCTTACAATAGTTCACTCCCAGTCGTCCCGTCCTTTCACATTAGTTCGCTCCTAGTTTTTTGCGGGGTACAACAGTTCAACTTCTCCTAACCCTCCTCCAAAATCCATAGCCTCCCAAATCTCCATGGTCGCTGCTGAGTACCAGGTTAGAGCCATCACCGGCGATCTGTTCATCGTCATCTACACACGTGGATCCAAGACGGTGAAAGCATGGCTTGCTCGCTTCCTACGCATGTTCAACAGTTCAACGGATGAGTGGGTCGCTGGGCTAGATGTTGAGTACACCACAGTCCTGGGAGGAGAGAAGGATCTAAAGGACGAAGAGAGGAAGAAGCCCGCCGTGATCCAGGTTTGTGTACATAACGTTTGCTTGGTCTACCACATATGCCATGCCGACGTTGAGTGCCAGGATTTTAAGAACTTCCTCAAGGACAAAAGAGTGAAATTCGTTACTGTAGGCTTTAAGAACGACAGTGACATCCTGCGTCGGATAGGTCTCGTTGTAGGCCAACCCTTTGATCTCCAGAAGGCAAGCCTGGTGTCCTCCTCTCAACCTTCAATGCTGACCCTGGCAGTAGCCATGATTGATCCTTCGTACGCTAAACTGAAGAAACCTCATCACGAGTTTCATCATGCATGGGAGTCAAAGACATTAGATGAAGGTCACATCCTGTATGCAGCAATGGATGCCTACCTTTGTTTAAATATCTACAAGGGTTGGATGAAGAAACAGAGCCCAGTGTCCGGTTCAAGCAAAGAAGCGTCGGCGAAGAGGAAGAGGAAGAGGGACGAGGACGAAGTCGAGGACGTGGACTCGGACTCCAAGTAGGTTGCAGTGCCGTCGCTCATGCTGGTTCTACTGCAGTGTCAAGCGGACTAGTTGCTTATTAGTTTATTTTCAAGGGTGTGTTGTGCTGAGGCCCAGCAGAACTATGTTTATGTTCTTTCTCGTTATTTGAACTCTTTAGTACGTACAGTAGTACTAGTACTATGTCTTACTACTGTTCTTCTTGCAGTTGGTACTACTGCTCGTATCTTTGTGTTCCTACTATACTTAATACGTTCATACTAGTAGTATAATTTGGGCCAGTCGATTTGTGAAAGAAGTTCGACGGAGCAAAGGAAGAAGACGACAGAAGAGGTGGAAGAAGCCCTTCTAGCCATCCATGTTGCATCAAACGGCTCACATGAGTCGACTGACCCAAATTGCTCCTTCAGATTGCAGGATCCACGTGGCATTCAAGGTCTCGAAGGTAGATTCCACGTCCGCACCCGGTTTGCGGGCTCGACGCGCGCGCGACCGGCTTCCGCCACGACAGCCACCATGCGCGCCTCCTCCGCGCGGCGGAGACGACAATGACACGCTAGTTCCTCCTCGCCGGCATGCTGGAGCACGCGCTCGTCCTCCTCTTCGTACGCCGCGTGCATAGACGCGGCTCCACCAGCTGCTCGCATGCTTGGCAGTGCGGCAGCATCGCGAGGAGTGACTGCAGACGACGTGAGCGGGCGAGCCTGTTGGGGAACGTAGTAATTTCAAAATTTTCCTATGCACATGCAAGATCATGGTGATGCATAGCAACGAGAGGGGAGAGTGTTGTCTACGTACCAACGCAGACCGACTGCGGAAGCGATCACACAACGTAGAGGAAGTAGTCGTACGTCTTCTTCCCGATCCGACCGATCCAAGCACCGTTACTCCGGCACCTCCGAGTTCTTAGCACACGTACAGCTCGATGACGATCCCCGGGCTCCGATCCAGCAAAGCTTCGGGGAGGAGTTCCGTCAGCACGACGGCGTGGTGACGATCTTGATGTACTACCGACGCAGGGCTTCGCCTAAGCACTACAACGGTATGATCGAGGTGGAATTTGGTGGCAGGGGGCACCGCACACGGCTAAGGAACGATCTCAAGGATCAACTTGTGTGTCTTGGGGTGTCCCCTGCCCCCGTATATAAAGGATGGAGGGGGGAGGCTGGCCGGCCAAAGGAGGGAGGCGCAGGAGGAGTCCTACTCCTACCGGGAGTAGGACTCCCCCCCAATCCTATACCAACTAGGAATCCTTGGAAAAAGAGAGAGGGAAAGAGAGAGAGGTGGCCGGCCACCTCTCCTAGTCCTAATAGGACTAAGGGAGGGGGGAGGCGCGCAGCCCTCCTTGGCAGCCCCTTTCACCTTTCCACAATGGCCCATGTAGGCCCATTTGGCTCCCGGGGGGTTCCGGTAACCTCCCGGTACTACGGTAAAATTCCCGATTTCACCTGGAACACTTCCGATGTCCAAACATAGGCTTCCAATATATCAATCTTTATGTCTCGACCATTTCGAGACTCCTCGTCATGTCCGTGATCACATCCGGGACTCCGAACTACCTTCGGTACATCAAAATGCATAAACTCATAATAACTGTCATCGTAACGTTAAGCGTGCAGACCCTACGGTTCGAGAACAATGTAGACATGACCGAGACACGTCTCCGGTCAATAACCAATAGCGGGACCTGGATGCCCATATTGGCTCCTACATATTCTATGAAGATCTTTATCGGTCAGACCGCATAACAACATACGTTGTTCCCTTTGTCATCGGTATGTTACTTGCCCGAGATTCGATCGCCGGTATCCAATACCTAGTTCAATCTCGTTACTGGCAAGTCTCTTTACTCGTTCCGTAATACATCATCTCATAACTAACATCTTAGTTATTATGCTTGCAAGGCTTATGTGATGTGTATTACCGAGAGGGCCCAGAGATACTTCTCCGACAATCGGAGTGACAAACCCTAATCTCGAAATACGCCAACCCAACATCCACCATTGGAGACACCTGTAGTACTCCTTTATAATCACCCAGTTACGTTGTGACGTTTGGTAGTACCCAAAGTGTTCCTCTGGTAAACGGGAGTTGCATAATCTCATAGTTATAGGAACACGTATAAGTCTTGAAGAAAGTAATAGCAACATACTAAACGATCGGGTGCTAAGCTAATGGAATGGGTCATGTCAATCAGATCATTCAACTAATGATGTGACCTCGTTAATCAAATAACAACTCTTTGTTCATGGTTAGGAAACATAACCATCTTTGATTAACGAGCTAGTCAAGTAGAGGCATACTAGTGACACTCTGTTTGTCTATGTATTCACACATGTATTATGTTTCTGGTTAATACAATTCTAGCATGAATAATAAACATTTATCATGATATAAGGAAATAAATAATAGCTTTATTATTGCCTCTAGGGCATATTTCCTTCAGTCTCCCACTTGCACTAGAGTCAATAATCTAGATTACACAGTAATGATTCTAACACCCATGGAGCCTTGGTGCTGATCATGTTTTGCTCGTGGAAGAGGCTTAGTCATCGGGTCTGCAACATTCAGATCCGTATGTATCTTGCAAATCTCTATGTCTCCCACCTGGACTAGATCCCGGATGGAGTTGAAGCGTCTTTTGATGTGTTTGGTCCTTTTGTGAAATCTGGATTCCTTTGCCAAAGCAATTGCACCAGTATTGTCACAAAAGATTTTCATTGGATCCGATGCACTAGGTATGACACCTAGATCGGATATGAACTCCTTCATCCAGACTCCTTCGTTCGCTGCTTCCGAAGCAGCTATGTACTCCGCTTCACATGTAGATCCCGCTACGACGCTTTGTTTAGAACTGCACCAACTAACAGCTCCACCGTTTAAAGTAAACACGTATCCGGTTTGCGATTTAGAATCGTCCGGATCAGTGTCAAAGCTTGCATCAACGTAACCCCTTATGATGAGCTCTTTGTCACCTCCATATACGAGAAACATATCCCTAGTCCTTTTCAGGTATTTCAGGATGTTCTTGACCGCTGTCCAGTGATCCACTCCTGGATTACTTTGGTACCTCCCTGCTAAACTTATAGCAAGGCACACATCAGGTCTGGTACACAGCATTGCATACATGATAGAGCCTATGGCTGAAGCATAGGGAACATCTTTCATTTTCTCTCTATCTTCTGCAGTGGTCGGGCATTGAGTCTGACTCAACTTCACACCTTGTAACACAGGCAAGAACCCTTTCTTTGCTTGATCCATTTTGAACTTCTTCAAAATCTTGTCAAGGTATGTGCTTTGTGAAAGTCCAATTAAGCGTCTTGATCTATCTCTATAGATCTTTATGCCTAATATGTAAGAAGCTTCCCCGAGGTCTTTCATCGAAAAACTTTTATTCAAGTATCCCTTTATGCTATCCAGAAATTCTATATCATTTCCAATCAGCAATATGTCATCTACATATAATATCAGAAATGCTATAGAGCTCCCACTCACTTTCTTGTAAATACAGGCTTCTCCAAAAGTCTGTATAAAGCCAAATGCTTTGATCACACTATCAAAGCGTTTATTCCAACTCCGAGATGCTTGCACCAGTCCATAAATGGATCGCTGGAGTTTGCATACTTTGTTAGCTCCCTTTGGATCGACAAAACCTTCTGGTTGCATCATATACAACTCTTCTTCCAGAAATCCATTCAGGAATGCAGTTTTGACATCCATCTGCCATATTTCATAATCATAAATGCGGCAATTGCTAACATGATTCTGATGGATTTAAGCATCGCTACGGGTGAGAAGGTCTCATCGTAGTCAACCCCTTGAACTTGTCGAAAACCTTTTGCGATAAGTCGAGCTTTATAGACAGTAACATTACCGTCAGTGTCAGTCTTTTTCTTGAAGATCCATTTATTCTCAATTGCTTGCCGGTCATCGGGCAAGTCAACCAAAGTCCATACTTTGTTCTCATACATGGATCCCATCTCAGATTTCATGGCCTCAAGCCACTTTGCGGAATCTGGGCTCACCATCGCTTCTTCATAGTTCGTAGGTTCATCATGACCTAGTAGCATGACTTCCAGAATTGGATTACCGTACCACTCTGGTGCGGATCTCACTCTGGTTGATCTACGTGGTTCAGTAGTATCTTGTCCTGAAGTTTCATGATCATCATCATTAGCTTCCTCACTAATTGGTATAGGTGTCGCAGAAATAGTTTTCTGTGATGTACTATTTTCCAATAAGGGAGCAGGTACAGTTACCTCGTCAAGTTCTACTTTCCTCCCACTCACTTCTTTCGAGAGAAACTCCTTCTCTAGAAAGTTTCCGAACTTAGCAACAAAAGTCTTGCCTTCGGATCTGTGATAGAAGGTGTATCCAATAGTTTCCTTTGGATATCCTATGAAGACACATTTCTCCGATTTGGGTTCGAGCTTATCAGGTTGAAGCTTTTTCACATAAGCATCGCAGCCCCAAACTTTAAGAAACGACAACTTTGGTTTTTTTTTTGCCAAACCATAGTTCATAAGGCGTCGTCTCAACGGATTTTGATGGTGCCCTATTTAACGTGAATGCGGCCGTCTCTAAAGCATAACCCCAAAACGATAGCGGTAAATTAGTAAGAGACATCATAGATCGCACCATATCTAGTAAAGTACGATTACGATGTTCGGACACACCATTACGCTGTGGTGTTCCGGGTGGCGTGAGTTGCGAAACTATTCCACAATTTTTCAAATGTACACCAAACTCGTAACTCAAATATTCTCCTACACGATCAGATCGTAGAAACTGTTTTGATGCTACTCGCCGTCTTGTTTTCAACAAGCTTGAGTTTGCTCAATTCGGAGTTCATATGCAGAAGTTATGGCAGTTCTGGTTTTCTGGAGTATGGTTTTTCTCCTGGACCCAGCGGTAGTACCGCGGTCCACAGCGGTAGTGCGGCTGAGACTCCCTAAGCGGTAGTACCGCTCCCGGAGTGGTAGTACCGCTCCCCGGAGCGGTAGTACCGCTGGGTGGCCTCAGCGGCAGTACCTCTGCGGTTCCGTGCTACTACCGTCCTGTCACTGCGTCTGTAGCGGTAGTACCACTCCTCGGAGCGGTAGTACCGCTTGCTGGGCTTAGCCGCAGTACCGTGGTGGCATGGTGCTCCTTCCGCTTCGATTCTTGCGCGCATTTTCTCGTGTCGGGTTTTGCGGTACTAGCTGCGGCAGTAGTGGCGGTAGTACTGCTTGAGAGCGGTAGTACCGCTCTACCTCCGCGGTAATACCGCCCTGGGCCCCTGCCCCAGCCCTTCTCTTCTGGCGCGGTAGTACCGCTGAGGGGGAGCGGTAGTACCGCTTGAGGGCGGCAGTACCGCTCTACCTCAGCGGTAGTACCGCTCTCTGCGGGGCTGTGTGGGGGATAACGGTTGGATTTTCCCCCTCCTATAAAAGGGGGTCTTCTTCCCCATTGTACCCAACTTTTTGAGCTCGTGTTCTTCCCCCATTGTTGACCTTCTTCGAGCTTGCTAACTCTCAATCCCTCCATGGATTCTTGCTAGTTTTTGAGGGAAAAGAGAGAGGAGATCTAGATCCACATTTCCACCAATCACTTCCTCCTCTATGTGAGGGGAACCCCTTGGATCTAGATCTTGGAGTTCTTGGTGTTCTCCTTCTTGTTCTTGCTCTCATCTTCCTCCCTAGCATTAGTTGCTTCGGTGGGATTTGAGAGAGAAGGACTTGGGCACTCCGTGTGCCCTTGCCATTGCATTTGGTGCATCGGTTTGAGTTCTCCACGTGATACGTGGAAGTTACAAGTTGAGAAGCTTATTACTCTTGGGTGCTTGGTACCCTTGAGCTTGTTCCTCTTGGGTTCTTGGGCGCCCTAGACGGTTGTTGGTGTTCGGAGCTCAATCATCGTGGTGCAAAGCTCCGGGCAAGCGTCGGGGTCTCCAATTAGGTTGTGGAGATCGCCCCGAGCAATTTGACGGGTACCGGTGACCGCCCCCAAGGGTTGCCAAAGTGTACGGGTTCGGTGACCGCCCCCAAGGGTTGCCATTTGTACGGGTTCGGTGACCGCCCTCAAGGGTCCCTTAGTGGAATCACGGCATCTTGCATTGTGCGAGGGCGTGAGGAGATTACGGTGGCCCTAGTGGCTTCTTGGGGAGCATTGTGCCTCCACACCGCTCCAAACGGAGATTAGCATCCGCAAGGGTGTGAACTTCGGGATACATCGTCGTCTCCGCGTGCCTCGGTTATCTCTTACCCGAGCCCCTTTACTTATGCACTTTACTTTGTGATAGCCATATTGTTTCTTGTCATATATCTTGCTATCACATAGTTGCTTATCTTGCTTAGCATAAGTTGTTGGTGCACATAGGTGAACCTAGTTGTTTTAGGTTTTGTGCTTGACAAATTAACCGCTAGGTTTATTCCGCATTTGTTCAAGCCTAAACCGTAATTATTTTAAAACGCCTATTCACCCCCCCCCCCTCTAGGCGACATCCACGATCTTTCATAGTGGTTTTGCTAACCATCAACACTTGATGCTCCTTCTTGATTTCTACCTCCGCAGCTTTCAGCATTGCGAAGAGCTCGGGAATAGTCTTGTTCATCCCTTGCATATTATAGTTCATCACGAAGCTCTTGTAGCTTGGTGGCAGTGATTGGAGAATTCTTTCAATGACGCAATCATCTGGAAGATTAACTCCCATCTGAATCAACTGATTATTATACCCAGACATTTTGAGTATATGCTCACTGACAAAACTATTCTCCTCCATCTTGCAGCTATAGAACTTATTGGAGACTTCATATCTCTCAATTCGGGCATTTGCTTGAAATATCAACTTCAACTCCTGGAACATCTCATATGCTCCATGACGTTCAAAACGTCGTTGAAGTCCCGATTCTAAGCCGTAAAGCATGGCACACTGAACTATTGAGTAGTCATCAGCTTTGCTCTGCCAGACGTTCATAACATCAGGCGTTGCTCCAGCAGCAGGCCTGGCACCCAGCGGTGCTTCCAGGACGTAATTCTTCTGTGCAGCAATGAGGATAATCGTCAAGTTACGGACCCAGTCCGTGTAATTGCTACCATCATCTTTCAACTTTGCTTTCTCAAGGAACGCATTAAAATTCAATGGAACAACAACACGAGCCATCTATCTACAATCAACATAAACAAGCAAGATACTATCAGGTACTAAGTTCATGATAAGTTTAAGTTCAGTTAATCAAATTACTTAAGAACTCCCACTTAGATGGACATCCCTCTAATCCTCTAAGTGATCACATGATCCAAATCAACTAAACCATAACCGATCATCACGTGAGATGGAGTAGTTTTCAATGGTGAACATCGTTATGTTGATCATATCTACTATATGATTCACGCTCGACCTTTTGGTCTCCGTGTTCCGAGGCCATATCTGTATACGCTTGGCTCGTCAAGTATAACCTGAGTATTCTGCGTGTGCAACTGTTTTGCACCCGTTGTATTTGGACGTAGAGCTTATCACACCCGATCATCACGTGGTGTCTGGGCACGACGAACTTTGGCAACGGTGCATACTCAGGGAGAACACTTCTTGATAATTTAGTGAGAGATCATCTTATAATGCTACCGTCAATCAAAGCAAGATAAGATGCATAAAAGATAAACATCACATGCAATCAATATAAGTGATATGATATGGCCATCATCATCTTGTGCTTGTGATCTCCATCTCCGAAGCACCGTCATGATCACCATCGTCACCGGTGCGACACCTTGATCTCCGTCATAGCATTGTTGTCGTCTCGCCAATCTTATGCTTCCACGACTATCACTACCGCTTAGTAATAAAGTAAAGCATTACATCGCGATTGCATTGCATACAATAAAGCGACAACCATATGGCTCCTGCCAGTTGCCGATAACTTGGTTACAAAACATGATCATCTCATACAATAAAATCAGCATCATGCCTTGACCATATCACATCACAACATACCCTGCAAAAACAAGTTAGACGTCCTCTACTTTGTTGTTGCAAGTTTTACGTGGCCGCTACGGGCTTAAGTAAGAACTCATCTCACCTACGCATCAAAACCACAACGATAGTTCGTCAAATAGACTCCGTTTTAACCTTCTCAAGGACCGGGCGTAGCCACACTTGGTTCAACTAAAGTTGGAGAGATAGTCTTCCGCAAGCCATCTATGTGCAAAGCACGTCGAGGGAACCGGTCTCGCGTAAGAGTACGCGTAAGGTTGGTCCGGATCGTCTCGTCCAACAATACCGCCGAACCAAAGTATGACATGCTGGTAGGAAGTTTGACTTGTATCGGCCACAACTCAATTGTGTTCTACTCGTGCAAATAACACCAAACCATAAAAACCTAGGCTCGGATGCCACTGTTGGGGAACGTAGTAATTTCAAAATTTTCCTACGCACACGCAAGATCATGGTGATGCATAGCAACGAGAGGGGAGAGTGTTCTCTACGTACCAACGCAGACCGACTGCGGAAGCGATCACACAACGTAGAGGAAGTAGTCGTACGTCTTCTTCCCGATCCGACCGATCCAAGCACCGTTACTCCGGCACCTCCGAGTTCTTAGCACACGTACAGCTCGATGATGATCCCCGGGCTCTGATCCAGCAAAGCTTCGGGGAGGAGTTCCGTCAGCACGACGGCGTGGTGATGATCTTGATGTACTACCGATGCAGGGCTTTGCCTAAGCACTACAACGGTATGATCGAGGTGGAATTTGGTGGCAGGGGGCACCGCACACGGCTAAGGAACGATCTCAAGGATCAACTTGTGTGTCTTGGGGTGTCCCCTGCCCCCGTATATAAAGGATGGAGGGGGGGAGGCTGGCCGGCCAAAGGAGGGAGGCGCAGGAGGAGTCCTACTCCTACCGGGAGTAGGACTCCCCCCCCCCCCAATCCTATTCCAACTAGGAATCCTTGGAAAAAGAGAGAGGGAAAGAGAGAGAGGTGGCCGGCCACCTCTCCTAGTCCTAATAGGACTAGGGGAGGGGGGGAGGCGCGCAGCCGTCCTTGGCAGCCCCTTTCACCTTTCCACAATGGCCCATGTAGGCCCATTTGGCTCCCGGGGGGTTCCGGTAACCTCCCGGTACTTCGGTAAAATTCCCGATTTCACCCGGAACACTTCCGATGTCCAAACATAGGCTTCCAATATATCAATCTTTATGTCTCGACCATTTCGAGACTCCTCGTCATGTCCGTGATCACATCCGGGGCTCCGAACTACCTTCGGTACATCAAAATGCATAAACTCATAATAACTGTCATCGTAACGTTAAGCGTGCGGACCCTACGGTTCGAGAACAATGTAGACATGACCGAGACACGTCTCCTAGATCACTATTGTACTCCCTTGCCAAATCAATGCAGGGTATACAATAGATCTGGTATACAGCATGACATACTTTATAGAACCTATGGCCAAGGCATAGGGAATGACTTTTCATTCTCTTTCTATCTTCTGCCGTGGTCGGGCTTTGAGTCTTACTCAACTTCACACCTTGTAATACAGGCAAGAACTCTTTCTCTGACTGCTCCATTTTGAACTACTTCAAAATCTTGTCAAGGTATGTACTCATTGAAAAAACTTATCAAGCGTCTTGATCTATCTCTATAGATCTTGAAGCTCAATATGTAAGCAGCTTCACCGAAGTCTTTCTTTGAAAAACTCCTTTCAAACACTCCTTTATGCTTTACAGAATAATTCTACATTATTTCTGATCAACAATATGTCATTCACATATACTTATCAGAAATGCTGTAGTGCTCCCACTCACTTTCTCGTAAATACAGGCTTCACTGCAAGTCTGTATAAAACTATATGCTTTGATCAACTTATCAAAGCGTATATTCCAACTCCGAGATGCTTGCACCAGTCCACAGATGGATCGCTGGAGCTTGCACATTTTGTTAGCACCTTTCGGATTGACAAAACCTTCTGGTTGCATCATATACAATTCTTCTTTAATAAATCCATTAAGGAATGCAGTTTTGTTTTATCCGTTTGCCAGATTTCATAAAATGCGGCAATTACTAACATGATTCGGACAGACTTAAGCATAGATATGAGTGAGAAGCTCTCATCGTAGTCAACACCTTGAACTTGTCGAAAACCTTTTGCGACAATTCTAGCTTTGTAGATAGTAACACTACTATCAGCGTCCGTCTTCCTCTTGAAGATCCATTTATTTTCTATGGTTTGCCGATCATCGGGCAAATCCATCAAAGTCCATACTTTGTTCTCATACATGGATCATATCTCAGATTTCATGGCCTCAAACCATTTCGCGGAATCTGGGCTCATCATCGCTTTCTCATAGTTCGTAGGTTCATCATGATCTAGTAGCATGACTTCCAGAAAAGGATTACCGTACCACTCTGGCGCGGATCTTACTCTGGTTGATCTACGAGGTTCAGTAGTATCTTGTTCTGAAGTTTCATGATTATCATCATTAGCTTCCTCACTTACTGGTGTAGGTGTCACAGAAACAGTTTTCTGTGATGTACTACTTTCCAATAAGGGAGCAGGTACAGTTACCTCATCAAGTTCTACTTTCCTCCCACTCACTTCTTTCGAGAGAAACTCCTTCTCCAGAAAGTTTCCGAATTTTAGCAACAAAAGTCTTGCCTTCGAATCTGTGATAGAAGGTGTACCCAACAGTTTCCTTTGGGTATCCTATGAAGACATATTTCTCCGATTTGGGTTTGAGATTATCAGGATGAAACTTTTTCTCATAAGTATCGCAACTCCAAACTTTAAGAAACGACAGCTTAGGTTTCTTGCCAAACCATAGTTCACACGGTGTCGTCTCAACGGATTTAGATGGTGCCCTATTTAACGTGAATGCAGCTGTCTCTAATGCATAACCCCAAAATGATAGTGGTAGATCGGTAAGATACATCTTAGATTGCACTATATCCAATAAAGTACAGTTATGACGTTCGGACACACCATCATGCTGTGGTGTTCCATGTGGCATGAGTTTGTGAAACTATTCCACATTATTTTAATTGAAGACCAAACTCGTAACTCAAATATTTGTCTCCGTGATCAGATCGTAGAAACTTTATTTTCTTGTCACGATGATTTTTCACTTTACTCTGAAATTCTTTGAACTTTTCAAATGTTTCAGACTTATGTTTCATTAAGTAGATATACTCATATCTGCTCAAATCATCTGTGAAGATCAGAAAATAATGATACTTGTCATGAGCCTCAATATTCATCGGACCACATACATCAGTATGTATGATTTCCAACAAATCTTTTGCTCGCTCCATTGTTCCGAAGAACAGAGTCTTAGTCATCTTGCCCATGAGGCATGGTTCGCAAGCATCAACTGATTCATAATCAAGTGATTCCAAAAGCCCATCAGCATGGAGTTTCTTCATGCGCTTTACACCAATATGACCTAAACGGCAGTGCCACAAATAAGTTGCACTATCATTATTAACTTCGCATCTTTTGGTTTCAATATTATGAATATGTGTATCACTAAGATCGAGATCCAATGAACTATTTTCATTGGGTGTGTAACCATATAAGGTTTTATTCATGTAAACAGAACAACAATTTATTCTCTTACTTTAATGAATAACCGTATTGCAATAAACATGATCAAATCGTATTCATGCTCAACGCAAAAACCAAATAACACTTATTTAGGTTCAACACTAATCCCGAAAGTATAGGGAGTGTGCGATGATGATCATATCAATCTTGGAACCACTTCCAACACACATCGTCACTTCACCCTTAACTAGTCTCTGTTTATTCTGCAACTCCCGTTTCGAGTTACTACTCTTAGCAACTGAACTAGCATCAAATACTAAGGGGTTGCTATAAACACTAGTAAAGTACACATCAATAACATGTATATCAAATATACTTATGTTCACTTTGCCATCCTTCTTATCCGCCAATCACTTGGGGTAGTTCCGCTTCCAGTGACCAGTCCCTTCGCAGTGGAAGCACTCAGTCTCAGGCTTAGGTCCAGACTTGGGCTTCTTCACTTGAGCAGCAACTTGCTTGCTGTTCTTTTTGAAGTTCCCCTTCTTCCCTCTGCCCTTTTCTTAAAACTAGTGGTCTTGTCTACCATCAACACTTGATGTATTTCTTGATTTCTACCTTCATCGATTTCATCATCATGAAAAGCTCGGGAGTCGTTTTCGTCAACCCTTGCATACTATAGTTCATCACGAAGTTCTACTAACTTGGGGATGGTGACTAGAGAATTCTGTCAATCACTATTTTATCTGGAAGATTAACTCCCACTTGATTCAAGCGATTGTAGTACTCAGACAATCTGGGCACATGCTCACTAGTTGAGCGATTCTCCTCCATCTTTCAGCTATAGAACTTGTTGGAGACTTCATATCTCTCAACTCGGGTATTTACTTGAAATATTAACTTCAACTTCTGGAACATCTCATATGCTCCATGACGTTCAAAACGTCTTTGAAGTCCCGATTCTAAGCCATTAAGCATGGTGCACTAAACTATCAAGTAGTCATCATATTGAGCTAGCCAAACGTTCATAACGTCTGCATCTGCTCCTGCAATAGGTCTGTCACCTAGCGGTGCATCAAGGACATAATTCTTCTGTGCAGCAATGAGGATAAACCTCAGATCACGGATCCAATCCGCATCATTGCTACTAACATCTTTCAACACAATTTTCTCTAGGAACATATCAAAATAAACACAGGGAAGCAACAACGCGAGCTATTGATCTACAACATGATTTGCAAAATACTACCAGGACTAAGTTCATGATAAATTTAAGTTCAATTTAATCATATTACTTAAGAACTCCCACTTAGATAGACATCCCTCTAATCCTCTAAGTGATCACATGATCCAAATCAACTAAACCATAATTGATCATCACGTGAGATGGAGTAGTTTTCAATGGTGAACATCGTTATGTTGATCATATCTACTATATGATTCACGCTCGACCTTTCGGTCTCCATGTTCCGAGGCCATATCTGTATATGCTTGGCTCGTCAAGTATAACCTGAGTATTCTGCGTGTGCAACTGTTTTGCACCCGTTGTATTTGGACGTAGAGCTTATCACACCCGATCATCACGTGGTGTCTGGGCACGACGAACTTTGGCAGCGGTGCATACTCAGGGAGAACACTTCTTGATAATTTAGTGAGAGATCATCTTATAATGCTACCGTCAATCAAAGCAAGATAAGATGCATAAAAGGATAAACATCACATGCAATCAATATAAGTGATATGATATGGCCATCATCATCTTGTGCTTGTGATCTCCATCTCCGAAGCACCGTCATGATCACCATCGTCACCGGCGCGACACCTTGATCTCCATCGTAGCATCGTTGTCGTCTCGCCAATCTTATGCTTCCACGACTATCACTACCGCTTAGTAATAAAGTAAAGCATTACATCGCGATTGCATTGCATACAATAAAGCGACAACCATATGGCTCCTGCCAGTTGCCGATAACTTGGTTACAAAACATGATCATCTCATACAATAAAATCAGCATCATGCCTTGACCATATCACATCACAACATGCCCTGCAAAAACAAGTTAGACGTCCTCTACTTTGTTGTTGCAAGTTTTACGTGGCTGCTACGGGCTTAAGTAAGAACTCATCTCACCTACGCATCAAAACCACAATGATAGTTCGTCAAATAGACTCCGTTTTAACCTTCTCAAGGACCGGGCGTAGCCACACTTGGTTCAACTAAAGTTGGAGAGACAGTCTTCCGCAAGCCATCTATGTGCAAAGCACGTCGAGGGAACCGGTCTCGCGTAAGAGTACGCGTAAGGTTGGTCCGGATCGTCTCGTCCAACAATACCGCCGAACCAAAGTATGACATGCTGGTAGGCAGTATGACTTGTATCGCCCACAACTCACTTGTGTTCTACTCGTGCAAATAACATCAAACCATAAAACCTAGGCTCGGATGCCACCGTTGGGGAACGTAGTAATTTCAAAATTTTCCTACGCACACGCAAGATCATGGTGATGCATAGCAACGAGAGGGGAGAGTGTTGTCTACGTACCAATGCAGACCGACTGCGGAAGCGATCACACAACATAGAGGAAGTAGTCGTACGTCTTCTTCCCGATCCGACCGATCCAAGCACCGTTACTCCGGCACCTCCGAGTTCTTAGCACACGTACAGCTCGATGACGATCCCCGGGCTCCGATCCAGCAAAGCTTCGGGGAGGAGTTCCGTCAGCACGACGGCGTGGTGATGATCTTGATGTACTACCGACGCAGGGCTTCGCCTAAGCACTACAACGGTATGATCGAGGTGGAATTTGGTGGCAGGGGGCACCGCACACGGCTAAGGAACGATCTCAAGGATCAACTTGTGTGTCTAGAGGTGCCCCCTGCCCCCGTATATAAAGGTTTCAAGGGGAGGGGCTGGCCGGCCAAGGTGGGAGGCGCAGGAGGAGTCCTACTCCTACCGGGAGTAGGACTCCCCCCTCCAATCCTAGTCCAACTAGGTTTCCTCAAGTGGGAAGTGAAAGAGAGAGGTGGCCGGCCCCTCTCCTAGTCCTAATAGGACTAGGGAGAGGTGGGGAGGCGCAGCCCTATGTGGGCTGCCCTCTCACCTTTCCACTAAGGCCCATGTTGGCCCATTTGGCTCCCGGGGGTTCCGGCAACCCTCCCGGTAATCCGGTAAAATCCCGATTTCACCCGGAACACTTCCGATGTCCAAACATAGGCTTCCAATATATCAATCTTTACGTCTCGACCATTTCGAGACTCCTCGTCATGTCCGTGATCACATCCGGGACTCCGAACAACCTTCGGTACATCAAAATGCATAAACTTATAATAACTGTCATCGTAACGTTAAGCGTGCAGACCCTACGGTTCGAGAACAATGTAGACATGACCGAGACACGTCTCCGGTCAATAACCAATAGCGGGACCTGGATGCCCATATTGGCTCCTACATATTCTACGAAGATCTTTTATCGGTCAGACCGCATAACAACATACGTTGTTCCCTTTGTCATCGGTATGTTACTTGCCCGAGATTCGATCGTCGGTATCCAATACCTAGTTCAATCTCGTTACTGGCAAGTCTCTTTACTCGTTCCGTAATACATCATCTCATAACTAACATCTTAGTTATTATGCTTGCAAGGCTTATGTGATGTGTATTACCGAGAGGGCCCAGAGATACCTCTCCGACAATCGGAGTGACAAACCCTAATCTCGAAATACGCCAACCCAACATCTACCATTGGAGACACCTGTAGTACTCCTTTATAATCACCCAGTTATGTTGTGATGTTTGGTAGTACCCAAAGTGTTCCTCGGTAAACGGGAGTTGCATAATCTCATAGTTATAGGAACATGTATAAGTCATGAAGAAAGCAATAGCAACATACTAAACGATCGGGTGCTAAGCTAATGGAATGGGTCATGTCAATCAGATCATTCAACTAATGATGTGACCTCGTTAATCAAATAACAACTCTTTGTTTATGGTTAGGAAACATAACCATCTTTGATTAACGAGCTAGTATAGTAGAGGCATACTAGTGACACTCTGTTTGTCTATGTATTCACACATGTATTATGTTTCCGGTTAATACAATTCTAGCATGAATAATAAACATTTATCATGATATAAGGAAATAAATAATAACTTTATTATTGCCTCTAGGGCATATTTCCTTCAACTGGCCCTTAACCTGCAATTCAATTGTGCGTGCAATGATGAATCACTCCTGCCTGCTATCTGTACATTTAGGCATCATCATACATGGCATAACCTAATACATGTGCATTCCATTGTAGAATCTGGAATATGCAATGTTTATGTTAGGTCATACGTTCCACATGATGTTTAAATGCCCCTTAAATCTGGTCAGTCAAGTGATGGTCTTTAAGCCTCCTTCTTTGCTTCTTTTCTTGATATGTAAGATTTGCTCACACATCTGTTCAATTGCTTGTTTGCATCAGTCAGCCATACTAGGACTGTTTGCTTTGATTACTTGTTGTTCTTGACCTAACACTCTAACAGAGCTTGTTAACGATTTAAACATTAAGGGCTGCTATAGTGGGGCCTTTTCTAACTCATAGGTGACATAAAGGTTTGGCTGTACACTACAGTAGGCTCTCCTAGAGTACCTGGAGATCTAGTTCAAAGGTATGCCTAGTTTTTACATAGTGCAGACATAGTAAATGCTCATTTCATTGCGTGCAAGTGCAAGAGATGCGCATGTTTCATTATGTGGTGTTGTTTTGTTATAATCTCATCCTTTTGTGTTCACAGACTGGAAAGTATGCATATTTATCTTCCAAGGAGACGAGTAACTAGTTTGTGTCACCTTACAGAGGGGGTGCAATGAAGATAAGATTGAGGATTTCCAAGTACAAGATGTTAGGAAGGAGCCTTGCAAGAGAAGTAGGAGCTGCGTTGAGCCTCTTCAACCTGCTAAGGTAAGTCACTATATGCAACTCAACAATTCAATTCCTTGTTTGTTTCAGGCATAGTTAATTTTCTCTTTTCAATTGCTTTATTTGTCCTCAGTTAATGAGATGCCCAAATAATCATGCATGATGTTCGGTACTTGTATCACTATTAGTTGACATAATTAAAGGCCTTACCATTTAATTACTCTGCCGAAGTGTGCCTGAAGCTTTGAAGTCTATTAACCAACTATTATTGCATGAGGCTCACAATCTAGTTTATACTACGATAATGATTGCATAGTTTTGCCTGCTGTAGTATGTTTGTATGAAACCCTTTGCTATTCATTATGCTCCCTAAGACTTTAATTGAGGCACAGAATGGCCAACTGCTTGCTTACTTATACGCAACGTGCTGTCTAAATTTGTAACTTGTCTATGTTTTCGATTGGGCCCCAACATCATGCTCCTCTGGTGAGCTAAGAGGGATTTCTGTATGCAGGCTGCACAGACTATCTTTTTTATAATTTTTAAAATATCACCTGCTTATGCTTCATGATGTGTAACATTTTTTTTGAAAGTGACGTGTAACATTATTGTTAGTCCTGTTTTGCCATGTAGTACAAAATAGTGTCTTGTTCGCTTCACTATTGTAACTATATTTTTGCCCTAGTCATGTGTACTTACAGAAACATTTCAGCATGAAGTGACATCAACACAAAGATCTGCGAGCAGTGCGGCATGGCCATTACTGAATGATTGTGGATTGGAATTGGAATGTGCTGATGTTCTCGAGCATCAACTAGAGGTGGCAAGACAACGTGTACATGATTGTCAACGTATAATCAACAAGTTGAGACTGGACATGCAGGTATTAGATGCAGGAGTCAAAAAATGAAACAAGACACTGAGGTAACCATGAAGGAATTGGAGATTTTGCAGACTGAAATTTGTGCTATCTGAATCCGGCCAATCCTATTTTCTGAAGAGATTATAGTTCAAATGGAGTTAAGTTGATGCACGTCCATGATGTATGAGCTGTATTTGCCTAGTGTATGTAATTTGTTGTTTGTGTATGCTTTATTATCACCTGTGCCGAACCATAATGCCCAGTGGGTATAATCGGCTGTAATTTCTTTATTGTATAGTGTAGGATTATTCTACCTTTCTATGCCTTGATCTCTTTGTTGTATAGTGTATGCTTTTTAGAGGTGATAGTATTGAGTAGGATAATTCTTTGAATATGCTATATCGTTCAAACGGGGGCCAACTCGCCCGACCATGGCCCTTCACGGGTCATCGGATCCATGGGCCTTCTACGTCTCGTAGGATCCATGGGCCTTCTACGTCTCATAGGATCCATGGGCCGCCGACTCATTTATGGGTCTTGTACGGGCCTTTAATGGGCCGTAGACGGGCCTTTAATGGAAATCGTACGTTTTATAGGCTGACCATAACGGGCCGTTAATAGGCCGTATTTGGTGATGCTATGAAAATGGCCCAACAGACAAACGATCCACAAACAGGCCGACTGTAACGACGGGCTGAATTTGGCCCACAAGCAGAAAATGACAGTAACGGGCTGTAAGTAACCGAATGCTGCAAATGAGCCCAAGAATAAATGGGCCCTCAGAAGGCCGAAAGTTAACTAGGGCTAGAAACGGCCCAACGGAATAACGGGCCGTTAATGGGTATAAAGTGATACACTGTTCATTACGGGACAGTTTCACCATGGGCCGTTAATGGGTGTAAAGTAATACACTGTTCATTACGAGCCAGTTTCAGCACGGGCCGCTAATGGGCCAAGAATTACAAAGGGCCTCATATGGGCCTAAAGACATCATGGACTATACATGGGCGAAAAGTGAAAATGGGCTGGAATCATATTGGATGGCCCAGATGACGCTACTGGGCCTAATTCGGATATGGCGTAACAGGCCTTGGGTTAGCGGACTGTAAATGGGCTATATGCGAACAGGCCATTAACAGGCTTTCCATGGGCCGACCCGCCATCTTTTGACCAAGTCAAATGGGTCGGCCTTTTCACAGGAATGGGCCACAGTTGGGCCGTGCCACGTGTCGACGTATCATAGGCGCCTTCTGTCCAGTGAGTGGATGACATCTGTCCCAACGATGAGCCGACACGCGTTTCCTCTAGGCAATGATGATTTTACACGTGGAAAATCCCCATTGGTCGGGGATGTTAACGGGTTATTGGATCCAAAACCCGACCCGATAGCTTAACGGCGTTCCGTTACGGTGGATGCCACGTGTCGGTCACCCTTGACGAAAGCACTCTTGTGACGCGCGATTTATTGCCATGGAAGTGGACACTTCCGTGATGATAATTTTGGTAATGTCATGGAACACTTCTACGACAGCACATGTATGACTATCTTGATTCTGTCATAAATTTGTCATGGATGTACATGCATGACAAAAAACACGACCTACTATGACAAACACGTATCATCACGGAAGTGTATTTTTTTGTAGTGTATGTGCATGTGTGTAGCCATACCCTCTGGCAGACTCGCAATAGATGATTGATGCGGCTTGAAACTGCATCGGTATTTCCCCAAAGAGGAAAGGATAATGCAGTACAGCTACGATAGGTATTTCCCTCAGTTATGATACCAAGGTATCGATCCAGTAGGAGAACCAAGCAACACTATGTAAATGGTACCTGCACACAAAGAAAAAATTCTCGCAACCCAACGCGTAAGAGGGGTTGTTAATCCCTCCTCGGTAAAAAAGATAGATTGTTTTGTATGTGTTCGGATAAATAGATCTGAATAAAATGCGAAATAAAAGATGCAAATAAAAAGTGCAGCAAAGTATTTTTGGGTTTTTGGAATAATAGATCTAAAAACAAAAGTGGTGAAAAATAGATCTGAAAGCAATATGATAAAAGATAGACCCGGGGGTCATAGATTTCACTAGTGGCTTCTCTCGAGAAAACATCACACGATGGGTAAAAAAATTACTGTTGGGCAATTGATAGAAGATCGAATAATTATGAACAAGGCAATGATCAATATATATGCATCACATCCAAGATTAGTAGACCGACTCCTACTTGCATCTACTACTATTACTCCACACATCGACCGCTATCCAGCATGCATCTAGTGTATTAAGTTCATGGAGAAATGGAGTAATGCAATGAGGATGATGACATGATGTAGACAAGATCTATTCATGTAGGAATAGACCCCATCTTGTTATCCTTAATAGCAATGATACATGCGTGCCTCGCTGCCCCTTCTGTCACTGGGAGAGGACACCGCAAGATCGAACCTATCACAAAGCACCCCTTCTCATGGCAAGAAAATTGATCTAGTCAGCCTAACTAAACCAAAGATTCGAAGAAGAAATACGAGGCTATAAATAATCATGCATATAAGAGATCAAAGAAAACTCAAATAATATTCATGGATATAGATCTGATCATAAACTCAAAGTTCATCGGATCACAACAAACACACCGCAAAAAGGTTTACATCAAATAGATCTCCAAGAGACCATTATATTGAGAATCAAAAGGAGAGAAGAAGCCATCTAGCTACTGCCTACAGACCCTTATGTCTATGGTGGACTACTCACGCATCATCAGAGAGGCAATGAGGATGATGAACCCCTCTGTGATGGTGTTAGATTCGATCTCGTGGTTCTGGAACTTGCGGCGGCTGGAATTGTGTTTTGTCGACTCCCCTAGGGTTTCTAGAATATTTAGGAATTTATACGGTGAAGAGGCGGTGTAGGAGACCTTTGTGGGGCCCACAACCCACCTAGGCCCGCACAGGTGTCTTGTGGTCCCCATGGGGATCCCCTCTGGTGCTTTCTTGGCCCCCAAGGTGTCTTCTGGTCCAAAAAATCTCCAAAAAGTTTCATTGCGTTTGGACTCCGTTTGGCACTTATATTCTGCGAAGTAAAAACAATTAAAAAACAGCAACTGACACTAGGCACTATGTCAATAGGTTAGTCCCAAAAAATGATATAAAGTTGCTATAAAATGATTGTAAAACATCCAAGAATGATAATATAATAGCATGGAACAATCAAAAATTATAGATACGTTGGAGACGTATCAGCATCCCCACGCTTAATTCCTGCTCGTCCTCGAGTAGGTAAATGATAAAAACAGAATTTTTTATGTGGAATGCTGCCTAACATGTTCATCACATATTCTTTTCTTTTGTAGCATGGACATTTGGACTTTTAGATGGTTCAAAGTAAAAGTCTATATTTGACATGATAACTTCAATACTCAAGCATATCAATAAGCAACTATGTCTTTCAAAATATCAACACTAAAGAAAGTTATCCCTAGCCCACCGTGCTCAATCATTGATCCATTCATGAAACACACTCGAATATTAGCTACATCCAATGCACAAGTATGATCATAGTGCTCCCTAGTTGGTGCTTTATAAGAGAAGATGGAGACTCAAATAAAAATAAAAATTGCATAAAGAAAATTGAGAGATATTTTTAGAGGGAAGTATGGATTTGTAGAGGTGCCATAGCTCAAAGCTTAAATTGAGAGATATTTTTTTTGAGAGGCATGCTTTTCCTGTCAACGAAAATGACTGAGTAGTTCCCAATACTTTCCATGCTAGATATATCATAGGCTATTCCCAAACATAAAATAAAGTTTATTCCTTTTTCCACCATACTTTCACACTCCATGGCTAGGCGTATCCACGGGTACCGACCATACCAACACTTTCCAAGGAATTTATTATTTGACAACATAAAGTAAATTTCTTTTTCATTTCGGGACTGGGCATCCCTAGTACCGCCATACTCTCGTGCAATGACAAGTGAATAAACAGTCATCTTGAGAATAACACATCTAGCATGGAAAATCCCCCTGCCGCTTCATGAGCAGTACGAGCACACAAAAAGAAAATTCATTTTGAAAATTAGAGTTGGCACATACAAATTTGCTTAGAATGGCACAGAAATACCGCATATAGGTAGGTATGGTGGACTCATATGGCAAAAGTGGGCTTAAAGATTTAGGATGCACAAGTAGTATTTCTACTTAGTACAAGTGGAGGCTAGAAAAAAGATTGAGAAACAACCAACCAAGAAACAAAAATTCACATAGGCGAGCATTAAGCATAAATAACACCGAATAATGCACCACAAGTAGGATCTAATTTCATTGCATAACTATTGACTTTCGTGCTTGCATAGGGAATCACAAACCTTAACACCAATATTCTTAATAAAGCATAATTACTCACCAACATGACTCATATATTACTATTATCATATCTCAAAACTACTACAAAGAATCAAGTTTATTTTTGTCCAATGATCTTCCTGAAATTTTTTATTATATCCCTCTTGAATATCTATCACTTTGGGACTAATTTCATATGTTACAATTGCTTTTGATAAGCTCAAATAAATTTAAGTGAAGAACATGAGCATAAAAAAATTCATCTCTCAAAATAATATAAGTAAAGCATGAGAGAATTTCTTCAAAAATTAATAACTCTCAAATAAATCTAAGTGAAGAATGAGAGTATTTCTTCAAAAATATTAAAGCACACCGTGCTCAAAAATATATAAATGAAGCACTAGAGCAATTCCATAGCTCAAAAAAATTAAGTGAAGCACATAGAGAAATTCTAACGATTCATAGCATAATTTTCGCTCTCACAAATAGGTGTGTCTAGCAAGGATACTTGTGACAAACTAAAATTCAAAAGAAGTAAAGACTCATATTGTACAAGACGCTCCAAGCAAAACTCATGATATGTGACGAATAAAAATATAGCTCCATGTAAAATACCGATTGTCGTTTGAAGAAAGAGGGGGTGCCTTCCGGGGCATCCCCAAGCTTAGTTGCTTGGATCTCCTTGATTATTAACTTGGGGTGGCACGGGGCATCCCCAAGATTAGGCTCTTGACACTCCTTATTCCTTCATCCATCGTGATCTCACCCAAAACTTGAAAACTTCAATCACACAAAACTTAACAAAACCTTGGTGAGATCCGTTAGTATATGAAAACCAATATTTACTTTAAGTACTGTTGCAAACCCATTCAAATTTTGTTATTGCATTATATCTACTTTATTCTAACTTTGCCATGGCTTAAGCCCCCCCCCCCCGGAATACAATCCATAGATTCATCAAAATAAGCACACAATGGAAAGAGAACGGAATCTATCAAAAACAGAACAGTCTGTAAAGATGCGAATCGTTATCATACTTCTGTAACTCCAAAAATTCTAAAAAATTAGGACAACATAGGCAATTTGTATATCAATCTCGTGTAGAAATTTAGAAGTTTTTGTTGCATTTGTAAATTTTTAAAATTCTTCTACTAGATGCAAAAGTTTTTGTTTTTCAACAAGATCAAACCAACTATCACCCAACGTGTTGTAGGGTGAAACACTAGGGAGGATCTTTTCACACTTGGATGGGGGAAAGTGATGAACACACAAGAACACAAGGGGGAAATCACTCAAACAAACCCAAATCACACATCCACTAGAGTAGCATACATGCGATCCATAAGTATACAAGAACAATACAAGGAAAATAGCACTAGAGTAAAGTTCTTCCCACTCCCAAGGAGGTGAGGTCTTGATGATGATCTTCTCCAATAGGAGGCCTTGATAATCCAAAAGGATTCTTCCCAAGAGGGGTCTTGATCTCCAAGAGGAGGGGATATAAGGAGCAAAGCTCTCTAATGTCTATCATATACTTTGCTAACCCTAATTTGAGCTATTCATGGAGTACTTATAGCCTAGGGACGAATTGAAGGGGGGAATTGGGGTACAAGGGTAATTTAACCCAAAATGCACGCAAGCATGGTGGAGGGGTCCGGGCACCCGGGGTAAAGAGAACGGGCACCCGGGGGTTGCTGGGAGGAGGGGTCCGGGCACCTGGGGGTGAAGTCTGGGCACCCGGGGTTGCGCCAGGAGGAGGGGTCGGGCAACAGGGGGTGTGAGGCCCGGGAACCCGGGGCGTCCAGGGGGTCGCGCCCTTGGCGGCTGTAGAGGGCCGGGCACCAGGGAGCTGAGGGCCCGGGCACCCAAGGCGGCTAGAGGGCCTTTCCCAGGCAGCAGCCGGGCACCCAGGGCGGCCAGGGAGGCGGCCAGCCGGCGGTTGGGAGACCGGGCACCCGTGGTAGTCCGGGACCTCTGTATCTTCGTGCTTCGCGTGTCCTTCTTCCCTCTCCTCCTCCATGTGTGCTTGGGTCTCCCTCCTAGCTTCTTCATGGACTTCTCCTAGGTACCTAAGAATGCATATAGTTTCCATTTGAGGTAGAATCCAACTCTCATGTGAATCCGAATGAAGCTTGAAGAGGAAAGAGTTAACCTCAGTTTCGATGGCACGTGCGCGAGCTCTTGTCATTGGTCCACTTGGTGTTTGCGGTGATGATGGAATGTCCATGGGGATGATCATAGGATGTTCTGCATCACAACGTGATCCCTAAGGCTTTACTTGGCACAAATACTAATTAAAACATAAAACACAATCATAACAGTAGCATAATTGTGCAAACACTCAAGAACAAAAAGAAAAAGGCAAAAATAAATTTTATTCATTGGGTTGCCTCCCAACAAGCGTTGTTGTTTTATGCCCCTAGCTAGGCATAATGCATAGATTCAAGTATTGACATCCTTAGTTTTTGTTCCATAGGATGCCCTCATGATTGATTCATATGGTGGCTTAATTCTTGTTCTAGGGAAGTGTTCCATGCCCTTTCTTAGTGGAAATTGAAATTTAATATTGCCTTCTTTCATATCAATCACGGCACCTATAGTGTGTAAAAACAGTCTACCAAGTATAATTGGACAAGAGGATTGCAATCAATATCAAGAACAATAAAATCTATGGGCACATAGTTCCTATTTGCAAGAATAAGAACATCATTAATTCTTCCCAAAGGCTTTTTAATAGTAGAATCCGCCAAGTGCAAATTAAGAGAACATTTTTCAATATCTGTAAGACCAAGCACATCACATAAAGATTTCGGTATTGTGGAAACACTAGCACCCAAATCATATAAAGCAAAGCACTAATAGTTTTTAATCTTGACTTTGATGGTAGGTTCCCATTCATCATGTAATTTTCTAGGAATTGAAATCTCTAACTCCAATTTTTCTTCTAAAGCTTTCATCATGGCATCTACGATATGTTTTGTAAAAGCTTTATTTTGTTCATAAGCATGGGGTGAATTTATCATGGATTGCGACAAAGAAATACATTAAATCAAAAATGAATTATCATAATTAAAGTCTTTGTAATCCAAAAGAGTGGGCACATTACTAGTTAAAGTTTTGACCTCTCCAAACCCACTTTTATCAAAATTTTCATCAAGATTTTCACCCTCCAAATTATTGGGACGCCCTCTAGCTAAAGTTGACCCTTCTTCAGTCCCTTTATTATCAATTTTAATTTTACTAAACAAGGAATCAATAGAAGAAACACCAATCACTTTAAGATCTTCATCATATCATGAAAGCAATCACTAGAAAACGCTCTTTCTAAAAATTATCTTTTAGCTCAAAGAATAGCGGTTATTTTCTTACTTTCATCCATAGAAACATATAAAGCTTTAATTGATTCATTAATATCAACCTTGGGTGGAAATTTTTTAATCTTGAGATTGTTTACATCATCAGAAATTCTATCAATGCTTCTAGACATATCATCAATCTTATTCAACTTTTCTTCTATCGTAGTATTAAAAACCTTTTGAGCATTGATAAATTATTTAATATTACTCTCAAGATTAGAGGGATTCCTATTATTATTGTAAGAAGAATTACCATAATTATTAGAGGAATTTCTAGGAAAAGGCCTAGGATTAAAATTACCTCTATAAGCATTGTTATTAAAATTGTTTCGCGAGACAAAATTCACATCTACGGGATCACTATTTTGCTCAATAAAAGTAGACAAAGGCACATTATTAAGATCAATAGGAACACTTTTACTAGCAACCAATTTCATAAGAGCATCAACTTTTTCAGTCAAAGTACTAATTTCTTCAATCGAATTAACTTTTTACTAGTAGGTGCTCTTTTGGTATGCCATTATGAATAATTTTCCATGATATTGTCTAGCAATTTAGTAGCTTCACCCAAAGTAATTTCTATAAAAGTACCACCCGCGGTAGAATCTAAAAGATTTCAAGAAACGAAACAAAATTCAATCCCGCATAAAAATGTGTATGATCATCCAAAGATTTAAACCATGTGTAGGACAATTTCTTAGCATCAATTTCATTCTTTCCCAAGATTGTGCAATGATACGTCTCCAACATATCTATAATTTTTGATTGCTCCATGCTCTATTATCCTCTGTTTTGGACATTATTGGGCTTTATTATCCACTTTTATATTATTTTTGGGACTAACCTATTAACCGGAGGCCCAACCCAGAATGCTGTTTTTTGCCTATTTTAGGGTTTCGAAGAAAAGGAATATCAAAGGGGATCCAAACGGAATGAAACCTTTGGGAACGCGATTTTTGGAACGAACAAGATCCAGGAGACTTGGACCCTACGTCAAGCAACCAACGAGGAGGCCACGAGGTAGGAGGCGCGCCTACCCCCCCCCCCCCCCCCCCCCAGGCGCGCCCTCCACCCTCGTGGGCCCCCTGTTGCTCCACCGACATACTTCTTCCTCCTATATATACCTATATACCCCCAAACGATCAGGGACAGAGCCAAAAACCTAATTCCACCGCCGCAACCTTCTGTATCCACGAGATCCCATCTTGGGGCCTGTTCCAGAGCTCCGCCGAAGGGGGCATCCATCACAGAGGGCTTCTACATCAACACCATAGCCTCTCCGATGAAGTGTGAGTAGATTACCTCAGACCTTCGGGTCCATAGTTAGTAGCTAGATGGCTTCTTCTCTCTTTTTGGATCTCAATACAATGTTCTCCCCCTCTCTTGTGGAGATCTATTCGATGTAATCTTCTTTTTGCGGTGTGTTTGTTGAGACCGATGAATTGTGGGTTTATGATCAAGATTATATATGAACAATATTTGAATCTTCTCTGAATTCTTTTATGTATGATTGGTTATATTTCCAAGTCTCTTTGAATTATCAGTTTGGTTTGGCCCACTAGATTGATATTTCTTGCAATGGGAGAAGTGCTTAGCTTTGGGTTCAATCTTGCGGTGTCCTTTCCCACTAACAGTAGGGGCAGCAAGGCACGTATTGTATTGTTGCCATCGAGGATAACAAGATGGGGTTTTTATCATATTGCATGAATTTATCCCTCTACATCATGTCATCTTGCTTAAGGCGTTACTCTGTTTTCATGAACTTAATACTCTAGATGCATGTTGGATAGCGGTCGATGAGTGGAGTAATAGTAGTACATGCAGGCATGAGTCGGTCTACTTGTCTCAGATGTGATGCCTATATACTTGATCATACCTAGATATTCTCGTAACTATGCTCAATTCTGTCAATTGCTCAATAGTAATTTGTTCACCCATCGTAAAATACTTATGCTCTTGAGAGAAGCCACTAGTGAAACCTATGGCCCCCGGGTCTATCTTCATCATATTAATCTTCCAACACTTAGTTATTTCCTTTGCTTTTTACTTTGTTGTCATTTTACTTTGCATCTTTATCACAAAAATATCAAAAATATTATCCTATCATATCTATCAGATCTCACTCTCGTAAGTGACCATGAAGGGATTGACAACCCCTTATCACGTTGGTTGCGAGGAGTTATTTGTTTTGTGCAGGTACGAGGGACTCGCGCGTAGCCTCCTATTGGATTGATACCTTGGTTCTAAAAAACTAAGGGAAATACTTACGCTGCTTTGCTGCATCATCCTTTCCTCTTCAAGGAAATCCAACGCAGTGCTCAAGAGGCAGCAAGAAGATTTCTGGCGCCGTTGCCGGGGAGTCTACGCAAAAGTCAACATACCAAGTACCCATCACAAACCCTTATCTCCCGCATTACATTATTTGCCATTTGCCTCTCGTTTTCCTCTCCCCCACTTCACCCTTGCCGTTTTATTCGCCCTCTCTCTCTCTCTCTCTCTCTCTCTCTCTCTCTCTCTCTCTCCGTCCTCCTTCTCTTTCCCAATTTGCCTCTTTTGCCCGTTTCTTGTTTGCTCATATGGTTGGAATAGTTGTTTATTTATTACTAAACAGAGAACCTAAGACCTATGGATCCTCATCCACTTGCTAATATTTTTAAGAGATCCAATTATGATGAACCAATTGCTAGTGAGTTTTGTGCACTAGATTATATTTATGAGCTTTTGTTTGAAATTCGTGAATCTAAAAAGTGTGATGAATTACTTTATGAAGCGATTCACGATAGATCTTTGAATAAAAAGCATGATTGCAATGATTTTATTGTAAATTCTATTTATGTAAATTGTGCTAATAATATGCAAAACCCTAAGCTTGGGGATGCTAGTTTTGCTATGTCCTCCACTTGTTGCAACGATCATGATTGGGGTGATTCTTCTTATGATCTTGAAATTTTATTTAAGCTCCATGATGAATATGAGATTGATAATAGTGTTTGCAATATTATTGAAAGTGGGTTTGGAAGAGTGTCAACTTTAGATCCCACATATTTGGAAAATGTTCAATCTTATGAAATCTTTGATAAAAGTAGGTTTGGAGAGGTCATGACTTTAGTTAATGTTAATCCCACTATTTTGGAAGAGTGTCAACTTTGCATGCATGTGGATCGTGTTGAAAATATTTTATGTGATAGCTATTTTGTTGAATTTGCTTATGATCCTACATGTAATTATTATGAGAGAGGAAAATATGGTGGTAGAAATTTTCATGTTACTAAATTACCTCTCGTTATGTTGAGATTGCTATTGTTTCTTTCCACTTCCTTGCATATGCTAGTTTTTGCTTGCGATGATAATTTGTTTGCCTATAAGATGCCTATGCATAGAAAGTATGTTAGACTTAGATGTGTTTGTCACGTGTTTTATGATGCTCACTTTGTGCTTCAATTCTTGTCTTTCATGTGATTATCATTGAAATATTATGCCTAGCTATAAGGCTTTAAAGAAAAGCGCTTGTTGGGAGGCAACCCAATTTTATTTTTATTCCTTGCTTTTTGCTCCTGTTTAGTAATAAATAATTTATATAGCCTCTGTTTTGGTTGTGTTTTTTGTGTTTAATTAGTGTTTGTGTCAAGTAGAACCGTTGGGAAGACTTGGGGAAAGTCTTGTTATCTTGCTGTAAAAAACAGAAACTTTAGCGCTCACGAGAATTGCTGCCATTTTTATTTGGAAAGTGATATTTAGTTAATTATTTTTAAAGATGATTAATAGATAAATTCCTCACGTCAAGAAATTTATTTTAGAATTTTTGGGGTTCCAGATCTTGCGCTAGCTACAAATTACTACAGACTGTTATGTTTTTGACAGGTTCTATTTTTCGTGTGTTGTTTGCTTATTTTGATGAATCTATGGCTAGTAAAATAGTTTATAAACCATAGAGAGGTTGGAATACAGTAGGTTTAACACCAATATAAATAAAGAATAAGTTCATTGGAAAAAAACCATGATCTAATCATATTCATGCTCAACGCAAACACCAAATAACATTTATTTAGGTTCAACACTAATCCCGAAGGTAGAATGAGTGTGCGATGGTGATCGTATCAACCTTGGAATTAATTCCAATACACATCGTCACCTCACCCTTAACTAGTCTCTATTTATTTTGCAACTCCTGTTTTGAGTTACTAATCTTAGCAACTGAACCGGTATCAAATACCCAGGGCCTACTACGAACACTAGTAAGGTACACATCAATAGCTTGTATATCAAATATACCTTTGTTCACTTTGCCATCCTTCTTATCCGCCAAGAAGTTGGGATAGTTTCGCTTCCAGTGACCATTTCCTTTGCAGTAGAAGTACTCAGTTTCAGGCTTGGGTCCAGCTTTGGGCTTCTTCTCGGGAGTGGCAACTTGCTTGCCATACTTCTTGAAGTTCCCTTTCTTTCCTTTGCCTTTTTTTCTTGAAACTAGTGGTCTTGTTAACCATCAACACTTGATGCTCTTTCTTGATTTCTACCTTCACCGATTTTAGCATCGCGAAGTGCTCGGGAATCATTTTCATCATCCCTTGCATATTATAGTTTATCATGAAGTTCTAGTAGCTTGGTGATAGTGACTAGAGAAATCTGTTAATCACTATCTTATCTGGAAGATTAACTCCCACTTGAGTCAAGCGATTGTAGTACCTAGACATTCTGAGCACATGCTCACTGGCTGGGCTATTCTCCTCCATCTTGTAGGCAAAGTACTTGTCAGAGGTCTCATACCTCTCGACACGGGCATGCGTCTGAAATACCAATTTCAGCTCTTGGAACATCTCATATGCTCCATGGAATTCAAAACGTTTTTGAAGTCCCAGTTCTAAGCCGTAAAGCATGGCGCACTAAACTATTAAGTAGTCATCATATCGATCTTGCCAAACATTCATAACGACTGCATCTGCTCCTGCAAAAGGTATGTCACCCTAGCGGTGCATCAAGGACATAATTCTTCTGTGCAGCAATGAGGATAATCCTTAGATCACGGACCCAGTCCGTATTATTGCTACCATCATCTTTCAACTTAGTTTTCTCTTGGAACATATCAAAAATATAGGGGAGCTATATCGCCAGCTATTGATCCAGAACATAGATATGCAAAAACTATTAAGACTAAGTTCATGATAAATTAAGTTCAATTAATCAAATTACTAATGAACTCCCACTTAAATCAACATCCCTCAAGTTGTCTAAGTGATACATGATCCAAATCAACTAACCCATGTCGGATCATCATGTGAGATGGGGTAGTCATCAATGGTGAAATTCTTTATGTTGATCATATCAACTATATGACTCATGTTTGACCTTTCGGTCTCCAGTGTCCCGAGACCATGTCCATACATGCTAGGCTCATCAAGTTTAACCCAAGTATTCTGCATGTGCAAAACTGTCTTACACCTGTTGTATGTGAACGTAGAGTCTATAACACCCAATCATCACGTGGTGTCTCGAAATGACGAACTTTCCCATCGGTGCATACTCGGGGAGAACACTTATATCTTGAAATTTAGTGAAGGGATCATCTTATAATGCTACCGTCGTTCTAAGAAAAATAAGATGCATAAAAGATAAACATCAGATGCAATCAAAATATGTGACATGATATGGCCAGCATCTTATGCTTTTGATCTCCATCTCCAAAGCATCGTCATGATCTCCATCATGACTGGCTCGACACCTTGATCTCCATCGTTGCGTCATGGTCGTCTCGCCAACTATTGCTTCTACAACTATTGCTAATGCATGGTGATAAAGTAAAGCAATTACATGGCATTTGCAATTCATACAATAAAGAGACAACCATAAGGCTCCTGACAGTTGCCGATAATTTACAAAACATGATCATCTCATACAATAACATATATCACATCATGTCTTGACCATATCACATCACAACATACCCTGCAAAAAAAAGTTAGACGTCCTCTACTTTGTTGTTGCAAGTTTTACGTGGCTGCTGCGGGTTTCTAGCAAGAACCGTACTTACCTACGGCAAAAACCACAACGGTGATTCATCAAGTTTGCTGTTTTAACCTTCTTCAAGGACGGCCATAGTCAAATTCGATTCAACTAAAGTAGGAGAAACAGACACCCGCTAGTCACCTTTATGCAAAATTAGTTGCATGTCAGTCGGTGGAACCGCTCTCATGTGCGTGGATATGTAAGGTTGGTCCAGGCCGCTTCATCCCACAATACCGTTGAAACAAAATAAGACGTTGGTGGTAAGCAGTATGACTATCACCGCCCACAACTCTTTGTGTTCTACTTGTGCATATTATCTATGCATAGACCTGGTTCTAATACCACTGTTGGGAATCGTTGCATGGGAAACAAAAAAATCTACGCACACGCAATGATCTATCCATGGAGATGCATAGCAACGAAGGGGGAGAGTGTGTCTACGTACCCTCGTAAACCGTAAGCGGAAGTGTTTCACAACGCAATTGATGTAGTCGAACTTCTTCGCGCTTCAACCGATCAAGTACCGAATGCACGGCACCTCCGCATTCTGCACACGTTCAGCTCGGTGATGTCCCTCGCCTTCTTGATCTAGCAAGACATCGAGGTAGTAGATGAGTTCCATCAGCACGATGGTGTGGTGATGGTGATGGTGAAGTGATCTCCGCAGGGCTTCGCCTAAGCACTACAAAAATATGACCGGGGGTGTAAACGGTGGAGGAGGGCGTCGCACACGGCTAGGCAATTGTCTGGAGTGTGCTAGGCGCCCCCTTCCCACATATATATAGGTGGGAGGGAGGGAGGAGCAGCCAAAGGAGGCTCCCAAGTAGGAGGAATCCTACTTGGAGTCCCTCCCAAGCTGCGCCCCCTCTTTCCTTATTTGGAGCATGGGGAAAGGCAGGGGAGGGTGGCGCCCCCTTTCCTTTCTCCCATGAGAGGGAAAGGCAAGAGGAGCTAGCTCTCCCCCTTTTCCTTCCCTAGGGTTGGCCAAACAAGGGAGGAGGTGCACCAGCCACCTTGTGGGCTGGTATGTTCCCTCATTTGGCCCATAAGGCCCATAACTTGCTGGGGGGTGCCCGGAACCCCTTCTGGTGACCCGATTCCTTTCCGGTACGTCCCAAAACACTTCCGGTATCCAAATACCATCGTCCTATATATCAATCTTTACCTCTCGACCATTTCGAGACTCCTCGTCATGTCCGTGATCTCATCCAGGAATCCGAACAACATTCGGTCACCAAAACATATAACTCATATAACACTATATCGTCAACGAACGTTAAGCGTGCGGACCCTACGGGTTCGAGAACTATGTATACATGACCGAGACACCTTTTCGGTCAATAACCAATAGCGAAACCTAGATGCCCATATTGGCTCCTACATATTGTACGAAGATCTTTATCGGTTGAACCGTTATGACAACATACGTAATTCCCTTTGTCCGTCGGTATGTTACTTGCCCGAGATTCGATCGTCGGTATCTCTATACCTAGTTCAATCTCGTTAACGGCAAGTATCTTTACTCGTTCCGTAATACATCACCTTGTAACTAACTCCTTAGTCATTTGCTTGCAAGCTTATGATGTATATTACCGAGAGGGCCCAGAGATACCTCTCCGATACTCGGAGTGACAAATTCTAATCTTGATCTATGCCAACTCAACAAACACCTTCGGAGATACCTGTATAGCATCTTTTTAATCACCCAGTTACATTGTGATGTTTGATAGCACACAAGGTATTCCTCCGGCATCCAGGAGTTGCATAATCTCATAGTCGAAGGAATAAGTATTTGACATGAAGAAAGCAATAGCAATAAATTGAACGATCATTATGCTAAGCTAACGGATGGGTCTTGTCCATCACATCATTCTCCTAATGATGTGATCCCGTTATCAAATGAAAACACATGTCTATGGTTAGGAAACCTTAACCATCTTTGATCAACGAGCTAGTCTAGTAGAGGCTTACTAGGGACATGGTATTTGTTTATGTATTCACACATGTATTTAAGTTTTCAATCAATACAATTCTAGCATGAATAATAAACCTTTATCATGAATAAGGAAATATAAAATAATAACTTTATTATTGCCTCTAGGGCATATTTCCTTCTCATACCATGCACTCACAAGATTTAGAAGAGCAATGAATAGAGCGGTACTCTCTGATCTCGTTGTTGTTACCAATGTGTAGAAAGCATTCATCTCCTGGCCGAACAGGACAAGGCATTGATGTTCTGCACAAAGCATAAGATTTCCAGTAGCCAAATGAAATGGTTGTCATTGAAAATGTTAGTGTTCATGTGTCAGCGGAAAAATTGATAGAAAACCATAAACACACAAGTAGTTGCCTTGAATAAGATTGCATGAAAGAGAAATGCTAAGCAAGCATTGCATTATATGTGACATCAGTACCCCCAAGTCAAGTTGCTCCTAACCGTATATTGGAGATCTTGGTGCTTAAAACCAACCACAACATAGTTCTTAATTACATTGTTTTCCCCAATATTTGTTCGTCTAGGAATCTATGGACCAAGAATCGCACTACTGCGGGGAAAATAAATTCCACAGTTTGAATCAGGGTAAAAGTATGTTAATGACATGCCATAATTCACATACCTTGGAATTTGCAATATGTTCTAGACTAGAATATTGCAAATTTGAGACTTGACAACTGCTGGCTATGGCATAACTATTGACAAAAAAAAAACTATGTTCTTTCATATGGTGAGAATTTTTTTCTAAACTAATAAACCCTTGACCAAGAACCTAAAAATATGTGTAAGTATTTCTAAACTTACTTAACTTCCCGTGCGTTGCAACCAGTAGCCCAGTACCGATCTTTTGGAACTCCATCCATCATCAAAGACATTGTGATGTTATTCAAGTCATGGTCACAGCAAGCTGAACTTATTTTTACTTGTACTTTATCCTGGGACAAACTTAGGTAGGGGGAGACCTAACGGTGATGGTGATTCGGTGTTAGTGCCTTGCTACAGAACTTGAGGCGGCGCCGGCTGACGCTAGGGTAGTTGACGAGGACGTGGCAATTGGGTTGCCGCCAAAACAGAGCATGAATAGCTGGATATCTACACATCAACACATCACTATTAAAGACACAATGGACAAACCGCTAATTAGTAGTTGAGCGGGTTCTTGCCTACGGGCCTTGCAGATATACAGGCCTCTCCATCCTCACCACCTACATGCTATAGTGATTCCCCAAGCCCACCAATAGTGCATAGAACATCGTCCGCACCCATGCCATCTACTCTCTCATGCACGCCCGACAAACCCAAGCCCATTTGAGGCACTGGACGAAACAGCCTCGGCTGCACCAGGGAGCATCGACGTGATGTGTGCAATGACTGCACTGAGGGTCGTGGTTCGACCTAGAGACCATACCCGCTGCTTTGGCTTCTTCCTCGTCTTCATCTTCCTTGTCAGCAAAACGATTCTTGCCAAAAACTTTTCATGACTGATTAGTAAGATTGGAAGCCATGGCACTCCAAAATCCAATCGCAGCCAGTTTACATGATGGCAGATGGCTCAGAAGAAGACCACAAAAAATAAACCAATTGCAAGAGACTGAAGTACAACCAAGGCTTCGGATTGCAAATAAAATTAAATTAAATTAAAATAAAATGTGATGCATTATTTTACCTAAAATAACTGGACAAAGGTATTATTAGTTTTTTCCACACTGCCAGTAATGTATATGCTTGTAACATAAACACAATCTCTTAAAAGATTAACACATCACTTCCCATTTTAGAAACTTTTTGAGTGATACAGCATTTAAGACTTAACTCAGTTGACAATAATGAGAGCTACTGGGTTTTTTTCAGACTTTGAAATAATACCTTTGACTTTGAAATTTCTGAAATGGGAAGATCATAACTAACCAATTGAAAGAAACTTCAGTCAAAGATGCCAGTACAACTGCACCGAAAACCGGCACGAGAGAACCTACTACCAGTAAAGGTGTCTGCAAGAACAGAACAACTTAAGTATCTCTTTCTGCGCATTTAATTTGTCAGCACGGACCACTTGGGAAAGCCTGAAACCAAATACATATCCAAGGAAGAAGATAGAGAATATAATAGACAAGATGGGCACCATGGTGTGCGTCAAGGAGACAACCATCTTTCCCAAACTTAGCTTCCTGTTTGTGTGTCTCAAGCCTTCAGGGACAATGTACTTTTTCCTTCCTCCCTTAGTGCCAATAGCAGGTGGGTTGGCGTTGAATTGATGTGCCTCGGCCTTTTTCTGGAAAAGCACATTGGCTCGGCTTCAGCTTCACATGTAATTAAGTGAAGAAGAAAAAACGATAACATGATGTATACATGTGCATACTTTAGCCAGTCAAAAATAATTTTTTTGGAAGTTTTGTTGAGCTATTGAATTTATAAATCGAACATATATTACAACACTAAAAGCCTCTTCTGCTGCTCCGTCAATAATAGCAAGGACAGAGCAAGCAAATGAACAAAAATACAGCGACATGGGTGTATCGTCACGATTCATCATTGCATATCATTTTTCTCTGGATACTACAAATGCAAGCACATGATATTGATATGCCACCATTTCTGGAATAAGCGCCGTATTTTCAGCTAGACTAAAACTCAAAAAATACATAAGCTCGAAAAATCCATGAAGGAAAGAGAACTCAGAAAATATATAAGTTCTAAAACATGTAGACTTCTCCATACCAAATCAGTACCCACCTTTACCCATCGCTACTACTTGTTTATTTTGACGAACTGTCAAACCTTTAAGGAATTTGTTGACTTCTATAAATTACAGAAATAACATTTTATGAAAGATGCATTGAGGTACAGAGTTATAGGTAAGCACTGAGTAGGGAACTTTGTGCTAACATGAATTGGATATTGTAGGGCCCTGTATATATCTGTCTCAAGTCTTAACAGCAATCTAGCTCTAAGACAAACATAAAAACAATGTTAAATTCAAATGCCTTAGAAAACCACATGAATGAAATTTTGTATCGACCTGAACAACTGTCAAGGCACACACCAAAAACGCCTATTACAGGATAGGAATTTTGTTGCTTTCCTCCAACCCAATTGCAATCAAATTCTAACAAAAGAATGAATTACCACAGTGACCAATCACCTGAAGGACTTGAAATCTGCACTTGTTGTTCACCACTGCTGACTTTCAGTTTCTTATCCCCAGTGACCCATACAAAAGAAACAGTTATTTACACTGCACAATTTAATATTATTTATATTGATAAATCACGAGAACTTAGTAAGAAATCTTTGCATGAGCTCACGAGAGTGTGAAGGTGGACTGTACAGGAAATAATGAAGTGGCAGTGTAGACGAAACATCAATCCAACCAATGTTATACCAAGTGACGAAACACAACGAGGGGAGGTTCCTTGGTTGTTTTTTTTTCACGTGTAGGGTAGAGACAAAAAAAACCAAACAAAGGTGATAGGAGGGACGAAAAAAAAAAGATGAAGGTGGGAGGTTGAGACAAAAAAAGGGATGAAACAGAGACTAGCAAGTCGTCCCTTAGAAGTAGAGAAAGGGTATTGATGGGCTCCTTGTTCGTTTGTAGATACGAATAGTGGTACAAGTCTAATAGTTATAACTGACTGGGATAAAATTATAATTTTCTAACTAGTCTAATTTGGTTAGGTACATCTATGAAAGATCCATTCATTATTGGCTACTAATTGTCTATACCTACTAATAAAGTAAGGTACTTTTCGCCAAATTTTTCATCCATTTACCATCGAAAATAAAAAAATTCTATCTGAGGTGATACTAAATTCTTATGCGTTTGTCTGCTAGAAAAAGAATTTTCGTACGTGGGCTGTGCGTTGTGACCCAGCGAAGCCAGCCCACTTATTTTTCTGCCCACGCAGCTGAGAAAATTCTATTTTCCGCACTGGACGACAAATAGTCGGAGTTTCGCACAGGACAACCTGGCCCATTTTTTTCTGGGTTTTACTTTTAGTTTTATTCTCCTTTCCCTATCTCTTTTTTCCCTTCCAAGTTTATTTTTTAGAATTTATTTCATAAACTAAAAATTCTCAAAAAAATTCAGAATAAAAAAGCAAAAATTTGTAAAATGTTCAGAATTCCAAAATTTTGTTGCTGTTTTGAAAAATATTCGGAACTTGCAAAAAGTTGCCCATTTTAAAAAATATATTGTTTTCCAAAATTGTTCGAGATTTCTAAAAAGAAAATGGCATTTCAAAAATGCTCCAAATTTGAAAAATATTCATGTTTTAGTGAAATTTTCAAATTTTGAAATAATGTTTGTGTATAAAAGATACACATTTTCAAAAAAATATGAATTTTCAACACATGTTTCCATTTTAAAAAAATGGTCACAAATTCAAATAATGATCATATTTTTATAAAAAGGTGTTTTCAGAAAATGTTTATGAATTTTAAAAGATGTTCCCTTTTATTTCGTTCGTATTTTTTCGAAAGTGTACATAAATTTTGAAAAATTGTTCAGGATTTAAAAAATTGTTCATGTTTCTTAGAATATTCAGAAACTTCATACCTTAAAATTTCCTAGATAGAAAGGAAGAGTAGATTGAATAACTCATGAGCCTTCTCTGGCGTACGATGACGTAACAAAGCTCTTAAATACCCTCGATCAATGAATGGAAAAATAGCAGATTGATCCCTTCACATACGGCACAACCGAGAAGCTAAATATTTCTTTTTCGTGTGCACATAGGGTTTTGCTTGCACATATAATTCTCACTGACTTTACATGCATACTATTTTATCTCCCGTTGCAACGCACGGGCATATGTGCTAGTATATACCTAAGAGGTTCACCCCAGTATCCTATTTATCTTACTCCCTCGGTTCCTTTTTATAAGAAGTTTTAGACAGCTGATTTTGAACTGTTTTAGGAGCTATCTAAACTTTCTAAAACGTCTTACAAAAATGAACAGAAGAAGTAACATGCAAGCTATCCACACTAGTACTCCTGTCACATCAGTTTTTCTTTCTTTTTCTCTAATCTTTATTCAATAAAATTGTGTGACTCAATTTATTTTTTATTTTTATTTTTTGAACTTAACTCAATTTATTTTTTGAAGGGATCGTGTGGCTCAAGTTTGGTATCGTAGCCTTATACCTGGTCAACGAAGTGAACAGTCGGTTGCTCTTTGGCCTTCTGTAACCTATGCGCCAGCAAATCAAGAGCCAACTACAGATCGACCTAATCATCGGCATCAGCTTGGATACGTTTTAATCCCATGACTAAAAGTAGTGGGATTAAAACTTGCTAGCCTCACCCATACTTGGATCCAAATACTAAAGAGACTAAAATTAAGTTATTGAGCATTTATTATCCTCCAAACCCTTCAATTCAGAACTCGCATGTGTTAAAGGAGAGGCATTAAATAATGAGAGAGAGGGCTAATACATATTTTAGTAGGTTTCCTATGACTAAAAAATTTTAACCTCAAAACTAATCCTAACCTCTTTTTAGTCAGGGGTGCTTGGAACTTTAGCTTCTAAAAAAAACTATTTTTAGTTTTTTTTGAGAGAGACTATTTTTAGTTAGACTAAAAATAGTTCCTTAGATCCAAGCATCCTCCAAACCGCTCCCGTATCCTCGCAAACCACACGAGGTAAGCCCCAGCAGGTTTGGTGCAGGACCACCGCTGCCTCCTCCTGCTGCCACCGACAGACAACGACGGTGTTGGCAATAAAGCCACAACGAGCGAGTCCAGAGCGCGTTCGGGCTGGACGCATCGCGTGCGTGTGTAGTGTGTCTGGCCATAGTCTGACTATAGTCCAGGCATGGTCCGACCTGTGTATGGGTTGTGTAATGCGTGTGTGCGTGCGTGCGTTGGTCTGTTGCCGATGGAGCCGGAGGAGACCGCGTCCAGGGCTGTTGGTGGCGGGCGCGACGGGAGCGCAAGCCAGGTACGGTGTGGGGCGCGGGGCGTGGGCGAGTGGGAGCGCCGTAGGGAGCGGCGTGACGTGTGTACGAGCGCGCGTATAAAGGCTCGCTGGCCTCTGTGTGTCGTGTGATGGTGGATTGAGTTCGAGCTCAAGAAATAGAAAAGACGTAAGACGCCGTACGCGCGGCGGCGGGTGTTCGAGCGCCCGGCAAAACCTGAGTGAAGTCTGAAATAAACCTTATGAGTGTAGACGCCGTCGCAAATGAACCCCCACGTCCAAATCCCGGAAGTCCGTACCCCAACCTCTCTGATCCCGGTCGTTTTGAGGCTTTTGTGCGTATCCAAACGCCAGGATTCGTACGTGGCGCAGGAAAGAGTGGGAACTGGCTGAGTCAGCTTCTGTAGGTGGGGTCTTAGGCTAAAACCTGGTCGAGCCGGACCAAGTCGCTCGCTCTCCCTCGTCTTCCACTTGCCTCTTCCTCTCCCTCGACGCCTCGGCTCCTCCTCCTCCACGGCGGCGACGGCGACGAGCGGATGATCGCGGCGGCTGGCGACAACCACACCGACAGAAAGAAGCAAGGTACGTCCGGTCTATCTTCCCTCTGTATTTATAGGTTTTTTATTCCTTTCTGGATCGGTTAGGTTTAGGGTTTTTGAAGGGTGAAGCCATGGAAATTTGGGGCCCTAATTGATCGATTTGTTGGTGATTTATGTAGTAATCATTTTGCCCATCTTGCAATGTAGGTTCTTTCTGTTGAATCCATGGACCCGGCTGAGATTTTGAATGTCAGATTTCATATAGGGGGGCAATTTGTTCGCATTGGTCCTTCTCTAGACTATGTTGGGGGAGATGTGGCCTACTCTCATATTGAAAGGGACAAGCTTTCCTTGCCAGAGGTGAAAGGATTTCTTGCGGATCATATGGCAGTTAAGGAAAGCATGAAATTTTTCTTTCTTATGCCTGGCAGAGAGTTGGTTAATGGGCTCATGTTTCTGTATGATGATGCTGGGTGCATGAGAATGTCAGATCATACAACTGATGGAGGAGTTGCAGATATTTATGTGGAGTACAATGGGGAAGAGGATGAAGAAGGAGAGGAGGGCAGTGCAAGTGGGTCTAATTTTGAGGATGAAATTAAGGATCACATGGATAGTGGAAGTGAAGAAGATATGCCTATTATCATGAGTGCTGAAGAACTGCAATTGGAACATGTGGATGCAGAAGAAGAAATATTTGAGCAAGTGTTTGTCCCCAATGACACTGGTGTTATTACTGCAGTCATAAGCAGCCCAATGAAGAGGATTTCTCAACAGTGCAATCCTTCTCAGAGTTCACAAGTGATCAATCCTTCCCAGCCTTCAACACATATTGCACTAGCAGTGCAAGCAAGGCATAAAGCAGCAGCTATAGGTGCAGAGCATGTTGCAGCAGCTGAAGGAGCAGAAAGTGCAGCAGCAGAGCATGCAGCAGCTCAAGAAGCAGGAAATGCAGCAGCAGAGCAAGGAGCAGAGCAAAGAGCAGAGCATGCAGGAACAGAGAAAGGAGCAGAGCATGCAGGAGCAGAGCAAGGAGGAGAGCTAGCAAAGGAAGAGTCTGAATCAGATGATTTAGAGGACAATGAATATGTCCCACACACTGATGACAGTGGAGAGGAATCAGAGGTAGTAGAGTTGAGAAAGCATGCAAGACAGTTCAGGAAAAAGATGAAAGATTCTAGGAAATGGGCTACTTCAGATGCATCAGGGGCTGTGCCTATTGATTTAATTGCAAATGTTGAGGAGGCAGTAGAAGAAATGGAATTTGACTCTTCTGATGAAGATTACTCCTATGATGAAGATGAAGAGGGGAACATGGTTAGGAGGAAGAGCAGATACCCAAGATTTAACTCTGAAACTGATATCCCACATTTCAGTTTAGGGATGGTTTTCAGGAGCAAAAATCAGTTTCTAAAAGCTGTTAAGAGATATGGTCTTGCTACAAAAAGAAGCATCAGATTTGTGAAGTCTGAGGAGAATAGGGTTAGAGCCAAATGCGCATGGCCTGGCTGTCCATGGCTTGTGTATGGAGCAAAAACAAGCAGGTGCTCAAGGTTCCAAATAATAACATATGAGGAAGAGCATCATTGTGCACAAAACAGAGAAAACAGGCTTGTTTCTGCAAAGGTCATAGCAGAAAAATATCAGCATTTCATTCTGGCCAATCCTATGTGGAAGATTGATAGTATTAAAGCCACTGTACTGCAAGATATGTTTGCTGATGTATCCACTTCCAAGTGTAAGGCAGCAAAAAAGATTGTTATGGATAAGCTTTTGTCTGGTATGAAGAGTGAGTACACAAAAATCTTTGACTACCAGCTAGAGTTGCTTAGGAGTAACCCAGGAAGTACAGTAGCGGTTTGCTTGGACCCAGAAGAAATGGAAGTGAATGTTTTCCAGCAGTTCTATGTTTGCTACAGTGCTTTGAAGCAAGGGTTTAAAGCTGGGTGCAGGAAGGTGATAGGGCTAGATGGCTGCTTTTTCAAAGGAGCATGCCAAGGTGAACTACTTGCTGCAATTGCTAGGGATGCAAACAACCAAATGTACCCTGTAGCTTGGGCAGTTGTTGAAAAGGAGACTACAGAAACATGGAAATGGTTCATTGGGCTGCTAATTAAGGATCTGGATATAAATGATCAAGGAGCTGGGTGGGTTTTCATATCTGACCAGCAAAAGGTAAACATTGTTTTTGTATGCTTTGTTTTTTTGTTGCTCCTGCAAGTGTTATATTTGTTATGTGCTGCAAAATTGTTATATTTGTTGTTGTATCTGTAGGGTAGGGGTTGTCGACACGGTTAGGGTAGGGGTTGTCGACACGGTTAGGCTAGGGGTTGTCGACACGGTTAGGCTAGGGGTTGTCGACACGGTTAGGCTAGGGGTTGTCGACACGGTTAGGCTAGGGGTTGTCGACACGGTTAGGCTAGGGGTTGTCGACACGGTTAGGCTAGGGGTTGTCGACACGATTAGGCTAGGGGTTATTAATTCAAACTTGCCTTTTATTAAATCAAACTTGCTTCTGTTAATTCATATATGCCTTTTATTAATTCAAACAGCCTTTTATTAATTCATATATGCCTTTTATTAATGCATATAAGCTTCTATTAATTAATTTGCTTGTATTAATGCAAAACTGCCTTTTGTAGGGATTAATTAATAGCATGAGGGATTACTTGCCTAGGGCACAACATAGGATGTGTGCTAGGCACATTTATGCCAATTGGAGAAAGAAGCATAGAGATCATGAACTGCAGAAAAGGTTCTGGGCAATTGCCAAGTCTTCTAACAGAGAGGATTTCAACTATAACAAGGCCAAGCTTGCTCAAAAGACTCCTGAAGGTGCAAAGGATATTATGAGGACAGAGCCAAAGCATTGGGCCAGATCCTTTTTCCCACCTGGATCAAAGTGTGAATCAGTGGATAACAATCTTTGTGAGTCTTTCAACAATGCTATCATTGAGTCCAGGTTTTACCCCATAATATCACAGCAAGAAATGATCAGGAAGAAAGTCTTTGCTAGAATTCAGGACCAGAGAAGTAAAAGTGTGAAGTGGCATGGCATAGTTTGCCCTAACATTATGAAGAAAATGCATGCCAACATTAAGATGACTCAGTTCTGTGATGTGCTCTGGAATGGGAAGGATGGATTTGAGGTAAAGCACTTAAGAGGCAGAGGAAAGAGATACACAGTAAACCTTGCCAACAAGACATGCTCATGTGGGTATCTTCAACTGGCAGGCCTTCCTTGCTGCCATGCCATATGTGCCATATACAAGAGTGGACAGAAAATAGAAGATTTCATTGACCCATGCTACTACATTGATACTTTCAAGAAAATATATGAGCACTGCCTCCAACCTGTGGAAGGTGAAGAAAACTGGCCAGTTTCTCAGAACCCTAGGCCAGTGGCACCTGGATATGTTGCAATGCCTGGAGCTAGAAAAAAAAAACAATGACAGGAGAAGAGAAGAGGGGGAAGCACCCAAGGGAAAGAAGTTGAGCAAGCATGGAATTCAAATCACCTGTGGATGTTGTGGAGTTCAGGGACACAACAAAGGATCTTGTAAACAGAATCCAAATAGGAACACAAAAACCAAAGCATATCTTGGGAAGAGAGGGAAAAACAGAGAGCCACTGAGGTACATAATGCAAGTGCACAATAATGTAAATGCATTAAATTAGTTGCACTGCTTGCAGCAATATGCACATAATCTTTTGTTCTTTCTATTTGCAGCAAGCAGAGACTGATGCCTCCAAAGCAAGGGCAACTGCTGCTAGATCTTCTGCACCAGCTGGAAATTCAGGTTATGCTCCTCCTTCTAGCTCCCAGCCAAGAACATCAAGCTTCAAACCACCTAGAGTTGCAAGACACACAACTGGAAATGATGCACCTGGAGGGAGTGCAAATGTTGGCAGAGGCAGAGGACCAAAGAGAGGAAGAGGCACAGCTACAAATGATGCACCTGGAGGGAGTACATCTGCTGGCAGAGGCAGAGGAGCAAAGAGAGGGAGAGCCACAGGGGGCTTCTCAGTTTATTTCAATGCTTCTGGGAACTACTGAAGTTCTGGGAAAGTACTAAAAAGTACTGAAGTGGTGTTATTTTGCATGTGTTTGGTCCTTTGAACTAGTTATAATTTGCTTTGGTAGTACTGAACTAGTGAACTGATCTTATTTTGGATGTCTGTGTCCATGTGAACTTGTTACCATGTGTTATGGTAAGTACTTGTTATTATGTGCTATGGTTTCTGGCAAAAATATCATATATGTGTGTGGCTGTCCAAAATGAAGTGCAAATACTTCATGTTCTTCTTGCTATACTGTCAACAATACATCTTGTTGCTGAAAAAATGACACTTCAAACCTGATACATTGCATATTGCAAAATAGCTAACTGGATTTCATTTCAGAGAAATGGCAGTCTTTGCAAACTGAATATCAATACAATTCATGACATCCATTAAACATTTTGTCAAGTTCTAGGATTTAAATTCAGTACATTGCTGCCTCACAACCACATAAACTAAGATAATATCATCCCTACAGATAAACCTGAGACAAATAGCATGATGCCACAGAATAACATCATCTTTTTACTAACACATTTCTTACAAACTAATGCTCCAGCGCCTGCCACTGCATTTCCTTCATTTTTCTTCTGCAGTTCCACAGTCATAGCACCATCATCTCCATCACCTAATGCAGCTACAAAATCCTCTAGATTCCATACCCTATCTCGAAGATCTCCCAGCAATCCACGAAGAAATGGAGATGTAGGAAGGTCATGCCACTGGATGAAACCGTGCTGTTCAATTAACAGAATTTCTGTCAGACATAAAGCAAAGAACAGAGCACCAAGCAGAGGAAGATGCAAAATGTCGAATCAAGCTTACCTGAGCTTCAACGCATGCGTAATATCTCCGCCCAGGGTTCGCCGGACTCCACGATATCCACCGCGGCGCCTTCCGCCCGCACCGCTCGCAGAAAACCGCCGGTTCGTAGTCCATGGGCTGCTCCCGATAGGGCACCGGCGACCTAACTGCAGCCACTCTCCGTCGAGTCCCTCCGCCACGTGAACGGGAGGAAGCAATCGACGACGACGACAATGACATCGCCCCCGCCGCCGCGAAATCGCCACCCGCCCTCTCTCCGTCGCAAGAACCCTAGGTTCGATCCCCACCAGCGTCGGATATAAAAAGAAAGGAGCGCCCAGCACACGTGGCATCATTAATTTCTAATCCCGCCCTCGAACCATGCCACGTCAGCAAATCCTGCCTTCAACCCAGCTTAAGAGAGATAACGACCGGGATCAGAGAGGTTGGGGTACGGACTTCCGGGATTTGGACGTGGGGGTTCATTTGCGACGGCGTCTACACTCATAAGGTTTATTTCAGACTTCACTCGGCAAAACCTCATGTGTCTACCTCCATCTCTTCCTCCTCGTCTCCGGCGATCACCGGCCGGCGGCGGTTCCGTTTCTGCAACAACAGACGGTGATTCTCTGTAGCCGACCGTCGTCGGGTGTACAGCCCCCTGTCCCTCCTTCCGTATCAAGGCATGCCGGCTAGATCACGCCGTTGCAGTATCCCCACTGGCCGCGCAAGGCAGGGCAGCCCCAGCCAGGTCTGGCGCCGGACCATCACCTCCTGCCACTGCCACCAATCAACACGAACGGAGCTTCTCTCTGGGCGGCCGTCATCGGGTGTGCAACCCCCTCCCTTCACATCGAGGCGTGCCGGCAGCATCAGCCAACGAGAGAAGCAGCACATGCGTCGGAACAGGTACGCTGCAGACTAGACACGACCAACCCTGGCCACATCCACGTATGAGGACTCCCCATCCCCATCGGCGCCACCGCCTCCGGTGCATGCAGATTCGTCAATCTGCGTCACACAACCAAGCGGCTCCTTCCTATTCGGGTATACTGTGTCTCAGAGCATCTCCAACAGGCGCATAAAAATTTCGCGTGTTAAAATAGTTTTAGCATGTCACTATAGCATTTTTAGCGCGCCAGATCCAACAATGGTTTTTCAAATGCCAAAAAACTCGCATCCAAAAAAACAAGCAGTGCAAATTGTGAAGTGCGCGCAATCCGGATCCTAAATTTGCAGCATGCGATAGCGCTTTTTAGCGTGTGCCCAACCATTTTTTGCGCGCGCACTATTTTACAGTTTCTACTGAAGCTATCCAGTGCCCAAAAAATCCGAATTTTACCACGCGAAGCAGTTTTTGAACGCCTGTTGAAGATGCTCTTAGTGTACGATTGCATCGTGGTCACATCAACTCCTTGGTGGTGCTACACTAGCCTGAGTTCTTCACAGGGAGGATGAGCTCATCTGCTGAAGGATCTCCTATGTATGCACTGTCACCATAAGGTATTGCAAACAACGATGCCCAATGTCCTCTAGACTGTGCTACTCATCCTTTCTATTGTCATAGTGATTTCCTATTTTACCTACGGCTACGGATTGTGCTTAATCTATCTGTTAATTTGATTTCACTCATATGCGTGTCGTTAGATTGGACATTGGAGTAGGTACGTTACTAGGTGTGCATGTCCTTTTGCATTAGAGCTTTTCTGCCATTGATTTCTTTTGTCATGCATCAGTGGGTCTATTCAATTTTTGTTCTTGATTCTTGCATATTCTTTTGCTGCACTTAAATCCTTCTTTTAGATTTACACTAATCTTCGTCGTTTGATAATCTAAAAGGAGAAATCTCGCAGGCAGGGAAAATGTATTTCTCACCATGGTTGGGGATAATTACAATTATGATCGGATGATGGCTAACTATTTCCACTTGCTTGCATAGTGCAATCTCTTCATAACTTTTGGTCTTGAAGGTCGGTCAAAAATTTAATTTGTACCCATTATTATCTGAACCAAGCTGTTTAGCAGATTGCACATATTTTCTTCAATTTCCAGAAAGGCAAGTAAGCAAGTTTTCTTTGTGTTGTGTTCAAACTTTCTAATATTTATTGGGACAATCTTATCAATAATTGGTGCTAATCTCAGATAACTTTTAATAGGAGAATCTGATTTTAGGATAAACATATTAGGAATTCAGGTGCAAAAAATACATATGGTGAATGGCCATTACAATTGTTTACTACCATTTGTCATTTTTTACATTGGTTTGCTCCATGCACATGTCTTCAATATGTATTTTGGACCAAATGTCCCAAAATTATCTAGTATTAAAATGCACACCAATCCAATGGCTAGATGTTCTGCTTTATTTGTGGGAATTTATAGCAAATCTCTCTATTCATCCTCCACCTCCTTCTGGGAGTCGGCAGGCTTGGTCTTGTCCTGCACTAGCTCCTTGGACAATTGTTGGATCTTTTGCCGAGAAGCCTGCATAAAACAACTTGATTAGGATTGAACAAAATAATTGACCCTTAGTTCGGCCAATTGTGCGCGACCAAAGGGCCGAGGGCTACTGGCTTCCATGCTTTTATACAATGTCGCGTGAAATAAAGAAGTGAACTTATACAGACCCTCTGGTCAAGCATAGCTGCCCAGCCAGTGGCTCAGAAATACCTAGAGTGGCATTTCGTCGGCACTCTCGACGGGCAAGTAACAATACTCATGTTTCCCAATGACTAAAATGTTTTTTTCTCCCAGCCTATTAAGGGGCTGTTTGGTTTATGACTAATTTAGCCAAAGATTGAGTTTGACCAACTTAAGTAAGTGTTTGGTTCAAGTCACACCTTAGGCAAGCCACACTTGGGCCACACATAGCATACACATAAAAAATGTGACAAGATTCCCTTAGCCTTACCAACTTGTGGCTCTCATTTTGATGAACTAACCTTAGATAAGCTTGGCAAAAATATGTGACAAAGTGTGGCAATGCTAGTCCTAAAACCAAACAGCCCCTAAATTTGCAGCCATAAATATTTGCAACCATCAAATAACCATTTGTTTCATGGATACCCCAGCAAGTAGTCTACAAAACCCGCACAAAGAAGGATCTCCATACACATTGTTTGCCATATCTACTGCTAGAAGACACGTCTATGCACTGGAGGGCATTTTCTGCCTTATCTCCTCCAGAATAAATATCTAACACTCGAATTCCATCAAGCGTGAACTTCATATACCATTGAGGCTCTACTCAAGCCAGTCCTCCATGCATAGGTTTGCATTCATTTCGAGCAAACTGAAACTGAATTTCAGTTCACACACTACATTAAAAGACCATGACTTAGGTGCACTCACCACACAATTCAGACTGAATTCAAAGTAGTTCACAACACACACATTACCGTTGAGTTCAAATTAGTTCACAATACAAACAAGTATACAAGAAACTATGCACCATATAAGAATAAGGGTACCATCTTTAGCCAATTAGCCTCTTCACGGTCATCTTGAGCTTCTGCCCCTCTTTCTCCCTCTACCTTCTCAGCTTTGACTCGGCCACGCGTAGGCAATATTGTGCATTTAAGTAATCGTAATACTCCATCATGATGTAACCCCAATGGCACACGAACGCATCCAAGCATGCGTATTCCACATGCTACTTGGTCAAGGGCTCTTGCTCCCACCCTTGATTATAATTGAACTCTTCTTTGACTGTCGCAAGGAGGGATAGCTGATGTTTATAAAGCTTTCCGCAATATCATCCAAAGATGTTGTAAACTTACCATTCTTAATACAATCTTGGAGGTCCAATTGGTTTTTGGCCTTCAACCTCCAAGGCTGCAGCATAATGTTGTCTGTCGTGATGTCCACGGTTACAAACATGATCCTTTCATCACCGAAGAATTGTTGTAGCCACATAGATTCATCCTTCTAGATGACAATCTGGTACACTAGGCACTTTGTGCCTACACAGAACTCGATAACAACAACCCATCATGGACTGAATTCAAATCCTTCGGTGGTGTACTCCACGTCCAGGGCGACGATGAACCTCTGATGCATGTTGACCACAGTGTGAACTTCATCTAGTGAAATGATCTAGAAGACGACCAGAGGGGGGTGAATAGGTGTTTTAAAACTTTTACAGATCTGGCTTTATCCTAATGCGGAATTAAACTAACAGATACTTTTCATGCACAAATCCTAAATATGCTAGGCTCAACTAAGTGCACCAACAACCTATGCTAAACAAGATAGGCACTGAAAGAAACTAGCAAGCACAAACTATATCACAAGATAAGGAAATGTAGGAACTACTAAGCAATTTAACTAGCACAAGATATATCAATATGAGCAAGTATGAATTGCGGAAAGTAAAGGGTGTGGGTATGAGATAACCACAAGTGAGTCAGAGACGCAGATTTATCCCGAAGTTCACACTCGTGAGAGTGCTAATCTCCGTTAGACCGGTGCCAAAGCCAAAGCTCCGGGGCGTCACCAAGTGACTCACCGTATTCTCCCTTCTGAGTCACCCCCAACGGATGAGCCTCGGTTCACTCGGGGTTGGTCTTGAAGGCGACCACCACACCTTTACAAACTTCTCCGGAGCACACCACAACCACGGAAGCTTCCGGAGGAACTTGACCACCTAGGCCACTTCAGCACCCTTCCCCGGAGCACACCACAAAAGGAAGCTTCCGGGGGAACCATGGCCACATAGGCCTCCTCACAATCTTCTCAAAGTATCACCAAACCGTCTAGGAGGCGAAGCCTCCAAGAGTAATAAACTCACGGGCTCTCACTCGAAAAAATCGATGAGGGGAGCTCAACCAAAGCAACAAATGCAATGCAAGGTCAAACAACAAATGCTCAACTCACTCTCTCAATCTCACAAGATGCAACTCAAGAAAGTAGGGGATTGAAGAGAGGGGATGCAATGGAGGAAATCAACAAATGACTCCAAGATCCATCCACAAATCCCCCTTCACATAGAGGGGAGATAGGGGTTTGGGAGAGGTGGTATGATGCTCAAAATGATGTTTAGAATGTGAATGAACAAAACCCAAACCGGTGGGGAGGAAGGGCTCTTTTATAGCCAACTTCCAAAACTAGCCGTTGGGGCTCCAATGGACACTTCCTGGACACCCCGTGCCCACGGGGGTTTAGACCCCATGCCCACGGGGTCCCGTGCGCACGGTACAAGCCCGCATGCACGGGGCCCCGTGCCCACGGGGGTCAAAAACCCCGTGTCCATGGGGTACCCAGAACAGCCTGCAGCAGCCCACTAAAACTGTGATAACTTTGGCATACAGACTCCGAATTCGATAATCTTGGGCTCGTTTTGAAGCTATGGAAAAGCCCAAGGTCCTCACATAGAGAAACACCCAAGATCAACAAGAAATAATGATGCAAGGAATGCAAAGGTTTGATCTCTCTACATGCGACATGATCAAGCTACTTGCCCCCCTCTTGATAGTACAGCTATCAAACCTATAATCCGGTCTCCCTCCAAGCACCATGAGACCGGCAAAACTAGGAAAACCTAGCTAAGGTATACCTTTTCCTTGCATATTCAACTTGAGATTGGTGATGACTCCAATGCTTATCTCAAGTTGGAATCCCTTTCTTGTCCACAACCACTTGGTGAAGATGCTTGAATTGCTTCCTCATATTGCAATGAGGGAAGCCTTAACTTAAGCCCATCTTCACATGAGCATTTTCATGATGTGGACCGCAAGCTTCAAAGCATATAACCTCCAGCTTCTCATCTTGCACTTGGACTCCTCGAACCCGATGACCATCACCACTTGATGTCATCCACACATAGGCTACTTGAGATCTTTCCTTTTGATGCAAACCCATGAGAAACACCTAACCCACATAGACATAACAAACACATAGCATGGGTTGTGTAACAAAGCACAAGTCACAATTACTTACCATACCACTAGATCACTTGATCCCACGTGGTACACTGTTTGCGCTTTGAGAGTTGACCATCTAGATATAATCTTCGAGCTTCATCTTGGTCAACCAACATCTTTACTCTAAGCTCCATCTTGGTTTATTGAAAGCCACAATGAACTCTTCATTTCCCTTCATTGCTTCAAGACAATATCAACAAAGACTCTTTCATGATCATATCAAGTTCCACTATGAATATCATCTTGATCACCACTTGCCCTTCTAAAAACTCCATCACAATCTCTTGAGAGGCATAATGAATTCTTCACTCTAGTTGCTTGCTTTAAGACTTGATCAACTAAAACCCAACACGTGAGCTCACCATGATCTTGTCTTGAATCATAACTTGAATTCTTTTCTTTGATTATTCTCTCAAACCCTTGATCCTTAAAAGTCCTCCATCATAATATCTTGAGAGGCACAATGAATTCTTCACTCTAGTTGCTTGCTTCAAGACTTGATAAACCTAAACCCAACACATGAGCTCACCATGATCTTGTCTTGAAACCATAACTTGAATTCTTCTCTTTGATTATTCTCTCAAGCCCTTGATCCTTAAAAGCCCAAATATGTTAGTCTTTAAGATACTCCAATGAACTCCACCATGAACATAATTAGATTAGGCATAGAAATCGATCTTGATGGATTCAATAGAAGTACTCGAAGACCAACTTGAAACCTCACTGGATATGGGATCTCGAGAGCCAACACCTAGGCCTCGTGATCACGGGGTATCCAGAGAGTTGTCACTCGACCCCATGTGCATGGTACAAGCCCATGTGCAAGGGGTATCCAAAGAAGGATACCATGAGGACTTCTTCAGATGCTTTGATGGCAGACTTCACAAAACAACCCAATGCACTTCAAGCATTACTATGGAACATATCTTCATATAAGATCAATGCACTTGATGCTCCATAGGAATTGTCATTTAACTCCAAAGCATACAACAAATATATCTTCATATATATGGACTTCATCCTTGATTCCATCCAATATCCTTGAGGCACTATCTTCATATATATATGGACTTCATCCTTGACTCCATCCAATATCCTTGAGGCACCATCTATGGACAAAACCTTCAAATATATCTCATTGAGAAACATTAGTCCATAGAGATTGTCATTTAATTACCAAAACCACACTTAGGGGCTACATGCCCTTTCAATCTCCCACATTTTGGTAATTGATGACAATCTCAACAAGAGGGTTTATATAATGAAATTAAAACAAGTGTGCAATCTATCCGAGAATAAATTGTATACTTGAGGTGGTTTTGATAGCCTCAAATATCACAAAGATAGTTGATGTTATCAAAACCGGTTATACTAGCATCGAAATACTACACAAGAATTTGATGCTAGTAGAATCACAATATATAGAGCAAACTCCCCCACAATATATGCACGTGAAAGAACTCAGCGGAGTTTTCTCTATATACACATCGAAGCTACGAGCAAGCACAACAAATGTATATATGCATGAATGACAGGAACCAACCCACTTCTCCTAAACCCTCTAAAATTCTCCCCCATTGGCAACAAGTGCCAAAATGGAAGAAAAATATAGACATCCAATAGTATGGGTTCCTCCTTAATTTGTGCATTTCTCATATTGTGAGTGGAATCAAGTGCACATATCCAGTTACGAACAAACGAAGAAATTCACACTATGTTGAGGATCCATAGAATGCACCAAAAAGATATGTCATGAGAATCAAACATCCAAAGGATCAAAAGAACATATTTTGGACAAGTGGTAATGGAGATATCCAATATGATAATCATGCTAAGCATGGGTCCAAATATATTAAAAAACATGAGTGCAAAGATATAAGAAATACATAGAAGCACTCACTCAACAAGTACTAATCATGCCATGATGCAACATAAACAATGTTGACTCTAACTTAAATAAATGCATGAAGTAAGTACTTGTTACCGGGAGAGAAAGCATTGGTTCAAGGGGCCCTTGTTCTAGTACGCAAACATGATGGACTTGATCTTGTTCTTGGATAGGTACATGATCTCCCATAGCATCTTGCTCTTGTGTTGGGGGTGATGACTTCCCTTGTGGTCGATCCACAAGAGGGGCTCTTAATCCTTCTTCTTCTAGATGGACAAGGGGTGTTTCTTGTGGAAGAATATGACCAATCCCCATTGTACTTGTAGCTTCGGAAGGAGCCTCATCACCTACAACACTTGAAACAAATTGCTATGCATGGAAGCCGTTATTCTCATCACACTCCACATTCACCGTTTCCTGAATACATCCCGTGGATTCATTGAGAATATAGTAAGTGTGGGAGTTTGATGCATATCCAACAAAAAGACCCAAATTTTGTTATACCGGGTTTACATGGTGAGAATGCAACACTTACACCGAACCGGGTTTTCATTTATCTTCTCTCTCAAATCAAAGAATCAACCAAGCTTGGCTCTAATAATTTTCCATGGTGTATCCACCTTCCTCATGGATAAGCCAAGCATCCCAATGCTTCTCCAATGTACCTAAAACACATTAAGGTACACTTTGGTCCCCAAACTTATTGGGTCCGAAGTAGTTAGTCCAACCACAATACATAGGGCAAACTCCATATTAAATATGTGCAGAAGGATATGAACTTGAAGTTCATGCACACTTTTAATCATTAATGATTTGATGGAGTTTACCCTATATAGAGGGTCAAGTAGAGCAACCAAGGCATGAAAAAGTATATAAATAAATATGCATGCACATGCCTACCAAGATCCAAAGAGATACAATTGGGACAAAAGAACACTTAAGTGAAGAATACTCCAAAAATAACATAAAGCATTCAAGTTGTCCAAATTATACCAAGAGATGAATCCACACAGGAGTGCAAGAAAAGTACAACATATGAACTAAGCAAAAACCAAAGAGCATATAGGATATACATTACACACATGCTCAAAGGCTTATATCACTCAAGTAGATAAAAGATAGTACAAGCAGTGAGATAAGGCAAGTTGAAGCACAAGCCGAGAAGAAGATGATCATAAAATTCTACCACAAGAAGAAATACCAATTGGTATTTGGAATTAACACTCGGTGGTAGAATCCGAAGAAGCACAAGATCATAATCAACAACCACCCCATGTGCACGGGGGTCAAAAGACCCCGTGCACACAGGGTATCCAGGGAGTTACATAGTACCCCGTGCGCATGGGGGTCAAAAGACCCCTTGCACATGGGGTACCCAGAGAGTTACGCAACACCCCGTGCGCACGGGGTCCCCGTGCGCACGGGGTACCCAGAGAGTTACACAACACCCCGTGCGTACGGGGGTCAAAAGACCCTGTGCGCACGGGGTATCCAGAACTTTTCTAGTGCAAAATTCTGGATACCACGGCAAGCACACAACAGAGGAAAATAACCACCTACAGGCGATAATTAATGGATACTCTGAGAATCTGAATTTCAAATGAGCTTGACATACCACATAGTGACTAGATAATATTGAGTATCAATTCTATGTAGTATTTCTCATATTAACATTTTGGGTTTGTGATGCGCACAAAACATAACAGTCCCCCATAATGTGATGATCCATTAATATCTCGCAAGAGTCAAACAACATACAAATAAGGCTCAAGACAGCAAGCAGCACTATATGATGTGCAATGCAACCTACACATGCTAGATAACACAAATCAAGCATACTAGGAAGCACAACATATAAATGCACATGCTAGATACAAAACCTAAGCATGCAAAGGGCGAGTAACTTTCAATGTAAGCAATAAAAATACAAGTTACCACAAGGAGGAACATTGGATAGATAAAATGAAGATAATCCACATGACTTGGCTCAAACAAATAAATGGTGAATATTATTTTCTTCAAGAACTAGCCAAATCTCCAATGTCCTCCACACACCTATTGATCAAGGTTGAGCTTGATGGTCCCCAACCAAGTTGGGTCCTAAGAAGTTATTCACAATAGGCTTGCAACCCAAATGGCCTTTTCCATTTCCAAACCACTTTGGGCGCCAACAAACTTGGCAAACAAATTGCCAACAACATCCTTCCTAAGAAAATAATGATCATTGACTAGAGGAGGCTTAGGGATGTTACCGGTGGGACAAGAACGAAGATATGTGTCCCTTCTCACGACAAATATAGCAACATGTGCTCCCCCTTCTCTTCTTCTTTACTTTCTCAACTTGGGGAGCATTTCCTTGGTTCATTATTGATAGTGGCCTTTCTTCAGCTTGAGGTTGACCTTGAGATTGAACTTGAGGTTGACCTTGAGATTGAAATTGAGGCTGCTTCCCTTGTTGCTTCACATTTGAAGCCTTCTTCTTCAATGGACAAGATCTCACATGGTGTACACCATTCTTGCACTTGAAGCATGTGATGTTGGCCGGATTCTTGACTTGGTCTTGTCCCTTATTCCTTTTCTTGGACTTCTTGTTGTTGGAGATGAAACCAAGTCCACCCATGTCATGAGGGGATTTTTGACCACTCAAAATATTGTTGAGAGTGGAATTTCCTTTATGACACATTTCCAAGTCTTTCTTCAAATTAGTGACTTGAGCCTTGAGCTCTTTGTTTTCCTCTACAAGGTTAGTATCAACAAAAGTACTAGAGGAAGTAGAAACTTCATTATTAGAGCAACAAGGCAAGGGGAGCAATTCATCACAAGAATTGACTATAATATGTCTAGATGAATTACTAGGACTAGCACATGTCAATAAATCATTTTGAGTAGATATAGTGCTAATGTCCACATGAGGCTCACGAGATGTTACCTTAGTCACAATAGCCTCATGAGCTAACTTTAGCCTTTCATGGGAGATTAGAAGGTCATCATGAGAGCCCGAGAGCTTTTCATGACTTTCTTCTAATTTCCCATAATCGCTAGTTAGCAAAACAAGTTGAGCCCTTAGCTCAACATTCTCCTTCAAGATAGATGCTTCACAAGGAGTAGAGTTAGTAGCACAAGCATCATTGACAATGTGAGAGGAGCTAGAAGAAACTAGAGACTTCACATGAGTAGCTTGAAGTTCCTCATAAGACTTAGAGAGTTTGGTGAGCTCTACTTTGACATTCTTGTAGACAAGGTCAAGGTGCTCAAAATCCTCTTTAAGTTGATAATGAGCAACTTCAATCTCTTCTTTAGAAGATTCTATGTCTCTAAGAGTTTCTAGAGCATCAAGAAGGTTACAATAAAGTTTTTCATTTTGTTCTTGCTCTTCATGAAGTAAATCATTACACTTTCCAAAATGAGTAATAAGATCTTTAAATATCTCATAAGTGTTCTTATTTACCCCACGAAGAGAATTACCAATTTCATATATTTCTTGACTCATATACCTATCACATTCATCATCACTCTCATGAATATCATTACAAAGAGTAGATGATACCTCGGTATTACCTCTTGCCATGAGGCACATGTGAACATCAGAGGTTGATGATGATTCTTTTGGAGAGGGAGTTTCTTTATCATCAGGAGTAGGATGTCCGTGTCCATCCTCTTGACACTCATAGCATTTCCTCTCCAACGAGGTGATGTCCTTCTTTGCTCCTCTAGCAATTTCCTCAATAATGGTGTCTGCACTATTTTCTCTTGTTTCCTCTACATGGTTAGTCAAACAACAACTAGAGGAAATAGAAGCATAGAGATCATGGAAACAAGGAGTATCAAGCATATCATCACAAAAGGTATTCAAGGAATCTCCAAATGATATGCATGGACTATCAACACAAGAATGTAAGTCATTTTGCTAGATATGCTCAAGTCCATAGAATCTACAACACTAGCATGTATACATGAAAGATAATCAATGTTTAGCACAACATCATCATCACAAATAATATTTCCACTCACCATGTCATTACCTTGGGACATGCCATATGATGGTGAGGTGGAAGAAGTAGAAATGTCCAAGCACATGGATGAAGAAGCAATATGGAGTTCTTCATGATTTGAAGATGTGGAGAACTCCTCAATTGAATCCTCCGACATATGATGAATATCAACAAGATTGGACCCACCATATATTTCTTCAAGTTTGGTCCACATATCATGAGCCATCTCACAAGTCATGATTGACTCAAACACTTCGAGGGATATAGACCAGATTATGGCATTCTTAGCACCATACCCACAAAGCATATCATCGTTTTCCTCATTAGTTGGAAAAAGGTCATCCTTCCATAGAGAAGCCCTTACAAGAACAATTCGCACAAAATTTGGACCCATGGTCCAGAAATGACAAAGCATGTGAATTTTCCACAAGTGATAGTTTGTGCCACTAAAACAAAAGGTGTCATCGTGCACTATACCACTAGTCGACATCTTTACTCTCTAGGCGGTGAAGCCTACCAAGGAGAGACCAAAGCTCTGATGACAATTGAAATGATCTAGAAGATGACTAGAGGGGGGTGAATAGGCGTTTTAAAACTTTTACCGATTTGGCTTTATCCTAATGCGGAATTAAACTAACGGATACTTTTCATGCACAAATCCTAAATATGCTAGGCTCAACTAAGTGCACCAACAACCTATGCTAAACAACATAGGCACTAAAAGAAACTAGCAAGCACAAACTATATCACAAGATAAGGAAATGTAGGAACTACTAAGCAATTTAACTAGCACAAGATATATCAATATGAGCAAGTATGAATTGCGGAAAGTAAAGGGTGTGGGTATGAGATAACCACAAGTGAGTCGGAGACGCGGATTTATCCCGAAGTTCATACTCGTGAGAGTGCTAATCTCCGTTAGAGAGGTGCCAAAGCCAAAGCTCCGGGGCGTCACCAAGTGACTCACTGTATTCTCCCTTCCGAGTCACCCCCAACGGATGAGCCTCGGTTCACTCGGGGTTGGTCTTGAAGGCGACCACCACACCTTTACAAACTTCTCCGGAGCACACCACAACCACGGAAGCTTCCGGAGGAACTTGACCACCTAGGCCACTTCAACACCCTTCCCTAGAGCACACCACAAAAGGAAGCTTCCAGGGGAACCTTGACCACATAGGCCTCTTCACAATCTTCTCAAAGTATCACCAAACCGTCTAGGAGGCGAAGCCTCCAAGAGTAATAAACTCACGGGCTCTCACTCGAACAAATCGATGCGAGGAGCTCAACCAAAGCAACAAATGCAATGCAAGGTCAAACAACAAATTCTCAAGTCACTCTCTCAATCTCACAAGATGCAACTCAAGAAAGTAGGGGATTGAAGAGAGGGGATGCAATGGAGGAAATCAACAAATGACTCCAAGATCCATCCACAAATCCCCCTTCACTTAGAGGGGAGATAGGGGTTTGGGAGAGGTGGTATGATGCTAAAAATGATGTTTAGAATGTGAATGAACAAAACCTAAACCGGTGGGGAGGAAGAGCTATTTTATAGCAAACTTCCAAAGCTAGCCGTTGGGACTCCAACGGACACTTCCTGGAGACCCCGTGCCCACAGGGGTTTAGAACCCGTGCCCACGGGGTCCCATGCGCATGGCACAAGCTTGCATGCATGGGGCCCCGTGCCCACGGGGGTCAAAAACCCCGTGTCCACGGGGTACCCAGAACAGCCTGCAGCAGCCCACTAAAACTGTGATAACTTTGGCATACGGACTCCGAATTCGATGATCTTGGGCTCGTTTTGAAGCTATGGAAAAGCCCAAGGTCCTCACATAGAGAACCATCCCAAGATCAACAAGAAATAATTATGCAAGCAATGCAAAGGTTTGAGCTCTCTACATGCGACATGATCAAGCTACTTGCCCGAGAGTCCCTCTTGATAGTACGGCTATCAAACCTATAATCCGGTCTCCCTCCAAGCACCATGAGACCGGCAAAACTAGGAAAACCTAGCTAAGGTATACCTTTGCCTTGCATATTCAACTTGAGCTTGGTGATGGCTCCAATGCTTATCTCAAGTTGGTTTCCCTTTCTTGTCCACAACCACCTGGTGAAGATGCTTGAATTGCTTCCTCATATTGCAATGAGGGAAGCCTTAACTTAAGCCCATCTTCACAAGAGCATTATCATGATGTGGACCGCAAGCTTCAAAGCATATAACCTCCGGCTTCTCATCTTGCACTTGGACTCCTCGAACCCGATGACCATTACCACTTGATGTCATCCACACATAGACTACTTGAGATCTTTCCTTTTGATGCAAGCCCATGAGAAACACCTAACCCACATAGACAGAACAAACACATAGCATGTGTTAGGTAACAAAGCACAATTCACAATTACTTACCATACCACTAGATCACTTGATCCCACGTGGTACAATGTTTGCGCTTTGAGAGTTGACCATCTAGATATAATCTTCGAGCTTCATCTTGGTCAACCAACATCTTTACTCCAAGATCCATCTTGGTTTCTTGAAAGCCACAATGAACTCTTCATTTCCCTTCATTGCTTCAAGATAATATCACCAAAGACTCTTTCATGACATTATCAAGTTCCACTATGAATATCATCTTGATCACTACTTGCCCTTCTAAAAACTCCATCACAATCTCTTGAGAGGCATAATGAATTCTTCACTCTAGTTGCTTGCTTTAAGACTTGATCAACTGAAACACAACAGGTGAGCTCACCATGATCTTGTCTTGAATCATAACTTGAATTCTTTTCTTTGATTATTCTCTCAAACCCTTGATCCTTAAAAGTCCTCCATCATAATATCTTGAGAGGCACAATGAATTCTTAACTCTAGTTGCTTGCTTCAAGACTTGATAAACCTATACCCAGCACATGAGCTCACCATGATCTTGTCTTGAAACCATAACTTGAATTCTTCTCTTTGATTATTCTCTCAAGCCCTTGATCCTTCAAAGCCCAAATATGTCCATCTTTGAGATCCTCCAATGAACTCCACCATGAACATAATTAGATTAGGCATAGAAATCAATCTTGATGGATTCAATATAAGTACTCGAAGACCAACTTGAAACCTCACTGGATATGGGATCTTGAGAGCCAACACCTAGGCCTCGTGATCACGGGGTATCCAGAGAGTTGACACTCGACCCCATGCGCATGGTACAAGCCCGTGTGCAAGGGGTATCCAAAGAAGGATACCATGAGGACTTCTTCGGATGCTTTGATGGCAGACTTCACAAAACAACCCAATGCACTTCAAGCATCACTATGGAACATATCTTCACATAAGATTCAATGCACTTGATGCTCCATAGGAATTGTCATTTAACTCCAAAGCATACAACAAATATATCTTCATATATATGGACTTAATCCTTGATTCCATCCAATATCCTTGAGGCACTATCTTCATATATATGGACTTCATCCTTGATTCCATCCAATATCCTTGAGGCACCATCTATGGACAAAACCTTCAAATATATCTCATTGAGAAACATTAGTCCATAGAGATTGTCATTTAATTACCAAAACCACACTTAGGGGCTACATGCCCTTTCATCTAGTATATCATTGATGAACTTATCGATAGTTGCTCCACTCCTAGTCACTGCGGCCTCAATCAAAGTACTGCAGGGAGCTTTGACCATGTGCACGGATGTCTACACCATTTGAATAATTGGCAGATGGAAAAATGTTTGAGTACAGGAGGACTGAAAGAAAAACTACTAATCAGGATAAGAAGAACTCGCTTGTGCGTGTGCGAAGCGGATGAGTGACGGCTGTCGAGGAGGCTTGCGCGGGGAGAGGGAGGCCATGGGGGTGCCAATGAAGAGAACCTGCCTCAAAGGCAGGTTCACGCATCAGAGGATTTTTGTTAAGGCGAATTTGCATGCCATTCACGTATCGGAGGCATGTTTTGTTCATTGGCACCCCCATGGCCTCCCTCACACGCAAGCCTCCTCGGCCGCCGGCACTCATCCGCGTCGCACACGCGCAAGCAAGTTCTTATCTTGGTTAGTAGTTGTTCTCTCAGTCCTCATGTATGAAGGAAATATGCCCTAGAGGCAATAATAAAGTTATTATTTATTTCCTTATATCATGATAAATGTTTATTATTCATGCTAGAATTGTATTAACCGGAAACATAATACATGTGTGAATACATAGACCAATAGAGTGTCACTAGTATGCCTCTACTTGACTAGCTCGTTAATCAAAGATGGTTATGTTTCCTAACCATGAACAAAGAGTTGTTATTTGATTAACGAGGTCACATCATTAGTTGAATGATCTGATTGACATGACCCATTCCATTAGCTTAGCACCCGATCGTTTAGTATGTTGCTATTGCTTTTCTTCATGACTTATACATGTTCCTATGACTATGAGATTATGCAACTCCCGTTTGCCGGAGGAACACTTTGGGTGCTGCCAAACGTCACAACGTAACTGGGTGATTATAAAGGAGTATTACAGGTTTCTCCAAAGGTAGATGTTGGGTTGGCGTATTTCGAGATTTGGATTTGTCACTTCGATTGTCGGAGAGGTATCTTTGGGCCCTCTCGGTAATGCACATCACATAAGCCTTGCAAGCATTGCAACTAATGAGTTAGTTGTGAGATGATGTATTACGGAACGAGTAAAGAGACTTGCCGGTAACGAGATTGAACTAGGTATTGGATACCGACGATCGAATCTCGGGCAAGTAACATACCGATGACAAAGGGAACAACGTATGTTGTTATGCGGTCTGACCGATAAAGATCTTCGTAGAATATGTAGGAGCCAATATGGGCATCCAGGTCCCGCTATTGGTTATTGACCGGAGACGTGTCTCGGTCATGTCTACATTGTTCTCGAACCGTAGGGTCCGCACGCTTAAGGTTTCGATGACAGTTATATTATGAGTTTATGAGTTTTGATGTACCGAAGGAGTTCGGAGTCCCGGATGAGACTGGGGACATGACGAGGAGTCTCGAAATGGTCGAGACGTAAAGATCGATATATTGGACGACTATATTCGGACATATGAAAGGTTCCATGTGATTCGGGTATTTTTCGGAGTACCGGGTAGTTACGGGAGAAGTAATGGGCCTTGATGGGCTTTAGTGGGAAGAGTAAAAGGCTGCTGCGCCCCCCCTCCCCTTTGGTCCGAATTGTACTAGGGAAAAGGGGGCCGGCCACCTTTCCTACTCCTCCTATTCCTTCTCCCTTCCTCCCCTCTTGGTGGACTCCTACTAGGACTTGGAGTCCTAGTAGGACTCCCTATCCTGGCCGCACCTTTGCCTTGGCCGGCCTCCTCCTCCTCCATCCTTTATATACAGGGGCAGGGGGCACCCCATAGACACACAAGTTGATCCTTGAGATCGTTCCTTAGCCGTGTGCGGTGCCCCCTGCGACCATATTCCACCTCAATCATATCGTTGCAGTGCTTAGGCGAAGCCCTGCGTCGGTAGAACATCAAGATCGTCACCACGCCGTCGTGCTGACGGAACTCCTCCCCGAAGATTTGCTGGATCGGAGCCCGGGATCATCATCGAGCTGTACGTGTGCTAAGAACTCGGAGGTGCCGGAGTAACGGTGCTTGGATCGGTCGGATCGGGAAGAAGCCGTACGACTACTTCCTCTATGTTGTGTGATCGCTTCCGCAGTCGGTCTGCGTTGGTACGTAGACAACACTCTCCCCCTCGTTGCTATGCATCACCATGATCTTGCGTGTGCGTAAGAAATTTTTCGAAATTACTATGTTCCCCAACAGTGGTATCAGAGCCTAGGTTTTATGGTTTGATGTTATTTGCACGAGTAGAACACAAGTGAGTTGTGGGCGATATAAGTCATACTGCCTACCAGCATATCATACTTTGGTTCGGCGGTATTGTTGGACGAGACGATCCGGACCAACCTTACGCGTACTCTTACGCGAGACCGGTTCCCTCGACATGCTTTGCACATAGATGGCTTGCGGAAGACTGTCTCTCCAACTTTAGTTGAACCAAGTATGGCTACGCCCGGTCCTTGAGAAGGTTAAAACGGAGTCTATTTGACGAACTATCGTTGTGGTTTTGATGCGTAGGTGAGATGCGTTCTTACTTAAGCCCGTAGCAGCCACGTAAAACTTGCAACAACAAAGTAGAGGACGTCTAACTTGTTTTTGCAGGGCATGTTGTGATGTGATATGGTCAAGGCATGATGCTAAATTTTATTGTATGAGATGATCATGTTTTGTAACCGAGTTATCGGCAACTGGCAGGAGCCATATGGTTGTCGCTTTATTGTATGCAATGCAATCGCGATGTAATGCTTTACTTTATTACTAAGCGGTAGTGATAGTCGTGGAAGCATAAGATTGGCGAGACGACAACGATGCTACGATGAAGATCAAGGTGTCGCACCGGTGACGATGGTGATCATGACGGTGCTTCGGAGATGGAGATCACAAGCACAAGATGATGGCCATATCATATCACTTATATTGATTGCATGTGATGTTTATCTTTTATGCATCTTATCTTGCTTTGATTGACGGTAGCATTATAAGATGATCTCTCACTAAATTATCAAGAAGTGTTCTCCCTGAGTATGCACCGTTGCCAAAGTTCGTCGTGCCCAGACACCACGTGATGATCGGGTGTGATAAGCTCTACGTCCAAATACAACGGGTGCAAAACAGTTGCACACGCAGAATACTCAGGTTATACTTGACGAGCCAAGCATATACAGATATGGCCTCGGAACATGGAGACCGAAAGGTCGAGCGTGAATCATATAGTAGATATGATCAACATAGTGATGTTCACCAATGAAACTACTCCATCTCACGTGATGATCGGACATGGTTTAGTTGATTTGGATCACGTGATCACTTAGAGGATTAGAGGGATGTCTATCTAAGTGGGAGTTCTTAAGTAATATGATTAAATTGAACTTAAATTTATCATGAACTTAGTCCTGGTAGTATTTTGCAAATTATGTTGTAGATCAATAGCTCGCGTTGTTGCTTCCCTGTGTTTATTTTGATATGTTCCTAGAGAAAATTGTACTGAAAGATGTTAGTAGCAATGATGCGGATTGGATCCGTGATCTGAGGATTATCCTCATTGCTGCACAGAAGAATTATGTCCTTGATGCACCGCTAGGTGACAGACCTATTGCAGGAGCAGATGCAGACGTTATGAACGTTTGGCTAGCTCAATATGATGACTACTTGATAGTTTAGTGCACCATACTTAACAGCTTAGAGTCGGGACTTCAAAGACGTTTTGAACGTCATGGACCATATGAGATGTTCCAGGAGTTGAAGTTAATATTTCAAGCAAATACCCAAGTTGAGAGATATGAAGTCTCCAACAAGTTCTATAGCTAAAAGATGGAGGAGAATCGCTCAACTAGTGAGCATGTGCTCAGATTGTCTGGGTACTACAATCGCTTGAATCAAGTGGGAGTTAATCTTCCAGATAAGATAGTGATTGACAGAATTCTCTAGTCACCATCACTAAGTTAGTAGAACTTCGTGATGAACTATAATATGCAAGGGATAACGGAGACAACTCCCAAGCTCTTCGTGATGCTGAAATCAACGAAGGTAGAAATCAAAGAAAAACATCAAGTGTTGATGGTTGACAAGACCACTAGTTTCAAGAAAAAGGGCAAAGGAAAGAAGGGGAACTTCAAGAAGAACGGCAAGCAAGTTGCTGCTCAAGTGAAGAAGCCCAAGTCTGATCCTAAGCCTGAGACTAAGTGCTTCTACTGCAAAGGGACTGGTCACTGGAAGTGGAATTACCCCAAGTGATTGGCGGATAAGAAGGATGGCAGAGTGAACATAAGTATATTTGATATACATGTTATCGATGTGTATTTTACTAGTGTTTATAGCAAACCCCTCAGTATTTGATGCTAGTTCAGTTGCTAAGATTAGTAACTCGAAACGGGAGTTGCAGAATAAACAGAGACTAGTTAAGGGTGAAGTGACGATGTGTGTTGGAAGTGGTTCCAAGATTGATATGATCATCATCGCACACTCCCTATAATTTCGGGATTAGTGTTGAACCTAAATAAGTGTTATTTGGTGTTTGCGTTGAGCATGAATATGATTTGATCATGTTTATTGTAATACGGTTATTCATTTAAGTAAGAGAATAAATTGTTGTTCTGTTTACATGAATAAAACCTTATATGGTTACACACCCAATGAAAATAGTTCGTTGGATCTCGATCGTAGTGATACACATAATCATAATATTGAAACCAAAAGATGCAAAGTTAATAATGATAGTGCAACTTATTTGTAGCACCGCCGTTTAGGTCATATTGGTGTAAAGCGCATGAAGAAACTCCATGATGATGGGCTTTTAGAATCACTTGATTATGAATCAGTTGATGCTTGCGAACCATGCCTCATGGGCAAGATGACTAAAGACTCTGTTCTTCGGAACAATGGAGCGAGCAACAGATTTGTTGGAAATCATACATACTGATGTATGTGGTCCGATGAATATTGAGGCTCGCGACAGGTATCATTATTTTCTGATCTTCACAGATGATTTGAGCAGATATGAGTATATCTACTTGATGAAACATAAGTCTGAAACATTTGAAAAAGTTCAAAGAATTTCAGAGTGAAGTGAAAAATCATCGTAACAAGAAAATAAAGTTTCTATGATCTGATCGTAGAGAAGAGCATTTGAGTTACGAGTTTGGCCTTCAGTTAAAAACAATGTGAAATAGTTTCACTACTCACGCCACAAGGAACACCATAGTGTAATGGTGTGTCCGAACGTCATAACCGTACTTTATTAGATATAGTGCGATCTATGATGTCTCTTACCGATCTACCACTATCGTTTTGGGGTTATGCATTAGAGACAGCTGCATTCACGTTAAAAAGGGGCACCATCTAAGTCCGTTGAGACGACACAATCTGAACTGTGGTTTAGCAAGAAACCAAAGTAGTCGTTTCTTAAAGTTTGGGGTTGTGATGCTTATGTGAAAAAGTTTCATCCTGATAAGCTCGAACCCAAATCGGAGAAATGTGTCTTCATAGGATATCCAAAGGAAACTATTGGATACACCTTCTATCACAGATCCGAAGGCAAGACTTTTGTTGCTAAGTTCGGAAACTTTCTAGAGAAGGAGTTTCTCTCGAAAGAAGTGAGTGGGAGGAAAGTAGAACTTGACGAGGTAACTGTACCTGCTCCCTTATTGGAAAATAGTACATCACAGAAAACTGTTTCTGCGAGACCTACACCAATAAGTGAGGAAGCTAATGATGATGATCATGAAACTTTAGATCAAGATACTACTGAACCTCGTAGATCAACCAGAGTAAGATCCGCACCAGAGTGGTACGGTAATCCTGTTCTGGAGGTCATGCTACTAGATCATGATGAACCTACGAACTATGAAGAAGCGATGGTGAGCCCAGATTCCGTAAAGTGGCTTGAAGCCATGAAATCTGAGATGGGATCCATGTATGAGAACAAAGTATGGACTTTGGTTGACTTGCCCGATGATCGGCAAGCAATTGAGAATAAATGGATCTTTAAGAAGAAGACTGACGCTGATGGTAATGTTACTGTCTACAAAGCTCGACTTGTCGCAAAAGGTTTTCGACAAGTTCAAGGAGTTGACTACGATGAGACCTTCTCACCTATAGCGATGCTTAAGTCTGTCAGAATCATGTTAGCAATTGCCGCATTTTATGATTATGAAATATGGCAGATGGATGTCAAAACTGCATTCCTGAATGGATTTCTGGAAGAAGAGTTGTATATGATGCAACCAGAAGGTTTTGTTGATCCAAAGGGAGCTAACAAAGTATGCAAACTCCAGCGATCCATTTATGGACTGGTGCAAGCATCTCGGAGTTGGAATAAACGCTTTGATAGTGTGATCAAAGCATTTGGCTTTATACAGACTTTTGGAGAAGCCTGTATTTACAATAAAGTGAGTGGGAGCACTACAGCATTTCTGATAAGTATATGTGAATGACATATTGTTGATCGAAAATAATGTAGAATTATTCTGTAAAGCATAAAGAAGTGTTTGAAAGGAGTTTTTCAAAGAAAGACTTCGGTAAAGCTGCTTACATATTGAGCTTCAAGATCTATAGAGATAGACCAAGACGCTTGATAAGTTTTTTCAATGAGTACATACCTTGACAAGATTTTGAAGTAGTTCAAAATGAAGCAGTCAAAGAAAGAGTTCTTGCCTGTATTACAAGGTGTGAAGTTGAGTAAGACTCAAAGCCCGACCACGGCAGAAGATAGAAAGAGAATGAAAGTCATTCCCTATGCCTTGGCCATAGGTTCTATAAAGTATGTCATGCTACATACCAGATCTATTGTATACCCTGCATTGATTTGGCAAGGGAGTACAATAGTGATCTAGGAGTAGATCACTGGACAGCGGTCAGAATTATCCTTAGTGAAATAAGGATATGTTTCTCGATTATGGACTTGACAAAAAGGTTTGTCGTAAAGGGTTACGTCGATGCAAGTTTTTGACACTGATCAAGATGATTCTAAGTCTCAATCTGGATACATATTGAAAGTGGGAGCAATTAGCTAGAGTAGCTCCGTGTAGAGCATTTTAGACATAGAACTTGCAAAATACTTACGGATCTAAATGTGACAGACCCATTGACTAAAATTATCTCACAAGCAAAACATGATCACACCTTAGTACTCTTTGGGTGTTAATCACATAGAGATGTGAACTAGATTACTGACTCTAGTAAACCCTTTGAGTGTTGGTCACATGACGATGTGAACTATGGGTGTTAATCACATGGTGATGTGAACTATTGCTGTTAAATCACATGGCGATGTGAACTAGATTATTGACTCTAGTGCAAGTGGGAGACTGAAGGAAATATGCCCTAGAGGCAATAATAAAGTTATTATTTATTTCCTTATATCATGATAAATGTTTATTATTCATGCTAGAATTGTATTAACCGGAAACATAATACATGTGTGAATACATAGACCAATAGAGTGTCACTAGTATGCCTCTACTTGACTAGCTCGTTAATCAAAGATGGTTATGTTTCCTAACCATGAACAAAGAGTTGTTATTTGATTAACGAGGTCACATCATTAGTTGAATGATCTGATTGACATGACCCATTCCATTAGCTTAGCACCCGATCGTTTAGTATGTTGCTATTGCTTTTCTTCATGACTTATACATGTTCCTATGACTATGAGATTATGCAACTCCCGTTTGCCGGAGGAACACTTTGGGTGCTGCCAAACGTCACAACGTAACTGGGTGATTATAAAGGAGTATTATAGGTTTCTCCAAAGGTAGATGTTGGGTTGGCGTATTTCGAGATTTGGATTTGTCACTTCGATTGTCGGAGAGGTATCTTTGGGCCCTCTCGGTAATGCACATCACATAAGCCTTGCAAGCATTGCAACTAATGAGTTAGTTGTGAGATGATGTATTACGGAACGAGTAAAGAGACTTGCCGGTAACGAGATTGAACTAGGTATTGGATACCGACGATCGAATCTCGGGCAAGTAACATACCGATGACAAAGGGAACAACGTATGTTGTTATGCGGTCTGACCGATAAAGATCTTCGTAGAATATGTAGGAGCCAATATGGGCATCCAGGTCCCGCTATTGGTTATTGACCGGAGACGTGTCTCGGTCATGTCTACATTGTTCTCGAACCGTAGGGTCCGCACGCTTAAGGTTTCGATGACAGTTATATTATGAGTTTTGATGTACCGAAGGAGTTCGGAGTCCCGGATGAGATTGGGGACATGACGAGGAGTCTCGAAATGGTTGAGACGTAAAGATCGATATATTGGACGACTATATTCGGACATCGGAAAGGTTCCGAGTGATTCGGGTATTTTTCGGAGTACCGGGTAGTTACGGGAGAAGTAATGGGCCTTGATGGGCTTTAGTGGGAAGAGGAAAAGGCTGCTGCGCCCCCCCTCCCCTTTGGTCCGAATTGGACTAGGGAAAAGGGGGCCGGCCACCTTTCCTACTCCTCCTATTCCTTCTCCCTTCCTCCCCTCTTGGTGGACTCCTACTAGGACTTGGAGTCCTAGTAGGACTCCCTATCCTGGCCGCACCTTTGCCTTGGCCGGCCTCCTCCTCCTCCATCCTTTATATACAGGGGTAGGGGGCACCCCATAGACACACAAGTTGATCCTTGAGATCGTTCCTTAGCCGTGTGCGGTGCCCCCTGCGACCATATTCCACCTCGGTCATATCGTTGCAGTGCTTAGGCGAAGCCCTGCGTCGGTAGAACATCAAGATCGTCACCACGCCGTCGTGCTGACGGAACTCCTCCCCGAAGCTTTGCTGGATCGGAGCCCGGGGTCATCATCGAGCTGTACGTGTGCTAAGAACTCGAAGGTGCCGGAGTAACGGTGCTTGGATCGGTCGGATCGGGAAGAAGCCGTACGACTACTTCCTCTATGTTGTGTGATCGCTTCCGCAGTCGGTCTGCGTTGGTACGTAGACAACACTCTCCCCCTCGTTGCTATGCATCACCATGATCTTGCGTGTGCGTAGGAAATTTTTCGAAATTACTATGTTGCCCAACAATGTACTCAAACATTTTCCATCTGTCAGTTCTTCAAATGGCGTAGACATCTATGCACTTGGTCAAAGCCCCCTACGGTACTCTGATTGAGGCCATAGTGACAAGGAGTGGCGCAACCATTGATAAGTTCATCAATGATATGCTGGATAAAGTTCGCACCGAGGTCAACACATCAGAGGTTCATTGTTGGCCTGGACGTGGAGTACACCACCGAAGGATCCAAATTTGGTCCATGGCGGGCTGCTGTTATCCAGTTCTATGTAGGCACAAAGTGGCTAGTGTACCAGATTGTCAACTGGAAGGATGAATCTATGTGGCTGTAATAATTCTTCGGCGATGACATAATCATGTTTGTAACCATGGACATCACAAGGGAAAACATTATGCTGCAACCTTGGGGGTGGAAAGTCATAACCAACTAGACCTTCAAGATTCTATTAAGACTGTCAAGTTCAAAGCATCATTGGTTGATATGGCGGAAAGCTTTATAGACAGCAGTCATGCCTTCTTGCAATAGTCGAATAAGAGTTTGATTAGAATCGCAAGGTGAGTGCAAGAGCACCTGACCAAGCAGCAGGTCAAATACGCACACTTGGATGCATTCGTGTGCCATAGGGCTTACATCATGATGGAGTATTACGATTGCTTAAATGCACAATATTTTCTAAGTGTGGCTGAGTCAAAACTGAGATGGCAGAGGGAGAAAGAGGCGCAGAAGCTCAAGATGATCGTGACGAGGTTAATTGGCTAAAGCTAGCACCCTAATTCTTAGATGATTCCCCGCACGTTGTTGCGGTAACTTTGTTAAAAAATGTGTGAATAGTAGTTAAACTAAATCTAACCAAAAGAAATATAAGCGTAAAAATTAATAAAAAAGTGCCTAAATAGAATAAATCATTTTGAATTACTGTTAATGTTGGAAATATGCCCTAGAGGCAATAGTAAAAGCATTATTATTATATTTCCTTGTTCATGATAATTGTCTTTATTCATGCTATAATCGTGTTATCCGGAAATCATAATACATGTGTGAATAATAGACACCAACATGTCCCTAGTAAGCCTCTAGTTGACTAGCTCGTTGATCAACAGATAGTCATGGTTTCCTGACTATGGACATTGGATGTCATTGATAACGAGATCACATCATTAGGAGAATGATGTGATGGACAAGACCAAATCCTAAACATAGCATAAAGATTGTATAGTTCGTTTGCTAGAGTTTTTCCAATGTCAAGTATCCTTTCCTTAGACCATGAGATCGTGTAACTCCCGGATAACGTAGGAGTGCTTTCGGTGTACCAAACGTCACAACGTAACTGGGTGACAATAAAGGTATACTACGGGTATCTCCGAAAGTGTCTGTTGGGTTGACACGGATCAAGACTGGGATTTGTCACTCCGTATGACGGAGAGGTATCACTGGGCCCACTCAGTAATGCATCATCATTATGAGCTCAAAGTGACCAAGTGTCTGGTCACGGGATCATGCATTATGGTACGAGTAAAGTGACTTTCCGGTAACGAGATTGAACGAGGTATTGGGATACCGACGATCGAATCTCGGGCAAGCAACATACCGATTGACAAAGGGAATTGTATACGGGGTTGCTTGAATCCTCGACATCGTGGTTCATCCGATGAGATCATCGTGGAGCATGTGGGAGCCAACATGGGTATCCAGATCCCGCTGTTGGTTATTGACCGGAGAGTCGTCTCGGTCATGTCTGCATGTCTCCCGAACCCGTAGGGTCTACACACTTAAGGTTCGGTGATGCTAGGGTTGTAGGGATATGTATATGCAGTAACCCGAATGTTGTTCGGAGTCCCGGATGAGATCCCGGACGTCACGAGGAGTTCCAGAATGGTCCGTAGGTAAAGAATTATATATAGGAAGTGCTATTTCGGCCATCGGGATAAGTTTCGGGTCACCGGTATTGTATCGGGACCACCGGAAGGGTCCCGGGGGTCCACCGGGTGGGGCCACCTGCCCCGGGGGGCCACATGGGATGTAGGGGGTGCACCTTGGCCTACATGGGCCAAGGGCACCAGCCCCAAGAGGCCCATGCGCCTAGGGTTCAAGAAGGGAAGAGTCCCAAAAGGGGAAGGCACCCCCTAGGTGCCTTGGGGGGGGGGGGGGAGGGACTCCTCCCTTGGCCGCCGCCCCCTAGGAGATTGGATCTCCTAGGGCCGGTGCCCCCCCCCTTGGCTCCCTATATATAGTGGGGAAGGAGGGCCTCTAAACCACGCCTTTGGTGCCTCCCTCTCCCTCTCCAACACCTCCTCCTCCTCCATAGAGCTTGGCGAAGCCCTGCCGGAGTACTGCAGCTCCACCACCACCACGCCGTCGTGCTGCTGCTGGAGCCATCTTCCTCAACCTCTCCTTCCCCTTGCTGGATCAAGAAGGAGGAGACGTCACGCTGACCGTACGTGTGTTGAACGCGGAGGTGCCGTCCGTTCGGCGCTAGGATCTCCGGTGATTCGGATCACGTCGTGTACGACTACCTCATCCCCGTTCTTTGAACGCTTCCGCTCGCGATCTACAAAGGTATGTAGATGCATCCGATCACTCGTTGCTAGATGAACTCATAGATGGATGTTGGTGAAACCGTAGGAAATTTTTTGTTTTCTGCAACGTTCCCCAACAGTGGCATGATGAGCTAGGTCTATGCGTAGTTCTTCTTGCACGAGTAGAGCACAATTTGTTGTGGGCGTAGATGTTGTAAACTTTCTTGCCGCTACTAGTCTTATCTTGCTTCAACGGTATTGTGGGATGAAGCGGCTCGGACCAACCTTACACGTACGCTTACGTGAGACCGGTTCCACCGACTGACATGCACTAGTTGCATAAGGTGGCTGGCGGGTGTCTGTCCCTCCCATTTTAGTTGGAGCGGATTCGATGAAAAGGGTCCTTATGAAGGGTAAATAGAAGTTGAAAAATCACGTTGTGCCTTACACGTAGGTAAGAAAACGTTCTTGCTAGAACCCTATTTCAGCCACGTAAAACTTGCAATAACAATTAGAGGACGTCTAACTTGTTTTTGCAGCAAGTGCTTTGTGATATGATATGGCCAAAGTTGTGATGAATGATGAATGATATATATGTGATGTATGAGATCATGTTCTTGTAATAGGAATCACGACTTGCATATCGATGAGTATGACAACCGGCAGGAGCCATAGGAGTTGTCTTTATTTTTTATATGACATGCGTGTCATTGAGAAACGCCATGTAAATTAATTTACTTTATTGCTAAACGCGTTAGCCATAGTAGTAGAAGTAATAGTTGGCGAGCAACTTCATGGAGACACGATGATGGAGATCATGGTGTCAAGCCGGTGACAAGATGATCATGGAGCCCCAAGATGGAGATCAAAGGAGCTATGTGATATTGGCCATATCATGTCACTATTATTATTTGATTGCATGTGATGTTTATCATGTTTTGCATCTTGTTTACTTAGAACGACGGTAGTAAATAAGATGATCCCTCGTAATAATTTCAAGAAAGTGTTCCCCCTAACTGTGCGCCGTTGCGACAGTTCGTTGTTTCAAAGCATCACGTGATGATTGGGTGTTAGATTCCGACGTTCACATACAACGGGTGTAAGACAGATTTACACATGCAAAACACTTAGGTTGACTTGACGAGCCTAGCATGTACAGACATGGCCTCGGAACACAGAAGACCGAAAGGTCGAGCATGAGTCATATAGAAGATACGATCAACATGAAGATGTTCACCGATGTTGACTAGTTCGTCTCACGTGATGATCGGACACGACCTAGTTAACTCGGATCATGTTATACTTAGATGACTGGAGGGATGTCTATCTGAGTGGGAGTTCATTGTATAATTTGATTAGATGAACTTAATTATCATGAACTTAGTCTAAAATATTTACAATATGTCTTGTAGATCAAATGGCCAACGTAGTCCTCAACTTCAATGCGTTCCTAGAGAAAACCAAGCTGAAAGACGATGGCAGCAACTACACGGACTGGGTCCGGAACCTGAGGATCATCCTCATAGCTGCCAAGAAAGATTATGTCCTACAAGCACTGCTAGGTGAAGCTCCCGTCCCACAGAACCAAGACGTTATGAACGCTTGGTAGACACGTGTTGATGATTACTCCCTCGTTCAGTGCGGCATGCTTTACAGCTTAGAGCCGGGGCTCCAAAAGCGTTTTGAGAGACATGGAGCATATGAGATGTTCGAAGAGCTGAAAATGGTTTTTCAAGATCATGCCCGGATCGAGAGATATGAAGTCTCCGACAAATTCTTCAGCTGTAAGATGGAGGAAAATAGTTCCGTCAGCGAGCACATACTCACTATGTCTGGGTTACATAACCGCTTGACTCAGCTGGGAGTTAATCTCCCAGATGACGCGGTCATTGACAGAATCCTCCAGTCGCTTCCACCAAGCTACAAGAGCTTTGTGATGAACTTCAATATGCAGGGGATGGAAAAGACCATTCCTGAGGTATTTGCAATGCTGAAATCAGTAGAGGTAGAAGTCAAGAAGGAACATCAAGTGTTGATGGTCAATAAAACCACTAAGTTCAAGAAGGGCAAGGGTAAAAAGAACTTCAAGAAGGGCAAGGGTAAAAAGAACTTCAAGAAGGACGGCAAGGGAGTTGCCGTGCCCGGTAAGCAAGCTACCGGGAAGAAGCCAAAGAATGGACCCAAGCCCGAGACTGAGTGCTTTTATTGCAAGGGAAGTGGTCACTGGAAGCGGAACTGCCCCAAATACTTAGCGGACAAGAAGGCCGGCAAAACAAAAGGTATATGTGATATACATGTAATAGATGTGTACTTTACCAGTATTCGTAGTAGCTCCTGGGTATTCGATACCGGTGCAGTTGCTCACATTTGTAACTCAAAGCAGGAGCTGCGGAATAAGCGGAGACTGGCAAAGGACGAGGTGACGATGCGCGTCGGGAATGGTTCCAAGGTCAATGTGATCGCCGTCGGCACGCTACCTCTACATTTACCTTCGGGATTAGTTTTAAACCTTAATAATTGTTATTTAGTGCCAGCTTTGAGCATGAACATTGTATCGGGATCTTGTTTAATTCGAGATGGCTACTCATTTAAATCCAAGAATAATGGTTGTTCTATTTATATGAGAGATATGTTTTATGGTCATGCTCCAATGGTGAATGGTTTATTCTTAATGAATCTCGAGCGTAATGCTACACATGTTCATAGTGTGAATACCAAAAGATATAAGGTTGATAATGATAGTCCCACATACTTGTGGCACTGCCGCCTTGGTCACATAGGTGTCAAACGCATGAAGAAGCTCCATGCAGATGGACTTTTAGAGTCTCTTGATTACGAATCATTTGACACGTGCGAACCATGCCTCATGGGTAAAATGACCAAGACTTCGTTCTCAGGAACAATGGAGCGAGCAACCAACTTATTGGAAATCATACATACTGATGTGTGCGGTCCAATGAGCGTTGAGGCTCGCGGTGGCTATCGTTATGTTCTCACCCTCACTGATGACTTGAGTAGATATGGGTATGTCTACTTAATGAAACACAAGTCTGAAACCTTTGAAAAGTTCAAGGAATTTCAGAGTGAGGTTGAGAATCAACGTGACAGAAAATCAAGTTTTTGCGATCAGATCATGGAGGAGAATACTTGAGTCATGAATTTGGCACACACTTAAGGAAATGTGGAATAGTTTCACAACTCACGCCGCCTGGAACACCTCAGCGTAATGGTGTGTCTGAACGTCGTAATCGCACGCTATTAGATATGGTGCGATCTATGATGTCTCTTACTGATTTACCACTATCGTTTTGGGGCTATGCTTTAGAGACTGCCGCATTCACTTTAAATAGGGCTCCGTCGAAATCCGTTGAGACGACACCGTATGAATTATGGTTTGGGAAGAAACCTAAGCTGTCGTTTCTAAAAGTTTGGGGATGCGATGCTTATGTCAAGAAACTTCAACCTGAAAAGCTCGAACCCAAGTCGGAAAAATGCGTCTTCATAGGATACCCTAAAGAAACTATTGGGTATACCTTCTACCTCAGATCCGAAGGCAAGATCTTTGTTGCCAAGAATGGATCCTTTCTAGAGAAGGAGTTTCTCTCGAAAGAAGTAAGTGGGAGGAAAGTAGAACTTGATAAAGTGTTACCTCTTGAACCGGAAAATGGCGCAACTCAAGAAAATGTTCCTGAGGTGCCTGCACCGACTAGAGAGGAAGTAAATGATGATGATCATGAAACTTCAAATCAAGTTGCTACTGAACTTCGTAGGTCCACAAGGACACGTTCCGCACCAGAGTGGTACGGCAACCCTGTCCTGGAAATCATGTTGTTAGACAACGGTGAACCTTCGGACTATGAAGAAGCGATGGTGGGCCCGGATTCCGACAAATGGCTAGAAGCCATGAAATCCGAGATAGGATCCATGTATGAAAACAAAGTATAGACTTTGACTGACTTGCCCGATGATCGCGAGCCATAGAAAATAAATGGATCTTTAAGAAGAAGACAGACGCGGATGGTAATGTGACCATCCATAAAGCTCGGCTTGTCGCTAAGGGTTATCGACAAGTTAAAGGGGTTGACTACGATGAGACTTTCTCACCCGTAGCAAAGCTGAAGTCCGTCCGAATCATGTTAGCAATTGCCGCATACTATGATTATGAGATATGGCAAATGGACGTCAAAACGGCATTCCTTAATGGTTTCCTTAAGGAAGAATTGTATATGATGCAGCCGGAAGGTTTTGTCGATCCTAAGAATGCTGACAAGGTGTGCAAGCTCCAACGCTCGATTTATGGGCTGGTGCAAGCATCTCGGAGTTGGAACATTCGCTTTGATGAGATGATCAAAGCGTTTGGGTTTACGCAGACTTATGGAGAAGCCTGCGTTTACAAGAAAGTGAGTGGGAGCTCTGTAGCATTTCTCATACTATATGTAGATGACATACTTTTGATGGGAAATGATATAGAACTCTTGGACAGCATTAAGGCCTACTTGAATAAGAGTTTTTCAATGAAGGACCTTGGAGAAGCTGCTTATATATTAGGCATCAAGATCTATAGAGATAGATCAAGACGCCTCATAGGTCTTTCACAAAGCACATACCTTGATAAGATATTGAAGAAGTTCAATATGGATCAGTCTAAGAAGGGGTTCTTGCCTGTGCTACAAGGTGTGAAATTGAGCTTAGCTCAATGTCCGACCACGGCAGAAGATATAGAAGAGATGAGTGTCATCCCCTATGCCTCAGCCATAGGTTCTATTATGTATGCCATGCTGTGTACCAGACCTGATGTAAACCTTGCCGTAAGTTTGGTAGGAAGGTACCAAAGTAATCCCGGCAAGGAACACTGGACAGCGGTCAAGAATATCCTGAAGTACCTGAAAAGGACTAAGGAAATGTTTCTCGTTTATGGAGGTGACGAAGAGCTCGTCGTAAAGGGTTACGTCGACGCTAGCTTCGACACAGATCTGGATGACTCTAAGTCACAAACGGATACGTGTATATTTTGAATGGTGGGGCAGTAAGCTGGTGCAGTTGCAATCAGAGCGTCGTGGCGGGATCTACATGTGAAGCGGAGTACATGGCAGCCTTGGAGGCAGCACATGAAGCAATTTGGGTGAAGGAGTTCATCACCGACCTAGGAGTCATACCCAATGCGTCGGGGCCAATCAAACTCTTCTGTGACAACACTGGAGCTATTGCACTTGCCAAGGAGCCCAGGTTTCACAAGAAGACCAGGCACATCAAGCGTCGCTTCAACTCCATTCGTGAAAATGTTCAAGATGGAGACATAGATATTTGTAAAGTACATACATACCTGAATGTAGCAGATCCGTTGACTAAACCTCTCCCTAGAGCAAAACATGATCAACACCAGAATTCCATGGGTGTTCGATTCATCACAATGTAACTAGATTATTGACTCTAGTGCAAGTGGGAGACTGTTGGAAATATGCCCTAGAGGCAATAATAAAAGCATTATTATTATATTTCCTTGTTCATGATAATTGTCTTTATTCATGCTATAATCGTGTTATCCGGAAATCGTAATACATGTGTGAATAATAGACACCAACATGTCCCTAGTAAGCCTCTAGTTGACTAGCTCGTTGATCAACAGATAGTCATGGTTTCCTGACTATGGACATTGGATGTCATTGATAACGAGATCACATCATTAGGAGAATGATGTGATGGACAAGACCAAATCCTAAACATAGCATAAAGATCGTATAGTTCGTTTGCTAGAGTTTTTCCAATGTCAAGTATCCTTTCCTTAGACCATGAGATCGTGTAACTCCCGGATAACGTAGGAGTGCTTTGGGTGTACCAAACGTCACAACGTAACTGGGTGACAATAAAGGTATACTACGGGTATCTCCGAAAGTGTCTGTTGGGTTGACACGGATCAAGACTGGGATTTGTCACTCCGTATGACGGAGAGGTATCACTGGGCCCACTCGGTAATGCATCATCATTATGAGCTCAAAGTGACCAAGTGTCTGGTCACGGGATCATGCATTACAGTACGAGTAAAGTGACTTGCCGGTAACGAGATTGAATGAGGTATTGGGATACCGACGATCGAATCTCGGGCAAGTAACATACCGATTGACAAAGGGAATTGTATATGGGGTTGCTTGAATCCTCGACATCGTGGTTCATCCGATGAGATCATCGTGGAGCATGTGGGAGCCAACATGGGTATCCAGATCCCGCTGTTAGTTATTGACCGGAGAGTTGTCTCGGTCATGTCTGCATGTCTCCCGAACCCGTAGGGTCTACACACTTAAGGTTCGGTGATGCTAGGGTTGTAGGGATATGTATATGCAGTAACCCGAATGTTGTTCGGAGTCCCGGATGAGATCCCGGACGTCACGAGGAGTTCCGGAATGATCCGGAGGTAAAGAATTATATATAGGAAGTGCTATTTCGGCCATCGGGATAAGTTTCGAGGTCACCGGTATTGTACCGGGACCACCGGAAGGGTCCCGGGGGTCCACCGGGTGAGGCCACCTGCCCCGGGGGGCCACATGGGCTGTAGGGGGTGCGCCTTGGCCTACATGGGCCAAGGGCACCAGCCCCAAGAGGCCCATGCGCCTAGGGTTCAAGAAGGGAAGAGTCCCAAAAGGGAAAGGCACCCCCTAGGTGCCTTGGGGGGGAGGGACTCCTCCCTTGGCCGCCGCCCCCCCTAGGAGATTGGATCTCCTAGGGCCCCCCCCCCCCCTTGGCTCCCTATATATAGTGGGGAAGGAGGGCCTCTCAAACCACGCCTTTGGTGCCTCCCTCTCCCTCTCCAACACCTCCTCCTCCTCCATAGAGCTTGGCGAAGCCCTGCCGGAGTACTGCAGCTCCACCACCACCACGCTGTCGTGCTGCTGCTGGAGCCATCTTCCTCAACCTCTCCTTCCCCTTGCTGGATCAAGAAGGAGGAGACGTCACGCTGACCGTACATGTGTTGAACGCGGAGGTGCCGTCCGTTCGGCGCTAGGATCTCCGGTGATTTGGATCACGTCGTGTACGACTACCTCATCCCCGTTCTTTGAACGCTTCCGCTCGCGATCTACAAAGGTATGTAGATGCATCCGATCACTCGTTGCTAGATGAACTCATAGATGGATCTTGGTGAAACCGTAGGAAAATTTTTGTTTCCTGCAACGTTCCCCAACAGTTAAAAATATCATTTCGAACAAAAATGTGAAGGATGACTAACATGCATATATGATGTGGCAGCATTACATGCATAGACTAATGCAAAAATATTTGTAATTTTTAAGTTCGCTTATGTGGCAGATTTTGCATGGCTTAATAGAAGAGTAGACTTAAATGCATGGCTTAATAGAGATATTGAGGTGAACACTTTGCACGTTGAGGGAATTGGGAGCATCTTCTTAAGGATGTAAGATTCTTCAAAGTATACCACGTGAATTAAGAACGTCATAAGTTGAAGTAAGGCTTGTAGCCTTCATGCATGCACATTTCTTGGTTCTGCACAATAAATTAAGTTGACCATATATGCATAAGTTTCTAAAGATTATGCGACTGACACAATTGGTGGATATTGTAAGCATTATTATTTTTCGACCTTTTATGACTTATCTTCTCTTGGTCTATGAGTAGCAGCTTGGCTTTATGTATATATGGATATTAATCTACAGCTGAGGGTAGCAAAATATATGAATAAAGAAAAATATAAGCACCGAACGAAAATGAAGGTATGCCATGCGCAATTGGCTCATACTCCTATTGTGTTTCCAACTTCCAATAGCTCTGTTTTTTGAAAGAGTAAAATTACTCTCATCGTATTCTTGGTAAATTGATACAGTGCAAAGAAACACCTTTAGATAACAACTGCATGTTGTGACTAGAATGAACTTGCTGTACTTGATATTGTAATTTTGAATACACATGATATTGTAATTTTGAATATGCATCGTATTCTTGGTTATGACAGTGTCCTAGATGTGGTATTTGAGGTTACAATCTACACTAATACTTACCTAGCAATTCACACTATATATGTTGGTCGTTAATTACATAAAATATCAACAGGCATCTCCATCTCCACTACTATTAAACAATCAAACAAGAACTTCTCTAAACACATCCCACAAAATGTAAACGGATCCATTATCACCGTAAGATTGGACCCACTATACTTAATCTAACGGTTTATCTTAATCTAATTATTCTCTTGTGTGTATTTAGTAATTTAGATTGGCTGAACAAACTCCACCGCAAAGAAAACTTCACACAGGCAAAACGCATCCTCGTAAATCATGCAAGGCATGAAAAAAATGCGATGAAATTACTCACCTCAGATAATAATTCAACGCATCTCCTGTAATCATGCACTTGCTTGGAACTAACGCACCACCCCATCCCCACGCTCCCTCCCCGTCGCCGCCATGCCGCCACGGGAACAGGAGCCGACGCGCCCCCAGCCTCGTGCCGCCCGCAGCATGTCGCGCGCCGCTCGGCCTGCATCTCCTCCCTCGAGAAGCGGCGGCGCGGAACCAGAGTGGTCGGCCTGCGTCAGTGGCGGCAAGGTCCCTCTCCTCCCTCTACCAGCGGCGGCGGACCATGACGCAGCGGGCGGCCACAGACGCGGCAGTGGGTGCATGCCACGACGGCGGAGCTACGCGTGGTGGCCCTTGTGGCGCGGGCGCGATGGTGCCGTGGCAGCTGCGCGGCGGAGGGCGTGTGCGTGAAGGCTGCACGTTCCTCCGGCTTCCGGCATGCCGCGGCATGGAAGGCTTGGAGTGCGAGACGGAGGGCAGCAAATGGAGTGTCGTGGGGGTGCAGCTGGCTACGAGGTCTGGAGAGGCGGCTAGGAAGAGGGTCGCCTCCATGACACACGTGTCGCCCTCCGCATCACACACTTTGTCCTCTGTCTTCCTCCAGATCTTGTTTTCTCAACATCTACAGTCTAGATCGAAGGAAGATTCGCTTCTTTGCCAATTCTCCATGCCATTCACTCATCTCCAAGATATTTATCTTACATCTTACAACACAAAGCTTACTTTGAACTCCTTATGTTGGCATATTTCACATCAGTCTGTCAGATGTATTTGTAGTAACTCTTATCTAGAAATATGTCTCATGAAAGAAATGCCCTCATTCATAGATATAGTTGATGGTCTTGATTCCAGAGCAGTGATGACACTAGGTTAAGAACCACCAAAAAGAGAATGAAGTTCTATGTAATAATGTGGCAAAATCTTTGTTTTGTTCATGTGTTCTATCTGACGTGATTTTTCTTGCTACTAACTTTCCTGCTCCTGACATGTAAACTCCTGTTTCCAGCACTTGGATATACGTAGTTGTCTTCATTCACTAGATGCGTGGATTATGTGGTTTCTCACTAGATGTCTTCATTCGCTGCAGTTGATGGTGTTGGAAACAATATATGGACACTTGGTTATTTCTTTGAGTTGACACAAGTCCAATGAGAATTCTGCACCGACAAAATGAGAGAGGAATTCAGCCCTAACGAAAGCACCGACAGTGAAACCGGCATATATTTTATCACTTGGTCCTTGTATCTATGAAGCAATGTCGAGGTAACGGATGCAGTGTGTGGATAATGAAGGTATAAAAATTTCCTCAATATAGTAGTATTTTTTCTGTCAATTTGGTGTTATGACGGAAGATTGGGAAGCAACCAATTAGTCATCTCCTTTCTCTCTACATAATTACCTTAGCATATTTTAATTTAATGTTTTCCCTTATTTATTAATAGAGTTTGCTATGGAGACTCTAAATTAATTGAACACCTACACTTGCCCCAGAACTCTTGGTAGCTAAGAGCCTCACACACGGATGTCAGTCGGGGCTTCCGTCCCACACCACTCTGTTGGCCACGCCTGCAGCGTCCCAGCATCACCCTCCCGCCGTCGTAAACGATCCGGCATTGCACCTAGCCCACACCTCTGCCTTGCTACATACCACTTCTCTAGCCTGTACAGTGGGGCGGCAAGCATGCGACTGAAGACGATCAGTTGACAATGTTTTTTCACATGTATTGGCAATGAACAGTACCAATGTTGTAACTAATTTATTCGATCTGAGTAGTAGTTTCTCTTTAATTTCAATAGATATCCTTATTTTGATTTATGATCCATCAGTTAAGTTTGTCTATTTTCATTTAAGTTTCCACACATCTGTTTCATAGCATCCAAATTCTCAATGAAAGAGAAATATGTATGGAGTTCCTGTGCCATTCATATATTCTATTGTAAATTTTATTTCTAAGTTATGAATTTGAATGTAACTGCTATATCGGTTCACTATAAAGATGTGATATTCATTCTATAAGATTTGTTCTGGTGAGGCTCATGAGTTATCTTGGAGAATGCTACATATTTAGAAATAATATTTTCCCTACTTTTTATGGGGTGGAATTTTTCATAGCATCACAGTTATGTTCGAATCCTTCTGAATTTTACTAATCTCATCAAGATTTTCTTTTTGATGGTGTAATCTTACCAAGATCATGTGCTTTTTTACCTCTGGTTTTTGCAAGGCGATTCTTTGCCGTACGTGTCAGGTTAGTGAGTTGAATCGAATGAATCCTCTGGCCACTTAGGTCTTTATTTAAGCCCCGGTTCTTGCTTTTGTAGTTTTCTTTATTCTCTTCCAATTTTTGAGCCAAGGTTGGAAGGTTGAGTCGGCAGAAAAATGTATTGGATCCATAACAAATGTTCTTTGCACAACAATTATACATACGAGGAAAAGAGCAAGACTTATGGGTGAATAATGTTGATTGTGTGTATGCACATGATTTGATTTGGATACTTTTGTTGTATATCCAATTGCATCGTTTATAACTTATGGGTACTAATCAAAACGTGCGTTGCACGTGCACGCTTACTAGTTTATCAATAGAAAGAAAATCTTTTCCGAAGGTGCAATATGCTAGTTAACACTATATTTGATAATAGTCATGTGTCATAAAGGAGGCTCACGAGCATGATATAGAACGCGCTCCATAAATTATGCAGGGCGAGCGGTGTATGGCGACATTGCTAGACTGGCCTTTCCGACCTAATCACCATATCAACGGTTATTACACTGATCACCCCAATATAACGACTCTACTAGAGTTGCTCTCAGCTCACAACTAAGAATGGTACTCGTCCAATACAAATCACACGTATGTATCACTACATTGAGCGGCCCAATTCGGGTGAAGGATTCTTGCCTCTGTTCAAGCACTAGGACTATTTCTCGCCTAGTGCGAGACCAATGGTAGTCTCGCCTAACCCACCTAAAAGGGCCGGCCCAATACTGTATATCTTATATGGTTTTAGGATGGTTCTGTGCGCCGGTTTGTATCGGTTCAGAACCTTCCATACATATTTTCTTCTTTCACATCTACATGTTTTTCTATTGGTTTTCTTTGTTCTTTCCTCAAATTTTCTTAACCAGTTTTCTTTGGGGGTTTACTTCTTTCTTTTTTTTCTTTTTTCTTCAACACATCTCAACTTTTGTCAATACACACTGTACATTTTTAGTGTACATGTGGACCATTTTTTATACACGTTGATCACTTTTCAAATACATGATGTACATTTTTCTAAGTTCATGTTTTAATCATTTTCTAAAATACATGTTAAAAAATCAAATACATGTTGAATAAATTTGTAATGGCACTAAACATATTTTGAACAATACACAAACATCAAAAAGTCACGTAAAAATATTTAGTCGCACGATTTTTTTAAACTAAGCAATTTTTTATATTAAAAAAATATTTGTCAAAATGTCAGGAATTGGTTTTTCTAAATGTGTGAACTTTTCTTTAAAATGTCGTGTACATTATTTTTGAATGGCATGAAACATTTTTATGAATTGCATGAACATTTTTTACATTTTATAAACATTGTTCAAAATATGAAAAATGGTTAGTTTTAGCCAGCACACGAATGTCCGTCGCGTCCTCCATGCGACATGCATCTTTTTGTGGGACCATCTAATGCTATCTCTAGCAATTCCTTTCCTCTTCTCTCTCATAATGAATATGGAAGCATTGCGGCCATGTGAGATGGCTGTAGCAGGTGACTTGTAAACCAGTGTCGTTGCAGCCAGGGTTTGGCGACACCGCCGCCGCTGCAGCCCACCTCCACCATGACTGTCGGCCTCCGCGGTGCCTTATTGCTACTGTGGTGTAGCATGATTTTCGTCGCTGCCGTCCACCTTCACCACGACCTTCGCCCATTGTCCGCCTCCACAATGCGCTCGAGCTTGGAAAGTCTTCCTCCGACCTCCTCCATGCCGTCCCCGACCAACACCGGCTACCTCCCTGTTGTTGTTGCAATGACGAAGTTCCAAATGGCGATGGCGAACGACAACAGCGTTTCCGCAATATTATCTTCATTGCAAATTTTTCGGCAACATAATATGTGTTGCAAAATTTCCTTCCGCAACAACACCCATGTTGCAAAAACATTTCTGCAACATGAGCCTTGTTGCAAAGGGCTCCGCAACAATATATTTGTTGCAGTGGCTATGACGGTGTTGAGCCGCTGGGTTGAGTCAGATCTAACGGTTGTTGATACGGATGATCTTTTAAAAATATCCGCCGGCCTATGCATAGCAAGCCCATTAAAAAAATCATGAATATTTTTTGAAACACATGAACATTTATTTTGAATGCTATCATTCTTTTTAAAAGTTTTAAAAAATATTTATTGCATGGACAACTTTTAAATGTCCTATCAATCTTTTTAAAAAATTAAGAAAAATATTTCCATTCAGAAAAGTAATAGAACAGTAATGGTAAAAAAAACATGCTAGGGAGCCAGCGCTCCTGCCGCGTTGGGCTGGCCTTTTTAGGGCGTCCTAGTCTCCTAAAAGGTGGGGACTCTTTCGTCTTCCACAAAGCCTCTGCTGGTTTCGAGCTGCTGCTTTTCCGGGGTTTTCTGTACCAGTTTTTCTTTTTCCTTTGGTTTTCTATTTTAATTTTATTCGACTTTTATTCATTTTTTCTTCCAGATTTTCATTCTTCTCTCTTGGTTTTTTGGTTCCTGGTTTCATTTTCCATATACTAAATTTGAGAATATGTTTTAGAATTCATAAATATTATTAGAATCCACAAATATTTTTTAAAAACTTTGAATATTTATTAAACTCTTGAGAATTTTTAATTATTCACGAACATTTCGAAACATGATCTTTTTTTAATTGGTGAACTTTTTGAAAACAAACATCTATACCAATATAAAAAGATCCAAAGGAGCAGATCCAATTAATCTCAACCATCAAATCATGTAAATCCAACGACCTAGACTACTTCAATGTCGAGCGCTTAACATGTTTAGCGTGCAATTAATTTCATGCCAAATATAGTGCTAATCACATAATAACACACAAATAATATCCTACTTAATATCCGCATGCACTTAATATACTTCCAAATTAACGTGCATTGCACGTACACATTGACTTGTTTTAATAAATTTATGAAGATTTTAATTAAAGTTGCAAATATTTTCTGAACTCACAATTTTTTCCAGATCAGTCAAAAAAGGGTAGCCGATTTTTCCTGAGCTAGAAGCGGGCAGTTTTTTCCATTATTTTTCCCTTGCAGCGAGCGGTAGCGGTTAGAAGGAAAAAAACAAGCTGTGGTAGTGAGCGAGCTTCGGGCTCTTAGTTTGAATTGTAAATTCTTGTTTGAAGGCTGAGCTGCAAATGTCAAAGCTTATAGTTTAGTTAGATTTTTTGCTTTCATTAGGACAGGGGCGCCACATGTGGCTGGTCCATCACCCAAGTTGGATCCCACATATGGTGGATTTTGAACAATAAAATCGAACCTTTCCCTAAAAACAAGGGTACTGAGCGAGCGCAGATGGCAATGCCCGAGATGCCCCGCCCAAGACATCTAACAAAGGTACATTGTAAGGCCCATTAGGAAGGCCCATATCATAACTTTTTTTGGCAAACAAGTGAGTTCATCATCCACAAGATCATTCCCAACCAACATTAAAACAACAAGATCATTCCGAACTGGAAATTCTATCTCTACAGTACAGATGAAAGTCGAGGCATATACTCAGGCCTCACCAAAGAGTCAATGTTTAGATTTATTTGAAGGATAAATACCTCCCAGTTATATTTCGGAGATGTTTGGATTTGGGGTATTTTTCATTAGCTTCAGAATTTAGTTGAATTTGAACTAAGTACCAAAAGTCCAACATCCTATGGAAGTACCCACATCCAAACTTCAATGAATAGATGAACTACCACATGCATACATAAAGGCTAAAAAAACCTGTATAAATGAGGATATATCCCTACATGGTTTATTGAAAGCAAAATATTGCACCTTCAACTATTCTGAAGGAATGATGACCAAGTGCAAGTATGCAAGGAGCTGTAGAACTTCATCATATCATCCAAGAAACACAAGGTCCAAAAAACGCGATCACATATGAAAAACATATAGTATTAGAATCACAATATGGATTAATGTTGAATCATATCTATATCTATATCTATACCTACTAATAAAGCAAGTTGCGTTTCTCCAATTTATTCATCCGTTCATTATTAAAAGATTTTTTTCCTATCCGACGTGGTACTAAACTTTTTTCGTCATTTGTTAGCAAAGGAAAAACGATTTCTGCAGAATTACGTGCGTGGGCCGCGCGAGCTATGGCCCAGTAAAGTCAGCCAAGTTTTCCCTGCCCGTGCAGCAATAAAAAATCACATTTCCCGCACAATGCGACAAATAGTTCAGTCACGCACAGGGCGCCCAAGACTCGGCGGCCCATTTCTGTCTGTGTTCTGTTTCAATATTTCTTTTTCTGTTCCTTTCTCTTTGTAGTTCCTGTTTTTTTTCCATTCTATGTCTACTTTTCACTTTTTTCCGAAATTCGAAATTTTCAAAAAATTTATGCAATTTCAATTTTTATTCAAAATTTCGTGAAATTTTACGAATTAAAAAAATGTGTTCCTATTCTAAAAAATGTTTGGATTTCTTTTGTCATGCCAATAATTGTTCAAATTTTAAAAAATAATCCCATTCTTCTAAAAAATGTTCTTATTTAAAAAAACAAGATTTAAAAAAATCATTTGACAAATGTTCCAAATTTGAAAAATATTTTGTTTTAGCGATATGTGCAAAAATTGAAAATAATGTTTTCATTGAAGAAACACAATTTTCAAAATTCTTCTGAATTTTCAAAACATATTCCCATTTTTAAAAATTGTTCACAACTTAAAAAATAATCATATTTTTTGTAAAGGTTCGTGTTTTAAGAAATTTATGTGAATTTCCGGAAATGTTCCCTTCAAATTTTTTGATCTATCTTTGTCTTAAAATCTATGGAATTTCCAAAAAAAAAATGTTTATAATTTGGAAGATTTTTCACATTGCCAATTATATTAGGTAATTCATGTTATGAATTCCAAAATTGTGTTCATTATAAAATCTGTTTACAATTTTAAATCTTTTGTCATTCCGAATTTTAAAAATTACTCCAATTTTTTGAAAAAATATTTGTGTTTTTACCGAATTTGTTGAAGATTTAAAAAATGTTACAAATTTTAAAAATATTCTTCTTTTAGTGATATGTTGAGAAAGTTGAAAATGTTTTTTGCATTAAAAGACACATTTTCTAAATTTATTCTATATGTTCAAAATATGTTCCCATTTTCCAAAATTATAAACAAATTAAAAAAATATCATACTTTATAAAACCTTCATGCTTTTAAGAAATGTCTGTGAATTTCAACAAATGTTCCGTTCAAAATTTTGTTAGTGTTTTTTGAAATGTTCGGAATTTTCAAAAAAAATGTTCATAATTTGGAAAATTGTTCATGTTGCCAAGTATATTTAGCAGTTGATAGTAATCAATGTCTGAAAAGATTAAAAAATAAATAAAAATGTTTTGTAGCGGACGCTGCATTATATTCTTTAATGTTCATGCTGACCATTGGTTAGCAGGGCGTGTTTGTTTTTGTGGCTAGCAACATGTGGTCGAGTCTTTAAGGTCGTGAGTTCGATCACTCCCATCCTGGGCCTGCTCCGCATCTGGCACATCGAGCTAAGTTGGCTTGTTCAGAATAAGGGGCATCTTAAATTATTAATGATGATAGCTTCCATATGCCAATAAAAAAATAATGTGCAGGTTAATTGTAATTCAAAGAAATTGTGGGCACGTGCCAATACAACAGAATATACTGGTTTGGCTCTAATTAAAGGGTGCCATGCTGAACTAAAGAATACGGTCATGTGAGGATCTTGATCCATTCTTATATTGAGCTAGAGGCATGTAATTTTATTATCCCGTCGCAACGCACTGGCATGTGTCCTAGTACTCCAATAAACAAAACTACATTCATGGCAAAGAGAGAATTCTTTCGATGCTACACTATAAAAATGCATAAACTGTGATGGCAACTTGTGTTTGGTTTCATCCAAAAATTTAGTAGGAACTTTTTTTAGAAAGGAGGCTGTCACCTAGCTTTAAACTAATGAAGCCCTCACAACCAACGAAACAACACAACACCACAGCACAAACAAAAACCAAAGAACAGAACAACAAGATACAAGGGTGCTTGGCAGCAACAACGACAAAGCACCATAAACGCCAGGCAAACATTTAGTAAGAACTCCCTACTAAAAGGTAGAAACACTCTTTTCTCTTCCTTAAGGCCATGACCATCTATTTTTCCTCACATTATTTTGTTCTCAAGTGGTCCAGATTGGGAGACTACCTCGTGGTAGTGTTTCAGAGTGGATGAGCCCAGTGGGATCATTACTAGTTAATAATGAATTAATCAAGCCAGTGGACCGGCAAAGGATTGACCAGATCAAGCCAGTTGTGAATATAATGCTAGCTACAGCTACAACCTGGAGCCACAGAAAATTTGTGAGAAAGGACCATATACACTTTTGTATTGACAGAAATGACCACTTGCAGACCGTATTGACAGAAAAAACCACCTATATCATGGCGGTAGGTCCGGCAGCCAACACGTGGAATCTGCCGCCATAGCCGGAGGCAGCCTGACCTGCCGCCACAGGCCGTGGCGGCACCCCAAGCAACACAAGATTTCGATAATAGATCTATTTGATTAACATTTTTCAAATAAAAGATTTAAAAATTAAATACACGGTCAACATTTTTTATATATACATTTAAAATTTTGAAATGCTTGATGGACACTTTTCAAATACAAGACTATAATGTTTAGAACACATGGTCAACATTTTTTCTACACACATTTAACATTTTCAAATACTTGATTAGCATTTTTCAGATATAAGACTAACTTTTTAATACATAGTGAGCATTTTTCTATACGCATTTAGCGTTTTTCAAATACTGGATTAACATTTTTGAAATGCTTGATTAACATTTTTCAAATACAAGATTTAAAATTTCAGAATACATGGTCAAAAAAATTCAATACACTTTTAACATTTTCAAATGCTTGATTAACATAGTTCAAATACAAAAAATATATATTTTTTGAATACATGGACAACACTTTTTGAACACATGGCAACATTTTAATATACACACTTCACATTTTTTGAATGCTTGATTGTCAAATACAAGATTAACATTTTTTAAATACACAATCAACTTTTGCATACACATTTTCTTTTTTCTGTGCATATTTTATACATACATGAGAATTTTTTTTCTATATGCATTTTTAATGCTTGGTTAACATTTTCAAATGTTTTTATGTAAAATATTTTTAAGTATATTTATTTAGAATATTTGGATTTATAGGCATTTTTTATAGGTGCACCAACATTTTTTTAACACCTCACAAACATTTCCTCAAACTTAAGTTTTTTTTAAATATGTGTATTTTAGAATTTTTATTAAATATAAGAAAAATTAAACAATAAAAATATAAGAAAATAAAAAAAGAAATCAAGTGAACCAGCGTACGAATGAAAAACGATCGAGCGAACAGTGCCATTGGGCCGGCTCATTACTCCCTTGCTTCAGGCGAGCGGACGGTTTGTCTCGCTAGAAGCAAGACATAGCCGCGCCCGATGCCAATGCCTGAAACTCCCCGCCCAAAACATCAAACAAAGGTACTCCCTCTGTAAAGAAATATAAGAGCGTTTAGATCACTCTTTACAGAGGGAATACATTGTAAGGCCTAGTAGGATGGCCCATATCATAGTTTTTTTTTTTGCAAACAAGTGAGTTCATCATCCACAAGATCTTTCCCAACCAACACTAAAAAAGATTCTTAAAAAAACCAACACTGCAAAATAACAAGAGCCAAAGCACAAACTCAGGCCTCACCAAAGAGTCACTGTTTAGATTTATTTGAAAGATAAATATCTCCTAGTTATATTACAATGATGTTTAGATTTGGGCTATTTTTAAATACCCAAATTCCAAAACATCGTATCGGAAGTACCCACATCCGGACTTCAATAAATAGAGGCACCACCACATGCATTCAGAAAAGCTCAAAAAACAGTATAAATGAGGATATATCTCTACATGGTCTATTGAAACCAAATTATTGCACCTTCAACTATTCTGAAGGAATGATGACTGAGTGCAATTATGCAAGGAGCTGTAGAACTTCATTAAACCCTCCAAGAAACACAAGGTCCAAAAACGCGATCGCATATGGAAAACATATATTAGAATGAGAACATGGATTAATGTTGAATCATATACCCAGGAAATCAAACTACATTCATGGCAAAGAGAGAAGTCTTCCGGTGCTACACTAAAAAAAATGCATAAACTGTGATAATAGCTCGTGTTTGGTTTCATCCAAAAATTTAGTAAGAACTTTTTTTAGGAAGGAAGTTGTCGCCTGGCTTTAAATTAATGAAGCCTTTACAACCAATGAAACAACACAACACCGCACACAACACAAACAAAAACCAAAGAAAAGAGCGACACAAGATACAAAGGTGCTGAGAAGCAACATCAACAAAGCACCGTAGACAGCAGGCAAACATTTAGTAAGAACTTCTACCATATGAAGTTCCTTTGGTGCAATCATCTGATCTACTAAAGGTAGAAACACTGTTTTTATCTCCTTAAGGCCACGATCCTCTATTTTTTCTCAGCAAATAAAATTATTTTGTTGTCAAGTGGTGCAGATTGGGAGACCATCTCGCGGCAGTGTTTCAGAGTGGCAGAGCCCAGTGGGATCAGTACTGGTTAATGATGAATTAATCATGTGGACCGGCAAAGGAGTGACCAGATGAAGCCAGTTGTGAATAGAGTATAATGCTAGCTAGCTGCAGCTGAGCCTGGAGCCACAAAGCTAACTAATCCACATCATAACTTACGCTCTGAATCTGCACCCACTCACTCTGCTCCTAGTATGACTAGTCTAACACTTCTTTGCTCATAAGCCCATAATTTCGCACTGCAAACCTTGGGGTGGGGCTAGCCCCAGCGATTACTATGGAGGGGTAGGTTATCAATTACCATGAGTGGTTAACAGTGAACTAATCAAGTGGGCGGGGCACACGAAATCAATGTCTACGTGAACAGAAGCCACTTGATTGTGAAACATTACAATTTACAAATGCTGCTTCAGCTTCACTGTTCCTCTACACACACACACACACACACACACACACACACATATCCAGCAGCCAGCCAGCCAGCAGTTGATCTGCAGGAAGGGAGCAGAGCAAGTCAATGTTTGGCAGGAACAGAGGAGAAGATGAGGCCAAATTGTAAATGCGGTTTTACTGTGTGGTGGTGTGGGGGACGAGCGGCAGCACTCGGAATGTTTATGGGTGGAGACAAAGAATTGAGATCTCCTCCCCGCGTGCAGAGAGACGCAGACGTACTACGTAGCGTAGCGTAGGTACGTGGTCCTTCTTCTCTTCTCTTCTCTTCTCCTCTCCATTGCAGATGGAGGGGCATGCAGGCCCAGAGAGTTGCAGCCATGCGCACTGTTGGCGCATGCACAGGCATTGATCCGACTGATCTCATCTCACTCGGCGTGCATACCATGGCCAGTGAGTGAGTAGTGATCCCTCCCCTCCCCGCCTCTAGCTAGCTTCCTGCTCCCTACCACATCCATGGCAGACAGACACACCAGCACCTACTGTTGCTGAGAGAGGGGCGTAGGAGGAGGAGGCAGAACAGAAGGTGGCGTGAGGGGGAAGAGAAGCAGGCAGAGGGAGGAATGAGACGAGAGAGAGATGATTTAAGAGATGATGAGGGAGTGGTCACATCATCCATAGACTGTAGGTCAGAGGATCCTGCCACTACAACACACCTGCATGCACAGCGCCGATCCGTCCATTCACTCGCGATACGTCCATGATCCGTCGTCGTCGTCTGCCATGTGATGCCCGGCTGTCCCTCCCTGCATGCGCGCGTACGCGTACGTACACGTACGTACATGCATGGCCATATAAGTGAGCCATGCACACACCTACATATGTGTACGCGTGACGATCGTGTAGGTCAGCTAGCTACAGTGCCTGCCACTGTGGCCAGCAGCTGCATGCAAGGCTTTTGTCACCCTTTTGTTACTCTGTCTGTCTCTCCACACTGTTTCCTTGAGAGGAATGCACTTCTTTCTCTTCGTCAACTGCATATTTGTACTAGTAAATGTTTTCTCTGCCATGCTTGCTTCTACTACTACTGTGCTAGTTTGCTGTGCCGCTTTGTATGCAAATGGTGCGTGCCGGAAAGTGGCCGGCTTTTTGGACCTTCGGTCCCCTTCTGTTATATATGGACATTGCCGTCCATCTTTGTCCCCCATCTTCTCTATCTCTCTGTAAGTTTTAACCAGTGTGTGCATGAGCGGTGCTCTTGCGGCCGGGCTTGACGTGCAGCACGTCCGCTACCTAGATCCGTAGCATGGGGTGACACGATACATGACACTGCTTTCTGGATCCGTAGCTACTCACTAGTAGAAAAACGACTTTACGTGAGCCCTATTAGTCCCCGTTTGACAACGGCCCGGTACTAATGTGACAATTAGTCCGATTCCAATGGCTAGGGGGTGTGGATCATTAATCCCGATTCATGGCGTGCCTCTAGTCCCGCTTCGTGTCACGAACCGGGATTAAAGGGGTGGTGGCAAGCTTGGGTCCCAAAAGCACAGTTAGTCCAGATTGCATGAGTGGTACCTGAGAGAAGTAAACAACGGACGGGAGGCCCTCATGGTGAAAGTCAAGGCAGATCATTACTTCCATGAAAAAGATTTGTGGGTTGAGTTTCAAGAAATGTTTCAATTATTCAATCAAGATGCACTCGACAAATCTATCGTCAGTTGCTATTGTCTGTAAATGATTTCTTTCTGTAATTTAAGTCTCTAGCTATTTTTTCTATGCTATTATGCAGAATGAAGATTCATGAAATGAAAAGAGACGGACGCTATGGCATTGGGTTCATTGACCCAAATAACATTAATGAAAAGACATGGTCACGTGAGCAGAAAGACATAGAGAAATGCTTGCTACAGTTTTTAAAGCAACTAAATACCCAACCAGAAATACTACTTCCTTACAACTTCGGGTGAGTGTTACTGTCTTGTACTATAAATTCCGTTTTGCTTACTAGATGTTAATAAGTTTAGTTTATGAGTTATGCACATGCCCGCTTAATTATACAAACGTGTGCGCATGCAGTTTCCACTGGATCCTGCTAATCATTGAAGTTGATCAGGGAAAAGTTCAAGTACTGGACTCACTACTTATAAAGAAACTAAAGAATACTCAATCGTGAGGGGATGGTCGACAGGTAATTTCAATCATTATCGCACTATATCGGCCTCTTTAGTTCACTTCGTGATATCAACTAATTAATAAGTCCTTTATTCATTTTCTTTGCCGATGGACAGGGCAAAAGTTCATCAAAGATGTTCAAGGCCCATGAAAACAACACCTAAAATGGGTGCGACCCAAGGTAATTAAGTAGTACTAGCTAGCTATACGTCCATGCATCTTTTTAATTCTAGTTTCAGTACCATTATCATGCTTGATTAATTATTATCTGATTGAATTCTATTCTCGTAAAGTGCATAAGGCAGGTGCATGGGAATAATTTATGTGCATACTACGTTTGCAAGAACATTCACATTATGACGTCCGAAAAGACCAAATCTGCAAGACAAATTTGGGTACGTTTGATAGAACACTATTCACATTTTTTATATCATTATCTAATATATATACACACAACTAATACATTCATATTGATCTCCTTCTTTAAAGATGTCGGAGATGCGAGATCAGCTCCTACCAACGGATCCCGTACGAGTAATTCAAGAGGAAATAGCGGGATTTTTGCTTGACCAGGTCATAGATCCCAAAGAAGAATACCATTACACCTAATGCCTACATGTAATGATCTGCAAATTGTAGGAGAAATTGTATATATATATGTGTGTGTGTGTGTGTGTGGTCGTACGAGAAATTCTATTTATATATATGCACAACGTGTACAGTATGTAGTAGCGTAAAATATGTTTGAAATAAAAAAATTAAATGGAAAACACAAAATTAAAAGAGAAAATAAACCATAAACCCCTAAACCTTTTAGTCCCGGTTGGTGTCACCAACTGGGACTAAAGGACCCCCAGCCCCGGCGCGGCCTCGTGACACGTGGTGGGCCTTTGGTCCCGAGCCGTGACAAACCGGGACTAAGGGGAGGGGGGGGCTTTCGTCCCCACCCTTTCGTACCGGTTGGTGAACCGGGACTAAAGGCCCTTACGAACTAGGACTAATGCCCAATTCTGCACCAGTGACTCTTTGGCCTGCATGTTATCGATCTCTGCGATAACAATGGACTCGGCATTGCTCATTTTTGCGTCTTGCAATATCGGAATTCCCCTTATTAGGTTATACACTCCAGCCAAGAATTACTTCATCAATTGAAAGTCAAACTAGACGTCCACAAGTACCGAATTATTGATCCGGCGACACTTCATCGTCTAGGACAAAGATTGCTGAGAAAACTAGAGAGAACCGCCTAGTTCCGAAATAGACAAGATGGAAATGTGGTGCATAGGGAGAGGGGCAATAACCTTGGGATTGTGCCTTGATGTGCGCCCCTCCCACCTATTTATAGGAGCAAGGAAGGGGCAGATGCCTTAGAGGGCAAGCAACCCCTAGGGTCGGTTCACCCAGAGTTGGAGTCCTCCTAGGACTATGTCTCCCAGCTTGCCATCCACTCCTGCTTGGCGCGCCCCACTATGGGCCCATTAGGGCCCTTGTGGCATTGCCCCTTGGGCCTAGCCAAGGGTATAATCCATTAGGACCCTCCGAAATATTTCAAAAGTTTCTAGAAACCTTTCGGTATATTCCAAAACATTCTGGAATGCTCCCTGGTACTTCCAGAACACTTCCGGCACTCCCGGGATGCTCCCTCCGGAATCCATCTAGAACATTTCAGGATCCATTTGAAACTTTTCTGAAACACTTATCTTATTCTCCTTTAGTCTCCTAGTTCTCTAACAAATCAATAGTCGTTAAGCGTGTCACCCTACATGTTCGGTAATATGTAGACATGATCTGGAGCACCTTTCGGCCAATAATTAATAGCAGGATCTAGACACCCATGTTAACTCCCACATATAGTCAACCATCTTTATTTGGTAAACCTTTTGTTTCCGCATGCACTTCCCTTTGCTTCGAGATACCTTTAGAAAACCCGAGGCGACACAATATTTTCATGATCAACACTTTGATCACTATGCTTATTATCATCGTTACTAGCTTTGTTCTCTTTTCCTGATTCCATATTCTAGTATCCTTGTGATCACTATCACTATATCTAGCTAGACAATAATGGACACCGTAACGAGTGAGTGTAAAGAGTATCTCTCCATCGTTGGAGGAGCAAATCACAATCTTTAATCATCAAGAACCTTGACATACTCTTCCGGTGTACCCCTAAGCTACCTTTATAATCTCCCAGTTAGGGAAACAATTGGCAACCGCAAAATAGCCATCTGACATGAAGGCCTATGATATTCTCATGGTGTAATGATGTATGTAAATGTCAACTCTTTACATGACAATACCGACAACTAAGTGATGATGTTATCTCGAAGTATATCATAAGTATTCGGTCTACCCAACAACATTGTTCTGCTATCATGGTGTTCTCATTATTGCTAGCATCCTTGTTACTCTAACAATGTCCATGATTAGGAAAACAAGATCATCAACAATACATGATCTAGTATTAGAAGCGAGACTGTGGATCTATTAGGTGTTTATATTTCCACATATGCATCTGAGTTCTCCCGTGAATCTCTAATTCAAAAACCATTGCAATTATAGAATATAAACATGAACTTAATTATGAACATGTGATGAGATTTTCACGCTCATCACACCGTTGTTTAAACCGATTTATGTTAGAAAATTTGAGAAATTCCCTCCGATATTATCACTATTGATGAATGCAAGAGATCGCGAAATCCTCTCTTAATTTTTCTCCGCAAGGAAGGAGGCTATACATGGATAAAAATAAATATTTATAAGGAAAGAAGCACAATGGAGAAAGAAGGAATTAACGGGAGGATGAGCAGAAATTAAGGTTGTGGATGCTGATACATCTCAAACGTATCTATAAATTTTTATTGTTAAATGCTATTATATTACCATTCTTACATATTTTGGCCATCATTTTTATTATTTATATTACTTTTCCGGGCTGACATATTAATCCAACACCCAATGGCAGTTGTTGTTTTCTGCTTATTTTTCATTTTACAGAAAATTGACACCGACGAAGGTCCAAACATGATGAAACTTTTTGATGATTTTTTTCTAGAACTTGAGACCCTAGAAGCTTCGAGGGAAGACCAGAAGACAGACGAGGTGGCCACAAGCCAGGGAGGCGTGCCATCCTAACTTGTGGGCTCCTCGTGGCTCCGTTTGCCCTAATCTCTGGCCTGTAAATTCACAAACATTCCAAAACCCTCGGCGCGAGACCCGAAATAGTTTTATCGCCACCACAAGCCTTTGTTATGACGTGATCCCATCTGGAGCCCTATTCTGACACTCAGCCGGAGGGGGGAATCATTGTGGAGGCCATATTCATCAACCTTGTTGCCTCCATGATGGTGTGTGAGTAGTTCTTTCAGGACCTATGTGTCCATAGTAGTAGCTAGCTGGCTCTCTCACTCTCTCTTTTGATCTTTGATACAAATGATATCTTTGGAGATCAATTTGATGTAATTCACGTGACATGTTTGTTGGGATCCAATGAATTATAGATTTATGATCAGATTGTTCATTGAATTTATTTGAATCTCTTGAAGTTTCTTTGTTGTGTAATTTTGTAGCTATGTATGCTTTCTGATTTATGAGTCTTCTTTGTGCAAGATAGATGAGTAGTTCTTCAGGGGGAGGGGCGCATAGTAGTGGGTTCAACCTTGCAGTGATCTTGTCCAGTGACGGAAAGGGCAAATGCATGCATTGTATTGTTTCCACTAAGGATAAAATGATGGGGTCAATCTTATTGCTAGGTTATCTTTTGTCTATATTATGTAATTTTTCTTGTAAACTTAATACTTTGAGATGCATGGTGGATAGCGGTCTTGCGGTGGAGTAATAGTAGTAGACATTAGTAAGTTTAACAGTCTACTTATCACGGACGTATTGCCTATATGACATTATGCCATGAATTACCATAGTTAAAATTTGTGCTATTCTCTCAATTCCCCAATAGTAATTTTCCTACCATGCCATTGCATGCTTTTGAGAGAGATGCCACTAGTCACTACTGCAGGATACTGCTAACGCGACACTACGATCAGAGACCCTTTGCCAAAACTGTGTGTGATGCAATAAACGCAAACGGTGGTATAAAAACCCGTCAAAAAGGTGCAAAATGTTTGTGATGGCGGAGCCATCAAACAAGGTTCAGATTTTAGTTGCGTGTACGATGCAGGGCACACGGTTAATCCATTCAAACTATTTGTGATGAGGCAGAACAACAGAAATGGGAAGCCATATCAATGTGTGTGCGATGCAGAGCACACAATTAATCCATTCGAACTATTTGCGATGAGGTAGAACAACAGAAACGGGAACCCATATCAATGTGTGTGCGATATACGACATACGGTTCACTCAGACGAACTGTTTTTGATTAGGGGACACAACAGAAACGGTTCAACTTAACAAGATGAGTGTGATATGCGGCATCAGTTCACATGAATGAATTGTTTGCGATGAGCCAAAAGAACACAACGAGTTGTGTAAACAAGATGTGTGTGATACATGGCAAACAGCCGACTCGGATGAACTGTTTGCAATGAGAAATTACAACACAGACTGTCAATATATTTAGTTCATGTGCGATTCTGTGTGTACAAAAAACTTTGAAAAATGCAAGCTAGTTGCTTGCGGTGGCTAGGAGTATCACACACGATGCGTTTATGAGTACTCGTGTGCGATGATTAGTATGTTACACATACGTTTTCTTATGTTAACATGTGTGTGAATTTGCAATATGGACAGTTAATATGCAAATGCCTTCTGGACATCGGGCACACACTTAAACTCAATGAACTATGTACGATACTAATACTTTCCATGAAAATTTATGAACTTGGGTAACAGCATTTGAGTAATATATATATATATATATATATATATATATATATATATATATATATATATAGTGGTTACATTATTCAACAAAAGGAGGATCTTCGTAACACGGTTTTGACAACCATATGGTCCATATCTACATACTTAACTGTTGGGGAATGTAGTATTTCAAAAAATTTCCTACGATCACGCAAAATCTATCTAGGAGAAGCATAGCAACGAGCAGGGAGAGTGTGTCCACATACTCTCATAGACCTAAAGCGGAAGCGTTTAGTAATGCGGTTGATGTAGTCGAACGTCTTCACGATCCAACCGATCCAAGCACCGAACATACGACACCTCCGCGTTCCGCACACGTTCACCTCGATGACGTCCCTCGATCTCTTGATCCAGTTGAGGACGAGGGAGAGTTCCGTCAGCACGACGGCGTGGCGATGGTGATGATGAAGTTACCGGCCCAGGGCTTTGCCTAAGCACTACGATGATATGACCGAGGTGTGTAACTGTGGAGTGGGGCACCACACACAGCTAAGAGAATACTTGGTGTGTCTTTGGGGTGCCCCCTCCCACGTATATAAAGGGGGGAGGAGAGGTGGCCGGCCCAAGGGGGGCATGCCAGGTGTGGGGAGTCCTATTAGGACTCCTCTAGTCCAAGCAGGATTCCACTCTCCTTTTTCCTTTTTCGGAATAACAAAGAGGGAAAGAGAGGAGGAGTAGGAGAGGGAAAGGGGGGCGCCGCCCCCACCCCTTGTCCAATTCAGATTGGCAAGGGGGGGGGGCGTGCCACCTCCCTGGCCGACCCTCTCTCCTCCACTAAGGCCCATGTGTGGCCCATTAACTTCCCGAGGGGGGGGGGTCCGGTAACCCCCTGTACTCTGAAACTTATCCGATACTTCCCGAAACCATTCCGGTGTCCGAATATAACCTTTCAATATATGAATCTCCACCTCTCGACCATTTCGAGACTCCTCATCATGTCCGTGATGTCATCTAGGACTCCAAACAAACTTTGGTCATCAAATTACATAACTCATAATACAAATCGTCATCGAACATCAAGCATGCGGACCCTACGAGTTCGAGAACTATGTAGACATGACCGAGACACATCTTCGGTCAATAACCAATAGTGGAACATGGATGCTCATATTGGCTCCTACATATTCTACGAATATCTTTATCGGTCAAACCGCATAACAACATACGATGTTCCTTTTGTCATTGGTATGTTATTACTTGCCCGTGATTCGATCGTCGGTATCATCATACATAGTTCAATCTCGTTACTGGCAAGTCTCTTTACTTGTTCCGTAATGAATCATCCCGTGACTAACTCATTAGACACATTGCTTGCAAGGATCATAGTGATGTGCATTACCGAGAGGGCCCAGAGATACCTCTCTGATACATGGAGTGACAAATCCTAATCTCGATCTATGCCAACTCAACAAACACCATCAGAGACACCTATAGAGCATCTTTATAATCACCCAGTTATGTTTTGACGTTTTGATAGCACACAAGGTGTGAAGGAAATATGCCCTAGAGGCAATAATAAAGTTATTATTTATTTCCTTATATCATGATAAATGTTTATTATTCATGCTACAATTGTATTAACCGGAAACATAATACATGTGTGAATACATAGACCAACAGAGTGTCACTAGTATGCCTCTACTTGACTAGCTCGTTAATCAAAGATGGTTATGTTTCCCGACCATGAACAAAGAGTTGTTATTTGATTAACGAGGTCACATCATTAGTTGAATGATCTGATTGACATGACCCATTCCATTAGCTTAGCACCCGATCGTTTAGTATGTTGCTATTGCTTTCTTCATGACTTATACATGTTCCTATAACTATGAGATTATGCAACTCCCGTTTACCGGAGGAACACTTTGGGTACTACGAAACATCACAACGTAACTGGGTGATTATAAAGGAGTACTACAGGTGTCTCCAATGGTATATGTTGGGTTGGCGTATTTCGAGATTAGGGTTTGTCACTCCGATTGTCGGAGAGGTATCTCTGGGCCCTCTCGGTAATGCACATCACATAAGCCTTGCAAGCACTGCAACTAATATGTTAGTTGTGAGATGATGTATTACGGAACGAGTAAAGAGACTTGCCGGTAACGAGATTGAACTAGGTATTGGATACCGACGATCGAATCTCGGGCAAGTAACATACCGATGACAAAGGGAACAACGTATGTTGTTATGCGGTCTGACCGATAAAGATCTTCGTAGAATATGTAGAAGCCAATATGGGCATCCAGGTCCCGCTATTGGTTATTGACCGGAGACGTGTCTCGGTCATGTCTACATTGTTCTCGAACCGTAGGGTCCGCACGCTTAACGTTACGATGACAGTTATTATGAGTTTATGCATTTTGATGTACCGAAGGTTGTTCGGAGTCCCGGATGAGATCACGGACATGACGAGGAGTCTCGAAATGGTCGAGACGTAATGATTGATATATTGGAAGCCTATGTTTGGACATAGGAAGTGTTCCGGGTGAAATCGGGATTTTACCGGAATACCGGGAGGGTTACCGGAACCCCCCGGGAGACTAATGGGCCTATTGGGCCTTAGTGGAAAAAGAGAAAAGGGGCAGCCCATGAGCTGGCCGGCGCCCCCCCTTTCCCCAAGTCCTAGTAGGACTAGGAGAAGGGGCCGGCCCCTCCTCTTTCTCCTTTCCCCCCGAGAGTCCCCTGCACCTCCCTCTCCCTGGCCGGCCGGCCCCCCTTCCTCCAACCTTTATATACGGGGGCAGGGGACACCCCAAGAAAAACAAGTTGATCCTTGAGATCGTTCCTTAGCCGTGTGCGATGCCCCCTGCCACCAAATTCCACCTCGATCGTACCGTTACAGTGCTTAGGCGAAGCCCTGCATTGGTAGTACATCAAGATCGTCATCACGCCGTCGTGCTGACGGAACTCTTCCTCGACGCTTTGCTGGATCGGAGCCCGAGGAACGTCATCGAGCTGAACGTGTGCTAAGAACTCGGAGGTGCCGGAGTAACGGTGCTTGGATCGGTCGGATCGGGAAGAAGACGTACGACTACTTCCTCTTCGTTGTGTGATCGCTTCCGCAGTCGGTCTGCGTTGGTACGTAGACAACACTCTCCCCTCTCGTTGCTATGCATCACCATGATCTTGCGTGTGCGTAGGAAAATTTTCGAAATTACTGCGTTCCCCAACAGTGGTATCAGAGCCAGGTTTTATGGTTTGATGTTATTTGCACGAGTAGAACACAAGTGAGTTGTGGGCGATACAAGTCATACTGCCTACCAGCATGTCATACTTTGGTTCAGCGGTATTGTTGGGTGAGACGATCCGGACCAACCTTACGCGTACTCTTACGCGAGACCGGTTCCCTCGACGTGCTTTGCACATAGATGGCTTGCGGAAGACTGTCTCTCCAACTTTAGTTGAACCAAGTGTGACTACGCCCGGTCCTTGAGAAGGTTAAAACGGAGTCTATTTGACGAACTATCGTTGTGGTTTTGATGCGTAGGTGAGATGAGTTCTTACTTAAGCCCGTAGCAGCCACGTAAAACTTGCAACAACAAAGTAGAAGACGTCTAACTTGTTTTTGCAGGGCATGTTGTGATGTGATATGGTCAAGGCATGATGCTGATTTTATTGTATGATATGATCATGTTTTGTAACCGAGTTATCGGCAACTGGCAGGAGCCATATGGTTGTCGCTTTATTGTATGCAATGCAATCGCGATGTAATGCTTTACTATATTACTAAACGGTAGTGATAGTCGTGGAAGCATAAGATTGGCGAGACGACAACGATGCTACGATGGAGATCAAGGTGTCGCGCCGGTGACCATGGTGATCATGACGGTGCTTCGGAGATGGAGATCACAAAGCACAAGATGATGATGGCCATATCATATCACTTATATTGATTGCATGTGATGTTTATCCTTTTATGCATCTTATCTTGCTTTGATTGACGGTAGCATTATAAGATGATCTCTCACTAAATTATCAAGAAGTGTTCTCCCTGAGTATGCACCGTTGCCAAAGTTCGTCATGCCCAGACACCACGTGATGATGGGGTGTGATAAGCTCTACGTCCAAATACAACGGGTGCAAAACAGTTGCACACGCAGAATACTCAGGTTATACTTGACGAGCCAAGCATATACAGATATGGCCTCGGAACACGAAGACCGAAAGGTCGAGCGTGAATCATATAGTAGATATGATCAACATAACGATGTTCACCATTGAAAACTACTCCATCTCACGTGATGATCGGTTATGGTTTAGTTGATTTGGATCACGTGATCACTTAGAAGATTAGAGGGATGTCTATCTAAGTGGGAGTTCCTAAGTAATTTGATTAACTGAACTTAAACTTATCATGAACTTAGTACCTGATAGTATCTTGCTTGTTTATGTTGATTGTAGATAGATGGCTCGTGCTATTGTTCCGTTGAATTTTAATGCGTTCCTTGAGAAAGCAAAGTTGAAAGATGATGGTAGAAATTACACGGACTGGGTCCGTAACCTGAGGATTATCCTCATTGCTGCACAGAAGAATTACGTCCTGGAAGCACCGCTGGGTGACAGGCCTGCTGCTGGAGCAACGCCAGATGTTATGAACGTCTGGCAGAGCAAAGCTGATGACTACTCGATAGTTCAGTGTGCCATGCTTTATGGCTTAGAATCGGGACTTCAACGACGTTTTGAACGTCATGGTGCATATGAGATGTTCCAGGAGTTGAAGTTAATATTTCAAGCAAATGCCCGAATTGAGAGATATGAAGTCTCCAATAAGTTCTATAGCTGCAAGATGGAGGAGAACAGTTCTGTCAGTGAGCATATACTCAAAATGTCTGGGTATAATAATCACTTGATTCAGATGGGAGTTAATCTTCCAGATGACTGCGTCATTGACAGAATTCTCCAATCACTGCCACCAAGCTACAAGAGCTTCGTGATGAACTATAATATGCCCTAGAGGCAATAATAAAGTTATTATTTATTTCCTTATATCATGATAAATGTTTATTATTCATGCTAGAATTGTATTAACCGGAAACATAATACATGTGTGAATACATAAACCAACAGAGTGTCACTAGTATGCCTCTACTTGACTAGCTCGTTAATCAAAGATGGTTATGTTTCCTGACCATGAACAAAGAGTTGTTATTTTATTAACGAGGTCACATCATTAGTTGAATGATCTGATTGACATGACCCATTCCATTAGCTTAGCACCCGATCGTTTAGTATGTTGCTATTGCTTTCTTCATGACTTATACATGTTCCTATAACTATGAGATTATGCAACTCCCGTTTACCGAAGGAACACTTTGGGTACTACCAAACGTCACAACGTAACTGGGTGATTATAAAGGAGTACTACAGGTGTCTCCAATGGTATATGTTGGGTTGGCGTATTTCGAGATTAGGGTTTGTCACTCCGATTGTCGGAGAGGTATCTCTGGGCCCTCTCGGTAATGCACATCACATAAGCCAAGCAAGCACTGCAACTAATATGTTAGTTGTGAGATGATGTATTACGGAACGAGTAAAGAGACTTGCCGGTAACGAGATTGAACTATGTATTGGATACCGACGATCGAATCCCGGACAAGTAACATACCGATGACAAAGGGAACAACGTATGTTGTTATGCGGTCTGACCGATAAAGATCTTCGTAGAATATGTAGGAGCCAATATGGGCATCCAGGTCCCGCTATTGGTTATTGACCGGAGACGTGTCTCGGTCATGTCTACATTGTTCTCGAACCGTAGGGTCCGCACGCTTAACGTTACGATGACAGTTATTATGAGTTTATGAATTTTGATGTACCGAAGGTTGTTCGGAGTCCCGGATGAGATCACGGACATGACGAGGAGTCTCGAAATGGTCGAGACGTAAAGATTGATATATTGGAAGCCTATGTTTGGACATAGGAAGTGTTCCGGGCGAAATCGGGATTTTACCGGAATACCGGGAGGGTTACCGGAACCCCCCGGGAGACTAATGGGCCTATTGGGCCTTAGTGGAAAAAGAGAAAAGGGGCAGCCCATGAGCTGGCCGGCGCCCCCCCCTTTCCCCAAGTCCTAGTAGGACTAGGAGAAGGGGCCGGCCCCCCCTCTTTCTCCTTTCCCCCCGAGAGTCCTAATTGGATTAGGATTGGAGGGAGGAGTCCTACTCCCGGTGGGAGTAGGACTCCCCTGCGCCTCCCTCTCCCTGGCCGGCCGGCCCCCCTTCCTCCAACCTTTATATACGGGGGTAGGGGACACCCCAAGACACACAAGTTGATCCTTGAGATCGTTCCTTAGCCGTGTGCGGTGCCCCCTGCCACCAAATTCCACCTCGATCGTACCGTTACAGTGCTTAGGCGAAGCCCTGCGTCGGTGGTACATCAAGATCGTCATCACACCGTCGTGCTGACGAAACTCTTCCTCGACGCTTTGCTGGATCGGAGCCCGAGGAACGTCATCGAGCTGAACGTGTGCTAAGAACTCGGAGGTGCCGGAGTAACGGTGCTTGGATCGGTCGGATCGGGAAGAAGACGTACGACTACTTCCTCTTTGTTGTGTGATCGCTTCCGCAGTCGGTCTGCGTTGGTACGTAGACAACACTCTCCCCTCTCGTTGCTATGCATCACCATGATCTTGCGTGTGCGTAGGAAAATTTTCGAAATTACTGCGTTCCCCAACAGATAGAACCTATGGCTGAGGCATAGGGAATGACTTTCATTTGTCTCTATCTTCTGCAGTGGTCGGGCATTGAGTCTGACTCAACTTCACACCTTGTAACACAGGCGAGAACCCTTTCTTCGACCGATCCATTTTGAACTTCTTCAAAACTTTATCAAGGTATGTTCTTTGTGAATGTCCAATTAAGCGTCTGGATCTATCTCTATAGATCTTGATGCCCAATATATAAGCATCTTCACCGAGGTCTTTCATTCAAAAATTCTTATTCAAGTATCCTTTTATGCTATTCAGAAATTCAGTATCATTTCCAATTAACAATAGGTCATCCACATATAATATCAGAAATGCTACAAAGCTCCCACTCACTTTCTTGTAAATACATGCTTCTCCAAAAGTCTGTATAAAACCTTATGCTTTGATCACACTATCAAAGCGTATATTCCAACTCCGGGAGGCTTGCACCAGTCCATAAATGGATCGCTAGAGCTTGGACACTTTATTAGCACCTTTTGGATCGAAAAAACCTTCTGGTTGCATTATATACAACTCTTCTTTAAGATGTCCATTAAGGAAGACAGTTTTGATATCCATTTGCCAAATTTCATAATCATAAAATGCGGCAATTGCTAACATGATTCGGACAGACTTAAGCATCGCTACGGGTGAGAAGGTCGCATCGTAGTCAACTCCTTGAACTTGCTGACAACCTTTTGCAGCAAGTCGAGTTTGTAGACAGTAACATTACCGTCAGCGTCACTCTTCTTCTTGAAGATCCATTTATTTTCTATTGCTTGCCGATCATCGGGCAACTCAACCAAAGTCCACGCTTTGTTCTCATACATGGATCCCAGCTCAGATTTCATGGCCTCAAGCCATTTCGTGGAATCTGGGCTCATCATCGCTTCCTCATAGTTTGTAGGTTTGTCATGGTCAAGTAACATGACCTCCAGAATAGGATTACCGTACCACTCTGGTGCGGATCTTACTCTGGTTGACCTATGAGGTTCGGTAGTAACTTGATCAGAAGTTTCATGATCATCATCATTAGCTTCCTCACTAATTGGTGTAGGAATCACTGGAACTGATTTCTGTGATGAACTACTTTCCAATTCGGGAGAAGGTAGAATTACCTCATCAAGTTCTACTTTCCTCACACTCACTTCTTTTGAGAGAAACTCCTTCTCTAGAAAGGATCCATTCTTAGCAACAAATATCTTGCCTTCGGATCTATGATAGAAGGTGTACCCAATAGTCTCCTTTGGGTATCCTATGAAGACACATTTCTCCGATTTGGGTTCAAGCTTATCAGGTTGAAGCTTTTTCACATAAGCATCGCAGCCCCAAACTTAATGAACGACAACTTGGGTTTCTTGGCAAACCGCAGTTCATATGGTGTCGTCTCAATGGATTTAGATGGTGCCCTATTTAACGTGAATGCAACCGTCTCTAAAGCATAACCCCAAAACGATAGCGGTAAATCAGTAATAGACATCATAGATTGCACCATATCTAATAAAGCATGATTACAACGTTCAGACACACCATTACGCTATGGTGTTCCAGGTGGCGTGAGTTGAGAGGCTATTCCACATTGTTTCAAATGAAGACCAAACTCGTAACTCAAATATTCACCTCCACGATCAGATCGTAGAAACTTTATTTTCTTGTTATGATGATTTTCCACTTCACTCTGAAATTCTTTGAACTTTTCAAATGTTTCAGACTTATGTTTCATCAAGTAGATATACCCATATCTGCTCAAATCATCTGTGAAGGTCAGAAAATAACGATACCCGCTGCGAGCCTCAACACTCATCGGACCGCATACATTAATATGTATTATTTCCAACAAGTCTGTTGCTCGCTCCATTGTTTCGGAGAATGGAGTCTCAGTCATCTTGCCCAGGAGGCATGGTTCGCAAGCATCAAGTGATTCCAAAAGTCCATCAGCATGGAGTTTCTTCATGCGCTTTACACCAATATGACCTAAACGGCAGTGCCACAAATAAGTTGCAATATCATTATTAAATTTGTATCTTTTGGATTCAATACTATGAATATGTGTATCGCTACTATCGAGATTCAACAAAAATAGACCACTCATCAAGGGTGCATGACCATAAAAGATATTACTCATATAAATAGAACAACCATTATTCTATGATTTAAATGAATAACCGTCTCGCATCAAACAAGATCCAGATATAATGTTCATGCTTAACACTGGCACCAAATAACAGTTATTTAGGTCTAAAACTAATCCCGAAGGTAGATGTAGAGGTAGTGTGCCAATGGCGATCACATCGACTTTGGAACCATTTCCCACGCGCATCGTCACCTCGTCCTTAGCCAATCTTTGTTTAATCCGTAGCCCTTGTTTCGAGTTACAAATATGAGCAACCGAATCAGTATCATATACCCAGGCGCTACTACGAGCATTAGTAAGGTACACACCAATAACATGTATATCAAATATACCTTTCACTTTGCCATCCTTCTTATCCGCCAAATACTTGGGGCAGTTTCGCTTCCAGTGACCAGTCCCTTTGCTGTAGAAGCACTCATCCTCAGGCTCAGGTCCAGACTTGGGCTTCTTCACTTGAGCATTAACTTGCTTGCCGTTCTTCTTGAAGTTCCACTTCTTCCATTTGCCCTTGTTCTTAAAACTAGTGGTCTTGTTAACCATCAACACTTGATGCTCCTTAATTTCTACCTCCACGGCCTTTAGCATTGTGAAGAGCTCGGGAATTGTCTTATCCATCCCTTGCATATTATAGTTCATCACGAAGCTTTTGTAGATTGGTGGCAGTGATTGAAGAAATCTGTCAATGACACTATCATCAGGAAGATTAAGTCCTAGTTGAGTCAAGTGGTTGTGGTACCCAGACATTCTGAGTATATGTTCACTGACAGAACTATTTTCCTCCATCTTGCACCTGTAGAACTTATTGGAGACTTTCTATCTCTCAATCCGGGCATTTGCTTGAAATATTAACTTCAGCTCCTGGAACATCTCATATGCTCCATGACATTCAAAACATCGTTGAAGTCCTTTTTCTAAGCCATAAATCATGGCACACTGAACTATCGTTGAAGTCCCGTTTCTTTGCTCTGCCAGACGCTCATAATGTCCGGAGTTGCTCCTGCAGCGGGTCTTGCAACTGGTGGTGCTTCCAGGACGTAATTCTTATGTGAAGCAATGAGGATAATCCTCAAGTTACGGACCTAGTCTGTGTAGTTGCTACCATCATCTTTCAACTTAGCTTTCTCTAGGAGCACATTAAAATTCAAGGGAACGGTAGCACAGGCCATTGATCTACAACAACATAGACATGCAAAATACTATCAGGTACTAAGTTCATGATAAATTAAAGTTCAATTAATCATATTACTTAAGAACTCCCACTTAGATAGACATATAAATGATCATGTGATCCATATCAACTAAACCATGTCTGATCATCACGTGAGATGGAGTAGTTTTCAATGGCGAACATCACTATGTTGATCATATCTACTATATGATTCAAGTTCGACCTTTCGGTCTTAGTGTTCCGAGGCCATATCTGCATATGCTAGGCTCGTCAAGTTTAACCCAAGTATTCTACGTGTGCAAAACTGGCTTGCACCCGTTGTATGTGAACGTAGAGCTTATCACACCCGATCATCACGTGGTGTCTTGGCACGACGAACTATAGCAACGGTGCATACTCAGGGAGAACGCTTATACCTTGAAATTTAGTGAGAGATAGTAGTGATGCGCCCGTTATAATGCTACCACCGTACTAAGCAAAATAAGATGCACAAAAGATAAACATCACGTGCAATCAAAATAAGTGATATGATATGGCCATCATCATCTTGTGCCTTTGATCTCCATCTCCAAAGCACCGTCATGATCACCATCGTCACCGGCATGACACCTTGATCTCCATCGTAGCATAGTTGTCTTCTCGCCAACTATTGCTTCTACGACTATCGCTACCGCTTAGTGATAAAGTAAAGCAATTATATGGAGATTGCATTTCATACAATGAAGTGACAACCATAAGGCTCCTGCCAGTTGCCGATAACGGTTACAAAACATGATCATCTCATACAACAATTTATATCTCATCACGTCTTGACCATATCACATCACAATATGCTCTGCAAAAACAAGTTAGACGTCCTCGATTTTGTTGTTGCAATTTTTACGCGGCTGCTACGGGCTTCTAGCAAGAACCTTTCTTACCTACGCATCAAAACCACAACGATTTTTCTTCAAGTGTGTTGTTTTAACCTTCAACAAGGACCGGGCGTAGTCAAACTCGATTCAACTAAAGTTAGAGAAATAAACACCTGCTAGCCACCTGTGTGCAAAGCAGGTCGGTAGAACCAGTCTCATTAACACAGCCATGTAATGTCGGCTCGGGCAGTTTCATCCAACAATACCGCCGAATCAAAGTAATACGTTGCTGGTAAGCAATATGACTATTATCGCCCACAACTCATTGTGTTCTATTCGTGCATATAACATCTACGCATAGACCTGGCTCAGATGCCACTGTTGGGGAACATAGTATTTCAAAATAATTCCTACGATCACGCAAGATCTATCTAGGAGAAGCATAGCAACGAGCGGGGAGAGTGTGTCCACGTACCATCATAGACCGAAAGCGGAAGCGTTTAGTAACACAGTTGATGTAGTCGAATGTCTTCGCGATCCAACCGATCCAAGCACCGAACGTACGTCACCTACGCATTTAGCACATGTTCAGCTCGATGACGTCCCTCGATCTCTTGATCCAGTTGAGGACGAGGGAGAGTTCCGTTAGCACGCCGGCATGACGACGGTGATGATGAAGTTACCGGCGTAGGGCTTCGCCTAAGCACTACGACGATATGACCGAGGTGTGTAACTGTGGAGGGGGGCACCGCACACGGCTAAGAGAAGACTTGGTGTGTCTTTGGGGTGCCCCCCTCCCACGTATATAAAGGGGGGAGGAGAGGTGGTCGGCCCAAGGGGGGTGCGCCAGGTGTGGGGAGTCCTACTAGGACTCCCTAGTCCAAGTAGGATCCCCCTATCCTTTTTCCTTTTTCGGAATAGCAAATAGGGAAAGAGAGGAGGAGTAGGAGAGGGAAAGGGGGGCGCCGCCCCCACCCCTTGTCCAATCCGGATTGGCAAGGGGGGGAGCGCCACCTCCCTGGCCGGCCCTCTCTCCTCCACTAATGACCATGTGTGGCCCTTTAACTTCCTGGGGGGGGGGGGTTCCGGTAACCCCCGATACTCCGAAACTTATCCGATACTTCCCGAAACCATTCTGGTGTCCGAATATAACCTTCTAATATATGAATCTTCACCTGTCGACCATTTCAAGACTCCTCGTCATGCCCGTGTTCTCATGCGGGACTCCGAACAAACTTCGGTCATCAAATTATTAACTCATAATACAAATCGTCATCGAACGTTAAGCGTGCGGACCCTACGGGTTCGAGAACTATGTAGACATGACCGAGACACATCTCCGGTAAATAACCTATAGTGGAACCTGGATGCTCATATTGGGTCCTACATATTCTATGAAGATCTTTATCGATCTAACCACATAACAACATACGTTGTTCCCTTTGTCATCGGTATGGTACTTGCCCGAGATTCGATCGTCGGTATCATCATACCTAGTTCAATCTCGTTACAGGTAAGTCTCCTTACTCGTTTCGTAATGCATCATCCCGTGACTAACTCATTAGAGACATATCTTGCAAGGCTCATAGTGATGTGCATTACCGAGAGGGCCTAGAGATACCTCTCCGATACATGGAGTGACAAATCCTAATCTCGATCTATGCCAACTCAACAAACACCATCGGAGACACCTGTAGAGCATCTTTATAATCACCCAGTTACGTTGTGACGTTTTGATAGCACACAAGGTGTTCCTCCGGTATTCGGGAGTTGCATAATCTCATAGTCAAAGGAACATGTATAAGTCATGATGAAAGCAATAGCAATAAAACTAAATGATCATTATGCTAAGCTAACGGATGGATCTTGTCCATCACATCATTCTCTAATGACGTGATCCCATTTATCAAATGACGACACATGTCTATGGTCAGGAAACTTAACCATCTTTGATTAACGAGCTAGTCTACTAGATGCATACTGGGGACACTCTGTTTGTCTATGTATTCACACATGTACTAAGTTTCCAGTTAATACAATTCTAGCATGAATAATAAAAATCTATCATGATATAAGGAAATATAAATAACAACTTTATTATTGCCTGTATGGCATATTTCCTTCATTAACATAGTAACAACTATCACATTTTAAGAGGCTAAGGGCCAACAACCATATGGTCCATATCTACATACTTAACACATATAGTAACAACTAGCACATTTTAAGAGGCCGAGGGAGAACAACCACAACTATCCACTGGAAGCAGCTTGATCACAGTGACTCGACATCTCATCAATGAAAAGGAAGAGCCCTCATGTGCCTTAGTAGAGCATGAGTACAACGGTGTCTCCAATTTTCCAATATGGATGCATTGCCACAAGAAATGAGAACTTGTTAATTTGAATGGTTCCATTTCTATGGTAAATGCAGTACCTTGCAGTCACTTTTGGCGTTATTAGCAAGCACAAGTGTAATTCGACCACGCCGGGAAATCGATCCAGGAACTGCTACAGGGGCAATTTACGTTGACATGTAGAATAAAAACCAATGGTAACATATCGTTGAAGATATATATAGTTTATGAGCATCAACATTAAAATAAGACTTTTTACCAGCATTTTGTTCACACAGTTGGTCTTGTTCAGTGTGTGCACCATAAGTCTAATTAATCCCATTAAAAATCCAACGTTCATACGCTGTGCTATCTCTGTCAGATTATCAACAAAATTTATGACATGCTTCAAGTCCTTCTAGTGAAATTTGGTACGCTTAGTAACATACAGATCATTCACTATGAATCCAACATATCCTGCTTAAAAGGTGGAAATGTATTATTTATTCAGAACATGACAGAAGAATATATAGTGCACTTAAATTGGTAAATAGAATTTTTTACTACCTAGGAACGAAGTCAGAATATGACATCACAATTGGTTGCTTAAATAGTGATCAATTAGTCAGCACAAATACCCTGATTTTGCTAAGAAATATGACAGCACGGAGAAAGTTGAAAGGACACTAACCTCGATCAGACTTTGATCGGCTCATGACGTTGTGGAAGTAAACATCCATGTTAATTAGACCAGGCTGTGGTGCACGCACTAGAATTTTATTGCCAGATTTCAGTTCATAACACTTCGACATTTTTCTCCAAAGGTCCGCATTAAAATAGGAGTGACCATATTTATCAAGTTTTACGCTAACCATCATTGTAAATCCATGCCGCATTGTCAATATGACATCTTGGGAGTCATCAACAAAGTAAAGCCCAAGATTTCCTTCTACTTTTGTTCTTGCAAAGCAAGGGATGTACTGCTTGAAATGAAAATTAAGATCGTAAATTAGATATGTTGAAATAACAGAGCAAGATGCAAATATGAGAGTAACTGATAGAACAGATCAATATATAGATGAAAGCAAAGTACAAAAATATAGAATTAAAAATAGATAATGTAACAAAGATTTGATGCAAATATATAGATAATGTAGCAATAGATGGTATATGTTCACAAATTTAGGCCATGCCGACCACGGTAGGTTGAGATTTAACATACCGAGCGCTCCCTGAAGTCATCCGGAATGGTGAGATACAACTTCATTTCCGACTGACCACGACCATGGTTGCCCGATTTGTGCTCGCACTGTGGACACATGAATGAACACCCAGGAATCGGCTAGAACAAAAATGATTCCATGGAGATTTCCGCCAGTTGATTAATAGCAACGGAGGACTGCGATAAGAGATGAGTGAATATTTCTCTAAGTTGATTACCTTCTCCATGAGAAAAATCCCTGGCTCAATTCCGCAAAAAACCCCAGTCGACCAGAGTCTAGAATGTCGGTGCAGATAGGCGGCAAAAGCGGCAGGGGCGAAATCCCATGCTGTTGTGGACTCTTGCACCTACTCCCGCCACCAACAGCCGTCGAGCTTAGGGTGCAGAGTTGCGGAGGAGTCCACGGCGAGTGAGTGGGGACGAAGTGGGCGAGGGTTTTCTTTTTTTCCTTTTGCATGTGTGAGCACGGTTCGCAGAGGCGACAAAGATGAATCGTGTGCGATAGTAAATCGCCGAGATTGAATAGGAATCTAAATTTCCTTTGTCCTTCATCCATGAGTTTTTTTCTACGTTGAAATTTGACACTTTTCTGGGTTCATTTACAATATTTAGGGGATTATGTGCATTTTGTAGGCATTAATGCACATAATTCAAATTTAAACAATTGGTTCTTGAAAAGGTGCACAGGAATCACTACAAGGATCCGAGTCTATTGCAACAAAACTGTTTGTTGCAATACATGTTGTTTCGTGGCGATAGGTACCTATTGCCACGAAACGACATTCGTTGGCAGCCGTTGCGACTGGACACATGGTAATATGTTATTACCACGAAAAAGGAATTGTGGCAATAAAGCGTGCTATCGCAACATCTATGCGGGAAGTTGCCACATATTTTCCCGTGGCAACACTCACCTGATGCCACAATTTGATTTGTGGAGATAGCTTTAATGCAACATGTAACGAATCATGGCGACTGATATCTCGTAGCGTTAGACATTTGTGGCAACAACCTATGCCAACGACGGCCGTTTCGTGGTGCAATACTCTTCCATGACAATAGTCAATTGTGGCAATAAACTATGGCCACAATCCTTATTTTTGTGGCATTATGCATGTTGCCACGACCCACCACACTTGCGGCAATAAACTATGGCAACAATCCTTGTTTTCCTCGCATTAGGCATGTTGCCATGACCCACTGCACTTGTGCATTAACTTATGACAACAAATATTCCAGTCGTCGTAACAGTAAATTGCAACATACTTGTTTTGGTAGTGATAAATAGGTATCACAACAAGTACAATCTTTGTAGCAAAAACCTATTACGACAATTTAACCTTTCCATGGCGATACTCTATTTCCACAAAACTTACTTTGGTGGTGAAACAGTTATCACATCGTGAAAAAAATTATGGTGACAAGCTATTACGACAATATAAAGTGCTCCATTGCAACATCCTAGTGCAACAAAATAGGTAGGCGTAGCGACTAAGATATGACGCAACAATATATTTGTATTGGTGCTAGCATGTGGCAACCAAAAGTGGGTTGTTGTAATAACCTATTGCAACCGTAAAAAAATACAGGCTTTCAATTACAATATTCAAAACCATATGTACAATATGTAAATTCATAAAATTCATAATTCTCATAGCAAATATCCATCAAATGAAACTCAAATGTAATTTCGCCATCCTAATTAACTGCGAAGACTAAAATGTCTGTGATCTAGAGTCCAGTCCAGCTAGTTCTTTGGATCCTGCAATCAAGAAATAAAAAGGGTTCTAGTTAATGAGTCGAACATAACATACGCCATACAATTATTCTAGCCCCATTGTTAAAAAGAACTATCGTCAAATTAACTAGACTAATACTGTGTCAGCAAGCATGTAACTGAGGGATCAGAACAATTATACAAGTGTAAATGTGTAAAGCATAAGCACTAGTACATCTACTAAAAGCTTCTCTTTTGAGAAAAAAACATTACTTTATAACTTAAGGATGTTGGGCTAAATCACCCAAGGCACATGCAACCATCATGGCTGGTACATCGGCCTCCCATTCCACATAGTGGTTAGGTTTGTACATCCTACCAAGACTAGCAAGCTCGTGAGAAACAGAGTTTGTCGAGCGACAACATACATTAATTTCATAATAAGAAAACCATAATTTGAGCTGGTACTTGGTATCCTCAATAATAAAAGCTTCTGCTATTGATTTAAGTTGTGACTCGATGTATAGTTTCAGTAAAGTTTATGTCCCTAGCTAGCACATATTCATTTTTTGTTTAATTTGTGACTCGATGCAACAACAACACATGGTAAAAGAGAACAAGCAACTAGCTAATTATGAAGGCCAATGACGTATAAAATGCAGGTGAACATGAAGAGAAAGCAAGGTTGTGACTTACCATTGCTTTAAACATTCGAGAATTCCTTGCTGCAGCTTGTATGAACGCATTTGAAGAAATACCAGTTGGCCTTGAACCTGAAGTCTTATTAGGAATAGATCTCTATAACAGAATATTTTGCAAGTTTGGATTACTATTTTCTTTGTTGCCAACCCTCTTCGCAGGCATGTGTAAATAGAAGTGCACTTTTAGCAATGCAAGTAAGCAACATAAATCTTATGAGGTCAAAAGCGTATGACTGTAATCACCCGTTGGGTTCCCATCTGTTGGCTCAATTCTACAAACTTTGCCATCATGTTTTTTTCAAATTCCAGTCTTGATGTTCGCTCCTCTTGCAACAATCTTTCCCTTTCAGCACACTCTTCTTTTAACCTCTCCTCAAGTTATTCCCTCTTAGCACGCTCCAAGTTAATCCTCTCTTGCGTGTTTGCACGTTCAGCTTGTAGTTGATCTTCTAATTCGTTGACCTGCTGGCTGAGCTGAGAGTTTCGCTCTCCTGGCTGGCTGCTGTAGCACGAGCTTGCTCTTCAATCTGGATACGAAACCTTTCAGAACTAGTTGAAGTTTTTGCCATCTATCCGTACCCACGAGGCTGCGATGACTTGCATTCCAGAGTGTCTTTGTATGCGGTCTGAAAAATATTGTTTTTCTGCTCACTTGAAAGTGGACCTTTAGTTTCAGTTTCTTTGTTTTAACCTCTTCAAGTGCTTTGTCCTAAAAATGAAAGGAACAATTATAGGTGTGGCATCAATGTTGACACTATAGAAGATGAAAGAATAACACGGTCCAACACATGAATAATCCCATCTGATGACGAAACATGCCGAATGCACATCATTGACTAACTATAGAATAACCAAAAGTCAGTGTACTCACGTAAACTTTGCAGGAATCTGTGTTAGACCATGTTCCATCGTTCGTGTGGGTGAGTTCCCATAGAGCAATACAATCTGGCTCTTCTCCAGTTTCCAAGTTTCTCTGCAAGTAATATAACAATAAGATGCTTGAAACATGACACCATATTTAGCAACGAGGCATACATATTTAGTTGGACTCATACCTTCTCAAAACTAACTTGCGAGTAAGATTTTGATCCGATTCTGTGTTTTGTCTTCTGTTTCTTATGGCTATCGGCGTTCTTTTGGCTGCGATCCTATCAATTCATTGGAACCAAATATAACGTGAGACTAGCCATTTCATCTTTACACATAGTAGACAAACCGTGATCATAGAGATAACCTGAAATTTTTAATCAGTGCCAAAGTACTCAATCATCCATTCTCACTCTTCTGGTTGTAAATCTTCTGGTAGATTAGCCAATCTAGCTGCATCTATTTTGTATACCTTGTAAGTGGAGCTTAGAGTTGATCGCCAGCCTCTATATCGCTCTTTCTCAGTTTTGAGAACCTTTTCTTCTGTTTCTGGTGTATCTTCTGTTGGGGAACGTAGTAATTTCAAAAAAAATCCTACACACACGCAAGATCATGGTGATGCATAGCAACGAGAGGGGAGAGTGTTGTCTACGTACCCTCGTAGACCGATAGCGGAAGCGTTATGACAACGCGGTTGATGTAGTCATACGTCTTCACGGCCCGACCGATCAAGCACCGAAACTACGACACCTCCGAGTTCTAGCACACGTTCAGCTCGATGACGATCCCCGGACTCCGATCCAGCAAAGTGTCGGGGAAGAGTTTCATCAGCACGACGGCGTGGTGACGATCTTGATGTACTAATGTCGCAGGGCTTCGCTTAAGCACTGCTACAATATTATCGAGGACTATGGTGGAAGGGGGCACCGCACATGGCTAAGAATATGATCACATGGATCAACTTGTGTCTCTAGGGGGTGCCCCTGCCTCCGTATATAAAGGCTCAAAGGGGGGCCGGCCGGCCAAGAGGAGGCACGCTAGGAGGAGTCCTACTCCCTCCGGGAGTAGGACTCCCCCCTTTGCTAGTTGGAATAGGATTCGTGGAGGGGGGAAAGAGGAGAGAGAGGAGGAAGGGGGCCCGGCCCCCTCTCCTTGTCCTATTCGTACCAAGGGGGGGAGAGGCGCGCGGCCCATCTCTGGCCACCTCTCCTCTCTTCCACTAAGGCCCATATACCTCCCGGGGGGTTCCGGTAACCTCTCGGTACTCCGGTAAAATCCCGATTTCACCCGGAACACTTCCGATATCCAAACATAGGCTTCCAATATATCAATCTTTATGTCTCGACCATTTCGAGAATCCTTGTCATGTCCGTGATCACATCCGGGACTCCGAACTCCTTCGGTACATCAAAACTCATAAACTCATAATATAACTGTCATCGAAACCTTAAGCGTGCGGACCCTACGGGTTCGAGAACAATGTTGACATGACCGAGACTCGTCTCCGGTCAATAACCAATAGCGGAACCTGGATGCTCATATTGGCTCCTACATATTCTACGAAGATCTTTATCGGTCAGACTCCATAACAACATACGTTGTTCCCTTTGTCATCGGTATGTTACTTGCCCGAGATTCGATTGTTGGTATCCAATACCTAGTTCAATCTCGTTACCGGCAAGTCTCTTTACTCGTTCCATAATACATCATCCCACAACTAACTAATTAGTTGCAATGCTTGCAAGGCTTAAGTGATGTGCATTACCGAGAGGGCCCAGAGATACCTCTCCGACGATCGGAGTGACAAATCCTAATCTCGAAATACGCCAACCCAACATGTACCTTTGGAGACACCTGTAGAGCACCTTTATAATCACCCAGTTATGTTGTGACGTTTGGTAGCACACAAAGTGTTCCTCCGGCACACGGGAGTTGCATAATCTCATAGTCATCGGAACATGTATATGTCATGAAGAAAACAATAGCAACATACTAAACGATCGGGTGCTAAGCTAATGAAATGGGTCAAGTCAATCAGATCATTCATCTAATGATGTGATCCCATTAATCAAATAACAACTCTTTGTCTATGGTTAGGAAACATAACCATCTTTGATTAATGAGCTAGTCAAGTAGAGGCATACTAGTGACACTCTGTTTGTCTATGTATTCACACATGTATTATGTTTCCGGTTAATAGTGTTACTATTCATCACCCAGGGTGCAGAATACGTTATTCTTCACCCGAGGTAATCTTACGATCATTTCATAAATAAATTACATTTAAAATACAAATAGTTACATTCATATTGATTTACTGTAAAAATATTGGCATAACAAAAAAAATAGGTCAAAAAATGTATTTTATCTACATTTTACACTATGTTTTTACATTTGTAATTTTAGGTAACATAAAATATTTTTTACGACGATTGTAGGTTTTCTTACGTTCTCTTTCTATGTCTAAAATAAGACAAAATTTACAAAACGTAAAATTACGTTGCATAGATGTTAAAATAGAGGTGGGTGAAGAATAACTATTCCTCACCTAGGGTGACGAATAGTCAATCCCTTCCTGTTAATACAATTCTAGCATGAATAATAAACATTTATCATGATATAAGGAAATAAATAAGAACTTTATTATTGCCTCTAGGGCATATTTCCTTCAGTCTCCCACTTGCACTAGAGTCAATAATCTAGTTCACATCGCCATGTGATTTAACAGCAATAGTTCACATCACCATGTGATTAACACCCATAGTTCACATCGTCATGTGACCAACACTCAAAGGGTTTACTAGAGTCAGTAATCTAGTTCACATATCTATGTGATTAACACCCAAAGAGTACTAAGGTGTGATCATGTTTTGCTTGTGAGATAATTTTAGTCAACGGGTCTGTCACATTCAGATCCGTAAGTATTTTGCAAGTTCTATGTCTACAATGCTCTACACGGAGCTACTCTAGCTAATTGCCCCCACTTTCAATATGTATCTAGATTGAGACTTAGAGTCATCTAGATTAGTGTCAAAACTTGCATCGACGTAACCTTTTACGACGAACCTTTTGTCACCTCCATAATCGAGAAACATATCCTTATTCCACTAAGGATAATTTTGACCGCTGTCCAGTGATCTACTCCTAGATCACTATTGTATTCCCTTGCCAAAATCAGTGTAGGGTATACAATAGATCTGGTACACAGCATGGCATACTTTATAGAACCTATGGCCAAGGCATAGGGAATGACTTTCATTCTCTGTCTATCTTCTGCCGTGGTCGGGTTTGAGTCTTACTCAACTTCACACCTTGTAACACAAGCAAGAACTCTTTCTTTGACTGTTCCATTTTGAACTACTTCAAAATCTTGTCAAGGTATGTACTTATTGAAAAATCTTATAAAGCGTCTTGATCTATCTCTATAGATCTTGATGCTTAATATGTAAGCAGCTTCACCGAGGTCTTTCTTTGAAAAACTCCTTTCAAACACTCCTTTATGCTTTGCAGAATAATTATACATTATTTCCGATCAACAATATGTCATTCACATATACTTATCAGAAATGTTGTAGTGCTCCCACTCACTTTCTTGTAAATACAGGCTTCACCGCAAGTCTGTATAAAACTATATGTTTCGATCAACCTATCAAAGCGTATATTCCAACTCCGAGAAGCTTGCACCAGTCCATTGATGGATCGCTGGAGCTTGCATATTTTGTTAATACCTTTAGGATTGACAAAACCTTCTAGTTGCATCGTATACAACTCTTTTTTAATAAATCCATTAAGGAATGCAGTTTTGTTTATCCATTTGCCGGATTTCATAAAATGCGGCAATTGCTAACATGATTCGGACAGACTCAAGCATAGATACGAGTGAGAAACTCTCATTGTAGTCAACACCTTGAACTTTGTCAAAAACCTTTTTCGACAAGTCTAGCTTTGTGGATAGTAACACTACTATCAACGTCCGTCTTCCTCTTGAAGATCCATTTACTTGCCGATCATCGGGCAAGTCAACCAAAGTCCATACTTTGTTCTCATACATGGATCTCATCTGAGATTTCATGGCCTCAAGCCATTTCGCGGAATCTGGGCTCACCATCGCTTCTTCATAGTTCGTAGGTTCGTCATGGTCTAGTAACATAACCTCCAAAACAGGATTACCGTACCACTCTGGTGCAGATCTTATTATAGTTGACCTACGAGGTTCGGTAGTAACTTGATCCAAAGTTTCATGATCATCATCATTAACTTCCTCACTAATCGGTGTAGGCATCACTGGAACTGATTTCTGTGATGAACTACTTTCCAATTTGGGAGAAGGTACAATTACCTTATCAAGTTCTACTTTCCTCCCACTCACTTCTTTCGAGAGAAACTTCTTCTCTAGAAAGTATCCATTCTCAGCAACGAATGTCTTGGCTTCGGATCTGTGATAGAAGGTGTACCCAACTGTCTCCTTTGGGTATCCTATGAAGACACATTTCTCCGATTTGGTTTGAGCTTATCATGATGAAACTTTTTCTTATAAGCATCGCAACCCCAAACTTTAAGAAACGACAACTTTGGTTTCTTGCCAAACCATAGTTCATATTGTGTCTTCTCAACGGACTTAGATGGTGCCCCTTTTTAATGTGAATGCAGCTGTCTCTAATGCATGATCCCAAAACGATATTGGTAAATCGGTAAGAAACATCATAGATTGTACTATATCCAATAAAGTGCGGTTATGATGTTCGGACACACCATTATGCTGTGGTGTTCCAGGTGGCGTGAGTTGTGAAACTATTCCGCATTGTTTCAAATGTAGACCAAACTCGTAACTCAAATATTTGTCTCCGCGATCAGATCGTAGAAACTTTATTTTCTTGTCACGATGATTTTCCACTTCACTCAGAAATTCTTTGAACTTTTCAAATGTTTCAGACTTATGTTTTCATCAAGTAGATATACCCATATCTGCTCAAATCATCTGTGAAGGTCAGAAAATAACATACCCGCCGCGAGCCTTAACACTCATCGGATCGCATACATCAGTATGTATTATTTCCAATAAGTCAGTTGCTCGCTCCACTGTTCCGGAGAACGCAGTCTTAGTCATCTTGCCCATGAGGTATGGTTCGCAAGCATCAAGTGATTCATAATCAAGTGATTCCAAAAGCCCATCAGTATGGAGTTTCTTCATGCGCTTTACACCAATATGACCTAAACGGCAGTGCCACAAATAAGTTGCACTATTATTATTAACTTTGCATCTTTTGGTTTCAATATTATGAATATGTGTATCACTACAATTGAGATCCAATGAATCATTTTCATTGGGCGTGTAACCATATAAGGTTTTATTCATGTAAACAGAACAACAATTATTCTCTAACTTAAATGAATAACCGTATTGCAATAAACATGATCAAATCATATTCATGCTCAACGCAAACATCGAATAACACTTATTTAGGTTCAACACTAATCCCGAAATTATAGGGAGTTTGCGATGATGATCATATCAATCTTGGAACCACTTCCAACACACATCGTCACTTCACCCTTAACTAGTCTCTGTTTATTCTGCAACTCCTTCGAGCTACTAATCTTAGCAACTGAACTAGTATCAAATACTGAGGGGTTGCTATAAACACTAGTAAAGTACACATCAATAACATGTATATCAAATATACTTATGTTCACTTTGCCATTCTTCTTATCCGCCAATCACTTGGGGTAGTTCCGCTTCCAGTGACCAGTCCCTTTGCATTAGAAGCACTTAGTCTCAGGCTTAGGACCAGACTTGGGCTTCTTCACTTGAGCAGCAACTTCCTTGTTGTTCTTCTTAAAGTTCCCCTTCTTCCCTCTGCCCTTTTCTTGAAACTAGTGGTCTTGTCTACCATCAACACTTGATGTTTTTCTTGATTTCTACCTTCGTCAATTTCAGCATTACAAAGAGCTTGGGAATCGTTTCCGTTATCCCTTGCATATCATAGTTCATCACTAAGTTCTACTAACTTGGTGATGGTGACTAGAGAATTCTGTTAATCACTATTTTATCTGGAAGATTAACTCCCACTTGATTCAAGCAATTGTAGTACCCAGACAATCTAAGCACATGCTCACTAGTTGAGCGATTCTCCTCCATCTTTTAGCTATAGAACTTGTTGGAGACTTCATATCTCTCAACTCGGGTATTTTCTTGAAATATTAACTTCAACTCCTGGAACATCTCATATGGTCCATGACGTTCAAAACGTCTTTGAAGTCCTGATTCTAAGCCGTTAAGCATGGTGCACTAAACTATCAAGTAGTCATCATATTGAGCTAGCCAAACGTTCATAACGTCTGTATCTGCTCCTGCAATAGGTCTGTCACCTGGCGGTGCATCAAGGACATAATTCTTCTGTGCAGCAATGAGGATAAACCTCAGATCACGGATCCAATCCGCATCATTGCTACTAACATCTTTCAACACAATTTTCTCTAGGAACATATCAAAATAAACACAGGGAAGCAACAACGCGAGCTATTGATCTACAACATGATTTGCAAAATACTACCAGGACTAAGTTCATGATAAATTTAAGTTAAATTAATCATATTACTTAAGAACTCCCACTTAGATAGACATCCCTCTAATCCTCTAAGTGATCACGTGATCCAAATCAACTAAACCATGTCCGATCATCATGTGAGATGGAGTAGTTTCATTGGTGAACATCACTATGTTGATCATATCTACTATATGATTCACGCTCGACCTTTCGGTCTCCGTGTTCCGAGGCCATATCTGTATATGCTTGGCTCATCAAGTATAACCTGAATATTCCGCGTGTGCAACTGTTTTGCACCCGTTGTATTTGAACGTAGAGCCTATCACACCCGATCATCACGTGGTGTCTCAGCATGAAGAACTTTCGCAACGGTGCATACTCAGGGAGAACACTTCTTGATAATTAGTGAGAGATCATCTTAAAATGCTACCGTCAATCAAAGCAAGATAAGATGCATAAAAGATAAACATCACATGCAATCAATATAAGTGATATGATATGGCCATCATCATCTTGTGCTTGTGATCTCCATCTTCGAAGCACCGTCGTGATCACCATCATCATCGGCGCGACACCTTGATCTCCATCATAGTATCGTTGTCGTGTCGCCAATCTTATGCTTCCACGACTATCGATACCGCTTAGTGATAAAGTAAAGCATTACAGCGCGATTGCATTGCATACAATAAAGCGACAACCATATGGCTCCTGCCAATTGCCGATAACTTGGGTACAAAACATGATCATCTCATACAATAAAATTTAGCATCATGTCTTGACCATATCACATCACAACATGCCCTGCAAAAACAAGTTAGACGTCCTCTACTTTGTTGTTGCAAGTATTTACGTGGCTGCTACGGGCTTAAGCAAGAACCAATCTTACCTACGCATCAAAACCACAACGATAGTTTGTCAAGTTGGTGTTGTTTTAACCTTCGCAAGGACCGGACGTAGCCACACTCAGTTCAACTAAAGTTGGAGAAACTGTCACCCGCAAGCCACCTATGTGCAAAGCACGTCGGGAGAACCGGTCTCGCGTAAGCGTACGCGTAATGTCGGTCCGGGCCGCTTCGTCCAAAAATACCGCCGAACCAAAGTATGACATGCTGGTAAGCAGTATGATTTATATCGCCCACAACTCACTTGTGTTCTACTCGTGCATATAACATCAACACATAAAACCTAGGCTCGGATGCCACTGTTGGGGAACGTAGTAATTTCAAAAAAATTCCTATGCACACGTAAGATCATGGTGATGCATAGCAACAAGAGGGAAGAGTGTTTTCTATGTACCCTCGTAGACCGATAGCGGAAGCGTTATGACAACGCGGTTGATGTAGTCGTACGTCTTCACGGCCCGACCGATCAAGCACCGAAACTATGACACCTCCGAGTTCTAGCACACGTTCAGCTCGATGACGATCCCCAGACTCCGATCCAGCAAAGTGTCGGGGAAGAGTTCCGTCAGCACGACGGCGTGGTGACGATCTTTATGTACTAATGTCGTAGGGCTTCGCTTAAGCACTGCTACAATATTATCGAGGACTATGGTGGAAGGGGGCACCGCACACGACTAAGAATATGATCACGTGGATCAACTTGTGTCTCTAGGGGGTGCCCCCGCCTCCGTATATAAAGGCTCAAAGGGGGGGGGCGGCCAAGAGGAGTCGTGCCAGGAGGAGTCCTACTCCCTCCGGGAGTAGGACTCCCCCCTTTCCTAGTTGGAATAGGATTCGTGGAGGGGGGAAAGAGGAGAGAGAGGAGGAAGGGGGGCCAGCCCCCTCTCCTTGTCCTATTCGGACCAAGGGGGGGAGAGGCGCGCGGCCCATCTCTGGCCACCTCTCCTCTCTTCCACTAAGGCCCACTAAGGCCCATATACCTCCCAGGGGGTTCCGGTAACCTCCCGGTACTCCGGTAAAATCCTGATTTCACCCGGAACACTTCCGATATCCAAACATAGGCTTCCAATATACCAATCTTTATGTCTCGACCATTTCGAGACTCCTCGTCATGTCTGTGATCACATCCGGGACTCCGAACTCCTTCGCTACATCAAAACTCATAAACTCATAATATAACTGTCATCGAAACCTTAAGCGTGCGGACCCTACGGGTTCGAGAACAATGTAGACATGACCGAGACTCGTCTCTGATCAATAACCAATAGCGGAACCTGGATGCTCATATTGGCTCCCACATATTCTACGATGATCTTTATCGGTCAGACCGCATAACAACATACGTTGTTCCCTTTGTCATCGGTATGTTACTTGCCCGAGATTCGATCGTCGGTATCCAATACCTAGTTCAATCTCGTTACCGGCAAGTCTCTTTACTCGTTCCGTAATACATCATCCCGCAACTAACTCATTAGTTGCAATGCTTGCAAGGCTTAAGTGATGTGCATTACCGAGAGGGCCCAGAGATACCTCTCCGACGATCGGAGTGACAAATCCTAATCTCGAAATACGCCAACCCAACATGTACCTTTGGAGACACCTGTAGAGCACCTTTATAATGACCCAGTTACGTTGTGACGTTTGGTATCACACAAAGTGTTCCTCCGGCACACGGGAGTTGCATAATCTCATAGTCATAGGAACATGTATAAGTCATGAAGAAAGCAATAGCAACATACTAAACGATCGGGTGCTAAGCTAATGAAATGAGTCAAGTCAATCAGATCATTCATCTAATGATGTGATCCCATTAATCAAATAACAACTCCTTGTCTATGGTTAGGAAACATAACCATCTCTGATTAATGAGCAAGTCAAGTAGAGGCATACTAGTGACACTCTGTTTGTCTATGTATTCACACATGTATTATGTTTCCGGTTAATACAATTCTAGCATGAATAATAAACATTTATCATAATATAAGGAAATAAATAATAACTTTATTATTGCCTCTAGAGCATATTTCCTTCATCTTCCAGGTCCCATCTGTCCTGTAAACATACATCAAATAAATATACATAAGCAGTGCATTATCGATGGTAAAAATAAGATAACACATGTGGAAAAGATTGTACGCACTATCATATCTGCAACAATGAGTCGATGGATGGTAGGGTGAATGTCCGACCACGTCCTCACTCCTATGAGTGGTAACTTTCTTTTCATTATGACTACCACATCATCCTTGAACGAACGATAGTTCATTCCTGCTGTACCACCCAATTTTTCAGAGAATGTAATATTTAGCTTTACAGATCCATTGGCAAAACGCTTCTTAGATGCTTTAAAACCTTTGAAAACACCTCGACCTTTCTTCTTCTGTCCACTAGCTTCTACAGCCCAAATCATACAAAAAATTTGTATTACTCGGTATTAGATTGTAAGAAATGATGACACAAATGTAAACAAAAGCAAGTACCATCCTATAGTAGCGCACGGTGGCGGCGAGAATGGGATGGTCATTCAGCAAGGGAACACATGTCATTAGCAGACACTGGAGTGTCAGATTGTTCTGGAGTTCCTTTAAAAGATTTAGTAGTCTTGAAGGTTTAGCTATTTAACCCACACCAAGATTTTATGCATTATAGCAAATGCTAAACAATTTACCAGATCTGGGTTGTCCACATTGGTTTTTGTATACCGTTATACTTTCCATCCTTGTTAAGAGAACAGAGCCTTTCTTTACTGCACACAAAAACAATCATGGGACTTAGCATTAAGAAAGCATTGATGTTCTGCACCATTCAGATAGGTGATTATGAAGTAAGGATGTTGTGTACCAGGAGCATCCTCCATAAAATTCATCATTGTGCCCTTGTGTAGGTAAACCAGACATAAAATTGTGAGTCAATTTAAGAAGAAACGCAATACATTAAGTAGGCATAAAATCAAATCAGTTTAACTCATATTAAATTGAATCCACGCAATTTGTTTGCTCCTTCTGTTTTAAATGGTGTAGGCCTTGATGAAGCTATTGAAGCCGATGAAGGTGGTGAGGCAGACCTATTGGATGTCGTTGATGCAGAAATTACAGTGCCGAAGATTACAGTACCTGAAGAGATCACTAGTTGGTGCAGAAATGATGACGAAGGATCCAGCATTGATGTTTCAGTCATAGAAAATATAAAACCTGTTGAGTTTGAAGATGTCTAGTTCGAATCTGATGATGATACAGATGATGACAAGGCTTACGTAAATGATGGGCATGTTGCTCCTTTGGGACAAGAAGAATCAGATGATGACCAAGGGTTCTTTGTATAGTTTTTAATCTCTTGGTAAGGTGCTTTTCACATGTTTAAGCCATGAATATAAGTCCCTAAACTTTTTTGATGGTCACCTACGAGTAGTATCTCTCCTGAAGTTTAATCTAATGTGAAACAGGTTCAAACAAGGCACCCCCTGCATAGTGTCATCTGATGTGGCAAATGAGAACAAAAGCTAGTGCCCAGCACTAACAGTTTGGTGATGAAGAGAAGAGAAGAGTAGTTGATGTTCTTTTAGTGATGTTGCTATTTTGACAGTGATGCTATGTACGCACTGTTGCTATGAACTTGTGGTTTTTAGTGTTGTTACTATTTTCATTACTTTGCCGTCAACTTATGGTCTTTTGTGTGAACAATCTATACAAGTATGGTTGCTGAAACTTGTGTGCTTTCATGTTGAAACTTGTGTTATATATCTCGCTGAGATGGTTTGTTATATCCTACTAAAATCTTGTGGCATATGTCCTTATATGTATATATATATATGTGTGTGTGTGTGTGTGTCTATATATATATATATATATATATATATATATATATATATATATATATCTTGATGTAGTGTTGTTGATCTGCTGATGAATTCTTGCTTGAAATTAGGCCGGGATACAACTGTTATGCTGCTCAATTGGTGGCCGAAGAGCTGTTTAAATGGAGCCTGGGAGTGTTCGAAAATAGCTAGTATGCAGCTTTGCTCAATTTCTCTGTTTAACACATAATTTTATATGGAATTTCCTTTTTATTAACAACACACATAAATACATACAATCACATCAAGCAAGATAAAGAAAAATTAGGAAGAGAATGTGTGCTGCTCAGTGCTCACGACTCACCTTTGTGAGAAGGGCACTGAGCTTGTCATCTTTCCTGTGCCGAGGACGACCTTGCTACCGGTGGAGGTCAGTAGAGCAAGTGAAGGGTGTTTGCGAGTGTGCAACGCTCCGCACGCACGTAAGCGAGCGTTCCTCCAAGTTATGGTACCACCGATGTCCACTTTGCAAGATATGTGACTAAAATGCAACTTAGGTGCAAGTTGTGGTACCTAATGTGTTAATACCTCTATAAACTAGTACGCCTCTTTAATCAGATCCTAAGAAATAGTATGATAAATCAAGGGAAAAACCAGGAGCATTGTAGAGAATATCGTTGCAATATCCTGCTCCTTTTTGGCAACACTAGAGGATTGTGGCATTATGTTGTACGTATTACCATGGATGCTCAATTTGTTGTAATATGTAATAGTTATTGCAACGCAATGAAGATGAGGCAAAAGTCACCCTATTACAACCAATACATGCTTTGTTGCAATATGAAGCCATGTTTTTTGCAACAGTATCTATGACTAGCGCCACAAGTCAGAATTGTTGCAATATATGTCTAAATATAATCACAAAGATGTACTTTGTTGCAATACCTAGCCTTTATTGCAACAAGATGACACATTCACGCAACGGGACGGAACTGTTGCAATAGCACTATCACATTGCAACGGCGATGCAGCTTGTGGCAATACATGGCTTCTATTGCAACAAAACGAGTACTTAGGGCGATGAAATGAAATTGTGGCAATATGTAGATCCTGTTACCACAAACAGGAATTTTGTGGTAACATACCATTTTATTGCAACAAAAGATAGTTGTAGCAATAATTTTTGTTGTAATAGACCGGAATCCTTGTAGTGAATTGTCTGGAAAGACCATACGCGTGGTATTAGTAATTTCTCAAGCCTTTTACAAGGAATGGGCAGAGATTTCAATGGAATGCATGGCAATAGTCAACCACAAACGTGTCATTTACTGCGTTATCAACTATAGAACAATGAAATACATGCCTGAAAAACATGATGCCTGGCATGGCGCCATGGTGTGGCCTCACCGTGCCCTGGTTAAAAGCTGAGAAGGCTTGATTTATGTCGTCATGTACTCCCTTCATAAATCGAACCATCACCGAGTAAGTTCAATGCTTTCGAGAGGTAAATCACCAAGATTGAAGGGGAATCCAAATTTCCGTCCTATTTTGTCATTCATTTTTTTCCAACGATCAACATACGGCCTCAAATGCAACGTGTTTGTGACACCCCAAGACCGGCGCTCCAGATGCCTTCCATGGATTCCGAAATTTGTCGTGTGACTTGTTTGGTTCGTTGCATTCATCATTGCATCATTTGCATTGCATCATGTCATCATGCCATCATATCATTAATTTTATAACTCTTTTAAATAAATTGTACGGATCTCCGATCCATTTAAACCGAGGGAAGGGTGACTTCTCTTTATAACTTATCATCCCAATATTAGGGAGCTATTATAAAATATTCCATTGATGTGGAATTAACCACAACACACTTGCAAAACATTCCATGCCTTTGTTATCTCAATTCTTGGTCTCCAACTTTGCCCTAAATTCTTTCATCACTTTCCCAAGAAACACCTAAATCCTGAACATTTTTGGACCTTTCCAACCCTCACTTCCTATTCAAACCATTTGAATTTAAATCAAGTGAGTTTGAATTTAAACTTTCACTCATGCCCACTTCTATTTTTCCTGGAACAATCTCATTTTTGCGAGTCTGACAAAATTAACTCCATCCCTAATCTCCACTCCAATCTCTCTCGACATTTCTTCCAAGTTTCCATTTTTTAAATAGAGAGAGAGAGAGAAGAGAGAGCCCAGCCAGGTCTCTTGGGCCTAGGCCAGCCAGGCCGCCCTGCTCCTCCCAGGCCCACCTAATCCTAATCCTAACCCTAGCCTCGAACCCCCTCCTCTAGATCTCTCCCTCACTCGTCTCCCTCTCCCTCCCGTAGTGCCACCACCTCTCTCTCGATCCCGACGCTCAGCCACCCAGCTCCCTCTGTCGATCGAGCCGCCGCCCTGAAGCATCTCCGCTGGAGCACGCCAACCGTAGCTCCCGCTGCCCCTCGCGCCCCTACATCTTCTCTCCGCGACGCGCTCCTCTGCTGTGTGCTGCTTGATCGTCTCGCGCCGCTCCTCAATGCCCCATCGGCCTCCTCTGCATCTCGCTACCCGAGCCGCCAGGGTGCTCCACATGCCATGGCCATCTCGCCTCCTCTGATCCGCCCACACCTCGCCTCTGCACCTTTTCGTCGGCCCTGCTGCTCGCCATCCTTCCTCTGCCTCATGCCGTGTTGGGCCCCAACCTCTTCCCGCGCCCGAGCCCAGCATCGCCCTCTCCTTCCCTTGCGCCCAACCACCGCTTCAGCGAGCTTAAGCACCACCTCGCGTCGCGCCTTGCTTGCTAACTCCTATTGTTTCCCTGCATCGCCTCCTTCTCAGACCGCTTATCGTTCCCTGCTGTGACCGGCCTAGCCTCGGCTCCGCCCGCCCCTGCATCGCTTCCTCACTAGGAGCTGAGCTCCATCCAGATCGGCTCCACTCCCTGTACAAGCTCAAGGACGCATCTGTTAGCCTAGGTTGTTCGTCCTCTGCTTTGTATGCACCTCCACGCCAAGTGGCACCAAGTCCCGGATGGATTTTCCAAGTACCATGACTACCACACCGGAATGCCAAGTACATGGATATGCCAAGTTGCTCTCCGAACATGTACGAATACGCCCGGCAATGCGACAAGTACCTCTACCGACGACCCCGAACATCTACGAAAACGTATACCACTACCGTCACCGAAGACCCATGTAACGGAACCGTCAAGTTAGACTACCTTCGTGTGTACCACTATTTCCCACGGCGACCCGTGAATGACTACTTCCCTCGACGATTTTGAACCACCCCGAAATGCATGCTTCAAAGGTATAACGATGAGACGACCGCCCATGAGCAAATGTTGTGTGATGTATGAAATGAACCCCGTGTTTTCACCGTGCCCATTGGTTTCGTGCACGTCCCTCATTTGCCATGCTACCGACACATGGGACACCCGGTATCCGGGATCACTCCCCATTGCATTGCACATTCCATGCATCCCATGTTTCTTTTGCACCGATGTCTCAATGAGTTGTCGGAATCAGAACAAATGCCTTGGCATCATTTTTGTTATCGCCGCCATGGCACCCCTTTCATTCCGTCATGGCGACCAAATGCTCCCTATCATATTAAATGTCAACATTTTCATAAAATTGCATATGTCATCCGCATCATGTTAACAACATTTAAAATGTTTAAAATTGTTGTTTGCATTAAATTGCTATATGCACATGAGGATTTACTAAATTGTTGTTTGATGTTCCGGCCTCATTTAAACTTGCCTAAATAGTTAGTTTTATTATGTTTCACCTCTTGCCATGTTTAACAAGATTTAATATTGTTGGGGTACATGAACGAGAGAGAACTAAATAAATGAATGTGGTGTTTCGTCAATGTGCAACTCGTTGCATATTAAGCTCCACTTAATTTGTAGTATTGTTTGTTGCACTTTGCCATGCCTCTTTAAACCAGACATGCATCATACTTGATTATGCATCATGCCATGCTGATGTGATGGTTGTTTACTATGTCGTTTGTTTCTTTCCGGTTGGGCTTCTCCTTCCGGTTACGTTGCGATTGTGAGGATCCGTTCGACTATGTTGGTTCGTCTTCTTCATGGATTCAGTCTTCTTCCTAGCGGGATTTCAGGCAAGATGACCGTTACTCTGGATACCACTACTATCTTTCCTATGCTAGTTGTCTCGATGCTATCGCTATGTCGTGCTACCTACCACTTGATTATCAAGCCTCCCAAATTGCCATGAAACAGCCTCTAACATTTTCACCATCCCAGCAAACCGTTGTTTGGCTATGTTACCGCTTTGCTCAGCCCCTCTTATAGCGTTGCTAGTTGCAGGTGTAGTTGCAGTTGTTCCATGTTTGGATATGGATATCGTGGGATATCGCAATATCTCTTATTTAATTAATGCATCTATATACTTGGTAAAGGGTGGAAGTCTTAGCCTTTTGCTTGATGTTTTGTTCCACTCTTGCCGCCTTAGTTTCCGTCATACCGATGTTATGTTCCTTGATTTTGCGTCCCTAACATGATGAGGGTTTATGGGCCCCTCTTGATAGTTCTCTTTGAATAAAACTCTTCCAGCAAGGCCAACATTGGTTTTACCATTTGCTCAAGATAATAACTAAACATGATATTAAATTTGACGCATAGGGAGTTAGCGCTACTCGAGGAGTACTTCCACATAATATAGGGGGGCAGTGCTGATGGTGTTGGTCCCAAACTAGAGCACTGTGCGAGGCCGCCCTAGGGCAACCTGGGTTATTTTCTTTGGCACCTATATGTGTAGCTCATCCGTCATGGCCTGAGATGAGATACACGCGGCTACTATCAGAGTGTCGGCACATTGGGAGGTCTTGCTGGACTTGTTTTACCATTGTCGAAATGTCTTGTGCACCGGGATTCCAAGTCTGATCGGAGGGTCCCGCGATGGAGGATTGTCTCCGCGGATCGTTAGCTTGTCATGGGCTAAGTTGGGACACCCCTACAGGGTTTAAACTTTCGAGAGCTGTGCCCGCGGTTATGTGGCAAATGAGAATTTGTTAATATCTGGTTGTAGTGAACTTGAAGTAAACTCAATTAATATACACCAACCGCGTGCGTAACCGTGACGGTCTCTTTTCGACGAGGCTTGGGAAGAGAACACGGTGGGGTTATGTTTGACTCGTAAGTAGTTTAGGATCACTTTTTGATCATTACTAGTTCGCGACCGTTATGCATAGTAACTCTTCTTACTCTTGTATTCGTAAGTTAGCCACCATACATTGCTTAGCCGCTGCTGCGACCTCACCACTTACCCTTTCCTACCCTTTAAGCTTTGCTAGTCTTGATACCCATGGTAATGGGATTGCTGAGTCCTCGTGGCTCACAGTTACTACAACAACAGTTGCAGGTACAGGTAATGCGATGATCTAATGTGAGAGTGATGCTTGATTGGTTTTGGAGTTCTTCTGCTTCTTCTTCTTCGATCAAGGGATAGGTTCCAGGTCAGGGGAGCTTGGGCTAGTAGGGTGGAGGTCGTTCTTCTTTTTCATTTGATTTCATCCGTAGTCGGATCCTGCTCTTCTGTATGATGATTGCTATGTATTGATGTTGTAGCTTGTGGCAAGTGTAAGCCTTTACCTTGTACTCTCATCTATTCTGTACAAGGTATGTTGTAATGATATCCACCTTGTTATGCACTCGAAATGTGGTTATGCTCCAATCATGAGTTCATCACGTGATTGGGATAGAATCGCCTCTTGGGCGCTACAGTGTTCAAATTTAACATTTTTCTGAACTCATTTACCATATTTAGGGGATTATGTGCATTTTCTAGGCATTAATTATGCACATAATTCAAATTCGAACAATCGGTGCATGAAAAGGTGCATAAGAACGGTCTAGAAAACCACGCTCGTGCTATTTAGTACATTCTCATGCCTTTTACAAGGAATGGGCAGATATTTCAAGGAAATGTGTGGCAATAGTCAACCATAAACGCGTTGTTTACTGGGTTAACAACTATACAAAAATTAAATACATGCTTCGAAAACATGAAGCCTGGTGTGGTGCCATGGTATAGCCTCACCGTGCCTTAGTAAAAATATCATCATGTATGCCTTTCATAAATTGAACCATGCATCACTAAGGAAGTTTCATGGTTTCGAGCAGAAAATCACCAAGATTGGAGGGGGATCCAAATTTCCTTTGTCCTTCGTCCATGAGTTTTTTTCTATGATGAACATACAACTTGCAAATCACCGTGTTCAAATTTGGCACTTTTCCAGGTTCATCTTCCATATTTAGGGGATTATGTGCATTTCCTAGGCATTAATGCACATAATTCAAGTTCAAACAATCGGTGGATGAAAGGGTGCACAAGAATGGCCTGGAAAACCATGCTCGTGCCATTTAGTAAATTCTCATGCCTTTTACAAGGAATGGACGGATATTTCGATGAAATGTGTGGCAATAGTCAACCACAAATGTTTGTTTGTTGGGTTTTCAATTATAGAAAAAATGAAATAAATGCTTGAAAAACATGACGCCTGACATGGTGCCATGGTATGACCTCACCATGCCCTGGTAAAATTTTGAGAAGGTTTGGCTTATGTCATCATGCATGCCCTTCATAAATCGAACCATCACCAAGGAAGTTCCATGCTTTCGAGAGGGAAATCCCCAAGATTGAAGGGGAATCCAAATTTCCGTCCTAGTTTGTCATTCTATTTTTTTTTCAATGATCAACATACCGCCTCAAATGCAATGTGTTCAAATTTGACATTTTTTCGGGCTCATTTACCATATTTAAGGGATTATGTGCATTTTCTAGGCATTAATGCACATAATTAAAATTCGAACAATTGGTGCATGAAAAGGTGCACAAGAACGGCCTGGAAAACCATGCTCGTGTCATTTAGTACATTCTCATGCCTTTTACAAGGAATGGGCAGATATTTCAAGGAAGTGTGTGGCAATAGTGAACCATAAACGCGTTGTTTACTGGGTTAATAACTATACAAAAAATGTTTGGAAAACATGACGCCTGGCATGGTGCCATGGTATGGCCTCACCATGCCCTGGTAAAAATTGGAGAATGTTTTCCTTATGTCGTGATGCACGCCTTTCATAAATTGAACCATCACCAAGGAAGTTTCATGGTTTCGAGGGGGAAATCACCAAGATTGAAGGGGGATCCAAATTTCCTTTGTCCTTTGTCCACGAGTTTTTTTGCTATGATGAACATACAACCTGCAAATCACCGTGTTCAAATTTGGCACTTTTCCGGGTTCATTTGCCATATTTAGGGGATTATGTGAATTTCCTAGGCATCAATGCATATAATTCAAGTTCAAACAATCGATGCATGAAAGGGTGCACAAGAACGGCCTGGAAAACCATGCTTGTGCCATTTAGTAAATTCTCATGCCTTTTACAAGGAAGGGACATATATTTCGATGAAATGTGTGGCAACAGTCAACCACAAATGTTTGTTTATTGGGTTTTCAACTATAGAAAAATGATATAAATGCTTGAAAAACATGACGCCTGACATGCTGTGTCATGGTATGACCTCACCATGCCCTAGTAAAAATTTGAGAAGGTTTGGCTTATGTCGTCATGCACGCCCTTCATAAATTGAACCATCACCAAAGAAGTTCCATGCTTTCGAGAGGGAAATCACCAAGATTGAAGGGGAATCCAAAATTTCTTTGTTCTTTGCCCTGGATTTTTTTCTAAGACGAACATACACCCTGCAAATCACCGTGTTCAAATTTCACATTTTTCCGGCCTTATTTACCATATTTAGGGTATTGTGTGCATTTTCTAGGCATTTAGCGCATATAAATCCAATCCAGCTACAGCTGCACGGGTGTGATGTGAGGGACGTGGATTGCCGTTCGATCGCGGAGCATTCTATGGTGCACACACACGATCTGCGTGGCTGGGGTTCCGGCAAATCATAACGCAACACACAATAGGCTTAGCGCACACTGTTTCCAGAAGCGACGGAGATGAACCGTGTGCGATAATGAACAAGCAAAATTGTAAGGGAAGCCAAATTTCTGTTGTGTTTTGTCATTGAGCTCTTGAATACCACCGCACTGTATGGCTGCCCGGCCCCTCCGTCCTAGAGCTCTCTCCAAGCATCGTCCATGGCATCGCGACACGCAGTAACTGGTAAGGAAGCGATGTCATCCTGCCGCGTCGCGTTTCGCGACCGCACACATGGTAAGGAAGCGATGGCATCTCACAGTGCCGAGTTCTTCGCAGTCGGTGGCCAGACAGTTACATGGGCGGACTTTGAGGCTGCCATGGCCGAATGGGTGGTGGATCTAGAGGTGGCCAAAGCCGCATAGAAGGAGTGGAAAAGCAGAAAGCAGTCAAGAAAAGAGAGTTCCGCTGCCACAAGAAAAAAGAGGTCACACGCCATGGCGAGGAGAGCTTGGCGGAGATCGAAGCACGGTGGGCTGCTGCCTATAGGGCCGGGAAGGAGAACGCCGACGTCTGGCCAGCATGCCCCGATGGCATCATGTGAGAGGTAGTTTAAGTTTGTAGTATTAGAGCAAATTACAAGTAGTACTTTAAGTTTGTAGTATTAACATACAATGTTGGTAAGAGCATCCTTTGAGGGCTTTGAGCATTGATTTGCATGTGTGGCCGTGTGCATTTTTTTGCATTAATCATTAGAAGATCACAAAACACACGGTTTCTATGCCGTACCCGTCTGCGTTTTGTGTGTGTTAATGATCCATAAGTCAGTCACCTGTGTGATGTTTCCTAATAAACCAGGCGTACCATTGACCGAAAAAAATCAACTACATGTGTAAACTTTTTGGAGACGGGATCTGCCAACTTTCTTTTTACTCGCACATCAGTATTTTACGTGCTTCGTCTGCGTCGTGTGTTTCCCCCGCCCAAGTTTCAAGTTTCGCAGAGAAATTTTAATTAGGCGCGTGATTTCAGAATTTATTCCTCCAACCACATCCCCACCCTCAGTATCCCCCCCGCGCCTCCCCCTACCGGCATCTCAAACCGCCGCTGCCGCCGCAACCACAGCTTCAACCACATCTACGTTATGCTCGGATCTAGTCAGGTAACCCATGGATCTCTATCACGGCCCCGACCTGATTGCTTAAGGGTGTGTTTGGTTGAGGTCACCAAGTAGAATGTAATGGGTCGATTCTGTTTCGGAGGCCCGTTCCAGTGTTTGGTTCGTCCAAGGGAGAGGAACCCACCGATTCCAGGGAACGGCATATTCCCCCTTTATGCTGAACCGAGTGATTCCTCGAAATCGGGCGGACCAGGCAGAACGGCTCGCTCGCTCGCGTGTCTCCGTCTCTCGTCTCTCCCTCACATCTGGCAGGCACCGGAAGGCAGCGCCGGAAGGAGGCGAGCAGCGGCAAGCAGGAAAAGGCAGCGGTGGATCGATTCCAAGTCGTGCTCCTAGCCTCACCGCCGGCAGGCAGCAACAAGCACCAGCGTCCCCTCCCCTTCTCGTCGGATCCGTATAGGTCCAGCGACGGCGGCAGCCATCTATGGTAGCATGTAGGTCCTCTCTCTCTCACCATCGTTGGACCCTGCGCCATGGAGCTGCTGCTTTCTCTTGCATGCCTCGTGCTCGTGGCCGGCCCTTGCTGCTCGTGGCCTGCACTTGCTGCTGCTACTGTTGTTGTGTGCCGTGCTGCTATACCGCTGTTGCTTGTTGTGCTCCCTATGAATTTGATATTTTGTGTGCAGAATGCAGATGACAGAAAACGTGATGAAGTTTTGAGGCAAAGTGTTGCTGACAGCTGATTAGTACTACACAAGATCATCTACTCTACACCGATACTAGCTGCTTGGATCTGGACACTTGTTTTGGGCATATAACCATCATTTATAGAATTCAAAGAATTGTTTTATTGATTATTTTTGTGCCACTATATATGTGTCTTGTTCATGTTTGATGCGAAAGTTCTACATAATCACAAGAACACAAGTGGAGAGATGAATAAGTCCATTCCATTCCATCTATGAAACCAAACACCAAAATGTAACCATTCCATTACTTTAAATTGCCCCTACCAAACACAAGAACAGAACCGACCCATTCTAGTGGAATGGACCATGCCATTCCATTCCACTTCATTCTTGAACCAAACACACCCTAAATGGCACATGCGTGACATCCTCATGACTCCAAATCCCCACCGCTAGGAGCTGATGGCGGTCCATGGCACGATGGCCGCTGTGCGTGTTGACCTGGAGGAACACCTCGCCTCCTCCACCACCGACGACATGGTGCAGGCTCTGGCCCAGATGAAGTTCCCCAACGACTACCCCCAGGACTTAACAGGTAAGATCTGACCAGCTAAATCTTACCAATACCACTTGCAATGGCTATGATTTGTACAGTTGATGTATTAAGCATGTTCATGCCTTGTTTATTTCAGTATTGCACACTGTGTGATGTTCAAATATTACCGTGTTCAGCTCAATTTTACCAATACCAGCAACAAACTTACAATACATGACTCAGGATATCACTAGAGATGTTGCCCATTTGCTATTTTTAGTGGATGCTAATCCTGTTGTACTTAACATGCCTGTCCATGTACTTACGCAGGGTCATAACGGCCGATGCTGTTGTTTGCCGTCGAGGTTAGCTGCATCTCATGTCTTGCAATATTTCACATCATTTGTGCAATTGTAGTTTAACTTCTACCATTTACTGGTTGCCTATAGGTACACATGTCAGTGGCACCGATCCGTGCTTCGACCTGGAGGAACAGCTTGCCTCCGTCGTCGCTAACTTTGGGCGGGCTCTAGCCAAGATGAAGTGCCCCAGCAACTACCTCTCAGGACTTACCAAGTATTTACTCACCAGTTCAATCTTACCAGTACCAGTTGCAATTAATGGCTATGTTCTGTACGGTCAGTGTATTAAGCATGTTCTAGTAAACATGCCTAACACGTTTTACTACTTTCCCTAACTTTTTATAGACATCTGGGCCATTCTCTGCTCTGGCAGCACCTTCCTTGTGATGTTTAACTATGCCAATTGCATTTTTATCAGTACCAATTTTAATGTCTATTAAGCCTGTTTCAATTAACAGTTGAATCCATTTTTAAACAGTTGTATTTCAATGGCTACAAACTTACAAAACATGACTTAGGATGATGTTAAGCCTGTTGCGATTAACAGTTGTATCATTTTTAATCTGTCCATTTGCTACCATGCTACTCTCCGCAATGAAGATATAGTAGAGATGCTACCCATTTGCTATTTTTGGTGGATGCTAACCCTGTTGTACTTAACATGCCTGTCCATGTACTTACGCAGGGTCATAATGGGCGATACTATTGTATGCCATCGAGGTTAGCTGCATCCCATGTCTAACAATATTTCACATCATTTTGTGCAATTGCAGTTTAACTTCTACCATTTACTGGTTGCCTGTAGGTACACATGTCAGTGGCACTGATCCATGCTTCGACCCGGAGGAACAGCTCGCCTCCGCCGTCGCTGACTTTGGGCGGGCTCTGGCCAAGATGAAGTGCCCCAGCAACTACCTCTCAGGACTTACCAAGTATGTACTCACTAGTTCAATCTTACCAATACCAGTTGCAATTAACGGCTATGTTTTGTATGGTCGATGTATTAAGCATGTTGTAGTAAACATGCCTAACACGTTTTAGCTATTTTCCCTACCTTTTTGTAAACAACTGGGCCATTATCTGCTCTGGCAGCACCTGCCCTGTGATGTTTAACTCTACCAATTGCATTTTTATCAGTACCGATTTCAATGGCCATTAAGCCTGTTGCAATTAACAGTTGTATCCATTTTTAAAGAGTTGTATTTCAATGGCTACAAACTTACAAAACATGAATTAGGATGTTGTTAAGCCTGTTGCAATTAACAGTTGTATCCATTTTTTAATTTGTCCCTTTGCTACCGTGCTACTCTTTCGCAATGAAGATATCACTACAGATGCTGCCATTTTATTACCATTTGCTATTTTTGGTGGATGTTAACCTTGTTGTAGTTAACATTGGCTTTCCATGTACTTACACATGGCTACAATGGGCGATGCTGTTGTTTGTCGTTGAGGTTAGCTGCATCTCATGTCTTATACACCATCTATTCCTAAATATAAGTATTTTTAGAGGTTCCAATATAGACTGCATAAGGAGCAAAATGAGTGAATCTAGATTCTAATCTAAACTATATCTATAATTCTATATACATCATATGTAGTTCATATTGAAATATCAAAAAATACTTGTACTTAGGAACATATAGGTAGTTGTATTTTACATCATTTGTGCAATCTCAGCTTAGCTTCTAACATTTACTGGTTGCTTGTAGGTACATATATGAGCGGTACTGATCCATGCTTTGATCCCTTTTGTGTATGGGGCAATGAGATATTCATGAACAAGCGTCAAGTGAGGAAACTAAGAAATATTGTTAGGCGAAAGAAATAGGTGATTGGAATTAAGTTATTTATTTACACTTTGTACAAGACAACAGTGAACTTTAGGATGGTAAGTAATGTGTTGCCTTTTCCCCTGCCCACAACAAGTTACTCTATTAGATCTCAGTATATGATATTTTTCTCTTTTTAGTGGTTTCCGAAGCTATTTACTGATGATTACCTTGCAAACTACATGACCGGAGTGGAGGCAACTAAGGTTAAAGTATATAATTCCTGCTACCCTGATAATGCTCTAGAAGTCTTCTTGAAGGCGGTGAAGGATGGGCGGGCGATCGTCACAAGGGGTTGGACAAAAGTGGTTCGTGCCTATGGCTTGCAGGAATGCACATTATGGGCATTCCGCCTCTTCAACACCGTCGGCAGTCAAAATGATTTACACTTGTCTCTTCACCTTTACCGCCTCTAAATATTGTAGTTCATCATAGTTAATTACTGCCTAATACTATAATTACTAAACATATTGTACTGGCAAATTTATTTATGGATTCGTTGTTGAACCATTGTGTTGAGAATTTGAATTGCACGTTTCATATCTCAAAATTTCCAATTCGAATAATAAATTACACGAAAGTATAAAAATATATAGGAGCTAATAAAATAATGTGCACGCGGTTAGAAAGAAAATAGTGTGTGCGATGTATAAAGAGAACAGACGGTCATGGAACTTTGCAAACGGTTCTGGCAGTAAAAGCGCTTGTGATGGATAGCCCAATGCCACACAATTTTCTACATCAAATCGTGTGTGATGTAGTTCATAAAAGCAAACAGTTAACCAAGGCCGAGTGTGTGTGATAGTTACACCTTTCAAACACGAGTGTATACATAAAACTGTGTGGGATGTACATACGAACGGAAACATTTTCCCTGGATTGACCGTGTGGGATGTACATAAGAACGAAAACATATTCCTTTGATAGACTGTGTGTGTTATACATACGAACGGAAATGTTTTTCTGGGATTCACCATGTGGGATGTACATACGAACGGAAATGATTGGGTTTCGATGCTTCACCCGATCGCACACGAGCTCATTTGGCCCAGCCTGTGTCCCAGGTGGGCCTATCCCCGACAATTTCTAGGTAGTGTGGGAAGGACCACCCTATCGCCCACACTCACTTGGCGACGGTTTCAAATGCCGTCGCGGAAAGGGGTTAAAAACCGTTTGTTTAGCACCGACGCGTACCAGTAAGTGAACCTATGGCCCTCGAATCTATTTTCCATCAAGACAAAAGTCCTACAATTGTTTTTACTTTCTTTTACATTCTTGCCACTTTGCCCTATCACCTTTTGCTTTTAATCCTGGCATTTTACTTTATTAAACTATAAATAACAGAGAGTAAACTAGGATTACATAAAGTTTTGCTTATGGAATTCATCGACCACATGCCCCTCAAAAGAATCCATTAGTAAGGTTGATCAAGTCTTATTAACAATCTACTTCTGAGTAACATGAAAAAGAATAAATTTTGTATAGCACTAGGTTATCTCGACTGGGATATGCTTTGTGTCGGTGTTCTGGGAACAGGGGTCCCCAGACCTGCCTACCTGCGGCCCGCGGCAAGGCTAAGCCAGTAGGCCGTATGGCCCGTCTTCATCAAACAAGGCATCCAAGACCCTCGCGAGGCGGACGATGCAAGACCTCCTCTAAAGTGGCCTAGTCAGGCAGGCTCACGAGGAGCGGAGATATCAAGGCGAGGCAAACCTCATGAGGCTCTCGTGACGTGAGCCATGACGATCGACACCAGGCGGGCGCCAGGTGGGCGCCAGCGTGCGCATCATCCTTGTTTCCTGTTTGGTGCTAAGGAGGCCAGCGCAGGCGAGGAGTACCGAGGCATCAGGCAAAGGTTGCCATTTTGGTGCAACAAGACCAGGACCAGAAGGACGACAAGATGGACATCATCACGGAGCCCGAGACGACGTCACCACCAGAGCCTTTCACAGGCGAAGACCACTTTTGTCAGGATGGCTTGTACTAGCTGTCCCCCTTCAACTTAGCCCGCCGTTATTGGCTCCCTTCCTGCTCAAGATTTGGGAAGAGGACTAGGGCATATATAAGTAGAGCTAGCCACCACCGAGCAGGGGACGATTGACATCAATCTCACCACACAAGTTCACCAAGCACAAGAACACCTCAACCTTAGGAGGCTGTTCTTCCCCTTGTATTGTTCATCATCAGCCCAAGAGGCAATCCACCACCACCACACTGGAGTAGGGTATTACACCACAACGGTGGCCCGAACCAGTATAAATCTTGTGTCTTTCTGTATTGCGAGCGCGTCGAGTTCGTCCCGAGATCTTAGCGAGCTAAGGCGTAGATCAGTGGGAGGAAAAGACTTCGCACGCACCCCAGTGTTCGAACCTTAAGGGTTTGCCAGAACCCCACCTCCAACATTTGGCGCGCCAGGTAGGGGTGCACCGTAGCTTCCCCTTCGTCGATCTGCGCTCCGTCGCCACCGCGCTTCGCCCACATGGCAGGGGCCCTGCCGCCGACTTCAATGATTAGCGTTGACAACGGGGCCACGGGGCCCCGAGCCCTAGCCCCCGCCCTACGGCGGGTGCAGTGGCTGCCCAAGTTCAGGCCGGAGATGCCGCCACGCTATGACGGCGCGGCGGACCCGTCAGCTTTCCTGCTGGCGTACGAGGAGGCCGTCCTCGAAGCCGGGGGTGATGACAAGGTCATGGCCAACTGGCTTCCCATGGCCCTCGCCGGCGAGCCACGCGCCTGGCTGCTCAACCTGCCCGGATCCACGGTGGCATCTTGGGAGGAGCTCCGCGACCTCTTCACTGCTTGCTACGCGGTGCCGGCGCACCACGCAGTCGCGGCCCTGCTGGGCGGCACTCAAGCACCGCCGTCAGACCGCCATGCCAAGCCATTCCTCCGTCAGATTGGGGCCATCTCCAGGCGCCCGGGGGCTCTGCCGGGCTGGGCTGTGCCAGAGGTCGACCTTACTTTCGGCTCAGAAGACCACCCCGACTTCACGGCCGGCTCCGGAATGCTCCCGATGCTCTGCACGCCCACCATCTGCAACGTGGCCGTCACCAAGACCCTCATCGATGGTGGTGCTGGCCTCAACTTGCTCTCCCTGGAAGGCTTCAGCCTTCTCCACATGCCACTCGAGCGGCTCGGCCTCAGTAAGCCCTTCACGGGAGTGGGTGGTGGAGCTGCCCACTCCCTGGGACAGATCCGCCTCCCTGTCACCTTTGGCACACGTGACAACTACCGCACCGAGCTGGTGGACTTCGACATCGCTCGCATCGGTCTCCCGTACAATGCCATCCTCGGGTACCCGGCTCTCGCTCAGTTCATGGCGGTGACTCACCCGGCTTACAACCTCATGAAGATGCCAGGGAGCAAGGGCGTCCTCACCATCAAGGGGGACACTAAGGAGGCCGTGACGGTGCTCAGGCTCGCCTTCAAGACCGCGGCAGCAGCACAACCTGCCGGCGCTGGTGCCCCCGCGGCCAGGGAGGCGCGCCCACCAAGAAGCAGCTGTTCACCCAAGACAAGGCGGAAACCAAGCAAGTGGCGATCAGCGAGGACGGGCCTTTAGGAGCCACCTTTACCATAGGAGCCGGTCTCGACCAGGAGCAAGAAGAAGCCTTGGTGAGGTTCTTGCGCGCGAACAAGGAGATATTCGCGTGGGAGCGCAATCATCTGGTAGGGGTCCCAAGGGAGGTGATCCAGCATCATCTAACAGTATGCCCCAACATCCGTCCTATGAAGCAGCGAGCAAGACGGCAGTCCACTGAGAAGCAGGCATTCATCGTCCAGGAGGCACGCAAGCTAGAAGCGGCAGGTGCCATCCGAGAGGTCCGATACCCGAATGGATGGGAAACCTTGTCGTGGTGCCGAAAAAAGGTGGGAAGGAACGGATGAGCGTCGACTTCACCAATCTTAACAAAGCTTGCCCTCAAGACCCGTTCCCACTCCCGCGCATCGACCAGATTGTTGACTCCACCGCCGAGTGTGACCTGTTGTGCTTCCTGGATGCGTTCTCATGGGTATCATCAAATCAAGATGGCGGTGGAAGATGTGGAGAAGACGGCCTTCCTGACACCATGTGGGGTGTATTGCTACACCTGCATGCCCTTCGGGCTGCGCAACGCGGGTGCGACCTTTCAGCGGTTGATGCACATCGCTAGGGGCGGCAAATCGGGAGGAACGCAGAGGCTTACGTCGATGTCATAGTGGTCAAGTCTCGCGAGGCAAGGACATTGATTCAAGACTTAGAGGAGACCTTCGAGAGCCTGTGCCAAGTAAACTTGAGGCTCAACCTGGAGAAGTGCGTGTTCGGCGTCCCCTCCGGCAAGCTGTTGGGATTCCTCGTATCCCACAGAGGGATCGAGGCGAACCCAGAGAAGATCAAGGCTATCGAGGACATGAGCCCGCCACATACCTTTAAAGAGATGCAGAAGCTAACAGGGCGGGTGACCGCAGTAGGGCGTTTCATCTCCAAACTGGGAGAGCGCGCCTTACCATTCTTCAAGCTCATGAAGTGGAAGGGCCCGTTCGAGTGGAACCCGGAGGCCGACCGGGCCTTCCAAGACCTCAAGAAAGACCTTACTAGCCCCCTAGTGATGGTGGCACCATGGCCCCTCTAGCCTCTGGTACTCTACCTTGCTGCCACCCCGTACTCCGCCAGCGTGGCGTTGGTGGCGGTTCAGGAGGAGCGCCAAGCCAAGGGCGCGCCCCACCAAGCCAAGGCTGAAGTAGCGCGGCATCAGGAAGGCGCAGCAAAGGCATCAGCGGTGGAAGGCCAAGCTCAGCAGGGCGGCGTCGCAGAAGCTCCTGAGGACAGTCGGGTCTCAGGGACCCTTCCACCTCAGGATATGCCCCAATCTCCGCAGGACCCGAGCCTCGACAGCGTGCCAGCCCTCGTCGAACACCTGGTGTACTTTGTCAGCACCGTACTACGGGACGCGAGAGCGCGCTACCCCATGCCCCAGAAACTCCTGCTTGCACTCCTGGTGGCCTCACGCAAGCTGTGACACTACTTCCAGGGCCACCCCATCAAGGTCGTCTCAGCCTACCCACTGGAAAGGATACTTAGGAGCCCTAACTCAGCCGGAAGGGTCGCAGAGTGGAACATCGAGTTGCAAGCATTCCAGTTGGAGTTCAGCACTACCAGGGTCATCAAGGGGGCCGCACTCGCTGACTTTGTGGTAGAATGGATGGATGCCCCGACACTTGAGGAAGGAGAAGACCGGTCCACCTCCCTAGGAAGTGAGGCCCCGGACAGTTGGGTCATGTATTTTGATGGCGCCTTTGCACACCAGGGCGTGGGGACTGGGGCAGTGCTCATTTCGCCCACCCAGGACAAGCTCTACTACGCCGTGCAACTCTGCTTTCAGCACAGCGAGAAGGTCTCCAACAACATCGCAGAATACGAAGGCCTCATAGCTGGCCTGAAGGCTGCAGTGGCCCTAGGGGTGAAGCGCATCACCGTCAGAGGCGACTCACAACTCCTCGTCAACTTCTCCAACAAGGAGTATGAGCCGAAGGACGAGCATATGGAGGCCTACCTCGCGGAGGTGTGTAAGATGGAGAAACAGTTCTCGGGCCTAGAGCTGCAGCACGTGCCCCGGGGCACCGACAAGGAAGCCGACGACATCACCAGGAAAGCGTCCAAGCGGCAATCGTAGGAGCCAGGCGACTTTGAGGAGCGACTCTTCAAGCCATCAGCTGCGCCAGCTCTTTCAAGCATGACTCAGCCTCGGGAGGAGCTCCCCCAGCCTCCGGCCATGGGAGCCCTGACCTGTGGATCGACCTCTGGAGCTTAGCTGCTCTTGGCGCTCGAGCCCCAGGAGGAATGCTAGACCAAGGAATTCAAGGAGTACTTCATGCACGGGACGTTGCCGGAGAAGGAAGAGGAGGCGGAGCGCGTGGCCCGACAAGCCACGACATATTGTATCCAAGACAACGAGTTATATAGGAAACGACCGAACGATGTCACACTGCGCTGCATATCCAGCGACCAAGGAAGGGAGTTGCTGATTGACATACATAGCGGGGACTACGGACACCACTCGTCGTCACGGACCCTCGTCGGCAAGGTGTTCCGCGGTGGATTCTACTAGCCTACAGCACTCAATGACGCAGCCGAGCTGGTGAAGTCTTGCGAAGCTTGCCAGTTTCACGCCAAGCAAATCCATCAGCCTGCTCAGGGCCTTCAAACTATCCCACTCACATGGTCGTTCGTGGTATAGGGGCTAGATATCCTAGGCCCATTCCCTCGGGCGCCAGGGGGCTACCTTTACCTCTACGTCGCCATGGACAAGTTCACCAAGTGGGCGGAAGTGGAAGCCGTCCGTACCATCTCAGCCGGCTCTGCTGTCAAGTTCATCAAGGGCCTCGTGAGCCGCTTCGGGGTCCCCAACCGCATCATCATAGATAACAGTTCGCACTTTACTAGCAACCTCTTTAAAACCTACTGTGCTAACCTTGGAACGCAGATCTGCTATGCTTCGGTGGCCCACCCCAGGAGCAATGGTCAGGCCGAACGTGCTAACGCGGAGGTCCTGAGGGGCCTCAAGACAAGGACCTTCAAGAAGAAGCTAGAGGCCTATGGCAGGGGCTGGCACGACGAGCTCCAATCTGTACTGTGGTCCATCCGGACCACCGCCACCATGCCAACGGGAGAGACACCATTCTTCCTCGTCTACGAAGCTGAACCGGTCCTCCCTCACGAGGTCAAGCATCGCTCCGCATGGGTCCTGGCGTTCGACGAAACACAGCAGGATGCCTCGCGGGGGATGGACCTCGTGTGGGGGGAGGAACATCGCCGCGAAGCTGCACTACGGGCGACGAGGTACCAGCAAGCACTACGGCGATACAACTGCCGCAACTAAGGATGGCAATTTTATCCATGGACATGGATACCCATGGATATCCAACCCGAATGGATAGGGTTTGGATATGCTTTTGCGCCCATGGGCAGCGCCCAAACCCGACCCGATTACTCGTGGATAGGGCATGGACATAATCTTGTACCCATGGATATATCCAAACCCGACCCGATCGTCTAACTTAACGAGCAATATTCTGCTACCCCTACCCCATAGTCACATGTCCCACTATAATTTTATCCTTTATCTAAAACATCCAAAAGAAATTACACAATCCCCACCGTAACATACTCCAACGCACCTTCTCATCCTATTATGTACACTAATTAAATGACTTGTCATTGAGAATCGGTGCCATCTCCTTGAGTGACTCCTCTCATAGCCCTCGAGGAGGCCGCCGCTGCCAGCCGCTACCCCCACGTAAGGTGGATCACTGCAGCAGCCACTACTGGCCTGCGACAACCCAGCTCCATATCTCCTTGACCCCTCCGTCTTCGCTTTTCCACACACGCATTGATGCATGGCCGCAACAGTGGGACAATGCAAGGGCTATACTGCACGGCAGGGAGTGAGCACGACAATGCAGAATGCACATTGTGCATTGAGTTATGTCTTATGTATAGGTCTTGAGAGGACACGATGGATATCCAATGGGTATGGATATCCATCGGATTTGGACATGGTCACGTTTTTTCGCCCATGGATTTTTTCATGGATGGGCTGGGACTGCCTTCATGGATATGAATATGGATTTGGTATTATTCAACCCGATCCAAACCCGACCCATTGCCATCCTTAGCCGCAACATCCGCTCCAGGACACTCGAGACAGGTGACCTAGTCCTGAGGTGGGTCCTCTCCAGGGAAGAGCTGCATAAGCTTTCACCAATGTGGGAGGGCCTGTTCAAGGTCGTTCACATCTCCAGGCCTGGTGTCGTGCGCCTGGAGACACAAGACGGAGTACTAGTCCAAAACGCCTGGAACATCCAGCACCTCCGAAAGTTTTACCCATGAAGCAAGGCCCAGATCTTGTGGAGCAAGGCCCAGAGCCTGTGAAGCAAGGCCTAGATCCTGAGAAGAAAGGCCCAGAGCCTATGAAGAAGGCCCAGTGCGTGTGAAGAATCGCCGCCCGTGACACTCTCATGTAATAATGAGTTGGGGCTATACATGCCTCGGAGTCTCAGGAGTGCCGGCCTCAGGCCCTGGGGCTCCCGCCCACGCCTAGTGGCGGCACTTAGCTCTGCGCTGGTGAGAAGACTTGAAGACTAGATTAGGTGCTGGACGTGGTTTTTCATTTGCTTTCCGCATTTGGCTCCCTTTTCCTTAATCGAAATTTGCTTTTGGCATTCCTTGCTGATTTGACCCCCTCACCTCTCGCTGCATTTTTTCGGCTCGGGTTAGCTCGTGTTCTCTCTCTCGCACGCCTCGTGAGGGGGTTGGGCATGTGCCCTCAGGAGCATTTTTTTCTCCCTTCTCTGCCTTCTCGCGAGCCACCCTCATTCGAGCCCAAAAGCTGGCGTGCCTCTCCTAGTCCGTGCCCCTCGAGTACCACGATACAAGGCGCGGCCAGGGCGAATGACAAATCTTTTAACGCACTTCCTAACGAGCTTTTGCAGTTCCCGAGCAAATGCAGGCCACCAAGGAAAGATGGACGCGAGGAAACGAGCGCCTCATGAGGAAGAGGGTGTCCCAGATATACCAGGTTAAGTTATCTTTGCACGAAATAATGACACAACACGCACGGTGCCACAACCGAGGAACCTGTTGGGGAACGTAGCAGAAATTCAAAATTTTCTACGCATCACCAAGATCAATCTATGGAGTAATCTAGCAACGAGGGGAAGGAGAGTGCATCTACATACCCTTGTATATCGCTAAGCGGAAGCGTTCAAGTGAACGGGGTTGATGGAGTCGTACTCGTCGTGATCCAAATCACCGATGATCCTAGTGCCGAACGGACGACACCTCCGTGTTCAACACACGTACAGCCCGGTGACGTCTCCTACGCCTTGATCCAGCAAGGGGTGAAGGAGAGGTTGGGGAAGACTCCATCCAGCAGCAGCACGACGGCGTGGTGGTGGTGGAGGAGCGTGGTACTCCAGCAGGGCTTCGCCAAGCACCGCAAGAGACGAGGAGGGAGAGGGGTAGGGCTGCGCCAAGAAGGAGATTGAATCGTGTCTATGGAAGCCCAAAACCTCAAGTATATATAGGGGAGGGGAGGGGCTGCACCCCCACCTAGGTTTCCACCCCTAGGGGTGGCGGCCAGCCCTAGATCCCATCTAGGGTGGGCGACCAAGGGGGGAGAGAGGGGGGCGCACCACTAGGTGGGCCTTAGGCCCATCTGAGCCTAGGGTTTGCCCCTTCCACTCTCCCTTGCGCCTTGGGCCTTGGTGGGGGGGGGGGGCGCACCAGCCCACCTGGGGCTGGTCCCCTCCCACACTTGGCCCATGCAGCCCTCCGAGGCTAGTGGCCCCACTTGGTGGACCACCGGGACCCTCCCGGTGGTCCCGGTACATTACCGATAAAACCCGAAACTTTTCCGGCGACCAAAACAGGACTTCCCATATATAAATCTTTACCTCCAGACCATTCTGGGACTCCTCGTGATGTCTGGGATCTCATCCGGGACTCTGAACAACATTCGGTAACCACGTATATCTATTCCCTATAACCCTAGCGTCATCGAACCTTAAGTGTGTAGACCCTACGGGTTCGGGAACCATGCAGACATGACCGAGACGTTCTCCGGTCAATAACCAACAGCGGGATCTGGATACCCATGTTGTCTCCCACATGCTCCATGATGATCTCATCGGATGAACCACGATGTCAAGGACTTAATCAATCCCGTATACAATTCCCTTTGTCTAGCAGTACGATACTTGCCCGAGATTCGATCGTCGGTATCCCGATACCTTGTTCAATCTCGTTACCGGCAAGTCTCTTTACTCGTTCCGTAACACATCATCCCATGATCAACTCCTTGATCACATTGTGCACATTATGATGATGTCCTACCGAGTGGGCCCAGAGATACCTCTTCGTTTACACGGAGTGACAAATCCCAGTCTCGATTCGTGCCAACCCAACAGACACTTTCGGAGATACCTGTAGTGTACCTTTATAGCCACCCAGTTACGTTGTGACGTTTGTCACACCCAAAGCACTTCTACGGTATCCGGGAGTTGCACAATCTCATGGTCTAAGGAAATGATACTTGACATTAGAAAAGCTTTAGCATACGAACTACATGATCTTGTGCTAGGCTTAGGATTGGGTCTTGTCCATCACATCATTCTCCTAATGATGTGATCCCGTTATCAACGACATCCAATGTCCATGGTCAGGAAACCGTAACCATCTATTGATCAACGAGCTAGTCAACTAGAGGCTTACTAGGGACATGGTGTTGTCTATGTATCCACACATTTATCTGAGTTTCCTATCAATACAATTCTAGCATGGATAATAAACGATTATCATGAACAAGGAAATATAATAATAACTAATTTATTATTGCCTCTAGGGTATATTTCCAACAGTCTCCCACTTGCACTAGAGTCAATAATCCAGTTCACATCGATATGTGATTAACACTCAAGGTCACATCCCCATGTGACTAACACCCAAAAAGAGTTATGGGTTTGATCATGTTATGCTTGTGAGAGAGGTTGTAGTCAACGGGTCTGCAACATTCAGATCCGTATGTACTTCGCAAATTTCTATGTCATCTTGTAGATGCAACTACTACGCTACATTTGGAGCCATTTCAAATAACTGTTCTACTTGGAGCTATTCTAAATTGTTTCTCCATTATACGTATCCTGTATCTCTACTCAGAGCTATCCGGATAGGTGTTAAGCTTGCATCAATGTAACTCTTTACGTCGAACTCTTTATCACCTCCATAACCGAGAAACATATCCTTATTCCTCTAAGGATAATTTAGACCGCTATCTGGTGATCTACTCCTAGATTACCTTTGTACCCTCTTGCTAGATATGTGGCAAGGCACACATCAGGTGCGGTACTCAGCATGGCATACCGTATAGAGCCTATGAAAAAAGCATAGGGGACGACCTTCGTCCTTCCTCTTTCTTCTGCCGTGGTCGAGCTTTAAGTCTTAACTTCATACCTTACAACTCAGGCAAGAACTCCTTCTTTGACTGATCCATCTTGAACACCTTCAAGATCATGTCAAGGTATGTGCTCATTTGAAAGTACCATTAAGCGTTTTGATCTATCCATATAGATCTTGATGCTCAATGTTCAAGTAGCTTAATCCAGGCTTTCCATTGAAAAACACTTTCCAAATAACCCTATATGCTTTCCAGAAATTCTACGTCATTTCTGATCAACAACATATACTCATCAGAAATTCTATAGTGCTCCCACTCACTTCTTTGGAAATACAAGTTTCTCATAAACTTTGTATACACCCAAAATCTTTGATCATCTCATCAAAGCATACATTCCAACTCCGAGATGCTTACTCCAGTCCTTAGAAGGATTGCTGGAGCTTTGCATACTTGTTAGCATCTTTTAGGATTGACAAAACCTTCCGGTTGTATCACATACAACCTTTCCTCAAAAATCGTCGAGGAAACAATGTTTTGACATCCTATCTGCAAGTTCAAGCATATAATCACATATAACCACCTCTAGTCATAACTCTAACAGCATTATCATTTCTCTTACTATTCAATTCATTGAGTAAATCATTTTGAGCCGTAAGTACTTGTTCTACTTGAGTGGTAACCATAGAAGCATGTTTACTAACAAGTTTAAGTTCACTTTTAACATTAGCCATATAATCACCCAAATGTTCAAGCATATTTGAATTGTATTTCAATTGTCTACCAAAATAAGCATTAAAATCTTCTTGCTTAGCCATACATTTATCAAACTCATCTAAGCATGGGCTAGCAAACTTAGTAAATGGGATTTCAGCTTTATCATATCTATAGAGAGAATTTACCTTTACTACCTGTGTCGGGTTATCAAGACCATGAGTTTCTTCAATAGGTAAAGGATTAAGATCATATGTTTCTTCAACACGCAGTAAATTAAGACCATCTATTTCTTCAATAGGAGGTAAATTCTTAACATCTTCAGCTTTAATACCTTTTTCTTTCATAGATTTCTTTGCCTCTTGCATATCTTCAGGACTGAGAAATAGAATACCACTCAGCTTCGTTCGGTGTTCTTTCCCTGAAAACAGAACCAACACAACTATCCAGGTAATCTCTGGAGGCATCAGTTAGTCCATTATAAAAGATATCAAGTATTTCATTTTTCTTAAGAGGATGATCAGGCAAAGCATTAAGTAATTGGAGAAGCCTCCCCCAAGCTTGTGGGAGACTCTCTTCTTCAATTTGCACCAAATTATATATATCCCTTAAAGTAGCTTGTTTCTTATGAGCAGGGAAATATTTAGTAGAGAAGTAATAAATCATATCTTGTGGACTACGCACACAACCAGGATCTAGAAAATTAAACCATATCTTAGCATCACCTTTTAATGAGAACGGAAATATTTTAAGGATATAAAAGTAATGAGTTCTCTCATCATTAGTGAACAGGGTGGCTATATCATTTAATTTAGTAAGATGTGCCACAACAGTTTCAGATTCATAGCCATGAAAAGGATCAGATTCAACCAAAGTAATTATATTAGGATCAACAGAGAATTCATAATCCTTATCAGTAACACGGATAGGTGAAGTAGCAAAAGCAGGGTCAGGTTTCATTCTAGCATTTAGAGATTGCTTATTCCATTTAGCTAATAACCTCTTAAGTTCATATCTATCTTTGCAAGCTAAAATAGCTAAAGAAGCTTCTTGATCAAAAACATAACCCTCAGGAATAACAAGTGACTCTTCATCATCACTTTTATCAGTATTATTAGATTCAATATTTTCATTCTCTCTAGCCCTAGCAAGTTGTTCATCAACAAATTCACCAAGTGGCACAGTAGTATCAAGCATAGAAGTAGTCTCATCATAAGTATCATGCATAGTAGAAGTGGCATCGTCAATAACATGCGACATATCAGAACGAATAGTAGAAGCAGGTTTAGGTGTCGCAAGCTTACTCAAAACAGAAGGCGAATCAAGTGCAGAGCTAGATGGCAGTTCCTTACCTCCCCTCGTAGTTGAGGGATAGATCTTGGTTTTAGGATCTCTCAAGTTCTTCATAATGATAAGCAAATATATATCCCAAGTGACTCAAAGAATAGAGCTATGCTCCCCGACAACGGTGCCAGAAAATAGTCTTGATAACCCAGAAGTATAGGGGATCGCAACAGTTCTCGAGGGTAGAGTATTCAACCCAAATTTATTGATTCGACACAAGGGGAGCCAAAGAATATTCTCAAGTATTAGCAGCTGAGTTGTCAATTCAACCACACTTGGAAACTTAATATCTGCAGCAAAGTATTTAGTAGCAAAGTAATATGATGGTAATGGAAACGGTAGCAAAAGGTAACGGTAGCAAAAGTAATGTTTTTGGTATTTTGTAGTGATGATAGCAATAGCAACGGAAAAGTAAATAAGCAAAGAACAATATATATGGAAAGCTCGTAGGCAATGGATCGGTGATGGAGAATTATGTCGGATGCGGTTCATCATGTAACAGTCATAACCTAGGGTGACACAGAACTAGCTCCAATTCATCAATGTAATGTAGGCATGTATTCCGAATATAGTCATACGTTCTTATGGAAAAGAACTTGCATGACATCTTTTGTCCTACCCTCCCGTGGCAGCGGGGTCCTAATGGAAACTAAGGGATATTAAGGCCTCCTTTTAATAGAGTACCAGAACAAAGCATTAGCACATAGTGAATGCATGAACTCCTCAAACTATGGTCATCACAGGTAAGTATCCCGATTATTGTCACTTCAGGGTTAACGGATCATAACACATAATAGGTGACTATAGACTTGCAAGATAGGATCAAGAACTCTCATATATTGATGAAATCATAATAGGTTCAGATCTAGAATCATGACACTCGGGCCCTAGTGACAAGCATTAAGCATAGCAAAGTCATAGCAACATCAATCTCAGAACATAGTGGATACTAGGGATCAAACCCTAACAAAACTAACTCGATTACATGATAAATCTCATCCAACCCATCACCGTCCAGCAAGCCTACAATGGAATTACTCACGCACGGCGGCGAGCATCATGAAATTGGTGATGGAGGATGGTTGATGATGATGATGATGGCGACGGATTTCCCTCTCCGGAGCCCCGAACGGACTCCATATCAGCCCTCCCGAGAGGTTTTAGGGCTTGGCGGCGGCTCCGTATCGTAAAACGCGATGAATTCTTCTCTCTGATTTTTTTCTCCCCGAAACCAAATATATAGAGTTGGAGTTGAGGTCGGAGGAGCTCTAGGGGGCCCACGAGGTAGGGCGCGCCCCCACCCTTGTGGACAGGTGGTGGGCCCCCTGGCCTTCATCTTTTGCAAGGATTTTTTATTATTTCTGAAAAGTTGTTCCGTGAAGTTTCATGTCATTCTGAGAATGTTTGTTTCTGCACATAAATAACACCATAGCAATTCTGCTGAAAACAGCATCAGTCCGGGTTAGTTCCATTCAAATCATGCAAGTTAGATTCCAAAACAAGGGCAAAAGTGTTTGGAAAAGTAGATACGATGGAGATGTATCACTTATCCTTGGTCTACCACATATGCCATGCCGACATTGACTCCAAGGAATTTAAGAACTTCCTCAAGGGCAGCCTAGTCAAATTTGTTACTGTAGACTTTACGAATGACAGAATATTCCTGGGTCGGATAGGCCTCCTTGTAGGCAAGCCCTTCGACCTCCAGAAGAATGGGTTGGTGCCCTCCCGTGATCAGCCTTCAATGCTAACCCTAGCAGGAGCAATGGTTCATCCTTCGGACAGTAAACTGAAGAAACCTCCGCCCAAGTTTCATCATGCATGGGAGTGCAATGTACTAGATATAGACCACATCCACTACGCTGCAATGGATGCCTGCCTTTTTTCAATATCTGCAAGGGTTAGATGAAGAGCAAGAGCCAAGTGTGCGGTTCAAGCAAAGAAGTATCGGCCAAGAGGAAGAGGGACAAGGACGAAGTCGAGCACGTGGACGAGGAGTCCAAGTAAGGTGGCAGTGTCGTTGCTCATGGTTCTTCTAATGCAGTGTCCACTGGATTAGTTGCTTAGTTTAATTTCAGGTGTGCTTAGTTTTATTTCAGGGGTGTGTTGTGCTAAGCCCCGGCAGAACTATGTTATGTTCCTTCTCGTTACTTTAACTCTTCAATACGTACATACTAGTATTTCTTACAGTTCGTCTTTTAGTTGGTATAGTACTACCACTCATTTATTCACATTATATACGTACAATACATATGGCCAACATCATATAGTCAGCAATTTAGTTGTCAAAGAATTTCAAGGTGCTTAGTTTTGTCAAAGAATTTTAGGGTGCTTAGTTTTATTTGAGGGGTGTGTTGTGCTGGACACCATTATTGTTACTCAAATCTCTTTTGCCATGTTATAATGATATAAATACTGATGGACCAACATGCCAGCTCTCCCTCTATCTCACTATAGTAAAATAAAGTGTGGGGCCTACTTGATCCCAACAACGTTCTTATTTTCCTATAAAATTATTTGCTTGGTTACTCCTCACAAGCGGGGCCACACTTATCATTGTGATAATCGGCTTATTTTTCTCATATAACATGGTCAACAGGCTTGACGTGAAAATAACAATGTCTAATGGCATTTTTGAGCAAACATCTAACTTAACGATGGCATTTTTGAGATATCTATTGCATTTTTGAGCAGGCATCTCACGGATCGATGGCATTTTTGAGTAGTTGTAACTTCTAATGACAAGACTGGGTAGTGATACACAACTAGTGGCATAAATAATAAGAACCCAAGAATTAAATAGGTATGCTAATTTCATTAATAGAATTTGGCACCCCATGTAAACATGTACTAGATTTTTTAAGAGTACTATATGCATAATTTGGCGACGAGCGCTCTCTATATGTACCACTTTTTTCTTTAATTTCATCTTGTTAATTGTGCTCTATGGCGCAATCCATCGATACTAATACTATACAAAAGTATACATTTTTAAAAGGCTAGAGGGCGGGGCAGTCTAGCTTGGTCGGTTTCAAGAGGGCAGGGCAGTCTAGCTTGGGCCTATCACTATTCTCATGCAGCTCCTTCCAGCCGGTGTTCTTCTCCTTCAGCAGGTCGGGCTCGTGGCAGAGCTTCGCCTTGTCCTCCTGAAGTTGCAGGATTTTGCCGATCGCCTTCTTCTCCGAGGGAATGCTCTTCTTCAGCAGGATCACCAAGCTGGCAGTCAACTCCCCCTGCTCATTGAGCTCAGCAGGCAGGTCATTGAGGCTCTCCTTCAGCAGCTCCACCAAGCCGTGGATCAACTCCTTCTACTTATTGAGGTTCTTATTGAGATGATTGGGCATGCCATCGAGGGATAACGACTCCAGCGCCGCCAGCTCGGCATGTTTGCCTCCATGGCTAGGGCGCTCCCGGGAGCCATCGCCTGCTCGTGAGAGATCTTTCGAGGTCTCTGCGAGGCGGCGAGCCCTCTCTTTTTTCCGCAACCTTGGTTTCCGCTCCCTTGTTACGAGTAATTCTCGACCTAGAGCTCGGCGCACCGGCCATGGAAAGGACGGATGAAGAAGAAGGACTTATGAGGAGGAAGGTAGAGTAATTTTCGGTTAGGTAGTTCCCCTTTTTATAAGTACTAGCACTAGTACTAAAACCTGCATAGTGGGAACACGTTCAGGTTTGGTACGTACTAGTAGGTGTGAGCAGGCTTGCACTTAATTGTAGCATTAGTACTTTGGAATGTCATGGGAACAAGGTAAATATTAATTGATGGTTTTGGTTTCGAGGCCCGAAATGGCTCCCTATGAGTTTAGTGAAACATAAATTTCAAGTACTCCCTCCATCTCAGTTTACAAGGCTTGCACGTGTATCTAGGTTGTCAATGTAACTTATATAAAATAAAATGTTTATCATAAAAAATATATCATTAAAAATAGAATATTTGAAGTTTGTAATGATATATTTTTCATAATGTATGCCTCTTATTAAGTTGGTCAAATTAACAACCTAGGTACACGTGCAAGACTTGTAAACTAAGATAGAGAGAGTACTACACTACTCAAATACAGTTGCACAAGTCAGTGATGTAACTGGTCGTACATGTCAGACCAAGCCGATGCGTGTCCCTTCGGTGAGACGTGGGTCCGACCGACCGTCTGTTGGTGTGATCGACCGGAAAGTATTATGCGATGGAGACTTCTGGTTGTGGCTTCGGTTGATTGTCACGACCAAGCATTCTAAAACTAGCGATAAATCAATTACCATCTTTTCCAAACGACCAAGTATTTTCAAAGGAATGCAATACATATAGATGGAGTGATTGTCAAGGTTACAAACCGACATGGGATTGCAAGTTCACTGTAGCAGCAACCGACTAGGTCACTGCATCGCTGGCGGGGAAGGACGGCTGCTCACCTCGCCTACGATGCATGCCCAGCAGTGCCGCCACAACTTGTCTCGGGATTTGGCTTATCCTACCACCCATTTGAAAAGTTGCACCGGCTGCTCATGCCATTGCGCAGGCATGCACGTTCTTTCCTCCGCAGTCGACTCCGTGAATATGATATTTGCCATTAGCCCTAGCTCGGAATCAACGCGACGCTGCCAGATGCTGACATCCCTCAGCATCTCTCCCCTGAGATCGACTTGCGCCTCCGCCTTGTGCTGCGCCAGGCACAGCTCCTTGGAACTTCTCTCCAATCGATGCGACGCTTCCTCGATCCGATTTGCCCTTGTTGCCCACCACCTGAAATGCAGCCCTGGCATGTCCTCTGGCGCCACCGATCTGTGATTCCAGAGAAATGGATCCCCTCTAAAACACATGTGGGTTTCTCTCAAAGGAGGCAGTGCTGCTGGCCACAACGAGAGGGCAGCCCGCGGGATCCTGGATCTAAGGGATTATCCATGGCGGGATCCTCCGTGGTGGGATCCGGTGGGCGAGGCGGGGAGGCGAGCCTAGGTGCTGGGAGAGCCCTACGAGGCTAAGATAAAGATAGTACTACTCCACTCCATCCATATTTAAATACAAAGGCCGCTAACAGTAGCCCTGGCAAAAATTGATCATGCTGCCTGCGTCCTGGTTTATTGGCCCCCTTTTTTGTGCCACTTTTTATGACATGCATAAATATTATGTTACTTAAAATATGGTCAAAAATTGGCACAAAATACGAAGGATGCCAATGGAATTAGCAACCCATGCTTTAACTACCCGCATGCATGTAGTGGAGTAGTAATGTCTTTCTTCCTCCCTCACATCCACTCAATTTGCATGTGCTGTATTAATTGACCATCAATGAAGTGAAGGACTTTACACGCATCAAATTATCACATGGGGTGGATCTTCGTAAGAAAATGCGTCCCCCGTGTACCTGCGTGTGCGTCCGAAGGAATGAGTGCATGCATGGCATGCATGCACATCTTCGCTTCGTGCATGTACCGCCAGTGTGCCTAAGAGAGGACGAGTACATTCTTGTGGAACCAACAGCACATCACTGTGATCAATCCACACAAGGAGGTCGCAACAACGCTTCCACATGTGTCACGTGGCTTCATGAGCTGTAAGGGAGACACTATGTAGCGTGCCATTGGAATTCTAATTTACATGTTTTGCACATACTCGAAGTACTAGTAAGGTAAATGTGCGTTGCACGCATCAGATTTGGCAACCAAATTATGAATAAATACCACACTATAGCATGTTAGCTTTGAGTCATATATGCCTGATGTAGACGTTTGTTTAATTCTTATAGTTCATCTCATTCAAAATCAATTAGTTTTTATAAAAAAGCTAGGGCCTCTTTGATTCGTAGGATTTCTAAAACACGGGAATAGGAAAAACATGGGATTAGAGTGGAATGTCGTCTTGAATCCTACAGGATTGTACGAGTGTTTGATTGTGCATAGAAAAACGCAAGATTTTTTCAAAGAGGTTTGAGTGGATGGGACGTTTCCTATGAAATCTAGTGCAAATGAATCCTATGGAAAAATTCCTATGGTTTACAATCCTACGAATCAGACAACCAAGATAGGAAAAATTCCTAAGGATTAGAATCCTCCAAAATTCCTTTGAGAATCCTTTGAATCAAACAAGCCCTTAATCTATTTTATATTCATGGAATTGTCCGTTGTAAAGCATAAAGTAAAAACAAATAATGGCAATTCAACTAGAAAAAAAGTTTGGGCAGTTATTGTTGGGGATATAACTATTGAGTATAAACCGCCCAGGAGGGGCCGGATTATAATCATAGTGAGTTGTTCCTGTCATAGCCCACGAGGACAAGGAGTACGGCATTTTACGAAAGAGAGTTAACAAGAGGGCCCAAGGCCCAAAGGCGGATTATGACCCATAGATATAAACCGCCATAAGATGCATAACTTGTGTTGTAAGATAAGATAGGGTAGAAACCGAGCCAGACATGTGTAAGAGTCGGCCAGGACTCTATAAACCGCCGGGCATCAACCACTATATATAAAGGGACGAACCAGCGATGGTTTAGGGACAGAAAACAATAGATCGAGAGCTGGGTCAAGCGTATTCGCTCCCTGTTCATCGAAACCGTAGAAATACCAACTACAAACTGGACTAGGCTTTTACCTTCATCGTAAGGGGCCGAACCAGTATAAACTCCCGTGTCCTTTGCCCTGTTTAACCCGTTTAAGCTAACCTCAATGCGATGGCTCCACGACTAAGTCCTCACACTAGGACATCTGCCATGACGTTTCCCGATAGTTGGCGCCCACCGTGGGGCTATTGCATGATGGTTTCGAGTTCTTGAAGGGCAGCTTCGAAGGGCTCAAGGGATACGCCATGGGCCGGATGATGAAGAGTCGCCGCGGCAGGCTCTACATCGATGATGCAGGCTGGGGCCCCGAGGCCGGCTCCATTGAGTACGGGTACCGGGTCCCCTTCAGCGGAATTCACGTCTTCATCGGCAATATCGGCGAACCAGGCCCTGAGCCGGACATCTGCACTGACATCATCGAGACGGCTCAGCTTGCGAGACCCGCCCGGGTTCAGCCTTCCATGAACCGTGCCTTCGTGGGAGTTATCCATGGGGCAGAATCTGAGGATAGATCGGTATCTGATGGTGAAACCATTGTTTACTCCGATGGCGAATCATCTACTGGAGAGACCGAGTCATTGTACCAGCTACAAGACAGCCAGCTTGGGGGCTATTCTGATGGCAACAGTATTCCGGATCCACACGAGCCGCTGAACCGGGTTGCAATCTTTATGGCCGGTACACAGCCAGGGCAGAATTCTTCAACTGCAGCGGCGTTAGTCTCTGGGTCAGCGGCGGCAACAGCAGCCAGGGCAGGAGGCCCTGCGCGCCCGCCGGCTCAAGTCTTGTCTGGTTTACTTTATGCTTTAGCAACACTGATGACGACCGAGGTTAGTGCGGCAAATCGGGATGAACATAATGCGGAAATTGCCAAGGTGAGAGACCAGATAACTCAAGCCAAGGAAGACCTGGCAGCCGAGGATATAAGGATGCCCACGATGCGGGCTGAGTTGGAGGCTTAGGCACAGCGGGTTCAATCGAAATCCTTCCGGCTTATGTTAGATCAGAACACATCGAATGATGTCGTGAGGAGAAGGCATCAGACCTGCCTACCTTTGGTTTACGAGCCAAGAAACCTCTTCAACACGCCCGGAGCAGGGACAAGTAACCAGCCAGTGATAAATGGACTGAGGCAATAGGAACAGGGGCGCCGGTTCAACCGCGCACGATGGATCCGCCTCGCCAGGGTAATAACCCGCCGCAGCATACACCGATGCCGCATCATGTGTCGACACCGCCAGGTCATTACTCTAACCCCTTGGATAACATGGTCACCGCCACTTCACGATTGGCGGCTCTCCCAGTCGAAGGCGAGTCCCCAGTAGCAGTTGAGACGCGACGCGCTAGAGAGCTCCTTCTGACAGCCTTGGCTCAATAGCAGGCTTATTCATACAGTCGTGAGAGGATTCATTCCACCCCCCCGTCCGAGCCGGAGTTATAGCAGACATATTGATGAGCCAGTCGTGTCCAGCAATGCGCAGAATCGTAATCCGCCTCGTGGCCATAACCTGGTCGGCGGTAGTGCCAGTGCTCAGAACATGGTGGACCAAGGGAGAGCACGTCGAGAGGCCGAGTTAGCGGCGCAGTATGTGGCCCGTCAGCCTTCTTTGGTTCATCTGATGGCTTCGGTCAAGACAAGAGTAACTTTCAGGTATTTGGGTATGTCGTGTTTGACCCCGGCTTTGCGTAACGTATGGTTGCCCAAGGATTTCAAAGGTCCCCATAAGGTACCCAACTACACGGCCGATTTACCTCCTGAATCATGGATTGAGAGTTATGAGATGGCGATGGAACTGTTGGATGTTGACGAGGCTGCATGTGCTAAGTATTTTACCATTATGTTAGAAGGAACAGCTCGTACTTGGTTGAAGGGGTTACCGGCTAACTCCATTGGGTCATGGGCCGAGTTAAAAGCCCGATTTATCCAGAATTTCAAGGACACATGTAAGCAGCCCATGTCAATTGTGGATTTGGCCTCCTGTGTCCAGGAAGGAGAATCAACAACCCATTTGGTGCGCCGGGTTTCAATGATACTGCACTCGTCAGACCGGATCAATGCCGATTTAGCAGTCTTGACGTTAGAGAAAAATTGCCGCTTTATGCCCCTCAAGCAGAAATTAGGGCGGCTCAAATGTCACTGCAATGACATGGGGACACTTATGGCTGCCCTGGTTAAGTACGCTGAATCTAGTAGTACCAAAGATCCTGAGTCTGATGATGACAAGCCGGGAAGGGGAAAGAAGAGCAGCAGCACCAAAGGGCAGCAGCATAACCCGGCGGCCAATCAGGGAGGTAATGGTAAGCGCAAGGATGATAGCAACCTAGATTTTGTGGCAAATACCAATGCGCAGTATAACGACTAGGGACGTAAGGGCAGACCGCCCCCGCAGACCGGAGGATCAGGCTTTAATCTTGAGCATATGTTGAATCAGCCCTGCCCGAAGCATGGTACACGTCAAAGACCGTCTACTCATCTTTGGAAGGATTGTTACATCATGAGGGAGTTCAAGAATTAAAATCTTTTTCAAAGTAACCATGGACCAGGAGGTGGTCCAGGATCTGGTTCACAGGGTCCGGGTTATGGTGGTGGCGGTTCAGGCTCCGGGTTCCAGGGTCCTCAAGGTCATCAAGGCACTCAAAGAAATCAGGGCGGCTACCATCAACAGTCCGGTCAGGGGAATAAGTAGCAGCAGTTTGGATATCAAAGTAACCTGAAACAATTAAGTAGTGGACAGTATCACGTTTCACCACGAGTTTGTGCAAGCGGGATCAGAAGCTTCATAAGAGGGCAGTGAATTCCGTTGAATTGGCAGTACCCCGTTACTTGCGCTGGTCTGAGCAGCCCATTGTGTGGAGTCAAGAGGATCATCCGCCCCGGGTTGATAATGTGGGTCATGGCGTTAGTGGTTGCACCTCAGGTTGGAGGGTATAAGTTCACCAAGGTGCTCATAGATGGAGGGAGTAGCATTAATATCCTTTATTATGACACCTTCCGTCGAATGGGTTTGACAGATAAAAATCTTAAACCTTCAAACACTATTTTCCATGCAGTGATGCCTGGTAAGTGGGCGTATCCAGTTGGTAAGATAGCCCTGGAAGTTGCTTTTGGAGATGATCATGATTCTAGATCAGAAATGTTGACCTTTGAGGTGGTGAAAATCAAGAGCCCTTATCATGCCCTATTTGGAGGACCGGCTTATGCTAAGTTTATGGCAAGACCCTGTTATGTTTATCTGTAGCTCAAGATGCTAGGTCATAAGGGGACCATCACGGTACATGGGAGCCAAAAGATAGCTTTGGAATGTGAAGAAGGTGATGCGGCTTATGCTGAGTCGGTTTGTGCAACAGAGGAGTTGAAATTTTATAAGGACAATGTTGATCTGGCGGATATGACTTCTTTGAAAAATCCAACTACAGAGCATGATCCGGACTTGAAGTTTAAATCGGCTGAGGAAACCAAGTTAGATGATTTTGTTCCTGGCGATGCATCCAAGCAGTTTAGCATCAGTGCTAATCTGGATCCGAAATAGGAAAGCACACTCATTGAGTTCATCTATGAGAACCGGGACATCTTTGCATGGAAACCTTCTGACATGCTAGGTGTACCAAGGGAACTCGCTGAGCACACTCTTAATATTGATCCTAAGCTTAAACCGGTCAAGCAGTTTCTCCGCTGCTTCAATGAAGAAAGGCGTAAGGCTACTGGTGAGGAGGTAGTCCGGTTCCTGGCAGCTGGGTTTATCATTGAAGTGTTTCATCCTGAGTGGTTGGCTAACCCGGTACTGGTACTGAAGAAGAATGGCACTTGGCCCATGTGTGTGGACTACACAGATTTAAACAAGGCATGTCCGGCTGATCCTTTCGCCCTCCCTCGTATTGATTAGATTATTGATGCTACGGCGGGTTGTGAGCGTTTGAGTTTTCTGGATACTGATACGTCTCCAACGTATCTACTTTGCCAACCACTTTTGCCCTTGTTTTGGACTCTAACTTGTATGATTTGAACGGAACTAACCTGGACTGACGCTGTTTTCAGCAGAATTGCCATGATGTGGTTTTATGTGCAGAAAACAAAAGTTCTTGGAATGACCTGAAACTCCACGGGATATCTTACAATAAATAATAAAAAATCCTTGTCAAAGATGAAGACCAGGGGGCCCACACCCTTCTCACGAGGGTGGGGGGCGCCCCCCTACCTCGTGGGCCCCTGGAGACCCCCTGACTCCAACTCCAACTCTATATAACTGCTTTTGGGGAGAAAAATATGAGAGAAGAAATCATCACGTTTTACGATACGGAGCCGCCGCGAAGCCCTAAAACCTCTCAAGAGGGCTGATCTGGAGTCTGTTCAGGGCTCCGGAGAGGGGGATTCGTCACCGTCGTCATCATCAACCATCCTCCACCAATTTCATGATGCTCACCGCCGTGCGTGAGTAATTCCATCGTAGGCTTGCTGGATAGTGATGGGTTGGATGAGATTCACCATGTAATCGAGTTAGTTTTGTTAGGGTTTGATCCCTAGTATCCACTATGTTATGAGATTGATGTTGCTATGACTTTGCTATGCTTAATGCTTGTCACTAGGGCCCGAGTTCCATTATTTCAGATCTGAACCTATTATGTTTTCATCAATATATGAGTGTTCTTGATGCTATCTTGCAAGTCTATAGTCACCTATTATGTGCTATGATCCGTTAACCCCGAAGTGACAATAATTGGGATATTTACCGGTGATGACCGTAGTTTGACGAGTTCATGTATTCACTATGTGCTAATGCTTTGTTCCGGTTCTCTATTAAAAGGAGGCCTTAATATCCCTTAGTTTCCATTAGGACCCCGCTGCCACGGGAGGGTAGGACAAAAGATGTCATGCAAGTTCTTTTCCATAAGCACGTATGACTATATTCGGAATACATGCCTACATTACATTGACGAATTGGAGCTAGTTCTGTGTCACCCTATGTTATGACTGTTACATGATGAACCGCATCCGGCATAATTATCCATCATTGATCCAATGCCTACGAGCTTTCCATATACTAGTTTACTCTTATTTACTTTCCCGTTGCTATTGTTACAATCACTACAAAATACCAAAAACATTACTTTGCTTTCATTACTCTTTTGTTACCGTTACCATCACTATCATATTACTTTGCTACTAAACACTTTGTTGCAGATACTAAGTTTCCAGGTGTGGTTGAATTGACAACGCAGCTGCTAATACTTGAGAATATTCTTGGGCTCCCCTTGTGTCGAATCAATAAATTTGGGTTGAATACTCTACCCACGAAAGCTGTTGCGATCCCCTATACTTGTGGGTTATCAAGACTAATTTATGGCGCCGTTGCCGGGGAGCATAGCTCTATTCTTTGAGTCACTTGGGATTTATATCTGCTGGACACTATGAAGAACTTGAGAGATCCGAAAACTAAGATCTATCCCTCAACTACGAGGGGAGGTAAGGAACTGCCATCTAGCTCTGCACTTGATTCACCTTCAATTATGAGTAAGCTTGCGACACCTACACCTGCTTCTGCTATTCGTTCTGATATGTCGCATGTTATTGATGATGCTACTTCTTCTATGCATGATACTTATGATGAAACTACCTCTATGCCTGATATTACTATGCCACTTAGTGATTTTCTAGAGGAACGACTTGCTAGGTCTAGAGAGATCGAAAATATTGAATCTGATTGTGAAGATGAAAGTGATGAGGAAGAATCACTTGTTATTCCTAAGGGTTATTTATTTGACCAAGATGCTTCTTTAGCTATTTTAGCCTGCAAAGGTAGATATGAACTCAAAAGGTTATTAGCTAAATGGAATTAGCAATCTCCAAATGCTAGGATGAGACCTGACCCTGCTTTTGCTACTTCACCTATATGTGTTGCTGATAAGGGTTATGAATTCTCTGTTGATCCTGATATAATTACTTTGGTTGAATCTAATCCTTTTCATGGTTATGAATCTCAAACTGTTGTAGCACATCTTACTAAATTAAATGATATAGCCACCCTATTCACTAATGATGAGAGATCTCGCTACTTTTATATCCTTAAAATATTTCCGTTCTCATTAAAGGGTGATGCTAAGATATGGTTTAATTCTCTTGATCCTGGTTGCGTGCGTAGTCCCCAGGATATGATTTACTACTTCTCTGCTAAATATTTCCCTGCTCATAAGAAACAAGTTGCTTTAAAGGAAATATACGACTTTGTGCAAATTAAAGAAGAGAGTCTCCCACAAGCTTGGGGGAGGCTTCTCAAGCTACTTAATGCTTTGCCTGATCATCCTCTTAATAAAAATGAAATACTTGATATCTTTTATAATGGACTAACCGATGCTTCCAGAGATTACCTGGATAGTTGTGATGGCTCTCTTTTCAGGGAAAGAACACCAGATGAAGCTGAAATCTAATTGAATAATATGTTGACAAATGAAAATAATTTGGCACCTCTTAAGCCAGCTCCTTCTCCAATTAATGATCCTATTCCTAAACCAACTCCGAAGAAGAGAGGTGTTCTATTTCTCAGTCCTGAAGATATGCAAGAGGCAAAGAAATCTATGAACGAAAAAGGTATTAAAGCTGAAGATGTTAAGAATTTACCTCCTATTAAAGAAACACATGGTCTCAATTTACCGCCTGATGAAGAAATATATGATCTTAATCCTTTATTTATAGAAGAACCCCCAGACCTCGATAACCCGACACGGGTAGTAAAGGTAAATTCTCTCTATACATATGATAAAGCTGAAATCCCTCCTGCTAAAATTGCTAGTCAATGCTTGGATGAGTTTGATAATTTTATGTTTAAGCAAGAAGACTTCAATGCTTATTTTGGTAGACAATTAAAATAAGATGCTGATATGATTAAATACTTGGGTGATTATATGGCTAACATTAGAGGTGAACTTAAACTTATTAGCAAACATGCTTCTATGGTTACCACTCAAGTAGAACAAGTACTTAAAGCTCAAAAAGAATTGCTCAATGAGATGAATAGTAAGAAAAATGATTATGCTATTAAAGTGGCTACTAGAACTGGTAGAATGACTCAGGAACCTTTGTATCCTGAAGGCCACCCTAAGAGAATTGAGCAAGATTCTCATAGAAATAAAATTGATGCACCTAGTTCTTCTAAAAAGAAGAAAAAGAAAAATGATAGAACTGTGCAAACTTCTAGTGAACCTATTGCTGAACCACCTGATAATCCAAATGATATCTCTATGTCTGATGCTGAAACACAATCTGGTAATGAACATGAACCTAATGAAAATGTTAATGATGATTTTCATATTAATGCTCAACCTAGTAATGATAATGATATAGAAATTGAACCTGTTGTTGATCTTGATAACCCACAATCATAGAATCAATGTTATTATAAGGAAGACTTTGTTGCTAGGAAACATGGTAAAGAAAGAAAACCTTGGGTTCAGAAACCCATGCCTTTTCCTCCCAAACCATCCAAGAAAAAGGATGATGAGGATTTTGAGCGCTTTGCTGAAATGATTAGACCTATATTTTGCGTATGCGATTGACTGATATACTCAAAACAAATCCTTATGCTAAGTACATGAAAGATATTATTACAAATAAAAGAAAGATACCTGAAGCTGAAATTTCCACTATGCTTGCTAATTATACTTTTAAGGGTGGAATACCAAAGAAACTTGGGGATCCAGGAGTACCTACTATACCATGCTCCATTAAAAGAAACTATGTTAAAACTGCTTTATGTGATCTTGGAGCCGGTGTTACTGTTATGCCTCTCTCTTTATATCGTAGACTTGATTTGAATAAGTTGAGACCTACTGAAATATCTTTGCAAATGGCTCATAAATCAACTGCTATACCTGTCGGTATTTGTGAGGATGTGCCTATTGTAGTTGCAAATGTTACTATTTTAACGGACTTTGTTATTCTTGATATGCCCGAGGACGACAGTATGTCTATTATTCTAGGAAGACCTTTTCTTAATACTGCAGTGGCTGTTATTGATCGCAACAAAGGCAATGTCACTTTTTATCTTAATGGTAATGAGCATATGGTACACTTTCCGAGGAAACAACCTCAAGTTCATAGTATCAATTCTATCAGAAAAATTCCATCGATTATAGTTGGAGGTTTTGAATTTCCTCTTCCTACTGTCAAGAAGAAATATGATATACTTATTATTGGGGATGTGCATATCCCTGTTGAGGTAAACTAGTGTTATTCGAAATTTCTCCGGTTTCATGTTAATCGGAATGGGTTTGTCAACAAGACATGATCAACCTTGTTAGTGGATTCCTTTTGACGAGCATGAGATGGATGAAACTAGAAGCACAACTCTCTGTAACCTTTCTATAACTTATGTTATTTAGTTGAAATAAAGTAAAAATAAATAATTTTCTGTCTGTTATCTGATTATCCGTGCAATATAAAAATACCTCGAAAATAAAAGTTCTCCAAATGCCCTGAAAATTAAATATGATCTTTTACAGAATATTGGAGGATTTATGGAACAAAGAACACACCAGGGGGGCCAACCACCTTGCCACGAGGGTGGAGGGTGCGCCCCCTACCTCGTGGGCCCACGGCGGCCCTCCTCCACGTATTATTTCAGCCACACACTTCATCTTCCTCCCCCAAACACGAAAAACCAACTCAAACCCGAGTCCAAGCTCATTTTGCTGCCATTTTCGATCTCCTTGCTCAAAGCACCTCTCACAAAACTGCTTGGGGAGATTGTTCCTTGGTATGTGACTCCTCCATTGGTCCAATTAGTTTTTGTTCTAGTGCTTTATTCATTGAAAAATTGTGTTGCTTAGGTGACCCTGTTCTTGAGCTTGCATGTCAAATTTATATGGTCAAAAGTAGTTTTGATGCATGATATAGGCCCTAGGCACTTGTAGGAGTAGTTGCTATCTACATTATTGAGTTTGGTTTACTTTTATTTTGAAGTTACTAAAAATTTCAGAATTTTTTAGAAAATGATGAGGAGATTATTGAGGGGCTCATCGAGCCAAAGATCGAAGGAAAAGGCACCGAAGCCTAAGTATAATTTGCCACGCACCGCGGAGGTTCGGGCATGTGAATGGCCTTCTGAGGATTTCTTGAGAGCAGACGGGATTTATGAAGATTTTCATGAGTTGGATCATAATGCAGGCCTCACCGCTTTCCTCCACGACCAATGCGATCAGTATCTCTTACTTACAAATACCTTTGTGCAAAACTTTCATTTGCATTCTAGGAACTCGCCACCTACGGTGGAGTTTCATTTATATGATGAGCATAAGGAGATGTCACTTTATGATTTTTGTCAGATTTGTTTAGTCCCTTTTAGGGGCAAGATAGAAGAACCACATCATGATGATGTGGAGGGATTTATTAATACTATCACTGTAGGGGAAACTAGGAAGGTTTCCGATGCACGAATCACTAGCATACACTTTCCTATCTTACGTTACTTTGCGTTATTTGCTAGTCGTTGCTTAATTTGTCGCGGAAACTCTGGAAACCTTAGTATCCCTGATATTATTATTTTGCTCCAAGGTTCATACAGTGATAACACTTTTAGTATGGGCAGCATTATTGCTAGACGGTTAAGTATGAACCGTACTAAGGGTCCCATCTTTGGAGGCGTCTATGCCACACGCCTAGCCGCACATTTTAACATACCTATTAGGCATGCTAAGAAGGAGGAAAAAGTGCTGCCTCGTGTTTATTTAGATTATAAAAGTATGGTGGCACATGATTTTATTGTTAAGAATAGGGCAAGAGAGCTTAAATATCAATTGTTCTTTAATAAACATCATCCTGAGACTATTACCTTGCCTGCTCCTGCTTTGTTTGATTTGACTATAGGCAAGTACCTTGTTTCGTTGACGACTATCCACGCCTACCGGAACCCTGCACCAGAGGAGGAGCCAAAACTGGAACCACAATTTGATCCATCACGACAGTCTAACTATCAGTGGGGTCTGGAGATGATTGCCAACCAGTGGCAATCGGAGCCTTCTTCTTCCTCATCACAGTACGACCCCAACAACTATTATTATGGATATCAGCCAGGCCAGCCATGGCCATAGACCAACTTAGGCAAAAAGCCTAAGCTTGGGGGAGTACGTATTTCTCACCAACATTACATTTATGTTCACACACTCATTGCCAGATGTCGGTGTTCATACTTTTTCATTGTATCATCCATGCTAGTTTATTCTCTTTTATGCTTTCTTATTGTGTGTTTGATACACCTTAAGAAAAAAACCAAAAAAATTTAGTTGTAGCTTTTAATTAATTTACTTTCCATGTTGTAGTAGTAATTAAAAAGAAAACCCAAAAATATTTCTTGTTCTTCTTTTGCTTGTTGGGAGCTTTCCCGTGTAAATAGTTTTATTTCTTTTCTTTTCTTTGGGGGTTAGTAGGAGAAGACCTTGATTAAATTGTTGAAGTGGCTCTTATATGCACTATTATTTATCTGATAAAAGAGCCCATATTGCCTTGTCTTCTCCTGTTTATTGAATGCTTGTAGATTCCAGCTTAGTCCAATGCACGTGCACTCTTATTATTATTCACATCGTTCGGTCATGCAAATGCAAGGCAATTATGATGATATATGATGGACTGACTGAGATGAGAAAAGCTGGTATGAACTTGACCTCTTTTGTTTTTGTAAATATGATGAGTTCATCGTTCTTGATTCAGCTTGTTATGAATAAACATGTTTGCAAGGACAATTAGAGATCATAGTTGCTTATGCCATGCTTGATTAGCTATGAGTTATAATGGTTTACCTCGCGTGCCAACATGCTATTAAAATGGTTATGATGTGGTATGATAGAGTGGTATCCTCCTCTGAATGATTTAAGTGACTTGACTTGGCACATGTTCACGCATGTAGTTGAAACAAATCAACATAGCCTTCACGATATTTATGTTCATGGTGGATTATATCCTACTCATGCTTGCATCCAATGTTTATTAATTGTAATGCATGTATATGGCTGTTGTCGCTCTCTTGTTGGTCGCTTCACAGTCTTTTGCTAGCCTTCACCTGTACTAAGCGGGAATACTGCTTGTGCATCCAAACTCCTTAAACCCCAAAGTTATTCCACATGAGTCCACTATACCTTCCTATATGCCGTATCTACCTGCCATTCCAAGTAAATTTGTATGTGCCAAACTCTAAACCTTCAAATAATCATCTTGTTTTGTATGCTCGAATAGCTCATGTATCAACTAGGGCTGTCTGTATCTTCCATGTTAGGCGGGTTATTCTCAAGAGGAGTGGACTCCGCTCCTCACTCACGATATAAAGGGCTGGTCACCGGGATGCCCAGTCCCATGCTTTATGCAAACTAAATCAAAATAATTGCAAACAAAACTCCCCCTGGGACCTCATGTATGTTGGAGGCACTCGTTGTTTCGAGCAAGCCATGGATTGATGTTTGTTGGTGGAGGGGGGTATAAACTTTACCATTCTGTTTGGGAACCGCCTATGATGTGTGTAGCATGGAAGATATTGCCATCTCTTGGTTGTTATGTTGACAATGAAACTATACCGCTCAAAATATTATTCACCTCTATTTCAAAACCGAGCTCTGGCACCTCTACAAATCCATGCTTCCCTCTGCGAAGGGCCTATCTATTTACTTTTATGTTGAGTCATCACCCTCTTATTAAAAAGCACTAGCTGGAGAGCGCAGCTATCATTTGCATTCATTACTGTTAATTTATATTGGGTGTGACTATGATTGGATCTCTTTTACCATGAATTACAATGTCTAGTCAGTCCTTGATCTTTAAAGGTGCTCTCCATTTATGTTTTGCAGTCTCAGAAAGGGCTAGCGAGATACCATCTTGTTATATCAAATTATGATTGTTTTGAGAAAGTGTTGCCATCCGAGATTTATTATTATGGCTTGCTAGTTGATTATGTTATTGATATGAGTAATTATGAGACCTGAGAATTATTGCAAATGTGGTTAATTATAATCTTTGCTGAAAACTTTAATGCTAGCTTGACATATCTACAACAACAAGAGAAAACAGAGTTTGTAAAAGTTTTTCTTTATTTCTTTTAGTTTGTCAACTGAATTGCTTGAGGACAAGCAAGGGTTTAAGCTTGGGGGAGTTGATACGTCTCCAATGTATCTACTTTTCCAAACACTTTTTCCCTTGTTTTGGACTCTAACTTGTATGATTTGAATGGAACTAATCTGGACTGACGCTGTTTTCAGCAGAATTGCCATGATGATGTTTTATGTGCAGAAAACAAAAGTTCTCGGAATGACCTGAAACTCCACGGGATATCTTACAATAAATAATAAAAAATCCTTGCCAAAGATGAAGGCCAGGGGGCCCACATCCTTCTCACGAGGGTGGGGGCGCCCCACCCCCTAGGGCGCGCCCCCTTCCTCGTAGGCCCCCTGGAGACCCCCCGACTCCAACTCCAACTCTATATAACTACTTTCGGGGCGAAAAAAATAGGAGAGAAGAAATCATCGCGTTTTACGATACGGAGCCACCGCCAAGCCCTAAAACCTCTCGGGAGGGCTGATCTGGAGTCCGTTCGGGGCTCCGGAGGGGGGATCCGTCGCCATCGTCATCATCAACCATCCTCCATCACCAATTTCATGATGCTCACCGCCGTGCGTGAGTAATTCCATCATAGGCTTGCTGGACGGTGATGGGTTGGATGAGATTCACCATGTAATCGAGTTAGTTTTGTTAGGGTTTGATCCCTAGTATCCACTATGTTCTGAGATTGATGTTGCTATGACTTTGCTATGCTTAATGCTTGTCACTAGGGCCCGAGTGCCATGATTTCAGATCTGAACCTATTATGTTTTCATCAATATATGAGTGTTCTTGATGCTATCTTGCAAGTCTATAGTCACCTATTATGTGTTATGATCCGTTAACCCTGAAGTGACAATAATCGCGATACTTACCGGTGATGACCGTAGTTTGAGGAGTTCATGTATTCACTATGTGCTAATGCTTTGTTCTGGTTCTCTATTAAAAGGAGGCCTTAATATCCTTTAGTTTCCATTAGGACCCCACTGCCACGGCAGGGTAGGACAAAAGATGTCATGCAAGTACTTTTCCATAAGCACGTATGACTATATTCAGAATACATGCCTACATTACATTGACGAATTGGAGCTAGTTCTGTGTCACCCTATGTTATGACTGTTACATGATGAACCGCATCCGGCATAATTATCCATCATTGATCCAATGCCTACGAGCTTTCCATATACTGTTCTACGCTTATTTACTTTCCCGTTGCTATTGTTACAATCACTACAAAATACCAAAAACATAATTTTCCTTTCATTACTCTTTTGTTACCGTTACCATCACTATCATATTACTTTGCTACTAAACACTTTGCTGTAGATACTAAGTTTCTAGGTGTGGTTGAATTAACAACTCAGCAGTTAATACTTGAGAATATTCTTTGGCTCCCCTTGTGTCGAATCAATAAATTTGGGTTGAATACTCTGCCCTCGAAAGTTGTTGCGATCCCCTATACTTGTGGGTTATCAGATGCTTATTCTGGTTATCATTAGATCAAGATGGCAGTTAAGGACTAGGAGAAAACAACTTTTATAACTCCCTTTGGAGCGTTCTACTATGTGTCTATGCCTTTTGGGCTCAAAAGTGCCCAGGCGGCTTATCAGCGATGTGTGCAGAATTGTCTTCATACTCAGATTGGGCGCAATGTTCATGCTTATGTGGATGATATTGTTGTAAAGTCCAGGAAAGAGGAGACATTGATAGATGATTTGAAGGAAACTTTTGATAATCTCCGAATTTATAATATGATGCTTAATCCGGCCAAGTGTGCCTTTGGTGTACCGGCAGGCAAGATCTTGGGGGTTTTAGTGTCTAACAGGGGTGTTGAGGCTAACCCGGAAAAGATTAAGGCAATTACTTCTCTGGCTAAACCGGCATGTATCAATGATGTTCAATGTCTGGCGGGTCGCATTGCAGCATTGAGCCGGTTTATCAACCGGTTGGGGGAGAAAGCTATCCCTCTATACCAGATGATGAAAAAGACAGACAATTTTGTCTGGAGTGATGCTGCTGATGCGGCGTTTGAGGACTTGAAAAAGCAGTTAGCCGAGCCACTTGTCCTTGCTGCTCCTATTGATAAAGAGCCGTTGTTGCTATATGTGGCTGCTAATGCCAGGGCTGTCAGTGTGGCTATTGTGGTAGAGCGAAAGGAGGAAGGCAAGGAATATCCGGTTCAACAGCCGGTTTATTATATCAGTGAGGTTCTCATTGAGTCCAAACAGAGATACCCACATTGGCAGAAGCTGGTGTACGGAGTTTTTATGGTGAGCCGGAAGCTTAAACAGTATTTTCAGGGTCATCCCATCATTGTGGTCAGTGCTGCTCCTTTGGGAGATATAATCCAAAATAGGGAAGCAACTGGCCGGGTTGCCAAGTGGGCCATTGAGCTTGGACCTCACGGGTTAAAATATATGCCTCGTATGACAATCAAGTCCCAGGCACTTGTGGATTTCATCAATGACTGGACAGAGTTGTAGACGCCGGAGGAAAAGCCGGATAACACATATTAGACTATTCACTTTGATGGGTCCAGGCAATGGAGGGCTCGGGGCTGGAGTTGTGCTAGCTTCCCCTCGAGGTGATAAATTTTGTTATGTTCTCCGCTTAATGTTTCCTTGCACTAATAATGCAGCGGAATATGAGGCCTTACTCCACGGTCTTCGAGTGGCTAAGGAGATGAACTTAAGCCGGGTTAGGTGCTTTGGTGACTCGGATTTGGTAGCACAACAAGTATCAGGTACTTGGGACTCCAAAGACCCACTCGTGGCAGCTTATCGACGGGAGGTGGATGTTATTGCTGGTCACTTCAAGGGTTATCAGGTTGAGCATGTGGACCGGAGAAAGAATGAAGCGGCGGACGCTTTAAGCCGGTTGGGTTCTCAACGTAAAACGGGGCCCGCCAATGTTTTTCTTGATGTCCTTCATAACCCGTCGGTCAAGTTACCCACAGAGGAGGATTTGGCTATCCCTGACACGGAGGCTCAGTTGGTGGCAGCTCTTCATGTTATCCCGGATTGGATAGTTCCCTATTTGGCGTATATGACCCGGGGCGAGTTACCTGAGGATGAAGTTTTGGCCAGGCAGATAATCCAACGGTCCAAATCAATGACTATTGTTAATGGAGAGTTGCATCATTGCAGTGTCACAGGGGCGTTTCAGTGTTGCGTGTCTCCTAAAGAAGGTTGTGAGATCCTAGGTGAGATCCATGAAGGGGACTGTGGTCATCATGCCGGTTCAAAATCTCTGGTGGCCAAAGCTTTTCGTCACGGTTTTTATTGGCTGATGGCTCATGCTGATGCTGAGGAATTGGTCAGAAGGTGTGACGGTTGTCAGAAATTTGCACATCGAGCTCATGTTCCGGCTCAGGGGTTAAGGATGATTTCAATTACTTGGCCGTTTGCAGTCTGGGGACTTGATATGGTTGGGCCCTTTAGAAGATCCAAGGATAAGAAGACCCCCCCCCTCTTGGTGGCAGTTGACAAGTTTACTAAATGGGTAGAGGAAAAGCCAGTAAGTAAGTGTGATGCAGCAACGGCGGTTCAATTCGTGAAGAAGGTGATTTTCTGCTTTGGCTTTCCACATAGCATTATAACTGACAATGGCACTAACCTTTCACTACTAGGGAAAACCTTATACATAGAGATTTAGCAGTAGCGCGTGTCAAAAACGCGCGCTAGTGCTAAGTAGCAGTAGCGCGCGTGCGAAAACCGCGCTACAGTTACAATAGTAGCAGTAGTGCATGCACATGAAAAAGCGCTATGACTAATATTCCTATTGTTAAAACAATAGGTTACGCATAGCAGTAGCGGTCTTGAGAGAAGCGCACTACCGCTAGGACATAAGTAGCAGCGCGTTTCGCGCGGAGAGCGCTACTGCTAATGGAAATAAAATAAAATGAAAAACAAATGGAAAAGTAAATGATAAGAAAGAAATAGAAAAAGGAAAAAATAAAATGTAGAGCAAAATAAATGAAAAAGCGAAAAAAAAAGGAGAAAGGCATAGCAGTAGTGTTTGTTCGTAAGAGGCGCTATAGCTAACGAAGCTGCAGCGCGTTTCCTAGACCCCCGCTATAGTAACAGAAAAGGAAATAAGAAATATGAAGGAAATTACATAGCTATAGCAGTCGCGCGTTTTGTGAAAATCGCTATAGCTAACTTAGCTATAGCGCGTTTTGCAAAAAGCGCTACCGCTAAGTTTGACTTAACCAAAAATCTGTTTCGCCCCGGCCACCACTTCTCCCCCAAATCCCTCGACCCACCCTGCCGCCGTCTGCCTGATTTTCCATCGCCCCACTTCACCACTGTCTCCTGCCGACATCGACGCCCCCGGAGCCACCAGAGCCGCGCGCCGTCGACGCCACCGCAGCCGCCTCCAACGCCACCGGAGCCGCACGGCCTCATCAACGCCACCGGAGCCGTAGTCGACGCCACCGGAGCCACAGTCGACGCCACCGGAGCCGCAGTCGACGCCACCGGATCCTCCCTCGCCACAACTGTCTACCTCACCGTCACCGAAGACGCCCCTGCCTCCCTCGGCACCACTGCCTCTCGCGCCACCACCGGAGCCATGCTCTATAAGCCCCCACCCCTCTTCTCTCTCTCTCTCTCTCTAAATTATTTAGGTTAATTTAGTTCGGAAAAGAATTTAGTTAGGTTAATTTAGTTAGGAAAAGAATTTAGATAGGGCTTTGACAGAGATGCCCCTGCCTCCCTCGCCACATCTGCCTCCCTCGCCGTAGGAAAAAATTGTATATGTTTAACTAGGGCGGTAGGGTTAGGGTTGTAGTGTTTAATTACAAATGTTAGGAAAGTAAGGTTTAACTAGATGTTAACTAGGGTGGTAGGATTTAGTTTAGAGAAAAAAATCAATATAAAAATATAAATTTCTATTAGTGTTGCAAGTCTAGTAGGTTATTAATTTTTAGTGAATTTTTATTAGGACAAAAATTTAGGACATAATTTGAGTTCTAGGGTTCATCCATCTATATTTGATTTTTGAATTGAGTTTCAGAGAGCATGAAATTTGTGTAAATTTTCTTGAAGTGTCAAACACTAGGAGATGCAAATTTGAAGTGGTCATGATATATGAAAAATCATCAATTGTGTTTGCTCATTGATCATAATCGACATTGAAGTGGTTCGATTGTGCCCAAGTGGCCTTTTGTTGTTTCCAGGGAATGAAGCCGAGTGGCCTATGTTTTGCCAGAATGTTGATTCATTTCCGTTCCGGCAAAATTCAGGTTCTCGATTTGTCCACTTTTTAGCAAAGGTCATGCCTAAATTTTCTGTGATGTAATTAAACCGTCCTCCTCGACTAGCGACGATCACTCTAGTTAGGGCATTTTGGGTACGATCAACTTTGTTATTTATGCTTATGATATGTTGCTTCTGTTTTTGCCAAGTCTGTCTCTTTATGTTGCTCAACTATATATGCTGCATATCATCGACTCATGTGACGATGCAGGTGCATAGGTCATCGATGGCGAAGAAGTGCTACACCAGGAGTATATATACGACAAGTGGCCGGAGTGTCGGGACCAGGTGTACCGGTTTCCGGTTTCCGAGCGACAGGCAGTAGTTAGTTTAGGTTCACGCTAATGCGAGAGAGGGATACGAACTCATGTACTGCATAGTTCCGCTCTCACTCAAAGTGATAGCTCTTCTCGCGTATATCATTGTTTAGATGGATGATGATGTAGTTGCAAGTAATCGAGACTTGTATCACTATTTTCGAGATGATGACGAGATACCACTTTGTGTTGGATGATGATTATGATGAGACTATTTGTATGTATATGCTATGATTACATTTGTGGCCTCGCAGCCATTTGTATGTGTATCATGATGACATTTGTATCTGCTAAAGATTCTTGTATAAAGCCTGTTCAAATACAAAACAAATATGCATAAAAAACAAAAACTACTAAAATTAGCAGTAGCAAGTGGAGAAAGTTAGCAGCAGCGTGACAGTAGCAGTAGCGCGTCCAGCCCAAGCACGCTAGAGCTATTAGCAGTAGCGAGCTTGCATGAAACATGTTGCTGCTACACTTGTATACCAGTAGCGCGGGCGCCCACGCGCTGCTGCTAAGTGTTAGCCGTAGCGCCTTATTAGTAGCGCTGGTCCCCGCGCTACTAATGTACCTAAAACCCGTGCTGCTGCTAGGCTTTTCCCTAGTAGTGTTTCCAAGGGAGCTATGGAAGATTTTTGTCAACGTGAGCATATCCGGCTTGATGTATCATCAATGGCTCACCCCAGTCTAATGGTCAAGCTGAGAGAGCCAATCAAGAAATCTTGAGAGGTATCAAACCCCGGCTTATGGTTCCCTTGCAGAGGACGCCGGGTTGTTGGGTCGAGGAGTTACCTTCCGTGTTATGGAGCATTAATACCACCCCCAACAGGTCTACGGGTTATACGCCTTTTTCATGGTTTATGGAGCAGAGGCAGTTCTCCCTAGTGACATCCGTCATGACTCGCCCCGCGTGGCGGCTTATGTCGAAGTTGACAATGAAAAAGCACGTCAGGAAGCACTTGACCTATTAGATGAAGAGCGTGACATTGCAGCGGCTCGTTCGGCGATTTACCAGCAAGATCTGTGCCGTTACCACAGCCACTAAGTTAAAACCAGAACTTTTCAAGAAGGCGATCTAGTGCTCCAGCTCATCCAAGATCAGACTGATATGCACAAGTTATCCCCACCCTGGGAAGGACCCTTTATGGTGAGCAAGAATCTAAACAATGGGTCATATTACCTTGTCGATGTTCGAGACCACAAGGACTCATGCACGTCGGAGGAGGAGACCCGCCGGCCTTGGAATATCGCTCAGCTTAGGCCATACTACACTTGAGCCACAGGCTCTCCTTATGTACATATTTAGACAATGTATATATTATGATTGATATAATAAACCAGCATCCTTGCTAAAGCGGGGCCTCTGTCATTCTTTTAAATGAGTTTTTGATCCGGCTATCAAGCCCATATCATAAGAGCACAGCTCTGGTTACTTCGGTAATCCGGCTATCAAGCCCATATCATAAGAGCATAGCTCTAGTTACTTCGGTAATCCGGCTATCAAGCCCATATCATAAGAGCACAGCTCTGGTTACTTTGGTAATCCGGCTATCAAGCCCATATCATAAGAGCACAGCTCTTGTTACTTCGGTAATCCGGCTATCAAGCCCATATCATAAGAGCACAGCTCTGGTTACTTCGGTAATCTGGCTATCAAGCCCATATCATAAGAGCACAGCTCTGGTTACCTTGGTAATCCGTCTATCAAGCCAATATTATAACTTCATATGAGCATAGCTCTAGTCTATTTTAGGCTTAATGCCCGGATTAAAGGGACCAAGGAGAGTCTATTGCACAGCACATCTCAAACATAGGTACCCCTTGGGCACAGCCCACATAATCACCTGGGGGCTTTATCGTATTCGAATCATAGCTACACCTCTTGATTGGCGTAAGGCCACCTGGGAAATCACTTGGGGGCTTGATCGTATTTGAATCATAGCTACACCTCTTGATTGGCGTAAGGCCACCAGGGAAATCACTTGGGGGCTTGGTCGTATTCGAACCATAGCTACAACTCTTGATTGGCATAAGGCCACCAGGGAAATCACTTGGGGGCTTGGTCGTATTCGAACCATAGCTACACCTCTTGATAGGCATAAGGCCACCAGGGAAATCATTTGGGGGCTTTGGTCGTATCCGAACCATAGCTTAAACCCTCTTGATCAGTGCAACACCATAATTATGACTATTTAAATCCTTTTTGATTTTTTCTGTTTATAATGTTTTATAAGTATGATTTATCTATACTTATTAACCCGGCTCCGACTTTGACTATAAGTCACCAGCAAGGAGAAAACTAATGTCCGGTGTTTATTGATCCGGCCTGGGCCCGTTCATAAACCGGCAAACAGATGATGATTACCAGTATTCAAGTTATGGGTTATCACCCTTATTATACCGACTTGCTAAAACTAGCAGTGTGATAAAATATCACAGGTATGATATATCTTGCATTGTATATGATTATTTTTATACTTAGCCATGGTTATAAACAATGTTGTTGGGCAAGATAACCCGTCTAGCGATACACTACTAGGACGTTCTTTATTTTATTGCAGGAGCAGATTCTATGGTGCTAAAATATCATAACCAGACATAGTATATATTAACATGGCGGATTAACAGTGACATGCAAAGTAAATATGCACGATGGCATAGCAAACCAAGCGTTTAAACTAGCATATTACAAGGCGGTTTGTTGCCCATAAGAACAATTGTTTCAAGCAAATCTTGCAGAGAGAAGAAGCTAAACCGGCTACCGGTTTATGAATCTTGATCGGGCTGGCTTAAAGGTTGTGGGTCATCCTGCGCTGGTTCACCCTCCTCTTCTCTACCCAGTTGCTGGAAGTCATTAGTTGACCAGTCGATCCCAGTTAAGGCTCTAAATACAGCTTCATCGCTTATAAGTGAGGAGGGTTCAACATCAGGAGCATAAGTATGCTTACGGATCGACGGAATAAGATCCGGAGCGTTGTAACTTGGCGGATTAACCTTCTTGTTATTGTCATCATAAATAGCCTGATAATGTGACAGATTAGTTTCTTCAGCCAATTTGCTAGCCAGAGGACGCATCTCCCTTGTCAAAGCTCTGAGGTCATCATTATCAAAATCTGAACCGTCCTCTTTTATGTTGGGATAGCCCTTTCCAAGATCGGCCGGATCAAGATCAGAGATCCAGGCTTTGGTTGCGTCAATGCGGTAAGAGCACCTTCCCTGGCAGCCCATTTCTTCAGCTCCTCAATCCGAGCAGGCATCACAGCTAGCCTTACCAATGTATCCTTGATCAAAGTTGGGGGCGGTTTATGATGAGAAGCTGTGTAGATAACCCGTTGTACGCTGGTATATAGCTGGTCTATAAAGGTATAGGCAGCTTTTAGACTTTGACGCATGTCGGAGCCAAGATGAGCAACACGACTCCCTGCATTGACAAAATTGGTAAATCGGCAGTGTATTTGATAATACATATTTACGGTTTGTGAAAATGGTTACTCACCAAAGACAGCAGTAGACATGGGATCTATCTGCCGCTTTAAGTCAGTTAGTTCCTCCACGACCGGATTAAGGGCCGCTTCAGTGTCCTTAGCCCTTTTCAGCAGAGTGGCTTTCTCTGTATCCCAGCCTGCCCGCTCATTCTTAAAGTTCTCCTTCAGCTTTTCCATAGTTGCTAAAGTGTTGGTCAGCTCTTCTTTGGCCTTGGAAGTCTCGGCTTGTTGAGTTTTGATATTCTCTTGAAGGTCGATGACTTGGGTTTCCTTTTTGCCAAGCTCAGCCTCCAAGAGGTGTGCAATTTGTTAGTTGGTAATATACATTTGAAGTCCCAAGCACATGACAAGTCATACACTTGGCACTTGGGGGCTAATGGCTATTGCTTCTTCTCCAAACTTATTACAAAGTCCCAAGCACATGAAATGTCATATACTTGGCACTTGGGGACTAATGCATATTTTCTCAAATTAAAGACTATGGAGTTTGCTGCCATCAATCAGCTTGGTGGTGCATCGGTTTACACAGATTTGTACATGAATGTTGAGTTTGACAATAAAAAGACTCGGTTCACCTTGAAAAGATAAACCGGTCCTTAGGGGATACACAGGAAAAGTTCAAATATTTTTCTACAAAGTCCCGGTTCATATTAGTACTATAAACCGGCCCTTGGGGACTACTGGAGCTGGTAGCCTAAACTGGTTATAAGAGAAGAGTAACTATGCAGAAATCAGCAATGTTTACCTCGTATCGCTCCTTCATCATGTTCAATAACCCGGCTTCATAATCACGTTTGGTGCATAGCCGGTTTAAAAACCCAGAGTGGATATCTTGGGCACTGAGGTGGGCATAACTCTCCAGATCCACCTTCCACTTGCCCTTATCTATAGCAGAAAATTCTTCCTTGGCACTATGTTTTGACAGAGCAGTGGGGTTGCCTGGGGCCGTATAGCTGACGCCGGTAACTACAACATCATCTATTTTATCATCAGCAGCTTTGGTTGGGGTTGGTGGTTTATCGTCGTGAGTCACCGGATCAATTTCCACTTGCTCAACAAAGGTGTCATGATCTTAAGCTGGCGGATCATCAAGGATAGCGTCAATATTCAGTTCAGACAGTTCTGCAGTTTTTTCCGGGTCAGCTGCCATGTCATCATCAGCCGGTTTATTCAACGTGGCTTTTTTGCTGGGCCTGGCTTTGGCTCTGAAGTGAATGTATATAAAGGTTAGTATATTAAGGAAAGCGCAAGGCATAAAGGGTTAGTTTTGATATGCTCACCCCGGAACAGTTTTAAGGGGTGGAAGCTGTGTCCCTGTTGACTCGCCAGACGATGAATGAGATGTTCCCTGATAGTTTGGGTCAGAAGGATTAAGAGGTTGCCGAAAATAACCTGCCTTGCGATAAGATGGGTCAGGAATAGGTGAAACCTCTGGGCAGCGTTTACGAACCGACATGTTTGGTAAACCGGACGAAGTAACCACCTGGCCACTATACCGGGTTGTGCGGCGAGCTTCATGTTGTTGTTTCTTCAACAGAAAGTTTGGATCCAGATAACCTAGAGGGTGTGAAAAATTTACTTTTTGGTTTGCTTCACGGGTTTTCTGTGTTGGCAAAGGATCTGAACTAGAGGAAAGAATAATTACCTCTACATCATCAGCCCGGCTAGCCTCAGCGTCATCCTGATAATGGTCATTGTCAATGAGGTGTATGAAAAAGCAACCAAGAGAGACAAGTTCTAACTCTGATTCCGGGTTATCAAGATCCTCGTCAATGTTCAGCTTGGCGGACTCCGCGGTTTTCTTCTTGGCAGGCCTTTTGATGACCTTTGTCTTGGGGCGAGGCGCCTTGGCCGGTTTATCCTGAGCTTTCTTCTTCCAGAATGGATCATCACCATGTTAAAAGATTGACAAAGGTTATAAGGAAGGGTTAAGAGTATCAGGGTAGAACAGGGGTTACGCAAATTCTTACGGCTGGCGGTTTATTTGAAACACAGAAGGGACTAAGCCCTGTTTTGCTGCAGACAGCCACTGGTTCATCCAGTATCTTTTTGACATCTTCAGTTAACTGAATGTCAGTGTGCCGTTGAGGGTCTTTCAAATCCCCAGTGTACTCGCACATTAAACGGGGCGACGGCTTAAAGGAAAAATGCCGCAAGATATCCAGCAACGAACAAAGTCAATGCATGTTAACCCATTAGCCACAAAGGCTCTGAGCTTTGCAAGCTGGCATATTTGGCCCATTCTTTTACAGTCAGCCTTTGGGGAAATGGATGTGTATTGGTAAGACGGTGAGCACGATAACATGGCAGAGGATTCTCATCATCTGGAGACGTATCTTTGCAATAGAACCAAGTTCGGATCCAATACTTGGGGTGGCTGTGATGCTTGGCGTGAGGGAAGCTCGCATCTTTTCTTTTCTGAATTGACACTCCGCCCAGTTCAGTATTGGGCCCATCTGTGAATTCAGTACGGAAGTTTAAATAGAAGAAGTCTCTGAACAATTCAACGGTGGGTTCTTGCAGATAAGCCTCGCAAAACACTTAAAAATTACAAATATTGGACACATAATTAGGTCCAATATCTTAAGGGTGGAGTTGGAAGCTAGCAAGCACATCACGGAAATTTTTTGATCCGGGAGGTTTAAAACCGCGGCTCAGATGATCAACAAACACAACTACTTCGCCATCCTTGGGCGTAGGAGGATTTTCTGGACCGGGGGCTCTCCGGTGGATTGCACTCTGTTTGGGTAAAGCGCTAGTTGCAACACATACGTTCAGATCTTCTTCCATAATCCAGGACGGAACCCAGTTGCAAGCATAAAAAGACTTGGCCATTTCTTTGACAACCTCAAGAAGGTTTGTGCCGGTTTAAGATTCATGGTTGACAAGCATAAATTGTTGCAGATTAAGAGATGGAAGGTGTTAAAGCATGCAAAATTATTAAACCGGGTATTGGTGTTGTCAGAAGTACAATGAAAGGCGATTGGCGGTTTAAAGAAGGGACTAATGGTATCTGGCGGGTTATCATTTTCTAATGTTAAACAGCCTATATTGATATTGAAGGTACAGATCTGAAATAGCTAAGTGATGGAAAAACAAGTTTCACAAGTTGGCACTATAATTTTGGATCTACCACGAGTCAGAAAATGAAACTTTATTCAGACCTAAATATGGTTACCGAAGTAGTCGATAAAGGTTCAAATTGGAGTTTCTACTTAAAACGAGATGCATTGATGAAAAAAGAAAGACCATGGCCATCACTATACAGGTTGAATATCGAGGTTTGAATCAAAGAGCCACCGCGCAGTGATGAACGCCGACGAACACCGAGGAACGCTCAAACCCAAAAGGCAGATCTACGATGGAGGAAAGGAAAGTTTACTGGTGCTGAGGGAACAGCGGAGAGGTGCCACGAGTTTCTGGTGCGTTCAGGGTGATGCAGCGGCCAAGGTTGAAGCAGAGGCGAAGTCCGACGGCGGCGGCAGAGTCAGAGCACTGGGGCGACATGAGGAAGACGATGGGACGAAGAGGCATGAGGGGAAAAATGAAAATGACCCCCCGCCCTATTTATAAGGTGAATGGATAAGTGGCAGCCGCAAGAATCGAGGAGGTCGAAAAAACGGATCTGTACATATGCAGACGCCTTGATTTTTGGAGGTTCATTAAAGGAGATACATTAAAATATTTGGGTTATGTGTAAAGTTAATGGCGGATGACGTCACGGTGGATTATCATGGTCTTGAAAGATGACGTCACGGCGGTTTGCAAAGATTTTTTGTGAAGATATTGAAGAAGGAATTTTTCTAAGTGCTGAAGATTGACATGAACAGGTTCAAATCAATCTGGGGCCTAATGTTGGGGATATAACTATTGAGTATAAACCGCCCAGGAGGGGCCGGATTATACTCATAGTGAGTTGTTCCTGTCATAGCCCACGAGGACAAGGAGTACGGCGCTTTACGAAGGAGAGTTAACAAGAGGGCCCAAGGCCCAAAGGCGGATTATGACCCATAGATATAAACCACCATAAGATGCATAACTTGTGTTGTAAGATAAAAAAAGGGTAGAAACCAATCCGGTCACGTTTATGAGTCGGCCGGGACTATGTAAACCGCCGGGCGTCAACTATTGTATATAAAGGGACGACCCGACGACGGTTTAGGGACAGAAAACAAGAGATCGAGAGCCTGGTCAAGCATATTCGCTCCCACTTGATCGAAACTGTAGAAATACCAACTACAAACTGGACTAGGCTTTTACCTTCATCGTAAGGGGCCGAACCAGTATAAACTCCCGTGTCCTTTGCCCTGTTTAACCCCTTTAAGCTAACCTCAACGCGATGGCTCCATGACTAAGTCCTCACACTAGGACATCTGCCGTGACGTTTCCATGACAGTTATGATACGGAAGATTCTAGAACAAAGGAGAAGCACTTGTGTTTTGAGGTTTGTGCATTATGCTTAAGTTCAACCATGGAGTCTGCTAGATTGTACATGTGGCAAAATCTGGTGGGGGGCTAGAAGATGGTGCGAGGGGCCAAGTGGAGGGAGACTATGAAGGAGTGCACAAGCGCGAGATCGATATTTAAAGAGAGGGGGCAAAAACGTGCGCTGTTGTGCGCTGTGGCGGAGCCATGAAAAATAAATGAGCTAGGGGGCCAAGCATTGCTAATCCTTTACGAGGAGGGACAATTCATCTTCTTAAACCATTTTACCAGCAATTGTCTAATGATCACATTCATATTAGCCCCAATATATAGTGATGTTAGGGGGGCAGGGCCGTTGCTGCCCCCTGTCTTCGCCACTGTGCACGCATCTGAGAGATGAAGCGGAAGGAATGGATGATGAGAGGGGGACGTTGGATATATAATTAATGTGGTTGTATTAGCTATGTAATCCTATATAGAGAGGTATAGATTGATCGATGTGGACGTGGGACAGAGGGTAAGACCTCACTAGATATATAGATTAATCGGTTTGTGTGGAAAACTGGGAAAGACCTAGCTAACGTGGATTAAAAACAAGTATGCAGTTCAGACTAGGGAAAATAGAAAATGTGAGAATTTAGGCTTGGATTACAATTGAAGGGGTAATCTGCACTTATTTCCATAATACAAATTTCCGAGAAAGCATATGCGAGGAAATTTTGAAACCATCAGAAGTGTTGTGAACAAAAACTATGGGTGTCAAGCTAGTTAAATGAAAATTGTGGACTAATTGTGAAATACATATTTCTTATGAATGCTTCTCTTTTTCAAACATTTGAAATTTTCAAATCCTTTTATTCTGATGAATTTTCTAACATGTCCCCTAAGTTAAAAAATCACAAAAACTCTACAATTACATATACATGTTCTGTAAGTATTTGCAAAGTCCATTGAATAATACTCCCTCCGTAAAGAAATATACTAGCGTTATGGAGGGAGTACTATTATTTGCAGGCTACACAAAAAAACATAAAAAATAACTGGCCCAAATACAACAAAGGAATAAAACATTTTTATCTATGTATCGTGTTAATGAAAATTTGTACGTGTATACTTCAAATGTTTTCTTACGTGTATACTTTTTTCAGAATTTTTTGATATGTGGAAAAAGTATCTTCGATGAAAAAACAAATGATGGGCTCCCTGGAGCCCGTCCCCCAAATGTACTTTCCAGCCTGGTTCCTAATTCCTACAGCTATGCATGATCTTGTTGCATGCAGCCCTTCACCTTTTGTGTTTTCTTTTAGAAGCTCTGGTGCAAGATCTCAGTCCCACGGCAGGGAGTAGCTAGGGAGACCTCTCCTGAAAAGAGCAACACAAAATTAATGAAAGGCAAACCTATATAGCTTCACCACTTGCATATAAATACACGCTGTAGCTCCTAGCTGCACACAGATTACTAGTAATTGCAACATCGATTGCAAGCAGAGAAATCATGTATCATAGCCATAGGCCTATGGCTACTGGCTACAAGAGAATGCAAAGGCAAAGCAAAGCTAGCTACCGATGACATGCATACATCCTTGTGTACGTGCATACGTACATGTATGTAAAGTGCCACTTAACCATTGCACAGAGACACAATGAATGTATTAATGGATGAAGGGGAGAGGGATGGAGAGAGAAAGAGAGATGGATATGAACAGAAAAGTTTCGAAAGAAAAAAAGAGGAGAGGAACAGGGAGAGACAAGATGTTTATTTCACATGCAGATGGCTTCAATATGCATGCAAATGCACAGCTACTAGCTAGCTGATGCACACACAGGGCCATAAAAGAGTGGCCGGGGAAGAATCTGTTTTGAATTGGAGATGATCAGCAGCTGTGTGGTCAGTGAGTGAATACTACTCCAGCTAGTACTAGTACTGATCGGTGTGTACCGACTGAATTCTTCAAGAAAGAATTGTATATGCTGATGTGCATGCATGACAATCAATCAATGCCTACTTACTAGGACTGCAGGAGCAGTAAGACAGAAGGATACCCTCTTGTGTTTTTGTTTCTGTCAAGTTATTGCACCAGTAAAAAAGTCTAGCAAGGGGTAGTATACATGTTTGTGTAGTTACTGCATGCAGGCCGGCCAGCCACAGTAGCAGCTAGCTAGCCTTTGATCAGATCAGATAAGAGAGTGTGATAGCAAGACATAAAGTTGGGTGCCTTTGCAATTGGTGGTGTACTGTGGTAGTATTAACATTTCAACCTTTTAGATGCGGCAGCAGTACTAGCTGTAGCATGCATGCAGAGTCAGTATCGTCATGTAAATTCACTTCCCTCGGTTAGAGGTTGGAGGCTTGGAGCATGCAAGAGTGGTAACCACCAATGTTCGGAAATAGATGAGTAGGCTAGTCGAAACCATCAAGCTTTGACTAGTAGGGCCAATTTGATTTGCAGGATTGTGAAAACGCAAGAATAGAAAGAAAAAAACATAGGAATAAAGTGTCATGCTCATTCGAATCCTACAGGGTTTCAGTTTGTTTGATTGCATCACAGGAAAAACAAAGGAGTTTTCTTCAATACATACAAATGGATGCTAGATTTTTTATGGTATGTAGTACAAATGGTTCCTTAGATAAAAATTCTATAGGATTCAATCTTATGAATCAAACAACCAATATAGAAAAAATTCTAAGGATACTAATCATCCAAAAAAAACATCATACGCAATTCCTTGGAATCAAAGGAGCCTGTAATTTATTGACACTGTGAGTATAGTGGCAGTAAACTTATCATGGTTTTTTTCCACAATATTATGATGTTTTATTTTTACAAAAACTCTATATTGAATTATGGCCCAAAATTACACGTTGAAGACTATGTAAAAAAGACAGCATGAATACAGCAATGTATTTTTATATTTTCATCAAAATAGTCATATTGATAAAATGCTTAAAGTTATGAGTTAAAATGGTACTGTTTTTTATATAGGAGACTCTGACTAAAATGTAGATGTAAGGAATGTATAGCCAGAGGATTCTTTGGACCCGAGACCACTTCAAATGTATTTCTATCCATTAGTACAAATCCAATTGTCCAGCATGCATCCTAACGTGTTACCCTTAGAGCGTCCAACACTATTTGTCCATAGAATGGACTGAACTCGTCCACGAACACGGATACAGGAGCCGGACATTCAATCATGTCCCCTAAACGCCCGTCTTTTTTTTCTTAAGTTCACAACACTCAAAGTAATTGTAGAAAGTAGCACAATTCGTCTATAAATAACATGCAAATTTCCCAAGTACAACAATAGTTCAAATGTAAATATTACATCCGAGATAATGAGATGTTCAACAAATTTTTGAATTCATCAATTCCAAATTCGACGATACTCAGGTCAGAATCCCGCACATGTCATCCCATGCACTATGCTCTTGAGCTTCATCCCACAATGTATGAACGTAAATGACAAGCCGTCGGTCCTGTGGTACGACACGACAGCGTGTCCGGGCTATACAACGTGATGATTATCAAGTTGCAACGTTGAGTGAATCAATAAATTGACCCACATGTGGAGCAACAAGAAGCAAAACTTACGATCTCAATGGTTTGTGAGCCCAATGGCCACCTTCTCTCCACTCGTGCAACCGTGCCACAAAACTTCATGACGGGTTGGAGATGGTCTATCACCGATGGGCTAGTGACTTCACATTCTATTCACGGATCACGTGCAAGTCATAGGGCGTGAAATGGTTTTGCTCATTAAACAAATAATGCACATTTTGCCAAAAGGTCAATCACTCTTGCCTCATGCCTACAAAGTCCGCATATATGACCTTCCACGCATCACACAACAACTGATCATCCTCCATCACCGAGTACCCTGCCATCGTCCTTACTCTAGAAAAAAAATAAGGTTAATCAAAAAGCTTAATGTTATTTGATCGAACACCTGCAGGTCGTGATGTCCGCCATGGACGGCATCGGCATGGACAGAGGGTACCTGGCTGCGGACGGATCCTTGGTGGACGACAGTGTAGTCCAAGGCGGGCAGGCGCGTGGGTGGAGGTTGTGTATGTCCGGCAATGCCTGGGCGGCGGTCGAAAAGGTGCAGCGGCGGCGGATGAGAAGTGTGTAGATACAGAGCAAAGGAGGAGCAGGTGCGGAGTGAAAGAAAAGTGACCCGGGAGAGGGAATTGAGTGGGTTAGAGGTGGCGAAGTCCTACATATCGGAGGTCCAAACACCCGCAAACCTCCTCAATTGAGTAAGATTTGCAGGAATTCGGACAAGTTAGGCATCAGTGGACAAATACGGTCATGTTGGATGATAAACTATGTCCAGACAACTCATTCCGAATGTATGCGGGCCTTTCGAGTGCAGGTGTTGAAGATGCCCTTAGTATTAAAAAATACATGTAAATCATAGATTGTTAGTACCATTAGTACAAAAATGAAACATAAATAATGGCATCACGTGAGGCCCTGCATGGTTCTTCACTCCCCCCACACACGCAGTACCGCACGCAGAGTACTTTAATTACTTCTGAAATCTTCCGGCTGCAAGTACCCTCTGAAAGCTGTTATGGTCCTGTCTCTGTTCACCCTTAATTGCGCCCTCTCTCTCTCTCTCTCTCCTCTCTCTCTCTCGCCAATTAACTGAAAACCCCAAAGCCTATAGCTAGCTAGCAGCTGTACATATTCAACAGTACACCACTGAGGAGACGGGACAACACGACGGCCGGCCGGCCGGCCGGCGGGCCGGAGCTGAGGTCGTCTTTCATGGTGAAACAACCGGCTAGCGCCTAGCGAGGAAGAAGCTAGCCAGCTACTAGAGTTCTAGAGAGAGAAAGAGAGTGTGAGCAAGAGACTACGATAGCCTTTTCTTCGTTTCTGACAGGAGTGAACACTTTCTGACAAGCAATAAGTTTGTCAACTTTGTCGAGCCATGGAAGGAAGCCAGAGAAGAAGAATGAATAATACGACTAGAAAATACTACTGTGCCGCTGGCACCGCCGATCCGCGGAAGAGAGGAGATCTCGCGTGACGTTGCATGCATGTAGGCCGGTGCGTGCATGCTGCCGCTACGTACTGTACATGGATCGTATTCCCGAGAGCCAGAGACACGCAGAACACCACAGGGATCAACGCAGACACACAGCAGCTACCAGCCGCATGCATCCATCCTACTACTACGTCCTGCATGGAGTAGTCTGTGATAAGATGATACTGCCGCTGCAGACAGTAGCCCTAACAATAAATACTTTTGGAGGTAGTAGTAATATGAGCATGGCATCTCGGTCAACTCCTCGACCGATCTATCAAATCGATCAGACGCACATACACACACGCAGCCACAGGCACGCTGGAGCAAATATTTTTTGTTTAATTACATGTACGGTTGGAGTAACTAGGCTAGCTAGGTACACACGGCTGGGCACGTACGTGTAGCTGGACTGACACAAGGGGAGAAAAACGGGCCAGGAAATTAAGTGTACGTAGAGGATACCATTCGCGCGTATCTTGGATATATATTTGGGACCAAGTACGTACCAGAATTAGCAATAACTTTCTGTTACTACGGCTATGCACTACGCCTTTGAGTTTACTGTGTCTTGGGTACATTACATACCTTTTACATATACACACACATCGTATTTGCACGCACGGACATGCGTGAATGCAGAAACATGACATTTCGGTTATCATTGTACCGTTGTATATATGTACGTGGGTGCAACTAATATGCATGCATGTGATGTGTGTCTGATACTTGGAATCCATGCAAATATATGCGCGGAATATGTTACACACAGCAGAGCAGGTACATGCAAGCATGCATGTGTACACGAAACGAGCAATGACCATGTCACCGTCTGAATGTTCTGGATTAATTTCTTATATACGGGTGCAATATACAATGCTGGCGCCTGGCAGCCTGGCACGTATGTACGTGCCATGTTTTGAGCGTACATGGATTGCACAGATTGATATACGTGATATTTGTTTTTTCACAAATGGAAACCCTAGTTTTATGTCATTCTCTTTTCTCTCCACGAACAAAAGGCCGAGCACGCAGAGCATGCATGTCGGATCAACGACACAATGATGCACCAATGAGTTGGCGGCAAAAGGATCTAGCTCCTCCTGCGGCTGCTCGTAGGCGAACAACTCAACACGAAATCGAAGAAGGAAACAAAGACAAATACGTGCATGATGTGTGTGTCTCTTGCACCGATCCAACTCAAGAGATAGAGATTGGAGACGGATGGATGGACGGACGGACGGACGGAGAGGACAAGGCATTCAGCTGCTGCGTGCTAGGCGCTGCACGCAGCTGTTTCTCACCCGCAGCTCCAGCCAGTTTGTGAGGCCCTGGCCACTGACTTTTACAAGACTAGACGCCTCCTGCCCAGCACCAGCACCAGCATGCTTCTGATCCGGTTCTTCCATTCAATTCCTTCAGACAACACGTCACATTTCCACCATCCACCGTTGCGTTGCATGCAGGCGCGGTACTGTGCGTGCATATGCATGCATATACTACTACACGCTGGTACTACCGTGGCGTACCAGCGGTGGTACTAGTATATGCATTTTGATCGGTTTCCGTGTGGCTGGGCCGGACGGCTGGCCGGCCGGCGCGTCGATTCCATATTAATCCCTCTGCGTCGCTACCACCTATAGCTATGCCGCCTGGGTCTATATAGCTACTCCTACCTACGTGGGTTTCCTGCTCGCCCTGTCAAAAGGTTAGCGTTTAACTCAGCTGGATCTGATTCGCGTTTGAAATGGCCTTTGGCTTCAGCTAAAAGTTGCCAAAAATGAACGGCAGGTTTTGGCTGCAAAACTTTTTGTTTCTGAAACAAGGCAAAAGACTTGTTATTTTTTATTGATTAAGAAAGATTGAGAATTGACTGGTTAACTGGCGGAAACCGTGCTAAAATCTATACAATTCAACCCACCTAACACACCGGCCAATCTGACTACGGACATGGAACACAAATTTACAAAGAAGAAAAGATATTCGCCGAGGAGTTGCAAGTGTCATCGTCATCATTGGCTACCTCCGAACGAGTGACACCGACTACACCATAAAGCTCCATCATCGAAACCAACCCGCAAGTAGCTGCATAGAAACCACGACGGTACATGCAAACAAAAGGCCCATCAGTTCGTCGCATACTTTCTCCGTTCGGGTTTATAAGGTCCAATCATTTAAAAAAAACTTTGACCACTATATTGATCAACATATTATTTAGAGCGCGTTCGGATGCTCTCGGCTCCTCAGCTCCGCTCCCGAAGTTGGTGGAGCGATGCCGAACGGGCAAACTCCTTGGAGCAGAAAACGCGGAGTGAAGCCGGTTGCAGTGCCATTACGCAGAACTGCAATTTCTGAGATCTCAGATCCTTAAATCATGGAGTTGATAAGATTTACAGAAAAACTACCATCGCCAAGTGAAAAATGGTTCGCCTGGCCACACCCAACTTGCTCGTTCCTGTTTTCCCGCCTAGCACCACATGAATCGGGAGCAGAGCTACCTGTCGAACATCATTCACCGGCGTTATTTTCTACAAGGAGCAGCATTTCTGGTTGAGGAGCAGGAGTCGAGGATTTGGAGGAGCTGGAGCATTTCCGAACACGCCCTCAATTTCATGCCACAAAGAGTGTTGTATAATTACTAAAAAAAGTTTTTGCCCACTTTATATATAAAGTAACACGGCCGAACCGGTACAAAGTGATGAGTAAAACCTCTACAAAGTAGATCAAAGATAAAACAAAAATACAAGAGCACCCACACCCCAACAAGAAGCACCGAGGTTACTAACTAGAAGAGACACCGCGGCTCCAGGAGAAATCATCGGACATCGATGCAACCCACCCACCAAGAAGTCGCCGGAGATGGCCCCCTGCCCTCTCGCTCCGGTCCGTGGAGTGCTATATAATTTGATTAGCATTTGAAAGAAGTATCCAGCTGTACATAATTTCATAGTATATTAACGATTAATGTTTTCCCTGAAATATGTTTGAGTGTCATAAACTGAACCTGAATGGACGGAATAACCCTCAGGTGTAGACACAAGGATAAATAAAGACTAGCAAGTGTCACTAATTAGTGTAATCCTTTGTAGGGAACAATTAGCTAACTAGCTGGAGGCTAGATAGTGCCATACAAATATTGTGATGTATACTGACAAATACTGTCATGTTTGAATCAGTTGCAGTTATTAGTGCTGCTACGTGTTCCTAGGCACCAGTCAGGTTAATTACAGCAATTATGAATATGCTTCGCCTCGACCTGACGGTCCGTACGCCGTTTGTTAAGAAGCTGTCGTGGTGGTCCATTACCTAAAAGCACCGTATAACTGCCCACTTATGGTGTATGCTGCCCCGTCTCTGAGTGTGCCTAATCTGTCAGTCTGCCTAGCTCGTTACTCCGGCTAAACATCCGGCCCAACTGTTGGATCAAGGCCGCTCCCTTAATTCGGATTGAATACGTGGGGAAACACAACATGCTTTGCATGGCAGAGGTGGCCGACAAACGAGCGGACGGTGTGCATGCATGATTAAACTGCAGGGATTCAGTCATGATCAAAATGTTTGGGAGGGTGATAATCAGCATGGATTTCTTTGCGAATTCACTCACAATCCCAGAGCTGAACCGGAGCTAGCTATAGCTAGGGTTCCTACGTGCGGTATCTCGGCAGCCATGGAGGCAAGCAGCACAGCGTACTAGTAGTACAAAGCCTAGGGTTTAGGGTAGCAAGGCAGAAGTAAAAGCACCATTTAGTCAGCCCTTGCAAGGACGACACGCTCGCTACAGCAACTCCGATGTGTGTGTGTGTGTGTGTGTGTGTGTGTGTGTGTGTGTGTGTGTGTGAGAGAGAGAGAGAGAGAGAGAGAGATGAGACGGGATGGTTGTGCCGGTGCCGCGTTTAGTGCCGGTGCAGAGGCCATCATCGCCTCATAATTTCCGAGCTAGTCCTTTTTCTTCCACTCGCCCGCTATCCGAGACAGATCTCCAGAATCCTACGTGTAATTCCACCCTTGAATGCGATTGAAACTCTCTCTCTCTTCCTCTCATTCCTCTCTCCTCTAGCTGGGTCTGTCTGATGCAATGGCAGAGAGAAAGAAGAAGGCGTCACATACGTGTTAATAGAACCGTATTAGATACGGATCAAACATTGAAGGCGCTTGCAGCAGAGAAGCCAGGACGCATTTTCTATAGATTAACGTACTTACAGTACCGCTCTCTCTACAGTAACCAAAAAGTTGTTTCAGCGGATCTTGTTACGTGTGTAATCATGTGAAATAAGACGAGCCAACTTTTCGCTTCTATTTCCGAATCTCTGCTAGAAACTTCTAGGCACGATTCTCTTCTTTGATAATCTACACGGGTAAAGTGATCCAACATATGATAGCCAAGTTTACTGAGTTCGAAATGATTTAGGGAATATTGTGCATTTTTACGAACTATACAGATGAAATAAGAGTCCAAAAATGGTGGCATCTGCATTATTTGTCCTAGCAAGTTTAGGGTTTGGCACAGACATGCCTTTTTCCTCGACCTCGTCCACGAGCAACTCCCTCTAGAGTTTCCTTGTCTTCTGCGGCCGATCTGTCTCGTTTTCTCTGGTCTTAGCGCTATGGAGACGCGGTGGATCCCACCTTTTGTCTGGTTGGAGGGTTTCTACTTCGTTCTTTAAATTTTGTTTATGGTTTGTATCCTGCTCAGGGAGTAAGGGGAGGCGTCGGCGGCTCCCTAAGATGGAATAAGGGTCTTCCCTCCTAGCCCCCAATCCCGGCAGGACTTCTAGCATCATCGGATAGCGTGTGGAGGTGTGTCTTCGAAGGATCTTGCAAGATTCGGTCGGTGTTTATTTCCAGTGTATTTGCCGGGATCCAGCCTTCATTTGTCTACTGGGAGCCTTCCGATTTACGCTTCTCTTCATCAGCGGCGGTTGCTGTTCTAATGCACTGGTTTTTTGGGCCATTAGCATAAATGTTTTCTTAACTGTCTATTATAAAAAGTTTTGCTCGGCTCCTGTAAGAAAGGGACAATGACGGTGGCATGCATTCGTCGTCTCGGTCCAGTGCTTGTTATCTTCACTAGGTGATCTATGAATATGGACGTATTTTTTATTCTTTTTGTCTTCTTTGTACTGACATGATGTTCATCGATAGATCAGAGTTCCCCTCCGGATTTGTTTCTTTGCCCATAGTATCTCTGATAAAAGAAATTGTACAGTCAGCCCCTCGCTCTACTCTCAGTTCCTTCTCTTCAACATGCAAAAAAAAGCGTGGTGGTCACAAGCTCCTCACATTCTGCAGCGAAAAGCCACGATTTCACTCACTGAGCCAACTTCCCAAGCCGAATTCCGTGCCCGTGCATGCCTCCCCAATTTTGCAACTTCCACACACAGCATATACGGACACGTATACGACATATCATTAACTGAACCTCACATGCATGCATTGCTCCCCTCTCTGCGCCCCTGTCCGTGCATGGCAGGAAACACGTAGTAGTAGCGTATGTACGTACCCACTGACATGTATATTCCGCTTCAGCGCGCGACACTACGCGCGTAGTGTTATAGAGCACATGCGAGTACCACGAGCGGCAAATAACTCTGCGTATATCCGTCACCACGTATACATCCATCGTACGTACCACGCCAGTACGTACGTGTGTCCAGGAGGAGACAGAACCAAAATGTCTCGGAGACAAATGTATCCAATCGGAGCACCATGCAACGGGCCGGCCACCACCATCATGGTGCAATCGATTATACAATCACGAAATCCACCCTACAACGGTACACACCACACACACACACACACACACACACACACACACACACACACACACACACACATTAATTCTTGCATGCATGCATGCGCCCTTGGCCACTCTCCATTCCTCCTTGTGTCACTCTACACACCCATGCTCTCTCTCTCTCTCTAGACCCTTCCCTCTCTAACACTACACATACACACACTCTCTCTCTAGAGCTAGATTCTTTCTATCTCTGCTCTAGAGAGTGTCGCCGCGCGCACGCGGCTGCCTATAATAACCCCTGCCCGGCCATCCTTGGCTTGCCACACAGGGAGCAACCAAACCAAACGAACCCAACCAACCAGCAAACTCCCCTTCTCTTCTCTTCTTCTTCCTCCTAGTACACCTTTTGTCTCTCCGTCCAAAGTCCACACACAGCACTCTCCACCAAAAGATCGAGCAAGAGCCAAGAGCACGTGCGATGGCGGCGACGGCGACTGCGACGGCGGCGGCGACGAGCGTGGTGACGGGGACGACGCGGTGGTGCCCGACGCCGGAGCAGCTGATGATCCTGGAGGAGATGTACCGCGGCGGGCTGCGCACCCCTAACGCGTCGCAGATCCAGCAGATCACGGCGCACCTGGCCCACTACGGCCGCATCGAGGGCAAGAACGTCTTCTACTGGTTCCAGAACCACAAGGCCCGGGACCGCCAGAAGCTCCGCCGCAGGCTCTGCATGAGCCACCACCTCCTCTCCTGCGCGCACTACTACGCCGCCGCCAACGCCGGCCAGTACCACCACCAGCAGCAGCTCCTCGGCGCCGGCGCGGTGCCCCCTCCGCTGCTGCAGCACCCGCAGCAGCAGCAGTACTACTCCGCCTCCTGCGCCGGTGGCGGCTACGACCAGCACCTGCTCCCGACGACCGTCCCAGCTTCCGCTTACGCTGCTGCTGCTGGGTACGCCTACCCCTTCGCCGGCGTGCCGGCAAGCCGGTGCGCCGACCCCTCGCCGCCCAACACCCCGCTCTCCTTCCAACATCAGGTACGAAACCTAAGCTGCCATGTCGTTGTCACCTCCTCCATCGATTTGTTACTTACATGCTGCGTCTGCGTTTATCTTGAGCTGATCATGAGTTCATGGCTTGACTTCGGTTCATACTATTGTGACTTCAGGGTGGAGGCGTCGTAGGATCGCCGGAGTACTCGCTGGGGAGGCTGGGCAACTTCGGGGTGGTGGAGGACACGTGCCGGCCGTCGCGGTACGAGCAGCAGCCGCAGCAGCTGGCCGCGGCGACGGAAGATCAGGCGGCGCCGGTGACGGCCACGGGGCTGTTCTGCCGGCCGCTGAAGACGCTGGACCTCTTCCCCGGCGCGATCAAGGAGGAGCAGCGCGACGTCGCCTAGCTATATACTACCTCCAACCTATAGCTAGCCACCAGTAGCAGCAGCAGCAGCAGTGGTCGTCGTAGTACGTAGAGCAGTCCGTACGTTGCGCGCGTTGTACGTACGCAGGTAGAGCAGTACGTAGGAGTACGTATCTTTGTAATTCCCATCGATTTTTCGTTGATTATTAATCCGCTTTAGTAGTACCCGATGATCTTCAGCTTGATGCGGAGTGTAGGTAGGTTGACGGCAGGAAGAGAAGCGAATGCATGCATGGGTGCATTGATTGGTCAGTGTAGTGACATATTATGGAATGAGAAGGTGGCAAGTGCATGCTGCCCCAGCTAGCCAGGACTAGCTAGGTAGCTAGTAGCGAGGTCGTACTTACGCATGAAACGTTTTACCGCATGCAAATAGGTAAGCTTTTGCTCCATCGACATGCATCTTAGCTTCAAAGTGTGTGTGCATGGATGAAATGTTCCTTGTTGCACCAGCTAGTGCATGGGTCTCCCAACTCCACCTCCACCGGGTTTCTATCCTATACAAACTAGTCAATGTGTACATGCAATGCACGTTAATTTGGAAGTATATTAAGTGCATGCGGATATTAAGTAGGATATTATTTGCACGTTATTATATGATTATCACTATATTTGGCATGAAATTAATTGCACGCTAACGTGTTAAGCGCTCGACATTGAAGTAGTCTAGATCGTTGGATTGTCATGATTTAATGGCCGCGATTAATTTGATCTGCCCCTTTGAGTCTTTTTATACTGGTATAGATATAGATGCTACCGCAAAAAGGAAGAAAAAACAAAAAAAAACTGGGGACTAGAGTTGTATTCATGTTTGGCGGATTCACCAAGGTACTAAAAATGAGATTTGTTCGAGAAAATTCAGAGCAATTTTGAGATTTTTTCTGCCTCTGTGTGTAATTTAAATAAATGCCCCTTTTAAGCACCGCCTTGATTATTGATGGATTCGTAGGTACTGGTGGCGCGCCACGAGCATGGAGTACTCCATATGCGCTCGTTAATTAAATAATTAACTTTTTTGAGGGGTAATTAATAATTAACTTTTTTTAGACAAAATTAATAATTAACTGACATGGCATGGGACCAACATCCAACTAACTTCAAGTTCAAACTGTGTGTGCAAGGTGGAGAATGTTCTTCCCTGTCACCGGCCCATCTGGTCCCCAGGCCAACAAATATCGAATTGACAGCCACCACTATGCAGCCGCAGATGAATTTAGAGAGTGTTTGTTTCCAGAGATTTATTGGTTTAGGGACTTAAATAAGTTTCTATAAGTCACATCTAAACCAAACATGAGGGATTTATAGGGACTTAAAGTGGGCATTTGGGACTTATGAAATAAGACTCTCAAGGAGGGATTTATAGGGACTTAGGCCCTGTTTGATTCATAAGTCCTAGGACTTTTTTTAGTCCCAACTTATAAGTCTCAAGTCCCTAAAAAGTCCCTACCTGTTTGGTTCATGAGACTTATAAGTTTCTATAAGACCATATTACAACTATAAGTCCCTATAAGTCCCTCCTTTAGAGTCTTATTTCATAAGTCCCAAATGCCCACTTTAAGTCCCTATAAGTCCCTCCTGTTTGGTTTAGATGGGACTTATAGGGACTTATTTAAGTCCCTAAACCAATAAGTCCCTGGAAACAAACACACTCTTATAGTTGTAATATGGTCTTATAAAGACTTATAAGTCCTAGGAACCAAACAGGTAGGGACTTTTTAGGGACTTGGACTTATAAGTTGGGACTAAAAAAAGTCCTAGGACTTATGAACCAAACAGGGTCTTACTCATGTAATTAACCAACGGCACTGGTCCAATGACGAGTGCGGTCCAATTTCAAATGGACCCACATCTACATTTTTTCCCTTCTTGAGAAAAAAAATAATCTAAATACTATGAGAAGAACGTACCCTCCATGTTTCTTTTTAACTTTGAATATCACATCTTAAATCAAGCTTTTGTAAAGTTTATAATCCGCAACATGTCGGTCAACCCCACCGGCGTTTGCTACAAGTCCCCTTCCCAGTCCCACTAGTCCGTCACTCCGCCATGCCGATCATCTCGCTCTCAATCTTCACTCATGAGTTGCTCCAGCCATCGCAACCACTGCAAATACAAGTTGTCCTTCTTGTCGATTGGCAGTGTCGGTGGTGGACCAAGACAGCCGCATGCTCGCCTTCAACGACAGCTTCAACTCTCTACTCATACCGCCTGCCCCCAATGCTCTCCAACATCGCCCACTTCACCACCAGATTTCTGTCTCGTGGTGCCGGGTTACGAACAACCCATGCTTAGGTTCATGCTATGCCACAACCAACACCAGTGGATGGCCAAGCCTGTCAATCAAAGACTGGTAGAACTCCCCACTCACGAGAGTTGTATGTCGCCCGTACCAATTCCTAATATGAATCACCTAAGGGCAACATGTAGTGGGCTTGCCCAGTAGCATCGTTTGTTTGCTACGTGTTGTACGTTCGTTCAGGTCTGGTTATTTATGGGTTTTTATATTTGGTTTTATTCGTTATTTCACCGGTTTCCTTTGTTTTTTGATTTTTTACTCCTTTTGCCTTGGTTTTCTTTGTCAGTTTTTCAGTTTTCTTCCTTTAAACACATGTCTACTTTTTCTCAGTACACAATGTCCATTTCTTAAGCACATGTGAAACATTTTTATGATACCAGATTGACATTTTTCAAATACATGTTCTGAATACCTTTTGAATACATGATAACAATTTTACAAATACACGTTGTACATTTTTAATGGCATTAAACATTTTTCTAAACTACGCAAACATTTTTTTTGCATTGTATAAACATTTCCGAAAGATTTCACGGGCATTTTTTTGGAAACACGTGATTATTTAATCAAAATGTCATATACATGTTTAAATGCAATAAACATTTCTGACCGATGTGAACATTTTTTTACATTCTATATAACATATTTAAAAATGTCACAACATTTTTTAATGTGGGACAATTTCCATAAAATGTCACGTGCATTTTTTTAGCGGTACAAAACATTTTTTACATTAAAAAATACTTTATTACATTGTATGCAAATTTTGTAAAAAAAGCACATGTATATTTTTGAAACATAGAAAGGAATTGCCACAATTTTTTTTAAAGTTATCACTGTTTTATTATAACTGCGCTAACAATTTGTTTATACTAGGTTACCATTTCCCCAAATTCCTGGTTTTGAATTTACGTAGGTAATTTTTAGTTTTTGACTATTTTCATTTAAAATGTAAATAAAACAAAAAGAAATTCTAGTGATGTGAGCATGACGACAGCTCAACGTACTTTGTCCTACCACCAAGCCCTGTAGGCGAGGAGCGTGTGGATTGCAGTAGGCGACACATAGCCGTATTCCTCCCTAATCTCGCGAATCGCCAAGATAACAGATGAATAGGGCCGGCCTAGGGGCCATCCTAACTAAGGACCCAATACATCTTTAAACATAAATATACCATCAAAATAAGTTGTCACGATATAACACCAACACTAATTAAAACCAGATGATACCCCGCACATTGCACCAGGAATTGGTTGCATTATACTTCGTATTAGATTATTTGAAACATGCATATTTGGATGAATAACATGAAAAATAAAACTACAAATATTTATTGTAAATAATCATTTAGGTGTGTCGTTTGTGATGCTTGTTTGCATGTTGAGGTGATGCCTCGTCCTTCCCACCTCATGGAAGCACACCAAAAAAATATGCCTTGGAGGTAATAATAAATCTCATTATTTATTTCCATGTTGGTAATTAATATTCATTTTCTGCTTTATACTTGCAATGGTTCTCAAATCTACAATAACAATGAAATTCGGAAGAAAACTAAGTTGCTTGTGTGTAATAATAAACAAAAAATAGATATCTAGTCTCATATCTAAAACTAGCTCATGTGTTGCATGATGATCATATTTTCCTAGTCATGGGCATAGTTAAAGTAGAAAGGATGCCGATAACAATGGGAGCACATTGTTGGAATAATAATTGTGTGAAGAGACCCAATCGGTTGATATACTACAAGATTACATCATCATTTACTTACAAGTATAATCATGCAATACTTAACGTATGCCTAATTTCTTAGACCATGCGAGTATTGAGTTCCTTCATGCATGCCGGACGGTGTACTTCGTTTTTTGTCAAACACGTGTAACCAGTTGATTATAACAACAACTTTCAGGTGCATTACGCGTAATAGGTAGATTATAATGACAACTTTCACTTTTACGTGGTTTTTACTTGGTTTTGTCTTTTTTTCTTACATTTTCATTTTTTTAAAAATATGAACATCTGCAAGTTGTGATGTTTTTATAATTTATGAAAAAGTTAAACCATAATATATTTTCAGACTTGAACATTTTCTACATGTCTGTGTTTTTTCAAAATATGTGAACATATTTTAAATCTCTTGAAAAAAATAACCCATGAGCTTTTTTCAAAGTTGTGAACCCTTTTAGAATATACACTTTTTTCTCCATATTTTTTTCTTAGAAAAGCCTATTTTCTCCATCAATACCTTTTTAAGGAGTTCTCCATCTATTCCCTACTAACGAATGAATTAGTACTTTTGTCCGTACGTCATGAAATTGCCCCGAAAGTGGTAAAACATTACCCACCAATGCCATCTATAATTTTTTTTAGTGGAATGACACAAAAAAACCTTTCGCACAGAGGAAACCCCCCGCCTGCACCGGCCCAATGCAGACGGGACCTCCTATACGGTGCTCTGCGCGTTGGGAAAAGATGCAGCGCGCCTGTTTGAGCCGGCCCATGTGCAGCGCGGCCTGTTATTTTCTTTTAGCTCTTCATTTTTTGCTACTTTAAATATATTAGGACCTCAAAAATTCCCAAAATAAAAAATACTTAAGAATCTAAATAAAATGTGCTATAAATTATATTTTTTTGAGGGATACAAAAAAGTTTGTGATTTTTTCAAAAAAATGTTCACGCTTTGGAAAATAAATGTTCGGCAAAAAACAAGATTTGAAAAAGGGTTCATGTAGTAACAAAATGGTAATGAAATTGAAAAAACTTCTGCCATTTCAAAGAAAAATTCGTGAATTTCGAAAAATGTCCTAAAAGTTCGAAAACTGTTTATGACTTACAAAATAGATTATTGGTTCACAAAATATCCGCTGTTTCAAAAAATAATTACGTATTTCAGAAAATGTTGTTAAATAAAAAAATATGCCTGAAATTCAAAAAATGTCTCACCAATACCGAAAAAATGTTCGTTGATTCAAAAAATATTCACCGATTCAGAAAATGTTTAAAAATGTTCACACTTTGGTTAATATATTTGCAAATAGTATATTCATGAAACCAAAATAAAATCATGACTTTTAAAAAAGTTGACGAATTTCTGCAAATGTTCCCTAATTTAATACTGTTTCATTATTCTGAGTATGTTCTTGAGTTTGGGAAAATGTTCATGATTTTCAAATATTGTTAACAATTTCACGACATATTTGTAAATTTGAAGAGATTTTCACAAAAAGGAAAAAAGGAAGATAGAAAAAACAGAAAAGAAAGACGAAAAAGAAAAGAAGAAAGAAAAAAAGAAAGAAAAAAAGAAGGAAAAAGAAAAAAAAACGGTGAGGAAGGAATCCGAAAATGAGCCAACCCAAAACGGGATCGAAGGCACGGGGGGGTACACGTTAGGTCGTTACGCCCCCAAATGGAAAAACCCCACGCAGTGGCTGCTGGAAAAATACATTTTAGATAGGAAAATCCCGCCGACCTGGGCCATCCCACACGATAGCAACTGCAAAAATACGTTTGGGAATCCTCCCACCTGGGCCGACACACACAATGGGAAAGAGAGTGATAGTGTATCTCGGTGATGCAACAAAATATGGTCAGATCCATTAAATATTATGACATTTTGTTCTCGTTGCAACGCACGGGCCCTTTGCTAGTCTATAAAAACAAAAGTCAGATTTTTTTTTTTGGAGGGGGGGGGGGGGAATGTTGGGAAGGTATGAGGCGCCCCATCTTGAGTGTGGCCCACAAACCTTTTCTTTTATACTACTTCGAACCCGTTCGCAATCCACCACCTTTTAGAATCTGCGAAGTGTCTGTTTGCTCGCTCCAAGATCCGTCCGTTCTCGGAGCGGAGCGACACTGAACGGGCCCTTCAGCGAACCCATGAACCATATTGACAGGCTAAAAAACCATATCGACACGGATGCTCTCACTTGTACTCCCTTCGTCCGGAAATACTTGTCATAAAAATGGATACATCTTTTAGTTCTAGATACATCTTTTTTATTTATTTTAATGATAAGTATTTTCGGACGAAGGAAGTAGTATGCACAAAAACAATAAAAACACATGAAAAGGTGCGTACGCACACTGGAATATTTGGAGGATACGTGCGTGCGTGCGTGCGTACGGGTGGATGTTTACTGGCGCAGTGGTGGACGCACGCACGCACGGCGCGGACGGATGGTCCATTGCACCTAGGACGCACACGCACGCGTTAACTTCTGCGTGCAGGCCGCCATACGTACCGGATCATGTCGTGTTCCTGCAAGCAGACATGTATAAATGTACGTAGAAAAACAGAAGGAAAAAAAATACGGGCGAAATCATTTCCGACGCTCTAATTAAGCACCCCGCGCGTACGCATTGCACAATTGCAGGAGATGCACGGCACGCGATGTGCTTGTACCGCCGCGTCGCATGCATGCCATCCACAGCTGATCCGAATGCTTCGGTACGCGAGTCCGTACCTGACAAGGTGGGTCACAACTTTTTTTTTTGCTTGTTATAAAATACTTTTATTATAGTGAGGCCCGAACTTTTGTAATCGGGCCAGGGTGACGCGGCCCAGTCCAGGAGACTGTTCTGAGGAGGAAATCCATCCGGTCCCGGCACGTACCGGCCCAAACGGGAACGAGTTCTTCTTGGACAGCAAGTCCGGCAACCCCCTCCGGTGGGGGCCATAATAAGAGCGAACGCAAGCCGAAGGCAACCAAACCCAAACCACAATCCTTCCGATCCCCAACCTTCCTCGGCGATCGCCTCCGTCGCTTCCGACCTCCGGTGCCTCCCGCCGCTTCCGCCGAGCTCGATTCCTTCCCCTCCTCCGCGCGTCCTAGGTAAATATCCGGATCCTCCCTCCCCAGCCTCCTCCTCCTCCCCTCGCCGGCGTGATGCTGAATCTGGCTTGGTGTCGCTCCGCGATTGGTTCGCCGACCGCCGGTCGGCGCTCGCGATCTCTAGTTGTAGTTGCTAGTCGTGGTCGATTTCGAGCTCTTTGGAGGTACCGGGGGCTTGGGGGTCCAAACAATCGACGACCTGGCTAATCTGCCTGCTTTTTTTTAAGCTTAAATCGGTGTAGGGTTGGTCCTACTCTTGAATCTAGTTCGTCAGCTGTGCGATATTGGAATTAGTGCGAGGATTGGCTTGTTTACATTGCCACGATTGTGGATTTGTTGCTTTGCCTGTTTTCAAGGTTCGTTAATGTTTGTGTAACTGAGCTTGGTTCGTTAATGCTGCTGCGGTCGTGGCCTGAGGGTGCCAGAAGAAAGCTTGCCCTGCCAATTGATGTTGTTTGTTCTAGTAGTTTTGTTGATTTTGCCGTTTAGGGCTACAAGTGCAGATTGATATTTCAATTGCAGATTACCTTTATAGGTTGGAGCTGCTTGATTGTTTGGTTGGTTTACTAGTTATATATCTCGTTAGAATTAGTTTCAGATTGATCTGTATGTATCAACACAGTATGTTTTCCTGTTATCCAGTTTAGTTAATGTTTGATTAATCTGATTTGATCATCATCTGTACAAAAATCTAAAAAATAATACTAAAGCCGCGTCAATTAACATGGATCGAGGGAGTACTATAATCAATCCCTGACATTTGTTGTTAGTATTTCTGTGGATTGTGCTATTTTTCAGTGCGGATTAACTTTGTAGGTTGGAGTTTGATTAGCCATTGTTCAACCAACTATTCTAGCTTGGATGCTTGGCTGGTATGGTAGGCGCTGTAATCTAGCGCTGTGCTGATGTTGCAACTGGTGTCCATGAGTATTTAGTATTTACCTATCTGGTTATATTTAGTTTTAAGGATTGATCTTTATGCATCTGTGTGATTGTAGTTTTCTTGTTATGAAGTAAAATGATGTTTATTTAGTACATAAATGATTTGATCAGCCGATGTACATATATAGTAGATAACTACTTTTATTGTGGCTTCAAGGTGTTGCAAGTATGCTTTTCCTTCGAATGCTACCTGTGACTCTGAGAATGTGAGCATGCTGATATCATTGGGAATCAAGGTTTTAGAATCTAGTATTTTCCTTGTTAGATAATTCCATGGTAGGATCGTAGGATCATTGTAATTATGTCCATTTGACTAGGGATATGCATTCTGGTTTGGTTTTAGTTTGATTGGCAGACTGGATAGCTATTTGACGAACAGTTTGCTGCATATTGTGAATGTTGTGCGCATCGGGTAGTAGGGCAGAGCTTATAATTTTTTTTCTTGTGATGGGAGTCATGTTTGCTGGTGGCACTTGTTCTTTTTAGTTCACCTCTTCTGAGATGCTTGGTTTTTCATTCAGCTGGCTGATGTTTTAGGGTATTTAGGTCACAGAACAGGTGGCAAGTATGGCCCTCTGTTTTGTCCATGGTTTTTCATACTTTACGCTAACTTTAATTCATATATGATCTATATATGCCTGCTCTTGACTTTGAAATTATCAGTTTGGTCCATGCTCAAATTGAGCTCATGCCTAAGTTGTTTATCCTTTATACACATGTGTATATGTTAGAACCTTGCTATATAAAAACCAAATGTTGCAACTGTGGAAGTTTGCCATTGCTGCTTGTTGAATTTACTTGTTTGTTTGACTACCTTTTTGAAATTAGGTAGATGACATTCGCTGCTCGGTGCCTTCATGTGTTGCATAGATGAACCTATCTCATATTGCTAAGCTGACAGCGCCCTCTTGTTCCTGTTTTGCAGACTAGCTCCAATGGGCTTCATCCAGAGCACCTTCTCGCTGCTGGTCGGCGCCGCGGGCGGCATCTACATCGCCCAGAACTACGACGTTCCCAACATCAAGAACTACATGCAGGGCCTGATGGGCAAGGCCAAGGAGCTGGACCATGCCTACAAGAAGCCCGAGGACGGCAGCAAGAGCAAGGCTTAGTCAACCCGCTCCCCCACCCCATCCAAGAGAGCATGACCGACCGCTTAGCATGCTAATTGTTATCACTATCACTTAGTACTTAGTAGGTTCACTATATATGATTTGAGGGATGACTCTGTCCACTCCGTTTTAAGACTTTGTCCAAGGGATGAAAAATAGCTGATGATGGCGGCACGTTTGTGAATGAATTAATCGATGGAATGACCTGTTAGACTGCATGATTCGTGATGATTGTGGAGCCATTTTCCGTTTGACTTGCATCCTGATGATTGTTCGTTTGGTCCATTAGTCTATGCCAAGGTTGTTAAGTTTTGCGCCAATGATTTCCTCCGGCAATTTGCCAGGAAATTGTTGACTTTTGCTGCCGAGTTTTTCTTTTAGGCCTCTTTTGGTTCATAGGATAGGATTATCATAGGAATAGGAATCTTGTAGGAAATGAGATGGCATGTATCTCAAATCCTATGAGTAGGAATAGGAAACAAGATGTCATTTGGTTGACACCAAAGGAATTTTTCCATTGAGTTTAGGCTCTTTTTTATTTTCCTATGAAATGTGAAGGATAGAAACCAATCCTATATAGAAATAGGAATCCATTCCTATGAATCAAAGGGCTCTAAAGAAAAAAAATCCTATAAAAATCCTATCTTATGAAATTCCTCTTAGATTCTTTCGTCTTGGGTTGCTGCACTCACTGAGCGGCGGGTCCCACATTCCACCAGTTCAGCGCCTCGCCCTCCACCACGTAGCACCCACCCAAGCGCCACGCCGCAAAGCAGAGCAGGACCGGCCTCTCCCATTCAGCGCCTTTCTCGCTTGTTCCCTCCCCCCACTTGCCCACCGAGCTCTCAACTCCAAGCTCAAAGCTCAAGAAGCAACCTCGCCGGCACTCAGCTCAGCTCTCCGACGGCGGCGATGGCGTCGGCGGCGTCGCTGCACCTGGCGCAGGAGGTGGACCCGTGGGCGCCGGGGTTCTGGCGGGACTTCGCGATCGGCATGCTCAAGCCGCTGGCGGCCACGGTGGTGGTGGCCATGGCGGTGGCGCTGAGCTTCACGCAGCGGCTGGGCGTGGAGGCGGAGATGCTCTACGCCATCGCGCGCTCCTTCCTGCAGCTCTCGGTCATCGGCTTCGTGCTCCACTTCATCTTCACCCAGAGCAGCGCGCTCTGGATCCTGCTCGCATACCTCTTCATGGTCACCGTCGCCGGCTACACCGCGGGGCGCCGCGCCAGGCAGGTCCCGCGCGGCGGGTACATCGCCGGCGTGTCCATCCTCGCCGGCACGGCCGTCACCATGTTCCTGCTCGTGGTGCTCAGCGTGTTCCCCTTCACGCCCCGCTACATCATCCCCGTCGCCGGCATGATGGTCGGCAACGCCATGACCGTCACCGGCGTCACCATGAAGAAGCTCCATGAGGACGTCAAGACGCAACGGAGCCTCGTAAGTTGAACAACAACCTCGGTCTTCGTCTTCCGTTCCAGCACCGCCGCGCGCGCACCAAGATCATTTTTTCTTACAAAAACAAAAATGCTACAAAAATGTTACCCCCCCCCCCCCCTCTTCATGTTGTTTGTTCATTCATTTCAGTCTGCATGTAGTTTAAATTAACATATCTAAAACATTTTATATTTGTGAACAGAGCAAATAGTTAACTTTGTGTAGATCTTTGCACCGTCAATAACTTTGTTAGTAAGATTATCGTTCATGCCATTCTGCATTAGCTAAAGGCGTGTGCACGCTTTTTCCATTCAGTTTAAAAAATACATGATCATGGTCTCCACGACTACGCAACCTTTTCTTCCGAAATTTTAAACAAATTCAGCAAGAAACTAGTAGTACAAAATTCTGAACTAGGTATTTTGATCACAAATTCAGAAAAAACGACTCCAGGTGACACTTCATTTTTCTGACCGTTTCATTGCAGGTGGAGACGGCGCTGGCGCTGGGGGCGACGCCGCGGCAGGCGACGGTGCAGCAGGTGCGGCGGTCGCTGGTGATCGCGCTGTCGCCGGTGATCGACAACGCCAAGACGGTGGGGCTGATCGCGCTGCCGGGGGCCATGACGGGGCTCATCATGGGCGGCGCGTCGCCGCTGGAGGCCATCCAGCTGCAGATCGTGGTGATGAACATGCTCATGGGGGCCTCCACCGTCAGCAGCATCCTCTCCACCTACCTCTGCTGGCCGGCCTTCTTCACCAAGGCCTTCCAGATCGACGACTCCGTCTTCGCCGACTAGCCCATGACCGGACAAGCAGCTGCTCTGTTTTCTGTGTGATGACAATGACAAATAATTTTGTTTTTCTGCACCTCAAAGTCGTTTGGGCTGAGGCCGCATGTTTTCATGCTGAATTTCGTCCGTCAATTCTGGGCTTGTGCCATTTTTTTAGCCTCGGCAACATTTATTTATTAAACAATAATCATATCCGCTACAAGAGAGGGGATTAAGAAGTTTCCCTCTGTAACTCGCCCTGGCTAGCCAATGCGTAGCAACATTACTCTCCCGAGCACAATCACCGGTAATCACTGCTCCCGAAGCTCGGTATTCTTAAGGATCCAAGATGGCCTTCACAATTTCCAGCGAGTCGCATTCAACAGCAACCTAGTGGTTACCCACCTCAGACTAGTGCGTCTATAGATCGTACCGTTCTGAATTACATTCTACAGAATGTTGCATTGAACAGTTTAATAAGTCTGTAAAGGGTGCTCTAAAATGTTGGTTATGTGCAGTACTTCGGAGCAGCAATTTCCCAAATGTATCTTGCCCGCCCTTTTGGAGGAGCATCGAACAGTTGAAAATGGCAGCAAAATTGCCACATGTTTGGTCAGGAGCAACAATTTTGCCCCAGCGAAGCAAACACAACACCAATTCATAGCACAACGACACATGACCAGCATCAGAACAGGGTAAGCATAGCACCACACAGAATTCAGGTACTTATTAGCAAGTCATATCTTGTCACAGACGCAGACTAGAGTGCCAAATCATATAGAGGAAAGGATGGAAGCTCCACGAGATCGAGCAGCGACCACACACCACCCTGCTTAGATACATCTCAAAGGCTTTCCCTGACCAAACCAAGTTCTGGAAGCCTACACAAAGAGTTTAGGTATTTTTTTTGATTCATCAGCCATGGTGAAGCTACTAACTAGCGCATTACTTCCACTTCTTGAACTTGCCGCCGCCGCCGAACATGCCGTGCTTCCCATGCTTGCCGTGCTTGAACTTGCCGTGCCCGTGCTTCCCGTGCTTGAACTTGCCGCCATGGTGGCCGTACCCGCCGCCGTAGCCTCCATGGCCGCCCATCATGCCTCCCATCATGTGCCCGCCTCCACCGTGGCTGCCGTGAGAGATCTTGTGTGCTCCGTAGGCGGCGGCGGCAGCTGCTGCGCCTCCTGCTAGCATGCCACCCATGCCCATGCCTCCTCCTCCATGGCTACCACTGTGACCTGAGAAACAATAGCCGATGAGGATGGATGCTTAAGAGTGATACACGTTTGATACAACAGATTGTATAAACCACTACTCGTATCCTGAGATGGAACTTGGCATATTATTGAAGATGCAGAGCATACCACACATATAAATGGATATCAATCCAGCACACACTACACATAAATGTACATCAATCCAGCGCATACTACACATACGGCCTGAGAAACAATGAGGTTTGATACAAGAGAACTTGGGACTCTTTACATCAAGATAAACCACTACTCATATACGAGACCGAAATGGCATGTTGTTGAAGATGCAGCGCATAATGCACATATACATGCATCTCAACTGTGGAAATATAAATGCTAGTGCAAATGGTAGCAATTTATGGAGCCCAACAGGAATGGTATAAAACAAAGGAAGGTTACATACCGGATGAGCCAGGGTAGCCGGCAGGGGGATAGCCATGCTGCTGTGGAGGGTAGCCATGCTGCTGCGGGGGGTACCCATGCTGAGGAGGGTACCCTTGTTGTGGAGGGTATCCATGGCCACCAGATGGGTACCCATGACCACCAGACGGGTACCCATGACCACCACCATGAGCACCGGCAACGCCGTGCATGATGTTGGAGAGGAGCCCCTTCTCCCCATCAGGGCCTCCCGCTCCAGGTGCAGGAGGGTAAGCCCCAGGTGCAGGAGGGTATGCCCCAGGTGCAGGTGGGTAAGCTCCAGGTGCAGGCGGGTAACCTCCCTGCTGCGGCGGGTACCCTCCCTGCTGCGGCGGGTACCCTCCCTGCGGCGGGTACCCTGCCGGAGGGTATCCCCCCTGGCCACCGGGTGGGTACCCATGACCATCGTTGCCTCCTCCCATTGCTCTGAGGGAGCTAACTGCACATATCATGATCAAGCAAATGTTAATACATGACAGAGAAATCTTGCTGTCTTTAGGCATATGAACTGCCATTAAACATGTAATGTATGTAACAGTTGCTAACGTATTTTCTTGTCGGTTAGAGGGCCGGTAGCACCACCACATTGATGTGTTTATGCCAGCTAGAGCAGAACTAGTCGTCCTCGCAACAGAACATTTGACTTTTGGTAAAAGAATGATATGCTTGAGTGAGTGCTGCGTGCAAGCAACCAGACATGGTCCTCTGACTAAAATAAACAGGGCAGCAGCAACCAGCCATCGTGCCTAGCTGCCTACCCAATCCTCATTCCAATTTCCAAATGGCCAAACCATGTCTAACAAGCAGCAATCTATTCATACAAGAGAGGTGAAACATGCATGTGCAGATGTGCTAATCAAAACATGAAAGAAGGGCATACATGCATGATTATTAACCACCAATCCGAGAGACTTTGCGGGTTTTCTGAAGCAAACCCAGTGCAAGTAGCGCTAGATTTTAGCCTGTCGCATCATCCTGACTAGGAATTCCACAACAGCACTGCCCAATCCATGGCATGACCGATCGATCGATCAAGAGCCGCACCGATCCAACTGACGAAAACCCTCGGGCGTGACTTCCCACACACTAACGGCCAATTCGGGCGCCCCCTACCACAGGGGTTTTCTCACGGCAACCAGGCCCAAACCAGATCCCGCGGGGCCAAATCCGTGACCGATCCCCCTTTCCACGACCTCGAATTGGAAAATTCCCCACCCAGTCCGTCGAACAGGACAGAACAGAGCAAGCAAAAAAAAAAAATCCCCTCCGGTAAATTTATTTTTGCCACGATCTACTACTCGGAAGCAAGAGGGGCCACGGATTCGCAGGACTGCAGGAGGCGCATACCTAGAGGAGAAGATCTGCGATTCTGCGAAGCTGAAGAAGAAGAGGAGGCCGATCTGGATGGATGATGGCGTTCTCCTCCGCGCGCTCCGTGGATATTTGGGCTCCTGTGCGTGCCGCGGGATTTTATATAGGGGGCGGTGGGCTCGTGTACGCGCTTCGGTTCGGCAGGCGCTGGCACCTTCGTCGGCTCGCAGGCGCACCGAATCCCGGGCCTGGAGTTATTATTCGTGGGTGGGTGGATGGATGGATGGATAGGACTTGACCTCGCTGCGCAGAGTCGATGACAGGTGGGGGCCGAGACTGCTTCGCTCGAGGCGGCCGCGGCCGAAGCGCGTGGTCCGTCGTGGGGGCGAGGATGGAGAGGGAAGAAAGCTACGCGGCGAAGGAACCCCACGTTGCTTTGCCTCGGGGGGATATTTGCGCGTTGAAACGACGACCAGCCGACGCGTGGCGTGTGTGGGCGCTTTTCCGGCTGGGCCTGGATTCGGTCCACCACCCAGGCAGCGACGGGCTGATGAGTCCAAAAGCATTGGGCCAGACTTTATCCCAAACCCTCTCTTTGCTCTCATTTGAGCCCGTGTGTTTGCCTAAAAAAACTCGTTTGAACGTGTCACCTATGGTTTTTTTCAACACAGTACAGACACATACCTTCATACATATGCATGTACACTTATCTCTCTATAAACGCACGGATGCACACCCTACCTCTATGCGTACCTCCATGACAGAGCCGGCACATCGTCTTAAGATTGACGAAATCGACATAGAAGCCTTAATGGTGAAGTAAGGATACCACTATTCTCCTATCTATCAAACCATACGGTTTCTTTTGTTGTATCTATGGCGGCCAGGAACGACATGGCAATGGCAGGGAGGGAGGGAGTCGCTACTCGTCGGAGCTCGCCTCCCCAGCGGCTGCCAGCCTGCCACTACATGATGAACGCCGGCCTTGCGCCGTGCAACTGCGCAGGATGATCACCACGGTCGCACCCAGGCACCGTCCTTCACATGGCGTGTGTACTAGGGGCATGGACTGAGCACTGATCTGATCGAGCATGGTAAGTAGCTAGCACATCTGTGTACGGACGAAACAGAACGTCTGAACTGCAGCAAATGACTCAGTATCTAATTCCGCTACTTGTTATCAAACCTTATTATACAGCACCAAATTATATGGTATATCTAGTAACAGTACAGGTGCATTGTATCATCGCAGTCTCACAGGAGACATGCTAGCGCTCTTCCCAGCCGCGGGGGTATTTCTGGAACCAAGCTTACTTAAGATAGTTGATGAGGCGCAATCACTGTGCGCAGACGCAAATCACTTGCACTTCTTGAACTTGCCGTAACCATGCTTGCCGTGGTGGTGGTGGTGGTGATATCCATGGCCATGGTGCCCCCAGCCGTGCCCGCCGTGGTAGTGTCCGTGACCGTGGTGTCCGTAGCCATGGCCTCCGTGACCATAATGGCCGTAGCCGTGGCCTCCGTGGTGGTGCCCGAGAGCATGGCCGCCGCCGCCATAGCCGCCTCCATAGCCCATGTGCCCGCCGCCGTAGCCATGTCCTCCATGGCCACCCCCGTAGCCTGAAACGGATTATGAAGAAGTGATGACATAAATAAATCCGAGCAAACAACTGAAAGATCAATTACAGTGTTGTTCATATCATTGAGGTCCAATTGAGCAAATTAACTCCCCAGACACAACACAATTAGGACGTGCGTTATGTATAACTGATCACCAGCAATGCATACCAGGGTAGCCGACGGGGGGATATCCACCGTGAGGTGGGTAGCCACCTGGCTGAGGGTACCCATATTGTGGTGGAGGAGGATACGCCCCGGGAGGAGGGTAGGGGACCCCCGGTGGCGGGTAACCTTGAGGAGGGTATCCGTATCCTCCATGAGGTGGATACCCATGCATCATGTTTGAGAACAGCCCCTTCTCAGTGGTGTTATTCTTGTCTTTCCCTTCTTCCATTGTTGCGTTGCCAACCTACCTGGAAGGATGTATCTCTAAGAAAATGTGAAAGTAAGTATTTATCCTTAGCAAATTATATTGAGAGAAAAAGAAATATTACATGGAGAAAAATTATATATATTAGATTGCCATAACATGTATGAATTGTATAACCATTGATGTACAATCTGAAACATTATTCCAGCTCAAAGCCATATATAGTAGCTTACTCAATCATTGCATATCGAGTTGTCGTTTGATGCCTAAAGACATACTAGCTTTACAATTTGTGACGAGGGCCACAAGCCATGTGCACTTATACAAGCCCTAGAACTTGGACCCATGTGGGTGGAGAGGAGATACATATTGGTGTGGGTCCTACTTTGGAGCAATTGCTAGGATGAGTCGCTTCTCTTTGTGCTTAAACCTAAATGTGTTTTCCCGTGAAGGTGGAGGACGATGACAAGTTAACTATGAGAGCTTCATTCCCGAGAACGGGTCTTGGATGGCATGATATGTTCCCAACATATATGCCAAGGAGTGTCATTTGCAGGTGGATTAAGGATGAGAGGACTAGCCGAACAATTTTTGGAAAAATCATGGCCTAAGGTGACTTGAGCCGTGTAACACAGGGTCTGAGTAGCTGTAGCATTTCTTATTCCAACCAAATGCACAAGCTCTACAAGCCGCGGCATTGTTTGAGTGCTCATGCCATCCTTTTCTCAGGGTTTAGTAGTCATGGTTAAAAAGATTCATGCATTTGGATTAGCATACAACATTACATGATCAACATGCTGCCATTGTTTTTAAGGCGTCCCTAAGGCGTCGCCTAGGCGACGCTTAGGCGTCAGGGCGCCCTGCGAGCTCGAGGCGTCCACCTTGCCTTATGTACCTCTGTAAGGCGTCCGCCTTAAGCTTTAAGGCGTCCAAGGCGTCTGCTTAGGCGTCCAGGTTGTTGCCTTAGTCCATTTTGGACGCCTTAGCTTGCCAGGCAGGCAGGTGAGCTGTTTTAGGGGGGAAACAGAGTTTTGGCGGGAAACAGAAAGGATGTTGGCAGTTGGCACCAACAGGTAAGAGGGGGAGAGAGAGAGAGAGAAACAGCCCCCAATCCACACACTCCTCCCCCTCCTTCCCTCCAGTGGCTCCTCTCTAGCAGATCTGCTTCCTCCTCTGCAGCAGATCCTCTCTGGCAGCTCCTCCACCTCCTCTCCAACAGCTCCTCCTCCTCCTCCTGTCTAGCAGCTCCTCCTCCTCTCCAGCAGCTCCTCTTCCTCTCCAGTACAGCAGCAACAACCAAATTCTACTATATTCTGCTGCTTAGAACTCTCTAAGGTGTCCGCCTTGCCTTATGCCTTATCGCTTAGGCAGTGAGGCGCCCCCCAGCGCCTTGCCTCGCCTTACCGCCTTAAAAACATTGCATGCTGCTAATCCCAAACCAAGATTCCCCGTAAAAAAAAGCCAAGATGATATAAAGCAGCATCCACTGGTGGATCGGAGTCCCATGTCCCCCTGTTCTCCCAAACTTTATTTGAGCTTTCCTTATCTTATCAAGATCACTATGAAGAGTGCACAACCCATTTTTACATGGACCATGGTGAAAATGCGTTGCTCACACATGGTTGGGCATGTACATCAAAATGTTGCTGGAAGATGACGGATCAGACATGAAGATTGACGTGAGAAGAACAAACTAATCTCGCTTTAGGCGCCTTCTACTTTTTTCCCCATACAACTTTTATGCAAGGTCAGGTTCCACTATCAAAATATAACAAAACGTCGAAACATACTGACAACATCCAGTGCAAGTAAAGAAAAAATGTCTCAGCCAAAGGCGCCTTCTACTTTTTTCCCCATACAACTTTTATGCAAGGTCAGGTTCCACTATCAAAATATAACGAAACGTCGAAACATACTGACAACATCCAGTGCAAGTAAAGAAAAAATGTCTCAGCCAAACTCACTAGCAAAAGATAAACAAAAATGGCGCCTCCTTTGTGGGTTTCTTTGCCAACAAATGCACTTGTGGGTCCTAAGGCCAAGTTGGATGATAGTATGTGAGACAATTTTGAAAAGTCGATTACTACCGTACTGTGTGATGCAATGACGTGGTCGTTAGGAAGGTGCAGATGGCGAACACAAAGTGTGCACGAAAGGAGGAGGGCTTCTCTTGACCTGGATAGCTACGTATTGGATGTTCATCCTCGAAATCTGGCTAGCTCATGAATTGGCAATTTCTGCTTAAAAAACTCATTGTTTGTTACTGACCAGATTTTTTTAAACTGATTTGGCAGAGCTCCACTTTTATCAAGGAAATGAAAAATATAAAGAAGCAACCACAAATTATATATGTAGAATCTACCGTAAATGCCGGAGGTAAACACATCAGCATGCTATATCCGTCCAAGGATCTAAACTTATTCTCCCTCCTCGTCAACTGTAGGTGCTAAAGAATTGAAGTTCTTTAAACAATTTGAAATTTGACGCAGGTAGTAGACAAATTTAAAAATGGATTAATTCGGATTATAAGAGGTGGCTGCCAGTAAGCTTTGCTAAGCTCTTTGATCTTAGCGGCAACCACCCCGTATCAGTCACAGGCAATTTCTCTTAGTTTCAGGACGTCTGCTCAACACCGGATGAACTCGGCGCATATAACTCGGGACTGATGACCTATTATTATTCAATCTGAAATTTGACGCGCAGATGAGGAAATCCACCGTGAACAAGGATCACAGTTCACGAATTAAGCCATCGATGAGCCAAACAAATTCGTGAGAACCAGATCATGAACGAGCCCGCAGAGATCAAGCAAGGGGAAAAGAGAAATCGAAACGAAACTCTACAGAAATGGAGATGGGAGGGGATCAGTCGTACCGATTCCGAAGCAGCACCCGGAGGAGGCGGGGGAGGGAGGATTCGGTTTCGCGAGCCGGGCTGGGTTCCCATCCGCCCACTCACCCCCGCTTCTTCTTATACGGGGGGATCGGATTCGCGCCGCACTCGCGCCCACTCGCGCCGCGCGCGCGAGCACTGAGGTGGGGCGATGGAATCCGGGCAGGCAGGTGGCCGCGGCTCGGGGCGCCACGCCGCAAGCGCCTCTGCCGCGTGGGGGCCTCTGCCTCGGCCGAGCGCGTCGCCGTCGTGGAGGAACAGGGACTGAAGGCTTCGCCGTCGGGGAGAGAGTAGGCGGGCGCCCGCGCTCTGTTCGACGGAATGCCGGCCTCGCCCGCCCCGCGCCGGGCGATCGATTTGGCCGTCGTTTGCGCATCAAGACCTGCTCCATCAGAATCGCGGCATCAGGAGCTGCCTGCTCCGTATCCTGTGAAGCCGGTGAGCATCAGCATCGTACACCCATGGCCTTGCTCCATTTTTTTTAGAGGAAAAGGGGTCTAGCCCCGGCTCCACTGCATAACAACGAAACCACATCATTTTGTTGCTCTGTGTCAGTTTACCCCTAAAAAAGAAAGTTTAGTCTTATAATTTTAAAACTGTAATTTTGGATCCTAAAACTATGCAAGTTTGTTCATCTTAGGTCCTAAGCCTATATGGCCAGCATCTATGATGCATTTTTTTCAAATGGGACATTTATATGTGTTTACTTCTCCAAAACTGATCTATATGCTTGCACGTCGCATTGTGTGTTGCAACTTACAAGCCCACCACCTGCATAGCCATGAGTTGTAGGGCAACCTCGCCGAGAGGTCTGGCGCAGCCGTCGGGGAGACCACGAGCCAATATGCATGGAGTACGACATCCCTCTCCCTGGACGCGGCCGCTAGGAAGACCCCGAACCAATCGATATGGATGACGCCATCCCACCCCCTCTCTCATGACATCATCGCTGCACAAACACCCTTGCTATCACTAAAAAAAAGACACTTCTATGACATTATATGACCCGAACAAAAAAAATTATGTCATCAAACCCACAATTCATCAGGTCCCAACAAACACACCGTAAAAAAAGATTATATCGAATAGATCTCCAAGAATATCGAGGGAAACATTGTATTAAAGATCAAATAGAGAGAAGAAGGCATCTAGCTACTAGCTATGGACCCGTAGGTCTGTGGTAAACTACTCACACATCATCAAAAGGGCGGCAAGGTTGATGTAGAGGCCATCGTGATCGATTCCCCCTCGAGCAGAGTACCGGAGAAGGCCTCCAGATGGGGTCTTCGAAGAACAGGAACTTGCGGCGGAGAAAAAAAAGTATTTTGGGTGGCTCTCTGTTGGTTTCTCGATTTTAGAGAATCTATGGAGGTAGAATTAGGTTAGATGAAGCCGCGACTAGCCCACAAAGGCACTAGGGCGCACCCAAGTGCCTTGTCGTCTCCTCGTTTCTCGTCTGTTCTCCTCCCGAAGCTTCTATGGTCTCTTTTGTCCAAAAAATTTGTCAAAAAGGTTCGTGGAATTTGGACTTCATTTGGTACTGATTTCTTGAAGAAACAAAAACAAGCAAAAAAACAGCAACTGGCACTTGACACTAAGCCAATAGGTTAGTCCCAAAAAATGATATATTATTACATATAAAACATCCAAGATTGATACTGTAATAGTATAGAATAATAAAAAATTATAGATATGTTGGAGACGTATCAGTGGCTGATGTCTACTACACAATTTGTTCTTGTAGACTCGTATTGGGCCTCCAAGCGCAGAATTTTGTAGGACAATAGCAAGTTTCCCTCAAGTGGATGACGTAAGGTTTATCAATCCGAGGGAGGCATAGGATGAAGATGGTCTCTCTCAAATAACCCTGCAACCAAATAATAAAAAGTCTCTTATGTCCCCAACACACCAAATACAATGGTAAATTGTATAGGTGCACTAGTTCGGCAAAGAGATGTCGATAAAAGTGTAGTGACGATAGTAAATATTGATTTTTGTAATAGGAACAATAAAAAACAACAAGGTAGCAAGTAACAAAAGTGAGCACAAACGATATTGCAATGCTTGCAAATGAGGCCTAGGGTCTGTACTTTCGCCATTGCAATCTTTCAACAATGCTAATATAATTGGATCATATAACCATCCCTCAACGTGCGATGAAAAATCACTCCAAAGTTCCTATCTAGCGGAGAACATAAGAAGAAATTGTTTCTAGGGTACGAAACCACCTCAAAGCTATCTTTCCGATCAATCTATCCCAGAGTTCATACTAAAATAACACCAAGCTATTCTTTCCGATCGATCTAACCAAGAGTTCGTACTAAAATAACACCATATGATACACATCAACCAACTCTAATGTCACCTAGAGTCCGCGAGTTGAGTGCCCTCCAATGTCACCACAAGTATCCGTGAGTTGATTATACGATATGCATCAAACAATTTCAGATTCATAATACAACACAAAGAACCTCAAAGAGTGCCCCAAGATTTCTACCAAAGAAATAAAGACGAGAACGTGCATCAACCCCTATGCATAGATTACCTCAATGTCACCTCGGGAGTCCGCGAGTTGAGTGCCAAAACACATATCAAGTGAATAAATATGATACCCCATTGTCACCAGGGGTATTCATAGCAAGACATACATCAAGTGTTCTCAAATCCATAAAAGTATTCAATCCAATAAGAAAGAAATCTCAAAGGGAAAGCTCAGTTCACAACAAGATAGAGAGGGGAAAAACACCATATGATCCAACTACATTAACAACACCCGTGATACATCAAGATCGTGACATCTCAAGAACATGAGAGAGAGAGAGAGATTAAACACATAGCTACTGGTACAAACCCTCAGCCCCGAGGGTGGACTACTCCCTCCTCATCATGGTGGCTGCCGGGATGATGAAGCATCGGTGATGATTTCCCCCTCCGGCAAGGTGCCAGAACGGGGTCTAGATTGGTTTTTTGTGGCTATAGAGGCTTGCGGCGGCGGAACTTCTGATCTATGGACTCCCCGAGGGTTTTGAAGGAAATATGCCCTAGAGGCAATAATAAAGTTATTATTTATTTCCTTATATCATGATAAATGTTTATTATTCATGCTAGAATTGTATTAACCGGAAACATAATACATGTGTGTATACATAGACAAACAAAGTGTCACTAGTATGCCTCTACTTGACTAGCTCGTTAATCAAAGATGGTTGTGTTTCCTAACCATAAACAAAGAGTTGTTATTTGATTAACGGGATCACATCATTAGTTGAATGATCTGATTGACATGACCCATTCCATTAGCTTAGCACCCGATCGTTTAGTATGTTGCTATTGCTTTCTTCATGACTTATACATGTTCCTATGACTATGAGATTATGTAACTCCCGTGTGCCGGAGGAACACTTTGTGTGCTACCAAACGTCACAACGTAACTGGGTGATTATAAAGGTGCTCTACAGGTGTCTCCAAAGGTACATGTTGGGTTGACGTATTTCGAGATTAGGATTTGTCACTCCGATCGTTGGAGAGGTATCTTTGGGCCCTCTCGGTAATGCACATCACTTAAGCCTTGCAAGCATTGCAATTAATGAATTAGTTGCGGGATGATGTATTACAGCACGAGTAAAGAGACTTGTCGGTAACGAGATTGAACTAGGTATTGGATACCGACGATCGAATCTCGGGCAACTAACATACCGATGACAAAGGGAACAACGTATGTTGTTATGCGGTCTGACCGATAAAGATCTTCGTAGAATATGTAGGAGCCAATATGGGCATCCAAGTCCCGCTATTGGTTATTGACCGGAGACGTGTCTCGGTCATGTCTACATTGTTCTCGAACCGTAGGGTCCACACGCTTAAAGTTACGATGATAGTTTCATTATGAGTTTATGTATTTTGATGTACCGAAGGTTGTTCGGAGTCCCGGATGTGATCACGGACATGACAAGGAGTCTTGAAATGGTCGATACATAAAGATTAATACATTGGACGGCTATATTCGGACACCGGAAATGTTCCGGGGAAGTTTCGGATAAAACCGGAGAACCGGGGGGTTACCGGAACCCCCCGGGGGGTTAATGGGCCTCATGGGCCTAAAGTGGAGAAGAGGAAAGGCAGCCAGGGAAGGCCACACGCCCCCTCTCCCCTAGTCCGAATTGGACAAGGAGGGAGGGGCGGCGCCCCCCCCCTTCCTTCCTCTCCTCTCTCCCTTCCTTCCCCCTCTCCTACTTAGACAAGGAAAGGGAGGGGAGTCCTACTCCCGGTAGGAGTAGGACTCCTCCTGCGCGCTTCCTACTAGGGCCGGCCGCACCCCCCTTGGCTCCTTTATATATGAGGGCAAGGGGGCACCCTAGGACACACAAGTTGATCTTCGTGATTGTTCCTTAGCCGTGTGCGGTGCCCCCTCCACGATATTACACCTCGATCATATTGTAGCGGTGCTTAGGCAAAGCCTTGCGACGGTTAAACATCAAGATCGTCACCACACCGTCGTGCTGACGAAACTCCTCCCCGAAGCTTTGCTGGATCGGAGCCCGGGGTGCGTCATCGAGCTGTACGTGTGTCAAGAACTCGGAGGTGCCGGAGTAACGGTGCTTGGATCGGTTGAACCGGGAAGACGTACGATTACTTCCTCTATGTTGCGTCAACGCTTCCGCTTCGGTCTACGAGGGTACGTAGACAACACTCTCCCCTCTCGTTGCTATGCATCACCATGATCTTGCATGTGCGTAGGATTTTTTTTGAAATTACTACGTTCCCCAACAGTGGCATCCGAGCCTAGGTTTTATGGTTTGATGTTATATGCATGAGTAGAACACAAGTGAGTTGTGGGCGATATAAGTCATACTGCCTACCAGCATGTCATACTTTGGTTCGGCGGTATTGTTGGATGAAGCGGCCCGGACCGACATTACGCGTACGCTTACGCGAGACCGGTTCTCCCGACGTGCTTTGCACATAGGTGGCTTGCGGGTGACAGTTTCTCCAACTTTAGTTGAACCGAGTGTAGCTACACCCGGTCCTTGCGAAGGTTAAAACGGCATCAACTTGACAAACTATCGTTGTGGTTTTGATGCGTAGGTAAGATCGGTTCTTGCTTAAGCCCGTAGCAGCCACGTAAAACTTGCAACAAATAAAGTAGAGGACGTCTAACTTGTTTTTGCAGTGCATGTTGTGATGTGATATGGTCAAGACATGATACTAAATTTTATTGTATGAGATGATCATGTTTTGTAACCGAGTTATCGGCAACTGGCAGGAGCCATATGGTTGTCGCTTTATTGTATGCAATGCAATCACGCTGTAATGCTTTACTTTATCACTAAGCGGTAGCGATAGTCGTGGAAGCATAAGATTGGCGAGACGACAACGATGCTACGATGGAGATCAAGGTGTCGCGCCGGTGACGATGGTGATCATGACGGTGCTTCGGAGATGGAGATCACAAGCACAAGATGATGATGGCCATATCATATCACTTATATTGATTGCATGTGATGTTTATCTTTTATGCATCTTATCTTGCTTTGATTGACGGTAGCATTATAAGATGATCTCTCACTAAATTATCAAGAAGTGTTCTCCCTGAGTATGCACCGTTGCCAAAGTTCGTCGTGCCCAGACACCACGTGATGATCGGGTGTGATAAGCTCTACGTCCATCTACAACGGGTGCAAGCTAGTTTTGCACACGCAGAATACTCAGGTTAAACTTGACGAGCCTAGCATATGCAGATATTGCCTCGGAACACGGAGACCGAAAGGTCGAGCGTGAATCATATAGTAGATATGATCAACATAATGATGTTCACTATTGAAAACTAATCCATTTCACGTGATGATCGGTTATGGTTTAGTTGATTTGGATCACGTGATCACTTAGAGGATTAGAGGGATGTCTATCTAAGTGGGAGTTCTTAAGTAATATGATTAATTGAACTTAAATTTATCATGAACTTAGTACCTGATAGTATCTTGCTTATGTATGTTTGATTGTAGATAGATGGCCCGTGCTATTGTTCCGTTGAATTTTAATGCGTTCCTTGAGAAAGCAAAGTTGAAAGATGATGGTAGCAATTACACGGACTGGGTCCGTAACTTGAGGATTATCCTCATTGCTGCACAGAAGAATTACGTCCTGGAAGCACTGCTGGGTGCCAGGCCTGCTGCTGGAGCAGCACCAGATGTTATGAACCTCTGGCAGAGCAAAGCTGATGACTACTCGATAGTTCAGTGTGCCATGCTTTACGGCTTAGAATCGGGACTTCAACGACATTTTGAACGTCATGGAGCATATGAGATGTTCCAGGAGTTGAAGTTAATATTTCAAGCAAATGCCCGGATTGAGAGATATGAAGTCTCCAATAAGTTCTATAGCCGCAAGATGGAGGAGAACAGTTCTGTCAGTGAGCATATACTCAAAATGTCTGGGTATAATAATCACTTGATTCAGATGGGAGTTAATCTTCTAGATGATTGCGTCATTGACAAAATTCTCCAATCACTACCACTAAGCTACAAGAGCTTCATGATGAACTATAATATGCAAGGGATGAATAAGACTATTCCCGAGCTCTTCGCAATGCTGAAAGCTGCGGAGGTAGAAATCAAAAAGGAGCATCAAGTGTTGATGGTCAACAAGACCATTAGTTTCAAGAAAAAGGGCATAGGGAAGAAGAAGGGGAACTTCAAGAAGAACAGCAAGCAAGTTGCTGCTCAAGAGAAGAAACCCAAGTCTGGACCTAAGCCTGAAACTGAGTGCTTCTACTGCAAGCAGACTGGTCATTGGAAGCGGAACTGCCCCAAGTATTTGGCGGATAAGAAGGATGGCAAGGTGAACAAAGGTATATGTGATATACATGTTATTAATGTGTACCTTACTAGAGCTCGCAGTAGCACCTGGGTATTTGATACTGGTTCTGTTGCTAATATTTGCAACTCGAAACAGGGACTACAGATTAAGCGAACACTAGCAAAGGACGAGGTGACGATGCGCGTGGGAAATGGTTCCAAAGTTGATGTGATCGCGGTCGGCACGCTACCTCTACATTTACCTTCGGGATTAGTATTAGACCTAAATAATTGTTATTTGGTGCCAGTGTTGAGCATGAACATTATATATGGATCTTGTTTAATGCGAGACGGTTATTCATTTAAATCAGAGAATAATGGTTGTTCTATTTATATGAGTAATATCTTTTATGGTCATGCACCTTTGAAGAGTGGTCTATTTTTGATGAATCTCGATAGTAGTAACACGCATATTCATAATGTTGAAGCCAAAAGATGCAGAGTTGATAATGATAGTGCAAATTATTTGTGGCATTGCCGTTTAGGTCATATCGATATAAAGCGCATGAAGAAACTCCATACTGATGGGCTTTTGGAACCACTTGATTATGAATCACTTGGTACTTGCGAACCGTGCCTCATGGGCAAGATGACTAAAACACCATTCTCCGGTACTATGGAGAGAGCAACAGATTTGTTGGAAATCATACATACAGATGTATGTGGTCCGATGAATATTGAGGCTCGTGGCGGATATCGTTATTTTCTCACCTTCATAAATGACTTAAGTAGATATGTGTATATCTACTTAATGAAACATAAGTCTGAAACATTTGAAAAGTTCACAGAATTTCAGAGTGAAGTTGAAAATCATCATAACAAGAAAATAAAGTTTCTACGATCTGATCATGGAGGAGAATATTTGAGTTACGAGTTTGGTGTACATTTGAAACAATGCGGAATAGTTTCGCAACTCGCGCCACCCGGAACACCACAGTGTAATGATGTGTCCGAACATCGTAATCGTACTTTACTAGATATGGTGCGCTCTATGATGTCTCTTACTGATTTACCGCTATCGTTTTGGGGTTATGCTTTAGAGACGGCCGCATTCACGTTAAATAGGGCACCATCAAAATCCGTTGAGACGACGCCTTATGAACTATGGTTTGGCAAGAAACCAAAGTTGTCGTTTCTGAAAGTTTGGGGCTGCGATGCTTATGCGAAAAGCTTCAACCTGATAAGCTCGAACCCAAATCGGAGAAATGTGTCTTCATAGGATACCCAAAGGAGACTGTTGGGTACACCTTCTATCACAGATCCGAAGGCAAGACATTCGTTGCTAAGAATGGATCCTTTCTAGAGAAGGAGTTTCTCTCGAAAGAAGTAAGTGGGAGGAAAGTAGAACTTGATGAGGTAACTGTACCTGCTCCTTTATTGGAAAGTAGTTCATCACAGAAATCGGTTTCTGCGATACCTACACCAATTAGTGAGGAATTTAATGATGATGATCATGAAATTTCAGATCAAGTTACTACTGAATCTCGTAGATCAACCAGAGTGAGATCCGCACCAGAGTGGTACGGTAATCCTGTTTTGGAAGTCATGCTACTAGATCATGATGAACCTACGAACTATGAAGAAGCGATGGTGAGCCCAGATTCCGCAAAATGGCTTGAAGCCATGAAATCTGAGATGGGATCCATGTATGAGAACAAAGTATGGACTTTGGTTGACTTGCCCGATGATCGGAAATCAATTGAGAATAAATGGATCTTCAAGAAGAAGACTGACGCTGACGGTAATATTACTGTCTACAAAGCTCGACTTGTCGCAAAAGGGTTTCGGCAAGTTCAAGGGGTTGACTACGATGAGACCTTCTCACCCGTAGCGATGGTTAAGTCTGTCTGAATCATGTTAGCAATTGCCGCATTTTATGATTATGAAATTTGGCAGATGGACGTAAAAACTGCATTCCTGAATGGATTTCTGGAAGAAGAGTTGTATATGACGCAACCGAAAGGTTTTGTCGATCCAAAGGGAGCTAACAAAGTGTGCAAGCTCCAGCGATCCATTTATGGACTGGTGCAAGCCTCTCGGGGTTGGAATAAACGCTTTGATAGTGTGATCAAAGCATTTGGTTTTATACAGACTTTCGGAGAAGCCTGTATTTACAAGAAAGTGAGTGGGAGCTCTGTAGCATTTCTGATATTGTATGTGGATGACATATTACTGATTGGAAATGATATAGAATTTCTGGATAGCATAAAGGGATACTTGAATAAGAGTTTTTCAATGAAAGACCTCGGTGAAGCTGCTTACATATTGGGCATTAAGATCTATAGAGATAGATCAAGACGCTTAATTGGACTTTCACAAAGCACATACCTTGACAAAGTTTTGAAGAAGTTCAAAATGGATCAAGCAAAGAAAGGGTTCTTGCCTGTGTTACAAGGTGTGAAGTTGAGTAAGACTCAATGCCCGACCACTGCAGAAGATAGAGAGAAAATGAAAGATGTTCCCTATGCTTCAGCCATAGGCTCTATCATGTATGCAATGCTGTGTACCAGACCTGATGTGTGCCTTGCTATAAGTTTAGCAGGGAGGTACCAAAGTAATCCAGGAGTGGATCACTGGACAGCAGTCAAGAACATCCTGAAGTACCTAAAAAGGACTAAGGATATGTTTCTCGTATATGGAGGTGACAAAGAGCTCATCGTAAACGGTTACGTTGATGCAAGCTTTGACACTGATCCGGACGATTCTAAATCGCAAACCGGATATGTGTTTACATTAAACGGTGGAGCTGTCAGTTGGTGCAGTTCTAAACAAAGCGTCGTGGCGGGATATACATGTGAAGCGGAGTACATAGCTGCTTCGGAAGAAGCAAACAAAGGAGTCTGGATGAAGGAGTTCATATCCGATCTAGGTGTCATACCTAGTGCATCGGGTCCAATGAAAATCTTTTGTGACAATACTGGTGCAATTGCCTTGGCAAAGGAATCCAGATTTCACAAAAGAACCAAGCACATCAAGAGACGCTTCAATTCCATCCGGGATCTAGTCCAGGTGGGAGACATAGAGATTTGCAAGATACATACGGATCTGAATGTAGCAGACCCGTTGACTAAGCCTCTTCCACGAGCAAAACATGATCAGCACCAAGGCTCCATGGATGTTAGAATCGTTACTGTGTAATCTAGATTATTGACTCTAGTGCAAGTGGGAGACTGAAGGAAATATGCCCTAGAGGCAATAATAAAGTTATTATTTATTTCCTTATATCATGATAAATGTTTATTATTCATGCTAGAATTGTATTAACCGGAAACATAATACATGTGTGTATACATAGACAAACAAAGTGTCACTAGTATGCCTCTACTTGACTAGCTCGTTAATCAAAGATGGTTGTGTTTCCTAACCATAAACAAAGAGTTGTTATTTGATTAACGGGATCACATCATTAGTTGAATGATCTGATTGACATGACCCATTCCATTAGCTTAGCACCCGATCGCTTAGTATGTTGCTATTGCTTTCTTCATGACTTATACATGTTCCTATGACTATGAGATTATGTAACTCCCGTGTGCCGGAGGAACACTTTGTGTGCTACCAAACGTCACAACGTAACTGGGTGATTATAAAGGTGCTCTACAGGTGTCTCCAAAGGTACATGTTGGGTTGACGTATTTCGAGATTAGGATTTGTCACTCCGATCGTCGGAGAGGTATCTCTGGGCCCTCTCGGTAATGCACATCACTTAAGCCTTGCAAGCATTGCAACTAATGAGTTAGTTGCAGGATGATGTATCACAGAACGAGTAAAGAGACTTGCCGGTAACGAGATTGAACTAGGTATTGGATACCGATGATCGAATCTCGGGCAAGTAACATACCGATGACAAAGGGAACAACGTATGTTGTTATGCGGTCTGACCGATAAAGATCTTCGTAGAATATATAGGAGCCAATATGGGCATCCAGGTCCCGCTATTGGTTATTGACCGGAGAAGTGTCTCGGTCATGTCTACATTGTTCTCGAATCGTAGGGTCCGCACGCTTAAAGTTACGATGATAGTTTCATTATGAGTTTATGTATTTTGATGTACCGAAGGTTGTTCGGAGTCCCGGATGTGATCACGGACATGACGAGGAGTCTCGAAATGGTCGAGACCTAAAGATTGATATATTGGACGGCTATATTCGGACACCGGAAATGTTCTGGGGAAGTTTCGGATAAAACAGGAGAACCGGGGGGTTACCGGAACCCCCCGGGGGTTAATGGGCCTCATGGGCCTAAAGTGGAGAAGAGGAAAGGCAGCCAGGGCAGGCCGTGCGCCCCCTCTCCCCCTAGTATGAATTGGACAAGGAGGGAGGGGCGGCGCCCCCCCTTTCCTTCCTCTCCTCTTTCCCTTCCTTCCCCCTCTCCTACTTGGACAAGGAAAGGGAGGGGAGTCCTACTCCCGGTAGGAGTAGGACTCCTCCTGCGCGCCTCCTACTAGGGCCGGCCGCACCCCCCTTGGCTACTTTATATACGGGGGCAATGGGGCACCCTAGGACACACAAGTTGATCTTCGTGATCGTTCCTTAGCCGTGTGCGGTGCCCCCTCCATGATATTACACCTCGATCATATTGTAGCGGTGCTTAGGCGAAGCCCTGCGACGGTTAAACATCAAGATCATCACCACGCCGTCGTGCTGACGAAACTCCTCCCCGAAGCTTTGCTGGATCGGAGCCCGGGGTGCGTCATCGAGCTGTACGTGTGTCAAGAACTCGGAGGTGCCGGAGTAACGGTGCTTGGATCGGTTGAACCGGGAAGACACACGATTACTTCCTCTACGTTGCGTCAACGCTTCTGCTTCGGTCTACGAGGGTACGTAGACAACACTCTCCCCTCTCGTTGCTATGCATCACCATGATCTTGCGTGTGCGTAGGATTTTTTTTTGAAATTACTACGTTCCCCAACAGGTTTTTGAAGTATTTGGCAATTTATAGGGCAAAGATGCGGTGCGAGAGGTCACCGAGGGGGGCACAACCCCATTGGGCGTGCCTGGGCCTCTTGGCGCGCCCTGGTGGGTTGTGCCCACCTCAGGCATCCCCTCTGGTGCATCTTTGGCCCATGGTTGTCTTCTGGTCCACAGAAAATCTCCAAAAAGTTTCACTGCGTTTGGACTCCGTTTGGTAGTGATATTTTGCGAAGCAAAAAACAACAACTAGCACTGGGCAATATGTCAATAGGTTAGTCCCAAAAAATAATATAAAGTTGCTATAAAATGATTGTAAAACATCAAGAATGATAATATAACAGCATGGAACAAGCAAAAATTATAGATACGTTGGAGACGTATCAGCATCCCCAAGCTTAATTCCTACTCATCCTCGAATAGGTAAATGATAAAAACAGTATTTTTGATGTGGAATGCTGCCTAACATGTTGATCACATATTCTTTTAATTTATAGCATGGACATTTGGAATTTTATATGGTTCAAAGTAATAGTCTAGTTTTGACATGAGGATTTCAATACTCAAGCATATCAATAAGCAACCATGTCTTTCAAGGTATCAACACTAAAGAAAGTTATCCCTAGCCCATCATTCTCAATCATTGATCCATTCATGAAACACACTCGCATATTAGCTACATCCAATGCTCAAGTATTGTCATAGTGCTCCCTAGTTGGTGCTTTATAAGAGAGGATGGAGACTCAAATAAAAATAAAAATAGCATAAAAGTAAATAGATAGGACCTTCGCAGAGGGAAGCAGAGATTTGTAGAGGTGCCATAGCTCAAAGCTTAAATTGAGAGATAAAATTTTTGAGGGGCATACTTTTCCCGTCAACGAAATCGATCGAGTAATTCCCAACACTTTCCATGCTAGATATATCATAGGTGGTTCGCAAATAGAAAATAAAGTTTATTCCTTTTTCCACAATTTTTTCACAATCCATGGCTAGCCGTATCCACGAGTGCCTTCCATACCAACACTTTCCAAGAAGTTTATTATTTGACAACATAAAGTAAATTTCTTTTTCATTTCGGGACTGGGCATCCCTATTACCGGCGTACTCTCGTGCAATGACAAGTGAATAAACACTCATCTTGAGAATAACACATCTAGCATGAAAAATATTGGCCACCCCCTGCCACTCCATGAGTGGTACGAGCACACAAAAATGAATTTTGTTTTGAAAATTAGAGATGACACATACAGATTTTCTTAGAACGGCACGAGAATACCACATATAGGTAGGTATGGTGAACTCATATGACAAAACTGGGTTTAAGGATTTTGAATGCATAAGTAGTATTTCCACTTAGTACAAGTGAAGGCTAGTAAATAGATCGAGAAGCATCCAACCAAGAAACAAAAAAACACATAAGCGAGCATTAAGCATAACTAACATCGAATAATGCACCACAAGTAGGATGTAATTTCATTGCATAACTATTGACTTTCGTGCTTGCATAGGGAATCACAAACCTTAACACCAATATTCTTACTAAAGTATAATTACTCACCAACATGACTCACATATCACTATCATCATATCGCAAAACTATTACAAAGAATCAAGTTTATTTTGTCCAATGATATTCATGAAATTTTACATGAGGGCAGGGAGGGCGTCGGCGTCGGCGATGAGGAAGACAGACGTGCGTGCTCTGCGCTGCGCTGCGTATGTTGCGGGGATTGGATTGAGAGGAGAGGAGGAGGAAGGTCCTTTTTTTGTTTTCCTTTTCTTTTTCGTTGGAAGGAAAGAAAGGTCACACATGCATGCATGCGACGTTTCCGCGTTGATGTTTGTTGTTGCGTCGTGTCCTGGCTGGAACGACGAGAAGGTGCCTTCTAGGGGAATCTCCCTCGCCAGCTCTCGTTCGTGACACTCGACGTCCCCCGCGCAATGCATGCCGGTCAAAACCATGCATGCATGGACGCGTTCACGGCCGCTTTGACGTACGTCTATGCCCACCACAACTTCTGCGAGTGCCAGCGCGGCCGTGCCAATTCCATGGCCATCAAGGTCATCGACCTCCACTTCTTCCTGTCGTCGACCTGTCATCTAAGCTCCATCGCCAGCGTCGTCCAAGACGTCGTCCACCACGGCAAGACCAGACGCCTCACCTTCCAAGTATCCCCGCCCCCGAGGTAAACTCTAGCCCGCAGATCCCTGAGCTAGGGCAGCAGTTCGTGTCCTTCTCCCGCTCCTACCAGCCAGCCTTCCGCTCGCTCACGAGGCTGCGCCTTAAGAGCCTTGCGTTCGGGGACTCCGACGTCCCCAGCCTCATTGCTGCTTCCGATAAGCTCGAGCATCTCAACATGAACTCCTGCGGACTGGTCGATCAGCACCACGTGCTAAAGATTGACACACCGTGTTCTGGGATCCAGGAGCTTGAGTTTATGCACTTCCATTGCAAGCGGATCGACCTCATCTCCGTCCCCGGGCTCAGTACGGTGTTGTGCCATTCTTGGCGCTCCAAGAACCTCCCCGTGCGCTTTGGCTACGTTCCACAGCTTCGTCAACTCAGCCTCGCCTGTAAGGCCAAGGCGTGGCAGGTGCCATTCCTGCTCACCAAAGTGCTTCTCAAGAAGGAGTGCAAATAACCTGTTGAAATTGCATCTCAATTTTCGCCACCAAATGGTAAAAGCTAATTTTCTTCTGCACACATATCATATATTGCTACCTCTTGAGCATTGCGTTGGTTTTCCTTTGAAGATGAAAGGGTAATGCAACAAAGTAGCGTAAGTATTTCCCTCAGTTTTTGAGAACCAAGGTATCAATCCAGTAGGAGGCCACGCACAAGTCCCTCGCACCTACACAAACAAATAAATCCTCGCAACCAACGTGATAAGGGGTTGTCAATCCCCACACGGTCACTTACGAGAGTGAGATCTGATAGATATGATAGGATAATATTTTTGGTATTTTTATGATAAAGATGCAAAGTAAAATAAATGGCAAAGGAAATAACTAAGTATTGGAAGATTAATATGATGGAAGATAGACCCGGGGGCCATAGGTTTCACTAGTGGCTTCTCTCAAGAGCATAAGTATTTACGGTGGGTGAACAAATTACTGTTGAGCAATTGACAGAATTGAACATAGTTATGAGAATATCTAGGTATGATCATGTATATAGGCATCACGTCCGAAACAAGTAGACCGACTCCTACCTGCATCTACCACTATTACTCCACACATTGACTGCCATCCAGCATGCATCTAGAGTTTAAGTTCAAGAGAACAGAGTAACGCTTTAAGCAAGATGACATGATGTAGAGGGATAAACTCATGCAATATGATATAAACCCCATCTTGTTATCCTCGATGGCAATAATACAATACGTGCCTTGCTGCCCCTACTGTCACTGGGAAAGGACACCGCAAGATTGAACCCAAAGCTAAGCACTTCTCTCATTGCAAGAAAGATCAATCTAGTAGGCCAAACCAAACTGATAATTCAAAGAGACTTGCAAAGATAACCAATCATACATAAAAGAATTTAGAGAAGATTCAAATATTGTTCATAGATAAACTTGATCATAAACCCACAATTCATTGGTCTCAACAAACACACCGCAAAAGAAGATTACATCGAATAGATCTCCACAAGAGAGGGGGAGAACTTTGTATTGAGATCCAAAAAGAGAGAAGAAGCCATGCATCTAGCTAATAACTATGGACCCGTAGGTCTGAAGTAAACTACTCACACTTCATCGGAGGGTTCAGATATCTTAACCAGGTATGTCCACTTGCATGTCAGAAGGCAGCAGGTAATTACATGTCAAAATTGTTAATTTGGTTGTTATATGTGACAAATGCATCAGCATGATCGCTGGTGGATGCATGAGCCTACATAGGACGGAGGACGGATGCGTGATTATTATCAGAAAGATCTGACAAGGAATGAGGTACGTATATGTGTGACTAGAACATCCATATGCACGCAGAGATTCTTTGCTAACTGGTAGTAGTCTCTGTCACCTGGCCATATGAATAGTTCCCCACCTCCGTGCTTCTCATATTGAAATTCGGGTATGTTCCTTTTCATCTATATTTTCTATCCAGAAAAAGGTGGAACCAATCTTGATTTACCGCTAATTATTTTGATAGTCATTGGATAGTATAGTTCCAGCGGGAATTCCCCATTATGACGTTGGATAGCAATTCGTCAGTTTGGTTCCAATTGGCTATGTCAAAATAACAGTGCAGATATGCATGTATGAAGCTTAGAAGTATTCACGATTCATTGCTTTCAAGATGTTCGAAATCTTGAATGATCTTTGCAAATCATGATTTTATAATACCATCAATTTCTCATGATCTGTAGATTTGTTTTCTCCACAATCTCAACAGGTATAGTTCAGATTACAAAAATTTCCATGTTCTAAGTTTATCACTTCACAATCACATTAATCTTTTAAAGAATCACACGTTTCAGAAATACAGGACCGATCAACTATGATTAGTGGGCGATTACTTCCTCCTAATAGACAGAACCAACTATGAATGATTAGCTTTTATGTACTTTGAATGATAGGTTTGCACAATGGGTAGTGAGGGAGTCCTGGATTAGGGGGTGTCCGGATGGCCGGACTATACCTTCAGCCGGACTCCTGGACTATGAAGATACAAGATTGAAGACTCCGTCCCGTGTCCGGAAGGGACTTTCCTTGGCGTGGAAGGCAAGCTTGGCGATACGGATATGTAGATCTCCTACCATTGTAACCGACTTTGTGTAACCCTAACCTTCTCCGGTGTCTATATAAACCGGAGGGTTTTAGTCTGTAGGACAACATACAGAACAACAATCATACCATAGGCTAGCTTCTAGGGTTTAGCCTCTCTGATCTCGTGGTAGATCTACTCTTGTACTACCCATATCATTAATATTAATCAAGCAGGACGTAGGGTTTTACCTCCATCGAGAGGGCCCGAACCTGGGTAAAACTTCATGTCCCTTGCCTCCTGTTACCATCCGGCCTAGACGCACAGTTCGGGACCCCCTACCCGAGATCCGCCGGTTTTGACACCGACATTGGTGCTTTCATTGAGAGTACCTCTATGTTGTCGCCATCAGGAAGGATGCCTCGCCCCGTCTTTAAAGACGACACCATTGCTAAGGGAGCTTTGGCTGTCGACCAAACCCTCCGGCTAGGTGGTTTTCTTATGATCGCCCGTTCGGCTTCTGCGCCAACGATGACCTCTCGAGCCATCGAAAACAATCTTCATGTCAGCTCAGAACTCGCCGAGCAGTTAGATCCAATGGAGCACCCCTCCATAAACGAGCTCTTGGATCGCTTCGCCGCCCTGGGAGTTGCTACGGATTACGACCAGATTGGGCCTAAACCCGATCTGAGAGAGATTAACTCTCCCCAAGTCACCCATCACGTTGCCGTGGTAGAGGGACAGTGCGGCGACCCTTCATCTATCTTAAGGACTCGCTACGTCCAGATTCCCGATCCCTCCAAGCCGGATACCCGCGGAGGGGAGGATATCACTCAAGACCTGAACTTGGAGTCAGGCGACGGGCGGGATTCATTGGACAACATCTAGGAATCCAAATTTTCGAGTTCGGAAATTCCTCGGCCTTTAAGCCTCAGATGGGGTGAGGCTTCAGATTTAATTCCACCCACCCACCCCAACATAAGCGATCTATCCAAAATCAGGCAAGAGCCCGATGAAACAGTACATCATTACTGGGCCAGATTCCTCCTGGTTAAGAACAGGCTAAGGGACTGCCGCGAGGAAGACGCAATCTCAATCTTCTGCAGTAATTGCACGGACAAGGGAATACTCAACGCTATAAGTCGTCGTGATATTACACACTTCGCTGACTTGGCGTCCATTGTACGAAAGTACTGTGCGATGGAAAGCGCCTGGAAAACCGAAATCAAATTTTGGGACAATCCGGCCCTGAATACAAACCCAGTCCGAAATAAAAGGGTGCATCATCACCAGACACCCGGGTCAAGCACTAAAAAGCAAAAACCCTCTACAGGGCATGGAACCGTACTGGAAGGATGGCTCAATGGACCCTGTAAAATTCACAGTACAGAGGACGCCACACCAACTCACAGCCTCAGAGCATGTTGGATACTCCGGCAGGTGGCCAAAATTGGCGAAAATCTCCTAATTCCGGAGGCCACAGAAAGCCACCCAGAGACACCAATACGGTATTAACAGTCTTCGAGACTTTTGCTTCAAATAATATGCGAAAAAGGACACTCCGCAGCCTTGCCGAAGTCTACCAAGTAGCAACAATAAACCCGTGGAGTGACACGGCTATTACCTTTAACGCCAGTGATGAACCTAAATTCCGAACAGCCTGAGCACCAGCCGCTTTGTCCTCAGTCCAATAGTGGACAGCTTTCGTCTTACCAAGGTACTCTTGGACGGCGGCAGCGGATTGAACCTCATTTATGAGGAAACCCTTCAAAAAATGGAAATAGACTAGAACTGCATTGAGCGAAGCAACACAACCTTTAGAGGAATAATCCCCAGTCGAGAAGCGCGCTATACAGGAAAAATCACACTAGATGTGGTGTTCGGCACGCCGGATAATTACAGGTCCGAAGAGGTCACGTTCCATGTGGCTCCGTTCAGCAGCGGTTATCACGCTCTGCTAGGGCGGGAAGCATTTACAATCTTCCGAGCAATACTCCATTACGGGTACATGAAGCTCAAGATGCCTGGGCCTAACGGGATCATCACTCTCGCTAGTGATCTGGACATAGCACTCCGCACCGAAAACAAGATAGCCGCACTGGCCCTCGAGGCACCATCCGAAGCCCTAGCGGCTGAGGAACTGACTGCGCTGCGCTCTACGGTGAATAGGGACGATGTGGTACTCGACAAAAGATCCAAGTCCACCTCCTTTAAACCGGCGGACGAAATAGTCAAATTCCAAGTCCATCCAACGGACCCCAATAAAACAGCTTCCATCGGGGCACCGTTAAACCCTGATGTAGACGCTGCACTGCGAGAGTTCCTACGAGAGAACTGGGACATTTTCGCCTGGCATCCTTCAGACATGCCAGAAATCCCACGCAGGCTGGCCGAGCACAGCTTAAATATCCAAACAGGATTCAAACCTGTCAAACAGGCTCTTCGGCGTTTTTCCGAACCTAAGAGACAGGCCATGGGAGAGGAGCTAGCAAAGCTATTGGACGCCGGATTCATCAGAGATATAAAACATCCGGACTGGCTAGCAAATCTGGTGATGGTACCAAAGAAGGACAAATCCTGGCGCCTGTGTGTTGATTTTAAAGACCTTAACAAGGCTTGCCCAAAGGATCCCTTCCCCCTCCCCCGCATCGATCAAATTATCGACGCTACCGCAGGACACGATTCGTTGTGTTTCCTCGACGCATATTCCGGCTACCATCAAATCAAGATGGTAGAACCAGACCAAGCCGCAACGGCATTTATCACACCATACGGCCCATTCTGCTTCAACACAATGCCCTTCGGGCTCAAAAACGCCGGCGCAACATATCAGCACATGATTCAGACATGTCTGGCAAGCTAGATCGAAAAAACAGTGGAGGCATATGTAGATGATGTGGTCGTCAAAACAAGACATGTTGAATCTCTAGTAGACGACTTGAGGCTCACATTTGATAACCTCCGAACATACGACATCAAGCTCAACCCGGAAAAATGCATTTTCGGCGTTCCAGCCGGAAAGCTCTTGGGCTTCATTGTATCCGGTAGAGGAATTGAAGCAAATCCAGCCAAGATCCGAGCTCTGTCGCAACTGGATATCCCAAAGGACCTCAAACAAATACAAAAGTTAACCGGATGCGTGGCGGCTCTAAGCTGCTTTATCTCCCGCTTGGGAGAAAAGGCCCTACCCCTTTACCGCCTCCTTCGGTGCACCGAACACTTCAAATGGACGGATGCAGCCACGACCGGACTCGACGAAATAAAATCCATACTGGCAACAAACCCAGTCCTGGCCGCGCCAAACATCGGTGAACCAATGCTATTATACATTGCAGCATCACATCAGGTTGTAAGCGCAATGCTCGTCGTCGAACGACAAGCGGACGGACACAAATCCCCCCTTCAAAAGCCGGTCAATTATGTGTCCACTATCCTCACTCCCTGCAAATCACGGTACCCGCATTATCAAAAGATTGCGTACGCGGTATTCATGGCATCCCGGAAGCTACGACACTACTTTCAAGAGTGTTCAATAACAGTAGCCTCGGAAGTACCACTTAACGATATTATAAACAACCGTGATGCAACGGGCCAGATTGCAAAATGGGCCATTGAGCTCCTCCTGTTCGACATAACTTATAAGCCACGGCGAGCCATCAAGTCGCGAGTCTTGGCCGACTTCATCGCAGAATGGACGGAGGCCGAACTCCCTAAAGAGTACGGCACATATTCAAATTGGATCATGCATTTCGACGGCTCCAAGATGTTGGCCGGACATGGGGCCGGCGTCATTTTGACGTCCCCCATAGGAGACACAGTTCAATACGTACTCCAGATTATGTACACGGACTCCAACAATGCAGCCGAATATGAGGCCCTTTTACATGGTCTCCGGATGGCAGTATCCATGGGCATTCAACGCCTAGAGGTGCGCGGGGACTCGAACCTCGCAATGTCCCAAATAAATGGAGACTCCGATGCCAAGGATCCAAAAATGGCAGCTTACCGCAACGCCGTCCTAAAAATGTCAGCTCGGTTCGAGGGGCTTGAATTTCACCATATAGCCCGGGAAAATAATCAGGCGGCAGATGTCCTGGCACGCATCGGCGCAAAACGCGATGTAGTCCCCCCAACATCTTCTTGGAAAGGCTGTTCAAGCCATCGTAGTATGGGAAGGGGAGCCGAACAATAATAGCCCGGACCCAACCACACTGCCCGACACCGAACATACTGACAAAATTGGAGGCTCTGCCAATGAAATAACACCTTCAGCCCACGTAATAATGGCCGTCATCGCCCCGTGGACAGAACCATTCATTGCCTACCTTACTAGGCAGGAACTCCCCGAGGACCAAAATGAAGCATGCTGCATAGTGCGGCGATCCAAAGCCTACAGAGTCCACGAGGGAGAGCTTTATAAGAAAAGCACTACCGGAGTCCTCCAAAGGTGCATCTCCGAAGAGGAGGGGCAGAACCTCCTGGCTGAAATTCATGCCGGACTCGGCGGTCATCACGCTGCAGCTCGGTCCCTTGTAAGCAAGGCCTTCCGTACAGCCTTTTATTGGCCGACGGCCCGGGTAGACGCTCAGGACTTAGTCCAACGATGCACCGGTTGCCAGCTCTTTGCAAACCAAAGCCATATGCCACCCACCGCCCTCCAAACTATCCCCATTACTTGGCCCTTCGCGGTCTGGGGGCTTGACATGGTTGGACCCCTTAAAGGCGGAACCCACAAGGAAAAATACTTACTGGTCATGGTGGATAAGTTCACCAAATGGATAGAAGCCAAGCCTGTTAAGATGGCCGAATCCGGACCGGTGATAGACTTTATATCCGGGGTTGTACACCATTACGGCGTCCCCCACAGCATCATCACTGATAACAGCACGAACTTCACGGCCAACGAGGTAAAACTCTGGTGCAAAAACATGGGCATCAAGCTCGATTATGCTTCCGTCTATCACCCACAAACTAACGGCCAGGTCGAACATGCAAATGATCTTATCATGAGCGGCATCAAACCCAGATTAGTGCGGTCCCTCAAGGAATCTAACACGCACTGGGTAGAGGAGCTCGACTCCGTACTCTGGGGGCTGCGGACCACGCCGAATCGCACCACCGGATACACACCATTCTTTATGGTGTACGGTGCAGAGGCAGTTTTGCCTTGCGACATAATTCATGACACACCTCGAGTGCACATGTATGAAGAAAGAGAAGCCGAGCTCGATCGGCAGGACAGCTTGGATGCATTGGAGGAGGAGCGTGACGTGGCAAAAGCCCGTTCCGCATTCTATCAACAGCAGGCTCGAAGATACCAAAGCAGAGAAGTACGGGCCAGAACTTACAACGTTGGTGAATTAGTTCTACGACTACCGGACCTAACAAAGGACAAACTCAAGCCCAAGTGGGAAGGTCCCTTCATAATTGACCAAGTCCTGACTGGTGAGCGTACCGCCTGCGGGATGTATCGGATAACTGACTCGAGCCAAACCCATGGAACGCAGCCCGCCTCCGAAGATTCTATGCCTAGCGCCGGACTCTGTGTTCGTCTCCTTCCTCTGTCCATTTTTTATATATTTTCTGTCTTACATTTCTCTTCCTCTCTCTCTCTCTCTCTCTCTCTCTCTCTCTCTTATAGCCTTTAAAGGCTCATAAAGTGACGCGCTATCTGCGCTCATTAAACCTAGGGGCTTCTTTAAACAGAAGCTTATTCATACGGGCTTCATGCCCAACACATGTGTCACAGTTCTGCATGTACCTTTTATTCACCATTATATGCATCGATATGACTTAAGTTTTGGCCAAGCTGGGTTGTCTGGCTCCTGTGCTTACCCCTACGTTCCCGATTGTTCGGCTAGGTGGTAAAGGGAGCACCTCTGCGATTGTTACTGCCGGGTCAGCCGGACGTGTACCTCAGACTGGGTGAAGCCGAAAGCTAGCGTTCTTAAGGGAATATTCGGTCGGTGAACTAAAGATGATCTTTTTTATTTTTATCTATACGCCCCAGATGTTTTTCCTGCATTTCTTTTCGCAGCATGGACATGCACCTTAGGGCATGCCTCCCAGGGAAAGGAACCCCTAACGGAACTATTCTCCCTGGAAGATGTTTCTTACTAACCATGTAATATAACATAACTAGTCGGGCACTTGTCTGTTCAATCACTAATGACCCCTACGCCTGGTCTCCATGCATTCCCTAGTTCCTATATAACCGCATGGGAATTCGGACACACTCCGGACTGTCAGGTCCCGAGGCTGAAGCGAAAAGGTCGGCCATGACAAATGATCTACAATCCGCCTAGAAGGCATTATAAATGTCAATTAAATTAAATAGTCATTTTGACTGATTGTATTCCTCTTTAATACCATCTAACAGGTTGTCTAATTTACAGTCCTGCTGGGAATACTTTGCGGCCAACTCTACTTGGCGGTATACTAAGCTTACAGGGATATCCTTCCCATCGGGCCCTACAGGACCGACCTCGGCCATGTGGTTGGGGTCAGCCTTTGCGTACTGCGTCTTCACCATGGCCCAGGCCTCCCTAGCGCCTTGACGGCAGGCCGATATATTCCATAATCGGAAGCGCCGCCGTGCTCCCTTTAGCTTCTCCGCAAGCTCTCCAAGACCTTCGGGCATGGAGACGGATGGCCACAGGGCCTGGGCGACGCCTTGCATCGCCTGCCGAACTCGATCGAGCAGTTGCGAGAGCTCAGGAAGAAGGTCACCCGTAGAACCGTGCATCTCCTCTGCAGGACGACCTATTAGCACACCTACAGACATTGCTCTGTTAGTCGACTTCCCCGCCGACCTTTCTTTCAAAGGTTCGTTCAAGCACTTACTAAATATGCCGCGCCGAAGCCGCTGATTCTCCTTCACGGAGTCTGACAGCTGGGCACGAACATCTTTCAGCTCGATGCCCAGCTTGGTGTTGGCATCTTGGAGATCGTTCTTCTCCCGCCTCACCTTTGTCAGCACCTTCTCACCAGCCTTTAGCTGGCGTAGGAGGTGTTGCCTTTCCGGATTCAATCCGGCGCCATCTGCAATTTCATTTGTCAGATTCGCACCCATGCCATGCTTCGCAAAATACTTATCTTTCGAAGTGTATATTACCAGAGGGAGTCTCCTTGGGCTCCCCTGCCGCGGCTAGTGCGGCCTCAAGTTGGGCTTTGCACTCTTCCAGCTCCTTGGACAGTAGGGAATTCTTTTCTGTAAGAACCTGCATAACAAATGATCCTTAAATCAGTTATTCTAACTGTTTCAAGTCTCGGGGGCTACTGGTATATATATATAATTACCAAAATTTTCTTACCCGTATGTCTTTTACATATTACTCCGTGGCTCTGGCTAGACCATTTTGAGCGGCATGGAGGTACGCATCTCCCGAGTTGAAGGCATCTAACGCCCCTTGGGAGAAACAAGCGTCGCGAAGAATTGTCCGGTGACGCGTGTGGTTCATGGCACTCTCCACCTCAGAGTTGGTGGCAGACAACCCGTCCACATCCTCCGTCGGAGGAGCGTCTGGCGTGCGCCTTGTGTTCGCCTCCGCCTCCGGACCAGGCTTTGGAGCCTGGCGGGTGGAGGCGCGATTGGCAGCCTCTTCGGATATAGTCCGGCGAGGTCTCTTTTGTCCTGAAGAGAGCACGAGTGTCAATGTGCCTCGAAGGTATAACACCTGGGATAAGGGGGCGCGCCATACCTTTGCGCTGACGCCTCGGTCCGGACTGCACTTCTTTTCTGCCCACGGGGCCCTACGGCCCCTCGTTGGCTTGTCGCCGCAGGTTCAGCCTTCCGCCTTAAAAACCTCCCCTGCAAAGTTCGGTTGTAATCAGGAAACTGAAAACACGAGAGGGCAGACACCTATTCGGGGTACTGGGACTTCGATCTCAGTTACCTGGGGGGGGCCGGGATTAGCCCTGGGTAATCGGCCGTAATGACCACCAAGGCGTTGTCCTTGCTCAATTGATGGAACACTCCATCAATCAGCTCCACAGATATGTCCGGATCCTCTTGAGAGGCCGGGTCGAGGGACTCTTGTAACACCCCAAAATTTTGGCCTTGTTTTAATAAATTAAAACTTATCCAGGAAATTAAAACTTTTATTTTCTGGGCTCCCTTTTGATTTTGAACCATTTCCTCCCTTGTTTTTATGGAGTTTTTCCCAAAGTGAAAACTTTTCAAATATGTTATTGGACCTGTTTAACCTCTCAAGAAAAACTCTTCTTTTATCAGTAGAACTAATTACATAATTAAATTGCTTGATCTTTATTTTCTTGAAAATAGTTTTTCAAGGTTAAATGGCCATATTTGAACTACAACCATTTGATAAATCACTTAAAATTCCAACCAAAATTTGGAGATGTCATATGATGTTTTTAAATATCTTTTATACAAAAATATCTTTCATTCATGAAATATTTTGAGCTCTACACCCAATTTTCTTCTCTGGTCCAGAGTGCAATTTTGCACTATAACTCATTTAAATATTTCTTTCTAGCCTCCACCAAAATTATGGGATGTTAGTAGTATCATATGATTCAACTTTATGCAAAAACCTAGTGTTGTTCTTTGGAAAAATTGAGTGAATCAACCTCTTTTCCATTCTGGTCCAGTCTTGTGGTTTCTACTGCAACCCTATTTATTTTTGCTCTAGTGACCTTGTGTTTTCTCCTACTTGTAGTCCACCCTACAAAACCTCTAAGTCCAGGAGCATGCACCTAGTGGATCATTCTTGGTTCATGAAATGATGCCATTTACCTACTGTCCAGAATTGAAGTTCAGCAAAACTTGCACTAACAAGTTTTTGCATTTGGCAAACTAACCTCACCACCGTCTCTTTCATCTAAAGAGACACTGATCTGGAGAATTTGGCCACTCCAAGAAATGCCTAAGTGCCCTTGGCATTTTGTCAAACACCTTATGGGCATGATCTGTTTTGACACGAGTTTTTAGTTGCACTGTGAACTTGATCCCCTGTCCAAACCAGCATGTCCAATGGATTTGCCCTAACCTATAACCACACCCTGCCAACCCTCTTATAGTTTGGAGCCCTCTAGCATGCAATGGCATTCTGCCGAACACGTCCCGGGCGTGCTCTAGGCGCGCCCAGAGCGTGCGTTTGGCACGCACGTGCGCCCGAGCCGCCGCATCTCGCCCCGCACCCGTTCCGGCCCTTGGCCATCAACAGCTAGCCGCCACGTATCCTCCTGCACCACCACGCCACCCCGACCACCCTGGCATGCTACAGCGCCGCCGTGAGGGCATTCTTGGTGGCACGCCGGCGTCCGTAGTGGCTCCAGCCCCGGTCGGCGCCGCCCAAGCCACACCGGCTCGCCACCTGCCCCTGGGAGCCGCACGAGCTTATCTCCTCGCTCGTCGGCTAGCTCTCGTCACCTCCACGTCGCCCTACAAGCTACAGAGAGGCGGTTCACCGGCATCCTCATCCACCGCCGCGGAACCGACCCCGATCACCTATTTAAGGAGCCCCGAGCTCGTCTCCGCACGCAGGCAGTCCCAAGCCATCTCCCTAGGACCCCCATTGGCAGCCAATCGACCCGGGGAGGTCTCCTTCCCCATCTCCGGCAACCGCAACCGCCGCCAGTGCCTCGGCCATTCCGGCGCCACCAGGGCCTCCCCCTCTCCGTTCTCTTCACCAGGAACTCTCTCATCCTCCCATGAACCTGTCCCCCTACTCGATTTTGATCGGGAACCACCATAGCTCCAAACTCACTTTGCCCCCGAAACCTCCTCCGCCGCGAAGCTCGCCGCCAGCAGCTCACTCCGTCCCCGCCAACCCAACGACCTCCGGGAGGACTGCCTTGGTCTCGCGGATCCATCCAGACCCTCTGGAAGCCGCGGGGAGTCGCCGTTCGCCGGCGTTGATCGCCGTCGCCTCGCCGCCGTTCGGGCAGAGGAAGAGGAGGGAGGGATGGACCGGTCAAACCTGACCAGTGGGCCAGGCGGGCCCACTGTCAGTGACCCACGCGCGGTCCACGCTGGAGTAAGTGGAAGCGTAAATCCAGAATACGCCTTTCGACGTGTACGTGTATATTCGAATCGTTTTTCTTTTTCTATTTTATTTTAAAAAATAGATTTTGACCACAACTTTGACTGCCTATAAATTTTTAATTATAACTCCAAATAAATTGATTCTTTTTCCTACATCTCCCAAATTCTGTCTAGTTTATTTTAAGATTTATTTCAAAAAATTTCAAACAAGTTTTTTGTGCTGTTTTGCAAGTGTGTGTTAATTCAAAATATTTTTAAATAGGAATTTGAAGAGAGAGGAGAAAACTTTCAAAAGTTTTGGAGAGCACCTCACCCCTCCACAACTTGAAGGCAAGCATTTTGAGCCCTGGCATAATATTTTGCATGCATTATTTGACACGTTTATAACACCACCTTATTTCGGAGAATCGTTATTTCATGTGATATTATCATTTGCATGGATGCATTTTTAGTGATTTCCTTGCTGTTGGAAATGAACATACTTGTGATGGTAATCATCCTCATGTGCCTTGCATGCATGCCGGAAAGGAATCCGGGAAAGCCTCTGCCTTGGGTAGGCGTGAGCTTGTCGCCGGTCTCCGTCAGGACGGTTGTGTCCGGTATGGCATAGTAAGGTATAATGAGTGTTGATTTTATTGGTTGAAATATTTTTGTTATACATGTCATGCAGGAAATTTATAGACCTCCTGAGTCGACCGTAGATCGAGTCTTGTTCCAGTAACCCCATACTTGCCTCGTACTACCACTTGTCCCTGCCGCAGGTAGGGTACGGTTCAATAAGTTGTCAACCCCTTTCAAGCACACACCGTACAGAGAGGCCATGGTGGAAGATACCGGTTGTAGCTGGTAGGTAGGCCACCTGGTCCGGGGGCATGGGTGTTTCCGGTTGGGGCCGAGAGGGGAGGCCACCCTTAGAGCGCGCGATATAAATTTGATCCGATGCTACGCGAGGTTGTAGCCTCCCCACTTAGAGTTTTGCTTAACAAGTGTCGTGGGTGATTCCAGACACCGGTGAGTTAAGCTGGTGTGTGCAAGTTAGGTGTGTTTTCAATTAAAAGACCGTAGACGGAATTAGTCCCGATGGACTAAAGGAATCCGTTACTCGTGGGTAAAGAGTACACCCTCTACAGAGATTAAACCTATTCGTATAGCCGTGTCCATGATTAAGGGTTACAGTCTGGGATGGGTCAAGTGTCGGTCTTAGTGTCGGTCTTCGGAAGAGAAACTGTAAACCAGAACTGAGATCATGACTTGAGACTTGTGATGATTATGATTTTGTTGTGGACTAATCCAATATACTATTGGCATTATCGAATACCCCTGGGATGGTTATACCTCCTGGATATTCACTGTGATTATTTTATAAGCCCTTTATCTGGCGTCGCTCAGACGCCCGACTGTGGCATGTTTACTATCTCATTTACTCAAAGCCCTTTATGTGGCGTCGCTCAGACGCCCGACTGTGGCATGCTTGTTATTTAATTTACTTATAAGCCCTTTATGTGGCGTCGCTCAGACGCCCGACTGTGGCATGCTTGTTATTTAATTTACTTATAAGCCCTTTATGTGGCGTCACTCAGACGCCCGACTGCGGCATGTTTGTTATTTCATTTTCTTATAAGCCCTTTCTGTGGTGTCGCTCAGACGCCCGACTAAGGCATCCTTCATATTAATATCCTTTCGAGGTGTCGCTTCAGACACCCGATCGGTACTTGTTATTTTTACACCCAGATTGTTCACCCATGATTTATTTAAGTGAGTTAATTTGCGTGCATCATGAATCTTATTTCATAACTGTCGAAGTGATCATAGAATATTTTAAAGCATGATTATCTGTGGCTATATTATACCTGTGTTCTTAATGTTTGCGAGTACATTCAAAGTACTCACTGGCTTGTCCCTGGCTATTGTCTTGGCCAGATTTTCTCGCATGGAGAGGAGCGTTGCGATGACAGCCCCGGAAGTAAAGCTTCGGAGATAGCAGCCCCGCGAAGATATGAGTTAACCTGGTCAGCTGTTCCCGTGGGAAATGGAGTCCCATACACGGATGATCCACAAACCGCTTCCACCATCAACCACTAGAAACCATTGGTTGTACTCATAGGCCACAATGGTCTTGTACTACATATTGTGTATTTTGCTTGGAATTTCTGTATCAAGTTGGTGCCTCATCAGCTAACAGTAATCCTGGGGCTGGTGAGCACGACGGCCATTTTCTGGAATTTGACCCCGGACTGTCCTGGGTCCTCGGGTTGTGGAGGAGGGCTGCTTATTTCCTTAACAGCCCGGTGCAGTTCCTGCGTTGAAGTCGTCAGACTGAATATTTAACAATGGGAATACAAAACGGATGGGCAAGTAAATGCGACCACTTACCCAGCTTGGGGGATTGTGCATAGAGAATCCACCCTGTGGGTTGAAGCGGAGAAATTCCTCCTCTTCTCCCTTATACAAAGTGGACAAGATCTTTAGTAGAGCGGCAGCTGAATCCGGCCCCTTACGGCCGTAGCGGGTGGTGTCGTCCTCCCCGTTGAAGTCCCACATGGGGTGGCTTCTATACTTAAGCGGCTGCACCCCCCGCATAATGCATTCGGCCATAACCCCGATCATGGTTAGTCCGGAATGGGCTAACAATCTTATTCGGCCCATCAGGTAAATGATGTCCCTGTCACTTTCCCTCTAAGGGCTCCGTGGGCACCAGCTTAGGCGCTTCTTTAAGGGAGCACTGTCGAATTCAGGGAGGCCGATCCGAACAGGATCCGGCAGCGGGACGTCTTCTATATAAAACCATTCCGAGGGCCAGTCTTTGGACGCCTTCTTTGGGGTTCCGGACAGATATCCGGTCCTGACGATGCGCCACACTTCGGCTCCACCCACTTGATACATTGACCCCTCCTTAGAGCGGGGCATAAGGCAGAATAACCTTTTCCATAGCCCGAAATGAGCCTCGATACCCAAAAACAGCTCGCAGAGGGCTACGAAGCCCGCGATATGCAATACGGAGGCAGGCGTGAGATTGTGTAGCTGGAGGTCATAGAACTCCAAGAGCCCCCGGAGAAATGGATGGATTGGAAATCCGAGCCCCCTTATTAAATAAGAGACGAGGCACACCCGCTCTCCTTTAGAGGGATTAGGGGCACTCTCCGCTTGCTCTCCGCCATTATAGATGGCAAGGCCGGCTCGAACTGGGACCATATAGGCCGGGGGGAGAAATCCCTTGGTCTGAAGCGTCACTAGCTCGCTATGTGGGATGGAGCATCTCTCCCAATATCCAGGCTGAGGGCTGGAAGAGCGAGATGAGGAGTCACGATGGCTGGCCATGGTGGAATGGACCTTTGTCGGATGCGCTCTGATGAACACTCGCGAAGGGGGGAAGATGTGGTTTGGATCTAAATCCTCGTCCCCTTAAATAGGTCAGCTCATTTACGCGGCTAGGGGTGTGAATGTAAAAACACTCCGACTTTTCATATTCGTTTGACATGTGGGAAGCGGCCATTATTGGGCGTAGAAGCCAAGGAGCGCAACATCTACAAGAAACCAGACTTTATTCAACAGGTACACGGAATTTGGAGGAGAACCCGCCTTGCAATGCCGAAGACAATCTGCGCACCGGAATCATCGTCATTGAAGCCTGGTTCGGGGGCTACTCAGGGAGTGCTAGAATAGGGGTGTCCGGATGGCCAGACTATACCTTCAGCCGGACTCCTGGACTATGAAGATACAAGATTGAAGACTCCGTCCCGTGTCCGGAAGGGACTTTCCTTGGCGTGGAAGGCAAACTTGGCGATACGGATATGTAGATCTCCTACCATTGTAACCGACTTTGTGTAACCCTAACCTTCTCCGGTGTCTATATAAACCAGAGGGTTTTAGTCTGTAGGACAACATACAGAACAACAATCATACCTAGGCTAGCTTCTAGGGTTTAGCCTCTCTGATCTCGTGGTAGATCTACTCTTGTACTACCCATATCATTAATATTAATCAAGCAGGACGTAGGGTTTTACCTCCATTGAGAGGGCCCGAACCTGGGTAAAACTTCATGTCCCTTGCCTCCTGTTACCATCCGGCCTAGACGCACAGTTCGGGACCCCCTACCCGAGATCCGCCGGTTTTGACACCGACATTGGTGCTTTCATTGAGAGTACCTTTGTGTCGTCGCCATCAGGAAGGATGCCTCGCCTCGTCTTTAAAGACGGCACCATTGCTAAGGGAGCTTTGGCTGTCGGCCAAACCCTCCGGCTAGGTGGTTTTCTTATGACCGCCCGTTCGGCTTCTGCGCCAACGATGACCTCTCGAGCCATTGAAAACAATCTTCATGTCAGCTCGGAACTCGCCGAGCAGTTAGATCCAATGGAGCTCCCCTCCATAAACGAGCTCATGGATCGCTTCGCCACCCTGGGAGTCGCTACGGATTACGACCAGATTGGGCCTAAACCCGATCTGAGAAAGGTTAACTCTCCCCAAGTCACCCATCACGTTGCCGTGGTAGAGGGACAGTGCGGCGACCCTGCATCTATCTTAAGGACTCGCTACGTCCAGATTCCCGATCCCTCCAAGCCGGATACCCGCGGAGGGGAGGATATCACTCAAGACCTAAACTTGGAGTCAGGCGACGGGCGGGATTCATTGGACAACATCCAGGAATCCAAATTTTCAAGTTCGGAAATTCCTCGGCCTCTGAGCCTCAGATGGGGTGAGGCTTCGGATTTAATTCCACCCACCCACCCCAACATAAGCGATCTATCCAAAATCAGGCAAGAGCCCGATGAAACAGTACATCATTACTGGGCCAGATTCCTCCTGGTTAAGAACAGGCTAAGGGACTGCCGCGAGGAAGACGCAATCTCAATCTTCTGCAATAATTGCATGGACAAGGGAATACTCAACGCCATAAGTCATCGTGATATTACACACTTTGCTGAATTGGCGTCCATTGTACGAAAGTACTGTGCGATGGAAAGTGCCCGGAAAACCGATATCAAATTTTGGGACAATCCGGCCCTGAATACAAACCCAGTCCGAAATAAAAGGGTGCATCATCACCAGACACCCGGGTCAAGCACTAAAAAGCAAAAACCCTCTACAGGGCATGGAACCGTACTGGAAGGATGGCTCAATGGACCCTGTAAAATTCACAGTACAGAGGACGCCACACCAACTCACAGCCTCAGAGCATGTTGGATACTCCGGCAGGTGGCCAAAATTGGCGAAAATCTCCTAATTCCAGAGGCCACAGAAAGCCACCCCAGAGACACCAATACGGTATTAACAGTCTTCGAGACTTTCGCATCAAATAATATGCGAAAAAGGACACTCCGCAGCCTTGCCGAAGTCTACCAAGTAGCAACAATAAACCCGTGGAGTGACAGGGCTATTACCTTTAACGCCAGTGATGAACCTAAATTCCGAACAGCCCGAGCACCAGCCGCATTGGTCCTCAGTCCAATAGTGGACGGCTTTCGTCTTGCCAAGGTACTGATGGACGGCGGCAGCGGATTGAACCTCATTTATGAGGAAACCCTTCAAAAAATGGAAATAGATTGGAACCGCATTGAGCGAAGCAGCACAACCTTTAGAGGAATAATCCCCAGTCGGGAAGCGCGCTGTACAGGAAAAATCACACTAGATGTGGTGTTCGGCACGCCGAAAAATTACAGGTCCGAAGATGTCACGTTCCATGTGGCTCCGTTCAGCAGCGGTTATCACGCTCTGCTAGGGCGGGAAGCATTTACAATCTTCCGAGCAATACCCCATTACGGGTACATGAAGCTCAAGATGCCTGGGCCTAACGGGATCATCACTCTCGCTAGTGATCCGGACATAGCACTCCGCACCGAAAACAAGACAGCCGCACTGGCCCTCGAGGCACCATCCGAAGCCCTAGCGGCTGAGGAACTGACTGCGCTGCGCTCTACGGTGAATAGGGACGATGTGGTACTCGACAAAAGATCCAAGTCCACCTCCTTTAAACCGGCGGACGAAATAGTCAAATTCCAAGTCCATCCAACGGACCCCAATAAAACAGCTTCCATCGGGGCACAGTTAAACCCTGATGTAGACGCCGCACTGCGAGAGTTCCTACGAGAGAACTGGGACATTTTCGCCTGGCACCCTTCAGACATGCCAGGAATCCCACGCAGGCTGGCCGAGCACAGCTTAAATATCCAAACAGGATTCAAACCTGTCAAACAGGCTCTTCGGCGTTTTTCCGAACCTAAGAGACAGGCCATGGGAGAGGAGCTAGCAAAGCTATTGGACGCCGGATTCATCAAAGATATAAAACATCCGGACTGGCTAGCAAACCTGGTGATGGTACCAAAGAAGGACAAATCCTGGCGCCTGTGTGTTGATTTTAAAGACCTTAACAAGGCGTGCCCAAAGGATCCCTTCCCCCTCCCCCGCATCGATCAAATTATCGACGCTACCACAGGACACGATTCGTTGTGTTTCCTCGACGCATATTCCGGCTACCATCAAATCAAGATGGCAGAACCAGACCAAGACGCAACGGCATTTATCACACCATACGGCCCATTCTGCTTCAACACGATGCCCTTCGGGCTCAAAAACGCTGGCGTAACATATCAGTGCATGATTCAGACATGTCTGGCAAGCTAGATCGGCAAAACAGTGGAGGCATATGTAGATGATGTGCTCGTCAAAACAAGACATGTTGAATCTCTAGTAGACGACTTGAGGCTCACATTTGATAACCTCCGAACATACGACATCAAGCTCAACCCGAAAAAATGCGTTTTCGGCGTTCCAGCCGGAAAGCTCTTGGGCCTCATTGTATCCGGTAGAGGAATTGAAGCAAATCCAGCCAAGATCCGAGTTCTATCGCAACTGGATATCCCAAAGGACCTCAAACAAATACAAAAGTTAACCGGATGCGTGGCGGCTCTAAGCTGCTTTATCTCCTGCTTGGGAGAAAAGGCCCTACCCCTTTACCGCCTCCTTCGGCGCACCGAATAGTTCAAATGGACGGATGCAGCCACGGCCGGACTCGGCGAAATAAAATCCATACTGGCAACAAATCCAGTCCTTGCCGCGCCAAACATCGGCGAACCAATGCTATTATACATTGCAGCATCACATCAGGTTGTAAGTGCAGTGCTCGTCGTTGAACGAGAAGTGGACGGACACACATTCCCCCTTCAAAAGCCGGTCAATTATGTGTCCACTATCCTCACTCCCTGCAAATCACGGTACCCGCATTATCAAAAGATTGCGTACGCGGTATTCATGGCATCCCGGAAGCTACGACACTACTTTCAAGAGTGTTCAATAACAGTAGCCTTGAAAGTACCACTTAACGATATTATAAACAACCGTGATGCAATGGGCCGGATTGCAAAATGGGCCATTGAGCTCCTCCCGTTCGACATAACTTATAAGCCACGGCGAGCCATCAAGTCGCGAGTCTTGGCCGACTTCATCGCAGAATGGACGGAGGCCGAACTCCCTAAAGAGTACGGCACATATTCAAATTGGATCATGCATTTCGACGGCTCCAAGATGTTGGCCGGACTTGGGGCCGGCGTCATTTTGACGTCCCCCCACAGGAGACACAGTTCAATACGTACTCCAGATTATGTACATGAACTCCAACAATGTAGCCGAATATGAGGCCCTTTTACATGGTCTCCGGATGGCAGTATCCATGGGCATTCAACGCCTAGAGGTGCGCAGGGACTCGAACCTCACAATATCCCAAATAAATGGAGACTTCGATGCCAAGGATCCAAAAATGGCAGCTTACCGCAACGCCGTCCTAAAAATGTCAGCTCGGTTCGAGGGGCTTGACTTTCACCATATAGCCCGGGAAAATAATCAGGCGGCAGATGTCCTGGCACGCATCGGTGCAAAACGTGATGTAGTCCCCCCCCCCAACATCTTCTTGGAAAGGCTGTTCAAGCCATCCGTAGTATGGGAAGGGGAGCCGAACAAAACAGCCCGGACCCAACCGCACTGCCCGACACCGAACATACTGACACAATTGGAGGCTCTGCCAATGAAATAACACCTTTAGCCCACGTAATAATGGCCGTCATCGCCCCATGGACAGAACCATTCATCGCCTACCTTACTAGGCAGGAACTCCCCGAGGACCAAAATGAAGCACGCTGCATAGTGCGGCGATCCAAAGCCTACAGAGTCCACGAGGGAGAGCTTTATAAGAAAAGCACTACCGGAGTCCTTCAAAGGTGCTTCTCCGAAGAGGAGGGGCGGAACCTCCTAGCTGAAATTCATGCCGGACTCGGCGGTCATCACGCTGCAGCTCGGTCCCTTGTAAGCAAGGCCTTCCGTACAGCCTTTTATTGGCCGACGGCCCGGGCAGACGCTCAGGACTTAGTCCAACGATGCACCGGTTGCCAGCTCTTTGCAAACCAAAGCCATATGCCACCCACCGCCCTCCAAACTATCCCCATTACTTGGCCCTTCGCGGTCTGGGGGCTTGACATGGTTGGACCCCTTAAAGGCGGAACCCACAAGGAAAAATACTTACTGGTCATGGTGGATAAGTTCACCAAATGGATAGAAGCCAAGCCTGTTAAGATGGCCGAATCCGGACCGGTGATAGACTTTATATCCGGGGTTGTACACCGTTACGGCGTCCCCCACAACATCATCACTGATAACAGCACGAACTTCACGGCCGACGAGGTAAAACTCTGGTGCAAAAACATGGGCATCAAGCTCGATTATGCTTCCGTCTATCACCCAGAAACTAACGGCCAGGTCGAACATGCAAATGGTCTTATCATGAGCGGCATCAAACCCAGATTAGTGCGGTCCCTCAAGGAATCTAACAAGCACTGGGTAGAGGAGCTCGACTCTGTACTCTGGGGGCTGCGGACCACGCCGAATCACACCACCGGATACGCACCATTCTTTATGGTGTACGACGCAGAGGCAGTTTTGCCTTGCGACATAATTCATGACTCACCTCGAGTGCACATGTACGAAGAAAGAGAAGCCGAGCTAGATCGGCAGGACAGCTTGGACGCATTGGAGGAGGAGCGTGACGTGGCAAAAGCCCGTTCCGCATTCTATCAACAGCAGGCTCGAAGATACCAAAGTAGAGAAGTACGGGCCAAAACTTATAACGTTGGCGAATTAGTTCTACGACTATCGGACATAAAAAAGGACAAACTCAAGCCCAAGCGGGAAGGTCCCTTCATAATTGACCAAGTCCTGACTGGTGGTGCGTACCGCCTGCGGGATGCATCGGATAACCGACTCGAGCCAAACCCATGGAACGCAGCCCGTCTCCGAAGATTCTATGCCTAGCGCCGGACTCTGTGTTCGTCTCCTTCCTCTGTCCATTTTTTATATATTTTCTGTCTTACATTTCTCTTCCTCTCTCTCTCTCTCTCTCTCTCTCTCTCTTATAGCCTTTAAAGGCTCATAAAGTGACGCGCTATCCGCGCTAATTAAACCTAGGGGCTTCTTTAAACAGAAGCTTATTCATACGGGCTTCATGCCCAACACATGTGTCACACTTCCACATGTACCTTTTATTCACCATTATATGCATCGATATGACTTAAGTTTTGGCCAAGCTGGGTTGCCTGGCTCCTGTGCTTACCCCTACGTTCCCGATTGTTCGGCTAGGTGGTAAAGGGAGCACCTCTGCGATTGTTACTGCCGGGTCAGCCGGACGTGTACCTCAGACTGGGTGAAGCCGAAAGCTAGCGTTCTTAAAGGAATATTCGGTCGGTGAACTAAAGATGATCTTTTTTTATTTTTATCTATACGCCCCCAGATGTTTTTCCTGCATTTCTTTTCGCAGCATGGACATGCACCTTAGGGCATGCCTCCCAGGGAAAGGAACCCCTAACGGAACTATTCTCCCTGGAAGATGTTTCTTACTAACCATGTAATATAACATAACTAGTCGGGCACTTGTCTGTTCAATCACTAATGACCCCTACGCCTGGTCTCCATGCATTCCCCAGTTCCTATATAACCGCATGGGAATTCGGACACACTCCAGACTGTCAGGTCCCGAGGCTGAAGCGAAAAGGTCGACCATGACAAATGATCTACAATCCGCCTAGAAGGCATTATAAATGTCAATTAAATTACATAGTCATTTTGACTAATTGTATTCCTCTTTAATACCATCTAACAGGTTGTCTAATTTACAGTCCTGCTGGTACTTTGCGGCCAACTCTACTTGGCCGTATACTAAGCTTACAGGGATATCCTTCCCATCGGGCCCTACAGGACCGACCTCGGCCATGTGGTTGGGGTCAACCTTTGCGTACCGCGTCTTCACCATGGCCCAGGCCTCCCTAGCGCCTTGACGGCAGGCTGATATCTTCCACAATCGGAAGCGCCGCCGTGCTCCCTTTAGCTTCTTCGCAAGCTCTCCGAGACCATCGGGCATGGAGACAGATGGCCACAGGGCCTGGGCGACGCCTTGCATCGCCTGCTGAACTCGATCGAGCAGTTGCGAGAGCTCGGGAAGAAGGTCACCCATAGAACCGGGCATCTCCTCTGCAGGATGACCTGTTAGCACACCTACAGACATTGCTCTGTTAGTCGACTTCCCCGCCGAACTTTCTTTCAAAGGTTCATTCAAGCACTTACTAAATATGCCGCGCCGAAGCCGCTGATTCTCCTTCACGGAGTCTGACAGCTGGGCACGAACAGCTCGACGCCCAGCTTGGTGTTGGCATCTTGGAGATCGTTCTTCTCCCACCTCACCTTTGTCAGCACCTTCTCACCAGCCTTTAGCTGGCGTAGGAGGTGTTGCCTTTCCGGATTCAATCCAGTGCCATCTGCAATTTCATTTGTCAGATTCGCACCCATGCCATGCTTCGCAAAATACTTATCTTTCGAAGTGTATATTACCAGAGGGGGTATCCTTGGGCTCCCCTGCCGCGGCTAGTGCGGCCTCAAGTTGGGCTTCGCACTCTTCCAACTTCTTGGACAGTAGGGAATTCTTTTCTGTAAGAACCTGCATAACAAATGATCCTTAAATCAATTATTCTAACTGTTTCAAGTCTCGGGGGCTACTGGTATATATATATATAATTACCAAAATTTTCTTACCCGTATGTCTTTTACATATTGCTCCGTGGCTCTGGCTAGACCATTTTGAGCGGCACGAAGGTACGCATCTCTCGAGTTGAAGGCATCTAACGCCCCTTGGGAGAAACAAGCATCGCGAAGAATTGTCCGATGATGCCTGTGGTTCATGGCACTCTCCACCTCAGAGTTGGTGGCAGACAACCCGTCCACATCCTCCGCTGGAGGAGCGTCTGGCGCGCGCCTTGTGTTCGCCTCCGCCTCCAGACCAGGCTTTGGAGCCTGGCGGGTGGAGGCGCGATTGGCAGCCTCTCCGGATATAGTCCGGCGAGGTCTCTTTTGTCCTGAAGAGAGCACGAGTGTCAATGTGCCTCGAAGGTATAACACCTGGGATAAGGGGGCGCGCCATACCTTTGCGCTGACGCCTCGGTCCGGACTGCACTTCTTTTCTGCCCACGGGGACCTACGGCCCCTCGTTGGCTTGTCGCCGCAGGTTCGGCCTTCCGCCTTAAAAACCTCCCCTGCAAAGTTCGGTTGTAATCAGGAAACTGAAAACACGAGAGGGCGGACACCTATTCGGGGTACTGGGACTTCGATCTCAGTTACCTGGGGGGGCCGGGATTAGCCCTGGGTAATCGGCCGTAATGACCACCAAGGCGTTGTCCTTGCTCAATTGATGGAACACTCCATCAATCAGCTCCACAGATATGTCCGGATCCTCTTGAGAGGCCGGGTCGAGGGACTGTCCTGGGTCCTCGGGTTGTGGAGGAGGGCTGCTTATTTCCTTAACAGCCCGACGCAGTTCCTGCGTTGAAGTTGTCAGACTGAATATTTAACAATGGGAATACAAAACGGATGGGCAAGTAAATGCGACCACTTACCCAGCTTGGGGGATTGTGCATAGAGAATCCACCCTGTGGGTTGACGCGGAGAAATTCCTCCTCTTCTCCCTTATACAAAGTGGACAAGATCTTTAGTAGAGCGGCAGCTGAATCCGGCCCCTTACGGCCGTAGCGGGTGGCGTCGTCCTCCCCGTTGAAGTCCCACATGGGGTGGCTTCTATACTTAAGCGGCTGCACCCCCCGCATAATGCATTCGGCCATAACCCCGATCATGATTAGTCCGGAATGGGCTAACAATCTTATTCGGCCCATCAGGTAAATGATGTCCCTGTCACTTTCCCTCTGAGGGCTCCATGGGCGCCAGCTTAGGCGCTTCTTTAAGGGAGCACTATCGAATTCAGGGAGGCCAATCCGGACAGGATCCGGCAGTGGGACGTCTTCTATATAAAACCATTCCGAGGGCCAGTCTTTGGACGCCTTCTTTGGGGTTCCGGACAGATATCCGGTCCTGACGATGCGCCACACTTCGGCTCCGCCCACTTGATACATTGACCCCTCCTTAGAGCGGGGCACAAGGCAGAATAACCTTTTCCATAGCCCGAAATGAGCCTCGATACCCAAAAACAGCTCGCAGAGGGCTACGAAGCCCGCGATATGCAATACGGAGGCAGGCGTGAGATTGTGTAGCTGGAGGTCATAGAACTCCAGGAGCCCCCGGAGAAATGGATGGATTGGAAATCCGAGCCCCCTTATTAAATAAGAGACGAGGCACACCCGCTCTCCTTTAGAGGGATTAGGGGCACTCTCCGCTTGCTCTCCGCCATTATAGATGGCAAGGCCGGCTCAAACTGGGACCATATAGGCCGGGGGGAGAAATCCCTTGGTCTGAAGCGTCACTAGCTCGCTATGCGGGATGGAGCATCTCTCCCAATATCCAGGCCGAGGGCTGGAAGAGCGAGAGGAGGAGTCGCGATGGCTGGCCATGGTGGAATGGACCTTTGTCAGATGCGCTCTGATGAACACTCGCGAAGGGGGGAAGATGTGGTTTGGATCTAAATCCCCGTCCCCTTAAATAGGTCAGCTCATTTACACGGCTAGGGGTGTGAATGTAAAAACACTCCGACTTTTCATATTCGTTTGACACGTGGGAAGCGGCCATTATTGGGCATAGAAGCCAAGGAGCGCAACATCTACAAGAAACCGGACTTTATTCAACAGGTACACGGAATTTGGAGGAGAACCCGTCTTGCAATGCCGAAGACAATCTGCGCGCCGGAATCATCGTCATTGAAGCCTGGTTCGGGGGCTACTGAGGGAGTCCTAGATTAGGGGGTGTCCGGATGGCCGGACTATACCTTCAGCCGGACTCCTGGACTGTGAAGATACAAGATTGAAGACTCCGCCCCGTGTCCGGAAGGGACTTTCCTTGGCGTGGAAGGCAAGCTTGGCGATACGGATATGTAGATCTCCTACCATTGTAACCGACTTTGTGTAACCCTAACCTTCTCCGGTGTCTATATAAACCGGAGGGTTTTAGTCCGTAGGACAACATACAGAACAACAATCATACCATAGGCTAGCTTCTAGGGTTTAGCCTCTCTGATCTCGTGGTAGATTTACTCTTATACTAACCATATCATCAATATTAATCATGTAGGACGTAGGGTTTTACCTCCATCGAGAGGGCCCGAACCTGGGTAAAACTTCGTGTCCCTTGCCTCCTGTTACCATCCGGCCTAGACGCACAGTTCGGGACCCCTACCCGAGATCCGCCGGTTTCGACACTGACAGGTAGCCTCTTTGCTATTATGCTAATAATTGTGTTTATTGAGTTCATGATCAACAAGGTCAACATCTTTTGGGGTTGCACAATTTTAGGCCTCAAATGTAACCTCAATAGGTAGTTCATACATATGTTTTGAGGCTACTGATATTTAACCCTCCCATACTTTACTGATAGAGAATTAAGTATGAGTTAATATAAAATAACTTACCAGTGTCATATGTTTACTTTATAGTCAGTCTAGAGTGTAGCCCACATGTTATTGCCGAGAGATATGTTGCTTCTTTTGCCTTTAACCTTTGTGTCTTTTTAACAATCAAGTTTTTGTGAATCCTTATTTTATTAAACATTATTAGCCACAAGAAGTATGAATTATATTAGATTTCCTGGAGTTCTTACAATATCATTTACAAAAACCATTGCTTTCTTTCATCCCGTGATTGAGGTAAACCAATAGAAATAAATGTTACGTGTACATGTTACTCCTTTCTTGATTATTTGTTAATGTTTGGACTACTCATGAGGAATGTCATGAAAAGGATTACATAAACCAAGTAGTGAATGAGCATATCATTAGGACTGAACTTAAACTTTCTAAGTTAGCAACCGAAATGGCCCATTACCTAATGATACATAAGATCTGCTATTTTAAATATGACCACTGATAATTAACCTTGCCATCAGTATATAGTCAGATTTTTTGACTATTTTGTAGTGTTGTAGGGTTAATTATGTATAGGTGGGTGGAAGGATTGGCGATTTTCTTGCTGTAGTTTCATTTTATATTCAGGCTTAGTATTTATCTTGGAGATCATCCCGTAAAGTGCCAACACAAGTTAGTTCTTTCTTCCTTAATTAATTACTCTAAGTGATTCTTCAAAGGTTCCTTTCCATATTCTGCTCGGTAGTTTTGAGGAGTTTCAGCCTTTTGGTATAAGAGATGCTTAGATGTTGTTTGATAGCATATATTTTAGCAGTTACATCTATATAGTAAAATTAATAATATGTAACCACTATGTGTGATTGAGGGGGTGGGTTGTTGCTAATGAGATATCATTCTTGACCTAACCAATCTGCTCTATACTTGATTTAAGACATATGCGATTTGGAGGAAGGAGTTGCTTCGGAAGGGTTCCTATCTAACCAATCGTGACCCAAGTCATGGCTTCTGGCCAGCACATGGATGTGCTTCTATTTTCCCACCCAACCAATATTTTGACACATGCACGACTAGCTAAGGGAAAGATATGACATGGAGATCTCCCATATTAAAGTGAGTCCAGATTGTTGCAAGCAGTATGAGGAAGACAATAGAGGCTCCACATGTAGGTAAATCACGAATTCCGATGGCAGCAAAGCTGCAAGAGAAAGCAAAGAAGGAAATTAAAGTTGATACGGAAGAGGTTATGATGAAAGGAGATCTGGACGTGGGGTGAGAGACTGCGAGCGAGAAAACGCAGCGAGATAAGTACTCTGGCAAGAGGTACGGGTGTGAACATTGCCGAGAAGGCAGACCATGATGGCAAGAGATGCCAAATTAAAATTTATGGCCTCCATTCTTTGCATGACTCAAGGTACGTACAGTGAGTCATATTCATAGATATTTCTTAAAAAATTATTGTTGCTAAGACCATTAAAAGTACCTTTCAGACACTTATATTGACGATTTATATACAAGAAACGATTTTGCTAGAGATGATTTTATTAGCGCCTGGCAACAGTGTAGGGAATAGAACATGTATGATGCATGAATATAATAACTTGGAACTCCTGTTTAGAGCATGTACTAAATTATTTGTTCATTCTTCTAAACGTTTTTGCAAAAAAAGACATCTACGTGCCTCTTTGATTCACTAATTTTTTTACAATTTTAGTTCTTAAATAGTTCATATTTTCTTTCTTCCAACCGAATAATGTAGAATTTGAGTGATTCGCACAAAATAAAAAGTCCAAAGTCCTTTTTTCTATCAAATATGTAATACTTATGATACAAACAACATATGATAATACTACTGATATTAAGAACCAACTTTATATATGTACTAATATTTTGGAACCATTCATTATTAAAGAACATTGTGGAGTCTTTTTTCAAACAGAATATTGAGCACACACATCAAATTATATCGAACATATAGCGTGTATTACTATATTTGATATCTTTTATTAAACTTTTTGTTGGTTTTGAACAAACTTTCATATTATCAATGTTTATATCAAAGATAACTCAACAAAATTTGTAGGAAAAAATCCTAAATATATTTATTGCAAGAGTTGGCAGACAAGACAAAAGTCAATATGTAAGGCACGTGATTTCAAGCTATTAAATTTTAGCTTTCACGATTCTAAACTCTAAAAAGAAGAAATGTTAACTTTATTCATTTTAGTATTTCAAAATATAACTGAAATATGTACGGAGACCTTTCAAAAAAAATGGAAAAAGGTAAACCTCCCATGAGAATACAAATTGGTGTCTAGTCGTTTACATTAAAATTTTGAGCAAAATAATCAACATAAGATATTTCTACATTGAGTTTCAATACATAACAAATTTGAATTTATTGTTTGCATTGTCGAAATTAACTAATAATAATATGATCGCAATTTCATAGTTAAGCTTAGTAAATATATGTACAAAGCCAGTATTCTATTACTAATAGTTTTGAAAAGTTAATGCTTATGTGGCATATGCATGTGAATTTTTCAAATACTTAATGTTTACATGTGTTAAATATGCGTAGTTGTACTTTTGTTTTTTCATGTGTTTATTGGTCTTTTGTTTTATACTCCCTCCGTCCCAAAATAAGTGTCTCAAGCTTAGTACAACTTTGTACTAAGTTTAATACAAAGTTGAGACACTTATTTTGCGATAGAGGGAGTAGGAGGCAAGCCATGACAAAAAAAACTATTGTAGATTCTCAAACCATACAAAGTTGTATTGCATGCTAGCCCGTGCATTCGCACGGGTTGACGACTAGTTGTGCTTAGTGTTTGCATGTGTGCTTGATTCCAAGCGGCACCAAAGGAATCACATCACTTAGCTGTGAAGCGAATTCTTTGATATTTGGCTTACGCCCCAACATTAGGATTATGGTATCCAAAGGGCTCAGAGTTTGATCTAGTTGGGTTCTCGGATGCTGATTATGCTGGTGACAAGGTACATTGGAAGTCTACATCAGGCACATGTCACTTTCTGGGACGATCACTTGTCTGTTGGTCTTCAAAGAAGCAGAACTGTGTATCACTCTTCACTGCTGAATCTGAATACATCGCTGCTGGATCTTGCTGCGCTCAGCTTCTATGGATGAAGCAAACACTCAAGGACTATGGCATCCATCTAAACCAAGTACCACTCTACTGCGACAACGAAAGCGCCATCAAGATTGCCAACAACCCAGTTCAGCACTCGAAGACAAAGCACATCGAAATTTGTCATCACTTTCTCAGAGATCATGTCATGAAGGAAGATATTAATATCATACACGTCAACACTGAAGAGCAACTGGCAGATATCTTCACAAAGCCCTTGGATGAGAAAAGGTTTTGCAAGTTGCGGTGTGAGTTAAATATCTTGGAATCCTCAAATGTCATGTGATCAGGCACACATCCTAATACTTATGCATGTTGATTACTTAGATGTGCAACACACGAAGTAAAGTATACCTTCAATCAATGAAGAATTACATTCTAAATGTGAATACATTAACGCGGAATTTGACTTCGGAGCGCCACGATAATTGTGTGCCGTGTCTAGGTCTAATACTTCCTATACGGTGGGTAACGCCACAAACAAATTCTTCTATTTGAAGTGTTTGTCTCATGGCGTTACATTTGCTATGTCTTCGCATTTGATTTGTCTTCAAATTTCAACATGTCCTCATGTTTATCTTCACTATGTTGATTTGGTTGTATTCTGGTATATACATATATTAGTGTTCTGTCCTCTACAGCATTCACTTATAACTATGTCTTCTCGTTTGAATCTTTTGAACTAAGTGAATGTGATCGGACCCTAACCTCTCTATGTTTTCTGCCTCAAACTCTATCTATCAAAATCATATTCATTCTATTGAAACTGTCGAATGTCTTCTCTGCGTCCTTGTCAGCAGAAGACACAGAGACAAATATTAAATCTGATTTAAATGCTCAATCCTTTTGTAACACCCTCGATGCGACTATATCTCCCACGTGTCGAGGCACGACTTAGAGGCATAATCGCATTGAAGGCATATGTCGTAAGTGAGGTAATCTTCACACAACCCATGAAATACAATAAGGAATAAGAGATACATAGATGGCTCACAATCGCCACTTCACACAATTACATGAATAAAACATTACAATAACCAAATACAATCAGGGCCCGACTACGGAGCCAAAATAAAAGAAGAACCCCAAATGCGACAAAGGTCCCCGATCGACCCCAACTGGGCTCCACTATTGATCAACTAGAACGAAACAACACAAAGGACAAGATCTTCATCGAGCTCCTCCTGAGCTTGGTTGCGTCATCTGCACGGACTCATCGGCACCTGCAAGCTGGTTTTGGAAGTATCTGTGAGCCACGGGGACTCAGCAATCTCGCACCCTCGCGATCAAGACTATTTAAGCTTATGGGTAAGGTAAACGTATGAGGTGGAGCTGCAGCAAGCGACTAGCATCTATGGTGGCTAACATATGCAAATGAGAGCGAGAAGAGAAGTCAAAGCACGGTAGGTAAAAGTATGATCAAGAAGTGATCCTAAAACAACCTACGTCAAGCATAACTCCAACAACCGTGTTCACTTCCCGGACTCCGCCGGAAAGAGACCATCACGGTTACACACGCAGTTGATTCATTTTAATTAAGGTCAAGTTCATGTCTTCTACAACCGGACGTTAACAAATTCCCATATGCCCATAACCGCGGGCACGACTTTCGAAAGTTCAATCCCTGCAGGGTGTCCCAAGTTAGCCCATAACAAGCTCTCACGGTCAACGAAGGAATAGACCTCCACCCGAGACATTCCGATTAGACTCGGTATCCCGGTACAACAAGACATTTCGACAGGGTAAAACTAAACCAGCAACACCGCCCGAATGTGCCGACAAATCCCGATAGGAGCTGCACATATCTCTTTCTCAGGGCACACTCAGATGAACGCTCCATACAACTAAAACCAAACCTCGAGTTTCTCCGAGGGGGCGCTGCATAGGACTCTAGTTTGGACCAACACTCAGAGGAGCACTGGCCCGCGCGGGGGGTAAAATAACGATGACCCTTGAGCCGGCCGACTCAAGGGAAAGAAAAGGCTAGGTGGCAAATGGTAAAACCAATGTTGGGCATTGCTGGAGAAGTTTTACTTAAGGCGAACTGTCAAGGGGTTCCCATTATAGCCCAACCGCGTAAAGGATGCAAAAATCCAGGAACATAACACCGTTATGACGGAAACTAGGGCAGCAAGAGTGGAACAAAACACCAGGCATAAGGCCGAGCCTTCCACCCTTTACCAAGTATATAGATGCATTAATTAAATAAGATATATAGTGATATCCCAACAAGTAAACATGTTCCAACAAGGAACAACATCTCCATGTTCCAACAAGGAACAAAACTTCAATCTGCACCTGCAACTAACAACGCTATAAGAGGGGCTGAGCAAAGCGGTAACATAGCCAATCAACGGTTTGCTAGGACAAGGTGGGTTAGAGGCTTGGTTCAACAATATGGGAGGCATGACAAGCAAGTGGTAGGTATCGCAGCATAGGCATAGCAAAAGAGCGAGCATCTAGCAAAGCAAAGATAGTAGTGATTTCGAGGGTATGATCATCTTGCCTGAAATCCCGCAAGGAAGAAGAACGAGTCCATGAAGAAGACAAACGGACGAAGTCGAACGGATCCTCACAACACGACGTTACCGGAACCAACCCGAAGAAGCAACACCGGAAAGGAGCAAACAACATAGTAAACAACCATGACATGAACATGGCATCATGCACAAACAAGTATGATGCATGTTCGGTTTAATGAAGCATGGCATGGCAAAGTGCACAAGCAATCCTACAAATTAAGTGGAGCTCAATATGCATCGGGATGCATATTGACAAAACACCACATCAATTATTTAGTTCTCTCTCGTTTATGTACCCCAACAATATTAAATGTTGATTAACATGGCAAGAGGTGAAGCACAACAAAACTACCTATCTAGGCAAGTTTAAATGAGGCCGGAAGCAACGAACAACAATTCCGGAAAATCCTCATATGCATAATTTAAGGTTTGGTACTGATCTGCCCTAAACATAATTTTAGAGTTGTCGAGCATGCAAAATAAGGCCACCATGTTAAACTAGGCAAAATTCTACCCCATTTACATAGAAAGTTTATTAAAATCGGAGTTACGGTTATTTAGTTATGAAGTAAATCATTTTAACATGGCATAGGAGCAAATTTAAGCAAGCATCATTTTAAACATTTTAAACATGGATGAAAGTTGCATATTATTAAACTAGACAAAATTCTGAGCAAGTTTCATATATAATTTATTTAGATCCGATGCACGGTTGTGAAGTTATTATATGCATGAAGTACAAGGACTTTTCTATAAAACAACCAACTCTGGAAATATATACAAATTCGTAGACAGGAAAAAAACGACTATGGGCTGAATCTACACACGCTGGGCCTACAGAGGGGGCTGCGGGGAAACTCACCCATGGGCTTTGGCCCAAGGCGGTGGAGAGGAAAACCAGACATGGGCCTCGCGGATCTGGTGGCCCATGCGAAGTCGAGGCAGAGGAGGGCGCTGGGCCTTAGGAGGCACCGGCCCATGATGGCGCTGGAGCGGGCGCTTCGTCCTGTTCTCGTCAGAAAACAGAGCCACGGCAGGGACTCAATGACGACGGCACGACGAAGGACTTGCACGGGCGAGGGCGAGCAGGAACCGGCTGGATCTGAGGCTTGGTGGCGGTGGAGCTCCGATCTGAGGGCAGCCCATGGGCAGATCAGGGCGCAGATGAGGCGGGGCTTGCCATCTTCGACAGAGCCTGACAGTGGCAGCATCAGGGGAGCAGGTGGGCCGCTGGGACTCCGGCACGCTGGGGAGGCGCGTCCATGGCGCGGCAGGGGCACAGATAACGCAGAGACAGTCGGATCTGGGCGGCGTCGCTCCCGGCAAGACCTTGGGTGCGGACTTGGTGGCTCGATGCCTGTCAAGAGAAACAGGGGAGAGAAGTGAGGCGGGAAGGAGGAAACGAGACATGAGGAGGGAGGTGACGGGCACGATGGGGTCCTGCTGGTGGTCATCTATGTCGGCTCGCCAGCCAGCGCGGCAGTGCTCGGGCGGACGAGGGGCAAGCAGAGGAGGCGGGGTCGGCTTCAAGGAGGGGCGCACTTCGGCAGATCGGCGCGGGGACGAGGCTGGATGCCTCGGGCGAGGCCGGTCGAAGTCGGCGATCTTAGGCAGGGGAGCTCGGCTCCTGGATCGAGAGGGTGGCGCTGGTTGGTTGGATCGCAGAGGGAGGTTTCGAGGAGGATTTTGTTGGACTTGGAGAGATCCCGAGGTGGGAGATAGTGCGGCGGCGGTGGGAGGGACAAATCCCCTAGATTTTAGGGTTGGCTTGATTGGGTAGGTGGTGGACTATATATATAGGGACTATCGGATTAGGTTTGGACCCTTCGATCAAAAACAGACGGTCTCGGATAAATATGTTAGGGAGCCCAATTAAGAAAATGGAGACATTTTGCAGATGTTTGGGGATGATCCGGACACGACGGTGGCGACTGTCCGGGTCGGGTCCGGGACAACTTTTCGGACGCGCGCGCGAGGAGGGTCACGGGCTGACGAGAGAGGTTAGGTAGGGCCTGGCGGTGAGTGGTGGTGGGCTGAGAAGGGAGAGGGGAAAAGCAACCCGGCAACTGTTTCCGGAGACCGGAAACGTCCGACGATAGACCGACTATATTGCCGCTATATTTATCCGTTGGGGCATCAAATGGACTCCGAATGCGATGAAACTTGGCAGGCGGTCTACTGACAACAAAACAACACCGCATGCCAACTTTCAACCCATTCCGAGAACATTTTCCATCCACTTATAAAATACTATTTTGGACATGCCGCGGGCGCGTGCCAGTGTGTCTGGGCTCAGAATGGACAACGGAGAGAACGAGGAGGCCGGGACGGATGCAAGTTTTGAAAACATGATGCTGCAATGCACATGATGACATGATAAGATGCACACGCAAGCAAATGACATGGAGACGACGGCGAATAACTGGACGACACCTGGCACATCGGTCTCGGGGCGTTACACCTTTTTGCCTGAAACCCGGAGAAGCGGGAATGACCACCCGACAATCCTGGTGTGCGTGGGAACATGGAACAACCTCCAATGTGTTGCATGTTCGCCACGTGTCCTTCAAATGTGAACCGCCACGGGCACCTGCGTAATAACGCAGTGCCGTCCCTATCCTTATAAATACACGCCATACCCCAGTCATTATCTCTTCTTCCACTTCTCCTTCTCGCACAAACCCTAGCGCCACCGCTAGCCCTCGATGACGCCGACGACGAAGCGCTTAGCTGCCGTAACCTCACCGACGCCGTCCTCACGCCGGCCGCGAACATCGTCTTCTCCGCCATCACCCTAGGTGTCCTCCGTCGCCAAGTTAGGGCACGGAAGATCGAACTGCTCGGCCTCATCTTCTACTCCGTCTAGCAGTTCCTCGAGTGGTAAATAAAAGCTCTTTTTTACAGTCCTTTTGATCTGATAGGTTCATCCTTTTACACCTCACATGGTTTCTGTCCCAACAAATTGAATATATCCTTTTTCTGCATCTCATAACATGCGTAGTATGTTCACTTATGCTTCACAAAGTAGTTAGATTCCTCACTTGTACTTATTCGTGGATTCGTACAAATCTGGAACCAACTCTCTACATATGAGCGAATGTCTTCGCACTATGAGGTCAATGTCTTCTAAACTGATTTATCTTCAAAATCTTCTGAGAATGCATATGACCTCTTACCCTTCCCTCGCATCTCTAATGCTGTCACAGGTACATGTCCGTGGGAGAATCCCTTGGTTCTCATAGTCTGCATTCATTTGCAGAGTTTTTACAGCATCACATCAATTCTCCCGAAGCTAATTCATGTCTGACCAGCAGAAGGAAGCCTTTGCAAGTTCTGAAGCCACTCAGTCTGAACTTCATGGCGATAGAAAAATCAGTCAGGAAGGGCGGCAGACAGCGCCGTGAAAACACTGCTAAGGGCCTATCACCGGATCTCTATGAGCTATACAAGTCAGATCCAGAAGAGACCTATGGAGAACACAAGAACCGAATCCAATGGATTCGAAGACATTCGGCAGAGGAATGGTTCAAGTACAAATTTGTCACTGACGAATATGCTGAAAAGAATGCCATCAAGGGCCCCTGGGGAGATATTATATACAAAGGTCTTCAGCCCAAGTCGAAGTCCGAAGCTATTGCTCAAGGCTTCTGCCCTTGCATGATTCGGGGACCTCAGCCTGCTAATGCCGACCCATCCTATCTGTTATGGTGTCGTGAAGACAATCTCTTTAAGCGCAACTTCCAGTTTGCCAAAACTTCTGCCAAAGAGAACAAGAAGTCATTTGGGTTAGACTTCAACCCCGGTCCCTCTGCTCCTCGTGCCGACGACACACGCGATGTTGAACCCAATATTGTTGGGCCCTTCTACAACCTTGAAGGTCTCATCACTCACATTCAGGTTCAAGGGGCAGCCGTGGATCACTGTGCAGATGACGCTGATTCTGACGAAGGGCCTGCACCACCGAAGCCTATGAAGCAAAAGAAACCAAAAGCTTCAAAGCCCTCCTCTGCACCAAAAGTTTCGCGGGCAAAGCCTCTGGCCACTGCACCTCCTAAAGCTAGTGTGCAGTTTGAAGATCTCTCTCGCATCTCCAAGTCTGACAAGATGAAGAAGCCCATGCAACCAACTGGTCAAGAATTGACCCATGCTGTCATTCTGAGGAATGAGAACGAAGCCATTAATCGGTCTAGCGACGACGATCTTGGCGATGATGCTCTTGAGCTGCTTGTAAAGAGCAAGCAAGAGGCGGAAATCTTCAATGATCTTCCCCTCTTTGATGTGGAGATCATGTACAAGTTCATTGATGAGTGGTTCGACAGCCCAGACCTCAGTTTTGATGATCTTCAACTCCCAATTGGCATCAGCGTCTCCTTCCATGGAGCCATTGCTCCTGAGCTGGCTCTTGCACAGAGAATTGTTGAGCTGAAGCACAAGATTGACTATGAAAAGGCTCAGTTCAAGAAGCACATGGCCAAGCTCAATGTGGCAGACGTCCAAAACTTCAAGGTCATGTTGCATGAGCTCAAGGAGGCGTTCCACAAGAAACGTGAAGAAGCTAAAGGTTCTCGAGAGCGCATGAAACACCTGGCTGCCAAATATGTTCAAGGCTACAATGAAGCTGAAAAGCGCAAGGCTCTGGGGCGACCAAGCATCAAGGCAGGAAGAACCTCACATTGTCTTCCCTGCCACTATGACAGGATCGAAGCCTAAGGTCCCCACAGTGGCTTCAGAGCTCAAGAAAACAAGGGCAGCTGAAGCCGAAGCCCGCAAGCGCAAGACCAAGCACACCACTGACGACGCTCCAACGACGAAAAAGAGGAAGACAAAGAAGAAAGATCGGGCTGCTCTCATAGAGCCCCTTGTTGTCGAGCCGATCTCAGTGGCTCGTCCTGTGTCTGAACATAGTGAGCGCCAGTTGATAGTTCATGAGCCTGCTTCCACAGAGGCTCCTGAAGCTGAAGACATTCCAGTTGTTGACCCCACCACAACTGAAGACATTGGTCATCAAGACAATGTTGAAGATGATGAAGTCCTTCCTCAGATTGAACACAATGTGGTATCATCGCCTGTTCTCACGAACAGCAAACTCATCAGCATTGGTCGTCCATTGACGCCAATTGCTCAGGATGACTCATGGGCTGATCACCCACAAGACTCCCCCCCATCAAGAAGAAACACCAAGTACTCCCCCACCTCAAGTCACCACTCCGGTGCTTGAAGACAATGACTTTGTGGCCCAACCAACTCCATCTTCACAAGCGTCGCCAGCGTTCCACAGGCTTCGCAAAGGACCAAGGCCACATGTCACTCTGTCAAGTGTTCCAGAAGGAGAAGAGCGCCAATCCGTTTCACGCCAAGTCTTTCCTGAAGCCTCTCCTACTACAAACATCCCCGAGTCTGAAGCCAAAGCGGCTGAAGATATTCCGGCTGCATCAGCCGATGAACAAGAAGAGCCAAGAAATGAAGAAGAACGTGTTGCTACACCCCAACCAACCCTGAAGTTGTTCTCGAGGAGAACGTGTCCGACCCTCCAGCTACTCGAGTGGAGGTTGATAACATTGAGGCGACCACCAACACCCATACTGAAGCCAATGACGTTGTCGTGGCTTAAGCTACTGTGGCGCCTGAAGTTAATGTGGTGCCAGACGTGATTGCACCTGAAGCCAATGCTGCTCCTGGCGCAAATCTGCAGCCAGAAGTCAATACCACTGCCACTGCCACTACTCCTGTACCGCCTCCACGACCACACACCATCAAGCAAGCATATGATCATGGTCAGCTGGTCACTGTCAAATGGCCCATTCTGGTTCCTCCACCTGCTGCTGGTCCGCAATTTGACTATCATATCGAGCACGGGCCTCAGGTCCAGAAGCTGAAGCCAAGGTTGCCCAGGTTTCCAGGTACAACAACCTCACCAGGATCGTTCAATGCGAATGGCTTCATTGCGCACAACACTTTCTTTGATAGTGCCAAGAACCCCTATTCCAAGCCAAGAATTTCATCTGATCGGTTCTGGAGCTATCAGCAGCGCAATTACTATTCTTGTGTTCTCTATGATCAAGGGCGCATCTTTCCTCATATGCATCTAGACAGCGAAGCCATGGCTGACCTGCCTTGCCTAGAAGAAGCCCTTGACTGCTTCAAAGATGCTAGTCTTCTCCCATTTGTGACAGCAAAAGAACATTGGAATGAAGAGCTTCTGCTTCAATTCTATGCTACCCTCCACATCCGTGGCTACAACAGGGATCCGAAGACATGGATCCTTGAGTGGATGACAGGCGATGTACATCATGAAGCTAAAGCCCAAGACATCATTGAGCTTACAGCCCTGCCCACTCCTGGCGAACATTATGAACCAGGTTGTCAACTACACCAGAATGCTTTGGAGAGCATATTCCAGAAGCCAGATCCTAATTTGAGCCAAATGCTGAGCATGATGAAGCCTCTGTCACGCGACGCTGAATACCCAACAGAATTCTTTGTTGAAGACCTCGAGTATCTGCCCCGCACCATTTATCATATCATCATGCGTACTCTATGGCCTGTCAAAGGACATTCTTCTGTAGCGAAGCTTGAAGGAGCAATGAAGACTTTGGTTTTCTATATCTTCAATGGCATCTGCTTCAATGCTCAAGACTTTTTCATCAGGCAATTGGTTGCATCTGGCTCCGACATCTTTGGTCTAAAGTTCTACGCTCCATGGGTAATGCGCCTAATCAAGCTTCACTCTGCAATCAACTATCAGCCTTCTGCACGCAATCATCTCATATTCTTGCCAGAGGTTGATCTGTCTGTTGAAGCCATCTACCCAGAGCCTACAAAGAGCATGTTACTCTTCACAATACTGATCACCAAAGCTTCTCACAACCCATTGAAGGAGTTCAGGTCATTTCTCGTGTTTATCCCTTGGCTGGCAATACACGTGCCCCTCGCACCCAAACTAAAGCCACTGAAAGCACCATTGCTCAAAGGCCTAGGAAGCGATCTCGTGTTCTCAATGACCGAGAGCTTCTCGTCTCTCTACATCAGAAACAGGACAAGCATCATGACTGGCTTAAGCGTCAGATGCAAAGCCTCTTGGTGGACGTCAATTGCATTCGCAATCTTGCCACCAAGAATGCCTTTGTTACACATGAAACCTGTCGGAGGTCATGGAAGAGTTTGACATTGCTTAGTGCTGAAGCAGATCTTCAAGACGACGGCTTCATTGAAAAATTCAAGTTTGACTCCACTCCTCCAAGGAATGTTGTCTTGCGTCGAACTCCGTCTCTTGAAGACTCTGACTATTCCTCCTCAGCCGCAACGGTGAATGCCAGAGTCATAGATGATCAAGATGATGCTAATTCACCACCTCCAACTTCAGCGCGTGTCGACACTGCACAAAGTTCTCCTGCACCGCCAAACACCAACGCCGACCCTGCATCTTCTCCTACTCCTTCTAGGAACGAGTAGAGGCTCTATGTCTTCAAACCTTTTTGGTCCTTACTGACAAAAGGGGGAGAAGCATATGAGTTGATAGTCTTCAAGCGGGTCCAAATGGGTGGTTGCTTTATATTTTTGCCTAGTGTTTACAACTCTCGCTTTTGATACATTTGGTTCTTTCAGTTGTAACGCTTAAACTTGATGGCAGTCTGCTACTTGTTTGCTATTCTGTGATGCGATGATAAATTCTGCATGTGCGATGATAAATCCCGCACGAAGTCATTTTGCAGACGTCCATTTTTCATTATGCATGTCATTATCTTTGTTATATCCTTTCATGCATGATGAATTGTCTTCATAAGTAGAAGAGGAGCTCCGAAAGTACAACCTGCCATGTGCATTTGCATTCAAAAGCAAAATACGTATATGCACATCTTTAGGGGGAGCCTTTCTGCTACTTACGAAGACAATACCTAAATCCTTTACAATTTCACATATTTTTATCCCCGTTGAAAACTTCAACAAGTTTGTCATCAATCACCAAAAAGGAGGAGATTGTAAGTGCATCTATTGCCACCCCTAGTTGGTTTTGGAGTATTGATGACAAACCTGGTTGAGGGACTGATGTGTTTGTGAGAATTGCAGGATAACACAGGTAGTAGTCCCTCATTGATTCGGTTTACCTACCGGAGATGACCCCTAAAAATGTATGAAGACATTGAAGACAAAGGTGGTATGTGAAGATAATCACATTGAAGACTATGACAAGAGAAGACATCGCGTGAAGACTATGGAGCACGAAGACTTAGTTGTTTCGTTGTTTCCTCTTCTTCTTTGTTGAGTCATAGGAACCACCGTACTATTAAGTGGGGTCCCAGTGAACAAAGTCAGAGTGACGGAAGTGATGCTTAACCAAAATCCTATGTCTTCGAGCGAAGACAATGAGAGCAAATCTTATCCATAGCTGGATGAGTCGGCTTTACTTGTAGCCCAAGTAAAGTTGTCGCGTGTGTTTGAAATCTGACCGTTGGAACACGTGTCAGTTCCTTAGTGACCCAGGGTCATTTCAGACAAATCAGGTCGGGTTGCCTAGTGTCTATAAGTAGCCCACCCCCCTACACCATAAATTGGTGGCTGCTCAGAGTTAGTGCACGGCTTTTGTCGTTTGAGAGCAACCCACCTCCGAAGCTTTTGAGAGAGAAATCCTTGCGAGGACAAAAGCCTAAACACCCAAAGCCAAAGAGTGTTAGGCATCACTGAAGTCTTCCTGTCTGTGTGATCTGAAGACTTTTTACACTTGAGGACTATGAATCCTCCAGTCGGTTAGGCGTCGCGTTCTGAGCGTTCAAGAGTCATTGTGGATCGCCGGTGAACGAAGTCTGTGAAGGTTTGAAAATCTACCTTGGAGACTTACCTGAGTGATTGGGCGAGGACTGTGTGTCCTTAGCTCAATGGGAATAAGGTGAAGACACGGTCTTCTGAGTTAAATCTCAGCCTCCCTAACCAGACGTACAGTTGTCACAGCAACTGGAACTGGTCCAACAAATCATTGTCTTCTTCACTAAGCAACTGGTTCTATCCTTCCCATCTCTTTATTTACAGTTGGTCCTTCTGAAGTCATTGCCTATTTGCATTATCTATTTGTCTTCACTGTGTGACTATTTGTTCTGATTGGCTTCATACTATCTTCCATCCTGATCCGTACTGCCTAGCTGTTATTAGTCTTCATACTTTCACTTCATTGAATACTTGACTATGGCTTGCCTAGTGTAGTCTACCTTCCGCTGCATGTTTATAGGTTCATTTCTATCGTTTGTCTTCAAAAATTCCATGTTTTGAAGACTTCCATAAAAATCGCCTATTCACCTCCCTCTAGTCGATAACTAGCAGTTTCACTTGGACAACAGTATTCTCCAGGAGTAGGAGTCCTCTTAGGAATCTCAATACCAAGTGATGAAGGAGGAGAAGCTCCTTCACATCTCCACAAAGAATGTCGACTTGAATGGCACCACCCATGGCCAATCTATCCTTTGGCAGATCAATACCGAACTCGCTCACTAAGAACTCCAACATACTATTGTCAAAGTCTTCTCCACCCAGAAAAGTATCATTGTTTGTTGCTTTGACCTGACAAGTGCATAATCAACATATCAATAATGCGAATGAAGCACGATATAACAACCTAAAGTAACAGGCACACTACAAACACCGACCTCAAACACTCCGTTAGGGATCTCTAGAATGGAGACGTCAAAGGTTACTCCTCCAAGGTCAAATTCAAATGCACCAATCTGGGCTGGCGAGTATTGGTTGCCATCTGTAGTTTCAACCCAAGCGTCTCCAGTTAGAGCCTTCAAAATAGTAGTAAAACAGTAAGATTTTGAGTTTGTCAACTGGGTTATTATTATAAGCAAAATAGGACAGTAACTCCAACACGATAAGATTTTGAGTTTGTCAACTGGGACATTATCACAAGGCATCCCCGGGTTTCATATTCTGATGTCATCACAAACAGGATGCATCCAGCCAATGTGGATGCCTTGCCTGCAATCCACACTAACTCCAGCGCAATCCAAACTAGCTCCAGCGAGGAGAAATTATTTCTCACACCTTAGGAGACCAAAATCCACCCACCCCCAAGCCACTTAATATACGCCCCCAAATCCCCACCAATCAAGTAAAACCCAAAACTTGAGGGTAGCATGAACGGATTCTTACTCAAAGTAATTTTTGATTGACTGCTATTGTGTTGTTTGATGCATGGTTTGGAATAGAAAATGAGATATAAATCGGTAGAAATATTCACAGTGTCAATTAATCACCATTGTGTTATTCTATGCCGGGGAGGAAGAAGAATTAAGGAGACAAGAGGGGCAGGGCGGGAGGCGTTGGGGTGCGCCTGCGGCATGAGGAAACAACCACATCAGGGTAGGGAACCTTGACAGCAGCCAAATCAAAACAGAGGGGGGGGGGGGGGGGGACACGACATCTTGCTGGTGATGTTGAGCAGCTTAGAGGGTGCTTGGATCCAAGAGACTATTTTTAATCTGACTAAAAATAGTCTCTTTTATAGGCTAAAGTTCCAAGCACCTCTGACTAAAGAGAGGCTAGGACTAGTCTTGAGGCTAAAAACTTTTAGTCATAGGAAACCTACTAAAATATGTATTAGCCCTCTCTCTCCTCATTTAATTCCTCTACTTTAACACATGCGAGTTCTGGATTGGATGGTTTGAAGGATAATAAATGCTCAATAATTTGATTTTAGTCTCTTTAGTATTTGGATCCAAGCATGGGTGAGGCTAGCAAGTTTTAGTCCCATTACTTTTAGTCATGGGACTAAAACATATCCAAGCACCCTCTTAGTGTAGCTTGATCCCCTGCAGCGGTGCTTTCATCGATGACAATTATTGCATTCTCACTATCACCTGAAGAACAAGCAAAATTTTGAAAATAATGAAAACTGGAGAAGTGAATCAGGATCTATAATCCGTGGTGTCCACTAAACAATGTGAAAAGGTGAGTTTCGACAGGCTTTTCATGGTAATAAATAAAGTGAAGTCACTCAGGAACAATAACATAAAACAGGACCAAGAACCAAACATTTTGATCCATAACTCTAGCAGTACCATAACTAGGAACAAGAACCATATACTTTGACCTGTAACTCAAATCTGAACAATTCTATTTTTCGAGAAACGTCCAAAGCGACCAGCTATACCTACGACATCAGAACTTAGCTCAAAAAAAGGAGACAAAACAAAGATAGCCATCCACTGTACCATAAGTTGGTGAAAATAAGAAGGCACAAACACAAAAACCAAGCGTTGGTTGTGGCTGCACCAAAACACCATCACTTTGACAAACAAATAGCCCATTGCCATCTGCACTAGACAGCCAAGGTGTATGACTGCTTCGCCCATGAGATTATGAATAGAACAAGAAACTAGTGCATGGCTGATGCAGTAGCTACTGGTACAAAAAATGAACTTATATGCATTCTAAGTGAAGATATATGGATGATATTACAATCATCGCTTTATTCAAATCACTAAAATCTCTTAATTAAAGCTCTAATACAACCAAATATGCATGTGAACCTCACTCAAACAAACCCTATAAGCTCAAATTTTCAAGATTTTGGCTGGATGACATCAACCTCACTCAAACGAACCCTAGAGTTGTAGCTGCAATTCCCAAAACTGTGACACTGATTGAAAAGAAATTCTATACAAGGCCAGTCACCACTGTAACACTTGCACAAGAAAAAGAAAACATCAAATGGAGCATATCAATAAATCAGAAAGGCTAATATGAAACCTGTAGCACAACAGAAGAAATCAAATTGCACATGACAAACCACCACCACAGACCACAAGCATTGATCATCAACTCAACGGATGGAGCAAAGCACAGGCTAGATCCCAGAGAAGACAGAGGAAGGCGAGACCAGGGGCTCACCTAAGTGGTGATAACCAAGGAGGCAGTTGTGAGAGCTGGCAGCATGGATACTGGGTGACAACGCCGTTGTCTCAGTAGCGCCAAAAGCAAGGCGACCGTGACGACAACCACTAGGTAGCACCAAAACCACATGGTGATCTCCTTCTCAACCAAGTCGCTTACATCTATGACGTTCCTGGATGATGCAGATAACAAGTTTCAGAATATCACAATATATGTAAAGCAAATTTCAGAATGACATTCCTGGTCTCAAATATACAGGACCAATAACCACACATTTTGGTATATAACTCAAACATTAACATAACCAGGACCAAGAACCATATATTTTGCTCTATAACTCAAACAGTAGCACAACCAGGAGCAAGAACCGCATATTTTGATCTGTAACTCAAATATGAACAATTCTGTCTTTTAAGAAAATGCCAAAGCAACCACCTTTACCAACCTACGACGACATAACTTAGCTAAAAAAAGGAGACAAAACAAAGATACCCATCCATTGTACCATAAGTTGCTGAAAATAAGAAGGCACATACACAGAAACCAAGTGTCGGTTGTGCCTACTACGCCATAACACCATTTTCTTGACAAACTACCAAAGTACTGAAGAGAGGGGAATCAAAATAAAACAAAAAGACCATAGTAGTGCACAAGTAGTTCCAAAAGCTCTTAATATCACTTTTTCATCCAAAAGATTAGACGAGAAAGGAAACATTTGATTAGTTGGGGAGGGGGGGGGGGGGTTAGTTTATGTGCTACAACCATGTATAGGCCAGATGACCACCCAACAAGCAAACCGCTACCCAGAAAGTACCAAGGCTCGAAGCCCAAGATCACAACATGCCTTTGGCGCGATGACTGGGCACCACACAACATGGTGTCTAAGGAGAAGACTAGGCAGTTACCTGAACCACAGCATGGCGGTTGCCGCGCAGTGAACTCACTGCCATGGAGAGAACTGATGTTAGGTGCTCATTGTCAAGTCATGCACCCGCAAGTCCATATCCGCAAAAGAAGAAGGTGCAAGTATTGGTGCTGTCACCTGTCAATTTAGCAAAAAAGATCAGTTTATTCTCGTTAAATCATCCATCAAGGCAATAAGGTAGGGAACACACAACCATTGCAACAGCTCAATCTCCATGCTTCCTACTCCCTCTGTATCAAAATATATGCCTTGTTTGATACAAAGAGAGTGTCGAAAAACGTCTTATATTTTGATACGAAGGGAGTATTTTGCAATGTTATATTATAGGACCATTTAATTAAATTTTGATTAGTTGAGGGGCTTAGTTTTCACATTTCGACTCCAACTAAGCTCTTTGCTGTCCCAATCAGTAGCATTTCAAAATAATCCACCCAGCCAGCTAATAGGGACAAAAATGCATCTTTCAAATTAGAAGGGGAATAAAGCCATCCCACATCAGCAAGCCCGACACAAATGTCAGAACCGATGTCTCCTGCCATCAATTACTTAAGTGGGTTCTCAACGAGACAAAAAATCTCTTCAAACCTAACAAACCAATTTAACAACAACCCGTAAGATCTCGCAACCAACTCATGGCTCTGGCACGTGGATAGCAAGCTTCCACGCATCCCTGTCCAAAATCACCAAGAACGGGATTTAACTACAACAACCATGCAGCAAACAAAAGAAGTACCTAATTACAATTTAGGGATGCAAATTTGGAACCTTGAGGGTACCCTCTGACCCTCCTTAGTACAACCAAATGAACTAAACTTTCAGAAGTGAGGTAGGTTCTGAAACTTTAGTTCATTTATTTGAACTAAGGAGGGTCGGAGGGTATCCTTCGAGGTTCCAAATCTGCATCTAGAGACGAAATCAGAATGCAAATAATCTCGGGCCTAAAAGCATTCAGCAGCTGTCCGTCTTGTCTTTCCCACCAAAACATAAACATCATATCGATAAAACCGTGGACTATCATCAACAGATCAATATCCCCAAATTTGTCAGACGCTAGAAAATCACTACTACTTACATAAGCTAGCATTAGATACTCATCAAATAAGCCAACACCCACCCACCTCCAGATGCTCAAAAAGATACTACCAGCACTTAACCAGAGAGTTTTTCTCTTGTTGATCACAAAAGTGCACCTGGAGGCTTTAGAAAGAAATATGTTGCACTTATTACTACTGCCACTATTGAAGGGAAAATTACATTTAGACAGCATTTTTCTAGCACTAGGACTTGACCAGGAAGATCAATTATAACAAGAAACCATACTATAAAGCATTGGGGACTTGAGAACTATTTGAGTGGAAAACTGTACCATATTGAAGGGCGACATAACCTCTGGGCCACCGAATGATGCGATCATGTCAGGGTCCTGTTCAAAAAATAAAAACCACTGTATAAAGCAGGTTTCTCCGGTATCAAGATATGGTTACAAGGAACACAGGGAAGTAAGGTAGACACTGGGCAAGCGCTTACATTCAAGATGTCACCCATCTAACCATTACAAGGAGCACCTCCAGCTTGACCTGCAAGATTACAACATAAGGATCACATGAGCATGTGGTATTGCATAACATACATAGAGAACACGATATCTCTAGCAATATTCTACCTTCTTGAGCACAATAGTGATGTCATCATCGTAGTCAATGTTTGACGCGTCATGCAGATCAGGAGCAGCCTCCTCCCACTTGCGAAGCATAGCATTAGACATTCCATGAGTATTGTAGCCTTTTTGTAGAATCTGCGTTGATCTGAAAGAGTTACATGCACAGGGACATATGATAAGTTACAGAGCATCCTATCCTTACAATCAATATTTCTGCTGCATACTTAAACAATCCCTTTACACTAAAGAAGTCCTCTACTAAGACTCAAGTATAGAGTGCATGAAATTGAGCAAGATAGTTAAATAAGCAAAAAAGGAAATCATGTGAGCAAATATGGAGCATAAACCGAGCAAGACAGTTAAACTCTCTGAAAATAAGCTTCGGCAATCACTAGCGAGTTGTTCTGCAATACAAAGGCCTGCATCAAGCCGCAAAACCATGACTTCGACTCCTCTCTAAGAAAATTGAGCAAGCTCATGATCTAGACCATTACAACCCCTCTTCACTAGACCGGACTTAACCACTTTGATGCTTGTAAGCACATCAACTGATCGATGAAACTAATTATTATACCAGAATCACCACAGGCCCGTCACCAACAAACCCGAAACACTAGGCATGGATCGATGGCCAGCATGAGATTCACCACAGCTAGATGGCCGTGGGCACACATCGCATGAGATTTCACGATTCATCTCAACACAAGCAAAAGCTAGAGACTAGCACTGCACGAAAATGTCTTCCCCTAGAACAACACAACACCTTAATCTTCGTCAACACAAGCAGTCACACAGGTAAGGTTTGCCCTTTAGATAGCACCCCACTATCCACACCATAGCTCAAATGACAAAAGCTCAAATGCTATGCATAATAGCTTGATATGATTGTTGGTAGAAAATGGCATTCTAAGTGAACAAAAGACAGCAGAAACAGATATCTACAAGAAATAGATAGACCCCGTTCCCACAAAACTGGGATGCTTCAGGGTAAGACCAACAATGAAACAAACTATATTGTTGAATACACAAAAATAAGCATTCTACATGTTTGCAGCACAGTGAAATGAACCCTTGGGCCACATACTTTCTGGAATGTAACGCAAGTGATTTTGAACTATACAGTGTGCACTAGCCAGAAACAATTAGAGTGAGAAAGATTTCTCAAGTAGGGCATGCGCAAAGCACACAAACTGCAATGGTTTGTTGCTCATAATGCCATAGTGGTGATAGCCTGAATAATGGACACTACTATTAATTCTTTGAATCAGAGGATGGAGCCGAGAGCTCCGTTCAAAGGTACTGAAACTCGCATTACATGTGAGAAAGATCATATCCTATTTGCATTCAGTAATGCTAATAGATCAGAATGCTCAAGTCGCTAATATCGCTTTTACCTGCTAAACCTATCTAGTTCATACATCAATAACAGGACCTACTAAGACACCATCGTTCGGCCATACAAAAAAGTACTCATTCTCATTCTATAGTAAGCACTAGAATGAAGAACCTCGCTGAACAATCACCCAACCAAAATTTACATTCAAGCAAGCACTAGTAAGACTGAAATTGTAACACACACCATCTTAACGAAAAGGGAAGTCCGGGAACAAATTTTGAGACTAAGAAGTTTTTAGTTAAAGTGCCTGGAAATTGAGCAAAATCCCAGTAGTTGGTTTTGCCAATTTCGTCGTGGACACTAAATACACGCACTTGGCTTCATCTGTGGTGTAGTTATGCCTACTATCTAGAGGTTATAAGCTTCCTTAAATAATTAAGTTACAAGGTTTTTGTTTTCAGAAACAAAAAGGCACAATGTTACAAGGTATCTATGATCAGGCAACAGTTGGAAGGACACAAAGTAACTGGAGCTAGTACAATAAGAACGCCTCAAGAAATCACAAGCAGAATGCACACAATGGAGTAGAAAATCCACATCTGCTTTCCTGCTAATGGCAGAAGCTTGGCATAAACGAATGGATGCGGCATTCTTAATGTTTCAAGCAAACAAACGTCACGAAAATAATTAACTAGACTAGACTAAACCAGACTAGAGAGCACTGAAATATCCAGTGCCTTGACATGCACAGCACTGAAATATCCAGTATCTTCACAACACACCACATGATTAGTCTCGAGTTACATATGAACTATGTGTACTATATGAACTCGAACTCGATTTTTTGAATCCACATTATGTTGATTTCAAATCATAGTACATTTCAAGCTCTAGCTAGATCTTCACAAACTAAACCATGTCTCATATGTATAATGTGTTTATCACATTATGTATGGTGCCCCACCCCCTACGCCTACAAGTATTTAGATGTGATTTGCAAACACCACACATTACTACAAATTCAAATAAAATGTGAGAATGTTCGATATATAGTATTGTTTACATTGTTCGATATTTAGTTGTAAGCTGCAAACGCCACACATTATCACAAATTCAAATAAAATGTGAGATTGTTCGATGTATAGTATGGTTTAGATTGTTCGACATTTAGCTGTGAGTTGCAAACGCCATGCATTATTGTTAGTTTTAATCTTGTCATGGTCATGTATCTGCATGGGAGATGCTGAGGGCCGTGTGATGCGGCAGCTTGGTGAGATGCCGTTGTGGCGTGAAGCTGCGGTGGTGTATGCATGTACTAGGATATTATCTAGTTAGTTAGTGCATGGTTAGTTGAGGTATGGCCGAGTGATTTGGTCAAGTTAATTAGTATGTGTATGTATCAGATGGAGGTTGCATGCAGCTGCAATAGTGGAGTAGTTGGACACGTCCTAAACGTGAGCATAGGAAACGGATTAGGGAGTTGCCTCCTGGCCGTGCTAGCTGTTGTATATAAGTATTGCATTGATTGAATGAAATAAAAGAGCCGTGAGGGCTAAAGGAAACAATGTAGCGCTTGTGCTCTCGAGGAAGAATGCCCCAGTGCAAAGACCTTGGGGCTCTCCTTGTACGTGTGTGTGTGTGTGTGTGTGTGTGTGTGTGTGTTTTTCCTGGAAGTTTCTTTCATGGGTGTGTGTTTGAGAGAAACCACAAAAGGAAGAGTAGTCAGAGGTAGGAGAAGGAGCAGCGCTGCAAGAGGCCAGCGCCAACAATTGGTATCATGAGCTGTTTCATCTTGGGTGTCGTCCCCTTGCCGGAGGCGTGCCGGCGGTGGTGGCATTCGCCGGCGGCTGCGCGGTGAAGCTCCGGGCCATGTGTTGGTCTATGGAGGTGCGCGGCGTGGCGAGGAGGCCGCAGTGGCTGTGGCGGCACGGTGAGGAGGCCGCGGAGGCGCTGCGTGGTGGCGTGGCGGCATGGAGGCACTGCATGGTGGCATGGAGACCGTGGCGGTGCAGGGCAATAAGCCGCGGCGGCGAGCCGGGCGTGACCGGTGCGTGTTATGGGTGCGCACTGGACACGTCGGGCGCGTCGGGACTGCGGGCGCGCGTACGGGCGGGCGGTTGACGTTGGGAGGAGGCGTATGTCGTCGTTGTGCTCGAGTCCGTTCTCGAGTTCGGCTACATCCTTCCGGCGTTTGTCGCTGGCAGCTGCCATGGTGGACACGGAGGCGGCACGCGGTGGGCGTTTGATGCAGTCGGGTTCGTCGGGCGCGTCGGATGCGCGCGGGACGTGCGGGACGCATTGGTGCGGTCGGGCTCGTCGGGCGCGTCGGATGCGCGCGGGACGTGCGGGGGCGCAGAGGGACGTCAGGCGTGTGTAACCGGCAGAGAAGGAGCTCGGCGTGTGTCGCCGGAGTCGTGACGGAGCACGATGCGATCAGCGTCGGTGCGCCAGGTCGGGTCCGCGGGCTGGGTCACGGCGTGACGACAACAACAACGCGAGCTGCATCAACTCCGGTGACAGGCGGGCACACGGCACGGCGCCAACACTCGGCAAGGTTTCTGTGGTGACATGCGACGGCGTTGCGAGGAATGCGTCGTCCATGGCAAGGTGATGTTGCGGCAAGAGGATGTAGGTGATCTGCATCAAAAAAAAATTTAGAGGAGTTGACATGGCATGATTAGGGGGTTAAATGTTAGTTTTAATCTTGTCATGGTCATGTATCTGCATGGGAGATGCTGAGGGCCGTGTGATGCGGCAGCTTGGTGAGATGCCGTTGTGGCGTGAAGCTGCGGTGGTGTATGCATGTACTAGGATATTATCTAGTTAGTTAGTGCATGGTTAGTTGAGGTATGGCCGAGTGATTTGGTCAAGTTAATTAGTATGTGTATGTATCAGATGGAGGTTGCATGCAGCTGCAATAGTGGAGTAGTTGGACACGTCCTAAACGTGAGCATAGGAAACGGATTAGGGAGTTGCCTCCTGGCCGTGCTAGCTGTTGTATATAAGTATTGCATTGATTGAATGAAATAAAAGAGCCGTGAGGGCTAAAGGAAACAATGTAGCGCTTGTGCTCTCGAGGAAGAATGCCCCAGTGCAAAGACCTTGGGGCTCTCCTTGTACGCGCGTGTGTGTGTGTGTGTGTGTGTGTGTGTGTTTCCTGTGTGTGTGTGTGTTTCTTGGAAGTTTCTTTCATGGGTGTGTGTTTGAGAGAAACCACAAAAGGAAGAGTAGTCAGAGGTAGGAGAAGGAGCAGCGCTGCAAGAGGCCAGCGCCAACAATTATCACATTATGGTATAACATGTGCAAAACCACAACACGCGTATCACCGCTATATTCATGCATGCATATGTTTAAAACACTATGATCTCTTGTTCAAATATATCAATCCACTTTCATATCAAATTGTGATCTTTGCTAGTCTCTTACAACCAAACAATCCTCTAACCTTTGTAGCTACCACTAATTTTCTCTCGTGCATGCACACGCCCTCCTCGCCCTCCCCCTCCCTTGGCATTCTATCCATCGCACACATTCATTTTTTTCTTTACGTCGTTCTCCCACAGTATCCACAACTCCTTTCCGACACACACTGATCGATAAACCTCTCCAGTGATGTCTGCCTACAACATACACACGCACCTTCAATCTCCTCCTTTATGTGTCCTTGCCTCGTGTCTCTCATACGCTCCCACTGCTACCTCTTGAGCACTGCGTTGGTTTTCCCTTGAAGAGGAAAGGGTGATGCAGTAGAGCAGCTTAAGTATTTTCCTCAGTTTTTGAAAACAAAGGTATCAATCCAGTAGGAGGCCACGCTCGAGTCCCTCTCACCTACACAAACAAATAAACTCCTCACAACCAACGTGGTAAAGGGGTTGTCAATCCCTTCATGGTCACCTACGAGAGTGAGATCTGATATATATGATAAGATAATATTTTTGGTATTTTTATGATAAAGAGAAATAAAGATGCAAGTAAAAGAAATGGCAAAGGAAATAACTAAGTATTGGAAGATTAATATGATGGAAAATAGACCCGGGGGCCATAGGTTTCACTAGAGGCTTCTCTCGAGAGCATAAGTATTACGGTGGGTGAACAAATTATTGTTGAGCAATTGACAGAATTGAGCATAGTTATGAGAATATCTATGTATGATCATGTATATAGGCATCACGTCCAAGACAAGTAGACCGACTCCTGCCTGCATCTACTACTATTACTCCACACATCGACCGCTATCCAGCATGCATCTACAGTATTAAGTTCAAGAGAACAGAGTAACGCTTTAAGCAAGATGACATGATGTAGAGGGATAAACTCATGCAATATGATATAAACCCCATCTTGTTATCCTCGATGGAAACAATACAATACGTGCCTTGCTGCCCTTACTATCACTGAGAAAGGACACCGCAAGATTGAACCCAAAGCTAAGAACTTCTCCCATTGCAAGAAAGATCAATCTAGTAGGCCAAACCAAACTGATAATTCGAAGAGACTTGCAAAGATAACCAATCATACATAAAAGAATTCAGAGAAGATTCAAATATTGTTCATAGATAAACTTGATCATAAACCCACAATTCATCTATCTCAACAAACACACCGCAAAAGAAGATTACATCGAATAGATCTCCACAAGAGAGGGGGAGAACTTTGTATTGAGATCCAAAAAGAGAGAAGAAGCCATCTAGCTTATAACTATGGACCCGTAGGTTTGAAGTAAACTACTCACACTTCATCGGAGGGGCTATGGTGTTGATGTAGAAGCCCACTATGATCGATACCCCCTCCGGCGGAGCTCCGGAAAAGGCCCCAAGATGGGATCTCGTGGATACAAAAAGTTACGGCAGTGGAATTAGGGTTTTGGCTCCATATCTGGTAGTTTGGGGGTACGTAGGTATATATAGGAGAAAGGAGTACGTCAGTAAAGCAACATGGGCCCCACGAGGGTGGAGGGCGCGCCTAGGGGGGTAGGCGCGCCCCCTACCTCGTGCCTTCCTGGTTGATTGCTTGACGTAGGTCCAAGTCCTTTGGATCATGTTCATTCCGAAAATCACGTTCCCGAAGGTTTCATTCTGTTTGGATTCCGTTTGATATTCTTTTTCCGCGAAACCCTAAAATAGGCAAAAAACAGCAATTCTGGGTTGAGCCTCCGGTTAATAGGTTAGTCCCAAAAATAATATAAAAGTGTATAATAAAGCCCAATAATGTCCAAAATAGGATATAATATAGCATGGACCAATCAAAAATTATAGATACGTTGGAGACGTATCACCCACACATGTGTAAACTCTCGCCCCTCTTTTCATCAATCTCACAACTGCACACTCCTCCCCCTATCTAGCTAGTAGCTGGGCCTCTCGCACCACCTCCTAGCTCCATTCTCTCTTTCTATCCGTATCGCCGGGCCTTATCTTCCTCTAACAAATGGACGTACACCGACCGATCTCCCACTATACATATAGCTAGCTAGGTCATTATAACTCGTTTTTCCCCACGCGTCGATCGATCTACCTTATTAGTTGTGTCTCTCCCTTCCTCCGACAAACAACAATTGATCTACCGATCTAGTTAGGTTTTCTTACCAAACACATGGTTCCCATTCATCATCCATGGATATGTCCTGACAGATCTATCACGCACAGGCACACACAGAAACACATCCCCACTCTTATTGATAATATTGCAGTTCCACCCTCAGTTTTTCTAGTAGGCATCTCCCACCATCTTCGAGAAGCAACTCCATCACCCATCCAGTACTCTACCCCTCTCCCTCCCTCTCTCTCCTCTCTCTCTCTCTCTCTGTCCCATCCTATTTCCCGTCCTTCAGTTATGTATGGGCGTCGACCGATCTCCCTCAAGACATAGCTGGGTCTCTCCTTCTCAACACATATACGAGTCGTTCTACCTCTATAGTTAGGCCTCTGCCTACCCCTCCCCCACCCCCTCGCACACACACACACACACACACACACACACACACCGATACATCGAGCGCTCTAGTCATGTCTCCCTGCCACACACAAACTTGACCTGTGCCCTCTGACGTTCTGGTAGCTAGGTCAGTCGCCCTATATCTTTGACTTGCACACACACACAATTTCGATGGCTCTCTTCATCGATCTCGCACCCACCCACTTGATCCTCTCTTCGACTCTATTGATATCTATGACCCCTCCCTCTCTTCTCGTGGATCGCCCGACCCTCTATATATGATATGGATAGGCCTCCATTTCACACACATTGCATGCAAAATTTTGTTTGAGATGTCATCAACACATATTCCCACAAATACATTCATGAACGCACAAGCCATTTGTCTAGGTTTGTATCTCTCACACACACCCACGTAGGTGGGGGCGCGCATGAAGAGAAGATGTGCACGCACGGTGCATGTACTCCCGTCTCTTTCCAACCACACCCGCGCGGGTACACGGTGGAGCTCATTTCTGTACGAAAAGGCAGCCCACATGGTAACTTGACACGTGTACTGGTCGTCCACTAGATGGAGGGAGGATCGTCTACCACAGGTGAACAAACAAATTGCGACTTGACACGTTATGTTAAAAAAGAGGCAAACCATGTGGGGCCTACCTTAGAGGCAAGGCTCTATACATTGGAGTAATTTTGATGTGTCCCGTCAACTCGCAGAACGAGGAGAAGCTTGCTTAGTACGCCCGCTCCCTCGCCCACGCGCGTGGTGGCTTGCAGGACGAGGAGAAAATTTTACTAGTACTCCCTCCATTTACTCCTCGTCCCTACCTTGGTTAGAGAGATTATCATATTGTTTGGGAATATATGTCCTTTAGTAGATTTCAATATGAACTACTAGTATATACTCCAAACACTGATGTATATAGACGTATTTTAGAGTGTAGATTCACTCATTTTTCTCTGTATGTAGTCCATATTGAGAAGGACATAATAGTACGCACTCGCCCTCGCCCCTCGCCACGTGGTGGACGTGCAGCAATTCATTCGGTCTCATATAGCCAGAACGATATATACTGCAGGACCATTATTGCTCAACTTCCCGAAGAGGCGAAGAGCCAATCGCAAGGTTAATAGTTTGGAGATGCCAAGCGCAAGGTTTATAGGAGAATGAGTAGTAGGTGATGCGTCATTTATAAATAAAGTTTTTTTTCTTCAGTGGCACGTACGCAATATAAATAGGTTCATATGGAGAGAAAAGGAAACCGCTCCAGTATATACATAGGCAGGACGAGCCTACACGGTTGCTTGATGGGGTTGCTCTCTTCAGTTTTCACACTCTCTCGCACAAAACCACTGTGGCCACATCTCTAACATCCCGGCGGATCATGTCCGCCAGGGGAAGGGGTGGATGCTTAGTGTAGATGCGGCCGCCGTCACCGACGGCGAAAACCCACCGTCGGCACGTCCCGATCAGGGGTCCCCGCCATTCTCTCTCACAAAGCCGGTGAAGTTTCCTTCGTCCATTGCTCACTACCGCGACGTGGGTAGTTGCCTCCTCCCGCTACCCTCCTCTAGGTTGAGCTACGTCCCGACATCCCTCAGGTACAGCGCCCTTTACAGCCGGCTTGCACCTCTGCTCCAGCTGCCCACATCACTCCATGTGGATATTTCTCTACTTCTTTGCCCCGCACATACCTCTACTGGCTTCTATGTACTGTATTTGTGATGAGTTTATGTCTCATCAACTAGTCCCACTAATCTTGAATCGCACATACCACATTGTACTATCTCGCTGATAAATTACAGTATGTACAATACAAGTACTTCCTCCATTCCTAAATATAAGTCTTTGTAGAGATTTCACCATAAACCACATACGGATGTATATAGATGCATTTTAAGTGTAGATTCATTCATTTTGTTCCGTATGTAGTCCACCTAATGGAATCTCTACAAAGACTTATATTTAGGAATAGAGGGAGTACTATGTAAAGAGTTAGGTGTCGCACGGTGTCCAAAAAATATGGTGATAGTGTGAGGTGGGCCATGTAATCACCGAGCCTGCATGTTTTCACTGCTCTTGCACTCCTCCGCCGTAAGAATGAGAAAATTGTAATCTAGTAGTACCTCCTTTCGCCGAAAGCGTGGGACATCCAGCAGTCCTACCACCTCGGTAATAATGACCAATGAGCCGTCAAATCACATAGACCCAGCAGTAAGTTGGACGGATGAAGCAACCATCACTCTTGAATCCGCTTCTCCCTTCAACGTAGGCGCCAGTGAGAGGTCACGTCTGCTCTGCCTGGGAATGAATGCGGCACTGACCGTTTTGGGCGGGAAGCGTGCGCGGACGATGGAGGGACTTTGGGCGGGCCAGGCTGGTCAGGAGCAAGCGTGGCAGATGTCCGCCTGTCCCTACCGGACGCCCGGAAACGAGAGGATGCACCAACTCTGGCGGCTAAAATCATACACTACACACCATCTCTCTGTAGGAGTAGGTCGATCTGTCGCTCTCTCTAACACACACATGCTGTTAAACACACACACACACACACGCACACGCACACACAGGTTGATAGAATAGGAAAATCGTGCGAGTGCGAAGCCACAGGAAGTGAGATACAAATGGAGTACGTACAAGAAGAGAAGAGGTGACGAATATTCCATCAAACCTGGACTGAGGAGTAGTACTCCCTCCGTCTAGGTGTTAAGTCATCCTACGGAAATCATATATTCCCAAAATGTTTAGGCGTCGTCCATTAACTTCGCATCTCAATCCTCTCCTGGCCTCGTTGCTAGCGAGCATTGTTACTTAGGGAGCGTTTGGATCCTTAGCAAGAACAGCTTATAGCATAGCCGGGCAAGGTTAGGCATTTGTAACTGTTAAAATATGTTAGCTTTTGTGGGCCAGCTAGCTTGGGTGGGCTAGGAAAACCTTGCTAGCTTAGGAGAGCCAGATCGGTTCGCTTCCGACGGCAAACTTCGCGTAGTAGTAACATAGACTAGTAACATATGCATGTTGTACTAGTCCAAGTTACTCACCACTATGACCAGCCTAAGAAATGTAACAAAACGCTCCCTACTCTGCTTTGTTATCTCCCCCGGAAACCCAATGCATGGAGCGCAACTATGCGTTGATCAGTCAAGAAGTCAAAGTCGGTTTACATGCGAGTTAATACGTGGCCCTGCATGGTAGCTAAAACGGAATCTATTAGTTGTTTGGATTGATTGTTGCGTTTAGAGACAGAAATCGGGGCTTTGATTGGAGGAATGACCGGTCAAGTTTCTCTCTCCTCCAATCTGCTTGCATCTTGGTCCTGCTGCACCTTCTAACGAGACTTATTACACCTAGACGGAGGGAGTCGTACGAGATATGGTGGCACACTGACTTAGGTCGAATACAAGTGCCCAAAATTGTGTGCATGTTATAATAAGGATTCACTTAAAATAGTACTTGAGTGAATAGAGGCATCAATTGGACAATGTTCCCGAGCAGTAGCGAGATGTGTGACGTAAGATACACTGCTGGCGCTTTTAATTTTTCTTATTAATTTGTTTGTTTCACCCTTTGACTAGTGGGACCCAACGTACCACGTGGAGAGAGTAAATGTACTACTGGTCAAAATGGATGGATACGGAGCTATACGATCTCGTAGTGACCATATAATCACCTCATCATGTATAAGCTGCAGCCTCGGCGCTTGTTTTCTAGGGTTTGCACTCTTCACACTCTCTCCAGTATATATCTACACGCTGGAGCCTCAACGCTTGTAGTTGCTCTCTTCACACTCTCTCGCCCTCTCCAGATCTAAGCAAGACTTCGTTGGCCTCTCTCTCTCCCCTCACTGTTAGTCTGCTTGTAGTTGCTCTCTTCACACTCTCTCACCCTCTCCAGATCTAAACAAGACTTCATTGGCATCTCTCTCTCTCCCGTCACTGCTGGTCAAAGAGCCAGCAGGATCCGTCCGTCGGGAAGGGAAGGAGGCTTAACGTTGTTGCCGTCGGTGAGGGAGGAGGGAATCCACTACCGGCGCAGCTATTCACTTTCACCCAGCGGCGGCGTGGGAGGGCCTCCGACCCCTTCTTCTTCGCCGCCGTACATAGTGTGGGTCGAACGGCCTCCGGTCGCCCACCGAACCACACCCCCAAAACCTTAAGGTGTAATTTACTTATTCCACATGCATTGCTCTAGCTGCATGTGGGCTTTTTCCGCTTCTGCACTCGAATCTAGGTGTTGGATCAAACAGGAAAGTAGTGGGGAAAGTTGTATACCATGAATCTAGGACGTGGTTCAAAGAGGAAAGGAATGGGGGAAAGTAGTGGGAAAAGTTGTATAGCATGAATCTAGGACGTGGTTCAAAACGGAAAGGAAGGGGCAAAGTTGTGGGGAAAGTTGTATCGCATGAATCTAAGACGTGGTTCAAAGAGGACAGGAATGGGGGAAAGTAGTGGGGAAAAGTTGTATAGCATAAATCTAGGACGTGGTTCATAGAGGAAAGGAAGTGGGGAAAGTACTAGTACAGACTGGCTATCCAGCACCTACGTTGGTCGAAAAGGGAAAACAATGACAAACGTAGTACGCACATCTGTAACGAACTAATCTTTTGTTTTGGGGGACAAGGTTGTAGAGTTTGAGCAGGACTAGATTTGCTGCGCTCACATAGGGAAAGGTGTCTAAAGATAACAAAACTGGGACCAACACAAATATGCTCCTTGGTTGTTTGTTCTTTGTTCCAACAGACTGTGCATCACCCCAGTACATCGGTAGATGCACATGGTGCTGGTGCGTCCACTATCCCCTGCAACTCTTTAGCTGTTGTTAATCTAAGGCCATGTTTGGTTCAAAACTCCCTAGTCCCTATCTGTTTGGTTCCAGGGACTAAACATGGAGTAGAGGTTATTAAATGACATGCTAAAAGACCATGTTACCCCTAGTAATGAACTAATAGAGACAAGGTGCGATGCATGGCAGGGGCAACTGTTGGAAAAGTCCCAAAAACACTCTCCCTCGGGGTCTTCTTTCTTTAGTCCCAAATGCCCACTTTTAGTCCCTAAAAGTCCCTCCTGTTTGGTTTAGATGGGACTGACATAGAGTTTTTTTAGTCCCTCCACCAAAATGTCCCTGTAAACAAGCACCCTCTAATAACGTCGCTGGAAAATTGATGCAATGCCACAGTTAAAAAGCAAATTACATGTTTAACGAATTTTATTGTTAATATAATCTCTCTGTTAATATTAATCAATGCCACCGTTTGAGAAATGCTATTGTCTTGCTTTCTTTCCCATTTAGGTAAGGTAGATGCTTCTTTTTGTTGGCTTCTGTGTCATCCATCGTTATTGACCACTAGTTGTTTCCTTTGCACCTCTGTGTAAACAGGGTTATCTACTTCACCTCGTTGCCATTGTGACCTTTTGTTGCACTGCACAAAACACTATTATTTTAAGAGTATTTTGTGCAGTTCAACCAAAATGTCACACCGACAACATTGGTTTATTGCTTGATCTTAGTGGAACTGCACAAGAGGAGATCTTACTTCCTATCCGTATTGGCAAATCTGGTTCAGATCTTCTTCTTGTGAGTTGTTCGAATTCCGCGTCATCATAGGTCAGTACCAGCCTTATTTCACATGATTCTGCAGTGTGCTTTCATATGTTGTGCTACTTATACGGTAATGTTGCTTGATTTTAGTGAACTGCACAAATGGAGACAAGACTTCCAATCCGTATGTGCACCGCAATATCCCATTGAGGTAAGATAAGGATATTTCACAACTGTTGCCTGTATTTTGCCACTTTCATCAGAAAATTAATGTCATTGTTTAGTGCTATACTTGTGCAACCTAATTGACATGCCAAATCTTACATTGAAGGCGAAGCTTGTCTGTTATTGAACCAAGTGATGAAGGGGAAGAACAAGCGGAAGAAAAACAAAAATCAACTCCTGGTGCTATAATGAAGCACCAGAACTGTGATGACACAAGTAATGATATAGTTTTGCATCTTAATTTATTGCTATGGCTGGAACGACCAATTGTTTTGCCACTGATTTAATGTCACAATTAATGTAATACATAATTATCTCTACTTGTGCAAACAGGGATCTTCTTTGAAGATACCATATATTTTAGTGGAACTGCACAAGAAGATGTTGGAAACATCTTATATTTACTAATTAGAAGCATCATTAGAGCCTCCATGTTAATCCTAAAAGATCACCTAAATAGAACCTTAGGATCTCAACTATGCGGTCAAGATCTAAAAGAGTCTGTGGGGCCTGTTATAACAAAAAGAGTCCATGCGGCCTTATTTTTGTAGAGTCCTACAATGTCACAAATATATAATCCATCTCGATGGATCACCAAACGCCATCCAAACAGATAAAGCCGGCCGACCGGCGCCATGCCCCCACGAACCCATGCACACAATAGATTGATTTTCATGGTGATTATGAATGAGCTGGATGTGTTCATGCCTGATGTTTTCTAACAATTGTCTCAATCGCTTAGAAGTCGCTATATACACTGGTAAAGGTAAAAAGAAATCTACCACACCTCCGGCTTGCCGGCCGGCGCGATGCGACCGCGTCCCATGCACACAACGGGTTGATTTTCCATGATAAAAATCAACTAGATGTGTACACATTAGCTGTTTTGACGTCTCTCATCAATCGTTACTGCAAGGCATGAAGTTTGGCTTCTGCGAAATCACGTTGGCCGAAGAGAACCAGCGGCCGCAGACAACAACGGTCACGTAGCCTGACCTGATAATGATGGCGTACCACTTGATAAGTCCTAGCAGTGATATACGGAGGCTTTGTGTGCATCGGTATTAACACCCGGTGGCTCTATCTTGGACATGTCTCTTCCTCTATCAATTAATTCCTCAAGTGTTTCTTTCTTATGCTGGTACCTAAAGTATGCATGATTTCCATACACATAAATATGCATATCTAAATGAGTATCAACTAAGCATTCTCGGAGTCAGCATGTGTATACATGCACAAAATATATCTGTGTCACTAAAAATTGTCGGATAATCAAAATCTCTGTAGGACGCAATGGCAATGCCATAGTATATGTAACGCCCGGGTAATTAAGCTACAGTAATCCCACGCTAATGGTGCCACGTTACCTACGTTACTGTTGCTAATCAATCGTTAGATCAAAACCGGTCGAAAATTCAAATTCAAAATTTAAAATAAAGTTAAATTACAGAAGTTTTTAAAAGTTGAAACAAAAATATTCGGTGGTTGCCGAATATTACGAGGGTAATTATAGTGCAGCAAACATATTTGTAGTAAATGCCTAAATGATTTAAAATGGAATAAAACAGAAAAGTAAATAAGTAAAAGTAAAGAAAATACAAAACAGAAAACAAATAAAAAAAGAGAAGAAAGAGAAACCCCCCTGCCCCATGGGCCTTGACCCAGCAGGCCGGCCCATTCGGCCGCACACCCAGGCCACTAGGAGGCCCACCTCGCCTCCATTATCCCCCCCCCCCACCATCGACACTCCCACCCCCCACTCCCCACTCGCTCTCACCCCACCCCTCGCTCTAGATCTGGATCGGGGAGAGGCCCGACCCCGTCGCCCCCGGATCCCGTCGGCCGGAACACCGCCTCGCCGCCCTCCTCCTCGACGGACCTCCTCGCCGGACGGCCTCCCCTGCATCTCGTCCGTCCCCGTCTTCCGCCCCGAGCAACGCTGCCCCGAACCCTACCCTACCCCATGAGCTCCCCCTTTTCCTTTCCTAGTCACTGCGCGCCGGCGTCGTCCCGTGCCCGTGCACGCACTCGCGTGGCCGCGCGCGCGCCTGTGCGTCGCAGCCACCGCGCCTCCCCGCACTAGCCCTGCCCGCGCCATGCTCACGCGCCCCTGCCACGCCCCGCGCTCGCCATCGCCGTGGCCCTGCCGCCCAACCCCGATGCTTCCCTGCTCAGCCCGACTGCGGCCGCCGGTGCTTCTTGTGCACGCTCGCCGGAGCGCCCCCGCCGGCCACCGCGACCCCCTGCCTTGCTCGCACGCCTGCGCTCACGGCCGCGCACACACGCGCATGCCACGCCGGCCCGGACCTCCCTTGCTCCGGCTACTGCTGCTGCCTCCGCTGCCGACGCCCCTCGCCTTCGTCACCCCGACCGCTGCCGCTCCCTGCACCGCCACCTACTGCCGCCGCCCGTGCACTGCGTCACGCCCCCCGGTGAGCACGGCGCCCGGCACCGGCGCCGTGGCGACTCCCAGGCGCGCCCGTTCGGGCGGGCGCCCGCATCGCCGCATGCCCGCACCCGCTAGCCCCAATGGGCCACTGACCACTGGGCCAGTGCCCCCTGGGCCAATGACAAAGCCCCCCCCCCCCCCCCCGAGAACGTATTTTTTTTTAAAAAAAGGAAAAGCAAAATAAAAAATAAAACTAATTAATTAAAGGATTAATTAACTTAATTAATTTTGATTAATTAAACTAATCAATTAATTAAACTAATTAAACATTAGTTATCTAATTAATCTGGTTAGTTAATTAGCTAATTAATTAGTATGACAGTGGGGCCCACCCCCTAATTAATACTAATTAGGTTAATTAAATTGTTTAATTAAAATGTGTCACTGACCAGTGGGACCCACTAGTCAGGTTGACCAGTCAACTCTGTTGACTGCTGACGTCATCATGACATCATGATGGTGTCATAAATCCAAATTTCGAATTAATTTAAATAATGAATTAAATTCCAGAAAATTAATAAAATCTTTAGAAAATCGTATCTTTTAATTCGTAACTCGGATTAAAATATTTTTAACATGAAAGTTGCTCAGAACGACGAGACGAATCCGGATACGCAACCCGTTCGTCCGCCACGCATGCCTAGCACACCGAACACGCAACTTTCCCCCTCCGGTTCATCTGTCCGAAAACGCGAAACACCGGGAATACGTTCCCAGATGTTTTCCCCCTTCACCGGTACCACCTCGTATCGTGTTAGGGCACGCCTAGCATCATGATTTGTCATGTCATGCATCGTCATGCATTTGTTTGCATTATATTTATTGTTTCTTCCCCCTCTTCTCTCGCTAGACCCCGAGACCGACGCCGCTACTACCCAGTACGACTACGGTGTTGACGACCCCTCTCTCTTGCCAGAGCAACCAGGCAAGCCTCCCCTCCCCCTTGATCACCAGATATCGCCTACTCTCCTCTATACTGCTTGCATTAGAGTAGTGTAGCATGTTACAATTGTTAATACCTTACCTGCAATCCTAAATGCTTAGTATAGGATGCTAGTTTATCATCAGTGGCCATACATTCTTGTCCGTCTGCCATGCTATACTATCGGGCCGTGATCACTCGGGAGTTGATCACGGGTATATACCTATACTTTATACATGATACATGTGATGACTAAAGTCGGGTTGGCTCGGGGAGTACCCGCGAGTGATTCATGGATTGGGGCTGAAAGGACCTTTGTCCCGACGGCCCTCTGGGCGGATCTTTGTGGCGGGGCGACAGGGCAGGTTGAGACCACCTAGGAGAGAGGTGGGCCTGGCCCTGGTCGACATTCGCGGTGTCTTCAAGATAACACGTTTAACGAGATCTTGGTATTTGATCTGAGTCTGGCTACTGGCCTATACGCACTAACCATCTACGCGGGGACAGTTATGGGCACTCGACGTTGTGGTATCAGCCGAAGCCTTCGTGACGTTAGCGACTGAGTGGCGCGTGCCGGATTGGACTGGAACGCCTGCTAGGCTAGGTCTGCTTTCGGCTGCATTCGCAATGTGCAGGTGTGCAAAGGGCGATGGGCCCAGACCCCTGCGCCATAGGATTGAGACCGGTGTGCTGACCTCTCTGTTGTGCCTAGGTAGGGCTGCGACATGTTGATCTTTCGAGGCCGGGCATGACCCAGAAAAGTGTGTCCGGCCAAATGGGATCGAGCGTGTTGGGTTATGGGGTGCACCCCTGCAGGGAAGTTAATCTATTCGAATAGCCGTGATCTTCGGTAACAGGACGACTTGGAGTTATACCTTGACCTTATGACAACTAGAACCGGATACTTAATAAAACACACCCTTCCAAGTGCCATATACAACCGGTGATCGCTCTCTCACAGGGCGACGAGGGGAGGATCATCGGTTAGGATTATGCTATGCGATGCTACTTGGTGAATGTCGGGAGGAACTGATCCACGAACACCTATGGGACCGGCGGACCGAGCCCCTTTTTGGTTCGGCAGGGGGGCGGAGGTCGCACGAAGAGCAGATCGAGGCAAAGCGCACGAGCACGCGATCAGTTTACCCAGGTTCGGGCCGCACGGATGCGTAAAACCCTACTCCTGCTTTGTGGTTTGTATTGTGTTCTTGCTCGGGAGCGCCGAGTGCTATAGTACACACCAGCAGCTAACGAGACCGAGCGTGAGAATGATCGTCCCCCCTCTACGTTGCGCATGGGCCTCCTTTTATATGCTCAAGGGGTCACCAACAGGTGGCAACGTAGACAAGGGCAAAAAATGGAAAGGCGGTGCGGCTGGCACCGCCGCCTACTACAGTGTATCATACCTAACTCTGACGGCAGGGGACAAGGGCATTAAATGCCTATCTGCGTCGCCTAGACGGTGCAGAAAGGGACCGCCAGGGACACCACCACTTGGCACGATGGCAATCTTGTCAGCGCCGCTTGCCACCGTGTACCGCTGGCTGCACAGCCTCCCGCCACGTTCGCCTGGAAGGGTCCCAGAGCGACACATTGGTGGATGTGCTGGAGCGCAGGTACAGAGTGGAAGCTTGCCGCGGCAAGCGCCTTGTCGCGGTCGTTGTCTTGTCGCGTCTGGGAGCTTGTCGCTCACCGGGCCTTGTCGGGACGCGTGGTGCGTCGCGGCAAGTTCCTTTAGATGCCTTGGTTGGCCTTCCCGGCAAGCTCCTCTTGCCGGGGTCTTGGATACTTTGTTCTTGAATGGCTCCAAAGGAACCACGGAGGACCTTGGCGGGTCACCCGGCAAGCCTTGCCGCGGGATGCTGCGACTGCCCGTGCACAAGTTCGGGATACTAGGGTACCCCTACTCTAGTACACCGACAGGAGCCCTTGGGCCTGGGCCATACACGATGCCAAGCGCTATTGGGCCAGGCCCAAAACAGGGCACGGGCACGCGCGGCCTTGGTTACGCCGTATCTCACTCCGCATCCACCGCGCCCTCCCCGAACGGCACGCGTCGAACGCGGCGTCGTGGGAGAGATCGTGGGTGGTTTCTTTATTTGGAAAGGCGGAACGTCTGCCCCCTCCCCCTTTATAAGCAAGGGGAAGCAGGGGTAGTGCGCCCATTCGCCAGTTGCTTTTCCAATCTTGGAAACCTCCGCCGCGCCCCCGTCTTCCCAAAGCAAAGAAAGCAGCGCCCTGCCCCCCATTGCCACCAGCACCACCAACGCCGTCGACCCCCTCCACCACTTCCGCCATGGCTCCGAAAGCCGACAAGGGGAAGGCTGTGAAGACCGAGGCGCAGCGGCTTGCGGCGCTGCGGAAGGAGCGGGCAATCTTCCCCCAAGCTTGCCGCGAAGGAGCTGAGGGAGTACTACTACCTCTTCTGGTCGACGAAGACGCGAGCGCATCCGAGCACGAAGGTACTTCCAGCCGCTGCTCATAAAATGGCTCCAAATGGATATCCCTTCTTCGCCGTGTTCTTCTACTGCGGGCTCTGCCCGCCCTATTCTGAGTTTTTCTGCGACATCATGAACACCTACGGGCTCTGCCTCCTTGATTTCACCCCCAATGCCGTTCTGACCATGGCAGTTTTCGCGCATCTTTGCGAAAACTTTGTCGGAGTCCATCCCAACGTAGCCCTTTTCCGCCACTTCTTTATGCCCCGAGTAGAGAGAGGAGAGCCCTTATCTGGCGGAATCGCGTGGATCTCGAGGGCCGGCAAGAAGGATTCTTATCTGGAGGGAGAGTTCTGCGGCAAGTGGGAGGAGTGGAGAGCAGATTGGTGCTAGATTGTCGAGGAGAACCTGCAGCCATTTACCGCCCGGCGCCAAGCCCCAGCGACACGCGGCAGCGATTGGAGCGACATGGCCCCCTAAGACGATAGGCTGAGGATTGCCGTCACCAGGATCCAACGCCTCAGGCTTGCCGGACTCACTGTAGGCGCCATTGGCGCAGATTTTCTTAGCCGCCGCATCACCCCCCTACAGGAACAGGGGAGGCCCGCCTAGGAGTTCAAGAATGCGGCGGATATCATGAGGCTGCGTCCGGGCCTCAACTACAACTTCACTGTCCTGGAGCTCAACGCGATGCTCCAGGAGCTCTTCAAGTATGATCCTGATCATCCCGAAGTATTTAGGTTGCCACAGGGCGTCATCCCATTGTGCAACAACTCTGCGCTCGACCGCATCCGGGCAATGATGCCGCTGTGTGACTCGCACGGAATTGTCCCAACTTGGCAAGAGCCTGCAGACGAGGTCGTGCAGGAATTCTTCGACTGCTTGGTAGAAGTGCCGATCCGCCCCGACGAGAAGAATGGCCTCACTCGCGACACCACCGATGCGGAGTTGAAGCGCATCGCCACCAGGCTGGAAGAGGCGGCGGCAGCCGCAGCGGCAGGCGAGTTTGGATTCACCATGGAGGAGGCAGAGGCGGCAAACCGTGTCGAGCGAGAGGAGCTTGCCGGCAAGAAAGAGCTTGCCGGCAAGAAAGAGTTTGCCGGGCGTGACGCCGAGCCGAGCGAGCCCGCCGAGGATACGAGCGGCTCGTTGGAGATCAACTCCTCTTCCTCCTCATCCTCAGACAGCTCGCCTCAAGCAGAGCCTCCATCTCCACCAAGAAGGCGTCTCCGCAAGGCCGGGGACATAGCGAGGCGGCAGGCGAGTTGACAGTCGCCGCGCCGCGCGACACGCTCCACCGCGGCAAGCACCGTTGCCGCGGGAGCGCCCCACGCTGCTGCGGCAACTGGAGCGGGGTCCTCCCGAACCACTGCTTCTGCTCCTGCCAAGGGGCCAAGGGAACCTACTCCTCCGCCTTCCCGCGCCGGGCGTGAGCCGGATTTCGACTTCTCCGCGTTCAGCTCTGACGAGGAAGAAGAAGAAGAGTAAGATTCTCTTGTTGTACTTGTAGTTCTTCAATCCTTGCTGTTTTGTCTTGTATCTCATCTGCTTTACTCTGAACCATTTCCTTCTTAGGACTCTGGCCCAGAGAGCAGCGAAGAGGGCCAAAGCTCTGGTGATTATCATCGAGGACGAACCCACCGCGACAGCAGGGGATGCGCCTGAGACAACCTTGCCGGACCCGGCAACTGTTCTCCAGAGCAGCCCCCGGCGTAAGTATATGGTTTACTTTCCGCTGTTGGGTGCACTTGGAATCTCTTTCTTTGCTGATATCTGACTGTTGACTTGTGCAGGAGCAGAGCAGCCCCACCAGGAGCGCCCGGAGGCCACCCCCGAAATGCCAAGGGAGAGTCCCCCGGCAAGGGAGAGGTCCCCGGCAAGGGAGAGCTCTCCGGCAAGGGAGAAGTCTCCGGCAAGGGAGGGTTCTCCGGCAAGGGACAGCGTCAGCGGCCCCCCGGCGGCGGAGACCACAGCTGCAGAACCTGTCACGGGTAATCTTCTCGCTTCAGAACTTCCTTGGGTTCTTCTTCTTTTGATCTTCTTTTTTTTGGATATTTGCTTGATTCTTCTCCCTCTTCCGGCTGTCAGATCCATCTGCTTCGGAGCCGATGGAGACCGAGGTTGCCGCCGAAGACGCTGCTGCCGCCGAGGAAGCAGCTGGCGCTGACGAGCCCGCCGGCGCAGAGACCGCCAAGGCTGCCGCCGCAGAAGCAGGCGGGGGATCTGGCGATCGTACTGACGGCCTCGAGGCCGCAGGAGCGCCAGGCGCTATGTCGACCACCGATCCCTCTGCTGCTGCCGCGGCGCCAGGCTCCGAAGAGCCCCAGCCTGGCATCTACTTGAAGGTCGGCGACGACATCTTCATCAACCTCCCCTGGGCGTCAGGCTCCAGGGCGCCGGTCGAAGGAGAAATCTTCGACGGAGAAGTGCTCGCCTCCATCGGGCTGGTGCTGGTTGACGCGCCAAGCAGCAGCAGCGGCGAGCCTGAGGAGGAGAGGCTGCTGCGGAAGCTGGTGTCGCTCTACCGCGCTCGACAAGCCAAGCTGGAATCCCGCGAGGCGCTCGTCGCGAAGGCGGGAGAGGACATCAAGAAGCGCGCGGAGGAGCTCCGGGGTCACAACCAGGAAGCTCTCCGGTCCTTGGCAGTGGAGCGGGCGCGACTTGCCGAGGAGCGGGAAGCCTTCCTCCTCGAGAAGGCTGAAGTCGAAGAGCAACAAAGGCTTGCCGCTGAGAAGCTGTCTGTGCAAGAAGGCGAGCTGGTGCAGCGGAAAGTCAATCTTGACAGCCACGAGGAGGAGCTTGCCGCGCGCGAGCGAAACTTTGGCGGAGCCCTCAAGCAAGCAGAAGACGCTGCCGCAGCTGCCGAGGCTGCCAAGAAGGAGCTGAAGACGAAGGTGGTGCAGCTGGAGGCCGATCTCAAGGTGAGCGGCGAAGAGCTTGCCGCACTCAAGCTTGAGCGGGAGAAGGACGCCCACAGCTACTCGGAGCTGCAGGCCCGCCTCGCCGAGAAGGGCCAGGAGCTTAGCGCCGCCAAGGACTCCAACGCTGATCTTGAGTTGAAGCTGACCACTTTGACCAAGACGCTGGACGGCGCCAAGGAGCAGGAGACGGCCCTGAAGGAGGAGATTAAGGCTGGCAAGGCGCTGCTGGCGAGTGCTGCCGCCGCCCAGAGCACATTCCGGGAGAATGTGGAGCACTGGACGGAGGGTCTCGTGGATGTTGCCGGAGATATTGACAGGGAGCTGGCGCAGCTGGGGATGGAGGATCTCGGGTATCCCTCCGACGAGAACCTCCAACCCAGCGTCAAGCTCACCTCGTTCTTCAAAGGCGTGGCGACGGCCCTCCGGCGACTCCGGGAGAGGATCCCAAAGCAGCTGGCCGACGAGTCGCGCAAGATCTGCGCGGGAGCTCTTCAGAAGGTGCTGGTGAAGGTGGCTTTCCGCAACCCGGGCCTCAACCTCACCAATGTCCTCAGGTCCTTGCCGCCGGATGCTGATCTGGAGGCGCTCAAGACCCTTGTCGCACCCATTGTGCACAAGGTGAGCGGGATCAAGAGGGTTGAGGGCGATCGCGTAGACTAGGCCGCCCGTTTTCTTCTTTTCTTGTCGCTGCTAGTCATGTTACGAGAACAATCTGTTAGAGCTGCGACAAGCTATCTTGTAATATAACTTTATTTCGGGTACTAATTGCAATGTTATTTCCTTTACTTGATTCCTTCCTTTGTATGTTTTTACCCTACGCTTTTAGGGAACTTGCCGGCGCAGGCACCTTTGCCGCGAGCGTTGAGTGCGGAACGTCAGCAGCCTGCTGGCGGTGCTGCTGCCGACAAGAAACCTTGTCGCAGCTAGTCGCAGCTCACTTAAGTTGTTGAGCGGACTCGAAACAAAGTAAGGGCGCAACTAGCTATGAGTTGGTTCCTCCGCGCACAGGTTTTCCATAGAAAGAACGGTCGTTCAAGGAAGATAACTTAAATTTTTTTAAAAAAATCTGATTGCTCAAACTTTGGCAACTTATCTTTTCTGTTGTTTGCTTCCCGGCAAGGCGAAACTTTCTTGAACGACGCCTGGTCCATACCATCATCTTCTCCTTCCCCCCGGCAAACTTGTGGGCGAGGGAACCTTCCTTTCCTTGAGAAAAGAAAGAAAGAGGAGAAAATAAAGATAGGGAGCCTTATGGCTCGTTGTTCCTTACCGGGAGTATGTGCTGCACAAAGTGTCAAATAACACATGCAAATAATAAAAAGCATGAAATCGACAAGGTGTGCGGAGCACACATAAGCTTTATGCACGGGGTCTGCGCCCGGCTTTGTACAAAGGATTACATGCAACAGCGGCAAGACTTGTACAAAAGGTGGTTGCCGGAATGGGTTCCGGCAACCGCGCCCTACGGGTAAAACTTACGAAGATGCTCAATGTTCCAGGAGTTGCTCACTGGAATGCCGTCTTCGGTCTCAAGGCGGACAGCGCCAGGCCTAGTGACTCGTTTCACCCGGTAAGGGCCTTCCCACTTCGGCGTCAACTTGTTGGAATTCTTGGCGGACTGAACGCGCCGAAGAACAAGGTCGCCTTCCTCGAAACTTCTGGCATTAACTTTGCGGCTATGGTAGCGGCGCAAAGGTTGCTGGTAGCGAGCAGCTCGCACAGCAGCCTGAAGACGGTCTTCCTCAAGGAGCAGCGCGTCATCTTGTCGCAGCTGCTCTTGCTCAAGCTCATCATAAGCGAGCACTCGAGGCGACCCGTATACGAGTTCCGTGGGGAGAACTGCCTCTACTCCATAGACTAGAGCGAAAGGTGTCTGGCCAGTGGCTCGATTTGGCATCGTCCTGATCGACCAAAGAACCACCGGCAGCTCCTCAATCCAGTTTCTTCCGCACTTGTGCAGCCTGTCGAAAGTTCTGGTCTTGAGCCCACGCAGCACTTCAGCATTTGCCCTCTCCGCTTGACCGTTGCTTCTCGGGTGAGCAACGGAAGCGAAACAGACCTTGGCGCCAAGATCTTGGACGTACTGCATGAAGGTGCGGCTCGTAAATTGTGTACCGTTGTTGGTGATTATCCTGTTAGGGATCCCGAAGCGGCAAACAATCGACCTGAAGAACTTGACTGCTGACTGTGTTGTCACCTTCCTCACTGCTTCCACTTTCGGCCACTTTGTGAACTTGTCGATTGCAACGTACAAGTACTCAAAGCCCCCGACTGCTCGGGGAAAGGGGCCGAGGATATCGAGCCCCCAGACCGAAAATGGCTAGGATAATGGGATCGTCTGGAGAGCTTGAGCTGGCTGGTGTATCTGCTTGGAATGGAACTAGCACGCTTCACACTTGGTTACTTGTGCAGTTGCATCCTGGAGGGCTGTCGGCCAAAAGAAACCTTGCCGGAATGCTTTGCCGACAAGTGCTCTTGCGCCAATGTGGTGACCACATATGCCTCCATGTATCTCTGCCAACAGCTTTTGTCCATCTTCCCAGTGAATACACTTCAATTTCACACCATTGAGTCTTCTTCTGTACAGTGTGCTGTCGACAAACTGGTACATACTTGACTGCCGGGCTACCCTTTCCGCTTCTTCTTGCTCTTCGGGAAGTTCTCCTGTCTGAAGGAAACGGACATTCTGTTGTGCCCATGCTGGAGCTTGTGGCTCGACAACAAGGACTAAAGGCATGTCTGCTACTGCGGGAACATCCGCTTCTACGGCAAGAGCATGCGGCTCTGCCGGAGCTTGACGTTCCCCGGCAAGCTTGCCGGAGCAAAACTTGTCGGGAGCGTCTGCTTCAACGGAACAAACCCTAGGGCTTGCCAGAGCAGACTGCTCCTCAGCACTCTTGGTGTTGATCTTGGGGACCTTCTTGGCGGCGGCTTCGGGAAGCTCTGCCGGAAAATAGTCGCCAGAAATCAACTTCCTCTTCTTGCCCTGTCCAGTTGACGGTGTTACGGACGGTCGAGTCAGCTTGAGCACAAAGATCCCTGGTTCCACAGGTAACTTAAGTGCGGCGCACTTTGACAGGCCATCGGCAATATCGTTCTGAGCTCTTGGGACATGCTCCATCTGTAGGCCGTCAAAGTGCTCTTCTAGCTTTCTCACTTCGTCAACGTAGGCTTGCATCAACTGACTTTGATAACTCTTGTTCACTTGGCGGACGACGAGCTGCAAGTCACCCCTGACAATGAGCTTCTTGATCCCAAGGTCTGTCGCGATCCTGAGACCGGCAAGCAAGCCTTCATACTCTGCAGTATTGTTTGTTGCTTGCTCCTTGGGAAAGTGCATCTGGACTACGTACTTGAGGTGCTCTCCGGTGGGTGCGACAAGTAGCATGCCAGCACCGGCGCCTTGCAGCGAGAAGGCACCGTCAAAGTACATGAGCCACTCTTTGCTTGCTTCCTTGACGGGGATGCTTGTTTCTGGAATTTCTTCGTCTGGTGTTGGCGTCCACTCTGCTATGAATTCTGCCAATGCTTTGCTTTGGATAGTTGAAGTACTCTCAAACTTGAGGCCAAAGCTTGACAGTTCCAGTGCCCACTCGACAATCCTGCCCGTCGCTTCTGGATTCTGTAGTATCCTCTTTAGTGGAAAGCGAGTGACAACTGTGATCTCATGTGCTTGGAAGTAATGGCGCAGCTTTCTCGAGGCCATGAGAAGGCCGAAAAGCAATTTCTGCACTCCAGAGTACCTCGACCTAGCCCCCTGCAGAAGGGAACTGACAAAGTAAACCGGGCACTGCACCATTCTCTTCTGTTTCTCCTCACGCAGCTGCGCAGATCCATCCTTGCCGGGACCAGAGCTTGTCGGGGAAGCCCCCTGCTTGTCGCTGGATGTGCTTGCCGCGATTGCTGGCTCGTCATCTGCCTCCCTCTCCGCTACTAACGCAGCACTAACCACTTGATTGGTTGCTGCTATATACAGTAGCAACTTCTCTTGCGGCTTAGGTGTGACAAGTGTTGGAGTGGAGGACAGGTATCTCTTCAAGTCCTGCAGCGCAGCCTCCGCTTCCGGAGTCCATTTCATTGGACCTGCCTTTTTCAAAATTTTGAAAAACGGCAGGGCGCGCTCAGCAGACCGAGAGATAACCTGCTGAGAGCAGTCATGCAACTGACAAGTCTTCGTACATCCTTGACGCGCTTTGGTGCTTCGATCTGCTCAATGGCCTTGATCTTGTCGGGATTGGCTTCAATTCCCCGCTGAGACACGAAGAACCCGAGAAGCTTGCCGGAGGGGACTCCAAACACACACTTCTCGGGATTGAGCTTGAGGTTGATCTTGCGCAGATTTGCAAAGGTCTCGCCTAAATCTTGAATTAGGGTTGCCCTGTCCTTGCTCTTGACCACTATGTCATCCATGTAGGCTTCCACATTTCTGTGCATTTGTGGCTCAAGAGCGACATGAACTACCCTTGCAAATGTTGAACCAGCATTCTTTAAACCGAAAGGCATCCGTATGAAACAGTACGTGCCACATGGAGTAATGAATGCGGTCTTCTCCTCATCTTCTTCTGCCATGAAGATTTGATGGTATCCTGAGTATGCGTCAAGAAACGAAAGCAAGTCACATCCGGCCGTGGAGTCAACAATCTGGTCAATGCGCGGCAAGGGAAATGGGTCTTTGGGACAAGCTTTATTAACATCAGTAAAGTCGATACAAAGCCTCCATTTCCCGTTTGCCTTGCGCACGACTACAGGATTGGCCAACCACGTAGGATGGAGCACTCCTCTGACAAGGCCTGCTGCTTCCAATTTCTTGATTTCTTCTGCGATAAATTCTTGGCGCTCCACTGCTTGCTTCCTGACCTTCTGCTTGACGGGCCGCGCGTGAGGACAAACGGCAAGGTGGTGCTTAATTACTTTCCTGGGAACACCGGGGATGTCAGACGGTTGCCACGCAAACATGTCGACGTTCGCCCGCAGGAAAGCAATGAGCGCGCTTTCCTATTTAGGGTTAAGAGTGGCACTGATGGTGAAGGTACCACCAGTGCCGTCCTCCTTGGCAGACACTTTCTTGGTCTCTGGCGGAGCCGCCATTGCCTTCTTCCATTTGCCGGTGGAGCTCGATGGTGCGTCCTCGACGGTAGCGCAGCACTCCGAAGAGGTGCGCTTGCCGGAGTGGGCATCAGAACTCTTGCCGGACTTGGTCTTCTTCTTCCCCCCGGGAGCTTCAGCGGCAAGTGTCTTGCGATCTGTTGCGGCTGCCGCTTCCTGGTAGATCTTGTCGGCGCAGATAAGGGCATCCTTCTTGTCGCCGGGGACAGAGATGACGCTTATCGGGCCTGGCATCTTGAGCATGTTGTATGCGTAGTGAGAGGCTGCCATGAACTTGGCGAGTGCTGGACGGCCGAGTATCCCATTGTAAGGCAATGGAAAATCGGCAACGTCAAAAGTGACCCTCTCAGTCCTGAAGTTCAACTCGCTGCCAAATGTTACCGGCAACGTGACCTTCCCCTTCGGCTTGCTCCTTCCCGGGTTGATTCCTTGGAATGTGCCGGTCTCTTCGAGCTCGCTGTCAGGGATCTGGAGTTTCTGGAGCACAGCGGAGGAGATCAGGTTCAAGCTGGCCCCGCCGTCAACTAGCATCTTAGTGACCTTGAGGTTGCGGATAGTTGGCGAAACCAACATCGGCAAGCACCCGACCGCAGTTGTGCGATCAGGGTGGTCCTCAATATCAAAGATGATAGGCGTGCTGGACCATTTCAGAAGCTTGCGTGACTCGACAGGTGGTTCTGCCACATTGACTTCCCGCACCCACTGCTTGAGTTGGCGGTGCGAAGTATGCAGAGAAGCACCGCCGTCAATGCACAAGACCTCTGTGGCTTTCTGGAACTCCTGCTCACTGGTCTCGACATCATCCATGTCTTCGTCGTCATCGTCTTCATCCTTGTCGCGGCCGCGGGGAGGTCTGCCTCCTTGCCGCTGCTTGGCCTTGCCGCGGCGTCCTCCCTAGCCGGCACGCTTCTTGCCGGATTCTCCAGCACCTCCTTGGGCCCTCTCCTTGTCGCGTCGCTCGTACTCAGCCTTTTGCTGCTGGACAAGCTGCTCGACTTTCTTCCAGCTCTGGAGGTCATGGCCCTTGGTGCGGTGGATCTTGCAGTACTGCTTGTCGGTGCCGTCCTGCTTGTCGGCGACCGCCACAGCCTGGCAGTTGGTGCATGTGGCAATCTCCTTGCCGGAGCTACCAACTTTGGCTTTCTTGGCGTCACCTTCGTTGCCGGACTGCTCAACGACTAGCACATCTTTGCCTTTCTTCTTCCTGTTGTTCCGCCGCCGGTTTTTCTTTGCCAGGGCAGCATCCTCGCTGTCAGATCCTCCTGCTCCTGTATTCTCTCCGGGAAGTTTCCTCCCTTCCTCAGCACTTGCACACTTGTTGGCCAGGGCATATAGCTCGCTGACGTCTCTGATCTTGCACATCGACATCTCCTCCCGCATCCTGCGGTTACGCACGTTCTGATGGAACGCGCTGATGACGACGACAGGGTGGACATCTGGGATGTTGTGCTGTACACGGCTGAATCTCTGAATGTACTTGCGCAGGGGCTCTCCTTCCTTCTGGGTGAGCAGGTGAAGGTCACTCTCTTGGCCATGAGGTTTGTGGCCGCCTGTAAAGGCGCCGAGAAACTGATGGCATAGGTCTGCCCAGGAGGATATGGAGTTTTTCGGCAAGTGCATGAGCCAGGACCTGACATTGGGCTTGAGCACTAGCGGGAAGTAGTTGGCAAGGATCTTGTCGTCTCGCCCCCCGGCAGCTTGCACCGCAATGGTGTAGATGCTGAGGAACTCCGACGGATGCGACTTGCCGTCGTACTTCTCTGGTACGTCTGGCTTAAAATTCTTCTGGCTGGGCCACTGGACTTGCCGCAGCTCACGAGTAAACGCAGGGCAACCTACCGCGTACGGCAAGTCGCCTGGTTCTCCTGGCGCATGCATGTCAACAGAGGGCCTAGCGCGCTGGTCTGATTGACGCCGCGCTTCTCTTCGGCGCTCGATGCGAGTACGAGCGTCTTCTTGCTGTCGTTCGTCAAGAACTTGGCGGTGATCGCGACGAGCTCGTGGATCTGATGATGCGGTGGAGTCGCTGTTGTGGTGGATCTGGCGGGTCGGCGATCTTGGCCTTCGGGCAGAGAGTGCACGGTGGTTGCACCCCCACGAGTCTTGTCGCCACCGGCTCATGCCTGGCTGACTTGTCGCGGCTGCGATGTACTCGGCTGCTGTGGGATGTCGCCGTTGGTGAAGCCGATGAGACTCTGGATGGTGGCCCTCCAGTCGTCGATCTTGTCTGGCGCTGGAGGGTAGTCTAGGAGTAGTTGAGCTCGCGCCAACGCTTCTGCTAAAGTGGCGGGCGGCGGTGGCGAGCGGTGCAAGGAACGGGATATGCTCGGACTTCTAACCATGTTAGAAGGAGCAGTATCTCGTCCAGGCGACCGTGCCCCGCTCGCGCCAGCATGTTGGCGTGCATGCTGGTCTTGAGCACTCCGAGATCCACCAGCTCGATCTTGGTCCAGCAAGCGTATGGTACCATGAGTATCATGACGCTGCCGGTCCCGCGCCTCCTGGGATGGGCGCGGTGCATGTACTGACGCCGAGGTCTTGGAGTGCGCCCGGTCGTTGTGGGAGCCGACTGCGCCGCCGAGGGGCAGCGCAGCCTTGTCCTTGGACCTGGCAGCACCGTGAGCTCCTTCATCGACGCCCGTTCTTCCGCCGGCGTCTACCCCACCAGCCGTTTGCTCCGGCGATGGTGGGTTTGGCGCGGACGGAGCAGCCGCCTCCGAAGCCATCTTCTTCGGTGGCATGTCAATGAAGACGATGAAGATTTAGCTCGTGCGAACGCCGGATCAGGTTCGCACAACCTCGACGCACCCCTACCTGGCGCGCCAAAGATGTCGGGAGGAACTGATCCACGAACACCTATGGGACCGGCGGACCGAGCCCCTTTTTGGTTCGGCAGGGGGGCGGAGATCGCACGAAGAGCAGATCGAGGCGAAGCGCACGAGCACGTGATCAGTTTACCCAGGTTCGGGCCGCACGGATGCGTAAAACCCTACTCCTGCTTTGTGGTTTGTATTGTGTTCTTGCTCGGGAGCGCCGAGTGCTACAGTACACACCAGTAGCTAACGAGACCGAGCGTGAGAATGATCGTCCCCCCTCTATGTTGCGCATGGGCCTCCTTTTATATGCTCAAGGGGTCACCGACGGGTGGCAACGTAGACAAGGGCAAAAAATGGAAAGGCGGTGCGGCTGGCACCGCCGCCTACTATAGTGTATCATACCTAACTCTGACGGCAGGGGACAAGGGCATTAAATGCCTATCTGCGTCGCCTAGACAGTGCAGAAAGGGACCACCAGGGACGCCACCGCTTGCCACGATGGTAATCTTGTCAGCGCCGCTTGCCACCGTGTACCGCTGGCTGCACAGCCTCCCGCCACGTTCGCCTGGAAGGGTCCCAGAGCGACACGTTGGTGGATGTGCTGGAGCGCAGGTACAGAGTGGAAGCTTGCCGCGGCAAGCGCCTTTCCGCGGTCGTTGTCTTGTCGCGTCCGGGAGCTTGTCGCTCAACGGGCCTTGCCGGGACGCGTGGTGCGTCGCGGCAAGTTCCTTGAGATGCCTTGGTTGGCCTTCCCGGCAAGCTCCTCTTGTCGGGGTCTTATCTCCTTCCCGGCAAGCTCCTCTTGCCGGGGTCTTGGATACTTTGTTCTTGAATGGCTCCAAAGGAACCACGGAGGACCTTGGCGGTCACCCGGCAAGCCTTGCCGCGGGATGCTGCGACTGCCCGTGCACAAGTTCGGGATACTAGGGTACCCCTACTCTAGTACACCGAAAGTGAACTAACCGTCTACTCTCTTCTTCTGCTGCAAGATGGAGGTTACCAGAAGCGTAGTCTTCAATAGGACTAGCTATCCCCATCTTATTTCGGCATTCTGTAGTTCAGTCCACATATGATAGCCTTTTCCATTTGATACCAATGCATACATATGTAGTGTAGCTCCTTGCTTGCGAGTACTTTGGATGAGTACTCACGGTTGCTTTGTTCCCTCTTTTCCCCCTTTCTATACCCGATTGCTGCGACCAGATGATGGAGCCCAGGAGCCAGACGCCACCGTCGATGACGACTCCTACTACTCGGGAGCTGCCTACTACTACATGCAGCCCGCTGACGACGACCAGGAGTAGTTTAGGAGGATCCCAGGCAGGAGGCTTGCGCCTCTTTCGATCTGTATCCCAGTTTCTGCTAGCCTTCTTAAGGCATACTTGTTTAACTTATGTCTGTACTGAGATATTGTTGCTTCCGCTGACTCGTCTATGATCGAGCTCTTGTATTCGAGCCCTCGAGGCCCCTGGCTTGTAATATGATGCTTGTATGACTTATTTTATTTGTAGAGTTGTGTTGTGATATCTTCTCGTGAGTCCCTGATCTTGATCATACACGTTTGCATGTATGATTAGTGTACGATTGAATTGGGGGCGTCACAAGTTGGTATCAGAGCCGACTGCCTGTAGGAATCCCCCTTCCAAACTCCTTGGCCGAAGTCGAGTCTAGACATTACAAAAACTTTTACTAACATGGTTGTGTGCCTTAAGGGCCCACGTCGCCATCTGGGTGGTATTAGGATCTTTTACTCCTCGATCCTTACTGTGGGACTCTGAACTCTCTACTACTCGGGTTAACTCTAACATTAGGATCCCGTGACCACGTTCACCCCAAAGTTGGATAAGCCCTAGTTATTCTTTAGAGTAGTATTTGAACATTATCCACATTGTCATTTTACTCCTGTGAAAACATCTTTGTTTTCAGATGGAACCCACGAGGCGGGTCGTGCGCCACACGACGGCCATTGGTGCCTCAGGATCACCTGCTATGTTGGTTGAGATGATGACCTATCTGGGTTATTGCTGGCACCCTGAGTACACCATCTATGAAGAGTATCAGGACTTCAACCAGGAGTAGTACCGTGCCATTGTCCACCTCTACTCTCGGGAGTATGACTCCACTACCGTGTTGCACACTGCTCATGGTGTTGGAGTGACTATCGATATGGCGGTCCACGATGCTGCTTATGTTGCTCTGACACGTCTTCATGGAGAGTATCGGGAGTTGGACACCTCCCCCTTCAGGCACATTGCTATCGCATCCGATGTTGGTGCGGAGGGTTACTATACTGCGGCCTACTCCACTGTCACCCAAGAGCCCTTCTACCATTAGAACCTGGTTCTACATGCTGATGGGCTGGATAGAGCTAACCAAGCTCTTCGCCACGAGTTGTACACCACCCGTCAGCACCTGTATCGTGCTTTGACGCTGTTGCACTCCTCTGTCCGATCTGGTGATCTGTCGCGTTCTGCGATCTACCCTGCCAGGACCATGATGCCCCAGGGCGTCGGCTGGCCAGATGTGGGAGGCTACTCTCCCGCGCTTGGTCCTCTCCTGCCACCTGCGCATCGGGTTCCGCACTAGAGTATCCGCGGACCCTAGGCTACTCACGTGGAGGTCTTCCCTTCGCGTCACTACCAGCTGTTGGGCTACACCTACCTCCGCAGTATCGCGTGGGACTGATGTAGACTTGCTTGTTAGTGTTAGATGCATTCGCCGCGAGCCTGCATGCCACCTATGATGTCATAGTCTATGTACTAAACTCTGTGTACCGAACTCTATGCATGATCTCTTTTGTAAGATATGCCGACTACTATGTAGTATCTATCATGCTGCTTTCGTTGTGCATGTTTCATCATGAATGATTCTTGTCTTTGCAAATTTCTCGATGCTGAACTACCCCTGTTATATATTAGCAGGATGGTTAGACCAGGTGGTCATGGTGGTGGTGGCAACGCCCCACCACCTCCTGAGTACATGGCTGGGATGATGCAACAGTTTGAGCTGAATCGTCAGTTCATGGAGAATATTATGGCTCAGTTTCCTCGCCCCAATATGAACCAGCAGCCAACCCAAGTGACTCTGCAGGATTTCATGCGCCTCAACCCAACTGTGTACCGCAGCTCAACTCAGCCTCTGGATGCTGATGACTGGCTCCATGACATCACCTATGAGATGGAGTCTGCTGATGTAGCCCATGCCAGCTATGTCACCTTTGCTTCCTTCTTCCTGAAAGGACCCGCAGCTTAATGGTGGGACAGCCACAGGCGTACTCTACGAGCTGGAACAATCATCACCTGGCCAGAATTCCAAGCTGCCTTCCGTGCTTGATTCATTCCTCAGGGAGTCATGGACCAGAAGAAGCATGAGTTCCGCAACCTCACCCAAGGCAACAAAACTGTGGAAGCTTATCAGCGGGAGTTTCTGGAGTTGTCCCGCTATGCTAAAGAGGACATTGCAACTGATGCACGCAGACAGGAGAAGTTCCGTGATGGCCTCCAAGCTGACATCAAGCTCGCACTTCTAGTGCATGACTTTACTGATTTCGCCACCCTAGTGAACAAGGCCATCAATGTCGAGACTGGTCTGCAGGAATACCAGGGCTCTCACAGGCGCAACCGTGACACGGGCTCATCTTCGGGCCCGTCCTCGCAGAAGCGTAAGATATGGATTCCCAACAGCATGTACCAGCCAACTACACCTGCCCCAAGGCAGTCCTATGCTGCACCTCGTCTGCCTGCTCCACCAACTAGGCAGCTAAGACTTCTAGCTACACCACCACAAGCTCCTGTTCCCACTCCCAATAATGGTCTGTCCTTCAGGTGTGGTCAACCAGGACACCGTGCTAGGGAATGCAACCAGAACCAGAATCAACTGGCCCTCCCAGCAACTAGCCGTGGAAGCAACCAGCCCCACAACAAGAATGCCAAGTCTTATGGTCGTGTTCATGCCAACCACATTGATCTCAATGAAGTTCTAGACCAGCCTGCTACCGTGATGGGTACACTCCTCATAAATTCAGTACCAGCATCTGTTTTATTTGATACAGGAGCATCGCACTCATTTATATCAGCTGAGTTTGCATTCATGCATGGCATTAAATACGAAGAGATGAACATAGCGATTGTGGTACACACTCCTGTGGGCCAGTGTCAAACCTCTATGGTTAGTCACAATGTTCCCGTTGAAATTGAAGGACTGGAATTCCTTGCCTCTCCCATCATACTAAAGTCCTGTAGCATCGACCTTATTCTGGGAATGGATTGGTTGAAAGCGCATACTGCTTCTATAGTTTGCGCCACTAAGGTCGTCCATCTACTACACCCTTCTGATGAAATAATTGCTTACCAAGCTCATCTAGTTTAGAACGCCGAGGCACGTCTTTATGCCTTGAATGTGTTGAACGCTGCACCACTCGATGGCATTGAAAACATTCCCGTCGTTCATAAATTCCAAGACATCTTCCCAGAAGAACTTCCAGGGATTCCCCCTGCTAGAGCTATTGAATTCATCATCGACTTGAAACCCGGCACCACCCCTATAGCTAAACGACCCTACAAGATGCCGCCGCATGAACTCATTGAGCTTAAGGAGGAAATCGACAAATCTCTTGTCAAAGGTTTCATTCGCCCAAGTTGCTCTCCTTGGGGAGCACCTTCTCTCTTTGTTAAGAAGAAGGATGGGACAAACCGATTAGTCCAAGACTACCGTCCTATAAACCAAGCTACCATTCAGAATAAATATCCTCTTCCTCGGATCAATGATATTTATGATCAACTGGCTGGCTCATCAGGGTTCTCCAAACTCGACTTGAGGTTGGGTTACCACCAGATCCGTGTTCGTGAAGAGGATATCCCAAAAACCGCCTTCGTGACTCGGTATGGATCATACGACTACATCGTCATGTCATTCGGCTTAACGAATGCTCTAGCCACCTTCTCTCGTTCGATGAACTATATATTCGTGGATTACCTCGACAAGTTCGTCGTGGTTTATTTGGACGATATCCTTGTATTTTCCAAGAACAAGGAAGAACATGCTGAACATCTTCGTCTTGTGCTGGAAAAGCTTCGAGAGCATCAACTGTATGCTAAGTATTCCAAGTGTGAATTCTGGATCCCCGAAGTAACCTATCTTGGTGTTGGGGAACGTAGTAATTTCGAAAAATTTCCTATGCACACGCAAGATCATGGTGATGCATAGCAACGAGGGGTTGACACAACGGAAGCAACGGAAGCGTTGACACAACGGAAGCGTTGACACAACATAGAGGAAGTAGTCGTACGTCTTCTTCCCGATCCGACCGATCCAAGCACCGTTACTCCGGCACCTCCGAGTTCTTAGCACACGTACAGCTCGATGACGATCCCCGGGCTCCGATCCAGCAAAGCTTCGGGGAGGAGTTCCGTCAGCACGACGGCGTGGTGACGATCTTGATGTTTCACCGATGCAGGGCTTCGCCTAAGCACTACAACGATATGATCGAGGTGGAATATGGTGGCAGGGGGCACCGCACACGGCTAAGGAACGATCACAATGATCAACTTGTGTGTCTTGGGGTGCCCCCTGCCCCCGTATATAAAGGAGCAAGGGGAGGAGGCCGGCCGGCCAGGTGTGGCGCGCCAAGGAGGAGTCCTCCTCCTAGTAGGAGTAGGACTCCTACTAGGAGGGGGAAAGAGGTGGAGTGGGAGAAGGAAAAAGGGGGGGCGCCGCCCCCTCTCCTAGTCCAATTTGGACTAGGGAGGAGGTGGCGCGCGGCCCACCTCTGGTAGCCCTTCTCCCTCTCCACTAAAGCCCATATGGCCCATTACTTCTCCCGGTAGTGTTCCGGTAACCCTCCGGCTCTCCGGTTTTCTCCGAAATCATCTGGAACACTTCCGTTGTCCGAATATAGTCATCCAATATATCAATCTTTATGTCTTGACCATTTCGAAACTCCTCGTCATGTCCGTGATCATATCCGGGACTCCGAACTAACTTCGGTACATCAAAATGCATAAACTCATAATAACTGTCATCGTAACGTTAAGCGTGCGGACCCTATGGTTCGAGAACAATGTAGACATGACTGAGACACATCTCCGGTCAATAACCAATAGCGGGACCTGGATGCCCATATTGGCTCCTACATATTCTATGAAGATCTTTATCGGTCAGACCGCATAACAACATATGTTGTTCCCTTTGTCATCGGTATGTTACTTGCCCGAGATTCGATCGTCGGTATCCAATACCTAGTTCAATCTCGTTACCGGCAAGTCTCTTTACTCGTTCTGTAATACATCATCTCGCAACTAACTCATTAGTCACAATGCTTGCAAGGCTTATGTGATGTGCATTACTGAGAGGGCCCAGAGATACCTCTCCGACAATCGGAGTGACAAATCCTAATCTCAAAATACGCCAACCCAACATCTACCTTTGGAGACACCTGTAGAGCTCCTTTATAATCACCCAGTTACGTTGTGATGTTTGGTAACACACAAAGTGTTCCTCTAGGAAACGGGAGTTGCATAATCTCATAGTCATAGGAACATGTATAAGTCATGAAGAAAGCAATAGCAACATACTAAACGATCGGGTGCTAAGCTAATGGAATGGGTCATGTCAATCAGATCATTCAACCAATGATGTGACCTCGTTAATCAAATAACAACACCTTGTTCATGGTTAGGAAACATAACCATCTTTGATTAACGAGCTAGTCAAGTAGAGGCATACTAGTGACACTAAGTTTGTCTATGTATTCACACATGTATTATGTTTTTGGTTAATACAATTCTAGCATGAATAATAAACATTTATCATGATATAAGGAAATAAATAATAACTTTATTATTGCCTCTAGGGCATATTTCCTTCAGTCTCCCACTTGCACTAGAGTCAATAATCTAGATTAAACAGTAATGATTCTAACACCCATGGAGCCTTGGTGCTGATCATGTTTTGCTCGTGGAAGAGGCTTAGTCAACGGGTCTGCAATATTCAGATCCGTATGTATCTTGCAAATCTCTATGTCTCCCACCTGGACTAGATCCCGGATGGAATTAAAGCGTCTCTTGATGTGCTTGGTCCTCTTGTGAAATCTGGATTCCTTTGCCAAGGCAATTGCACCAGTATTGTCACAAAAGATTTTCATTGGACCCGATGCACTAGGTATGACACCTAGATCGGATATGAACTCCTTCATCCAGACTCCTTCGTTCGCTGCTTCCGAAGCAGCTATGTACTCCGCTTCACATGTAGATCCCGCTACGACGCTTTGTTTAGAACTGCACCAACTGACAGCTCCACCGTTTAATGTAAACACATATCCGGTTTGCGATTTAGAATCGTCCGGATCAGTGTCAAAGCTTGCATCAACGTAACCTCTTACGGTGAGCTCTTTGTCACCTCCATATACGAGAAACATATCCTTAGTCCTTTCAGGTATTTCAGGATGTTCTTGACCGCTGTCCAGTGATCCACTCCTGGATTACTTTGGTACCTCCCTGCTAGACTTATAGCAAGGCACACAACAGGTCTGGTACACAGAATTGCATACATGATAGAGCCTATGGCTGAAGCATAGGGAACACCTTTCATTTTCTCTCTATCTTCTGCAGTGGTCGGGCATTGAGTCTGACTCAACTTCACACCTTGTAACACAGGCAAGAACCCTTTCTTTGCTTCATCCATTTTGAACTTCTTCAAAATCTTGTCAAGGTATGTGCTTTGTGAAAGTCCAATTAAGCGTCTTGATCTATCTCTATAGATCTTTATGCCTAATATGTAAGCAGCTTCACCGAGGTCTTTCATTGAAAAACTCTTATTCAAGTATCCCTTTATGCTATCCAGAAATTCTATATCATTTCCAATCAGCAATATGTCATCCACATATAATATTAGAAATGCTACAGAGCTCCCACTCACTTTCTTGTAAATACAGGCTTCACTGAAAGTCTGTATAAAACCAAATGCTTTGATCACACTATCAAAGCGTTTATTCCAACTCCGAGAGGCTTGCACCAGTCCATAAATGGATCGCTGGAGCTTGCACACTTTGTAAGCTCCCTTTGGATCGACAAAACCTTCCGATTGCATCATATACAACTCTTCTTCCAGAAATCCATTCAGGAATGCAGTTTTGACATCCATCTGCCAAATTTCATAATCATAAAATGCGGCAATTGCTAACATGATTCTGACAGACTTAAGCATCGCTACGGGTGAGAAGGTCTCATCGTAGTCAACCCCTTGAACTTGTCGAAAACCTTTTGCGACAAGTCGAGCTTTATAGATAGTAATATTACCGTCAGCATCAGTCTTTTTCTTGAAGATCCATTTATTCTCAATTGCTTGCCGATCACCGGGCAAGTCAACCAAAGTCCAAACTTTGTTCTCATACATGGATCCCATCTCAGATTTCATGGCTTCTAGCCACTTTGCGGAATCTGGGCTCACCATCGCTTCTTCATAGTTCGTAGGTTCATCATGATCTAGTAGCATGACTTCCAGAACTGGATTACCGTACCACTCTGGTGCGGATCTCACTCTGGTTGATCTACGAAGTTCAGTAGTATCTTGTCCTGAAGTTTCATGATCATCATCATAAGCTTCCTCACTAATTAGTATAGGTGTCACAGAAACAGTTTTCTGTGATGTACTATTTTCCAATAAGGGAGCAGGTACAGTTACCTTGTCAAGTTCTACTTTCCTCCCACTCACTTCTTTCGAGAGAAACTCCTTCTCTAGAAATGATCCATTCTTAGCAACGAATGTCTTGCCTTCGGATCTGTGATAGAAGGTGTACCCAACAGTTTCTTTTGGGTATCCTATAAAGACACATTTCTCCGATTTGGGTTCGAGCTTATCAGGTTGAAGCTTTTTCACATAAGCATCGCAGCCCCAAACTTTAAGAAACGACAACTTTGGTTTCTTGCCAAACCATAGTTCATAAGGCGTCGTCTCAACGGATTTTGATGGTGCCCTATTTAACGTGAATGCGGCCGTCTCTAAAGCATAACCCCTAAACGATAGCAGTAAATCAGTAAGAGACATCATAGATCGCACCATATCTAGTAAAGTACGATTACGACGTTCGGACACACCATTACGCTGTGGTGTTCTGGGTGGCGTGAGTTGCGAAACTATTCCACAATTTTTCAAATGTACACCAAACTCGTAACTCAAATATTCTCCTCCACGATCAAATCGTAGAAACTTTATTTTCTTGTTACGATGATTTTCAACTTCACTCTGAAATTCTTTGAACTTTTCAAATGTTTCAGACTTATGTTTCATTAAGTAGATATACCCATATCTGCTTAAATCATCTGTGAAAGTGAGAAAATAACGATATCCGCCACGAGCCTCAATATTCATCCGACCACATACATCGGTATGTATGATTTCCAACAAATCTGTTGCTCTCTCCATAGTACCGGAGAATGGTGTTTTAGTCATCTTGCCCATGAGGCACGGTTCGCAAGTACCAAGTGATTCATAATCAAGTGGTTCCAAAAGCCCATCAACATGGAGTTTCTTCATGCGCTTTACATCGATATGACCTAAACGGCAGTGCCACAAATAAGTTGCACTATCATTATCAACTCTGCATCTTTTGGCTTCAACATTATGAATATGTGTGTTACTACTATCGAGATTCATCAAAAATAGACCACTCTTCAAAGGTGCATGACCATAAAAGATATTACTCATATAAATAGAACAACCATTATTCTCTGATTTAAATGAATAACCGTCTCGCATCAAACAAGATCCAGATATAATGTTCATGCTTAACGCTGGCACCAAATAAAAATTATTTAGGTCTAATATTAATCCCGAAGGTAGATGTAGAGGTAGCGTGCCGACCGCGATCACATCGACTTTGGAACCGTTTCCCACGCGCATCATCACCTCGTCCTTCGCCAGTGTTCGCTTAATCCGTAGTCCCCGTTTCGAGTTGCAGATATTAGCAACAGAACCAGTATCAAATACCCAGGTGCTACTGCGAGCTCTAGTAAGGTACACATCAATAACATGTATATCACATATACCTTTGTTCACCTTGCCATCCTTCTTATCCGCCAAATACTTGGGGCAGTTCCGCTTCCAATGACCAGTCTGCTTGCAGTAGAAGCACTCAGTTTCAGGCTTAGGTCCAGACTTGGGTTTCTTCTCCTGAGCAGCAACTTGCTTGCCATTCTTCTTGAAGTTCCCCTTCTTCTTCCCTATGCCCTTTTTCCTGAAACTAGTGGTCTTGTTAACCATCAACACTTGATGCTCCTTCTTGATTTCTACCTCCGCAGCTTTCAGCATTGCGAAGAGCTCGGGAATAGTCTTGTTCATCCCTTGCATATTATAGTTCATCACGAAGCTCTTGTAGCTTGGTGGCAGTGATTGGAGAATTCTGTCAATGACGCAATCATCTGGAAGATTAACTCCCATCTGAATCAAGTGATTATTATACCCAGACATTTTGAGTATATGCTCACTGACAGAACTGTTCTCCTCCATCTTGCAGCTATAGAACTTATTGGAGACTTCATATCTCTCAATTTGGGCATTTGCTTGAAATATTAACTTCAACTCCTAGAACATCTCATATGCTCCATGACGTTCAAAACGTCGTTGAAGTCCCGATTCTAAGCCGTAAAGCATGGCACACTGAACTATCAAGTAGTCATCAGCTTTGCTTTGCCAGACATTCATAACATCTGGCGTTGCTCCAGTAGCAGGCCTGGCACCCAGCGGTGCTTCCAGGACGTAATTCTTCTGAGCAGCAATGAGGATAATCCTCAAGTTACGGACCCAGTCCGTGTAATTGCTACCATCATCTTTCAACTTTGCTTTCTCAAGGAACGCATTAAAATTCAATGGAACAACAGCACGAGCCATCTATCTACAATCAACATAAACAAGCAAGATACTATCAGGTACTAAGTTCATGATAAGTTTAAGTTAAACTAATCAAATTACTTAAGAACTCCCACTTAGATAGACATTCCTCTAATCCTCTAAGTGATCACGTGATCCAAATCAACTAAACCATAACCGATCATCACGTGAGATGGAGTAGTTTTCAATGGTGAACATCGTTATGTTGATCATATCTACTATATGATTCACGCTCGACCTTTCGATCTCCGTGTTCCGAGGCCATATCTGCATATGCTAGGCTCGTCAAGTTTAACCTGAGTATTCTGCGTGTGCAAAAACTGGCTTGCACCCGTTGTAGATGGACGTAGAGCTTATCACACCCGATCATCACGTGGTTGTTGGAAAAATGCCCTAGAGGCAATAATAAAAGCATTATTATTATATTTCCTTGTTCATGATAATTGTCTTTATTCATGCTATAATTGTGTTATCCGGAAATCGTAATACATGTGTGAATAACAGACATCAACATGTCCCTAGTAAGCCTCTAGATGACTAGCTCGTTGATCGACAGATAGTCATGGTTGCCTGACTATGGACATTGGATGTCATTGATAACGAGGTCACATCATTAGGAGAATGATGTGATGGACAAGACCCAATCCTAAACATAGCTTAAAGATCGTATAGTTCGTTTGCTAGAGTTTTTCCAATGTCAAGTATCTTTTCCTTTGACCATGAGATCGTGTAACTCCCGGATACCGTAGGAGTGCTTTGGGTGTACCAAACGTCACAACGTAACTGGGTGACTATAAAGGTGCACTACAGGTATCTCCGAAAGTGTTTGTTGGGTTGACACGGATCAAGACTGGGATTTGTCACTCCGTATAAACGGAGAGGTATCACTGGGCCCACTCAATAATGCATCATCATTATGAGCTTAGAGTGACCAAGTGTCTGGTCACGGGATCATGCATTACGGTACGAGTAAAGTGACTTGCCGGTAACGAGACTGAACGAGGTATTGGGATACCGACGATCGAGTCTCGGGCAAGTAACATACCGATTGACAAAGGGAATTGCATACGGGGTTGATTGAATCCTCGACATCGTGGTTCATCCGATGAGATCATCGTGGAGCATGTGGGAGCCAACATGGGTATCCAGATCCCGCTGTTAGTTATTGACCGGAGAGTCGTCTCGGTCATGTCTGCTTGTCTCCCGAACCCGTAGGGTCTACACACTTAAGGTTCGGTGACGCTAGTGTTGTAGGGATATGTATATGCAGTAACCCGAATGTTGTTCGGAGTCCCGGATGAGATCCCGGACATCACGAGGAGTTCCGGAATGGTCCGGAGGTAAAGAATTATATATAGGAAGTGTTGTTTTGGCCATCGGGACAAGTTTCGGGGTTATCGGTATTGTACCGGGACCACCGGAGGGGTCCCGAGGGTCCACAGGGTGGGGCCACCTGCCCCGTGGGGGCCACATGGGCTGTAGGGGGCGCACCTTGGCCTACATGGGCCAAGTGCACCAGCCCCAAGGGCCCATGCGCCTAGGGTTTCCCAAAGGGGAAGAGTCCCACTTGTGGAAGGCACCCCTAGGTGCCTTGGGGGGAGGGAAACCTCCCCTTGGCCGCCGCCCCCCCTAGGAGATTGGATCTCCTAGGGCCGGCGCCCCCCCCCCTTGGCCCTCCTATATATAGTGGAGGAGGGAGGGCTTTTCTCTCACGCCTTTGGTTGCCTCCCTCTCCCTCTCCAACATCTCCTCCTCCATAGTGCTTGGCGAAGCCCTGACGGAGTACTGTAGCTCCACCATCACCACGCCGTCGTGCTGTTGCTGGAGCCATCTTCCTCAACCTCTTCTTCCATCTTGCTGGATCAAGAAGAAGGAGACGTTACGCTAACCGTACGTGTGTTGAACGCGGAGGTGCCGTCCGTTCGGCGCTTGGTCATCGGTGATTCGGATCACGTCGTGTACGACTACCTCATCCCCGTTCTTTGAACGCTTCCGCTCGCGATCTACAAAGGTATGTAGATGCATCCGATCACTCGTTGCTAGATGAACTCATAGATGGATCTTGGTGAAACCGTAGGAAATTTTTTGTTTTCTGCAACGTTCCCCAACAGTGGCATCATGAGCTAGGTCTATGCATAGTTCTTCTTGCGCGAGTAGAACACAATTTGTTGTGGGCGTAGATGTTGTCAACTTTCTTGCCGCTACTAGTCTTATCTTGCTTCGACGGTATTGTGGGATGAAGCGGCCCGGACCAACCTTACACGTATGCTTACGTGAGACCGGTTCCACCGACAAACATGCACTAGTTGCATAAGGTGGCTGGCGGGTGACTGTCTCTCCTACTTTAGTTGGAGCGGATTCGATGAAAGGGTCCTTATGATGGGTAAATAGAAGTTGACAAATCACGTTGTGGCTTTCACGTAGGTAAGAAAACGTTCTTGCTAGAACCCTACTTCAGCCACGTACAACTTGCAACAACAATTAGAGGACGTCTAACTTGTTTTTGCAGCAAGTGCTTTGTGATATGATATGGCCAAAGTTGTGATGAATGATGAATGATACATATGTGATGTATGAGATGTTCGTGCCATTGTAATAGGAATCACGACTTGCATGTCGATGAGTATGACAACCGGCAGGAGCCATAGGAGTTGTCTTTATTCTTTTATATGACCTGCGTGTCATTGAGAAACGCCATGTAAATTACTTTACTTTATTGCTAAACACGTTAGCCATAGTAGTAGAAGTAATAGTTGGCGAGCAACTTCATGGAGACACGATGATGGAGATCATGATGATGGAGATCATGGTGTCATGCCGGTGACAAGATGATCATGGAGCCCCAAGATGGAGATCAAAGGAGCTATGTGATATTGGCCATATCATGTCACTATTATTATTTGATTGCATGTGATGTTTATCATGTTTTGCATCTTGTTTACTTAGAACGACGGTAGTGAATAAGATGATCCCTCATAATAATTTCAAGCAAGTGTTCCCCCTAACTGTGCACCGTTGCGACAGTTCGTTGCTTCAATGCACCACGTGATGATCGGGTGTTTGATTCAAACGTTCACATACAACGGGTGTAAGACAGATTTACACATGCAAACACTTAGGTTGACTTGACGAGCCTAGCATGTGTATAGACATGGCCTCGGAACACAGAAGACCGAAAGGTCGAGCATGAGTCGGATAGAAGATACGAACAACATGAAGATGTTCACCGATGTTGACTAGTCCGTCTCACGTGATGATCGGACACGGCCTAGTTGACTCGGATCATGTTATACTTAGATGACTAGAAGAGGGATGTCTATCTAAGTGGGAGTTCATTGCATAATTTGATTAGATGAACTTAATTATCATGAACTTAGTCTAAAATCTTTACAATATGTCTTGTAGATCAAATGGCCAACGGAGTCCTCAACTTCAATGCGTTCCTAGAGAAAACCAAGTTGAAAGACGATGGCAGCAACTACACGGACTGGGTCCGGAACCTGAGGATCATCCTCATAGCTGCCAAGAAAGATTATGTCCTACAAGCACCGGTAGGTGAAGCTCCCGTCCCAGAGAACCAAGACGTTATGAACGCTTGGCAGACATGTGCTGATGACTACTCCCTCGTTCAGTGCGGCATGCTTTACAGTTTAGAGCCGGGGCTCCAAAAGCGTTTTGAGAGACATGGAGCATATGAGATGTTCGAAGAGCTGAAAATGGTTTTTCAAGCTCATGCCCGGGTCGAGAGATATGAAGCCTCTGACAAATTCTTTAGCTGTAAGATGGAGGAAAATAGTTCTGTCAGTGAGCACATACTCACTATGTCTGGGTTACATAACCGCTTGACTCAGCTGGGAGTTAATCTCCCGGATGATGCGGTCATTGACAGAATTCTCCAGTCGCTTCCACCAAGCTACAAGAGGTTTGTGATGAACTTCAATATGCAGGGGATGGAAAAGACCATTCCTGAGGTATTTGCAATGCTGAAATCAGCAGAGGTAGAAGTCAAGAAGGAACATCAAGTGTTGATGGTCAATAAAACCACTAAGTTCAAGAAGGGAAAGGGTAAAAAGAACTTCAAGAAGGATGGCAAGGGAGTTGCCGCGCCCGGCAAGCAAGCTGCCGGGAAGAAGCCAAAGAATGGACCCAAGCCCGAGACTGAGTGCTTTTATTGCAAGGGAAGCGGTCACTGGAAGCGGAACTGCCCCAAATACTTAGCGGACAAGAAGGCCGGCAAAACAAAAGGTATATGTGATATACATGTAATTTATGTGTACCTTACCAGTACCCGTAGTAGCTCCTGGGTATTTGGTACCGGTGCAGTTGCTCACATTTGTAACTCAAAGCAGGGGCTGCGGAATAAGCGGAGACTGGCAAAGGACGAGGTGACGATGCGCGTCGGGAATGGTTCCAAGGTCAATGTGATCGCCGTCGGCACGTTACCTCTATATTTACCCTTGGGATTAGTTTTAAACCTTAATAATTGTTATTTAGTGCCAGCTTTGAGCATGAACATTGTATCGGGATCTCGTTTAATTCGAGATGGCTACTCATTTAAATCCGAGAATAATGGTTGTTCTATTTATATGAGAGATATGTTTTATGGTCATGCTCCTATGGTGAATGGTTTATTCTTAATGAATCTCGAGCGTAATGCTACACATATTCATAGTGTGAGTACCAAAAGATGTAAGGTTGTTAATGATAGTCCCACATACTTGTGGCACTGCCGCCTTGGTCACATAGGTGTCAAACGCATGAAGAAGCTCCATGCAGATGGGCTTTTAGAGTCTCTTGATTATGAATCATTTGACACGTGGGAACCATGCCTCATGGGTAAAATGACCAAGACTCCGTTCTCAGGAACAATGGAGCGAGCAACCAACTTATTGGAAATCATACATACTGATGTGTGCGATCCAATGAGTGTTGAGGCTCGCGGTGGCTATCGTTATGTTCTCACCCTCACTGATGACTTGAGTAGATATGGGTATATCTACTTAATGAAACACAAGTCTGAAACCTTTGAAAAGTTCAAGGAATTTCAGAGTGAGGTTGAGAATCAACGTGACAGGAAAATCAAGTTTCTACGATCAGATCGCGGAGGAGAATACTTGAGTCACGAATTTGGCACACACTTAATAAAATGTGGAATAGTTTCACAACTCACGCCGCCTGGAACACCTCAACGTAATGGTGTGATAGAAAATCGTAATCGCACTCTATTAGATATGGTACGATCTATGATGTCTCTTACCGATTTACCGTTATCTTTTTGGAGCTATGCTTTAGAGACTGCCGCATTCACTTTAAATAGGGCTCCGTCGAAATCCGTTGAGACGACACCGTTTGAATTATGGTTTGGGAAGAAACCTAAGTTGTCGTTTCTAAAAGTTTGGGGATGCGATGCTTATGTCAAGAAACTTCAACCTGAAAAGCTCGAACCCAAGTCGGAAAAATGCGTCTTCATAGGATACCCTAAAGAAACTGTTGGGTATACCTTCTACCTCAGATCCGAAGGCAAGATCTTTGTTGCCAGGAATGGATGCTTTCTAGAGAAGAAGTTTCTCTCGAAAGAAGTAAGTGGGAGGAAAGTAGAACTTGATGAAGTGTTACCTCTTGAACCGGAAAATGGCGCAACTCAAGAAAATGTTCCTGAGGTGCCTGCACCGACTAGAGAGGAAGTTAATGATGATGATCATGAAACTTCTGATCAAGTTGCTACTGAACTTCGAAGGTCCACAAGGACACATTCTGCACCAGAGTGGTACGACAACCCTGTCTTGGAAATCATGTTGTTAGACAACGGTGAACCTTCGAACTATGAAGAAGCGATGGCGGGCCCAGATTCCAACAAATGGCTAGAAGCCATGAAATCCAAGATAGGATCCATGTATGAAAACGAAGTATGGACTTTGACTGACTTGCCCGTTGAACGGCGAGCCATAGAAAATAAATGGATCTTTAAGAAGAAGACAGACGCGGATGGTAATGTGACCATCTATAAAGCTCGGCTTGTCGCTAAGGGTTATCGACAAGTTCAAGGGGTTGACTACGATGAGACTTTCTCACCAGTAGCGAAGCTAAAGTCCGTCCGAATCATGTTAGCAATTGCCGCATTCTACGATGATGAAATATGGCAAATGGACGTCAAAACGGCATTCCTTAATGGTTTCCTTAAGGAAGAATTGTATATGATGCAGCCGGAAGGTTTTGTCGATCCTAAGAATGCTGACAAGGTGTGCAAGCTCCAACGCTCGATTTATGGGCTGGTGCAAGCATCTCGGAGTTGGAACATTCGCTTTGATGAAATGATCAAAGTGTTTGGGTTTACACAGACTTATGGAGAAGCATGTGTTTACAAGAAAGTGAGTGGGAGATCTGTAGCATTTCTCATATTATATGTAGATGACATACTTTTGATGGGAAATGATATAGAACTCTTGGACAGCATTAAGGCCTACTTGAATAGGAGTTTTTCAATGAAGGACCTTGGAGAAGCTGCTTATATATTAGGCATCAAGATCTATAGGGATAGATCGAGACGCCTCATAGGTCTTTCACAAAGCACATACCTTGATAAGATTTTGAAGAAGTTCAAAATGGATCAGTCCAAGAAAGGGTTCTTGCCTTTTTTGCAAGGTGTGAGATTGAGCTCGGCTCAATGCCCGACCACGGCAAAAGGTAAAGAAGGGATGAGTGTCATACCCTATGCTTCATCCATAGGATCTATTATGTATGCCATGCTGTGTACCAGACCTGATGTAAACTTTGCCGTAAGTTTGGTAGGAAGGTACCAAAGTAATTCTGGCAAGGAACACTGGACAGCGGTCAAGAATAACCTGAAGTACCTGAAAAGGACTAAGGAAATGTTTCTCGTTTATGGAGGTGACGAAGAGCTCGTCGTAAAGGGTTACGTCGACGCTAGCTTCGACACAGATCTGGATGACTCTAAGTCACAGACCGGATACGTGTATATTTTGAATGGTGGGGCAGTAAGCTGGTGCAGTTGCAAGTAGAGCATCATGGCGGGATCTACATGTGAAGCGGAGTACATGGCAGCCTCGGAGGCAGCACATGAAGCAATATGGGTGAAGGAGTTCATCACCGACCTAGGAGTCATACCCAATGCGTCGGGGCCAATCAAACTCTTCTGTGACAACACTGGAGCTATTGCACTTGCCAAGGAGCCCAGGTTTCACAAGAAGACAAGGCACATCAAGCGTCGCTTCAACTCCATTCGTGAAAATGTTCAAGACGGAGACATAGATATTTGTAAGGTACATATGGACCTAAATGTAGCAGATCCGTTGACTAAACCTCTCCCTAGGGCAAAACATGATCAACACCAGAATTCCATGGGTGTTCGATTCATCACAATGTAACTAGATTATTGACTCTACTGCAAGTGGGAGACTATTGGAAATATGCCCTAGAGGCAATAATAAAAGCATTATTATTATATTTCCTTGTTCGTGATAATTGTCTTTATTCATGCTATAATTGTGTTATCCGGAAATCGTAATACATGTGTGAATAACAGACACCAACATGTCCCTAGTAAGCCTCTAGATAACTAGCTCGTTGATCGACAGATAATCATGGTTTCCTGACTATGGACATTGGATGTCATTGATAACGAGGTCACATCATTAGGAGAATGATGTGATGGACAAGACCCAATCCTAAACATAGCTTAAAGATCGTATAGTTCGTTTGCTAGAGTTTTTCCAATGTCAAGTATCTTTTCCTTTGACCATGAGATCATGTAACTCCCGGATACCGTAGGAGTGCTTTGGGTGTACCAAACGTCACAACGTAACTGGGTGACTATAAAGGTGCACTACAGGTATCTTCGAAAGTGTTTGTTGGGTTGACACGGATCAAGACTGGGATTTGTCACTCCGTATGAACGGAGAGGTATCACTGGGCCCACTCAGTAATGCATCATCATTATGAGCTTAGAGTGACCAAGTGTCTGGTCACGGGATCATGCATTACGGTACGAGTAAAGTGACTTGCCGGTAACGAGACTGAACGAGGTATTGGGATACCGACGATCGAGTCTCGGGCAAGTAACATACCGATTGACAAAGGGAATTGCATACGGGGTTGATTGAATCCTCGACATCGTGGTTCATCCGATGAGATCATCATGGAGCATGTGGGAGCCAACATGGGTATCCAGATCCCGCTGTTGGTTATTGACCGGAGAGTCGTCTCGGTCATGTCTGCTTGTCTCCCGAACCCGTAGGGTCTACACACTTAAGGTTCGGTGACGCTAGGGTTGTAGGGATATGTATATGCAGTAACCCGAATGTTGTTCGGAGTCGCGGATGAGATCCCGGACATCACGAGGAGTTCCAGAATGGTCCGGAGGTAAAGAATTATATGTAGGAAGTGCTGTTTTGGCCATCGGGACAAGTTTCGGGGTTATCGGTATTGTACCGGGACCACCGGAGGGGTCCCGGGGGTCCACCGGGTGGGGCCACCTGCCCCGTGGGGGCCACATGGGCTGTAGGGGGCGCACCTTGGCCTACATGGGCCAAGGGCACCAGCCCCAAGGGCCCATGCGCCTAGGGTTTCCCAAAGGGGAAGAGTCCCACTTGTGGAAGGCACCCCTAGGTGCCTTGGGGGGGAGGGAAACCTCCCCTTGGCCGCCACCCCCCCTAGGAGATTGGATCTCCTAGGGCCGGCGCCCCCCTCCCTTGGCCCTCCTATATATAGTGGGGGAGGGAGGGCTTTTCTCTCACACCTTTGGTTGCCTCCCTCTCCCTCTCCAACATCTCCTCCTCCTCCATAGTGCTTGGCGAAGCCCTGACGGAGTACTGCAGCTCTACCATCACCACGCCGTTGTGCTGTTGCTGGAGCCATCTTCCTCAACCTCTTCTTCCCTCTTGTTGGATCAAGAAGAAGGAGACGTTACGCTAACCGTACGTGTGTTGAACGCGGAGGTGCCGTCCGGTCGGCGCTTGGTCATCGGTGATTCGGATCACGTCGTGTACGACTACCTCATCCCCGTTCTTTGAACGCTTCTGCTCGCGATCTACAAAGGTATGTAGATGCATCCGATCACTCGTTGCTAGATGAACTCATAGATGGATCTTGGTGAAACCGTAGGAAATTTTTTGTTTTCTGCAACGTTCCCCAACAGTGGCATCATGAGCTAGGTCTATGCATTGTTCTTCTTGCACGAGTAGAACACAATTTGTTGTGGGCGTAGATGTTGTCAACTTTCTTGCCGCTACTAGTCTTATCTTGCTTCGACGGTATTGTGGGATGAAGCGGCCCGGACCAACCTTACACGTATGCTTACGTGAGACCGGTTCCACCGACAAACATATACTAGTTGCATAAGGTGGCTGGCGGGTGACTGTCTCTCCTACTTTAGTTGGAGCGGATTCGATGAAAAGGGTCCTTATGAAGGGTAAATAGAAGTTGACAAATCACGTTGTGGCTTTCACGTAGGTAAGAAAACGTTCTTGCTAGAACCCTACTTCAGCCACGTAAAACTTGCAACAATAATTAGAGGACGTCTAACTTGTTTTTGCAGCAAGTGCTTTGTGATATGATATGGCCAAAGTTGTGATGAATGATCAATGATACATATGTGATGTATGAGATGTTCGTGCCATTGTAATAGGAATCACGACTTGGATGTCGATGAGTATGACAACCGGCAGGAGCCATAGGAGTTGTCTTTATTCTTTTATATGACCTGTGTGTCATTGAGAAACGCCATGTAAATTACTTTACTTTATTGCTAAACACGTTAGCCATAGTAGTAGAAGTAATAGTTGGCGAGCAACTTCATGGAGACACGATGATGGAGATCATGATGATGGAGATCATGGTGTCATGCCGGTGACAAGATGATCATGGAGCCCCAAGATGGAGATCAAAGGAGCTATGTGATATTGGCCATATCATGTCACTATTATTATTTGATTGCATGTGATGTTTATCATGTTTTGCATCTTGTTTACTTAGAACGACGGTAGTGAATAAGATGACCCCTCGTAATAATTTCAAGCAAGTGTTCCCCCTAACTGTGCACCGTTGCGACAGTTCGTTGCTTCAATGCACCACGTGATGATCGGGTGTTTGATTCAAACGTTCACATACAACGGGTGTAAGACAGATTTACACATGCAAACACTTAGGTTGACTTGACGAGCCTAGCATGTGTATAGACATGGCCTCGGAACACAGAAGACCGAAAGGTCGAGCATGAGTCATATAGAAGATACGATCAACATGAAGATGTTCACCGACGTTGACTAGTCCGTCTCACGTGATGATCGGACACGGCCTAGTTGACTCGGATCATGTTATACTTAGATGACTAGAAGAGGGATGTCTATCTAAGTGGGAGTTCATTGCATAATTTGATTAGATGAACTTAATTATCATGAACTTAGTCTAAAATCTTTACAATATATCTTGTAGATCAAATGGCCAACGTAGTCCTCAACTTCAACGCGTTCCTAGAGAAAACCAAGCTGAAAGACGATGGCAGCAACTACACGGACTGGGTCCGGAACCTGAGGATCATCCTCATAGCTGCCAAGAAAGATTATGTCCTACAAGCACCGGTAGGTGAAGCTCCCGTCCCACAGAACCAAGACGTTATGAACGCTTGGCAGACACGTGCTGATGACTACTCCCTCGTTCAGTGCGGCATGCTTTACAGTTTAGAGCTGGGGCTCCAAAAGCGTTTTGAGAGACATGGAGCATATGAGATGTTCGAAGAGCTGATAATGGTTTTTCAAGCTCATGCCCGGGTCGAGAGATATGAAGTCTCCGACAAATTCTTTAGCTATAAGATGGAGGAAAATAGTTCTGTCAGTGAGCACATACTCACTATGTCTGGGTTACATAACCGCTTGACTCAGCTAGGAGTTAATCTCCCGGATGATGCGGTCATTGACAAAATTCTCCAGTCGCTTACACGAAGCTACAAGAGCTTTGTGATGAACTTCAATATGCAGGGGATGCAAAAGTCCATTCCTGAGGTATTTGCAATGCTGAAATCAGCAGAGGTAGAAGTCAAGAAGGAACATCAAGTGTTGATGGTCAATAAAACCACTAAGTTCAAGAAGGGAAAGGGTAAAAAGAACTTCAAGAAGGATGGCAAGGGAGTTGCCGCGCCCGGCAAGCAAGCTGCCGGGAAGAAGCCAAAGAATGGACCCAAGCCCAAGACTGAGTGCTTTTATTGCAAGGGAAGCGGTCACTGGAAGCGGAACTGCCCCAAATACTTAGCGGACAAGAAGGCCGGCAAAACAAAAGGTATATGTGATATACATGTAATTGATGTGTACCTTACCAGTACCTGTAGTAGCTCCTGGGTATTTGATACCGGTGCAGTTGCTCACATTTGTAACTCAAAGCAGGGGCTGCGGAATAAGCGGAGACTGGCGAAGGACGAGGTGACGATGCGCGTCGGGAATGGTTCCAAGGTCAATGTGATCGCCGTCGGCACGTTACCTCTATATTTACCTTCGGGGTTAGTTTTAAACCTTAATAATTATTATTTAGTGCCAGCTTTGAGCATGAACATTGTATCAGGATCTCGTTTAATTCGAGATGGCTACTCATTTAAATCCGAGAATAATGGTTGTTCTATTTATATGAGAGATATGTTTTATGGTCATGCTCCTATGGTGAATGGTTTATTCTTAATGAATCTCGAGCGTAATGCTACACATATTCATAGTGTGAGTACCAAAAGATGTAAGGTTGATAATGATAGTCCCACATACTTGTGGCACTGCCGCCTTGGTCACATAGGTGTCAAACGCATGAAGAAGCTCCATGCAGATGGGCTTTTAGAGTCTCTTGATTATGAATCATTTGACACGTGTGAACCATGCCTCATGGGTAAAATGACCAAGACTCCGTTCTCAGGAACAATGGAGCGAGCAACCAACTTATTGGAAATCATACATACTGATGTGTGCGGTCCAATGAGTGTTGAGGCTCGCGGTGGCTATCGTTATGTTCTCACCCTCACTGATGACTTGAGTAGATATGGGTATATCTACTTAATGAAACACAAGTCTGAAACCTTTGAAACGTTCATGGAATTTCAGAGTGAGGTTGAGAATCAACGTGACAGGAAAATCAAGTTTCTACGATCAGATCGTGGAGGAGAATACTTGAGTCACGAATTTGGCACACACACTTAAGAAAATGTGGAATAGTTTCACAACTCACGCCGCCTGGAACACCTCAGCGTAATGGTGTGTCCGAACATCGTAATCGCACTCTATTAGATATGGTACGATCTATGATGTCTCTTACCGATTTACCGTTATCTTTTTGGGGCTATGCTTTAGAGACTGCCGCATTCACTTTAAATAGGGCTCCGTCGAAATCCGTTGAGACGACACCGTTTGAATTATGGTTTGGGAAGAAACCTAAGTTGTCGTTTCTAAAAGTTTGGGGATGCGATGCTTATGTCAAGAAACTTCAACCTGAAAAGCTCGAATCCAAGTCGGAAAAATGCGTCTTCATAGGATACCCTAAAGAAACTGTTGGGTATACCTTCTACCTCAGATCCGAAGGCAAGATCTTTGTTGCCAGGAATGGATGCTTTCTAGAGAAGGAGTTTCTCTCGAAAGAAGTAAGTGGGAGGAAAGTAGAACTTGATGAAGTGTTACCTCTTGAACCGGAAAATGGCGCAACTCAAGAAAATGTTCCTGAGGTGCCTGCACCGACTAGAGAGGAAGTTAATGATGATGATCATGAAACTTCTGATCAAGTTGCTACTAAACTTCGAAGGTCCACAAGGACACGTTCCACACCAGAGTGGTACGGCAACCCTGTCTTGGAAATCATGTTGTTACACAACGATGAACCTTCGAACTATGAAGAAGCGATGGCGGGCCTGGATTCCGACAAATGGCTAGAAGCCATGAAATCCGAGATAGGATCCATGTATGAAAACGAAGTATGGACTTTGACTGACTTGCCCGTTGAACGGTGAGCCATAGAAAATAAATGGATCTTTAAGAAGAAGACAGACGCGGATGGTAATGTGACCATCTATAAAGCTCGGCTTGTCGCTAAGGGTTATCGACAAGTTCAAGGGGTTGACTACGATGAGACTTTCTCACCGGTAGCGAAGCTAAAGTACGTCCGAATCATGTTAGCAATTGCCGCATTCTACGATTATGAAATATGGCAAATGGACGTCAAAACGGCATTCCTTAATGGTTTCCTTAAGGAAGAATTGTATATGATGCAGCCGGAAGGTTTTGTCGATCCTAAGAATGCTGACAAGGTGTGCAAGCTCCAACGCTCGATTTATGGGCTGGTGCAAGCAACTCGGAGTTGGAACATTTGCTTTGATGAAATGATCAAAGCGTTTGGGTTTACGCAGACTTATGGAGAAGCCTGCGTTTACAAGAAAGTGAGTGGGAGCTCTGTAGCATTTCTCATATTATATGTAGATGACATACTTTTGATGGGAAATGATATAGAACTCTTGGACAGCATTAAGGCCTACTTGAATAAGAGTTTTTCAATGAAGGACCTTGGAGAAGCTGCTTATATATTAGGCATCAAGATCTATAGGGATAGATCGAGACGCCTCATAGGTCTTTCACAAAGCACATACCTTGATAAGATTTTGAAGAAGTTCAAAATGGATCAGTCCAAGAAAGGGTTCTTGCCTGTTTTGCAAGGTGTGAGATTGAGCTCGGCTCAATGCCTGACCACGGCAAAAGATAAAGAAGAGATGAGTGTCATACCCTATGCTTCAGCCATAGGATCTATTATGTATGCCATGCTGTGTACCAGACCTGATGTAAACCTTGCCGTAAGTTTGGTAGGAAGGTACCAAAGTAATCCCGGCAAGGAACACTGGACAGCGGTCAAGAATATCCTGAAGTACCTGAAAAGGACCAAAGTAAAGCATTACATTGCGATTGCATTGCATACAATAAAGTGACAACCATATGGCTCCTGCCAGTTGCCGATAACTCGGTTACAAAACATGATCATCTCATACAATAAAATTTAGCATCATGTCTTAACCATATCACATCACAACATGCCCTGCAAAAACAAGTTAGACGTCCTCTACTTTGTTGTTGCAAGTTTTACGTGGCTGCTATGGGCTTAAGCAAGAACCAATCTCACCTACGCATCAAAACCACAACGATAGTTTGTCAAATAGACTCCGTTTTAACCTTCGCAAGGACCGGGCGTAGCCACACTCGGTTCAACTAAAGTTGGAGAGGTAGTCGCCCGCAAGCCACCTGTGTGCAAAGCACGTCGGGGAAACCGGTCTCGCGTAAGCGTACGCGTAAGGTTGGTCCGGGTCGTCTCGTCCAACAATACCGCCGAACCAAAGTATGACATGCTGGTAGGCAGTATGACTTGTATCGCCCACAACTCACTTGTGTTCTACTCGTGCATATAACATCAAACCATAAAACCTAGGCTCGGATGCCACTGTTGGGGAACGTAGTAATTTCAAAAAATTTCCTACGCACACGCAAGATCATGGTGATGCATAGCAACGAGGGGGAGAGTCTGATCTACGTACCCTTGTAGATCGCAACAGAAGCGTTGACACAACGTAGAGGAAGTAGTCGTACGTCTTCTTCCCGATCCGACCGATCCAAGCACCGTTACTCCGGCACCTCCGAGTTCTTAGCACACGTACAGCTCGATGACGATCCCCGGGCTCTGATCCAGCAAAGCTTCGGGGACGAGTTCTGTCAGCACGACGGCGTGCTGACGATCTTGATGTTTCACCGACGCAGGGCTTCGCCCAAGCACTACAACGATATGATCGAGGTGGAATATGGTGGCAGGGGGCACCGCACACGGCTAAGGAACGATCACAATGATCAACTTGTGTGTCTTGGGGTGCCCCTGCCCCCGTATATAAAGGAGCAAGGGGAGGAGGCCGGCCGACCAGGTGTGGCGCGCCAAGGAGGAGTCCTCCTAGTAGGAGTAGGACTCTTACTAGGAGGGGGAAAGAGGTGGAGTGGGAGAAGGAAAAAGGGGGGGCGCCGCCCCCCTCTCCTAATCCAATTCGGACTAGGGAGGAGGTGGCGCGCGGCCCACCTCTGGCAGCCCTTCTCCCTCTCCAGTAAAGCCCATATGGCCCATTACTTCTCCCGGTAGGGTTCTGGTAACCCTCCGGCTCTCCGGTTTTATCCGAAATCACCCGGAACACTTCCGGTGTCCGAATATAGTCATCCAATATATCAATATTTATGTCTCGACCATTTCGAGACTCCTCGTCATGTCCGTGATCATATCCGAGACTCCGAACTAACTTCGGTACATCAAAATGCATAAACTCATAATAACTGTCATCGTAACGTTAAGCGTGCGGACCCTATGGTTCGAGAACAATGTAGACATGACTGAGACACATCTCCGGTCAATAACCAATAGCGGGACCTGGATGCCCATATTGGCTCCTACATATTCTATGAAGATCTTTATCGGTCAGACCGCATAACAACATACGTTGTTCCCTTTGTCATCAGTATGTTACTTGCCCGAGATTCGATCGTCGGTATCGAATACCTAGTTCAATCTCGTTACCGGCAAGTCTCTTTACTCGTTCCGTAATACATCATCTCGCAACTAACTCATTAGTCACAATGCTTGCAAGGCTTATGTGATGTGCATTACTGAGAGGGCCCAGAGATACCTCTCCGACAATCGGAGTGACAAATCCTAATCTCGAAATACGCCAACCCAACATCTACCTTTGGAGACACCTGTAGGGCTCCTTTATAATCACCCAGTTACGTTGTGACGTTTGGTAGCACACAAAGTGTTCCTCCGGGAAACGGGAGTTGCATAATCTCATAGTCATAGGAACATGTATAAGTCATGAAGAAAGCAATAGCAACATACTAAACGATCGGGTGCTAAGCTAATGGAATGGGTCATGTCAATCAGATCATTCAACCAATGATGTGACCTCGTTAATCAAATAACAACACCTTGTTAATGGTTAGGAAACATAACCATCTTTGATTAACGAGCTAGTCAAGTAGAGGCATACTAGTGACACTAAGTTTGTCTATGTATTCACACATGTATTATGTTTCCGGTTAATACAATTCTAGCATGAATAATAAACATTTATCATGATATAAGGAAATAAATAATAACTTTATTATTGCCTCTAGGGCATATTTCCTTCACTTGGGCATGTCATCTCCAAGGATGGTATTGCCGTCTACCCTGAACGAGTTCAGGCTATTCTCGATTGGACTCCTCCGAAGAATATCAAGCAAGTCTGAAGTTTTCTCGGTCTCGCCAGCTATTGTCGTTGATTCGTCGAGAACTTCTCCAAGATTGCCAGGCCTCTGACTAATCTGTTGCATAAGGGTGTCAAGTTCGAATGGATAGACAAGTGTCAAGAAAGTTTCCAGGCGCTCAAAGAAAAGTTGACTTCTGCCCCAGTGCTTGCTCCACCTGATACTAAGAAGGACTTCGTCATCTACTGCGATGCTTCCCGTCAAGGATTAGGTTGTGTCCTAATGCAAGAGCGCAGAGTGATTGCTTATGCCTCTCGACAACTGCGCCCTCATGAAGAAAACTACCCAGTTCACGACCTCGAGCTTGCTGCTGTCATTCATGCACTGAAGCAGTGGCGACATTACCTTCTCGGTAATCGTTGCGAGATCTTCACCGACCACCAAAGTCTGAAGTATCTATTTACTCAGCCAGATCTGAACCTTGTCAGCAGAGATGGATGGAGACTGTTGCAGATTTTGACATGGGTATATCCTATACCCCCAGCAAGGCTAATGTAATGGCTGATGCCTTGAGCCGCAAGTCTTACTGCAATCACCTCTAGGTTCACAAGGTTCAGCCCTCGCTTGTCGAAGAATTTAGAAAGCTGAACCTTCATATTGTTCCTCCTGGAGCACTCGCCCCCCCCCCCCCTCCCCAAAGTTTCAGAAGATGAATCTTCGTGTTGTTACTAAGGGTTCTCTAAATACCCTGCCTGTCGTACTAGATCTCATAGCTGGTATAAAGACTATTCAAGGTTGTGACTCTGAAGTCCATAAGATTAAACGTCATCTAGTAGAAGGAAAGCCCTCCTTCTTCTCTATCGCCGATGATGGCGCCTTGTACTTCAAAGGCCGCCTAGTGGTACCACGTTCGAGGAAAAACCTGGATCAGACTAAAGGGGTTATGAAAGAAGCTCATGATACGCCTTTGTCTATTCATCTTGGTAGTACAAAGATGTACCAAGACATCCGTCAAAGATTCTGGTGGTCTAATATGAAGTAGGATATTGCTCGTTATGTTGCTGAGTGTGACGTTTGTCGCCGTATCAAAGCAGAGCATCAAAGGCCTGCTGGAACTCTACAACCTATCTCTATTCCTGAATGGAAATGGGACCATGTTGAAATGGACTTCGTCACTGGATTTCCCAAATCGCAGAAAGGTAATGATGCTATTCTTGTCGTCATTGACCAGCTTTCTAAAGTTACACATTTTCTGGTGGTCAAAGAGACAATCACTGCTAGTCAGCTTGCTACTCTCTACATGTCCAGAATTGTTTCGCTTCACGGTATTCCACTGGTTATCAGTTCAGACCGTGGCAACTTATTCACTTCAAGATTTGGGGCAAGTTTCCAAGAAGCTATGGGGACTCATCTGTCGTTCAGTACTGCGTTTCATCGTCAGTCGCAAGGACAGGTTGAACGTGTCAACCAAGTTCTCGAAGACATGCTTCGAGCTTGTGTAATTTCCTTCGGCAAGAAATGGGAGGAATCCCTTCCATATGCCAAGTTCTCTTATAATAATAGCTATCAAGCTAGTCTGAAGATCTCCCCCTTCGAAGTGCTATATGGATGAAAGTGTCGGACCCCTATGAACTGGTCAGAAACTGGGGAACGTCCACTCTTCGGTCCGGATATTATCCAATAGGCCGAAGAACAAGTTCGCATTATACGCGAGAATCTCAAGACTGCTCAGTCACGTCAGAAAAGCCAGTATAACCGTCATCACAAAGACATGGTCTATCAACCTGCCGAAAAGGCTTATCTTCGAGTTACACCAATGAAGGGTGCTCACCGCTTCGGGATCAAGGGCAAGCTAGCTCCTCGCTATATTGGCCCATTCACTATTCTCGAAAGGCGTGGAAAAGTGGCATATCAACTGGAACTTCCGTCGAACCTTTCCCAGGTTCACGACGTGTTCCACGTGTCACAACTCCATCGTTGCTATAAGGATCCAATCCGAGCAGTGGATCATGAAATGCTCGAATTGCAGCAGGACCTCTCCTATAAAGAGCATCCGATCCGCACTCTCGACCAAGCTGAACGCCGCACACGTCAGAAGGCAATTAAGTTCCTCAAAGTCCAGTGGTCGAATCACTCTGAAGACGAAGCCACTTGGGAACGCGAGGACCGCCTGCGTGATGAATACCCCGCACTATTTCCTTCTACCTCCTAAATCTCGGGACGAGATTTCTTGTAGTGGAGGAGATTTGTAACGCCCGGGTAATTAAGCTACAGTAATCCCACGCTAATGGTGCCACGTTACCTACGTTACTGTTGCTAATCAATCGTTGGATCAAAACTGGTCCAAAATTCAAATTCAAAATTTAAAATAAAGTTAAATTATAAAAGTTTTTAAAAGTTGAAACAAAAATGTTCGGTGGTTGCCGAATATTACGAGGGTAATTATAGTGCAGCAAACATATTTGTAGTAAATGCCTAAATGATTTAAAATGGAATAAAACAGAAAAGTAAATAAGTAAAAGTAAAGAAAATACAAAACAGAAAACAAATAAAAAAAGAGAAGAAAGAGAAACCCCCTGCCCCCTGGGCCTCGGCCCAGCAGGCCGGCCCATTCGGCCGCACACCCAGGCCACCGGCAGGCCCACCCCGCCTCCATTATCCCCCCCCCCCCCCCACGACCGACACTCCCCCCCCCCACTCCCCACTCGCTCTCCCCCCACCCCTCGCTCTAGATCTGGATCGGGGACAGGCCCAACCCCGTCGCCCCCGGATCCCGTCGGCCGGAACACCGCCTCGCCGCCCTCCTCCTTGACGGACCTCCTCGCCGGACGGCCTCCCCTGCATCTCGTCCGTCCCCGTCTTCCGCCCCGAGCAACGCTGCCCCTAACCCTACCCTACCCCGTGAGCTCCCCCTTTTCCTCTCCCGGTCACTGCGCGCCGGCGCCGTCCCGTGCCCGTGCACGCACTCACGTGGCCGCGCGCACGCCCGTGCGTCGCAGCCACCGCGCCTCCCCGCGCTAGCCCTGCCCGCGCCATGCTCACGCGCCCCTGCCACGCCCCACGCTCGCCGTCGCCGTGGCTCTGCTGCCCAACCCCGATGTTGGCCTGCTCAGCCCGACTGCAGCCGCCGATGCTTCTTGCGCACGCTCGCCGGAGCGCCCTCGCCGGCCACCGTGGCCCCCTGCCTTGCTCGCGCGCCTGCGCTCACGGCCGCGCACACACGCGCATGCCACACCGGCCCGGACCTCCCTTGCTTCGGCTACTGCTGCTGCCTCCGCTGTCGACGCCCCTCGCCTTCGTCGCCCCGACCGCCGCCGCTCCCTGCACCACCACCTACTGCCGCCGCCCCCCGTGCACTGTGTCGCGCCCGCCGACGAGCACGGCGCCCGGCGCCGGCACCGTGCCGACTCCCAGGCGCGCCCGTTCGGGCGGGTGTCCGCATCGCCGCATGCCCGCACCCGCTAGCCCCAATGGGCCGCTGACCACTGGGCCAGTGCCCCCTGGGCCAATGACAAAGGCCCCCCCAGAACATATCTTTTTTAAAAAAAGAAAAGGAAAATAAAGAATAAAATTAAAATTAATTAATTAATTAAAGAATTAATTAACTTAATTAATTTTGATTAATTAAACTAATCAAATAATTAAACTAATTAAACATTAGTTATCTAATTAATCTGGTTAGTTAATTAGCTAATTAATTAGTATGATAGTGGGGCCCACCCCCTAATTAATACTAATTAGGTTAATTAAATTGTTTAATTAAAATGTGTCACTAACTAGTGGGACACACTTGTCAGGTTGACCAGTCAACTCTGTTGACTGCTGACGTCAGCATGACATCATGATGATGTCATAAATCCAAATTTCGAATTAATTTAAATAATTAATTAAATTCCAGAAAATTAATAAAATCTTTAGAAAATCATATCTTTTAATCCGTAACTCGGATTAAAATATTTTCAACATGAAAGTTGCTTAGAACGACGAGACGAATCCGGATACGCAACTAGTTCTTCCGCCACGCATCCCTAGCATACCGAACACGCAACTGTCCTCCTCCAGTTCATCTGTCCGAAAACGCGAAACACCGGGAATACGTTCCCGGATGTTTTCCCCCTTCACCGGTACCACCTCATACCGTGTTAGGGCACGCCTAGCATCATGCTTTGTCATGTCATGCATCGTCATGCATTTGTTTGCATTATATCTATTATTTCTTCCCCCTCTTCTCTCGCTAGACCCCGAGACCGACGCCGCTGCTACCCAGTACGACTACGGTGTTGACGACCCCTCTCTCTTGCAAGAGCAACCAGGCAAGCCCCCGCCCCTTGATCACCAGATATCGCCTACTCTCCTCTATACTGCTTGCATTAGAGTAGTGTAGCATGTTACTGCTTTCCGTTAATCCTATCCTGATGCATAGCCTGTCATTGTTGCTACAACTGTTGATACCTTACCTGCAATCCTAAATGCTTAGTATAGGATGCTAGTTTATCATCAGTGGCCATACATTCTTGTCCGTCTGCCATGCTATACTATCGGGCCGTGATCACTCGGGAGTTGATCACGGGTATATACCTATACTTTATACATGATACATGTGATGACTAAAGTCGGGTTGGCTCGAGGAGTACCCGCGAGTGATTCACGGATTAGGGGCTGAAAGGACCTTTGTCCCTACGGCCCTCTGGGTGGATCTTTGTGGCGGAGCGACAGGGCGGGTTGAGACCACCTAGGAGAGAGGTGGGCCTGGCCCTGGTCGGCGTTCGCGGTGTCTTCAAGATAACACGTTTAACGAGATCTTGGTATTTGATCTGAGTCTGGCTACTGGCCTATACGCACTAACCATCTACGCGAGGACAGTTATGGGCACTCGACGTCGTGGTATCAGCCGAAGCCTTCGTGACGTCAGCGACTGAGTGGCACGCGCCGGATTGGACTGGAACGCCTGCTAGGCTAGGTCTGCTTCCGGCCGCGTTCGCAACGTGCAGGTGTGCAAAGGGCGATGGGCCCAGACCCCTGCGCCATAGGATTTAGACCGGCGTGATGACCTCTCTGCTGTGCCTAGGTAGGGCTGCGACGTGTTGATCTTCCGAGGCCGGGCATGACCCAGAAAAGTGTGTCCGGCCAAATGGGATCGAGCGTGTTGGGTTATGTGGTGCACCCCTGCAGGGAAGTTAATCTATTCGAATAGTCGTGATCTTCGGTAACAGGACGACTTGGAGTTGTACCTTGACCTTATGACAACTAGAACCAGATACTTAATAAAACACACCCTTCCAAGTGCCAGATACAACCGATGATCGCTCTCTCACAGGGCGACGAGGGGAGGATCATCGGTTAGGATTATGCTATGCGATGCTACTTGGTGAACTTACCATCTACTCTCTTCTTCTGCTGCAAGATGGAGGTTACCAGAAGCGTAGTCTTCGATAGGACTAGCTATCCCCCTCTTATTTCGGCATTCTGCAGTTCAGTCCACATATGATAGCCTTTTCCATTTGATACCAATGCATACATATGTAGTGTAGCTCCTTGCTTGCGAGTACTTTGGATGAGTACTCACGGTTGCTTTGTTCCCTCTTTTCCCCCTTTCTATACCCGATTACTGCGACCAGATGATGGAGCCCAGGAGCCAGACGCCACCGTCGACGACGACTCCTACTACTCGGGAGGTGCCTACTACTATGTGCAGCCCGCTGACGACGACTAGGAGTAGTTTAGGAGGATCCCAGGCAGGAGGCCTGCGCCTCTTTCGATCTGTATCCCAGTTTCTGCTAGCCTTCTTAAGGCATACTTGTTTAACTTATGTCTGTACTCAGATATTGTTGCTTTCGCTGACTCGTCTATGATCGAGCTCTTGTATTCGAGCCCTCGAGGCCCCTGGCTTATAATATGATGCTTGTATGACTTATTTTATTTTTAGAGTTGTGTTGTGATATCTTCTCGTGAGTCCCTGATCTTGATCATACACGTTTGCGTGTACGATTAGTGTACGATTGAATCGGGGGCGTCACAGTATACTAGATGCATATGTTCGTAGGTAACCAAGTAAATACTACATGGTTTCAATCAATACCAATATCAAAAACCTAATTGATGTGTTTTCACATATATGCAGACGTTTGTGATTTCACATAAATGTTATTTCGGAAAAGCAAATGTACCTGCACAACCAGGCAGTAGCTACCTCTGGGGTCCGTTGATGCTTTGGGATTCATATAAAAAAGAACTGGCCAATATTTTCAGAATTAAAATTAGATGTTGACTCACTGGGTGTTATTTACAAGTTAATAATTTATGTGCTTAACATATTACTTTCCCGTGCAAATCTGCACCACCATATGGAGTACAAACCTTTTTCTCCACATTTCAATTAGCCAAAATCCTCATTTAGATATATAAAAATCCTCAATTTTTCCCTTACACGTAAATGTCCATACTAACATGCCATTGCAACAAGTCAAAAAAACATGCTATTATGAAATATTTTCATATGCAGGTTACAAAAAAAGAATAATGCGTAGATCTAAATAGAAAATAGTATGTATTAAAAAAATGATCATTTGACTATAAAGTATTGAAGTTATGATGTACACATCTGCATGACTTTTTTTATAACTTTGCAATTAGCTTTGTTTTTTAACCAAACTCAAAGGAGACTATGAGAGTTTTCGTAGGGGATCATCATATATTAGTGTCACTTGGGTTTTAGACAATTGATTTGGCAAGCACACAAGATTTTTGCTTGCAATATTAACCAAAATATACTTACCATTTTAAGGTATTACCTAATTATTTTTCAATGAACAAGTTCAAATCATATACATCCTTCTACAACAGACTAGCCCGTGCGGATGGCACGGGTTGACGACTAGTTAATCTAATCGAGGAGTATATAGTAAGCATGGCCACCATAGTAGATAGCAACAGATGGTTTCGGAGAAGTGCTTCATCTGTATGCTCTACACAATAAGCCTCCTGACAAAGGTTGGTACTCGCCCACTGATTTCATCCATATGATTAGGCTTTGTCATCTCTATTGGTGTTGTGCTACTATTTAGATACTGTCATCAAAAAGTGGTATTGTCCTTGAGAAGTGCTTCATCTGAGCTGTTTTAAATATTTTCTTTCCTTTTTTTCAAGCAAACAGGGATGCTAGCATTTAGTTATCCTCTTGTCTTTGCACAACAGGATCATCCTCCTCTGAAAAAGAATATGGAGTACGTGAAGTGACTAGTTCCGATTATGCCAGGATGAAGAAGCCCTGTCTATCTTCTCATCAGAAGGAGCAGTTGAAGGATGGTTACATTACCCCCCACAAGACCAAACTAACTTCAGCTCAGAAGGACTGACAAATCTCCATTTTCTTGTTGTGATGCGTGAGTACAATGTTGTTCTAGGATTCTTTCCGGTGAGTTCCATTTTTCGAAAAGTGTGCTCTACATGGACCATGTCGGTGCCTGTTTAAACTGTCAATTCATAGTACATTTTGCTTTATACTAATCACTTTTATTGTATTTGTGCAAACAGGGTTCTCAGCTTGATTTCAATGGGAACTGCACAAAATGTTCATGAATACATCGAATCATTCATTTCCACCATAAGAAAGGAGGTGCCGATAAGTTCAAGGTGTTGCAACATATAAGGGCGAAATCATACAAGCTACGTGCCAATTTGGTTGATTTTGGTGGAACTACACAAAAAGAACAACTGGTTTATTTAGCACGAGGTGCCATGTCAATGTCCGAACTGATGGCAAACCCTGCACATTCCACAATCCTAGGCATTTGATATTTTGGAATGGAAAACCTTGTCAAATTTTGCTCGTTGATTTTAGCAAGAAGACATGTGTTTGATATTTTCGAATGGTACGCCCTTTGCTGTCAGCATCGTCGATCCATTTTTTTCTTTATTCTTTAGTTGTGAAGTAAATATTGGCTCTGACATGTGAATCGCTGAGATGCATAATCATCGATTGTTTTGAATGTTCTCTATGAATTTCCAGGCCTGTGTGTTTGATTGCAATATACAGGAACGTTAAAAAGCTGCTCAAACTCTTTGTACTCCTTATGTTCCTTTTTACTTCGCACATTGTGAAAGTGCATACTTTTTTTTATAAGATTGGTCAAAGTAGAGATACTTTGACTGCAGACAAAACTTGTATGCAGACTAGAAAGGACCGGAGTACATGTGAAACTGCTGCAAATGAGGTGATAACCCTGGGAATAATGCTAGTATTGTTTTGCATGTTCATCCAACGCCAGTGATACAAGAATTTGAACTAATTGAAATAAATTCATTCATACACGGTCAGATTTCATATAAACATGCCGGATTTCATTACATTTCATACATTCTTCAACTAAAAGGGGTCCACTGGAGGTATAATTAATTAACCAAAGCTACCCGCTTGTGTCCTGCTGAGCCGAACAGAAACTTCAGTGATTTAACTGCAGGTGCAGTTCCGTAACTGACATGTGGCCCAGATGCATGTTGGGCCCACATGTCAGTTAGCCAACTGCACCAGCAGTTAAGTAGAAGCAGTGTCCTTCTCCAACATAGCTCTCCGACTCCACATCGCCGCCAAGAAGCTAACCGGCCGTCAGTGGTCAACCCGCCTAGTTTGGCTTCAACCGAGGGTAGCAGCGGTGGCCTTACTTGGACCCAAGCGGTGGCGACCTACCGTGTTCTACTCTTCCTCGTTTTCTACGTGGCGCGGCCTTGCTGGCAGCGGGGCGGGGCTTTGGCAGAGTCGGCGATGTCCTCTGTCTCGTTGCCGGCGGGCGGCGCCTCGGCGGAGCGGGGGAAATCCTCCCCCTCATTGCCGGCAGGGTGGGGCCTCGACGGAGCCGGCGGTGTCCTCTGCCTCGTTGTTGGCGCTGCGGGGCCTCAGCGGAGCAGGGCCTTGTCGACGCCAGCGGAGCGGGGACTCATCGGAGCCGGCATTGTCCTCTACCTCGTCCTCGGTCTCGTCAAACAGCGTCTCGCTCGCTTCATTGCCCTCTTTGTAGGTGGTCACAGCCTCCGCCACCCGCATGCGATACCGCCAGCGCTCGAGGCGGCCCTCGCGAGCGGAGCGGTACGAGTCGAGCAGCGCCTCCTGCTCCGCCTGCTCCACGGCGATCTGCTCCTCCGCCTGCAGGTGCTCCTGGAGGAGATGGTGGTTGTAGGCGGCGTCGGCCGGCGCCTCCCGGAACTGCTCCTCACGCTTCTACCTCACTGTGTCCATATATTGGGCACGGGCATCGCTGATGGTCATGGTGCAATGCACTGGCGAGGATGGCACGGAGGAGGGGGTTGGCGCCGGATCGTCAACTACCATGTTCTCCATTGGGACGTCGTCGTCCTCCGGCTGCCTGCCGGCCAGCCAGTTGGCAGCAATGGCTGTCATCTCCTTGTGGTCCATCGTCCGCCCGTCCCGAAGAGCGCTGGAGCGCGAGGAAGTCATGGTGGGCAGTAGTGGTGTGGACAGGAGAATATGAAGGATGTGGATGACTGCGGCTATGGCTGACGCAGCAGTTTATATAGCAATGATGGGCAGTGGAGGGACGGACGTGTGGTGCCGGAGTAGCCGCCTCGGCAACCGTGTATCATTAATGTGGGCGGCAGAAGGACGGACGGACGACACTTGTGTCGTTTGAAGGCAGAGCAATCGCATGCACGGGAAGCGGGGCGGGCGGCGCTGACCGTTTCGTGCGGAAAGCGCGCGCGGGCGAGGGAGGCGGTCTGGGTGGGCCAGGGCAGTCAGACTCATGCTTGGCAGTGGGTCGGTCCAGCAGCCGGACATGCTGGCTCACCAGCTACCTCGCCGAGTTGAGCGACGACAATCAGACGATGGACGTAGCTTCCGACCAGGAGCCGGCGCCACTGTCCAAGCCGGTTCATGTCGTGTTCACCATAGAGCAGGTGCGGCCGCACTTCAACGCCCTAATGGCGGAAGAGCTACCAGCACAGGAGGACCTGTGCTGCAACCTCCGTCTCCTCAACGAGCACCGGTGAACAAGTGAACAACAATGCCGTCGCGGACATGTAGCCCTATGATCCTGGCTTCCCGAATGAGCAGCGGGTGCTGTATCAGACCATCCATAGGGCCCGCGAAGCCCTCTCCGTCGTCCTTCGAGTTGTTGCGCTCGTTGTGGCGCCGCCGTCTCGCGTTGTCAACATGGTCAACGGACATGAGGATAAGGAGATGACTTTACTTGAAGAGGATGACAGTGGGGACCTACTAGGGCCATAGCCGCACGTACGCAAGTGCCTCCTTATTAGTATATAAAACAATATTTTTTTGCTTTCACCTGGTTTCCTGGCATCAGGGTCCCACACCATTGTCAACCTATGTAGTCAATAAGCGAGAGAATTGCACAAGAAGTGGCCGACAGCCGGGACCAAGCAGCTCGAGCAGTATTTGTGTTTTTAAGGTGTGAGCACTGCAGAGTTTTTCTTAAGAGATGTTTAGCCCAGATATTAATTTTTCTTCTCTGAACAACAACGAAAACATCGCTGCAGCTATTAACTGGGCGGGTTGTGCCCCGTCTAGCCTAGGCCAGATATCCAGCCCTGATATTAATTTTTTCAAGCTGAAAATGGCTAACACAGCTATACTTTTTTAGGAATACCCAGGCAAGGTCAAGTTGTTATTCTTCGTCCCGCTCGGCTGCAAATCTTTTCTAGGAAGGATGCATTAGGCTTAACAAGAAAATGGGCTTTAAGAAATAATAAATGGGATGTAATTATAAAAACTAGGCAGTAACTATAAAAAATGCACCAAACACGTAATTACTTTATAAAGTATTATTTTTGGATATTGAAAATTTTAATTTCATTAATTGTTGCGAGCGCAATGTTTCGTTGGATTTTTACGTAATATAAATTTATATTGAAATTGTAGAAATTCTGGGATAAAAATATTTTGGATCCCATCAAAATGTGGGAAATTTTATTGAATTCTGTTTTGAACGGTTGGTTGAAATGGGTTGTATTTTTAACAAACTATAAATAGGCTGTAGTAAATTTCATTAGAATTCAAAAATTGGTTGCACATTCTTACAAATCTCAAATGGGCTATAACTTCTCTGCCACACATTTGTGGCCTTACTAAGTTGATGCGTCCCCTTAAAAAAAGAGTTGGCATGTATACAAGGCTTTGTCAATTTATAATCAACACACGCTTCTAGCAGCAGTGGCCGTTGGATGTCCATCCAACAGATGCCGTGCTTCTTCTTCAATCTCGGATATTCTAGCTTCACCCGCCTAAAAAATAATTCCTCCCCCTGACATCTGAGGTGCATCGTTTCGGAAGCTAACCTTTGGGGCTACTAAGTTGACGCGTACCAAGGGCTTTGTCAACTTAGTCAATATAAACGATTCTAGCTGCAGTGACCGTATGATGTCTATCCAACGGCCATCGTGCTTCTTCAACCTCTGGTCTTCTTGCTCCAGCCGCCCAGAGCAGCGCCGGTCGTGCCACCTGCTCTTGCCTCCTGTGGCTGGCTGTGCTGCCGCGTAGGCCTCACCGCCCCCTACTACTCCCACCGCTGGCCAGGGCATCCCTTCACTCACCCACACCCCCTGTTATTCTACGGCGACGGCGGCCTCATACCGCAGCCGAACTAGTGAACCCTCGTACTCCTCTCTGTGTGGGCATCCACTGTCGCGTCTTCCCCGGCTCTGCATCGTCACCTTCCTAGGCCTCCTCGTCGTCCACCGCCCTGGTGCTCTCGGCGCGGCGTGGTCAACATGGTCAAGGAATGACTTCCATCAGAAGAGTACTGGACGTGGAGAGGCTGACAGTTGGGTCCATGGCAGCCGCAAGGAAGTGCCTCCTTATTACGCGGAAAATAATTATTCCTCCACCTGACAGCGGGGACCCACCGGACGAGCCACCGTATTTGGCGAAAAAAACGTTTCCCCCCTGACTGCTGGGACCCACCAGACAGGCCAACGTATTTTGTGAAAAAAACGTTCCCCCGCTATTAGCTCAGACCCACCGGAGGTGCCTCCTTATTACGCACAAAAAATGAATACTCCCCCTGCTAGTTGGGACCCACCTTGGTGGGAGGCTAACTTGTGGGCCTACTAAGTTGACGGGGACGGAGTGCTTTGTCAACTTAGTCAATATGAACGATTCTAGATCCAGTGACCGTACGATGTCCATCCAACGGCCGTAGTGCTTCTTCAACCTCTGGTCTTGTTGCTCCAGCCGCCCAAAGCAGCGCCGATCGTGCCGCAGGCTCCTGCCTCCCGTGGCCGGCTGTGCTGCTCCGGAGGCCTCACCGCCCCTACTATTCCCACCGCTGGCCAGGCCATCCCTCTACTCACCCACACCCCCTGTTATTCTGCGGCGACGGCAGCCTCACACCGCAGCTAACCAGTGAACCCTCGTACTCCTCTACGCGTGGGCATCCACTGCCGCGTCTTCCCCGGCTCCGCGTCGTCCTCTTCCTAGGCCACGCCATTGTCCACTGCCCTGCTGCTTTTGGCGCGGCGTGGTCAACGTGGTCAAGGAATAGCTTTCATCGGACATGGACTGTACGTGGAGAGGCTCACAGCTGGGTCCACGGCCGCGGCAAGGAAGTGCCTCCTTATTACGTGCAAAATAATTATTCCTCCACCTGACAGCGGGGACCCACCGGACGGGCCACCGTATTTCACGAAAAAAATGTTTTCCCCTGACTGCTGGGACCCACCAGATACATCTTCGTACGCAAGGAAGTGCGTTCGGGTAAAAACAAAAAAATGATTCGCCCTCCTGACTGCTGGGACCCACCAGCTACATCTTCGCACGCAAGGAAGTGCCTGACAGTCGGGACCCACCTGGTCGAAGCGTACGTAGCGTTGTCATTCTGGTCGCGAACGTGTACATACATACTGGTCGATGTAGAGGCGCGCATGTGTTGTAGTAGAGGCGTGCATGTAGCATGTACACGTACGTACAGCGGCCAGTGTGCAAGAAAGAAAATATGGCCACGTACGTACATACGGGCAGGGTCTCGAACGCCTACTCGCACATACGTACGGCCAGGGCTCGTGTACATGGCTGGGTCGGAACGGAGAAACAGCGTCATCGTTGTGTTAATGGGGAGCCAACCGGCTGAGTCGGAACGGAATGCGTCGTCGTGTTCATCGGGAGGGCTTGGACGGAACAACCGATGGAAACGAGGCCTGGTGTACCGCAGAACGGAGGAAACGGCCTTGTGTTCGACCGGCCACATTCGAAACGGGATCATGTTCATCGGGAGGGGTCTGGCGTACCGCAAAACGGAGGAAACGGACCTCCTACGGTCAAAACGGGGTCCTGTTGATCGGGAGGGGTGTGGCGTGCTGCAAAATGGAGGAAACGGACTTGTGTTGGAGCGCTACGGTCGAAACAGGGGTCCTGTTCATCGGGAGGGGTGTGGCGTACCACAAAACGGGACTCCACGGGATACTGTTCATCTTCACCGTTGACCCCCTCCAGCCTCCACGGGCTACTGTTCATCCACCGTCGACCTCCTCCAGCCTCCACCTGCGACTGTTCATCCACGGGCTCCTATTCATCCAGCCTCCACCGCGTGCTACTCCACCGGCTACTATTCAACCAGCCCTCTCCACGGGCTCCTGTTCAACCACCCCTCCACGGGCTACTGTTTATCCTGCCCTCCACGGGGTCCTGTTCATCTAGCCCCAACCGGCTCGATCGATCAGGGTACTGTTCATGCAGAGGCAACACCACGGGGTCTTGTTCATCCACCCCCACTGGGAACTGTTCATCCAACCCCCCTCCCCCCCGGCAACGCTCACTGTTCATCCAGAGGTAGCATCGATCGGCTTCAGTTAGCAGCAGTAGTGAAGGAATCGCTCGATCGGGTTCAGTTAACAGCCATCGATCGATCGCTCGGGTTCAGTAACGCGTAGCCTGCAGTTCAATCGCTCGGGTTCATTTAGAGCCCAACGCCTCGCTCGGGTTCAGTTAGAGCCCAACGCCTCGCACCCACGCGCGTGCGTGTACGAGAGAAACGCGCATCGCTCGACCCCGACCACCCACCGTAACCGGGAACACCCCGATATTTTCCTCGCCCTCGCTTCTACCACGGTTTTTTTCCATCATGGACGACCCAAAGAATGTCATGCAGATGCGCCCAGGACGAAAAGCCCATTTTTTGTCATGATTTTTTGTCATAGAAGTAGGACCCCACCACATCTATGATGATACCAGATTTTGTCACAATTATCGTCATAGAAGTGTCATAAGTATGACAGAAAAAAAATTCATTCGACTCAAAATGTCACGGATGTGTCTTTTTTGTAGTGATGGTCTGCTACATATGTTCGGGCTTGAGAGACATGATGCGGTTGGATGGAATTTTCACAGAACAATACAAGGGTGGAAAATGAACAAGATTGAAACACACTCCCTAGGCGCCAGGGGTGGTTCTGAAACTCAGGAAACTACAAGAGCCACTGGACGCAGCCCATCGCAGCGAGTTGAGAGAACAACAGGTAGTGCCATTACAAATTCAAGGCATGGAGAAACAAGCCATTTCTCCACCACAACATCTAGACACGACGCTCGACGATGCAGTTTGACTGAATCTTGCATCTAAATAGTTTTTGATGTCCACCAGGAAGTGGGGCATAGTTTGATCAACGAGGTTAGCTGTAATATGCACCTGAAAGGAGTACATAGAGAGAAAGCATCCGGAGATGGTGAATTGCATATTGATCTTTGTAGTTCTAAAGTTCTAACAGAATTGCGGTGAGGCCAGCACATGTAGCAATAACTAAATTCATATGACTAATTGAGATGAGCAACCCACCATGCAAAACTAAGCAATGGTACCCCTTACGAGAGATGAATCCAGAAACTGGATAAAATTGGGAGAGCAAACTGTATAGTTTTTAAAATAGCAAACTGATCAAACTATGCATTCTCAAGCAAATTCAACAAAGGAGGACATGGTTGTTGGTGCTTCAGGAAACTAGAAGTTCATTACTCCCTCCGTTTCAAAATAGATGACTCAACTTTGTACAAAGTTAGTATAAAGTTGGGTCATCTATTTTGAAACGGAGGGAGTACAAGATAATCCATTCACCCGCATACACATGCCAACAACACGGGGAAATTATCAAGCATACTATATCCAAAGCAAACAAGCACCACTACAAAAGCTTCCCAAGGCTCATGTCAGTATGTCACCTCCAAATCCAAGTGGTGTGGTCATCCTTCGTGTTGATGAAAGCGGCATCCTGCCCTTATTCATATTCAATCCTACATCGGCAATGAGCCGCTACTGAGTTGCTCACCTTTCCTCCCTTTCTGCAACTTCCTATTCTGCAAACATAGATTTGTAAGTGTGATGGCAAAAAGGAGATGGCATGATAGTATATAAAACAGCCAGTTAGGTAGCCATAAGCATAATTAGGTGCAACATTCTAGTGTTACATAACACACAAAGTAGTGATGAGTAATAACAGACAAAGTCCGGCAGCTCAATTAGTGATAAGCAAGTAGAGCCCAAGTCATACTTGAGAACTGCAATGTCATCCTGCGAAGGACCATCGTCTTCATGAAAGGGAATCAAGTGAAATGCATCTTCAATAAGGACAGGGGGTATTGGCTGAAGGCGTGCACCAAATGGAAGATGAAGATGAGAACATGGCTCACTCCACTGCTGAAGATAGGTGCCCTTCTCCAGATAGAGCGCGTCCATCGCGCGCGCAAATGCGACATCCCTATCCGGTTGCAAACCGACAAAGACCACCCGGAAGGGCCCCTCATGGCACACACGGTGGTCACAGCTTGCCACGGCACAGAGCACCCCTACCCCAAGCACGGGGCTATCCAAGTAGTCTTTGGGCAGGCGCAGCCGCGTGAGCAGCCCTCATGGGAACCCCAAACGGTATGCTGGTTGCGTCCTAGTGCAGATCCAAAGAAGACACGGCCATGGCGGCACTCCCACACATCGAACCAGTCTGTGGGGATCGAGCCAGTTGCGTTCCGTGGTGGGGACAAAAAGTATGTACCTGACCCATATATCCTGATAGTAATGCTGCAGCATGCAGGTTCACTAGAGCATTGACCATCATTCTTTCTTCAGTATTCAACATCGACAATGAGTCTGCATCCACACCTTGGCATACCCGTCCAAGCAATACCAACATGCAACAGATATATCTTACCTAATATAACGTATAACTAATATCCTATCTAATATAAACGTGCATTGCACGTACATTATTACTAGTAAAAAGGATAAGAATAAGAGGCTCACCAAGATGGTTACGGCGACGGGACGGTGCGGGCGATCGACGATGGTTAGGACGGGGACGGGAAGGCACTAAGTAAACCACACCTACACATGCAAACTAAGAAGTTAATTTGAGCTCAAATTGCATATAAATCAAATAAACTACCACATATAAATACTCCCAAACTAAAACCCACAAATCACTATACTTATAGAGCATTGCAAGAGCTAATCTAGCAATGAGAGATGAAAGGACAAAGTTGCTAACCTTTGTGAACACTTGGATGGATGGGGTGCCTTCAAATCTTGACAATTTTTTTGCAAAAATGGTGGATGAGCTCGAGCAAAAGGGGAAGAACATAGAGGAGAGGAAAGGGAAAGAACAAAGAGCTCGGGCTCGACGAATGGTTTATATAGGAGCATCTTTATACAAACCGGGACTAAAGGTGCATCTCTAGTCCCGGTTTGTGACATGAACCGGGACTAAATGTGCCAGTGGGCCCCCAGTATGACACAAGCCGGCCACCACACCTTTAGTCCCGGTTCATGTCACGAACCGGTACTTGAGGTTTAACACGAACCGGGACTAATGATTCCCGACCCCCTAGCCGTTGGAACTGGCACTAATGGTCACATTAGTATTGGTCCGTTTACAAATCGGGACTAATGTGGCTCATGTAAAGTAGTTTTTTTCTACTAGTGAGTGTCTATCAGTGGTAATTTGAGCACCCCAAATAGTATACCATGAGTTGTCACAGTCGTACCATAGCCACAAGTATCACCAGCAAATTGCCACACACCATATCTGCAATGCAACATCTCAATGAAGGATCGCCGCCATGCTCCGCATCAATGCCTCAGCCACCCAAAGTATGGCACCGGTGAGGCATGAAAGAATCCGCTGCAGCGCGAAGCTGCCATCATCCACTAGTCCTCCTAACCAATACAGCTCCGAAACGATGTTCCCAAGAGATGAAAACGATACCAAGACGCCAGCATCTGATCCTAGACCACCTGGGTCTAGGGTTTCCCCCAGAGTAGCAGGAAGGTAGGTGAGAATGACATCAACGCCACCTTCATCAAGGTAATGATGCCTAAAGGCGTCGCCATCATCGGCTCGGAAAAACTTTCGAGCACGACTTTTGCCGTCCATCTCATTGCGCTTGAACAATCCATCTCCCAGTACGCTCGTCGAGAAAGAACCACACCAAAGGCCATGGCAGCCCCGTCGCCTGTCGCGACCGGATCCAGCCTGCCCACACCACGAAAGAGGGCGATGCACCACCACCCACACCTCGAAGAAACCACCTTGGCTGAAAGCGCAACCGCTACCATTGTAAGCTCGAACGCGCATCCCAGGGGGTGCTTGCGGTCTGCACAAGGACGCCACCGAGCCGAAGCATCCCACCATGAAGAAGCTAGAGTAGCCCACTCGGAGGGATTTGCAAGCGCATCCACCAAGAATCATTCAATGGAGACTTAGATCCTGTCACCACAGTCTACCGACGGGCTTTGCCCAACAACCTATGCCCGCGGTGGTGAAGGAGGGAGGGTGCTCGTGGGTAGGTTTCCAACGAGCCGATCCTTATTTTTCAGACGTTAGGTAACCAAAATCCTTAATTATATTTTTCTGTGCAAACATCCGTGTATATATATCGAGGGGATGATCTACGTACCCGAAATGAACGGGATTTGCATTTACCGCATAATAATAAGAAATAAAAAGGTGAGCTTGGGACTGGTGAGCTTCTTCTGCCTCCTCCACTCCCCTCCCCTCCCCTCCCGTGATCTTCTTGTTCCTCTCCCCAGTCCGTACAGCCGCCGAGAGGAACAATCCACTCGAATCCTCCCTCGCTAGCAGCACAAATCCAGTCCAATCCAATGCACCACGGCCCAACCAACCACCAAATCGAAGCTAACCACGCCGGCCGGAGGGGAATCGAGGAGGAGAAGGAGGAGGAGGAAGAGTCGGATCCGGCGATCGACGGGCCACACGCCGGAGGTGCGGGGCGGAGCCGGAGCGCCCGCATAGCCGCGGCCTCGGAGCATCTCGGCGATTGGTTCTAGCTAGGGTTTCGATCCATCAACCGGGCCCCCAATCCCGGCCATGGAGCTGCCGCCGCTCAAGCTCAACGTCGCCCGAGGCGAGGAGGACAGGATCAGCGCACTTCCCGACGAGCTCCTCCTCCGGATCCTCGAGCGGCTCGGCCTGCGCCGGGCGGTCCGCGCCGGCACGGTCTCCAAGCGGTGGCGGCACCTCCCTCACCAGCTCTCGTTCGTGACACTCGACGTCCGCTGCTTCCGCCGCGCCACGCTGGGCGAAACCATGGACGCCTTCACGGCCGCTTTGACGTCCGTCTGTGCTCAGCGCAACTGCGAGTGCCAGCGCGGCCGTGTCATGACCATGAAGGCCATCTGCCTCCGCTTCTTCCTGTCGGCCTCTCATCTGAGCTCCATCGGCAGCGCCGTCGAGGATGTCGTCAGCCATGGAAAGACCAGACGCCTCGCCTTCCAAGTATCCCCGCCCCCCGGGGTGAACTCCTTCCCGCAGATCCCCGAGATGGGGCAGCAATTCATGTCCTTCTCCCGCGCCCACCAGCCGGCCTTCCAGTGCCTCACCAGGCTACGCCTCAAGAGCCTTGCGTTCGGGGACTCTGACGTCGCCGCCCTCATCGCTGCCTCCGATAAGCTCGAGCATCTCAACATGAACTCCTGCGGACTGGTCGATCAGCGCCACGTGCTAAAGATTGACACACCGTGTTCTGTGATCCAGAAGCTCGAGTTTAAGCGCTTTCATTGCAAGCGCATCCACCTCATCTCCGTCCCCAGGCTCAGGACGGTGCTGTGCCATTCTTGGCGCTCCAACAACCTTCCCGTGTGCTTTGGCTACGTTCCACAGCTTCGTCAAGTCAGCCTCGCCTGTAAGGCCAAGGCGTGGCAGGTGCCATTCCTGCTCAGCCAATGCTTCTCGATGACGAGTGCAAATAACCTGTTGAAATTGCATCTCAATTTTCGCCACCAAATGGTAAAAGCTACTGTAATCTTCTTCTGCACACATATCATATTTCTGCTCTTCTTTACACTCCCTCTGTAAACTAATATAAGAGCGTTTAGAATACTAAAGTAGTGATCTAAACGCTCTTATATTAGTTTACGGAGGGAGTAATAATTTCATTCGGCTGTCTATTTATTTGTGTTCCTCTTCTTGGTGCAGATATGGATTCGGCCGGAACATCCCAAGCATCTCACTGCCATATTCAGAAATCTGGCCGAAGTGTCTTTTTCTGGTATCTTCCCTGAGTGTGATCTGAGCTGGACCCTATTTATCCTCCAAGTTGCACCTGCCCTGCACAAGTTTACAGTAAGCATGTTACTCTACCTTCTTTTTAATTTAATTAATCCACACCTTAGCCTCGATATCATGACTCTGTCTAGTATGACAGCCAGGTTTCCAAATATTCAACATTAACAACACACGAGAAAGTTAATATGATTTTCAGTCACTCACCAGCTCTAGTCTTATCACATACTCCCTCCGTCCCAAAATAACCGACTCAACTTTGTACTAGCTCTAGTACAAATTTGTACTAAGCTCAAGACACTTATTTTAGGACGGAGGGAGTAGTATTTTAGAAGTAGCACATAGAGTACGCATAATAATTGCGATATATGGAACACATGGATTGTATTGTATATGAATGATAGTGCAATGCAAACAAAAGTTCTGGCATTCCATTTATATTTTGCAGAGAGACAATGTCCGTGCAAGACAATAAATAAATAAATCATGTTGGATCGCACTCGTGTTAGAGTTACCTGAAGCATATTAGCATATTTTACTTTGCCTAGGATTTAGTTCATGCAAGGTTGTCCAAACTCTACACAGGCATACACTTAGATTAGATACTAAATGTATGGCGTTTTTGACATTACACTAGTGTCAAAAATATGTCTTACATTGTGGGACGGAGGGAGTAATACTGAACATGTTGCAAAAATTTAAATGGCAGATATATTTAGTTTGAACTGTTACTACATTGCCCTGCATGGGTTGGTGTCGAGTTCAATTAACTTGTGTTATTTGTCTTGTATGCTCTTGAGTGAAGTTATCTCGAGAGCGGCATGCATGTGACATACCGTCTGAGGACAGTGCCGAGAAGACCAACGTGGTGTGGGAACCATCCAAGGATTTGAAGCACCTAAAGTTGAAGTTGCTCCGGATGTACGGTTTTGAGGATGAAGACAAGGTGACAAACTACATAAGGCTAGTCATGGAGCGAGCTGTGGGGCTGAAGAGAATCGAGTTGCGTGGTGAAGTCCCATGCGAGAAATGCGATGCCATTTACCCAAGGAGATCCCAGGTGGATAAAGGTCGCAGGCGTCGGATCAAGGAGCGACTCACACATGAATCCTCCTCGAACATGGGGATGATAATGCTCGTAGCAGCTATGCCCGCGCGATAGGGATCAAACCGTCCCGCTGGTGAACGATTGCGCCTAACCACCAGAGCTCATGAGCTTTCGTGTTACGGCACGCCCAGTAATAATTTAATTTCAGGTACTGATAGCCTGAGAGTACTTGATCAGTGTGGACCTCGCAGTGTAGCTAAATTGTGTGTGCTGCAACCTGGATGCATGTTTTTCTTTTGAGTACTTGCGTACTGTGCTTGCATCATGTTGTGGGCATCACTCAAATTCATCACTTCTTAGGGAATCTTTGTTCTTTGTTTTGCTTTCTAAAACACTGGTGTGTTTTTTTTGGAGGAACAAAAACACTGGTGGTTTCTTTAATGGAAATCGACAAGGTAATGTGTAAGGTAACAGAGCTTGAGAGCGCACCATGACTGATTGCTACACAAATGAGTTCTATTAATTTTTGAAGGATATGTTCAAGAATGATCTACTCTGTTTTCTCCAAGAATTCTTCAATAATGCTGTTGACCTAGCCGGCATTAATAAGCTAAAAGCTAGAGCCGCTGGACTGAGTCCATCACGGTGAGATGAGAGAACTCGACACCACGGGGGTGGAAATAATTGCTACATCCTGTTCTAAAATCCGAGGCAAGAAACACAACATGATGTTTGATGATAAGAGTTAGTCTGAACCCTACATCTACAGGGGCTCTTGTTCATGTTCTACTTCAATATATATAATGTAACAGAATGAGACTCTAAAGGGGCAGTTTTACTCATCAAAACATGGTCTGCTACAGATGTTCAGGCTTGAGAGCCATGATGCGGTTGGATGGAATTTTCACAGAACAATACGAGGGTGAAAAATGAACGAGATTGAAACACACTCCCTAGGCGCCAGGGGAAGTTCTGAAACTCAGGAAACTACAAGAGCCACTGGATGCAGCCCATTGCAGCGAGTCGAGAGAACTCAACAGGTGGTGCCATTGCAAATTCAAGGCGTGGAGAAACACAACATCTAGACACGACGCTCGACGATGCAGTCCGACTGAATCTTGCATCTAAACAGTTTTTGGTGTCCACCAGGAAGTGGGGCATTGTTTGATCAACATGAGAGGTTAGCTGTAATATGCACCTAAAAGGAGTATATAGAGAGAAGGCATTCGGAGGCGGTGAACTGCATAGTATTACCGATCACCCTCCAGGTGCAGATCATATTATCTCAGGTGCATACATGTTTACACCTTTCGGAACTCGTCGACAGAAAATTGGCAGTACATTTTCACTATAATACAAACATACCTGATAATCATGATTTGGTTGAACAGAAATTTTAAGAACAATGCTATGGTCAAAAATAAAAGATCAATGTCCGCTCCTAAGCTAGGGAAGTTTTGAAACTTGGGAAGCTAAAAGCTAGAGACGCTAGACAGAGTCCAGCATCACAGTGAGCTAAGAGAAGTCGACAGCATGGGGGTGGCGATAAAATGGAGTTCATCTGAAGCCTACATAGCCTACATCTACAGGAGCCCTTGTTCAGGTGCTACTTCCTGTACATTAGATCGCTATAATGTACTCCTTCCGTCCCATAATATATGATCGTTTTGCAAGCTGTTTTAGCTTGCAAAACTATCTTATATTATGGGATGGAGGGAGTAACAGAAAGAAGCCCTGGAGCAATTACAGCAACATGACGTCCAGACACGACCTTTTTACAATGGAATTCAACCAAATCCTACATCTAGACAGTTTTTGCTGTCCGCCAGGAAGCGGGGCATTGTTTGATCAACGTGAGAGGTTGACTGTAATATGCACCCTAAAAAGGAGACTAGTTAACAGAGAGACAACATTCAGTGATGGTGAACTGTATATTGATGCCCAGACCAATGAGAAGCATCAGTGAAACAAGAGGCTGGTTCTAGCAATTATCATTCTAGCCTTGCACACTCTGACTAAACATTCTGTAGTTTTCCAAAAATATAACTGCCCTAACATTAGCACTCGACATGTAGCAATAACTGAATTCACAAGATTAATTGAGATGAGCAAGCTACCATGCAAAAACTAAGCAATGGTACCCCTTATGGGAGATGAATCCAAAAACTGGATAAAAATTGGGAAGCAAACTGTAGAGTTTGTAAAATAGCAAACTGACCAAACTATGCATTCTCTAGCAAATTCAACAGAAAACGATTATGCTGTGTAACTCACGCACCTTGATGGGCGTCCTTGTATTCACATATAAAGGGGTTACATGCCTTGGTAATCAAGGAAAATCAGAAGAAATCCAGAACGAATCATACAACAAATATTCGGTGGGATTTTGTGTAAGTTTCCTATTACATGTGATATGAACAAAAGGAATACTTTAACATCCCCCCTCAGCTTGTGCGTCGTAAGGCAGGAGGCATAAGCTGGAGCGGAACTCGATAAAGAGTTGTGAAGGCAACCCTTTTGTCATGATGTCAGCATACTGATGCGAGGAAGGTACATGGAGAACCCGGATCTCACCAAGTGACACCTTCTCGCGAACGAAGTGGATGTCAATCTCAATGTGCTTGGTGCGACGATGCTGGACCGGATTAGAGGCCATGTAAACAGAGCTAACATTGTCACAGAAGACAACAGTGGCAGTCGCGAGGGGGTGATGTAGCTCACCAAGTAGCTGACGGATCCAACAACACTCAGCAACAACATGAGCAACTGCACGGTACTCCGCCCCGGCACTGGAACGAGACACGGTGGTCTGTCGTTTAGACGACCAAGAGACGAGGTTATCGCCAAGATACACACAGTAGCCAGAGGTGGAGCGCCTGGTGTCGGGACATCCAGCCCAGTCAGCGTCAGAGTATGCCGTGAGGGCCGTGGAGGAGGAGCTGGAGATATGCAGGCTAAGATCGAGTGTACCCTTGAGATACCGAAGAATGCGCCTGACCAAATGCATATGGGGCTCCCACGGCGCGTGCATGTACAAACAGGCCTGCTGTACGGCGTGCGCTATGTCAGGACGAGTGAGTGTCAAATACTGCAAGGCACCGGCGTAGCTCCGATATTCCGTGGGATCGGAAAGAAGACCATCCTGAGCCGAAAGTTTGCACTTGGTGTCGATGGGAGTGGCTACAGGATTGCAGTCAACCATACCAGCGCGCTGAAGAAGCTCCAAGGCATACTGTCGCTGAGAGAGAACCATGCCCGAGAGTGTCCGAGTGACGGAGATACCGAGGAACAATGACAAGGCACCAAGGTCGGTCATAGCAAACTCGGCATGCAACCGCTGGATGAGGTCTCGTAGGAGCCTGTCTGTCGATGCAGTGATGACAATGTCGTCCACATATAATAAGAGGTAGGCGAGGTCGGATCCACGCTGGTAGATAAAGAGAGAGACATCCGACTTGGACGCCGGTGTGCAAAGAGCGCAAAGCGCTGGTACCAAGCACGTGGTGCCTGCTTGAGGCCATAGAGCGATTTATGCAGGCGGCACACATAGTGCGGGCAGCGAGCGTCGACGAAGCCAGGTGGTTGTTGACAGTAAACCTCCTCGTCAAGATTGCCATTGACAAAGGCGTTCTTGACATCAAGCTGGTGGATCGGCCATGACCGCGAGACGGCAATGCTGAGGACGATGCGGATGGTGGCAGGCTTAACAACAGGACTGAATGTCTCGTCAAAGTCAATGCCTTGTTGTTGAGAGTAGCCACGTACCACCCATCTTGCCTTGTACCGGGCAAGGCTGCCGTCCGAGTGAAATTTATGCTTGAAAATCCACTTCCCTGAAACAACATGAGCACGAGGAGGACGTGGAACAAGAGACCAAGTCCCGTTAGTGACAAGAGCATCAAATTCCTCGGTCATAGTACGACGCCAGTGGGGGTCATGGAGTGCACCCCGGTATGTTTTAGGGATTGGGGAGGGAGTGGAGTGGGAGGCGGAAAGGTTGAGACGATCGGTGGGTTGAAATAGACCACGTTTAGCCCGGGTGACCATAGTATGGGTGTTGGACGGAGAGGGAGGCCGGTGAATAACTACCGGCGGGGACGCGTCGCTCAAGATAGGGATGGAGTCTGTCGCTGGGTTAGAAGAGGGTATGGGCATCTCGGAAGAGAGGGGCCCGGGAGGAGTACGGGCAGGGGCTGACGTAGGGGATGGGGAAGACGCGCCATGCAAAGCGGGTGACAGAGTTGCATGCATGTCGGGCGCCGGGTGCGGTGCGAACCCTGGCGGGTGACTGGGTAGGGAGCATGCGGGGGATCGGGGCGTGGAGTGGGCCGCTGGCGTGGTGTGGCGAGCAGGCGGGGTGCGAGCTGGCGGGGAGGTGCGAGCGGGCGGAGTCGCATGGGAGGGGGTGCCATGCATAGCGGGTGCTGGATGTGCATGCATAACGGGTAGGGTAGGGTGTTCTGTGGTGGCTAGGTCGAGAAGAAAATCGAGGGCGGCAACAGAATTGGAGGGCCAATCGGGAGAGTTGGAGAAGGGGAAAATAGTCTCGTCAAATATCAGATCACGAGAGATGATGACACGGCGAGTTGATAGATCGAGGCAACGATAGCCTTTGTGATTAGTTGGGTAACCTAAGAAGACACAAGCAACGGATCGTGGGGCGAGCTTGTGTTTGGCGGTAGCGGATTGGTTAGGGTAACATAGACAACCGAAGACACGGAGAGTAGAGTAGTTCGGTGGTGTGTCGTATAGACGTATGTATGGTACCAAAAAACCAATAGACTGGGAGGGGCGTATGTTGACAAGGTATGTTGTCGTGGCAAGAGCTTCAGCCCAATAGGATGGTGGCATGGATGACTGGAAAAGAAGGGTTCGAGTGACATCGTTGATGGTGCGGATTGCTCGTTCGGCCTTGCCGTTTTGAGCGGGCGTATAGGGGCATGAGAGACGGAGATGAATGCCGTGGGTGGAGAAATATGTGGTGAGTTAAGAAATTCTGTCCCGTTGTCGGCTTGCATGGCAACGAGAGAGCGTGAAGTGTACGGATGGAAGCGGTAAAGTTAATAATGGTTTGAGCAGTCTCGAATTTTTGGCGAAGGGGAAAAGTCCACATGAAATGAGAAAAATCATCGACAATAATAAGATAGTATTTGAAACCAAAATTACTCAAAAGTGGTGATGTCTAAAGATCACAATGTATCAACTGAAAGGGTTCGACGCTTATTGAAGTAGACCTAGTGAATGGCAAGCGCACGTGTTTGCCAAGTTGGCAAGCATGACAAACATGCGAGGCTGCTTTATTACAAGAAATAAAAGAGTTCTTATGAAGATGGGACATGGCGTCACGTCCCGGATGTCCTAAGCGACGATGCCAAAGCTAGGTCGAGGTGGTGGCGAGGAGTCCATGAGCATGGTGGTTGATGATTGAGGACGGGAAGACGTAGAGATCTCCGAGGCTATTGCAACCAAGAATCACGGCCTTGGTGCGAAGGTCCTTCACAAAAAAGCCGAACGGGTCAAATTCGATGGAACAAAGATTATCAATAGTAAAACGACGAACAGAAAGTAAGTTCTTGACAATATGAGGTACTAGTAAGACATGTCGAAGAACAAGAGAACGGGCGGAAGCGGGAATATATGCGTGGCCAGTATGAGTGATGGGTAAGGTTGAGCCATTGCCAACAGTGACAAGGGAGGAGGAAGATGAGGGAGATAGGTTGTGAAGCATACCGGGATCGGACGCCATATGTGCGGTGGCATCGGAATCCATGACCCACTCACCAACGGTCGAAGGGGTGGCGGCGTTGTTCAGGACAGTAAGGAGGGCGGAGCAGTCCCACGCCGGCGTGCCGCCATAAGCAGGTGTCGATGGAGGATTGGTGCCGAACGCCTGGCCATGGAGCGGGGCAAGGAAGGTGAAGGCCTGGGCCGGTGGCAACGCTAGAGGCCGCGGGCCAAGCAGACCAGCCTCGGCGTTGGGTTGCATCGCGGGCGGCGCGTGAACCTGCTGGGCGTGCCCGTTGTACGGGTTAAAGCAGACCCAAGGGCCGACGGAGGAGGGCGCCCCGCGCTGGTGTTGGACGTCGCTGAAGTTGGAGCGCCCGCTGCCGTTGTTGCCGCCTCCAGCAGCCTTCTTCTTCCTCCAGTTGTTGTTGTTGCGATTCCCACCAGAAGAGCCACCACCCGTGGTGTTGCCATCGCGAGAGCCGTCACCACGGTCATTACCACGGTGGTGACCAGAAGGAGCAGAGCTGCCGGCGCCATGGGAGGAGGAGCCGCCGTACAGGGCGGTCTGGTTGCCAAGCGCGATGGAGTGTCAGCAGCGACCTCGTCTGGCTGAACGAGGGAAGAGGACTCTGCATAGTCACGATCGTCGTGATGTCGGAGAAGCGCGCGTTGAGCCCACGGAGGCAATTGAGGACAAGGGTCTGGTCAGAGACGGGGGTGCCGACGTCGCTGAGAGCGTCAGAGAGGGCCTTCAGGCGATGACAGTAGGCGGTGATGGAGAGATCGCCTTGGACGAGGCTGCGGAACTCGTCATCTGATTATCCAGAAAGAGATTAGTGATGAGCGTCCAGGCCTCCTGCGCCGTTTGATCCTCCGCCATGATAATGTCCAGAATCTCATCAGAGATGGACCCGTACAGCCAAGAACGCACGACGTAATCCTCGCGCATCCAGTCCGCGGTGCAGTCCTCCTCGGCGGTGGCGGTGTTGACGTGGGAGAGGGCCTTCAGGCGATGACAGTAGGCGGTGATGGAGAGATCGCCTTGGACGAGGCTGCGGAACTCCGCCTCGAGATAGACAGCTCGAGTCATCTGATTATCCAGAAAGAGATTAGTGATGAGCGTCCAGGCCTCCTGCGCCGTTTGATCCTCCGCCATGATAATGTCCAGAATCTCATCAGAGATGGACCCGTACAGCCAAGAACGCACGACGTAATCCTCGCGCATCCAGTCCGCGGTGCAGTCCTCCTCGGCGGTGGCGGTGTTGACGTGGGAGAGAAGGCCGTACTTGCCGAGGAGAACCCTAATGAGCATCCTCCACTTGGTGAAATTGGAAGCCTGAAGGTCCAAGGTAACAGGAACATGTGTGCGGACACTTGCGACGTTGACGGCGGGAGATGCGGTGGCGGGCATGGCAACGGTGGTGAGGGCGCCAGTGGTGGAGATGGTGGTGGCGGGGAGGGATGGGGAGGTGAGGGAGGAGCTGGTGCTTGGGGAGGTGGACATGGCGGCTGGACCTGGGAGGGGAGGCGGGCGGCTTGGAGGAGGGTTGAGGATCGAGCAAGTCTGATACCAAGAAAACGATTATGCTGTGTAACTCACGCACCTTGATGGGCGTCCTTGTATTCACATATAAAGGGGTTACATGCCTTGGTAATCAAGAAAAATCAGAAGAAATCCAGACCGAATCATACAACAAATATTGGGTGGGATTTTGTGTAAGTTTCCTATTACATGTGATATGAACAAAAAGAATACTTTAACATCAACAAAGGAGGACATGATTGTTGCTGCTTCAAGAAACTAGAAGTTCCTCATTACAAGATAATCCATTCACCCGCTTACGCATGCTAACAACACGGGGAAATTATCAAGCATGCTACCAAAAGCCAACAAGCACCGCTAAAAAAGCTACTGAATACCGGCAGAATTGATCACAAGGCTCATGTCACCTCCAACTCCAAGTGGTCTGGTAATCTTTCCTGTTGATGAAAGCGGCATCCTGCCCTTAACCATATTCAATCCTACATCGTCAACGATCGTGCCGCAACTGAATGACTCACCTTTCCTCTATTTCTGCAATTTCCCATTCTGCAAACATAGATTTGTAAGTGTGATTGCAAAAAGGAGATGGCATGATAGCATATAAAACAACCAGTTAGGTAGCCATAAGCATAATTAGGTGCAACATTCTAGTGTTACATAGCACACAAAGTTTGCTCACAGCTGAACAATCAAATATAACTTTCAATCTGATTAGAGATTCAAGTAGTGTTGTGCCCAGATCACAAAACAAAAAAGAGGAAAAGGAAGAACGCAGAGATGTACCCGGCGGATGGTAGAAACTCATGTATGGAATTGAAGTACGGTATTGCCGTCTCTAGCACAACTTCTTTTTGTGTAGTGACTTGAGATTAACCTTGTGGATGCCAAAATCTGTGGACACAAAAATGATATCAGTGCCCTCCACAGATCCAGGCAGTCTGATTCTTTCCTCAGGATCTTGGATGGAACGAAGTTCCTTGAAATCAACGACTCTAAGACAAGAATTTTGGGACGAGGGAGTATTTGGTAAATAATTACCATACACTTGTAGTAATAGGAAAGGGGAAAAAAGAAGGCTGGTAGCTCAGTGACGAAAATCAAGCGAAAGCTGGATTAGATAGCTCTATCTGCATTGGTAATCATCACAGCCGAAAAACTCTCAACTGCCTGCTGGATTTATTTTAGATGTTGGTGTATGTGACCTACACAAAGAATAATGAAAAGCAATAAGCAGGAGGTCCGCAAGGTTGCAATCAACAACGCTAATAGCTAAACCCATGACATATATAGACCGAACTGTCAAAGATTAAATAGAGCAATTCTCAAAAATAGAGCAGTCATCCATAATTCTGTTGTAGCACAAAAAAGCTGAGTATGAATGATCTTTTATTGTAGTGGGCCAAAAAAGAAAATCTAGAATCGATTTAGCCTATGCTACATTATGAGCAGGTTCGTTATCACCTGGGAGGAATGATCCTAGAAAAATCTCAGAGCATATGTGTTACTATAGAGGCTAGTGTTGTCCAACTAGAGATAAGAATGCTCGGCCCATAGAGTCATAAGACACAGAGAAGGATCTATCAATGAGTTAGAACTGTAGTTATCAGAAATGTGTTAATGTGATCTATATATATACTCACAATCATCAGTGCACCGCCAATCACTGTCATAGATGATCTCATCATCATCCAGCATTTCATGTTCAGTGGGAACAAAGTCTTAATTATACCCCAACAACCATCATGGTGTCGCAAAATGAAATTAGTATACAAGTCTGAACCTAGTTTGCTATAAAACTCATTCTTCTATCGACAATGTTCCGATCTTCCAAGTAAAAAAACTCTTGAATCAGGGAATACTAACTGCCAGCCTTTGCTTTACAGTAAAAGAGAAGTCAACACAAGAAAGCTGAAAAAAACTAATAGGCAACTTCACCTGAAAACCACACTTAGTTAACCCACTGTCAAAAGAGTATGTGCCTAACCCATATATCCTGATAGTAATGCTGCAGCATGCAGGTTCATTAGAGCATTGATCATCATTCTTACTCCAGTATTCAACATCGACAATGAATCTGCATCTACACCTTGCCGTACCCGTGCAGGCAATCAAACCTTAGCCCAACGTAACAGAGCCATAGCTCCATGAGCAAATAAAGCACTGAAACTGTAAGACCTTACAAACCAAGTAAGTACAACATTCAAACTTAGGGTCCATCAGCAATTGGAAGATGCCAACTTACAGCTACCATACAAAACTTTGGGAACCTACTTGTCATCATAGGTGGATATGTATCACACAACAATAAAAACAAAAGAACAACGTTAACGTATAGGTAACAAAGGATTCCCCAGCTGGACCGTTTATGAGTACTGATGGCATAAGTAAATTAACTACGAGCATGTCTCTCATTTCAGTGAGTGGCATGGTCAGAGGAACTAAGGAACACCGAAGGATAGAATTCAACAGTAGAGCTTCGCATTATGAACTGGTCACTCTCTGAACCAGGATTAAAATGCAAATCGAAACATGAAAACATTGCACTGCATCACCGGATTATGCCTGCATAGAAGATCAACCAAATCCTAGGCTGAACATAGTAAGATAGTCGCAAATGGGACAACAATGGAAATATGGAACACACCTGGGGCCAAGGCAGCTTAATGAAACATTCATGCTCTCCCATTTAAGCACAATCTTCGGGCATATAACAGAAGCACATGTTTTCCTTTTTCCCCATCAGAAAGTTGACATCATTAATTTCTCACGCTCTGCATAATATTTAAGTTAGTTGGTCGGACCCTTCCCCAGACTGTGCGCAAGCGGGAGCTACATGCACTGGGGCTGCCCTTTTTTTTTATTGAAAGGACAAAGAACACATGTTTTCAGAATATAAACGATGCATGCTAAATATCAGAACCTGGTATGACATAATTTTCATGAACAATGGCAGTGCAGATAACCACCTTTTGTCAACAACCATATAGAACGAATGGGTTGTCAGCAAATTAGCAACCATGGGCGCAGAAGAACTTGATACAACAAACAAGAGATTGGGGGTGCAAACTCTTGTATCTTTTCCCACAAAGGGGCTATGTGATAAAACTCACTCTTACGTAATGGACCAGGAGAAATCTTTTTCCTCTATTTAAAATAACTTAAATGTTCTATTAAATAAACTATGGAAATAACTAGGACGATATGCATGTCCAGCATCTATCAACATTTCATGATTACAAAAATGACCGAGCAAATAGCCACCCAGTAAGAATGGCCATATGAAAACATCACCATCAGTCCTTTAGAACGATTCATGTGTCACTTTGCAATTTAGCATTCAAGTGTAATAACAGGCACAAAAAGGCCACTGTCTGAACCAGGATTAAAATGGAAATAGAAAGATGAAAATAGTTGATATTGAAACATCTTGAATAAGAGAATAATTTGCTAAAGGATGGAAGTGCGGCCTCAAAATGCAGACAATATTGAAACATACCCACACTACCAGGCACAAAAAGGCCACTCTCTGAACCAGGATTAAATGGAAATCAAAAGATGAAAATAGTTGATATTGAAACATCTCAAAAAAGAGAATAATTTTCTAAAGGATGGAAGTGTACCCTCAAAATGCAAAAAAAATTGAAACATACCCACACCATCTGGTACTGTTGCAGTGCTGCTTGCTCCCATCCACCAAAAGACACCTCACCAAGACATTGAAACATATATCTATTTCTCTAGGAAGCAAGGCTGAAGGCTTTAACACGATGCACTACCCATTTTGCTTGTCTACCTCGAGCACAGGGATTCTAAATGGAATTAATTCAACAGGAGAACTACATCTCACGTCATGATATTACACATCAAATTAAGTTCTACTTTATCCATGGCTACAGTCACAAGACAATCAAGTGCTCATAGTAGAAAACAGCCTATGAATCCATAAATTTATAATGTCTTTCACATGGTGTGGACTTTATAGTTATCACCTTATGACACAATGTGACTGTTCTCCGTGTGAGACTATGCTTTAAAGATCATGCAAAATATCTGCTACATTCACTGATATTTCTATACCACATGAAAACTGGCCCATAAACATTATGTTGTTCTTCGACAATGAAAAGAACTTCTTAAGGCAGAAAGGCACACAGTCGCAAGTGAAGCTTCTACCGACCAACCATTGTTTACTCGTCCTGTAAAATGACCATGTCAAAACTCATTTATATGACGCTACAAATAGATAAAAATAACAACATCATTGACGAAAACTCAAAGTTCAATGTATGTGATGGCAATACATGGCATCTGTTCTCGCATTTGAACCATACCACCACATGGATAAAAGAACCTAATCCTGGTGAAAATGAAACATAATTTTAAAATTTTAGTAGTTTGAGATGGCATCGAAGATGAGAGCAGTAGTGAAAACCTCAAACTCCAGCCTAGCATTACAGTGTTAGAAGAAATCTGTAGCCGTTGATCATAGGAATTAAAGCATATTAAGGAAAATAGAAGCTGAACTTTTAATTTCAGTATATATTAGGAAATGATGGAAGCACAACTCTGCAATATATCAAGCTTTATATAAATTATACATTGATAAGTGTGCAGTTCTGCTCCATGCTGAATAATGACTATAACAAAGGGAAATAATGAGGCTTAGACACATCACACATTGACATATTGGGGAAAAACCAGCGGAAATGGGGTATTATAAATCCTTAAAATTGAAACTTGTCACTGTGCTCCTAATGTTCTGAACCAACTATTAATAGACAGGACTGCAAATTTACCTGTGACCACAAGGAACGATGCTTGCTGCAAAGCAGATCCCAAACAAATCTGTGCAAAATCAAACACTAATCAGACTTGGAGATAATGATATATGCAATGACAATACATCAAATCAAGAAAAAATCAGTCTGCAGACACCCTTACAGCACAAGACATCTCCTTCCTCGACCGATCCATACACGGCAGCTCACCTGCTTCCTTGGCTGATCCGGGCTTCTCCTAACCCTCCACCAAAGAAGCCTTTTAATTTTCCTCCTTATCTCCTTGTCATCTTCAAATTAACAGCAGATCAATTGTTTCCAAACAAAAAACTGGAAAACATCCCAAGGTCTGCAACCACATCCTCCTATATTTAGATTAGCCACCTTAAAATAAATTTTATCCAATTTATTACAGCGAGAGAGAGGGAGGGACCATGTCATGCACCATCTCTACATATTAGTTTTCATTATGGGGCAATACACTGTAGAAGGCATTTCTATACTTCTAACCACCATCCAAAAGACTAATCTTGGTGTATAGAACTGGTATCAGCACTTCAGGGAAAATTTTGAAGCACAAATCATAACCAAAATACTAATTTAAAACCACTAATAAACATTACAAAGAGAAACCAACAATACTTTGGCCACTTCAAAACCTTCACCCTGGTAAAGAGCTACCACTTCGTGATTGTAACTCAAATGCAAGCTGATTTACAACAGTGATCCCTCGTGATAAATCATGAAACACAAAGTATTTTCCTCTGCCGAGGTGAAAAGCAAAACAAGCTAAAAAGGTACACCTTCCGTCTCAAAATAAGTGTCACTGATTTAGTACAGCTTTGTACTTTGTACTAAATCAGCGACACTTATTTTGGGACGGAGGGAGTACTACATAAGTAATGAAAATCAACAGAGCAAACTTAATCATAATCAGATGAAACCATAGCAAAATGCACAAAAATGATGAAGCAAAGCAAAAATGATGAAAAATCTGAACATCGATGCTACTGAAGGGTCCCCATCAAGCCAACAGAGACAATCTGGAAGATGGAACTGAAAATAAATATATCCATGCAAATTTTGCCGGTAATCCGTGTAAGGTATGAAAAAAAAAGAACATCATGCCCTCAGATGCCATAGATGTAGCATTCATTGATGGCACAAGATATGATCTCCCTTTTGTCCATAAGGCATGTGAAGATTGATCTGGTGTGAACTGCTGCTGCTGCTGCTGCATGTGCCAGTGCCATTACGCATCCATGCAGAGAGAGGGAGAGGGAGAGAGGGGGAGGAGGACAGGACCATGTCCAAGTGCCATCTCTACATTCATTTTTCATCATTGGGCGATGCATTATAGAAGCCAACACTTACATGATTCTATCCACCATCAAGAACAAAATGAAACATCACAATTCTGTCACAATAGAAATTAAGTGCAAGCCACATGCCCACAATTGGGATATTAGTTGGGTCAAGGTGTAATATGAGGTTTCGCAAAGAGACATAGGAAAGAGAACACAAACTGGTAACAAAGCAGAAAGAAATCAACAAACATAGACAAGACATTTGATGACTAAATACGGATGTTGCGTTTACTATAGAAGAACCAACCTGCATCTGAGAATGGCAAATGGAATGTTTATGATACATATGACACGTGACACAACAATAATGATAGCACAAAGAAATAAATATATGAATGTATGAATTATCCTCAGATGAAATTGTATCATCTGTCAGAGTGTGATCCTGTGCCATCATATCTGACGACATGGCAGGGGGATGTGAGCGATTTTGTGCCATTGATTGTGGAACAATGATCCAGCACTAGCCAACGCAACCAAAAGTCCAAACTGATGGAAAGAGCTAGCAATCCACATATACACTTCAGCACCATGAAGCACATACCTTTATTCAAAACACTAGCCTAAACCTTACCTAATATACCAAGATAATGAAATAAGAGAAGCAAAGCATGCCTGCCCAATTACACCATCGGGCATCTAAAGACAGTGTCAAACCATGACAGCACAATGTGCACACTGGCTGACAGAAGAAGAAATCTAAAAAAGGGTACAGATATACATAACCGGAAACTGCATTTGGTGACCGAGCTCACTGGAGGCCTCCAGATTCAAAATTCAAATTTCATTGAAATTCATATTTTTACATTTCAAAAAAATCTAAAAAAGGGTACAGATATACATGAAGGCATAACACACATGTGCGTAAATTTTCAGGGAAAGATACGTTGAAATGAGGGCTGTGTAAAAAAGACAAATCTGGGGCTATTTAACACATGATACTATTCATCCTCCCAGGCCATGAATTTGTCTTTTTTGCACAGGTTGCATTTCAATGTATTTCATCATGAAATTTTACACATGTGGGTTACATCCTTACATACACGCATATTTTTTTCAGATTTTTTTGAAACATAAAAGTTTGAATTTGAATTTTTCAAAAATAAAGGCCTCCATGGAGCTCGGTCTCCAAAACGCCATTCTCAAACATAACAAACAAATTAACAGAACAAGCCTGACCATGGCCAGATGAAACAAGCAAATTCACGAAACTGAAGAAGCCAAATGGCAATAATGCAAAATCTTTTAAACATAAGAGAAAGGATGCAAATTAAGGATTTTTATCAAGCCAATATATACGGATCTGGAAGATGAAAAAAATAAATATATCTACCGGTAATTTGTGTAAGATGGCAAAAATGAAGCCTGTGCCATAAGTTGTTCAAGTTATATCTGCTGTGAGCACACACACATGCACGCGCATGCTCGGAGACGCGGGGGGGGGGGGGGGGGGGGGGGGGGGGGATCTAGGGACGGAGGGACCATGTAATGTGCCATCTCTACATATTACTCCCTCCGTCCCATAATGTAAGACGTTTTTCAAAAAAACTGTCTTACATTATGGGACGGAGGGAGTAGTTTTCATCATTGGACAATACATTGTAGAAGGCATTACTAATTGGTGTATAGAACCAGTATCAGGACTTCATGGACAATTTTGAAGCACAAATCATAACCAAAATACTAACTTAAAACCACTAATGAACATTACAGACAGAAACCAACAATGCTTTGGCCATTTCAAAACCTTCACCCTGGTAAAGGGCTACCACTTCAAGATCGGAACTCAAATGCAAGCTGATTTACAACAGTGATCAGTCATGATAAATCATGAAACACCAAAGATTTTCCTCCGCTGAGGTGAAAAGCAAAACAACAAGCTAAGAAGGTACTACAAAAGTAATGAAGAAATCAACAGAGCAAACATAATCGTAATCAGATGGAACCACAACAAATGCACAAAAATGATGAAGCAAAGCGACATGATGCAAAATCTGAACCTCAGCAATGCTATTGAAGGAATATGAAACTGAAAATAAATATATCCATGCAAATTTTGCCGGTTCTTAGTGTAAGGTAAAGAAACATAATGCCCTCAGGTGCCATAGGATGTAGCATTCACTGATGGCACACGAAATGATCTCCCTTTTGTCCATAAGGCATGTGAAAGATTGATCTGGTGTGAACTGCTGCTGCTGCTGTTGCATGTGCCATTATGAGAGAGAGAGAGAGAGAGAGAGAGAGAGGAGGACAGGGAGGAGAGGATCATGTCCAAGTGCCATCTCTACATTTTCAATTTTCATCATTGGGCGATGTATAGAAGAGAACACTTATATGATTCTATCCACCATCAAGAACAAAATGGAAAATCACGATTCTGTCACAATAGAAATTAAGTGCAAATGAAGGGTTCAGATAGCAAAACAAAGCAACAAACAAAAAGATACAAGAAACATAATAAACAAATTAACAGAACAAACCTGTCCATGATCTGAATCAAATTCAAAAGGTTGAAGAATCCAAATGGCAATAATACAAAATCTAAGTATAAGAGATAGCAGTGCAAATGGAGGGTTCACATCAAGCAAATATATACAGATCTGGAAGATGAAACCAAATAAATATATCAAACAAAACTTCGCCAATAATTTATGATACGAAAATAAAGTCTGTGCCTTCACATGTTCAAATATGTAGCATTCATTGATGGCACAAGAGATGATCTTCAATTCACCCGTAAGGGCATGAAGAAAGGTAGATGTCAATGTACGTGCGCGCGCCCACACACAAACATGAGAGGGGGGGGGGGGGGGAGCGATCATGTCATGTGCCATCTCTTGACATTAGTTTTCATCATTAGGCAATACATGCGTCTAACCACCATTCCCAAAAAATACCATCATGATATAGTCAAAAACTCAACAGAAATTTTGGTGCAAAGCCAAAAGTTCACAGTTAGGATCTTATTAAATGGAAGATGTAATATGAGGTTAAACTGGTAAGAAAGGTAACCGAAAGAAAAACAGAAAAGAAATCAGAAGTATTTAATCACTATTCTGTAGCAAAAGCATGTCATATTTCCTACAAAGGAGCCAACCTGCATTCAAGAATAGCAAATGAACAGTTATTGACGTTAACTTGAATTCTCTTTTTTTTTATTGCAGTACTGAACTACTCTTAAATCGGTACTATCTCCCCCCCCCCCCCCCCTGACACAGAACAAGGTAAAAGAAACAAAAACAAGAATATAGATGTACAAAAAATGAACCTCAGATGGACTGTTAACTTCTGTCAGTGTGATCCTACGCCATCATATCTAACACACGAAGGATGGGTGTGGCTGATTCAGGGCGACCAGTTAATTATCTTACCAAAACACTAGCCTGGATCTCGGCAAAGACAGGCAGGCACACATGCATGGCCCAAAGCACTGCTTTACACATTGTGAGTTCCCGTTCCACCATTGGCTACTACACAATAGTATAACACCATGTGGTCCACACAAAACAGTTTGATTCAAATGAAAATCCCGAGAATTCGTATTACAACATGGCCCTAAGATTTCAGGTTCATCAAAAGCCAATGCAGCGGGCTTCAAAGCAGGCACTGTGACGTGTCTGGGTGGACCAATAGAGAAGAGCAGGCGATGGGATGGTGGTGGTGGTGATGACAACGACGACGACGGCGGCGGCAGCCACAGCTGTCACCACGGTGACACATGAGCTGGTAGGAAGAGAAGGAAGAAGGGAACCAGCCCATCAGTCAGTGGCAGAGCTTGAGCAAAAGCAACGGCTAACCCAAGCACACATGCCTCAGAGCCTAGAACAGAGAAGGCCGGCGCTGTATTAGCCATTTCAGGGGCTTCAACCTTGCGAATGCAACGGCTGATCCCATTTCAAGCTCAAACCTGAGCGAATCAATCGATTTATCTATCCATCCCCACATGGGCCTTTCACCCCTAATCATCATCAGGCCTAGAGGAAGGAAAATCCATGCAACAAGGGAAAACATAGCATACACTACAAATGCCCAAAACGAACCACCAAAGTAAATCTAAGCCGAGATCGATCACAACAAAGCATCAAACCACCAGAAAGCCGAATGAAACAAAGAGGAAAATAGCCAAAGGAGATCAGCACGGGTGATTCAGTGCAATTGATCAATTATCCTACCAAATCACTAGCCTAGGAGTGCTCCACACATTGTAAGATGGCATTCCATTCCACCATTGCATTGCATACCACACTACAATATAACACAATGTGCAGAAGCTGTCTGTTTTACAGTGTGTGTGATCATGCAAAAGAGTTCGATTCAGACGCAAAGACCGAGAATTCTGCATCACAACATGGCCCTCAGATTTCAGTTCCATTGCAGGCTAATGTGGCGGGCTCCAAAGCTGGCGCTGGGGCATGTCTGGGTGCACTGAAAGAAGCGGCGAGGCGAGGCAAGGCCATGGCAAAAGTGCGGCGGCGACGACGAGGAGAAGGACGGAGAGGCAGACCTCAACAAGGGCCGGCCCTAGGTCAGTGGCAGAGCAACAGCTGACCCAGACACAGGCCTCAGCACCCAGAACAGAGAAGCCAGCGCCGCATTAGCCATTTCAGGGGGCTTCATTCAACCTTGCAACGCAACGGCTGATCGCTTTTCAAGCTCAGATCTGAGCTGATCTATCTATCTATCCATCCATCCACATTCCCGCATTGGGGGGTTTCAGCCTAATCATCATCGGGCCAATCCAAGGGAAAATCCATGCAGCATGCGGAAAATATAGTACTACTAGTAGACTACAAATCACCAAACAGACTACGACCAAAGTACATCTATATCGAGATCGACCAGAACAAAGCATCAAACCACCAGAGAGCCGAAGGAATCGAAGGGGGAAATAGACGTAGGAGACGGGGCAATTTTGAAGCACAAATCATAACCAAAATACTAACTTAAAACCACTAATAAACATTACAGACAGAAACCAACAAATGATTTGGCCATTTCAAAACCTTCACCCTGGTAAAGGGCTACCACTTCGAGATCGGAACTCAAATGCAAGCTGATTTACAACAGTGATCAATCATGATAAATCATGAAACACCAAAGATTTTCCTCCACTGAGGTGAAAAGCAAAACAACAAGCTAAGAAGGTACTACAAAAGTAATGAAGAAATCACAGAACAAACTTAATCATAATCAGATGGAACCACAATGCACAAAAATGATGAAGCAAAGCGAAAATGATGCAAAATCTGAACATAAGAGACAGCAATGCTATTGAAGGAAGATGAAATTGAAAAGAAATATATCCATGCAAATTTTGCCGGTTATTAGTGTAAGGTAAAGAAATGTCATGCCCTCAGGTGCCATAGATGTACCATTCATTGATTGCAAATGATCTCCCTTTTGTCCATGTGAAAGATTGATCTGGTGTGAACTGCTGCTGCTGCTGCATGTGCCATTATGAGAGAGAGAGAGAGAGAGAGAGAGAGAGAGAGAGAGAGGAGGATGAGGACGAGGAGGACAGGGAGGATAGAATCATGTCCAAGTGCCATCTCTAAATTTTCAATTTTCATCATCGGGCGATGTATAGAAGAGAACACTTATATGATTCTATCCACCATCAAGAACAAAATAAAACATCACATTCTGTCACAATAGAAATTAACATAATCTAAGCATAAGAAATAGCAGTGCAAATGAAGGGTTCGCATCAAACAAATATATACAGATCTGGAAGATGAAACCAAATAAATATGTCAAACAAAACTACGCCAATTATTTGTGGTATGAAAATGAAGCCCGTGCCTTCACATGTTCAAATATGTAGCATTCATTGATGGCACAAGAGATGATCTTCAATTCACCCGTAAGGGCATGAAGAAAGGTAGATCCGCTGCCAATGTTTGTCTGTGTGTGTGCGCACACACACATGAGAGAGTGAGAGAGAGGGGGGAGGGATCATGGCATGTGCCTTGACATTAGTTTTCATCATTAGGCAATACATGCTTCTAACCACCATCCCAGAAAAATGCCATCATGATATAGTCAAAAACTCAAAACAGAAAATTTGGTGCAAAGCCAAAAGTTCACAGTTGGTATCTTATTAAATGGAAGATGTAATATGAGGTTAAACTGGTAAGAAAAGTAACTAAAAGAAAAACAGAAAACAAATCAAAAGTGTTTTAATCACTATTTCTCTAGCAAAAGCATGCCATATTTCCTACAAAACAGCCAACCTGCATTCAAGAATGGCAAATGAACAGTTCTTGTAATGACAGGTGACACAGAATAAGGTAAAAGAAATGAAAACAAGAATATAGATGTGTAAAAAACGAACCTCAGATGGACTGGTAACATCTGTCAGCGTGATCCTACGCCATCATATCTAGCACACGAGGGATGGGTGTGGCTGATTCAGTGCGACCAGTTAATTATCTTACCAAAACACTAGCCTAGATCTCGGCAAAGACAGGCAGGTGCACTTGCATGGCCCAAAGCACTGCTTTACACATTGTGAGTTCGCGCTCCACCATTGCCCACTACACAACAGTCTAACACCATGTGCAAGCTGGCTGTTTTACAGTGAGTCCACACAAAACAGTTCGATTTGAATGAAAATCCCGGGAATTCGTATTACAACATGGCCCTCAGATTTCAGGTTCATCAAAGGCTAATGCAGCGGGCTTCAAAGCTGGCACTGTGACGTGTCTGGGTGGACCATAGAGAAGACCAGGCAATGGTGGTGAAGACAAGGACGACGACGGCAGCGACAGCTGTGTCACCATGGTGACACGTGAGCTGGTAGGAAGAGAAGGAAGAAGGGAATCAGCCCATCAGTCAGTGGCGGAGCTTGAGCAAAAGCCCAAGCACATGCCTCAGCGCCTAGAACAGAGAAGGCCGGCGCTGTATTAGCCATTTCAGGGGCATCAACCTTGCGAATGCAACGGCCGATCCCATTTCAAGCTCAAACCTGAGCCGATCAATCGATCTATCTATCCATCCCCACATGGGCCTTTCACCCTAATCATCATCAGGCCAAGAGAAAGGAAAATCCATGCAACAAGCGAAAACATAGTATATACACTACAAATGCACAAACAAACCATGAAAGTAAATTTAAGCCGAGATCGATTAGAACAAAGCAACAAACCACCAGAAAGCCTAAGGAAACAAAGAGGAAAATAGCCAATAGGAGATTAGCTCGGGTGATTCAGTGCAATCGATTAATTATCCTACCAAATCACTAGCCTAGGAGTGCTCCACACATTGTAAGATGCCATTCCATTCCACCATTGCATACTACACTATAGAATATAACACAATGTGCAGAAGCTGTCTGTTTTACAGTGTGACCGTGCAGAAGAGTTCGATTCAGACGAAAATACCGGGAATTCTGTATCACAACATGGCCCTCAGATTTCAGTTTCATCGTAGGCTAATGCGGCAGGCTCCGAAACTGGCACTGGGGCGTGTCTAGGTGAACCGAAACAAGAAGCGAGGCGAGGCCATGGCAAAAGTGTGACGGCGACGAGGAGGAGGAGGAGAAGGACGGAGAGGTAGACCTCAAAAAGGGCCGGCCCTAGGTCAGTGGCAGAGCTTCAGCGGAAGCAACGGCTGACCCAGACACAGGCCTCAGCGCCCATAACAGAGAAGCCAGCACCGCATTAGCCATTTCAGGGGCTTCAACCTTGCAACACAACGGCTGATCGCTTTTCGAGCTCAGATCTGAGCCGATCTATCTGTTTACCCATCCATCCACATCCCTGCATTGGGGGTTTCAGCCTAATCATCATCGGACCAATCCAAGAGAAAATCCATGCAGCATGCGAAAATATACTACAAATCACCAAACAGACTACCAAAGTACATCTACGCCGAGATCGACCGGAACAAAGCATCAAACCACCGGAAAGCCAGAGAAATCGAAGGGGTAAATAGACGTAGGAGACAGGGCAATGCAGCGGAGAACAAATCAAAAGTGTTTAATCACTATTTCTTTAGCAAAAGCATGTCATATTCCCTACAAAAGAGCCAACCTGCATTCACGAATGGCAAATGAACAGTTATTGAAATGACACATGACACAGAATAAGGCAAAAGAAACGAAAACAAGAATATAGATGTACAAAAAATGAACCTCAGATGAACTGGTAAGATCTGTCAGTGTGATCCTACGCCATCATATCTAACACACGACGGATGGGTGTGACTAATTCAGTGCAACCAGTTAATTATCTTACCAAAACACTAACCTAGATCTCGGCAAAGACATGCAGGCGCACATGCATGGCCCAAAGCACTGCTTTAGACATTGTGAGTTGGCGTTCCAGCATTGCCCACTACACAACAGTATAACATCATGTGCAAGCTGGCTGTTTTACAGTGAGTCCACACAAAACAGTTCGATTCAAATAAAAATCCTGAGAATTCGTATTACAACATAGCCCTCAGATTTCAGGTTCATCAAAGGCTAATGCAGCAGGCTTCAAAGCTGGCACTGTGACGTGTCTGGGTGGACCGATAGAGAAGACCAGGCAATGGTGGTGGTGACAACGACGAGACGGCAGCGACAGCTGTGTCACCATGGTGACACATGAGCTGGTAGAAAGAGAAGGAAGAAGGGAACCATCCCATCAGCCAGTGGTGGAGCTTGAGCAAAAGCAATGGCTAACCCAAGCACACATGCCTCAGCGCCTAGAACAGAGAAGGCCAGCGCTGTATTAGCCATTTCAGGGGCTTTAACCTTCCAAATGCAACAGTTGATCCCATTTCAAGCTCAAACCTGAGCCGATTAATCGATCTATCTATCCATCCCCACATGGGCCTTTTCACCCTAATCATCATCAGGCCAAGAGAGAGGAAAATCCAGGCAACAAGCGAAAACATATCATACACTGCAAATGCGCAAAACAAACCACCAAAGTAAATTTAAGCCGAGATCGATCAGAACAAAGCATCAAACCACCAGAAAGCCGAAGGAAACAAAGAGAAAAATACCCATAGGAGATTAGCGCAGGTGATTCAGTGTAATCGATTAATTATCTTACCAATAAGATGGCATTCCATTCCACCATTGCATACTACACTACAGTATAAAACAATGTACAGAATCTGTCTTTTTACAGTGCGACCGTGCAGAAGAGTTCGATTCAGACGAAAATACCAGGAACTCTGTTCACAACATGGCCCTCAGATTTCGGTTTCATCGTAGGCTAATGCGGCGGGCTCCAAAGCCGGCACTGGGACGCGTCTGGGTGAACCGAAAGAAGAGGCGAGGCGAGGCCATGGCAAAAGTGCGCCGGCGACGAGGAGGAGAAGGACGGAGAGGCAGACCTCAACAAGGGCCGGCCCTAGGTCAGTGGCAGAGCTTCAGCGGAAGCAACGGCTGACCCAGACACAGGCCTCAGCGCCTAGAACTGAGAAGCCAGCGCCGCATTTAGCCATTTCAGGGGCTTCATTCAACCTTGCAACTTAACGACTGATCCCTTTTCGAGCTCAGATCTGAGCCGATCTATCTATCTATCCATCCATCCACATCCCCGCATTGGGGGTTTCAGCCTAATCATCATCGGGCCAATCCGAGGGAAAATCCATGCAGCATGCGGAAAATATAGTACTACTAGTAGACTACAAAGCACCAAACAGACTACGACCAAAGTACATCTACACCGAGATCGACCGGAACAAAGCATCAAACCACCGGAGAGCCAAAGGAATCGAAGGGGGAAATAGACGTAGGAGATGGGCAATTTTGAAGCACAAATCATAACCAGAATACTAACTTAAAACCACTAATAAACATTACAGACAGAAACCAACAATACTTTGGCCATTTCAAAACCTTCACCCTGGTAAAGGGCTACACTTCGAGATCGAAACTCAAATGCAAGCTGATTTACAACAGTGATCAGTCGTGATAAATCATGAAACACCAAAGGTTTTCCCCCACTGAGGTGAAACGCAAAACAACAAGCTAAGAAGGTACTACAAAAGTAATGAAGAAATCATAGAGCAAACTTAATTATAATCAGATGGAACCACAACAAATGCACAAAAATGATGAAGCAAAAGGAAAAGCGAAAATAATGCAAAATCTGAACGTAAGAGACAGCAATGCTATTGAAGGAAGATGAAATTGAAAATAATATCCATGCAAATTTTGTCGGTTATTAATGTAAGGTAAAGAAACGTCGTGCCCTCAGGTGCCATAGATGTAGCATTCATTGATGGCACAAGAAATGATCTCCCTTTTGTCCATAAGGCAAGTGAAAGATTGATCTGGTGTGAACTGCTGCTGCTGCTGCATGTGCCATTACGCATCACGCATCACGCAGAGAGAGAGAGAGAGAGAGAGAGAGAGAGAGAGAGAGAGGAGGAGGAGGAGGAGGAGGAGAACAGGGAGGAGAGGACCATGTCCAAGTGCCATCTCTACATTTTCAATTTTCATCATCGGGCGATGTATAGAAGAGAACACTTAACATAATCTAAGCATAAGAAATAATAGTGCAAATGAAGGGTTTGCATCAACCAAATATATACAGATCTGGAAGATCAAACCAAATAAATATGTCAAACATAACTTCACCAATAATTTGTGATATGAAAATGAAGCCTGTGCCTTCACATGTTCAAATATGTAGCATCCATTGATGGCACAAGAGATGATCTTCAATTCACCCGTAAGGGCATGAAGAAAGGTAGATCCTCTGCCAATGTATGCGCGCGCGCACACACACACATGAGAGAGAGAGAGAGAGAGAAGGGGGGGGGGGGATCATGTCATGTGCCATCTCTTGACATTAGTTTTCATCATTAGGCAATACATGCTTCTAACCACCATCCCGAAAAAATACCATCATGATATAGTCAAAAACTCAAAACAGAAATTTTGGTGCAAAGCCAAAATTTCACAGTTGGGATCTTATTAAATGGAAGATGTAATATGAGATTAAACTGCTAAGAAAAGTAACTGAAAGAAAAACAGAAAAGAAATCAAAAGTATTTTAATCACTATTTCTTTAGCAAAAGCATGTCATATTTTCTACAAAAGAGCCAATTGCATTCACGAATGGCAAATGAACAGTTCTTGAAATGACACATGACATAGATAGAATAAGGTAAAAGAAATAAAAACAAGAATATAGATGTACAAAAAATGAACCTCAGATGGACTGGTAAGATCTGTCAGTGTGATTCTACGCCATCATATCTAACACACGAGGGATGGGTGTGGCTCATTCAGTGTGACCAGTATCTTACCAAAACACTAGCCTAGATCTCGGCAAAGACAGACAGGCGCATATGCATGGCCCAAAGCACTGCTTCACACATTGTGAGTTCGCGTTACACCATTGCACACTACACAACAGTATAACACCATGTGCAAGCTGGCTGTTTTACAGTGAGTCCACACAAAAGAGTTCGATTCAAATGAAAATCCCGAGAATTCGTATTACAACATGGCCCTCAGATTTCAGGTTCATCATAGGCTAATGCAGCAGGCTTCAAAGCTGGCACAGTGACGAGTCTGGGTGGACCAATAGAGAAGACGAGGCGGTGGTGGTGATTGTGATGACAACGACGATGACGGCGGCGACAGCTGTGTCACCACGGTGACACATGAGCTGATAGGAAGAGAAGGAAGAAGGGAAACATCCCAACAGTCAGTGGCGGAGCTTGAGCAAAAGCAACGGCTAACCCAAGCACCCATGCCTCAGCGCCTAGAACAGAGAAGGCCGGCACTGTATTAGCCATTTCAGGGTCTTCAACCTTGCGAATGCAACGGCTGATCCCATTTCAAGCTCAAACCTGAGCCGATCAATCGATCTATCTATCCATCCCCATATGGACCTTTCGCCCTAATCATCATCAGGCCAGGAGAAAGGAAAATCCATGCAACAAGCGAAACATAGTATACACTACAAATGCACAAAACAAACCACCAAAGTAAATCTAAGCCGAGATCAATCAGAACAAAGCATCAAACCACCAGAAAGCCGAAGGAAACAAGGAGGAAAATAGCAATAGGAGATTAGCACGGGTGATTCAGTGCAATCGATTAATTATCCTACCAAATCACTAGCCAAGGAGTGCTCCACACATTGTAAGATGGCATTCCATTCCACCATTGCATTGCATACCACACTACAATATAACACGATGTGCAGAAGCCGTCTGTTTTACAGTGTGACCATGCAAAAGAGTTTGATTCAGACGAAAATACCGAGAATTCTGCATCACAACATGGCCCTCAGATTTCAGTTTCATCATAGGCTAATGCGGCGGGCTCCAAAGCCGGCACTGGGCCGTGTCTGGGTGAACCGAAAGAAGCAGCGAGGCGAGGCGAGGCCATTGCAAAAGTGCGGCGGCGAGGGCGAGGAGGAGGAGAAGGACGGAGAGGCAGACCTCAGCAAGCGCCGGCCCTAGGCAGTGGCAGAGCTTCAGCGGAAGCAGCGGCTGACCCAGACACGGGCCTCAGCGCCCAGAACAGAGTAGCCAGCGCCGCATTAGCCATTTCTGATCCCTTTTCGAGCTCAGATCTGAGCCGATCTGTCCATCCACATCCCCACATTGGGGGTTTCAGCGAATCATCATCGGGCCAATTCCAAGGGAAAATCCATGCAGCATGCGAAAATTATACTGCTAGTAGTGGACTACAAATCGCCAAACAGACTACCAAAGTACGTACATCTACGCCGAGATCGAGCGGAACAAAGCATCAAACCACCGGAAAGCCGGGGGAAACAGGCGTGGGAGACGGGGCAATGCGGCGGAGAACTTCCCACCGAAGCGAAGGGTCCGATGCCGGCGGCGGCGGCCCAGCAGATCCGGAGCCCTACCGGCCTCCCGAGGCGGGCGGAGGGCGCGAGGGATGATGGGGTTTCTCCACCCAGGCCACCGACACCCTCGCCGCTCCGGTCTCCACCCCACCCGTGCTCGGACTCCCCTCTGTCAGACTGTCACTCCCTGCTTTTTTATTTTTTTTGAGACAATCTCACGAAGCTTTTATTTAAGTCGCCACAATATTTACAGGGACGAAAGATAGATTGTTACCCAACCACACACGACGGCCTACCCCAAGTGAGAGAGCATGCTTCGCTAGATTGTAAGCCTCGGCATTCGAGCTCTAAACTCATGGCTACAAAAGATAGGAAATAAAAAACTTTGATCGATCTACAATCTCTCTAATGATAGCACCGTATGACGCTGCACTCCCTTGCCTCATGTCGTCAACAACTACCTTGCAGTCTGAGGCTACTGAAATTCTGCGCTCGTAAAGATCGTCCGCCAAGGCTGGTGATTCCCGTATTGCCAACGTCTCCAGCGTCGCAGGGTCATCCAAGCCGTGGAAAGTGATTGTGGACGCTCCCAAGAAGATCCCCTGCCTGTCCCGACAAACTGCAGCAACCGCACCCACCGGCCTGGTCCTCATAAGCGCAGCATCCACATTGATCTTGCAATTCCCTTCTTGTGGCGGTATCCACCTTGCCGGGCTAGGTTGAACCACCCTGGGCTGACCCTACGGTTTCGCCACAACCTGAAGGTCACTGATGAAGGCAGCGATGAAACCATTCGTTGCATATGGCGTTTGATGTATCCCCTCATGGATCAATTTCCTCCTGGAACTCCAGATTGCCCATAATGTGACCCCGAGTCTGATGAAGTCTGCATGCGATAATGTGTTGTTCAAAGTAAACAGCTATGTTTTGGCGCAGGCATTATCACATGTGCTCATTTGCTTGACCAGGTGTTCCGGTGCCAAGGACCAGACACTTCTCGACAACGCACACTCAAGCAAGGCGTGCCTCCAGGAATCTGCCGCCCCACACAGCTGGCATGCTGGCGAAGTTGCCATATGGTGGTGGTGGAGGATATCATATGTGGGAATAGACTCTCTCGCCAAACGCCACAGGAACACACGGATCTTGTTCGATACTTCTGTCTTCCAGAGAGACGACCAGCTGCTGCCTTCATCGTTGCCAGAAGTGCCCTCGGCGCCATACAACCAATTCTCACGGTTGAGCTTAGTGTTTTGTATCATGCGGTATGCTGACCTGACAGTAAAATTACCTCTCTTTTCTCTGCTCCAAGCCCAGAAATCTTCCACTCTCCTTGTGCACAAGGGTATCCTCAATATTGCCTCAGCATCTATAGGGATGAATATGGACCGAACTACCTCTTTCCAAGTGGATGACGTCGCATCTATAAGTTCATGAACTCTGATGGGCGGGTTGGGAACTAAGGAAGTGATTGGCCGTGGGACCTCTTGCCTCGGGATCCAGTTGTGTTCCCATATAAGCGTGTGCTCTCCTGTCCCAATTCTTCTAATGACACCTTGCTTCATTATATCCCTTCCGTCCAGTATGGCCCGCCAGATTTGTGAGGGGTGCGATCCCAGTTCGGCCTCCAATAGGCCTGTCTCAGGGAAGTATGCGGCCTTGAGGATTAAAGAGCTTAGGGTATTTGGATTGTCTAGCAATCTTCATGCTTGCCTGGCTAGTAACGCAAGGTTAAATATCTCAAGGTCGCGGAAGCCCAAACCTCCCATATTTTTTGGCCTCGCCATGATCTCCCACGATACCCATGACGGTTTCCGTTTACCTTGCTTGCTGCCCCACCAGAACTGCCTTATGATGGATGTAACACTGTCACATAAACCTCTCGGTAACCTGAAGCACGCCATAGAGTAAACTGGGATAGCCTGAGCAACAGATTTGATTAGAACCTCCTTTCCTGTTGAGGATAGTAGCTTCTCCATCCAACCCTTGGCCTTCTCCCACACTCGGTCTCGCAGGTACTTGAATGTGCCGTTTTTTGAGTGGCCCACATCTGTTGGCATACCCAAGTATTTACTCCCTCTGTAAACTAATATAAGAGCGTTTAGAATACTAAAGTAGTGATCTAAACGCTCTTATATTAGTTTACGGAGGGAGTATCACTTAATGATTCTCTATGGACTTGAACGACATTTTTCACACTGTCTCGGGTGGTCTGAGGGCACCCCTTACTGAAGAAATTAGTCGACTTATCATTATTTACTCTTTGGCCAGATGCCCCACAATAAGCATCCAATAGGTTTGACACCGCATTTGCCCCCTCAACACTCGCTTTGAAAAACAGCAGGCTGTCATCTGCAAACAAGAGGTGGTTCACAGCCGGGGCTGATGGTGCCGCCTTGATTCCTTCTAGTACCGATGATTGAGAACTGGATTTTAAAAGGCATGAAAGGCCCTCCGCTGCAATCAAAAACAAGTAAGGGGAAATCGGATCTCCCTGTCGAATGCCTCTCGATGGCTTGAACTGCTCTAGTTTTTCTCCGTTGAAAAGAACTGAAAATGACACTAAAGATACCATGTTCATCACTATGTCAACCCAAGGTTGTGCAAACCCCGGCTTGGACATTATAGCCCTCAGATATGGCCACTCCAGGCGATCATATGCTTTCATCATGTCAAGCTTTAGGGCGCATGTGTTGTTGGCTTTAGACCTGGACCTCTTCATAAAATGCAAGCACTCATAGGCACAAATGATGTTGTCTGTTATTAGCCTGCCTGGGACAAAGGCTGACTGTTCCTCAGAGATGATGTCAAGAAGTATTTGTTTTAATCTGTTCGCCACAACCTTTGAAGCAATCTTGTATAGGACGTTGCACAAACTTATTGGGCGGAATTGAGAGAGAAGGGTTGCATTCATTACCTTTGGTATTAACACCAAGACAGTATCATTGATGCTCTCCGCGCTCTCTTCCCCCCTCACAATCCTGAGGACGGCTCGTGTGATCTCCTCCCCGCATAAAGACTAGTGTCTTTTGGTAAAAGTGAGCCGGGAAGCCGTCTGGTCCTGGCGCCTTTGTGGGAAACATTTGGAAGAGGGCCACCTTCACCTCTTCATTCGTGTAGGGAGCACATAAAATGTCGTTCATGCTTGCTGTCACCTTAACTGGAACATGCGCCATCACGTCGTCTAGCCCAGACACTCCTTCCGACGTGTATAGTGTTTGATAGAAATCATTGACCATCTCCCTTAGCTCCTCTGGGTTCTCGATGAGCACTCCCAAAGAGTTTGCTAGCGCTTTCACCATGTTTTTCTTTCGCCTTATGCTCGCCCTAAGATGAAAAAACCGAGTATTCTTATCGCCTGCAGCAAGCCACTCAATCCGAGATCTCTGTCGCCACATCAGTTCCTCTCGATGATACAATTCCACGAGTTTATGATTGATCTTTGTCTCCACATGTGAAGGCCCCGTCCTCCCAGCGTCACCCCGTAGGCGATCCAACTCTGTTTTTAGGGCACGAATCTCTTTGCGTACACTGCCGAAAGTGTCCCTATTCCACCTCGACAGATCAGTTGCTAGCTCTGTTAGCTTCCGCCGGATTTCCTCAACTGTATGACCTGGATGTTTAGAGCTCCACTTTTCCAGGATTGTATCTTTCCAATGCTCATGCGTTTCCCACATAGTTTTGTACTTGAAGCCTTTCCGTCCCAACGATGCATTGGGTTCATTTATTTCCAACAAAATTGGACAATGATCCGACGTAGCAGCTGTTAGGTGAGACAAGCTCGCTAGAGGATATTGAGCACTCCACTCGGTCGATCCTAGGGCTCTGTCTAGTCTAACTTGGGTGAAAGTGCCACCCGCTACCTTTTTCTCAAAGGTCCAAAAGCGGCCTGTATATGGGCATCAACATGCACACGTCGATAGTATCTCGAAAACCCTGCATATGGGCATTGCTGCGCTGCCCAACTCCTTCATGCTCATCTGGACGCAGAACTTCATTGAAATCGCCGATACACAACCATGGCAACGTGCTCATGCTGCTTATGTTCTTGAGTACGGTCCATGTTTGGTGTCTCAAATGTGTTTGGGCTTCCCCGTACACACATGTCAATCTCCAAGGGTCTTTGCCTGGGTCCAGAATCGAACAGTCAATGTGGTAAACAGAATAACCCAAAATCTCAACTTTTATTGGATTGTTCCAAAAAATTCCAATGCCACCACTCCTTCCTTGGCTATCTATAGCAAAACTATTATCATAACCCAACGTACCAGCAAGTGATTCTACCCTACCTCTCTCGATTTGAGTTTCTACAATACAGAGAATAGGAGGGGCAAACTTCTTCGCTAGCTCGCGAAGCTCGTTAACTGTCGCGGCATTGCCCACGCCACGACAGTTCCAACATAGGGTATTCATTGCTCCTGGCGACCCTCCAGGTTGGAGGACGCCGATGAATTCTCTTGAAACTTGGACACCAACGAGATCTTGGGAGCGGTCTCTGAGGCTGTACCAATCTTGGCTCTCTTGGGCTCCTGCTTGGAAGACGGGCTGGTCGCCGATGGTGGAGCTAGCAGTAGGAGAGTAGGCTCCCCCGCCAATGTACTCGGGGCTGCAGGTGCTACCTGCGTCTGGGGGTTCAAGGTCTGAATCCCGTCACCCACGTCCCCCTTAGTGCGCTTGCGGCTTTCATCAATCTCTGTCATTGTGGTGTCGTGTGGCATGCCCTCGTCTGATTCTTCAGCTGATGCCGCTTCCTCGCCCGCCTGATTGGCCTGCACGTCCAGCCCCTCTGCCGCGACCGCCTCGGCCACCTCTTCCAGCGAAGCGATTCTGGCCAGGTCCCGGTCCAGCCCCTCTGAACCACTCTGCACGCAGCTCCTTAAAGACTAGCGCCGACTTTGGGTGAATGCCGTCGCCGTGTTCCTTGAACTGGTGCCCTAGGTGGCCACACACGGTGCACCAATCCGGAAGCCTTTCATACTTAACCTTGAAGATCCGCCGCTCCTCTTTGTGAACCAGGCTGACCGCATTCTTTAGGGGTTTGAACACATTGATCTTGATCCTCACCCTGTAGAAATTACCTTCGAAATCCTGAGATTTTGGCTCCGCATACACAAACTCTCCCACCTTCCTGGCTAGGGCTTTTATGAGGGGATAGAAGCCATCAGGCAGATCATGTATTTGCATCCACAACTCCATCGTGTCCAGCTCCACTAGCGAGGGCTTTGTGAATCCATCATATTCAACCATGATCACCGCATTGCCCTTGTAGTTCCACGGCCCATCATGCATAGCACGTTCCCAGTCTCCCAAACACACGAATTGCATCGTGTATAGATTTTCCTCAAGGGGGCGGATCTGCACCGGCTGCGCAAGGTCCCATGCCGCTCGCATTGTCTTGAAAAAACCATACTGACTGTACCTCTTCTCCGTGTGGACACGCGCTATGGCCATCCATCTAGTTGTCACCGGCGGCAGTGGATCTTCCTTCTCCACCACCACATCATCCATGTCCTCCTCATGGAGGCCCAGCTCGCTCATCAACACCTCCAGGTCCCTCACCTTGGAGTTCGATGCTGCCGCCGCCATGATGTGCCCTAACCCGATGAAAACTTCCAATCAGGTACTTCGCCAAAACCCTAGCCTTACCCCGAACCAAAAGGATGAACGCCAAGACCGGGCAGCGCTGCCAGAGCGCCCCTTGATCGGTCCGAGCGCAGCCCTTCGGCGTAGACGGGAGGAGGGTAGCCGTGTCACATCCCTAGCCCTACTTTGGCCTTGGACTAGCTTGGTGGTTGCATCATGTTTAAATTCAAATGAAATTTGAATTGAGGAATTTTCAAAGCCTCAAAATCCCTTTAAAAATGATCAAGATAAAATTGCTTCAAATAAGTCCAAGAAAATGTTCCTGTTATTCTCTGGAAATATTGGCAAGGGGTAAAATCCAAACCAATAATCTTGGTGTCTCAGAAACATTTATTTTGGGCATTTGAATTAAATCAATAGCTATTTGAATTGGATTTATATTTACCATTAAATAAATATAGGTCCAATAATTCTGAAATATTTTTGTGGAGCTTGGGTTTAATTCTTTTAGCTTCTAAAAAAAATATTTTCAGAAGCAACAAAACTGAATTGGTTTCAAAACCAAATTCAAAACAAACCTGCAAAATAGAAAAAAACAGAGAGAGAGAAAGCCTACCTAACCTACCTGTGCAGCCCACCAAGGCCACCTGGCTAGCCCAGCTGGCCAGCCCAGCCCATTGGCCTTCCCCCCTGTCGTCTTCCTCACGACAGAAGGACGCCGGGCGTGTGCCCCGTGCGCGCGGCCACGCGCTCCGGCCAGCTCCTGCTTGCCGCACCCCCCTCGACGCCTGGACGCCTCTGGGAGATGCCACGCACCCCCCTGACCCCTCGCTCACTCTCTTCCATCCTCATCCCCGCCTCTGTCGCCCCTCTCTTCGAACCCGAGAGCCACTCGTCGCCGCCGTCTGCTGCCACCACGGCCACAGCCATCCCCTCACCTCTCCGACGCGGCCCCGAGCTCCGTCGTGCCTCCCTCGTCCTCCACTTTGTCTCACACGACCTCGGGAGCCCTTCATCGCTGGCATCTTCGTCGTCATCAAGCTTCGGCACCGACGACCACTGCCGTCGATTCACTTGCTCCAGTCCCTCCCCGGCCTCGCCATTGCCTCTACCGGATTCGCCGTGAGCCCCTGCCTCTTTCCCCTCTCCCCCCGTGCTCGCCCATGCCTTCTAGCCCCCCTGGCCATCGGAGCCGACAGCTCCTCGCCGCCGGCCATGTCGCCACCGCGACTACGACCGCGCAAGCATGCGTCCGAACCCATCGCTGCACTCAGAGCGCTCCCAGAAGCCGAGCACACCCACCAGATCTTCATGCCGTGCTCCGTAGCCCCGGTTCGGTGTACGCCCAAATTCCGGCGGCCGCAAGAGAGCTCGCCGCCGTTGACTCCGTCCACCCCCACTCGAACCACGGCCACCCGCAGATGCGCCTCGCTCCCCTCTTTCAAACGCGCCCTTCCGCGCGTCAAATGGTGGCCTGTAGGCGAAACCCGAGCAACTCCGGTGAAACCCCGCCGCGTATTTGGTCGCCGCCGGCCAAGCTCCGGCGAGCTGACGTGGCGCTGGCCTAATTAGTGCTAATGACCCTGCTAAAACTCCCTAGAGCCACTGCCATGTGGGCCCAGTGCATGTTTAGTTTAACTTAATGTTCTGTTTAGATTAGTTATTAACCCAGCTGGCCCCACACGTCAGTTTGACTTTCTGACGTGGCCTTTGACCGGCCCCACACGTCAGTGACTCATGCCAGCCGTGTGTCACTGACCAGTAGGCCCCACAGGTCAGGTTTGACCTGGTCAGCCGCAGTTGACTTGCTGAGGTCAGAATGACGCAATGCTGACGCAGTAAATGATTTTCTGGATTTTAAATAATTCAGGAAATTCCAAAAAATACCCAAAACTTCTAAAAATCATAGATATTCAACCGTAACTCCAAATGAAATAAATTATATATGAAAAATTATCAGAAAAATTCAAGGAATCCATCTGTACCATTTTCATGCATGTTTGAACAATGTTTGTCCTCTGTTTTGGACAAAACAAATAAAGGGCATTTAAATAATCATATATGGGGTTGGAATTTGAATCTTGCACTCAGACCAACTTCATTTAAATCATAGCTAGTTGCATTAGCTCAAACCACAGCATATTGACATGTCATGATCATGCATCATACTGTGCATTGCATTGATTGTATTTCTTTCTCTGTTGCCGATATTTGTCCCCTTTCGAAAGACGTGGTTTCGACGATGGGATCGGTGACACCGATGGAGAGTTATATTATCTTCAGAAGTGCCAGGCAAGCAAAACCACCTTGTTCATTCCGATACAATCCCCCTCTCTCGCTCCTGCTCTCTTTTACCGCATTAGGACAACAACGATCATCTGTTACTTGTTGCGGTAGTTGAACCCCTTATCCTCTGCATGACCTGTCATTGCCACAGTAAATAGATGAAACCCACTAGCATGAGTAGGAGTTGTTTGAGCCCTGATGTGCCTACTCATTCATGCTTGTTTGTCATGCCTGCTACTGCTTAGAGTTGAGTCAGGTCCGATTCATCGGGGATGGATCGGAGGTGTGTAAACATGTCCTACTGTTGAGAGCTAAGTGTGTGAACACGATTTGGTAAAGGTAGCGGTGAGAGGCCATGTAGGAGTACATGGTGGGTTGTCTCATTGCAGCCGTCCTCAGGAACTGAGTTCTGTGTCTGTGATCCATGAACAGCTACTACCACTCATTGGGATCCTTAATTGACCCTCTCGGCTTCTTAATCACCCTAGTACTCTGTCCAGGAGTTGCAACTAGTTTCTGATGTTTGTAGGTTATGTGTTGGCGGCCGTGCGTAGTGCTGACCCTAGGGGTGGGCTATGTTGCGGTAGATACACTGTGGCACGGTGTACCGGGCGCCCGTTTGGTGTCTCGGGAACCCTGCACACATCGTTTGGGGCTGTGAGCGAAACTCCGGCCGGATCTCCTCGCGGATGGAACCCGAATAGGCGATAAACCTGGACTAGAGACTTAAGTGTTTAGGTAGGCCGTGGCCGACACCCTCGCCTGGCTTCCGCTTGAAGGTTGCCGAGGTACATGACGTGTACAGGGCTATAAGTGGTGGGAGCGTGTGTGAAGAAGTACACCCCTGCAGGGTTATCAATATCTCTTCGAATAGCCGAATTCCTCGGATATGGAAACTTGGACCCCTTGCATAGTTCATAGACAAGTGAAAGTGGATACTCTAAAACTCGCAAGATAAGCATGAGTGCTATGGATGGCCTTCTTGTAGGGAGACGAGAGCGGATCCATAGTGGTGTATTGAATGGTGAATTTGTGGACTCGTGTGCGCCACCTCAAAAGAGTTGCTTGCAATCGTAGTTCAGGATAGCCACTGAGTCAAAGCTGGCTTGCTGCAGTTAAACTCCACCACCCCCCTTGTTGATACCGATGCATATGTAGTTTAGTTCTGATGTAAGTCTTGCTGAGTACCTTTGTACTCACGTTTGCTTAATTTATGTTTTGCAGAGAGACTTCAGTCTCGCTAGTAGTTTCGCGTGGACTTCGATGTTTAGCTTGATACCTCAGCTACGATCTTGTGCCCTCGGCAGGATCTGGTAGATAGTCAGGCTTCTTAGCCTTTTTCATTTATAGATGTCTGTACTCAGACATGTTAAGCTTCCGCATGTGCTTTGACTTGTATGCTATGATTGTTGGGTCATGAGACCCATGTTTGTAATATCTCGCTCTTCGGAGCCTAATGAATAAATACTTGAGTTGTAGAGTTATGTTGTGATGCCATGTTGTATTCACACATATCGAGCATATTGTGTGTATGATTGAAATGCTTGGTATGTGTAGGATCCAACAACCTAGTTGTTTATCCTTCGCAGCCTTTCTTATGGGGAAATGTAGTCTAGTGTTCCTCGAGCCATAGTAGTCCGCTACAGCCCGGTTCACAGGAGTCCTGCTAGCCCAGCACTACTGTTCAGGACACTTGACTGGCCGGCATGTGTTTCACTTCGTCCCTATGTTTGTCCCTTCGGGGAAATGTCACGCGGTGATTTCTGGAGTCCTGCCTAGCCTGCTACAGCCCGGGATCCCCGGAGTCCTATTAGCCCAGTGCTACAGCCCGGAATCACTCATTGATGACCGACATGTTCGATGTGATTCATGTATGCCTGTCTCCATAGGTCTGTGCCGCTTTGGGTTCACGACTAGCCATGTCGGCCCGGGTTCTTTGTCATATGGATGCTAGCGACACTATCATATACGTGAGCCAAAAGGCGCAAACGGTCCCGGGCCAGGTAAGGTGGCACCCGTGGAAATACCGTGCGTGAGGCCACAAAGTGATATGATGTATTACATGCTAGATCGGTGTGACCTAGGATCGGGGTCCTGACAGCGTTGGTATCAGAGCCTGACTGCCTGTAGGATTACCAAGCCAAACTGGTCGAAGTTGAGTCTAGAAATGCTTTAGTTATGTAAGGGAATTGATTGTGGAAGGGAACGTAAGGCTCTTTTTACTCCCTATACCTCACGCCCTTCTGATCTGAGTCATCCTCTTCCTTTCTACGGGGATTAAGAACTAGGCCTTCTTTTCTATCTACCAGGATGACGTGTTACTAACCTGTTGACTTATAGGATTGATGGATTCATGCTGCAGTTCAGTTCCTACTACTTCCATATATTCATAACTGGCCTCAGAACCTTGATATTATGATTCTGAGTGGTTGTGCCACCATTTTTGCAGGATGTCTCAAATCTTTTCGAGCATTTATAGCCGTTATGCTGTCCGAGTCATCCCAGGTTTCTAAATAGTCTGATGCATTTGCAAACCTTTTCCCCTGTTCCTGATGTCCATTTAGGTCAGGTTAATCACACTAATCGGTGAGTTGAGGTACTCCGTTGCCTCGGCATTTATGTTGGAACTATTATTATGACCCTAGGTGTCTTAGAGGATCACCTAGTAATCTAACCATGTTTTGTGTTCCCAGTGTGATGATTCTGGCCGTTATTCTTGAAAGCATCCTGTGATGCCATTTAGTTAGTAGGCATTCTATTCCTGGGTTTTGAACCCGAGACTCACCCTACCTGCTTCATGTTGATAGTGTTACTAGTTCCTTAGGACATTAGTAAACCTTGTGATAGACCTTGAGGTGCGTGGTATTTCCTTCCTCCAAAAACTATGAACCACTTATGGCAGAAGTTCTTGAACCAAAGGATCACAACCAGAGTGCTCTTGATGAGTTCTCCATTCTATATTGTGGCTCTGCCAGTTCTACCTTTCTGCATGGGTTATCCGGAAGAAATATGTTGAACTCGTTCAACATACTAATCTATGCATCCACAACTCAGAAAGTTATATGTTCCTTTGAGTTGTCCCCCTTCAGTTATATTCCGACCTTCATCTATCACTTGATAGTCAGAAGTAGTCGTGCATTCATGTTCATCAGTGCCTTTTACTTCTGTGGTCCGTCAAGCCATTCTATTCGGAATGACTAGGAGAAACAAACTCCAGTACCTCATCCATTTTTGGGATCGGGTCAAAGTGGTTGTATTCCGCAGATCAAAATGCCAATCCAGCTTTTGGTTCTGTTCTACCCTGAAGTATTACCCACTTTATGTCAAGAGCGTCGTGAGAATTGCACATCTCTCATGAATTCTTGACGCAGTGATACTTATTACCATCATTCTTCATTCCTCGGTCCTGTGTTGTCGCAACTGGAATGCCGACAAGTGAACCGTGATGTGTGAAATCAATACTCCTAGCAACTCCGTTGCTTGGTAGTTAATGGACAATATTCTCATTCTTAGCGTGTTGGTTATTGAATCATCATTGTAAGATAGATTGTGCTACCTAGTCCTTATTTCCGGTGCACTCCTCGATCAATGAGTTAGGATTATTCAATCCCTTACTCTTCTGATCATGTCGTCTTGCCTTGAAAAGCAAGATTGTTCTCAAGCTTAGAGACATATCGGTGGTTCGTGATTTTCCGGATATCTTCATGGGAGTATCACCAGGTCGTCCCCTGACCGATATGTTGAGTTCGTGATCAAGTTGGTTTTTCAATAAACCACTCTTCCTCCAAGAATCTGTGTTGGATACCTTGAGCTAGTTGGTTAAGCTAAACAACAACTTGGAGAGTTGGAAGATAAAAGCTTGTCTGACTTAGCTCATGTTAAGGGATATCTTTTTGTGTGTGTGTGTGTGTGTGTGTGTGTGTGTTGAAGAAAGATGATATCTTCATCGACTGATCCCCGTGATCGGTTGTTGGATCTATTATCTTGACCAATCCTTGATTTGAGTATGGGCTATTGTCAAATCAAATCAGAACCAACGATGTTCATAATGTTGTCTTACTTACGGTTGTCCCTTGAGCATACACCATTATATCTTTGGTCTGACCAATACTATCACATTGTTCACATAGTGGTGGAAGTCCAGTGATATGGAAATTCCGATGAGTTGCTGTTGAGCCCATCAGTGGCATTTTGTCTCCTCCATGATTGTGTTGGACATCCAGCTAGTGTTGGAAACTTTATAAGCATTGCCCTCATGTCCCGACCATGAAGTATATGTCCGGTTGAAAGATGTGACTTCCTCTAATTCATGTGCATCTGATGTAAGTTGCTGCCGTGAATTCGAGAAAGTTTGTTTTTGCTTCCTCTGGAATCATCCCAAGTCAGTCATGCATGTGCGAAGTATTCTATGGTCTGATAGACTGATCATCTACATTCTATACGTATCCCTAGCACACCAAGCCACTGATTGATTTGTTCAAGGAGAAGAAGTTTCTTCTTAAGGGTTAGACCTACGCAAGGACTTCGATATCCTCGTTGATGGTTCCCCCTGAACTCGGTAGTGTTTCATTTTAAGACTACCAGGTGACCATGCTTGTCTAGGACAACGTGTTCACATGCTTGTAGCAGAACTGGCTCATGTTTTGGAGCTTACTACCGTAGTTCATTTCCCCGAGAATTTCGCAATGTCATCTCGTCGATTTGTGTTGCAAACCTTCATTTTCCTTTCTAGACTCGATGAGTCTGGAATATCCTGTCACCAACCAGATCTGAATCTCAGGCAGATATGATGGTTGGAGCATTTTCCAAGAACTATAATATTGGTCTCTCGATAACCGGTAAAGTGGATGTCGTGGCCAACACATCCAGCCGGAAGACCTATTATTGTAGTATCTCGATTGAAGAAAGTTGGCCACATTCCCATGATGATTTCGTAGGATTTACTCCAGAAGTTGTTCCTTATGGATCTATTGTATTCCGAAGTCCGACCACTACTTGGTGGCTATGCCGATGCTTAAAGCATGACCGTGGTAACCAGTACATCAAGGAGAACATTAGAAGAGGAGTGCTAAATGTCTCTCGGTCGATCATCCAGATTTTGTTTCCTTGGCTTCGCTAAGGTGAAATCTGAGAAAGTGTTATCTTTCTTTGCATCTGCATCTTCCACCCTTATTCATCATGGTAGCATGTTGTGTTGCCAGGATCCTTGACACGGATATTGGCAGAACCTTGATGAATACGGAAATGCTCAAGTTCTTGAGAGCACGCTCAGGCACTAGGTTCTGACGTTGTCATTAACTGGAATGTGCCTCCGTCCTCGCAGTTGTTGATAGCCATCCAATTGGTGAAATCACCTTTGCCGGTGAACCTTCTCCCCAGTTACTAGAATCATTCCCAACATTTGCATTTTGTTCCCAACTTACACCTCAGTAGCTGTTGTTCAGGATCATCTTCAAAAGTGGACTTACCATGGGTCCCATCCATTTCCGATGATAAGCAAATCATCCATTGCGTTGTCTTCAACAAGGTAGTCCACATCATCCATTCTAGTATGAGTATACCATTTCTTCAAGCTCCTTCACGCGATCGTTTGTGATTGCCTCAGGCTGGTGAGAAGAGTTTCAATGATCTCTGAATCAAAAGTAATTCTTTTTGCCACTTAAGGGAATATTTCTGCGAGTCACCTTCCTTAAGATGTCTCGTTATGGTATCATGACAATTATCTCCTCGCTACTTTGAAACCATGCACCATCCTACTCCAGCGTGGAATCGTTGCCTACCAAATTGAACCTTTGTCATCTGCTACCTTCCCGCATTCCAAATGTCTGTCTTGTGTATCAGCTCGAGAGATGTTTCAGTATCTCAATTCGTGAGTTGATCTTGAGTGCTCAATCTTCGAGGAGATCTTTTTCTGTAGAGTTTCTTCCCGTCGTGATCGCGTGGATGAAGATCTCAAAGCGAGGATGTCAAGATCGACATGATGCAATGAATCAACATCTTCGGGAAGGGCAATCGGATCGTGAAGATTCTTTATTGGCGTTCCCTCTATCTTCTTACCTCACGTCTTGAATCTCGGTCCGAGATTCTTGTTTAGTGGGGGTGAGTTGTCACATCCCTAGCCCTACTTTGGCCTTGGACTAGCTTGGTGGTTGCATCATGTTTAAATTCAAATGAAATTTGAATTGAGGAATTTTCAAAGCCTCAAAATCCCTTTAAAAATGATCAAGATAAAATTGCTTCAAATAAGTCCAAGAAAATGTTCCTGTTATTCTCTGGAAATATTGGCAAGGGGTAAAATCCAAACCAATAATCTTGGTGTCTCAGAAACATTTATTTTGGGCATTTGAATTAAATCAATAGCTATTTGAATTGGATTTATATTTACCATTAAATAAATATAGGTCCAATAATTCTGAAATATTTTTGTGGAGCTTGGGTTTAATTCTTTTAGCTTCTAAAAAAAATATTTTCAGAAGCAACAAAACTGAATTGGTTTCAAAACCAAATTCAAAACAAACCTGCAAAATAGAAAAAAAACAGAGAGAGAGAAAGCCTACCTAACCTACCTGTGCAGCCCACCAAGGCCACCTGGCTGGCCCAGCTGGCCAGCCCAGCCCATTGGCCTTCCCCCTGTCGTCTTCCTCGCGACAGAAAGACGCCGGGCGTGTGCCCCGTGCGCGCGGCCACGCGCTCCGGCCAGCTCCTGCTTGCCGCACCCCCCCCTCGACGCCTGGACGCCTCTGGGAGATGCCACGCACCCCCTTGACCCCTCGCTCACTCTCTTCCATCCTCATCCTCGCCTCTGTCGCCCCTCTCTTCGAACCCGAGAGCCACTCGTCGCCGCCGTCTGCTGCCACCACGGCCACAACCATCCCCTCACCTCTCCGACGCGGCCCCAAGCTCCGCCGTGCCTCCCTCGTCCTCCACTTTGTCTCACACGACCTCGGGAGCCCTTCATCACCGGCATCTTCGTCGTCATCAAGCTTCGGCACCGACGACCGCTGCCGTCGATTCACTTGCTCTAGTCCCTCCCCGGCCTCGCCGTTGCCTCTACCGGATTCGCCGTGAGCCCCTGCCTCTTTCCCCTCTCCCCCCGTGCTCGCCCATGCCTTCTAGCCCCCCTGGCCATCGGAGCCGACAGCTCCTCGCCGCCGGCCATGTCGCCACCGCGACTACGACCGCGCAAGCATGCGTCCGAACCCATCGCTGCACTCAGAGCGCTCCCAGAAGCCGAGCACACCCACCAGATCTTCATGCCGTGCTCCGTAGCCCCGGTTCGGTGTACGCCCAAATTCCGGCGGCCGCAAGAGAGCTCGCCGCCGTTGACTCCGTCCACCCCTACTCGAACCACGGCCACCCGCAGATGCGCCTCGCTCCCCTCTTTCAAACGCGCCCTTCCGCGCGTCAAATGGTGGCCTGTAGGCGAAACCCGAGCAACTCCGGTGAAACCCCGCCGCGTATTTGGTCGCCGCCGGCCAAGCTCCGGCGAGCTGACGTGGCGCTGGCCTAATTAGTGCTAATGACCCTGCTAAAACTCCCTAGAGCCACTGCCATGTGGGCCCAGTGCATGTTTAGTTTAACTTAATGTTCTGTTTAGATTAGTTATTAACCCAGCTGGCCCCACATGTCAGTTTGACTTTCTGACGTGACCTTTGACCGGCCCCACACGTCAGTGACTCATGCCAGCCATGTGTCACTGACCAGTAGGCCCCACAGGTCAGGTTTGACCTGGTCAGCCACAGTTGACTTGCTGAGGTCAGAATGACGCAATGCTGACGCAGTAAATGATTTTCTGGATTTTAAATAATTCAGGAAATTCTAGAAAATACCCAAAACTTCTAAAAATCATAGAAATTCAACCGTAACTCCAAATGAAATAAATTATATATGAAAAATTATTAGAAAAATTCAAGGAATCCATCTGTACCATTTTCATGCATGTTTGAACAATGTTTGTCCTCTGTTTTGGACAAAACAAATAAAGGGCATTTAAATAATCATATATGGGGTTGGAATTTGAATCTTGCACTCAGACCAACTTCATTTAAATCATTGCTAGTTGCATTAGCTCAAACCACAGCATATTGACATGTCATGATCATGCATCATACTATGCATTGCATTGATTGTATTTCTTTCTCTGTTGCCGATATTTGTCCCCTTTCGATAGACGTGGTTTCAACGATGGGATCGGTGACACCGATGGAGAGTTATATTATCTTCAGAAGTGCCAGGCAAGCAAAACCCCCTTGTTCATTCCGATACAATCCCCCTCTCTCGCTCCTGCTCTCTTTTACTGCATTAGGACAACAACGATCATCTGTTACTTGTTGCGGTAGTTGAACCCCTTATCCTCTGCATGACCTGTCATTGCCACAGTAAATAGATGAAACCCACTAGCATGAGTAGGAGTTGTTTGAGCCCTGATGTGCCTACTCATTCATGCTTGTTTGTCATGCCTGCTACTGCTTAGAGTTGAGTCAGGTCCGATTCATCGGGGATGGATCGGAGGTGTGTAAACATGTCCTACTGTTGAGAGCTAAGTGTGTGAACACGATTTGGTAAAGGTAGCGGTGAGAGGCCATGTAGGAGTACATGGTGGGTTGTCTCATTGCAGCCGTCCTCAGGAACTAAGTTCTGTGTCTGTGATCCATGAATAGCTACTACCACTCATTGGGATCCTTAATTGACCCTCTCAGCTTCTTAATCACCCTAGTACTCTGTCCAGGAGTTGCAACTAGTTTCTGGTGTTTGTAGGTTATGTGTTGGCGGCCGTGTGTAGCGCTGACCCTAGGGGTGGGCTATGTTGCGGTAGATACACTGTGGCACGGTGTACCGGGTGCCCGTTTGGTGTCTCGGGAACCCTGCACACATCGTTTGGGGCTGTGAGCGAAACTCCGGCCGGATCTCCTCGCGGATGGAACCCGAATAGGCGATAAACCTGGACTAGAGACTTAAGTGTTTAGGTAGGCCGTGGCCGACACCCTCGCCCGGCTTCCGCTTGAAGGTTGCCGAGGTACATGACGTGTACAGGGCTATAAGTGGTGGGAGCGTGTGTGAAGAAGTACACCCCTGCAGGGTTATCAATATCTATTCGAATAGCCGAATTCCTCGGATATGGAAACTTGGACCCCTTGCATAGTTCATAGACAAGTGAAAGTGGATACTCTAAAACTCGCAAGATAAGCGTGAGTGCTATGGATGGCCTTCTTGTAGGGAGACGAGAGCGGATCCATAGTGGTGTATTGAATGGTGAATTTGTGGACTCGTGTGCGCCACCTCAAAAGAGTTGCTTGCAATCGTAGTTCAGGATAGCCACTGAGTCAAAGCTGGCTTGCTGCAGTTAAACTCCACCACCCCCCTTGTTGATACCGATGCATATGTAGTTTAGTTCTAATGTAAGTCTTGCTGAGTACCTTTGTACTCACGTTTGCTTAATTTATGTTTTGCAAAGAGACTTCAGTCTCGCTAGTAGTTTCGCGTGGACTTCGACGTTTAGCTTGATACCTCAGCTACGATCTTGTGCCCTCGGCAGGATCTGGTAGATAGTCAGGCTTCTTAGCCTTTTTCATTTATAGATGTCTGTACTCAGACATGTTAAGCTTCCGCTGTTGGGGAACGTAGTAATTTCGAAAATTTTCCTACGCACACGCAAGATCATGGTGATGCACAGCAACGAGAGGGGAGAGTGTTGTCTACGTACCAACGCAGACCGACTGCGGAAGCGATCACACAACATAGAGGAAGTAGTCGTACGTCTTCTTCCCGATCCGACCGATCCAAGGACCATTACTCCGGCACCTCCGAGTTCTTAGCACACGTTCAGCTCGATGACGATCCTCGGGCTCCGATCCAGCAAAGCGTCGAGGAAGAGTTCCGTCAGCACGATGGCGTGGTGACGATCTTGATGTACTACCGACGCAGGGCTTCGCCTAAGCACTGTAACGGTATGATCGAGGTGGAATTTGGTGGCAGGGGGCACCGCACACGGCTAAGGAACGATCTCAAGGATCAACTTGTGTGTCTTGGGGTGTCCCCTGCCCCCGTATATAAAGGTTGGAGGGAGGGGGGCTGGCCGGCCAGAGAGAGGGAGGTGCAGGAGGAGTCCTACTCCTACCGGGAGTAGGACTCCCCCCTCCAATCCTAGTCCAACTAGGAATCCTTAAAGGGGAGAGAGAGAGGTGGCCGGCCCCTCTCCTAGTCCTAATAGGACTAGGGAGAGGGGGGGAGGCGCAGCCCTATGTGGGCTGCCCTCTCACCTTTCCACTAAGGCCCATGTTGGCCCATTTGGCTCCCGGGGGGGGGGGGGGGGGTTCCGGTAACCCTCCCGGTAATCCGGTAAAATCCCGATTTCACTCGGAACACTTCCGGTGTCCAAATATAGGCTTCCAATATATCAATCTTTACGTCTCGACCATTTCGAGACTCCTCGTCATGTCCGTGATCACATCCGGGACTCCGAACAACCTTCGGTACATCGAAATGCATAAACTCATAATAACTGTCATCGTAACGTTAAGCGTGCGGACCCTACGGTTCGAGAACAATGTAGACATGACCGAGACACGTCTCCGGTCAATAACCAATAGCGGGACCTGGATGCCCATGTTGGCTCCTACATATTCTACGAAGATCTTTATCGGTCAGACCGCATAACAACATACGTTGTTCCCTTTGTCATCGGTATGTTACTTGCCCGAGATTCGATCGTCGGTATCCAATACCTAGTTCAATCTCGTTACCGGCAAGTCTCTTTACTCGTTCTGTAATACATCATCCCACAACTAACTCATTAGTTGCAATGCTGGCAAGGCTTAAGTGATGTGCATTACCGAGAGGGCCCAGAGATACCTCTCCGACAATCGGAGTGACAAACCCTAATCTCGAAATACGCCAACCCAACATCTACCATTGGAGACACCTGTAGCACTCCTTTATAATCACCCAGTTACGTTGTGACGTTTGGTAGTACCCAAAGTGTTCCTCCGGTAAACGGGAGTTGCATAATCTCATAGTTATAGGAACATGTATAAGTCATGAAGAAAGCAATAGCAACATACTAAACGATCGGGTGCTAAGCTAATGGAATGGGTCATGTCAATCAGATCATTCAACTAATGATGTGACCTCGTTAATCAAATAACAACTCTTTGTTCATGGTTAGGAAACATAACCATCTTTGATTAACGAGCTAGTCAAGTAGAGGCATACTAGTGACACTCTGTTTGTCTATGTATTCACACATGTATTATGTTTCCGGTTAATACAATTCTAGCATGAATAATAATCATTTATCATGATATAAGGAAATAAATAATAACTTTATTATTGCCTCTAGGGCATATTTCCTTCAGTCTCCCACTTGCACTAGAGTCAATAATCTAGTTCACATCGCCATGTGATTTAACAACAATAGTTCACATCACCATGTGATTAACACCCATAGTTCACATCGTCATGTGACCAACACTCAAAGGGTTTACTAGAGTCAGTAATCTAGTTCACATATCTATGTGATTAACACCCAAAGAGTACTAAGGTGTGATCATGTTTTGCTTGTGAGATAATTTTAGTCAACGGGTCTGTCACATTCAGATCCGTAAGTATTTTGCAAAATTCTTTGTCTATAATGCTCTGCATGGAGCTACTCTAGCTAATTGCTCCCACTTTCAATATGTATCCAGATTGAGACTTTTAGATTCATCTGGATCAGTGTCAAAAACTTGCATCGACGTATCCCTTTACGACGAACCTTTTTGTCACGTCCATAATCGAGAAACATATCCTTATTTCACTAAGGATAATTCTGACCGCTGTCCAGTGATCTACTCCTAGATCACTATTATACTCCCTTGCCAAATCAGTGCAGGGTATACAATAGATCTGGTATACAGCATGACATACTTTATAGAACCTATGGCCAAGGCATAGGGAATGACTTTCATTCTCTTTCTATCTTCTGCCGTGGTCGGGCTTTGAGTCTTACTCAACTTCACATCTTGTAATACAGGCAAGAACTCTTTCTTTGACTGCTCCATTTTGAACCACTTCAAAATCTTGTCAAGGTTTGTACTCATTGAAAAAACTTATCAAGCGTCTTGATCTATCTCTATAGATCTTGAAGCTCAATATGTAAGCAGCTTCACCGAAGTCTTTCTTTGAAAAACTCCTTTCAAATACTCCTTTATGCTTTACAGAATAATTCTACATTATTTCCGATCAACAATATGTCATTCACATATACTTATCAGAAATGCTGTAGTGCTCCCACTCACTTTCTCGTAAATACAGGCTTCACCGCAAGTCTGTATAAAACTATATGCTTTGATCAACTTATCAAAGCGTATATTCCAACTCCGAGATGCTTGCACCAGTCCACAGATGGATCGCTGGAACTTGCACATTTTGTTAGCACCTTTCGGATTGACAAAACCTTCTGTTGCATCATATACAACTCTTCTTTAATAAATCCATTAAGGAATGCAGTTTTGTTTATCCGTTTGCCAGATTTCATAAAATGCGGCAATTACTAACATGATTCGGACAGACTCAAGCATAGATACGAGTGAGAAGCTCTCATCGTAGTCAACACCTTGAACTTGTCGAAAACCTTTTGCGACAATTCTAGCTTTGTAGATAGTAACACTATTATCAGCGTCCGTCTTCCTCTTGAAGATCCATTTATTCTTAATTGCTTGCCGATCATCGGGCAAGTCAACCAAAGTCCAAACTTTGTTCTCATACATGGATCATATCTCAGATTTCATGGCCTCAAACCATTTTGCGGAATCTGGGCTCACCATCGCTTCTTCATAGTTCGTAGGTTCATCATGATCTAGTAGCATGACTTCCAGAACTGGATTACCGTACCACTCTGGTGCGGATCTCACTCTGGTTGATCTACGTGGTTCAGTAGTATCTTGTCCTGAAGCTTCATGATCATCATCATTGGCTTCCTCACTAATTGGTATAGGTGTCGCAGAAACAGTTTTCTGTGATGTACTATTTTCCAATAAGGGAGCAGGTACAGTTACCTCGTCAAGTTCTACTTTCCTCCCACTCACTTCTTTCGAGAGAAATTCCTTCTCCAGAAAGTTTCCGAATTTTAGCAACAAAAGTCTTGCCTTCAGATCTGTGATAGAAGGTGTATCCAATAGTTTCCTTTGGATATCCTATGAAGACGCACTTCTCCGATTTGAGTTTGAGCTTATCAGGATGAAACTTTTTCATATAAGCATCGCAACCCCAAATTTTAAGAAACGACAGCTTAGGTTTCTTGCCAAACCATAGTTCACACGGTGTCGTCTCAACGGATTTAGATGGTGCCCTATTTAACGTGAATGCAGCTGTCTCTAATGCATAACCCCAAAACGATAGTGGTAGATCGGTAAGATACATCATAGATTGCACTATATCCAATAAAGTACGGTTATGACGTTAGGACACACCATTATGCTGTGGTGTTCCATATGGCATGATTTTGTGAAACTATTCCACATTGTTTTAATTGAAGACCAAACTCGTAACTCAAATATTTTACCTCTGCGATCATATCGTAGAAACTTTTATTTTCTTGTCACGATGATTTTCCACTTCACTCTGAAATTCTTTGAACTTTTCAAATGTTTCAGACTTATGTTTCATCAAGTAGATATACTCATATCTGCTCAAATCATCTGTGAAGATCAGAAAATAATGATACCTGTCGCGAGCCTCAATATTCATCGGACCACATACATCAGTATGTATGATTTCCAACAAATCTATTGCTCGCTCCATTGTTCCGAAGAACGGAGTTTTAGTCATCTTGCCCAAAAGGCATGGTTCGCAAGCATCAAGTGATTCATAATCAAGTGATTTCGAAAGCCCATCAGCATGGAGTTTCTTCATGCTCTTTATACCAATATGACCTAAACGGCAGTGCTACAAATAAGTTGCACTATCATTATTAACTTTGCATCTTTTGGTTTCAATATTATGAATATGTGTATTATTAAGATCGAGATCCAATGAACTATTTTCATTGGGTGTGTAACCATATAAGGTTTTATTCATGTAAACAAAACAACAATTTATTCTTTTACTTAAATGAATAACCGTATTACAATAAACATGATCAAATCATATTCATGCTCAACGCAAACATCAAATAACATTTATTTAGGTTCAACACTAATCCCGAAAGTATAGGGGAGTATGCGATGATGATCATATCAATCTTGGAACTACTTCCAACACACATCGTCACTTCACCCTTAACTAGTCTCTGTTTATTCTGCAACTCCCGTTTCGAGTTACTACTCTTAGCAACTGAACTGGTATCAAATACTGAGGGTTTGCTATAAACACTAGTAAAGTACACATCAATAACATGTATATCAAATATACTTATGTTCACTTTGCCATCCTTCTTATCCGCCAATCACTTGGGGTAGTTCCGCTTCCAGTGACCAGTCCCTTTGCAGTAGAAGCACTTAGTCTCAGGCTTAGGATCAGACTTGGGCTTCTTCACTTGAGCAGCAACTTGCTTGCCGTTCTTCTTGAAGTTTCCCTTCTCCCCTTTGCCCTTTTCTTGAAACTAGTGGTTTTGTCAACCATCAACACTTGATGTTTTTCTTGATTTCTACCTTCGTTGATTTCAGCATCACGAAGAGCTTGGGAGTTGTTTCCGTTATCCCTTGCATATTATAGTTCATCACGAAGTTCTACTAACTTGGTGATGGTGACTAGAGAATTCTGTCAATCACTATCTTATCTGGAAGATTAACTCCCACTTGATTCAAGCGATTGTAGTACCCAGACAATCTGAGCACATGCTCACTAGTTGAGCGATTCTCCTCCATCTTTTAGCTATAGAACTTGTTGGAGACTTCATATCTCTCAACTCGGGTATTTGCTTGAAATATTAACTTCAACTCCTGGAACATCTCATATGGTCCATGATGTTCAAAACGTCTTTGAAGTCCTGATTCTAAGCTGTTAAGTATGGTGCACTAAACTATCAAATAGTCATCATATTGAGCTAGCCAAACGTTCATAATGTCTGCATCTGCTCCTGCAATAGGTCTGTCATCTAGCGGTGCATCAAGGACATAATTCTTTTGTGCAGCAATGAGGATAAACCTCAGATCATGGATCCAATCCGCATCATTGCTACTAACATCTTTCAACACAATTTTCTCTAGGAACATATCAAAATAAACACAGGGAAGCAACAACGCGAGCTATTGATCTACAACATAATTTGCAAAATACTACCAGGACTAAGTTCATGATAAATTTAAGTTCAATTAATCATATTACTTAAGAACTCCCACTTAGATAGATATCCCTCTAATCCTCTAAGTGATCACGTGATCCAAATCAACTAAACCATAACCGATCATCACGTGAGATGGAGTAGTTTTCAATGGTGAACATCGTTATGTTGATCATATCTACTATATGATTCACGCTCGACCTTTCGGCCTTCGTGTTCCGAGGCCATATCTGTATATGCTTGGCTCGTCAAGTATAACCTGAGTATTCTGCGTGTGCAACTGTTTTGCACCCGTTGTATTTGGACGTAGAGCTTATCACACCCGATCATCACGTGGTGTCTCGGCACGACGAACTTTGGCAACGGTGCATACTCAGGGAGAACACTTCTTGATAATTTAGTGAGAGATCATCTTATAATGCTACCGTCAATCAAAGCAAGATAAGATGCATAAAAGGATAAACATCACATGCAATCAATATAAGTGATATGATATGGCCATCATCATCTTGTGCTTGTGATCTCCATCTCCGAAGCACCGTCATGATCACCATCATCACCGGCTCGACACCTTGATCTCCGTCGTAGCATCGTTGTCGTCTCGCCAATCTTATGCTTCCACGACTATCACTACCGCTTAGTAATTAAGTAAAGCATTACATCGCGATTGCATTGCATACAATAAAGCGACAACCATATGGCTCCTGCCAGTTGCCGATAACTCGGTTACAAAACATGATCATCTCATACAATAAAATCAACATCATGCCTTGACCATATCACATCACAGCATACCCTGCAAAAACAAGTTAGACGTTCTCTACTTTGTTGTTGCAAGTTTTACGTGGCTGCTACGGGCTTAAGTAAGAACTCATCTCACCTACGCATCAAAACCACAACGATAGTTCGTCAAATAGACTCCGTTTTAACCTTCTCAAGGACCGGGCGTAGCCACACTTGGTTCAACTAAAGTTGGAGAGACAGTCTTCCGCAAGCCATCTATGTGCGAAGCACGTCGAGGGAACCGGTCTCGCGTAAGAGTACGCGTAAGGTTGGTCCGGATCGTCTCGTCCAACAATACCGCCGAACCAAAGTATGACATGCTGGTAGGCAGTATGACTTGTATCGCCCACAACTCACTTGTGTTCTACTCGTGCAAATAACATCAAACCATAAAACCTAGGCTCGGATGCCACTGTTGGGGAACGTAGTAATTTCGAAAATTTTCCTACGCACACGCAAGATCATGGTGATGCACAGCAACGAGAGGGGAGAGTGTTGTCTACGTACCAACGCAGACCGACTGCAGAAGCGATCACACAACGTAGAGGAAGTAGTCGTACGTCTTCTTCCCGATCCGACAGATCCAAGCACCGTTACTCCGGCACCTCCGAGTTCTTAGCACACGTTCAGCTCGATGACGATCCTCGGGCTCCGATCCAGCAAAGCGTCGAGGAAGAGTTCCGTCAGCACGACGGCGTGGTGACGATCTTGATGTACTACCGACGCAGGGCTTCGCCTAAGCACTGTAACGGTATGATCGAGGTGGAATTTGGTGGCAGGGGGCACCGCACACGGCTAAGGAACGATCTCAAGGATCAACTTGTGTGTCTTGGGGTGTCCCCTGCCCCCGTATATAAAGGTTGGAGGGAGGGGGGCTGGCCGGCCAAAGAGAGGGAGGCGCAGGAGGAGTCCTACTCCTACCGGGAGTAGGACTCCCCCCTCCAATCCTAGTCCAACTAGGAATCCTTAAAGGGGAGAGAGAGAGAGGTGGCCGGCCCCTCTCCTAGTCCTAATAGGACTAGGGAGAGGGGGGGGAGGCGCAGCCCTATGTGGGCTGCCCTCTCACCTTTCCACTAAGGCCCATGTTGGCCCATTTGGCTCCCGGGGGGGGGGGGGGGTTCCTGTAACCCTCCCGGTAATCCGGTAAAATCCCGATTTCACTCGGAACACTTCCGGTGTCCAAATATAGGCTTCCAATATATCAATCTTTACGTCTCGACCATTTCGAGACTCCTCGTCATGTCCGTGATCACATCCGGGACTCCGAACAACCTTCGGTACATCAAAATGCATAAACTCATAATAACTGTCATCGTAACGTTAAGCGTGCGGACCCTACGGTTCGAGAACAATGTAGACATGACCGAGACACGTCTCCGGTCAATAACCAATAGCGGGACCTGGATGCCCATATTGGCTCCTACATATTCTACGAAGATCTTTATCGGTCAGACCGCATAACAACATACGTTGTTCCCTTTGTCATCGGTATGTTACTTGCCCGAGATTCGATCGTCGGTATCCAATACCTAGTTCAATCTCGTTACCGGCAAGTCTCTTTACTCGTTCTGTAATACATCATCCCACAACTAACTCATTAGTTGCAATGCTTGCAAGGCTTAAGTGATGTGCATTACCGAGAGGGCCCAGAGATACCTCTCCGACAATCGGAGTGACAAACCCTAATCTCGAAATACGCCAACCCAACATCTACCATTGGAGACACCTGTAGCACTCCTTTATAATCACCCAGTTACGTTGTGACGTTTGGTAGTACCCAAAGTGTTCCTCCGGTAAACGGGAGTTGCATAATCTCATAGTTATAGGAACATGTATAAGTCATGAAGAAAGCAATAGCAACATACTAAACGATCGGGTGCTAAGCTAATGGAATGGGTCATGTCAATCAGATCATTCAACTAATGATGTGACCTCGTTAATCAAATAACAACTCTTTGTTCATGGTTAGGAAACATAACCATCTTTGATTAACGAGCTAGTCAAGTAGAGGCATACTAGTGACACTCTGTTTGTCTATGTATTCACACATGTATTATGTTTCCAGTTAATACAATTCTAGCATGAATAATAATCATTTATCATGATATAAGGAAATAAATAATAACTTTATTATTGCCTCTAGGGCATATTTCCTTCATTCCGCATGTGCTTTGACTTGTATGCTATGATTGTTGGGTCATGAGACCCATGTTTGTAATATCTCGCTCTTCGGAGCCTAATGAATAAATACTTGAGTTGTAGAGTTATGTTGTGATGCCATGTTGTATTCACACATATCGAGCATATTGTGTGTATGATTGAAATGCTTGGTATGTGTAGGATCCGACAACCTAGTTGTTTATCCTTCGCAGCCTTTCTTATGGGGAAATGTAGTCTAGTGTTCCTCGAGCCATAGTAGTCCGCTACAGCCCGGTTCACCGGAGTCCTGCTAGCCCAGCACTACTGTTCAGGACACTTGACTGGCCGGCATGTGTTTCACTTCGTCCCTATGTCTGTCCCTTCGGGGAAATGTCACGCGGTGATTTCCGGAGTCCTGCCTAGCCTGCTACAGCCCGGGATCCCCGGAGTCCTGTTAGCCCAGTGCTACAGCCCGGAATCACTCGTTGATGACCGACATGTTCGATGTGATTCATGTATGCCTGTCTCCATAGGTCTGTGCCGCTTTGGGTTCACGACTAGCCATGTCGGCCCGGGTTCTTTGTCATATGGATGCTAGCGACACTATCATATACGTGAGCCAAAAGGCGCAAACGGTCCCGGGCCAGGTAAGGTGGCACCCGTGGAAATACCGTGCGTGAGGCCACAAAGTGATATGATGTGTTACATGCTAGATCGGTGTGACCTAGGATCGGGGTCCTGACAAGCCGGAACCCTACGGTAGCGATCGAAGTCGCCGCCGAGGGGAGAAGAAACCCTAACTAGAGGGTAGGCTTTTAAAAACTCTGGGCCTTCGTTTTACTGGGCTGCACAAACAAATCTCACATGGTGCCTGCACATACTCCCTGCTTTTTGATGCCTCTCAAGGGGGCGACCAGGCTGACAGGCCTGCGGCCTTGTTCATCGAAGAGAGTGGTTCGGTGGACCAGAAGTACAGGCAGACCGCTAGTTTGATGGGCCGCTAGTTATATGGATCGTTTTACTAAAAAAAATAGACAATAGCTACAATGTCAGTCGCCTGAGTTTTGATTTTCGGTCGATTTCGCTAGAAGGGAGAAATTGCCGGAGGGGAGGAAGAAGCAGGAACCACTAGTTGGTGAGCGCCCCTTCGAGAGCTTTCCAACTAGATGGTGGGCTGAGAGCGCGCCACAGCCGTCGCCGCGTGTCGCACTCTGGACGCTCTTTTCGAATTTTATTTTTATTTTTTCACACGCATTTTTGACTTTTAAATGTTTTTTCTGGGTTTTTTTCCACTTTTTGGTTTTTCACCGGTCTTCCTTAGCTTTTAGAAAAAAATCAAAAAAGAATTTTGCGTTAAAAACATATTTTTTCCCCTTTCGTGAGAGCCACGAGAGGCACAACCATGCCTCTTGGAAACAAAAAAATATTTTATGTTTTTTTCGTGAGAGACACGGTTTTGCTTTCACAAGAGCCACGGTTGTGCTTTTGTGAGAGGCACGAGAAACGAAAATAAACGTGTTTTTTGTCTTTTTTTCCTCCGTGAGAGGCACAGTTTTGCTTTCGCAAGAGGCACAGTTGTGCTTTCACGAGCCTCTCAGAAACAAAAAAAACATGATTTATGTTTTTTTCCTTCCGTGAGAGGCACAGCCATGCCTCTCAAAAACGGGAAAAATACATGTTTTCTGTTTTTTCCTTCCGTTAGAGGCACGGTTTTGCTTCCGCGAGAGTCACGGTTGTGCTTTCACGAGAGGTACGGGAAACGAAAAAATAACGCATTTTTTGTTTTCATTTCCTCCGCGAGAGGCATGGTTTTGCTTCCACGAGAGGCACGGTTGTGCTTTCACGAGCCTCTAAAAAAACATGTTTTTTTCCTTCCGTGAGTGGCATGATTTTGCTTTTGCGAGAGGCACGGCCCTGCCTCTCGGAAACGGAACAAAAAAATGTGTTTTCTATTTATTTTTCCTTTCGTGCGAGGCATGGTTTTGTAAATGGCTAACCATTTTTTAATTCATGGACTTTTTCGAATACATTAACATTCTTTTAGTTCATGAACATTTTTAAATTTCTTCGTAACATTTTCTAAATTCGTGAGTATTTTTCAAATATGCAAACATTTTATGATTTTCATAGAATTTTTTTAATTCATGAATATTTTTCAAAATTATGAACATATTTTGAATTTTTAACATTTTTTAATGCATGAACATTTTTTAAATTTTCAAATCTTTTTTGAAGTCACAAAATTGATCGAATTTATAAAATAGTTTATAATTTATGAACTTATGGAACCCACGATAGTAAGACTCAAGTAGGTGTCTATCATATCGATGGGCCAGAAGTACAAGCAGACCGCCGGTTTCATGGGGCGCTAGTTACATGATCGAATTTCTAGATAAAAATGGACCGGTCCAAACACCTCTCTCTCTCTCTCTCTCGTGGCATCGACTTTTCTAAGGAAGGCGAATGCGTTGTTGCTTGGGGAATACTTTTTTTCGCAAAAACATGTAATCTATTTATCAAACATCATGACAGTGTAAAGAATACCAGAAGTGACAAAAATCCATGTTTGTAGACCACCTATCGGCTACTGCACTAGAGTGAGCCGAAGGCGTGCCGCCGTCTTCTCCCCTCCCTCATCGGAGCCGGGAAAGAAGCTCGGAGAGAGAGAGAGAGAGGGAGAGAGAGAGAGAGAGAGGTCGATGGCGAGGTTGCTGTTGAGGCCATGGCGGAAGTGAGGACGCAGAAGAGGAGGGGGAGATGCGCGGCGTGTGAAGAGAAGTGGAAGAAGCATGTAAGGAGAGGGAGGCTGTTGTGCTGCCTTTTTGCACAGGGGCTAGGGTTCACTTTAAAGGAAATATGCCCTAAAGGCAATAATAAAGTTGTTATTTATATTTCCTTATATCATGATAAATGTTTATTATTCATGCTAGAATTGTATTAACAGGAAACTTAGTACATGTGTGAATACATAGACAAACAAGAGTGTCCCTAGTATGCCTCTACTTGACTAGCTCGTTAATCAAAGATGGTTAAGTTTCCTGACCATAGACATGTGTTGTCATTTGATAAACGGGATCACATCATTAGAGAATGATATGATGGACAAGACCCATCCATTAGCTTAGCATAATGATCGTTTAGTTTTATTGCTATTGCTTTCTTCATGACTTATACGTATTCCTCTGACTATGAGATTGTGCAACTCCCGAATACCGGAGGAACACCTTGTGTGCTATCAAATGTCACAACATAACTGAGTGATTATAAAGATGCTCTACATGTGTCTCCGAAGGTGTTTGTTGAGTTGGCATACATCAAGATTAGGATTTGTCACTCCGTGTATCGGAGAGGTATCTCTGGGCCCTCTCGGTAATGCACATCACTATAAGCCTTGCAAGCAATGTGACTAATGAGTTAGTTGCGGGATGATGCATTATGGAACGAGTAAGGAGACTTGCCGATAACGAGATTGAACTAGGTATGAGGATACCGACGATCGAATCTCAGGTAAGTAACATACTGATGACAAAGGGAATGGTGTATGTTGTTTTTGAAGGAAATATGCCCTAGAGGCAATAATAAAGTTATTATTTATTTCCTTATATCATGATAAATGTTTATTATTCATGCTAGAATTGTATTAACCGGAAACATAATACATGTGTGAATACATAGACAAACAGATTGTCACTAGTATGCCTCTACTTGACTAGCTCGTTAACCAAAGATGGTTATGTTTCCTAACCATGAACAAAGAGTTGTTATTTGATTAACAAGGTCACATCATTAGTTGAATGATCTGATTGACATGACCCATTCCATTAGCTTAGCACCCGATCGTTTAGTATGTTGCTATTGCTTTCTTCATGACTTATACATGTTCCTATAACTATGAGATTATGCAACTCCCGTTTACCGGAGGAAAACTTTGGGTACTACCAAATGTCAGAACGTAACTGGGTGATTATAAAGGAGTACTACAGGTGTCTCCAATGGTAGATGTTGGGTTGGCGTATTTCGAGATTAGGGTTTTGTCACTCCGATTGTCGGAGAGGTATCTCTGGGCCCTCTCGGTAATACACATCACATAAGCCTTGCAAGCATTATAACTAAGATGTTAGTTATGAGATGATGTATTACGGAACGAGTAAAGAGACTTGCCAGTAACGAGATTGAACTAGGTATTGGATACCGACGATCGAATCTCGGGCAAGTAACATACCGATGACAAAGGGAACAACGTATGTTGTTATGCGGTCTGACCGATAAAGATCTTTGTAGAATATGTAGGAGCCAATATGGGCATCCAGGTCCCACTATTGGTTATTGACCGGAGACATGTCTCGGTCATGTCTACATTGTTCTCGAACCGTAGGGTCCGCACGCTTAACGTTACGATGACAGTTATTATGAGTTTATGCATTTTGATGTACCGAAGGTTGTTCGGAGTCCTGGATGTGATCATGGACATGACGAGGAGTCTCAAAATGGTCGAGACATAAAGATTGATATATTGGAAGCCTATGTTTGGACATCGGAAGTGTTCCGGGTGAAATTGGGATTTTACCGGAATACCGGGAGGGTTACCAGAACCCCCCGGGAGCTAGATGGGCCATAATGGGCCTTAGTGGAAAAGAGAAGGGGCTGCCCTAGATGGGATGCGCGCCTCCCCCTTCCCCTAGTCCTATTAGGACTAGGAAAGGGTGGCCGGCCACCTCCTCCTCTTTTCCCCTCCAAGGAATCCTAGTTGGACTAGGATTGGAGGGGGAATCCTACTCCCAGTGGGAGTAGGACTCTCCTGCGCCTCCCTCCTTGGCCGGCCAGCCCCTCCTCCCTTGCTCCTTTATATACGGGGGCAGGGGACACCCCAAGACACACAAGTTGATCCTTGAGATCGTTCCTTAGCCGTGTGCGGTGCCCCCTGCCACCAAATTCCACCTCGATCATACCGTTGTAGTGCTTAGGCGAAGCCCTGCGTCGGTAGTACATCAAGATCGTCACCACGCTGTCGTGCTGACGAAACTCCTCCCCGAAGCTTTGCTGGATCGGAGCCCGGGGATCGTCATCGAGCTGAACGTGTGCTAAGAACTCGGAGGTGCCGGAGTAACGGTACTTGGATCGGTCGGATCGGGAAGAAGACGTACGACTACTTCCTCTACGTTGTGTGATCGCTTCCGCAGTCGGTCTGCGTTGGTACTTAGACAACACTCTCCCCTCTCATTGCTATGCATCACCATGATCTTGCGTGTGCGTAGGAAATTTTTTGAAATTACTACGTTACCCAACAGTGGTATCAGAGCCAGGTTTTTATGGTTTGATGTTATTTGCACGAGTAGAACACAAGTGAGTTGTGGGCGATACAAGTCATACTGCCTACCAGCATATCATACTTTGGTTCGGCGTATTGTTGGACGAGACGATCCGGACCAACCTTACGCGTACTCTTACGCGAGACCGGTTCCCTCGACGTGCTTTGCACATAGATGGCTTGTGGAAGACTGTCTCTCCAACTTTAGTTGAACCAAGTGTGGCTATGCCCGGTCCTTGAGAAGGTTAAAACAGAGTCTATTTGACGAACTATCGTTGTGGTTTTGACGCGTAGGTGAGATGAGTTCTTACTTAAGCCCGTAGCAGCCACGTAAAACTTGCAACAACAAAGTAGAGGACGTCTAACTTGTTTTTGCAGGGCATGTTGTGATGTGATATGGTCAAGGCATGATGCTGATTTTATTGTATGAGATGATCATGTTTTGTAACCAAGTTATCGGCAACTGGCAGGAGCCATATGGTTGTCGCTTTATTGTATGCAATGCAATCGCGATGTAATGCTTTACTTTATTACTAAGCGGTAGTGATAGTCGTAGAAGCATAAGATTGGCGAGACGACAATGATGCTACGATGGAGATCAAGGTGTCGCGCCGGTGACGATGGTGATCATGACGGTGCTTCGGAGATGGAGATCACAAGCACAAGATGATGATGGCCATATCATATCACTTATATTGATTGCATGTGATGTTTATCCTTTTATGCATCTTATCTTGCTTTGATTGACGGTAGCATTATAAGATGATCTCTCACTAAATTATCAAGAAGTGTTCTCCCTGAGTATGCACCGTTGCCAAAGTTCGTCGTGCCCAGACACCACGTGATGATCGGGTGTGATAAGCTCTACGTCCATCTACAACGGGTGCAAGCCAGTTTTGCACACGCAGAATACTCAGGTTAAACTTGACGAGCCTAGCATATGCAGATATGGCCTCGGAACACAGAGACCGAAAGGTCGAGCATGAATCATATAGTAGATATGATCAACATAACGATGTCCACCATTGAAAACTACTCCATCTCACGTGATGATCGGTTATGGTTTAGTTGATTTGGATCACGTGATCACTTAGAGGATTAGAGGGATGTCTATCTAAGTGGGAGTTCCTAAGTAATTTGATTAACTGAACTTAAACTTATCATGAACTTAGTACCTGATAGTATCTTGCTTGTTTATGTTGATTGTAGATAGATGGGTCGTGCTGTTGTTCCGTTGAATTTTAATGGGTTCCTTGAGAAAGCAAAGTTGAAAGATGATGGTAGCAATTACACGGACTGGGTCCGTAACCTGAGGATTATCCTCATTGCTGCACAGAAGAATTATGTCCTGGAAGCACCGCTAGGTGCCAGGCCTGCTGCTGGAGCAACACCAGATGTTATGAACGTCTGGCAGAGCAAAGCTGATGACTACTCGATAGTTCAGTGTGCCATGCTTTACGGCTTAGAATCGGGACTTCAACGACGTTTTGAACGTCATGGAGCATATGAGATGTTCCAGGAGTTGAAGTTAATATTTCAAGCAAATGCCCGAATTGAGAGATATGAAGTCTCCAATAAGTTCTATAGCTGCAAGATGGAGGAGAACAGTTCTGTCAGTGAGCATATACTCAAAATGTCTGGGTATAATAATCACTTGATTCAGATGGGAGTTAATCTTCCAGATGATTGCGTCATTGACAGAATTCTCCAATCACTGCCACCAAGCTACAAGAGCTTCGTGATGAACTATAATATGCAAGGGATGAACAAGACTATTCCCGAGCTCTTCGCAATGCTGAAAGTTGCGGAGGTAGAAATCAAGAAGGAGCATCAAGTGTTGATGGTTAACAAAACCACTAGTTTCAAGAAAAAGGGCAAAGGGAAGAAGAAGGGGAACTTCAAGAAGAACAGCAAGCAAGTTGCTGCTCAGGAGAAGAAACCCAAGTCTGGACCTAAGCCTGAAACTGAGTGCTTCTACTGCAAGCAGACTGGTCACTGGAAGCGGAACTGCCCCAAGTATTTGGCGGATAAGAAGGATGGCAAGGTGAACAAAGGTATATGTGATATACATGTTATTGATGTGTACCTTACTAGAGCTCGCAGTAGCACCTGGGTATTTGATACTGGTTCTGTTGCTAATATTTGCAACTCGAAACAGGGACTACGGAATAAGCGGACGCTAGCAAAGGACGAGGTGACGATGCGCGTGGGAAACGGTTCCAAAGTCGATGTGATCGCGGTCGGCACGCTACCTCTACATCTACCTTCGGGATTAATATTAGACCTAAATAATTGTTATTTGGTGCCAGCGTTGAGCATGAACATTATATCTGGATCTTGTTTAATGCGAGACGGTTATTCATTTAAATCAGAGAATAATGGTTGTTCTATTTATATGAGTAATATCTTTTATGGTCATGCACCTTTGAAGAGTGGTCTATTCTTGTTGAATCTCGATAGTAGTAATACACATATTCATAATGTGGAAGCCAAAAGATGCAGAGTTGATAATGATAGTGCAACTTATTTGTGGCACTGCCGTTTAGGTCATATCGGTGTAAAGCGCATGAAGAAACTCCATACTGATGGGCTTTTGGAACCACTTGATTATGAATCACTTGGTACTTGCGAACCGTGCCTCATAGGCAAGATGACTAAAACACCGTTCTCCGGTACTATGGAGAGAGCAACAGATTTATTGGAAATCATACATACCGATGTATGTGGTCCGATGAATATTGAGGCTCGTGGCGGATATCGTTATTTTCTCACCTTCACAGATGATTTAAGCAGATATGGGTATATCTACTTAATGAAACATAAGTCTGAAACATTTGAAAAGTTCAAGGAATTTCAGAGTGAAGTTGAAAATCATCGTAACAAGAAAATAAAGTTTCTACGATCTGATCGTGGAGGAGAATATTTGAGTTACGAGTTTGGTGTACATTTGAAAAATTGTGGAATAGTTTCGCAACTCACGCCACCCGGAACACCACAACGTAATGGTGTGTCCGAACGTCGTAATCGTACTTTACTAGATATGGTGCGATCTATGATGTCTCTTACTGATTTACCGCTATCGTTTTGGGGTTATGCTTTAGAGACGGCCGCATTCACGTTAAATAGGGCACCATCAAAATCCGTTGAGACGACGCCTTATGAACTATGGTTTGGCAAGAAACCAAAGTTGTCGTTTCTTAAAGTTTGGGGCTGCGATGCTTATGTGAAAAAGCTTCAACCTGATAAGCTCGAACCCAAAGCGGAGAAATGTGTCTTCATAGGATACCCAAAGGAAACTGTTGGGTATACCTTCTATCACAGATCCGAAGGCAAGACATTCGTTGCTAAGAATGGATCATTTCTAGAGAAGGAGTTTCTCTTGAAAGAAGTGAGTGGGAGGAAAGTAGAACTTGACGAGGTAACTGTACCTGCTCCCTTATTGGAAAATAGTACATCACAGAAAACTGTTTCTGCGACACCTATACCAATTAGTGAGGAAGCCAATGATGATGATCATGAAACTTCAGGACAAGATACTACTGAACCACGTAGATCAACCAGAGTGAGGTCCGCACCAGAGTGGTACGGTAATCCAATTCTGGAAGTCATGCTACTAGATCATGATGAACCTACAAACTATGAAGAAGCGATGGTGAGCCCAGATTCCGCAAAGTGGCTTGAGGCCATGAAATCTGAGATGGGATCCATGTATGAGAACAAAGTATGGACTTTGGTTGACCTGCCCGACGATCGGCAAGCAATTGAGAATAAATGGATCTTCAAGAAAAAGACTGACGCTGACGGTAATATTACTGTCTATAAAGCTCGACTTGTCGCAAAAGGTTTTCGACAAGTTCAAGGGGTTGACTACGATGAGACCTTCTCACTGGTAGCGATGCTTAAGTCCGTCAGAATCATGTTAGCAATTACCGCGTTTTATGATTATGAAATATGGCAGATGGATGTCAAAACTACATTCCTGAATGGATTTCTGGAAGAAGAGTTGTATATGATGCAACCAGAAGGTTTTGTCGATCCAAAGGGAGCTAACAAAGTGTGCAAACTCTAGCGATCCATTTATGGACTGGTGCTAGCATCTCGGAGTTGGAATAAACGCTTTGATAGTGTAATCAAAGCATTTGGCTTTATACAGACTTTTGGAGAAGCCTGTATTTACAAGAAAGTGAGTGGGAGCTCTGTAGCATTTCTGATATTATATGTGGATGACATATTGCTGATTGGAAATGATATAGAATTTCTGGATAGCATAAAGGGATACTTGAATAAAAGTTTTTCGATGAAAGACCTCGGGGAAGCTGCTTACATATTAGGCATAAAGATCTATAGAGATAGATCAAGACGCTTAATTGGACTTTCACAAAGCACATACCTTGACAAGATTTTGAAGAAGTTCAAAATGGATCAAGCAAAGAAAGGGTTCTTGCCTGTGTTACAAGGTGTGAAGTTGAGTCAGACTCAATGCCCGACCACTGCAGAAGATAGAGAGAAAATGAAAGATGTTCCCTATGCTTCAGCCATAGGCTCTATCATGTATGCAATGCTGTGTACCAGACCTGATGTGTGCCTTGCTATAAGTTTAGCAGGGAGGTACCAAAGTAATCCAGGAGTGGATCACTGGACAGCGGTCAAGAACATCCTGAAATACCTGAAAAGGACTAAGGATATGTTTCTCGTATATGGAGGTGACAAAGAGCTCACCGTAAGAGGTTACGTTGATGCAAGCTTTGACACTGATCCGGACGATTCTAAATCGCAAATCGGATACGTGTTTACTTTAAACGGTGGAGCTGTCAGTTGGTGCAGTTCTAAACAAAGCGTCGTAGCGGGATCTACATGTGAAGCGGAATACATAGCTGCTTCGGAAGCAGCAAACGAAGGAGTCTGGATGAAGGAGTTCATATCCGATCTAGGTGTCATACCTAGTGCATCGGGTCCAATGAAAATCTTTTGTGACAATACTGGTGCAATTGCTTTGGCAAAGGAATCCAGATTTCACAAAAGAACCAAACACATCAAGAGACGCTTCAACTCCATCCGGGATCTAGTCCAGGTGGGAGACATAGAAATTTGCAAGATACATACGGATCTGAATGTTGCAGACCCGTTGACTAAGCCTCTTCCACGAGCAAAACATGATCAGCACCAAGGCTCCATGGGTGTTAGAATCATTACTGTGTAATCTAGATTATTGACTCTAGTGCAAGTGGGAGACTAAAGGAAATATGCCCTAGAGGCAATAATAAAGTTATTATTTATTTCCTTATATCATGATAAATGTTTATTATTCATGCTAGAATTGTATTAACCGGAAACATAATACATGTGTGAATACATAGACAAACAGATTGTCACTAGTATGCCTCTACTTGACTAGCTCGTTAATCAAAGATGGTTATGTTTCCTAACCATGAACAAAGAGTTGTTATTTGATTAACGAGGTCACATCATTAGTTGAATGATCTGATTGACATGACCCATTCCATTAGCTTAGCACCCGATCGTTTAGTATGTTGCTATTGCTTTCTTCATGACTTATACATGTTCCTATAACTATGAGATTATGCAACTCCCGTTTACCGGAGGAAAACTTTGGGTACTACCAAACGTCACAACGTAACTGGGTGATTATAAAGAAGTACTACAGGTGTCTCCAATGGTAGATGTTGGGTTGGCGTATTTCGAGATTAGGGTTTTGTCACTCCGATTGTCGGAGAGGTATCTCTGGGCCCTCTCGGTAATACACATCACATAAGCCTTGCAAGCATTATAACTAAGATGTTAGTTATGAGATGATGTATTATGGAACGAGTAAAGAGACTTGCCAATAACGAGATTGAACTAGGTATTGGATACCGACGATCGAATCTCGGGCAAGTAACATACCGATGACAAAGGGAACAACGTATGTTGTTATGCGGTCTGACCGATAAAGATCTTCGTAGAATATGTAGGAGCCAATATGGGCATCCAGGTCCCGCTATTGGTTATTGACCGGAGACATGTCTCGGTCATGTCTACATTGTTCTCGAACCGCAGGGTCCGCACGCTTAACGTTACGATGACAGTTATTATGAGTTTATGCATTTTGATGTACCGAAGGTTGTTCAGAGTCCCGGATGTGATCACGGACATGACGAGGAGTCTCGAAATGGTCGAGACATAAAGATTGATATATTGGAAGCCTATGTTTGGACATCGGAAGTGTTCCGGGTGAAATCGGGATTTTACCGGAATACCGGGAGGGTTACCGGAACCCCCCGGGAGCTAGATGGGCCATAATGGGCCTTAGTGGAAAAGAGAAGGGGCTGCCCTAGATGGGCTGCGCGCCTCCCCCTTCCCCTAGTCCTATTAGGACTAGGAAAGGGTGGCTGGCCACCTCCTCCTCTTTTCCCCTCCAAGGAATCCTAGTTGGACTAGGATTGGAGGGGGAATCCTACTCCCAGTGGGAGTAGGACTCTCCCTCGCCTCCCTCCTTGGCCGGCCAGCCCCTCCTCCCTTGCTCCTTTATATACGGGGGCAGGGGACACCCCAAGACACACAAGTTGATCCTTGAGATCGTTCCTTAGCCGTGTGCGGTGCCCCCTGCCACCAAATTCCACCTCGATCATACCGTTGTAGTGCTTAGGCGAAGCCCTGCGTCGGTAGTACATCAAGATCGTCACCACGCCGTCGTGCTGACGAAACTCCTCCCCGAAGCTTTGCTGGATCGGAGCCCGGGGATCGTCATCGAGCTGAACGTGTGCTAAGAACTCGGAGGTGCCGGAGTAACGGTACTTGGATCGGTCGGATCGGGAAGAAGACGTACGACTACTTCCTCTATGTTGTGTGATCGCTTCCGCAGTCGGTCTGCGTTGGTACGTAGACAACACTCTCCCCTCTCGTTGCTATGCATCACCATGATCTTGCGTGTGCATAGGAAATTTTTTGAAATTACTACGTTACCCAACAGTTTTGTGGTTTGACCGATAAAGATCTTCGTAGAATATGTAGGAACCAATATGAGCATCTAGGTTCCACTATTGGTTATTGACCAAAGATGTGTCTCGGTCATGTCTACATAGTTCTCGAACCCGTAGGGTCCGCACGCTTAACGTTCGATGACGATTTGTATTATGAGTTATGTGTTTTGGTGACCGAAGTTTGTTCGGAGTCCCGGATAAGATCACGGACATGACGAGGAGTCTCGAAATGGTCGAGAGGTAAAGATTCATATATTGAAAGGTAGTATTCGGACATCGGAATGGTTCCGAGTGATTCGGGTATTTTTCCGGAGTACCGAGGGGTTACCGAACCCCCCCCCCCCGGGGGGAAGTGTTGGGCCTACATGGGCCTTGTGACGCCCCCGATTTGACCGTACACTAATCATACACGCAAACGTGTACGATCAAGATCAGGGACTCATGGGAAGATATCACAACACAACTCTAAAAATAAAATAAGTCATACAAGCATCATATTACAAGCCAGGGGCCTCGAGGGCTCGATTACAAGAGCTCGGTCATAGACGAGTCAGCGGAAGCAACAATATCTAAGTACAGACATAAGTTAAACAAGATGCCATAAGATGGCTAGTACAAACTGGGATACAGATCGAAAGAGGCGCAGACCTCCTGCCTGGGATCCTCCTAAACTACTCCTGGTCGTCGTCAGCGGGCTGCACGTAGTAGTAGGCACCTCCTGTTGGGGATATTACTACCAGTATGACCCGCCGAGGAGGGGCCGGGTCAGCATTAATGGCGGGTTACATAAGAAGCCCAATATACATTCAAGTTTATTAAACATATAGAAGGCCCAAAGGCCCGGGGCCTGCTTAAAGCCCAATATTGTAAACCGCCGTATGTAAGGAAAGACTTGTAAAGAAAGGCATGTAAAGGAAGTCACCGAGCCGGACACGATTATAAGCCGGCCGGGACTCTGTAGGCCACCGGACGTCAACCCATGTATATGAGGGGACGATCCGGTGGCGGCTTAGAAAAAAGAAACAACCAAGTCGATAACCAAGCCGGCGAGTTGAGCCTCTTGGAGATCGAAACCTCAGCAATACCAATCCCAACTAGACGTAGGCTTTTACCTTCATCGTAAGGGGCCGAACTAGTATAAAAACTCTCTCGTGTCCTTTGTCCCGATTAACCCCTTTAAGCTTCCTAGTGCGATGGCCCTACGACTAAGTCCTTGCCCTAAGACATCTGCCATGACAACTCCACGACAGTTGGCGCCCACCGTGGGACCAGCGTACGGTGGATTTGAGTTCTTGAAGGGCAACTTCGAAGGGCTCAAGGGATACGCTGTGGGCCGAATGACCAAGAGTCGTCGTGGCAAGCTTTACATCGACGACGAAGGCTGGGGCCCCGAGGTCGGCTCGATCGAGTATGGGTACCGGGTCCCCTTCGGCGGAATTCACGTCTTCATCGGCCGGATCGGCGAATCAGGCCCTGAGCCGGACGTCCACACCGACCTCATCAAAGTGGCTCAGCGCGCCGGGCTCACCGTGTTCAATCTGTCGTGAAGCATGCCTTCGTAGGCTGCATCCATGGTGGTGAATACTCCGAAGGATCGATGGAAGGCGGGGAGACGGCCATCTGCTCTGATACTGCATCATCAACAGGTGAGATGGACTCGTTGTACCAACTGCAAGACGGCATGCTCGGGGGCTGTTCCGATGGCAGCAGTATTTCGGACCCCCTTGAGCCGCCGAATTGGGCCGGAGTCTTCATGGCAGGGACACAGCCCGGGTAGAACTCCACCGCGGCGACCGCAGTAGCCACTGGGTCGGCAGCTGCCAGGTCAGGAGACCCCGTGCGCCCTCCGGCTCAAGTTCTAATGGACCTCATGGATAAGCTGATGACTCTGTTAACTGCTGTGGTAGAACCGGCAGATAAAGCCCAGTATGACGCAGAAGTGGCACGCGTGCGGGAGGAGATGGTGCAAGCTACGGAAAATCTAGTCGCGGAGGAAACCCAGATGGCAGCGGAACGAGCAGCTCTGGATGCTCGTGCTCAGCAGCTTCAAGCAGAAACTTTCCGGCTCTCGGTGGATCTTAATGCGTCAAACGAGATCATGAGGAGGAGGCATCAGAAAACTCAATCGCGACTGCCTCTAACGCTGGATCCAAGGAACCTGTTCCATACACCCAGAGCTGGGGGGAGCAACCCGCTAGAAGCAAACAGGGTCACGACACCCGGTGCACCGGCTCATCCATGAACCATGGAGCCGCCTCGCATGAATACAACTCCTCCTCGTTATGTAGCAACACCTCCGGGTCACTTCCCCAACCCTATGGAAAACCTCATTGCCGCGTCAGCTCGTTTGGCGGCTCTCCCAATGGAAGGCGACTCGCCAGCAGCAATTGAAACCCGGAGGGTGAGAGAACTACTTCAGACAACTCTGGCCTAGCAAGATGCATACTCTTACAGTCGAGACATGATTCACTCAACTCCTCACCCAAGCCGGAGCCTGAGTTACAGTAGGCACATGGAGTCTACAGAGATGTCAAGTAATGCTCAACGCCACAACCGGCCATATAGGTATGAGCCGGTGCGGGTTGGAGCCTTTAACTTGGCGGATCAGGGGAGGATTCGTCAAGAGGCGGAGCAAGCAGCCCAAATAGCGGCAGCGCAGGCAGCTCATCAAACCTTTCCGGCTTATCCAACAACCTCGGTTGAGGCAGGAGTGGCCACGAGAACCGGAGGCGTGCCTTGTTTGGTACTAGCCATACGCAATGAGCGGTTGCCAAAGGATTTCAAGGGGCCTTGTAAGGTGCCTAATTACACAGCTGATCTACAGCCAGGGGCTTGGATTGAGAGTTATGAGATGGCTATGGAGCTGTTGGAGGTTAGCGATGCTGCTATGGCCAAGTATTTTACCATGATGTTGGATGGAACGGCTCGGACTTGGTTAAAGGGATTGCCACCCTATTCTATCGGATCATGGGCAGAGTTGAAAGCATGGTTCATCTAGAACTTTAAGGACACGTGTAAGCAACCGATGTCGATTGTGAACCTGACCAATTGCAAGCAAGAGGATGGTGAGTCTACAACCCATTGGGTGCGCCGAGTCAAAGAGATAATACATTCATCTGATAAGATGGATGCCGACTCAGTAGTTTTGATGTTGGAGAAAAATTGCCACTTTGAACCTCTGAAGCAGAAGTTGGGGCGGCTTAAACATGACTGTAATGACATGGGGACGTTGATGGCGGCTCTTGTCAAGTATGCCGATTCTGATACCACCAAGGACCCGGTGTCTGATGAAGAAAAGGCAACGAAGTGAACGAAGAACGGCAATGGCAAGGATCTCCAGCATAACCCGGTGAATCAGGGAGGTAATAAGAGTAAGGCTGATGAATTTGTTGCTAATACTAATGCACAGGGTGGTAATCAGCGGCGCAAGGGCAGACAACCCCCTCGATCGGGCGGGTCAGGCCCCACCCTTGAGCAGTTGTTGAATGAACCTTGTCCAAAACACGGCACCCGGGAGAAACCAGCCACCCACTTGTGGAAGGATTGCACGATAATGAAGGCGTTTAAAAATTCAAATGCATTTGATGGGGGTCACGGCCCAGGTGGCGGCTCAGGTGGAGGCGGCTTTCAGGGCCTGGGCGCCGGTTCAAACGGAGGAGGTTTTCACGGTCAGGGTTATCCTGGTCACGAGGGAGGATATAATCAGCAACACGGCCAAGGGAATCAATAGTAGCAACAATCCGGCTATCAAAGCAACCCGAAGCAGTTGAGTAGCGGACAGTATCATGTCTTTACTACCAGCTTATGTAAATGGGACCAGAAACTCCACAAGAGGGTCGTCAATGCCATTGAACCGACAATTCCACATTATCTACGTTGGTCAGAGCAGCCTATTCTGTGGAGCAGAGAAGATCACCCGCCCCGGGTTGATAATCTGGGTCACTTGGCTTTGGTGGTGGCACCTCAAGTTGGTGGGTACAAGTTCACTAAGGTGCTCTTGGATGGAGGCAGCAGCATCAACATCCTCTACTATGAGACGTTCCGCCGAATGGGGTTGACGGATAAAAATCTTAAACAATCCAACACTGTTTTTCATGGTGTGGTACCTGGTAAATCGGCATACCCAGTTGGTAAGATTGAGCTGGAAGTAGCCTTTGGGGATGAGTATGACTCCAGAGCAGAAAAATTAACCTTTGAAGTGGTTAAGATCAAAAGCCCATATCATGCTCTGTTTGGGCGGTCGGCTTATGCCAAGTTCATGGCTCGGCCGTGTTACGTATATTTACAATTCAAGATGCCGGGTCACAAGGGCACTATTACAGTACATGGGAGCTGGAAGATAGCCTTGGAATGTGAAGAAGGTGATGCCGCCTATGCTGAATCTGTCTGTGCAACGGAGGACTTAAAATTCTACAAGGATCATGTTGACCCAGCGGACATGACGTCATTAAAGAAACCAACAACAGAGCATGAGCCGGAGTTAAAATTCAAATCAGCTGATGACACTAAGATGGTTGACTTTGTACCTGGCGATTCATCCAAACAGTTCATCATCAGCGCCAACTTGGATCCGAAATAGGAAAGCGTGCTCATCGAGTTCATCCGTGAGAACCGGGACATCTTTACATGGAAACCTTCAGACATGTCGGGTGTCCCGAGGGAACTCGCTGAGCACACTCTTAATATCGATCCAAAGTTCAAACATGTCAGACAGTTTCTCCGGGCGTTCAGTGAGGAAAGATGCAAGGTCATCGGAGAAGAAGTGGCCCGCCTCTTGGCAGCCGGGTTCATTGTGGAGGTCTTTCACCCTGAATGGTTAGCTAACCCGATGCTGGTACTCAAGAAGAATGGCACCTGGCGGATGTGTGTGGATTACATAGTTTTGAACAAGGCTTGTTCGGCTGATCCTTTTGCTCTCCCCCGTATTGATCAGATCATTGATGCTACGGCGGGTTGCGGACGGTTGAGTTTCTTAGATGCTTATTCCGGTTATCATCATATTAAAATGGCAGTCAAGGATCAAGAAAAGACAGATTTTATAACTCCTTTTGGAGCCTTCTGCTATGTGTCCATGCCTTTTGGGCTTAAGAGTGCCCAGTTGACTTACCAGCGGTGTGTGCAGAATTATCTTAACAATCAAATTGGGCGCAATGTTCATGCTTATGTGGATGATATAGTGGTGAAATCCAGGGAAGAGGAAACCTTGGTCACAGACCTGAAAGAGACTTTTGATAATCTTCGGGTTTACAAGATGACGCTTAACCCGGCCAAGTGTGTTTTTGGAGTACCAGCCGGCAAGCTTTTGGGTTTTTTGGTGTGTAACCAAGGTATTGAAGCTAACACGGAGAAAATCAAGGCAATTACATCTCTAGCCAAACCAACCTGCGTCAATGATGTTCAGCGACTGGCGGGTCATGTGGCTGTTTTGAGTCGGTTCATAAGTCGGTTAGGGCAAAATGCTATGCCTCTGTATCAGTTGATGAAGAAAACGGATGTTTTTGTTTGGAGCGATGTTGCGAATGCTGCTTTTGAGGATCTGAAAGCACAATTGGCTGAGCCACCAGTCCTAGCTGCTCCAATTGAGAAAGAGCCGCTATTGTTATACGTGGCTGCTAACTCACGGGCTGTTAGTGTAGCTATGGTGGTAGAGCGCAAGGATGCTGGCAAAGAGCATCCGGTTCAGAGACCGGTTTATTATGTCAGTGAAGTGCTAATTGAATCTAAACAACAATATCCACATTGGCAGAAGCTTGTTTATGGGGTATTCATGGCAAGCCGGAAGCTTAAGCATTACTTTCAGGGACATCCAATCACTGTGGTTAGCTCTGCTCCTTTGGGAGACATTATTCAGAACACAGAAGCCACAGGGCGAGTCGCCAAATGGGCAATTGAGCTTGGGTCTCATGGGTTGAAGTATGTTCCACGTACTGCAATTAAGTCTCAAGCCCTGGTTGACTTCATCAATGACTGGACAGAGATGCAGATGCCAGAAGAGAAGCCAGACAACACATATTGGACTATTCATTTTGATGGATCTAGGCAATTGGAAGGCTCGGGGGGCTGGAGTCGTGTTAACTTCGCCACGAGGTGATAAATTTTGTTATGTGTTGCGATTGATGTTTCCATGCACTAACAACACAGTAGAGTATGAAGCCTTGCTCCATGGTCTTTGAGTGGCAAAAGAGATGAGCTTGAGCCGGGTCAGATGTCTTGGTGACTCAGATCTAGTGGCTCAACAGGTATCTGGCAATTGGGATTCTAAAGACCCTATTATGGCGGCCTATTGTCGAGAGGTCGATGCTATTGCAGGATATTTTAAAGGTTATCAGGTGGAGCATATTGACCGTCGAAAGAACGAAGCGGCTGATGCTTTAAGCCGGCTAGGGTCTTAGCGTAAGCCGGTGCCACCCAACACCTTTTTGGATGTTTTGCATAACCCCTCCGTCAAGTTGCCCACAAAAGAAGATTTAGTTGTTCCTGACCCGGAGGCACAGTTGGTAGCGGTTCTTCATGTCATCCCAGATTGGACGGTGCCGTTCTTGGCTTACATGACCCGGGGAGAGTTGCCAGCGGATGATACCCTGGCTCGGCAAATAACCCGGCGATCTAAGTCCATGACGATTTTGGATGGAGAGTTATTTCATCGCAGTGTTTCTGGAGCGTTCCAACGATGTGTTTCCCCTGAAGAAGGTCAAGAAATTCTTCGTGAGATCCATGAAGGCGATTGTGGCCATCATGCCGGGTCGAAATCCTTAGTAGCCAAAGCGTTTTGTCACGGTTTTTACTGGTTCACGGCTCACCCTGATGTAGAGGATCTAGTCATCAGATGTGATGGGTGTCAAAAATTTGCACGACGAGCGCATGTGCCGGCTCAAGAGCTCCGGATGATTCCAATCACTTGGCCATTTGTGGTTTGGGGGCTTGACATGGTGGGACCTTTCAAAAGGTCTAAGGATAAAAAGACACATCTCTTAGTGGCAGTTGATAAGTTTACTAAGTGGGTTGAGGCAGAGCCTGTAAGTAAGTGTGATGAAGCCACGGCGGTTCGGTTCATGAAAAAAGTAATCTTCCGTTTCAGTTTTCCACACAGTATTATCACAGACAATGACACTAATCTGTCTCAAGGGGCTATGGAAGAGTTTTGTCAGCAAGAGCACATCCGGCTTGATGTTTCTTCTGTAGCTCATCCTCAATCCAATAGTCAAGCCGAGAGAGCCAATCAGGAGATTCCGAAGGAGCTAAAACCCCGGCTTATGGTTCCTTTATAGCGAACGCCAGGTTGTTGGGTAGAGGAGTTACCCTCAGTGTTATGGAGCATTAATACTACGCCCAACAGGTCTACGGGTTACACACCCTTCTTCATGGTTTATGGAGCAGAAGCAGTATTGCCTAGTGACATCCGTCATGACTCGCCCCGTGTGGCGGCTTATGTTGAAGCTAACAAGGGAAAAGCCATACAGGATGCGCTTGACTTATTAGACGAAGAAAGAGACTTAGCGGCGGCGTGGTCAGCAATTTATCAACAGGACCTGCGTCGTTATCACAGCTGTCTGGTTAAGTCCAGGACTTTTCAGGAAGGCGACTTGGTGCTCCGGCTCATCCAGGATCTGTCAGATGCGCACAAGCTATCCCCACCTTGGGAAGGACCTTTTATGGTCAGTAAGAATTTAAACAACGGGTCATATTACCTCATTGACGTTCGAGAGCACAAAGACTCACGTAAGTCGGAGGAAGAGACCCGCCGGCCGTGGAACATTGCTCAACTTCGGCCATACTACACCTGAGCCACCGGCTCTCATCTTGTACATACGTTCACGTTGTATATACTATGATAAGCAATAAAGTAAGACCATCGGTCTCTTTTCCTTTCAAAGGCTATACATCTTTATTTTTTTATTCATAAAATGACTATCAAGGAGCTGATCATATTTGAATCAAGTTTAACCTTTTTGGTCCAGCTCATGATCATATCCGAATCTAGCTGCAAATCTCATGGTCACCTGGGGGCTTCCTGTTCAAACATAGGTCGTATTTGAACCAAAGAGAACATAGTTGTCGTAACCCTCTTGATCGGCTCAAGGCCAAACTCACTTGGGGGCTTCTTGATCGTATCTGAATCATAGCTTAACCCCTTTTGAGTCTGACTTGGATCGTATTCGAATCAGGGTCGTTAAAAACCTCTCAAGGTCATTTGGGGGCTTCCTGTTCAAACATAGGTCATATTTCGAACAAAGAGAACATAGCTATCTGTACCCTCTTGATCGGTGCAACGCCAAAACCACTGGGGGCTATATGGTTGCATTCAAACCTTAGCTTAACCCCTTTGGTCCGATTTACTGATCGTATTCGAATCAGAAACCCCCAACCTTTTGAATACAGAGTTAAAATTATATGTTGCTTGCCTTTGAGTTTTTGTTGTTTCGACATTACAAATAAGATATCCTGGTTTTCTTAGCCGACTCAATTATTGGACAACACAGCCGCCCGGGTTATTCAAGCCGGTGGTTCAAGGATCCAAAGGTACGAGCTACTAAGATATGATGATCATTGAGTATTTAAGGAGTATCAACTTTTCATACATATTGAATTATCAATTCATCACCCGGGTTATTTAAACCGGCGATCTAAGGATCAACAAGGATAAGGTATGGTTCTTACTTATACACGCTTACCTGCTGCGTTAACTCAAGAGTTAGTATTCAACCTTATCCTTTATTTATATTTGTCTCTGTTTTTCTTATTGAGGTAAATTTATGGGTTGTACATTAGGTGTTTAAGCCTAGTTGGTTCTAAACCGCCTTGCCAGTTTTTTCCTTGTATTCACAGGAACATAATTCAACCATTGCAGAGACAAACATTAAATAATGCATACATCGACATCTAAAACACAGATTCACATAAGAAGTATTTCATGCACGACGGCATAAGCAAACATGCAGTGTTTTAACTAAAGTTATTACAAGGCTTTATAAGCGTAGGAAGATGATCATCATCCCTCCCTTGCCGGTTCGCCACCTTCTGTTTGCTGGAAGTTGGATTTTGACCAATCAAAGCCGTTCATGGCAACAAATTCGGCTTCGTCGTCAATCAGGCCGACCGGGTCAATTTCCGGGGCAAAGGTATCTTCTTTCACAGGTGGGATCAGATCTGCTACTTTGTATGAAGGAGTGGCCATCTTCTTATTTTCACTATCAAAACCCGGCTGGTATTTGTCAACATTGGTGTCATCTCCAAGACTAGTCGACTGGGGCCGGACTTCGCGGACACAGGCTATGAAGTCATCCTGACTAAAAGGAGACCCGTCCTCCTTCACGGTAGGATAGCCCCTTGCTACGTCCGCCGGGTCTAGGTCTGGCACCCAAGCCTTGGAGCGGTTTAGGGCAGTCAAAGCTCCGGCTCGCGCACATGAGCGTTTTACTTCTTGGAACCGGGAAGGAAGGATGGACAAGTTCTTCGGGACATCACTAAGCCGGTTGGGTCCTTGATTTGCAGGAGAGATAGCGGCCAGAGCCCGTTGTGCACCAATGTACAATTGTTCAACCAAGGTGTATACTGCCTTCAGTTTAATCAACGGGTCTTGGCTCAGATTTTTACTTCGCGGACCTGTATATATTTTTAACAGAGTCAGTTGGCGGATCATATTCCGGTTTGGCAAAAATTACATTAAAGATCAACTCAAGCAGCTTACCAAAGATAGCAACAACCATCTGAGACACCCGGCCCTTCAAATTGTTCAGCTCTGTTGAAATTCCTTTCAGAGCTGTTTCGGCTGTCTCAGCTCGACGGGTCAGGAGTGTTTTCTCATTTTCCCAAGTTTTCTCTTTGGCAGCAAAGCTGGTCTTCAAATTTTCCGTTTCAGAAAGGCTTATTTGCAGTTTGTGAAGGAAATATGCCCTAGAGGAAATAATAAAGTTACTATTTATTTCCTCATTTCATGATAAATGTTTATTATTCATGCTAGAATTGTATTAACCGGAAACATAATACTTGTGTGAATACATAGACAAACAAAGTGTCACTAGTATGCCTCTACTTGACTAGCTCGTTAATCAAAGATGGTTATGTTTCCTAACCATAGACATGAGTTGTCATTTGATTAACGGGATCACATCATTAGGAGAATGATGTGATTGACTTGACCCATTCCGTTAGCTTAGCACCCGATCGTTTAGTATGTTGCTATTGCTTTCTTCATGACTTATACATGTTCCTATGACTATGAGATTATGCAACTCCCGTTTACCAGAGGAACACTTTGTGTGCTACCAAACGTCACAACGTAACTGGGTGATTATAAAGGAGCTCTATAGGTGTCTCCGAAGGTACATGTTGGGTTGGCGTATTTCGAGATTAGGATTTGTCACTTCGATTGTCGGAGAGGTATCTCTGGGCCCTCTCGATAATGCACATCACTTAAGCCTTGCAAGCATTGCAACTAATGAGTTAGTTGCGAGATCATGTATTACGGAACGAGTAAAGAGACTTTCTGGTAACGATATTGAACAAGGTATGGAGATACAGACGATCGAATCTCGGGCAAGTAACATACCGATGACAAAGGGAACAATGTGTGTTGTTATGCGGTCTGACCGATAAAGATCTTCGTAGAATATGTGGGAGCCAATATGAGCATCCAGGTTCCGCTATTGGTTATTGACTGGAGACGTGTCTCGGTCATGTCTACATTGTTCTCGAACCCGTAGGGTCCGCACGCTTAAGGTTTCGATGATAGTTATATTATGAGTTTATGAGTTTTGATGTACCGAAGGAGTTTGGAGTCCCGGATGAGATCGGGGACATGACGAGGAGAATCGAAATGGTCGAGACGTAAAGATCGATATATTGGACGACTATATTCGGACATCGAAAAGGTTCCAAGTGATTCGGGTATTTTCGGAGGTACCGGGGAGTTACGGGAATACGAGGAAGAAGCAATGGGCCTTAATGGGCCTTAGTGGGAAGGACCAAGAGGTGGCGTGCGCCCCTCCCAAGCCCAGTCCGAATTGCACAAGGGGTTTGGGCGCGGCCCCTCTCTCCCTTCCTTCCCCTCTTCCCCCCTTTCCCCCCTTCTCCTAGTTGGACTAGGAAAGGAGGAAACCTACTCCAACTAGGAGTAGGAATCCTACTCCCCTGGCGCGCCCCTCCTAGGGCCGGCCTCCTCCCCCCTTTCTCCTTTATATACGGGGGCAGGGAGGCACCCCAAAGGCACACAAGTTGATCTTCGTGATCGTTCTCTTAGCCGTGTGCGGTGCCCCCCTCCACCATACTCCTCGATAATATTGTAGCGGTGCTCAGGCGAAGCCCTGCGACGGTAGAACATCAAGATCGTCACCACGCCATCGTGCTGACGGAACTCTTCCCCGACACTTTGCTGGATCGGAGTCCGGGGATCGTCATCGAGCTGAACATGTGCTAGAACTCGGAGGTGCCGTAGTTTCGGTGCTTGATCGGTCAGGCCGTGAAGACGTACGACTACATCAACCGCGTTGTTATAATGCTTCCGCTTCCGGTCTACGAGGGTACGTAGACAACACTCTCCCCTCTCGTTGCTATGCATCACCATGATCTTGCGTGTGCGTAGGAAAATTTTGAAATTACTACGTTCCCCAACAGTGGCATCAGAGCCTAGTTTTTATGCGTTGATATTGTGCACGAGTAGAACACAAGTGAGTTGTGGGCGATATAAGTCATACTGCTTACCAGCATGTCATACTTTGGTTCGGCGGTATTGTTGGATGAAGCGGCCCGGACCGGCATTACGCGTACGCTTACGCGAGACTGGTTCTACCGACGTGCTTTGCACACAGGTGGCTGGCGGGTGTCAGTTTCTCCAACTTTAGTTGAACCGAGTGTGGCTACGCCCGGTCCTTGCGAAGGTTAAAACAACACCAACTTGACAAACTATCGTTGTGGTTTTTTATGCGTAGGTAAGAACGGTTCTTGCTAAGCCCGTAGCAGCCACGTAAAACTTGCAACAACAAAGTAGAGGACATCTAACTTGTTTTTGCAGGGCATGTTGTGATGTGATATGGTCAAGACATGATGAGATATAAGTTGTTGTATGAGATGATCATGTTTTGTTGAAGTTATCGGCAACTGGCAAAATCCTTATGGTTGTCTCTCTATTGCATAAGATGCAAGCGCTCAATAATTGCTTTACTTTATCGCTATGCGATAGCAATAGTTGCAAGAGCAATTGTTGTCGAGACGACCATGTGATGACACATTGATATAGATCAAGATGATGGAGATCATCGTGTCATGCCGGTGATGATAGAGATCATGACAGTACTTTGGAGATGGAAATCTAAGGCGCAAGATGATGATGGCCATATCATGTCACATATTTTGATTGCATATGATGTTTATCTTTTATACGTCTTATTTTGCTTAGTTTGATGCTAGCATTTTAAGATGATCTCTCACTAATTATCAAGAAGTGTTCTCCCTGAGTATGCACCATTGCGAAAGCTCTTCGTGCTGAGACACCACGTGATGATCGGGTGTGATAGGCTCTACGTTCAAATACAACGGGTGCGAAACAGTTGCACACGCGGAATACTCAGGTTAAACTTGACGAGCCTAGCATATACAGATATGGCCTCGGAACACGGACACCGAAAGGTCAAACGTGAATCATATAGTAGATATGATCAACATAGTGATGTTCACCATTGAAAACTACTCCATCTCACGTGATGATCGGACATGGTTTAGTTGATTTGGATCACGTGATCACTTAGATGACTAGAGAGATGTCTGTCTAAGTGGGAGTTCTTAAGTAATATGATTAATTGAACTTAAATTTATCATGAACTTAGTCCTGGTAGTATTTTGCAAATCATGTTGTAGATCAATAGCTCGCGTTGTTGCTTCCCTGTGTTTATTTTGATATGTTCCTAGAGAAAATTGTGTTGAAAGATGTTAGTAGGAATGATTCGGATTGGATCCGTGATCTGAGGTTTATCCTCATTGCTGCACAGAAGAATTATGTCCTTGATGCACCGCTAGGTGACAGACCTATTGCAGGAGCAGATGCAGACGTTATGAACGTTTGGCTAGCTAAATATGATGACTACGTGATAGTTTAGTGCACCATGCTTAACGGCTTAGAATCGGGACTTCAAAGACGTTTTGAACGTCATGGACCATATGAGATGTTCCAGGAGTTAAAGTTAATACTTCAAGCAAATACCCGAGTTGAGAGATATGAAGTCTCCAACAAGTTCTATAGCTAAAAGAGGGAGGAGAATCGCTCAACTAGTGAGCATGTTCTCAGATTGTCTGGGTACTACAGTCGCTTGAATCAAGTGGGAGTTCATCTTCCAGATAAGATAGTGATTGACAGTATTCTCTAGTCAGCATCACCAAGTTAGTAGAACTTCGTGATGAACTATGATATGCAAGGGATAACGGAAACGATTCCCAAGCTCTTCGTAATGCTGAAATCGACGAAGGTAGAAATCAAGAAAGATCATCAAGTGTTGATGATTGACAAGATCACTAGTTTCAAGAAAAGGGCAAAGGGAAAAAGGGGAACTTCAAGAAAAACAGCAAGCAAGTTGCTGCTCAAGTGAAGAAGCCCAAGTTTGGTCCTAAGCCTGAGACTAAGTGCTTCTACTGCAAAGGGACTGGTCACTGGAAGCGGAACTACCCCAAGTGATTGGCGGATAAGAAGGATGGCAAAGTGAACATAAGTATATTTGATATACATGTTATTGATGTGTACTTTACTAGTGTTTATAGCAACCCCTCAGTATTAGATACTAATTCAGTTGCTAAGATTAGTAAATCGAAACGGGAGTTGCAGAATAAACAGAGACTAGTTAAGGGTGAAGTGATGATGTGTGTTGGAAGTGGTTCCAAGATTGATATGATCATCATCGCACACTCCCTATACTTTTAGGATTAGTGTTGAACCTAAATAAGTGTTATTTGGTGTTTGCGTTGAGCATGAATATGATTTGATCATGTTTATTGTAATACAGTTATTCATTTAAGTAAGAGAATAAATTGTTGTTCTATTTACATGAATAAAACCTTATATGGTTACACACCCAATGAAAATGGTTCGTTGGATCTCGATAGTAGTGATACACATATTCATAATGTTGAAGCCAAAAGATGCAGAGTTGATAATGATAGTGCGACTTATTTGTGGCACTGCCGTTTAGGTCATATCGGTGTAAAGCGCATGAAGAAACTCCATACTGATGGACTTTTGAAACCACTTGATTATGAATCACTTGGTACTTACGAACCGTGCCTCATGGGCAAGATGACTAAAACGCCGTTCTCCGGTACTATGGAGAGAGCAACAGATTTGTTGGAAATCATACATACAGATGTATGTGGTCCAATGAATGTTAAAGCTCGTGGCGGATATCACTATTTTCTCACCTTCACAGATGATTTAAGCAGATATGGGTATATCTACTTAATGAAACATAAGTCTGAAACATTTGAAAAGTTCAAAGAATTTCAGAGTGAAGTTGAAAATCATCGTAACAAGAAAATAAAGTTTCTACGATCTGATCATGGAGGAGAATATTTGAGTTACGAGTTTGGTCTACATTTGAAACAATGCGGAATAGTTTCGCAACTCACGCCACCCGGAACACCACAACGTAATGGTGTGTCCGAACGTCATAACCGTACTTTATTGGATATAGTACAATCTATGATGTTTCTTACTGATTTACCACTATCGTTTTGGGGTCATGCATTAGAGACGACTGCATTGACGTTAAAAAGGGGCACCATCTAAGTCCGTTGAGACAACACAATCTGAACTGTGGTTTGGCAAGAAACCAAAGTTATCATTTCTGAAAGTTTGGGATTGTGATGCTTATATGAAAAAGTTTCATCCTGATAAGCTCCAACCCAAATCGGAGAAATATGTCTTCATAGGATACCCAAAGGAGACTGTTGGGTACACCTTCTATCACAGATCCGAAGGCAAGGCATTCGTTGCTAAGAATGGATCCTTTCTAGAGAAGGAGTTTCTCTTGAAAGAAGTGAGTGGGAGGAAAGTAGAACTTGATAAGGTAATTGTACCTTCTCCCTTATTGGAAAGTAGTTCACCACAGAAATCTGTTCCTGTGACTACTACACCAATTAGTGAGGAAGCTAATGATGATGATCATGTAACTTCAGGTCAAGTTACTACCAAATCTCGTAGGTTAACCAAAGTGAGATCCGCACCAGAGTGGTACGGTAATCTTGTTCTGGAGGTCATTCTACTTGACCATGACGAACCTACAAACTATGAGGAAGCGATGATGAGCCCAGATTCCGCAAAATGGCTTGAGGCCATGAAATCTGACATAGGATCCATGTATGAGAACAAAGTATGGAATTTGGTTGACTTACCCGATGTTCGGCAAGCCATTGAGATTAAATGGATCTTCAAGAGGAAGACAGACGCTGATAGTAGTGTTACTATCTACAAAGCTAGAATTGTCGCAAAAGGTTTTTGACAAGGTCAAGGTGTTGACTACGATGAGAGTTTCTCACTCGTATCTATGCTTAAGTCTGTCCGAATCTTGTTAGCAATTGCCGCATTTTATGAAATTTGGCAAATGGATAAAAAACTGCATTCCTTAATGGATTTATTGTATATGATGCAACCAAAAGGTTTTGTCAATCCTAAAGGTGTTAACAAAATGTGCAAGCTCCAGCGATCCATCTATTGACTGGTGCAAGCATCTCAGAATTGGAATATACGCTTTGATGAGTTGATCAAAGCATATAGTTTTATACAGACTTGCGGTGAAGCCTGTATTTACAAGAAAGTGAGTGGGAGCACTACAACATTTCTGATAAATATATGTGAATGACATATTGTTGATCCGAAATAATGTAGAATTATTCTGCAAAGCATAAAGGAGTGTTTGAAAGGAGTTTTTTTTTTCAAAGAAAGACCTCGGTGAAGCTGCTTACATATTGAGCATCAAGATCTATAGAGACAGATCAAGACGCTTGATAAGTTTTTTCAATGAGTAAATACCTTGACTATTTTGAAGTAGTTCAAAAATGGAACAGTCAAAGAAAGAGTTCTTGGCTGTGTTACAAGGTGTGAAATTGAGTAAGACTCAAAGCCCGACCACGGCAGAAGATAGAAAGAGAATGAAAGTCATTCCCTATGCCTCAGCCATAGGTTCTATAAAGTATGCCATGCTGTGTACCAGATCTATTGTATACCCTACACTGTGTTAAGCAAGGGAGTACAATAGTGATCTAAGAGTAGATCACTGGACAGCGGTCAAAACTATCCTTAGTGGAATAAGGAAATATTTCTCAATTATGGAGGTGACAAAAGGTTCATCGTAAAAAGTTACGTCGATGCAAGTTTTGACACAGATCTGGATGACTCTAAGTCTTGATCTAGATACATATTGAAAGTGGGAGCAATTAGCTAGAGTAGCTCCGTGCAGAGCATTGTAGACATAGAATTTGCAAAATACTTACGGATCTGTATGTGACAGACCCGTTGACTAAAATTATCTCATAAGCAAAATCACACCTTAGTACTCTTTGGGTGTTAATCACATAGCGATGTGAACTAGATTACTGACCCTAGTAAACCCTTTGGGTGTTGATCACATATCGATGTGAACTATGGGTGTTAATCACATGGTGATGTGAACTATTGCTGTTAAATCACATGGCGATGTGAACTAGATTATTGATTGTAGTGCAAGTGGGAGACTGAGAGGCAATAATAAAGTTATTATTTATTTCCTTATTTCATGATAAATGTTTATTATTCATGCTAGAATTGTATTAACCGGAAACATAATACTTGTGTGAATACATAGACAAACAAAGTGTCACTAGTATGCCTCTACTTGACTAGCTCGTTAATCAAAGATGGTTATGTTTCCTAACCATAGACATGAGTTGTCATTTGATTAACGGGATCACATCATTAGGAGAATGATGTGATTGACTTGACCCATTCCGTTAGCTTAGCACCCGATCGTTTAGTATGTTGCTATTGCTTTCTTCATGACTTATACATGTTCCTATGACTATGAGATTATGCAACTCCCGTTTACCAGAGGAACACTTTGTGTGCTACCAAACGTCACAACGTAATTGGGTGATTATAAAGGAGCTCTATAGGTGTCTCCAAAGGTACATGTTGGGTTGGCGTATTTCGAGATTAGGATTTGTCACTCCGATTGTCGGAGAGGTATCTCTGGGCCCTCTCAGTAATGCACATCACTTAAGCCTTGCAAGCATTGCAACTAATGAGTTAGTTGCGAGATGATGTATTACGGAACGAGTAAAGAGACTTTCCGGTAACGAGATTGAACTAGGTATTGAGATACAGACGATCGAATCTCGGGCAAGTAACATACCGATGACAAAGGGAACAACGTATGTTGTTATGCGGTCTGACCGATAAAGATCTTCGTAGAATATGTGGGAGCCAATATGAGCATCCAGGTTCCGCTAATGGTTATTGACTGGAGACGTGTCTCGGTCATGTCTACATTGTTCTCGAACCTGTAGGGTCCGCACGCTTAAGGTTTCGATGACAGTTATATTACGAGTTTATGAGTTTTGATGTACCGAAGGAGTTTGGAGTCCCGAATGAGATCAGGGACATGACGAGGAGTCTCGAAATGGTCGAGACGTAAAGATCGATATATTGGACAACTATATTCGGCCATCGGAAAGGTTCTGAGTGATTCGGGTATTTTCAGAGGTACCGGGGAGTTACGGGAATACGAGGAAGAAGCAATGGGCCTTAATGGGCCTTAGTGGGAAGGACCAGGAGGTGGCGCGCGCCCCTCCCAAGCCCAGCCCGAATTGGACAAGGGGTTTGGGCGCGGCCCCTCTCTCCCTTCCTTCCCCTCTTCCCCCCTTCTCCTAGTTGGACTAGGAAAGGAGGAAACCTACTCCAACTAGGAGTAGGAATCCTACTCCCCTGGCGCGCCCCTCCTAGGGCCGGCCTCCTCCCCCCTTGCTCCTTTATATACAGGGGCAGGGAGGCACCCCAAAGACACACAAGTTGATCTTCGTGATCGTTCTCTTAGCCGTGTGCGGTGCCCCCCTCCACCATACTCCTCGATAATATTGTAGCGGTGCTCAAGCGAAGCCCTGCGACGGTAGAACATCAAGATCGTCACCATGCCGTCGTGCTGATGGAACTCTTCCCTGACACTTTGCTGGATCGGAGTCCGGGGATCGTCATCGAGCTGAACGTGTGCTAGAACTCGGAGGTGCCGTAGTTTCGGTGCTTGATCGGTCGGGCCGTGAAGACGTACGACTACATCAACCGCGTTGTTATAACGCTTCCGCTTCCCGTCTACGAGGGTACATAGACAACACTCTCCCCTCTCATTGCTATGCATCACCATGATCTTGCGTGTGCGTAGGAAAATTTTGAAATTACTACGTTCCCCAACAGTTTGGAGGTGGAAGATTTGATTTCTGACTCCTGACTCGCTAGCCGGGTCTTTGCGTCAGTCAGTTGAGAGTTTAGTTCAGACAATGCATTCTGTGAAACATTCAGTTAAGTCAAGACTTGGTTTTAAATTCCAGTATCCGAATTCAAGATTCAAGCCCCAAGTACTTTATGAATAAACCACTTGGCAGTTGGGGGCTAATGTATGCCAAATCAAAATTTTACGACTCTACCAATATATTTGAAGTCCCAAGTCCTTTACAAAGTAACATCACTTGGCACTTGGGGGCTAATGTACGTAGTTCAGCAAGTTTATCAAGGTTAAGCCGCAGTGTTAAGTACTTTAAAGACAGTTTTAAATTCTAAAGTACCGATTCATTAATGATCAAAATAAACCGGTCCTTGGGGACTATGGGTGAAGTTTTGTTCTATCAATACCAGGCAAAGATTCAGAGGTAAAAGTTTCGGCTTATATTCTAAGTCTACAGGTTATTTCATTTCTCTCATAATCTGAAGACTTGGGGGCTGAAGGAATATTGGTAAACCGGAAAAAACGTACCTCATACTTCAACTGAAGTTGCTTGACCATCTCGATCTCAGACTCACGGCTGGAGTGTACATGACTGAGATAAAGCCGGATAAGATATCACTGGCATTGAGACGGTCATAGTTGGCAACATCAAAGCGAACCTTCTGCCTCTCCAATGCTTCTTTCTTTGCTGTGCACCGAGCCAACACCGTTGGGTTCCCCGGCTCAACAAAGCGGCTCCCAGTAATTTGAACATCTTGAGCATGTGGAGATGGCGGGACGGTTGAGCTTGACGGTCCAGCTGTAGAAGGATTTATAGTGGCTTCGTCAAGGGATGGCCCCGGAGGATTTGCTTCATTGGCCATAGGTGGATCTTCTGGGGCGTCAGTTAAAGGAGAGGGCAGCCTAGTTGGGTCAGATGCTAGCACTGGTGGGTCTTCCGCCGGTTTTGCTGCCTTCGCCTTCTTGGATTTAGCCTGGCCGCTAAGGAAAAAATATTGCAGGATCGTCAGTGTCAAGATACAATTGAGCAGCCCGAAAGAAAAGAGGATTTCTGATTACCCAGGTGCAGTCTTGAAAGCCGGGAATTGTGTTTGTGATGAGTCGCCGGAGGAACGAGACACCTCTTGAAAGAATCAAAGAAAAGAGTTAAGAGAAATATGAGGAGCAGGATTCATTAAAGCGAGTTAAAGATAGCAATAAGTAAACCTCGTTCGGACGTTTCCGAGGGGTCTGTTGAAGGACGACAGCCGGTTCGTTTTCAGTCCCAGCTTCACGGTGGTTTTCATGTTGCTATTTTTTCAAATGAAAGTTGGGATCCAAGTGAGCTAAGGGGTTAGAAAACCTTACTTTACGGATCACTCGTCGAACTTTGTGTCTTGATAAGGGCTCCGAGTCGGAGGAAATGATAGTTACCTCTGCTTCCCTGACCTGACTGGCCCCGGTGTCATCCTGGTAAGGATTAGTGTCAATAAGATTGTTAAAAAATTGGCCAAGGGAATCAAGGGCTACCTCCGAATTAGATGTGTCGTCAAGTTTCATTAAGTCTTCAGCAGTGGTTTTCTTTTTCTTCTTCGATTTCTGGGTCATCTTTTTGGTGGTCATGGCAGCAGCTTTCGCCTTCTTAGCAGCTTCATGGTCATATTTCGCTTTCCAGAAGTCAGAATTGGCCTGCAAAGACAAGAAGAAAGATCAGTGTAAAAGTAATATAGCTGGACAAAGCACAAAGGAAAGGAAATCAGAATATACTTACCTCTGGTACCGGGTTAGGCTTGCAGAAGGGATTTAACTAAACAATGCTGCAGTCTTCATATTTCCCATTCACCAAAAGGTTCGACATTAAAACAATGTCGTCTTCGGTGAGTTCAACTGGGCTGTGACGAAGAGAGTCGTTCGGGCCTCCACCGTATTCATACATCAGTTTTGATCGATGGCTTAATGGAATAACCCGCCATAAGATCCAGCAGTGGGTCAGATCTACTCTAGTTCAACCGTTCCCCAACAAAGCGTTGATTCTTCTGATGGGTGGAAGTAGCTTCTTGCGTTGAGCAGCGGTGATTTTATTCGGAAGTGTGAACTTGGAGTCAAGACGACCGGGGCGGTAACCCGGCAGCAGTTTTTCATTTGCTGGAGAAATATCCTGGCAGTAAAACCAAGTTTGATTCCAGTCCTTTGGGTGACTTGGTAAAACTATGAGAGGGAAAACAACGCCCTGCCGGCACTGAATAGAGATGCCTCCAAGCTCTAAGCTAGGACCGTTGGTGCACTCATTCTGCCAGTTCAGATAGAAGTATTCTCTAAACAATTCCACAGTCGGCTCTTGCTGAAGATAAAGCTCACAGAGCACTTGGAAATTGCAAATATTGGATATGGAATTGGGCCCAATGTCCTGAGGATGAAGTTTAAAAAAGTGAAGGACCTCCCTGAAGAATTTTGAACCGGGCGGTGAGAAGCCACGGTTCATGTGGTCAGTAAATACAATGACTTCACCATCTCTAGGCTGAGGTCCCTCTTCGTCCGGGTCAGGGGCACGATAAGACATAGTGTTTTTCTCTGGCAAAAATCCAATGGTGACAAATTCTTTCAAGGTATCATCAATAACTGTAGAAGGGACCCAGTTGCAGACTGTTGGCGTTTTTGACGGCATGATGAAAAAAGGACAAGCTGAAAAGAAAGTAATTTGCCGGTTCAAATTATTGGTGGATTACAGGTTAAATGATGATAGTACAGATGAATAATGGCGGCTTAAATAAAGTGCTAATGATATATAAAGGAAAAATGAGCCGGCGTGATAAGCCGCCATGACTAAAGATATTCAAAGGTTGCCTGAGTCAGAATTGGCTAAGTGCTGTGATAAACAAGTTTCACAAGTTGTTGTTATTATTTTGGATCAAGATGGTTCAAAAAAAGGAAAATAAATCTAGACCTAAAACTGGCACAGATGAGTTCGTCAGTTCTAAACAAAGCTCTGAAAAGGAAAAGGAATTTGTTTGCATTTAAAGTGGGTGCGAAATAGCTACCGCATCGGTTTTATACTATCCAAAGATCAAGAAAAGGCGACGGGGATGAAATCTATGAAGAGTTCATGACGAACAGCGAAGAACACCAAGGAACTCGAAGGTCCTAATGTGGATCTGATGTCGAGGAAGGAAGGGACTTACAGATACAGAGTTCCTGCGGAGGTTCATTGCGTTTTGTTGGAAATATGCCCTAGAGGCCATAATAAAAGGATTATTATTATATTTCCTTGTTCATGATAATTGTCTTTTATTCATGCTATAATTGTGTTATCCGGAAATCGTAATACATGTGTGAATACATAGACACCAACATGTCCCTAGTAAGCCTCTACTTGACTAGCTCGTTGATCAACAGATAGTCATGATTTCCTGACTATGGACATTGGATGTCATTGATAACGAGATCACATCATTAGGAGAATGATGTGATGGACAAGACCCATGTAACACCCTCGATGCGACTATATCTCCCATGTGTCGAGGCATGACTTGGAGGCATAATCGCATTGAAGGCATATGTCGCAAGTGAGGTAATCTTCACACAACCCATGTAATATAATAAGGAAAAGGATACATAGTTGGCTTACAATCGCCACTTCACACAATTACATGAATAAAGCATTACATCAATCAAATACACTCATGGTCCGACTACGGAACCAAAATAAAAGAAGAACCCCAAATGCGACAAAGGTCCCCGATCGACCCCAACTGGGCTCCACTACTGATCAACTAGAATGAAACAACACAAAGGACAAGATCTTCATCGAGCTCCTCCTGAGCTTGGTTGCGTCATCTGCACGGACTCATCGGCACCTGCAAGCTGGTTTTGGAAGTATCTGTGAGCCACGGGGACTCAGCAATCTCGCACCCTCGCGATCAAGACTATTTAAGCTTATGGGTAAGGTAAATGTATGAGGTGGAGCTGCAGCAAGCGACTAGCATATATGGTGGCTAACATACGCAAATGAGAGCAAGAAGAGAAGGCAAAGCACGGTCGATAAAAGTATGATCAAGAAGTGATCCTGGACTACCTACGTCAAGCATAACTCCAACAACCGTGTTCACTTCCCGGACTCCGCCGGAAAGAGACCATCACGGTTACACACGCTGTTGATTCATTTTAATTAAGGTCAATTTTAGGTTTTCTACAACCCGACGTTAACAAATTCCCATCTGCCCATAACCACGGGCACGGCTTTCAAAAGTTCAAATCCCTGCAGGGTGTCCCAACTTAGCCCATGACAAGCTCTCACGGTCAACAAAGGAATAGACCTCCACCCGAGACGTTCCGATCAGACTTGGTATCCCGGTACAACAAGACATTTCGACAGGGTAAAACTAAACCAGCAACACCGCCCGATGCGCCGACATCCTGATGGGAGCTGCACATATCTCGTTCTCACGGCAACACCGGATGAGACATCCTACGAGTAAAACCAGCCCTCAAGTTTCCCCGAGGTGGCCCCGCAGTCTACTCAGTTTGGACCAACACTTAGACAAGCACTGGCCGGGGGGGGGGGGGGTTAAAATAAGATGACCCTCGGGATGCGCGACTCCCAAGGGAAAAGGCTAGGTGGCAAATGGTAAAACCAACGTTGGGCATTGCTGGAAAAGCTTTACTTAAGGCGAACTGTCAAGGGGTTCCCATTATAGCCGAACCGCGCAAGGGACGCAAAATCCGGGAACATAACACCGATATGACGGAAACTAGGGCGGCAAGAGTGGAACAAAACACCAGGCATAAGGCCGAGCCTTCCACCCTTTACCAAGTATATAGATGCATTAATTAAATAAGATATATTGTGATATCCCAACAAGTAAACAAATGTTCCAACAAGGAACGGCCTCCAATCTTCACCTGCAACTAACAATGCTATAAGAGGGGCTGAGCAAAGCGGTAACATAGCCAATCAACAGTTTGCTAGGACATTGGTGGGTTAGAGGCTGAACATGGCAATTTGGGAGGCTGACAAGCAAGTGGTAGGCATCGTAGCAATGGCATAGCAAAAGAGCGAGCAAACTAGCATAGCAAAGATAGTAGTGATTTCAAGGGTATGATCATCTTGCCTGAAATCCCGCAAGGAAGAAGAACGAGTCCATGAAGAAGACAAACAGACGTAGACGAACGGATCCTCACAAGCTCGACTTTACCGGAACCAACCCGAAGAAGCAAACACCGGAAAAGAAGCACACAACATAGTAAACAACCAACACATCAACATGGCATGATGCACAATCAAGTATGATGCATGTCCAGTTTAAAGAGGCATGGCATGGCAAAATGCAGAAACAATCCTACAAATTAAGTGGAGCTCAATATGCAACGAGTTGCATATTGACGAAACACCACGTCAATTATTTAGTTCTCTCTCGGTTATGTACCCCAACAATATTAAATGTTGCTTAACATGGCAAGAGGTGAAGCACATCAAAACTACCTATCTAGGCAAGTTTAAATGAGGCCGGAAGCAACAAACAACAATTCCGGTAAATCCCCATATGCAAAAATTAGGTTTGGTACTGTTCTGCCCTAAACACAATTTTAGAGTTGTTAAACATGCAATATGATGCCACCATGATAAACTAGGCAAAATTCTACCCCATTTACATATAAAGATGATTAAAATCGGAGTTACGGTTATTTAGTTATGAATTAAACCGTTTTAGCATGGCATAGGGGCAAATAATGCAAACATCGTTATAAACATTTCAAACATAGATGAAAGTTGGTTATTATTAAACTACACAAAATTCTGAGCAAGTTTCATATATAATTCATTTTAATCCGATGCACGGTTGTGAAGTTATTATATGCATGAAGAACAGGGACTAAACTGCAAAACTGCTGACTCCTGGATAATTGGACAAATCGCAGATCTGAAAAAAAATGGCTATGGGCCGAAACTACACATGGATCCATAGGGCAAAAGGAGAAGGGGGCGGCTCACCCATGGGCTTCGGCCCAGACGGTGGGGAGGAAGCAGGCCAAGGCGGGGTGGCGCGAACTGGGCCTGGGAGGCCAAGGCCCACGCGTGGAGGAGGCAGGCAGGCCGACAGGCACGGCCTGGCCCAGCGCGGGGAGGTCAACGCCTCGAACGGAGACCGGCTAGATCGGGCTCCTCCCGATCCATGGCAGCGGCGGCGCTGGGGAGCTCCGGCGAGGGCGCAACAAGGACGGAGGAGGCCATGGGGTTGGTGGAAATGAGCAGATCTGGGCAGATCCGACCCCGGGGAGCCCATTCCCGGCGGCTGCGAGGACCACCGGCGATGATGGCGACATGGATCGGAGGTTCGGCGGACTCCGGTGGCACGGGGTTCATCTCCGGCGAGGTGGCGTGCGGCGGCGCGGCGGAGGAGGCTCGGTCCGGGCGGCGTGCAGTTGCCGGCGAAGGAGGAGAAGCTCGGGCGGCGGCGACGCGGATCTGGCCCGGGGCGGCTCGGGCGGGCCGGCCACGGGCTCCGCGGGCCACGCGGTGGAGACGGCGGTGGCGCTGACGTGCCGGGCGCGGAATGGCTGCAGCGGGCAGCGCGATTTGTCCGGCTTGGGCGGACATTGTCCGGCGGGCGAGAGGGGGAGAGGATTAGGGTTTCATCCGAAATTTCGGGGAGGGGTGCTCTTTTATAGGTAGAGGGAGCTAGGAGAGTCCAAATGAGGTGCGGTTTTCGGCCACATGATCGTGATCGAACGACCGAGATGATGGAGCAGAGTTTGGTGGGTTTTGGGCCACTTTGGAAAGGTGTTGGGCTGCAACACACACGAGGCCTTTTCGGTCCCTCGGTTAACTGTTGGAGTATCAAACGAAGTCCAAATGGTACGAAACTTGACAGGCGGTCTACCGGTAGTAAACCAAGGCCGCTTGGCATGTCTCGGTCCAATCCGGAAATGTTTAATCCCCACACAATAAAGAAAAGTAGAAATGACCACCGGAGGAGAACGGAACGCCGGATTGCAAAACGGACAACGGGGAAAAAGCTCGGATGCATGAGACGAACACGTATGCAAATGAAATGCGCATGATGACATGATATGCAATGCATGAAACGCAAACAATGACAAGGCAACAACAGCGAATAACTAGCGGACACCTGGCACATCGGTCTCGGGGCGTTACAACACTCCACCACTACGAGAGGATCTCGTCCCGAGATCTAGAATGGCACCGGAGGGAAAACGGAGGAGACAGAGAAGAGGTAAAACTAAGTTGCTTCTTTGACAAAGGAGTGAAACCAAAGAACCTTGCGAGGTTGAACAAATTCGAGAAAAGAATACGACGAAGGAGAACAAAGTTGAAAGCACTCCGTTAGAAAAAGAGGTAGAAAGAACATTGCGAAAACCTTGAGGTTGAAGGGAAGACATATATTGAAAACACTCCGTTAAAGAAGGGGATCAAGGAAGACCAAATTCGGGCAGCACTCCGGTTGGAAAGAAAAAGAATTGAATAAGGTCTTGATAAGATGAGAAGATACTTGATGAAATCACAACACACTGCCACCGGAACTATTGAATGAATGGAACAAGTGGTAAGAAAGATCTCAGACCACACTCCGGTTGAGAAGGGAGTCAAAATTTGATAAGATGAGAGAGCTCCAATGAAAACACGACACTCCGGTTGAGAAAGGGATGCAAGACTTGATAAGGCGACAAGAACTTGAACAAAGGGGCACAATACTCCGGTTAAGCAAGATAGGGAAGGAATAAGAGTGATATAATTTGGACAGCACTCTGTCTGTAAATGGAAGGAATTGAACTTGACAAGATGATAGGATGCTTGAAAAGAGGACACAACACTCAGATTAAAAGGATAGGCATGGAAAAATCATGATCTTTGACAAAACGAGATGATGGGTTGAAAAGATGAACCTCACAATGCCTCCGGAACAAAAGTAAGAATGGAATGGAGTGAACGAAGGAAAACAATATCTTGAGAGAGCACGGTTACAACAGAAGCTAGAACGGAGTTGTTGGAAAACCCACAACGAAAATAATAAGCTTGATATGGTCTTATGGAATACCTCTCAAATTATGAGGTGACAACCTGCCACTCACGGGAAGAAGAATTGGATTGATAAGAACAAGGAGACAAGAAACTATTTCACCGGGAGGATAAATGAAAAACTTGGATCATATATAAGCACCATAATAACAACCATCCTTAGGGAAGGCTTTAGGTGAAATATAACCCAAGACAATACCAATGAATAGGTTGATGGATTTAAAATATCCCAATCTTGACAGCATGTGAATCATGAAAACATGAACTCAAATTATCAAGAATGACACAATACCACCTCCGGTAATATGGTAGAAAGAATTGCACTCCGGATTGCAAGATGAAGAATACTTGAGCTCCTTAGAAAAGAATCTCGATGAAAACTTCGAGAAGGGATTAAATCCTTTATGAACCATCATGTAGAACCTTCATGAAGAACTCCGGTAACAAAAGAATGATCAAACGGAAGGAAAAAGAAGTTGAAAACACAAGGCGAATCCTTGTAAGGATTTTTGATGGACCTCCGTGATAATTAGATCTTGGAACTCTGGGAAAGAAAAAATGAACACTTGGATGGAACAAGAATAAGAATTATGTTATGTGTATCCTTCACCAATTAAATTGATGACAACCAACGGATTCAACATATTACTTATTCTCGTAGACAAGATTAAGAGAGATATAATGCAAACTTGAGAAGGTATCGAACGAACCACCGGTAGGGTTGAAACCACGAATAAATTTATATGATAAGAAAGAAAAATCTGGAACGAACCACCGTAAGAATTAAAATGAATGAAGAGAAGATAAAGAAACACCGGGAAGAATTAGCAAATGAACGAAGGTGCTTGAGAGGATTTAGATACATGAGAACGAAGAGCTCACGAGGCGATTAAAGATTACTTGAATGAAGCACCAGTAAAATTGGAGAATGATAACTGCAAACTGAGAATGAATAAATCTTCGATGATGGGCTCTAGATAATAAACTGAACATAATCTTGAATTGCTCCGGATAGGTGAAAAGAATACTCACAATCAAAACAATTATGAGAGGATGGCAACAAGCTAGAATCACGAATTTTGAAGAGAATGAAGCAAGATTAAGAGAAAATCTTCTTCGGTCTTCAAAATCTGTGAATGATGATGAGAAACACCACCTTGAATTATTGAGACACTCCAGAATAAAGAAGAATAGAAAAGTTGAACCAATGATGAAAAGAAATGAAAGATCTTGGAGAAAGACATTTAACTGATGATAATTCATTCTTACGTCAAACTTCGAAGTGGACTTGAGAATAACTCCGGGAAAATAAGAAGAGTCAGGTAAGATCCTGGGAAAAGACCTGTGGGTTAGGGGCCACTCAAAAGAAACACCGTTGAACGATTTACTTGAAAAGAGATATTGCACTGGTAGAATTAAAAGGCTTGAATGAAATAACATCCTCGAAAGAGTTTGAACGAATGCAGCATGGAAAACACGAATCTTCGAAATATCTTTAGCACTCTGGAATAATTGAATAGTGAGAAGTGAATTATTATGAGGTGCACCGGTATGAGAAAGCATTGACATGAGAAAAGGGTATGATCAACAAAGCTTGACTTGGAACCACCGGAGAAGAAAAGAACGAGAGATGATGAACTTGAAGCTCCGTTAGAATCTTCATGAGAATAACCGGATAACAATATTGATAGAAAAGAATGGAGAGACTTCACATCAATAAGATGGATACTTGAATTGAGATATATGAGTCCTCAGAGAAACAAGGGTGGGTGGGCGGGAAAAACAAAGGCAACTTGGAGACGGATGAAACAAACACCGTTGAGAAGAACTAATAATTGATCTTGCGAATATTGAAGTGATTGGATCCACTTGAAGAGAAGCACACCGGTTAAAAGGATTGACAAGACAATCTTGATGATCAAGAAGGATTAGTATTCACATCGGAGTATGAGAACACCATTTGGGGAAGGTATGGAATGAACACTTGACATTGAAGCAACTCGAATACCACAACTCAAAACAAAAACAAAAGGATTGGCTTGCAGAATAAGCCAGAACAAACATATGATAGAGATTTCGTCCGAAGTATTCGTGGTGGGACCTACACGGGCTCGATCGTACAACACCATCATGTACAAGGCAGTGCACATGACATACGAAGCGTCCCCGAGTCAACATAGCCAAGGACTCTTTAAGACACAACGAGACCACTATAAAACCGACCGTGAATAGGCGGACCACTAGACGTTGAACCCCAATTTCATATCATACATCTGTTGGAAAGATATCCTAAGAGCTACTTGAATTCCCACTTATGAAACTCCCGAAATTTTCCGGTTATGCAATCAGGTGTTGGGGATACAGGGGAAGCATAATATCTCACCCAAACTAGCAAATCCTACATCCTGCTGTATCCATCCTTCAACACATAACCAAGAAACCTTCGGAAATCATCTACCTCAACCTTCGAAAAGCATCCGTTATACAAGTTATGGCAATACTCCCGAACTCCCGCCCCAGTACTGGGTGGCGTCGAGGTTATCTCACCAAGGAACTGCATAAAAGAGATTTTCGATGTCGGCGTACTAAACTCAGGTATTCCAGAACTACAACGATAAAATTATGACGACAACACCTCAGAGCTCAACTCCCCGGGACACTTCCACAAAACCCCTGACAGGAGGCACCAAGACAATGTTCTCATCATAAAACCATCGGAACGATTCCAAGATACCCGCCTGATCCTAATTTTTTTTTTGTGAAATTTGAGAAGAGAAGAGTCAAAACTCTACGTCAGGATGCCTCACCAGAGCGACGAAGGGACTGGGGAGTAAAAAGAATTCCTAAACTCTCCGATATATATAATTCCTAGAAGACTCAAAACATTTTTTTTCTAGACACAACTCGGCCGCTAAAAACGATCAAGCAATGGGGCTCCTAAGGTTGGGGAAGGCTCTGATTACCAACTTGTAACACCCTTGATGCGACTAAATCTCCCACGTGTCGAGGCACGACTTAGAGGCATAATCGCATTGAAGGCATATGTCGCAAGTGAGGTAATCTTCACACAACCCATGTAATATAATAAGGAAAAGGATACATAGTTGGCTTACAATCGCCACTTCACACAATTACATGAATAAAGCATTACATCAATCAAATACACTCATGGTCCGACTACGGAACCAAAATAAAAGAAGAACCCCAAATGCGACAAAGGTCCCCGATCGACCCCAACTGGGCTCCACCACTGATCAACTAGAACGAAACAACACAAAGGACAAGATCTTCATCGAGCTCCTCCTGAGCTTGGTTGCGTCATCTGCACGGACTCATCGGCACCTGCAAGCTGGTTTTGGAAGTATCTGTGAGCCACGGGGACTCAGCAATCTCGCACCCTCGCGATCAAGACTATTTAAGCTTATGGGTAAGGTAAAGGTATGAGGTGGAGCTGCAGCAAGCGACTAGCATATATGGTGGCTAACATACGCAAATGAGAGCGAGAAGAGAAGGCAAAGCACGGTCGATAAAAGTATGATCAAGAAGTGATCTTGGACTACCTACGTCAAGCATAACTCCAACAACCGTGTTCACTTCCCGGACTCCGCCGGAAAGAGACCATCACGGTTACACACGCTGTTGGTTCATTTTAATTAAGGTCAACTTTAGGTTTTCTACAACCGGACGTTAACAAATTCCCATCTGCCCATAACCGCGGGCACGGCTTTCAAAAGTTCAAATCCCTACAGGGTGTCCCAACTTAGCCCATGACAAGCTCTTACGGTCAACGAAGGAATAGACCTCCACCCGAGACGTTCTGATCAGACTCGGTATCCTGGTACAACAAGACATTTCGACAGGGTAAAACTAAACCAGCAACACCGCCCAATGTGCCGACATCCTGATGGGAGCTGCACATATCTCGTTCTCAGGGCAACACCGGATGAGACATCCTACGAGTAAAACCAGCCCTCAAGTTTCCCCGAGGTGGCCCCGCAGTCTACTCAGTTCGGACCAACACTTAGATAAGCACTGGCCCGGGGGGGGGGGGGTTAAAATAAGATGACCCTCGGGATGCGCGACTCCCAAGGGAAAAGGCTAGGTGGCAAATGGTAAAACCAACGTTGGGCGTTGCTGGAAAAGCTTTACTTAAGGCGAACTGTCAAGGGGTTCCCATTATAGCCCAACCGCGTAAGGGACGCAAAATCCGGGAACATAACACCGATATGACGGAAACTAGGGCGGCAAGAGTGGAACAAAACACCAGGCATAAGGCCGAGCCTTCCACCCTTTACCAAGTATATAGATGCATTAATTAAATAAGATATATTGTGATATCCCAACAAGTAAACAAATGTTCCAACAAGGAACGGCCTCCAATCTTCACCTGCAACTAACAATGCTATAAGAGGGGCTGAGCAAAGCGGTAACATAGCCAATCTACGGTTTGCTAGGACATTGGTGGGTTAGAGGCTGAACATGGCAATTTGGGAGGCTGACAAGCAAGTGGTAGGCATCGTAGCAATGGCATAGCAAAAGAGCGAGCAAACTAGCATATCAAAGATAGTAGTGATTTCAAGGGTATGATCATCTTGCCTGAAATCCCGCAAGGAAGAAGAACGAGTCCATGAAGAAGACAAACGGACGTAGATGAACGAATCCTCACAAGCTCGACGTTACCGGAACCAACCCGAAGAAGCAAACACCGGAAAAGAAGCACACAACATAGTAAACAGCCAACACATCAACATGGCATGATGCACAATCAAGTATAATGCATGTCCGGTTTAAAGAGGCATGGCATGGCAAAATGCACAAACAATCCTACAAATTAAGTGGAGCTCAATATGAAACGAGTTGCATATTGACGAAACACCACGTCAATTATTTAGTTCTCTCTCGGTTATGTACCCCAATAATATTAAATGTTGCTTAACATGGCAAGAGGTGAAGCACAACAAAACTACCTGTCTAGGCAAGTTTAAATGAGGCCGGAAGCAACGAACAACAATTCCGGTAAATCCCCATATGCAAAAATTAGGTTTGGTACTGTTCTGCCCTAAACACAATTTTAGAGTTGTTAAACATGCAAGATGATGCCACCATGATAAACTAGGCAAAATTCTACCCCATTTACATATAAAGATGATTAAAATCGGAGTTATGGTTATTTAGTTATGAATTAAACCGTTTTAGCATGGCATAGGGGAAAATAATGCAAACATCATTATAAACATTTCAAACATAGATGAAAGTTGGTTATTATTAAACTACACAAAATTCTGAGCAAGTTTCATATATAATTCATTTTAATCCGATGCACGGTTGTGAAGTTATTATATGCATGAAGAACAGGGACTAAACTGCAAAACTGCTGACTCCTGGATAATTGGACAAATCGCAGATCTGAAAAAAATGGCTATGGGCCGAAACTGCACATGGATCCATAGGGCAAAAGGAGAAGGGGGCGGCTCACCCATGGGCTTCGGCCCAGGCGGTGGGGAGGAAGCAGGCCAAGGCGGGGCGGCGCGAACTGGGCCTGGGAGGCCAAGGCCCACGCGGGGAGGAGGCAGGCAGGCCGACAGGCGCGGCCTGGCCCAGCGCGGGGAGGTCAGCGCCTCGAACAGAGACCGGCTGGATCGGGCTCCTCCCGATCCATGGCGGCGGCGGCGCTGGGGAACTCCGGCGAGGGCGCATCGAGGACGGAGGAGGCCATGGGGTTGGTGGAAATGAGCAGATCCGGGCGGATCCGACCCCGGGGAGCCCATTCCCGGCGGCTGCGAGGACCACCGGCGATGATGGCGACATGGATCGGAGGTTCGGTGGACTCCGGTGGCACGGGGTTCGTCTCCGGCGAGGTGGCGTGCGGTGGCGCGGCGGAGGAGGCTCGGTCCGGGCGGCGTGCAGTTGCCGGCGAAGGAGGAGAAGCTCGGGCGGCGGCGACGCGGATCTGGCCCGGGGCGGCTCGGGCGGTCCGACCACGGGCTCCGCGGGCCACGCGGTGGAGATGGCGGCGGCGCTGACGTGGCGGGCACGGAATGGCTGCGGCGGGCGGCGCGATTTGTCCGGCGGGCGAGAGGGGGAGAGGATTAGGGTTTCATCCGAAATTTCGGCGAGGGGTGCTCTTTTATAGGTAGAGGGAGCTAGGAGAGTCCAAATGAGGTGCGGTTTTTTGCCACACGATCGTGATCGAACGACCGAGATGATGGAGCAGAGTTTGGTGGGTTTTGGGCCACTTTGGAAAGGTGTTGGGCTGCAACACACACGAGGCCTTTTCGGTCCCTCGGTTAACCGTTGGAGTATCAAACAAAGTCCAAATGGTACGAAACTTGACAGGCGGTCTACCGGTAGTAAACCAAGGCCGCTTGGCAAGTCTCGGTCCAATCCGGAAATGTTTAATCCCCACACAAGAAAGAAAAGTAGAAATGACCACCGGAGGAGAATGGAACGCCGGATTGCAAAACGGACAACGGGGAAAAAGCTCGGATGCATGCGACGAACACGTATGCAAATGAAATGCGCATGATGAAATGATATGCAATGCATGAAACGCAAACAATGACAAGGCAACAACAGCGAATAACTAGCGGACACCTGGCACATCGGTCTCGGGGCGTTACAACCCAATCCTAAACATAGCACAAGATCGTATAGTTCGTTTGCTAGAGTTTTCCCAATGTCAAGTATCTTTTCCTTAGACCATGAGATCGTGTAACTCCCGGATACCGTAGGAGTGCTTTGGGTGTACCAAACGTCACAACGTAACTGGGTGACTATAAAGGTATACTACGGGTATCTCCGAAAGTGTCTATTGGGTTGACACGGATCAAGACTGGGATTTGTCACTCCGTATGACGGAGAGGTATCCCTGGGCCCACTCGGTAATGCATCATCATAATGAGCTCAAAGTGACCAAGTGTCTGGTCACAGGATCATGCATTACGGTACGAGTAAAGTGACTTGCCGGTAACGAGATTGAACGAGGTATTGGGATACCGACGATCGAATCTCGGGCAAGTAACGTACCGATTGACAAAGGGAATTGTATACGAGGTTGCTTGAATCCTCGACATCGTGGTTCATCCGATGAGATCATCGAGGAGCATGTGGGAGCCAACATGGGTATCCAGATCCCGCTATTGGTTATTGACCGGAGAGCCATCTCGGTCATGTCTACATGTCTCCGGAACCCGTAGGGTCTACACACTTAAGGTTCGGTGATGCTAGGGTTGTAGAGATATGAATATGCAGTAACCCGAAAGTTGTTCGGAGTCCCAGATGAGATCCCGGACGTCACGAGGAGTTCCGGAATGGTCCGGAGATGAAGAATTATACTCCCTCCGGTCCTTTTTTACTCTGCATATTAGGTTTGACCGAAGTCAATCTCATCCAACTTTGACCAAATTTGTAAAAAAAATTATAGACATTCACATAACAACACCAATATCATTAGATTCATCTTGGAATATATTTTCATATTATATTTATTACATATTATAGATGCTAATAATTTCTAATATAAACTTGGTCAAACTTAGCAAAGTTTGACTTTTGGCAAATCCAATGTGCAGAGTAAAAAGGACCGGAGGGAGTATATAGGAAGTGCAGTTTCGGCCATCGGGAGAGTTTCGGGGGTCACCGGTATTGTACCGGGACCACCGGATGGGGCCACCCATCCCGGAGGGCCCCATGGGCTAAAGTGGGGAGGGGAACCAGCCCATAGTGGGCTGGTGCGCCCCCCTTGGCCCACCTCATGCGCCTATGGTTGGGAACCCTAGGGTGGGGGGGCGCCCCACCTGGCTTGGGGGGCACTCCACCCCTTGGCCGGCGCCCCCCCTAGGAGATCCCATCTCCTAGGGCCGGCGCCCCCCTTGGGGAGCCTATATAAAGGGGGGGAGGGAGGGGCAGCCGCACCCTTGAGTCTTGGCGCCTCCCTCTTCCCTGCTACACCTCTCCCTCTCGTAGTAGAACGGCGAAGCCCTGCTGCGGTGACCCCTGCATCCACCACCACGCCGTCGTGCTGCTAGATCTTCATCAACCTCTCCTTCCCCTTGCTGGATCAAGAAGGAGGAGACGTCACGCTGACCGTACGTGTGTTGAACGCGGAGGTGTCGTCCGTTCGGCGCTAGGATCTCCGGTGATTTGGATCACGTCAAGTACGACTTCCTCATCCCCGTTCTTTGAACGCTTCCACGTGTGATCTACAAAGGTATGTAGATGCAATCCGATCACTCGTTGCTAGATGAACTCATAGATGGATCTTGGTGAAACCGTAGGAAAATTTTTGTTTTCTGCAACGTTCTCCAACAGTGGTATCAGAGCCAGGTTTATGCGTAGTTCTCTTTGCACGAGTAGAACACAATTTGTTGTGGGCGTAGATGTTGTCAACTTTCTTGCCACTACTAGTCATATTTTGCTTCAGCGGTATTGTGGGATGAAGCGTCCCGGACCAACCTTACACGTACGCTTACGTGAGACCGGTTCCACCGACTGACATGCACTAGTTGCATAAGGTGGCTGGCGGGTGTCTTTCTCTCCCACTTTAGTTGGAGCGGATTCGATGAAAAGGGTCCTTATGAAGGGTAAATAGAAGTTGACAAATCACGTTGTGGCTTTCACGTAGGTAAGAAAACGTTCTTGCTAGAACCCTATTGCAGCCACGTAAAACTTGCAACAACAATTAGAGGACGTCTAACTTGTTTTTGCAGCAAGTGTTTTGTGATGTGATATGGCCAAAGTTGTGATGAATGATATATATGTGATGTATGAGATGTTCATGCTATTGCAATAGGAATCACGACTTGCATGTCGATGAGTATGACAACCGACAGGAGCCATAGGAGTTGTCTTTATTTTTTGTATGACCTGCGTGTCATTGAGAAACGCCATGTAAATTACTTTACTTTATTGCTAAATGTGTTAGCCATAGTAGTAGAAGTAATAGTTGGCGAGCAACTTCATGGAGACAAGATGATGGAGATCATGATGATGGAAATCATGGTGTCATGTCGGTGACAAGGTGATCATGGAGCCCCAAGATGGAGATCAAAGGAGCTATGTGATATTGGCCATATCATGTCACTATTATTATTTGATTGCATGTGATGTTTATCATGTTTTTGCATCTTGTTTACTTAGAATGACGGTAGTAAATAAGATGATCCCTCATAATAATTTCAAGAAAGTGTTCCCCCTAACTGTGCACCGTTACGACAGTTCATTGTTTCAAAGCACCACGTGATGATCGGGTGTGATAGATTCCAACATTCACATACAATGGGTGTAAGACAGATTTACACATGCAAACACTTAGGTTGACTTGACGAGCCTAGCATGTACAGACATGGCCTCGGAAGATAGAAGACCGAAAGGTCGAGCATGAGTCGTATAGAAGATACGATCAACATGAAGATGTTCACCGATGTTGACTAGTCCGTCTCACGTGATGATCGGACACGGCCTAGTTAACTCGGATCATGTTATACTTAGATGACTGGAGGGATGTCTATCTGAGTGGGAGTTCATTAAATAGATGAACTTAATTATTATGAACTTAGTCTAAAATATTTACAATATGTCTTGTAGATCAAATGGCCAACGTTGTCCTCAACTTCAACGCATTCCTAGAGAAAACCAAGCTGAAAGACAATGGCAGCAATTATACGGACTGGGTCCGGAACCTGAGGATCATCCTCATAGCTGCAAAGAAAGATTATGTCCTAGAAGCACCGCTAGGTGACGCACCTGTTCTCCCTGCAGAACAAGACGTTATGAATGCTTGGCAGACACGTACCGATGATTACTCCCTCGTTCAGTGTGGCATGCTTTACAGCTTAGAGCCGGGGCTCCAAAAGCGTTTTGAGAGACATGGAGCATATGAGATGTTCGAAGAGCTGAAAATGGTTTTTCAAGCTCATGCGCGGGTCGAGAGATATGAAGTCTCCGACAAGTTCTTCAGCTGTAAGATGGAGGAAAACAGTTCTGTCAGTGAGCACATACTCACTATGTCTGGGTTACATAACCGCTTGACTTAGCTGGGAGTTAATCTCCCGGATGACGCGGTCATTGACAGAATCCTTCAGTCTCTTCCACCGAGCTACAAGAGCTTTGTGATGAACTTCAATATGCAGGGGATGGAAAAGACCATTCCTGAAGTATTTGCAATGCTGAAATCAGCAGAGGTAGAAGTCAAAAAGGAACATCAAGTGTTGATGGTGAATAAAATCACTAAGTTCAAGAAAGGCAAGGGTAAGAAGAACTTCAAGAAGGACGGCAAGGGAGTTGCCGCACCCGGCAAGCAAGCTGCCGGGAAGAAGCCAAAGAATGGCCCCAAGCCCGAGACTGAGTGCTTTTATTGCAAGGAAAGTGGTCACTAGAAGCAGAACTGCCCCAAATACTTAGCGGACAAGAAGGCCGGCAAAACGAAAGGAGCTGCAGAATAAGCGGAGACTGGCGAAGGACGAGGTGACGATGCGCGTCGGGAATGGTTCCAAGGTCGATGTGATCGCCGTCGGCATGCTACCTCTACATTTACCTTCGGGATTAGTTTTGAACCTCAATAATTGTTATTTAGTGCCAAGTTTGAGCATGAACATTGTATCAGGATCTCGTTTAATATGAGATGGCTACTCATTTAAATCCGAGAATAATGGTTGTTCTATTTATATGAGAGATATGTTTTATGGTCATGCTCCGATGGTGAATGGTTTATTCTTAATGAATCTCGAGCGTAATACTACACATATTCATAGTGTGAGTACCAAAAGATGTAAGGTTGATAATGATAGTCCCACATACTTGTGGCACTGCCGCCTTGGTCACATAGGTGTCAAATGCATGAAGAAGCTCCATGCAGATGGACTTTTAGAGTCTCTTGATTACAAATCATTTGACACGTGCGAACCATGCCTCATGGGCAAAATGACCAAGACTCCATTCTCAGGAACAATGGAGCGAGCAACCAACTTATTGGAAATCATACATACTGATGCGTGCTGTCCAATGAGTGTTGAGGCTCGCGGTGGCTATCGTTATGTTCTCACCCTCACTGATGACTTGAGTAGATATGGGTATGTCTATTTAATGAAACACAAGTCTGAGACCTTTGAAAGGTTCAAGGAATTTCAGAGTGAGGTTGAGAATCAACGTGACAGGAAAATCAAGTTCCTGCGATCAGATCGTGGAGGAGAATACTTGAGTCACGAATTTGGCACACACTTAAGAAAATGTGGAATAGTTTCACAACTCACGCCGCCTGGAACACCTCAGCGTAATGGTGTGTCCGAACGTCGTAATCGCACTCTATTAGATATGGTGCGATCTATGATGTCTCTTACTGATTTACCGCTATCATTTTGGGGCTATGCTTTAGAGACTGCCGCATTCACTTTAAATAGGGCTCCGTCGAAATCCGTTGAGACGACACCGTATGAATTATGGTTTGGGAAGAAACCTAAGCTGTCGTTTCTAAAAGTTTGGGGATACGATGCTTATGTCAAGAAACTTCAACATGAAAAGCTCGAACCCAAGTCGGAAAAATGCGTCTTCATAGGATACCCTAAAGAAACTATTGGGTATACCTTCTACCTTAGATCCGAAGGCAAGATCTTTGTTGCCAAGAATGGATCCTTTCTAGAGAAGGAGTTTCTCTCGAAAGAAGTACATGGGAGGAAAGTAGAACTTGATGAAGTATTACCTCTTGACCCGGAAAGTGGCGCAACTCAGGAAAATGTTCCTGTGGTGCCTGCACCAATTAGAGAGGAAGTTAATGATGATGATCAAGATACTTCTGATCAAGCTCCTACTGAAATTCGAAGGTCCACAAGGACACGTTCCGCACCAGAATGGTACGGCAACCCTGTCTTGGAAATCATGTTGTTAGACAACGGTGAACCTTCGAACTATGAAGAAGCGATGGCGGGCCCAGATTCCGACAAATGGCTGGAAGCCATGAAATCCGAGATAGGATCCATGTATGAAAACGAAGTATGGACTTTGACTGACTTGCCCGTTGAGCGGCGAGCCATAGAAAATAAATGGATCTTTAAGAAGAAGAAAGACGCGGATGGTAATGTGGCCATCTATAAAGATCGGCTTGTCGCTAAGCGTTATCGACAAGTTCAAGGGGTTGACTACGATGAGACTTTCTCACCGGTAGCGAAGCTGAAGTCCGTCCGAATCATGTTAGCAATTGCCGTATTCTATGATTATGAGATATGGCAAATGGACGTCAAAACGGCATTCCTTAATGGTTTCCTTAAGGAAGAATTGTATATGATGCAGCCGAAAGGTTTTGTCGATCCTAAGAATGCTGACAAGGTGTGCAAGCTCCAACGCTCGATTTATGGGCTGGTGCAAGCATCTCGGAGTTGGAACATTCGCTTTGATGAGATGATCAAAGCGTTTGGGTTTATGCAGACTTATGGAGAAGCCTGCGTTTACAAGAAAGTGAGTGGGAGCTCTGTAGCATTTCTCATATTATATGTAGATGACATACTTTTGATGGGAAATGATATAGAGCTTTTGGACAGCATTAAGGCCTACTTGAATAAGAGTTTTTCAATGAAGGACCTTGGAGAAGCTGCTTATATATTAGGCATCAAGATCTATAGAGATAGATCAAGACGCCTCATAGGTCTTTCACAAAGCACATACCTTGATAAGATATTGAAGAAGTTCAATATGGATCAGTCTAAGAAGGGGTTCTTGCCTGTGTTGCAAGGTGTGAAATTGAGCTCAGCTCAATGTCCGACCACGGCAGAAGATATAGAAGAGATGAGTGTCATCCCCTATGCCTCAACCATAGGTTCTATTATGTATGCCATGCTGTGTACCAGACCTGACGTAAACCTTGCCGTAAGTTTGGTAGGTAGGTACCAAAGTAATCCCGGCAAGGAACACTGGACAGCGGTCAAGAATATCCTGAAGTACCTGAAAAGGACTAAGGAAATGTTTCTCGTTTATGGAGGTGACGAAGAGCTCGTCGTAAAGGGTTACATCGACGCTAGCTTCGACACAGATCTAGATGACTCTAAGTCACAAACCGGATACATGTATATTTTGAATGGTGGGGCAGTAAGCTGGTGTAGTTGCAAGCAGAGCGTCGTGGCAGGATCTACATGTGAAGCGGAGTACATGGCAGCCTCGGAGGCAGCGCATGAAGCAATTTGGGTGAAGGAGTTCATCACCGACCTAGGTGTCATACCCAATGCGTCGGGGCCGATCAAACTCTTCTGTGACAACACTGGAGCTATTGCACTTGCCAAGGAGCCCAGGTTTCACAAGAACACCAGGCACATCAAGCGTCACTTCAACTCCATTCGTGAAAATGTTCAAGATGGAGACATAGATATTTGTAAAGTACATACGGACCTGAATGTAGCAGATCCGTTGACTAAACCTCTCCCTAGAGCAAAACATGATCAACACCAGAATTCCATGGGTGTTCGATTCATCACAATGTAACTAGATTATTGACTCTAGTGCAAGTGGGAGACTGTTGGAAATATGCCCTAGAGGCAATAATAAAAGGATTATTATTATATTTCCTTGTTCATGATAATTGTCTTTTATTCATGCTATAATTGTGTTATCCGAAAATCGTAATACATGTGTGAATACATAGACACCAACATGTCCCTAGTAAGCCTCTAGTTGACTAGCTCATTGATCAACAGATAGTCATGATTTCCTGACTATGGACATTGGATGTCATTGATAACGAGATCACATCATTAGGAGAATGATGTGATGGACAAGACCCAATCCTAAACATAGCACAAGATCGTATAGTTCGTTTGCTAGAGTTTTCCTAATGTCAAGTATCTTTTCCTTAGACCATGAGATCGTGTAACTCCCGGATACCGTAGGAGTGCTTTGGGTGTACCAAACGTCACAACGTAACTGGGTGACTATAAAGGTATACTACGGGTATCTCCGAAAGTGTCTGTTGGGTTGACATGGATCAAGACTGGGATTTGTCACTCCGTATGACGGAGAGGTATCTCTGGGCCCACTCGGTAATGCATCATCATAATGAGCTCAAAGTGACCAAGTGTCTGGTCATGGGATCATGCATTACGGTACGAGTAAAGTGACTTGCCGGTAACGAGATTGAACGAGGTATTGGGATACCTACGATCGAATCTCGGGCAAGTAACGTACCGATTGACAAAGGGAATTGTATACGGGGTTGCTTGAATCCTCAACATCGTGGTTCATCCAATGAGATCATCGAGGAGCATGTGGGAGCCAACATGGGTATCCAGATCCCGCTGTTGGTTATTGACCGAAGAGCCATCTCGGTCATGTCTACATGTCTCCCGAACTCGTAGGGTCTACACACTTAAGGTTCGGTGACGCTAGGGTTGTAGAGATATGAATATGCAGTAACCCGAAAGTTGTTCGGAGTCCCGGATGAGATCCCGGACGTCACGAGGAGTTCCGGAATGGTCCGGAGGTGAAGAATTATATATAGGAAGTGCAGTTTCGGCCATCGGGAGAGTTTTGGGGGTCACCGGTATTGTACCGGGACCACCGGAAGGGTCCCGGGGGTCCACCGGGTGGGGCCACCCATCCCGGAGGGCCCCCTGGGCTAAAGTGGGGAGGGGAACCAGCCCATAGCGGGCTGGTGCGCCCCCCTTGGCCCACCCCATGCGCCTAGGGTTGGGAACCCTAGGGTGGGGGGGGGGGGGCGCCCCACCTGGCTTGGGGGGCACTCCACCCCTTGGCCGCCGCCCCCTAGGAGATCCCATCTCCTAGGGCCGGCGCACCCCTTGGGGAGCCTATATAAAGGGGGGAAGGGAGGGGCAGCCGCACCCTTGAGTCTTGGCGCCTCCCTCTTTCCTGTTACACCTCTCCCTCTCGTAGTAGAACAGCGAAGCCCTACTGCGGTGACCCCTGCATCCACCACCATGCCGTCGTGCTGCTAGATCTTCATCAACCTCTCCTTCCCCTTGCTGGATCAACAAGGAGGAGACGTCACGCTGACCCTACGTGTGTTGAACACGGAGGTGCCGCCCATTCGGCGCTAGGATCTCCGGTGATTTGGATCACGTCGAGTACGACTTCCTCATCCCCGTTCTTTGAACGCTTCCGCGCGTGATCTACAAAGGTATGTAGATGCAATACGATCACTCGTTGCTAGATGAACTCATAGATGGATCTTGGTGAAACCGTAGGAAATTTTTTGTTTTCTGCAACGTTCTCCAACACGTTTTCTGTTGGTCGAATCAGGTTGATGCGGTGGCCTGAGTCGATGAAGACAAGATCTGCGGCGGCGGCGGCAGAGCTCGAGCGGCAGAGAAGCAGCGAGAGGAAGAAGACGACCGAAGGGGGAGAATGGAAAAGACCTAGGTTGTGCCTATTTATAAGGAAAAGACTGATAAGTGGGCGCGAAAAACGAGGAGACCAAAACATGGTTATCCAGCTACCCAGGCGCCTCGATTTTTGGAAAGGCATTAAAGATAAAGATCCGTTAAAAGATGACGTGGTGGCGGGTTTCCGAAAAATCCGGAGATGAAGGGTTTTGCAAAATAGTAATAGATGGATTTTTTCTAAGTATTAAAGATTGACAGAGAACATAGTTCAAAGTCAACCTGGGGCCTAATGTTGGGGATATTACTACGAGTATGACCCGCCCAGGAGGGGCTGGGTCAGCATTAATGGCGGGTTACATAAGAAGCCCAATATACATTCAAGTTTATTAAACATATAGAAGGCCCAAAGGCCTGGGGCTGGCTTAAAGCCCGATATTGTAAACCGCCGTATGTAAGGAAAGACTTGTAAAGAAAGGCATGTAAAGGAAGTCACCGAGCCGGACACGATTATAAGCCGGCCGGGACTCTGTAGGCCACCGGGCGTCAACCCATGTATATAAGGGGACGATCCGGTGGAGGCTTAGAAAAAAGAAACAACCAAGTTGATAACCAAGACGGCGAGTTGAGCCTCTTGGAGATCGAAACCTCAGCAATACCAATCCCAACTAGACGTAGACTTTTACCTTCATCGTAAGGGGCCGAACTAGTATAAAAACTCTCTCGTGTCCTTTGTCCCGATTAACCCCTTTAAGCTTCCTAGTGCGATGGCCCTATGACTAAGTCCTTGCCCTAGGACATCTGCCGTGACAACTCCACGACACCTCCCGAGTAGTAGTAGTCGTCATCGACGGTGGCGTCTGGCTCCTGGGCTCCATCATCTGGTCGCAGCAATCGGGTATAGAAAGAGGGAAAAGAGGGAGCAAAGCAACCATGAGTACTCATCCAAAGTACTCGCAAGCAAGGAGCTACACTACATATGTATGCATTGGTATCAAATGGATTAAGGGTATCATACGTGGACTGAACTGCAGAATGCCGGAATAAGAGGGGGATAGCTAGTCCTATCGAAGACTACGCATCTGGCCACCTCCATCTTGCAGAATGTAGAAGAGAGTAGATGGTAAGTTCACCAAGTAGCATCGCATAGCATAATCCTAACCGACGATCCTCTCCTCGTCGCCCTGTTAGAGAGCGATCACCGGTTGTATCTGGCACTTGGAAGGGTGTGTTTTATTAAGTATCCGGTTCTAGTTGTCATAAGGTCAAGGTACAACTCCAAGTCGTCCTGTTGCCTAAGATCACGGCTATTCGAATAGATTAACTTCCCCATAGGGGTGCACCACATTTCCCAACACGCTCGATCCCCTTTGTCCGGACACACTTTTCTGGGTCATGCCCGGTCTCGGAAAATCAACACGTCGCAGCCCTACCTAGGCACAACAGAGAGGTCAGCACGCCGGTCTAAATCCTATGGCGCAGGGGTCTGGGCCCATCGCCCATTGCACACCTGCACGTTGCGTACGCGGCTGGAAGCAGAACTAGCCCCTTAATACAAGAGCAGGCTTACGGTCCAATCCGGCGCGTGATACGTCTCCGTCATATCTATAATTTTTGATTGTTCCATGCCAATATTATTCAACTTTCATATACTTTTTGGCAACTTTTTATATTATTTTTGGGACTAACATATTGATCCAGTGCCCAGTGCCAGTTCCTGTTTGTTGCATGTTTTTTGTTTCGCAGAAAACCCATACCAAACGGAGTCCAAACGGAATAAAAACTGACGGAGATTTATTTTGGAATATTTATGAATTTCGGGAAGTGGAATCATCGCGAGACGGTGCCCGAGGTAGGGGGGCGCGCCCCAGGGTGTCAGGCGCGCCCCTGACCCTCGTGGACACCCCGTAAGGCGGCTGGAGCCCTTCTTTCGCCGCAAGAAAGCTAATTTCCGAATAGAGATCGTGTCAAAATTTCAGCCCAATCGGAGTTACGGATCTCCGGGAATATAAGAAACGGTGAAAGGGAAGAATCGGAGAACGCAGAAACAGAGACAGACAGAGAGACAGATCCAATCTCGGAGGGGCTCTCGCCCCTCCCGTGCCATGGAGGCCATGGACCAGAGGGGAAACCCTTCTCCCATCTAGGGAGGAGGTCAAGGAAGAAGAAGAAGGAGGGGTGCTCTCATCATCACCGCGATCTTCACCAACAACTTCACCGTCATCATCACCAACTCTTCCCCCCTCTATGCAGCGGTGTAACCTCTCTCTTACCCGCTATAATCTCTACTTAAACATGGTGCTCAACGCTATATATTATTTCCCAATGATGTATGGCTATCCTATGATGTTTGAGTAGATCTGTTTTGTCCTAATGGCTATTTGATGATCGTGATTGGTTTGAGTTGTATGTTTTATTATTGGTGCTGTCCTGTGGTGCTGTCCGTGTCGCGCAAGCGTGAGGGATTCCTGCTGTAGGGTTTGCAATATGTTTATGATTTTCTTATGGTGGGTGGCGTGAGTGACAGAAGCACAGACCCGAGTAGGTAGGTTGTTTGCATATGGGATAAAGGGGACTTGATGCTTTAATGCTATGGTTGGGTTTTACCTTAATGAATCTTTAGTAGTTGCGGATGCTTGCTAGAGTTCCAATCATAAGTGCATATGATCCAAGTAGAGAAAGTATGTTAGCTTATGCCTCTCCCTCAAATAAAATTGCAATAATGATTACCGGTCTAGTTATCGATTGCCTAGGGACAAATAACCTTGTTTTTGACATAATCTCTTTACTAAAACTAATTTAGTTGTGTCTTCATCTAAACATCCCCTACTTTATATTTACTTGCTCTTTATTTCCTGCATACCTATCCAACAACACCTACAAAGTACTTCTAGTTTCATACTTGTTTCCGGTAAAGCGAACATCAAGTGTGCGTAGAGTTGTATCGGTGATCGATAGAACTTGAGGGAATATTTGTTCTACCTTTAGCTCCTCGTTGGGTTCGACACTCTTAATTATCGAAAGAGGCTACAATTGATCCCCTATACTTGTGGGTTATGAAGACCTTTTTCTGGCGCCGTTGCCGGGGAGCAATAGCGTGGGGTGAATATTCTCGTGTGTGCTTGTTTGCTTTATCACTAAGTAATTTTTATTTGCTGTTCTTAGTTGTTTTCTATCTTTAGTTAAGGGTAGGAAATACAAAATGCCAAAAAAATTAGTTGTACCTAATGAACCAATGGTTGAAGAACCAATCAAAATCTATCACACCGCTGAAGCTTATTACTTGGATCATCTTCGATCCCTATGTGCTCGTGCTGAAACCCCAACTAGCTTAGTTGAGGGCAAATCTTTAGATGAGCATGCTTGTTATGTGCAACACCGTATATCTGAAAAAGGGAAATTACTATGGAGTCAAATTCAACGTTTGCAATGCTATGCTTGGAATTTATGTGAATTATATGATTTTACTTGTTGTTCTGAAAACCCTAAGAAACACCTTCCCTATCAATGTGAGTTTAGTAATAATGGAATCATATCTTCGTATGCTAAGGGTGTTTATAATTACTATGATGTTCAACAAATTGAAGAATTTGTTGCTTTTAAGGGTGCTTTTGAAATTGCTTCTTTGATTGAAAAGTATGATGCTACTTTTCACAAATCTGAAAATTTTGCTATACTTAAATATTGCTATGATAATTATGCTTCTAATACCTATGTTAAACAATATATTGAGGAATACTCCGCTGTCCAAGAAGAGACTAATATTTTGCAGGAGTCTATGGAAGAAGAAATTGATGACACTGTGAACTCATTGGATGAAAAAGATGAGGAGGAGAGCGAAGAACAAAAGGAGGAAGAGCAGATTGATCACCCGTGCCCACCTTCTAATGAGAGTAACTCTTCAACTCATACATTCACTACTGGAATTAGATAATTTGCCATCTGCCAGCTCTTTGCCGTCTGCTAGTTGACGGCAAAGAAGCTCTTTGCCATCAGCTACCCAAAAGCGGACGGCAAAGAGCTGGCGGACGGCAAAGAGCTTCTTTGCCGTCTGCCAGCTCTTTGCCGTCCGCTGGCGGACGGCAAAGAATCTTTGCCGTCCGCTTGCAGACGGCAAAGAGAGAGGTGGCCCCACCCCCCGCCCGTTTGGAAAAAACCTAACTGCCCACCTCTTTGCCGTCTGCCAGCGGACGGCAAAGAGGCAAAAGGGCAGACGACAAAGAGAGGCGGATGGCAAAGAGGCCACTACCTAACGGCCCGTACCCCCCACCCGTTACTCTCTGTTCACTCCTCGCCGACGCGCCCCGCCACCACTTCCCACCCCACCGCCGCCCGCCGCGCGCCGCCGCCCCCACCACTCGCCGCCGCCCGGTCGCCCCACCGCCCCGGCCCCCCGCCGCCCCACCACCCCGTCGCCCCCCTCCCCGCCGCCCCGGCCCCCCGCCGCCCCGGCCCCCCCGTGCCCCGGCCCCCCACCGCCCCGGGCCCGGCCCCCCGCCGCCGCCCCGGCCAGCTCCTCCACCGGGGGCCTCCTCCACCGCCCCGCCCCCTCCTCCACCAGCCCTGCCCCAGGTGAGCCCCCTCCTTTTTTCTGTTTTTTTCTTTTTAGTTTTAGTTTAGATTTAGTTTTAGTTTTAGTTTAGTTTTAGGTTTAGATTTAGTTTTTTCCTTTTTTTCTGTTTTATTAGTTTTAGGTTTATGTTTAGTTTAGATTTAGTTTTAGTTTTAGTTTTAGTTTTAGTTTTAGTTATAGGTTTAGTTTAGTTTGAGGAAAGAAGAAGAAGAAGAGAAAAAGAGGATAGGAGGAGAAGAAGAAGAGGAAAAAGGAAAGGAAGAAGAAGAGGAGGAGGAGGAGAAGAAAAAAGAAGAAGAGGAAGAAGAAGAAGAAAAAAGAGGAGATGGGGAGAAGAAGAAGAGGAAAAAGGAAAGGAGGAAGAAGAAGAAGAAGAAGAAGAAGAAGAAGAAGAAGGAGGAGGAAAAAAAGGAAGAATAGGAAGAAGAAGAAAAGGAAAAAAGAGGAAAAAAACCCGACCCGACACCCCGACTTCGACCCGGCACCCCGACACGACACCCCAACCCCTAGACCCCGACCCCGACACCCCGACCCCGACCCCGACACCCCGACCCCGACCCCAACCCCAACACCCCGACCCCGAGGCTGACCCGACACGCCGACCCCGACACCGACATGGCACCCCGACCCCGACCCGGCACCCCGACCCGACACCCCGACCCCGAGACCCCGACCCCGACACCGACACGACACCCCGACACCGACACGACACCCCGACACCGACACCCTGACACCACACCCACCCTTACCCCGACACCGACACGGCACCCCGACCAGACACCGCGACCCCGAGACCCCGACCCCGAGCCTGACCCGACACCCCGACCTCGAGACCCCTGACCCCGACCCGGCACCCAACCCGACACCCCGACCCCGAGACCCCGACCCCGGGCCTGACCCGACACCCCGACCCCGACACTGACACGGCACCCCGACCCCGACCCGGCACCCCGACCCGACACCCCGACCCCGAGACCCCGACCCCGACCCCGACCACGACACCCCGACCCCGAGCCTGACCCGACACCCCGACCCCAACACCGACACGGCACCCCGACCCCGACCCGGCACCCCGACCCGACACCCCGACCCCGAGACTCCGACCCCGACCCCGACACGGCACCCCGACACCGACAGGGCACCCCGACCACCGACACCTCCCGAAAATTAAGGTGTTCTTTGGCCTTCCAGAGGCCGACGGGGTCATATATTTGTGAATTATTAGTTAGGTCATATATTTTTCGATTTAGTTATGAAAAACATCATATATAATTGTGTTGATCGTGTAGTTTTAAATGTGCAGTTGTTTCATCGCTGCAAGGTTTGGTGTTCGACGACCTCGCCGTGCGTTTGACGAGCTCTGTCCCTTCGTTCGTGGGTGAGCACAAATGACAAGTCCTCCTCCCCCATTAATTATTTGATCTATTCCGATGAAACTTGATAGCTAGCTATATATGTGTCTTGAATCATCAGTATGCGTAACCAATATGTGTCTCCCGTTCGAAAGCGTCATAGTTATAAATATGCATGCATTTGCATATTTATAACCTTGATTCTTTCGAATTGTCCAACGCTATCCATGGACAGCCCGAGTATGTGTAGATTGGGTTCATTTTCCCATATGCTTTGCTCCGGATCCGACGCATATATTTCGTCAGTGCCTCCCCTGTTGTTCTCCGGGTACACATCCTCTCTGTTTATTGCAGAGACATGTATCAGGAGAACAGCGGGGAGGTGCTGCCGAAATTTTGCGTCGGATCCGGAGCATAGCATGGGAAAATGAACCCAATCTACACATACACGGGTGTGATTAGGACCTATCATTACCTATTAGAGTGTAGGTTGCATGGACGTAATAAAATTGACAAAGTAGATCAACTGATGAATATATACATGGTGAATTACATATATAATTGTTGTGTGTCCAGTAGCTCTGAAAGTCAAGATGAGTGACCGTGCTTGGATGTATACCGGTCACACTGGTCAGAACAAATGGAGCGCTGAATGGTTCACAAAAACTAAGGGGTTTGTGCAAGCCGCATTTGCAAATGGCCAAAAGAAAACCTGGTGCCCCTGTTTCCGGTGCGGCAATTGGGAAAAGAAGACAGAGGCTGAAATGGGCAAACACCTGCAGAAGAGTGGTTTTATGCCCGATTATACGGTGTGGACATTTCATGGTGAGTCTGCCCAACGTGACCGAGCTGAGGTGGATCGTCGTCGCACCGGCGAGCATGGTACCGGGATGGAAAACATGGTGCAAGACTATGATGATGCTCGGGATTCGGACGAGGAGATGGAGGAATCTGCAAAGGCCTTCAATGAAATGTTGGAGTCTTCGAAACGTCCGCTCCACGAGCACACTGAGCTTTGTCAGTTGGATGCCATCTCACAAGTAATGGCTCTGAAGGCTCAGTTCAACTTGGGCAAAGAATGCTATGACGCAATTATGACAGTATTTGGACGCTTTCTACCCAAAGGCCATGTAATGCCTGCAAACCTGTACCAGTCGGACAAAATCCTCCGTGCACTGAAGATGCCCTATTAGAAGATACATGCCTGTGAGAAAGGATGTGCCTTATTTAGGCTTGACTATGCGGACTTGAACTATTGTCCCATTTGCAAGTCTTCCAGGTATATTGTGGTAGACAACGGTATGGGTGAGAAGACACAGACCAAAATCCCCGTTAGTGTTCTTTGGTATATGCCAATCGTACCAAGACTTCAACGTCTTTTCATGGTCGAAGAGACGGCCAGACAGATGACATGGCACAAAACAGGCAAAAGAACCGAACTAGATGCAGATGGGAATCTGATGATGGTACACACATCGGATGGTGTTGCGTGGAAAAAGTTTGATGAATTACATGCTGACAAAGCGGCAGATCCGAGGCATCCTCGAGTCGGCATCAGCACGGATGGGTTCAGTGTGTTTGGTATGACGGCAGCCCAATATAGTTGTTGGCCCGTATTTGTCTTTCCACTCAATCTCCCCCCCCGGACAGATTATGCAAAGAAAGAACATTTTCCTGACGTTGATAATTCCAGGACCCAACTATCCGGGCAAAAATATGAATGTGTACATGCAGCCGCTTAAGGACGAATTGCAAGAAGCCTGGGATAATGGGTTCAAGACATACGACACCTTTAGCAAACGGAACTTCATAATGCGTGTCTGGTACATGTACTCGACGCATGACTTGCCGGCGTATGCGCTATTCGTTGGCTGGTGTGTGCATGGAAGGTTCCCGTGCCCCACATGCAAGGGAGCTCTTGAGTTTCACTGGCTTCAGGCCGGTCGCAAGTTTTCTTGCTTCGACATGCATAGACAGTTCCTGGATCCTCGCCATAAGTTCAGGAAAGACAAGAAGAACTTCATCAGGGGTAGAGTTGTCAAAAACTCTACACCACCTGCATTGACAGGCCAACAGACCCTGGATCAGTTAAACGCTCTCGAGCCAGATCCACAACGTCCAGGGTACTTCAAGGGGTATAATACTAAGCATGCGTGGACTCACAAAACATGCTTATGGGATCTGCCTTACTTCAAAGACCTCCTTTGCCCACACAATATCGACGTGATGCACACTGAGAAGAATATCGCCGAGGCACTTTTTGGTACATTGTTCGGCATAGATGGGAAGTCAAAGGATAATACTAAGGCTAGAGTCGATCTGGAGGCGCTATGTGATAGGCCGTTACAAAACATGAAAGAACCGAAAGGAAAGCAGAACTGGACGAAGCCAAAGGCATGGTTCAATCTTGGAAGGCCAGCTATGAGGGAAATTCTCTTGTGGGTGCAACAGCAGTTGATGTTTCCCGATGGGTATGCAGCGAATCTAAAGAGGGGAGCGAATCTTGATAAACTGAAGATATTTGGTCTCAAGAGTCATGATTGGCACATATGGATTGAGCGGGTAATGCCGGTGATGTTGCGTGGCTTCATCCCTGAGGATGAATGGCTAGTACTGGCAGAACTCAGCTATTTCTTTCGTGTTCTTTGTGCGAAAGAACTATCGCCTGGCGTGCTAGAAGAAATGGAAGAGTTGGTGCCGGAGTTGATCTGCAAGTTAGAGAAGATCTTTCCACCGGGCTTCTTTAATCCAATGCAGCATTTGATTTTGCATCTCCCGACCGAGGCAAGATTGGGGGGGGCCCGTGCAAAATCGTTGGTGCTACCCAACTGAGAGGATGCAGAAGACGCTTTGAGAAAAATGTAAAAATAAACGTAGAATTGAAGCATCGATGGCTGAGGCATTCATTACAGAGGAGGCGGCAAACTTCGTAACAGCGCACTACGAAGCCAAAAATCGTCATTTGCATAATCCGAAGCCTCGGTACAATGCTGATGAGCCTAAAAAGGGTGGATCCAACCTCAGCCTATTCAAAGGGAATCTCGCACCAGCTAGTGTTTCACATCCAGTATCTTTGGATAACGAAGAATGGCGGACCATTTCGTTGTATATCTTCAACAACCTGATAGAAGTGCGGCCGTACATCGAGTAAGTTCTCGGTACATTGTTTCGCAACTTCTATTTCCTTTGAACTACTCTTATTCCTGGATATGTCATACAGTCGATACGTTACCATATTCTATTAGACAATTTCATTTCATTCGCTAATTTGTGCATAATGCAACAATCCTTTCATATTAAACCTGTAGGCTAATTCAGAGTCTATGGACGCCGAATTGAGACAAGTCGCTAATGGTTTTGACTATAAGGTCCGTTCATTTGACAAGTACGACATCAACGGGTATCGCTTTCGTACCTATGGCAAAGAGCTATCGATGGCGGACCGAAAGTCAACAAATTGTTGTGTATCTGCTATCGGTGAAGGAGGTACCGAGTATTATGGGAGAGTGGAAGCAATTTATGAACTTGTGTTCTATGGTGAAAACCCACCGAATGTCGTAGTCTTCAAATGTTATTGGTTTCAGCCGAAGGAGACTAGAAGGACTCATGAACATGTAGGGCTAGTTGAAATCAACCAAAGCACTCATTTAGATGTTCCTGATGTCTATATTATGGCTCAACAGGCGACCCAAGTATTCTATCTACCGTGGGCCTGCCAAACTAATCCAAATCTGAAAGGTTGGGATGTCGTTTATGAAGTGCCGCCACGTGCTAGACTTTCTCCCCCAAAGGAAGAGGATTATGAACCTCACATTAACCCAGACACATATGAAGGAGAATTCTTCCAAGAGACACGTCTTTCCAAAAAGCGTTTCAAGAACCGCTATACTTCACCCCAAAACATTGAAGTAGACAGCGACAATGAATCCGACATCACCCCAGAGGAGGAACAAGAAGAGCCGGAACAAGAAGAGGTTACTGCTGCGGATGACCTGTCAATGCTTGACCGATTACGTCAAGGTGGCCTTGCACATGTTGATGCCAATGAATCCTATGAGCCCGTCATTGATTATAGTGATGATGATGATTATGCATTTATTGATGATACTGATCGAGATTATTAGTAGTGTCAGGTATTACATTTTTTTATGTTGTACTTGATGATGATACACTTAAGTGATACACATATTATTATTCATGTCGGTCTTTTTTTATGTTGTACTAATTTCGTTTACTGTTTGTCATGGCAGGTGTTGAAAGATGGTGGGCGCTGGTCAGGAGCGTGGTCTGAGGTCTTCCATTCCAGACGCACCTCTCCGCCGAGCGTTGCTGGACAGTATGGCCACACCGCCGGGCCCTTCTTCGTCGACCGTGGTGCCCAGCAGGGGACGAGGTAGGAAGAGAGGAGGTGGGGCACGTGGTCGTGGGAGAGGAGGTAGGGTGACTGCTATGGTGCCTTCCTCGCCGCCACCCCCAGCCGTTTCACCCGAGCACGTGACTCCTAGGGTGGACTCGTCCGAGGAGGAGGCTACACGGACTCCGGTCCACGAGCCTCCGGTCCACGGGTCTTCGGCCCATGAGAGTTCGGCCCACGTGACCCCGGAGGGGCACACGTCCGGATGGGGTACCTGGCCGGATCAGCCCGAGGAGCCGAGTGGCCATGCTGATGATGGCGGGGAGCCGACTGATCTTGAGGAGGAGGGGGGCACCGTCTACCAGCGTGGTGCTACACGGCTCCCGTTCGTGCCGGTGACCCGCGAGCAGAGGTGGTTGATTTTCCTTGATGGGGAGAGGTACGTAAGTGCATTTAATATTTTTGTACCTTGTGCATTCACGTTTTTTCAAATAACTAATGCGTTGGCCTTGTCATGCTGCAGGGGTTGGGACCACCATCATAGTGTCCGCCGGCCCAACTCCGTCCTTGGAGTTCTTTGCCGGCAAAACTTCCCGGGGTTTGTCACGTTGCCTGGTGAGGGTCGGCTTCCAGAGCTTGGATTGAGCTGGGAGCACTACGTGGCTGCCCCGGCCCCACCAAATGAGATTATTGACGGTGTCGTGTGTGACACGAGGGCAGACATGGTGATCAGAAAGTTCTGGGTAATTTCTCCTTTACACATTTAAAAATCTTCAACTAGCTAGTTATTAATTGTACTAATCAACATTGTCTCATTTGATTGCAGACATTCTACAGGTGTGAGGAGGGATACGAGGAGGACGCGGCACATGTTATCGAGAACATCTACAAGCGCCTACTCCAGAACTTACGGCACGAGGCTCGGGTGCAGGCTGTTCGAGACTACTACGCCTTGCGTGGTATCAAGAAGACCAAGCCGGCGTGCCGCGATAAGTTCCTGAGTAAGGAGCAGTACATGAAGGTAATTCTTAAGGCCTTCTCTACTTAAGTTCCTTCATTTAGTAATTCTTAGCCGTAGCGCTCAAGTTTCTATTTGCTAACTTAGGCGCCTCCGAGATGGTGTGCGGATCGGATGGATTGTTGGGAGGTGTTGGTCGATGAGTGGTGCTCACAACGATGGCTAGCCCTCCACAAGGAGGCCAAGGACAAACGTGCCCAAATGGAAGGTGTGCCACACCATCAAGGCAGCTCCAACTTATATCAGTTCGGGCGCAACTGGGTATGTGGTTTGCTTCATGATTCATGCAATTCATTCATCATGCTAGCTTGAGCCCTTTAATTACTAATTTTCATTGTTTCTCTCTTTCAGGCACGCTACAATAAGGCGGATAAGGTGCCAGAGGTGTACGACCTGTATGCCATGGCCCACACTGCCTCTTTCAAGAAAGTCAAGGCTTTCTCTCAGTCTGACCTCGATGATGCAAACAACTTCACCAACATCTCCTCCCACAACAAGCTCGTGAGATATAGAGATGAGGGGAAGGCGAGGAAAGGGGAGGACTTTAACCCGAGCCAGGGTCCCATTGATCCAGAGCTGTTGATGATATCTGGTGGCGGGAGGTCCCATGGCTCCATAGCCATTGGGGATGGACTTATCCGTTGTCCTAGCACTCTCCCGGAGATCAAGGCACGCCAGTCGAGCTCCGCTCCTGAGATAAGGCCTCGTGAACGGCCAGTGCAACTCGCCATCAAGGTTAGTGATACGTACTGAGTTATCTTTCTCCATTACATTGTGTGCGCTTCCATCAATGATTACAAATGGTCATGTGAGTGGTGTTGCAGGCTGCTATACAGAGTGAGAGAGATAGAACGGAGAAACTTCTGGCGGAGGCGGCGGAGAGGCAGCGGGAGTTGGAGGAGAGGACGACAAAGATGATGGAGGAGGAGAGGGCACGGAATGACATGCAGGCAAGGGCCATGTACGAGCTCCTTGTGGTAAGTTTCTTCTGCAGATTAGCCAAAACATTCATGTAGTGTTTGTCTCATTACTAACTAGTATGACTGAGTCGTCAAAACCAAATGTGCAGTCTGTGTGCGAGAAGACAGGTCAGACCGCTCCGCCGATGCCAGTGATTGCTCCTGGGACCACGGTGAGTTTTATTTGAATGGACATTACTTGCTAGTCTTAACATTTGAGTGTCATCATGCTAACAAGACATTGGAAATGATCTTTGGTGCAGCGTAACTCCAGACAAGCATCGCACGATCCTTCTCCAGCTACCGACACGAGCCACCCCGCTCCTACACCTCCTGGATCTTGGTAAGTTTATCTAGTGTTTTGCTTAACACATGCATAAAGACCTAGACTTAGCTTTATTTCCTCCAATGCTTACCATAATGACGTAGACTTAGCTTCTTCTCCTCCAAAATGAATTAATAAGCTTACTGACCTCCAAAACCATCCATTTTACCTAAGTTAGCTCTAAAACGATCTATACTTAGCTTACTTATGTCAAAAATTGCATAATTAGCTTAGTTAGCTCATAGACGATCCATTTTACCTAAGTTAGCTCCAAAATGACCCATCTTACCTAGGTTAGCTTATAAATGATCCAGTTTATCCAAGTTAGCTCTAAAATGACCCAATTTACCTAGAGTAGCTCCTAAACGATCCATTTCACCTAAGTTAGCTAAAAACGATCCATTTCACCTAAATTAGTTGTGAAATGATCCATTTCACCTAAGTTTGCTCAAAAACGATCCATTTCACCTAAATTAGCTCTTAAATGATCCATTTCACCTAAGTTTGCTCAAAAACGATCCATTTCACCTAAATTAGCTCTTAAATGATCCATTTCACCTAAGTTTGCTCAAAAACGATCCATTTCACCTTAGTTAGCTCAAAAACGATCCATTTCACCTTAGTTAGCTCAAAAACGATCCATTTCACCTAAATTAGCTCTTAAATGATCCATTTCACCTAAGTTTGCTCAAAAACGATCCATTTCACCTAAGTTAGCTCAAAAACGATCCATTTTACCTTAGTTAGCTCAAAAACGATTCATTTCACCTAGTTAGCTCAAAAAACGATCCATTTCACCTTAGTTAGCTCAAAAATGATGCCCTTCACCTTAGTTAGCTCAAAAACGATTCATTTCACCTTAGTTAGCTCACAAACGATCCATTTTACCTAAGTTAGCTCATAAACAATCTATTTTACCTAAGTTAGTTCTAAAATGATCCATTTAACCTTACTTACCTCATAAATGATCCATTCTACCGAAGTTAGCTCTAAAATGACCCATTTTACCTAGGTTAGCTCCAAAATGATCCATCTTACCTAGGTTACCTCTAAAACGATGCATTTTACCTAAGTTTGCTCATAAGCGATCCATTGCACCTAGGTTAGCTCATAAACGATCCATTTCACCTAAGTTAGCTCACAAATGATCAATTTCACCTAAATTAGCTCATAAATGTCATATATATTCTTCTTCTTCTTCATTTTCTTCTTCTTCTTCTTCTTCTAATCTTCTTCTTCTAACTTTCTTATTTCCCATTTTGCAGAATTCATTCACTTCACGAAAGCTTGCATAGATGGAGTGCTTGTTTGGATGAACTATGTTTCCTTTGTATCTATGAACTATGCATGTATGGTAGGATGACACTATTGTAATATGTATGGTTGGATGCATGTATGTTGAACTTGCTATGTATGGTTGATGGAACTATGCATGTATGATGAAATTATATGTGTTGGATATCTCATATATTTGCTGTGAACTTGCCATGTGAAAAATATATATGTATCATCTATTTGCTGTGAAAATGGTTGGGTATATGAAAAAACAAAAAAAAGAGCCAATATGCAGGCTCTTTGCCGTCTGCCGCAGACGGCAAAGAAGCCACGTGGCGTCCACCTGTGCTTCCTGGGAGCTGACCCGTTTGGTCAGTTTGCCTACAGTGGCAGACGGCAAAGACTTTGCCGTCAGTGGCAGACGGCAAAGAACCTGCCACGTAGTGACGTGCAGATGACATCATACGGCGGACGGCAAAGACCCTAGAAATTTTGCCGTCAGCGGCGGACGGCAAAGGCCTTCCGTTAGCCACTTAACGGACTAACAGCGCACCTATTGCCGTCCGCCGTCTTTGCCGTCTGCCGCTCTCTCTTTGCCGTCCGCCACGGACGGCAAAGACTTTGCCATCGGTAGCAGACGGCAAAGAACCTGTTTACCGAAGCTTACTTTGCCGGAGCCTTTTGCCGTCCGCCGCGGACGGCAAAGGCCTTTGCCGTCCGCCGTTCATGCCTTTGCCGTCCGCCATGGCAGACGGCAAAGTAGCTGATTCCTGTAGTGATTGTTTAATTCCCCTTCGTGCTTACCGAAGGATGATTGCTATGATGACTGTTATGATCCCTATGATTCTTTTGAAATATCCCTTTTTGATGATGCTTGTGGCCAAGATGCCAATATCAATTATGCTTATGGAGATGAACTTGCTATAGTTCCTTATGTTAAACATGAAATTGTTGCTATTGCACCCACGCATGATAGTCCTATTATCTTTTTGAATTCTCCCGATTACACTATATCAGAGAAGTTTGCACTTATTAAGGATTACATTGATGGGTTGCCTTTTACCGTTGCACATGATTATTTTGATGAATATAATATGGATGTGCTTGCTGCTCCTACTTGCAATTATTATGAGAGATGAACTATATCTCCAACTCTCTATGTTTCCAATACGATAAAATTGCAAGAAACTGTTTATACTATGCATTGGCCTTTACTATGTGTGCATGAATTGTTCTTTTATGACATGCCGATGCATAGGAAGAGAGTTAGACTTCGTCATTGCTTGATATATGTTACTTTGTGCTCACTACTAAATGCCAAATCATTGTTAATTAAAATTGGCTTTGATATACCTTGGGATCCGGGTAGATTCACTACTTGAGCACTACATGCCTAGCTTAATGGCTTTAAAGAAAGCGCTGCCAGGGAGACAACCTGGAAGTTTTAGAGAGTCATTTATTTCTGTTGAGTGCTTTAATATAGTTTAAAAACAACAAAAATAAAGAGGGGAACCCAAAACTTTTTCAAAAAGGAAAGCAAAAGTGAGAAAGACAAGCATTGTTGAAGTGGGAGCTAGCCTTGAACTTTGTTCATGCTCACGGAAACTTTGTGAATCTTGATTACATAAAATTTTCAATAAAAATAATTATCCCCTTGTACAATTCCATTGTATTATAAAAATAATGTGCTAAGGTTTTCCTTTAGGATGTTTACATTTGCTTGATGGTTTGTACGGTGCAGGACAGAAACTTTGGCTGTAGTGCGCGATTTTACATTTTTAGCTGGAACGTCAAATGGTTCTGATTCTTTTGCACTGTCTTCCTATACAATTTTTTTTTATTTTTCCTAATTTTGTTAGAATTTTTCAAGTATCAGAAGTATGGTGAATGTTCATATTGCTACAGACTGTTCTGTTTTAGACAGATTCTGTTTTTGATGCATAGTTTGCTTGTTTTGATGAACCTATCAATTTATATCAGTGGATTAAGCCATGAAAAAGTTATATTACATTAGACACAATGCAAAAACAAAATATGAATTGGTTTGCAACAGTACTTAGAGTAGTGATTTGCTTTATTATACTAACGAATCTTATTGAGTTTTCCGTTGAAATTTTGTGTGGATGAAGTATTCGATGATTGAGAAGGTTTCGATGTGAGAAGAAGGAATAGAGGCAAGAGCTCAAGCTTGGGGATGCCCGAGGAACCCCAAGTAAATATTCAAGGAGACTCAAGCGTCTCAGCTTGGGGATGCTGGGGAGGCATCCCCTCTTTCTTCAACAAATATCAGTATGTTTTTGGATTCGTTTTGTTCATGCGATATGTGCAAGTCTTGGAGCGTCTTTTGCATTTAGGTTTTTATTTTTTTATGCACCATGCTGGTATGAGATGGTCCTTGGTTGATTTATAGAATGCTCTTTACACTTCACTTATATCTTTTGAGTATGGCTTTATAGAATGCTTCATGTGCTTCACTTATATCATTTGAAGTTTGGATTGCCTGTTTCTCTTCACTTAGACAACCGCCATTTGTAGAATGCTCTTTTTCTTCATTTGTACTTGTTAGAGCGGGGGCATATCTTTTGTAGAAATAATTAAACTCTCATGCTTCACTTATATATTTAGAGAGATGACAGGAATTGGTCATTCACATGGTTAGTCATAAAATCCTACATAAACTTGTAGATCGCTGAATATGATATGTTTGATTCCTTGCAATAGTTGTGCGATATAAAGATGGTGATATTAGAGTCATGCTAGTCGAGTAATTGTGAAATTGAGAAATACTTGTGTTGAGGTTTGCAAGTCCCGTAGCATGCACGTATGGTGAACCGTTATGTAACGAAGTCGGAGCATGAGGTGTTTATTGATTGTCTTCCTTATGAGTGGCGGTCGGGGACGAGCGATGGTCTTTTCCTACCAATCTATCCCCCTAGGAGCATGCACGTAGTACTTTGTTTCGATGACTAATAGATTTTTGCAATAAGTATGTGAGTTCTTTATGACTAATGTTGAGTCCATGGATTATACGCACTCTCACCCTTCCATCATTGCTAGCCTCTCTAGTACCGCGCAACTTTCGCCGGTACCATAAATCCACCATACCTACCTATCATGGCATTTCCATAGCCATTCCGAGATATATTGCCATGCAACTTCCATCATCATCATATACATGACTTGAGCATTTATTGTCATATTGCTTTGCATGATCGTAAGATAGCTAGCATGATGTTTTCATGGCTTGTCCATTTTTTGATGTCATTGCTATGCTAGATCATTGCACATCCCGGTACACCGCCGGAGGCATTCATATAGAGTCATATCTTTGTTCTCGATATCCAGTTGAATATTGAGTTGTAAGTAAATAAAAGTGTGATGATCATCATTATTAGAGCATTGCCCAAAAAAAGAGAGGCCAAAGAAGCCTAAATAAAAAAAGGGGGGCCAAAGAAGCCCACAAAAAAATGGGCAATGTTACTATCCTTTTACCATACTTGTGCTTCAAAGTAGCATCATGTTCTTCATATAGAGAGTCTCTTGAGTTATCACTTTCATATACTAGTGGGAATTTTCATTATAGAACTTGGCTTGTATATTCCAACGATGGGCTTCCTCAAATGCCCTAGGTCTTCATGAGCAAGCAAGTTGGATGCACACCCACTTAGTTTCAGTTTGAGCTTTCATATACTTATAGCTCTAGTGCATCCGTTGCATGGCAATCCCTACTCACTCACATTGATATCTATTGATGGGCATCTCCATAGCCCATTGATATGCCTAGTTGATGTGAGACTATCTTCTCCTTTCTGTCTTCTCCACATAACCCCCATCATCATATTCTATTCCACCTATACTGCTATGTCCATGGCTCACGCTCATGTATTGCGTGAAAGTTGAAAAGGTTTGAGAATTTCAAAAGTATGAAACAATTGCTTGGCTTGTCATCGGGGTTGTGCATGATGTGAATATTTTGTGTGGTGAAGATGGAGCATAGCCAGACTATATGATTTTGTAGGGATGAGCTTTCTTTGGCTATGTTATTTCAATAAGACATAATTGCTTGGTTGGCATGCTTGAAGTATTATTATTTTTATGTCAAAGGATAGACTATTGCTTTGAATCACTCGTATCTTAATATTCATGCCATGATTAGATTACATGATCAAGATTATGCTAGGTAGCATTCCACATCAATTTTTTTTATCATTTAGCTACTCGAGGACGAGCAGGAATTAAGCTTGGGGATGCTGATACGTCTCCGTCGTATCTATAATTTTTGATTGTTCCATGCCAATATTATTCAACTTTCATATACTTTTTGGCAACTTTTTATATTATTTTTGGGACTAACATATTGATCCAGTGCCTAGTGCCAGTTCCTGTTTGTTGCATGTTTTTTGTTTCATAGAAAACCCACACCAAACGGAGTCCAAACGGAATAAAAACTGATGGAGATTTATTTTGGAATATTTATGTATTTTGGGAAGTGGAATCATCGCGAGACGGTGCCCCAGGGGGGCATGAGGTAGGGGGGCGCGCCCCTGACCCTCGTGGCCACGCCGTAAGGAGGTCGGAGCCCTTCTTTCACCGCAAGAAAGCTAATTTCCGGATAGAGATCGTGTTAAAATTTCAGCCCAATGGAGTTACGGATCTCCGGGAATATAAGAAACGGTGAAAGGGAAGAATCGGAGAACGCAGAAACAGAGAGAGACAGAGAGACAGATTCAATCTCGGAGGGGCTCTCGCCCCTCCCGTGCCATGGAGGCCATGGACCAGAGGGGAAACCCTTCTCCCATCTAGGGAGGAGGTTAAGGAAGAAGAAGAAGGAGGGGGGCTCTCCCCCCTCGCTTCCGGTGGCACCGGAGTGCCACCGGGGGCCATCATCATCACCGTGATCTTCACCAACAACTTCACCGCCATCATCACCAACTCTTCCCCCCTCTATGCAGCGGTGTAACCTATCTCTTAGCCACTGTAATCTCTACTTAAACATGGTGCTCAACGCTATATATTATTTCCCAATGATGTATGGCTATCCTACGATGTTTGAGTAGATCTGTTTTGTCCTAATGGCTATTTGATGATCGTGATTGGTTTGAGTTGTATGTTTTATTATTGGTGATGTCTTGTGGTGCTCTCCATGTCGCGCAAGCGTGAGGGATTCCCGCTGTAGGGTTTGCAATATGTTTATGATTTGCTTATGGTGGGTGGCGTGAGTGATAGAAGCACAGACCCGAGTAAGTAGGTTGTTTGCGTATGGGATAAAGGGGACTTGATGCTTTAATGCTATGGTTGGGTTTTACCTTAATGAATCTTTAGTAGTTGCGGATGCTTGCTAGAGTTCCAATCATAAGTGCATATGATCCAAGTAGAGAAAGTATGTTAGCTTATGCCTCTCCCTCAAATAAAATTGCAATAATGATTACCGGTCTAGTTATCGATTGCCTAGGGACAAATAACCTTCTTGTTGACATAATATCTTTACTAAAACTAATTTAGTTGTGTCTTCATCTAAACAGACCCTACTTTATATTTACTTGCTCTTTATTTTCTTGCATACCTATCCAACAACACCTACAAAGTATTCTAGTTTCATACTTATTTCCGGTAAAGCGAACGTCAAGTGTGCGTAGAGTTGTATCGGTGGTCGATAGAACTTGAGGGAATATTTGTTCTACCTTTAGCTCCTCGTTGGGTTCGACACTCTTACTTGTCGAAAGAGGCTACAATTGATCCCCTATACTTGTGGGTTATCAGCGCGCGCTGCTCAGTCGCTGACGTCACGAAGGCTTCGGCAGATACCACGACGTCGAGTGCCCATAACTGTCCCTGCGTAGATGGTTAGTGCGTATAGGCCAGTGGCCAGACTCAGATGAAATACCAAGATCTCGTTAAACGTGTTATCTTGAAATAACCGCGAACGCCAACCAGTGCCAGGCCCACCTCTCTCCTAGGTGGTCTCAACCTGCCTTGTCGCTTCGCCACAAAGATCCACACAGAGGGTTGTCGGGAAAGTATGTTCTTCCAGCCCCCAATTCATGAATCAACCGTGGGTACTCCTCGAGCCAACCCGACTTTAGCCATCACATGTATCATGTATAAAGTATATAGTATATACCCGTGATCACCTCCCGAGTGATCACGGCCCGATAGTATAGCATGGCATACGGACAAGAATGTAGGGCCACTGATGGCAAACTAGCATCCTATACTAAGCATTTAGGATTGCAGGTAAGGTATCAACAGCTGTAGCAACAATGACATGCTATGCATCAGAATAGGATTAACGGAAAGCAGTAATATGCTACACTACTCTAATGCAAGAAGTATAAAGAAGAGTAGGCGATATCTGGTGATCAAGGGAGGGGCTTGCCTGGTTGCTCTGGCAAGAGAGAGGGGTCGCCAACACCGTAGTCGTACTGGGTAGCAGCGGCGTCGGTCTCGGTGTCTAGTGAGAGAAGAGGGGGAAGAAACAATAAATATAATGCAAACAAATGCATGATGATGCATGACATGACAAAGCGTGATGCTAGGTGTGCCCTAACGCGGTACGAGGTGGTACCGGTGAAGGGGGAAACATCCGGGAAAGTATTCCCGATGTTTTGCGTTTTCGGACAAATGAACCGGAGGGGGAAAGTTGCATGTTCTCTATGCTAGGGATGCATGGCGGACAAACGGGCTGCGAATCCGGATTCGTCTCATCGTTTTGAGCAACTTTCATGTACAAAGTTTTTCCATCTGAGCTACGATTTATTTTATATTGATTTTAAAAGATTTAAATCCTTTTTAGCATTTAATTAATTATTTTATTGCAACATTATCCAGAATAGTGTCAGCGTGACGTCCGCGTGACGTCAGCAGTTGGCCTGGTCAACCTGACAGGTGGGTCCCATTCGTCATCGACACATTTAGTTAGCAGGTTAATTAAATAGGGTTAATTAGTTTAATTAGTGGTTAGGTTAATCTAATCAGGATTAAATAGTTTAATTAATTCTTTAATTAATTAATTAATTTTATTTATTATTATATATTTTTAATCTTTTTTTGTTAAAACGTTTTGGGCGTGGGCCCCCACTATTAGTGGCACAGGGGGGGGGGGGGCGCTTAGCGGGCGCTGGCACTAGCGACATCGGGCATGGGCACTGCCCGAGCGGGCGCAGTGGGCGGGCGCGCGCCCTCAGGGAGTGTGGCGGGGCGAGGCAAATGGCCAGGACGGCCACGGTGGCCGGCCGGCATGGGGGAAATTGATTGCGGGGCCGGCGACTAGCAGTCCGCCGGCGGCAGGGGAGCAGCAGCAGGGGAAAATGGGGTGCCGCGGCGTCGGCGCAGCAGCTGGGTGTGGGCGCGTGCCGCCGGGCCATGGCGCGGGCGCGGTGAGCGCGTCAAGGGGAAGAAGGGACAGCCACGCGCGCGTGGATCAGCGACGCGAGGCGAGCGGGGCGCGAGGCAGGCGGTCGGGCAAGATCAGTGGCCTTGGCGAGGCGGCACGTTTCGCGCACGGGCGAGGTTAGGGGCACGGAGCGCGGCGGCTGCAACGGGGCGAGCGAGGCACGGGCGACTACGGCAAGCGGCGCATCAGCAACAGAGGACAGCGGCAGCGCGTGCGACGGTGCAGAGTAGCGCAAGCGAGCGCGCGGGCACGCGCGGAGCTCCGGGCGCGGCGAGCAAGCAACGGGAGGCAGCGGGTGGTCGCGCGCGAGGCGCAGAGAGAAAGAGAGGCGGGGCTCACTGGGGGTCGCAGGGTTTGGGGCAACGGGAGGGCGAGGAGGAGACGGAGACGGCGAGCGGCGTGGGAGCAGGCCGTTGGGGAGGGGCTCCGGTGAGGCGGCGTGGTCCCCTGGCGGCGACGGGCGACGGCTTCGGTGGTCTCCTCCTCTCGATCCCGATCCAATCAGGAGAGAGGGGGGAGGAGATATTTTATGGGAGGGAGTGGGGGTGTCGGTGGAGTGGGAGTGGGGCGACGAGTGGATAAGGGGTGCGTGTGGGGGCCGGCTGGGCTTGGTGGTTCATGGCCCAGTTGGGCCGGTGGCCTGCTGGGCTGGAGCCCCGGGGTGTTTCTTCTTCCTTTTTTGTTTGTTTTTCTGTTTATTCCTTTTCTTTTATTCATTTTTCCCTTTCTGCTTTAATTCAATTTAAAATATTTATGCATTTTCTAAACATGTGTTTTCTTCACCATAATTAACTATATAATATTATGCACAAACCGAACATTTTTGTTTTAACGCTTGTAAACTTTTATCGTTTGACTTAATTTCAAATTTGAGTTTGAATCGGGTTTGAATCATCGCGAGGTTAACAATAGTATCCGTGTTGACGTGGCACCATTAGCGCGGGATTACTATAGCATGATTATCCGGGTGTTACATGCCTAAAGGGAGAGAGAGGGAAACCCGCGGGGGTGGCGCGCGCTCCCCTCCTAGGGAGTCCGAATAGGACAAGGAGGAGGGGGCGCCCCTCCCTTTCCCTCTCCCTCTCCTTCCTATTCCCTCCGGTGGAGAAAGGAAAGGGGGGATCCTACTTGGACTAGGAGTCCAAGTAGTACTCCCCCCTTGGCGCGCCCCTCCTGGCCGCCGGCCCCCTCCTCCTCCCTTTATATACGGGGGCAGGGGGCACCCCAAAGACACATCAAGATTTCTCTTAGTCGTGTGCGGTGACCCCCTCCACAGTTTACTCCTTCGCTCATAGCGTCGTAATGCTTAGGCGAAGCCCTGCGCGGATCACATCATCATCACCGTCACCACGCCGTCGTGTTGACAGAACTCTCCCTTGACCCTCTACTGGATCAAGAGTTCGAGGAACGTCATCGAGCTGAACATGTGCTGATCATGAAGGTGTCGTACGTTCGGTACTTGGATCGGTTGGATCGTGAAGACGTTCGATTACATCAACCGCGTTAACATAACACTTCCGCTTTGGTCTACAAGGGTACGTGGACGCACTCTCCCCCTCTCGTTGCTATGCATCTCCTAAATAGATCTTGCCTGATCTTATTTTTTTTGAAATTTGCATGCTACGTTCCCCAATAGGGGTATCAGAGCTAGGTCTATGCGTAGATGATATGCACGAGTAGAACACAAAGAGTGTGGGCGATAATAGTCATACTGCTTACCACCAACATCTTACTTTGATTCGGCGGTATTATTGGATGAAGCGGCCCGGACCGACATTACATGACCGCGTTCATGAGATTGGTTCTACTGACGTCCTTCGCACATAGGTGGCTGACGGGTGCCTGTTTCTCCAACTTTAGTTGAATCGAGTTTGACTACGGGCGGTCCTTGTTGAAGGTTAAAACATCACACTTGATGAAAAATCGTTGTGGTTTTGATGCGTAGGTAAGAACGGTTCTTGCTAGAAGCCCGTAGCAGCCACGTAAAACTTGCAACAACAAAGTAGAGGACGCCTAACTTGTTTTTGCAGGGCATGTTTGTGATGTGATATGGTCGAGACGTGATGAGATATAAATTGTTGTATGAGATGATCATGTTTTGTAAAAGTTATCGACAACTGGCAGGAGCCTTATGGTTGTCGCTTTATTGTATGAAATGCAATCACCATGTAATTGATTTACTTTATCACTAAGCGGTAGCGATAGTCGTAGAAGCAATAGTTGGCGAGACAACGACGACGCTACGATGGAGATCAAGGTGTCAAGCCGGTGATGATGAAGATCATGACGGTGCTTTGGAGATGGAGATCAAAGGCACAAGATGATGATAGTCATATCATGTCACATATTTTGATTGCATGTGATGTTTATCCTTTATGCATCTTATTTTGCTTAGCACGGCGGTAGTAATATAAGATGATACCTCACTAAATTTCAAGGTATAAGTGTTCTCCCTGAGTATGCGCCGTTGCTACAGTTCGTCGTGCCGAGACACCACGTGATGATCGGGTGTGATAAGCTCTACGTTCACATACAACCGGTCCAAGCCAGTTTTGCACGTGCAGAATACTCGGGATAAACTTGACGAGCCTAGCATATGCAGATATGGCCTCAAAACACTAAAATCGAAAGGTCGAACGTGAATCATCACTACTACAGGATGGTCCAAACATGACACTACGATCAGAGACCCTTCGACGAAACTGTGTGTGATGCCATAATCACAAACAGTGGTATAAAAACCGTCAAAAAGGTTCAAAACGTTTGCGATGATGGATGCATCAAACACAGTTTAGATTTTAGTTGCGTGTGCGATGCAGGGCATACGGTTCAGTTCAATTAACTGTTTGGGATGAGGAGGAACAAAAGAAATGGGCAGCCAGATGAAGGCGTGTGCGATATACAACATACGGTTCACTAGGATGAACTGTGTGTGATTAGGCAATAGAATGGAAACGATTCAACTGCACAAGATGTTTGTGATACACGGCAAACAGATCCGTAATCAGAAATGTGTGCGAAGACCAATAATAACACAAACGATTGTTATTAATAAGCCGTGTGATTTGCTTTGTCTATAGTAGAATAACATGTATATATATGTATATAACTGAAATAAATATCCAATTACATAAGTGATTATATAGATCATATGCACACACCTCAATAAACAATTGCATGCATTCTAAAGTAGGAGAAACGATTGTCTAGTCATCTACTTCTTGTGACGCTCCCGCCATTGCTATGTGGCTCGATCCCTCCTCTGGATAAGGAAGAAGACAGTTCTTCATGTCAACGACCCGCATGTACATCTCGTAACTTGTGTACGCGTCCATGGCCGCGTACTTGACATGTTGTTCATCCAGTCTCTCATGCCACACACTATGCTAGGCGTTCTTGTCCTTATTGCTCTTGTTGAGTATATGTGTTATGTGCATATTGTGTATTGGGTCCGCCTCCTAGTTGAAAGTGCGTTATATCGACTAGAGGGGGGGGGGGGTGAATAGACGATTTTTATGAAAGTCTTCAAAACGTGAAAGTTATGAAGACAAACAGTACAGATATGCCTATCGCTTAAGCAGCGGAAGTTAGATTACACTAAGCAAGCCGTGGTCAATTATTCAATAGAGTGAAAGCACAAGACAAGTAGCTGCAGTGTAATAAGGATCAGGTAGGAAGAAGTTATGAAGCCAAACAAATCGTACAGTTATGATGTGGAAACAGAAGATACAGCAAGCATGCAATGGCTTCACAATGTGTAACAGTAAGTAAAGGGAACTGAAGATGAAACCAGTGACACGCTGAAGACAATGATTTGTTGGACCAGTTCCAGTTGCTGTGACAACTGTACGTCTGGTTGGAGCGGCTAGGTATTTAAACCAAAGGACACCCAGTCCTGAACACGCAGCTCAGGACACCCAGTCCTCACCGTTTTCTCCTTGAGCTAAGGTCACACAGACCTCGCCCAATCACTCTGGTAAGTCTTCAAGATAGACTCCCAAACCTTCACAGACTTCGTTCACTGGCAATCCACAATTTCTCTTGGATGCTCAGAACGCGACGCCTAACCGGCTGGAGGATGCACAGTCCTCAAGTGTAATAAGTCTTCAGATCACTCAGACAAGAAGACTTAAGTGATGCCCAATTTACTCTAGCTCTGGTGGTTAGGGCTTTTCTCCTCGCTAGGAATTTTCTGTCAAAGGCTTCGAGGTGGGTTGCTCTCAAACGACAAAAGCCGTGCACTGAAATCTGAGCAGCCAACCGTTTATGGTTGTAGGGGGTGGACTATTTATAGCCACTGGGCAACCCGACCTGATTTGTCCGAAATGACCCTGGGTCACTAAGGAATTGACACGTGTACCAACGGTCAGATTTCAAACTCACACGGCAACTTTACTTGTGCTACAAGTAAAGCTGACTTGTCCGACTCTAGACAAGATTTGTTCTCATAGTCTTCGCTCGAAGATATAGGTTTTGAATTAGGCATCACTTCAGTCATTCTGACTGGTTCTCTTGGACCCCACTTAACAGTACGGTGGTTCCTATGACTCAACACAAATGAAATAGAACTACGAAGGATCTAAGTCTTCGAGTTCCATAGGCTTCACATAGTGTCTTCTCTTGTCATAGTCTTCAATGTGAATATCTTCATATTCCACCATTGTCTTCAATGTCTTCGTACATTTTTAGGGGTCATCTCTGGTAGTAAAACCGAATCAATGAGGGACTTCTACCTGTGTTATCTTGCAATTCTCACAAACACATTAGTCCCTCAACTAGGTTTGTCGTCAATACTCCAAAACCAACTAGGGGTGGCACTAGATGCACTTACAATCTCCCCCTTTTTGGTGATTGATGACAAACCAGTTGAAGTTTTCAATGGGGAATATAATTTGTGAAATTGTAAAGGAATTGTCTTCATAAGCTGCAAGGGCTCCCCCTGAAGATGTGCATATAAGTAATTTGCTTCTGGAACGCAAATGCACATGGCAGGTTGTACTTGTGGAAATCCACTTCAACTTATGATGACAATCCACCATGCATGTAAAAGTATATGAAGAGAATGACATGCAAAATGAAAAATGGACGTCTGTGGAATGATATAGTGGCAAACAAGTAGCAGACGACCATCGAGTTTAAGTGTTACAACTCAAAGAACCAAGTGTAGCAAAACGAGAGTTGTAAGCACAAAGCAAAATGTAGAAAAATATAAAGGCACCCGCCCATAGTGACCCGCTTGAAGACTATAAACATCATATGCTTCTCCCCCTTTTGTCAGTGATGACCAAAAAGGTTTGAAGACATAGAGTTTTCTACGTGTTCCCACGTGCAGCAGGGTCGATGGAGGCGTGTGGCGGTGCAGACGAGCTTGGTGCAGATTCGACGCGCGCTGAAGGAGGTGGAGGTGATGTAGCGTCGTCTTCTTCTTCGATAATCCTGGCAGTTACGGTGGCAGCAGAGGAAGAGAACTCCGAATCTTCAAGTGATGGAGTTCTGCGAAGCATTGCCCTTCGAGGAGGCGTGGAGTCAAATTTGAAGCGCTCTGTGAAGCCATCCTCTTGAAGTTCAGCTTCAGGACACATCATCGTGAGTCCTTTCCAAGTGCCTCTGGAATATGCTTTCAATTGCTTCAGCATGTAATTGGCAGCCTTCTTCGAAGAATTCACCAGGAGTGGGCAGGTCGGTAAGCTCAATGATATTGAATGCATTGGCTTCATGATGGACATTTCCGGTCATCCACTCCAGGACCCAAGTCTTCGGATCTTTGTTGTAGCCTTTGATATGAAGAGTGGCATAGAATTGAAGCAGAAGCTCTTCATTCCAGTGCTCTTCATCTGTGATGAACGGCAGCAAACCCACTTGCTTGAAGCAATCCAGTGCTTCTTCCAGGCCGGGCAGACCAGCAACAGCTTCAACCTCAAGGCGCTTGTGCGGGAAGATGCGGCCTTGGTTGTATAGGATGCATGAGTAATAGCTGCGTTGTGGATAGCTCCAGAACCTATCTGATACAATCCGTTCCCTTGAGTAAGGGTTCTTGGAGTTGTTAAAAAACGTGTTGTCTGCCCTGAAGCTATTGACATTAAAGGAGCCAGGAGTTGATGCAGGACCTGCGAACCTTGGCAGTCATGGGATCGGCTTCTGAACCTGAGGCCTGTGCGCAACATGATAGTTGAATTGTGGACCGGCCGTAGACTCAGGCGCAGAAGTGTCAGGAGCAGTAGCTTCAGTGTCTTCGGAAGCTGTTGTTGGGGAGGGCTCCACATTGGCTTCAAGGTTGGTGGTGGCAGCCTCCATATTTTCCGCCTCCACTTGACTAGCTGGAGGGGCAGACGCAGGCACGTTCTCCTGGAGAACTGGTTCTTGGTGGAGCGGGGAAGTGGGTTCTGGTGGTGCTTCTTCAGTATCTTCGGCTGATCCAGCCGGAATGTCTTCAGCCGAATCTTGAGGCCGTGGTCCTTTGCGAAGCTTGCGGAATGCAGACGACGCCTTTGGAGTTGGAGTGGGCTGGGCCTCAGATTCTTCTTCTTGTGGGCGATCCGCTCATGATGCAGCTTGTGCGATTGGCGTCACAGGACGACCAATGCTGATCAGTTCGCTTGTCTCAAGCTGAGGAAGGGCTGCATCATCTTGTACATTGTCCTGATGACCAATGTCTTCAGCAGCGATGGGGTCGGCTGCTGGAATATCTTCAGCTTCAGGAGCCTCTGTGGGAGCAGGCTCATGAACTGTCAGCTGACGATCTGCGTCAGGGTAGATAACAGATAGGGGTTCAACTATCAAGGGCTCTGTGGGAGCAGCCCGAGCTTTCTTGATCTTGCGCTTCTTCTTGGTGGGGTCAGAAGGAGAGGCTTCAGAGTGTTTCCTCTTCCTTGCTTCAGCTTCGGCTGTCCGTGTCTTCTTGAGCTCTGAAGCGGTGGACCGGCTCTTTGGCTTCGAGCCAGTCATAGCAGTGGGGAAGACAGTCGGAGCAGCTTCTTGTCTTGGTGCCTCTGGTTCAGGCACAACAGGCTTCTTCTTCTTCTTCGCGGCCATCCTGGGGTCGATGCCAGGACGCCCAAGTGCCTTGTGCTTCTCGGCCTCATTGTAGGCCTACACACAGCGATCAGCCAGAGTCTTCATTCGCTCCCGCGAACCCTGAGCTTCTGCACGCTTCTTCAGAAAGTTTTCCTTTAACTCGTGCAACATGATCTTGAAGTCCTTGACTTCTTGGACGCTAAGCCTGGCCATATTCTGCTTGAATTGAGCCTTTTCAAAATCAATTTTCTGCTTCAGTTCAACAATGCGCTGGGCAATTGCAAGTTCTGAAGCAATAGCGCCTTGGAAGGCGACGCTGAGGCCAATGGGCAGCTGCAGATCATCGAAACTGATATTTGGTGTAGCAAACCACTCATCGATGAAGTTGTGGATGATTGCTACATCAAACAGAGGTAGATTGTTGAAGATTTCAGCCTCCTCCTTGCTCTTGATGAGCTGCTCAAGAGCGTCATCTCCAAGATCTTCGTCGCTGGACAGATCAATGGTTTCGCTGCGCAGAATGGCAGCAGCTATGAGCTCTTTGCCTGTGTGTGGCTGAGGATTCTTTGCTTCCTGGGGCTTGGAGACTCGAGATAAGTCTTCAGACTACGCACTGGCTTTAGGAGGTGCAGTTGCCAATGGCTTCGCCCTTGAGATTTTGGGTGAAGGGGTCTGCTTTGAAGCTTTTGGCTTCTTTGCCTGCTTTGGCTTCGGTGCAGCAGGCGCTTCATCAGATTCAGAGTTAGCAGGAGGGTCATTGACGGCAGTCCCTTGGACTAAGATGCGGGTGATGAGGCCCTCAAGATTTGCATACGGACCGATGATATTGGGGTCGGCCTCACGTGTGCCATCTGCCCTTGGTGCGGAGGGACCAGGGTTGAAGTCTAAACCCAATTTCTTCTTGTTGTGCTTCGCTGACCTTTGGGCAAACTGGAAGTTGCGCTTGAACAGATTGTCGTCACGACACCAGAGTAGTGACGACGGATGAGCATCAGCAGGCTGCGGTCCTCTGACCATGCATGGATAGAAGCCTTGAGCAATGGCTTCGTCTCTGGACCTGGGCACGAGATTTTTGTATAGTACGTCTCCCCAAGGTCTCTTGATGGCGCTTTTCTCAGCGTACTCCTTGGTGACGAAGCGGTATTGGAACCATTGCTCCGCCCAATAGCGTCGAATCCATTGGATTCGTGTCTTGCGCTGATTGTAATCCTCTTCAGGATCTGTATTGTACAGCTCTAAGAGGTCATCGGGCAGATCTCTTGATGTTTCCCCTCGACGCTTTCTGCCACCCTTCCTTGCTGGTTTTTCTGCAGCCATGAAGCTTAACTTGGAAGGCTTCAAGACGTTCAAAGGCTTCAAAGACTTTCTTTTGCTGGACCAACAGGAACTGGCTTCAGGAGAATTGATGTGACGCTGTAAGAACTCTGCAAATGAATGCAGACTATGAGAACCAAAAGATTCTCCCACGGACATGTACCTGTGACAGCATTAAGGTGCGGGGGAAGGGGAAGAGGTCATATGCATTCTCAGAAGATTTTGAAGATAAATCAGTTTAGAAGATATTGACCTCATCATGCGAAGACATTCACTTATAGAAAAGAAGTTGGTTCCAGATTTGTACGAACCCATAGATCAGTACAAGTGAGGAATCTAACTACTTCATGAAGCACAAGTGAATATACTAGGCAAGTTATGAGATGCAGACTGAGACAGATCTAACTTGTGTGAATAGAAACTTCTTATGGCAGAAAGAGACCGAACTATAGGATCAAAAGAGGCTGTAAAAAGAGGTTTTATTTACCACACTTGGAACTGCTAGACGGAGTGGGAGATGAGGCCGAGCAGTTCGATCCTCCGTGCCCTAACTTGGCGACGAAAGACACCTACGGCGATGGCGGAGAGAGTGATGTCCGCGGTCGGCATGAAAACGGCGTCGGAGAGGTTGCGGCAGTGAAGCGCTTCGTCGCCGGCGTCGTCGAGAGCTAGCGGTGGCGCTAGGGTTCGTGCGAGGGAGGAAGAAGGAGAAGGAGATAATGACCGCGGTGAGTGTGTATTTATAGTCACAGGGGCTGCACTGCGCTATTACATAGGTGCCCCTGACGATTCGCATCTGAACAACACGTGGCCATCATGCGGAGTCTCGGGGGCAGTTCCACATCCCATGCACGCCTGGATTGTCGGGTGGTCGTTCCTACTTCTCCGGATTTCTTGTGGATGAATGAGCATTGAAAACGGTTTTAAAGTTTGTCTCTGTGTCTTCTGCTGACAAGGACGCAGAGAAGACATTCGACAGTTTCAATAGGATGCATATGACTTGGAGAGATAGAATTTGAGATAGAAAGCATGGAGAGATTAGGGTCCGATCATATTCACTTAGTTCAAAAGATTCAAAACAAGAAGACAAAGCTATAAGTGAATGCTGTAGAGGACAGAACACTACTATATATATAATCCACGTAGTGAAGATAATCATGAAGACATGTAGAGATTGAAGCCAAACCAAATGTGAAGACATTGCTAGGTAACGCCATGAGTGAAGCACTTCAAAAAATAGAACATTTGGTGGTGGCGTTACCCACCGTATAGGAAGTATTGGACTCAGACACGGCGCACAATTATCGTGGCGCTCCGAAGTCAATTTCCACATTAATGTATTCACACTTAGAATATATGTCTTCATTGATTGAAGATATACGTTACTTTGTGTGTTGCACATCTAAGTCATCAATATGCATAAGTGTTAGGATGTGTGCCTGATCACAGGACATTTGAGGATTCCAAGATATTTAGCTCACACCGTAACTTGCAAAATCTCTTCTCATCCAAGGGCTTGGTGAAGATATCTGCCAATTGCTCTTCAGTGTTGACGTGTATGATATCAATATCTTCCTTTGCAACATGATCTCTGAGAAAGTGATGACGAATTTCAATGTGCTTTGTCTTCGAGTGCTGAACTGGGTTGTTGGCGATCTTGATGGCGCTTTCGTTGTCGCAGTAAAGAGGCACCTGCTTCAGTTGAATGCCATAGTCCTTGAGGATTTGCTTCATCCACAGAAGCTGAGCGCAGCAAGATCCAGCAGCAATGTATTCAGATTCAGCAGTGGAGAGGGATACACAGTTCTGCTTCTTTGAAGACCAACATACAAGTGATCGTCCCAGAAAGTGACATGTGCCTGATGTAGACTTCTGATCAACCTTGTCACCAGCATAATTAGCATCAGAGAATCCAACCAGATCAAACTCTGAGCCCTTTGGATACCACAATCCTAGAGTTAGGGTGTGAGCCAAATATCGAAGAATTCGCTTCACTGCTAAGTGATGCAACTCCTTTGGTGCCGCTTGAAATCGAGCACACATGCAAACACTAAGCATAATATCTGGCCTAGATGCACATAAATAAAGCAAAGAACCAATCATGGAGCGGTATACCTTTTGATCGAACTCTTTACCATTGTCGTCAGGACCCAGATGATGTTTGGCTGGCATTGGTGTTGTGAAGCCTTTGCAGTCTTGCATACCAAACTTCTTCAGGCAATCTTTGAGATACTTCTCTTGAGATATGAAGATGCCATTGCGTTGTTGCCGTATCTGAAGACCGAGGAAGAATTTCAGCTCCCCCATCATAGACATCTGATATTGCTCTTGCATCAAATATCCAAACTCCTCACTGTACTTCTGATTGGTGCAGCCGAAGATAATGTCATCCACATATATTTGGCACACAAACAGTTCACCATCATATGTCTTCGTGAAGAGAGTGGGATCTAGGGAGCCAGGTATGAAGCCTTTGCTCTTCAGGAAGTATTTGAGTGTGTCATACCAGGCCCGAGGGGCTTGTTTGAGGCCATATAATGCCTTATTGAGCTTGTAAACCATGTCAGGATGTTTTGGATCTTCAAACCCAGGTGGTTGTGCAACATACACTTCTTCTTCAATCTTGCCATTGAGAAAGGCACTCTTCACATCCATTTGATATAAAAGTATGTTATGATGATTTGCATAGGCCAACAGTATACGGATGGCTTCAAGTCTGGCCACAGGAGCAAATGTTTCATCGAACTCAATGCCTTCCACTTGAGTATATCCTTGAGCAACGAGATGAGCTTTGTTTCTGACAACTTGACCATGCTCATCTTGCTTGTTGCGGTATATCCATTTGGTGCCTATTATGTTATGCTTCCGTGGATCAGGACGCTTAACCAATTCCCATACATTGTTCAGCTCAAACTGATGAAGCTCTTCTTGCATTGCTTGAATCCACTCAGGTTCCATAAAAGCTTCTTCAACTTTCTTGGGTTCTGTGATTGAAATGAATGCGAAGTGTCCGCAGAAATTTGCCAGTTGAGTTGCCCTTGAACGAGTCAGTGGACCAGGTGGATTGATGCTGTCAATTATTCTGTCAATCTGCACTTCATTGGCAACACGAGGATGTATGGGTCGAAGATTTTGCTCTTGCTGATCTATGTTGTCGTGGGGAGGAATGTCTTCAGGCTGAGCATTGTCTTCATGTGGATCAGGTGCTGAGACGATAAGTTCTTCTTTAGGATGAGCTTCAGAAGGTATAATTTCTCCAGTTCCCATTAGCTTGATTGATTCACTGGCTGGAACTTCATCTAGCACATCTGACAGTTGCTCTTTTTGTGAACCATTGGTCTCATCGAACCGCACATCCACTATTTCAACCACTTTGTAGTGAAAGAGATTGAAGACTCTGTAGGAGTGCGAATCCTTTCCATATCCAAGCATAAAGCCCTCATGTGCTTTTGGTGCAAATTTTGAGGTGTGGTGTGGGTCCTTGATCCAGCATCTTGAGCCAAATACTCTGAAGTAACTGACATTTGGCTTCTTGCCAGTTAGAAGTTCATAAGATGTTTTGTTCAGAAGCTTGTGAACATAACCACGGTTGATTGTATGGCATGCAGTGTCAATGGCTTCAGGCCAGAATTTTCTTGGAGTCTTGTACTCATCTAGCATTGTTCTGGCCATCTCAATGAGTGTTCTGTTCTTGCGTTCGACGACGCCATTCTGCTGTGGCGTGTATGGAGCTGAGAATTCATGTGTGATGCCCAAGGTATCCAGATATGTATCAAGGCTAGTGTTCTTGAATTCAATGCCATTGTCACTTCCGATGTGCTTTATCTTGGCGCCATATTTGTTCATAGCTCGATTTGCGAAGCGTCTGAAGACATCCTGCACTTTACTCTTGTAAAGGATTATGTGCACCCAAGTATATCTAGAGTAATCATCAACAATGACAAAGCCATAGAGGCAAGCAGTAGTGAAAAAGTTGAGTAGTGAGTGGGACCAAAGAGATCCATGTGAAGCAGTACGAAGGGTCGAGTAGTGGTCATGATTGTCTTCGAAGGATGTTTTGCCCTTGTCATCTTCCCTGCTTCATAGGCACCGCATAAGTGATCTTTCTTGAACTTGACGCCCTCGATGCCTATGACATGCTTCTTCTTCGCAAGGGTGTGGAGGTTTCTCATGCCAGCATGCCCAAGCCTCCGATGCCAAAGCCAGCATTCTGAAGCCTTTGCCAGAAGACATATTGCAAGCTGTGGCCCTGCTGAGAAATCTACCACATATAGATCATCTTTCCGATACCCTTCAAACACTAGAGACTTGTCAGATTCCATTAGTACTAGGCAAAGATATTTTCCAAAAATTACAATCATGTTCAAATCGCAAAGCATTGAGACAGACATTAAGTTGAAGCCAAGGGATTCAACAAACATGACTTTATCCATGTGTTGATCCTTTGAGATTGCAACTCTACCTAGACCCAATACCTTACTTTTACCAGTGTTAGCAAATGTGATGTGGCTCTTGTCGGATGGACGTAAGGTTGAGTCCATAAAAAGACTTCTTTTGCCAGTCATGTGATTTGTACACCCACTGTCAATAATCCATTCTGAAGACTCTGAAGGCGCTTGTGTCGTACCCTATAGTGCAGTTAGGGGGATAGGCTTCACGAAGAGAATTGTGAAGCAAAAACATTTGATGAACCAGTGGGTTATGAAAACTTAGATCCAGGTTAGGACTAATAGGAAGAGTAGCATGCGTTTCAGGTACGAAATACATAGTGATGCCATTCGGGCATTTGATCTTGCACCCCACAAGATTTTTAAGGTCCCCAGCAATATCGTCAGAAGATTTTGGTTTTCTGCTGGAGACCTTTCCCTGCAAAAGAGAGTTAAGCTTTCTTAACCACCCACATCTTCAAGGGTGGCTTAGAAGCAATAAGTCTAAGTGCAGCATCTGAGAATTTTGGCTTTGGAGCCCTAGCAAACAGTCTAGCAGGCGGGCAATAGTACTCATAAGAATAGGCAGAATAGTTCTTGGTCATATGAATATGACGGTTTGAAGAACCGCTCTCATATGCCTGAGCATGGTTTCCCTGCAAAACATTTGCGTTAGTGCGACTCAGGTGAGTCCTCTGCCTGTATGAAGCCTTTGGACCATATGAAGCCTTTGGCCTGAGGTTTGTCTTCTTCATGTGAGGTGTCATGAGGACATTCACAGGAAGATTCTCCAGACACGTTTTTGGAACCCAGATCTTCTTCATAGGCGGTCCATTCCTGCAGTTAGTACCAATGTAACTGGCAAGTACTTCACCATTCTGATTCTTAAATAGTTTATAGTTTGCATCAAAGGATTCATCAATGAAAATGGGATTAGCACAAGTGAAGCCAGATAGATTGGATGCATCTGCTGAGGATTCCTTTGCAGCAACCCATGTGGTTTTGGGGTACTGCTCAGGTTTCCAGTAAGACCAATCTGCATTAATTTTCCTCACGAACCCAACACCCTCTTTCCTAGGGTTTCGGTTCAGAATCTGCTTCTTGAGGACATCACATAATGTCTGATGTCCTTTGAGACTTTTGTACATCCTTGTTTCAAGCAATGTCTTCAACCTAGCATTCTCATCAGCAATAGCAGTGGTATCCTCAGCAGAGGGGTTAGTTACCACTTCAACAGTTGAAGATATTGCAACAGCAGTAGCAGTGGAACATTCAGCAACAGAAGTAGCATTATCACGCTCAATGCATTTAAGGCATGGTGGTTCAAATCCTTCCTGAGCGGAACTGATCTGTTCGGCACGAAGTGACTCGTTTTCCTTTTTAAGATCTTCATGAGCCGCTCTCAATTTCTCAAGATCTTGCTTCCTTTGAAGATAATCATAGGAGAGCTTTTCATGAGTTGTTGAGAGAGTATCATGACGATCTTCAAGTTCCTGATACTTAACGTGAAGATTTTTATGTCTTCAATTAAGGATTCAGACCGAGTCATTTCAGCACCCAACAGATCATCGCTTCTGTCTAACAGTTTTTGAATATGTTCCATGGCTTTCTGTTGTTCAGTTGCAATTTTAGCAAGTGTTTTGTAGCTGGGTTTTGAATCACAATCAGAATCATCCTCACTGGATGTTTGATAGTGAGTAGTGTGTGTGTTTACCTTGACACCGCGTGCCATGAAGCAGTAGGTAGGAGTGGAGTCGTCCTTGTCATTTGCAACAGTGTTGGTGATGAAGTCATTGTCTTCAGTGTTGAAGATGGACTTGGCGACGTAAGCTGTAGCCAGACTCGCAATGCCAGAATCAGATTCCTCCTCAGACTCCACCTCTGCCTCCTCAGAAGCGGATTCCTCCTCTGAATCCATTCCCTTGCCAACAAACGCACGAGCCTTGCCAGTTGAGCTCTTCTTGTGTGATGAAGACTTGGAAGAAGACTTTGAGTATTTCTTCTTCTTCTTGTCGTCAGAGTCATATTCCTTGCTCTTCTTCTTCTTTCTGCTCTCATTGTCCCATTTTGGACACTCAGAGATGAAGTGTCCAGTTTTCTTGCACTTGTGACATGTTTTCTTCTTGTAGTCATGAGCAGAAACTTCATCATTCCTTGAGCTTGATCGTGAAGACTTTCTGAAGCCTTTCTTCTTGGTGAACTTCTGGAACTTCTTCACAAGCATTGCAAGTTCCCTTCCAATGTCTTCAGGATCATCAGAACTGCTATCAGATTCTTCTTCAGGTGAGGACACAACTTTTGCCTTCAAGACATGAGTTCGCCCATAGTTTGGACCGTAGATATCTCTTTTCTCATAAAGCTGAAACTCATGTGTGTTGAGCCTCTCAAGTATGTCAGACGGATCGAGTGTCTTGAAGTCTGGACGTTCTTGAATCATCAGGGCTAGGATGTCAAACAAACTATCAAGTGATCTCAGCAGCGTCTTGACGATTTCATGTTTGGTGATCTCAGTGGCGCCGAGGGCTTGAAGCTCATTTGTGATGTCAGTGGGCCGGTCAAATGTGTGCTGGACATTCTCATTGTCATTTCGCTTGAAGCGGTTGAAGAGATTGCGAAGAACACTGATTCTCTGTTCTCTCTGGGTTGAGATGCCTTCATTGACTTTGGAGAGCCAGTCCCAGACTAGCTTGGATGTCTTCAAGGCACTCACACGGCCGTACTGTCCCTTGGTCAGATGACCACAGATGATATTCTTGGCAGTAGAGTCCAGTTGAGTGAACTTCTTGACATCAGCAGCAGTGACACCTTCTCCAGCCTTGGGAACGCCGTTTTCGACGACATACCATAGGTCAATGTCAATGGCTTCAAGATGCATGCGCATCTTATTCTTTCAGTAGGGATATTCAGTTCCATCGAAGACGGGGCACGCAGCGGAGACTTTAATTATCCGTGCAGTCGACATAGCTAAAACTCCAGGTAGTTAAACCGAATCACACAGAACAAGGAAGCACCTTGCTCTGATACCAATTGAAAGTGCGTTATATCGACTAGAGGGGGGGTGAATAGACGATTTTTATGAAAGTCTTCAAAACGTGAAAGTTATGAAGACAAACAGTACAGATATGCCTATCGCTTAAGCAGCGGAAGTTAGATTACACTAAGCAAGCCATGGTCAAGTATTCAATAGAGTGAAAGCACAAGACAAGTAGCTGTAGTGTAATAAGGATCAGGTAGGAAGAAGTTACGAAGCCAAACAAATCATACAGTTATGATGTGGAAACAGAAGATACAGCAAGCATGCAATGGCTTCACAATGTGTAACAGTAAGTAAAAGGAAGTGAAGATAAAACCAGTGACACGCTGAAGACAATGATTTGTTGGACCAGTTCCAGTTGCTGTGACAACTGTACGTCTGGTTGGAGCGGCTAGGTATTTAAACCAAAGGACACACAGTCCCGGACACTCAGTCCTGAACATGCAGCTCAGGACACCCAGTCCTCACCGTTTTCTCCTTGAGCTAAGGTCACACAGATCTCGCCCAATCACTCTGGTAAGTCTTCAAGGTAGACTCCCAAACCTTCACAGACTTCGTTCACTGGCAATCCACAATTTCTCTTGGATGCTCAGAACGCGACGCCTAACCGGCTAGAGTATGCACAGTCCTCAAGTGTAATAAGTCTTCAGATCACTCAGACAAGAAGACTTAAGTGATGCCCAATTTACTCTGGCTCTGGGTGGTTAGGGCTTTTCTCCTCGCTAGGAATTTTCTCTCAAAGGCTTCGAGGTGGGTTGCTCTCAAACGACAAAAGCCGTGCACTGAAATCTGAGCAGCCAACCGTTTATGGTTGTAGGGGGTGGACTATTTATAGCCACTGGGCAACCCAACCTGATTTGTCCGAAATGACCCTGGGTCACTAAGGAACTGACACGTGTACCAACGGTCAGATTTCAAACTCACACAACAACTTTACTTGGGCTACAAGTAAAGCTGACTTGTCCGACTCTAGACAAGATTTGTTCTCATAGTCTTCGCTCGAAGATATAGGTTTTGAATTAGGCATCACTTCAGTCATTCTGACTGGTTCTCTTGGACCCCACTTAACAGTACGGTGATTCCTATGACTCAACACAAATGAAATAGAACTACGAAGGATCTAAGTCTTCGAGTTCCATAGGCTTCACATAGTGTCTTCTCTTGTCATAGTCTTCAATGTGAATATCTTCATATACCACCATTGTTTTCAATGTCTTCGTACATTTTTAGGGGTCATCTCTGGTAGTAAAACCGAATCAATGAGGGACTTCTACCTGTGTTATCTTGCAATTGTCACAAACACATTAGTCCCTCAACTAGGTTTGTCGTCAATACTCTAAAACCAACTAGGGATGGCACTAGATGCACTTACACTAGTTTCTTGTATAGTTGAGGTCCGTGGCCCACCTTTATACATCATATATACGTGCCTATGCACAAAGAGCAATACATCGTGCAATCATAATCTCATACATGGTATCAATTTTCTAGGTTTTCTTTTTCACTTCCGTCACCGCCGCCGCCGCCGCGCGTCTCTTCCACGCCGCCGCCGCCGCAACCTCGCCGCCGCCGCTCGCGCGCCCTCCGCGCCGGTAGCCGCCCACGCGCTCGCTAGCCCGAGCCAGCCGCGATCCATCCATCCAGCCACGCGCCTGCCACCCCGCGCGCCTACCACCCCTCGCGCCCCAGCGATCCTGCTTGCTACTCTCCCAGCGCATGGCAATCCAATCTTGTGACCCGTGTGTTTGTGTCTCGACGATGGCGAGATCGCATCGATCAATCTTCGGTGGCTCCTAGCGTATATGTACATCCTGTGGGATAGTGCAAGCTAGCTAGCTCGAAGGAATCGATCCAGATGCTTGGTCCTTTGCTACGTACGTGAGTCAATTCCAAGTGAATCAATCAAGGTGCTAGTGGTGTACGTGCATCTCGCCGTATACGCTCGATCGGCCAGAAGTAATCGGCCGCTGGTAGCTTGTGCGCGCACCACCGAAGCCATCCACGTCACCGAACCCTTCTGTTGATGCCGCCCAACCGTACCGATTGTCTCCATCGGACCAGCAATGGCGTCACCAGGCCCGTCCGCCGCTGCCTCTGCTGTCCGGCCGCCGACGCCATACAGTGCGGCCCTGCCGCCATATGGGGCGGCCGCCACCTACGACGTTCGTGAAAATCCTGTTACCGTTAAATTTGACAAGCTTGGTTTTTGTGTTAAAGATGCTCGAACCAGGATGGCACTTCACCGATGTGACAGCCCCGACGATCTCTATCTGGTCCACTCGCCTTCATCCACCACCATCGCATCGGTTGCTCTCTCCGCTAGCGTCGATCTCTGGCACGCTCGCTTGGGTCATCCCAACCCCGTCACACTTCGTCATATTCTTAGGAGTTTCAGTTTCAGTTGCAATAAAATCGAGGATCACACTTGTCATGCTTGTCGAGTCGGTAAACATGTTTGCCTGCTGTTTAGTAATTCCACCACCATTGCTTCTTTTTCTTTTCAGTTGATTCATAGCGATGTGTGGACTTCTCCGGTTCCCAGTAACTCGGGCTATTTATATTATCTGGTCATTCTTGATGATTATTCTTATTATGTGTGGACTTTTCCTTTGCGCTGAAAGTCGGATGCACTCTTTACCTTGATGCTCTTTTACTCCTATGTCCGCACGCAATTTGGGCGTCCCATCCTTGCACTTCAGACGGACAATGGAAAAGAGTTCGACAACCTCGCTTTCCGCACCTTTTTGTCGCATCACGGCACAATTTTCGCCTCACATGCCCGTACACTTCACAACAGAACGATCAAGCTGAACGCGTCCTTCGCACTCTGAATGACTGCGTTCGCATGCTCCTGTTTCATGCCAATGTGCCGCCTCGTTTCTGGCCGGACGCACTCGTCACTGCATCACTTCTTAACATTAGACCCTGCCATCCACGGTGGAACTACGCACCTCACCATCTTCTCTTTGGTACGCTCCCGTCTTATGACGACTTGCGTATTTTTGGGTGCCTTTGCTATCCCAGCACTGCCGATACTGCTTCTCATAAGCTTGCACCTCGATCTGTCGCTTGCATCTTCATCGGCTACCCCTCCAACTCCAAGGGATATCGATGCTACGATCCCATCTCCCACCGTGTGTTCACTTCCCGGCATGTTTACTTTGATGAGCATGTGTTTCCGTTTCACCAGGTACCCCCGGCTGTTCCTCCCGCTACTGGTGACGCGGGCTCCTCGACGCCTCTCCTAGGGCGCTCGCGCGCCTCTCTTGGCCCGCCCCTGGCTTTGAGGCGCCCCCCCCGCATGCGGCGCCTCCTGCAGCCACGGCACTGGCGCCCCCGACGCCCCGACGTTGGCGTCCGCGGCCCTCGAGCCCCCCCCCCCCCGACGTTGGTGCACGCGGCATCATCGGCGCCTGCGGGCCCCCCGGCGCCCCCGGTGCCTGCGGCCCCCTCGGCAACTTTGGCCCCCGCAGCCCCCTCGGCGCCAGCGGCCTCCCCGGCGCATGTGGCCGGTCCAGTCACCCGCGCACGTACGGGCGTTTTTCGCTCGAGCTCGCGCTACGCCTCGGATGACTACGTCCATGTGGCGTCCACCAATGAGCCATCGCCGTTGCCGTCCTCCGTTCGAGCTGCTCTTCGTGACCCGCTCTGGATGGCTGCGATGCAAGAGGAGTTTGACGCCCTGTTGCGCAACCGGACGTGGCAACTTGTTCCCCGTCCCCAACATGCCAACGTGAGTACCGGGAAGTGGGGTTTTAAACACAAGCTCCGTCCTGATGGTACCCTTGATCGCATCAAAGCACGCTGGGTCATTCGTGGCTTCCGACAGCGTGCTGGCATCGACTTCACCGACACCTTCGCTCCGGTCGTCAAGCCCGGCACGATACGCACGGTTCTCCACCTTGCGGTCTCCCGTGCTTGGTCGGTGCACCAAATGGACGTCTCCAACGCATTCCTCCATGGTCACCTCGAGGAGCAGGTCTTCTGCCAGCAGCCCACCGGGTTTGTTGACCCAGCGCTTCCCGACCATCTGTGCCTGCTTTCGCGGTCCTTATACGGACTCAAGCAGGCTCCGCGCGCTTGGTACCAGCGCATCGCGGCGTTTCTCCACCAGCTTGGGTTCCGCTCTACCCGCTCGGACGCCTCGTTCTTCATCTATCATCAGGGCTCTGACACGGCCTACCTGCTGCTCTATGTCGACGACATCATCCTGACGGCATGTACGGCTGGTCTCCTCAGTCAGCTCACGGCTCGTCTTCGCGCTGAGTTTGCCATCAAGGACTTGGGTCCTTTGCACTACTTCCTCGGTGTCGAGGTGGTGCGTCGTCCGGATGGCTTCTTTCTTCATCAGCGAAAGTAAGCTTACGAGCTCCTGGAGCGTGCCAGCATGCTTAACTGCAAGCCCGCCGCTACGCCTGTTGATACGAAGGCCAAGCTTTCTGCCACGGATGGTTCTCTTGCTTCGGATGCTGCTTTCTATCGGTCTATCGTTGGTGCTCTCCAGTACCTCACTCTGACTCGACCGGAGATCCAGTATGCCATGCAGCAGGTGTGTCTTCATATGCATGCTCCTCGAGACGTTCACTGGGCTGCTGTAAAGCGGATTCTCCGCTATATCTGTGGCACTATGGATCTTGGCGCCACGCTTCACACCTCCGCCGACACCGCCCTCACCGCCTACTCCAATGCAGACTGGGCGGGCTGCCCTGACACTCGTCGCTCCACTTCGGGCTATTGTGTCTATCTTGGATCCTCGCTCATCTCGTGATCGTCCAAGCGGCAGCCTACTGTCTCTCGTTCCAGTGCTAAGGCTGAGTATTGTGCGGTGGCCAACGCCATCGTCGAGTGTTCGTGGCTTCGCCAGCTGCTTCAGGAGCTCTCTTTCCCTATTGACCGTGCCACGGTGGTCTACTGTGACAACGTCTCGGCAGTCTACCTCTCCGCTAACCCGGTGCATCATCGACGGACCAAGCATATTGAGTTGGATATTCATTTTGTTCGGGAACAGGTGGCCCTTGGCCATATTCGTGTTTTACACGTCCCTACTTCCCAATAATTTGCCGATATCATGACCAAGGGCTTGCCTACGGCGTCATTTGAGGAGTTTCGGTCCAATCTTTGCGTCAGCCGCGGTGCCGTTTCGACTGCGGGGGGTGTTGAGTATATGTGTTATGTGCATATTGTGTATTGGGTCCGCCTCCTAGTTTCTTGTATAGTCGAGGTCCATGGCCCACCTTTGTACATCATATATACGAGCCTATGCACGAAGAACAATACATCGTGCAATCATAATCTCACACAGCTCTCATTCTTCATCTTCATATAGTAGGGATCGATGATGGCTGAGACGAGGTCAACCAGGGAGTTCAGTTTGTTTTTGTCGTTGCCCCGGACCTTGTAGTGGCGCTGGATGTTGACAAGATTCGGGCATTTCAAGCCCGAAACCTTGAGCGCTTTTAGATCGTTGATGGTGTCCATCGCAGCGAAACTGTAATCAGAGCTGTTGATAAACCTAGAGAGACGCTCGCAAGGCGTTGTGGCCAGGTGGTAGTAGTAGACGAGGATGTCATGCAAATGTTGTTGAGAGCGGTAAGAAACACTTGCAAATGCATGTCTTGTCTATTTAAATGTGTGCTCTATAAATAAATGTAGACAACCGTCAGAATATTATTTAGTACAATATTTGAATTAGAAGTAGTAGTTTTACGTTTTTGTTTAGTTTTATAGTATATCAGTTATGAAATAAATACAAGCCTTCCTCCAAATATGTTTTTTGCCTTGATTTTGATATTTCATTTCATTTTCTTATTTTATACTTTCTCCGTTCCAAAATAATGACTCAACGTTGTACTAACTTTATACTAAAGTTAGTACAAAGTTGAATCATCTATTTTAAAACGGAGGGAGTAATATTCAAACAAAATAGTTTGCAAAGATCAATGTTTGGTGACTTAGATAGCTTTAATGCGCTGATGAAGCGTTTGAACTGAGACGAGTGCCGGGAGAGGCTGAGCAGGATTGCGATGAGGGTGAGACCTCGACGCTGCCGCCGGCGACCGTTATGGCAACCAAGGCCATGGCAGCTAGGTGCCGGCGACCATGGCATCGACCGTGTTGGCCCACGGTGTTTCTGACCTTCCGCGCTCTGCTTTAGGTAACTTCCATTCCGATTGATCCCCTCTAGAAGCATTCAGGTGAGTGGGCATCTTACACCCCACTGATGAAGGCATCCAGAGGTTCGACTAGGTGGCTACAAGCTCAGCTGGGTTCACTTGCATTAGCATTCTTTTATGCAACGTCGGATACCCTCGGAAGTTCATGCATGTTCTTTTTCTGATACGGTTTTCTCATAATGCGGGGCACGAAGATAGGTCTCCTTTTAGTTACCACAAATTTTAGTTTTTTCTGCTAACTGTCATCTCTACTTTCTTATCAGTTTAAGCAACTAACAAGTGAATCTGTGCACAGTTCTACCATTTTTTTCACTCATTTATGGGGCCATCTATGTTGAGTATATGTGTTCTGCTATTCTCCAACTTAAATCAAGAATGTAGTCTCATGCGATTGTCTTTGCTAATACAGTTTGTAATGCAAGCGAAATTTAGTGCATGTTCCAGCTCCTTCTATTTTTATTCATGTGCTCTCCTTGTCATGCTCTAATTGAAGTGTACATGCAGATTCTCAAAATTGCTTATCACCAAATTACTTGACATATGTACTGCTTGGACATCATTTAGTGAATTTGATCTACATGCATGAACATGATATGACCTGCTCTTCCCTGTTCTCTAAGGTAATTTATCAATTTGCTGCTTAGTTAGGAAGAGGCTGAATCGTGTTGGATTTGCACCGAGAGGAAGCTTGTTGACATGATGAACAGGGTAGTGTTCACTGAGGGTATATATCATGGCAGAAAAAACACATTGTGATGGTTGCCCTCAGCTATGACGGTGCATGTTTCTTAGAACCGGCAATCGGCCGATGCCGTGGAGAGGAGAGGAGTGGACGACGCCATGCCGGGAAGGAGAGAGCGGTGAGAGGAAGCTACGAGCTGAATGACATGACATTGAGGGGAGGTGGTGGAGGGGAGAGATGACAATGACAGCGATGTGGCGAGTAGAGCATGCCTGGATAATGAGATGTGAGTGTGAGCGTTGTGCCTTGCGGTGACAGTCCGCGATTGAACTACTTTTTTTTAAGATGAGAAGAAAAGGAGCGATTTTTTTATGGAACCGATTGTTTGCTATGAGAGAAATGTCACATACTTCTTATATAGTGAAAAATATCACACACCTTAGCAGGTCATTTCTGAAGAATAATTACCCACAAGTGATTTACAGGTGAATCTACAGTTTACTAAAATTGAGATTCGACTTACTAATAAAAAGCACGATGCTTCTCACTTCGAGTAAAAACCGTCAGATGCTCGAAGCAACCAGTTGAGCAATGAATATATATGTACATGGCCTTATCTTATTTTTATTTTTTAATATGTGTTTATATATTCACTTTTGGAGAATATAGATAACAACTAATGGTTTCGAATGATGCTTTGAAAATGCCGATTGACATAGCCTTACAATGGATGGACTAATAACTCATCGAGTCTTACACAATTGGAAGAGACATATTCGAATAATTGTTCTTCCTTATATATTTGTTGCAGATGATAATACAAAAATGTGTCTCTCTTCTTATTTGTATATATGTTTATTTTTGCAGAGTATGTTAGAGATGGAGATGTGTTATGCTGATGTCCAAAATGAATCCATCGACAAGGATGTTGACGCGATGTTGTTGAAAGAGACCAAAAGTTCATCGAGTTATAAACAACAATACATGTATATTTATATGCAATCAGATAAAAATAATAAAAAGCTCGTAGCAACGCATGGACAGTTACTAGTATATATGAGTTCTTATCCTATATGCTAGTTATGTGCACTTGTTATTGTTCTGAACCGTTTACCCCAAGGTGACAATAATTGGGATACTCTCCCCTCCGGGGATGATTGTAATTCGAGGAGTTCATGTATTCACCATGTGTAAATTCTTTAATTCAATTCTCTTTCCTTATGGACCCCGCTGCCACGGGAGGGTAGGACAAAAGATGGCATGCAAGTTCTTATTATAAGCACATATGACTATATATGGAATACATGCCTACATTAAAATTGATGAATTGAAACTATATATTGTGTATCGCCCTAGGTTGTGATTGTTACATGATGAATGTCATTTATCACTCATCCAATGCCTACACTTTCCTCATATTGTCTTTGCTAAGTTACTACTGTTACAATCACTACAAAACTGCTATTGTCATTATTGCTATTGTTACCGCTACCATCAAAACTATCATACTACCGTTACCGCTACCGTCATTATTGCTACTGTTACTAAGTTGCTACTGATACTTTGCTGTAGAGAAGTAATTTCTTAGGTGTAGTTGAATTGACAACTCAACCGATAAGGTATATAAAAATTATTTGGCTCCTCTTGTGTCACATCAATAAAATTGGGTTAAATAGTACCCTCAAAGACTGTTGCAATCCCCTATACTTGTGGATCATCACCGAGCCATCGAGGCAAGAACACCACTGACTTCTCATCTCTCTAATTCAAAGTATGATTTCCATCTTCTTCAATTTAAAGTATGATTTTTCCTGCAAGGTTTGAATAAATTTAATTCTGAGTGCGAATGGAAAATCGGAATTGATAAACTGAGATGACTGATTAATGATTACTGTGATTTTATTCGAACTCACAATTTATAAATTAAACTTTTTTATCATACATTTGTTGCAAAATTAATCATATTAATATGTTTTTCTTTTGATAAATTGTATACTAGTGTGTGGTAACGAAGTTAGCCGAAATATGCCAGGGGAGAGCCAAAGGCATAATATGAGTTGTAAAATTAAACATATCGATACGTTCTCTTAATAAATATATACTAGTATGTAGTGCTAGAGCTATACAATTTTTTTTTTTTGAGGGTGGGGGTGAGGGCAAAGGCCAATTTTCCCCCATCTAAGCCCTCTCATGAATACATTCTTCATAGATTGGTTCAAAAGGAAGGGGGGGGGGGGCATTGCCCCCATTAGCTAAATATAAGAGCATTTAGATTATTAAAATAGTGATTTAAATGCTCTTACATTCCTTTACAGAAGGACTGGGCTCCCACCTCAGTGCCACCGGTGCCGGCCAGCCGGACCCGCCAGTGACTTGCCTGGTGGCCAAGCCGGGCATCTAGGCTCTAGTCCTGATCCTGGGCATCGTGGCGGCGTGGAGCGATGGCTACATTCTCCACTTCGAGCCTGCCCTCCGGCGCGCCCGCAAGGCCGCCAAGGAGCGCTCTCGGGCGGCGGCCAATGGCGCCGGCGCCTGGGGCTACCCCCCAAACGCCCCTCCAATCCTGCGCCACAGTCCTTGAGAATCAGAGGTATAGCCCTTTTTCATGTCCTTTGCTTTGTGTTTTTCTGATTTTTTGGGCTCAGTTTGTTTTAAATGTTGGTCTAATGGCAAAAAATAACAGTTGGCAAGAGGTGGATATGAAACAGATGGTGTTAGACATAAAAATGAACAATGCAGTCAATTTAGAATTGATATGATATGATCAATCGATAAGCCTGTTTTGAAAAAGAAACTAAGTTCTTGGATTTTGCCCCGCATAGTTGGATTGTTATCCCATGGTCACGTAATCACTGGATTATGTGGTTATGTCACAACATTTGGGAAGCGGGTGCCTCGAAGTTCTTATTCCTTGTAGAAGCAAATGGATTGTATCAGAATTGCTGAGCTTGGAGGCATTCATTTTGTGACTAAGAGAGGGGAAAGTTATAGTTCATCACTTAAACAGCAGGAGTGAAGTTCAACTGATGAAGTATTCCAGGTATATGTTTAGCCTTGAGTGAACAACAACATAAGTATGATCAATTAAACATAACCACTTTGTTTGTAAATGATTGATATATTGAACTGAAAGAACCTCCAATATGCATCTTTACGGTAGCCTATGACAAATCTAATCTAACGGTACCTTTTGACGAAACCAATCGACCAGTTGTTCAAGATAGAGAAGTTTGGCTGCACACACTGTAGAACAGTATCTATTTCAGAGTGAAGATCGAATGGCAATGAAAAAGATACACGTCTAACAGAAGTATGTAGAGGATGTGGTAAAATGAAAGAGCAAACGTTTGAATGAAAATTGTTTAATTAAGAGGGGAGTTTAAAGATTGGGTTCGTAAAAGCTTTGGCACAAACGATCTAGGAGAAGAAATATGCCATGCTTGGCTTCTTACTTCAAATAAAATAGAATTATTCATCCAGAGAACCAATGAAGTAAAAAAATCTGCAAGGTGTGCTAGATAGGCTAGAAAGTAGAAACACCTACATATGCTACACTGGTCAATTTATCTAGCAGTACAAGTATTCCAGTTTCTGAATTTTATGCCGTACCTCCGGAAGGAATGGCCCTGAATATCGCATTATTTTGGTGCCTTGTTCAGAGGATGGCCTCGTTGTTTTAGCCACTGATGGAGCAACCGGTATACCTGCAAGGCTGCAACTACTACATCATGCATGATCATGAGTTAATTATATGCAGACACTAGAAAAAGGCAATCGATTAAAAAAAACACACAGAGATCCTGCTTGTTTCCGTTATCTAACTTACTTATATGATGCACAACAACACATGGAGGGATGAAGCGGTGATAGAGTACCTGGTAACCGGACGGGGTTTGCCTGGATCTGCTGATCCCGCTTCATGGACATGAGGTCCATTGTGCGACGACGACGATATTCTTGGATCTCGCGCGGTGCCTCCTCCTCCACGGCGGCCTCGCACCTCGCCTTGCCTCTCCACCCGGTCGAGATCTTCCCTTTTCATTCTTCTTCTTCTCCTCCGGTCAGTGCCAAACCACCGGATTGATCATTGATTCTCACGACTCAGTTCCTCGTGCGTCCGTCCGTCCATCCTCACAAACTAATCTTTCTTTTTCCCTTTTCTAGTCAACTGTGTTGAAAATATGGGCAATTTACCGAATGATTTTATTAACAGAAATACTAGATAAAGCATGACTAATATAGTAGAGATAAAACAAGTCATGCGTTCAGACAGAGAGAAGGTAAAGAGCATCTGCATATATGAATTTGAACTAAACACATCTAGAAGAGACACTAGATGAAGTTGCATATATGAAGTAGAACCTAACACATAAAGGACGGAAAGTAGAGCAAAGAACTGCGTCATGACATCTAACAGAAAGAGTAAGAACACGTACGGGACAGCAGCAGTGGAAGTGCTGGACTTGGGGTCGGTGTCCTCGCCTGCCATGTCGTCGAGGAGATCGTGGACGTCGGGGAAGAAGTTGTCGTCGGGGAAGTAGTCGTCGGCGACCGGATCGTCCGTGATGAAGTAGCCAGTAGTCACGCTGAGCGCTCCCCAAAAACCTTATCACCCTTCTCCCGTACAAGACTCAAAAGGTGCGGTTTCGGAGGCCTACTGTCCCGACCTACGGTGCACGCCACAAGTCGGGATGGGGAAGATCGTAGCAGCAGCGCAGTGCTCAGGAGCTTCTGGTGAGAGGAGGGAGAGGTTCTGGTGCATCTTTCTGGGAGGAGCGACCTCCCTTTTATAGGCGCAAGACGGGAGGCGAAACAAAGCGAACAGCCAGCAGCCGAAGGGCTGCACCGTTCGCATTCGAACTCCACTTTCTCTTTTCAGCTTCCGTGTGACCTTTCATATACCCGTAGTGCGTGACAAAAATTAGATATCGGCTCGGCTCATTCCCGCATCCCGCGGCGCGGCGAGGCGGGCGGCGGAGGAGGAGCACGCGTGGATATCCCTCTTGTTCTCATGCTCGTACAAGTGGGGAAAGAACCTCCCTTATGAGGAGGTCCAACTCCCACTCAACTAGCAATGTGGGACTAAACTTTAATACTATCCCTTGCCTTGCACAAATGGGCTAAGTGGACCTTTAGGATTTATTAGGAATTTCTGAAACTGCTATTGGGCTAGGCCCAAAATAGACAAAATTCCAGCAATCCCCCACCAGATCCCAGAGGCACACATAAATTGCCTTTGGTCCCAAAACATTGTTTTATATACCGGTACTACAGCGGAGACTGTTAAGTTGAACTTCCACCTAGAACTCTATGCTACACTAGTAAGCAACTTGAACAGTGGACTGGGCCTTGAACTGCAAGTTTTCTACGAATCTAGCTTCACATAAAGTCTTGACCGATACGTGGTTACTGTGGGTCTTCCCCGCGGGTGGAGCTTATATGTCATACTCCGTGACCTTTCATGAGTTTACTAGAGAGAACCCTACTCTCATAGATTGCAACGTTTGACAATCAGACTCATATAGGTGTGTTCTTCAAAAGATGTTCTGCAGGATAACATCTCTGCTTTAATGAGCAACTTAGAACACATTAAGATATATATCGACTTGCCATGCAGATTAGGAGAGTATTACATCTTCATGGAGTGGTATTGTGAATAGTAAGGATACTCTCCTCTCAGTTGACCAACAGCTTGTCTTCCACATCTAATTCACGGGATCTCCGATCACAAAGAATAGGTTACCACTGTGAACAACTCATATTGTGGGTCTCATACCCATCTCCCTCGATGCATTATCTATGACATTACGTGATAGACCCTTAGTAAAATGATCTGCCAGATTTTTAGACGTTTGGATATAATCCAATGTAATAACTCCGGAGTTTTTCATTTTCCTGACAGATTTTAACCTTCTCTGAACGTGTCTTGATGACTTCATGTTATCCTTTGAGCTGCTCACTTTCGTGATCACAGTCTGATTGTCGCAGTTCATAAGGACACCCGATACAGGTTTCTCAACAACCGACAAGTCATTCAAGAGTCGACGAAGCCAATCTGCTTCAACCGTAGCTGTATCTAGTGCTGTGAGTTCTGCTTCCATTGTTGACCTCGTTAAGATGGTCTGCTTGCAAGACTTCCAAGATACAGCGCCACCTACATGAGTGAATACATAACCGCTCGTGGCCTTTATCTCATCAGTATCTGAGATCCAGTTTGAGTCACTATACCCTTCAAGCACCTTTGGATGCCCGGTGTAGTGAATTCCATAATTTGCAGTGCCTTTCAAATAATGGAAAACTCTCTCTAGAGCTTTCCAATGCACATCTCCTGGTTTTGAGACAAACCGACTTAGTTTGCTAACAGCAAAAGAGATGTCAGGTCTTGTAGCACTTGCTAAGTACATAAGCGAGCCAATAATCTGAGAATATTTCAATTGATCTCTAGCAATTCTTCAATTCTTTCGAAGTAACACACTCGCATCATATGGTGTTGGAGAGGGCTTGCAGTCACTATAGCCAAAGCGACTCAAGATCTTTTCCACATAATGAGATTGAAGCAATGTAATCCACCATCATCGTCTCTCAACAACTTGATATTCAGAATGACATCAGCTACTCCTAAGTCCTTCATCTCGAAACAACGAGATAGGAAATCCTTGACCTCCTTAATAACATTCAGATTTGTTCCGAAAATCAGTATGTCATCAACATACAAGTAAAGGATAACTCCCTCGCCCCCACCATGGCGATAGTACACACATTTGTCAGCTTCGTTTACAACAAAGCCTGCGGCTGTTAAAGTTCTTTCAAACTTCTCATGCCACTGTTTGGGTGCTTGCTTGAGTCCATACAAGAACTTTAGCAACTTCCACACTTTTCCTTCCTGACCATCTAGTACAAACCCATCTGGTTGTTCCATATAAATTTCCTCGTCCAACTCTCCATTTAGGAAAGCAGTCTTGACATCCATTTGATGAACGAGAAGACCATGCGAGGCAGCTAGTGAAAGTAGAACTCGAATAGTGGTCAGTGGAGCCACATGTGAGTAAGTTTCAAAGAAGTCTTCACCTTCCTTTTGGGTATAACCCTTAGCCACGAGCCGAGCCTTGTACTTCTCAATAGTACCATCAGGCCTGAGCTTCTTCTTGAATACCCATTTGCATCCTATCGGTTTGCACCCATAAGGATGATCAGTTATCTCCCAGGTTTCATTCGCCAAGATGGAATCCATCTCGCTACGAACCGCTTCCTTCCAGTAGTCAGCATCTTCAGATGCATAGGCCTCTGAAGTAGAACTGGGAGTGTCATCTATGAGATACACAAGAAAATCATCACCAAAAGACTTTGCAGTCCTCTGTCTCTTGCTCCTAGTAGGAACTTCATTGTTCTCCTCCACAGGACTTTCAAAGTGTTCCATCGAAATGGCAGGTTCGGTAATTGTAACTGGTTCCTGATTCGATGAACTAGGCATCTCCTGATTAGATGAGGTAGCCATATCCTTCATGGGAAAAATATCTTCAAAGAAAGTTGCATCATTCGACTCCATGATCGTACCGACATGTATGTCAGGTACCTCAGATTTTACAACCAAAAATCTATAGCCAATGCTATGAAAAGCATATCCCAAGAAAACACAATCCACAGTCTTTGGTCCAAGCTTCCGCTTCTTTGGAATTGGAACATTGACTTTCGCCAAACAACCCCATGTTCGTAGATAAGAGAGTTTTAACCTTTTCTTCTCCCATTCCTTGAATGGAGTTATCTCTTTGTTCTTTGTGGGAACTCGGTTCAGGACATGACATGCAGTCAATATCGCCTCCCCCCACCATGCCTTGGAGAGACCCGAAGTGTCTAACATGGCGTTAACCAAATCTGTTAGAGTACGGTTCTTTCTTTCGGCCACCCCATTTGACTGAGGTGAATAGGGAGGCGTCCTCTCATGGATTATACCATGTTCCGTACAAAAAGCATCAAATTCATTGGAAAAATACTCTCCACCACGGTCGGACCTAAGCCTCTTGATTTTTCGATCAAATTGGTTTTCCACTTCAGCTTTATACCTCTTGAAAAAGTTCAAAGCCTCATCCTTAGATTTCAGAAGATACACACGGCAGTATCTAGTGGAGTCATCAATTAACGTCATGAAATATTTCTTTCCACCTTTTGTCAACACACCACTTATTTCACATAGATCTGAATGTATGAGCTCTAGTGGTGCAAGATTTCTTATTTCCGCAGTCGTGCGAGACTTACGAGGTTGCTTAGCTTGCACACACACTTGACACTTAGATCCCTTGACGCTGGTGAAACTAGGGATTAAGTTCAACTTTGCCAGTCGCGACATGCAACCAAAGTTAACATGACAAAGACGTGAATGCCACACATTTGATTCACTATTGTTGCAAACATGATTAACAACTTTATTGCAAACGTCTGATAAGGATAAACGAAACATGCCTCCTGACTCATAGCCTTTACCAACAAAGGTTCCAAACTTGGATATTACAAATTTATTCGACTCAAAGACAAGCTTGTAGCCATCTCTACACAGAAGAGATCCGCTACCAAGATTTTTATTGACGGAGGGGACATAATGCACGTTCTTCAGCCGCACGATCTTCCCCGAAGTAAACTTCAGATCGATCGTGCCAACACCACGAACAAAAGCACTTGAACCGTTGCCCATCAGTACGGTTGAAGTCCCTGCGGTCTGATAAGACGAAAACATAAAAATATCACCGCATACATGCACATTAGCACCCGTGTCAATCAACCAATCAGGAGAATGACATACTGAAAGAATAGTGGGAAATATACCATACCCAGCATCCTTCATGTCAGTGTCTCCAATGACAACATTAGCGGTCTTGCCGCCTTTCCCAGGATGACGCTTGCCATAGCGATTACGGCAACTAGGAGCCCAATGATCAGGATCCCCACACACATGACAAGCACCTTTCTTCTTGCCATTCTTCTTCTTGAAGTTCGTGTGTTGCACAGCCTTGTTCTTCCCATCAAATTTTGCTTTTCCATCAAACTTTCCCTTGTTCTTAAACTTGTGGGGCTGGAAGGTCTGCTTCTGTACCACATTGGCACTAGATCCTCCCTCAATACCTCGAGCACGTGTGTCCTTTGCTCTTGCCTTTTCTTCCACATCAAGAGTGCCAATGAGATCCGGGACGGAAAACTCCTGCCTCTTATGCTTCAGCAAGGTAGCAAAGTTCCTCCATGAAGGAGGAAGCTTAGTGATGATACCTCCGGGAACAAACTTGTCCGGTAGCATACAACTGAAATGCTCAAGTTCTCTAGCAAATGACTGTATCTCATGAGCTTGCTCAACCACGGAGCGCTCTTCAGTCATCCTGTAATCATAGAATTGCTCCATGATGTACAGCTCAGTGCCAGCATCCGAGACCCCAAACTTGGCCTAGAGTGCATCCCACATATCTTTTCCATTATCAATTGACGCATAAGCATCAACTATGTTCTCACCAAGAACACTCAAGAGAGCATCCTTAAACAGAGTATCCATTTTCTGAAAAGCTTGTGCCTGTTGAGCATCAAGCTCTCCTTCAGGTTTGCCGAGAGTGGCGTCATAGCAACTCATGGTTTAAAACCATAAGACTGCTCTCACGCGCCACCTCTTATAGTGGATACCCTCAAACATAGGAGGTCTCATGGAAGCAGCAAAACCACTCGGGGTAAATTGCCTATAATAAGGTTTTTGGATTGTTGAAAATATGAGCAATTTACCGAATGATTTTATTAACAGAAATACTAGATAAAGCATGACTAATATAGTAGAGATAAAACAAGTCATGCATTCGGACAGAGAGAAGGTAAAGAGCATCTGCATATATGAACTTGAACTAAACACATCTACAACAGACACTAGATGAAGTTGCATATATGAAATAGAACCTAACACATGTAGGACGGAAAGTAGAGCAAAGAACTGCGTCATGACATCTAACAGAAAGAGCAAGAACACGTACGGGACAGCAGCACTGGAAGTGCTGGACTTGGGGTCGGTGTCCTCGCCTGCCATGTCGTCGAGGAGATCGTGGACGTCGGGGAAGAAGTCGTCGTCGGGGAAGTAGTCGTCGGTGACCGGATCGTCCGTGATGAAGCAGCCAGTAGTCGCGCTGAGCGCTCCCCAAAAACCTTATCACCCTTCTCCCATACAGGACTCAAAAGGTGCGGTGTCGGAGGCCTACTGTCCCGACCTGCGGTGCACGCCGCAAGTCGGGATGGGGAAGATCGTAGCAGCAGCGCAGTGCTCAGGAACTTATGGCGAGAGGAGGAAGAAGTTCTGGTGCATCTCTTTGGGAGGAGCGACCTCCCTTTTATAGGCGCAACAGGGCAACGACGGGAGGCGAAACGAAGCGAACAACCAGCAGCCGAAGGGCTGCACTGTTCACATTCGAACTCCACTTTCTCTTTTCAGCTTTCATGTGACCTTTCGTACACCCGCAGTGCGTGGCAAAAATTTAGATATCGGCTCGGCTCATTCCCACAACCCGCGGTGCGTCGTGACGAGGCGTGGCGTGGCGAGGCGGGCGGCGGAGGAGGAGCGCGTGTGGATATCCCTCTTGTTCTCATGCTCGTACAAGTGGGGAAAGAACCTCCCTTATAAGGAGGTCCAACTCCCACTCAACTAGCAATGTGGGACAAAACTTTAGTAGTATCCCTTGCCTTGCACAAATGGGCTAAGTGGGTCTCTAGGATTTATTAGGAATTTCTGAAACTGCTATTGGGCTAGGCCCAAAATAGACAAAATTTTAGCAATCCCCCACCAGATCCCAGAGGCACACATAAATTGCCTTAACATTTAGGAAAGCAATCTTAACATCCATTTGATGAACGAGAAGACCATGCGAGGCAGCTAGTGAAAGTAGAACTTGAATAGTGGTCAGTCGAGCCACAGGTGAGTAAGTATCAAAGAAGTCTTCACCTTCCTTTTGGGTATAACCCTTAGCCACGAGCCGAGCCTTGTACTTTTCAATAGTACCATCAGGCCTAAGCTTCTTCTTGAATACCCATTTGCATCCTATAGGTTTGCACCCATAAGGACGACCAGTTATCTCCCATGTTTCATTCGCCAAGATGGAATCCATCTCGCTACGAACCGCTTCCTTCCAGTAGTCAGCATCTTCAGATGCATAGGCCTCTGAAGTAGAACTGGGAGTGTCATCTATGAGATACACAAGAAAATCCTCACCAAAAGACTTTGCAGTCCTCTGTCTCTTGCTCCTAGTAGAAACTTCATTGTTCTCCTCCACAGGACTTTCAAAGTGTTCCATCGAAATGGCAGGTTCGGTAATTGTAACTGGTTCTTGATTCGATGAACTAGGCATCTCCTGATTAGATGAGATAGCCATATCCTTCATGGGAAAGATATCTTCAAAGAAAGTCGCATCATTCGACTCCATGGTCGTACCGAGATGTATGTCAGGTACCTCAGATTTTACAACCAAGAATCTATAGCCAATGCTATGAAAAGCATATCCCAAGAAAACACAATCCACAGTCTTTGGTCCAAGCTTCCGCTTCTTTGGAATTGGAACATTGACTTTCGCCAAACAACCCCATGTTTGTAGATAAGAGAGTTTTAACCTTTTCTTGTCCCATTCCTCGAATGGAGTTATCTCTTTGTTCTTTGTGGGAACTCGGTTCAGGACATGACATGCAGTCAATATCGCCTCCCCCCACCATGCCTTGGAGAGACCCGAAGTGTCTAACATGGCGTTAACCAAATCTGTTAGAGTACGGTTCTTTCTTTTGGCCACCCCATTTGACTGAGGTGAATAGGGAGGCGTCCTCTCATGGATTATACCATGTTCCGCACAAAAAGCATCAAATTCATTGGAAAAATACTCTCCACCACGGTCGGACCTAAGCCTCTTGATTTTTCGATCAAGTTGGTTTTCCACTTCAGCTTTATAGATCTTGAAAAAGTTCAAAGCCTCATCCTTAGATTTCAGAAGATACACACGGTAGTATCTAGTGGAGTCATCAATTAACGTCATGAAATATTTCTTTCCACCTTTTGTCAACACACCATTCATTTCACATAGATCTGAATGTATGAGCTCTAGTGGTGCAAGATTTCTTATTTCTGCAGTCATGCGAGACTTACGAGGTTGCTTAGCTTGCACACACACTTGACACTTAAATCCCCTGACGGTGGTGAAACTAGGGATTAAGTTCAACTTTGCCAGTCGCGACATGCAACCAATGTTAACATGACAAAGACGTGAATGCCACACATTTGATTCACTATTGTTGCAAACATGATTAACAACTTTATTGCAAACGTCTGATAAGGATAAACGAAACATGCCTCCTGACTCATAGCCTTTACCAACAAAGGTTCCAAACTTGGATATTACAAATTTATTCGACTCAAAGACAAGCTTGTAGCCATCTCTACACAGAAGAGATCCGCTAATAAGATTTTTATTGACGGAGGGGACATAATGCATGTTCTTCAGCCGCACGATCTTCCCCGGAGTAAATTTCAGATCGACCGTGCCAACACCACGAACATAAGCACTTGAACCGTTGCCCATCAGCACGGTTGAAGTCCCTGCGGTCTGATAAGACGAAAACATAAAAATATCACCGCATACATGCACATTAGCACCCATGTCAATCAACCAATCAGGAGAATGACATACTGAAAGAATAGTGGGAAATATACCATACCCATCATCCTTCATGTCAGTGTCTCCAATGACAACATTAGCGGTCTTGCCGCCTTTTCCAGGATGACGCTTGTCATAGCGATTAGGGCAACTAGGAGCCCAATGATCAGGATCCCCACACACATGACAAGCACCTTTCTTCTTGCCATTCTTCTTCTTGAAGTTCGTGTGTTGCACAACCTTGTTCTTCCCATCAAACTTTGCTTTTCCATCAAACTTGCCCTTGTTCTTAAACTTGTGGGGCTGAAAGTTCTGCTTCTGTACCACATTGGCACTAGATCATCCCTTAATACCTCGAGCACGTGTTTCCTTTGCTCTCGCCTTTTCTTCCACATCAAGAGTGCCAATGAGATCCGGGACGGAAAACTCCTGCCTCTTATGCTTCAGCATGGTAGCAAAGTTCCTCCATGAAGGAGGAAGCTTAGTGATGATACGTACAACTGAAATGCTCAAGTTCTCTAGCAAATGACTGTATCTCATGAGCTTGCTCAACCACAGAGCGCTCTTTAGTCAACCTGTAATCATAGAATTGCTCCATGATGTACAGCTCAGTGCCAGCATCCGAGACCCCAAACTTGGCCTAGAGTGCATCCCACATATCTTTTCCATTATCAATTGACGCATAAGCATCAACTATGTTCTCACCAAGAACACTCAAGAGAGCATCCTTAAACAGAGTATCCATTTTCTGAAAAGCTTGTGCCTGTTGAGCATCAAGCTCTCCTTCAGGTTTGCCGAGAGTGGCGTCATAGCAACTCATGGTTTAAAACCATAAGACTGCTCTCACGCGCCACCTCTTATAGTGGATACCCTCAAACATAGGAGGTCTCATGGAAGCAGCAAAACCACTCGGGGTAAATTGCCTATAATAAGGTTTTTGGATTGTTGAAAATATGAGCAATTTACCGAATGATTTTATTAACAGAAATACTAGATAAAGCATGACTAATATAGTAGAGATAAAACAAGTCATGCGTTCGGATAGAGAGAAGGTAAAGAGCATCTGCATATATGAACTTGAACTAAACACATCTAGAACAGACACTAGATGAAGTTGCATATATGAAGTAGAACCTAACACATGTAGGACGGAAAGTAGAGCAAAGAACTGCGTCATGACATCTAACAGAAAGAGCAAGAACACGTACGGGACAGCAGTAGTGGAAGTGCTGGACTTGGGGTCGGTGTCCTCGCCTGCCATGTCGTCGAGGAGATCGTGGACGTCGGGGAAGAAGTCGTCGTCGGGGAAGTAGTCGTCGGCGACCGGATCGTCCGTGATGAAGCAGCCAGTAGTCGCGCTGAGCGCTCCCCAAAAACCTTATCACCCTTCTCCCGTACAAGACTCAAAAGGTGCGGTGTCGGAGGCCTACTGTCCCGACCTGCGATGCACGCCGCAAGTCGGGATGGGGAAGATCGTAGCAGCAGCGCAGTGCTCAGGAACTTGTGGCGAGAGGAGGAAGAGGTTCTGGTGCATCTCTCTAGGAGGAGCAACCTCCCTTTTATAGGCGCAAGATAAGGTGGCGAGAGGGCAACAACGGGAGGTGAAATGAAGCGAACAGCCAGCAGCCGAAGGGCTGCACCGTTCGCATTCGAACTCCACTTTCTCTTTTCAGCTTCCGTGTGACCTTTCGTATGCCCGTAGTGCGTGGGAAAAATTTAGATATCGGCTTGGCTCATTCCCGCAACCCGTGGCGCGTCGTGACGAGGTGTGGCGTGGCGAGGCGGGCGGAGGAGGAGGAGCGCGCGTGGATATCCCTATTGTTCTCATGCTCGTACAAGTGGGGAAAGAACCTCCCTTATAAGGAGGTCCAACTCCCACTCAACTAGCAATGTGGGACTAAACTTTAGTAGATCCCTTGCCTTGCACAAATGGGCTAAGTGGGCCTCTAGGATTTATTAGGAATTTCTGAAACTGCTATTGAGCTAGGCCCAAAATAGACAAAATTCCAGCAATCCCCCACCAGATCCCAGAGGTACACATAAATTGCCTTTGGTTCCAAAACATTGTTTTGTATACCGGTACTGCAGTGGAGACTGTTAAGTTGAACTTCCACCTAGAACTCTATGCTACACTAGTAAGCAACTTGAATAGTGGACTGGGCCTTGAACTGCAAGTTTTCTGTGAATCTAGCTTCACATAAAGCCTTGACCGATACGTGGCTACTGTGGGTCTTCCCCGCGGGTGGAGCTTATACGTCATACTCCGTGACCTTTCATGAGTTTACTAGAGAGAACCCTACTCTCATAGATTGCGACGTTTGACAATCAGACTCATATAGGTGTGTTCTTCAAAAGATGTTCTGCAGGATAACATCTCTGCTTTAATGAGCAACTTAGAACACATTAAGATATATATCGACTTGCCATGCAGATTAGGAGAGTATTACATCTTCATGGAGTGGTATTGTGAATAGTAAGGATACTCTCCTCTCAGTTGACCAACAGCTTGTCTTCCACATCTAATTCACGGGATCTCCGATCACAAAGAATAGGTTACCACTATGAACAACTCATATTGTGGGTCTGATACCCATCTCCCTCGATGCATTATCTATCACATTACGTGATAGACCCTTAGTAAAAGGATCTGCCAGATTTTTAGACGTTTGGATATAATCCAATGCAATAACTCCGGAGTTTTTCATTTTCCTGACAGATTTTAACCTTCTCTGAACGTGTCTTGACGACTTCATGTTATCCTTTGAGCTGCTCACTTTTGTGATCACAGTTTGATTGTCGCAGTTCATTAGGACACCCGGTACAGGTTTCTCAACAACCGGCAAGTCATTCAAGAGTCGACGAAGCCAATCTGCTTCAACCGTAGCTGTATCTAGTGTTGTGAGTTCTGCTTCCATTGTTGACCTCGTTAAGATGGTCTGCTTGCAAGACTTCCAAGAAACAGCGCCACCTCCATGAGTGAATACATAACCGCTTGTGGCATTTATCTCATCAGCATCCGAGATCCAGTTTGAGTCACTATACCCTTCAAGCACCTTTGGATGCCCGGTGTAGTGAATTCCATAATTTGCAGTGCCTTTCAAAGAACGCAAAACTCTCTCTAGAGCTTTCCGATGCACATCTCCTGGTTTTGAGACAAACCGACTCAGTTTGCTAACAGCAAAAGAGATGTCAGGTCTTGTAGCACTTGCTAAGTACATAAGCGAGCCAATAATCTGAGAATATTTCAATTGATCTCTAGCAATTCTTCGATTCTTCCGAAGTAACACACTCGCATCATATGGTGTTGGAGAGGGCTTGCAGTCACTATAGCCAATGCGACTCAAGATCTTTTCCACATAGTGAGATTGAAGCAATATAATCCCACCATCATCGTCTCTCAATAACTTGATGTTCAGAATGACATCAGCTACTCCTAAGTCCTTCATCTCAAAACATCGAGATAGGAAATCCTTGACCTCCTTAATAACATTCAGATTTGTTCCGAAAATTAGTATGTCATCAACATACAAGCAAAGGATAACTCCCTCGCCCCCACCATGGCGATAGTACACACATTTGTCAGCTTCGTTTACAACAAAGCCTGCGGCTGTTAAAGTTCTTTCAAACTTCTCATGCCACTGTTTGGGTGCTTGCTTGAGTCCATACAAGGACTTTAGCAACTTGCACACTTTTCCTTCCTGACCATCTAGTACAAACCCATCTGGTTTTTCCATATAAATTTCCTCGTCCAACTCTCCATTTAGGAAAGCAGTCTTAACATCCATTTGATGAACGAGAAGACCATGCGAGGCAGCTAATGAAAGTAGAACACGAAGAGTGGTCAGTCGAGCCACAGGTGAGTAAGTATCAAAGAAGTCTTTATCTTCCTTTTGGGTATAACCCTTAGCAAGGAGCCGAGCCTTGTACGTCTCAATAGTACCATCAGGCCTAAGCTTCTTCTTGAATACCCATTTGCATCCTATAGGTTTGCACCCATAAGGACGACCAGTTATCTCCCAAGTTTCTTTCGCCAAGATGGAATCCATCTCGCTACGAACCGCTTCCTTCCAGTAGTCAGCATCTTCAGATGCATAGGCCTCTGAAGTAGAACTCGGAGTGTCATCTATGAGATACACAAGAAAATCCTCACCAAAAGACTTTGCAGTCCTCTGTCTCTTGCTCCTAGTAGAAACTTCAGTATTCTCCTCCACGGGACTTTCAAAGTGTTCCATCGAAATGGCAGGTTCGGTAATTGTAACTGGTTCTTGATTCGATGAAATAGGCATCTCCTGATTAGATGAGATAGCCATATCCTTCATGGGAAAGATATCTTCAAAGAAAGTCGCATCATTCGACTCCATGGTCGTACCGACATGTATGTCAGGTACCTCAGATTTTACAACCAAGAATCTATAGCCAATGCTATGAAAAGCATATCCCAAGAAAACACAATCCACAGTCTTTGGTCCAAGCTTCCGCTTCTTTGGAATTGGAACATTGACTTTCGCCAAACAACCCCATGTTTGTAGATAAGAGAGTTTTAACCTTTTCTTGTGCCATTCCTCGAATGGAGTTATTTCTTTGTTCTTTGTGGGAACTCGGTTCAGGACATGACATGCAATCAATATCGCCTCCCCCCACCATGCCTTGGAGAGACCCGAAGTGTCTAACATGACGTTAACCAAATCTGTTAGAGTACGGTTCGTTCTTTCGGCCACCCCCATTTGACTGAGGTGAATAGGGAGGCGTCCTCTCATGGATTATACCATGTTCCGCACAAAAAGCATCAAATTCATTGGAAAAATACTCTCCACCACGGTCGGACCTAAGCCTCTTGATTTTTCGATCAAGTTTGTTTTCCACTTCAGCTTTATAGATCTTTGAAAAGTTCAAAGCCTCATCCTTAGATTTCAGAAGATACACACGGCAGTATCTAGTGGAGTCATCAATTAACGTCATGAAATATTTCTTTCCACCTTTTGTCAACACACCATTCATTTCACATAGATCTGAATGTATGAGCTCTAGTGGTGCAAGATTTCTTATTTCTGCAGTCATGCGAGACTTACGAGGTTGCTTAGCTTGCACACACACTTGACACTTAAATCCCCTGACGGTGGTGAAACTAGGGATTAAGTTCAACTTTGCCAGTCGCGACATGCAACCAATGTTAACATGACAAAGACGTGAATGCCACACATTTGATTCACTATTGTTGCAAACATGATTAACAACTTTATTGCAAACGTCTGATAAGGATAAACGAAACATGCCTCCTGACTCATAGCCTTTACCAACAAAGGTTCCAAACTTCGATATTACAAATTTATTTGACTCAAAGACAAGCTTGTAGCCATCTCTACACAGAAGAGATCCGCTAATAAGATTTTTATTGACGGAGGGGACATAATGCACGTTCTTCAGCCGCACGATCTTCCCCGGAGTAAATTTCAGATCGACCGTGCCAACACCACGAACATAAGCACTTGAACCGTTGCCCATCAGCACGGTTGAAGTCCCTGCGGTCTGATAAGACGAAAACATAAAAATATCACCGCATACATGCACATTAGCACCCATGTCAATCAACCAATCAGGAGAATGACATACTGAAAGAATAGTGGGAAATATACCATACCCATCATCCTTCATGTCAGTGTCTCCAATGACAACATTAGCGGTCTTGCCGCCTTTTCCAGGATGACGCTTGTCATAGCGATTAGGGCAACTAGGAGCCCAATGATCAGGATCCCCACACACATGACAAGCACCTTTCTTCTTGCCATTCTTCTTCTTGAAGTTCGTGTGTTGCACAACCTTGTTCTTCCCATCAAACTTTGCTTTTCCATCAAACTTGCCCTTGTTCTTAAACTTGTGGGGCTGAAAGTTCTGCTTCTGTACCACATTGGCACTAGATCATCCCTCAATACCTCGAGCACGTGTTTCCTTTGCTCTCGCCTTTTCTTCCACATCAAGAGTGCCAATGAGATCCGGGACGGAAAACTCCTGCCTCTTATGCTTCAGCATGGTAGCAAAGTTCCTCCATGAAGGAGGAAGCTTAGTGATGATACGTACAACTGAAATGCTCAAGTTCTCTAGCAAATGACTGTATCTCATGAGCTTGCTCAACCACAGAGCGCTCTTTAGTCAACCTGTAATCATAGAATTGCTTCATGATGTACAGCTCAGTGCCAGCATCCGAGACCCCAAACTTGGCCTCGAGTGCATCCCACATATCTTTTTCATTATCAATTAACGCATAAGCATCAACTATGTTCTCACCAAGAACACTCAAGAGAGCAGCCTTAAATAGAGTATCCATTTTCTGAAAAGCTTGTGCCTGTTGAGCATCAAGCTCTCCTTCAGGTTTGCCGAGAGTGGCGTCATAGCAACTCATGGTTTGAAACCATAAGACTGCTCTCACGCGCCACCTCTTATAGTGGATACCCTCAAACATAGGAGGTCTTATGGAAGCAGCAAAATCACTCGGGGTAAATTGCCTATAATAAGGTTTTTGGATTGTTGGAAATATGAGCAATTTACCGAATGATTTTATTAACAAAAATACTAGATAAAGCATGACTAATATAGTAGAGATAAAACAAGTCATGCGTTCGGACAGAGAGAAGGTAAAGAGCATCTGCATATATGAACTTGAACTAAACACATCTAGAACAGATACTAGATGAAGTTGCATATATGAAATAGAACCTAACACATGTAGGACGGAAAGTAGAGCAAAGAACTGCGTCATGACATCTAACAGAAAGAGCAAGAACACGTACGGGACAGCAGCACTGGAAGTGCTGGACTTGGGGTCGGTGTCCTCGCCTGCCATGTCGTCGAGGAGATCGTGGACGTCGGGGAAGTAGTCGTCGGCGACCGGATCGTCCGTGATGAAGCAACGATTAGTCGCGCTGAGCGGCGCAAGAGAAGGAGGCGAGAGGGCAACGACGGGAGGCGAAACGAAGCGAACAGGCTCGGCTCATTCCCGCAACCTGCGGCGCGGCGCGTCGAGACGAGACGAGGCGTGGCATGGCGGGCGGCGGAAGAGGAGCGTGCGTGGATATCCCTCTTGTTCTCATGCTCGTACAAGTGGAGAAAAAACCTTCCCTTATTAGGAGGTCCAACTCCCACTCAACTAGCAATGTGGGATTGAACTTTAGTAGTATCCCTTGCCTTGCACAAATGGGCTAAGTGGCCTCTAGGATTTATTAAAAAAATTAAAATTACTATTGGACTAGGCTCAAAATAGACAAAATTCCAGCAAACTGCACATCGCTACCGGCCAACAAAGACCATCCTCTCATGTCCTCGCAGTCGCCCAAGTCCTCAGTCATAACACACCCCGCACGTAGATGAGTGAAATGGACAGCGGCGAAGCCAACGTATAAGCAGATTTTGCTTTGTACGTGCTTGCAGGTTCATGTTTACTTGAGGTGAACCCATTAAAAAAATTAGACTTTACCCATCATACGAAAGGTTGTCACGTGAGTGACTAAACAAAGGGCCCACGTGGAGTCCTGGACTACTTGCCGTAATTAATCACCGTGATTAGCCATCGAATTTTTTATCAATAGTAATTAATAATCATGGAATTATGAAACAAGGAAAAGATAATTCCTAATTTGATAATAGGAAGAACGCTAGGCATTACATCGTCCACATGCGGACGCTAGTATAAGCGACGTCCAGATCGGGACGCTAGCATCGATCATGGCCACCATTAGGTTGGGCCCCATCCTCAATCCAGCCGCTTTGGCCCATTATCGCCTCAGCCACCTCTCCACGCCCGCCGCCGCCCTTCAGCTCTCGTCCCCGCGAGCACATATCCACGGCCGCCGCCGCCCTCCACCTCTGATCCCCGCGACCACCTATCCACGGCCGCCTCCGCCCTCCACCTCATCTCTCGGCAAACTCCTCAAGGCCGCCTCCCTGTAATCCCCTCGTCCACCTCCTCACTGTCTTGATTTGGCGTGATGTTAACTTATAACTCTATCACTTGCCACGTTGTCCGGGACTTGGTCTTCTCAAAAATCATGTTCCATCCTCTTTCCTCATATATTGGAATTAACTGAAAATAATGTGGTCCAGGAGCTCCAATATCAAAGCAAGCTTGGATATTCAGGTTTCTTTGAGCACTGACATTAACATGTCCAAGTCCTCGACATGTCTCACTCTTGATATCTTCAAAAGTGGTATTCTCGGATGCTAGAAATGTTAATTTGGGAGGAATTGTATACTCCACACCCATGAATCCATGTTGCACTTCATCATCCACGTAAACTAGAACGATTAACATGTTCTTATATGCACCTACAAACATGAACATGCAGCAAGTAAATATCAAAATTTCAAATTGATCTACCATAGACTCACGACTCACGACTGGAAATTTGGTTTCTCACAAAGCAGCCAATTAAGGTCCATAACTCAGGAATAACAATCCAATCATATATAAAGTGTCTTCTTGTAAACCATTGTATCAATTGCATAGAAGATTAAAATAAAGGAGATTCGATAGAACAGTACAACAACTAACATGAACCAAGCACAAAATCAATTGGAGAATCCTAATGGCGAGCGGCTGATGAGACCATATGTCGCTCCTGTGATGATCGGCGTTGCCGGCTGCCAGAGATTGCTTACCGTATGGCGAGGTTCAGGAGCGAAGACTGCATCCGTACTCCTATGATGATCGGCATTGCCGGCTGCCAGAGATTGCTTACCGTACGGCAAGGTCCAGGAGCGAAGACTGCATCCGTACTAGGGTTTTAAACCTCGCGTAACTTCTATCTGTCATTAGGAAAGACTACGAGTCAGTCGGATCTGATGGTTAGGCGAAGCACTTGACTGGACGCAGATACTAATAGCGCCCATACCTGGACGTTATCCTCGATAGCATCCAGATGTGGACGCCATTGTAGTTAGCGTCCTTTCTATTTTTAAAATTTCCTCCTGCCTGTCACTAGTTTCCAAATTACTGGGTTATTAATTACTATTCATAAAAAATTTGGGATTAGCCACGTACGTTGCCGCATGCCTCATCCTTTTTTCTTTTTCCAATTCGCAACTCTCCTCCTGTCTGTTCTTGTTCCTGCTGCCTCGTCTCGACGCCGCCTCTCAGGCTGCAGTCAGCTCGACAACCGCAACAGTTGTACCCTAAAATTTGAGGTTATTAGATTACATTGCCTCATCTCCTCTCTCTTATGTATGCTCTATCTAGCCTAATAGTCTAGTGCTATGGTGTTTATTTGCCCTAGCTTTTTGATTTATTTTTCATGGACTTTGATAGATCTAGGTTATGGGGCGGTATTTTTCAAAGAAAACTCGGTCACCAGATCAAGAGAATGATACATGCACTTCAAGGTTACGCGTTAGACGTAGGCTAAGTGCATTAAATTCTAGTCTTCCGAAGGCTACTACTCAAACAGAAATTAACTTAGATGAGTTGCCTTATGATCTGGCTGATCGAAAGAGAATTTCAGAGTACACAAGAAATTCAAAGAAGGAAGATGAGATTAGGCGCAAATATTTAACGAGGGGACCTTACAGGCCACCTCTAATTTTGATTACCTGCAGAAGAAGATTGGAGATACTCAACCGAGATTTAATCCAGTGTTTAATTTGCCATGTGGAGTAAGATATATTTTCTACCATTACCAATGATTGAATGTGAGGGCTAGCATGAGCCTTAGGACAATGCGTCCTTGCCTGCGCCCGTCCGAGGCGCTCGACCTGCCGCCGGCGCATCCCGCTTGCTTGTCACCATCGCCGCCCTCTGCAGACGTGTTGCCGCTGCAGCCGTGGCTCTCCTCGGCGTCGCCGCTTCACGCGCCGCCGCTGGAGGCGGATCTCGGCGGATCCTCTCGTCGGGATGAGATCCAGGAGGGGTCGATGACGGAGGGGGTGATCCCAGAATGGTGGGCTGTACATTTCATTGACATACGACACCTTGGCAGGTGGATCCAAGGATGCATGCATCATAATCAGGCATCTCGCTGGACGTCGATCATGGATATGGACAATGATGTTCACGCCGGCGACTACCTAGCGAGAGACGTCGGGATCGCGGTAGGTTTTCGCTTTCGCATTGATATCTACGAAGTGATTGTGGATCAACGTGTGTAGGTGGATCTGATCCGGTGGAAACGATCGAGATCATTGACTTGGATTCGGCGATTGTTGACGGCAGGCCGGACTCACGCGTTGGAGGGGCAACTGGGGAGGGGGCGACAGGAGCGGAAGCCGCACGCGCCCTGCCTCTCCTCTCCGGCGATCGTCGGCATGTTGGAGGCCGGTTTTGGGCGCTCGCGGGTGTGGACGAGGACGACGTGGACGGGGAGGCGGACGATGCTCCGCCATCGCCAAGTCCTTCTAATCACGTCAATGATTGGTTCAATGCCGGCTACACGGAGGAGGAGGTGGCCTCTTCTATCGATTATGTTTTACCCATCAATGATCCGGCCAGGATGGGGCTTGACGCGGGCGAGAAGAGGGAGATGGTTCGCCGGATAGTTCACCGGAGAACTTCGTCGGCGGCGGTCAGGCCGTGGAAAGGTCCTCTACCGAAGGTATGTCATCCAAATCTTACCGTTTTTGATCTAGTCAAGCCGGAATCGTGGATCGTTGTTAAACGGAAGAGGAAGGCTCGCCGGACGGTGGCCAGATCGGAGCCGCTGGCGCCTGAGCTGGTAATGCCTGAAAATCCGGGTCTCGGCATCGCTGCGGAACGGGAGCGTCGTTTGAAAATCTTGGTAGGCCGAGAGGGGCTGGACCTGGATGCTGGTAGGCCGGCTCGGGTTGGGCCTGGGTTAGCTGGGTATGAGGCCCAGACTAACCCGGGTCCAACCGGTTTTTTCCTGGAGGTAGCTCGATCGGGGGTGGACGCGGTCAGTGGGCCAGGAGTGCATGGGTATGAGGACCAGAACCAATCGGCACCGATCGCTATCGAGGGCGAGGCGGTCTCGTTTCTTCGATCTTCATCCTCTCTCGAGTCGCCTGTTAGGGTTCGTCGTCGTCGCCTCAGTCAAAACTTGCGATCGGCTGGGACTGGACAGGCCAGGCGTATTCCACCGCTCTGTACGATGGCGGGTCGCGGAGGACCCTTGCCACCGAGGAAGAAGACGGTGGTGCCTCAGGGAGCCGGCCGCCCTGGGACTGTACCGCAGTAGGGCAGCGGCGGAGGGCACGGCGCTGTGCTACCGCCAGCCGCGGGGGCTGGTATGCTTCCTTCGGCCACTGGCAGTGGCCGCGGCGCTGCGTTGCCGGCGCCTGGGGCTGGCCACGGGGGAGTGCTCGCTCAACCCGCTGGTAGGGGCTCGGCTCCGGTCGGGACTGCTGTGGGCCGGGGCGGCGTGTTGCCCGGTCCTAGACCGACGGCGCCAGCTCCGGTGGGTCAGCGGCCTCTGGCGCCGGGTGCTTCAGGAACCAGCAATGCGGGCCGGGGAGGCGTTGCGCCGCGGCCTCCTTCTCCGGGGTTGCAGACCGGCCAGCCAAGGCTAGCACCGCCTCCTCACCTCGTCGCCAGGCCTCTGCAAATCAAAGCCGGGACGGTGCAGCAACAGGCAATTCCAACGACTCAAGCCACAGTTGCGCCTTAGGGTCAGTGGGGTGATGATGGGGTCAATGCGTATGGAGCTGGTAAGCACCGTGGATCCTCGTCGACTTGCGGCGGTCGAGGCTATGCTTGGCAGAGCGATGGCTCGGCGGAGCGCCCGTTCATTGGGACCCCAGGAGGTTTTGTTGAGGGGGCGTCTGGCCCTGGTCTCCGGCCGCGGGGTGGTTTCCGCGGTCATCGTGGTGGGCGTGGGGGTCGAGGTGGCCGGTACCGCCCACGACCGCATACTACGTCTGTGATTGATCCGATGGTGGTTGATGGGGCTGTTGAGCAGCAGGTTTTGACTGGCCAAGCGTTGGAGGTGGTCTCGGCGCTTGCCAATGCTGAGATTCCCGGGAATGAATCCGGGTTGACTGTGTCAGTGGAGGATTCTTCTAGGGTTGAGTCTGAAAGACCATCCAAATATGCGCGCAAGAAAGAGAAAATGCTCTGTTATCGATGTGGTGGTAAGGGACATTTTATTGCTGAGTGTGTGGCTGAGCTGTGTGGCACTTGTGGCAAACCAGCACACGATTCGGGGGACTGTCCGTTTCTGAGAGATCGGGCACCATCACTCATGATGTATGGAGTGTACTGTGCTGAACTTACGTTCTTTGAATCTCCAACGGAGATGGAGGTTCCTGACGAGAGTTTGAGTTTGACGACTGCGTTAGTTAAGATTGCTAGAGAAGAGGTCTCGGAGGCACAGATTATTCAGAGGCTCAAGGAGTTAGCCCCCTGGGGATTTCAGGTGGGAGCTTGCTAGTGTCGAGGACAAACTGTTTCGGGTTGAGTTCCCGTCAGTTGAGGACCTTCAGAGACTACTGAGTTTCGGGATGTGCAAGGTGCCAGGTACTAATGGCGTGGTGGAGTTTCACGAGTGGAAGAGGATTGAGCCTACGGGCAAGCCTCTGACTCAGGTTTGGCTGCGATTCTCTGGGGCTCCATCCAAGCCGATGCTGGATCCATGGGTAGTGGCCAGTTTGGGTATCATGGTGGGCAGACCAGAGCACGTGGATATGGACTTTACCAAAGCCCACGGGATTGCCCGTTTACTGGTCAGTGTGCTGAACATTGAGTACGTCCCTGAGGTGGTTAAGTGGGCATATCGAGGCCACATATATAACCTTGTCATTGAGTTCGAGGATGAGAGTCTGTTTGCCGAGGCGACCAACGGGTCTGATACTGATATGCACGAGGATGATGATAGTTCGACACTTAAGGAGGCACCAGCAGCTGACAGTGGACGTGAGTTGTCCACTCCACAGGGGGCTGACTCTCACACGTCTGCGGATGGGACGGCTCCTCCTTCTACGGTGCCTACGACTACTCTCAGATTCGGTTCTTTCGAGCCGGCATCTGCACCCCCGAGACTGTGGAGTGATCGCGTGGAGTCTGATGAGGTGTTCGAGCACTCGCTTCCGGTTCTGGAGCTTGAGGAGCCAGTGATTCCTCTTCTTGGGGAGTCATCGATCTCGGTCAGGGCTGAGGCAGAGGAGGTCGTTCTTGCAGGACGGGGTCTGAAGCTGCTGACTTCGGATTCCTTCCCTCCGGTCGCGATTTCGCAGGTGCAGCCGATGGTGCCGGCTGCTGATGGGGGCGTGGGGCAGGTGGCCTCGGTGCCCTCATCAGGGCCTGCGGCGGGTGAGCTACTGATGGTGCAGATTGATTCTTTGGGAGGGAGGCCGAGGCTGCTAGATCCGGCACCTTCCTCCCCTTTTACCGGGCCGGCGACACTGGCGCCGGAGTCGCTTTTCGGAGAGGACTTGGGGCAGGTGGCCTCGAGGTCCTCTTCTCTTGTGGAGCCTAGAGGGGCTTGCTCACCGACGCCGACGGTGCCGCCAGTTGGCCCTTGGGCCGGGGTGGATGGGGAGCTCGGGCAGGAGGCCCTGGCTCCACCTTCCCCCGGCTTGGGGCACTCCAGTAGAGCTTCTCGGGAGGAGGTGATTGCTTTCGGTGGTATTCTGGATCCGGTCTCTGAGGGGCGACGGTTGAGTAGCCATCTCCAGGACCATCCGGAAGTGGACGACATTCAGCACGGTGCACTATGAGGGCGGCCAAGCTTCGTGACATGGAGGTCACTACTGGTATGTCGATCAATACCTCTAATTCTATTTTGCATTTTTCAAATGATGAGATTATAAACAATGCAAATAAGATAGGAATTTCACTAGGTAGTAATGATAGTGAAATTTCAAACTCGGTTAATGATATGCTGGATTTAGAGGCCGAACGGGCGCTTGAGATGATTCATAACTTAGCTGCGGTTAAATCAATGAATAACTCCGAGATTTATGCTTTGGGGGTCAGGGTGCTCAATAACTTTTGCGCGGATCTTGCTCATCCGTCTCCTGAACCTGAGGAGGAGGATGAGCGAGTGGACTTTGTAGAGGTGTGCGCCTCTGAGACTGGTTGTGAGGACCAGCTGGAGAGTTTCAATATTCCTAAACGCAAATGGAAGCGAAAGATCTACCCAGACTCCGCAGTGCGTAGGAGCGCGCGGATAAGAACGGCTAAAAAATTCCATGATGAGATATGAAAGGAATCTTTTGCTATAGCAGAGATCTGAAAGACTTGGCTAAAAGAAGGTTTCTTGCTGAGGCTTCTATTGAGCATAGGTTGGACTTTATCGCTTTATGGGAAACTAGTAGAGCCGACTTTTCGCCTCAATTTCTCAATACGCTTTCGGGAGGTATTGATTTTGATTGGCATTGTCTACCGCCGCGAGGAAGATCGGGTGGGATTTTACTTGGAGTTAGATGTGATTCGTTAGAAGTCCGAAGCATGGTCATGGGGGATTTCGCTGTTAAGTTTAGGGTGAGGTCGAAGACCGATGGGTTTAACTGGGCTTTGGTGGCGGTATATGGAGCCGCACAACCTGAGCTTAAACCAGATTTTTTGGCTGATCTGGTTAGGATTTGCGGTTCTGAACAACTTCCTATCCTGGTGGGGGTGATTTTAATATCATCAGAAGGCGTGATGAGAAGAATAATGATAATTTTGATGGCAGATGGTCGTTCATGTTTAACACAATCATTGAAAGCCTGGATCTGCATGAGATAGAGCTTTCGGGCAGGAAGTTTACCTGGGCTAACGCCTTGCCAAATCTGACGTTCGAAAAGCTGGATCAGGTTCTGGCTAGCATCGAATGGGAATAGAAATTCCCATGTGTAACAGTCCAGGCACTTTCTCGTGGTATTTCTGATCACACGCCGTTATTCCTTGACTCTGAGGAGGCCACCCATGTGGGAAATAAGAATGTTTTCTCTTTCGAGCTTGCGTGGTTTGAGAGAGAAGGTTTCTTAGATCTCGTAGCCAGAGAATGGGCTAAGGATGCAGGAGGTAGAACTGCACTTGAGCGCTGGCAGAATAAAATTAGGCACCAGAGAAGTTTCCTACGTGGGCGGGCTAAGCATCTTAGTGGGGTCTATAAGATTGAGAAGGAACAACTCCTTACGCTTATTCAGTCCCTTGATGTAAAAGCCGAGATCATGATCCTGCCAGCCTTGGAGCTTCATGCCAAGATCGACGCGGAAATGAGGCTGAAAGAGCTCCTTCGTGAGGAAGAATTAAAGTGGGCGCTTCGGGCTAAGGTCCGAAGGGTCGTCCAAGGGGACGCGAACACACAATTTTTTCACATGATCGCCAATGGTAAGTATAGAAAGAAGAGGATCTTTTTGCTTGAACTGGAGGAAATATGACCTAGAGGCAATAATAAAGTTATTATTTATTTCCTTATATCATGATAAATGTTTATTATTCATGCTAGAATTGTATTAACCGGAAACATAATACATGTGTGAATACATAGACAAACAGAGTGTCACTAGTATGCCTCTACTTGACTAGCTCGTTAATCAAAGATGGTTATGTTTCCTAACCATGAACAAAGAGTTGTTATTTGATTAACGAGGTCACATCATTAGTTGAATGATCTGATTGACATGACCCATTCCATTAGCTTAGCACCCGATCGTTTAGTATGTTGCTATTGCTTTCTTCATGACTTATACATGTTCCTATGACTATGAGATTATGCAACTCCCGTTTGCCGGAGGAACACTTTGGGTGCTACCAAACGTCACAACGTAACTTGGTGATTATAAAAGAGTACTACAGGTGTTTCCAATGGTAGATGTTGGGTTGGCGTATTTCGAGAATAGGATTTGTCACTCCGATTGTCGGAGAGGTATCTCTGGGCCCTCTCAGTAATACACATCACATAAGCCTTGCAAGCATTATAACTAAGATGTTAGTTGTGAGATGATGTATTACGGAACGAGTAAAGAGACTTGCCAGTAACGAGATTGAACTAGGTATTGGATACCGACGATCGAATCTCGGGCAAGTAACATACCGATGACAAAGGGAACAACGTATGTTGTTATGCGGTCTGACCGATAAAGATCTTCGTAGAATATGTAGGAGCCAATATGGGCATCCAGGTCCCGCTATTGGTTATTGACCGGAGACGTGTCTTGGTCATGTCTACATTGTTCTCGAACCGTAGGGTCCGCACGCTTAATGTTACGATGACAATTATTATGAGTTTATGCATTTTGATGTACCGAAGGTTGTTCGGAGTCCCGGATGTGATCACAGACATGACGAGGAGTCTCAAAATGGTCGAGACATAAAGATTGATATATTGGAAGCCTATATTTAGATATCGGAAGTGTTCCGGGTGAAATCGGGATTTTACCGGATTACCGGGAGGTTACCGGAACCCCCCGGGAGCCATATGGGCCTTCATGGGCCTTAGTGGAAAGGAGAAAAGGGGCAGCCCATAGGTGGCCGCGCGCCCCCCTTCCCTTAGTCCTATTAGGACTAGGAGAAGGGGCCGGCCCCCCCTCTCTCTCTTTCCCCCTTTGGGAAACCTAGTCCAACTAGGATTGGGGGGGTCCTACTCCCGGTGGGAGTAGGACTCCTCCTGCGCCCTCTCCCTGGCCGGCGCACCCCTCCCCCTTGGCTCCTTTATATACAGGGGCAGGGGGCACCTCTAGACACACAAGTTGATCCTTGGTGATCGTTCCTTAGCCGTGTGCGGTGCCCCCTACCACCAAATTCCACCTCGATCATATTGTTGCAGTGCTTAGGCGAAGCCCTGTGTCGGTAGTACATCAAGATCGTCACCACGCCGTCGTGCTGAGGAACTCTTCCTCGACGCTTTGCTGGATCGGAGCCCGAGGATCGTCATCGAGCTGAACGTGTGCTAAGAACTCGGAGGTGCCGGAGTAACGGTGCTTGGATCGGTCGGATCGGGAAGACATATGACTACTTCCTCTATGTTGTGTGATCGCTTCCGAAGTCGGTCTGCGTTGGTACGTAGACAACACTCTCCCCTCTCGTTGTTATGCATCACCATGATCTTGCGTGTGCGTAGGAAATTTTTTGAAATTACTACGTTCCCCAATAGTGGTATCAGAGCCTAGGTTTTATGGTTTGATGTTATTTGCACGAGTAGAACACAAGTGAGTTGTGGGCGATACAAGTCATACTGCCTACCAGCATGTCATACTTTGGTTCAGCGGTATTGTTGGACGAGACGACCCGGACCAACATTACACGTACGCTTACGCGAGACCGGTTCCCTCGACGTGCTTTGCACATAGATGGCTTGCGGGCGACTGTCTCTCCAACTTTAGTTGAACCGAGTGTGGCTACGCCCGGTCCTTGAGAAGGTTAAAACGGAGTCTATTTGACAAACTATCGTTGTGGTTTTGATGCGTAGGTGAGATGAGTTCTTGCTTAAGCCCGTAGCAGCCACGTAAAACTTGCAACAACAAAGTAGAGGATGTCTAACTTGTTTTTGCAGGGCATGTTGTGATGTGATATGGTCAAGGCATGATGCTAAATTTTATTGTATGAGATGATCATGTTTTGTAACCAAGTTATCGACAACTGGCAGGATCCATATGGTTGTCGCTTTATTGTATGCAATGCAATCGCGATGTAATGCTTTACTTTATTACTAAGCGGTAGTGATAGTCGTGGAAGCATAAGATTGGCGAGACGACAACGATGCTACGATGAAGATCAAGGTGTCGTGCCGGTGACGATGGTGATCATGACGGTGCTTCGGAGATGGAGATCACAAGCACAAGATGATGATGGCCATATCATATCACTTATATTGATTGCATGCGATGTTTATCCTTTTATGCATCTTATCTTGCTTTGATTGACGGTAGCATTATAAGATGATCTCTCACTAAATTATCAAGAAGTGTTATCCCTGAGTATGCACCGTTGCCAAAGTTCGTCGTGCCTAGACACCACGTGATGACCGGGTGTGATAAGCTCTACGTCCATCTACAACGGGTGCAAGGCAGTTTTGCACACGCAGGATACTCAGGTTAAACTTGACGAGCCTAGCATACGCAGATATGGCCTCAGAACACAGAGACCGAAAGGTCGAGCGTGAATCATATAGTAGATATGATCAACATAACGATGTTCACCATTGAAAACTACTCCATCTTACGTGATGATCGGTTATGGTTTAGTTGATTTGGATCACGTGATCACTTAGAGGATTAGAGGGATGTCTATCTAAGTGGGAGTTCTTAAGTAATTTGATTAACTGAACTTAAACTTATCATGAACTTAGTACCTGATAGTATCTTGCTTGTTTATGTTGATAGATGGCTCGTGCTGTTGTTCCGTTGAATTTTAATGCGTTCCTTGAGAAAGCAAAGTTGAAAGATGATGGTAGCAATTACAAGGACTGGGTCCGTAACTTGAGGATTATCCTCATTGCTGCACAGAAGAATTACGTCCTGGAAGCACCGCTGGGTGCCAGGCCTGCTGCTGGAGCAATACCAGATGTTATGAATGTCTGGCAGAGCAAAGCTGATGACTACTCGATAGTTCAGTGTGCCATGCTTTACGGCTTAGAATCGGGACTTCAACGACGTTTTGAACGTCATGGAGCATATGAGATGTTCCAGGAGTTGAAGTTAATATTTCAAGCAAATGCCCGGATTGAGAGATATGAAGTCTCCAATAAGTTCTATAGCTGCAAGATGGAGGAGAACAGTTCTGTCAGTGAGCATATACTCAAGATGTCTGGGTATAATAATCACTTGATTCAATTGGGAGTTAATCTTCCGGATGATTGCGTCATTGACAGAATTCTCCAATCACTGCCACCAAGCTACAAGAGCTTCATGATAAACTATAATATGCAAGGGATGAACAAAACTATTCCCGAGCTCTTCGCAATGCTGAAAGCTGCAGAGGTAGAAATCGAGAAGGAGCATCAAGTGTTGATGGTCAACAAGACCACTAGTTTCAAGAAAAAGGGCAAAGGGAAGAAGAAGGGGAACTTCAAGAAGAACAGCAAGCAAGTTGCTGCTCAGGAGAAGAAACCCAAGTCTGGACCTAAGCCTGAAACTGAGTGCTTCTACTGCAAGCAGACTGGTCACTGGAAGCGGAACTGCCCCAAGTATTTGGCGGATAAGAAGGATGGCAAGGTGAACAAAGGTATATGTGATATACATGTTATTGATGTGTACCTTACTAGAGCTCGCAGTAGCACCTGGGTATTTGATACTGGTTCTGTTGCTAATATTTGCAACTCGAAACAGGGACTACGGAATAAGCGGACACTAGCAAAGGACGAGGTGACGATGCACGTGGGAAACGGTTCCAAAGTCGATGTGATCGCAGTCGGCACGCTACCTCTACATCTACCTTCGGGATTAATATTAGACCTAAATAATTGTTATTTGGTGCCAGCGTTGAGCATGGAGATTATATCTGGATCTTGTTTAATGCGAGACGGTTATTCATTTAAATCAGAGAATAATGGTTGTTCTATTTATATGAGTAATATCTTTTATGGTCATGCACCTTTGAAGAGTGGTCTATTTTTGATGAATCTCGATAGTAGTGATACACATATTCATAATGTTGAAACCAAAAGATGCAGAGTTGATAATGATAGTGCAACTTATTTGTGGCACTGCCGTTTAGGTCATATCGGTGTAAAGCGCATGAAGAAACTCCATACTGATGGGCTTTTGGAACCACTTGATTATGAATCACTTGGTACTTGAGAACCGTGCCTCATAGGCAAGATGACTAAAACACCGTTCTCCGGTACTATGGAGAGAGCAACAGATCTGTTGGAAATCATACATACCGATGTATGTGGTCCGATGAATATGTAGGCTCGTGGCGGATATCGTTATTTTCTCACTTTCACAAATGATTTAAGCAGATATGGATATATCTACTTAACACTGGTAGAAAAAGGGCCTTTAGTCCCGGTTCGTAAGGGCCTTTAGTCCCGGTTCTGAAACCGAGACTAAAGTGTCGGTACTAATGCCCTGACCCTTTAGTCCCGGTTCAATCCAGAACCGGGACTAAAGGCCCTCCACGTGGCCGGTCCACCTTTAGTCCCGGTTGGTAATACCAACCGGTACTAAAGGAAATTTCCTGATTTTTTTTGAAATTTTTTTTAAAATTTTTTTTTGAAATTTTTTATTTTCAAATTTCTGAATTATTTTAACCTCTAATCTCTAATCACCCCTCATCACTGCTCAATTTAATCTCTAATCACCCCTCATCATTCCAAATCATCTCACTTCCCGAACGGTCACCCATCCTCTCACTACTCCAGCCTGAGCACGCTTAACTTCCGGGTTCTATTTTCCCTCGTTTCCAAGTCTGCACTTGTTGTTTTCCTGACAATAGTAAGATGTCAATCCTATTAACCCTCAGGAATTTAGCTTGAGCATTAAGTCACATATTTCACTGTTTGAGTTTAAAACTATTGTTCTAAAAAACAATAATTCTTTAGTAACACTAATATTTTTGAATAAGTACTTTGACCATTGTTTGACCAAGTTTGACCATAGTTTGACCAGATTTGACCAAAATTCAAAAAAGGTGAAATAATTATTTAATAACACTAATATTCTTGAATAATTATTTAGTAACACTAATACTTCTTGAATAAGTATTTAAAAAAACTGAAATTTAAAAAAACTGAAATTTGAGCATAACTTTTTTTCCTTTTGGAATTTGAGGATTCATATAAAAAACTTTTTCATCCGAGTTCGTATGCAAAAGTTATGCGCATTTTACAAATTCCAGAGAGATTTTGTAAATAAAGTCGAAATTCATATTTGTAAATTTTCCCAACAACTAGACCACATATCACATGTAAAACTTATTTTCTTTTATTTTTTAACATTTACATCATTTTCTTTTATTTTTTTAAAAACTGAAAAGGCGATCCAAGGGGGGGGTATAATTTGAAAATTGGACCTTTAGTACCGGTTCGTGGCACGAACCGGGACTAAAGGTCTCATCCCCATTAGTCCCGGTTCGTGCCTCAAACCGGGACTAAAGGTCTAATCTTTAGTCCCGGTTTGTGGCACGAACCGGGACCAATAGTTGTGGGCCAGGAGCGAGGCCTATTGGTCCCGGTTCATCCCACCAACCGGGACCAAAACGTCTAGATGAACCGGGACTAATGCCTTAGCCGCACGAACTGGGACCACTGCTCACATTAGTCCCGGTTCTAGACTGAACCGGGACTAATGGGCTGAGGCGGCCTGGACCATAACCCCTTTTTCTACTAGTGTAATGAAACACAAGTGTGAAACATTTGAAAAGTTCAAAGAATTTCAGAGTGAAGTTGAAAATCATCGTAACAAGAAAATAAAGTTTCTACGATCTGATCGTGGAGGAGAATATTTGAGTTATGAGTTTGGTGTACATTTGAAAAATTGTGGAATAGTTTCGCAACTCACGCCACCCGGAACACCACAGCGTAATGGTATGTCTGAACGTCGTAATCGTACTTTACTAGATATGGTGCGATCTATGATGTCTCTTACTGATTTACCGCTATCGTTTTGGGGTTATGCTTTAGAGACGGCCGCATTCACGTTAAATAGGACACCATCAAAATCCGTTGAGACGACGCCTTATGAACTATGGTTTGGCAAGAAACCAAAGTTGTCGTTTATTAAAGTTTGGGGCTGCGATGCTTATGTGAAAAAACTTCAACCTGATAAGCTCGAACCCAAAGCGGAGAAATGTGTCTTCAAAGGATACCCAAAGGAGACTGTTGGGTACACCTTCTATCACAGATCCGAAGGCAAGACATTCATTGCTAAGAATGGATCATTTCTAGAGAAGGAGTTTCTCTCGAAAGAAGTGAGTGGGAGGAAAGTAGAACTTGACGAGGTAACTGTACCTGCTCCCTTATTGGAAAATAGTACATCATAGAAAACTGTTTCTGCGACACCTATACCAATTAGTGAGGAAGCTAATGATGATGATCATGAAACTTCAGGACAAGATACTACTGAACCTCGTAGATCAACCAGAGTGAGATCCGCACCAGAGTGGTACGGTAATCCAATTCTGGAAGTCATGCTACTAAATCATGATGAACCTACGAACTATGAAGAAGTGATGGTGAGCCCAGATTCCGCAAAGTGGCTTGAAGCCATGAAATCTGAGATGGGATCCATGTATGAGAACAAAGTATGGACTTTGGTTGACTTGCCCGATGATCGGCAAGCAATTGAGAATAAATGGATCTTCAAGAAAAAGACTGACGTTGACGGTAATATTACTGTCTATAAAGCTCGACTTGTCGCAAAAGGTTTTCGACAAGTTTAAGGGGTTGACTACGATGAGACCTTCTCACCTGTAGCGATGCTTAAGTCTGTCAGAATCATGTTAGCAATTGCCGCATTTTATGATTATGAAATTTTGCAGATGGATGTCAAAACTGCATTCCTGAATGGATTTCTAGAAGAAGAGTTGTATATGATGCAACCAGAAGGTTTTGTCGATCCAAAGGGAGCTAACAAAGTGTGCAAGCTCCAGCGATCCATTTATGGACTGGTGCAAGCCTCTCGGAGTTGGAATAAACGCTTTGATAGTGTGATCAAAGCATTTGGTTTTATACAGACTTTTGGAGAAGGCTGTATTTACAAGAAAGTGAGTGGGAGCTCTGTAGCATTTCTGATATTATATGTGGATGACATATTGCTGATTGGAAATGATATAGAATTTCTGGATAGCATAAAGGGATACTTGAATAAAAGTTTTTCGATGAAAGACCTTGGGGAAGCTGCTTACATATTAGGCATAAAGATCTATAGAGATAGATCAAGACGCTTAATTGGACTTTCACAAAGCACATACCTTGACAAGATTTTGAAGAAGTTCAAAATGGATCAAGCAAAGAAAGGGTTCTTGCCTGTGTTACAAGGAGTGAAGTTGAGTCAGACTCAAAGCCCGACCACTGCAGAAGATAGAGAGAAAATGAAAGATGTTCCCTATGCTTCAGCCATAGGCTGTATCATGTATGCAATGCTGTGTACCAGACCTGATGTGTGCCTTGCTATAAGTTTAGCAGGGAGGTACCAAAGTAATCCAGGAGTGGATCACTGGACAGCGGTCAAGAACATCCTGAAATACCTGAAAAGGACTAAGGATATGTTTCTTGTATATGGAGGTGACAAAGAGCTCACCGTAAGAGGTTACGTTGATGCAAGCTTTGACACTAATCCGGATGATTCTAAATCGCAAACCGGATACGTGTTTACTTTAAACGGTGCAGCTGTCAGTTGGTGCAGTTCTAAACAAAGCGTCGTAGAGGGATCTACATGTGAAGCGGAGTACATAGCTGCTTCGGAAGCAGCGAACGAAGGAGTCTGGATGAAGGAGTTCATATCCGATCTAGGTGTCATACCTAGTGCATCGGGTCCAATGAAAATCTTTTGTGACAATACTGGTGCAATTGCCTTAGCAAAGGAATCCAGATTTCACAAAAGGACCAAACACATCAAGACACGCTTCAACTCCATCCGGGATCTAGTCCACGTGGGATACATAGAGATTTGCAAGATACATACGGATCTGAATATTGCAGACCCATTGACTAAGCCTCTTCCATGAGCAAAACATGATCAGCACCAAGGCTCCATGGGTGTTAGAATCATTACTGTGTAATCTAGATTATTGACTGTAGTGCAAGTGGGAGACTGAAGGAAATATGCCCTAGAGGCAATAATAAAGTTATTATTTATTTCCTTATATCATGATAAATGTTTATTATTCATGCTAGAATTGTATTAACCGGAAACATAATACATGTGTGAATACATAGACAAACAGAGTGTCACTAGTATGCCTCTACTTGACTAGCTCGTTAATCAAAGATGGTTATGTTTCCTAACCATGAACACAGAGTTGTTATTTGATTAACGAGGTCACATCATTAGTTGAATGATCTGATTGACATGACCCATTCCATTAGCTTAGCACCCGATCGTTTAGTATGTTGCTATTGCTTTCTTCATGACTTATACATGTTCCTATGACTATGAGATTATGCAACTCCCGTTTGCTGGGGGAACACTTTGGGTGCTACCAAACGTCACAACGTAATTGGGTGATTATAAAGGAGTACTACAGGTGTTTCGAATGGTAGATGTTGGGTTGGCGTATTTCGAGAATAGGATTTGTCACTCCGATTGTCGGAGAGGTATCTCTGGGCCCTCTCGGTAATACACATCACATAAGCCTTGCAAGCATTATAACTAAGATGTTAGTTGTGAGATGATGTATTACGGAACGAGTAAAGAGACTTGCCAGTAACGAGATTGAACTAGGTATTGGATACCGACGATCGAATCTCGGGCAAGTAACATACCGATGACAAAGGGAACAACGTATGTTGTTATGCGGTCTGACCGATAAAGATCTTCGTAGAATATGTAGGAGCCAATATGGGCATCCAGGTCCCGCTATTGGTTATTGACCGGAGACGTGTCTCGGTCATGTCTACATTGTTCTCGAATCGAAGGGTCCGCACGCTTAACGTTACGATGACAGTTATTATGAGTTTATGCATTTTGATGTACCAAAGGTTGTTCGGAGTCCCGGATGTGATCACTGACATGACGAGGAGTCTCGAAATGGTCGATACATAAAGATTGATATATTGGAAGCCTATATTTAGATATCGGAAGTGTTCCGGGTGAAATCGGGATTTTACCGGATTACCGGGAGGTTACCGGAACCCCCGGGGAGCCATATGGGCCTTCATGGGCCTTAGTGGAAAGGAGAAAAGGGGCAGCCCATAGGTGGCCGTGCGCCCCCCTTCCCTTAGTCCTATTAGGACTAGGAGAAGGGGCCGCCCCCCCCCCCCTCTCTCTTTTCCCCTTTGGGAAACCTAGTCCAACTAGGATTGGGGGGGGGGAGTCCTACTCCCGGTGGGAGTAGGACTCCTCCTGCGCCCTCTCCCTGGCCGGCGCACCCCTCCCCCTGGCTCCTTTATATACAGGGGCATGGGGGCACCTCTGGACACACAAGTTGATCCTTGGTGATCGTTCCTTAGCCGTGTGCGGTGCCCCCTGCCACCAAATTCCACCTCGATCATATTGTTGCAGTGCTTAGGCGAAGCCCTGTGTCGGTAGTACATCAAGATCGTCACCACGCCTCGTGCTGACGGAACTCTTCCTCGACGCTTTGCTGGATCGGAGCCCGAGGATCGTCATCGAGCTAAACGTGTGCTAAGAACTCGGAGGTGCCGGAGTAACGGTGCTTGGATCGGTCGGATCGGGAAGACATACGACTAATTCCTTTACGTTGTGTGATCGCTTCCGAAGTTGGTCTGCGTTGGTACGTACACAACACTCTCCCCTCTCGTTGCTATGCATCACCATGATCTTGCATGTGCGTAGGAATTTTTTTTAAATTACTACGTTCCCCAACATGAACAAGATGAGGGAATGATTCTTGGTCAGGAAAACTTAAAGCTTTATATTACTGAGTATTACAAGCAGCTGTTTGGGCCTCCAGAGGATAACTGTGTGTCGCTGGATGAGTATAGGATTGAGGATGTGCCTCAACTGACGGCTGTTGAGAATGATATTTTAGTTGCTCCTTTTTCTGAGAAAGAGGTGTATGACGCCATTTCCCAGATGAAGAATAATAAGGCTCCTGGCCCAGATGGTTTCTCGGCAGAGTTCTACAAGGAGTGTTTGCACATTATTAAAGGAGATCTACTGCCTTTGTTCAATGATCTATTCTCTGGCCAGCTTCACCTTTTTCAGCTGAATTTTGGAACCATAACACTTCTTCCCAAGAAGAAAGAGGCAGTGCGGATTGAGCAATTCCGGCCAATCTGTCTTCTTAATATTAGTTTCAAAAAATTTACCAAGGTCGGGACGAATAGGCTCACACAAATTGCGCATACTGTGGTGCAGCCTACTCAAACTGCTTTCATGCCGGACAGGAACATTCTTGAAGCGGTGGTGGTACTGCATGAAGCACTCCATGAGATTCACACGAAAAAACTGGATGGAGTGGTTTTTAAGGTGGATTTCGAGAAAGCGTACGATAAAGTCAAATGGCCTTTCTTTCAACAGGCATTACGCATGAAGGGTTTTGATGAAGCTTGGCGACGCCAAGTAGAATCCTTCACGCAAAAAGGGAGTGTTGGAATTAAAGTGAATGACGATATAGGTCATTATTTCCAGACACACAAGGGCCTTAGACAAGTTGATCCAATGTCTCCAATTATGTTCAACGTTGCCGTTGATATGTTGGCAATCTTGATAGGTCGGGCAAAGGAGGCCGAACAAGTAGGTGGCTTGGTGCCTCATCTAGTTGATGGTGGTGTGTCCATCCTACAGTACGCCGATGATACAATCATCTTTATGGAGCACGACTTGGCTAAGGCGAGAAATATGAAGCTGGTACTGTGCCTTTTCGAGCAATTGACCGGTCTGAAGATTAACTTCCATAAAAATGAGTTGTTCTGTTTTGGTAGAGCCAAAGAGGAACAAGATGCATACAAGCAACTGTTTGGTTGAGAATTGGGGGCTCTACCGTTCACTTATCTAGGTATCCCCATTCACCATCGTAAGTTGACTAACAGCGAATGGAAGTGTATCGAGGATCGGTTTGAGAAGAAACTGAGCTGCTGGAAGGGCAAACTCATGTCGTATGGAGGCCGATTGATTCTCATTAATTCGGTGCTCACGAGTATGCCTATGTTTCTTTTATCCTTTTTTGAAGTACCAGTTGGAGTTAGGAAAAGGCTGGACTTCTATCGGTCACGTTTCTTTTGGCAGAGTGATGAACTTAAGAGAAAGCACCGTTAGCCAAATGGGATGTCATCTGCCGACCAAAAGACGAAGGGGGTCTTGGGGTTGAGAACCTTGAAGTCAAGAACAAATGCCTTCTTAGTAAGTGGCTATATAAGTTATCTGTCGAGACTGAGGCAACTTGGGCGCAGATTCTTCGTAACAAGTATCTGTACTCTAAGACCTTGTCGCCGGTGACAGTTAGACCAACTGATTCGCCTTTCTGGAAGGGGATAATGAGGGTCAAAGCTACTTTCTTTAATAGAACAAAGTTTATTGTCGGTGATGGCAATAACACTCGATTCTGGGAGGATACTTGGCTTGGTGATACGCCGCTGGCTCTTCAGTATCCGTCGCTATATCGTATTGTGCAGCGACGTGATGCTCTGGTTGCAACGAGTTTGCAATCCGCTCCCCTTAATATTCACTTTAGGAGGGTGCTTGCTGGGGACCGGTGGGAGTCTTGGGTTCATCTGGTGAGTAGACCGATGGAGGTTCAGCTTACTCATCAGCCCGATCAATTATGTTGGAAGCTTACTAGATCTGGGGAATTCACAGTCAAGTCGATGTACATTGATGTCATCAACTCTAGTGTTATTCCTAGTTCAAAACATGTTTGGAAAGTTAAGGTTCCTCTGAAAATCAAAGTGTTTGTGTGGTTTGTACATAAACAAGTCGTTCTAACAAAAAATAATTTGATTAAGCACAACTGGACAGGTTCTACTAGGTGTAGTTTCTGTGATCGGGATGAAACTATCCAGCATCTTTTCTTTGATTGCCCGTTGGCGAGAGTGTTGTGGCGCTCGGTGCAAACTGCCTTTAACATTACTCCTCCGAATTCGGTCAGGTCGTTATTTGGAATGTGGCTTGTTGGTATAGAGGCCGAAACAGCTAGACAAATTCAAGTAGGAGCATGTGTGTTGTTATGGGCAATTTGGAACTGCAGAAATGATTTGGCTTTTAACAGAACAACAACTATTCATTTTTTCAGGTTTTATTCCGGGCTACTGCGCTAATCCGTATGTGGTCCTTATTCACTCCGACGGAGGCCAGGGAGTGTTTGGTTACTGGATCTGTCCGGTGGGAGATGGTAGCGCGGGATATCTTCAACCGGTTTGGATGGCGGTCATGTAATAGGATAGGCGATTAGTTTACCTATCTATCTATCTTATGCCAGCCGGTTGTGGCTTTCGGGCCTTTTTTGTTTTTCTAGCTCTTTGTGAGCCAGCCTACTTTCTTGCAGCAGATTGCAAGACCTTGTTGAACAACTTTATTTATTTATAGGGCCAATTGCATTTATGTCCCTAACTCGAACCACCTAATCAGATATATGCAGGAAATATGCCCTAGAAGCAATAATAAAGTTATTATTTATTTCCTCATATATCATGATAAATGTTTATTATTCATGCTAGAATTGTATTAACTGGAAACATAATACATGTGTGAATATATAAACAAACAGAGTGTCACTAGTATGCCTCTACTTGACTAGCTTGTTAATCAAAGATGGTTATGTTTCCTAACCATGAACAAAGAGTTGTTATTTGATTAACAAGGTCACATCATTAGTTGAATGATCTGATTGACATAACCCATTCCATTAGCTTAGCACCCGATCGTTTAGTATGTTGCTATTGCTTTCTTCATGACTTATACATGTTCCTATGACTATGAGATTATGCAACTCCCGTTTACCGGAGGAACACTTTGTGTGCTACCAAATGTCACAACGTAACTGGGTGATTATAAAGGTGCTCTATAGGTGTCTCCAAAGGTACTTGTTGGGTTGTCGTATTTCGAGAATAGGATTTGTCACTCCGAATGTCGGAGAGGTATCTCTGGGCCCTCTCGGTAATGCACATCACATAAGCCTTGCAAGCATTACAACTAATGTGTTAGTTGTGAGATGATATATTACGGAACGAGTAAAGAGACTTGCCGATAACGAGATTGAACTAGGTATTGGATACCGACGATCGAATCTCGGGCAAGTAACATACCGATGACAAAGGGAACAACGTATGTTGTTATGCGGTCTCACCGATAAAGATCTTCGTAGAATATGTAGGAGCCAATATGGGCATCCAGGTCCCGCTATTGGTTATTGACCAAAGACGTATCTCGGTCATGTCTACATTGTTCTTGAACCGTAGGGTCCGCACACTTAACGTTACGATGACAGTTATTATGAGTTTATGTATTTTGATGTACCGAAGGTTGTTCGAAGTCCCGGATGTGATCATGGACATGACGAGGAGTCTCGGAATGGTCGAGACATAAAGATCGATATATTGGACGACTATATTCAGACACCGGAATTGTTCCAGGTGATTTCGGATAAAACCAGAGTGCCGGAGGGGTTACCGGAACCCCTTGGGGAAGTAATGGGCCTTATTGGGCCTGAGGGGAGAGAGAGGGCAACAGCCCAGGAGGTGGCGCCCCCCCCTCATGGGGAGTCCGAATAGGACTAGGAGGGGGCGCGGCCCACCTTTCCCTCTCCCTCTCCCTCTCTTTCCTTCCCCCTCCCTATTCCTAGTTGGACTAGGAAAGGGGAGTCCTACTCCCACTAGGAGAAGGACTCCCCCCCTCTCCTTGGCGCACCCAAGGGCCGTCGGCCTCCCCCTTTGCTCCTTTATATACGGGGGCAGGGGGGCACCCTAGAACACACAAGTTGATCTTCGTGACCGTTCCTTAGCCGTGTGCGGTGCCCCCCTCCACGATATTACACCTCGATCATATTGTAGCGGTGCTTAGGCGAAGCCCTGTGACAGTTAAACATCAAGCTCGTCACCACGCCGTCGTGCTGACGAAACTCCTCCCCGAAGCTTTGCTAGATCGGAGCTCGGGGTGCGTCATCCAGCTGTACGTGTGTCAAGAACTCGGAGGTGCCGGAGTAACGGTGCTTGGATTGGTTGGACCGGGAAGACGTACGACTACTTCCTCTACGTTGCATCAATGCTTCCTCTTCGGTCTACGAGGGTACGTAGACAACACTCTCCCCTCTTGTTGCTGTGCATCACCATGATCTTGCGTGTGCGTAGGAATATTTTTGAAATTACTACGTTCCCCAACAGTGGCATCCGAGCCTAGGTTTTATGGTTTGATGTTATATGCACGAGTAGAACACAAGTGAATTGTGGGCGATATAAGTCATACTGCCTACCAGCATGTCATACTTTGGTTCGGCGGTATTGTTGGATGAAGCGGCCCGGACCGACATTATGCGTACGCTTACGCGAGACCGGTTCTCCCGACGTGCTTTGCACATAGGTGGCTTGTGGGTGACTGTTTCTCCAACTTTAGTTGAACCGAGTGTGGCTACGCCCGGTCCTTGCGAAGGTTAAAACGGCATCAACTTGACAAACTATCGTTGTGGTTTTGATGCGTATGTAAGATTGGTTCTTGCTTAAGCCCGTAGCAGCCACGTAAAACTTGCAACAAACAAAGTAGAGGACGTCTAACTTGTTTTTGCAGGGCATGTTGTGATGTGATATGGTCAAGACATGATGCTAAATTGTATGAGATGATCATGTTTTGTAACCGAGTTATCGGCAACTGGCAGGAGCCATATGGTTGTCGCTTTATTGTATGCAATGCAATCGCGCTGTAATGCTTTACTATATCACTAAGCGGTAGCGATAGTCGTGGAAGCATAAGATTGGCGAGACGATAATGATGCTATGATGGAGATCAAGGTGTTGCGCCGGTGACGATGGTGATCATGACGGTGCTTCGGAGATGGAGATCACAGGCACAAGATGATGATGGCCATATCATATCACTTATATTGATTACATGTGATGTTTATCTTTTATGCATCTTATCTTGCTTTGATTGACGGTAGCATTATAAGATGATCTCTCACTAAAATTATCAAGAAGCGTTCTTCCTGAGTATGCACCATTGCGAAAGTTCTTCGTGCTGAGACACCACGTGATGATCGGGTGTGATAGGCTCTACGTTCAAATACAACGGGTGCAAAACAGTTGCACACGCGGAATACTCAGGTTATACTTGACGAGCCAAGCATATGTAGATATGGCCTCGGAACACGGAGACCGAAAGGTCGAGCGTGAATCATATAGTAGATATGATCAACATAGTGATGTTCACCAATGAAACTACTCCATCTCACGTGATGATCAGACATGGTTTAGTTGATTTGGATAACGTGATCACTTAGAGGATTAGAGGGATGTCTATCTAAGTGGGAGTTCTTAAGTAATTTGATTAACTGAACTTAAACTTATCATGAACTTAGTACCTGATAGTATCTTGCTTATGTATGTTTGATTGTAGATAGATGGCCCGTGCTGTTGTTCCGTTGAATTTTAATGCATTCCTTGAGAAAGCAAAGTTGAAAGATGATGGTAGCAATTACACGGACTGGGTCCGTAACTTGAGGATTATCCTCATTTCTGCACAGAAGAATTACGTCCTGGAAGCAACGCTGGGTGCCAGGCCTGCTGCTGGAGCAACACCAGATGTTATGAACGTCTGGCAGAGCAAAGCTGATGACTACTCGATAGTTCAGTGTGCCATGCTTTACGTCTTAGAATCGGGACTTCAACGACGTTTTGAACATCATGGAGCATATGAGATGTTCCAGGAGTTGAAGTTAATATTTCAAGCAAATGCCCGGATTGAGAGATATGAAGTCTCCAATAAGTTCTATAGCTGCAAGATGGAGGAGAACAGTTCTGTCAGTGAGCATATACTCAAAATGTATGGGTATAATAATCACTTGATTCAGATGGGAGTTAATCTTCCAGATGATTGCGTCATTGACAGAATTCTCCAATCACTGCCACCAAGCTACAAGAGCTTCGTGATGAACTATAATATGCAAGGGATGAATAATACTATTCCCGAGCTCTTCGCAATGCTGAAAATTGCGGAGGTAGAAATCAAAAAGGAGCATCAAGTGTTGATGGTCAACAAGATCACTAGTTTCAAGAAAAAGGGCAAAGGGAAGAAGAAGGGGAACTTCAAGAAGAACGGCAAGCAAGTTGCTGCTCAAGAGAAGAAACCCAAGTCTGGACCTAAGCCTGAAACTGAGTGCTTCTACTGCAAGCAGACTGGTCACTGGAAGCGGAACTGCCCCAAGTATTTGGCAGATAAGAAGGATGGCAAGGTGAACAAAGGTATATGTGATATACATGTTATTGATGTGTACCTTACTAATGCTCGCAGTAGCACCAGGGTATTTGATACTGGTTCTGTTGCTAATATTTGCAACTCGAAACAGGGACTACGGATTAAGCAGATTGGCTAAGGACGAGGTGACGATGCGCGTGGGAAACAGTTCCAAAGTCTATGTGATCGCGGTCGGCACGCTACCTCTACATCTACCTTCGGGATTAGTATTAGACCTAAATAATTGTTATTTGGAGCCAGCGTTGAGCATGAACATTATATCTGGATCTTGTTTAATCCGAGACGGTTATTCATTTAAATCAGAGAATAATGGTTGTTCTATTTATATGAGTAATATCTTTTATGGTCATGCACCCTTGAAGAGTGGTCTATTCTTGTTGAATCTCGATAGTAGTGATACACATATTCATAATGTTGAAGCCAAAAGATGCAGAGTTGATAATGATGGTGCAACTTATTTGTGGCACTGCCGTTTAGGTCATATCGGTGTAAAGCGCATGAAGAAACTCCATACTGATGGACTTTTGGAACCACTTGATTATGAATCACTTGGTACTTGCGAACCGTGCCTCATGGGCAATATGACTAAAACACCGTTCTCCGGTACTATGGAGAGAGCAACAGATTTGTTGGAAATCATACATACAGATGTATGTGGTTCGATGAATATTGAGGCTCGTGGCGGATATCGTTATTTTCTCACCTTCACAGATGACTTAAGAAGATATGGGTATATCTACTTAATGAAACATAAGTCTGAAACATTTGAAAAGTTCAAAGAATTTCAGAGTGAAGTTGAAAATCATCGTAACAAGAAAATAAAGTTTCTACGATCTGATAGTGGAGGAGAATATTTGAGTTACGAGTTTGGTGTACATTTGAAGCAATGCGGAATAGTTTCGCAACTCATGCCACCTGGAACACCACAGCGTAATGGTGTGTCCGAACGTCGTAATCGTACTTTACTAGATATGGTGCGATCTATGATGTCTCTTACTGATTTACCGCTATCGTTTTGGGGTTATGCTTTAGAGACGGCCGCATTCACGTTGAATAGGGCACCATTGAAATCCGTTGAGACGACGCCTTATGAACTATGGTTTGGCAAGAAACCAAAGTTGTCGTTTCTGAAAGTTTGGGGCTGCGATGCTTATGTGAAAAAGCTTCAACCTAATAAGCTCGAACCCAAATCGGAGAAATGTGTCTTCGTAGGATATCCAAAGGAAACTATTGGATACACCTTCTATCACAGATCCGAAGGCAAGACTTTTGTTGCTAAATTCGGAAACTTTCTGGAGATGGAGTTTCTCTCGAAAGATGTGAGTGGGAGGAAAGTAGAACTTGATGAGGTAACTGTACCTGCTCCCTTATTGGAAAGTAGTACATCACAGAAAACTGTTTCTGCAACACCTACACCAATTAGTGAGGAAGCTAATGATAATGATCATGAAACTTCAGGACAAGATACTACTAAACCTCGTAGATCAACCAGAGTAAGAACCGCGCCAGAGTGGTACGGTAATCCTGTTCTGGAAATCATGCTGCTAGATCATGATGAACCTACGAACTATGAAGAAGCGATGGTGAGCCCAGATTCCGCAAAATGGCTTGAAGCCATGAAATCTGAGATGGGATCCATGTATGAGAACAAAGTATGGACTTTGGTTGACTCGCCCGATGATCGGCAAGCAATTGAAAATAAATGGATCTTCAAGAAGAAGACTGACGCTGACGGTAATATTACTGTCTACAAAGCTCGACTTGTCGCAAAAGGTTTTCGACAAGTTCAAAGGGTTGACTACGATGAGACCTTCTCACCCGTAACGATGCTTAAGTCTGTCCGAATCATGTTAGCAATTGCCGCATTTTATGATTATGAAATTTGGCAGATGGATGTCAAAATTGCATTCCTGAATGGATTTCTGGAAGAAGAGTTGTATATGATGCAACTGGAAGTTTTTGTCGATCCAAAGGGAGCTAACAAAGTGTGCAAGCTCCAGTGATCCATTTATGGACTGGTGCAAGCCTCTCGGAGTTGGAATAAACGCTTTGATAGTCTGATCAAAGCATTTGGGTTTTTACAGACTTTCGGAGAAGCCTGTATTTACAAGAAAGTGAGTGGGAGCTCTGTAGCATTTCTGATATTATATGTGGATGACATATTACTGATTGGAAATGATATAGAATTTCTGGATAGCATAAAGGGATACTTGAATAAGAGTTTTTCAATGAGAGACCTCGGTGAAGCTGCATACATATTAGGCATAAATATCTATAGAGATAGATCAAGACGCTTAATTGGACTTTCGAAAAGCACATACCTTGACAAGATTTTGAAGAAGTTCAAAATGGATCAAGCAAAGAAAGGGTTCTTGCCTGTGTTACAAGGTGTGAAGTTGAGTCAGACTCAATGCCCGAGCACTGCAGAAGATAGAGAGAAAATGAAAGATGTTCCCTATGCTTCAGCCATAGGCTCTATCATGTATGCAATGCTGTGTACCAGACCTGATGTGTGCCTTGCTATAAGTTTAGCAGGGAGGTACCAAAATAATCCAGGAGTGGATCACTGGACAACGGTCAAGAACATCCTGAAGTACCTGAAAAGGACTAAGGATATGTTTCTCGTATATGGAGGTGACAAAGAGCTCATTGTAAACGGTTACGTTGATGCAAGCTTTGACACTGATCTAGACGATTCTAAATCGCAAACCGGATACGTGTTTACATTAAACGGTGGAGCTGTCAGTTGGTGCAGTTCTAAACAAAGCGTCGTGGCAGGATCTACATGTGAAGCGGAGTACATAGCTACTTTGGAAGCAGCAAACGAAGGAGTCTGGATGAAGGAGTTCATATCCGATCTAGGTGTCATACCTAGTGCATCGGGTCCAATGAAAATCTTTTGTGACAATACTGGTGCAATTGCCTTGGCAAAGGAATCCAGATTTCACAAAAGAACCAAGCACATCAAGAGATGCTTCAATTCCATCCGGGATCTAGTCCAGGTGGGAGACATAGAGATTTGCAAGATACATACGGATCTGAATGTAGCAGACCCATTGACTAAGCCTCTTCCACGAGCAAAACATGATTAGCACCAAGGCTCCATGGGTGTTAGAATCATTACTGTGTAATCTAGATTATTGACTCTAGTGCAAGTGGGAGACTGGAGGAAATATGCCCTAGAGGCAATAATAAAGTTATTATTTATTTCCTCATATATCATGATAAATGTTTATTATTCATGCTAGAATTGTATTAACCGGAAACATAATACATGTGTGAATATATAAACAAACAGAGTGTCACTAGTATGCCTCTACTTGACTAGCTTGTTAATCAAAGATGGTTATGTTTCCTAACCATGAACAAAGAGTTGTTATTTGATTAACAAGGTCACATCATTAGTTGAATGATCTGATTGACATGACCCATTCCATTAGCTTAGCACCCGATCGTTTAGTATGTTGCTATTGCTTTCTTCATGACTTATACATGTTCCTATGACTATGAGATTATGCAACTCCCGTTTGCTGGAGGAACACTTTGGGTGCTACCAAACGTCACAACGTAACTGGGTGATTATAAAGGAGTACTACAGGTGTTTCGAATGGTAGATGTTGGGTTGGCGTATTTCGAGAATAGGATTTGTCACTCCGATTGTCGGAGAGGTATCTCTGGGCCCTCTCGGTAATACACATCACATAAGCCTTGCAAGCATTATAACTAAGATGTTAGTTGTGAGATGATGTATTACGGAACGAGTAAAGAGACTTGCCAGTAACGAGATTGAACTAGGTATTGGATACCGACGATCGAATCTCGGGCAAGTAACATACCGATGACAAAGGGAACAACGTATGTTGTTATGCGGTCTGACCGATAAAGATCTTCGTAGAATATGTAGGAGCCAATATGGGCATCCAGGTCCCGCTATTGGTTATTGACCGGAGACGTATCTCGGTCATGCCTACATTATTCTTGAACCGTAGGGTCCGCACACTTAACGTTACGATGACAGTTATTATGAGTTTATGTATTTTGATGTACCGAAGGTTGTTCGGAGTCCCGGATGTGATCATGGACATGACGAGGAGTCTCGGAATGGTCGAGACATAAAGATCGATATATTGGACGACTATATTCAGACACCGGAATTGTTCCGGGTGATTTTGGATAAAACCGGAGTGCCGGAGGGGTTACCGGAACCCCTCAGGGAAGTAATGGGCCTTATTGGGCCTGAGGGGAGAGAGAGGGCAGCAGCCCAGGAGGTGGCGCACCCCCCCCCCCTCATGGGGAGTCCGAATAGGACTAGGAGGGGGGGCGCGGCCCCCCTTTCCCTCTCCCTCTCCCTCTCTTTCCTTCCCCCTCCCTATTCCTAGTTGGACTAGGAAAGGGGAGTCCTACTCCCACTAGGAGAAGGACTCCCTCCCTCTCCTTGGCGCACCCAAGGGCCGGCCGGCCTCCCCCTTTGCTCCTTTATATGCGGGGGCAGGGGGCACCCTAGAACACACAAGTTGATCTTCGTGATCGTTCCTTAGCCGTGTGCGGTGCCCCCCTCCACGATATTACACCTCGATCATATTGTAGCGGTGCTTAGGCGAAGCCCTGCGACGGTTAAACATCAAGATCGTCACCACGCCGTCGTGCTGACGAAACTCCTCCCCGAAGCTTTGCTGGATCGGAGCCCGGGGTGCGTCATCGAGATGTACGTGTGTCAAGAACTCGGAGGTGCCGGAGTAACGGTGCTTGGATCGGTTGGACCGGGAAGACGTACGACTACTTCCTCTACATTGCGTCAACGCTTCCGCTTCGGTCTACGAGGGTACGTAGACAACACTCTCCCCTCTCGTTGCTGTGCATCACCATAATCTTGCGTGTGCGTAGGAATATTTTTGAAATTACTACGTTCCCCAACAATATACCCCTAATTCAAAAGCCTGCTCAAATTTGCCCCTCCGCCGTTAGGTGCCCTTATAAAAATGCCCTTTTGCGTCGTTACCGTCCGGTCAAACAGCTTTGACCGTCCTGAAAAAAATAGCAAAAAATCTAAAATTTTGTGAGATCGAAGATATTCATGTGCCCAAGGTGTGTGCAAATTTTCGTGCTATTTGGACATTCCAGGAGCTCGTGGCGAGGAAAAAAAGTTAATCTGCACGCTTGTGAACATTAAATTTGAAATAAAATAGCAAAAAATTAAAAAAATATGATTTTTTTTTGCATCAAAGTGGCTTGGGTGGACAAGGTGCTTGCAAGTTTTTGTGATCAAATGACATGCGAGGAGCTCTAGGAAGAAAAAACAAAATAGTCATTTTTTCCCAAGTTTTTTCCTGAGTCAAATTTTGTTTTTTTCTCCACAAACCCCTCCAATGTCCAAACACAACAAAAATTTGCACACAGCTTGCAGACCCGAGCCTCTTTGATGCCAAAAAATTTCATATTTTTTTGAATTTTCTTACTATTTTTTTGAATTTACTGTTCGCAGGCTTACATATTTATTGTTTTTCCTCTGACACGAGCTCTTGGAATGTACGAACAGCACGAAACTTTGCACGCACCTTGTGAACCTGAGTATCTTTGATCCCACAAATTTTTAGATTTTTTAGAATTTTTTTGCTATTTTTCTCAAGATGGTCAAAGCCCTTTGACCTGTTTTGACCGGACAATAACGGCACTGAAGGGTATTTCTATAAGTGCACCTAACGGCGGAGGGGAAAATTTGAGCAGGCTTTGAAATTAGGGGTAAATCTGAGAGTAGGCGCAAATTAGGGGCATAGATGTAAATGTCCCTTATTTATAATTGTGGTCGTATGCATCGCTCTGATGCAGAGGCCGGGGAGTCCCCTCTTTTCGAAAAAAAACCAATGATTGAATGGTTAATCTTTTTAAGGCGATGAAACATCGAAAGGGGACACTCTAAATGTGAGTGCTTATGCAAGATTCTTGCACTTTATAGTACTTATTCTGAACTTTTCAAACTAACTTGTCATTTATTCAATGTGCCAGAAAGATGGGAAGCTATATTTGAAGCTACAAAGTTATTTGATACTACTCTATTTATAATATGTAAGCAAGTGATTTTATAATTTTATCGAACCGGTATGTCCTGCATTCCTTAGTTTTTAATGCAACACAACATGTTCTTTCATTATACTATTTTTGGGTGCTATAATTTTGTTGTAAGGTGATATAAAATTAGACTTTACACTTCACATATTAGTACCGAATTCTCACAACGAGTAATGAAGTGAACCCAATGACCAAATTTTCTGGCCCTGCTCTTGGGGATGGAGATAAGAACGAGGAGGCCGCGGGGCTGCTGATCGGTGAGGAGGGCGCAAGCCTGGATGCCGTGTGGGCATCCCTTGAACGCTTAGTGATATGATGATGATGATCTGCTTCCTTTCTAGGAAAGGCCTACGACGCTTAATGGCATGATGATGATGATCCACTTTGTTTCATCTCGTTTCTAGGAAAGGCAATTATTACACGGCTGGAGGACCCCATTGCATGCGGGTAATTAAACAACAATATAGGTTTAGGATTTGATTATCTCAAATGGAGAAAGGCTGCAGTGGATGACGGCTAGTCATATTAGGGGAAGCGAAATAGATGGCTAGTGATTAGATTGAGAGATGCATACGTAGCTAGCTAGCATCGAGGGGAAGCAGTGTGGGTATGTGTATCTAACATCTAGCTAGTCACACATTAATGCATGTGCTGATGTGCACGTATAATTCCTTTCGTTGGTTGGGTTAGAGCATCTCCACTCGTTCGGTCCCCAGCGCACCCGGCAATTGTGGTTTGGCCCATCGGCCGGCGCTTTTTTGGCCCTAGGGGCGATCCAGTTTCCAGCCACGCCCCAAGGTTTTGGCTCTAAGACGCGTATAAATTTAAACTTGACATTTCTCGCTACCCAAAAAAAGGCCACAAGTTTGATGATCAACGGCTGCCACAAAGTTCGATGATCAACATGCCACGGTTCGGCGATCAATCATACTCAAAAGTTCGGCGTTCAAAAGAAAGGACGTGTAGGCAATGCATCAAACGGTGTCGGGGTTGCCGAAATGCGACGACGAGGCTTGCGAGAAGTGCAGGGCGCCACGGCGCAGAGGCGGCATACGCCGGCGGCAAGTAGGTGTACGGGGGTACTGGACGCCGGCGAACGCTGGCAAGGGCCTGTGCTGGTCGGGGTTCAAACCGGAGGGTGAGGCGCGCTCGCCATGCGGAAAGATGATGTTGGGGTTGAATCCACCGTGCGCGTCGCCATCGGCGTAGCCAGGCGAGGGTGCACATTCCTAGGGCTATGGCGACAACGAGAAGCTGGCCGGCGACCCGACGCTCTGCTGGCTCCAGGCAGCTTGCGGGTTGTGGCCGTTGGGTGGATTTATCATCCCCGCGCAAGACGCCTCTGCCTGCTCCGTCGCCGCAGCCCTATCCCGGGCCCTCTTGGCGTTGAGCCTGCTTCACCGGTCGGTGGTGACAGCCTCCCGGCGTGAACCCCTGCCTTCCAGTCGGCGTTCGACAGGCCCGATGGTTTTGCCGGCGGCGCCCTCAACTTCCTCTCCTTCGGCTGGGTGGCAACGGCAATGGCAGCGGCCCGAGGGACCGAATACTTCTTCGGCGACATGGCGGCCGGATGGCGGGAAGAGGGAGGAGAATGGCGGGAGAAGAGGGGCAGAAGGGGGGGAATGGAGGGAAATGAAGGGGAAAAGCAGGGGATCGGCGGGAAAAGGGCCGTCTCTCGCCGACAAAGCAGACCCACGCACCTTTTTGTTTCGGCCGGTGCCCCCAGGCGGCCCTCGGGGGCTTGGGTTCGACTCGGGTTCGCCGAATGTTATTTCGGTCCAAACTGGCGAGAAATAAGGTCCTGAAGACGCGATTGGCCAGTTTTTCGATACCGGCGCTAAAAAAAGAGTCCTAGAGGGCATGTGGGGGGGGGGGGGGGGGGGAGGGGGGGGGGAGAAGTGGAGATGTTCTTAAATCGTGTCAGGGAGAGCACACCGGCGATGGAACCATGATATCCCGATAGATGCTCTTTTAGGGATAACCTGGTGGGCTGGGACAGGTAGGGACCTAGAGAGCTCAGGCGACTCCCGTTAAGGACGGACACCCAAAACTGCGAGTGTTTGTGTATCGGCACGTTTCAAGATGTTGTCTTTTATTCTCTTTTCCTTTTTGAGAAAAAAAGAAGATTGGCAACTTGATAGCTGCCCCTAGAGCTCGCGTACGATAGAGTTGACGGTGATTGCACCGCGCTCTCGGAGCATAGCTGGCGGCCAGCCAGCTAGGTGATTCGATTTAGAGTAAATACAATAAGCATATGTAAGTGGGTTATAAAAGTTAAAATATTACTATTTTCTGCTGACATGAAGGGGAGAGAAGAGAAGGAGAAAAGGATTCGGCTACATAATAAGAGCCTACAACACGTGCTCCTAGGCACCATGTGAAAGTGGGATGTGGATCATGCATTAATAAAATAGCACACGATCTTAACACCTAACTATTGTACGTGCCAGCTATAACTTTGACTATAGATGACATGTCAATATCATATAGCCATCAGTTGGTTGTACTATTAACCATGCTCTTATAAAGTCCTGGGCGGAGAGTTTAACGTTGTCCGACAAGCCAGAGGAAGAAACAAGCTGATCAAGTAGCCAGAAGAAGAGAGCCTTACAAAACAGAACCAACCTCGGGTCATCCTACCCAAGGCGTCTCCAGGGTGATCCGTTGACCTAGCGCCACCACCCCTTAGCCCTCCCCCACTGCGCTACCGGGCAATACCCAAGCGATCATTTAAGGGGATCACCATCTATAAAATGCTTCCCGAGTCATTAGAGTCCTATTGAGATAGTGGTCGTCTTTTTGCCTATAGAGTTGTACTGCGTCTTGTTGGATTCGAACTCATGTTGCGTTGGGAGCCCGTTGTCACTATATATAAACCAATGAATAAACCTAACTGTTGCAAGTTATTGTGCTACCAAATCTCCATTCCCTAAGAGTTCTAGGGTTTAGTCTATTATTGCCTGTGTTGAGGACGACCAAATCGTATATAGTTTCTAACAACAGTTTGATCTCGTTGTGCAAAAATAATGTCTGTAACGTTAAAAGGAAACACATTGATACACAATATCATCAATTACATATGTTAATGTGCACAATAAGATAAAATGAAGGTTAACTACATATGCGCATATGGTCAGCTTGCTATATAATACTCTTCCCAAACCTTTGAGGTCTGAAGTTTTTTGAGATGCCAGGGGGATGGAGTTCAGGCCGTCGAGTAAAGCACATTATGCCTAGGGGGTGAACATTTCTTTAAACACAACATGTGAGTTGACACACAGCTCCCAGATCATCCGACCTCACCCTCCCTCCAGACCCATTGCGGTCGCTGCCGGGCCGCACCGGGCGGCCACCATCCAACCTCCCCTCGACTCCCTGCACATCTCCCTCCTTCCGTCGCCGCCGGCAACGTCGCTGGGTGAAGGCCCTATGGCGCGGTGGCGGCGGACCTCCTCTGGCGTCCCGAGATCTGAGGCGGCGGCGGTCTGATTTGGATCTCCTTGCGACGAGGATGGCGGGCAGCGGCGGCCGGGGCGCGACCGGGGGGGGGGGGGGGGGGGGGTTAGCTGCAGCCGACGGGATTAGTAGGAGATGACCGCAGTGGTGGCCGGGGTGCGTCCCGGGCTCGATCTAGGACCTTCGGGTCTAGGCGGGTGGTTGCCGTTACGTTCAAACTGCCGCATCTCATCGGATTTGGCGATGGCTCACTGAAGCACTCTGGGTCTGCTTGCATCATCACTACTAGGGAAAAGCCTAACAACAGCTTGGGTTTTAGGCCTATCAGTAGCGCGGGTGGGAGCACTACCGGTACGGCGCTACATCTAAAGGTTAGCAGTAGCGTGGGTCAACCCACGCTACTGCTATATCGACTTAGTAGCGCTTTCCCCAACCATCGCTACTGGTAATTAATAGTAGTGCTTCTACCAACCCGCGCTACTACTATTATTTCGTATTTTATTTCTTTTTTATTCCATGTTGTATTCATACACCTTTATACGAGTTTTCATACAGAAGCATTTTAGAGATTGTTTTTACATCATAATGAGTTATATTACATCACGGGGTGAAAGAACCGTAGACTAGTTTCAAGTGGATGGACATCCACTTAAAACTAATCCATGGTTCTTTCACCCAATGATATACTCCCTCAATTCCTAAATATAGGGTGTATAGTTTTTGGCACGGAAATTAAAAAACACACATGGAAGGAAATTTTCACATGTTTTGGGCAAGATTATACCTGACTAATTGACATGAGAAAATAGAGGAGCTTGCCTCATATGAGGAAATGTAATCAAATCGCTAAAATAATTATCCAAACGAGTGATGCAACGCAATACACCTTATATTTCGAACTTTTTCTCAAAAACCTATACACCTTATATCAAGGAACGAAGGGAGTAATAAATATCATCATCATCATACCATATCATTAACAACTTATCATCGTAATACATCATTGTCATATAACACCTCCTCATGATCATCGTTTTCATCAATGAGACATCACATAGCAAGTTGGTCACTAGTCATAATCACAACTACTCCTCATCATCAACTCTAACACATTGTACCACATAATAAACATTATACCTCCTAGGACCTACTACATTTTCTTAAGACATACTATATTCTCTTAGCTAAAATAGTATAAAACAAGATAGCCCCTGACTCTCCATTATGGAGAATGGAGATTATCCTGTCTCTAATTCTTGTCTTTCGCACAATGTTGCTTCCAAGAACCTCCTTACGACTGTCCATACATTTTTTTCCATTCTTTGATTATCATGTGTTCACAGGTTTTAGAAATCCGGTATGGACAGGTGAGATTCGTAGGACGATCTGGCTGTATGTTCAAAACATGAAGGCGACCATTCTGATACATCAGATGAAGCACACAATCATCCGGGATTTTCTGTTGAAAAACATAGTAATAACTTCATAGTTAGCAATGTAGTTAAGTTTTAAAAGAATTTATGCCAAAAATGCACGGATATTGTAATAGTAAAAAATCTTACCATAGAATCTCCATGGATGTTACCGTAGTTCAACACGTGCACTAGTGGCACGTATTGACCATAATGTGAAAGCATTTTATTATAGATATTGTAATCCTCAAGATCAGTATAAAATGCGATCAGATGATTTTTCTCCTAATTAGTTAACTCAGAGCCATCGGTGTAGTAGATTCTGTCTACCATGTTCCGCACATTGTTTGAATAATGAAAATAAGTTGCCAATGGAAATAAGTTGTCAACTATTTTGAAATGAACAATATAAATTAGTTAATAACTATGTTTGAGAAACTCACATAGCGGTAAAATTGGAAGCGTATCAACAAGGACCCAAATGTCGAAATTGTCTTGGTCGATGTCATGATCACCAAGATCCATGGTGACAAACATACTGATACGTCTCCAACGTATCTATAATTTTTGATTGCTCCATGCTATATTATCTACTGTTTTGAATGTTTATGGGCTTTATTATACACTTTTATATCATTTTTGGGACTAACCTATTAACCCAGAGCCCAGTGTCAGTTTCTGTTTTTACCCTGTTTTAGGGTTTCGAAGAAAAGGAAAATCAAACGGAGTCCAATTGACCTGAAACTTCACGGAACTCATTTTTGGAAGGAAAGAAGCCCAGAAGACTTGGAGTGCACGTCGGAGGACCTACGAGGAGGCCACGAGGCAGGGGGCGCGCCCACCCCCCAAGGGCGCGCCCTCCACCCTCGTGGGCCCCTCGTGCCCCCCCTGATGTACTTCTTCCGCTTATATATCTCCATATACCCTAAAAACATCCATGGACATGATAGATCGGGAGTTCCGCCGCCAGAAGCCTCCGTAGCCACCGAAAACCAATCTAGACCCGTTCACGCACCCTGCCGGAGGGGGCAATCCTTCTCCGGTGGCCATCTTCATCATCCCGGTGCTCTCCATGACAAGCAGGGAGTAGTTCTCCCTCGGGGCTGAGGGTATGTAACAGTAGCTATGTGTTTGATCTCTCTCTTTCGTGTTCTTGAGATGATACGATCTTGATGTATCGCGAGCTTTGCTATTATAGTTGGATCTTATGTTTCTCCTCCCCCTCTACTCTTTTGTAATGAATTGAGTTTCCCCTTTGAAGTAATCTTATCGGATTGAGACTTTAAAGATTTAAGAACACTTGATGTATGTCTTGCCGTGGATATCTGTGGTGACAATGGGATATCACGTGATTCACTTGATGTATGTTTTGGTGATCAACTTGCGGGTTCCGCCCATGAACCTATGCATAGGGGTTGGCACACGTTTTCGTCGTGATTCTCTGGTAGAAACTTTGGGGCACTCTTTGAGGTCCTTTGTGTTGGTTGAATAGATGAATCTGAGATTGTGTGACGCATATCGTATAATCATACCCACGGATACTTGAGGTGACATTGGAGTATCTAGGTGACATTAGGGTTTTGGTTGATTTGTGTCTTAAGGTGTTATTCTAGTACGAACTCTAGGGCTGTTGGTGACACCTATAGGAATAGCCCAACGGATTGATTGGAAAGAATAACTTTGAGGTGGTTTCGTACCCTACCATAATCTCTTCGTTCGTTCTCCGTTATTAATGACTTTGGAGTGACTCTTTGTTGCATGTTGAGGGATAGTTATGTGATCCAATTATGTTAGTATTGTTGAGGGAACTTACACTAGCGAAAGTATGAACCCTAGGCCTTGTTTCAACGCATTGCAATACCGTTTACGCTCACTTTTGCCATTAGTTACCTTGCTGTTTTCATAATTTCAGATTACAAATACTTTTATCTACTATCCATATACCACTTGTATCACCATCTCTTCGCCGAACTAGTGCACCTATACAATTTACCATTGTATTGGGTGTGTTGGAGACACAAGAGACTCTTTGTTATTTGGTTGCAGGGTTTCTTGAGAGAGACCATCTTCATCCAATGCCTCCTACGGATTGATAAACCTTAGGTCATCCACTTGAGGGAAATTTGTTACTATCCTATAAACCTCTACACTTGGAGGCCCAACAACGTCTACAAGAAGAAGGTTGTGTAGTAGACATCAAGCTCTTTTCTGGCGCCGTTGCCGGGGAGGTTAGCGCTTGAAGGTATATCTTTAGATCTTGCAATCGAGTCTTTTAGTTTCTTGTTTTATCACTAGTTTAGTTTATAAAATAAAACTATAAAAAAATGGAATTGAGTTTGTCTCATACGCTTCGCCTTTTTAATATCTTTCGTGAGTATGATGGAAAGGATAATTGTGCTCAAGTGCTAGAAGAAGAAATCTATAAAATGTTTGGCACTAAATATTTGAATGATGAGCATGATTGCAATGTTGTTAGTACAAATTCTTTGAATATCCATGATACTAATGATGATTGCACTAGTTATGATGAAAATGCCTCCTATAAACCTGTCAATTTTTGTGGAGTGCATTGGGTTTGTAAGTACACACCAAATAGGGAAGATAGATATTGCAAGAGGCATAAGTACTTAGGAACTGAATTGTTGCAAGAAAGTCTTGATGATTGTGCTGAAAAATTCAATATTTTTCGCGCCCCTTGTGAACTTTGCAATGAACATGGTCATTTAAATCTCCAATGCAAATTGTTTCATGACCAAATTGTATCCAAAAATTGTGATAATTTGATTACCCTTGAGCATCATAAAGATCTTAGTCTTCTTTTGGGGTATGAGAAAATGAAACGTATAACTGAGGGTATTCCAAAGTTTAATCTTGATAGATTTCTTGATTTTGATCTAGAGAAAATTTATATGTATTGTGCGGTGAATTGTATTGAAAATCCTTATATTGCCAACTACATAAAGATAACAAAACAAATAGAAAATGAAGAGAATACTAATGAAAGGGAAGAGGCTTCCCAATACCCTCCTATTATTTCTTATGATGAATCAGGTAACGAGGAGGAGCCTCCTATTCAACCAATCTCATTAATAAGGAGCTCCAAAAAGAGGATTGAACCCACACATGATGTGGTGAAGAAGAAGAAAAGAAAAAGGAAGAGAGGTAAAAAGATATCTCTCTCAAATAATGCTGCTCCTATTACTATTGTGCCTCATGAAAATATAATTGTGGAAGATAATGATACTTCTTATGATCTTGAAAATCTTTTTGGCACTTGTTTGGAAGAATATGATAATTTCTATACTATTGGTGCTATCCATACTATTAATGATGAGAGTGATTATGCTTATGATATGAAAAGGCCCAAGCTTGGGGATGCTATGTTTGATGAAGATGATATTTTTGAGAATATATTTGCTGCAATTAATGTTTGTCCCAAGCTTGGGGATGCTACGTTTAATGAATATGATATTTTTAGTCTCCCAAATTTTGATATGCAAATTTATAATGATGATAGCATGCCTCCTACCTATGATGATTATTGTGATGATACTTATGCTATAAAATGTAGTGATTATATTTATAAATCTTGTCATGATTATGATTACCCCTTCTCTGAACATTACTCTTTTAATGTGGAAACAATTTATAGTATTCGAGTCTCTTATGATACTCCCACTATTCCAATTGAGAAGAATTTTGCTTATATGGATAGTAATAAAATATGCTTGCAGATCATGAAAAGAATGCTTTAGGTGCTGGTTATATTGTTGAATTCATTCATGATGCTACTGAAAATTATTATGAGGGAGGAACATATGCTTGTAGGAATTGCAATAATATCAAGTTTCCTCTCTATATGCTTAAAATTTTGAAGTTATGCTTGTTTTACCTTCCTATGCAAGTTGATTCTTGTTCCCATAAGTTGTTTGCTCACAAAATCCCTATGCATAGGAAGTGGGTTAGGCTTAAATGTGCTAGTCATATTCTTCATGATGCTATATTTATGTTTCAATTCTTATCTTTTATGTGAGCATCGTTGAAATCATCAGGCCTAGCTAGGGTCATTAAACGATAGCGCTTGTTGGAAGGCAACCCAATTTTATTTTAGTTCCTTGCTTTTTGTTCATGTTTAGTAATAAATAATTCATCTAGCCTCTGTTTAGATGTGGTTTTATGCTTTTAATTAGTGTTTGTGCCAAGTAAAACCTTTGGGAAGACTTGGGGAAAGTCTTGTTGATCATGCTGTAAAAAACAGAAACTTTAGCGCTCACGAGAATTGCTGCCATTTTCATTTGGAAAGCGATATTTAGTTAATTATTTTTTAAGATGATTAATAGATAAATTCCTCAGGTCCAACAATTTATTTGAGAATTTTATGAGTTCCAGAAGTATACGTTTGATCCAGATTACTACAGACTGTTCTGTTTTTGACAGATTCTGCTTTTCATGGGTTGTTTACTTATTTTGATGAAACTATGGCTAGTAAAATAGCTTATAAACCATAGAGAAGTTGGAATACAGTAAGTTTAACAACAATATAAATAAATAATGAGTTCATTACAGTACCTTGAAGTGGTGATTCATTTTTTTATACTAACGGAGCTTATGAATTTTCTGTTAAGTTTTGTGTTGTGAAGTTTTCAAGTTTTGGGTAAGGATTCGATGGACTATGGAATAAGGAGTGGCAAGAGCCTAAGCCTGGGGCTGCCCAAGGCACCCCAAGGTAGTATTCAAGGATAGGCAAGAGCCTAAACTTGGGGATGCCCCGTAAGGCATCCCCTCTTTCGTCTTCGTTCATCGGTAACTTTACTTGAAGCTATATTTTTATTCACCACATGATATGTGTTTTTCTTGGAGCGTCAATTTATTTTGTTAGGATTTTATTGCTGTTATTTAGAACAATTTTTTGCATCTTTTATTTGAATAAAAGTGGCATTGATAGCCTTTACTATGCCTATTTTACAAGTCTTCATGTTGCTGTTTGAAAACAGAAAGTTTATCGCTGTTGTAATAATTCCCTAGAAAAGTAAGAATGTGATAAAATGTTGAAACATTTTTCATATTAAGCTCTGATAAATTTACTACAGTGGGAATTTTCTTTCATAATTTTTGGAGCTAGGGAAGTATGGATGTTGCTGCATTCTTTATAGACTATCCTGTTTAGGCAGATTGCTGTTATGTTTGCATTGTTTGCATATGTTTGCTTCTTTAATGATTCTATTTGAGGATAGGACTATTAAATATGCAGAGGCCTTTAGTATGCAATGTTGAATAATAATTTTAGTGATTTGCTACAGTAGAATGTGATAAGGTTTTTGCAATGGTTTATACTAACTTATCTCACGAGTCCTTGTTGAGTTTTGTGTGGATGAAGCTTTTGAGATTTAGGGAGACTGTGATATGAGAGGAATTAAGGAGACACTAAAGCTCAAGCTTGGGGATGCCCAAGGCATCCAAGATAATATTTCAAGAAGTCTTAAGCATCTAAGCTTGGGGATGCCCCGGTTGGCATCCCACCTTTCTTCTTCAACAACTATCGGTTAGTTTCGGTCGATCCTAAGTTTTTGCTTCTTCACATGATGTTTGCCATTCTTAGAATGTCATTTTATTTTGCTTTGCTTTCTGTTTGAATAGAATACCAAGATCTGAAATTATTAAATGTTAGAGAGTCTTCAGATAGTTGCATAATTATTCGACTACTCATTGATCTTCACTTATATCTTTCGGAGTAGTTTGTCATTTGCTCTAGTGCTTCACTTATACCTTTTAGAGCATGGTGGTAGTTTTATTTTGAAGAAATAGATGAACTCTCATGCTTCACTTATATTATTTTGAGAGTCTTAAATAGCATGGTAATTTGCTTAAAATACTAATATGCTAGGTATACAAAAAGAATAATAAAATCATCTTATGAGTGTGTTGAATACTATGAGAAGTTTGATACTTGATAATTGTTTTGAGATATGGAGATGGTGATATTAGAGTCATGCTAGTTGAGTAGTTGTGAATTTGAGAAATACTTGTGTTGAAGTTTGTGATTTCTGTAGCATGCACGTATGGTGAACCATTATGTGATGAAGTCGGAGCATGATTTATTTATTGATTGTCTTCCTTATGAGTGGCGGTCGGGGACGAGCGATGGTATTTTCCTACCAATCTATCCCCCTAGGAGCATGCGTGTAGTACTTTGTTTCGATAACTAATAGATTTTTGCAATAAGTATGTCAGTTCTTTATGAATAATGTTGAGTCCATGGATTATACGCACTCTCATCCTTCCACCATTGCTAGCCTCTCTAATACTGCGCACCTTTCGCCGGTATCATACACCCACCATATATCTTCCTCAAAAAAGCCACCATACCTACCTATTATGGCATTTCCATAGCCATTTCGAGATATATTGCCATGCAACTTTCCACCGTTCCATTTACTATGACACGCTCCATCATTGTCATATTGCTTAGCATGATCATGTAGTTGACATTGTATTTGTGGCAAAGCCACCATTCATAATTCTTTCATACATGTCACTCATGAGTCATTGCACATCCCGGTACACCATCGGAGGCATTCATATAGAGTCATATTTTGTTCTAAGTATCGAGTTGTAATTGTTGAGTTGTAAGAAAAATAAAAGTGTGATGATCATCATTATTAGAGCATTGTCCCAGTGAGGAAAGGATGATGGAGACTATGATTCCCCCACAAGTCGGGATGAGACTCCGGACGAAAAATAATAAAAAAATAATAAAAGAGGCCAAAGAAGCCCAAATAAAAAAAGAGGCCATAAAAAAAGAGAAAGTCCCAAATAAAAAAATAAAATGAGAGAAAAAGAGAGAAGGGGCAATGCTACTATCCTTTTACCACACTTGTGCTTCAAAGTAGCACCATGATCTTCATAGTAGAGAGTCTCTCATGTTATCACTTTCATATACTAGTGGGAATATTTCATTATAGAACTTGGATTGTATATTCCAATGATGGGCTTCCTCAAATTGCCCTAGGTCTTCATGAGCAAGCAAGTTGGATGCACACCCACTTAGTTTCTTTTTGAGCTTTCATATACTTATAGCTCTAGTGCATCCGTTGCATGGCAATCCCTACTCACTCACATTGATATCTATTGATGGGCATCTCCATAGCCTGTTGATACGCCTAGTTGATGTGAGACTATCTTCTCCTTTTTGTCTTCTCCACAACCACCACTCTATTCCACCTATAGTGCTATGTCCATGGCTCACGCTCATGCATTGTTGAGGAAATCGTTAACTGGTAACTGCTCGGTTGGCTGGCGAATAAGAGATTAATAGGCTAATCGGCAAGTTAATCGGCCATTTAATCAATTAATCAGACGATCTATCAATTTATCGGCTACTCGGTGACTCTATGAGTAGGGATTAATCGGCAAGTTAACTGGTTAATCGAATGAATTCTTGAACAGGGCGCTCATGTATTGTGCGAAGATTGAAAAAGTTTGAGAACATAAAAAGTATGAAACAATTGCTTGGCTTACCATCGGGGTTGTGCATGATTTAAATATGTTGTATGGTGAAGATGGAGCATAGCCAGACTATATGATTTTGTAGGGATAGCTTTCTTTGGGCTATTTTTTCAAAAATAATACATTTTTTTAGTAATTTTCACAAATATTACGCCCAAAAAATTATTTTCCAAAATAATACACCGTCGGCCAGCAGCTGGCCGACTGGTCCTAGTCAGCTAGCAGCAGGCCGACTGGGCCTTATCGGCCAACTGCGAGCCGACAGGTGGCTTCTCGGCCACGTGGAGGCCGACTATTGGCCAGGCCACGTCGGGCGCTGGCTGTCGGCGCGGGCTGGGTCACGGGCGACCCAGACAGCCAGCTGCCGACCGATCGGCCAGCTGCTGGCCGACAGGGAGCCGGCCCCGCAGCACACGCCTCTTTCTCCTCCTTCTTCTTTCCCTTTCTCCCACCGCAAGTTTCTCTCTGTTCTTCCTTCCTCCTCTCTCTTACACGAACTAGCTCCAATTAATACACCAAAATGCCCCGTTTTTTCACGGATTTGGCACCGTGAATGGGTTCTACATAGTTAGGGTGGGGGTATATAGCTAGCTAATATATAGACATGTCTAATATTTCTTAGTGGGGGTATATTAAGTTGTTGCTTAATACATGTATTTCATTGTTGAAAAAAAATAGGTGAGCCGAGATGTCTGATGTAGTGAACTTCAGATTTTGCTATGGTCCTGGTACTGCCCAAACAACTGAGATGGGAGCAGATCTGAGTGAATTTACTCATATAGATGTGCCAATGAGCGCACCTCAAACATGGTCTGTCAGTCAGTTGAAAGAATGGATTGCGGCAAGTTTAGGTCTTGATACTGAAACACACACCGTCGGTGTTCATGCATTGTGGACACGGTCAAGTTCAATAATTTACTATTATTTGAGGCCGATAGAGCGAGACTCCGAATGGGTGCGGTGGTTACAAGGTTGTGAACGAAGGGGATGCAATCCTGTTGCTTTAGTTCTTCCCGTCGTGAAGGAGGTCACTACACATGAAGGCGAGGGTGGCTACGATCCTGGTCATAGCAGTGTAGGGAGGCAGTTATCTATGTAAAATGCTGGAGATGATTGTTACAAACAAGGACAGAGCAGTCAGTTAGAAGGAGGAAATGCTTATGGTTATGAACCAGGGCAGAGTAGTCAGGTAGAAGGAGGAAATGCCGATGGTGACTACAATGGCGAGGTGGACGCTGACGAGGTAGATGGGCAAATGCAGGACCAGATGGAAGAAGAAGACACCGATGTTGAAAGGGGTCATGCCGATGATTCTGACGAGTCAGATGAAGAAGAAAATGCAGAGGAGGTCCCGAATCCTGCATCGTGGAATCATGACTTCTCATCTGCAATGACCGTGAATGATGGACATGATTCAGCCTGGCAATATCACCAGAACAATATTGCGACGGGTGCTATGTATCCGAACAAGCAAGCCCTGGAAGATGCAATAATTAACTGGGCAATGTCCATGCAAAGGGTTTTCACAGCTCAGGTGTCCAGTCAGAAATTCCTGACAATGGTATGCAAGAACGCAGATTGTCCCGCCAGGGTGCACGGCTTTCTCCCTAAGTATGGCACAAGTTGGGTGATAAGTGACTTAGTTAATCACACTTGTCTTATTCCCTGCATCCCTCAGGATCATGCCAACCTTTCATCCACGCTTATTGCTCGGTTGTTTTACGATGAGATAGTGCAGGGCAAAGCTATGGAAGTGAAGGCAGCCCAGACAAAAGTCTTCGCCAGGTTCAAGTACAGAATTTCTTATGGCAAGGCTTGGAGGGCTAAGCATGCGGCGCTTGAGAGGAGATTTGGTTCTTATTTTGATGCATATGACTCTGTTATCCAGCTCCTCCACACCCTGCAGCAGGGGAATCCAGGCACCTATATCGATATCCAAGACATGTTCATGCTAGAGTTCCCAACTGTGAGGGTGCTGCATTGTTTCTTCTTCTCTTTCGGTGTATGCATCGAAGCTTTCAGGCATTGCCGACCAGTGATATGTGTTGACGGTACTTTTCTCACAGGCAAGTACAAGGGTCAGATCCTGACAGCCATAGGTCAAGACGGCCAAAATCAAGTCATCCCACTCGCATTTGCTATTGTGGAGAGTGAGAACATTGAAAGTTGGACATGGTTCTTCAGGCAGTTGAAAATATCAGTTGTGAAGGAGAAGCCCAATGTGTGCATCCTTCATGACAGGCATGTAGGTATACTCAGTGCGATAAGGACACTGACAAACCCAGGCCCTGAGGAACAAGTTCCATGGCAGGACTTGCAGAGCCGTTGGTGCATGCGCCATCTGGGGGCTAATTTCTTCTCGCAGTTTAGAAATAAGAACCTGATGAATCTGTTCAAAAAACTCTGCAAGCAGAACCAGCTATGGAAGTACAATTTGATACGCGACAGACTTAATGTGTGCGCGCAGAGACACGTGAGGGACAGGAAAGCTGCAAGAGATGCAGCGGTGAGGGCACATGTTGAAGCAGTAGTTGCACAGTTGGCAACAGGAACAGCGGCCGTGGAGGAGGAGCCTGTTGGGCTATGTGACCTACCAGGCTTTGACCCACCTGGTACTAGGAGAAGGCTTGGGAGGTCAATTAAAACCTTCAAGCAGTGGATAGAGCATGAGCCTCTAGAGAGGTGGTCTTTGCTACATGACACACATGGAGCACGATACGGTGTCATGACAACAACCTCGCAGAAACATACAACTTTGTCCTCAGAGGAAACCGGGCATTGCCACTTACAGCCATCGTTGAGGGTATTTTCTATGGCACCGTCAAGTATTTCAGAGATAGACGTCAAAAAGCAGAGCAACATATCTTCAACAACCCGAATACACGATACTGTGAAAGAGTCACGAAGTACATGGACAACAAGATGCAAAAAAGCTAGATCACACACTGTAGTCGCCATCGGTAATCAAGAAAGAAGGTTTGAGGTCCGCTTAGCCAACAACAAATTCGGATGTGCAAATGAGTTGAGGACGCATGAGGTGAAAATTGGTAATGAAGCCTGGCCAACGTGTGAGTGCACATGCAACAAACCGAAATTGCTTCACCTACCTTGCTCACATGTACTTGCTGCTTGCGGGCAGCTTGGAATGGACGCAATATCATTTGTGTCTCCATTTTTTCTGAAAGAGTTTGTCCTCAATACCTGGACAGGTGAGCTAATGGGTTTTTGATCAATGGGTAATTTCAACAGCGTCAACCCCGCTGAAAGGCATTACATTCCAAACCCAAAGCATATGCGTACAAGTAGAGGCAGACGGCACTATCGGCGCATCCGGAATGATATGGATGAATCTGAAGCAGGAGGTCCGACTAGGCAATGCATTCTGTGCAATGAATTTGGCCATAGGGACACTAATTGTCCCACTTTCATCACTGGGCGTGGACGAGGCAACCAGGGAAGAAGAGGAGGAAGAGGCAGTAGAGGAGTAAGAGCGAGAGGAAGAAGCTAAGCTAGCAGTAGTATGTTCTGAATTTGTATTTAAGTGTGGAACTATGTTCTGAATTTGTATTAAGTGTGGCACTATGTTCTGAATTTGTATTAAGTGTGGCACTATGTTCTGAATTTGTATTAAGTGTGGCACTATGTTCTAAATTTGTATTAAGTGTGGCACCATGTTTTGAATTTTTATTAAGTGTGGCACTATGTTCTGAATTTTTATTAAGTGTGGCACTATGTTCTGAATTTGTATTAGGTGTGGCACTATGTTCTGAATTTTTTTTATGTGCAGGAATGTCGGGAATGTGGTTGCTGAATGGGAACATTGATAGGGGTCATCGTGGTGCGATATGGTATGAGCGCAAGCTTGAGCCTCTGGTCACTCGCACTCCTAAAGAAAACTGGATGATACACCCAGGATGGCTTCAGCGGTACGTGTTTTATTAATTTGCACACTGACATGCATATTAATGGGAGACACTAACTGAAATGTTCTCTGATGAAGGTTGAAATGGGCCGGCCTTTTACCTTTCGCGCGTCTGGTTGAGTCTATCCCGGGTGAGAAACGCATCGCCATCGACGGGTCCTTGCTGAGCTGCTTAGTGGACCGTTGGAGGCCAGAGACCCACGCGTTTCACTTCCGATGGGGAGAGATGGCTCCTACTCTGGAGGATGTGTCACTTTTGCTCGGACTACCATTGGCAGGTCATGCCATAGGACCATTGGAAGCACCGGCTGGTTGGGAGCTAGCCCTTACACAACGTTTTCATGGTGTTTTTCCGGATGCTCCAGATCTGGTATGGGAGCATCACGGACCTAAGTATGAGTGGTTGCTCAATTTCCGGGTAATTTCCCCAACATCTTATCTTCAAGTTATCGTGCATATGGTTTTACAGAAAATAACTGCGGCTAACTAAAACTTTCTCTTTGCTTAATGTAGATCAAACTTCCGGGCGCCGTTGACTGCGGAACAGATCACTCGGAGCCTGGAGGCCTACTTAATGTGGCTTTTCGGCAAGGTGATGTTCACAGAGAACCATGTCACCACTATTAACGCGCTCTACATCCCTATGGCACTCGAGATAGCGAGCGCTCAGACGGCGGATCAGATCAGACAGAGGAGTTGGGGTTCGGCGGTCTTAGCGGCTACATACCGAGGTATGTGCAACGGTTGCCAGCTTACATCGAGAAAGCCAGCCCTTCTTGGATGCCCTCTATTCCTACAGCTATGGTCGTGGGAGAGGTTCTCTATAGGGCGACCAGATGTATGTGTTCGTGAGCCTATAGACGCCGTGTTTGATGCTGACGGCATCGACATGCCTACTTTCGGTCTGTGTTGGACACGTCGCGAGGTATGCACCGTGTTATAGTTTAAGATAACTTTTTTCTGCACAAGAGATAGTTCGATGCTAGCGGCTACTAACTTTTGTTTTCTACAGAGACGCTTTGCTAGTGATCAGACCAGGAAGGCATACACAGCATTGAACGAGTAGTTCGATGCGTACACCGGGGTCATCTGGCAGCCCTACATGGAAGCAGCCATACAAGCGAGATACCCTGGTGGTCTGTTTGTGCTATGCACAAGGGACCGAGATTACTGGATGACAAAATCAAAAATCATCTTCGATGTCTTCGTCGATGAGATGGCACAACATAGGGTTATGAGGCAATTTGGTCTTCTGCAGTTGGAGCTGCCTCCCCCTATAGAGAACCCAGTGCCAGCACACATCCACAGGTATTAACTAATTTTTCAATGTTGCATTATCTTTCATAGTACTCCATTCGAAGCTTTAGGTAATTGTTGAACACACACCACAATTTTAGGACGACAAGGAAGGGCATGACCAGGACAACTGCTGACTGGCTAGTTAGACTAGAGCCATATGTTATAGAATGGGAGACAGCAAACACACATCTATGGCATGAGAATCACAATTTTGATCTCGATAAATTCAATCTCTATTTGCGGCGCTACATGACCGCAACACGATTACGCATCGTTGAGCACTCCCACCCAGAGGAGATACCGGATCCTACTCCGTCGGATATGTACCCGAGCTATGACACTTCGGGCTCTAGGCAGTACGTGGTAAGATATATTTTCTTTAAGTAATGTTGTCACATACTTTGACGTGCAAGAGACATACATTATTAATCGTCATGGAAATTTGCAGGCTACCTTGACACACGAACTCTACCAGGACGTGACCACCTTTGGACAATCACTGTCATCTGGACCTCTTCTTCAACACCGTCCAGTGCTACAGCCCTTCTTGGAATGAATTCAGAACAAGATACGGACTGTGTACGAGGCTATCACGTGCACCCGGAGAACCGACGTTGTTCAGCACTAGCACCAGCAGCCGCGTCACTCCATGCACCGACATCAACCACGTCCACGTCTAGCACATCAGCCGACAACCAGGCCACCCCGTACTGACCAACCTGGCAGTTCAACGTGGCAGCAACCACAGCAATATGGTCCCACGTCAAGCTTCGTGTTTTCTCCACAGCCACAGCAACACGGTGCCTCGTCGAGCTTCGTGTTTTCTCCACGGCCACAGCAGCACGGTCCCTCGTCGAGCTTTGTGTTTGAGCCAGAGCAGACGTCACAACCAGCAGGTAAGTGTCTTCATTTTTATTGTTTTCAATATTAATTGAGGCGACCTCATTCTTCATGACTGAACGTTCCATCATGCAGGAGACTACGGATATCATGCGTCTATGTCAGCATCACATGATACGTGGGGGAGTGATCAACATCCCGAGGAGAACATACATGCTCAGATGTCGCAGCACACCCAGTGGATGAACATGTATTCGACTCCTCCACCAGGCCCCACACAGGATACACAGCATGACCAGGGAGAGTCTGAAATTCCTCCTCGTAACATTAGGCCACCTAACAGGTTTGGATGGTCGCCGCTTCCAGATCCGCCTCCCTGCTAGGCCAGACGTCGTCATTGACGCTTCCATCTATCAGTAGAGACATGACCGTCTACTTATGTATGAGACTTATGTCTATTCTATGTATGAGACAAATGACTATGTACTTATGTATGAGACATATGCCTACTCTATTTTAGTACTCTGTTATCCGAACTACAACATCATATTTAGATATAACATAATGCTCGTACAACAAGACAGTATAAACAACTAGATAGAACTACATCTAAATTAACGGTACATACGACTAAACTTACAACATACATCATAAAAACTACATGAAGTCATCATCGTCATCCTCCGTCGATGCAGAACTCTTGCCCCTCGAGGATGCAGAACTCTTACCCTTGGACGATGCAGAACTCTTGCCCTTCGAGGATGCAGTACTCTTGCCCTTGGACGATGCAAAACTCTTGCTCTTTGATGATGCAGAACCCGGAAGCGGCGGCATGAAGATATCATCTTCGTCCTCGCTCTCCTCAGTCCATAAAAATGGGTGCTTTTCTGCAGTCCTTCTGAAATTTTCACTCTCCGGCTCCACTACCTTCTTCCACCTTTCATGCAACCTAAGAAGTTCTATACGTACCTCCTCATAGGTCCTTTCAGGCCACCCAAACATACGTAATTCGTGAGCCAACTCATTCATTATGGTGTCACTACTGGTGAGTTCGTCCCATGGAACTATCCTATTGTCCATCCTGAAATCGGTAGCTAGCCTCAGAAGAGTCCTTCTCATCTCAGGGTGAAAACTACGATCAAAAGGATAATGGGACATCTCAACTACACTACACTGGAATGCTTATCCTCCTTTGTCTGAAGGGGGTTTTATAAGTAGGGATGAGAAAATGGCGGGAAAGAACGACTACGGCATGGCGGGAAACGATTGGCGGGAAACGGGTGGCGGGAAAGAGCTGGCACGAACATATGGCGGGAAACGGGTGGCGGGAAAGAGTTGGCGCGAACATATGGCGGGAAAATATTACGGGCAAAAGGTTGCACGAAATACGTCATAGTTTATAAAAAAATCCAGGGAGCGTTCGGGAAAAAATGGTGGCATGCACCAGTCGGCCCACAACAGGCCAATTAGTCCCTGTCGGCCCGCAGCTGGCCAATTAGTCGTTGTCGGCCCACAGCAGGCCAATTAGGCTCTGTCGGCCCACTACTGGCTGACTGGACCTAAACTGGTGACCGACAGGCCAATCGGCCAGCAGCTAGCCAATAGGGTCTCAGTCGGCCTGCTGTGGGCCGACTAGGTCCACTCGGCCTGCTGCGGGCCGACGGTGTATTATTTTCGAAAATTATTTTTTGAGCGTAATATTTGTGCAAATTAATAAAAAAATGTATTATTAAAAAAAATTAGCTTTCTTTGGTCATGTTATTTTGAGAATACATGATTGCTTTGTTAGTATGCTTGAAGTATTATTATTTTTATGTCAATATAAACTTTTTTCTTGAATCTTATGGATCTAAATATTCATGCCACAATTAAGAAGAATTACATTGAAATTATGCCAAGTACCACTCAGCATCAAAAATTCTGTTTTTATCATTTACCTACTCGAGGACAAGCAAGAAATAAGCTTGGAGATGTTGATACGTCTCCAACGTATCTATAATTTTTGATTGCTCCATGCTATATTATCTACTGTTTTGAATGTTTATGGGCTTTATTATACACTTTATATCATTTTTGGGACTAACCTATTAACCCAGAGCCCAGTGCCAGTTTCTGTTTTTACCCTGTTTTAGGGTTTCGAAGAAAAGGAAAATCAAACGGAGTCCAATTGACCTGAAACTTCACTGAACTCATTTTTGGAAGGAAAGAAGCCCAGAAGACTTGGAGTGCATGTCGGGGGACCTACGAGGCGGCCACGAGGCAGGGGGCGCGCCCACCCCCCCCCCCCCCCCAAGGCGCGCCCTCCACCCTCGTGGGCCCCTCGTGGACCCCCTGACATACTTCTTCCGCTTATATATCTCCATATACCCTAAAAACATCCGTGGACACGATAGATCAGGAGTTCCACCGCCAGAAGCCTCCGTAGCCACCGAAATCCAATCTAGACCCGTTCCGGCACCCTGCCGGAGGGGGCAATCCTTCTCCGGTGGCCATCTTCATCATCCCGGTGCTCTCCATGACGAGGAGGGATTAGTTCTCCCTCGAGGCTGAGGGTATGTACCAGTAGCTATGTGTTTGATCTCTCTCTCTCTCTCTCTCTCCTGTTCTTGAGATGATACGATCTTGATGTATCACGAGCTTTGCTATTATAGTTGGATCTTATGTTTCTCCTCCCCCTCTACTCTCTTGTAATGAATTGAGTTTCCCCTTTGAAGTAATCTTATCGGATTGAGTCTTTAAAGATTTGAGAACACTTGATGTATGTCTTGCCGTGGATATCTGTGGTGACAATGGGATATCACGTGATTCACTTGATGTATGTTTTGGTGATCAACTTGCGGGTTTCGCCCATGAACCTATGCATAGGGGTTGGCACACGTTTTCGTCGTGATTCTCCGGTAGAAACTTTGGGGCACTCTTTGAGGTCCTTTGTGTTGGTTGAATAGATGAATCTGAGATTGTGTGACGCATATCGTATAATCATACCCACGGATACTTGAGGTGACATTGGAGTATCTAGGTGACATTAGGGTTTTGGTTGATTTGTGTCTTAAGGTGTTATTCTAATATGAACTATAGGGCTGTTTGTGACACCTATAGGAATAGCCCAACGGATTGATTAGAAAGAATAACTTTGAGGTGGTTTCGTACCCTAACATAATCTATTCGTTCGCTCTCCGCTATTAGTGACTTTGGAGTGACTCTTTGTTGCATGTTGAGGGGTAGTTATGTGATCCAATTATGTTAGTATTGTTGAGGGAACTTACACTAGCGAAAGTATGAACCCTAGGCGTTGTTTCAACGCATTGCAATACCGTTTACACTCATGTTTGCCATTAGTTACCTTGCTGTTTTTATAATTTTAGATTACAAATACTTTTATCTACTATCCATATACCACTTGTATCACCATCTCTTCGCCGAACTAGTGCACTTATACAATTTACCATTGTATTAGGTGTGTTGGGGACACAAGAGACTCTTTGTTATTTGGTTGCAGGGTTGCTTGAGAGTATATCTGGCCATGGGTCGGGCCGGGCCGGGCTTGGGACGGGCCTAAAAAAGCCTATGGTAGAAAACTGAGGCCCAGGCCCTCCCAGGCCCTACCATCAGGCCTACTTTTCAAGCCCAAGCCCGGCCCATCTCATAAAAAGCCCAGAAAAGCCCTTAGGGCTTAGGGCTGTGGGCCAGGCCTCTTCCTTAAAATGCCAATATGCCAAGCCCAAGCCCGTCCAGGCCCTGCTGATGGGCTCAAAACTCAGGGCCAAGCCCGGCCCACGGACAAGCCCATCGGGCCTAGGCCCTGGATTTTAGGGCCGGGCCTGGGTGGGCCGACAGGGCCGGGCCTGAGATGGCCAGGACTACTTGAGAGAGACCATCTTCATCCTACGCCTCCTACGGATTGATAAACCTTAGGTCATCCACTTGAGGGAAATTTGCTACTGTCCTACAAATCTCTGCACTTGGAGGTCCAACAACGTCTACAAGAAGAAGGTTGTGTAGTAGTCATCACATACCCTCTTAAAAAGCATACATCTTGCAAAGTGCTTCTCAACCCGGGCAACCAAAATGGGATACACTCTCAGAATTGTATAGATTTACCTCAAAATCCATACCATGATGGGTCCTTTGGTTAATTTTCTTTGTTTCATTCCTCTCATGATCTTCAAAACCCATCCTCTCCAAGACATAGCGTCTTGCATGGCATGGGATAATCTGGTCGAATTGTAAAAGACGAAAATTACACGTTAAAGTAGTAGAAGTCGAGCTTGATTACAAAAAAACACTTTGTGTCATAGCTTATAGTATCACAATCGAAGGCCTCCTCGAGCTTAATGCTGAAGCGCCGACCTTCGTACAGGTGAGGCCTGTCGTAGGAACCCCGGTCGTCGTGGCACCAGTCGCACTCCCCCGCGAGACTTTCGTCCCCCGAGTACGACATTTTCTATGTTCATAATTCAAATATTAAACTTGTACAATTAAATATATGTACTAAAAAAACCTAAATTAGATCATTATTATTCATCACGGGTTGACCATCGATCTGTCGAGTCTTTTCTTGTCCCCGAGTGCATTACACCCCACGACAACAGTCGGGATTCTTCAGCCTCGACAGACTTAAAGTCAACCCGAAATATCGTTTAATTATCTTTTTAGAAAATCCAGGCCACTCGATAGTTCCTACATATTCTAGCACAAGTCATGTCAAAATTCACGGAAAATTCCGGCATGACCTTTGCTAAAACAGGACATATCGATCGCCTGAAATTTGCCGGAATGGAAATTAATCAACACTCCGGCAAAACATAGGCCACTCGAAGGTGTAACCTAAACATGACCGGCCACTTGGGCAACCACATATCCTACTTGAGCAACACAAGATATACATGTTTTTATCTACATCATATCTTATAGGACTCATATTGACATGGAGATTTGGCTGGTCTCACCTCGAGGTTGGAGGGGGTCGGTGACGGGGACGACGGCGGGGATGATGGAGGGGCTCCTTAATTTCTGCAAAAACAAAAATCCTATAAGTTATCACTAATACATCCCGAATAGTATCATACATATAACATCACTAATACAACTAAAACCCTAGCGAACGACGGGTATCGACGACGAGGATGCGGATAGGCATCGTCGACATCGATGCGGGAATAATTGCTTAAACTAAAAAAATAACAACAAATGTGACATGTTCAACTAGTTCTATTAATTCAACTAGTTCTTACTAAATATAAACTTACTATAAATAGAAATAAAGTAGTTCTTTCTAAAAAATAAACTAGTTCAACTAGTTATATTAATTTTCTTACTAAAAATACATTAGTTCTATTAATTCAACTAGTTCTTACTAAAACTAAACTAGTTCAACTAGTTTATTACTTTACTTACTAATTATTTTAAACACTTACTAAAAACAGTAAAAAAACTACATTATACAATAGTAAAAAACTACAGTGAAAAACAGAAAAAAGAGATGGAGGGAGGAGGAAGGAGAGAGGAGGAGGGGGAGGAGGCCGGTGGGATCGGATGAGGGAGGGGGCGGGGGGGAGGGGGAGGGGGCGGCCGGAGGAGGAGGAGGGAGGGGCGGGGTGGAGGGGCGGCCGGAGGAGGAGGGAGGGGTGGGGTGGAAGGGGAGGGGGCGGCCGGAGGAGGAGAAGGAGGGAGGGGCGGCCGGAGAAGGATGAGGGAGAGGGACGGTGGGAGGAGGGTGGCCGGAGGAGGGAGTACCTCGGCGAGGAGCAGCGCGGCGGCAGCGGACGACGTACGGGTTCGGCGTGGGCAAGAGCGAGTGAGAGGGAGTGAGTGTGAGAGGGTGAACCGCTCCATGATAAGGTAAGTAAGTAGTAACACGTTTCAGAATAACGCGCTACTGCTACGGGCCGTAGCAGTAACGCTGGTCAGTGGTACGCGCTACTGCTAAGTGGAGCTAGCCATCTGCTCCCACTACAAATATAGCAGCAACACGGTTTCGCGGAACGCGCTACTGCTAAAGTAGTAGCAGTAGCGCGGTCTATTTAAAAACGCTACTACTAAGTAGCAGTAGCGCCTTGTTTTGTCCAGCGCTACTGCTAAAATGCTGTGTATAAGGTTTTCCCTAGTAGTGCACGAGGATTATTGCAATGGTGGTCATCTCCTACGTTGGAGGTGGTCCGTCTGAGGCTGGGTGATCGGATCTCGAGATATGTAATCTAGTTTCGGCTGGGAGTCAGAGAGACATAGTTGTCGGTAAAAACTGAGCCGACGACGGATGATGGCGGCGTTCTGCGGCGTTACCTTGATGAAGGCATCGTTCTGTAACTACTGTCGACTGTCGACCCACTCGTGCTGCCCCGGAGGAAACCCTAGGATCTGGTTTTCCAGATCGGACGATGGCGGCATTGCGGTGCCGTTTATCTTTATGGGACATCGTTTGTGGAGCAGCGCTGGAAGTCAGAGGTAGGAGGTGCAGCGGCTTCGTCTTGAATGGAGCTTCGTTGGAGATGTCAAATCATGCCTGACCGACAGGTGCTACTCTTTGTCATGCCTGATCAACAGATACTACGCACGACAGATCTTCCAAAAACTTCAAGCTGTATTGGCTAGTGATACTTGGCGGCATGGTGTTGAGGTGTGCCGGCGGCGACCGCGACGTGCTCAGCAGTTGACACGTCTCCAACATAAAAGAATTTACATATTCTGCTCACTCTGTACTAATCAAAACATATTCGTGGTACTGGTTCCTGCTGCTGCTTAATTGTAAGCCCTTTTTTTATAAGCTTCTATCTTAGCAAATAATGTAATTATTTAGCAGCTTGCTTTCATGGCTTTGGATCTTGCTTGAAAAACCTACAGCTGGAAGTGTTTTCTTGCAGCAGCACAAGCTCGGTGGCAGCCGCCATCCCAATCTCTAGACTACTGTGACTTGTGCAGGGGGTCAAGCTGCTCGCGCACAGGGCCGGACCTGATGCCCTCGACGCCACCACCATACAGGAGCTTGCTCGATATCGTCTTTGGATTACTGTCATGTCCGTCAGAACTTTTATAAATGAAGTCTAACTTTTATAAATGAAGTCTAGCCCACAACAAGGTGAAGAACGGAAGAGCTTATGTTAACATAATTTTAGGTCTTATTTATGTTTCAAGAGGACCCAATAAATATCCGGTGAGTAGGACTCAAAAAATATCAGGTGGGTATGAATATCCAGCGGGTTTGAGCATGTAGATAATTTTTCATCCATAGATTTTCTTAACTAGCATAACCCGCGCGGCGGCACGCCGCGCCCGTATATACGTCGTTATAGAATCATGAACAATTATAATAAACTTAAAAAAATATGTGGTGGCTTTATGCGTGTTATATGCTATTACATGAAAAAATACACATTGCTACGTACACAGAAACGTGATATAAGAGCTCAAGATGGGAAAGAAGTACATTTATTACAACCATGCATGATGCACATGTTGACAAACAAAATGACACGTTTATACACTTGTAATAAAAGCTACATATTAAAATTGTGTGCAGTCCACTCTATATAGCCATGCCCGCGGGGTGGCACGCCGCGCTTGTTGATATGTTATGTGAGAAATTTTGTCCATAGTGATATTATGACTAATTACTTGGTTGTTATTTGTTCACTTTTTTTATGTCGTAGTGCATGTATAAACATCATATTTGTATGGATGTTAAAATCTTTCATAAAGAAACACACATTATCTAGACACTACATAGAAGTTCTTATGTGTGATAGGAAGAGCCTTGTGTTGATTATTTGGCTAATTGGTTGGTCGTTTATGTTAGTTGTTGTGTTATCCAAGAGTTTTTCAGGTTGTCATGCCTTAATAGTGACATGTCTTTTAGGGCCCTCAACCACCGGAAAAGTTGGCATAATGTACCTAGCAAAAACTTCTATCCATTCAAAATGGAGAGTAGCATTATCTTTTTTTTAAATGCGGCCCCTTAGGGCCCGTGAAAAAAGGTTGAAAAGAGTTGCTCGGTTAATTAACGGAAAGACGAACGAAAACTGTCACAACACGTCCACAAAACACAAGGCAGGGCGCCCTAGCAGCCCACACAAGAACGCACACACGTCGTCGAGAAGAAAAGCGTCATCGAGGTTGCAACCCAGTATATACGCCGTTATAGAATCATGAACATCCTAAGCTCTTCTCGTTTTCCACTGATTTTGGAGAGAACAAAAAAAAGATACATGCCTTAATTTGAGAGCCAAGAGGTGCACGTTGAATCAAATTTTAGTTGAATAGCACATAAATATATAAATAGAGACCCTTGTTGAAATGTCATCCAAAAAAAACTTGGAAAATGTCATCACAAAACAAAAAGAAACATGCAACGCAAATTCTGCTTGCACCCAGTTTCCTTATGTATGTAGTGGAACAGTTTTGAAGAAAAGCCATACACCATTAGTTAAAACAAATATTACCAAAACATAGTGACGAACCATCTATTTTGCGAAACAAGTATGTGTGACTTTGAGAACTAACTAATCATAGTGTCGGAAGTTACCTTCTTTAGAGTACCCGGATGTACTACATACATCATACTTACAAGTCACAAATCACAGGCAAAGAGTGTTCATATTAAGATCAAGAAACATTGTCAAGTGCCCTACTATTCCGACATGCATGCATGCTACTTGATCGAACAAATGATAAGACATATATATGCATCTACACCGGCTGGTACCAACCTTCTTCCAGTTATTTCTGGTACACGTGGATCTCTTCCATCATGTGGATGGCCTATCGCAGGATTCTGAGTTCCTCCGGCTGCAGGACACGGTTGAAAATCATGGGTGCATGCTCTTTCTCCTCACCGGCAATAAAATCAGTCGCATTAGAGGACACCCTTCGTGAGGTCACTCCACACGGAGGCGGTGATGCCCCTGCACGAACACGGTGTGGACGTCGTCAAAGCCGTCCGCATCCTCACAAGGCGGCGGTGTTCCAACCATCAGCAGCAACTCAGCCATGGTTAGAAGAACTACGGGCACGACCATCAGGATTCCAACCATCAGCAGCAGCTCGCCAACCATGGGCATGACCAACAACACCAACACGGATGCCACAAGGAGGACCCAAGACGGCGAGAACCGCGGGGACCACCATGAAGCAGGAATCAAACGAGTTAATTGCACAGACGTACCATAATTCGGGCATCACATGCAGATTGATATCATGATTGTTAATTTTTGCGTGTCAGTACCAACATTGGTGTAAGTTTTTGCAAATTAGGCTAAAACGCGTATTTATACGTATTGACGCCCGATCCGACAGCTCGGGCCCACCCGTCAGGTGCCACGCTGGCCAATCGGCGCGTGCCCGCGCGCTGACTAGGACGGGCCGGTGCGCTGCTGCTCTCCAACCTGGTCCGGTCGCACCAGCTCCAGCCCGGCCGCACCATTCCCCTCCCCTCCTCCTCCTCGCTCGTTTCCTCCGTCGCCGCCGCCCGCGTCCCGACTGCCGGCCGCCACACCGCCCCGCCGACGCCATGGTTTTGGAGGACGAAAGCAGCGACGACAATTCTAGCCTCCCGTACATGCAGTCTTCCTCCACAGACGGTCTCAACGAGGTCAGTACAGGGTTAGGGTTAGGGTTTCAGATTTGGGATTTCTTGATTTGGTTAATATCGCTAGGTTTTGATTTGGCCATTGTCTTTGTGCGAGCTTCTGCAGGTCCCTACTCCTTTCAGCATTGAAGATCCAGATTACAAGGGGCTTGAGCTGGATGTGATGTCTCCATGTGAGAAGCACGACATGGCATCTGAGAGGCTTGTTGCCTTTGAAGGAACAGACACAGGCAGGAGGTTTTTAGCATGTGCACAGCCGGTATGGATTGTAGGATTGTAGGCATACTGATTTTTTTTCGTACTTGGTCAGTGCCATATTGAACTCTGTTTGCTGGAGTACTCTGCTTGCTGTCAACATTTTGGTTCATAGTGGTTAGAGTAGCTTATTTAGGTCAAGCATGAGTGGCTGCTCCTCTTGTTAAATGGCTGCTCCTCTTGTTAAATGTAGTGGTCTGATGCTAACATAGTAATTTATGTTAATAGTGGTAGTAGAGTAGCTTACAAATGTTTGAACACTCCTTGATATGAACAGTATAGTAACTAAACTAGTCAGTCGGCTACTCAAGTGGCTGCTCCTCTTGTTAAATGTAGTGGTCTGATGCTAAATTTAGACATTCTTTTTGGCAACTTCAGTGATTTTGTGTAATTACTTGCTGTATGAACTGTTTTGCTATTGTTGTTGTTTTTGCAGGAAGGTAGCAATTGTGGCTTTGTTGAATGGGTTGATCACCAGTGGCCCCCAACAATGCAGAATGCATTGTTGAAGCTATGGGCAATGGTTGAAGATGCCAAAAGTGCTAGGGTGAATGACAATCTTGAAAGTTCTTTCACTATCCACCATCTGACAGAAGAGAAGAACAAGATGGAGGCCAACTATGACAAGCTAGTCCAAGATGTGCATGAGCTGATGAACTTCCAGGAAGATAAAGTGGTGGATTTCAGACATCTGCAGTCTGCCATTACATATCAGCAGGAGGTAAGAAAAGAACTGATTGATGATATGAAGGCAAAGATGGCAACTGAGATGGCAAAGAAAGATGCAGAGACCAAGCAACTTACTCAGAAGTATGAGCTGCTGCTCAACCTGACAAGAGCTCAAGCAACAATCATTCAGAACTTGAAGTTGAACAAAATGAAAGAGAAGCAAGTGTTTACTGAAGCTAGTATGAATTTGGAGCTGAAGAATACAGAACTAACTAAGTGTCAGGAGAAGCTCACCCAAGAGAATCTACAGTTGAAGCTACAGGTTGCTGATCTGCTTAAGGGAAATGAAAAGCATATTGAAGAGAAGTGGCGGTTAGAGTTTCAGAATGAAAAGTTGAAGGAGAAGTTCAGGGGGATTCAGGCCATCTTGGAGAAGTGAAGATGATGAAAATGAGATTAGTGGCATTACTGACCTTTTGGGAATGATGGTTGTGTAATGACCTAGCATCTAGGAACTAATGTTGTGTACTGTATGCTTGTACTAATGGTGAACTATGGCTGTGTATGTATGTAGTAGTTATGCTTTTCATCCTTATGTAAGAAAAGGATGAACTATGCATTTGAAGTGGAACTCCTCTATGTATTATGAACAATGGTTATGTATTGCTATGTATGGATCAGTTTCTTATTATGTATGGATATGCTGATTATGTAGATGGATATGTTGATGATTGTACATTATGACAATGTTGCAGCAAACCAGACAGTACATTGCAATAAAAGAGGAACAAGACTCACTAAATCTCATTGCATCATAAGATAACTTTACTGATCCATTACAACTTGATCCATTACAACTTGGCTACAACTGAACCAACTAACTAACTTAATATCTTGCCTGCAACTAAGCCAAGCACAAATATAGTGAAAAGAAACAGCACATTGTGAAATTTGGCCCTAATCCCTGCAATCTCTGCATTCTTCTCTCTGAGTTGAGTTTGCAGAGACAGAAACATGGCCTCCCTTGTGCCATCATCTTCACTTGGAGTCAGGATTGGAAATTGATCTTCAGATCTAGCAACAGTTGCACCTTTAAGCCTCCATACTTTATCACGCAGATCCCCAATGAGCTCACTCCAAAATGTGGGCAATGGATCATCATGCCATTGCACAAATCCACAGCCACCGTGCTATTAAGATACACAAGCAAATTTCACCATGCTGCCACATACTATTTCACAGAAGAAAGAGGAAGAAAATTAGGGCAAAAAACAACACTCACCATAGCATCCACGCAGCTATAGTACCTCCTACCAGGGTTCTGCCTGCTCCAGGAGATCCATCTTGGCGCCTTCCTCGGAGTTGAGCAGTGGCACATCACTGGAGGCTCGTATGCCATTGGGTTCTCGCGGTAGCGCACCGGCGAGCGCGACTCCTCCCCCCTCCTTCATGCAGCTCGACGAAATCCGGGATCGGACCCGGCACTGGACGACCACGACATCTCCGCCGCCGGCCCCAGTCAGTACCTCTGAGATTTCTCCTTGGCTGCGCTACAAATGGCCACTGCGTGGATGAACCCTAGTTTCGTTCCCCACTGTGAGATCTAGTGCTGTCACTTTAATAGTAGAAGAGGTATCTGTCCCACATGTCAGAATCCACAAATGTGGTACTGCATGTTATGTGATGCCCCAATATTGGTACTGACATGCAACAGATAGCAGCAGTATTGGTACTAATTTGTCACAAGTAACTGCAATTGTGGTACTGCTTTGCAAATACTAGTAGTTCAGAAAACCACCTAAAGTTCAACATTCAGAAAACCACCTAAAGTTCAACATTCAGATAACCACCTAAAGTTCAACATTCAGATAATCACCTAAAGTTCAACCCATAGTAGCCGGAAACGGGAAACGGTGGGCCGTTCCTCGATCCGGATTCATCGACCCGGAATCAGATTCGGGAACGAGGGTCGATTCGATAAGATTCGATGCCGAGGGTCGAGGGTCGAGGGTCGATTCGGTAAGATTCGATGCGGATTCGGCATTTCCGCAGCCGGATCGTCGATTCAGGTTCGGCGACTCAACAGTCTTGGTTCTTGAATCGATTCAGGTTCGGTGACTCAACAGTCTTGGTTCTTGAATCGATTCAGGTTCGGTGACTCAATAGTCTTCCAGCCCCCGACTCTCGTCCCCCGTTCCCATTCCTCGTTCCCACTGTACCGGAAACATGGAAACTATGGTTCAACTTCAACCACATATCCAGTAGCAAGTTCTACGTTACAATATCAAGTAGCAAGTTCTACATATCCAGTACTCCACCTCAAGTTCAACATTACAAGCATCAAGTTCAACATTACTAGAGTACTCCACCAGTACTCCACCTCAAGCATCAAGTTCAACCAAAATAACACCATAGTATTTCACATTACATGGCTCCTCCTCCTCCCATGCTAGCATTGAAGTAGGACATCCATCCAGTGTGTGTGCCATAAGTAGGAATGTCAGCATATTGCCTGGGAGCACCTCTTCCAGCTCTTCCTCTGCCTCTGCCAACTCCTCTTCCAGATGGTGGTGGTGTAGTAGAAGTAGCACCAGCTCCTCTGCCAGCTCCCCTTCCTCTTCCAGATGGTGGTGTTGTAGTAGAAGTAGCACCAGCTCCTCTGCCATCTCCTCTTCTTCCAGATGATGGTGGTGTAGGAGTAGAAGCAGCAGGTCTTGGCTGTCTTGCTGTTGGTGCAGTAGAAGGACCAGCAACTCTTGGCTGTGAGGTACTTGGAGTAGCCTTGCAAAGAAAAGGAAACAATTAATAATGCTAGAAAGAAATGTACAAGAAAGAAAACATTAGTATATTTCAAGGTGAAAAATTATTACCACATGCTTATTCTTCCTCAAAGCTAGCTCAGGCTTCAACTGTTTAAGACAGTTTGTGTACCTATGCCCTTGGAGACCACAATTGCCACATGTTATGGTCCCTATTCTTGAAGTTTCTTTTGGATTTGGTACTTCAAATTTGCCCTTGATCCTCTTTTCTTTCCTTCTTCCTCTCTTGATTTTGAATGCAGGTGGTTCTATGTCTGGACCAGGGGTCCTTGTCCAATCATGCTCACCAGGCACAGGAAAGATCATTGGTTCATAAGCTGCAGCATAAAAATCTTTCTTGAAGAATTTGCTGACATAATCCTCTGGTTTCCTTTTAGCCTTGTTTATTGCAGAGATGGCATGGTTGCAAGGTATGCCACTAAGGTCCCACTTCTTACATCCACATGTCTGAAGTTCCAGGTTGACAGCATGTGTTTGCTGCCCACTTGTAACTTGCCATAAGTTGACTCCTGCCTGTATTGGCTTGCAGTATCTGGCCCTCTCCTTCTCAGCCTCTAGCTTCTCACTGTAATGAGGTGTTATCTCCCATCTTGCTTCCTTAACACTCTCTCTCTTCATGTGCCACCTCACCATCTGCTTATCTTTTATCCCATCACACATTGTCCTTATAGGTTTTCTCCTAACATCTAGAATGTACTTGTTGAACACCTCAGACAAGTTGTTCACTACCAAGTCAGTCTTGCAGTTTGTGTCAAATGCATGCCTTGCCCATGTCTTTTTTGGTATTGTAGTAAGCCACTCCCAAGCTTCCTCACTTTCAGCTCTAAGATCATTCATTGCAATATTAAATTTGTGTTCATTATTGGCATAGCTAGCATTATCCATGCACTTCTTAAGATCTTCACCCCTAAACCCAGCATTTTGGAAATTTGCATATATATGTCTAAGGCAGAACCTTTGGTTGCAATTTGGAAATACAGCATTCACTGCATACAGTAACCCCTGACACAAACAATATAACAAGTCTAAGCTACATCCTAAAGAAATATGCACCAATGAATTAAATATGCATTCTAATCTACTATAAACACTTGTGCAAAACATAATGAAACTCTAAGCTAATGTAAACACTTCTGCAAAACACATACCTTTTGTCTATCTGACATTATAGTATAAGGTCCAAACTTGCCCACTTCTCCCCCTAGGCAAATTTTCAGTTGGTGTAGAAACCAACACCAACTAGCTTTGTCCTCTTGTCCAACTATGCCAAATGCTAGTGGATATATGTTGTTGTTGCCATCTCTACCAGTGGAAGCAAGGAGTTGAGCACCTGTAGTGAGCTTAATGAAGCACCCATCAACACCTGCATAATCAACATTTCCAAACATTAAATACATTCAAGTGAGAAACAAAATGTAGTACTCTACAATATGTAAATAGTGCACAAGGTTTAGGAACTAACCAATGAATGGCCTACACCCATTGAGAAACCCCTCCCTTGCTCCATTCATGCAAAAGAACATGGCATGGAATCTTGGGCCTGGGTGGGGTATTCTTGCAGTTGGTGTTGGAGTAACAGTAGTGACTATTACTCTGCTCCCAGGGTTTGTGTCCATGACAGTCTGAGCATAGTATTTAAGCCTAGGATATTGCTTCTTGTGATCTCCTAACACAGCTTCAATAGCTATGTTCTTTGCCCTATATGCCATGCACTTGGGCACATCTACACCATATTTTTCATTGCATGCATCAATTATAGTCTGAATACCAGTAGTTATATCAGATCTAAAGAGATGCTCATATTTCTGTGCTAGCCACTTAGCACTAACCCTGGTGGTCTCTGTGGTACTAGGGCAAGTGTGCTCTAGTCTCATCTTCTTAATTACAAAGGTTTTCTCCCCTTTTATAACTGCTGCCACCATTAAGAAGTGGCATTGTTTATCTGTACACTCAACAATTATCCTCTGATCTGAATTCCTGTGATACCTGAAATTCCTGGCCTGGGTGATGTGCAAATTCAACAAAGCATCTCTGAATTAATGTTGATCCCTAAAACACAACCTCATACACAGTTGCTCATGTGCTTGCTCCAATTTCTCATTATACCACTTCCTAGCAGGCCTTTTCTTTGCCCTACTCTTCCTTTTCTTTGGTAGGACAAAAGAGAGTGGCTCAAAACCATCATCATCACTCTCCCTCAACAACCCCTTCTCTTCTTCATCTGATGATGGTCTGAAATCAGGTTCAACCTCTGGTAGCTCACTACAATGTGACCTAGTGGTTGGGCCTCTTCTAACTGGCAACTTCTGCTTCTTCTTTACAGGTTCAACTATAGTTTCTCCTTCTTGTTCAAAAGTCCTATCTTGTTCTACCTCAAATGGGTCCTCAATTTCAGTGTCACCCTCATAATGCAGCATTTCTTCCTCTTCTGATTGATCATCATCTGATTCTTCCTCTTGTGCTTCTAGATCTCTCTGTCTCTTTCCCTCTTCCACCTCTACATCTTCATCATCAACCATGTAATTAGGGTCACTTCCAATTTGACCATCCTCATCAGAGGCATCACTGTCCTCATAAGCCTCAAATCCTTGATATCCCTCTTCTTCTTCTTCCAAAACTACTTTCAACTTGTCTGTTGCATTTTTGCTTTCTTGTGTGCAAACACCAGCAGGACCAGCAGGGTGATGTGTGCTACATTGACTGTTAAAGACTACTCCTTCCTTATCAACAGCTAAGATAGGAGGCTCACTCAAATCATAAACAATAGGCTCTTGGTACACCACAGTGGACAAGTCTGGCTTTTCAAAATGCTGCCTCTCAAAATCAGTATCAGGGGGTGGACAAGCCCTAACTAGCAAATTAAGTACCAATTTGTCCTAGTTCTTCCTCTTTATCATCTGTAATTCTGCATGACTGTCTACCAAATCTAGCCCTTTCTCTTCTAAAGATGGATTTTCAATGTGAAACAAACAATCATATGCATTAAATCCTTGGGTTTCCATCACTGCAACCAAATTTAGATAAGTAATATCTGTTTTAGCGTAGTTTTTATGTTTCCTTCCATTCATAAGAAGAAAGAGGTTATCTTTTAGCTCCGGGTCCGACTTATAAATAGGGTACTTGACCTTAGGATCGAATCAGGCTCTCCTTGGGATAAGCCAGAGAATGGATCAGCCGGGCGAAGTAAGTGATAGGATCTCCAGGATTCTAAATTCCATGCCCGGGGAAGTCTAAGAGGATAAAGGAGGATGTTCCCTGCAGGGCATTTCGCGGGGTTAGGATGTGCATGTTTATCACAGGACTCTTAGATAGAAACCAGCATAGTCTATGAATTAGCATGAATAGTTTATTGAACTTGGTTGCACTCGTAAAGCGAGCGTGAAGAGAGCTGCGAAAGAAGCCCACGGAACGGAGCGGTTATTTTTCCTGACTAGCAAGTGGACAGGCTCAGATGGCGTAGCTGATGTGTCATGCTAGGTATCTTTTATTGGCCAAGTCAGGCAGGATAGTCAAGTAAGAAAATAGACCATAAGCCATCCTTTATCTTTTTTTTTACTTTCTCAGATATTTCATAAAACGAACTCTCTATGGATCCCCACCATAGAAGGGCAACAAGAGCTAATGGACTCAGTTAGGGCAACAGATGATAACGACTCGTCAGGTTCGAACTGACATTATTTATATACTAAGACCTATATTCCATGAAGGAGTCGCGAAACTTCTGTTAGGTTCTTATCTGAGATTCCGTCTATACGGAGCATATGTTGGTTTAGAATTGCTCGGGAATTCATTGATAGTGACTTTTGAAGTTCTAGGTTTTCTAGTCTACTCCTCTTTTTTCTCGATCGAGCCGCTTTCCCTCATTCTACTCGTCCAGCCCTCTTCACGAACTTGTACAATCAATGCCACAAAGATAGCAAACTCGATTATCGAATATATAAGGAAAGGGGCGACGGTTTGGCACCAGATATCCGGGGGTGTGGAAAGAGCAGCTGTGAAAAGCGGAAAAACCATCAAAAAACGACGATTGCTCGTGAAGGTTTCCACAGAAAGACCCCTTGGTTCTGGCAAACAGATCACAATTACAGAACCACACAGCTTCATCTCCAATGGCTCTCTTGCATCAAAATGGATCCTCACTTCCCAAATGTCTTAATCCAAACTACAGAACAAATTAAATTTCATATATTCATTATAATTACTCTTTAATTTGGAGAGCAACAGTACAGTACAGTACAATTTAAAGTAACCTGTAAGTCTATTATTTACTAATTGAGCACAATAGCAAAATTTGGAGAGCAACAGTACATTACAGAACAATTTAAAGTAACCTGTAAGTCTATTATTTACTAATTGAGCACAATAGCAAAATTTGGAGAGCAACAGTACAGTACAGAACAATTTAAATTAACAGTACCAGACAGTACAGAACAATTTGAAGAGCCACAATAATCCCAAATTTTTACTGTCATTGAACTAATTTGAGAGTGCAATACACTATGTTACTACGTTAGTTTAATTGTCCTATACTAGTCACTTCAATTGGATAAAACCTAATCCCCAACTGGATAAAGCAGAAGATGAACAAACCCAATTGGATAAATCAGAGGAGGAAGAGGACAAGGGTACTTACAGCACGCCGCCAAGTCTATGCGTCAACTCATGGCTGCTGCTAGGGTTCGCCACCCACTAATGCGCCAACCGCAACCGCTGCTCCATGGTGAGTAACATCGACTCCTCGTCGTCGGTCGAGTACGCGGAGCTGGAGTCGTCGCCGCCATCCCAGTCGATGCCAGCCGTTCCGCTAGGAGGCCAGAACGGCATCTCACCGCCGCCGTGGACGCCATCGCCGCCGCCTGGCGGAATCGCCGACACCATGGACCAGGGTTCGAGCGAGGAGGAGGAGGGGAGGGGAATGGTGCGGCCGGGCTGGAGCTGGTGCGACCGGACCAGGTTGGAGAGCAGCAGCGCACCGGCCCGTCCTAGTCAGCGCGCGAGCACGCGCCGATTGGCCAGCGTGGCACCTGACGGGTGGGTCCGAGCTGTCGGATCGGGCGTCAATACGTATAAATACGCGTTTTAGCCTAATTTGCAAAAACTTACACCAATGTTGGTACTGACATGCAAAAATTAGCAATCATGGTACCAATCTGTATGTGATGCCCGAATTGTGGTACTTCTGTGCAATTAACTCGAATCAAACGCATCAGTGAAACAACCCAATACTAAATCTCCATATTTATAGACCCACAATGAAGGCACCAATTAAATGGTCACCAAAGCGGGCCACCCAAAAATAGGAATCAAAGCGGCACAACAATGACACACAAAGGAGATTTGAAAAAGGCGCAACCGCCTACATTAAACGCCCGTCAAGAAAATACGGTAAACAATTGATGCATACAGATAGTCACATCACGCGTCCAGTCCTACACATCATGCAAGCAGCTGATAGAAACGATCCGCCGCCCGACAAACCGATAAAATTGATCAGGAACCAAATTAGTGGAAAACGGCAATGGACACAGATCCAGCGTGCCCTCCTGAGCGAACTAAACGCGCCGCACCCGACTGAGATCAGATTGGTAGCCAAAAAATATTGAATGAAAAGGAAAAAAAATATTTCTGCTCCGTACATGCCTATCCTCTCCTCATCGACATGGGCTATTTACCTATGCAAGGCATGTATCATAAACTCCCACGTATGTCTCTTGGATCGATTGATTGAACCTGGTTTGTTTTGCAAAGTTAGGGCTAGATAGGGAGGTGAGTGAGCTAACGCCGTACCCGGTGTGTTCCTGATGCAGCAGAATAAATAATTAGCCATCTGTAAAGAGAGGGTCAAGAAAGCAGGCAAACGATCGACGTGCTCATCGTCGATAGCAGCAGGCCCAGCTTGGCGGCACTGTAGATCTCCACCCGGGTATCGCCACGGCCCTTGCTTGCGCTCCACCTCGAACTGCAGCTCTGCAACCATCAGCCAACATTCCTCGGCTAGTCCCCTGTTCTCACCATTTTTTCAAGCTACGGCAGCAATGACGCGGCTCTCCCGTGACGACACTGGGTGGCCTAGATTGGTCACCTTAGGAGTGTTCCTCGCTATCATCTAGCTCTTTCATGTAGTCGATCGTGTCCCCAGGCTAGACGTTCTATCTATCTAGATGCCCAAAACCAAGAACACACATGCAGATTTATTCCCAGGATTCTACCCCTATTCTTTCGATTGACGTTTGGTCTCTTTACCTTGATGATCAAGGTAGCTTGCGACGGTGGTGATCTGCCATCAGGTTCTTCGAGGGCATGCCCTCCACCCTCTTCTTCCTCGTCACCATTCACCAGCGCATAGGTCGCAGCCATCGCACAAGGGCAGAACGCGCGGCCTCCAGCCTGGGCTCCACCTTGCAGACGTCGAGGCGTCAGCGTCACACATCTTCAAGCAGGAGTGCCAGAGCTGCGCGTTGATCCAACTGTCCTCGCGATTTTGCTGCTCGCCGCTCCTGACCGGCCGTGTAGAAGTCGACGAAGGTGGGCAAAGAGCAGCCCGAGGCATGCGAGGATGGCCTCCTCGCCGCCGACAAGGAAGCTGAGCATGCCATCGCGAGTGCCGCAGCCACCGCCGGAGTCAACAACGTGGCAGCCGGCGGCGCGCCGCCGTGGCTTCCTCTCGCGCAAGTGATGGGGCAGAGCTTGTCTAGTGGCCTCCGGCGAGGAACAGGCATGGCATGGGCGGAGCAAAAATTGGAGGAACGGACACAACGATGCAGGGGTGAGCGCGAGGTGATGATGAGCAATGGGGAAGGCGAGCCCCATTTATAGGCCCATACTGCGGTGGAGAGGTCGGCCTAGAACGATCTACCAACAAATGCCTAGAACGCGCGATGCAAGCGGCGGCCAATCCTAATCGCACCACACACGCACGTGGCGATCAACAAACCCAAATCTTAATCAGGCACATACGTGGCAACCACCCAGTATGACAGCAAGCTAAATATAAAAGCACACGTCAGCCTGGACAAAAACACCGTTAAAGGCATGCACACCCACGTCTCTACAAAAGAATATAAAAAACGAACAGCCAAGCAGTGGTCAAACACAGCCAAGCAAGAAACGGCCAGAAACAACGTAGGCAAATCAAGGTGCAGCGCACATGCGGTGCCGACATGCAGCGCACCAATCATGGACTGCCCCAACCCAAAATCTAATGCAAACCTGCTAGGCACACCCTAAATGTACCCAACCATATCCCCTAGTAAATAACGTGGCACGATCTGATTGGCCGGGTTTTCACTGATAGAAAAAAGTCAAAAAAAACAAGGTAAAAGAAACCTGGCCAGATTTAGTATATATACTAGCAAAGCCCGCGCGGCGGCGATATGTTGTGACCAAATGGATTGTCTACTATTTGCAATAAGTGCTATTAATTTAAGATGACAGAAACTTGTTTAATAATTATGCATTTGCATGGCATGGCATGAAGCTTGTCTAATTAAATTCACCTTCTTGCATGCTTTTCAAATAGCATCATCTTTTTTGTAATGTATGATTAGGGTATGTCCCCAGTTTGGAATCCCTTGTCCGGTGTCTCTGTAATACACAGTGGTTCCAATTTTCTTGGCAGGACTTTCAACTTCGGGGCCACACTATAGTAGAATCACATTGATAAGAATTGTAGCTAACTGTTTTGCATTGTCTTGCACTCAACCAATGATAGAAAGAATATAAATTGTAAAGAGTTGCATACTGAAAGCCACCATAATAATCAATACCAGATTTTGCTAAGTCAAAATAGAAGTATTTTTTTTGGATAAAAAGGCAGGCCACAGTCTACCTTATATATTCCAAAACCAGACCAAGGTCTGAGAATTGTCAGGGTACAAAAGATGCTAGCTAGCTAGCTGTATCAGGAAAGGAAAGGGGTACATCGGGGTGTATAGCTAACTTAAGAAGTGGCAGAAAGAAAATCCGCTTTACACTGAAGGAAAACTCGCAAAGAATTATCATTCAATCGGGCGCACCAAAGAAGTAGCATCTCTGCTATAGCAGCCCCCGGAGCCTCAGGCGGTATGGTTTTGTTATCAAAAACCCTGGCGTTGCGCATCTTTCATAATTGAGCAGCACATGTAGCAATCAAAATTGTCCAGTGGCTAGCAACTTCTTTCATCTTGAACACAAAATCCTTCAAGGAAAGTGATGAACTGGCTTGGTGGAGCAGCCCAAGCTTCTGCCATAAGTAATGAGCGGGTACGCATCGCAGCATAATGTGATCAATAGTTTCTTTCACCGGGCATAAGTCACAGAAGGGATGTTGAATATTTGTTCCATTGCTTACACAGCATGGTCGTTCTGACATTCAACCACCCTCTGTGAGCTAGCCATAGAAAAACCCTCCATCTATTGGGGATCACCTTATTCCCTACTATGTTTGCAGGTGCCTAACAGACCCCTCTACAGGCGCCCAACGGACCCCTCTAAAATAGAAGTATTGCATCAGTGAATTTATCATTGCCAAGAAAGCTATCTAAAATATAATCATAATGAAGAAAAGAAATATACAACAACAGGGGAGCGACTTGAATCAGGAGAAAAGCTTGAAACTAATCTAACTATACTACGGTGCTTTATAAAGGTTCTACTATAAATTAGATGAACTGCTAAAGTCTAGTCTAAATATAGTGGCCAACACTTTTAGCTAATGAATCACCAAAATATTACCCTGGACACTAAACGGGTTACAGTAGTATCAAATTAATGAATCCAGCACCCCTCAAGTTTTTTAATGAATCCAACATATAGCTAGCAAACATGCATGCAGAAAAAACACGCAAGCCGCACAGGCACGCAGTAACGCAGCAGTAGCCCCCACAAGCCACAAGCATGCATGGAACGCATCACAATGGGCGCAGGGCGCATGTCCAAGAGGCTCACCAGCGTGACCTAATCCCTCCGGTCCCTTGCCAACGCAGAGCGCGAGGCTGTGGTCGCGGCGGAGGAGCAAGGCGTAGGAAGCAAGCGCGTCGCTGCATGCAGCAGAGGCGGCGGTGGGTGTAAAGGGACGCCAGCCGGAGAGGGAGCAACTCGTTGATGGTGCTCATGACGCCGCTCGCTGTCGCTGATGCCTCAAGCTCACGCCAGTTCAGGCTGCCGGTGTCCCGTGTCGTCCAATCGTACATCGCGCTCGACGCCGCTAGCCGCATCCCTCCTCGATCTCCCGCCCGCAAAGATCCCCAGCACCCCATCATTGGATGCCACCGTGCGTCGTTGTCGTCGGGAGTTGTCGCCTCCGTTAGTCTGGACCTGAAGCTGCGAAGCCGGCGAGCATGGAGAGGAGCGCGCCATGGCCGTGCCTCCACTGGTGGCACACGTAGTCCACCAACCGGCGTCGGACCTCCGTCATCCGTCCACCAGCGAAGCACCCTCGGAGCTCATCCACCATGTAAGCCACGGAGGCGAGCTGCGCCATCGACGGCAAGTCCCCGAGGAAGCATCTGTCCAACCTTCCCCCACAAGATCGCTGCCGTCGCACGCATCGCCCACCCGCCGTGTCGGCTCTCTCCCCCAAAATCACCACCATCATGAGCGTCAGTGGTGTCCGCCAACAGAAGTCGGACGCATCTCACGTGCCGGTCTGCCATCATCGCGTTCATGGCTGCTATCATGGTCTACATACACCTCCCTCCATGCATCTTCTTGTGTGCGTTCTGCCGCCAAAGCGCGTGGTGAAGGCCACGTCGGAGGCCGCAACCATGAAGGTCGGAGTCCGCGAGGCGCACTCCTACGGCGACCAGGGCCTCTGCCTTGGCCGGTGCACCCGTACGCCGTCCCCGCGTACCGGGCGGACTTGCACGCCACGATTCTGGACGGGAGAGCAGGGGCAGGAGCAGACCCACATGATGAGAGAGGAAGTAGCAGAGAAGAGACGGAGGCAGGCACCAGTAGATGAGATGAATGACTGGGACTCACGTCGGGAGGTTTTTATGGACGCATGGTGCATGATTGTTGCAATGAGAAGGAATCAGGGCAGAGGTTGAGCCTTTATATAGGAACAATACGGCGGTGGATCGAACGGAAACGAACACGTAAAGTCTAGCGGCACCGATCCAGAAAACACCAGAACTCTCTACAGGAGACGATCGAAGCGGCAGCGCTCTCTCAACTCTAGGCGGCAGCGTAAACGCTGACGCAGCCCAGCACACATCGATGAGAGGCCACGCGCAACCCAGAGAAGGAAGGAGGCCCGCACACGTACACAGCCACCGAATGGACCGTAGGAAAGCAGGTTAACGGGCAGGCTTGGGTTTTAAGGATTTTGAGCTTTTTAACTTGGCTATGTTAGCTAAACAAGCCTCACGGCTGTTACAATGTCCTGATTCCTTAAGTGCTTGTTTACTCAAGAGTATTTATTACCCAAACGACACCATTTTGAATGCCACATTGGGCAGCCACCTAGCCAGATCTGGAGGGCCATTATGGAAGGAAAGGATGTTCTTAAACAGGGTATCATCAAGCGGATAGGGAATGGATTGGACACTTTAATCTGGGAGGACAATTGGCTACCAAGGGGGGAAATGATGCGGCCATATGGGTGTCGGGTTTTGAACCCACCAACACATGTTTCACAGCTTATAGATGCAACCTCAGCTACGTGGAACAAGCAGCTGCTGGATGAGGTGTTTCTTCCTTTCGATGTGAAAGTAATAATGAGTATCCCCCTATGCACTATGAACACACCAGATGTGTGGAGCTGGATGTTCGAGAAGAAGGGCCACTTTTCTGTGAGGTCGGCCTATAATATGTTGGTTGCAACTAGGCAAAGAAGAGAGGCCTGGTTGGAAGGGACGGCTGCGGCATCAAGGTCAAGTAATGAAGAAGGATCCTGGAAGTCCCTGTGGAAAACGGAGGTACCCGGAAAGCTGAGAATGTTTTTGTGGCGACTCGCCAAACAATCAATCCCCACTGAGGATATCAGGGCGCACAGACACATGGCCACCTCAAGCTCATGCGGCTTCTGTGGCGCCCCTGACTCGTGGCGCTATTCTCTCCTTGATTGCTCGGTATCCAGATGTACGTGGGCGCTAGTTGATGAGGACTTAAGTTCAACTTTGGTTGCTAACACAGAAACAAACGCAAGAAACTGGCTGTTTACCCTTATTGAAACACTCCAACATGAACGGTTCATCAGAGTTGCTGTAACACTTTGGGCAATTTGGACGTCGAGGCGCAAGGCAATCCATGAAGGGATCTTCCAAACTCCACATGCAATATATAATTTTATCACACACTTCATTGGTGAATTGGATGTTGTGAGAGAAGGGGAGCCTAGAAGAACTGGGCCAGTCCAGTTAACAAATGCCTCGCAGAGACCGAAAGCCCCACCAGAGAACTTTGTTAAAATACAAGTCGATGCTGGTGTGAGGGCCTCAAGAGGAGGATCGGCGGCAGCAGTATGTCGTGACAGAAACGGGACTTACCTGGGAAGTTCTGCACTGGTGATTGCGGGAGTGGCGGACCCAGCAACTTTGGAGGCGATTGCTTGTAGAGAGGCTATTGCGCTGGCTCAAGACTTAAATGTGCAGCAAGCTATGACCACTTCAGACTCGAAGCAAGTCATTGGAGATATCCATGGAGGGAATCAAGAAATATATGGTCCGATTATATCTGAAATAAAGGCTAGAGCCTCCCTCTTAACCTGTACTTTTTCTTTTGAAGGTCGTGCAACCAATATGGATGCACATAGATTAGCAAAGTTTGCTTTATCCTTAGCTCCGGGGCGTCATGTATGGCTTGGCCAGCCTCATACCCCGACTCGTATCCCACACTCTGTGGTTTTGGTTAATAAAGTTTGGCTTTACCCCTAAAAAAAAACCAACAGGATCGCTACACACGGCAAGAAAATTTTCGTTGGGAGTTTACGATCACCAGGTAAATGTACATCACCCCATCCCAAACTAATACACGTGCCCATGAGCTATGCGCTTTGAAGTCACTTTCACCCAAGTGGTGAAACCTCGTCGCGTAAACGTTGCCCGGAATAGATGCCTGGAATAGATGCTTGGCTATTATGGACGGTCAAAGACTGTCTTCATGGCCATCCTCACCTAAACGTTGCCTGGAATAGATGCTTGGCTATTATGGACGGTCAAAGACTGTCTTCATGGCCATCCTCACCTAAACGTTGCCTGGAATAGATGCTTGGCTATTATGGACGGTCAAAGACTGTCTTCATGGCCATCCTCACCTATAGGAGTACCACTTTTCGCATCTGTATCTGTATTTAATTTCATTGTCCTTTGACGTGCGATGATGAACCGGGTACTGCAATCGATGCCGACTACAAAATGTTATATCTCTAGTAAAATCCTGTCAGTTCTACATATCGCCTACATTTAAGCTATTTCATGTTCTCATCAACAGTAAGCAATCTTATATTATCTGAGATACGTGACACCACAATCTCATGTAATTACAGTACCATAGCAGGTCTAAAATTAAACAAAAGGTGCAGAATAACGTTGAACACTACAGATAGCCCCAGGCCAAAAGCTACCAACACCACCTCTACGTACTACCGAAATTCAGGCGCACACCAAAATTCTACCTCGCCACTAGAAACAGATCCCATGATCATCAGCTGCATTTACAGCAACGCCACCCCTCCTTTGCTCCCCGGCTCTGCCTCAGCATCTACATCACCTGCATTTACAGCAACATGGTTAGTAGTTCAGCACACAGTACTACCCATAAAATCCATTTTCAACATCCAAGAGTCAAGACCAGACTCCAGAAGTTCTTTGTGTTTTTTCGAAATGGTCAAGTTATTTATGCTAGGTTGCAATAAATAGACCAAATCAAAATTTTGTAATAATTCACAGAAGAGAAGGCCAGCCAAAGTCTTTCATAACTGTTCTTGGAACAGATGGCTAAGACAGCCGCCTCGACTTGCATTGAACAACACTGGACAGAGTTCGACACTTCCACAGGCATGTGTATGTGATGGGCAGATTATGAAAGCAACACTGAAGATATGTCTATGCTACTCTCGCATTGGACTTGCAGAAAAACTGAGGGTTCACCACTAAAAGGCTAAATAATTAAGAGTAGGATTCAGCAAAATGTCTTACTAGTATCCTCGTTCTGAACATTATCGGCATGGCACTAATCAAATAGCAGGACAGAAATATGAAGCCTTGAACAGCCACATGCTCCCAAACAAATCATGAGGTGCAAGATAAACATCATAAGTTACCTTTGTTAGCACTGTCAACCACATTGTCTTCATCCTCCTCCTCCTCAATCTCATCATCATCGTCGTCATCACCACCCCCCATGTCCAGCTTCTGCAAACACAAAGAAGAATGAGAAGCCTTGCTAGCATTTACTTGGTAACCGAAGAAATATTGTACCGGGCCCATACCGAGAAGTCCATATCACCAAAGTCACCAACTGCGAGACAGATAACCTGAGGTCAGTTCACCCCGAACAGCGTAGTATGGTATAGGACCCAAACAAACACATGTTTCAACCACATTACTTACATCCGGCATCTTCATCATCCTCATCTTGCCATTTATCCCAATCAACCTTCAGGAACACAGGTGGCCTACCTTCCTTCTTGAGCAGCCTAGGCCACCATTTGCCCTCAGCTTTCTTGACAAGGTAGCATATAGTCCTCGGGGCAACAGCCGCTTGGCTCTCCTGCATGTAATGTAAACACATAAATAACAGCAGTCAGCATGTAAAAAGTGCGGATCCGGCTTGCCTGCTCCCTCGCCATGCTCCCATCCGTGCTCCCACTCCATCCTACGGCTCTCCTTTTCTCCTTTTTCTTTCTAATCTAATCATCTCCCCCCCTGATTTTAAGGGGGTGGGGCCGGGCCTTATTTTGTTCCAATTAAATCATGCCACGTATGCGGGAGCACGGATGGGAGCACGCTAAGGGAGCAGGCAAGTCTCGTCCAAAAAGTGCACCCCCAAGAAGATGACATTTGTCAGTAATTGCAGACACCAACCTCAACACTGACAGCATCAAAGAGCTCAAGGTCAAGCTCATACTGCATGTCATCAGCAGGGGCCTTTGCTGAGAAGTTGAAATGGCCATCAGGCCTCAGGTTGAGCTTCACATCCTTTGCGTCGGGCAGCTCAATCGTCAAGTAAACCTTGTCCAGCCTCTGCGCCCACTTAGTGCTCGGGTGGCGACTGCACTCAAAACAATCCCCGTCACGATTTCAATCAAATCTCATTTCTACAATCCCGAAAATCATTATCAACAAATAAGAAATGGCCAGACAATTTGTTGGCCAAAAAATGGCAACTTCTCATGAGGTTGGCCAAACAAATGGTAATCAGCCACCAATCATGCTCTGGAACGCCAAAACAGAGCAGCCCTTTTAGCAAAAACCTAGGATATCACAAATCGCAATAACACACATGCTTGTGCTTACTAACCAAGAAATACGGCAACTTACAAGGCGCAATGTCCAGACTCCCAGGCTCCAAGGTGCAATGTACATAATCTAATTTAGTAATGATTAGTGCACTTCTACAAGATTAGTGGATTTACAGAAGGAGAAAAATAAAAGGTACACTGAAAAAAGTTTGACAGCTGTGGGATTTGAACCCACGCCCTTTCGGACCAGAGCCTAAATCTGGCGCCTTAGACCACTCGGCCAAACTGTCTCGATGCTTAATTGTCTGTATTAGCCATATAGTCATGATAATCACAACTCACAGTGTTACATATACAGCTTATCCGAGAGAGAAAATAGTCTTGCTTCCAGTATATACATATTTTGTCCTATCCTTGATCCATATGCTAACAGGCAACTTCTCAAACTAGTGATCATGTATGTGTAGTACTCGCGATACATCCATTTGAGTAAAAAAAAATTGGGACAGAGGGAGTAATTGATAACCAATTTCTTGGTGCGAGAACAGATAGGATTCACTAAGAGACCTCCAAATAATTGATAACCAATTAGAAACAATACAAATAATTGATAACCTAGAGTCTGAAGCAACCAAACTAGCAAAGAATTGTTGATGTCGCTAGAGATCACACCACAAAAATGATCTCTAAAGATCACACACAAACAAACAACCAAAGAATTGGGGCACACACAAGGCGCAACATCCAAACAAAACCTTGCCACTTGATTTTCCATCCAATAGTCTGTGAGGTTGGCCAAACAAATGGTAATCAACCAATCATGCTCTGGAACGCCAAGACAGGGCGGCCCTCTGAACAAAAAACCTAGGACATCACAAACCGCAATAACACGCACGCTTGTGCCGCCTAACCAAGAAATACAGCAGTAACTTACAAGGCGCAATGTCCAGACTGCAAAGTCCCACCTTCCAGAGCCATGATCCAATCCAATCTAACTGACTAAACAAACTAGTACTACTGTATATGACAGACAGACAGACAAGAAGACCATATGCAGAATCCAATACTGTAATAACCAAACTAAAATAGCAGCGCCGCGTCAATCAATCCCATCCCATCCCAGCCCAGCCCATCCCAGCCCAGCCCGGTCAGCCGGCGGCATGGCGACCTACCACAAAATCAACCAGGCGACCGCACACGAATCTCGTCAATCAATTAGAACAAGAGAACGCACAGAGAAGGATCGCGAGCGGCTATCACCTCATGATTGCTGGAGGAAATCCCGCTCCTGCCGCGCGGGGATCTGCGGTTTAGGGTTCAGAAGAGTCGCGGCACCAGGACCAGGAGGGGAGGGAGAGCGCCTGCCTGAGGAGAGAGGCGGAGGAAACGACGAGCAAGAATGTTGAGGAAGGGGTTGCGGCGGAGTGGAAGGGGATAGGACGGGAAGTCAATGAGGGCAAAGCCGTAAATAGGTCTGGCCTAGCTGCTTCGGTAAGGCTCTAGATCGTTCGATGTCCTTCGGGTTCCAAACTCTTATCTCTGATTTTTCTTTTTTCTTTTTGAGATTTTTTTTTAAAAACCCCTCCCATATATTAATTAATTAAAAATGTTCATACAATCGTCTATTACAACTTCAGCCACGCAGGGCGAAACACTATTAAGACTCACACCATCAGACCTATTAACAAAACTAAATTTAGCAATTTCATGCACCACCCTATTGACCCTTCTGTTAATGTTGGAAATCTTGAAACTTGTCATCAACCTGGAAATGCTCAATGCTTCCATCTTTAGATCAATTAGAGAAGACCTGTCCAAATAATTGTTTTCTAGAAAGAAAGCCACAAAAGAATAATCAGTTTCTAAGATGATGGCTTGTGTAGAGTAATACCGATGTAAAGCCCTGCGAGGGTCGCTCTAAGTTCCGCTTCATCCACACTATTGCAAACCCTGATATAATCCCATGAAGAAATGATCACTTCTCTCAAATGATTTCTCGCAACCACACCCACACTTGCAGAGCTAATGGCCTTCACAAAGCTTGTATCAACATTAATCTTAATAGACTCCGGGTCGGGTGGCTGCTAATTCACAACTTTTTCTTTCACTTCAAAGGTATCATAAAACCCATCGACCCTTTCCTTACCTTTGTTGGTAACCTCCATCTTCCTATTGGTATGACAAGACGAGAAGGATCCCTAGTAGTTTTGAATAAAACTCACAAAGGTAGAGATAGTTTCCTTTCCTTTACCAAATATCAAGTCATTTCTCAGGTGCCATGCCCTCCAAAACATGAATATAACTTGCTCACGCACCGGCGGCGTTAACTGCTCCAATAAAATAAGTAGCCAATCCGGTCTCGAAAAATTGAATACTCATCATCTGGTAAGTTCCATACCTCCCTTACCACCATACGGAGTGTCCACGCCTTGGGACATCTCACCAGAGCATGAAACACACATTCATCTTCGACGCCACAAATCGAACATAAGCCAATGATAGTTTGATAGTGTTTAACCCTGCTAACTTGAACCGCCAAACTATTAGTAGCAGCACGCCAAGCAAAAATTCTGATTTTCTGAGGGACCTGAGCCTTCTGTTCCAAAGCCTCCTTTCTCCATTTACAACATCACTAGAACTCCCCGTCTCGCTCTTATTGTTCTTCAAATTCAGCGCCAGCCTGTACGCACTTTTAACCAAAAACATTCCATTTTTCTCGTAGTGCCAAGCAATAAAATCTTCCTCCCCTACAGTCAGTATATGTAACTTTAAAATTTCCTCGGGCATCATAAGAATAAAACAAATGCCTGATTAGATTCTCATCCCATCTTTTAGAGCCCCTCATGAATAGCTCAGACACACATCTAAGTCTGGTTCTATTCTTTTTTGCAAAAATTTGAAGATCCGAATCTCTAGGCAGCCAATTATCCCTTCAGATATTTATACTCGTGCCATCGACAACTCTCCAAATGATACCTTTTTCAGTAGTTCAAGACCATGCATAATACCTTGCCAAGGAGTCGATGTCACCTGAGGGAATACAGTGTCCAGCAGGTGCCCATGAGGATAGTACTTTACTTTCATCACCTTTGCACACAATGAGTCCGGAAAAACCAACAATCGCCAGGCTTGTTTTGCGAGAAGTGCTTGATTAAATAATCTTAGATCTCGAAAGCCCATACCTCCTTCACCTTTGGGTCTTGTCATCTTATCCCACGCTAGCCAATGAGTTTTCTTTCTGTTCTCCTCATCACCCCACCAAAAATTCCTAATGATCTGGGATAACTCTTCATAAAGAGATGCGGGAAATTAAAAAATGCCCATTAGATAGACCGGGAGAGCCTGTATGACTGATTTAATCTGGATTTTCTTCACCCCACTAGAGGCGTATTTTTCTATCCAGTCAGAACCCTGCTTTAGCGCTTTATCTTTTGTAGACTGAAATTTTCCCGCCTTCATACGTCCTTCTGGCACAGGTAAACCAAGATATTTGTCCTCAAAGCCATCAAAGGTGATTTTGAGAACCATCAAAATAGCCACCTGGTCTTCCATACTACACCTTTTACCAAATAAAATGGAACATTTATCTGGGCTTAATAATTACCCCATTCCCTCCTCATAAGTCGTCAAGATATGTTTAATGGCCAAATCTTGCTCAAGAGAACCTTTAAAAAATAGGAGGCTATCATAAGCAAATAATAAATGCGATATACCTGGAGCATGTCTGTTCAACTGGAAATGCTGGATTGCCCCACTCGCGGAAGCATCATTGAGTAACAGCGAAAGGGCCTCGGCCACAAACAGAAACAGGTACGGAGATAAAGGATCCCCCTGCCTGAGACCCCGCGAAGGTTGAAAAGAGTCCAGTAGTTGGCCATTAAAACGCACTAAGTAATTCTCTAACGTAACGCAGGTCATAATCCACTTAACCCAAGTTGGAGCAAAACCATATGCACGAAGCATACTTTCCAAAAATTTCCAGTCCACGCAAAAAGATGGCAGGGGTGAATTTTGTGCGTACAAATTGGGTTCTTTTTGAGATTTTCTTGTTTTCCTTTTTGACATCGTCTACTCTGATTTATATTTTTTTAAAATTATTTGAATTGCTTATCACATATGTCACGTGGTATTTTATTTCTGATTTGTTAATTGTGGGGAATTGATCTCTTTATCTCTTATTTGTTAAGCTTTCTCTAAAATAACGGCAGGTCATTTCGTTTTCATAGCTAGTTTACTAACGCTTTCGAGCACGTACGTTGGCGCTCTTTGATAGGGCATTATCTACAACCCTGAAGCGAACTATGAAAAAAAATCTAGTAGTCTCTTCCAGCAATGAATTATAGCAGGGCTTGGTCTCGAAAGGTATAGATACCACCAGAAGCTTGGAAAGAAGAAGGAATGTCGACCTACCGCTCCGTGGGCTTTGAACCTTGCTTTTCTGTCAAATTCTCAGATGCTATAGCTGACATTGTGCTCATGAATTCTGGACAACAAACCAACCAAGCTATCCATGAATGACAACAGACAGCCACTCACCGCTAGATAGGGCCATCGTGCACACTCTTTCATGTGCACAACCATTTTGATGAAGAAAAACAAGATTTGTGCGTGCTCCTGTAAGTGCATCTAGTGCCCCTTAGTGATTTTAGTGTACTGAAGACTTATAGATTAAGGGACTAATGTGTTTATGGATGTACACAGGTCCATAAGTCTATGAGGAGTTTGATATTTACAGAGAAAGTCGACCCCTAAAAATGAAGTTCTTCGACTGAAGACTTTGGATTTCTGAAGACTTTGAAGATGAAGAAATTGGTGCAATCCTGAAGACTTGGTATTCATTCAAGGAACATGAAGCATGACAACTTTTGTTTTAGTAGTTTCATTTTCTCTTTCTTGAGTCATATGAAACACCGTACTGTTAAAGGGGGTCGAGGAAATACTAAGGAAAAATTTCCAAGTGATGCTCAACTCAAATCCTACACCTACCAATCCCTTCGAGTGAAGCCATTGGAAATCTCATACAGCTCAGTCAATTTCTTCAGTGACAGAGACGAAGTTCTTCTGGTCTCTGAGAAATTTGTTCTAACTGAAGAGTTAGGAATTCGCCAGTGCGGATTGCCTACACAATGAGGAACATGATAGCCCTGAGGATTTTGCTACCCAAAATTCCGACCGTTGCTGTGCTATGTGTTGGGGAACGTAGTAATTTCAAAAAAATTCCTACGCACACGCAAGATCATGGTGATGCATAGCAACGAGAGGGGAGAGTGTTGTCTACGTACCCACGCAGACCGACTGCGGAAGCGTTGACGCAACGTAGAGGAAGTAGTCGTATGTCTTCCCGATCCGACCGATCCAAGCACCGTTACTCCCGCACCTCCGAGTTCTTAGCACACGTACAGCTCGATGACGCTCCCCGGGCTCCGATCCAGCAAAGCTTCGGGGATGAGTTCCGTCAGCACAACGGCGTGGTGACGATGATGATGTTCTATTGACGCAGGGCTTCGCCTAAGCACTACAACGATATGATCGAGGTGGAATATGGTGGCAGGGGGCATCGCACACGGCTAAGGAACGATCACGTGGATCAACTTGTGTGTGTAGAGGTGCCCCCTGCCCCCGTATATAAAGGATCCAAGGGGGAGGGGTTCGGCCGGCCCTATGGTGGCGCAGGAGGAGTCCTACTCCTACCGGGAGTAGGGCTCCCCCCTTTTCCTAGTCCAAGTAGGATTGGTGGAGAAGAGAGGGAAAGAGGGGGGGCGCCGCCCCTCCCTCCTAGTCCAATTCGGACCAGGGGGAGAGGGGGCGCGCGTCCTACCATGGCAGCCCCTCACACTTCTCCACTTTAGGCCCATAAGGCCCATTAACCCCCCGGGGGGTTCCGGTAACCCCCCGGTGCTCCGGTTTTATCCGATACTCTTCCGGAACCCTTCCGGTGTCCGAATATAGTCATCCAATATATCAATCTTTAAGTCTCGACCATTTCGAGACTCCTCGTCATGTCCGTGATCACATCCGGGAATCCGAACTAACTTCGGTACATCAAAACTCATAAACTCATAATATAACTATCATCGAAACCTTAAGCGTGCGGACCCTACGGTTCGAGAATAATGTAGACATGAGCGATACACATCTCCGGTCAATAACCAATAGCGGGACCTGGATGCCCATATTGGCTCCTACATATTCTACGAAGATCTTTTATCGGTCAGACCGCATAACAACATACGTTGTTCCCTTTGTCATCGGTATGTTACTTGCCCGAGATTCGATCGTCGGTATCCAATACCTAGTTCAATCTCGTTACCGGCAAGTCTCTTTACTCGTTCCGTAATACATCATCCCGCAACTAACTCATTAGTTGCAATGCTTGCAAGGCTTAAGTGATGTGCATTACCGAGAGGGCCCAGAGATACCTCTCCGACATTCGGAGTGACAAATCCTAATCTCGAAATACGCCAACCCAACATGTACCTTTGGAGACACCTATAGAGCTCCTTTATAATCACCCAGTTACGTTGTGACGTTTGGTAGCACACAAAGTGTTCCTCCGGCAAACGGGAGTTGCATAATCTCATAGTCATAGGAACATGTATAAGTCATGAAGAAAGCAATAGCAACATACTAAACGATCGGGTGCTAAGCTAATGGAATGGGTCATGTCAATCAGATCATTCAACTAATGATGTGATCCCGTTAATCAAATAACAACTCTTTGTCCATGGTTAGGAAACATAACCATCTTTTATTAACAAGCTAGTCAAGTAGAGGCATACTAGTGACACTCTGTTTGTCTATGTATTCACACATGTATTATGTTTCCGGTTAATACAATTCTAGCATGAATAATAAACATTTATCATGATATAAGGAAATAAATAATAACTTTATTATTGCCTCTAGGGCATATTTCCTTCAGTCTTCCACTTGCACAAGAGTCAATAATCTAGTTCACATCGCCATGTGATTTAACAGCAATATTTCACATCACCATGTGGTTAACACCCATAGTTCACATCGTCATGTGACCAACACTCAAAGGGTTTACTAGAGTCAGTAATCTAGTTCACATATCTATGTGATTAACACCCAAAGAGTACTAAGGTGTGATCATGTTTTGCTTGTGAGATAATTTTAGTCAACGGGTCTGTCACATTCAGATCCATAAGTATTTTGCAAGTTCTATGTCTACAATGCTCTACACGGAGCTACTCTAGCTAATTGCTCCCACTTTCAATATGTATCCAGATTGAGACTTAGAATCATCTGGATCAGTGTCAAAACTTACATGGACGTAACCCTTTACGACGAACCTTTTGTCACCTCCGTAATCGAGAAACATATCCTTATTCCACTAAGGATAATTTTGACCGCTGTCCAGTGATCTACTCCTAGATCACTATTGTACTCCCTTGCCAAACTTAGTGGTAGGGTATACAATAGATCTGGTACATAGCATGACATACTTTATAGAACCTATGGCCAAGGCATAGGGAATGACATTCATTCGCTTTCTATCTTCTGCCGTGGTCGGGCTTTGAGTCTTACTCAATTTCACACCTTGTAACATAGGCAAGAAACTCTTTCTTTGGCTGTTCCATTTTGAACTACTTCAAAATCTTGTCAAGGTATGTACTCATTAAAAAAAACTTATCAAGCGCCTTGATCTATCTCTATAGATCTTGAAGCTCAATATGTAAGCAGCTTCACCGAAGTCTTTCTTTGAAAAACTCCTTTCAAACACTCCCTTATGCTTTACAGAATAATTCTACATTGTTTCCGATCAACAATATGTCATACACATATACTTATCAGAAATGCTGTAGTGCTCCCACTCACTTTCTTGTATATACAGGCTTCACCGCAAGTCTGTATAAAACTATATGCTTTGATCAACTTATCAAAACGTATATTCCAACTCCGAGATGCTTGCACCAGTCCATACATGGATCGCTGGAGCTTGCATATTTTGTTAGCACCTTTAGGATTGACAAAACCTTCTGGTTGTATCATATACAACTCTTCTTTAAATCCATTAAGGAATGTAGTTTTGTTTATCCATTTGCCAGATTTCATAAAATTGCGGCAATTGCTAACATGATTTGGACAGACTTAAGCATCGCTACGAGTGAGAAAATTTCATCGTAAGCAACACCTTGAACTTTGTCAAAAACATTTTTCGACAAGTCTAGCTTTGTAGATAGTAACACTACTATAAGCGTCCGTCTTCCTCTTGAAGATCCATTTATTTTCTATGGCTTGCCGATCATCGGGCAAATCCATCAAAGTCCATACTTTATTCTCATACATGGATCATATCTCAGATTTCATGGCCTCAAACCATTTCGCGGAATCTGGGCTCATCATCGCTTCCTCATAGTTCGCAAGTTCGTCATGGTCTAGTAACATGACTTCCAGAACAGGATTACCGTACCACTATGGTGCGGATCTCACTCTGGTTTACCTATGAGATTCGGTAGTAACTTGATCTGAAGTTACATGATCATCATCATTAGCTTCCTCACTAATTGGTGTAGTAGTCACAAGAACAGATTTTTGTGATGAACTACTTTCCAATAAGGGAGAAGGTACAATTACCTTATCAAGTTTTCTACTTTCCTCCCACTCACTTCTTTCGAGAGAAACTCCTTCTCTGGAAAGGATCCATTCTCAGCAACGAATTTGCCTTCGGATCTGTGATAGAAGGTGTACCCAATATTTTTCTTTTGGGTATCCTATGAAGACGCACTTCTCCGATTTGGGTTTGAGCTTATCAGGTTGAAACTTTTTCACATAAGCATTGCAACCTCAAACTTTAAGAAACGACAGCTTAGGTTTCTTGCCAAACCATAGTTCATACGGTATCGTCTTAACGGATTTAGATGGTGCCCTATTTAACGTGAATGCAACTGTCTCTAATGCATAACCCCAAAACGATAGTGGTAGATCGGTAAGAGACATCATAGATCACACCATATCTAATAAAGTACGGTTATGACGTTCGGACACACCATTACATTGTGGTGTTCCAGGTGGCATGAGTAGTGAAACTATTTCACATTGTTTTTAACTGAAGGCCAAACTTGTAACTCAAATACTCTTCTCTACGATCAGATCGTAGAAACTTTATTTTCTTGTTACGATGATTTTTCACTTCACTCTAAAATTCTTTGAACTTTTCAAATGTTTTAGACTTATGTTTCATCAAGTAGATATACTCATATCTGCTCAAATCATCTGTGAAGATCAGAAAATAATGATACCTGTCGCGAGCCTCAATATTCATCGGACCACATACATCAGTATGTACGATTTCCAACAAATCTGTTGCTCGCTCCATTGTTCCGAAGAACAGAGTCTTAGTAATCTTGCCCATGAGGCATGGTTCGCAAGCATCAACTGATTCATAATCAAGTGATTCCAAAAGCCCATCAGCATGGAGTTTCTTCATGCGCTTTACACCAATATGACCTAAACGGCAGTGCCACAAATAAGTTGCACCATCATTATTAACTTTGCATCTTTTGGTTTCAATATTATGATTATGTGTATCACTACGATCGAGATCCAACGAACTATTTTCATTGGGTGTGTAACCATATAAGGTTTTATTCATGTAAACAGAACAACAATTTATTCTCTTACTTAAATGAATAACCGTATTACAATACACATGATCAAATCATATTCATGCTCAACGCAAACACCAAATAACACTTATTTAGGTTCAACACTAATCCCGAAAGTATAGGGAGTGTGCGATGATGATCATATCAATCTTGGAACCACTTCCAACACACATCATCACTTCACCCTTAACTAGTCTTTATTCTGCAACTCCTGTTTCGAGTTACTAATCTTAGCAACTGAACTAGTATCAAATACTGAGGGGTTGCTATAAACACTAGTAAAGTACACATCAATAACATGTATATCAAATATACTTATGTTCACTTTGCCATCCTTCTTATCTGCCAATCACTTGGGGTAGTTCCGCTTCCAGTGACCAGTCCCTTTGCAGTAGAAGCACTTAGTCTCAGGCTTAGGACCATACTTGGGCTTCTTCACTTGAGCAGCAACTTGCTTGCTATTCTTCTTGAAGTTCCCCTTCTTCCCTCTGCCACTTTCTTGAAACTAGTGGTCTTGTCAACCATCAACACTTGATGTTTTTCTTGATTTCTACCTTCGTTGATTTCAACATCCCGAAGAGCTTGGGAGTTGTTTCCGTTATCCCTTGCATATTATAGTTCATCACGAAGTTCTACTAACTTGGTGATGGTGACTAGAGAATTCTTTCAATCACTATCTTATCTGGAAGATTAACTCCCACTTGATTCAAGCGATTGTAGTACCCAGACAATCTGAGCACATGCTCACTAGTTGAGCGATTCTCCTTCATCTTTTAGCTATAGAACTTGTTGGAGACTTCATATCTCTCAACTCGGGTATTTTCTTGAAATATTAACTTCAACTCCTGGAACATCTCATATGGTCCATGACATTCAAAACGTCTTTGAAGTCCCGATTCTAAGCCGTTAAGCATGGTGCACTTAAACTATCAAGTAGTCATCATATTGAGCTAGCCAAATGTTCATAACGTCCGCATCTGCTCCTGCAATAGGTCTATCACCTAGCGGTGCATCAAGGACATAATTCTTTTGTGCAGCAATGAGGATAAACCTCAGATCACGGATCCAATCCGCATCATTGCTACTAACATCTTTCAACACAATTTTCTCTAGGAGCATATCAAAAATAAACATATGAAAGCAACAACGCGAGCTATTGATCTACAACATATATATGCTAATACTACCAGGACTAAGTTCATGATAAATTAAAGTTCAATTAATCATATTACTTAAGAACTCCCACTTAGAAAGACATCCCTCTAATCTTCTAAGTGATCACGTGATCCAAATCAACTAAACCATAACCGATCATCATGTGAAATGGAGTAGTTTCCAATGGTGAACATCGCTATGTTGATCATATCTACTATATGATTCACGCTCGACCTTTCGGTCTCAGTGTTCCGAGGCCATATCTGCATATGCTAGGCTCGTCAAGTTTAACCTGAGTATTCTGCGTGTGCAAAACTGGCTTGCACCCGTTGTAGATGGACGTAGAGCTTATCACACCCGATCATCACGTGGTGTCTGGGCACGACGAACTTTGGCAATGGTGCATACTCAGGGAGAACACTTTTATCTTGAAATTTAGTGAGGAATCATCTTATAATGCTACCGTCAATCAAAGCAAGATAAGATGCATAAAAGATAAACATCACATGCAATCAAAATATGTGACATGATATGGCCGTGATCATCTTGAGCCTTTGATCTCCATCTCCAAAGTACCGTCATGATTTCTATCGTCACCGGCGCGACACCTTGATCTCCATCGTAGCATCGTTGTCGTCTCGCCAATCTTATGCTTCCACGACTATCGCTACCGCTTAGTGATAAAGTAAAGCATTACATCGCGATTGCATTGCATACAATAAAGCGACAACCATATGGCTCCTGCCAGTTGCCGATAACTTGGTTACAAAACATGATCATCTCATACAATAAAATTCATCATCATGCCTTGACCATATCACATCACAACATGCCCTGCAAAAACAAGTTAGACGTCCTCTACTTTGTTGTTGCAAGTTTTACGTGGCTGGTACGGGCTTAAGCAAGAACCAATCTCACCTACGCATCAAAACCACAACGATAGTTTGTCAAATAGACTCCGTTTTAACCTACGCAAGGACCGGGCGTAGCCACACTCGGTTCAACTAAAGTTGGAGAGACAGTCGCCCGCAAGCCACCTATGTGCAAAGCACGTCGGGGGAACCGGTCTCGCGTAAGCGTATGCGTAATGTTGGTCCGGGTCGTCTCGTCCAACAATACCGTCGAACCAAAGTATGACATGCTGGTAGGTAGTATGACTTATATCGCCCACAACTCACTTGTGTTCTACTCGTGCATATAACATCAAATCATAAAACCTAGGCTCGGATGCCACTGTTGGGGAACGTAGTAATTTCAAAAAATTTCCTACGCACACGCAAGATCATGGTGATGCATAGCAATGAGAGGGGAGAGTGTTGTCTATGTACCCGTGCAGACCGACTGCGGAAGCGTTGACGCAACGTAGAGGAAGTAGTCGTACGTCTTCCCGATCCGACCGATCCAAGCACCGTTACTCCGGCACCTCCGAATTCTTAGCACACGTACAGCTCGATGACGCTCCCCGGGCTCCGATCCAGCAAAGCTTCGGGGATGAGTTCCGTCAGCACAACGGCGCGGTGACGATGATGATGTTCTACCGACGCAGGGCTTCGCCTAAGCACTACAACGATATGATCGAGGTGGAATATGGTGGTGGGGGGCACCGCACACGGCTAAGGAACGATCACGTGGATGAACTTGTGTCTGTAGAGGTGCCCCCCTGCCCCCATATATAAAGGATCCAAGGGGGAGGGGTTCGGCCGGCCCTATGGTGGCGCAGGAGGAGTCCTACTCCTACCGGGAGTAGGACTCCCCCCTTTTCCTAGTCCAAGTAGGATTGGTGGAGAAGAGAGCGAAAGAGGGGGGCGCCGCCCCTCCCTCCTAGTCCAATTCGGACCAGGGGGAGAGGGGGCGCGTGGCCTACCCTGGCAGCCCCTCCCACTTCTCCACTTTAGGCCCATAAGGCCCATTAACCCCCCGGGGGGTTCCGGTAACCCCCTGGTGCTCCGGTTTTATCCGATACTCTTCCGGAACCCATCCGGTGTCCGAATATAGTCATCCAATATATCAATCTTTATGTCTCGACCATTTCGAGACTCCTCGTCATGTCCGTGATCACATCCGGGAATCCGAACTAACTTCGGTACATCAAAACTCATAAACTCATAATATAACTGTCATCGAAACCTTAAGCGTGCGGACCCTACGGTTCAAGAACAATGTAGACATGACCGAGACACGTCTCCGGTCAATAACCAATAGCGGGACCTAGATGCCCATATTGGCTCCTACATATTCTATGAAGATCTTTTATCGCTCAGACCGCATAACAACATACGCTGTTCCCTTTGTCATCGGTATGTTACTTGCCCGAGATTCGATCGTCGGTATCAAATACCTAGTTCAATCTCGTTACCGGCAAGTCTCTTTACTCGTTCCGTAATACATCATCCCGCAACTAACTCATTAGTTGCAATGCTTGCAAGGCTTAAGTGATGTGCATTACCGAGAGGGCCCAGAGATACCTCTCCGACATTCGGAGTGACAAATCCTAATCTGGAAATACGCCAACCCAACATGTACCTTTGGAGACACCTGTAGAGCTCCTTTATAATCACCCAGTTATGTTGTGACGTTTGGTAGCACACAAAGTGTTCCTCCGGCAAACGGGAGTTGCATAATCTTATAGTCATAGGAACATGTATAAGTCATGAAGAAAGCAATAGCAACATACTAAACGATCGGGTGCTAAGCTAATGGAATGGGTCATGTAAATCAGATCATTCAACTAATGATGTGATCCCGTTAATCAAATAACAACCTTTTGTCCATGGTTAGGAAACATAACCATCTTTGATTAACGAGCTAGTCAAGTAGAGGCATACTAGTGACACTCTGTTTGTCTATGTATTCACACATGTATTATGTTTCCGGTTAATACAATTCTAGCATGAATAATAAACATTTATCATGATATAGGGAAATAAATAATAACTTTATTATTGCCTCTAGGGCATATTTCCTTCACTATGAGTCAGCTGTCCCAAAATATCTACCCACCTAACGGTCATATCATTGAAGGTCTTTTATGTCTTATCATGTCGGGCTGCTCCCTAGGCTATAAATAGCCGCCTCCTACAACCACTAGCTGGTTGGCTGCTCCGAAAGAAACTGGCACTTGTCATTTGAGAGCATCCCATCCTGCGAGGACTTTGAGTGAAAATCATCAAGTGAGGAAAACCCAAACCCAAACACCTACAAACCCAAAGTGATTGAGCATCACTGAAGAGATTGATCCTGCGTGGATCCGACGCTTGTTACCTTTGAAGACTGTGCATCTTCCAGACGGTTAGGCGTCATGGTCTAGAGCATCCAAGAGGAAATTGTGGATTGCCGAGTGATCAAGTCTATGAAGGTTTGGAAGTCGCCTGAAGACTTACCATGAGTGATTGGGCGAGGTTTGTGTGACCTTAGCTCAAGGGGAATACGGTGAGGACTAAGTGTCCTGAGCTGTGTGTTCAGGACTAGGTGTCCGGGACTGTGTGTCCTCAGGTTTAAATACCTAGCCGCCCTAACCAGACGTACAACTGTCACAACAGTTGGAACTGGTCTACCAAATCATTGTCTTCACCAAGCTACCTGGTTCCATTTTCTCAACTCATTCATTTCCTCTTTTATGTGTTGAGTGCTTGTTCATATCCGTTTGAAAACTTTGACTGAAGAGTTTCTCAATTTCCTTAGTTCAATTTCTTCAGTCTGTTTGTCTTCTGATACGTCTCCGTTGTATCTACTTTTCCAAACACTTTTGCCCTTGTTTTGGACTCTAACTTGCATGATTTGAATGGAACTAACCCGGAATGACGCTGTTTTCAGCAGAATTACCATGGTGTTATTTATGTGTAGAAACAAAAGTTCTCGGAATGACCTGAAACTTCACAAAGCAACTTTTTGGAAAATATAAAAAATACCTGCAAAAGATGAAGGCAAGGGGGCCCACCACCTGTCCACGAGGGTGGGGGGCGCGCCCCCCTACCTCGTGGGCCCCCTGGAGCTCCTCTGACTCCAACTCCAACTCTATATATTGTGTTTCGGGGAGAAAAAATCAGAGAGAAGAATTCATTGCGTTTTACGATACGGAGCCGCCGCCAAGCCCTAAAACCTCTCGGGAGGGCTGTGTTGGGGAACGTAGCAATAATTCAAAAAAATTCTACGCATCACCAAGATCAATCTGTGGAGTCATCTAGCAACAAGAGAGAGGGAGTGCATCTTCATACCCTTGAAGATCGCTAAGCGGAAGCGTTCAAGAAAACGGGGTTGATGGAGTTGTACTCGTCGTGATCCAAATCACCGATGACCCTAGCGTCGAACGGACGGCACCTCCGCGTTGATGGTGTGTCTGAACATCATAACTGCACCCTATTGGATATGGTGCATACAATGATGTCTCTTATCGAATTACCACTATCGTTTATGGGTTAGGCATTAGAGACAACCGCATCACTTTAAATAGGGCAGCACACAATTCCGTTGAGACGACACCGTATGAACTATACGTTTAGAGAAACCTAAGCTGTCGTTTCTTAAAAGTTTGGGGCTGCGATGCTTGTGTGAAAAGAGTTTCGGGCTGATAAGCTCGAACGCAAAGCGGATAAATGCATCTTCATAGAATACCCAAAAATAGTTGGGTATACCTCCTATTTCAGATCCGGAAGCAAAAGTGATTGTTTCTAGAAACGGGTCCTTTCTCGAGGAAAAGTTTCTCTCGAAAGGATTGAGTGGGAGGATGGTGGAGACTTGATGAGGTTATTGAACCGTCACTTCAACTAGTGTGTAGCAGGGCACAGGAAGTTGTTCATGTGGCACCTACACCAATTGAAGTGGAAGCTTATGATAGTGATCATGAAACTTTGGATCAAGTCACTACCAAACCCCATAGGTCGACAAGGATGCATACTACTTCAGAGTGGTAAGTAATCCTATCTTGGAAGTCATGTTGCTAGACAACAATGAACCTACGAGCTATGGAGAAGCGATGGTGGGCCCGGATTCCGACGAATGGCTCGAGGCCATAAAATCCGAGAGAGGATCCATGTATAAAACAAAGTATATACTTTGAAAGAACTACTTGATGGTCGTAAGGTTGTTGGGTGCAGATGGATTTTAAAAGGAAGATAGACAGTGATGGTAAGTGTCACCATTAAGAAAGCTCTACTTGTCATCAAGATGTTTCTCGACAAGTTCAAGGAGTTGACTACGATGAGACTTTCTCACTCGTAGCGATGCTAAGAGTCTGTTGGAATTATGTTAGCAGTTACTGCATTATTTATGAAATCTTGCAGAAAGGATGTCAAAACATTGTTTCCTCAACGTTTTTCTTGAGGAAAGGTTGTATGTGATACCACCAGAAGGTTTTGTCAATCCTGAAAGATGCTGACAAGTATGCAAAGCTCCAGCAATCCTTCTAAGGACTGGAGTAAGCATCTCGGAATTGGAATGTACGCTTTGATGAGATGATCAAAGATTTTGGGTTTATACAAAGTTTATGAGAAACTTGTATTTCCAAAGAAGTGAGTGGGAGCACTATAGAATTTTTGATGAGTATATGTTGTTAACATATTGTTGATCAAAAATGATGTAGAATTTCTGGAAAGCATGCAGGGGTATTTGAAAAGTGTTTTTTGATGGAAAACCTGGATTAAACTACTTGAATATTGAGCATCAAGATCTATAAGGATAGATCAAAATGCTTAATAGTACTTTCAAATGAATACATACCGTGACAAGATTTTGAAGGAGTTCGAAATAGATTAGCAAAGGAGGAGTTCTTGGCTGTGTTACAAGGTGTGAGTATTGAGTAAGACTCAAGACCTGACCACGACAGAAGAGAGAGAAAGGACGAAGGTCGTCCCCTATGCTTTAGACGTAGGCTCTATAGTATGCTATGCTATGTACCGCACCTGAAGTGTGCCTTTCCATGAGTCAGTCAAGGGGTACAAGAGTGATCCAGGAATGGATCACACGACAGCGGTCGAACTTGTCCTTAGTAACTAGTGGACTAAGGAATTTTCTCAATTATGGAGGTGGTAAAAGAGTTCGTCGTAAAGGGTTACGTCGATGCAAACTTTGACACTAATCCGGATGACTCTGAGTAGTAAACCGGATTCGTATAGTAGACCAGTTATTTGGAATAGCTCCAAGTAGCGCATGGTAGCTGCATCTACAAGATGACATAGAGATTTGTAAAGCACACACGGATCTGAAAGGTTCAGACCCGTTGACTATAACATCTCTCACAAGCATAACATGATCAAACCCAGAACTCATTGAGTGTTAATCACATGGTAATGTGAACTATATTATTGACTCTAGTAAACTCTTTGGGTGTTAGTCACATGGGGATGTGACCTTGAGTGTTAATCACATAGCGATGTGAACTAGATTATTGACTCTAGTGCAAGTGGGAGACTGTTGGAAATATGCCCTAGAGGCAATAATAAATTAGTTATTATTATATTTCCTTGTTCATGATAATCGTTTATTATCCATGCTAGAATTGTATTGATAGGAAACTCAGATACATGTGTGGATACATAGACAACACCATGTCCCTAGTAAGCCTCTAGTTGACTAGCTCGTTGATCAATAGATGGTTACGGTTTCCTGACCATGGACATTGGATGTCGTTGATAACGGGATCACATCATTAGGAGAATGATGTGATGGACAAGACCCAATCCTAAGCCTAGCACAAGATCGTGTAGTTCGTATGCTAAAAGCTTTTCTAATGTCAAGTATAATTTCCTTAAACCATGAGATTGTGCAACTCCCGGATACCGTAGGAATGATTTGGGTGTACCAAATGTCACAACGTAACTGGGTGGCTATAAAGGTGCACTGCGGGTATCTCCGAAAGTGTCTGTTGGGTTGGCACGAATCGAGACTGGGATTTGTCACTCCGTGTAAACAGAGAGGTATCTCTGGGCCCACTCGGTAGGACATCATCATAATGTGCACAATGTGACCAAGGAGTTGATCATGGGATGATGTGTTACGGAACGAGTAAAGAGACTTGCCGGTAACGAGATTGAACGAGGTATCGGGATACCGACGATCGAATCTCGGGCAAGTATCGTACTGATAGACAAAGGGAATTGAATACAGGATTGATTGAATCCTCGACATCGTGGTTCATCTAATGAGATCATCGTGGAGCATGTGGGAGCCAACATGGGTATCCAGATCCCGCTGTTGGTTATTGACCGGAGAGTTGTCTCGGTCATGTCTACATGTCTCCCGAACCCGTAGGGTCTACACACTTAAGGTTCGGTGACGCTAGAGTTGTAGAGATATTAGTATGCGGTTAACCGAAAGTTGTTCGGAGTCCGGGATGAGATCCCAGACGTCATGAGGAGTTCCGGAACGGTTCAGAGGTAAAGATTTATATATAGGAAGTCCAGTTTCGGCCACCGGGAGAGTTTCGGGAGTCATCGGTATTGTACCGGGACCACCAGAAGGGTCCCGGGGGTCCACCAGGTGGGGCCACCTATCCCAGAGGGCCCCATGGGCTGAAGGGGCATGGGAACCATCCCCTGGTGGGCTGGTGCGCCCCCTTGGGCCTCCCATGCGCCTAGGGTTGGTAGGGGCGGCGCTAGGGGTATTCTAGGGTCTTCATGTGAATACCCATGATTTTTACAAAACAGTGTTGATTTTGGCAAAACAGTGACAACTTTTGAAAAACAACAATGATTTTGGCAAAATGAATACACATGAATACCCGGTTGCAAATTCCTGGAGCCGCCATTGAGGGTTGGAAACCCTAAGGGGTGGGGGCGCCTCCACTTGGCTTGGAGGCCAAGCCACCCCTAGGGCTGCCGTCCCCTCCCTAGATGGGATCTACAAGGGGCCGACGCCCCCCTAGGCCCCTATATATAGTGGAGGGGAGGGAGGGCAGCCGCACCTGAAGCCCTGGCGCCTCCCTCCCTCCCGTGACACCTCTTCCTCCCCGCTTCTGCTTGGCGAAGCCCTGCCGGGATCCCACTACTTCCACCACCACGCCGTCGTGCTACTGGATCTCCATCAACTTCTCCTTCCCCCTTGCTGGATCAAGAAGGAGGAGACGTCTTCACTCCGTACGTGTGTTGAATGCGGAGGTGCCGTCCGTTCGGCTCTAGGATCATCGGTGATTTGGATCACGACGAGTACGACTCCATCAACCCCGTTCTCTAGAACGCTTCCGCTTAGCGATCTTCAAGGGTATGAAGATGCACTCCCTTTCTCTCGTTGCTAGATGACTCCATAGATTGATCTTGGTGATGCGTAGAATTTTTTTGAATTATTGCTACGTTCCCCAACACAGCCCTGCCGAGAGGTTTTAGGGCTTGGCGGCGGCTCCATATCGTAAAACGCGATGATTTCTTCTCTCTGATTTTTTTCTCCCCGAAACTCAATATATGGAGTTGGAGTTGGAGTTGGAGTCGGAGAGGCAACAGGGGGCCCACGAGGTAGGGGGGCAGGTGCGCCCCCACCCTCGTGGAGAGGTGGTGGCCCCCCTGGCCTTCATCTTTTGCAGGTATTTTTCTTATTTTCTGAAAAGTGGCTTTGTGAAGTTTCAGCTCATTCCGAGAACATTTATTTCTGCACATAAATAACACCATGGTAATTCTGCTGAAAAAAGCGTCAGTCCGGGTTAGTTCCATTCAAATCATGCAAGTTAGAGTCCAAAACAAGGGCAAAAGTGTTTGGAAAAGTAGATACGACAGAGACGTATCAACTCCCCCAAGCTTAAACCTTTGCTTGTCCTCAAGCAATTGAGTTGATAAACTGAAAGTGATAAATAAAATTTTTTACAAACTCTATTTGCTCTTGTTGTTGTAAATATGTAAAGCGAACATTCAAGTTTTCAGCAAAGATTATAAATAACCACATTCACAATAACGCTTAGGTCTCAAGTTTACTCATATCAATGGCATAATCAACTAGCGAGCAATAATAATAAATCTCAGATGACAACACTTTCTCAAAACAATCATAATATGATATAACAAGGTGGTATCTCTCTAGCCCTTTCTGAGAACGCAAAAAATAAATGCAAAGCACCTTTAAAGACCAAGGACTGACTAGACATTGTAATTCATGGTAAAAGAGATCCAGTCAAGTCATACTCAATGTAAACTAACAGTAATGAATGCAAATGACAGCGGTGCTCTCCAACTGGTGCTTTTTAATAAGAGGATGATGACTCAGCATAAAAGTAAATAGATAGGCCCTTCACAGAGGGAAGCAGGGATTTGTAGAGGTGCCAGAGCTCGGTTTTGAAACAGAGGTGAATAATATTTTGAGCGGTATACTTTCATTGTCAACATAACAACCAAGAGATGGCGATATCTTGCATGCTACACACATTATAGGCGGTTCCCAAACAGAATGGTAAAGTTTATACTCCCCCTTCCACCAACAAGCATCAATCCATGGCTTGCTCGAAAAAACGAGTGCCTCCAACTAACAGGAATCCCAGGGGGAGTTTTGTTTGCAATTATTTTGATTTATTTTGCGTAAAGCATGGGACTGGGCATCCCGGGGACCAGCCATTTATCTCGTGAGTGAGGAGCGGAGTCCACTCCTCTTGAGAATAACCCGCCTAACATGGAAGATACAGGCAGCCCTAGTTGATACATGAGCTATTCGAGCATACAAAACATGATATTTATTTGAAGGTTTAGAGTTTGGCACATACACATTTACTTGGAACGGCAGGTAGATACCGTAAATAGGTAGGTATAGTGGACTCATGTGGAATAACTTTGGGGTTTAAGGAGTTTGGATGCACAAGTAGTGTTCCCGCTTAGTACAGGTGAAGGCTAGCAAAAGAATGGGAAGCGACCAGCTAGAGAGCGACAACAGTCATGAACATGCATTAAAATTAATCAACACCGAATACAAGCATGAGTAGGATATAATCCACCATGAACATAAATATCGTGAAGGCTATGTTGATTTTGTTTCAACTACATGCGTGAACATGTGCGAAGTCAGGTCACTTAAATCATTCAGAGGAGGATACCACCCTATCATACCACATGATAACCATTTTAATAGCATGTTGGCACGCAAGGTAAACCATTATACCTCATAGCTAATCAAGCATGGCATAAGAAACTATGATCTCTAGTTGTCATTGCAAACATGTTTATTCATAATAGGCTGAATCAGGAACGATGAACTAATCATATTTACAAAAACAAAAGAGGTCGAGTTCATACCAGCTTTTCTCATCTCAGCCAGTCCATCATATATCATCATAATTTCCTTTCACTTGCACGACTGAATGATGTGAATAATAATAATAGTGGACGTGCATTCGACTAAGCTGGAATCTGCAAGCATTCAATAAACAGGAGAAGACAAGGCAATACGGGCTCTTTCGTCAGATAAACAATAATGCATATAAGAGCCACTTCAACAATTTAATTATGGTCTTCTCCTATCGACCCCCAAAGAAAAGAAAAGAAATAAAACTATTTACACGGGAAATCTCCCAACAAGCAAAATAAGAACATGAAATCTTTTTGGGTTTTCTTTTTAATTACTACTACAAGCATGGAAAGTAAACTAAGTAAAAGCTACAACTATTTTTTTGGTTTTTATTAAGGTTTATTAAACACACAAGAAGAAAGCATAAAAAGGAAAATAAACTAGCATGGATGATACAATGAAAAAGTATGGGCACCGACATTTAGCAATGAGTGTGTGAACATAAATGTAATGTCGGTGGGAAATACGTACTCACCCAAGCTTAGGCTTTTGGCCTAAATTGGTCTATGGCCACGGCTAGCCTGGCGGATATCCATAATAGTAGCTGGGGTCGTACTACGATGCAGCAGCTATCGCCTGCTGAACTGCAGAATGGCGACGAGCGGCCTCCTCTCTCCTCTCGTACTCATCTGCCTCCTCTCTGGTAATAGTATATCCTCCTCTTGCCTGATAATCAAAGAAGGCAGGAGCAGGGAGAGTAATACGGACAACACGACGTCTGTCAAAGATTAGTCGATACTGGAGAGGTGATTCGTTCCTCTCGACAAACTGGTGGTGAACCATAGCATTAAAATCTAGATAAGCAGGAGGTAATTCAATATCATCTTCGCGTATGGCTACACCAAGAAAATTAGCTATGCGGGTTGCATAAATTCCACCAAAGAAATCTCCATTAAATCTATTAAGATGCAACCTACGTGCAACAATGGCTCCCAAATTATAAGATTTGTCTCCCAACACAGCACTCCAAAGAATACTGAGGTCAGGGACACACATGTGACATGCCTCATCCTTTCCATTAGTGCATCTACCTATGAAGAGAGCAAAATAATGTATAGCAGGGAAGTGAATGCTCCCTATGGTAGCTTGTGTAATATCTCTAGATTCTCCTACAGTTATGCTAGAAAGAAAATCTCTAAATTCAGATTTGCGAGGATCCCTTATACTACCCCATTGTGGAAGTTTACAAGCAGTGGTAAAATCCTCTAAGTCCATAGTGTAAGAATTATCATAAAGATCAAACAGGACAGTTGGAGAATTACATGAAGTTGAAAATTCAAACCTCCTCACAAAGGTACTGGTGAGGTTGTGATACTGGCTGCACTTCTCTTCCTTGAAGCTCACAAGATCAGCGTTACGCAAATATGCGTTGAATTCTTCCTTAATTCCCGCTCGATCCATAAAGTTCTTAGAAGGCCATTCACAAGGACGCACTGGAGCGTCTCTTGGTGGCTCATCATCAGCATCACGCATTGCAAGCCCGGGTCCTTGCTTCCTTGAAGAACCTCCTTGGAACATTTTCCTAAGCATATTTCTTCCTCCGAAAAATTCTGAAATTTTTTAGTAACTTCAAAATAAAGGTAAACCAAACTCAATAATATTGGTAGCAACTACTCCTACAAGTGCCCAGGGCCTATATCATGCATCAAAACTACTTGGAACCATATAAATTTGACATGCAAGCTCAAGAACAGGGTCACCTAAGCAGCAAAAATTTGCAATGAATAAAGCACTAGAACAAAAATTAATTGGACCAATGGAGGAGTCACATACCAAGGAACAATCTCCCCAAGCAGTTTTGTGAGAGGTGCTTTGAGCAAGGAGATCGAAAATGGCAGCAAAGTGAGCTAGAACTCGTGCTTGAGCTGGATATTCGTGTTTGGGGGGGGGGAGAAGGAGTGTATGGGTGAAAGGATAAGTTGAGGAGGGCCACCGTGGGCCCACGAGGCAAGGGGCGCGCCCAGGGAGGTAGGGCATGCCCTCCACCCTCATGGGCAGGTGGTTGATCCCCCTGCTATGTTCTCAGTGCCAAATATTCTCAAATATTCTGGAAAAAAAATCATATTTAAATTTTTGGGCATTTGGAGAACTTTTTTTTCGAGGTATTTTTATATTGCACGAATAATCAGATAACAGACAGAAAAATATTTATATTTATTTTATTTAATATAAATAACAGAAAGTAAAAGTGGGGTACAGAAGGTTGTGCCTTCTAGTTTCATCCACCTCATGATCATCAAAAGGAATCCACTAACAAGGTTGATCAAGTCTTGTTAACGAACTCATTCCGAATAACATGGAACCAGAGAAATTTAGAATAACACTATGTGACTTCAACGGGGATATGCACATACCCAATAATAAGAATATCATATTTCTTCTTGATAGTAGGAAGAGGAAATTCAAAACCTCCAAATATAATCGATGGAATTTTTCCAATAGAGTTGATACTATGAACTTGAGGTTGTTTCCTCGGAAAGTGTACCGTGTGCTCATTACCATTAACATGAAAAGTGACATTGCCTTTAGTGTAATCAATAACAGCCCCTGCAGTATCCAAAAAGGGTCTTCTAAGAATAATAGACATACTATTGTCCTCGGGAATATCAAGAATAACAAAGTCCGTTAAAATAGTAACGTTTGCGACTACAACAGGCACATCCTCACAAATACCGACAGGTATAGCAGTTGGTTTATCAGCCATTTGCAAATATATTTCAGTAGGTGTTAACTTATTCAAATCAAGTCTACGATATAAATAGAGAGGCATAACACTAACACCAGCTCCAAGATCACATAAAGCAGTTTTAACATAGTTTCTTTTAATGGAGCATGGTATAGTGGGTACTCCTGGATCTCCAAGTTTCTTTGGTATTCCACCCTTAAAAGTATAATTAGCAAGCATGGTGGAAATTTCAGCTTCCAGTATCTTTCTTTTATTTGTAATAATATCTTTCATGTACTTAACATAAGGATTGGTTTTGAGCATATCAGTTAAGCGCATACGCAAAAAGATAGGTCTAATCATTTCAGCAAAGCGCTCAAAATCCTCATCATCCTTTTTCTTGGATGGTTTGGGAGGAAAAGGCATGGGTTTCTAAACCCATGGTTCTATTTCTTTACCATGTTTCCTAGCAACAAAGTCTTTCTTATCATAACGTTGATTCTTTGATTGTGGGTTGTCAAGATCAACAACAGGTTCAGTTTCTATATCATTATCATTACTCGGTTGAGCATCATCATGAACATTATTATTAGCATTATCACTAGTTTCAGGTTCGTTACCAGATTGACTTTCAGCATCAGAAATAGAAATATCATTTGGATTCTCAAGTGTTTCAACAATAGGATCACTAGAAGCATGTAAAGTCCTACCATTTTTCTTTTCTTCTTTTTAGAAGAACTAGGTACATCTATGTTATTTCTCTAAGAATCTTTCTCAATTCTCTTAGGGTGGCCTTCAGGATACAAAGGTTCCTGAGTCATTCTACCACCTCTAGTCATAACTCTAACAACATTATCATTATTCTTACTATTCAATTCATTGAGCAAATCATTTTGAGCTTTAAGTACTTGTTCTACTTGAGTGGTAACCATAGAAGCATGTTTACTAATAAGTTTAAGTTCACCTTGGACATTAGCCATATAATCACCCAAGTGTTCAAGCATATTTGAATTGTATTTCAATTGTCTACCAAAATAAGCATCAAAATCTTCTTGTTTAACAATGAAATTGTCAAACTCATCTAAGCATTGTCTAGCATATTTTAACTACTGTTACCTTTTGTTACCTCAACTTGCTATTGCTAGACAATGCTTAGATGAGTTTGACAATTTCATTGTTAAACAAGAAGATTTTAATGCTTATTTTGGTAGACAATTGAAATACAATTCAAATATGCTTGAACACTTGGGTGATTATATGGCTAATGTCCAAGGTGAACTTAAACTTATTAGTAAACATGCTTCTATGGTTACCACTCAAGTAGAACAAGTACTTAAAGCTCAAAATGATTTGCTCAATGAATTGAATAGTAAGAATAATGATAATGCTGTTAGAGTTATGACTAGAGGTGGTAGAATGACTTAGGAACCTTTGTATCCTGAAGGCCACCCTAAGAGAATTGAGCAAGATTCTTAGAGAAATAACATAGATGTACCTAGTTCTTCTAAAAAGAAGAAAAAGAAAAATAATAGGACTTTACATGCTTCTAGTGATCCTATTGTTGAAACACCTGAGAATCCAAATGATATTTCTATTTCTGATGCTGAAACTCAATCTGGTAACGAACCTGAAACTAGTGATAATGCTAATAATAATGTTCATGATGATGCTCAACCTAGTAATGATAATGATATAGAAATTGAACCTGTTGTTGATCTTGATAACCCACAATCAAAGAATCAATGTTATGATAAGAAATACTTTGTTGCTAGGAAACATGGTAAAGAAAGAGAACCATGGGTTCAGAAATCCATGCCTTTTCCTCCCAAACCATCCAAGAAAAAGGATGATGAGGATTTTGAGCGCTTTGCTGAAATGATTAGACCTATCTTTTTGCGTATGCGATTAACTGATATGCTCAAAACCAATCCTTATGCTAAGTACATGAAAGATATTATTACAAATAAAAGAAAGATACCGGAAGCTAAAATTTCCACCATGCTTGCTAATTATACTTTTAAGGGTGGAATACCAAAGAAACTTGGAGATCCAGGAGTACCCACTATACCATGCTCCATTAAAAGAAACTATGTTAAAACTGCTTTATGTGATCTTGGAGCCGGTGTTAGTGTTATGCCTCTCTCTTTATATCGTAGACTTGATTTGAATAAGTTAACACCTACTGAAATATCTTTGAAAATGGTTGATAAATCAACTGCTATACCTGTCGGTATTTGTGAGGATGTGCCTGTTGTAGTTGCAAACGTTACTATTTTAACAGACTTTGTTATTCTTGATATTCCCGAGGACGATAGTATGTCTATTATTCTTGGAAGACCCTTTTTGAATACTGTAGGGGATGTTATTGATTGCACTAAAGGCACTGTCTCTTTTCATGTTAATGGTAATGAGCATACGGTACACTTGCCGAGGAAACAACCTCAAGTTCATAGTATCAACTCTATTGAAAAAATTGCATCGATTATATTTGGAGGTTTTGAATTTCCTCTTCCTACTGTCATGAAGAAATATGATATTCTTATTATTGGGGATTTTCATATCCCCGTTGAGGTAACATAGTGTTATTCGAAATTTCTCCGGTTCCATGTTATTCGGAATGAGTTTGTTAACAAGACCTGATCAACCTTGTTAGTGTATTCCTTTTGATGAGCATGAGATGGATGAAACTAGAAGGCACAACCTTCTGTACCCTCCTTTTACTTTCTGTTATTTATATTAAATAAAATAAAAATAGTATGTTTCTATCTGTTATCTGATTATCCATGCAATATAAAAATACCCCAAAAATAAAAGTTCTCCAAATGCCCCGAAATTTAAATATGATTTTTTCTGAAATATTTGAGAATATTTGGCACTGAGAACACAGCAGGGGGGGTCAACCACCTGCCCATAAGGGTGGAGGGCACGCCCCCCTGCCTCGTGGGCCCACGGTGGCCCTCCTCCACTTATTCCTGCACCCACACACTTCTTCTTCCTCCCACAAATATGAATATCCAGCCCAGGCACGAGTTCTAGCTCATCTTGCTGCCATTTTTGATCTCCTTGCTCAAAGCACCTCTCACAAAACTGCTTGGGGAGATTGTTCCTTGGTATGTGACTCCTCCCCTGGTCCAATTAGTTTTTGTTCTAGTTCTTTATTCATTACAAATTTGTGTTGCTTAGGTGACCCTGTTCTTGAGCTTGCATGTCAAATTTATATGGTTCCAAGTAGTTTTGATGCATGATATAGGCTCTAGGCACTTGTAGGAGTAGTTGCTATCAATATTATTGAGTTTGGTTTACTTTTATTTTGAAGTTACTAAAAATTTTCAGAATTTTTCAGAGGAAGAAATATGCTTAGGAAAATGTTCCAAGGTGGTTCTTCAAGGATGCAAGGACCCGGGCTTGCAATGCGTGATGCTGATGAAGAGCCACCAAGAGACGCTCCAGTGCGTCCTTGTGAATGGCCTTCGGAAATTTTATGGATTGAGCGGGAATTAAAGAAGAATTTAACGCATATTTGCGTAACGCCGATCTGGTGAGCTTCGAGGAAGAAAAGTGCAGCTAGTATCGCCATCTCACTAGTTCCTTTGTGAGGAGGTTTGAATTTTCATCTTCACGTAATTCTCCAACTGTCCTGTTTGATCTTTATGAAAATTCTTATACTATGGACTTAGAGGATTTTACCACTTCTTGCTAACTTCCACAATGGGGTAGTATAAGGGATCCTCGCAAATCTGAATTTAGAGATTTTCTTGCTAGCATAACTGTGGGAGAATCTAGAGATATAACACAAGCTACCATAGGGACCATTCACTTTCCTGCTATACATTATTTTGCTCTCTTCATAGGTAGATGCATTAATGGTAAAAATGAGGCATGTCACATGTGTGTCCCTGACCTCAGTATTCTTAGGAGTGCTGTATTAGGAGATAAATCTTATAATTTGGGAGCCATTGTTGCACGTAGGTTGCATCTTAATAGATTTAGTGGAGATTTCTTTGGAGGAATTTATGCAATCCGCATAGCTAATTTTCTTGGTATAGCCATACGCGAAGATGATATTGAATTACCCCCTGCTTACATAGACTTTAATGCTATGGTTCACCACCAGTTTTTCGAGAGGAATGAATCGCCTCTCCAGTATCGACTAATCTTTGACAGACGCCGTGTTGTCCATATTACTCTCCCTGCTCCTGCCTTCTTTGATCATCAGACAAAAGGAAGATATGTTATTACCAGAGAGGAGGCAGATGAGTACGAGAGGAGAGCGGAGGCCGCTCGTCGCCACGCTGCAGCTCAGGAGGCGATAGCTGCTGCATCTCAGTAAAACCCCAGCTACTATTATGGATATCCGCCTGGCCAGCCAAGGCCATAGACCAACTTAGGCCAAAAGGCTAAGCTTGGGGGAGTACGTATTTCCCACCGACATTACATTTATATTCACACACTCATTGCTAGATGTCGGTGCTCATACTTTTTCATTGTATCATCCATGTTGCTTTATTTCCCTTTTATGCTTTCTTCTTGTGTGTTTAATAAACCTTAAGAAAAACCAAAAAAATTAGTTGTAGCTTTTAATTAGTTTACTTTCCATGCTTGTAGTAGTAATTAAAAAGAAAACCCAAAAAGATTTGTTGTTCTTCTTTTACTTGTTGGGAGCTTTCCCGTGTAAATAGTTTTATTTCTTTTCTTTTCTTTGGGGGTCGATAGGAGAAGACCATAATTAAATTGTTGAAGTGGCTCTTATATGCATTATTGTTGATATGACAAAAGAGCCCATATTGCCTTATCTTCTCCTGTTTATTGAATGCTTGAGGATTCCAGCTTAGTCCAATGCACATGCACTATTATTATTATTCACATCATTCGGTCGTGCAAGTGAAAGGCAATTATGACGATATATGATGGACTGACTGAGATAAGAAAAGATGGTATGAACTCGACCTCTTTTGTTTTTGTAAATATGATTAGTTCATCGTTCCTGATTTAGCCTATTATGAATAAACATGTTTGCAATGACAACTAGAGATCATAGTTTCTCGTGCCATGCTTGATTAGCTATGAGTTATAATGGTTTACCTTGCGTGCCAACATGCTATTGAAATGGTTATGATGTGGTATGTTAGGGTGGTATCCTCCTCTGAATGATTTAAGTGACTTGACTTGGCGCATGTTCACGCATGTAGTTGAAACAAAATCAACATAGCCTTCACGATATTTATGTTCATGGTGGATTATATCGTACTCATGCTTGCATTCGATGTTGATTAATTTTAATGCATGTTCATGACTGTTGTCGCTCTCTAGCTGGTCGCTTCCCAGTCTTTTGCTAGGCTTCACTTGTACTAAGCGGGAATACTGCTTGTGCATCCAAACTCCATAAACCCCAAAGTTATTCCACATGAGTCCACTATACTTACCTATATACAGTATCTACCTGCCGTTCCAAGTAAATTTGTATGTTCCAAACTCTAAACCTTCAAATAAATATCTTGTTTTGTATGCTCGAATAGCTCATGTATCAACTAGGGTTGTCTGTATCTTCCATGTTAGGCGGGTTATTCTCAAGAGGAGTGGACTCCGCTCCTCACTCACGAGAAAGTGGCTAGTCACCGGGATGCCCAGTCCCATGCTTTATGCAAATCAAATCAAAATAATTACAAACAAAACTCCCCCTGGGACTCTTGTTAGTTGGAGGCACTCGTTGTTTCGAGCAAGCCATGGATTGATGCTTGTTGGTGGATGGGGGAGTATAAACTTTACCATTCTATTTGGGAACCACCTATAATGTGTGTAGCATGGAAGATATTGCCATCTCTTGGTTGTTATGTTGACAATGAAAGTATACCGCTCAAAATATTATTCACCTCTATTTCAAAACCGAGCTCTGGCACCTCTACAAATCCCTGATTCCCTCTGCGAAGGGCCTATCTATTTACTTTTTGCTAATTCATCATCCTCTTATTACAAAGCACCAGTTGGAGAGCACTGCTGTCATTTGCATTCATTACTGTTAGTTTACATTGAGTATGACTTGACTGGATCTCTTTTACCATGAATTACAATGTCTAGTCAGTCCTTGGTCTTTAAAGGTGCTCTGCATTTATGTTTTGCAGTCTCAGAAAGGGCTAGCGAGATACCATCTTGTTATATCATATTATGATTGTTTTGAGAAAGTGTTGTCATCCAAAAATTATTATTATTGCTCGCTAGTTGATTATGCTATTGATATGAGTAAACTTGAGACCTAAGCATTATTGTGAATGTGGTTAGTTATAATCTTTGCTGAAAACTTGAATGCTGGCTCTACATATTTACAACAAGAAGAGCAAACAGAGTTTGTAAAAGTTTTTCTTTATCACTTTCAGTTTATCATCTGAATTGCTTGAGGACAAGCAAGGGTTTAAGCTTGGGGGAGTTGATACATCTCCATCGTATCTACTTTTCCAAACACTTTTGCCCTTGTTTTGGACTCTAACTTGCATGATTTGAATGGAACTAACCCGGACTGACGCTGTTTTCAGCAGAATTACCATGGTGTTATTTATGTGCAGAAACAAAAGTTCTCAGAATGACCTGAAACTTCACGGAGCAACTTTTTGGAAAATATAAAAAATACCTGCAAAAGATGAAGGCCAGGGGGCCACCACCTGTCCACGAGGGTGGGGGGCGTGCCCCCCTACCTCGTGGGCCCCCTGGAGCTCCTCCGACTCCAACTCCAACTCTATATATTGTGTTTCGGGGAGAAAAAATCAGAGAGAAGAATTCATCGCATTTTACGATACGAAGCCGCCGCGAAGACCTAAAACCTCTCGGGAGGGCTGATCTAGAGTCCGTTCGGGGCTCCGGAGAGGGGAATCCGTCGCCATCGTCATCATCAACCATCCTCCACCACCAATTTCATAATGCTCACCGCCGTGCGTGAGTAATTCCATCGTAGGCTTGCTAGACGGTGATGGGTTGGATGAGATCTATCATGTAATCGAGTTAGTTTTGTTAGGGTTTGATCCCTAGTATCCACTATGTTTTGAGATTGATGTTGATATGACTTTGCTATGCTTAATGCTTGTCACTAGGGCCCAAGTGCCATGATTTCAGATCTGAACCTATTATGTTTTCATCAATATATGAGAGTTCTTGATCCTATCTTGCAAGTCTATAGTCACCTATTATGTGTTATGATCCGTTAACCCCGAAGTGACAATAATCGGGATACTTACCGGTGATGACCGTAGTTTGAGGAGTTCATGTATTCACTATGTGTTAATGCTTTGTTTCGGTACTCTACTAAAAGGAGGCCTTAATATCCCTTAGTTTCCGTAAGGACCCCGCTGCCACGGGAGGGTAGGACAAAAGATGTCATGCAAGTTCTTTTCCATAAGCACGTATGACTATATTCGGAATACATGCCTACATTACATTGATGAACTGGAGCTAGTTCTGTGTCACCCTAGATTATGATTGTTACATGATGGACCGCATCCGGCATAATTCTCCATCACCGATCCATTGCCTACGAGCTTTCCATATATTGTTCTTTGCTTGTTTACTTTTCCGCTGCTATTGCTATCGTTACTACAAAATACCAAAAACATTACTTTTACTACTGTTACCTTTTGCTACCGTTACCACTACTATCATATTACTTTGCTACTAAATACTTTGCTGCAGATACTAAGTTTCCAGGTGTTGTTGAATTGACAACTCAGCTGCTAATACTTGAGAATATTCTTTGGCTCCCCTTGTGTCAAATCAATAAATTTGGGTGGAATACTTTACCCTCGAAAACTATTGCGATCCCCTATACTTGTGGGTTATCATCTTATCTTATGTTATCCTATGTTTACGCTTTTTGTACTCTGTGCTAGTTTTCATTTCATCATGAAGACCATGCTCATGCACTGTTATGTTTACTTCTGAGTACTTATTCCGCTGCAAGTAGTTCTTCACTCAGGAATTTCTTCACCCTGAAATTCCTTAGTGTGGAATTCATAAAAATCGCCTATTCACCCCCTCTAGTCGATATAACGCACTTTCAATTGGTATTAGAGCAAGGTACTCCCTTGTTCTGTGTGATTTTGGTTTAACCGCCTGGAGTTTTAGTTATGTCGACCGCAGGTATGATGAAGGTTTCTGCTGGGTATCTACCTTCGATGGGACGGACTACACCTACTGCAAGAATAAGATGTGCATGCATCTTGAGGCAATTGATAACGATCTCTGGTACATTGTGGAGAATGGTGTTCCCTCTATCCCTCCCACCATCAATGCCGCTGATGTGAAGAGATTCAAGCAACTGGACTCTCAAGCGAAGAATATCATATGTGGCCATCTGAGCAAAGGGTAGTATGACAGAGTGAGTGCTCTGGAGACAGCTAAGCTTATCTGGGACAGGCTGTCCAAGGTCAATGAGGGAGTCTCAACACAGCGTGACTCTCGAGTTAACGTTTTTCGAAATCTCTTCAACCACTTCAAAAGACTCGACAATGAAAGTGTTCAGCAAACCTTCGACCGCCTCACTGACATCTCAAATGAGCTTCGAGCACTTGGTGCCGCTGACATCACCGACCATGAGGTGGTGAAGAAATTGCTGAGATCTCTTGATTCCTCATTTGATACCTTGGCATTGATGATACAAGAACGTGGAGACTATAAGTCACTTGATCCTGCTGATATCCTCGAGAGACTAAACACTCATGAGTTCCAGTTTGCTGAGAAGAGAGATCTCTATGGACCAAGTTATGGTAGATCACGGGCTCTGAAGGCCAAGGCAGTATCCGAATCTGATGGTGAAGATTCTGACAACAGCCTTGGTGACCCTGAAGAACTGAGCCAGGAGCTAGCAATGCTCGTGAGGAAGTTTCAAAAGTTCTCAAGACGTGGTTGTTTTGGTAAATCCTCAAGAGGTGGTGACTTGAGATCAGATTCCTCATCCCATGATTACAAGAAGAGACTCTGCCATAAATGCAAAAAACCTGGACACTACATTCAAGACTGTCCTCAGTGGGAAAAGGAATCAAAGAAGAAGAAGAAGTATAAGGATTACAGTTCTGATGATTCAAAGAAGAAGAAATCTTCAAAGTCCTCGTCATCAAGACCCTCAAGGTCCTCATCTCACAAGAAGAGCAGCTCCAAGAATGCTCGAGCATTCATTGGCAAGGAAATGGATTCTGAGGCTGAATCTGAGGAAAATGAGGAAGAGGAGGAATCTGAGGAGTCAGACTTTGGTGTGGCGAGCCTAGCCCTCACTACCACGTTCGTCAGCAAGTCCATCTTCAACTCTGAAGAAAAGGACCTCCCCAACACTACTGATGACGGCGATGAGGACTACGCTCCCACCTATTGCTTCATGGCAAAAGGCTCAAAGGTACTCAAATATCCCTCCTCTGAATCTAGTGAGGATGAATCTGATGAAAACCTCAAACCTAACTATTCTAAACTTGCTAAGATTGCTGTGAAACTACAAAAGGCTCTTGAAAAAGTTCAAAATATGCTAGATAAAAGCGATGATATGTTGGGCGAGGAAATGGATCGCACTAAAATCTTGACTGGAAATCTTTAGAGACTTCAGTCCAAGTTTGACAATCTTCAAGCTCATCATAAAACTCTCCTAACTGATCATGAGAAGCTTTCTTATGAATTTCTTCAAAGAAAGAAAGATCTTGAGAAGCTAATAGTGAGTTATGAAGATCTTCAGAAGGAGCGTGATTCATTACTTGCTCAACAGATCAGCGCTACTCAGGATGAATTTGTTCCTCCATGTTTAAAGTGCATTGAACGTGAAACTGCTAATTTCTTCACCTGAATGCTCAAATACTTCCATTGCTGCAAATTCTTCAACTGCCTCTGCTATCACTAATTCATCATCTGAGGACATTGCTAGTATCACTGATGATGCAGGGCTGAAGGAATTGTATATGATAGGCATGTACAAAAGCCTCAAAGGGCATCAGGCTCTTTGTGATGTGCTTAAAAAGCAGATCCTCAACAGGAACCCTAGGAAAGAGGGTATTGCCTTTGAGAGGAAACTCAATGTTGATGGGACCTACTGGAAACCCGAGCAGTATCCCAAAACCTCATGGGTTGCTGCAAAGGGACCTTCAGTGGATCCATCTACTTTATCTGGCTTTACATGTGAATCTTCATATTCTTCTGATGAGTCCATTGACTCTAACTATAAACTGTTCAAAAATCAGAATGGTGAAGTATTTGCTAGATATGTTGGCACTAACTGCAGGAACGGTCCTCCTATGAAGAAAATCTAGGTTCCCAAAAGGTGCCTTGAAAATCTTCAGGTGAATGTCATCATGACACCACCTGTGAAGAATACGAACCCTAGATCAAATTCTTCATATGGACCAAATTCTTCATATGGATCCAAGTCCTCATTCGGACCAAACTCCTCTCATGGATCAAATTCCTCAAAAGGATCAAAATCCTCATATGAACATCATCGTGCTAACCCGTCTGTTTCACAGGGAAGATCTAAGGATTATGGATATGTGCATTATTCTTCAAATCATTATGTCCATAAGTCCTCGAAGAATTTCTCTACTTACTCTTATGCTTATCCTAACCCCTCTTATGTGAAACAAAGTGGATTGGCGTCTATGCCACCTTTCTCTTATGGAGCTCACAGAATGATGAACTCTTTTCCACCCCTTCAGATGTGGGTTGTGAAGAAAAAGAACTAACCTCTTATCCAGGGTCAGGTCTCCAGACGAACTTAATCGTCTGAAGAATTTGCTGGAGACCTGAATTTGCTTGAAAGGACGTGAGCTATTCATGAAGAAATGAATTTTCATTTCTCACGTCCTCATATTGTTTTATCTGTTCTATCGTCTGATGAAATTGATACCATATTCTTCACTGATGAAGTATATGAGTTCGTAAGTTGCACAAATTCATCTCCTGGATAATCAACCCAAAGCCACTAAGTGGGTCCTGGATAGTGGATGTACAAATCACATGACTAGTGACAGGAGCTTATTGATGGACTCTGCTTTATCTCCATCACATCTGAAGCATATCACCTACGCTGACAAAGGCAAAAGCAAGGTATTGGGTCTAGGTAAGGTTGCAATCTCAAAGGATCGACATATGGACAAAGTCATGCTTGTCGAGTCCTTAGGGTTCAACCTCATGCACTACAAAAAAATACACTTCCGTGATGATACGTGTTTGTCACAGTAGGTCGCGTTTTCTGTCATGCATGTACATCCATGACAAATTTATGACAGAATCAAGATAGTCATACCTGTGCTGTCGTAGAAGTGTTCCATGACATTGCCAAAATTGTCATCACGGAAGTGTCCACTTCCATGACGATAAATCGCGCGTCACAGAAGTGGTTTCGTCAAGGGTGACCGACACGTGGCATCCACCGTAACGGAACGCCGTTAAGCTATCGGGTCAGATTTTGGATCCGATAACCCGTTAACAGCCACGACCAATGCCGATTTTCCACGTGTAAAATTCTCATTGGCTGACGGATCCATGCGTCAGCTCCGCGTTGGCACAGGTGTCACTCATCCAATGGTCGAGATGGGCCTATGATATATTGACATGTGGATCAGCCCAAAAGTGGCCCACAAAGTTTAAATGGGCCGGCCCAACCGAAGGCCCATAAGATTTAGCGGACCATAATGGGCAGGCCCAGCTAAAGGCCCACAAAATTTAGCGGACCATAATGGGCCGGCCCAGCTAAAGGCCCACACAATTTTGTAGACCATAATGGGCCGACCCAGCTAAAGGCCCACAAGATTTTGCAGACCACAATGGGCCGGCCCAGATAAAGGCCCACAAGATTCTGCAGACCATAATGGGCCGAGCCAGCTAAAGGCCCAACATTCTCTGTCAAATCGGCCCGTCAACGGCCTATCCTAAACTTGTCATCAACGCGGCCCATGGTCACTTCTGGCTCGTTAACAGTCCGCTAAGTAATTGTGCCGAATTATGGCCCAGTGTATTTCCGGCCTGTTAAAGGTCCGGCTTCATTTGGGCCCGTTTACAGGCCATCAAAACTTTCGGCCCATAAACGACCGTGAAGGATTTGGGTCATATTCGGCCATGTCTGACATTCGGCCTGTTAGAGGCCCACTATAGCTTTGGGCCACTTTCGGCCTGTTGTCATTTTTGGCCTATTAACGCCGGACGTAAACCATGGGCCATATGTGGCCCAACATCATATCGGGCCCATTAACAGCCCATATAAGAAGGACGATAATCTAGCCCGACCGAAGTTCCGGCCTGTTAAAGGCCCGTGTATTAGGTCGGCGCATTTACGGCCCGTCCGAATTTCGGTCTGTCAAAGATCCGGATCGTAAATGGGCCACCATTTCGGCCTGCTAAGTCTAGTGGGTTATTTGGCACAATCAGGGCCCAATCTCACTTTCGGTCTATTAAAGTCCCATGTTTTTTATGGGCTCGAGATATTTACACCTGTAAACGGCCTATTTTTACTGAGGGCCCAAATTATGTTTAGGCATGTTAAAGGCCCACTATGGGCACAAGCCTACCAGAAAAATATGAAAGCTTATGCTGATTTAGGCCGAGATATTTTTAGTGGGCTACATGCCAATTTCGGCCCGTAATCATTTTTAGCCCAATTGGAATGGGCCCGACGAATGTTGGCATGTTGGGCTCCTACGAAGCTTTCGGCCGAATACATTACTAAGATAAACCTACACTATACAAAAATAGTATCATAATTACTGCAGCCTGAGGCAGCATCATAAATGTTGTATCACAACAAAATAAATACCAACCATACAACAAAAGGCCTGTTGGCATAAAGTTTATAGTCCTTCCAGATAAAAGCACCATCAGATGTATTGACGCACAGATCATTTGACCTGAGTGCTAATGTTTTAGGCTGTAGAATCTGATGGAGTAGCACGATCTCCACCTTTTTTCCACCATTGCTCTTGAACAACGAAGCGAATGTCTGATAGTCTGGTTTCAAAAACATTCATATCTTGATGACATTTCTCAACCACTATTCTTGTTTCCGAAACAACGTCCATTAGGGATTGGACTTGTGTCTGGAGCACAGATATATCACTCTGTCTAGCAGGAAGATTTTGTTCAGTACGCGATTTGTACGAGGTTACCTTGACAACCAACCCAGAATTACACAGGAAGGTGCTTTTTGCAATGTTAGTGGAGAGATACTGACGCACTGCAGCAAGAGGTGACATTGTGCCTGTAGTAGCCTCGTCACCTTCAGGTGGTTGTGGCTATTCAATCATTTGTTCCATAGCTTCCTGAAAGTTTGAACTTGTAGATTAGTGTACCAGATAAGTTACTAATGAGACAAAAACAAACAAAGTAGGTTAAACGTTTATACATAACTTATTTTGGTGAACTACTGTAATACATTAGCATGTATTGTAGTGCCAACTACATAATAAAATCACTTTCGGAACATATGTCCATGTAGCATGCCTACCGTATTGTCTCTTTCCTCACATTCGTTGACATCTAAGGATAAAGAGACATGGTTTAGAGTAGGATGAACATAGTATGACATCATTCATATCATGGGCAAACAAATATAAAACAAACAGGCTATTTTATCATTGTGTGCCCACGTGAACATAACAACTAGATTACAGATCAAGACCAAAAGAATATCCTTCATCTCTTTTAAACCATGTAAGGTGAAATGATATGTTAAGACAACTGTGAATAAAAGTGAACAGAGTAACTGACATTGGCTGCAAACCAGGTAGTTAAATGGACACATCACAGTACCAATCAGTTCAAGGCAGGAGGAGTAAGGACTTACAACAGCGGCTTGAACTGGTGTGCTCATGCCCTTCATCTTGCTGGTGTGGCAATCCTTGAAGATTTGCACTGCATTTAGTTCAGGTTCTTTTTGGTCCGCACAGGCTTTCCTCTGTATTTGGAACAAGTCGATATAGATACGATAATATGGCACAAAAAAGAAGGAAGTAGCAGCTATTTACAAGAGCCTCGCAGTGTGCAATATAGCTACGAGATCCTGTTATCTGTTGGAATTTCACTTTAGAACGGTTGGTTTTGTTCTTCAAACATTTAGCCTAGAAGAAGATACACTTGTAAGGCACATACATAAATACAAGTTCAATATGTAGTCTGATCAGATACATATAGCCTACCTGATACTTTGGATCAGACCAGTGTTTAACGAGGGCTATCCAGTCTTCATCTGTAATATATTCCACTGGAGATGTTTGGGCGATTTAATTGTTAGCCTTGCCTTCAAAGTGAGATTTTCTAAGGTGGTACCGATACTGTCGCAGAGAAGACTGAAAAACATGAGTGCATGCTTGTTTAGTTGCATCATCTTTCGGATCCAACTTGAACCTCATCTATTGAAGAAAGAATGTGAGTCTTATTAGGAGGAAGCTAGAAAGTATGGGACGGAGCAAGACAATATTACTAATTGGGATGAATAACATTACTTACGGATAAATGGTCAAGGAAGGTGTTAAACTGGGTATTGTCTTTCTCATTCGTGTACTGGATCCATGTTGGGAGGATACATGCATGACACCTAACGGCAACTGATGCCTCTGATACTAACTTGGCTGACTCTGTAGCATCACGTGGCCTTTTTAAACCTGCCTCAAAATGGATCTCCATTCTTCCTCCTTTAGATTTTTTTAATATGTCAAGCATTATCCCTGATGTCTATTTCCGCTTGCGCTGTGGTGCTAGTTCAACAACGAATATGGAAAGTGTTAGTGTACATCAAACTGTGAGAGTACATATAAAGGAGCATGCAACTGCAACTTGACTCGATCAGGTACCGTCTTGGTGTTGATGCTCATGAGGTTCATCTGATCTTGCCAAGTCCTGTTGTGTCAGCAGTGCTTCGGAAGTAGTATTAGGTGTGAAGGCAGCTTGGGAACTGGCCAGTTCAGGAGCAAACAAACGAGTAACTAGTTGAGATGCTGGTACAGTTGAAGCGGATGCTGCAGCTGGTGGAGCAGGTGATACTGTGTTTTTAGATTTAGCCGGTGGACCTGGAGCTTCTACTACACTATAAGTACCAGCAGAATCTCGACGACAGAACCTTTTCCGTTTCACCTGACGAGTAACAACACTCCCTACTATATTATTTTCCTTGCTCTTTTTTGACTTTCCCATGTCAAGCTGTACCCACAACACAAAAGAATAAAATCACTCTTCAGAACTCATTGATGCATGATACAGACAAGCAATACTTTGATGTAAGACAACCGTATGGGGATGGAATATGTAAGAAAATCAGGACAACATGACATATTCACAGCTACGATGTGCAAACTAAGCAGAAGGATTTTCAAGAAAATAGAAGTAATGCAAGCTAGACACCATATGAAAGATGCAACCAATATTACTCTGCCAAGTTAAAAGTGTCTTGTCGTAAGTGGAAATTCAAAAAATTAGAAGCAGTACAATGTAGAAATCAATGCAAGACGCAACCACTATCAAACTGCCATGTTAAAAGCGTCCAATCATAAGTGACTGATGTGGGATACACAACAACAGTACTTTGATGTAAGAACATGGTATGATAGATAGATGCAGTGTATTTCTAGACACAGAAAGCCATGTCATATGCACATGTATAACGTATAAACTCAGCAGGTGCAATTTAATCAAAATAGAAGAAATACAGGCTAGACAACATATGCAACATGAAACCAATTATCACACTGTCAACTTAGAGCAAGCACCTGCAATGGTGGAGTATGGGAGATGAACTCATCATGTAGACTTGGGACTTCAACTTCATTAGCAGTAGCAGTGGCAAATCTAGAGAGTCTCTGTTTGCGTCGGTGCGGAGGACCACCAACATCCCCTAACTTACTATTTTCCTTCCTATTTTCTGATATTGCCTTATGAAGTCGAAACCACAAGAAGATGAATAAAATTAGCTCTACATAACTGGTTGATGCATGATACAGACGAACACTACTTTGATGTAAGGCAAGCGCAGGATAGGAGGATGGAATATATACAAAAAAAGACAGCATTTCATATTCACACGTATGATAGGAGGATGGAATATGTATGAAAAAACAGTAAGCGGAAGGCATTTCAACAAAATTAGAAGAAATGAAAGCTAGGCACCATATGAACATGCAACCAATATCACTCTATCAAGTAAAAAGTGTCTCATCGTAAGTGCCATTTCAAGAAACTAGAAGCAGTACAAGCTAGAAGACAATGCAAGATGCAACCTACATCACAGTCCCAAGTTAAATGTGTCTTATGGGTAAGTGATCGTTGAAGGTATAAGTTGTAAGCTACGCAGATGCAATTCAACATAATCAGAAGCAATACAAACTAGACATCATACGGAAAACGCAACTGATACGTCTCCAACGTATCTATAATTTTTGATTGCTCCATGCTATGTTATCTACTGTTTTGGGAAATATTGGGCTTTATTATCCACTTTTATATTATTTTTGGGACTAACCTATTAACCGGAGGCCCAGCCAAGATTTGCTGCTTTTTGCCTATTTCAGTGTTTCGAAGAAAAGGAATATCAAACGGAGTCGAAATGGAACGAAATCAACTGGAGAAGTTATTTTTGGAAGGAAAGCTACCGGATGGACTTGGACCCCACATCAGGAGCCAAGGGAGGTGCTCCTGAGGGTGGGGGGCGGCGCGCCCCCCTGCCTCGTGGGGCCCCCAAAGCTCCACCGACGTACTTCCTGCACCCATATATACTCACGTACCCTAAAACTTCCAGAACAGACAATAGATCGGGAGTTCCGCCGCTAGAAGCCTCCGTAGGCACCGAAAGCCAATCTAGACCCGTGTCGGCACCCTGCCGGAGGGGGCAATCCTTCTCTGGTGGCCATCTTCATCATCCCGGTGCTCTCCATGACGAGGAGGGAGTAGTTCTCCCTCGGGGCTGAGGGTATGTACCAGTAGCTATGTGTTTGATCTCTCCCTCTCTCGTGTTCTTGAGGTGATACGATCTTGATGTATCGCGAGCTTTGCTATTATATTTGGATCCTATGATGTTTTCTCCCCCCTCTACTCTCTTGTAATGAATTGAGTTTCCCCTTTGAAGTAATCTTATCGGATTGAGTCTTCAAAGATTTGAGAACACTTGATGTATGTCTTGCCGTGCGTATCTGTGGTGACAATGGGATACCACGTGATTCAGTTGATGTATGTTTTGGTGATCAACTTGCGGGTTCCGCCCATGAACCTATGCATAGGGGTTGGCACACGTTTTCGTCGTGATTCTCCGGTAGAACTTTGGGGCACTCTTTGAGGTCCTTTGTGTTGGTTGAATAGATGAATCTGAGATTGTGTGATGCATATCGTATAATCATACCCACGGATACTTGAGGTGACATTGGAGTATCCAGGTGACATTAGGGTTTTGGTTGATTTGTGTCTTAAGGTGTTATTCTAGTACGAACTCTAGGGCTATTTGTGACTGTCGGTGTCAAAACCGGCGGATCTTGGGTAGGGGCCCGAACTGCGCGTCTAGGCTGGATGGTAACAGGAGGCAGGGAACACGATGTTTTACCCAGGTTCGGGCCCTCTCGATGGAGGTAAAACCCTACGTCCTGCTTGATTAATATTGATGATATGGGTAGTACAAGAGTAGATCTACGACGAGATCAAGGAGGCTAAACCCTAGAAGCTAGCCTATGGTATGATTGTTGTATATGGAGTTGATGAAGTTGTCCTACGGACTAAAACCCTCCGGTTTATATAGACACCGGATAGGGTTAGGGTTACATAGAGTCGGTTACAATGGTAGGAGATCTTGAATATCCGCATCGCCAAGCTTGCCTTCCACGCCAAGGAAAGTCCCATCCGGACACGAGACATAGTCTTCAATCTTGTATCTTCATAGTCCTGGAGTCCGGCTGAAGGTATAGTCCGGCTACCCGAACACCCCCTAATCCAGGACTCCCTCAGTAGCCCCTGAACCAGGCTTCAATGACGACGAGTCCGGCGCGCAAATTGTCTTCGGCATTGCAAGGCGGGTTCCTCCTCCAAGTCCTTCATAGAAGATCGTAAACACCAAGAGTAGTGTCCGGCTCTTTGCCTTGTAGCTCGGACCTCAGCCCTTCTCAGCAGAGCTCGTCTTCGGGGGATCTCCTTCCGGAGATGATGGAGAGCGGGACGCCTCCCCTTGCCATGCCGCCTAGCGAGGCGGGCGACCCTAAGGTGTCGTCGCAGAGGGTTTCTCCGAATCCGGTAGGGGCGGAAGGTAGATATGCGGCCCCCTGAGGTTCTCCTCGTCCGGCCTTCGAAAAAGGTCATGAGACGAGCCCGGCACCGTCTGGTGCTCGGCCGGAGGAGCTAAAGATTCTGCTGGGGCGAGCTTCTATCTCAGAGGAGCATCGCGCATTGATGGGCACGGTGATTGAAAGGATTTCATCCGCAGAGAGCGGATTGCATGAGGCCGTCAAAAGTTTACTGACGGGTTTCGAGGTACATTAGATAATGTATACTTTTGTCACTTGCGCATGAATAAGATGCGCCCTGTGTAGATAGTAGCCCCTGAGACTCTGCGCGTCGTCAAGAAATGATGGCACACGGAGGATCATAATCCCAGGTCTAAGATGTCGCCTTTGAATGTAGGTGGCAGGGTGTCCGGAATCGAGCCGAACTAACGATTTTGCCGAACTAAAGCGGCAACTGGATGTGGCAGATGCCGACATCACGCTTGTCAACAAGCGGCTTGATGAGGGTCAAGGTATGTAATTCCTTGGGCTGCATCAGGTAGGAACAGTTTTATGCCTGTGTCTTACGATGTGTGTGTTTGACGCAGATGGTGCGGTCGCCGTGGAGAGTCTTAGGGCAGAACTTGCCCGAGCTAAAGAACAGGCCAGAGAAAGTGATGCGGCTGCCAAGAAAGCCCTTGAAGAGCTGAGAGCCGAACAGGCTGCTCATTGCCGAAGCAAGGAAGAGATGGCCGAGATGGCGGAAAAGTTAAAGAATGCTGCAGACCGTTGCGGACTTCTTGAGAAAGAAGACCAGGCGAAACAGACGTACTTAGAGAAGGCCGTTGCCGATGCCAAGGACGCGCGCTCTGCGATGAGAGCTGCGAAGGAGGAGCTGCGTCAGGCCGAACAGATTGCGGCTGGAAAGCCCTTTATGCTACGAAGGAAATTTCGCGATCCGAAGTTTGCTCCATTGGACCGGATGTGGAGTGTGGAGGATACCTATCTGGATTTGGCAATGAGTGCTGCTGATGCGACCGAACACTTTCGAGATCAGAAAGATCGCGAAGTGGAAAAGCTTTTCTGGTCGCAGTTTCACAATCCAGAGCATCCACTGGCAGTGGACGGTCGTTTCGCTCAATGGGCCGAACTGAATAGGTTGTCTAGACTCGCCATGAAGTACGTCATGGGTCATCTGTGGCCGGGGAGATCGGAGCCGAAAAGTTATTTCAGCTTGGTGCAGCAATTCCTTGACGCGGTGCTGCGTATTAATGCAATGAAGAGGTCAGCATGCATAGAGGGTGCAAGGATGGCTCTTGCCCGTGTCAAGACATACTGGGCAGAGATGGAGACCATCGTTGTTGCGTCCCGAGATTCGGACAAAAGCCGAGTACCCTCCGAGCACTATTTTCAGGAAGTCCTTGAAGGCGCTCGTGTAATAGAGACGCAGTGCTCGAAAGATGCTATGTTATGATAGCATATGTAATTATAAAGTAATATTTTGCTAAACTGTAGTGGCCTTTTTATACTTGTGCCTTCAAGTATTGGGAACACCTCCTGTGCGGCCATTTTAATATATATATATATATATATATATATATATATATATATATATAATCTAAAAGATGGCAGTCGTTGGCTTCAACCCCCACGCACATAGTGCGGGGGTGCTCGCAGAAGACGCATTTTCACACTTAACCCAACGTCTTGGTCCTACAAAGGAGGTGATAGCGCAGCAGGCCAGGCAACCGGACTATAATGCTTTAACACTTTCACTTAGCCATAGGAGCTTGACAGTGAGACTATTTAAGTAGCTCTTTGGTGGCGACTGCGCTCATCCGAGTTCGGGGCGCGTATGTGCCTGACCGGGAAGCGGCCCTTTGTTAAAGCGGAGGAATCCGATAGATTCCAATAGGTCATCGAGTGGCTGACCAGTCTCACGCTACATAATGAAAGTCAGTTTTCGGCTTTCTCTACTGAGGTGCTCGCCCGGCCAAACCGGGGCACAATCGCAGTAGTTCTCCTGGTGCTACCTTAGCCGATGGAGCGGAACGTAAGGTAGCCGAACTCAGGAGCCGGGCAACCCAACATTTGACCGAAGACATGATTCGGAGCTGATGCATATAATGCCAAAACTCGCAACGCCGAACACTCCCTAAGGTGTTCGGTCTTTATGAGTGCGGGCGAAACAACACTCTTTATTAAAAATGCCCCTAGTGTCCAGGTACGTGCAAAAATTCTGACGTGGCCACATGCCAAGACGCCAGCCTCCTCCTTGGTTATATCAGAAAAACCAGGGGATGTGTAGCAACAAGAGACAGTAAAAAAGGTTTACGCAGGGTCTTACTCTAAAAAGAATCCTTTAGGACGGGTCCCTACTGCACGTCTGCGCCTGTGTCTCCGTTGTGCCGTATCCTGGACGGGCGCCGCACGACGTTCATCTGAAAAAGAGAGGAACTAAGTTGAAAACGGGTCGTGCCGAAAAAGTTTAGAATAAAAAGGTATAAAGTAAAATATATAGGATGGAGCTTTATTGTCTCTTATTGTATATGCGTGAAGCCCCTAGTGCGGGGATATATGGCCACTAAGCCTGCATCAATGATGATTTTGCACCGAACTCGTCTATCCATGTTCGTGGTCTTGAATGACCTATTTCGAAGTTTTTTTTAGCCGGTGAGGCCATTTTGCTGTGGGGCTGTCAAAGCGGCCGCACAGTCCTCCGCTTGGGGAGGTGCACTTTAGTGCTTCCCTTTCAAAGAGATGATGCCTCGTGGACCGGGCATCTTAAGCGTAAGAGATGCATAGTGCGGTATTGCATTAAAGCGAGCGAAAGCTTCGCGTCCCAGTAGTGCTTGATAGCGACTAGAGAACGGGACAAAATGGAAGATCAGCTTTTCGTGGTGGAAGTTATCGGCAGAGCCGAATATGACTTCAAGCCGGAGAAAACCCATACAATGGGTGTCCGGACCAGGTATTACCCCTTGAAAGGAGGTTTTGCTGCGGCAGATTCTTGCTGGGTTTATCCCCATGTGCTGGATTGTATCCTGATATATCAGGTTTAGTCCACTGCCGCCGTCCATAAGGACATTTGAAAACTGGAGTCCGCCAATTATTGGATCGAGTATCAAGGCAGTCCAGCCTGCATTCTTGATATTTCTAGAATAATCTAGCTGATCGAAGATGATCGGTTTTGACAACAGTGGCAGGACCCTTTGGGGATGGGTCGTGTGGTGTGTACCTTTACGGGCGCCGCACGTTTTGTTGTGTGAAGTAAGTTCATTGTTTTTACTTCTTGTGGGAAGTTCTTTTGTTTCCTGGTGCTCTGCTTTTGGGGTTCGTCCTCGTCTTTGCTTGGTGTGTCGAGCCCCTTGTGTTCGGTGTTGAGTCTGCCGAATTGTTTGAAAACCCAACAGTCTCTGTGGGTATGGTTAGCAGGCTTCCCGAGAGTACTATGTATCTGACATATCCTGTCCAGGATTTTATTCAGGTTGGATGGATCGTCCCTGTTATCCTGGGGGGGGGGGCAATTTTGCCCAATTTTGTCGTGAGCCTTTGAATCCGGCATTGACTGCCGTGCTCTTCGGACTTTTGTCCTTAGTCCAGCGACGGTCCTTATTGCGTCGCGGTTTTCCGTTTCCATCCCTAGTTTTGGATGTACTTGGGTCGCTGGGGCTGCACCTTGCCAACCAGCTGTCCTCCCCTACACAAAAGCGGGTCATGAGGCTTGTTAGTGCGGCCATTGTTCTTGGCTTTTCTTGGCCGAGGTGTCTGGCGAGCCATTCGTCTCGGACGTTATGCCTGAAAGCTTCTAAGGCTTCGGCGTCCGGACAGTCGACTATCTGATTCTTTTTAGTGAGGAATCTATTCCAGAAACTCCAAGCTGATTCTCCAGGTTGTTGAGTTATGTGACTAAGATCGTCTGCACCCGGAGGGCGGACATAGGTCCCTTGAAAGTTTGCTCGGAAAGCATCCTCGAGCTCTTCCCAGCTTCCAATTGTGTTTTCGGGAAGGCTTTTAAGCCAATGCCAGGCTGGCCCTTTAAGCTTAAGGGGTAAATATTTTATGGCGTGGAGATCATCTCCTCTAGCCATGTGTATGTGGAGGATATAATCCTCGATCCAGACTCCAGGGTCTGTTGTTCCATCATATGCCTCTATGTTTACGGGTTTGAATCCCTCTAGAAATTCATAGTCCAGGACCTCATCAGTGAAACATAGGGGGTGTGCGGCGCCCCTATTTTAGGGTGTGCCGGATTCTGATGATGGCTTCATAGCATTGCTTACAAGAGCTTGCTTTCTTGGCCCATAAATGGACCTGATTGGGCCATGGTGCGAATCCTTAAGTGGGTCGCACGCCGATTTGAGTGCGGCGCCGCTTGCCGCTTTATGGGGTCGTCTATCCGACCGTGTGGCTTTCTCATTTTTTGAATGTGAGGGCTCTAGGGCCTCTTCGTCGAATTCAGGCAATAGCTTTCTTTTCGGATAGCTTTTAGTGTGGCGACTGTCACCATATTTATCTGCGGTATTGATTACTTTGCTCCATCTAATCCGGAGTGCATCTTCCGCTGTTTTTAGCTTCCGCTTCTGCTTTTTTAGGCTGTGCGCAGTTGCAACGAGCCTCTCGTGGAGATTCTTCTGCTCCATAGGTTTATCCGGCGTGAGGTCGTCCGGAATGCCATTTTCACCGGAGGAGGGATGTTCGGTTTCTCTATCCATGTTGTCCTATTCGGATGATTTCTCTAAGGCCTGCTCGTCGTCTACCGGCTCGTCCTGCTCTATGGCTGGGTTTTTGTCGAGGCGGGGCTTGGGTCGGCGTTTATGCCGACGCTTTGATTGCTTTTCGGGGGGTCGATCTCCCGCCCCTTCCCCTTTTTCCTCGTTGTCGATTCCTTTAGGGGTATCCACCATGTACACATCGTGAGATGGGGTGGCTGTCCAATGCCCTATGGGCGTTGGTTCGTCGGTATCTCCTGCATCGTCATTCATGCTGTCGATGTCTCCGGAGTCGAAGTTGAGCACATCGTTTAAATTGTCGACAGTGGCTACCAAGTGGGTGGTGGGTGGGCTTTGAGTTTCTTCCTTGTCCGTAACCCATCCTCGCTGACTGTAATCCGGCCAGGGCTCTCCTGATAAAGAGAGAGACTTAAGAGAATTCAGGATGTCACCAAAAGGCAAGTGTTGAAAGATGTCTGCGGCGGTGAACTCCATTATCGGCGCCCAATCGGATTCAATTGGCAGGGGCGCGGGGGGTTCGGAGTCCGGGGAGGAATCCGGATCCTCGGAGTCACGGGTCATGCAGAGTGCGGGGCTAGCGTTCGGCTCGATCGCCTTTGGGATCGCAGCCCCCGAGGTGATGTCCAACCGCTCGTCCTCGATTGGCGCAATAGGCTCCGAGTTAGGGGTCGGAACCGATGCGTGTGCGGCCTCCAGGACACTGTCCGGAGGCAGAGCTATATCATGCCCCTCGAGATAGTGCAGCGCGCGTGGCCATGGCTCGAACCCGTCGAAGATCAAGTCTCCACGGATGTCAGCCGTGTAGTGTAAGTTTCCAAACCTGACTTGATGGCCAGGGGCGTAGCTTTCGATCTGCTCCAGATGGCCAAGCAAATTGGCCCGCAGAGCGAAGCCGCCGAAGACGAAGATCTGTCCGGGGAGAAAAGTCTCACCCTGGACCGTATCGTTGTTGATGATCAAAGGAGCCATCGGGCCTAAAGGCGACGACACAGAGGAACTCTCAATGAAAGCACCAATGTCGGTGTCAAAACCGGCGGATCTCGGGTAGGGGGTCCCGAACTGCACGTCTAGGCCGGATGGTAATAGGAGGCAGGGAACACGATGTTATACCCAGGTTCGGGCCCTCTCGATGGAGGTAAAACCCTACGTCCTGCTTGATTAACATTGATGATATGGGTAGTACAAGAGTAGATCTACCATGAGATCAAGGAGGCTAAACCCTAGAAGCTAGCCTATGGTATGATTATTGTATATGGAGTTGATGAAGTTGTCCTACGGACTAAAACCCTTCGGTTTATATAGACACCGGATAGGGTTAGGGTTACATAGAGTCGGTTACAATGGTAGGAGATCTTGAATATCCGCATAGCCAAGCTTGCCTTCCACGCCAAGGAAAGTCCCATCCGGACATGGGACGTAGTCTTCAATCTTGTATCTTCATAGTCCTAGAGTCCGGCTGAAGGTATAGTCCGGCTACCCGAACACCCTCTAATCCAGGACTCCCTCAGTGACACTTATAGGAATAGCCCAACGGATTGATTGGAAAGAATAACTTTGAGGTGGTTTCGTACCCTACCATAATCTCTTCGTTCGTTCTCCTCTATTAGTGACTTTGGAGTGACTCTTTGTTGCATGTTGAGGGATAGTTATGTGATCCAATTATGTTATCATTGTTGAGGGAACTTGCACTAGCGAAAGTATGAACCCTAGGCCTTGTTTCAACGCATTGCAATACCGTTTACACTCACTTTTATCATTAGTTACCTTGCTATTTTTATATTTTCAGATTACAGAAACTATTATCTACTATCCATATACCACTTGTATCACAATCTCTTCGCCGAACTAGTGCACCTATACAATTTACCATTGTATTGGGTGTGTTGGGGACACAAGAGACTCTTTGTTATTTGGTTGCAGGGTTGCTTGAGAGAGACCATCTTCATCCTATGCCTCCTACGGATTGATAAACCTTAGGTCATCCACTTGAGGGAAATTTGCTACTGTCCTACAAACCTCTGCACTTGGAGGCCCAACAACGTCTATAAGAAGAAGGTTGTGTAGTAGACATCAAGCTCTTTTCTGGCGCCGTTGCTAGGGAGGTTAGCGCTTGAAGGTATATCTTTAGATCTTGCAATCGAGTCTTTTAGTTTCTTGTTTTATCACTAGTTTAGTTTACAAAAGAAAACTATAAAAAATGGAATTGAGTTTGTCTCATACGCTTCACCTTTTTAATATATTTCGTGAGTATGATGGAAAGGATAATTGTGCTCAAGTGCTAGAAGAAGAAATCTATAAAATGTTTGGCACTAAATATTTGAATGATGAGCATGATTGCAATGTTGTTAGTAAGAATTCTTTGAATATCCATGATACTAATGATGATAGCATGCCTCCTACTTATGATGATTACTATGATGATACTTAGGCTATAAAAAGTAGTGATTATATTTATAAAACTTGTCATGATTATGGTTACCCCTTTTCTGAACATTACTCTTTTAATATAGAAACAATTTATAGTATTCGAGTCTCTTATGATACTCCCACTATTCCAAATGAGAAGAATCTTGCTTATGTGGAGAGTAGTAAATTTTCTATGCTTGTAGATCATGAAAACAATGCTTTAGGTGCTGGTTATATTGTTGAATTTATTCATGATGCTACTGAAAATTATTATGAGGGAGGACCATATGCTTGTAGGAATTGCAATAATATCAAGTTTCCTCTCTATATGCTTAAAGTTTTGAAGTTATGCTTGTTTTGCTTTCCTATGCTAGTTGATTATTGTTCCCATAAGTTGTTTGCTCACAAAATCCCTATGCATAGGAAGTGGGTTAGGCTTAAATGTGCTAGTTATATTCTTCATGATGCTCTCTTTATGTTTCAATTCTTATCTTTTATGTGAGCATCGTTGAAATCATCATGCCTAGCTAGAGGCGTTAAACGATAGCGCTTGTTGGGAGGCAACCCAACTTTATTTTTGTTCCTTGATTTTTTCTCCTGTTTAGTAATAAATAATTTATCTATCCTCTGTTTAGATGTGGTTTTATGCTTTCAATTAGTGCTTGTGCCAAGTAGAACCTTTGGGAAGACTTGGGAGAAGTCTTGTTGATCATGCTGTAAAAAACAGAAACTTTAGCGTTCACGAGAATTGCTGCCATTTTTATTTGGAGAGTGCTATTTAGTTAATTATTTTTTAATATGATTAATAGATAAATTCCTCAGGTTTAGCAATTTATTTTAGAATTTTATGAGTTCCATAAGTATACGTTTGATCCAGATTACTACAGACTGTTCTGTTTTTGACAGAATCTGTTTTTCATGTGTTGTTTACTTATTTTGATTTATCTATGGCTAGTAAAATAGTTTATAAACCATAGATAAGTTGGAATACAGTAGGTTTAACACCAATATAAATAAATAATGAGTTCATTACAATACCTTGAAGTGGTGATTTATTTTCTTATACTAACGGAGCTTACGAGTTTTCTGTTAAGTTTTGTGTTGTGAAGTTTTCAAGTTTTGGATAAGGATTCGATGGACTATGGAATAAGGAGTGGAAAGAGCCTAAGCTTGAGGATGCACAAGGCACACCAAGGTAATATTAAAGGATATCCAAGAGCCTAAGCTTGGGGATGCCCCGGAAGGCATCCCCTCCTTCGTCTTCGTTCATCGGTAACTTTACTTGGAGCTATATTTTTATTCACCACATGATATGTGTTTTGCTTGGAGCGTCAATTTATTTTGTTAGGATTTGCTTTCTATTATTTATAACATTGTTTTGCATCTTTTATTCCAATAAAAGAGGCACTGATAGTCTTTACTATGCCTATGTTACAAGTATACATGTTGCTGTTTGAAAACAGAAAGTTTACCGCTGTTGCAATAATTTCCTAGAAAAGTCAGAATGTGATAAAATATTGAAACATTTTGCATATTAAGATCTGATAAATTTACTACAGTGGGAATTTTCTTTCATAATTTTTGGAGCTAGGGAGGTATGGATGTTGCAGCATTCTTTACAGACTATCCTGTTTAGGAAGATTGCTGTTATGTTTGCATTGTTTGCATATATTTGCTTCTTTAATGATTCTATTTGAGGATAGGACTATTAAATATGCAGAGCCATTTAGTATGCAATGTTGAATAATAATTTTAGTGATTTTCTACAGTACAGTATGATAAGGTTTTTGCAATGGTTTATACTAACTTATCTCACGAGTCCTTGTTGAGTTTTGTGTGGATGAAGCTTTTGAGATTTAGGGAGACCGTGATATGAGAGGAATTAAGGAGACACAAAAGCTCAAGCTTGGAGATGCCCAAGTCACCCCAAGATAATATCTCAAGAAGTCTCAAGCGTCTAAGCTTGGGGATCCCCCAGTTGGCATCCCACCTTTCTTCTTCAACAACTATCGATTAGTATCGGTTGATCCTAAGTTTTTGCTTCTTCACATGATGTTTGCTATTCTTAGAATGTCATTTTATTTTGCTTTGCTTGCTGTTTGAATAGAATACCAAGATTTGAAATTATTAAATGTTAGAGAGTCTTCACATAGTTACATAATTATACAACTACTCATTGATCTTCACTTATATCTTTCGGAGTAGTTTGCCATTTGCTCTAGCGCTTCACTTATATCTTTTAGAGCACGGTGGTAGTTTATTTTGAAGAAATAGATGAACTCTCATGCTTCACTTAGATTATTTTGAGAGTCTTAAATAGCATGGTAATTTTCTTAAAATCCTAATATGCTAGGTATTCAAGATTAATAATAAAACTTTCTTATGAGTGTATTGAATACTAAGAGAAGTTTGATGCTTGATGATTGTTTTGAGATATGGAGGTAATAATATCAAAGTCATGCTAGTTGAGTAGTTGTGAATTTTAGGAATACTTGTGTTGAAGTTTGCAAGTCCCGTAGCATGCACGTATGGTAAACGTTGTGTAACAAATTTGAAACATGAGGTGTTATTTGATTGTCCTCCTTATGAGTGGCGGTCGGGGACGAGAGATGATCTTTTCCTACCAATCTATCCCCCTAGGAGCATGCGCGTAGTGCCGAGGTTTTTTATGACTTGTAGATTTTTGCAATAAGTATGTGAGTTCTTTATGACTAATGTTGAGTCCATGGATTATACGCACTCTCACCCTTCCATCCTTGCTAGCCTCTTCGGTACCGTGCATTGCCCTTTCTCACATTGAGAGTTGACGCAAACTTCGCCGGTGCATCCAAACCCCGTGATATGATACACTCTTTCACACATAAACCTCCATATATCTTCCTCAAAACAACCACCATACCTACCTATTATGGCATTTCCATAGCCATTCCGAGATATATTGCCATGCAACTTTCCATCGTTCTGTTTATGACACGCATCATCATTGTCATATTGCTCTACATGATCATGTAGTTGACATCGTATTTGTGGCAAAGCCACCGTTCATAATTCGTTCATACGTGTCACTCATGAATCATTGCACATCCCGGTACACCACCGGAGGCATTCATATAGAGTCATCTTTGTTCTAGTATCGAGTTGTAATCATCGAGTTGTAAATAAATAGAAGTGTGATGATCATCATTATTAGAGCATTGTCCCAAGTGAGGAATAAATAAAAAAAGGGGAGAAAGGCCATAAAAAAGAGAAGGCCCAAAAAAGAGAAAGGCCATAAAAAAGAGAAAAGGCCCAAAGAAAATGAGAGAAAAAGAGAGAAGGGACAATGCTACTATCCTTTTACCACACTTGTGCTTCAAAGTAGCACCATGATCTTCATAGTAGAGAGTCTCTCATGTTATCACTTTCATATACTAGTGGGCATTTTTCATTGTAGAACTTGGCTTGTATATTCCAACAATGGGCCTCCTCAAGTGCCCTAGGACTTCGTGAGCAAGCAAGTTGGATGCACACCCACTAGTTTCTTTTGTTGAGCTTTCATACATTTATAGCTCTAGTGCATCCGTTGCATGGCAATCCCTACTCCTTGCATTAACATCAATCGGTGGGCATCTCCATAGCACATTGATTAGCCTCGTTGTTGTGAGACTTTCTCCTTTTTGTCTTTTCCACATAACCCCCTTCATTATATTCTATTCCACCCATAGTGCTATATCCATGGCTTGTGCTCATGTATTGCGTGAAAGTTTATAGGTTTGAGATTACTAAAGTATGAAACAATTCCTTGGATTGTCATTGGGGTTGTGCATGATGAGGGCATTCTTGTGTGACGAAAATCAAACATGACTAAACTATATGATTTTGTAGGGATGAACTTTCTTTGGCCATGTTATTTTGAGAAGACATAATTGCTTAGTTAGTATGCTTGAAGTATTATTATTTTTATGTCAATATGAACTTTTGTCTTGAATCTTTTGGATCTGAATATTCATACCACAATTAAGAAGAATTACATTGAAATTATGCCAAGTAGCACTCCGCATCAAAAATTCTGTTTTTATCATTTACCTACTCGAGGACGAGCAGGAATTAAGCTTGGGGATGCTTGATACGTCTCCAACGTATCTATAATTTTTGATTGCTCCATGCTATGTTATCTACTATTTTGGGCAATATTGGGCTTTATTATCCACTTTTATATTATTTTTGGGACTAACCTATTAACTGGAGCCCCAGCCCAGATTTGCTGTTTTTTGCCTATTTCAGTGTTTCGAAGAAAAGGAATATCAAACGGAGTCGAAACGGAACGAGATCAACTGGAGAAGTTATTTTTGGAAGGAAAGCTACCGGATGGACTTGGACCCCACATCAGGAGCCAAGGGAGGTGCACACGAGGGTGGGGGCGCCACCCTAGGGCGCGCCCCCTGCCTCGTGGGGCCCCCGAAGCTCCACCGACGTACTTCCTGCACCCATATATACTCACGTACCCTAAAGCTTCCAGAACAGACAATAGATCGGGAGTTCTACCGCCAGAAGCCTCCGTAGCCACGGAAAGCCAATCTAGACCCGTTCCGGCACCCCACCGGAGGGGGCAATCCTTCTCCGGTGGCCATCTTCATCATCCCGGTGCTCTCCATGACGAGGAGGGAGTAGTTCTCCCTCGGGGCTGAGGGTATGTACCAGTAGCTATGTCTTTGATCTCTCTTTCTCTCTCTCGTGTTCTTGAGGTGATACGATCTCGATGTATCGCGAGCTTTGCTATTATATTTGGATCCGATGATGTTTTCTTCCCCTCTGCTCTCTTGTAATGAATTGAGTTTCCCCTTTGAAGTAATCATATCGGATTGAGTCTTTAAATATTTGAGAACACTTGATGTATGTCTTGCCGTGCGTTTCTGTGGTGACAATGGGATACCACGTGATTCACTTGATGTATGTTTTGGTGATCAACTTGCGGGTTCCGCCCATGAACCTATGCATAGGGGTTGGCACACGTTTTCGTCGTGATTCTCGGTAGAACTTTGGGGCACTCTTTGAGGTCCTTTGTGTTGGTTGAATAGATGAATCTGAGATTGTGTGATGCATATCATACAATCGTACCCATGGATACTTGAGGTGACATTGGAGTATCTAGGTGACATTAGGGTTTTGGTTGATTAGTGTCTTAAGGTGTTATTCTAGTATGAACTCTAGGGTTGTTTGTGGCACTTATAGGAATAGCCCAACAAATTGATTGGAAAGAATAACTTTGAGGTGGTCTCGTACCCTACCATAATCTCTTCGTTCGTTCTCCGCTATTAGTGACTTTGGAGTGACTCTTTGTTGCATGTTGAGGGATAGTTATGTGATCCAATTATGTTATCATTGTTGAGGGAACTTGCACTAGCGAAAGTATGAACCCTAGGCCTTGTTTCAACGCATTGCAATACCGTTTACGCTCACTTTTATCATTAGTTACCTTACTGTTTTTATATTTTCAGATTACAAAAACTATTATCTACTATCCATATACCACTTGTATCACCATCTCTTCGCTGAACTAGTGCACCTATACAATTTACCATTGTATTGGGTGTGTCGGGGACACAAGAGACTCTTTGTTATTTGGTTGCAAGGTTGCTTGAGAGAGACCATCTTCATCCTATGCCTCCTACGGATTGATAAACCTTAGGTCATCCACTTGAGGGAAATTTGCTACTGTCCTACAAACCTCTGCACTTGGAGGCCCAACAACGTCTACACGAAGAAGGTTGTGTAGTAGACATCAACAACCACGTATACCAGTTCCAAGTAAGAGCAAGCACCTGTGATGGTGGAGTAGGGGAGATGTGCTCATCATGTACACGTATGTTCTAGAAACAGGAACACGTGTCATATTCACAGGCATTATGTGTAAAGTAAGCAGATGCAATTCAAGTTAGAAGCAATACAAGCTAGACATCATACGCAACATGCAACCACATATAATAGTGTCAAGTTAGAGCAAGCACCTGTGACGATGGAGTAGGGGAGATGTGCTCATCATATACACAGCTACGTTGACTGTCCAGCCTTGTGTTGTCTTGCGAATCTTGTTGGGAGGATGGCGGAGTAGAATCTGTAGAGACCCCCTGTTTGAGTTGCTCCGAAGGACCACCATCATCCACTACCGGACTAATTTCCTTCAGCTGTAATGATTTTGCATTGTGAAGTCAAACCGATAAGAAAAAGGAATACAATTCGCTCTTCAGAACTCATTCATGCATGATACTAACGAACACTACTCGGATGAAAGGCAAACACATGATGCAAGGATGGAATATGTATGAAAAATAGGATGGTGTGACATATTCACACCTATGATGTGGTAACTAAGCAGAATGCATTTCAACAAATTAGAAGCACTGCAAGCTAGACACCAGATGAAAGATGCAACCAATATCACTCTGCCAAGTTCAAACTGTATGGCGTTTCAAAAAATTAGAAGCAGTACATGCTAGAAATCATATGCAAGACACAACCAATATCACAGTTGCGACTTGAAAGTGCGTTATATCGACTAGAGGGGGGGTGGGGTGAATAGGCGATTTTTATGAAAGTCTTCAAAACGCGGAAGTTATGAAGACAAACAGAGTGAACAAGCCTATCACTATGCAGCGGAAGGTAGATTACACAACGCAAGCCATAGTCAAATATACCATACAGTGAAAGCATAGAGTCAAATAGCTTCAGTGTAATGAGGATCAGGTTCGAAGAAGTTATGAAGCCAAACAGATCATACAGTCAGGTTGTGAAGACAGAAGATTATGCAGGCATGGAATAGCTTCACAATGTGTACTGGTAAGTAAAGGGAGGTGAAGATGAAACCAGTGACACGTTGAAGACAATGATATGTTGAACCAGTTCCAGTTGCTGTGACAACTGTACGTCTGGTTGGAGCGGCTAGGTATTTAAACCAAAGGACACACAGTCCCGGACACCCAGTCCTGAACACGCAGCTCAGGACACCCAGTCCTCACCGTTTTCTCCTTGAGCTAAGGTCACACAGACCCCGCCCAATCACTCTGGTAAGTCTTCAAGGTAGACTCCCAAACCTTCACAGACTTCGTTCACCGGCAATCCACAATTCCTCTTGGATGCTCAGAACGCGACGCCTAACCGTCTGGAGGATGCACAGTCCTCAAGTGTAATAAGTCTTCAGATCACTCAGACAAGAAGACTTAAGTGATGCCCAATTACTCTGGCTCTGGGTGGTTAGGGCTTTTCTCCTCACTAAGGATTTTCTCTCAAAGGCTTCGAGGTGGGTTGCTCTCAAATGACAAAAGCCGTGCACTGAAATCTGAGCAGCCAACCGTTTATGGTTGTGGGGGTGGACTATTTATAGCCACTTGGCAACCCTAACCTGATTTGTCCGAAATGACCCTGGGTCACTAAGGAACTGACACGTGTACTAACGGTCGGATTTTGAACTCTCACGGCAACTTTACTTGGGCTGCAAGTAAAGCTGACTTGTCTGACTCTGGACAAGATTTTCTATCATTGTCTTCACTCGAAGACATAGGATTTGAATTAGGCATCACTTCAGTCATCCTGACTGGTTCTCTTGGACCCCACTTAACAGTACGGTGGTTCCTATGACACAACATGAATAAAGTAAAACTACGAAGGATCTAAGTCTTCGAGTTCCAAAGGCTTCATGGGGAGTCTTCATATGTCATTGTCTTCGACATGAATGTCTTCATGAACCACCATTGTCTTCAATGTCTTCGTACATTTTTGGGGGTCATCTCTGGTAGCTAAACCGAATCAATGAGGGACTTCTACCTGTGTTATCCTGCAATTCTCACAACCACATTAGTCCCTCAACTAGGTTTGTCGTCAATACTCCAAAACCAACTAGGGGTGGCACTAGATGCACTTACAATCTCCCCCTTTTTGGTGATTGATGACAAACTAGTTGAAGTTTTCAACGGGGAATATAATTTGTGAAGTTGTAAAGGAATTGTCTTCATAAGCTGCAAGGGCTCCCCCTGAAGATGTGCATATAAGTGATTTGCTTCTGGAATGCAAATGCACACAGCAGGTTGTATTTGTGGGAATCCACTTCAACTTATGATGACAATCCATCATGCACGTAAAGATATATGACGATAATGATATGCATAATGAAAAATGGACGTCTGCGAAATGATAAGAGTGCGGAAATTATCGTCGTACATGCGGAATTTATCTTCGCAAGAGCACAGTGGCAAACATAGTAGCAGACGACCATCAAGTTTAAGTGTTACAACTCAAAGAACCAAATGTAGCAAAACGAGAGTTGTAAGCACGAAGCAAAATGCAAAATATAAAGCACCCGCCCATATTATTGACCCGCTTGAAGACTATAAACATCATATGCTTCTCCCCTTTTGTCAGTGATGACCAAAAAGGTTTGAAGACATAGAGTTTTCTATGCGTTCCCAGGCGCAGCAGGGTCGGTGGAGACGTTTGGTGGTGCAGGCGAGCTTGGTGCAGTGATGACGCGCGCTGAAGACATTGGTGGTGATGTGGTGTCGTCTTCTTCCTCAATGATTTTCCCCGTCACGGTGGCAGCAGAGGAAGAGAACTCGGATTCTTCAAGTGACGGAGTCCCACGCAACACAGCTCTTCTGGGGGGTGTGGAGTCAAACTTGAAACGCTCCTTGAAGCCATCCTCTTGCAATTCAGCTTCAGTGCACATCATAGTGAGGCCTTGCCAAGTGCGGCGACATGTTTCATGTGCGACGAAGGCGTTCTTGGTGGCCAGATTCCTGATGCGATTGACGTCTTGCATGATACTGTGCATCTGCCTCTTGAGCCAGTCGTGATGCCTATCTTGCTTTTGATGCAGAGCCACAAGAAGTTCACGATCAGTGAGTGTACGAGCGCGTTTCTTGGGTCTCTGTCCAGCTTCGCTGTCAGTGGCTTCAGTGGATGCAGGGGCACGTGTGGTGCCAGCCATTGGATAGACTCTGGAAATGGCTTCAACACCTTCATCATGTTGAGTGAAGCTTTGGTGTTCTGCATTCTGAAGACTTAGTGGCTGTTTGGCAGGCTCAGGATAAATAGCTTCAGCAGAGGTGTCCACATCGGGTAAGAAGATTCTGTGGTTGCGGGCTGAGGGCTGATATGATATTGCAGAGTGGAGCTTGATTAGCCTCATAACCCATGGAGCATAAATCTTCAGACCAAAGAGATCTGAGCCAGACGCAGCAAGTTGACGTATGAAGAGGTCCTGGGCATTGAAGCATTTGTCGTGTAGGATGCAGAAGATGAGAGTCTTCATGGCACCTTCAACCTTGGCATATCGAGAGTGCCCCTTAATGGGCCATAGAGTCCGCCTGATGATGTGATAGATAGTTCTAGGCAGGTACTCTAAGTCTTCAACGAAGAACTCCGTTGGGTAAGGTGCGTCAGAAGGCAATGGCTTCATCATTGAGAGCATCTGACTCATATTCGGCTCAGGTCGCTGAAATATGCTCTCAACTGCTTCAGTATGGAGTTGGCAGCCTTCTTCGAAGTGTTCGCCTGGAGTGGGTAGGCCGGTGAGCTCAATGATATCAAATGCATTGGCTTCATGATGGACGTTGCCGGTCATCCACTCCAGGACCCAAGTCTTCGGATCTCTGTTGTAGCCCTTGATGTGCAATGTGGCATAGAACTAAAGCAGAAGGTCTTCGTTCCAGTGCTCTTCATCCGTGACAAACGGCAGCAGGCCAACTTGCTTGAAGCAGTCCAGGGCTTCTTCCAGACCAGGCAGACCAGCAAAAGCTTCAACTTCAAGGCGCTGATGTGGAAAGATACGGCTCTGGTTGTAGAGGACGCAGGAGTAGTAGCTGCGCTGTGGGTAGCTCCAGAACCTATCTGACACAATCTTTTCCCTTGAGTAAGGGTTCTTGGAGCGGTTGAAGAAAGTGTTGTCTGCCTTGAAGCTATTGACATTGAAGGAGCCAGGAGCAGTGACTGGTCCTGGGAACCTTGGCAGGCGTGGGATTGGCTTCTGTACCTGGGGCCTGTGCGCAATATGATAATTGAACTGTGGTCCGGCAGCAGACACAGGCACAGAAGGGTCAGAGGCAGTTGCTTCAGTATCTCTTGAAGCTGTTGGTTGGTCTGGCTCCACAAATGCTTCAGTATTATGTGTGGCAGCCGCAGTGGTGTCAGCCTCCTTGAGAATTTCTTCTTGCTGGTGTGGGGGAGATGGAGCTTGAGGTTCTTCATGCTCTTCTGCTTGTGCTTCGGCTGATGCAGCCGGAATGTCGTCAGCAGTCTGAGCCCTTGGTCCTTTGCGAAGCCTACGGAATGCAGGCGACGCCGGTGGAGTTGCAGTGGGCTGGGGCTCATCCTCTTCCTCCTGTGGGCGATCTGCCCACGATGCATCTTGTGTGATTGGCGTCAGGGGACGACCAATGCTGAGCAATTCACTCGATTCGAGCTGAGGAAGGACTGCATCATCTTGTACATTGTCTTGGAGACTAATGTCTTCAGAAGCGGTGGGGTCGGCTGTTGGAATGTCTTCATCATGCTGAGCCTCGGTGAGAGCAGGCTCATGGACGGTCATCTGACGATCTTCATGAGGACGGCGAATGGAAAGGGGTTCAACTATCAAGGGCTCTGTGGGAGCAGCCCGAGACTTCTTGGACTTGCGCTTTTTGATAGTGGGGTCTGAAGGAGAGGCTTCAGAGTGTTTCCTCTTCCTTGCTTTAGCTTCGGCTATCCTTGTCTTCTTAAGCTCTGAAGCGGGTGAGCGCTTTGGCTTCGAGCTAGGCTTGGCGGTGGGGAGGACAGTTGGAACAGCTTCTTGGCGTGGGGCCTCTTCTTCAGCCATGGTGGGCGTCTTCTTTTTCTTGGCGGCCATCCTAGGGTCGATGCCGGGACGCCCAAGTGCCTTTCGCTTCTCGGCCTCATTGTAGGCCTGTACGCAGAGATCAGCCAAATTTTTCATGCGCTCGCATGAACCCTGAGCCTCTGCACGTTTCTACATGAAGTTTTCCTTCAACTCATGCAGCATGACTTTGAAGTCTTTGATTTCTTGGACGCTGAGTGTGGCCATGTTCTGCTTGAACTGAGGCCAATAGCTCCTTGGAAGGCTACGCTGAGGCCAATAGGCAGCTGCAGATCATCAAAGCTGATGTTGGGTGTGTCAAACCACTCATCTATGAAGTTGTGGATGATTTTTGCATCGAACAGAGGCAGATTGTTGAAGATTTCAGCCTCCTCCTTGCTCTTGATGAGCTGCTCAAGAGCGTCATCACCAAGATCTTCGTCACTGGACAGATCAATGGCTTCGCAGCGAAGAACGGCAGCGACAGTTAGCTCTTTGCTGGTGTGTGGCTGTGGTTTCTTTGCTTCTTGAGGCTTGGAGACTCTTGATAAGTCTTCAGACTGCACACTGGCTTCAGGAGGTGCAGTGGCCAATGGCTTCGCTCTGGAGATCTTGGGAGAAGCGACTGGCTTGGAAGCTTTTGGCTTCTTCTTCATCTGCTTTGGCTCTGGGGCAGTAGGAGCATCATCAGACTCAGTGTCTGCAGGAGGGTCGTTCACGGCAGTCCCTTGGACTACAATGTGAGTGATGAGGCCTTCGAGATTGGCAAATGGCCCGATGACATTGGGATTAGCGTCGCGTGTGCCATCTGCCCTTGGTTTGGAGGGACCAGGGTTGAAGTCCAACCCAAACTCCTTCTTGTTTTGCTTTGCAAAGTTCTGGGCAAATTGGAAGTTGCGCTTGAACAGAGTGTCATCGCGACACCAGAGAAGGGATGATGGATGTGCATCAGCTGGCTGTTGTCCCCTGACCATGCATGGAAAGAAGCCTTGAGCAATGGCTTCGTCTCTGGTTCGGGGTACGAGATTCTTGTACAAGGCATCTCCCCATGGCCTCTTGATGGCGCACTTCTCTGCATATTCTTTGGTGACGAAGCGGTATAGGAACCACTGCTCTGCCCAATACCTGCGAATCCATTGGATTCGTGTCTTGCGCTGACCATAGCTTTCTTCAGGATCTGTTTGGTACATTTCTGCCAAATCTTCAGGCAGATCCTTAGATGTGTCACCCCGTCTCTGTCTGCCTCCCTTCCTTGATGGTTTCTCGGATGCCATGAAGCTTAACTTGGAAGGCTTCAAAAGATTCAAAGGCTTCAAAGGTTTCAAAGGCTTCAAAGGCTTCCTTTTGCTTGACCAACAGGAACTTGCTTCGGGTGAATTGATGTGACGCTGTAGGAACTCTGCAAATGAATGCAGACTATGAGAACCAAAAGTTTCTCCCACGGACATGTACCTGTGACAGCATTAAGGTGCGAGGGAAGGGGAAGAGGTCATATGAATTCTCAGAAGATTTTGAAGATAAATCAGTGTAGAAGACATTGACCTCATCATGCGAAGACATTCACTTTATAGAAAAGAAGTTGGTTCCAGATTTGTACGAACCCATAGATCAGTACAAGTGAGGAATCTAACTACTTCATAAAGAACAAGTGAATATGCTAGGCAAGTTATGAGATTCAGACAAGAGGAATGAAACTTGAAGGAATAGAAACCTCTTTTGGCAGAAAGTGATGGATCAATAGGATCAAAAGAGGCTGTAAAAAGGCTTTTATTTACCAGACTTGGAACTGCTAGACGAGAAGAGAGGTGAGGCCGAGCAGTTCGATCCTCCGTGCCCTAACTTGGCGACGGAAGACACTTAGGGCGACGGCGGAGAGACTGATGTCCGCTGTCGGCGTGAGAACGGCATCGGAGAGGTCGCAGCAGTGAAGCACTTCGTCGCCGGCGTCGTTGAGAGTTAGCGGTGGCGCTAGGGTTTGTGCGAGGGAGGAAGAAGAGATAATGACCGCAGTGAAACGTGTATTTATAGGGATATGGGCGGCACTGCGCTATTACTCAGGTGCCCCTGGCGATTCGCATCTGATCAGTACGTGGCCAGCATGCGGAATTGTGGGGGCAGTTTCACCCCACGCATGCCTGGTTTGTCGGGAGTCGTTCCTACTTCTCCGGAGTTCTAGTTGATGGAAAAACATTGAAGCTGTTTTAAAGTTTGTCTCTGTGTCTTCTTCTGACAAGGATGCAGTGAAGACATTCGACAGTTTCAATAGAGTGCATATGACTTGGAGAGATAGAGTTTGAGGTAGGAAGCATGGAGAGGTTAGGGTCCGATCACATTCACTTAGTTCAAAAGATTCAGACAAGAAGACATAGCTATAAGTGAATGCTGTAGAGGATAGAACACCAGTGCATATATAATCAACATAGTGAAGATAATCATGAAGACATGTTGAGATTGAAGCCAAACCAAATGAGAAGACATAGCAAATGTAATGCCATGAGTAAAACACTTCAAGCAGAAAAAATTTGGTGGTGGCGCAACCCACCGTATAGGAAGTATTGGACCCAGACACGGCGCACAATTATCGTGGTGCTCCGAGGTCAAATTCCACGTTAATGTATTCACACTTAGAATGTATGTCTTCATTGATCGAAGATATACGTTACTTTGTGTGTTGCACATCTAAGTCATCATCATGCATAAGTGTTAGGATGTGTGCCTGGTCACAGGACATTTGAGGATTCCAAGATATTTAGCTCACACCGTAACTTGCAAAATCTCTTCTCATCCAAGGGCTTGGTGAAGATATCTGCCAATTGCTCTTCAGTGTTGACGTGTATGATATCAATGTCTTCCTTTGTAACATGATCTCTGAGAAAATGATGACGAATTTCAATGTGCTTTGTCTTCGAGTGCTGAACTGGGTTGTTGGCGATCTTGATGGCGCTTTCGTTGTCGCAGTAAAGTGGCACTTGCTTCAGATGAATGCCATAATCCTTGAGGGTTTGCTTCATCCATAGAAGCTGAGCGCAGCAGGATCCAGCAGCAATGTATTCAGATTCAGCAGTGGAGAGAGATACACAGTTCTGCTTCTTTGAAGACCAACAGACAAGAGATCGGCCCAGGAAATGACATGTGCCTGATGTGGACTTCCGATCAACCTTGTCACCAGCGTAATCAGCGTCCGAAAATCCAACCAGATCAAACTCTGAGCCCTTTGGATACCATAACCCTAGAGTTGGTGTGTGAGCCAAATATCGAAGAATTCGCTTCACTGCTAAGTGATGCGACTCCTTTGGTGCCGCTTGAAACCGAGCACACATGCAAACACTAAGCATAATATCTGGCCTAGATGCACATAAATAAAGCAAAGAACCAATCATGGAGTGGTATACCTTTTGATCGAACTCTTTACCATTGTCGTCAGGACCCAGATGATGTTTGGCTGGCATTGGTGTTGTGAAGCCTTTGCAGTCTTGCATACCGAACTTCTTCAGGCAGTCTTTGAGGTATTTCTCTTGAGATATGAAGATGCCATTGCGTTGTTGCCTTATCTGAAGACCGAGGAAGAATTTCAGCTCCCCCATCATAGACATCTGATATTGCTCTTGCATCATATATCCGAACTCCTCACTGTACTTCTGATTGGTGCAGCCGAAGATAATGTCATCCACGTATATTTGGCACACAAACAGTTCACCATCATATGTCTTTGTGAAGAGAGTGGGATCCAGGGAACCAGGTATGAAGCCTTTGCTCTTCAGGAAGTATTTGAGTGTATCATACCAGGCCCGAGGGGCTTGTTTGAGGCCATATAGTGCCTTTTTGAGCTTGTACACCATGTCAGGATGTTTTGGATCTTCAAACCCAGGTGGTTGCGCAACATACACTTCTTCTTCAATTTTGCCATTGAGGAAGGCACTTTTTACATCCATTTGATACAGGATTATGTTGTGATGATTTCCATAGGCCAGCAGTATACGGATGGCTTCAAGTCTGGCCACAGGAGCAAATGTTTCATCGAAGTCGATGCCTTCCACTTGAGTATATCCTTGAGCAACGAGACGAGCCTTGTTTCTGACGACTTGGCCATGCTCATCTTGCTTGTTGCGATATATCCATTTGGTGCCAATTATGTTATGCTTCCGTGGATCAGGACGCTTAACTAACTCCCATACATTGTTCAGCTCAAATTGTTGAAGCTCTTCTTGCATAGCTTGAATCCATTCAGGTTCCATAAAGGCTTCATCAATTTTCTTGGGTTCTGTGATTGAAACAAATGCGAAGTGTCCGCAAAAGTTTGCCAGTTGAGTTGCCTTTGAACGAGTCAGTGGACCAGGTGCATTGATGCTATCAATTATTCTGTCAATTTGCACTTCATTGGCAACACGAGGATGTAGGGGTCGAAGACTTTGCTCTTGCTGATCTACGTTATCATGGGGAGGAATGTCTTCAGGCTGAGCATTGTCTTCATGTGGATCAGGTGCTGAGATGATAAGTTCTTCTTCAGGACGAGCTTCAGAAGGTATAATTTCTCCAGTTCCCATTAGCTTGATTGATTCACTGGCTGGAACTTCATCTAGTACATCTGGTAGTTGCTCTCTTTGTGACCCATTGGTCTCATCAAACCGCACATCCACTATTTCAACCACTTTGTAGTGAAAGAGATTGAAGACTCTGTAGGAGTGAGAATCCTTTCCATATCCAAGCATGAAGCCCTCATGTGCTTTTGGAGCAAATTTTGCGGTGTGGTGAGGGTCCTTGATCCAGCATCTTGATCCAAATACTCTGAAGTAACTTACATTTGGCTTCTTGCCAGTCAGAAGTTCATAAGATGTCTTGTTCAGTAGCTTGTGAAGATATACACGGTTGATAGTATGGCATGCAGTGTCAATGGCTTCAGTCCAGAATTTTCTTGGTGTCTTGTACTCATCTAACATTGTTCTGGCCATCTCAATGAGTGTTCTGTTCTTGCGTTCGACGATGCCATTCTGTTGTGGCGTGTATGGAGCTGAGAATTCATGAGTGATGCCCAATGTATCAAGATATGTGTCAAGGCCGGTGTTCTTGAATTCTGTGCCATTGTCACTTCTGATGTGCTTTATCTTGGCGCCATAATTGTTCATTGCCCGATTTGCGAAGCGTCTGAAGACATCCTGCACTTCAGTCTTGTAAAGGATTATGTGCACCCAAGTATATCTAGAGTAATCATCAACAATGACGAATCCATAGAGGCAAGCAGTAGTGGAGAAAGTTGAGTAGTGGGTAGGACCGAAGAGATCCATGTGAAGCAGTTCGAAGGGTTGAGTAGTGGTCATGATTGTCTTCGAAGGATGTTTTGCCCTTGTCTTCTTCCCAGCTTCACAGGCACCGCATAAGTGATCTTTCTTGAACTTGACGCCCTCGATGCCTATGACATGCTTCTTCTTAGCAAGGGTGTGGAGGTTCCTCATGCCAGCATGCCCAAGTCTTCGATGCCAAAGCCAGCATTCTGAAGCCTTTGCGAGAAGACAAACTGCAAGCTGTGGCCCTGCTGAGAAATCTACCACGTACAAGTCATCTTTTCGATACCCTTCAAACACTAGAGACTTGTCAGATTCCATTAGTACCAGACAACGATATTTTCCAAAGATTACAATCATGTTTAAATCGCAAAGCATTGAGACAGACATTAAGTTGAAGCCAAGGGATTCAACAAACATGACTTTATCCATGTGTTGATCCTTTGAGATTGCAACTCTACCTAGACCCAGTACTTTACTTTTACCAGTGTCAGCGAATGTGATGTGGCTCTTGTCAGATGGACGTAAGGTTGAGTCCATAAAGAGACTTCTCTTGCCAGTCATGTGATTTGTACACCCGCTGTCAATAATCCATACTGAAGACTCTGAAGTCACTGGTGTCGTACCCTACAGTGCAGTTAGGGGGATAGGCTTCACCAAGAGTGTTGTGAAGCAAAAACATTTGACGAACCAGTGGATTATGAAAACTGAGATCCAGGTTAGGACAAGCAGGGAGAGTAGCATGCGATTCAGATATGAAATACATAGTGATGCCATTCGGGCATTTGATCGTGCGCCCCACGAGTTTTTTAAGGTCCCCAGCAATAGCATCAGAAGATTTTGGTTTTGTGCTGGAGACCTTTCCCTGCAAAAAGAGAGTTAAGCTTTCTTAACCACCCACATCTTCAAGGGTGGCTTAGAAGCAATAAGTCTAAGTGCAGCATCTGAGAATTTTGGCTTTGGAGCCCTAGCAAACAGTCTAGCAGGTGGGCAGTAGTACTCATAAGAATAGGCAGAATAGTTTTTGGTCATATGAGAATGACGGTTTGAAGAACCGTTCTCATAAGACTGAGCATGGTTTCCCTGCAAAACATTTGCGTTAGTGCAGCTCAGATGAGTCCTCTGCCTGTATGAAGCCTTTGGACCATATGAAGTCTTTGGTCTGAGGTTTGTCTTCTTCATGTGAGGTGTCATGGGGACATTCACAGGAAGATTCTCAAGACACGTTTTTGGAACCCAGATCTTCTTCATGGGCGGTCCATTCCTGCAGTTAGTACCAATGTACCTGGCAAATACTTCACCATTTTGATTCCTAAACAGTTTATAGTTTGCATCAAAGGATTCATCAATGATAATTGAATTAGCACCAGTGAAGCCAGATAGATTGGATGGATCTGATGAGGAGTCCTTTGCAGCAACCCATGTGGTTTTGGGGTACTGCTCAGGTTTCTAGTAAGAGCCATTTGTATTAATTTTCCTCACGAACCCAACAACCTCTTTGCTAGGGTTTCGGTTCAGAATCTGCTTCTTGAGGACATCACATAGTGTCTGATGTCCTTTGAGACTTTTGTACATCCCTGTTTCAAGCAATGTCTTCAACCTAGCATTTTCATCAGCAATAGCAGTGGTATCCTCAGCAGAGGGGTTAGTTACCACTTCAACAGTTGAAGATATTGCAACAGCAGTAGCAGTGGAACATTCAGCAACAGAAATAGCATTATCACGCTCAATGCATTTAAGGCATGGTGGTTCAAATCCTTCCTTAGCAGAACTGATCTGTTCAGCTCGAAGTGACTCGTTTTCCTTTTGAAGATCTTCATGATCAGCTCTCAACTTCTCAAGATCTTGCTTCTTCTGAAGATAATCATAGGAGAGCTTTTCATGAGTAGTTGAGAGAGTCTCAAGACGATCTTCGAGTTCCTGATACTTAACATGAAGATTTTTTATGTCTTCAATTAAGGATTCAGAACGAGTCATTTCAGCACCCAACAGATCATCGCTTCTGTCTTACAGTTTTTGAATATGTTCCATGGCCTTTTGTTGTTCAGTTGCAATTTTAGCAAGTGTTTTGTAACTGGGTTTTGAATCACAATCAGAGTCATCGTCACTAGATGTTCGATAGTGAGTAGTGCGTGTGTTTACCTTGCCACCACGTGCCATGAAGCAGTAGGTGGGAGTAGAGTCGTTCTTGTCATTTGCACCGGTGATGGTGATGGAGTCATTGTCTTCAGTGTTGAAGATGGACTTGGCGACATAGGTTGTAGCCAAACTTGCAATGCCTGAATCAGACTCCTCCTCAGACTCCACCTCTGCCTCCTCAGAAGCGGACTCCTCCTCTGAATCCATTTCCTTGCCAACAAACGCATGAGCCTTGCCAGATGAACTCTTCTTGTGTAACGAAGACTTTGAGGAAGATTTGGACGAAGACTTTGAGTATTTCTTCGTCTTCTTATCGTCAGAGTCATATTCCTTGCTCTTCTTCTTCTTTCTGTTCTCATTGTCCCATTGTGGACACTCAGAGATGAAGTGTCCAGTTTTCTTGCACTTGTGACAAGTTTTCCTCTTGTAGTCATGCGCAGAGGCTTCATCATTCCTTGAGCTTGATCGTGAAGACTTTCTGAAGCCTTTCTTCTTGGTGAATCTCTGGAACTTCTTCACTAGCATTGCAAGTTCCCGTCCAATGTCTTCAGGATCATTAGAACTGCTGTCAGATTCTTCTTCAGATGATGACACAGCTTTTGCCTTCAGGGCATGGGTTCGCCCATAGTTTGGACCGTAGATGTCTCTTTTCTCAGAAAGCTGAAACTCATGTGTGTTGAGCCTCTCAAGTATGTCAGACGGATCGAGTGTCTTGAAGTCTGGACGTTCTTGAATCATCAGGGCTAGGATGTCAAATGAACTGTCAAGTGATCTTAGCAGCGTCTTGACGATTTCATGTTTGGTGATCTCAGTGGCGCCGAGGGCTTGAAGCTCATTTGTGATGTCAGTGAGCCGGTCAAATGTGTGCTGGACATTCTCATTGTCATTTCGCTTGAAGCGGTTGAAGAGATTGCGAAGAACACTGATTCTCTGATCTCTCTGGGTTGAGATGCCTTCATTGACCTTGGAGAGCCAGTCCCAGACTAGCTTGGATGTCTTCAAGGCACTCACACGGCCGTACTGTCCCTTGGTCAGATGACCACAGATAATATTCTTGGCAGTGGAGTCCAGTTGAGTGAACTTCTTGACATCAGCCGCAGTGACACCTTCTCCAGCCTTGGGAACGCCGTTTTCGACGACATAGCATAGGTCGACGTCAATGGCTTCAAGATGCATGCGCATCTTATTCTTCCAGTAGGGATATTCAGTTCCATCGAAGACTGGGCACGCAGCGGAGACTTTAATTATCCCTGCAGTCGACATAGCTAAAACTCCAGGTGGTTAAACCGAATCACACAGAACAAGGGAGCACCTCGCTCTGATACCAATTGAAAGTGCGTTATATCGACTAGAGGGGGGGTGAATAGGCGATTTTTATGAAAGTCTTCAAAACGCGGAAGTTATGAAGACAAACAGAGTGAACAAGCCTATCACTATGCAGCGGAAGGTAGATTACACAACGCAAGCCATAGTCAAATATACCATACAGTGAAAGCATAGAGTCAAATAGCTTCAGTGTAATGAGGATCAGGTTCGAAGAAGTTATGAAGCCAAACAGATCATACAGTCAGGTTGTGAAGACAGAAGATTATGCAGGCATGGAATAGCTTCACAATGTGTACTGGTAAGTAAAGGGAGGTGAAGATGAAACCAGTGACACGTTGAAGACAATGATATGTTGAACCAGTTCCAGTTGCTGTGACAACTGTACGTCTGGTTGGAGCGGCTAGGTATTTAAACCAAAGGACACACAGTCCCGGACACCCAGTCCTGAACACGCAGCTCAGGACACCCAGTCCTCACCGTTTTCTCCTTGAGCTAAGGTCACACAGACCCCGCCCAATCACTCTGGTAAGTCTTCAAGGTAGACTCCCAAACCTTCACAGACTTCGTTCACCGGCAATCCACAATTCCTCTTGGATGCTCAGAACGCGACGCCTAACCGTCTGGAGGATGCACAGTCCTCAAGTGTAATAAGTCTTCAGATCACTCAGACAAGAAGACTTAAGTGATGCCCAATTACTCTGGCTCTGGGTGGTTAGGGCTTTTCTCCTCACTAAGGATTTTCTCTCAAAGGCTTCGAGGTGGGTTGCTCTCAAACGACAAAAGCCGTGTACTGAAATCTGAGCAGCCAACCGTTTATAGTTGTGGGGGTGGACTATTTATAGCCACTTGGCAACCCTGACCTGATTTGTCCGAAATGACCCTGGGTCACTAAGGAACTGACACGTGTACTAACGGTCGGATTTTGAACTCTCACGGCATCTTTACTTGGCCTGCAAGTAAAGCTGACTTGTCTGACTCTGGACAAGATTTTCTACCATTGTCTTCACTCGAAGACATAGGATTTGAATTAGGCATCACTTCAGTCATCCTGACTGGTTCTCTTGGACTCCACTTAATAGTACGATGGTTCCTATGACACAACATGAATAAAGTAAAACTACGAAGGATCTAAGTCTTCGAGTTCCAAAGGCTTCACGGGGATTCTTCATATGTCATTGTCTTCGACATGAATGTCTTCATGAACCACCATTGTCTTCAATGTCTTCGTACATTTTTGGGGGTCATCTCTGGTAGCTAAACCGAATCAATGAGGGACTTCTACCTGTGTTATCCTGCAATTCTCACAACCACATTAGTCCCTCAACTAGGTTTGTCGTCAATACTCCAAAACCAACTAGGGGTGGCACTAGATGCACTTACACGACTTAAAGGTGCCTTATCATAAGTGACTGATGCAGGATATGCAAGAATAGTAGTCTGATGTAGAAACAGGAACACATATATATTCACAGGCATTATGTGTAAAGTAAGCAGATGCAATTCAACAAAGTTAGAAGCAATACAAGCTAGACATCATACGCAACATGCAACCACATATAATAGTGCCAAGTTAGAGCAAGCACCTTTGATGGTGGAGTAGGGGAGATGTGCTCATCATCTACACATCCACGTTGATTGTCTAGCCTTGCGTTGTCTTGCGAATCTTGTTGGGAGGATGGCGGAGTAGAATCTGTAGAGAACCTCCGTTTCAGTTGTTCGAAAGGACCACCATCATCCAATGCCTTGCCAATTTCCTTCAGCTTTATTGATTTTGCATTGTGAGGTCATACCGACAAGAAAAAGGAATATCATTCGCTCTTTAGAACTCATTCATGCATGATACTAACGAACACTACTCTGATGAAAGGCAAAGTCATGATACGAGGATGGAATATGTACGAAAAAATGGACGGCTTGACATATTCACACCTATGATGTGGTAACTAAGCAGAAGGCACTTCAACAAATTAGGAACACTACAAGACACCATATGGAAGGTGCAATCAATATCACTCTGCCAAGTTAAAACTGTCTCATCATAGGTGGCGTTCATCAAACTAGAACAATACATACTAGAAATCATATTCAAGACGCAAACCAATATCACACTGCCAACTTAAAGGTGTCCCATCATAAGTGACTGATGCAGGATACACAAGAAGAGTAGTTTCATGTAAGAACATGGTGTGATAAACAGATATAGTATGTACCAAAACAGGAAAGCGTGTCATATTCACATGTATCATGTGTAAGCTAAGCAGATGCAGTTTACACTAATTAGGAGCAATACCAGCTAGACACCATATGCAACATGCAACTAGATATCACACTGCCAAGTTAGAGCAAGCACCTTGGATGGTGGAGTAGGGGAGCGGAGACCTGGACCTTGTAATGCACTATCAGTACAAGGAGAGTTGGTACAAATGCTCCGTTTATGTTGCTGCAGAGGACCACCATCATTGCCTTCCTTACTCTTTTCCTTCCTCTTTCTTGATTTTGCCTTGTCAAGTCAAACCCACAAGAAAAAGGAATAAAATTTGCTCTTCAGAACTCATTGATGCATTATACTGACGGACACTACTTTCATGTAAGGCAGCCGCATGATAGGAGGATGGAATATGTATGAAAAACAGGACGGCGTGACATATTGACATGTATGATGTATAAAGTGTAAACAAGCACAAGGTGCTTGAACTTGTTAGAATCGATGCAAACTAGAAACCATATGAAAGATGAAACCAATATCACTCTGCCAAATTAAAAGGGTGCCCTAACAAATGTATTTGACCAAATTAGAAGCAATACATGGCAATAGGCTAGAAATAATATGCAATGCAACGAATAAAGGTGACTCATCGTAAGTGATTGATGCAGGATACAGAAGAGAGGTAGTTTCATGTAAGAACAAGGTTAACACATGGATGTAGTGTGTACCAAAAATAGGAAGGCATGTCATATTCACAGGTATAGTGTGTAAACTAAGCAGATGCAATTTACCCTAATTAGAAACATTACAAGCTAGACACCGTATGCAACATGCAACCACATATCACACTGCGAAGTTAGAGCAAGCACCTGTGATGGTGGTGTAGGGGAAGTGCGGTCTTCAGGTACAGAGCTATGTTCAATATCTTCATTTAGGCTTGTTGTTTCTTGAGAATCATGTGGAGAGGATGAAATTGCATTCTTTATAAGAGTATTGCGTCTCATATTAACCCACGCGCATGACTGTCTCATCATAAGCGAGAGACGCAGGATACACAAGAACAGTAGTTTGATGTAAGAACATGGTGTGATAGGCAGATGTAGTATGTACCAAAAACAGGAAGGCGTGTCATATTCACATGTATAATGTGTAAGCTAAGGAGATGCAATTTAACAAATTAGGATCATTGATGAGGGATACACAAGAAAAGTAGTTTAATGTAAGAATATAGTTAATAGAAAGACGTAGTATGTACCAAAAACAGGAAGGCATGTCATATTCATAGGTATAATGTGTTAACTAAGCAGATGCAATTTACCCTAATTAGAAGCATTACAAGGTAGACACCATATGCAACATGCAACCACATACACACTGCCAAGTAAGAGCAAGCACCTGCGATGGTGGTGTGGGGAAATTGCGGTGATCAACTAGAGAGCTATGTTGACTATCTTCATTTAGCCTTGCTATTTCTTGAGAATCATGTGGGGAGGATGACACTGCACTCTTTAAACGAGTAGGGTGTCTCACAGTAACCCACTCGGGTGACTGTCTCATCATAAGTGATTGACGAGGGATACAAAAGAGCATTAGTTTGATGTACAAACATGGTTAATAGACATATGTAGTATGTATCAAAAACAGGAAGGCATGTCATTATCAAATGTATAATGTGTAAAGTAAGCATATGCAATTTAACCAAATTGGAAGCAATACAAGCTAGACACCATATGCAACATGCAACCACATTTGATAGCGTGAAGTTAAAGCAGGCACCTGGGATGGTTGTGTGTTGCAATTGAGATAATCAATTGCAGAGCTACGTTTACTGTCTCCAACTTCTGACACTGCACCCATTAGAGCGCTAAAACGCTTAGTGCTTATCTTCGAATTACACTGGAGCGACTTCTGTCTTTTCTTTTCTGCATTCATCAACACTGCGTCAGAGTCTGAAATACCCATGCATAAAAAAACAATAGTGTGAGTATGGGTGAAGCGTGTGCACAATTAGTACAGTGTAAAGGTAGCAGATAGCAGGTCGATGAGAAATAAATGACGGGAGACATATGATAGCTCTACAACATGCATGGCACACTAAATTACTACATGATTCTATGAAAATAACAATCGACTAAAAGCAAATAGGTCAGTCCATTTTTTCTGCACCGTCTGATGTACAAAGAACGGGCAGATCGCCTTCATCTACCTCCAGCCAGTCAGTGTTGACGATCTTCCTCGAAATGCCAGCGACCACCGGCCCAGTATTCCTCCCCTGCCAGCGCCCTCCCCTCGACCTCACCACACCGCCGTGCTTGGCACCGCCCCCCCGGCCATCCATTCAAGCCCCGCCGACCTCCAGATCGGGCGCAAGCAACTCCTGCGCCCACACCCCTATCACTACTAGAAAAAGGGCTATAGATGGGATTGACACTAATGGCGCACCTGACAAGCGGTGCGCCATTAGTATATACTAATGGCGCACCACCATCTGGTACGCCATTAGAGTTGAAACTACTAATGGCGCACCTGGCACAGGGTGCGCCATTAGTATCAAATTTTTTTGGAACTAGTGCGCCTGTCCAAACATACTAATGGCGCATCCAGACAAAGTGCACCACTAATGTTGTTTTTTTATTATATTTTTTATTCCCTTTTTTGCAAAACTACTAATGGCGCACTGTTGCACCGTCCGCCATTAATAGTTCAAACTAGTAATGGCGCACTGCGGGACAGTGCGCCATTTTTTTTTGCAAAACTACTAATGGCGCACCACCAGATGGTGCGCCATTAGTAACCTGGATTACTAATGGCGCATTTGGTGTTGGTGCGCCATTAGTAAGTGGGCAGCAACAAGATATTTTGGGGAGCCTCTCCTACCCACACTCACTTTCTCCCCACTTCATTCTCTCCACCTCCTCCTTGTCTCGGGTGCCTCCTCTTTTTCACCTCATTTCCACCATAGATTCATTCAATTTAAGTGGTTAAATTACCTTGTTTTGATAGGTAAGTAAGGGGGGAAGCTATATTTATGTATTTCTCCCTACAACAATGTGCACATGCACTTTTTATGGCCTATCTAGATCTATGTATGTTCGTGGTGTTGCATATGTTTGTGGTGTTGCATATGTGTTTGCGTTTGGAGGTGTACCGGTATTTGAAATGCGATAGTTGCCAATATTTTTCCGGAATGTTGATTCATTTCCGTTTCGGCGAGAATTTTGGCATTAAGCATTCTTTTTGGTCCTATTTTTAGGGGAAGTCATGCCAAATTTTTTCTTGGTTCTAAAATATCGTTTTTCTCTACCCCGCAGGCGACCATGGTCCGCATGATGACCGAAGGCATCGTGAATAGGTTTTTGAGGTCCGCGAAGGCCGAGATGCTTCAAAAGAACGAGATGGAGATAAGATGTCCGTGTCAAAGATGCAAGCTGAAGAGCCTTATTGTGGACCCGGAATCCGGGCAGGTGCGGGGCCACCTGCTCTTGCGTGGTTTCATGTATGGCTATCGGTGGCAAGGTGATGAAGATGACTACGAAGTCGTCCATGGGGGCCGGGCAAGAAATGAGGAAGGGCAGCAAGACAACCACCGCGGCTCGGGCGGGCGAGAAGACGAAGAATCCCCAGGAGATGATCACGACGGTGATGCTGTACACAGTCATCATGTAGAAGATGCAGGACATGATGATGAGGAAGATGCCGGAGCAGACGACGCTGGACCATCGATGGGCTGGGTGTAGGACCCTCATATTCAAGAGCTGCTTCTCAAGCAGACGGATAACGCAAGAGCTGCCGCCTGAGAGAAAGCCAAGATGGATCAACTTGAGTTAGACGCGGTCACTCCATTGTATGAAGGATGCAGGCCCGAGGATACCCGCCTGAAAGTAACGCTCATGGCTCTGGAGATGAAGGTAAAACACAAAATGACCGACGCATGCTTCGACGAGAACATGTCATTCTGGCACGAACGTCTTCCCAAGGGGAACAAGTGCCCGACCAGTTTGGAGGAGGCGAAGAAAATCGTGTGTCCTCTGGATTTACCGCACGTGAAATACCATGTGTGCATGAACAATTGCATCATTTATCGGGACGAGCACGCGGAGTCTACCATATGTCCGGTGTGCGGCGTCACTCGATACAAGAAGAGGAAGAAAGCTCCTCGAAAAGTGGTGTGGTACTTTCCGATCACTCCTCGTCTGCAGCGGTATTTTGTGGACCCTAAGGTAGCAAAGCTCCTGCGTTGGCACGCGGATAGGGAGGAGAAGAAGCGAGAAGATGACGCAAATGATCCGGAGATAGATAAAAAAGACAAGATGCTGAGTCACCCTAAGGATGTGAGCCAGTGGCAAGCGTTGAACTTTGAAGACCCAGAATTTGGGAACGATCCAAGGAACATCATGCTGGGCGCGAGCACCGATGGAGTCAATCCGTTTGGCAGCCAGAGAAGCACACATAGCACCTGGCCTGTGTTTGTGTGGATGTACAACCTTCCCCCCTGGTTGTGCATGAAGAGGAAGTACATTCACATGAGTATGCTAATTGAAGGACCGAAACAACCAGGGAATGACATCAATCTGTATCTGGGGCTGCTAAAAGAGGAGCTTGACACGCTGTGGAAAACTCCAGCCAATACGTGGGATGCCGCAGAGAAAGAATATTTCCCCATGAGAGCCGCGCTGCTCACGACGGTGCACGACTATCTCGGTTACGGATATGTCGCGGGGCAGGTGGTCCACGGATTTTCTGGATGCGCCAGGTGCATGGATGACACAACATATCGCCAGCTAGATAGAGATCCCAGGTCTTCGAAAACCGTGTTCATGGGACATCAAAGGTGGCTTCGCGACGATGACCCGTGGAGAAAACGCAAGGATCTGTTCGATGGTGAAACCGAACCCCGAGGACGCCCGCGTACGAGGAGCGGCGAGGAAATAGACGAGCTGTTGAAAAATTGGAAAGACTGCCCACTACCGGGAAAGAAGCAAAAGGCGTCAGAGCCGGGAAAGAAGCGAAAGGCGCCAGAGCCGCTGCTGAAGGTATGGAAAACGAGGTCTGTTTTCTGGGACTTGCCGTACTGGAAGATCCACCGTGTGCCTCACAGCCTTGATGTCATGCATATCACGAAGAACGTGTGCGAGAGTCTGCTTGGTACCCTGCTCAACATGCTTGAGAGGACCAAAGATGGGCCGAAAGCAAGGGCAGACTTGAAATCAATGGGCATCAGGCAGGAGCTTCACACTATATATGATGATGATGATGATGATGATGATGAGGCGAAGCAGGACACGGAAAGTTGTCGCAAAGGCAAGAAGGCCAAGAAGACCGGAAATGACTACCCTCCCGCGTGCTTCACTCTAAGTCAGGAGGAGATCGAGCAGTTTTTCACCTGCCTCGTAGGAGTAAAACTTCCTTACGGTTACGCGGGGAAGATAAGCAGATACCTAGACCCAGCAAAGCAGAAGTTCAGCGGGATGAAGTCTCACGACTGTCACGTGCTGATGACGCAGATACTTCCAGTTGCAATCCGTGGGATCATGGACGCGCACGTCCATGAAACCCTATTTGTCCTATGCAACTTTTTCGACGTCATCTCTCGGAAGTCTGTTGGCGTGAGGCAACTCAGAAGGCTACAGGAAGAGATCGTGGTGATACTATGCGAGCTTGAGATGTACTTCCCGCCCGCATTCTTCGACGTTATGGTGCATCTGCTGGTCCATATCATGGACGATATCATCCAACTCGGGCCGACGTTCCTGCACAACATGATGCCGTTCGAAAGTATGAATGGTGTCATCAAAGGATACGTTCGCAACATGTCACGTCCAGAGGGAAGCATAGCCAGAGGCTTTCTGACCGAAGAGTGCATCTCCTACTGCACGAATTATCTAGGCATCGAGAACCCCGTTGGTCTGCCCGTCAACAGGCACCTCGGCAGGCTCGCTGGATGGGGTCACCGTGAGGGTCGTCGCGAAATGCATGTCGACTTCGAGGGTCGACTCGCCGACTTTGAAAGAGCAAACCTAGTCGTGCTACAACACATAGACGTGGTCGATCCTTAGGTGGTACAGCACAAAACCTTTATTAAGAAGACGTACAATGACCGAGGCCAACAGAGGACGGACGGAGATATACTTAAAGAGCACAACTCATGTTTCACGCGTTGGTTCAAGCAGAAGCTTCTGTCGTACCCTTTACATGAGGATTCTTCCGTGGAAGAACAACTCATATTCGCCTTGTCACAGGGCGCCGAGCACAACCTGATGACCTATGAGGCGTACAATATCAACGGCTACACATTCTACACCGAGGCCAAGGACATGAAGAGCGATGGTTATCCGAACTCCGGGGTAACGATGGAATCCTACACCGGTAACGACAAGGACAGATACTACGGAAGGATCGAGGAGATCTGGGAGCTGAGCTACGCTGGAGAGAAGGTCCCGATGTTCCATGTCATATGGGCCAAGAGCGTCCTAAAAGAAGACCGGTATTTCACTACCATGGTTATACCCGAAGCCAAATCCAAGACCGCGGGCGCAAACGTCACCGCGAAAAATGAGCCATGGGTACTGGCTTCCCAAGTGGACCAATGCTTCTTCATTACCGACCCGTCAAAGCCCAGTCGTGTTGTCGTCAGGAGAGGCAAAAGGAAGATCATCGGAATGGATGGAGTAGCCAATGAGCAAGACTTCGACAAGTACGGCGACCCGAGGATCGAACATGACGACGATGATGAAGTAGCAGCATACACCACAAGAAGAAGCAGGACCACCCTACCTAAAGGACGTCCGTTCCACAGAAGAACTCCATTTGCGAAAAAGAAGGGCAAGAAGATTGTGAACAGATAGCTAGCTATGATCGATTATATTTAAATCGTAGCCTTCATTTCTCGATTGTATTTCATGGGCACATTTTGAACTATCATGAATATTTTTAAATTTCATGGACACTCGTTCTCGATCCCCCTCCATCTCGATCGCTATCCCACCTCACCAGATCCGGTCCCCCTCGCCGCCGAGCACCCCCCGGTCCACCGGCCGCCGCCGCCGACCCCCCGCACCCTCGATTCCCCTACTCAACCGCCGCCGCCGACCCCCCGCACCCCTCCCCTACTCAACCGCCGCCGCCGACCCCCCGCACCCCGCGCACCCTCCCCCGCTCCACCGGCATTACTGTTTGATGATATTTTTTAAAAATTATTACTGTCTTATAAAAAATATATTACTGTTACTGTCTTATAAAAAATATTACTGTTATGATTTAAACAATTATTACTGTCTTATAAAAAAATACTAATGGCGCACCACGGTGAGGTGCGCCATTAGTATGGATGTACTTATGGCGCACCGAGGGGTGGTGCGCCATTAGTATTGTGCCATTGCTATAAGAAAAAAAAACTACTAATGGCGCACCACGGTGAGGTGCGCCATTAGTATGGATGTACTTATGGCGCACCGAGGGGTGGTGCGCCATTAGTATTGTGCCCGATCCCCCCTTCCCTCTCCCCCTTCGCCCGACCCCCCCTTCCCTCTCCCCCTCGCTAGTTCCCTCTCCCTCCCTCCACCGCGCCGCCGCCGCCGCCGCTGCCCCGACCCACTGCGCCGCAGCCGCCCACGCGCCCCCGCCGCCTCCCTCTCCCCTTCCCCCCTCGTCGCCGGCGGCCCGAACGCCGCCCCATCCACACCGCCCCGTCCACCTCGTCGGGCTCCTCCTCCCGCTCCCACCAGCAGCTGCCGCCGGAAGTTGTTGCCCTCCCACTGCTGCCGGACGCCGCCCCCTCCCCCGTCATGCAGAGCATCCAGGCAAGACGCCGGAGCCCCCCTCTTCACCGCCCTCCTCGACGATGCCCCGCCTCTGCCTCCTCTTCCACGCCGACCGCTCCCCTCCTGCCGCCAAGCGCAGGTGAGCAACCGGCATCTCTCATCTGTTCAGGGACTTGTCAGTTTGCGGCTAATCACACCTGCAAACTTCAACAGCAAGAATGGCCTTTATCTGCAAGTATCGTTCAGCATTGCTTACCTATGCACATATGAATCCTAACTCTAGAACAGCTGTGATCTATTTGTTGTTATTGTTACATCATCACTTATCTTCTGATGATGGCTTGTTTGCGTGTTCGGTGCTTGTCTGTAGTTAGATAGGAGTGGAGGATCACATCCTTGTCTGTTTGTGGGCCTAATCACCTGTAAACTTTTATAACAGAAGCATGAATGGCATTTAGCTGGGAGCATTATTCAGCATTGCTTATATATATATCTGCACATATGAATCCTAGCAGTACAACAGCTGTGGTCTATTTGTTGTTATTACTACAGCACCATGTATTTTTCTGATGACGGTAGTTTGGTGCTTGTCTGTGGTCAATTAGGAGTAAAGGATCACAGCTTTTTCTGTTGTAGAACAATTGCCTGTAAACTTTAACTGTAGATGGCCTTACTTTCCTGCTGCTTTTGCTGGTTTGTTAAGTCTATTCACCTTTTTTGGTTTGTTTGCTCCTTGGATTGCTAATGTGCAGTCTGTAGACAAAATGATTTGATTTCCCCTTATATTTGCTAGTATCTAGTACTGTCTATGTTATTTTTTTCTGTTGTGTATGTGGCAAAGTGATTAAATACATGCTCTATGCTGCAGTTCAAAGGGGTAAAACATCATCATGCTATATGCATGAAGTAATGTTTGTTACACACAAATTTCTAAACTTGTTCAATGCTGATTAACAGAGTATTAATATACAACTAAAGTGAATGATACTTGGTATTGGCCAATCTTTTGTTTCCTTTCATCATGATTGCTGAAAGCAGTGTTTCATGTTTCCTTTCACCATGAATGCTACTTTAAGTTGAGTCAGGTTTAGCTACATATCTTAGCCAGCTGGCATACTGTGTTTGGGTAGCTCTTGATCTGTACTACCTACTTTGGTTGGTTGGACCAGGGCATGTGAAGCACCCTTTGCCCTTTTGGTTTGTAATCTTAGTCAGCAACTATTTCTGACACCCTCTGCTGGCATAGAAGGTTGCTTGACAAAGCCCTTGATTGTTTCAGCTCAGTCTTGCCTGCAATGAACCAATTCTCCTTTTATCCATTTGATTGGTTCCTATTATAATTGCAGAGGATAAGAAGAACTTGCTCTGTTCTTGCTTGTACACCAATCTCTGCTTCAACTACTGCATTTACTTTCATGTAACAGTCTTGTACCCAATGCTTCAGTGGTAGTGCATCCTAAGCAATGGAGGCCTTTTTTCACATGCCAATGTATTTTCCATGTTGTGATGGAGGCCTTTTTTGCCTTGTCCACCCGAGAGGCCCTTGAGTTTGCTGGAATGTCGATTAACTTCCATTCCGGCAAATTCGGGTACTCCATATGTCCTATTTTCAGCAAAGGTCATGCTAAAATTTTCCGTGAATTTTAGCATGACTTTGCTAAAAATAGGACATATGGGGTACTTGTGACTAATGCATGGGCCGGGGTATCTTAGTAGTTAATTAAGTAGGATCAAGTGCCCCGGCGTACTTGTGACTAATGCATGGCTTTTAGGGTGCCTCGGTGTCGATAAAAACCGAAATGATGAAAGCTTAGGCTTTTAGGGTGCCTCGGCGTCGAAAAACCCTCAATGATAAAAGCTTAGCTTTTAGGATGCCTCGGTGTCGACAAACCCTAAATGATGAGACCATGATCTTGTTCCTTGACAATAACCAACTTTTTGACCAAACTTTGTTCCTATTTAGAGAGAAACATGGCCAACAACGATGAGGCCGGGGGTTCGGGCGTCAAGGCATTCTGGGAGCTGTCCCAGGAGATGGAGGAACAACCTCACTTGTATGAGGCCGCCGCCTTCCCCACCGATCCTGAGACCACTGATAGTACCGCCGAGGATGACCCCACTGATGCCACCACTGATGGTGCCGCCGAGGATGCCACCACTGATGATGGCGGAGCACGCACAGATGGCAGCCAACCGAAGAGGCAACGGAAGGACCGATGCCCGACCGTGCTCCGCACCCTCAAGGAGGAAGTTACTGAAGTGGACTCCGACGGGAATCCAACGGCGCCCGAACGAATAGTCAAGGGGTACTTGCTTCAGCTCGGGTGCATTCTCCGGAGCACCATCTCGATCAACACCGAGAACCTCAGGCATCCTGACCGAGGGAATTTGCGCAACCTCCTCTTCACGAAGCTGCACGAACGATACAAGTTCCCCGCTGAATTTGAAAACACAAGCCTCAACGGGAATAAAGTGAACAATGCTGCCCTCACGAAGATGAGCACGGCCCTGTCTACTTGGAAAAGCAATGTGAAGAGAATGATCCAGAAAGGTGAGAGTTATGAGAAGATCAAGGAGACAAATCCTTCGATCACCGAAGATGACTACAACGACTTCAAGATCAATTGCTCGAGCACCGCAAGCTCCGATTCAAGTAAGTGGGGGAAAGAAATGTGGGAGCTGAACTTAGGGGAACACACACTCGGTCCCGGCGGTTACATAGTGGCGGAGCCTATATGGGACAAGGAGGATGCGGACCATGCCGAGCAAGGCCTACCGCCCCTCTTCGATAAATACGGTGACAAGCAGACCAGGAACTTTGTCAGGGCCCGGTACAAGAAGGACCTGAAAAGAAAGGAGCTTACCACGGATCCGAAGACCAGGGAGCTTGAGCTTGTTCTGGTAAGGAATACACCCCCGCGTAATTAGCTTCATATGGTGTTGCATTCTAATTAATGAAGCCAAATTTCTAAATGGTTCACATTCCTTCCGCAGGTGACTGAAAGCAGTAGCGTGGGGTCGACTAATAGCAACCCTTGGGACACCACTCTAAATAGGGCGTTGAATGTAATGAAGAACAAGGATAAGCTCAGTAAGCCGACGTCAGCTGGTCGTGTGGCCGGCAAAGGCTTGTCGACAAAATGGTCATCATACTATAACACTGGTGGGCGAAAGGAGAAAAAGACCAGCTCGGAAAGCCAGGCGCGCGAGGTTCAAGAACTCAGGGCACAGGTGGCACGGATTTCGGAGATGGTCCAAGAGCAAGTGGAACAACAACTCGGAAGGACGATCACCGCCATTGTGCCTACCTTGATCCAGGGGACTAGTGCGTGGATTGCGGGCGGCCAACAGGGGCCGCCCCCGATTCCTAGCTTCACGTCCAGCAACTCGCAGAACGCGATGGCGGGGCCATTGGTGTCTCCAACGGAGGCGGCATTGGTGTCTCCGACGCCGGCATGGGAGCTTAATGCACCCGGGTGTACGCCGGCCGGCACCTCTGCAGCAAGCGGCCCCTCCGTCAACTGCACGCCCGCTGTTGGCGGTGCCTCGACATTAGCCGAGCTCGACGCCATCATCACGGTAACTAATTAAGCCTCTCTCGGCCGAGGACTTCATCTCCTTGCCTTTGACAGGGCATCCCTGACGCCCTACATGTTTTCGCAGGGCGCCGCCGACGTTCCGTGCACTCTCCTGCACTTCGTGAACAACGAGTTGGTTGATGTCGCCAAGGGCAAAATCGTTCAACCGGGCAACCCCTTGTTCCACGGTACCCAGATGCCACCCAACTTGTTTAGGGTTCAACTGGTTCAGGTGCTGCCAGGCTGCGACGAGTTGTTACCTCCGATTCGACCCATCGGGGCCGACGATGATGACGTGATGACCCTCAGCGCCTGCCTGAGCTGGCCCCTGCTTTGGCTGAAGAGCCAGATTCATTTGGGGGCGGGGGACACCACCCCAAAGACAACACCGCCAGTCGTGCCGGCGCCAAGTCGGCCCCATGGCAAGACCGCCGCAACGGTGCCGGACATCCCTATGCCACTGGATCCAAACATGCATATGGCACATGATTAGAATGACAACGATGACGATACATTTGCCAACGTCGATCAGTACTTTGCCAATCATGGGTACGGTGGCGACTTCATGGGCCTCCTTCTCAAGAACCCAACCCAAAAAAAGATGTGCGCGATCTAGCTGGTACCACGGAGAAGCCAAGTTGCAACAGGCGTCGTCTAGCGTTCAGCTCTCAGGAGACGCCTCCAGCTGCCGACTTCACCGAGCCTCAGATAGGCGAGGAGCGAAATATTATCAGCCCCAACACACTCAAGAAGGCGGTCTGTGAGCAGAACTCGGTCCCATTACAGGATAAGAAGAAGGCACGCAAAAGAAAGACTAACAAGGGTGCGGGCCAGCCGGCACCGAGTACGATCCATGCTCAGGACGGGCCACCTGCACCTGAGGATATCTCGAGGAGGGTGCATGTGGCGGGTAGGCCGATGCTACCGAGAAATATGCTCGATGCTGCAACCGGTGCTATACGGAGTCTGCATGACAGTGTTCTTTCTTTGGAGAAGTGGCGTCTCGGAGAGAAGGATGTGGCATACCCAGTTTTCGCGGCCAAGGTGCCAGAGGGCAAGGGCTTTGTGGATAACTCCATCGGGGGTACGATCGTCCTGCGGTTTGATGACATCCACGCTATGTTGAACCTTCATCCGCTGCACTACACCTTCGTTCGGCTATTTTCGCTGAGTATGGAGATGCGGATCATTCGCGACAAGACCCCGGACATCGTGATAGTCGACCCCTTCTACAAGCATGCCAAGATCTTGGGCAGCGCTAGGGACTGGCAAGTCGCGAGTTCTTACCTCGAAGGCATCATTCTGGCAAACCAAGATAAGGATAACTTCCTCGTGCCTTACTTTCCCGAGTAAGTCCTCCCCTCAACCGCCCCATAACATATGAATTCTTAGATTTCGATCGTTTTTCTTTTAACATTCCGTGTTTTCTACAGTGACACATGTTGCACGCTCATCCTCCTAAGCCCCAAATATTCCATGGCCACATATTTCGACCCGGACCGTCAGGCGAACGTAGACTACACAAATGTCAAGAAGGTTCTTGATGATGTTCTCCCCGGCTATGTCAAATATGGAGGCACCTTCACCAGGCCTATTCGTAAGTACGGCAAGCACGTGTTCTCCCACAATACGATGTTCTGCTGCGTCAAGCAGCCAACTGGTGGTCAGAAGGGTGCCTACTACGCCATCCATCACATGCGGGCGATCATATAGGACCATCATCAACTTCTGCTACCGAGTAGACTCAAAGATTGGGCCGCGAGCGTGTCGGAATCCAGGACGCGGACATCAGACAAGAATTCTTTTGCATCCAGTCGGAGTTTGCGGAAATCATCCATCAAGATGTCCTTCGTACCTCGGGGCAGTTCTACCTCAGAAATCAACCATCCAACAGTGACATCGACACACTCCTACAAATGCAGGCTGACAACGCCCGTTGTTTCATGACTCCCACGATAGACAGCGGCTTCATCCACGCTCCGGTCCCTTGAGTCGAGTCGAAAACACTGATGCTGTGTCTAGTTCTGAAACATCGATTGGCTCATATATTGTAATTAAACTTTAATGAACTTGTAGTATGTCTCTTTGGTTTCGAGAGTCGTTCAACTTAGATGTAATCGATGCTATTAATGTTTTGCTTTTCTCTTCCGATCGTTCTGTTGCATACTTATATGTTGCTTATGTATTGTCTGTGAATTGGTACTAACGTTTCGTTTGGCTACTTCATAGCGATGCCGTGGTATGTCGTGTACAAGGGTAAGGTTCCCGGAGTCTACAACGACTGGGAGGAGTGTCGGAGACAGGTTCACCGATTCAGCGGTAACCGTTACAAAGGGTACATCACTAGGGCCGAGGCCGAATCTAGATACGCCCGCTATCTAGCGGGAGAGGGGAGGGAGCGTTGGAGGAACCAGATGAAGACGAGTTTCATCGTGATGACCGCAGCTCTCTTCTATGTGATGGTAGTTTAGATGATAGACATCGACTTGTAATGTGAAGACAAACTCGCGGTCTCGAGACTTGTAATATAATGTTCTATCTTTGTTCGGTCTTTTCAATTTGGAGACTAATATGATGAATTGTATTCGGAGACTAAAATGATGAATTGTATTCAGAGACTAATCTTCTATTTTATTCGATGAATCTGTTGTTGATGTGTGCTGTCTATATTTTGTCCAATTATACATTTTGTAACCTGTGCAAAAAACAGAAAAATAAAAAATAAAAAAACCTAATATTCATACTAATGGCGCATCACATCATAGTGCGCCATTAGTGTGCCAAAGGATACTAATGGCGCATCATTAAACAGTGCGCCATCTGTATGCCGAAGTTACTAATGGCGCATCCTGTTGTTGTGCGCCATTAGTATGCCAAAGCACCTGGGTATACATGGCCCCCTGGGAGGCATACTAATGGCGCACCGTGGACTATACTAATGGCGCACCGCGTGGTGCACCATTAGTATACCGGATACTAATGGCGCACTAGTGGTGCGCCATTAGTAAAATATACTAATGGCATGCTACTAATGGCGCACTACTAATGCACCATTAATGGCCAAATTAGGCGCGCCATTAGTAGGCCTTTTCCTATTAGTGTATGATAGACACCGATGCGCCGCTTCCTCGGGGAACATGCGGACTAGGTGCTCCGCGCGCCTAAGCGGGTGCTGCTTCTTTTAATTGCGGTTCGACTGACCCTGAATTGAAATCCAGGCGGGCTACTGACCTCTAGCAAAGCTGAAATAGTAAAAGGGAGGAAACCTTGTGCATTTAGTATCACGAAGAAGGTGCAGTAAGAAGTGTTCAACTAGTTTCTTTCGTGGCATGAATACGGTGTGAGCGGAGACATAAGATTTGCACAAATAAGGGAAGAGCAGTACCTCTTTCTGTGGGCAGTGCTGTGTCCTCCTTCTGTTTTTCCGACGATCTTCTTGTTGTTCGCCGGAAACCAGAAGTTGTGGAGGACGGTGCAGCCTTGCACGAACCCATGGCCAAGTTGTTGAGTGTGGTGCGATGGCGGTCTGTCGGCGGCGGGGAAGCAGATCTGAGGCGGCGAACGACGGCGTAGCGGGAACAGCTCCGGTGCGGTGGACGGTTGCGACAGTGGAGCCGCAGCAGTGAGGCGCAGGACGGCGTGGTCAGAGTGGTTCTGGTATGGCGCACGTCAGTGTCGGCATCGTGGAGGCAGCTCTGCCTCAGCTTCAGCTGCTAAGTCCTTGGGGGCATTGCAGTTGCGGTTGCGTTGGACGACGGCATCGGGGTACCGGCTCCGGCATGATGGCGGAGGGCGGCGGTGGATTGGCCGCTATGGGGTGGAGGACGGAGGAGGCTGGGGTTTCGCCGCTGGTGGAGAGGGCGTTTTCGCGCCCACAGAGTATGAATGGGGAAACAGAGGGAGGCAGGGAACTAAGGGGGAACAATGTTTTGGTTTGAGACGCGCTTGTTTGAAATTTGTGGAAAGTTACAAACTTTGCCCCCATCTAAAATGTCGGACATATTGCAGGTTGGGGGTTGGACAGTCATGTCAGGTGTCCCAAATGTGGGCGGGATAGATTTCGGCCGAGCGCATGGGTAGGCGCCCACGGCGTATGAATGCTTCTCGGAGGCGGTTGAGACTGGCGTCTTGGTGAAGTTACAAACCTACCCCGGTTTAGACCTTTGGACATCGGGCCGATAGGCTACATAGGCCAGAGTCAGGACAGTAACTTCCTACCACCAAAACATTAGTCTCGCGCGGTTTCGGGTGACCAGAGGCCTATTTGGCGCTTCGTTCAATATTTGGGAGCAGAAGTATTAACGTTTTCAGTTCTCTTGAATTGAACTTTCAGGATTTTTCAAACTTCACAAATCTTTACTCTTGAAAATCCTAAAGCTACGATTATTTTGGAATGGAGGGGGTACATTTGAATATACATTGTACAAGAGTATATATTAAAAAATATGCAACTTACCTTAGTTCATGCATGGTTCCAGGTATAATCTCCTTGGTTGCAAAAAAGTTGGATATGCGTATGAATATATATAGCATGTTCAAACTCACAACAAAGATTGATGCCCCCCTTTACATCTGATTTACAAATGCCATTATCTTGGGTTCAAATAGATGAATGCATTTCCTATGAATTCGAATCTTCGAAACCCCCTTTATGTTGAATTCGACATGTATTCTATTTCATAGCTAGCAATTTGGAATGTATCCATGCAAGTGACAAATGTATAAAGTGCTTCACACTAACAACATGGAGTGCACTAATTAATGTTTATATATGAATTGCAAAAGCATCCATTGCCTGTATTTCAAACCGCTCTCACTCTATGGATCGATAATATGAAATAAACACATGCACATGCTAGAATTCAATAGAGTATGGGTGTCTGATAGACCGATTTTCATCCATACGCAATTTGCAAAATTCATGATCTCATCCAAAAATAATAATTCCATTTATATTTTAATTTAATGTGTAGAACCGCCTTTTACATGTAGATGCACTATGCCTCGCCCCGTACTCACAAACGCGGTATATATCTCTCTATCTAATGCATAAGTGCACACACTTTATATGCATCGGCATTTCTCTTTCACACATGCTCACAATCTCTCTCAGGGTGTCGGGGTGTCTCACGCACATGCTCTCTCTGTTTCTCGCTCTCTCTCTCTCTTTCTGACTACTATGTACCACTCTTTTCACTAATCTCAGTTGGAAAACACTATTTCTCTGACATGCATATATACACATGCACGGTCTCTACTAGCCCTCTATACGCACATATATGTGCCTACGTGTCTCCCGCACGCACATTATCTTTAGGCCTCTCTCGCACACATTGCCCTCGACACACCTCTCTCTTAGTAGTTGGCAGATATGATTTCATCATATCATTCGGTAGGATATCCCTAGTTGTTAGGCTGGATGGTGATACGAGGCAAAGCTTTACCCTAGTTCAGATCGGACTCTTGCAGTTGAAGAAAGAGCCTACTCCTGGTACTGTATATTAGTGATAGGGGTGTGTACAAAGTACACGTGAATACCAGGCATTGTGCGTGTGTGTATACTATCGACGAACTAGCCCCCAAGCTTGTATAACATACTAAGGGCCTAGGGTTACAAATCATATATAGTCCGCTTATCACCAGTGGGGATAGAGTCCTCCGCGATTCTGGTAGCTTCGTGTTGTACGCCGAGTCCTCCACATGGGTCTTCGTATAACACGTCTCGGTCCAACCTATATGTGGCGCAGGATGGAACCGACCCATGAGTCTTCATGTTGACCCACCACAACTAGAAATGATGTGCCCACCACACCACACACGCAATCGGCCACTAAGAAAATAAGCATATACAATAGTACAACGGTATCTAGCTCACGATACGTCTCCATATTTTGTTGATCACACTGACGGCCTTTGCATTTGATGCGTGCTCCGTATTTTATTGACGACACTTACGGTCATTGTATTTGAAGCGAAAGCACGATATAGTAACTGGACTTCAGAATAAGCTCATCACGGTCACGACATACATTTTGTCGTGCTAACCAACATGTGGTTGGATGGTTAGAGGACAGTGGTTTCTCGAGCCCACCAAGGTTAAAGTCCCGGTGCTCGCATTTATCTTGTGTTAATTTCAGTATTTTCTGCCGATGTACGTTCAGTGGGAGGAGACGTTCCACTCGACTACGAGGCACCTATGGTGACTTCGTGAAATCTCAAGATCATATATGCTGGCCCACTCTCTCGAAGGTGCTCATACGGGTAGGGTTCGCGTGTGTGCGCTTATAGCAGTGAGTGCTTGTGCGTATATATGAGCCCTTGCATTTGTATCGTGTTAAACAAATACATATCATGATTATACGGTCACCCATACAACTCCGTATTTTGTTGATGACACAATCAATTGACCAGTCAAACATTCCATGTGGCGCAACTAGTGTTGCACCATCGGGGCGCGTAACTGTGGGGCCCACCTGTCAGCCCGTATATGAAAGAAAGAAATCGTAGTTTGAGTCTGTACTGTGTTAATAAAATAGGAGTACATTTTAGGGTGATCATACGGTCACTGGTTCACCATACAGCTTCGTAATTCGTTGATAACACGATCAATTGACCAGTCAAACGGTCCACATTCAGCAGCGCACATTACCATAAGGCCCACCCATCAGCGCGTATATGAAGGACAAAAATGGTAATAAATTAGTGGTAGGTGGGTATTCGAAGTCGTGAGACCTCTGGTTGGCAGTCACCGGCGGTTGGGGGGGCGTTCATTGGGCGGTGGGGATCCCCGGAGAAAAAGCTCGGCGGGAGGGGGGAGGGGGGCGCTAGAGGGATGGCCGGTGCAGCGGCGGACCAGCGGTGGGGAGTGGTTTCGGGGAGGGCGGGCCAGCCGCGGGCGGCGGGGGCTGGCGGTTCAGCCGGTGGTGGCTGGCGGCTTAGGGGGGGTGGAGTTTGATGATAAACTGGAGGCCCTTGATTTCATATCCAACGGCTGGAAAATCTAATGACCAGAGATGAAAAAGTCAGCTGACTGACGTGTAGCCTCACCCCACACGTACACATGCACGCACACAAGACACGCACACATGTAGGCGTGCAACACTGACACGTACACACGCACGCATGCTGGCATGCAACACTGACATGTACACATGCACTCACGAACATACGCACGTACGCACCCATGCATGCAACACTGAAACATACCCTTGCACGCACGCAACACTCGCACGCCTGCATGCACACACCACACGACGCAAGACACATGCTCAACCTATACGTGCATGCACCCTTTGTTAAGGACATGGATTGTTACGGGTATTAATCAATCTTATCTGTGATAAGCAGAACATTGATGTTTGCAGCGGTATTTATGAATGACAACGTATCGAACAGGCTATCAACATAGTAGGCTTATCTACATGAAAAAGATAACGTCACACTCAATGAACAATCATCGGTTTATGAAATGCCCGCTTCTGACTGCCCTGGCCCACCAAAGGTTCTTCTGCTGTCCACTTCCTGCGTTGGGTTACTAACATGCAGGCCATGCACCCAAAGAGCCCACACGTCAGTGGAAGAATGGTGCGGTGTCCTAGGTCAGAGTCGAGGGTGCCACTCGCGGCATGCCTGGCTGAACACGCCTCCGTGCCGCATTCAAATGCCTCCATGAAACCCGCCTGTGTGGAAGCCGAGAAACCCACTCTGGACACACGTCCATTCATGACCGGGCCGGCGTTAAATGCAACGCCGGCCGAGCTCCTCCCGTCCTCCGTCTATTTAATCTCATATTTAAACGAGGCCAAACGCCGGCCAAGAATCGCACACCTCCGCCGCTCCCCTATCTCCTCCACCATTTTGTCCACTCTTACAATGGCTCACGAAGAGTAGTTATTCCGCATCCAAGATGGCTGGGTAGCCCGCCGGATATGAGCTATGCAGCTCGCTAATCCACCTCCCTCCCCTCGCCGGACGGAGCCAGTTGCCGCCCCAAGCCGGCGCATGGTTCAGCAACTCGCCGCTCCAGGCCAGCCCGACGAGGAGCGGCGCACGGGCATCCTTGCTGCCGTCCACGCCGCCGCCTCGTACCACGTCTCCCGTTTTTGTGGCCGAGACTCCCATGCCGGCGGCCGCGCCATGCAAGCAGCGATAGAAGCCGGGTGCGCGGAGAGCGACGAGTCGGTGGCCAGCGCCTCCGTGTCCGCCGCCATCATCGAGGAGAAGTAGAACACGGGAGGCCGCCGCCGCTTGGGTCCCATGAAGGCCACCGTGGAGGCGACGCCGGCATACACAACAGGTGTCTTGCCGGATCCTTTTGTTGCGAGGACCTTCGTCGAGCCCGCATGGGCTCCACGGAAGAGGGTAATGTTAGGATGAACTTGAGCTGGTGTCGGCCAGGGCGAAGTAGTGGCCGGTGATGAACTCGAACCGGTGCCGGCCACCATCATCTTCGGCACCAGCCAATGATATCAGTTTGGCAGTGGGGAAGCGAGCCGTCCTTTGCGCTGAAGCATATACCTCTGGGGCTCCCGGCAGGCTGGTGATCGTGCTGCTGGACATGAGGAACACAAATCGGTCGGCGGGCGACCATTTAGGCCAGGTATTATATACCTGTGCTGTCCAGAACTAGCACCGCATAGTTCATTTGAATGTAATGAAATCCGTCATGTTTGTATGAAAATCCGGTATTTTATATGATTTCCGTCGCTGTTTATATGAAATATCAGTTTGTCTACATGTTTGCGTGAATTTCGTCTGGTTGGTTGAGTTGCTGTCATAATGTGTGCGGCTACGGTTGGATGGCATAATTTGCGGGTCGTCGGCCGGTCTGCGGGCGGCTCGGGCGGTGCTGTGGGACAAAAAACACAGCTCGTGCGAGCTCGTCTCCAACATGCGCGCTGGAGGATGCATGACAGCATGAGCACCCGAGCCATTCCTCGTTCATCGGTGGCAAAGGCATCGGTGGACAAAAGGGTCGCCAATATTTTGGCTACCTCGGGCAAGATCCAAACAACCCCTCCCAACAGATTCAAATCCCTCATTCGCCGTGGAATTTTGCCATGTGTTGTTTTCATGGACTAGCAAGATGCCCGTGCATTGCACGGAACATCAAGATGCATTTTTTACAAACTCCCGCATGCATGCAAGGGATAATTAATGTCCTCCTTTGCTAGTACCACGAGGCAAACACCATTAGTATTGCATCGATTAGTGTTAGTGGCCTTGTATATCTGCAAATTGTAATTTTGATAGTGGCCCCTTGTATATAAAAATGGAGGGAGAAAGATGAGAGATAAGGTGAGGAGGAGTGGGGCGTGGTGGTGACTGGTGGTCGGACTGGGTGGAGGCATGGGGATGGACGACGCATTATGTCTAGGATTGTATCTCTCTCACACCCACCCACGTAGGTGGGGGATGTGCACGAAGAGAAGAGGTGCACGCACGGGGCACGTACTCCCGTCTCTTTCCCAACCACACCCGCGCGGGTACATGGTGGAGCTCATTTCTATACGAAAAAGGCTTCCCACGTGGTAATTTGGCACGTGTACTGGTTGTCCACTTGGTGGAGGGAGGATCGTCTACCACGGGTGAACAAACAAATTGCGACTTGACGCGTTATGTTAAATTAAAAAAAGAGGCAAACCATGTGGGGCCTACCTTGGAGGCAAGGCTCTATACACTGGAGTACTTTTGATGTGTCTCGTCAACTCATAGAACGAGGAGAAGCTTGCGTAGTACGCCGTCTCCCTCGCCCACGGTTGCGGTGGCTCGCAGGATGAGGTGAAGCTTGCTTACGAGTAGTAGTAGTAGTAGTAGTAGTAGTACTAGTAGTACTACTACTACTACTACTACTACTACTACTACTACTACTACTACTACTACTACTACTACTACTACTACTACTACTACTACTACTACTACTACTACTATACGCCTTTACGCCCGCTCCCTCGCCCACGCGCGCGGTGGCTCATAGCACGAGGAGAAAATTTTACTACTCCCTCCATTTACTCCTCGTCCCTACTACATACTTTGGTTAGTACTCCTACTTATACAAGGCCACTATAAAAAAATACATTTTGCATCTATACAAGGCCACAAATAGTAATCGAGACAAAAGTTACTACTCCCTCCTTTCCAGTTTATGGCTCAATTTCAAAATCTCTCCAACCAAGGTAGACGGTGAGAGGTCGAGTTAATTTCGTAGTTTGCACAAGTAATTAGTACGCTCGTTTTTCTCAAGAAGTTATGTTTACCGAGGCATTAATTAGAACGAATGCATGAATGACCCCTAATTTCCATGAACTTGTACATGCATTGGTTAGTTTCCTCTTGACACTGCTTGCGTCGGGTGATCTAACGTACCTCAAAATCCAACATGTAATGGTACTACTACTAGTATAGTAGAATTGAGACTTATCAAACGGAAAAACCAATGTTTTTTAGATGAGCCCTATAAACCCTAGTGGGTACGTACTCCGTAAAAATGGATTTTCCCAAAACTAAGTCGCTCCCTTTCATGAATTCTATAGTATACTCCTCCATCGACGCTCCCTTTCATGAATTTTGTACTTCCTGTCGCTGACATGTGGGACATATTGCAACTGGGTCGACGTGTCAAGCACCAAATAACAGTGCAGAACAACAGGGGGGACGCACCCCACTTGTACCAGCCCAGTAGTAGTAATGAGCAATGAGATGTCAAATCACAATGTCGCACCTTCCCAGATGGACGAAGCAACCATTATTTCACACTTCGGTTCGCCATCATCTGAAACCACGTAGTATTGCTTCTGCCTCAAGAGGGACATGCACATCGCCTTGGTACATCATGACACGTGGGACCGCATGACAGGCCATGCTCCCACGCTGATCGCTCGGTAAAGTCACCTCATTTTTACTATACTTCCTCCGTATCAGTTTACTACATGGCATGCACGTCGTTCTAGGTTGAGAATTTAACTGGCTATATATGTGCTGAACAGTACTCTAGCCTTTTAAAAAATGTATACTTTTGTACAGTAGTACTATAGATGTATTGCGCCATGGAGCAAAAATTGAAATTAAAAAAAGGTGGTACATATAGAGAGCGCTCGTCGCCAAATTATGCATATAGTACTATTAAAAAAGCTAGTATGTGCTTAATTGGGGTGCTAAATTCTATTAAAGAAATACTAGTAGTATGTACATACTGAAGAGTTAAAGTAACGAGAAGAAACATAACATAGTTCTGTTGGGGGCTCAGCACAACACACCCCTCAAATTAAACTAAGCACACCTGAAATTAAACTATGCAACTAATCCGGTAGACACTGCATTAGAGGTTTAGAACCACCATGAGCAACGACACTGCCACCTTACTCGGAGTCCTTGTCCACGTCCTCGACTTCGTCCTTGTCCCTCTCCCTCTTGGCTGATACTTATTTGCTTGAACCGCACACTTGGCTGTTGCTCTTCATCCAACCCTTGTAGATATTGAAGCAAAGGTAGCCATCCATTGCAGCGTAGTGGATGTGGTCTATATCTAGTACATTCCGCTGCCATGCATGACGATGAAACGTGTATGGAGGTTTCCCCAGTTTACCGTACGAAGGATGAACCGTGGCTCCTGCCAGGGTCAGCATTGAAGGCTGACGAGAGGACACCAGCCGATTCTTCTGGAGGTCGAAGGGGTTGCCTAAAACGAGACCTATCCGACGTAGGACACCCTTGTCGTTCTTAAAGTCTACAGTAATGAATTTCGCTATTTTGTCCTTGAGGAAGTTCTTAAAATCCTGGCACTCAACGTCGGCATGGCATATGTGGTAGACCAAGTGAAAGGATTGATATGGTTGACTAGAGGGGGGGGGAGGGTGAATAGGCAACTAACAATTTTTAGCTTTTCTTTACCAAATTAAACTTTGCATCAAAGTCGGTTGTCTAGATGTGCAACTAGGTGAGCAACCTATATGATGCAATAACAACAAAGAAACAAGCAAGCAAGAGAGCTAACACTAAAGAGCCTGCACAAGTAAAGGTAAGAAATAACCAAGAGTGGATCCGGTGAAGACGAGGATGTGTTACCGAAGTTCCTTCCTTTTGAGGGGAAGTACGTCTCCGTTAGAGCGGTGTGGAGGCACAATGCTCCCCAAGAAGCCACTAGGGCCACCGTATTCTCCTCACTCCCTCACACAATGCGAGATGCCGTGATTCCACTATTGGTGCCCTTGAAGGCGGCGAACGGACCTTTACAAACAAGGTTGGGGCAATCTCCACAACTTAATCGGAGGCTCCCAACAATACTACGAAGCTTCACCACAGTGGACTATGGCTCCGTGGTGACCTCAACTGTCTAGGGTGCTCAAACACCCAAGAGTAACAAGATCCGCTAGGGATAGGTGGGGGAATCAAAAATCTCTTGGTGGAAGTGTAGATCGGGGCCTTCTCAACCACTCCCGAGCAAATCAACAAGTTTGATTGGCTAGAGAGATAGATCGGGCGAAAATGGAGCTTGGAGCATTAATGGAGCTTGAGTGGGAAGAGGTAAGTCAACGGGGAAGAAGGGGACCCCCTTTTATAGTGGGGGCAACAATCCAACCGTTGCCCGACCAACCAGCCCCGCAGATGGCGGTAGTACCGCTTGGGGGGCGGTACTACCGCTGAGCCAGCGGTACTGCCGCTCCAGCTAGCGGTACTGCCGCGCAGAGGAGAGCACTAGGGATCTGGACCCAGAGCGGTACTACCGCGGTGGTAAGAGCGGTACTACCGCTGCGAGACGGTACTACCGCCTCTACTGCCACAACTAGTGCCGCAAAACCCGACACAAGAAAAAGAGACCTCGAGTCGAGGCGGTAGGAGCCAGACAGGTCAGCGGTAGTACAACTGCGGAGTCACCGGCGGTACTTCCGCTGCGGAGCGGTATTGCTGCTTGTGACCCCTCAGCGGTACTACCACTGGGTAGCACGGTACTACCGCTGGGACCCAGAAAAGAGAGAGAAGATCTCTCCGTCGAAGCTGAGGTCGAGGCGGTAGGGCCAGGCAGGCCAGCGGTAGTACTGTTGCGGAGTCACCGGCGGTACTACCGCTGCGAAGCGGTACTGCCGCTTGTGACCCCTTAGCGGTACTACCGCTGGGTTGCACGGTACTACCGCTGGGACCCAGACAAGACACAAGAGAGAAGAGATCTCTCCATCGAAGCGGACGAGCTCTGAGGGTGAGAAGCGGATGTGTACGTGTTGATTCCACCAAAGCAATACCCCAGCAGACCCCCTCTTGATAGTACGGTGCCCTCTACGCGACTAGTCCATCGAAAGAGAAACAAAAGAGCTACACCATCTTGAATGACACTCCGAGGGGAAGAAATCGTCTCGTGCCTAGGATGAATCTCTGAAATACTCAAAGCACACGATTAGTCCACAAACACTTTGTCATCAATCACCAAAACCACATCGAGATATGCCTCAACAATCTCCCCCTTTTTGGTGGATTGATGACAACTAGGGATTTGCACAAGGAAAAGATATAACAGTAAGAATACTTAGAACTACAAAATATAGACGGGCTCCCCCTGAATGTGTGCACCTAGTTAGTGGAGCCTTTGGAATGCAAGACACACACATCCGGATCAACACTCCCCCTATATTTTATAGTCCAACAATTCTAAGCACATGATATATGAGAGTAGGGTATAAAACAGGACAAGCATGCAACTCAAGATACTACAATACTGAATAGACATAAGTAATAAGGTAGCGATAGGGAGCATATGTCTCACACCATACGTCTAGAACTTAGGTCTCACAGGCACCAAACCAAACCAAACAAAGACAACGAGAGAAGACACGAGAAAACACAAGACACAAAGACACACTTGCAGCACGGCAACAACACAAATCCCTAAACTCTCTCCCGCTTTGGCATCGAGACACCAAAAGGGAAAAGAGCGACGCTACGACTCCAGGTGATGGCAAGCTGAGGATCTCGAACATCACATCTTAGCGTGATCGTCTGCATCTCCGTCGTTGGTCGGAAACTGCTCGGCTTCTAAATCGGTCCAAGGGCAATGCTGGTGAATCCATTCCTCCTCTTCAGTGATCTGTCCCTCAGAACCGCTGGCAATGGTCGCACCTAGGTGACGCATGAGCTCCTTGTGGCGCACCCTGGCCTGCTTCTCCGCCACATGAGTCATGTACTGACCATGAGACTCCATGCAGAAAAGCTTCTTCATCTTGCGTTTAAGCTTCTTGGCCCAAGAAGGTTCTGCACTAGAGGGCCCAAAGTCCTCCTCGTGATCATCAGTGGCAGCCCCACCCTCAGTCTCCATGGCAACAGCAGCAGTCGATGGACCCCCGGGTTTAGGCGCTGGGGTGCCCCAATTGTCCTTCTTCCTCAGACGCTTGATCTCATGAGAAACCAAGTCTCCAGTTTCCAGCATCACTTTGGGATAGACATGTGCCCAGGCCTTCTCAATGAGCCTCATGATGAATGGACCATATATCGGGCACTTGCGCTCAGAAACGGAAGAGAGAAGTTCAGACCACATAACATGAGAAATGTCTAGGCTCTCTCCAGTGTTTGCTTCCTTCTCATGCTGGCACAAAAGAATTATGTCCATGAGATAGGAGTGGACCATATCCAGATTCCCGATGCAAGGGAAGAGAGTCTCACGGAAGACACGATGAAGAATGTCCAGATACGTAGACAACTCATAGGTTTCCTTCTTAGTCACTGGGTGAACCTTCACAGTGCAGTAGGGCGAAAGGGCTTGCTTGTGAGTGGATGTAATATTGCGGTGAGGGCGGAAGCCTACTGGAGTCTCAAGCCCGCAATATTCCACATCAAGTAACTCCATGAAGGCCTTCCACTTGACGGAAAAAAACTGACCATTGGTCATCCAAGTTAGAGTCCTGTCGGCATTAGTTCCAAGATGAACAGTAGCAAAGAATTGAGCCACCAAATCTGCATTGAAATCCTTGTTGAACTGCATGATCCTGAGAATGTTCAGCCGATTACACATCTAAAGGGCTTCACCAAAGTACTCAGGGTCCTTCTCCAGGGCATCAGTGTCGATGGAGCGAACATCAACATAGAGATTCTTCTTGGCCTTGATCACATCAAATTTGATGGAAAACTGAAAGCGGTTCCAGAACGGGCGGTTGACCAAAGTGGGATCTTGGTCCGCCTCATAGGGGTTGCGGAGACGCTTTTCCCAGAACTCCTTGGCAGTCATATCAGTCACAGTCTTTCCCTTTGGCTTGTTGGCAAATCTCTTCGACTACTGAGGTGGTGGAGGAGCACTTGCGGATGTGCCTGCTGGTGGCGGTTGAGTGCTAGAGGAACCACCTGCTGGCTCAGAGGTGCGGTAGCGCTTTGACGTTGCACGCTCGGGGTTGACACGGCGAGCGTGAGGCTCAGGATGTTCATCACCTGGAACCAAACACAAAAACACGCAAAACAACCAGAAAGAAGGAGCATAAGCCAACAAACACAACAAAAAGGATCAAGGTATGGCAGGAACATGATGGAACTTGGCAGGCAGCGGTAGTACCATGACATGCACGCGGCAGTACCGCCCAAGCGGTAGTACCGCTCCAAAGAGAGCGGTAGTACCGCTCAAGGCCAAGCGGTAGTACCGCTCCAAAGAGAGCGGTAGTACCACTCAAGGCGGGGAAACAACAGTTCCCTACTACCATGGTCAGATCCGGCACTACCGGCCTGCCAAATTCAAAAATATTCCTACCAAACTCTAATGTAGATAGTCTAGTTGCCTTCTCCAGCCTACTCAGGCCTAGATTTAGCCAAAAATCTAGAGATGCAACCACCATTTCCCCTAAGAAGCAAGATCTGAAAACGAGACAAAAGGAGAGAAGGAACGGGGGCAATAACGGCATCCATGGCAAGAGAACGAGGTGGGGATCGACTCCACCGAAGGAAATGGAGAGGGACGCCCCGGAGACGAAGATCCGCCGGAGCCCTCCCGTGGAGGTGCGTGGCTGGAGAGAGGAAGAGGAACGAGGGGGCGAAGCGAATGGGTATGGGGGAGAAGAAACCTCCCCCTGCCCCGATATAACCCCCTGGTCCCGTCCCGCAGCGGTAGTACCGTGCTGGGGGGCGGTAGTACCGCTTACGAGCGGTAGTACCACCCAGCACGCCACGACAACTAAACAACATGGCTTAGCTCGAAAAAAGAGAACAAAAGGCAAGAAGAAGAGAGAACACACCAGCAAGAGGCCAAGACACACCTCTTCAAGAGAGGGCGGTGGCCGAGGCCACCTACCACTAAAAAAAAGACACATCCGTGACATTTTGGGCCAAATGATTTTTTTTCTGTCATACATATGACACTTCTATGACGATAATTGTGACAAAACCCGGTATCATCATAGATGTGGTGGGCTCCTACTTCTATGACAAAAAATCATGACAGAAAATGGGCTTTTCGTCCTGGGCAGGCCGGAGACGCAGCTGCATGACATTCTTTGGGCCGTCCATGACGGAAAAAACCATGGTAGAAGCGAGGGGGAGGAAAATTTCGGGGGGTTCCCGGTTACGGTGGGAGGTCGGGGGCCGAGCGATGCACGTTTCTCTCATACACGTACGCGCGTGTGTGCGAGGCGTTGGCTCTAACTGAACCCGAGCGAGGCATTGGGCTCTAACTGAACCTGAGCGATTGCACTGCAGGCTACGCGTTACTGAACCCGAGCGATCGATCGATGGCTGTTAACTGAACCCGATCGAGCGATTCCTTCGCTACTACTGCTAACTTAAGCCAATCGATGGGATGAACAGTGAGCGTTGCGGGGGGGGGGGGGGTTGGATGAACAGTGAGCGGTGGCGTTGTCTCTGGATGAACAAGACCCCATGGTGTGGTGGAGGGCTGGATGAACAGTAGACGGTGGAGGGGTGCCCGTGGAGGGGTGGATGAACAGGACCCCGTGGTGTGGAGGGCTGGATGAACAGTAGACGGTGGAGGGGTGGTTGAACAGGACCCTGTGGTGTGGAGGGCTGGATGAATAGTAGAGGGTGGAGGGGTGCCCATGGAGGGGTGGTTGAACAGGACCCCGTGGTGTGGAGGGCTGGATGAACAATAGACGGAGGAGGGGTGGTTGAACAGTAGTCGATGGAGTAGCACGCGGTGGAGGCTGGATGAATAGGATCCCGTGGATGAACAGTCGCAGGTGGAGGCTGGAGGAGGTCGACGGTGGATGAACAATAGCTCGTGGTGGCCGGAGGGGGTTGACGGTGGAGATGAATAGTATCCCGTGGAGTCCCGTTTTGCGTTACGCCACACCCCTCCCTATGAACAGGACCCCTGTTTGGACCGTAGCGCTCCAACACAAGTCCGTTTCCTCCGTTTTGCGGTACGCCACACCCCTCCCGATCAACAGGACCCCCGTTTCGACAATAGGAGGTCCATTTCCTCCGTTTTGCGGTACGCCAGACCCCTCCTGATGAACAGGATCCCGTTTTGAACATGGCCGGTCAAACACAAGGCCATTTCCTCCGTTCTGCGGTACGCCAGGCCTCGTTTCCATCGCCTGTTCCGTCCAAGCCCTCCCGATGAACACGACGCATTCTGTTGCCTCCCCATGAACACGACGCATTCCGTTGCCTCCCCATGAACACGACGACGACGCTGTTTCTCTGTTTTGACCCAGCCATGTACACGAGCCCTGGCCGTACGTATCCGCGAGTAGGCATTCGAGACCCCGCCTGTATGTACACATACATGGCCGTATTTTCTTTCTTGCACCCTGGCCGCTGTACGTATGTGTAAATGCTACGTGCGCGCCTCTACTACGACACGTGCGTGCCTCTACTACGACACACGCGCGCCTCTACATCGACCAGTATGTACGTACACGTTTATGACCAGAATGACAACGCTACGTATGCTTCGACCAGGTAGGTCCCGACTGTCAGGCACTTCCTTGCCTGCGAAGATGTAGCTGGTGGGTCCCAGCAGTCACGGGGCGAATCGATTTTTTTGCCTGGACGCACTTCCTTGCGTGCGAAGATGTAGTTGGTGGGTCCCAGTAGTCAGGGGAAATGTTTTTTCACGAAATACGGTGGCCCATCCGGTGGGTCTCGCTGTCAGGTGGAGGAATAATTATTTTGCACGTAATAAGGAGGCACTTCCTTGCTGCGGCCGTGGACCCAGCTGTCAGCCTCTCCACGTACAGTCCAAGTCCGATGGAAGCTGTTCCTTGACCATGTTGACCACGCCGTGCCGAGAGCACCAGGGCGGTGGACGACGGTGAGGCCTAGGAAGGGGACAACGCAGAGCCAGGGAAGACGCGGCAGTGGATGCCCACGCGTAGAGGAGTATGAGGGTTCACTAGTTTGCTGCGGTGTGAGGCTACCGTCGTCGCAGAATAACAGGGGGTGTGGGTGAGTAGAGGGATGGCCTGGCCAGCGGTGTAGGGGGCGGTGAGGCCTCCGCTGCATCGCAGCCGGCCACGGGAGGCAGGAGCACGAGGCACGACCGGCGCTGGTTTGGGAGCCTAGAGCTAGAAGACCAGAGGTTGAAGAAGCACTACGGCCGTTGGATGGACATCGTACGGTCACTGGAGCTAGAATCATGCATATTGACTAAGTTGACAAAGCCCTCCGTCCCCGTCAACTTAGTAGGCCCACAACACACGACGCAACACACACACTCACACTCAAGTGCTCAACCTACTCCCTACGTCCGTGAAAGACTGTACATTTAGAGATTTACACATTGACCAGGGCATAATTAATGCCCAAAAGTAGCAGACTTATGTGTGCATGCGACCATTGAGATAACAAGATTAAATGAAGGCCGTTGCATCCTGTAATTAAGGATAGACATGCAGCCTATGCCTACAGCACAAGTTGGTGCATTAGTCAATCAATATAGATTTAGATTAAAGGCTAAACACATTGGAAGTGTAGATGTACATCATGTAGTACACTCTTTGTTGGAAGACCGAGGGAGGACACGTGCATGCACTCACATACACAGCCAGGGCGGTTCGCGCGCAAGGGTTGGACTCGTGTCGCGCCTGTGTAATGTTTTGTTTAACTGATTTCTTTGCTCTGCCAACTGACAGGTGGGACCTAGAAACTAGGTGACAATTTAACCAGTCAACAAAGTGCCACGTGGACTATGTGGCCGGTCAGTAGGGTGCAATACGGTGCTCTACGATGAGCTAGTGATCGCATAATCGCCGCAAAACTATATATAGTGACCGTAAAGAGCATACTGTTACATACGTTGACCGCCAGTGTACTTTTCTCGTTTCAAATTAAGCCATATTAATCGGAAAGGATGCAGTATGGACTACTACTAGTACTAGTACTACTTTGATGTGTCCCGTCAACTCGCCGAACGAGGAGAAGCTTGCTTACTACGCCTCTTCCTCACCCACGCGCGCGGTGGTTCGCAGGACGAGGAGAGGGTTTTGACTATAGTGCCCTCTCCCTCCCCCTCTCCCTCTCCCTCGCCCTCGCCCTCGTGGTGGACGTGCAGCAGTTCAATCGGTGTCAGATTGCCAGAAGCATATTATACTGTAGTATCATCATTGTTGGACCTTCCGAAGAGGCGAAGAGCCAAGTGCAAGGTTCACACGAGTACGAACTGTTGAACCTCCCGAAGAGGCAAAGAGCCAAGCACAAGGTTTTATAGGAGTTGTCGTCCTAGTAGGAGTGTACTAGTACAACTATAGCGAACGATGCTACTGTATGATGCCGCCACGTCACGTATATCCAAAGCTGTGCCACCTTTTTTCTCAAAGAGCGTGTTGGAGCCCGTGCAACAACCACACAAGTTGCACGTACACATAACACAATTACTAGTGATAAATTCTAAAGGACAAATGCCAGTATGCCACACAAGTTCATCTCCAACTCATGTGATAAATTTGTGCACGACTAGTCTACATATATTCACAGCGCTACCGTCCACAATTACTGTACTCCACATACACGTTATAGATGGGCTACATGTCCTCCTCCAGGTTCCAGTCCTAGGTGTTCTTCATGGATGGCACCATCCATAGCGGTGGGCAACGGGAATCATTGTCGCAGCTTTCTAGTCCGGTTCCACACGATGGAGACTCATCCAAGCTGAAGCGGCATAAATCAGGGATAGCGTGTCCCAGCATGTCGTTCATCCGGCGGTGCGCACTGAAGACACAACCATGCTTCATGAATGTCAGGCCTTCCGTGTCATGCACGGAAGGTGGCATCCGCTTCACAATGGGGTAGCTGTCCCCGATGAAAAGCGAGTACTCTCCAAGAGTGTTCCTCGGCACCCACGTAGCATCACGGGGGTCGAACTTGGCGCCGTTCATCTGGTACACGCGGCATCCCAGATCTGGACACATGGTGATGTACATAGTCAAGGTCCATGCATAATAATGTTGTGCTCAAATGTGGCAGTCAGTAATACTGTGTAGCAAATAGTACTACTCCGGTATAGAGGAAGTAAAATAATCGGCTTATTATATATAGCCACTCTTGGCTACATGGATGAGATAGTAAGACAAGGAAAAACAAAAATGGTGGCAACTAGTGGGTTCAAGTCTTCAAGGGCCTAGCTAGCTATACGCGTCCTCCAAGGTAAAAAGTACTCCTACTAGTACTACAAAGTATACTACTAGTACAACAATGAAAGAGAAGGCGAGAGGGTTAAAAATGGAATACCTGGGTAGATGGCGACGGTCCGATCGTGGTAGATTATGTGACCATGTTGCACATCAGTGGTACCATGGGTAACGACTGCTAAGATAGTTGATCCCAATATGCCAAAGTCAGCTACAAGGTTCTAGGTTAGACCAAATCGTGGATGCAAATGCACATCCAGGATCGGCGATCTTATTTTGATCGGGGGATGACTGGTCCCTGCAAAATAATGGAGTACCGTTAGGGATGCAAATGATGGTTTGTGCATTCCGTTTGTAATCTCCCGTACCGTAGGATGCCAACCAGATGAAACAAGTCCCCTGGCTTGTCACCGCGAAGATGCGGCCTAGATGGTGCACGGTGTCTTCGAACGTGTAGGGGTACAAATCTGCCGCCGCCAACATGCGCCAGCCTCTGCCATTACTGCCTCCTGCATTGATGGCAATCCTTATGTCGAACACCGCGATGAGATAGTAATCGTCGTAGTCGCGTCACTTTGTTGGCGGGTCCACATTTGCTATGTTCTTCAATCTCATGTAGGCATCATCATACGTATTCTTGCCTAGCCAGTCCGGAAGGCCGATCCCAATGGTGGAGAAGGGGTCTACTAGAACGGCCGCACTGCTGTGGATGTTGTGCAAAATGATGGTGGTATCTGGCCGGAGGTATGCAAGCAAATCTTTGTTGGCACCGACCCAGACCTATATATAAGATGGTGGGCAGCAGAGAAATTACGGGATGGAAATGGAATAACTACGTACTACATGATCAAACTCCATTACTGACCTGCTCATCGGACAAAATCCGACTAACTCTCAACGTCGGCAACTCTAGCGGAGTCAACGTGCAACCGTGGCCAGGGAGCGGTGGACTGTACGAAAGATTGTCCCATAGAAGAACCTTCTCCTCAAGGATGCATGGAAGACCAACAAGCATGGCCTGTTTAAGCAGTGTCTTGAAAATGTTAGTGCAGGAAGCACCGAGTCTTGCGGCGGTGAGGACGTCGGAGCGGCGTGCGATTTCTCCTACAGGATCGTCGTCCAAGGTCTCCTAGCACCGACGAGGAGGAGAACCGCCTGACGAATCCATGGGAGCAGCGACGAACTGCCTTCTCTTCAGGGGGGAGGGGAACTAGCGAGGAGGAGATAAGAGCGTAGTAACCGCAGGGCCTCGTCCCTTCCAACTGTAGATCGTTCCTCAGCGAAGGGGTGATGCTATTATTTACTAGTACTCCCTCCGATTCTTTTTACTCTGCGCATAAGAGCAGACCCGGATACCAAGGCAGGGGCTCGCTGCATGCTTTCTGGATAGAAATACCCCTGGCACATGGATGGGAGGAGTTAGCAGCTATAAATGCCCCATGCAGCCCATTGGCTGTCCGCCCGCGTTCTCCTCTCTTTGCATGCTGCATGGATGTCTCCCTCTCTCTCACGTGACTGCATGCGGTGGCGCTGGCCTATGAGAAGCTCGCGTGGAGATAGCAATCTTCTCTCCAGAAGTGATTTTCTGAAAGAAAGGGATTATGGAACATTATGGGATTGCATTATTCTATAAATAATAGCACTAGTAAGAAATTTTTGGCACTAGGTAGTGATACGTCCATTTTGCATCATGCTTTTATATCAATATTTATTGCATTATGGACTGTTATTTCACTTTATGTCACAATACTTATGGCTATTCTCTCTTATTTTACAAGGTTTACATAAGGAGGGAGAATGCCGGCAGCTGGAATTCTAGGCTGGAAAAGGAGCAAATATTAGAGACCTATTCTACGCAACTCCAAAAGTCCTGAAACTCCACGGAACATCTTAAAATAAATAAAGAAAAATCCTCGCCAAAGATGAAGGCCAGGGGGCCCACACCCTGCTCATGAGGGTGGGGGCGCGCCCCCCTAGGGCGCACCCCTACCTCGTGGCCCCCCTGGTGGCTCTCCGACGTCCATCTTCTCCTATATGAAGTCTTTCGATGAGAAAAAAATAAGGAGGAACTTTTCGGGATGAGACTCCGCCGCCACGAGGCGGATCCTTGGCAGATCCAATCTAGAGCTCCGGCAGAGCTGTTCTGCCGGGGATACTTCCCTCCGGGAGGGGCAAATCATCACCATCGTCATCACCAACGCTCCTCTCATCGGGAGATGGCAATCTCCATCAACATCTTCACCAGCACCATATCATCTCCAAACCCTAGTTCATCTCGTGTATCCAATTCTTGTCTCAAAGTCCGGGATTGGTGCTAGTAGGTTGCTAGTAGTGTTGATTACTCCTTGTAGTTGATGCTAGTTGGTTTATTTGGTGGAAGATCATATGTTCAGATCCTATATGCATATTATTACCCCTCTGATTATGAACATGAATATGCTTTGTGAGTAATTACGTTTGTTCCTGAGGACAAGGGAGAAGTCTTGCTATTAGTAGTCATGTGAATTTGGTATTCGTTTGATATTTTGATAAGATGTATGTTGTCTAGCCTCTAGTGGTGTTATGTGGACGTCGACTACATAACACTTCACCATTATTTGGGCCTAGAGGAAGGCATTGGGAAGTAATAAGTAGATGATGGGTTGCTAGAGTGATAGAAGCTTAAACCCTAGTTTATGCGTTGCTTCGTAAGGGGCTGATTTGGATCCACATGTTTCAAGCTATGGTTAGGTTTACCTTAATACTTTTGTTGTAGTTGCGGATGCTTGCAATAGAGGTTAATCATAAGTGGGATGCTTGTTCAAGTAAGAACAGCACCCAAGCACCGGTCCACCCACATCAAATTATCAAAGTATCAAACGCGAATCACATGAACATGATGAAAACTAGCTTGACGATATTCCCATATGTCCTCGGGAGCGCTTTTCCTATTATAAGAGTTTGTTCCGGCTTGTCCTTTGCTAAAAAAGGATTGGGCCACCTTGCTGCACTTTATTTACTTTTGTTACTTGTTGCTCGTTACAATCTATCTTATCACAAAACTATCTGTTACCACTTGTTTCAGTACTTGCAGAGAATACCTTGCTGAAAACCGCTTATCATTTCCTTCTGCTCCTCGTTGGGTTCGACACTCTTACTTATCTAAAGGACTACGATAGATCCCCTATACTTGTGGGTCATCAAGACTCTTTTCTAGCGCCGTTGCCGGAGAGTGTAGCGCCTTTGGTAGGTGGAATTTGGTAAGGAAAAATTTATATAGTGTGCTGAAATTTACTGTCACTTGTTACTATGGAAAGTAATTCTCTAAGGGGCTTGTTCGGGGTATCTTCACCCCATCCAGTAGAGCAAAGAGTTGCTCCTCAACCTACTGAACCTATTGAAAATGAAACTCCTTTTGAATTTCCTTCGGGTATGATGGAAAAACTGCTAGCTAACCCTTTTACAGGAGATGGAACAAAGCATCCTGATGAGCACTTAATATATGTGGATGAAGTTTGTGGATTATTTAAGCTCGCAGGTATACCCAATGATGTTGCTAAGAAGAAGGTCTTCCCTTTATCTTTGAAGGGAGACGCATTGATATGGTATAGGCTATGTGATGATATGAGATCGTGGGACTATAAAAGATTGAAGTTGGAATTTCATCAAAAGTATTACCCTATGCATCTTGTTCATCGTGATCGCAATTATATATATAATTTATGGCCTCGCAAAGGAGAAAGCATCGCTCAAGCTTGGGGGAGGCTTAAATCAATGTTATATTCATGCACCAATCATGAGCTCTCAAGAGAAATGATCATTCAAAATTTTTATGCTCGGCTTTCTGAAAACAATCGCACCATGATCGATACTTCTTGTGCTGGCTCTTTTATGATGAAGACTATTGAATTTTAGTGGAATTTATTGGATAGAATTAAACACAACTCTGAAGATTGGGAGCTCAACGAAGGTAAGGAGTCATGTATGACACCTAAGTTTGATTGTGTTAGATCTTTTATGGACACCAATATTTTCCATAAGTTTAGCACTAAATATGGACTTGAGTTTGAGATAGTAGCTTCTTTCTGTGAATCTTTTGCTGCTTAGGTTGATCTCCCTAAGGAGAAGTGGTTTAAGTATCATCCTCCCATAGAAGTAAAAGTAGCTGCACCTATTAAAGTTGAAGAAAAGACTGTCACTTATAATGATCCTATTGTTCCTACTTCTTATGTTGAGAAACCACCTTTCCCTGTTAGAATAAAGGATCATGCTAAAGCTTCAACTGTTTTTCTAAAAGCAATATTAGAACTTATACACCTCCTGAGCAAGTTATAGTAGAACCTAATATTGCTATTGTTAAAGATCTCTTGTCTGATAATATTGATGGGCATGTTATTCAGTTCGAAGGTGAAACTGCTAGAATTGCTAAACCTTGTGATAAAGATAAACATAGACCTGTGGTAGGCATGCCTGTTATTTCTGTTAAAATAGGAGATCATTGTTATCATGGCTTATGTGATATGGGTGCTAGTGCTAGTGCAATACCTATTGACTTATACAAAGAAATTATGCATGACATTGCACCTGTTGAGTTAGAAGAAATTGATGTTACTATTAAACTTGCTAATAGAGATACTATTTCACCAATGGGAATTGTTAGAGATGTTGAAGTCTTGTGTGGGAAAACTAAATATCCTGCTGATTTTCTTGTTCTTGGTTCCCCACAAGATAGCTTTTGTCCCATTATATTTGGTAGAACCTTCTTAAATACTATTAATGCTACTATAGATTGCACAAAGAATGTTGTTACTGTTGGCTTGGATGATATGGTTCATGAGTTTAATTTCTCTAAATTTAGTAAACAACATCGTGAGGAAGAATTACCTAGTAAAGATGAAATTATTGGTCTTGCTTCTATTGCCGTACCTCCTAGTGATCCTTTAGAACATTATTTGCTAGACCATGAAAATGATATGTTCATGAATGAAAGAAGGGAGATAGATGAAGTATTCTTTAAATAGGAACCTATTCTGCAACATAATTTGCCTGTTGGAATTTTAGGGGATCCTCCTCCACCCAAGGGTGATCCCGTGTTTGAGCTTAAACCGTTGCCTGATAATCTTAAATATGCTTATCTTGATAAAAAGAAGATATATCCTGTTATTATTAGTGCTAACGTTTCAGAGCATGAAGAAGAAAGATTATTGAAAACTCTGAAGAAGCATCGTGCTACTATTGGATATACTCTTGATGATCTTAAGGGCATTAGTCCCACTCTATGTCAACATAAAATAAATTTGGAGGTGGACGCCAAACCAGTTCGTGATCCTCAACGACATCTGAATCCTAAAATGAAAGAAGTGGTAAGAAAAGAAATACTAAAGCTTCTGGAGGCAGGTATAATCTATCCCGTTGCTGATAGTGAGTGGGTAAGTCATGTCCATTGTGTCCCTAAGAAGGGAGGTATTACCGTTGTTCCTAATGATAAAGATGAATTGATTCTACAAAGAATTATCACAGGTTATTGGATGGTAATTGATTTCCGCAAATTAAATAAAGCTACTAAGAAAGATCATTACCCCTTACCTTTTATTGATCAAATGCTAGAAAGATTATGCAAACATACACACTATTGCTTTCTAGATGGTTATTCTGGTTTCTCTCAAATACCTGTGTCGGCTAGAGATCAATCAAAGACTACTTTTACATGCCCTTTTGGTACTTTTGCTTATAGACGTATGCCTTTTGGTTTATGTAATGCACATGCTACCTTTCAAAGATGCATGATGGCTATATTCTCTGACTTTTGTGAAAAGATTTGTGAGGTTTTCATGGACGACTTTTCCGTCTATGGTTCCTCTTTTGATGATTGCTTGAGCAATCTTGATCGAGTTTTGCAGAGATGTGAAGAAACTAATCTTGTCTTGAATTGGGAAAAGTGCCACTTTATGGTTAATGAAGGTATTGTCTTGGGGCATAAAGTTTCTGAAAGAGGTATTGAAGTTGATAAAGCCAAGGTCGATGCTATTGAAAAGATGCCATGTCCCAAGGACATCAAAGGTATAAGAAGTTTCCTTGGTCACGCCGGATTTTACAGGAGGTTCATTAAGGACTTCTCAAAAATTTCTCGGCCTCTGACTAATTTATTGCAAAAAGATATACCATTTGTCTTTGATGATGATTGTGTAGAAGCATTTGAAATACTTAAGAAAGCATTAGTCTCTGCACCTGTTGTTCAGCCACCTGATTGGAATTTACCCATTGAAATTATGTGTGATGCTAGTGATTATGTTGTAGGTGTTGTTCTAGGGCAAAGAGTTGATAAGAAATTAAATGTTATTCATTATGCTAGTAAGACTCTAGACAATGCTCAAAGAAATTATGCTACTATTGAAAAAGACCTTTTAGCAGTCGTATTTGCTTGTGATAAGTTCAGATCTTATATTGATGATTCTAAAGTAACTATTCACACTGATCATGCTGCTATTAAATATCTTATGGAAAAGAAAGATGCTAAACCTAGACTTATTAGATGGGTTCTCTTGCTACAAGAATTTGATTTGAATATTGTTGATAGAAAGGGAGCTGAGAACCCCATTGCAGACAACTTGTCTAGGTTAGAAAATATTCTTGATGACCCACTACCTATTAATGATAGCTTTCCTGATGAACAATTAAGTGTTATAAGTACTTCTCGTAGTACTCCATGGTATGTTGATTATGCTAATTATATTGTTGCTAAGTTTATACCACCTAGCTTCACATACCAGCAAAAGAAAAAGTTTTTCTATGACTTGAGACATTACTTTTGGGATGACCCACATCTTTATAAAGAAGGAGTAGATGGTGTTATTAGACGTTGTGTACCTGAGCATGAACAGGAATAGATCCTGCGCAAGTGTCATTCCGAGTCTTATGGAGGACACCACGCTGGAGATAGAACTGCACATAAGGTATTGCAATCTGGTTTTTATTGGCCTACTCTCTTCAAGGATGCCCGCAAGTTTGTCTTGTCTTGTGATGAATGTCAAAGAATTGGTAATATTAGTAGACATCAAGAAATGCCTATGAATTATTCTCTTGTTATTGAACCATTTGATGTTTGGGGCTTTGATTATATGGGACCTTTTCCTGCCTCTAATGGATATACACATATTTTAGTTGCTGTTGATTACGTTACTACGTGGGTAGAAGCTATTCCAACTAGTAGTGCTCATCATAACACTTCTATTAAAATGCTTAAAGAAGTTACTTTTCCGAGGTTTGGAGTCCCTAGATATTTAATGACTGATGGTGGTTCACACTTTATTCATGGTGCTTTCCGTAAAATGCTTGCTAAGTATGATGTTAATCATAGAATTACATCTCCTTATCACCCTCAGTCTAGTGGTCAAGTAGAGTTGAGCAATAGAGATCTCAAATTAATTTTGCAAAAGACTGTTAATAGGTCTAGAAAGAATTGGTCCAAGAAACTTGATGATGCATTATGGGCTTATAGAACTGCATACAAAAATCCTATGGGTATGTCTCCGTATAAAATGGTTTATGGAAAAGCATGTCACTTACCTCTCGAACTAGAACATAAGGCATATTGGGCTATTAAAGAGCTTAACTATGATTTCAAACTTGCTGGTGAGAAGAGGTTATTTGATATTAGCTCACTTGATGAATGGAGAACCCAAGCTTATGAAAATGCCAAGTTGTTTAAAGAAAAAGTTAAAAGATGGCACGACAAAAGGATACAAAAGCGCGAGTTTAATGTAGGTGATTATGTATTGCTATACAACTCTAGTTTAAGATTTTTTGCAGGAAAACTTCTCTCTGAATGGGAAGGCCCCTATGTCATCGAAGAGGTCTATCGTTCCGGTGCCATAAAGATCAACAACTTCGAAGGCACAAATCCGAAGGTCGTAAATGGTCAAAGAATTAAACATTATATCTCAGGTAATCCCATAAATGTTGAAACCAATATTATTGAAACTGTAACCCTGGAAGAATACATAAGGGACACTTTCCGGAACGTTTCAGACTCCGAAAAGGAATAGGTATGTGGTACGGTAAGTAAACCGACTCCAAAACAATTTTTAAGGCAATATTTCTCCGTTTTGGAATATTTAGAAAAATAGAAAAATAAGTAGCAGTCCGGGAAGGACACGAGGACCCCACGAGGGTGGTGGGCGCGCCCTACCCCCTGGGTGCCCCCCTACCTCGTGAGCACCTCGTGTGCCCTCCGGACTCTGTTTTCTTGCACGTTACGTATTTTTGTCGGTAAAAATTCATTATATATTCTCTCGAAGGTTTTGACTCCCGTATCACGCAAATTTCCTTTGTTTTTGTTTCCGAGCTGTTGCTGCTACAGATTAGAACAAGATGTCTTCTCAAGAGTCAATCGGGGAGAGCCGGGTATCTAATCCGGCACTAGAACCAAGGGTAAACAGCGATGCTGACCACTTTGGGCCAGCAACGGAGGAAGAGATGGAGGCTGACTTGATGAGAGTAGATGCCATGGAGGATGAAGAAGTCACCTCTCGCCTCCGAGCTAGGTTCACGATGGGGGAACTATAGAGCTCAGCTATTCCAAATTCGGTTATCCCTTCTAATGTTAGATTTCTTTCTTATGAAAATATGAAGAGGAGTGTCACTTGTTCTCCCGCAGCTATGCAACACCCTTGGGTGCAAGGAGCTTTAGCTATCACAGGAAAGCTTCATCAGGAAATAATGGACCTTAAACAACAAGTCAACAAGCTCGAGGAGGAGAACCGCATCCTGAGGGGAATCATCGCCAAGAATATTACACCGACAACAAAGAAGGAGATATGATCACATGGGTATCACTACTAGGGAAAACCCTAGCAGTAGCGCTGGTTTTGTGCTCACTAGTAGCGCGGGTAGGCGCGCTACTAATAAGGCGCTACAGCTATTGCTTAGCAGTAACGCGTGCCGCACGCGCTACTGCTAGGACAAATAGCTGCAGCGCTTGTTCACTCCCACGCTGCTGCTAATGTAACTACTGGCAGAGTGTTTTCTTTCCATCACTACTAGTATTGTTTTTTATTTTTTTTATTTTTAGTGTATTTATGCGCCATCGTACAAATATTGGTACAATACCAGTTATGAGGTTTACATCATTATGTCCATAACAGTGTGTCAAATGAAGGTGGATTAGGTTCAAGTGGAGGCAATATGTGGTGCCTGTCAAAAGTATACTACTAATCCAAACTTGATCTAGTTTGGACTAGTAGTACTTTCGATGTGCACCACATGTTGCCTCCACTTGAATCTAAGCCGCCAGCACAAGCTATTTAATCATCATCATAATCATTAGCACCAACAATATTTATTTAATCACCACTAACACTAGCTAATAATAATCATCAGTCATTACCACCAACACTAGCTATTTTATCATCATAGTAATAGTGTAGCACATCATCATCCTCAAACTCATTTCTAGCTAATCACTCCTGCTGCTCTCTCTTAGGTAAAACAACATAAAACATGTGTAGCTCTCCTCCTTGATCAAGTTGGAGCATGCAGATGAACCTGTCTCCTAATTTTGGGTAGCACATCTGTTTGCTGTCCCCTAGTACTTGTCTGCGCTCCCCCATCACATATCTGGTCCAGTCTTGCACTATTAAGCATTCATCACTGATCTTGAATGCACTAAAGTAACATGTAGGATATCTTGGCCGTAAGCTAATAATACTCATGGTACCTTTAGTCTCGATCCCATAAGGCACAACATTCATCGGGAGTCCCTGTTGAAGAATATCGTATGGTCACATACTTAGCAATGAAGTTTAGCTTCACAAATAATGTATGGAAAAGATGCACTAAGGACAAATAGTAAAAATCTTACCATCCTTCCTAAATAGATGTGACCATAGTTCATGACGAACACTATTGGTCGCACGTTTTCAGTACTAAGATTTCTAAGTCCAGGAAGAAAATTTGTCTTGACGGTATCAAGATCCTCAAGCCATGAAACATAATGACTTAGCTCCTCGCAGTTTAGTTCAGCCCCGGGACAGTAGTAGGTCCTGTCTACCAAGCGCTGGACATGTTTGCTTGCACCGAAATAAGCTGACAATACAAATTAGTTGTCAACTATTTTTGAATAAACAATATCAAAGACATAAATATGGTTGAGAAACTTACATTTTGGTGTAACTGGAGGCGTCTGCACATCGACCCAGATGTCGGTATTACCTTCAATATCATCTTCCAGACGAATATCAAAGGTGATAACCATATTAGGCTCAAATGCATAAGTCTTGCATAGTGCTCGCCATGTTTTGCATCCAAAATAGGTGTAGTCGTCCGAATTGTATAATTTTGCGTGGAAAATATAACCATGCTCGGTCTTCAAATATACTTTCTTTACCTCCATAGTATGACTGAAACCTATCTTATCCAATGCAAAAACTCTTGCATGGCAGGTGATACGCTAGTAGAATAGTAAAAAAATATAAGTTGAAGCAAATGAAGCAGATGTCATGCTTAATTACGAAAAAAGACTTGTCGTTGTGACTTACTGTATCCACTTCGAAGTTCTCGTCCAGCTTGATGCTGAAGCGCCTATCATCATCTAGGAAGATTCCGTCGCACAGGCCACACTCGTCTTCGTAGTATTTGCAAATACCGAAATCCTTTTTGTCGTCATACATTTCCTATGTTCATAGTTAAAACATCAATTGAAAATCGATAAAAGACAACTACCAGGATACTCAACACACAAATCCGGGGCACTCGATATTTCCGACATATTCTAGCAAAAGTCATGCCAAAATTCACGAAAAAATCCGGCATGACCTTTGCTAAAATAGGATATATCGAGCGCCTGAAATTTGTCAGAACGGAAATGAATCAACACTCCGGCAAAACATAGGCCACTCGGAGGTGTAACCTGCAAACATGACCGGCCACTTGGATATTGAGCAACACAAGATATACATTTCAAAATATCTTATAAGACTCAAATTAGCATGCATTCAATAAGCAAAAGTAAATCATCTCATGCGTCCGTACATCGTCGAATATTATCACTAATACATCCTGAATAGTGTCATACATATAACATCACTAGTACAACTAAAACCCTAGCACATGACGGGTATCGGCGCGGGCGGTGGACACCCACAGAGAAGGAACCATCACGGGATCATAGCTCCAGTGAGATCCCTGGAGAACCTGCCAGGTGTTGGAGAACCTGTGTGTTGGGGAACGTAGTAATTTCAAAATTTTCCTACGCACACGCAAGATCATGGTGATGCATAGCAACGAGAGGGGAGAGTGTTGTCTACATACCAACGCAGACCGACTGCGGAAGCGATCACACAACGTAGAGGAAGTAGTCGTACGTCTTCCCGATCTGACCGATCCAAGCACCATTACTCCGGCACCTCCGAGTTCTTAGCACACGTTCAGCTCGATGACGTTCCTCGGGCTCCGATCCAGCAAAGCGTCAAGGAAGAGTTCTGTCAGCACGACGGCGTGGTGACGATCTTGATGTACTACCGATGCAGGGCTTCGCCTAAGCACTGTAACGGTATGATCGAGGTGGAATTTGGTGGCAGGGGGCACCGCACACGGCTAAGGAACGATCTCAAGGATCAACTTGTGTGTCTAGAGGTGCCCCCTGCCCCCGTATATAAAGGTTTCAAGGGGAGGGGCTGGCCGGCAAAGGTGGGAGGCGCAGGAGGAGTCCTACTCCTACCGGGAGTAGGACTCCCCCCTCCAATCCTAGTCCAACTAGGTTTCCTCAAGTGGGAAGTGAAAGAGAGAGGTGGCCGGCCCCTCTCCTAGTCCTAATAGGACTAGGGAGAGGGGGGGAGGCGCAGCCCTATGTGGGCTGCCCTCTCACCTTTCCACTAAGGCCCATGTTGGCCCATTTGGCTCCCGGGGGGTTCCGGTAACCCTCCCGGTAATCCGGTAAAATCCCGATTTCACCCAGAATACTTCCGATGTCCAAACATAGGCTTCCAATATATCAATCTTTACGTCTCGACCATTTCGAGACTCCTCGTCATGTCCCAGATCTCATCCGGGACTCCGAACTCCTTCGGTACATCAAAACTCATAAACTCATAATATAACTGTCATCGAAACCTTAAGCGTGCGGACCCTACGGTTCGAGAACAATGTAGACATGACCGAGACACATCTCCGGTCAATAACCAATAGCGGGACCTGGATGCCCATATTGGCTCCTACATATTCTACGAAGATCTTTATCGGTTAGACCGCATAACAACATACGTTGTTCCCTTTGTCATCGGTATGTTACTTGCCCGAGATTCGATCGTCGGTATCCAATACCTAGTTCAATCTCGTTACCGGCAAGTCTCTTTACTCGTTCTGTAATACATCATCCCACAACTAACTCATTAGTTGCAATGCTTGCAAGGCTTAAGTGATGTGCATTACCGAGAGGGCCCAGAGATACCTCTCCGACAATCGGAGTGACAAATCCTAATCTCGAAATACGCCAACCCAATATCTACCTTTGGAGACACCTGTAATGCTCCTTTATAATCACCCAGTTACGTTGTGATGTTTGGTAGCACCCAAAGTGTTCCTCCGGCAAACGGGAGTTGCATAATCTCATAGTCATAGGAACATGTATAAGTCATGAAGAAAGCAATAGCAACATACTAAACGATCGTGTGCTAAGCTAATGGAATGGGTCATGTCAATCAGATCATTCAACTAATGATGTGACCTCGTTAATCAAATAACAACTCTTTTGTCCATGGTTAGGAAACATAACCATCTTTGATTAACGAGCTATCAAGTAGAGGCATACTAGTGACACTCTGTTTTTCTATGTATTCACACATGTATTATGTTTCCGGTTAATACAATTCTAGCATGAATAATAAACATTTATCATGATATAAGGAAATAAATAATAACTTTATTATTGCCTCTAGGGCATATTTCCTTCAGTCTCCCACTTGCACTAGAGTCAATAATCTAGTTCACATTGCCATGTGATTTAGCAGCAATAGTTCACATCACCATGTGATTAACACCCATAGTTCACATCGTCATGTGACCAACACTCAAAGGGTTTACTAGAGTCAGTAATCTAGTTCACATCTCTATGTGATTAACACCCAAAGAGTACTAAGGTGTGACCATGTTTTGCTTGTGAGATAATTTTAGTCAACGGGTCTGTCACATTCAGATCCGTAAGTATTTTGCAAAATTCTATGTCTATAATGCTCTGCATGGAGCTACTCTAGCTAATTGCTCCCACTTTCAATATGTATCCAGATTGAGACTTTAGATTCATCTGGATCAGTGTCAAAAACTTGCATCGACGTAACCCTATACGACGAACCTTTTTGTCACGTCCATAATCGATAAACATATCCTTATTTCACTAAGGATAATTCTGACCGCTGTCCAGTGATCTACTCCTAGATCACTATTGTACTTCCTTGCCAAATCAGTGCAGGGTATACAATACATCTGGTACACAGCATGGCATACTTTATAGAACCTATGAATGAGGCATAGGAAATGACTTTCATTCTCTTTCTATCTTCTGCCGTGGTCGGGCTTTGAGTCTTTACTCAACTTCACACCTTGTAACACAGGCAAGAAACTTTTTCTTTGACTGTTCCATTTTGAACTACTTCAAAATCTTGTCAAGGTATGTACTTATTGAAAAACTTATCAAGCGTCTTGATCTATCTCTATAGATCTTGAAGCTCAATATGTAAGCAGCTTTACCGAAGTCTTTCTTTGAAAAACTCCTTTCAAACACTCCTTTTATGCTTTACAGAATAATTCTACATTATTTCCGATCAACAATATGTCATTCACATATACTTATCAGAAATGCTGTAGTGCTCCCACTCACTTTCTCGTAAATACAGGCTTCACCGCAAGTCTGTATAAAACTATATGCTTTGATCAACTCATCAAAGCGTATATTCCAACTCCGAGATGTTTGCACCAGTCCACAGATAGATCGCTGGAGCTTGCATATTTAGTTAACACCTTTAGGATCGACAAAACCTTCTAGTTGCATCGTATACAACTCTTCTTTAGAAAATCCATTAAGGAATGCAGTTTTGTTTATCCATTTGCCAGATTTCATAAAATGCGGCAATTGCTAACATGATTCGGACAGACTTAAGCATAGATACGAGTGAGAAACTCTCATCGTAGTCAACACTTTGAACTTGTCGAAAACCTTTTTGCGACAATTCTAGCTTTGTAGATAGTAACACTACTATCAGCGTCCATCTTCCTCTTGAAGATCCATTTATTTTCTATGGCTTGCCGATCATCGGGCAAGTCAACCGAAGTCCATACTTTGTTTTCATACGTGGATCATATCTCAGATTTCATGGCTTCAAGCCACTTTGCGGAATCTGGGCTCACCATCGCTTCTTCATAGTTCGTCGGTTCATCATGATCTAGTAGCATGATTTCCAGAACTGGATTACCGTACCACTCTGGCGCGGATCTTGCTCTGGTTGATCTATGAGGTTCAGTAGTGTCTTGTTCTGAAGTTTCATGATCATCATCATTAGCTTCCTCACTAACTGGTGTAGGTGTCACAGAAACATTTTTCTGTGATGTATTACTTTCCAATAAGGGAGCAGGTACAGTTACCTCGTCAAGTTCTACTTTCCTCCCACTCACTTCTTTCGAGAGAAACTCGTTCTCCAGAAAGTTTCCGAATTTAGCAACAAAAGTATTGCCTTCGGATCTGTGATAGAAGGTGTATCCAATAGTTTCCTTTGGATATCTTATGAAGATGCACTTCTCCGATTTGAGTTTTGAGCTTATCAGGATGAAACTTTTTCATATAAGCATCGCAACCCCAAACTTTAAGAAACGACAACTTTGGTTTCTTGCCAAACCATAGTTCACACGGTGTCGTCTCAACGGATTTTGATGGTGCCCTATTTAACGTGAATGTAGCTGTCTCTAATGCATAACCCCAAAACGATAGTGGTAGATCGGTAAGATACATCATAGATTGCACTATGTCCAATAAAGTACAGTTATGACGTTCGGACACACCATTATGCTGTGGTGTTCCATGTGGCATGAGTTTGTGAAACTATTCCACATTGTTTTAATTGAAGACCAAACTCGTAACTAAAATATTTGTCTCCGCGATCAGATCGTAGAAACTTTATTTTCTTGTCACGATGATTTTTCACTTCACTCTGAAATTCTTTGAACTTCTCAAATGTTTCAGACTTATGTTTCATTAAGTAGATATACTCATATCTGCTCAAATCATCTGTCAAGATCAGAAAATAATGATACCTGTCGTGAGCCTCAATATTCATCGGACCACATACATCAGTATGTATGATTTCCAACAAATCTTTTGCTCGTTCCATTGTTCCGAAGAACAGAGTCTTAGTCATCTTGCCCATGAGGCATGGTTCGCAAGCATCAACTGATTCATAATCAAGTGATTCCAAAAGCCCATCAGCATGGAGTTTCTTCATGCGCTTTACACCAATATGACCTAAACGGCAGTGCCACAAATAAGTTGCACTATCATTATTAACTTCGCATCTTTTGGTTTCAATATTATGAATATGTGTATCACTAAGATCGAGATCCAATGAACTATTTTCATTGGGTGTGTAACCATATAAGGTTTTATTCATGTAAACAGAACAACAATTTATTCTTTTACTTAAATGAATAACCGTATTACAATAAACATGATCAAATCATATTCATGCTCAACGCAAACACCAAATAACACTTATTTAGGTTCAACACTAATCCCGAAAGTATAGGGAGTGTGCGATGATGATCATATCAATCTTGGAACCACTTCCAACACACATCGTCACTTCACCCTTAACTAGTCTCTGTTTATTTTGCAACTCCTGTTTCGAGTTACTAATCTTAGCAACTGAACTAGTATCAAATACTGAGGGTTTGCTATAAACACCAGTAAAGTACACATCAATAACATGTATATCAAATATACTTATGTTCACTTTGCCATCCCTCTTATCCGCCAATCACTTGGGGTAGTTCTGCTTCCAGTGACCAGTCCCTTTACAGTAGAAGCACTTAGTCTCAGGCTTAGGATCAGACCTGGGCTTGTTCACTTGAGCAGCAACTTGCTTGCCGTTCTTCTTGAAGTTCCCCTGCTTCCCTTTGCCCTTTTCTTGAAACTAGTGGTCTTGTCAACCATCAACACTTGATGTTTTTCTTGATTTCTACCTTCGTTGATTTCAGCATCACGAAGAGCTTGGGAGTTTTTTCCGTTATCCCTTGCATATTATAGTTCATCACGAAGTTCTACTAACTTGGTGATGGTGACTAGAGAATTCTGTCAATCACTATCTTATCTGGAAGATTAACTCCCACTTGATTCAAGCGATTGTAGTACCCAGACAATCTGAGCACATGCTCACTAGTTGAGCGATTCTCCTCCATCTTTTAGCTATAGAACTTGTTGGAGACTTCATATCTCTCAACTCGGGTATTTGCTTGAAATATTAACTTCAACTCCTGGAACATCTCATATGGTCCATGACGTTCAAAACGTCTTTGAAGTCCCGATTCTAAGCCATTAAGCATGGTGCACTAAACTATCAAGTAGTCATCATATTGAGCTAGCCAAACGTTCATAACGTCTACATCTGCTCCTGCAACAAGTCTGTCACCTAGCGGTGCATCAAGGACATAATTCTTCTGTGCAGCAATGAGGATAAACCTCAGATCACGGATCCAATCCGCATCATTGCTACTAACATCTTTCAACACAATTTTCTCTAGGAACATATCAAAATAAACACAGGGAAGCAACAACGCGAGCTATTGATCTACAACATGATTTGCAAAATACTACCAGGACTAAGTTCATGATAAATTTAAGTTCAATTTAATCATATTACTTAAGAACTCCCACTTAGATAGACATCCCTCTAATCCTCTAAGTGATCACGTGATCCAAATCAACTAAACCATAACCGATCATCACGTGAGATGGAGTAGTTTTCAATGGTGAACATCATTATGTTGATCATATCTACTATATGATTCACGCTCGACCTTTCGGTCTCCGTGTTCCGAGGCCATATCTGTATATGCTTGGCTCGTCAAGTATAACCTGAGTATTCTGCGTGTGCAACTATTTTGCACCCGTTGTATTTGAACGTAGAGCCTATCACACCCGATCATCACGTGGTGTCTCAGCACGAAGAACTTTTGCAACGGTGCATACTCAGGGAGAACACTTCTTGATAATTTAGTGAGAGATCATCTTATAATGCTACCGTCAATCAAAGCAAGATAAGATGCACAAAAGGATAAACATCACATGCAATCAATATAAGTGATATGATATGGCCATCATCATCTTGTGCTTTGTGATCTCCATCTCCGAAGCACCGTCATGATCACCATCGTCACCGGCGCGACACCTTGATCTCCATCGTAGCATCGTTGTCGTCTCGCCAATCTTATGCTTCCACGACTATCACTACCGGTTAGAAATAAAGTAAAGCATTACATCGCGATTGCATTGCATACAATAAAGCGACAACCATATGGCTCCTGCCAGTTGCCGATAACTCGGTTACAAAACATGATCATCTCATACAATAAAATCAGCATCATGCCTTGACCATATCACATCACAACATGCCCTGCAAAAACAAGTTAGACGTCCTCTACTTTGTTGTTGCAAGTTTTACGTGGCTGCTACGGGCTTAAGTAAGAACTCATCTCACCTACGCATCAAAACCACAACCATAGTTCGTCAAATAGACTCCGTTTTAACCTTCTCAAGGACCGGGCGTAGCCACACTTGGTTCAACTAAAGTTGGAGAGACAGTCTTCCGCAAGCCATCTATGTGCAAAGCACGTCGAGGGAACCGGTCTCGCGTAAGAGTACGCGTAAGGTTGGTCCGGATCGTCTCGTCCAACAATACCGCCGAACCAAAGTATGACATGCTGGTAGGCAGTATGACTTGTATCGCCCACAACTCACTTGTGTTCTACTCGTGCAAATAACATCAAACCATAAAAACCTAGGCTCGGATGCCACTGTTGGGGAATGTAGTAATTTCAAAATTTTCCTACGCACACGCAAGATCATGGTGATGCATAGCAACGAGAGGGGAGAGTGTTGTCTACGTACCAACAAAGACCGACTGCGGAAGCGATCACACAACGTAGAGGAAGTAGTCATACGTCTTCCCGATCCGACCGATCCAAGCATCGTTACTCCGGCACCTCCGAGTTCTTAGCACACGTTCAGCTCGATGACGTTCCTCGGGCTCCGATCCAGCAAAGCGTCGAGGAAGAGTTCTGTCAGCACGACAGCGTGGTGACGATCTTGATGTACTACCGACGCAGGGCTTCGCCTAAGCACTGTAACGGTATGATCGAGGTGGAATTTGGTGGCAGGGGGCACCGCACACGGCTAAGGAACGATCTCAAGGATCAACTTGTGTGTCTAGAGGTGCCCCCTGCCCCTGTATATAAAGGTTTCAAGGGGAGGGGCTGGCCGGCCAAGGTGGGAGGCGCAGGAGGAGTCCTACTCCTACCGGGAGTAGGACTCCCCCCTCCAATCCTAGTCCAACTAGGTTTCCTCAAGTGGGAAGTGAAAGAGAGAGGTGGCCGGCCCCTCTCCTAGTCCTAATAGGACTAGGGAGAGGGGGGGAGGCGCAGCCCTATGTGGGCTGCCCTCTCACCTTTCCACTAAGGCCCATGTTTGCCCATTTGGCTCCTGGGGGGTTCCGGTAACCCTCCCGGTAATCCGGTAAAATCCCGATTTCACCCGGAATACTTCCGATATCCAAACATAGGCTTCCAATATATCAATCTTTACGTCTCGACCATTTCAAGACTCCTCGTCATGTCCCCGATCTCATCCGGGACTCCGAACTCCTTCGGTACATCAAAACTCATAAACTCATAATATAACTGTCATCGAAACCTTAAGCGTGCGGACCCTACGGTTCGAGAACAATGTAGACATGACCGAGACACGTCTCCGGTCAATAACCAATAGCGGGACCTGGATGCCCATATTGGCTCCTACATATTCTACGAAGATCTTTATCGGTCAGACCGCATAACAACATACGTTGTTCCCTTTGTCATCGGTATGTTACTTGCCCGAGATTCGATCGTCGATATCCAATACCTAGTTCAATCTCGTTACCGGCAAGTCTCTTTACTCGTTCTGTAATACATCATCCCACAACTAACTCATTAGTTGCAATGCTTGCAAGGCTTAAGTGATGTGCATTACCGAGAGGGCCCAGAGATACCTCTCCGACAATCGGAGTGACAAATCCTAATCTCGAAATACGCCAACCCAATATCTACCTTTGGAGACACCTGTAATGCTCCTTTATAATCACCCAGTTACGTTGTGACGTTTGGTAGCACCCAAAGTGTTCCTCCGGCAAACGGGAGTTTCATAATCTCATAGTCATAGGAACATGTATAAGTCATGAAGAAAGCAATAGCAACATACTAAACGATGGTGTGCTAAGCTAATGGAATGGGTCATGTCAATCAGATCATTCAACTAATGATGTGACCTCGTTAATCAAATAACAACTCTTTTGTCCATGGTTAGGAAACATAACCATCTTTGATTAACGAGCTAGTCAAGTAGAGGCATACTAGTGACACTCTGTTTGTCTATGTATTCACACATGTATTATGTTTCCGGTTAATACAATTCTAGCATGAATAATAAACATTTATCATGATATAAGGAAATAAATAATAACTTTATTATTGCCTCTAGGGCATATTTCCTTTACTGTGCTCCAACGCAAACAAGTAGCGACGGACGTGCGTGTCCTCCTCACTGACACGGTGACGCACCACCTCCACGGAGTCCTCGAGCCTCTGGACCATCACTGGCCCACGCGACCACCACCAAAGAAGGTTCGGGTCAACGACAGGCTGGCTCCTCACTAACCTGCGCCCCCCGGTAGGTAGCGCCTCCCAGTATCACCCCGGCGGAGCCCAGTCCCGGACATGGCCCATCTGGTTAAGCAGGTGTCGTCCTCCGCCGACTCGACGACGAGGATGCGGGATAGGCATCGTCCACGTCGATGCGGGAAAATTGCTTTAACTAAAAAAATAGCAACAAGTTCTTACTAACTAGTTCTATTAATTCAACTAGTTCTTACAAAACATAAACTTACTATAAATAAAAATATTCTAGTACCTAATTAGTACCTAGTTCTTAGTAACTAATTAGTACCTAAGAACTACTGCCCTAATTACCATCTAATTTGATGAACCTATAGGGGTGGAAAGTGGTAGAAACCCTAACTAACTTGATGGAGGTAGAAACCCTAGGCAGAGGTAGGGGAGAGGGAGGAGCAGGCGTGCTCACCTCGGGTGCCTGCGACGAGGGAGGGGCAGGCGGCGTCGAGGTCGTGGTCGGGGCTCCGGGGCAGCGTTGAGGTCGAGGTTGGGGGTGGCGTCCCAGGCGGCGTTGAGGTCGGCGGCGGGGCCGGCGTTGAATCTGGGGTCGGGGGCGGCGTGGGAAGAGCGCGCGGCGGCTGAGGGGGCGACGGCGGCGGCGAGAGTGGAGTTGATTTGGGGGATGAAGTGGCCGTGGGGAAGGATGAACCGCGTGGTTAAGTCAGAAGTACCAGTAGCGTGTTCCAGAAAGGGCGCTACTGCTACGTTAGCTACAACGCGTTCTGGAATACATGCTGCAGCTAAGGAGATTAGCAGTAGCGCTGGGCCATTATACGCGCTACTGCTAGATTGGGCTAGCCATGTGCGCCCAGTTCAAATGAAGTAGTAACACTTTTCGCTAGTACGCGCTACTGCTAAAGTCATAGCAGTAGCGCGGTTTATTTACGCGCGCTGCTACTAAGTAGCAGCAGCGCTTGATTTTGTACAGCGCTACTGGTAAAATTCTGTGTATAGGCTTTTTCCTAGTAGTGTATGGGCACTCCCCTTGGCAACTGCCAAGCTTGGGGGAGGTGCCCCGGTATCGTATCACAATCACAACTCCTATCTTTACTGTTTTTCTTAGTCCGATCCTATTAGTAGTACCTTGAACTAGTGGAATAAAGTTTATGGCTTGATCTAGTTTTGAGTGTTGCTTTTTGATCCCTCTATGTAATAGAGTCTGTGAGTTATATATAATAAAGATTAGTGTTGAGTCAAGGGCTTGATTATTTTGCCATGATCTTGGGTGAATAAAAGAAAAGAGAAAAAGAATAAAAAGAAACAAAAAGTTCATATTGATCTTATTGAGAGTAATGACTTCACATAGAAAAAGTATGATGATTAAAAGTTGTTGGGAGTTTGCAAACATAGCTTTGGTCATTGTTGCAATTAATAGGAAGTAATAAGGAAAGAGAGGTTTTCACATATAGATATATTATCATTGACATCTTTTATGATTGGGAGCACTCATTAAAATATGACATGCTAAAGAGTTGATGTTGGACAAGGAAGACAACGTAATGAGTTATGTCTTTCTTATATCTGAGATAAAGTATGTTGTCATGGATCCTCTAACTTGTTAAGCTTGCCTTTCCCCCTCATGCTAGCCGAATTATCAGCACCAAGTAGAAATACTACTTGTGCTTCCAAATACCCTTAAACCAGTTTTGCCATGAGAGTCCACCATATCTACTTATGGATTGAGTAAGATCCTTCAAGTAAGTTGTCATCGGTGCAAAGAAATAAAAATTGCTCTAAATATGTATGATTGATTGGTGTGGGAGAAATAAGCTTTATACGATCTTGTGATGTGGAAGTAATAAAAGTGACGGACTACATAATAAAGGTTCATATCACAAGGGGCAATATAAAGTGATGTTCTTTCGCATTGAGATTTTGTGCATCCAACCATAAAAGCGCATGGCAACCTCTGCTTCCCTCTGCGAAGGGCCTATCCTTTACTATTATCTTCTACCTATTGCAACAGTCATGGTGATCTTCACCTTTTCTTTTTCATTTTATCCTTTGGCAAGCTCAGCAAGTTGGAAAGAACATGATATATATATCTAATTGGATGTAGGGGAGCTTGAACCATTATTGTTGACATTACCCTTGAGGTAAAAGGTTGTGGGGCAAAACTATAAGCCCCTATCTTTCTCTGTGTCTGATTAAAACTCTATAACCACAAGTATTGCGTGAGTGTTAGCAATTATGGAGTACTAAATGATAGTTGAGTATGTGGACTTGCTTTTTAGCTCTGACATAGACTCTTTCCGATGTGATGATAAATTGCAATTGTTTCAATGACTGAGATTATAGTTTGTCGCAGCCTAATAAGGTTTATGATTTATACTTTTGCATTGTGAATAGATCATCACTTGAACATAAGTAATCATATGACAAAGTCTATATATGTTGCTGTTATGAGAATAATCATGATGCCTTCATATCCGTATTTTATTTTTATCGACGCCTCTACCTCTAAACATGAGGACATATTTATTGTTATCGGCTTTTTGCTTGAGGACAAGCGAGGTCTAAGCTTGGGGGAGTTGATACGTCCATTTTGCATCATGCTTTTATATCAATATTTATTGCATTATGGACTGTTATTTAACTTTATGTCACAATACTTATGGCTATTCTCTCTTATTTTACAAGGTTTACATATAAGGAGGGAGAATGCCGGCAGCTGGAATTCTGGGCTGGAAAAGGAGCAAATATTAGAGACCTATTCTGCGCAACTCCAAAAGTCCTGAAACTCCACGGAACATCTTAAAATAAATAAAGAAAAATCCTCGCCAAAGATGAAGGCCAGGGGGCCCACACCCTGCTCACGAGGGTGGGGGCGCCCCCCCTAGGACGCGCCCCCTACCTCGTGGGGCCCCTGGTGGCTCTCCGACGTCCATCTTCTCCTATGTGAAGTCTTTTGATGAGAAAAAAATAAGGAGGAACTTTTCGGGACGAGACTCCGCTGCCACGAGGCGGCACCTTGGCGGATCCAATCTAGAGCTCCGGCAGAGCTGTTCTGCCGGGGATACTTCCCTCTGGGAGGGGGAAATCATCACCATCGTCATCACCGACGCTCCTCTCATCGGGAGAGGGCAATCTCCATCAACATCTTCACTAGCACCATCTCATCTCCAAAACCTAGTTCATCTCTTGTATCCAATTCTTGTCTCAAAGTCCGGGATTGGAACTAGTAGGTTGCTAGTAGCGTCGATTACTCCTTGTAGTTGATGCTAGTTGGTTTATTTGGTGGAAGATCATATGTTCAGATCCTATATGCATATTATTACCCCTCTGATTATGAACATGAATATGCTTTGTGAGTAATTACGTTTGTTCCTGAGGACAAGGGAGAAGTCTTGCTATTAGTAGTCATGTGAATTTGGTATTCGTTTGATATTTTGATAAGATGTATGTTGTCTAGCCTCTAGTGGTGTTATGTGGACGTCGACTACATAACACTTCACCATTATTTGGGCCTAGAGGAAGGCATTGGGAAGTAATAAGTAGATGATGGGTTGCTAGAGTGATAGAAGCTTAAACCCTAGTTTATGCGTTGCTTCGTAAGGGGCTGATTTGGATCCACATGTTTCAAGCTATGGTTAGGTTTACCTTAATACTTTTGTTGTAGTTGCGGATGCTTGCAATAGAGGTTAATCATAAGTGGGATGCTTGTTCAAGTAAGAACAGCACCCAAGCACCGGTCCACCCACATATCAAATTATCAAAGTATCGAACACGAATCATATGAACATGATGAAAACTAGCTTGACGATATTCCCATGTGACCTCGGGCGCACTTTTCCTATTATAATAGTTTGTTCCGGCTTGTCCTTTGCTACAAAAGTATTGGGCCACCTTGCTGCACTTTATTTACTTTTGTTACTTGTTGCTCATTACAATCTATCTTTTCACAAAACTATCTGTTACCACTTGTTTCAGTACTTGTAGAGAATACCTTGCTGAAAACCGCTTATCATTTCCTTCTGCTCCTTGTTGGGTTCGACACTCTTACTTATCGAAAGGACTACGATAGATCCCCTATACTTTTTGGGTCATCAGGTAGTAGTTTTTGGCGTCGATTAAGAAATTTTGGGTATGTTTTTGCCATTTTTTGTACACGCCAACTAGTGTCAAAAAACGTCTTACATTATGTGACGGAGGAGTACGTACTTGTACTGTAGCAGTACTAGTACTACTTTTCTCAACTAGTAGTGCGATGTACTGTACTTCTAGTCTAGTCTAGTATAGTGCACCAGTTTTGAACTCTTTAATCTCATGGCCAAGGAGCTACAGTTGGAAGTGGAGGGTACTACTGTTCTCTAGAACCATCGCTGTACTATCAATGCAGGGGAAGTACACCTGCGTAGTGGCCTAGTGGGTACTCTCGGTGCTCTATTCAGCCGCTCCTCTCACGTAGCTGGCCTACTTAGCCGCTCCTCTCACGCACACACTAGCAGCCTGTTTATCAGTGACGGTTATTGCGGGGGCAGTACATTTGAGTTATTTGATACAACAAGACTAGGCTTTTCGCTTCCATTTGTGGAGGTGTAATGGATCTCGTCGAACTTTGTTAGTAGTTCCTTCTTTATGAATGAGATGAAGCAAAGCTTTTTCCTCCGTTTCAAAAAAAACATGGCAAGAGGAATTTCTTTTATAGTAGAGCCGATAATGGAGTGAAGTCCATGCATGCAACGCCACAAGCTACAGAGTAGTAGTAGAGCACTTACGTACAGAGCCATATTGCACAGTTCCCAATGCCCTGCCAGGCTTTTCCAGCTCCTCTGGCTTAATTGGGAGGCGCTAGTTTAAATATGCTACTAGCTGGAAGCTGCAAGCGAGGTGCGGCTAGGGCGAGCACACGAGCCACGGGATGATGGGAAGGAAAACCCGTTCACATGGCTAGGTTGTCCACTGCAACCAGATTGTGGGGCCGCACGTCCGTTTGACTTCAAAACTCAAACTACCCGTGTAAAATATTGGCTCGCAGCAAAGTGTAGTGGTACTCGTTGGAGTACAACGCAACCACTAGTAGTACTCGTTGGAGTACAATGCAACCAGAATCGCCTTTTGTCGCTAGTAGTACGTACATTGTTCCTTACAAAAAACCCCTAAGAGTATGGTTAATAGTATAGCCAGCTGCTGGCTATAAGCCAGTGCCATGTCATCTCCAGCCCATCTTATAGCCAACATGTAGTAGTAGTTTATTTGTTATAGCCTGCTGACTCAGCTCTATTGTACTTGCTCTAGTAATGCAAGAAACCACTAAAATGCACAGGAACTACTACCACTTGCATACGTGGCAGACTTAAGATAAGACTACCTTATCAACCATTGTACATGCTCTTACCAACAAAAATCCTCGAGTGACCTCCTACCTCCGGCCCGTCCACCTAGTCATCCTCGGCAATGGGACGCAGCTACCGCCGCGGGCAGAAGGCGAGGTCAAAACCGCCGGCAGTGCGGAGCCCATGTTGCGGCAGCCCCAATGCCAGCTCCGTCCGGCGCTCGCGGCCGCTAGCTAGCCAAGATAGCTCCGTCCAGCTGCTTGTCTGCAAGGTTTGCTAGCCAGATTGGCAAGGCAGCACTGCGGCTTGCTCGCGCGCGCCGCGCTAAGGCCAGCCATCTGGCTCGAGCAAAGGCCAGCGTGGCGGCTTGCTCGCTCGTGAGTCACGCTCGGGCCAGCCTGCCAACCCGTGCGGAGGCCAGCGCGGCGTCCGGCCTATCCGGCCGAGCGGCGGCCAACTCGCTCATCACCGGCGCCACCGACGAACACGCATCAGTACTGTTTGAAGTAATGTTCAGGAAAAATAATGATTTGAGGGGGAATAACATGATAGAAGGTCAGATGTGGGTCCCTCGTGTCAACGGTCAAACAAAATGTGTTGGTTTAAGCTGCCTCGTTAGCACGGACATGTGGGCCAACCCTGTCATAAATGGGTTTAAACGAACCTAATCGGTAGGAGTACTAGGTAGTTTTTGGCGTGGATTAAGAAATTTTGGGTATGTTTTTGCTATTTTTTGTACAATAGATTCCTCCTAGGGCTGGTTGAAAGTGGTAGTTTTTTGTTAAATACTCTACATATTGTAAGTAGGAGTGAAAGTTAAGCTTTGGAAGCCAATAAGCAAGGCTAGTTACATAGTGCATATGTGTACATGATTGAAAGTAAATATCAACCATGATGAGTGACTAATATCTTGATGGAAAACTCGAAACTATGGAATACTAGGAAAAGAAATGCATGGTTGGAAATACTAGCAATGTTCATGTCCGTTGCAACGTATCATAATTAGAATAATACTTATTCACAAAATTGGTGGTACAAAACACTCTAATTTTGATATACATATGTCACTAGAGATATATTATGTTTCAATTAGAATATATTCCTTGGGCTGTTTTGGTGAGGTCAGGGAGGGATGTGGTTGGTTTTAAGATACTAATTATGAGTTTTTTCTGCAAATTGGTAGACAAGTGGGATGTTGGTGAGAAAAGGCAACAACTTACCTCACAATCGTTATATGTAGATCTAATGGTCAGAAACGACGGATGGCAAACACACCAGCATCACCAACTTAGTCTTGTGTAGGAGTGCTAGCAAGATCCGTGCATTGAACGGAACATCAAGATGCATTTTTTTATAAAACACTTGTTGTGATTGACCCTTGCGGGAGTAATCCCATGTGTAAAAACTAATGATATCTTGAGAAATATGAGATAAGGTGAAGAGGAGTGGGTGTGGTGGTGGTTGGTGGTCGAACTGAGCGGAGGCATGGGGATTGATGACGCCGGCAGCGGCCACCAGGCCAGTTTGTTCGAGTGGCTTCCTTTCTTAATTGCTCAACAATGAGGTTTGTTGGAGATAAGGATGAATGAGGGAAGGCCTTGTCTGCAAATGTGGAGAGGGGTGTGGGTATCTTTTAGTTTAATTTCCATCCGTCAGATATAGATCGGACGGTCTATATTGCAAGATGGCACACGTACCATCATCACCAACTCGGTTTTTTATAAGAGAAGAAATATAAGTATGGAGATACAAACGTATTATCGATACTTGCTTCCATAAACTAGCATCTACATTCTATTCAATGCCTCGGCATGTGGGCCCTTAGCATAATGACTTCTCGACTGTGTAAAATGAAGATTTTCCTGTCGCCGACAAGGAGGGGGTGACGGCGGCGCGCTTTTTGGCTTGCTCTAGTCCTAGTAGTCATACTAGGTGGTCTAAGCACGTGTAGATTTATTCTTTTTCACGTCTCGTGTTCGCCGTACTGCCACGACTGTTCATGAATAGATGGTAAGTTATTCACGGGGAAACCCTTGTTGAGCGTGTTTGTGAGAGAGAGAGAGAGAGAGAGAGAGAGAAAGAGAGAGAGAGAGAGTTCGTGTGTGATATGTTAGAGACTGAGGCAATGATAACAGATTCTATGTGTGTGGAGGATAGATAGAGACATGTACATGGGGCTTTGTGTTGTGTAACATGGAGACACATATACATAATTAGAGAGTGAGTGTGTGAGATACACATGCAGACATTAGGAGACATGAGGATCCAGGTAAATGGGTGTTTGTGCGTGTCTTTGTGTGTTTGTGCACGCGTTTGTGTGTGAGAGGGAGCGAGTGTATGTGGAGTAGAGAGACCGCTCATGATGTAAACCTAGTACAAGGGAATGGGGAATGGTGTGACATGTGTAGTAGCGAGATAGCACGGGTGTGGGCGGGGGGAGCAGACTATTTGGAAGAGACATTGAGTGTGTGGGGGGGGGAGAGGGGTGTGAGAGCGAGAGAAAGAGAGAGAGCTAGCGCCGGAGAGAGAGAGAGAGAGAGAGAGTGAGAGAGAGAGAGGAAGAGAGGGGGCGAGAGGGGTCGTTTGTGTCCATAAATGGCGTATAGATAGGGAGACAATGTTGATGTTGTCCAAAATTGGCCTATGAACGGAGACGCAAGGGAAGCGAGTCATCGTGTGTGTGATAGGGACTTCATGAGAGAGCTAGAATAGATGGTGTAGAGAACAATGTGCGAAATCGAGAACGATTATACATTAGGGAGCTATATAAAGAGTCACGGCATATATGTATACAGGGAAGGAGCTGGGGCGCGTCCGCATGTGGGAGAGATAGAACAAGGAGAGTGGTGCACAAGGAGACAATGTGTGCTTGTCTGCAGTGGGGGTGGTGTGTGAGGTGAGTGCGCGAGAACCACATAACTAGGGAGATAGACGTTTGGGGGCGACGTTTTGTGTGTATGGGAAATATACACTCTACATAGTGTGTGTGCTTGGGTAAGAGAGATAGCGGGAGACCTAGAGAGTGAGGGAAGAGATGTGTGCATGCCCGAGAGACAAAGTGATAGAGACCTACGTTGGGGTCCGGACTTTACAAGAGATAGGGGTGTTAATGTGCTCGTGTGTTGGTGTTTCGGGGAGAGAACGACTTCTCTCTCTGTGTGTGTGTGTGTGTGTGGTGGGGGGGGTTGACTTCAGATAAAGAGTGAGGTGTCTATATTTGAGGGACTTTAGCGTAATTGAGATATTGTGCACTCATGGTTGATCAATTTGTTTCACAGTTTGTACTATGAGATAACGATACTTTTGAACATGCGTGATACCTTGATGTACCAGAATTACAAACCTAAGATTGGAATTTTGGAATTTGACTCCATCATTAGCTTTTTTAATTCATTTAAACGGAGGTACATTTTTTAAGTCGGGATTTCGTGAACTCAAATTCATATATCAAACCTAGAGATATACACATACGGGCATGTTCAAACTTTATAATCATCCACTTTATTCATACACATACACATTTTTGCTTTTGTCATCATATTTAGGATAAACACATTTGGAATTTCATTTGAATTGGACCATATGATGGTATTTGCTTGTAGTAGCTCAATGATCCATATTTGAATTGAATGGACAATCTAAGTTTCGAGTTGGAGACATTGATTTTCAGAACTTGCACATTTTTTTGCGTGCAAAACAAACAAATTGTCGGCCATGATATGATAGTCGGCCGTATGAGAGCAGAATACTTATAATTTTAGGCGCCAAAAGCTTTCAAACTTCCCGCTCACATCGAAATATCACGCGCCCGAAAGTTTAGCCCTGCGATATTCCTGTTTTACCCCTGCCACATGAACGGAAAAGGGCTGCTTTGGTAACTCCATTGTTTTCCCCTCTTTGGCCCCAACATTCTTCCCCAAAGCCCCTCTCCTTCCCCTCCCCGATCCCCCCCCCCCCAACAACGGCAAGCCGCCAAATCTAGTCCTTCGGCGCAACGGTGGACCTCACACCCCGTCGGATCTACCTTCCGCACCTTGGAACCCCCAACTGCCAACTCACCACTTCACTGGAGCCGCTTTAGCGATTGGCTTGTCCACCGCTCCAGATCTCCTTGACCGCCATCATGTCCACCGCACCGGATCTGCTTAACCGGCGCCCTCGTCCACCACAGCGTAGGCCCTTCACTGACTCCCTCGTCCGCCCCTTTGCTGGCCCTTCATACAAGCCCTCGCCCGCCGCAACAGATCCGCCTCACCAAAAGCACTATACAACGTGCCCGCCGAAGCCTTCGTCCACTGCACCAGACCCGCTCCACGGACGCCATATTCAACTCCACTGGCCCTGCTTTACTGATGCCGCAGCCTCATCAGGTTATTTTGATTTGTACTCCTTCGGTTTTTCTCTTTATCGTGCAATTGTTCACTTACCATAGATGAGCTTTCTTGTATGTCAACAGGCGCCGCAACCGTAGCACCGGAGCCGCTTCAGCGACGGCGACAGCCGGCCCAAACTCAACTGCAACATGAGCACCATCGACGATCCTTAGCTATCAAGTATGACAACGATACCCATACGCCACCGAGAATCAGGTACTATTATCCAACGGCCGGCGCCTACATTCACTTTCCTAGCATAAGCACCGCACCTTTGAATTTCTTCAGGGCATCATTCAGTTTTTCATGAGACGTGTTATTCTGCTTGCACCTGTAGGGCCATACTTCTGGCAGTGAACATGTTACATGTGCTAAATTACATACCAGTGCACAGATAGTTAATATGCTTTAGTTTTGTTCTGATGCCACCTGTTGGTACCATCAGACTGCTTAATGTTCTCTATGCTTAATTACACATCAGCAAACTAGCATGTGGTTCCGCTGCTTTTTGTTCGTTTTACCCGACATTTTCTGATGCTAGCTATTAGATCACTGCTCCGAGCCTCTGTTCATTACTTGTTTGTGTGTTCTTGATCTTCCCAAGTTGCATGACTAATTTGATGCTTCTATTAATTATGGAGCTGCCAACCCCATCAAGCAAAATATTTGTTCTTTTGGGGCTGGCACCTCGAACAAGCATAAAAATAGAGGGAAGCAGATATACACCCTCCGATTCTATTTACTCTGCCCATAACTCTTGACCCGCATACCAAGGAGGGCACTGGTTTACTTTTTCTGGACTAATTTGCCAATTAATTAGGGCAGAGGCGGATGGGGTTGGGCACAAAAGGAAACCAGCGCTAGGAATCGGCAACGCGCAGACTAATACGAGAAAACTGAGAAAAAGTTATACGCAAAGTAAAAAGAATCGGAGGGAGTATTGTCGTGTATGCACACACCCTTCTTTCATTAGTTTAGATGAACCATTGATGATCAATTCGGACCAGTGCATGCGATTAAAATTAATTTTACCTAAATAGATGGTGCAGAATAAACTACAACAACTAGATTTGCAACCATGGGATGCTGACGATATCTTGAAAGAACATTGCAACAGCAGCTACGCTTCACAGCAACATATGGTAAGCCAGTGTGTTTTAGTACATGTGAAATGTAATGCGAGTGGGCTGCTTTCTTGGCTTGTGCCCTCAATGTGTAATCCTACCGAATTACAAATAGTTCAGTTGTCTGCTTTGCTGTATTGCTTGATTCGAATGCTTATTTGTTGTTACGCTATACCTGAGTTGGCCAATATGTCAGCAGTGCGTGCTGTACTATCGTAAAGAAATGCATGCCTATTTCATTTGAGTCCTTAACTTTTCCTCTCAACTTCATCACATGACTGTCTTCGTAGTTTATATGAGGCCACACTGTTAAGTGCTTTCTCAGATTATTTCAACTGCTTAGATGCCTTGGCAACTTAAATATAGCGGTTGTACACTCCCTTTGAACTAGGGATGTCAACTGGGTCCGGTTTAATCCCGATTAAAGTCCACTAGTGGTATGATAGTTCAAAAGAGTTTTTGTTTTTTTTGAGGAAAATGAACTAGGGAGGTAGCAAAAACTAACTAGATGGGACTAGCGGATTTCGTTTATTTGCCACTTACATCCCTAGTTTCATCTTACCATTTTAATTTCTTTTCGGCTGATGCTGCTTCGAACCACTTAAATATTGTTTGCCATCCTCGGCAATAATTCGTCCGTCATTTACCATGTAAGCTTACTACCTGGATCATACGATAACTATCTCTTACTGATGTCCAGCGGAAGCTTTTCAGGATGCCGTTCACACTAGGACACAATGTACAACCCCAGAATCTATTTGTGGAAGCAGTGCGCCATCCATGTTACCAGATGGTAGTAGTTCAGAGGCAACACCGCCGAAGAGCAGTCTGAGCACAGATATTATAGTGCTTGAGGCTCTACTAGAGGCAGAAAGAGATGGTGTCACTAGTAGAAAAAGGGTCAAACGTGAAGCACATTAGTGTCGGTTTGTATTTGAGCCGGCACTAATGTATACATTAGTGCCGGTTCCAACGGCTAGCTGGGCCGCTTTCATTAGTACTGGTTCGTGGCGAACCTTTAGCACCGGTTCGTGCCACGAACCGGTACTAATGAGAGTGGTGGCAGGATGTTGTCAGAATGGGGCCCCTCCAGCCCCTTTAGTACCGGTTCTTGGCACGAACCGGTACTAAAGATCGTCCTACATAGACCCTTCGTCCACCAGCACTCTGTTCTTCCCCATTTCCCCTCTCCCTCTCCTCTGTTCTTCCCTTCTTCCTCTCGAGTTCATCACAAAATTTGCCCAAAATTTGTCAAGATTTGAAGGCCCTCATCCATTCAAATAATCACAAAGGTTAGCAACTTTGTCCTTTCATCTCTCATTGCTAGATTAGCTCTTGCATTGGTTTATATAGTGATTAATTTGTGAGTTTAGTAATTTGGGAGGATATATATATGTGCTAGTATTTGATTTATATGCAATTTGAGGTCAAAAATAACACTTAGTTTGCATATGTAGGTGTGGTTTACTTAGTGCCTTCTAAATCTCCATCGTAGCCACCGTCGATCGCCCGCACCGTCCCGTTGCCGGCACCACCTTGTGGTGAGCCTCTTGTTCATGAAATTTTATATAAAAATTGATGTTTGTGTGATTTGGATATATAGTTACTCGTATAATTATCTTACCCGTATGTTGTTTGTTATACAAATAATGCCATGGTTTTGATATCCGTCCCCGTCGGCCCTAGTCCTTGTTATGATTCGGATGTGGTATGTATATTCTCTTTTAAAACTAGTTGCATTTCGTGTTTATGACAAATTATGCCCATCAAGTTGACATAGAAATTTTTTCTAGGAGGTATGTGAACCGGAAATTCCAACCGACCCTATTGCCGAGAGGTTAAATTTAGTTGAAAGAGAAAACGAGTACTTGAAAGAAAAATTGAAAAGAATTGAGGGGGAGAAGATGGAATTGGAGTTGCATGTTGCCGATGTCGTCGATGATCACAAGATCAAGATGGAGAAAATGCGCTTGAAGAGTAGAAAGATTAGAAAATATGCCATCGATAGTGAGGCTTGGTATCATTATGCTGTTGGATCCATTGTTACCTTAGTTGCGATCTTGATCATATTTGTTGTTGCATTTAAATGCTTTAGCTAGAGAGTTATTTGTTTGTTGGATTTAAGTGTTGTATGAACTTTATGTATGAACTTGTATTAATTGTATGAACTCGTATTAATTTGGTCTATTCGGTGTTGTGTAATGAAGATGAGCTGGCAATGGATGTACGATGACCGATGCTCTCCCCAGTTCGTTGAGGGCGAGCATACTTTTCTGCTTGCGGCTGAGGCAAACAAGCGGGCGGATGGTTTTATGCCTTGTCCATGTGCTCACTGTAAGAATGGTCACAATTACTCTACGTCAAGAACCATTCACGTCCACCTGTTTAAGTCCGGTTTCATGCCCCATTATAATGTTTGGACCAAGCACGGAGAAAGAGGGGTTATGATGGAAGACAATGAAGAAGAAGAGGACGACGACAGCTATCCTGGCAATGGGTTCCCCGAATACGATGATACAACAATGGGGGAAGAAGCTGAGCCGGTAATGCGGGAAGAAGCTGAGCCGGCAATGCGGGAAGAAGCTGAAGAAGAGGCATCAGATGAGTCCGTTGATGATCTAGGTCGGGCCATTGCCGATGCAAAGAGAAACTGCGCAAGTGATTTGGAGAAGAAGAAGTTGCAGTGCATGTTAGAGGATCACAAAAAATTGTTGTACCCGAATTGCGTAGGTGACAAGAAAAAGCTGGGCACCACACTGGATTTGCTGCAATGGAAGGCAGAGAATGGTGTATCTGACAAGGGATTTGGAAAGTTGCTGGTAATGATAAAGGATATGCTTCCAAAGGACAACGAATTGCCCGAGAGTACATACGAAGCAAAGAAGGCTGTCTGCCCTCTAGGGTTAGAGGTGCAGAAGATACATGCATGCCCTAATGATTGCATCCTCTACCGCGGTGAGTACGAGGATTTGAACGCTTGCCCGGTATGTGGTGCATTGCGCTATAAGATCTGCCGCGATGACCCTGGTGATGTCGAGGGCCGGCGCCCCAGGAAGAAGATTCCTGCCAAGGTGATGTGGTATGCTCCTATAATACCACGGTTGAAACGTTTGTTCCAAAACAAAGAGCATGCCAAGGCGATGCGATGGCACAGAAAAGACCGTAAGAAAGACGGAAAGTTGAGAGTACCCGCTGACGGGTCGCAGTGGAGAAAAATCGAAAGAAAGTACGGGAAGGAGTTTGCAGATGACGCAAGGAGCGTATGGTTTGGTCTAAGCGCAGATGGCATTAATCCTTTTGGGGAGCAGAGCAGCAACCATAGCACCTGGCCTGTGACTCTATGTTTATATAACCTTCCTCCTTGGTTGTGCATGAGGCGGAAGTTCATTATGATGCCAGTGCTCATCCAAGGCCCTAAGCAACCCGGCAACGACATTGATGTGTACCTAAGGCCATTAGTTGAAGAACTATTACAACTATGGAATGGAACAGGTGTACGTGCGTGGGATGAGCACATGGGGGAAGAAATTGACCTAAAGGCATTGCTGTTCGTGACCATCAATGATTGGCCTGCTCTTAGTAACCTTTCAGGACAGACAAACAAGGGATACCGCGCATGCACGCACTGTTTGGACGATACCGACAATATATATTTGGCTAATAAGAATGTGTACCTGGGACATCGTCGATTTCTTCCGAGCAGGCATCCCGTAAGAAAGAAAGGCAAGCATTTCAAAGGTGAGGCGGATCACCGGATGAAGCCTCGCCACCGTACTGGTGCTGATGTACATGATATGGTCAAGGATTTGAAGGTGGTCTTTGGAAAGGGTCCTGGTGGACAACCTGTTCCGAATGACGCTGACGGACGCTCACCCATGTGGAAGAAGAAATCTATATTTTGGGACCTGCCCTATTGGAAAGACCTCGAGGTCCGCTCCGCAATCGATGTGATGCACGTGACGAAGAATCTTTGTGTGACCCTGCTTGGCTTCTTGGGCGTGTATGGGAAGACAAAAGATACACCTGAGGCACGGGAGGACCAGCAACGTATGCACGGAAAAGACGGCATACATCAGGGTCATGCAAGCTACGCTCTTACCAAAGAAGAGAAGGAAATCTTCTTTGAATGCCTGCTCAGTATTAAGGTACCGTCTGGCTTCTCGTCGAATATAAAGGGAATAATAAACATGGCAGAGAAAAAGTTCCAGAACCTAAAGTCTCATGACTGCCACGTGATTATGACGCAACTGCTTCCGGTTGCATTGAGGAGGCTTCTACCGGAAAACGTTCGATTAGCCATTGTGAAGCTATGTGCATTTCTCAATGCAATCTCTCAGAAGGTAATCGATCCAGAAATCATACCAAGGTTACAGAATGAGCAATGTCTTGTCAGTTTTGAGTTGGTGTTCCCACCATCCTTCTTCAACATCATGACGCACGTCCTAGTTCACCTATGCGAAGAGATTAACGTTTTGGGTCCTGTATTTCTACACAATATGTTCCCCTTTGAGAGGTTCATGGGAGTCTTAAAGAAATATGTTCATAACCGTGCTAGGCCAGAAGGAAGCATCTCCAAGGGCCGTCAAAATGAGGAGGTCATTGAGTTTTGTATTGACTTTATTCCTGACCTTAAGCCGATTGGTGTTCCTGAATCGCGGCATAAGGGCAGACTAGATGGAAAAGGCACGCTAGGAGGGGAACAAATAATATGTATGGACGGACATTCTCTCACTGAAGCACACTACACAGTTCTACAGAATTCCGCCTTGGTGGCTCCATATATGGATGAGCACAAGAATTTGCTACGCTCCAAACACCCGGAGCGGTCTGATGACTGGATTACACGTGAACAAACCAGGAGTTTCGCCAGCTGGTTGCAAGCACGTACCATGCATGACACCTCTATTGAAGATGACCTGTACTTGCTATCCTAGTTACCATCTTCGAATATAATGACTTTCAAAGGGTACGAGATAAATGGTAATACATTTTACACGATCGCCCAAGATAAGAAGAGCACCAACCAAAACAGTGGTGTCCGTTTTGATGCAGAAACCAAGACGGGAAAGGAAACATATTATGGTTATATACAGGACATATGAGAACTTGACTATCGACGTGGTTTGAAGGTCCCTTTGTTTCGGTGCAAATGGGTCAATATGACACGAGGTGGGGTAACGGAAGACCCGCAGTACGGAATGACAACAGTGGACCTCAATAATCTTGCGTATGCAGACGAACCATTCGTCCTAGCCAATGATGTGGGACAGGTTTTCTATGTGAAGGACATGTCTACCAAGCCAAGAAAAAGAAAAGATAAGGAAGCGAATGCATCGTACGATGAGCCAAAGCGGCACATAGTTTTTTCTAGGAAGAGAAACATCGTGGGAGTGGATGACAAGACAGACAAGTCAGAAGATTATGAAAAGTTTGATGAAATTGCTCCATTCACAGTGAATATTGACCCGAGCATCCCGTTAAATGATGAAGATTTTCCATGGCTACGACGCAAAGGGACACACGCGAAGAAAAAGTTTCACACCCAAAGATCTGGGATGTGATCTGGGATGCAAGCAAATTCTTTCATGCATTTACTGATTTTTTCAGCTAAATGACCCTGAAGTTGAAAAGCATTTCAAATGAACTCAGAAAAGGATGAAAGTTGGCATGGCATCATAATTTCACCCACATAGCATGTGCAAAAAAGTAGAGAGAGTTACCGCAAAAACTGAATGCACTTCGTGTACAAAATGGACAATCTGTTTCGAAGTATCAGGGTTTCGGACGAAAACTCATCCGTTACAAAGTCATTTCATTTTTAAATAACTTAAGCATTACCAAATTGAATATAATGATAAAAAACACTAATATTAAACATAAGAAAAAAGAATCACTAGAAAATGTATTTTTAAAGTTAAGTTATTCACAAACTAGTGATTCACATAAATTTCAAATAATTCAAAATTTAAACTATTCAAATTTAAAAACTACCGGCACTAAATGAAAGTTTCTAAAAACTATCAAAAATATTCACAAAGAAACTCTAAATACAGCAAAAAAACAACTAAAAATAAATAAAGCAGAAAAGAAAAAACTAAATGAAAAAAGCCCACCTACCGGGCCACAGCGGCCTGCATACGACTAGAAACCCAACCTGTTATTGGGCTAGGATGCAGGCCCGCAAGCCCAATAGGCCCCACAGGGCAGAGTAGCAGAGGTAGGCCCAGAAGGCCTGCTTTAGAGAGGAGCTCGAGACAGCAGCGGCGGCGGGGCTTATAAGCAGGTGTAAGCGCCCTTCGGCTAGCGAGGTGGGACTAAACTTCTGCGCCCCTCGCCTGGCAGCGCGCCCCCCTTTAGTACCGGTTCGTGGCATCAACCGGTACTAAAGGGGGGGCCTTTAGTACCGGTTGGAGCCACCAACCGGTACTAAAGGGGGTTGCTTCCCGCCGCTTGGGCTAGCCAAAACAGACCTTTAGTACCGGTTGGTGGCTCCAACCGGTACTAAAGGTGCCTTCTATATATACAACACTTCGAAAAATTTCATTCTCCCACTCTGTTTCTTCCCGATCGATGCCGCACCCGTCCTACGCCGTCCCCGTCGCGCCCTCGTCCCCGTCGCCGTCGCCGCCCTCGTCCCCGTCGCCGCCCCGTCGCCGTCCCGGTCGCCGATCCCCTCGCTTCGCCGTCGCCGTCGCCTCGACCTCGCCTCGCCGTCGCTGTGAGCCCCTCCCCCGGCCCCTTTCCTCCCTCCAATCGATCGTAGCACACACCGGCGCCGGCGCCGACCGTAGCGCACCCACACGCGCGCACGCGCACTAACACACTACATGCACACACACACACACACTACACACACTAGACGCGCACACACACACAATTTTTCTGTTTTTAGCTTTTAGTTTTTTCTGTTTTTCTGTTTTTCATAAAAAGTTTTAGATGAATTAATTAATTAGATTAGATTAATGTCAAATAGTATGTAGAAATGTTAGTTATAATATATATAATGTCAAATGTTATAGAAATGTTAGAAATTTTGGAAATGTTAGTTTTAGCTAGCTAGATGAATTAGATTAATTTCAAATTGTTAGACGATGATCGATGTTTTTTTAGTTTCTCATATTTTTAGTTATAAAATTTAGAATTTGCATATATGAAATCATCACAATCCATCATTTAAAAAATGTTACTTTACTTTTGCGGCATATAGTATTTTGTTGTCGACGATGCCCGGCCCGCATCCTCGCCGTCGACACATCCGCGACGACGTCCTGCTTCAGAGGACCCATGTCCGGGACTGGGCTCCGCCGGGCTGGCACTGGGAGGTGCTACCTTCAGGGGCGCGACGCTTGGTGAGGAACCCGGCCCCAGGTCCCGTCGTCGACCCTCATCTTCTTTGGTGGCATTCGCGTGGGCCACTTTCGGTGCGGAGGGAGCCGGCCCCGCCGGAGGTGGTACGTCGCCGTGTCAGGGAGGAGGACGAGCACGTCCATCGCTACATGGCTGCTATGGACGTCAGGTTCACCAATACCTGGCAGGTTCTTTGGGGAGATCACCTGAGCTATGATCCAGTGATGGTTCCTTCTCTTTGGGTGTCCACCGCCCGCACCTCAGGAACCGCGAGTGGCCTAGATTACTCTGTAGTATTCGATCTTTATTAGCTAGCTAGCTAGCTAGTGATGTATTCGATATATAATATTCGAGATGATTATATCTATTATTCGAGACGACGTATTTGAGATTAAATCTATTATTCGAGACGATGTATTCGAGATTATATCTATTATTCGAGACGATGTATTCGAGATTATACTAAATTGTTTTATATTTCTTTTGGCATAGTTAAATAAAAGCTATGGCGGACAATACCGACAGAGAGAGAGAACATACCATGTTCGATATCATACGCGGGCTAGATGATGATCAGAATGAAGAAGATTTTGACGGCTCCGAATTTCTAAACAACACCGGAGAGGGTGATATGATATTCGATCGCGACGACCGAGAAGATGAAGTCATGAACTACGACGAAGAACATGTTGATCCTGAAACAACAAACACCGGCGAGGTATATATATTTATATAAGCAGGAATCTGGTGATCATCGCATGTTTTAAATGAGTTGAAGATATATTAACGAATCGATCTTTCTTCTTTCAGCCATCCGGATCGAGCAAATCTTCAGGCAAAAGGACAAAATGAGGCCCGAACAAAAAGTTGAAGGAGGGCGTAAAGTACAATATCAAGGCATTCAAACCTAATGGCGAACCATTAGCGCCTAAGAAGATTGCGGACAAGTTCGTTCGTCAGTGCGGAGTTCTTGTGAAGGACCTACTCCCGATCTCCCTTCAAGAATGGAGAAAGCCAGCAAAGCCACGTCCAGATGTTACTTTTGTCGACGAGAATCAAAAAAAACTGCTTTGGGATACTCTCATGGAACATTTCACCCTACCAGATAATATCACAGAAGCAGATGTGCGGAAAGTCAAGGACGCTGCTTTTAGGAAGATGGCGGTTGCATTCAAGAACCACAAGAGAATGACGTGGGAGAAGTACGTCAAGGGAGGAAGGAAGACTCCAGTATTCGAGGGGATACTAGAGAATCAAAGTGCTCATTGGGATGATTTTGTGAAATTCAAGGATTCAAAATTAGCTAAGGAACGGTCGAGAATAAACAAGGCCAATGCCGGAAAAAAGGATAAGTTCCATAAGCTGGGGCCAGGTGGCTATGCGGTGGCAATGCCTAAGTGGGATAAGTCTGAGAAAGAGATGGAGGATGCAAGTGTCACTCCGGTTACTAAGAACTGGCCCCCCAGGTGCAGGACTTGGTTCTATGCGCATGGGGGGGAGTTGGACCCGAAGACAGGCAAGGTTTCGACGAAGGCATATCTGAACGGAGCCGACGATGCGCTACTTGTTGCAATAGAAGAGGCTCGATCGGGGGTGTTCCAGCCCAACAGAGAGAACGACGATCTTACGCGTGCCCTGGGAAATCCTGAACACCCGGGAAGAACACGAGGCAAGGGCGCTATTCCGTGGTATGAGGGGTTTTCGGACTGGAACGCGGACTACAGAACCCGTGCGAGAAAGAAGATTGCGGAGGACAAGAAGCGGAAGATGGAGGAGGAGCAGAGGAAGCGGGACTATGAACGCCTTCAAGGCCTAGAAGCAAGTCAAGCGGAATTGGAAGCTAAATTCCAGCGGCAGCAGGAGCAGATCGACTCACTTAGCCAGCAAAGGGGGTCTCAGCAGCTGCAGCAGCTAGCGGATGATCCAGCCTTGGATACCGCCGCCCCATCCATGCCGAGAAGCAGCGTGGGTTCCGCCCCGGGCGACGCAGTAGTGCTGGATGGATACCCCGTGGATGACATCACGGAGAACACTAACTACGAGCTACACTTCAAAATGAAGAACATATCCATGAAGGTGGCGGACGCCGTTGCTTTTTCAAATTCCCCCGAGGCAACCTTCCATTGCAACCCGATTCCAGCGGGCTATGCTCGTGTCTTGGTTGATGAGGTGGCGGACCAATATTCGGGGCTAGAGCTTGACATTCCTGGAGGTGACAAGGAGCACACACTCGGAGATGCCAAACATCGTATCATCCTATGGAGAAAGGATTGCATCATTTTTCGAAGGCCACCGACACCGCGTCACCCGACTCCTCGTCGAAGTCCGCCACCGAGTCAGCAGACTCCCGCTCCTCCAAGTCCACCAATGTGTGAGGCCACTCCTCCTCCTCCAAGTCCGGCAAAGTGTCAGGCCACTCCTCCTCCAAGTCCAACACAGCGTCAGACGTCCACTCCTCCTCCAAGTCCGGCACAGCTTCATGCCACTCCTCCTCGTCCAACTCAGCCCCGTCAGCCGTCTCCGCCGCCTCAGCAATCGCAGAAGAGACACCCCGCAGCTATGGTGCGTAGCGGTACGATTTGAGGTCATAGTACAGGAAGTATAGGCGGAGGCAAGCGATATAAATATGGTCCAAACCTCAGTACTCCTCTTCCTGTGAGGGCTTACAATAGGACCGAGGAGCAAACCAATGCCATAGTGCGGGCAGAAATCGACGCCCATTTTGGACCGAAACCGCCACCGCCGCCAAGGGAGAAAGTGCCTGTGGAAGTAGTTGACCACTTCATTCCTATGGCTCAACCACCAGCTCCTAAGCCTGTTGAATCAGACTACGAGCGCCACATCAGGAAGTTACATCGACAATGTCTACAGAAGGAGGCGAGCTCGAGCTCGAGCAAACAACAAGCAGCTATCAAAAAATGCGGGAAAACCGTTGCCCAGCTGGGAAAACAGGCGGCACAATCGATCCCCCCACTTGTTGTGCCGCCAACAACACGTGACAGTACGCGCGCCCAATATTATTGTGGCCAAACAGTTTACGTTCCCGAGGTGGGCGATGTGGTAATAACCCAGGAGCATATAATGCAGGCTGAAGAACTCAAGATCACTGTTGGACAACTCCTCGAGATCGAGGACATGCCTCCGATTAGAGAGGAGGAAATAAAACGGAAATTTGTCCGGGGCCAACCTTTGGTCGAGCCAGAAGATGTCAAGAAGCTCCCAATGAGAATGTATGAATTGCATCAATGGTAATGGACATTAGCAAGAGATCCGATCGAGAGTCCCTCATGGTGTATGTCAAGAAGGATGATTACTACCATGAGAAAGCTGTGGCTGTTGAGTATTCTAAACTGTTTCAGTTATACAATCAAGACGCACTCGACAAATCTATCGTCAGTTGCTATTGTCTGTAAGTGATTTCTTTCTGTAATTTAAGTCTCAAGCTAGCTGTAGTGATCCTTTTGATCAATCATTATGTGTAATTATCCTCACTATATTCTTTTCTGTGGTATTATGCAGGATGAAGATGTATGAAATGAGAAAAGGTGGACGCTATGGCATTGGGTTCATTGACCCAAACACCGTTAATGAATACCCATGGAAATTAGATGCATATTATGAAAAAGAGGTAGAGGACAGCATGCTAGAGTTCTTGAAGCGCCTCAAATACAATGAAGATATACTACTTCCTTACAACTTCGAGTGAGTCACACTTTCTTGTACTACAAATTCTCTGTTTTTTCCTACTAGCTAGCTACATGTTTTTGCTTACATATGCCCGCTTAATTAAGACATGCAAACGTGTGTGCATACAGATTTCACTGGATCTTGTGTATCATTAAAGTTGACGCCGGAACAGTTGAAATACTGGACTCGCTACTCACAGCAAAAGGTGACTACAACATCTTGTATGGGATAGTCAACAGGTAATTTCAATCATTATTTATAACTACATATCTCGGCCTATTTAGTTCGTCATTTCATGATATGAACTATTTAATAACCCCTTTATTCATTTTCTTTGTCGGCGGGCAGGGCTTGGGCAAGGTTCATCAGCGTCATGGAAGGCGAATGGAAACCACAGCTGAAATGGTTTCGATCCAAGGTAAGTAATTAAGTAGTACTAGCTAGCTAGCTAGCTGCCATCTCTTTAATTATCATGCTTGATTAATTATTATCTGATCAAATTAAATTCCATTCTCATAATAAAGGCCCTGAAGCAGGCGCAGGGGACTGATCTGTGTGCATACTGTGTTTGCGAGAACATTCGCATGATGGCGTCCGAAAGGAGCAGATCTCAAAGACAGGAATGGGTACGCTTGTCAGAACACTATTCACAATTTTTACACCATTATCGATATCTAGTCACACAACTAATACACATGCATATTGATCTCCTTCTTAACAGTTCAATGAGGTGCGGGACAAGCTCCTACCAACGGAGCGCGTACAAGCACTTCAAGAGGAAATAGCGGGATTTTTGCTCGACCAGGTCATAATTCCGAAGGGAGAATACTATTACCCGCTACCGCCCCCATCGACCAAGTCATGAACCACTTCCAATTGTCATCGTGCTCCGAAGGCACCAATCAGGCTAAAGCCACTGGCTCCGAAGGCAACATATGCATATGTAGGAGAAATTGTATATAGCTATACATGTGTGTATGTGTGAATTAATATGGTGGTTTGTGAGACATGATTGATGATATATATATGATTGGTTCTACTAGAAATTCTATATATATATATATATATATATATATATATATATATATGCAGAACATGTACAATGTGTAGTACCGTAAAATATCAGCAAACGAAAAAGAATTAAAATGGAAAACACAAAATTAAATGAAAAAAAATCATAAAACCAAAAACCCCCCAAACCATTTAGTACCGGTTGGTTTTACCAACCGGTACTAAAGGGCTCCCGGCCCCTGGAGCTGGCTCGTGCCATGTGGTACCCCTTTAGCACCGGTTCATGCTGAACCGGTACTAAAGGGGGGGGGGCCTTTAGTGCCGAAATAATAGTGCCGGTTCCTAAACCGGCACTAAAGGGCCTTACGAACCGGTGCTATTGCCCGGTTTTCTACTAGTGTGTGGCTGCCATGAATGAGGTAATATTTATCTTGAGGCTGGAAATTACGGAATTAGCGGCACGCATTATGCAAGCAACCCAAGAATTGGAGCAAGTAAGAATGTTGCATTTGAAGACGGAGGAGGTCCTTCTGTTTCTGCTATCTGAAGCCCAAGATAATCCCGGTTCTTCTTTAGATACCAGTTCAAATTTTCATTAGATTATTGTACTTGCATGTTGTGTCATGTCTCTGAATGGATTATGTTGCAAGACCACCTATGTTGTCCATGTGTTGTAATGATCTGAATTTTTTAGGCGAGGTAGTCCTCAGAACTTGTATGATTGACATAAGGTGAACTATTTGTCGTTTGATCATATTGTATTGGATGAAATAACTGTTTGACTCAGAGTGTATTCAACCTACTGAATTCAAAGATCACAGCATTTCTAAATCATAATCATATATAAAGGTGGAATAAATCTTTGTGGTGGTTTTGAAGAAATAAATAACAAAATGTATAATTATCTGTGGAAATTCGTAATCGAATACAAATTGGATTTGAATTTAGTTTGCCAGGTCCTAGGGCAAACATGAATGCTAATTCTCCCAAGTTTTGAACGAAGCGGCTAAAGACCCACTATAATTTGCGGGCTGCTCGAAGCAAGTGTTTGCGAGATGGAAATTATTGTCTACCCCTAACACTTGACATCCTTATCGACAGGATTTACACTGCTGTCGATAGGGGTAGACTAGTAACTTCAATCAGACATGACATGATGGCCTCTGCGCCCATTCAGACATGGTGGGCGCCAAACGTGGGCGGCAAAACACATTTGATTCAAGCTCGTCCGAAAGACATGTGTCTCTTCCTCCATTTCCCCATTCATACACGGTGGGCGGTAAAACAAACTCTCCTTGCCCGAAATCGATGTAGGCTTATATTTTAAATAGGGGCAGATGTGTAACTTCCATCAGACGTGACACAACCGCCCTACCTGTCAGCCCAGTTCATACACCGTGGGCGCCAACAGTGGGTGGCAAAACACCCTCTCCTCGCCCGAAATAGTTACCGGCAAATATTTGGGAGATGTGAGATTACCGTCCTATCCTCAACCGACGCGATGTCCAAAATTTTAAACGGGGGATAAGTTCGTAACTTTCCACCATTTCAGAGAAGCGCGTCCCAAAGTTTGAGATCCCCCTCCCCTCCATTTCCCCATTCATACACCATCGGCGGCACGACAACCTCCGCACTGCGGCCAGCCTCCTCCGCCCGCCACCCCATCCTCCACCTTGCCGGAGCCGCTACCCCTACCCCATCGTCCACTGCAAGAGATGGACGTCTCTCATCCACGGCGCTGGGCCAGCATCCTTTCATCGCCTTCTCTCGCTTCATCAGTGCCGTCGTCCACCTTGCCGTTGCCGCTCCTATGACCGCCTCGTCCACGGCAACAGGATATATCCCCCGACCCGGCCGTCTGCCGTCTAAAGTCTTCTTCCCCACTGTTGACAGCCATCGCACCCGCAGCACCCCCAATGTATCAGCATAGGCCTACACGGTGTCGCAAGAGAAGTGGTACTCTTCCATATGTGCTTAAGTTGTTGATCTCACCCGGAAAATAGATCGTAATTTGTTTACTGTACTTTTCTTGTCCGTACCAAATCGTAGTGGCTAGTTGAAAGCAAACATTGGTTGCGAAGTAGCTTTGTCCGGTTTGCACCTTCAGATCCGCCATGGCATGAGCACTATACTCATAAAGCTTATGGTTTCCCCCCTTTATATTCACTACCATCATCGTAGGTGCTTCGTGTCATGCTAGCACTGCTCCTCAAGACCTCAACCCAAAGCTTACGTGTTGAAATATGAATCTGATATGATGCTCATATCACTAAAACAGAGAACGTTTAATTGGTCACCTAATGTTCCTATATTCATTTCGAAAAGCATGTGCGCCACCCACTGGTCCAGCTAGTTCCACTTTCCTGATTTTTCTCTTGATGCTTAGGGTTTTCCCCTTTTATCTACTCTACTATGATCTTCGTAGGTGCTTTCTGTTGTACTAGCATTACTCCACCCTTCAAGCTAAACAACACAACACCCAGAATTCGAAAGCTTAGTTGTTCAAATATGATTGTGATATGATACTGATATTAGTTAACCGACACATTTAATTCGTTAGCTAAAGGTCCCAATTGAGTTTCCAAATGCATGTCGCGACATATAGAGAGACAACATAATTGCATTTCTTTGTCACTTGTTGACCGTACTTTCTTGTCCATACCAAATCTTAGTTGTTATTTCAAAGCAAACATCGGTTGCTAACTACCCTTTGCACGGTTTGTAGCTTCAGATCTGCCATCCCACTGCCACGGTCAACACTGTACTCATCATGCTTATGTTTTCCCCATTTTATGATGACCACAATCAGCCTACGTGGTTCGTATCGTAATAGCACTGCTCCACCCATCGAGCTAAACAAGCTTAGTTGTACAAATTCATATCTGATATTATTGCTGATATTAGTAAAACTGAGAGATGTTTAATTGGTTAGCTAAATGTTCCTACTTTAGTTTCAAAATGCATGTGAGCCACATATGGAGAGACCGGAAAGAATAGTATTTCTCTGTGCGCTCTGGTTCATCATGGGTGGCCAACCGACATTGTAATAAAAGACTTGTAATATCTTCAATCTACTTGCTCTTCTGCTCTTCTTTAAGATGATACTCTTCTCTTGCGGTCGACTGGTCAGGTCGAGTTGTTCTCCCTTAGTATATTTTGAATCTGTCAGGTCAGGTCAACTTGTTCTTCTTTACTATATGTTGAAGCGATCATCTGCGAAGTGTCATCACTTCTGGAGCTCTCATATTTTGAGTAGTAGGCCACATTATATTAATGCACACAACAAATTACAGCATGCATGGCATCTTTAAAAGAATTGCAGAGATAGCAGAAAGGGGTTTATAGGGAGGCAGTATTGGATTAGAATCACTTCTGCATTACAAAGAAATTCTCACTTGTTTTTATGTTTTCATGCATGTCAGATATTGAACATTATAAAAATGAATATGAGAATGGGCGCACGAGAGGAATATTGCGGAATGATCCACTGCTTAACAAACTTGGCATGGTGGAGGATGGCCTATCTTATTCACCCATCAAGGTGCTTGCTCTAACTTTGCAATGTTGTATTGGTCGCACATATTTTGCTTCTGACATCTTGCATTACTCCATCTGCTTAGTTTAAGCATCATATATGAGTATATGCCCTACCTATCCATTTTCTGTACCTATTCCATGTGTCGTCACACTATGTTTTTCCAGTCAAATGTTGTTCTTTCGTAATAGGTGTCCAAAAGGAAGAGGGTGAGTGCAGGTCGTCAAGGAGTACAAACTAGGTATTTGGAAAAGGTAGTGATACCTGTTAAGTCAGATAGATCAGCAGCCATAGAAAACACAGGCCCAACTAGACCACACTTTACCCCCAGTCCAGTGGCCAAACCCCTATTAGCACTGCTGGGAGCCCAGCGTCAGGTACTGTCTATGATATCAATTCAAAATTTGAACTCCTAAATTTCTGCTTGTGCCTTACCTTCTCTCTTGTATGAAAACTAATTTCAGATGAATCTCCTTGCTCAAAGGATCATACGATCTCAAAACAATAATGGGCTCTGCATTGCTCTTGTCAGTACCTCTCTCCCTTTTGCCTTGTAACGTTATACTTAATTAATTGCTATTTGATTATGTATCATCAGTCTGCACCTGAGCTTCATTGTCCTCTGTTTCTTCCAATATTATTTGATCTATATTTACTCTTTGCAAAATGTAGAATAATGGCAACGCTTATAAAGAATTTTCTTTGGGGAATTTATTGAATTATCCTTCCATCAACATGGAGAAGGGCTTTGTCCAGCCCGTGTTAACGTGTAATGTAAGTTCATCCTTCTCAAGCCTTCAAACTTTGTTCTAGTATAGATTTGGGTAGGCATCATTTCCTCCACTGTTGTTTGCTTTGCTGTTTACATCTGATTGGATGTTTGCAACAACTACCAGTTTCAAATTGTAGTTGTAAAAACATATTCCTTATGCAGAACAGATCCATTTATTTGCTTATATACTTGTGAAACCTGTTACGTGTCTCCTTGTTTCTCTTTCATACTCGTATCTCTTACGCCAGGCAGAACTTTTGGGAAGATAGTGAGCCAAACCATCTTGAGGACAGCGATATGACCCCAAGGTCCTGTCTTGATGAAGACAGTGAGTTGAAGCTACTCACCAGCAGGTGTGAGACAACCTCTGTGCAGTCGCTGCCTCAATCAGTTCGACTTCTTTAGTCTCGACTTAAAGCGGAAAGGCTTGCTTCAGCTCAGCTCCGACTTGAAGTCAAAGATGCAATGAAGATGTCAGAGGACTGCCGTGCGCACCATCATGCCTTAAATCTAGTGTTGATGCACCTATCGTTGACACAACTAAGGTCTACTCAGCTTCTTCAGCAATTTGGGGGGCCCGACCTGGCCAGGCCTAGTGCCTTCTGAAGTGCTTTCAGTTTTGTATATTCTTTTATCTGCTCGTTTATTTGCACTGGTGGCGAACTTTGATGCCCAGTGGATGTAATATGTGTGATAGCCATGATAGCCTAGCGTAGGTTTCTTGCTTATTTATTTCCTTGTTGTCTTGTTTATTTGTTTGCTTCTAGTCATTGCAGTTCTTTTTCCGCGGTTTGCTAGTGGCTGCAATAACCTATTTTTTAAAACTAGGCCACAATAACCATGGGCTAATATTTACTGTAGTGACACTAGGCCTCCTACGGGCCGTAGAAACAGTGGGCCTTCTACGGGCCGTAGAAACAATGGGCCTTCTATAGGCCGTATCATCAATGCGCCTTATATGGGCAGTATGATCGATGGCCAAACATGGGCCAATAACAGGCCGCATTATGGCCGTAAACGGGCTAGAGTTGGAATCATCCGTTCATGGGCCGACCATAATGGGCCATCATTAATGGGCCATATTTGATGACGCTATGAAAATGGCACAACGTATTAACGGACCACAAACGGGCTGACTGTAACCACGGGCTGAATTTGGCCCACAAGCAAAAATGAGAGTAACGGGCCGTAAGTAAACAAATGCTGGAAATGAGCCCAAGAATAAATAGGCTCTGAGAAGGCCGAAAGATAACATGGGCTGGAAATGGCCCAACGGAATAACGGGCCGTTAATGGGTATAAAGTGATACACTGTTCATTACGGGCTAGTTTCGCCATGGGCCGTTAATGGGTGTAAAGTGATACACTGTTCATTACAGGCCAGTTTCACCACGGGCCGTTAGTAGGCCAAGAGTTACATAGGGCCTCATATGGGCCTAAAGACGTCATGGGCCATACATGGGCCAGAAGTGAAAATGGGCTGGAATCATATTGGATGGCCTAGACGACGCTACTGGGCCTAATTCGGATAGGGCGTAATGGGCCTTGGGTTCGCGGGCAGTAAATGGGCTATATTCGAACAGGCCGTTAACAAGCTTTCCATGGGCCGGCCTGCCAGCTTTTGACCAAGTCAAATGGGCCGGCCTTTTCACAGGAATGGGCCTCTGTTGGGCCGTGCCACGTGTCGACGTACCATAGGCGCCTTCCGTCCAATGAGTGGTTGACATCTGTCCCAACGATGAGCCGACACGTGTTTCCTCCAGCCAATGATGATTTTACACGTGGAAAATCCCCATTCGTCGGGGTTGTTAATGGGTTATCGGATCCAAAACCCGACCCGATAGCTTAACGGTGTTCTGTTACGGTGGATGCCACATGTCAGCCACCCTTGACGAAAGCACTTCTATGACGCGCGATTTATCGTCATGGAAGTGGACACTTCCGTCATGATAATTTTGGTAATGTCATGGAACACTTCTACCACAGCACAGGTATGACTATCTTGATTCTGTCATAAATTTGTCATGGACGTACATGCATGACAAAAAAGAGACCTACTCACTGGTAGAAAAAGGGCCTTTAGTCCCGGTTCGTAAGGGCCTTTATCCCGGTTCTGGAACCGGGACTAAAGTGTCGGTACTAATGCCCCGACCCTTTAGTCCCGGTTCAATCCAGAACCGGGACTAAAGGCCCTCCACGTGGCCGGTCCACCTTTAGTCCTGGTTGGTAATACCAACCGGTACTAAAGGAAATTTCCTGATTTTTTTTGAAATTTTTTTTTTAATTTTTTTTTGAATTTCTGAATTATTTTAACCTCTAATCTCTAATCACCCCTCATCACTGCTCAATTTAATCTCTAATCACCCCTCATCATTCCAAATCATCTCACTTCCCGAACGGTCACCCATCCTCTCACTACTCCAGCCTGAGCACGCTTAACTTTCGGGTTCTATTCTCCCTCGTTTCCAAGTCTGCACTTGTTGTTTTCCTGACAATAGTAAGATGTCAATCCTATTAACCCTCAGGAATTTAGCTTGAGCATGAAGTCACATATTTCACTGTTTGATTTTAAAACTATTGTTCTAAAAAACAATAATTTTTTAGTAACACTAATATTTTTGAATAAGTAGTTTGACCATTGTTTGACCAAGTTTGACCATAGTTTGACCAGATTTGACCAAAATTCAAAAAAGGTGAAATAATTATTTAATAACACTAATATTCTTGAATAATTATTTAGTAACACTAATACTTCTTGAATAAGTATTTAAAAAAACTGAAATTTGAGCATAACTTTTTTTCCTTTTGGAATTTGAGGATTCTAGAAATTTGCAAACAGGCCGTAGGCGGTCTCCATTGGATGTAACTTTTCAAGTAGATGATTTTTCATATAAAAAACTTTTTCATCTGAGTTCGTATGCAAAAGTTATGCGCATTTTACAAATTCCAGAGAGATTTTGTAAATAAAGTCGAAATTCATATTTGTAAATTATCCCAACAACTAGACCACATATCACATGTGAAACTTATTTTCTTTTATTTTTTTGACATTTCCATCATTTTCTTTTATTTTTTAAAAAAACTAAAAAGGCGATCCACGGGGGGGGGGGGGGGGGTATAGTTTGAAAATGGAACCTTTAGTACCGGTTCGTGGCACGAACCGGGACTAAAGGTCTCATCCCCATTAGTCCCGGTTCATGCCTCCAACCGGGACTAAAGGTCTAATCTTTAGTCCCGGTTCGTGGCATGAACCGGGACCAATAGTTGTGGGCCAGGAGCGGAGCCCATTGGTCCCGGTTCATCCCACCAACCGGGACCAAAACGTCTAGATGAACCGGGACTAATGCCTTAGCCGCACGAACCGGGACCACTGCTCACATTAGTCCCGGTTCTAGACTGAACCGGGACTAATGGGCTAAGGCGGCCTGGACCATAGCCCCTTTTTCTACTAGTGACTATGACAAACACGTATCATCACGGAAGTGTATTTTTTGTAGTGTATGTTTGAGTCAAGAGGTATGGCACCGCGAAGATTTTAACCTTGGGCCCATGACCAAAACTCGTCTATGAAGCACAAGTACCATCAACAATGGCTAATGTGAAAGACTTGATCAATTTATGCATAATGGGGGGAGGGAGAGTTCATTGAGAGAACAACACTCCCCCTATGTCCATGCCTACATCTAAACTAGACAACAAATTGAGTGTGGTGGGGTCTGCAGAGGTTCAAGTCACATTGCTCCAATCAATGATATTTAGCTCATGCCTTAACTCGCGAAATCTTGCTTCATCCAAGGGCTTCGTAAAAATATCTGCAAGGTTATCATGAGTGTTGACATAGTTGAGCTCGATCTCTCCTCGCCTAATGTGGTCCCGGATGAAGTGATACCGAATCTCAATATGCTTCGTCTTGAAGTGTTGCACTGGGTTGAGAGAGATCTTGATGGCACTTTCATTGTCACATCAAAGAGGCACTTTGTCACAAATGACACTGTAATCCTTTAAAGTTTGCCTCATCCATAAGAGTTGTGCACAACAACTACTGGCCGCTACATACTCCGCTTCGGTGGACGAGAGAGACAAACAACTTTGCTTTTTGGAATACCAACTTACCAAAGAGCAACCAAGGAATTGGCACCCTCCGGAAGTGGATTTCCTATCCACTTTATCTCCCGCCCAATCGGAATCCGAATACCCTACAAGCTTGAAGTTTGCTCCTCTTGGGTACCATAAGCCAAAGTTTGGGGTATGAGCCAAATATCGAAAGATTTATTTGATCGCCACATAGTGACCTTCCTTAGGTGTGGCTTGAAAACGTGCACAAATTCCCACACTCAACATGATATCCGGTCTAGATGCACAAAGGTAAAGCAAGGATCCAATCATGGAGCGATATACCTTTTGATCCACCGCTTTACCATTGGGATCTATGTCAAGTTGGCACTTGGTGGGCATTGGAGTGGAAGCCGGCTTGAAGTCACTTAGCTTGAATCTCTTGAGCATGTCTTGAGCGTATTTGGCTTGGTTGATGAAGGTTCCTTCTCTTCTTTGCTTCACTTCGAACCCTAGAAAGAACTTCAACTCTCCCATGGAAGACATCTCGAACTTTGAGGTCATGAGAGCGGCAAATTCCTCATTGAAAGCTTTGTTAGGGGAACCAAAAATAATATCATCAACATATAATTGGCACACAAACAACTCCCCTTTGACCTTCTTAGTAAAAAGAGTGGGGTCGATTAGCCCAACTTCAAAACCACGGTCTTGTAACAACTCGGTAAGGTGGTCATACCACGCACGTGGGGCTTGTTTAAGGCCATAGAGTGCCTTATCGAGTTGATACACATGATCGGGAAAGTAGGGATCCTCGAACCCATGGGTTTGCTTGACATAAACCAATTCATTAAAAGGACCATTAAGAAAAGCACTCTTCACATCCATTTGTTGTCACTTAAAGTTATGATGAGAAGCATATGCAATCAACATGCGAATGGATTCAAGACGAGCAACGGGAGCAAAGGTTTCACCGTAGTCGATACCCTTGACTTGGGAGTAGCCTTGTGCCACCAAAAGAACCTTGTTGCGAATGATAATCACGTGGGCATCTTGCTTGTTCTTAAATATCCACTTGGTTCCAATGACATTGTGGTTCCCCGTCGGTCTTGGCACCAATCTCCACACTTTGTTGCACTCGAAGTTGTTGAGTTCTTCATGCATAGCATTGAGCCAATCCGGATCTTCGAGCGCCTCATAGACCTTGTGGGGTTCGACACAAGAGACAAACACGTGATACTCACAATAGTTTGCTAATTGTCTACGAGTGCTTACCCCCTTTCTTAAGCTTCCAAGCACATTCATCATGAGATGATCCTTGGTGGAAAGCTTGGAAGCAACCTTGGTGGCACGACGCTCCAATTCCTCCTCGAGGGTGAGACGAGAAGTGGTCACTTGATCATCTTGAGCGTCATCTTGAGCTTGTTCTTGTTATTGAACTTGCTCGGAGGAGATAACTTGACCTTGGGCATCACTTGGTGTGTCAACACCGTGTTGAGCATGATCTTGCCCTTGGTCTTGTTCTTGAGGATGAGGGCCTTCATGTTGTTCTTCGGAAGCGTGTGGGCCTTGGGTTGGTGATGGCTCCACTTGAGTGGAGCATTGTCCTTCTCCTTCGGCCACAAGGGGTTCCTCAATGGGTAGGATAAAGCCAACACCCATTCTTCTTATGGCTTGAGGAGGAATTTCAGCACCTACATCGCAAGTGCCACTTTGCTCCACTTGGGAGCCGTTATTTTCATCAAACTCCATGTTACACGTCTCCTCAATAAGCCCCGTAGATTTATTGAGGACACGGTAAGAATGAGAGTTTGTAGCATAACCAACAAATATGCCCTCATAAGCTCTAGCTTCAAATTTAGACAACCGAACACCTTTCTTGAGAATGAAACACTTACACCCGAACACCCGAAATTACTTGAGGTTGGGCTTGTTACCGGTGAGTATCTCATATGGAGTCTTGTTCAAGCCCTTGCGGAGGTAGAGCCGATTGGATGCATGACACGCGGTGTTGATGGCTTCGGCCCAAAAGTTGTATGGAGACTTGAACTCCGCCATCATGGTCCTTGCCGCATCCATCAACGGCCGGTTCTTCCTCTCTGCAACACCGTTTTGTTGAGGGGTGTAAGGTGCGGAATATTGATGCTTGATCCCCTCATCACTAAGAAACTCATCCAAGGTGTAGTTCTTGAAATCAGTGCCATTGTCACTTCTTATTGTCAAGATCTTTGCATTGTGTTGACGCTGTGCTTCATTTGCAAAGTCAATGACGGTTTGTTGGGTCTCGCTCTTCCTCTTGAAGAAATACACCCAAGTGTATCTTAAGTAGTCATCCACAATCACCAAGCAATACTTCCTACCCCTAAGACTATCGAAGGATGGAGGCCTAAAGAGATCCAAGTGAAGGAGATCCAAAGGCCTCTTTGAGTAAATGATAGTCGTGGGAGGGTGAGCCTTCTCATGTAGCTTTCCTTCGATACAAGCACTGCAAGCATGATCTTTAGCAAAACTAACATTCGTTAGTCCACGGACGTGGTCCCCCTTGATAAGACTTTGCAAAGATCTCATATTGACATGGGCTAAACAGCGGTGCCAAAGCCATCCCACATCAACTTTTGCCATTAGGCATGTCGCGGTCTTAGTGGGTCGCTCCGAAAAGTTAATCACATATAGACCGTTCTCGACAAGCCCAACAAAGGCTACTTTAGGAGTCTTTCTCCACAAGAGGCCACGGTATCGATATCAAAGAAAGTGGCAAAGCCCATGATTGCAAGTTTACGAACGGAAAGTAAATTGTATGCAAGGGACTCAGCAAGCATGACCTTCTCGATCGTGAGATCATGAGAAATGACTACCTTGCCAAGTCCCAATACCTTAGAAGATGAGGTGTCACCCCACTCGACATTGGTGGGCATAGATGGAATCGTGTGCACGTCCACCATCAAGTCCTTGCTTCCGGTCTTATGATTTGTGGCTCCGCTATCGAGCAACCATGATCCCCCACCGGAAGTGAACACCTACAAGAGATCAATGCTTGGTTTTAGGTACCCATTTTGTAATGGGTCCTTTGATGTTAGTAACAAGGGTCTTTGGAATCCAAATAGACCATTCAATGTACTAATGAGGGGAACCAATAAATTTGGCATATGCATGCCCATCACTAGCCCTACATAACACATAAGAGGGATTAAAGTCGTCGGCTTTGATGGGAGGAGTGGCATTGCCCTTTTTGACACAGCCACCCTTCGCATTGTTCTTCTTCTCCTTGGAAGCACTCTCTCCCTCCTTCACAAAGGTTTGCATGAGAGGAGGAGGTCGTTTGGTCTTGTCATTCTTCTTCTTATTCTTGGACTCGGGCACGTACCCAATCCCTTCCTTGGCCACAACTCCCTTTTGGTTGGTCAAGAGGTTGTTGAGGTTCTTCTTGCCTTGTATGCAAGACACAAGACCTTTCTCAAGTTGCACCTTTAGCTTAGCATTCTCCTCAACAAGATGCACATGCTCACAACACGGGTTAGTAGCATTTGCATTATCAATTAACATCATACGAGGAAAAGTGGCTTTTTCCTTGGTTAGCTTTACTTGAAGTTGATCATGAGACTCTTTGAGGCTAGCCTGAGCACCCTTCAAGACCTTGTGAGCCTTGTCAAGTAGATCAAACTCCTCTTTGAGTCTATCAAGATCAACCTTAAGTTCGGCCTTCTCGGATTTTAGCACACGAGACACAATGAGAGCATGATCACAATCTTTCTTTAACTTAGCATGATCAACGTTGTGTGACTCCTCAAGAGCCAAACGAAGACCATGCTCTTCCTCAAGAGCATTGGAAACATCCGAGATCTCATCGGCATAGTCACGACTATGCCCTTCCATCTTAGAGATGGTATCTTCGTGAGCCTCGATCATGTCATTGGCTTCACCAAGTTGTTCCAAGAGTGCAACAAAGTGCTTCTTGGATTTACCCTTAAGTTTGCCCATAAAGGCATCAAACTCATTCACCTCCACATTAGCTCCCTCATGTTCACCAATGCTATCCGTCGAAGAAGGATGATTAATGATGGTAGTTTTGATGTTGGAGGTTACCTTGTTGGTGGCTTTAGCCATGAGGCACTTGGCGGTGATGCTCTCATTGGGTGAGTCAAAGAAAGACACCCGTGGAGTCGTCGCAATGGCAACAGAGGCCATGGCAACCGACTCACAATCTTCATCATCATCATCATCCTCATTGTACTCTTCTTGTACCACCAATGCCTTGGGGGGAGTCTTCTTGGTGAAGTTGCTCTTGTTGGGGAACAACTTGGCCTTGTCCTTTCGGATGAGCTTGCCACCATTGTCTTCCCTCTTCTCATATGGGCACTCCGCAACAAAATGACTCGCATTGCCACAATTGTAGCAAGTCCTTACACGTTGCTTGCTCTTCGTGCCACTTGAGTTGTTTTTGTTAAAGTTTGGCCTTGAGTTTTTCTTGCTCCAAAATTGCCTTGAAGCAAGTGCCATGTGTTCATGATATGCATACTTTGTATCTTCGGGATTGCTCTCCTCTTCTTCCTCTTATTCTTCTTCAACACAGAGCTTGGCCTTTAATGCAAGGTTGGGCTTCTTTGCCCTTTGAGACCGAAGCACCACATTGGCGGCAGTCTTGTCCAAAATGTTCATGGCCACAAACTCATCCAACACTTCGCTTGAGATCAAAGTGTGGAAGTCCGGCCTTTAACGAATGACGGAGGACATGGCTTTGTGGTAGAGCATCATTGCCTTGAGGAATTTGCGCTTGATCCAATTGTCATCCATGTCCTTGCTCCCGTGATCTCGGAGTGAGACCGCGAGTTTGGTTACTCTCCAATAAAGCTCACGAGGTTCTTCATCTTCTTTCATTGCAAAATCATCGGCCTCATCTTGCACCACTTCATAGTTGGAGCGTTGAATGCTTGCGCTTCCCCGGTAGAGTGAGACAACACAAAGCCATGCGTCTTTGGCCAAGGCGAAGGGCCGAAGATGAGGTAGATCTTCGGGTGGAATTGCATCTTGAATGATGAAGAGGGCATTCTCATTGAATTGATTATCCGTGGCTTCTCGTGGAGTGAAGTTGCTTGGATCATGCAGATAGAAACCTTCTTCAATGATTCTCCAAAGATTAGTGTTCACATGATTTAAATGACGTTTAAAGCAGTAAACCCAAGAATCAAAGTCCTCATTTTTCACAATCTTAGGGGGAGGACCGGCATGATTCAAATGAGTGGAAGGAACCGGTCCACCATAAACAAGTGGTGGTTGCACATGAGCAAAGATGCCGGTGCCATTCTTACCACTAGAAGAAGGAGCCTTTTCGCTACTAGCTTCCCCCTTATCGGAGGTAGCATCCGTCACCTTGTCGGTGGGATTACCCACTTTCAACGGTGCGGTGGATAGTTTACGCCCTTCAAGGAATTTAGTAAACATGCTTTCAACCTCGGTCGTCATGGAGGTTTCCAATGTCTCCAAGGCCACATTGAACTCCTCACGAGAGACCGAGGTTCCTCCATCGCCCGTAGACGAGATCGGATTCACACCGGAGTGTTCCTCCACACCGTCTACGGTATCAACCATACTCTTCGGACGGTAAAGTCCTTATAATAAAGAGACGAGGCTCTGATACTAATTGAAAGGATCGATATGGTTGACTAGAGGGGGGTGAATAGGCAACTAACAATTTTTAGCTTTTCTTTACCAAATTAAACTTTGCATCAAAGTAGGTTGTCTAGATGTGCAACTACGTGAGCAACCTATATGATACAATAACAAAAAACAAACAAGCAAGCAAGAGAGCTAACACTAAAGAGCCTGCACAAGTAAAGGTAAGAAATAACCAAGAGTGGATCCGGTGAAGACGTGGATGTGTTACCGAAGTTCCTTCCTTTTGAGGGGAAGTACGTCTCCGTTAGAGCGGTGTGGAGGCACAATGCTCCCCAAGAAGCCACTAGGGCCACCGTATTCTCCTCACACCCTCACACGATGCGAGATGCCGTGATTACACTGTTGGTGCCCTTGAAGGCAGCGACCAGACCTTTACAAACAAGGTTGGGGAAATCTCCGCAACTTAATCGGAGGCTCCCAACAATACCATGAAGCTTCACCACAATGGACTGTGGCTCCATGGTGACCTCAACTGTCTAGGGTGCTCAAACACCCAAGAGTAACAAGATCCGCTAGGGATAGGTGGGGGAATCGAAAATCTCTTGGTGGAAGTGTAGATCGGGGCCTTCTCAACCACTCCCGAGCAAATCAACAAGTTTGATTGGCTAGAGAGATAGATCGGGCGAAAATGGAGCTTGAGTGGGAAGAGGTAAGTCAACGGGGAAGAAGGGGACCCCCTTTTATAGTGGGGGCAACAATCCAACCGTTGCCCCACCAACTAGCCCCGCAGAGGGCGGTAGTACCGCTTGGGGGCGGTACTACCGCTGAGCCAGCGGTACTGCCGCGCAGAGGAGAGCAACAGGGACCTGGACCCAGAGCGGTACTACCACGGTGGTAAGGGTGGTACTACTGTTGCGAAACGGTACTACCGCCTCTACTGCCGCAACTAGTGCCGCAAAACCCGACACGAGAAAAGGAGCCCTCGAGTCGAGGCGGTAGGAGCCAGACAGGCCAGCGGTAGTACAGCTGCGGAGTCACCGACGGTACTACCGCTGCGGAGCGGTACTGCCGCTTGTGACCCCTCAGCGGTACTACCACTGGGTAGCATGGTACTACCGCTGGGACCCAGACAAGAGAGAGAAGATCTCTCCGTTGAAGCTGAGGTCGAGGCGGTAGGGCCAGGCAGGCCAGCGGTAGTACTACTGCGGAGTCACCGGCGGTACTACTGTTGCGGAGCAGTACTGCCGCTTGTGACCCCTCAGCGGTACTACCGCTGGGTTGCATGGTACTACCGCTCGGACCCAGACAAGACACAAGAGAGAAGAGATCTCTCCATCGAAGCGAAAGAGCTCTGAGGGTGAGAAGCGGATGTGTACGTGTTGATTCCACCCAAGCAATACCCCAGCGGACCCCCTCTTGATAGTACGGTGCCCTCTACGCGACTAGTCCACCAAAAGAGAAACGAAAGAGCTACACCGTCTTGAATGACACTCCGAGGGGAAGAAATCGTCTCGTGCCTAGGATGAATCTCTGAAATACTCAAAGCACACGATTAGTCCGCAAACACGTTGTCATCAATCACCAAAACCACATCGAGAGAGATATGCCTCAACACCAAGCAAATGTTATGTACGCAAACCTGGATCACGGCGGGCTTCTTCCTCTCTTCGTCCTTTAGATCCTTCTCTGGTCCCAGGACTGTGGTGTACTCAACATCTAGCCCAGCAACCCACTCATCATCTGAGTTTTCGAACATGCGTCTGAAGCGAGAAAGGCATCCTTTCACCGTCGCGGAAGAACGGGTGTAGATGACGTCGAACTCATCACCGGTGATGGTTCTAACCTTGTACTCACCGCCGATCGTGGAGATTTGGGACGCCATGGATTTGGGAGGAGGGTTAGGATTAGTGGAACTGCCGTAATGTGAATGGACGGGACGACTAGGAGCGAACCGCCGTAGTATTGAAGGGCGTGCGGGGACGAGTAGGAGTGAACTGCCAGCGTGCGAACGGCAGGGTAGTGGCTTTCCATTCTCCCATGATACAGGCTTCCGAGAGCCCTTGGATCTGAGATCGAATGGTTGCATGGCGTGATTCTAGACCTATGGGTGAATATCCTATCCTGGAGGGTTATTCTGCAAATTTTCAGCAACTTAGCATGTGACCATTTGATCTCAGATCCAAGGGCTGCCAGCAGCCCGTATCATGGTCGCGCCTACCATGACCATCGCGTCGCTCGCGCGGTCGCGCCCTTGGAGATTTAACACGGTGTGTTATGCTATCTGATGTTGGCATGTCATACATAGTCATCACTTAGTCACTCATACTACAAAAGGTTGGCTATAAGGTTGGCTATAAGTGTATTTTTTTACTCCTCTCTATCTCTTTCTTCGTAATGGAGGTGGTCAGGAATCGGGAGACTCACGTCGGTCGTAGCGCCGTAGTTAAAATGATAATGGCAAGGCAAATCACGGGGCCCCACCTGTCCAGCAGTAATTCGCTGTCAAATCACACAGCCCTACGTTTGCAGCAGCCTACTCCCTCGTCTTCTCGCGTCTCTGTCGAACCGACTAGGCGGAACTGCCCCGCCTACCGCGCAGGAAAAGCCCCGCCCTCGACTTTTAAATACAACTACATCCACTTAAGAATCCAATGATATACTTTTTGTGACATAGTAACTCATATTTAGTTAGTCAAATGGATGACCTAGAACTACGTGCAGGCCCTATAAACTGAGACGCCTAAAAATAAAAAAACCAAGACGTAGAGGGTAGTTCAACACGTATCTTTTTGTATCAATATAGTCGGGATTCACCAAGGAGCAAAACCAAGTGGTAGGCTGCTCCTATCGTGTTGGCGTAGCAACTCAACCAGGGTCAGTCCGCACACGAAATGGCGACACACTTAACAGGACCCCTTTGGATGACATGTGGCTCATCCACCGTCTTGTTCCACGTGCGATGCACCAAATTACAGTTCGGAGTAGCGGTTGGAATTGGAGGCACCCCGGTCGTAGCGCCGCAGTAGTAGAAAATGAGTGATGATGGGTCAAATCACAAAGCCCCACCTTTCCCACATTAAGCTGGACGGACGAAGTAACCATCATTTCACTCTAGGGCGCAAGAGCATAAAGAAAAGAGAAACAAATGATGCGTGCGGCAGCTACCTAGGGCACCCTAGGGTAGGGGTCTCCACTACAGATCCTTTTTTAAAGCGCCTCCACTACAAATCGGCTTCTCCCTCGTCCTCTTGAAGAAAACTGATGATGAGTGCGGCGGTAGGGTTTGTAGGAGTACTATGGCATGCGGGGCCACGTCGTAGTAAACGGGTTCGAGTCGACGCCTTAAATATGTGTGGGTCGCTTGGTTTTACGGGAACGAGGTAGCATTTTGGGTTCAGGGACCAGTGGAGATATAGTACATACAAAAAATTGTGGATGTAGGTTCGACCGAAAGGCAATGCTGCATGGGCCCTGCATTTTGATATACCTGGGGCCGCGTGAAATTTGCTACTCTACTCAAAACTAGTAAGGTACACATGTATTGAACGCATGAGATTTCGAAACCAAATTATGAATAAATACACACTATAGCATGTAAAGCTTTGAGTCTTATATGCATGATGTAGATGTAGTCTTATATGCATGATGTAGATGTTATGTAGATGTTCGTTTAGTTCTTATAGTTCATCTCGTTCAAAATCAATTAGTTTTATAAAAATGCTAAGATTCATGGGTTTGTGTGTTGTAAATCATAAAGTAAAAAACAAATAATGGCAATTCATTTAGAAAAAATAATCAATTATGATACAGAAGATTCTAGAACAAAGGAGAAGTGCTTGTGTTTCGAGGTTTGTGCATTATGCTTAAGTTCAACCATGGAGTCTTCTAAATTGTACATGTGGCAGATCTGGTGGAATGTTGATGATACCCAACGGCCAGTAGTGCTCGGATTTGCCTATCTCTGCACTGTCGGGTTAGCTTCATCCAGCGACCATCTTTCAAAGTTATTGGCACACTATATAGTTCTTTTTCCATAGTTGCATGTTTTGGAAAAAAGCTACTAGTGGGTTGTACTGTCTATTTAGGAATAGAAGATGTATACATGGAAGTTGTAGGGAAAGAGATGACATGGAGCATCTCAATTCCTATGAGTAGGGATTGGAAAAGAGATGTCATTTGGTTCACATCATAGGAACTTTTCTATTGAATCTAGAGATGACATGTATCTCAATTCCTATGAGGAGGGATTAGAAAAGAGATGTAATTTCGTTCATATCATAGGAACTTTTCTATTGAATATACGCTAATGTTTATTTTCCTTTGAAATTAAGGGAGTATAGGAATCCATTCATATGAACCAAGTGGCTCTAAAGCTATAGAAATGATATCATGTTTATTTCCTTTGAAATGTGGAGTATATGAATCTATTCCTATGAACCAATTGGCTATAAAGGGAAAATCCTATAAAAATCATATCATATAGAGTTCCTATGATATTCCTTGACACTAAAGGATGCTTGAAATTGCTGCGGGTGATACGATGCTCTTTCTTTGTAGACTCCTCACCCATCTTTATAGCTACCTCCCGAAGATGAATGAAATGATATATACATGGTATTCTACATGTGCAATTTGGTACACGAAAGCTCGTTAAAAGTTTGCGAGGTTCGAATTTTCAATAAAGCTATATGCACTGCATTTCGGAACGGAGGGAGCATACGGCAGTTGCTAACACTCACGTGGAAGATTTGTGTGTAGGAGGAGTGGTTGTTCTATTAAATAACATGGCAAAACTGACATTGTCGGATGCCGATCTAACGGTTCTTATGGCGTTCGTCAAGAAAAGGCTTGTGGCGAACGTTTGTCGGATAATGATTTACAGACACATGCATTGCATTGATACGTGCCCCCCTCTCTGTCACGCACACACATCCTCACGAGTCACGACTCTCCCGAGTCCTCTTGCAAACTTGCACGTTGCACCCACCGTCTATCTGCAGGTAGATGTCACGCACATATGTGCTCTTCACACCCTACCCTTAGAACTTCTAAAAAACAAAAGACGGCGTGCACATTTTATTTTAGCTCACACATCACACACTTATACTATTACTCATGCGGCGAATGTTCTTTGGCATAGTATATTGTACTCTCACGAAGAGAAGCGGTGCACGCACGCACTAGTTCTCTCACACCCACTCGCTGGTACATGTAGGAGCGCATTTTTTTGAAGCTGGTACAACAAAATCACTCCACTATATATAAAAGCAGGAGCCTTAGCACTTGCTTTACTAGGGTTCCTCTCGTTCACTCTCTCATGCTCTCCAGATCTAAGCAACACATAGGTGGCCACACTCTCTCTCAGCTCACGGCTGGTCACAAATCCGGTCGGACAACCTCGACCGGGGCAGGGGTGTAGGTGCATCGTTTACGCTGTCGTCGGCGGTGAGGGAGGAGACCAAGGGCTGCCCGCGCGTCCCGATCGGCGGCCGTGCCGTTCTCTCCGAGAGAGCGCCGGCTCGGGAGGGCCTCTGATCCCTTCTTCCTCCCTGTGGTATTGTGGCCAAGATGCGGCCTCCCGACGCCGTCTTTGCCACATGCCCAGAACCCTCGGGTATATGTTACTTCGAAACCTGCCTTGCTCTACTGCCCCAGCTCCCTTCGTGTGGATCCTTTTCTACTTCCGTCCGCTGTTCCAAAGCCACCTAGACTTCTACTATTATTAGAAGTAAAGCTAGTTCATACAGTCGACTCAAAGCATTGGTTCAAACAGGGAAGAAAGTAGGAAAGGTGTAGCATGAATCTAGGACTTGGTTCTAAGAGGAAACGGGGGAAAGTAGTAATATCTGTCACTGTTTAAATAACCATATTTTGTATTTGCGCCAACAGGGATGTCTGTCTCCATATCGTTTCGGGATGTCTGTCTCCGTATCGTTTCTATCCGCGCAATCAAAAGCACACACCTCAGTTTTAGTACAACTGCACAAAATGAGATGGCTATCCCTCGTTGCCGTCGTCTAACCTCCCGTCCTCAAGGTATCCCTACATTGGTAGTAACTAAGGTAGAATGACCAACGCAATCTAAAAGAAGCTGATTCGTATGTTTTACTTCCTGATTGCAGTGCAGGGACGAGCAAAAACAACTGCATCCTAGTCTGGAATGCACTTTCTACCAGTTCATCCATGGACCGAGGACTAGCTGGCACAGCTGCACGATGGTTTTTTGGACAGGTGCACGGACAAGAGGCATTGTGGTCTGCTTATTTCTGCAAATAGTGGTGCTTAAATTTAGTGGAATGCACAAGCATTTCAGTTGGTCAGTACACTGCATGGTTCAGTTCAGCATTCCAGCTGAGACCACAATTATAATTGGTTATTCTGGAATGAGAGAACCTAACCCTGAATGGTGGCAACAAGAAAAAACCAAAGTGAACTCGATGAAATTTAAGCCTGCCGGGAGGCCCTTTGATCAGAGAAGCCTTGCTTGGTTTTCCTGATTTGTAAACCTTCTCACAACTTTGTCTTTTGCTATGAACTAGTATATTTTTGTTATGTTCTATGAATCATTGAGATGTATAAAATTGCTTAACTTACCCTTTTCAAGTTTTTTATGAAGACGAGTTTAATGTGAGTGTTCCACATGAGCGCTGGACTAGCGTGTGAACGTTTGGAATTTATTACATTGTGGCCTCAATTAACTGCATGAACCACTGTAACAAGATACATAGTTGCTTATATGTCAGACAGCAAATTGTTGATTGTTAGCTGGTGGATAGCCTAGTGTTGAAGCGAGCTGAGCCAATGTGTCGTGTTTTGCACAACTGCTTACAAGTGGGGTAGCACCAACAGTGTTTACAAGTACTTATGTATACGTCAGCTCACGGTTCTCGAACGAGTGCTCTATTTCATCAAAACACACACTGCTCGTATGATAAACCGTGACAACTTATGTCTTACCATGCCATATTCATGAAAAAACTAGTGAGGATGCATTTGTTTCAGCAACAATTACGATGGTTCTCACATGATTCACGGGCACACAAAAGTAGCAGCAGTTCTCATAGACGGATTCAAACAGAGTACTAGCCCAGAGAGGTCGATAACAGGCAAGGTTCGGATAAGTAGACACAATCCAAACTACTATTAAACACTAGCTGGGGCAACTATTTCATGTCTCGATCTAATTTGGGCTGGACACAAGACGGACATTGCCATGAACATCATCGAGGATGTCCCGCAGCAGCTCAATCCTGTGAACCTTCATGAAGACAACCTTGTGGCCTTGCCACTGATAAACTTGTTTGTGGAGGCATGCCACGTTATCTTCCTGCGTATGCTTGACAAGAACAGTATGCCTCACAAACGAAGGAGTAGCTTTGAACTTCTTGTGCTTCAGTACACCCTGGACAACACGCCTGACAACAGTGAGGCTGGAATACAACTCTTCATTGGTATAACCGCAAATGGCTTCCAGGATCCAACAGCCTAAGAACTCTATTTTCCCAGTGCGTATATTCAGGTCGTCCACCTCATAGCGAGTGACATGTACAACCACACAATCCTTGTCTGCATTAGGGCTCTAATTGAAACAGAAACAAATTCTGAATTACTTTTCAGTATAAGAAACACAAGTTATTTAAACCACTATGTATAGCATGGCATCGAAGCTAATAAAATTTTGCATTATTAATCACCACATTCTTCCTTTGCTAAAAAAAATCACCACATACTTAGATGAAAAACCACAATCGAGATCGGCAAAGAAGGAAATCGGCTTGGGCGGCTCAGGGGGGACACATCCTCGAAGGGGGAAAACTGCTCCTGCAGTGCCACGGGGGCTGTAACCTCAAACAGGGCATTGACCATCTCATTAGTGGCCGTGAGCGTATCTGGGTCGGCTCGGTGGTTGCCTCCATCTTCTTGGAGCTCTCTATCTCGTGGGGATCAGCCTCCCACGTCTGCTCCAATATTGGCGGATCTTTGCCTGGTTCTCCTTGGTCCATCATGAAACTGACGAATACTAGGAGACCACTTAAAGGAAAACACAATCGCAATGACAATGAAACAAAAAAGAGAGTGAGGATCGGTTACTGCTTTGCAAAAGTTCTTTTTTTTCTCTGAATGAAAATATACCAACATCACGGATCCGCTTACCTTCCCTTTGTTTGGAGAGAAGAACAGTGGCAGATGCGAGTGTTGCCTTTCTTGAGGACGGTGAGGGAGAAGGGGATTCAGCAAAGAGTGAAATGATGGTTGCTTCGTCCGTCAAACTTAGACTGCGGGGAGGTGGGGTTTTGTGATACGACGGCTCGTTACTGCCGCGCTATGACCGGGGTGACTCTCCGCCTGCATACTGCCTTCTAATTTGGTGGATGGCATTTGGGCCCGCGCGCTGCATGGCCCGCATGTCGGTGAACAAAAGTATAACATCATTCAGTAGAGGGAGACGTTTCAATGACCTAGGAGGAGCCAGAAGCGGTAGAGTGTCTCCACTGTACTAGTAGTAATTGTTTTTCTGGGTAGCTGTAGAGTGTCTCCACTGTACTAGTAGTAATTGTTTCTCTGGGCCCAAGACAAAACAGCCCATCCACACTAGTAAATAGTAAAATCAATTCAAAAGCCCATATATTTGCTGAATTGATGGATGGGTATGTCGAAGAGCAAAAAAAGGAGTTTCAGGTGGGCAAAAGAGCTTCTGAACGTGCCGGGCTTCTATTTACAACATATTGTGGTCATAATCCAGTAAATTTTATGACCCAGGATGTTCATTCTATGGACCTGACCGATCCATTTGACTGTGACTGCCGAAAATAGTGCTGGAGTTAGATGTTGTTGCCCTTTTCAATCTGGTTTTTTTGTAAACCTGATGAACAATTAACCCTTGTGCTTTTGTACAGTTTGTAAGCTGGAGTTATATGTTCCTGCCCTTTTCAACTCGGCTGTGATTGTCATATTTTATTTGAAACAAAGCAAATGGCTTGCCATTCCTTTAATTTAGAGTGAAATATTGTAACAAATCCCAACCAAGGGAAATAACATCACTCTCGCCGGCTGCTTGAGCTCACTGTGCATTACAGAAGCCAAGTGATTAGCCCCCACCAGCGCCCACAAACTTATTTCGAACTAGCACATCAAATGGGCTGTAAATTTTCATAGGAAAGGCTGCATGACCATGACAGATTTGGATTATGACATTTGGGACCCGCGAGGAAATAGCCTATCCAAGGTGGTGTCGACTTACTAGCCAGTCAACAAACGATTCTGCCTACCAGCCGTTGGATTAACATCCAACATCTGTCGTGTATCTTCTATCTCTTGTCTTCTTCTTCCTCCAGCCGCCCAAACCAAACCACCCCGTCGGCTTCGCCTGCTCCCGCCCCCATGGCTGGCTGCGCCTCCGCCGCCCTACCGTATGTACCCTCCAATGTTCGCCAGTCCCTCCCTCTATTCCCCCACACGTCCTGTTATTCTCTGGTGACGTCAGCCCCAACATGCACCCGCGCCCGAACCAGTCAACCCTCGTACTCCCCTCCGCCTGCGACTGGAGCAGCGCATCTTCAACGGCTCCTGGTCGTTCCGTCCGAGACCTCGCCGTCGTCCTCCGCCTTGCGGCCTTGGTTCGCTCGCCATGCGCGATGCGCCGCCCTCTTGCGTTGTCAACGTCGTCAACAACCGAGAGGAACAAGGAGATGACTGTACGTGGAGAGGATGACAGTAGGGACCCACCAGCGTCATGGCAGTACGCAAGAAAGTGCCTCTATAGTACAAGCCCAAAAATATGGTTCCTCCTAGTGGTTGGACATCTGGGGCTCACGCCATTGTCAACGTAGTCAATAAACAAGAGAATTACACTACGAGCGGCTGACACCAGGGACCCAGCAAGCCGCGCATTTTTTTAGGAACAACCAGTTGTTATTTATACTAGTTTTAGCGACGGGTCAGGGTAACAACGGGGCTGTGCGGGCGCTGTGGCCCGTCTAGCCAGGGTTTTATTTATGTTTACCACATCATGAGCCCAGTTGTGTTTTTTTCTTATTGAAAATGGCTAGCCCAGTTCTATTTTTTTGAAGAAATACCCAAACAAGGCCTACTTGCTTTATCGGCCCTGCTGGGCTGCAAATCTTTCAAGGCGAGGAGAGTTTCATTCGGTTTTCCCAGAAATGGGTTATACATTTTTTGAACACATCAAACCGGGAATTAGTTTCAATTTTTTTTCATTACAAGATCTTAAATTCCATTAATTTTTATGCGTGGACTATTATTTGGATTTTATATTTATATAAATTATTTTTCAAAATAGTTTGAATGTGAATCGATATTTCTGGATTAAAAACAGTTGACTGCACCGAAATATGCAAAATTTCATATACTTTTTAACCGTGGCCACAATATGGGGTGTAATGCTAACAAAAAGAAGATGGGCTCCAAAAAAATTCTTAAGAATTAGCAAATGGGTTGTACATTATTAGAAATAATGGCAGATGGGTTGTATGCTGTTTTCCACAGATTTGAGGCTGACTTGTGCGCCTACTACAGGTTGACGCGTATGCTTTCATAAAAAAAGGTTAACGCACACGCAACGCCCTGTCAACTTAGCCAACACACGAGAGCAGTGACTGTTGGATGTCCATCCAACGGTCGTCGTGCTTCTTCAATCTCTGCTCTTCATGCTCCAGCCGCTCAACCAAGCGCCGGCGGGACTGCCTGTTGCCTCCTCACGCGGCTGGCTATGCTGCCGCGTAGGGCCCACGGTCCCACCGTACTCCCATCGCTGGCCTAGCCATCCCTCTACTCACCCACACGTGCTGTTATTCTCCGGCGACGGCAGACGAACCAGCAAACCCTCGTACTCCTCCGTGTGGGAAACAACTGCCGAGTATTCCCTGGCTCCGCGTCGTTCCCTTCCTAGGCCTCGCCGTTGTCCACTGCCCTGGTGCTCTCGGCGCGGCCTGGTCAACATGGTCAATGAACGACATCCATCAGAAGTGGACTATACATGGAGAGGCTGACAGCTGGGTCCACGGCCGCACGCAAGGAAATGCCTCCTTATTACACGCAAAATAATGATTCCTCCACCTGATAGCTAGGACCCACAGGAAGGGCCTCTGTATTTCACGAAAAAAATGTTCCCCCTGCTGACAGGTCAGACCCACCAGCTATTACTACAAAAAAAATACACTTCCGTGATGATACGTGTTTGTCACAGTAGGTCACATTTTTTGTCATGCATGTACATCCATGACAAATTTATGACAAAATCAAGATAGTCATACCTGTGCTGTCGTAGAAGTGTTCCATGACATTACCAAAATTATCATCACGGGAGTGTCCACTTCCATGACGATAAATCGTGCGTCACAGAAGTGCTTTCGTCAAGGGTGACCGACGCATGGCATCCGCCGTAACGGAACGCCGTTAAGCTATCGGGTCGGGTTTTGGATCCGATAACCCATTAACAGCCCCGACTAATGAGAAATTTCCACGTGTAAAATTCTTATTGGCCGGGTGTCGGTGTCAAAACCGGCGGATCTCGGGTAGGGGGTCCCGAACTGTGTGTCTAGGCCGGATGGTAACAGGAGATTGGGGACACTTTGTTTTACCCAGGTTCGGGCCCTCTCGATGGAGGTAAAACACTACTCCTGCTTGATTAATATTGATGATATGGGTAGTACAAGAGTAGATCTACCACAAGATCGAGGAGGCTAAACCCTAGAAGCTAGCCTATGGTATGATTGTCTATGGAGTTGATTCTGTCCTACGGACTACAACCCTCCGGTTTATATAGACACCGGATAGAGTTAGGGTTACATAGAGTCGGTTACAATGGTAGGAGATCTTGAATATCCGCATCGCCAAGCTTGCCTTCCACGCCAAGGAAAGTCCCATCCGGACACGGGACGAAGTCTTCAATCTTGCATCTTCATAATCCAGGAGTCCGGCTGAAGGTATAGTCCGGCTACCCAAACACCCCCTAATTCAGGACTCCCTCAGTAGCCCCTGAACCAGGCTTCAATGACGACGAGTCCGGCACGCAAATTGTCTTCGGCATTGCAAGGCGGGTTCCTCCTCCACGTCCTTCGCAGAGGATTGTAATCACTAAGAGTAGTGTCCGGTTCTATAAAATGAGTTTCCACATATTGCCATAAAGAGAATTATATTAGCACAAATCAAATCTGCTGACGTATCCTGCAGTGCGCCATCACACTACAGCCAAGCCCTTTACTCGAATCGTTTTTATTTTTCCACCTCAGCATGTTTTGCGAGGCGGTTTCCTTGGCACGTCTTGTCAAAGCAGAGATCGTGTGTCCCCTTTTTACGGGATTCTCATCAATACGGAAGTGGGTAACCCAATCGTGCCCGTTAGCACTTTTTCTCGATTAAAGGCGGGTCTCAAACGGTTACGGGGAGGGCTCTTGGTATTCGACCTCTTATAAAGAGACCAAGGCCTTACTCCTTTTTCAATCTCAAACGAGTTCGCCCGCCGCCTCGAGTTCCAACAACCTAGGCTTCAGATTTCAGGCGCTTCGAACCTTCGACAATGTCCGGTTCCGACCTTCAAGGCCGATGGATGCCCTCCTCCATCACGGAGGAGGACGTGATAAAGTTGAGAGAGGCTAAGTTCTTGACCGCCGAAATTCTGCATAGGTTGCCTGTTCAAGGGCAAGCTATTCCCAGCCCCTAGCCCGGTGAGAGCGTAGTGTTCATGTCTCACTTCCTTCGGGGTTTAGGCTTCCCGATAGATCCCTTCGTGAGGGGGCTGCTATTTTATTATGGGCTAGAATTTCATGACTTAGCCCCGGAGTCCATCCTCCATATTTCTTCATTCATCGTAGTGTGCGAAGCGTTCCTCCATGTTACCCCTCACTTCGGATTATGGCTCAAGACCTTTGGAGTGGAGCCGAAGATGATCGAGGGACGGCATGCAGAGTGCGGAGGCGCTGTCATAAGTAAGAATGCCGATGCTCCATGGCCCGAGGGCTTCTTTCAAGAGGAGCTCGGCTTGTGGCAAAGAGAATGGTTCTATATCACCGCTCCCGGGAGCGCCAAGTGGGCAGCGCCTCCTGCCTTTCGCTCGGGTCCCCCACCAAGGCTATCGTCATGGGTCAACAAAGGATTAAACTGGGGTTTACCCAAAGACGTGCCCCTGTTGCAGGGCCGCATTAGGGATCTCTTAGAAGGAGACCTCAACCTAGTCAAGGTGATGCAGGTCATGCTGATTCGCCAAACATTGCCCGGCAAACGTCGCCCCCTTCGCCTGTGGGAGTTTAATCCGGAGGGACCGCGAGTTCTCCAGAAATTCATGGGTGCAACCCCCGTGGAGATGTATAAACTGTTCTTCGGATCACAAGAGATGTGTCCGGATTTAACCAAGGATGCAGGCCTAAGCTGCAATCGCCCGGATACTCAAGTAAGCAATCTTATGTCCGGACCTTCTATCCGTATAATAAACTTGCCCCTAAAAGAGCTGTCCTTTCAAACAGGAGTGGATTGCGAAGGCAAAGCTGATCAGGTGTCCGGCTCCCCTTCCTGAAACGAGGCCGGATCCCATGCTAATCAGGATGCTGGAAATAATGCGTTTGGAGGGGGAGGACAGGGAAGCTATGGCCTCCTCGAAGGAGGCTGCTTTGAAGGGAGGAACCGACAATTCCTCCCCTAAGGGGAAGAAAAGAGCTACCTCTGACGATCCAAAAACCATGGTCCCGAAGCGGGGGGAAAATCCTCATCAGAGGGTCCGGCGCCGGGGAGTCCCTCGACCGGACTACGCCCTCAAGGGGATCGGCCCTCCAGCGAGACGTAAGTAGAGAGAGGTTTTCCTTTTGAGAGATGAGAGAAATCTTTTATTTATATCTGAGAAGATTAACCGAGATGTTACCTTGTAGCTCGGACCTCAGCCCTTCTCAGCAGAGCTCGTCTTCGGGGGATCTTCTTCCAGAGATGATGGAGAACAAGACGCCTCCCCGTGCCGTGCCGCCTAGCGAGGCGGGCGACCCTGAGGTGTCGTCGCGGAGGGTTTCTCCGAATCCGGCAGGGGCAGAAGGTGGCAGCGCGGCCCCCCGAAGTTCTCCGCGCCCGGCCTTCGAAGGAGGCCATATGGCAAGTCCGGCACCGGTTGGTGCTCAGCTGGAGGAGCTAAAGATTCTGCTGGGGCGAGCTTCTATCTCAGAGGAGCACCATGCATTGATCGGTACGGTGATTGAAAAGATTTCATCCGCAGAAAGCGGATTGCATGAGGCCGTCAAAAGCTTACTGACGGGGTTTGAGGTACGTTTAGATAATGTTCCCTTTGGTTTCTTGCGCATGAATAAGATGCGCCCTATGTAGATAGTAGCCCTTGAGACTCTGCGCGTTGTCAAGGAATGACGGCACGCGGAGGATCATAATCCCAAGTCTAAGATGTCGCCTTTGAATGTAGGCGGCAGGGAGTCCGGAATCGAGCTGAACTGAAGATTTTGCCAAACTAAAGCGGCAGCTGGACGTGGCAGATGCCGACATCACGCTTGTGAATAAGTGGCTTGATGAAGCTCCAGGTATGCAATTCTTCGGGCGGCATCAGGTAGGAAGAGTTTTATGCCAGTGTCTTACTATGTGTATGCTTGACGCAGATGGTGCGGCCGCCATGGAGAGTCTTAGGGCAGAACTTGCCCGAGCTAAAGAACAAGCCAGAGAAAGTGATGCGGTTGCCAAGAAAGCCCTTAAAGAGCTGAGAGACGAATAGGCTGCTCATTGCCGAAGCAAAGAGGAGATGGCCGAGATGGCCAAAAAGTTAAAAAGCGCTACCGACCGCTGCAGATTTCTTGAAAAAGAAGACCAGGCGAAATAGACGGACTTAGAGAAGGCCGTCGCTGATGCCAAGGACACTCGCTCTGCGATGAGAGCTGCGAAGGAGGAGCCGCGTCAGGCCGAACAGATTGTGGCTGGAAAGCCCTTTATGCTGCGAAGGAAGGTTTGTGATCCGAAGTTTGCTCCATTGGACCGGATGTGGAGTGTGGAGGACACCTATCTAGATTTGGCAGCAAGTGCTGCTGATGCAACCGAACACTTTCGAAATCAAAAAGATCATGAAGTGGAAAGGCTTTTCTAGTCGCAGTTTCATAATCCAGAGAATCCACTAGCGGTGGATGATCGTTTGGCTCAATGGGCCAAACTGAATAGGTTGTCTGGACTCGCCATGAAATATGTCGTGGGTCACCTGTGGCCGGGGAGTTCGGAGCCGAAGAGTTATTTCAGTTTGGTGCAGCAATTCCTTCATGCGGTGCCGCGTATAAATGCAATTAAGAGGTCAGCATGCATAGAGGGTGCTAGGATGGCTCTAGCCCATGTTAAGACATACTGGGCGGAGATGGAGACCACCGTTGTTGCGTCCCGAGATTCGAACCAAAGCCGCGTACCCTCCGAGCACTATTTTCAGGAAGTTCTTGAAGGCGCTCGTGTAATAGAGACGCAGTGCCCCAAAGATGCTATGTTATGATAGCATATGTAATTATAAAGTAATATTTTGATGGCCTTTTATACTTGTGCCTCCAAGTATTGTAAACACCTTCTATGCGGCCGTTTTAAGATATATATATATATATATATATATATATATATATATATATATATATAGAATCTAAAAGATTGCAGTCGTTGGCTTCAGCCCCCACGCACATAGTGCGGGCGTGTTTGCAGAAGACACATTTTCACACTTAACCCAACGTCTTGGTCCTACAAAGGAGGTGATGGCGCAGCGGGCTAGGCAACCGGACTATAATGCTTTAACACTTTCACTTAGCCATAGGAGTTTGAAAATGAGACTCTTTAGGTAGCTCCTTGGTGGCAACTGCGCTCGTCCGAATTCGGCGCGCGTATGTGCCTGGCCGGGAAACGGCCCATCGTTAAAGCGAAGGAATCCGATAGATTCCGATCGGTCATCGAGTGGCTGACCAGTCTCATGCTACATCATGACAGTCAGTTTTCGGCTTTCTCTACTGAGGTGCTCGCCCTGGCCGAACTGGGGGCACAATCGCAGTAGTTCTCCTGGTGCTACCTTAGCTGATAGAGCGGAACATAAGGTAGCCGAACTCAGGAGCCGGGCAACCCAACATTTGACCAAAGACATGATTCAGAGCTGATGCATATAATGCCAAAACTCGCGACGCCGAACACTCCCTAAGGTGTTCGGTCTTTATGAGTGCGGGCCAAACAACACTCTTTATTAAAAAAAGCCCCTAGTGTCCGGGTACGTGCGAAAATTCTGACGTGGCCACATGCCAAGACGCCAGCCTCCTCCTTGGTTATACCGGAAAGAAAAAACCAGGGGAAGTGTAGCAACGAGAGACAGTAAAAAAGGTTTATGCAGGGTCTTAATCTAAAAAGAATCCTTTAGGACGGGTCCCTACTGCATGTCTGCGCCTGTGTCTCTGTTGTGCCGTATCCTGGACGGGCGCCGCACGACGTTCTTCTGTAAAAGAGAGGAACTGAGTTGAAAACGGGTTGTGCGGAAAAAGTTTTTTTTTAAAAAAATAAGCAAAGTATAAAGTAAGATATGGAAGTTTGAGTTTTATTGTCTCTTATTGTATATGCGTGTAGCCCCTTGTGCGGGGGTATATGGCTTCTAGGCCTGCATCAATGATGATTTTGCACCGAACTCGTCTATCCGCGTTCGCGGTCTTGAAATGACCTATTTTAAAGTTTTTTTTGTGTGTAGGGCTGTTAAAGCGGCCGCACTATCCTCCGCTTAGGGAGGTGCACTTTAGAGCTTTCCCGTCAAAGAAATGATGCCTCGTGGACCGGGCATCTTAAGCGTAAGAGATGCATAATGCAGTATTGCATTAAATCAAGCGAAAGCTTCGCGTCCCAGAAGTGCTTGGTGGCGACTTGAGAACGGGACGACGTGGAAGGTCAGCTTTTCGCGGTGGAGGTTATCGGTGGAGCCGAATGTGACTGTGAGCCGGAGAAAACCCGTACAATGGGTGTCCGGGCGTGGTATTACCCCTTGAAAGGAGGTTTTGCTGCGGCGGATTCTTGCTGGGTTTATCCCCATGTGTTGTATTGTATCCTGATATATCAGGTTTAGTCCGCTGCCGCCGTCCATAAGGACATTTGAAAACTTGAGTCCGCCAATTATTGGATCGAGTATCAAGGCAGTCCATCCTACGTTCTTGATATTCCTAGAATAATCTAGCTGATCAAAGGTGATCGGTTTTGACAACCAATGGCAGGATCCTTTGGGGATGGGCCGTGTGGTGTGTACCTTTCCGGGCACCGCGTGTTTTGTTATGTGAAGTGAGTTCACTGTTTTTACTTCTTGCGGGAAGTTCTTTTGTTTCCTGGTGCTCTGCTGTTGAGGTTCGTCCTCGTCTTCGCTTGTTGTGCCGAGCCCCTTGTGTTCGGCATTAAGTCTGCCGGATTGTTTGAAGACCCAACAGTCTTTGTGGGTATGGTTAGCGGGCTTCGCTGGAGTACTATGTATCTGACATATCCTGTCCAGGATTTTATTTAGGTTGGGTGGATCATCCCTGTTATCCTGGGGGGGCGATTTTTCCTGATTTTGTCGTGAGCCTTTAAATCCGGCGTTGACATCCGTGCTCTTTGGACTTTTGTCCCTAGTCCGGCGATGGTCCTTGTTGCGTTGCGGTCTTCCATTTCCATCCCTGGTTTCGGATGTACTTGGGTCGCTGGGGCTGCACCTTGCCAACCAGCTGTCCTCCCCTGCACAAAAGCGGGTCATGAGGCTTGTTAGTGCGGCCATTGTTCTTGGTTTTTCTTGGCCGAGGTGTCTGGTGAGCCATTCGTCTCGGACATTATGCCTGAAAGCTGCTAGGGCTTCGGCGTCCGGACAGTCGACTATCTGATTCTTTTTAGTGAGGAATCTATTCCAGAACTGCCGAGCTGATTCTCCGGGTTGTTGAGTTATGTGACTAAGATCGTCTGCATCCGGAGGGCGGACATAGGTCCCTTGAAAGTTTGCTCGGAAAGCATCCTCGAGCTCTTCCCAGCTTCCAATTGTGTTTTTGGGAAGGCTTTTAAGCCAATGCCGGGCTGGCCCTTTAAGCTTAAGGGGTAGATATTTTATGGCATGGAGATCATCTCCTCTAGCCATGTGTATGTGGAGGATGTAATCCTCGATCCAGACTCCTGGGTCTGTTGTTCCATCGTATGCCTCTATGTTGACGGGTTTGAATCCCTCTGGGAATTCATGGTCCAGGACCTCATCGGTGAAACATAGGGGGTGTGCGGCACCCCTGTATTTGGGTATGCCGGATTCTGATGATGGCTTCATAGCGTTACTTACGAGAGCTTGCTTTCTTGGCCCATAAATGGACCTGAGTGGGCCATGATGCGAATCCTTAAGTGGGCCGCATGCCGATTTAGGTGCGGCGCCGCTTGTCGCTTTCTGGGGTCATCTATCCGACCATGTGGCTTTTTCATTTATTGAATGTGAGGGCTCTGAGGCCTCTTCATCGAATTCAGGCAGTAGCTTTCCTTTCGGATAGCTTCTAGTGCATCGATTGTCGCCGTACTTATCTGTGGCATTGATTACCTTGCTCCATCTGATCCGGAGTGCGTCTTCAGCTGTTTTTAGCTTCCACTTTTGCTTTTTTAGGCTGCGTGCAGTTGCAACGAGCCTCTCATGGAGATTCTGCTCCATGAGTTTATTCGGCGTGAGGTCGTCCAGAATGCCGTTTTCGCCTGAGGAGGGATGTTCGGTTTCTCTATCCGTGTTGCCCTGTTCGGACGGTTGCTCTAAGGCCTGTCCATCGTCTACCGGCTCGTCCTGCTCTATGGCTGGGTTTTTGTCCAGGCGGGGCTTGGGTCGGCGTTTACGCTGACGCCTTGATTGCTTTTTGGGGGGTCGATCTCTCGTCCCCTCCCCTTTTTCCTCGTTATCGCTTCCTTTAGGGGTGTCCACCATGTGCACATCGTGAGATGGGGTGGCGTTCCCACGCCCTACAGGTGCTAGTTCCTGTTCGTCTCCTATATCGTCGTTCATGCCGTCGATGTCTTCGGAGTCGAAGTCACGTATGTCGGTTAAATCATCGACAGTGGCTACAAAGTGGGTGGTGGGTGGGTTTTGAATTTCCTCTCCATCTGTATCCCACCCTTGCTGACCGTTGTTCGGCCAGGGCTCTCCTGATAAAGAGAGAGACTTGAGAGAATTCAGGATGTCGCCAAAAGGCGAATGCCGAAAGAGGTATGCGACAGTGACCTCCATTACCGACGCCCGATCGGATTTGATTGGGAGGGTGCGGGGGGCTCGGAGTTTGGAGGGAAATCCGGCTCCTTGGAGTCACGGGCCATGCGGAGTGCGGGACCTAAGTTCAGCTCGATCGCCTTTGAGATCGCAGCCCCTGAGGCAGCGTCCAACCGCTGATCCTCGATCGGCGCAGTAGGTTCCGAATTAATGGTCGAAACCGATGCATGTGCGGCCTCCAAGGAGCTGTCCGGCGGCAGAGCTATATCATGCATGTCGAGACAGCACGGCACGCTTGGCTGTGGCTCGAATCCGTCGAAGATCAAGTCCCCGCGGATGTCAGCCATGTAGTTTAGGCTTCCAAACCTGACCTGACAGCCAGGGGCGTGGCTTTTGATATGCTCAAGGTGGCCGGGTGAATTGGCCCGCAGTGCGAAGCCGCCGAAGACGAAGATCTGTCCGGGGAGAGAAGTCTCACCCTGGACCGCATCGTTGTTGAAGATCGAAGCAGCCATCGGGCCTAAAGGTGACGACACAGAGGAACTCTCAATGAAAGCACCAATGTCGGTGTCAAAACCGGCGGATCTCGGGTAGGGGGTCCCGAACTGTGCGTCTAGGCCGGATGGTAACAGGAGACTGGGGACACTTTGTTTTACCCAGGTTCGGGCCCTCTCGATGGAGGTAAAACACTACTCCTGCTTGATTAATATTGATGATATGGGTAGTACAAGAGTAGATCTACCACAAGATCAAGGAGGCTAAACCCTAGAGGCTAGCCTATGGTATGATTGTCTATGGAGTTGATTCTGTCCTACGGACTACAACCCTCCGGTTTATATAGACACCGGATAGGGTTAGGGTTACATAGAGTCGGTTACAATGGTAGGAGATCTTGAATATCCACATCGCCAAGCTTGCCTTCCACGCCAAGGAAAGTCCCATCCGGACACGGGACGAAGTCTTCAATCTTGCATCTTCATAATCCAGGAGTCTGGCTGAAGCTTTAGTCCGGCTACCCAAACACCCCCTAATTCAGGACTCCCTCACCGGGCGAAACACGTGTCAGCTCGTCAGTGGGTCAGATAGGCGCCGATGATACGTCGACACGTGGCACAGCCCAACAGAGGCCCATTCCTGTGAAAAGGCCAACCCGTTTGACTTGGTCAAAAGGTGGCGGGCCGGCCCATGTAAAGCCTGTTAACGGCATGTTCGCATATAGCCCATTTACAGCCCGCTAACCCAAGGCCCGTTACGCCCTATCTGAATTAGTCCCAGTAGCGTCATCTGGGCCATCCAATATGATTCCATCCCGTTTTCACTTCTGGCCCATGTATGGCCCATCTGGGCCATCCAATATGATTCCATCCCGTTTTCACTTCTGGCCCATGTATGGCCCATGATGTCTTTCGGCCCATATGAGGCCCTATGTAACTCTTGGCCTATTAACGGCCCGTGGTGAAACTGGCCCGTAATGAACAATGTATCACTTTACACCCATTAACGGCCCGTGGTGAAACTAGCCCGTAATAAACAGTGTATCACTTTATACCCATTAACGGCCCGTTATTCCGTTGGGCCGTTTCCACCCATGTTATCTTTCGGCCTTCTCAGAGCCCATTTATTCTTGGGCTCATTTCCACCATTCGTTTACTTACGGCCCGTTACTGTCATTTTCTACTTGTGGGCCAAATTCAGGCCGTGGTTACAGTCGGCCCGTTTGTGGTCCGTTAATACGTTGGGCCATTTTCATAGCGTCATCAAATACGGCCTATTAACAATGGCCCGTTACGGTCGGCCCATGAACGGATGATTCCAACTCTAGCCCGTTTACAGCCATAATGCGGCCTGTTATTGGCCCATGTTTGGCCAATCGATCATACGGCCCGTATAAGGCCCATTGATGATACGGCCCATAGAAGGCCCATTGTTTCGACAGCCCGTAGAAGGCCTACTGTTTCTACAGCCCGTAGAAGGCCCACTGTTTCTACGGCCCGTAGGAGGCCTAGTGTCACTACAGTAAATATTAGCCCATGGTTATTGTGTCCTAGTTTTAAAAAATAGGTCATTGCAGCCACTAGTTAACCGCGGAAAAAGAACTGCAATGACTACAAGCAAACAAATAAACAAGACAACAAGGAAATAAATAAGCAAGCAACTAACTCTAGGCTATCACGGCTATTACACATATTACATCCACTGGGCATCAAAGTTCGCCACCAGTGTAAATATAGGGAACAAAGCAACATATCATATACACTGGCCGTCAAAATTGGCAACCAGTGCAAATAAACGCGGCAGCAAAACAAGAGCATAACTGAAACAACTTCAGAAGAGCTCAAGAAACATTATCCTGGGTATCCACCATGCTGGCAGTAAGCTTAGCAAGCTGATCAGATTTGTCCCGTTTGGCGCTAAAATCCTCCAACGCTTGCTATTGCACCAGAAAGTATGCATCTGAATGCCCCAGGGACTTCCGCAGTCCTTCCGCTTCTTGTCGCAGCACAGCTGATCGATGTCTTTCAGCTTGTAGTTGAGACTCAAGAAACCGAACTGATTCAGACAGTGAGTTTGAATAGTTTGTGCAAGCGGTAGTGGCCAGTAACTCCAACACTAAACCAAGACAGGATGTGTCACTATCATGAACCTTATCTACATTACTTCCTTTACCGTTGCTTAATAAGGCACTCTTCCCCAATATTCTGTCAGCATTCTCAAAGAAGAAACAAGTAGACACATAACAAGTTTAGCATGTACTAGAATATGAAACTCATTTCGGTGAACCAGTTCATTAGTAAGGTGGATAGGATTAAACTACCAAGTCTTCTATTGCCAAGTACTAGTACATAATAAAAGCATCAAACAAACATATATCTATGTCCTATGGTAGCAATGGAATCTTAAATTAGAACAGTTGTTCTTCAGGTTGAGGCACTTGTTCTACATGAACAGAGTACAGTAAGACGCAAGAATATAATACTTAAAAATAGAAAATGAGCTCATAGACCTTACCACATTCTTGGTTCGGGACCAGTACAGAACAAGGCATTCCCAGTCATCATCCAGTAAATGTGTCTCAGGAGAACGTAAGGGAATTTGATGAGTTTCTTTGCCAGTGAAGTACGTTTTCTTCATGTAATTTCGATACTGCCACCAAGCTTTCTTGAAGATAGCAGAGGTATTAGCATAGGTTACCTCATCCTGAGTTTCCAAATTGGTCCTTCTCTATAGAGAAAAATGGGAAAATTTGCTGTATTATAACCATCATGGAGGTAGGATGTATGGGACGAAGCAAAGTAATTGCCATGAATAACACTGCTTACACATAACTCCTGGACAAACACCTACAACTGGCATTTTCCTTCATCTTCAGTATAATATTTCCAAGATGGGAAGATACGCACATACGATTTAACAACATCAAATGCGATAGATGCTAAACTACGACTAGCTGGTTGTGCTTCCTCCACAGGAATAGGCGTATTAACTGGTGGAGTTGGGGTTCGCCGTGATAGTACTGGCCCTTTGAGAACTGGAGCTGCCTTACTAACTGCTCTTGTTTGGGAGCTCTGTGGTGGAGATGGTGTTGTGTCAACAGGAACTGGGTTACTATCGGCTGGGGTTGGGGTTAGATTGGGTGAAGCTGGTTCTTTGTCCATCGTAGTAGGGGTACAATCTGCGAGAGTTTGGGTTATGTGTGGTAGGGCTGGTTCTTGTGCATGTACAACCAGGGTGCTATCTCCACCAAGAGGTAGCTTTTTTTATTTGAAGACCGTGTTTTTAGTCCGCTAGATACTGGCATCACCCGCTCCAATTCAAATGGGTGATAAACAGGAAACATAGTTGAATGTACATACATTTTATGAGAGACAGATGCAGTAGATAGTGTGGAAAAAAGAGGGCATGAAATAGTTGACATGTATATTGTTTAACTAAAACGAATAGCATGACATAATTTCACATATATGATGTCTATCTAAACTGGATAGCATAGCATAACATAATTCAAAGATATGATGAATAACTAAACAGGATCGCATGACATAATTCACCTACATGTTATCTAAGTAATCAGGATCGCATCATTTAATTCGCATATGTGATTTATATGCTAAACATAGGGCATTCGATATGATGTCTGAACTAAGAACATGGTGTTGAATATTGTGTATATGATGTCTAAACTATGCAATGCAAGACACGTATGCATGTTATGAGCAGTATAACCGTGCCAAGTTAGAGCATACACCTCAGTGGGGGAATAGGACTGGTCATCTGTCTCTGAATCCATCTCTGAGGAGCTATCAGGACCCAACAAGAGATCTGCTTCGACAGGTAGCACTGTCTGCTCTGAAGGCCTTGTTTTCACTCGAGATTTTTCCATCTCCCACCCAAATGGCCGATTCACAGGAAGATTAGTTTAATGTACAAACATAGTCGACAAATGGAAATGTAATGAAGAGAAGGATGGGCAAGATATCATTCAAATATATGATGCCTGGTTAAACAGGATGGCATTGCACATTTCACATATATTATGGCTGGCTAAAAGACATGAGACTACATAATTCCCATATATGATATAGAAACTAAACAGGTGGCATTACAGAACATGTCTAAACTAAGAAGATGACATATATGATGTCAAAAGTAGGCACTGCAAGGCAACATATGCATGATATGACTAACATCATCATGCCAAGGTAGAGCAAACACCTTGGGGGTAAATAGGAGTGGTCAGCGTAGTCCGATTCCGCCTCAGAACAGATATCTTCCTCTAGATTACAATCTAGAGAGGGGTGGGGAGGGTTTGCCATTGAACCCACCATGGAGCGATGTCTGCATGACATTGTATTGCCGCGCAAAACTCTTTGGTGGCATGCGATGAGTGTACAACCTCTTTGGTGGCACCGAGTAGGCCTCGGCTTCGTCCGAGGAGTCGGTGAGGATGTTGCGGTTCCGGTGGAGCAGGTTAAGGCGGCGCTGTGGGGATGGAGCAGCCGCGATAGACGAGGCGATCGTCGGAGCAGCTCCTTGAAGGTGGAGGACGGGGCGGCTGAACCGACGGGACGGCGAGATGGACGACGGATCCTCATCCGGGGAGGTGGACGAGGGACGTCGAGCTGTTGCGGTGGACGACGTCGTCGGGGAAGAGGCTCCGGCTGGGCAGCGGTGACGTGGCGGACGGAGGAGGGTGGGGTTTCGCGGCTGGAGCGGAGAGGTTATGGCGGCCTGGGATTTCGAATGGCAAAAAGGGGGCGATGGGAGGGGTGAAGCATGACTTAGGAACGCGCTTGTCCAAAATGTAGGGCGTGTTACAAAAGTACCCCCCACCGATTTGAACTAGCGGCCCTTTCGGCTCAGGGTAAAAGGGGGATTTCGCATGTCGGGATTTGGCAGCTGGAGGGAGTTATCGCGCGCGTTGTAATTTCGGGATAGCAAGGCGCGGGTTGTGAAGGCGCCAGTTTTGGGAGCACGATATCTGAATTTTTAGGATATAACAAGACGTGGGTTGAATTTTAGGGACAAGCCTAACGTGTAGTAATATTGTACTTGTACGTACGAAATCAATTCGCACTTCCCTCAACCAAAAAAAACAAAAAAAATAAAACTATTCACACCGCACAAAGAGAGAGTCTTGCCCCATTTTACTATACAAATGCTATTCAAAGCTACTCCCTCCTTCCATCTATATAGGGCCTAATGCGTTTTTTGATGCTAACATTGACCAAATATTAGAGCAATGATATATGACATGCAACTTACACAAAGCACACCATTAAATTCGTTTGTGAAAGGTTCTTTCAATGATATAATTTTCACATTGTGCATGTCATGTACTATTAATCTTGTCAATAGTCAAAGGCGGTCTTAAAAATCTCATTACGCCCTATATAGATGGAAGGAGGGAGTATGAATCCATGTTATGTCTGATTAAATTTTTTCGCTTGCTGTATAATGCATGTAACCTACTCATACCAACATTTTAGTGCATTCCAAATGTCTATACTACCACTGTAATTCGAACTAAATTTGAATTCGTTTCTCTATTTCAATAAGAATCTACAATCATGATTGGTCCCAACTTCAACCATCATAGTTTCCTTGCTATCCGCCAGATATAAATCAGACGGCCTATAATGCAGGATGGCAGGCACACCATCATCAACAACTCTATTGTTTTATAAGAGTAGAGATAAAATATATTAAATGTAGTATACCATGTTCATAACTACACCATGTGTATCACCGTTATATATATTCACACATCCGTCGGTTTGAAACACTATGATAAATTCTTCAAATATCTGAATTCTCTTTTTATAATGAAGTATATATGATCTCTATTCATCTTTTACACCCACACAACCCTCTTATCTTTGTAGCTAGCGCTAACTTTCTCATGTGCATGCACACGCTCGCATCCCTCTCACCCTCCCTCAACATTCTCTAGCTCCATCGTGCAAATTCATCTTTTCACTTTAGGTCGTTCACCCACGGTGTGTGTAGGCCTCCCAGCTCCTTCTTCACAGCACACATCGATCAATATGCCTCTCTAGCCAGGTGTGCCTAGCACAAACACAAGCTTCCCTTCTTCTCTTGTCACCGTCCACGCCTCACTCCCACCACTCTTTTCATCGTTCTCGTACTCGCACACTCCTCCCCCTCGATATAGTATGCCTCTCGTACCACCTCCTACATGCATCCCTCTCTCTCCATCCTTCTCCTTGTGCCTCATTTGCTTCTAACACACACATGCATGTATACCGATCGATCTCCCAATATATACCTAGATCGACTTTAACTACCCCCCCCCCATCGATCAACATACCTCACAAGTTATGTCTCTCCTTTCTCTTACAAAGGGCGATTGATCTTCCTATGTAGTTACGTCTGCTTACCATAGCCACATCGTCCCCCCTCATCATTCGTGCATGCCTCTTGACCCGTCTCTCACACTACCACCCCCTCCAACACTCTAGCTCTGTCTCTCTCCCAACCTTATTCATCTCCTGCACATATGCATGGATGCCGATCGATCTCTGTTAATACATGAGGCAGATCCATCTCCTTAATACATTAGGTAGGCCTCTCTCCTCCTCCACACAATACCAACCATTGTACCTCTATAGTTAATTGGGCCTCCCTCTTCCCCCACCACACATCGATAGTTGAGCGCTGCAGGTAGGTATCCATGCCACAGAGACAAACTGCACATGTCCCATCTCACGTTCCAATAGGCCAACCACTCTATATCTTTGACGTGGGCACACACAAATTCGATGGCACTCTTTAACGATCGCGCGCGCACGCACACACACACACACACACATCATCATCATCATCCCTCTCTTCGATTCTATGGACACCTCAAGCTGATGATACCTCCCCTCTATATATATGTTATATCCAGGACTCTATTTCACACACATTGCATATGTTAAATTTTTTGATTGACCCCCCCCCCCCACACACACACACAAAAACTCTCAAGAACCCACACACTATATCTCTCTAGGTTTGTATCTCTCTCACACAACCCCACGTAGGTGGTGTACGTATACAAGAATAGAATAGGTGCACCGTGCACGTACTCACGCTTCGTGCCCAGCCACACCCGCGCGGGTACACGGTGGAGCTCGTTTCTCCGCAGAAGCTGAATTTGTTTTTGAAACATCAAGTGACCAGAGACTCGAAAACTTATTTGCCCATTAGTGACTTGTCAGGACGGTGGATTTTAGTTTGTACAATAATGCTGCATCCATCTAAAGTAATGAAAGTTCTTACGTAAACTTCCTAGTAATTCCCTCTTCGTAGGTGCAGCATTACTCCTAACATTTGTAATATCAGTTTGAAACTTGTAATATTGCCATGTCCTATTCCTGCGTTTTCAAAATCCTGCGAATCAAACAGGTCCTGAGTTGGTGATGATGTTGTGCCTCCCATCTTTCACCAATAGCCGTCGGATCTAGATCTGACGCATACAAACCAAGCTTCTCCATTTTTGCAAAAAGATGCCCGCACTTGTTCCCTATTTACAAACAACTCCTTGTCTCTCACAATCAGCCTCATCTCCTCCCCACCACATCTAGGAGTAGAAGGCCGTGGAAAAATCTGGCGCGATGGCCACTGCCGGAGCCGTCCACCCCCAATCTTGGTGTTCCGTGCAATGCACGGGCATCTACGCACAGGAAATTATGTCGAACATGGATAGTTGTAAGCAGGCTAGCTCTACAGCCATGATGATAGTGACTGCAGACGGTGAGGCTGACTATGGTATGCCGAACACGGCGCCTATACTCAGGTGTCATCTCCGGCACAGGGTCTTGTCACTTCACTGTGAGGAGCAGAACGTAATAATTTGACCAACGGATAGTACAGTGCTAGTACTCCTAATACTACTCCTACATTGGTAGTACTACTACTAGTACTAGTAGCACCACCGTCTGGATTTAGGAGTACTACCACGTCCATCTGGATTTTAGTATTTGACTAGCAATATCTAGTAATGCATGTCACCAAAAATGTACTACTCCCTCTGTAAATAAATACATGGTGTTTTATTCCTATCGGCGAGAGAACTTAATGTTTTTTTGCTACTCCTAGCTAGAGTACTAATAGGATTACATGCAATGAACTAAACACTGCATGTCATGTTTGGTAGTCTCAAGTCATTGAAAGCATGTACGGCCCACATCTCTCATTGGTTGATATGTCACGAAATAAGAGACAAGGAGGGAGTTAATGCATCGTGACTAAGTATTTTGGGATTATTTGGTTTTCGTAAGGTGACTTACACAACATTTTTGTTTACATGCATTAACATTTTATTAGTTAAATCAAAGGTCAAAACTTGGTGCAAAATGCAAAGGGGACCAATAAACCAGTAAACATCAAACTTCTCTCATTTGGCCCCAACTAGAGGTCCGGTGAGATGACTATACTGCACCGGCACGGAGGGGGGCGCAGCTTCATTGACTTACGGCAACTTCCTTTGGGTGAATGACACGTGGCCCCAGGGGGTAGCTGGCCCACCTATCATACAACCAAAGGCGGGTGCGGTAGAGGGCCGAGGAGTAGTACGAAATCCTACGCACCTACGCATGCTAACCAAGGGCTGAGTGATCACTCGAATCACAAGATCAGTTGACTAGAAGCTATGCTAGACCCATGGAGGCGATGAGCGCGAGCATTAGCTGGTTGTGCCAGATGGTCCACGATGCCGGCCTGCGGCTCAGCACCTAGGAATGTCTCCAGGTAGTATTTCTTGAGGCCGCCAGGGCGAGGGGCCGCTTGGACGACAGCTTCGTCTCCTTGTTCGACGAGGTCCTCGTCGGTTTCCTCGACAAGTTCACCGTCATCAAGAACCTTGCGGACGACTTTGAAGTAAGCCTCCAGCCGACGAGCCCAGGATCTGCGATGCCCGCCACCCTCAACGGCCACTATGGTAACAACCTCTTCGACGCACTGGTGGCCCTACGGCTACCCGCCGTCGCGCCGGAGAATGTCCACCTCGAGGTCGCGCTTGCCGCGCAGCGCCTGGTGCAGCAAGACACCATCGACATAATCACCCACGTCTACGTGCAAATCGTCCACAAGGGCTACTACATGCAAGAGGAGGACGATAGGACGCTTGCCTTCTTGGAGCGCAGGGCAACCTTGGACGTCACTGTTCAGAAGCACGTTGAGCTCGCCATCAACGCCGCTGCTCCGCACACGTTGGTTGGTGACCCGGCGCACTAGGGCATGAGGATGTCATTGAATGTTGATGGATTCGTATGTATTTTTATCTTTCCGTCAAATCCATGTATTAGTATATGATACTACAGTAATTATCTTACCTTTCGCATCAACTTCATAATTTTCGTACGTACTCCATGCATGAACGGCGCCAGAACCAAACTTCTCATTTCTCTAGGCAAAATCGTTATTTTCTATCTATCGGTCGCGCCATGGAGTAGAACCAAATTTTATAAGTTACGAGTTCAAAAGGAAAATCCTGCCGTGTTCGCGTCGCACCCCCACACGGTTGGTCCGGCACGCCGCTCAAGCGGGAATGCGTGCGGTGTTGCATTTTCACTTACAAGTGGGACCGCAGTTGAGCAAACCGACTATCGGCAAACCCCCACCCCGCCCACTGCGCGATGGCTGAGAAAACAGGAGGGAGAACAGATGGTTGTAGCACAAACTCCAAGAAAATTGGTGTCGGATGGGACTCATGTGGGTGGCGTGTGCCGTACTGCTAGACATGAATGCTAGTTATGGCGCATGCCACCCCACTATATCGAGCCTATATCGTGGTACGTAGAACAAATTTCCTGCAGTCCGTGCTCAGCCCTCCTCTATCTCTCTTCTCAGCCATCCAGCGGACGCGCGGAGCCCATCGTCTGTTTGCTCACATGCGGCCCCACATGTCAGTGAAAACGCAAGAGGACCCACTGAACCTGCACATCTTTCACCTCGACGTGCTGGTGATGAAAAACAAATCCAATAAAGATCTTAGGTGGCCGCTTTTGGAGTTACTCAAGAGTAGTAAGATTCTATTTACAGTTTAACCCAAGATGCACATCTCGCGGCTTCAACTACCACTCTATTTTCTTTCATGACACGACATGGATGCTGGATGTCCCACGTGTCGGCAAAAGGAGGAAGAACCCAACCAAATCTTCGGTTCTGCTCTCGGATGAGATTAGTGCACTTGTTGATACTCCTACTAAAATAGAGGCTAGACATGAGACTAGATGCGAGGAAGCAACGACTAATTCTTTACACTCGAAGAAGAAAGAAGCACGCAAGATCAAGCCTCCGCGGATCAACAATGAATGCATCGAGAAGGCACTAATCCAACTTACAGGAGTAGTAAAATGTATTCTTGTGGTTCTTGTTTTCTTTTGTCTTGCTTTTCTAGTCAAAATTATCATTGGAGTTCGTGCAAAATAGAGGTCCGCTTGGGGTCGTGTGTTGGAGTTGGCCTTACAAGTGGGACCGCAGTTAAGGAAACCGACTATCGGCAAACCCCCACCTCGCCCGCCGTGCGATGGCTGAAGTTAGAGAAACAACGAGGTTGAAGAGATTTCTCTAGCACGGACTCCAAGAAATAATATGGTGTCAGATGGATGTCGTGGTGGTGGCGTGTGCCGTACTCCGGGACGTGAATGCTTGTTCTGGCCCATGCCACCCTACTACTCCTACTACTTACTCCTACTATATAGTACTAGTATCGAGGATTCGAGGTGCTAGTTACATACAACGAACACATTAACATATGGCTACAGTAAAAACACCCGCCCGACGCGTGAAGCATGTGAAGCTAGTACAAATAGTGTACTGCTATTGTTGATTGGCCTCATCCGATAACCTGTTGCAATGCACGTACAATTATGTATTCGGAAAATATTTTTTTGCCTTGTCGCACCACTCACTCAGAGAAGCGACTCGAAAGCCATTCATAAATTTAGTAAGTTTATCACAGGCATATCATTTTATTACATACAATAGGTCATCAACCCACATCGACAACGAGGATACATTATAAATACTAAAGTTTTCACCACACAACAAATAACAAGCCATGAAATGAACTTCAACTCAACCATTCTGCGGCGTTGGAAACGCTTGCTTTGAACCACAAGTGATTCTCTGGGATGGGCCATCCGTTGTCGATCTGGAGACCAACACAGGACTGATCATCCAGGCTGAAGCGGCCTACTATATTAGTACCAGGGTAGGGAACCACCCAAATGTCCAAGGTATAGACATAGTTGCTTCTCGTAAATGTGTCAACAGCAGTTGGATCGCCTTTCACCATCATCGGATAGTTTTGTCCAAGGAAGAGCGAGTTTTCTCCAAGACTATCAATTCTGTGCCAGAGAGAAGGAGTTGGCACTAGCACACTAGTATCCATCCCGAATACCATGCAACGGGTGTTGGAATAGGTCCGGAGAGTGCGACCATGGGAGACACCTGCTTCCTTAGCAGTAACATCATAAGTGGGCTGTATACACACAAGAAGAGGTGATCCATCGAAATTAGTTGCCAGGCGCCACAGAGTATATGGGCGCTGCTCGTGATCATCACCATTGGCATCTCCCCCTTGGTTATAAAAATTTTCAAGTATAGGTGGTGGGATGTTCACATGACCTTGGAAACACAAGAAGAAGGTTAATTAGTAAAGGGAAACTTGCTAACCCGCATGCATGTGGATGAAACAATTATAATTATGGTGGAAGACAAACGTACCGAAACTATGAGGATACCATGCAAAAAGAGTGCCACGAGTGGTGGCAGCAAACACAAGGCCCTCGTATTGAATTGCATCACAGTACTCATTCGTGCACAGAAACTGATTTTTGAGCAATGTCCATCGAGTCAAACCACTAAGGATGGCAACAAGCTTGTCGAAGATAGCAACAACTTCATAGTTGTTGTAATTCCAAGAGCGGTTGGGAACTCGACAAATTGCTATCTTCCATAGAAGACAGTCACCATGACCGTATTTGAATGCGCGTACATTACCGGTGTGCTCAACCTCTGGGCAGTGTGCTGAGATTTTTGGAAGTGGAACCCGGTGACGAGTGTACACATTCACAAGTTCCCACTCGCAGTTGGACCCAATGTAAACAACCCAATCTCCATTTGTGCCCACCCAAGCCTTGCCCTCAAGCGATGGCATCTTAACATCATATGTATCATTATCAAGCGGCATCAACTTGCACAGGGCGAGGCCTCCGTCGTGCCGGCGCCAGTCATCAGGGTGACGGCGAAGATGATAGGGGAGATCTTGGGTACTTTGTAATGATGTTATTAGTTGAGTCGAGAATGGGCTTGAACGAACCTGCCATGCTAGCCGAGGTGGTGACGTCCCACCGATCAATGAGTTCCTCCACCACGTCATCTTTCAGATCGGGGCAAGAATAATGGGGTCATTCCTGACCTGTTCCCTCCATGGAGAAGACGATCGAACAATGGCAGAAGAAAGGGTGAAGGGCTGAAGGAAAATGGAGGAGGGAGAGGAAGAGCGTGCGACAGCAGTTCCAAATCGAGAGGGAAAGGTGAAGAGTCGGTGGACGGTTGCGAGTTTGCCACAGTTCACGAAGAGGCGGCCTGGCCGACACGTCTGTTCGGAAATACTCCTACTACTCGCCGTCGTCTCACTGATATGTTGGAACGGGACCACATGTCAACGAAACATGGTGTGTAATTTCTCGTGCAAAATGCGATCTGGCCACGTTGGCCCGAGGTGCCGCATTAGTTATCGACCTTTGTTTTTTTAATGGCATGCCGATCAGTTGTGAAGAACGACTAACTGGTACTGTACGTGGAGAGGATGACAGCAGGGACCCGCCAAGATCATGGCAGTACACAAGCAAGTGCCTCCTTATTTCAAGCCAATAAAAATGGCTCCTCCTAGTGGATTTCTGACATCTGGGTCCCATGCCATTGTCCACGTAGTCAATAAACGAGAGAATTCCACAACGAGCGGCTAACACCAGGGACCCAGCAGCTCGCCCAGTTATTTTTGTTTTGGGTTAATTTGATAAATGCCACTCCAAATCTAGTGTATCCGAGAAATGCCACTACAATTTCCAAACTTTGAAAAATGCCACTTCATGCCATTTCCGAAGTCTGGAGTTTTTCAAAGTTTGCAAACTGAAGTGGCGTTTTTCAAAGTTTGCAAAAATTGCAGTGGCATTTTTCAAAGTTTGGAAATTGCAGTGGCATTTTTATGAATCGCCATAATTGGAGTGGCATTTATCTAATTTGTTTTTGAGACGGAAGCAGGGTGTCAACTGGGCTATGCGGGACACTCTGGCCTGTCTAGACAGCCTTTTCTTTTATGTTTACCACAGACCAGCCCAGTAGTTTTTTTTCTTTCTGAAAATGGCTAGCCCAGTTCTTTTGTGATTTGTCAAGTAAGTCACTTTATCAGGCCTGCTGGGCTGCAAATCTTTCAAGACGAGGAGAGCTTCATTCGGCTGGCCGAGAAAATGGCCTATCAGTAATGAGAAATGAGTTGTACATTTTTAAAACACATCAAACCGGCAATTACTTTAAAATATCTTTTTTCCTTTTGAGATTTTAAATTGCATTGATTTTTATGCGTGGACAATTTATTGGATTTTATATTGATATACATTTATTTTTAAAATCAGTCTGAATGTGACTCAAAATTTCGGGATGAAAAACAGTTCAGACCGCACCGACATATGCAAAATTTCGTATAATTTTTTAACTGTGGCCACAATATGGGCTGTAATGCTAACATAAAGAATATGGGCTCCAAAAAACCCGTAAGAATTAGCAAATGGGCTGTAAATTATTTGAAATAATGGTAGATGGGTTGTATGCTGTTTTCCACAGATTTGAGGCTTTCCACAGATGGCATGTATACTATTGGATGTCCATCCAACGTCCGTCGTGCTTCTTCAATCTCTGCTCTTCCTGCTCCAGCCGCTCAAACAAGTGCCGGCGGGACTGCCTGCTCCCTCCTTCCCGCGGTCAGCTTTGCAGCCGCGCAGGCCTCACTGCCCCATCGTACTCCCATCGCTGGCCTAGCCATCCCTCTACTCACCCACACCTGCTGTTATTCTCCAGCGACGGCAGACGAACCAGTAAACCCTCGTATAGTCATACTCCCCTCCGCGTGGGAAACAAAAACAACGGCTGAGTCTTCCATGCCTCTGTGTCGTTCCCTTCCTAGGCCTCGCCGTCGTCCACCGCCCTAGTTCTCTCGGTGTGGCGTGGTCAGCGTGGTCAACGACCGACATGCATTTGAAGTGGACTGTATGTGGAGAGGCTCACAGCTGGGTCCATGGCCGCACGCAAGGAAATGCCTCCTTTTTACGCGCAAAATAATGATTTCCTCCACCTGACATCTGGGACCCACAGAAACGGCCTTTGTATTTCGTGAAAAAAATGTTACCGCCGCTGACAGCTCGGACCCACCAGCTATATCTTCGCACACAAGGAAGTGCCTCCTTATTACGCACACAAAAAATGAATACTCCCCCTGCTAGCTGGGACCCAGTATAGTGGGCCTACTAAGTTGACGGGGACGAAGGGCTTTGTCAACTTAGTCAATATGCACGATTCTAGCTCGACTGACCGTACGATGTCCATCCAGCGGCTGTAGTGCTTCTTCAACCTCTGGTCTTCTTGCTCCAGCCGCCCAAAGCAGCGCCAATCGTGCCGCCTACTCCTGCCTCCCACGGCCGGCTGTGCTACCGCGGAGGCCTCACCGCCCCCATACTACTCCCACCACTGGCCAGGCCATCCCTCCACTCCACTCACCTAGACCCCTTGTTATTCTGCAGCGACGGCAGTGCAGCCGAACTAGTGAACCCTCGTACTCCTCTCCGTGTGGGCATCCACGGCCGCGTCTTCCCCAGCTCTGCGTCATCCCCTTCCTAGGCCTTGCCGTCGTCCACCGCCGTGGTGCTATCGGCACGGCGTGGGCAATGTGGTCAACGACTGAATTCCATCGGAAGAATATTGTACGTGGAGAGGCTAACAGTTGGGTCCACGGTAGCCGCAAGGAAGTGCCTCCTTATTACGCGGAAAATAATTATTCCCCCACCTGACAGCAGGGACCCACCGGACGCCCACCAGTATATCGTGAAAAAACGTTTGCCCCTGACTATTGGGACCCACCCGACGGGCCACCGTATTTCACGAAAAAACGTTCCCCCTGCTGTCAGCTCGGACCCACCAGAAGTGCCTCCTTATTACGGACAAAAAAATGAATACCCCCCTGCTAGCTGGGACCCACCTTAGTGGCAGGCTGACTTGTGGGCCTACTAAGTTGACGGGCACGGAGGGCTTTGTCAACTTAGTCAATATGCACGATGCTAGCTCCAGTGACCGTACGATGTCCATCCAATGGCAGTAGTGCTTCTTCAACCTCTGGTCTTCTTGCTCCAGCCGCCCAAACCAGCGCCGGTCGTGCCTCGTGCTCCTGCCTCCCGTGGTCGGCTGCGATGCGGCGGAGGCCTCACCGCCCCCTACTACTCCCACCGCAGGCCAGGCCATCCCTCTACTCACCCACACCCCCTGTTATTCTGCAGCGACGACAGCCTCACACAGCAGTGAACCAGTGAACCCTCGTACTCCTCTACGCGTGGGCATCCACTGCCGCGTCTTCCCCGGCTCCGTGTCGTCCCCTTCCTAGGCCTCGCCGTCGTCCACCGCCCTGGTGCTCTCGGCACGGCATGGTCAACGTGGTCAAGGAATGACTTCCATCGGACGTGGACTATACGTGGAGAGGCTGACAGCAGGGTCCACGGCCGCAACAAGGAAGTGCCTCCTTATTACGTGCAAAATAATTATTCCTCCACCTGACAGCGGGGACCAACCGGACGGCCCACCAGTATTTTGCGAAAAAAAATCGTTTCCCCTGACTGCTAGGACCCACCAGACGGGCCACCGTAATTCGCAAAAAAAACGTCCCCCCCCCCCCCCGCGCGCGCTGTCAGCTCGGACCCACCGGAAGTGCCTCCTTATTACGCATAAAAAAATGAATACTCCCCTGGCTAGCTGGGACCCACCATGGTGGGAGGCTGACTTGTGGGCCTACTAAGTTGACGGGGATGAAGGGCTTTGTCAACTTAGTCAATATGAACGATTCTAGCTCCAGTGACCGTACGATGTCCATCCAACGGCCGTAGTGCTTCTTCAACCTCTGGTCTTCTTGCTCCAGCCGCCCAAAGCAGCGCCGGTCGTGCCGCATGCTCCTGCCTCCCGTGGCCGGTTGTGCTGCCGCAGAGGCCTCACCGCCCCCAACTATTCCCACCGCTGGCCAGGCCCTGCGGTGACGGCAGCCTCACACCGCAGCCAAACCAGTGAACCCTCGTAGTCCTCTCCGCGCGGGCTTCCACTGCCACGTCGTCCCCTTCCTAGGCCTTGTCGTCGTCCATCGCCGTGGTGCTCTCCGCACGGCATGGTCAACGTGCTCAAGGAACGACTTCCATCGGAAGAGTACTGTACATGGAGAGGCTGACAGCTGGGTCCACGGCCACAACCCAGTTTTTTGTGATTTGCCAAGTAAGTCGCTTTGTCAGGCCTGTTGGGCTGCAAATCTTTCAAGACGAGGAGAGCTTTCATTCGGCTGGCCGAGAAAATGGCCCATCAGTAATGAGAAATGGGTTGTACATTTTTAAAACACATCAAACCGCCAATTAGTTTCAAATATCTTTTTTTTTCATTTCAAGATTTTAAATTACATTAATTTTTATGCGTGGAGAATTTGTTGGATTTTATATTGATATACATTTATTTTTTAAATCAGTTTGAATGTGAGTCGTAATTTCGGGATTAAAAATAGTTCGGACCGCACCGAAATATGCAAAATTTCGTATAATTTTTAAACCGTTGCCACAATATGGGCTGTAATGCTAACAAAAAGAATATGGGCTCCAAAAAAAACCTTTAGAATTAGCAAATGGGCTGTAAATTATTAGAAATAATGGCAGATGGGCTGTATGCTGTTTTCCACAGATTTGAGGCTTTCCTAAAAAAAGTTGACGCACAAGCACTGACTATTGGATGTCCCTCCAATGGCTGTCGTGCTTCTTCAATCTCTGCTCTTCCTGCTCCAGCCGCTCAAACAAGCGCCGGCGGGACTGCCTGCTCCCTCCTCCTCGCGGTTGGCTCTGCTGTCGCGCACGCCTCACCGCCCAACCGTACTCCCATCGCTGGCCTAGCCATCCCTCTACTCACCCGCACCTATTGTTATTCTCCGGCGATGGCAGACGAACCAGTAAACCCTCGTATAGTCGTACTCCCCTCTGCGTGGGAAACAAATGTCGAGTCTTCCCTGCTCCGTGTCGTCCCCTTCCTAGGCCTCGCCGTCGTCCACCGCCCAGGTGCTCTCGGCGCGGCGTGGTCAACATGGTCAAGGAACGACTTCCATTGGACATGGACTGTACGTGGAGAGGCTGACAGCTGGGTCCACGGCCGCAGCAAGGAAGTGCCTCCTTATTACGCGGAAAATAATTATTCCTCCACCTGACAGCGGGACCCACCGGATGGGCCACCGTATTTCGTGAAAAAACGTTTCCCCTGACTACTGGGACCCACCAGCTACATCTTCGCACGCAAGGAAGTGCGTCCGGGCAAAAAAAATTCGCCCCCTGACTGCTGGGACCCACCAGCTACATCTTCGCAGGCAAGGAAGTGCCTGACAGTTGGGACCCACCTGGTCGAAGCGTACGTAGCGTCGTCATTCTGGTCATGAACGTGTACCTACATATTGGTCGATGTAGAGGCGTGCACGTGTCGTAGTAGAGGCGCGCATGTGTCGTAGTTGAGGGGCACACGTAGCATGTACACGTACATACAGCGGCCAGGGTGCAAGGAAGAAAATACGGACACGTATGTGTACATACGGGCGGGGTCTCGAACGCCTACTCGCGCATACGTACGGCCAGGGCTCGTGTACATGGTTGGGTCGGAACGGAGAAACAGCGTCGTCGTCGTGTTCATGAGGAGGCAATGAAATGCGTCGTGTTCATGGGGAGGCAACGGAATGCGTCGTGTTCATCGGGAGGCAACGAAACGCGTGGGAGCCAACAGGCTGGGTCGGAACGGAATACGTGGTCGTGTTCATCGGGAGAGCTTGGACAGAACAGGCAATAGAAACGAGGCCTGGCGTACCGCACAACGGAGGAAACGGACCTCCGACGTTCGGAACGGGGTCCTGTTGATTGGGAGGGGTCTGGCGTACCGCAAAACGGAGGAAATGGACCTCCTACGGTCGAAACGGGGGTCCTGTTCATCGGGAGGGGTGTGGTGTACCACAAAACGGAGGAAACGGACTTGTGTTGGAGCGCTACAGTCGAAACGGGGGTCCTGTTCATCGGGAGGAGTGTGCCGTACCACAAAACGGGACTCCACGAGATACTGTTCATCTCCACCGTCGACCCCCTCTAGCCTCCACGTGCTACTGTTCATCCACCGTCGACCTCCTCCAGCCTCCACCTGCGACTGTTCATCCACGAGCTCCTGCTCATCCAGCCTCCACCGCGCACTACTCCACCGGCTACTGTTCAACCAACCCTCTCCACAGGCTCCTGTTCAACCACCCCTCCACGGGCTAATGTTCATCCTACCCTCCACGGGGTGGTCCTGTTCATCCAGCCCTCCACAGGGTCCTGTTCATCCAGCCCCAACCGGCTCGATCAATCAGGGTCCTGTTCATCCAGAGGCAACACCACGGGGTCTTGTTCATCCACCCCCACCGGGAACTGTTCATCCAACCCCCCCCCCCCCCCCCCCGCAACACTCACTGTTCATCCAAAGGCAGCATCGATCGGCTTCAGTTAGCAGCAGTAGCGAAGGAATCGCTCGATCGGGTTCAGTTAACAGCCATCGATCGATCGCTCGGGTTCAGTAACGCATAGCCTACAGTGCAATCGCTCGGTTTCAGTTAGAGCCCAACGCCTCGTTCGGGTTCGGTTAGAGCCAACGCCTCGCACACACACGCGTACGTGTACGAGAGAAGCGCGCATCGCTCGGCCACCGACCTCCCACTGTAACCGGGAACTCCCCGAAATTTTCCTCACCCTCGCTTCTACCACTATCGACCTCCTACGGCCCAAAGAATGTCATGCAGCTGCGTCTCCAGCCCTCCCAGGATGAAAAGCCCATTTTCTGTCATGATTTTTTGTCATAGAAGTAGGAGCCCACCACATCTATGATGATACTGAGTTTTGTCACAATTATCATCATAGAAGTGTCATATGTATGACAGAAAAAAAATTTGTTCGGCCCAAAATGTCACAGATGTGTCTTTTTTTGTAGTGTATATCTTCGCACGCAAGTGCCTCCTTACTACGCCCAAAAAAATGAATACCCCCCTGCTAGCTGGGACCCACCATATTGTTGGGCTGACTTGTGGGCCTACTAAGTTGACGGGGACGGAGGGCTTTGTCAACTTAGTCAATAGTCCATTGATCGTATGATGTCGATCCAACGACCATAGTGCTTCTTCAACCTCTGGTCTTCTTGCTCCAGCCGCCCAAAGCAGCGCCGGTCGTGCCGCCTGCTCCTGCCTCCGGTGGCCGGCTGTGCTACCGCGGAGGCCTCACCGCCCCCATACTACTCCCACCACTGGTCAGGCCATCCCTCCACTCCCCCACACCCCCTGTTATTCTGCGGCGATGGAAGCCTCACACCGCAGCCGAACCAGTGAACGCTCGTACTCCTCTCCGCGTGGGCATCCACTGCCGCGTCTTGCCCAGCTCCGTGTCGTCCCCTTCCTAGGCCTCGCCGTCGTCCACCGCCATGGCGCTCTCGGCGTGGCGTGGTCAATATGGTCAACAACCGACTTCCATCGGAAGAGTACTGTACGTGGAGAGGCTGATAGCTGGGTCCATGGCAGCCGCAAGGAAGTGCCTCCTTATTACGCGAAAAATAATTATTCCTCCACTTGATAGAGGGGACCCACCAGACGGGCCACCAGTACTTTGCTAAAAAAAATCATTTCCCCCTGACTGATGGGACCCACCGGACGGGCCACCATATTTCGCGAAAAACGTTCCCCCCCCCCCACTGTCAGCTCGGACCCACCGGAAGTGCCTCCTTATTACGCATAAAAAATGAATACTCCCCCGGCTAGCTGGGACCCACCTTGGTGGGAGGCTGACTTGTGGGCCTACTAAGTTGACGGGGACGAAGGGCTTTGTCAACTTAGTCAATATGAACGATTCTAGCTCTAGTGACCATACGATGTCCATCCAACGGCTGTAGTGCTTCTTCAACCTCTGGTCTTCTTGCTCCAGTCGCCCAAAGCAGCGCCGGTCGTGCCGCATGCTCCTGCCTCCCGTGGCCTATTGTGCTGCCGCAGAGGCCTCACCACCCCTACTATTCCCACCGCTGGCCAGGCCCTGTGGCGACGGCAGCCTCACACCGCAGCCGAACCAGTGAACCCTCATACTCCTCTCCGCGCGTGCTTCCACTGCCGCGTCTTCCCTTCCTAGGCCTCCCCGTCGTCCACCGCTGTGGTGCTCTCCGTGCGGCGTGGTCAATGTGGTCAAGGAACAACTTCCATCGGAAGAGTACTGTACGTGAAGAGGCTGACAGCTGGGTCCACGGCCACACCCCAGTTTTTTTGTGATTTGCCAAGTAAGTCGCTTTGTCACGCCTGTTGGGCTGCAAATCTTTCAAGACAAGGAGAGCTTTCATTTGGCTGGCCGAGAAAATGGCCCATCAGTAATGAGAAATGGGTTGTACATTTTTAAAACACATCAAACCAGCAATTAGTTTCAAATATCTTTTTTCATTTCAAGATTTTAAATTACATTAATTTTTATGCGTGGAGAATTTGTTGGATTTTATATTGATATACATTTATTTTTAAAATCAGTTTGAATGTGAGTCGAAATTTCGGGATTAAAAACAGTTCGGACCGCAGCGAAATATGCAAAATTTCGTATAATTTTTTAACCGTGGCCACAGTATGGGTTATAATGCTAAGAAAAAGAATATGGGCTCCAAAAAAACCTTAAGAATTAGCAAATGGGCTGTAAATTATTAGAAATAATGGCAGATGGGTTGTATGCCGTTTTCCACAGATTTGAGACTTTCCTAAAAAAAGGTTGATGCACAAGCACTAACTGTTGCATGTCCATCCAACGGTCGTTGTGCTTCTTCAATCTCTGCTCTTCCTGCTCCAGCCGCTCAAACAAGCGCCGGAGGGACTGCCTGCTCCCTCCTCCCCGCGGCTGGCTGTGCTGCCGCGCAGGCCTCACCGCCCCACCGTACTCCCATCGCTGGCCTAGCCATCCCTCTACTCTACTCACCCACACCTGCTTTTATTCTCCGGCAATGGCAGATGAACCAGTAAACCCTCGTACAATTGTACTCCCCTCCGCGTGGGAAACAATTGTCGAGTCTTCCCTACCTCCATGTCATCCCCTTCCTAGGCCTCACCGCCGTCCACCGCCGTGGTGCTCTCGGTGCGGCGTGATCAATGTGGTCAACGACCGACTTCCATCGGAAGTGTACTGTGCATGGAGACGCTGACAGCTGGGTCCACGGCCGCAGCAAGAAAGTGCCTCCTTATTACGCGCAAAATAATTATTCCTCCACCTGACAGCAGGGACCCACCGAACGAGCCACCGTATTTCGCAAAAAAAACATTTACTCCCTGACTGCTGGGACCCACCAGCTACACCTTCACACGCAAAGAAGTGCGTCCGGACAAAAAAACAAAACGATTCGCCCCCCTGACTGCTGGGACCCACCAGCTACATCTTCGCACGCAAGGAAGTGCCTAACAGTCGGGACCCACCTGGTCGAAGCGTACGTAGCGTTTTCATTCTGGTCGTGAACGTGTACGTACATATATACTGGTGGATGTAGAGGCGCTCACGTGTCGTAGTAGAGGCGCGCACGTAGCATGTACACGTACGTACAGCGGCCAGGGCGCAAGAAAGAAAATACGGCCACATATGTGTACATACGGGTGGGGTCTTGAACGCCTACTCGCGCATACGTACGGCCAGGGCTCGTTGACATGGCTGGGTCAGAACAGAGAAACAGCGTCATCATCATGTTCATGGGGACGCAACGGAATGCATCGTGTTCATGGGGAGGCAATGGAATGCGTCGTGTTCATAGGGAGGCAACGGAACGCGTGGGAGCCAACCGGCTGGGTCGGAACGGAATGCGTGGTCGTGTTCATCGGGAGGGCTTGGACGGAACAGGCGATGGAAACGAGGCCTGGCGTACCGCACAACGGAGGAAATGGCCTTGTGTTCGACCGGCCATGTTCGAAACGGGATCCTGTTCATTGGGAGGGGTCTGGCATAGCGCAAAACGGACGAAATGGACCTCCTATGGTCGAAACGGGGGTCCTGTTGATCGGGAGGGGTGTGGCATACCGCAAAATGGACGAAACGGACCTGTGTTGGAGCGCTACGGTCGAAACAGGGGTCCTGTTCATCGGGAGGGGTGTGGCGTACCACAAAACAGGACTCCACGGGATACTGTTCATCTCCACCGTCGACCTCCTCCAGCCTCCACGGGCTACCATCGACATCCTCCAGCCTCCACGGGCTGCTGTTCATCCAGCCTCCACCGCGCGCTACTCCAACAGCTACTGTTCAACCACCCCTCCACCGTCTACTGTTCATCCAGCCCTCCGCACCACGGGTCCTGTTCAACCACCCCTCCACGGGCACCCCTCCACCGTCTACTGTTCATCCAGCCCTCCACCACACCACGGGGTCCTGTTCATCCAGAGGCAACGCCACTGCTCACTGTTCATCTAAACCCCCCGCAATGCTCACTATTCATCCTAGAGGCAGCATCGATCGGCTTCAGTTAGCAGCAGTAGCGAAGGAATCGCTCGATCGGGTTCTGTTAACAGCCATCGATTGATCGCTCAGGTTTAGTAACGCGTAGCCTGCAGTGTAATTGCTCGGGTTCAGTTAGAGCCCAACACCTCGCTCGGGTTCAGTTAGAGCCAACGCCTCGCACACACGCGCGTACGTGTACGAGAGAAACGCGCATCGCTCGGCCCCCGACCTCCCACCGTAACCCGAAACTCCCCGAAATTTTCCTCCCCCTTGCTTCTACCACGGTTTTTTCCGTCATGGACGGCCCAAAGAATATCATGCAGCTGCGTCTCCGGCCCGTCCAGGACGAAAAGCCCATTTTCTGTCATGATTTTTTGTCATAGAAGTAGGAGCCCACCACATCTATGATGATACCGGGTTTTGTCACAATTATCGTCATAAAAGTGTCATATGTATGACAGAAAAAAATTTGTTCGGCCCAAAATGTCATGGATGTGTCTTTTTTTTTGTAGTGATGTCTGTCTCAATGCTTTGTGATCTTGATATGGTGGTTGTCTTTGGCAAGTATCGTTGTGTTGTGATCATGGAAACTGACAATTCCAAAGTCTTCGAAGGCTTTAGGAGAGGAGATTTGTATATTGTTGATTTCTCTACAGGACCACAACCTGCTACATGCCTTCTTGCAAAAGCTTCAGAAGGCTGGCTATGGCATAGACGACTTGGTCATGCTGGCATGAGGAACCTGCACACGCTCGCGAAGAAGAAGCATGTCATTGGCATTGAAAATGTCAAATTCCTCAAGGATCATGTAACACCCACGATGCGGCTATATCTCCCACGTGTCGGAGCACGACTTAGAGGCATAACCGCATTGTAGGCATGTCTTAAGAGGGGTAATCTTTACACATCCCATGTACTGAATAGGAAAGGGATAAAGAGTTGGCTTACAATCGCCACTTCACACAATACATAAATATAGCATTACATCATCCAGAATACAATCAAGGTCCGACTACAGAAGCAAAGAAATAAAGACAAGCCGAAATGCTAGATCCCTGATCGCCCCAACTGGGCTCCACTACTGAACAACTGGAAACGAAACAACACAACGAACACGATCTTCATCGAGCTCCCACTTGAGCTCAGCTGCGTCATCTGCACTGGCATCATTGGCACCTGCAAGATGGTTTTGGAAGTAATCTGTGAGTCATGAGGACTCAGCAATCTCACACCCTCGCGATCAAGTCTATTTAAGCTTATGGGTAGGAAAAGGGGGTAGTGAGGTGGAGCTGTAGCAAGCACTAGCATAAATGGTGGCTAACTTACGCAAATGAGAGCGAGAAGAGGAGCAAAGCACAGTCAAGAAGCTATAAGATCAAGAAGTGATCCTAGACTACTTATGTTCAAGCATAACACGAGACCGTGTTCTCTTCCCGGACTCCTCCGGAAAGAGACCATCACGGCTACACACGCGGTTGATGCAGTTTAATTAAGTCAAGTGTCAAGTTCTCTACAACCGTACATTAACAAATTCCCATCAGCCCATAACCGCGGGCACGACTTTCAAAAGTTCAAAACCCTACAAGGGTGTCCCAACTTAGCCCATCACAAGCTCTCACGGTTAACGAAGGATATTCCTTCTCCCAGGAAGACCCGAACAGACTCGGAATCCCGGTTACAAGACATTTCGACAATGGTAAAACAAGACCAGCAAAGCCGCCCGATGTGCTGACAATCCCGATAGGAGCTGCACATATCTCGTTCTCAGGGAAACAGCGGATGAGACATTCTATCAGTAAAACCAAACCTCAAGTTTCCCTGAGGTGGCCCCACAGTCTACTCGGTTCGGACCAACACTTAGAGAAGCACTGGCCCGGGGGGGTTAAAATAAAGATGACCCTTGGGTTGGCCGACCCAAGGGAAGGGTAATAGGTTGTTAGGCAAATGTAAAACCAAGGTTGGGCCTTGCTGGAGGAGTTTTATTCAAAGCGAACTGTCAAGGGGTTCCCATAACACCCAACCATGTTAGGAACGCAAAATCAAGGAACATAACACCGGTATGACGGAAACTAGGGCGGCAAGAGTGGAACAAAACACCAGGCATAAGGCCGAGCCTTCCACCCTTTACCAAGTATATAGACGCATTAATTAAATAAGAGATATTGTGATATCCCAACATATCCATGTTCCAACAAGGAACAAACTTAATCTTCACCTGCAAGTAGCAATGCTATAAGAGGGGCTGAGCAAAGCGGTAACATAGCCAAACAACGGTTTGCTAAGAAAGGTGGGTTAGAGGCTTGACATGGCAATATGGAAGGCATGATATAGCAAGTTGTAGGTATCGTGGCATAGCAATAGAGCGAACAACTAGCAAGCAAAGATAGAAGTGATTTCGAGGGTATGGTCATATTGCCTGAGATCCCGCAAGGAAGAAGAACGAGTCCATGAAGAAGACAAACGGATGAAGTCGAACGAATCCTCACAAACGCGACGTTATCGGAACCAACCCAAAGAAGCAACACCGGAAATAAGCAAACAACATGGTAAACAACCATCACATAAACATGGCATGATACACAACCAAGTATGATGCATGTCCGGTTTAAATATGCATGACATGGCAAAGTGCAACAACCAAAACTACAAATTAAGTGGAGCTCAATATGCACTGGGTTGCATATTGCCGGACACCACATTTGATTATTTAGTTCAATCTCGTTTATGTACCCAACAAGATTAAATGTTCTTAAACATGGCAAGGGTTGGATCAAAGTAAAACTACCTATCTAGGCAAGTTTAAAAGAGGCCAGAACAACAAGCAATAAGTTCGGAAAATCCTCATGTGCACATTAATGGATTTGGTAATGTTCTGCCCTAAACACAATTTTAGGGTTGTTAAACATGCAAAGTGATGCTACCATGTTAAACTAGACATTTTTCTACCCCATTTACATATAAATTTTGTTAGGTTTGGAGCTACGGTTATTTAGTTATGAAATAAAGCATTTTAGCATGGCATTATGGAAAATTCACACAAACATCATTTTAAACATTTTAAACATGATTGAAAGTTGGAAATTATGAATCTAGATGAAAATCTAAGCATTTTACATATATGACATGATCTATTTGGATGCATGGACATTTAGTTATGCACAAATCAAAATGAAGGCATTTCTGAAATTAAGCAGAAGAAAATAAAACATGGGCTGAGCTAGCCACTGTCAATGACGAGGGGGGCCCGGGGTGCTGAGGTGGCAGGAGTGTGGGTGTGGAGAGGGGTGTGTGGGCAGAGAGAATGACGAGTGGGGTCCCACTGTCATAGAGACCAAAATGGTAAAAATTGGGCACTTCACAAGTGGCCCGACGAGGATTTGAACCTGGGTCAGCAAGGTAAGTGGGAGAGGTTTCAACCACTGGGCTAGGATCAGGGGATTTGGACAAAGGTGCGGCCGAGCTGCTCTTAAACCGTTAGGGGCCCTGGCTTGGCTTCTTCTACGAAAACAGAGGAGATGGCATCATCGCCGGCGAGAAACGACGGCACGGCATGACTCCGTATGCGGCGGCGGGCGTGTGGGAAGGAGCAGCAGTGCTGATCCAAGGGCGTTGGAAGGCTAGGAGCGGCAGGGCGCTCAAGTCCGAGCTCGACTCGGCTCGGTCATGCAGACGTGCGTAGAGGCAGGGAAGCGAAAAGCGGCGAGGCGGCGGGTCCTTGCGTTCGAGCGCGGGCGCGCGGTCAGAGTGCGGGCGCGGGAGGAAGGTGGAGGAGGCCGACAAGGAGGCGTGGAGGAAGGCGGGGGCTCATCTGCAGGGCTCGCCGGCGAGAGGGTGCAGCGGCTGCTACTGCTCACGGCGGATCGATGCGGGAAGCGATGATGGGCGCCGATGTAGGGCTGCGGGGCTGCGAGCTGCGGTCCCGACGAGCACAGGGAGGCGCGGAGGTCGAAGAGGGGGATCCGGCGCAGATGGAGCTCCGGTGCGAAATCCATGGAGGCCGACGCGCCTTGTTCTCCCTGTGAGAGAAAATAGAGGGAGGTGGAGAGAGTTACAGGAAGGAGAGAGGAAGGAGGGAACAAAAGGGGAAGGAGGAGACAAGAGGCTGGCCTGGCGATGCAGTAGGTGGCCGACGGCTGCAGTCCGGTTGCTTGCTCCGGCGAGGAGCTGCAGGCGCGAAGAGGAGTTCGGGCAGGGGGAATCGGGTGTTGGTGATTGGATTGGGAAAATGAGGGAGGCAGGCGCTGTGGTAGGTGGATCGAGAGGAGTGGCTGGTTGGTTCGGTGCCCAAATCGAGGAGGGGAAAGTGGTGGTTGCTGATTTGGATCGAGGGAGATCCAGAGGAAGAGGGGAGTAGGTCGGGTGGCGGCGGAAGGGAAGGATGGATGTGACAAGCCTCAAAAACTAGGGTTTGACTGATATATATATATATATAGCATATGGATTTTTGGGTAGGGGCTACCTCGTCCCTCCGATCGTAATCGGATGGTCGAGGAAATATATGTTAGGAAGTCCAATTAACAAAACGGAAATGTTGTGTAGATGTTTGGGGATGATCAGAACCCAACGGTGACGACTATCCGGGTCGGGTTCGGGACAGTTTCGGACGCGCGCGCGGGGAGGGCCGTGGGCTGACGAGAGAGGTTAGGTTGGGCTTGGTGGTAGGTAGTGGACTATGCAGACGGTCTCGAGCTGAGAGAAGAGAAGAGAGAGAGGCCCGGCGACTATTTTCGGAGACCGAAAATGTCCGACGTTAAACCGGCTATACTGCCGCTATAGTTATCCGTTGGGGCATCAAACGGACTCCGAATGCAATGAAACTTGGCAGGCGGCCTACCTACAACAAAACAACACCGCATGCCAACTTTCAACCCATTCCGAGAACATTTTTCATCCACTTATAAAATACTATTTCGGACGTGCCGCGGGCGCGTGCAAGTGTGTCTGGGCTCAGAATGGATAACGGAGAGAACGAGGAGACCGGGACGAATGCAAGTTTTGAAAACATGATGATGCAATGCACATGATGACATGACAGGATGCAACACGCAAGCGAATGACATGGCAACGACGGCGAATAACTGGAAGACACCTGGCGCATCGGTCTCGGGGCATCATAGATCACTTATGTGGAGCCTGTGAAGCTGGAAAGATGACCAAGGCCAAGCATCCAACAAAGACTATCATGACTACTACTCGACCATTTGAATTGCTTCACATGGATCTCTTTGGCCCTACTCACTATGCCACATTTACCAATGCTGCATCTCTATATGGCTTTGTCATTGTTGATGATTACTCTCGATATACATGGGTCCATATTATCACTTACAAAACTGAAGTGCAGGAAGTCTTCAAACGATTTTCCTCGAGGGCTTCAACTAACTTTGGTGTGAAGATCAAGCACATCAGGGGTGATAATGGAACTGAATTCAAGAACACTGGCCTTGATGACTATCTTGATGAACTTGGTATTACTCATGAGTTATCTGCTCCTTATACTCCTCAGCAAAATGGCGTCGTGGAGCGCAAGAAGAGGACTCTTGTTGAGATGGCCCGAACTATGCTTGATGAGTACAAGACGCCTCCTCGCTTCTAGCCTGAGGCAATTGATACTGCATGCCACATCATCAACAGGGTATATCTTCACAAATTCTTCAAGAAGACAGCATATGAACTTCTCACTGACAAGAAACCCAATGTGAGTTATTTCAAAGTCTTCGGTGCTAAATGTTGGATTAGAGATCCTCATCATAGTTCTAAATTTTCACCGAAAGCACCTGAAGGTTTTATGCTCGGTTATGGTAAGGACTCGCACATCTACAGAGTCTTCAACACCTATCATCACAAGGTTGTTGAAACTGTAGATGTGCGGTTCGATGAGACTAATGGCTCGCAAAGAGAGCACCTACCTCCTGTGACAGATGAAATACCTCCTGAGGAATCTATTAAGCTCAAGGCTACAGAGGATGTCATTCCTACTAAAGAATCAGCTGACGAAGTTATTCCAGAGCATGAAGAATGTCATGCTAATGCACCTGAGGAAAATGGTGCTGAAGAAAATGCTGATCAAATTCCTCATCATCAACCCGCTCATCCTCGTGTCACAAATGAAGTGCAAATTGAGAAAATCATCAGCGACATCAACATTCCAGGTCCTCTCACACGCTCAAGAGCTTCACATTTATCTAACTTTTGTGGGCAGTTTGCTTTCGTCTCTATCACAGAGCCCACTAAGGTAGATGAAGCATTTTTGGAGCCTGAGTGGATTCAAGCTATGCAAGAGGAATTACATCAATTCGAGCTCAACAATGTCTGGGAATTGTTCAAACGTCCAAATCCTCGCAAGCACAATATCATCAGCACAAAGTGGATCTACCGCAACAAGCAAGATGAAAATGGCCTTGTGGTGAGGAATAAGGCACGGCTTGTAGCTCAAGGCTACACACAGGTTGAAGGAATTGATTTCGATGAAACTTTTGCACCTGTTGCTAGACTTGAAGCTATTCGCATATTACTTGCTTATGCTAACCATCATGATATCACTTTATATCAAATGGATGTGAAAAGTGCATTCCTCAATGGTAAGCTTGAGGAAGAAGTATATGTTGCTCAACCCCTAGGTTTTGAAGATCCAAAGCATCCTGACAAAGTCTTCAGACTCAATAAGACCCTCTATGGCCTCAAGTAGGCCCCACGGGCATGGTATGATACTTTCAAGGAATTCCTCATGAAGAAAGGCTTCAAACCCGGTTCACTTGACCCAACTCTTTTCACTAAATCTTATGATGGCGAATTGTTTGTGTGCCAAATATACGTTGAAGATATTATCTTTGGATGTACTGACCAACGTTATACGGATGAATTTGACTATATGATGAGTGAAGAATATCAAATGTCTATGATGGGAGAATTAAAATTCTTCTTAGGTCTTCAGATTCGTCAACAGCGCAATGGCATATTCATATCTCAGGAGAAATATCTCAAGGATGTACTGAGGAAATTCGGCATGCAAGATTCCAAAGGAGTCAAAATCCCTATGCCCACAAATGGCCATCTATGCACTGATGAAAATGGTATTGACTTCGGTCAAAAGGTATACCGCTCCATGATTGGTTCTTTATTGTACCTATGTGCATCTAGGCCAGATATTATTCTTAGTGTTTGCATGTGTGCCGGATTTCAAGCTACACCGAAGGAATCACACCATAAGGCTGTGAAGCATATTCTTCGATATCTAGCTCACACACCAACACTTGGATTATGGTACCCTGAGGGCTCGGCTTGTGATCTCATTGGATTTTCACACTCTGACTATCCTGGTGATCGTGTGGATCGCAAGTCAACATCTGGCACATGCCATTTCCTCGGACGATCTTTGGTCTGTTGGTCATCGAAGAAACAGAACTACGTATCACTGTCTACTGCTGAAGCTGAGTACATTGCTGCTGGTTCTTGTTGTGCTCAACTGCTATGGGTGAAGCAAACTCTCAAGGACTATGGCGTCAACGTGAAGAATGTGCCACTCTACTGTGACAATGAGAGTGCCATCAAGATTGCTCAGAACTCATTTGCAGCGTTCCTCGAAGAAAAGTTGCATACATCTTCAGAGAATTCCATTGTTCAAATTCCTCATCTGAAGAAAATGGCTGATGGAAAGAAGCCACAGAAGGGAGGAAAGAGGCCTGAGGTCAATACTGCTTTTGAGATCCCTAATGACATATACAAGGACTATTGCACTCCTGATGAGGCCAGTCATGGAAAGGAAACCAAGAATGAGCGCAAAGTGTGCATTCAAAGAATAGAGAGAAGATGGGCAAGAGAGTGGAGGGAGTACAGGTATGTGACTCCCAAGTACATGAAGAAATTTGCTCTCAATCCTCCATGCCCAATACCTCCGTTGGCACCTGGCGAAGAAGCGGATCCCACCAGCCTTAACCGCGGTGAGGATTATCCTAATGAATGGGCCAAGCGCTAGGCCAAGTTGGCCAGACAAGCAAGAGAAGCAGTGAGAAAATTCAATGAAGACTCTGCTGCTGCTGCTGCCATTGCTGAGGCCTCTGCAAGCAAGCCAAAGAAGGCCATGCCAAAGAAGCATCCTCACAAGTCAAGTGCTTCACCAACAATGCCCTCACGGCCAAGTTCCTCAGCAATGCCCTCACGGCCAGATTCTTGAAAGCCCTCACGGCCAACTCCTCAAGCTGCTCCCACTCCAAAATCCTCAACTCCTCCGCCAAAGTCCTCAGCTACTCCGACCAAATCCTCAGCACCTGCGAATCTCGCCTCGTGCCAAAGGACGACGGGCACCTCTATTGCCTCAGGAGCATCCGCTAGTTCATCAGCACCACTGCATTCTTCAACTGGTCCCACTCTGTTGAAGACCAAGGCAACTGCTCGATGAGGCTCTCAACCAAGTCCTCAAAAGAAGCAGGTCGCTTTTCAAGTGCCATCAGATGAAGACGAAGCTGATGATGATGAACTTGCATAAATCATCAGAGACAGGCAGGTCAAGGCTGCTAGAGCCAAGGGCACAAGTGTGCCTCTGCTTTTGGATCCAAAGTTGATCCTTGAGTACATTGACCTATGGCACAAGGACCCAAATACTCCTATGCCTGATTTCAAGCTAACTCCTGGCCAAAGTCATATGTTGACTCACTTCATACAAGAAGAAAAATGGAAGTTTGAGAAGGCCAGGCAGATCAAGAAAGCGAAGTACAAAATGGAGCGCTACCTGAAGAAAAACGCTGTCTCTATGACAACTGAAGAACTCGTCAATATACAGTCTGAGATCAAGAAACTCAGTGATGAATTTGACGCATACCATGCTAATTGGCTGGGAGCCAAGGTTCGTTTTGTGAGACTCGCTGACAACTTCACTTCAAATGTTGTAGCCCCAACGCAACAGGAAATTCCTCAGGCTGAAGCATCTGCTCAGCCTACCGAAGAAAATGCCAGCACCACTGATGACAATCAGGCTGCTGAAGAAAATGCTAATTCCAGGGATGATGACTGTATTTCAGCTGCTGGAGAAACTGCCAGGGCAACCACTAGTGTTGTGTCTGAAGAAAGTAAAGACGTCAGGGAAACTGCATGAGTTGCGCCTGAAGAAATTCAACCAAATTCCTCTGCTCCTCCTGCGCCTACACCAACTTTGATCCTTCCATCTACATCAGATGTGAAGAACACCAAGGCTGCAGAGCATGCAGCTGTGAAGAATAGGAAGGCATCAACTTCATCAGATTCTTCAGCCCTGAAGAAGATGAAGCCATTGACCAGCTCATTTGCCAACCCAATTGATGTTGTTCCTATCTCAACCATGCCATGAAAGGATCTTGTTCCTTTTGATGAAGAATATGTGATTCCAAGTGATTCTGATGAAGTGAATCCCTCTGCTGCTTCGTCAGAGCAGTTGGATGAAGAAATTGAAGTGGATGCAATCCCTTCAACACCAATTATCTCATCGCCCATGCCTCAGTTCACTGTTGAAGAGGCCAGCATTGAAGAAATGGATGAAGAAGACGATGTGGACATTGGAAGCACTACTCCAGTGATGAAAGATGACTTTTGGGAAAGTCAGCACCCCAACTCTCCTCTGTTCACACCTCTTCGACAAATTCCTCAGTCCCCAATAACTACTGTAGTCCGAATGGGATCTCAAGAACCTCGTGCAACTCCGTCCATCCATGAAGAAATTCCAGCCACTAGTGTTGATGAACATGTAAATGAAGAATTGAAGTCCCAGGCTGCCACTGAAGAAGTACCTGAAATTCCTCAGCCTGTGGAACCTAAGATTGAGATCCCTGAGGTTGTGATGCAATTGACGGACACTCCTCACCCCAAGCCAAAGGATCCTTTCTCAAAGAAACAAAAATTCAAGGCTGATGACTTCTTTGGCGATCATGTATTCTTCACTGACTACAATCCTTATGACTTTGCTCGTATTAGGAGGAAGCGCTTCTGGACTGCCAGCCAGGCCAATTTCTATTCTTCGATGCTTTTCAACAAGGACAAAATCTTCTACCATGAGCATATTCATCATGTGGACATGGAATCATTGCCTTGTTTCACTCCTGTGCTTAGTGTGCTTCATGACACAGGCCTCCTCAACTTTTGCTCTGACATTGTTGATTGGGATGAAGAGCTTATTCTTCAGTTCTACGCTACACTGCATATCACAGGTGATCCTGAAGATATCAACTCTTGGGTCTTGGACTGGATGACCGATAATACTCATTATAAGGCACCGGCCTCTGAATTGCTTCACACCATGCCCATCAGTCCACCCAGTGAAGGAGGTCGCTGCCTGTACCAAGAACCTGAACTCACTGCTCATTACATGCAAGTGTTAATGAAGCCTCTGAAGCCCGGTCAAGCCCCAAGGACCAAATTCCTCGTAAAGGACTTGCTCTATCTGCCCAGAATAGTCTATCGCATTCTGACGAGGACAATGAGCTCCAACAAAGGCCACGACTCATCTGATAAGGAAATAGTTGGCATCATGAAGAATCTACTATTCAACATCATTCATAGCATTCGAACCAATTATTATGATTTCTTCATGAGGACTCTGGCAAATGTTGCACTCTCTCTGTTTGAGTTGAAGCCGTATGCTCCTTGGATTATGAGATTCCTCAGAACAAGGCCTTCACTCAACTAAGGCTGATTTTCAGAATCACCTCAGCTACTTGCCCCCGATTGAAGTCCTCAAGCAGACTTTTACTTCAACTGATGAAAAGGGCAAGACACCTTGTCATTGATGAAGGCATTCGTCCATTGGATGGTCAGTTTCACAAAGTTGCATCTTACTCCACCAATGATGACTCTGCCACTCATGATTCTGCTGCCAATGCACCCAAGTCTACTCCTCAAGCCACAGCTCCACGTGTGATGACTGACCGTGAGCTGCTTCTTAGTCTTCACCAGAAGGTGGATCGAAACCATAAATGGGTTAAGTGTCAGTTTGGTTCTCTTCTTCACAACATGACTGCTACACATAATGTAGTGAATAAAAACCATTACTACCTCCATGAAGTTTTCGGTCGCACCTGGGCTATCTTATCACAGCTGTATGGTGAAGAAGATCTGAAGAAAATGGGTCTCAAGGAAGATTTTGACTGGTCTGCACCTCCTCCGAAGAAATTCAAGGTCAAAGTTCCTTCCTTGGTGGCCAATTCATATTCTTCATCCCGCGACACCGACGAGTATGAAGACTTGGACGACACTGCGGCAGGCCCTACAACGACAAATGAACCCACCAACGCTGGCGCTCCTCCATCAACTTGATATTCTTCAGGGGCGCTAGTCCTCATTTTCAACCCTTTTGGTCATTCGATGACAAAGGGGGAGATATTTGAGTAAGTCTTCAAGCGGGTCTACTTATATTGGCATTCTTTTCTCTAAGTCACAACTCTTGTTCTTCTGAGACTTTATTCGATCGAGTTGTAAACTTAAACTCTATGGTGGCCTGATACTTTTGTTGTGCTTTCCTGCATGCCTATTCCTCATTAATGTTAGTGCACGCATGGTGAATTACATCAGTCACCATATTTCATCATGCATTTCAAATTCTTCATATTATATGTCAATGTGTGTATGAATTACAAGATATAGGGGGAGATCTCCATGATTCTACTCTTCAAGTGTGATTTGCTTCAAAAGCAAATTCTTCACTATGCACATCTTCAGGGGGAGTTCTTCTATATCTTGCAATCAAATTCCTCAATTCCAGTATTTACACTTCATATGTTTATCCCCGTTGAAAACTTAACCTATATTGTCATCAATCACCAAAAAGGGGGAGATTGTAAGTGCATCTAGTGCCCCTTAGTGATTTTGGTGTATTGAAGACTTATAGGTAAAGGGACTAATGTGTTTATGAGTGTACACAAGTTCATAAGTCTATGAGGAGTTTGATATTTACAGAGAAAGTCGACCCCTAAAAATAAAGTTCTTCGACTGAAGACTTTGGATTTCTGAAGACTTTGAAGATGAAGAAATTGGTGCAATCCTGAAGACTTGGTATTCATTCGAGGAACATGAAGCATGAAGACTTTTGTTTTCGTAGTTTCATTTTCTCTTTCTTGAGTCGTTGGAAACACCGTACTGTTAAAGGGGGTCGAGGAAATACTAAGGAAAAATTTCCAAGTGATGCTCAACTCAAATCCTACACCTACCAATCCCTTCGAGTGAAGCCATTGGAAATATCATACACCTCAGTCAATTTCTTCAGTGACAGAGACGAAGTTCTTTTGGTCTCGGAGAAATTTGTTCTGACTAAGGAGTTAGGAATTCGCCAGTGCGGATTGCCTACACAATGAGGAACATGATAGCTCTGAGGATTTTGCTACCCAAAATTCCGACCGTTGTTGTGCTATGCGCCAGATGTCCCAAAATATCTACCCACCTAACGGTCATATCATTGAAGGGCATTTATGTCTTATCATGTCGGGTTGCTCCCTAGGCTATAAATAGCTGCCCCCTACAACCACTAGCTGGTTGGCTGCTCTGAGAGAAACTGACACTTTTCATTTGAGAGCATCCCATCCTGCGAGGACTTTGAGTGAAAATCATCAAGTGAGGAAAACCCAACCCAAACACCTACAAACCCAAAGTGATTGAGCATCACTAAAAAGATTGATCCTACGTGGATCCGACGCTTATTACCTTTGAAGACTGTGCATCTTCCAGATGGTTAGGCGTCATGGTCTAGAGCATCCAAGAGGAATTTGTGGATTGCCGAGTGATCAAGTCTGCGAAGGTTTGGAAGTCGCCTAAAGACTTACCACGAGTGATTGGGTGAGGTCTGTGTGACCTTAGCTCAAGGGGAATACGGTGAGGACTAAGTGTCCTGAGCTGCGTGTTCGGGACTGGGTGTCCGGGACTGTGTGTCCTCAGGTTTAAATACCTAGCCGCCCTAACCAGACGTACAACTGTCACAGCAGTTGGAACTGGTCTACCAAATCATTGTCTTCACCAAGCTATCGGGTTCCATTTCCTCAACTCATTCATTTCCTCTTTTTATGTGTTGAGTGCTTGTTATATCTGTTTGAAGACTTTGACTGAAGAGTTTCTCAATTTCCTCAGTTCAATTTCTTCAGTCTGTTTGTCTTATCCTGTGTTATCATGTGTTTACGCTTTTTGTACTCTGTGCTTGTTTTCATTTCATCATGAAGACCATACTCATGCACTATTATGTTTACTTCTGAGTACTTATTCCGCTGCAAGTAGTTCTTCACTCAGGAATTTGCTCACCCTGAAATTCCTAAGTGAAGAATTCATAAAAATCGCCTATTCGCCCCCCCCCCCCCCTCTAATCGATATAACGCACTATCAGCTCTAGATTTTCTAAAGCTCACCTGTCTACATTACTTACTACAACCAGAAATACGATACATGATAGCAAGGCTTGTGCACACTCACCGCTAGATAGGGCCATCGTGCACACTCTTTCATGTGCACAACCATTTTGATGAAGAAAAGCAAGGTTTGTGTGTACTCCAGATTTTCTAAAGCCCACATGTATACATTACTTACTGATAACCCACAAGTATAGGGGATCACAACAGTTTTCGAGGGTAGAGTATTCAACCCAAATTTATTGATTCGACACAAGGGCAGCCAAAGAATATTCTCAAGTATTAGCAGCTGAGTTGTCAATTCAACCACACCTGGAAACTTAATATTTGCAGCAAAGTGTTTAGTAGCAAAGTAATATGATAGTAGTGGTAACGGTAGCAAAAGGTAATGATAGCAAAAGTAATGTTTTTGGTATTTTGTAGTGATGATAGCAATAGCAACGAAAAAGTAAATAAGCAAAGAACAATATATGGAAAGCTCGTAGGCAATGGATCGGTGATAGAGAATTATGCCGGATGCGGTTCATCATGTAACAGTCATAACCTAGGGTGACACAGAACTAGCTCCAATTCATCAACGTAATGTAGGCATGTATTCCGAATATAGTCATACGTGCTTATGGAAAAGAACTTGCATGACATCTTTTGTCCTACCCTCCCGTGGTAGCGGGGTCCTAGCGGAAACTAAGGGATATTAAGGCCTCCTTTTTAATAGAGTACCGGACCAAAGCATTAACACATAGTGAATACATGAACTCCTCAAACTATGATCATCACCGGTAAGTATCCCGATTATTGTCACTTCAGGGTTAACGGATCATAACACATAATAGGTGACTATAGACTTGCAAGATAGGATCAATAACTCTCGTATATTGATGAAAACATAATAGGTTCAGATCTGAAATCATGGCACTCGGGCCCTAGTGACAAGCATTAAGCATAGCAAAGTCATAGCAACATCAATCTCAGAAAATAGTGGATACTAGGGATCAAACCCTAACAAAAGTAACTCGATTACATGATAAATCTCATCCAACCCATCACCGTTCCAGCAAGCCTACGATGGAATTACTCATGCACGGCGGTGAGCATCATGAAATTGGTGATGGAGGAAGGTTGATGATGATGATGGCGACGGATTCCCCTCTCCGGGGCCCCGAACGGACTCCAGATCAGCCCTCGAGAGAGGTTTTAGGGCTTGGCGGCGGCTCCGCATCGTAAAACGTGATGAATCCTTCTCTCTGATTTTTTTCTCCCCGGAAGCAAATATATAGAGTTGGAGTCGAGGTCGGAGGAGCTCCAGGAGGCCCACGAGGTAGGGGGCACGCCCCCCACCCTCGTGGCTAGGGTGTGGGCCCCTGGTCTTCATCTTTTGCAAGGATTTTTTATTATTTCCAAATAGACGTTCCATGAAGTTTCAGGTCATTCCGAGAACTTTTGTTTCTGCACATAAATAGCACCATGGCAATTCTGCTGAAAACAACGTCAGTCTGGGTTAGTTACATTCAAATCATGCAAGTTAGAGTCCAAAACAATGGCAGAAGTGTTTGGAAAAGTAGATACGACGGAGACGTATCAACTCCCCCAAGCTTAAACCTTTGCTTGTCCTCAAGCAATTCAGTTGACAAACTGAAAGTGATAAAGAAAAACTTTTACAAACTCTGTTTGCTCTTGTTGTTGTAAATATGTAAAGCGAGCATTCAAGTTTTCAGCAAAGATTATAAACTAACCAAATTCGCAATTACGCTTAGGTCTCATGTTTACTCATATCAATGGCATAATCAGCTAGCGAGCAATAATAATAAATCTCAGATGACAACACTTTCTCAAAACAATCATAATATGATATAACAAGATGGTATCTCGCTAGCCCTTTCTGAGACCTCAAAACATAAATGCGGAGCACCTTTAAAGATCAAGGACTCACTAGACATTGTAATTCATGGTAAAAGAGATCTAGTCAAGTCATACTCAATGTAAACTAACAGTAATGAATGCAAATGATAGCGGTGCTCTCCAACTGGTGCTTTTTAATAAGAGGATGATGACTCAACATGAAAGTAAATAGATAGGCCCTTCACAGAGGGAAGCAGGGATTTGTAGAGGTGCCAGAGCTCGGTTTTGAAATAGAGGTGAATAATATTTTGAGCGATATACTTTCATTGTGTAAGTGCATCTAGTGCCACCCCTAGTTGGTTTTGGAGTATTGACGAAAAACCTAGTTGAGGGACTAATGTGTTTGTGAGAATTGCAGGATAACACAGGTAGAAGTCCCTCATTGATTCGGTTTAGTTACCAGAGATGACCCCTAAAAATGTACGAAGACATTGAAGAAAATAGTGGTTCATGAAGACATTCATGTCGAAGACAATGACATATGAAGACTCCCCATGAAGCCTATGGAACTCGAAGACTTAGATCCTTCGTAGTTTTACTTTATTCATGTTGTGTCATAGGAACCACCGTACTGTTAAGTGGGGTCCAAGAGAACCAGTCAGGATGACTGAAGTGATGCCTAATTCAAATCCTATGTCTTCGAGTGAAGATAATGAGAGAAAGTCTTGTCCAGAGTCAGACAAGTCAGCTTTACTTGCAGCCCAAGTAAAGTTGCCGTGAGAGTTCGAAATCCGACCGTTAGTACATGTGTCAGTTCCTTAGTGACCCAGGGTCATTTCGGACAAATCAGGTCGGGTTGCCAAGTGGCTATAAATAGTCCACCCCCACAACCATAAACGGTTGGCTGCTTAGATTTTAGTGCACGGCTTTTGTCGTTTGAGAGCAACCCACCTCAAAGCCTTTGAGAGAAAATCCTTAGTGAGGAGAAAAGCCCTAACCACCCAGAGCCAGAGTAATTGGGCATCACTTAAGTCTTCTTGTCTGAGTGATCTGAAGACTTATTACACTTGAGGACTGTGCATCCTCCAGGCGGTTAGGCGTCGCGTTCTGAGCATCCAAGAGGAATTGTGGATTGCCGGTGAACGAAGTCTGTGAAGGTTTGGGAGTCTACCTTGAAGACTTACCAGAGTGATTGGGCGGGGTCTGTGTGACCTTAGCTCAAGGAGAAAACGGTGAGGACTGGGTGTCCTGAGCTGCGTGTTCAGGACTGGGTGTCCGGGACTGTGTGTCCTTTGGTTTAAATACCTAGCCGCTCCAACCAGACGTACAGTTGTCACAGCAACTGGAACTGGTCCAACATATCATTGTCTTCAACGTGTCACTGATTTCATCTTCGCCTCCCTTTACTTACCAGTACACATTGTGAAGCTATTGCATGCTTGCTTTATCTTCTGTCTTCACAACTTGACTGTATGATCTGTTTGGCTTCATAACTTCTTCCAACCTGATCCTCATTACACTGAAGCTGTTTGTCACTGTGCTTTCACTATATTTTATACTTGACCATGGCTTGCGTTGTGTAATCTAACTTCCGCTGCATAGTGATAGGCTTGTTCACTCTGTTTGTCTTCATAACTTCCACGTTTTGAAGACTTTCATAAAAATCGCCTATTCACCCCCCCTTCTAGTCGATATAACGCACTTTTAATTGGTATCAGAGCAAGGTGCTCCCTTGTTCTGTGTGATTCGGTTTAACCACCTGGAGTTTTAGCTATATCGACTGCAGGGATAATTAAAGTCTCCGCTGCGTGCCCCGTCTTCGATGGAACTGAATATCCCTACTGGAAGAATAAGATGCGCATGCATCTTGAAGCCATTGACGTCGATCTATGGTATGTCGTCGAAAACAGCGTTACCAAGGCTGGAGAAGGTGTCACTGCGGCTGATGTCAAGAAGTTCACTCAACTGGACTCCACTGCCAAGAATATTATCTGTGGTCATCTAACCAAGGGACAGTACGGCCGTGTGAGTGCCTTGAAGACATCCAAGCTGGTTTGGGACTAGCTCTCCAAGGTCAATGAAGGCATCTCAACCCAGAGAGATCAGAGAATCAGTGTTCTTCGCAATCTCTTCAACCGCTTCAAGCGAAATGACAATGAGAATGTCCAGCACACATTTGACCGGCTCACTGACATCACAAATGAGCTTCAAGCCCTCGGCGCCACTGAGATCACCAAACATGAAATCGTCAAGACGCTGCTAAGATCACTTGACAGTTCATTTGACATCCTAGCCCTGATGATTCAAGAACGTCCAGACTTCAAGACACTCGATCCGTCTGACATACTTGAAAGGCTCAACACACATGAGTTTCAGCTTTCTGAGAAAAGAGATATCTACGGTCCAAACTATGGGCGAACTCGTGCCTTGAAGGCAAAAGTTGTGTCCTCATCTGAAGAAGAATCTGACAGCTGTTCTGATGATCCTGAAGACATTGGAAGGGAACTTGCAATGCTAGTGAAGAAGTTCCAGAAATTCACCAAGAAGAAAGGCTTCAGAAAGTCTTCACGATCAAGCTCAAGGAATCATGAAGCTTCTGCTCATGACTACAAGAAGAAAACATGTCACAAGTGCAAGAAAACTGGACACTTCATCTCTGAGTGTCCACAGTGGGACAATGAGAACAGAAAGAAGAAGAAGAAGAGCAAGGAATATGACTCTGACGATAAGAAAACGAAGAAATACTCAAAGTCTTCGTCCAAGTCTTCCTCAAAGTCTTCATCACACAAGAAGAGTTCATCTGGCAAGGCTCGTGCGTTTGTTGGCAAGGAAATGGATTCAGAGGAGGAGTCCGCTTCTGAGGAGGCAGAGGTGGAGTCTGAGGAGGAGTCTGATTCAGGCATTGCGAGTCTGGCTACAGCCTACATCGCCAAGTCCATCTTCAACACTGAAGACAATGACTCCATCACCAACACCGATGCAAATGACAAGGACGACTCTACTCCTACCTACTGCTTCATGGCACGTGGTGCCAAGGTAAACACACGCACTACTCACTATCAAACATCCAGTGACGATGACTCCGATTGTGATTCAAAACCCAGTTACAAAACACTTGCTAAAATTGCAACTGAACAACAAAAGGCCATGGAACATATTCAAAAACTGTTAGACAGAAGCGATGATCTGTTGGGTGCTGAAATGACTCGTTCTGAATCCTTAATTGAAGACATAAAAAATCTTCATGTTAAGTATCAGGAACTCGAAGATCGTCTTGAGACTCTCTCAACTACTCATGAAAAGCTTTCCTATGATTATCTTCAAAAGAAGCAAGATCTTGAGAAGTTGAGAGCGGATCATGAGGATCTTCAAAAGGAAAACGAGTCACATCGAGCCGAACAGATCGGTTCTGCTCAGGAAGGATTTGAACCACCATGCCTAAAATGCATTGAGCGTGATAATGTTATTTCTGTTGCTGAATGTTCCACTGCTACTGCTGTTGCAATATCTTCAACTGTTGAAGTGGTAACTAACCCCTCTGTTGAGGATACCACTGCTATTGCTGATGAAAATGCTAGGTTGAAGACATTGCTTGAAACAGGGATGTACAAAAGTCTCAAAGGACATCAGACATTATGTGATGTCCTCAAGAAGCAGATTCTGAACCGAAACCCTAGGAAAGAGGGTGTTGGGTTCGTGAGGAAAATTAATGCAGATGGCTCTTACTGGAAACCTGAGCAGTACCCCAAAACCACATGGGTTGCTGCAAAGGAATCCTCAGCAGATCCATCCAATCTATCTGGCTTCACTTGTGCTAATCCAATTATCATTGATGAATCCTTTGATGCAAACTATAAACTATTTAGGAATCAGAATGGTGAGGTATTTGCCAGGTACATTGGTACTAACTGTAGGAATGGACCGCCTATGAAGAAGATCTGGATTCCAAAAACGTGTCTTGAGAATCTTCCTGTGAATGTCCTCATGACACCTCACATGAAGAAGACAAACCTCAGACCAAAGGCTTCATATGGTCCAAAGGCTTCATATAGGCAGAGGACTCATTTGAGTCGCACTAACACAAATGTTTTGCAGGGAAACCATGCTCAGGCATATGAGAGCAGTTCTTCAAATCGTCATTCTCATATGACCAAAAACTATTCTGCCTATTCTTATGAGTACTATTGCCCACCTGCTAGACTGTTTGCTAGGGCTCCAAAGCCAAAATTTTCAGATGCTGCACTTAGACTTATTGCTTCTAAGCCACCCTTGAAGATGTGGGTGGTTAAGAAAGCTTAACTCTCTTTTGCAGGGAAAGGTCTCCAGCACAAAACCAAAATCTTCTGACGCTATTGCTGGGGACCTTAAAAATCTTGTGGGGCGCAAGATCAAATGCCCGAATGGCATCACTATGTATTTCATACCTGAATCGCATGCTACTCTCCCTACTTGTCCTAACCTGGATCTAAGTTTTCATAATCCACTGGTTCGTCAAATGTTTTTGCTTCACAACACTCTTCGTGAAGCCTATCCCCCTAACTGCACTGTAGGGTACGACACCAGTGACTTCAGAGTCTTCAGAATGGATTATTGACAGTGGGTGTACAAATCACATGACTGGCAAAAGAAGTCTCTTTATGGACTCAACCTTACGTCCATCTGACAAGAGCCACATCACATTCGCTGACACTGGTAAAAGTAAGGTACTGGGTCTAGGTAGAGTTGCAATCTCAAAGGATCAACACATGGATAAAGTCATGTTTGTTGAATCCCTTGGCTTCAACTTAATGTCTGTCTCAATGCTTTGCGATTTGAACATGATTGTAATCTTTGGAAAATATCGTTGTCTGGTACTAATGGAATCTGACAAGTCTCTAGTGTTTGAAGGGTATCAAAAAGATGATTTGTACGTGGTAGATTTCTCAGCAGGGCCACAGTTTGCAGTTTGTCTTCTCGCAAATGCTTCAGAATGCTGGCTTTGGCATCGAAGACTTGGGCATGCTGGCATGAGGAACCTCCACACCCTTGCGAAGAAGAAGCATGTCATAGGCATCAAGGGCGTCAAGTTCAAGAAAGATCACTTATGCGGTGCCTGTGAAGCTGGGAAGATGACAAGGGCAAAACATCCTTCGAAGACAATCATGACCACTACTCAACCCTTCGAACTGCTTCACATGGATCTCTTCGGTCCCACTCACTACTCAACTTTTTCCACTACTGCTTGCCTCTATGGCTTCGTCATTGTTGATGATTACTCTAGATATACTTGGGTGCACATAATCCTTTACAAGACTGAAGTGCAGGATGTCTTCAGACGCTTCGCAAATCGGGCTATGAACAATTATGGCGCCAAGATAAAGCACATCAGAAGTGACAATGGCACAGAATTCAAGAACACTGGCCTTGACACATATCTTGATACATTGGGCATCACTCATGAATTCTCAGCTCCATACACGCCACAACAGAATGGCATCGTCGAACGCAAGAACAGAACACTCATTGAGATGGCCAGAACAATGTTAGATGAGTACAAGACACCAAGAAAATTCTGGACTGAAGCCATTGACACTGCATGCCATACTATCAACCGTGTATATCTTCACAAGCTGCTGAACAAGACATCTTATGAACTTCTGACTGGCAAGAAGCCAAATGTCAGTTACTTCAGAGTATTTGGATCAAGATGCTGGATCAAGGACCCTCACCACACCTCAAAATTTGCTCCAAAAGCACATGAGGGCTTCATGCTTGGATATGGAAAGGATTCGCACTCCTACAGAGTCTTCAATCTCTTTCACTACAAAGTGGTTGAAACAGTGGATGTGCGGTTCGATGAGACCAATGGGTCACAAAGAGAGCAACTACCAGATGTGCTAGATGAAGTTCCAGCCAGTGAATCAATCAAGCTAATGGGAACTGGAGAAATTATACCTTCTGAAGCTCGTCCTGAAGAAGAACTTATCATCTCAGCACCTGATCCACATGAAGACAATGCTCAGCCTGAAGACATTCCTCCCCATGACAACGTAGATCAGCAAGAGCAAAGTCTTCGACCCCTACATCCTCGTGTTGCCAATGAAGTGCAGATTGATAGAATAATTGATAGCATCAATGCACCTGGTCCACTGACTCGTTCAAGGGCAACTCAACTGGCAAACTTCTGCGGACACTTCGCATTCGTTTCAATCACAGAACCCAAGAAAATTGATGAAGCCTTTATGGAACCTGAATGGATTCAAGCTATGCAAGAAGAGCTTCAACAATTTGAGCTGAACAATGTATGGGAGTTGGTTAAGCGTCCTGGTCCACAGAAGCATAACATAATAGGCACCAAATGGATATACCGCAACAAGCAAGATGAGCATGGCCAAGTCGTCAGAAACAAGGCTCTTCTCGTTGCTCAAGGATATACTCAAGTGGAAGGCATTGACTTTGATGAAACATTTGCTCCTGTTGCCAGACTTGAAGCCATCCGTATACTGCTAGCCTATGCAAATCATCACAACATAATTCTGTATCAAATGGATGTAAAAAAGTGCCTTCCTCAATGGCAAAATTGAAGAAGAAGTGTATGTTGCACAACCACCTGGGTTTGAAGATCCAAAACATCCTGACATGGTTTACAAGCTCAAAAAGGCACTATATGGCCTCAAACAAGCCCCTCGGGCCTGGTATGATAGACTCAAATACTTCCTGAAGAGCAAAGGCTTCATACCTGGTTCCCTGGATCCCACTCTCTTCACAAAGACATATGATGGTGAACTGTTTGTGTGCCAAATATATTCGGATGACATTATCTTCGGCTGCACCAATCAGAAGTACAGTGAGGAGTTCGGATATATGATGCAAGAGCAATATCAGATGTCTATGATGGGGGAGTTGAAATTCTTCCTCGGTCTTCAGATACGGCAACAACGCAATGGCATCTTCATATCTCAAGAGAAATATCTCAAAGACTGCCTGAAGAAGTTCGGTATGCAAGACTGCAAAGGCTTCACAACACCAATGCCAGCCAAACATCATCTGGGTCCTGACGACAATGGTAAAGAGTTCGATCAAAAGGTATACCGCTCCATGATTGGTTCTTTGCTTTATTTATGTGCATCTAGGCCAGATATTATGCTTAGTGTTTGCATGTGTGCTCGGTTCCAAGCGGCACCAAAGGAGTCGCATCACTTAGCTGTGAAGCGAGTTCTTCGATATTTGGCTCACACCCCAACTCTAGGGTTATGGTATCCAAAGGGCTCAGAGTTTGATCTGGTTGGATTTTCGGATGCTGATTACGCTGGTGACAAGGTTGATCGGAAGTCCACATCAGGCACATGTCACTTTCTGGGCCGATCACTTGTCTGTTGGTCTTCAAAGAAGCAGAACTGTGTATCTCTCTCCACTGCTGAATCTGAATACATTGCTGCTGGATCCTACTGCGCTCAGCTTCTATGGATGAAGCAAACCCTCAAGGATTATGGCATTCATCTAAAGCAAGTGCCACTTTACTGCGACAACGAAAGCGCCATCAAGATCGCCAACAACCCAGTTCAGCACTCGAAGACAAAGCACATTGAAATTCGTCATCATTTTCTCAGAGATCATGTTGCAAAGGAAGACATTGATATCATACACGTCAACACTGAAGAGTAATTGGCAGATATCTTCACCAAGCCCTTGGATTAGAAGAGATTTTGCAAGTTACGGTGTGAGCTAAATATCTTGGAATCCTCAAATGTCCTGTGATCAGGCACACATCCTAACACTTATGCATGATGATGACTTAGATGTGCAACACACGAAGTAACGTATATCTTCAATCAATGAAGACATACATTCTAAGTGTGAATACATTAACGTGGAATTTGACTTCGGAGCGCCACGATAATTGTGCGCCGTGTCTGGGTCTAATACTTCCTATCTGTGGGTAGCGCCACCACCAAATTTTTTTGCTTGAAGTGTTTCACTCATGGCATTACATTTGCTATGTCTTCACATTTGGTTTGGCTTCAATCTCAACATGTCTTCATGATTATCTTCACTATGTTGATTATATATGTACTGGTGTTCTGTCCTCTACATCATTCACTTATAGCTATGTCTTCTTGTTTGAATCTTTTGAACTAAGTGAATGTGATCGGACCCTAACCTCTCCATGCTTCCTACCTCAAACTCTATCTCTCCAAGTCATATGCATTCTATTGAAACTGTCGAATGTCTTCACTGCATCCTTGTCAGAAGAAGACACAGAGACAAACTTTAAAACAGCTTTCAATGTTTTTCCATCAACAAGAAATCCGGAGAAGTAGGAATGGCTCCCGACAAACAAGGCGTGTGTGGGGTGAAACTGCCCCCACAATTCCGCATGCTGGCCACGTACTGATCAGATGCGAATCGCCAGGGGCACCTAAGTAATAGCGCAGTGCCGCCCATATCCCTATAAATACACGTTTCACTGCGGTCATTATCTCTTCTTCCACCCTCGCACGAACCCTAGCGCCACCGCTAACTCTCAATGACGCCGGCGACGAAGTGCTTCACTACCGCAACCTCTCCGACACCGTTCTCACGCCGACAGCGGACATCAGTCTCTCCACCGTCGCCGTAGGTGTCTTCCGTCGCCAAGTTAGGGCATGGAGGATCGAACTGCTCGGCCTCAACTCTCACCTCGTCTAGCAGTTCCAAGTCTGGTAAATAACAAGTCTTTTTACAGCCTCTTTTGATCCTATAGCTCCATCACTTTCTACCAAAAGAGGTTTCCATTCACACAAGTTTCATCCCTCTCATCTGCATCTCATAACTTGCCTAGTATATTCACTTGTTCTTTATGAAGTAGTTAGATTCCTCACTTGTACTGATCTATGGGTTCGTACAAATCTGGAACCAACTTCTTTTCTATAAAGTGAATGTCTTCGCATGATGAGGTCAATATCTTCTAAACTGATTTATCTTCAAAATCTTCTGAGAATGCATATGACCTCTTCCCCTTCCCTCACACCTTAATGCTGTCACAGGTACATGTCCGTGGGAGAATCTTTTGGTTCTCATAGTCTGCATTCATTTGCAGAGTTCCTACGGCGTCACATCAATTCACCCGAAGCAAGTTCCTGTTGGTCAAGCAAAAGGAAGCCTTTGAAGACTTTGAATCTCTTGAAGCCTTCCAAGTTAAGCTTCATGGCAACAGAAAAACCAGCAAGGAAGGGAGGCAGACAAAGACGTGGTGAAACGTCTAAAGATCTGCCTAAAGATTTGGCAGAAATGTACCAAACTGATCCTGAAGAGAGCTATGGTCAGCGCAAGACACGAATCCAATGGATTCGAAGATATTGGGCAGAGCAGTGGTTCCAATACCGCTTCGTCGCCAAGGAATATGCAGAGAAGTGCGCCATCACGAGGCCATGGGGAGATGTCTTGTACAAAAATCTCGTACCCCGGTCCAGAGACGAAGCCATTGCTCAAGGCTTCTTTCCATGCATGGTCAGGGGACAACAGCCAGCTGACGCACATCCGTCATCCCTTCTTTGGTGTCGCGATGACAATCTCTTCAAGCGCAACTTCCAATTTGCTCAGAACTCTGCGAAGCAAAACAAGAAGGAGTTTGGACTGGACTTCAACCCTGGTCCCTCTAAGCCAAGGGCGGATGGCACACGCGACGCAAATCCCAATGTCATCGGGCCGTATGCCAATCTCGAAGGCCTCATCACTCGCATTCTAGTCCAAGGGACTGCCGTGAACGACCCTCCAGCAGACACTGAGTCTGATGACGCTCCTGCTGCCCCGGAGCCGAAGCAGATGAAGAAGAAGCCAAAAGCTTCCAAGCCAGCCGCTTCTCCCAAGATCTCCAGAGCGAAGCCATTGGCCACTGCACCTCCTAAAGCAAGTGTGCGGTCTGAAGACTTATCACGAGTCTCCAAGCCCCAAGAAGCCAAGAAGCCTCAGCCACATACTGGCAAAGAGCTCACTGCCGCTGCCGTTCTGCGCTATGAGGCCATTGATCTGTCAAGTGACGACGATCTTGCCGATGACGCTCTTGAGCAGCTAATCAAGAGCAAGGAGGAGGCTGAAATCTTCAACAATCTGCCTCTGTTCAATGCAGCAATCATCCACAACTTCATTGATGAGTGGTTTGATACACCCAACATCAGCTTCGATGATCTGTAGCTGCCCATTGGCCTCAGCGTAGCCTTCCAAGGAGCTATTGCTTCAGAACTCGCAATTACCCAGCGCATAGTGGAACTGAAGCAGAAGATAGATTTTGAAAAGGCTCAGTTCAAGCAGAACATGGCCACGCTCAGCGTCCAAGAAGTCAAAGACTTCAAAGTCATGCTGCACGAGTTGAAGGAAAACTTTATGCAGAAACATGCAGAGGCTCAGGGTTCACGTGAGCGCATGAAGAATTTGGCTGATCTCTGTGTGCAGGCCTACAATGAGGCCGAGAAGCGAAAGGCACTTGGGCGTCCCGGCATCGACCCCAGGATGGCCGCTAAGAAAAAGAAGAAGCCCACTGTGGCTGAACAAGAGGCCCCACGACAAGAAGCTGTTCCGATTGTCTTCCCCACTGCCAAGCCTGGCTCGAAGCCAAAGCACCGCTCAACCGCTTCAGAGCTTAAGAAGACAAGGACAGCCGAAGCTGAAGCAAGGAAGAGGAAACACCCTGAAGCATCTCCTTTAGACCCCACCATCAAGAAACGCAAGACCAAGAAGTCTCGGGCTGCTCCCATAGAGCCCTTGATAGTCGAACCCCTCTCCGTTCGCTTTCCTCACGAAGATCGTCAGCTAACCGTGCATGAGCCTGCTTTCACAGAGGCTCCGCACGCTGAAGACATTCCAGCAGCCGGCCCCAACGCTTCTGAAAACATTGGTCTTCAAGACAATGTGCAAGGTGATGCAGTCCTTCCTCAGCTCGAAACGAGCGAAATGATCAGCATTGGTCGTCCCTTGACGCCAATCACCCAAGATGCATCGTGGGCAGATCGCCCGCAGGAGGAAGAGAATGAGCCCCAGCCCACTGCAACTCCACCAGCGTCGCCTGCATTCCGTAGGCTTCGCAAAGGGCCAAGGGCTCAGACTGCTGACGACATTCCGGCTGCATCAGCCGAAGAACATGAAGAAGAGCACGAAGAACCTCAAGCTCCATCTTCCCCGCACCAACAAGAAGAAGTTCTCAAGGAGAACGTACCTGAATCCATCCCTCTCACTACACGTGATGAGGCTGACACCTTTGCGGCTGCCACACCCAATACTAAAGCATTTGTGGAGCCCGACTAGCCAACAGCTTCAAGAGATACTGAAGCTACTGCCTCTGACCCTTCTGTGCCTGAGTCTGCTGCCGGCCCATAGTTTAACTATCATGTTGCGCACAGGCCCCAGGTACAGAAGCCAATCCCACGACTGCCAAGGTTCCCAGGTCCTGCAACCGCTCCTGGCTCCTTTAATGTCAATAGCTTCAGGGCAGATAACACCTTCTTCAACCGCTCCAAGAACCCTTACTCAAGGGAACGGATTGTGTCAGATAGGTTCTGGAGCTACCCACAGCGCAGCTACTACTCCTGCGTCCTCTACAACCAAGGCCGTATCTTTCCACACCAGCGCCTTGAGGTTGAAGCTATTGCTGGTCTGCCTGGTCTGGAAGAAGCACTGGACTGCTTCAAGCAAGTTGGCCTGCTGCCGTTTGTCACAGATGAAGAGCACTGGAATGAAGAGCTTCTGCTCCAGTTCTATGCCACACTGCACATCAAAGGCTACAACAGAGATCCGAAGACTTGGGTCCTGGAGTGGATGACCGGCAATGTCCATCATGAAGCCAATGCATTTGATATCATTGAGCTCACCGGCCTACCCACTCCTGGCGAACTCTTCGAAGAATGCTGCCAACTCCATGCTGAAGCAGTTGAGAGCATATTTCAGCGACCTGAGCCAAATATGAGTCAGATGCTCTCAATGATGAAGCCATTGCTTCCTGACGCACCTTATCCAACCGAGTTCTTCGTTGAAGACTTCGAGTACCTGCCCAGAACTATCTATCACATCGTCAGGCGGACTCTATGGCCCATTAAGGGGCACTCTCGATATGCCAAGGTTGAAGGTGCCATGAAGACTCTCATCTTCTGCATCCTGCATGGCAAATGCTTCAATGCCCAGGATCTCTTTATACGTCAACTTGCAGCGTCTGGCTCAGATCTCTTTGGTCTGAAGATTTATGCTCCATGGGTTATGAGGCTCATCAAGCTCCACTCTGCAATATCCTATCAACCCTCTGCCCGCAACCACAGAATCTTCTTACCTGATGTGGACACCTCTGCTGAAGCGATTTATCCTGAGCCTGCCAAGCAGCCATTAAGTCTTCAGAATGCAGAACACCAGAGCTTCACTCAGCATGATGAAGGTGTTGAAGCCATTTCCAGAGTCTATCCAATGGCTGGCACCACACGTGCCCCTGCATCAACTGAAGCCACTGACAGCACAGCTGCACAGAGACCCAAGAAACGCGCTCGTACACTCACTGACCGTGAACTTCTTGTGGCTCTGCACCAAAAGAAAGATAGGCATCACGACTGGCTCAAAAGGCAGATGCGCAGTATCATGCAAGACGTCAATCGCATCAGGAATCTGGCCACCAAGAATGCCTTTGTCGCACATGAAACCTGTCGCCGCACTTGGAAAGGCCTCACAATGATGTGCACTGAAGCTGAACTGCAAGAGGATGGCTTCAAAGAGAGATTCAAGTTTGACTCCACACCCCCCAGAAGAGCTGTGTTGCGTGGAACTCCGTCGCTTGAAGAATCAGAGTTCTCTTCCTCTGCTGCCATAGTGACTGGAAAAATCATTGAGGAAGAAGACGACGCTACATCACCACCACCTTCTTCAGCACGCGTCGTCACTGCACCAAGCTCGCCAGCTCCACCAAACGCCTCCACCGACCCTGCTGCGCCTGGGAACGCGTAGAAAACTCTATGTCTTCAATCCTTTTTGGCCATCACTGACAAAAGGGGGAGAAGCATATGATGTTTATAGTCTTCAAGCGGGTCAATAATATGGGCGGGTGCTTTATATTTTCCATTTTGCTTCGTGCTTACAACTCTCGTTTTGCCACATTTGGTTCTTTGAGTTGTAACACTTAAACTTGATGGTCGTCTGCTACTATGTTTGCCACTGTGTTTTTGCAAAGATAAATTCCGCATGTACGACGATAATTTCCGCACTTATATCATTTCGCAGACGTCCATTTTTCATTATGCATATCATTATCTTCATATATCTTTACATACATGATGGATTGTCATCATAAGTTGAAGTGGATTCCCACAAATACAACCTGCTGTGTGCATTTGCGTTCCAGAAGCAAATCACTTATATGCACATCTTTAGGGGGAGCCCTTGCAGCTTATGAAGACAATTCCTTTACAATTTCACAAATTATATTCCCCATTGAAAACTTCAACTAGTTTGTCATCAATCACCAAAAAGGGGGAGATTGTAAGTGCATCTAGCGCCACCCCTAGTTGGTTTTGGAGTATTGACGAAAAACCTAGTTGAGGGACTAATGTGTTTGTGAGAATTGCAGGATAACACAGGTAGAAGTCCCTCATTGATTCGGTTTAGTTACCAGAGATGACCCCTAAAAATGTACAAAGACATTGAAGACAATGGTGGTTCATGAAGACATTCATGTCAAAGACAATGACATATGAAGACTCCCCATGAAGCCTATGGAACTCGAAGACTTAGATCCTTCGTAGTTTTACTTTATTCATGTTGTGTCATAGGAACCACCGTACTGTTAAGTGGGGTCCAAGAGAACCAGTCAGGATGACTGAAGTGATGCCTAATTCAAATCCTATGTCTTCGAGTGAAGACAATGAGAGAAAGTCTTGTCCAGAGTCAGACAAGTCAGCTTTACTTGCAGCCCAAGTAAAGTTGCCGTGAGAGTTTGAAATCCGACCGTTAGTACATGTGTCAGTTCCTTAGTGACCCAGGGTCATTTCGGACAAATCAGGTCGGGTTGCCAAGTGGCTATAAATAGTCCACCCCCACAACCATAAACGGTTGGCTGCTCAGATTTCAGTGCACGGCTTTTGTCATTTGAGAGCAACCCACCTCGAAGCCTTTGAGAGAAAATCCTTAGTGAGGAGAAAAGCCCTAACCACCCAGAGCCAGAGTAATTGGGCATCACTTAAGTCTTCTTGTCTGAGTGATCTGAAGACTTATTACACTTGAGGACTGTGCATCCTCCAGACGGTTAGGCGTCGCGTTCTAAGCATCCAAGAGGAATTATGGATTGCCGGTGAACGAAGTCTGTGAAGGTTTGGGAGTCTACCTTGAAGACTTACCAGAGTGATTGGGCGGGGTCTGTGTGACCTTAGCTCAAGGAGAAAACGGTGAGGACTGGGTGTCCTGAGCTGCGTGTTCAGGACTGGGTGTCCGGGACTGTGTGTCCTTTGGTTTAAATACCTAGCCGCTCCAACCAGACGTACAGTTGTCACAGCAACTGGAACTGGGCCAACATATCATTGTCTTCAACGTGTCACTGGTTTCATCTTCGCCTCCCTTTACTTACCAGTACACATTGTGAAGCTATTGCATGCTTGCTTTATCTTCTGTCTTCACAACTTGACTGTATGATCTGTTTGGCTTCATAACTTCTTCCAACCTGATCCTCATTACACTGAAGCTGTTTGTCACTGTGCTTTCACTATATTGTATACTTGACCATGGCTTGCGTTGTGTAATCTAACTTCCGCTGCATAGTGATAGGCTTGTTCACTCTGTTTGTCTTCATAACTTCCACGTTTTGAAGACTTTCATAAAAATCGCCTATTCACCCCCCCCCCCCTCTAGTCGATATAACGCACTTTCACATTGTCAACATAACAACTAAGAGATGGCGATATCTTCATGCTACACACATTATAGGCGGTTCCCAAACAGAATGGTGAAGTTTATACTCCCCCTCCACCAACAAACATCAATCCATGGCTTGCTCGAAACAACGAGTGCCTCCAACTAACAAGAGTCCCAGGGGGATTTTTGTTTGCAATTATTTTGATTTAGTTTGCATAAAGCATGGGACTGGCTATCCTGGTGACCAGCCATTTTCTCGTGAGTGGGGAGCGGAGTCCACTCCTCTTGAGAATAACCCGCCTAACATGGAAGATACAGACATCCCTAGTTGATACATGAGCTATTCGAGCATACAAAACAAGATATTTATTTGAAGGTTTAGAGTTTGGCACATACAAATTTACTTGGAACGGCAGGTAGAAACCGTATATAGGTAGGTATGGTGGACTCATATGGCATAACTTTGGGGTTTAGGGAGTTGGATGCACAAGCAGTATTCCTGCTTAGTACAGGTGAAGGCTAGAAAAATACTAGGAAGCGACCAGTTAGAGAGCGACAAAAGTCATGAACATGCATTAAAATTAATCAACACCGAAAGCAAGCATGAGTAGGATATAATTCACCAAGAACATAAATATCATAGAGGCTATGTTGATTTTGTTTCAACTACATGCGTGAACATGTGCCTGTTGGGGATCGTAGCAGAATTTAAAAATTTCTACGCATCACCAAGATCAATCTATGGAGTAATCTAGCAATGAGGGGAAGGAGAGTGCATCTACATACCCTTGTAGATCGCTAAGCGGAAGTGTTCAAGTGAACGGGGTTGATGGAGTCGTACTCGTCGTGATCCAAATCACCGATGATCCTAGTGCCGAACGGACGGCACTTCCGCGTTCAACACATGTACAGCCCGGTGACATCTCCTATGCCTTGATCCAGCAAGGGGAGAAGGAGAGGTTGCGGAAGACTCCACCCAGCAGCAGCACGATGGCGTGGTGGTGGTGAAGGAGTGTGGTACTCCAGCAGGGCTTCGCCAAGCACTGCAAGAGACGAGGAGGGAGAGGGGTAGGGCTGCGCCAAGAAGGAGATGTTCTCGTGTGTATGGTAGCCCAAAACCCCACTATATATAGGGGAAAGGGAGCGGCTGCACCCCCACCTAGGTTTCCATCCCTAGGGGTGGCGGCCAGCCCTAGATCCCATCTAGGGGGTGGCCAAGGGCCAAGGGGGGAGAGAGGGGGCGCACCACTAGGTGGGCCTTAGGCCCATCTGAGCCTAGGGTTTCCCCCTTTTCCCTTCTCTCTTTGCCTTGGGCCTTGGTGGGGCGCACCAGCCCACCTGGGGCTGGTCCCCTCTCACCCTTGGCCCACGCAGCCCTCTGGGGCAGGTAGCCCCACCTGGTGGACCCCCGGGACCCTCCCGGTGGTCCCGGTACGTTACCGATAGCACCCGAAACTTTTCCGGTGACCAAAACAGGACTTCCCATATATAAATCTTTACCTCTGGACCATTTCGGAACTCCTCATGATGTCCGGGATCTCATTCGGGACTCCGAACAACATTCAGTAACCACGTATATCTATTCCCTATAACCCTAGCGTCATCGAACCTTAAGTGTGTAGACCCTACGGGTTCGGGAGTCATGCAGACATGGCCGAGACAACTCTCCGATCAATAACCAACAGCGGGATCTGGATACCCATGTTGGCTCCCACATGTTCCACGATGATCTCATCGGATGAACCACGATGTCAAGGATTCAATCAATCCCGTATACAATTCCCTTTGTCCATCGGTATGATACTTGCCTGAGATTCGATCGTCGGTATCCCGATACCTTGTTCAATCTCGTTACCGGCAAGTCTCTTTACTCGTTCCGTAACACATCATCCCGTGATCAACTCCTTGGTCACATTGTGCACATTATGATGATGTCCTACCGAGTGGGCCCGGAGATACCTCTCCGTTTACACGGAGTGACAAATCCCAGTCTCAATTTGTGCCAACCCAACAGACACTTTTGGAGATACATGTAGTGTACCTTTATAGCCACCCAGTTACGTTGTGACGTTTGGCACACCCAAAGCATTCCTACGGTATCCGGGAGTTGCACAATCTCATGGTCTAAGGAAATGATACTTGACATTAGAAAACCTTTAGCATACGAACTACACGATCTTGTGCTAGGCTTAGGATTAGGTCTTGTCCATCACATCATTCTCCTAATGATGTGATCCCATTATCAACGACATCCAATGTCCATGGTTAGGAAACCGTAACCATCTATTGATCAACGAGCTAGTCAACTAGAGGCTTACTAGGGACATGGTGTTGTATATGTATCCACACATGTATCTGAGTTTCCTATCGATACAATTCTAGCATGGCTAATAAACGATTATCATGAACAATGAAATATATAATAATAACTAATTTATTATTGCCTCTAGGGCATATTTACAACAGTCTCCCACTTGCACTAGAGTCAATAATCTAGTTCACATCGCCATGTGATTAACACTCACAGGTCACATCGCCATGTGACCAACATCCAAGAGTCTACTAGACTCAATGATCTAGTTCACATCACTATGTGACAAACACTCAAAGAGTTCTGGGTTTGATCATGTTATGCTTGTGAGAGAGGTTGTAGTTAACGGGTCTTGCCATATTCAGATCCCTATGTATTTCACAAAACTTTATGTCATATCATAGATGCTGCTACCACGTTCCACTTGGAGCTATTCCAAATTGTTGCTCCATTATACGTATCCGGTATCTCTACTCAGAGCTATCCGGATAGGTGTTAAGCTTGCATCGACGTAACTCTTTACGTCGAACTCTTTATCACCTCCATAACCGAGAAACATTTCCTTATTCCTCTAAGGATAATTTTGACCGCTATCTGGTGATCTACTCCTAGATCACCTTTGTACCCTCTTGCCAGACATGTGGCAAGGCACACATCAGGTGTGGTACTTCAGCATGGCATACCGTATAGAGCCTATGACAAAAGCATAGGGGACGACCTTCGTCCTTTCTCTTTCTTCTGATGTGGTCAAGCTTTGAGTCTTACTCAACTTCACACCTTACAACTCAGGTAAGAACCCCTTCTTTGACTGATCTATTTTGAACTCCTTCAAAAACATGTCAAGGTGTGCATTCTTTGAAAGTACCATCAGGCGTCTTGATCTATCTCTATAGATCTTGATGCCCAATATGTAAGCAGCTTTATCCAGGTCTTCCTTTGAAAAACACTCTTCAAACAACCGTTTATGCTTTCCAGAAATTCTACATTATTTTGGATCAACAATATGTCATCCACATGTACTTATCAGAAATGTTGTAGTGCTTCCACTCACTTTCTTGTAAATACAAGTTTCTAGCAAACATTGTATAAACCTAAAAGCTTTGATCACTCCATCAAAACATATATTCCGATTCCGAGATGCTTGCTCTAGTCCATAGAAGGATTGCTGGAGCCAGCATACCTTTTAGCATCCTTAGGATCGACAAAACCTTTTATTATATCACATACAACTTTTCTTATGAAAACTGGTAAGAAAACTTATTTTGACATCCATCTGTAAGATTTCATAATCGAAAAATACAGCTAATGTTATCACGATTCCGACGGACTTAAGCATCGCTACGGGTGAGAAATTCTCATCGTAGTCAACTCCTTGAACTTGTGAAAAGATTCTTTCCCACAAGTCGAGCTTCATAGACGGTAACATTACCGCCCTCGTCCGTCTTCTTCTTAAAGATCCATTTATCTCTATGGCTTGTCGATCATCGGGCAAGTCCACCAAAGTCCATACTTTATTCTGATATATGGATCCTATCTCGGATTTCATGGCTTCTAACCATTTGTCGGAATACGGGCCCACCATCACTTCTCTATAGATCGTAGGTTCATTGTTGTCTAACAACATGATATCTAAGACAGGATTACCGTACCACTTAGGAGTAGTACATATCCTTGTCGACCTACGAGGTTCGATAGCAACTTGATCCGAAGCTTCATGATCACTATCATTAACTTCCTATTCAATAGACGTAGGCGCCACAGAAAATATCTTTCTGTGTTGCGTCACTCTCTGGTTGAAGTAAAGGTTCGACAACCTCATCAAGTTCTATCTTCCTCCCACTCAATTCTTTCGAGAGAAACTCCTTCTCGAGAAAGGACCTGTTCTTAGCGACAAACAATTTGCCCTTGGATCTGAGATAGAAGGTATACCCAACTATCACCCTTGGGTATCCTATGAAGATGTGTTTGTCCGCTTTGCGTTCGAGCTTCTCCAGCTGAAGCCTTAAGCATCGCAGCCCCAAACATTAAGAAACGACAACTTTGGTTTCTTGCCAAACCATATTCTTACGATGTTGTCTCAACGGACTTAGATGGTGTCCTATCTAAAGTGAATGCAGCTGTCTCTAATGCATAACCTCAAAATGAAAACGGTAGATTGGTAAGAGACATCATAGATCGCACCATATCTCATAGGGTTCGATTACAACGTCCGGACACACCATTACCTTGTGGTGTTCTAGGTGGCTTCAACTGTGAAACAATTCCACAATGTCTTAAGTGATTGCCAAACTCATAACTCAGAAAATCCCCTTTTGATCAGATCATAGGAATATGATCTTCTTTGTTATGATGATTCTTAACTTCACTCTGAAATCGCTTGAACTTTTCAAACGTTTCAGACTTGTGCTTCATTAAGTAAATATACCTATATCTACTCAAATCGTCAGTGAAGATGAGAAAATAGCGATATCCACCGCACGCTTCAATTCTCATTGGATCACACGCATCAGCATGTATGATTTCCAACAAGTCACTTGCCCGTTTCATTGTACCTGAAAACGGGGTCTTAGTCATCCTGCCCATGAGGCATGGCTCGCATGTGTCAAGCGATTCAAAATCAAGTGACTCCAAACATCCATCAATATGGAGTTTCTTCATGCATCTTACGCCAATATGACCTAAGCGGCAGTGCCACAAGAAAATGGTACTATCATTATTAACTCTACATCTTTTGGCATGAACATGTGTATCACCACGACCGAGATTCAATGAACCATTCACATAGGGTGCATGACCATGAAAGGTATCATTCATGTAAACAGAATAACCATTATTCTCTAACTTAAATGAATGACCGTATTGCAATGAACATGATCAAATCATATTCATGCTCAACGTAGACACCTGATAACATTTATCTAGGTTCAATACTAATCCCGAAGGCAGATGGAGCGTGCAATGGTGATCTCATCAACTTTGGAAACACTTCCAACACACATCGTCACCTCGCCCTCAACCAGTCTCCGTTTAGTCGTAGCTTTTGCTTCAAGTCACCAATAATAGTAACTGAACCGGTATCCAATACCCAGGTGCTACCAGGAGTACTAGTGAGGTACACATTAATAACACGTATATACTTTGTTGAAGTTTCCAGCCTTCTTATCTACCATGCATTTGGGGTAATTCCGCTACCAGTGACCGTTCCCCTTACAATAGAAGCACTTAGTCTCGGGTTTGGGTTCAACCTCGGGTTCCTTCACTTGAGCGGCAACTGGTTTGCCATCCATATGAAGTTTCCCTTCTAACCCTTGCCCTTCTTGAAACCAGTGGTCTTGTTAAACCATCAACACTTGATGCTCCTGCTTGATTTCTACCTTTTGCGGTCTTAAGCACCACGAACAGATCTGGGATCAACTCCATCCCTTGCATGTCATAGTTCATCACGAAGACCTAGTAGCTTAGTGATAGTGTTTAGAGAACTCTATCAATCACTATCTTATCTGGAAGTTTAACTCCCACCTAATTTAAGTGATTGTAGCACCCAGACATTCTGAGCACATGCTCACTAGCTGAGCTATTCTCCTCCATCTTGTTGGCAAAAGAACTTGTCAGAGGTCTCACACCTCTCAACACGGGCATGAGCCTGAAATCCCAATTTCAGCTCTTGGAACATCTCATATGTTCTATGGCGTTCAAAACGTCGTTGGAATCCCGATTCTAAGCCGTAAAGTATGGTGCACTAAACTATCAAGTAGTCATCAGGATGTGTCTGTCAGGTGTTCACAACATCCACAGACGACGTTGTAGGGGTTTGCACATCGAGCGGTGCATCAAAGACATAAGCCTTCTGTGTAGCAGTGAGGACACTCCTCGGACTATGGACCCAGTCCACATCATTGCTTACAATATCTTTCAACTTGGTCTTTCTCTAGGAACGTATTGAAACAGGGAGCTACAACGTGAGCTATTTATCTACAACATATTTGCAAAGACAATTTAGACTATGTTCATGATAATTAAGTTCATCTAATCAAATTATTTAATGAACTCCCACTCAGATAGACATCCCTCTAGTCATCTAAGTGAAACATGATCCGAGTTAACTAGGCCGTGTCCGATCATCACGTGAGACGGACTAGTTAACATCGGTGAACATCTTCATGTTGATCGTATCTTCTATACGACTCATGCTCGACCTTTCGGTCTTCCGTGTTCCGAGGCCATGTCTGTACATGCTAGGCTCGTCAAGTCAACCTAAATGTATTGCGTGTGTAAATCTGGCTTACACTCGTTGTATTCGAATGTTAGAATCTATCACACCCGATCATCACGTGGTGCTTCGAAACAAGGAACCTTCGCAACGGTGCACAGTTAGGGGGAACACTTTTCTTGAAATTTTAGTGAGGTATCATCTTATTTAATCTACCGTCATTCTAAGCAAATAAGATGTAAAACATGATAAACATCACATGCAATCAAATAGTGACATGATATGGCCAATACCATTTTGCTCCTTTTGATCTCCATCTTCAGGGCTCCATGATCATCATTGTCACTGGCATGACACCATGATCTCCATCATCATGATCTCCATCTGCGTGTCTTCTTGAAGTTGTCTCGTCATCTATTACTTCTACTGCTATGGCTAACGCTTTAGCAATAAAGTAAAGTAATTACATGATGTTTAAGTTGACACGCAGGTCATAAATAAATTAAGACAACTCCTATGGCTCCTGCCGGTTGTCATACTCATCGACATGCAAGTCGTGATTCCTATTACAAGAACATGATCAATCTCATACATCACATGTATCATTCATCACATCCTTTTGGCCATATCACATCACACGGCATATGCTGCAAAAACAAGTTAGACGTCCTCTAATTGTTGTTGCAAGTTTTTACGTGGCTGCTATAGGTTTCTAGCAAGAACGTTTCTTACCTACGCCAAAACCACAACGTGATATGCCAATTTCTATTTACCCTTCATAAGGACCCTTTTCATCGAATCTGATCCAACTAAAGTGGGAGAGACAGACACCTGCTAGCCACCTTATGCAACTAGTGCATGTCAGTCGGTGGAACCAGTCTCACGTAAGAGTAGGTGTAAGGTCGGTCCGGGCCGCTTCATCCCATGATGCCGCCGAATCAAGATAAGACTAGTAACGGCAAGTAAATTGACAATATCGACGCCCACAACTGCTTTGTGTTCTACTCGTGCATAGAAACTACGCATAGACCTAGCTCATGATGCCACTGTTGGGGATCGTAGCAGAATTTAAAATTTTCTACGCATCACCAAGATCAATCTATGGAGTAATCTAGCAACGAGGGGAAGGAGAGTGCATCTACATACCCTTGTAGATCGCTAAGCGGAAGCGTTCAAGTGAACGGGGTTGATGGAATCGTACTCGTCGTGATCCAAATCACCGATGATCCTAGTGCCGAACGGACGGCACCTCCGCGTTCAACACACGTATAGCCCGGTGACGTCTCCTACGCCTTGATCCAGCATGGGGAGAAGGAGAGGTTGGGGAAGACTCCATCCAGCAGCAGCACGATGGCGTGGTGGTGGTGGAGGAGCACGGTACTCCAGCAGGGCTTCGCCAAGCACCGCAAGAGACGAGGAGGGAGAGGGGTAGGGCTGCGCCAAGAAGGAGATGTTCTCGTGTGTATGGCAGCCCAAAACCCCACTATATATAGGGGAAAGGGAGGGGCTGCGCCCCCACCTAGGTTTCCATCCCTAGGGGTGGCGGCCAGCCCTAGATTCCATCTAGGGGGCGGCCAAGGGAGGAGAGAGGGGGGCGCACCACTAGGTGGGCCTTAGGCCCATCTAAGCCTAGGGTTTCCCCCTTTTCCCTTCTCTCTTTGCCTTGGGCCCTGGTGGGGGGGCGCACCAGCCCACCTGGGGCTGGTCCCCTCTCACACTTGGCCCACACAGCCCTCTGGGGCAGGTAGCCCCACCTGGTGGACCCCCGGGACCCTCCCGGTGGTCCCGGTACGTTACCGATAGCACCCGAAACTTTTCCGGTGACCAAAACAGGACTTCCCATATATAAATGTTTACCTCCGGACCATTCCAGAACTCCTCGTGATGTCCGGGATCTCATCCGGGACTCCGAACAACATTCAGTAACCACGTATATCTATTCCCTATAACCCTAGCGTCATCGAACCTTAAGTGTGTAGACCCTACGGGTTCGGGAGTCATGCAGACATGGCCGAGACAACTCTCCGGTCAATAACTAACAGCGGGATCTGGATATCCATGTTGGCTCCCACATGTTCCACAATGATCTCATCGGATGAACCACGATGTCAAGGATTCAATCAATCCCGTATACAATTCCCTTTGTCCATCGGTATGATACTTGCCCGAGATTCGATCGTCGGTATCCCGATACCTTGTTCAATCTCGTTACCGGCAAGTCTCTTTACTCGTTCCGTAACACATCATCCCGTGATCAACTCCTTGGTCACATTGTGCACATTATGATGATGTCCTACCAAGTGGGCCCAGAGATACCTCTCCGTTTACACGGAGTGACAAATCCCAGTCTCGATTCGTGCCAACCCAACAGACACTTTCGGAGATACCTGTAGTGTACCTTTATAGCCACCCAGTTATGTTGTGACGTTTGGCACACCCAAAGCATTCCTACGGTATCCGGGAGTTGCACAATCTCATGGTCTAAGGAAATGATACTTGACATTAGAAAAGCTTTAGCATACGAACTACCCGATCTTGTGCTAGGCTTAGGATTGGGTCTTATCCATCACATCATTCTCCTAATGATGTGATCCCGTTATCAACGACATCCAATGTTCATGGTTAGGAAACCGTAAACATCTATTGATCAACGAGCTAGTCAACTAGAGGCTTACTAGGGACATGGTGTTGTCTATGTATCCACACATGTATCTGAGTTTCCTATCGATACAATTCTAGCATGGATAATAAACGATTATCATGAACAATTAAATATATAATAATAACTAATTTATTATTGCCTCTAGGGCATATTTCCAACAGTGCCAAGTCAAGCCACTCGAATCATTCAAAAGAGGATACCACCCTATCATACCACATCACAACCATTTTAATAGCATGTTGGCACACAAGGTAAACCATTATAAGCTCCTAGCTAATTAAGCATGGCACAAGAAAACTATGATCTCTAGTTGTCATTGCAAACATGTTTATTCATAATAGGCTGAATCAGGAACGATGAACTAATCATATTTACAAAAACAAGAGAGGTCGAGTTCATACCAGCTTTTCTCATCTCAGTCAGTCCATCATATATCGTCATAATTGCCTTTCACTTGCATGACCGAATGATGTGGATAATAATAATAGTGCACGTGCATTGGACTAAGCTAGAATCTGCAAGCATTCAATAAACAGGAGAAGACAAGGCAATATGGGCTCTTTTGTCAAATCAACAATAATGCATATAAGAGCCACTTCAACAATTTAATCATGGTCTTCTCCTATCGACCCCCAAAGAAAAGAAAATAAATAAAACTATTTACACGGGAAAGCTCCCAACAAGCAAAAGAAGAACAGGAAATCTTTTTGGGTTTTCTTTTTAATTACTACTACAAGCATGGAAAGTAAATCTAGCTAAAAGCTACAACTATTTTTTTGTTTTTTCTTAAGGTTTATTAAACACACAAGAAGTAAGCATAAAAAAGGAAATAAACTAGCATGGATGATACAATGAAAAGGTATGAGCACCGACATCTAGCAATGAGTGTGTGAACATGAATATAATGTCGGTGAGAAATAAGTACTCCCCCAAGCTTAGGCTTTTGGTCTAAGTTGGTCTATGGCCACGGTTGGCCTGGCGGATATCCATAGTAATAGTTGGGGTCGTACTGAGATGCAGCGGCTATCGCCTCCTGAGTTGCAGCATGGCAACGAGCGGCCTCCGCCCTCCTCTCGTACTCATCTGCCTCCTCTCTGGTAATAACATATCTTCCTTTTGCCTTTTGGTCTGTCAAAGATTAAGCGATCCTGGAGAGGTGATTCATTCCTCTCGACAATCTAGTGGTGAACCATAGCATTAAAGTCTAGGTAAGCAGGACGTTATTCAATATCATCATTACGTATAGTTACACCAAGAAAATCAGCGAAGCGGGTTGCATAAATTCCACCAAAGAAATCTCCATTAAATCTATTAAGATGCAACCTACATGCAACAATGGCTCCCAAATTATAAGCTTTATCTCCTAACACATCACTCCTAAGAATACTGAGGTCAGGGACACACATGTGACATGCCTCATCTTTACCATTAATGCATTTACCTATGAAGAGAGAAAAATAATGTATAGCAGGAAAGTGAATGTTCCCTATGGTAGCTTGTGTTATATCTCTAGATTCCCCCACAGTTATACTAGCAAGAAAATCTCTAAATTCAGATTTGCGAGGTTCCCTGATACTACCCCATTGTGGAAGTTTGCAAGCAGTGGTAAAATCCTCTAAGTCCATAGTGTAAGAACTTTCATAAAGATCAAATAGGACAGTCGGAGAATTACGTGAAGATGAAAATTCAAACCTCCTCACAAAGGAACTCGTGAGATAGTGGTACTGACGGCATTTTTCTTCCTCGAAGCTCGCAAGATCAGTGTTACGCAAATATGCGTTAAATTCTTCCTTAATCCCCGCTCGATCCATGAAGTCCTCTTAAGGCCATTCACAGGGCCGCACTGGAGCTTCCCTTGGTGGCTCATCATCAGCATCACGCATTGCAAGCCTGGGCTCTTGTTTCCTTGAAGAGCCACCTTGGTACATTTTCCTAAACATATTTCCTCTGAAACATTTCTGAAATTTTTAGTAACTTCAAATAAAAGTGAACCAAATTCAATAAAATTGATAGCAACTACTCCTACAAGTGCCTAGAGCCTATATCATGCATCAAAACTACTTTTGACCATATAAATTTGGCATGCAAGCTCAAGAACAGGGTCACCTAAGCAGCAAAAATTTGCAATGAATAAAGCACTAGAACAAAAACTAATTGGACCAATGGAGGAGTCACATACCAAGGAACAATCTCCCCAAGCAGTTTTGTGAGAGGTGCTTTGAGCAAGGAGATCGAAAACCGCAGCAAAATGAGCTAGAACTCGTGCTTGAGCTGGATATTCGTGTTTATGGGAGGAATAAGAAGTGTGTGGTGTAGGAATAAGTGGAGGGGGGCCACCGTGGGCCCATGAGGCATGGGGCGCGCCCAGGGGGGTAGGGCGCGCCCTCCACCCTCGTGGCCAGGTGGAAGCCCCCCGTGTTGTGTTCTAAGTGCCAAATATTCTCAAATATTCCAGAAAAATCATACTTAAATTTCAGGGAATTTGGATAACTTTTATTTTTAGGGTATTTTTATATTGCATGGATAATTCAAATAACAGACAGAAAATACTTATTCTTATTTTATTTTAATATAAATAACAGAAAGTAAAAGGAGGGTACAGAAGGTTGTGCCTTCTAGTTTCATCCATCTCATGCTCATCAAAAGGAATCCACTAACAAGGTTGATCAGGTCTTTTTAACAAACTCATTCCGAATAACATGGAACCGAAGAAATTTCGAATAACACTATGTTACCTCAATGGGGATATGCACATCCCCAATAATAAGGATATCATATTTCTTTTTGACAGTAGGTAGAGGAAATTCAAAACCTCCAACAATAATCGATGGAATTTTTCCAATAGAGTTGATACTGTGAACTTGAGGTTGTTTCCTCGGAAAGTGTACCGTATGCTCATTACCATTAACATGAAAAGTGACATTGCCTTTAGTGCAATCAATAACAGCCCCTGCAGTATTCAAAAAGGGTCTTCCAAGAATAATAGACATACTATCGTCCTCGGGAATATCAAGAATAACAAAGTCCATTAAAATAGTAACATTTGCAACCACAACAGGCACATCCTCACAAATACCGACAGGTATAGCGGTTGATTTATCAGCCATTTGCAATGATATTTCAGTAGGTGTCAACTTATTCAAATCAAGTCTACGATATAAAGAGAGAGGCATAACACTAACACTGGCTCCAAGATCACATAAAGCAGTTTTAACATAGTTTCTTTTAATGGAGCATGGTATAGTGGGTACTCCTGGATCTCCAAGTTTCTTTGGTATTCCACCCTTAAAAGTATAATTAGCAAGCATGGTGGAAATTTCAGCTTCCAGTATCTTTCTTTTATTAGTAACGATTTCTTTCATGTACTTAGCATAAGGATTCATTTTAAGCATATCAGTTAATCGCATATGCAAAAAGATAGGTCTAATCATTTCAGCAAAGCGCTCAAAATCCTCATCATCCTTTTTCTTGGATGGTTTGGAAGGAAAAGGCATGGGTTTCTGAACCCATGGTTCTCTTTCTTTACCATGTTTCCTAGCAACAAAGTCTTTCTTATTATAACATTGATTCTTTGATTGTGGGTTATCAAGATCAACAGCAGGTTCAATTTCTATATCATTATCATTACTAGGTTGAGCATCATCATGAACATTATCATTAACATTATCATTAGTTTCAGGTTCATTACCAGATTGTGTTTCAGCATCAGAAATAGAAATATCATTTGGATCCTCAGGTGTATCAATAATAGGTTTACTAGAAGCATGCAAAGTCCTATCATTTTTCTTTTTCTTCCTTTTAGAAGGACTAGGTGCATCTATATTATTTCTCTGAGAATCTTGCTCAATTCTCTTAGGATGGCCTTCAGGATACAAAGGTTCCTGAGTCATTTTACCACCTCTAGTCATAACTCTAACAGCATTATCATTATTCTTACTATTCAATTCATTGAGCAAGTCATTTTGAGCTTTAAGTACTTGTTCTACTTGAGTGGTAACCATAGAAGCATGTTTACTAATAAGTTTAAGTTCACCTTTAACATTAGCCATATAATCACCCAAGTGTTCAAGCATATTTGAATTGTATTTCAATTGTCTACCAAAATAAGCATTGAAGTCTTCTTGCTTAATCATAAATTTATCAAACTCATCTAAGCATGGACTAGCAAACTTAGTAAATGGGATTTCAGCTTTATCATATCTATAGAGAGAATTTACCTTTACTACATGTGTCAGGTTATCAAGACCATGTATTTCTTCAATAGGAGATGGACTAAAATTATGCATTTCTTCGACAGGCGGTAAATTAAGACCATATATTTCTTCAATAGGAGGTAAATTCTTAACATCTTCGTCTTTAATACCCTTTTCTTTCATGGATTTCTTTGCCTCTTGCATATCTTCAGGACTGAGAAATAGAACACCTATTTTCTTCGGAGTTGGTTTAGGAATAGGCTCAGGAGTTAAGAGGATGATCAGGCAAAGCACTAAGTAATTGGAGAAGCCTCACCCAAGCTTGTGGGAGACTCTCTTCTTCAATTTGCACAAAATTATGTATATCCCTCAAAGCAGCTTGTTTCTTATGAGCAGGGAAATATTTAGCAGAGAAGTAATAAATCGTATCCTGGGGACTACGCACACAATGAGGATCAAGAGAGTTAAACCATATCTTAGCATCACCCTTTAATGAGAACAGAAATATTTTAAGGATATAAAAGTAACGAGTTCTCTCATCATTAGTGAACAGGGTAGCTATATCATTTAATTTAGTAAGATGTGCCACAACAGATTCAGATTCATAGCCATGAAAAGGATCAGATTCAACCAAAGTAATTATATCAGGATCAACAGAGAATTCATAATCCTTATCAGTAACACAGATAGGTGAAGTAGCAAAAGCAGGGTCAGGTTTCATTCTAGCATTAAGAGATTGCTGCTTCCATTTAGCTAATAACCTCTTGAGCTCGTATCTATCTTTGCAAGCTAAAATAGCTAAAGCAGCTTCTTTTTCAAAAACATAACCCTCAGGAATAACAGGTGATTCATATTTATTAGGGGAAGAGTCTTCATCATCACTTTCATCAATATTATCAGTTTCAATATTTTCATTCTCTCTAACCCTAGCAAGTTGTTCGTCAAGAAATTCACCAAGTGGCATAGTAGTATCAAGCATAGAAGCAGTTTCATCATTAGTATCATGCATAGCAGAAGTGGCATCATCAATAACATGCGACATATCAGAATCAATAGCAGAAGCAGGTTTAGGTGTCACAAGCTTACTCAAAACAAAAGGTGAATCAAGTGCATAGCTAGATGACAGTTTACTGAAGGAAATATGCCCTAGAGGCAATAATAAAGTTATTATTTATTTCCTTATATCATGAGAAATGTTTATTATTCATGCTAGAATTGTATTAACCGGAATAATAATACATGTGTGAATACATAGACAAACAGAGTGTCACTAGTATGCCTCTACTTGACTAGCTCGTTAATCAAAGATGGTTATGTTTCCTAACCATGGACAAAGAGTTGTTATTTGATTAACGGGATCACATCATTAGGTGAATGATCTGATTGACATGACCCATTCCATTAGCTTAGCACCCGATCGTTTAGTATGTTGCTATTGCTTTCTTCATGACTTATACATGTTCCTATGACTATGAGATTATGCAACTCCCGTTTGCCGGAGGAACACTTTGTGTGCTACCAAACATCACAACGTAACTGGGTGATTATAAAGGTGCTCTACATGTGTCTCCAAAGGTACATGTTGAGTTGGCGTATTTCGAGATTAGGATTTGTCACTCCGATTATCGGAGAGGTATCTCTGGGCCCTCTCGGTAATGCACATCACATAAGCCTTGCAAGCATTGCAACTAATGAGTTAGTTGCGAGATGATGTATTACGGAACGAGTAAAGAGACTTGCCGGTAACGAGATTGAACTAGGTATTGAGATACCGACGATCGAATCTCGGGCAAGTAACATACCGATGACAAAGGGAACAACGTATGTTATTATGCGGTCTGACCGATAAAGATCTTCGTAGAATATGTGGGAGCCAACGTATGTTATTCATGAATATGTTTTGAATATGTGAACATTTTCTCAATACATGATTGTTTTTAATTCTCCGTGAACATTTCCTAAATTTGTGAGAATTTTTTGAATTTGTGAACAGCTGTTTCGAACCATAAACATTATTTTAATTTCGCAAACATTTGTTTGAATTCGTGAACATTTTCTAAGTTCATGAGCATTTTTTAATGCATGAAATTTTTCGAATTTGTGAACATTTACAAAACTCGCCAAATTAGTGAAATAGTTTAAAATAAAATAAAACGGACCGGATTTGAAAGAGAACTTGGTGAAAAAATAGAAGAAAAAAAATATAACATGCTTCTTCCTGAGCAACGATGAGCGAAAACAACAAGTGATCAAACAAAGAACGACACAACTGAGCTTTTTTTTAGGGTAGCGACACTAATGAGCTGAGAAAGGAGCTTGGCGACCGAGAGGAAGCTTCATGGCCCACCTACAAAGCAACGTAGGTGGCATTGGCAATGGCTCGGGGCGCCACGCGCGCCTCTGCCCCGTGGGTGGTGAGGGCTAAGCGCGTCGCCGTCATGGGGAAACGGGGCTGCCTCGCCGGATGCCCGCGACCTGTTCGACGGAATGCGGCCGCGCGGAGACGTAAGGAAAGAGTCGAAAGCCGGTAAGGATCGCCATTACACCCATCTTTGCTCCGTTTCGTCCGACCGCCATTGATGCTACCATGTCCCTCTTCTTTCTCTCTTGTCCGGGGATGAAGGAACTCGCGGCTACCTACAGTTAGAAATCAAAAGCGCAGGCAAACATATGGCGCATTTCATGGCTGCTTTAGTGGCGCCACATCATAAGAGGTTTTGGAATGCGTGTGTTTTGCCATCCTCGTTGAACGGCAGTATAGCAGGGTAAAGTAAAACCAATCACGCATCGGATCTCATAAGTCGCACAGATGAAACCCCTGCCTTTTGTAGCTAAACTAGTGAGAGATTCACTGCCATGAATAAATTATCGACAAAAGTATATATATGTATGTATGTCCTCTGAAAAGAAACAGCTAGATGTGAACCCTAGTTTCTCCCTTAAATATGCTGTGAGGACCTTGTAGTTAGCCGAATAATGAAGCTGTCTGGTACTACCTGATAATCACATTTCAAGTCATGCTTGCCTCACAGACACAGCTCATTTGGCTCCCCGTGTGATGAATTTGGTTCCATCATGAAGGCAACCTGATTACCGCAACAGCGTGTTAGTCCATCAACTCATAGGAAGAACATCATTTGCTGAAACTTTAGCCATTGATGCATAAGAACAGACAGACAGAGTTTACCTATTCCATTTTAGCAAAGAATGCCATGTCACTGTACTGCTTCTGCAGTGCCGGATTCATGCATGCCAACAGCGATGGTTTCTTTTTCTTGGCTGGAAACAGGAATGACCGGAGCGGCACTCGTGACTTGGAGGGTGCATTCCTCCAAGGGCTGCTGCCTTTCGACCCAGATAAGCTGGTGCTCTTCAGTATCTTTGCCAGGATCTTTTCGACTTCTTCTTGTAGCCCTCTTATATAATCTAAGCCAGCCTGCAGTTCATCCGCAACCTTGTCGTTCTCCTGCTTCATGCTCAAGATCTCCCCTTGGAATTTGGCAGCATGGTATGAAGTGAATTGAATCCCTTCCACAGTCTCTGCATCCATCTCCATCGCGGCTTGGATTTCCTCTTGTATACCGCAGAGGGAAGCAAACCTGCACTGGAGCTCCCCTTTGAACATAGCATTCTGTTCCAGCCATACTTGCATTTCAATCTTAAGTTCCCTCAGCCGCTTCTCTATGGTTTCGGGTTGAGCTTCTGCAAGAGGATCACTTGTGCCACCGCTGTTTTCCTTGAGCTTGTCCTCGTTTGTTCGCCTGCCAATCTCGGATTGTAGCTGATCATGCTTGGTCTGCAACTCTAGTATCTTTTCGAATGATGTGCTGAACTTCATCCAGAACTCGAGGTTCTCTTCCAAAAGTCCATCGATGTCTCTTCTGAACTTGTCCTCAAGAGGTGAGGCGTTCTGCATCTTAAGAATATTAGTCAATCTGATGTCACCCATACCGATTCTTTCTGGCTCGAAAACAGCATCATGTGATGCATCATCTTTGTTCTTGGGGCTAGAATTCTTCATGATTATCCTCGAACTCGGAGAAGCACTTTGTCTCCTTTGATGACCTGGCAAAAAGCTTGGGATCCTTCGGTGCCCCCTGAAGGACCCACTCTTGATACTCAAGGACGTGTATGTACTCATTTGATGGCCTTTCTGTTGTGCATCTTTGTCAGTAGAAGAGTTCAGGAGTTCACGCAGTGACTGAATCTCCTTGTCCTTCAATTCATTGGCAGAGCGTAGTTCGCTCATCATGGCCTTCATCTCATCCAAACATTCCTGATTCTTTATCTCTACTTCAGTAAGCCTTCTCTTTGCATTTTTGTAATTTCGGAGGATGGAAGTGTACTCGGTCAGTAGTACCTTTTCCTTGTCTTGGAGTCCACTCATAAGCAATTTCTGCAGATTAGCCATGTTCTCCTCTTGATCTCTAACACCAACAACTTTTCCATTGCCAGGAGTAGAATTTCCAGAGGTATGTGTGTCTTCTGACTCCTCTGCTTTCTTCATCTCTTGTTCTGAGGGGCCTTTGGAAATGCTATGACCTGCTGTTGATGAATCTTGCTTGTCGTCCACTGACTTTACATGATGATCTCCTGGGACTTCAGATGAAACGTGATGCAATCGCTCTAATGATCCCTGCTCATGGGAATGAAAAACATAGGGTTGCATGCTGCTGCCATTGTTGCTAACAATGTCATGAACATATTTCACTCCTTTATTTGTAAGCTCACCAAATGCATCATTGTCTGCATTTGCTGACTTCTCGTTATTTACCGTTGCAGCTGCGAAGCTAGATTTTCTTTCAAGCCCACAATACCACAAATCCTCTGAATCACCTGCACTGTCATGCTTTTCTGCCATAATTTCATCGTAGCTGTTAGATGGCTGCGTGTTGTCATTGTTGTTTGCTAGCTCCAAGTTACTGGAAAAATCAGGGAATCCATATATTTCAGGCTTCCTTGTAGCTTTATCCATCTGAGGATCTTCTTCTGATTCTTTTTTCTTGCACTCGGTTAATAGTACCATTTCCTTGTCTTGGAGTCCACTCATAAGCAACTGCTGCATATTAGCCATGTTGTTCTCTTGATCTCCAACACCAACAGCTTTTCCATTGCCAGGGGTAAAATTTTCAGTGAAATGCAAGTCTTCTAACCGTTCTTCTATGTTCATATATTGTTCTGAGTGGCCTCCAAAAGTGTTATGATCCACTGTCAATGAATCTTGCTTGCCATCCACTAATTTTAGGTCGTGATCCCATGGGACTTCAGGTGAACTTTGATGCAATCGATCTACTGAACCTTGCTCATGGGAATGTTCAACATATGGTTGCATGTTCCTGCCAATGGCTCCATGATTATATTTCACTTCTGTATTGTTATGTTCACCTGATGTACTGTTATCTGCATTTTCTGCTGTTCCATTATCTACTGATGCAGCTGCAAAGCTAGATTCACCATCAAGCTCAAACTGCCACAAATTCTCTGAATCGGCACTGATGATAGCTGTCTCCATCTGATTATCTTCCTCTCGTTTTATCTTTTCACACTCGCCAGATGGTTTGGTGTCAGCGGGTGGTGTTGCTTTATCAGTCATTGTGGGCACATAACCAACTTGGTGCTCAGTGAGAGGTGACTGCAACATATCTGTAGTATCATTGTCTGCATCTTCAGCCGTTTCCTTATTTACTGATGCAACTGCAAAGCTAGAATTTCTTTCAAACCCACAATCCCATAAATCCTCCAAATCATCTGTGCAGTCATGCCTTTCTTCCTTAATGTCATTGTAACAGTTAGACTGGTGAGAGTTGTCACTGACTGTAGCTAGCTCCAACTTACTGGAACAATCAGGGAGTCCATCTATGTCAGGCTTTCTTGTAGCTTTATCCATTAGAGGATCTTCTTCTGGTTTTATTTTCTCATACTCGCCAGATGGTTCGGTGTCAGCGGGTGGTGTTGCTTCATCAGCCAGTGTGGACACACAACCAGCTTGGTGCTCAGTAAGAGGTGACTGCAACATATCTGTAATAATAACATTTTCTGCTGTTTCCTTATTTACCGATGCATCTGCAAAGCTCGACTTTCTTTCAAGCCCGCAATCCCACAAATCCTCCAAAACATCTGCGCAGTATTGGCTTTCTTCCTTGATGTCATGGTGACAGTTATCACTGACCGTAGCTGGCTCCAACTTACCAGAACTATCAGGGACCCCATCTATGTCAGGCTTTGTTGTAGCTTTATCCATCTGAGGATCTTCTTCAGGTTCTGTTTTCTCGCACTTGCCAGATGATGCAGTGTCAGCGGATGGTGTCGCTTCATGAGTCAGCCTGAGAGCAGAACCACCTTGGTGCTCAACAGGAGGTGACTGCAACAAGTCTGTAATACAACAGAAACTACTAGCCGTTTCAGCGAAATTTGAATAGACTATGCTTTCTTCTGCATGGAAGGAGCTCTCAAGGTACTGCACTCTCATCAGCTCATCTTCTGCCTTCTCTAGCTTCTCATTCAGTTCACCTGAGCCACTGATTACTGCTGCCTTCTGGCCCTCCAGTTCCTGCAGTGACATCTCCAGCTCTGTGTTTTCCAGACACAACCTATCTATCTTAGCAGTCTGTGATGAAACCATGAGTTCCAAGTCCACAACTTTATTGACTATGTCATCAATTTTCTCTGCAATCTCTGCCACGGAAATATCAGTGTCTTTCTGAAAGTATTCCTTGATCTTATTTACTATTGTTTCCATTCCAATTTTCTCCTGCTTCATATAGTACACATCATCCATCTTAACGCTGGCATCATTTCTCACATTCTTGTAAAGACAATTTCCTGAATCTGAAAGGAATTTACCATGCTCTTTCATGATATTCTTCAGTTTCTCTCTGGAAACACTGGCCCTTTCAAGCTCAACCATTGCTTGGCTGAACGATAACCTCTGCTGTTCCCGCAATCTGGCGATGGCGTCTTCACAAGATTTAAGAGCAGTTGCTGTCATCAAAGCTCTCGCCTCATCATCTTCAATCACAGCGCTTTCATTGAATTCCTCTTGGAAGTAGCAGACTTCTTCATGCATGTCGTTGATTTGCTTCTCAAGATCCCAGTACTTTGCGATCCCACTCTCGTAAGAGCTCTTGATGAACTCTTTCTCAGTCTGCAGCACCAATATCTCTTTCTGCATCCTGCTGATCTCCTTTTGCGCATTCTCCTTGTTGACCGGAGCTGCACAATTCTTTCCTCCATCTTTCTGTCCTGGTTTCCTTCCTTTCTTCTTATTCATCAGCCCCTCGACCGTTGACTTGTGGATTTTACGAGGATCAACCGTCGTGAACGCCTTCGGGAGACTGTCGTCGTCCTCTTCCAGCATAGAATACTGAACCTGGTCAGGGAAGGCAGTTGCAACCGTGTGGTTTGCTTTGTGTAGCTCTCCTGACATGTGGTCATAGCGTTCTGCAAGGGCTCTGTATGCCCGGTACGCTTCTTCCACGGAGCTGATCACCTCTGGTCGCCTCTTGTAATACATTTCTGCCCTCTTTGCGAAAGAATCAGCTTCCTCTCCAAGGAGTAAGAGGATGCATTTGACCCTATCTTCCATATCTGCGCATCAAATGCAATTGCTCAATGCCCAACCAAAAGTATAGTAGTGCTAAACATGTATTCAGTTACACCACAATGCAATTCAACATTATTATTTTTGGAGAAATCGCATGTAAAAGCAATTGCTCACGATCAATATCCAATTGCATGTGCAGAATTGCTGAAATTTGCTTAAAGGATGTTTCATGGTACCCTGATTAAAGATATGTTGGCACCAAAGCAGTTAATTGGTGTTGGGTTGATATCCAAGTGGTTTCCGCTTGTCCACTTAATTTCTGTAGAATAGTATGCCTATGTTTTTAATCATGAACAGCTCGAATGGTGCATCATTTTTGTGAGGGGATTCAACTGTATATATGCTAGTCTAAAAGCAGTATATTTTTTTATCCGAGTGACCAAACATCACCATATATCTTTGCTATCAACTAGTGAGATACATTTCTGCTAACCTGAGCCATACGTAAGCTTCATAAACACCTCACAGTGATGTAGTGTGTATTTCATTACAGAGTCCATGTGTTCCTTGGCCAGAATGGCGATGCAAAGCACATATTTTGCTGCAACTAGAATCCATGATACATTCATGAAGCAACTGATTATACGCGAAATGTTACTTCATTTGACAACTTCTGCAGGACATCATGCAAAGTTCTGACCAGGAAAAGTAATCAAAGATGTGCCAATGCCAGGCAAGTAATGAGATCTGGAAGCATATGTGTTCGGCGTGACCAAGAAGGCGAATGTACCTTGGAGGTTGCTGTCGAGCCATTTGGACTGCCTGGTGCGGATGTGGCTCGCCCACCACCACGAGTAGGCGTTGCTCGCCGCCCGCTGCAGCATCCTGCCTCTCCTCCACCGCGCCGCTTCTCCAGCCGCCGGTTAGCCAGCCAGCCCCTCCTCTCCCTCCAAACCCCCTCCCTAGTTCACCTTCTCCTCCAGCGCACACAAGACCTGATCATGAATGCGTCCCTGCTGATCATCAGTCTTGCTTGCTGCACACAGGACTCAAAACTGGAAGGTCAGCAATGCGCATTGCCTGCATTTGCTGTGTGGATGTATGTCATCTTCTAAGACGGCGGCGGCGGAGAGGAGGAAGAACAGAGGAGAAGGGGCAGAGCAGGGCTTGCATACTTCGTAGCAATCTTCCTGCGGAGATGCTCGATTGGCAGAAGAACGGAAGCGGGCAGTAGGTGGTAGTGGAAGAGAAGTGGAGGTGATGGCATGGTGCAGGGCTCGGGGAGGTCTAGTCTCTGAGATGTGGGTCCCCGGGGGTGTGTGCTGTCCTGGCCTCCTGGGTCGCGGCCTGTGCTGCTGCTCGTGCTCGGCACGTCGGCGGGCATCTGCACGACGTTGGGCCAGAAGTGGCTCTGAGATGGGCCGTGGGCTCAACCTGTGCCTTCGCCTTTTTTTTGTGTGCATGTCTTTTCCTTTTTCCTTTTCTTTTGCAGAATTGGTGTCAGTAGCAAGTTAAAGCTGATGGAAACAGATAAGGTGTTGTTTTATTCTTATAAGAAATTTCTTATAGACAGCTGCTTCCTCACCTGCCTATGTTTGATATTTTATTATCTGCAATGGCCAAATTTATTTACATTCCAGACATGCCACAAAACAGAGTGTATTCACACACACACACACACCAGCCCACTAGGCAGTCCGAAGAACACATTATTATTATTATTATTATTATTATTATTATTATTATTATTATTATTATTATTATTATTATTATTATTATTAAAACTCCATAATTCTGAAAGAAAAACAATAATAGAAACACTGGGAAGCAAATGAATGCTGCTCTCATATCATTTGATACTTTACACCCAGCCAGGATGCAATTATGCAACAGTTTAAAGCCACATGGGTGCATGTGACAAAACCCACCCACCCAGCCCCATCCAGCCCCATCATCAAATCACAGCTATTTTAGCTGTACCACCTCCAATATAAATATAAATACATCATTGTCATTTCTTTTCCACGCACCTGATTCGATCGATGCCACCTTCCCAAGCAACCAAGATTAGGAGGGTCCAACCACACCCAAAAAGTAAGTAAAAAAAGAAGGTATAAAATACAAAGCCAAATCAGATCAATCCATCTCAGCCGTTGAAAAAACAAACCATGGATGGGATGGCCAACATCTCAACAAACATGGTTAGAATGCCAGCAGCAGGCATGTGAATACTATGCTTTATGCCAACAGACATGATTAGAATAGCCAACAGATCATGCCAACAAGCATGATGTGGTTAGTTATAGTATTAGGGTTTATCACCCACTGGTAACATCACATCAGATCACATCACATTATAGTACAGGTGCATCACATGATATGAGTGACATCAGCTTGCCACAAGGAGCTACACAGTTTTTAATCAGGAGGATTAGGAGGGGCTCTCCATCTGGTTACAAGCAAACGGCCACAAATCGTGTAGATAATAATAGCCACAGCCATAGGGCAAAGAACAGGAGGTCCAGCTTATAGAAAAAAAAGAAAGAGAAAAATGGAAACACCCACAAAGCTACTGCAATCACCGCAAAAGTACAGGCGTCGACAGTATAAAATTACACGTGGAAATTAAGCACACTACCTTGCTGTCATCAAACAAGAAGAAGAAGAAAAGAAAGATCAGAGTAATAATAAACACCAATAATAGTACATGTGTTTTTCTTCTGTTCACCTGCTACTACTTGCTGTTCTTCTTTTTCAGTAGGTTACCAAACTTCTTCAGCAGGGGCTTGTTCTTCTTCTGCGGTTTCGTTGTTGTTGTCGGGGACATTGCGACTTTGCTGGTAACCTCTGCCGATGCTGCTGTTCCGTTTGCGTGTTCGGTGCTGCTGTCCTCCTTGGAGGACAGGTCGTCTTTCGACGATTCGGTTTCTTGTTTCCCATCTGCCTGCAGCTGCTTCTCGACAACTTTGTCGCTCTCGTGTATCGTGGTGAAATCACCTTTTGCTTCCTGCTGCTCGACCTTGCTGTCGTGTTTCTCTTCCTCTTGGTTCATGTCGCCGTTGGAGTTCCCATTGGCGACGATGAGTTCCATGCTTGGTTTTTTGTCACTCTCTCCTTCCGTGTCTTCAGTTTCTGCAGCTGTCTCGGCAACTTCACGCGCTGAACTGTGCACCTCATCCACAACCACTAGCTTCTCTTCCTCCTCAGGATGTTTCTTTTCCATGGCCTCAGCAAGCAAAGCAGACAATTCCTCTATCTTCTTCATGGCGTCGGCCTCTCGCAGCCTGAATTCATCGTTCTCCTGGGTTAAGCTCTGCAATGCGTTCTCTTTATCAAGCAACCTATCCTTCAGTTGCAAACTCTCAGACGTTGCCTCCTGCGCAGCCTTGTTAGCTTCAGCAACCGCTGATTCCATGTGTGTTAGCTGCTCTTGAAGGCCCTCTTTCTCAGCCTTTACCTCCTGAACAGCCTTGTTAGCTTCAGCAACTGCTGACTCCGTGTACAAGAACTTCTCTTGAAGATCATCTTTCTCGGCCTTTACCTCCTGCACAGCCTTGTTAGCTTCAGCAACCGTTGATTCCGTGTGCATTAGCTGCTCTTGAAGATCCTCCTTCTCAGCCTTTACCTCCTGCAAGGCCTTGTTAGCTTCAGCAACCGCTGATTCCGTGTGCATTAGCTGCGCTTGAAGGTCCTCTTTCTCAGCCTTTACCTCCTGCATGGCCTTGTTGGCTTCAGCGACCGCTGATTCCGAGTGCATTAGCTGCTCCTGAAGACCCTCTTTCTCGGCCTTTACATCCTGCACAGCCATGTTAGCTTCAACAACTGCTGATTCTGTGTACAGTAGCTTCTCTTGAAGTATCTCTTTCTCCTCATTGACAGTTTGGAGTTCGTGCTCTGCATCTCGCAATGATGCTACTACCCTGTCGGCTTCTGCTTTCAGAGCGGCAATTTCTTCCTCCGACTGCTTGTTTAAGCTGACAATCTCAAGCTCCTTAGCTTCGCATTCTTCTCTATACTTGCTCACCTCAGCCTCCAATCTTCCGACGGTATTCCTTAAACAAGTGATGTCATAGTGTGCCTCCCCAATCATTACCTCATAGTTCTCTTTGGTACTATTTAGGGACATCTTGAGATCGCCAATCTGAGCGAGAGCGTGCTCATAATCATCTTCTTTCTTCAGAAATCTCTCATGTGCTTCCTCTGCTTTCCCAGATGCCTCACTCAACGCAGCAGTGAGATCCTCAACTGTCTTTCTCTCTTTCTCCTCTCTGTCCCTAGTATCATTCAACTCATTAATGAGCTTGATTTTCTCCTCGGTCAGGCTTACAATATTTGCATTAGCAGTCTTCTCATTGTTTAAAGCCTCCGAGGCCACTTCCTCGGCAGCCTCAAGCTTGTTTTTCAGAACATCTATTGTTGTCTGCAGCCCAAACAACTCTTGCTGAGAGGCGTCCAGGTGCTCGCCGGATTCGTTGATTTCTGTTGAAAGCCTTGCCACCTCAATTTCCAGTGCTGTTGTCTTTCCTTTCAGCACTTCCATTTCAGATTCTCTGTCCTGCAAGATAGACAGGGTCTTGTCCAATTCTTCTTCTGTGGAGATAAGGGTATCGCTTTTGGCCTTCTCGGAGAGAGTAGCCTCCTCCAGTTCCATTTCAAGTGATCCAGCCTTGTTCTTCCATTCCTCAAACTGCTGATGGACTTCTGACTGGGCCTTCTTTGCATCAGCCAACTGTGTTTTAAGCTCCTCGGTCAGTTTCTCCATGTCGGCCAACCTCTCCTCAAGAACTCTTGCCTCCTCTAGTTTGCCTTTGAGAACTGAAATCTCAGATTCCAAATTCTTCACAAACTCCTCCCTTTCACGGTTTTTACTCTCCTCAACCGCCGCACTGGAATCAAGCAATCCTTTCAAGCGGGTGACTTCGCCGGAGAGGATCTCCACCTTGTCCGCATTGACCTCGGCGATCTTCATGGCATCGTCTGCGTGGCCAAGCGCGGCCTTCTTGGCCTCGTTGGCCATCGAGAGCTCGCGCCTGAACCTCTCGAGCTCCTCCGTGGTGGTGACCAGCGTCTCCAAATCGGCGGCGTGCTGGCTGCGCACACTCTCGACCTCCCTCTGCCACTCCTCGTCCCTCTTCTGCGACTCGTCGATGCCGGCCTGCTCGAGCTCGTCGGCGCGGAACTTCTCGATCTCGGTGGCCTCCTCGGCCCACCTCTTGGCCATGAGCGCGTCCTGGAGCTTCTCGTGTATCTCATCGGCCACCCTCTTGGCCTCGTTGAGCTCGCCGACGAGGCGGTCCTTCTCGCCAACGACGAAGGAGAGCTGGTCCTTGGCCTTCTTGAGGTCCTCGTGCGCGGACTCGAGCCGCGACTGCAGCTCGATCTCCCTCCGCAGCTGCTTCTGCTGCAGCCGTCGCAGAAAATTCGCAAGTCAATTCCGGCGAACGCACGTCATTTTCACCCTGCCGACAGCGTAAAGGTTATGGTGAAGTGAAACTCACGTCGGGGGGAGGCGTGCCGATCTTGGGCACCCGGCGCTCGGCGACGGGCTTGGCGTCGGCGGATCTCGGGGAGCGGTCGAAGGAGAGGCGCGGCCGCGCCGCCGCGGCGGCCGGCGGCGAGTTGGGCTCGGACCTGAAGGGCCCGCCGGTGTTGCCGCGCGAGCCCCGGGGCGTGGACGGCGTGCCCCCGCCGGTGCCGGTGCCGGCGGCTGTGCCCCTCCTGGTGCCGCCCGGGGTGGAGGGGCGGTAGCCGGAGGAGGGCGTGGAGGGGCGGTGGCCGGAGGAGGGCGTGCTGGGCCTGGTCCTGCTGCCGACGGGCGACTCATTCGGCCCAGATCTGCAAACAACAAGAGCGCACCGCCATCGATTAGAGCTTCCAACCTCTTCCACATCCACCAGCACGAATTGCAAAATGCAGGAGCGAATCCGAGCGCATAAAGAAACCACAAGCAAAATCAGCCATGGTTCTGGGAGCGAGGAAAAATCGAAACTGCCAGACGGACAGGCGGAATTAAGTGGATCAAGAAGCAGTTCCGGGTGACGGCAGAGGCAGCCGACGGAAACTGTCGGTTCCTAACTCCCGAGACGCTCGCCCTCGCCCGAGTCGCCGCCGCGGAACGGCGGGGAGCAACGCGGAGGGGGCTGGAGCGGCGGCGAGATCCGCCGCCCCCGCCCCCGCGGGGATGGTTAGAGAAGAGAAGAGGATAGCACCAACCAACCAACCCAACCGAAAAACCAGCCAAGAAGCGCAGCCAGACAGAAATGGCAGAAGAGGAGGGGAGGACGCACCTTGATCTGGAGGAGGGCAGCATTGTGCGCGCGCGGGGGCGGGCGGGGGGGCAGCGAAGCGGCAGAGCGGGGAGGGGGGAGGTGGAGAAGAAGAAGGAGGGGGGGCGGGGGAGTGGAGGAAGGAAGCGACGGGGGTGAAGGGGGAGTGGAAGTGGGGGCGTCGGCCGGCCACACCCACTGCGCCTGCGAGCGGGGGAGCGACGGGCGAAAAGGCTGCAAAGGCCAAAGGCAAAGCGCACACCCCAAAGGCAAAGAATGGGGGGAAAAAGAGCAGATGCTACACTACATCATCTGCAAAGAAATATTACTACTGGTGACGCTATTGTTGGTGGCCGGTTGGTGCGCGCTGATCGGCGTCCCTGCGCGCGAGGGGATGTCACACTGCTAACGCTGCCAACGCTCTCGGCACGGGGGCGGACGGGGACGCTGGGGCAGCACCTCGCTTCGCGCTCACCTACCGATGGCGACGCCGGCACCACCGCGGGCTTGCGATGGATGGGTGATTGGTTGGGGGGAGGTAGAAAGTGTGGCGTATCGGCAGGAGTGGAGCGCCGCTCGCTCGCCGTCCTTCCGGTAGAGGGTAAAGTGCAGGTTGATGCTGCTACTTTTCCTTCCATGTATGGATGGATGGATGTATGTGCGTGTGCGCTTGGGACGATCGTCGTGACCATGACGCCGACCGACCGCCCGACGTACTACTTTCTCTACGTACTGCTTTTGTCGCCGTTGCAACAGCGGCGACTACGTCGCAGCAGCTACCCCTTCACGGTGGGTCTCTCGCTTTAGCTAGCTGCGTGACGCCGACTTGACCGATGCACTGTGCGAGCGTGGATCAGGGAGCTCGTCCGCCTACTTCAGACGTTTTTTTTGCGCCGGCGCCGAAAAATCGGCCTAGTCGCGTCTTCAGGGGGCCGTCGTCTGAGACCTAGCCGCACCTTTAATACCAGTGCTCACATAAAAAGTCATTTCATATATAATCAAGGTAACTAACTAAATGCTCCTTACATGTGGCCGATGCGGTGATTTGGTGGTAACAGAAGTACTAGTACTAGTAGTGCTGCTACTTTCCCATTGTGTGGGCTAATTAAGAGCACCATGGAGTAAAGAAATCCCTTCCCTCTCGCATTGATTTTCACTAGCACGTTGACAACGAGACGGAGCGAACGTGCATGGTACCGGTACTGCGTCCCGCTGCAAGTGGGCCACCGGGGTACGTTACATACCTGCTCGATCGTAGTACTACTATGCATATCACAGTCACAGCGCACCAATAGAGCACACACAAGGGGCGTCTTAAACCCATCTCAAACGTCTGGACGGCCCGCCCATTCATTGATCGGTCATGAAATTCTCCAGACTGGTATTTTCTATATCTAATCCAAATATAGGGCGGATATGAAGGCGCCCGGGTGTGTCCATCACGCTGGCCTATCCGATCCTACATATATTTGTCCTCATCTGTTCGCCGGACCAAATCCCTAGCCACTTCACGCTCCACTTCCCTCTGCCACCTAAGCTCACCTCCGGTGATTTCTGGCTGTCTCCGACATGGCGGGCAGCGGATCTGGCTCCGACGAGTCCGGATCCGTCGACTGGGTGTCATCCGTGCGGGTTGGAAGACACAATGGCGGTCCGCATTGCACTCCGCTGCTCCCGGGAGGACAGCCCCCGGCCAACGGCAGGATCTCTCCCGCGCAACTCCATAGTGTTGGCTCAACAAGCGCTTGGGTCCTCTGGGGCTGGATCATCACGGTCCCGACAGTCGGAAAATCTCTCCTTCCCCATCATCGGTCAGGGCGGACTATGAGTCCTACTGGGAACGTGCGGCCCGCCGTGGGAAGGAGATGATATACTGAGGCGCGTATCGCGGCGAAAATGATGACAGCGAAGGCGGCTGATGTGACTGCACGTAGGAAGCCATCCACGTCGAATTGTGAAGAAACGACATCGGAGAAACGCGCGCACCCTCGCCTGAAAGCAGAATCGGGCGGTCGTGCCATGGCCGGACTGCCACCGAAGGAGGACATCGATAACGAGGATAGCTCCGGCGACAAGCGGATCCGGCTTGATCCCTATCCCGTCTTCGGTCGGTACTTCCGCGAGAAGAAAGGCAAGGGCAGTCGTGGATGATCTCCACCAAAGCCAAGTTTTGATAGTCTGAAGTGATGGAGTAGCCGAACAATGTGCGTAATGCATCGACTCGTAGTTGCATGAAATTATAGTGATTTGATATATGATAATTAAGGTGTCCGGTTGTGAGAAGGAAAATTTAAAACTTGACCGGTCGGTGTTCGTAGACACGATCATCGTGTCCGTGAACGTTTGAGGGGGGGTGGATTTGCAAAGTCCCATCTTAGATGCTCTATGGCAGAGCAGGACCTCGACCGATTAATGGCGACGATCCATGATCCATCGACTGCATGGTCTCAACGGCAGCCAATTAATTAACGTTGAAACTGAGGTTTTCGGCAGTAGACGGTGCGGAGGGCGACTGGCAACATGGAGATGCATTGCATGGGCAGTAAATGGGGGCAGATGCAGATAGATCGATCAGAGACTCAGAGTCAGATCACGCGGGGCCGGAGGGCAGATAGATCGATCAGTATGGTGGTCGCGTGCTCGGTCGGTCGCGCGTGCGCGGCAACGCATGCCGGCCGGTGCACATGCACTTTAACTTACGGTAAGCCTGTGTTAAAAAAGACTAGAAAAATATCATGGAAGATGAAAAAAAGACAGCAAAATGATTTTCTAATAATCATATAAGGTTTTTAATTTATGTATGGTATGGATTCCAAAAATAATCTACTTGTACTGAAACGCTCCCTTGTAGTACTAGATTTTTTCTAAAGCTAATGGAATTCCTTTGTACATAAATTTGCATGATGAATATGTTTTTCAAGATACATGTGCCAAAGAGGAAGAGCTCAGGGAGCTGGAGTGTGAAAGGATGAAGGAGTCAGGAAGGAGAAATTGTATGTGGGCTTAATTAATGCTTCCTAATCAGTATGCTTTTCATATTGCCGTTTATTGAACTAATATAGTTTGCTTTTGATTAAGGATCTTGACATGGCACCTAGCTGTTTTTTATTTTATGTAGCTTTTGTTGATCTTTTCCTTGTTTGGATTAAATTTCTTATTGCTTTCCCTATTCCTTTGCAGGAACATGAACCTGATGATGACCCATAGTTGGATGTATGTGAGAGGTACAGGTGTTAGCTCATAAGCATATCAGAATACAATCATGAGGTGTATAATTATCCAGTTATACTTTTTATCCATGCCTCAACAATTGACTAAATTAAACGACAGGATGAACATTCAGACTTTCTTGATGACTGCGATTCTAGGAAGACCATCACATACTCGACCAACCCACCTGCACGTCATTGCAAGACAAGGTAAAAGTGAAAGCAACGAAATGTTTGCATGGAATGTTGTTACTATTGGTTTCTTCAAGGATAGAAACTTTTACCCAACATATGTCATTTTTTAGGTTAATTGACTAGCCCCCTTTTTTTATAATGGTCCAATCAATTAAGAGAAAGGGGGAAAAGAAAATGTATGACACAAGGGCTATCAATTACAGCGTGAATTACATAGCCTGCAACATTTGCATTCCTGGCCCTATCTATGATCCTACAAGGGCTATCTGTATGAGCTGAACAATTACAGCAGAGGACAGCTGAACAATTACAGCAGAGGACATACTCAAATTCAGAGTTTAGAGCCTGATGAGCAATGTTGTGAGTGCTTGTTGATGATCTGCCTATTTTCCGCGAAATTGGGACGTGTTGGATGGTCCATGTGAGGTTCTCCAAGAAATTGTTTCCTCATTTTTGTGTTCTGGTAGCATGATGGATTTTGATTAGATAAGAACCTGCAGTTTCTTTGGTAAGTTGGGATTAAGAGTTTCATATATATGTGCCAATAGAGTATGTAGGGAAATCATGATGTGCCTTTTTTTGCAGTGTCTGATTTATAATTGTGTGCTTTCATGAAAAGAATGTATATGTCAATCAAGTAACAATCCTGGAAATCTGTAGAAGGTACATCTCACTGCAAGTTAAAATATTCGTTCACATCGCATCTACTGTAAGGATCAGAACCACCTACTAGGGGCTTCATCAGAAGAAACACCTTCCACTTCGTACTAATATAAACAAGATCATTTACTATAAGCAATACTGCTTGAATTTATATCAGTTTTCAACACTATCTATGTCTTCGAGCAATACGGCTTGAATTTATATCAGTTTTCAACACTATCTATGTCTTCGAGCCTTTCATATGCCATCTGAATGCTTTCTTATCAGTGCCTCCGACCAAGCTTGTTTTGTTTCTAACCTTATAATCCAGCATTTCATATGCCATCTGATGATACAGGGTCTTTACAAGAAAAACAGGGGCACATGCCCTTCCGGAAAACCAACAGAGGATTTCTAGGCGAACCCTCACTTTTAATGTAAATTCATTGGACGACTACCATATCTTTATGTAGCATTTGATTGCTTGGATGAAGTTGAATGGGAGATCCCCATGCAACTTTTAGAAGCCATGATTTTGTTTGGTTGGTTTGGCGGACAATATAGGTCTATATCCCATTAAAACTAATATAGCTTCAACGAGGGCAGAACCAAGTGGTAAAAAACTGAGTGAGCCGAGACATTTCTTGGCCCGACTGGTTAAGCTTAAATTTCCACATGATATTCATTTCTTAAGTAATAAGGAGTTCCATGCAAAGTTCTGCACCGAGCACGAGCCAGGGAAGTTAAGCAGAACATAGCCTGATGATCCATTGACAAGAAAATTTAAGCGAACACAGCTGCTGATGGGTGGCTCTACTGTCCCCAATGCTCCTGCTCTTGGATCATTACTCGAGTATCTTTGTATACACTGACAAACCGTGGGCTGGCAATATTTGGATCAAGATGACCTGGATTGATGATATTTCCGTTATCATTTATTTCATTAATGAACAAGCTTTAGTCGATTCAATTACATTTTAAAGGTAGTTATTTTTTTATTGGAACTAGCATTTATACAAAATTGTGTGCCTTAGTAAGAATTTTTGGTGTTGAGATTTTGCTTTAGAATACTGGCTCACTACCATTGATATTTTTATGCGAGGCTTTTTTTCAATCATAAAAATGTATCTTCTTTATAATTGTGTTTCACCTTTGAAAATGCAGCTTGAGCGACATCAAAGAATTGTGTTTCCATTTAGCAGATACCTTTTTTTAAACATTTTTTTTGTATTTGTGTGAATCTCATTTGCTCAAAGTAAAGGACGTGAAAAACGTGCGTTGCACGTGCAAGCTTACTAGTACATATAAACAATCGAAGATGACTGTTATATTTGTAGATAGATGGCATCGTCTCTCGCCGCCGGACATGCCATTGGCTATGTTTTCATAAAGTATTTATCGCGTAAATAGTGAATTTCTTTTATAGAAAAAACATGGAACATTCTTTTTTATAAACTTGATTAAATTTTAATAAGTTTGACCTAAAACAGGATCAATCCGCCGTGTGAACCCGGATGGAGGTACCAACTAGCACACACGTCGGCACGAAAAATATGATGTTTTTACATGGTTTGATGGTAGTGTTTAATAAGGAAAATGTTTCTTTTTTTGGATCTTGATAATTTAAAATGGTGTCCAAGCTCATTTACACTCAGTGAACAATAAATTGAAAACGTTAATCACACCCGGTTGCTGAGGAACCTACTCCGGCGCAAACCCATTCGTCCATGTGCCGTCCACTGTTGCCATTCACTCGCTACATAAACTGCAGCCCCGGCCATAGCCGCACTAATTCTCCTCCGGTCCCTTTCTCCTCTCCGCACCACTCCTACCATGGCTTCCTCGCGCTCCAAAGTTCTTCGGGATGTACTATCACCGGAGCAGAAGAAGGAGATGGGCTGCATTACTGTCAGTTGGCAGCTCGGAGGCCAACGACGTGTCGCAATGCAGGACTCGGCAATGGCCGAGGACAAGCCGGCGTCACCCTCCTCACCAATGCCACCCTTGCTAGTGCATTGTACGATAACCATAGGCGAGACCCGTACCCATTACATGGACATGATGCAGTAGGAGCAGTTCCGAGAGGCGCATGCAGGCCGACGTGGCCTATAACCTTCAGCTCCTCTAGGAGCACCAGCAGGCGGAGGAGCGGCTTGCTGCCGGCAGGGCGATCGTGCCGAATGATGTCTACTACGCAACCTTCTTCTTTGTAGACTTGTGTTGGGCCTCTAAGCGTAGAGTTTTATAGGACAGTAGCAATTTCCCTTAAGTGGATGACCTAAGATTTATCAATCCGTGGGAGGCGTAGGATGAAGATGGTCTCTCTCAAACAACCCTGCAACCAAATAACAAAGAGTCTCTGCTTGGCCGAGAAAGAGAGTTGGCCGTAGGAATCTCTTCTGAGCTTGAAGTAGTCGTCATGTGCCTCCACTCCCTCCACAATGCGCAAAAACAATGGTTTCCGCATGGGAAAACGGCAATGAACCCACGTATCTTTCGGGAAAGCAGGTGTGGGAGCAAAGTAGTCATTGTGCAGTAGCTTTGCTCCGGACACCCTGTTACGGTTGATCACTCTTCTCCCTTCGATTGATCCTTTTAAGTTGAGAATATGCTCCACTTGCCGGTCCATTTCCTCTTGCATGCTCATGAGCATGATCATGTCCACTTCTTCGTCCGAATCCGATGAATCGAAGAACTCATCTTGAATCATTTGGTCAAGCTCCGTCAGTCCATATTCCTCGTCTGACGAAGCATCGGAATCCATCATATACCAAACAAAATCACAATAATTTCGGTCGGTTAATGTGTCGAATGTTGGGGAACGTAGTAATTTCAAAAAAATTCTTACGCACACGCAAGATCATGGTGATGCACAGCAACGAGAGGGGAGAGTGTTGTCTACGTACCCATGCAGACCGACTGCGGAAGCGTTGACACAACATAGAGGAAGTAGTCGTACGTCTTCCCGATCCGACCGATCCAAGCACCGTTACTCCGGCACCTCCGAGTTCTTAGCACACGTACAGCTCGATGACGATCCCCGGGCTCCGATCCAGCAAAGCGTCGGGGAGGAGTTCCGTCAGCACGACGGCGTGGTGACGGTCTTGATGTTCTACCGACGCAGGGCTTCGCCTAAGCACTACAACAATATGATCGAGGTGGAATATGGTGGCAGGGGGCACCGCACACGGCTAAGGAACGATCTCAATGATCAACTTGTGTGTCTAGAGGTGCCCTCTGCCTCCGTATATAAAGGAGCCAAGGGGAAGGGTGCCGCCTGCCAGGAGGAGGGTGCAGGAGGAGTCCTACTCCTACCGGGAGTAGGACTCCCCCCCCCCCAATCCTAGTTGGACTAGGATTCCCCGAGGGGGAAAGAGAGAGAGGGGGGCCGGCCACCTCTCCTAGTCCTAATAGGACTAGGGGAGGGGGGAGGCGCGCGACCACCTTGGGCTGCCCCTTTCTCCTTTCCACTAAAGCCCATCAAGGCCCATATGGTTCCCAGGGGGTTCCGGTAACCTCCCGGTACTCCGGTAAAATCCCGATTTTACCCGGAACACTTCCGATATCCAAATATAGGCTTCCAATATATCAATCTTTATGTCTCGACCATTTCGAGACTCCTCGTCATGTCCGTGATCACATCCGGGACTCCGAACTAACTTCGATACATCAAAATGCATAAACTCATAATAACCGTCATCGTAACGTTAAGCGTGCGGACCCTACGGTTCGAGAACAATGTAGACATGACTGAGACACATCTCCGGTCAATAACCAATAGCGGGACATGGATGCCCATATTGGTTCCTACATAATCTACGAAGATCTTTATCGGTCAGACCGCATAACAACATACGTTGTTCCCTTTGTCATTGGTATGTTACTTGGCCGAGATTCGATCGTCGGTATCCAATACCTAGTTCAATCTCGTTACCGGCAAGTCTCTTTACTCGTTCCGTAATACATCATCTCGCAACTAACTCATTAGTCGCAATGCTTGCAAGGCTTATGTGACCTGCATTACCGAGAGGGCCCAGAGATACCTCTCCGACAATCGGAGTGACAAATCCTAATCTCGAAATACGCCAACCCAACATCTACCTTTGGAGACACCTGTAGAGCTCCTTCATAATCACCCAGTTACGTTGTGATGTTTGGTAGCACACAAAGTGTTCCTCCAGTAAACGGGAGTTGCATAATCTCATAGTCATAGGAACATGTATAAGTCATGAAGAAAGCAATAGCAACATACTAAATGATAGGGTGCTAAGCTAATGAAATGGGTCATGCCAATCAGATCATTCAACTAATGATGTGACCTCGTTAATCAAATAACAACACCTTGTTCATGGTTAGGAAACATAACCATCTTTGATTAACGAGCTAGTCAAGTAGAGGCATACTAGTGACACTAAGTTTGTCTATGTATTCACACATGTATTATGTTTCCGGTTAATACAATTCTAGCATGAATAATAAACATTTATCATGATATAAGGAAATAAATAATAACTTTATTATTGCCTCTAGGGCATATTTCCTTCAGTCTCCCACTTGCACTAGAGTCAATAATCTAGATTACACAGTAATGATTCTAACACCCATGGAGCCTTGGTGCTGATCATGTTTTGCTCGTGGAAGAGGCTTAGTCAACGGGTCTGCAATATTCAGATCCATATGTATCTTGCAAATCTCTATGTCTCCCACCTGGACTAGATCCCGGATGGAATTGAAGCGTCTCTTGATGTGCTTGGTCCTCTTGTGAAATCTGGATTCCTTTGCCAAGGCAATTGCACCAGTATTGTCACAAAAGATTTTCATTGGATCCGATGCACTAGGTATGACACCTAGATCGGATATGAACTCCTTCATTCAGACTTCTTCGTTTGCTGCTTCTGAAGTAGCTATGTATTCCGCTTCACATGTAGATCCTGCTACGACGCTTTGTTTAGAACTGCACCAACTGACAGCTCCACCGTTTAATGTAAACACGTATTCGGTTTGCGATTTAGAATCGTCCGGATCAGTGTCAAAGCTTGCATCAACGTAACCTCTTACAGTGAGCTCTTTGTCACCTCCATATACGAGAAACATATCCTTAGTCCTTTTCAGGTATTTCAGGATGTTCTTGACCGCTGTCCAGTGATCCACTCCTGGATTACTTTGGTACCTCCCTGCTAAACTTATAGCAAGGCACACATCAGGTCTGGTACACAGCATTGCATACATGATAGAGCCTATGGCTGAAGCATAGGGAATATCTTTCATTTTCTCTCTATCTTCTGCAGTGGTCGGGCATTGAGTCTGACTCAACTTCACACCTTGTAACATAGGCAAGAACCCTTTCTTTGCTTGATCCATTTTGAACTTCTTCAAAATCTTGTCAAGGTATGTGCTTTGTGAAAGTCCAATTAAGCGTCTTGATCTATCTCTATAGATCTTTATGCCTAATATGTAAGCAACTTCACCGAGGTCTTTCATTGAAAAACTCTTATTCAAGTATCCCTTTATGCTATCCAGAAATTCTATATCATTTCCAATCAGCAATATGTCATCTACATATAATATCAAAAATGCTACAGAGCTCCCACTCAATTTCTTGTAAATACAGGCTTCACCGAATGTCTGTATATAACCAAATGCTTTGATCACACTATCAAAGCGTTTATTCCAACTCCGAGAGGCTTGCACCAGTCCATAAATGGATCGCTGGAGCTTGCACACTTTGTTAGCTCCCTTTGGATCGACAAAACCTTCCGGTTGCATCATATACAACTCTTCTTCCAGAAATCCATTCAGGAATGCAGTTTTGACATCCATCTGCCAAATTTCATAATCATAAAACGCGGCAATTGCTAACATGATTCGGACAGACTTAAGCATCGCTACGGGTGAGAAGGTCTCATCGTAGTCAACCCCTTGAACTTGTCGAAAACCTTTTGCGACAAGTCGAGCTTTATAGACAGTAACATTACCGTCAGCGTCAGTCTTTTTTCTTGAAGATCCATTTATTCTCAATTGCTTGCCGATCATCGGACAAGTCAACCAAAGTCCATACTTTGTTCTCATACATGGATCCCATCTCAGATTTCATGGCTTCAAGCCACTTTGCGGAATCTGGGCTCACCATCGCTTCTTCATAGTTCGTAGGTTCATCATGATCTAGTAGCATGACTTTCAGAACTGGATTACCGTACCACTCTGGCGCGGATCTTACTCTGGCTGATCTACGAGGTTCAGTAGTATCTTGTTCTGAAGTTTCATGATCATTATCATTAACTTCCTCGCTTATTGGTGTAGGTGTCGCAGAAACAGTTTTCTGTGATGTACTACTTTCCAACAAGGGAGTAGGTACAGTTACCTCATCAAGTTCTACTTTCCTCCCACTCACTTCTTTCAAGAGAAACTCCTTCTCAAAAAAGTTTCCGAATTTAGCAACAAAAGTCTTGCCTTCGGATCTGTGATAGAAGGTGTATCCAATAGTTTCCTTTGGATATCCTATGAAGACACATTTCTCCGATTTGGGTTCGAGCTTATCAGGTTGAAGCTTTTTCACATAAGCATCGGAGCCCCAAACTTTCAGAAACGACAACTTTGGTTTCTTGCCAAACCATAGTTTTTAAGGCGTCGTCTCAACGGATTTTGATGGTGCCCTATTTAACGTGAATGCGGCCGTCTCTAGAGCGTATCCCCAAAACGATAGCGGTAAATCAGTAAGAGACATCATAGATCGCACCATATCTAGTAAAGTACGATTACGACGTTCGGACACACCATTACGCTGTGGTATTCCGGGTGGCTGGAGTTGCGAAACTATTCCACAATTTTTCAAATGTACACCAAACTCGTAACTCAAATATTCTCCTCCACGATCGGATCGTAGAAACTTTATTTTATTGTTACCATGATTTTCAACTTCACTCTGAAATTCTTTGAACTTTTTAAACGTTTCAGACTTATGTTTCATTAAGTAGATATACCCATATCTGCTTAAGTCATCTGTGAAGGTGAGAAAATAACGATATCCGCCATGAGCCTCAACATTCATCGGACCACATATATCTGTATGTATGATTTCCAACAAATCTGTTGCTCTCTCCATAGTACCGGAGAACGGTGTTTTAGTCATCTTGCCCATGAGGCACGGTTCGCAAGTACCAAGTGATTCAGAATCAAGTGGTTCCAAAAGTCCATCAGTATGGAGTTTCTTCATGCGCTTTACACCGATATGACCTAAACGACAGTGCCACAAATAAGTTGCACTATCATTATCAACTCTGCATCTTTTGGCTTCTACATTATGAATATGTGTATCACTACTATTAAGATTCAATAAGAATAGACCACTCTTCAAGGGTGCATGACCATAAAGATATTACTCATATAAATAGAACAACCATTATTCTCTGATTTAAATAAATAACTGTCTCGCATTAAACAAGATCCAGATATAATGTTCATGCTCAACGTTGGCACCAAATAACAATTATTTAGGTCTAATACTAATCCCGAAGGTAGATGTAGAGGTAGCGTGCCGACTGCGATTACATCGACTTTGGAACCGTTTCCCACGCGCATCTTCACCTCGTCCTTAGCCAATCTTCGCTTAATCCGTAGTCCCTATTTCGAGTTGCAAATATTAGCAACAGAACCAGTATCAAATACCCAGGTGCTACTGCGAGCATTAGTAAGGTACACATCAATAACATGTATATCACATATACCTTTGTTCACCTTGCCATCCTTCTTATCCGCCAAATACTTGGGGCAGTTCCGCTTCCAGTGACCAGTCTGCTTGCAGTAGAAGCACTCAGTTTCAGGCTTAGGTCCAGACTTGGGTTTCTTCTCCTGAGCAGCAACTTGCTTGCCGTTCTTCTTGAAGTTCCCCTTCTTCTTCCCTTTGCCCTTTTTCTTGAAACTAGTGGTTTTGTTAACCATCAACACTTGATGCTCCTTCTTGATTTCTACCTCCGCAGCTTTCAGCATTGCGAAGAGCTCGGGAATAGTCTTGTTCATCCCTTGCATATTATAGTTCATCATGAAGCTCTTGTAGCTTGGTGGCAGTGATTGGAGAATTCTGTCAATGACACAATCATCTGGAAGATTAACTCCCATCTGAATCAAGTGATTATTATACCCATACATTTTGAGTATATGCTCACTGACAGAACTGTTCTCCTCCATCTTGCAGCTATAGAACTTATTGGAGACTTCATATCTCTCAATCCGGGCATTTGCTTGAAATATTAACTTCAACTTCTGAAACATCTCATATGCTCCATGACGTTCAAAACGTCGTTGAAGTCCCGATTCTAAGCCGTAAAGCATGGCACACTGAACTATCGAGTAGTCATCAGCTTTGCTCTGCCAGACGTTCATAACATCTGGTGTTGCTCTAGCAGCAGGCCTGGCACCCAGCGGTGCTTCCAGGACGTAATTTTTCTGAGCAGCAATGAGGATAATCCTCGAGTTATAGACCCAGTCTGTGTAATTGCTACCATCATCTTTCAACTTTACTTTCTCAAGGAACGCATTAAAATTCAACAGAACAACAGCACGAGCCATCTATCTACAATCAAACATAAACAAGCAAGATACTATCAGGTACTAAGTTCATGATAAGTTTAAGTTCAATTAATCAAATTACTTAAGAACTCCCACTTAGATAGACATCCCTCTAATCCTTTAAGTGATCACGTGATCCAAATCAACTAAACCATATCCGATCATCACGTGAGATGGAGTAGTTTCATTGGTGAACATCACTATGTTGATCATATCTACTATATGATTCATGCTCAACCTTTCGGTCTCTGTGTTCCGAGGCCATATCTGTATATGCTTGGCTCGTCAAGTATAACCTGAGTATTCCGCGTGTGCAACTGTTTTGCACCAGTTGTATTTGAACGTAGAGCCTATCACACCCGATCATCACGTGGTGCCTCAGCACGAAGAACTTTCGCAACGGTGCATACTCAGGGAGAACACTTCTTGATAATTTAGTGAGAGATCATCTTATAATGCTACCGTCAATCAAAGCAAGATAAGATGCAAAAAAGATAAACATTGCATGCAATCAATATAAGTGATATGATATGGCCATCATCATCTTGTGCTTGTGATCTCCATCTCCGAAGCACCGTCATGATCACCATCGTCACCGGCGCGACACCTTGATCTCCATCGTAGCATCGTTGTCGTCTCGCCAATCTTATGCTTCCACGACTATCGCTACCGCTTAGTGATAAAGTAAAGCATTACATCGCGATTGCATTGCATACAATAAAGCGACAACCATATGGCTCCTGCCAGTTGCTGATAACTCGGTTACAAAACATGATCATCTCATACAATAAAATTTAGCATCATGTCTTGACCATATCACATCACAACATGCCCTGCAAAAACAAGTTAGACGTCCTCTACTTTGTTGTTGCAAGTTTTACGTGGCTGCTACGGGCTTAAGTAAGAACCAATCTCACCTACGCATCAAAACCACAACGATAGTTTGTCAATTTGACTCCGTTTTAACCTTCGCAAGGACCGGGCGTAGTCACATTCGGTTCAACTAAAGTTGGAGAGACAGTCGCCCGCAAGCCATCTGTGTGCAAAGCACGTCGGGGAAACCGGTCTCGCGTAAGCGTACGCGTAATGTTGGTCCGGGTCGTCTCGTCCAACAATACCACCGAACCAAAGTATGACATGCTGGTAGGCAGTATGACTTATATCGTCCACAACTCACTTGTGTTCTACTCGTGCAAATAACATCAAACCATAAAACCTAGGCTCTGATACCACTGTTGGGAAACGTAGTAATTTCAAAAAAATTCCTACGCACATGCAAGATCATGGTGATGCACAGCAACGAGAGGGGAGAGTGTTGTCTACGTACCCACGCAGACCGACTACGGAAGCGTTGACACAACGTAGAGGAAGTAGTCGTCCGTCTTCCCGATCCGACCGATCCAAGCACCGTTACTCTGGCACCTCCGAGTTCTTAGCACACGTACAACTCGATGACGATCCCCGGGCTCCGATCCAACAAAGCGTCGGGGAGGAGTCCCGTCAGCACGACGGCGTGGTGACGATCTTGATGTTCTACCGACGCAGGGCTTCGCCTAAGCACTACAACGATATGATCAAGGTGGAATATGGTGGCAGGGGGCACCGCACACAGCTAAGGAACAATCTCAATGATCAACTTGTGAGTCTAGAGGTGCCCCCTGCCTCCGTATATAAAGGAGCCAAGGGGGAGGGGGCCGCCGGCCAGGAGGAGGGCGCAGGAGGAGTCCTACTCCTACCGGGAGTAGGACTCCCCCTCCCAATCCTAGTTGGACTAGGATTCCCCGAGGGGGAAAGAGAGAGGGGGGCCGGCCACCTCTTCGAGTCCTAATAGGACTAGGGGAGGGGGGAGGCGCGCGGCCACCTTGGGCTGCCCCTTTCTCCTTTCCACTAAAGCCCATCAAGGCCCATATGGTTCCCGGGGGGTTCCGGTAACCTCCCGGTACTCCGGTAAAATCCCGATTTCACCCGGAACACTTCCGATATCCAAATATAGGCTTCCAATATATCAATCTTTATGTCTCAACCATTTCGAGACTCCTCGTCATGTCCGTGATCACATCCGGGACTCCGAACTAACTTCGGTACATCAAAATGCATAAACTCATAATAACTGTCATCGTAACGTTAAGCGTGCGGACCCTACGGTTCGAGAACAATGTAGACATGACTGAGACACATCTCCGGTCAATAACCAATAGCGGGACCTGAATGTCCATATTGGTTCCTACATAATCTACGAAGATCTTTATCGGTCAGACTGCATAACAACATATGTTGTTCCCTTTGTCATTGGTATGTTACTTGGCCGAGATTCGATCGTCGGTATCCAATACCTAGTTCAATCTCGTTACCGGCAAGTCTCTTTACTCGTTCCGTAATACATCATCTCGCAACTAACTCATTAGTCGCAATGCTTGCAAGGCTTATGTGATGTGCATTACCGAGAGGGCCCAGAGATACCTCTCCGACAATCGAAGTGACAAATCCTAATCTCGAAATACGCCAACCCAACATCTACCTTTGGAGACACCTGTAGAGCTCCTTTATAATCACCCAGTTACGTTGTGACGTTTGGTAGCACATAAAGTGTTCCTCCGGTAAACGGGAGTTGCATAATCTCATAGTCATAGGAACATGTATAAGTCATGAAGAAAGCAATAGCAACATACTAAACGATCGGGTGCTAAGCTAATGAAATGGGTCATGTCAATCAGATCATTCAACTAATGATGTGACCTCGTTAATCAAATAACAACACCTTGTTCATGATTAGGAAACATAACCATCTTTGATTAACGAGCTAGTCAAGTAGAGGCATACTAGTGACACTAAGTTTGTCTATGTATTCACACATGTACTATGTTTCCGGTTAATACAATTCTAGCATGAATAATAAACATTTATCATGATATAAGGAAATAAATAATAACTTTATATTGCCTCTAGGGCATATTTCCTTCATCGAACACATCAAACGCAAGTCGGAGCCGGAGAGTTGCCGGACGTACCACGGTGGCGTCCGGGCCGGCGATGATGGGAGCGCTCTTCCGGAGCTGGGGGCGGAGAGTCTGGGAACAACTGCGGAGCGAGCGCGGCGGCGAAGCGCGAGACGGGCAGCGCGAAGGAGGAAGAAGAGATGAGATAGCAAATGGGTTTGGCTGGTCTTCGTGATGAATTTGGTGCAATTTGGGTGGGGTCAGGCTGCCGGGTCCGACGTGGCGAGCATGCCCGGGCTCCCCCATATCCACCCCATAGGCTGGATATGAGGGATGCCGGTCAGCCCGGACATTTGAGGGCCGTTTGAGAAGTACATATGGGTCAAAAAACCTGATCGGACAGTGACCGAATGGTCTGCCTGTACGTATGAAACAGGTTTGAGAGGTCCAGTTATAGATGCTCTTAACTACCTCCACGACCTCTTCATTGAAGAGTGTAACTTGTTCGTAATGGTCCGTTTGCTTTTGTTGCCATTGCAACAGCGGTCGAGTCTGGCCTAGCTACCTTCACGACCTCTCCGTAGGCTTTAGGACTTTAGGTGGCATCGGCAGATGCTCGCTAGCTACGTGACCGACTTGGACATGCAGTGTGGTGCGGGGGAGCAAAACCACTTCATTACTTTTCATGTAATCTACGGTGTATTCCACAATGTAACCTGTCGGTAATGAGGAGTGTAACTTCTTGGTACGTAATGAATTCAGTTCGGCTAATTAGAACATTAACCTAGGTTATTATAAGCATTAACCCAGGTATATATAATGTTTCTCAACCCTAGCGGCCACCAAAGGTCTCCTTCACGTCACCGCCTCAGCCATCCTCTTCTATATTTGAAAGTGGAAATCTCTTATGAAAGATCTTGATGGGTAGACAACATATATACATGATAAGCATGTGTAGATAACAACTGCGAACTACAAATGTCATTTTTTTTCTTTCTAAAAATCACTACACATTTTATGTAGGCCTGTAGATGGTAATGTTTGATCGATGAACGACAATTTCGGTTTCAGTTTGATTTACGCCTATGTATCATCTTGCCCTGACTTTTTATATGATTTTGGGTGGGGTGGGGTGGGGTTAATATTTGCCGGTCTATAACTACCAGAAGAGCTATAACTACCAGAAGAGCGTCATGGTACTAACAGAAGAGTACCATGTTACTTTGTATCCTGCCGTTTTGTTTCAAGTCCTTGCAAATTCTAAATCATGTTCTAATGTTGGAAATGATGTTTTTCTTTTGCAGATTTTATAAGGGTAGAAAGAGTGTGCGAGAGTGCAGGGGCGCCGGTGGTACAGGTTGAACCCATGGAAGATTTCAGCTCATAATGTTCGCTGTGAATCGTACAGAAAAGTTCCTGAACACGTCTTAAGTAAATTGCCATTCCTTTTTTTAGATTGACTCATGGTGATACTAGCATGTACACACGTGAATGCACGTCGGAACATTTTGATGTTGTTTTGTATGTAAGAAATTACAAAGATATATATGAACCAACCTTGTTTGTAATTAAGTACTTTACTCATTATAATTGCTGGCAAGGACTAACTATTTTATCAAATTTCATCTAAAAGAGAACCCTGGCGTGTGACAACATCTGCGACACAATGTGGAGCAATGCAGTGTCACAATGGCAAAGAAGAGCGTTCACTATGTGATAGCAATGTCGGATATGCGGTCGAAGGGTTGGCTGAAAATAGGACGCACGTAAGGAGAATGAAGATGTTGTCATGTCTTGTTGCGGTTTGATTGATGAGTAAATAGAGTGAAGATGGTGTCATGTCTTGTTGCGGTTTGACTGAGGAGTAAATAGAAAGAAACAAAGAGATGTGAACAATTGTCTTATGTCTTCCCACATTTTTCTCACAATTTTGATATGTATCTAAAAGTACATTACCAATGTATGTAGAAAAGCCGAGGGGCTGCATCTTGGTGAACAAGATAAAAGATGACCACAACTTATCCTTCTGTGCTCATCTATATTTCTTTTGTGCCCATAGCAACACAAGGACATTCTACTAGTATATAATGTTTCTCAACCCTAGCGGCCACCAAAGGTCTCCTTCACGTCACCGCCTCAGCCATCCTCTTCTATCTTGTCCGACGGCCTCGTCAGCAATCCGACGAGTGAAGGACCCACAAGTTTCAGTTCTGCAGTTCTAGATTTTTTCTAAATTAGTGAACATTTGATAAAATTCAGGAGCACTTTTTAAAATTCTAGAATATTTTTTGAAATCCATCAACATTTTTAGATGTTGAATATTTTTAAAATTTTGTGAACTTGTGAACGGTTTTTAAAGTTGTGGAGATTTCCTAAATTCCTTACAAAACAATATTGCAATAATAGAACAGACTAGAAAGACAGAAAAAACGAAGCGAAACAAATCATATTTTTTGTTTGAGCCAAAACAAATCTGGAAATGATATGCATTGCCCATAGCGAGCACATAACCGCTGCCTATGTGTGACACCACGGGCTAGCCCATTTATGCGCTAGAATATATGTTAGGCAGAAATCGGTATTAAGAATCTTTCTGGAACCTTCCACCTGGTTTTGAGAAGGTTTTAGAAAGTTTTTCTCCTTCTTATATTTTCGTTTTTCCAGGTTTCTTATTTTTTCTTGTTAGTTTTTCAATTTTTCAATTTTGTGTTTCTCTTTTATTTTTTAAATTCACAAAAAATGTATCTTATTTGCGAGGATTTTAAAAATTCATTAATAATATTATTGGAATTTGTGAATAATTTATCAGCTTCATTGCCAATTTTTAAATTCATGAAATTTTCTCAATTTCTTGTACATTTTTTGAATTCACAAACACTTTTCAAATTCATGATTTTTTGAATTCTCCAATGTGTTTTGAAATTGATAAATTTTAATGAATTCACAAAAATCATATTCGTGAACATTTTTTGAATTCAGGAACAATTTTAGTTTCATTATTGTTTTAGAAAATTGTGCTTACTTTTCAAATTCATGAACATTTTTCAAATGTGTTTTTTTTTTGCAAATTCATGTACACTTTTTTACATTTGTGACAATAGTTTTCAAATTTGTGAATTCTATTACAAAATAGGTGATCTAATGTATATTTTTATTATTTTTGTGAGGAATTTTTTTGATTTATTCATCAACTGTCAATGTAATATAAAGAACACGAGAAGCAAAAAATACGTGCACATCAATAGACCACCTAGGGACAACTACAATCACTGGAGCCATCCGAAGGCGCGGCACTGTCATCACTCCTTTTTCATCGGAGCCGAACAAACTTTGTTGTTATAGATAGTTTGGAAATCATCGTGCTAAAACTCCGTAGAATCGGTGCACCAGAATATTAACAGCCACAGATGAAAAAAAGTGTAGAGGCGGATGCTACTTTTGCTTCCATGTATGGATGAATGTATGTGTGCGTTTGAGCGAGGCCATCGTGACCATGACGTCGACCGCCCGGCGTACTTTCTCTAACGGCGAGTACGTCGTAGCTACCTTCGATCGATCTCCCGCCAGGTGACGCCGACTTGATCGATGCACCGTGGAAGCATGGAGGGAGTTCGTCCACCTACCTATGATGCAGAACCGGGCATTATCATCAGTTCAAAAGGCCCTTTAGCATCGGTTCTGTAACAATATTAAAGGCTGAGCACTAAAGCCCCCCTAGTACCGGTTCAATACGAACTGTCACTACAGGGCCACCACATGGCACGAGCCAGCGCCGGGGGCGTCGAGATCTTGAGTACCGGTTTGTAACACCAACCGGTACTAAAAGGTTTGGTGGTTTTGGTTTTATTATTTATTTATTTTTTAATTATGTCACTAGTAGAAAAAGGGTCAAACGTGAAGCACATTAGTGCCGGTTTGAATTTGAACCGGCACTAATGTGTACATTAGTGCCGGTTCCAACGGTTAGCCGGGCCACTCTCATTAGTACCGGTTCGTGGCGAACCTTTAGCACCGGTTCGTGTCACGAACCGGTACTGCCTTTAGTATCGGTTGGTGGCTCCAATCGGTACCAAAGGTCCATCCTATATAACTAAACACTTCAAAAATTTCAGTTTCTCATCTGCTTCTTCTTCTCTGCCCCGTCGCCCGCCGCCCCCGTCTCCATATCCCCCGTCGCCGCCCCGTCCCCGTCGTCGCCGCCCCGTCGTCCCCGTCCCCGTCGTCACCGCCGCCCCGTCCCGCGTCGTCCCCGTCCCCGTCATCACCGTCCAATCCCCGTCGTCGCCGCCCCGGCCCGTATGTCCCCGTCCCCGTCGTCGCCGCCCCGTCCCTGTCCCCGTCGTCGCCATCCTTGTCGTCGCCGCGCCTGTCGCCGTCCCCCTCGCCTCTCGCCTCGCCGGTGAGCACACACACACACTACTTTTTTTTAGTTTTTTAGTTATAGAAATAGCTATAAAAATGTTAGAATTTTTTCTTTTTTTAGTTATAGAAATAGTTAGTTATATAGCATTGTTAGAAATGTTATAGAAATGTTATAATTATTAGAAATTTTTCTGTTTTTAGTTATAGAAATAGTTATAAAAAGTTAGAATTGTTAGAAATTTTTCTGTTTTCTAGTTATAGAAATAGTTATAAAAAAGTTAGAAATAGTTATAAAGTTAGAAAAATTGGGCCACTAGTTATAGAAATTTTTCTGTTTTTAGTTATAGAAATAGTTATAAATTGTTAGAATTGTTTCTTTTTCTCGCGTGGGCCAGTTTCGGTGCGGAGGGAGCCGGCCCCGCCGGAGGTGGTACGTCGTCGTGTTAGGGAGGAGGACGAGCACGTCCATCACTACATGGGTGCGTTAGAGGGCGGCAGGTTCTCCAATACCTGGCAGTTTCTTCAGGGATCTCACTTCAGCTATGATCCTGTGAGGGTTCCTTCTCTTTGGGTGTCCACCGCCCGTGCCGCATGAACCGCGAGTGTCCTAGATTCTTCTGTAGTATTCGATCTTTATTAACTACCTAGCCAGTGATGTATTCGATATATAATATTCGAGACGATGTATTCGAGATTATCTATTATTCGAGACGATGTATTCGAGATTATATCTATTATTCGAGACGATGTATTCGAGATTATATCTATTATTCGAGACGACGTATTCGAGATTATATTCGATGATGCTTATTATGTACTATGATTGATTCAGTTTTTCCTTATTAATTGGTTGCATCCATGCATTGTAATTTGAATATATTTCTTTTGGATTAGTTAAACAAAACCTATGGCGGACAATACCGGCAGAGAGGGAGAACAAGCCCTGTTCAATATCATACGCAATCCTCGCGGGCCAGATGATGATCAGAATGAAGAAGATTATGACGGCTCCGAATATCTAAACAACACCGGGGAGGGTGATATGATATTCGATCGCGACGACCAAATTGATGAAATCATGAACTATGAACATGACGAAGAAAATGTCGATCTTGAAACAACAAAGACCGGCGAGGTATATATATTTATATAAGCAGGCATCTAGTGATCATCACATGTTTTAAATGACTTGAAGATATATTAACGAATTGATCTTTCTTATTTCAGCCATCCGGATCGAGCAAATCTTCAGGCAACAGGACGAGACGAGGCCCGAACAAAAAGTTAAAGGAGGGCGTAAAGTACAATATCGAGGTAATCAGACCTAATGGCGAACCATTAGCGCCTAAGAAGATTGCGGACAAGTTCATTCGTTAGTGCGGAGTTCTTGTGAAGGACCAACTCCCGATCTCCCTTCAAGAATGGAGAGAGCCAGCAAAGCCACGTCCAGGAGTTACTTTTGTCGACGACAGACAAAAACATTTGCTTTGGGAAACGCTCATGGAACATTTCACCCTACTAGATCATTTCACAGATGCAAATGTGGAGAAAGTCAAGGACGCTGCTTTTAGGAAGATGGCGGTTGCATTCAAGAACCACAAGATTCATGAATGGGCCAAGTACGTCAACGGAGGAAGGAAGACTCCAGTATTCGAGGGAACACTAGAGAACCAAAGTGCTCATTGGGACGATTTTGTGAAATTCAAGAATTCGGAATTATCTAAGGAATGGTCGAGAATAAACAATGCCAATGCCGCAAAAAGGATAAGTTCCATAAGCTGGGGCAAGGTGGCTATGCGGTGGGAATGACTAAGTGGGATAAGTCTGAGAAAGAGATGCTGGATGCAGGTGTCACTCCAGAAACATTGAGCTGGCCCCCCAGGTGCAGGACTTGGTTCTATGCGCATGGGGAGGAGTTGGACCTGAAGACAGGCAAAGTTTCGAAGAAGGCATGTCTGGACGGAGCCGAAGATAAGCTACTTGTTGCAATAGAAGAGGCTCGATCGGGGTTGTTCGAGCCCAACAGAGAGAACGACAAGCTTACGCGTGCCCTGGGAAATCCTGAACATTCGGGAAGAACACGAGGCATGGGCGCTATTCCGTGGTACGAGGGGTTTTCGGACTGAAACGCCGACTACAAAACCCGTGCGAGAAAGAAGATTGCGGAGGAGAAGAAGAGGAAGATGGAGGAGGAGCAGAGGAAGCTAGACTATGAACGCCTTCAAGGCCTAGAATCAGCGCACACGGACTTGGCAGTCAAAATCCAGCGGCAGCAGGAGTACATCGACTCACTTAGCCAGCAAAGGGGGTCTCAGCAGCTAGCGGATGATCCACCATTGGATAGCACCGTCCCATCCATGCCGAGAAGCAGCGTGGGTTCCGCCCCGGGCGACGCATTGCTGGATAGCTACCCAGTGGATGACATCATGGAGAATACTAACTGCGAGCTACACTTCAAAATGAAGAACATATCCATGAAGGTGGCGGACGCCCTTGCTTTTACAAATCCCCCCGAGGCAACCTTCCATTGCAACCCGATTCCAGCGGGCTATGCTCCCGTCTTGGTTGATGAGGTGGTGGACCAATATTCGGGGCTAGAGCTTGACATTCCTGGAGGTGACGATGAGCAAACACTAGGAGAGGCCAACCATCATATCATCCTATGGAGAAAGGATTGCATCATCTTTCGAAGGCCACCGACACCGCGTCATCCGACCCCTCGTCGTAGTCCGCCATCGAGTCAGCAGACTCCCGCTCCTCCAAGTCCACCAACGCGTCAGGCCACTCCTCCTCCAAGTCCGGCACAGTTTCAGGCCACTCCTCCTCCTCCAAGTCCGGCAAAGCATCAGGCCACTCCTCCTCCAAGTCCGGCACAGCTTCAGGCCACTCCTCCTCCAAGTCCGGCACAGCTTCAGGCCACTCCTCCTCCTCCAACTCAGCCACGTCAGCCGTCTTCGCCGCCTTAGCAATCACGGAAGAGAGCCGCCTCAGCTATGGTGCATAGCGGTACAAGTCGAGATAGTACTGGAGGTACAGGCGGAGGCAAGCGATTTCAATATGGTCCAAGCCTCGCGCCTCTTCCGCAGAGGCCTTACGACAAGTCCGAGGAGGAAAACGTAGCCATATCGAAGGCCGAGGTGGAAGCCCATTTTGCACCGAAACCGCCACCGCCGCCAAGGGAGAAAGTGCATGTGGAAAAGATTGACCACTTCATTCGTATGGCTAGAGCACCAGCTCCCAAGCCTGTTGACACAGACTATGAGCGCCACATCAAGAAGTTAAATCGAGCGCGTCTACAGAAAGAGGCGAGCTCGAGCTCGAGCAAATCAGCTGGCAAAAGGAGCGGTAAAACCATTCCCCAGCTGGGAGAACAGGCGGCGCGATCAATCCCCCTGCTTGTTGTGCCAACAACACATGAGAGTAGGCGCGCCCAATATTATTGTGGGCAAACTGTTAACGTTCCCGGGGTGGGCGATGTGGTAATAACCGAGGAGCATATTGCGCAGGCTGAATCGATTGGGATCACTATTGGACAACTCCTCGATATCGAGCCCATGCCTCCGACTAGAGAGGAGGAAATAAAACGGAAATATGCCCGGGGCCAACCTTTGGTCGAGCCAGAGGAGGTCAATAAGCTCCCAACGAGAATGTATGAATTGCATCAATAGTACATGGACATTACCAAGATTTCCAATCGAGAGTCCCTCATGGTGAATGTCAACAAGGAGCATTACTACCATGAGAAAGCTGTGACCGTTGAGTATTCAGAACTATTTCAGCTATACAATAAAGACGCACTCGACAAATCTATCGTCAGTTGCTATTGTCTGTAAGTGATTTCTTTCTATAATTTAAGTCTCAAGCTAGCTGTAGTGATCATTTTGATCAATCATTACCTGTAATTATCCTCACTATATTATTTTCTGTGGTATTATGCAGGATGAAGATTTATGAAATGAAAAAAGGTAGACGCTATGGCATTGGGTTCATTGACCCAAATACCATTAATGAATACACATGGAAAATAGATACATATCACGAAAGAAGAGTAGAGGAAAGCATGCTACAGTTCTTCAAGTAACTCAAATACAATGAAGATATACTACTTCCTTACAACTTCCAGTGAGTCACACTGTCTTGTACTACAAATTCTGTTTTTCCCTACTAGCTAGCTACATGTTTTTGCTTACATATGCCCGCTTAATTAAGAAATGCAAATGTGTGTGCATGCAGATTTCACTGGATCTTGTTAATCATTAAAGTTGATGAAGAAACAGTTGAAGTACTAGACTCACTACTTAAGAAAGCAAGTGACTACACCATCATGAAGGGGATAGTCAACAGGTAATTTCAATCATTATTAACTACATCTCGGCATATTTAATTAGTTCGTCATTTCCTGATAACAACTATTTAATAACCCATTTATTCATTTTCTTTGTCGGTGGGCAGGGCTTGGGCAAAGTTCATCAGGGCCACTCCAGGCCCATGGAAACAAAATCTGAAATGGTATCGACCCAAGGTAAGTAATTAAGTAGTACTAGCTAGCTGCCATATCTTTAATTATCATGCTTGATTAATTATTATCTGATCAAATTCCATTCTCGTAAAGGCCCTGAAGCAGGCGCCGGGGAATGATCTATGTGCATACTACGTTTGCGAGAACATTCGCATGATGGCGTCCGAAAGGAGCAAATCTCAAAGACAGGAGTGAGTACGATATCGATTGTCAGAACACTATTCACAATTTTTACACCATTATTGATATCTAGTCACACAACTAATACATATGCATATTGATCTCCTTCTTAACAGTTCAAAGAGGTGCGGGACAAGCTCCTAGCACAGGACCGCATAGAAGCAATTTAAGAGGAAATAGCAGGATTTTTGCTCGACCAGGTCATAGATCCCAAAGAAGAATACTATTACCCGCTACCGCCCCCATGAACCACTTAATTGTTATCGTGCTTCGAAGGTACCAATTAGCTAGGCTAATGCCACTGGCTCCGAAGGCACCAATTAGGAGAAATTGTATATATATATATATACATGTGTGTATATATGTGTGAATTAATTAATGGTGGTTGTGAGACATTCGATATATATATATATACATACATACATATATATATATATATATATATATAATGATCGGTTCTACTAGAAATTCTATTTATATATATGCATAACATGTACAATATGTAGTATTGTAAAATACCAGCAAACGAAAAATAATTAAATAGAAAACAAAAAATTAAATGAAAAAGAAATCATAAACCCAAAACCCCTCCAACCTTTTAATACCGGTTGGTGACACCAACCGTTACTAAAGGGCTCCCTGTCCCCGAAGCTGGCTCGTGCCACGTGGTTGCCCTTTAGCACCGGTTCGTGCTGAATCGGTACTAAAAAGGGGGGCTTTAGTGCCTACACTTTAGCACCGGTTACCAAACCGGCACTAAAGGGCCTTACAAACCGGTGCTATTGCCCGGTTCTGCACTAGTGTGTGTTTTCCATTTAATTTAGAGATTGTTTTTACATTATAATGAGTTATTAAATCACTAGGTGAAAGAATCGTGGATTATTTTTAACGGATGGATCTAAGTCATCAAGTGATATGGATTATCCATATTACTTTATCACTTAACTAGGATCCATCTAGTTGAAACTAATCTGTGATTCTTTCATAAATGATATAATAACTCATCATCATCATAGTAATATAAAAATTCTTGCATCATATCATCACCAACAACACTAGCTAATAATTATCATAGTCATTACCACTATTTAATCATCATAGTCATTATCGCTATCTAATCACCACCAAACTAGCTTAAAGAAGAAACATTCACTTGTAACAGAAGTAAGGATATCATCAAGTTCAACATGGTCACGACATTATAAGCGTTCATAAGACCACAAAAGCAAATCACTTTGAGAGTTCAGGACGAAGAACACGGACATGAGAGGACAAGTACTAAGAGCAGGAACTAGCTAATCACTCCTTCTGCTCTCTCTCTCAGGTAAAATAGCATATAACATGTGTAGCTCTCCTGATTCATCATATTAGAGCATGCAGATTAACATGTCTCCTAATCGTGGGCTGCGCTTCTGATTGCTACCCCCTAGTTTAAAAATGAAGTGCCTTTGTAACAGATGAGTTTTCATTCGAATCCCTGATACTTTGAAAGAGATTGTCCAGTTTGTACACGAAGTGCATCCAGTTTTTGCCGTAACCCGCTCTGCCTTTTTGCACATGCTATGTGGGTGAAATGATGATACCATATCAACTTTCAACCTTTTCAGAGTTCATTTGTAATGCTTTTTAATTTTAGGGTCATTTAGCTCAAAACAAATCAGTAAATGCATGAAAAATAGCAAATGAAGGCAGGAATGGTTGAAAGTTGATGACAGAGATTTGAATGATGCATGCTGAACACACAAAAAGTCTGGAGTTGTAATAAGTTAAAAAAAATGAAATGCCTTTGTGTAAACATGTAAAAATATACATAAAAATACATTGATCAGTAAGGCCTTTCAGCCAAAACGCACTACTGCTATGTGTAAACATGTAAAAATATACATAAAAAAATACATTGATCATTAGTGATCTTTTTGTGTACAATCTGAATTGTCAATATGAGTCCTCACCGGTTTAGAAACCAGAGAAGACTTATATTATGTCACAAATTCTACACATAGAATTCAATGAAGACCAAATGATTGTGATAGTTTGAGAAATAACATATTTAAGATGATAAAAACCCTGTTAGCGGAGCAAGATAGGACTAAAAACTCACTGCAAAAAGAATCAACTAAAAAACTCTAATATCGGTTTGTGGCATAAACCGGTACTAAGGGGGCTGGTGGGGCCCCAGACTGACAACAGCCCGCCACAACCTTTTTAGTACAAGTTCGTGGCACGAACCGGTACTAAAGATTCGCCACGAATCGATACTAATGAGCGCCGCCCGCCTAGCCGTTGAAACCGGCACTAATGGTCACATTAGTGCCGGTTCAATTACAAACTGGAACTAATAAACTTCACATTAAGCCATTTTTCTACTAATGCAACGCGCACGGCCATAGTTTGTTCGGTGGACTCTATCGCTTGTTGATTACCCTCCATGTTTCTACCGCTATATTATTACTAAGTACAGTATGTACGTGAGAGATACACATAGTAGGAGCTGTTTGGTGGACTGCATGTTTTTCGCGTTCCTCGTATGCCTACCCAATGGAGTATGTATGCACGCTCTGGGTTATATTTTACACGTCGACCTACCCAATGGAGTATGTATGCGCGCTCTGGGTCATAATTTTACACGTGGTTTGGTTGTCTGCATTTATCTGGGCCCGCATCCTTTCCCCGTGGTGTACATAGCACTACGACAAGCCTGCGTCCGGGAAAACAGCAAACTCGGACGTTACACAGAGCCTTGCTAAAGGAGCCGTTTCGTTCCATATATAATCATGGTAGCTAAATGCTCTCTCCGTATGGCTGATGTGATGATTTGGTAATACAAGTACTCGTACTGCTACAGTAGTAGCAGTACTCTCTCTATTCCAAAATATAATGCGCCCGCGTTTTCGGAGATCTAACTTTGATCATAAATTTAATCAACGGGATCAATTTACGGCGGGAGAAAAAAATTATATAATTGAAAACTTCTTTTGAATACGAATTCATTGATATAATTTTTGCTCCCGCCGCAATCGGTCTTGGTAGTTAAATTTACGGTCAAAGTTGAAGCACGTGGATAAAGAAAACACTACATTATGAAATGGAGGGAATACTACTTTTCCATTGCGTGTGCTGATTCAGAGCACTATGGAGTAAAGAAATTCCTTCCTTGGCATTGATTTTCACTAGTAACACGTTGACAACGAGAGAGGGCGATCGGGCATGGTAGCTACCAGTACAGCGTCCCGCTGCAGGTGGGCCACCGGAGTACTACTATGGATCACAGTCACGGCGCACCAATATGGCACACGCAAAGCCAGGGCAGAAACTCGACTGATTAATGGCGACGATCCATCAACTGTATGGTCTCAACGGCAGCCAATTAATTCTTTTTAGCATCAGTACAGACACAAACGCTCATATACACGCGCATACACTCACCTTTATGAACGCATACACGCACACCTTACCCCTATAAACATCTCTAAAAGACTGAGCTGGCATATCATCTTAAGATTTACGAAGTCATCGTAGACGCTTCGTCGTCGATGAGAACGTCTCCTTCCACTAAAAACGCATCGCCGAAAATTCTGAAATAAATTTAGAAATAATGCGAGTATCAATTAATTAACGTTGAAACTGAGGTTGCCGGTAGTAGACGGTGCGGAGGGCGACTGGCAACATGGAGATGCATTGCATGGGCAGTAAATGGGGCAGATGCAGATAGATCGATCAGAGACTCAGAGTCAGACCACGCGGGGCCGGAGGGCAGATAGATCGCATTGTGGTCGCGTGCTCGGTCGCGCTTGCTCGACAGCACATGCCCGATGCTACATGTGCACTTAACATTTTTCTTTTCATTGCGGAGGACATGGGCACCTAACTTACGGGAAGTGTATGTAAAAAAGGACTAGAAAATCTCATGAAAAATAAAAAGAAAATGCTTGGCTTCAGCCGGCTGATTTCTCGAAAGAAATCCGCCACGTCGGCTAGGTGCCACGTGTCCTGGTGTGGACCATGCACCGCTTGAGCGCCGCTCGCCTCCAACCTTATCTATCCATTCTGTCTCCTACCTTTCTCCTTCACCTACATCTTCCCCAATTGCCAAGCTCTTCGCTGCTACTCGCGGCGTATCTCGATTGGCGCAGCTGAAGGGGATATGGGGGGGCACCTAGGTGCTTCAGGGGACGCCCGCGCTACTGCGATGGAGGCCTTGGGGACGGGGCAAGCGCCCTGCGTGTCGCCGCCATAGCCTGCGTGCTTCATGGGTAAATCCTTGGATACATCAGGCGGGCCGATTACTAGGATTACAACATAACCGGTGTTGCGGAAACATAGTCAGTGTTGCAGAAACATAGCTGCTTTGAAAACATCCATCCTACTTCAACAAGAACAGCGGAGCTGCAAGACAGAGATAACCGTTGTGCGGGGTGTTTCTAAAACATGGCCTAGGTTGCAGAAGTCCATGAGAGTATGGACTTTTTTTGCAAACAATCTTTGTTGCAAATGTTTCTGCAACACTAGCTTTGTTGCAAAGATCGGCAACATAATTTCTGTTGCAATGATGAAGAGTGGTTGGGCCGCTGGATGATGCCAGATCTAACGACCACTGAGCCAACAGATCTTTTAGAAAAAGATTCGCCGATCGACGCGTAGCACGCCTCATCCAGCAAACTGATTTCCTACGGATCTTATAAGGTTTGATCCATGTTTGAACTACACATATAAACAAATCAAAAATGAAAGTTACATTTGTAGATAGCATCGTCTCTTGCCGCCGGGCGCCGAACATGCCATGGGCTATGTTTTCATAAAGTATTTATTGCGTACATAGTGAATTTCTTTTATAGAAAAAACAGGGAACATTCTCTGTTATAGAATGTTCTTAGTTTTTTCAATACGTTTCAATAAGCACAACATGTGAACCCGGATGCATGGTAGGTCGCCACCGCTCGGGTCCCAGAAAGGCTATCAATATTCCCCTCCACCTGAACCCAAGCTTGGCGGGCTGATAATTGTCGGCTTATTAGTTACTCAAGCTGTGGTGGCGGAGGTTGCGGAGGCTGAGCTGGAGAGCACTGAGGTGGAACTAAAGAAGGCGAAGACAAGTGCTGGAGTTTCAGTTCAAGGCTCATGGCCGGACATGAGGATGGGTGCGGGCGATCATTTAGATTAGGTTTAGAGTAGAAGTATTGTCTGAAATTATACCTTCAGAGTCGGACGGGCTTCGGTTTTAGTTGAAGTATGTCCGGAATATATTGACTTTTGTCCGGTTTATATGAACTCCACTGTGTTGAACGAATCTCGTCCGATTTATATGAAAATTCATAGTATTTACGTAAATTTCATCCGGTTAGTTGAATAGTTATTTAAAATGTATGCTAGCACGTTGGATGACAGTCTTCAATATCAGTGTCCACGGATTGATCGCCGTGTCTGTGTAAAGATGGCGAATTTCTTTTGCGGGGCTAGAGATGCCCTTAGCTACCTCTACAACCTCTCCATTGAAGAGTGTAATTTGTTCGTAATAATCCATTTGCTTTTGTCGCCATTGCAACAGCGGTCGAGTCTGGCCTAGCTACCTTCACGACCTCTCCGTAGGCTTTAGGACTTCAGGTGCCATCGGCTGATGCTCGCTAGGTGACCGACTTGACCGAGACATGCAGCGTGGTGTGGGGGAGCCAGATTGTTGGAAATATGAGTAATTTACTAAATGATTTTATTAATAGAAATATTAAATAAAACATGACTAATATAGCCGCAATAAAGTAAGTCATGCAATTTGACAGAGAGAAAGTAAATAGCATCTGAATATATAAACTTGAATTGAACACATTTAGGAAGACACTAGATCATGTTGCATATATGGAGTAGAACCTAACATATTTAGGGCAAGTACTAGTATAAGAAACTGTGGCAGGACATCTAACAGAAAGAAGAAGAACACATACGGGACAGCAGCAACAAAAGCACTGGACTTGGAGTCGACATCCTCTCCAGCCATGTCGTTGCTGAGGTAATCGAGGTCGGGGAAGAAGTCGTCGTCGGGTAAGTAATCGTCGGAGTCCGTGATGAAGAAGTCAGTAGTCGCGCAGAGCGCTCCCCAAAAACCTTATCACCCTTCTCCCGTATAGGACTCAAAAGGTACGGTCTCGAAGGCCTACTGTCCCGACATGTGGTGCACGCCGCAAGCCGGGATGAGGAAAACAGCAACAGCTCAGAGATGGAACCGATGACGAGGGAAGGAGTAGTTCTGGTGCGTCTTTCTGGGAGGAGCGACCTCCCTTTTATAGGCGCAAGAGAAGGAGGCGAGAGGGCAGCGACGGGAGGCGAAACAAACAGCCAGCAGCCGAAGGGCTGCACCGTCCGCATTCGAACTCCACTTTCGTAAAAATCTTTTCAGCTTCCGTGTGACCTTTCGTATACCCGTAGTGCGTGGCAAAAATTTAGATATCAGCTCGGCTCATACCCGCAACCCGCGGCGCGGCGCGTCGTGACGAGGCGTGGCGAGGCGGGCGACGGAGGAGGAGCGCGCGTGGATATCCCTCTTGTTCTCATGCTCATACAAGTGGGGAAAGAACCTCCCTTATAAGGAGGTCCAACTCCCACTATACTAGCAATGTGGGACTAAACTTTAATAGTATCCTTTGCCTTGCACAAATGGGCTAAGTGAGCCTCTAGGATTTATTAGGAATTTCTGAAATAGTTACTGAGCTGCCCAAAATAGACTAAATTCCAGCAATCCCCCACCAGATCCCAGAGGCACACAGAAATTTGCCTTTGGTTCCAAAACACTGTTTTATATACCGGTACTGCAGTGGAGACTGTTAAGTTGAGCTTCCACCTAGAACTCTATGCTACACTAGTAAGCAACTTGAACAGTGGACTGGGCCATGAACTGCAAGTTTTCTGCGAATCTAGCTTCACATAAAGCCTTGACCGATACATGGCTACCGTGGGTCTTCCCCGCGGGTGAAGCTTATGCGTCATACTCCGTGACCTTTCATGAGTTTACTAGAGAGAACCCTACTCTCATAGATTGCGACGTTTGACAATCAGACTCATATAGGTGTGTTCTTCAAAAGATGTTCTGCAGGATAACATCTCTGCTTTAATGAGCCACTTAGAACACATTAAGATATATATCAACCTGCCATGCAGATTAGGAGAGTATTGCATTTTCGTGGAGTGGTATTGTGAATAGTAAGGATACTCTCCTCTCAGTTGACCAACAGCTTGTTTTCCACATCTAATTCACCGAATCTCCGATCAGAAAGAATAGGTTACCACTGTGAACAACTCATATTGTGGGTCTCATATCCATCTCCCTCGATGCATTATCTATCACATTACGTGATAGACCCTTAGTAAAAGGATCTGCCAGATTTTTAGACGTTTGGATATAATTCAATGCAATAACTCCGGAGTTTTTCATTTTCCTGACAGACTTTAACCTTCTGTGAACGTGCCTTGATGACTTCATGTTATCCTTTGAGCTGCTCACTTTTGTGATCACAGTTTGATTGTCGCAGTTCATAAAGACACCCGGTATAGATTTCTCAACAACCGGCAAGTCATTCAAGAGCCGGCGAAGCAAATCTGCTTCAACCGTAGCTGTATCTAGTGCTGTGAGTTCTGCTTCCATTGTTGACCTCGTTAAGATGGTCTGCTTGCAAGACTTCCAAGAAACAGCGCTACCTCCATGAGTGAATACATAACCGCTCGTGGCCTTTATCTCATCAGCATCTGAGATCCAGTTTGAGTCACTATATCCTTCAAGCACCTTTGGGTGTTCGGTGTAGTGAATTCCATAATTTGCAGTGTCTTTCAAATAACGCAAAACTCTCTCTAGAGCTTTCCAATGCACATCTCCTGGTTTTGAGACAAACCGACTCAGTTTGCTAACAGCAAAAGAGATGCCAGGTCTTGTAGCACTTGCTAAGTACATAAGCAAGCCAATAATATGAGAATGTTTCAATTGATCTCTAGCAATTCTTCGATTCTTTTGAAGTAACACACTTGCATCATAAGGTGTTGGAGAGGGCTTGCAGTCACTATAGCCAAAGCGACTCACAATCTTTTCCATATAGTGAGATTGAAGCAATGTAATCCCACCATCAGCGTCTCTCAACAACTTGATGTTCAGAATGACATCAGCCACTCCTAAATCTTTCATCTCAAAACAGCGAGATAGAAAATCCTTGACCTCCTTAATAACATTCAGATTTGTTCCGAAAATTAGTATGTCATCAACATACAAGCAAAGGATAACTCCCTCGCCCCCATCATGGCGACAGTACACACATTTTTTAGCTTCATTTACAACAAAGTCTGCATCTGTTAAAGTTCTTTCAAACTTCTCATGCCACTGTTTGGGTGTTTGCTTGAGTCCATACAAAGACTTCAGCAACTTGCACACTTTTCTTTCCTGACCATCTAGTACAAACCCATCTGATTGTTCCATATAAATTTCCTCGTCTAACTCTCCATTTAGGAAAGCAGTCTTAACATCCATTTGATGAACGAGAAGACCATGCGAGGCAGCTAGTGAAAGTAGAACTCAAATAGTGGTCAGTCGAGCCACAGGTGAGTAAGTATCAAAGAAGTCTTCACCTTCCTTTTGGGTATAACCCTTAGCCATGAGCCAAGCCTTGTACTTTTCAATAGTACCATCAAGCCTAAGCTTCTTCTTGAATACCCATTTGCATCCTATAGGTTTGCACCCATAAGGACGATTAGTTATCTCCCAAGTTTTATTTGCCAAGATGGAATCCATCTCGCTAAGAACCGCTTCCTTCCAGTAGTCAGCATCTTCAGATGCATAGGCCTCTAAAATAGAACCGGGAGTGTCATCTATGAGATACACAAGAAAATCATCACCAAAGGACTTTGCAGTCCCCTGTCTCTTGCTCCTAGTAGGAACTGCATTGTTCTCCTCCACAGGACTTTCAAAGTGTTCCATCGAAATGCCAGGTTCGGTAATTGTAACTGGTTCCTGATTCGATGAACTAGGCATCTCCTGATTAGATGAGGTAGCCATATCCTTCATGGGAAAGATATCTTCAAAGAAAGTCGCATCATTTGACTCCATGATCGTACCGACATGCATGTCAGGTATCTTAGATTTTACAACCAAGAATCTATAGCCAATGCTATAAAAAGCATATCCCAGGAAAACACAATCCACGGTCTTTGGTCCAAGCTTCCACTTCTTTGGAATTGGAATATTGACTTTTGCCAAACAACCCCATGTTCGTTTAAGAGAGTTTTAACCTTTTCTTCTCCCATTCCTCGAATGGAGTTATCTCTTTGCTCTTTGTGGGAACTCGGTTTAGGACATGACATGCCGTCAATATCGCCTCCCCCACCATGCCTTGGAGAGACTCGATGTGTCTAACATGGCGTTAACCAAATCAGTTAGAATACGGTTCTTTCTTTCGGCCACCCCATTTGACTGAGGTGAATAGGGAGGCGTCCTCTCATGGATTATACCATGTTCCGCACAAAAAGCATCAAATTCATTGAAAAAATACTCTCCATCACGATCGGACCTAAGCCTCTTGATTTTTCGATCAAGTTGGTTTTCCACTTCAGCTTTATAGATCTTGAAAAAGTTCAAAGCCTTATCCTTAGATTTCAGAAGATACACACGGCAGTATCTAGTGGAGTCGTCAATTAACGTCATGAAATATTTCTTTCCACCTTTTGTTAAAACACCATTCATTTCACATAGATCTGAATGTATGAGCTCTAGTGGTGCAAGATTTCTCGTTTTCGCAGTCATGTGAGACTTACGAGGTTGCTTAGCTTGCACACAAACTTGACACTTAGATCCCTTGACAGTGGTGAAACTAGGGATTAAGTTCAACTTTGCTAGTCGCGACATGCAACCAAAGTTAACATGACAAAGACGTGAATGCCACACATTTGATTCACTATTGTTGCAAACATGATTAACAAATTTATTGCAAACGTCTGACAAGGATAAACGAAACAAGTCTCCTGACTCGTAGCCTTTACCAACAAAGGTTCCATACTTGGATATTACAAATTTATTCGACTCAAAGACAAGCTTGTAGCCATGTCTACACAGAAGAGATCCGCTAACAAGATTTTTATTGACGAAGGGGACATAATGCATGTTCTTCAGCCGCACAATCTTCCCCGAAGTAAACTTCAGATCGACCGTGCCAACACCACGAACAGAATCACTTGAACCGTTGCCCATCAGCACGGCTGAAGTCCCTGCGGTCTGATAAGACAAAAACATGGAAATATCACCGCATACATGCACATTAGCACCCGTGTCAATCAACCAGTCAGGAGAATGACATACTGAAAGAATAGTGGGAAATATACCATACCCAGCATCATTCATGTCAGTGTCTCCAATGACAACATTAGCGGTCTTGCCGCCTTTCCCAGGATGACGCTTGTCATAGCGATTAGGGCAACCAGGAGCCCAATGATCAGGATCCCCACACACATGACAAGCACCTTTCTTCTTGTCATTCTTCTTCTTGAAGTTCGTGTGTTGCACAACCTTGTTCTTCCCATCAAACTTTGCTTTACCATCAAATTTGCCCTTGTTCTTGAACTTGTGGGGCTGGAAGTTCTTCTTCTGTACCAGATTGGCACTAGATCCTCTCTCAATAACTCGGGCACGTGTGTCCTTTGCTCTCGCCTTTTCTTCCACATCAAGAGTGCCAATGAGATCCGGGACGGAAAACTCCTGCCTCTTATGCTTCAACAAGGTAGCAAAGTTCCTCCACGAAGGAGGAAGCTTAGTGATGATACCTCCGGCAACAAACTTGTCCGATAGCATACCACTGAAGTGCTCAAGTTCTCTAGCAAATGACTATATCTCATGAGCTTGCTCAACCACGAAGCGCTCTTCAGTCATCCTGTAATCATAGAATTGTTGCATGATGTACAACTCAGTGCCAGCATCCGAGACCCCAAACTTGGCCTCGAGTGCATCCCACATATCTTTTCCATTATCAATTGACGCATAAACATCAACTATGTTCTCACCAAGAACACTCAAGAGAGCAGTCTTAAACAGAGTATCCATTTTCTGAAAAACTTGTGCCTGTTGAGCATCAAGCTCTCCTTCAGGTTTGCCAAGAGTGGCGTCATAGCAACTCATGGTTTGAAACCACAAGACTGCTCTCACGCGCCACCTCTTATAGTGGATACCCTCAAACATAGGAGGTCTCATGGAAGCAACAAAACCACTTGGGATAAATTGACTATAATAAGGTTTTTGGATTGTTGGAAATATGAGCAATTTACCAAATGATTTTATTAACAGAAATATTAGATAAAGCATGACTAATATAGCCGCGATAAAGCAAGTCATGCAATCTGACGGAGAGAAAGTAAATAGCATCTGAATATATAAATTTGAACTGAACACATCTAGGACAGACACTAGATCATGTTGCATATATGGAGTAGAACCTAACATATGTAGGGCAAGTACTAGTACAAGAAACTGTAGCAGCACCGGGGGGAAGTAATCGCCGGAGTCCGTGATGAAGAAGGCAGTAGTCGCGCAGAGCGTGCGGTCTCGAAACGAAGAGACGGGGGCGAAGCGAACAGCTAGAGCAGCCGAAGGGCCGGCTCTGCCGCGCCGCGCCGCGCCGCGCCGGGCGGCGGAGGAGGAGCGCACGTGGATATCCCTTTTATTCTCATGCTCATACAAGTGGGGAAAAAAACTCCCTTATAAGAAGGTCCAACTCCCACTAAACTAGCAATGTGGGACTAAACTTTACTAGTATCCCTTGCCTTGCACAAATGGGCTAAGTGAGCCTCTAGGATTTATTAGGAATTTCTGAAATAGGTATTGACTGTCCAAAATAGACTAAATTCCAGCATGGTTTAGTGCCTCTTAGGTGCAAAACCACTTGATTACTTTTGATGTAATCTACGGTGTATTCCACAATGTAACTTGTCGGTAATGAAGAGTGTAACTTCTTGGTAATGAATAATACTTGTTCAGTTCGGCTAATTAGAACATTAACCTAGGTATATGTAATGTTTCTCAACCCTAGCGGCCACCCAAGGTCTCCTTCATCTCACCGCCTTAGCCATCCTCCTCTTCCTTGTCCGACGGCCTCGTCAGAGATCATATGAGTGAAGGACCCACAAGTTTCAGTTCTGTAGTTCTAGAATTTTTCTAAATTAGTGATCATTTGATCAAATTCACGGTCACTTTTTAATATTCAAGAATATATTTTGGAATCCATCAACATTTTCAGATGTTGAATATTTTTAAAATTTTGTGAACATTTTGTAAACTTGTGAACAACTTTTCAAAGTTGTGGAGATTTCCTAAATTCCTTAAAAAACAATATTGCAATAATATATTTTTAAAATCCTTAAAAAAGACCTCCAATCATTGGGGGTGGGGGGAGGAAAAGACAGTAAAAATGAAGCGAAGCAAATCCGATTTTTTTAGGCAAAACAAATCCAGAAATGATATGCATTGCCCGCAGTGAGCACATAACCGCGCAAAATCCTATTTGGCACCTTCTGCGCCCGATACAGTGCTTCCAACAATCGGGCGCATACCCCTATTTCGGCAACTGAGCCCTTGTTTCAAAATAAAATTTGCAACAGGCGCTTTGTTGCAGTTTTTTGCAATACTGGTCTTGTTGCAGGATTATTTTTACAAAATAACGCCGACACAATAGTCAATCGTGCCAAGATTTGCAACAACACCATTGTTGCAGAAACGGGTGCCTACAATTGCCTTCATGTTGCGGGAGCAGCTGCTATGCCGTCAAGCCTTGGGCCCGACATGCGAGAGGTCGGGGGGGGGGGGGGGGTGGGGTGGGTGGGGTGGGGTCGGTCCAGGGGCGGAAAGAAGTGCTCATCGGCTGGCGAAAGGCAGCAATGCGTGCCCTCTCCGTACGAGCTCAGGCATAGCAACCCACCACCATGTGACCTGGAGAGGGACAAAGAGGCTACGAGGTTAGTGGAGAGGAGGAGGAGGAGATAGAGAAGAAGAGGAGATGGGGCGTAGCTTCTCACCGGTACGTGGGGCGGTGACGCGACCATGGCGGGCGCTCGGGATTCAGCCGCGGAGAGGTACGGAGAAGATAAGGTGTGTTGTTGTTGACCTTTCTGGACATAAGGCTTGATGCCTAGAGGACACGTGGCCAGCGTAGAAGGTGACGGACCGAACACACAGATCCGTCGGTTGAACACAAGGTTTTCCCTTAGTTAAAATCAGTTTTCCTATGAAAGGAGAAGTTAAAGCTGTGTATGATATTTGGTATACACTTTAACTGCAGGTTACGATACCAATGTGATTACATAAATCGGTTGTTAAACCGTTTACTGTTGTTCCTCCTCTTCCTCATGATGGCACAAGAGCACGCGGTCACCCAATCAATAGGAGGGCAAGTCGTGAATGCCTGGGATGGTTGCTGCCTTTAGCCTCCTCACCTACAGTTCTTTAGTGACCCAATAATGCCAAGAACTGAAATGAAGAATCCAAAAAATTATTGTCTTCGTCTTGTTGTTTTCTCTCTGCTTATCTCGGTTCCTCTAGTGTGCATGCCTCCTGTCATTTGGTCTCGCTTCTATCTCAATTGGTCTATTTTGCAAACGATTTGATTTTTTGCCGTTTTCTCACTTTTATATTTTACATAGTGATTTCAAATAAATACCAAGTTTTACTATTATTTAAAAAAACTAGCAGAGTGGCCCGCCGGATGTGCGGGCTAGAATTGTTTGAAGTATTTATATTCAGTGCACATTAGTTGATTTGTCTACAGAAGATTGCAACCTAATTTGATGACATTCACAAATATGAAAGTTTGGTAAACATAGTTTTAGCAATATCTTTCTTTTTTCTCAAAAAATCTAATATTAAAATTCCAATTAGATATTTGATATTATATGCTATAATGAATAAATGTTGTGAAAGCTATTGTGTTTTACATGATATACAATATGATATCCTTTTTTCAATATTTAAATAATATTAATTCCTTCTTCGCATTTGTCCATTTTACTGGAAAAAGTCAGACATTACAAAAAGCATAGATAGAAAACATAAACTTGGGAACACATTTTATTGAAAAGGTTCATGTTGTATGACAAGTATTTCAGATTCCATGGCTATCTTGAAATGAAGAATCCAAAAAATTATTGTCTTCATCTTGTTGTTTTCTCTCTGTTTATCTCGGTTCCTCTAGTGTGCATGCCTCCTGTCATTTGGTCTTGCTTCTATCTCAATTGGTCTATTTGCAAGCTTTTTGTCCATGTTCTATCCAAAGATACATCTCTTGATATTCTTAATTAGTGTAACATCACCATAAAGCTCTTCCCTAATGAGGTTTGTAACTTTCCGTCCGTATAATTTCAATATAAAAGATGGCACTATACATATTTATTGTCAATGAACTAATATAGCAGTCCATCTCCCAAATTACAATAAACGAAATATAATGGTGGAGTAATCCAGGCACTGAATAACATGCAATATGTTTATGTTTGTTGAGCATTAACTTAGAACTCCATGAGATGTATCATATATAGACTTCGTTCTTTACCAGGTACTCCCTCCCTAAAGAAATATAACAATATTTAGATCACTACTTTAATGATCTAAATGCTCTTATATTTATTTCTAGAGGGAGTATCAAACATTCCAAATCCCGATGTGTTGCCACTTACCGTATATAGGATCAACTTTCAATGTGAAATGCCAACATATTCATTATACAAAATCTAACAAACCATACAAATTCATCACACATGGCATTTTATCAAAAGAATTTGCGTTACTTGACCTTTCTCGTGCCCACCTATTGTGATATGGGTAACTGATTTTATAATTCCATTAGATATATTGCTATGTGACCCCCTTATCTTTTGTTTACTTAAAGAATGCATAAATCTACCGAAAAAGAAAACATTTATACTGACATTAGTGTTTCTCATAAGCTAAATTTCTGTGGGCAGCCAACGTTCAATAATATATGTAGTTGGCTTGTGCCAGATGTTGAATCTTTCCGACCAAATGTTCATGCATATTTCTAACTTGATCACTTTCAAAGTCTACTTTGGTGATACATTTCGATGCTGCATGGAAAATTACTTTATTGCACATTTAAATTTCATGACAACAACTTAATTTGTCTAAAGATATTATTATTGGGTCCATTTATTATTAATGATTTGAAATATGTATATTTCATGACAACAACTTAATTTGTCTAAAGATATTAAAAGTGACTGAGCTCACAGATATTTCAGAAAAGTATTAATTATATTTGTAAAACTTATATTTCACACCAACATTTAACAACAAATTTGTGTGAAGTACAACTCAATATTTTTTTTTTGCGAACTTGTGAATGTGATATATGTATTCTCCCACTGTAAATGAATAAAGTTGATTAAAACATAAATTATGAAAATACGTAAGAATAAGCGCTAGAGTGGTTTTGTAGGTAGTTTTTCCTATGTGGCCGTTATCATTTGACATGTCACTTACAAAGTTGTTTCGCCATGCATACAAAGAAATAAATGTACTTGGGAAAAATGAGGACCAAACAAATCAGGCTATAACGATGACATACCAATGATAACTACAATAAGCAAGCCTATGTAGTTGGCAATCAATATCGTTATACATCTTATAGCGTCCATATATTTCCTTTGGACCTAGAAAGCATGGGAGGAAAAAAAGTATTGTGACGCCCCCGATTCAATCGTACACTAATCATACATGCAAACGTGTATGATTAAGATCAGGGACTCACGGGAAGATATCACAACACAACTCTAAAAATAAATAAGTCATACAAGCATCATAATACAAGCTAGGGGCCTCGAGGGCTCGAATACAATTGCTCGATCATAGACGAGTCAGCGGAAGCAACAATATCTGAGTACAGACATAAGTTAAACAAGTTTGTCTTAAGAAGACTAACACAAACTGGGATACAGATCGAAAGTGACACAGGCCTCCTACCTGGGATCCTCCTAAACTACTCCTGGTCGTCGTCAGCGGCCTGCACGTAGTAGTAGGCACCTCCAGTGTAGTAAGAGTCGTCGTCGACGGTGGCGTCTGGCTCCTGGGCTCCAACATCTGGTTGCGACAACCAGGTAGAATGAAAAGGGGAAAAAGAGGGAGAAAAGCAACCGTGAGTACTCATCCAAAGTACTCGCAAGCAAGGATCTACATGATACGTCTCCGTCGTATCTACTTTTCCAAACACTTTTGCCTTTATTTTGGACTCTAACTTGTATGATTTGAATGGAACTAACCTGGACTGACGTTGTTTTCAGCAGAATTGCCATGGTGTTGTTTTATGTGCAGAAAACAAATATTCTCGGAATGACCTGAAACTCCACGAAACATCTTAGAAAAAATAATTAAAAATCCTCGCCAAAGATTAAGACCAGGGGCCCCACACCCTGTCCACGAGGGTGGGGGGCGCGCCCCCTACCTCGTGGCCCCCTGGATGCCCTCCGACGCCAACTCCAACTCTATATATTTGCTTTCGGAGAGAAAAAAATGAGAGAGAAGAAATCATCGCGTTTTACGATAGGGAGCCACCGCCAAGCCCTAAAACCTCTCGGGAGGGCTGATCTGGAGTCCGTTCGGGGCTCCGGAGAGGGGGATTCGTCGCCGTCGTCATCATCAACCATCCTCCATCACCAATTTTATGATGCTCACCGCCGTGCGTGAGTAATTCCATCGTAGGCTTGTTGGATGGTGATGGGTTGGATGAGATTTATCATGCAATCGAGTTAGTTTTGTTAGGATTTGATCCCTAGTATCCACTATATTCTGAGATTGATGTTGCTATGACTTTGCTATGCTTAATGCTTGTCACTAGGGCCCGAGTGCCACGATTTCAGACCTGAACCTATTATGTTTTCATGAATATATGTGAGTTCTTGATCCTATCTTGCAAGTCTATAGTCACCTACTATGTGTTATGATCCGGTAATCCCGAAGTGACAATAATTGGGACCACTACCGGTGATGACCATAGTTTGAGGAGTTCATGTATTCACTATGTGCTAATGCTTTGTTCCGGTTCTCTATTAAAAGGAGGCCTTAATATCCCTTAGTTTCTGTTAGGACCCCGTTGCCACGGGAGGGTAGGACAAAAGATGTCATGCAAGTTCTTTTTCATAAGCACGTATGACTATATTTGGAATACATGCCTACATTACATTGATGAATTGGAGCTAGTTCTGTGCCACTCTATGTTATGACTGTTACATGATGAACCGCATCCGGCATAATTATCCATCATTGATCCAATGCCTACGAGCTTTCCATATACTGGTTTACGCTTATTTACTTTCCCGTTGCTACTGTTACAATCACTACAAAATACCAAAAACATTACTTTGCTTTCATTACTCTTTTGTTACCGTTACCATCCTATCATATTACTTTGCTACTAAACACTCCGCTGCAGATACTAAGTTTCCAGGTGTGGTTGAATTGACAACTCACTGCTAATACTTGAGAATATTCTTTGGCTCCCCTTGTGTCGAATCAATAAATTTGGGTTGAATACTCTACCCTCGAAAGCTGTTGCGATCCCCTATACTTATGGGTTATCAAGACTAATTGCTGGCGCCGTTGCCGGGGAGCATAGCTCTATTCTTTGAGTCACTTGGGATTTATATCTGCTGGACACTATGAAGAACTTGAAAGACGCTAAGACAACAATTTATCCCTCAACTATGAGGGAAGGTAAGGAACTTCCATCTAGCTCTGCACTTGATTCACCTTCTGTTATGAGTAAGCTAGCGACACCTAAACCTGCTTCTGCTATTCGTTCCGATATGTCGCATGTTATTAATGATGCCACTTCTGCTATGCATGATACTTATGATGAAACTGCTTCTATGCCTGATACTACTATGCCCCTTGGTGAATTTCTTGATGAACAAATTGCTAGGGCTAGAGAAAAAGAAATTATTAAATCTGAATACGATGATGATAGTGATGATAAAAATATGCCTGTTATTCCTGAGGGTTATGTTTTTGATAAAGAATCTTCTTTAGCTATTTTAGCTTGCAGGGATAGATATGAGCTTAAGAGGTTATTAGTTAAACGGAAAAAAGAATCACTTAGAGATAAAATGAAACCCGACCCTGCTTTTGCTACTTCACCTATATGTATTCCTGATAAGGATTATGAATTCTCTGTTGATCTTGATATAATTACTTTGGTTGAATCTGATCCGTTTTATGGCTATGAATCTGAAACTGTTGTGGCACATCTTACTAAGTTAAATGATATAGCTGCCCTGTTCACTAATGATGAGAGATTGCGTTACTTCTATATACTCAAAATATTTCCATTCTCATTAAAGGGTGATGCTAAGATATGGTTTAATTCTCTTGATCCTGGTTGTGTGCGTAGTCCCCAGGATATGATTTATTACTTCTCTGCTAAATATTTCCCTGCTCATAAGAAACAAGCTACTTTGAGGGAAATATACAACTTCATGCAAATTAAAGAAGAGAGTCTCCCACAAGCTTGGGGGAGGCTTCTCAAGTTATTTAATGCTTTGCCTGGTCATCCTCTTAAGAAACCTGAAATACTTGATATTTATTATAATGGACTAACCGCTGCTTTCAGAGATTACCTGGATAGTTGTGCTGGTTCTCTTTTCAGGGAAAGAACACCAGATGAAGCTGAAATTCTATTGAATAATATGTTGACAAATGAAAATAATTGGGCACCTCCTGAGCCAGCTCCTGAGCCAGCTCCTGCTCCAATTACTGAGCCTATTCTTAAACCAACTCCGAAGAAGATAGGTGTTCTATTTCTCAGTCCCGAAGATATGCAAGAGGCAAAGAAATCTATGAAAGAAAAATGTATTAAAGCTGAAGATGTTAAGAATTTACCTCCTATTGAAGAAATACATGGTCTTAATATACCGCCTGTTGAAGAAACATATGATATCAATTATTTATTTACTGAAGAACCTCCTGATCCCAATATCCCGACACAAGTAGTAAAGGTAAATTCTCTCTATAGATATGATAAAGCTAACGTCCCTCCTACTAAAATTGCTAGTCAGTGCTTGGATGAGTTTGATAACTTTATGTTTAAGCAAGATGACTTCAATGCTTATTTTGATAGACAATTAAAAGAAAATGCTTATATGATTAGACGCTTGGGTGATTATATGGCTAATATTAAAGGTGAACTTAAACTTGTTAGCAAACATGCTTCTATGGTTACCACTCAAGTAGAACAAGTACTTAAGGCTCAAAAAGAAGTGCTTGATGAAATGAATAGTAAGAAAAATGATTATGCTGTTAGAGTGGCTACTAGAACTGGTAGAATGACTCAGGAACCTTTGTATCCTGAAGGCCACCCTAAGAGAATCGAGCAAGATTCTCAAAGAAATAATATTGATGTTCCTAGTTCTTCTAAAAAGAAGAAGAAAAATGATAGAACTGTGCAAACTTCTAGTGAACCTATTGCTGAACCACCTAATAATCCAAATGATATATCTATGTCTGATGCTGAAACACAATCTGGTAATGAACATGAACCTAATGAAAATATTAATGATGATGTTCATGATGATGCTCAACCTAGTAATGACAATGATATAGAAATTGAACCTGCTGTTGATCTTGATAACCCACAATCAAAGAATCAACGTTATGATAAAAGAGACTTTGTTGCTAGGAAACATGGTAAAGAAAGGGAACCTGGGGTTCAGAAACCCATGCCTTTTCCTCCGAAACCATCCAAGAAAAAGGATGATGAGGATTTTGAGCACTTTGCTGAAATGATTAGGCCTATCTTTTTGCGTATGCGATTAACTAATGTGCTCAAAACAAATCCTGATGCTAAATATATGAAGGATACCATTACTAATAAAAGAAAGATACCAAAAGCTGAAATTTCCACCATGCTTGCTAATTATACTTTTAAGGGTGGAATACCAAAGAAACTTGGAGATCCCGGAGTACCTACTATACCTTGCTCCATTAAAAGAAATTATATTAAAAATGCTTTATGTGATCTTGGAGCCGGTGTTAGTGTTATGCCTCTCTCTTTATATCGTAGACTTGACTTGAATAAGTTGACACCTACCGAAATATCTTTGCAAATGGCTGATAAATCAACTGCTATACCTGTCGGTATTTGTGAGGATGTGCCTGTTGTGGTTGCAAACGTTAGTATTTTAACGGACTTTGTTATACTTGATATTCCCGAGGATGATAGTATGTCTATTATTTTTGGAAGACCTTTTCTTAATACTGCAGGGGCTGTTATTGATTGCAACAAAGGCAATGCCACTTTTCATGTTAATGGTAATGAGCATACGGTACACTTTCCGAGGAAACAACCTCAAGTTCATAGTATCAACTCCATTGGAAAAATTCCATTGATTATAATTGGAGGTTTTGAATTTCCTCTTCCTACTGTCAAAAATAAATATGATATACTTATTATTGGGGATGTGCATATCCCCATTGAGGTAACTTAGTGTTATTCGAAATTTCTCCAGTTTCATGATTATTGGAATGAGTTTGTTAACAAGACTTGATCAACCTTGTTAGTGGATTCTTTTTGATGATCATGAGATGGATGAAACTAGAAGTACCACCTTTTGTACCTTCTCTTTATTTTCTGTTAATTAGTAGAAATAAAGTAAAATTAGTATTTTTTGTCTGTTTCCTGACTTATTCGTGCAATATAAAAATATCCCGAAAATAAAAGTCCTCAGAATGCCATGCCAATTTAATATGATTTTTTCGGGAATATTTGAGGATTTACTGTGCAAAAATTACCGCGGGAGGAGCTGCCACCTGGCCACGAGGGTGGTGGGCGCGCCCCCCTGCCTCGTGGGCCCACGGTGGCCCTCCTCCACTTATCCCAGCACCCATCTTCTTCCTCTGTCTCACACAAACCCGAAAAACCAACTCAAGCACGAGTTCCAGCCACTTTTGCTGTGATTTTCGATCTCCTTGCTCAAAGCACCTCTCGCAAAACTGCTTGTGGAGATTGTTCCTTGGTATGTGACTCCTCCATTGGTCCAATTAGTTTTTGTTCTAGTGCTTTATTCTTTGAAAATTTGTGCTGCATAGGTGACCATGTTCTTGAGCTTGCATGTCAAATTTATATGGTTCCAAGTAGTTCTAATGCTTGATATATGCTCTAGGCACTTGTAGGAGTAGTTGCTATCAGTTTTATTGAAGTTGGTTCACTTTTGTTTGAAGTTACTAAAAATTTCAGAATTTTTCAGAGAAAAACAATATGCTTAGGAAGATGTTCCAAGGTGGTTCTTCTAAGAAGCAAGGACCCAGGATTGCTATGCGCGATGCTGACGAGGATCCACCAAGAGACGCTCTAGTACGGCCTTGCGAATGGCCGTCAAAAAATTTTATGGACCATGCGGGAATTAAAGAAGAATTCAAAGCATATTTGCACAATGCCGGTCTTGATGATTTTGAGGCTAACAAATGCCCCCAGTATCATGATCTCACAAGTTCATTTGTGAGGAGGTTTGAGTATCCATCTTCGCATAATTATCCTTCAGTCATGTTTGATCTCTATGACAAATCTTATACCATGGACTTAGAGGATTTCACTTCTGCTTGCAAACTTCCGTCATGGGGTAGTGTTAGGGATCCCCCTAAATCTGAATTTAGAAACTTTCTTGCTAGTATAACTGTGGGGGAATCTAGATATATAACACAGGCTACCATAGGGAGCATTCTTTCCTGCTATATATTATTTTGCTCTCTTCATCGGTAGATGCATAAATGCTAAGGATGAAGCATGTCACATGTGTGTCCCTGATCTTAGCATTCTTAGGACTGCTGTGTTAGGAGACCAATCTTATCATATGGGAGCCATTATAGCTCGTAGGTTGCATCATAATAGACATAATGGAGATTTCTTTGGAGGAATTTATGCAACCCGCTTAGCTCACTTTCTTGGGATAGACATTCGTGAGGGTGATACAGAGTTGCCTCCTGCATATTTAGATTATAACTCTATGGCTTCGCACCAGTTTCTCGAGAGGCCTGAATCACCTCTCTTATATCGATTAATTTTTGATAAACGACATGTTTTCCATATTACTCTCCCTGCTGCTGCCTTCTTTGATTCATAGACAAAAAGAAGATATGTTATTGCCAAAGAGGAGGCAGAAGAGTACGAGAGGAGAGCGGAGGCAGCTCGACTCCACGCTACAGCTCAACAGGCGATAACCGCCGCACATCAGTATGATCCCAACTATTCTTCGTCGCAGTACGACCCCAGCTACACCTATGGTTATCCGCCAGGCTATCCCTGGCAATAGACCAACTTAGGCCAAAAGCCTAAGCTTGGGGGAGTACGTATTTCTCACCGACATTACATTTATGTTCACACACACTCGTTGCTAGATGTCGGTGCTCATACTCTTTCGCTGTAATATCCATGCTAGTTTATTTTATTTTTCCCGCTTTCTTCTTGTGTGTTTGTTAAACCTTAAGAAAAACCAAAAAAATTAGTTGTAGCCTTTAATTAATTTACTTTCCATGCTTGTAGTAGTAATTAAAAAGGAAAACCCAAAAATATTTCCCGTTCTTCTTTTGCTTGTTGGAGCTTTCCCGTGTAAATAGTTTTATTTCTTTTCTTTTCTTTGGGGGTCAGTAGGAGAAAACCATAATTAAATTGTTGAAGTGGCTCTTATATGCATTATTATTGATTTAACCAAGAGCCCATATTGCCTTGTCTTCTCCTTTTTATTGAATGCTTGCAGATTCCAGCTTAGTCCAATGCACGTACACTCTTATTATTATTCACACTGTTCGGTCGTGCAAGTGAAAGGCAATTATGATGATATATGATTGACTGACTGAGATGAGAAAAGCTGGTATGAACTCGACCTCTTTTGTTTTTGTAAATATGATGAGTCCCTTGTTCTTGATTCAGCTTATTATGAATAAACATGTTTGCAATGACAATTAGAGATCGTAGTTGCTTGTGCCATGCTTGATTAGCTATGAGTTATAATGATTTACCTTGTGTGCCAACATGCTATTGAGATGGTTATGATGTGGTATGATGGGGTGGTATCCTCCTTTGAATGATTTAAGTGAATTGACTTGGCACATGTTCATGCATGTAGTTGAAACAAATCAACATAGCCTTCACGATATTTATGTTCATGCTGGATTATATCCTACTCATGCTTGCATCCAATGTTTATTCATTTTAATGCATGTACATGGCTGCTGTTGCTCTCTAGTTGGTTGCTTCCCAGTCTTTTGCTAGCCTTCACTTGTACTAAGCGGGAATACTGCTTGTGCATCCAATCCCTTAAACCCCAAAGTTATTCCAGATGAGTCCACCATGCCTTCCTATATGCGGTATCTACCTGCCGTTCCAAGTAAATTTGTATGTGCCAAACTCTAAACCTTCAAATAAACATTCTGTTTTGTATGCTCGAATAGCTCATGTATCAACCAAGGCTGTCCTTATCTTCCGTGTTAGGCGGGTTATTCTCAAGAGGAGTGGACTCCGCTCCTCATTCACGAGAAAATGGCCGGTCATCGGGATGCCCAGTCCCATGCTTTATGCAAGCTAAATCAAAATTAATTGCAAACAAAACTCCCCCTGGGACCTGATGTATGTTGGAGACACTCGTTGTTTCGAGCAAGTCATGGATTGATGCTTGTTGGTGGAGGGGGAGTATAAACTTTACCATTCTGTTTGGGAACTGCATATAATGTGTTTAGCATGGAAGATATCGCCATCTCTTAGTTGCTACGTTGACAATGAAAGTATACCGCTCAAAATACAATTTATCTCTATTGCAAAACCGAGCTCTAGCACCTCTACAAATCCCTGCTTCCCTCTGCGAAGGGCCTATTCATTTACTTTTATGTTGAGTCATCACCCTCTTATTAAAAAGCACTAGCTGGAGAGCACAACTTTCATTTGCATTCATCACTATTAATTTATATTGGGTGTGACTATGATTGGATCTCTTTTACCATGAATTACAATGTCTAGTCAGTCCTTGATCTTTAAAGGTGCTCTGCATTTATGTTTTGCGGTCTGAGAAAGGCTAGCGAGATACCATCTTGTTATATCATATTATGATTGTTTTGAGAAAGTGTTGTCATCCGAGATTTATTATTATGACTTGCTAGTTGATTATGCTATTTATATGAGTAATTATGAGACCTGAGAATTATTGCAAATGTGGTTAGTTATGATCTATGCTGAAAACTTGAATGCTGGCTTGACATAGTTACAACAACAAGAGCAAACAGAGTTTGTAAAAGTTTTTCTTTCTTTCTTTCAGTTTGTCAACTGAATTGCTTGAGGACAAGCAAGGGTTTAAGCTTGGGGGAGTTGATACGTCTCCGTCGTATCTACTTTTCCAAACACTTTTGCCCTTGTTTTGGACTCTAACTTGTATGATTTGAATGGAACTAACCCGGACTGACGCTGTTTTCAGCAGAATTGCCATGGTGTTGTTTTATGTGCAGAAAACAAATATTCTCGGAATGACCTGAAACTCCACGGAACATCTTAGAAAAAATAATGAAAAATCCTTGCCAAAGATGAAGATCAGGGGGCCCACACCCTGTCCACGAGGGTGGGGGGCGCGTCCCCCCCCTCTAGGGCGCGCCCCCTACCTCGTGGGCCCCCTGGATGCCCTCCGACGCCAACTCCAACTCTATATATTTGCTTTCAGAGAGAAAAAATGAGAGAGAAGAAATCATCGCATTTTGCGATACGGAGCCGCCGTGTGACGCCCTCGATTCAATCATACACTAATCATACACGCAAATGTGTATGATCAAGATCAAGGACTCACGGGAAGATATCACAACACAACTCTAGACACAAATGAAAATAATACAAGCTTTATATTACAAGCCAGGGGCCTCGAGGGCTCGAGTACACAAAAGTCAGCGGAAGCAATAATATCTGAGTACAGACATAAGTTAGACAAGTTTTGCCTTAAGAAGGCTAGCACAAAAGCAAAATTGATCAAAAAGGCAAGGCCTCCTGCCTAGGAGCCTCCTAACTACTCCAAGTCATCAGCGGTCGTCACGTAGTAGTAGGCACCCTCGGGGTAGCAGTAGTCTTCAGTGGTGTCGTCTGGCTCCTGGGATCCGTCATCTGGTCGCAACGATCGGGTATGGGGAAAAAGAAGTAGCAAAGCAACCGTGAGTACTCATCCAAAGTACTCGCAAGACTTACATCAGATCTAAACTAAGTATGCATCCGTATCAAAGGAAAGGGTTGTATCTGTGGACTAAACTACAGAATGCCAGAAGGGAAGGGAAAAGCCTAGCCTATCGAAGACTAGCATCTTCTGGAAACCACCATCTTGCAGCAACAGGAGGGAGTAGAGTAGCATAAAATAAAGTAGTAGTAATGTTATCAACCTCGGCCAGAGATCCTTTCTCGACTCCCTACGAGAAAGCATTCCCAGAGCCATACTATCCAGTTATCATCTCATATCCAAGTCTCATCTCCATGTCTCATCTCAAGTATCCAGTTCTAGTTGTATCGATCGGGATACAACTCCAAGTGTCCGTTATCGTAGGATAGGCTACCGATAGATGGTTTCTTCCCTGCAGGGGTGCACCAACTTACCCACCACGCTCGATTAACTCCGGCCAGACACACTTTCCTGGGTCATGCCCGACCTCGGCCAAACAATACGCCGCAACCCGACCTAGGCTTAATAGAGAGGCCATCACGCCGGACTAAACCTATGCCCCCAGGGGTCATGGGCCATCTCCCCGGGAACTCATGCACGTTGCGTACGCGGCTGGTGAGCAGACCTAGCTACCTCCTTCAACAAGGCAGGTGCTTATGCAGTCCAACCCGGCGCGCGCCGCTCAGTCGCTGACGTCTATTAAGCTTCGACTGATGTATACGATGCAGAACGCCCATACTATGCCCACGTGATGGTTAGTGCTATCAGGCCAGAGGCCCCTCGGATCAAATATCCAAATCGTAGTGGATTAGGCATGCTCGGTAACAAGCAGAGACTCACGAAAGATGTGACCCCGTTGCCCCGTCTCGAGTACTTGCGGCAAGGGCTAAGAATGCCCGGCCACGCCTCGTAATTATCTCGCAGGCACCCTCCAGGTCAACCCGACTCCACATCACTCGCAATTAAGCTCGCGCGGGTACCCCTCAGGGCCAATCCGTCTTTAGTAACAGGGTCCAGTGCAAAGTCATAGCAACCATAGTAACCGTGTGTCTAACACCAAGGGGTAAACCTGAGGAATCACCCTTGTCAGATTCCCACTCGATGTAAACATGAAGGTGAACGTAAGAGGAACCACCCTCGAGGTTCACACTTGAGGGGTTGCACGACACAGTCGTATCGGAAGTGGTTAAGGGGGAAATCACCCTCGATGACCACGACCGAATAGCTACTCTACAGAGATCTCATCAGGAGTGATGTATGAGGTTCCACCCTCGGCACTCGATGGTAACTCTGCAGAGTCGAGCAACAAAGGGGCGTGATGTGACGTGAGGTGTCGGGGCCTGGTCTTCGATCCCGTTGATCGGGTCTTCTGATAATCCAGCGGGGCAGTCGGGTCAAGTGGGGGGTCACTGATGGGTCTCTAACCAACCTATTCTAAGCAGTTTAGGATACGCAGGTAGGTAAAAATAGCAGGTTACAATAAACAAGCTATGCAGCAGAATAGGAGCAAACAATAACAGTAGCAAAATCTAATGCAAGCTTGAGAGAATGGAATGGGCGATATCGGGATGATCAAAGGGGGGGCTTGCCTGGTTGCTCTGGCAAGGGGGGGGGGGTCGTCGTCGCCGTAGTCGATCACAGGGGCAGCATCGGTCTCGGGGTCTATCAGAGAGAAGAGGGGGAAGAAACAGTAAATATAAAGCAAACATAGCATCACAAAGCATAATGTGGCAATATGTTATGCCGGGTGTGACTTAACGTATGGCTACATGATATAGGTGAAGGGGGAAAACAACCGGGAATGTTTTCCCGGTTCCGAACCTGTGTCAGACAGATGACCGGAGGGGGAATGTTCCATGTTCAGATAGTTAGAGGCATCTGACAGGTAAACAGACCACATGTTCGGATTCGTCTCGTCGTTCTGAGCAACTTTCATGTAGAAAACTTTTTCATCCGAGCTACGGATTATTTTCTATGATTTTTCAAAGTTTTAAACGCTATTCTGGAATTATTATTAAATCTAAAATGGGGATATTGCATCAGCATGATGTCATTATGACGTCAGCAGTCAACAGAGTTGACCAAAATCAACCCTGACGTGTGGGGCCGTTCAGTGCCCAGTCAGCAGGACAGTCAGCGTTGACTGGGTCAAAGTTGACCAGTCAACAGGGTCAATGGGGCCCATCTGTCAGTGCCACATATTTTAAAGGGGGAGGGGGGTTAAATTAAGCTAACTAGGGGCGGGGCCCCACTGTCATAGAGTCCTCAGACTAACTAATTAGCTAATTAGTTAATTAGGCAAAATTAATTATGTTAATTAACTGAACGACTAATTAATTAATTAATTAATTTAGTATTTATTTTATTTTTATTAACACATTTTTTAACAGAACAGGGGGGTTGTGGGCCTCGGTTGCCAGTGGCCCAGGAGGCCACCGAAGCAGGCGTTCAACGGGCGCGAGCAGGGGCACCTGACAGGTCAGAGCAGAGAGCTCCGTCGGCTGGGCTCCGGCGGCCAGGCGCGGGTGGGGGCGCGCGCGGGGCGGCCAGCAGGGAGCGCGGGCCGCGGCGGACTGCAGCAGACAGGCGGGAGTGTGGCGAGGCGCGGCGCCGGGCTGTAGAGTGAAGGCCAGCGCGGGACAGAAGCAGAGCAACGGCTTTGGGGGCAGGGGCGCAACAGCGAGCACACGGGCACAGGGCGTGGCGGGGCGCACAGGACGCGGGCAAGCACGAGCAGGGGCATGGGACCGCGAGGAGCGCAGGTAGGGGAGCGGCGACGCGGTGCAGGACGCGGTCACGGTCGCGGTGACCGCGGCCACTGGACGAAGACCGGGCGGCGCGAATGACGGCCTACATTGGTGAAACGAGGGGGAGAGGAGGACGGACGGCGGCTCACCCCTGTTGCAGGGGAACACCGGCGAGGCTCGAAGGAGCCGTGCGAGGAGGAGACGGGGATGCGAGCGACGACGTCGGGTAGGTGGCGAGGCGAGGCCGAGGCTTCTGGCGGGCGTCGCACGAGGAAGTGGATGGGCGAGGAGGACGACGGCGAGGCAGCGCCGGGCGATGGCTGCGAGATGGGCTGCGTGGAGGAGGGAGACGGGCGACGGCATCGAGCGATGGGGGCGCTGGCTCGGGCGGGACTGGAGGCGCCCCCGATCTAGATCGGATCATGGGGTGGGGAGAGGAGCGAGGGATCGTGGGGGGGGGGGGAAGTGGGTGTGTGGTGGTGGATCGGGCTAGGGTTCGAGGAGGCGTGGGGGGGTTAAGCGGGGAGAGGCGGGCCGGCCTGTAGTTGGGGGGGGGGGGGGGCGACTGGGCCGGCACGGTTGATGCCCGGTGAGGAAAGGAGGGGTATTGGCCTTTCTCTTTTTGTTTTATTTTTATTCCGTTTGCAGAATCTGCTTGCAATATTTTGAGCTGCCAATTGGTCTTTGTAAAAATGTGGAACTTTGCCACATAAATACATTGCAATATTTGGCACTACCACAAAAAGTTTGGGAGGAGTTTGAATTGATTTGAATTTTTCACAAATGGAAAAGTATAAGAAAAAGATGATTTGGAACTATTTTAATTTCCAAAGGAAACTAAATACCTCAAATGATGTTGAACCTTTCATGACAATTAGTTAGCGAATATTTTCAACCCATCGAACATTTTTGCTCGACAATTTGGAGAAACAAGAATTTGACTTGTTTTTTGGAATCTGAATTTGACCTGTGTTTGAAACAAGTGAGGATTATCAACTTCATTATGATGACAAGGCGTCATCATGCATGAGATTACTGTAGCATGATTCTCAGAGTGCTACATGCTTCCAAGCCCTAAAACCTCTCGGGAGGGCTGATCTGGAGTCCGTTCGGGGCTCCGGAGAGGGGCATTCGTTGCCGTCGTCATCATCAACCATCCTCCATCACCAATTTCATGATGCTCACCGCCGTGCATGAGTAATTCCATCGTAGGCTTGCTGGACAGTGATGGGTTGGATGAGATTTATCATGTAATCGAGTTAGTTTTGTTAGGGTTTGATCCCTAGTATCCACTATGTTCTGAGATTGATGTTGCTATGACTTTGCTATGCTTAATGCTTAATGCTTGTCACTAGACCTAGCCTAGCAGGCGTTCCAGTCCAATCCGGCGCGCGCCGCTCAGTTGCTGATGTCAAAAAGAGCTTCGGCTGATACCACGACGCCGGTTGCCCATATCTTGTCCCACGTGGCGGTTAGTGCATATAAGGTCAACGACCCAACTCAGATCAAATACCAAGATCTCGTTAAGCGTGTTATTAAAAGTAACCGCGAACGCCGACCAGGGCCAGGATCACCTCTCACCTAGGTGGTCTCAACCTGTCCTGCCGCTCCGCCACAAAGATCCACCCAGAGGGCTGATACGTCTCCATCGTATAATTTTTGATTGTTCCATGCCAATATTCTACAACTTCCATATACTTTTTGGCAACTTTTTATACTATTTTTGGGACTAACATATTGATCCAGTGCCTAGTGCCAGTTCCTGTCTGTTGCATGTTTTTGGTTTTGCAGAATATCCATATCAAACGGAGTCCAAATGGGATAAAAACGGACGGAGCTTATTTTTGGAATATTTGGAAAATCTGGGAAAAAGATCAACGCGAAACAGTGTCGGAGGTGGCCATGAGGCAGGGGCCCACTCCCGTACCAGGAGGGCGCGCCCCACCCTCATGGGCCATCAGTAAGGCGGTTGATGCCCTTCTTCGGCCACAAGAAAGCTAATTTTTGGAAAAAAATCACGACGAAGGTTTCAGTCCAATCGGAGTTACGGATCCCCGGATATAAAAGAAACAGTGAAAAGGGCAGCAGAACAGAACGCAGAAACAGAGAGAGACAGAGAGATAGATCCAATTTCGGAGGGGCTCTCTGAAGAAAATATGACCTAGAGGCAATAATAAAGTTATTATTTATTTCCTTATATCATGATAAATGTTTATTATTCATGCTATAATTGTATTAACCGGAAACATAATACATGTGTGAATACATAGACAAACAAAGTGTCACTAGTATGCCTCTACTTGACTAGCTCGTTAATCAAAGATGGTTGTGTTTCCTAACCATAGACAAAGAGTTGTTATTTGATTAATGGGATCACATCATTAGTTGAATGATCTGATTGACATGACCCATTCCATTAGCTTAGCACCCGATCGTTTAGTATGTTGCTATTGCTTTCTTCATGACTTATACATGTTTCTATGACTATGAGATTATGCAACTCCCGTTTACCGGAGGAACACTTTGTGTGCTACCAAACATCACAACGTAACTGGGTGATTATAAAGGAGCTCTACAGGTGTCTCCAAAGGTACATGTTGGGTTGGCGTATTTCGAGATTAGGATTTGTCACTCCGTTTGTCGGAGAGGTATCTCTGGGCCCTCTCGGTAATACACATCACATAAGCCTTGCAAGCATTGCAACTAATGTGTTAGTTGTGAGATGATGTATTACGGAACGAGTAAAGAGACTTGCCGGTAACGAGATTGAACTAGGTATTGGATACCGACGATCGAATCTCGGGCAAGTAACATACCGATGACAAAGGGAACAACTATGTAGTTATGCGGTCTGACCGATAAAGATCTTCGTAGAATATGTAGGAGCCAATATGGGCATCCAGGTCCCGCTATTGGTTATTGACCGGAGACGTGTCTCGGTCATGTCTACATTGTTCTCGAACCGTAGGGTCCGCACGCTTAAAGTTACGATGACAGTTTCATTATGAGTTTATGTATTTTGATGTACTGAAGGTTGTTCGGAGTCCCGGATGTGATCACGGATATGACGAGGAGTCTCGAAATGGTCGAGACATAAAGATCGATATATTGGAAGCCTATATTTGGACATCGGAATCGTTCCGGGTGAAATCGGCATTTTACCGGAGTACCGGGGGGTTATCGGAACCCCCCGGGGGGTTATTGGGCCTACATGGGCCTTGAGGGAGAAGAGAGAAGGAGGCAGGAGGTGGCCGCACGCCCCTCCCCTTCCTAGTCCGAATAGGACTAGGGAAGGGGGCGGCGCCCCCCTTTCCTTCCCCTCTTCCTCCTCTTTGCCCCTTCTCCTTCTCCAACTAGGAAAGAAGGGAGTCCTACTCCCGGTGGGAGTAGGACTCCCCCCTGGCGCGCCCCTCCTTGGCCGGCCGCCCCCTCCCCTTGGCTCCTTTATATACGGGGGCAGGGGGGCACCCTAGAACACACAAGTTGATCTTCGTGATCGTTCCTTAGCCGTGTGCGGTGCCCCCCTCCACGATATTACACCTCGATCATATTGTAGCGGTGCTTAGGCGAAGCCCTGCGACGGTTAAACATCAAGATCATCAACACGCCGTCGTGCTGACAAAACTCCTCCCCGAAGCTTTGCTGGATCGGAGCCCGGGGTGCGTCATCGAGCTGTACGTGTGTCAAGAAGTCGGAGGTGCCGGAGTAACGGTGCTTGGATCGGTTGGACCGGGAAGACGTACGACTACTTCCTCTACGTTGCGTCAACGCTTCCGCTTCGGTCTACGAGGGTACGTAGACAACACTCTCCCCTCTCGTTGCTATGCATCACCATGATCTTGCGTGTGCGTAGGAAAATTTTGAAATTACTACGTTCCCCAACACTCTCGCCCCTCCCAAGCCATGGAGGCCGAGGACCAGAGGGGAAACCCTTCTCCCATCTAGGGAGGAGGTCAAGGAAGAAGAAGACGAAGGTCCCCCTCTCCCCTTCTCTTCCGGTGGCGCCAGAACGCCGCCGTGGCCATCATCATCACCGCAATCTTCACCAACATCTTCACCGCCATCATCACCAACTCTTCCCCCTCTATGCAGCGGTGTAACCTCTCTCTTACCCACTGTAATCGGTACTTAAACATGGTGCTCAACGCTATATATTATTTCCCAATGATGTATGGCTATCCCATGATGTTTGAGTAGATCTGTTTTGTCCTAATGGCTATTTGATTATCGTGATTGGTTTGAGTTGTATGTTTTATTATTGGTGATGTCTTGTGGTGCTCTCCATGTTGCGCAAGCGTGAGGGATTCCCGCTGTAGGGTTTGCAATATGTTTATGATTTGCTTATGGTGGGTGGCGTGAGTGATAGAAGCACAGACCCGAGTAAGTAGGTTGTTTGCGTATGGGATAAAGGGGACTTGATACTTTAATGCTATGGCTGGGTTTTACCTTAATGAATCTTTAGTAGTTGCAGATGCTTGCTAGAGTTCCAATCATAAGTGCATATGATCCAAGTAGAGAAAGTATGTTAGCTTATGCCTCCCCCTCAAATAAAATTGCAATAATGATTACCGGTCTACTTATGGATTTCCTAGGGACAAATAACTTTCTCGTAAAAAAACTCTTTACTAAAACTAATTTAGTTGTGTCTTTATCTGAATAGCCCCTAGCTTTTATTTACGTGCTCTTTACTTTCTTGCAAACCTATCCAAAAACACCTACAAAGTACTTCTAGTTTCATACTTGTTTCCGGTAAAGCGAACGTCAAGCGTGCGTAGAGTTGTATCGGTGGTCGATAGAACTTGAGGGAATATTTGTTCTACCTTTAGCTGCTCGTTGGGTTCGACACTCTTACTTATCGAAAACTGTTGTGATCCCCTATACTTGTGGGTTATCAAGGGCCGTCGGGACAATGGTCCTTTCAGCCCCCAATATGTGAATCACTCGCGGGTGCTCCGCGAGCCGACCCGACTTTAGTCACCACATGTATCATGTATATAATATATAGCATATACCCGTGATCACCTCCCTAGTGATCATGGCTCGATAGTATAGCATGGCAGACAAACAAGAATGTAGGGCCACTGATGGAACACTAGCATCCTATACTACGCATGTAGGATTGTAGGTAAAGGTAACAACAGTAGTGGCAAAGACAGGCTATACAACAGAATAGGATTAACGGAAAGCAGTAACATGCTACACTACTCTAATGCAAGCAGTATAGAGAAGAATAGGCGATATCTGGTGATCAAGGGGAGGGGCTTGCCTGGTTTCTCTGGCAAGAAGGAGGGGTCGTCAACAGCGTAGTCGGTCGGGGCACCAGCAGCAGCGTCGGTTTCGTAGTCTACCGGAGAGAAGAGGGGGAAGAAACAATGCAAACAGATGCATATCGATGAAGGAAATATGCCCTAGAGGCAATAATAAAGTTATTGTTTATTTCCTTATATCATGATAAATGTTTATTATTCATGCTAGAATTGTATTAACCGGAAACATAATACATGTGTTAATACATAGACAAACATAGTGTCACTAGTATGCCTCTACTTGACTAGCTCGTTAATCAAAGATGGTTATGTTTCCTAACCATGAACAAAAGATTTGTTATTTGATTAACGAGATCACATCATTAGTTGAATGATCTGATTGACATGACCCATTCCATTAGCTTAGCACCCGATCGTTTAGTATGTTGCTATTGCTTTCTTCATGACTTATACATGTTCCTATGACTATGAGATTATGCAACTCCTGTTTGCCGGAGGAACACTTTGGGTGCTACCAAACGTCACAACGTAACTGGGTGATTATAAATGAGCATTACAGGTGTCTCCAAAGGTAGATGTTGGGTTTGCGTATTTCGAGATTAGGATTTGTCACTCCGATTGTCGGAGAGGTATCTCTGGGCCCTCTCGGTAATGCACATCACATAAGCCTTGCAAGCATTGCAACTAATAAGTTAGTTGTGAGATGATGTATTACAGAACGAGTAAAGAGACTTGCCGGTAACGAGATTGAACTAGGTATTGGATACCGACGATCGAATTTCGGGCAAGTAACATACCGATGACAAAGGGAACAACGTATGTTGTTATGCGGTCTGACCGATAAAGATCTTTGTAGAATATGTAGGAGCCAATATGGGCATCCAGGTCCCGCTATTGGTTATTGACCGGAGATTTGTCTCGGTCATGTCTACATTGTTCTCGAACCGTAGGGTCCGCACGCTTAAGGTTACGATGACAGTTATTATGAGTTTATGCATTTTGATGTACCGAAGTTAGTTCCAAGTCCCGGATGTGATCACGGACATGATGAGGAGTCTCGAAATGGTCGAGACATAAAGATTGATATATTGTATGACTATATTCGGACACTGGAAGGGTTCCGGGGAAGTTTCGGATAAAACCGGAGCACCGGGGGGGGGGGGGGGGTTACCAGAACCCTCCGGGGGTTAATGGGCCTCATGGGCCTAATGTGGAGAAGAGGAAGGGGCTGCCAGGGCAGGCCGCGCGCCCCCTCTCCCCCTAGTCCGAATTGGACAAGGAGGGAGGGGCGGCGCCCCCCCTTTCCTTCTCTCCCTCCACCTCTCCTAGTTGGACAAGGAACGGGGAGGGGAGTCCTACTCCCGGTAGGAGTAGGACTCCTCCTGCGCCCTCCTCTATGGCCGGCCGCACCCCCCCCTTGGCTCCTTTATATACGGGGGCAGGGGGCACCCTAGAACACACAAGTTGATCTTCGTGATCGTTCCTTAGCCGTGTGCGGTGCCCCCCTCCACCATATTCCACCTCGGTCATATTGTAGCGGTGCTTAGGCGAAGCCCTGCGACGGTAGAACATCAAGATCGTCACCACGCCGTCGTGCTGACGGAACTCTTCCCCGAAGCTTTGCTGGATCGGAGCCCGGGGATCGTCATCGAGCTGTACGTGTGCTAAGAACTCGAAGGTGCCGGAGTAACGGTGCTTGGATCGGTCGGATCGGGAAGACATACGACTACTTCCTCTACGTTGTGTCAACTCTTCCGTTGTCGATCTACAAGGGTACGTAGATCATACTCTCCCCTCTCGTTGCTATACATCACCATGATCTTGCGTGTGCGTAGGAATTTTTTTGAAATTACTACGTTCCCCAACAGTGGCATCCGAGCCTAGGTTTTATGGTTTGATGTTATATGCACGAGTAGAACACAAGTGAGTTGTGGGCGATATAAGTCATACTGCCTACGAGCATGTCATACTTTGGTTCGGCGGCATTGTTGGACGAGACGACCCGGACCGACATTACGCGTACGCTTACGCGAGACCGGTTCTCCCGACGTGCTTTGCACATAGGTGGCTTGCGGGCGACAGTCTCTCGAACTTTAGTTGAACCGAGTGTGGCTACGCCCGGTCCTTGCGAAGGTTAAAACGGCATCAACTTGACAAACTATCATTGTGGTTTTGATGCATAGGTGAGATTTGGTCTTGCATAAGCCCGTAGCTGCAGCCACGTAAACCTTGCAACGACAAAGTAGAGGACGTCTAACTTGTTTTTGCAGGGTATGTTGTGATGTGATATGGTCAAGACATGATGCTAAATTTTATTGTATGAGATGATCATGTTTTGTAACCGAGTTATTGGCAACTGGCAGGAGCCATATGGTTGTCGCTTTATTGTATGCAATGCAATCACGATGTAATGCTTTACTTTATCACTAAGCGGTAGTGATAGTCGTGGAAGCATAAGATTGGCGAGACGACAACGATGCTACGATGGAGATCAAGGTGTCGCGCCGGTGACGATGGTGATCATGATGGTGCTTCGGAGATGGAGATCACAGGCACAAGATGATGATGGCCATATCATATCACTTATATTGATTGCATGTGATGTTTATCTTTTATGCATCTTATCTTGCTTTGATTGACGGTAGCATTATAAGATGATCTCTCACTAAATTATCAAGAAGTGTTCTCCTTGAGTATGCACCATTGCGAAAGTTCTTCGTGCTGAGACACCACGTGATGATCGGGTGTGATATGTTCTACGTTCAAATACAACGGGTGCAAAACAGTTGCACACGCGGAATACTCAGGTTATACTTGACGAGCCAAGCATATACAGATATGGCCTCGGAACACGGAGACCGAAAGGTCAAGCGTGAATCATATAGTAGATATGATCAACATAGTGATGTTCACCAATGAAACTACTCCATCTCACGTGATGATCGGACATGGTTTAGTTAATTTGGATCACGTGATCACTTAGAGGATTAGAGGGATGTCTATCTAAGTGGGAGTTCTTAAGTAATATGATTAATTGAACTTAAATTTATCATGAACTTAGTCCCTGATAGTATCTTGCTTGTTTATGTTGATTGTAGATAGATGGCTCGTGATGTTGTTCCATTGAATTTTAATGCGTTCCTTGAGAAAGCAAAGTTGAAAGATGATGGTAGCAATTACACGGACTGGGTCCGTAACTTGAGGATTATCCTCATTGCTGCACAGAAGAATTACGTCCTGGAAGCACCGCTGGGTGCCAGGCCTGCTGCTGGAGCAACGCCAGATGTTATGAACGTATGGCAGAGCAAAGCTGATGAGTACTCGATAGTTCAGTGTGCCATGCTTTACGGCTTAGAATCGGGACTTCAACGATGTTTTGAACGTCATGGAGCATATGAGATGTTCCAGGAGTTCAAGTTAATATTTCAAGCAAATGCCCGGATTGAGAGATATGAAGTCTCCAATAAGTTCTATAGCTGCAAGATGGAGGAGAACAGTTCTGTCAGTGAGCATATACTCAAAATGTCTGGGTATAATAATCACTTGATTCAATTGGGAGTTAATCTTCCAGATGATTGCGTCATTGACAGAATTCTCCAATCACTGCCACCAAGCTACAAGAGCTTCGTGATGAACTATAATATGCAAGGGATGAATAAGACTATTCCCGAGCTCTTCGCAATGCTGAAAGCTGCGGAGGTAGAAATCAAAAAGGAGCATCAAGTGTTGATGGTCAACAAGACCACTAGTTTCAAGAAAAAGGGCAAAGGGAAAAAGAAGGGGAACTTCAAGAAGAACGGCAAGCAAGTTGCTGCTCAAGAGAAGAAACCCAAGTCTGGACCTAAGCCTGAAACTGAGTGCTTCTACTGCAAGCAGACTGGTCACTGGAAGCGGAACTGCCCCAAGTATTTGGCGGATAAGAAGGATGGCAAGGTGAACAAAGGTATATGTGATTTACATGTTATTGATGTGTACCTTACTAATGCTCGCAGTAGCACCTGGGTATTTGATACTGGTTCTGTTGCTAATATTTGCAACTCGAAACAGGGACTACGGATTAAGCGAAGATTGGCTAAGGACGAGGTGACGATGCGCGAGGGAAACGGTTCCAAAGTCGATGTGATCGCGGCCGGCACGCTACCTCTACATCTACCTTCGGGATTAGTATTAGACCTAAATAATTGTTATTTGGTGCCAGCGTTGAGCATGGACATTATATCTAGATCTTGTTTAATGCGAGACGGTTATTCATTTAAATCAGAGAATAATGGTTGTTCTATTTATATGAGTAATATATTTTATGGCCATGCACCCTTGCAGAGTGGTCTGTTCTTATTGAATCTCGATAGTAGTAATACACATATTCATAGTGTTGAAGCCAAAAGATGCAGAGTTGATAATGATAGTGCAACTTATTTGTGGCACTGCCGTTTAGGTCATATCAGTGTAAAGCGCATGAAGAAACTCCATACTGATGGACTTTTGGAACCACTTGATTATGAATCACTTGGTACTTGCGAACTGTGCCTCATGGGCAAGATGACTAAAACACCGTTCTCCGGTACTATGGAGAGAGCAACAGATTTGTTGGAAATCATACATATAGATGTATGTGGTCCGATGAATATTGAGGCTCGTGGCGGATATCATTATTTTCTCACCTTCACAGATGACTTAAGCAGATATGGGTATATCTACTTAATGAAACATAAGTCTGAAACATTTGAAAAGTTCAAAGAATTTCAGAGTGAAGTTGAAAATCATCGTAACAAGAAAATAAAGTTTCTACGATCTGATCGTGGAGGAGAATATTTGAGTTACGAGTTTGGTGTACATTTGAAAAATTGTGGAATAGTTTCGCAACTCATGCCACTCGGAACACCACGGCATAATGGTGTGTCCGAGCATCGTAATCGTACTTTACTAGATATGGTGCGATCTATGATGTCTCTTACTGATTTACCGCTATCGTTTTGGGGATACGCTCTAGAGACGGCCGCATTCACGTTAAATAGGGCACCATCAAAATCCGTTGAGACGACGCCTTATGAACTATAGTTTGGCAAGAAACCAAAGTTGTCGTTTCTGAAAGTTTGGGGCTGCGATGCTTATGTGAAAAAGCTTCAACCTGATAAGCTCGAACCCAAATCGGAGAAATGTGTCTTCATAGGATATCCAAAGGAAACTATTAGATACACCTTCTATCACAGATCCGAAGGCAGGACTTTTGTTGCTAAATTTGGAAACTTTCTGGAGAAGGAGTTTCTCTCGAAAGAAGTGAGTGGGAGGAAAATAGAACTTGACGAGGTAACTATACCTGTTCCCCTTATTGGAAATTAGTACATCACAGAAAACTGTTTTAGTAACACCTACACCAGTTAGTGAGGAAGCTAATGATGATGATCATGAAACTTCAGATCAAGATACTACTGAACCTCGTAGATGAACCAGAGTGAGATCCGCGCCAGAGTGGTACGGTAATCCCGTTCTGGAAGTCATGCTACTAGATCATGATGAACCTACGAACTATGAAGAAGCGATGGTGAGCCCAGATTCCGCAAAATGGCTTGAAGCCATGAAATCTGAGATGGGATCCATGTATGAGAACAAAGTATGGACTTTGGTTGACTTGCCCGATGATCGGCAAGCAATTGAGAATAAATGGATCTTCAATAAGAAGACTGACGCTGACGGTAATATTACTGTCTACAAAGCTCGACTTGTCGCAAAAGGTTTTTGGCAAGTTCAAGGGATTGACTACGATGAGACCTTCTCACCCGTAGCGATGCTTAAGTCTGTCCGAATCATGTTAGCAATTGCCGCATTTTATGATTATGAAATTTGGCAGATGGATATCAAAACTGCATTCCTGAATGGATTTCTGGAAGAAGAGTTGTATATGATGCAACCAGAAGGTTTTATCGATCCAAAGGGAGCTAACAAAGTGTGCAAGCTCCAGCGATCCATTTATGGACTGGTGCAAGCCTCTCGGAGTTGGAATAAACGTTTTGATAGTGTGATCCAAGCATTTGGTTTTATACAGACTTTCGGAGAAGCCTGTATTTACGAGAAAGTGCGTGGGAGCTCTGTAGCATTTCTGATATTATATGTGGATGACATATTACTGATTGGAAATGATATAGAATTTCTGGATAGCATAAAGGGATACTTGAATAAGAGTTTTTCAATGAAAGACCTCAGTGAAGCTGCTTACATATTAGGCATTAAGATCTATAGAGATAGATCAAGACGCCTAATTGGGCTTTCACAAAGCACATACATTGACAGAATTTTGAAGAAATTCAAAATGGATCAAGCAAAGAAAGGATTCTTGCCTGTGTTACAAGGTGTGAAGTTGAGTAAGACTCAATGCCCGACCACTACAGAAGATAGAGAGATATGAAAGATGTTCCCTATGCTTCAGCCATAGGCTCTATCATGTATGCAATCCTGTGTACCAGACCTGATGTGTGGCTTGCTATAAGTTTGGCAGGGAGGTACCAAAGTAATCCAGGAGTGGATCACTGGACGGCGGTCAAGAACATCCTGAAGTACCTGAAAAGGACTAAGGATATGTTTCTCATATATGGAGGTGACAAAGAGCTCATTGTAAAAGGTTACATTGATGCAAGCTTTGACACCGATCCGGATGATTCTAAATCGCAAACCGGATACGTGTTTACATTAAATGGTGGAGCTGTCAGTTGGTGCAGTTCGAAACAAAGCGCCGTAGCGGGATCTACATGTGAAGCGGAGTACATAGCTGCTTCGGAAGCAGCAAATGAAGGAGTCTGGATGAAGGAGTTCATATCCGATCTAGGTGTCATACCTAGTGCATCGGGTCCAATGAAAATCTTTTGTGACAATACTGGTGCAATTGCCTTGGCAAAGGAATCCAGATTTCACAAAAGAACCAAGCACATCAAGAGACGCTTCAATTCCATCCGGGATCTAGTCCAGGTGGGAGACATAGAGATTTGCAAGATATATACGGACCTAAATGTTGCAGACCCGTTGACTAAGCCTCTTCCACGAGCAAAACATGATCAACACCAAGACTCCATGGGTGTTAGAATCATTACTGTGTAATCTAGATTATTGACTCTAGTGCAAGTGGGAGACTGAAGGAAATATGCCCTAGAGGCAATAATAAAGTTATTATTTATTTCCTTATATCATGATAAATGTTTATTATTCATGCTAGAATTGTATTAACCGGAAACATAATACATGTGTGAATACATAAACAAACATAGTGTCACTAGTATGCCTCTACTTGACTAGCTCGTTAATCAAAGATGGTTATGTTTCCTAACCACGAACAAAAGAGTTGTTATTTGATTATCGAGATCACATCATTAGTTGAATGATCTGATTGACATGACCCATTCCATTAGCTTAGCACCCGATCGTTTAGTATGTTGCTATTGCTTTCTTCATGACTTATACATGTTCCTATGACTATGAGATTATGCAACTCCCGTTTGCCGGAGGAACACTTTGGGTGCTACCAAACGTCACAACGTAACTGGGTGATTATAAAGGAGCATTACAGGTGTCTCCAAAGGTAGATGTTGGGTTGGCGTATTTCGAGATTAGGATTTGTCACTCCGATTGTCGGAGAGGTATCTCTGGGCCCTCTCGGTAATGCACATCACATAAGCCTTGCAAGCATTGCAACTAATAAGTTAGTTGTGAGATGATGTATTACAGAACGAGTAAAGAGACTTGCCGGTAACGAGATTGAACTAGGTATTGGATACCGACGATCGAATCTTGGGCAAGTAACATACCGATGACAAAGGGAACAACGTATGTTGTTATGCGGTCTGACCGATAAAGATCTTCGTAGAATATGTAGGAGCCAATATGGGCATCCAGGTCCCGCTATTGGTTATTGATCGGAGATTTGTCTCGGTCATGTCTACATTGTTCTCGAACTGTAGGGTCCGCACGCTTAAGGTTACGATGACAGTTATTATGAGTTTATGCATTTTGATGTACCGAAGTTAGTTTGGAGTCCCGGATGTGATCACGGACATGACGAGGAGTCTCGATATGGTCGAGACATAAAGATTGATATATTGGATGACTATATTCGGACACCGGAAGGGTTCCGGGGAAGTTTCGGATAAAACCGGAGCACCGGGGGGGTTACCGGAACCCCCTCGGGGGTTAATGGGCCTCATGGGCCTAATGTGGAGAAGAGGAAGGGGCTGCCAGGGCAGGCCGCGCGCCCCCTCTCCCCCTAGTCCGAATTGGACAAGGAGGGAGGGGCGGCACCCCCCTTTCCTTCTCTCCCTCCACCTCTCCTAGTTGGACAAGGAACGGGGAGGGGAGTCCTACTCCCGGTAGGAGTAGGACTCCTCCTGCGCCCTCCTCTATGGCCGGCCGCACCCCCCTTGGCTCCTTTATATACGGGGGTAAGGGGGCACCCTAGAACACACAAGTTGATCTTCGTGATCATTCCTTAGCCGTGTGTGGTGCCCCCTCCACCATATTCCACCTCGGTCATATTGTAGCGGTGCTTAGGCGAAGCCCTGCGACGGTAGAACATTAAGATCGTCACCACGCCGTCGTGCTGACGGAACTCTTCCCCGAAGCTTTGCTGGATCGGAGCCCGGGGATCGTCATCGAGCTATACGTGTGCTAAGAACTCGGAGGTGCCGGAGTAACGGTGCTTGGATCGGTCGGATTGGGAAGACGTACGACTACTTCCTCTACGTTGTGTCAACGCTTCCGTTGTCGATCTACAAGGGTACGTAGATTATACTCTCCCCTCTCGTTGCTATACATCACCATGATCATGCGTGTGCGTAGGAATTTTTTTGAAATTACTACGTCCCCAACAATCGATGCATGACATAACAAGTAGCGGTGCGAGGTGTGCCCTAACGCGGTAGGAGGTGATACCGACAAAGGGGGGAAACATCCGGGAAAGTATCCCCGGTGTTTCGCGTTTTCGGATAGATGAACCAGAGGGGGAAAGTTGTGTGTTCGCTATACTAGGGATGCGTGGCGGATGAACGGGTTGCGTATCCGGATTCGTCTCGTCGTTCTGAGCAACTTTCATGTACAAAGTATTTTCATCCGAGTTACGGATTATTTTATATTAATTTTTAAAGTTTTTAATCATTTTCTAGAATTAACGAATTATTTTAATTCGAAAATGCACTTATGATGTCATCATGACGTCGGCGGTCAAAGTTTGACCATTGACCGATCAATTTGACAGGTGGGGCCGGTTTGCCATTGACTTAGTTTAACTAAACAAAATTAGCTAGTTTAAGTAAGTGATTAGGTTAAGCTAACATATTTAATTAAGTTAATTAACTTAGTTAATTAATTAATTAATTAAATTATATTTTATTATTATTATTTCCTTATCTCCTCTTTTTAAAACTATTCTGGGGCGGGCCCCACTTGTCATTGGCATAGTCGCCTTAGCAGGCGTGTGGGTTACGGGCGCTGGCGCCCAGCCCGATTGGGCATACACCCGGATCGAAGGGGGGAGCCGCCGGCCACGGGCACGGCGATGCCGGCCGTGCCGAGGCCAGGCGAGGTGAGGCAGCGCGCGGGTGCGGCGGGTGACCAGGGGGCATGCGAGAGGAGGCGAGGTGGCGCGGCCGGGCGAGGACGGCGCCGGAGCGTGCGGCATGCTGCGGCGATACGGGCGCGTGCGCGCACGACAGTGGGAGCCGAGGTGGTCAATGGTGCGGTGAGTGCAGCGGTGGGTTGCGGGGCCGCGCGGTGGGAGCGGCAAGGCGAGGCGAGCCGCGGCGGGGAGGAGGGGCGTGGAGAGGTCCACGGGCGTGCACAAAGTCGGGGCGTACGAGGGAGAGAGGAGGAGAGGCAGAGGCCGAGGGACTCACCGGCGGGGCATAGGGCACGGGGCATCGGTTGTCGAGGCCGAGGACGGGGACGATACGCGGTGGGGCGACGGGGAGAGTGGCGCCGACGTCAGGGAGGATGTGGCCGTTGAGGAAGAGGGTGAGGAGGTGGCGCCGGCAGGGACCTTGGGCGACGTTGGACGGCGGTGGGCGAGCGCAGGGCGTCGGGGGCGACGAGCGCGTTGAGAGCTCGATCCAGATCGGGGGGGGGGGGGAGGGGTGGGGAAAAACGTGCGGGTGGGTTAGGGTTTGCGAGGAGTGGAGGGATAAGGAGGCAACGGGTGGGCCGGCCAGCTCGGCGGCTAGCTGGGCCGAGGCCCATGGGGGGTGGGGGTTGGGCGCCCCCTTTTTTTGTTTTATTTTCGCTTTTTTATTTCCTTGTCTCTGTTTTCTTTTAATTATTTAATAGTTTATAGTTTTACAAAAAGTGAAACCCACTCCTAAATTAGATTTGTAAAATCAACTGTTCTCATAAAAAGTTTGGGACAAAAGCAAAGTACCTTGTATTCTTTATTAATTAAAAAAGCATTTAAGTTATTGTTTCAGTCGCTGTTTTATTTATTTTAGTGCATTCAAATGCTTTTAAAATGTTGGTTTCTCCACCATTATTACTTAGGATGTATTTGGCTCACATCAAACATTTTAGTTTTAGGATGTATTTGGCTCACATCAAACATTTTAGTTTTAATATTTGAAAACTTTTACTATTTGCTTGATTTTCAATTTGAATTTGAATCGATTTTGAACTAACGCGAGATTAATGCTACGTCTTGAGCTTGCGTTGGTTTTCCCTGAAGAGGAAGGGATGATGCAGCAGAGTAGCGTAAGTATTTCCCTCAGTTTTTGAGAACCAAGGTATCAATCCAGTAGGAGCCCACGCTCAAGTCCCTCATACCTGCACAAAGCGATAGCTACTCGCAACCAACGCGATTAGGGGTTGTCAAGCCCTTCACGGTCACTTATGAGAGTCAGATCTGATAGATATAATATTTTTGGTATTATTGGTATAAAGATGAAAAGTAAAAAGTAAAAGCAAATGAAAAAAGCAAAACAAGATTAAAGTGATGGAGATTGATGTGATGAGAATAGACCTGGGGGCCATAGGTTTCACTAGTGGCTTCTCTCAAGAGCATAAGTATTCTACGGTGGATGAACAAATTACTGTTGAGCAATTGACAGAATTGAGCATAGTTATGAGAATATCTAGGCATGATCATGTATATAGCCATCACGTCCGTGACAAGTAGATCGAAACGATTCTGCATCTACTACTATTACTCCACTCATCGACCGCTATCCAGCATGCATCTAGAGTATTAAGTTAAAAACAGAGTAACGCCTTAAGCAAGATGACATGATGTAGAGAGATAAATTCATGCACTATGAAATAAACCCCATCTTGTTATCCTCGATGGCAACGATACAATACGTGCCTTGCTGCCCCTTCTGTCACTGGTTAAGGACACCGCAAGATTGAACCCAAAGCTAAGCACTTCTCCCATGGCAAGAACTACCAATCTAGTTGGCCAAACCAAACGGATAATTCGAAGAGACTTGCAAAGATAACCAATCATACATAAAAGAATTCAGAGAAGATTCAAATATTATTCATAGATAGACTTGATCATAAACCCACAATTCATCGGTCTCAACAAACACACCGCAAAAAGAAGATTACATCGAATAGATCTCCACAAGAGAGGGGGAGAACTTTGTATTGAGATTCAAAGAGAGAGAAGAAGCCATCTAGCTATTAACTATGGACCTGAAGGTCTGAAGTAAACTACTCACACTTCATCGGAGAGGCTATGATGATGTAGAAGCCCTCCGTGATGACGGCCCTCTTCCGGCGGAGCTCCGGAATAGGCCCCAAGATGGGATCTCGTGGATACGGAAAGTTGCGGCGGTGGAATTAGGTTTTTGGCTCCTTTTCTGATCGTTTGGGGGTACGTGTGTATATATAGGAGGAAGAAGTACGCCGGAGGAGCAACGAGGGGCCCATGAGGCAGGGGGGGGGCCCTAGGGGGGGGGGGCGCCCGGACCCTCGTGACCACCTCTTTTGTTCCTTGGAGCAGGGTCCAAGTCTCCTGGATCACGTTCGGTGAGAAAATCACATTCCCACAGATTTTATTCCGTTTGGACTCCGTTTGATATTCCGTTTCTTCGAAACACTGAAATAGGCAAAAAATAGCAATTCTGGTCTGGGCCTCCGGTTAATAGGTTAGTCCCAAAAATAATATAAAAGTGGAAAATAAAGCCCAATATAGTCCAAAACAGTAGATAATATAGCATGGAGCAATCAAAAATTATAGATACGTTGGAGATGTATCAGGCATCCCCAAGCTTAATTCCTGCTCGCCCTCGAGTAGGTAAATGATAAAAAGAGAATTTTTGATGCGGAGTGCTACTTGGCATAATTTCAATGCAAATCTTCTTAATTGTGGTATGAATATTCAGATTAGAAATATTCAAGACAAAAGTTTATACTGACATAAAAAATAATAATACTTCAAGCATACTAACAAAGCAATTATGTCTTCTCAAAATAACATGGCCAAAGAAAGTTATCCCTACAAAATCATATATTCTGGCTATGCTCCATCTTCACCACACAAAGTATTTAAATCATGCACAACCCCGATGACAAGCCAAGCAATTGTTTCATACTCTAACTTTTTCAAAACTTTTTCAATCTTCACGCAATACATGAGCGTGAGCCCTGGATATAGCACTATAGGTGGAATAGAATGGTGGTTGTGGAGAAGACAAAAAGGAGAAGATGGTCTCACATCAACTAGGCGTATCAACGGGCTATGGAGATGCCCATCAATAGATATCAATGTGAGTGAGTAGGGATTGCCATGCAACGGATGCACTAGAGCTATAAGTATATGAAAGCTGAAAAAGAAACTAAGTGGGTGTGCATCCAACTTGCTTGCTCATGAAGACCTAGGGCAATTTTTGAGGAAGCCCATCATTGGAATATACAAGCCAAGTTCTATAATGAAAAATTCCCACTAGTATATGAAAGTGATAACATGAGAGACTCTCTACTATGAAGATCATGGTGCTACTTTGAAGCACAAGTGTGGTAAAAGGATAGTAACATTGTCCCTTCTCTCTTTTTCTCTCATCTTTTTTTATTTGGGCCTTTTCCTTTTTTATGACCTCTTTTTTTTCTTTATTTGGGCTTCTTTAGCCTCTTTTTTATTTTTTATTTTATTTTTCGTCCGGAGTCTCATCCCGACTTATGGGGGAATCATAGTCTCCATCATTTTTTCCTCACTGGGACAATGCTCTAATAATGATGATCATCACACTTTTATTTTTCTTATAACTCAACAATTACAACTCGATACTTAGAACAAAATATGACTCTTTGTGAATGCATCTGACGGTGTACCGGGATATGCAATATGACAATGTTGAATGTGTCATGATGAACTAGATGGTGGAAAGTTGCATGGCAATATATCTCAGAATGGCTATGGAAATGCCATAATAGGTAGGTATGGTGGCTGTTTTGAGGAAGGTATATGGTAGGTGTATGATACCGGCGAAAGGTGCACGGTATTAGAGAGGCTAGCAAAGGTGGAAGGGTGAAAGTGCATATAATCCATGGACTCAACATTAGTCATAAAGAACTCATATACTTATTGCAAAAATTTAGAAGTTATCAAAGCAAAGTATTACGCGCATGCTCATAGGGGGATAGATTGGTAGGAAAAGACCATCGCTCGTCCCCGACCGCCACTCATAAGGAAGACAATCAATAAATAAATCGTGCTCCGACTTCATCACATAACGGTTCACCATACGTGCATGCTACGAGAATCACAAACTCTAACACAAGTATTCTTTAAATTTACAACTACTCAACTAGCATGACTTTAATATTATCACCTCCATATCTCAAAACAATTATCATGCTTCAATCTTTTCTTAGTATTCAACACACTCAAAAGAAAGTTTCGCAAATCTTGAATACCAAGCATATTATTATTAAGCAAATTACCATGCTATTAAGAGACTCTCAGAATAATTGAAGTGAAGCATGAGAGATCAATAGTTTCTTTAAAACAAATCCACCATAGTGCTCTAAAAGATCTAAGTGAAGCACATAGAGCAAAATTATAATGCTCAAAAGATATAAGTGAAGCACATAGAGTATTCTATCAAATTTTAATTCATGTATGGCTCTCTCAAAAGGTGTGTACAGCAAGGATGATTGTTGCATACTAAGACACAAAGACACAAATAATACAAGATGCTCCAAGCAAAACACATATCATGTTGGTGAATAAAAATATAGGTCCAAGTAAATTACCGATGGAAGTGGACGAAAGGGGGATGCCTTCCGGGGCATCTCCAAGCTTTGACTTCGTGGTGTCCTTGGATTATCTTGGGGGTGCCATGGGCATCCTCAAGTTTAGGCTCTTGTCACTCCTTGTTCCATGATCCATCAAAAGAATTCACCCAAAACTTGAAAACTTCACAACACAAAATTCAATATAGAAAACTCGTGAGCTCCGTTAGCGAAAGAAAACAAAAGACCACTTCAAGGTACTGTAATGAACTCATTCTTTATTTATATTGGTGTTAAACCTACTGTATTCCAACTTCTATATGGATTATAAACTATTTTACTAGCCATAGATTCATCAAAATAAGCAAACAACACACGAAAAAAAGAATCTCTCAAAAACAGAACAATCTGTAGTAATCTGTAGGTAGCACAAGATCTGGAACCCCCAAAATTTTAAAATAAATTTCTGGACGTGAGGAATTTATCTATTAATCATCTTCAAAAAGAATTAACTAAATAGAACTCTTCAAATAAAAATGACAGCAGTTCTCGTGAGCGCTAAAGTTTCTGTTTTTTACAGCAAGTTCAACAAGACTTTCCCCAAGTCATCCCAACGGTTCTACTTGGCACAAATACTAATTAAACACAAAAAACACAACCAAAACAGAGGCTAAATAATTTATTTATTACTAAGCAAGAGAAAAAATCAAGGAATAAAAATAAAATTGGGTTGCCTCCCAACAAGCGCTATCGTTTAACGCCCCTAGCTAGGCATAAAAGCGAGGATAGATCTAGGTATTGCCATCTTTGGTAGGCAATCCATAAGTGGCTCTCATGATAGTTTCATATGGTAATTTTATTTTCTTTCTTGGAAAGTGTTCCATTCCCTTTTTAATGGAAATTGAAATCTAATATTCCCTTCCTTCATATCAATAATCGCACCAACCGTTTTAAGGAAAGGTCTACCAAGAATAATAAGGCAAGAAGGATTGCCATCTATATCAAGAACAATGAAATCTACGGGCACATAATTCCTACACAATAAGAACATCATTAATCCTTCCCATAGGTTTCTTAATAGTGGAATCCACGAAATGCAAGTTTAGAGAGCAATCATCAAAATTACGGAAATCTAGCAAATCACACAAAGTCTTAGGAATAGTAGAGACACTAGCACCAAAATCACACAAAGCATAAAACTCATGATCTTTAATTTTAATTTTAATAGTTGGTTCCCACTCATCATAGAGTTTTCTAGGGATAGAAACTTTCAACTCAAGTTTTTCTTCAGAAGATTGCATCAAGGCATCAACAATATGTTCGGTGAAGGCTTTATTTTGACTATAAGCATGTGGAGAATTTAGCACGGATTGCAACAAGGAAATACAATCAATTAAAGATCAACTTTCATAATTAAATTCCTTGAAATCCAATATAGTGGGTTTAGCAACATGAAGATTTTTATTTCTGTCAATCCCACTTTCATCAATTTCATCATTAAGATCTAAATACTCCGAATTTTTAGAATGCCTTCTAGGTAAAGGAAGATCATATTCAGTTTCATCAAGATTCATATTGCAAAATAAAGATTTAATAGGAGACACATCAATAACTTTTAGATCTTCATCTTGATTTTCATAGGTATTGGAAGAACATGCTTTAATAAAGGCATCTTTGGAAGCACGCATCCTAGAGGTTCTTTCCTTGCACTCATCAAGGGAAATTCTCATGGCTTTGAGAGACTCATTGATATCATGCTTAGGAGGAATAGATCTAAGCTTTAAAGAATCAACCTCAAGAGAAATTCTATCAATGTTTCTAGCCAAATCATCAACTTTAAGAAATTTCTCCTCAAGCAAAGCATTAAAATTCTTTTGTGAATTCATAAACTCTTTAACACTATTCTCAAATTCAGAGGGCATCTTATTATAATTTCCATAAGAGTTGTTGTAGGAATTACCATAATTATTAGAAGGATTACTAGGATATGGCCTAGGATTAAAATTCCCTCTATAAGCGTTGTTACCAAAATTATTCCTATCAAGAAAATTCACATCCATAGATTCATTGTTATTCTCAATCAAAGTAGACAAAGACATATCATTAGGATCAGAAGAAACACTCTTAGTAGCAAATAATTTCATAAGTTCATCCATCTTTCCACTTAACACATTAATTTCTTCTATCGCATGCACTTTTTTATTAGAAGATCTTTCAGTATGCCATTAAGAATAATTAACCATAATATTATCTAGGATTTTAGTAGCATCTCCTAAAGTGATTTCCATAAAAGTGCCTCCCGCGGCCAAATCTAAAAGATTTCTAGAAGCAAAATTCAATCTGGCATAAAATTTTTGTATAATCATCCACAAATTCAAACCATGAGTAGGGCAATTACGTATCATTAATTTCATTCTCTCCCAAGCTTGTGCAACATGTTCATGATCAAGTTGTTTAAAATTCATAATATCGTTTCTCAGAGAGATGATCTTAGCGGGAGGAAAATACTTAGAGATAAAAGCATCTTTGCACTTGTTCCATGAATCAACACTATTCTTAGGCAAAGACGAAAACCAAGCTTTAGCACGATCTCTAAGCGAAAAAGGAACTTCAATTTAACGACATCATTATTGACATCTTTTTTCTTTTGCATATCACATAAATCAACGAAGCTATTCAGATGAGTAGCGGCATCTTCACTAGGAAGGCCAGCAAATTGATCTTTCATAACAAGATTCAACAAAGCAGTATTAATTTCACAAGATTCAGCATAGGTAAGAGGAGCAATCGGAGTTCTAAGGAAATCATTATTGTTGGTATTGGTGAAGTCACACAATTTAGTAGTATCTTGAGCCATTGCGACAAGCAAGCAAACTAACACACGAGCAAAAAAAAGCAAACGGGCAAAAAGAGGCAAATAGAGAGGGAGGATAGGGAGAGAGAGGGCGAATAAAACGGTAAGGGTGAATTGGGGGGAGAGGAAAACGAGAGGCAAATGGCAAATAATGTAATGCGAGAGATAGGGATTGTGATGGGTACTTGGTATGTTGACTTTTTGCATAGACTCCCCGGCAACGGCGCCAGAAATCCTTCTTGCTATGTCTTGAGCTTGCGTTGGTTTTCCCCAAAGAGGAAGGGATGATGCAGCAGAGTAGCGTAAGTATTTCCCTCAGTTTTTGAGAACCAAGGTATCAATCCAGTAGGAGCCCACGCTTAAGTCCCTCGTACCTGCACAAAGCGATAGCTACTCGCAACCAACACGATTAGGGGTTGTCAAGCTCTTCATGGTCACTTACGAGAGTGAGATCTGATAGATATAATATTTTTGGTATTTTTGGTATAAAGATGCAAAATAAAAAGTAAAAGAAAAGTAAAAAGCAAAACAAAATTAAAGTGATGGAGATTGATATGATGAGAATAGACCCGGGGGCCATAGGTTTCACTAGTGGCTTCTCTCAAGAGCATAAGTATTCTACGGTGGGTGAACAAATTACTGTTGAGCAATTGACAGAATTGAGCATAGTTATGAGAATATCTAGGCATGATCATGTATATAGGCATCACATCCGTGACAAGTAGATCGAAACAATTCTGCATCTACTACTATTACTCCACTCATCGACCGCTATCCAGCATGCATCTAGAGTATTAAGTTAAAAAAAGAGTAACGCCTTAAGCAAGATGACATGATGTAGAGAGATAAATTCATGCAATATGAAATAAATGAAGGAAATATGCCCTAGAGGCAATAATAAAGTTATTATTTATTTCCTTATATCATGATAAATGTTTATTATTCATGCTAGAATTGTATTGACCGGAAACATAATACATGTGTGAATACATAGACAAACAGAGTGTCACTAGTATGCCTCTACTTGACTAGCTCATTAATCAAAGATGGTTATGTTTCCTAACCATGGACAAAAGAGTTGTTATTTGATTAAGGAGATCACATCATTAGTTGAATGATCTGATTGACATGACCCATTCCATTAGCTTAGCACCCGATCGTTTAGTATGTTGCTATTGCTTTCTTCATGACTTATACATGTTCCTATGACTATGAGATTATGCAACTCCCGTTTGCCGGAGGAACACTTTGGGTGCTACCAAACGTCACAACGTAACTGGGTGATTATAAAGGAACACTACAGGTGTCTCCAAAGGTACATGTTGGGTTGGCGTATTTCGAGATTAGGATTTGTCACTCCGATTGTCGGAGAGGTATCTCTGGGCCCTCTCGGTAATGCACATCACATAAGCCTTGCAAGCATTACAACTAATATGTTAGTTGTGAGATGATGTATTACGTAACGAGTAAAGAGACTTGCCGGTAACGAGATTGAACTAGGTATTGGATACCGACGATCGGATCTCGTGCAAGTAACATACCGATGACAAAGGGAACAACGTATGTTGTTATGCGGTCTGACCGATAAAGATCTTCGTAGAATATGTAGGAGCCAATATGGGCATCCAGGTCCCGCTATTGGTTATTGACCGGAGATTTGTCTCAGTCATGTCTACATTGTTCTCGAACTGTAGGGTCCGCACGCTTAAAGTTACGATGACAGTTGTTATGAGTTTTATACATTTTGATGTACCGAAGTTTGTTCGGAGTCCCGGATGTGATCACGGACATGACGAGGAGTCTCAAAATTGTCGAGATGTGAAGATTGATATATTGGATGACTATATTCGGACACCGGAAGCGTTCCGGGGAAGTTTTGGATAAAACCAGGAGCACCGGGGGTTACCGGAACCCCCCGGGGGGTTAATGGGCCTCATGTGCCTAATGTGGAGAAGAGGAAGGGGCTGCCAGGGCAGGCCGCGCGCCCCCTCTCCCCTAGTCCGAATTGGACAAGGAGGGAGGGGCGGCGCCCCCCCTTTCCTTCTCTCCCTCCACCTCTCCTAGTTGGACAAGGAACGGGGAGGGGAGTCCTACTCCCGGTAGGAGTAGGACTCCTCCTGCGCGCCCCCTATGGCCGGACGCACCCGTCCCCCTTGGATCCTTTATATACTAAGGCAAGGGGCACCCTAGGACACACAAGTTGATCTTCGTGATCGTTCCTTAGCCGTGTGCGGTGCCCCCTCCACCATATTCCACCTCGGTCATATTGTAGCGGTGCTTAGGCGAAGCCCTGCAACAGTAGAACATCAAGATCGTCACCACGCCATCGTGCTGACGGAACTCCTCCCCGAAGCTTTGCTAGATCGGAACCCGGGGAGTGTCGTCGAGCTGAACGTGTGCCAAGAACTCGGAGGTGCCGGAGTAACGGTGCTTGGATCGGTCCGATCGTGAAGACGTACGACTACATCAACCGTGTTGTTCTAACGCTTCCGCAGTCGATCTACAAGGGTACGTAGATCACACTCTCCCCTCTCATTGCTATGCATCACCATGATCTTGCATGTGCGTTGGAAAATTTTGAAATTACTACGTTCCCCAACAGTGGCATCGGAGCCTAGGTTTTATATGTTGATGTTATATGCACGAGTAGAACACAAGTGAGTTGTGGGCGATATAAGTCATACTGCTTACCAGCATGTCATACTTTGGTTCGGCGGTATTGTTGGACGAGGCGACCCGGACCGACATTACGCGTACGCTTATGCGAGACCGGTTCTCCCGGCGTTCTTTGCACATAGGTGGCTTGCGGGCGACAGTCTCTCCAACTTTAGTTGAACCGAGTGTGGCTACGCCCGGTCCTTGTGAAGGTTAAAACAGCACCAACTTGACAAACTATCATTGTGGTTTTGATGCGTAGGTAAGATTGGTTCTTGCTTAAGCCCGTAGCAGCCACGTAAAACTTGCAACAACAAAGTAGAGGACGTCCAACTTGTTTTTGCAGGGCATGTTGTGATGTGATATGGTCAAGGCATGATGATGGATTTTATTGTATGAGATGATCATGTTTTGTAACCGAGTTATCGGCAACTGGCAGGAGCCATATGGTTGTCGCTTTATTGTATGCAATGCAATCGCGATGTAATGCTTTACTTTATCACTAAGCGGTAGCGATAGTCATGGAAGCATAAGATTGGCGAGACGACAACGATGCTACGATGGAGATCAAGGTGTCGTGCCGGTGACGATGGTGATCACGACGGTGCTTCGAAGATGGAGATCACAAGCACAAAGATGATGATGGCCATATCATATCACTTATATTGATTGCATGTGATGTTTATCTTTTATGCATCTTATCTTGCTTTGATTGACGGTAGCATTATAAGATGATCTCTCACTAATTATCAAGAGGTGTTCTCCCTGAGTATGCACCATTGCGAAAGTTCTTCGTGCTGAGACACCACGTGATGATCGGGTGTGATAGGTTCTACGTTCAAATACAACGGGTGCAAAACAGTTGCACACGCGGAATACTGAGGTTATACTTGACGAGCCAAGCATATACAGATATGGCCTCGGAACACGGAGACCGAAAGGTCGAGCGTGAATCATATAGTAGATATGATCAACATAGTGATGTTCACCAATGAAACTACTCCATCTCACGTGATGATCGGACATGGTTTAGTTGATTTGGATCACGTGATCACTTAGAGGATTAGAGGGATGTCTATCTAAGTGGGAGTTCTTAAGTAATATGATTAAATTGAACTTAAATTTATCATGAACTTAGTCCTGGTAGTATTTTGCAAATTATGTTGTAGATCAATAGCTCGCGTTGTTGCTTCCCTGTGTTTATTTTGATATGTTCCTAGAGAAAATTGTGTTGAAAGATGTTAGTAGCAATGATGCGGATTGGATCCGTGATCTGAGGTTTATCCTCATTACTGCACAGAAGAATTATGTCCTTGATGCATCGCTAGGTGACGGACCTATTGCACGTCATGGAGCATATGAGATGTCCCAGGAGTTGAAGTTAATATTTCAAGCAAATACCCGAGTTGAGATATATGAAGTCTCCAACAAGTTCTATAGCTAAAAGATGGAGGAGAATCGCTCAACTAGTGAGCATGTGCTCAGATTGTCTGAGTACTACAATCGCTTGAATCAAGTGGGAGTTAATCTTCCAGATAAGATAGTGATTGACAGAATTCTCTAGTCACCATCACCAAGTTAGTATAACTTCGTGATGAACTATAATATGCAAGGGATAACAGAAACAACTCCCAAGCTCTTCGTGATGCTGAAATCAACAAAGGTAGAAATCAAGAAAAACATCAGGTGTTGATGGTTGACAAGATCACTAGTTTCAAGAAAAGGGCAGAGGGAAGAAGGGGAACTTCAAGAAGAACAGCAAGCAAGTTGCTGCTCAAGTGAAGAAGCCCAAGTCTGGTCCTAAGCCTGAGACTAAGTGCTTCTACTGCAAAGGGACTGGTCACTGGAAGCGGAACTACCCCAAGTGATTGGCGGATAAGAAGGATGGCAAAGTGAACATAAGTATATTTGATGTACATGTTATTGATGTGTACTTTACTAGTGTTTATAGCAAACCCTCAGTATTTGATACTAGTTCAGTTGCTAAGATTAGTAACTCGAAACGGGAGTTGCAGAATAAATAGAGACTAGTTAAGGGTGAAGTGACGATGTGTGTTGGAAGTGGTTCCAAGATTGATATGATCATCATCGCACACTCCCTATAATTTCGAGATTAGTGTTGAACCTAAATAAGTGTTATTTGGTGTTTGCGTTGAGCATGAATATGATTTGATCATGTTTATTGTAATATGGTTATTCATTTAAGTAAGAGAATAAATTGTTGTTCTGTTTATATGAATAAAACCTTATATGGTTACACACCCAATGAAAATAGTTCGTTGGATCTCGATCGTAGTGATACACATAATCATAATATTGAAACCAAAAGATGCAAAGTTAATAATGATAGTGCAACTTATTTGTAGCACTGCCGTTTAGGTCATATTGGTGTAAAGCGCATGAAGAAACTCCATGCTGATGAGCTTTTGGAATCACTTGATTATGAATCAGTTGATGCTTGCGAACCATGCCTCATGGGCAAGATGACTAAGACTCTGTTCTTCGGAACAATGGATCGAGCAACGGATTTGTTGGAAATCATACATACTGATGTATGTGGTCCGATGAATATTGAGGCTCGCGACAAGTATCATTATTTTCTGATCTTCACAGATGATTTGAGCAGATATGAGTATATCTACTTGATGAAACATAAGTCTGAAACATTTGAAAAGTTCAAAGAATTTTAGAGTGAAGTGAAAAATCATCGTAACAAGAAAATAAAGTTTCTATGATCTGATCATAGAGAAGAGTATTTGAGTTACGAGTTTGGCCTTCAGTTAAAAACAATGTGAAATAGTTTCACTACTCATGCCACCTGGAACACCACAACGTAATGGTGTGTCCGAATGTCATAACCGTACTTTATCAGATATAGTGCAATCTATGATGTATCTTACCGATCTACCACTATCGTTTTGGGGTTATGCATTAGAGACAGCTGCATTCACGTTAAATAGGGCACCATCAAAATCCGTTGAGACGACGCCTTATGAACTGTGGTTTGGCAAGAAACCAAAGTTGTCGTTTTTTAAAGTTTGGGGTTGTGATGCTTATGTGAAAAAGTTTCATCCTGATAAGCTCAAACCCAAATCGGAAAAGTGCGTCTTCATAGGATACCCTAAAGAAAATGTTGGGTACACCTTCTATCACAGATCCGAAGGCAAAATATTCGTTGCTAAGAATAGATCCTTTCCAGAGAAGGAGTTTCTCTTGAAAGAAGTGAGTGGGAGGAAAGTAGAAAACTTGATAAGGTAATTGTACCTTCTCCTTATTGGAAAGTAATTCATCACAGAAATCTGTTCTTGTGACTACTACACCAATTAGTGAGGAAGCTAATGATGATGATCATGTAACTTCAGATCAAGTTACTACTGAATCTCGTAGGTAAACTAGAGTAAGATCCGCACCGGAGTGGTACGGTAATCCTGTTCTGGAAGTCATGTTACTAGACCATGACGAACTTGCGAACTATGAGGAAGCGATGATGAGCCCAGATTCCGCGAAATGGTTTAAGGCCATAAAATCTGAGATATGATCCATGTATGAGAACAAAGTATGGACTTTGATGGATTTGCCCGATGATCGGCAAGCCATAGAAAATAAATGGATCTTCAAGAGGAAGACGGACGCTGATAGTAGTGTTACTATCTACAAAGCTAGAATTGTCGCAAAAGGTTTTCGACAAGTTCAAGGTGTTGACGACAATGAGAGTTTCTCACTCATATCTATGCTTGAGTCTGTCCGAATCATGTTAGTAATTGCCGCATTTTATGAAATCTGGCAAATGGATAAACAAAACTGCATTCCTTAATGGATTTATTAAAGAAGAGTTATATATGATGCAACCAGAAGGTTTTGTCAATCCGAAAGGTACTAACAAAATGTGCAAACTCCAGCGATCCATCTATGGACTGGTGCAAGCATCTCGGAGTTGGAATATACACTTTGATGAGTTGATCAAAGCATATAGTTTTATACAGACTTGCGGTGAAGCCTGTATTTACGAGAAAGTGAGTGGGAGCACTACAACATTTCTGATAAGTATATGTGAATGACATATTGTTGATCGGAAATAATGTAGAATTATTCTGTAAAGCATAAAGGAGTGTTTGAAAGCAGTTTTTTTTCAAAGAAAGACTTTGGTGAAGCTGCTTACATATTGAGCTTCAAGATCTATAGAGATAGATCAAGATTTTGAAGTAGTTCAAAAATGGAGCAGTCAAAGAAAGAGTTCTTGCCTGTATTACAAGGTGTGAAGTTGAGTAAGACTCAAAGCCCGACCACGGCAGAAGATAGAAAGAGAATGAAAGTCATTCCCTATGCCTCAGTCATAGGTTCTATAAAGTATGCCATGCTGTGTACCAGATCTATTGTATACCCTGCACTGATTTGGCAAGGGAGTACAATAGTGATCTAAGAGTAGATCACTGGACATCGGTCAAAATTATCCTTAGTAGAATAAGGAAATATTTCTCGATTATGGAGGTGACAAAAGGTTCATCGTAAAAAGTTACATTGATGCAAGTTTTGACACGGATCTGGATGACTCTAAGTCTCGATCTAGATACATATTGAAAGTGGGAGAAATTAGCTAGAGTAGCTCCGTGCAGAGCATTGTAGACATAGAAAATTGCAAAATACATAACGGATCTGAATGTGAAAGACCGTTGACTAAGATTCTCTCACAAGGAAAACATGATCACACCTTAGTACTCTTTGGGTGTTAATCACATAGCGATGTGAACTAGATTACCGAATCTAGGAAACCCTTTGGGTGTTGGTCACATGATGATGTGAACTATGGGTGTTAATCACATGATGATGTGAACTATCGATATTAATCACATGGTGATGTGATCTAGATTATTGACTCTAGTGCAAGTGGGAGACGGAAGGAAATATGCCCTAGAGGCAATAATAAAGTTATTATTTATTTCCTTATATCATGACAAATGTTTATTATTCATGCTAGAATTGTATTAACCGGAAACATAATACATGTGTGAATACATAGACAAACAGAGTGTCACTAGTATGCCTCTACTTGACTAGCTCGTTAATCAAAGATGGTTATGTTTCCTAACCATGGACAAAAGAGTTGTTATTTTATTAACGAGATCACATCATTAGTTGAATGATCTGATTGACATGACCCATTCCATTAGCTTAGCACCCGATCATTTAGTATGTTGCTATTGCTTTCTTCATGATTTATACATGTTCCTATGACTATGAGATTATGCAACTCCCGTTTGCCGGAGGAACACTTTGGGTGCTACCAAACGTCACAACGTAACTGGGTGATTATAAAGGAGCACTACAGGTGTCTCCAAAGGTACATGTTGGGTTGGCGTATTTCGAGATTAGGATTTGTCACTCCGATTTTCGGAGAGGTATCTCTGGGCCCTCTCGGTAATGCACATCACATAAGCCTTGCAAGCATTACAACTAATATGTTAGTTGTGAGATGATGTATTACGGAACGAGTAAAGAGACTTGCCGGTAACGAGATTGAACTAGGTATTGGATAACGACGATCGAATCTCGGGCAAGTAACATACCGATGACAAAGGGAACAACGTATGTTGTTATGCGGTCTGACCGATAAAGATCTTCGTACAATATGTAGGAGCCAATATGGGCATCCAGGTCCCTCTATTGGTTATTGACCGGAGATTTGTCTCAGTCATGTCTACATTGTTCTCGAACCGTAGGGTCCGCATGCTTAAAGTTACGATGACAGTTGTTATGAGTTTTATACATTTTGATCTACTGAAGTTTGTTCGGAGTCCCGGATGTGATCACGGACATGACTAGGAGTCTCGAAATGGTCGAGACGTAAAGATTGATATATTGGATGACTATATTCGGACACCGGAAGCGTTCTGGGGAAGTTTCGGATAAAACCAGGAGCACCGGGGGTTACCGGAACCCCCCGGGGGGTTAATGGGCCTCATGGGCCTAATGTGGAGAAGAGGAAGGGGCTGCCAGGGCAGGCCGCGCGCCCCCTCTCCCCCTAGTCCGAATTGGACAAGGAGGGAGGGGCGGCGCCCCCTTTCCTTCTCTCCCTCCACCTCTCCTAGTTGGACAAGGAACGGGGAGGGGAGTCCTACTCCTGGTAGGAGTAGGACTCCTCCTGCGCGCCCCCTATGGCCGGCCGCACCCCTCTCCCTTGGATCCTTTATATACTGAGGCAAGGGGCACCCTAGGACACACAAGTTGATCTTCGTGATCGTTCCTTAGCCGTGTGCGGTGCCCCCCTCCACCATATTCCACCTCGGTCATATTGTAGCGGTGCTTAGGTGAAGCCCTGCGACGGTAGAACATCAAGATCGTCACCACGCCGTCATGCTGACGGAACTCCTCCCTGAAGCTTTGCTGGATCGGAGCCCGGGGAGTGTCATCGAGATGAACGTGTGCCAAGAACTCGGAGGTGCCGGAGTAACGGTGTTTGGATCGGTCGGATCGTGAAGACGTACGACTACATCAACCGCGTTGTGCTAGCGCTTCCGCAGTCGATCTACAAGGGTACGTAGATCACACTCTCCCCTCTCGTTGCTATGCATCACCATGATCTTGCGTGTGCGTAGGAAAATTTTGAAATTACTACGTTCCCGACCAATAAACCCCATCTTGTTATCCTCGATGGCAACGATACAATACGTGCCTTGCTGCCCCTTCTGTCACTGGGTAAGGACACCGCAAGATCGAACCCAAAACTAAGCACTTCTCCCATGGCAAGAACTACCAATCTAGTTGGCCAAACCAAACGGATAATTCGAAGAGACTTGCAAAGATAACCAATCATACATAAAAGAATTCAGAGAAGATTCAAATATTATTCATAGATAGACTTGATCATAAACCCACAATTCATCGGTCTCAACAAACACACCGCAAAAAGAAGATTACATCGAATAGATCTCCACAAGAGAGGGGGAGAACTTTGTATTGAGATTCAAAGAGAGAGAAGAAGCCATCTAGCTACTAACTATGGACCCGAAGGTCTGAGGTAAACTACTCACACTTCATCGGAGAGGCTATGATGATGTAGAAGCCCTCCGTGATGACGGCCCTCTTTCGGCGGAGCTCCAGAACAGGCCCCAAGATGGGATCTCGTGGATACAGAAAGTTGGGGCGGTGGAATTAGGTTTTTGGCTCCTTTTCTGATCGTTTGGGGGTACGTGTGTAGTACGCCGGAGGAGCAACGAGGGGCCCATGAGGTAGGGGGGCGCGCCCTAGGGGGGGCGCCCCCCACCCTCGTGACCGCCTCTTTTGTTCCTTGGAGCAGGGTCCAAGTCTCCTGGATCACGTTCGGTGAGAAAATCACGTTCCCGAAGATTTTATTCCGTTTGGACTCTGTTTGATATTCCGTTTCTTCGAAACACTAAAATAGGCAAAAAAAACATCAATTCTGGGCTGGGCCTCGGGTTAATAGGTTAGTCGCAAAAATAATATAAAAGTGAAAAATAAAGCCCAATATAGTCCAAAATAGTAGATAATATAGCATGGAGCAATCAAAAATTATAGATACGTTGGAGACGTATCAATTAACAACAGTAACCATGGTGATGAGGCATCATTAACGTGGGATTACTCTATCCTAATTATCCGGGCGTCACAATTCTCCTCCACTACAAAAAATCTCGTCCCGAGATTTAAGAGGTAGTGAAAGGGGGGAAGGTTTTGTTATGAATCTAGCGGGTCTTCTCATCCTGGCTTGCTCTTCTCGAAGAGGTCAATCCATTATGTTGATGCCTTCATTTCTCTCTTCCAGGTTATCATGATGAAGCCGTCCTCCTTTCTTCGGAAAATACCGCCGTACTTACAAATAGGTAAGGGGCTGCTCTAAAACGATAGAATGGTATAAGGGGAACTCATTTGGGGTTATCCCAGGGATGAACACATGAGTATCTCTAGAGTTGAACAAATGAAACACATCGATAGACAAGTAAGAAGGTACCATAAGAAGTTTCAGGCGCATAGACAATCGTTCATTGCCTGAAACGAAGTGTGAAAGGGGTTCAGAGCAACAGGAATAAGTATTGTGTTTCATACCAGAATTGATGATCTCTTCGGAAGGTGGCTCGTGAATTACATACGAAGCCAAGCGTGAGGAATAACTTTGGAAACAGGGGTGTATAGGAGAGTCAGGTTTCGATCTTGTGGAACTGTGGGTTATGGGCCCACCATGTGGGTTAAAAGTAGGAGGAGCGGTGACATCTTGCATGGTCATGATAGCAAGGCATGTCAGAGGATAGCCTGTGGATTATGTCGGCAACAACGTCGGTACCAAGGGAGAGGGATGAAGAGAACCATTTTCCTGCTCGTTGAACGAAGCGGACCAATAGGAAAAGTTCTCGTCCATCTGCGGCTACCGGAATGTCATCAACAATAGTAATAGGGTTTTGCTGACGGAATTGTACACCGAGGTGTTTACATAAGCAGTGAATCTTTACTGCTTAGATTATATAGATCACAAGAAAGGTCAAATAAACCAATGAAAAGGAAAATGTGATCATCAGGTTAAACAAAACAATGGAAGGGAAATGTGTTTAAACACATATTCCACGGGTATATCTTTCCCAAGGACGAGCAGAGCATGATATCCATGACATGATAGAAAGTAGAAAACCCTTTAGGTAAGGGGAGAGAAATTTCATGACATTGCCCATACATCGGTGTTTGGATAATTGAGCAGGAAACATTTAGCATTGGGCTTCAAATGTTCTTGTTGAAAATCAGAGTATCATAGACATGCTTCGAGATAGCATTGTCATGGTCATCAGGTGAAGATCAGACTTTGGAAACACAATGGATCCATCCGGAACAACTTATCGAATAAGTCTTACAATTTCCTCACGGAATAATGACTAACCTTGCCAAAAAGGAAATTATAACAGTAGGTTCTTCGGCCATTTGGGCTAGTCCTGACATCACCTTACCGGGTCATATAAAGACCAATGTTATATCTCATGGAAATATGTTCCAACCGTCATTTCTGACCGAGTTTCAGATCTAATTGGTGTCAAGATACGTCAGACTCAGGATGCCTGAGAAGAAAAGGTGCAACACAATTTGATGAGATGACATTGTAAGATTCTCAGGAAATGAACGATGGAAGCGAGTTCCAAAACAAGAGTTCATCATTAAATCAAGGAGAAGATAAGGGGGTGGCTGATGGACTCAGCGATAATTCCTCAAGATTTCCAAAAGATGGATTTCTACAATCATGTGAACAAGGAGTCAACATTTGTCAGATCAAATGACTTAAAGATGTATGCTCGAGGAAAACATACACAACTAAACATTGGTTGAAAGGTGCAAAATATGGGCTGGGTTGCACGACCAACGTTGGAATGGCGATTTAGCAACTAGCACACTAAATTGGAATTGTTGTCCATTAACTCAGAAGCAATAGGGTTGGTAGACATATTAAATTCTCACAACAGAGTTCACTTATTGGTATTCCAGTTGGAACACGGGGACCAAGAGAAGGATGGTGATGACGAGAAGCATCACTTGTATCAAGAATTCTCAAGAGGTGGTGAAATTCCCATGACATTCTTGACATAAAAGTTGGTAATATTCCAAGGTAAAGAAGAACAAATGCTGGGTAGCAAGGAACTCAAGGTATAACACAAAACACCGACAAGTTTGTGTTGGAGGGAAGGCAATAAAGTGGCCGATGATAACACAACTCATCGAGGGCAAGGATGGTATTTCTCATCATGAATTCGATTGATATCCTGGAAGACCTCATAAGGTTGATGATGATCAGGACACATTTGTCGAGAGATTTTATGAAGATGTAATCAATTAGCGATGACATTAAGTCAAAGGAATGATGAAGTGAAAGGTTATTGGAACCATGGGTACGACACAAACTCGAAATCAAGCTTGTTGTTCAAGGCGAAATGATATGATGAGGGAAAATCAACGCAAGCTTAGCTCATCATTGAAAATTGTGCTCCGGGAAAGACCGGGTAGCATAGTTAAAATTTAACACAAAATGATATAGCCGACTAGGCTAGGAATGACGTGATGGAGTATTAAACTTCCCAACCACAAAGTACTAGGAGTACTGAATCACAGGGGTGATTCGATTCACTATTTGGTGTTCTCGGTTGACGACAACCCAGAACCCGTGGAGTGACTATGAGGGGAAAAGGCACTACTTCATCAGAAATGCATAAGATGTAGTGCAATCGGTTGATATCCTCGAGTTACCAGGGGGGTAATACTCGAAGGTAGATCAAAAGAGAGGTTGGGCAGGTGTAATGATCTGCAGAAGGCAAGTACTTAAACTTGCACGAGAAATGATATTTAATGGAGAACATGGTCGGAACCATGATTGCAAAGGATCAATTCACCGATACCAAAAGATATTATATCAAGGAAATAGTTATTATTACAAGAAGCTTCCATGATAGGATCTACATCATGCCCATGGGCATGAACACAAAGTTCAAGGTCGACTCCCACTTCTTCAATGCATAACCTTTCATTCACTTCTCTCTCTTACTAAAAATGAATTGATTATGGAAACCTACCTCGTGAATTACCAGAGGAGTATGACCCGTGAAAACTTTCGGGTTCACACAGATTAAGAAAGGCATAGGTCCAACCCATCAGGGTGTCTTAGGAACATATACCACAAACTTCGGGCGTAAATAACACAAGCTCGAAAACAGAGCATGGTTGGCCAAAATAGAGAATAAGGTTTATCAATGGTATTATGTATCAGGAAAAGAACTTCTCAAGATTTTTGGATACGAAGGACACTGTCGGATGATAATTCAACAAAGAACCCGACGGTCCATAATGGAGCTGATGTGTGCATCGGCGCACAACCAGAGGAAGAATCAATGCAAAGACATTAGATTATAGAAACAACCGACTAATTCAAAGCTCAAAGACAAATAATCATAACTTCTAAATCAAGGGATCATAAGTCAATGCTCTCATTAAGAATGGATAAGTTGAATAGACTTAGGGGTACAATCGACAACAATTTGATTGGTCGATAACCAACTGATGTTTAAAATGATGTCTAAGCCGGAAGGATGAATTCTAGGATCTGATTGAGGATTGTGAGCATTCACAACATTTTGAATCAACAGACTCAAAATGATAATGACAAGGAATGCCAACGGAGATTGCTAGAAATATGGAATTAACTATAGTGTCGGAAGGCAAAGGATTCAGGAGCAATAGGCCGCTGAGGATTTTCAGAAAACCGAATTCCAAAGAATTTTGTGAAACACACGAACAACTTTGGACGAACGGATACTTGGCAAGGGCGAGTAATTAACCGTAGGGATATTCATGCGGCAAGGAACTGCATGTCAGTAAGTATAAAGAATTCTCGGAATATCGGAGAGTATTTCAGGACATCTTGTAATAACAAGAGCAACTGGGGATGACAATATGAACGACAGGTGTAAGTAGTTATCCAGAGGGAATTATCGATGGAAGTGAATTGCAAAAGCGATGGCACATAGTCTCGAGATCACATCGTAGAGTATCTTCGGAACCTTCTGGTGCAACAGGCGGTCATCGGTAACAAGGGGCTCTCCAGGTGGAAGTGATCACGAGATCCTAATGTTAGAGTTAGCAAAATTCATTTAACCCGAGTAGAAGAGAGTTCAGAGTCCCAGAGTAAAGGTTGAGGAGTAAAAGATCCTAGTACCACCCAATGGTGACGTGGGCCCGTAAGACACACAACCATGTTAGTAAAAGTTTTTTCAATGTCTAGACTCGACTTCGACCAAGGAGTGTGGAAGGGGGATTCCTACAGGCAGTCGGCTCTGATACCAACTTGTCACGCCCCCGATTCAATTGTACACTAATCATACACACAAACGTGTACGATCAAGATCAGGGACTCACGGGAAGATATCACAACACAACTCTAAAAATAAATAAGTCATAGAAGCATCATAATACAAGCCAGGGGCCTCGAGGGCTCGAATACAAGTGCTCGATCATAGACGAGTCAGTGGAAGCAACAATATCTGGAGTACAGACATAAGTTAAACAAGTTTGCCTTAAGAAGGCTAGCACAAACTGGGATACAGATCGAAAGTGGCACAAGCCTCCTACATGGGATCCTCCTAAACTACTCCTGGTCGTCGTTGATACGTCTCCGTCGTATCTATAATTTTTGATTGTTCCATGCCAATATTATTCAACTTTCATATACTTTTTGGCAACTTTTTATATTATTTTTGGGACTAACATATTGATCCAGTGCCCAGTGCCAGTTCCTATCTGTTGCATGTTTTTGGTTTCGCAAAATATCCATATCAAACGGAGTCCAAATGGGATAAAAACGGACGGAGCTTATTTTTGGAAAATATGGAAAATTTGGAAGGAAAATCAACGCGAACCAGTGCCCGAGGTGGTCACGAGGCAGGGGGCGCCCCCCCCCTTAGGGCGCGCCCCTACCCTCATGAGCGCACCGTAAGGCGGTTGATGCTCTTCTTTTGCTGCAAGAAAGCTAATATTCGGAAAAAAATCACGGCGAAGGTTTCAGGCCAATCGGAGTTACGGATCTCCATATATACATGAAACGGTGAAACAGAGGCAAGACAGAACGCAGAACTAGAGAGAAACAGAGAGATAGATCCAATCTCAGAGGGGCTCTCGCCCCTCCCATGCCATGGAGGCCAAGGACCAGAGGGGAAACCCTTCTCCCATCTAGGGAGGAGGTCAAGGAAGAAGAAGATGAAGGGCCCCCCTCTCCCCTTCTCTTCCAGTGGCGCCGGAACGCTGCCGTGGCCATCATCATCATCACCGCGATCTTCACCAACACCTCTACCATCTTCACCAACATCTCCATCAACTTCCCCCTCTATCTACAGCGGTCCACTCTCCCGCAACCCGCTGTACCCTCTACTTGAACATGGTGCTTTATGCTCCATATTATTATCCAATGATGTGTTGCCATCCTATGATGTCTGAGTAGATTTTCATTGTCCTATCGGTGGTTGATGAATTGCTATGATTGATTTAATTTGCTTGTGGTTATGTTGCTGTCCTTTGGTGCCCATCATATGAGCACTCGTGTGGATCACACCATAGGGTTAGTTGTATGTTGATAGGACTATGTATTGGAGGGCAAGAGTGACAGAAGCTTCAACCTAGCATAGAAATTGATGCATACGGGATTGAAGGGGGACCAATATATCTTAATGCTATGGTTGGGTTTTACCTTAATGAACATTAGTAGTTGCGGATGCTTGCTAATAGTTCCAATCATAAGTGCATAGAATTCCAAGTAAGGGATGACATGCTAGCAGTGGCCTCTCCCACATGATACTTTCTATCGGTCCAGTAAAGCAGTCAATTGCTTAAGGGGCAATTTTGCAACTCCTACCACCACTTTTCCACACTCGCTATATTTACTTTAGTTGCTTCTTTACCTTAACAGCCCCTAGTTTTATTTTCGTGCTCTTTACTTTCTTGCAAGCCTTTCCGAAAACACCTACAAAGTACTTCTAGCTTCATACTTGTTCTAGGTAAAGCGAACGTCAAGCGTGCGTAGAGTTATATCGGTGGTCGATAGAACTTGAGGGAATATTTCTTCTACCTTTAGCTCCTCGTTGGGTTCGACACTCTTACTTATCAAAAACTATTGCGATCCCCTATACTTATGGGTTATCAGTCGTCAGTGGCCTGCACGTAGTAGTAGGCACCTCCAGTGTAGTAAGAGTCGTCGTCGATGGTGGCATCTGGCTCCTGGGCTCCATCATCTGGTTGCGACAACCAGGTAGAATGGAAAGGGGAAAAAGAGGGAGAAAAGGAACCGTGAGTACTCATCCAAAGTACTCGCAAGCAAGGATCTACACTACATATGCATGGGTATCTGTGTAAAAGGGCTATATCGGTGGACTGAACTGTAGAATGCCAGAATAAGAGGGGGATAGCTAATCCTGTCGAAGACTACACTTCTGGCCACCTCCATCTTGCAGCATGTAGGAGAGAGTAGATGGTAAGTTCACCAAGTAGCATCGCGTAGCACAATTCTACCCGGCGATCCCCTCCTCGTCGCCCTGTTAGAGAGCGATCACCGGGTTATATCTGGCACTTGGAAGGGTGTGTTTTATTAAGTATCCGGTTCTAGTTGTCATAAGGTCAAGGTACAACTCTAAGTCGTCCTGTTACCGAAGATCACGACTATCCAAATAGATAAACTTCCCTGCAGGGGTGCACAACATTACCCGACACGTTCGATCCCTCTGCCCGGGCACACTTTCCTGGGTCATATCCGGCCTCGGGAGATCAACATGTCGCAGCCCCACCTAGGCTCAATAGAGAGTTCAGCACGCCGGTCTAAATCCTATGCGTGCAGGGGTCTGGGCCCATCGCCCATTGCACACCTGCATGTTGCGTACGCGGCCGGAAGCAGACCTAGCCTAGCAGGCGTTCCAGTCCAATCCGGCGCGCGCCACTCAGTCGCTGACGTCAAAAAGAGCTTCGGCTGATACCATGATGCCGGTTGCCCATATCTTGTCCCATGTGGCGGTTAGTGCGTATAAGGTCAACGACCCAACTCATATCAAATACCAAGGTCTCGTTAAGTGTGTTATTAAAGTAACCGTGAACGCCGACCAGGGCCAGGCCCACCTCTCACCTAGGTGGTCTCAACCTGCCATGCCGCTCCGCCACAAAGATCCACCCAGAGGGCCGTCGGGACAATGGTCCTTTCAGCCCCCAATCCATGAATCACTCGCGGGTGCTCCACGAGCCGACCCGACTTTAGTCACCACATGTATCATGTATATAATATATAGCATATACCCGTGATCACCTCCCTAGTGATCACGGCTCGATAGTATAGCATGGCAGACAAACAAGAATGTAAGGCCACTGATGGAACATTAGCATCCTATACTAAGCATGTAGGATTGCAGATAAAGGTAACAACAGAAGTGGCAAAGACAGGCTATGCAGCAGAATAGGATTAACGGAAAGTAGTAACATTCTACACTACTCTAATGCAAGCAGTATAGAGAAGAATAGGCGATATCTGGTGATCAAGGGGGGGGGGTGGGCTTGCCTGGTTGCTCTGGCAAGAAGGAGGGTTCATCAACAGCATAGTCGGTCGGGGCACCAGCAGCGGCGTCGGTCTCGTAGTCTATCGGAGAGAAGAGGGGGAAGAAACAATGAATACAATGCAAACAGATGAATATCGATGCATGACATAACAAGTAGCGGTGCCAGGTGTGCCCTAACGCGGTAGGAGGTGATACCGGCGAAGGGGGGAAACATCCGGGAAAGTGTCCCCGGTGTTTCGCGTTTTCGAACAGATGAACCAGAGCGGGAAAGTTGCGTGTTCTCTATGCTAGGGATGCGTGGCGGATGAACGGGCTGCGTATCCGGATTCGTCTCGTCGTTCTGAGCAACTTTCATGTACAAAGTATTTTCATCCGAGTTACGGATTGTTTTATATTAATTTTTAAAGTTTTTAATCATTTTCTAGAATTAATGGATTATTTTAATTCGAAAATGCACTTATGATGTCATCATGACGTCGGTGGTCAAAGTTTGACCATTGACCGGTCAACTTGACAGGTGGGGCTAGTTTGCCATTGACTTAGTTTAACTAAACAGAATTAGCTAGTTTAAGTAAGTGATTAGGTTAAGCTAAAATATTTAATTAAGTTAATTTACTTAGTTAACTAATTAATTACTTCATTAATTAAATTATATTATGATTATTATTTTCTTATCTCCTCTTTTTAAAACTGTTCTGGGCGGGCCCCACTTGTCATTGGGCACAGTCGCCTTAGCAGGCATGTGGGTTACAGGCGCTGGCGCCCAGCCCGATTGGGCCTATGCCCAGATCGAAGGGGGGAGCCGCCGGCCACGGGCACGGTGACGCCGGCCGCCTGAGGCGGCAGTGCCGAGGCCAGGCGAGGTGAGGCAGGGCGCGGGTGCGGCGGTTGACCAGGGGGCATGCGAGAGGAGGCGAGGTGGCGCGGCCGGGCGAGGACGGCACCGGAGCGTGCGGCATGCTGTGGCGGTACGGGCGCGTGCGCGCACAGCAGCGGGAGCCGAGGTGGTCAGTGGTGCGGCGGGCGCAGCGGTGGGTTGCGGGGCCGCACGGCGCGCGGGAGCGGCATGGCGAGGCGAGCCGCGGCGGGAAGCAGGGGTGTGGAGAGGTCCACGGGCGCGCACAGCATCGAGGCATACGAGGGAGAGAGAGGAGGAGAGGCAGAGGCCGAGGGCCTCACCAGCGGGGCGTAGTACACGGGGCAGCGGTTGTCGAGGCGGAGGACGGGGACGATACGCGGTGGGGCGACGGGGAGAGCGGCATTGATGTCGGGGAGGAAGTCCGGCGGGGAGCGCGGCGACGAGGTGGCCGCTACCTTGGGCGACGTTGGACGGTGACGGGCGAGCGCAGGGCGTCGGGGGCGACGAGCACGTTGAGCGCTCGATCCAGATCATTGGGGGGGGGGGTTAAGTGGGAAAAAACGTGCGGGTGGGTTAGGGTTTGCAAGGAGTTGAGGGATAAGGAGGCAACGGGTGGGCCGGCCAGCTCGGCGGCTAGCTGGGCCGAGGCCCCCCCTTTTTTGTTTGTTTTGTTTTATTTTCACTTTTTTATTTCCTTGTCTTTGTTTTCTTTTACTTATTTAATAGTTTATAGTTTTACAAAAAGTGAAACCCATTCCTAAATTAGATTTGTAAAATCAACTGTTCTCATAAAAAGTTTGGGACAAAAGCAAAGTACCTTGTATTCTTTATTAATTAAAAAAGCAATTAAGTTATTGTTTGAGTCGCTGTTTTATTTATTTTAGTGCATTCAGATGCTTTTAAAATGTTGGTTTCTCCATCATTATTACTTATGATTTATTTGGCTCACATCGAACATTTTAGTTTTAATATTTGAATTTTTTTACTATTTGCTTGATTTTCAATTTGAATTTGAATCGATTTTGAACTAACATGAGATTAACAACAGTAACCGTGGTGACGGGGCATCATTAACGTGGGATTACTGTAGCCTAATTATCCGGGCGTCACAAGTATATAGGCAAAATAATCTGTCAATGAGAATTGGTAGCAAAATCTGTAGTAATCTCAACCCAACATTATATTATAACCGCACAAACACGTCCTGATATATGCCCGATGCACTCAAAATGTAAGTCTTCAAACTTCTGCAGTCACCTTGATAGCTCTATGATTCCTTCAATGTGAAACTAAGTAAAAACAGATTGTCGATCAATTTCTCCCCTTAATGTTTTTCTCTTGTCAAACATGTCTTGTTAAATTGTTCCTTTGGTGCTTTCATCAACTTCCTTCATTGTTGAGAATTTTTTTGTCACAATGCCTATAATAAGCTTGCAACACAAACAAATATCAGCTATTTTAAACAAAGTTTTTCATGATACTTAAGGGAGAAATCGTAGTTTATATAACTTAGTCAGTTATAGATTCCGTGTGAAATTAATTAGTTAAAAAGACAATGACAAACTGTATCTTTGTGATGCCTTTTTTTCGAAGCGGAGGCATAAGCTTTGCCTCATCCATTAATTAAGAAGGAGAATAGAGTTTGTTTGTTACACCACAGTTATTACATATGGCCCATTACTCTCCCAGCATTATGCTACCCAATTTGTGTGCACCCGCAGTAACCCAAAGTCTAGCTTCTCTTTTGATGGTGTCGAGGATGACCGGCGCAGGTGTTGACTTGTGCCTGAATACACGAGCGTTTCTCTCATTCTAAATGGTCCACCCAACAAGCATAGTGAGGGATGCAATGGCCTTTCTATTAGGGATGTTGCTTCCAGACATGTTTCTCCACCAAAGCGAGAGAGAGTGCAAATTGTCCCAAGTTCCATGTCCATCATATGGAGACCAAGCCAATTTTTTATGAGGGTCCAAATCCTAAGGGTGAAGCGACACTTGTAGAAAAGATTGGCTCCATTTTCTTGCACACGCTGGCAAAGCAGACACAGTCCACAATTTTGCCAACCCCTCCTAGCGAGCCTGTCAGCCGTCCAAATCCTATTATGGGTTGCAAGCCAAGCAAAGAATTTCACCTTCGGCGGAGCCCAAGCGCCCCAAATGTAACAGTGGAAGGTGGTGCCTATAGATCCAATGAATTGCGCGTGATAAGCCGACGCCGACGAATAAAAACCACTCATTGAGTGCTTCCAAACCATCTCGTCGACGGCATCCTCGTGTAGGTGGTGTGGCGAATTTGCTCCCAAAGTGTGAGAAATTGCCTAAGGTGCTCCATGGTGAGAATCATATTGAGGTTTATCTTACGAATCCAAGCATCATCTGCCAAGGCCTCCTTGACTTTCCAATTTTTGGGCGAGGAGGCCAAGTAAATGAGGGGAGCAATGTCCTTTGGTTTCTTCCCATTGAGCCAAGGGGAACCCCAAAAGGGGGCAATGGCACCATTGCCAATTGAGATGATGGTAGAGGCGTAGAATAGGTCGATGCCCACCTTGTCGCATGGGTTCCCCATACCCACCCAAAGCTTGCTCGGGTCTTTCCACTCATACCAAAGCCAACGCAAACGCAAGGCCCGAGCAAACTTGTCAAGGTTGAGCACACAAAATCCACCAAGATGCTTTGGTCGACACACAGTAGCCCAATTAACCTTGCACTTGGCGCCGGTGATTTTGTTTGTTCCCGCCCAAAGGAAAGCCCTCTCGATTTTGTTGATGCTCCTTATTACGGGTGGTGGGATGATAAGTGGAGTGGCATGGTAGATGACCTGCGAGGTGAGCACCGAGTTGACAAGGCTACCACAACCCGTAGTGGTGATGTTCTGCCCATCCCAAGGTACCAGCCTTGCGGCAACCTTATCTTTAAGGAATTGAAAATATGCTCTCTTGAGTTTCCATATGGATAAGGGTAGGCCCAAGTAATGGATGGGAAAGTGAGCTCGGGTCGCCGGCAAGTTATGGTGGATCTCTCCTAGGTTGCGGTTGCCACACCGGATGGGGACATAGGAGCTCTTTTGGAAGTTGGTCTCTAGACTGGTGACGTCACCAAGACAATGCAAGATGGACAAGAGGTTGTCCATATCTTGTTTGATGGGGTCCATGAATACCATTGCATCATCAGCATAGAGTGAGGTCCTACAAACAGCCCCACGACCTCTGACCTTATGGAGTAAGCCATGAGCAGTGGCCAAATCCAACACTTGTTGGAGAGGGTCAATGGCGATGACAAACAATAGGGGTGAGAACGGGTCTCCTTGGCGAAAGCCTTGGCCATGCTTAATGGGGGGCCGGGAACACCATTGAGTAGAATCCGGGAAGTGGATGTGCAAAGGAGGGCCGCAACCCACTCACAAAATTTGCTAGGAAAGCCTCTTCTTTGGAGAAGATCAAGAATGTTATCCCAACGTATGGAGTCAAAAGCCTTCCGAATGTCAAGCTTGAGAAGGATGGATGGAGTTTTGCTTTTGTGGATCCGGCGAGCAAGATTGCGCACATACATGAAGTTATCATGAATACTTCTCTTCTTGATGAAAGCGCTTTGAGTCTTGGAGATAAGCTTGTCCATATGAGGCCCAAGACGGATCGCAAGCAACTTGGCAATGATCTTGGCTATGGCATGGATTAGGCTAATAGGTCTACAGTCACCAATTCCCTCTGCCCCATCTTTCTTTGGCAAGAGCACAATGTTCGCTGAGTTAAGCCAATGGAGATTGGCCACATGGAGGTTACCAAATTGGTGGATCACCTGCATAACATCCTCTTTAATAATGCCCTAACATGACTTGAAAAACAATCCGGTGAACCCATCCGGTCTGGGGGCCTTGTCATTGGGCATTTGCTTGATGACATTGTGGACCTCCTCCAGTGTGAAGGGATCATCAAGATTGCCAAGGTCACAATCCTCAAAATGAAAGTGATCCCAATTGAAGTCTTTTTCTCTAGCATTTGTCTTTCCGATGACACCGGAGAAGTGGTCAAGAATGATTTCCTCCTTCCTCTCATGCTCGGTGACCCAACCATTATTATGCTTCAATCGGTGAATATGGTTTTTTCGCCTTCTAGCATTGATGCACCTATGGAAGTATTTGGTGTTGGCATCGCCCTCTCGCAAATTGGCAATACGGGCACATTGCTTCTTTCTTGAACGCTCAAGGACCACCAAACTTACCACCCTTTTCTTGAGCCGAGCTCGAAGATCATGCTCGGCATGACTTCAGGTGCGGGATTCTTGAGCCACATCAAGCTCAAGAATTATCCTAAGCGCGACATGAAGATGGAGTTTGGATTTGGAGAAGAGGCTTCTACTCCATTCAGAAAGTCGGACACCGGTCTTTTTGAGCTTATGGAACAACACTTGGTAAGGCTCGGTGTGCACCGGATGCTCATTCCAAGCCTCATGCACAATCTCATTGAATCGTGGTAGGGAGGGCCAAAAATTCTCGAATTTGAAGCTCCGAGGCCTTCTAGGGCCACAATCATTGGCAAGCAAGAGTGGGCAATGGTCGGAGAGTGACGAAGATAAGGCATGAAGGACATGGGTGTTGAAATGTACGTCCCATTCGGTGTTGCAGAAAAAGGAGTCAAGCTTGCATAAGGTAGGATTTATCCTTTCATTACTCCAAGTGAAACAACAATTTTGGAGGTGAATCTCTTTGAGGTCACATGATTGAAGGGCGTTGCGGAAACGAGTGATGCGGCTTCTATTAATGTTGCACTTATTCTTGTCACGGGCCCTATAAATTTGGTTGAAATCACCTAGGACCAGCCACTTGGATCCACAAACAGGCTTTTGGGTGATCAACTCTGCAAGGAAAACATCTTTTCTCGAGGCGGTAGAAGGACCATAGACGGTAGTGATCCTGAAGGTGGTGCTGGATTCACGCAGGGTGACCGAGGCGGAGAGGCAGAATTCCAGTGCCACAATGTCACTGATGCCAATGATGGAGTCATCCCAGAGCATTAGAATGCCTCCACGGGTGCCCACAGCCGGTAACTGGGCAAAGCTATGAAGGCGAAAACCTCCCAGATATGCAGTAGTAAACTTGTCGACATTGTCTAACTTGGATTCTTGCAGGCACACAATCTGACAAGATGAAGCATCAATGGACTCATGCACAGTAGTTCGACGATCCAAACAATTTAGACCTCTCACGTTCCAACACAAAATGTTAACAGGTTGTTCTAACATTTAAAATTGATGAATCTCTTGTGGTTGGGCCGCAAGAACACCATGGTGCTCAGCTAGCAACATGCTGCTCCACCTCCTCATGATCAAGATCATGCTCTCCACTGTGGCTGACCAAGGCATCTTCAATGGCCTCCGCCTCTTGATCGTCTAGCTTGAACAGCTTCCTCAAAGCTACCATTGTCGAGGCTCTTCCTTGAACAGATTCTTGAGCGCATCCAGAGCAGCAGTGATGATGTCCTGAACATCCTTAATAATGCCAAGGTTGCGGAAAATCAGGGCCTCTGCCTGCAGCGTGCTACCTCTTGAGCACTGCGTTGGTTTTTCCCTTGAAGAGGAAAGGGTGATGCGACAAAGTACCGTAAGTATTTTCCTCAGTTTTTGAGAACCAAGGTATCAATCCAGTAGGAGGCCACGCACAAGTCCCTCGCACCTACACAAACAAATAAGAACCTCGTAACCAACGCGATAAAGGGGTTGTCAATCCCTTCACGGTCACTTACGAGAGTGAGATCTGATAGATATAATAAGATAATATTTTTGGTATTTTTATAATAAAGATGCAAAGTAAAATAAAAGGCAATAGAAATTGCTAAGTGTTGGAAGATTAATATGATGGAAAATAGACCCGGGGGCCATAGGTTTCACTAGTGGCTTCTCTCAAGATAGCATAAGTATTACAGTGGGTGAACAAATTACTGTTGAGCAATTGATAGAATTGAGCATAGTTATGAGAATATCTAGGTATGATCATGTATATAGGCATCACGTCCGCGACAAGTAGACCCAAACGATTCTGCATCTACTACTATTACTCCACACATCGACCGCTATCCAATATGCATCTAGAGTATTAAGTTCATACGAAAAGAGTAATGTTTTAAGTATGATGACATGATGTAGAGGGATAAACTCATGCAATATGATATAAACCCCATCTTGTTATCCTCGATGACAACAATACAATACGTGCCTTGCTGCCCCTGCTGTCACTGAGAAAGGACACCGCAAGATTGAACCCAAAGCTAAGCACTTCTCCCATTGCAAGAAAGATCAATCTAGTAGGCCAAACCGAACTGATATTTCGAAGAGACTTGCAAAAATAACCAATCATACATAAAAGAATTCAGAGAAGATTCAAATATTGTTCATAGATAATCTTGATCATAAACCCACAATTCATCGGTCTCAACAAACACACCGCAAAAGAAGATTACATCAAATAGATCTCCAAGAAAATCAAGGAGAACTTTGTATTGAGATCCAAAAAGAGAGAAGAAGCCATCTAGCTAATAACTATGGACCCGAAGGTCTGAGGTAAACTACTCACACATCATCGGAGAGGCTATGGTGTTGATGTAGAAGCCCTCCATGATCAATGCCCCCTCCGGCAGGACGCTGGAAAAGACCCCAAGATGGGATCTCACGGGTACAGAAGGTTGCGGCGGTGGAATTAGATTTTCGTGGATGCCTCTGATGGTTTGGGGGTACGTAGGTATATATAGGAGGAAGAAGTATGTCGGTGGAGCAACGTGGGCCCCACGAGGGTGGAGGGCGCGCCCCCCTACCTCGTGCTCTCCTCGTTGATTGCTTTACGTGGACTCCAAGTCCTCTGGATCACGTTTGTTCCGAAAATCACGTTCCCGAAGGTTTCATTCCGTTTGGACTCCGTTTGATATTCTTTTTCTGCGGAACTCTAAAATAGGCAAAAAACAGCAATTTGGGCTGGCCTCCGGTTAATAGGTCAGTCCCAAAAATAATATAAAGGTGTATAAATAAGCCCATTAAACATCCAAAACAGAATATATAATAGTATGGAACAATAAAAAATTATAGATACGTTGGAGACGTATCACAGCGCAACAGGAGGGGCACGAGCACGGGCCTTCGAGGACAGCCTAGCGCTGGATCGCTTGATCAGCAGGCCACAACCCGAGCGATCAATGGTCACACCCGCCAAAGTTTTGCGCCGCGCAGCCGGTGGCCTAGAAGGCGTCCAAGCCGGAGAGGGGAGCAAGGCTTCCTGTTGCCTCTGGAACATAGGCTCTAGTACCTGCGACACCACCTCTTCGCAGGGAGGCACTGGAGCAGGAGCATGAGGCGACGTGATGACCACAGCCGTCTCGATTGCAGGGGACACGACATCCTCCATAGTCGTACCGCAGGGGGTGCGACAAGCGTCCGTGAGGAAGGACGGGGTCTATGGAGCAGAGCTCGTCACGGGGGAGGCCTCGTATCCTGGAGGGCGCGATATAGATGAAGACGGCAAGGGCAGCACGTGCCTGGCCGGAGAGAGGCGGAGAGCATCACGCGCTGTAGAATCACCCACCAGCTTGGTCAAAGCAGTCGCACGCGTGGGCGGGGAAGCAGCACAGGAGATTCCAGATGGCAACGGGGACGAAACCCATCGGGTTTGCCCTTTCCAAACCCATCCCCATGAGAAAATCGCAAACCCATCCCCGTCCCCATCCCCGTGTGCGGGGCTAGTTTTTCGCCCGTCCCCTAAACCCATCGGGTTTCGGGGAACCCACGGGGAACCCATGAGAAAATAAAAATATTTAAACAAACATAGTGGCACCAAAGAATAACATTTGAATAGCAAAACAAGCACATTTCAGCAGCATAACTAGAGCAAAATTCAACAAAAAACAATAGTAGATGGTTCAACAGCTATATAGAGTGTATTTTAGCAGATTTAAACAACATACATAGTATATTTCAGAGGCACCAAACATAACATAGTAGCAACAATGATATCATTTCAGCAGCAACATAGTATATTTCAGCAGCAAAACAACTGCAAATTTCAGCACAATACTCACGAATAACATCAGCTAAAAGAAGCCTATTTCAGCACAACTATAGCCCATTTCAACAACGAAGATAAGCATATTCCAGCAACAAACAGGAGCATATTTCAGTAAAAAAAAAGTATTTTGCCGGGTTTGCCGGGTTTCGGGTTCGGGGACTACCGAAACGGGTGCAAACCCATGAAACGTGTCGGGTTGTATAATGCGCCCAACAACAGCCCCGCGGGGATGAAAAGATGTCCATCCCGTCCTCTAATAGGGTAAAAACCCACGCGGACGCGGGTTTCGTGCCCCGTTGCCATCTTGACGGGAGATCACCGCCTCACGAACGTCGGCAGAATTAGCCACAGATTGCCGCACGACTCTGATATCCATGACGTTTGCGCCAATCGCGGATGCAATAACCTCTGCCACAACCTGACAAGAGGCGTCGGACTACGCACCCGCAAGCCAAATGACCGCTGCGTCGCCGGAGCAGAGAGGGCCTTGCTGCTGCACATCTGAAGCTGCCGAAATCTCTCCCCATCGGGCGGCAGCTCCTAGTGGAGGCCATGCAGTTGACGAGAGCGGCGGGGCCTGCGGAGGGGCAGGCTAGCCACGAGCAGGCGGCCTGGGAGCGAAGGGAGCCGCGGGGGGCACGGCAGCAGGCCGCCGCAGGAGCTTCAGAGAACTGAGCGGGCGCCACGCGTTGTTGCAGCTGTGAGCACGATGGCCGGACTGGAGGCAACGGGAGCATCTGATGGATCCCGGCAAGCCGCGGCACGGTGACCTGGGACGAGGCAGCGACAACACCTTCTGTGGAGCCACGCAGGGAGAGGTCGTCGAGGGGTGGCCTGAGCAGGAGGGGGCGGGGGGCACGGGCCACGCCGGTTGGATACCAGCTTCCATCCCTCGCCGGTCTTCTCTACATCACGCCCTGCATCCGCCGAAGAGCCGTTGCGGGAGGAGGCGACGGGACGACAACGATGGATGCGATCCGCGGCTGGGCGCCCTGGATCCCAGGCGGCGTCTCCGGCACCAATTCCTCCAGCGCAAGCGCCGAGCCCTAGCCTTCGGGCGGCCGCGACGGCCGAATCGGCGAACTGGATCTGGCGCCCACCTGCGCCGCCAGGGACGCAGCGCCTGAAGGAACCCACCTGCGGGGTGAAGCCCGGCGGCAGGCAAGCCGGTGGGGGCGGCAGCAGCAGAAGGCGCGGGGGGTGTCACCACCAAAGTAGATCCAAGTACAACCACATAATTGTCACACCTATTTTTTCTGTCATAGTTCGTAGTCTGAAGTTCGAATTACTCTTCTTAGATCACCACCATATATCAAAAGAAAACTAAGAGTAATAAACCACCTATAATGACACTGTACAGAAATCAATGTGAGGTATAGTTGTTGCTATGTTGAGGAATTACCTGGCAAGATCTGCAGCAAAGTGTTCGTTGGTGGAAAATTCGTCCTGCTTACCGAGGCCACAACTACAACGATTGGTGGTCCAGTCATGCTAGAGGAACATGGAGCTGGCCTTGCCACTTGCTTGTTTCAATCGGACTGAGCCGCATGCTGTTCGTCTTCAACATTGCGTCCACTGAGTTTAGCATCCAATATCAACTTGCCAACATCTAACAGATTAATTTGGAGCTGAAGGATAAAGATTACCCAAGTCTAGTAGAAGTTCAATATAATATACGAGAACAAAAATCCAACATACTAAGGCCTTGTTCGTTTAATCCTCCTCCCAAGGGGATTGGAGAGGATTTTGGCTTGTAGAGGATCTAATCCCCCTCAAACCCTGCCATTCTCTTTTAAAAACCACCTCAACCGAACAAGGCCTAGAGAAGAGGAGGCTATGAAGAGAGGATCATGCTGCACAGCTAGTTTAGCTAATAGAAGCGCATGCCACATTGATGCATTATACGCCCTACGCAAATGACGTAAATATGTAAACCATATAACTTCTTCAAAAGATGAGTTCTTTTGATTGCTACCGAGACGGACATCCACATAGACCTTGTCATTTGTTCAAGTCCATCATATATACAAATATGGGCGTATCGAGCTTACTATTGTTAATTATAGTTCTATGTGATTATTAGGTTACCAGATGTAAACAAACCCATCAAATCATATTCTCCATGTACGCATATGTAGCTGGCTAGTGCAAAGCTAGCTTCACGTCATCACGTGCTAGCTAGCCTCAAGACAATTGATCTAGCTGCCTGCCTGTTTATCGAAGCATAGTTTTTGGGACATGCGTGTATAATATCCTCTCGTTGCAAACGCCGGTCCGCTCGAAACTAATGGAGCAGTACAATACGTGCATACATCGCGGGAAAGAACTCGGCAACTCACGTCAGGAGATCGGGGCTGTGCCAAGAAATCCAACTGCCACAATCTTTTCACTTCTCAGTACGCTAAACAGATTGCCGACTTAAGAATAATCAATCAAGATAAAAATAAAATTGATAGATAAGGCAAATTATTGAAGTTATCCTCATCATGTAGATAACCTGAAAGCGGCAAGAATTATAGTTTTAAGCCTTTTCAGCTGGGTGCCGCTAAATGGTCTCATATACAAACATCCTGCTATAGCTTGCTATAGCCCGCTATAGCTCCGCTATAGTTGATTTTAAGGTCCGTCGCTATTTAGCATAGCCCGCTATTTAAAACATTGACAAGAATATAAGCTTCTGAAATTAATAACTAAGAGGGACGTACATCCTGGAAAATCATGGACGTCATTGGCGCCATAGGCTGGAACCTCTAGAGGTGGGAGGTCCCTGCTCGCTCGCCAGGATTGGAGATCTACCAGAAAATTCATATGAAAAAAACAAAAGAACAATAACACGTGAAATTAATTATCCTCATGCAGTGGTCAAAAGAGATCATACACAGAAATTGCCGGATACTTGCGTGATGGCTAATGGGACTATAGATTACCTAAATCGCTGGGTCGCAAGGAAGGCCGAACTGAGCATAACCTTAACTGATTTAGGGGAAGATTAGATGAGAGGAATCTCAGCTAAACCACGTGATTGTTGTAGCGGGACAATTTCAGGGAATTTTTCTGCGGCTGCTTGCCTGAGACGCCCCAGAGGAGATGTTCTGAACAGAAGGCCTCCGGCTGTCTGATGGAGGATCTGGACAACGGCGGCGGCGGCACGAAGGAGCCAGAGGTTCAATAGGCTCGTGTGATGATTTTTTTTTAGGAAGCGCTCGTGACTCGTGAGTAATTGGGAGAGATGCATAAGTGTTTTTTATTACAGTTTTGCTAAAACACATCTAGATGTGCCATAAGTATTGCATATCTAAGTCCTATGTCATTGATCTTGCGTTGAGATTCGTGTGGATATTTTTTTTCTTTTTTTCCCTCTTTATACTTGATTCACTCACTTAGATGTGCAATAACTAGAGCACATCTAGATGTGCCCTAGACACACCCTTTTTATTATTATGTTGAAAAGGTATTTTTATGTAATGGCAATGGTCTTCATCCAACGGTTATGTTTCTTTCTCTGCGAATTAAGCGGACGGATCTGTCTAATTATTGTGGAATTTTTTAGCATTTTTATTTTTTTTGATGACCCGTCAAGTACTTTTTATATATAAATAGATTTTTTAGCATTTTTTTCTTTTTTTGATGACCCGTCAAGTACTTTTTATATATAAATAGATTATTTTATCTTTTGTTTTGTGCATCTTTATTTCTCTCATTTAATTTTTTAACATATATTTTTTATTTCCCTTATTTTATATAAATATTCACCATGTAATTTAAAAACGTCATCATGTCTTTTAAAACAGTTCATCGTGTATTAAAAAATTTCATTGTGTATTGAAAAAATATATTCAATATTGATTTAACAAACATTCAACATGTACTTAAAAGTGTTCGATAACATTTTGCAAAATTCATCATGTATTAAGAAAATATTCAACATGTATTTAAAGAAAATGGTCAACATGTATTTTAAAATGTTCAACTTATAAATAATAAACGTTCATTGTGTAATAAAAAAATCTTCAACGTGTATTTAAAAAGTGTTTTATTATATTTAAAAAAATGATCATTACGCATTTTAAAACATTCCACATCGCTAAAAAACATTTCTGTGTCAACTAAAAAAAGTTCAAACGGGTTGTTCATTTTTTGAGGGATACTTATTTTTTTCCAATATTTAGTTATAAATGTGCAACATTATTTCGAAAATGTTGATAATGTATTTGAAAAATAAATTCAATGTATGTTCATATAATTTTACAACTTGCATTTGAAAAGTAAATAAATGGAAAATATATTAAAATTCAAAAGAATACAAAGGTAATTAAAATGGAAAACAAAAACGAACAAATGACACAAAAGGAATATAAACAAAATCAAATGAATTTGCTCATAATGTTTTAAAACTGTTCATTGAGTATTTTACAAAATTTTCATACCAAATAAAAATGTTCATCTGGTCTTGTGGAAGAAAAGTTCATCGAGTATTTGGAAACATATTCATTGTGTAGGATAATGTGTTCATAATGTAGTTTTGCAAAATTCTTTGTATATCAAAAATTGTTAATCATGGACCAGAATTGTTAATTGTATATTGAAAAGCTCATCTTGTATTTTAAAATTGTTTACCGTGTATTGAAAAATGTTCATTGTGTATTTCAAAACGTTGTTCATCTGTTTAAACAGATTTGATATTATTTAAAAAAATATTAACGCATTTTTTGGAACATATTTTAGTAGAAAGTGTTCATGTGTTTACAAGGAAATATTTATCTTTTATGGAAGAAGCAAAAGAATATAAAGAGAAAGGACAAACACAGAAAAATATTATTTTTTGTTAATTTTTTTTGTGCTACTCAAAACTTTTAAAATTTTGTTAAGCATGTTATAAAAATATCAATATACTTTTATAAAAAATAATTTTGTACTTAAAAAAGTTAACATTTGTTAGGAACTTTTATGTAGAAAAGAAGCAAGACGAAAAGTACAGGAAATGAGGGGGAAACACAAAGTAGAAATTGTAATACGAAAAAAAACAAGATGAAGCAGTAAACAGTGAAATGACAAGAAAAAACAATAAAAAATTAAAGGATTGGAAAATGAAGATGAGCTGGAGGAAAAACAGAGAAACAAAAATACCGGTTTCCATACAACAAAACTGCCTAAATCACCAATTATAGGGGGGAAACTACCTTGCAGGAAACGGCCAAACCGTGCTTCCTCGACTCTGTTAATTGGTTGGGCGAAGCCAGGGCACCTGTAGGGGATGTTGCCATTGTGCTCGTATAAATATAAGAGCGTTTAGATCAGTAAAGTAATGATCTAAATGCTCTTATATTTCTATACAGAGGGAGTAATAAATAGAGACCTCGTCTTTGGCGCCCCTGAATCCTATATATTTCACGCTTAAGGCATCAAATAAGAGATGCAAATCATAAAGGGCGCACTCCGTGGATGGTGAGATGAGGAGGCCGGGGTGGTCGGAGTGCATACCGTGGGAGGAGGGGCCGAGGAAGGCGGTGAAGAGGCAACACACGTCACCAACACGCCACCAAAGTCTCCATAGTAACCAGCATTGCTTGCCTCTATGCATGCATCTGTTGACAGGCAACAACAAGATTCAGACCTCAAATCCGAGTGAGCTCTCTAAGCTACTACTTCCACTATGTCTTTGAGACAACAGAATTGCTACTTGTGCACAGGTTCTGCCTTTAGTTTCAGTCCATTTTAATCGAGGAGCCTTGAGCCTAGCATATGGCATGTTAAGCTAATGATGCTCCGCTCACATCTCAGTTACATACTTTACATACAAAACCCACCTTTAGCTATAGCGAAAATTCCATCTATACATATGAATTACACCTCATTAATTTGATGGTAGTTGTCCTCGAGGATAAAGCCAAGATAGATTTATCTCCAACACGTGCTTGGTATGTCGGCGGTTCTTAATCTAGATGCAGTACATGATGTCCGGTCATCCACCACAAGCCTTTATATTTAGCCTTTCCCCACCTTTTCTCACACTCCACAAACCAAACCATCATGGTCTCATATGTCTTGCAGAATGGATTGTTGGCTAACCTGCGAAATCGCCTTTACCACGGTTTCCTCTGCAAAGTTTGCTATTGTATTGTCTTTGTTGTAGGATTTTCAGCAAAACGGCGTTGTTCATGAGAGGTACCTCACCCATGGGCTCTCGTTCTCCACCAAGAATGCATGTCCCCTCCTCGATGGTGTGCCCGCCCAACCAATGACACACTCGTTTGGGCTTCACGCGTCCCCATTGAGGTTCAGGTCTTCGGATGGCTCCTATTCAAGGATCGACTTAACTCTAAGGCCAACCGCTTCCGCAAGACCAACGTCCCCGACACCACCTGTGTCCGGTGCACCGCGCAATATGAGGATGCCGCACATATTTTCCTATTGTGCCCAGACTATGTGGCCATTTGGGCAGCCCTACAACTCCATATGCCCACCTCCATCGACAAATCTAGGACATCGCCACACTGCCTGGTCAGGATGATGACATTTGGCCTCGGAGGCGCTCACTATACTCTGGAAGATCTAGGACTCCAGAAACTCCATTGATCTTTCGATGGAACCGTCACTCCGCTCGTGTAACCTTACAAAATATTGTTCATGACTTTACTCTTTGGACTGCTAGATTTAGGGGTACTCTTCAGAAGGTCGGCGCCATATCATGGTGCCAATACCTCTCCTCCCGCTCTAGCGCAACTCCGTATACTGGCCTATTGACACTTTGAGTAACTAGTCAATGTATACGTGCAATGCACGTTAATTTGAAAGTATATTAAGTGTATGCGGATATTAAGTAGGATATTATTTGCGTATCACACACATCTTGTTAAGTTGAACCATTTCTGTTGTCTTGACTCATCGCAAACAGTTCATCCAAGTAAATTATATGCCCTATATCGCACACACCTTGATCTGGAAAGCCGTTTCTGTTGTGTTGCCTAATCACAAACAGTTCATTAGAGTGAACTGTATGCCATATATCGCACACACCTTCATCTGGCTGGCCATTTCTGTTGTTACGCTCATCGCAAGCAGTTCATTCGAATCAACTATATGCCGCGCATCGCACACGTAACTATAGTCTGAATCGTGTTTGATGTCTCCGCCATCGCAAAGAGTTTGTCTCATTTTTTATGGTTTTCTTACACCACTATTTGCGATTAATGCATCATACACAGTTTCATCGAAGGGTTTCTGATTGTAGTGTTGCGTTAAGACCATCCTGCAGTAGTGTGTTGTGATCTGCTATACTTGTGGGTCATCACCGAGCCATTGAGGCAAGAACACTACCAACTTCTCATCTCTCTGATTCAAAGTATGATTTCCATCTTCTTCAATTTAAAGTATGATTTTAACTTCCAATTTTGAATAAGTTTAATTGTGAGTGCGAGTGAAAAACCAGAATTGATAAATTGAGATGACTAACTAATGATTACCGTGACTTTATTCGAACTCATAATTGATAATTTAAACCTTTTCATCGTAGAATTTTTGCAAAATTAATCACATTGATATGTTCTTTTTATACATTGTATACTAGTGTGTGGTAATGAAGTTAGGCGAAGGTAGAGCCAAAGGCATAATATCAGTTGTAAAATTAAACTTATTGATACGTTCTTTTAATAAATATATATTACTATGTAATGGTAGTGCTAGACGAATTTTTCGGGGGGTGGGGGTGAAGGAAAAGGCTAAATTTTCCCCTTCTAAGCCCTCTCATGAATCAATTCTTCATAGATTGGTTGGGGGGCATTGCCCCCCTTATTCTCCTTGATGACCTGCTAGTACATTACCTGGCCGCATATGTGGGCTCTCGCCTTAGTGCCATTGGCACCGGCCAGCCGACCTACCCGGCACCCAAACCGGCCGAGCATCTAGGCACTAGTGGTTATCCTTGGTATGATCGCCGCCTTGAGCCTGGGTTACATACTGCATTCAGAAGTGACACTACGGCGCGCGAGGAAGGCTGCTAAGGGGCGCTTCCGGACAGTGGCCAACGACGCCGGCGCCTGGGGCTAGCCCCAACTCCCCTCTAATCCTGCGCCACGGTCCTTGAGAATCAAAGGTATAGCCCTTTTCATGTCCTTTGGTTTGTATTTTTCTAATTTATTGGGCTCGGTTGTTTTAAATGTTGGCCTAATGGCAAAAAAATAATAGTTGGCAAGAGGTGGATGTGGAATAGATGGTGTTAGACATAAAAACGAACAATGAAGTCAATTCGATTGACATGATATGATCAATCGATAAGCCTATTTTTAAAAAACAAACTAAGTTCTCGGACACCCCCCCCCCCCGACGCATAATTGGATCGCTATCCCTCACATAATCATTGGATTATGTGGTTATGTCGCGGCATTTGGGAAGCAGGTTATTCCTTGTAGAAGCAAAGAGATTTTATCAGAATTGCTGAGTTTGCAGGCATTCATTTTGTGATTAAGAGAAGGGAAAATTAGAGTTCATCACTTAAACAGCAAGAGTGAAGTTCAACTGATGAAGTATTCCAGGTATATGTTTAGCCTTGAGGTTCGATATGTTTGAATGAACAACAACATCAGTATGATCAATTAAACATGTCACCATATCTGTTCTTAATATGTGCTCAAGGCCTTACTTCACTCCTGAATAATTTTGGTGACGCATATGTGGACATAGGCATTAGGGTGAGCATCCATGCACCTTGGGTTAATCACCTATTATTTGCTGATGACAACTTGATTTTCCTCAGTGCAAAATCTCAAAGCACAGAGAGGCTCAATGAGATTCTCCGGATTTACGCTGAATGTTCTTGTAACACCCCGGATGTAATTTACCTTATTTGTATTCCAACTGTTGCCGTTTCCGGCACTAAGTCATTTCATTTCCTCGTTGTCGGGTTTTTGTCTTCGTGTGTGTTGTCTTTTTCATGCATCTCATATCATGTCATCATGTGCATTGCATTTGCATACGTGTTCGTCTCATGCAGCCGAGCATTTTCGCTATTGTCTGTTTTGCATTCCGGCGCTCCTATGTCCTCCGGTGTCCCTTTCTACCTCTTTTCGTGTGTGGGTGTTAAACATTTTTGGATTGGACCGAGACTTGTCATGCGGCCTTGGTTTACTACCGGTAGACCGCCTGTCAAGTTTCGTGCCATTTGGACTTCGTTTGATACTCCAACGGTTAACCGAGGGACTGAAAAGGCCTCGTGTGTGTTGCAGCCCAACACCCTTTCAAACGGGCCCAAAACCCACAAAAAACCCCTCCATCACCTGGAGCGTTCGATCACGATCGCGTGGCCGCAAACCGCACCTCATTTGGAACTTCCTAGCTCCCTCTACCTCTATAAATATGCCTCCCCCGAAAATTTCCGGGTCTCCTCCACCCCTAACCTAGCTCCCAGCTCCTTTGCGCGGCCGGACACGTCCGATCCGGCCGGACGCACCGCCGCCACCCACTCGCGAGCCGCCACCTGTCCCTAGGCAGCCCCACTTCGCCGCCGATCCCGCGCGGGCCCGCTCGGCCCGCGGCCCATCTCGTCGCGCCGCCCACGCCCGCCTTCGTCCTCCCACGCCGGCACCGCCCGCCACCGACGCCAGCACCGACCACCGCCGCGGCTGCCACCGGCGCCCGCCGCCCCGTGCACCAGCCACCTCCGCGCCCGCGTCGTCGCTCGGCGACCTCTCCGGCCAGCGCCAGCGAGCTCCGCCACCTCCGGCCGCCTCACTCTCCTCTCCGGCGAACAGGATTTCCGGCAAACCTCGGGATCCGCGCTCGGCTGGATCTGGATCTAGAGATCTCAGGGTTGACTTTTTCCCTCCTAACCCTAGTTTTTATGCTTACTCAATGATGCTGATTTCAGGGGCTTAGAATTTCACTATGTCCTTGTCCTGTTATTGTTTTTATGCCATATGTTCATGTTGTTTCTTAGTGATCCGTGCCTCTTTTGAGCATGATCAGTAAGGATGTGTTGTAGATATTGTGGTGCTCTATCCATCCATTTCTTTGTTTTCAATTATGGAGCACCCTAGTTTGAGTCAATCGAGCTCTACTTTTGCTATAAAATGTTCCTGGCAGATTGTTAACATGTTTTGCAATTTTGCCAAGCTTGTTGTTGTTGATCCGTGCATGCTATGTTGTTGTTCTTGCCATGTCTATTTGCTGGGTGTATGCTTAGATTTTCATGCAATGCCTCGTAGTGAGTGCATCGAGCTCGTATACATGCCTACTTGTTAACCGTGTTGCCATGCTCCAGTTTTTCACCAAGTCTGAATCTGTTTATGTTTTTGCTATGTTCACATGCTTGCAATTGTATTTTCTGATTTCTTTTAGCTCATGGTCACTATGGGACTTTTGTTTTATGCTTTGAGTAGCTTCATATCATGCCTTGCTTTGCCATGATATGTTCCTGTGGCATGTAGTTTTCATGCTCTAAATGTTTCTTCCTGGTGATAAATTCCTGATTTGTTGTTATTTCACCAAGTCTGAAACTTGTTATCATTTGCACTTTTGCCATGCTTGTTTGAACCTGTTAATGAGTGAATTAGCTATAGCTCAGTGTTCATCTTTTGTCAAGCATCATGAGTGGATACCTGCCATGTATTTTGCTGCTATGTTTGAGTGATGTAGCATATTTATCTTGATGCATTTAGATGGCTACTTGCTGATTATCGCAGACCGGTGCCATATTTGTTTTGCTTGCCATTTCCAAACCGTGCATCCGATTCCGGTGATCTTTATATCGATTTCGATCGAAATCACCTCACCGTTCCAGTGGCACTCTTGGATTTCCAAGTTGAGGCCAGGTTCAATCATTCCTTTCAAAATCATGCATATGCATTACATACCGCATCCCGCATGTCATACCATGTTTGCATCATGTTGTTTGAGCATTGCACGTGGTTGATTGTGTTCCTTTTTGTTTGTTGTTCTTGCTTGGGTAGAGCCGGGAGACGAGTATGTGAACGAGGAGCCCGTTGAGTATGCTTACGAGGATCAAGGCAACTCTGAGAACTTTGCAGGCAAGATGACCATACCCTCGAAATCACTTCTATGTTTGCTTGCTAGATGCTCGCTCTTTTGCTATGTCTATGCTACGATACATACCACTTGCTTATCATGCCTCCCATATTGCCATGTCAAACCTCTAACCCACCTTGTCCTAGCAAACCGTTGTTTGGCTATGTTACCGCTTTCCTCAGCCCCTCTTATAGCGTTGCTAGTTGTAGGTGAAGATTGGAGATCGTTCCTTGTTGGAACTTGTTTATTGTTGGGATATCACTATATTATCTTGTTTATCTTAATGCACCTATATACTTGGTAAAGGGTGGAAGGCTCGGCCATATGCCTAGTGTTTTGTTCCACTCTTGCCGCCCTAGTTTCCGTCATATCGGTGTTATGTTCCCAGATTTGCGTTCCTTACACGGTTGGGTTATAATGGGAACCCCTTGACAGTTCGCATTGAATAAAACTCCTCCAGGAAGGCCCAACCTTGGTTTTACCATTTGCCACCTAGCCTTTTTACCTTGGGTTTCGCGGGCTCAAGGGTCATCTTTATTTTAAACCCCCGGGCCAGTGCTTCTCTAAGTGTTGGTCCAACCCAGAGCACCGTGCGGGGCCGTCCCTTGGCAACTTGGGTTACGTTGGCTCCCATATGCTTAGCTTATCCGGTGTACCCTGAGAATGAGATATGTGCAGCTCCTATCGGGATTTGTCGGCACAACGGGTGGTCTTGCTGGACTTCTTTTACCATTGTCGAGGATGTCTTGTAACCGGGATGCCGAGTCTGATCGGATTGTCTTGGGAGAAGGAATATCCTTCGTTGACCGTGAGAGCTTGTGATGGGCTAAGTTGGGACACCCCTGCAGGGATTTGAACTTTCGAAAGCCGAGCCCGCGGTTATGGGCAGATGGGAATTTGTTAATGTCCGGTTGTAGAAGACTTAAACTAAACTTAATTAAAATGCATCAACCGCGTGTGTAACCATGATGGTCTCTTCTCGGCGGAGTCCGGGAAGTGAACACGGTGTTGGAGTAATGCTTGACGTAGGTTGTTCTAGGATCACTTCTTGATCATAGTTTGTCGCTCGTGCCTTTGCCTTCTCTTCTCGCTCTCTTTTGCGAATATGTTAGCCACCATATATGCTAGTAGCTTGCTGCAGCTCCACCACATACCTTTACTCTATTGGAAATATGCCCTAGAGGCAATAGTAAAATGGTTATTATTATATTTCCTTGTTCATGATAATTGTCTATTGTTCATGCTATAATTGTGTTATCCGGAAATCGTAATACATGTGTGAATACATAGACCACAACACGTCCCTAGTGAGCCTCTAGTTGACTAGCTCGTTGATCAAAAGATAGTCATGGTTTCCAGACTATGGACATTAGATGTCATTGATAACGGGATCACATCATTAGGAGAATGATGTGATGGACAAGACCCAATCCTAAGCATAGCTCAAAGATCATGTAGTTCGTTTGTTATAGCTTTTCCGAATGTCAAGTATCATTTCCTTAGACCATGAGATTGTGCAACTCCCGGATACCGTAGGAGTGCTTTGGGTGTGCCAAACGTCACAACGTAACTGGGTGACTATAAAGGTGCACTACGGGTACCTCCGAAAGTGTCTGTTGGGTTGGCACGAATCGAGACTAGGATTTGTCACTCCGTATGACGGAGAGGTATCTTTGGGCCTACTCGGTAATGCATCATCATAATGAGCTCAATGTGACCAAGTGGTTGATCACGAGATCATGCATTACGGTACGAGTAAAGTGACTTGCCGGTAACGAGATTGAACGAGGTATTGGGATACCGACGATCGAGTCTCGGGCAAGTAACGTACCGATTGACAAAGGGAATTGTATACGGGATTGATTGAATCCTCGACATCGTGGTTCATCTGATGAGATCATCGAGGAGCATGTGGGAGCCAACATGGGTATCTATATCCCTATGTTGGTTATTGACCGGAGAGTCGTCTCGGTCATGTCTGCGTGTCTCCCGAACCCGTAGGGTCTACACACTTAAGGTTCGGTGACGCTAGGGTTGTTGAGATATTAGTATGAGATCCCGGACGTCATCAGGAGTTCCGGAATGGTCCGGAGGTGAAGAATTATATATAGGAAGTCCGGTTTCGGCCATCGGGAAAGTTTCGGGGTCACCGGTATTGTACCGGGACCACCGGAAGGGCCCCATGGGCTGAAGTGGGGAAGGGAACGAGCCCCTGGTGGGCTGGTGTGCCCCCCTTGGGCCCCGCTGCGCCTAGGGTTGGAAACCCTAGGGGTGGGGGGCGCCCCACTTGGCTTGGGGGGCAAGCCACCCCCTTGGCCGCCACCACCCCTTGGTGATTGGATCTTCTAGGGCCGGCGCCCCCCTAGGGGTCCTATATATAGTGGCGGGAGGGAGGACAGCCGCACCCTAGCCCCTGGCGCCTCCCTCTCCCTCCCGTGACACCTCTCCCTCTCGCTAAGCTTGGCGAAGCCCTGCTGAGATCACCGTTGCATCCACCACCACGCCGTCGTGCTGCTGGATCTTCATCAACCTCTCCTTCCCCCTTGCTGGATCAAGTTGGAGGAGACATCTTCCCAACCGTACGTGTGTTGAACGCGGAGGTTCCGTCCGTTCGGCGCTAGGTCATCGGTGATTTGGATCATGACGAGTATGACTCGATCAACCCCGTTCTCTTGAACGCTTCTGCTTGCGATCTACAAGGGTATGTAGATGTTGTTGGAAATATGCCCTAGAGGCAATAATTAATTAGTTATTATTATATTATATTTCATTGTTCATGATAATCGTTTATTACCATGCTAGAATTGTATTGATAGGAAAGTCAGATACATGTGTGGATGCATAGACAACACCATGTCCCTAGTAAGCCTCTAGTTGACTAGCTCGTTGATCAATAGATGGTTACGGTTTCCTGACCATGGACATTGGATGTCATTGATAACGGGATCACATCATTAGGAGAATGATGTGATGGACAAGACCCAATCCTAAGCCTAGCACAAGATCGTGTAGTTCGTATGCTAAAGCTTTTCTAATGTCAAGTATCATTTCCTTAGACCATGAGATTGTGCAACTCCTGGATACCGTAGGAGTGCTTTGGGTGTGCCAAACGTCACAACGTAACTGGGTGGCTATAAAGGTGCACTACGGGTATCTCCGAAAGTGTCTGTTGGGTTGGCACGAATCGAGACTAGGATTTGTCACTCCGTGTAAACGGAGAGGTATCTCTAGGCCCACTCGGTAGGACATCATCATAATGTGCACAATGTGACCAAGGAGTTGATCACGGGATGATGTGTTATGGAACGAGTAAAGAGACTTGCCATTAACGAGATTGAACAAGGTATTGGGATACCAATGATCGAATCTCGGGCAAGTATCGTACCGATAGACAAAGAGAATTGTATACGGGATTGATTGAATCCTTGACATCATGGTTCATCTGATGAGATCATCGTGGAGCATGTGGGAGCCAACATGGGTATCCAGATCCCGTTGTTGGTTATTGACCGGAGAGTTGTCTGGGCCATGTCTGCATGACTCCCGAACCCGTAGGGTCTTCACACTTAAGGTTCGATGACGATAGGGTTTATAGGGAAAGTATGTACGCAGTTACCGAATGTTGTTCGGAGTCCCGGATGAGATCCCGGACGTCACGAGGAGTTCCGGAATGGTCCGGAGGTAAAGATTGATATATATGAATTATGGTTTTGGCCACCGAAAGTGTTCCGGGCATCACCGGTAGTGTACCGGGACCACCGGAGGGGTCCGGGGGTCCACCGGGAGGGGCCACCGGCCCCGGAGGCCTACATGGGCCAATAGTGGGAAGGGACCAGCCCCTAGGTGGGCTGGGGCGCCTCCCACCAAAACCCTAGGGCAGATGGGCCCTAAGGCCCACCCCAGGTGCGCCTCCCCCTCTCCTCCTTGTGGCCGCCACCCTAGATGGGATCAGGGGCTGCCGCACCCCTTGGGGTGGGAACCCTAGAGGGGGCGCAGCCCCTCTCCCCCCCTATATATACTTGAGGTATGGGGGCTGTGTTAGGGAACGTAGTAATTTCAAAAAAATTCCTACGCACACGCAAGATCATGGTGATGCACAGCAACGAGAGGGGAGAGTGTGATCTACGTACCCTTGTAGACCGACAGTGGAAGTGTTAGCACAACGCAGTTGATGTAGTCGTACGTCTTCACGATCCGACCGATCCAAGCACCGTTAGTCCGGCACCTTCGAGTTCTTAGCACACGTATAGCTTGATGACGATCCCCGGGCTCTGATCCAGCAAAGCTTCGGGGAAGAGTTCCGTCAGCACGACGGCGTGGTGACGATCTTGATGTTCTACCATCGCAGGGCTTCGCCTAAGCACCGCTACAGTATGATCGAGGTGGAATATGGTGGCAGGGGGCACCGCACACGGCTAAGGAACGATCTCAAGGATCAACTTGTGTGTCTAGAGGTACCCTCTGCCTCCGTATATAAAGGAGCCAAGGGGGAGGGGTGCGGCCGGCCAGGAGGAGGGCGCAGGAGGAGTCCTACTCCTACCGGGAGTAGGACTCCCCCCCCCTAATCCTAGTTGGAATAGGATTCCCCGAGGGGGAGAGAGAGAGGGGGGCCGGCCACCTCTCCTTGTCCTAATAGGACTAGAGGAGGGGGAAGGCGCGCGGCCCATCATGGGCTGCCCCTTCTCCTTTCCACTAAAGCCCACTAAGGCCCATTTAGCTCCCGGGGGTTCCGGTAACCTCCCGGTACTCCGGTAAAATCCCGATTTTACCCGGAACACTTCCGATATCCAAACATAGGCTTACAATACATCAATCTTTATGTCTTGACCATTTCAAGACTCCTCGTCATGTCCGTGATCACATCCGGGACTCCGAACAACCTTTGGTACATCAAAATGCATAAACTCATAGTAACTGTCATCGTAACGTTAAGCGTGCAGACCCTACGGTTCGAGAACAATGTAGACATGACTGAGACACATCTCCGGTCAATAACCAATAGCGGGACCTGGATGCCCATATTGGCTCCTACATATTCTACGAAGATCTTTATCGGTCAGACCGCATAACAACATACGTTGTTCCCTTTGTCATTGGTATGTTACTTGCCCGAGATTCGATCGTCGGTATCCAATACCTAGTTCAATCTCGTTACCGGCAAGTCTCTTTACTCGTTCTGTAATACATCATCCCGCAACTAACTCATTAGTTGCAATGCTTGCAAGGCTTTATGTGATGTGTATTACCGAGAGGGCCCAGAGATACCTCTCCGACAATCGGAGTGACAAATCCTACTCTCAAAATATGCCAACCCAACATCTACCATTGGAGACACCTATAGAGCTCCTTTATAATCACCCATTTACGTTGTGACATTTGGTAGCACACAAAGTGTTCCTCCGGCAAACGGGAGTTGCATAATCTCATAGTCATAGGAACATGTATAAGTCATGAAGAAAGCAATAGCAACATACTAAACGATCGGGTGCTAATCTAATGGAATGGGTCATATCAATCAGATCATTCAACTAATGATGTGACCTCGTTAATCAAATAACAACTCTTTGCCCATGGTTAGGAAACATAACCATCTTTGATTAACGAGATAGTTAAGTAGAGGCATACTAGTGACACTATCTTTGTCTATGTATTCACACATGTATTATGTTTCCGGTTAATACAATTCTAGCATGAATAATAAACATTTATCATGATATAAGGAAATAAATAATAACTTTTGTATTGCCTCTAGGGCATATTTCCTTCAGTCTCCCACTTGCACTAGAGTCAATAATCTAGATCACATCGCCATGTGATTTAACATCAATAGTTCACATCTTTATGTGATTGGTTCACATCTCCATGTGACTAACACCCAAAGGGTTTACTAGATTCAATAATCTAGTTCACATCGTTATGTGATTAACACCCAAAGAGTGATCATGTTTTGCTTGTGAGAGAAATTTAGTCAACGGGTCTGTCACATTCAGATCCTTAAGTATTTTGCAAGTTCTATGTCTACAAAGCTCTACACGAAGCTACTCTAGCTAATTGCTCCCACTTTCAATATGTATACAGATTGAGACTTAGAATCATCTGGATCAGTGTCAAAAACTTGCATCGACGTAACCCTTTACGACGAACCTTTTTTTCACGTCCATAATCGAGAAACATATCCTTATTTCACTAAGGATAATTCTGACCGCTATCCAGTGATCTACTCCTAGATCACTATTGTATTCCCTTGCCAAATCAGTGCAGGGTATACAATAGATCTGGTACACAGCATGACATACTTTATAGAACCTATGGCCAAGGCATAGGGAATGACTTTCATTCTCTTTCTATCTTCTGCCATGGTCGGGCTTTGAGTCTTACTCAACTTCACACCTTGTAATACAGGCAAGAACTCTTTCTTTGACTGCTCCATTTTGAATTACTTCAAAATCATGTCAAGGTATGTACTCATTGAAAAAACTTATCAAGCGTCTTGATCTATCTCTGTAGATTTTGAAGCTCAATATGTAAGCAGCTTCACCGAAGTCTTTCTTTGAGAAACTCCTTTCAAACACTCCTTTATGCTTTACAGAATAATTCTACATTATTTCTGATCAACAATATGTCATTCACATATACTTATCAGAAATGTTGTAGTGCTCCCACTCACTTTCTTGTAAATACAGGCTTCACCGCAAGTCTGTATAAAACTATATGCTTTGATCAACTCATCAATGCATATATTCCAACTCCGAGAAGCTTGCACCAGTCCACAGATGGATCGCTGGAGCTTGCACATTTTGTTAGCACCATTCGTATTGACAAAACCTTCTGGTTGCATCATATACAACTCTTCTTTAATAAATCCATTAAGGAATGCAGTTTTGTTCATCCTTTTGCCAGATTTCATAAAATGCGGCAATTACTAACATGATTCGGACAGACTTAAGCATAGATACAAGTGAGAAACTCTCATCGTAGTCAACACCTTGAACTTGTCGAAAACCTGTTGCGACAATTCTAGCTTTGTAGATAGTAACAGTACTATCCGTGTCCGTCTTCCTCTTGAAGATCCATTTATTATCAATGGCTTGCCGATCCTCGGGCAAGTCAACCAAAGTCCACACTTTGTTCTCATACATGGATCCTATCTCAAATTTCATGGCCTCAAGCCATTTATCGGAATCTGGGCTCATCATCGCTTCCTCATAGTTTGTAGGTTCGTCATGGTCAAGTAACATGACCTCCAGAATAGGATTACCGTACTACTCTGGTGCGGATCTCACTCTTGTTTACCTACGAGATTCGGTAGTAACTTGATCTGAAGTTACATGATCATCATCATTAGCTTCCTCACTAATTGGTGTAGTAGTCACAGGAACAGATTTCTGTGATGAACTATTTTCCAATAAGGGAGAAGGTACAATTACCTTATCAAGTTTTCTAGTTTCCTCCCACTCACTTCTTTCGAGAGAAACTCCTTCTCTAGAAAGGATCCATTCTTAGCAACGAATGTCTTGTCTTCGGATCTGTGATAGAAGGTGTACCCAACAGTCTCCTTTGGGTATCATATGAAGACATATTTCTCCGGTTTGAGTTTAAGCTTATCGAGATGAAACTTTTTCACATAAGCATCGCAACTCAAACTTTAAGAAACGACAGCTTAGGTTTCTTGCCAAACCATAGTTCACACGGTGTCGTCTCAACGGTTTTAGATGGTGCCCTATTTAACGTGAATGCAGCTGTCTCTAATGCATAACCCCAAAACAATAGTGGTAGATCGGTAAGAGACATCATAGATCGCACTATATCTAATAAAGTATGGTTATGACGTTCAGACACACCGTTACACTATGGTGTTCCAGATGGCGTGAGTAGTGAAACTATTTCACATTGTTTTAATTGAAGGCCAAACTCGTAACTCAAATATTTTACCTCTGCGATCATATCGTAGAAACTTTTATTTTCTTATCACGATGATTTTCTACTTCACTCTGAAATTCTTTGAACTGTTCAAATGTTTCAGACTTATGTTTCATCAAGTAGATATCCCCATATCTGCTCAAATCATCTGTGAAGGTCAGAAAATAATGATACCTGCTGCAAGCCTTAATATTCATCGGACCACATACATCAGTATGTATGATTTCCAACAAAACTGTTGCTTTCTTCATTGTTCCGGAGAACGGCGTTTTATTCATCTTGCCCATAAGGCATGGTTCGCAAGCATCAAGTGATTCATAATCAAGTGATTCCAAAAGCCCATCAGCATGGAGTTTCTTCATGCGCTTTACGCCAATATGACTTAAACGGCAGTGCCACAAATAAGTTGCACTATCATTATTAACTTTGCATCTTTTGGTTTCAATATTATGAATATGTGTATCACTACGATCGAGATCCAACGAACTTGTTTCATTGGGTGTATGACCATCAAAGGTTTAATTCATGTAAAAAGAACAACAATTATTCTCTGACTTTAATGAATAACCGTATTGCAATAAACATGATCAAATCATTTATTTAGGTTCAACACTAATCCCGAAAGTATAGGGGAGTGTGCGATGATGATCATATCAATCTTGGAACTACTTCCAACACACATCGTCACTTCACCCTTAACTAGTCTCTGTTTATTCTGCAACTCCTGTTTCGAGTTACTACTCTTAGCAACTGAACCAGTATCAAATGCCAAGGGGTTGCTATAAACACTAGTAAAATACACATCAATAACATGTATATCCAATATACCTTTGTTCACTTTGCCATCCTTCTTATCCGCCAATCACTTGGGGCAGTTCCGCTTCCAGTGACCAGTCCCTTTGCAGTAGAAGCACTTAGTCTCAGGCTTAGGACCAGACTTGGGCTTCTTCACTTGAGCAGCAACTTGCTTGCCGTTCTTCTTGAAGTTCCCCTTCTTCCCTTTGCCCTTTTATTGAAACTAGTGGTCTTGTCTACCATCAACACTTGATGCTCTTTCTTGATTTCTACCTTCATCGATTTCATCATCATGAAAAGCTCGGGAGTCGTTTTCGTCATCCCTTGCATACTATAGTTCATCACGAAGTTCAACTAACTTGGTGATGGTGACTAGAGAATTCTGTCAATCACTATCTTATCTGGAAGATTAACTCCCACTTGATTCAAGCGATTGTAGTACCTAGACAATCTGAGCACATGCTCACTAGTTGAGCGATTCTCCTCCATCTTTTGGCTATAGAACTTGTTGGAGACTTCATATCTCTCAACTCGGGTATTTGCTTGAAATATTAACTTCAACTCCTGGAACATCTCATATGGTCCATGACGTTCAAAATGTCTTTGAAGTCCCGATTCTAAGCCGTTAAGCATGGTGCACTAAACTATTAAGTAGTCATCATATTGAGCTAGCCAAACGTTCATAACGTCTGCATCTGCTCCTGCAATAGGTCTGTCACCTAGCGGTGCATCAATGACATAATTCTTCTGTGCAGCAATGAGTATAAACCTCAGATCACGGATCCAATCCGTATCATTGCTACCAACATCTTTCAACACACTTTTCTCTAGGAACATATCAAAATAAACACAGGGAAGCAACAACGCGAGCTATTGTTCTACAACATGATTTGCAAAATACTACCAGGACTAAGTTCATGATAAATTTAAGTTCAATTAATCATATTACTTAAGAACTCCCACTTAGATAGACATCCCTCTAATCCTCTAAGTGATGACGTGATCCAAATCAACTAAACCATAACCGATCATCACGTGAAATGGAGTAGCTTTCAATGGTGAACATCGCTATGTTGATCATATCTACTATATGATTCACGCTCGACCTTTCGGTCTTAGTGTTCCGAGGCCATATCTGTATATGCTTGGATCGTCAAGTATAACTTGATTATTCCGCGTGTGCAACTATTTTGCACCCGTTGTATTTGAACGTAGAGCCTATCACACCCGATCATCACGTGGTGTCTCAGCACAAAGAACTTTCGCAACGGTGCATACTCAAGGAGAACACTTCTTGATAATTTAGTGAGAGATCATCTTATAATGCTACCGTCAATCAAAGCAAGATAAGATGCATAAAAGATAAACATCACATGCAATCAATATAATTGATATGATATGGCCATCATCATCTTGTGCCTGTGATCTCCATCTCCGAAGCACCATCATGATCACCATCGTCACCGGCGCGACACCTTGATCTCCATCGTAGCATCGTTGTCGTCTCGCCAATCTTATGCTTCCACGGCTATCGCTACCGCTTAGTGATAAAGTAAAGCATTACATCGCAATTGCATTGCATACAATAAAGCGACAACCATATGGCTCCTGCCAGTTGCCGATAACTCGGTTACAAAACATTATCATCTCATACAATAAAATTTAGCATCATGTCTTGACCATATCACATCACAACATACCCTGCAAAAACAAGTTAGACGTCCTCTACTTTGTTGTTGCAAGTTTTACGTGGCTGCTATGGGCTTAAGCAAGAACCAATCTCACCTACGCATCAAAACCACAATGATAGTTTGTCAAGTTGATGCCGTTTTAACCTTCGCAAGGACCGGGCGTAGCCACACTCAGTTCAACTAAAGTTGGAGAGACTGTCGCCCGCAAGCCACCTATGTGCAAAGCACATCGGGAGAACCGGTCTCGCGTAAGCGTACGCGTAATGTCGATCCGGGTCGTCTCGTCCAACAATGCCACCGAACCAAAGTATGACATGCTGGTAGGCAGTATGACTTATATCGCCCACAACTCACTTGTGTTCTACTCATGCATATAACATCAAACCATAAAACCTAGGCTCGGATGCCACTGTTGGGGAACGTAGTAATTTCAAAAAATTTCCTACGCACACGCAAGATCATGGTGATGTATAGCAATGAGAGGGGAGAGTATGATCTATGTACCCTTGTAGATCGACAACGGAAGCGTTGACACAACGTAGAGGAAGTAGTCATATGTCTTCCCGATCCGACCGATCCAAGCACCATTACTCCGGCACCTCCGAGTTCTTAGCACACGTACAGCTCGATGACGATCCCCGGGCTCCGATCCAGCAAAGCTTCGGGGAAGAGTTCCGTCAGCACGACGGCGTGGTGACGATCTTGATGTTCTACCGTCGCAGGGCTTCGCCTAAGCACCACTACAATATGACCGAGGTGGAATATGGTGGAGGGGGGCACCGCACACGGCTAAGGAACGATCACGAAGATCAACTTGTGTGTTCTAGGGTGCCCCCCTGCCCCCGTATATAAAGGAGCCAAGGGGGGGGGGGTGCGGCCAGCCATAGAGGAGGGCGCAGGAGGAGTCCTACTCCTACCGGGAGTAGGACTCCCCTCCCCGTTCCTTGTCCAACTAGGAGAGGTGGAGGGAGAGAAGGAAAGGGGGGGCGCCGCCCCTCCCTCCTTGTCCAATTCGGACTAGGGGGGGAGGGGGCGCGCAGCCTGCCCTGGCAGCCCCTTCCTCTTCTCCACATTAGGCCCATGAGGCCCATTAACCCCCGAGGGGTTCCGGTAACCCCCCCCCCCCCCCCCCCCCGGTGCTCCGGTTTTATCCGAAACTTCCCCGGAACCCTTCCGGTGTCTGAATATAGTCATCCAATATATCAATCTTTATGTCTCGACCATTTCGAGACTCCTCGTCATGTCCGTGATCACATCCGGGACCCGAACTAACTTCGGTACATCAAAATGCATAAACTCATAATAACTGTCATCGTAACCTTAAGCGTGCGGACCCTACGGTTCGAGAATAATGTAGACATGACCGAGACAAATCTCCGGTCAATAACCAATAGCGGGACCTAGATGCCCATATTGGCTCCTACATATTCTACGAAGATCTTTATCGGTCAGACCGCATAACAACATACATTGTTCCCTTTGTCATCGGTATGTTACTTGCCCGAGATTCGATCGTCGGTATCCAATACCTAGTTCAATCTCGTTACCGGCAAGTCTCTTTACTCGTTCTGTAATACATCATCTCACAACTAACTTATTAGTTGCAATGCTTGCAAGGCTTATGTGATGTGCATTACCGAGAGGGCCCAGAGATACCTCTCCGACAATCGGAGTGACAAATCCTAATCTCGAAATACGCCAACCCAACATCTACCTTTGGAGACACCTGTAATGCTCCTTTATAATCACCCAGTTACGTTGTGACGTTTGGTAGCACCCAAAGTGTTCCTCCGGCAAACGGGAGTTGCATAATCTCATAGTCATAGGAACATGTATAAGTCATGAAGAAAGCAATAGCAACATACTAAACCATCGGGTGCTAAGCTAATGGAATGGGTGATGTCAATAAGATCATTCAACTAATGATGTGATCTCGTTAATCAAATAACAACTCTTTTGTTCATGGTTAGGAAACATAACCATCTTTGATTAACGAGCTAGTCAAGTAGAGGCATACTAGTGACACTATGTTTGTCTATGTATTCACACATTTATTATGTTTCCGGTTAATACAATTCTAGCATGAATAATAAACATTTATCATGATATAAGGAAATACATAATAACTTTATTATTGCCTCTAGGGCATATTTCCTTCATCGATATGCATCTGTTTGCATTGTTTCTTCCCCCTCTTCTCTCCGGTAGACTACGAGACCGACGCTGCTGCTGGTGCCCGGACCGACTACGCTGTTGACGACCCCTCCTTCTTGCCAGAGCAACTAGGCAAGCCCCTCCCCTTGATCACCAGATATCGCCTATTCTTCTCTATACTGCTTGCATTAGAGTAGTGTAGCATGTTACTGCTTTTCGTTAATCCTATTCTGCTGTATAGCCTGTCTTTGCCACTACTGTTGTTACCTTTACCTGCAATCCTACATGCGTAGTATAGGATGCTAGTGTTCCATCAGTGGCCCTACATTCTTGTTTGTCTGCCATGCTATACTATTGAGCCGTGATCACTAGGGAGGTGATCACGGGTATATGCTACCGTCAATCAAAGCAAGATAAGATGCATAAAAAAGATAAACATCACATGCAATCAACATAAGTGATATGATATGGCCATCATCATCTTGTGCTTGTGATCTCCATCTCCAAAGCACCGTCATGATCACCATCGTTACCGGCGCGACACCTTGATCTCCATCGTAGCATCGTTGTCGTCTCGCCAATCTTATGCTTCCACGACTATCGCTACCGCTTAGTGATAAAGTAAAGCATTACATCGCGATTGCATTGCATACAATAAAGCGACAACCATATGGCTCCTGCCAGTTGCCGATAACTCGGTTACAAAACATGATCATCTCATACAATAAAATCCATCATCATGCCTTGACCATATCACATCACAACATGCCCTGCAAAAACAAGTTAGACGTCCTCTACTTTGTTGTTGCAAGTTTTACGTGGCTGCTACGGGCTTTAAGCAAGAACCAATCTCACCTACGCATCAAAACCACAACGATAGTTTGTCAAATAGACTCCGTTTTAACCTTCGCAAGGACCGGGCGTAGCCACACTTGGTTCAACTAAATTTGGAGAGACAGTCGCCCGCAAGCCACCTGTGTGCAAAGCACGTCGGGAGAACCGGTCTCGCTTAAGCGTACGCGTAATGTCGGTCCGGGTCGTCTCGTCCAACAATACCGCCGAACCAAAGTATGACATGCTGGTAGGCAGTATGACTTATATCGCCCACAACTCACTTGTGTTCTACTCGTGCAAATAACATCAAACCATAAAACTTAGGCTCGGATGCCACTGTTAGGGAACGTAGTAATTTCAAAAAATTTCCTACGCACACGCAAGATCATGGTGATGCACAGCAACGAGAGGGGAGAGTGTGATCTACGTACCCTTGTAGACCGACAGCGGAAGTGTTAGCACAACGCGGTTGATGTAGTCGTACGTCTTCCCGATCCGACCGATCCAAGCACCGTTACTTCGGCACCTCCGAGTTCTTAGCACACGTACAGCTCGATGACGATCCCCGGGCTCCGATCCAGCAAAGCTTCGGGGAAGAGTTCCGTCAGCACGACGGCGTGGTGACGATCTTGATGTTCTACCGTCGCAGGGCTTCGCCTAAACACCGCTACAATATGATCGAGGTGGAATATGGTGGCAGGGGGCACCGCACACGGCTAAGGAACGATCTCAAGGATCAACTTGTGTGTCTAGAGGTGCCCCCTGCCTCCGTATATAAAGGAGCCAAGGGGGAGGGGTGCGGCCGGCCAGGAGGAGGGCGCAGGAGGAGTCCTACTCCTACCGGGAGTAGGACTCCCCCCTAATCCTAGTTGGAATAGGATTCCCCGAGGGGGGGAGAGAGAGAGGGGGGTCGGCCACCTCTCCTTGTCCTAATAGGACTAGGGGAGGGGGAAGGCGCGCGGCCCATCATGGGCTGCCCCTTCTCCTTTCCACTAAAGCCCACTAAGGCCCATTTAGCTCCCGGGGGGTTCCGGTAACCTCCCGGTACTCCGGTAAAATCCCGATTTTACCCGGAACACTTCCGATATCCAAACATAGGCTTCCAATATATCAATCTTTATGTCTCGACCATTTCGAGACTCCTCATCATGTCCGTGATCACATCCGGGACTCCGAACAACCTTCGGTACATCAAAATGCATAAACTCATAGTAACTGTCATCGTAACGTTAAGCGTGCGGACCCTACGGTTCGAGAACAATGTAGACATGACTGAGACACATCTCCGGTCAATAACCAATAGCGGGACCGCATAACAACATACATATTCTACGAAGATCTTTATCGATCAGACCGCATAACAACATACGTTGTTCCCTTTGTCATCGGTATGTTACTTGCCCGAGATTCGATCGTCGGTATCCAATACCTAGTTCAATCTCGTTACTGGCAAGTCTCTTTACTCGTTCTGTAATACATCATCCCGCAACTAAATCATTAGTTGCAATGCTTGCAAGGCTTTATGTGATGTGTATTACCGAGAGGGCCCAGAGATACCTCTCCGACAATCGGAGTGACAAATCCTACTCTCGAAATACGCCAACCCAACATCTACCATTGGAGACACCTGTAGAGCTCCTTTATAATCACCCATTTACGTTGTGACGTTTGGTAGCACACAAAGTGTTCCTCTGGCAAACGGGAGTTGCATAATCTCATAGTCATAGGAACATGTATAAGTCATGAAGAAAGCAATAGCAACATACTAAACGATCGGGTGCTAAGCTAATGGAATGGGTCATGTCAATCAGATCATTCAACTAATGATGTGACCTCGTTAATCAAATAACAACTCTTTGTCCATGGTTAGGAAACATAACCATCTTTGATTAACGAGCTAGTCAAGTAGAGGCATACTAGTGACACTATGTTTGTCTATGTATTCACACATGTATTATGTTTCCGGTTAATACAATTCTAGCATGAATAATAAACATTTATCATGATATAAGGAAATAAATAATAACTTTATTATTGCCTCTCGGGCATATTTCCTTCAGGCTGCCCAACATACGATTTGATCTCTCTCTTGGCGCAGCCCTACCCCTCTACCTCCTCGTCTCTCGTAGTGCTTGGCGAAGCCCTGCTGGAGTCCCGCGCTCCTCCACCACCACCACGCCGTCGTGCTGCTGCTGGACGGAGTCTTCCCCAACCTCTCCTTCTCCCCTTGCTGGATCAAGGCGTAGGAGACGTCACCGGGCTGCACGTGTGTTGAACACGGAGGCGCCGTTGTTCGGTGCTTAGATCGGAATCAACCGTAATCTGAATCGCTACGAGTACGACTCCTTCATCCGCGTTCTTGCAACGCTTCCGCTTAGCGATCTACTAGGGTATGTAGATGCACTCCTCTTCCCCTCACTACTAGATTACTCCATAGATTGATCTTGGTGATGCGTAGAAAATTTTAAATTTCTGCTACGATCCCCAACAGTGGCATCATGAGCTAGGTCTATGTGTAGTTTCTATGCACGAGTAGAATACAAAGCAGTTGTGGGCGTCGATATTGTCAATTTACTTGCCGTTACTAGTCTTATCTTGATTCGGCGGCACCGTGGGATGAAGCGGCCCGGACCGACCTTACACGTACGCTTACGTGAGACTGGTTCCACTGACTGACATGCACTAGTTGCATAATGTGGCTAGCGGGTGTCTGTCTCTCCCACTTTAGTCGGATCGGATTTGATGAAAAGGGTCCTTATGAAGTCTAAATAGAAATTGGCATATCACGTTGTGGTTTTGGCGTAGGTAAGAAACGTTCTTGCTAGAAACCTATAGCAGCCATGTAAAAACTTGCAACAACAATTAGAGGACGTCTAACTTGTTTTTGCAGCATGTGCTGTGTGATGTGATATGGCCAAAAGGATGTGATGAATGATATATGTGATGTATGAGATTGATCATGTTCTTGGAATAGGAATCACGACTTGCATGTCGATGAGTATGACAACCGGCAGGAGCCATAGGAGTTGTCTTAATTTATTTATGACATGCGTGTCAACATAAATGTCATTTAATTACTTTACTTTATTGCTAAAGCGTTAGCCATAGTAGTAGAAGTAATAAATGATGGGACAACTTCAAGAAGACACGATGATGGAGATCATGGTGTCATGCCGGCGACAACGATGATCATGGAGCCCTGAAGATGGAGATCAAAAGGAGCAAATGATATTGGCCATATCATGTCACTATTTGATTGCATGTGATGTTTATCATGTTTTACATCTTATTTGCTTAGAACGACAGTAGCTTAAATAAGATGATCCCTCATAATAATTTCGAGAAAGTGTTCCCCCTAACTGTGCACCGTTGCGAAGGTTCGTTGTTTCGAAGCACCACGTGATGATCGGGTGTGATAGATTCTAACGTTCGAATACAACGGGTATAAGCCAGATTTACACACGCAATACACTTAGTTTGACTTGACGAGCCTAGCATGTACAGACATGGCCTCGGAACACGGAAGACCGAAAGGTCGAGCATGAGTCGTATAGAAGATACGATCAACATGAAGATGTTCACCGATGTTGACTAGTCCGTCTCACGTGGTGATCAGACACGGCCTAGTTGACTCGGATCATGTTTCACTTAGATGACTAGAGGGATGTCTATCTGAGTGGGAGTTCATTGAATAATTTGATTAGATGAACTTAATTATCATGAACTTAGTCTGAATTGTCTTTACATTATGTCTTGTAGATCAAATGGCCCTAGCTAATGTTGCCCTCAACTTCAATGCATTCCTAGAGAAAACCAAGCTGAAAGATGATGGCAGCAACTATACGGACAGGGTCCGGAACCTGAGGATCATCCTCATAGCTGCCAAGAAAGATTATGTCCTAGAAGCACCGCTAGGTGACGCACCCATCCCAGAGAACCAAGACGTTATGAACGCTTGGCAGTCACGTGCTGATGATTACTCCCTGCGGCATGCTTTACAGCTTAGAACCGGGGCTCCAAAAGCATTTTGAGCAACACGGAGCATATGAGATGTTCGAAGAGCTGAAAATGGTTTTCCAAGCTCATGCCCGGGTCGAGAGATATGAAGTCTCCGACAAGTTCTTCAGTTGTAAGATGGAGGAAAATAGTTCTGTCAGTGAGAACATACTCAAAATGTCTGGGTTGCATAACCGCTTGACTCAGCTGGGAGTTAATCTCTTGGATGACGCGGTCATTGACAGAATCCTTCAGTCACTTCCACCGAGCTACAAGAGCTTTGTGATGAACTTCATATGCAGGGGATGGAAAAGGCCATTCCTGGGGTACATTCAATGCTGAAATCAGCGGAGGTGGAGATCAAAAACGAACATCAAGTGTTGATGGTGAATAAAACCACTAAGTTTAAGAAAGGCAAGGGTAAGAAGAACTTCAAGACAGACGGCAAGGGGGTTGCCGCGCCCGGCAAGCAAGCTGCCGGGAAGAAGCCAAAGAACGGACCCAAGCCTGAGACTGAGTGTTTTTATTGCAAGGGAAGTGGTCACTGAAAGCGGAACTGCCCCAAATATTTTAGCGGACAAGAAGGTCGGCAACACTAAAGGTATATGTGATATACATGTAATTGATGTGTACCTTACCAGTACTCGTAGTAGCTCCTGGGTATTTGATACCGGTGTGGTTGCTCACATTTGTAACTCAAAGCAGGAGCTGCGGAATAAGCGGAGACTGGCGAAGGACGAGGTGACGATGCGCGTCGGGAATGGTTCCAAGGTTGATGTGATCGCCATCGGCACGCTACCTCTACATTTACCTACGGGATTAGTTTTGAACCTCAATAATTGTTATTTAGTGCCAGCTTTGAGCATGAACATTGTATCAGGATCTCGTTTAATTCGAGATGGCTACTCATTTAAATCCGAGAATAATGGTTGTTCTATTTATATGAGAGATATGTTTTATGGTCATGCTCCTATGGTGAATGGTTTATTCTTAATGAATCTCGAGCGTAATGCTACACATATTCATAGCGTGAATACCAAAAGATGTAAAAATGATAGTCCCACATACTTGTGGCACTGCCGCCTTGGTCATATAGGTGTCAAACGCATGAAGAAGCTCCATGCAGATGGACTTTTGGAGTCTCTTGATTACGAATCATTTGACACGTGCGAACCATGCCTCATGGGTAAAATGACCAAGACTCCGTTCTCAGGAACAATGGAGCGAGCAACCAACTTATTGGAAATCATACATACTGATGTGTGCGGTCCAATGAGTGTTGAGGCTCGCGGTGGCTATCGTTATGTTCTCACCCTCACTGATGACTTGAGTAGATATGGGTATGTCTACTTAATGAAACACAAGTCTGAGACCTTTGAAAAGTTCAAGGAATTTCAGAGTGAGGTTGAGAATCAACATGACAGGAAAATCAAGTTCTTATGATCGGGTCGTGGGGGAGAATACTTGAGTCGCGAATTTGGCACGCACTTAAGGAAATGTGGAATAGTTTCACAACTCACGCCGCCTGGAACACCTCAGCGAAATGGTGTGTCCGAACATCATAATCGCACTCTATTGGATATGGTGCGATCTATGATGTCTCTTACCGATCTACCGCTATCATTTTGGGGCTATGCTTTGGAGACTGCCGCATTCACTTTAGATAGGGTTCCGTCGAAATCCGTTGAGACGACACCGTATGAATTATGGTTTGGGAAGAAACCTAAGCTGTTGAAAGAACATGCGGTGCCCCCATGTTTGGTTTTGGTAATTGATGACAATCTCTATGGACTAATGGTTGCCTTGAGTTATATTTGAAGGTTTTGTCCATATGCTTTTCTTGGAGTACATGTGTTGATTTCAAGGAGAGTTTGTGTCGACCAAGGTGTTATTCAAGGAATTATCCAAAGATTGGTCATGTGAGAGTTGAGCTTATTGCAAGCATGTCTTGAAGAAGAAGATTGTGTGATCATTCATGTCTACCTTCAAGACATCATCCAAATGAAGAGAATTGGAAAGGTTCAAGGTTGATCAAGACTAAGTCAAGAGTGAATCAAGTTGATCAACTCACAAAGCGCAGAAGATGTACCGAGAGGGATCAAGTGATCCCATGGTATGGTAAGAATTGTCAATTACGCTTTGTGTACTAACCCATGGTCTTCGTGAGAGTTCTTTGTGGGGTTAGGTTGCGGTGTGCAAGTTCAAGTGGAGCATCACGAAGAGATCAAATGCTTGAAGCTTGCCGTCCTTTGTGGTGATAATGAACTTGTGAAGATGTGCGGAAGAGTGGCTCACCCATAGTGGAGTACAGGGGAGCAATCAACTAGTCTTCATCGAGCCAACACAATCACGAAAGGTGGTCCAACTTGAGGAAGTCAAGATCATCATCATCTAGCTCAAGTGGACCATGTGCAAGGCAAAGGTTTGCCCTTGATAGGTTTTCTATTTTACCGGTCTCATGCTGGTAGTTGGGAGACCGGGTTATAGGATCGGTTGCCGTACTATCAAGGGGGGCTCTCGATGAGTAGCTTGATCGTATCGTTCGCTGAGAGCTCAAACCATTGCATCCTTGCATCATCTTTCTTGGTTCTTGTTTGGTTCTCTTTGTGAGTCTTAGAGCTTATGGTCACCTTGATGACAAGCTTGAGTTCATCGAAAACGGAGTTCGCATGCATCTTCTATGATGTTTTCGATGCTGGAGGTTTTGCCGGTTCTTCTCGGTTGGAGGTTTCACTCCTCTATTTGTTGGCATACCTCCCCTGCCTCTTCTTACTATAACCAGTGGTTGTTTTGATGCTACTCATCGTCTTGTTTTCAACAAGCTTGAGTTTGCTCAATTCGGAGTTCATATGCAGAAGTTATGGTAGTTCTGGTTTTCTGGAGTGTGGTTTTTCTCCTGGACCCAGCGGTAGTACCGCGGGCCACAGCGGTAGTACCGCTGAGGCTCACTAAGCGGCAGTACCGCTCCTCAGAGCGGTAGTACCGCTTGATGGCCTCAGCAGCAGTGCCTCTGCGGATCCGTGCTCCTACCGCCTCGACACAGTGGTTGGAGCGGTAGTACGGCTGCAGTCCACTAAGCGGTAGTACCGCTCCTCGGAGCGGTAGTACCGCTTGCTGGGCACAGCTGCAGTACCGCTGTGGCTTCGTGCTCCTTCCGCTTTGATTCGAGTGCGCATTTTCTCGTGTCGGGTTTTGCGGTACTTGCTGCGGTAGTAGTGGCGGTAGTGCTGCTTGTGAGCGGTAGTACCGCCCTACCTCCGCGGTAGTACCGCTCTGGGTCCCAGCCCCAGCCCTTTTCTTCTGGCGTGGCAGTACCGCTGAGGGGGAGCGGTAGTACCGCTTACGAGCGGTAGTACCGCCCTGCCTCCGCGGTAGTACCGCTCTCTGCGGGGCTGAGTGGGGGTTAACGGTTGGATTTTCCCCCTCCTATAAAAGAGGGTCTTCTTCCCCGTTGAACCCCAATCTTTTGAGCTCGTGTTCTTCCCCCATTTGTTGACTTTCTTCGAGCTTGCTAACTCTCAATCCCTCCATGGATTCTTGCTAGTTTTTGAGGGAAAAGAGAGAGGAGATCTAGATCCACATTTTCACCAATCACTTTCTCCTCTATGTGAGGGGAACCCCTTGGATCTAGATCTTGGAGTTCTTGGTGTTCTCTTTCTTGTTCTTCCTCTCATTTTCCTCTCTAGCATTAGTTGCTTCGGTGGGATTTGAGAGAGAAGGACTTGGGCACTCCGTGTGCCCTTGCCATTGCATTTGGTGCATCGGTTTGAGTTCTCCACGTGATACGTGGAAGTTACAAGTTGAGAAGCTTATTACTCTTGGGTGCTTGGTACCCTTGAGCTTGTTCCTCTTGGGTGCTTGGGTGCCCTAGACGGTTGTTGGTGTTCGGAGCTCAATCATTGTGGTGCAAAGCTCCGGGCAAGCGTCGGGGTCTCCAATTAGGTTGTGGAGATCACCCCGAGCAATTTGACGGGTACCGGTGACCGCCCCCAAGGGTTGCCAAAGTGTACGGGTTCGGTGACCGCCCCCAAGGGTTGCCATTTGTACGGGTTCAGTGACCGCCCTCAAGGGTCCCTTAGTGGAATCACGGCATCTTGCATTGTGCGAGGGCGTGAGGAGATTATGGTGGCCCTAGTGGCTTCTTGGGGAGCATTGTGCCTCCACACCGCTCCAAACGGAGATTAGCATCCGCAAGGGTGTGAACTTCGGGATACATCATCGTCTCCGCGTGCCTCGGTATCTCTTACCCGAGCCCCTTTACTTATGCACTTTACTTTGTGATAGCCATATTGTTTCTTGTCATATATCTTGCTATCACATAGTTGCTTATCTTGCTTAGCATAAGTTGTTGGTGCACATAGGTGAGCCTAGTTGTTTTAGGTTTTGTGCTTGACAAATTAACCGCTAGGTTTATTCCGCATTTGTTCAAGCCTAAACCGTAATTATTTTAAAACGCCTATTCACCCCCCCCCCTCTAGGCGACATCCACGATCTTTCAGCTGTCGTTACTAAAAGTTTGGGGATGCGATGCTTATGTCAAGAAACTTCAACGTGAAAAGCTCAAACCCAAATCGGAAAAATGCGTCTTCATAGGATACCCTAAAGAAACTATTGGGTATACCTTCTACCTCAGATCCGAAGGCAAGATATTTGTTGCCAAGAATGGATCCTTTCTAGAGAAAGAGTTTCTCTCGAAAGAAGTAAGTGGGAGGAAAGTAGAAGTTGATGAAGTATTGCCTCTTGAACCGGAGAGTGGCGCAGCTTGGGAAATTGTTCCTGCGGTGCCTGCACCGACTAGAGAGGAAGTTAATGATGATGATGATGAAACTTCAGATCAAGTTGGTACTGAACTTCGTAGGTCCACAAGGACACGTTCCGCACCAGAGTGGTACGCCAACCCTGTCTTGGAAATCATGTTGTTAGACAATGGTGAACCTTTGAACTATGAAGAAGCGATGGCGGGCCCAGATTCCGACAAATGGCTGGAAGCCATGAAATCCGAGATAGGATCCATGTATGAAAACGAAGTATGGACTTTGACTGACTTGCCCGATGATCGGCGAGCCATAGAAAATAAATGGATCTTTAAGAAGAAGACAGACGCGGATGGTAATGTAACCATATATAAAGCTCGGCTTGTCGCTAAGGGTTACCGACAAGTTCAAGGGGTTGAATATGATGAGACTTTCTCACCCATAGCGAAGCTGAAGTCCGTCCGAATCATGTTAGCAATTGCCGCATTCTATGATTATGAGATATGGCAAATGGACGTCAAAACGGCATTCCTTAATGGGTTCCTTAAGGAAGAATTGTATATGATGCAGCCGGAAGGTTTTGTCGATCCTAAGAATGCTGACAAGGTGTGCAAGCTCCAACGCTCGATCTATGGGATGGTGCAAGAATCTCAGAGTTGGAACATTCGTTTTGATGAGATGATTAAAGCGTTTGGGTTTACGCAGACTTATGGAGAAGCCTGTATTTACAAGAAATGAGTGGGAGCTCTCTAGCATTTCTCATATTGTATGTGGATGAAATACTATTGATGGGAAATGATATAGAATTCTTGGAAAGCATAAAGGCCTACTTGAACAAGTGTTTTTCAATGAAGGATCTTGGAGAAGCTGCTTACATATTAGACATCAAGATCTATAGAGATAGATCGAGACGCCTCATTGGTGTTTCACAGAGTACGTACCTTGACAAGATATTGAAGAAGTTCAATATGGATCAGTAAAAAAGGGGTTCTTGCCCGTATTACAAGGTACGAGATTGAGCACGGCTCAATGCCCGACCACGGCAGAAGATAGAGAAAAGATGAGTGTCATCCCCTATGCCTCGGCCATAGGGTCTATCATGTATGCTATGCTGTGTACCAGACCTGATGTAAACCTTGCCGTAAGTTTGGTAGGAAGGTACCAAAGTAATCCCGGTATGGAACACTGGACAATGGTCAAGAACATCCTGAAGTACCTGAAGAGGACTAAGGATATGTTTCTCGTTTATGGAGGTGACGAAGAGCTCATCGTAAAGGGTTACGTCGATGCTAGCTTCGACACAGATCTGGATGACTCTAAGTCACAAACCAGATACGTGTATATTTTGAATGGTGGGGCAGTAAGCTGGTGCAGTTGCAAGCAAAGCGTTGTGGCGGGATCTACATGTGAAGCAGAGTACATGGCAGCCTCGGAGGCAGCACAAGAAACAATCTGGGTGAAGGAGTTCATTACCGACCTAGGAGTCATTCCCAATGCGTCGGGCCTGATGACTCTCTTCTGTGACAACACTGGAGCTATTGCCCTTGCCAAGGAGCCCAGGTTTCACAGGAAGACCAGGCATATCAAGCGTCGCTTCAATTCCATTCGTGAAAGTGTTCAAAATGGAGACATAGATGTTTGTAAAGTACATACGGACCTGAATGTAGCAGATCCGTTGACTAAACCTCTCCCTAGAGCAAAACATGATCAACACTAGAACTCTATGGGTGTTCGATTCATCACAATGTAACTAGACTATTGACTCTAGTGCAAGTGGGAGACTGTTGGAAATATGCCCTAGAGGCAATAATAAAATGGTTATTATTATATTTCCTTGTTCATGATAATTGTCTATTGTTCATGCTATAATTGTGTTATCCGGAAATCGTAATACATGTGTGAATACATAGACCACAACACGTCCCTAGTGAGCCTCTAGTTGACTAGCTCGTTGATCAAAAGATAGTCATGGTTTCCTGACTATGGACATTAGATGTCATTGATAACGGGATCACATCATTAGGAGAATGATGTGATGGACAAGACACAATCCTAAGCATAGCTCAAAGATCGTGTAGTTCGTTTGCTATAGCTTTTCCGAATGTCAAGTATCATTTCCTTAGACCATGAGATTGTGTAACTCCCGGATACCGTAGGAGTGCTTTGGGTGTGCCAAACGTCACAACGTAACTGGGTGACTATAAAGGTGCACTACAGGTACCTCTGAAAGTGTCTGTTGGGTTGGCACGAATCGAGGCTGGGATTTGTCACTCCGTATGACGGAGAGGTATCTATGGGCCCACTCGGTAATGCATCATCATAATGAGCTCAATGTGACCAAGTGGTTGATCACGGGATCATGCATTACGGTACGAGTAAAGTGACTTGCCGGTAATGAGATTGAACGAGGTATTGGGATGCCGACGATCGAGTCTCGGGCAAGTAACGTACCGATTGACAAAGGGAATTGTATACGGGATTGATTGAATCCTCGACATCGTGGTTCATCCGATGACATCATCGAGGAGCATGTGGGAGACAACATGGGTATCCAGATCCCGTTGTTGGTTATTGACCGGAGAGTCGTCTCGGTCATGTCTGTCTGTCTCCCGAACCCGTAGGGTCTACACACTTAAGGTTCGGTGACGCTAGGGTTGTTTAGGTATTAGTATGCGGTAACCCGAAAGTTGTTCGGAGTCCCAGATGAGATCCCGGATGTCACGAGGAGTTCTGGAATGGTCCGGAGGTGAAGAATTATATATAGGAAGTCCAGTTTCGGCCATCGGGAAAGTTTCGGGGTCACCGGTATTGTAATGGGACCACCAGAAGGGTCCCGGGGGTCCACTGGGTGGGGCCACCTATCCCGGAGGGCCCATGGGCTGAAGTGGGGAAGGGAACCAGCCCATGGTGGGTTGGTGCGCCCCCCTTGGGCCCTCCTGCGCCTAGGGTTGGAAACCCTAGGGGTGGGGGCCGCCCCACTTGGCTTGGGGGGCAAGCCACCCCCTTGGCCGCCCCCCCCCCTTGGAGATTGGATCTCCTAGGGCCGGCGCCCCCCCTACGGGTCCTATATATAGTGGGGGAGGGAGGGCAGCCACACCCTAGCCCCTAGCGCCTCCCTCTCCCTCTCGCTAAGCTTGGCGAAGCCCTGCCGAGATCACCGTTGCTTCCACCACCATGCCGTCGTGCTGCTGGATCTTCATCAACCTCTCCTTCCCCCTTGCTGGATCAAGTTGGAAGAGACGTCTTCCCAACCGTACGTGTGTTGAACGCGGAGGTGCCGTCTGTTCGGCGCTAGGTCATCGGTGATTTGGATCATGACGAGTACGACTCCATCAACCCCGTTCTCTTGAACGCTTCCGCTCGCGATCTACAAGGGTATGTAGATGCACTCCCATTTCCCTCGTTGCTAGATAACTCCATAGATTGATCTTGGTGATGCGTAGAAAATTGTAAATTTGCTACGTTCCCCAACAGTGGTATCAGAGCTAGGTTTATGCGTAGTTTCTATGCACGAGTAGAACACAAAGCAGTTGTGGGCGTCGATATTGTCAATTTGCTTGCCGTTACTAGTCTTATCTTGATTCGGCGGCATCGTGGGATGAAGCGGCCCGGACCGACCTTACACGTACGCTTACGTGAGACTGGTTCCACCGATTGACATGCACTAGTTGCATAAGATGGCTGGTGGGTGTCTGTCTCTCCCACTTTAGTCGGATCGGATTCGATGAAAAGGGTCCTTATGAAGGGTAAATAGAAATGGGCATATCATGTTGTGGTTTTGGCGTAGGTAAGATGCGTTCTTGCTAGAAACCTATAGCAGCCACGTAAAAACTTGCAACAACAATTAGAGGACGTCTAACTTGTTTTTGCAGCATGTGCCGTGTGATGTGATATGGCCAAAAAGGATGTGATGAATGATATATGTGATGTATGAGATTGATCATGTTCTTGTAATAGGAATCACGACTTGCATGTCGATGAGTATGACAACCGGCAGGAGCCATAGGAGTTGTCTTAATTTATTTATGACCTGCGTGTCAACATAAACGTCATGTAATTACTTTACTTTATTGCTAAAGCGTTAGCTATAGTAGTAGAAGTAATAGATGACGAGACAACTTCAAGAAGACACGATGATGGAGATCATGATGATGGAGATCATGATGATGGAGATCATGGTGTCATGCCGGTGACAACGATGATCATGGAGCCCCGAAGATGGAGATCAAAAGGAGCAAATGATATTGGCCATATCATGTCACTATTTGATTGCATGTGATGTTTATCATGTTTTACATCTTATTTGCTTAGAACGACGGTAGCTTAAATAAGATGATCCCTCGTAATAATTTCAAGAAAGTGTTCCCCCTAACTGTGCACCGTTGCGAAGGTTCGTTGTTTCGAAGCACCACGTGATGATCGGGTGTGATAGATTCTAATGTTCGAATACAACGGGTGTAAGCCAGATTTACACACGCAATACACTTAGGTTGACTTGACGAGCCTAGCATGTACAGACATGGCCTCGGAACACGGAAGACCGAAAGGTCGAGCATGAGTCATATAGAAGATACGATCAACATGAAGATGTTCACCGATGTTAACTAGTCCGTCTCACGTGATGATCGGACACGGCCTAGTTGACTCGGGTCATGTTTCACTTAGATGACTAGAGGGATGTCTATCTGAGTGGGAGTTCATTGAATAATTTGATTAGATGAACTTAATTATCATGAACTTAGTCTAAAAATCTTTACATTATGTCTTGTAGATCAAATGGCCCACGCTAATGTTGCCCTCAACTTCAACGAGTTCCTAGAGAAAACCAAGCTGAAAGATGATGGCAGCAACAATACGGACTGGACTAGAACCTGAGGATCATCCTCATAGCTGCCAAGAAAGATTATGTCCAAGAAGCACCACTAGGTGACGCACCCATCCCAGAGAACCAAGACGTTATGAACGCTTGGCAGTCACGTGCTGATGATTACTCCCTCGTTCAGTGCGGCATGCTTTACAGCTTAGAACCGGGGCTCCAAAAGCGTTTTGAGCAACACGGAGCATATGAGATGTTCGAAGAGCTGAAAATGGTTTTCCAAGCTCATGCCCGGGTCGAGAGATATGAAGTCTCCGACAAGTTCTTCAGTTGTAAGATGGAGGAAAATAGTTCTGTCAGTGAGCACATACTCAAAATGTCTGGGTTGCATAACCGCTTGACTCAGCTGGGAGTTAATCTCCCGGATGACGCGGTCATTGACAGAATCCTTCAGTCGCTTCCACCGAGCTACAAGAGCTTTGTGATGAACTTCAATATGCAGGGCATTGAAAAGACCATTCCTGAGGTATATTCAATGCTGAAATCAGCGGAGGTGGATATCAAAAAGGAACATCAAGTGTTGATGGTGAATAAAACCACTAAGTTTAAGAAAGGCAAGAGTAAGAAGAACTTCAAGAAGGACAGCAAGGGGGTTGCAGCGCCCAGCAAGCAAGCTGCCGGGAAGAAGCCAAAGAATGGACCCAAGCCCGAGACTAAGTGTTTTTATTGCAAGGGAAGTGGTCACTGAAAGTGGAACTGCCCTAAATATTTAGCGCACAAGAAGGTCGGCAACACTAAAGGTATATGTGATATACATGTAATTGATGTGTACCTTACCAGTACTCGTAGTAGCTCCTAGGTATTTTATACTGGTGCAGTTGCTCACATTTGTAACTCAAAGCAGGAGCTGCGGAATAAGCGGAGACTGGCGAAGGACGAGGTGACGATGCGCGTCGGGAATGGTTCCAAGGTCGATGTGATCGCCGTCGGCATGCTACCTCTACATTTACCTACGGGATTAGTTTTAAACCTCAATAATTGTTATTTAGTGCCAGCTTTGAGCATGAACATTGTATTAGGATCTTGTTTAATTCGAGATGGCTACTCATTTAAATCCGAGAATAATGTTTGTTCTATTTATATGAGAGATATGTTTTATGGTCATGCCCCGCTGGTGAATGGTTTATTCTTAATGAATCTCGACCGTAATGTTACACATATTCATAGTGTGAATACCAAAAGATGTAAGGTTGATAATGATAGTCCCACATACTTGTGGCACTGCCGCCTTGGTCATATAGGTGTCAAGCGCATGAAGAAGCTCCATGCAGATGGACTTTTGGAGTCTCTTGATTACGAATCATTTGACACGTGCAAACCATGCCTCATGGGTAAAATGACAAAGACTCCGTTCTCAGGAAAAATGGAGCGAGCAACCAATTATTGAAAATCATACATACTGATGTGTGCGGTCCAATGAGTGTTGAGGCTCGCGGTGGCTATTTTTATGTTCTCACCCTCACTGATGACTTGAGTAGATATGGGTATGTCTACTTAATGAAACACAAGTCTGAGACCTTTGAAAAGTTCAAGGAATTTCAGAGTGAGGTTGAGAATCAACGTGACAAGAAAATCAAGTTCTTACGATCAGATCGTGGGGGAGAATACTTGAGTCACGAATTTGGCACGCACTTAAGGAAATGTAGAATAGTTTCACAACTCACGCCGCCTGGAACACCTCAGCGAAATGGTGTGTCCGAATGTCGTAATCGCACTCTATTGGATATGGTGCGATCTATGATGTCTCTTACCGATCTACCATTGTCATTTTGGGGCTATGCCTTAGAGACTGCCGCATTCACTTTAAATAGGGCTCTGTCGAAATCTGTTGAGACGGCACCGTATGAATTATGGTTTGGGAAGAAACCTAAGCTGCCATTTCTAAAAGTTTGGGGATGCGATGCTTATGTCAAGAAACTTCAACCTGAAAAGCTCGAACCCAATTCGGAAAAATGCATCTTCATAGGATACCCTAAAGAAACTATTGGGTATACCTTCTACCTCAGATCCGAAGGCAAGATCTTTGTTGCCAAGAATGGATCATTTCTAGAGAAAGAGTTTCTCTCGAAAGAAGTAAGTGGGAGGAAAGTAGAACTTGATGAAGTATTGCCTCTTGAACCGGAGAGTGGTGCAGCTCAGGAAATTGTTCCTGAGATGCCTGCACCGACTAGAGAGGAAGTTGATGATGATGATCATGAAACTTCAGATCAAGTTGCTACTGAACTTCGTAGGTCCACAAGGACACGTTCCGCACCAGAGTGGTACGGCAACCCTGTCTTGGAAATCATGTTGTTAGACAACGGTGAACCTTCGAACTATGAAGAAGCGATGGCGGGCCCAGATTCCGACAAATGGATGGAAGCCATGAAATCTGAGATAGGATCCATGTATGAAAACGAATTATGGACTTTGACTAACTTGCCCGATGATCGGCGAGCCATAGAAAATAAATGGATCTTTAAGAAGAAGACAGACGCGGATGGTAATGTAACCATCTATAAAGCTCGGCTTGTCGCTAAGGGTTATCAACAAGTTCAAGGGGTTGACTACGATGAGACTTTCTCACTCGTAGCGAAGCTGAAGTCCGTTTGAATCATGTTAGCAATTGCCGCATTCTATGATTATGAGATATGGCAAATGGATGTCAAAACAGCATTCCTTAATGGTTTCCTTAAGGAAGAATTGTATATGATGCAGCCGGAAGGTTTTGTCGATCCTAAGAATGCTGACAAGGTGTGCAAGCTCCAACGCTCGATCTATGGATCGGTGCAAGCATCTCGGAGTTGGAACATTCGTTTTGATGAGATGATCAAAGCGTTTGGGTTTACGCGGACTTATGGAGAAGCCTGCATTTACAAGAAATGAGTGGGAGCTCTGTAGCATTTCTCATATTGTATGTGGATGACATACTATTGATGGGAAATGATATAGAATTCTTGGAAAGCATAAAGGCCTACTTGAACAAGTGTTTTTCAATGGAGGATCTTGGAGAAGTTGCTTACATATTAGGCATCAAGATCTATAGAGATAGATCGAGACGCCTCATTGGTGTTTCACAGAGTACGTACCTTGACAAGATATTGAAGAAGTTCAATATGGATCAGTAAAAAAGGGGTTCTTGCCCGTATTACAAGGTACGAGATTGAGCACGGCTCAATGCCCGACCACGGCAGAAGATAGAGAAAAGATGAGTGTCATCCCCTATGCCTCGGCCATAGGGTCTATCATGTATGCTATGCTGTGTACCAGACCTGATGTAAACCTTGCCGTAAGTTTGGTAGGAAGGTACCAAAGTAATCCCGGTATGGAACACTGGACAGCGGTCAAGAACATCCTGAAGTACCTGAAGAGGACTAAGGATATGTTTCTCGTTTATGGAGGTGACGAAGAGCTCGTCGTAAAGGGTTACGTCGATGCTAGCTTCGACACAGATCTAGATGACTCTAAGTCACAAACCAGATACGTGTATATTTTGAATGGTGGGGCAGTAAGCTGGTGCAGTTGCAAGCAAAGCATTGTGGCGGGATCTACATGTGAAGCAGAGTACATGGCAGCCTCGGAGGCAGCACAAGAAGCAATCTGGGTGAAGGAGTTCATTACCGACCTAGGAGTCATTCCCAATGCGTCGGGCCCGATGACTCTCTTCTGTGACAACACTGGAGCTATTGCCCTTGCCAAGGAGCCTAGGTTTCACAGGAAGACCAGGCATATCAAGCGTCGCTTCAATTCCATTCGTGAAAGTGTTCAAAATGGAGACATAGATGTTTGTAAAGTACATACGGACCTGAATGTAGCAGATCCGTTGACTAAACCTCTCCCTAGAGCAAAACATGATCAACACCAGAACTCTATGGGTGTTCGATTCATCACAATGTAACTAGACTATTGACTCTAGTGCAAGTGGGAGACTGTTGGAAATATGCCCTAGAGGCAATAATAAAATGGTTATTATTATATTTCCTTGTTCATGATAATTGTCTATTGTTCATGCTATAATTGTGTTATCCGGAAATCGTAATACATGTGTGAATACATAGACCACAACACGTCCCTAGTGAGCCTCTAGTTGACTAGCTCGTTGATCAAAAGATAGTCATGGTTTCCTGACTATGGACATTAGATGTCATTGATAACGGGATCACATCATTAGGAGAATGATGTGATGGACAAGACACAATCCTAAGCATAGCTCAAAGATCGTGTAGTTCGTTTGCTATAGCTTTTCCGAATGTCAAGTATCATTTCCTTAGACCATGAGATTGTGCAACTCCCGGATACCGTAGGAGTGCTTTGGGTGTGCCAAACGTCACAACGTAACTGGGTGACTACAAAGGTGCACTACAGGTACCTCCGAAAGTGTCTGTTGGGTTGGCACGAATCGAGACTGGCATTTGTCACTCCGTATGACGGAGAGGTATCTATGGGCCCACTCGGTAATGCATCATCATAATGAGCTCAATGTGACCAAGTGGTTGATCACGGGATCATGCATTACGGTACGAGTAAAGTGAATTGCCGGTAACGAGATTGAACGAGGTATTGGGATACCGACGATCGAGTCTCGGGCAAGTAACGTACCGATCGACAAAGGGAATTGTATACGGGATTGATTGAATCCTCGACATCGTGGTTCATCCGATGAGATCATCGAGGAGCATGTGGGAGCCAACATGGGTATCCAGATCCCGTTGTTGGTTATTGACCGGAGAGTCGTCTCGGTCATGTCTGCCTGTCTCCCGAACCCGTAGGGTCTACACACTTAAGGTTCGGTGACACTAGGGTTGTTGAGATATTAGTATGTGGTAACCCGAAAGTTTTTTGGAGTCCCGGATGAGATCCTGGACGTCACGAGGAGTTCCGTAATGGTCCAGAGGTGAAGAATTATATATAGGAAGTCCAGTTTCGGCCATCGGGAGAGTTTCGGGGTCACCGGTATTGTACCGGGACCACCGGAAAGGTCCCGGGGGTCCACCGGGTATGGCCACCTATCCCGGAAGGCCCCATGGGCTGAAGTGAGTAAGGGAACCAGCCGCTGGTGGGCTGGTGCACCCCCCTTGGGCCATCCTGCGCCTAGGGTTGGAAACCCTAGGGGTGGGGGCGCCCCACTTGGCTTGGGGGGCAAGCCACCCCCTTGGTCGCCGCCCCCCCCCCCCCTTGGAGATTGGATCTCCTAGGGCCGGCGCCCCCCCTAGGGGTCCTATATATAGTGGGGGGAGGGAGGGCAGCTGCACCCTAGCCCCTGGCGCCTCCCTCTCCCTCTCGTGACACCTCTCCCTCTCGCTAAGCTTGGCGAAGCCCTGCCGAGATCACCGTTGCTTCCACCACCACGCCGTCGTGCTGCTGGATCTTCATCAACCTCTCCTTCCCCCTTGCTGGATCAAGTTTGAGGAGACGTCTTCCCAACCGTACGTGTGTTGAACGCGGAGGTGCCGTCCGTTCGGCGCTAGGTCATCGGTGATTTGGATCACGACAAGTACAACTCCATCAACCCCGTTCTCTTGAACGCTTCCGCTCGCGATCTACAAGGGTATGTAGATGCACTCCCCTTTCCCTCGTTGCTAGATAACTCCATAGATTGATCTTGGTGATGCGTAGAAAATTTTAAATTTGCTACGTTCTCCAACATACTCTACCTAAAAGCTTAAATAGTCTTGATCGCGAGGGTGTGAGATTGTTGAGTCCCCATGACTCACAGATTACTTCCAAAACCAGATGCAGGGACCGATGATACCGCTCCAGATGATATGACCGAGCTCAAGTGGAAGTTCGATGAAGACTCTCGTCGTTACTACGTGTCTTTCCCAGATGATCAGTAGTGGTGCCCAGTTGGGGCGATTGGGACTTTGTCGCATTTGGGGGTTGATCTTTATTTTGGTTCCGTAGTCGGACCCTGAGTGTATTGGATGAATGTAATGACTTATTTATGTATTCGTGTGACGTGGCGAGTGTAATCCAACTATGTACCTTTCCCCTTTATTTATTTACATTGGTTGTTGTGAAGATTACCTCACTTGCGACATTGCTTTCAATGCGGTTATGCCTCTAAGTCGTGCTTCGACACGTAGGAGATATAGCCGCATCGAGGGTGTATAGTTCTGGACAGGCAGTGAACCGGGAGAAAAGCTTGATCTATTTCAGTGCCAATACGGGACAGCCCCTACGACAGAGTCTGAAACAATCTCTTGGTATTTTTGTGGAAGCTTTCTCTGAACGTTACCTGGGCCTCCCGACGGCGATTGGAAAAATCACCATTGGGACTTTCGAACACATGGTGGACAGGTGTCGCGATAAAATGCGGGGCTTGTCAGAGCAAAACATGGCATGTGCGGCTAGGGAGGTTCTTCTCAAGACGGTTGTCCAGTAGATTTCCACCTTTAGCATGAGCTGTTTCCTCTTGACGAAAAAAGTTTGCAAATCGATCACTTCCTGCATGGCGAAGTACTGGTGGGGCAGCTCGATCGACAAGCGTTCGCTACACTGGCTCTCTTGGGACAAGCTCAAGGTGCCTAAAGTAAAGGGTGTCATGGGTTTCCGCAACATGCAGTTCTTCAACCTCGCAATGCTTGGGAAACACGGCTGGCGTCTTCTTACAAGACCGGATTCTCTGTGTGCTAGGGTACTGAAAGGAAAATATTACCCTCACACATATTTTCTCAATGCAACAGTTCCGGCCAAAGCTTCGGCAACCTGGAAGGCAATTGTGGCAGGAAAAGATGCACTACAGGTTGGTCTCATTTGTCGAGATGGCGATGGCTCAACTATCTCAACATGGATAGACAGTTGGATTCTGAACACGACCACGCTGAAACCTATGGGACGCATTGGCACTACGCCGCTTACTAGGGTTTCAGAGCTCATTGACAAATACACAGGGAACTGGAATGAACAAATTGTCCGTCATAATTTCTTGCACCCGGATGCGGTAGCCATTCTAAATATACCACTTAACCCGGCGGGTGGCGAAGATACTCTGGCCTGGGCTTTGGAGAGGTCGGGCATATACACTGTAAAATCAGCGTATCGTTCTCTTATGACTCGCAACGAGCTTGGTTCTCTAGAGGAAGGGGCGACTACAGAAACTTCATCAACTAACAAACAGTTGTGGACTGCTCTTTGGCGACTACGAGTCGTTCCCAAACTTCGAGTATTCTGGTGGACAGTTCTCCGAGGGATATTACCTGACTCGACTACCTTGCGCTATCGCCACATCAAGCAGTTGGGTCTATGTGATGTTTGCAAAGCGATGGATGAAGACATGTTACATGCACTAATCCACTGCACCCATGCAAAGGCGTTCTGGGCGGCTGCGAGGGACAGATTTCAGCTCTCTCTCTCCCACGATTGCACCATGACACGTGGGCGCGTGATATTCTGCTTGATCCTATGTTCATTGATGAGGATAGATGCAAGATAATCACTATCATGCATAGCATATGGACGTCACGGAACAGCTGGACTCATGATCGTGAAGGTTACAACCCTGTACAAGCGTTGAAGTGGGTTCATGAGACCTTGGCAATCCTGGAACTTCCTCCTTTGGGAAGGAAAACGAGGGCGGGCCAGTGTTGGAGGCCACCTGAGGCGGGTTGGGTCACTATAAACATTGACGGCGCACTTAATGTTGAGGAAATGAGGGGGGGAGCGGGAGGAGTGGCGAGATCACACATCGCGTTCCTTGGTGCCTGGTGCAAACCTTTGTTTGGAATAACGGACCCCTTCATAGCGGAGTTGCTTGCTCTTCGAGACAGTATGATCTTTGCGCAACTCTGTGGCTTCTCACATGTGATCATGGAGATTGACTGCTCGGAGCTAGTTGATCTATGGAAATCGCGCGGCAACACCAGATCAGTTGCAGCGCCTATCGTGAATGAATTGGAGGAAATTGGTGTTACCTTTGCTTCTTTTTCTGTTACGCATGTCAGTAGGGAAGCTAATGTGCCGGCGCATCAGTGTGCTCGTTTAGCCAGCACACTGGATGGCACTGAGAGTTGGCTTGATGCAAGCCCTGAATTTTTGGTCTCTTGCCTGCGGGCAGATTGTAACACTATGATCTTAAGTTAATAAAGTTCCTGAATTCGACGCAAAAAAAAAACATCAGTATGATCAATTAAACATAACCATTATGTTTGTAAATGAATGATATATTGAACTGAAAGAACCTCCAATGTGCATCTTTGATGGTGGCCTATGACAAATCTAATCTAACGGTACCTTTTGACGAAACCAATCGAATAGTTGTTGAAGATAGAGAAGTTAGGTTGCACACTGTATAGCATTATCTATTTCAGAGCGGAGAAGATCGAATGGCAATAAAAAAAATACACGTCTAACAAAAGTATGTAGAGGATGTGGTAAAACAGAAGAGAAAACGTTTGAATGAAAATTGTTTAATTAAGAGGGGGAAGTTTAAAGAATGGGATCGTAAAAGCTTTGGCATAAACGATCTAGAAGAAGAAATATGGCATGCTTGGCTTCTTACTTCAAATAGAATAGAATTATTCGTCCAGAGAACCAATGAAATAAATAAAAATTGTAAGGTGTGCTAGATAGGCTAGAAAGTAGAAACGCCTACATATGCTACACTGGTCAGTTTATTAGCAGTACAAGTATTCCAGTTTCTGAATTTTATGTCGTACCTCCGAAAGGAATGGCCGTGAATATCGCATCATTTTGGTGCCTTGTTCAGAGGATGGCCTTGCCGTTTTAGCCACTGATCGAGAAATTGGTATACTTGCAACTACTACATCATGCATGATCATGAGTTAATTATGCAGACACTAGAAGAGAGCAATCCATTGAAAAAAAATAGAGATCATACTTGTTTCCGTTATCTAACTTATTACTTACTAGTAAACGTGCCCGTACGTTGCAACGGGAGTAAAATTAAGGATGTTGCACAAAAATCGGTCATCTCTCCGCTAATATAATAGAAAAAAATGAGTAGTTTGTGTCAAAGTCAAACACACCAAAAACTCCTAGTTCGATTCTCATGCATTGTTGACGGGCGTCAACGGTTCGAGCTAGGCGAGTTTTCCACCGACTGGTGCCCATTAGAGGAATACGTCGGTGATTGACACCAGCTGGTCGACGCAGTGTCGACCGAGGCATGAGACGTGTCATGCACCATACGCACCTTGTACACGCACTCCGTGGGACGACGGCCCAGCCCCTGCCCATCTGATGCTACCGGGCGGATGGACCGGGCCCCTCCTACACCAGGAGCCGAAGCCGCATATTTCATAAGGCCCGGTAGTCCAATGTCGCCTGCCCTGATTCGACGTTCTCGGAAGTATCCGATTTCTCGCTTGATTCAATATCCAGCCATCTCGTTTTAGGCCCCTCTTTCACCTTACCCACTGTTTGTTTATCTCTGAAGTGGCTTGTTGATTGTCTACTTACGGACGTATATAAACTGGTGGGATTCGTCGCAAAGTTGCAAGGTGGGACTATTAATTAAGGTGCATGTGATTTTTTTCAGAGGCGCACTCACATGCCTTCCGGCCCACAAGAGAAATTTTGTGTTGCCCAGTAGGGATGGCGTACGTGTGTTTTTACGTGCTCAACCTCGTGACCAAGTTTCTCAAAAAAAAAAAAAATCTCACGACCGAGCAAGCCATGTAGCAGTTTCAAGAAAAGTTCGTGCATTTTTCTCAGACAAAGAATACGTGCGTGCCTCCTTTTAGTTAGTATGTATAACGCTGAAATCCAACAGCCATACTGGTAGAAACAGTTGAATACAACCCCTCTTTCAGGGATCAAATCCCAGGCTCGCATCATTTTTTTCTATTTTATTAATCCAAACGCCCACACAAAGCCGCATGGGCCAGGTCGACCGAGTTTCTCAAAAAATAAAAAAACCTCGCGACCGAGCAGTTTCAGGAAGGTTTGTGCGCTTTTTTTAGAAAAAAAGATTTTGTGCGTCGCTGCTTCAAGTTAGTACTTATCTTTCCGAATCATGTATCTATCACAAGCACTACTCTAGCCCGATTGGCAGAAGCACTTGAAACAAACCCCTTGGTCATTGGCCGCATCTCACGGCTAAGATCGCGGACGGGGGACGGATGGAGGTTGTGGCGGCTGTATGCTGACGACGGTGCGATGATGAAGGATCAGCCGGGTCCTCGTGATGGGTCCCTGCGCCAAGGTCTTCGCCGTCGCTGGTGGTGGGCTGGTGGCAGGGCCGTCGTCAGTCGCCGGGGCAGGGAAGTACCTCTTCGTGATGCAGGGCAACCTCTACCTGGTTGCCTAATTCTCCATCTTGCTTTTTTCATGACTAATTTCTATGTTTCCTGACGGCCAGGCAGTCGAAGCCCTAGATTAGGGGTTTTCGCCACATCGCCGTTCATTGTTATGGAAGCGCAATGCTTTGAGCTTCTCTTAGCGGCTTGGAGGTGAAGCCAAGGAGGAAGGGAAGGTTGTACTGTCATGCTCGATCTTACATCTTGTATCGACAGTGGTGGCCAGCAGTTGGAAGCCTACTGAAATCAACTTATGTGGTCCAATCCGATCCCCTCTCTACTTCTTTAAACAATGTTCAAATGATACAAAATATGCTTAGTAATTCGTTTCTCAGAAATAAGGTCTGGAATACTTTCCTGCAAAAAAAAGGTCTGTAACATAAATATTTGGATGGTGAAGCTTTCACTGGTGCTCGGTTCAGGCGTTCACTGATCGTCCGACAAGCGGGGCAATGGCAGGCACGGCGCGCGGTGGCTGGCTTTGCTCAAGCAAGCTATCTACCCAATTAAGTTTTTGTGCCCCGTGTTTTGTTGAAGCTATCCAGAATTTGATTTCTTTGACAATGTACATGTCATGTGTTTGATGCAATGCACAAGAGGGACCATTGTGCTCAACGGTCTTTATTCTCTATGTGCGAAGCGCCGAGGAGTACATCATGGACTCAGTACAGCATATGCCATTAATCTATAGTCCATTGATGTAACGGATGTTCATATCAACTTACCATACCATTTATGTTTCAGGTACAATGTGTTGGCTCAAGAGCTGCCGGAGTTGTTCACTTCTTAATATTTGGACAGTTGAATTCGGGAATATATGAGACATGCATTTGAATTAAGAGATGGAGAATCTGATTATACCTTGCAAAACGTGCTCCGGTAGGGGAAACTGCTACTTTTGACGATAAAATACATGCCATCATATCAGTGTATTGTTAGCCAGAAAATTCTCGAGCTTATAATTTCTTGACATTTAAGTATTCAATTTGTGTAAATGGTGCTAGATTCAGAGCTTAGAGTGGTAAGTATATTATTACCCTGCATTTTTTCTTGGTCATATAGGTTATAGAAGTATCAGATTCGACTATAAAGTTGTGCACAGTTCACTTATAACATATATTTTACTGTCCTTAATGACCAGGCAAATAACGTAAATGTTATTGGGCTGCAGGCATCCTCCTTCTACTGCGATGATGTATAGTGCATTATGATTTCATAATATTCCTTTTACACTGATCTCCTGAAGTTAAACATGAATGCAGACATGAAGTAATTATTATGAAAGTACTACAAAAGCAAGCATTTTTAGGTGGTTTAGAAACTTCTGTCAGAAGTTTCCTATGTGGTGTTCAAGTTATATTATAAAGTAAAATCAATACCTTTTGGTGGGTCACCTTTTTTTCACTATTCATGTTATTAGCCTAATTATGTCTGTTAAATAACATTATCAATAATATCCCTTCTAATTTTACAAGGTCACATAAATTCAGTATTTAGTTGGACAGATTATGCAAAGTACATGATAATAAAAAAGACCCATACTGATCTAATTGAGATTATGCCCTGAAGTTTTTATCATAAAATAGTGAAGGTTAATCTAACATTTCTCAAGATGGTTAAGAATGACCTTCCCAGATATCGTGAAGTAATGTGATGATCCCTTTGATTACATATATCTATCTATCAATCAATCAATCAATCAATTGATAAACTGTTAATGCAGTAAAATCAAGAACAAGACAAGTTGATGTGTGTATTTCCGATTTCAGTGCTAAGGGAGATCATTTAACGCTCATTGTACAACGTCTTTATAGTTGTCTTTTTACCATACAGTATGATGTTGTAGCTAAAACTCCTAGCAGGTTGGAATCACATTTTAGAGACTGATCTTACAACTACAGTACACATATTACACTATGGTGCTCCGTTCTGCTAATCCAAAATTTTAGGTTCATTGTCCTTAAATTCTATGTACCTTATTTCATATTTAACATCAATATTCCATGCCATCACATATTTATCAAATTTCCCGCCATTATACTAAAAAATAGACAGGCGCGGCAACGCGCGCCATCGATGATCTAGTATGATGTACAACAACACATGGAGGGATGAAGCGGCAATAGAGTACCTGGTAATGGGACGGGGTTTGCCTGTATCGGCTGATGCCGCTTCATGGACATGGTGAGGTCCATTTTACGTGGAGCGAGAGAGGTGGCAACTGGGTCTGTAGGAGACCTAGGAATATCGTCGTCGACTCATTGATGCTCAAGTAAATCTAATTGCCAATTTTTTTACGGCAGGTCTGATTGGTCATTTATATAGGCTACAAACAATTCTAAAAACAAAGATGGCTAAGAACGATTTGGTTTTTTGCCGTTTTCTCACTTTTATATTTTACATTGTGATTTGAAATAAATATCAAGTTTTACTATTATTTTAAAAAATTATTTTATCTTTTGTTTTGTGCATCTTTATTTCTCTCATTTAATTCTTTTACATATATTTTTTATTTCCGTTATTTTATCTAAATATTCCCCATGTAATTTAAAAATGACATCATGTCTTTTAAAACAGTTTGTCGTGTATTAAAAAGTTCATTGTGTATTGAAAAAAATATTCTACATTGATTTAACAAACGTTCATCATGTACTTAAAGTGTTCGATAACATTTTGCAAAATTCATCATGTATTTAGAAAATATTCAACATGTATTTAAAGAAAATGGTCAACATGTATTTTAAAATGTTCAACTTATAAATAATAAACGTTGGTTGTGTAAAAAAAATCTTCAACGTGTATTTAAAAAGTGTTTTATTATGTTTATAACAAATGATCGTTATGCATTTTAAAATATTCCACATCGCTAGAAAAAAATTCTGTTGAATTAAAAAAAGTTCAAACGGGTTGTTCATTTTTTTTAGGGATACTCATTTTTTTGAATATTTAGTTATAAAAGTGCAACATTATTTCAAAAATGTTGATATTGTATTTGAAAAATAAATTCAATGTATGTTTATATAATTTTACAACTTGCATTTGAAAGAGAAAGGACGAACACAGAAAAATATTATTTATGTTATTAATATTCTTCGTGCTAGTCAAAACTTTTAAAAATTTGGTAAGCATGTTATAAAATTATCAATATACTTTTATAAAAAATATTTTTGTACTTAAAAAAATGTTAACATTTCTTAGGAACTTTTATGTAGAAGTGAAGCAAGAAGAAAAGTACACGAAATGAGGGGGAAACACAAAATAGAAATTGTAAAACGAAAAAAAAAACAAGATGAAGCAGCAAACAGTGAAATGACAAGAAAAAACAATAAAAAATTAAAGGATAGGAAAATGAAGATGAGCTGGAGGAAAAACAGAGAAACAAAAATACCGGTTTCCATACAACAAAACTGCCTAAAACACCAATTATAGAGGAAAAAACTACCTCGCAGGAAACGGCCAAACCGTGCTTCCTCGGCTCCGTTAATTGGTTGGGCCAAGCTGGGGCACCTGTAGGCGATGTTGTCGTTGCGCTCGTATAAATATAAGAGCGTTTAGAGACCTCGTCCTTGGCGCCCCTGAATGCAATATATTTCACACTTAAGGCATCAAATAAGAGGTGCAAATCATAAAGGGCGCACTTTGTGGATGGTGACATGAGGAGGCCGGGGTGGTCGGAGTGCATAGTGTGGGAGGAGGGGCCGAGGAAGGCGGTGAAGAGGTAACATACATCACCAACACGCCACCAACGTCTCCCTAGTAACCAGCATTGCTTGCGTCTATGCATGCATCTGTTGGCAGGCAACAACAAGATTCAAACCTCAAATCCGAGCGAGTTCTCTGAGCTACTACTTCCACTGCATCTTTGAGACAACAGAATCGCTACTTGTGCACAAATTTTGCCTTTAGTTTCAGTCCATTTTAATGAAGGAGCCTTGAGCCTAGCATATGGCATGTTAAGTTAATGATGCTCTGCTCACATCTTAGTTACATACCTTAAGTACAAAACCCACCTTTATCTATAGCGAAAATTCCATATATACATATGAATTACACCTCATTAATTTGATGGTAGTTGTCCTCGAGGATAAAGCCAAGATTGATTTGTCTCCAATAGGTGCTTGGCATGTCGGAGGTTCTTAATCCAGATGCAGTACATGATGTCCGGTCATCCACCACCAGCCTTTATATTTAGCCTTTCCCCAACCTTTCTCCCACTCCACAAACCAAACCATCATGGTCTCGTATGTCTTGCAGAATGGATTGCTGGCTAACCTGCGAAATTGCCTTTACCATGGTTTCCTCTGCAAAGTTTTCTATTGTATTGTCTTTGTTGCAGGATTTTCAGCAAAACGTCGCTGTTCACGAGAGGTACCTCACCCATGGGCTCTCGTTCTCCACCAAGAATGCCTACCCCCTCCTCGCTGGTGTGCCCGCCCAACCAATGACACACTCGTTTGGGCTTCACGTGTCCCCATTGAGGTTCAGGTGATCAACTTAACTCTAAGGCCAACCTCTTCCACAAGACCATCATCCCCGACACCACCTGCATCCGGTGCACTGCGCGATATGAGGCTGCCACACATATTTTCCTGTTGTGCCCAGACTCTGTGGCCATTTGGGCAGTCCTACAGCTCCCTATGCCCGCCTCCATCGACAAATCTGGGACATCGCCACACCGCCTAGTCAGGATGACGACATTTGGCCTCGGTGGCGCTCACTATACTCTGGAAGATCTGGGACTCCAGAAACTCCTTGGTCTTTCGATGGAACCGTCACTCCGCTCGTGTAACCTTACAAAATATTGTTCATGACTTTACTCTTTGGACTGCTAGATTTAGGGGTACTCTTCAGAAGGTCGGCGCCATATCATGGCGCCAATACCTCTCCTCGCGCTCTAGTGCAACTCTGTATACTGGCCTTTTGGCACTTTGAGTAACTAGTCAATGTATACGTGCAATGCACGTTAATTTGGAAGTATATTAAGTGCATGCGGATATTAAGTAGGATATTATTTGCGTATTATTATGTGATTAGCAATATATTTGGCATGAAATTAACGGCACGCTAAACGTGTTGAGCGCTCGACTTTGAAGCAGTCTAGATCGTTGGATTGACATAGATACAGATGCATTCAGGTGGGGACCTCTCCCCCCGTGATTGTTCAAAAAAAAAACCGTAGCTTCTATGTAACTTTTTATTTTGTTGTGGTTTCAATGAAAAGGGTGGTATAAAGAAAGTAAATGTAGCGTCAGGATGGTAATATTTTAAGCGTCCGTGATTCTGGGAGCTCTTTAATTAAGGCTGTTGCAATATAATAAAATTCAAATACTGGAGTTTGGTAAGGTCGCCTGAGCTTCAGCCATTTCCGTTATCTCCTCTGTAATCCTACCATATATACTTCTTAAATGCCTCATTATTATTGAAGATTCCTCAGTCCTACCGTATCAAATTTTCAATGCTCACATAATTTGTTTCTTAAGCTGAAGATTGTCCTTGAGGAATTTTAGTCAATTAACTAATACCTGGCTGTATAATCTTTTTGCATGGCCAAAGTTTTTAATGCCCTCATTAATCTCCGCTCTTCCAATACGCAAGGAGGTTCTCGAGAATAATCAATAAAATGGTCGTATGCATCTCCTAGATGCAGAGGCCAGGGGTCATCCTCCTTTTTTAAAAAAAAACGCAAGGAGGTTCTTCAGACTATTTAAGGAGGCGAGTCCATTGCAGAACTGCAGAAGGCAGACAACCAGATCCCCCTTCACCTCGAAATGAAGAAAGGTATTCAGCAAGTTGTGTTGTTTTTTGTTCTACTTGCCAATGCAATCGTGGGTCGTTGTTCCCTAGAAGTATGGCCGCCCTTTGAAGGTCACCTAGAATATCTCCACCCAGATGTAGAGCTCGCATCAAGCCGAAATTCTATAAGCTCTTACGTGAGTAATACATATGTCATCCACTTAATCAATCCGTTTGCTTACCACTTACATGCATGCTGGATGAATTTTCTTACATTGACACTGCCTTTTGTTTTTTCTAGGTGACCCATCATGCATGGATTCCAGACGGTGATAATAATGAGTATTATGGTGTAGAGGCTACCCTAGACGTTTATGGCTTGAATTTACAACCTGGCCAAATAACCGAGGGTGGCATCTGGATTGCCAGCACAGGAGATGGCCACCGAATTGCGGACAATGCAATTCAAATTGGATGGCACGTAAGTTACATTTTGTTATGGTTTGTATGTAGCGCAAATATTCAAATTTACTTTAAAATTTACCAGAGATTTCTTTATTAGTTTTCACTGTGTCTAATGATGTACACTGGCCTCTCAAAGAAACTTTCTCATGTTTTCTTCTGGATTCCACGTTCTATTGTGCCCATACTGACCATGTTTAGTAACCCAATAGATTTTGCAGGTTAGCTAGCAATTACTATTAAATAATAATTATTGTTGGGCATCAATAATGTTAACATTGTTATAATTTTGTACAGATTTACCCAGACTTGCACAAGGATTCACGCCCTCATTTCTACGTATCGTGGGGTGTAAGTATCCTTTGTACAAACTCAAACCGCTATAATATTCTCATTGTGTGCTGAAAAATATGAAACTAGGCAGGATTATGTCAAAGTGTTTAGTCTTGTACAACGGCGAAGTTCGGTATGATCTCCACCGTCCCAGAACATGCATTTAATACCTTGTGGTGCACTCTTGCATTTCGAAATCAACCTATATTTTTTTTTGAGCCGGGCTAATCCCCTTTCCATTATCGAAATAACGGAAATACAACCGAGTTCCAAGGAAAGACAAACAGGGAAAGGGAAAAAGCGAGCTCAAGCACTCCAGGGAAACCCGCTGTAGTCGCTCGCAATCGAAACGACCACCACGGGGCGAAAACCCTGAAGCACAAGTAACTCACCGCAAAAAGGTAGCAAAGTTCTCACCACCCACACCACAGCCTACGCAGAGGCAGAAACAAACACCAGCATTAAGAAGGATAACAAAACGAAGCGCCTAACACCAGTCGAGATCATCTTCAAGAAAATGAGCTTCAAAAGGGGAGGGGATCTGCTGCCAAGAGTCATCCCTGGGTGGTCCCCGTGTATGCAGATGCACAAAGACTCGTCATCTTCTTAGCGTTCATCTTCAGAAGTGCCGCGCCTTGCTCCAGCTCCGTTCGTTCCTCGCCTTTCAACAAACCTGCCCAGTAGGAGAGATGTGCACAAGCATTGAAAACAATCTCAAAAGGAGATGACAATTTCTTGAACTCAAATGTAGCCTGATTCCTGCGGTTCCAAATGGCCCAGCAGATGGCCGCAAGCCCCACAGTAAAGTGTTTCTCTCCATGGGGAAGAAAAGCATAACACCAAGAGTAAAACTGACAAAGGTTATTGGGGCACAAATCAGTACCCAGCACTGCACCAACTGTGCGCCAGGCGACCCTAGCGACGGGGCACAGAAAGAAAAGATGCAGATAAGTCTCCCTTTTTTTGCAGAACGAGCAACAAGGGTTGCCAGCCCAGTTTCGACGCTTCATCACATCTCTAGTGAGGACAGCATCCTGGAACAGTTGCCATAAGAAAATATGTATCTTGACAGGTAATTTGGCCCTCCAAATCCATCTATAGTCACAACCAGCAAGACCTTTTTCCAGATAAGAGTAAACTGATTTGGTAGTGAATCTACCTTTGGGCCCAAAACTCCATTCAACCCTGTCGCCCTCACCTGGATTTATAATGTCATCAACAGTCTCTTGCACCCCCTCTAACTGGCGGGTCAGCTCCGCGTTTAGCCTGCGTCTAAACATGCCCCCACCAGCCCGGGATTTGAATTGGCTTATAGTATCATTGGGGAAGTTAGTAACACCAAAAAGATCTGGATATACATCACAAAGAGGAGGGTGGGAGCCAATAGGGTCCAGCCATACACGAGCTATATTGCCAGATTTGATCACAATCTTTTTCCCGGCCATGTATATATCTTTAACTTTCAAAATCGATTTCCAGATCGGAGAATCAACAAATTTGGGTTTGACAGATGCAACCGAGCTGTTTTTAAGGTATTTAGCTTTGACCACATCATGCCACAAACCTTCTCCCGTGTCAAGTTTCCACCACCATTTAACAAGGAGAGAAAGGTTTTGTTTGTAAAGATCTTTCACTCCCAAACCTCCTTTACTTTTAGATCTACACACCCTGGCCCATTTGACCAGGTGGTATCGTTTCTTCCCCATCCCACCACACCAAAAAAAATTGCGGCGATATTTGTCCAACTTCTCAATAAAAGTTTTGGATAGAAGAAACATAGACATATAATAGTAAGCAATACTGGATAGGGAAGAGTTCAAAAGGGTTAGCCTCCCTCCGGATGAGGCAGCATTGCCAATCCAGGAGTCGCAACATTTGAGGTATCTAATAGCAACAAACTCCCAGTCTGAGTTTCTTAGAGAGGAGTAGCTGACTGGCACCCCTAGATATTTCATAGGGAAGTGACCAATTTGACAGCCAAATAGGTCAGCATATTTTTTGAGGGTCGAATCGTCCCCCCCGACACACAACACCTCGCTCTTAAGGAAATTAATCTTGAGCCCGGACATCAACTCGAACAAGTACAGGAGAAGTTTAAGGTTGACTGCCTTGTCAATGTCATCTTCAATGCAAATTACTGTGTCATCCGCATATTGCAGAACAGCCACCCCATTAGGAATTAAGTCAGCTGCCAGCCCTTTAAAAAGATTGTTTTTCTGGGCATTAAGTATCATCTTAGTAAGACACTCAGCAGCAATGTTAAAAAGGAAAGGGGACATGGGGTCCCCTTGTCGGACCCCCTTATGACTTTGAAAAGTAAGGGCCTGTGGTGTTATTAATTTTGACACTAACTGTGCCCTTATGTAGAATTTTCTCCACCCATTCACACCATTTTGTGCTGAAGCCCCTCATCTTGTGGCATTCAAGCAAAAACTCCCAGTTAACCTTATCATAAGCTTTCTCGAAGTCAAGTTTGAGGACAATGCCTATTTTCTTTTTGACATGAGTGTGATGTAGGATTTCGTGCAACATCAGGATCCCATCCATGATATTACGTTTTTTGATAAAGGCATTTTGGTGGCGACTGATGAGTTTGTCCGCAAACCCAGCGGCCCTGTTATCTAACACCTTCGTGATCAACTTATAAGGGCATCGCAGAAGACAAATAGGTCGAAACTCTTGGATTTTTTTGGCCCCGTTAATTTTTGGAATCAAGGTAATAGTCCCATAGTTCAATCTCTCTACATCCAGTGTCCCTTCATAAAAGGCCTTAAACAGGTTCATAATATCATCTTTAACAACATCCCAACAAAATCGATAGAATTCTGCTGGGATATTATCTGGTCCAGGGGCTCTATTGTTGTCCATAGAGAAAAGGGCTCTTTTAACTTCTTCTTCACTAAAGGGTCTAGTCAGGAACTCGTTATCCTCATCCGTGAGTTTTTCATCATCACCCCAAGTGTCAGGATCTAAATGGAAAAGATTCCCTGGGGCCGGACCAAATAATTCTTTATAGAAATGAGTAGCATGATTAAGCAGATTATCAGTCCCCTCAATGGTGGTGTCACCATGTGAGAAGGAGTGAATAGTGTTTTTACGTTTCTTCCCATTGGCAATCCTATGGTAGAAAGCAGTGTTTTGATCACCCTTCAACAGCCAAGTTTCATGTGATTGTTGAAGCCAGTACAATTCCTCATTCACCATGAGTTGTTGGAGTTCACCACTAAGAGAGGCTCTTTTCATAAGAATATCAGGATCAAGAGGTCCTTGTTCTTCCATAGCTTCTATGGAAGCAAGCTCGTCCTTGATAACTTTTTTTCTTTTTTTAGAGTGCCCGAATTTATCCGAACCCCAGCCTTTAAAAAAAGTTTTAAACCGCTTCAACTTGATATTAAGGACATCTATAGGGTCCGAGGACTTAACTGGTTTCTGCCAGATTTGTTTGACTAAAGGGCGGAATTCCTCGTTGGCCATCCAACTCATCTCAAATCTAAATTCTCTAGGTTTAGGAGATTGCGGATGCGAGCTGTTTGTAGACATGAGGAGGGGATTATGGTCAGAAACATCTCGGACCAGTTTCCTGGCAGTGACTAATGGAAATAAATCTTCCCATTCATAGCTCATAAGAATCCTGTCAAGTTTTTCCAGGGTGGGATGGGCTTGATTATTGGACCAGGTGAACATCCCCCCTTCCACAAAAATCTCACGAAGGCATAAGGTATTAATGATAGCATTAAATTTGTCAACATACTGGGAGGCCATCATTTTTTTGTTTTTCTCCCCACTATGTCTAAGGATGTTGAAATCACCACCCACAATATAAGGCATCGATAGGTGGCTACAATAATTGGCCATTTCCTCCAGAAATTCATCTTTGTGTTCGTCATGGGCCACACCATACACATTAAGTAAAGACCAAACGCATTGTTTTTTAACATCGAAGATAGTGGCTTGAAGAATAAAATTCCCCAAGGACCACGAAACAACTTCCAGATTTTCTCTCTTGATCCCACAGAGTAAACCCCCAGCCTTGCCAATCGAGGGGATCCAATTCCAGTCAAAAGTACCATATGGATCGATTTTTCTAAAGAAACTAGGAGAGAAACTTCTCTTCATCGTCTCCTGTAAACAAAGGAAATCTAGGGAATGATCTTTAATCAGATCAGAGAAGCAGGTGATCATCCCTCTTTTACCTGCCCCTCTGCAGTTCCAAAAAATACCATTCATTTAGATTTTTTACCCCTCCCCCTCCCCCTAGTTGAAATTCTAGGGGGTATAGTACCATTATCAGAAGTAGCAGTGGGCTCCACTGCTTTCTGGCTTCTAGTTATGGGCTTGGATATAGACGTTTGAATTTTACGTGTACTTTTTTTCTTTCTCCTAGACCCAACAATAGTGAAATCAGAGACATCATAATTCTGCTCATCTCCCCAGTTCAGATTGATAGGAATATCCTCGCCTTTTCCATTAGTAATGAGCATCACCTCGTCAGGAGGTGTATGTTTTTCTACATCACTATTTCTAATGTTTTCCAGTTCTCTAAGGATATCAATCTTAGAAAAATCACAATCAGGAATCATAACACCCATATTTCTAGCTCTAAGCATCAAGTCAGCATTAGACAGAACATCAAAAGAATTATTAGAGTTTTTGGTACCTTCCAAGTCCCTCTTTTTGCTGGCAGCTTTGGCTCTGTCCTCCACCTTCTCCAAATTGGTCGTCCGAGTCCTGGTGCTGAACCTGAGAGTGTTTTCATGTAAGATGGGAGGTGTGGGGATCACCTCACCACAGCAATCGTGAGCAGAATCAGGTGATTGCACGCTGTACTCAACTGGATCATTCTCGACAGCGCCAAAAGGGCCCTCCAACTCAGTGACTTTTATTGAGTTTTTCACATTGTCAGCATAGGTCTTCCTCATATTTTTTTCTCCATCACCAAAAGTTTGAGACTGACTGCACATATCATGGGATAGAGATAGAGCAACAGATTTATCCTGGGCATCCAAAGCCTCTTGTTCCATGGTATGAATTAGAAGAGTATCATGATTCGAGCTATCAGAATTCACTGAAACAGGCGATTCCAGAGCATCATTAATGCACTGCTTCCCCACAATTTTATTCCCTCCCACGTCCATACCACCAGAAGAGCTTCCCCTCATATCATCTTTTAGCCCCTCTCTTTTTTGTTTCTTGGGTGAAGGCTCGCCCTGTTCAGCAGAGGCTTTTACATTTATATTCTCTCTGTCAGGATTTCGAACCAGGACCCGTTCCACTTCAAAAGTAAAATCATAGAAACGATCCCCCAGGACTGACTCAGCCACTGGGATGATCTCATCAATGTTACGACAACCCAGTTTCACTCGAACTGAATCAGGACGATGCAGAGTGGCTAAATCAATCTCAAGCGGAACTCCAGCCAGCGAGGCCACAAAGGCAGCATTTCTCTCACATCTTTTGTCATTAGGGATTCCACCCACTTTGACCCATGCTTTCTCCAGCAAACTTTTGGCCCCATCATCATGTTCCCATCTAGTAACCCTCACCACCGTACCACACGGTTTCATGGTCATGCGATCACTGTAACAGGCTTTTTCCACTTCTCAAATGTTAGGAAATCGAAGGAAAAACACCCCGGGCTCGACCAACTTGGTAGAGCATCTCCACGTTTTGCCTAGGTACAAGAAGAACGCGTCATTCATCTGTTTGACAGTGGGATTTCCTTTTAGCACCGTGATCATGACGTTACACGACCTCTCCCTAGCTTGTTCAGCAGAACAGTAATCATGGATGTAGAAGAAACCCTGCCCCCTAGCTTGAAACGCACACATCGGGGCAATGCATTCCCATGGTAAGAATTCTACGCAAACAGACGCAAGATGCCCCAGCTTGTTGCATCTCTCGCAAAACGCAAGCGAACATCGCACAGCAGCGTGACCCGCAGTTTTGCAGATAGGGCAAAGACCATCAGAATTGGAAGAAGGCACCTGAGATTTAGCCGCGGCCCTCGAGTCGGAAGGCACAGCCGTCATCGTGGCCGAGTCCTTGGTCTGATGCGCACTGCTTCCCCCACCCGAGTCCGCCGAGGCCTTGCTCTTCGCCGCCCAGACGCCCCCCGAGCTGGAGCTCTGCCGCTCCGCCGCCGCCGCGGCAGCGTCCCAGCGCGGAGCTTCGGCGGTGTCGGATGTGCCGGATTTGTTGGTGTAGTCGTTGGCGCCATCTCTCCTCCATGAGAAGCGCCCGCCGCCGTGGTCGAACCTGCCCGCTCCGCGGTCAAATCTGCCCGCACCGCGGTCGAAACGTCCGCCACCGCGTCCGAATCGACCCGCCCCACGGTCCGCGCGTCCGGCGCCGAATCCCTCACGGTGGTCGCCGCGGTGGCCTTGCTCCGTCTTGTCCATGGGATCTGGTGGGCGAGGAGGAGTGGCTACGACCTCAGCGAAGGATCTGCAATCTCCACCGATTTTCCCCCGCCACCAAGAGAAGAAAGTAGAGGAGTCAGATCTGGATTTAGGGTTATGCGGCGCCGCCCACAGATGAGCGAGAGCAGCGTCTAGGTCAAGAGAAGCATGGGGAGGGGATTTTATACTACCCCTCGATCCAGTGCAAAGCGGGCGGAGCCCGGGATCACCGTCCACGTGGGCGCCATCCGCCATTGGCGGCATCTCTCTCCTTCCTCCGGGCCCACGCGACAAGTCGGGGGCGTGGGGCGCCCGCACTATGCCGTGTACCGCGGAGTGGGATCCGCGCGCCACCATGGACTCCGCCGGAATCCTGTCGTCAATCCTAGCGAAAAAGCACGGGAACGAGACAATACCCCCTATGTCGATCGATTCGTGCTCCCTGAGGGCTTTGGCGTCGATCACAACACCCCTGTCGTCGAAGAGAACGAGGCGAAGCGCATCTCCACGGAGGAGGAGTTCGCCGTCGCGTAGGCGGATGGTGCGGGCGGTCGTCAGATCCGCCGCGTAGCGCACGCGCCAGCGAGCGTCGTCGGCCATCTGATGTGGTGCGCTTCTGATCGCAAGTAATTTTGTAGTTTACACATGTATCAGCAGAGGAGTTGGCGAGCTGCCAGGGCGCCGGTGGGTAGCGATGGACGAGCAGAGGAGTTGGCGAGCTGCCAGGGCGCCGTTCAACGCGGTCGTGAACGGCAGGAGAGAGCGGCCGCGGCGAGCTTGCCGGAAAAGCGAGCAGAGGAGCTGCGCTCAAGGGCAAGCTGCCGGAGGGCCGAGGAACGCGGTCGTGGTCATGGTTGTGGGCGGCGGCGGCAGCGAGCGAACAGGAGAAGGAAAGGGGACTGAGGATTTGGGAGATTTCGCGAGGCTGACGGGAAGGGAATCAGGAGGAAACTGGTATGCGTGCGTTGAGAATCGGTCTTGCCAGGTGTCCTCATCCCATGTCGAAATCAACCTATATACCATAAAACAATAACTTTATTTAGGTAAAACCTTATTTTGTTTCTATACCTTAAAAGAACTGTGCACGGTTGAAATGTGAGTGCTAAATTGGTAATGAGCTTTAATTCTTGTTACAATGGCAGGCTCGTGGGTCGCCTGACAAAGGTTGCTTCAACATGGTTTGCCCTGGCTTTCGAAAAACATCATCCAGCACAATAGCTCCAGGTGATGTCATCAATCCAGTTTCAAGTGTCAATGGCACCAAACAGTACATCATAGTAAGGTTATTCAAGGTAATAATATTAACTCCCAAATGCTACATTGATGTTTTGCAAGCTTCTTATGTTACCTACTTTTCGATTTGGTTTACTTTTTAGTTTGAACTTGTTTGAGTCAAACAAGTTGACATTGACTTGGGCTGGAACACCTGACACCACCAATACATAGTTTTGAGCTGGTTTTATTGCAGTATTAAAACATGTTTTTGGAAATGCTTCATAGCAAGCAAAGCTAAATAGTTTTCCCTCCGTCCCATAATACTCCCTCCGTCCCATAATTCTTGTCGTGGTTTTAGTTGAAATTTGAACTAAAACCACGACCAGAATTATGGGACGAAGAAAGTATCTGTTTTCTGATGGTTTGGTCAGTGAGTTTACACATATGTGTAACCGTCCCATCAAAAGACAGGGGTCGTGGGTATCACTATACTCGTTAGTCATCTGTTTGTGTTAGGAAGCTAACTGCTTATATCAGTATCTGAACAAGTCATATGGTCATATATAGTATGTGAGCGGAGGGCATACTACATCCAAAAATCCATATGATTTTACTCGTGAACGATGGGTTGTGAGTTGTCATTATTTACATCAATTGATTCATCTTTCCCGCAAAAAAAATACATCAGTTGATTCGTCCATGTGTTCTCCACGGTTGCAGGATAAATCATCTGGCGATTGGCATGTACATTATGGATTAAATGGTTCCCCAAAACCAGTTGGTTACTTCCCGAAATCCTTGCTTCCTGCAATGATAGATAGGCCAGTTCTGCTAAGATTTGGTGGCTATGCAGCTTGCAAGAAACCAGCACCAAGTCCTCCAATGGGCAGTGGGCATGTTCCATTCAGCGGCAAAGCTGCATTGGTCAGTAACCTCAAGCTTATCGATGCTGATGGTAATGACCACATTGTCAACACCGATCTGCCATCCTATATAACTCGTCAAGAATGTTATCCTATTTCTTATATTGATTCCGGACGGTTCTTCTATGGCGGACCTGGTTGTGTTGATAACTAGGGATATGCAAGATATGTATGTCCAACTGTTATGAACTAAGAAATAATGTTTCATATCCTGTAATTAAGGTTTCGTTCCTGAGATTACAATTAGTTGTTCTTTTATATTATTATTAAAAAAAGAAGTCATGGTCTTCTATATCTGCTTCAGATATTACATTGGGTACTGAAAATGGGTTGTTGCATATGGTTTTTACTACCAACGTTTGCATTTACGTTGTATGAAAGAACCTGAGAGAGTTAAGGAAAATTATCATTGAAAAATAAAGCACGGGAACCCTTTTGCGTGAGTAGCACACAAGATTTCGACACGCGACCATTTGTTCGGGATGCTTTGGTCTCTCCCATATACCGCAACGACGAAGTCCTGATCCGCGGCGAGTGATCGTCGTGATGAAGGCAGCAGTGGAGAAAGAGTGACCAACTTTGGCACGATCAAGGGTACGTCACTGAAGATGGCAGCCTTTTGTTGTTCAAACATGCCTACAAAAGAAGTGTTTCAGTAAAATCTGCTATCATGAATGGAACTTGGATGAGGGTAATTCAGTAATTCATAGGCTGGGTACAGATGGGTAGTTGGAATTTTCTGCGAGGTGCAAAACTAGCAATAATTTGGCATGTCAGCTTACGAAGTGCAGTCTTCTGAGAATCCAACTCCCAGGGCTGAGAAGAGTGTGGTCAATCCAAGCTAAAAGAATGATGAAATTTCACTCACGCTGCTGTTCAATCCGAAGTGGCCCAGGATTAAACAGACCTAGAGGTCCACAGCCCGGCCCACCAGGCTGGGAACCGACGTGGTGAGGGCCCCCTCTCTCAGGACACCATATTAGTAAAAAGGACGTGTCTAGCGGATGGCCGGTTGCCTGCTAGCGCTCCGCAGTGGCCGGCTAAAAACAAAATAATTTGTCCTCCTAATCTATATTAGGAAAAGTGAATATGTGTGAACATGTTTGAACAGGATAATAAAAAATAATTGCAAAGAACCCATGTGAACAGATATGAACACATTTAATTTGGGTTGTCAAATTTTTTAAAAAAATCATAACTTTGAAACCACGTATCAAAATTAAGACCCGTTTTCACTTTTGGAACTCTCGCGGCGTGCTCTTCGAAACTAGATCCCGCATGGGTATGTTTTGATGAAAAAAATTTGTGCAATTTTCTCTCCGTTTTGTGCAACTGCCTAGCCTTTGATGTGCAACTACCTGACAAGGATGTGCAACTTTTCTCCTATACCGTAAACACGCAGTTTTCAATGATGGTATCTTCACTCCCAAACTACCTCCTTCCAATGAGATGTGAACTTCGTTTGTTGCCAGACCAACTACATAGTAGTTGATGTGCAACTTTTCCCTGTCCGTGGATGTGCTTCACTGTTTGCTGCATCGGCCAACTGTCTAACAGTGGATGTGCAATTTCGGATACTGTCACGGCCAACCGTCTAACAATGATTTGCAATTTTCTCTTGTATCTCCATGGATGTGCAGTTTCCCTGCTAGCACACGGCCCAAACCACCCCTACTAGTGAGATTTGCAACTTTAGCACTCTGTTTATATGCAACTTCTCACTATCCTCATGAATGTCATTTCTTTACCATTCAACTGTCCCTGCCTGTGAGATGTGCAACTTTGTATGTTGCGCTGGCCAACTACCTAGTAGACTATATGCAACTCTTTTGTCACCGCCAACTGAAAATACATGTTCACAAATAGGGAGAGGAAGGAGTTTCACATTGACTAAAAGGCAGTTGGCTTGAACATTAGACTAAGTTGCACATATCGCTTGCAGGGTGAGGGTAGGGTGTGCCAACAGTGAAAAACTATGCATCCACGAATAGGGAGGAGGGTTGCACAACAACTACTGGGTAGTTGGTCGAGACAGTAGACTAATTACATATCAAAGTTTTCATGGTTGCTAGACTACAACCTTATGGAAGTTGAATCATGCAGATCCAAAAATTGGTTTTGAAAAAAGTTGCACAATGCAGTACTAAAGTTACACAATGCAGTACTAAAGTTGCACCATATAGCACGAAAGTTGGCATTGAAACAATTTCATCAAAACATACCCATGCGGGATCTACTTTCAAAAATCTCGTCATGAGGAATCCAACGATGAAGACGGATCTGAATTCTGACACGTGGTTTGAAAGATATGGCTTTTTAAAAATTTGAAAATCTGAAACAAATACACGTGGATCTGTTTTGTCCTTCCATGTTACAAGTCTGGCCGCATTTAATGTCAATAATCACATGCACTACCAGACAAAACACATGTATGCATGCATGCGAGTGACCGAGCGGCCGCTCGTCCTCTTCAACGAGCATGCGCGCACTTTTTAGATTTCAGGTAGTAAAAATACTTCCTTTCCATGGGGTCTCCGAAGCTGGTTCAAATATGAGATAACAAATATATAAACGACCATGATGTATATAAATACTTAAATGATTGCGAGCCTTTGACGTTGATGAAACCACCATAGGTGCCTCCTTAGTTTATGGGAACGTCTCCTCCCACTAAACAAACATCGCCAGAAAGTCTGAAATAAATTCAGGAAAATGCGAGCACCAGTGCGAAGTTTCGGACTTGAACTCCGGTGGGCTGGTTCCACCACAAAAAACCAAACCATCTGAGCTGGCTCAGTTCGCACAAATCATCACTGTTAGTGGATTAATAATTTGAAAAAAATGCAACTAAAATCATGACTATTAGTGAAAGAAAATAAAATGGGCGCTTTTATTTAGAAGGCATTTGATTTACAAATTCACACGTAAAAATAGGCAACACATATATAGTTGACAACATCCATACATGATTGAACTTGAACGTCTGCCATAAAAGAGGAAACATAATGGGCAATATAGCATAGAATAAAAGCAAGAAAATACATTAGAAAACAATTGAACACATTATATAATCTAAAGAATGGAGAAAGAAGAAATAAAAAGAAAGAGAAATGATAGGGTTAGTCAACACAGCTTGGAAAAGAGTAAAAGAGATGTGGGGAAGATATGATACATCCCAAATGAACACACAGAAAAAGGGAGAAAGAAAAGGAATAAGCCCAACATGCGCTCGAGGTGGGTAGTCCAATACTATCTGGTGTGCGAAAGCTATTTATCGACTACTGTGTGCACCGTGACCGCATCGCCTACAGGCACCACCGGACACTGGTAATAGCCTGTTTAGCTGTTTCCTGCAGCTTTTTTCCTAGTTCTGGCTTTTTTGGCAGTTTTGTTTTTTAGAAGTTTTTTTTTTTGGTTTCTTTGTTTTTCCTCGGGCTCTTCTTCCTTTTCCTTCTGCTTCCCTTCTTCTCCTTTTCTAGTCTTCCTCTTTTTTTTCTTGTCTTCTTTATCTGCAGCCCCTTCTCTTTTTTTATTGTGTTCCCCACTTGTTTCTATTGTTTTCTTTTCTCTTCTTCTTATTTTTGTTGTACGGAGCAAAATACAAGTTTTTTAATAGCTATATAAACAATATTTGGACATGTGAACACTTTTCAAGTATAAAAATATTGTTGTAGAAGTATATGAACATTATTTTAGCATCATGAAAATATTTTTAGAAGTCTTGACTATCACGCACATTTTTATTCAAAGTAAATGAGTATTTTTTGTGTTCTTTATTCTTTTGCTTCTTCTTAAAAGAATATAAACATTTCCTTATAAATACATGATCATATTTTTAATAAAGAATGTTACAAAATATACATTAAAAGTTTGTTAAATAAACAATGTATCTTTTTCAAACAAATGATGAACAATTTTTTAATACACGGCAAGCAATTTTTTAAACACACCATGAAAAAGAAATTACATACCCGATGAACATTTTAGTACACAATGAAACATTTTTAAGTGAAGTTGAACATTTTTAAATGCATGATTGACATTTATTAAAAAAATAAAAACCGTTTTTATTGCAGAAGAACATTATTGAATAATAAGTTGAACATTTTTAAATACATGATGAGCCTTATTTTAAATACATGTTGAATATTTTTTAATACATGACGATTTTTTTAATGTTACCAAACACTTTTAAATACACGGTGAACGTTTCTTAAATCAGTGTTGCATATTTTAAAACACATGTCGGTACACGGTGAACAGTTTTAAAATTTTTGATGACATTTTTAAATTATACATTGGATACTTTTATAAACTAAGCTAAATAACAAATATAAGTAGAAATATTAAAAGATAAAAATAAAATAATGTGAAAAAAATGAAAATGGTAATATATTTCTAAATAAAACAAGATTTTTATCTCAAGTTAATGTATAAAATATAAACGTGAACAAAAGACAAAACAACAACTCGTTCATAGCCTACTTTGTTTTTAGAATTGTTTATAACCTACAAGAAACTTGCGATCAGACATGTCGTAAAAGAAAGTGATGATCAGACGTGGTTGAGTGCCAATTTAGGCCAACCCCAGGTGGCGAGCACACACTGTTTTCTTTTAGTCACACCCGTAAATTTATTGATACTCGCAACCATTACAAGTATGATGTTTTGAATCCATGATTCAAATAATCACAAAGCATGTTGCGTAACTAGGAATTACATTGAAACTAATAAGTAATAATTCCTCAATCACAGGGATAAGAGTGTGTAGTTAAAACCATACTGCTACATAAAGACTGTTAAAAGTCAAACTCGTTGGTTTCCTTGCTAGAGCAACAACAGGAAATGTTGTTGAAATGTCTTCCGCTTCAAACAATTACCAGCCTAGCTAGGGTTGGTAGATTGTTGCAAATTAATGGTATACGAAGATTGGAAAAAAGCGGAGCTCACTAGCGTTATTCTCTTCCTTCGCCAAAGCGGAGCTAGTGACGAATGGATGTGTACAAGATTGGAGAAAGGGACAGTTAATGGGACGTGTGACGAAAGGAATAAAAGAAGACCTGCAGTTATATCAGGTACTAGTACTACAAGGAGTAGGAGTAACTTACTTGAGTCATTGAGGCTGCTGCCAATGCATGAGTGCTTAGATGGGTTGCTAAGCACATTAAATAGCTTAGCAACTATACTCCCCAATGCATAGGTGCTTAGCTTATGGTTGCTAAGCTTGCTTCATTTAATGATTTAGCAACTAAAGCTTTTCATGTATTGGTGGGTTCCTTTTTTTATATGTTTTGCCTAGGTTCACGTGCTTAGCATTGGTTCTTACTGGGGTCACCACACCCATCTCTCTCCTCTTAAATAACTTGCCACATCAGATTTTTTGTCTACGTGGAAAGCTTAGCACCTGTACAAGGTGGAGCATTGGGAGGGACCTGAGAAGTGATTCAGTCAGTCACTGAGGGTTGGTGGTTGCTAGTAGGCCTGCATCAGCCTTTAAGATTCCAACAAGTAGGTTTTTACTTGGTTTGGTTTGTTGCACCTTAATTACCATAGGTTAAAGGGAATGCATAGGGCAAACGACAAACTAGCTAGCAATGTAGGCCGAGTTTGATATAGGTTCTTCTGTCTTGCTTTCCCTTTCCCAATGGTAAGATATGGACCATAACCTGCTGCAAGTGTCATGCTGTAGCTATCAATAGGACATATTATTACTCTAAATTCTACTCCCTCCGGTACCTAAATACTCCCTCCGTTCCAAAATAGATGACTCAACTTTATACTAACTTTAGTACAAAGTTAATACAATGTTGGGACATCTATTTTGGAACGGAGGGAGTAGAAGTCTTTTAAATAATTCTATAATATGGACTACACATGGAGCAAAAATGAGTGAGTCTACACTCTAAAATACGTCTATATTCATCTGTATGTAGTTCATTTTCAAATCTCTAAAAAGATTTATATTTAAGAAGGGAGTAATAAGTCCATATGGATCACTGTCTGTCCATAAGAATAGCTACTTAGCAATACTACATACAACCTGAAGCAAATGGAAATGATCACGTGTGAAATAGCATAAGTAATCGTAGCTTGACCTGTACACCTAATGGAGACAAGCTAATGTTTTTGATCTTTGTCTGTTGAACTGTTGGAACTACTATTTAGACTCAATTTATGGTGTCTATCACTCATTTTTGTACCCAAGATTAAGCAACATGATCTTTCTTGATTACTTGTTGGCACTTGGCATATCAAGCGCTCTGCCATTGCTGTAAAGCAGTGGTATTGGTGTAGTTGAGATCAAGGTTTTGGTTACCGAATGAGGTAATTTTACCGAGGGGGACTGATAAATGTGGTTACCACAGTTACCGAGAAATACCGACAAATACCGAGAATATTTCGAGCGAATTTTATAGTTGAATTTTGAATTCAAATAAGAAAATGAACGAATATTCAAACCAGAGACCTCTCAAAACAGGAACTAGGTTGCTACCAACATGCCATAACCAACTTTCATTACATTAATTAGACCCTACATACCTTACTGTAAATCGAGTGTTTAAATTCAAAAATTTCAAAAAAAATGGTATTTTTTGCTCGGTATGACGATTTACCGAGGGGCACGGAAATACGTGGTAACCATGGGAAATCTTGAAATTTCGACTGGTAACCAAAACCTTGGTTGAGATACTACATTTATATCATATAAGCTTCCTTGCTACACCATCTCCCCACAAGTCCGCAACATCACCCATTTCCGTCGCTCTTTGGTTCCACGGGATGTTGTAGACTTGCACTCAAGTAACATGATGGAAAAGAGAAGTTTCTTTTCTCATCACAGCATCGTAAATGGGACCCTAGCTACCCTAACCTTCTCTGTATAGGTATGAAGTATGTGAATTGCTTTTGGACGCTGACTTACCAAAATTTACTTCTGGACGTGTACTGATCTAAAAATTAACTAGCGTGCTTACACGTATCTGATTGCAAGTTTTTTGTGCTTGCAGACATATTTGTGTATGTTCATTTCAATTCGAACATGATTGTTTTAGAAAAAACAACATTTCCAACATGAACATTCGTTTTTGCATGAACATGAATATGTTGGGCTTGTGCGCATCCATTGGCCGGGTCTATATATATATGCATCGCCACAGCCTAAATCGTCATTTGTCTTCTTGGTTATAATTGAAAAACTTTGTTCTTTCCATCATCAAAGTTTGTAAAAGCAAGTTGTGCCATCAGGAAATAAAGAAGCCCTTTTACACGCCACTCCACTTCTAACTTAATTTAGTTGAACTTTACAAGGTTTGGCATCTAGGTGTGCAAATATATGACACTGCCTTACTAATTTAGGAGGAATATAGCTATCTATACGACCTTCCGGGAGACTCTCAAGTCCTAACCGAAGGTGTAGGTTTATGTACCTTTTATGTGTTATCCATGGAACCTGCTTGCACTGTAAATCCTCAGACAAGTGGTGGGTGCACATGGATGATTTGAGGCTCTGAACTCTCTTTAAGAGCTTCACTCATATAAGATGGAATTCGCATTCATCTTCAATACATTTTACGAATTTCCAATCTTGTAAACTTGTTGATCATTCTAATTAATCTAGATGAAAAACTAACTGTTCACTATCTTTAATTGTTTTGCTCAGTGCGCAGAAGATTATTGGCTTTGGACGAACAAGATCTCACATGGAACCATCCTCGCAGCCCGTGGACCGTGGAGGATATGGTTAGTTAGAACATCACTTTCCCTTCACCTAGTGTTATATTTGCTTTAGGTTACTTGGTTCGGTTTGCCGCCTTAATTACCATAGTTGGTTAAAAGGGACGAATAGAGCAAACAACAAACTAGCTAGTAACGTAGGCTGAGTTTGTGAGGTTCTAGATATGTGTTGCTTTCTCTTTCCCAATGGTAAGATATGGATCATAACCTGCTGCAAGTGTCAGGCCGTAGCTATGAATAGGACATCATATTACTCCAAAGTTTAATAAGTCCACGAATCACTGTCGTCCTTAAAACAGCCACTTAGCGTCAATACTACATATAACCTGAAGCAAATGGAAATGGTCACTTGTGAGATTTACTTATGGTAACAATTCGTAGCTTAACCTGAAGCAGTGGCACCGGTCGAGCTCAGGACGTTACTTTCCGTGCAGCCTTGTGAGGCCCTATATCAAGTAGTACTGCCATAACTGATGAATGAATTGAATGGATGTGAAGAATCGAATGAAGGAATCAAACCTATAAAAGGCAGTAGATGAAGGCATACCAGTTTCACTCTACGCGGCCGTCACAATGCACGCAGACGTGAGAGATGAGTCAATTGCAAGAAACCACCACATTTGTAGCATATGACAGAAAAGATGTTTTTTCAGGCAATTTGCAAAAACCACCGTGTGCAAATGCTTTTATTTTAGAGATGCACTGCTTGCTCGTTTTGGCTCTGTTAATCCCCCGAACTGATAGACCGGGTCCACTTGCAGGTGCTGACGTGGCAAACAAAAATATCAATTACATAGAGGTATGATTTTCTTGTGCAGAAAGATTTCTCAAAAGAAAAATCAAAACAATCGAGACCCTCAGTCCAACTCCAGCCGCCTTGCACCTTTATCTGAAGTCAAACATTGTAAAATTTGACCAACTTTATAGAAAAGTATGAACACTCACAATATGAAATCAATATCATTAGATGTGTCATGAATTTAACGTTCATATTATGCGACTTCACTTTTATAGATGTTGATACTTTTTCATATAAATATAGTTAAACTTTACGAAGTTTGACTTCACACAAATCTTATATGCAGATTAAAAGCTGACCAGAGGGAGTACCTACCCGCAAGCCCTTGTTTCTTCTTGCCTTAATTGTCCATTTAAGAGCATCTTTAACCGATCCCTTAAAAAATGTTAGAAGAGTAAAAAGTCTGTTTTGCTCCTCTAAGCCAAACCTAGCTGATACCTTATGGGCATTAGAAGAGTAAAGTTTTACTCCTTGGCCGCCCAACTCTCAAATATACTCGTCCGTCCATCCGTGGAGTAAAAAATTCTCCTCCACCCCACATCGGCACCCTCCTCCCACCCCACGCCACATCGTCGATGGTGTTGCCTCCAACGACCACCCTTTGCCTCTGCCGACACCTCATCACCTTGGTCGCCCGACTGACCCACTTTGAGACGCTCGACGGTTGTTGTTGTTGTCACTGGAATCAAGCTCTATTGTCTCCACCGCCACATCGATCCCATCGCCGTAAGCACGCACCACATCTTATTTCCTTCGAGCCCTCCATCGACTGTTGGCCATCTCAAAGCCCCACCGACATGGCTCTGCTCTCTGGATGGTAGGCGTACGGGTGGTGGCGGAGCAGAGGGATCAGTAACTTTTGCAAAATACCTCCTGGTTGACCGAACAATATGGAAATAGAGACATGTAACATAAGCTCTAACTTTCTTGACCGAACAATTATGGAATCCTGCTTCCCTAATATGGAAATGGAATATAGTATGTGCTTAATATGAATGTCAATTAGATTAGTAAATGGATTATTAATAATATGGTAATTAGCCCGCTAATTGGCCAATTAGCTTGCTAATTGGGTTTTCATATTGCAACGGTTAATGAGAAAACACTGTGGGCGATGACCTCAGGCAACCCACATAGTTTGTAGGAATAAACCGTGTTGGATCAATGAACAATCACACGCGACATTCTTTTCAAAACTGTTTGCGTTACGCCACCTTGCGCAAACGTTTTCCTTGTAGTGACTGTGTGGAATGTATATACAAACGGAAACGTTTAGTGGTGACTGACTGTGTGGGATGTACTTACGACCGGAAATGATTTCGCCTGTATAATTGAATTTTTGTAGCACTACTGTACGTATTTCTGTATTTGAGTGCTCGTCGGTCGCACACGACTTTATTTTGTCGAGCGTGTGTGCCAGGAGGGCATATCCCCAACAATTTCTGGGTCGTGTGAGAAGAACCCCCTGGTCGCCCACACACACTTGGCGATGGCCCCGAATGCCGTCGCGGAAAGGGGTTAAAAACCATTTGTTTAGCACCGACACGTACCAGTGCAGCATTTCTGCCCAAACGACGAGCAATAATAGCACCCAAATTATAATCTATATTACCATGCAAAGCAGAGTGCACGATACTCAAGTCAGGAGCACAAGTGGCACTAGTCTCCTGTTTACCAGTCAAACATCTTCCTATGAAGTAAGCAAAGTATCAAGCACGAGGAAAATGAGTGCTGCAATTTCTTCCCTGAGCGACTCCCCTAGTTTCACCACTGCAAATACTCCAAAGAAACCAGTTAACATCACTCTTTCGGGGTTCTTTGAACAAACCCGAAAATGGGATTTTGCAGACATAACAAAACTCATCAAGGTACATGTTGTAAGATGTTGCATACGTAAGCGAAAGACAACTCAAGATATAGTACGATGAGGTATATATTTAAAATCATGCACAAATGTATTGGTGAGCTAATACTACCGAGGACACTTATCGGACAGGAATTTGGCCAGCTTAGCATTTTCCACAAATTGCATGAACTCCTATGTGATGACGACACCATTCATGAAGGTATCACATGGCCACTCATAGGATTTTACTCTCGTGCCCCGCAGAGAGTTGTCTCCGAGTTCATGGTATGCCATCCTTGCTGCACTATGGCTCAAATAGCCACTTGAGAACATCCTCTTGAAAATTTCCTTTTTTTGAAATTTATTAATAAAATCCTCATAAAAAGTGAACAAAACTAACAAAATTGATAGCAACTACTCCCTCAAATGTCTAGAGACTAAACCATGCATCAAAACTACTTAAGGACCAAGTATATTCAACGTGCAAGCCCATATTCATGGTCACCAATAGTAGCAAAATTAGCAAAGAATAAACCACTAGAACAAAAATTAATTGAACCAGTGAAGGAGTCACATACCAAGGAGCAATCCCCTAAACAGTTATGAAAGGAAGCCACGAGGAAACAGATCAAACATTTCGAGTTTGGCAGCAAGAACATGTGCAATGGCGCAAGAAAGAACTTTTCTGGGGGAGGAAAAAGGCAGGGGCCAGTAGCACCAAGTGAATGGGTGTCGTTGGGCCCTACAAGCCTGCATGGCGCGCCCCTTGGGCTTGTGGGCCCAGGGTTGACCCTCCTTTAATAACTTTTGCACCAAATTATTATATATTCTACAAAAATTCATATTACATTTTCATGGCATTCTGATAACTTTTATTGCGCACCATTTTTTACATAGAAAATTTCAAAAAACGGGCTAAACAGGGTATTCCAGGACATTAAACTTCATTAAAACTAATAATAATAGAGAGAAAACTAAAGTAACAGAGAGTTGTGCTCACGGAGTTCATCGATCATATGCTTTTAAAAAAGTACCCATTAATAAGGTTGATCAAGTCATATTAGCAAACTATTTCTGAGTGGCATAAACCGAAGAATTTCCGTGTAACACTAAGTTACCTCAACTTGAATAGGCATGGTTCCAATCGTAATAGTTTGATATTTCTTTTCTGGAACCAGAATAGAAAATTCAAAGTCTGCAATAGTGATTGGCATAACTTTTTCAATAGAATTGAGAATGTTTATTTTATTTGGCTTCCTCGGGATACAAAACCGTATGCTCATTGCCATTAACATGAAAAGTGACTTTTCTTTTATTGCAATCAACAACAACATCTACAATGTTTAGAAAAGGTCTTACAAGGATAACCGACTTGTTGTCGTCCTCGGACATATCAAGTATAACAAAGTCCATTAAGATAGTAACATTAGCAACCACAACGGGATCATCACAAATACCAACAGGAATAGTAGTAGACTTGTCAGCCATTTACAAAAAAAATTCAATGGGTATTAACTTATTCAATTCAAGCCTTTTATAGAGAGAAAATGGCATAACACTAACACCTGCTCCCAAATCACACAAAGTAGTTCTAACATAATTGTTCTTAATCGAGCATGGTATAGTAGATATCCCTGGTTCTCCTTGCTTTTCAGGGATTTTTCCTTTGAAAGAATAATTTGCAACCATAGTAGAAAAAAACATCATCTTCATCAAACATAGCATCCCCAAGTTTGGGCCTTTTCATATCATAAGCATAATCACTCTCATCATTGTAGGACCTTGAAGTAGATGTGTCTAGAGGGAGGTGATTAGACACTTAATGCTAAAGTTGCAATTTTTAAGCCTTTTCGGTTTAAGTGGAGTTTAGGCATAATTTCAACATTCACCATACATATCAAGCAAGCATGCAAAGAGTATATAGGCAGCGGAAAGTAAAGCATGCAACTTGCAAGAATGTAAAGGGAAGGGTTTGGAGAATTCAAACGCAATTGGAGACACGGATGTTTTTCCCGTGGTTCGGATAGGTGGTTCTATCCTACATCCACGTTGATGGAGACTTCAACCCACGAAGGGTAACGGTTGCGCGAGTCCACAGAGGGCTCCACCCACGAAGGGTCCACGAAGAAGCAAGCTTGTCTATCCCACCATGGCCATCGCCCACGAAGGACTTGCCTCACTAGCGGTAGATCTTCACGAAGTAGGCGATCTCCTTGCCCTTACAAACTCCTTGGTTCAACTCCAGAATCTTGTTGGAGGCTCCCAAGTGACACCTAGCCAATCTAGGAGACACCACTCTCCAAGAAGTAACAAATGGTGTGTTGATGATGAACTCCTTGCTCTTGTGCTTCAAATGATAGTCTCCCCAACACTCAACTCTCTTCTCACAGGATTTGGATATGGTGGAAAGAAGATTTGAGTGGAAAGCAACTTGGGGAAGGCTAGAGATCAAGATTCATATGGTAGGAATGGAATATCTTGGCCTCAACACATGAGTAGGTGGTTCTCTCTCAGAACATAAGAGTTGGAAGTGTAGATGTGTTCTGATGGCTCTCTCCACGAGTGAAGAGGAGGTGGAGGGGTATATATAGCCTCCACACAAAATCTAACCGTTACACACAATTTACCAATCTCGGTGGGACCGAATCGACAAACTCGGTCGGACCGAAATAGTAAACCTAGTGACCGTTAGAGTTTTCGGTGGGACCGACTGGATCAACTCGGTGGGACCGATGTGCTAGGGTTAGGGTAAATCCAAAACTCGGTTTGACCGATTACTCAAACTCGGTGGGACCGATTTGGGTAATAAGTGAAACAGAGAGTTGACCAAGCAAACTCGGTGGGGCCGATTGCATATCTCGGTGGGACCGAAAGTATTGCAATAGGTAACAGAGAGTTTGCAAGCCCATCTCGGTGAGACCGAGATCCCATCGGTGAGACCGAATTGATTAGGGTTTTGGCAGTGGCTATGACATCTGAACTCGGTGGCGCCGGATAGAAGAAATCGGTGGGGCCGAGTTGGATTTTTGGTATAGGTCATATGTGGAAGTGAGAAAGTGGTTGAGGGCTTTGGAGCATACCACTAAGCACTTTGAGCAAGCAATCCATTAAGCAACACCTCATCCCTCCTTGATAGTATTGGCTTTTCCTATGGACTCAATGTGATCTTGGATCACTAAAATGTAAAATGAAGAGTCTTGAGCTTTAAGCTTTAGCCAAACTTTTGTCCTTAGCATCTTGGAGAATTTCCCACAACCTTTAGTCCATGCCACTCCATTGTTGAACTTATCTGAAACATACTAGATAGAAACGTTAGTCCAACAAGAGATATGTTGTCATTAATTACCAAAACCACCTAGGGAGCACTTGTGCTTTTAATCTCCCCCTTTTTGGTAATTGATGGCAACATACATCAAAGCTTTAGATAAAGATATAAGGAACAGCAAGTAAAGCTTTGGAAGGACATGTAACAAGCATAGGCTCCCCCTACATGTATGCACTCATGTAAATGTGAAATATAGAGGCATGTGAGAGCATAACTATGACAGAGTAGGCAATGTGTTACATGTATCTTGGCCATATGCATCAGAGCAAAAGATTATCAAGGAAAACACCTTCATGCTCATTGACTGATTTCTTTCCCTTAGGTGTCTTGCTCCCCCTGAATCTTACATGGGATATTGGGAGAAGATAGGGAACAGAAAATTAGAGCTGAAAGATACAAATGGATAGAACTTAATGCGAATAAGCACATATGAACATGTCTTTCCCCCAAAAAGACATGTGACATCTCTCCTCTTGAACATCAAGCATCTGGGATCCTTGAGTATTCTCTCCCCCTGGAAATCTCTTTCTCCCCCTTAATACTTTCTGCCTTGTAGGTGATAAGCTTTGATGTGATCTCTCTCTCCCCCTTTGACATCAATTTACAAGAAGGGCTTTCTGGAATCCGTCGTATAGGTTTGGTCCTTGAGACTCAGCATAAAGCAATGGATAAAACTGTGATGCTTGTAGAGGACAAGATTCATTGAGTAGAGCTGGATCAGAAGAAATATAGAACAAGTGGCAAACTGTTTTTCCTTTTGCGAAGTCGGTGGCACCGAGTGGCATGTTTCGGTGGTACCGAAAAGATTCGGTTGGACCGAAAACTACAAGTCGGTGAAACCGAGTTCAACACGGAGAAAAACGCTTGTCACCTCAGCTCACTAAACATGTAGGATCTCACAAAGATTTGCAATGAATTACTTGAAGGATTTGCAAGGAACTCACTAAACATGTAGGATCTCACAAAGATTTGCAATGAATTACTTGAAGGATTTGCAAGGAATTGAATGCAGAAAATGCAGAACAAAGACAAAAAGAAAGGAGAAGAAACTGAAAGATCTAGATGAAGAACACAAGAGAACTTCATCTAGAGTTGGGCGGTGACATAGTCACCTATGTTAGAGTATATTGACTTAGGAGTCAAGTGAGAACACTTGATCATAGGTCATACTCATCGTTTAAGCTCAAAAATGGGGTTACCATTTTTCGTTTAAGCATCTTGATGTATTCACATCTTGGTGAGTTGCTTTGACTCATGTCTTGGAGTAAAGCTTCTCTAAGATGGAATAACATACCTTGGGTGGTGGTGTGGGTCTTGCTCATGTAGTTGAACTTGTGTGGGTGCTCAAGGTTGATGTAGCTCATCAAGAGTTGGGAGCACCACTTGGAGTTTGAGTTCATCTACCTACACGGGTTAGTTCTTGCAAGGAAGAGCACTTGTGTATCCAAAAATGACAATCATGAAACTCAACATAGAATTTGTCAAAGGATATGTTTGAATGGTTTTGTGCTTCCTTGTCTTCAACCACCATTGTGTAGAGACTTGGTAATGTAGAGATTGCTCAAGATGTGAGTGAGTCGCAATCTCATGAAATTAGATTCAACCAAGCACCTACATGGGTTAGACAACATGCAAGGTACAAATATATCCAAGACATAAGATAGTCATCATAAGAGATATATCATGGATTAGTCATAAGCTCATGTCTTGCATGTATCCAATGGAGTTCCTACTCCAAGTTCGAAGCATCAATAATGTTCAATTCACCTCTCAACCTGCAAAATACTTTCTCATCAAGAGGTTTAGTGAATATATCCACTAATTGCTTATCGGTGCGAACATGGTTAAGATCAATGTCACCCTTAGCAACATGGTCTCGAATGAAATGATGACGTACTTCAATATGCTTAGTTCGAGAATGTTGTACGGGATTATAACCGATTTTGATAGCACTTTCATTGTCACAAAGTAGTGGAGCATGTTTCACATAGATCCCATAATCTTTAAGAGTTTGGGTCATCCAAAGTAATTGAGCACAACATGAACCAGCGGCAATGTATTCCTCTTCGGCAGTGAATAAGGATACCGAGTTTTGTTTCTTGGAAGACCAAGACACAAGAGATCTACCAAGAAATTGACAAGTACCCGAAGTGGACTTTCTATCAACCTTGTCTCCGGCATAATCCGAGTCGGAATAGCCAACAAGATCAAAAGAAGACCTCTTAGGATACCAAATGCCAAAGTTTGGTGTATGAATTAAGTATCTCACTATCCTTTTCACGGCCTTAAGATGACATTCTTTAGGAGCGGCTTGATATCGTGCACACATGCACACACTTAGCATAATGTCGGGACGTGAAGCACATAGGTATAACAAAGAACCAATCATAGAGCGATAAACCTTTTGATCAACCGGTTCACCATCTTTGGTCAAATCAAGATGTCCACTAGTAGGCATGGGTGTAGGCATACCTTTGCATTCTTGCATATTGAACTTCTTGAATAAGTCCTTGGTGTACTTTGTTTGAGAGACAAATGTACCTTCCTTAGTTTGCTTGATTTGCAAACCGAGAAAGAATTTGAGTTCACTCATCATAGACATCTCAAACTTCTCTGACATTAGCTTTCCAAACTTTTCACTAAAGAGAGGGTTAGTTGAACCAAATATGATATCATCAACATAAATTTGGCATACAAATAGTTCTCCATTAACCCTTTTAGTAAAAAGAGTAGAATCAATTTTACCAATTTCAAAACCACTTGCAATAAGGAACTTGGTCAAGCATTTATACCATGCTCTAGGAGCTTGTTTAAGACCGTAAAGAGCTTTGTGAAGTTTGTAAACATGATTTGGTTTCTTAGGATTGATAAATCCGGGAGGTTGTTTGACATAAACTTCCTCCTCTATTTCACCATTAAGAAAAGCACTTTTAATGTCCATTTGGTACAAGGTGATATTATGGTGATTAGCATAGGCAAGTAAGATGCGAATGGACTCAAGTCTAGCAACGGGAGCATATGTCTCACCATAGTCCATACCTTCGACTTGTGTGTACCCTTGGGCGATGAGACGTGCTTTGTTGCGAACCACTTGTCCATCTTCATCTTGCTTGTTGCGAAACACCCATTTGGTACCAATGATGTTGTGGTTGTTGTCAGGCTTCTCAACCAATGTCCAAACTTGGTTTCTCTCAAAGTTGTGTAGCTCTTCATGCATAGCGTTTATCCAATCCGGATCTTCCAATGCTTCTTCAACCTTCATAGGTTCAATGCTAGAGATGAATGAATAGTTTTCACAAAAGTTAGCTAAACGAGTTTTTGAGCGAGTGATTCTCCCGGTTTGTATATCATTGTAGATTTGCTCGACGGGATGATCTTTGGCAATTCTTGCTCGAACTCGTGAGAGTTTTTGCTTGGGTCTTCGTTGAACATCTTCTTCATCTTGTTCTTCTTCTTGGCCTTCTTCATTGTTGACGTTGTCATTCTCTTGTCGTGGTGGAGAAGGAGGTTGTTGATGTTCGTCTTGATGCATTTCCTTGTCTTCTTCATCTTGGTGTGTCCCACTTGTGGATGCTTCCGTATCAATTCTTGGTTCACCTTGTCGTGAAGTAGAAGCTTCCACTTGGATGGACGAGGTACTCTCCTTCACCTCCGTTGGACGGATTTTGCCAATAGACAAGTCTTGGATTGCTTCTGAAGGGTCTTTGTCTCCTACATCGATTGGCAATTGCTCTACTTGCGAGCCATTAGATTCATCAAACTTCACATCTACCGTCTCTTCAACCTTTCGGGTGAAATTGTTGTAGACACGGTAAGTGTGAGAGTTTGAGCCATAACCAAGTAGAAAGGGCGTGTTTGGTTTGTTGCGTAGCACCTGGCTCGCACCCACTATGCAATATCGTTGACGTTTGGTAGCCCGCATGCCTAACTGGGCCAGGCCCGCGGATGCAAAAAAGGGGCTCCCAGCCAGGCTCGCTCGAACGCAGGTTTCGGCCGTATCAGCAAGCCAGCACCCGCCGCTACACGCGCGCCTGCACCCACGCAAGCGAGGGGATAGGGTTTCTCCCCTGCAATTTCACATCTGACTCATTCACGCCGCTCTCCTCACTCCCCTCCCGCTCCTGCGACAACTGCGGATCTCGCAGCCCGTCGCCTCTGTCGACATCGCCGGCGGTCATCCTCGCCGCTGCGGAGGTAGAAACCTCCTCCTCCCCTCCCTCTCCGGGTCTCCCATCCGTCTGCATCCCTCTCCTTCCCTCAGATCCCCATCTCTCAGCCGCTCGCCCTGCACTCGTGGTGCTTGTTCTTTGATGCGGGGATGGGTGAAGCGGCAGCCTCCTCTGGTCGTGGACTAGTGCCTTCTCCTCCATCTGGGTGTGGCAAGCACCAATGCATCATTTTCCCATCACGTCTCCTCTCCTTTTTTTGTTGCAGGTTCAGATCTGTCACCAACTTCCTTTTCCCCTATGGATTAGAGATGGCTGGGTATTTTTTGTATCACGTAGACACTTTGCTAGCTTATGGAAAGGAAGGAATCAGTAGATAGTTTGACTAAATAGTTATGCAAATGGTGCAAATAGTATGATAATTTCTGCATATATTTTATTTTGTTTTGATGATGCAAATGATGTCAATATTATCAGTGCTCATGCCTTTATTAATTTATAAATCTATGATGCATTTATATAGATGGATGACAATGGCAAGACCCGAGATACGCTGATAGTGCAAGCTGCTGGTTTGGTTGTTGTTTTGTGTGCCTATATGGCCACGATAATTACAAGGGCTAGAATTAGAAACTATCGTGCTCCAATCTGTTACATTATGCTTGAGAGAGACGTAGCTAGGTTATCCAATCTACGTTTTATCTATGACACCAATGATATAAATTGCCATGACCTATTAAGGATGAACAGGGCCCCATTTTATAACTTGTGTAACTTATTTCGTGATCAAAAATTGTTGGAAGACAGCATTCATACCTGCATAGAGGAGCAGGTTGCGATGTTCCTTCTTGTAGTTGGCCACAACCATAGGTTTAGGGCAATGAAACCCATATTTAGGAGGTCAATTGAAGTAATCAGTCGATACTTCAAGGCAGTTTTATATGCAATTGGGGAGTTGCGAGATGAGATGATCCAGCCCCCATCCAATGAAGTTCATCCAAAAGTCCTACACAGTAGGCGCTTCTATCCCTACTTTAAGGTAATATATTGCCATTTAGAATTTTGTAGACATGCCGAATAACCCATATTTTACAAAATATACCTCACCTCTTTTCTTAGGACTGTGTTGGTGCAATTGATGGCACCCATGTTCTTGCCAAGGTATCGGCTGCTATTGCTTCGGCATTTAGGGGTCGGAAAGGTGGCACCACCCAAAATGTGATGGATGCGGTTGACTTTGACCTTAAGTTTACCTATGTGTTAGCTGGTTGGGAAGGGTCAGCCCACGATGCACTCATTTTGGCCGATGCGTTGGAAAGGAATGATGGATTTGTTGTCCCTGCAGGTATTAATGAACCATTTTAGAACCATTTTAGTGGAATTTGATCATTTCCTAATTATTATTGGTAGTAACACAACACATGACCTCTTATTTGTTAGGAAAATTCTACCTCGTGGATGCGGGCTATGCCGTGCGGCCAGGGTTTCTTCCACCATATAGGGCTACACGCTATCATCTTACTGAGTTTGGTGCACGTGTCCCTCAAAATGAGAAGGAGTTATTCAACCTCCGTCACTCCTCATTGAGGATCACGGTTGAGAGGGCATTTGCAGCTTTCAAGAACCGGTGGAGAATTGTGGACAACAAGCCTCACCACCCTTATCCGTCACAAGTCAAAATCGTCCTAGCTTGCTGCATTCTTCATAATTGGATACTACAGTGGGGAGAGGATGAGTTTGTACCACCTGAGCACTCTTGGACTGGGAATCCAGCGTCGGATGGTGTGATTGACATAGAACATGATAATAGAACCTGGTCACAAATTAGAGATGGTTGGGCTGGGCATATGTTTGCCAATAGGGGCAATTCACGTGTGTAGAGCTCAAGTGTTGGGTTGGGCATATGTTTGCCATTAGTTATGTGTTATGCGCAAGTGTAGAGCTCAATTCTATGTTGTAATGCATTATGAATAATTCTGTCATGTACCCAAATTGTAACATTTATGTATTATGTACTCTCTTATGTCGTTGTTTGAGCTCCATTTCAATTCTGTTCATGGTTCTTTCATTCAATTCTGTTTATGATTCTTCCATTCAATTCTGTTCATGGTTCTTTCATTCAATTCTGTTTATGGTTCTTTAATTCTGTCGGTGCTTCACTTTAAAATTGAGATTTAAATTTTAATTATGTTTGTGCTCCTTTTGGTTGTTCTGTACATAGGACTGATGGCTGAGATGGTGGCTGATGGTGGGCATGGTGGTGGGAATCACCCATTGCGCTGGACATCTGCAATGTCTGGGTTCATGTTACGTCGGTTTGTAGAGCTCATTGCTGGTGGAGTGAAGACGGACAAGGGCTTTAAGGAGGTGCACCTAAACCAGGTGGCTAAGAATTGTAGTGAGCACTTTGGTCTTTCCATAACAGGGACCCAAGTGTACAACCACCTCCGCAAGTGGCGTGCTAGGTGGGTGAAGATAAGTAAGCTCCGAGACATTAGTGGATCACTTTGGGATGACACGAACTATGTCATATCGCTGGAGGAAGAGCACTACATGGGTCATATCAAGGTTTGTACTAGCTTTGAGTTAGTGATCAGTAGCTATTTAATTGCTTGTACATAACCACACTTCATATTTGACTTGTAGCATTTACTAGTTTTTATAACCTGATCAGTACCTATTTAACTAACCTTGACATATCCACATCATGTAGGACCACCCAAAAGATGTTGAGTACCTCAATGTGCCTTTAGAGAATTATGTTCAGATGCTTGCTATCTTTGGGAGTGGTATTGCTACAGGAAGGTACGCAATGACATCTCATCAGCCTCTTGGGGTTCCATCAATGGTGGAAACCTCCCCATCATTTGTAAACCTTGAAGGTTGTGGTTCTGAATTTGTTGTGGATGGGAATGAACCTGGCTCGAGTGCTACTGCTGCTGCTCATGGAGAAGATGATGTTGCTGCTCGTGGGAAGGAACCTTGTAAGGATGCTTCCAGCTCCACTGGCAAAAGGAAGAGGGCTAGCTTGATGAGTGAAGAAGAAGTTTTGGTCATGAGCAACATGTCCGATGCAGTCCGCGAAGTTGCTGTTGCTATCAAGTCCACTGGAGAGGCACATCCTGAACTTTATGATGTTGTCATGGAGCTCCCTGGTTTTTCTGAGGATGACCTATTGATTGTCTTGGATTATCTCAATGAGAACACCAACAGGGCTAGGAGCTACTCATTCGTGCAGATGTCACAGGCTCGCCGCTCTCGTTGGGTCATTCACCACCTCTCCAAGCTCAATGGTGGAGTGCCCAAAGATGGAGTGCCCAAGGATGGAGTGCCCATGGATGAAGCGCCCAAGGATGATGCACCCATGGGTGGAGCGTGAGCAAATTTGTGCCAATTCACCTATCCAAGTTGACCATATTTTATTGTATTTGGTCAGAAAAACCATGCCCCTATATATGTGATGTATGGAATGTAACATGGACCTTATGTTATGTTCTGTAGTATGGATCTAATATGTGAACTCTATCTGATTAGTGAACTCTAAGATGTACTGGACTGTAATATGGACCATATGGATTTGTGGCTCTATCTAATATGTGAACTCTGATGTTGGTGCATTTCTTTAGCTATTATGTACCATAAAGTGCTTATGTGTCATATAACCTGCTTATATACTATACAAACAGCCAAGGTGCTGCTGAAAATTTGTTTTACTTAATTGAATCATCTCTGCCATTTTGCATACATGTGATAATATTTTGACAAAAATTTGGAAACATGAGATCACTTTTTTTAATATTATTTCAATCAGCAAAGTTATCTGAGTTAGAATGCATGTCACCAGAACTATTTTGTAACTGATTTTACATGTCTGTACAAAGCACCGTAGAGTGAAATTGCACATCATACAGCCAACCAAACATCATCTATTGTATGTTGCATCTCTCATACAACCTCAGATGCAAGATACCAAACAAAATCTGAGCTAAACCTGGCCCATATCATGCAATACACCAAACATACATCTCAACTACTTTTTGCATCAACTCAACCAGGCCAGCCCCAGCCAAGCTCAAGCATGCAATGCATCCTGGATGCACCCAGGAAACCAAACACGCCCAAAACCCAGGAAACCAAACACGCCCAAAACCTTAGGAGCAAACTTTGAACGGCGATGCTTGTCAAGAATGTAGCACTTAGAGCCGAATACTCGAAAGTATCCAACTTGGGGTTTGTTACCGGTGAGGAGCTCGTATGCCGTCTTGCCAAGTAGTTTGTGAAGATACAAGCGATTTGTTGCATGACAAGCTGTCTCAACCGCTTCTGCCCAAAAGTGCTTCGGCGTCTTGTACTCATCAAGCATCGTTCTCGCCATCTAGATGAGCGTCCGGTTCTTCCTCTCAACAACTCCATTTTGTTGAGGTGTGTACGTAGCCGAGAACTCGTGTGAAATCCCTTCTTCGTCTAGAAAGGTGTCCACATTTGCGTTCTTGAACTCCGTTCCATTGTCACTCCCAACCTTCTTGATCTTCACATCAAACTGATTTTGGGCCTTCCTAGCGAAGTTTTTGAAGATCTTCTGGACCTGCGACTTGTCATCAAGAAAGAACACCCACGTAAATCTTGAAAAATCATCAACTATAACTAGACCAAAAGAATTTCCACCGAGACTCTTGTAGGCGTTGGGACCAAAAAGATCCATATGAAGTAGCTCGAGTGGCCTCCTTGTGGTCATGATGTTCTTCACGGGATGCCTTCCTCCAACCTATTTACCTGCTTGACAAGCACTGCAAAGTCTATCCTTATCAAATATGACATTGTTAACTCCAAGGATATGATTTCCTTTAATAAGCTTGTCAAGGTTTCTCATGCCAACGTGACCTAGTCGTCTATGCGACAACCAACCTTTTGAGGATTTAGCAATAAAGAAAGTTTTAGGTTGTGCCCTTTTAGAGAAATCGACGATGTAAAGATCACCTCTACGCATACTGGTAAAGACCATTTTATGATTGTCTCGATGAAACACTTGGCAATCTACCTTAGTAAATAGGACATTCAAACCGAAATCAGCAAGTCTAGATACTGAAAGTAAGTTGTAGCCGAGAGATTCAACGAGCATGACATTTTGAATGGAACTATCATGTGAGATGGCCACCTTACCAAGGCCAACCACTTTACCTTTTGAGTTGTCACCAAAGGTGACATATTTTCGAGAGCCGTCATTTTTAGCAAGCTCACGGAACATCTCTTTATCTCCGGTCATATGATCAGTACATCCACTATCAAGAACCCATTTCTTTCCTCCTGACACATATCCCCGAAGATTTGCTGTAAGACCAAAATATCTCATTGCATCATCAAGATCGAAGTCACTATCATCATCATCATCATAGTATCCATGTTCACCATGATCTTGTGACTCATCATTTCCTAGAGAGGGTAATTCATTAGATAAATGATCATCAAAGTGGTCACCTTTATGAATTCTTATAGCTTCGGATATAATGTCACTAATGATTCCAACATCTCCTCTAGCATGCTTGAGATTGGTAAGCTCAAATAGACAATCACCAAAACTCGGATCACTAGAGTTCATCTTACTCAAGGCAATATATTTACGGAGAATTTCATCCAATTTTTTTAAGGAATAATCGGGAAATCGTTCCTCAAGAAATTTCCATATAGTATAGGCACAATTAAGAGTAGGCAAACTAGCAATCAAATTTTTGGGCAATCCTCTAATGATGAGCTCAACAGTTCTAAGATTGCGAATTATGTCAATATCTTCATCTAGGGTAGGATGCAACGGATCAATCCGAGGTGCACAAGGGCTAGTAATATACTTGTTCAAATGATATTGATTGAAAATTACAAGCATCTCATTCTTCCACTCATGAAAATACTCTCCATCAAGAATAGGCACTCTATGTCTAAGACTCCCTAAAGTAGACACATCCATCTTCCTCCAATGGTGATTAAACCAAGGCAATGGAGACCAAAGCTCTGATACCACTTGTAGGACCTTGAAGTAGATGTGTCTAGAGGGAGGTGATTAGACACTTAATGCTAAAGTTGCAATTTTTAAGCCTTTTCGGTTTAAGTGGAGTTTAGGCATAATTTCAACATTCACAATACATATCAAGCAAGCATGCAAAGAGTATATAGGCAGCGGAAAGTAAAGCATACAACTTGCAAGAATGTAAAGGGAAGGGTTTGGAGAATTCAAACGCAATTGGAGACACGGATGTTTTTCCCGTGGTTCGGATAGGTGGTGCTATCCTACATCCACGTTGATGGAGACTTCAACCCACGAAGGGTAACGGTTGTGCAAGTCCACGGAGGGCTCCACCCATGAAGGGTCCACGAAGAAGCAACCTTGTCTATCCCACCATGGCCATCGCCCACGAAGGACTTGCCTCACTAGCGGTAGATCTTCATGAAGTAGGCGATCTCCTTGCCCTTACAAACTCCTTGGTTCAACTCCACAATCTTGTTGGAGGCTCCCAAGTGACACCTAGCCAATCTAGGAGACAACACTCTCCAAGAAGTAAAAAATGGTGTGTTGATGATGAACTCCTTGCTCTTGTGCTTCAAATGATAGTCTCCCCAACACTCAACTCTCTTCTCACAGGATTTGGATATGGTGGAAAGAAGATTTGAGTGGAAAGCAACTTGGGGAAGGCTAGAGATCAAGATTCATATGGTAGGAATGGAATATCTTGGCCTCAACACATGAGTAGGTGGTTCTCTCTCAGAACATAGAGTTGGAAGTGTAGATGTGTTCTGATGGCTCTCTCCACGAGTGAAGAGGAGGTGGAGGGGTATATATAGCCTCCACACAAAATCTAACCGTTACACACAATTTACCAATCTCGGTGGGACCGAATCAACAAACTCGGTCGGACCGAAATAGTAAACCTAGTGACCGTTAGAGTTTTCGGTGGGACCGATGTGCTAGGGTTAGGGTAAATCCAAAACTCGGTTTGACCGATTACTCAAACTCGGTGGGACCAATTTGGGTAATAAGTGAAACAGAGAGTTGACCAAGCAAACTCGGTGGGGCCGATTGCATATCTCGGTGGGACCGAAAGTATTACAATAGGTAACAGAGAGTTTGCAAGCCCATCTCGGTGAGACCGAGATCCCATTGGTGAGACCGAATTGATTAGGGTTTTGGCAGTGGCTATGACATCTGAACTCGGTGGCGCCGGATAGAAGAAATCGGTGGGGCCGAGTTGGATTTTTGGTATAGGTCATATGTGGAAGTGAGAAAGTGGTTGAGGGCTTTGGAGCATACCACTAAGCACTTTGAGCAAGCAATCCATTAAGCAACACCTCATCCCTCCTTGATAGTATTGGCTTTTCCTATGGACTCAATGTGATCTTGGATCACTAAAATGTAAAATGAAGAGTCTTGAGCTTTAAGCTTTAGCCAAACTTTTGTCCTTAGCATCTTGGAGAATTTCCCACAACCTTTAGTCCATGCCACTCCATTGTTGAACTTATCTGAAACATACTAGATAGAAACTTTAGTCCAACAAGAGATATGTTGTCATTAATTACCAAAACCACCTAGGGAGCACTTGTGCTTTCAATCATTAATAGTATGGATAGCACCAATAGTATGTCACTTATCATCATCACAATGAGTAATAGGAGCAACATCATTTGGGAGAGATACCTTTCTAACTTTGCTTCTCCGTCTTTTATTTTTCTTCTTCACATCATGTGTGGGTTCAATCCTCTTTTTGGAGCTCCTTATTAATGAGATTGGTTGAATAGAAGGCTCCTCCTCGTTACCTGATTCATCATAAGAAATAATAGGAGAATATTGGGAAGTCTCTTCCCTTTCGTTAGTATTCTCTTCATCTTCTATTTGTTTCCTCTTCTTTATGTAATTGGCAATATAAGGAATTTCAATGCAATTCACCGCACAATACATATAAATTTATTCTAGATCAATATCGAGGAATTTCTCAAGGTTATATTCTGGAATATGCTTAGTTTGACGTTTCATTTCCTCATAACCCACAAGCAAACTAAGTTCATTATGATGTGCAGGGGAAATCAAGTCATCACAATTTTTGGACACGATCCAATCCTGAAACAATTTGCATTTGATATTTAAATGACCATGTTCATTGCAAAGTTCACAAGTACGGTAAAGATATTTTAAATTTTCTGCACTCACATTTAGCCTTTCTTGCAACCATTTAGTTTATAAATACTTATGCCTCTTGAAAAATCTATCTTCTCTATTTGATATGTACTTGCAAACTCTATGCACTCCACAAAAATCGACATGCTTATAAGAGATATTTTCATCATGACTAGTGCAATCATCATTAGTACTATGGATATTCAAAGAGTTCATACTAAAAACATTACAATCATGCTCATCATTCAAAGATTTAGTGCCAAACATTTTATAGACTTCTTCTTCTAGCACTTGAGCACATTTTTCCTTCCCATCATTCTCACGAAAGATATTAAAAAGATGAAGCATATGAGACAAACTCAATTCCATTTTTTGTAGTTTTTCTTTTATAGACTAAACTAGTGATAAAAAAAGAAACAAAAAGATTCGATTGCAATATCTAAAGATATACCTTCAAGCACTCACCTCCCCGGCAACGGCGCCAGAAAAGAGCTTGATGTCTACTACACAACCTTCTTCTTGTAGACGTTGTTGGGCCTCCAAGTGTAGAGGTTTGTAGGGAAGTAGTAAATTTCCCTCAAGTGGATGACCTAAGGTTTATCAATCTGTGGGAGGCGTAGGATGAAGATGGTATCTCTCAAGCAACCCTGCAACCAAATAACAAAGAATCTCTTGTGTCCCCAACACACCCAATACAATGGTAAATTGTATAGGTGCACTAGTTCGGCGAAGAGATGGTGATACAAGTGCAATATGGATGATAGATAAAGGTTTTTGTAATCTGAAAATATAAAAACAGCAAGGTAACTATTGATAAAAGTGAGTGAAAACGGTATTGCAATGCGTTGAAACAAGGCCTAGGGTTCATACTTTCACTAGTGCAAGTTCTCTCAACAATAATAACATAATTGGATCATATAAATATCCCTCTACATGCAACAAAGAGTCACTCCAAAGTCACTAATAGCGGAGAACAAACGAAGAGATTATGGTAGGGTACGAAACCACCTCAAAGTTATCCTTTATGATCGATCTATTCAAGAGTCCGTAGTAAAATAACATGAAGCTATTCTTTCCGTTCGATCTATCATAGAGTTCGTACTAGAATAACACCTTAATACACTGCTACGTCTTGAGCTTGCGTTGGTTTTCCCCGAAGAGGAAGGGATGATGCAGTAGAGTAGCGTAAGTATTTCCCTCAGTTTTTAAGAACCAAGGTATCAATCCAGTAGGAGGCCACGCTCAAGTCCCTCGTACCTGCACAAAGCGATAGCTACTCGCAACCAACGCGATTAGGGGTTGTCAATCCCTTTGCGGTCACTTACGAGAGTGAGATCTGATAGATATAATATTTTTGGTATAAAGATGCAAAGTAAAAAAAGTAAAGGCAAAGTAAAAAAGCAAAGCAAGATTAAAGTGATGGAGATTGATATGATGAGAATAGACCCAGGGGCCATAGGTTTCACTAGTGGCTTCTCTCAAGAGCATAAGTATTCTATGGTGGGTGTGTTGGGGAACGTAGTAATTTCAAAAATTTCCTACGCACACGCAAGATCATGGTGATGCATAGCAACGAGAGGGGATAGTGTGATCTACGTACCCTCGTAGACCGATAGCGGAAGCGTTAGCACAACGCGGTTGATGTAGTCGTACGTCTTCACGGCCCGACCGATCAAGCACCGAAACTATGGCACCTCCGAGTTTTAGCACACGTTCAGCTTGATAACGATCCCCGGACTCCGATCCAGCAAAGTGTCAGGGAAGAGTTCCGTCAGCACGACAGCGTGGTGACGATCTTGATGTACTACCATCGCAGGGCTTCGCCTAAGCACCGCTACAATATTATCGAGGATTATGGTGGAAGGGGGCACCGCACACGGCTAAGAATATGATCACGTGGATCAACTTGTGTGTCTATGGGGTGCCCCCTGCCCTGTATATAAAGGAGTGGAGGAGGGGAGGACCGGCCCTCTCTATGGCGCGCCCTAGGGGAGTCCTACTCCCACCGGGAGTAGGATTCCCCCTTTCCTAGTCCAACTAGGAGTCCTTCCATGTAGTAGGAGTAGGGGACAAGGAAGGGGAAGAGGGAAGAGAAGGAAGGAGGGGGCGCAGCCCCTCCCCCTAGTCCAATTCGGACTAGGCCTTGGGGGGGCACGGCCTGCCTCTCCCTCTCCCCTAAAGCCCAATAAGGCCCATATACTTCTTCTCCCGTATTCCCGTAACTCCCCGGTACTCCGAAAAATACCTGAACCCCTCGGAACCTTTCCGATGTCCGAATATAGTCGTCCAATATATCGATCTTTACGTCTCGACCATTTCGAGACTCCTCGTCATGTCCCCTATCTCATACGGGACTCCGAACTCCTTCGGTACATCAAAACTCATAAACTCATAATATAACTGTCATCGAAACCTTAAGCGTGCGGACCCTACGGGTTCGAGAACAATGTAGACATGACCGAGACACGTCTCCGGTCAATAACCAATAGCGGAACCTGGATGCTCATATTGGCTCCTACATATTCTACGAAGATCTTTATCGGTCAGACCGCATAACAACATGCGTTGTTCCCTTTGTCATCAGTATGTTACTTGCCCGAGATTCGATCGTCGGTATCTCAATACCTAGTTCAATCTCGTTACCGGCAAGTCTCTTTACTCGTTCCTTAATACATCATCTCACAACTAACTCATTAGTAGCAATTCTTGCAAGGCTTATGTGATGTGCATTACCGAGAGGGCCCAGAGATACCTCTCCGACAATCGGAGTGACAAATCCTAATCTCGAAATACGCCAACCCAACATGTACCTTTGGAGACACCTGTAGAGCTCCTTTATAATCACCGAGTTAAGTTGTGACGTTTGGTAGCACACAAAGTGTTCCTCCGGCAAATGGGAGTTGCATAATCTCATAGTCATAGGAACATGTATAAGTCATGAAGAAAGCAATAGCAACATACTAAACGATCGGGTGCTAAGCTAATGGAATGGGTCATGTCAATCACATCATTCTTCTAATGATGTGATCCCGTTAATCAAATAACAACTCTTTTGTTCATGGTTAGGAAACATAACCATCTTCGATTAACGAGCTAGTCAAGTAGAGGCATACTAGTGACACTCTGTTTGTCTATGTATTCACACATGTATTATATTTCCGGTTAATACAATTCTAGCATGAATAATAAACATTTATCATGATATAAGGAAATAAATAATAACTTTATTATTGCCTCTAGGGCATATTTCCTTTAGGGTGAACAAATTACTTTTGAGCAATTGACATAATTGAGCATAGTTATGAGAATATCTAGGCATGATCATGTATATAGGCATCACGTCCCTGACAAGTAGATCGAAACGATTCTGCATCTACTACTATTACTCCACTCATCGACCGCTATCCAGCAGGCATCTAGAGTATTAAGTTAAAAACAGAGTAACGCCTTAAGCAAGATGACATGATGTAGAGAGATAAATTCATGCAATATGAAATAAACCCCATCTTGTTATCCTCGATGGCAATGATACAATACGTTCCTTGCTGCCCCTTCTGTCACTGGGTAAGGACACCGCAAGATCGAACCCAAAGCTAAGCACTTCTCCCATGGCAAGAACTACCAATCTAGTTGGCCAAACCAAACGGATAATTCGAAGAGACTTGCAAAGATAAGCTATCATACATAAAAGAATTCAGAGAAGACTAAAATATTATTGATAGATAGACTTGATCATAAACCCACAATTCATCGGTCTCAACAAAAACACCGCAAAAAGAAGATTACATCGAATAGATCTCCACAAGAGAGGGGGAGAACTTTGTATTGAGATTCAAAGAGATAGAAGAAGCCATCTAGCTACTAACTATGGACCCGAAGGACTGAGGTAAACTACTCACACTTCATCGGAGAGGCTAGGATGATGTAGAAGCCCTCCATGATGACGGCCCTCTTCCGGCGGAGCTCCGGAACAGGCCCCAAGATGGGATCTCGTGGATACAGAAAGTTGCGGCGGTGGAATTAGGTTTTTGGCTCCTATTCTGATCATTTGTGGTACGTGTGTATATATAGGAGGAAGAAGTACGCCGGAGGAGCAACAAGGGGCCCACGAGGCAGGGGGCGCGCCCTAGGGGGGGCGCCCCCACCCTCGTGACCGCCTCTTTTGTTCCTTGGAGCAGGGTCCAAGTCTCCTGGATCACGTTCCGTGAGAAAATCACGTTCCCGAAGATTTTATTCCGTTTGATATCCCGTTTCTTCGAAACACTGAAATAGGCAAAAAAACAGAATTTCTGGGCTGGGCCTCCGGTTAATAGGTTAGTCCCAAAAATAATATAAAAGTGGAAAATAAAGCCCAATATAGTCCAAAACAGTAGATAATATAGCATGGAGCAATCAAAAATTATAGATACGTTGGAGATGTATCAGACATCCCCAAGCTTAATTCCTGCTCGTCCTCGAGTAGGTAAATGATAAAAACAGAATTTTTGATGCGGAGTGCTACTTGGCATAATTTCAATGCAAATCTTCTTAATTATGGTATGAATATTCAGATTAGAAAGATTCAAGACAAAAGTTTATATTGACATAAAAATAATAATACTTCAAGCATACTAACAAAGCAATTATGTCTTCTCACAATAACATGGCCAAAGAAAGTTATCCCTACAAAATCATATAGTCTGGCTATGCTCCATCTTCACCACACAAAGTATTTAAATCATGCACAACCCCGATGACAAGCCAAGCAATTGTTTCATACTCTAACTTTTTCAAAACATTTTCAATCTTCACGCGATACATGAGCGTGAGCCATGGATATATCACTATAGGTGGAATAGAATGGTGGTAGTGGAGAAGACAAAAAGGAGGGGAAGATAGTCTCACATCAACTAGGCGTATCAACGGGCTATGGATATGCCCATCAATAGATATCAATGTGAGTGAGTAGGGATTGCCATGCAACGGATACACTAGAGCTATAAATGTATGAAAGCTCAAAAAGAAACTAAGTGAGTGTGCATCCAACTTGCTTGCTCACGAAGACCTAGGGCAATTTTGAGGAAGCCCATCATTGGAATATACAAGCCAAGTTCTATAATGTAAAATTCCCACTAGTATATGAAAGTGATAACATATGAGACTCTCTATATGAAGAACATGGTGCTACTTTGAAGCACAATATATGAGACTTGCTATATCATGGTGCTACTTTGAAGCACAAGTGTGGAAAAAAAAGATAGTAGCATTGCCCCTTTTTATTTATTTTGTTTTTTTTCTTTGGCCTTTCTCCCATTTTTTTATTGGGACAATGCTCTATTGAATGATGATCATCACACTTTTATTTATTTACAACTCAATGATTACAACTCGATTCTAAAACAAAGTATGACTCTATATGGATGCCTCCGGTGGTGTACCGGGATATGCAATGAATCAAGAGTGACAAGTATGAAGAAATTATGAACGGTGGCTTTGCCACAAATACTATGTCAAATACATGATCATGCTAAGCAATATGACAATGATGAATGTGTCATGACGAACTAGATGGTGGAAAGTTGCATGGCAATATATCTCGGAATGGCTATGGAAATGCCATAATAGGTAGGTATGGTGGTTGTTTTGAGGAAGGTATATGGTAGGTGTATGATACCGGCGAAAGGTGCGCGGTATTAGAGAGGCTAGTCAAAGGTGGAAGGGTGAGAGTGCGTATAATCCATGGACTCAACATTAGTCATAAAGAACTCATATACTTATTGCAAAAATCTAGAAGTTATCAAAGCAAAGTATTACGCGCATGCTCCTAGGGGGATAGATTGGTAGGAAAGACCATCGCTCGTCCCCGACCGCCACTCATAAGGAAGACAATCAATAAACAAATCATGCTCCGACTTCGTCACATAACGGTTCACCATACGTGCATGCTATGGGAATCACAAACTTTAACACAAGTATTCTTTAAATTCACAACTACTCAACTAGCATGACTTTAATATTATCACCTTCATATCTCAAAACAATTATCATGCTTCAATCTTTTCTTAGTATTCAACACACTCAAAAGAAAGTTTTACAAATCTTGAATACCAAGCATATTATTATTAAGCAAATTACCATGCTATTAAGAGACTCTCAAAATAATTTAAGTGAAGCATGAGAGATCAATAGTTTCTTTAAAACAAATCCACCACCGTGCTCTAAAAGATCTAAGTGAGGCACATAGAGCAAAATTATAACGCTCAAAAGATATAAGTGAAGCACATAGAGCAAAATTATCTAGCTCAAAAGATATAAGTGAAGCACATAGAGCAAAACTACTTAGCTCAAAAGATATAAGTGAAGCACATAGAGTATTCTATCAAATTTTAATTCATGTATGGCTCTCTCAAAAGGTGTGTACAGCAAGGATGATTGTGGAATACTAAGACACAAATACACAAATAATACAAGACGCTCCAAGCAAAACATATATCATGTTGGTGAATAAAAATATAGCTCCAAGTAAATTACCGATGGAAGTGGACGAAAGAGGGGATGCCTTCCGGGGCATCCCCAAGCTTTGACCTTTTGGTGTCCTTGGATTATCTTGGGGGTGCCATGGGCATCCACAAGCTTAGGCTCTTGCCACTCCTTGTTCCATGATCCATCAAAAGATTTCACCCAAAACTTGAAAACTTCACAACACAAAACTCAAAATAGAAAACTCGTGAGCTCCGTTAGCGAAAGAAAACAAAAGACCACTTCAAGATACTGTAATGAACTCATTCTTTATTTATATTGGTGTTAAACCTACTGTATTCCAACTTCTCTATGGATTATAAACTATTTTACTAGCCATAGATTCATCAAAATAAGCAAACAAGACACGAAAAACAGAATCTGTCAAAAACAGAACAGTCTGTAGTAATATGTAGCTAGCGCAAGATCTGGAACCCCAAAAATTCTAAAATAAATTTCTGGACGTGAGGAATTTATCTATTAACCATATTCAAAAAGAATTAACTAAATATCACTCTTCAAATAAAAATGACAGCAGTTCTCGTGAGCGCTAAAGTTTCTGTTTTTTACAGCAAGTTCAACAAGACTTTCCCCAAGTCTTCCCAACGGTTCTACTTGGCACAAACACTAATTAAACACAAAAAAACACAATCAAAACAGAGGATAAATAATTTATTTATTACTAAGCAGGAGCAAAAATCAAGGAATAAAAATAAAATTGGGTTGCCTCCCAACAAGCGCTATCGTTTAACGCCCCTAGCTAGGCATAAAAGCGAGGATAGATCTAGGTATTGCCATCTTGATTCTTAATTCTTTTAGTGATGTTATGCTCGAATCCGGGAGGTTCCTTACGTTTCCCTTCATATTCAGAGATCTTGAGATCTAAAGAATCCAACCGCTTATTGCAAAGAGTAATTAACATATTCATGAGGTGAAGATTTCCGCTAACGCTCTGAAGAGGTTCAAGAGATTTTTGTAAAATCTTAGTTACTTTGCAAATTTTCTCAAAAACTTGTGTTTCCTCTTGGGTATGATGGGGACCCTTTTGTTGAGGTAAAGTTCCTACTATACCTTCCTTAATTTCATGCGCGATACTGGGATCAATTTCAATAAAATTGCCTTTGGCAACACAATCCAAAAGTTGTCTATGAGATATATTAAGCCCAACATAAAAATTGAAGGAAATATGCCCTAGAGGCAATAATAAAGTTATTATTTATTTCCTTATATCATGATAAATGTTTATTATTCATGCTAGAATTGTATTAACCGGAAACATAATACATGTGTGAATACATAGACAAACAGAGTGTCACTAGTATGCCTCTACTTGACTAGCTCGTTGATCAAAGATGGTTATGTTTCCTAACCATAGACATGAGTTGTCATTTGATTAACGGGATCACATCATTAGGAGAATGATGTGATTGACTTGACCCATTCCGTTAGCATAGCACTTGATCGTTTAGTTTGTTGCTATTGCTTTTTTCATGACTTATACATGTTCCTATGACTATGAGATTATGCAACTCCCGTTTACCGGAGGAACACTTTGTGTGCTACCAAACATCACAACGTAACTGGGTGATTATAAAGGTGCTCTACAAGTGTCTCCGAAGGTACTTGTTGGGTTGGCGTATTTCGAGATTAGGATTTGTCACTCCGATTGTCGGAGAGGTATCTTTGGGCCCACTCGGTAATGCACATCACTACAAGCCTTACAAGCATTGCAACTAATGAGTTAGTTGTGGGATGATGTGTTACGGAATGAGTAAAGAGACTTGCCGGTAATGAGATTGAACTAGGTATTGAGATACCGACGATCGAATCTCGGGCAAGTAACATACCGATGACAAAGGGAACAATGTATGTTGTTATGCGGTTTGACCGATAAAGATCTTCGTAGAATATGTAGGAGCCAATATGAGCATCTAGGTTCCGCTATTGGTTATTGACCGGAGACGTGTCTCGGTCATGTCTACATAGTTCTCGAACACGTAGGGTCCGCACGCTTAAAGTTCGATGACGATTCTATTATGAGTTTATGTGTTTTGATGTACCGAAGGAGTTCAGAGTCCCGGATGAGATCGGGGACATGACGAGGAGTCTCAAAATGATCGAGACATAAAGATCGATATATAGGACGACTATATTCAGACATCGGAAAGGTTCCGAGTGATTCGGGTATTTTCGGGAGTACCGGGGAGTTACGGGAATTCGTATTGGGCCTTAATGGGCCATATGGGAAAGGAGAGAAAGGCCTCAAAGGGTGGCCGCACCCCTCCCCATGGGCTGGTCCGAATTGGACTAGGGAGGGGGGCGCCCCCTTCCTTCCTTCTCCTTTTCCCTTCCCTCCTACTCCTACTACTTGGAAGGGCTCCTAGTTCTACTAGGAAAGGGGGAATCCTACTCCCGGTGGGAGTAGGACTCCCCTAGGGCGCGCCATAGAGAGGGCCGGCCCTCCCCCTCCTCCTCTCCTTTATATACGGGGGCAGGGGGCACCCCAAAGATACAACAATTGATCTCTTAATCTCTTAGCCGTGTGCGGTGCCCCCCTCCACCATAATCCACCTCGATCATATCGTAGCGGTGCTTAGGCGAAGCCCTGCGTCGGTAGAACATCATCATCGTCACCACGCCTTCGTGCTGACGAAACTATCCCTCAACACTCGGCTGGATCAGAGTTCGAGGGACGTCATCGAGTTGAACGTGTGCAGAACTCGGAGGTGCCGTGCGTTCGGTACTTGATCGGTCGGATCAGGAAGACGTACGACTACATCAACCGCGTTGTGCTAACGCTTCCGCTTTCGGTCTATGAGGGTACATGGACAAACTCTCCCCTCTCGTTGTTATGCATCACCATGATCTTGCGTGTGCGTAGGAAAATTTTGAAATTACTATGTCGGTGTACTAAAGTAGGGGTACCTTAGTATCCCGAACTTGTGCACGGGCAGTCGCAGCGACCCGCGGCAAGGCTTGCCGGGCGGCCGCCAAGACCCTCCGTGGTCCCCTTGGGGCCATTCAAGAAGAAAGTATCCAAGAGCAAAACAAGACCCCGGCAAGAGGAGCTTGCCGGGACGAAAACAAGGCCCCGGCAAGAGGAGCTTGCCGGGAAGGAGACAAGACCCCGGCAAGAGGAGCCTGCCGGGAAGGAGACGAGACCCCGGCAAGAGGAGCTTGCCGGGAAGACCAACCAAAGCATCTCAAGAAGCTCGCTGCGGCGCACCGCGCGTCCCGACAAGACCCGGTGAGCGACAAGCTCCCGGACGCGACAAGGCAACATCCGCGGCAAGGCGCTTGCCGCGGCAAGCTACTACTCCGCCGCCCGTGCTCCAGCTCACCCACCAACGTGTTGCTCTGGGACCGCTCCTGGTGTACGTGGCGGGAGGCTATGCAGCCGGGGGCATGCGGTGGCAAGCAAGCGCTGACAAGATAGCCATCGTGGCAAACGGTGGCGTTCCTAGCGGTCCCTCTCTGTGCCATCAAGGTGACACAGACAGGCATTTAATGCCCTTGTCCCCTGCCGTCAGGGTTAGGTATGATACGTCTGTTGTAGGCGGTGGAGCCAACTACCACCTCTTTTACGTTTTTACCCCCACCTCTGTTGCCACCTGTCGGTGACCCCTTAGACATATAAAAGGAGGCCCCTGCGCAACAGAGGGGGAGGGAGGACGGCCATTCTCACGCTCGGTCTCGCCAGCTGCTTGAGTGTACTGTAGCACTCATCGCTCCCGAGCAAGAACTCAATACAACCACCAAAGCAGGAGTAGGGTTTTACACATCCGTGCGGCCCGAACCTGGGTAAACCGATCGTCTTGCCCGTGCGTTCGCCTCGATCTGCTCTTTGTGCATCCACCGCCCCCTGCCGAACCGAAAGGGGCTCGGTCCGCCGAACCCCATAGGTGTACGTGGGATCAGCAACCCCCGACATCTTTGGCGCGCCAGGTAGGGGGTGCGTCGAGGTTGTGCGAACCTGATCCGGCGTTCGCACGAGCCGAATCTTCATCGTCTTCATCAACATGCCACCGAAGAAGAAGATCTCGGAGGCAGCTGCTCCGTCTGCACCGAGCCCACCGTCACCAGAGCGAACGGCTGGTGGAGTAGGCGCCGGCGGAAGAGCGGGCGTCGACGGGGAGACCCATGGCGCTACCAGGTCCAAGGACCAGGCTGCTCCGCACGTCGGTGGCGCGGTCGCCTCCCACAACGACCGCGCGCACTCCAAGACCTCAGCATCCGTACATGCACCGCGCCCGTCCCAGGAGGTGCGGGACCAGCAGCGTCATGGTACCCACGGTACCATACGCCTGCTGGGCCAAGATCAAGCTGGCGGATCCCGGGGTGCTCAGGATCAGCATGCGCGCCAACATGCTGGCGCGAGCATGGCGCGGTCGCTTGGACGAGATGTTGCTCCTTCTAACGTAGTTAGAAGTCCGAGCATATCTCGCTCCTCGCACCGTTCGCTGCCGCCGTCCACCACCCCGGCGGAAGCGTTGGCACGTGCCCAGCTGCTCCTAGACTACCCTCCAGCACCAAAGAAGATCGATGACTGGAGGACCACTATCCAGAGCCTCATCGGCTTCGCTAACGGTGACAACCCACGGCAGCCGAGCGCATCACTGCCGCGGCAAGTCAGTCAGGCGCGAGCCGGGGGCGACAAGACCGGCGAGGGTGCAACCACTGTGCACTCTCCGCCCCGAAGGCCAAGATCGCCGACTCGCCGGATCCACCTCGACAGCTACTCCACCGCATCGTCAGATCCGCGAGCTCGTCGCGATCAGCGCCAAGTTCTTCATGAGAGACAGCAGGAAGACGCTCGAACACGCATCGAGCGCCGAAGAGAAGTGCGCCGTCAATCAGACCTGCGCGCTGGGCCCTCTGTTGACATGCATGCACCCGGAGAGCCAGGTAACTTGCTGTACGCGGCAGGTTGTCCTGCGTTTACCCGTGAGGTGCGGCAAGTCCAGTGGCCCAACCAGAAGCATTTCAAGCCAGACGTGCCGGAGAAGTACGACGGCAAGTCGCACCCGTCTGAGTTCCTCAGCATCTACACCATTGCGGTGCAAGCTGCCGGGGGGCGAGACGACAAGGTCCTTGCCAACTACTTCCCGCTCATGCTCAAGCCCGAAGTTAGATCCTGGCTCATGCACTTGCCGGACAACTCCATATCCTCTTGGGCGGATTTGTGCCATCAGTTTGTCGGCGCCTTTACGGGCGGCCACAAACCACATGGCCAAGAGAGCAACCTCCACCTGCTTGCCCAGAAGGAAGGAGAACCCCTGCGCAAGTATATCCAGAGATTCAGCCGCGTGCAGCGCAACATCCCAGACATCCACCCTGCCGCGGTTATCAGCGCGTTCCATCAGAACGTGCGTAATCGCAGGATGCGGGAGGAGATGGCGATGAGCAGGATCAGGGACGTCAGCGAGCTGTACGCCCTGGCCGACAAGTGTGCACGCGCTGAAGAAGGGAGGAAACTCCCCGGAGAGGATGCTGGAGCAGGGGGATCTGACAGCAAGGATGCCGCCCCGGCAAGGAAAAACCGCAGGCGCAACAAGAAGAAGGGCGGCAAAGAGGTACTAGTCATTGAGCAGTCCGGCGATGATGGCGCCGCCAAGCAAGCCAAAGTTGGTAGCTCCGGCAAGGAGGTTGTCGCATGCACCAACTGCCAAGCTGTGGCGGCCGCCGACAAGCAGGGCAGCTCCGACAAGCAGTACTGCAAGATTCACCGCACCAAGGGCCATGATCTCTAGAACTGCAAGAGGGTCGAGCAGCTTGTCCAGCAAAAAAAAGCTGAGTACGAGCGGCACGACAAGGAGAGAGCCCAAGGGGGCGGTGGAGAAGCTGGCAAGAAGCGCGCTGCCCAGGGAGGAAGCCGCGGCAAGGCCAAGCAGCGGCAAGGAGACAGACCTCCCCGCGGCCGCGACAAGGACGAAGACGAAGACGACGACGAAGACATGGATGATGTTGAGAACAGCGAGCAGGAGTTTCAGAAGGCTACAGAAGTCTTGTGTGTCGACGGTGGCGCTTCTTTGCATACTTCCCACCGCCAACTCAAACAGTGGCTCCGGGAAGTTAATGCGGCAGAGCCACCTGTCGAATCACGCAAGCTCCTGAAGTGGTCCAGCACGCCTATCGTCTTTGACATTGAGGACCACCCTGATCACACGACTGTGGTCGGGTGCTTGCCGTTGTTGGTTTCGCCAACAATCCGCAACCTCAAGGTCACCAAGATGCTAGTTGACGGCGGGGCCGGCCTAAATCTGATCTCCTCCGTTGTGCTCCAGAAACTCCAGATCCCGGACAGCGAGCTCGAAGAAACCGGTACATTCCAAGGAATTAACCCAGGAAGGAGCAAGCCGAAAGGGAAGGTCACGTTGCCGGTGACATTTGGCAGCGAGCTGAATTTCAGAACAGAGAAGGTCACCTTTGACGTTGCTAATTTCCCATTGCCTTACAATGGGATACTTGGCCGTCCAGCGCTCGCCAAGTTCATGGCAGCCTCTCACTATGCATACAACATGCTCAAGATGCCAGGCCCGATAAGCATCATCTCTGTCCCTGGTGACAAGAAGGATGCCCTTATCTGCGCCGACAAGATCTACCGGGAAGCTGCTGCCGCGGCAAACCGCGAGACCCTTGCCGCTGAAGCTCTCGGGGGGGAGAAGACTAAGTCTGGCAAGAGCTCTGGTGCCCACTCCGGCAAGCGCGCCTCTTTGGAGTGCCGTGCTGCCGTCGAGTACGCACCATCGAGCTCCACCGGCAAGTGGACCAAGCCTGGCAAGAGCTCTGATGCCTACTCCGGCAAACGCGCCTCTTCGGAGTGCTGCGCTGCCATTGAGGACGCACCATTGAGCTCCACCGGCAAGAGTAAGAAGACAATGGCCGCTCCACCACTTACCAAGAAGGTGTCCGCCAAGGAGGACAACACTGGTGGTACCTTCACCATCAGTGCCACGCTTGACCCTAAATAGGAAAGCGCGCTCATTACTTTCCTGCGGGCGAATGTCGACGTGTTTGCATGGCAACCGTCTGACATCCCCGGTGTTCCCAGGAAGGTAATTGAGCACCATCTTGCCGTTTGTCCTCATGCGCGGCCCGTCAAGCAGAAGGTCAGGAAACAGGCGGTGGAGCGCCAAGAATTCATAGCAGAAGAAATCAAGAAATTGGAAGCAGCGGGCCTCGTCAGAGGGGTGCTCCATCCCACGTGGTTGGCCAATCCGGTTGTAGTGCGCAAGGCGAATGGGAAATGGAGGCTTTGTATTGACTTTACTGATGTTAATAAAGCTTGTCCCAAAGATCCATTTCCCTTGCCGCGCATTGACCGGATTGTTGACTCCACAGCTGGATGTGAGTTGCTTTCGTTTCTTGATGCATATTCAGGATACCATCAGATCTTCATGGCAGAAGAAGATGAGGAGAAAACCACATTCATTACTCCATGTGGCACGTACTGTTTCGTACGAATGCCTTTCGGATTAAAAAATGCTGGTTCAACATTTGCCAGAGTAGTCCATATTGCTTTGAAGCCACAGATACACAGAAATGTAGAAGCTTACATGGATGATATAGTGCTCAAAAGCAGAGACAGGGCAACTCTGATCCAAGACTTAGAAGAGACTTTTGCAAATCTACGCAAGGTCAACCTCAAGCTCAACCCCGAGAAGTGTGTGTTTGGAGTCCCTTCCGGCAAACTTCTCGGGTTCTTTGTGTCTCAGCGGGGAATCAAAGCTAATCCCGACAAGATCAAGGCCATTGAGCAGATTGAAGCACCAAAGCGCGTCAAGGATGTACGGAAGCTTGCCGGCTGTGTAGCTGCTCTCAGCAGGTTTATCTCTCGGTCTGCTGAGCGCGCCCTGCCATTTTTCAAAATTTTGAAAAGAGCAGGTCCAATGAAATGGACTCCGGAAGCAGAGGCTGCGCTGCAAGACTTGAAGAGATACCTGTCCTCCACTCCAACACTTGTCACATCTAAACCACAAGAGAAGTTGCTGCTGTACATAGCGGCAACCAATCAAGTGGTTAGTGCTGTGTTAGTAGCGGAGAGGGAGGACGATGACGAGCCAGCGACCGCGGCAAGCGCATCCAGCGACAAGCAGGGGGCTTCCCCGACAAGCTCTGGCCCCGACAAGGATGGATCTGCGCAGATGCAAGAGGAGGTACAAAAGAAAATGGTGCAGCGCCCAGTTTACTTTGTCAGCTCCCTTTTATAGGGGGTTAGGTCAAGGTACTCTGGTGTGCAGAAGTTGCTTTTCGGCCTTCTCATGGCCTCGAGAAAGCTGCGCCATTACTTCCAAGCACACGAGATCACAATTGTCACTCGCTTTCCGCTGAAGAGGATATTGCAAAACCCAGAAGCAACAGGCAGGATTGTCGAGTGGGCATTGGAACTGTCAAGCTTTGGCCTCAAGTTTGAGAGTACATCAACAACCCAGAGCAGAGCATTGGCAGAGTTCATAGCAGAGTGGACGCCAACTCCAGATGAAGAAATTCCGGAGACGAGCATCCCCGCCAAGGAAGCAAGCAAAGAGTGGCTCATGTACTTTGACGACGCCTTCTCGCTGCAAGGTGCCGGTGCTGGTGTACTGCTTGTCGCACCCACCGGAGAGCACCTCAAGTACATAGTCCAGATGCACTTCCCCAAGGAGCAAGCGACAAACAATACTGCAGAGTATGAAGGCTTGCTTGCCGATCTCAGGATCGCGGCAGAACTTAGGATTAAGAAGCTCATTGTTAGGGGTGACTCGCAGCTTGTCGTCCGCCAAGTGAACAAGGTTTACCAGAGTCCGTTGATGGAAGCTTACGTTGATGAAGTGAGGAAGCTAGAAGGGCGCTTTGACGGCCTGCAAATGGAACATGTTCCAAGAGCCGAGAACGACATTGCCGATGGCCTGTCAAAATGCGCAGCACTTAAGTTACCTGTGGAACCAGGGATCTTTGTGCTCAAGCTGACTCAGCCATCCGTGACACCATCAACTGGACAGAGCAAGAAGAGGAAGTTGGTCTCTGGTGACTATCTTCCGGCAGAGCTTCCCGAAGCCGCCGCCAAGAAGGTCCCCAAGATCGACGCCAAGAATGCTGAGGAGCAGTCTGCTCCGGCAAGCCCCAGGGTTTGTTCCGTTGAAGCAGATTCTCCCGACAAGTTTTGCTCCGGCAAGCTTGCCGGGGAACGTCAAGCTCCGGCAGAGCCACGGGCTCTTGCCGTAGAAGCGGACGTTCCCGCAGCAGCAGATGTGCCTTTAGTCCTTGTTGTCGAGCCACAGGCTCCAACATGGGCGCAGCAGATTGTCCGTTTCCTTCAGACAGGAGAGCTTCCCGAGGAACCAGAAGAAGCGGAAAGAGTAGCCCGGCAGTCTAGTATGTACCAGTTTGTCGACAACACACTGTGCAGAAGAAGACTCAACGGTGCGAAATTGAAGTGTATTCCTCGGGAAGATGGACAGAAGCTGTTGGCAGAGATACATGGAGGCATATGTGGTCACCACATTGGCGCGAGAGCTCTTGTCGGAAAAGCATTCCGGCAAGGCTTCTTCTGGCCGACGGCCCTCCAGGATGCAACTGCACAAGTAACCAAGTGTGAAGCGTGCCGGTTCCATTCCAAGCAGATACACCAGCCAGCTCAAGCTCTCCAAACGATCCCTTTATCCTGGCCATTTTCGGTCTGGGGGCTCGATATCCTCGGCCCCTTTCCCCGAGCTGTCGGGGGCTTGAGTACTTGTACGTTGCAATCGACAAGTTCACAAAGTGGCCGGAAGTGGAACCAGTGAGGAAGGTGACGGCGCAGTCCGCGGTCAAGTTCTTCAGGTCGATTGTTTGCCGTTTCGGAATCCCTAACATGATAATCACCGACAACGGTAAACAATTTACGAGCCGCACCTTCATGCAGTACGTCCAAGATCTTGGCGCCAAGGTCTGCTTCGCTTCTGTTGCTCACCCGAGAAGCAACGGTCAAGCAGAGAGGGCAAATGCTGAAGTGCTGCGCGCGCTCAAGACCAAAACTTTCGACAGGCTGCACAAGTGCAGACGCAACTGGATCGAGGAGCTGCCGGTGGTTCTTTGGTCGATCAGGACGATGCCAAATCGAGCCACTGGACAGACACCCTTCGCTCTAGTCTATGGAGCGGAGGCAGTTATCCCGACGGAACTCGTATACGGGTCACCTCGAGTGCTCGCTTATGATGAGCTTGAGCAAGAGCGGCTGCAGCAAGATGACGCGCTGCTCCTTGAGGAAGATCGTCTTCAGGCTGCTGTGCGAACCACTCGCTACCAGCAAGCTTTGCGCCGCTATCATAGCCGCAAAGTTAATGCCAGAAGTCTCGAGGAAGGAGACCTTGTTCTTCGGCGCGTTCAGTCCACCAAGAATTCCAACAAGTTGATGCCGAAGTGGGAAGGCCCTTACCGGTGAAGCGAGTCACCAGGCCTGGCGCTGTCCGCCTGGAGATCGAAGATGGCGTACCAGTGAGCAACTCCTGGAATATCGAGCATCTTCGTAAGTTTTACCTGTAAGGCGCGGTTGTCGGACCCTGTCCGGCAACCACCCTTTTGTACAAGTCTTGCCACTGTTGCATGTAATCCTTTGTACAAAGCCAGGCGCAGACCCTGAGCACAAGTAAATGAAGCGCTGGTGCCCAGAGTTATAGCATGCATGCTAGGTCGAGTCGGGTCCTCGGTTAGGGTTGATAGTGCTTAACAGCGGCTAACCCCTAACTTAGAGGTCAAGTGTGCGTCCCTTTGCCTTTCTTTCGTTTCCTTTGGTTCGCAGGGCTCGCATATCTTTGCCGAACCGCCTAGGGACGAAAAGGGGAAGAAGGACGTGCCGGCTTCTGGACCCCGGCAAGCCAGTGTTGCCGGGGGCCGCAAGTGCCAAGGTTCACCCACGGCAAGCCAGAGTTGCCGGGGGCTGCAATCTCAGATAAGTCTTTCATCCCTCTTCATGCATTCTCTTATGGACTGGGGAATACAAAACCTCGTTTCTTCCCGGAAACTACCGTGCTCCCTTAGCTCTAGGCCCTGGGGCTCGTTCCTGGGGCCAAGTTTTGGTCGTAGTCACGGCAGCAAAGGGATGAAACGAGGGGCCGCACCCGCCTCGTCCCTGCCTCCGTCAAAAGCGTGAAAAAGGTCGAGCGACGTGGGAAGACGGCAGGGCCTGTTGCCGGGGAAGGAGTGTCTATCTGAAAGATACCAAGGATCTGCTCCTTGACGTGGGTTCTACCCGCGAGACAAATGACCCGGCAAACATCCCCTTTTCATTAAAAAACATTCCATGCAGGTACAGTCCAAAGAGGATGAAAAACATGAAAGAGAGGATTACAAGTTTTAAATGCAACTAATGCCCGAAGGCATACAAATTAAAAAGATAAGATGCCCGTAATCCTTTTCCTGTCCCTCTCTTCAGGAGGTAGGTCAAGGAGGCGAGAATGGCAAAAGGAGCGCCTAGGCGAACTACGGGTGCCAGAAGACACCAAGAGAACATCCCGGGGGCCGTCAAGGCTGGACGGTGATGGCGGCACCGGAAGCGGGGCTCGAAGACGAGGCGGCAGGACGTCAGCACGCTGTCGAGGGCACCACGCCCTCGTACTCCGGCTTGACGGCCTTGCCGCCAGCCCTCTTCCTCTTCCGCAGCCTCCCTACGCCAGCCGCCCAAGGAGACGACCTCGGGGAGTTCAAGGAGCTGGCGACACGGATGATGGGGTCGCCGGTGCCGCACGGAGCGGCGCCCGACACCTAGTCGGACCCGCCGTCCTGCCGCCCGTTACCCTTGTCGTCGTTGTCGCTCCCCTCCTCGTCACTCTCGCTCGAGGAGGGGTCTTCGCTATCGGAGGAGCTGTCCACGCAGCACTTCGCCCGAGTGCCGAAGCACCCGAAGACTTTGACGGAGAGGAGATCGCCCTCCACCAACTTGAAAAGGAGGGTGAGCCCCTCCGTCAAGCTGTGGATACGGGCGAAAGTCTTCCACCCTCGACCAAGATACATCACGCCGGGGGCTGGGACTTCAACGCGGACTCGCGTGCCGCTGATCCCACAGCCCCTCATGTGCAGTCTCAGCGTCTCGGGCGGATCCGACTCCATCGCGCCCGCAAACGGAGCGGGGAGTCGGAGTCGACGACGCGGTGCCTGGCGCAGCCTGACGAAGAACTCGCGGGGGTCGTCTCCGACATGGACCCCCGTGGGAAGAGGAGCCGCTGGCGGAGGCGAGGCCGGTGCGCCGCCCCGTCCACCTCTTCCCCGAGCGCCGCGGCCTCGTCCTCGACCACGTCCACGACCTCACCCCCTCCCTCTTCCCCTTACGGCTGGCTCCGCCACCACCGGCGCGGGAGAGGGAGGGATGCGCTGTCTGGCGGCGACCCTCGCCGCCACTGATGAAGGGCCAGGGTTCCCCTTCTCCATGGCGAATGAGAGGAAGGGGAGCAGGAGCGGAAGGAAGGAGAAGATGGAGGAATGCGGGCTTCCGTCCTCCCCTCCCGCTCTTTATAAAGGAGCGAGGTGGGGACTCGGCCGCCCCGCTCAGCAAATCAAGACGCGGGAAGGCAGGGAGCTGGGGCCGACCTGCTGCCTCGACCCACGACGGCCCCGTTTCCCGCCTCCGCTGCCCGCGACGCCAAGTGCATGGGAACCGCGTGGCAGGCGTGCAGAACCGAGGCGACGAATGGGGTGGCCTCTCCCCACCCCGTGATCGTGGGGAGTGGGCACCTCGAAAACCGCCCACGATCTCTCCCACGGCGCCGCGTTCGACGCGTGCCGTTTGGGGAGGGCGCGGTGGGTGCGGAGTCAGATGCGGCGTGACCTAGGCCGCGCGTGCCCATGCACTGTTTTGGGCCTGGCCCAACAGCGCTCGGCACCGTGTATGGCCCAGGCCCGGGGCTCCTGTCGGTGTACTAAAGTAGGGGTACCTTAGTATCCCGAACTTGTGCATGGGCAGTCGCAGCGACCCGCGGCAAGGCTTGCCGGGCGGCCGCCAAGACCCTCCGTGGTCCCCTTGGGGCCATTCAAGAACAAAGTATCCAAGAGCAAAACAAGACCCCGGCAAGAGGAGCTTGCTGGGAAGAAAACAAGGCCCCGGCAAGAGGAGCTTGCCGGGAGGAGACAAGACCCCGGCAAGAGGAGCCTGCCAGGAAGGAGACGAGACCCCGGCAAGAGGAGCTTGCCGGGAAGACCAACCAAAGCATCTCAAGAAGCTCGCTGCGGCGCACCGCGCGTCCCGACAAGACCCGGTGAGTGACAAGCTCCCGGACGCGACAGGGCAACATCCGCGGCAAGGCGCTTGCCGCGGCAAGCTACTACTCCGCCGCCCGTGCTCCAGCTCACCCACCAACGTGTCGCTCTGGGACCGCTCCTAGCGTACGTGGCGGGAGGCTGTGCAGCTGGGGGCATGCGGTGGCAAGCAAGCGCTGACAAGATAGCCATCGTGGCAAACGGTGGCGTTCCTAGCGGTCCCTCTCTGTGCCGTCAAGGTGACACAGACAGGCATTTAATGCCCTTGTCCCCTGCCGTCAGGGTTAGGTATGATACGTCAGTTGTAGGCGGTGGAGCCAACTACCACCTCTTTTACGTTTTTACCCCCACCTCTGTTGCCACCTGTCGGTGACCCCTTAGACATATAAAAGGAGGCCCCTGCGCAACAGAGGGGGAGGGAGGACGGCCATTCTCACGCTCGGTCTCGCCAGCTGCTTGAGTGTACTGTAGCACTCATCGCTCCCGAGCAAGAACTCAATACAACCACCAAAGCAGGAGTAGGGTTTTACGCATCCGTGCGGCCCGAACCTGGGTAAACCGATCGTCTCGCCCGTGCGTTCGCCTCGATCTGCTCTTTGTGCATCCACCGCCCCCTGCCGAACCAAAAGGGGCTCGGTCCGCCGATCCCCATAGGTGTACGTGGGATCAGCAACCCCCGACATACTACGTTCCCCAACAGTGACATCCGAGCCAGGTTTTATGCGTAGATGTCATATGCACAAGTAGAACATAAGTGAGTTGTGGGCGATATAAGTCATACTGCTTACCAGCATGTCATACTTTGGTTCGGCGGTATTGTTGGATGAAGCGTCTGGATCGACATTACGCGTACGCTTACACGAGACTGGTTTTACCGACGTGCTTTGCACACAGGTGGCTGGCGGGTGTCAGTTTCTCCAACTTTAGTTGAACCAAGTGTGGCTACACCCGGTCCTTGCGAAGGTTAAAACAGCACCAACTTGACAAACTATCGTTGTGGTTTTGATGCGTAGGTAAGAACGGTTCTTGCTAAGCCTGTAGCAGCCACGTAAAACTTGCAACAACAAAGTAGAGGACGTCTAACTTGTTTTTGCAGGGCATGTTGTGATATGATATGGTCAAGACGTGATGAGATATAATTTGTTGTATGAGATGGTCATGTTTTCTTGAAGTTATCGGCAACTGGCAAAAGCCTTATGGTTGTCTCTCTATTGCATAAGATCCAAGCGCCAAATAATTGCTTTACTTTATTGCTATGCGATAGCAATAGTTGCAAGAGCAATAGTTGGCGAGACGACCATGTGACGACTCATTGATATAGATCAAGATGATGGAGATCATGGTGTCATGCCGGTGACGATGGAGATCATGACGATGCTTTGGAGATGGAGATCAAAGGCACAAGATGATGATGGCCATATCATGTCACATATTATGATTGCATGTGATGTTTATCTTTTATACATCTTATTTTGCTTAGTTTGGCGGTAGCATTATAAGATGATCTCTCACTAAATTTCAAGATAAAAGTGTTCTCCCTGAGTATGCACTGTTGCCAAAGTTCGTCGTGCCCAGACACCACGTGATGATCGGGTGTGATAAGCTCTACGTCCATCTACAACAGGTGCAAGCCAGTTTTGCACACGAATACTCAGGTTAAACTTGACGAGCCTAGCATATGCAGATATGGCCTCGGAACACTGAGACCGAAAGGTCGATCATGAATCATATAGTAGGTATGATCAACATAGTGATGTTCACCATTGAAAACTACTCCATTTCACGTGATGATCGGTTATGGTTTAGTTGATTTAGATCACGTGATCACTTAGATGATTAGAGGGATGTCTATCTAAGTGGGAGTTCTTAAGTAATATGATTAATTGAACTTTAATTTATCATGAACTTAGTCCTGGTAGTATTAGCATATCTATGTTGTAGATCAATAGCTCGCGATGTTGCTCCCCATTTAATTTTTATATGTTCCTAGAGAAAACTAAGTTGAAAAATGTTAGTAGCAATGATGTGGATTGGATCCGTGATCTGAGGATTATCCTCATTGCTGCATAGAAGAATTATGTCCTTGATGCACCGCTAGGTGACAGACCTATTACAGGAGTAGATGCAGACGTTCTGAACGTTTTGCTAGCTCAATATGATGACTACTTGATAGTTTAGTGCACCATGCTTAACGGCTTAAAATCGGGACTTCAAAGACATTTTGAAAGTCATGGAACATATGAGATGTTCCAGGAGTTGAAGTTAATATTTCAAGCAAATACCCGAGTTGAGAGATATGAAGTCTCCAACAAAAGTTCTATAGCTAAAAGATGGAGGAGAATAGCTCAAGCAGTGAGCATATGCTCAGATTGTCTCGGTACTACAATCGCTTGAATCAAGTGGGAGTTAATCTTCCAGATAAAATAGTGATTGATAGAATTCTCTAGTCACCATCACCAAGTTAGTAGAACTTTGTGATGAACTATAGTATGCAAGGGATGACGAAAACGATTCCCGAGCTTTTCATGATGATGAAATCGACGAAGGTAGAAATCAAGAAAAGCATCAAGTGTTGATGGTTGACAAGACCACTAGTTTCAAGAAGAGGGCAAAGGGAAGAAGGGGAACTTCAAGAGGAACGGCAAGCAAGTTGCTACTCAATTGAAGAAGCCCAAGTCTGTACCTAAGCCTGAGACTGCTTCTACTGCAAAGGGACTGGTCACTGCAAGCGGAACTGCCCCAAGTATTTGGCGGATAAGAAAGGATGGCAAAGTGACAAAGGTATATTTGATATACAAATTATTGATGTGTATTTTACTAGTGTTCGTAGCAACCCCTCGGTATGTGATACTGGTTCAGTTGCTAAGAGTAGTAACTCGAAACGGGAGTTGCAGAATGAACAGAGACTAGTTAAGGGTGAAGTGACGATGTGTATTGGAAATGGTTCCAAGATTGATATGATCATCATCGCACACTCCCTATACTTTCAGGATTAGTGTTAAACCTAAAATAAATGTTATTTAGTGTTTGCGTTGAGCATAAATATGATTGGATCATGTTTATTGCAATACGGTTATTCATGTAAGTTAGAGAATAATTGTTGTTCTGTTTACATGAATAAAACCTTCTATGGTCATACACCCAATGAAAATGGTTTGTTGGATCTCAATCGTGGTGATACACATTTTCATAATATTGAAGCCAAAAGATGCAAAGTTAATAATGATAGTGCAACTTATTTGTGGCACTGCCGTTTAGGTCATATTGGTGTAAAGCACATGAAGAAAATCCATGCTGATGGGCTTTTGGAATCACTTGATTATGAATCAGTTGATGCTTGCAAACCATGCCTCATGGGCAATATAACTAAGTCTCCGTTCTCCAGAACAATGGAGCGAGCAACAGATTTGTTGGAAATCATACATACTGATGTATGTGGTCCGATGAATATTAAGGCTCGCGGCAGGTTTCATTATTTTCTGATCTTCATAGATGATTTGAGCAGATATGAGTATATCTACTTAATGAAACACAAGTCTGAAACATTTGAAAAGTTCAAAGAATTTCAGAGTGAAGTGGAGAATCATCGTAACAAAAATAAAAGTTTCTACGATATGATCGTAGAAGTAAAATATTTGAGTTACGAGTTTGCCCTTCAGTTAAAACAATGTGAAATAGTTTCACTACTCACGCCACCTGGAACACCATAGTGTAATGGTGTGTCCGAACGTCGTAACCGTACTTTATTAGATATGGTGCGATCTATGATGTCTCTTACCAATTTTCCACTATCATTTTGGGGTTATGCATTAGAGACAGCTACATTCACGTTAAATAGGGCACCATCTAAATCCGTTGAGACGACACCGTATGAACTATGGTTTGGCAAGAAACCTAAGCTGTCGTTTCTTAAAATTTGAGGTTGCAATGCTTATGTGAAAAAGTTTCAACCTGATAAGCTCGAACCCAAATCGGAGAAGTGCATCTTCATAGGACACCCAAAAGAAAATGTTGGGTACACCTTCTATCATAGATCCGAAGGCAAGATATTCATTGCTGAGAATGGATCCTTTCTAGAGAAGGAGTTTCTCTCGAAAGAAGTGAGTGGGAGGAAAGTAGAACTTGATGAGGTAACTATACCTGCTCCCTTATTGGAAAGTAGTTCATCACAGAAATTTGTTCATGTGACTACTACACCAATTAGTGAGGAAGCTAATGATGATGATCATGTAACTTCAGATCAAGTTACTACCGAACCTCGTAGGCAAACCAGAGTGAGATCCGCACCAGAGTGGTACGGTAATCCTGTTCTGGAGGTCATGTTACATGACCATGACGAGCCTAAGAACTATGAGGAAGCGATGATGAGCCCAGATTCCAGAAAATGGCTTGAGGCCATGAAATCTGAGATGAGATCCATGTATGAGAACAAAGTATGGACTTTGATTGACTTGCCCATTGATCGGTGAGCCATTGAGATTAAATGGATCTTCAATAGGAAGATGGACACTGATAGTAGTGTTACTATCTACAAAGCTAGAATTGTCGCAAAAGGTTTTCAACAAGTTCAAGGTGTTGACTACGATGAGAGTTTCTCACTCATATCTATGCTTAAGTCTGTCCAAATCATGTTAGCAATTGCCACATTTTATGAAATATGGCAAATGGATAAACAAAACTACATTCCTTAATGGATTTATTAAAGAAGAGTTGTATATGATGCAACAAGAAAGTTTTGTCAATCCTAAAGGTGCTAACAAAATATGCAAGCTCCAGCAATCCATCTATGGACTGGTGCAAGCATCTCGGAGTTGGAATATACGCTTTGATAAGTTGATCAAAGCATATAGTTTTATACAGACTTGTAGCGAAGCCTGTATTTACAAGAAAGTGAGTGGGAGCACTGCAGCATTTCTGATAAGTATATGTGAATGACATATTGTTGATCGGAGATAATGTAGAACTATTCTGCAAAGCATAAAGGAGTGTTTGAAAGGAGTTTTTCAAAGAAAGACCTTGGTGAAGCTACTTACATATTGAGCATCAAGATCTATAGACATAGATCAAGACGCTTGATAAGTTTTTCAATGAGTAGGTACCTTGACAAGATTTTGAAGTAGTTCAAAATGGAAGAGTCAAAGAAAGAGTTCTTGCCTGTGTTACAAGGTGTGAAGTTGAGTAAGACTCAAAACCCGACCACGGCAGAAGATAGAGAGAGAATGAAAGTCATTCCCTATGCCTTGGCCATAGGTTCTATAAATTATGCCATGCTGTGTACCAGATCTATTGTATACCCTACACTGTTTTTGGCAAGGGAGTACAATAGTGATCTAGGAGTAGATCACTGGACAATGGTCAAATTATCCTTAGTGGAATAAGGATATGTTTCTCGATTATGGAGGTGACAAAAACGTTCGTCGTAAAGGGTTACGTCGATGCAAATTTTGACACTGGTCCAAATGAATCTAAATCTCAATCTGGATACATATTGAAAGTGGGAGCAGTTAGCTAGAATAGCTTCGTGCAGAGCATTGTTGACATAGAAATTTGCAAAATACTTACGGATCTGAATGTGGCAGACCCGTTGACTAAACTTCTCTCACAAGCAAAACATGATCACACCTTAGTACTCTTTGGGTGTTAATCACATAGCAATGTGAACTAGATTATTGACTCTAGTAAACCCTTTGGGTGTTGGTCACATGACGATGTGAACTATGGGTGTTAATCACATGGTGATGTGAACTATTGGTGTTAAATCACATGGCGATGTGAACTAGATTATTGACTCTAGTGCAAGTGGGAGACTGAAGGAAATATGCCCTAGAGGCAATAATAAAGTTATTATTTATTTCCTTATATCATGATAAATGTTTATTATTCATGCTAGAATTGTATTAACCTGAAACATGATACATGTGTGAATACATAGACAAACAGAGTGTCACTAGTATGCCTCTACTTGACTAGCTCGTTGATCAAAGATGGTTATGTTTCCTAACCATAGACATGAGCTGTCATTTGATTAACGGGATCACATCATTAGGAGAATGATGTGATTGACTTGACCCATTCCGTTAGCATAGCACTTGATCGTTTAGTTTGTTGCTATTGCTTTTTTCATGACTTATACATGTTCCTATGACTATGAGATTCTGCAACTCCCGTTTACCGGAGGAACACTTTGTGTGCTACCAAACGTCACAACGTAACTGGATGATTATAAAGGTGCTCTACAAGTGTCTCTGAAGGTACTTGTTGGGTTAGCGTATTTCGAGATTAGGATTTGTCACTTCGATTGTCGGAGAGGTATCTCTGGGCCCACTCGGTAATGCACATCACTATAAGCCTTGCAAGCATTGCAACTAATGAGTTAGTTGCGGGATGATATGTTACGGAACGAGTAAAGAGACTTTCCGGTAACGAGATTGAACTAGGTATTAAGATACCGATGATCGAATCTCGGGCAAGTAACATACCGATGACAAAGGGAACAACGTATATTGTTATGCGGTTTGACCGATAAAGATCTTCGTAGAATATGTAGGAGCCAATATGAGCATCCAGGTTCCGCTATTGGTTATTGACCGGAGACGTGTCTCGGTCATGTCTACATAGTTCTCGAACCCGTAGGGTCCGCACGCTTAAAGTTCGATGACGGTTATATTATCAGTTTATGTGTTTTGATGTACCGAAGGAGTTCGGAGTCCCGGATGAGACCGGGGACATGACGAGGAGTCTCAAAATGATCGAGGCGTAAAGATCGATATATTGGACGACTATATTCGGACATCGGAAAGGTTTCGAGTGATTCGGGTATTTTCGGGAGTACCGGGGAGTTACGGGAATTCGTATTGGGCCTTAATGGGCCATACGGGAAAGGAGAGAAAGGCCTCAAAGGGTGGCCGCACCCCTCCCCATGGGCTGGTCCGAATTGGACTAGGGAGGGGGGCGCCCCCTTCCTTCCTTCTCCTTTTCCCTTCCCTTTTCTTCCCTCCTACTCCTACTACTTGGAAGGGCTCCTAGTTCTACTAGGAAAGGGGGAATCCTACTCCCGGTGGGAGTAGGACTCCCCTAGGGCGCGCCATAGAGAGGGCCGGCTCTCCCCCTCTTCCACTCCTTTATATACGGGGGCAGGGGCACCCCAAAGATACAACAATTGATCTCTTGATCTCTTAGCCGTGTGCGGTGCCCCCCTCCACCATAATCCACCTCGATCATATCGTAGCGGTGCTTAGGCGAAGCCCTGCGTCGGTAGAACATCATCATTGTCACCACGCCGTCGTGCTGACAAAACTCTCCCTCAACACTCGGCTGGATCGGAGTTCGAGGGATGTCATCGAGTTGAATGTGTGCAGAACTCGGAGGTGCCGTGCATTCGGTACTTGATCGGTCGGATCGTGAAGACGTACGACTACATCAACCGCGTTGTGCTAACGCTTCCGCTTTAGGTCTACGAGGGTACGTGGACAACACTCTCCCCTCTCGTTCCTATGCATCACCATGATCTTGCGTGTGCGTAGGAAAATTTTGAAATTACTACGTTCCCCAACAAAAATTGCGAAGCAAAATTCTGAAATTTACTTCTAGGGTGGATTTACGATAAGATTCCATTATTCTAAACCAAGCATCCTTCAAGTTTTCTCCTTGCTTTTGTTTGAAGTGAAGGACTTCAAACTCGGGAGACATAGGAGTAGAAAGAGGACTAGCCATGACGACAAGCAAACAAGAGGCAAATAGAGAGGGAGGATAGAGAGAGAGGGCGAATAAAACGGCAAGGGTGAATTGGGGGGAGAGGAAAATGAGAGGCAAATGGCAAATAATGTAATGCGAGAGATAGGGATTGTGATGGGTACTTGGTATGTTGACTTTTTGCGTAGACTCCCCGGCAACGGCGCCAGAAATCCTTCTTGCTACGTCTTGAGCTTGCGTTGGTTTTCCCCGAAGAGGAAGGGATGATGCAGCAGAGTAGCGTAAGTATTTCCCTCAGTTTTTGAGAACCAAGGTATCAATCCAGTAGGAGGCCACGCTCAAGTCCCTCGTACCTGCACAAAGCGATAGCTACTCGCAACCAACACGATTAGGGGTTGTCAATCCCTTCACGGTCACTTACGAGAGTGAGATCTGGTAGATATAATATTTTTGGTATAAATATGCAAAGTAAAAATGTAAAGGCAAAGTAAAAAGCAAAGAAAGATTAAAGTGATGGAGATTGATATGATGAGAATAGACCCGGGGGCCATAGGTTTCACTAGTGGCTTCTCTTAAGAGCATAAGTATTCTACGGTGGGTGAACAAATTACTGTTGAGCAATTGACAGAATTGATCATAGTTATGAGAATATCTAGGCATGATCATGTATATAGGCATCACGTCCGTGACAAGTAGTGTTGGGGAACGTTGCAGAAAACAAAAAATTTCCTATGGTTTCTCCAAGATCCATCTATGAGTTCATCTAGCAACGAGTGATCGGATGCATCTACATACCTTTGTAGGTCGCGAGCGGAAGCGTTCAAAGAACGGGGATGAGGGAGTCGTACTCGACGTGATCCAAATCACCGGAGATCCTAGCGCCGAACGGACGGCACCTCCGCGTTCAACACACGTACGGTCAGCGTGAGGTCTCCTTCTTCTTGATCCAGCAAGGGGGAAGGAGAGGTTGAGGAAGATGGCTCCAGCAGCAGCACGACAGCGTGGTGGTGATGGAGCTGCAGTACTCCGGCAGGGCTTCGCCAAGCTCTATGGAGGAGGAGGATGTGTTGGAGAGGGAGAGGGAGGCACCAAAGGCATGGGTGTGAGGCCCTTCCTCCCCCCCACTATATATAGGGGGCCTAGGGGGGGCGCCGGCCCTAGGAGATGCAATCTCCTAGGGGGGCGGCGGCCAAGGGGTGGGGGGCTTGCCCCCCAAGCAAGGGGGCGCCCCCCCTTTAGGGTTTCCCCACCCTAGGCGCATGGGCCCTAGGGGGAAGTGGCGCCCCAGCCCACTTTGGTCTGGGTCCCTTGCCACTTCAGCCCATGGGGCCCTCCGGGATGGGTGGCCCCATCCGGTGGACCCCCGGGACCCTTCCGGTGGTCCCGGTACAATACCGGTGACCCCAAAACTTGTCCCGATGGCCGAAATAGCACTTCCTATATATAATTATTTACCTCCGGACCATTCCGGAACTCCTCGTGACATCCGGGATCTCATCCGGGACTCCGAACAATATTTGGGTTACTGCATATACATATCCCTACAACCCTAGCGTCACCAAACGTTAAGTGTGTAGACCCTACGGGTTCGGGAGACATGTAGACATGACCGAGATTGCTCTCCAGTCAATAACCAACAGCGGAATCTGGATACCCATGTTGTCTCCCACATGCTCCTCGATGATCTCATCAGATGAACCACGATGTCGAGGATTCAAGCAACCCCGTATACAATTCCCTTTGTCAATCGGTATGCTACTTGCCCGAGATTCGATCGTCGGTATCCCAATACCTTGTTCAATCTCGTTACCGGCAAGTCACTTTACTCGTACCGTAATGCATGATCCCGTGACCAGACACTTGGTCACTTTGAGCTCATAATGATGATGCATTACCGAGTGGGCCCAGTGATACCTCTCCGTCATACGGAGTGACAAATCCCAGTCTTGATCCGTGTCAACCCAACAGACACTTTCGGAGATACCCGTAGTATACCTTTATAGTCACCCAGTCACGTTGTGATGTTTGGTACACCCAAAGCACTCCTACGGTATCCGGGAGTTACACGATCTCATGGTCTAAGGAAAGGACACTTGACATTGGAAAAACTCTAGCAAACGAACTATACGATCTTATGCTATGTTTAGGATTGGGTCTTGTCCATCACATCATTCTCCTAATGATGTGATCTCGTTATCAATGACATCCAATGTCCATAGTTAGGAAACCATGACTATCTGTTGATCAACGAGCTAGTCAACTGGAGGCTTACTAGGGACATGTTGGTGTCTATTATTCACACATGTATTACGATTTCCGGATAACACAATTATAGCATGAATAAAGACAATTATCATGAACAAGGAAATATAATAATAATGCTTTCATTATTGCCTCTAGGGCATATTTCCAACAGTCTCCCACTTGCACTAGAGTCAATAATCTAGTTACATTGTGATGAATCGAACACCCATGGAATTCTGGTGTTGATCATGTTTTGCTCTAGGGAGAGGTTTAGTCAACGGATCTGCTACATTCAGGTCCGTATGTACTTTACAAATATCTATGTCTCCGTCTTGAACATTTTCACGAATGGAGTTGAAGCGACGCTTGATGTGCCTGGTCTTCTTGTGAAACCTGGGCTCCTTGGCAAGTGCAATAGCTCCAGTGTTGTCACAGAAGAGTTTGATTGGCCCCGACGCATTGGGTATGACTCCTAGGTCGGTGATGAACTCCTTCACCCAAATTGCTTCATGTGCTGCCTCCGAGGCTGCCATGTACTCCGCTTCACATGTAGATCCCGCCACGACGCTCTGCTTGCAACTGCACCAGCTTACTGCCCCACCATTCAAAATATACACGTATCCGGTTTGTGACTTAGAGTCATCCAGATCTGCGTCGAAGCTAGCGTCGACGTAACCCTTTACGACGAGCTCTTCGTCACCTCCATAAACGAGAAACATTTCCTTAGTCCTTTTCATGTACTTCAGGATATTCTTGACCGCTGTCCAGTGTTCCTTGCCGGGATTACTTTGGTACCTTCCTACCAAACTTACGGCAAGGTTTACATCAGGTCTGGTACACAGCATGGCATACATAATAGAACCTATGGCTGAGGCATAGGGGATGACACTCATCTCTTCTATATCTTCTGTCGTGGTCGGACATTGAGCTGAGCTCAATTTCACACCTTGTAACACAGGCAAGAACCCCTTCTTAGACTGATCCATATTGAATTTCTTCAATATCTTAGCAAGGTATGTGCTTTGTGAAAGACCTATGAGGCGTCTTGATCTATCTCTATAGATCTTGATGCCTAATATATATATGCAGCTTCTCCAAGGTCCTTCATCGAAAAACTCTTCTTCAAGTAGGCTTTAATGCTGTCCAAGAGTTCTATATCATTTCCCATCAAAAGTATGTCATCTACATATAATATGAGAAATGCTACAGAGCTCCCACTCACTTTCTTGTAAACACAGGATTCTCCATAAGTCTGCGTAAACCCAAACGCTTTGATCATCTCATCAAAGCGAATGTTCCAACTCCGAGATGCTTGCACCAGCCCATAAATCGAGCATTGGAGCTTGCACACCTTGTCAGCATTCTTAGGATCGACAAAACCTTCCGGCTGCATCATATACAATTCTTCCTTAAGGAAACCATTAAGGAATGCCGTTTTGACGTCCATTTGTCATATCTCATAATCATAGAATGCGGCAATTGCTAACATGATTCGGACAGCCTTTAGCTTCGCTACCGGTGAGAAAGTCTCATCGTAGTCAACCCCTTGAACTTGTCGATAACCCTTAGCGACAAGCCGAGCTTTATAGATGGTCACATTACCATCCGCATATGTCTTCTTCTTAAAGATCCATTTATTTTCTATGGCTCGCCGCTCAACAGGCAAGTCAGTCAAAGTCCATACTTCATTTTCATACATGGATCCTATCTCGGATTTCATGGCTTCTAGCCATTTGTCGGAATCCGGGCCCGCCATCGCTTCTTCATAGTTCGAAGGTTCACCATTGTCTAACAACATGATTTCCAAGACAGGGTTGCCGTACCACTCTGGTGCGGAACGTGTCCTTGTGGACCTACAAAGTTCAGTAGCAACTTGATCTGAAGTTTCATGATCATCATCATTAACTTCCTCTCTAGTTGGTGCAGGCACCTCAGGAACATTTTCTTGAGTTGCGCCATTTTCCGGTTCAAGAGGTAATACTTCATCAAGTTCTACTTTCCTCCCACTTACTTCTTTTGAGAGAAACTCTTTCTCTAGAAAGGATCCATTCTTGGCAACAAAGATCTTGCCTTCGGATCTGAGGTAGAAGGTATACCCAATAGTTTCTTTAGGGTATCCTATGAAGACGCATTTTTCCGACTTGGGTTCGAGCTTTCCAGGTTGAAGTTTCTTGACATAAGCATCGCATCCCCAAACTTTTAGAAACGACAGCTTAGGTTTCTTCCCAAACCATAATTCATACGGTGTCGTCTCAACGGATTTCGACGGAACCCTATTTAAAGTGAATGCGACAGTCTCTAAAGCATAGCCCCAAAAAGATAGCGGTAAATCGGTAAGAGACATCATAGATCGCACCATATCTAATAGAGTGCGATTACGATGTTCGGACACACCATTACACTGAGGTGTTCCAGGTGGCGTGAGTTGTGAAACTATTCCACATTTTCTTAAGTGTGTGCCAAATTCATGACTCAAGTATTTTCCTCCATGATCTGATCGCAAAAACTTGATTTTTCTGTCACGTTGATTCTCAACCTCACTCTGAAATTCCTTGAACTTTTCAAAGGTTTCAGACTTGTGTTTCATTAAGTAGACATACCCATATCTACTCAAGTCATCAGTGAGGGTGAGAACATAACGATAGCCACCGCGAGCCTCAACGCTCATTGGACCGCACACATCAGTATGTATGATTTCCAATAAGTTGGTTGCTCGCTCCATTGTTCCTGAGAACGGAGTCTTGGTCATTTTACCCATGAGGCATGGTTTGCACGTGTCAAATGATTCATAATCAAGAGACTCTAAAAGTCCATCTGCATGGAGCTTCTTCATGCGTTTGACACCTATGTGACCAAGGCGGCAGTGCCACAAGTATGTGGGACTATCATTATCAACCCTACATCTTTTGGTATTCACACTATGAACATGTGTAGCATTACGCTCGAGATTCATTAAGAATAAACCATTCACCATCGGAGCATGACCATAAAACATATCTCTCATATAAATAGAACAACCATTATTCTCGGATTTAAATGAGTAGCCATCTCAAATTAAACGAGATCCCGATACAATGTTCATGCTCAAAGCTGGCACTAAATAACAATTATTGAGGTTTAAAACTAATCCCGTAGGTAAATGTAGAGGTAGTGTGCCGACGGCGATCACATTGACCTTGGAACCATTCCCGACGCGCATCGTCACCTCGTCCTTCGCCAGTCTCCGCTTATTCCGCAGCTCCTGCTTTGAGTTACAAATGTGAGCAACTGCACTGGTATCAAATACCCAGGAGCTACTACGAGTACTGGTAAGGTACACATCAATTACATGTATATCACATATACCTTTTGTTTTGCTGGCCTTCTTGTCTGCTAAGTATTTGGGACAGTTCCGCTTCCCGTGACCACTTCCCTTGCAATAAAAGCACTCAGTCTCGGGCTTGGGTCCATTCTTTGGCTTCTTCCCGGTAGCTTGCTTACCGGGCGCGGCAACTCCCTTGCCTTCCTTCTTGAAGTTCTTCTTACCCTTGCCTTTCTTGAACTTAGTGGTTTTATTCACCATCAACACTTGATGTTCCTTTTTGACTTCTACCTCTGCTGATTTCAGCATTGCAAATAATTCAGGAATGGTCTTTTCCATCCCCTGCATATTGAAGTTCATCACAAAGCTCTTGTAGCTTGGTGGAAGCGACTGAAGGATTCTGTCAATGACTGCGTAATCTGGGAGATTAACTCCCAGCTGAGTCAAGCGGTTATGTAACCCAGACATTGTGAGTATGTGCTCACTGACAGAACTATTTTCCTCCATCTTATAGCTGAAAAACTTGTTGGAGACTTCATATCTCTCGACCCGGGCATGAGCTTGGAAAACCATTTTCAGCTCTTCGAACATCTCATATGCTCCGTGTCTCTCAAAATGTTTTTGGAGCCCCGGTTCTAAGCTGTAAAGCATGCCGCACTGAACGAGGGAGTAATCATCAGCACGTGTATGCCAAGCGTTCATAACGTCTTGGTTCTGTGGGACGGGTGCGTCACCTAGCGGTGCTTGTAGGACATAATCTTTCTTGGCAGCTATGAGGATGATCCTCAGGTTCCGGACCCAGTCCGTATAGTTGCTGCCATCGTCTTTCAGCTTGGTTTTCTCTAGGAACGCGTTGAAGTTGAGGACAACGTTGGCCATTTGATCTACAAGACATATTGTAAAGATTTTAGACTAAGTTCATGATAATTAAGTTCATCTAATCAAATTATTCAATGAACTGCCACTCAGATAGACATCCCTCCAGTCATCTAAGTATAACATGATCCGAGTTAACTAGGCCGTGTCTGATCATCACGTGAGACGAACTAGTCAACGTCGGTGAACATCTTCATGTTGATCGTATCTTCTATACGACTCATGCTCGACCTTTCGGTCTTCTGTGTTCTGAGGCCGTGTCTGTACATGCTAGGCTCGTCAAGTCAACCTAAGTGTTTGCATGTGTAAATCTGTCTTACACCCGTTGTATGTGAACGTTGGAATCTATCACACCCGATCATCACGTGGTGCTTCGAAACAATGAACTGTCGCAACGGTGCACAGTTAGGGGGAACACTTTCTTGAAATTATTATGAGGGGTCATCTTATTTACTACCGTCATTCTAGGCAAACAAGATGTACAAAACATGATAAACATCACATGCAATCAAATAATAATAGTGACATGATATGGCCAATATCGCATAGCTCCTTTGATCTCCATCTTGGGGCTCCATGATCATCTTGTCACCGGCATGACACCACGATCTCCATCATCGTGTCTCCATGAAGTTGCTCGCCAACTATTACTTCTACTACTATGGCTAACTCGTTTAGCAATAAAGTAAAGTAATTTACATGGCGTTTCTCAATGACACGCAGGTCATACAAAAAATAAAGATAACTCCTATGGCTCCTGCCGGTTGTCATACTCATCGACATGCAAGTCGTGATTCCTATTACAATAGCATGAACATCTCATACATCACATATATATCATTCATCATTCATCACAACTTTGGCCATATCACATCACAGAACACTTGCTGCAAAAACAAGTTAGACGTCCTCTAATTGTTGTTGCAAGTTTTACGTGGCTGCAATAGGGTTCTAGCAAGAACATTTTCTTACCTACGTGAAAGCAACAACGTGATTTGTCAACTTCTATTTACCCTTCATAAGGACCCTTTTCATCGAATCCGCTCCAACTAAAGTGGGAGAGACAGACACCCGCCAGCCACCTTATGCAACTTGTGCATGTTAGTCGGTGGAACCGGTCTCACGTAAGCGTATGTGTAAGGTTGGTCCGGGCCGCTTCATCCCACAATACCGCTGAAGCAAGATAAGACTAGTAGCGGCAAGAAAGTTGACAACATCTACGCCCACAACAAATTGTGTTCTACTCGTGCAAAGAGAACTACGCATAAACCTGGCTCATGATGCCACTGTTGGGGAACGTTGCAGAAAACAAAAATTTTCCAACGGTTTCACCAAGATCCATCTATGAGTTCATCTAGCAACGAGTGATCGGATGCATCTACATACCTTTGTAGATCGCGAGCGGAAGCGTTCAAAGAACGGGGATGAGGGAGTCGTACTCGACGTGATCCAAATCACCGGAGATCCTAGCGCCGAACGGACGGCACCTCCGCGTTCAACACACGTACGGTCAGCGTGATGTCTCCTTCTTCTTGATCCAGCAAGGGGGAAGGAGAGGTTGAGGAAGATGGCTCCAGCAGCAGCACGACGGCGTGGTGGTGATGGAGCTGCAGTACTCCGGCAGGGCTTCGCCAAGCTCTATGGAGGAGGAGGATGTGTTGGAGAGGGAGAGGGAGGCACCAAAGGCATGGGTGTGAGGCCCTTCCTCCCCCCCCCCACTATATATAGGGGGGCTAGGGGGGCGCCGGCCCTAGGAGATGCAATCTCCTAGGGGGGCGGCGGCCATGGGATGGGGGGCTTGCCCCCCAAGCAAGGGGGCGCCCCCCTTTAGGGTTTCCCCACCCTAGGCGCATGGGCCCTAGGGGGAAGTGGCGCCCCAGCCCACTTTGGGCTGGGTCCCTTCCCACTTCGGCCCATGGGGCCCTCCGGGATGGGTGGCCCCACCCGGTGGACCCCCGGGACCCTTTCGGTGGTCCCGGTACAATACCGGTGACCCCGAAACTTGTCCCGATGGCCGAAATAGCACTTCCTATATATAATTCTTTACCTCCGGACCATTCCGGAACTCCTCGTGACGTCCGGGATCTCATCCGGGACTCCGAACAATATTCGGTTTACTACATATACATATCCCTACAACCCTAGCGTCACCGAACCTTAAGTGTGTAGACCCTACGGGTTCGGGAGACATGTAGACATGACCGAGATTGCTCTCCGGTCAATAACCAACAGCGGGATCTGGATACCCATGTTGGCTCCCACATGCTCCTCGATGATCTCATCGGATGAACCACGATGTCGAGGATTCAAGCAACCCCGTATACAATTCCCTTTGTCAATCGGTATGCTACTTGCCCGAGATTCGATCGTCGGTATCCCAATACCTTGTTCAATCTCGTTACCGGCAAGTCACTTTACTCGTACCGTAATGCATGATCCCGTGACCAGACACTTGGTCACTTTGAGCTCATAATGATGATGCATTACCGAGTGGGCCCAGTGATACCTCTCCGTCATACGGAGTGACAAATCCCAGTCTTGATCCGTGTCAACCCAACAGACACTTTCGGAGATACCCGTAGTATACCTTTATAGTCACCCAGTCACGTTGTGACGTTTGGTACACCCAAAGCACTCCTACGGTATCCGGGAGTTACACGATCTCATGGTCTAAGGAAAGGATACTTGACATTGGAAAAACTCTAGCAAACGAACTATACGATCTTATGCTATGTTTAGGATTGGGTCTTGTCCATCACATCATTCTCCTAATGATGTGATCTCGTTATCAATGACATCCAATGTCCATAGTCAGGAAACCATGACTATTTGTTGATCAACGAGCTAGTCAACTAGAGGCTTACTAGGGACATGTTGGTGTCTATTATTCACACATGTATTACGATTTCCGGATAACACAATTATAGCATGAATAAAGACAATTATCATGAACAAGGAAATATAATAATAATGCTTTCATTATTGCCTCTAGGGCATATTTCCAACAAGTAGATCGAAACGATTCTGCATCTACTACTATTACTCCACTCATCGACCGCTATCCAGCATGCATCTAGAGTATTAAGTTAAAAATAGAGTAATGCCTTAAGCAAGATGACATGATGTAGAGAGATAAATTCATGCAATATGAAATAAACCCCATCTTGTTATCCTCGATGGCAACGATACAATACGTGCCTTGTTGCCCCTTCTGTCACTGGGTTAGGACGCCGCAAGATCGAACCCAAAGCTAAGCACTTCTCCCATGGCAAGAACTACCAATCTACCTGGCCAAACCAAACGGATAATTCGAAGAGACTTGCAAAGATAACCAATCATACACAAAAGAATTCAGAGAAGATTCAAATATTATTCATAGATAGACTTGATCATAAACCCACAATTCATCGGTCTCAACAAACACACCGCAAAAAGAAGATTACATCGAATAGATCTCCACAAGAGAGGGGGAGAACTCTGTATTGAGATTCAAAGAGAGAGAAGAAGCCATCTAGCTACTAACTATGGACCCGAAGGTCTGAGGTAAACTACTCACACTTCATCGGAGAGGCTAGGATGATGTAGAAGCACTCCGTGATGACGGCCCTCTTCCGGCGGAGCTCCGGAACAGGCCCCAAGATGGGATCTCATGGATACAGAAAGTTGCGGCGGTGGAATTAGGTTTTTGGCTCCTGTTCTGATCGTTTGGGGGTACGAGTGTATATATAGGAGGAAGAAGTACGCCGGAGGAGCAACGAGGGGCCCACGAGGCAGGGGGCGCACCCTAGGGGGGGCGGCCCCCACCCTCGTGACCGCCGCTTTTGTTCCTTGGAGCAGGGTCCAAGTCTCCTGGATCACGTTCGGTGAGAAAATCACGTTCTTGAAGATTTTATTCCGTTTGATATTCCGTTTCTTCGAAACACTGAAATAGGCAAAACACAGCAATTCTGGGCTGGGCCTCCGATTAATAGGTTGGTCCCAAAAATAATATAAAAGTGGAAAATAAAGCCCAATATAGTCCAAAACAGTAGATAATATAGCATGGAGCGATCAAAAATTGTAGATACGTTGGAGACATATCAGGCACAAATCAACCAAAACCCTAATGTCATCTAGATACTCCAATGTCACCTCAAGTATCCGTGGGTATGATTATACGATATGCATCACACAATCTCAGATTCATCTATTCAACCAACACAAAGAACTTCAAAGAGTGCCTCAAAGTTTCTACCGGAGAGTCAAGACGAAAACATGTGCCAACCCCTATGCATAAGTTCACGAGGTCACGAAACCCGCAAGTTGATCACCAAAACATACATCAAGTAGATCACGTGATATCCCATTGTAACCACAGATAAGCACATGCAAGACATACATCAAGTGTTCTCAAATCCTTAAAGACTCAATCCGATAAGATAACTTCAAAGGGAAAACTCAATCCATTACAAGAGAGTAGAGGGGGAGAAACATCATAAGATCCAACTATAATAGCAAAGCTCGCGATACATCAAGATCGTATCACCTCAAGAACACGAGAGAGAGAGAGAGAGAGATCAAACACATAGCTACTGGTACATACCCTCAGCCCCGAGGGTGAACTACTCCCTCCTCGTCATGGAGAGTGTCGGGATGATTAAGATGGCCACGGGTGAGGGATCCCCCCTCCGGCAGGGTGCCAGAACATGGTCCCGATTGGTTTTTGGTGGCTACAGAGGCTTGCGGCGGTGGAACTCCCGATCTATTCTGTTCCCCGATGGTTTTAGGGTATATGGATATATATAGGCGAAAGAAGTCGGTCAGGGGAGCCACGAAGGCCCACAAGGGTGGGGGCGCGCCCAGGGGGGCCGCAGGCGTGCCTCCCTGCCTCGTGGCCACCTCGAAGCTTCCCTGACTTCAAATCCAAGTCTCCTGGATCACGTTCATTCCAAAAATCATGCTCCCAAAGGTTTCATTCTGTTTAGACTCCGTTTGATATTCCTTTTCTGCGAAACACCGAAACAAGGGAAAAACAGAAACTGGCACTGGGCTCTGGGTTAATAGGTTAGTCCCAAAAATAATATAAAAGTGCATAGTAAAGTGTGACGCCCGGATATTTAAGCTACACTGAACCTATGCTAATGATGCCACGTCACCTCGATTAGAGTTGCTAATCTCGCGCCGGTTCGAAACTTTCAAATTCAAAATTTAAATATTGTCAAACAACAAAAGTTTCCAAATATTAAAACTAAAATGTCCAAAATGTGTCAAATAGATCATGGATAATAGCGGTGGAGAAACCACACTTTTATAAAATGTTTAAAGACTCTAAAGTAGTTAAAATAACAACTATGACAATTAATTAGATGCCTTTAAAAAATTATAATAATACAAACTATTTTATTTAGGAGTCAAACTTTTTGCAGTAGAATAAGTTATAAAATTAATTTAGGAGTTGTAGTTATATTTTATAAAACTAAAATTAAAATAAAAAAATAGAAAAACAAAACAAACAAAGGCAAGAGAATTAAAGAGAAAGGAAAAAGGAACCCCCTCCCCCATGGACCAACCGACCCAACAGGCTGGCCCACTCGGCCAACCAGGCCAGAGGCCGGCCCGCTCCCGCACGCCCGCTGGCCTTTTTGGCCAACCCCCCGAAACCCTACCGCTAACCACCCCCGCTCCCCCATGACTCTCTCTCTCTCTCTCGACCGATCCGATCTGGATCGGGCCGTTCCCCCGTCCCCCCCTCCCCCCCCCCCCCCCGCGTCCCCGACGCCACCGTGGCTCAGGCCCCCCTCGCCGGAGCCTCCCGACGCCGCCGCACGCCGTCGCCTCGCCCCTCTTCCCTCGGAGCCCTCCCTCGCGGCGACACCCCGAAGCCGCTGCCCCCTGGCGCCGCCCCAGCCTCGCCGCTCGCCGTTGCCGGCCCGCGACGCCTTCGCCACCCGTCGCGCCGTCGCCACTCGTCACCACCCCGTCGGCGTCGCCTCCCCACCTCTCCCTCGATGGCTCCATCGAGCCTCGCCGCCCCTTGTTCCCCTGCAACAAAAGTGAGCACACCCCCCTCCTTGCTGTCTTCCACGCACGCTCGTGCCCGTCGCCGTCCGCGTCGCACTCAGCCGCCGCCAGCCCTGCAGCCCGCACACCTTGCTCCATGCGACCTCGCCCGTGGCCGCGGTCGCTGCCGCTGCAGCGCCGCACTCAGCGCGCCACCCTCCCCTTTTCCCCTGCGCCGCTCGACCACCTGGCCAACGCCGTGGCCACCGGCCTCCCCCTTGGTCCAGCGACGTGCCGAATCTGGCCGCCCTTGGGCCGGCGCCCCTGTGCCCGTTCGCCCGAACCACCCCGTAGCACCCGTGCCCGTTAGGCCTTGGCCCTATTACAAGTGGGGCATACCCCCTGAGAATGTTTTTTAATATATATATATAATAATAATAATTAATTGAGGAATTAATTAAGTTAATTAATCATAATTAGATTAACCTAATTAACTAATTAGTTTAATTAAACAGTAATTAGATTAGTTAAACATTAATTAGGCTAATCAATCAATGACATGCGAGACCCACACATAGTTGACCCAGTCAACAGCTCAGTTGACTGCTGATGTCAGCATGATGTCATGCTGACGTCATCTTTTACTATTCTGGATAATGTTGAATTAAATAATTAATTCCAAAAATTAATAAAACTTTAGAAAAACATTTTAAAATAAACCGTAGCTCGGATCGAAAAACTTTGTACATGAAAGTTGCTCAAAACGACGAGACGAATCCGGATACACAACCCGTTCGTCCGCCACACATCCCTAGCATAGCAAACACGCAACTTTCCCTATCCGTTCCACCTATTCGAAAACGCAAAACACCGGGAATACTTTCCCGGATGTTTTCCCCCTTCACCGGTATCACCTCATACCGCGTTAGAACATGTCTAGCTTTGCCTGTTGTCTTGTTAAGCACTTGCTTGCTATGTATTTACTGTTTCTCCCCCCTCTTCTCTCCGGTAGACCCCGTGACGATGCTGATGCCCCTGTGGTCGACTACGTCACCGACGACCCCTCCTTGTCTGAGCAACCAGGCAAGCCCCCCCTTTGATCACCAGATATCGCCTACTCTTCTCTATACCGCTTGCACTAGAGTAGTGTAGCATGTTACTGCTTTCCGTTATTCCTATCCTGATGCATAGCCTGTCTTTGCTTCTACTGTTGTTACCATTACATGCTATCCTACTGCTTAGTATAGGATGCTAGTGTTCCATCAGTGGCCCTACACTCTTGTCCGTCTGCCATGCTATACTACTGGGCCGTGATCACTTCGGGAGGTGATCACGGGCATATACTATATACTTTACACAGTTACATTACTTATGATACTGTTCGGAGATGGGGGCTGAAGGGGCAGGTGGCTCCATCCCGGTAGAGGTGGGCCTGGGTTCCCGACGGCCCCCGACTGTTACTTTGTGGCGGAGCGACAGGGGCAGGTTGAGACCACCTAGGAGAGAGGTGGGCCTGGCCCTGGTCGGCGTTCGCAGATACTTAACATGTTTAACGAGATCTTGGTATTTGATCTGAGTCTGGCTACTGGCCTATACGCACTAACCATCTACGCGGGGACAGTTATGCGCACTGACGTCATGGTATCAGTCGAAGCCTTCGTGACGTCAGCGACTGAGCGGCGCACGCTGGATTGGACTGGAACGCCTGCTAGGCAAGGTCTCCTTCCGGCCGCCCCCGCAACGTGCAGGTGTGCAATGGGCGATGGGCCCAGACCCCTGCGCCATAGGATTTAGACCGGCGTGCTGACCTCTTTGTTGTGCCTAGGTAGGGCTGCGACATGTTGATCTTCCGAGGCCGGGCATGACCCAGGAAAGTGTGTCTGGCCAAATGGGATCGAGCGTGTTGGGTTATGTGGTGCACCCCTGCAGGGAAGTTAAACTATTCGAATAGCCGTGATCTTCGGTAACAGGACGACTTGGAGTTGTACCTTGACCTTATGACAACTAGAACCGGATACTTAATAAAACACACCCTTCCAAGTGCCAGATACAACCGGTGATCGCTCTCTCATAGGGCGACGAGGGGAGGATCATCGGTTAGGATTATGCTATAAGATGCTACTTGGAGGTCTTCAGTCTACTCTCTTCTACATGCTGCAAGAAGGAGACTGCCAGAAGCGTAGTCTTCAAAAGGATTAGCTATCCCCCTCTTATTCTGGCTTTCGGCAGTTCAGTCCACCGATATGGTCCTTTACACATTTACCCATGCATATGTAGTGTAGCTCCTTGCTTGCGAGTACTTTGGATGAGTACTCACGGTTGCTTTCTCCCTCTTTTCCCCCTATCCCTTCTACCTGGTTGTCACAACCAGATGTTGGAGCCCAGGATCCAGACGCCACCGTCGACGACGACTCCTACTACATCGGAGGTGCCTACTACTACGTGCTGCCCGCTGACGACGACCAGGAGTAGTTAGGAGGATCCCAGGCAGGAGGCCTGCGCCTCTTTCGATCTGTATCCCAGTTTATGCTAGCCTTCTTAAGGCAAACTTGTTTAACTTATGTCTGTACTCAGATATTTTTGCTTCCACTGACTCGTCTATGATCGAGCTCTTGTATTCGAGCCCTCGAGGCCCCTGGCTTGTAATATGATGCTTGTATGACTTATTTTTATTTGTAGAGTTGTGTTGTGATATCTTCCCGTGAGTCCCCGATCTTGATCGTACACGTTTGCGTGTATGATTAGTGTACGATTGAATCGGGGGCGTCACAAGTTGGTTAATAGAGCCGACTGCCTGTAGGACTCCCCCTTCCAAACTCTTTGGCCGAAGTTGAGTCTAGACATTACAAAAACTTTTACTAACATGGTTGTGTGTCTTACGGAGCCACGTCGCCATTGGGTGGTATTAGGATCTTTTATTCCTCGATCTATACTCTGGGACTCTGAGCTCTCTTCTATTCGGGTTAAATGATTTTGCTAAAAACAAAACTAACTTTAGGTTCTCGTAAACATTTTCTCCCGGAGAGCCCCTTCGGCCCAGATGATCGCCGGTTGCATCAGAAGATTTCGAAGTTACTCTCTGATACTCTTTTGAGACTTTGTGCCCGTTTCTTTTGCAAATCCCTACCACCGTAATACCCCTATGAAAACTGCATACCCTTGCCATTCATACAATCATTCCCCATTGATCTTGTTATTACAAGATGTCCCGAAATACTTTCTGTTGTTCCGAGAATCCTTTGAGCTTAGTGCCTTGCTGTACTTTGTCACCTGTATACCCTTACGGATAATTCTCGCACTTACCGAGTATCCGCTCGTCCCCAGTTGATTCAGGTATTTCACAAAAGTCTTCATAATACCGTTCGTTCTTCTGAAAATCCTCAACAGCCTAATGCTCTTGAAATTCTTGTTTGCTAGCATTATGATTAATCCAATAAGTCGGGTAATCTTATTGGCATCCTTTGTCATTCTCATTTGGAGTCTATTGATTCGATATGTTGCGGATGCTTGCAATCCTCGGGATTTATCCTTCCGGCTCAGACATCATTTTAAACATGAGCTGGTTCTCGACCAATCGGATTGCTATCGATTGTACCCCTAAGCATATGCAACTTATCCATCCTTAATCAAAGTGTTTGCTTCTGATCCCTTGGTCGGAAATCATAATTCTTTTGCATTTGAGCTTTGAATTAGTCAGTTGTTTCTATAGTCTGATCTCCTGGCATTGTTTCTTCCTCTGGTTGAGTACCGATGCTCACATCAGATCCTTTGAGGACCACCGGATCCTTTTTTGGATTTTATCCGATAGCGTCCTTCATATTCAATTCCTTTGGAAGTTCTTTCTCCATTGGTAAATCCTATCCTCTGATTGACCAACCATGCTCTGCTTTCAAGCTTGTGGTATTAATATTGAAGCTTGTGGTATATGTTTCCACGATACCCTGACAGGTTGAACCTATGCCTTCCTTAATATGTTCGAACTCGAAAGTTTTCACGAGTCATACTCTTCTGGTGTTTTGCTAGATAAAATCTCAACACTACAACTTCTTCGAAGACGAGAAGTGAGTGAAAGGTTATGCATTAAAGAAGTGGGAGTATACCTTGAACTTTGTGTTCATGCCCATGGAAACGATGTAGATCTCATCATTAAAGCTTCTCTTAAAATTATTTACCCCTTTGGTATCAGTTTATCTTATATCTAGGATTTGGTCCTTTGCAACCGTGGTTCCGGCCATGATTGTACTTCTTTGATCCATTTCTCGGACAAGTTATAGCACTTGTCTTCTACAGATCAATATGCCTGCCCAACCTCAATTATGATCTACCTTCGAGTATTACCCCTGGTATCTCGAGGATATCATGCCATTGCACTACATCTTATGAACTTTTGATGGAGTACTACCTTTCCCTGTCAATGTCACTTCATGGGTTCTGGGTTGTTGGTCAACCGAGAACACCAATAAATGGATCGATTCCGCACTCCGATTCAATAACTCTAAGTACTTATGAGTTTAATAATCCTTCAAGTTATTCATAGCTTGATCGGCTATATCATTATCGTGCAACTTGTAACTGTGCTATCTGGTCCTTCTTCTTGAAGCACAATTTCGACGATGAGCTAAGCTTACATCGATCTTCCTCATCATATATTTTCGCCTTGAACAACAAGCTTGCTTTCGAGTTTGTGTTGTACTCGTGGTTCTAATAACCTTTTGCTTCATCATTCCTTTGACTTGATGCCATTGTCGATCGATTACATCTTCCTGAAATCTCTCGACAATTGTGTTGTGCTCGTCAACACTCTGAGCTCTTCCTGGATATCAATTGAATTCATGATGAGAAATACCATCCTTGCCCTCGATGAATTCTATTATCATCGACCACATTATTGCCTTCCCACCAACACAGATTGTTCATGTTTGGTGGTATACCTTGAGTTCCCTGCCATCCAACAATTGTTCTTCTTTACTCGGAACATTACCGTCTCTTATGTCATCAATGTTGTGAGAATTACACCACCTCTTAAGAATTTGTGATACAGTGATGCTTCTCACCATCACCCTTCCCTTCTTGGTCCCTGTGTTGGGTGAACTCTGTTATGCAAATTTAATATCTCTAGCAACCCTATTGCTTCAGAGTTATTGGACAATAATTCCAATTTAGTGTGTTGGTTGCTCAATCGCCATTCCGACGTTGGTTGTGCAACCCAGCCCATATTTCGGGTGCACCTTTCATCCAATGTTTAACTGTGTATGTTTTCCTTGAGCATACATCATTTTATCATTTGATCCGAAAAATGTTATCTCCTTGTTCACATAACTGTGGAAATCCACTTTTTTTATCTCGAGGATTGTCGCTGATTCCATCAGCTACCCCCTCATCCTCTCCTTGATTTAATGATGAGCTCTTGTTTTGGAACTCGCTCCCATAGTTCATTTCCCGAGAATCTTACCTTGTCATCTCGTCAATTTGTGTTGCCCTTTTCTTCTCAGGTATCCTGAGTCTGAGTTATCTTGACACCAATCAGATCTGAATCTCGGTCAGATATGATGGTTAAAACATATTTCCAAGAGTTATAACAATGGTCTTTATGTGACCCGGTAAGGTGATGTCGTGCCTAGCACACCTGGCCGGAGGCCCTATTGTTATAGATTCCTTTTCAGCAAGGTTATCCATTCTTCCATTAGGAAACTATAAGACTTATTCAATAAGTTGTTTTCGATGGATCCTTTGTATCCAAAGCCTGACCTTTGCTTGAAGACCATGTCAGTACTATCTCGAAGCATGTTTCTGGTACTCCGATTTTCAACAAGAACATTTGAATCCCAATACTAAATGTTTCTTGCTCAATTATCCAAACGCCGCTGTATGGATAATGTCATGAAAATTTCTCTCCCCTCACCTAGAGGCTTTTCTACCTTATATCCTGTCTTGGATATCATCCTCTGATTGACTTTGGGAAGGATATACCCCTGATATATGTGTTTAAACACATTTTCCTTCCGTTGATTTGTTCAAACTTTCTTATAATCTAGCAGTGGTAATTCCCTGCTTAGGTAAGCACCTCGTGGTACAACTCTGCCAGTAAGACCCTATTACTATAATTGATGACATTTTGGTAGCCACCGATGGACGAGAACTTTGCCTAATGGTCCGCCTCGTTCAGCGAGCAGGAAAATAAGGTTCTCTTCGTCCCTCGCCCTTGGTATCGACATTGTTGCCAACATAACTAATAGGCTACCCTCTGACATGTCTTGTTATCATGACCGTGCAAGATATCAACGCTTTTCCTACTTTTAACCACATGGTGGGCCCATAACCCACAGTTCCACAGGATCGAAACCTGACTCTCCTGTACACCCCCGGTTTCCAAAGTTATTCCCCACGCTTGACTTCGTATGTAATTCACGGGCCACCTGCCTAGTGATCTATTATGGTATCAGACGCAATACTTATTCCCATTGCTTTGAACCCTCTTTCACATTTCGTAATCAGGCAACGAACGATTGCCTATGCGCTAGAAACTTCTATTGTGCACCTTCTTACTTTGCTCTCGATAATTTAAGTTTAAAATCGAGGGTTGCTTCCCGCCACCTTCATTGATGTTATCTACCACACAAGCAACATTGTAGTGGTTCGTTCTTCCGAAGTTACCCCTTATCCTTCGTACGTACGATGAAGACTCCGAAGAAAAGATGGAAACTTCATCATGACGACCTGAAGCAGAGAAATGAAGACATCAACGCTATGGATCGACCTCTTTGAGAAGAGCAACCAAGACCGAGAAGATTCGTTAGAATTTCGTAACCAAACATTTCCCCCTTAGACCCCCTCTTAAATCTCGGGACGAGATTTCTTGTAGTGGAGGAGAATTGTGACACCCGGATAATTAAGCTACAATGAACCTCTGCTAATGATGCCACGTCACCTCGATTAGAGTTGCTAATCTCGCGTCGGTTCGAAACTTTCAAATTCAAAATTTAAATATTGTCAAACAACAAAAGTTTCCAAACATTAAAACTAAAATGTCCAAAATGTGTCAAATAAATCATGGATAATAGCGGTGGAGAAACCACACTTTTATAAAACGTTTAAAGACTCTAAAGTAGTTAAAATAACAACTATGACAATTAATTAGATGCCTTTAAAAAATTATAATAATACAAACTATTTTATTTAGGAGTCAAACTTTTTGTGGCAGTAGAATAAGTTATAAAATTAATTTAGGAGTTGTAGTTATATTTTATAAAACTAAAATTAAAATAAAAAAATAGAAAAACAAAACAAACAAAGGCAAGAGCATTAAAGAGAAAGGAAAAAGGAACCCCCTCCCCCATGGACCAACCGACCCAACAGGCTGGCCCAGTCGGCCAACCAGGCCAGAGGCCGGCCCGCTCCCGCACGCCCGCTGGCCTTTTTGGCCAACCCCCCGAAACCCTACCGCTAACCACCCCCACTCCCCCATGACTCTCTCTCTCTCTCTCTCTTTCTCTCTCTCTCTCTCGACCGATCCGATCTGGATCGGGCCGTTCCCCCTTCCCCCCCCCCCCCCCGCGCGTCCCTGACGCCACCGTGGCTCAGGCCCCCCTCGCCGGAGCCTCCCGACGCCGCCGCACGTCGTCGCCTCGCCCCTCTTCCCTCGGAGCCCTCCCTCGCGGCGACACCCCGAAGCCACTGCCCCCTAGCGCCGCCCCAGCCTCGCCGCTCGCCGTTGCCGGCCCGCGATGCCTTCGCCACCCGTCGCGTCGTCGCCACTCATCACCACCTCGTTGGCGTCGCCTCCCCACCTCTCCCTCGACGGCTCCATCGAGCCTCGCCGCCCCCTGTTCCCCTGCAACGAAAGTGAGCACACCCCCCTCCTTGCTGTCTTCCACGCACGCTCGTGCCCGTCACCGTCCGCGTCGCGCTCGGCCGCCGCCAGCCCTGCAGCTCGCACACCTTGCTCCCTGCGACCTCGCCCGTGGCCGCGGTCGCTGCCGCTGCAGCACCACACTCAGCGCGCCGCCCTCCCCTTTTACCCTGCGCCGCTCGACCACCTGGCCAACGCCGTGGCCACCGGCCTCCCCCTTGGTCCGGCGCCGCGCCGAATCTGGCCGCCCTTGGGCGGGCGCTCATTCGGGCCGGCGCCCTTGTGCCCGTTCGCCCGAACCGCCCCGTAGCGCCCGTGCCCGTTAGGCCTTGGCCCTATGACAAGTGGGGCATACCCCTGAGAATGTTTTTAAAAGAATATATAAAATAAAAAATAATAATAATAAAATTAATTAATTAAGGAATTAATTAAGTTAATTAATCATAATTAGATTAACCTAATTAACTAATTAGGTTAATTAAACAGTAATTAGATTAGTTAAACATTAATTAGGCTAATCAATCAATGACATGCGGGACCCACACATAGTTGACCTAGTCAACTGCTCAGTTGACTGCTGACGTCAGCATGATGTCATGTTGACGTCATCTTTTACTATTCTGGATAATGTTGAATTAAATAATTAATTCCAAAAATTAATAAAACTTTAGAAAATCATTTTAAAATAAACCGTAGCTCGGATCGAAAAACTTTGTACATGAAAGTTGCTCAGAACAACGAGACGAATCCAGATATGCAACCCGTTCGTCCGCCACACATCCCTAGCATAGCAAACACGCAACTTTCCCCCTCCATTCCACCTATTCGAAAACGCAAAACACCGGGAATACTTTCCCGGATGTTTTCCCCCTTCACCGGTATCACCTCATACCGCGTTAGAACACGTCTAGCTTTGCCTGTTGTCCTGCTAAGCACTTGCTTGCTATGTATTTACTGTTTCTCCCCCCTCTTCTCTCCGGTAGACCCTGTGACGATGCTGATGCCCCTGTGGTCGACTACGTCACCGACGACCCCTCCTTGTCTAAGCAACCAGGCAAGCCCCCCCTTTGATCACCAGATATCGCCTACTCTTCTCTATATCGCTTGCACTAGAGTAGTGTAGCATGTTACTGCTTTCCGTTATTCCTATCCTGATGCATAGCCTGTCCTTGCTTCTACTGTTGTTACCATTACCTGCTATCCTACTGCTTAGTATAGGATGCTAGTGTTCCATCAGTGGCCCTACACTCTTGTCTGTCTGCCATGCTATACTACTGGGCCGTGATCACTTCGGGAGGTGATCACGGGCATATATTATATACTTTACATAGTTACATTACTTATGATACTGTTCGGAGATGGGGCTGAAGGGGCAGGTGGCTCCATCCCGGTAGAGGTGGGCCTGGGTTCCCGACGGCCCCCGACTGTTACTTTGTGGAGGAGCGACAGGGGCAGGTTGAGACCACCTAGGAGAGAGATGGGCCTGGCCCTGGTCGGCGTTCGCAGATACTTAACACGTTTAACGAGATCTTGGTATTTGATCTGAGTCTGGCTACTGGCCTATACGCACTAACCATCTACGCGAGGACAGTTATGGGCACTCAACGTCGTGGTATCAGCCGAAGCCTTCGTGACGTCAGCGACTGAGCGGCGCGCGCCGGATTGGACTGGAACGCCTGCTAGGCAAGGTCTGCTTCCGGCCGCCCTCGCAATGTGCAGGTGTGCAATGGGCGATGGGCCCAGACCCCTGCGCCATAGGATTTAGACCGGCGTGCTGACCTCTCTGTTGTGCCTAAGTAGGGATGCGACGTGTTGATCTTCTGAGGCCGGGCATGACCCAGGAAAGTGTGTTCGGCCAAATGGGATCGAGCTTGTTGGGTTATGTGGTGCACCCCTGCAGGGAAGTTAAACTATTCGAATAGCCGTGATCTTCGGTAACAGGACGACTTGGAGTTGTACCTTGACCTTATGACAACTAGAACCGGATACTTAATAAAACACACCCTTCCAAGTGCCAGATACAACCGGTGATCGCTCTCCCACAGGGCGACGAGGGGAGGATCATCGGTTAGGATTATGCTAGACGATGCTACTTGGAGGTCTTCAGTCTACTCTCTTCTACATGCTGCAAGACGAAGGCTGCCAGAAGCGTAGTCTTCAAAAGGATTAGCTATCCCCCTCTTATTCTGGCTTTTTGCAGTTCAGTCCACCGATATGGTCCTTTACACATTTACCCATGCATATGTAGTGTAGCTCCTTGCTTGCGAGTACTTTGGATGAGTACTCACGGTTGCTTTCTCCCTCTTTTCCCCCTATCCCTTCTACCTGGTTGTCGCAACCAGATGTTGGAGCCCAGGATCCAGACGCCACCGTCGACGATGACTCCTACTACATCAAAGGTGCCTACTACTACGTGCTGCCCGCTGACGACGACCAGGAGTAGTTAGGAGGATCCCAGGCAGGAGGCCTGCGCCTCTTTCGATCTGTATCCCAGTTTGTGCTGGCCTTCTTAAGGCAAACTTGTTTAACTTATGTCTGTACTCAGATATTTTTGCTTCCGCTGACTCGTCTATGATCGAGCTCTTGTATTCGAGCCCTCGAGGCCCTTGGCTTGTAATATGATGCTTGTATGACTTATTTTTATTTGTAGAGTTGTGTTGTGATATCTTCCCGTGAGTCCCCGATCTTGATCGTACACATTTGCGTGTATGATTAGTGTACGATTGAATCGGGGGCGTCACATAAAGCCCATTAAACATCCAATATGTATAATATAATAGTATGAATACTTCATAAATTATAGATAAGTTGGAGACGTATCATTCAACAAAATGATTAAAAGCATCCTCAACTCTAGACTTTAAAGGTTTACTAGGAAAAGGCATAGGCTTTTGTACCCATGGTTCTCTTTCTTTACCATGCTTCCTAGCAATAAAATCTCTTTTATCATATATTTTGTTCTTAGGAGGTGGATCATCAAGCTCAATTTCAGGTTATATTTAAACATCATTATTAGGTTTGTTATTATTATTAGGTGGAGCATCATCAATAATACGATCATCATTAACATTATCATAATTATTAGCATTATCATCATATCATTATCATTAGAATCATGCTCATTACCAGATTGTGTATCAACATCATAAATAGAAACATCATTAGGATTCTTAGTGGGTTTTCTATAACAGTTTCATTAGAACCATGCATGGTTCTATTCCTATTCTTTTTATTTTTCTTCTTAATTAGGTGAACTAGGTGCACTATCATTAACTCTTTGAGAATTTTGTTCAATTCTTTTAGGATGATCTTCCGGATACAAAGGTTCCAGAGTCATTTTTCCACCCCTAGTTATTACTCCAACAATATGCTTATTAATTTTATTATGCATTTCCCTGAAAACTCATGTTCAAGCTGAGTGTGAACAACATAAACCTTTAACATCATTGGAAATTCTAACTAGCGCATCACTCAAGTGTTCAATAATAATGGAATTTCGTTTCAATTGATCACAGTTTTGTTGTTTAACAAAGAAATTATCAAATTCATCTGATCATGGACTCGTGGACTTATTATAATGGATATCACCTCCATCAAATTTATAGAGAGAATTAACCTCTACTACCCGTTTCGGAGTGTTGACTCCATGTATTCTTTTTCAATAGGCAGTATATTTTTAACACCTTCAGCCTTAATACTTGTTTCCTTCATAGATATCTTGGCTTCTTGCATATCTTCAGGACTGAGGAATAGAATACCTCTCTTCTTTGGAGTTGGCTTAGGAGGTCGTTCAAGAAGTGTCCAATAGTCATTGGTATTCTTCAATAAGTTATTCAATAATTCTTGAGCCTCTTTCAACTGTTCTTTCCCTGAAAATACAACCATCACAACTATCTAGGTAGTCCCTAGATGCATTAGTTAGTCCATTGTAAACGATATCAAGAATTTTATTCTTTTTAAGAGGATGATCAGACAAATAATGTAGTAATTTGAGGAGCCTCCCCCAAGCCTGAGGGATACCCTCTTCCCGAAGTTGTTTAAAATTGTATATTTCCTGCAAGGCAGATTGTTTCTTATGAGAAGGAAACTATTTTTAACAGAAGCATCACATCATATCCTAGGGACTACGGACACAACCAGGGGAATGATTATTGAACCATGTTTTAGCATCACCCTTTAATGAGAAAGGAAACAACTAAAGAATATATCAATATCGAATATTTTCCTCTTGAGCAAACAGGGTGGCAATATCATTTAGTTTAGTTAAGTGTTCAATAAAAATTTTCTGATTGATAACCATGAAAAGGATCAGATTCTACCAAAGATATAAGTTAAGGATCAACAGAGAGTTCATAATCCATATCAGCGATAAAAATAGGAGAAGTAGCAAATTTTGGATCATATTTCATTCTTTGGTTCATGGACTTCTCTTTAATTTTATTAATAAGACATCCGAGACCCTCTCTAGTAGCACAAGCCATAAGATCTCTAATAATCTCCTCATCCATAGTGTAACCCTCAGGCACATCAAATATTTTAGCTCTAGTAGGAGTACTAGGTGTAACAGGAGATTCATAATTTTCAGTAATTTCAATTTCTTTAGTTCTAACAATATGAGCATCTAGCAATTCACTGAGTGGAATAGTAGTATTAAGCAAAGTAGAAGCATCATCATAATATCATCAATAGCAGAAGCAGTGTCTAATACTTGAGACCTATTAGATTGTGAAGCATGTGGTCATGGTGTCACAAGTTGACTCAAAACAGAGTGAATCAAGGGTACAACTAGTTGGCAGTTCCTTACCTCCCCTTTGTCTTAGAGAGCATGATCTTGGACTTATGATCCCTGAGATTCTTCATAATAAAGATAGATTGCAGCAGATATTTAACTCCCAAGTGAACTTAATAAATAGAGCTATGCTCCCCGACAACAGTGCCATAAAATAGTCTTGATGACCCACAAGTATAGGGGATCACAACAGTCTTTGAGGGTAGTATTTCACCCAAATCTATTAATTCAACACAAGGGGAGCCTAAGAATATTTATAAGCCTTATAAGTTGAGTTTTCAATTCAAGCACACCTGAGAATCACTTCCTTACAACAATTTATTAGTAGCACAGTAATATGATAGTAACAATAGCAATAGAATAGAGTAATGGCAACAATAATAGTAGTAGCAATTTTGTAGCAAACAGAGGAGACATGGTAACTTGAGCAAAGGTAATAGCATAAAAGTATAGGCATGGAGTAGCGATGGATATTTAGATGAGATTGAATATGTATCAGTCACAACATAGAGAGACACAGAACTAGCTCCAATTCATCAATCATATGTAGGCATGTATTCCATATATAGTCATACGTGCTTGCGATAAGAACTTGCATAACATTTTTTGTCCTACCCTCCTGTTGTATCATGGTGCTAATTAAAACTAAGGGTAATTAAGCTTCTCCTTTTAATAGAGAACCGGAACAAAGCATTAACACATAGTGAATACATGAGCTCCTCAAGTTAACACCCTCCTCGTTGATATCCCAATTCATGGTCACCTTATGGGTCTAAGGCTCAGAATGATAACGGGTGCTTACAACTTGCAGGTAAGATCAACATCTCAAATATAATCATGATAAGCATAAGTGTTCCAATCTAAAATCATGGCACTCGAACCCTAGTGACAAGCATTTAAGCATATCAACGTCAATCTCAAAACATAGTGGATACTAGACATCAAGCCCTAACAAAATTGACTCGATTACATAAGAAATCTCATCCAACCCATCTACCTCCAGTATGCCTACAATGGAATTAATCACACATGGTTGTGAACATCATCAAATTTTTGATAGAGAAGGGCTGGTGATGATGATGGCGATGAATCCCTCTCCATGGAGCCAAGAACAAACTCCAGATTAGGGCTCCCGATGAAGAACAGGAGATGATGGCGGCTCCATACCGTGAAACGCGATGAAACTTTCTCCATGATTTTTCTCAGGAAGACGGAACTTATAGGTCTAAATTAGGTCAGGGGGCCTGCAGGGGCCCCACAAGCCTGCATGGCGCACCCCCCTTGGGTCACTCCCCTCTAGTACTCCTTGGCTCCGGTATTTTTAATATATTCCATAAAAAATCTTCATAAAGTTTCGTCCAATTCCAAGCACTTTTAGTTATGCACAAAAAAACATCACCATGATAGTTTTGCTGAAAATAGCGTAAGTCGGGGTTAGTTTTATCCAAATCATACAAATTAGAGGACAAAACAAAAACAAAAGTGTTTATAAAAGTAGATACGATGACGACGTATCAGTGTGCATGATGAATTGGGTCATACCAGCAATCGGAAGAAAAAAGAAGGTATTAGGAGCTCCTGATGCCTGGACAGGAATCTTCGATCAAGTTTTCCTCAACCCAATGCTATGTAGGTGCTTTCTTCAGCCGCTGGTTGCCTTAGATGCCCGCTCGATCGTCCAGGGATGAACACACGTAAGCAACATGGTCGCTCATTCCCAGTCAAATCTAGAACTACATCATATAGTCTTATGTTTTGACCCGTTTCATCCATTGATCTGGAAAAAAGGCATATGCTTGGAGCACATGGTGACCACGATTGGTTAATACACCATGACATTTTCCGGGGAAGACTTGTATGAGATCTAGATTTAGGTGGGATCAATGAGATCAATCTATTTGAAGACTCAAAGTATGTTCAAAACTTCTGAAAATATTTGTAGATACACATCTGTGTTTGATGTACAATCTCAAAAAGTTTTAGCTCCTAATTCGAAGTACACTTAGAGAACCAAAAAAGACAAAATTGGATATGAATAGTGCCAAATACTAATCACCCCAACATGACACTATCCATAATCAAATTTGTTTTTTTTGAATCTCTTACTGCAGACTGAGTTTGAAGCTGATTTTTTTTAGAGTTGTAAACATGCCCTGCAGGTATGTTGTCAAGAAAATTCAGAATATTTTGAATTGTCTAAATATGAAATTTTGATGTTGATCCTACGATCTCACTTAAAGGTCAGATCCTACACAAGTCTCCCCAGACTTTTTTCTGATCACTCTGCAATAGAAAGACAAAATCCAATCTCGGCCTCCCACAATCACTTTTCTTTCCAATCATTGAATCCCCTCAGTTGCACCCGACATTCTTTCTTTCCAGAATATCAATGAATCAATTGCTCAGTGGGAAGATGGTGTTGATGCACCGGAGCATATGGTCGACAATTTGAGCTCTGGAGTGATTAGAGTGGCTGCCATCATCCGCGGGGCCGCGGAGTGGGAACCACACTCCTGCCCCACTAGGCAGGGAAGCAGTATGTTATCCCGAAATTCCAATACCTATTTTACAGTTCATTAGTATCCCCCAAATTACCTTATGTCTTATTTATAACTAAAATAATAATCAGTGTTTTTAGGTCTTTCAACAATAATTATTATTGACCGTATTATGTGCTAAAGGAAGGCAAGAAGATATGATCTACTTCTCCACAAGCGAGAACACAAAATCCTTGGAGTAGGGCTATGTTCCTTGCATCGCAAATTTAAATACCGGACAACACGTTCACCTTGATGTTAGATGAGTATTTATAGAGATGTTGAGGCCACCTAACGTTGATGTTTACATATGGCTTTAGAGAAAATAATTCATAACTGGAGTGTTAGCCAATGAAATGTGTTGATGTTCCTCATTGAGAGGATTTGGAGATGTCATCTGTTGTTTCTCAATTTTGCCTCCAAGCATTAAGAGAAGGCATGATGCCTAGGTTCTGAATATTTTACATGTTTGCCATTTTAGCATATACCATTTTCCTAGATTTCTTTGATCAATGTCGATAGAGTGTATAGTCATTTATGGTAATCAGAATTTAGAACAGTTGCCATATAAATTAATTAAGCCCGCATAGAGTACTTGAGTTCTACAAGATATGATTTACAGTATTTCAATTTTGTACATCAACAAGGCTCTAGATTAGTGATGTTTTTATATATTAAAAAGAGGCATGAAATTTCCCTGCAACTGTAACTATATAGATACCTGCATATCCTAGGTTTGTTTCAAACTTCAGATTATGTTTTTTTTTGTGGGGATTCAGATTATGTTTGTTACATATCCAAATTAGTTGCTGCTCTTGCAGGTACAAATCAAGTCTCCACCTATGTACACATATATTCCATTATTGTTGATATTCCATTTTTTCTGGCTAATCCATGTAAAAATATGTTGTGTGTACAGACAAAGAAGAATCACGCGTGCTTATGAGAGGAGTATTCAATGGGTTGAGGTGGTGCATGTTTTCTCTCTAAGAATGCGGACTGAGTGGTTGTAGGACACCCCCGCAAAAAAACAAAAAAGTGGTTGTAGGACACAACCTCACATGTTCCATGTCAGAAAAAAATGAATGATATAATTTTAATTTCTTTTAGGTGAATATAATTTTAAACTGAGGGGCGGATTTTGTTGACGACCTTTTCATTTGCATTAAAGCCACTTAACCCATCACTCCTTTTGTGGTATGCCATTTATGTTAAAATACACTCCTTCATTTTTTTGAGGGATAATATACCCCTTCATTTGTTGTAGATATCACATGGAGGGTATTACTTCAGTTGTGCATTGTGTGCCAATTGTGGTTTATAATTGTCATCTTCTCCATTTGTTCACAAATATAAGATATTTTTGATATTTCAATATGGACTATATACACGCTGAGATAAGTAATAAAACACACCAAAATGTCTGACTTGAAAAAAAAAAGTTAGAACATCTTATACTTGTGAATGGAGGGAGTAATATTTTTGGAACAATTTTTTTGTTGTTGAAAAAAGTCTGTAGTGGCAGTTGAGCGCGTGGTTTGTGCCTATTTATACGCAATCTTAGCTCGATGGCGCGCTGCTTCCTCCCGCTCGCAGCGCTGCTGCTTCTCCTCCTGCAACTGCAAGCAGCCCAGGCCCAAGCCCAAGGTGGTTCTCGCTCGCTCGCTCCCCCTCCCCCTCTCCTCCATTCTTGGCCTCACAATTGCAAAACTGATCCATTGCAGATCTGGGCGGAGCGAGAGCCGGCGCCGGCGCGGGGCAGTATGCGGCGGCGGCGGCGCCGCCGCACAGCTGCCCGGCCGCCAAGCCCGGGGTATGGGCACTAGTGCTCATCCTCGGGATGGCGGCAGCGCTCGAGATGGGCTACATCATCCACGCAGAGGTGAGCCTTCGCCGGGCGAGCGCGTGGGGTTACCCCACGGCGCCGCCGCTGCACTGATCCATCCGAGCCTTCGAGGTTCATTGTTTCTCCCGAGGTTTGTAAATCTGATTCGTTCGAGCCTTCTAGTAGGTTAATCAAGCAGTATACGTTTCATTCTTTTTCCCTGAGGTTTGAAAATCTCTTGTGCGGTTGTTTTTGCTTCTGTCTTTGCTGCAGTGAGGTCAAGAGAATCTATTGTGCGCTTGTTTGTGTTTCTGTCTTTCCTGTCTCCTCTGTCTTGGAGTAGTATGTCAGATTTCATACACAATGGAAAACACGGATACAGAGGGCGAGGTCTCGAGAATCTGATTGTCTAGCTCTTCTTTGCAGGTTTCAGGGGGCGCTCCCTGGCCCATGGCAGAGTGGGATAAGGTCGGGGAAACTGGAGGTGGATAGCAAGAATCTGAATTACTACTATCTTATCAAATCAGTTTATTCTAGTACTGCTATTAGTAAGAGTAGAGTAAATGGTGGATGGATGTACTAACTTGGTTAGATACACAAACTATGTGTATGGAACAACTATTTCAGCTAATGACTGCAAAATCACGTCCATGTATACGGAACAACTATTTCAGCCAGAGAAAAAGTTGTCTGAACTTGTATTGACTGTGCACACGCCCATGTGTGGCAAGTAATCTGATATGTATTCGTCAAGCTGCGAGCAATCTAATTTACTGAGCTTTGTTTACTGATAAATAGTTTGTTGTCGTTCTAGCTAATTTTGAATTGTGTTCTGATTCCTAACTTTATCTTATCTCCACTGACTTGGCAAGTTAACATGGATGCTCTCTTTCCTTTTTCCTCTTTCTCTTCTCACCATATTGTCTGAATCTTCAGTACCATTATTACAAAAGCACTAACATTTAGTAGCATTATGCATTTGTCTGAATGTTTCTGTGCCATAGAAAACTGTATAAAACATTTTTGGTTCCTGTCAATAGTTATGTCCACATGCATTTCCAAGCATTCACTATATGTTGTTATCAACTGATTCAGTTATAATGCATTGCTTCCTCACTAAATATATATTTGTTTATTGTACTTCTTTTCTTATAAACTACTGTTCTCAAGTGGAGACATGATTGTAAAGACCATCCCTGTTGTAATCTCAAATGGAATAAACATGTCTACCTTGTGTTGGTGTACGTAGAAATTTGTCTTCTCTTTTATTAGCAGACTTTAGAATAGGCTACACCAAATTGTTTTGAATTTTGGTTGTATACATCAACTAGATGCTTGTCATATCAATAATTGGCAACGTCGCTTTTATTTTGAAGAGTCAATTCATTTCCAAAGCTTATATTTAATGCTCATCTTAGAGTTAAGAAAACGTATTCAGGTTAGTCGGTTCAGAAGGATTATGTTTTACTGTTCATGACTCTATTTACTTGATGGTTCTGGAGCTGATATTACGACCTATCAAATTGATGGTGAATTAGTTCATCAGATTGACATCTTTAGCCATGGTACCAACATTATTCCTAATTCTTCTTTTGTTTACGGTTTGAACTATTATTGCTTAGTTTTATTGCAGAGTGGCCATTATTCACCGCAGCATGTGGTTGCCTTTATGGATGGGGAAGAATGCAACTCTGCTTGGTACCACACACAACATACAAGGCAGAAGCCGTTGTCACCTCCATGGCTGCCAGAGTTGATTGGGTGTGCGGAAGGCGAAGCTGCGGTCAATGTCTGACTACATGGACGGTGAGCGGTTGGCCAAGTGGAGGATGGTCTTCGAGGTTGCCAGGCAGGACCGCATCATTTGCTTCTAGCTGCTCAAGACTCACCTCGACTCATGGCCATAGTAATACTACATACTTACATTTTGTGATTTTATTTCTCCTTATTGAAGTGATGGATTTTCTGTGATGCAACTGATGATTGCTTCACAATGGTAAGACAACGTGGTATGTAGTATTGTCCCAGTTTTTTCCTTCAATGGGTAAAATTCAGTCAATGGTAGCAGAACTTGAAACTCCAGTCAATTTTAGTTCAGATAAAATTCAGTTTGCATAGTGCAAGTTTCAAATGATATTACATATTTCCATGTGTATTTTGTCATCTTTATAACCAAGGGTCATCGGCCTATGGCACCTTCATAAAAGTCAAAGGTCGTGACAACAATGTTTGTGTTCCTTAGATGCACAAGCTTGTATCTTAGAACTTTGATGAATTATGTCATTAGACCGGCTTATTTGGAAACCACTTGTTTCCATTACCTCTATACACACACTTGCATATCAATTTTTATTTATTTATTGGTGGCTACTGTAATGACCCGTTCATAGGAACCAAATAGAAGGAAATAAGCTCGATATATTTTTTGATTGGAAATAATATACCTCATATTTAGTTAAAATTGGATACAATGATGACAAATCTTAGGCAGAACATGCTATGAAGTTATGTCCGTGATATAGGACAAATAGTGATAGTGATGCCTCTGATACAAGACAAACATCTATGCTACCATGGTTAAATAGTGATAGTGATAGAGTTATTATAGTTCATATGTATTTTAGTTGAGACGTGTGTTGCACATGCACGCTTATTAGTAGTCTACTAAAAATCAAGGGATATGTGCTTGTGAAATTTGCAATTATATTTTGATGCAAATCCCTGAACTTATGTGCACTAAAGACTAAACATGTGCACTAAAGGGATAGTGTGCAACATAATATCGTGTGCCTAATAAATTGATGTAGCTTATAAATCCTGCTAATTTTTTGATACCAACATATACCAAATTTTGGTCACTGTCATTTCAATACAGTTTTTGTTTTTCAGACATTTTGGGTCATGCTAAGATACTTGAGAGAAATGTTTTTAACTAGGAGCTCATTATAATATCTTTTGTCTCTGCAGCTGCTAGCTATTTTAGTTCATGCTTGGGTGAGCTGAGGGAAACCCAGAGAAGTTTTCTATCGGTGATCCTCAAAACTTGCTAAATAGTTCAGTAGAGTAGGTTGACTTGCATGAGTTTTATTTGTACTAATGAGACGACTCTCATCTTCAGAGCACCTTCACTGCCTAGAGAACAGATCCAGCTTGAGTTCCCTGAGAAGATTTACAAGGAGACGTCTGGCGAGAAGCAAGGATATGAAGTAACACAATGGTATTGCCGCCTAGAGCCCTAATCTGGCTTTTTGTTGCATTTGTTGGCATTGATTAATTGTTTCTCTTGATATCATGTGCTGAGAGTGATGGCGACATGTATTAATATTGGTTTGAAAAGTTCAGCTGTGTGAGCCAATTCCTTACCATTGCCCAATTATGGTCCTTTCTATACAAGCAGCCAATTTCTATTACATGTTTTTTTTTTTTAGTTTGATGATCAGTGTAGCTGGATTTCTACATCATGAATTCGCCATTTCTACTTCCAAGTTCCAACATAAGTGTGCATTTGCTGTGCCTGTTGATTAGGTCTGGTCAAAATATTCAGTTTCTCTGTTGTTTCAGGGACAGCTTGCGCTCCCTGGCCCATGGCAGAGTGGGACAAGGTCGGGAAACTGGAGGTGGATAGCAAGAATCTGAATTACTACTATCTTATCAAATCAGTTTATTCTAGTACTGCAAATAGTGACAGTAGAGTAAATGGTGGATGTACTGACTTGGTTAGATACACAACCTATGTGTATGGAACCATTTCAGCCAATGACTGCAAAATCACGTCTATGTATATGGAACAACTATTTCAGCTAATGATTGTGTGACTGAGAACAGAGAAAGTTTTCTGAAGTTGTATTAACTGTGCACACGCACTTGTGTGGCAAGTAATCTGATGTGTATTCGTCAAGCTGCGAGCAATCTAATTTACTGAGCTTTGTTTACTGGTAAATAGTTTGTGTTGTTCTAGCTAATTTTTAATTGTGTTCTGACTCCTAACTTTATCTTATCTCCACTGACCTGGCAAGTTAACATGGATGCTCTCTTTCCTTTTTCCTCTTTCCCTTCTGACCATATTGTCTGAATCTTCAGTACCATTATTACAAAAGCACTAACATTTAGTAGCATTATGCATTTGTCTGAATGTTCCTGTGCCATAGAAAACTGCATCATACATTTTGGTTCCTTGGTCTACTAAAAAATCAAGGGATATGTGCTTGTGAGATTTGCAATTATATTTTGATGCAAATCCCTGAACTTATGTGCAGTGAAGACTAAACGTGTGTACTCATTGTGATTCAGAAGTACCTGATTGTGTGCAACATAATATCGTGTGGCTAATAAATTGATGTAGCTTATAAATCCTGCTATTTTTTATACCAACATATACCAAATTTTGGTCACTGTCATTTCAATACAGTTTTTGTTTTTCAGACATTTTGGGTCATGCTAAGATACTTGAGAGGAATGTTTTTGAACTAGGAGCTCATTATAATATCTTTTGTCTCTGGAGCTGCTAGCTATTTTAGTTCATGCTTGGGTGTTCTGAGGGAACCCAGAGAAGTTTTCTATCGGTAATCCTCAAAACTTGCTAAATACTCCCATCTGTAAACTAATATAAGAGCGTTTAGATTATTAAAATAGTGATCTAAACTCTTTTATATTAGTTTACGGAGGGAGTAGTTCAGTAGAGTAGGTTGACTTGCATGAGTTTTATTTGTACTAATGAGAGGACTCTCATCTTCAGAGCACCTTGGACGACGCTGGGTGGTCGGGGGATGGCCGGCAGGTGGCTGGGCGCGTCCATGGCCGCGGGATGCCCGCCACGCCTCCCCCGCTCCAGTAGCTGGATGTGGGAGAAAACACCGGTGGGCTGGGCCTCACTGTGGCTCCTAAGGCCCAGCCGCTCAGTGGGCTTTTCTTTTTATTGTTTTATTTTTTGTTTCTTTTATTTCCTCCTGTTTCCTAATTCTTTATGCCATCATTTGAATTTTTTTAAATGTGAAAACTGCCACATAAATACAATATAATATACTAGAGCTTCAAAAAATGTTTTAGGCCATTTGGGAAGGTTTAAATATTTGTTTATTTTTTAAAAGGCCAATTTAAATGTTATTGGTCCACGAAAAAGTTTTTGTTGTTAATTTAAAAATTCAATTGATGTTGGTTTCACCTGGACAATCACCAGGGGATTATTTAGAATATTGCACATGTTTTTTTCCTAGTATTTGGTGAAATAATTTCTGGACTTTATATTTTAAATTTGAATTTGAACCAAATTAAGAGTGGGATTATTTTCTAAATGCAACTTAATTATGATGATCATGATAACATGGGACATTAGCCTGTGGTCACTGTAGCTAACCACTAGCGGTGTTACATAGGGCACCTGATAGCTGCTGACCATCCCAAGGCCGTTGTTTGTGCTCCAGTTGATGCATGATGATGTGGTGCACCTGATACTTGATGGCTCCGCACGGCAAGGGTGTCGTATGTGCTAGCTGCTCGCAGCAGTGTTGCTGCATCACCCGGCAGTTGCTATCAGGGAACATTGTAGATGTTGCACAAATCGTCAAGCTCATCATATTTTCTTTACACTAGATGACCCATTGCGTCCCTGGCGCAGGAACCCGAATCGCCAGAAATTATTAGCCTGATAATTTTTTTTGGTGACCATTACCTATATATTTTCGCTGGAAATTTCCATTTTAAGAAGTGTAGTCTAAAAATTGTTTCAGCAGATGGAGTTTGTTGGTACAATGGTACAATGAAATGTCATAGCTCCAAACAACGTCTAAGTGTGAACTTAAAAAATATAAACATAACAAGTAACTTTACAATTTATATAATACCACAAGCTTGTGAGGTACACCAGATTCTGTTTCGAACAAAAGACATCAAGAAATCAAAAGAAAACGGAAAAGAGAAAAAATCAATTTGGAAGCTTCCTAAAACCTGTGTAAATATGAAGCCTATATGGGCCAGCCTGTCTAATAGATATATGCAAAAGAAAGATATAAATAGGCTGAGCCCAAGTTTGAGCCGGGTGTCCTGCAGAAGCAGACACCAACTAACCAACGGCTACCTCTTGGGGGCCTCCTGCAAGGGTTAGTTTTTGGCCTGGGAGCACGCCAAGTGATGCGTTCAGCCGTTGTCACGTGTTGCGTGTTGGGCGTTTCCTCTGAATTTTAGTTTTGTTTTGACTGTACCCCTTTTGGGGATTTAGATTTTTTTTTGCTTTTCGCATGGATTTCCTAGGTTTCGAAGAAAAAATATTATTTTGTTTTTTATTTTGTAAAACTACTTCTCGAAAAGGGGAAAAAATATGTGCTAACATGAAAAGCGTAGATTTGCTTCTGCGTGTGCTTCTCGGGAAACAAAGTTTGTGCTTCCCAGGAAAGCATATAGATTCGCTTCTCTTGGAAGCACAAATTTGCTCGCATGATTGTGCTTCTCAAAAAGGGGAAAAAATGTGTTTACATGTGCTTCCACAGGAGCCCATATTTGCTTCTTGGGGAACCACATATTTGCTTCTGCAAAAAGTTGTGCTTTTGAAAAAGGAAAGAAAGTGAAAAATGCAACTTTCGGTACTCATTTTTGTTTGCAGTTCCTTTTTTTTTGTGAAAGAAAGTTCGTCCAAACGTATTAAAATGGGATTTAGTTTTGAAAATCTCAAAGCGAGAAATCCAACGGTGAAAAAGGACGGGAATTTGGACGCACGATTCAAAAGGTAAAACATCTTAAGTAAACGGATCTACGAAAAAAGAGAAAAAAAAAACTCCCAGGTTCGACTAGTGACACATATACAGTACATCATTTATCATTTGCCAGCACCTGAGAAAACTGAGACTGGCCTTTGCAAGAGTCATCCTTGACTGGTGATTTCGGCGACAGGCCCATCTGTATTCTCCGGGAGCGCTAGAGCACATGGGCCATATATATATGTAGGCCCAGCGCGCGGCCTCGTACATACTCCTACGTCCTCTAAACGTATGGGCCGAACGAGCAAGAGCAACTGCACCTGCGCTATGCCCCTTTCCCTGAAAAGAAAAGGCACTCTGTCGTCTGCTGGGTGGAGTCCTCTCCGGCTGTCGCTAGCCCTAGCTAGGTATCCCCCCGCCGTCGCCTCGCCTTGCCGTCGCCGTGTTGGTTGGTTGGTTGGTTGGAAATCCAAACTGGAATTTGAGCGAGCGCCGGTTTGCGGGGTTCCCCAAATTAATACGTAGAGCGAGCGAGAGAGGAGGCAGCTGGGCCTGCAGGAGACCCAGGAGCCATGCCCATCCCATTACCAGGCACTCTATCGCCGTTTCATCCCTCCATGGGGCTCATTACTGGAACAAAACAACTTTTTTTTATAGCGACCTTGCGTTGCTGTGCATCATATATAAATTAGATAGTGTAGAAACGAGTGTGATCTATGTTTTTTTTCTTCAATGGATTGCTTTCTTCTGGTGTATGCATAATTAACTCATGATATGTAGTAATTCCAGGTATACCGATGGTTTCATCAGTGGCTAAGACGACGAGGCCATCCTGCAGTGAACAAGATGGCTTTTCTGAACGCACCAAAATAATGCGATATTCAGGGCCAGACCTTCCGGAGGTACGACATATACAGAATAAAATTCAGAAAATGCAATGCTTGTACTGCTAGATAAAGTATATGTTTCGTTACTGAAACCTTGTATTCTGTCCTTGTGATAGAATATTGGCTTAGGCATTTCTACCTTCTAGCACACCTTACAGATGGGATTGGTTTCGTCAGACAAATTCAGACACCAATTTTAATTCACTACTAATTCTCAGGACAGGTTTAGCCAGATTTCTTCTCCTAGATCGTTTATGTCAAAGCTTTAACAATCCAATATTTAAACTCCCCTCTTAAATAAACAATTTGTTTAGGTAATTCACACACTTCAGGATCGCAACTTTTCGTGCTTTTCACCCATCTTTATACAAACGTCTTCTCTTCTGTTTTACAACATCCTCTACAGACTTTTGTTAGACGCGTATTTTTTTTTCATTGGCATTCGATCTTATCCGCTCTGAAATAGATAACGGTCTACAGTGTGTGCAATCAAACTTCTCTATGTTCGACAATGTTCTACAGTATGTGTTCTATAGTACTTTGCCCTTTTCTAAATCACAAAATGAAAGCCTCCCAGTTCAGCAATTCTGACAAAATCTTGGTCGATGAATAAAAAATAAACATGTCATGTAACCTATTGGAGCTACTTTAGAAAGAAGAAATCAGCTTAGAACTGCAATAAGTATGCTCATTCAAACTAGCAACTGGTTAGCTTCGATAAATTTGAGCATAAGTCCGATACTTCAGTACATTCTTGAAGCATTGTACTTTAACCAAGTTTCTGCAAAGGTAAATTTGGTTGCTTCCTCTGTACTTTTCTGCTAGATTCAAACTTCACACTAGAATATTGATTTCACTGCTGTGCATTTTAGGAATAAGTAATAATTTGTTTGGGAATCAGGTGACCTTTTTAAGAAACAACTAATGTTAATAAGTAATATTCCCACCACAACCGCATTCGACTCTGTGGCTATTTTACTTTATAATCTGTCACACTTTGCAGTGAATGCCTGGTGTGTAATTTATTTCATCAATTAACTTTTTATTACATACTTTCTAAGGACATTTGGTGTCATATACATGCCCTACTACCACTGCCGGATGCTGCCCGAGCTGGCTGCGTGTCTCGTGAATTTTTACGTTGCTGAAGATGCCGTCCCAATCTCACCTTCAGTCAGGAAACACTGGGCATGAATCTCACCTTCTTTGAGAGACTACTGAGACTTGCATGTGAACAGGATAAACTAGCTTTGAAGTTCACCGAAATAGTTGACCAAATTATGAAAAAACACACAGGCAGTGGTGTGAAGACATTCAAGCTTGAATGCTGTGGTTCTCGTATCTACGCCAGTCGTCTCAAGAGTTGGCTTAAGATTGCTGTTAATCCACAGCTTGAAGAACTTGTAGTTTCGCTGCCTGTAGTATACGATGCAAAGCACTACAACTTCCCCTGCCCACTTTTATTCAATGGAAGTGGAAAGTCAATTAGCTATCTAAAACTCAAAGGATGTGCCTTCCAGCCCATGGCTGGACTTGGTTGCTTGAGAAAGCTGCATCTGTCTGAGGTACATATTACAGGGGAGGATTTAGGGTGCCTTCTTTCCAATTCTTTTGTTTTGGAGGAGCTGGATCTTAGCAAATGCAATAAGATCACTTGCCTGAAGATACCGTCCCTGCTAAACCAGTTCAACCACCTGACAGTGTCTAGATGCAAAACAATGGAAGTGATAGAGAACAAAGCTCCGAATCTTTGCACGGTTCGTATTGATACTACTCTCGTACGACTTCCATTTGGAGATTCATTGCGAGTGAAGAACCTAGAGATGTTGTGGCCCTTTGAGTATAACCTCGTTTATTATGCCCGTGCCGAGCTTCCACAGATTATGCCAAATCTTGAAACTCTTGGCATTTCTTCAGCTGCTGAGGTACACTAAACTCTATATTTATTATTTGAAGGGTAACTAGCACTATTATTTGATTAGCCATTGTTGATGTTGATGTTGCTGTTGTAGTAATAAGCATGTCTTAGAATATAATTAATCTACATGCTTTTATGCAGGTTCTTAATACACCAATCGTAGCTGCCAAATTCCTGCACCTCAAGCTATTGAAGATTCGTCTTTCTGTTGCAGAAGGGGCCTTTTCTGTTGCAGAAGGGGCCTTTTCCCCAGCTTATGATTATTTGTCTCTAGCTTTTTTCCTTGATTGTTGTCCTGTGTTAGAAACGTTTGCATTGTCTGTAAGTCGTTCTTCCGTCTTGTGAAGGCATCTTATATATGAGGAACCGGTAATTCATGTCTGTTTTACCTGTGCAGGTATGCCAGGCTCGCATGAAGCATGATCCTGTATCCGGGGATTCCTCGCTTCTGAGAAAGATGCCAGGACACCACCACGTCAGCATCAAGAATGTGAAGATCTGTGGCTTTTGCTCTGCAAAGAGCATGATTGAGCTAACATGCCATATTCTTGACAGTGCAACATCACTCGAGAATCTTACATTAGACACCATATATGGTGCTGATTATGAGCATGCTGATAGGCTGGCTGTCCACGAAATTGGTGGTTGCAGCCCAACTATGGGACAACGTATGATCAGAGAAGCCCACAAAGCAGTTCTGGCCATCGAAAAATACATCGTGGGGAAGGTCCCCTCTAATGTTAAGCTAAATATCAAGAAGCCATGCAGGCAGTGTCATTCTGTCAATTCTCAAGCCTTGTAATGTTTGTTACCTGAACATTGCTTTATTTTTTTCAACTATTAGAGTTGCCGGGTGTACTATCACAACTGACCAGTGTGAATTGTGCATCTTGTGGAGGCGCATGGTCAAAATATGAAGAGTTGTGTAAATGTTTCTTTCTTCTAACCTCCTAACTACGATTGTCAAGGATTTTTCTACTTTGCATTTTCATTTGCCATGAGTTTTGGATCCTTAAAAGGCAAACCTGCCAAGGATATGACGTACAACCCTCTGTTCCAAATATAAGACGTTTTAAACTGCAAAAACATCTTATATTTAAAAACAGAAGAGGTAGTACGAAGTACATTGCACCACTATATTCAGCACACGAGTAGACAACAATTGCATCTACAGTCTGGTTTGTGAGTGTAATTGTGGTTCGGCTAGATCAAATCAAATAGAATCAAGAGCTTTGATAAAATTATCCAAGCAACATGAAAATAAACTAAAGACCTGCTATGCGTACGACAATTATCATCTGTTTTTGGTACGATGTTGAAGATTGAACCATCGACACCTAGCATCAGATTGCAATACGCCGTTGGATTGCATGGCGTACCAAAATCGGACAAGTGGTGTCGTACATGAAGTACTAGTTTCAAAGAAAAACTAGAGACCTCTCGAAATAGGCTTTCGCCCCGCTATATTAATATAGCTACTACCTGATACAAGTGTGAGATTATTACTGGGGCAAACAACACAAGCACGCCCAAACGAAACAAAAAGAGAAAGAAGAAAGAAACTAATGTCAACAACGTCGGATAGACGAAAACAATGATGATCCGCAACTGCTGCGCCATCCGGATAATTCCCACCACGCTCCTAGCACTTCGAACCACCGCATACCAAGCAACACCTTCAAGAAGGAACACGACGGCGACGACGACGCTGCTGCCCAGACTGGTCCTAGGGTTTCTCCCGGTGCGTGGAGGGGCATGGGGAAGGGGAATACTTTACGCCCTTCAGGAAGGAACGGTGGCGCTCACAGGCATCACTGCATCGGTGCCGGCCAAGCTGACAAGGATTTCTACCGTGCGCCAAACACGCACAGCGCCGGACGATCCGTCGCACTACACCAAACTTGCCGCCCACCAACACGCACCACCACGGCCTTGCAATCACCGTCGCCGTCTCACCATGGCAAACGTTGCGAGACCGACGGGGCCGAGAAGAAAATAATCGGAAACAAGGAGCGGCAAAGTCAGCAACCACGTGGGAGGGGAGAACCTCCACCGTCGCGGCAAAGTCAGCAATTCACAAACATTTTATGATTGCTAGCATTTTTTAAATATTTATGTTTTCTAAATTTCGATCTTTTTTGAAACTCTGTATTATTTTAAAGAATAATAAACAACAAAAACAAAAAAAACAGAGGGCGTCCCGCCCCGCACATAGGCTTCCAAATAGGAGGTCCCTCTCTATTTGGCGCCTTGGACTCCCAAACAACGTATGGGCCAATCGAGCGAGAGCAACAGCAGCAGGCCCATCTCCGTTGCTTAGGTAGGGTTCTCCCACTGCGCTCGTGCCCCCCTCCTGCCGGTCTCTCTCCCCGCGGCGGAGTCCTGCTCTGTCCTGACCCTCGCTCCCCGCGCTACACAATCCTCGCGCCTCGCGTTGTTTGGTTTGAAATCCAAACTGGACTTTGAGCGCTTGGCGGGTTTCCCCAAAATAAGAAGAGCGAGCGAGAGAGGCAGCGCCAAGTATCACTGATTTCTCTGCGACCCAGAGGTATATCGTCGTCGCGCAATGGGGCTAGCTGACCTCATCATCGCCATGAAGAAGCGTCGCCAGCAAATCCAGGCCGCCAGTAGTAAGCCGGCAAATCCCACACCAGGTACACTACTCTATCGCCGTTTCACCATGGAATCTAAAATATGGGACAAGATAAGAGAGCTCATTCTTTTGTTATCTTATATCCCCATTAGTAGAAAACAGGGCTTTGGTCCAGGCCGGGTCAGCCCATTAGTCCCGGTTCAGTCTAGAACCGGGACCAATGTAGGCATTGGTCCCGGTTCGTGAGCCCAGGGGGCCGGCCGGGCCACGTGGGCCATTGGTCCCAGTTCATCTGGACCTTTTGGTCCCGGTTGGTGGGACGAACCGGGACCAATGGGCCTCACTCCTGGCCCACCACCATTGGTCCCGGTTGGTGGCTTGAACTGGGACCAAAGGCTCCCCTTTAGTCCCGGTTCAAGCCACCAACCGGGACTAAATGGTCGGTCCTCGTTGCGATTCACAGTTTAGTCCCACCTCGCCAATCGAAGGGCGCCCACACTGGTTTATAAGTCTGTCCCTCTCTGCATTGTTGAGCTCCTCTCAAAATGAAAATAGATGCCCCTATACAGGAAATTTGACCTAAATTCATAATGAATTTGTCTGAATTTCATGGAGATTGATTATGAATTTAGGTTGAATTTTCTCTATAGGCGCATCTATGTTCATTTTTTTTTGCAATTTTAATCACAAACTTGAGATTCACATAAATTTTAAACAATTTAAATTTTAACTATTCTAATTTGAAAACTAGTGGGACTAGCAAAGTTAATCACAAACTTGAGATTCACACAAATTTCAAAACAATTCAAATTTTAACTATTCTAATTTGAAAACTAATGGCACTAATAAAGTTAATCACAAACTTGAGATTCACACAAATTTCAAAGAATTCAAATTTTAACTATTCTAATTTGAAAACTAATGGCACTAGTAAAGTTAATCACAAACTTGAGATTCACACAAATTTCAAACAATTCAAATTTTAACTATTCTAATTTGAAAACTAGTGGCACTAGCAAAGTTAATCACAAACTTGAGATTCACACAAATTTCAAACAATTCAAATTTTAACTATTCTAATTTGAAAACTAGTGGCACTAGCAAAGTTAATCACAAACTTGAGATTCACACAAATTTTAAACAATTCAAATTTTAACTATTCTAATTTGAAAACTAGTGGCACTAGCAAAGTTAATCACAAACTTGAGATTCACACAAATTTCAAACAATTCAAATTTTAACTATTCTAATTTGAAAACTAGTGGCACTAGCAAAGTTAATCACAAACTTGAGATTCACACAAATTTCAAACAATTCAAATTTTAACTATTCTAATTTGAAAACTAATGGCACTAGTAAAGTTAATCACAAACTTGAGATTCACACAAATTTCAAAGAATTCAAATTTTAACTATTCTAATTTGAAAACTAATGGCACTAGTAAAGTTAATCACAAACTTGAGATTCACACAAATTTCAAATAATTCAAATTTTAACTATTCTAATTTCAAAACTAATGGCACTAGTAAAGTTAATCACAAACTTGAGATTCACACAAATTTTAAAGAATTCAAATTTTAACTATTCTAATTTCAAAACTAATGGCACTAACAGAAAGTTTATAATTTTTGATATCTCTGTGCAAAAAGATTGTACATAGTAAATATAATACACAAAGTGTTTTCACACAAATAGTAAAGTTATTCATAAACTAGTGATTCACACAAATCTTAAAAAATTCAAATTTAAACTATTCAAATTTTAACTATTCATAAACAAATTTTGTGACCTAAAATAAAAAATAAAGCAAAAAACAAAAGAAAATGAATAATGCAGAAAACAAAACAAAAAATCTGGAAAAAAATACTTATATTAACAATAAGTATTTTGTTATAAGTAGAAAAAAATAAAATAAATAAAGCAACAAAGAATAAATTATCTAAGTATTTTCTGTTCAAAACATTATAAGCAAAAAAGAAACTTTAATAGCAAAAAGAATTATCATAAATATTTCTTTTGTTACAAACTAGTGATTCACATAAATTTCAAAGAATTCAAATTTAAATAATTCAAATTGGAAAATTAATGGCACTAACAGAAAGTTTATAATTTTTATTACCTAAAACCAAAAATAATAACTGAAAAACTAGTAAGTATTTTGCTGTTAGTAAAAAAACAAAAAAACTGGATTTTTTTCAAAAAATGCCGCCTACTGGGCCACCACAGCCTGCATACGACTAGAAACCCGCTAGTTGGGCCAGGATGCAGGCCCACAGTAGGCCCTGTAGGCCCACAGGCACAGAGTGTGGATTTAGGCCCGTAAGCCTGCAGTAGAGAGGAGCTCGAAGTGGTCGGCTCCGCAGGGCTTATAAACCACTCCGAGCCCCTCTCGGCTAGCGAGGTGGGACTAAACATCCCAACGCACCGCGACAGTTCCAGTACACGACCTTTGGTCCCGGTTGGTGGCACCAACCGGGATGAAAGGGAGCCTTTGGTCCCGGTTCGTGGCACCAACCGTGACTAAAGGCCGCCGCTTCCCGCCCTTTGGGCTGCCGAAATTTGGCCTTTGGTCCCGGTTCGTGGCACAAACCGGGATGAAAGGGGTGCATTGGTCCCGGTTTGTGCCACGAACCGGTACCAATGGCTTTGCTATATAAGCAAAGACTTGGGAAATTTTTACATTTCCCTCGCAGTTGCCCCCGACGACGCCGAGCACATCGACGCTGCCAGGCTGCCCCAACGCCGTCCGCCGCCCTTGCCGTCGCCCCCGACCGCGCCATCGCCGTCGCCCGTGCCTCGCCATCGCCGTCGCCGCCCCGTGCCCCCCTGCCTCCTCGCCGCCGACGCCCGTGCCTCGCCGTCGCCCCCGACCGTGCCGTCGCCCGTGCCTCGCCGTCGCCGTCGTCGCCCCTCACCGTCGCCGTCGCCGCCCCGTGCCCCCCCTGCCTCCTCGCCGCCGACGCCGTGCCCCTCCTCGTCGATCGCCGCCCCGGCTTGCGTAATTTCCTAATTTAGAATGTATAGTTAATTTAGTTGTGTAGTTAGGATGTATAGTTAATTTAGATGTATAGTTAATTTAGTTGTACTTAATTTAGATGTATAGTTTAGATGCAAAAGTTAGAATTTTTTCTGTTCATACATTTTTTAGTGATATTATTGTTGCATATGCAAAAGTTTGTGTGTTCATATATATGCAAATAATATGTCAATTTTTTCATAGAATTTTTATGATTTTTTTGTTGTAATTTTGTTCATAGAATTTTTATTATTTTCTGTTGTAATTTTGTTCATATTGTGTAGGAATCTGAACGTTGTGTATGATCAAAGTCATTTATGTATATGTTCATATTTAGAAGAAAAAGAAGGAGAGAAAAAAGGAAAATAAGAAGAGGAAGAAGGAGAAGAAGAAGAGGAGAGAAATAACAGGAGAAATAAATAAGAAGATGAAAAAGAAGAAAAAAAAGAAGAGAAGAAGAAGGAATAGAGGAGAAGAAGAAGAATTCTTCTTGTTCTCCTCTATTATTCCTTCTTCTTCTCTTTTTTTTTTCTTTTCCTTTTCCTTTCTTCTTCTCCTCTTTTTTTCTTCTTCTTCCTCTTCTTATTTTTTGTTATCCGGTATGTCGTTGTCGACATACCCCCCCTCCCCGATAATTAACTTTTAGTAATTAGTACTACTTAGAAAGTGTTTAATGGAATTAGTTAGAACTAGGTAAACTTGTTTATTTTTAGTAAGTACTACATTATTCTATTTATAGTAAGTGCTTAGTAGTTGAACTAGTTGATTTAATAAAACTGGTTTATTTTACTATAGAAGTAGTTTATTTTTAGCAAGAAAATTAATAGAACTAGTTTATTTTTTTAGTTAAAGCAATTATTCCCGCATCGACGTGGACGATGCCTATCCCGCATCCTCGTCGTCGAGTCGGCGGCGGACGACACCTGCTTGACCAGATGGGCCATGTCCGGGACTGGGCTCCGCCGGGGTGGTACTGGGAGGCGCTACCTTCCGGGGGGCGTAGCTTGGTGAGGAGCCAGCCCGTCGTTGACCTGATCCTTGTTTGGTGGCGGTCGCGTGGGCCAGTGACGGTGCCGAGGCTTCCGGACACCGCGGAGGTGGTACGTCACCGTGTCAGCAAGGAGGACGAGCACGTCCGTCGCTACATGGTTGCGTTGGAGGGCAGGTTCGAGAATACCTGGCAGGTTCTTCAGGGATCTCACTGGAGCTATGATCCTGTGATGGTTCCTTCCCTTTGGGTGTCCACCGCCCGCGCCGATACCTGTCGGGCGCTACGGTTCTAGCTGTACTGGCGATATGTATGATATATAGTATTCGACGTGTATTAGTGATAATATTTGATGTACGCGCACATGGAGATGATGTAGTTTTTCTTATAATTGAAGACATCCTAATTTGAATACTACTTTATTTTACGATTTGATTTTTCTTATTAAATGCTCAAATTGGAGAGCAGTATGCAAGGCATATGCATATGATTAGTTGAATAATAATGATATAATTTAATCTTTGAATTATGAACGTATAGGAAATGTCATCATCGGACGACGAAAGTCTCCCGGGGGAGTGCGACTGGTGCCACGACGATCGAGGTGAGTGCGACAGGCCTCACCTGGACGATGGTCGGCGCTTCAGCATTAAGCTCGAGGAGACCTTCGAAGTTGAAACGGTACGCAACAACGACAAGTGTTTTTTTCATAATTAAGCATGACTTCAACTATTTCAACGTGTAATTTTCATCTTTTACAATTCGAGTATAGTTTATCCCATGCCATACAAGACGCTATGTCTTGGAGAGGATGGATTTTGAAGACCATGAAAATTTTGAAACGAAGAAAATTCACCTAAGGACCCATCATGATGTGGATTTTGAAGTAAAGTTGTATAATGCTGAGAGCGTAACTCATTTTGGTTGCAAAAATTGGGAAGCATTTTGCAAATTGTATGGTTTTGATGAGGGTATGCTTGTCACCATGGATCTTGGTGATCCTGAAATCGAGCAAGACAATATGGACATTTGGGTCCTTGTTGATACTCCTCCAATTCTACCGCTATGTGAGTTTCTCAAACATAGTTAATTATTAACTAATTTATATTGTTCATTTCAAAATAGTTGACAGCTTGTTTCCATTGACAGCTTATTTTGAAGTATCAAAGAACGTGCAGAAGATGGTAGATAGAACTTACTACACCGATGGCTCTGAGTTAACTTACAAGGAGAAAACTCATCTGGTTGGATTTTGTAATGATCTTGAGAATTACAATATTTACAATCGAACTCCTCAACATTATGGTCAATACGTGCCACTAGTGCACGTGTTGAACTACGGTAACTACCATGGAGATACCCTAGTAAGTTTTTTTTACTATTACGACATCCGTGCATCTTTTTGCATATTTCTAAAACTAGTACATCATTGCTAACTACGAAGTTATTACTATGTTTTTCAACAGAGAATCCCAGAGGATTGTGTGCCTCATTTGATGTATCAGAATGGCGGCAGCCTTCGTGTTTTGAACATATATCCAGGTCATCCTACGAATCTCAACTGTCCATACCGGATTTTTAAAAAAAGTGGAGACATGACAATCAAAGGATGAAAAAAATGTATGGACACTCGTAAGGAGCTTCTTGGAAGCAAAAGGAAGCGAGGCGCAAGAATTGGAGACAGGATGATCTCCATTCTTCATAATGGAGAGTCAGGGCCTATATTGTTTTATGCTATTTTACTTTAAGTGTGTTTAGGTCCTACCTGATACTGATGATCATGTGCTAAGAACAATTATGTAGGGTTGGGTTCGATGACTATGAGGATGATGATCGTATGACTTATTATTAATAACGAGTAGAAGTTGTATGATGATGCTTGATTAATTAGTAGGAATTGTTATTATATATGATGTTATTATATATATATCTGCGGGTGAAATGAACATAGCAGTAGCGTAGGTAAACCAAGGATGAAGATATAAAAGAGGATACTTCTCTCTATTAGCTAGCTAATAACAACCTAAAAATAACCCCCTAAACCCCTAAAACAGCCACTTTTTTTAAAAAAAAAGAAAAACCTCAGCTCTAGCCAGATGCTGACGCGTGGAAGCCTATTGGTCCCGGTTTATGTCATCAACCAGGACCAAAGGTCCCCCTGCCTGGGCTGCCGGCACTGCCCACGTGGAGGCCCATCAGTCCCGGTTCTGGATTGAACCGGGACTAAAGGGTCGGGGCATTAGTACCGACACTTTAGTCCCGGTTCAGGAACCGGGACTAAAGGCCCTTACGAACCGGGACTATAGGCCCTTTTTCTATCAGTGCCCACACGATGTTAGATCTGATTTTTAGTAGATTTGTCAGGAAACAAGTGTGCCTGCCCGGAATCGGCATGGGCACCATGACACGGAAACCTGATAGCACCAAAACTAGTTGACCTAATAACAAACTAAAAGCAGCAAACGTTTACAGAAAGTTCAGTCCTAGAGCAGATGACACTCCCAGAGATTACATAATAAGTAAGTACAGTACATGTCAATGGCAACAAGACCAGCAGAGATAGTAGAGCTTGGGATCATCAGATTGCAGATTTAGCACTGTTCTGCGCCTCACCACCGATCTTCATAATGTTGATCGTGGTAGTCTTCAGCACAGTCGAATCGAATCACCAGCTTCTTGGAGAGTGTTTCAGTGGGCTAGTTCTCCTCCAACCCAGCTACTGTACTTTTTAACCCCAGCTTGCATTTCCTAACTCAATTCGGATTTCGGTCATAAAAGTATTGATCGTTTATTGCTGTTTGTGATGAGATAGCAATTATACCTTCAAACAACATACCCAAATACAGTGAGCGTCATATGAGACTTGAGAGGTGCCACCTGTCATCATGTGGTAGCCCATGGCTCTGTGGGTTGTGAGATGAAACTGGAGAGTGAGGATAGCAGTGGAGATTGCAATGTTCTAGACAAAACTGTCTTTGCTCAATTGATGTTTTCCTTAACTGAAACAACTTTTTTAAGAGTTTGTCTTATTGTGCAAAAGTTAGATAATGGAAAAAGTAGAATTTCTGTGTCTCCATTCATTTACTTGAGTTTAATTTGTTGCTTTCTTCTAGTGTCTGCATAATTAATTCATCATCGTGCGTGATGTATTGCAGGTATATCGATCCCTTCAGGGTCTAAAAGAACAAGGCCATCCTGTGAACAAGATGACTATTCTCAAGGCACCAAAACAATGCGATTTTCAGGGCCAGCCCTTCCAGAGGTACGGCATAGATAGAATGCTGAAAATTAAATACTTGTACTGCAATAAGTATGCTCGATCAAACTAATTAAGTAGCCTATATGTTAAGGTACTTCAGAAAGAAGAAATGATCTCTTGTCTTTCTACCTTCAGACTGCAATAACTATGCTCGTTCAAACTAATTAAGTAGCCTATATGTTAAGGTACTTCAAAAAGAAGAAATGATCTCTTGTCTTTCTAGCTTCAGACTGCAATAACTATGCTCATTCAACCTGAAAGTGGCCAGTTTAGATTAATTGCAGCACTAGTGCGTTACTTAAGTATTCCTGAAGCATTTTACTTCAACTAAATTTCTGCAAGGTACAAAGAAGAGTTTCCGCTTCCTCTGCACTTTCTGCTAGCTTCAAAGTTCACACCAGAATATTTATTTCACTATTGTACCTTTTAGGAATAAGTAATAGCCCTGTTGGGGAATCAGGTGACCTTTTTTTAGGAAGCAACTAATGTTAGAAGGGAAAACACTTGTTGATGTAATACTTAATTTTCCCGCTGCTATAATACTTTGCACTGAGCGCCTGGCGTGTAATTTACTCCCATCAATTAACTTTTTCTCCCATCCTTACTTTTTAAGGATATCTGGTGTCATATACATGCCCTACTACCCTTGCCTGATGCTGCCCGAGCTGCCTGTGTGTCTCGTGAATTTTTACATTCCTGGAGATGCCGCCCCAATCTCACGTTCAGTCAGGAAACACTGGGCGTGAACCTCACCTACTGTGAGAGAACACTGAGGATTGGAGAGGAGAAACTAGCTTTGAAGTTCACCAAAATAGTTGACGAAATTATGAAAAAACACACATGCATTGGTGTGAAGACATTCAAGCTTCAGTACTGTGGTTCTCGTATCTACACCAGTCGCCTCAAAAGTTGGTTTAAGATTGCTGTTAATCCAGGGCTTGAAGAACTTGTACTTTCGCTGCCTGAAGTATATGATGCAAAGTACTACAACTTCCCATGCTCACTTTTATTCAATGGAAGTGGAAAATCGATTAGTTATCTAAACCTCAAAGGTTGTGCCTTCCATCCCGTGGCTGGACTTGGTTGCTTGAGAAAGCTGCATCTGTATCGGGTACACATCACTGGTGATGAGTTATGGTGCCTTCTTTCCAATTCTCTTGTTTTGAAGGAGTTGAATCTTAGCCAATGCAATAAGATCACTTGCCTGAAGATACCGTGCCTGCTAAACCAGTTCAACCACCTGACAGTGTTTGGATGCAAAACACTGGAACTGATAGAGAACAAAGCTCCGAATCTTTGCACAATTCATATTGATACTACTTTCCTACGGCTTCCATTTGGAGATTCATTGCAAGTGAAGAACCTAGAGATGTTGTGGCCCTTTGAGTATAACCTCGTTTATTATGCCCGTGCCGAGCTTCCACGGATTATGCCAAATCTTGAAACTCTTAGCATTTCTTCAGCTGGTGAGGTACATTGAGCTCTATATTTATTATTTGAAGAGTAACTAGCACTATTATTTGATGAGAAATGTCTAACAGCTCCCGGGTGCCCCTACACCCTTATGACAGTAAATTCATAAAAAATTGAAAAACTATCAAAAAAATCTGAAACTTTCAGGGATCAAAGATTATCAAAGGTTTGATGTTCCTGCAAAGTTTCAGCAACAAATAACCTTCGTGGAGCCCTCACCCAAAAAAACAAAATCACTGCTCAAAAATGTACATAAACTTTGAACAATGATTTTGTTTTTTTATTTGAGTGCTCTTCGAATGTTATTTTTAGTTAAAACATTGCAAGATCGTCAAAAGTTTCATGATGTTCGATGTCCCAAAGTTTCAGATTTTTTTTGATTTTTTTGAATTTGTTTTGAATTTACTGTTCATAGAGGGTGTAGGGGCACCCGGATGCTGAAAATCATGTCTCAGTATTAACCATTGTCGTTGTTGCTGTTGCTGTTGTAGTAATAAGCATGTCTTACAATATAATTAATCTACATGCTTTTGTGCAGGTTCTTAATACACCAATCGTACATGCCAAATTCCTGCACCTCAAGCTATTGGAGATTTGTCTTTCTGTTGCAGAAGGGGCCTTTTCCCCAGCTTATGATTATTTGTCTCTAGCTTTTTTCCTGGATGCTTGTCCTGTGTTGGAAACTTTCGAATTGTCTGTAAGTCGCTCTTCGGTCTTGTGAAGGCATCTTATATATGAGGAACCGGTAATTCATGTCTGTTTTACCTGTGCAGGTATGCCAGACTCGCATGAAGCATGATTCTGTATCTGGAGATTACTTGCTTCTCAGAAAGATGCCAGAACGCCACCACGTCAGTATCAAGAACGTGAAGATTGATGGCTTTTGCTCCGCGAAGAGCATGATTGAGCTAACATGCCATATTCTTGACAGCGCAACATCACTCGAGAATCTTACACTAGACACCATATATGGTGCTGATTATGAGCATGTTGATAGGTTGGCTGTCCACGAAATTGGTGGTTGCAGCTCTCCTATAGGAAAACGTATGATCAGAGATGCCCACAAGGCAGTTTTGGCTATCGAAAAATACATCGTGGGGAAGGTCCCCTCTAATGTTAAGCTAAATATCAAGAAGCCATGCAATCAGTGCCATTCTGTCAAATAATTTGTGACTATCCAGTGTTTTTATATTATATAATGTTGTATGGATTGTGCCTTTCCCCCCTCATTAGTTATATCAACTGTTAATTCTCATGCCTTGTAATCATGAACTTTGCTTTATTTTTTCAACTATTAGAGTTGCCGGGTGTAATATGACAACTTTTTTTTTGAGAAACTGTAATATCACAACTGACCGGTGTGAATGATGCATCTTGCGGAGGCGCATGGTCAAAATAAGAGTTGTATAAATGGCTCTTTCTTCTCGACCTCCTAACTACGATTGCCAAGGATTTTTCTATGTAAACTGCAAAAACATCTTATATTTAAAAACAGAGGTAATGCGAAGTACACCGCACCACGATTTAGTACATTTTGTGACTGTCTAATTGTTGTTCTATCAAATCAAACCAAATTGAACCAAGAGCTTTGATAAAATTATCCCAGCAACATAAGAAATTACCCATCGGTCCACGGACCGGTCCGGTTGTCTGAAATCCTGCAAACAAGGTGTAACACCCTCGATGCGACTATATCTCCCACGTGTCGAGGCACGACTTAGAGGCATAATCGCATTGAAGGCAATGTCGCAAGTGAGGTAATCTTCACACAACCCATGTAATACAATAGGGAAAAAAATACATAGTTGGCTTACAATCGCCACTTCACACAAATACATGAACAAAGCATTACATCAATCAAATACACTCATGGTCCGACTACGGAACCAAAATAAAAGAAGAACCCCAAATGCGACAAAGGTCCCCGATCGACCCCAACCGGGCTCCACTACTGATCAACTAGCACGAAACAACACAAATGAACAAGGTCTTCAACGAGCTCCTCCTGAGCTGGGTTGCGTCATCTGCACGGACTCATCGACACCTGCAAGCTGGTTTGGAAGTATCTGTGAGCCACGGGGACTCAGCAATCTCGCACCCTCGCGATCAAGACTATTTAAGCTTATGGGTAAGGTAAAGGTATGAGGTGGAGCTGCAGCAAGCGACTAGCATATATGGTGGCTAACCTATTCGCAAATGAGAGCGAGAAGAGAAGGCAAGGCACGGTCGATAAAAGTATGATCAAGAAGTGATCCTGGACTACCTACGTCAAGCATAACTCCAACAACCGTGTTCACTTCCCGGACTCCGCCGGAAAGAGACCATCACGGTTACGCACGTGGTTGATTCATTTTAATTAAGGTCAACTTCAGGTTTTCTACAACCGGACATTATCAAATTCCCATCTGCCCATAACCGCGGGCACGGCTTTCGAAAGTTCAAATCCCTGCAGGGGTGTCCCAACTTAGCCCATGACAAGCTCTCACGGTCAACGAAGGAATAGACCTCCACCCGAGACATTCCGATCAGACTCGGTATCCCAGTACAACAAGACATATCGACAGGGTAAAACTAAACCAGCAACACCGCCCGAATGTGCCGACAAATCCCGATAGGAGCTGCACATATCTCTTTCTCAGGGCACACTCAGATTGTCCAAACTTCCGGTAGGCCAGCCCAGAGTTGCCCCTGGTAGCCACCGGCGGCTGACGTTTCGGACCAACACTCAGAGGAGCACTGGCCCGGGGGGGGGGGGTGGTGTTAAAATAATGATGACCCTTGAGTCTGCAGAACCCAAGGGAAAGAAAAGGCTAGGTGGCAAATGGTAAAATCAATGTTGGGCATTGCTGGAGAAGCTTTACTTAAGGCGAACTGTCAAGGGGTTCCCATTATAGCCCAACCGCGTAAGGGACGCAAAATCCGGGAACATAACACCGATATGACGGAAACTAGGGCGGCAAGAGTGGAACAAAACACCAGGCATAAGGTCGAGCCTTTCCACCCTTTACCAAGTATATAGATGCATTAATTAAATACAATATATAGTGATATCCCAACAAGTAAATAAATGTTCCAATAAGGAACGATCTCCATGTTCCAACAAGGAACAAACTTCAATCTTCACCTGCAACTAACAACGCTATAAGAGGGGCTGCGCAAAGTGGTAATGTAGCCAATCAACGGTTTGCTAGGACATTGGTGGGTTAGAGGCTGAACATGGCAATTTGGGAGGCTGACAAGCAAGTGGTAGGCATCGTAGCAATGGCATAGCAAAAGAGCGAGCATACTAGCATAGCAAAGATAGTAGTGATTTCGAGGGTATGATCATCTTGCCTGAGATCCCGCAAGGAAGAAAAACGAGTCCAAGAAGAAGACAAACGGACGTAGTCGAACGGGTCCTCACAAACTCGACAATATCGGAACCAACCCGAAGAAGCAATCACCGGAAAAGAAGCACACAACATAGTAAACAACCACGACATCAACATGGCATGATGCACAATCGAGTATGATGCATGTCCGGTTTAAAGAGGGCATGGCATGGCAAAATGCACAAACAATCCTACAAATTAAGTGGAGCTCAATATGCATCGGGATGCATATTGACAAAACACCACATCAATTATTTAGTTCTCTCTCGGTTAGGTACCCAACAATATTAAATGTTGATTAACATGGCAAGGGGTGAAGCAAAGGAAAACTACCTATCTAGTCAAGGTTAAATGAGGCCGGAAGCGACGAACAACAAATCCGGTAAATCCCCATAGCATATTTTAAGGTTTGGTCCTGATCTGCCCTAAACACAATTTTAGAGTTGTTAAACATGCAAGATGAGGCCACCACGTTAAACTAGGCAAAATTCTACCCCATTTACATATAAAGTTTATTATAATCGGAGTTACGGTTAATTAGCTATGAATTAAGGCATTTTTAACATGGCATTTAAGCAAATTTAACCAAACATCAATTTAATCACTTTTAATTGTTATCATCATGATGCGGATGACATGAACAAGTTATGCCATATTTATTAAGAGTTGACATGAGCATTATGAAGCATTGTCACCGTGGTGGAAGGGAAAAGGGGTGCCACGGCAACGAATCCGAAAATGATGCCACGGCAACATATCGGTTCTGGCAACTCGCGGAGATACCGGCGCAAAAGGAAAAGTGACGGGAGCATGACACGCGATAGAAGGTGGGGTGATCCCGGATACCGGGTTCCCACAAGATGGTGGCAAGACAAAAGAGGGGCGACGTGCACCGAACAACTCCGACACGGAGCAAACACGAGCATTTCATACATCACACATGCATTCGTTCACGGGCATCGTCTCGGGGTTATACCTTTGAAGCGAGCATCATCGAAACGGATCGAGTTCGGCGGTAGGGGTACATGTGTCGACGAGGAAGTAGTTGTACACGGGGTCGTCGTGGGAAGTAGGGGAAGTAGTCGTTCTCGCGATGGTAGTGGAAGTAGGGGTACAAGACGACGTAGAGGTACTCGTGACGGTAGTCGTTCACGTTCACATTTCACGGGTCTTCGGCGACGGTCGTCGTACATGGTTCGGAGTGGTACTTGCGACGGTAGTGGTACACGTGTTGTAGACGTTCGAGCCACATCGGTAGCGGTACTTGATGAATCCCGAAACGAACTTGACGTCTTCGTGCGTAGGGGTACTTGGCGTTCCCGGAGACGACGGTAGAGGAACACGTTTCGAAGGGGTACTTGGGGTCCTCGAACTTGCCGACCTCGTCAAATCGAAGGGGTACTTGACGTTCTAAAGCGTTCATCGGTAGTATAACTTGGCGGTCTCGACGGTCGTCGTGGTACTTGACAGATTGTAGTTGAACTTGGCGTCAACAACAACAGGGGCACGACGAGGAAAATGGTGCGATGCAGGGCGACGGCCGCGGGACTTGGCCATGGTCCGGTGGCTCCATGAACACACCAGGGCCAGCACAGAGGCCTCCATGGCGAGGCAGAGCTGCGAGGGCGCAGACGGGGGCGACGGGAGCTGGCGGGGCTCCTGCTGGGCGCAGAGGACGACGGCGGCAGGCCATGGCAGGGGCGGAGGCACGGTTCCCTGGACCGGCAGGGCCGCGGCGGCGCTGTGGTGCCCGGCGGCCTCGGCGACGCGGCGAGGGAGGAGATCCGGCGGGGGAGCGAGGGAGCTCGGTGGCGGCGCAGGCTGCAGTGCCCGGCAGATGGAGGAGGCGCGGCAGGGTGGCTCCGGCCAGGGCACGGCGTGGGGAGCGCAAGACGGCGGCGATGACGATCGGGCGCCGGCGGCGGGCCGTATCGAGGAGGAAGGAGGCGAGGGGATCGGGACGAGGGGGAGAGGAGTCAGGCTGCGCGAGGGGATCGAGCGAGGCTCTGTCATCGCAAGGGAAAAGAAAGGAGATCGAGAGAGAGGTGGCAGCGCGAGGGGAGGGGTCGATGGGGAGATGAGGGTCGGGCCAGGGAGCTAGGGTTTGGTAGTGGGCTGCGGGGGCCTTGGGCCAAAGAGGCCGGCCGAGGAGAGGGAGGCCCAGGTGGGCAGGGGCGCGGCCTACTGCTGCTGGGCTGCGGCGGCTTGCACGTAGGGAGGCCGGCCCAGGGCTATCTCTCTTCTCTCTCTCTCTCATATTCCTTTAACAGAAAAGAAATGGAGAGACAAAAAGAAAGAGAGGGATAGGGAAAGAAGGTGGACACGCGAATAATTTTCCCGGACTCACAAAAATGCACTTGTTCTGAGAAAAATGAAGTGGGCAAGATTGCAAGAACTAAATTCAAAGTCATTTGAATTTAATTAAAAAGTTTTGCACAAGGACTAGGATTTAGAAGAGTCCAAAAATGTTGAGAAATTAGGAGGAGCCTCGATAAATGGGAAAAGAGATGTTGGCAAAGTTTGGGGACCAAACTTGAAGTAGAAAGGGAGTGGGGATTTGCAAGTGTGTTCCGGTTAATTCCAAAAGAATGGAATATTATTATAATAGCTCCACTAATATCGGGAGGATATATTATAAAGAGAAGTCATCCTTCCCTCGATTTAAATGGATCGAAGATCAATACGAATTATTTAGTTGAGATGCAAAAGATTATGACATGATGACATGATGCAATGCACATGATGACGTGACAACATCGAATCACTGGAGGACAGCTGGCACATCGATCTCGGGGCGTTACACAAGGGGTGCTTTGTGGGAGTCCGGACATCCGGCACATCGGATTCCGATACCCCCTGCACACTCAAAACAAGGCGGAGCCCGTGAATGTGGAGTGGTCGACTGTTTTCGCACCAACCCTCCTTTCTTCACCCTCTCCGCTCCGATCGTTGCCACTCTCCACCCAAATTCCCGCCTTTTTCGCTTCCACTGCTGCATGGACCCGCTCACGAGTTGTCGGACCGGCGGAGGTGGAGGATCCATAGAAAGCAGAGCCCTGGAGGATCAAATCGGGGACACGAGAAGCTCGTTGCCTAAAACAAAAGGCAAGGGATCAACATGCCGACAATAAGGGCGGTGGGAGCGACCGGAGCTGGTGACGGGGTGCAGGGGTCGAGCATGCCCGGGGGCACGTGGCACCGCCGCCGCAGCCGTCCATGCACATGGCGTCATGGCCGGAACAATATTTGCCGCCCTACTTCTACGCCACCAAGCAGCTTAGCCAACAACAATAGTCCCAGGCCTCCGTCGTCAGGTACGTGTTGTTTTGCGTCGACATCAACACGACGCGCTCCATTTCCCTGACTGGACCCGCTCACGAGTTGTCAGACCGGCGGAGGTGGAGGATCCACATAAAGCAGAGGCTTGGAGGATCAAATTGGGGACACGACAAGCTCATTGCCTAAGAAAGAAGGCAAAGGATCAACATGCTGACAATAAAGGCGGTGGGGGCAACCGGAGCTGGTGACGGGGTGCAGGGGTCGGGCATGCCCGGGGGCAAGTGGCACCACCTGTAACACCCTCGATGCGACTATATCTCCCACGTGTCGAGGCACGACTTAGAGGCATAATCGCATTGAAGGCATATGTCACAAGTGAGGTAATCTTCACACAACCCATGTAATATAATAAGGGGAAGAGATACATAGTTGGCTTACAATCGCCACTTCACACAAATACATGAATAAAGCATTACATCATCCAAATACACTCATGGTCCGACTACGGAACCAAAATAAAAGAAGAACCCCAAATGCGACAAAGGTCCCCGATCGACCCCAACTGGGCTCCACTACTGATCCACTAGAACGAAACAACATAAAGGATAAGATTTTCATCGAGCTCCTCCTGAGCCTGGTTGCATCATCTGCTCGGTCTCAACGGCACCTGCAAGCTGGTTTTGGAAGTATCTGTGAGCCACAGGGACTCAGCACTCTCGCACCCTCGCGATCAAGACTATTTAAGCTTTTTTGTGGGTAAGGTAAAGGTATGAGGTGGAGCTGCAGCAAGCGACTAGCATATATGGTGGCTAACATACGCAAATGAGAGCGAGAAGAGAAGGCAAAGCACGGTCGATAAAAGTATGATCAAGAAGTGATCCTGGACTACCTACGTCAAGCATAACTCCAACAACCGTGTTCACTTCCCGGACTCCGCCGGAAAGAGGCCATCACGGTTACACACGCGGTTGATTCATTTTAATTAAGGTCAACTTTAGGTTTTCTACAACCGGACGTTAACAAATTCCCATCTGCCCATAACCGCGGGCACGGCTTTCGAAAGTTCAAAACCCTGCAGGGGTGTCCCAACTTAGCCCATCACAAGCTCTCACGGTCAACGAAGGAATAGACCTCCTCCCGAGACATTTCGATCAGACTCGGTATCCCGGTACTCCAAGACATCCTCGACAATGGTAAAACAAGTCCAGCAAAGCCACCCGATGCGCCGACATCCCGATAGGAGCTGCACATATCTCGTTCTCAGGGCACACCGGATAAGCTAAGCATACAAGAGCCGACGTAACCCAAGTTGCCAAGGGATGGCCCTGCACGGTGCTCCGGGTTGGACCAACACTTAGACAAGCACTGGCCCGAGGGGGTTAAAATAAGATGACCCTTGGGCTGGCCTAACCCAAGGGAAAAAAGAGGCTGGGTGGCAAATGGTAAAACCAAGGTTGGGCCTTGCTGGAGGAGTTTTATTCAAAGCGAACTGTCAAGGGGTTCCCATATACCCAACCGCGTAAGGGACGCAAAATCCGGGAACATAACACCGATATAATGGAAACTAGGGCGGCAAGAGTGGAACAAAACACCAGGCATAAGGCCGAGCCTTCCACCCTTTACCAAGTATATAGATGCATTAATTAAATAAGATATATTGTGATATCCCAACAAGTAAACATGTTCCAACCAGGAACGATCTCCATGTTCCAACAAGGAACAAACTTCAATCTTCACCTGCAACTAACAACGCTATAAGAGGGGCTGAGCAAAGCGGTAACATAGCCAAACAACGGTTTGCTAGGACAATGGTGGATTTGGGGCTGAACATGGCAATTTGGGAGGCTGACAAGCAAGTGGTAGGCATCGTAGCAATGGCATAGCAAAAGAGCGAGCAAACTAGCATAGCAAAGATAGTAGTGATTTCGAGGGTATGATCATCTTGCCTGAAATCCCGCAAGGAAGAAGAACGGGTCCATGAAGAAGACAAACGGACATAGTCGAGCGGGTCCTCACAAACGCAACGTTATCGGAACCAGCCCGAAGAAGCAAACACCGGAAAGAAGCACGCAACATAGTAAACAACCAACACATAAACATGGCATGATGCACAATCAAGTATGATGCATGTCCAGTTTAATGAAGCATGGCATGGCAAAATGCACAAACAATACTACAAATTAAGTGGAGCTGAATATGCAACGAGTTGCATATTGACGGACACCACAATAATTATTTTGTTCGATCTCGTTTATGTACCCAACAATATTAAATGTTGTTAAACATGGCAAGAGATGAAACATAAAGGGATTATCTATCTAAACAATTTAAATGGGGCCGGATATAGCAAACAACAAATCTGGTAAATCCCCATATGCATTAGTAAATTAATGCAAACAACAATTCAAACCATCTTAATGTTGTTAACATGATGCTGATGACATGATCAAGTTTATGCAATTTTTATGAAAATGTTGATAAGAGCATTATGAAGCATTTGTCATAGTGGCGGAAACGAAAGGGGTGCCACGGCAACGAATCCGAAAATGGTGCCACGGCAACATATCGGTTCTCGGTAACTCGATTGAGATACCGATGCAAAGGAGAAGTGTGCGGATGCGTGCAAAAGATGGTGGGGCGCTCCCGGATACCGGGTGTCCCACGAGTTAGGGGCATAGAAACGAGTGTCAAAACGGACACGGTGCAGACAAAGGGGCACCTCTTACAACACAAGCATTCGTTCTCGGATGTCGACTCAGGTTATACCTTCGAAGTGTGCCTTATCGGTACGGATCAAGTTCGTAGAGGGAAGTAGGCGTTCTCGCGACGGCGGTAGTTGTTCTCGTGGCGGAAGTGGAAGTAGGGGTACATGACGACGTAGAGGTACTCGCGACGGTAGTCGTTCACGTTCACTTTACACGGGTCTTCGGCGACGGTCGTCGTACATGGTTCGGAGTGGTACTTGCACCTTCGGACTTGACGAATCCGGGGCTTCGGGGCCGACGGTAGTGGTACATGTTTCGAAGGGGTACTTGGGGTCTTCGAACTTGCCGGTCTCGTCAACTCGAAGGAGTACTTGGCATATCCATGTACTTGGCGTTCCGGTGTGGTAGTCGAACTTGATGGATACGAGAGCTCCGGGCGTCGTGGTACTTGGCGAATCCGCGTAGTCATGCACGTTCCAACATCACACTTGAAGGGACACCGACGGCGTGGTACTTGGCGAATCCGGGAGACGGACTTGGCAGGCAACGAGAAGTGACGCGGTCGATAGCAGCTTCACTGGAACAGGGAAACGATGGAGGCGCGGGAACGGCGGGCCTCCAGCGTGGCAGGGGTCTTAGGTGGCTGCGGCTGGATGGATTCGAGCCCTGATGCGGGGAGCTCCTCTCCCGTATGGCACGTCGCGCGAGGCTAAGGCCACCGGAAGGAGGAGGTCAGGCGCTGCTTGAAGCTTCAAGGGGGCGGCCATGGCGCTTGGAGCTCCTGTTGGCGGCAACGAAGAGAGGCGGTGGCGTCGTAGGCCGGAGGGCACTTGAGGGCGCGGGGCGTCGTAGGGCTCCTGCGGCAGGAGATGAACGACGCGGCTCGAGCTTGGAGGGGAACGAGGCAGTGAGGGAAGAGTCCTTGTGGTCGCCGGCGTCGAAGATGCGCTCCTGCTGGTCGCCGCCGGCAAGCTCTTGTTGGCTGCTGGTGCTCCGGCGGCATCAGAGATCGAGGCAAGCTCGATGACGAGAGGAAGGAGACCTTCAGGGACGCGGCGACGGTGTGCGAGCCGAGGAGCTCCTGCTCCTGTAGTCGCGGCCTGAGGCGGCTAGGGGAGAGGGATTCGAGGGGAGCTCCTCTCCCTGTCCCGATGCACGCGTGGTGTTGGGTTCGAGCGAGGCGAAGCAGGAGGGGATCGAGGGAGAGAGAGATGGCGCAAGGGAACGAGGGGATGAGATGGGATCGAGCAAGATGGGTCTGGCGGCGGAGGGAGAGGGATTCGTGAGAGATCGGGCCAGGGGATCGAGGGAAAGACCTCACCTGGCGTTAGGGTTAGGACTAGATGGGCCTGGAGGTCGGCCTAGTGGGAGGGCGCCGGCTGGGCCTTAGAAGGCTGCGGGCCTGCTGGTTTTTCTCTTCCTCTCTCTCTTTCTTTAAAATCTCTTTTTTCCATTTAAAAACAAAACAGAAAAAGAGAAAGAAAAGAAAGAGAAGTTAGGGATGGAATCTGGGCATGGGATAATTTCCACGGACTCGCAAAAATACGCATGTTCCAAGAAAAATGGAGTGGGCATTTTTGAACGTTCAAATTCAAACTCATTTGATTTAAAATCGAATGGTTTGAATAGGAAGTGAGGGTTAGGAAGGCCCAAAAATGATCGGATTTTTAGTGGAGCTCCGGAAAATGACGAAAGAATTTATGGGCAAGGTTAGAGGCCAAGAGTAGAAATAATAAAAGGCATTGGAATATTTGCAAGTGTGTTATGATGATTCCAAAATAATGGGATATTTAATATAGCTCCCTAAAATATTGGGAGGATATGTTATAAAGAGAATTCACCATGTGAATACCCTCGGTTTAAGTGGACTGAAGATCCATGCAATTTATTTAGTTGAGCTTTAAAATGGGTTGCATGATGACATGATGCAATGCACATGATGCAGACATGAATGCAACCGACGAAACAAATCAACAACGAATCTCGGAAACCCTGGAAGGCATCTGAATCTCCGGTCTTGGGGCGTTACAACACTCCACCACTACGAGATGATCTCGTCCTGAGATCTAAAATGGCACCGGAGGGAAAACGGAAGAGAAAGAGAAGAGGTAAAACTAAGTTGCTTCATTGACAAACGAGTGAAACCAAGGAACCTTGCAAAGGTTAAGCCATACGAGAAAAGAATACAACGAAGATGAATGAAGTTGAAAACACTCCGTTAGAAAAAGAAACAAGGAAGAACGAATTCTGACAGCACTCCGGTTGAAAAGAGATGAAAGACTAGATAGGAAGAAAAGAGCTTGAGCAGAGGACACGACACTCCGGTTAAATGGACAATCATGAAAAGAACATGATCTTAGACAAACGAGATGATGGGTTGAGAAGAGCAACATCACAATACCTCCGAAACAAAAGAATAGAAGATAGATAATTGAAATAGAAGAATGGAGAAGAAAATGCCAACTTCTGCCACAAAAGAGCTTGAAAAGGCATCTATAGGAGAAGGGTCGAACGGAGTTGTTGGAAATCCAACAACGAAAAGAGTAGCTTGATATGGGCTTAAGGAATACATCTCAAATTATGAGGTGACAACCTGCCACTCACGGAAAAAGAATTGGATTGGAATGAACAAGGAGACGAGAAGCTTGTTTCACCGGGAGGGTAGATGAAGAACTTGGATCATACATGAGCACCATTATAGCAACAATCCTTAGGGAAGGCTTTAGGTGAAATATAACCCAAGATAACTCCAATGACGAGATTGATGGATTTAAAATACCTCATTCTTGATAGCTTGAGAAACATGAAGCGCGAAGGAAAATTATCAAGAATGACATAATACCACCTCCAATGATACGGAAGAAAGAATGCACTCCGGATTACAATATGAAGAAAGCTTAAGCTCCTTAGAAAAGAATCTTGATGAACGCTTTGAGAAGGAAATAAATCCTTGATGAACCATCGAGGATATCCTTCAAGAAGAAACTCCGGTAACAAAAGAATAAAAAGAAAGAGAAATTGAAAAGAGAAGGTGAATCCTTGAAATGATTTAAATGGATCTTCATGATGATGAAAGCTTGGAACTCCGGGAAAAAAGAAAAGATGAACCAATTGAAACCGAGAATTTGATGAACCTCCGAAATAAGGAATTACTCATTTGGATGGAACAAGAATAAGAATTATGTTATGCGTATCCTTCAACAATTTAATTGCTGACAAGCAACGGATTTGGCATACTACTTATCCTCGTAGAAAGATTAAGATATATATAGCGCAAATTTAAGAAGGTATTGAACGAACCACCGGTAGAATTAGAAAAGCACGAATCCATAGATATGATACACAAAGGAAGAAAAACTCTTGAACGAACCACCGTAAAAATTGAAAACGATTGAAGAAAAGATAAAGAAAACACCGGGAAGAATTAGCAATTAAACGAAGATGCTTGAGAGAATTCAGATCCATGAGAACGAAGAGATCACGAGCTGATTAGAGAACACTTGAACGATGCACCGGTAAGATTGGAGAATGACAACTGAAAGCTGAGAATGAATACACCTGAATTGACGGACTCCGGATAGTCAAACTGAGAAGACTCCTGAATTTGCACCGGATGGGTGAAAAGAAATCTCACAATCAAAAACAATTATGATAGGATGGCAACAAGCTAGAATCATGAATCTTGAAATGAATGAAGCAAGATTGAGAGAAAATCTTCTTCGGTCTCCAAAATCTGAGAATTACGACGAGAAACACCACCATGAATTGTTGAGGCACCGGAATAAAGAAGAATATAAAAGTTGAATCAACGATGAAATGAATTTGAAAGATCTTGGAGAAAGACATTTGACTGATGACAATTCATTCTTACGTCAAACTTTAGAAAAGAATTTGAAAAGCTCCGGAAAAATAAGAAGAGTCAGGTAAGATCCTGGGAAAAGACCTGTGGGTTAGGGCCCACTCAAAAGAAACACCGTTGAAATGATTAAAAAAGAGAAAGCACCGGTTGAATTAAATGGCTTGAATGAGATAACATCCTCGAAAGAGCTTGAACGAATGTAGAGTGGAAACACGAATCTTCGAGATATCTTGAGCACTCCGGAACAAATGAATAGCTAGAAGTGAATTATTATGAGGTGCACCGGCATGAGAAGGCATTGAAATGAGGAAAAGAATATGATCAAACACCGAAAGCTTGAATTGGTTCCACCGGAGAAGAAAAAGAATGAAAAGTGACGAACTAGTAGACCATCTTCATGGAAACCACCGGGTAAGAACATTGACGGAAAAGACTGGATAGGCTTCCCATCAATAAAATGGATACTTGATTAAGAAATCTGAATCCTTGAAGAAAAAGGGGTGGGTGGGTGGGAAAAACAAAGGCAACTTGAAGATGGATGAAACAAACACCATTGAGAAGAAACTGATATTTGATCTTGCGGATGTTGAAATGATCGGATCCACTTAAAGAGAAACACGCCGGTTGAAAAGGATTGACATGACAAACTCGATGATCGAGAAGGATTAGTATTCACATAGGAGTATGAGAACACCGTTAGGAAAACGTATGGAATCAACATTTGACTTCGAAGCAACTCAAATACCACAACTCAAAACAAAACAAAGGATTGGCTTGCAGAATAAGCCAGAACAAACATATGATAGAGATTTCGTCCGAAGTTTTCGTGGTGGGACCTACACGGGCTCGATCGTACAGCACCATCATGTACAAGGCAGTGCACATGACATACGAAGCGTCCCCGAGTCAGCATAGCCAAGGACTCTTTAAGACACAACGAGAACACTGTAAAATCGACCGTGAATAGGCGAACCACTAGACGTCGAACCCCAATTTCATATCATACATCTGTCGGAAAGATATCCTAAGAGCTACTTGAAATCCCACCTATGAAACTCCCGAAATGTTCCGGTTATGCAATCAGGTGTTGGGGATACAGGGGAAGCATAATATCTCACCCAAACTAGCAAATCCTACATCCAGCTGTATCCATCCTTCAACACATAACCAAGAAACCTTCGGAAACCATCTACCTCAACCTTCGAAAAGCATCCGTTATACAAGTTATGGCGATACTCCCGAACTCCCGCCCCAGTACTGGGTGGCGTCGAGGTTATCTCACCAACGAACTGCATAAAAGAGATTTTCGATGTCGCGCACATATCTCAAGTACACCAGAATTGCAACGATAAAATTATGATGACAACACCTCAGAGCTCAACTCCCCGGGACACTTCCACTAAACCCCTGACAGGAGGCACCAAGACAGTGTTCTCATCATAAGCCATCGGAACAAATCCAAGATACTCGCGTGATCCTAAAATTTTTTTTAGTGAAATTTGAGAAGAGAAGAGTCAAAACTCTACGTCAGGATGCCTCACCAGAGCGACGAAGGGACTGGGGAGTAAAAAGAATTCCTAAACTCTCCGATATATAATTCCTAATGACTCAAAACATTTTTCTAGACACAACTCGGCCGCTAAAAACGATCAAACAGTGGGGGCTCCTAAGGTCGGGGAAGGCTCTGATACCAACTTGTAACACCCTCGATGCGACTATATCTCCCACGTGTCGAGGCACGACTTAGAGGCATAATCGCATTGAAGGCATATGTCGCAAGTGAGGTAATCTTCACACAACCCATGTAATATAATAAGGGAAAGAGATACATAGTTGGCTTACAATCGCCACTTCACACAAATACATGAATAAAGCATTACATCATCCAAATACACTCATGGTCCGACTACGGAACAAAAATAAAAGAAGAACCCCAAATGCGACAAAGGTCCCCGATTGACCCCAACTGGGCTCCACTACTGATCGACTAGAACGAAACAACATAAAGGATAAGATTTTCATCGAGCTCCTCCTGAGCCTGGTTGCATCATCTGCTCGGTCTCAACGGCACATGCAAGCTGGTTTTGGAAGTATCTGTGAGCCACAGGGACTCAGCAATCTCGCACCCTCGCGATCAAGACTATTTAAGCTTATGGGTAAGGTAAAGGTATGAGGTGGAGCTGCAGCAAGCGACTAGCATATATGGTGGCTAACATACGCAAATGAGAGCGAGAAGAGAAGGCAAAGCACGGTCGATAAAAGTATGATCAAGAAGTGATCCTGGACTACCTACGTCAAGCATAACTCCAACAACCGTGTTCACTTCCCGGACTCCGCCGGAAAGAGACCATCACGGTTACACACGCGGTTGATTCATTTTAATTAAGGTCAACTTTAGGTTTTCTACAACCGGACGTTAACAAATTCCCATCTGCCCATAACCGCGGGCACGGCTTTCGAAAGTTCAAAACCCTGCAGGGGTGTCCCAACTTAGCCCATCACAAGCTCTCACGGTCAACGAAGGAATAGACCTCCTCCCGAGACATTCTGATCAGACTCGGTATCCCGGTACTCCAAGACATCCTCGACAATGGTAAAACAAGTCCAGCAAAGCCACCCGATGCGCCGACATCCCGATAGGAGCTGCACATATCTCGTTCTCAGGGCACACCGGATAACCTAAGCGTACAAGAGTCGACGTAACCCAAGTTGCCAAGGGATGGCCCTGCACGGTGCTCTGGGTTGGACCAACACTTAGACAAGCACTGGCCCGGGGGGGGGGGGGGGTTAAAATAAGATGACCCTTGGGCTGGCCTAACCCAAGGGAAAAAGAGGCTGGGTGGCAAATGGTAAAACCAAGGTTGGGCCTTGCTGGAGGAGTTTCATTCAAAGCGAACTGTCAAGGGGTTCTCATATACCCAACCGCGTAAGGGATGCAAAATCCAGGAACATAACACCGATATAACGGAAACAAGGGCGGCAAGAGTGGAACAAAACACCAGGCATAAGGTTGAGCCTTCCACCCTTTACCAAGTATATAGATGCATTAATTAAATAAGATATATTGTGATATCCCAATAAGTAAACATGTTCCAACCAGGAACGATCTCCATGTTCCAACAAGGAACAAACTTCAATCTTCACCTGCAACTAACAACGCTATAAGAGGGGCTGAGCAAAGCGGTAACATAGCCAAACAACGGTTTGCTAGGACAATGGTGGATTAGGGGCTGAACATGGCAATTTGGGAGGCTGACAAGCAAGTGGTAGGCATCGTAGCAATGGCATAGCAAAAGAGCGAGCAAACTAGCATAGCAAAGATAGTAGTGATTTCGAGGGTATGATCATCTTGCCTGAAATCCCGCAAGGAAGAAGAACGAGTCCATAAAGAAGATAAACGGACGTAGTCGAGCGGGTCCTCACAAATGCAACGTTATCGGAACCAGCCCGAAGAAGCAAACACCGGAAAGAAGCACACAACATAGTAAACAACCAACACATAAACATGGCATGATGCACAATCAAGTATGATGCATGTCCAGTTTAATGAAGCATGGCATGGCAAAATGCACAAACAATACTACAAATTAAGTGGAGCTGAATATGCAACGAGTTGCATATTGACGGACACCACAATAATTATTTAGTTCGATCTCGTTTATGTACCCAACAATATTAAATGTTGTTAAACATGGCAAGAGATGAAACATAAAGGGATTATCTATCTAAACAATTTAAATGGGGCCGGATATAGCAAACAACAAATCCGGTAAATTCCCATATGCATTAGTAAATTAATGCAAACAACAATTTAAACCATCTTAATGTTGTTAACATGATGCTGATGACATGATCAAGTTTATGCAATTTTTATGAAAATGTTGATAAGAGCATTATGAAGCATTTGTCATAGTGGCGGAAACGAAAGGGGTGCCACGGCAACGAATCCGAAAATGGTGCCACGGCAACATATCGGTTCTCGGTAACTCGATTGAGATACCGATGCAAAGGAGAAGTGTGCGGATGCGTGCAAAAGATGGTGGGGCGCTCCCGGATATCGGGTGTCCCACGAGTTAGGGGCATGGAAACGAGTGTCAAAATGGACACGGTGCAGACAAAGGGGCGCCTCTTACAACACAAGCATTCGTTCTCGGATGTCGACTCAGGTTATACCTTCGAAGTGTGCCTTATCGGTACGGATCAAGTTCGTAGAGGGAAGTAGGCGTTCTCGCGACGGCGGTAGTTGTTCTCGTGGCGGAAGTGGAAGTAGGGGTACATGACGACGTAGAGGTACTCGCGACGGTAGTCGTTCACGTTCACTTTACACGAGTCTTCGGCGACGGTCGTCGTACATGGTTCGGAGTGGTACTTGCACCTTCGGACTTGACGAATCCGGGGCTTCAGGGCCGACGGTAGTGGTACACGTTTCGAAGGGGTACTTGGGGTCTTCGAACTTGCCGGTCTCGTTAACTCGAAGGAGTACTTGGCATATCCATGTACTTGGCGTTCCGGTGTGGTAGTCGAACTTGATGGATTCGAGAGCTCCGGGCGTCGTGGTACTTGGCGAATCCGCGTAGTCATGCACGTTCCAACATCACACTTGAAGGGACACCGACGGCGTGGTACTTGGCGAATCCGGGAGACGGACTTGGCAGGCAACAAGAAGTGACGTGGTCGATAGCAGCTTCACTGGAACAGGGAAACGATGGAGGCACGGGAACGGCGGGCCTCCGGCGTGGCAGGGGTCTTAGGTGGCTGCGGCTGGATGGGTTCGAGCCCTGATGCGGGGAGCTCCTCCCCCGTATGGCGCGTCGCGCGAGGCTGAGGCCACCGGAAGGAGGAGGTCGGGCGCTGCTTGAAGCTTCAAGGGGGCGGCCATGGCGCTTGGAGCTCCTGTTGGCGGCAACGAAGAGAGGCGGTGGCGTCGTAGGCCGGCGGGCACTTGAGGGCGCGGGGCGTCGTAGGGCTCCTGCGGCAGGAGATGAACGACGCGGCTCGAGCTTGGAGGGGAACGAGGCAGTGAGGGAAGAGTCCTTGGGGTCGCCGGCGTCGAAGATGCGCTCCTGCTGGTCCCCGCCGGCAAGCTCTTGTTGGCTGCTGGTGCTCCGGCGGCATCAGAGATCGAGGCAAGCTCGATGACGAGAGGAAGGAGACCTCCAGGGACGCGGCGACGGTGTGCGAGCCGAGGAGCTCCTGCTCCTGTGGTCGCGGCCTGAGGCGGCGAGGGGAGAGGGATTCGAGGGGAGCTCCTCTCCCTGTCCCGATGCACGCGTGGTGTTGGGTTCGAGCGAGGCGAAGCAGGAGGGGATCGAGGGAGAGAGAGATGGCGCAAGGGAACGAGGGGATGAGATGGGATCGAGCAAGATGGGTCTGGCGGCGGAGGGAGAGGGATTCGTGAGAGATCGGTTCAGGGGATCGAGGGAGAGACCTCACCTGGCGTTAGGGTTAGGACTAGATGGGCCTGGAGGTCGGCCCAGTGGGAGGGCGCCGGCTGGGCCTTAGAAGGCTGCGGGCCTGCTAGTTTTTCTCTTCCTCTCTCTCTTTCTTTAAAATCTCTTTTTTCCATTTAAAAACAAAACAAAAAAAGAGAAAGAAAAGAAAGAGAAGTTAGGGATGGAATCTGGGCATGGGGATAATTTCCACGGACTCGCAAAATACGCATGTTCCAAAAAAAATGGAGTGGGCATTTTTGAACGTTCAAATTCAAACTCATTTGATTTAAAATCGAATGGTTTGAATAGGAAGTGAGGGTTAGGAAGGCCCAAAAATGATCGGATTTTTAGTGGAGCTCCGGAAAATGACGAAAGAATTTATGGGGAAGGTTAGAGGCCAAGAGTAGAAATAATAAAAGGCATTGGAATATTTACAAGTGTGTTATGATGATTCCAAAATAATGGGATATTTAATATAGCTTCCTAAAATATTGGGAGGATATGTTATAAAGAGAATTCATCATGTGAATACCCTCGGTTTAAATGGACCGAAGATCCATGCAATTTATTTAGTTGAGCTTTAAAATGGGTTGCATAATGACATGATGCAAACATGAATGCAACCGACGAAACAAATCAATAACGAATCTCGGAAACCCTGAAAGGCATCTGAAGCTCCGGTCTTGCGGCGTTACACCACCGCAGCAGCCGACCATGCACACGGCGTCCTGGCTGGAAGAATATCTGTCGCCCTACTTCTACGCCATCGAGCAGCTTAGCAGACAACAGTAGTCCCGGGCCTCTGTCGCCGGGTATGTGTTGTTTTGCATCGCCGTCAACACGGCGCGCTCCATTTCCCTGACCCGTCGCCTCTGTCGGACGTGGAACAACTCGGTACCCGCTTTCTATTCGCCGGTATTTTTTAATTGGGTGAGCCAGTGTATGGTCACGCAGACAGACATATATTGGAGATGATCCATGACGAAGGTAGAGGCGAAGGCGAAGGCTGCTACGAGGATGGGCCGGTGGATGACTCGGGGGATGTGCAAGCCCAGCTGGGCACACAGTCCGACACGCACACCCAGCCAAGCACCAAGTTTGGCATGTACATTTTCTATTTTTTTTAATTTTCCAAGCATTTTTTAAAAAAACTGTTTTTGTAAATCCCGAACATTTTCCTTTTCCAATTTTTTAAAATTTACAAATATTTGTTGAAAAAATCTAACAAAATTTGAAATTTTCGTATATTTGAAAAAAAAGAGAAAATCCATAAAAGAAGACTAAACTGGAACCTTCTGGAAGGTCCTCAAAACTGGATCCTAGTTGCTTCTACTGTCCCTACTATCTATTGGGCCAGCCCATTTTTACTCGTTTGGCCTATCTATTGTTAGGGTTTCTTGTGCCGCCGTCGTCGTTATTTGAGAAATTTAGGTCCCCTCTCCTCTGGCTGCTATCTTGGCGCTGAGAGGTAGGGGGACCTCGGATCTTCAAGAACTTTGTGTCCTTCGCCATCGTCTAGTGATCATAATAGTGTTGTGAGAATAAATTTCCTCTTGTTCTTTTGGCGGTGCCATGAGATTAGAGAGTTTTCTGTCCTCGCAGATTCAATTATTCAGATCTGATGAGTTTATGTCGTGTCAAGTCTTTTTTGTTGGTCTGATTCTTTATGGAGGTGAAATCTTTCATTGGCAAATGGTGAAGATATAGTGATTCGACGGCCTACACTTCTAGGGGATCATTCCCGGTCCAAGTATGTTCATCGATTAAGGCTTTCCATCTTTTTGGATGGGCGACTCAAGGCGCTTTTAAAAACCATTATTGGTAATGTGTCGTGCGGGTGAAAGAGTGGCCACTTCGTTGCTCCAGTCAAAGTGCAGCCTCTTTACCGAAGTCTTTGGAGTATTTCTTCGAGCAAAGATTGACGCCGTGAAGAAGATGTTTTCAAGAGATTTCATTGTATTTCTTAGTCATAAGAGTTAATTGTATTTTCTTGGATTCTATGTCTAAATCAGTATACATGTAATTTTTACGAGTATGAATAAAATTACTGGTGTTTCTGAAAAAAAATAGCAATGACGCAGTGAGTGTCAAATACTCCCCCCGTCTCAAAAATTTTGTCTTAGATTTGTCTAAATACGGTTGTATCAAGTCACATTTTAGTATTAAGTACATCCATATTTAGACGAATCTAAAACAAGAATTTTGGGACGGAGGGAGTATGAAACACCGGATGAGCGGGATGACGAGAGTTCCTATTTGCCGCTTGCAGGCGGTAAATAATGGAGGCTTGCTGAAGCCTGGAGGGAATAGGGCGGCCCACTCTGTCTGAGAGAGATTTTTAATTACTTCTTCTTCTTCCTCTTCCTTTTTAGTTTGTTTAACTGTAGCAACAGGTTTTGCTGTAGCAGTCCACACTGTAGCATCTGGTTTACTATATCGGACTGGTCTTTTGGTTGTTTTTTATTTTGAACATTTTGAAACTACAAATTGAGCACTTCCTAATATATACCTTGAACACTTTCTTAATATATGATGACTATTTTAATAATGCATTCTGAACTTTTTGTAATATACCATGAAAGTTTCTTAAATTCAGCGATCTTTTTGTAATATACAGTGATTTCTTTTAAATGCACACTGAGCATTTTTGAAATATACGATGAACATTTTTTTAATACATGATGAACATTTTTATAATTTATGATGAACTTTTTCATAATATACAGTGAACATCTTTGTAATGTGCTGTGAACTTTTTTTTATATATAGTGAACATCAAATCAACAGCATGGCAATGCCACCACCTAAAAAACAAGGCAAATGATCAAGCGGCCAGCAATAAAGGGCGGCGGGGTGGCGGTCGGGGCTGGGGACGGGGTGTAGGGGCCATACAAGGCGGGGACACGGGCGTTGCCACTGCAGCCGACCATGCACACGTCGTCCTAGCCGGAACAATATCAGCAGCCCTACTTCTAGGCCACCAAGCAGCTTGGCCGACAGCAGCAGTCCCCGGCCTCCGCCGTTGGGTACATTTTCTAAAATTCATGAACTTTGTTTGATGAACATTTTTGTGAAATGAACGATTTTTTTCGAATTCATGGACATGTTTTGAATCATCGGGCGTTCATTGAATGGATAATGTTTTTTTCCAATTCAATTTTTTAGATATTTGTTAACATTTGTTCAAATTCCCACAAAAAATAATACGCGAACAATTTTTCAAAATCATGAACATTGTTGATTTCCTAAACATTTGTTTTCAAAATCATGAACATTTTTGTGAATCCGTGAAAATTTTATGAACATTTTTGTGATTCCCCTCATCCGGCTGATTACAGCCTGTGCATCAACCGCTTGAGCTGCTTGACGCGTGTCCCCTTGAGCCACACATCCTTGGTGTTGAACATTATCCCCTCACGCCTTCATCTTCAGAAAATCTCTCTCAACAGCAAGCGCCACCAACCTTTCTTCCTTCACTTTCTCTGTCCCAACTCCCATCTAGTGCCGCTGGAGGACGCCGCTGCCTACCCCTTTCTCCTTTCCTCCTTCCTCTCCTTAACTCTCTCTCTCTCTCTCTCTCTCTCTCTCTCTCTCTCTCTCTCTCTCTCTCTCTCTCTCCCAACTGAACTCCCATGGCGCTCAGCCGCCAGCCCCTTTCTCCTTCCCACTTCTCTTCTTACCCCTTTCTCTCTCTCAACAAACGAGCTCCCATGGTGCTCTCTCCTCGGGTGCTTTTCTGCAACAAGTTCTATGTTGCAAAATATTTCTGCAACAAAAGGTATGTTGCGAAAATTTTATAAGAAAATTATGCAAGGTTGCACAAGTTTTGTAACAAGGCTTCTGTTGCAAAAAAAAATATACAATGAAATATCTGTTGCAAAAAAAATTGCAACAAGATCTCTGTTGCAAAACTTTTCCGCAAACTAGACCAATGTTACAAAAAAAATCTGTAACAAGACTTGTGTTGCAATGATGGAGCCGCCGCTCTTCCGCTCGATGCGCAAGATCTGACGGCTCGCGACCCCGCGGATCTTTTAGAAACAAAAATAGGAAAAACAAAAAGGAAAAAATAAATAGAAAAACAGGGGCGTCCCGCCGCGCACATTGGGCGGCCCAAAACGGTGGGCGTCGGCTTGTTCGCGCGCACTAAATAGGAGATCGAGCCAATCGAGCCAGAGCAACAGCAGCAGGCCCATCTCGGAGCTGCTTAGGGTTTGGTCTCCCACTGCGCGGCGGACTCCTGCCCTGTCCTGACCCCCGCTCCCCGCGAGCCCGAGAGAGAGAGAGAGAGAGAGAGAGAGAGAGAGAGAACAAAGTATCCCTAATTTCTGCCGCGACCCAGGTATATCGTCGTCTCACAATGGAACTAGCCGAGCTCATCATCGCCATGAAGAAGCGTCGCCAGCAAATCCAGGCCGACAGCAAACCGGCAAACCCCACACCGGGTACAGTGCTCTATCGTCGTTTCATCATGCATGGAATCTAAAATACGGGATAAAATAAGAGTGCTCTTTCTTTTGTTATCCCACACGATGTTAGATCTGAATTTTAGCCCATTGTACTCTGCAGTACAATCTTATTTGTCGGAGAGCAAGTTTGTTCCCCCATCTTTCAGGGAGTGTTTATTTTTTTAACCGGGCTAACCCTCTTTCGATTACTCACATGACTGGAATACACTGTCCCTATGTTTTTGCTGATAGATATCTGTCAGGAAGCAGCAAAGCGAAGAGAACAGAGTTCAAAGAACTATCAGGAAACAAGTGCGCCTGCCCGCAATCGCACCAGCGCCATAGTGCGGAAACCTGATAGCACCAAAACTAGACCTAATTAAGAGCAAGTAAGAGTAGCAAACGTTTACAGAAAATTCAGTCCTACCGAGAGGACATTCCCAGAGATTACAAAATTACAGTTGCAGAGTTAGCAGAGCTTGGAATCATCAGATTGCATATGTAAAACTGTTCTGCACCTCACCATGGATCTTCATAATGTTGATTGCATCAGTCTTTAGCGCAGTCGATTCACCAGCTTTTTGGATAGCCCAAGAGAATAAAGAAGTACAAGTGGGAAAGACAGGTTCTATAGGACGGCGGTTCGACCCGCAATGTTGTATGGTGTTGAGTGTTGGCCGACTAAAAGGAGACACGTGCAACAGTTAGGTGTAGCGGAGATGCGCATGTTCAGATGGATGTGTGGCCACACAAGAAAGGATCGGCTCCGGAATGAGATATACGTGAGAGAGTTGGGGTAGCACCGATTGAAGAGAAGCTTGTCCAACATCGTCTGAGATGGTTTGGGAATATACAGCAGACGCCTCCAGAAGCTCCAGTGCATAACGGAGGGTTAAAGCGTGCTGGTAATGTCAAGAGAGGTTGGGGTAGACCAAACTTGACATGGGAGGAGACCGTGAAGAGAGATCTGAAGGACTGGAATATCACAAAAGAACTAGCCATGGACAGGGGTGCGTGGAAGTTAGCTATCCACGTGCCGGAACCATGAGTTGGTTTCAAGATCTTATGGGTTTCAGCTCTAGCCTACCCCGACTTATTTGGGACTAAAGGCTTAGTTGTTGTGTTTCTATGCAAAAGTTAGATAATGGAAACAAGTAGAATCTCTGTGTGTCTGCATTTATGTGCTTAAGTTTAATTTGTTGCTTTCTTCTAGTGTTTGCATAATTAATTCATGATCATGCATGATGTATTGTAGGTACATCGATTGCTTCAGTGGCTAAAAGAACGAGGCCGTCCTGTGAACAAGATGACTATTCTCAAGGCACCAAAATAATGCAATATTCAGGGCCAGACCTTCCAGAGGTACGACATAGAATGCTGAAGATGGAATACTTGTCCTGCAATAAGCATGCTCATTCAAACTATAGTAGCCTATGTAAAGGTACTTCAGAAAGAAGAAATAATCTTTCTGGCTTTGGACTGCAATAAGTATGCACATTCAAACTAACAATTGGTCAGTTTTGATAAATTTGAGCATAAGTCCGATACTTTAGTACATTCTTGAAATATTGTACTCTAACCAAGTTTCTGCAAGGTGAAAAGAAGAGTCTCTGTTTCCTCTGCACTTTCTGCTAGCTTGAAAGTTCACACTAGAGTATTGATTTCACTATTAATTGTGCCTTTTAGGAATAAGTAATAACCCTGTTAGGGACAGGTGACCTTTTTGGGAAAACACTTGATGTAATACTTAGTTTTCCCACCACAACCACATTCAACTGATATTTTACTTTATAATCTGTCACACTTTGCACTAAGCGCCTGGCGTGTATAATTTACTCCATCCATTAACTTTTTCTTCTCCTTGCTAATATTGCTTGCATTAACTTTTTCTTCCATCCTTATATTTTTTAAGGACATCTGGTGTCATATACATGCCCTACTACCACTACCTGATGCTGCCCGAGCAGGCTGCGTGTCTCGTGAATTTTTACGTTCCTGGAGATGCCACCCCAACCTCATCTTCAGTCAGGAAACACTGGGTGTGAAACGCACCTTCAGTGAGAAAATATGTGGAAGTGATACACTAGCTTGGAAGTTCACCAAAATAGTTGACCAAATTATGGAAAAACGTGCAGGCATTGGTGTGAAGACATTCAAGCTTGAACACTGTGGTTCTCGTATCTACACCAGGCATCTCAAAAGTTGGCTTCAGGTTGCTGTTAACCCAGGGCTTGAAGAGCTTGTACTTTCGCTGCCTGTAGTATACGATGCAAAGTACTACAACTTCCCATGCTCACTTTTATTCAATGGAAATGGAAAATCAATTAGTTATCTAAACCTCAAATGTTGTGCCTTCCATCCCGTGGCTGGACTTGGTTGCTTGAGAAAGCTGCATCTGTCTCGGGTACACATCACTGGTGATGAGTTAGGGTGCCTTCTTTCCAATTCTCTTGTTTTGAAGGAGTTGAATCTTCGTCAATGCAATAACATCACTTGCTTGAAGATACCGTGCCTGCTAAACCAGTTCAACCACCTGACAGTGTTTGGATGCAAAACACTGGAACTGATAGAGAACAAAGCTCCGAATCTTTGCACAGTTCATATTGATACTACTCTCGTACAACTTCCATTTGGAGATTCATTGCGAGTGAATAACCTAGAGATGTTGTGGGCCTTTGAGTATAACCTCGTTTATTATGCCCGTGCCAATCTTCCACGGATTATGCCAAATCTTGAAACTCTTGGCATTTCTTCAGCTGGCGAGGTACATTGAACTCTATATTTATTATTTGAAGAGTAACCAGCACTATTATTTGATTAGCCATTGTTGATGTTGCTGTTGTAGTAATAATCATGTCTTAGAATATAATTAATCTACATGCTTTTATGCAGGTTCTTAATACACCAATTGTAACTGCCAAATTCCTGCACCTCAAGCTATTGGAGATTTGTCTCTCTGTTGCAGAAGGGGCCTTTTCCCCAGCTTATGATTATTTGTCTCTAGCTTTTTTCTTGGATGCTTGTCCTGTGTTGGAAACTTTCAAATTGTCTGTAAGTCGCTCTTCTGTCTTGTGAAGGTATCTTATACCTCCTCCATCCCAAAATCTTATATTTTGGGGCGGAGGGAGTATACAAGGAACCGGTAATTCATGTATGTTATACCTGTGCAGGTATGGCAGACTCGCATGAAGCATGATCCTGTATCTGGGGATTCCTCTCTTCTCAGAAAGATGCCAGGACACCACCACGCCAGCATCAAGAACGTGAAGATCGATGGCTTTTGCTCTGCAAAGAGCATGATTGAGCTAACTTGCCATATTCTTGACAATGCAACATCACTTGAGAATCTTAAACTGGACCCCATATATGATGGTGGTTATGAACATGTTGATAGGTTAGCTGTCCACGAAATTGGTGATTGCAGCCCTCATACAGGACGGCGTATGATCAGAGAAGCCCACAAAGCAGTTTTGGCTATCGAAAAATACATCATTGGGAAGGTCCCCTCTAATGTTAAGCTAAATATCAAGAAGCCATGCAGTCAGTGCCATTCTGTCAAATGATTGTGACCATCCAGTGTTTTTATTTTATATAATGATGATGCTGTATGGGTTGTGCCTTTTTTCCTTGTAGTTATGTCAATTATTAATTCTCAAGCCTTGTAATATTTATTACTACATGAACTTTGTTTTACTTTTTGAACTATATTATCACAACTGGATAGTTTGAATGGTGAAAACAAAGAGTAGTGTGACACCTATATTTATTTATTACTGACAGTGATAGGCAAGGGAAATGAAGCTTTGTTTCACCATTTTTTTTGTTGATATACTCGGATAAGGTCACGTGTGTCCGTAGAAGAAATCTAGTCTTTACTGGTATAATATAATGAAGTCTTCGGAACAATATGTTGGTTGTTCTAGATGTCTAATCCAGGTATCATGGCTCAAAGCTAACCATTTTCCATGGATTGGTTCAAGGTTTTGCATCCTTGAAAGGTCAACCTAGCATTTCAGTTCCAAGGCTTTGATACAAGGGATAAGTATATTTTTCTTCCTTCAACTCTTTTGAAACTATAGCAATGGTCCCTCGACTTCAAAACCAGTAAAAACTTAGTCCTCCAACTTTTAAAACCGGATAAGTTTAGTCCCTCAACTTTCAAAACCGAATAAGTTTAATATCTCGTCTCGCTTAGGATGATTTTCTGCTGAGGCGGTGTGGTTTTTGACTCGGACATGTGCACGAAAGGTGCTCGGTATAATGCTCAGCGAGCGCCAGTGCGTGTCGACGGCGCCCGGCAGTGTGTGCAACGAGCAAATACGGCGGCGCCTGCAGGCGTGCTCCAGGAAGGAGCGCGAGCTGCGCTCCACATGCGCGCGAGATTAAGGTGCTTGGCCCGCTTTGCATGCGTGTGGCGGCCAGTCGATGCTTCCACAGAACACGAAGTGCAGACTAGCTACTGGAATATATGTGAATGTATGTATTGATTCAGCCCGCCGAAGATGCAAGCGAAACACAACGAACATGCTGATCCAATCTTGCCCAGAATACACACGGGCGTGATGTGTTGCTCCTTGGACTGCATCTTACACGGCGCTACAAACGATCAGATGCATGGCCAACACCGTCAGTGGAGGTGCCCGCGGAGGGCTTGTCCGAGCTCGCCGCCTCGAGCTCCTCCTCCTGCTCAGGCCTCCTGTCCAGAAGGTCAGCGGTGTCTCACCGGGCGCAGGCTGCAGCTCGACGGCCCGTGCAACAGGGAGGCCGAGTCACTCTTCTGCCAACGCCATGCCCTGGGTCGCCGAGCTCCTTTGGCCGCTCGAGCGCTTCATCTCTGCCGCATGACCGTCATGGACGACGCTGTCCGGCTTCTCATCCGAACTCGCCGCGCCTGAGAGTACTGGGGACCCTTGGTGACATGCACTGCGTTTTCAAAAAAATGACATGGAGTGTGACGTGGCGGTTAAACCTAGGTGACGTTTCAAGTTTTTGGTCAAAACCATGTCCGCATCAGATTGAAACCACTCGAAGCGGTATGAGGGACTAAACTAATCCGGTTTGAAAAGTTGAGGGACTAAGTTTTGCTGGTTTTGGAATTCGGAAACTATTTCTATACTTTCGAAAGAGTTTAGGGACAAAAAATATACTTCTCCCTTGATACAATGATCCCAGGAACAGGGCAAGAAACTGTGTATTCAACTGCTTACAGAAATGATGCCTGGATTCCCTACATTTCACCTCCATTGTGGCTGAGCCAACAAGTACGGCAGATTTTGCTCTCTTCTACTACCAGTGGAACTGAATCTTCAAAGCTTGAGTCATTCTCCCAACAGGACAAACGTTGTGTAGAAGTAAACTGCTTGGTCTAGCTTACGGAAAAATATAGCGGCGACATGTCTGTGTATCATATATTAAAGTTACTTGAACATCAGAATGGAAGATGAAAAAAATCGAGGGAAATATAGACGGTAAAATATCTGAGAAAATGAAATACGAGTATTATTTAGGAACTAACACAGTGTTAGTTCTATCTTCAGCCAGATATTCAGCAGCTCAATGCACATTAATCACACATGTAAAACAGGACAGTAACCAGCAACATGAAAACTAAAGAAGCACCTGAACATCATCCATCTAATTCAGAACAATAACAGAATAGAAACATGTGCATAGTTGACTGAAATAAAGTCAGTAACATCTAATTTGAAGGCCTTTTCAGGTTGCCAAAACGATGGCTGCATCCATGCATGCCCATTTATTTTAGCGACGGGAAGCGGCATGTAAATATGATACAAAAGAAAGAACATAATTTTAATGGTATATCAGTGTAGATTAACTCATGAGTATTTTTCGTATACATGTCAAACATTATTTGTAAACATGTTTAGCGATTTCTAAATAAATGATTAATGATCATTCAGAAATACATTTCTTGATGTCTACTCTTTCAATAGACATTTTTAAATTTTCATATAATCCAAAACATTATTTTTATGCATGTTAACATTTTTTTGAATATGTGATTAACATTTTTTTCAAATGCATTTCTTGCTGTCTACATTTTCAACAGAAATTCTAAATTTTTCATATTCATCAAAACATTATTTTTAAACATGTTTAATTTTTTTCAAATACATGATCAACAATTTTTTAAAGATATTTTTTATGTATACCTTTTATACCAAATTGTACACTGTCCATATACACCTGAAGCATTTTTTATACATGCTTAATATTTTTAAAATACAGTATTAACATTTTCCCAAATACATGTTTTGATGATTAAAATTTTCATACATGTTATACATTTCTCTGTACATCAGAAACATTTTTTTACATGTTTAACATTTGACGCTCTATCTCCCGAATTACATGTTTAACATTTTTCCGAATACATGTTTTAGGACGCAATTTCATTTGACGCTCCATCTCTCGAATTGTTTTTTTAAAACCTTAGGAAAAATTACCTAGGCCTCACGATATGGCACAACAAACACACTGCACCATACGGTTTTGGGGCCCTTTAGAAGATTTCTAATCCATTTTTTAGTTTTTCTTGACTGGTTTGTTTTATTTTTTATTTCTTTCACTTTTTTAAAAAATCTAATTTTTACAGATTGTTCAGATTTTATGAGAAGTGTTAAAAATATATTTTTACATGATTTAAAAAATGTTCTAAAAACTGAATATGTTCGCATTTCAAAAATATTCCCCTCTTTTCAAAATGTTCGCATTTCATAAAATGTTCAAAAGTTTCAAAACATGTCTGCGTGTCAAAAAATGTTTACGTTTTCTAAATTGTTTGGAGGCATTTTTTCACCCTTTTCAATGAAATTTATAGAAAAAAAACGAACTGCTAAAGTATTTGTTAGGACAACCGCTGCATCGGCCGGCCCAGTTGGGAGCTGCCTGTGTAGGGTTCACTAAATCGGCCGCCACTAATTCAGCGAGACACCCCTAAAAAATCCAGTGAGACAAAGGGAGCCTTTTTTTTAGTCATAGAAAACACCGTATTGTTAAAGGGGGTCTAGGTGATACATAGGTGTATTTCCAAAGTGATGCTGATACCAAAAACATACCTATTTCTTCAAGTAAAGACCTTGAAAATCTCTTGCAGTGCAGTGGAGTTCTTCAACGACAGAGACAAAATTCTTCTGGTCATTGACGAAATTGGTCCGACTGAAGACATAGGATTTTTACAGTGCGACTTTTCTACCGTGAGGAAGTAGAGTGCCCAGACGAAATTGAGAGTTCAAATTTCCGACCATTGATGTGCGAGTGCCAGCTGTCAAGTGGATCCTTATCCTGACAACAGTCATGTCTGTAGGGGCATTTATGACATTCCATATCGGGTTGGCCCCTGGCTATAAATAGCCCCCCTCCCAACCATTTGTTGGTTGACTGCTCCAAGAGAGAGATTTACAGTTTTCATTTGAGATCAATCCATCCTTCGACGACTTTGAGAAAACCCAAGTGCCAGAGCCAAAGTGCTTGAGCATCACTGAAGAGATTGTCATGTGTGATCTGACGCATGTTACCTTTGAAGACTGTCTCTAGACGGTTAGGCGTCAAGTTCTGAGCACCCAAGAGTAAATTGTGGCATGCTGATGGACAAGTCTATGAAGGTTTTGGAAATCTACCTTGAAGGCTTACCACGAGTGATTGGACGAGGACTACAGTGACCTTAGCTCAAGAGAAATACAGTGAAGACTAAATCTCTTTTGAGTTGAATCTCAAGCCGCCTGAATTAGACGTACAACTGATATAATAACTGGAACTGTTCTACCAAATCACCGTGTCATCTCCAAGCAATCCTGATTTCAAATTCCACAACCCTTTACTTTCATTACATCAGCATTTGAAGAATGTGTGTTCTGCATTCTAAATTTTTTGATCGTAAGACTTTCATGAGGCATTTCATTTCTTCAGTTCGTTTTGTTTATGCCTGAATGTTTGTATGACTGCATGCTCTTTATCTGCATCCATCTCATATGCCTTATTTACTTCTCTGTGATGATTTAGTTTCTCTTCTCTTTCTATTTCATTACTCTGATTTTCGTCAAATCCATCAGAGTTTGATGAATATCTAAAAATCTCCCATTCACTCCCCCCGGGAGATTCTATGCACTTTCGAATCTGCATAGAAAAAATGTTGACCATTTATTAGAAAATATTAATCTTGTATTTTAAAAATATTAATCAAGCATTTAATTTTTTTAAAGTATATATATGAAAAATATTTACAATGATTTCGAAAAATGTTATTTTCGTATTTGAAAAATGTTAATCAAGCATTTAAAAAAATAAAAATGTATGTATAAACATGTTGACCATATATTAAAAATGTGAAATCCATATAGGAAAAATGTTAAACATATATTAGAAAAATATTGTTGACATATACAAAAAATGTAAAATGAAAGCAAAAAGAAACAAAGAAGACAAAAAAATAAAAGCCAAAAAATAAATAAAGAAACCATAGAAAAAAGGAAATTGAAAAACAAAGAGACAAATACAAAAAGAATGAAAAAACTGGAGAAGAAAAATTAAGAAAGAAAGAAAAGAAAAGAAACCCGGTTTGACTCGCTTCAAGTAGGTCGCACCCATTTAATTATCACAAACAGTAGGCTGATGCGGTCTAGCTATCCTTCTGGAGACCATGGATCGATCCCTCATGCTCCCCTTTTCTTCCTTCTCTTTTTATTTAATTGTGTGTGAAATGGGCTGGCCCAATTACTGTAGATGCCTCAGCTAGACATTCTCCCGTGTCGCTGAATGCGAGACATAGCTCTCACGTCTCAAACCTACAAAATCACTAATTAAGGGTACCTCTCACAAAGGTCACTTTCAACTTCCCAGGTTGCGATAAGTGGTCTCTATATGTACATCATTTGTCGTAACCTTGAAGTTTTTCTTTTTTCGATATATTTACTTATTTAAAACATTTTATCTATTAAACCGTGCGTTCAAACTGCAAACCATTTTCATCATTGTACTTCTCGCATCGAGATCTTTGAAACTAGATCCAATATTAATAGGTTTTGACGAACTTTTTTCCATGAAAAAGAAAGAAAAGAAAACCTGAGTCCGAAGTATGATTTTTCTCACTTTTTTTTCCTTTTCAGAAAGGCTCAGCTGTGCCTTTCGCGAAAGCAAATTTATGCCTTCACGAAAAGCAAATTTGTGCCTCTTGCGGAAGAAAAAAAATGCATTTAGCCTCTCACGGAAGCAAATCCGTGCGTCTACAAGAAGAAAATGTATGCCTCTCATGGACGAAAAAAACATATTTTTTTTCGTTTACTAGAGGCACAGTAGTGCCTCTCACGAAAGCAAAATTATGCCTACATGAGAAGCAACGTGAAAGAAAAAATAAATTTTATTCTTTTTTCCGAGAGTTAACAGTTGTGCCTCTCGCGAAGCAAACATGTGCTTCCATGAGAAGCAAATATATGCTTCTCGCGTAAGAAAAAAAATGTGTTTTGTTTTCTTTTTCGAAAGGCACAACTGTGCCTCCCACGAAGCAAATTTATGTCTCCATGAGAAGCAAATATGTGCCTCTCGCGAAAAAAAAGAACATGTTTTTGCCTTTTCCAAGAGGCACAAGGAAGCAAACAAGTGCCTCCACGAGCAGCAAATCTTTCTTTTGCAGGAAATAAACGTGTTTTTTCCCTTTCAGGAGGCTCAACTGCGCCTCTCGTGGAAGCAAAGTTGTGCCTCCATGAGAAGCAAGTCTGTGTCTCTCGTGAAAAAAAATAACATTTTTTTCGCACAATATTTTTTTGATTTCTTTAGTCCAAAATCTAGGAAGATCAGGCAAAAAACAAAAAGTAAAAAAAACATCTGAAATCCAAAAATGCGTACAGAAAAATAAAAAAGAATCTCAAAGAAGCACCCAAAACACGTCACATGGTGGTAGCTGAGTGACCCTTGATGGGCTCCCGCAAAGGATGCCCCTTAATTAGTTGCTCTCTTTATGACGTAAAAGGCGTCGTAAGTGTGGACATTGCTAAATGAGGTATAGCAGGCATGTCTATAGGTCGCTCACGGCAAGCTGCAGCGTAGTGTTGCCTAAGTGGGAGCCCATAGTGGGCTGGCCCAAGAGGTCGTCATTGATTTGATTCGTTTTCCTGTTAAGTAGTTTGTTCTGTTCGTTATTCTTACAAAACAATACTTTACTTCAACTTCTAACAATATTCATCGTGATTTAAAAATATTTTAGTTAAATTCAGAATTACCCATAATATTTTGAAAATTCTCATGTCTTTAAAAAATATATGAAGATTATATTTTCCAAAAATGTGCATGAAATGTAAAACAATTGTTTGTGTAGTTTGTAAAAAAGTATGTTTATCAAAATATTGACACATAAAAAATTGTGTTTATGAAAAATGTTCATGAAAGTAAAACTTTGTTTGTATAGTTTCTGTAAAAGATTCATATCACACACAAAAAGTGTTTATGCTCTTTAAAAGAAATGTTGCAACCCATAATTTTTTTTGCACGTTTTAGACAAATGTTGATGATATTTTTGGAAAAGGTATAAGCCTGTGGTTAGAAATGTTCACTGCATACTCACAAAATTCAATATGTATTTTGCTAATGTTCAACATGTATTTAGATAAATGTTCAACGTGGATATGAAAAATGCTCAATCTATATACTTAAATTGTTCAACAGGTATTTTAAAAAAGAAATTAATAAAAAAATGGAAGGGAAAATATGAAAGAAAAAATAAAAGAAAAATCGAAACAAAACCATTAGAGAAAAACAAAGAATAAAAACACTACACATAAGGTTCTAAAAGTGATTTGCACCTGTTTCTAGAAACTTCCAAAGACTGCTTCTTGGATCGGCCCACTTCAATGCTCCTTGTTGGTGAGACTACGATACGTTTGGCAAGAAGCGATTTATAGCTTTTGCGAAGTATAACAGCGTTCGTGTAGCTACGGTATTTCTACAAGCAAAGAGTGACACCGGCCCTGCTGTGTTTTAGGCTCTAGTCGAAGCAGGGACTGGCGCTGGTTTTTTTGCATAGGATTATCCTATCTTTACAGTCCTGTAATGTAGATATTTACATGGATTATAACTGAATCTTTCTTTTATTACCGAGACACGTATTATCATGCAAAAAAAAGCAGAAGGTGTCAAATGGGAATTTCTATTTGACATTTATTGTGTCAAATTGCCAGGTAATCGCATTGACAAGCCACCGAGCGATATGAGTTTGGCTAACATTTTAGTTAGCTACTGGAATCCCGGTTTTGAGAATGTCCACCTTTTATCGGTTTTGAGAAGCCGGTCTTGTTTTATGTTCTTTAGTTTCTAATTTTTTTCTTCAGAAAATACAAAGTTCTTTGAAATTTAAAAATTAAATTCGAAGTTCAGAGAATGTTCTTTCAAATTCAAAGTTTTTTTTTGAAATTCTAAATTTCCAAGAATTTGGCATTTAAAATATCTGTACATTTTAATAAATTTTTGCATTTGAAAATTGTTCAAATTTTCCAAATTTTTTGGTGTTTGGTCAAAAATTGTTCTCAAATATTAATTTTTGTAAAAGATCACATTTGCTAAAAATCTTCACTTTTGAAAATAGTTTTCCATGCTTTTAGTCGAATAAAAAACAGACCAAAACAAAAAACGCCTAAAAAACCGCTCGCTCTAGTGCCTCGCCATTTGGTCGGCCTAGTCGAGGGGCACCCTGTGTGAAACATGGGCAAATAGGTGTTATCATAACAAATTGTTCGAGCTCCTTGTTGCTCTTATCTAAATAGGAATTGTGGATCACGCGACCAATTCATAGAACACGAAAGTGGTCCACTAAAAGAAAAAAAAAGAAGAACATGGAAGTAGGTGCATACAACGTACGAAGCACGTGGAACTTATGAGGGCACAGAGGGTTTGTTCTTTTGTCAGATCGCTCTGCCTGCCCTCGCGATCTCTGTTAGGTCATGTACAATGCAATGTACTTAGAGAGGTGCTTTGTAAAAATGAACGGGTCTTTTCTTAAGCATCGCTGCTTACTTGCATAGCATTATCACTTGCTTGGGCAGCTATGCCATAAAAAAAGCACTGATTCGTAAGAAAAAGTGGTTTATGTTTTACAAGTACCTCTGTAAACATCTTGCATTGCACACGGTCTCAGTGTGCGATTGGATGGACGTGTGTTCATCCTTTTGTTGCGCCCCCCCCCCCCCCCCCCCCCCCCCCCCCCGGACCCCACGATGAGTCACGGATGCATCCTTATCACTCGGAGGAGCATCGAGGGCGCTTTACCCAAATGTTTCCATACGGTTGAACTCTGGAGGCTTGTGCTTTTCAGATTGTCCTTCCAAGGAAATGGTTGTCTACGCATGTGTTATTTTTTAGTGTGCAAACTTTACATATTATTCTAAAGTAGAAAATACGGTTTGTAGAGTAGGTTCAACAAAATCTGAATACACATAAGATATTCTTTCGTAGTTCATGTGCACAAATGAAATGTTGACGCAGCTTCAAAAACGTCGGGTCACATTAAAATGTACCCCTCCATCTCATAATATAAGTCATAAGAGCGTTTTTGACACCGATCACACTGACAAAGACAGAGGGGGATGCAGTGCACACGTACGTCCATACTGAAACAACGACCATATTACATCACAAGTTCATCACACAAAGCAACAACAAACACGACCTACTAGCAGACGGCGAACCAAACTACCAAGACCCCGGTTGGTTTCCTACTTTATTACGGGACACAGTCACACGAACAGCTACTACCGACGAACGCGAACGCACTGAAGAACAGATCTACTGCCGAACAGATCGGACGTCTCGGCGCTGGCCGGCAGAGCGGCCGGCTAGCAGGCCCTCTTACAGAAGCACTTGCGGGCGAAGTTGTGCGTGTGGCACTCGCCGTCGGGGAAGTTTTCGGTGCGGCAGACGCCGGCGCAGTTGCTGCTGCTGAGGCAGGCGCCCTTGAACTTGTGGCTCTGCGACAGGCAGTCCCGCGCCTCAGCCAGCTTGACCGTCGTCGCCCCCATCTCTGCATGCACATCAACAAAACCACGATAAGTAAAAGAGCAAACCACAGCTCGCTGGGTGGGATGAGTGAGAGGCGGGGCGTACCTGTGGCGACGAGGAGGACCAGCAGCAGGAGGGCGGACGCAGCCATGCGACGAGAGAGCGCCATCGATCTGCTCGGCTTCACCCGAGACTGAGCTGTCCTGCTGCTGCTGCTACTGGGGACTGTGTTAGCAAAGCGAATGGAGAAGAATGGGCTGGGCTGGTGGGGTTTATATAGGCAGACGGCAGATTAATAGGTGTTTAAGCCGTGGGCTTAACAAAGCGTAGTGTCCTTTTGGATATAATTGCTGCTAACCTAGATGGCTAGATCCAGTACAGCCTACAGGAGCAGAGCATGCAATTGCTGCTCACCCACACTGCACATGCATATGCACAGTAGCAGGGCAGGGCGGGGCCATTCCACGTTGCCACCCCCCACGTCCAATAACTTCATTCGATTCCGAAAGTAGCGTAGTAGTAAGTAGGACTGAGTGAGCTCGGGTGACGTGGAGTTTCTGCACGCGAGCTCAAATGAGCTTGGGTGAACAATAAAATCAAAACTAAATCAAAAATAATTCAAAAAATCCAATTTTTTTTTAAGAAAAACATTGACTAAAGTTTTAAGTGCTTGCAAAAATTCATCATGAAATCACATTTCTAGAAGACGTGGCAAAAAAAAAATCAGTACTCTGAAAAAGCTACTTTCAAAAGCATTTTGGAGCACTGAATTTATTTTTTTTGCCACGCCTTACAGGAATGTGATTTCATGATGAATTTTTGCAAGCACTTAGAACTTTTGTCAATGTTTCTCCCAAATTTTTTTAGAACTTTTTGATTTTTTTTCGATTTTACTGGTCACCGAGCTCAAATGAGCTCGGGAGCAGAACGGGAGCAGAAAGGCACTTTCGTGAGGGAGTGGTCATTTCACGGGCTCGATTTCCTTACCGATGAATGGCCCGTCGTTGGACTCTAGCGAGCCGGGGATCGTCGAGGTCACATGCTGCTCAGCTTCACCCGATGCTTGGCTGTGGAGCGGCCATCAAGGCTGTACGCAAACCGAGCCTACTGTACGCCTAGTCACTCCATGCGATGAGAAGCAGATTCATACGTGCACATGTCAGAAGCAGATGCATGGGAGGGTGCGTGAATCCGCGTATGATATGATCCAGCCCGTCAGCTACGGTTATCATAAGTAACCAAATGATCTTGGACTTAGCTACAAATCTGACCTAGGATTTTTAGTACATGGTGATTTTTTAAATAATACACCGAACCCTTTTAAAATATACGTTGATGTTTTTTTGAAGCAAGATGAGCTAGGCGATGAACATATTTTAATATACTGGAACATTTTTAAAGTACACTCTATACATTTTTAATACACATTGGAATTGTTTTAAATACACGATAGCATGTTCAGATATGCATTTTCTTCTTCTTAAATAGACGATGTACTTGTTTTTAATAGATGATGAACAAAAAATTAGAACCAGGAATAAAGAGAGAAAGGAAAGGAAAGAGAAAAAAGGAACAGAAAATAAATAACAAATAAACAGGAAAAAAGTTCTAAAAAGGAGAAAAAGGCAAGACCTGAAGAAAAACACTAAAATGGATGAGAAGCCGATTCCCATATAAAACCACATGAAAAGAACCAGTGCGAAAAGGCTTTAAGCAAATACCGTCCCCTCCCTCGGTTATTGGGCTGACCCAAATCAAGAGAGCTCTGAGAGAGCACTTGCAATAACTCACTGTAAGTGAGATATAGCTTTTGTGATATTATCGCGAGTGAGGAGGGTACAAGAGTTATTGGGACGGCCAATACTATGTTATAGCCTCTATTTGTAGCACAAGGCACAAAAATAAGATGATATCCCTGTCGTTCTAAAATGAGAGCTAAATAAAAATTGTGGGTCACACGACTACGGCAACTTGAAAGAATATAAAATTTTGTCTAAATAAGAAAATATAAAAGTATACCATTGAAAAAAAATTCGGCATATGGGACACATGTAACTCATGAGGGCCCATAAGGTTTGTCCCAATTGTGAGCAGATCATGATGCCTGCCTTGTGGTGTGTGCTAGCCCATGTGCAACACAAAGTATTTATATAGGTGCTTGTAAAAATGAACTTGTTTTTTTATAAAGCACCAGTATTTATTTGTGTAGCATAAATGCTTACTTAGTCACCTAAAAAAGTATTGGTGTTTAAGAAAAAAATTGTTTATTTCAAGCAATTCTTGAAACATCTTACATTGTCTCTGCTTATAGTGTGTGATTGGATGGATTTATATCCATCCTCCTACCCCACGCTAAGTCAACGGCACATCCTTAGTACTAGGAGGAGTATCCAAAGCGCTTTACCAAAATGTCTCTGTACGGTGAGACTCTAGAGGCTTCTGCAGAATTGTTCTTCCAAGGAAATGATGGTCTATGCATCTTTTTTTTCGATGTTCATGTTGAATATTCTTTTATTAAAAGTAGAAAAATATGATTGGTAGACCAGCTGGTTTAATTAAATCCCAGTGCACATAGAAATATCACATAAAGCTGTTTTTTGAGTAAAAGAAAAGTTGTACTCATGTTAATGCTCTACAATAATGTTATTTTCTTTCTCAAAAGAAAACTTGGTTTCTTTTGACAAGGTTTCTTTTAATAGAGAAAAGGCCTACAACCCGGCGTTAAATTCTTGACAAGGTTACGTTCAACTTATAGTTGTTCATGTATACAAATGAAACCTTTATGCATGCAGCTTCCAAAAACGTCTTGTCGCATGAAAATGTAGTAGTCACAAGCAATAGTAATAGCATTTCTCTTTGAACACGACCACACTTGCACAGAGACAGGGGGGAAAGGGGGATGCATTGCACAAGTCCATCCATGCTGAAACAACGAACATATTTATTACATCACCACACACAAATCAGGTGCCAACCATCTCGACGTACAGGGAAGTAAACTACCGAGACCCCGATCGATTTTCTACTTTATTAGTTCTACTACCGGGACACACCGACGAACAGAAGAGAACTAGTTACGGCACGGATGATCCAGTTAAGAACTAGTACGACTGACTGACGAACCTGGACGCACCGACCAACAGAACAGATATAAGCTAATTATTAGCTAACGGCACGGATGATGTAGCATCGGACGTCTTGGCGCTGGCCGGCAGGGCGGGGCGAGCGGGCGGAACTAGCAGGGTCTCTTGCAGAAGCACTTGCGCTCGAAGTGCGGCGTGTGGCACTCGCCGTCGGTGAAGTACTCGGTGCGGCAGACGGAGGCGCAGTTGCTGCTGCTGAGGCAGGCGCCCTTGAAGTTGTGGCTCTGGAGAAATTAATTAATGCAGACCCCGGCCCGTGGTCCAGTTCCTCTTCCCCACTATCTCCGCGCCGCCGCCACCACCCACGTCGGCCGGTTCCGGCAAGGTCCGGCCGCGCGCAACATGCTCTCAAGGGCTGCACCCTTTCTCGCGTCGTGTCTCGCCCCCTCCACCTACCACCGCCACCACCAGATCCGACGAACCTCGCCGTCGTCAACCTCGGCCCGCCCCTCCTACACCCTCCCCTCCACCCCGGCCCTCCCGGCGCCCGCTCTGCGCGCGGCTCGGACTCCATCAGTTCTCCCCGTCAGGCGGGATGGGCGAGGAGGGGCGGAGAGCGAGATTCGATGGGGCGGAGAGGGCGGAGGAGATGCATCGGGAGCGCATGCGGAGGACGATGAGACTGCCAACCCGCGGCGACTCGCTGGTCAAGCTGGTTACAAGGATCTGCGTGGAGGCAACAGAGGAGGAGATGAGGGAGATGATGCCGTCGACGATGCTGGAGCCAGAGGAGGTGACAGCTTGGGCGCGGGCGCAATCAAACTCGCCTTCACCAGCGAGCAGGGCCAAATGGAGGGCGTTCTGGTCCCTGCAACCCCCGCCGCCATGATTCGGCGTCCTGCAGGCTCCGTCAATGTTGGACTTCATCAGGATTATTCTGATCTCGACACACCGCTCCGGCGTGCTGCTGATCCTCAAGCAGAGCCATCAAGGGGGGTCGGTGCTCGCCGGAGGAGGTGCCGCGGCGGTTCTCCAATGAACCACTCACCGGAGCGGGATTTTGTCACCACGGTGGGTGAGATCCTCTGTTTTGCAGCGGATAAGGTTGGTCATACCCCACAAGTCAGCGAGCGTGGGAGCAGGGCAGGAGACGTGGCTCTGAGGCAGACCCAGGGCGCTGAGCTGGAGCATCCACGTGAGGGAGAAGACGCCATCGCAGCACACTATGGACAGCTGTGGGGGAGTGGCTCGATCCCAAACCCTAAAGAGCCCCCCGTCCTAGTCTGGATCGAGAAATCCCAATTCCTCAGCCGCAGGCTCTCCGCCGCCGACTGCCACCCAGCCAGAGATCCCGGCCACCACCACCCACCAGTGAAGCAATTATCCATCTCAGAGTGTGTGTGGGAGGGAGACCCACCCAATCTCTCCAACCTTGTGAAGATGGCTGAGATCCAGGGGCGGGGGCGCGACCGTGGCAAGCGTGAGGCGAGCAGATCTCAGAGAGTTGGGGATGGTCACCAGGGCCAGATTCAACCTGATCAAATTCAGAGAGGGGATTTCAATCAGAACCAATGGCCACAACATTTCGATCCGTAGTTTGGGCGCCCACAGCAATAGATCCCCTTCGGTTTTGGATTGCAAGGCCCTTCGCCCCCATGGTTTCCGGGCCCTTGCGTGCAACCACCTATGATGAATCAGTGGGGGGCACCTGGGAACTGGGGGCAGGGTCAGATGCAAGGAATTGTTGGGGGGCAGCAAACGCAGCAGGCTCAGGGTCAGCAGTATCAAGGACTGCCTCCAACCCAGGCACAGCCTCAAGGCCAGCAAGGGCAGCAGACTGTAGGGCAGAAAGGCAGTGAGAACAGCAAAGGAAACAGTAGCTATCCCCAGCAGCAGAAGAAGAACAAGCCACAAAACAAGAACAAATTTGCTGGCAAGGCCAAAGAAACTGCAGAGACTGAGTACAATGATGTTACATGCTACACCTGTGGTGAGCCTGGACATCACAAAGCTCAGTGCCCCAACCCCCCCTCTTGTTTCATTTGCAAAATGGTGACACACAAGGTCGATGAATGCCCAGTAAGGAAGAAACCTAGGAACAGTGCCAAATATATTGGGAGTGCAGCATCTGGTCTGGGGTTCTTCAAAGTGGATGTTCCTGATGTAAATGAGCAACATGTGGGGAATAGGAGGAATGTGGGCATTGTCTATGTGGAATCTGGACAGGTCACAAAAGAGGAGCTGGCTCACAACTTTTCTGCAATCTACAAGACCAATTGTCCATGGCACATTAGATTACTTGACAACTGGACCTTCCTAGTTAAGTTTCCACCACACATCCCTGTTGCTGCAGTGGCTGGATACCCCAACTTTGGGCTGCCTGAAATTGAAGGTGTATCAGTCAATGTAGAAGAGTGGAAAGGGGAGATGGAATTCCATGCAGAACTGCAAATGGTGTGGCTACAACTGAGGGGAGTTGCACCTAGCTGGGCTGAATGGTCAGTACTAGAGCAGTTTGCCTCAGTCCTAGGAGAATTGGTAGATGTTGACTGGCAGGAAAACTTCAAATCCTTCTTCGAAGTGGTGAGAATCAAGATCAGATGCAAGGACTTTACCAAAATCCCTTCTGAAAGAACTTTTGGGATTGGAGATAAACTATACAGGATCAAGATTGTAGTAGAGCCGCCAGTAGAAGATGGGGAAGATGAGGACCTGCTGGATGAAGACAACAACACCAACAAAACACATGAAGTTCAAGACACAACCAACAGTGGGAGTGGAGCTGGAGGCTCTAACTCAGCCCCCAAAACTCCCTCCAACTCAAATAAAGGGAGTAGTACTAGCTCTGAAGATCCACAACAAGTCAGGCAGAATGTTTTGCAATACCTGCACCAGCTGCAAGACCCTATCTCTTTGGACGAGAGCTTCAAACTGCTGCAAGACTTGGAAGGTGAGGAATATGAGGAGGAAGAGAATAACATTATGCTTGATGATCAGGTCAACATCATGCAAGAAGAAAATGAACAAGATGAAGTGGTCTTCAGCCCAAGCCTCCCAGAGGGGCCACATTTGGCTCCTCCCCAGGTATGGGGTCCTGTCCAGGCACAAAGAAAGAGCACAAGGGTGGATGTTGGGGGCAGGACCATGCTGGAGATTGCCATGGAGTCTAAGAAAGTGCAAAACTTGGAAGAGCCTAGAGGAAACTTTAAAGGTACTATCAAAACCAACCCTTTTGATAACTTTAATGACCCTATGTTCCTCTCGGTAGCAAAAAAATAGGTGTAGATATTGTTGAGCCAAAAGCTTCTTATGCTAGCATAGTCGCCAAGCACCATGCTCCCAAGAGCCTGAAGGGCTTAAACTTGGGGGGAATGGGAAGACTAACAGTACTAATAAGAAGAATGAGGAAACTGTAAATCATGACATGGACAGGCCTAGGGGGTCAAAATGTCCAGATAATATAAATGAGTCTCCTAGTACACCTGTGGGGCTAAAAGGAGTCTTCTCTAGTTTAATAGATCAGAGTGAGATCTGGTCTAAAATTTCTAAACATGGACGGGGCAAGCACCCTAAGAAATCCCTTTTCATATGAATTGTCTCTTCTGGAATGTTAGAGGGATCACTACACATGGAAAAAAACCATGTATAGTTGACAACCTCAATAAAACTAATGCCAGCATAGTAGCTTTCCAGGAAACTAAGAAAGAAGAGTTATCTACATCTTTCTTGAAATTCATTAGTGGCAACAAAAACTTTCAATGGCACCACCTCCCTGCAGTGGGAACATCAGGAGGTGTCTTAGTTGGAGTAGATGTGGATATCTTTGATATCCTACAATGGAGCCACCTCAATTTTTCAGTTTCTTATGATCTTAAAGTTAAAACTAGTGGTGTTTGCTTTAGAGTGGTAGCTGTGAACGGTTCCCCATATGATGAAGGAAAAGATGACTTCATCTCAGAACTGCATAACTTGTTTGTACATGAGCATCTTCCTACTCTAATAGGGGGAGATTTTAACTTGGTTAGATACCAACAGGATAAGAATAATGGTAATATTAATCATCATTGGGCTGACAAGTTCAATGCATGGGTAGAGATCTGGAGTCTGTTAGAGATTAGGATGTCATGTAGGAAGTTCACCTGGGCTAATAACCAGGGTGATCCTGTCATGTCTACTATTGACAGGATTTTTTGCACTACTGAGCTGGATGCTCTATTTCCCTTGAGTTCTTCTCAAGCCCTTCCCAGAACAGGCAGTGATCACACTCGCCTGCTCTGGGATTCAGGCATGGGGGTCTCCTCTAGAACATCCAGCTATAAGTTTGAGAAATGGTGGCTACTACACCAAGACTTCAAAGAACTAGTTGCAAAAAACTGGGCTGCTCCAGTTAAGATGACTAAACCTATAGATGTGTGGCAGGAAAAAGTAAGAAGATTTAGAAAATTCACTAGAGGCTGGAGTAGAAATTTAGAAGCTAATATTAGGAAAAAGAAGAATGAGCTCACTATAGATTTTGATATGCTAGATATCAAGTCTGAAACTACACATCTGTCTGATGTAGATAATGATAGAATGCAGAACATCCTTAAAGAACTTCAGGCCATCTGGCTGAAGGAAGAAACTAAAGCCAGGCAGAGATCTAGAGATAGAGAAATCCTGGAGGGAGATAGGAATACCAAATACTTTAATTCTGTAGCCAATCAAAGAAGGAGGAAGACCCTGATACATGCTTTAGAAGGGCCAAATGGCACCACATCTGACATCAACTAGATGTTAAAAATAGCTTCTGATTTCTATAAGGATCTTTTTAAAAAAGAAGATAGATTTGGATTCTCTTTAAATCAAAATTTCTTCTCCATAGAGGAGAAAATCTCAGATGAGAAAAATGAAGCTCTTCAAGCTCCATTTACTGAGGAAGAAGTGAGGGAGGCCATATTTGGTTCCTACTCTGATGGAGCCCCTGGGCCAGATGGCCTCTCTTTCCTATTCCTCCAGGAATTTTGGGGGGGTCATTAAAAAAGATGTAATGGCAATGTTTAAGGATTTTCATGCTGGTGATTTAGACATCTACAGGCTCAATTTTGCCATGATAACTCTTATCCCGAAAGAGGAAGATGCCACTAGTATGAAAAAGTTTAGGCTAATTAGCTTGTTAAACTGCATCTTTAAGGTTTTCACCAAGGTGCTAACCAATAGGCTTGCTGTCATTATGAATTTCCTAACCTCCAATAATCAATCAGCCTTCATAAAAGGGAGGTTCATCCTAGAGAGTGTTGTAACTGCCCATGAGGTCTTGCACTCTACTTACCACTCTGACAACCCAGGCTTGGTGCTCAAACTAGATTATGAGAAGGCTTTTGATAAAGTCAACTTGGACTTTCTGATGGACATCCTGCATGTAAGGAATTTTGGTCCTGTTTGGATTAATTGGATCCATCAAATCACTCATATGGGGTCAGTGGGTGTCAAAGTAAATGGAGTAGAGAGTAGCTTCTTTATAACAAACAAAGGACTAAGGCAAGGGGATCCTGCTTCTCCCTTACTTTTTAACCTTGTCGTAGATGTATTAACTAGAATGCTTACTAAAGCATCCTCACATAGCTTGATTAGAGGGCTGGGCTCTGACCTCATCCCAGGAGGGGTCATCTGCTTGCAGTATGCAGATGACACTATCCTGTTCATGGATAAGGATAAAAATAAAGCAGCCAACCTAAAAAAATCCTAACTTGTTTTGAAAATGTCTCAGGTATGAGAATTAATTATTCTAAAAGTGAGCTAATCCCCCTAGGAGTAGATGAGGGGGAGGTAGCAACCTTTGCGGATATCTTTGGGTGTACTGTAGGTACTTTTCCCATTAAATACCTAGGGATTCCATTACACTATGATAAGTTGAGAAGGGAGGACATCCAGCCACTTATAGACAAAATTCTGAAAAGAATGGCTGGGTGGAGAGGGAAATTACTTTCCTACTCAGCTAGGCTTACACTGATCAAAGCCTGCTTAGCAAGTATTCCAATATACCTATTATCCTTCTTTAAATTCCCAAAATGGGCCTTAGACTTAATTAATAGCCAGATGGCACACTGTTTGTGGAGTGATTTTGAGGGGAATAGGAAGCTTCACTTAGCTAACTGGCACTTAGTCTGCATGAAAAAAGAGCATGGAGGCTTAGGAGTGCCAAATATTAAGGATGTAAATCTCTGTTTGCTTGGGAGCTGGGTCAAGAGATATTCTCAAGATGATGGAAAAATCTGGAAGACCATTGTAGATAATAAGTATGTTAGAAATGCCCCTAATATCTTTGCTAGCAGACCATAATCAGCCTCAACTTTTTGGCAGGGTGTGATGTGGGCTGCAAAAGCACTGAAATTTGGGTATAGATGGAAAATTGGGAGTGGGACAAAAATCAGATTTTGGGAGAACATCTGGTTTGGGACCTCACCCCTCTCTGTGCAGTTCTGGCACTTGTACTCTATCTGTCACCAGCAATGTATGACAGTATCTGAGGTTTGGGATGGGGAGAATATCAAGTTAACTTTTAGGAGAGTCTTTACCACTGCCATGATGGAGGATTGGTACTGTCTTGAACAGATCATAAGGCAAACTCCCCTCTCTGAGGAGGAAGATGCTATGATTTGGCAGTATGAATCGAAAGGGATTTACACCTCTAGCTCTCTCTATGCTATTATCAATTTTAGGGGTGTGACGCCTGTTTATATCCCCTCTATATGGTCCCTGGTAATTCCACCCAGAGTGCAGGTATTCCTGTGGCTATTAGCACACAACAAGTTGATGACCAAAAATAACCTGCTCAAAAGGGGGATTGAAAAACCCCCAGAATGTGTTTTCTGTCTGGAGCATGAAACGGTCGATCATTTGTTTTTTGATTGTGTAGTTGCCAAGAAAATCTGGAGTGATATTTCAGAATTCTTCTCCATTAACCTAGGTGAAAATTATCTATCCATTGCCAGGTTTTGGCCGGCTAACAAAAAGCACACAACTATGAATGCTTTTGTGGCTTGTGTCTTGTGGAGCATATGGAAAACTAGAAATAATCATGTGTTTAACAATGCTGTGTGGTCTGACCTGAAACAGATATGGTGGCTAATTTGGAGAACTCTCAAAACATGGATGATCCTGTACAAAGGGGAGGCGCTGGAGAAGCTTCAGCAGATCTCACTTTGGGTGTCCAGCATTCTTGCAGCCCCTTTTCAGCTGACAGCGGGGTGAATGATGGTGAAATGGACACTGAAGGTGTCTCTCAAACCTCTAAGCTCGCTAACCTGTCACTGAAAACGGGCGAGGATCCTTGGAAGCTTAACACTACCCGGGCGCTGGATCTTCCGCTGAAGAAACAAGTTCAAGTTACATCAAGTCCAGTCACACCTCTGGAGATGCCTGGCTCGCCGACCCAGCCGCTCAAGAAGATGAAAGGTGATGTCGCATAGCAGATCAAGATGGCGAGGCTGATGCTGATTGCTCGTGACAAGGCGATCTGGCCAGGTTGCGCTGCTCATGGGGAGGAACCAGAGTTGATACCAAGGAGCTGTTGATGTTTCTTAATAACCCTGTCGTTAATGTAATATAAACAGTCTGATTAGGATGGCTGGAGGCCAAACGTAGTTAGATTTCCATTCTTATGTTGAACTGTTCCCGCAAGACATGCCCCGGCTGGGGGTATGGTGTATGACTTCGTGGTTTCATTAATGGAACCGGGGGCCAAAATCCCCTTATTTCTAAAAAAAAGTTGTGGCTCTGCGACAGGCAGTCCCGCGCCTCCGCCACCTTGGTCGTCGTCGTCCCCATCTCTGCATGCACATCAACCAAACCACATTAAGCAACTAAGCGTCATCCAGGAAACAGATCACAGCTCGCTGGGAAGAGTCAGGATGGGAGGCGGCATGTACCCGTGGCGACGAGGAGGAAGAGCAGGAGGAGGGCGGACGCGGTCATGCGACGAGAGAGCGCCATCGGTCTGCTGATCTTGCTCACCCGAGACGTACTGGACTGAGGAGCTACCCCTGCTGCTGCTGCTGCTGCTACGTACGGGTGGCTGTGTTAGCTAGTAGCAAAGCGAATGGAGTGGAGAGAATGGATACGAGTGAGAGCATAGAGTGGGTTTTATATAGGCAGACGGTAGATTAGCTAGTGTGGGTGCTCTCCTGTTGCCGCCTCCCCCGATCCCATGACTTCACCTGCACCCATCCACGTTACTACCCGCACCCCAGGTCCACTAAATTCATTCCATGCCCAAACTGATGGAGTTGGGGAGCTAGTGGTCGTTTCACGGGCTGGATTTACAAACGCAGTTGCCCACCCACCCAGTTGCTACCTCCCCCCGATCTCGTACGTAGTAGTGCACGAGAGCAATGGCCCATTACACGTTGCCATTCAGGTCCATTAATTTCATTCCATTTCCATGTCGAAACTGGTGGATGGGGAGTGGCCATTTCACGGGCTGGATTTCCTTGATGATGAGCCATGCTGCTCGTCAGACATGCCGAACAGATTATAGCTGGATTCCAACAAAACTGGTGGGTGCCCTGGCCATGGAGCGTTCATCAAGGTCGGAGGCACCACTCACGGGCCTGTTGTGTGCAATGAATATATAGTGCTGGGTCCTAAAAAGGAAAAATGAGCCCGATGTATGCTACTTGCTGAAATGAATGGTTGCCAACATTTTCCCTGCCTAACTAGTCACTCCCTGTGATGAAGGGTATTGTTGGCCAGCTGCTCAACACAAATGAGACCATAACTCCGCTTAGTCAACAATGTAGGACCAATGCACTTAATACTAGTACTTCAACCATGGACCTGCCATCCTCAACCTCACACAATCCATCCCAAGCAGATAATGGAGTTTGCAAAGAGCCAAAATGGATTTTGTGCTGACAGTAGGAGGGTGTGGAAGAGGGGAGTTATGGACAATAATTTATGAAGCACGGATTTTTTATGTTGCACGATCTCAACAACCATGAGCTTCAAGTTGTGAAGCCAACCTGCTCCGGCGAGGCAATGAAGTGTGTTCTTCAATGCTACTAGCCTGGAAGCCCTAGGATATGGAGAGGGAGAGAAACAAAATGAAAGAGAGAAGTAGAGAAGAAGGATCACATTGCAATACTACAAGAACTAGAGAAGGGTTAGCATGGGTGGAGATGTGAGATGGAGAAAATGCATAGCTGTGGTGTAGGTTACCCTTAGGCATCTGTTCCAGATAAATTAGAGATTAGATCCTATCGTCAGCCTGATGGGCTGTGGTCACTAATTAACAATGGGAATACAACTCGTCTATATAGCAATAATCCATCCTTAGATGTACATATATATACGCGACGAGTAGTATGAATATGACATGAATCAAGCAATGGAGGGTGAAGATATATACCTCGTGTGGCACTATGTCCATCAATGCACTTTCTCTTATGTAACTAATGCAAAACATACATTGGTGAGTATATGACTTTAAAATAATGTGTGCATCCTTCATGGCTAAATATAGCGGGTTTTGCTTTTCATTTATCACATAGGTAATTTTCATCATGGTGCTCAAAGCCTCAAGCTCAAGAGAGAAAATAAAAGTCTCGTTCTAAGATCAACACGACAAAACAATTTGTGTTCATAACATTGCCAAGAAAACTAGCACAAACCTATTGCTATATAATCTATCATATGAGGTGCACCATCGAGAACCATATTTACTATCGGCACTGCTATCTTGGTATTCAGTTTACATAGAAATGCCTTGAACGTAAAACATGAAGAATAGTTATGGTCCGATTGGAAAACTCATAATGTATTAGAAATTACTAAAACATAGACCTACATAATCAATTCTTCATATTTACTTGAATGAACGAAAGAATAAAAGAAGGAACATTCTTAAAATACATGATAAACATTCTATAGAAAAAAACACTATAATACTTCTTTAACACGTGGTAATTTTTTTAAATAACACGCTAAACCCTTTTAAATAGATGATGACGCTTTTAGAAAAACGCTATGAACTTTTTTTAAGGCAAGATGAACGTTTTTTTTCATACAAGGTGTACATATTTTAAATATACTGGAACAGTGTTAAAGTACACGATAAACATTTTTAATATAAACTGGATTTAAAAAATTTACATGATGAGCATGAAACACACATGTTTCTTAAGTTCACGATGTACCTGTTTCACTAATGATGAAGAGAAAAAAAACCGGGGTAAAGAGAAAAAAGAAAGGAAAGAGTAAAAAAGAAACAAAAAACAAGGAAACAATACTAAAAAGGAGGGAAGAAAAGGCAAAACCTGGAGAAAAACTCTTAAATGGCCGACAAAGCCGATCCCCAAATAAAACCGCATGAAAAGAATCCGTGTGAAAAAGCTTTAAAGGAAAACCGCCCCTCCCAACGTTACTGAGCTGACCCAGATCAGGAACTCTCTAAGCGAACGCTTGCAACATACCAAAGATGATACCAGATAAATGAATTGCTAAGGTATTGTAGAAGGTCTTGTTTAGAAACAAAGGAATGAATGTGCGTTGTGGTGTGCAAGAAAGCAGTAATAAGGATGAGATCTTACTCCAAATAAAGACCATGAAGAGTTACTAGCAGCTTCATTTTCCAGTTTCTTCCTCTGATCAAATAGTCGCCTGATCATGTTCTTATTAAACAGCATAGTATCCTAGAAGCCCTCTCATAAACTATTTTGTCCATGTAGCATTCTATAATCAAATGCCACTAAATTAGAGTCAATATTTGAAATTGTAATTTGGAAACTCCTCACAATGTGTAATAGAAGAAATTCTAATTGAAAAATTATCTTGGACAAAGCTGATATTTTGAGAAAATATAGAAGGGAATGCAATTAAAATGAATGCCATAATCCGCTTTGTGTACCATTTTCCTACTTTCTCATGATAAGGGGAAGGTTATCCAAAATAGTCACAAGAAGTCCATCACCGCATGATTGGCAACAATCACAAAGAATTCCAATTGATTGACCGGTCATGCATGTGAGGGGTTTTGTCTATCAGTAATTAATGCAAACCGTCGGAACAGGCATTGATAGCTTAACTATATGACTCTTAAATAATGTGTGCATGTTTCATGGCTAAATATAACAAACTTTTTATTTCTTTTATTGCATAAGTAACTGTCATCGTTCTCAGAGAGAAAATAAAAGTCATGTTCTAAGATCAACGGAACAAACCAATTTTTGTTTATAATCAAGCAAGATTTCAAGGGGCTCACGGCCAGCGATAATGTCGGACACGGGAAACGGTTTTCCTAGTTGTGAGTAGATCGCGCTACCTGCCTTGTTGAGTGTGTTAAGCCGTGTGCAACACAGTGTTTAGATAGGTGCTTGTAAAAATGAATCAATATTTTATGTAGCACCGGTACTTACTTGTATATCATAGACGCTTAGTCACCTACAAAAAATTGGTGTTTAAGAGAAAATGTTTTATTTATTCAAGCAACTCTCTAAACATCTTACATTGCCTATGCATATTGTGTGATTGGATGAATATGTATCCATCATATCCTCCTGTTGTCCCCGGACTCCATACTAAGTCATGAACACATCCTTATTACTTGTAGGAGTATCCAGAGTGCTTTACCAAAATATCTCCATACGGTTAGACTCTGGAGGCTTCCGCAGCCCGAATTGTTCTTCCAAGGAAATGGTGGTCTATGCATGTTTTTTTCTTCTATGTTTGTGTTTAATATTAGTATATTTATTAAACATAGAAAAATAAGCTTTGTAGACCAGGTTTAATGAAATCCCAATGCACATAAGATTTTCGCATAAGATAGTTCATGAGTAAAAAGATTCATACTCATGTTAATGCTTCTTTTTTTTTCTTTTTTGCAGGGGCTATTTTAATGCTCTACTTTGATATTTTCTTGCGCAAAAAGAAAACTTGGTTTCTTTTTGACAAGTCAATGCTCAACATATAGTTCTTCGTGAGTTCATGTATAAAAATGAAATGTTCACACAGCTTCGAAAACGTCTTGTCACATAAAATATACTACCTCCGTTTCTAAAATATGTAAGCTCTTTTAGAGATTTTAATATGGACTACATACGGATGCATATACATATATTTTAGAGTGTAAATTCACTCATTTTGCTTCATACCTAGTTCATGTTGAAATCTCTAAAATGTTTTATATTTAGGAACGGAGGGAGTAATAGTCACAATAATAGCATTTCTCTTTGAAACTATCATATTTACACATAGAGAGAGAGGGGGGGATGCATTGCACATGTCCATCCATGCTGAAATAACGACCATATTTAGTACATCACCACACACAAATCAGGCAGAAACAGGCGTTCAGCGAACTAAACAACCGAGACCCCGATTGATTTTCTACTTTATTATAGTTCTATACTAAGAGGGACACACGGACGAACAGAACAAAAGTAGCTAACGGCACGGATGAAGTAGCTAACGTCACGGAACAGAAAAACTAAGAGAGTACTACTACTGACGAACGTGGAGGCACGGCACGGATGATCGGACGTCTCGGCGCTGGCCGGCAGGGCGGCCGGGGCGAGCAGGCGGGCTAGCAGACCCTCTTGCAGAAGCACTTGCGCTCGAAGTGCTGCGTGTGGCACTCGCCGCCGGGGAAGCTCTCGGTGTGGCAGACGCCGGCGCAGTTGCTGCTGCTGAGGCAGGCGCCCTTGAACTTGTGGCTCTGCGACAGGCAGTCCCGCGCCTCCGCCAGCTTGCTCGTCGTCGTCCCCATCTCTGCATGCACATCGACGAGACCACGGTAAGCGTCATCCAGGAAACAGATCACGGCTCGCTGGGAAGAGTGAGGATGCATGGGGGGCGGCATTTACCTGTGGCCACGAGGAGCACCAGTAGCAGGAGGGCGGATGCGGCGCTGCGACGAGAGAGCGCCATCGAGCTGCTGATCTTCTTCACTCGAGACGACGTATTGGACTGAGGAGCTACCCTGCTGCTGCTACGTAGCAAAGCGAATGGACACCAGTGAGTGAGAACCAAAGAGTGGGCTGGGCTGGTGGGGTTTATATAGGCAGACGGCAGATTAGTGTTAGTGTGGGTGCCGATAATCCTAACATCCACAGAAAACATCAATCCGTAAACTCTGTAGAACGACTAGAACCTCGCGTGGTGCCCATTCGACGTTGCTACCCGCACCCAGGTCCATTAATTCATTCCAATTCCATGTCGAAACTGATGGGGTAGGGACACAGGGCAAGGTCCAGTAAATTCAGTGAGCAGGGCAATGACCCGGTTGCTACCTCCCCCGCGCGATCAGCACTGCACAGAAGCAGAGCAGTGGACACTCATTCATTCGTTGCCGAAACTGTTGGAGTGGGGACTAGGTGAAGTGGTCATTTCACGGGCTGGATTTCCTTACCGATGAATGGCCCGCCAAGGTCACATGCAGCTCGTCAGGCAACCCCAAGACCTCTACTCTACTCCATCAAAACTGGTGGGTGGCCAGCTCCAAAAAAAAAAAAAAAAACTTGGTGGGTGGCCTGGCGATGGAGCGTCCATCAAGATCGCAAGCAACACTCACGGGCCTGCTGTATGCAATGAATATAGCGCTGGGTCCTAAAAAGGCAAAACGAGCCTGATGTATGCTACCTGCTGAAATGAATGGTTTCTTCTTCTGCCAACATTTTCCATGCCTGTCCAGTCACTCCTTGTGATGAGAACCAGATCCATGCGGTATGTATTGTGTATGCAATATCTATTTTTATTCGCAAATCGTAACAGTCAGTAATTTTACAACAAAGGGGCACATGGCGCACACCGTAAATGACAACAATATTGGTTCTTATCTAATGTAGGCAGATATTTTGGGGTGTGGTTCCGTTGGACGCCGGATGATCACTAGTAAAAAATGGATCATTAGTACCGGTTTGTAAGGGCCTTTAGTGCCGGTTATGAAACCGGCACTAAAATTTCGGCACTAAAGGCCCTCTCCCCCTTTAGTACCGGTTCGGCACGAACCGGCGCTAAAGTGCCACCACGTGGCGTGAGCTCGCGCCCTGGTACGGGGTTTTTTTTTAATCTTTTTTTGAAAATTTTGGAATTTTTTTTGATTTTTGATTTTTCTGAATTATTTGATGATTTAGTCTCTAATCACCTCTCTTAACTGCTCAAGTGTGGATCACTCATTCCAAATCATCTAACTTCCCGACCGGTCACCCATCCCTCTCACTACTCCAGCCCGAGCACGCTTAACTTTCAGGTTCTATTCTCCTTCGTTTCCGAGTCTGCACTTGTTGTTTTCCTGACAATAGTAAAATGTCAATCCTATTAACCCTCAGGAGTTTAGCTTGAGCATGAAGTCACACATTTCACCGTTTGAGTTTGAAACTATTATTCTAAAAAAACAGTAATTATTTAGTAACGCTAATATTTCTTGAATAAGTTTGACCATAGTTTGACCAGATTTGACCAAAATTCAAAAAATTGAAATAATTATTTAGTAACACTAATATTCTTGAATAATTATTTAGTAACACTAATATTTCTTGAATAATTAGTTTGACCACAGTTTGACCAGATTTGACCAAAATTGAAATAACTAAAATAATTATTTAGTAACACTAATATTCTAGAATAACTAGTTTGACCATTGTTTGACCACAGTTTGCCCACAGCTTGAATATTTTTCAATTTTTCCACTCTAGATCTTAAAAGCCCCGTAACTTTTTTCTATTAGGTTTTTGAGGATTTTGCAAATGTTTAACGGGGCAAAAATCATCTAGCTCAAATACAAATCGACACTAATGTGTTTCACGTTTGACCCTTTTTCTACTAGTGGATGGACCACAGCAGGGGCGGAGCCAACGCCCGGCGACCCCGGGCACTTGCCCGGGCTCGCTGCATGCGCGACGCCGTAGGACGTCCTGTCACAGCTGGCAAAATACACACCGACGTCATGGTTTCCCGGGCAAAGCTGTGTTGGGCTACGTTCGGTGTTGGGCTTCGTGTAAGCACCTGGGCCTAGGAATAGAAAGAGCCGAGCGAGACAAACGAATGTGGTTTACTCTCGAAAGCGAGTGCTCCACCTCCCTGCTACCCATCTCTCTCTCAAAAAAAAAACCTCCCTGCTACCCTGCCTGTTCGGTTGTTCGTCTTTGCCGCACCCGGTTGGGAGTGGCGCGGACGCTGAGACGGACTAGCGGCAAGAAGCGAGGCTGGGCGTGCCGGCGGCGGCGGGGAAGCGTCTGGATCCTCGACTACTTGTCTTATCTTTGTGATTAGGTAAAAATTGCAAACAAATCTGGCCATCCGGTTCATAGACACTTAGGGCTTTAATTTTGAGGACAGTGTACAGGAAATTATCCATTGAGAACGATCACGACTTCCTGATCCTACTGTTTGATTTAGAATCTTTTTTTAGATAGTTGACGATAAGGATGTTATTTGAATTTTTTTTGCTGCAATCAAGTAAGGGAAAGGGCATTAATATGTTTCGTCTGACAATCTATATTCTTGCAAGCTCTCTATTTTGAATATATTCACCAATCACAACACTTAATTTATGTGAATTACAAACCCATGTTTTACATTATATTGTCTTCTATGTTGTTTGGACCATAATTTGGATATCTCTGGCAATATGAGTTTGGCTCTATGCATGGCCTAGTTCTGTGACTTCTGTTGTCAAGTCACAACTTTAGTTACGTCTAGAAAAATGAATATTGATATATTAGTTCACTTTAGAATTATACTTGTATTCTACTTCATTATTAATATGTCGATTAGTCATTCAGAGGTTTGGGGTTATGTTATATCTTGTGTATTCAAACGTTATGTAGGCGATTTGAAAATTAGACAATTACGAGCAAGTTCGCCCAGGCTTCACAAAATTTCTGCCTCCGCCACTGGACCGCGGGCTCAAGCACTGAGATTCAGGTTTAATAATATAGGGATTTTAGGAATACTGGCCATGAGCTTGACGTGTAAACCTGATAATAAGCACACGAAATAACGTCCAGGCGTGGCCCATGTCCTCTTGCTTAAATACAAGTCCAAAGTATAGTACTAAAACGTACTTATATGCAGGAGGGAGGTACTAATAAATGTTGCAGATAGAGTGGTACAGTGTGTTTAAATGAACAGTTGGGGTGGGGTACCACGTCTTAATAGTTCACACAATGCCATTGTGGTCTCATGTGATTACGATCGCATTTGAATTTCGCATTCCTCTTACCATTGGACGCGCCATCCTCAACCTCAGGCACATCCCCTTCCTTTCCCTCTTAATTTCCCACACATGTCAAACTCTCAGATGTGACATCATCAGCAGATAAATGGAGCTTGCAAAGGGCAAACATGGATTCATGTGGACGGTAGGAGGGTCTGGAAGTGCAGAGTTTGAAGATGATACTTTATGGAGTGAAGCATGTAATTTGGGGAGAGGTGGAAAGTGAAAGGTCCACTCATGGTGGCAATGAACCAGGAAATTTCGATGTTGCAGGTTCTCAACACCCATGGGCATAAGGTTGCAAAGCTGACCTGCTCTGGCGAGGCAACGAAGCGTGTTCTTCAACACTAGCTTGGAAACCCAAGGATCGAGAGGGGTAGAAACAGAATGAAATAGATAATTAAGTAGACAAGGAGGAGCACATGAACACATTAGAAGAACTAGAGGAGGGGCTAGTATGGGAGGAGATGCGGGATGGAGATGGATTGGAGAGAATATGCACACCGGTGGTGCTGGCGGCCTGGGGGACCATGGTCACTAATTGACGCTGGGAATACAACTCGTCTACACAGGAATACTTCATCCTAGGACATGCATATACGCGACGAGTAGTATGAACACAAACACGAATCACAGGCAAGATATAGACCTCGCGTGGCACTATGTCCACCAATGCACTTTCGCTTATCTAATGTGCCTTCTAATTAACAAGCTTAATGAGTTGAATGAGCAACTCATTAACTTGGCTCGTTAAACTCGTTCTACTAATGAGCTTAGATTAAAACTTGACGAGTTCAACCGAGTCACGAGCTTCGATTTTTAACTCGACACCTACATGTATCCAATGCACCCAATCATGCGAGTAGAAATTCGTACTAATATAAACCAATACTCGGGAGAACGACCAACCTGAACGGTGATTTTATGATATAGACAGTCTGAAAAAGGCATGGCTGGCTTGATGGCTCACAAGGTTGTATAAAGGAAGAAAGCTATAGACCAAAAACGATACCAGATAAATGAATTGCTAAAGTATTATATACAAGGTCCTGTTTGAGTAGGGCGTTTTGGAGCTCAGTCTCTCCATGGAGGCCAATTGTTTTTTGAAAAATACAAAATTCGAACTGTTTAGTTTCAAAAAAAAATTCTAAAAAAATGTACAAGTATATAAGCATGTGGTGTGTATGTGTGTAAAATTTCAGGATGAAATACCTTGTAATGCGAGTTGTGCAAAACATATCATGGACTTTGAGCATGAATAGTGCTTGTACTAAAAAGCCGAAGATTTTTTTGTGTGTAGTACTCATTTAAACATACTTTGTCCTGAAAATTGACATGCTTGTACTTATGCCTCTAATATATGTGTATTATTTTTGATACAAATATGACTTTTGATCATCTCAAATTCAGCCTCCATGGAGGCCGAGTTCCGTTCAGCATTTTCGGTCTTGTTTAGAAACAAAGGAATGAATGCGTGTTTTAGTGTGTAAGAAGGCAACGTCCAATTCATCTTCTCACGTCAATATGTAGTCACAATATTAATGGTATGTAGCAATATTTCTCTTCGAAGATGACAAACGATCACACACACACACACACACAGAGATTGCATACGTCCATCCATGCTGAAACAACGACCATATTTATTACATCACCAGTTCACCACACACAAATCAGGTGCCAACCAACACGACGTACAGCCAACTAAACTCGAGAGACCCCGATTGATTTTCCACTTTATTAGTTCTACCTAGCGGGACACACGAACAAGTAGCGTCGAACGTAGACGCACTGGCGAACGGAACAGAACGAGCTAACGGCACGGATGATCTACAGTAGCATGCATGGGACGTCTCGGCAGGACGGGGCGAGCGGGCGGACTAGCAGGGCCTCTTGCAGAAGCACTTGCGCTCGAAGTGCGGCGTGTGGCACTCGCCGTCGGAGAAGTACTCGGTGCGGCAGACGGCGGCGCAGTTGCTGCTGCTGAGGCAGGCGCCCTTGAAGTTGTGGCTCTGCGACAGGCAGTCCCGCGCCTCCGCCACCTTGGTCCTCGTCGCCCCCATCTCTGCATGCACGTCAACGAAACCATGGTCAGCAGAGCATCATCGAGGGAACAAACCTGCAGTAGAGCTCGGCGGCGCGACGTACCTGTGGCCACAAGGAGGGCCAGCAGGAGGAGGGCGGAAACGGCCCTGCGACGAGAGAGCGCCATCGGTCTGCTCTGGCTCACCCGAGACGACGTACTGGACCGAGCTATCCTACTGCTGCTACGTGGAACTGTGTGTTGTCTAGCTAGCAAAACGAATGGGCACCAGTGAGAAGCACGGTGTGCTCGCCTGGTGGGGTTTATATAGGCGGACGGCAGATTAGTGGGTGTTCAAGTTGTGGGCTTATTAACAAACGTAGTCTCCATCTGAATTTAATTGCTCACCTATACAGCCAACCATACTGCACACAGCAGTAGGGGAGTACTCATTTCACGGACTGAATTTGGACTAGCCACAATAAATAGTAACATTGAAAGTAGTAATATAATCACGTTACTACTCTATGTTACTACCTTTACAGTAGAGAGTAACATATGTACGGTAACATGAAATACTTTATTTATTAGGTTATATATAGAAGACTCATATTGCCTTGATATATGTGATGTTATTAGTAACTAGATATGTTACCACATGTTTTTTTTTTCTTCATTTATTGCTTACCGCATCATCTATTTTATCTAAATATGTGTGATGTTACTATCTATATTATTTTTACTGTGAACTTCACAAACGCAGTGCCCACCGCATTCAATTGCTGCCCACCGACTCAGTTGTCACCTCCCCCGATCTCGGTACTGGCCCATTCCCTGTAACCATTCAAGTCCATTAATTTCATTCCATTTACATGTAGAAACTGGTGGATGTGGGCTGGGCGGCCATTTCACGGGCTGGATTTCCTTGCCGATGAATGGTCATCAAGGTCACATGCTGCTCGTCAGGCAGGCCGAGGACCTACAGGAGTACAGATTACAGCTGGATTCCATCCAAACTGGTGAGTGGCCAACAACCTTTGAGGCGAGTGCGTATCCGATGCAACTGGTGCACCGCCGCACACCGAAAATCCATGATAAATGTTTTCAAAAACTCTGAAATATTTTACTTTCTTCGTTTAGAAATACTTGTCATCACGATTTAGATACATATTTTTTATCTATTTTGATGACAAGTATTTCCTGACGAAGAGAGTACTACATTAAAACAACAAATATGTAACATATCACAAATTTCTGGTTACCATTTTAACTCACAGCTTCAAGTTTTTTATTTCAGCAATCATATCTGTAAGAAGTAAACGAAGACAGAGACAAGATTAACAGAGAAGTGCTAGAGTATGAAGAATCCAAGAGCATATATAAACCGCACACAAGACATGCATGAAGTTGGTAAGAAGAATAGGAAGATCTTTTGCGATGAGTATGTGTGCGAGCAATGTTTGTACAAAGCTAGAAAAATAATGTTTTTTTACCACTAACTCCAAATAAAATGATGTTATGATCTTACCATGACATCTCCATGGATGTTACCCTAGTTTAACACGTGCATTAGTGGCACGTATTGACCATAATATGGAGGAGTTTGATAATAGATATTGTAATTCTCAAGATTAGTAATAAATGAGATCAGATAATTTTTCTCCTGATAAGTTATTCTGAGCTATCGGTGTAGTAGATTACGTCTACCATCTTCCGCACATTCTTTGAAGAATGAAAATAAGCTGTCAATGGAAATAAGCTGTCAATTATTTTGAAATAAACAATATAAATTAGTTAATAATTTTTTTATTTTAGAAAAGGAGGAAGACCCCCGGCCTCTACATCTAGACGATGCATGCATCCCTTTATTAATTGTTCATACAATACCTTACAAAGTAATACAACAGTAAGACTAAAGCCACCGTCTATGCAATATTGGTCACTACTCCTATCCAATTGATGAAGGGATGCTGATAGTCTGGGCCTAATACCAAACAGACCTCGCAGCCAAACCTTATATCTAAGACCTGAGGTTCCATCCAGGACGCGTGCCGGGTATGAGGCCACTGCAGCCACCTGCCATCAATCCATCTTCAGAGTTGTACTGCTGCATCTACCTTGCCTGGTCTAGCTGCCGTCGATGCCACCACGACGCCAGACCGCGTTACCCTCTTGCGCGAGTCCATCTCCGCGCATCGGGCGGCGAGTCACCATAGCGCCATGCCTCCGAGACCCGCTGCCATCAATGAGTGAGATGACGCATTGCTCCACCAAAGAATCCGTCCTCTGGTCCCTCGATCACGTGTGTACCTCCAAGAATGACGCCCCCAAGAGGGGGGGGGGGAGATTAGTTAATAACTATGTTTGAGAAACTCACATAGCGGTAGAATTGGAAGCATATCAACAAGGACTCAATGTCCATATTGCCTTAGGCGATGTCAGGATCACCAAGATCCATGGTGACAAGCATACCCTCATAAAAACCATACATCTTGCAAAGTGCTTCCTAATTCGTGCAACCAAAATGGGTTACGCTTTTAGAATTGTACAAATTTACTTCAAAACCATACCATGATGGGTCCTTAGGTGAATTTTCTTTGTTTCCATACTTTCATGTTCTTCAAAATCCATCATCTCCAAGACATAGCATCTTGCATGGCATGTGATAATCGAGTCGAATTATAAAAGATGAAAATTACATGTTGAAATAGTTAAAGTCGTGCTTAATTACGAAAAAAACACTTGTCGTCGTTGCGCACCGTTTCAGCATCGAAGGTCTCCTGAAGCTTAATGTTGAAGCGCCGATCTTCGTCCAGGTGAGGCCTGTCGCATTGACCTCGATCGTCGTTGCACTAGTCGCACTTCCCCGGGAGACTTTCGTCGTCCGATGACGACATTTCCTATGTTCATAATTCAAAGATTAAACTTGTATAATTAAATATATGTACTACAAAAACTAAATTAGATCATTATTATTCATCACGGATTGACTATCACTCTGCCGAGTCTTTTCTTCAAAACTCTCAGCTCATGTGGTGTATATATTCGACCGTCGGTGATGGTCGCTCCTCCCTTCGTCCCCGAGTGCATTACACCAAAATGTCTAGCACACGGGAACGAAGGACAAGCGACCCCCACAACAACAGTCGGGATTCTTCGTCCTCTCATATATGGTGGAGACTCTCCCTCACTGATTCCTCTCTGACATTTGCGACCATCGGTGATGGTCGTTACTCCTCCTTCCCCTAGTGCATAACAAAGGTCTAGCACACGGAGAAGAAGGAGAAACGACCCCCGCGACAACAGTCGGGATTCTTCGTCCTTTCTCATATATGGTGGACACACTCCCTCACTGATTTTTCGACCGTCGGTGATGGTCGTTATTCCTCCTTCCCCTAGTGCATAACAACGGTCTAGCACAGTCGGGATTCTTCTTCTCTCATATTTGGTGCAAACTTTCTCCCTCACTCATTTGTTGACTGTGATGTATGGAGCCTCGACAGACTTAAAGTCAACCGAAATGTCGTTTAATTATCTTTCTAGAAAATCCAGGCCACTTGATATTTCCTACATATTCTAGCACAAGTCATGCCAAAATTTACGAAAAAATCCGGCATGACCTTTGCTAAAAAAGGACATATCGAGCGCCTGAAATTTGCCGGAACGGAAATTAATCAACACTCCGGCAAAACATAGGCCACTTGGAGGTGTAACCTGCAAATATGACCGGCCACTTGGGCAAGCACATATCCTATTTGAGAAACACAAGATATACATGTTTATACACATCATATGAGAATTCAAACTTGGTGGTCATTGCATTTCAGTGGTTGAAAATATGAATAAAAACATTTCAAAATATCCTATAGGACTCATATTGACATGGAGATTTGACTGGTCTCACCTCGAGGTCGGAGGGGGTCGGTGACGGGGACGATGGCGGGGATGATGGAGGGGCTCCTTAATTTATGCAAAAACAAAAACCCTATAAGCTATCAACTAATCAAATGCATACGCCTTGCATAGTGGGCTCCAATTTGAGCATTCAAAATAGGAGTACTTCTCCAATTTGAGCATTCAATAAGCAAAACCAAATCGTAAAATAAATAAGTATTCAAATTAACATGCATTCAATAAGCAAAACTAAATCATCTCTTGCGTCCGTACATCGTCGAATATTATCACTAATACATCTCGAATAGTATCATACATATAATATCACTAATATAGCTAAAACGCTAGCGAACGACGGGTATCGGCGCGGGTGGTGGATACCCAAAGAGAAGGAACCATCACAGGATCATAGCTCCTGTGAGATCCCTGAAGAACCTGCCAGGTATTGGAGAACCTGCCCTCCAACGCAACCATGTAGCGACGGACGTGCTCGTCCTCCTTGCTGACACGGTGACGTACCACTTCCGCAGGGACAAAAGCCTCCGCACCATAAATGGCCCACGCGACCGCCACCAAAGAAGGTTCGGGTCAACGACGGGCTGACTCCTCACCAAGCTGCGCCCCCGGAAGGTAGTACCTCCTAGTACCAGCCGGCGGAGCCTAGTCCCGGACATGGCCCCTTTGATCAAGCAGGTGTCCTCCGCCCAGTCGACGACGAGGATGCGGGATAGGCATCATCGACATCGATGCGAGAATAATTGCTTTAACTAAAAAATAACAACAATGTGACATGTTCAAAATATGACATGTCCACTTCAAAACGAATCAACCTAGAATACTGTTAAATACACCTAAAAATAAACTAGTTCTATTAATTTTCTTACTAAAAATAAACTAGTTCTATAGTAAAATTTTAATTAGATCATCAAATCTCATATACCTAAATTACTTACAAAAATTAAACTAGTTCTATTAATTCAACTAAACACTTACTATAAATAAAAATAAACTAGTTCTTACTAAAAATAAAACTAGTTCTATTAGTTCTATTAATTTTCTTACTAAAAATAAACTAGTTCTATTAATTCAAGCAGGTCTTACTAAAAATAAACTAGTTCAGCTTGTTCTATTAATTTTCTTACTAATTCTATTAAACACTTACTAAACAACAGTAAAAAAACTACATTGATTTTTCCCTCTAAACTAAACGCTACTGCTCTAATTGACATCTAGTTGAACCCTACTACCCTAACCCTATTGCCCTAGTTCTTAAGCATCTACAAGTACTAAGTAATTAGATGAACAATAGCTAGGTACTTAAGAATCTACAACTACTTAAGCACCCATTGGTGAACCCTAGGAATTTGTCCTAAAAACTACTTAAGCATCTACAACTACTGCCCTAAAAACTAATTAGGCATGTACAACTAATGTCCTATATAACTACTTAAGAATCTACAAATAGTAGCTAATTTGATGAACCCTAACCACTAGTAGAAAAAGGGGCTATGGTCCAGGCCGCCTCAGCTCATTAGTCCCGGTTCAGTCTAGAACCAGGACCAATGTGGGCATTGGTCCCGGTTCGTGAGCCCAGGGGGACGGCCGGGCCACGTGGGTCATTGGTCCCGGTTGGTGGGACGAACCGGGACCAATGGGCCTGGCTCCTGGCCCACCACCTTTGTCCCGGTTCGTGGCATGAACCGGGACCACAGGCTCTCCTTTAGTCCCGGTTCGTGCCACGAACCGGGACTAAAGGGTTCGCCCTCGTTGCACCCAGAGTTTAGTCCCACCTCGCCAACCGAAGGCCGCCCACACCTGCTTATAAGCTCGTCCCTCTCTGCGTTGTTGAGCTCCTCTCAAAGTGAAAATAGATGCACCTATAAAGGAAAATTGGACCTAAATTCATAAATAGAAATGAATTATGAATTTATGTTTAATTTTCTCTATAAGTGCATCTATGTTCACTAACAGAGAATTTTTTATTTTTGTGACCTAAAAGAAAAAAAGAAATCACTAAGAAACTATAAGTATTTAGTTCTAAGTAGAAATAAAAAAATAAATAGCAAAAAAGAAAAAAAATGCTTATAATACTTGTAAAGTTATTCATATTCACACAAAATCTAAAAAAAAAATCAAATTTAAACTATTCAAATTTTAAAACTAATGGCACTAACAGAAAATTTATAATTTTTGTGACCTAAAATAAAAAAGATATCACTAAAAAACTATAAGTATTTAGTTCTAAGTAGAAATGAAAAAATAATGGCACTAGTAAAGTTAATCACAAACTTGAGATTCACACAAATTTCAAACAATTCAAATTTTAACAATTCTAATTTTAAAACTAGTGGCACTAGCAAAGTTAATCACAAACTTGAGATTCACACAAATTTCAAAGAATTCAAATTTTAACTATTCTAATTTGAAAACTAATGGCACTAGTAAAGTTAATCACAAACTTGAGATTCACACAAATTTCAAACAATTCAAATTTTAACTATTCTAATTTGAAAACTAATGTCACTAGTAAAGTTAATCACAAACTTGAGATTCACACAAATTTCAAACAATTCAAATTTTAACTATTCTAATTTGAAAACTAGTGGCACTAGCAAAGTTCATCACAAACTTGAGATTCACATAAATTTCAAAGAATTCAAAATTTTAACTATTCTAATTTGAAAACTAAAGGCACTAGTAAAGTTAATCACAAACTTAAAAAATTCAAATTTAAACTATTCAAATTTTAACTATTCATAAACAAATTTTGTGACCTAAAATAAAAAATAAAGCAAAAAACAAAAGAAAATGAATAATGCAGAAAACAAAACAAATAATCTGGAAAAAAATACTTATATTAACAATAAGTATTTTGTTATAAGTAGAAAAAAATAAAATAAATAAAGCAACAAAGAATAAATTATCTAAGTATTTTCTGTTCAAAACATTATAAGCAAAAGAAACTTTAATAGCAAAAAGAATGATCATAATTATTTCTTTTGTTACAAACTAGTGATTCACATAAATTTCAAAGAATTAAAATTGGAAAATTAATGGCACTAACAGAAAGTTTACAATTTTTATTACCTAAAACCAAAATAATAACTGAAAAACTAGTAAGTATTTTGCTGTTAGTAAAAAAAACAAAAAACTGGATTTTTAAAAAAAATTTGCCACCTACTGGGCCACCACAGCCTGCATACGACTAGAAACCCGCTAGTTGGGCCAGGATGCAGGCCCACAGTAGGCCCACAGGCACAGAGTGTGGATTTAGGCCCGTAAGCCTGTAGTAGAGAGGAGCTCGAAGTGGTCGGCTCCGCAGGGCTTATAAACCACTCCGAGCCCCTCTCGGCTAGCGAGGTGGGACTAAATATCCCAACGCACCGCGGCAGTTCCAGTACACGACCTTTGGTCCCGGTTGGTGGCACCAACCGGGATGAAAGGGAGCCTTTGGTCCCGGTTCGTGGCACCAACCGGGACTAAAGGCCGCCGCTTCCCGCCCTTTGGGCTGGCGAAATTTGGCCTTTGGTCCCGGTTTGTGGCACAAAACCGGGACAAAAGGGGTGCATTGGTCCCGGTTTGTGCCACGAACCGGGACCAATGGCTTTGCTATATAAGCAAAGACTTGGGAAATTTTCACATTTCCCTCACAGTTGCTCCCGACGACGCCGAGCACATCGACGCCGCCAGGCTGCCCCAACGCCGTCCGCCGCCCCTGTCGTCGCCCCCCGACCGCGCCGTCGCCGTCGCCCGGGCCTCGCCGTCGCCATCGCCGCCCCGTGCCCCCCCCTGCCTCCTCGCCGCCGACGCCCGTGCCTCGCCGTCGCCCCCGACCGTGCCGTCGCCGTCGCCGCCCCTCACCGCCGCCGTCGCCGCCCCGTGCCCCCCGCCTCCTCGCCGCCGACGCCGTGCCCCTCCTCGTCGATCGCCGCCCCGGCTTGCGTAATTTCCTAATTTAGAATGTATAGTTAATTTAGTTGTATAGTTAGGATGTATAGTTAATTTAGTTGTACTTAGTTTAGATGTATAGTTTAGATGCAAAAGTTAGAATTTTTTTCTGTTCATACATTTTTTTGGTGATATTATTGTTGCATATGCAAAAGTTTGTGTGTTCATATATATGCAAATAATATGTCAATTTTTTCATAGAATTTTTATGATTTTTTTGTTGTAATTTTATTCATAGAATTTTTATTTTGTTCATAGAATTATTATTATTTTTTTCTGTTGTAATTTTGTGCATATTGTGTAGGAATCTGAACGTTATGTATGATCAAAGTCATTTATGTATATGTTCATATCTAGAAGAAAAAGAAGGAGAGAAAAAAGGAAAATAAGAAGAGGAAGAAGGAGAAGAAGAAGAGGAGAGAAATAACAGGAGAAATAAATAAGAAGATGAAAAAGAAGGAAAAAAAAAGAAGAGAAGAAGAAGGAATAGATGTTCTCCTCTATTATTCTTTCTTCTTCTCCTTTTTTTTCTTTTTTTCTTCTCCTTTTCCTTTCTTCTTCTCCTCTTTTTTTCTTCTTCTTCCTCTTCTTATTTTTTGTTATCGGGTATGTCGTTGTCGACATACCCCCCCCCCCCGATAATTAACTTTTAGTAATTAGTACTACTTAGAAAGTGTTTAATGGAATTAGATAGAACTAGGTAAACTTGTTTATTTTTAGTAAGTACTACATTATTCTATTTATAGTAAGTGCTTAGTAGTTGAACTAGTTGATTTAATAAAACTAGTTTATTTTATTATAGAAGTAGTTTATTTTTAGAAGGCACCGGCAGCAGCAGGTTCTTCAGGGATCTCACTGGAGCTATGATCCTGTGATGGTTCCTTCCCTTTGGGTGTCCACCGCCCGCGCCGATACCTGTCGGGCGCTACGGTTCTAGCTGTATTGGCGATATGTATGATATATAGTATTCGACGTGTATTAGCGATATTTGATGTACGGACACATGGAGATGATGTAGTTTTTCTTATAATTGAAGGCATCCTAATTTGAATACTACTTTATTTTGCGATTTGATTTTTCTTATTGAATGTTCAAATTGGAGAGCACTATGCAAGGCATATGCATATGATTAGTTGAATAATAATGATCTAATTTAGTCTTTGAATTATGAACGTATAGGAAATGTCATCATCGGACGATGAAAGTTTCCCAGGGGAGTGCGACTGGTGCCACGACGATCGAGGTGAGTGCGACAGGCCTCACCTGGACGATGGTCGGCGCTTCAGCATTAAGCTCGAGGAGACCTTCGAAGTTGAAACGGTACGCAACGACGACAAGTGTTTTTTTCATAATTAAGCATGACTTCAACTATTTCAACGTGTAATTTTCATCTTTTACAATTCGAGTATAGTTTATGTTGGGTAACGTAGCAGAAATTCAAAATTTTCCTACGTGTCACCAAGATCTATCTATGGAGAGACTAGCAACGAGGGGGAGGAGAGTGCATCTACATACCCTTGTAGATCGCTAAGCGGAAGCGTTCAAGTGAACGGGGTTGATGGAGTCGTACTCGTCGTGATCCAAATCACCGATGACCAAGTGCCGAACGGACGGCACCTCCGCGTTCAACACACGTACAGCCCGATGACGTCTCCCACGCCTTGATCCAGCAAGGAGAGAGGGAGAGGTTGAGGAAGACTTCATCCAACAGCAGCACAACGGCGTGGTGGTGATGGAGGAGCGTGGCAATCCTACAGGGCTTCGCCAAGCACCACTGAAGAGGAGGGAGAGAGAGACGCAGGGCTGCACCAAGAGAGAGATCTAATCGCCTGTGTTTTGGGGCAGCCCTAGGCCTCATATATATAGGGGAAGGGGAGGGCTGCGCCCCCTCTAGGGTTCCCACCCCTAGGGGGGGCGGCAGCCCTAGATGGGGATCAAGGGGGCGGCCAAGAGGGGGAGGGGAGAGGGAGGCGCCCCAACATGGGCCCTAAGGCCCATATCCCATTAGGGTTTGCCCCCTTTCCACCTCTTGGGCACCTTGGGCCCTTGTGGGAGGCGCACCAGCCCACTAAGGGGCTGGTCCCTCACCACTCTTAGCCCACGCAAGCCTCCGGGGCAGGTGGCCCAACTTGGTGGACCCCCGGGACCCTCCCGGTGGTCCCGGTACGTTACCGATAAACCCCGAAACTTTTCCGGTGACCAAAACAGGACTTCCCATATATAAATCTTTACCTCCGGACCATTCCGGAACTCCTCGTGACGTCCGGGATCTCATCCGGGACTCCGAACAACATTCGGTAACCACATACTAACTTCCTTTATAACCCTAGCGTCATCGAACCTTAAGTGTGTAGACCCTACGAGTTCGGGAGACATGCAGACATGACCGAGACGTTCTCCGGTCAATAACCAACAGCGGGATCTGGATACCCATGTTGGCTCCCACATGTTCCACGATGATCTCATCGGATGAACCATGATGTCAAGGACTTAATCAATCCCGTATACAATTCCCTTTGTCTATCGGTACGATACTTGCCCGAGATTCGATCGTCGGTATCCCGATACCTTGTTCAATCTCGTTACCGGCAAGTCTCTTTACTCGTTCCGTAACACATCATCCCGTGATCAACTCCTTGATCACATTGTGCACATTATGATGATGTCCTACCGAGTGGGCCCAGAGATACCTCTCCGTCACACGGAGTGACAAATCCCAGTCTCGATTCGTGCCAACCCAACAGACACTTTCGGAGATACCTGTAGTGCACCTTTATAGTCACCCAGTTACGTTGTGACGTTTGGTACACCCAAAGCATTCCTACGGTATCCGGGAGCTGCACAATCTCATGGTCTAAGGAAATGATACTTGACATTAGCAAAGCTTTAGCATACGAACTACACGATCTAGTGCTATGCTTAGGATTGGGTCTTGTCCATCACATCATTCTCCTAATGATGTGATCCCGTTATCAACGACATCCAATGTCCATGGTCAGGAAACCGTAACCATCTATTGATCAACGAGCTAGTCAACTAGAGGCTTACTAGGGACATGGTGTTGTCTATGTATCCACACATGTATCTGAGTTTCCTATCAATACAATTCTAGCATGGATAATAAACGATTATCATGAACAAGGAAATATAATAATAATCAATTTATTATTGCCTCTAGGGCATATTTCCAACAGTTTATCCCATGCCATGCAAGACGCTATGTCTTGGAGAGGATGGATTTTGAAGACCATGAAAATTTTGAAACGAAGAAAATTCACCTAAGGACCCATCATGATGTGGATTTTGAAGTAAAGTTGTATAATGCTGAGAGCGTAACTCATTTTGGTTGCAAAAATTGGGAAGCATTTTGCAAATTGTATGGTTTTGATGAGGGTATGCTTGTCACCATGGATCTTGGTGATCCTGAAATCGAGCAAGACAATATGGACATTTGGGTCCTTGTTGATACTCCTCCAGTTCTACCGCTATGTGAGTTTCTCAAACATAGTTAATTATTAACTAATTTATATTGTTCATTTCAAAATAGTTGACAGCTTATTTCCATTGACAGCTTATTTTGAAGTATCAAAGAATGTGCAGAAGATGGTAGATAGAACTTACTACACCGATGGCTCTGAGTTAACTTACAAGGAGAAAACTCATCTGGTTGGATTTCGTAATGATATTGAGAATTACAATATCTACAATCGAACTCCTCAACATTATGGTCAATACGTGCCACTAGTGCACGTGTTGAACTACGGTAACTACCATGGAGATACCCTGGTAAGTTTTTTTACTATTACGACATCCGTGCATCTTTTTGCATACTTCTAAAACTAGTACATCATTGCTAACTACGAAGTTATTACTATGTTTTTCAACAGAGAATCCCAGAGGATCGTGTGCCTCATTTGATGTATCAGAATGGCGGCAGCCTTCGTGTTTTGAACATATATCCAGGTCATCCTACGAATCTCAACTGTCCATACCGGATTTCTAAAAGAAGTGGAGACATGACAATCAAAGGATGGAAAAAATGTATGCACACTCGTAAGGAGCTTCTTGGAAGCAAAAGTAAGCGAGGCGCAAGAATTGGAGACAGGATGATCTCGATTCTTCATAATGGAGAGTCAGGGTCTATATTGTTTTATGCTATTTTACCTTAAGTGTGTTTAGGTCCTACCTGATACTGATGATCATGTGCTAAGAACAATTATGTAGGGTTGGGTTCGATGACTATGAGGATGATGATCGTATGACTTATTATTAATAACGAGTAGAAGTTGTATGATGATGCTTGATTAATTAGTAGGACTTGTTATTATATATGATGATGTATGATGCGAGCATGCATGAGTTATTATATATATATCTGCGGGTGAAATGAACATAGCAGTAGCGTAGGTAAACCAAGGATGAAGATATAAGAGAGGACACTTCTCTCTATTAGCTAGCTAATAACAACCTAAAAATAACCCCCTAAACCCCTAAAAAAGCCACTTTTTTTAAAAGAAAAACCTTAGCTCCAGCCAGATGCTGACGCGTGGAAGCCTATTGGTCCCGGTTTATGTCATCAACCGGGACCAAAGGCCCCCCTGCCTGGGCTGCCGGCACTGCCCACGTGGAGGCCCATCAGTCCCGGTTCTGGATTGAACCGGGACTAAAGGGTCGGGGCATTAGTACCGACACTTTAGTCCCGGTTCAGGAACCGGGACTAAAGGCCCTTACGAACCGGGACTATAGGCCCTTTTTCTACCAGTGAACTAATGAGATGTGCTACCTCTTGAGCACTGCGTTGGTTTTCCCTTGAAGAGGAAAGGGTGATGCAGCAAAGTAGCGTAAGTATTTCCCTCAGTTTTTGAGAACCAAGGTATCAATCCAGTAGGAGGCTACGCGCGAGTCCCTCGCACCTGCACAAAACAAATAAATCCTCGCAACCAACGCGATAAGGGGTTGTCAATCCATACATGGTCACTTACAAGAGTGACATCTGATAGATATGATAAGATAATATTTTTGGTATTTTAATGATAAGGATGCAAAGTAAAATAAAAAGGCAATGAAAATAACTAAGTATTGGAAGATTTAATATGATGAAGATAGACCCGGGGGCCATAGGTTTCACCAGTGGCTTCTCTCAAGAGCATAGGTATTTTACGGTGGGTGAACAAATCACTGTTGAGAAATTGACAGAATTGAGCATAGTTATGAGAATATCTAGGTATAATCATGTATATAGGCATCACGTCCGAGACAAGTAGACCGACTCCTGCCTGCATCTACTACTACTACTCCACACATCGACCGCTATCCAGCATGCATCTAGAGTATTAAGTTCATAAGAACAGAGTAACGCCTTAAGCAAGATGACATGATGTAGAGGGATAAATTCATGCAATATGGTAAAAAAAACCCATCTTGTTTTCCTCGATGGCAACAATACAATACGTGCCTTGCTGCCCCTAGTGTCACTGGGAAAGGACACCGCAAGATTGAACCCAAAGCTAAGCACTTCTCCCATTGCAAGAAAGATCAATCTAGTAGGCCAAACCAAACTGATAATTTGAAGAGACTTGCGAAGATAACCAATCATACATAAAAGAATTCAGAGAAGATTCAAATATAGTTCATAGATAAACTTGATCATAAACCCACAATTCATCGGTCTCAACAAACACACCGCAAAAGAAGATTACATCGAATAAATCTCTGCAAAAGAGGGGGAGAACTTTGTATTGAGACCCAAAAAGAGAGAAGAATCCATCTAGCTAATAAATATGGACCCGTAGGTCTGAGGTAAACTACTCACACTTCATCGGAGAGGCTATGGTGTTGATGTAGAAGCCCTCCGTGATCGATGCCCCCTCCGGCGGAGCTCCAGAACAGGCCCCAAGATGGGATCTCGTGGATACAGAAAGTTACGGCGGTGGAATTAGGGTTTTCGCTCCGTATCTGATCGTTTGGGGGTACGTAGGTATATATAGGAGGAAGAAGTACGTCGATGGAGCAACAGGAGGCCCACGAGGGTGGAGGGCGCGCCTATAGGCGCCCCCTACCTCGTGGCCTCCCTGTTGGTTGCTTGATATAGGGTCCAAGTCTCCTAGATCTTGTTCGTTTCAAAAATCACGTTCCCAAAGGTTTCATTACGTTTGGACTCCGTTTGATATTCCTTTTCTTCGAAACCCTAAATAGGCAAAAAAAACAACAATTCTGGGTTGGGCCTCCGGTTAATAGGTTAATCCCAAAAATAATATAAAAGTGTATAATAAAGCCCAATAATGTCCAAAACAGTAGATAATATAGCATGGAGCAATCAAAAATTATAGATACGTTGGATACGTATCAAGCATCCCCAATCTTAATTCCTGCTCATCCTCAAGTAGGTAAATGATAAAAACAGAATTTTTGATGTGGAATGCTACTAGGCATAATTTCAATGTAATTCTTCTTAATTGTGGCATGAATATTTAGATCCGAAAGATTCAAGATAAAAGTTTAATATTGACATAGAAATAATAATAATTCAAGCATACTAACTAAGAAATTATGTCTTCTCAAAATAACATGGCCAAAGAAAGTTCATCCCTACAAAATCATATAGTTTAGTCATGCTCCATTTTCGTCACACAAGAATGCTCTCATCATGCACAACCCCGATGACAAGCCAAGCAATTGTTTCATACTTTAGTAATCTCAAACTTTATAAACCTTCACGCCATACATGAGCGTGAGCCATGGATACAGCACTATGGGTGGAATAGAGTATAATGATGGGGGTTATGTGGAGAAGACAAAAAGGAGAAAGTCTCACATCAACGAGGCTAATCAATGAGCTATGGATATGCTCATCGATTGATGTTAATGCAAGGAGTAGGGATTGCCATGCAACAGATGCACTAGAGCTATAAATGTATGAAAGCTCAACAAAAGAAACTAGTGGGTGTACATCCAACTTGCTTGCTCACGAAGACCTAGGGCACTTGAGGAGGCCCATTGTTGGAATATACAAGCCAAGTTCTATAATGAAAAATTCCCACTAGTATATGAAAGTGACAAAACAAGAGACTCTCTAGCATGAAGATCATGGTGCTACTTTGAAGCACAAGTGTGGAAAAAGGATAGTAGCATTGTCCCTTTTTATTTTTTTTATTTTTTTGGGCCTTCATTTTTTATTTGGCCTTTCCCTTTTTTTATTGGGATAATGCTCTATTAAATGATTATCATCACACTTCTATTTATTTACAACTCAATGATTACAACTCGATACTAGAACAAGGTATGACTCTATATGAATGCCTCCGGCGGTGTACCGGGATATGCAACGAATCAAGTGTGACATGGATGAAAAATTATGAACGGTGGCTTTGCCACAAATACGATGTCAACTACATGATCATGCAAAGCAATATGACAATGATGAACGTGTCATGATAAACGATATGGTGGAAAGTTGCATGGCAATATATCTCGGAATGGCTATGAAAATGCCATAATAGGTCGGTATGGTGGCTGTTTTGAGGAAGATATAAGGAGGTTTATGTGTGAAAGAGCGTATCATATCACGGGGTTTGGATGCACCGGCGAAGTTTGCACCAACTCTCAATGTGAGAAAGGGCAATGCACGGTACCGAAGAGGCTAGCAATGATGGAAGGGTGAGAGTGCGTATAATCCATGAACTCAACATTAGTCATAAAGAACTCACATACTTATTGCAAAAATCTACAAGTCATCAAAAACCAAGCACCACGCGCATGCTCCTAGGGGGATAGATTGGTAGGAAAAGACCATCGCTCGTCCCCGACCATCACTCATAAGGAGGACAATCAAAGAACACCTCATGTTTCAAATTTGTTACATAATGTTTACCATACGTGCATGCTACGTGACTGGCAAACTTCAACACAAGTATTTCTCAATTTCACAACTACTCAACTAGCACAACTTTAATATCACTACCTCCATATCTCAAAACAATCATCAAGCATCAAACTTCTCATAGTATTCAACACACTCATAAGAGAATTTTATTATTAATCTTGTATACCTAGCATATTAGGATTATTTAAGAAATTTAGCATGCTATTTAAGACTCTCAAAATAATCTAAGTGAAGTATGAGAGATCAATAGTTTCTATAAAACAAATCCACCACCGTGCTCTAAAAGATATAAGTGAAGTACTAGAGAAAAAACAATATAACTCAAAAGATATAAGTGAAGCACATAGAGTATTCTAATAATTTCCGAATCATGTGTGTTTATCTCAAAAGGTGTGTACAGCAAAGATGGTTGTGGTAAACTAAAAGGCAAAAAGACTAAAATCATACAAGACTCTCCAAGAAAAACACATATCATGTGGTGAATAAAAATATAGCTCCAAATAAAGTTACCGATAGAAGTAGACGAAAGAGGGGATGCCTTCCGGGGCATCCCCAAGCTTTGGCTTTCAGGTGTCCTTAGATTATCTTGGGGGTGCCATGAGCATCCCCAAGCTTAGGCTTTTGCCACTCCTTGTTCCATAATCCATCAAATCTTTACCCAAAACTTGAAAACTTCACAACACAAAACTTAAAGTAGAAAATCTCGTGAGCTCCGTTAGCGAAAGAAAACAAAAGACCACTTCAAGGTACTGTAATGAACTCATTATTTATTTATATTGGTTTTAAACCTACTGTATTCCAACTTCTCTATGGTTTATAAATTATTTTACTAGCCATATATTCATCAAAATAAGCAAACAACACACGAAAAACAGAATCTGTCAAAAACAGAACAGTCTGTAGCAATCTGTAGCTAGCGCAATATCTGGAACCCCAAAAATTCTAAAATAAATTTTTGGACGTGAGTAATTTATCTATTAATCATCTTCAAAAAGAATTAACTAAATAGAACTTTCCAAATAAAAATGGCAGCAGTTCTCGTGAGCGCTAATGTTTCTGTTTTTTACAGCAAGATTAACAAGACTTTCCCCAAGTCTTCCCAACGGTTCTACTTGGCACAAACACTAATTAAACACAAAAAACACAACCAAAACATAGTCTAGATAAGTTATTTATTACTAAACAGGAGCAAAAAGCAAGGAATAAAAATAAAATTGGGTTGTCTCCCAACAAGCGCTATCGTTTAACGCCCCTAGCTAGGCATAAAAAACAATGATAGATCTAGGTATTGCCATCTTTGGTAGGCAATCTATAAGTGGATCTCATACTAGATTCATAAGGTAATTTAATTTTATTTCTAGGAAAGTGTTCCATGCCTTTCCTTAACGGAAATTAGAATCTAATATTTCCTTCCTTCATATCAGTAATTGCACCAATCGTTCTAAGGAAAGGTCTACCAAGAATAATAGGACATGAAGGATTGCAATCTATATCAAGAATGATAAAATCTACGGGCACATAATTCCTATTTGCAACAATAAGAACATCATCAATTCTTCCCATAGGTTTCTTAAGAGTGGAATCCACAAGGTGCAAGTTTAGAGAGCAATCATCAAAATCACGGGAACCTAACAAATCACACAAAGTCTTTGGAATCGTGGAAACACTAGCACTCAAATCACACAAAGCATAGCATTCATGATCTTTAATTTTAATTTTAATAGTAGGTTCCCACTGATCATAAAGTTTTCTAGGGATAGAAACTTCCAACTCAAGTTTTTCTTCATAAGATTGCATCAAAGCATCAACGATATGTTTGGTAAAAGCTTTATTTTGGCTATAAGCATGAGGAGAATTTAGCACGGATTGCAACAAGGAAATACAATCTATCAAAGAGCAGCTATTATAATTAAATTCCTTGAAATCCAAAATAATAGGTTCATTAACATCTAGAATTTTGATCTCTTCAATCCCACTTTTATCAAATTTAGCATCAAGATCTAAAAACTCCGAATTTTTGGAACGCCTTCTAGGTAAAGGTGGATCATATTCAGTCCCATTATTACACTACAAGAAACCTGTTAATCCATGACAGATTTCGGATGACGTTCTCAAAGTCCGTCACCGATAGGGTGCCATCGATGATGGTTTCTCTAGTTCGTCACGAAAAACGTCATCGATCAGCAAGATGAAAATAGGCCCCCAAAATGGTAGCCCCTTTATGACAGACACAAAAAACCGTCACAGAAATCATCATGAAACAAGCAGTTGGACCTAGTTTTTTTCTTTATACATCATCCAGTCCATCACGGATGGCTCTTGCTGATGTGCCGCATATTTTTTCTTCTTTTGTCCCACATGTTAGTCCTTGCTACATCCAGCGGTACACGTGGTGTCATGCGAGCTCGTGCAGTATGGGACCCACATTTAAGTGAGGCATAGCGAGAAATGAACCGAGACTGATGCCACGTCAGCTTTACTGAAAAGAGCAGGTCCCAATGTCAGTATGACACCAGAGAAATAACAACAAAAATATGAAGAGCGCTCATGGGGTTCGAACCTAAGACCTCATGCTACTACACCAAACAAGCTAGCCATTAAGCCACAAGATGCCATTTGGTTAAACATGAGCAAGAATTTAAGGTGGAATTTGGTAAGGAAAAATTTGTATAGTGTGCTGAAATTTACTGTCACTTGTTACTATGGAAAGAAATCCTTTGTGGGGCTTGTTCGGGGTATCTTCACCCCGACCGGTAGATCAAATAGTTGCTCCTCAACCTACTGGATCTACTGAAAATGAAAATGTTTACTTCGAAATTCCTTCGGGTATGATAGAGAAACTACTAGCTAATCCTTTTGCAGGAGATGGAACATTGCTTCCCGACTTACACTTAATCTATGTGGATAAATTTTGTGGATTATGTAAGCTTGCAGGTGATGTCTACTACACAACCTTCTTCTTGTAGACGTTGTTGGGCCTCCAAGTGCAGAGGTTTGTAGGACAGTAGCAAAATTCCCTCAAGTGGATGACCTAAGGTTTATCAATCCGTGGGAGGCGTAGGATAAAGATGGTCTCTCTCAAGCAACCCTACAACCAAATAACAAAGAGTCTCTTGTGTCCCCAACACACCCAATACAATGGTAAATTGTATAGGTGCACTAGTTCGGCGAAGAGATGGTGATACAAGTGCAATATGGATGGTAGATATAGGTTTTTGTAATCTGAAAATATAAAAACAGCAAGGTAACTAATGATAAAAGTGAGCGTATACGGTATTGCAATGCGTTGAAACAAGGCCTAGGGTTCATACTTTCATTAGTGCAAGTTCTCTCAACAATAATAACATAATTGGATCATATAACTATCCCTCAAAATGCAACAAAGAGTCACTCCAAAGTCACTAATAGCAGAGAACAAACGAAGAGATTATGGTAGGGTACGAAACCACCTCAAAGTTATCCTTTCTGGTCGATCTATTCAAGAGTTCGTAGTAAAATAACATGAAGCTATTCTTTCCGTTCAATCTATCCTAGAGTTCGTACTAGAATAACACCTTAAGACACAAATCAACCAAAACCCTAATGTCACCTAGATACTCCAATGTCACCTCAAGTATCCGTGGGTATGATTATACGATATGTATCACACAATCTCAAATTCATCTATTCAACCAACACAAGAGTACTTCAAAGAGTGCCCCAAAGTTTCTACCGGAGTGTCAAGACGAAAACGTGTGCCAACCCCTATGCATAGACCCCCAAGGTCACGGAACCCGCAAGTTGATCACCAAAACATACATCAAGTGGATCACTAGAATACACCATTGTCACCATGGGTATCCCACGCAAGACATACAACAAGTGTTCTCAAATCCTTAAGGACTCAATCCGATAAGATAACTTGAAAGGGAAAACTCAATCCATTACAAGAGAGTAGAGGGGGGAGAAACATCATAAGATCCAACTATAAAAGCAAAGCTCGCGATACATCAAGATCGTACCACCTCAAGAACACGAGAGAGAGAGAGAGAGAGAGAGAGAGATCAAACACATAGCTACTGGTACATACCCTCAGCCCCGAGGGAGAACTACTCCCTCCTTGTCATGGAGAGCGCCGGGATGATGAAGATGGCCACCGGAGAGGGATTCCCCCTCCGGTAGGGTGCGGGAACGGGTCTAGATTGGTTTCCGGTGGCTACGGAGGCTTCTGGCGGCTGAACTCCCAATCTATTATATTCCTCGAAGTTTTTAGGGTATATGGGTATATATAGGAGGAAGAAGTACGTCGGTGGATCTCCGGGCTGTCCACGAGGCAGGGGGCGCGCCCAGGGGGGGTGGGCGCACCCCCCACCCTCGTGGGAAGCCCGGGACTCTTCTGGTCCATCTCCGATACTCCGTGGGCTTCTTCTGGTCCAAAAATAAGTTCCATGAAGTTTCAGGTCAATTGGACTCCGTTTGATTTTCCTTTTCCGCCATACTCTAAAACAAGGAAAAAAACAGAAACTGGCACTGGCACTGGGCTCTAGGTTAATAGGTTAGTCCCAAAAATCATATAAAATAGCATATAAATGCATATAAAACATCCAAGGTTGATAATATAATAGCATGGAATAATCAAAAATTATATATACGTTGGAGACGTATCAGCAGGTATGCCCGATGATGTTATCAAGAAGAAGGTCTTCACTTTATCTTTGAAGGGAGATGCATTGACATGGTATAGGCTATGTGATGATATGGGATCATGGGACTATACGCGATTGAAATTGGAATTTCACCAGAAGTTTTATCCTATGCATCTTGTTCGTCGTGATCGTAATTATATATATAGTTTCTGGCCTCGCGAAGGAGAAAGCATCGCTCAAGCTTGGGGGAGGCTTAAGTTAATGTTATATTCATGCCCCAATCATGAGCTCTCAAGAGAAATGATTATTCAAAAAAATTATGCTCGGCTTTCTGACAACAATCGCTTCATGCTCGATACTTCTTGTATTGGTTCCTTTATGTTAAAGACTATTGAATTCAAATGGAATTTATTGGAGAGAATTAAACGCAACTCTGAAGATTGGGATCTTGATGAAGGTAAGGAGTCATGTATAACACCTTGATACCTCTCCGTCGTATCTACTTTTCCAAACACTTTTGCCCTTGTTTTGGACTCTAACTTGCATGATTTGAATGGAACTAACCCGGACTGACGTTGTTTTCAACAGAATTGCCATGGTTTTATTTTTGTGCAGAAATAAAAGTTCTCAGAATGACCTAAAAATCAACGGAGAATTATTTTGGAATATATAAAAAATACTGGAAGGAAGATCCACGTCAGGGGGCCTCCACATGTCCACGAGGGTGGGGCGCGCCCCCTACCTCGTGGGCCCCCTGACACTCCACTGACCTCAACCCTGACTCCATATATTCACTTTCAGGAGAAAAAACCAAGGAGAAGGATTCATCATGTTTTACGATACGGAGCCGCCGCCAAGCCCTAAACTCTCTTGGGAGGGCTGATCTGGAGTCCATTCGGGGCTCCGGAGAGGGGAATCCTTCGCCATCGTCATCATCAACCATCCTCCATCACCAATTTCATGATGCTCACCGCCGTGTGTGAGTAATTCCATCGTAGGCTTGCTGGACGGTGATGGGTTGGATGAGATTTATCATGTAATCAAGTTAGTTTTGTTAGGGTTTGATCCCTAGTATCCACTAGGTTCTGAGATTGATGTTACTATGACTTTGCTATGCTTAATGCTTGTCACCAGGGCCCGAGTGCCATGATTTCAAATCTGAACCTATTATGTTTTCATCAATATATGAGAGTTCTTGATCCTATCTTGCAAGTCTATAGTCACCTATTATATGTTATTATCCGTTAACCCCGAAGTGACAATAATCGAGATACTTACCGGTGATGACCGTAGTTTGAGGAGTTCATGTATTCACGATGTGTTAATGCTTTGGTCCGGTACTCTATTAAAAGGAGGCCATAATATCACTTAGTTTCCAATAGGACCCGCTGCCACGGGACGGTAGGACAAAAGATGTCTGCTACCTCTTGAGCACTGCGTTGGATTTCCTTGAAGAGGAAAGGATGATGCAGCAAAGTAGCATAAGTATTTCCCTCAATTTTTGAGAACCAAGGTATCAATCCAGTAGGAGGCTACGCGCGAGTCCCTCGTACATGCACAAAGCAAATAACTCCTCACAACCAACGCGATAAGGGGTCGTCAATCCCTTCACGGTCACTTACGAGAGTGAGATCTGATAGATATGATAAGATAATATTTTTGGTATTTTTGTGATAAAGATGCAAAGTAAAATAAAAGCAAAGTAAAAAAGCAAAGGAAATAACTAAGTATTGGAAGATTAATATGATGAAGATAGACCTGGGGGCCATAGGTTTCACTAGTGGCTTCTCTCAAGAGCATAAGTATTTTACGATGGGTCAATGAATTACTGTTGAGCAATTGTCAGAATTGAGCATAGTTATGAGAATATCTAGGTATGACCATGTATATAGGCATCACATCCGAGACAAGTAGACCGACTCCTGGCTGCATCTACTACTATTACTCCACTCATCAACCGCTATCCAGCATGCATCTAGAGTATTAAGTTCATGAAAACAGAGTAACGCCTTAAGCAAGATGACATGATGTAGAGGGATAAATTCATGCAATATGATAAAAACCCATCTTGTTATCCTCGATGGCAACAATACAATACGTGCCTTGCTGCCCCTACTGTCACTGGGAAAGGACACCGCAAGATTGAACCCAAAGCTAAGCACTTCTCCCATTGCAAGAAAGATCAATCTAGTAGGCCAAACCAAACTGATAATTCGAAGAGACTTGCAAAGATAACCAATCAGACATAAAATAATTCAGAGAAGATTCAAATATTGTTAATAGATAGTCTTGATCATGAACCCACAGTTCATCGGTCTCAACAAACACACCGCAAAAAGAAGATTACATCGAATAGATCTCCACAAGAGAGGGGGAGAACATTGTATTGAGATCCAAAAAGAGAGAAGAAGCCATCTAGCTAATAACTATGGACCTAAAGGTCTGAGGTAAACTACTCACACTTCATCGGAGAGGCTATGGTGTTGATGTAGTAGCCCTCCGTGATCGATGCCCCCTCCGGCGGAGCTCCGGAACAGGCCCCAAGATGGGATCACGTGGATACAGAAAGTTACAGCGGTGGAATTAGGGTTTTGGCTCCGTATCTGATCGTTTGGGGGTACGTAGGTATATATAGGAGGAAGGAGTACGTCGGTGGAGCAACAGGGGGCCAGCGAGGGTGGAGGGCGCGCCTGGGGGGGGGGGGGGGGGTAGGCGCGCCCCCTACCTCGTGGCATCCTCCTTTATTTCTTGACATAGGGTCCAAGTCTCCTGGATCATGTTCGGTGAGAAAAACACGTTCCCGAAGGTTTCATTCCGTTTGGACTCCATTTGATATTCCTTTTCTTCGAAACCCTAAAATAACCAAAAAAACAGCAATTCTGGGTGGGCCTCCGGTTAATAGGTTAGTCCCAAAAATAATATAAAAGTGGATAATAAAGCCCAATAATGTCCAAAACAGTAGATAATATAGCATGGAGCAATCAAAAATTATAGATACGTTGGAGACGTATCAAGCATCCCAAAGCTTAATTCCTGCTCATCCTCGAGTAGGTAAATGATAAAAAAGATAATTTTCGATGTGAAGTGCTACTTGGCATAATTTTAATGTAATTCTTCTTAATTGTGGTATGAATATTCAGATCCGAAAGATTCAAGATAAAAGTTTAATATTGACATAAAAATAATAATACTTCAAGCATACTAACAAAGCAATTATGTCTTCTCAAAATAACATGGCCAAAGAAAGTTATCCCTACAAAATCATATAGTTTGGCTATGCTCTATCTTCATCACACAAATTATTTAAATGATGCACAACCCCGATGACAAGCCAAGCAATTGTTTCATACTTTTGACATTCTCAAACTTTTTCAATATTCACGCAATACATGAGCGTGAGCCATGGATATAGCACTATATGTGGAATAGAATGGTGGTTGTGGAGAAGACAAAGAGGGAGAAGATAGTCTCACATCAACTAGGCGTATCAACGGGCTATGGAGATGCCCATCAATAGATATCAATGTGAGTGAGTAGGGATTGCCATGCAACGGATGCACTAGAGCTGTAAGTATATGAAAGCTCAACAAAAGGAACTAAGTGGGTGTGCATCCAACTTGCTTGTGCATGAAGACCTAGGGCATTTTAAGGAGGCCCATCATTGGAATATACAAGCCAAGTTCTATAATGAAAAATTCCCACTATTATATGAAAGTGACGAAATGAGAGACTCTCTAATATGAAGATCATGGTGCTACTTTGAAGCACAAGTGTGGTAAAAGGATAGTAACATTGTCCCTTCTCTCTTTTTCTCTCATTTTTCTATTTGGGCCTTTTTTCTTTTTTTATGGCCTCTTTTTTTATTTTATTTTTCGTCTGGAGTCTCATCCCGACTTGTGGGAGAATCATAGTCTCCATCATCCTTTCCTCACTGGGACAATGCTCTAATAATGATGATCATCACACTTTTATTTTCTTACAACTCAACAATTACAAGTCGATACTTAGAACAAAATATGACTCTATATGAATGCCTCCGGCGGTGTACCGGGATATGCAATGAATCAAGAGTGACATGTATGAAAGAATTATAAATGGTGGCTTTGCCACAAATACAATGTCAACTACATGATCATGCTAAGCAATATGACAATGATGGAGTGTTTCATAATAAACGGAACGGTGGAAAGTTGCATGGCAATATATCTCGGAATGGCTATGAAAATGCCATAATAGGTAGGTACGGTGTCTGTTTTGAGGAAGGTATATGGTGGGTGTATGATACCGGCGAAAGGTGCGCGGTATTTAGAGAGGCTAGCAATGGTGGAAGGAAGAAAAGTGTGTATAATCCATGGACTCAACATTAGTCATAAAGAACTCATATACTTATTGCAAAAATCTACAAGTTATCAAAGAAAAGTATTACGCGCATGCTCCTAGGGGGGTAGATTGGTAGGAAAAGACCATCGCTCGTCCCCGACCGCCACTCATAAGGAAGACAATCAAAAAATAAATCATGCTCCGACTTCATCACATAACGGTTCACCATACGTGCATGCTACGGGAATCATAAACTTTAACACAAGTATTTCTCATATCCACAACTACCCTACTAGCACAACTTTAATATCACCATCTTCATATCTCAAAACAATTGTCAAGCATCAAACTTCTCATAGCATTCAACACACTCATAAGAAGGTTTTTACTATTCTTGAATACCAAGCATATTGGATTATTTAGGAAAATTACCATGCTATTTAAGACTCTCAAAACAATCTAAGTGAAGCATGAGAGATCAATAGTTTCTATAAAACAATCCCACCACCGTGCTCTAAAAGATATAAGTGAAGTACTAGAGCAAAACTATGTAACTCAAATGATATAAGCGAAGCACATAGAGTATTCTAACAAATTCCAAATCATGTATGGCTCTCTCAAAAGGTGTGTACAGCAAGGATAGTTGTGGTAAAATAACAAATAAAGACTCAAATAATACAAGACGCTCCAAGCAAAACACATATCATGTGGTGAATAAAAATATAGCTCCAAGTAAAGTTACCGATAGAAGTAGACGAAAGAGGGGGTGCCTTCCGGGGCATCCCCAAGCTTTGGCTTTTAGGTGTCCTTAGATTATCTTGGGGGTGCCATGGTAATCCCCAAGCTTAGTCTCTTTCCACTCCTTGTTCCATAATCCATCAAATCTTTACCCAAAACTTGAAAACTTCACAACACAAAACTTAAAGTAGAAAATCTCGTGAGCTCCGTTAGCGAAAGAAAACAAAATACCACTTCAAGGTAATGTAATTAACTCATTATTTATTTATATTGGTGTTAAACCTACTGTATTCCAACTTCTCTATGGTTTATAAACTATTTTACTATCCATAGATTCATCAAAATAAGCAAACAACACACGAAAAACAGAATCTGTCAAAAACAGAACAGTCTGTAGTAATCTGTATCTAGCGCAAGATCTGGAACCCCAAAAATTCTAAAATAAATTTCTGAACGTGAGGAATTTATCTATTAATCATCTGAAAAAATAATTAACTCAATATCTCTTTCCAAATAAAAATGGAAGCAGTTCTCGTGAGCTCTAAAGTTTCTGTTTTTTACAGCAAGATTAACAAGACTTTCCCCAAGTCTTCCCAATGGTTCTACTTGGCACAAACACTAATTAAACACAAAAAACACAACCAAAACAGAGGCTAGGTAAATTATTTATTACTAAACAGGAGCAAAAAGCAAGGAATAAAAATAAAATTGGGTTGCCTCCCAACAAGCGCTATCGTTTAACGCCCCTAGCTAGGCATAAAAAGCAAGGATAGATCTAGGTATTGCCATCTTTGGTTGGTAATTCTTCAATGAGGCATCTACCATCCTTAGGAATTTCTTTGTTTTTATTGATTATCAAACTTTTAGGCACAAGATCGAGAAATTCATTTGTAACAAATGGTTCCTTAATGACAGCAAAAAGATTAGGATGAATACTTATAGATTTGAGATCCGCAGTTTCTTTGCTAGAGGATTCACCTTTGTTTTTAGGAACATACATGAGCTTGGCAATTTTAGTTGGAGGGCTTGGGGTATTATTTACGGAAGAAAAAGCGGTTCCCAAGTTGGTAATGATACCCTCAAGTTTATCAATTCTAGTGGAATCATGATTTATTCTTTCATTAACTATAGGTTCCTTCTCTTTAATATTTTTCAAAGTTACTCCTACTTTAGATCCATATTGGGTAATTTGGTTGTGGATCGTTTTATTGAAATTTTCAATCAACTCAATGGTCGCAACTTTATTTTCAATAATTTCAAGCTTTTGCATTACATGCTCCAAAGTTAACATAGTTCCATTAACCAAGAGAGGTGGTGAGCCAAATAAATCTATCATAGCATTACCCTGTTCAAGAATTTATCCGATTAACCAGTTAACTTGCCGATTAATCCCTACTCATAGGGTCCCCGAGTAGCCGATTACCCAATAAATCGTCCGATTAATTGATTAAATGGCCAGTTAACTTGCCGGTTAGCCTATTAATCCCCTACTCACCAGCCGACCGAGCAGCTACCAGTTAACAATTTCCTCAGCAATGTAGCATTATAAGAATCAAAAGTGTGGCTACCCAAGAAATTCCCTCCGGAATGGCATCAAGGACATATCTGTACCAAGGAGCAACACCAACATAAAAATTGCGAAGAAGAACGGAAGTAGATTGCTTCCTCGTAGATCTATTTTGAGCATTGCAAATTCTATACCAAGCGTCTTTTAGATTTTCTCCCTCCCTTTGCTTAAAATTTAGAACTTCATTCTCGGGAGACAATGGAGAAGATAGAGGACTTGCCATAGCGACAAGAAAACGGAAAAGAGGCGAATAGAGAAAGAGAAGGAGGATAGAGAGAGAGAGGGTGAATAAAACTGCAAGGGTGAAGTGGGGGAGAGGAAAACGAGAGACAAATGGCAAATAATGTAATGCGGGAGATAATGGCTGTGATGGGTACTTGGTATGTTGACTTTTGCGTAGACTCCCCGGCAACGGCGCCAGAAATCTTCTTGATACCTCTTGAGCACTGCGTTGGATTTCCTTGAAGAGGAAAGGATGATGCAGCAAAGTAGCGTAAGTATTTTCCTCAGTTTTTGAGAACCAAGGTATCAATCCAGTAGGAGGCTACGTGCGAGTCCCTCATACCTGCACAAAGCAAATAACTCCTCGCAACCAACGCGATAAGGGGTTGTCAATCCCTTCACGGTCACTTATGAGAGTGAGATCTGATAGATATGATAAGATAATATTTTTGGTATTTTTGTGATAAAGATGCAAAGTAAAATGAAAGCAAAGTAAAAAAGCAAAGGAAGTAACTAAGTATTGGAAGATTAATATGATGAAGATAGACCCGGGGGCCATAGGTTTCACTAGTGGCTTCTCTCAAGAGCATAAGTATTTTACGGTGGGTGAACGAATTACTGTTGAGCAATTGACAGAATTGAGCATAGTTATGAGAATATCTAGGTATGATCATGTATATAGGCATCACGCCCGAGACAAGTAGACCGACTCCTGCCTGCATCTACTACTATTACTCCACTCATCGACCGCTATCCATCATGCATCTAGAGTATTAAGTTCATGAAAACAGAGTAACGCCTTAAGCAAGATGACATGATGTAGAGGGATAAATTCATGCAATATGATAAAAAAAACCATCTTGTTATCCTCGATGGCAACAATACAATACGTGCCTTGCTGCCCCTACTGTCACTGGGAAAGGACACCGGAAGATTGAACCCAAAGCTAAGCACTTCTCCCATTGCAAGAAAGATCAATCTAGTAGGCCAAACCAAACTGATAATTCGAAGAGACTTGCAAAGATAACCAATCATACATAAAAGAATTCAGAGAAGATTCAAATATTGTTCATAGATAGTCTTGACCATAAACCCACAATTCATCGGTCTCAACAAACACACCGCAAAAAGAAGATTACATCGAATAGATCTCCACAAGAGAGGGGAAGAACATTGTATTGAGATCCAAAAAGAGAGAAGAAGCCATCTAGCTAATAACTATGGACCCGAAGGTCTGAGGTAAACTACTCACACTTCATTGGAGAGGCTATGGTGTTGATGTAGTAGCCCTCCGTGGTCGATGCCCCCTCCGGCGGAGCTCCGGAACAGGCCCCAAGATGGGATCTCGTGGAGACAGAAAGTTACGACGGTGGAATTAGGGTTTTGGCTTCGTATCTGATCATTTGGGGGTACGTAGGTATATATAGGAGGAAGGAGTACGTCGGTGGAGCAACAGGGGGCCCACGAGGGTGGAGGGCGCGCCTGGGGGGGGGGGGGGTAGGCGCGCCCCCTACCTCGCGGCCTCCTCCTTTATTTCTTGACGTAGGGTCCAAGTCTCTTGGATCATGTTCGGTGAGAACATCACGTTCCCGAAGGTTTCATTTCGTTTGAACTCCGTTTGATATTCCTTTTCTTTGAAACCCTGAAATAGGCAAAAAAATAGCAATTCTGGGTTGGGCCTCCGGTTAATAGGTTAGTCCCAAAAATAATATAAAAGTGGATAATAAAGCCCAATAATGTCCAAAACAGTAGATAATATAGCATGGAGCAATAAAAAATTATAGATACGTTGGAGACGTATCAATGTCATGCAAGTTCTTTTCCATAAGCATGTATGACTTTATTCGGAATACATGCCTACATTACATTGATGAACTGGAGATAGTTCTGTGTCACCCTAGGTTAGAACTGTTACATGATGAACTGCATCCGGCATAATTCTGTATCACCGATCCATTCCCTAAGAGCTTTCCATATATTATTCTTCGCTTATTTACTTTTCCGTTGCTATTGTTATCATCACTACAAAACACCAAAAATATTACTCTTGCTACCGTTACCTTTTACTACCGTTACCACTACTACCATATTACTTTTCTACTAAACACTTCGCTGCAGATATTAAGTTTCCAGGTGTGGTTGAATTGACAACTCAGCTGCTAATACTTGAGAATATTCTTTGGCTCCCTTGTGTCGGATCAATAAATTTGGGTTGAATACTCTACCCTCGAAAACTGTTGCGATCCCCTATACTTGTGGGTTATCACACCTAAGTTTGATTGTGTTAAATCTTTTATGGATACCGATGTTTTCCGTAAATTCAGCACTAAATATGGACTTGACTCTGAGATAGTAGCTTCTTTATGTGAATCCTTTGCTACTCATGTTGATCTCCCTAAGGAGAAGTGGTTTAAATATAATCCTCCCATTGAAACAAAAGTAGTTGCGCCTATTAAAGTTGAAGAAAAAACTATAACTTATGATGATCCTGTTGTTCCCACTGCTTATGTTGAGAAACCACCTTTCCCTGTTAGAATAAAGGATCATGCTAAAGCTTCAACTGTGGTTCGTAAAAGTAATATTAGAACTTATACACCTCCTGAGCAAGTTAAAGTTGAACCTAATATTGCTATTGTTAAAGATCTCTTGGCTGATAATATCAATGGGCATGTTATTTATTTCTGTGATGAGACTGCTAGAATTGTTAAACCTGGTGCTAAAGATAAACATAGACCTATGGTAGGCATGCCTGTTATTTCTGTTAAAATAGGAGATCATTGTTATCATGGCTTGTGTGATATGGGTGCTAGTGCTAGTGCAATACCTATTTCCTTATATAAAGAAATTATGCGTGATATTGCACCAGCTGAGATAGAAGACATCGATGTTACCATTAAGCTTGCTAATAGAGATAAAATTTCACCAATTGGGATTGTTAGAGATGTTGAGGTCTTGTGTGGGAAAGCTAAATATCCTGCAGATTTCCTTGTCCTTGGTTCCCCTCAAGATAGCTTTTGTCCCATTATATTTGGTAGACCCTTCTTGAATACTATTAATGCTAAGATAGATTGCAAGAAGGATTTTGTTACTGTTGGTTTGGATGATATGTCTCATGAGTTTAATTTTTTTAAATTTCGTAGACAACCCTGTGATGAATAATTGCCTAGTAAAGATAAAATTATCGGTCTTGCTTCTATTGTCGTGCCTCCTACTGATCCTTTAGAACAATATTTGCTAGACCATGAAAATTATATGTTTATGAATGAAAGAAGGGAAATATATGAAGTATTCTTTAAACAAGGACCCATTCTGAAACACAATTTTCTTGTTGAAATCCTGGGGGATCCTCCTCCACCCAAGGGTGATCCTGTGTTTGAGCTTAAACCATTACCTGATACTCTTAAATATGATTATCTTGATGAAAAGAAGATATATCCTGTTATTATTAGTGCTAACCTTTCAGAGCATGAAGAAGAAAAAATATTGAAAACTCTGAAGAAGCACCATTTTGCTATTGGATATACTCTTGATGATCTTAAGGGCACTAGTCCCACTCTATGTCAACACAGAATAAATTTGGAGAAAGACGCCAAACCAGTTATTGATCACCAACGACGGCTGAATCCTAAGATGAAAGAAGTGGTAAGAAAGGAAATATTAAAGTTCCTTGAGGCAGGTATAATTTATCCCGTTGCTGATAGTCAGTGGGTAAGTCCTGTCCATTGTGTCCCTTAGAAGGGAGGTATTACTGTTGTTCCTAATGATAAAGATGAATTGATTCCCCAAAGAATTATTACAGGTTATAGGATGGTAATTGATTTCCGCAAATTAAATAAGGCTACTAAAAAAGATCATTACCCCTTACCTTTTATTGATCAAATTCTAGAAAGATTATCCAAACATACACATTTTTGCTTTCTAGATGGTTACTCCGGTTTTTCTCAAATACCTGTGTCAGCTGATGATCAAGCAAAGACCACTTTTACTTGCCCTTTCGGTACTTTTGCTTATAGACGTATGCCTTTTGGTTTATGTAATGCACCTGCTACCTTTCAAATATGCATGATGGCTATATTTTCTTACTTTTGTGAAAACATATGTGAGGTTTTCATGGACGATTTCTCCGTTTATGGATCCTATTTTGATGATTGCTTGAGCAACCTTGATCGAGTTTTGCAGAGATGTGAAGAAACTAATCTTGTCTTGAATTGGGAGAAGTGCCACATTATGGTTAATGAAGGTATTGTCTTGGGGCATCAAATTTCTGAAATAGGTATTGAGGTTGACAAAGCGAAAGTTGATGCTATTGAGAAGATGCCGTGTCCCAAGGACATCAAAGGTATAAGAAGTTTTCTAGGTCATGCCAGTTTTTATAGGAGGTTCATTAAGGACTTCTCAAAAATTTCTCGGCCTCTGACTAACCTATTACAAAAAGATATTCCTTTTGTCTTTGATGATGATTGTGTAGAAGCATTTGAAATACTTAAGAAAGCATTGATTTCCGCACCTATTGTTCAGCCACCCGATTGGAATTTACCCTTTGAAATTATGTGTGATGCCAGTGATTATGTTGTAGGTGTTGTTCTAGGGCAAAGAGTTGATAAGAAATTAAATGTTATTCAATATCCTAGTAAAACTCTAGACAATGCCCAGAGAAATTATGCTACCACTGAAAAAGAATTTTTAGCAGTTGTTTTTTGCTTGTGATAAGTTCAGACCTTATATTGTTGATTCTAAAGTAACTATTCACACTGATCATGCTACTATTAAATACCTTATGGAAAAGAAAGATGCTAAACCTAGACTTATTAGATGGGTTCTCTTGCTAAAAGAATTTTATTTGCATATTATTGATAGAAAGGGAGCTGAGAACCCCATTGCAGACAACTTGTCTAGGTTAGAGAATGTTCTTGATGACCCACTACCTATTGATGATAGCTTTCCTGATAAACAATTAAATGTCATAAATGCTTCTCGAACTGCTCCATGGTATGTTGATTATGCTAATTATATTGTTGCTAAATTTATACCACCTAGTTTCACATACCAGCAAAAGAAAAAGTTCTTCTATGACTTGAAACATTACTTTTGGGATGAACCACATCTTTATAAAGGAGTAGATGGTATTATTATATGTTGTGTACCTGAGCATGAACAAGAACAGATCCTACGCAAGTGTCACTCCGAGGCTTATGGAGGACACCATGCTGGAGATAGAACTGCACATAAGGTATTGCAATCCGGTTTTTATTTGCCTACTCTCTTCAAGGATGCCCGTAAGTTTGTCTTGTCTTGTGATGAATGTCAAAGAATTGGTAATATTAGTAGACGTCAAGAAATTCCTATGAATTATTCACTTGTTATTGAACCATTTGACGTTTGGGGCTTTGATTATATGGGACCATTTCCTTCCTCTACTGGGTATACACATATTTTAGTTGTTGTTGATAACATTACTAAGTGGGTAGAAGCTATTCCAACTAGTAGTGCTGATCATAACACCTCTATTAAGATGCTTAAAGAAGTTATTCTCCAAGGTTTGGAGTCCCTAGATATTTAATGACTGATGGTGGTTCACATTTTATTCATGGTGCTTTCCATAAAATGCTTGCTAAGTATGATGTTAATCATAGAATTGCATCTCCTTATCACCCACAGTGTAGTGGTCAAGTAGAATTGAGTAACAGAGAACTCAAATTAATTTTGCAAAAGACTATTAATAGAACTAGAAAGAATTGGTCCAAGAAACTTGATGATGCATTATGGGCCTATAGAACTGCATATAAAAATCCTATGGGTATGTCTCCGTATAAAATGGTTTATGGAAAAGCATGTCACTTACCTCTCGAACTAGAACATAAGGCATATTGGGCTATTAAAGAGCTCAATTATGATTTCAAACTTGCCGGTGAGAAGAGGTTATTTGACATTAGCTCACTGCATGAATGGAGAACCCAAGCCTATGAGAATGCCAAACTGTTTAAAGAAAAAGTTAAAAGATGGCATGACAAAAGGATACAAAAGCGTGAGTTTAATGTAGGAGATTATGTATTGTTATACAACTCTCGTTTAAGATTTTTTGCAGGAAAACTTATCTCTAAATGGGAAGGACCTTACGTTATCGAGGAGGTCTATCGTTCTGGTGCCATAAGAATCAACAACTTTGAAGGCACAAATCCGAGTGTGGTGAACGGTCAAAGAATCAAACATTATATCTCAGGTAATCCCATAAATGTTGAAACTAATGTTATTGAAACCGTAACCCCGGAGGAATACATAAGGGACACTTTCCGAAATGTTTTAGACTCCGAAAAGGAATAGGTACGTGGTACGGTAAGTAAACCGACTCCAAAACAATTCTAATGGCAATATTTCTTTGTTTTGGAATATTTAGAAAAATAGGAAAATAAGAAGCAGTCCGGGAAGGACACGAGGCTTCCACGAGGGTGGGAGGCACGCCCTAGCCCCTGGACACGCCCCCTGTCTCGAGGGCACCTCGTGCGCTCTCCGGATTCCGTTTTCTTGCACGATACTCCTTTTGGTCGGTAAAAATTCATTATATAATCTCCCGAAGGTTTTGACCACCGTATCATGCAAATATCTCTTGTCTTTGTTTCAGCTGTTTCTGCTGCAGATTTAGAGCAAGATGTCTTCTCAAGAGTCAGCCGGGGAGAGTCGGGTGTCTCATCCAACACCAGGTCTAGGGGCAAACAGCGATGCCTATCACTTTGGGCCCTCAACGGGGGAAGAGATGGAAGCCAACTCGAAAAGGATAGATGCCATGGAGGAGGACCAAGAAGTTACTTCTCGTTTCCGGGCAGGATTCACAATGGGGGAACTACAGAGCTCAGCTATTCCAAACTCGGTCATCCCTTCCAATGTTAGATTTCTTTCATATGAAAATATGAAAAAGAGTGTTACTTTTTCTCCCGCAGCTATGCAACATCCTTGGGTGAAAGGAGCTTTAGCCGCCGCTAGCAAGCTCCGTAAGGAAATAATGAACCTCAAGCAGCAAGTCAACAAGCTCGAGGAAGAGAATCGTATCCTGAGGGGCATCATCGCCAAGAATATCACATCACCACCCCCGAAGAAGGAGACATAATCACACAGGTATGGGCACTCCCCTTGGCAACTGCCAGGCTTGGGGGAGTGGCCCGGTATTGTATCACCATCACTTTTATCTTTACCGTTTTTCTTAGTTCGATCCTTTTGGTAGTATCTTGATCTAGTAGAATAAAGTTTTAGTATGATCTAGTTGTGAGTTTTGCTTTATGATCCCTCTATATAATCGAGTCCGTGAGCTATATAATAAAGATTAGTGTTGAGTCAAGGGCTTGATTATTTTGCTATGATCTTGAGGGAATTAAATAAAATAAAAGAGAAGAAATAAAAAGAAATAAAGAGATCATATGGATCTTATGGAGAGTAATGAGCTCACATATAGAGTATGATGAATAAAAGTTGTTGAGAGTTGACAAACATAGTTTTGGCCATCGTTGCAATTAATAGGAAGTAATAAAGAAAGAGAGGTTCACATATAAATATACTATCTTGGACATCTTTTATGATTGTGAGCACACATTAAAGTATCATATGCTAAAGAGTTGACGTTGGACAGGGAAGAGAACGTAATGGGTTATGTTTTCTTTCATCTGAGATAAATTATATTGTCATGGATCATCCAACATGTTGAGCCAATTCCTTTGCACCAAGTAGAGATACTACTTGTGCTTCCAAATACCCCTAAACCCAGTTTTGCCATGAGAGTCCGTCATATCCACCTATGGATTGAGTAAGATCCTTCAAGTAAGTTGTCATTGGTGCAAGAAATAAAAATTGCTCTCTAAATATGTATGACTTATTAGTGTGGAGAAAATATGCTTTATACGATCTTGTGATGTGGAAGAAATAAAAGCGACGGACTGCATAATAAAGGTCCATATCACAGGTGGCAATATGAAGTGGCGTTCTTTCGCATTAAGATTTTGTGCATCCAACCATAAAATCGCATGATAACCTCTGCTTCCCTCTGCGAAGGGCCTATCTTTTACTTTTATCTTCTACCTTATATAAGAGTCATGGTGATCTTGACCTTTCCTTTTTACATTTTATCCTTTGGCAAGCACAATGTGTTGGACAGATCCAGATATATATAGCTAATTGGATGTGAGTTTTCATGAACTATTATTGTTGACATTACCCTTGAGGTAAAATGTTAGGAGGCAAAACTATAAGCCCCTATCTTTCTCTGTGTCTGATTAAGACTTCATACCCATAAATATTGCGTGAGTGTTAGCAATTGTGAAATACTAAAAGATGGTTAAGTATGTGGACTTGCTGAAAATCTCTTATATTGACTCTTTCCTATGTTATGGTAAATTGCAATTGCCTCGGTGACTGAGATTAGAGTTTGTTGGTTCTCAATAAAGTTTATGATTCATACTTGAAATTGTGATTGAATTGTTACATTAGCATAAGAGATCATATGACAAGATATATATATACATTGCTATTCTAAGAATAATCATGATGCCCTCATGTCCGTATTTTATTTTTATCGACACCTCTATCTCCAAACATGTGGACATATTTTTCGATTTCGGCTTTCGCTTGAGGACAAGCGAGGTCTAAGCTTGGGGGAGTTGATACGTCCATTTTGCATCATGCTTTTATATCGATATTTATTGCATTATGGGTTGTGAATACACATTATGTCACAATACTTATGCCTATTCTCTCTTATTTTACAAGGTTTACATGAAGAGGGAGAATGCCGACAGCTGGGATCCTGGGCTGGAAAATGAGCAAATATTAGAGACCTATTCTGCACAGCTCCAAAAGTCCTGAAACTTCACAGAAGATATTTCCAGAATATATAAAAAATACTGAGCGCAAGAAGTACCAGAGGGGGGCCACCCACTAGCCACGAGGGTGGGGGCGCGCCCTACCCCCTGGGCGCGCCCCTGCCTCATGGGCCCCCTGGTGGCCCTCCAATGCTCATCTTCTGCTATATGAGGTCTTTCGTCCGAGAAAAAATAATAAGCAAGCTTTCGGGACGAGACTCCGCCGCCACGAGGCGGAACCTTGGCGGAACCAATCTAGGGCTCTGGCGGAGCTGTGCTGCCGGGGAAACTTCCCTCCGGGAGGGGGAAATCATCACCAACAATCCTCTCATCGGGAGGGGGTCAATCTCCATCAACATCTTCACCAGCACCATCTCATCTCAAACCCTAGTTCATCTCTTGTATCCAATCTTTGTATCCAAACCTCAGATTGGTACCTGTGGGTTGCTAGTAGTGTTGATTACTCCTTGTAGTTGATGCTAGTTGGTTTACTTGGTGGCAGTGGCGGAGGCACAGGGGGGGCAGCCAAGGCCCAGGCCCTCCCCTACATCCTAATTTCCTTGGTAATGTGCATATGAACAGTGGCATCTTTTTACTGTTACCTGCAGCCGGCCCTCCTCAACGTCCAATTACATGCATTCCTGCCTCCGCCACTGCTTGGTGGAAGATTATATGTTCAGATCCATTACGCATATTAATACCCCTCTGATTATGAACATGAATATGCTTTGTGAGTAGTTACGTTTGTTCCTAAGGACATGGGAGAAGTCTTGCTATTAGTAGTCATGTGAATTTGGTATTCGTTCGATATTTTGATGAGATGTATGTTGTTATCCCTCTAGTGGTGTCATGTGAACGTCGACTACATGACACTTCACCATTGTTTGGGCCTAGAGGGAGGCATTGGGAAGTAATAAGTAGATGATGGGTTGCTAGAGTGACAGAAGCTTAAACCCTAGTTTATGCGTTGCTTCGTAAGGGGCTGATTTGGATCCATATGTTTCATCATATGGTTAGGTTTACCTTAATACTTCGGTTGTAGTTGCGGATGCTTGCAGTGGGGGTTAATCATAAGTGGGATGCTTGTCCAAGTAAGGACAATACCCAAGCACCGGTCCACCCACATATCAAATTATCAAAGTACCGAACGCGAATCATATGAACGTGATGAAAACTAGCTTGACGATAATTCCCATGTGTCCTCGGAAACGCTTTCCTTCATATAAGAGTTTGTACAGGCTTGTCCTTTGCTACAAAAAGGATTGGGCCATCTTGCTGCATCTTATTTACTTTTATTACTTGCTACTCGTTACCAATTACCTTATCACAAAACTATCAGTTACTGATAATTTCAGTGCTTGCAGAGAATACCTTACTGAAAATCACTTATCATTTTCTTCTGCTCCTCGTTGGGTTCAACACTCTTACTTATCGAAAGGACTACGATAGATCCCCTATACTTGTGGGTCATAAATTTTCCTCTCTTTTCCTTTCTTATTAGGACAACTTATTATTTCCTTCCTTATTGATTCCCGAAACTGCTCCTTGATACCCAGGAAACTTGAAGATATTTTTAAATTGCAAAGTTTGGATTGAAGGGAGCGATATGGGACTATTTAAAATCTGTATGAACCTCCAATTGTAGCACAATGGGAGCTAGCTTAGTTGGTCGAATCATGATTTGTTGGGCACAAGATTTCAAGTTCGATTCTGCGCACTACTTTTTGTTGCACTATTGGGCTGGGTGGGCCGAAAAAATTGGTGGGCTGTTCACCTTCGAGTGGGCTTGAAAGAACAGAACGTGGATTTAAAAGATCGAGCGACTTCGTCGACTCTGACTAGGACGAAAAATCGGATGTATGGACGAAAATTTAGGAGAAAGAAGCGATCACCCTCTTATTATTAGGTAAAGATAAAAATAACGATGAGCGGAATTTGACCAAATCAAGAAATAAACCCATTAGGTGACACCACTCTGCAATCCAAATAATTTACCACAATGATAATTATTGGTAGTGACATTGCTATATATGGGCAAGCGAAATAGTCAAAACATGTGAACACAATTGTAGAATCTGATGAAATGCAAAACACACACGCAACACTCACGCATGCGCACCACAACTCATACCCAACTATGCATGCGTCTAACTAGATCTACAGCCTCCACGCGCAATATATTTTGAGGAACTGTCGAAGCAATCTAGCTTGAGAGTGGCGGGTACGTCGTCCTCCATGTAGTCGTAGACGTGTGGGCTACATGCAAGGGAAAGTATGCCGGGTGAGACACCCAAGCAAATTCCATGGATCAACCTCAGGCGGGCTGCCTCTACTATGCACTCTTCATACCTCTCTTCTTGTATTTTGGCTATGAGATTGGCCCCAATAGAGGTCAAAGATGCCTTTAGACGTGGTGCCTCAACTAAAACCGACTCTATTACTTTTTATCTTAGCACCACATTCCCCAATGTTTAACACGAGTATGAGTGTGTGCTAAGAAGCCTTAGCACCCAATGTCGACCAACATTGCTCATGCCATGCTAAGATAAAAAGTATTACGATCGTTCTTGTTGAAGCACTGAGTCTAGAGGAATCTTCTGCGCTATAAGGGCCATGTCATAGCTAAAAACAAGAGCAGCGGGATGTTTCAGTGGGGAAAATGCATGGTGAGGAAAAAAAAGGATAGCTAGTGGGTCCCTAAAGTATGTGCTATGAAAAGAGTATATTGAACAATTTTTTTCTTATACTCAATTTACTTTCCTATTTTGTAGAACCGACACATTGATTTTGCTCTAACCTCTAAGCCTCAAAGCCCATGATCAATTTGATGCATTGGAAAAAGAGATTGAAATCCCCGATATCTGCGTCTATACAAGGCCACCAACAGTAATCAAGGTAAAATTAATGATATTTCTCGTACTAGCAACATGTTTAATAATTGCATGCATGCAGTCATAATGACAATCAGCTACTTCCTCTACTCGGTTTTCTTGCATGCATGTGGGGTATTAATGATCACAGTAAACGAAAAGAACAGCTAACTTTCAGAACATACACTAAATTTTATATTGATACCTGTAATTTGAGTTTATGGCCTTGTATATAAAAAATGAAGGGAGTAATTATTAAGAAGAAGAAACTTGTGGGGAGTGAAGGAATTAATGCCCAGTGAAGCATGCAAGACGGAGCGAGTACGACCCTTAAATAATCTAATGGTTCTGCTGCATTTTGATTATATTATGGATAATATGATCGGACTTGTCATACAAAAATCATAACACAAAGTATCATATATATGATTCTTAATGTGAGGCTGGTTATTTGTGCTAAACCTTGGCCTCCGCCTCTTTGCTGCCGCCGGGATGCATCACCTGAATGTTGTCGTGCCGTGATGTTGAACTTTTTGGTGAACACGTCAAGTAGTACATTGCCGTTGCAACGCATGGGTATATGTGCTAGTTTAAAACTATGCATGTTGCTCGTCAGGCAGGCCAAACAGATTATAGCTGGAATCCACCAAAACTGGTTGGTGGCAATGAATATAGTGCATCACGCCATGGAGTGTCCATCAAGATCCGAGGCAACACTCACAGGCCTGCTGTATGCAATGAATATATAGTGCTGGGTCCTAAAAAGGAAAAACGAGCCTGATGTATGCTACCTGCTGAAATGAATGGTTGCCAACATTTTCCAGTCACTCCTTGTGATGAAGGGTATCGTTGGCAGCTGCTCAACACAAATGAGACCATAACTCCGCTTAGTCAACAATGCAGGACCAATGCACCTAATGCATGTTGTTATATTTGCCATAATACTACTTTAATCATGGACCTGCCATTCTCAACCTCACACGTAAGCAGAGCAGATAATCGAGTTTGAAAAGGACCAAAATGGATTTGTGTTGACAGTAGGAGGGTGTGGAAGAGCGGAGTTGAAGATAATATTTTACGGAGCACGGATATTTGATGCTGCATGTTCTCGACAACCATTAGCTTCATGTTGTCAAGCCAACCTACTCCGGCGAGGCAATGAAGTGTGTTCCTCAATGCTACTAGCCTCGAAACCTAGGATCGAGAGGGAGAGAGAAACAAAATGAAAGAGAGAAGTAGAGAAGAAGGATCACATTGCAATACTAGCTGGTGGGTGGCTGTGAGCGCTAACAGGTAGGAAGGCGAGTGTATATCATGTGCAACCGGTGCACCGTGCACCAAAAATCCATGATAAAAATGTTTTCAAAAATCCTGAAATATTCGACTACATGAAAAACGAACATGCATGTACCATGTCACAAATTTCTGGTTACCATTTAAACTCACAGCTTCATGTTTTTAATTTTGACAAATTTTTTTTGAGAATAACAATCATTTCTTGAATAGTAGTCCGTTGGGTAAGAAGTAACAAAGACATAGACAAGAGTGACAGAGAAGTGCTAGAGTATGAAGAATCAAAGAGCATATATAAACCACACAAGACATGCAAGACGTTGGTAAGAAGAATAGGAAGATCTTTTGCGATGAGTATGTGCACGAGCAATGTTTGTACAAAGCTAGAAAAATAATGTTGTTTACCACTAACTACCAAAATAAATGATGTTATGGCTGTAACAATACTTTTTAGAAGTAACAAATCATGTCAGTAATGTAATAACTCATTTTAATTACGCATTTCTAGTAGCAAAATAACATGGTCACGAAAAAACAAGCTATGGTGGTAGCAAGTTAAAGAGGATGCATGCAACAAGATTTCAAAGGAAATATAAAGCGGCACTTACATGATTAAGGGAAACTAATGACAAGTCATGTCGCTATAATTAAGATGAGCGGAATTTGACTAAATCAGGAATTAAACCCATTAAGTGACACCACTTAGCAACCCGAATAATTTACCACAATGATAATTATTGGTAGTGACCTTGCTATATATGGGCAAGCGAAATAGTCAAAACATGTGGACACAGTTGTAAAATTTGATGAAATGCAGAACACACACACACACACACACACACACACACACCATTACTCATACCCAACTATGCGTCTAACTAGATCTACAACCTCTACACACGCAATATGTTTTGAGAAACTTCCGGAGCAATTCAACTTTGAGAGTGGCGGGTACATTGTCCTCCATGTTGTCATAGGCGTGTGGGGTACATGCAAGGGAAAATACCGGGTGAGACACCCAAGCAAATTCCATGGATCAACATTGGGCGTGCTGCGTGTACTATGCACTTTTCATACCTCTCTTCTTGTATTTTGGCTATGAGATTGGCCCCAATAGGGGTCAAAGATGCCTTTAAACGTGGTACTTCTACTAAAACTGACTCTTATCACTTTCAATTTTAGCATCACATTCCCCAATTTTTAACGTGGTGCTTCTACTAAAACCGACTCTATTACTTTTTATTTTTAGCACCACATTACCCAATGTTTAGCACGGGTATATGAGTGTGTGTTAAGAAAAAAGTATTACCATCGGTTCTTGTTGAAGCACTGAGTCTAGAGGAATCTTCACCGCTATAGGGGCCAAACAAGAGCAGGGGGTTTCGGTGGGGAAAATGCATGGAGAGAAAAAAAAATGGATGGCTAGTGGGTCCCTAAAGTATGTGCTATGAAAAGAGTATAGTGAACAATTTGTTTTCTTATACTCAGTTTACTTTCCTATTTTGTAGCACTGACACATTGATTTTTCTCTAAGCCTCAAAGCCCATGATCAATTTGATGCACTAAAATATATTTTTGGAAAAAGAGGTTGAAACCCCCGACCTCTACATCAAAAGTTGCACACAATCATTTTTGTTAAATTATTGAATAAATGTCTGGCAAAAACATAGATCAAACAACTCCAAACCATCATTTCGCACCTACAAACTCAATGATGGGAGATGCCCTTACAACGCCCCACTAGTTAGATCCGAAGTCATCAATTTGATGAACCAAGTGTTTACATGATTAACAACGTATACAATAATGTCACGGCTGTCCTTATCAACAGTCCCATATAGACTTCCTAAGGGCAACCATGTTTCCATAATGGCTATATTTTGGTTAAATTTTGAATTGTTTTTTTTTGCGAATTGTTGTTGACCACCTGACCTGGGAAAATATCTTCAAGAAAAACAATACTTTATGGAAAAATATATATTATAATTTACATCTAGACGCGCTCACCCTGCTGGTTCCTTATAATAAGACCGTTACATCTAAGTGATGGACGGATACACTAGTGAATACGACCAGAATAAAATAAGAACACTTTGCAACGAGCTACGTACTAAATACGAATCACCACTTGAATTCGAATGGAGCATCGACAGTAGAAATTACTACGTACAATTTACAAGGCCCCATGCATGCATGCATGCATGCATTCTCCACCGCTTGTTTGCTCGATCCCCGTCATGGCTTATTTGGATGCACGACATATACACACATCCGTGTGTCATGAACGCATGCATGCCTAGACTTGCTCGACATGGATCGCCTTGTCAAGCTTCTCGAGTGTCCCCTTGGAGTCGTCGCTGGCGGAGGTCACGCCGCTCTTCTTGGCCGCCCCCTCCTTCACCGGGGGCAGCTCGACGGCGGCCGCCGCCGGGCCGAGCTTAGCGATGTTGACGACGTGCTCGGTCGCCTTGACGGCACCATCGTCGGACACGGGGGCATCCACCTCCTTGGGCGCCGGCCTGGGCGTGGCGTTGCGGTAGAGGGCGTAGAGCCCCATCTGGATAACCCCGAAGGCGAACCCAAGAATGTTGGGCAGCTGCATGCAAATCAGCACCAACGGGTCAAATCAAAAGAACAGCTAGCGTCGAAAGATGAGTGACAGAACTGATTTTTGCTTGTGTTGCTTACGGCGACGTATTTGTCCTTGATGAGGAGGCCGTAGAGGAACCAGACGACGGCGCTGGCGGTGAGGGAGAGGGAAAGGGAGAAGGGCATGAACTCCACGCTCCGGGTGCGCACCACAAGACGCTGCATATTATGCAAAAGCAACGAGGCAAGCAGCTAAGAGAGAGATCGATTATAAATCAAGATCAATGGTAACAGACATGCGAGAGTTAGGGTGCTCACGATGACGCTGAGGGGCGCGACGAAGACGCTGACCGAGAAGCCAACGCAGACCCACCCGAGCATGACGATGCGCCTCTCACCCGCCGTGAGAAGCAGGGTGAGGAGGAGGATGAGGCCGAAGACGCCGACGTTGAGGAGGAGGAGGATCTTGGCCGTGAAGATCCTGGCCTGCTTGTGCGCGTAGGCGAGGTAGAGTACGATGTAGATGGTCTCGATGACGCAGCCGGCGGAGTTGATGGTGATGAGGAGGTACTCGTCGGACTTGAGCAGCGCGTAGTAGATCCACAGCATGGCGCTGAAGAGCGCCACCACGTACGGGACCGACTGGAAGCCCTGCGTCGACTTGTTCTTGTAGATCCGGTAGAACGTCGGCCTGCATGAGCGCCATCCATGCACCATTGGTTTACACGCAGTCAGACGAGAGAGACCAACAAGCAAAGCTAGAGAGAGAAACACGTAGGAGGCTTACAGTGGGGCCAGGTAGGTCATGAAGGAGATGACGTTGCCTGCAGGGAAGCAAAAGTGGCACGTTAGTACGTTACATTACATACGACGGTTATCCAGCGAGAACAAGGGAGATATGGATGTTGCGCACGCTTTCAATCCCCAGTTAGCCAGCTTTCAGTAATGGCTAGCTAGCTGGTGAGATGTCACACACGCTACACCATAAGAAAAATCCACTCCTATATGTATTGGAGCCCTTTAGTTTACATCTTTCTTTCCCTTTTCTACCTTTTTGTTAGCCGTCGCCACGCATTCCTCCAACGACGAATGAACTGTACTTGATATATATACCGCTTTTGGTGTTTACACAAAAGAAATTAACGGCGGGGGGCCTGCAACAATATGGCGATCGGGGACAAAAGAGGAAGGATCACTACGTCGCAACAAGAGAAATCTTTTACTTTTGGCATGCAACCCGCACTAACTATCTTGGATGCTCAGAATACTAGCTACCACAAGTAGGTAACACCCCCATGCGTATGTTGACACAAGAATCCACTAGCTCATTTTGGCAAACCATATTGAACAAAGATGAAAATAAAATAATGGGCAATGAGAATAAACATATGGAAGCAAATTAATTTGGGAAACATCTATATATTGAGGTAGACAACGATATACCTAGGAGGCCGAAGGTAAAGGCCCACGGGTGCTGAACAGAGAGGCCACCCATTGCAAGACCTTAAGTAGCTATGAATTTGAGACGATCAAGTTGATCAGGAGAGCAATGAGATGGTTCTACCAAGCTAGCTAGGGTAATAGTTGGGCTTATAGATGGCTGAATGGGAAGAGAAGAATTGCCAAGCTTACTACTCGAGGTTGTTGCTTGAGAGCTTGAATGGAGCTGGAGCTCAGAAGGGTTTATATAGTGCTGGGAAGGAAGCTCCGGAGGCAAGAAAAAGTGCACATGCCTTATCGCGTGTGACTCCATTGGCACACACAAACTATTCCTGCTCAATCATGGAAACAAATACAGAAAACTAATGCATGGATAATCCCAACCAGCCATGGGACCGCTTTAAACAAAGGACAAGATAATCATCAGGATGCATGACACAAAGCTTCCTATGTCGGTACACTTTTCCTCTCGCAATTCCCTCCATAATGCGTGGATTTATATTAGGGAAATTGCAGTACACTTCAAGTTAACTGTCCCAGGTAAGGCCAGCTTGGCTACGTACCCTACAAGGCAGAGAGCTATAGCGCGCAGCCTGCACTACGCCGCAAATCAAGGATCACATGCGTTTAAGAGACTGAGACCAGTGTCCAAACTCTAGCTAGTTAGGAGTTATCAGTCACCACGCGGTTACTTGCGCTCGTTGCACCGTTGCACACACGAAGCGGCAGCTGAGAAACAACACGTAGTACGTAAGTACTGGCTGTACGTAGTGCGGATACGTTACAATGTGCGCACACGTCAGTGCCCTTTGCTCGCTGCCATGATCCATCTTGGAATGGCTTCTGGCTTGTGGGACACACATTAAAAAGTTGCTTTTTAGCAACACACAAAAACATAAGAAAGTTGCTTGACTCAGCTTGCTTCTTGTGCTAGCTAATAATCCTGGTTTCTGGACGACTCTGCCAGGCTCCTCCTGTCTTTACGGATGGAAGAGAGCTGATAATCCTAGCCGTTTTTTCATGACTCAATGCTGCATAGTTTTGTACTCTAATGGAGAGATTTAGACTAAGAAAGGCGTTTAACGTGCGTAGGAAGGAGGCTGCATGGTAGCACAATCTTTCACGTCTTTGACTGCTTTTGACCACGGTTCGATAGATCCATGCATGCTAGCATGCATAATCTTTGGATTTCCTTTTGACAAAGGGGTGTGTGTTCTCTGTTGTTGTTCCAATCGATTTTTCAGATAGTGCATGCAACAGATAGCCGCCAGGCTTTACGGCCACAAGCGTGCAGTTATTCAGGTGCTTTTCAGTCCACTACCAGGCTTGTTGCGTTCATCTACAAATTAGTCCTGGTCTTCTCTTAGGTTGCTGATTTGCATGCTTTGCTGGCTGAACAGTGCATCTGCTAATTAACGGACCGTCAGGGCATCTCTAACCGTGACTGCGGACATACACATCCGTACGACACAATGGTCCAGGGTTGGACACGCCCATTTATTTATCTATAAGAGCCAGTTACACTAGAGATGCTATAACTTGACGTAAACGATCATTTTGGTGCTAAAAGTTATGGTGTACATTGAAATGATGCAAAAACTTGACACTACCATGCAAACACAGTGTTTATCTCGTTTGTATACGGAGTCGATGCTGACTAGGCGCATGGGGCCCGCTGTCAGCCACTGCACCAAAGAGAAGGGATGTGTGGCCTGATTTTTTAGAAAACACCCTCGAAATATATATATATATATATATATATATATATATTCACAATAAAGCCCCTATTGACATGGGAGAGGTGGCATGTTTTTCACCTCTATCAACAATGGGTCCCGCCTGTCAGACGAGAGTGAAAAATAAACTAAACTTCAGGACTCCTAGAATCGAACACACGACCGAACCTAGTTACCAAATACGGCTAGCCACCACGCAAAAACGTTCTCATGTTCAATATGGATAACAACGTTATATACACGAACCAGTCCGCATGGGGAGCTTATATGGATCGCAGATACTGTGGCCCTTTCCATAGCTGTTCATTTTTTTAAATATATTTGTAAAATGTAATTAATAAAAATTATGTTCAAATATTTGTGTGATACAAAATTTATACATAAAACGATTATTAGTAAATGATAAAATTTAAATATACATTCGTACATGATATAAAAAATATTTACTCAATACGGACATTTTATAAAATTCAAATGTTCAATGAATACAAAAAATTATACAGTCGCGGTTTATATTTAAATTATACTAACTTAATATCTATATGAACAAACAATGAACTATACAAATGTGCGTATAATTATTGAAATGTTGTATAATAAAATTATTTTCTAAATTTTATTTTAAATTATTTTAATTATAAATTATGCAAACAATTTTATAATTCGTAAACATTATTTAGATATATGAATATTTTAAAATAATATGTGAACAATTTTCTAAAATAATTTATTCTGTTTGCATGTCACAAATATCCATTCATTATTTTTATTACTTAGATTACAATTTAGAGTTTTTAGAACACTTATAATTTAGATACTTTCTACAGAAAAATTAGAAAGAGAACTGACAGGTGCAAAATGGGCCACAAGATCTGCAGCCCCATTCACCTGGTTAGCATCGTCTCCGTATACAAACAAATAAGCACTGTATTTGCATGACAATGCCAAGTTTTGGCACCACTTCAATGTATATCACATTTCAAACACCAAAGTGATTGTTTACGCCAAGTTATAGCACTACTAGTGTAATTGACTCTTTATCTAATGATGGTTTGCTAATTTACCATATGTTAGTTAACTAATCCGCTTGTGCTAATCATATTCCTAATCAACCCTACAACCTCCTTGTACAACACTGGTTATTGAATAATCTACCATTAATTGAAGTCTTTAATTCTTTGATATTCACCATTCATCAAGAGAGATCATTTGCATGATCTTGACTCTTCTCCAAAAATACATTGATGATAGCTTTAAACTAAGCAGAAAATTAAAAGAAATTGATCCATGTGTAATGATTATTTGTCTCATGATAAGTCATATGAGAAAAACATTTTAAAAAGGAAAACCCCATTAGTTATAGTTTCGAGAACAATAAGTATGACATGTGGTCTTGACACGGTGTGCATATGCCGGTGCATATTGTCATTGTGGTGAGAGCATCTACAGCCGGACGCCTCAAACCATCCCTCATACGCCCTCGAACGCGCCCGGTCAGTGATAGGACATGAGACAAAGGGAAAACGTGACCCAACCGGACCCCTCATATCATCCCTATACGCCCGGTCTGTCCGCGAACCTTCATGTCCATCTCAAATATGGGGAGGGTATCAGGGCTCGCGGACGCGTCTGGGCATTCCGCCACGTAGGACGCGACCCCATCTGAACCACCTTTTTTCTTTCTTTATTCATTCTTTTATTTCTCTTTCTTCATTCCCACCAATCACGTGCTAGTGACCGGACATATGAGGAATAGAATAAGAATTATGGCTGCATGGATGGACAAATAAGGGCTCAAAACAGACACGCCCGGTCATTGATCGGGCATGTCCGCGGATGTTTGAGGGATCGAATTAGAGGTATGTGGCTGAAGATGCTCTCACGTCTCTCGTGATGTCTGTGTTGCAACACACATGCAAGGATGTGGTACCCGATTCCTCGGACGACAACCTACCGATTTGTGGTGGACATGGTGGCCGCTCGACACTCATAATACATCATTGTCATAATACAGCTTATCATTAATAACTTATCATCATAATACATCATTGTCATATAACAAGTCTTCATGATCATCATTTTCGTTCATGAGACGTCATATAACAACTTGGTCACTAGTCATAATCATAACTCGTCCTTATCATCATCATCAACTCTAACACATTGTAGCACATGATAACACATTGTACCTAGGACCTACTCCTCTCTCATAGGACCTACTACCCTCTCTAAGATAAAATGACATAAAACAAGATAGGCCATGACTCTCCATTATGGAGAATGGAGACTATCATGTATCCAATTCTTGCGCCTTGTAAAATGTTGGTTCCAAGTAGCTCCCTACGATTGTCCATACATTTTTACCATGCTTTGATTGTCATGTCTTCATCGGTTTTAGAAATCCGGTATGAACAGTAGTGAAGCCTAGGCAGACCTGGCCGTAAGCTAATAACATCAAGGCGACCTTTCGGAAACATGAGATGAGGAACACAATCCTTCGGGATTTTCTATTGAAAAACATAGTAATAACGTCGTAGTTAGCAATGTAGTTTAGCTTTAGAAGAATTTATGCAAAAGAAGCACGGATGGCATAATACTAAAAATATCTTACCATGCCATCTCCATAGATGTTACAGTAGTTCAACACGTGCACTAGTGGCACGTATTGACCATAATGTACATGAGTTTGATAATTGATATTGTAATTCTCAACATCAATAATAAATGAGATAAGATGATCTTTCTCCTGATAAGTTAATTCTGCGCCATCGGTGTAGTAGGTTCTGTCTACCATCTTCCGCGCATTCTTTGAAGAATGAAAATAAGCTATCAATGGAAATAAGTTGTCAACTATTTTCAAATAAACATATAAATTACTTAATAACTGTGTTTGAGAAACTCACATAGCGGTAGAATTGGAAGCGTATCAATAAGGACCCAAATATCCATATTATCTTCGTCGATGTCAGGATCACCAAGATCCAAGGTGACAAGCATACCCTCTTGAAAATCATACATCTTGCAAAGTGTTTCCCAATTCGGGCAACCAAAATGGGATACGTTGTATAAATTTACAGCAAAATCTATACCATGATGGGTCCTTAGGTGAACTATCTTTGTTTCCATACTTTCATGATCTTCAAAATTCATCCTCTCCAAGACATAGCGTCTTGCATGGCATGAGATAAGCTAGTCGAATTGTAAAAAACGAAAATTACACATTGAAGAAGCAGAAGTTGTGCTTAATTACGAAAAAACATTTGTCGTACCATTTCAACATCGAAGGTCTCCTGGAGTGTAATACTGAATCGCCGACCTTCTACCAGGTGAGGCCTGTCGCACAGACCCCGGTCATCGCCGCACCAGTTGCACTCCGGGAGCCTATCATCGTCGGACGACATTTCTTATGTTCCTAATTCAAAGATCAAACTTCTAAAATTAAATATATGTACTACAAAAACTAAAGTAGACCATTATTATTCATCACGGGTTGACTATCGGTCTGTCGAGTCTTTTCTTGAAAACTCTCAGCTCATGTGGTGTATATATTCGACCGTCGATGATGGTCGCTCCTCCCTTCGTCCCCGAGTGCATTACACCAAATTGTCTAGCACACGGGAACGAAGGAGAAGCGACCCCCATGACAACAATCGGGATTCTTCCTCTCTGACATTTGCGACCGTCGCTAATGGTAGCTACTCATGTCATTCCAAAGTGCATTACACCAAAATGTCTAGCACCTTGGAATGAAGAAGAAGCTACCCACACGACAACAGTCGGGATTCTTCGTCCTCTCATATATATGGTAGGCTCCCGACAGACTTAAAGTCAACCCGAAATGTCGTTTAATTATCTTTCTACAAAATCTGTGCCACTCAATATTTCCTACATATTCTAGCACAAGTCATCCAAAATTCACGGAAAAGTCCGGCATGACCTTTGCTAAAAGGACATATATCGAGCGCTTGAAATTTGCCAGAATAGAAATTGATCAAGACTCCGGCAAAACATAGGACACTATGAGGTGTTCCCTGTAAACATAGGCCAGTTGGGCAAGCACTAGTACTCCCTCTGTTTTTATTTACTCCGCATATTAGAGTTGACTGAAGTCAAACTTCGTAAAGTTTGACCAAGTTCATAGAAAATAATATAAACATTTACCATAACAAATTTATACGATGTGAAAGTTGAAAGTGCAACTATCCCTGGGTGGTTTTGGTAATTCCTAACAACATATAGCTCATTGAGCTAACATTATTCCAAGATTAATATTTCAAAAAAAGCTCAATGAACGGCATGGCATGGATGAGGAAAGTGGATCCCTCAAAATTCTAAGGACAAAAAGTTTGGCTCAAGCTTCAAGATCAAGACTCTACATTTTATATTTTAGTGGTCCAAGATCATATTGAGTCTATAGGAAAAGCCAATACTATCAAGGAGGAATGAGGTGTTGCTTAATGGCTTGCTTGCTCAAAATGCTTAGTGATATGCTCCAAAACCCTCAACTACCTTCCCACATCCACATATGACCTAAACCAAAAGTCAAACCCGGCCCCACTGATTCTTTCTATCCGGCGTCACCGAGTTTCAAATGTCATAGCCACTGCCACAAACCCTAGGCAAATCGGTCTCACCGATAGGGATCTCGATCTCACCGAGATGGGATTGTAATCTCTCTGTTTCCCTTTGTAACGTTTCGGTCTTACCGAGATGAGCGATCGGTCCCACCGAGATTGCAATGTAAACTCTCTGTTTCCCTTTTGTAACACATCGGTCTCACCGAGATGAGCGAATCGGTCCCACCGAGTTTAACTGACCAACTCTCTGGTTAGCTTATTACCAAAATCGGTCCCACCGAGTTTGTGTAATCGGTCACACCGAGATTACGTTATGCCCTAACCCTAACCATATCGGTCCTACCGAGTTGCATCTCAGTCCCACCGAAAATCCTAACGGTCACTAGGTTTGCTGAATCGGTCCGACCGAGTTTAACCATTCGGTCCCACCGAGTTTGGCAAATTGTGTGTAACGGTTAGATTTTGTGTGGAGGCTATATATACCCCTCCACCCACTCTTCATTCGTGGAGAGAGCCATCAGAACATACCTACACTTCCAATACACATTTTCTGAGAGAGAACCTCCTACACTTGTGTTGAGGTCAAGATATTCCATTCCAACCATATGAATCTTGATCTCTAGCCTTCCCCAAGTTGCTTTCCACTCAAATCTTCTTTCCACCAAATCCAAATCCTGTGAGAGAGAGTTGAGTGTTGGGGAGACTACCATTTAAAGCACAAGAGCAAGGAGTTCATCATCAACACACCATTTGTTACTTCTTGGAGAATGGTGTCTCCTAGATTGGCTAGGTGTCCCTTGGGAGCCTCCAACAAGATTGTGGAGTTGAACCAAGGAGTTTGTAATGGGAAGAAGATCGCCTACTTCGTGAAGATCTACCGCTAGTGAGGCAAGTCCTTCGTGGGCGACGGCCATGATGGAATAGACAAGGTTGCTTCTTCGTGGACCCTTCGTGGGTGGAGCCCTACATGGACTCGTGGAACCATTACCCTCCGTGGGTTGAAGTCTCCATCAACGTGGATGTATGATAGCACCACCTATCGGAACCACGATAAAACATCCGTGTCTCCAATTGCGTTTGAATCCTCCAAACCCTTCTCTTTACATTTTTGCAAGTTGCATGCTTTACTTTCCGTTCCTCATATACTCTTTTGCATGCTTGCTTGAATTGTGTGGAGATTGCTTGACTTGTGCTAAGATAGCTAAAATCTGCCAAGAACTAACATTGGGAAAATGCTAGATTTTTATTTGGTCAAGTAGTCTAATCACCCCCCCCCCCTCTAGACATATTTTCAATCCTACAAAAGTACATTCAATAATAAATCTAATGATGTTGATTTGTTATCGTATATGTTCATATTTTTGTTTATAAAATTGGTCAAAGTTTACAAAGCTTGACTTTGACCAAAGCTAATACGCGCACTAAATAAAAACGGAGGGAGTACTACACAACACTACATATCACATGTCTAAATCTCCATGATATTTGAAAGACCTATATTGAAAATTTTCTATTCCATGGAAATTGTCACAGCTACTCATCTACTACTCTACTACATCTATGAAAACATCTACATCATCATCAACATGGGGATTTGGCTGGTCTCACCTCGAGGTCGGAAGGGGTCGGTGATGGGGACGACGACGGGGATGATGCACGGCTCCTTGATTTCTGCAAAAACAAAAAATATACAAAAACATTATTATCCTCATTTTAGTACTTAGTGAAACCCTATAAGATATGAACTAAACATTATTATGCTGATTCAAAAGACCTACATTTACTAAAAAAAATGTAAAACCTAGTTCTAACCCTAAACAACTATCCATCCATCCATCTATCTATCCAAAGCATTACTATAAAAAACTAGTTTAATCCATCTATCTATCCAAGCATTACAAAAATTTGTACCTATGATGAAATGGGCTCATATATATGAACACCTAGGGTTAATTACATATAACTAATTTAGTCCTCTAATGATGAAATGGTCTCATATATATGAACACCCAAGGTTCATATATATGAACAAAATTAGTAAAATACTACCTACCTATTCTACAATCAAATGCTAACTAATTTTTACTACTAAAAATTTGTATACCTAAATTTTTTACTCAAAATTTCTACACAGAGAGAGGTGGGAGGAGGAAGGAGTGAGGAGGAGGAGGGGGGAGTTAGGGGCAGTGGGAAGAGGGAGGAGAGAGGAGGAGGGCAGTGGGAGAAGGGAGGAGGGCGACCAAAGGCGGAGGGAGGAGCGAGGAGGGCGCGGCCAAAGGAGGAAGTGGCTGGAGGAGGAGGAGGGCGCGGCCGGAGGAGGAGAGAGGAGGGAGGAGGGGGCATGCCGAGGAGGACGACGGCGGCGACGAGGAGGACGGCCGGGAGGGAGTTGAGAGGGAGTGTGAGAAGAGTGGATGAGAGGGAGAGTGAGGGTCGGCTATGTGGGGAAGACGATAAGTTAGGGTTAGTAGCAATGCGGGTTGGGGACAAGCGCTATTACTACGGAGCATAACAGTAGCGCCGAATATCGACCTGTGTTGCTGCAAAGTGGGGCTCGTCATGCGCGCCTAGTTCAAACCTAGCAGTAGCGCGTTCTGCTACCACGCGCTACTGCTATGTGGATAGCAGTAGCGTCTTTTTCTCCCACACGCTACTACTAAGTAGCAGTAGCGCTTTGTTTTAACAAACGCTACTGATAAGTTTCTGTGTATAAACTTTTCCCTAGTAGTGATAGGGTGTCGCTTCCCTCTTGAGAACGTTGTTGCGGGTTTCCTTATGGTGCCAGGGCTCCAGGTAAAACCTCCGGTCCATCTTCTCGGCCTTGACGGCGGTGGTGTTTGGTGTTTTGGCGTCATCACCCTCTTAAGGTCTGTGCGGAGCGCCGATCCCTTTCGGTTGCAGCTCGCCTATGGCTTGGGGCATGCATGTCCCTCACATGTACTGCTCTCGACTATTGAGTGGGGTAGCCACAGTGATTTCCTATTTTATACATGTTTCCCCGTGATTTTCTCTCTTGGTCCTTGCTATCTCCTTGCAGGAGTGGGATCCAGCTTGCCTGCTCCCTCATGCTTTTATCCATGTTCCCACCTTATTCAACGGTTGTCTTTTTTTTTTAATCTAATCATCTTCCTTCCTGATTTTAAGGGGATGGGGCTGGATTTTATTTTGTTCCAATCAAATTAAGCCACATATACGGAAGCACGGATGGGCATACGAGAGGGGAGTAGGCAAGTCTCCTCCGCAGGAGTGGTGCTCCATGGCCTTGAGCAAGGGGACAGTCTCAATAGCCAGCTTGCCCCCTCCAAAGATGGCTCAGTGTGTTTGGTTCTATGGTTTCCGATGGTTTCTTGAGGTGGCTTGGTTTCGGTCCTGTTCGGTAGTCTTTGGCGTCTCTTGCTAGGTGTGGCGTCTTTGTTGGGTTAGTTGTATTTGTACCCCTTGCTCGGATGCAAAAAAAAAAAAAATCTGCCTGTATGAGGATTTCTTCATCACCTTGTATCAGTTCGACCGTTCATGATTTATATCAAGTGGGATAAAAGTCTGTTTCAAAATTACAAAATGCAAATGATGAAGACCAGAGACGACCTAAAAGTTAAAGATGACCAACACACTAGCTTGATAAATAAAGAGGCGCCGACTAAAAAAATCGTTGCAGCAAAGCAATTTGAGACTAAAGTTCAAGTTTTGGGCAATCATTCACAAAACGGACTATACATATATACAGAAAATAATTCACCGGAGCAACAAATCAGAATACAAGCAATTTTGACGCCACTAGTACTTACCAAGCTACGTCGATCGGTCAATCGATCAGTCTTAATCAAGATATGCGTTCACTTTCATCAAAGTTGTTCCACAATGATCCTAGCTATACACTGCAGAGAAAGGGATCCCAATATGTGAAGTTATGAAGTCACTCTCAGAGTTCCAAACTTTCAAAAGTATACACAAAGATCAGTGGCTGCCCCCGCAAAGATTCAATAAAGGACCGGCATCATGGCCTCATAATGCGATTAATTAAGATATTAACAAAAAGGAGTGGGAGATATTCCAATGGTAACAGTGCTGCAAGCGTATGGAATTGGCAACTGGTATGAGATTGCCAAAACGCAACGTCACCAATCTGATCGTCTTCGAGGAAGGCCATGAAGAAGCACGTGGATGGCTAATTAATGTCCTTAACATCCATCTCCTAAGATGTGTGCGTCCTTTTCATGTAGAGGCTGCTCGATCGAGGAGATTACAAAGTAGTATATAATCATAAGAACTATAGGCATAAATGTTTGGACGAAGTAAAAGGAGCGAATGTAGGTATGATCTGCCTATCGATGTAGATGCCGAGAGACACTTTTGTAGTCATCAGATAGCAACTATGAGAATTCTTTCTGGTGGTTAAGAGCATCCGTATCAAGTCTAAAATTTGAATCTGAAGAGCAGGTTTCACCGCAAGGAACCTAATTAATTGAACTAGGTACCTCAGTCGTCCATTGGGAACACACATATGCTGAAACTATAATCTAGTATAACTCATGTCTATATACATAAAACTATTTCTTTTTGATAGGATGTATACATAAAACTAAGTGTTTCAAAAGGACATATCTATGCAACGCCACCTTTTCCTAAAAACTATTTTCTAGCATTCTTATTTTGGAAAGAAGTAGATCAGCACAAGCCTTTTGTTTGGGATGGGCACCAAAGACTCTTTCGTCCACTAGTACGAAATAATTGGTGTAAAAGCTGCTTGCCCTTTGTACCAGCAGCCAATAAGAAAAAAGGTGTTCATGATTTAAAGCGCACGATCTCCTACGTTGACAGAACATTAGCGGCTGATTTGACCCTCTTGATGAGCATCTTTATGTTATATTGCCAGTTGACAGTGCAATGACGAAAGCACAAATGTCAATAGAGTTGTGGAGTAAAAATGCTCAAATGCAAGTACTAAATTACTCAAGAAAAAACTATTCATGTAACGACATGGTTCCTTTAAGACGCTTATTTGGACAAATGGGCTTAATAAACAGCCACCTTCTGAGTATTTAGAGATAGGATAAACCACCTCTTGGTGTGGGTGGAGTCGTGTGGGCACCACTCCACTCACGAGGATTCAAATCCTGATGTGGGTCTTCGTACAAATTTATATTAAACAAAGAATTTAGAGGTAAATATGTTTTGCATCCTTTAACTTGTCACGTTGTTCACGTTTAATGCCCCATTTTTAAAACCAGACAAAAGGGCACCTCAACTTCCAAAACCAGAAACTTTAATTTGGATTCCATGAATCGACTGAAGCGGTTTAGATGATCACTTGGTGTGGTCTTTGATTTTACATGATGATGGCGGGATCCCTCGGGATAGTCCCATAGAAGGGATTTAGCCCAGTAGGTCTGGGATGGCCCAAACCCGTTCCAGGGAGCTCGCCGGGCATCATGAAGCCCATATGGCTAACCTCATCCATCTGATCCTTCGCGCCCGGCTTGACCGTTCGTGCATCATTAAAGCAGGCGTTAGAAACGGTGCCATTAAGTCAGAGAGTGCTTGGATCTAAGAGACTATTTTTAGTAGTTCCAAGCACCCCTGATTAAAGAAAGGCTAGGACTAGTCTTGAGGCTAAAAATTTTTAGTCATAGAAAACCTACTAAAATATGTATTAGCCATTTCTTTCCTCATTTAATTCCTCTCCTTTAACACATGCGAGTTCTGGATTGGAGGGTTTAGAGGATAATAAATGCTCAATAACTTGATTTTAGTCTCTTTAATATTTGGATCCAAGCATGGGTGAGGCTAGCAAGTTTTAGTCCCACTACTTTTAGTCATGGGACTAAAACGTATCCAAGCACCCTCTTAGCTTCATTGCGATGTATTATTAATGAAAGCCATCATTGCACGGTTACTAACGCGAGGCCAGTCGTATGTTAATCTCCCTACCTCGTCACCCCTATATAAGGCAAGGTTAGGATAGAATCTAGATGAGTTTTAGAAAGAGAAGTGTGCTTCTCGATACTTATATCCTTAACTCTTGTGTACTTAGTTTGTTAGGCCTCGAAGTGCAAAGATTTGCAGTATCTATACCCCCCCCCCCCCCCCCCCCCCCCACACACACACACCCACCCTCCACCCCCCAAGTTGAGAAAAAAGGTATCAATCTGTGAAGTCTTGGTTTACAGCCAGTGATCAATACATGTACACAACTATTCACTGGGAACCCAACGCTCCTAGTAAGGGTGTCAACCTTACTAGTCTTGTCTGTTACAAGTATATATGTATTTTGATGTTGGGAGTAGTGATTGCAAAGCAAATAATAAAACAGATGTTATTTTAAGCAATAAGAAAATGAGTTGACCAAGGTTGTATTTATGAGGATTAATGGACCGGGATCCATAACTTCACTAGCAGCATCTGTCTGTAAAGCATAACATAGGTATGATTGTATCTGAAAACAATCCTATGACGCATAACATAGGTATGATTGTATCTGAAAACAATCCTATGACTCCAATTTTTGCGGGGATCCAATCCTATGATTCCGATATTACTAAAATGAACAGATCATGTGTGGGATACCTATCCTGGAAAAAAAAAGTTACCCCTGTCATGTTTTATCATCTTCGTGCATAAATGGTATCTCCAATTATTTCCTAAAAAAATATCTCCGATTAACAAAAGTTAGAATGCTTTTCATAAATTAAAAGGCAAAAGGGGGGAAACGAATAAATTAGCATGTACACTCAGCGCGCGTTGCAGCTGGTTACACCCATATCAGCGATTAGCATTATCACAATCGCCTGAGGCCCTGAACAAAGTGTGTTAGTAATGTATCACCTTATCTTTGTTCCTCACTCAAAAGTTGGCCGCCATAGATCCTGGCGATAGCTTCTCATCACAATCAGTGACGTGCCAATGTTTCCTAGATCGTCCACCAGCACATTAATTACCCCAAACATATTTTGCCAAAAGAGAGGGTGCTTTGGAGATACTTAAATGCCCGGGTAATGAATTATGTTGTGTGGATTAGTGCTCTCTGGGTTGCTTCTTGCATCATTTGGTTATCCACGCCCTTTCTATAATGCCCAACTATTTTTGCATATCTTGGGACCCTCAGTCTTATCTCCCCTGGTTAGTGTCATATGATGCATGCATGCATGCATGCTTGGCTGCTTGCAATCCACGCCGGCGTTCTGTATGGTTCGAGTGTTTTTTTTCAGTTGTTTTTTGTGAACTTTGGGTTTGGCTGCGTTCTAGGAGAACCCGTTTCAGTTTATTTATTGTTTTTCCTTTCATTTCTTCTGTTTCTTTTTAATCGGTTCCCATTGTCCTTTCATTTATTTTTATTTTTTCCTTATTATTTCCTTCTCATTTTTATACTTTCTTATTAGTAGGTTTTCTTTTTTCAGTTTGAATAAAGCATGGAGTTCTATTTAAATGTGAACACATTGTCCAAAACAAATATCCGGCGAACAATCTTTAATACATGATAAAAGAAGTTAAATTACATTATGAGCTTTTTCATGTATCATCAACATATTTAATACACGATAAACATTTTTTTAATACACGATGAACAATTTGCGTACTACGTGATGAATCTTTTGTAACACATTATGAACAACTTTTTGAAATACGCGATAACCAACTTTTTAATTCAGGACAAACATTTACAAAAAAAGATGATGAACAGTTTTTAACACACAATGAGAATTTTAAAAGTGCATTGTGAAAATATTTAAACACATGATGAACATATTTTGAAATTCCCAATAACATCTTTTTAATTGGCGACAAACATATGTTAATACATGATGATTTTTTTTAAATGCATGATGAACGTTTCTTAAATTGAGTAATTTTTTAAAAATAGAAATATTTATATTTTAGAATAATTTGATATCCTTATAAGAAAGGATAAACGAATCAACTACTACTTAACCACGAGTTGAGTGAATCCAGATGATTTCAGCCATTAAACCACATATATCACATGTCCCATGGTTCTTCAATGATGTATCATCGCATCATCGATAAATCAGAAACACCATTAATTTTAATTGATTTTAAAACAAAATTAATTGATAATTGTAGCTGATTTTAGAAGGCAGCGCCGTCGGCATGGCTCGGAGACCCGTGGTGCGTGGAGGTGCCGGCGTGGCGGATCCGGTCTCCAGCTGATGCGACGGCGTGCGTGGTGCGCGTGGCGCGCGCCTAATGCAGGGCTGTGGCGGGGAACCATGGTGGTTCGCGGCTTCGGGTGGTGCACCTCCATTCCTTGCTGGCATGGAGCTCGGCAGGGCGTGGTGGTCGTGATGCGTCCGGTGGCTCTGCTCTCGGTCGGCCGTCGATGGATCTGTTGGCTTGCGATGGTGTTGGCCCCTCGTGGTCTCCGTGAGGTGCAGTTGGCCGTGGTGGTGACGACCTCTTCGTCTACGGGTTGGTTCGGTGGTGGTGGCGCTTGGTGAACTTGCCGATGCCCTTGCGGGTCAGAGGTGTTTGGCAGCTTGATTGAAGACTATGTCTCTACTTCATGCTGTGACCAACGATGGCGGCGGCTACGGATGTCGTTGACCTTTCTGGAGGCATCGATGCTTTGCTGCCGCACCCGTACCGCGCGAATTTGACCCTCGTGGCCTCTCCGGAAGAAACCCTTGATCTTGTGTGATCGGACGATGGCGGTGCCTTGGTGTCGTATTCCCTCTTGGGGGCTTTGTCTTTGGAGCTCGGCATGGGCGAGTGGGACCAGTGGATAACGGTGGTTTTGGGGTTCAGTCTTCTGTGGCAACGATGATGGTGGGAGCGACATCGGCGATGCGGCAATGGTTTAGGTAGTGGGCTCTTCTCCGACGTGTCTGTGGGATTGCCTCGATTTGTTTTGTTACTGTAAAGTCGAAGCTGCGGCGGCGGGGCCCTGTGGTATACAATGACCGTTGCAGGTGAACCGTTCGGTGATCTTCCGTGGCGCCAGCCATGCCTGGTTTTGTCATCCATTGTTCTTCGTCAGAGTCGGAGTTGTGTTGTCCGATCGTAAGTGGCTAAGTTTGGCGCGAATCTTCATACAACTTCACTCGGCCTCTACAGTGTGGGTTGAGTCGATGACGACCACATCGAAATTGGAGTCGTTTGCTCAGGGTTTAGGGTTAGCAATGACGCCTCTAGGGGAGGAACAACGACGATGATGCATGTATGTTGTCTCGACTAGGCACTCTTTGAAGTGGTCTGTGTGGGGTATCTTGTGTGTGCCACTCAACGGTTGTGACGGTATTAGCCCGATTTTTCGTTAATTAACCAGGCAACTCTCTTCTGCTTAATTAATAGATGAGGCAAAACTTTTGCTTCTGTTTTCAAAAAAAGAATTGATGGAAATTATATTAATTGTAGTGAATCTTGGGAACAACATTAACTGCACAAATAAACATTGAATGGCCTACCTTGATTGCTTTCTCTTCACTCAATCATATCTGACCACGACCAATCTTCAAATTAGAAGGGCGGGAGAAAATTTGTTTATGCACCAATGAGATGCAGTTTACGTTACAGACTCCATGACTGTCAAAAGCCCCCACAGCTAACAACACTCAGTCAAGCCACCCAACTAGTTATGCATACAGAGGTAGCACGTCGAGCTAGACCGGAGTAGATGAGAAGCAACATCACCAAGGACGACAACTCATATGTCACGAGATAGAACCTTATCGTTCTGAGAAGCTGAAATCAAAAGGTACGACACGTCCTTTGAGTGGAGAAACGAAGGTAGCCAATGCAGACTGCAGTCGAGACAAAGTGACCATAGCTATGCAGCATATGGCATAGCTTAGATTCTCGAAAAGCCAAATCTTAGCCAACATTCGCATAGCCAAATGGGAGTCGCCAGAGTGAAAGATAACAAGAAAAAGCTTCCTTGAATACTATCTACTTGGATGTGCATTGCACATGCAAGATTACAAATAGGAAAAAAGGCCAAAGAAATATATGTGGACTCCAAATGTTGGCATATAGTAGGTTGGCCCGCCCTGTTCGCCTCTAGTAGAAAGCACACACCCTTCTAGCGCTCTCTTCCCTAAATGGGTTGGCTCTCCCTTCACGGTTTTGGGAAGCTTTCAGAAATTATGGTTGCTTTTTTCTTTTTTGTGTTTGCAGCAAGTTTTTGTTTGCCTTTACTTTATGTTTCTCTTTTTACTGTTATTTTTTCATTTTCTATTTTCCATTTTGTTTCTTAAAAAATTGTGAACATTTCTGAAATTTTGTAAACTTTAAAAAATGATGAATTTCTCAAAGATTTCCTAGCATTTCTCAAATTTTATAATTTAAATAAAATAGTTTTAAAATTCATGGTTTTTAGAACTTTTAATATTTAAAATTTTGTGAATACTTTTGAATTCATAGACATTTTTAAATCCATGAAAATGTTATAAATTCCTAAAAAAATATAAATTCACGAACATATTTTTAAAATCCATGAACCTTTTTTGGTTTCACTAAATTTTAAATTTGTAAATAAATAGAACCTGGTAGCATTTTAACTTATATTCTCCTCCAGAGCAACAAAGCAGCAGCAGCAAAATGTCTAATAAAGACAGGGTGCGAAGGAAGCTACAAGCGTACTTGATACTTCCTGCTTTCCCACCGGTTATAAGAAGGTTATAGAAACTTTCCTAACTGCTTTCTCTGTTTCTTCCTGTGTTTTCCTTCCTGCTTTCAATATATTTCATTTTTTCATTTTTAAATTCATAAAGGTTTATTTGAATCCACGAACATGTTTTCAAATTCATAAGGATTTGTTAAATTTGCATAAATACTTGAATTCAAGGAAAAAAATTCAAACTGGGAACATTTCTTCAATTTCACATACATTTTTTGAATTCATGGGTTTTTAAATCCTCATAGATTTTTTAGAAAATTCCCTAATATTTTCTAAAGTTAACAAAAATAATCAAATTCACGAATATTTTTTAAAAATCAGGATCATGGTTTTCAGTTTAGGATTTTTTTTCAAATTCACAATTTTTCCCCATTTTCATGGATTCATGGGTTTTCCAGTTTCCTGAACATTTTCTCAAATTGATGAATTTTTCTAAATCAGGGTGTTTCTTTTTGTAATTTATGAACAGTTTTGGAAATTTAGAAATTATTTTAACACAAGTGCCATGAAAAATAGGTTAAAAAGCATTCAAAATAATTCATCACCTGATACCATAAAATGCACATTCGGCAGACCCATTTAGTATTTGCGTAGGGGGAGGGGGAGGGGTGTGCGATTGCCACTTAGCCAACGGATTATGCACACTATAGAAGGGGGGCCCTTGAAATCACTAGTTAAGACGTATACTCTACGGGAATAACTGTGCATCACCTCCAAGCGCAACAAGTGGTGTGACGTCATATAACAATGTTGTTCTCAGGAGCACTTCGTGTTTGACACATGGCGGAAGGAGAGGTGGTCGCGTTGTTTTTTTTTTTCCTTTTTACCTTTCACGGGTTCATGTGTTCACCGCAGGGAGCACATCTACGCGACTATGCCCATGTGGAGCACAAATGTGCTTTGCAAGGGAGACGACCTTCCTTTTTCACTTTTTTGATTTGGTTGTGCTGCACCACATGGAACATACATGTGTTACCGATGGAACCACACTTCTGTTGCCCCGTAATTTTTACAACCTCTAACTAGTTGCTCCCACGTGGATCCTTTGCCGACCATAAGGTGCACGACATTGTCTTACTTATAGCGAGATGTTGCATTCTCTCGCCTCAGGTGCTCCCTAAATGGGCCAGGCCGATAACCACACAGGTGCAAGTGGGCACGTATGTAAGCACGAAAACACTTTGTACATTTTTTAGATTATAGTTCAAAATTTTCTAAATACATATACTGAAAAAATTAATTTTAGAATGTTAACTGCACATTTAAAAATAACATTGCAGTGCTAAAATACGTGCAATTTTTGGAAAATGTTTGAAACCTTCAAAAGAATGTTCACGTGTTTAGAAAAAGTTCATACAATTTTACAAAAATGTTTACATAAGTTTAAGAAATGTTTCACACTATTCATAAAAATGTACATGCCAATTAAAGAATGTTCACATTTCAAAAAATATGTTTATTAAATTTTTAGAAATTAGCGATCTAAACGCTCTTATAATTCTTTACGGAGGGAGTACTTGCTCGGCTCTCTACCTAGGCTATAGGGCCGGCCCTGGGGGGGTGGCAGGGGGGCGGCCGCCCAGGGCCCCCGAAATTTAGGGGCCCCCTCCAGGGTTCGCAAGGAGCCCATGGCCCAGAGCATAAGGAGGCATCGACCTAGACGCACACGCACGGAGAAACCCCTGTTTTCCTTCTTTCCATTGCGAGTTCGCCGCTTCGTGACGATCCTATTCCCGCGAGGGCTCCAATCACGAGTCTTGACGCCAATGTAGATCGCTCTCCGTCATGCGGCCGGCTGGTCTTCCTCCAGGTCCCCGGTCCTGTTGTGTTATCCTCCGTTCGTGAGATGCCTCTCATGTGCAAGACGAAGCCACCCCACTTATAAGGTCATCCCTAACCTCCTCTTTCTAGTTGGTCATGTTCATATAGTGCAGCAGCAGTCAGATCTTAGAAGGTCTCGCATATGATGCAGTACAAAATTTTAATTTCGTGTGCCCGTTGCTCTATTTCTTACTTCAATCTGGACTTTGTCGACACAACACCAATCGCCTTATTTATTGAAAAAGTTGCCTGCTATGTGTTTGATTGTCGTTCTTTGCATTATCTCTCCAAATCATGGTTATATAATAAAGCCACTCAGACTCCCGTAGCCGTCGGGTAGGTAAATGTTCTTTTATTGTTGCAAATGGAGCTTTTAAACTTTAAACCTTTCATCTTGATGTTTACCCTCTATCAGGTATTCGATTTGTCTAATTAAGTAAAGGAATACACTATTTACAATTCTCGTTTTATTTTGAAATAATAGACAATAATAAGTTAGGTAAAGGAATGAATCTAAAAAGAAATGAGATTATTAGTATGATCTTTATAGTAGGGGCCCCGGGTTGCAATTTCGCCCTGGGCCCCTGAAATATCAGGACCGGCCCTGTAATCACATTCCAGGCTGTTGAATGCCAGGCCACTTCAGGCTTTTTCAGGGCAGCAACCAAAAGGATCTCAGGCAACTTTTAGGGATGCTCCATGCTAGACTAAAAATTACGAGGATGCAAATCAAACTAGCTCATAGCCCTACCGGATTATAAACTTTTAGTCGTGGCTGTTAGGGTGATTGTGTAGGCTTTTCTCTTTCCTATGTTGGCTGGGCCTGGGCATCAACCCCGGTTTTCTTTTCGCGGGTTATATGTGTAGTCGTAGGAAGGTATAGAGAGTTCATTGCCAAAGAAAAAAGGCACGGAGAGTTCAAGAAAAAAATACTCATTCTTGAAAAAAGGAGTTACTTGCACACAGACAGCTGGAAAAGAGGAGGCGACAGGGCAAACAGGGTGAACAGACAAGGGAATTCTCCTTGAGGAGAATATCTGGTGCACCCACCCTTGTCGTGCTACCGTGCACCAAACTCCCGTAGCACATTTTAAAATGTTAAAAAAATTCTGAAATAAAATTAGCAGACTCAGTCAATGTATGTTGTCACAAAATTCAAACCATAGCTCAAAAAACAAAAATGACAAATTCGACACTGAATAGACGTACATAAGTTGTCTTTAGATTTGGCCCGTTAAACAGTTTATCACATTGACGTCAAATTCGTCATTTGTCTATCTCAGGCAATTTTTCTAATTTTGATATTAAAATTTATGGCAACATACTTTGATGTTGTGTCAATGTGCTAATTTTTTTTGTACATTTTAAAATGTGTTATAGCATCTGGTGCACCGGTACCACCAGCACTGCCGGGGGGGGGGGGGGGGGGGGGGCTTTTAATGTTTGTGAGTCAGAATTTAGGTCTTAATTTTTCAGTCTTCAATCCTATCATGATTTGTGTGTACCGCGTATATGTCATTTCTCCCGATATCATCATACTAATAGTCTGGTTACCATGTTGATTACGCTGTTCGGACGTTTTTATTGAGACGATGCTTTCCCACCAATCAATTATCAATAGGTTGCACATTGGTGTAGTTATACGACAGTTTTCATTGTACGACAGAAATCAGAGTTTATCATACTTCCGACATCAAAGTTGATTTAGAGTTCGTCACTGGAAGCATTCTGATCAGGATCTTGGTTTCATTTTGATGGAAATGGGACCGGGGTGCTTAAGGCTTCTATTTATCCAGTCATAAAAAAGTGAAAGCTGTAAAACAACTGTTAATTTTTTTTGTGAATAACTGCTGTAATTCAGTTGTTTTTCTGTCTATTTATTTATTCTGCATCAATCGATAGATCAATGATCCGAAACCGGTTGGCTTGTATGATTTAGACACTGGTTGGAAAATATTGTAGAAGCAGGAAACCTCAGTACACTGTTTTGCACATTGTGATATCACAGAGATAGAGCTCCTGAAGTTGATTAATTATTTTGTGCATGAAGGCCAGGAAAAGGAACAGCAGACGGCGAATGCATCAGGAAGGGCTGACAATATGGGAGCAAGGAAAACCCAGTCTACAAAGAGATCGACGAAGGCAAAGAAATCCAGTTGACTTGCTGAGAAACTGGGACATATATATACTTACCAGCAGAGACGACTCGCGATATCTTGTAACTCATCCTAGTTTGCTTCCAGAATAGCTATTGATGAAGAGTATGTGATATGCAAATAATACTTTGAAAGGAAAACCGGACCAAGCAGAAATAGCATGAACAATTATCTCCTTAGATTATGGTTTTGGGAGGATCCCCATCCCTTGTGTAGGAAAAACACTGGCATTTTTCCAATTTAAAAATGTAAGAAGAAAGGAGAATATGTGATTACTAATGAATGCATGTAACCTTCACACTAAAACAATAGACCAATTGCAGGGACCAAGTGTGCATTGGAAATATAAAGTAACAGTATTAGGTTTACTTTCCACAACCATTAACTCACACTACAAAATTCACATACTTCCGGGTGAAAAAGAAAGGACAATTCAGTCTTGAATACAAGCATGAAGCGCTGATTGAAACTAGTAAACTGTTAACACAAGCATGCACTGCTGACTGAAATTATAACAAACTAGGTTGCATCCATACTCTTCTTTCAGACATAAGACAGCACAATCTTAAGGTATCAACCAAACCTGCAAACAAAGCAATCAACGGGATAGGCCATTGACAGATCACGGATATGCTTTTGAAAGAGCATCTACCCCATCTACAAAACAACAGTTGCTGAAAGGGTCGGCAATTGACAAGTCCTGGGTATGCATAGTGTAATACCAACTAGAACTTCTTCCAAATTTCAATCGGGCGTCTTGAGAAGCTCTATTTTCCACTTCTAGCAGCCCGAGTTGGTCAGTCATCCATTTCTTGTGTATATCAATCTTCTTACACACTACAAAGTTGATTTCCTTTACCACTTCCGCATTCAAAACGAAGAACTTTGCAAACCCAACATCTTCCTCACCACCTTTGTAATTTGTTAGCACCAGTACTTTCAGATGGCTCTGAAGGCAATTGATTGGATCTAGAGGCTCATACTGACGCACATTTTTCACCTCTGCGTTCGTAGAATCGTCCCACTGGGAAGGGCATAATAAACATATGTTAAATATTTTGCTAACTAGGCTCAGAACTGAATATTCAATTTGAAATTCAAAGCAAAGAAAAATGAAAACTCACAATGACATGGAGTTTTTCCAAGCAGGGGAAGCATCTAAGGATGTCAAGAACTGCACCCAAATCAGGGCTAGAGAAATGGAGAGCCAAAACCTTTACACTGCATATTGGGTTTTCCGAGCTGGATGGGATCAATCCCTGAAGGAAACAATGGAGATTAAAAAAAAAACACTCTCGAAGCAACAATGCCAGCAGATAAGAGTGTAGAGACTCATCCTGATGTTACCTGGAAGACTGTATTAGCAATCCCAATTTCTGAAATGCTGGGAGACAAAAGGCCCAACATCTCCAATTTAGGCGCCCTAACAACCCGAATAATCTCACCGCCCAAGCCCGGACAACTTAATAGTAACCTTTCAAGGCAAGGGGCCTCCTTAATGAGCAATTCTCCTTTGCCATGAAACAAAGAGCAGATGACGACGATCCTGAGTGTGGGCGAGCTAATGCGGAGGCAAGACACCTCACGAATCTCCGAGAGATCTAAGCTATCCAAGACATGGCAGGCAGAGAGCACGGTCGAGAAGACATCGTCGGAGATGGAAACACGCCATTGTTTGAGCTGCTTGAGGAGGGGGGAATTCGGTGAAGGCGCGATCTCCCTTGGGAAATCGCAGGAGGAAATGCTGACCACGACAAGGGTTGATGCTAAGCAGAACACGGACGGTGGCAACGGGCAGCGCTTCTCCTTGTCGGTCTGCTCATGTCCACCGTATTCAAGTAGATCGAAGCCGATGTCGAGCTCCTGGAGGTTGCGGAGGCTCGGGGAATGGAACCAGCTACTGATCTGCGCGGCATCCTCAGCAAACCTCTTTTTGGCCTTGTGGAGGCGGATGAAGCGGAAAGCGAAGCAGCGCGCCGGGCCGGGGTGGTCTGACAGAACCCTGGAGACGACGGAGAGGCGCTTGAACTCGTCGCGGTGAAGGTTGTAGGAGGCGTCGAGGTTGAGAGGCGAGGAGCGCCAGAGGGGACGCCATCGCCGGGCGATGGCCTGCGTGTGGGCGCCGTCCTTGGTGGGGAGGAGGGAGATGATGGTGCCGAGGACGGCGTCGGGGGCGAATAGCTCCTATGCGACATCGTTGGTGTGTATTGTCTCTCATGCGACGTTGTTGGTTGTAATATGTCTCATGCGACATCTGCGTTGAAAAAAATAGCTTCCATGCGACACTGCTACCTAATCCAAAGACACATGTTTAAAACTCGAATCAGGTGAGCGGGACCCACAGCGCGGGACTCACAGCGTTGGACCCACTAACTTATCCAACTCAGCATTGGTCAGGTGAGCGGGACCCACTGCGTGGGACCCACTAACTTATCCAGGTCAGCATTGGTACAAGAGGACACCGAGCCGTGGCCCGAGCCGTGCAGCACCCGAGCCCATCCTCGCCCCCCCACCCCCCCTCCCCGGCCGTTGTTCTTCTTCTTCTCCGGCGACGACGCGCAGCAACGCCGTTCCGGGCCGCGACCTAGCAATGTCGAACTCCGCTTCAGCCTCCCGCCGCTCATGGCCGCGCTATGGCGCAGTGCCCATGACAAGGTGCCCTGCATGCCCACGTATCGCACCCCTGAAGCGGCTAGTCACAACGACCGACAAGAATGGCAACCTTGGGCGGGAATTCGTGAAATGCGAGAGCAAACCAGAGCAGGGAAAGGTGAGATTTTACTTCTCAATATGCCAATTTTGGTTTTTGTATCCCAATTTCATATCACAAATTTTCCCCATTTTTCATCGGATTTGGGATTTAGGGTTCATCTTTCCAATTTCAGAAATTGAAGCAATGCACCCATTTTGAGTGGCTAGATGAGTACATAGAGCGGATTCAACTGGAGGGTGCATCAGGGGAGCTCGATTTACCGTTGGAGGCGGAGAAGTTGGGCAAGTTTGGATCGGGCGCTTCTGGATCTGGGGCCCCTAGATCTGCCCATTCCATTGGGGCTACTGTGGGGGATGCAGTAGTGATGGCAGAGCTGAAGAAGCTAAACAAGCAGATGAAGAAACTCATCGAATTGCAGAAGCAGGGCAATTTGATGGGGCTGATGGCCGGACTTTTTTATGTTTGTGTAATTGCTCTCGCATTTGTTTATGTGATGATAATTAATCGTAAGTGAATAGATTGGGCATCATTTGTAATCCTAATGATATGTATATTTGAATAAAAGTGTTGCGTTGTACGAATTCAGCATGTCCTTTCCACTCTGTTTCGGCCCCGTTTTTTAGTTCTTCAGTTCGTCATCAGTTTCAGTGGTAGAGGGAGAAAAGGAAAAAAAAGGTTCGTCCACAGTTGCCCGAAAAGGCCAGACCCATATAGAAGTTAGGCAGGGCCGAATAGAACATATCCAGGCCCATTGATAAAAGGAGTGCAAAAAAGTGCACACGGTCATTGACATCGATATATCTTTTTGGCTTTAGATCATTTCACAAATTTTAAGTTTCCTGCAGTCACCTTTTTTGAGATAACTCATCTGATAATTATTTGAGATATTTTTATGCATAAGCTATTTGAGATAATTATTTGAGAACCAAAAAAGTTGCAATTGTTTGGTTCTAGTTTATTTCAACCAAGCACCATTTCTTAATATATATTTTTACTTGTGCTATTGTGTTTTCAAAATTTTTACTCGTGTGTTTCAACCGAAAAAGGTTGTGCCCCTCTCAAAAAAAGAAGACATCTAGTGTGCCCGGGCGCCCAGTGTGCCCCTAGTAGCATCTCCTTACAACATAGAGGGGCATCCCCTTACAACCAGGGGCGGATCCATACTTGGTCATGGGTGTACAGTTGTACACCCAAATCTTTTGGCTAGACATTTTTATATGTGGTGTATACTTTAATACATTCAGTGCCCAAATAACCTTTCTCGCTAATGCCATGTTTGGCAGCAAAAAATGACATAGCAAGCATGATTTAAACATCAGACAACACTTACGCATGTCATCAGCACCAGATAATTAGCATTTTTCTTGCCCATTGTCTTCAAATGCATTGTATACCAACTGTATGATTATGTAGTACAGTACATAATCTTTATTGTCAATTTCTTGGTAACGTACATTTTAGATACCAGATCAATTGTTTTTTAGTACACATGGCCACATAAATAAAATGCAATGGAGAAACTTTAGGACCGAAAAAACATATAGATAGATAGAGGGGCATCGGGTACTCTAGTAGCATAGATAGATAAAACGTATAGAGGGGCATCCCCCCACTACATATAGTTCATAAAACATGAAAGTAAAATAATTAAAACTAGATATATAAAAGACACGGGCACACACGCCCGAACCAACACAAACACAAACTAGAGCCCCAAACTAGATAGATAGAAGACTCGCCCCTTGAACAACTCCTTGGCCCCTCCTCCTTGCCACTCCTTGGCCCCTCCTCCTTGGGCCCCTCACTCGTCGTCCTCCGGCATCTGGTAGGGAAGGGTGTGCATGCCGTTGGGGTGAGGGAAGATGTGGTGGAAGTTGGTGAAGATGTTGTAGGTCGTGAACGCGATAAACTCGCATCCACACCAGAACACCTCCCCGAGGAGGTGGTGAGCGTCGTAGGGGTTGGTGAAGGTGACGTAGAGGCCGATGACGAAGCCGTTGGGGCCGGCGTTGCCATCGTACTGCTCGTGGAGGTGGAACATGGGCGGAGTGCCCGGAAGGAGGTGGCGGTAGCCGGCTTGGAGGAAGAAGCGAGCCAACTCTCTAGGGCCCCTCCACCTAGAGATGGCCCACACCCTCAGGCTGTTCTCGACGACGACTCTGGCCGGGTACTGCCTCTCCGGCACGGTGCGAGGGCGACGGTAGGTAGGGCCGTTGAACTGCATGGTGGCTCGAGTGGTGGATTTGGCTCGAAAAGAAGAAGGGGAGGAGGCTTGAGAGATGAGTGTGGGAGAATGAGGAAATGGTGCCGCATTACAACCGTGGTCAATGTGTACACGGTGCCCCTTCTCGATCTTTTTCTCTTCTCAGTTCGCATGGCATAAGTAATTGCGGGCATTAATTCAAAAAACGGCGGCCAGAGCATCCAAAGAGGCACGGGCACTTGCATCGCGGTGACGCCGCGTGGGAAATAGGCCCGTTCATCCGCGCGTGACACTGAAAAACGAGCTGCACCACCGACGCGTCCGTCTCGTTCAAACATGCATTTGTTAAAATAGCTTAGATGCGACGTACCTATACGCTGCGCCCTTGACGTGCTCTGCGTCGATGCGTGTATGCAAGCCCGCATGAAAATGGCTAGGCGTTCATGACCAGAGAATAGCTAGGCTGCGACGTTGCATGGCATGCATGGGACAAGGATAGCCCACATGTCATTGACCCTCTCGCATGCAGCCCATCCCCCCTCTCGACAGCCGTGTGCACGCACGCCAGGCTTTGCCAGGCCCGATCCGCTTGGCCCAACGGGCACTTAGATGCTCCCCCGCTCAACGTTATCTGTTCGTCAGAGAGAAAAAATGATGGCCAATCAGATTGGAGCCCACGGATCGCCCCCGCGGAATCCTTCTAGAAGCCCTATCCGACGGCCGCAGTTTGGCGTTAGGGTTAGATCGACGGTGGACGTTTGGCGCTAGGGTTACATGGGGTTTTGAGGCAGTCAACGGGGTTTTGAAAGGTTTGACCGAACATTCAAATGTGTATAACTAATTCAAAAAAATCTAAAAAATGAAAAACCTGCGCATATAGCCTTTTTATGTTACATAGTTATGATATAAAATGATAAACTTGATCTAATGATCTTTGCATGAAAAAACCTTCACAAATTGGACTATCTCGACTGAGGTTGCATAGAGTTCAAAGGAGTGAGAAGAGGGTTTGAGGTTTTGAAAATGCAAAAAAAATCAAAAAACATCACCTTAGCTTCATTTTAGAGTGACTAAGGAGGATCTGAAGTTATTTTTGCATTTAAAATTTTTAAACTTGTTTTATTGCTGACTTTGTATTAAAGGGTGTTTTTTCAAAAATAAATTAAATAATATGAATACTTATTCAAAAAAATGTGAGACTTCATATTGATCCTATATAGGTATAATATAAGCTAAGAAAATCTTTTTTGGGTGATTTTGAGAAGATCGAAAAAAAAACTTGCTTAGAAATGGGGCCGTTTTCCCTTACTTTGGAGCCTATTTGTACAACATTTTCAGTGACTATGAGTTGGACTTCACAAAAAGGGTTGGATTTATGAACTAAAGTGCATAGTAGTACATAAAACGATGCAACATCACAGAACAAACAAATGAACTCAAAAAATATTGGAGATAGGTTCAAATTTGAATGTCGGTTCAAATTTGAATTTTATTTCAAGTCAAATCAACATCATAGCACATAAGTTTTCACATGAAAGAACATAAGTTTTCACATCAAATGACAACAAACTTAAGTTTTCACATCAAATTTGAATGATTTCGACTCTATTTCTTTTGCTTCTTTCTACCACTCGATTTCTTCCGCTTTTTTCCACTGTTTGGTTCCACGGCGCATAGTTTGTTGATGCTGATGCTCTTGCTTTTTGGCCCCTTGCAAACTCCACTAGGCCCCCTCAACCTTTTCACCTGACCATGTCCCACTTCTTCAGTTTGCACTTCTTCAGTTTGCACTTCTGCAGATTGAGTAGATGGCACAAATTGTTCAACTACTTCAGTTTGCAACTCAACACTTGGCAGTACAACCTCCAAACATGGCAACACAGTTGTCAAAGCAGATTCGCATGGTAGCACAACAGTTGCTTCATCTGCAACAGTTTCAGATTGCCCTAGCGTCTGCAAAACAGATTCAGTATGCATCACATCGTCCAAAACAAAAACACTTAGCTCATGTTCAGCAGTAACAGTTTCAGTTAGCTCCATATCTTTGTCACCAAACATTATCTGCTTAGTGCTCTTCCTTCTATAGCCATTGAGTCTTGCTTTTTTCACTGGCCAGCATTGTTCAACAAAAAGAGGTGGGGCTTTTTCTGCACGCTTCCTCCTAAAAAAATAAAGCATTTGACTTGGTTAGATACTAGAACAAGTAGCAAAATCAAAAACTTGTAAAAACAGTAACATGAACATACTTTGGCCTCTAAAGAGTGTAGATGCACTTGGATGAACCAATTCTGTGCCCAAGTACCTCACACAACTTGCACCTATTTTTGTTACCTTTTTGAGCCCTTTTGGGCTTATCATTCTTTTCCTTTTCTTTTTCCCCTTCTTACTACAACCACCTTTCTCAAACCAAGCTTTGAATCTGCTCTGTTTAGGCCTCCCAGCCTTTCTTCTAGTGACAGGGGGACATAAGGTAAATTCTATTTCTACCTCAGGCCACTGAGATTGGTCAGTCAGTGTAGGAATTGGACTTGCATATGCAGCTTTGAATTTTTGTACTGAATAATACTCATGCATATATGGGTGCATATTTAACCTGGGTTTAGATGCCAAAAAAAGTATGGCATGCTCACATGGTTTTCCAGTGTGTTGCCACTCTTGGCAAGTGCACTCATGCAACTCAGTATTTACCACATGCCTCTTGCCACTCTTTGTATCTCTAACTTCAGCACCCCACAAGGAAGATTTCTCAACAGATAGATGTGAAAGATTTCTACTCCTGTTGATGACCTGTTGTACCACTGCTGGAAGCTTGTCCCCTTCCAAAATATTAGCAATTTTTCCTCTCAACTCCCACAAATGCATGATCATGATCCTTATTTGGTCCACCATGTCATGCACAGGCATGTCTTTCAAATCCTTCACTTTGTTGTTAAAACTTTCTGCCAAGTTGTTATTGATATGATCACATTTTATGGCAGTATTAAAACCTGATCTATACCACAACAGAGAATGGTGGGTGTTCAACCATGAAGCAAATTCATTATCACTACATGATGCCAATATCTTACCAAGGTGATAGGAATGTGTCTGTCTGGTGTAGGATCTTGCTGCTGGCCACATGCGCCCAAATTCATCTCCTCTAAATTTTTTTATCAGATTCATCCACATATGTCCAAAGCACTCCCTCTGCTCAGCATGGGGGAAAACATTTTTTACTGCATTTTCCAACCCTTTACATGCATCTGTGTGGATGGCCAAAGGAGAAACTGGCCCTATGCATCTTTTCAGTTGCATCATGAACCATATCCATGATGCCTCTGTCTCTGATTGAAACATTTCTATTGCAATTGGGAACATCCAATTGTGTCCATCTAGAGCATTGCATGCAGCCAACTGACCATTCCACTTTCCAGTCAAAAAGATGAGTCTATGCTCAAATATGGACGACAACCTGCTTTGAATCCATCTATGCAAGGCTTCAAACACATAAAAAACTTGCTGAATAAAACCTTGCCATCCTCTGTTACCTCTGTATCTATCTCCACCACACTCCCAGGTGACCTCTTCTCCACCTCTGCTTTAAAACTATACAACCTCCTAAATGTATTTGCCCAGTCACCATACAATGATTTCATGGCCCTTTGTTTTGCTTTCCACACTGTGGTATATTGCAGCTGGATGGGGTACAGCTTCTCCAAGTCAACTTTAAGCCTCTTTTGAGTAGTGTTTGGAGTCTTGGCTAAAATAGGAGTAATCTTCTCTGTAACCCAAAGCTGTGATGTCATCTTTGAAACTCTCTGTGAAGTGGTCATACATGTATGCTGGTGTGGTATTTGATTTACCCTTACTGTACTTCCATCAGGTTGTAGTCTGGCAGACAAGTACCATTTGCAAGGATTGCCACCACCATCATAACCTTTGCACCGAGCATAAAATTTCTTTCGATCAGTCCACATAGTCTTGGCATCAAACTCTTTTTTCACTGCATAGGTCCTAAAAGACATCCTAAACTCCTTCATGCTTGGCCACAACTTTCCCACCTCAATAACTAGGTTCTCTTTGTCATACAAACAAACCAGCTCATTATCATCTGCATCATCCACATCATCTGTAGCCTCTCTCATCAGCTGTTCTTCATCCTCATTTGCATTTCTAGGGCCTGTGTTACCTTCAGCAGGAAAAGAACTGTCATCCTTCTCCTTATCTTTGTCATCAACTTGAATGCCAAACATTTCGGCCATATCAATGTCAGATATTGGTGTAATGACCAAATCTGGTTTTTCATTCAACTCTACTACATTCCAGTCAACAACAATCTTCCTAGCACCATGGGTTCCCTCCTCTCCATCTGCATTCCTGTAGGTCGTGATGTGCCTCGAGATGGCCGTCTCCTGTCCCCCTGCTCGTGGGGAATCCGCTCCTGGGGCGTCGCTCTGCTGCGTCTGGCCCGTCCTCTAGGCACCTTTGGAGGGCGGGGAGTGTGACAACGTACACGCTTCCCTTTACTCCATAGGGCCTTTTCCTCGTTCATCAGATGGGCAGACGGCTTTCCTTAATGGGGAGTTGGATGAGGAAATTTACATGGAGCAGCCAGATCAAGAGTACCCGCGCATTCGCCTAACCTTGATTCCACTATGATTATTGATCAATAGTAGAATAATCCCTTCATAGAAATAGGAGACATAATTTAGATGGATATAGTAAGTCTCGCTTGGGCTGCGCGAGTCACCTTCCTTAGGCTCCGAGTCACCTTCTTCTAAGCTCCGCTGGACGACACGGCATTCTCGTTCTATAGGCCGGCCGTCCCTGTATCTTCAGCTACTACAGTCGGTTCAGTCAACAATGCCAACATCTTCTTTTGTGAAACCCACTCATCATCTTCCATCTGTGCAGCCCTCTTTGATTGCACATAACCAACTCTGGAATGAGTTTGCAGATCAATTAGCTCTGCATAAAATGTTACTTGTTTGCTTGCCCACCCTTCTTGCTGATCAATTTCAGCAACCATGGATTCTCCATCTTCAATTCTCACATATTCACCATTATAGTTATCGAAACGTTGCAGACATACCTCTTGTTCTGGACCCCAAACAATACTCTCCCCAATTCTCTCCACCAAATTGCCCACGGCCTTCTCCTTCATGCTCTCCAATTCCTGGGGATCAACATCTGCAAATTCGACATCCAACCTCACGGTGGTATCTCTATCAATGTCTTGGACACTGCCATCACTAAGCTTGGCTTTACAGGGAAAAAATTCCACTATAATTGCGAATGTGGTGGCAGAACTTGAACCTCCCCTGTTTTGTCAATGGCAGGCAGCGGCTGTGACGCCCCCGATCTGACCGTACACTAATCATGCACGCAAATGTGTACGACCAAGATCCAGGACTCACGGGTAGATATCACAACGCAACTCTACAAATAAAATAAGTCATACAAGCATCATATTACAAGCCAGGGGCCTCGAGGGCTCGAATACAAGAGCTCGATCATAGACGAGTCAGTGGAAGCAACAATATCTGAGTACAGACATAAGTTAAACAAGTTTGCCTTAAGAAGGCTAGCACAAACTGGGATACAGATCGAAAGAGGCGCAGGCCTCCTGCCTGGGATCCTCCTAACTACTCCTGGACGTCGTCAGCGGGCAGCACGTAGTAGTAGGCACCTCCGGTGTAGTAGGAGTCGTCGTCGACGGTGGCGTCTGGCTCCTGGGCTCCAACATCTGGTTGCGACAACCAGGTAGAAGGAATAGAGGGAAGAGAAGGAGAAAGCAACCGTGTGTACTCATCCAAAGTACTCGCAAGCAAGGAGCTACACTACATATGTATGCATTGGTATCAACTGGGATAAGGCTATTATAAGTGGACTGAACTGCAGAAAGCCGGAATAAGAGGGGGATAACTAATCCTATCGAAGACTACGCTTCTGGCAGCCTTCGTCTTGCAGCATGTAGAAGAGAGTAGACTGAAGTCCTCCAAGTAGCATCGTATAGCATAATCCTAACCGATGATCCTCCCCTCGTCGCCCTGTGAGAGAGCGATCACCGGTTGTATCTGGCACTTGGAAGGGTGTGTTTTATTAAGTATCCGGTTCTAGTTGTCATAAGGTCAAAGTACAACTCCGGGTCGTCCTTTTACCGAGGGACACGGCTATTCGAATAGATAAACTTCCCTGCAGGGGTGCACCACATACCCCAACACACTCGATCCCATTTGGCCGGACACACTTTCCTGGGTCATGCCCGGCCTCGGAAGATCAACACGTCGCAGCCCTACCTAGGCACAACAGAGAGGTCAGCACGCCAGTCTAAATCCTATGGCGCAGGGGTCTGGGCCCATCGCCCTTTGCACACCTGCACACTGCGAACGCGGCCGGAAGCAGAACTAGCCCCCTTAATACAAGAGCAGGCTTACGGTCCAATCCGGCGCGCGCCACTCAGTCGCTGACGTCACGAAGGCTTCGGCTGATACCACGACGCCGGGATACCCATAACTACTCCCGCGTAGATGGTTAGTGCGTATAGACCAAATGGCCAGACTCAGATCAAATACCCAGATCTCGTTAAGCGTGTTAAGTGTCCGCGAACGCCGAATAGGGCCAGGCCCACCTCTCTCCTAGGTGGTCGGAACCTGCCCTGTCGCTCCGCCTCAAAGATCCACTCGCGGGTGCTCCTACGAGCCATCCCGTCTTTAGTCACCACATGTATCATGTATAAAAAATATAGTATATACCCGTGATCACCTCCCGAATGATCACGGCCCGATAGTATAGCATGACAGACGGACAAGAATGTAGGGCCACTGATGATAAACTAGCATCCTATACTAAGCATTAGGTTTGCAGGTAAAGGTAACAACAGTAGTAGCAAGGATAGGCTATGCATCAGTATAGGATTAACGGGAAGCAGTAACATGCTACACTACTCTAATGCAAGCAGTATAGAGAAGAGTAGGCAATATCTGGTGATCAAGGGGGGGGGCTTGCCTGGTTGCTCTGGCAAGAGAGAGGGGTCGTCAACACCGTAGTCGTACGGGGTAGCAGCGCCGTCGGTCTCGGTGTCTAGCGAGAGAAGAGGGGGAAGAAACAATAAATATAATGCAAGCATATGCATAGAGATGCATGACATGACAAGTAACGGCGTCAGAGGTGCCCTAACGCGGTAGCAGGTGATACCGGCGAAGGGGGATGACATCCGGGAAAGTATCCCCGGTGTTTCGCGTTTTCGGACCGGTGAACCGGAGGGGGAAAGTTGCGTGTTCGCTATGCTAGGAATGTGTGGAGGATAAACGGGCTGCGTATCCGGATTCGTCTCGTCGTTCTGAGCAACTTTCATGTACAAAGTTTTTCCATCTGAGCTACGGTTTATTTTCTATTAATTTTAAAAGATTTAAATCATTTTTAGAATTAACAGAATTAATTTAGTTAGAAAATGCAATTATGACATCAGCATGATGTCAGGGTGATGTCAGCAGTCAGCTAGTCAGTTGACCTAGTCAAACTGACATGTGGGTCCCACTGTCATTGATAGACTAACTAACTACCTAATTAACTACATTAATTAGTTAATTAGATTAACTAACAGAGGTTAATTAGGTTAATTATTTGTCCTAATTAGTTATTTAATTAAGTAATCAATTAATTATTATTATTATTATTTTAAATCCTTTTTTTATATTCTTTTTTTAACGTTTTGGAGGCGGGGCCCTCCTGTCATTGACCCCAGGGGCCTTTTGCGGGCGTGCGGGTTAGCGCTAACGAGCGCGATTGCTGGGGCGAAGCCCCGTGAGCATGCGGGCGCTCGCAAGGGAAGGGCCGGCCAGCTCCGGCGAGCGGCGGGGCCGGGCCGACCACGCGACAGGGGGTAGAGGCCACGGGCGCGGCCATGGCCAGCCAGGCGTGAGGGGGGGGGGGGCAAGCGGGCGCGGCCTGGGCGTCACGGGGAGGCCGGAGATGGCGATGCGGGGCGAGGACACGGCAGCTGCAGCAGGGGGAGGCGCGGGCGCGCGGGCTGGCGAGGCCGCATCGCTGGTGAGGTGAGGGGGGTGACGGGCTTGTCCGGAGCAGGTCCGGGCTCGGCAGCGTCGAGGCACAGGCGGGCGACGGCGATGCGAATTAGAGGAGAAGGGAGGGGACGAACGGCGAAGCTCACAGGGGGGGTCGTAGGGAACTGGGCAGCGGGGGTGCGAGGTGGAGGTCGGGAACGTCGCAATGGAGAGGAGGCAGGCCGGTGATGGCGTCCGGCGTCGGTGAGGCGGGCGCAGTCCGGTGGGGAGGAGGATGGGGATGCGGTGCAGGAGGTTGGGAGCCGCGAGGAGGAGGCCGGGGGTGGCGGTTCCCGGTGCCGGCGGGCGGCGGCCTCAGGAGTGCGGCGGCTCGGGTGCCCGCACCACCGAGTGTGCGTGCATGCGTGTGTGTGGCGGCGGAGTGGGAGGATGAGGGAGACGTGGGGAGGGGAAGTGGGGATCGTGGGATGGGTTAGGTCACGGTGGGAGGGTTAGTAGGAGGGGAGGTGGGCCGGCCTGGTGGGGTGGCCGGCTGGGCCGGTTGGGTTGGCCCAGTTGGGCCACGGCCCAGGGAGGGGGGGGCTTTCTCTCTCTTTTCTTTTTCTTTTGTTTTCCCTTTTTGTATTTTCTTTTATTATTTCTAGTTTTATAAAAATCACCACTAGTGCCTAAATTTGTGGTTATCAGCAAACTACTATGAGATTAATTCTTAACCCATAATAAAATAGTTTTAGCATTTTATAAATTCAATAGGCATTTGTTTAATCGTTTTCACTACTGTTTTAAATTGTTATAGAGCCTTTAAACATTTTATCGAAGTTTGGTTTCTCCACCATAATTACTTACGATTTATTTGTCACAACCCGAACATTTTAGTTTTGACGTTTGAAAATTTTTCTAGTTTGACTTTATTTAAAATTTGAATTTGAACGAGTTTTGAGTCATCGCGAGATTATCAACAGTAATCGTGGTGACGTGGCAACACTAGCAGGGGTTTACTGTAGCCTAATTATCCGGGCGTCACAATTCTCCTCCACTACAAGAAATCTCGTCCCGAGATTTAAGAGGTGTATTAAGGGGGAAAGGTCTGGTTACGAAATTCTAACGGATCTTCTCAAAGAAGTTAATCCCTTTCGTTGATGTCTTCAATTCTTTATTCCAATGCATCATGATAAACTTTTCATCATTTCTTCGGGAACTCCATCGTACTTACGAAAGGATAAGGGGCAGCTCAACTACGATAGAATGCTTTTGAGGGAAACAATCTGGGGTTAACCCATGAATGAGTATAAGATTATCTCTCGAGTTGAACATATGAAATACATCGAGTGTAAGGTATGAAGGTACAATAAGAGGTTCCAAGCGGTAGATAGTTGCTCGAAGTCTGAACCAGAGTGTTAAGGGGTTCAGAGTAGCGAGAGTAAGTATTGCGTCTGATACCAGAATAGAGCACCAGAAAGGTGGCCCATGAATTAAATACGAAGCCAAGCATGGAGAATAACCATTAGAAACAGGGTTGTACAGGAGAGTCGGGTTTCGATCCTGGGACCTGTGGGTTATGGGCCCACCATGTGTTTTTTTATAGGAGCAGTGACATCTTGCACGGTCATGATAGCAAGGCATGTCAGAGAGTACCATGTCAGTTATGTCGGCAACAACGTTGGTACCAAGGGCGAGGGACGAAGAGAACCATTTTCCTGCTCGTTGCAACGAGGCAGACCAATAGGTAAAGTTATCGTCCATCGGTGGTGACCGGAATGCTATCGACAATTTCAACGGGGTCTTACTGACAGAGTCGTATGCTGAGGTGCTTATAAAAGCAGTGACGTATTACTGCTTAGATCATATAAACCTCAAGAAGGTTAAACAGAACAATGGAAAGGAAAATGTGATTATCAGATTAAACAGAACAATGGAAAGGAAAAATGTGGTTAAGCACATATTTCAGGGGTATATCCTTCCCAATACAAGCAGAGTATGATATCCATGACAGGATATAATGTAGAAAACCTTTTAGGTAGGGGAGAGAAATTTCATGACATTAACCATACAATGGTGTTTGGGTAATTTCAACAAGAAACATTTAGCATGGTGCTTCAAATGTTCTTATTGAAAATCGGAGTACCTTAGACATGCTTCGAGATAGCGCTGACATGGTCAACAGGTGAAAATCAGACTTTGGAAACAAAAAGGATCCATTAGGAATAACTTGTAGAATAAGTCTTACAGTTTCCTCATGAAAGAATGGATAGCATTGCTAAAAGGGAACTATAACAATAGGGCCTCCGGCCAGGTGGGCTAGGTATGATACCACCTTACCGGGTCATCTAAAGACCAACGTTATAACTCTTGGAAATATGTTCCAACCATCATATCTGACCGAGATTCAGATTCGATTGGTGTCAGGATACCTCAGACTCGGGATGCCTGAGAAGAAAAGGTGCAACACAATTTGACGAGATGACATTGTGAGATTCTCAGAAGTGATCTATGTAAGTGAGCTATGAAACAAGAGGTCATCAGTAAACCAAGGAGAGGATGAGGAGGTGGCTGATAGGCTCAGCAACAAATCATCGAGATCTCCAAAGGATTGAGTTCCACAATTATGTGAACAAGGAAATATCATTTGACGGATCAAATGTCATAATGATGTATGCCCGAGGGAAACATACACAACTGAACAATGATAGAAGGGTGCACCCAGGAATCTGGACTAGGTAGCACGATCAATGTTTGAATGATGATTCAATAATCAATAGACTTAGAATGAAACTGTAGACCAATAACTTCAAGCAATAGGGTTGCTAGAAGTTTAGAATTTACACATCACAGACCATATATCGGTATTCCGGTTAGAAACAACACGGAGACCAAGAAATGAACGCAAAAGGCGAGAGATATTACTATATCAAGAATTCTCAAGAGGTGGTAAAATTACCACGACATTCTTGACATAAAAGGTGGTAACATTCCAAGGTAAAGAAGAACAATTGCTGGATAGCAAGGATCTCAAGGTATAACACAAAACACGAATAAGTTTGTGTTGAACGGAAGGCAATAAAGTGGTCGGTGATAATACAAACCATTGAGGGGCGAGGATGGTATTTCTCATCAAGAATTCGATATATATCTTGGAAGAGCTCAGGATGTTGGTGATGACCACGACACATTTGTCGAGAAATTTCATGAAGATGTAATCGGTTGGCGATGACATCAAGTCAAATGATGATGCAGCGAAAGTCAAATAATACCTGAAGAAGAACTCATAAGAAGTTATGCAGTTCCGTGATAATCTCGAGATACCAGAGGGGATAATGCTCGATGACAGATCAAAGTAGAGGTTGGACTGGGGTATTGCTCTACAGAAGACAAGCGCTTAAACTTGCACGCGAAATGGTATTTAAAGGAGAACATGGTCGGAACCACGATTGAAAAAGGTCAGATCCCAGATATAAGATGAACTTATACCAAAGGAATAATTTAATTTAAGAGAAGCTCTAACGATAAGATCTACATCGTGTCCATGGGCAGGAACACAAAGGTTCAAGGTCGACTCCCACTTCTCCAATGCATAACCTTTCATTCACTTCTCACTTTCGAAGAAGTTGTAGTGTTGAAATTTTATTTGGCAAAATACCAGAAGTGTATGGCTCGTGAAAACTTTTGAGTTCACACAGTTTAGAGAAGGCATAGGTTCAACCCACCAGGGCATCTTAGGAGTATATACCACAAATTTCAAGAATAAATAACACAAGCTCGATAGTAGAGCATGTTTGAGAAACCAGAGGATACAATTTACCAAAGGTATTATGTATCCGAGGAAAAGCTCACAGACTTATTGAATATGAAGGATGCTGTCGGATAAAATCCAGCAAATGATCTGGTGGTCCTCAAGGGATCTGGTGTGAGCATCGGTACTCAACCAGAGGGAGAAACAATGCAAGGAGATCAGACTTTAGAAACAACTGACTAATTCAAGGCTCAAATGCAAAGGAATTATCAATTCCAAGACAAGGGATCAGAAGCAATGCTCTGATCAGGGATGGATAAGTTGAATAGCTTAAGGGTACAATCGACAGCAATTTGATTGGTCGAGATCCAGCTCATGTTTTAAAATAACGTCTGAGCTGGAAAAATAATTTAAAAGGATCAACTGATGATTGCGTGCATTCGCACTCAAGTTGAATCAATAGGATCAAAAGACGATGCCTAAGGATACTAACGAATATTGCCAGACATATGGAAATCATCCATAATGCAAGCAGGCAAGTATTACAGAGCAATAAGCTACTAAGGATTTTTGGAGGATCGAATAGTATTTCGAAGACCATTGTGAAACACATGAACAACTGGGGATGAGTGGATACTCGACAAGTGCGAGGATTTAATTGAAGGGGTATTCATGTGGCAAGGAACTGCTAGGCAGTAGGCACAAAGTATTCTCGGAACAATAGAGAAGACTTCGGGGTATCTTGTAATAACAAGATCAATGGGGGATGACCGTATGAATGGCAAGTGTAAGTAGCTATCCATAAGGATTTATCGGTGGTCGGGAATAGCAAAAGTGATGGGCACAAAGTCTCGAGGGGAATAGCAAAGAGTATCTTCGGAATCTTCTGGTGAAGCAGGCCATCATCTGGAATGAAGGGGCTCTCCGAGAGAAATTTGTTACGAGAACCTAATGTTAGAGTTTTAGCAAATTCATTTAACCCGAAGAGGAGAGTGTTCAGGGTCCCAGAGTAAAGGCGAGGAATAAAAGATCCTAATACCACCCAAATGGCGACGTGGGCCCATGGGCCACACAGCCATGTTAGTAAAACAGTTTTCATCGACTAGACTCAACTTCGGCCAAGGAGTTTGGAAAAGGGATTCCTACAGGCAGTCGGCTCTGATACCAACTTGTGACGCCCCCGATCTGACCGTACACTAATCATGCACGCAAATGTGTACGACCAAGATCCAGGACTCACGGGTAGATATCACAACGCAACTCTACAAATAAAATAAGTCATACAAGCATCATATTACAAGCCAGGGGCCTCGAGGGCTCGAATACAAGAGCTCGATCATAGACGAGTCAGCGGAAGCAACAATATCTGAGTACAGACATAAGTTAAACAAGTTTGCCTTAAGAAGGCTAGCACAAACTGGGATACAGATCGAAAGAGGCGCAGGCCTCCTGCCTGGGATCCTCCTAACTACTCCTGGACGTCGTCAGCGGGCAGCACGTAGTAGTAGGCACCTCCGGTGTAGTAGGAGTCGTCGTCGACGGTGGCGTCTGGCTCCTGGGCTCCAACATCTGGTTGCGACAACCAGGTAGAAGGAATAGAGGGAAGAGAAGGAGAAAGCAACCGTGTGTACTCATCCAAAGTACTCACAAGCAAGGAGCTACACTACATATGTATGCATTGGTATCAACTGGGATAAGGCTATTATAAGTGGACTGAACTGCAGAAAGCCGGAATAAGAGGGGGATAACTAATCCTATCGAAGACTACGCTTCTGGCAGCCTTCGTCTTGCAGCATGTAGAAGAGAGTAGACTGAAGTCCTCCAAGTAGCATCGTATAGCATAATCCTAACCGATGATCCTCCCCTCGTCGCCCTGTGAGAGAGCGATCACCGGTTGTATCTGGCACTTGGAAGGGTGTGTTTTATTAAGTATCCGGTTCTAGTTGTCATAAGGTCAAAGTACAACTCCGGGTCGTCCTTTTACCGAGGGACACGGCTATTCGAATAGATAAACTTCCCTGCAGGGGTGCACCACATACCCCAACACACTCGATCCCATTTGGCCGGACACACTTTCCTGGGTCATGCCCGGCCTCGGAAGATCAACACGTCGCAGCCCTACCTAGGCACAACAGAGAGGTCAGCACGCCAGTCTAAATCCTATGGCGCAGGGGTCTGGGCCCATCGCCCTTTGCACACCTGCACACTGCGAATGCGGCCGGAAGCAGAACTAGCCCCCTTAATACAAGAGCAGGCTTACGGTCCAATCCGGCGTGCGCCACTCAGTCGCTGACGTCACGAAGGCTTCGGCTGATACCACGACGCCGGGATACCCATAACTACTCCCGCGTAGATGGTTAGTGCGTATAGACCAAATGGCCAGACTCAGATCAAATACCCAGATCTCGTTAAGCGTGTTAAGTGTCCGCGAACGCCGAACAGGGCCAGGCCCACCTCTCTCCTAGGTGGTCGGAACCTGCCCTGTCGCTCCGCCTCAAAGATCCACTCGCGGGTGCTCCTACGAGCCATCCCGTCTTTAGTCACCACATGTATCATGTATAAAAAATATAGTATATACCCGTGATCACCTCCCGAGTGATCACGGCCCGATAGTATAGCATGACAGACGGACAAGAATGTAGGGCCACTGATGATAAACTAGCATCCTATACTAAGCATTAGGTTTGCAGGTAAAGGTAACAACAGTAGTAGCAAGGACAGGCTATGCATCAGTATAGGATTAACGGGAAGCAGTAACATGCTACACTACTCTAATGCAAGCAGTATAGAGAAGAGTAGGCAATATCTAGTGATCAAGGGGGGGGCTTGCCTGGTTGCTCTGGCAAGAGAGAGGGGTCGTCAACACCGTAGTCGTACGGGGTTGCAGCGGCGTCGGTCTCGGTGTCTAGCGAGAGAAGAGGGGGAAGAAACAATAAATATAATGCAAGCATATGCATAGAGATGCATGACATGACAAGTAACGGCGTCAGAGGTGCCCTAACGCGGTAGCAGGTGATACCGGCGAAGGGGGATGACATCCGGGAAAGTATCCCCGGTGTTTCGCGTTTTCGGACCGGTGAACCGGAGGGGGGAAAGTTGCGTGTTCGCTATGCTAGGAATGTGTGGTGGATAAACGGGCTGCGTATCCGGATTCGTCTCGTCGTTCTGAGCAACTTTCATGTACAAAGTTTTTCCATCTGAGCTACGGTTTATTTTCTATTAATTTTAAAAGATTTAAATCATTTTTAGAATTAACAGAATTAATTTAGTTAGAAAATGCAATTATGACATCAGCATGATGTCAGGGTGATGTCAGCAGTCAGCTAGTCAGTTGACCTAGTCAAACTGACATGTGGGTCCCACTGTCATTGATAGACTAACTAACTACCTAATTAACTACATTAATTAGTTAATTAGATTAACTAACAGAGGTTAATTAGGTTAATTATTTGTCCTAATTAGTTATTTAATTAAGTAATCAATTAATTATTATTATTATTATTATTTTAAATCCTTTTTTAACGTTTTGGAGGCGGGGCCCTCCTGTCATTGACCCCAGGGGCCTTTTGCGGGCGTGCGGGTTAGCGCTAACGAGCGCGGTTGCTGGGGCGAAGCCCCGTGAGCATGCGGGCGCTCGCAAGGGAAGGGCCGGCCAGCTCCGGCGAGCGGCGGGGCCGGGCCGACCACGCGACAGGGGGAAGAGGCCACGGGCGCGGCCATGGCCAGCCAGGCGCGAGGGGGGGCAAGCGGGCGCGGCCTGGGCGTCACGGGGAGGCCGGAGATGGCGATGCGGGGCGAGGGCACGGCAGCTGCAGCAGGGGGAGGCGCGGGCGCGCGGGCTGGCGAGGCCGCATCGCTGGTGAGGTGAGGGGGGATGACGGGCTTGTCCGGAGCAGGTCCGGGCTCGGCAGCGTCGAGGCATAGGCGGGCGACGGCGATGCAAATTAGAGGAGAAGGGAGGGGACGAACGGCGAAGCTCACAGGGGGGGGTCGTAGGGAACTGGGCAGCGGGGGTGCGAGGTGGAGGTCGGGGACGTCGCAATGGAGAGAAGGCAGGCCGGCGATGGCGTCTGGCGTCGGTGAGGCGGGCGCAGTCCGGTGGGGAGGAGGATGGGGATGCGGTGCAGGAGGTTGGGAGCCGCGAGGAGGAGGCCGGGGGTGGCGGTTCCCGGCGCCGGCGGGCGGCGGCCTCAGGGGTGCGGCGGCTCGGGTGCCCGCACCACCGAGTGTGCGTGCGTGCGTGTGTGTGGCGGCGGAGTGGGAGGATGAGGGAGACATGGGGAGGGGAAGTGGGGATCGTGGGATGGGTTAGGTCACGGTGGGAGGGTTAGTAGGAGGGGAGGTGGGCCGGCCTGGTGGGGTGGCCGGCTAGCCCGGTTGGGTTGGCCCAGTTGGGCCACGGCCCAGGAAGGGGGGCTTTCTCTCTCTTTCCTTTTTCTTTTGTTTTCCCTTTTTGTATTTTCTTTTATTATTTTTAGTTTTATAAAAATCACCACTAGTGCCTAAATTTGTGGTTATCAACAAACTACTATGAGATTAATTCTTAACCCATAATAAAATAGTTTTAGCATTTTATAAATTCAATAGGCATTTGTTTAATCGTTTTCACTACTGTTTTAAATTGTTATAGAGCCTTTAAATATTTTATCAAAGTTTGGTTTCTCCACCATAATTACTTACGATTTATTTGTCACAACCCGAACATTTTAGTTTTGACGTTTGAAAATTTTTCTAGTTTGACTTTATTTAAAATTTGAATTTGAACGAGTTTTGAGTCATCGCGAGATTATCAACAGTAATCGTGGTGACGTGGCAACACTAGCAGGGGTTTACTGTAGCCTAATTATCCGGGCGTCACAGCGGCGGCAGTCACTACCAAATCGAGTTCGATTCTAAATCGCCAAGAAAAGAGGGTGGCATTACCGATTTGAAGCACTGTCTCCTCGCTCCATCTCATCCAGCCCTCGCTCCATCTCCTATCCAATCGAGATTCTAAAACGCCAAGACACAGGGGCAGCATGAGGCCACAGATTTATCCAAAATTCAGTGGAATGGGAGTAGTGTTTGGAAAATACTCACTCGCAATAGCCGCTGCAGAGATAGGCGCTCCACCACCGGGCCGCGGAGAAGAAACAACCCCCGGATCCAATGGAGCCCGATTCTAAATCGCCAAGAAACAGAGGGCAGCATGAGGCCACAGATCCTCCAAAATTCTGGGGAGTGGGACTAGGGTTTCGGGCTCACCTCGCAATAGCTCTGCCGCTGCCGAGAAATGCGCTCAACCACCGCGGAGAAGAAACCGCTGCCGGAGAAGATACTTACGGCGGCGCCGCTCGCTCAGTCCAGCACGGGCAAGTCGAGCACGGTCACACAGTCCCAGGTCGAGTCGTGGACGGTTGACTCTTGTCTACGTGGCCATAGGTGGACCCCACCAGTCAGAGCACATAACCCGCAGTGTCCTAACCAAACCTCAGCCTAACTAACAGCCAACTAGCCGCGTAAATGGTGTGTCGCATGGGAGTTATTTTTTCCAACACAGATGTCACATGAGAGCTATTACAGTCAACAACGTCGCATGAGAGACAGTTCACATCAACGACGTCGCATGGGAGCTATTCGCCCCGGCGTTGGGGAGGTTGCTGATGAGGTCGCCGTCGCGGCCGCCGTCACGTGGCCGCTTCTGTGGCCTCGACCTGGGCCTAGCGGATGCGCGCCTCTTGCGTGCGGGCGCCGCCGCAGCCGGCCCCTTCATGTCCGGCGAGTAGAAAGACGGAGATCTGAGGTGGGAGCGAGGGTTTGGGGGGTTTCGCCGCGGCGCTTTGGTTCCAAACGATGGCACGGCGGTACGCCTGATGGGATGGGACGGAATAGGGAATCGGATGCGACGGAACGCGGCGACCTGGGATGGAATAATGGCAGTCACGAGCCTGTCTGCTCAGTTTGTGGGCTGGGCTGGGCCTGAGTGTTCCTCGCCGAAAATTGGTATTTTAAATTTGACTGTGACCCCATCAGTTTTTCATTAAAATTTGAATGCCCTTCAAATTAGACTCCCAGCAATTACTCCGTCCGTTTCGAAATACGTGTCGCTGGAGAAAACCAGTACAACTTAGACACATTACCATTTTTTTCTCACTTTACACTTTACCCTCGTGTCGCCCACACCGCTCACTCCCTCGCCTCTTGCCTCTCACTCGTCACTCTCTCCTCTCCCCATCGCCTCTCGTCTACCACCTCGCCCACCTCGCCGGCCACCATCTCTCCCGTCGTCCCATCTTTCTCCCACCTCCACTCACACCCCACCACCTCGCCCACCCTGCTCCACTATTCTCTGTCAACTAAAGACTAGTACTTAATAGGAACGTTTGGCATTGAGGCTTTAAAAAGAATTCAAACATTTCGGTTTCAAAAAAATCAGAAAAAAAGTGTGCAAGTAAATAAGGATGTTATGTGTATGTGCGTAAAATTTCAAGATGAAAATACGTTAAATGCGACCTATACAAAAAATACAAAATCATGGCCTAGGAAGATGAATAGTATCATGTGTTAAAAAAACCCCAGATTTGTTGATGGGAGGGCTCCGTTTTTAGATCCAGGTCCTTACTTGCGGGAGGGCTCCGTTTTTAGATATTCCTTTTGGTGCGTCTAGCATTATCGGTGGCGTGTGAAGGTGTGTCTCCAGCGGATATCTCCTTGGTGGATTTGCTCGATGTGGTCGTATAGTCTACGTTCATGTGTCTTCAGGTTTGGATCCTTTCGATCTAAGCTACTTTTCAATGGTGACAGCTGTTATTCTGGTACGCTGGTCTTATGGGGTGTTATCACGACGAGCCTCGAGCTTTTCTTCCTTAGTTATCTCTTACCTTATCTGTTACCTTTCTTCTATCTCCAGCCACATTAAGTTCTACTCTGCTACAAAGTGTTGCATATGGTTGAGAAAAACGCTGCAACGATGAAATAAAAAGCTGGAACCGACGAATAAAAGAGCCGGAAACAAAAGGCGACCGATTTTTGCAAAGCGAGATTTGCTGGAACCAACAGAGTCGGTGCTACACCCGTGTAGAAAAGATGGTGCAACCGTGGAGGGCAGCGGACAAGAGTCTTGCTGGAAGTACCAACGTGAGATGGAACCAAAAGCTGTTTTTGCTGCAACCGGCAATCATAGAAGCTACAACCGGTGATCGATTTTGCTTCAGTGGCGACGTGGTGGTGGCACCGATGAGTGTTTTTTTTGCTGGAATTAGCACAATTTTTGGCTACTACCGGCTGGCATTTTTGTTGCCACCAGCAAACCCGAAGTACGGAAGTAGAGTACTTTTTGGCGAGCTCATCGCCGGGGTGCTGCGACCGGCGACCGGCGCTACCGCCGCCACTGAGGGAGCTGCAGCCGCGGGCGGAAGTTGCTTCATACGTGGATTCAGCCAGAAAAACATGAGAAGACAACGGTGAGGCCAGCCACCGGCGAGCGCACAGGGTGGTGCTTCGAGGCCGGTAGGCAGCTACAAGAGCTGAGAGCAACGAGTGCGACGACCGGCGGCAAGGTGCGAGCATGGGGATGAAGAAGACACGGGGAAGGAGACCCAATCCAACGGCTGAACACGTCCGAATTGGGTGGCTGGGCAACGAGCGACCAAAATTTGGGTCGGCCCACTAACACCTATCGTTGGCCTTTCTTTAAAGTGTCCACTTAAAACACCAGTCAAATAGTAGGGAAATGAGTCGAGATATATAAACAATGCCTAGCTAAATACCTAAAGCAACGTTGTGCACCAAAGCAACTTCAGATTAGCAATAGCTGTAGGTATGACAAGACAGATGGGAACCAGACAATACACCACTTCCAAACCCCAGATAGTGAGCTTTAAGCTAGTGCTGGTATGCGTTTATATTCTTATAATATTTGTACCAAGAATTTTATAATTTCCACATTACAGCCACTTGTTTCTGCAACTTGAGAAAGCAACCAAAATCCTTTCATTTAGACCAAAACCTTGGAAAATGGATCGCCTCCTTAACTCTGCCAGCCCTAACAGCAAATTATGCTGGATGGGTTACAAAGGCAGAAATGATCTTTAAAAAGTCAGTAATAGCATAAATAAAAGAATAAACTGTATTGCTCAGAACGACCCAACTTGAATGCCTTGACTGCACCAGGAAACTCTCAATCTTTAGTGCAGTCTTCATAACCTAATCTGTCCGGTAGAAATATTTTAATGTGTTGGTGCTATGTTATATTTGAAGAAGAGACTCCATGGCAAAAGGAGTCTAGGGTTCCTAATTTGGAAAAACTTCCATAATGTACAGTGCTAAGGTTGGGATGGTCCAGATCAAGTCAAGCTTGAAGAGCAAAGATTAGGGGGAGAATCATGAGAGTACTCTTTGCTTAGGGGTAAAGCCGCATGGCTGTGTTCACTTGGGTATACAGAGTAAAAAGAAATGCTAGCAAGTAAAATACAAGGGTCACCGAGTTACCTATGACTATGAGGCTATGAAAACTGTTACTCCTTGTCAAAAAATTACCATAATAACAAAATTGAATTAGCAATAATTTGTTAGTCAAACGTTTTTCAGCAAACCATCAGACTGAATACCGACCTCCGGTATATCACTAATTTGATCATCAAGGTTGTCACTGTGGATCCTGGTTTCGATGTCACCCTCAATATATTACCACAGAGCTGAAATAAGGCATGAATGAAGATAACATGGTACAGACCAAAGATAAAACCCAATTTACAACACCAGGAAATGCTATGTTTATGTGCAGAGAGGAAGGATGAAATCTTTGTATTTGAAATTTTGAATCACACAGTTCTTCACCAACGGTTTTGTTCCTGAATGCTGTTGCTGCCACAACAGTTTCAAAAGGTGTAACCATCAAGATCATGATAGTGTGTGTGCTGGTCATGATAAAAATTATATCCATGTTTATTCATCCAGCTTTAGCTCCCCTGGATAAAACAATGCTAGTTCAGTGTAAATGAGAAAATCTTGCACAATGCCCATTCTGAATCTGAATATAAATGTTATTTTGGAAAAATTAATATGTGAAACATCACTGTGATTCTATAATTAGTGGGAATCAGTTTCAGAATTCATTAAAATGCATACAACACCAATCAAATGAAAAAAAAACTTCAAACACTGAAAATAAGGAGCAAGCCATGGAAGACGGGATATCAATCCTGTCCCTTGCAACAGACAACAGTAGACGTTCCGATTTCAAGTGACAAGATACAACCACCAATTGTTTATGCAACAACATGTCCTATATATATTAACGAAACAGCTAGTGCGTACCATTAATTATGACTTCCCAAAGAGCAGGTTCATGACACCCCTGAAGACATGCCCCCGCTTGACGGTGCCGCTGCGCACCGCCTCCTCGTCCAACGCGAAACCCTTTTTCTTCATCGTCTCCAGCAGCGCCTTCCCCTCTTCCACCTTGTCCATCCTGACGTGTGCCTCAAAGACAGCCAGGCACGTCTCCACATTGGGCCGCATCCCACGGTCGAGCATCTCCAGCAGGTACTTGCCTGCCTCCGCACACCGGTCGCTCGCCGCAAGCCCCTTGATGAGCACGGCCATGGTGTACGCGTTTGGCGCTACCGCGCTGGAGAGCATGCGCTTGTAGGTCCGCACGGCGTCGCGCCAGTGGGCGGGGCCAGCATTCGCATAAGCCTCCAGGACGGCGGTGTGGGCGACGACATCAGGCATGGCGCCCTTATCCTTGATGACCGAGAAGAGAGCCAACGCTTCGTGCGTGAGCCCGTCCTTGGACAATCCGTCGAACATCTTGATGGCATAGTCGGTGAGCCCTCCGGCGCGCATCCGGTGGAAGACCTCCTGAAGGTTGGTGGGGTCGGGTGGGTCGGCCACGGCGGGCTTCTTGCTGAAGGGGTCGTAGGGCGGCGGCAGAGTGGGGTTCTTTGCCGGGGATGCGGGTGGAGGTGCGGGGGAACTCTCGTCGTCGTCGGACCAGTCGAAGGAGGCGGGGCTGTTGGTGTTGGGGCTGCGGTTCGGCGGTGGGGAAGCGGTGGAGGAGAGGAGGCGGCGGGCAGTGGACAAGGCGGTGGAGGGGGGCGGACGGAGGAGGCGGCGGACTGCGGCGGTGGCCATGGGGGAAGGGAGAGGCGGAGCACTGCGGCGGTGGTCTGAGTCCGTGGGTTCTACTCTCAGAGGGTACCAGACAAGACTACCGATCCTTGGACTTGTAGGCCGTCGGATGGCAAGCAAGCACACGCTGGCCATCGGATCTGGTAGTACAGCCCGGACGCGTGGTGATGATTTTGGTTCAAACAAACAGAAACGCTTGGGCTCAGCCAATTGATCTTTCTGCGTGTGTCGACCCCCTTTGTGATAATTGGATCTGGTTTTGATTCACACAGATTTTTCAAACAAACTCGGCCCGAGACTAAAGATAGGCATGGCATCAAAGATCAAGGTGTTTCTATGGAGGTTGGCGAGGCATTCTCTGTCAATCACGGACACTCTAAAACGCAAAACATGTCCTTGGTAGATCCTGGAGACATGCACTCCTGTGTTGCACTATGGCAAGGTTCGTGTGGGCTCTATCCGATGTGAATCTGGTGGAGAAGATGACTGACAACCAAGAGCCTGGTGCGAAGAGTTGGGTGTTCGACGAACCACGGGACGACTTGAGCCACGAGCAATTCGCTAGGCTAGTTGTCACACTCTGAAACCAATTTGAAAAACTGTTTGAATATGAACTTTTTTGTTTTTATAAACAATTTTTGAATTTTAATGAACAATTTTGAATTTAGATGAAAAAAATTTGGTATTTCATGAACAAAATTTAAATTCAATGATCCTTTTTTGAATTTCATGAACATATATTTAATACAGGAATATTTTTGAATTATATGGACATTTCTGAATATGATGAACATTTTAAAAAAAAACTCATGTACATTTTATACAAAATTTATTAACATTTTTTGACTTCGATGAACAAAATTTGAATTTCATAAAATTTTCAGCCAATTCGAAAAAAATCACCAGTTTGAAAAAAAAATCCTGGATTAAAAAATGTTGGTGAATTTGAAAATAAAATAAAAAATAAAAATGTAAAAGAAATAAAATGGAAAATAAAAATAAAGGGAAAAGGGAAAAAAGAAAAAAAACAGTTTAGGAAGGTTCTAGAGCCTTCTGAAAACCGAAAATAATCTATTGGCCCAGTCCAAGGACACTGATGCGGGAACCGGGCATCCAAGAACACTATCACCCTTTTTTATTTCCTAATTCCTCAACACTCAAAATAATTATAGAAAATGGCACAGTCCGGCGCATTGACGCGACGGCGAGAGTTGCTGGTTTTCGAAAAAGAGGTGTGGTTGCTAAGGAATATTTTTGTGGGTTTGCCAAGGCTGTCGCGCCCTAACGCCGCAGCTGGGAGCCCCTTATTCCGGGCGCTGGGCGCTGGGAAAAGGTGCAGCGCGAAACCCCGGCTAAGGATGGCAATGGGTCGGGTTTGGATCGGGTTGAACAATATCAAATCCATATCCATATCCATGAAGACAGTCCCAGCCTATCCATGAAAAATCCATGGGCGAAAAATTGTGACCATGTCCAAATCCGATGGATATCCATACCCATTGGATATCCATCGGGTCCTCTCAAGACCTATACATAAGACATAACTCATTGCACAATGTGCACTCTGCATTGGCGTGCTCACTCCCTGCCGTGCAGTGATAGCCCTTGCATTGTCCCACTGTTGCGGCCATGCATCAATGCGTGTGTGGAAAAGCGAAGACGGAGGGGTCAAGGAGATATGGAGCTGGGTTGTCGCAGGCCAGTAGTGGCTGCTGCAGTGATCCACCTTACGTGGGGGTAGCGGCTGGCAGCGGCGGCCACCTCTAGGGCTATGAGAGGAGTAACTCAAGGATATGGCGCTGATTCTCAACGACAAGTCATTTAATTAGTGTAGATAATAGGGTGAGAAGGTGTGTTGGAGTATGTTACGGTGGGGATTGTGTAATTTCTTTTGGATGTTTTAGATAAAGGATAGAATTATAGTGGGACATGTGAATATGGGGTAGGGGTAGCAGAATGTTGCTCATTAAGTCAGACGACCGGGTCGGGTTTGGATATATCCATGGGTACAAGATTATGTCCATGCCCTATCCACGAGTAATTGGGTCGGTTTTGGGCGCTGCCCATGGGCGCAAAAGCATATCCAAACCCTATCCATTCGGGTTGGATATCCATGGGTATCCATGTCCATGGATAAAATTGCCATCCTTAACCCCAGCCCCCGACGCTCAAACTTGGGCTGGCCCAGGTGCGGGGAGGGGCCCTTATGTTTTTTTAATGTTTTCTTTTCTGTTTTTTTGTTTCTTTAATAAAAAGTTCATGATTTTGGAAAAAAAACTAATTTCAAAAATAATTCACTAATGAAAAACAATGTTCAGAAATTTTTAAAAATGTAAAAATTATTTTGATGCAAAAATTGAATATATGGTGAACACTTTTCGAATTTAGATGAATTTTTTTGGTATTTCATGATTTTTTTTTAAATTCAATGATTTTTAAATCTGAACAAATATTGAATTCAAGAACATTTTTTAAATCCTATGAGCATTTATATGATCAAAAGTAAAAATATGATGAACATTTTTTTAATTCAATGGACTAATTTTGAATTTCATAAAATGTTCAACCAATTTGAAAAAAAATCAAATATCAAAAAATGTTCACCAATTTGGAAAACTGTTCTCAAATTTGAGAAATTGTTCGTGAATTTGCAAACGAAAACATGAAAAAATAGAAAAAAGAAAGAAAAAAGGGAAATTTAAAAATAAAGGAAAACACAAAAAACAAAAGGAGAAAAAACCGAAACAAAAAAGAAATAGAAAAATCAGTTTCCCAAACCCGAAATAAGCTAGTTGGACCAGTTAGCGGACATTGACGCGGGAGCTAGGAATCTTACCTTGTCCCCTAAATGTTCACCCTTTTTTATTTTCTAATTCCGCAACACTCAAAATAATCTTAGAAAATAGAACCATTCATCCATAAATAAGATGCAAATATCCCTAGTACAACAGTAGTTCGAATGTAAATATTACATTTGGGATAGCAAGATGTTCAACAAGTTTGTCGAATTCATTGATTCCGGATTCAACGATATTAGAGTGAAAACTAGCACCTGCCATCCCACACATAGTTTCCCTTGAGCTTCATCAAACAATGTATGAGCGTAAATGGCCAACCCTTGGTCCTATGGTAGGGCACGCCGACGCGTCTAGGCTATGCAGTGTGATGATTATCGAATTGTAACATTGAGTGAATCAACGAATTGATCAACATGTACAGCGACAAGAGGCAACACTTATGATCTCCATAATTGACGAGCCCAATGGCCACATTATCTCCACTCATACAATCGCTCCGCAAGAGTTCACCAAGAATTAGAGACGGTGCACCACTGATGCATTAGCGACTTTGCATTGCGTTCATGAATGACGTGCGTGTCATAGGGCGCAGAGTTCTTTTGCTCGTGAATCGAAGCATGCACGTTTGCCCAAAAGGTCGAGCCCCCTTGACTCATGCCTACAAAGTCCAAAGATGCGACCAACCACGCATCGCACAACAACTCATCCTTGATCACCGAGTACCCTGCCATCATGCTTACTCTAGAAACACAACAATAAGTTCAACAAAAAAAGCTCAATGTCATTTGATCGAACGACTATTGGGCGTGGTGTCAGCCATGGATTTTGCCAACAGGGGGACGGAGGATACTTGGCTGCAGAGGGATCTTGGGTGGACAGTAGCTATAGAATCGAAAGTATGTCTAGAGGGGGGGGGGGTTGGTGATTAGACTACTTGATCAAATAAAAATCTAGCCTTTTCCCAATTTTAGTTCTTGGCAGATTTTAGCAACTTTGAACAAGTCAAGCAATCTTAACACAATTCAAGCAAGCATGCAAAGAGTATATGAGCAGCGGAAAGTAAAGCTTGCAACTTGCAAGAATGTAAAGGGAAGGGTTTGGAGAATTCAAACGCAATTGAAGACACGGATGTTTTGTCGTGGTTCTGATAGGTGGTGCTATCGTACATCCACGTTGATGGAGACTTCAACCCACGAAGGGTAACTGTTGCACGAGTCCACGGAGGGCTCCACCCACGAAGGGTCCATGAAGAAGCAACCTTGTCTATCCCATCATGGCCATCACCCACGAAGGACTTGCCTCACTAGCGGTAGATCTTCACAAAGTAGGCAATCTCCTTGGTTCAACTCCACAATCTTGTCGGAGGCTCCCAAGTGACACCTAGCCAATCTAGGAGACACCACTATCCAAGAAGTAACAAATGGTGTGTTGATGATGAACTCCTTGCTCTTGTGCTTCAAATGATAGTCTCCCCAACACTCAACTCTCTCTCACAGGATATGGATTTGGTGGAAAGAAGATTTGAGTGGAAAGCAACTTGGGGAAGGCTAGAGATCAAGATTCATATGGTAGGAATGGAATATCTTGGTCTCAACACAAGTGTAGGTGGTTCTCTCTCAGAAAATATAGGTTGGAAGTGTAGGTTTGTTCTGATGGCTCTCTCCACGAATGAAGAGAGGTGGAGGGGTATATATAGCCTCCACACAAAATCTAACCGTTACACATAACTTTCCAAACTCGGTGGGACCGAATGGTTAAACTCGGTCGGACCGATTCAGTAAAGCTACTGACCGTTAGGGTTTTTGGTGGGACCGACATGCAACTCAGTAGGACCGATATGATTAGGGTTAGGGCATAACGTAATCTCGGTGAGACCGATTACACAAACTCGGTGAGACCATTTTTGGTAATAAGCTAACCAGAGAGTTGGTCAGGTAAACTCGGTGGGACCGATCGCTCGTTTCGGTGAGATCGAAACATTACGAAGGGAAAACAGAGAGTTTACATTGCAATCTCAGTGGGACCGATCGCTCATCTCGGTGAGACCAAAATGTTACGAAGGGAAACAGAGAGATTACAACCCCATCTCGGTGAGACCGAGATCCCTATCGGTGAGACCGATTTGCCTAGGGTTTGTGGCAGTGGCTAGGACATTTGAAACTCAGCGGCGCGGGATAGAAAGAATCGGTGGGGCCGAGTTTGACTTTTGGTTTAGGTCATATGTGGATGTGAGAAAGTAGTTGAGGGTTTTTGGAGCATATCACTAAGCATTTTGAGCAAGAACCTCATTAAGCAACACCTCATCCCTCCTTGATAGTATTGGCTTTTCCTATAGACTCAATGTGATCTTGGATCACTAAAATAGAAAATGTAGAGTCTTGAGCTTTGAGCTTGAGCCAATCCTTTGTCCTTAGCATTTTGAGGGGTCCACTTTTCTCATCCATGCCAGGCCAATCATTGAGCTTTCCTGAGATATTAATCTTGAAATGGCATTAGCTCAATGAGCTATATGTTGTTAGGAATTACCAAAACCACCTAGGGATAGTTGCACTTTCAATCTCCCCCTTTTTGGTAATTGATGACAACATATAGATCAAAGCTTCGACAAATGTTAATAAGAGTGAAAAACATTGTCGCTTTGAGAAGTATGTGAAAAGCAAGAGCTCCCCCTAAATTTGTTCATAGTTTAAGATTTGCTTTGGACTGCAAATGCACAAAGATTTAGGATCATGGGTTACTCTTCCATGTCACATACATCTTGGTGGAGCGCTCAAAATGATAATAATTAAAATACATGCACTCATCACCAAGCAAAGTGAATGATCACATAAAAGGATAATGTCATCCAACAAGCATCAAGGTAGCATATGATCAAACACATGATCATCTAAGCAAGCACAAAGTATAAAGTATCTCAACTAAGGAAATAAACGAAGTTCTTCTGGGGCATTGATCAACTTAGCCCATTCTGCAATTGTTGACTGGTACCTAGTACCTTTAGACATCTAGACAATCCTTCCATCTGGGTAGAAGTGAGCTGTGGAGTAGAACTACATGATGTGCTCATCATTCCATTTTGTGAGCTTCTGAGCCACAAACTCATCAACTCCACAAGCCTTGAAGCTGTCATATATACCAGGGAAGTGATCCTCATTTTCCTCAATGAATTTCCAATCAACCCATCTCATGTCACACACTATGGCTTCTTGTCAAGCAAGATGGTCTCATAGAAGTCCTGCTGTTCCTTTGTATGGAACCTGTAGTCCACAGCAGTCCTTCTCTTGGTGGCATATGGATCAGACTCTCTCCATAGCCTTAGACCAAAGTCCTTCCTGACTTTCATGTTCTCTGCAAGTGGATGAGCATCATTGTGATCTGGAATTTTTGGCTTCAATTTCCTCAAGACAACAAAATCATCATCTTCTTTCATTGCAGCTTCACGCATTGGGGCCTTGTTCTTCTCTTCTGCTGGGATGTTCCTGGTGCTCCTCTTGGGTGCAGTTTTGGGTTTTGGAGCAGCTGGCTTAGGAGTTCCTTTGGGCTTAGATGAAGAAGCCCCTGATCTTATGGCATCTCCCGTAAGCTTCTGAGCTTTAGGTGCTGGTGCAGCATCCTCTTCCTCTTCCTCTTCTTCAGAGTCTTTCATGATTGAAGATCTCCCAAGCACTCTGGCAGTGGTCTTCTTGACCCTCTCTTTCCTTTTCTTTTCTGCCACAACCTGCTCTTTGGGTGCAGATCCCAAAGTCTCTTGAGTGGATGCTCTGGCTTTTGACATTGGAGCTCTCTTGGCAGGAACCTTTTGCTTCATCCCTGGCTTAGTGGCAGCAGCTGTGCCATATTCTTTCTTCAGGACTTTCCTCTTTGAGGTGGTTTCTTCCTCCTCAGTCATATAGTCCTCATCCTCTGACTCTGAGGTTCTTTTCTTGCTGGCCCTTGTGGCAGCCTTTGGCAGATTGCTGGGTGTGCTCCTGCTTCCATCATCTGAGCTGCTAGAGGGACTAGTGCCCTCACTCAAGTGAACCTGCTCCTCTGACTTGTTTTGACTGTCACTCTGATCTGACATGATGCAAACACTGAGAACAGACCCTGTGAATAGAATATAGATGAGGTAGAGTGGATGAGCATCACAAAGTACAGAGGTTTTTGCAAAAGAATGAATTAAAACTTAGTTTTAGTTTTCCACAGAAAGCATTTTGGATCTACCGATTTGCAAACTCGGTGATACCGAAGCAGCTTTTGGAACCTAAACTAGTGAACTCGGTCAGACCGAGTCACAGTTCGGTGGCACCGAGACTGCTAGGGTTTCACAAAGTGCTGAACTCGGTCACACCGATTTGCAATTCTTGGTCAGACCGAGAATCACGTGTGCAATGGCTTGAGCCAAATCGGTGGAGCCGATTTCATCAACTCGGTCGGTCCGAGATGGTTTCGGCAGAAACCTAACCCTAAATTTTCAATTCACGACTAAACTACGGAGTGTTTTCGATGGATAGATTGATCTCAATCGTGGCAAGATACATGGCAAAGCAATGTGCTGGGGAATCAGAGTTAGAACAGCACAAAGTTCACGCCCATACCCTAGTTCGGCGATGAACTTGCTACGGCGGCAACGGCGGAGACCATCCCGTTGACGGCGGCGGAGACCAGCGACAGGAGGCGGCTGGCGACGAGGAGGATGATCCGGAGACCCAGGGAGGCAGAGCAGGCTAAGCGCGGGCGAGGAGGTTCGGAAAGTTTTCGAAAATTTGACCCGTGGATATATATAGCCTGACCCTGTCGGTGTGACCGAGTGGAACAACTCGGTGGCACCGAGATTCATAACTGCAAGCAGTTACTGAAACTCGGTGTGACTGAAAAGTTCAAATCGGTTGCACCGAGATTGAAAACATAGATCGACTTAGTGATCTCGGTATGACCGAAATGGACGAACCGGTCAGACCGAAACACACAAAGAAGTTTTGGAAGTTTAAGTCTATGACGAATCAGGGACTCCGAGTGCTCCTCACACAGAGTGGTTCAAATCTAACTTGATCAAACTTTGTGATGCATCCTGAATAGAGTTTGAGATGAGAAAATCATAGATAGCTAGAGAAGGTTCTTAGGCATTCTTGTCCATCCACTTGGCCAAAAGAAAAGGAAACCAATCAATCAAAACAACAAGTGGATGTCCTTGAATGTGTAAATTATGCAACCAACATGCTCACACAATAAAATGACAAATGAAATATGTGGCAAAGCATGCACAAACAATTCTAGCATCTATCAAGCAATTGGCGATGACTAGGTCATCTATATATGAGTATATTGACTTAGGAGTCAAATGAGAACATTTGATCATAGGTCATACTCATCGTTTAAGCACAAGTGGGGTTACCACTTTTACATAAAGTGTTGTTGTGTTCACACCATTAGAGTTGCTTTAACTCAATTGTTAGAGCAAAGCTCCCCCTAGATGTGATATCCCCCCTAAGAGGGATGAACTAACCTTGGGTTTTGTCGATGATGACTTCATATAGGTGTTGAAGATGTGGATGCTCTAAGTTGATGTAGATCATTCGGAGCTATCCTTTGGAGTGAGTTGCACTTTCAATACCTACACAGGTTAGTCCCACAAGGAACAAACAAGGATATCCATAGACATAGAGTGATGCACACACAAGATGATGTCTATGAGAGCATTAGGTTACCTTGTCCCTTGTCTTACTAACAAGAGGGTTTGTGACTCCTTGAACTAGTGCACGATGTGGAAGTTGATTGCACTTGTTCTTGCCAAAATGATAAGAGTGAAGTATGTTGGCAGAGTCACCCTCAAGAACTCTCTAGTTCTTCTTCTTCCGGATCCACACCATCTTGATGGTAATCCTCGGAGTTGTAGTTGTACTTGATGAAGTGGAACTTGATGTAGTCTTGGGAACCCACTTTTCTTGTTCTTGTTACTAGACTTGACTTGAGGCATGTAAGTGGATAAGAGTAAACGCTTGGCAATGTAAGAAGAACTTTTCTTGCGAAGATCATCATTGATTGCCTTTAAGAACTCATGCTCTTGCTCAAGATTGAGCTTCTCAAAACGTAATTTCTCATGAGTCCTTAAAAGTTCTCGATGATGTCCTAAGATAGTTTCATGAGCTAACTTAAGAGTGTTTAGTTCTTTAGTTAGAGACTCAATCTTCTCCTTATCACTGTCATTCATTTCATCTTGATTAACATGATTAATTGACGTTTCATCATAGTATTCATCACTAGAGTTGTCAAAAAAGTAAATCATCATCACCTAACAAGTCATCTTCATCACTATTGAAATCAACATACTCGGGGTGTGATACCTTTGGGCCTTTAGCCATGAAGCATCTTCCAATTCCTTCATTTGGTGAATCAAATATGTCGTAGGAGTTGGTTGACACAAGTGCTAGACCGGCAACACCTTCATCTTGAGTATATTCGGAGTCGGAGTGATAGCTTCTCTCGGAGTCATTGTCGGAGTCGGAGCCGGATACCCATTCACCAACATGAGCTTGATGTCTTCGTTTTGTGTAGCTCCTTGATGACTTGTCCTTCCTTTCCAAATCCTTGCTTCTCCAGGAGGGTCTTTGTTCATAACGATCATCCCTACTCCTTCTCTCCCTCAATGGTGATTCTTCTCTTCTACTTCTTCTTTTGGGAGAATCTTCTATTCTCTTGTGGGGATCCATACACTCATTGGAGTAGTGTCCGGGTCTTCCACAATTGTAGCAGTTTCACTCTCGACTAGAAGATCTTTTGTCATTGTAGGACCTTGACTTGGGACTTCTCTCTTTGCTTCTATTCTTGTAGAACTTGTTGAAGTTCTTCACCATTAGGCTCAATTCTTCATTGAAGGTTTGTTTCTCACTTGATGATGTGGGAGCTTCACATGAGGCTTTGTAAGCACCACTTGACTTGTTATGGAGCTCCTCCTTATCCTTGAGTGACATCTCATGAGCAACAATTCTTCCAGTGACTTCCGCTGGCTTGAGATCTTTGTAGTTTGGCATCATTTGGATCAATGTGCACACGGTATCATATTTTCCATCCAAGGCTCTTAGGATCTTCTTGATGATGAATTTGTCGGTCATCTCTTCACTTCCTAAGCCGGCAATCTCATTTATGATAAGAGCAAGCCTAGAGTACATTTCAGCGACACCTTCACCATCCTTCATTTTGAACTTGTTAAGTTAACTTTGAAGCACATCCAACTTGGATTCCTTAACGGAGTCGGTACCTTCGTGCATATCAATCAAAGTATCCCAAATTTCCTTTGCATTCTTAAGGCGACTAATTTTGTTGAATTCTTCGGGGCACAATCCGTTGAAGAGGATATCACAAGCTTGAGCATTGTATTGCAGCATCTTCAACTCTTCCGCGGTAGCTTCACGATTTGGTTCTCTCCCATCAAAGAATTCACCTTGCAAGCCAACACACACAATAGCCCAAACGACGCGGTTATGTCCAAGAATATGCATTTTCATCTTATGCTTCCAACTAGTAAAATTAGTGCCATCAAAGTAAGGACCTCTACGGTGGTAATTTCCCTCGCTAGACGCCACACTCTCCTAGGTTGTGAAACCAAGGCTATGACTTCCAAAAGCTATGAAAATCAAGGCAAATGGAGACCAAAGCTCTGATACCACTTGTAGGATCGAAAGTATGTCTAGGGGGGGGGGTGATTAGACTACTTGACCAAATAAAAATCTAGCCTTTTCCCAATTTGAGTTCTTGGCTTATTTTAGCAACTTTGAACAAGTCAAGCAATCTTAACACAATTTAAGCAAGCATGCAAAGAGTATATGAGCAGCGGAAAGTAAAGCATGCAACTTGCAAGAATGTAAAGGGAAGGGTTTGGAGGATTCAAACGCAATTGGAGACATGGATGTTTTGTCGTGGTTCCGATAGGTGGTGCTATCGTACATTCATGTTGATGGAGACTTGAACCCACGAAGGGTAACGGTTGCGCGAGTCCATGGAGGGCTCCACCCACGAAGGGTCCACGAAGAAGCAACCTTGTCTATCCCACCATGGCCATCGCCCACGAAGGACTTGCCTCACTAGCGGTAGATCTTTACGAAGTAGGCAATCTCCTTGGTTCAACTCAAAAATATTGTCGGAGGCTCCCAAGTGACACCTAGCCAATCTAGGAGACACCACTCTCCAAGAAGTAACAAATGGTGTGTTGATGATGAACTCCTTGCTCTTGTGCTTCAAATGATAGTCTCCCCAACACTCAACTCTCTCTCATAGAATATGGATTTGGTGGAAAGAAGATTTGAGTGTAAAGCAACTTGGGGAAGGCTAGAGATTGATACGTCCATTTTGCATCATGCTTTTATATCGATATTTATTGCATTATGGGCTGTTATTTCACATTATGTCACAATACTTATGGCTATTCTCTCTTATTTTACAAGGTTTACATAAGGAGGGAGAATGCCGGCAGCTGGAATTCTGGGCTGGAAAAGGAGCAAATATTAGAGACCTATTCTGCACAACTCCAAAAGCCCTGAAACTCCATGGAACACCTTATAATAAATAATGAAAAATCCTCGCCAAAGATGAAGACCAGGGGGCCCGCACCCTTCTCACGAGGGTGGGGGGGCGTCCCCCCTAGGGCGCGCCCCTACCTCGTGGGCCCCCTGGTGGCTCTCCGATGACCATCTTCCCCTATATGAAGTCTTTCGTGGAGAAAAAAAATAAGAAGCAACCTTTCGGGACAAAACTCCGCCGCCACGAGGCGGAACCTTGGCGGATCCAATCTAGAGCTCCGGCAGAGCTGTTCTGCCGGGGAAACTTCCCTCCCAGAGGGGGAAATCATCGTAATCGTCATCACCAACGCTCCTCTAATCGGGAGAGGGCAATCTCCATCAACATCTTCATCAGCACCATCTCATCTCAAAACCCTAGTTCATCTCTTGTATCCAATTCTTGTCTCCAAGTCCGGGATTGGTGCTAGTAGGTTGCTAGTAGTGTTAACTGCTCCTTGTAGTTGATGCTAGTTGGTTTAATTGGTGGAAGATCATATGTTCAGATCCTTTATGCATATTAATACCCCTCTGATTATGAACATGTTTATGCTTTGTGAGTAGTTACGTTTGTTCCTGAGGACAAGGGAGAAGTCTTGCTATTAGTAGTCATGTGAATTTGGTATTCGTTCGATATTTTGATGAGATGTATGTTGTCTAGCCCCTAGTGGTGTTATGTGAACGTCGACTACATAACACTTCACCATTATTTGGGCCTAGAGGAAGGCATTGGGAAGTAATAAGTAGATGATGGGTTGCTAGAGTGACAGAAGCTTAAACCCTAGTTTATGCGTTGCTTCGTAAAGGGCTGATTTGGATCCATATGTTTCATGCTATGGTTACGTTTTACCTTAATACTTTTGTTGTAGTTGCGGATGCTTGCAATAGAGGTTAATCATAAGTGGGGTGCTTGTTCAAGTAAGAACAGCACCCAAGCATCGGTCCACCCACATGTCAAATTATCAAAGTACCGAACGCGAATCATATGAGCGTGATGAAAACTAGCTTGACGATATTCCCATGTGTCCTCGGGAGCGCTTTTCCTTATATAAGAGTTTGTTCAGGCTTGTCCTTTGCTACAAAAAGGATTGGGCCACCTTGCTGCACTTTATTTACTTTTGTTACTTGTTGCCCGTTACAAATTATCTCATCACAAAACTATCTGTTACCACTTATTTCAGTACTTGCAGAGAATACCTTGTTGAAAACCGCTTATCATTTCCTTCTGCTCCTCGTTGGGTTCGACACTCTTACTTATCGAAAGGACTACAATAGATCCCCTATACTTGTGGGTCATCAAGACTCTTATCTGGCGCCGTTGCCGGGGAGTGAAGCGCCTTTGGTAGGTGGAATTTGGTAAGGAAAAATTTATATAGTGTGCTGAAATTTACTGTCACTTGTTACTATGGAAAGTAATCCTCTGAGGGGCTTGTTCGGGGTATCTTCACCCCGACCAGTCGAGCAAAGAGTAGCTCCTCAACCTACTGAACCTATTGAAAATGAATATGAAAATGAAATTCCTTATGAGTATCCTTCGGGTATGATAGAAAAACTGCTAGCTAATCCTTTTATAGGAGATGGAACAAAGCATCCTGATGAACACCTAATATATGTGGATGAAGTTTATGGATTATTTTAGCTTGCAGGTATACCCGATGATGTTGCTAAGAAGAAGGTCTTCCCTTTATCTTTGAAGGGAGACGCATTGGTATGGTATAGGCTATGTGATGATACGAGATCATGGAACTATAGAATATTGAAATTGGAATTTCATCAAAAGTATTACCCTATGCATCTTGTTCATCGTGAGCACAATTATATATATAATTTTTGGCCTCGTGAAGGAGAAAGCATCGCTCAAGCTTGGGGGAGGCTTAAATCAATGTTATATTCATGCCCCAATCATGAGCTTCCAAGAGAAATAATTCTTCAAAAATTTTATGCTCGGCTTTCTGAAAATAATCGCACCATGCTTGATACTTCTTGTGCTGGCTCTTTTATGATGAAGACTATTGGATTTAGATGGGATTTATTGGATAGAATTAAACGCAACTCTGAAGATTGGGACCTCGACAATGGTAAGGAGTCAGGTATGACACCTAAGTTTGATTGTGTTAAATCTTTTATGGATACCGATATTTTCCGTAAGTTTAGCACTAAATATGGACTTGATTCTGAGATAGTAGCTTTTTTTGTGAATCTTTTGCTACTTATGTTGATCTCCTTAAGGAGAAGTGGTTTAAATATCATCCTCCCATAGAAGTAAAAGTAGCTGCACCTATTAAAGTTGAAGAAAAGATTGTCACTTATAGTGATCCTATTGTTCCTACTTCTTATGTTGAGAAACCACCTTTCCCTGTTAGGATAAAGGATCATGCTAAAGCTTCAACTGTGGTTCATAAAAGCAATATTAAAACATATACACCTCCTGAGCAAGTTAAAGTAGAACCTAATATTGCTATTGTTAAAGATCTCTTGTCTGATAATATTGATGCGCATGTTATTCAGTTCTGCGGTGAAACTGCTAGAATTGCCAAACCTTGTGCTAAAGATAAACATAGACATGTGGTAGGCGTGCCTGTTATTTCTGTTAAAATAGGAGATCATTGTTATCATGGCTTATGTGATATGGGTGCTAGTGCTAGTGCAATACCCATTGACTTATACAAAGAAATTATGCATGACATTGCACCTGTTGAGTTAGAAGATATTGATGTCACAATTAGACTTGCTAATAGGGATACTATTTCACCAATGGGAATTGTGAGAGATGTTGAAGTCTTGTGTGGGAAAACTAAATATCCTACTGATTTTCTTGTTCTTGGTTCCCCACAAGATAGCTTTTGTCCTATTATATTTGGTAGACCCTTCTTAAATACTGTTAATGCTAAGATAGACTGCGAAAATAATGTTGTTACTATTGGCTTAGATGATATGACTCATGAATTTAATTTCTCTAAATTTAGTAAACAACACCGCGAAGAAGAATTGCCTAGTAAGGATGAAATTATTGGTCTTGCTTCTATTGCCGTACCTCCTAAATCCTAATGATACTTTAGAACAATATTTGCTAGACCATGAGAATGATATGTTTATGAATGAAAGAAGGGAAATAGATGAAGTATTCTTTAAACAGGAACCTATGCTGAAACACAATTTGCCTGTTGAAATCCTAGGGGATCCCCCTCCACCTAAGGGTGATCCCGTGTTTGAGCTTAAACCATTGCCTGATAATCTTAAATATGCTTATCTTGATGAAAAGAAGATATATCCTGTTATTATTAGTGCTAACCTTTCAGAGCATGAAGAAGAAAGATTATTGAAAACTCTGAAGAAGCACCGTGCTGCTATTGGACATACTCTTGATGATCTTAAGGGCATTAGTCCCACTCTATGTCAACATAAAATAAATTTGGAAGCAGATGCCAAACCAGTTCGCGATCCTCAACGATGTCTGAATCCTAAAATGAAAGAAGTGGTAAGAAAAGAAATACTAAAGCTTCTGGAGGCAGGTATAATTTATCCTGTTGCTGATAGTCAGTGGGTAAGTCCTGTTCATTGTATCCCTAAGAAGGGAGGTATTACTGTTGTTCCTAATGATAAAGATGAATTGATTCCACAAAGAATTATTACAGGTTATAGGATGGTAATTGATTTCCGCAAATTAAATAAGGCTACTAAGAAAGATCATTACCCATTACCTTTTATCGATCAAATGCTAGAAAGATTATGCAAACATACACATTACTGCTTTCTAGATGGTTATTCTGGTTTCTCTCAAATACCTGTGTCGGCTAAAGATCAATCAAAGACTACTTTTACATGCCCTTTTGGTACTTTTGCTTATAGACGTATGCCTTTTGGTTTATGTAATGCACCTGCTACCTTTCAAAGATGCATGATGGCTATATTCTCTGACTTTTGTGAAAAGATTTGTGAGGTTTTCATGGACGACTTTTCCGTCTATGGATCTTCTTTTGATGATTGCTTGAGCAATCTTGATCGAGTTTGCAGAGATGTGAAGAAACTAATCTTGTCTTGAATTGGGAAAAGTGCCACTTTATGGTTAATGAGGGTATTGTCTTGGGGCATAAAGTTTCTAAAAGAGGTATTGAAGTTGATAAAGCCAAGGTTGATGCTATTGAAAAGATGCCATGTCCCAAGGACATCAAAGGTATAAGAAGTTTCCTTGGTCACGCTGGATTTTATAGGAGGTTCATTAAGGACTTCTCAAAAATTTCTTGGCCTCTGACTAATTTATTACAAAAAGATATACCATTTGTCTTTGATGATGATTGTGTAGAAGCATTTGAAATACTTAAGAAAGCATTAGTCTCTGCACCTATTGTTCAGCCACCTGATTGGAATTTACCCTTTGAAATTATGTGTGATGCTAGTGATTATGCTGTAGGTGCTGTTCTAGGGCAAAGAGTTGATAATAAATTAAGTGTTATCCATTATGCTAGTAAGACTCTAGACAATGCTCAAAGAAATTATGCTACTGCTGAAAAAGAACTTTTAGCAGTTGTATTTGCTTGTGATAAGTTCAGACCTTATATTGTTGATTCTAAAGTAACTATCCACACTGATCATGCTGCTATTAAATATCTTATGGAGAAGAAAGATGCTAAACCTAGACTTATTAGATGGGTTCTCTTGCTACAAGAATTTGATTTGCATATTGTTGATAGAAAAGGAGCTGAGAACCCCGTTGCAGACAACTTATCTAGGTTAGAGAATGTTCTTGATGACCCACTACCTATTGATGATAGCTTTCCTGATGAACAATTAAATGTCATAAGTACTTCTCGTAGCACCCCTTGGTATGTTGATTATGCTAATTACATAGTTGCTAAATTTATACCACCTAGCTTCACATACCAACAAAAGGAAAAGTTCTTCTATGATTTGAGACATCACTTTTGGGATGATCCACATCTTTATAAAGAAGGAGTAGATGGTGTTATTAGACATTGTGTACCTGAGCATGAACAGGAACAAATCCTACGCAAGTGCCACTCCGAAACTTATGGAGGACACCATGCGGGAGATATAACTGCACATAAGGTATTGCAATCCGGTTTTTATTGGCCTACTCTCTTCAAGGATGCCCGTAAGTTTGTCCTATCTTGTGATGAATGTCAAAGAATTGGTAATATTAGTAAACGTCAAGAAATGCCTATGAATTATTCACTTGTTATTGAACCGTTTGATGTTTGGGGCTTTGATTATATGGGACCTTTTCCTGCCTCTAATGGATATACACATGTTTTAGTTCCTGTTGATTACATTACTAAGTGGGTAGAAGCTATTCCAACTAGTAGTGCTGATCATAACACTTCTATTAAAATGCTTAAAGAAGTTATTTTTCCGAGGTTTGGAGTCCCTAGATATTTAATGGCTGATGGTGGTTCACATTTTATTCATGGTGCTTTCCGTAAAATGCTTGCTAAATATGAAGTCAATCATAGAATTGCATCTCCGTATCACCCACAGTCTAGTGGTCAAGTAGAATTGAGTAATAGAGAACTTAAATTAATTTTGCAAAAGACTGTCAATAGTTCTAGAAAGAATTGGTCCAAGAAACTTAATGATGCATTATGGGCCTATAGAACTGCATATAAAAATGCTATGGGCATGTCTCCGTATAAAATGGTATGTGGAAAAGCATGTCACTTACCTGTCGAACTAGAACATAAGGCATATTGGGCTATTAAAGAGCTCAACTATGATTTTAAACTTGCCGGTGAAAAGAGGTTATTTGATATTAGCTCACTTGATGAATGGAGAACCCAAGCTTATGAAAATGCCAAGTTGTTTAAAGCAAAGGTTAAAAGATGGCATGACAAAAGGATACAAAAGCGCGAGTTTAATGTAGGTGACTATGTATTTCTATACAATTCTCATTTAAGATTTTCTGCAGGAAAACATCTCTCTAAATGGGAAGGCCTCTATGTTATTGAGGAGGTCTATCATTCCGGTGCCATAAAAATCAACAACTTCGAAGGCACAAATCCGAAGGTGGTAAATGGTCAAAGAATCAAACATTATATCTCAGGTAATCCCATAAATGTTGAAACCAATATTATTGAAACCGTAACCCCGGAGGAATACATAAGGGACACTTTTCAGAATGTTTTAGACTCCGAAAAGGAATAGGTATGTGGTTGTAACACCCCGGATGTAATTTACCTTATATGTATCCCAACTCTTGCCGTTTCCGGCCTAAGTTATTTTATTTTCCTCAGTATCGTGTTTTTGTCTACGTGTGTTTTTGCTTTGTCATGCATCTCATATCATGTCATCATGTGCATTTCATTTGCATACATGTTCGTCTCATGCATCCGAGCACTTTCCCCGTTGTCCGTTTTGCATTCCGGCGCTCCTATCTCCTCCGATGGTCCTTTCTACCTCTTTTCATGTGTGGGGGTTAAACATTTCTGGATTGGACCGAGACTTGCCATGTGGCCTTGGTTTACTACCGGTAGACCGCCTGCCAAGTTTCGAATCATTTGGACTTTGTTTGATACTCCAATGGTTAACCGAGGGACCGAGAAGGCCTCGTTTCTATTGCAGCCCAACACCCTTCCAATTTGGCCCAAAACCCACCAAAAACCCTTCCATCATCTAGAGCGTTCAATCACGATCGTGTGGCCGCAAACCATGCTCAATTTGGAGCCTCCTAGCTCCTCCTACCTATAAAAAGGTCTCTCCCCCAAAATTCCCGGATCCCCTCCTTCCTAAACCCCAAAAAATCGCCCCGCCGCGCCGAACTTTGTCCGTATCCCACTGGACGAACCCCGCCGCCGCGCCCGGCCAACGGGGGGCCGCCACATGTCCCGCCGGCCCGGCCGGCCCAGGGAGAGCCCCCGAGAGCCCGCGCCTGCCGCCTACCTCCATCCTCTCCGCGCCGCCCGAGTACACCGCCGCACCGCCGCTCGACCTCACCGCCGGCGAGCTCCCCGCGGCGAGCCTCCTCGCCAACCGCGCCGCCCCGCTGATGCCGTGCTCTGCCCGCGCGCTGCCGCCTCCTCCCGCGCCGGTCGCCGCGCGCCACCACGCCGGCCACCTCCACCGCCCTGCACTACCTCGTCGCCGGTGACGCCATCTCCCTCCAGCGACCTTGGAAACTCCGGCCACCGCGTTCTTCATCCCCGGCGGACCTCGGCAGCCATGTTGCTACAGTGCGCGTGAACAGTACCTCGGATCTGGATCTGAGAAACCCTAGGGTTGACTTTCCCCTCTCCCCTTATTTTTTGGCAATTTTCATCATGCTATAACTCCACATCCGTAGCTCCGATTTGCGCGTGTAGCATATCAAAATGTTCGTCTCGACGAGTACATCATTTAATCTCATTGCATCATTTTCATTTGAGCTCATCTTGATGCCCGAAATGCTTTTGGAAGAGAGCTATGTGGTAGATTTGGCAGATCTGTTTCATCAAATAGCTATTTGTCATTTTTGCCATGATTAATGTGTGCATGATATGATCCCGAGCTCTACATGTGTTTTGTTATATGCGATGACATCTTTACAGAGGTGCTTACCATGTATTTTTGTGATATTTTTGGTGACTAGCACAAGCTTGCAAAGTAGCGTAATCGGTAATGCTGATTTCAGGGACTTAGAATTTCACTAAGTCCTTGTCCTGATTTTGTCGTTATGCCATATGTTCATCTTGTTTCCTAGTGATCCGTGCCTCTTTTGAGGATGATCAGTAAGGATGATTTGTTAACATTGTGGTGCTCTATCCATCCATGTCTTCGTTTGCATTTATGGAGCACCTTAGCTTGAGTCAATTGGGCTCTACTTTTGCTATATCGTGAATCCTGGCAGATTGTTGACATGATTAGCGATTTTGCCGAGGATGTTGCTATTGATCCGTGCATGCTATGTTGTTGTTCTTGCCATGTCTAGCTTCTATGTCATGTATTCTTGATGGGTGTATGCTTAGTTTGTCATGCCATGCTCTGTAGTGAGTGCATCGAGCTCGTGAACATGCCTACTCATTAACTGATTTGCATGCTCTAGTTTTTCACCAAGTCTGAGATCTGTTTATGTTTTTGCCATGTTCACATGCTTGCAATTGTATTTTCTGATCCCTTTTGGCTCAAGGTCACTAAGGGACTTTTGTTAAGTGCTTTGAGTAGCTTCATGTCATGCCTTGCTTTGCCATGTTAAGTTCCTGTAGCATGTAGTTTTCATGCTCTAAAGTGTGCTTCCTGATGATAAATTCTAGACTTGTGTTAATTTCACTAAGTCTGAAACCTGTTATCGTTTGCACTTTTGCTATGCTTGTTTAAACCTGTTAATGGATGAATTTTCCATAGCTCAGTGTTCATATTTTGTTAATATTCATGAGTGGATCCCTGCCATTTATTTTGTTGTCATGTTTGAGTGCTATAGCATATTTATCTTGTTGCATTTAGTTGGTCACTTGCTGATTATTGCAGACCGGTGCCATATTTGTTTTGCTTGCCATTTCCAAACCGTGCATCCGATTCCGGTGATCTTTATATCGATTTCAACCGAAATCACCTCACCTTTCCAGTGGCACTCTTGGATTTCCATGTTGAGGGCAGGTTCAATCATTCCTTGTCAAATCTTGCATATGCATCACATATCGCATCCCGCATAGCATACCATGTTTGCAACATGTTGTTTGAGCATTGCACGTGGTTGATTGTGTTCCTTTTGCTTGTTTGTCTTGTTTGGGTAGAGCCGGGAGACGAGTTCGGGAACGAGGAGCCCGTTGAGTTCGCTTACGAGGATCAAGTCAACTCTGACAACTTTTCAGGCAAGATGACCATACCCTCGAAATCACTTCTATCTTTGCTTGCTAGATGCTCGCTCTTTTGCTATGCCTATGATACGATACCTACCACTTGCTTATCATGCCTCCCAAATTGCCATGTCAAACCTCTAACCCACCATGTCCTAGCAAACCATTGATTGACTATGTTACCGCTTTGCTCAGCCCCTCTTATAGCGTTGCTAGTTGCAGGTGAAGATTGGAGATCGTTCCTTGTTGGAACATTGTTTATTGTTGGGATATCACTATATTATCTTGTTATCTTAATGCACCTATATACTTGGTAAAGGGTTGAAGGCTCGACCTTTTGCCTAGGCGACCTTTTGCCTAGTGTTTTGTTTCACTCTTGCCGCCCTAGTATCCGTCATATCGGTGTTATGTTCCCGGATTTTGCCTTCCTTATGCGGTTGGGTTATAGTGGGAACCCCTTGACAGTTCGCCTTGAATAAAACTCTTCCAGCAATGCCCAACATTGGTTTTATCATTCGCCACCTAGCCTTTTTTCCCTTCGGTTTCGCGGACTCAAGGGTCATCTTTATTTTAACCCCCCGGGCCAGTGCTTCTCTAAGTGTTGGTCCAACTGAGGGATGTCCGGGGCTACCAGGGGCAACTCTGGGCTGGCCTACCTGACGTCTTCCTCATCTGGTGTGCCCTGAGAACGGGATATGTGCATCTCCTATAGGGATTTGTCGGCACATCTGGGTGGTGTTGCTGGTTTAGTTTTACCATTGTCGAGGATGTCTTGTAACCGGGATGCCGAGTCTGATCGGGTCTTCCCGCTAGAAGGAATATCCTTCGTTGACCGTGAGAGCTTGTGATGGGCTAAGTTGGGACACCCCTGTAGGGATTTGAACTTTCGAAAGCCATGCCTGCGGTTATGGGAAGATGGGACTTTGTTAATGTCCGATCGTAGATAACATGAAACTTAACTTAATTAAAATGAATCAACCATGTGTGTAACCGTGATGGTCTCTTCTCGGCGGAGTCCGGGAAGTGAACACGGTGTTGGAGTAATGCTTGGCGTAGGTTGTTCTAGGATCACTTCTTGATCATAGTCCTTCGTTCGTGCTTTGCCTTCTCTTCTCGCTCTCTTTTGTGAACAGGTTAGCCACCATATATGCTAGTCGCTTGCTGCAGCTCCACATATTACCTTGCCTTACCTATAAGCTTAAATAGTCTTGATCATGAGGGTGTGAGATTGCTGAGTCCTCGTGACTCACAGATTACTTCCAAACCAGATGCAGGGACCGATGATACCGCTCCAGACGATGCGCTTGAGCTCAAGTGGGAGTTCGATGAAGACTCTTGTCATTACTATGTGTCTTTCCTAGATGATCAGTAGTGGTGCCCAGTTGGGGCGGTCGGGGACTTTGTCGCATGTGGGGGTTGATCTTTATTTGGTACCGTAGTCGGACCATGAGTGTATTGGATGATTGTAATGTTATTCATGTATTTGTGTGACGTGGCGAGTGTAAGCCAACTATGTATCCTTTCCCCTTTTATATATTACATGGGTTGTTGTGAAGATTACCTTACTTGCGACATTGCTTTCAATGCGGTTATGCCTCTAAGTCGTGCTTCGACACGTAGGAGATATAGCCGCATCGAGGGTGTTACAAGTTGGTAATCAGAGCCTTCCCCGACCTTAGGAGCCCCTCTGCTTGATCGAATTGTTGGCGTTGTTGAGTCTAGAAAAATGTTTTGAGTCATTAAGGAATTATATATCAGAGAGTTTAGGAATTCTTTTTACTTCCAAGTCCCTTCATCGCTCTGGTGAGGCATCCTGACGTAGAGTTTTGACTCTTCTCTTCTCAAATTTCACTAAATTTTTTTTAGGATCACGCGGGTATCTTGGAATCGTTCCAATCGATTTGTGATGAGAACATTGTTCTTGGTGCCTCCTATCATTTAGGGGTTGTGGCAGTGTACCGGGGAGTTGAGCTCCGAGGTGTTGTCGTCACAATTTTATCGTTGAGATTCTGGAATACCTGAGTTTCGCCGACATCGAAAATCTCTTTTATTCAGTTGTTGGTGAGATAACCTCGACGCCACCCAGTACTGGGGCGGGAGTTCGGGAGTATTGCCATAACTCGTATAACGGATGCTTTTCGAAGGTTGAGGTAAATGATTTCCGAAGTTCTTCTCGGTTATGTGTTGAAGGATGGATACAGCTGGATGTAGGATTTGCTAGATTTGGGTGAGATATTATGCTTCCCCTGTATCCCCAACACCTGATTGCATAACCGAAAAGGTTCGGGAGTTTCATAGGTGGGAATTCTTGTAGCTCTAGTTCTTCTTCCACGGATATTTGGTTTGAGATTGGGCGATCCTTACCGAGTATTCGTTCTTGTCTGTACCTTTTTGTTTTTTTCTTCTACCTCAATTCTAAGTGGCTTCTCAATTTATGGATATGTGACCATTTCGATTGGAATGCATTCGTTCATTTGGTTTGGATGTGAAGACTTTATGTTGCAATTACAACCCGTTTGATTCAGCTTCAATATTTGTCTGTCAATGTGCTAATGGATGTCAACCTCTTCAGGATGGCTCCTCCAACGCGCACGACTCCGAATCCTGATCCGCCACCACCACCTCCACCTCCGTAGGCATGACAAGCTGTGATGGCCGCTACCAATGCAAACACGCAGCTGATCATGCAACTTCTTCAAGAGCGCAACCAAGGGAACCAGGGCCATGGCAACAATCAGAACCACTTTGCTACACTCAACCAGTTCCTTGCTAACCAGCCAAAGACCTTCAGCAATTGTGTTGAGGCAACAGACTCTGATGATTGGCTTGTGGACATATGCAAGCATTTCAAGTGCAGTAATGTCAGGCCTGAAGACTTTGTCAAGTTCGCCTCCTTCCAACTCAAAGACCAAGCTGCAGAATGGTTTCAATAGTACAAAGATTCCAGAGGAGGCCGTGTGATTACCTGGGATGAATTCCGTCAAGACTTCAAAGCTCATCATATTCCTCAAAGCATGGTTGAAAGCAAGCGTGAGGAATTCCGCAACTTGAAGCAAGGCTCTATGTCTGTTTACGAGTACAACAAGATGTTTCAGAAGCTCGCCCGTTTTGCTAAGCAAGACGTCCCTGACGAGAAGAGCATGATATACCAGTTCAGGGGTGGTCTCAGAGAAGAAATCCAGCTAGCTCTTGTCCTCTTTGAGCCCAAGAGGTACGATGAACTTACAACATGGCAATGAAGCAAGAGACTGCTCAACTGAAGTGCGATGCTTCCAAGAAGTGAGTCAGAGATGCAACTCCTTCTTCCTCAACTCAAGTGGCTAAGCAACAGAAGTATTGGCTTCCTCCTCCTCCGTTCCGTCAGCCTTACCAGCAGAAGAGCAAAGGTGGCAGTGGATCTTCCCACCCACCCAACCCTGGCTTTCAGAACAAGACTTCGTCTCAAGCTCCAAGATCAAGTGCTCCGTATCACCATCCACTCTCGGAGGTCACGTGCAACAAGTGCCAACAGAAGGGTCACTATGACAACAAATGCTTCAATCAGAGGCGTCTCCCTCCTCCTCCTCCTGCGAGATTGGCAAGTACAGCCGTGGTCAAGCATAACCCCAAGTCTGCTAAGGTCAACTTGTTGAACACAGCTGAGGCAGAGGACTCGCCAGATGTGATTATGGGTAACCTTCCTGTTAATGACATTCCCGCAAGAGTTCTTTTTGATACTGGGGCATCTTTGTCATTTTTATCGAAGCCTTTTGCATCCATGCATGATGTGCATACTGTTGATTTGCCTAAGCCGATAGCGGTTTCTTCTCCGGGTTTGTTCATGAACACCAAAATGATGGCTCCGGATGTTACTATCACATTGGGTGACTACGAGTTTCTTTCTTCTCCAATGGTCCTTGGTAACTCTGATATTGATCTTATTCTTGGTATGGATTGGCTTTCTAAGCACAAGGCTCAGCTTGATTGTGCTGCCAGGCAGATTCAATTGACTCATTCATCCGAGGATGTAATTGTCTTTGCCGCAAGGGATGATACCATTCGTCTGTTTTCTCTCAATGAGAAGGATGAGATGGAGGCCATCTCGCAAATTCCAGTCATTTGCGAATATCAAGACGTCTTTCCAGAAGAGCTTCCAGGAATGCCTCTGCACTGGCAAGTTGAATTTGTCATCGATCTTGAGCCTGGTACAGAACTTGTTTGCAAACGTCCTTACAAGCTTGGACCTGAAGAGTTGAAGGAGCTGAAGAAGCAACTCGATATGCAAGAGCGAATGGGTCTCATCTGACCTAGTTCTTCTCCGTGGGGTTGTGGAGTTCTTTTTGTGAAGAAGAAGGATGGAACGGACCGACTTTGTGTTGACTACCGTCCATTGAACAAGAAGATTATAAAGAACAAGTACCCACTTCCCAACATGAATGAGCTGTTTGAACAACTAAAAGGTGCTCAAGTATTCTCCAAGCTTGATCTCCGTATGGGCTATCACCAGATTTGAATTCGTGAGCAAGATATCTCCAAGACAGCATTCAGAACAAGCTATGGCTCATATGAATACACTGTCATGTCTTTTGGCCTCGTCAACGCTCCGCCGACTTTCTCTCGCTTGATGAACTTCATCTTCAACGCCTACACAAATGACTTCGTCTTGGTCTACCTCGATGACATTCTGGTCTTTTCAAAGAACAAGGAAGATCATGCCAAGCACTTGCGTTTGGTGCTGGATAAGCTCACAGAACATCAGTTCTACGCCAGGTTTTCAAAGTGTGAGTTTTTGCTCGATGAGGTTCTCTATCTTGGGCATATCATCTCTGCCAAGGGCATAGCGATGAATCCTGAGAAGGTGTCTGCAATTGTGAATTGGGACCAACTCAGAATGTGAAGCAACTCCGCAGCTTCCTTGGTCTCGCAAGTTATTGTCGAAGGTTCGTTGAGAACTTCTCAAAGATCACGAAGCCGCTTTCCAACCTTCTCCAGAAGCATGTCAAGTACATTTGGTCTCCTGAATGTGACATCGCTTTCAACACCCTGAAAGAGAAATTAGTCACCGCTCCAGTTCTGACTCCTCCTGATGAATCCAAACCGTTCGAGGTCTTCTGCGATGCCTCTCTTCAAGGTCTTGGTGCAGTGTTGATGCAAGAGAAGAAAGTTGTGCCTTATACCTCTCGCTAGTTGAAGCCCAACGAGAAGAACTACCCCACTCATGACCTCTAGTTGGCGGTAGTTGTGCATGCTCTTTTGACTTGGAGACATCTCTTATTGGGAAGAAAAGTGGACATCTTCACTGACCATAAGAGTCTCAAGTACATCTTCACTCAGCCGAATCTCAACCTTAGGCAGACTCATTGGGTCGAAATGATTCAAGAGTATAATCTGAGTATCGAATATACTCCAGGCAAGGCCAATGTAATTGCTGATGCATTGAGCAGGAAGGCTTACTGCAACAGTCTGATTCTCAAGCCTCACCAACCCGAGCTTTGTGAAGCTTTCCGCAAACTCAATCTGCAAGTTGTTCCTCAAGGTTTCCTCGCCAACCTTCAAGTCTCTCCTACTTTGGAGGATCAGATTCGCGAGGCTCAACTTCTTGATGCTATGGTGAAGAAGGTGAAGATTGGGATTGCCAAGAGTCAATCCAAGTACAAGTGCTATCGCCTTGATGACAAGGATACTCTCTTCTTCGAGGATCGCATTGTTGTGCCTAAAGGTGACCTTCATAAAGTCATTATGAACGAGGCTCACAATTCACTCCTCTCCATTCACCCTCGAAGTACGAAGATGTACCAGGACCTCAAGCAGGCTTATTGGTGGACTCGAATGAAGCGCGAGATTGCTCAGTTTGTGAATGAACGTGATGTCTGCAGAAGAGTGAAGGGAGAACACCAACGACCAGTGGTTCTCCTCCAACCTCTTGCCATTCCAGAATGGAAGTTTGACCACATTGAGATGGACTTCGTGACGGGATTTCCAAAGTCCAAGCGTGGCAATGATGCTATATTCGTTGTCATCGACAAACTCACTAAAGTGGCTCATTTTCTGCCTATCAAAGAGTCTATCACTATAGCTCAATTGGCGGAGCTTTATACCTCTCGGATTGTCTCTCTGCACGACATTCTACAGTTGATCTCTTCAGATCGTGGCAGCATCTTTACCTCCAAGTTTTGGGATTCTTTTCAAAAGGCCATGGGCACCAACATCCGTTTCAGCACAACTTTTCATCCTCAAACTAGCGGCCAAGTCGAGCATGTCAATTAGATTCTCGAAGATATGCTCAGGGCATTACAAGTTGGTATCAGATCCAGATTCTTGAAGATATGCTCAGGGCTTGCGTTATCTCTTTCGGTATGAAGTGGGAAGATTGTCTTCCATATGCCGAGTTTTCCTACAACAACAGCTTCCAAGCGAGTTCGGGCAAGGTCCCATTTGAAATTCTGTATGGAAGGAAGTGCCGTACTCCTCTTAACTGGTCAGAGACCGGTGAACGTCAACTTCTTGGAAATGACTTGATCACAGAGGCAGAGGAAATGTGCAAAGTCATTCATGATAACCTCAAAGCAGCGCAATCGCGCCAGAAGAGCTACTATGATAGTAAGCATCGTGATTTGGCTTTCGAAATCGGAGACCATGTTTACCTCCGCGTCTCTCCAATGAAAGTTACTCGTCGCTTCGGTATCAAAGGGAAGCTTGCCCCTAGATACGTGGGCCCTTTCAAGATCGTCAGAAAGAGAGGCGATCTCGCCTATCAACTCGAGCTTCCCTCCAACTTTGCAAACGTGCACGACGTGTTCCATGTCTCTCAGCTCCGCAAGTGCTTCAAGACCCCTGACCCCACCGTCAACTTCGAAGACATTTATCTCCCAGAAGACCTTTCTTATCGTGAGCACCCAGTTGCTATTCTTGAAGAAACTGAGCGCAAGACTCGCAATAAGTCAATCAAATTCCTCAAATTCAAGTGGTCACACCATTCCGACCGTGAAGCCACCTGGGAACGCGAGGATCACCTCCGTTCTGAGTACCCGGCGTTTTTTCCAGTCCTAGATCTCGGGGCGAGATCCTTTCATAGTGGTGGAGTGTTGTAACACCCCGGATGTAATTTACCTTATATGTATCCCAACTCTTGCCATTTCCGGCCTAAGTTATTTTATTTTCCTCAGTATCGGGTTTTTGTCTCCGTGTGTTTTTGCTTTGTGATGCATCTCATATCATGTCGTCATGTGCATTGCATTTGCATACGTGTTCGTCTCATACATCCGAGCATTTTCCCCATTGAACATTTTGCATTCCGGCGCTCCTATCTCCTCCGGTGGTCCTTTCTACCTCTTTTCGTGTGTGGGGGTTAAACATTTCCGGATTGGACCGAGACTTGCCATGTGGCCTTGGTTTACTACCGGTAGACCGCCTGTCAAGTTTTGTATCATTTGGACTTCGTTTGATACTCCAACGGTTAACCAAGGGACGGAGAAGGCCACGTTTGTGTTGCAGCCCAACACCCTTCCAATTTGGCGCAAAACCCACCAAAAACCCTTCCATCATCTAGAGCGTTCGATCACGATCGCGTGGCCGCAAACCGTGCTCAATTTGGAGCCTCCTAGCTCCTCCTACGTATAAAAAGGTCTCTCCCCCGAAATTCCCGCATCCCCTCCTTCCTAAACCCTAAAATATTGCCCCGCCGCGCCGGACATTGTCCGTATCCCACCGGACGAATCCCGCCGCCGCGCCCGGCCAACCGGGGGCCGCCACATGTCACGCCGGGGCTCCCTGCCGCGCCGGCCCGCCCGGCCCAGGGAGGGCCCCCGAGAGCCCGTGCCTGCCGCCTACCTCCATCGTTTCCGCGCCGCCCGAGTACACCGCCGCGCCGCCGTTCGACCTCGCCGCCGGCGAGCTCCCCGCAGCGAGCCTCCTCGCCAACCGCGCCGCCCCGCTGACGCCGTGCTCGGCCTGAGCGCCGCCGCCTCCTCCCGCGCCGGTCGCCGCGCGCCACCACGCCGGCCACCTCCACCGCCCTGCACTACCTCGTCACCGGCGACGCCATCTCCCTCCGGCGACCTTGGATACTCCGGCCACCGTGTTCTTCATCCCCGGCGGACCTCGGCAGCCTGTTGCTACAGTGCGCGTGAACAGTACCTCGGATCTGGATCTGGATCTGAGAAACCCTAGGGTTGACTTTCCCCTCTCCCCTTATTTTTTGGTAGTTTTCATCATGCTATAACCCCGCCTTTGTAGCCCCGATTTGCGCATGTAGCATATCAAAATGTTCGTCTCGATGAGTACATCATTTAATCTCATTGCGTCATTTTCATTTGAGCTCATATTGATGCCCGAAATGCTTTTGGAAGAGAGCTATGTGGTAGATTTGGCAGATCTGTTTCATCAAATAGCTATTTGTCATTTTTGTCATGATTAATGTGTGCATGATATGATCCTGAGCTCTACATGTGTTTTGTTATATGCCATGACATCTTTACAGAGGTGCTTACCATGTATTTTTGTGATATTTGTGGTGACTAGCACAAGCTTGCAAAGAAGCATAATCGGTAATGCTGATTTCAGGGACTTAGAATTTCACTAAGTCCTTGCTTTGATTTTGTCGTTATGCCATATGATCATGTTGTTTCCTAGTGATCCGTGCCTCTTTTGAGGATGATCATTAAGGATGATTTGTTAACGTTGTGGTGCTCTATCCATCCATGTATTTATTTGCATTTATGGAGCAAATTAGCTTGAGTCAATCGAGCTCTACTTTTGCTATATCGTGAATCCTGGCAGATTGTTGACATGATTAGCGATTTTGTCGAGGATGTTGCTATTGATCCATGCATGCTATGTTGTTGTTCTTGCCATGTCTAGCTTCTATGTCATGTATTCTTGATGGGTGTATGCTTAGTTTGTCATGCCATGCTCTGTAGTGAGTGCATCGAGCTCGTGAACATGCCTACTCGTTAACTGATTTGCATGCTCTAGTTTTTCACTAAGTCTGAGATCTGTTTATGTTTTTGCCATGTTCACATGCTTGCAATTGTATTTTCTGATCCCTTTTGGCTCAAGGTCACTAAGGGACTTTTGTTAAGTGCTTTGAGTAGCTTCATGTCATGCCTTGCTTTGCCATGTTAAGTTCCTGTAACATGTAGTTTTCATGCTCTAAAGTGTGCTTCCTGATGATAAATTCCAGACTTGTGTTAATTTCACTAAGTCTGAAACCTGTTATCATTTGCACTTTTGCCATGCTTGTTTAAACCTGTTAATGGATGAATTTGTCGTAGCTAGTGTTCATATTTTGTTAAGATTCATGAGTGGATCCCTGCCATTTATTTTGTTGTCATGTTTGAGTGCTGTAGCATATTTATCTTGTTGCATTTAGTTGGTCACTTGCTGATTATCGCAGACCGGTGCCATATTTGTTTTGCTTGCCATTTCCAAACCGTGCATCCGATTCCGGTAATCTTTATATCAATTTCAACCGAAATCACCTCACCTTTCCAGTGGCACTCTTGGATTTCCATGTTGAGGGCAGGTTCAATCATTACTTGTCAAATCTTGCATATGCATCACATATCGCATCCTGCATAGCATACCATGTTTGCAACATGTTGTTTGAGCATTGCACGTGGTTGATTTTGTTCCTTTTGCTTGATTGTCTTGTTTGGGTAGAGCCGGGAGACGAGTTCGGTAATGAGGAGCCCGTTGAGTTCACTTACGAGGATCAAGTCAACTCTGACAACTTTGCAGGCAAGATGACCATACCCTCGAAATCACTTCTATCTTTGCTTTCTAGATGGTCTCTCTTTTGCTATGCCTATGCTACGATACCTACCACTTGCTTATCATGCCTCCCAAATTTCCATGTCAAACCTTCTAACCCACCATGTCCTAGCAAACCGTTGATTGGCTATGTTACCGCTTTGCTCAGCCCCTCTTATAGCGTTGCTAGTTGTAGGTGAAGATTGGAGATCGTTCCTTGTTGGAACATTGTTTATTGTTGGGATATCACTATATTATCTTGTTATCTTAATGCACCTATATACTTGGTAAAGGGTGGAAGGCTCGACCTTTTGCCTAGTGTTTTGTTCCACTCTTGCCGCCCTAGTTTCCGTCATATCGGTGTTATGTTCCGGATTTTGCGTTCCTTACGCGGTTGGGTTATAATGGGAACCCCTTGACAGTTCGCCTTGAATAAAACTCTTCCAGCAATGCCCAACATTGGTTTTACCATTCTCCACCTAGCCTTTTTCCCTTGGGTTTCGCGGACTCAAGGGTCATCTTTATTTTAACCCCCCCGGGCCAGTGCTTCTCTAAGTGTTGGTCCAACTGAGCGATGTCTGGGGCTACCAGGGGCAACTCTGGGCTGGCCTACCTGACTTCTTGCTCATCCGGTGTGCCCTGAGAACAAGATATGTGCAGCTCCTATCAGGATTTGTCGGCACATCTGGGTGGTGTTGCTGGTTTAGTTTTACCATTGTCGAGGATGTCTTGTAACCGGGATGCCGAGTCTGATCGGGTCTTCCCGCTAGAAGGAATATCCTTCGTTGACCGTGAGAGCTTCTGATGGGCTAAGTTGGGACACCCCAGCAGGGATTTGAACTTTCAAAAGCCGTGCCCGCGGTTATGGGCAGATAGGAATTTGTTAATGTCCGGTTGTAGATAACATGAAACTTAACTTAATTAAAATGAATCAACCACGTGTGCAACCTTATGGTCTCTTCTCGGCGGAGTCCGGGAAGTGAACACGGTGTTGGAGTAATGCTTGGCGTAGTTTGTTCTAGGATCACTTCTTGATCATAGTTCTTCGTTCGTGCTTTGCCTTCTCTTCTCGCTCTCTTTTGCGAACAGGTTAGCCACCATATATGCTAGTCGCTTCCTGAAGCTCCACATATTACCTTGCCTTACCTATAAGCTTAAATAGTCTTGACCGCAAGGGTGTGAGATTGCTGAGTCCCCGTGAGTCACAGATTACTTCCAAACCAGATGCATGGACCGATGATACCGCTCCAGACGATGCGCTTGAGCTCAAGTGGGAGTTCGATGAAGACTCTCGTCGTTACTATGTGTCTTTCCCAGATGATCAGTAGTGGTGCCCAGTTGGGGCGATCGGGGACTTTGTCGCATGTGGGGGTTGATCTTTATTTGGTACCGTTGTCGGACCATGAGTGTATTGGATGATTGTAATGTTATTCATGTATTTGTGTGACGTGGCGAGTGTAAGCCAACTATGTATCCTTTCCCCTTTTATATATTACATGGGTTGTTGTGAAGATTACCTTACTTGCGACATTGCTTTCAATGCGGTTATGCCTCTAAGTCGTGCTTCGACACGTAGGAGATATAGCCGCATCGAGGGCGTTACAGTGGTACGGTAAGTAAACTGACTCCAAAACAATTTTTAAGGCAATATTTCTCCGCTTTGGAATATTTAGAAAAATAGAAAATTAAGTAGCAGTTCGGGAAGGACACAAGGGCCCCACGAGGGTGGAGGGCGCGCCCTACCCCCCTGGGCGCGCCCCCTACCTCATGGGCTCCTCATGTGCCTTCCGGACTCCGTTTTCTTGCACGATACGTATTTTGGTCGGTAAAAATTCATTATATAACCTCCCGGGGGTTTTGACTCCCGTATCACGCAAAAATCTCTTGTCTTTATTTTGAGCCGTCCTATTGCAGACAGAGCAACATGTCGTCCCAGGATTCGGAAGGATAAAGCTATGTGGATGATTACCTTGCAGACCCTAAGGTCTATGGAGAGGTGGAGCATTATGGTTGGACCACGGAAGAAGAAGATGACTATGAACCCAAGGGAAAGGAGGAGAGGAGCTCAGATGAAGATGAAGTCCCACTACCTCAGCCTGGGGACATGCATGTGGAGTTCAAAAAGTCAAGCCTCCTGGATAGGGTAAAGAAACCTAAGATCGAGTTTATCCCTTTTCGACTCTTGCAGGAAAACAAGCAGGAACTATGCAAAAAGATACTGAGCCTGGAACAGGAGATCGAGGACCTAAGGGACCAAAATTCTGTCCTCAAACACAAATTAAGGAAGAAGCCTACACCATCAACAAAATCACCACCGTCTCCTCCAACAAAGAAGAATTGAGTATCTGGTATGGGCACTCCCCTTGGCAACTTCCAAGCTTGGGGGAGGTGCCCCGGTATCGTATCACAATCACAACTTCTATCTTTACCGTTTTCCTTAGTTCAATCCTATTAGTAGTATTTTGATCTAGTAGAATAAAGTTCATGGCATGATCTAGTTGTGAGTTTTGCTTATTATCCTTCTATGTAATCGAGTTCGTGAGCTATATAATAAAGATTAGTGTTGAGTCAAGGGCTTGACTTTCTTGCTATGATCCCAAACAAAAGAAAAGAAAAGAGAAAAAGAATAAGAAGAAACAAAAGTTCATATTGATCTTATTGATAGTAATGACTTCACATAGAAAGAGTGTGATGATTAAAATTTGTTGGGAGTTGGCAGACATAGCTTTGGTCATCGTTGCAACTAATAAGAAGTAATAAGGAAAGAGAGGTTTCACATATAAATATACTATTATTGACATCTTTTATGATTGGCAGCACTCATCAAAATATGACATACTAAAGAGTTGATGTTGGACAAGGAAGACAACATAATGGGTTATGTTTTCTTATATCTGAGATAAAGTATGTTGTCAGGGATCATCCAACATGTTGAGCTTGCCTTTCCCCCTCATGCTAGCGAAATTCTCAGCACCAAGTAGAGATACTACTTGTGCTTCCAAATACTCTTAAACCAGTTTTGCCATGAGAGTCCACCATATCTACCTATGGATTGAGTAAGATCCTTCAAGTAAGTTGTCATCGGTGCAAAGCAATAAAAATTTCTCTAAATATGTATGATTAGTGTGGGAGAAATAAGCTTTATACGATCTTGTGATGTGGAAGTAATAAAAGCGACGGACTGCATAATAAAGGTTCATATCACAAGGGGCAATATAAAGTGACGTTCTTTCGCATTAAGATTTTGTGCATCCAACCATAAAAGCGCATGGCAACCTCTGCTTCCCTCTGCGAAGGGCCTATATTTTATTATTATCTTCTACCTTATGCAAGTGTCATGGTGATCTTCACCTGTCCCTTTTTCTTTTTATCCTTTGGCAAGCCCAGCATGTTGGAAAGTACCTGATAAATATATCCAAGTGGATGTAGGGGGCATGAGTTATTATTGTCGACATTACCCTCGAGGTAAAAGGTTGTGGGGTGAAACTATAAGCCCCTATCTTTCTCTATGTCTGATTAATACTCCGTAACCACAAGTATTGCGCGAGTGTTAGCAATTCTGAAAGACTAGATGATAGTTGAGTATGTGGACTTGCTTTTTAAGCTCTGACATAGGCTCTTTCTGATGTTATGATAAATTGCAATTCCTTCAATGACTGAGGTTATAGTTTGTTGGTTCTCAATAAGGTCTCTGATTCATACTTTTGCATTGTGAATAGATCATCACTTGAACATAAGTAATCATATGACAATATCTATGTATGTTGCTGTTATGAGAATAATCATGATGCCCTCATGTCCGTATTTTATTTTTATCGACGCCTCTACCTCTAAACTTGGGGACATATTTATTGTTATCGGCTTTCGCTTGAGGACAAGCGAGGTTTAAGCTTGGGGGAGTTGATACGTCCATTTTGCATCATGCTTTTATATCGATATTTATTGCATTATGGGCTGTTATTTCAAATTATGTCACAATACTTATGGCTATTCTCTCTTATTTTACAAGGTTTACATAAGGAGGGAGAATGCCGGCAGCTGGAATTCTGGGCTGGAAAAGGAGCAAATATTAGAGACCTATTCTACACAACTCCAAAAGCCTTGAAACTCCACGGAACACCTTATAATAATAATGAAAAATCCTCGCCAAAGATGAAGACCAGGGGGCCCACACCCTTCTCATGAGGGTGGGGGGCACGCCCCCCCTAGGGCGCGCCCCCTACCTCATGGGCCCCCTGGTGGCTCTCCGATGACCAGCTTCCCCAATATGAAGTCTTCCGTGGAGAAAAAAAATAAGAAGCAACCTTTCGGGACGAAACTCTGCCGCCACGAGGCGGAACCTTGTCGGATCCAATCTAGAGCTCCGGCAGAGCTGTTCTGCCAGGGAAACTTCCCTCCCGGAGGGGGAAATCATCGCCATCACCAACGCTCCTCTCATCGGGACAGGGCAATCTCCATCAACATCTCCATCAGCACCATCTCATCTCAAAACCCTAGTTCATCTCTTGTATCCAATTCTTGTCTCCAAGTCCAGGATTGGTGCTAGTAGGTTGCTAGTAGTGTTAATTATTCCTTGTAGTTGATGCTAGTTGGTTTAATTGGTGGAAGATCATATGTTCAGATCCTTTATGCATATTAATACCCCTCTGATTATGAACATGCTTATGCTTTGTGAGTAGTTACGTTTGTTCCCGAGGACAAGGGAGAAGTCTTGCTATTAGTAGTCATGTGAATTTGGTATTCGTTCGATATTTTGATGAGATGTATGTTGTCTAGCCTCTAGTGGTGTTATGTGAACGTCGACTACATAACACTTCACCATTATTTGGGCCTAGAGGAAGGCATTGGGAAGTAATAAGTAGATGATGGGTTGCTAGAGTGACAGAAGCTTAAACCCTAGTTTATGTGTTGCTTCGTGAGGGGCTGATTTGGATCCATATGTTTCATGCTATGGTTACGTTTACCTTAATACTTTTGTTGTAGTTGCGGATGCTTGCAATAGAGGTTAATCATAAGTGGGATGCTTGTTCAAGTAAGAACAGCACCCAAGCACCGGTCCACCCACATGTCAAATTATCAAAGTACCGAACGCGAATCATATGAACGTGATGAAAACTAGCTTGACGATATTCCCATGTGTCCTCGGGAGCGCTTTTCCTTATATAAGAGTTTGTCCAGGCTTGTCCTTTGCTACAAAAAGGATTGGGCCACCTTGCTGCACTTTATTTACTTTTGTTACTTGTTGCTTGTTACAAATTATCTAATCCCAAAACTATCTGTTACCACTTACTTCAGTACTTGCAGAGAATACCTTGCTAAAAACCGTTTATCATTTCCTTCTGCTCGTCGTTGGGTTCGATATTCTTACTTATCGAGAGGACTACGATAGATCCCCTATACTTGTGGGTCATCAGGCATCAAGATTCATATGGTAGGAATGGAATATCTTCGTCTCAACACAAGTGTAGGTGGTTCTCTCTCAGAAAATATAGGTTGGAAGTGTAGGTTTGTTCTGATGGCTCTCTCCACGAATGAAGAGGAGGTGGAGGGGTATATATAGCCTCCACACAAAATCTAACCATTACACATAACTTTCCAAACTCGGTGGGACCGAATGGTTAAACTCGGTCGGACCGATTCAACAAAGCTAGTGACCGTTAGGGTTTTCGGTGGAGGCTATATATACCCCTCCACCTCCTCTTCATTCGTGGAGAGAGCCATCAGAACAAACCTACACTTCCAACCTATATTTTCTGAGAGAGAACCAACTACACTTGTGTTGAGACCAAGATATTCCATTCCTACCATATGAATCTTGATCTCTAGCCTTCCCCAAGTTGATTTCCATTCAAATCTTCTTTCCACCAAATCCATATCCTGTGAGAGAGAGTTGAGTGTTGGAGAGACTATCATTTGAAGCACAAGAGCAAGGAGTTCATCATCAACACACCATTTGTTAGTTCTTGGAGAGCGGTGTCTCCTAGATTGGCTAGGTGTCAGTTGGGAACCTCCGACAAGATTGTGGAGTTGAACCAAGGAGTTTGTAAGCGCAAGGAGATCGCCTACTTCGTGAAGATCTACCGCTAGTGAGGCAAGTCCTTCGCGGGAGGGTTTTCGATGGGACCGACATGCAACTCGGTAGGACCGATATGATTAGGGTTAGGGCATAACGTAATCTCGGTGAGACCGATTACACAAACTCGGTGAGACCGATTTTGGTAATAAGGTAACCACAGAGTTGGCCAGCTAAAATCGGTGGGACCGATCGCTCATTTCGGTGAGACCGAAACGTTACTGCTACCTCTTGAGCATTGCGTTGGTTTTCCCCAAAGAGGAGAGTGTCGGTGTACTAGAGTAGGGGTACCCTAATATCCCGAACTTGTGCACGGGCAGTCGCAGCGTCCCGCGGCAAGGCTTGCTGGGTGACCGCCAAGGTCCTCCGTGGTTCCTTTGGAGCCATTCAAGAACAAAGTATCCAAGCCAAGGAGACAAGACCCCGGCAAGAGGAGCTTGCTGGGAAGGCCAACCAAGGTATCTCAAGGAACTTGCCGCAATGCTCCACGCGTCCCGGCGAGGCCCGGTGAGCGACAAGCTCCCGGACGCGACAAGACAACAACCGCGGCAAGGTGCTTGCCGCGGCAAGCCCCCACTCTGTACCTGCGCTCCAGCACATCCACCAACGTGTCGCTCTGGGACCCTTCCAGGCGTATGTGGCGGGAGGCTGTGCAGCCAGCGGTACACGGTGGCAAGCGGCGCTGACAAGATCGCCATCGTGGCATGCGGTGGCGTCCCTGGCGGTCCCTTTTGCACTATTTGGGGGACGCAGATGGGCATTTAATGCCCTTGTCCCCTGCCGTCAGAGTTAGGTATGATACATTGTAGTAGGCGGCGGTGCAAACCGCCACGCCTTTTCCATTTTTACCCTTGTCTATGTTGCCACCTGTCGGTAACCCCTTAAGCATATAAAAGGAGGCCCATGCGCAACATAGAGGGAGGAGGATCATTCTCACGCTGGGCCTCGCTAGCTGCTGGTGTGTACCGTAGCAATCAGCGCTCTCGAGCAAGAACTCAATACAAACCACAAAGCAGGAGTAGGGTTTTACGCATCCGTGCGGCCCGAACCTGGGTAAACTGACCGCGTGCTTGTGTGCTTCGCCTCGATCTGCTCTTCGTGCGATCTCCGCCCCCCTGCCGAACCAAAAAGGGGCTCGGTCCGCCGGTCCCATAGGTGTTCATGGGATTAGCACCCCCGACATCTTTGGCGCGCCAGGTAGGGGGTGCGTCGAGGTTGTGTGAACTTGATCCGGCGTTCGCACGAGCCAAATCTTCATCGTCTTCATCGACATGCCGCCGAAGAAGAAGGCTTCGGAGGCGGCTGCTCCGTCCGCGCCGAACCCGCCATCGCCGGAGCAAACGGCTGGTGGGGTAGACGCCGGCGGAAGAACGGGCGTCGACGAGGGAGCTCGCGGTGCTGCCAGGTCCAAGGACAAGGCTGCGCTGCCCATCGGCGGCGCAGCCGGCTCCCACAACGACCGGGCACACTCCAAGACCTCGGCGTCCGTACATGCACAGCGCCCATCCCAGGAGGCGCGGGAACGGCAGCGTCATGATACTCATGGTACCATACGCTTGCTGGACCAAGATCGAGCTGGTGGATCTCGGAGTGCTCAAGACCAGCATGCACGCCAACATGCTGGCGCGAGCGGGGCACGGTCGCCTGGACGAGATACTGCTCCTTCTAACATGGTTAGAAGTCCGAGCATATCCCGCTCCTCGCACCGTTCGCCACCGCCACCCGCCACTTCAACAGAAGCTTTGGCGCGGGCTCAACTGCTCCTAGACTACCCTCCAGCGGCAGACAAGATCGACGACTGGAGGGCCACCATTCAGAGTCTCATCGGCTTCGCCAACGGCGACAATCCACGGCAGCCGAGTACATCGCAGCCGCGGCAAGTCAGCCAGGCACGAGCCGGTGGCGACAAGACCGGTGAGGGTGCAACCACTATGCACTCTGCGCCTCGAAGGCCAAGATCGCCAACTCGCCGGATCCACCACGACAGCGACTCCACCGCGTCATCGGATCCACGAGCTCGTCGCGATCAGCGCCAAGTTCTTCATGAATGACAGCAAGAAGACGCTCGTACCAGCATCGAGCGCCGAAGAGAAGCGCGGCGTCAATCAGACCAGCGCGCTTGGCCCTTTGTTGACATGCATGCGCCAGGGGAACCAGGCGACTTGTCATACGCGGTAGGTTGCCCTGCGTTTACTCGTGAGCTGCGGCAAGTCCAGTGGCCAAACAAGAAGAATTTCAAGCCAGACGTACCAGAGAAGTACGACGGCAAGTCGCATCCGTCAGAGTTCCTCAGCATCTACACCATCGCGGTGCAAGCTGCCGGGGGACGGGACGACAAGATCCTTGCCAACTACTTCCCGCTGGTGCTCAAGCCCAACGTCAGGTCCTGGCTCATGCATTTGCCGGAAAACTCCATATCCTCCTGGGCAGATCTGTGCCATCAGTTTGTCGGCGCCTTTACAGGTGGCCACAAACCTCATGGCCAAGAGAGTGACCTTCACCTGCTCGCCCAGAAGGAAGGAGAGCCCCTGCGCAAGTACATTCAGAGATTCAGCCGTGTACAGCACAACATCCCAGATGTCCACCCTGCCGCGGTCATCAGCGCGTTCCATCAGAACGTGCGTAACCGCAGGATGCGGGAGGAGATGGCGATGTGCAAGATCAGAGACGTCAGTGAGTTGTATGCCCTGGCCGACAAGTGTGCACGTGCTGAGGAAGGGATGAAACTTCCCGGAGAGAGTACAGGAGCAAGAGGACCTGACAGCGAAGATGCTGCCCCGGCAAAGAAAAACCGGCGGCGGAACAACAGGAAAAAGAAAGGCAAAGATGTGCTAGTCGTTGAGCAGTCCGGCAACGACGGTGGCGCCAAGAAAGCTAAAGTTGGTAGCTCCGGCAAGGAGATTGCCGCGTGCACCAATTGCCAGGCTGTGGCGGTCGCCGACAAGCAGGACGGCACCGACAAGCAGTACTGCAAGATCCATCGCACCAAGGGCCATGACCTCCAGAGCTGCAAGAAAGTCGAACAGCTTGTCCAGCAGCAAAAGGCTGAATACGAGCGACGCGACAAGGAGAGGGCCCAAGGAGGCACTGGAGAATCCGAGAAGCACGCCGACCGGGGAGGACGCCGCGGCAAGGCCAAGCAGCGGCAAGGAGACAGACCTCCTCGCAGCCGCGACAAGGATGAAGACGACGACGACGAAGACATGGATGATGTCGAGACCAGTGAGCAGGAGTTCCAGAAAGCCACAGAAGTCTTGTGCATTGACGGCGGTGCTTCTCTGCATACTTCGCACCGCCAACTCAAACAGTGGGCGCGGGAAGTCAATGCGCCAGAACCACCTGTCGAGTCACGCAAGCTTCTGAAATGGTCCAGCACACCTGTCATCTTTGATATTGAGGACCACCCTGATCGCACAACTGCGGTCGGGTGCTTGCCGATGTTGGTTTCACCAACTATCCGCAACCTCAAGGTCACTAAGATGCTAGTTGACGGCGGGGCCGGCTTGAATCTGATCTCCTCCGCTGTACTCCAGAAACTCCAGATCCCTGACAGCGAACTCGAAGAGACCGGCACATTCCAAGGAATCAACCCGGGAAGGAGAAAGCCAAAGGGGAAGGTCACGTTGCCGGTAACATTTGGCAGCGAGTTGAACTTTAGGACTGAGAGGGTCACTTTTGACGTTGCCGATTTTCCATTACCTTACAATGGGATACTCGGCCGTCCAGCACTCGCCAAGTTCATGGCAGCCTCTCACTACGCATACAACATGCTGATGATGCCAGGCCCGATAAGCGTCATCTCTGTCCCTGGCGACAAGAAGGATGCTCTTATCTGGGCCGACAAGATCTACCGGGAAGCAGAAGCCGCAACAGACCGCAAGTCACTCGCCGCTGAAGCTCCCGGGGGGAAGAGGAAGACCAAGTCTGGCAAGAGTTCTGATGCCCACTCCGGCAAGCGCACCTCTTCGGAGTGCTGCGCTGCCGTCGAGGACGCACCATCGAGCTCCACCGGCAAGTGTAAGAAGGCAATGGCGGCTCCGCCAGAAACCAAGAAAGTGTCCGCCAAGGAGGACAGCACTGGTGGTACCTTCACCATCAGTGCCACTCTTGACCCTAAATAGGAAAGCGCGCTCATTGCTTTCCTGCGGGCGAACGTCCACGTGTTTGCATGGCAACCGTGTGACATCCCCGGTGTTCCCAGGAAAGTAATTGAGCACCATCTTGCCGTTTGTCCTCATGCGCGGCCCGTCAAGCAGAAGGTCAGGAAACAAGCAGTGGAGCGCCAAGAATTCATCGCAGAAGAGATCAAGAAATTGGAAGCAGCAGGCCTTGTCAGAGGAGTGCTCCATCCTACGTGGTTGGCCAATCCTGTAGTCGTGCGCAAGGCAAACGGGAAATGGAGGCTTTGTATCGACTTTACCGATGTTAATAAAGCTTGTCCCAAAGACCCATTTCCCTTGCCGCGCATTGACCAGATTGTTGACTCCCCGGCCGGATGTGACTTGCTTTCATTTCTTGACGCATACTCAGGATACCATCAAATCTTCATGGCAGAAGAGGATGAGGAGAAGACCGCATTCATTACTCCATGTGGCACGTACTGTTTTGTACGGATGCCTTTCGGTTTAAAGAATGCTGGTTCAACATTTGCAAGGGTAGTCCATGTCGCTCTTGAGCCGCAAATGCATATAAATGTGGAAGCCTACATGGATGACATAGTGGTCAAGAGCAAGGATAGGGCAACTCTGATTCAAGATTTAGACGAAACCTTTGCAAATCTGCGCAAGATCAACCCCGAGAAGTGCGTGTTTGGAGTCCCCTCCGGCAAGCTTCTCGGGTTCTTTGTGTCTCAGCGGGGAATTGAAGCCAATCCCGACAAGATCAAGGCCATTGAGCAGATCGAAGCACCAAAGCGCGTCAAGGATGTACGAAGACTTGCCGGTTGCGTGGCTGCTCTCAGCAGGTTTATCTCTTGGTCTGCTGAGCGCGCCCTGCCGTTTTTCAAAATTTTGAAAAAGGCAGGTCCAATGAAATGGACTCCGGAAGCGGAGGCTGCGCTCCAGGACTTGATTAGATACCTGTCCTCCACTCCAACACTTGTCGCACCTAAGCCACAAGAGAAGTTGCTGATGTATATAGTGGCAACCAATCAAGTGGTTAGTGCTGCGTTAGTGGCAGAGAGGGAGGCAGATGACGAGCCAGCAACCGCGGCAAGCGCATCCAGCGACAAGCAGGGGTTTTCCCCGACAAGCTCTGGTCCCGACAAAGATGGATCTGCGCAGGTGCGCAAGGAGATCCAGAAGAGAATGGTGCAGTGCCCAGTTTACTTTGTCAGTTCCCTTCTACAGGGGGCTAGGTCAAGGTACTCTGGTGTGCAGAAATTGCTTTTCGGCCTTCTCATGGCCTCAAGAAAGCTGCACCATTACTTCCAAGCACATGAGATCACAGTTGTCACTCGCTTTCCGCTGAAGAGGATACTGCAGAATCCGGAGGCAACAGGCAGGATTGTTGAGTGGGCACTGGAACTGTCAAGCTTTGGCCTCAAGTTTGAGAGTACTTCAACTATCCAAAGCAGAGCATTGGCAGAATTCATAGCAGAGTGGACGCTGACACCAGATGAAGAAATTCCAGAAACGAGCATCCCCGTCAAGGAAGCAAGCAAAGACTGGCTCATGTACTTTGACGGTGCCTTCTCGCTGCAAGGCGCCGGTGCTGGCGTGCTGCTTGTCGCACCCATCGGAGAGCACCTCAAGTATGTAGTCCAGATGCACTTTCCCAAGGAGCAAGAGACAAACAATACTGCAGAGTATGAAGGCTTGCTTGCCGGTCTCAGGATCGCGGCAGACCTTGGGATTAAGAAGCTCATTATTAGGGGTGATTCGCAGCTTGTCATCCGCCAAGTGAACAAGAGTTATCAGAGTCCGTTGATGGAAGCCTACGTTGACGAAGTGAGAAATCTAGAAGAGCACTTTGATGGCCTACAGATGGAGCATGTTCCAAGAGCTCAGAACGACATTGCCGATGGCCTGTCAAAGTGCACCGCACTTAAGTTACCTGTGGAACCAGGGATCTTTGTGCTCAAGCTGGCTCGACCGTCCGTAACACCATCAACTGGACAGAGCAAGAAGAGGAAGTTGGTTTCTAGTGACTATTTTCCGGCAGAGCTTCCTGAAGCCGCCGCCAAGAAGGTCGCCAAGATCAACACCAAGAGTGCTGAGGAGCAGTCTGCTCCGGCAAGCCCTAGGGTTTGTTCCTTTGAAGCAGACGCTCCCGACAAGTTTTGCTCCGGCAAGCTTGCCAGGGAACGACAAGCTCCGGCAGAACCGCAGGCTCTCACCGTAGAAGCGGATGTTCCCGCAGCAGCAGATGTCCCTTTAGTCCTTGTTGTCGAGCCACAAGCCCCAGCATGGGCACAGCAGATTGTCCGTTTCCTTCAGACAGGAGAACTTCCCGAAGAGCAAGAAGAAGCGGAAAGAGTAGACCGGCAGTCAAGTATGTACTAGTTTGTCGACAACACACTGTACAGAAGAAGACTCAATGGTGTGAAATTGAAGTGTATTCACTGGGAAGATGGACAAAAGCTGTTGGCATAGATACATGGAGGCATATCTGGTCACCACATTGGCGCAAGAGCACTTGACGGCAAAGCATTCCGGCAAGGTTTCTTTTGGCCGACAGCCCTCCAGGATGCAACTGCACAAGTAACCAAGTGTGAAGCGTGCCTGTTCCATTCCAAGCAGATACACCGGCCAGCTCAAGCTCTCCAGACGATCCCTTTATCCTGGCCATTTTCAGTCCGGGGGCTCGACATCCTCGACCCCTTTCCCCGAGCAGTCGGGGGCTTTGAGTACTTGTACGTCGCAATCGACAAGTTCGCAAAGTGGCCGGAAGTGGAACCAGTGAGGAAGGTGACAGCACAGTCAGCAGTCAAGTTCTTCAGGTCGATTGTTTGCCGCTTCGGGATTCCTAACAGGGTAATCACCGACAACGGTACACAATTCACGAGCCGCACCTTCATGCAATACGTCCAAGATCTTGGCGCCAAGGTCTGCTTCGCTTCTGTTGCTCACCCGAGAAGCAATGGTCAAGCGGAGAGGGCAAATGCTAAAGTGCTGCGTGGGCTCAAGACCAGAACTTTCGGCAGACTGCACAAGTGCGGAAGAAACTGGATCGAGGAGCTGCCGGTGGTTCTTTGGTCGATCAGGACGATGCCAAATCGAGCCACTGGCCAGACACCTTTCGCTCTAGTCTATGGAGCAGAGGCAGTTCTCCCCACGGAACTCGTATATGGGTCACCTCGAGTGCTCGCTTATGATGAGCTTGAGCAAGAGCAGCTGCGACAAGATGACGCGATGCTCCTTGAGGAAGACCGTCTTCAGGCTGCTGTACGAGCTGCTCGCTACCAGCAAGCTTTGCGCCGCTACCATAGCCGCAAAGTTAATGCCAGAAGTCTTGAGGAAGGCGACCTTGTTCTTCGGCGTGTTCAGTCTGCCAAGAATTCCAACAAGTTGACACCAAAGTGGGAAGGCCCTTACCGGGTGAAACGAGTCACTAGGCCTGGCGCTGTCCGCCTTGAGACCGAAGATGGCATTCCAGTGAGCAACTCCTAGAACATTGAGCATCTTCGTAAGTTTTACCCGTAGGGCGCGGTTGCCAGAACCCGTTCCGGCAACCACCTTTTGTACAAGTCTTGCCGCTGTTGCATGTAATCCTTTGTACAAAGCCGGGCACAGATCCCGTGCGTAAAGCTCATGTGTCCTCCGCACATCTTGTCAATTTCATGCTTCTTTATTTTTGCATGTGTTATCTGACACTTTGTGCAGCGCCTACCCCCGGTAAGCAGCAACGAGCCATAAGGCTCCATATCTTTATTTTCCCCTCTTTCTTTTTTCTCAAGGAAAGGAAGGTTCCCTCGCCCACAAGTTTGCCGGGGGGGGGGGGGAAGGGAGAAGATAATGGTATGGACCAGGCATCGTCCAAGAAAGTTTCACCTTGCCGGGAAGCAAACGACAGAAAAGATAAGTTGCCAAAGCTTGAGCAATCAGATTTCCTTTAAATTTTTAAGTTATTTTCCTTGAACGACCGTCCTTTGTATGGAAAACCTGTGCGCGGAGGAACCAACTCGTAGCTAGTTGCGCCCTTACTTTGTTTCGAGTCCGCTCAACAACTTAAGTGAGCTGTGACTAGCTGCGACAAGGTTTCTTGTCGGTAGCAGCACCGCCAGCAGGCTGCTGACGTCCCGCACTCAGCGCTCGCGGCAAAGGTGCCTGCACCGGCAAGTTCCCTAAAAGCGTAGGGCAAAAACATACAAAGGAAGGAATCAAGTAGAGGAAATAACATTGCAATCAGTACCCAAGATAAAGTTATATTACAAGGAAACTTGTCGCGCTCTAATAGATTGTTTTCATAACATGACCAGCAGGGACAAGAAAAGAAGAAAACGGGCGGCCTAGTCTACGTGATCGCCTTCAACCCTCTTGATCCCGCTCACCTTGTCCACAATGGGTGCGACAAGGGTCTTGAGCGCCTCCAGATCAGCATCCGGCGGCAAGGTCCTGAGGATGTTGGTGAGGTTGAGGCCCGGGTTGCGGAAGGCCACCTTCACCAACACCTTCTGAAGAGCTCCTACGCAGATCTTGCGCGACTCGTCGGCCAGCTGCTTTGGGATCCTCTCCCGGAGTCGCCGGAGGGCCGTCGCCACGCCTTTGAAGAATGAGGTGAGCTTGGCGCTGGGTTGGAGGTTCTCGTCGGAGGGATACCCGAGATCTTCCATCCCCAGCTGCGCCAGCTCCCTGTCGATGTCTGCGGCAACATCCACAAGACCCTCCGTCCAGTGCTCCACATTCTCCCGGAAAGTGCTCTGGGCGGCAGCGGCACTCGCTAGCAGTGCCTTGCCGGCCTTGACCTCCTCCTTCAGGGCCATCTCCTGCTCCTTGGCGCCGTCCAGCGTCTTGGTCAAAGTGATCAGCTTCAACTCAAGATCTGCATTGGAGTCCTTGGCGGCGTCAAGCTCCTTGCCCTTCTCGGCGAGACGGGCCTGCAGCTCTGAATGGCTGTGGGCGTCCTTCTCCTGCTCAAGCTTGAGCGCGGCAAGCTCGTCACCGCTCGCCTTGATATCGGCCTGCAGCTGCGCCACCTTCGTCTCCAGCTCCTTCTTGGCGGCCTCGGCAGCTGCGGCATCATCCTCTGCTTGCTTGAGGGCTCCGCCAACTGTTCGCTCGCGCGCGGCAAGCTCCTCCTCATGGCTGTCAAGATTGACTTTCCGCTGCACCAGCTCGCCCTCCTGCACAGACAGCTTCTCAGCGGCAAGCCTTTGTTGCTCTTCAACTTCAGCCCGCTCGAGGAGGAAGGCCTCCCGCTCCTCGGCAAGTCGCGCCCGCTCCACTGCCAAGGACCGGAGAGCTTCCTGGTTGTGACCCCGGAGTTCCTCCGCGCGCTTCTCGATGTCCTCTCCCGCCTTCGCGACAAGCGCCTCGCGGGATTCCAGCTTGGCTTGCCGGGTGCGGTAGAGCGACACCAGCTTCCGCAGCAGCCGCTCCTCCTCGGGCTCGCTGCTGCTGCTGCTGCTTGGCGCGTCAACCAGCGCCAGACCGGCGGAGGCGAGCACCTCTCCGTCGAAGCTCTCTCCTTCGACCGGCGCTCTGGAGCTTGACGCCCAGGGAAGGTTGATGAAGATGTCGTCGCTGGCCTTCAAGTAGACGCCTGGCTGGGGCTGTTCGGAGCCTGACGCTGCGGCAGCGGCGGAGGGATCGACGGTCGATGTAGCACCTGGCGCTCCTGCGACCTTAGGGCTGTCAGTGCGATCGCCAGATCCCCCGCCTGCTTCTGCGGCAACAGCCTTGGCGGTCTCTACGCCGGCGGGCTCGTCAGGGCCGGCTGCTTCCTCGGCGGCAGCAACGTCTTCGGCGCCAACCTTGGTCTCCATCGGCTCCGAAGCAGATGGATCTGACAGCCGGAAGAGGGAGAAGAGTCAAGCAAATATCCAAAAAAGAAGATCAAAAGAAGAAGAACCCAAGGAAGTTCTGAAGCGAGAAGATTACCTGTGCCAGGTTCTGCAGTTGTGGTCTCCGCCGCCGGGGGGCCGCTGGCGTTGTCCCTTGCCGGAGAACCCTCCCTTGCCGGAGATCTCTCCCTTGCCGGAGGACTCTCCGTTGGCATTTCGGGGGCGGCCTCCGGGCGCTCCTGGTGGGGCTGCTCTGCTCTTGCACAGGTCAACAATCAGATATCAGCAAAGCAAGGATTTCCATGCGCGCCCAAACAACGAAGAGCGAACCATATACTTACGCTGGGGGCTGCTCTGGAGAACAGTTGCCGGGTCCGGCAAGGTTGTCTCGGGCGCATCCCCTGCTCTCGCGGTGGGCTCATCCTCGATGATAATCACCGGGGCCTTGGCTCTCTTTGCTGCCCTCTGAGCCAGAGTCCTAAAAAGGAAAAGGTTCGGAGTGAAGCAGATGAGATACAAGACAAAACAGCAAGAATTGAAGAACTACAAGTACAACAAGAGAATCTTACTCTTCTTCTTCTTCCTCGTCGGAGCTGAACGCGGAAAAGTCGAAGTCCGGCTCACGCCCGGCGCGAGAAGGTGGAGGAGTAGGTTCCCTTGGCCGCTTGGTGGGAGCAGAAGCGGTGGTCCGGGAAGACCCCGCTCCAGTTGCCGCAGCAGCATGAGGTGCTCCCGCGACAACAGTGCTTGCCGCGGTGGAGCGTGTCGCGCGGCGCGGCGACTGTCGACTCGCCCGCCGCCCTACTACTTCCCCAGCCTTGCGGAGACGCCTTCTTGGTGGAGATGGGGGCGCTGCTTGCGGCGAGCTGTCTGACGATGAGGAGGAAGAGGAATCGATCTCCAACGAGCCGCTCATATCTTCGGCAGGCTCGCTCGGCTCGGCGTCACGCCCGACAGACTCTTTCTTGCCGGCAAGCTCCTTCTTGCCGGCAAGCTCCTCTCGCTCGGCATGGCTTGCCGCCTCGGCTGCCTCTGCCTCCTCCATGGTGAATCCGAACTCGCCCGCAGCTGCGGCTGCCGCTGCCTCTTCCAACCTGGTGGCGATGCGTTTTAGCTCCACATCGGTGGTGTCGCGAGTGAGGCCATTCTTCTCGTCGGGGCGGATCGGCACTTCTACCAGGCTGTCAAAGAACTCCTACACGACGTCGTCGGCAGGCTCTTGCCAAGTTGGGACAATTCCATGCGAGTCACACAGCGGCATCATTGCCCGGATGCGGTCGAGCGCGGAGTTGTTGCACAACGGAACGACGCCCTGCGGCAACCTGAACACTTCGGGATGCTCAGGATCATACTTGAACAGCTCCTGCAGCATCGCGTTGAGCTCCAAAACAGTGAAGTTGTAGTTGAGGCCCGGACGCAGCCTCATGATATCCGCCGCATTCTTGAACTCCCAGGCGGGTCTCCTCCATTCCTGCAAGGGGGCGATGCGGCGGCGAAGGAAATTTGCGCCAACGACGCCTACAGTGAGTCCGGCAAGCCTGAGGCGTTGGATCCTGGTGACGGCAATCTTCAGCCTATCGTCTTCCAGGGCCACGTTACTCCAATCGCTGCCGCGTACTGCTGGGGTTTGGCGCCGGGCGGTAAATGGCTGCGGGTTCTCCTCGACAACCCAGCACCAGTCTGCTCTCTATTCTTCCCACTTGCCGCGGAACTCTCCCTCCAGATAAGAATCCTTCTTGCTGGCCCTCGAGATCCAGGCGATTCCGCCGGATAAAGGCTCTCCTCTCTCTACTCGGGGCATAAAGAAGTGGCAGAAAAGGGCTACGTTGGGATGGACGCCGACAAAGTTTTCACAAAGATGTGCGAAAACTGCCATGGTCAGAATGGCATTGGGGGTGAAATCAAGGAGGCAGAACCTGTAGGTGTTCATGATGTCGTAGAAAAATTCAGAGAAGGGCGGGCAGAGCCCGCAGTAGAAGAACACGGCGAAGAAGGGATATCCGTTTGGAGCCATTCTATGAGCGGCGGCTGGAAGTACCTTCGTGCTCGGATGCGCTCGCGTCTCCGTCGACCAGAAGAGGTAGTAGTACTCCCTCAGCTCCTTCACGGCAAGCTTGGGGGGGAAGATTGCCCACTCCTTCCGCAGCGCCGCAAGCCGCTATGCCTCGGTCGACTTCACAGCCTTCCCCTTGTCGGCTTTTGGAGCTATGGCGGAAGTGGTGGAGGAGGTCGACGGTGTTGGTGGTGCTAGTGGCGATGGGGGGGCAGGGCGCTGTTCTCTCTCTCTTTGCTTTTGGAAGACGGGGGAGCAGCGGAGGTTTCCGAGATTGGAGTAGCAAGGGGCGAATGGGCGCACTACCCCTGCTTCCCCTGCTTATAAAGGGGGAGGGGGCGGACGTTCCGCCTTTCTGAGTAAAGAAACCATCCACGATCTCTCCCACGACGCCGCGTTCGACGCGTGCCGTTCGGGGAGGGCGCGGTGGATGCGGAGTGAGATACGGCGTAACCCAGGCCGCGCGTGCCCGTGCCCTGTTTTGGGCTTGGCCCAACAGCGCTCGGCATCGTGTATGGCCCAGGCCCGGGGGCTCCTGTCGGTGTACTAGAGTAGGGGTACCCTAGTATCCCGAACTTGTGCATGGGCAGTCGCAGCGTCCCGCGGCTAGGCTTGCCGGGTGACCGCCAAGGTCCTCCGTGGTTCCTTTGGAGCCATTCAAGAACAAAGTATCCAAGCCAAGGAGACAAGACCCCGGCAAGAGGAGCTTGCCGGGAAGGCCAAGCAAGGCATCTCAAGGAACTTGCCGCAATACTCCACGCGTCCCGGCAAGGCCCGGTGAGCGACAAGCTCCCGGACGCGACAAGACAACAACCGCGGCAAGGCGCTTGCCGCGGCAAGCCCCCACTCTGTACCTGTGCTCCAGCACATCCACCAACGTGTCGCTCTGGGACCCTTCCAGGCGTACGTGGCGGGAGGCTGTGCAGCCAGCAGTACACGGTGGCAAGCGGCGCTGACAAGATCGCCATCGTGGCGTGCGGTGGCGTCCCTGGCGGTCCCTTTTGCACTATTTGGGTGATGCAGATGGGAATTTAATGCCCTTGTCCCCCGTCGTCAGAGTTAGGTATGATACACTGTAGTAGGCGGCGGTGCAAACCGCCACGCCTTTTCCATTTTTACCCTCGTCTATGTTGCCACCTGTCGGTAACCCCTTGAGCATATCAAAGGAGGCCCATGCGCAACATAGAGGGAGGAGGATCATTCTCACGCTGGGTCTCGCTAGCTGCTGGTGTGTACTGTAGCAATCAACGCTCTCGAGCAAGAAGTCAATACAAACCACAAAGCAGGAGTAGGGTTTTACGCATCCGTGCGGCCCGAACCTGGGTAAACTGATCGCGTGCTCGTGTGCTTCGCCTCGATCTGCTCTTCGTGCGATCTCCGCCCCCTGCCGAACCAAAAAGGGGCTCGGTCCGCCGGTCCCATAGGTGTTCATGGGATTAGCACCCCCGACAGAGAGGATGATGCAGCAATGTAGCGTAAGTATTTCCCTCAGTTTTTGAGAACCAAGGTATCAATCCAGTAGGAGGCTACGCGCGAGTCCCTCGTACCTACAGAAAAACAATAGCTCAACGCAACCAACACGCTTAGGGGTTGTCAATCCCTTCACAGTCACTTACGAAAGTGAGATCTGATAGAGATGATAAATAATATTTTTGGTATTTTTGGTATAGAGATGCAAAGTAAAAAGTAAAAGCAAAGTAGAAGGAAAGCAAGAATAAATTGATGGAGATTGATATTGTCGGGGGTGACGGATCCCCACGGACACCTATGGGACCACGGCGGACCGGGGCCCCTTTTGGTTCCGCAAGGGGGCGGAGAGAGCGCAAAGAGCAGATCGAGGCGAAGCGCACGAGCACGCGATCGGTTTACCCAGGTTCGGGCCGCACGGATGCGTAAAACCCTACTCCTACTTTGGTTTGTATTTGTGTTCTTGCTCGGGAGCGATGAATGCTACAGCACGCTCAAGTGGCTAACGAGACTGAGCGTGAGAATGATCGTCCCCCCTTTCCCTGTTGCGCATGGGCCTCCTTTTATATGCCAAAGGGGTCACCGACAGGTGGCAACAGAGATGAGGGTAAAAAGGTAAAAGAGGTGGTGGTTGGCGCCACCGCTTACTACAGTTGTATCATACCTAACCCTGACGGCAGGGGACAAAGGCATTAAATGCCTGTCTGTGTCGCCTAGACGGTGCGGAAAGGGGTCGTCAGGGGCGCCACCGTTTGCCACGATGGCTATCTTGTCAGTGCCTTCTTGCCACCACATGCCCCCGGCTACACAGCCTCCCGCCACGTACGCTAGGAACAGTCCCAGAGCGACACGTTGGTGGGTGAGCTGGAGCGCGGGCTGCGGAGTAGTAGCTTGCCGCGGCAAGCGCCATGCCGTGGATGTTGTCTTGTCGCGTCCGGGAGCTTGTCGCTCACCAGGTCTTGCCGGGACGCGCAGCGCGTCGCAACAAGCTTCTCGAGATGCCTTGGTTGGTCTTCCCGGCAAGCTCCTCTTGCCGGGTCTTTGTGCTTCGAGTGGCCTTCCCAGCAAGCTCCTCTTGCCGGGGCCTTGCGCCTTGGCTCGAATACTTTGTTCTTGAATGGCTCCAAAGGAACCACTGAGGACCTTGGCGGTCACCCGGCAAGCCTTGCCGCGGGGTGCTGCGACTGGCCGTGCACAAGTTCGGGATACTAAGGTACCCCTACTTTAGTACACCGACAGGAGCCCCCGGGCCTGGGCCATACACGGTGCCGAGCGCTGTTGGGCCAGGTCCAAAACAGTGCACTGGCACGCGCGGCCTGGGTCACGCCGTATCTGACTCCGCATTCACCGCGCCCTCCCCGAGCGGCACGCGTCGAACGCAGCGTCGTGCGTGACGTGGGCGGCGTGCGCGGGGCTAAGCCCCGCGTGCATGCGTCACGTCGTGGTAAAGGGGACAGTTCGCGCCCCCCCCCCCCATAAACAGAGGGAGGCGTGGAGGCGTGGTTCATTTACTGGACCGGGCCGATGCGCGGTTTTCGATGCGTCCACTCCCCACGATCACGGGGTGGGGAGAGGTCCCCTCATCCGTCGCCTCGGTTCTGCACGCCTGCCACGCGGCTCCCATGCGCTTGGGGTCGCGGACGGTGGAGGCGGGAAACTGGGCCGTCGCGGGTCGAGGCAGCGGGTCGGCCCCAGGTCCCTGCTCTTCCCGTGTCTTGATTCGCTGAGCGGGGCGGCCGAGCCCCCACCTCGCTCCTTTATAAAGAGCGGGAGGGGAGGACGGAAGCCTGCATTCTCTCATCTCCTCCTTCCTTCAGCTTCTGCTCCCCTTTCTCTCATTCGCCATGGAGAAAGGGAACCCTGGTCCTTCATTGGTGGCAGCGAGGGTCGCCGCCAGACAGCGCATCCCTCCCTCTCCCGCACCCGTGGTGGCAGAGCCAGCCGTAAAGGGAAGAGGGAGGGGCGAGGTCATGGACGAGGTCGAGGACGAGGTCGAGGCGCTCGGGGAAGAGGTGGACGGGGCGGCGCGCCGGCTTCGCCTCCGCCGGTGGTTCCTCTTCCGACGGCGGTCTATATTGGGGACGACCCTTGCGAGTTCTTCGTCAGGCTGCGCCGGGCGCCTCATCGTCGCCTCCGACTCCCAGCTCCGTTTGCGAGCACGATGGAGTTGGACCCGCCCGAGACACTGAGACTGCACATGAGGGGCTGTGGGATCAGCGGCACGCGAGTCCGCGTTGAATTCCCAGCCCCTAATGTGATGTATCTTGGTCGAGGGTGGAAGACGTTCGCCCATATCCACAGCCTGATGGAGGGGTTCACCCTCCATTTTAAGTTGATGGAGGGCGATCTCCTCTCCGTCAAGGTCTTCGGGTGCTTCGGCACTCAGGCAAGGTGCTGCGTGGACAGCTCCTCCGATAGCGAAGGCTCCTCCTCGAGCGAGAGTGACGAGGAGGAGAGCGACAGCGACGACGAGGGTAGCGGGCGGCAGGATGACGGGTCCAACTAGGTGTCAGGCGCCGCTCCGTGCGGCACCAGCGACCCCATCATCCGTGTCGCCGGCTCCTTGAGCTCCCCGGGGTCGTCTCCTTGGGCGGCTGGCATAGGGAGGCTGCGGAAGAGGAAGAGGGCTGGCGGCAAGGCCGTCAAGTCAGAGTACGAGGGCGTGGTGCCCTCGACAACGTGCTGACGTCCTGCCGCCTCGTCTTCGAGCCCTGCTTCCGGTGCCGCCATCACCACCCAGCCTTTGGACGCCCCCGGGATGTTCTCTTGGTGTCTTCTGGCACCCGTAGCTCACCTAGGCGCCCCTTTTGACCTTTTCGCCTCCTTGACCTACCTCCTGAAGAGAGGGACAAGAAAGGGATTACGGGCATCTTATCTTTTTAATTTGTAAGCCTTCGGGCCTTAGTTGCATTTAAAACTTGTAATCCTCTCTTTCATGTTTTTCATCCTCTATGGACTGTACCTGAGTGGAATGTTTTTTTAATGAAAAGGGGATGCTTGCCGGGTCATTTGTCTCGCGGGTAGAACCCACATCAAGGAGCAAATCCTTGGTATCTTTCAGATAGACACTTCTTCTCCCGGCAATAGGCCCTGCCGTCTTCCCACGTCGCTCGACCTTTCTCACGCTTTTGACGGAGGCAGGGACGAGGCGGGTGCGGGCCCCTCATTTCATCCCTTTGCTGCCGCGACTACGACCAAACTTGGCCCCAGGAACGAGCCCCAGGGCCTAGAGTTAAGGGAGCACGGTAGTTTTCAGGAAGAAACGAGGTTTCGTATTCCCCAGTCCATAAGAGAATGCATGATGAGGGATGAAAGACTTATCTGAGATTGCAGCCCCCGGCAACTCTGGCTTGCCGTGGGTGAATCTTGGTACTTGCAGCCCCCGGCAACAGTGGCTTGCCGGGGTCCAGATGCCGGTACGTCCTTCTTCTCCTTTTCATCCTCAAGCGGTCCGGCCAGGATATGCGAGCCCTGCGAACCAAGGGAAACAAAAGAAAGGCAAAGGGATGCACACTCGACCTCTAAGCTAGGGGTTAGCCGCTGTTAAGCACTATCAACCCTAACCAAGGACGAGACTCGATCTAGCATGCATGCTATAACTCAGGGCGCCAGTGCTTCATTTACTTGCGCTCAGGGTCTGCGCCTGGCTTTGTACAAAGGATTACATGCAACAGCGGCAAGACTTGTACAAAAGGGTGGTTGCCGGACAGGGTCGGACAACCGCGCCTTACGGGTAAAACTTACGAAGATGCTCAATATTCCAGGAGTTGCTCACCGGAATGCCATCTTCGGCCTCAAGCCGGACAGCGCCAGGCCTAGTGACTCGTTTCACCCGGTAAGGGTCTTCCCACTTCGGCGTCAACTTGTTGGAATTCTTGGTGGACTGAACGCGCCGAAGAACAAGGTCGCCTTCCTCGAAGCTTCTGGCTTTAACTTTGCGGCTATGGTAGCGGTGCAAAGCTTGCTGGTAGCGAGCAGCTTGTACAGCAGCCTGAAGACGGTCTTCCTCAAGGAGCAGCGCGTCATCTTCACACAGCTGCTCTTGCTCAAACTCATCATAAGCGAGCACTCGAGGTGACCCGTATACGAGTTCCGTGGGGATAACTACTTCTGCTCCATAGACTAGAGCAAAGGGTGTCTGGCCAGTGGCTCGATTTGGCATCGTCCTGATCGACCAAAGAACCACCGGCAGCTCCTCGATCCAGTTTCTTCCGCACTTGCGCAGCCTGTCGAAAGTTTTGGTCTTGAGCCCACGCAGCACTTCAGCATTTGCCCTCTCCGCTTGACCATTGCTTCTCGGGTGAGCAACAGAAGCGAAGCAGACCTTGGCGCCAAGATCTTGGACGTACTGCATGAAGGTGTGGCTCGTAAATTGTGTACCGTTGTCGGTGATTATCCTGTTAGGGATCCCGAAACGGCAAACAATCGACCTGAAGAACTTGACTGCTGACTGTGCTGTCACCTTCCTCACTGGTTCCACTTCCGGCCACTTTGTGAACTTGTCGATTGCAACGTACAAGTACTCAAAGCCCCCGACAGCACGGGGAAAGGGGCCGAGGATATCGAGCCCGTAGACCGAAAATGGACAGGATAAAGGGATCATCTGGAGAGCTTGAGCTGGCATGGTGTATCTGTTTGGAATGGAACTGGCACGCTTCACACTTGGTTACTTGTGAAGTTGCATCCTGGAGGGCCGTTGGCCAGAAGAAGCCTTGCCGGAATGCTTTTCCGACAAGGGCTCTTGCGCCAATGTGGTGACCACATATGCCTCCATGTATCTCTGCCAACAGCTTCTGTCCATCTTCCCGGGGAATACACTTCAATTTCACACCGTTGAGTCTTCTTCTGCACAGTGTGTTATCGACAAACTGGTAGATACTAGACTGCGGGGCTACTCTTTCCGCTTCTTCTTGCTCTTCGGGAAGTTCTCCTGTCTGAAGGAAACGGACAATCTGCTGCGCCCATGTTGGAGCCTGTGGCTCGACAACAAGGACTAAAGGCAATTCTGCTGCTGTGGGAACATCTGCTTCCACGGCAAGAACCTGCGGCTCTGCCGGAGCTTGATGTTCCCCGGCAAGCTTGCCGGAGCAAAACTTGTCGGGAGCATCTGCCTCAGTGGAACAAACCCTGGGGCTTGCCGGAGCAGACTGCTCCTCAGCACTGTTGGTGTTGATCTTGGGGACTTTCTTGGCGGCGGCTTCGGGAAGCTCTGCCGGAAAATAGTCGCCAGAAACCAACTTCCTCTTCTTGCTCTGTCCAACTGGTGGTGTTACGGATGGCTGAGTCAGCTTGAGCACAAGCGGGAAGTAGTTGGCAAGGACCTTGTCGTCTCGCCCCCCGACAGCTTGCACCGCAATGGTGTAGATGCTGAGGAACTCTGACGGGTGCGACTTGCCGTCGTACTTCTCCGGTACGTCTGGCTTGAAGTTCTTTTGGCTGGGCCACTGGACTTGCCATAGCTCACGGGTAAACGCAGGGCAACCTACCGCATACGGCAAGTCGCCTGGTTCTCCGGGCGCATGCATGTCAACAGAGGGCCCAGCGCGCAGGTCTGATTGACGCCGCGCTTCTCTTCGGTGCTCGATGCGAGTACGAGCGTCTTCTTGCTGTCTCTCGTGGAGAACTTGGTGCTGATCGCGACGAGCTCGCGGATCTGACGACGCGGTGGAGTCGCTGTCGTGGTGGATCCGGCGAGTCGGCGATCTTGGCCTTCGAGGCGGGGAGTGCACAGTGGTTGCACCCTCCCCGGTCTTGTCGCCACCGGCTCGCGCCTGACTGACTTGCCGCGGCTGCGATGCGCTCGGCTGCCGTGGGTTGTCGCCGTTGGCGAAGCCGATGAGACTCTGGATAGTGGCCCTCCAGTCGTCGATCTTGTCTGCCGCTGGAGGGTAATCTAAGAGCAGTTGTACTCGCGCCAAAGCTTCCGCCGGAGTGGTGGGCGGCGGCGGCGAACAGTGCGAGGAATAGGATATGCTCGGACTTCTAACTACGTTAGAAGGAGCAGTATCTCATCCAAGCGACCGTGCCATGCTCGCGCCAGCATGTTGGCGTGCGTGCTGGTCTTGAGCACTCCGGGATCCGCCAGCTTGATCTTGGCCCAGCAAACGTATGGTACCGTGAGTACCATGACGCTGCTGGTCCCGCGCCTCCTGGCACGGGCGCGGAGCGTGTACGGACGCCGAGGTCTTGGAGTGCGCTCGGTCGTTGTGGGAGGCGACCGCGCCGCCGATGTGCAGCGCAGTCTTGTCTTTGGACCTGGCAGCACCATGAGCCTCCTCGTCCGCGCCCACTCCACCAGCCGTTCGCTCTGGCGATGGTGGGCTCGGCGTAGACGGAGCAGCTGCCTCCGAAATCTTCTTCTTCGGCGGCATGTTGATGAAGGTGACGAAGATCCGGCTCGTGCGAACGTCAGATCAGGTTCACACAGCCTCGACGCAGCCCCCTACCTGGCGCGCCAAAGATGTCGGGGGTGACTGATCCCCACGGACACCTATGGGACCACGGCAGACCGGGGCCCCTTTCGGTTCGGCAGGGGGGCGGAGAGAGCGCAAAGAGCAGATCGAGGCAAAGCGCACGAGCACACGATCGGTTTACCCAGGTTCGGGCCGCACGGATGCGTAAAACCCTACTCCTGCTTTGGTTTGTATTTGTGTTCTTGCTCGGGAGCGATGAATGCTACAGTACGCTCAAGTGGCTAACGAGACCGAGCATGAGAATGATCGTCCCCCCTTTCCCTATTGCGCATGGGCCTCCTTTTATATGTCAAAGGGGTCACCGACAGGTGGCAACAGAGATGAGGGTAAAAAGGTAAAAGAGGTGGTGGTTGGCGCCACCGCTTACTACAGTTGTATCATACCTAACCCTGACGGCAGGGGACAATGGCATTAAATGCTTGTCTGTGTCGCCTAGACGGTGCGGAAAGGGGCCGTCAGGGGCGCCACCGTTTGCCACGATGGCTATCTTGTCAGCGCCTACTTGCCACCGCATGCCCCCGGCTGCACAGCCTCCCGCCACGTACGCCAGGAACGGTCCTAGAGCGACACGTTGGTGGGTGAGCTGGAGCGCGGGCTGTGGAGTAGTAGCTTGCCACGGCAAGCGCCTTGCCACGGATGTTGTCTTGTCGCGTCCGGGAGCTTGTCGCTCACCGGGTCTTGTCGCGTCCGGGAGCTTGTCGCTCACCGGGTCTTGCCGGGACGCGCAGCGCGTCGCAGCAAGCTTCTCGAGATGCCTTGGTTGGTCTTCCCGGCAAGCTCCTCTTGCCGGGGTCTTTGTGCTTCGAGTGGCCTTCCCGGCAAGCTCCTCTTGCCGGGGCCTTGCGCCTTGGCTCGAATACTTTGTTCTTGAATGGCTCCAAACGAACCACTGAGGACCTTGGCGGTCACCCGGCAAGCCTTGCCGCGAGGTGCTGCGACTGCCCGTGCACAAGTTCGGGATACTAAGGTACCCCTACTTTAGTACACTGACAGATATGATGAGGAAGAGACCCGAGGGCCATAGGTTTCACTAGTGGCTTCTCTCAAGAGCATAAGTATTCTACGGTGGGTGAACAAATTACTGTTGAGCAATTGACAGAATTGAGCATAGTTATGAGAATATCTAGGTATGATCATGTATATAGGCATCACGTCCGAGACAAGTAGACCGACTCCTGCCTGCATCTACTACTATTACTCCACTCATCGACCGCTATCTAGCATGCATCTAGAGTATTAAGTTAAAAACAGAGTAATGCCTTAAGCAAGATGACATGATGTAGAGGGATAGTTTCATGCAATATGATAAAAACCCCATCTTGTTATCCTCGATGGCAACGATACAATACGTGCCTTGCTGCCCCTTCTATCACTGGGAAAGGACACCGCAAGATCGAACCCAAAGCTAAGCACTTCTCCCATGGCAAGAACAACCAATCTAGTAGGCCAAACCAAACTGATAATTCGAAGAGACTTGCAAAGATAACCAATCATACCAATCATACATAAAATAATTCAGAGAAGATTCAAATATTATTCATAGATAGACTTGATCATAAACCCACAATTCATCGGTCTCAATAAACACACCGCAAAAAGAAGATTGCATCGAATAGATCTCCACGAGAGAGGGGTAGAACATTGTATTGAGATCCAAAAAGAGAGAAGAAGCCATCTAGCTACTAACTATGGACCCGTAGGTCTGAAGTAAACTACTCACACTTCATCGGAGGGGCTTGGATGATGATGTAGAAGCCCTCTGTGATCGATGCCCCCTCCGGCAGAGCTCTGGAATAGGCCCCAAGATGGGATCTCGTGGATACAGAAAGTTGCAGCGGTGGAATTAGGTTTTTGGCTCCGTCCCCAATCGTTTGGGGGTACGTGGATATATATAGGAGGAAGAAGTACGTCGGTGGAGCTTCGAGGGGCCCACAAGGCAGGGGGCGCGCCCTGGGGGGGCCCTCCACCCTCGTGACCGCCTCGTGGCTTTCTTGACGGAGGGTCCAAGTCTCCTGGATCTTATCTGATGAGAAAATCACGTTTCCGAAGGTTTCATTCCGTTTGGACTCCGTTTGATATTCCTTTTCTTCGAAACCCTAGAACAGGCAAAATACAACAATTCTGGGCTGGGCCTCCGGTTAATAGGTTAGTCCCCAAAATAATATAGAAGTGGATAATAAAGCCCAATAATGTCTAAAACAGTAGATAATATAGCATGGAGCAATCAAAAATTATAGATATGTTGGAGACGTATCAAGCATCCCCAAGCTTAATTCCTGCTCATCCTCGAGTAGGTAAATGATAAAAAGAGAATTTTCGATGCGGAGTGCTACTTGGCATAATTTTAATGTAATTCTTCTTAATTGTGGTATGAATATTCAGATCCGAAAGATTCAAGACAAAAGTTCATATTGACATAAAAATGATAATACTTCAAGCATACTAACTAAGCAATTATGTCTTCTCAAAATAACATGGCCAAAGAAAGTTCATCCCTACAAAATCATATAGTTTAGTCATGTTTCATTTTCGTCACACAAGAATGATCTCATCATGCACAACCCCGATGACAAGCCAAGAAATTGTTTAGTACTTTAGTAATCTCAAACCTATAAACTTTCACGCAATATATGAGCGCGAGCCATGGACATAGCACTATGGGTGGAATAGAATAAAATGAGGGGGTTATGTGGAGAAGACAAAAAGGAGAAAGTCTCACATCAACGAGGCTAATCAATGGGCTATGGAGATGCCCACCGATTGATGTTAATGCAAGGAGTAGGGATTGCCATGCAACAGATGCACTAGAGCTATAAATGTATGAAAGCTCAACAAAAGAAACTAGTGGGTGTGCATCCAACTTGCTTGCTCATGAAGACCTAGGGCACTTGAGGAGGCCCATTGTTGGAATATACAAGCCAAGTTCTATAATGAAAAATTCCCACTAGTATATGGAAGTGATAACATGAGAGACTCTCTACTATGAAGATCATGGTGCTACTTTGAAGCACAAGTGTGGTAAAAGGATAGTAACATTGTCCCTTCTCTCTTTTTCTCTCATTTTTTGGGCCTTTTCTTTTTTATGGCCTTTCTCTTTTTTTGGGCCTTCTCTTTTTTATGGCCTTTTTTTATTCCTCACTTGGGACAATGCTCTAATAATGATGATCATCACACTTCTATTTATTTACAACTCAATGATTACAACTCGATACTAGAACAAAGATGACTCTATATGAATGCCTCCGGCAGTGTACCGGGATATGCAATGAACCAAGAGTGACATGTATGAAAGAATTATGAATGGTGGCTTTGCCACAAATACTATGTCAACTACATGATCATGCTAAGCAATATGACAATGATGAATGTGTCATGATGAACGAAATGATGGAAAGTTGCATGGCAATATATCTCGGAATGGCTATGGAAATGCCATAATAGGTAGGTATGGTGGCTGTTTTGAGGAATATATAAGGAGGTTTATGTGTGAAAGAGCGTATCATATCATGGGGTTTTGATGCACCGGCGAAGTTTGCGCCAACTCTCAATGTGAGAAAGGGCAATGCACTGTACCGAAGAGGCTAGCAAGGATGGAAGGGTGAGAGTGCGTATAATCCATGGACTCAGCATTAGTCATAAAGAACTCACATACTTATTGAAAAAAAATCTACAAGTCATCAAAAACCTCGGCACTACGTGCATGCTCCTAGGGGGATAGATTGGTAGGAAAATACCATCGCTCGTCCCCGACCGCCACTCATAAGGAAGACAATCAAATAACACCTCATGTTTCAAATTTGTTGCATAATGTTTACCATACGTGCATGCTATGGGACTTGCAAACTTCAACACAAGTATTTCTCAATTTCACAACTACTCAACTAGCATGACTTTGATATTATTACCTCCATATCTCAAAACAATTATCAAGCATCAAACTTTTCTTAGTATTGAACACACTCATACGAAAGTTTTATTATTAATCTTGGATACCAAGCTTATTAGGATTTTAAGCAAATTACCATGCTATTAATACTATCAAAATAATCTAAGTGAAGCATGAGAGATCAATAGTTTCTATAAAACAAATCCACCACCGTGCTCTAAAAGATATAAGTGAAGCACTAGAGCAAAACTATAAAGCTCAAAAGATATAAGTGAAGCACATAGAGTATTCTATCAAATTCCAGATCATGTATGGCTCTCTCAAAAGGTGTATACAGCAAGGATGAGTGTGGTAGACTAACAAGCAAAGACTCAAATCATAAAAGACGCTCCAAGCAAAACACATATCATGTGGTGAATAAAAATATAGCTCCAAGTAAAGTTACCGATAGAAGTAGACGAAAGAGGGGATGCCTTCCGGGGCATCCCCAAGCTTTGGATTTTAGGTGTCCTTAGATTTTGTTGGGGGTTCCATGGGAATCCCAAAGCTTAGGCTCTTGCCACTCCTTGTTCCATAATCCATGAAATCTTTACCCAAAACTTGAAAACTTCACAACACAAAACTTAAAGTAGAAAAATCTCATGAGCTCCGTTAGCGAAAGAAAACAAAAGACCACTTCAAGGTACTGTAATGAACTCATTCTTTATTTATATGGGTGTTATACCTACTGTATTCCAACTTCTCTATGGATTATAAACTATTTTACTAGCCATAGATTCATCAAAATAAGCAAACAACACACGAAAAACAGAATCTGTCAAAAACAGAATAGTCTGTAGTAATCTGTAGCTAGCGCAAGATATGGAACCCCAAAAATTCTAAAATAAATTTCTGGACATGAGGAATTTATCTATTAATCATCTTCAAAAATAATTAACTAAATATCACTTTCCAAATAAAAATGACAGCAGTTCTCGTGAGCGCTAAAGTATCTGTTTTTTTACAGCAAGTTCAACAGGACTTTCCCCAAGTCTTCCCAACGGTTCTACTTGGCACAAACACTAATTAAACACAAAAAACATAACCAAAACAGAGGCTAAATAATTTATTTATTACTAAACAGTAGCAAAAAGCAAGGAATAATAAAATTGGGTTGCCTCCCAACAAGCGCTATCGTTTAACGCCCCTAGCTAGGCATAACAAGCAAGAATAGATCTAGGTATTGCCATCTTTGGTAGGCAATCCATAAGTGGATCTCATGATAGATTCATAAGCTAATTTTATTTTATTTCTTGGAAAGTGTTCCATTCCCTTTTCTAATGGAAATTGAAATCTAATATTCCCTTCCTTCATATCAATAATTGCACCAACCGTTCTAAGGAAAGGTCTACCGAGAATAATAGGGCAAGAAGGATTTCAATCTATATCAAGAACGATAAAATCTATGGGCACATAATTCCTATTTGCAATAATAAGAACATCATTAATTCCTCCCATAGGTTTCTTAATAGTGGAATCCGCAAGATGCGAGTTTAGAGAGCAATCATCAAAATCACGGAAATCTAGCAAATCACACAAAGTTTTGGGAATAGTAGAGACACTAGCACCCAAATCACACAAAGCATAAAACTCATGATTTTTAATTTTAATTTTAATAGTAGGTTCCCACTCATCATAAAGTTTTCTAGGGATAGAAACTTCCAATTCAAGTTTTTCTTCATAAGATTGCATCAAGGCATCAACAATATGTTTAGTAGACGCTTTATTTTGACTATAAGCGTGGGGAGATTTTAGCACGGATTGCAACAAGGAAATACAATCAATTAAAGAGAAATTTTCACAATTAAATTCCTTGAAATCCATAATAGTGGGTTTAGCAACATCTAGGGTTTTAATTTCTTCAATCCCACTTTTATCAAATTTAGCATCAAGATCAACAAATTCCGAATTCTTAGAACACCTTCTAGGTAAAGGTGGATCATATTCAGTCCCATCATTATCAAGATTCATATTGCAAAACAAAGATTTAATAGGGTACACATCAATAACTTTTAGATCTTCATCATTATTTTCATAGGAACTAGAAGAACACGCTTTTATAAAGGCATCTTTCTTAGCACGCATCCTAGCGGTTCTTTATTTGCACTCGTCAATGGAAATTCTCATGGCTTTGAGAGATTCGTTGATATCATGCTTTGGTGGAATAGATCTAGGTTTCAAAGAATCAACATCAAGAGCAATTCTATCAACGTTCCTAGCCAAATCATCAATCTTAAGCAATTTTTCTTCAATCATAGCATTAAAATTCTTTTGCGAAGAAATAAGTTCTTTAATATTAGATTCAAAATCAGAGGGCATCTTATTATAATTTCCATAAGAATTGTTGTAGGAATTACCATAATTATTAGAGGGATTACTAGGATAAGGCCTAGGATTGAAATTTCCTCTATACGCGTTGTTACCAAAATTGTTCCTGCCAACAAAATTCACATCCATAGATTCATTATTATTCTCAATCAAAGTAGACAAGGGCACATCATTAGGATCAGAAGAAACACTCTTATTAGCAAACAATTTCATAAGTTTATCCATCTTTCCACTCAAAACATTAATTTCTTCTATCGCATGTACCTTTTTATTAGTAGATCTTTCAGTATGCCATTGAGAATAATTAACCATAATATTATCTAGGAGTTTATTGGCATCTCCTAAAGTGATTTCCATAAAAGTGCCTCCCGCGGCCGAATCTAAAAGATTTCTAGAAGCAAAATTCAATCCGGCATAAAATTTTTGTATACTCATCCATAAATTCAAACCATGAGTAGGGCAATTACGTATCATTAATTTCATTCTCTCCCAAGCTTGTGCAACATGTTCATGATCAAGTTGCTTAAAATTCATAATATCGTTTCTAAGAGAGATGATCCTAGCAGGAGGAAAATACTTAGAGATAAAAGCATCTTTGCACTTGTTCCATGAATCAATACTATTTTTAGGCAAAGATGAAAACCAATCTTTAGCACGATCTCTAAGCGAAAAAGGAAATAGCTTCAATTTAACAATATCATTATCGACATCTTTCTTCTTTTGCAAGTCACACAAATCAACGAAGCTATTAAGATGGGCAGCATCATCTTCACTAGGAAGGCCGGAGAACGGATCTTTCATGACAGGATTCAACAAAGCAGTATCAATTTCACAAGATTCAGCATCGGTAAGAGGAGCAATCGGAGTGCTAAGGAAATCATTGTTGTTGGTATTGCTGAAGTCACACAATTTAGTATTATCTTGAGCCATCGCGACAAACAAGCAATCTAACACATAAGCAAACAAAAAGCAAAGGGGCAAAAGAGGAAAATAGAGAGAGAGAGGGAGGATAGAGAGAGCGAATAAAATGGCAAGGGTGAAGTGGGGGAGAGGAAAACGAGAGGCAAATGGCAAATAATGTAATGCGGGAGATAGGGAATGTGATGGGTACTTGGTGTCACAGCCCTAGCTTAGCCTTTGCTTGTCCTTGCATGATCGTCATGTCATCATGTCTAAATTTCATTTAAATATGAAATGGGGGTTGAACAAACCCTAGCATCAAATCAAATCAAATAGGCTCAAGTAAAATCTATTTCAATGAACCCAAAATGCCCTTCACAAAAGTTCATCATTTTTGAATTGGTTTAGAACCTCTGCCAAAAATGGTGCACTTTTTGCCAAGACACTTTGGATTTTTGAATTAAATCATAAGTATTTGAATTTGGACATTTAAATTTTATAAAATATTTGAAGTGTCCAAATAATCTTGAAAGCCTTTGAGGGCTGTTGGAAATATTTTCAAAAGTGCCCACAATTATTTTCAGGATTTTACAAAATGAATTAGTATTTTTACTAATTCAAAACAGAGGAATAAAAAATAGAAAACAATAACAGAATTAGAAAGAGAGAGAGAGAAGGCCTCACCTGGGCCACTTACCTGGCAGCCCACCTGGCACCCCAGTTGGCTGGCCCAGCCCAGCCAGCGCTACCTGCTTCTTCCACCTTCTGCCAGAAGGAGAAGCAGGTGCGTGGCGAGCGCGCAGGCGAACGCGGCCACCTCCTGCTTGCCACCTCCTGCCTCCCCCTCACGCCACGGAGACGCCCGACGCCTCCCCTCACTTTCCCATCGCTCTCTGGCTCTCCCGCCCTCTCATCTGCTTCCTCACTCGCGCCCGAGCGGAGCCCGTCACCGCCGTCCACCATTCGCGCGGCCACCGGCCTCCAAACGCCCCTCCGACGTGCTATGAGCTCCGCGCCGTCGTCCTCGTCACCTCCACCGAGCCAATCAATCCGGGAAGCACCGCAGCAACGCCATCGTCATCATCTACACCGACGGGCGCCCGAGATCGCCGTCATCAATCCGTCGCCTTCGACGCTTCCCCGAGCATGCTGGGCTTCTCTGCGAGTCCTCCGTGAGCTCCTCTGTTTCTCCCCCTAGTTCCCATGCTCATTTGGCCGCCGAAGCCGCCGTTCCCGTCCTGGCCGAGAACCACTGCCGCTACGGACTCGTTTCCGACGAGCTCCGGCGCCCCCGCACCCAGCCGCCTGCTTCTGTGGATGCGCGCGCGCACGGGCTACCTCCTGGTGCCTTTCTCCGCCGCTCCCGTGGTCTCCCGGTGTGTTTCCGCCGTGGCCAGAGGTCACCGGCGACTAACTCCGGCGGGCTAACGTGTCCGGCTTAATTAGCCACTAACCACCCTGTTTAGTTTAACACTAGACACTGACATGTGGGCCCTGCTAGAATTAGTTTAGGATTAATCTAATGTCAAATAACCCTGTTTAACCTCCTGTGTCACTGACGTGCGGGTCCCAGCCGTTAGGTTTGACCTTGCTGGCGCTGTCGACTTGCTGACATCACTTTGACGTCAGACTGACGCAATAAACCAGTTCTGGATTATTTCTATTTCAGAAATGATTTAGAAATTTTAGAAAATAGCCAAAACTTCTAAAATTCATAGTAATTCAACCGTAACTCCAAATTAAACAAATTATATATGTAAAATTATCAGAAAAATTCAAGGAATCCATCTGTGCCATTTTCATGCATGTTTGAGCAAGTTAACCTCACTGTTTAGGATGAAACATGATTAGGGCAAATTTCATAATAGGTTTGGAGTTGGAATTTGATGTAGTTTTGAATTCCACTTCAATTAAAATGACTTTCTATTGCATTAGCCCAAACACCAGCATGTTGCCATGTCATGATCATACATCATATTGTTGCATTGCATTGATTGTGTTTCTTCCTTGTTTGCTGGTGTTTGTCCCCTCTCAGTAGATGTGGTTTCGACGATGTGATCGATGACACCGATGAAGAGCTATACTATCTTCAGAAGTGATAGGCAAGCAAAACCCCCTTGTTCATCCCGATATAATCCCACTCTCTCGCTCCTGCTCTCTTTTACTGCATTAGGACAACACCGTTTCAACTGTTACATGCTGCGGTAGCTGAACCCCTTTCCTCTGCATGACCTGTTATTGCCACAGTAAATAGATGAAACCCACTAGCATGAGTAGGAATTGTTTGAGCCCTGATGTGCCTACTCATTCATGCTTGTTGTCATGCCTGCTACTTCTTAGAGTTGAGTCAGGTCTGATTCATCGGGAATGAATTGGAACGTGGTGAACATGTCCTACCGTTGAGAGCTAAGTGTGTGAACATGATTTGGTAAAGGTAGCGGTGAGAGGCCATGTAGGAGTACATGGTGGGTTGTCTCATTGCAGCCATCCTCAGGAACTGAGTTATGTGTTTGTGATCCATGAACAGTTACTACCACACATTGGGTTCCGGTAACTCGACCCCTCTCGGCTTATTAGTCAACTCGATCTCTGTCCAGGAGTTGCAACTAGTTTCTGGTGTTGGTAGGTAGTGTTAGTAGTCTACCAAGTGGCATCCGGTACAGGTGGGCTTGGGACAGACTAGGCACAGTGGCACGGTGTACCAAGTGGCACCCGGATGGTGGGCTTGGGAACCCTGCACACATCGTTTGGGGCCGTGAGCGACACCCTGGCCGGATCTCCTTGCGGATGGAACCTGAATAGGCGATAAACCTGGACTAGAGACTTGTTGGTTAGTCAGGTCGTGGCCGACTCCCTCGCCCGGCTTCCGCTTGAAGGTTGCCGAGGTACATGACGTGTACAGGGCGATAAGTGGCGAGAGCGTGTGTGAAGAAGTACACCCCTGCAGGGTTATCATTATCTATTCGAATAGCCGGATTCCTCGGATATGGAAACTTGGACCCCTTGCATAGTTCATAGAAAGTGAAAGTGGATACTCTAAAACTCGCAAGATAAGCGTGAGTGCTATGGATGGCGTTCTCGCATGGAGACAGGAGCGGATCCATAGTGGTGTATTGATATGGTGAATATGTGAACTCGTGTGCGCCACCTCAAAAGAGTTACTTGCAGTCGTAGTTTAGGATAGCCACCGAGTCAAAGCTGGCTTACTGTAGTTAAACTCCACCATCCCTTCGTTGATAATGATGCATATGTAGTTAGTTCTGATGTAAGTCTTGCTGAGTACATTTGTACTCATGTTTGCTTAATTTATGTTTTTGCAGAGAGACGTCAGTCTCGCTAGTAGTTCTGTGTGGGCTTCGACGTTTAGCTTGCTACCTTAGCTACGATCTTGTGCCGTCAGCAGGATCTTGTAGATAGTCAGGCCTCTGAGCTTTCTTCATTTGTAGCTGTCTGTACTCAGACAAGTTAAGTTTCCGCATGTGCTTGTTGCTTGTATGCTCTGAATGTTGGGTCATGAGACCCATGTTTGTAATTCTTGGCTTCTCGGAGCCTAATGAATAAATACTCTGAGTTGTAGAGTCTTGTTGTGATGCCATGTTGTACTAAAGGGTCGTTACTAATGCCCTAACCCTTTAGTCCCGGTTCTTACATGAACCGGGACAGATGGGCCTCCACGTGGCCGGTGCACCGAGCCCAGGCAGGAGGGCCTTTGGTCCCGGTTGGTGGCACCAACCGGGACCAATAGGCATCCACACATCAGCATTTCAAGGGCTGCGGTTTTTGTTTTTTTAAAGGGGGGGGGGGGGGTTGGGGGTTTTGGGGGTTTAATTTAGGTGTTTCATATATTGTGTTAGCTAGCTAATTAATAGATAGAAGTGTCCTCTCTTATGTCCGTGCTTGGTCGACGCTATATATACGTATATATAGAGAGGACTAGACACGCTAGCTAGTAAGCAAATGAAGGAAACAGAAGATCGTCATGAACATATGCATACAGAGAGAAGTGATATCGACCACCTCTCCTTCTCCGAGAGATTGGTCGAACAACAAGTTCTCGTATATCTATCCGACACTACCGGCTACATATATACAATAATTAACTCTTACAATCTAATTAATGTCCTAATTATATATGAACATAGGGTCCACATAGTATTCTCCATCTTCAGCGATCACGTGGTCAAGGAAGAATGCCGCCAATTCCTCTTGAATTGCTCGCATACGATCTGGTGCTAGGAGTTCATCCCGTATCCGAAACATCTAATTTGAACAAGGGGGTCAATACATATATATATATTGTTCATCCCGTATCCGAAACATCTAATTTGGACAAGGGGGTCAATATATATATGAATAAATGAAACTCAACACAAATGATGGTAATAAAATAAAATTGTGAATATTATTGCTTACGCACTTCATATTGTTCATCAGAGTAGCCCCGTTCACAGGTCATGTGGCGGATGGACTCGCAAACGTAGTATCCATAGAAATCATTTCCTTGTTCCTGCCACAACCACTTTACAAGAAATAGAGGTCAATCAAACTGATAAGCAAGCATGCCAAATGGTATTGATGAAACTTGCGCTTGAATCACTAGGAGATGCGTGGAACATGTTACTATAGTACTTACTTTCGGGTGTCTAAATTGCAGCTTCTTCGGCAGTCCCGGAGCTTTTTTGGTGAATTTTCTCCAAACCATGCCAGACAAAGAAAACAATTACTTGATATCAGGAAATGAAAAAAGTTGCTGATATGGTGGATAATGACCGAGTTGACTTACTTGTCGAGCATTTGAGTCATGTCCACATAGTCCTGAGGATCTTTTCGTCTCGAGTCTAAGACGGTTACTAGTCCCTGCTCAAGCTTAATCTCTAGGAGAATATAGTGGAACCTGCGCATGCATGCATAACTCATCAATTACATTACTATAACCTGGACTAATAAGGGAAACCGAATATGCACAAGACTGTAACACTCACTTGAAGTTGTAAGGAAAGAGTATTATATCTTTGTTTTCATTTATTACCAACGATCGTAGCAAGTTGGCCTCGGTATCTTCGGCATGATATTTAACCTCAGTTACATCTATGAGATTTGTGTTAATGAACCCAATATCACCGATTTGTCTTTTCTTCAATTCGGTGATCTTCAATCTGCATAATATAGTGAGGATAATTATAAATACATGCAATGAAAGAGCTGACCTATATAGAGAGACTTAATGACAGAAGTAGTACTACTTACAGATAGTAGCAAGTGACCATTGCTTTATCGAGGGCCTTTTGATTGAAAAACAGGAAGAACTCCTCAAATGGAACATTCAACAGTTCAATTCCAATGAGGTCATGCTCCTCTCTAACTCTCAGCGTCAAAGTATTCCTCCCCCAGACTCTCTGCAGGTTTTCATGTACCAATCATGGAATCTTCGCATCATCATTGTTAGAGATCTTTCATCTTTGATGAGAGACTTCCCGTACTTGTATTTGTGTTCCTCCACCTCCAAGAACTCATAACGTACATCGTCGGGCAGGTAATATCCAAGATTGCTATAACCGGGCACCATCCTCACATCATTAGTAGGCACCTTGAGCGGGGGGCATGATTGGTTTGCTTGTTCGCCGAGCTGGGGAATTTTTTCCCAGCTCGTCGTTCTTTTAACCTTTGATCACTAATAGTACTTCCCGACCACTCCGCTTTGACAAATGACTTTGCAATAATGCGGTCATGGTTGCCTTTCGGCGGAGACCTTGCTGGTTTTTCAGGGCAGCCAGAGTGCGCTTCGCTTTCACCGGATCTACCTTCTCCTCCGGAGGTGGATGTTTCTTTGCTTTCACCCCTTCAAAGAAGTTCCTCACTTCGGCTCCCGCGATCTTGGCGTTCTCCTCCGGGGTCCTCTCGTATGGTAACTTCTCTGGAGTGTTCAGAGAAGGACCGAATCTGTATTGCCTACCGCCTCTGGCTGTACTGCTAGATGCCGGCAGAGCAGACAGAGCGACTGCGGCTGTCTTCTTTCCTTGCTTACGAGGCGGAGGAGAAGGACTACGATGCGCCGGAGCAGCCGGAGTGGCGGCGGGTCTCTTCCGCCCTTGCTGACGAGGCGGAGAAGGAGGAGGCTGGCTGCTCGGGCGCGCCGGCGTAGGCGGAGAAGGAGGCCGAGTGCCCTGATCGTCACTCGCCGGAGGAGGAGGCGGTGGAGGAGACGGAGTGCCCTGACTCGCCGGAGGAGGAGGAGGAGGCGGAGGCGTCCAATTCGGAAGGTTGATGAGCTCCTTCCGCCATAGGCATGGAGTCTTCAGAGCAGAACCCAGCCGAGTCTCCCCTTCACCGGTAGGGTGGTCAAGCTGGAGGTCCTCAAATCCCTCCGTTATTTCATCCACCGTCACCCTAGCATATCCTTCTGGAATCAGCCGACAGTGAAAAGTTGCGCCGGGTTCAGTAGGAAAAACAGAGCCAACAGTCGCCTTGACCTTCAAATTCATCCATTGCATCATAAGGTGGCAATTTTGAGACTCCATGATAGCATCCACGGGATAGCTGGTAGGAGTCGTCAAGACATGCTCCGGCTAAAGCAGCTCGGTGGAAGCCATGTTGCTTCTCCGCTGAGATGGCGGGGTAGCTTCGGGGGAAGCTTCGGCAGGTCACTTGCTACGATTTGCTTCTCGTTCCTTTATCGCTTGTACCCTTGCGTGCAGCACCTGAATTTCGGCATGCTCCACTTTTTTCCTCCTCTCCTGGCATTTGTAACCGCCTGCATCCGGAAAACCAGCATTCCACGAAACGGAGCCTGGCGTGCCTCGTGTCCGTCCAGGGTGCTCAGGATTCCCGAGGGCCATTGTGAGCTCGTCGTTCTCTCTGTCTGGAATGAACGTGCCTTGCTGCGCTGCATCGATATAGTGCTTTAGCTTCTTGACTGGTATGTTCATTTGCTCGTCCGTCCAAATGCATTTCCCTGATACAGGGTCCAATGTTCTGCTAGCCCCGAAGAACCAAGTCCGGCAACGGTCTGGCCAGTTCATTGTCTCTGGTTCGATCCCTTTATCAAGCAGATAATTCTCAGCCTTGGCCCACTTAGGCCAGGCTTTGAGGAAGCCACCTGACCCCGTGCAATGGTGAAGCTTCTTCTTTGAATCATTTTTCTTGCTTGTCGCCGACATCTTCTTACTCTTTTCCGATGTCTTGTAGGCCACAAATGCGCGCCAGAGATCTCTGATCTTCTCATATCTGCCGATGAATTCTGGTGTCTCTTCTTTGTCGACAAACGTTTTTAGCTCATTCTTCCACCTCCTGAATAGGTCTGCCATCTTCTTAAGAGCATGGGACTTGATTAATTGCTCTTTAACTGGCTTCTCCAGATCCTCCTCTGGCGGTAGGGTGAAAGTTGCCTTCAGCTCAGTCCAAAGATCATGTTTCTGCATATCATTGACATAAGACACCTCAGGGTCTTCGTTCTTAGGCTTACACCATTGCTGGATGCTGATCGGGATCTTGTCCCTAACAAGAACCCCGCACTGAGCAGCAAATGCTTCCTTTGTCCGGATGGGTTCAATCGGCATGCCAACGGGCGCGATTTCTATGATCTCAAACCTTTCATCCGAGCGCAACTTTTTCTTCAGGCCTCGTCTCTTTATCGAAGTTGTGCTCGATCCGGAGGGCTAGAAAAAAGAAGAATTAGACGAGAGTTAATTAATATGTGTACATACCAAAATAATGAATACATCAATTAGCTAGTCATCACAGGCTTAACTAATATATTTACCTAGCCGGACTCTGTTCGGTCACCGGAGCCGTCACCACGGGCTCCGTCTTGCGCCAGCATTGGGTAACCGGAGCCATCATAATCATGTCTTTCCTCCTCCATTCTTCGATCACCGTAGCCTTCTTCTTCTTCACCCTGTTCTGCTTCCAAACCATCATTGTCGTTAAGATACGACATGACATCACCTCCGGCTAAGATTATGCCCCCAACACCTGTTCTTGTTCCTCGTCTCATCCGAACTCCATTGTTTCTGCAAATATTACAGCATGGCAATTATTACACAAACATGAGAGCATGTGGATATATTAGTGGCAAATGTAGACCTAGCTTATTCCGGGTTTGGGGTGGCCTCAGCAACGCTTCAAGGGTAGGGGCGTGGCGGGAGGGGGTAGGAAACCGACATCGTTTTTTCTAGGGTTTGGGTGTCCTCGAGAGTTTTGGTCGAGCGAGAGGGCCGGGGGGGTGCTCCCATGGTATAAGTTATCACGGTCGAAGTTATCTAGGAGGGGGTTATATCAACAACGACGACATACATACATGGGAAAATAATGTTATCGGGGAGGGGGTAGGTCGAACCCCCCCTCCTGTTGAAGTTATCGAGACACGAGGTATATAGAAAACGACATATCCGATAAAAAAAATAAGAAGACGAAGAAGAAATAAAAAGAGGAGAAGAAGATATTAATAGAGGAGAAGATCGAAGAAAAAAAAGAAGAAAAAAAGAGGAGAAGAAGAAAGAAATAGAGGAGAAGAAGAGAAAATAGAATATTCTATTTTTCTTCTTCTCCTCTATTCTATTTTCTCTTCTTCTCCTCTATTTCTTTCTTCTTCTCCTCTTCTTTTTCTTCTTTTTTCTTCTTCTTATTTATTTCTCCTCTTCTTCCTCTCCTTTTCTTATCCTTTCTTCCTCTTCTTATTTCCCTTTTTCCTCTCATTCCTTTTCTTCTTCTTCTTCCTTTCCTAGCTAGATATATGAAACTTTTCTAAAAATGTAACTTTTGCATACATACATGGGAAAATAATATTATCGGGACACGGGGTATATTGACAATGACATATCCGATAAAAAATAAGAAAACAAAGAAGAAATAAAAAGAGGAGAAGAAGATATTAATAGAGGAGAAGATTGAAGAAAAAAAAGAAGAAAAAAAAGAGGAGAAGAAGAAAAAAATAGAACATTTCCTTTTGCCTCTCATTCTTTTTCTTCTTCTCCTCTATTCCTTTCTTCTTCTCCTCTCTTTTTTCTTCTTTTTTCCTTTTCTTATTTATTTCTCCTGTTCTTCCTCTCCTCTTCTTCTCGTTTCTTCCTCTTCTTATTTCCTTTTGCCTCTCATTCTTTTTCTTCTTCTTCTTCCTTCTTAAAAATACATGAAGTAGTATTGCTTGTTTTTTTAAAATAATGTTCAAAAATAAAAGTAGTATTGCTTCCTTTTTCCTCTCATTCTTTTAAAATAAGGTTTTGCCTAATTCATTGTTCATATAAATATACAAACATTTTCATATTTACAATAAATAATATCACAAAAAATTATATGAACAGAAAAAAATCCTAATTTTTCTAAAAATCTATCTTTTGCATATATACATGCACATATATATATATATACACACACACACACACACACACTGAGAGAGAGAACATATATACATACATATTTACATGTTTATAAAAGTAGAAAACAGAAAATCTAAAAAAAGGACATATAAATAGATATACACACATACATATACTCATACATATACATATAATAAGGAAAAACATCTATATATGTATGCAAAAAAATAGGGAGGAAGAGGGGGGCGGTGCTGGCCCTGACCAAATGGATGAGTCACGGCGTGGTCGGGGCAGGGCGAGGCAGAGGCGACGGCGGCGTGGTCGGGGCAGGGCGACGACGGCGTGTCATCGGGGTAGGGCGCGCGAGGCAGAGGCGACGGCAGCGCGGGGCAGCTGGGGCGACGACGACGTGGTCGGGGCAGGGGCGCGCGGCATGCTCGGGGCAGGGCGGCGACGGCGTCGACGAGGCAGCAGAGGGAGGTGACAGCGTCGACGGGGTGAGCTCGATCGGGCAGCCTGGCGTCGTCGTCGCGCGAACTGATGCAGATGATGTCTGAAAAATGCCAAGTACTTTTATTATATACTGAGAGCATTGGTCCCGGTTCGTGGCACCAACCGGGACCAATGCCACCCTTTAGTCCCGGTTGGTAGCACCAACCGGGACCAAAGGCCTCTTTTCAGCAGCCCAAAGGGCGGGAAGCGGCGACCTTTGGTCCCGGTTGGTAGCACCAACCGGGACTAAAGGGTGGCATTGGTCCCGGTTGATGCCACGAACCGGTACCAATGCACCCCTTTAGTCCCGTTTCGTGGCACCAACCGGGACCAAAGGCCTTGTGCTGGAACTGGCGCGGTGCGGTGGGATGTTTAGTCCCACCTCGCTAGCCGAGAGGCTTCGACAGTGGTTTATAAGCGCTGCTGCGCTGACCACTTCGAGCTCCTCTCAAATGTAGGCTTGATACGTCCATTTTGCATCATGCTTTTATATCGATATTTATTGCATTATGGACTATTATTTCACTTTATGTCACAATACTTATGGCTATTCTCTCTTATTTTACAAGGTTTACATAAGGAGGGAGCATGCCAGCAGCTGGAATTCTGGACTGGAAAAGGAGCAAATATTAGAGACCTATTCTGCGCAACTCCAAAAGTCTGGAAAGTCCACAGAACATCTTAAAATAAATAAAGAAAAATCCTCGCCAAAGATGAAGGCCAGGGGCCCACACCCTGCTCACGAGGGTGGGGGCGCCCCCCCTAGGGCGCGCCCCCTACCTCGTGGGCCCCCTGGTGGCTCTCCGACGTCCATCTTCTCCTATATGAAGTCTTTCGATGAGAAAAAAATAAGAAAAAAACCTTTCGGGACGAGACTCCGCCGCAACGAGGCGGAACCTTTGCGGATCCAATCTAGAGCTCCGGCAGAGCTATTCTGCCGGGGATACTTCCCACCGGGAGGGGGAAATCATCACCATCGTCATCACCAACGCTCCTCTCATCGGGAGAGGGCAATCTCCATCAACATCTTCACCAGCACCATCTCATCTCCAAACCCTAGTTCATCTCTTGTATCCAATTCTTGCCTCAAAGTCCGGGATTGGTGCTAGTAGGTTGCTAGTAGTGTTGATTACTCCTTGTAGTTGATGATAGTTGGTTTATTTGGTGGAAGATCATATGTTTAGATCCTATATGCATATTATTACCCCTATGATATTGAACATGAATATGCTTTGTGAGTAATTACGTTTGTTCCTGAGGACAAGGGAGAAGTCTTGCTATGAGTAGTCATGTGAATTTGGTATTCGTTTGATATTTTGATAAGATGTATGTTGTCTAGCCTCTAGTGGTGTTATGTGAACATCGACTACATAACAATTCACTATTATTTGGGCCTAGAGGAAGGCATTGGGAAGTAATAAGTAGATGATGGGTTGCTAGAGTGACAGAAGCTTAAACCCTAGTTTATGCGTTGCTTCGTAAGGGGCTGATTTGGATCCATATGTTTCATGCTATGGTTAGGTTTACCTTAATACTTTTTTTGTAGTTGCGGATGCTTGCAATAGAGGTTAATCATAAGTGGGATGCTTGTTCAACTAAGAACAACACCCAAGCACCGGTCCACCCACATATCAAATTATCAAAGTATCGAACGCGAATCATATGAACGTGATGAAAACTAGCTTGACGATATTCCCATGTGTCCTCGGGAGCACTTTTCCTATTATAAGAGTTTGTTCCGGCTTGTCCTTTGCTACAAAAAGGATTGGGTCACCTTGCTGCACTTTATTCACTTTTGTTACTTGTTGCTCATTACAATTTATCCTTTCAAAAAACTATCGGTTACCACTTATTTCAGTACTTGCAGAGAATACCTTGCTGAAAACCGCTTATCATTTCCTTCTGCTCCTCGTTGGGTTCGACACTCTTACTTATCGAAAGGACTACGATAGATCCCCTATACTTGTGGGTCATCAAGGCTTATGGGCCTAAAGTCACTTTATCTGCCTGTGGGCCTACTGGGCGTCCTGCGGGCCTGAATCCTGGCCCATGGTAGGGTTTCTAGTCGTATTCAGGCCGTGGGGGCCCAGTAGGTGGCAACTTTTTTGTTGCTTTATTTATTTTATTTTGTTTCTACTTACAACAAAATACTTAATGTTGCTATTCTTAATTTTTTTCCAGTTTTTTCGTTTTGTTTTTTGCATTTTTTGTTTTTTGCTTTATTTTTTAATTATTATTGCTTTTAGGTCAGAAAAATTATAAACTTACTGTTAGTGCCATTAGTTTTCAAATTTGAATAGTTAAAATTTCAATTCTTTGAAATTTGTGTGAATCACAAGTTTGTGATTAACTTTACTATAAAAATAGTTTTTTTCCAGTTTTTTGTTTTGTTTTTTGCAATATTTATTTTCTTTTGTTTTTTTCTTTAATTTTTAATTCTTTTTTGCTTTTAGGTTAGCAAAATTATAAACTTTCTGTTAGTGCCATTAGATTTAGAAAAATTATAAACTTTCTGTTAGTGCCATTAGTTTTCAAATTTGAATTCTTTGATATTTGTGTGAATGCACAAGTTTGTGATTAACTTTACTATAAAAATAGTTGTTTTTTTTCAGTTTTTTTGTTTTGTTTTTTGCATTATTTATTTTCTTTTGTTTTTTGCTTTATTTTTTAATTCTTTTTGCTTTTAGGTCAGAAAAATTATAAACTTTCTCTTAGTGCCATTAGTTTTCAAATTTGAATAGTTAAAATTTGAATAGTTTGAAATTTGTGTGAATCACAAGTTTGTGATTAACTTTACTATAAAAATAGTATTTTCCTATTTTTTTGTTTTTTGCATTATTTATTTTCTTTTCTTTTTTGCTTTAATTTTTAATTCTTTTCACTTTTAGGTTAGCAAAATTATAAACTTTGTGTTAGTGCCATTAGTTTTAGAAAAAATTTAAACTTTCTGTTAGTGCCATTAGTTTTCGAATTTGAATAGTTAAAATTTGAATTCTTTGAAATTTGTGTGAATCACAAGTTTGTGATTAACTTACTAAAAAAATGAGCACAGATGCGCTTATAGAGAAAATTCGACCTAAATTCATAGTAAATTTCTATGAATTTCAGAGAAATTCACTCTGAATTTAGGTTAAACTTTTCTCTATAAGGGCATCTATTTTAATTTTGAGTGGAGCTCGACAAGGCAGAGAGGGAAGGGCTTATAAACCTGTGTGAGCCCCCTTCGGCTGGCGAGGTGGGACTAAATGCTGCCCGCAACAAGGACCAACCCTTTTGTCGCGGTTTGTGGCATAAACCAGGACTAATGGTCATGGGCCAGGGGCGAGCAGCATTGGTCCCGGTTGGTGCCACGAACCGGGACCAATGCCTGTTTAGTCCCGGACCAAAGGCCTTGCGCTGCCCGCGGCCAAAAGTTTAGTCCCACCTCGCTAGTTGAGAGGGGCTCGGAGTGGTTTATAAGCCCCACTGCGGCTGCCCTCTCGAGCTCCTCTCAAATGCAGGCTTACGGGCCTAATCTCACACTATGATGTCTATGGGCCTATTAGGCCTTCTGCGGGCCTGAATCCTGGCCCAGGTTGGGTTTATAGTCGTATTCAGGCCGTGGTGGCCCAATAGGTGGCAGTTTTTTATATTTTTTTTCCAGTTTTTTGTTTTGTTTTTTGCATTATTTATTTTATTTTGTTTCTTGCTTTATTTTTTAATACTTTTTGCTTTTAGGTCAGAAAAATTGTAAACTTTCTGTTAGTGCCATTAATTTTCAAATTTGAATAGTTAAAATTTGTGTGAATCACAAGTTTGTGATTAACTTTACTATAAAAATAGTATTTTCCATTTTTGTTTTGTTTTTTGCATTCTTTATTTTCTTTTGTTTTTTGCTTTTTTAATTCTTTTTGCTTTTAGGTCAGCAAAATTATAAACTTTCTGTTAGTGCCACTAGTTTTAGAAAAATTATAAACTTTCTCTTAGTGCCATTAGTTTTCAAATTTAAGTAGTTAAAATTTGAGTTCTTTGAAATTTATGTGAATCACAAGTTTGTGATTAACTTTACTATAAAAATAGTTTTTTTTCCAGTTTTTTGTTTTGTTTTTGCATTATTTATTTTCTTTTGTTTTTTGCTTTATTTTTTAATTCTATTTTGCTTTTGGGTCAGAAAAATTATAACTTTCTGTTAGTGCCATTAGTTTTAGAAAAAAATAAACTTTGTGTTAGTGCCATTAGTTTTTAAATTTGAATTGTTAAAATTTGAATAATGGTATTACGAGGGCTGAACCAGAAGACATTAAAGCATTTCAAATGAACTCTGAAAAAGTTGAAAGTTGGCATGGTATCATAATTTCACCCACATAGCATGTGCATGTACAAAATGGACAATGGCATCATACTCGTCTGTTACAAAGTTGGCATGGTATCATCATAATAGTTGCGGGAGAAAGTCTTCACTTTTTCTTCGCTTGTGTCATTTGCTTATTGCGCCGTAACCATGGATAATCTTCATAGTTTATCAGGATGCTTGGGCCAGCCTTGACTTTGAAGGGAGGAATTTCATGAAACTTTTCATAATCTCCAGATATGTCTATCTTGCCCTCCACTCCCACGATGTCCCTTTTTCCTGAAAGAACTATGTGGCGCTTTGGCTCATCGTATGATGTATTCGCTTCCTTATATTTTTTTCTCGGTTTGGTAGACATGTCCTTCACATAGATAACCTGTGCCACATCATTGGCTAGGACGAACGGTTCGTCTGCATACGCAAGATTGTTGAGATCTACTGTTGTCATTCCGTACTGTGGGTCTACCTATACCCCGCCTCCTGACAGATTGACCCATTTGCACTTAAACAAAGGGACCTTAAAATCATGTCCGTAGTCAAGTTCCCATATGTCCACTATGTAACCATAATATGTGTCCTTTCTCCTCTCGGTTGCTGCATCAAAGCGGACACCGCTGTTTTGGTTGGTGCTCTTTTGATCTTGGGTGATCGTGTAAAATGTATTCCCATTTATTTCGTATCCTTTGTAACTCAATACAGTCAAAGATGGTCACCTAGACAACAAGTACAGATCATCACAAACAGTGTTGTCACCTCTGAGACGTGTTTCAACCAACTGCTGAAAGTCCTGATGTGTTCACATGTAATCCAGTCGTCGCACTGCTCCGGGTGTTTGGAGCGCACACTGCTCTTGTGTTCATCGACATACGGGGTCACCAAGGTAGAGTTCTGTAGAACTCTGTAGTGTGCTTGAGACCAAGAATATCCGTCCCTGCATATTATTGAGGCCCCTCCCAGCGTGCCTTTTCCAGTCAATCTCCCCTCATACCGCGATTTAGGGAGACCTATCTTCTTAAGGCCAGGAATGAAGTCAACACAAAACCCAATGACATCCTCTGTTTGATGGCCCATGGAGATGCTTCCTTCGGGCCTTGCGCGGTTACGGACATATTTCTTTAGGACTCCCATGAACCTCTCAAAGGGTCGTGTAGAAATACGGGCCCCAGAATGACAATATCGTCGACTAGATGAACTAGGACGTGCATCATGATATTGAAGAAGGATGGTGGGAACACCAGCTCGAAACTAACAAGACATTGCGTCGCATCACTCCTTAGCCTTGGTACGATTTATGGATTGATCACCTTCTGAGAGATTGCATTGAGGAATGCACATAGCTTCACAATGGCTAATCGGACGTTTTCCGGTAGAAGCCCCCTCAATGCAACCGAAAGCAATTGCGTCATAATCACGTGGCAGTCATGAGACTTTAGGTTCTGGAACTTTTTCTCTGGCATATTTATTATTCCCTTTATATTCGACGAGAAGCCAGTCGTGACCTTCATACTGAGCAGGCATGCACAGAAGATTTCTTTCTCTTTTTTCTTAAGAGCGTAGCTGGAAGGACCTTTATACTGCTTCAGAGGCATGCCGTCTTTTTCATGCAAACGTTGCAGGTCCTCTTGTGCCTCAGGTGTATCTTTTGTCTTCCCATACACGCCCAAGAAGCCTAGCAGGATCACGCAAAGGTTCTTCGTCACATGCATCACGTCGATTGAAGAGCGAACCTCTAGGTCTTTCCAGTAGGGTAGATCCCAAAATATTGATTTCTTCTTCCACATGGGTGCGTGTCCCTCAGCGTCATTCAGAACAGCTAGTCCGCCGGGACCCTTTCCAAAGATTACGTGTAAATCATTGACCATAGCAAGTACCTGATCACCGGTACGCATGGCGGGCTTCTTCCAGTGATCTGCCTTGCCTTTGAAATGGTTTCCTTTATTTCGACATTGATGGTTGGTCGGAAGAAATCGACGATGGCCCAGGTACACATTCTTCCTGCATTTGTCCAGGTATCACTACAAAAAAAAGACACATCCGTGACATTTTGGGGCGAACGAATTTTTTTTCTGTCATACATATGACACTTCTATGACGATAATTGTGACAAAACCCGGTATCATCATAGATGTGGTGGGCTCCTACTTCTATGACAAAAAATCATGATAGACAATGGGCTTTTCGTCCTGGGCGGGCCGGAGACGCAGCTGAATGACATTCTTTGGGCTGTCCATGACGGAAAAAACCGTGGTAGAAGCGAGGGGGAGCAAATTTCGGGGAGTTCCCGGTTACGGTGGGAGGTCGGGGGCGGAGCGATGTGCGTTTCTCTTGTGCACGTATGCGCGTGTGTGCGAGGCGTTGGCTCTAACTGAACCCGAGCGAGGCGTTGGGCTCTAACTGAACCCGAGCGATTGCACTGCAAGCTACGCGTTACAGAACCCGAGAGATCGATCGATGGCTGTTAACTAAACCCGATCGAGCGATTCCTTCGCTACTGCTGCTAACTAAAGCCAATCGATGGGATGAACAGTGAGCGTTGGGGGGGGGGGGGGGGTTGGATGAATAGTGAGCGGTGGCGTTGCCTCTGGATGAACATGACCCTGTGGTGTGGTGGAGGGCTGGATGAACAGTAGATGGTGGAGGGGTGCCCATGGAGGGGTGTATGAACATGACCCCGTGGTGTGGAGGGGTGGATGAACAGGAACCCGTGGTGTGGAGGGCTGGATGAACAGTAGACGGTGGAGGGGTGGTTGAATAGGACCCCGTGGTGTGGAGGGCTGGATGAACAGTAGACGGTGGAGGGGTGCCCGTGCAGGGGTGGTTGAACAGGTCCCCGTGGTGTGGAGGGCTGGATGAAAAGTAGATGGTGGAGGGGTGGTTGAACAATAGCTGGTGGAGTAGTGCGCGGTGGAGGCTGGATGAACAGGAGCCCATGGAGGCTGGATGAACAGGAGCCCGTGGAGGCTGGAGGAGGTTGACGGTGGAGATGAACAATATCCCGTGGAGTCCCATTTTGCGGTACGCCACACCCCTCCCAATGAACAGGGCCCCTGTTTCGACCGTAGCGCTCCAACACAAGTCTGTTTCCTCCGTTTTGCGGTACGCCACACCCCTCCCGGTCAACAGGACCACCATTTCGACCGTAGGAGGTCCGTTTCCTCCGTTTTGCGGTATGCCAGACTCCTCCCGATCAACAGGAGCCCCGTTTCGACCGTAGGAGGTCCGTTTCCTCCGTTTTGCGGTACGCCAGACCCCTCCCGATCAACAGGATCCCGTTTCGAACATGGCCGGTCGAACACAAGGCCGTTTCCTCCGTTCTGCGGTACGCCAGGCCTCGTTTCCATTGCCTGTTCCGTCCAAGCCCTCCCGATGAACATGACACATTCCGTTGCCTCTCCATGAACACGACGCATTCCGTTGCCTCCCCATGAACACAACGCATTCCGTTGCCTACCCATGAACACGACGATGACGCTGTTTCTCCGTTCCGACCTAGCCATGTACACGAGCCCTGGCCGTACGTATGCGCGAGTAGGCGTTTGAGACCCCGCCCGTATGTACACATACGTGGCCGTATTTTCTTTCTTGCACCCTGGCCGCTGTACATATGTGTACATGCTACGCGCGCGCCTCTACTACGACATGTGCTCACCTCTACATACACCAGTATATATGTACGTTCACGTTCGCGACCAGAATGACAACGCTACGTACGCTTCGACCAGGTGGATCCTGACTGTCAGGCACTTCCTTGCGTGCGAATATGTAGCTAGTGGGTCCCAGCAGTCAGGGGCAAACGTTTTTTTTCGCAAAATACGGTGGCCCGTCCGGTGGGTCCCCGCTATCAGGTGAAGGAATAATTATTTTGCACTTAATAAGGAGGCACTTCCTTGCTGCGGCCGTGGAACCAGATGTCAGCCTCTCCACGTACAGTCCACGTCCGATGGAAGCCATTCCTTGACCATGTTGACCACGCTGCGCCGAGAGCACCCGGACGGTGGACGACGGCGAGGCCTAGGAAGGGGACGACGCGGAACTGGGGAAGACGTGGCAGTGATGCCCACATGTAGAGGAGTACGAGGGTTCACTGGTTCGCTGCGATGTGAGGCTGCCGTCGCCGCAGAATAACAGGGTGTGTGGGTGAGTAGAGGGATGGACTGGCCAGCGGTGGGAGTAGTAGGGGGCGGCGAGGCCTCCGCCGCATCGCAGCCGGCCACGGGAGGCAGGAGCACGAGGCACGACCGGCGCTGGTTTGGGCGGCTGGAGCAAGAAGAGGTTGAAGAAGCACTACGGCCGTTGGATGGACATCGTACGATCACTGGAGCTAGAATCGTGCATATTGACTAAGTTGATAAAGCCCTCCGTCCCCGTCAACTTAGTAGGCCCACAAGTCAACCTCCCACGAAGGTGGGTCCTAGCTAGCAGGGGGTATTCATTTTTTGTGCGTAGTAAGGAGGCACTTCCGGTGGGTTCGAGCTGACAGCAGGGGGAACGTTTTTTCGTGAAATACGGTGGCCCGTCGGGTGGGTCCCAGCAATCAGGGGCAAACATTTTTTTCGCGATATACTGGTGGGCATCCGGTGGGTCCCTGCTGTCAAGTGGAGGAATAATTATTTTCTGCGTAATAAGGAGGCACTTCCTTGCGGCTGCCGTGGACCCAGCTGTCAGCCTCTCCACGTATAGTGTTCTTCCGATGGAATTCTATCATTGACCACGCCGCGCTGACAGCACCACGGCGGTGGACGACGGTGAGGCCTAGGAAGGGGACGGCGAGGAGCCGGGGAAGACGCGGCAGTGGATGCCCACGCGGAGAGGAGTACGAGGGTTCACTGGTTCGGTTGCGCTGCGGTCGCCGCAGAATTACAGGGGGTGTGGGTGAGTGGAGTGGAGGCATGGCCTGGCCAGTGGTGGGAGTAGTATGGGGGCGGTGAGGCCTCTGCGGCAGCACAGCCGGCCACGGGAGGTAGGAGCAGGCAGCACGACCGGCGCTACTTTGGGCGGCTGGAGCAAGAAGACTAGAGGTTGAAGAAGCACTACGACCGTTGGATGGACATCGTACGGTCAGTCGAGCAAGAATCGTGCATATTGACTAAGTTGACAAAGCCCTTCGTCCCCGTCAACTTAGTAGGCTCACTATACTGGGTCCCAGCTAGCAGGGGGAGTATTCATTTTTTTGTGCGTAATAAGGAGGCACTTCCTTGCGTGCGAAGATATAGCTGGTGGGTCCGAGCTGTCAGCGGTCGTAACATTTTTTTCGCGAAATACAGAGGCCGTTTTGGTGGGTCCCAGATGTCAGGTGGAGGAAATCATTATTTTGCGCGTAATAAGGAGGCATTTCCTTGCATGCGGTCATGGCCCCAGCTGTGAGCCTCTTCACGTACAGTCCACTTTAGATGCATGTCAGTTGTTGACCACGCTGACCACGCCACGTCGAGAGCACCATGGAGGTGGACGACGGCGAGGCCTAGGAAGGGAACGACACGGAGGCAGGGAAGACTCGGCCGTTGTTTTTGTTTCCCACACGGAGGGGAGTATGACTGTACGAGGGTTTACTGGTTCGTCTACCGTCGCCGGAGAATAACAACAGGTGTGGGTGAGTAGGGATGGCTAGGGCAGCGATGGGAGTACGGTGGGGCGGTGAGGCCTGCGCGGCAGCATAGCCGGCCGCGGGGAGGAGGGAGCAGGCAGTCCCGCCGGCGCTTGTTTGAGCGGCTGGAGCAGGAAGAGCAGAGATTGAAGAAGCACGACAGCCGTTGGATGGACATCCAACAGTATACAGACCATCTGTGGAAAGGCTCAAATCTGTGGAAAACAGCATACAGCCCATCTGCCATTATTTCAAATAATTTACAGCCCATTTGCTAATTCTTACAGATTTTTTTGGAGCCCATATTCTTTATGTTGGCATTACAGCCCATATTGTGGCCACGGTTAAAAAATTATACGAAATTTTGCATATGTCGGTGCGGTCTGAACTGTTTTTAATCCCGAAATTTTGAGTCACATTCAGACTGATTTTAAAAATAAATGTATATCAATATAAAATCCAATAAATTGTCCATGCATAAAAATCAATGCAATTTAAAATCTCGAAATGAAAAAAAAGATATTTGAAAATAATTGACGGTTTGGTGTGTTTTAAAAATGTACAGCCCATTTCTCATTACTGATAGGCCATTTTCTCGGCCAGCCGAATGAAGCTCTCCTCGTCTTGAAAGATTTGTAGCCCAACAGGCCTGATAAAGCGACTTACTTGACAAATCACAAAAGAACTAGGCTAGCCATTTTCAGAAAGAAAAAAATACCAGGCTGGTCTGTGGTAAACATAAAAGAAAAGACTGTCTAGACAGGCCAGAGTGTCCCGCACAGCCCAGTTGACACCCTGCTTCCGTCTCAAAAACAAATTAGATAAATGCCACTCCAATTATGGCGATTCATAAAAATGCCACTGCAATTTCCAAAATTTGAAAAATCCCACTGCAATTTTTGCAAACTTTGAAAAATGCCACTGCAGTTTGCAAACTTTGAAAAATGCCACTCCAGACTTCAAAAAATGCCACTAGAACACTACAGGAATCAGCTACTTTGCCGTCTACCACGGCGGACGGCAAAGGCCCGAACGGCGGACGGCAAAGGCCTTTGCCGTCAGCGGCGGACGGCAAAAGGCTCCGGCAAAGTAGGCTTCGGTAAATAGGTTCTTTGCCGTCTGCTACTGACGGCAAAGTCTTTGCCGTCTGCGGCGGACGGCAAAGAGAGAGAGGCAGACGGCAAAGACGGCGGATGGCAATAATTGCGCTGTCAGTCCGTTAAGTGGCTAACGGAAGGCCTTTGCCGTCCGCCGCTGACGGAAAAATTTCTAGGGTCTTTGCCATCCGCCGTATGATGTCATCTACACGTCACTATGTGGCAGATTCTTTGCCGTCTGCCACTGACGGCAAAGTCTTTGCCGTCTGCCACTGTAAGCAAACTGACCAAATGGGTCAGCTCCCAGGAAGCACAGGTGGACGCCACGTGGCTTCTTTGCCATCCGCGGCAGACGGCAAAGAGCCCGTTGCCGTCGGTGGCAGACGGCAAAGAGCCTGCATATTGGCTCTTTTTTCTGTTTTTTCATATACCCAACCATTTTCACAGCAAATAGATGATACATATATATTTTTCACATGGCAAGTTCACAGCAAACATATGAGATATCCAACACATATAATTTCATCATACATGCATAGTTCCATCAACCATACATAGCAAGTTCGACATACATGCATCCAACCATACATATTACAATAGTGTCATCCTACCATACGTGCATAGTTCATAGATACAAAGGAAACATAGTTCATCCAAACAAGCACTCCATCTATGCAAGCTTCCGTGAAGTGAATGAATTCTGCAAAATGGGAAATAAGAAAGTTAGAAGAAGAAGAAAATGAAGAAGAAGAAGAATATATGACATTTATGAGCTAATTTAGGTGAAATTGATCATTTGTGAACTAACTTAGGTGAAATGGATCGTTTATGAGCTAACCTAGGTGCAATGGATCGCTTATGAGCAAACTTAGGTAAAATGCATCATTTTAGAGGTAACCTAGGTAAGATGGATCATTTTGGAGCTAACCTAGGTAAAATGGGTCATTTTAGAGCTAACTTCGGTAGGATGGATCATTTATGAGCTAAGTAAGGTTAAATGGGTCATTTTAGAGCTAACGTAGGTAAAATGGATCGTTTATGAGCTAACTAAGGTAAAATGGATCATTTTAGAACTAACTTAGGTAAAATGGATCGTTTATGAGCTAACTTAGGTAAAATGGATCGTTTTTGAGCTAACTAAGGTGAAATGAATCGTTTTTGAGCTAACTAAGGTGAAGGGCATCATTTTTGAGCTAACTAAGGTGAAATGGATCGTTTTTGAGCTAACTAAGGTGTAATGAATCGTTTTTGAGCTAACTAAGGTAAAATGGATCGTTTTTGAGCTAACTTAGGTGAAATGGATCGTTTTTGAGCAAACTTAGGTGAAATGGATCATTTAAGAGCTAATTTAGGTGAAATGGATCGTTTTTGAGCTAACTAAGGTGAAATGGATCGTTTTTGAGCAAACTTAGGTGAAATGGATCATTTAAGAGCTAATTTAGGTGAAATGGATCGTTTTTGAGCTAACTAAGGTGAAATGGATTGTTTTTGAGCAAACTTAGGTGAAATGGATCATTTAAGAGCTAATTTAGGTGAAATGGATCGTTTTTGAGCAAACTTAGGTGAAATGGATCATTTAAGAGCTAATTTAGGTGAAATGGATCGTTTTTAGCTAACTTAGGTGAAATGGATCGTTTAGGAGCTACTCTAGGTAAATTGGGTCATTTTAGAGCTAACTTGGATAAACTGGATCATTTATAAGCTAACCTAGGTAAGATGGGTCATTTTGGAGCTAACTTAGGTAAAATGGATCGTCTATGAGCTAACTAAGCTAATTATGCAATTTTTGACATAAGTAAGCTAAGTATAGATCGTTTTAGAGCTAACTTAGGTAAAATGGATGGTTTTGGAGGTCAGTAAGCTTATTAAGTCATTTTGGAGGAGAAGAAGCTAAGTCTACGTCATTATGGTAAGCATTGGAGGAAATAAAGCTAAGTCTAGGTCTTTATGCATGTGTTAAGCAAAACACTAGATAAACTTACCAAGATCCAGGAGGTGTAGGAGCGGGGTGGCTCGTGTCGGTAGTTGGAGAAGGATCGTGCGATGCTTGTCTGGAGTTACGCTGCACCAAAGATCATTTCCAATGTCTTGTTAGCATGATGACACTGAAATGTTAAGACTAGCAAGTAATGTCCATTCAAATAAAACTCACCGTGGTCCCAGGAGCAATCACTGGCATCGACGGAGCGGTCTGACCTGTCTTCTCGCACACAGACTGCACATTTGGTTTTGACAACTCAGTCATACTAGTTAGTAATGAGACAAACACTACATGAATGTTTTGGCTAATCTGCAGAAGAAACTTACCACAAGGAGCTCGTACATGGCCCTTACCTGCATGTCATTCCGTGCCCTATCCTCCTCCACCATCTTTGTCGTCCTCTCCTCCAACTCCCGCTGCCTCTCCGCCGCCTCCGCCAGAAGTTTCTCCGTTCTATCTCTCTCACTCTGTATAGCAGCCTGCAACACCACTCACATGACCATTTGTAATCATTGATGGAAGCGCACACAATGTAATGGAGAAAGATAACTGAGTACGTATCACTAACCTTGATGGCGAGTTGCACTGGCCGTTCACGAGGCCTTATCTCAGGAGCGGAGCTCGACTGGCGTGCCTTGATCTCCGGGAGAGTGCTAGGACAACGGATAAGTCCATCTCCAATGGCTATGGAGCCATGGGACCTCCCGCCACCAGATATCATCAACAGCTCTGGGTCAATGGGACCCTGGCTCGGGTTAAAGTCCTCCCCTTTCCTCGCCTTCCCCTCATCTCTATATCTCACGAGCTTGTTGTGGGAGGAGATGTTGGTGAAGTTGTTTGCATCATCGAGGTCAGACTGAGAGAAAGCCTTGACTTTCTTGAAAGAGGCAGTGTGGGCCATGGCATACAGGTCGTACACCTCTGGCACATTATCCGCCTTATTGTAGCGTGCCTGAAAGAGAGAAACAATGCAAATTAGTAATTAAAGGGCTCAAGCTAGCATGATGAATGAATTGCATGAATCATGAAGCAAACCACATACCCAGTTGCGCCCGAACTGATATAAGTTGGAGCTGCCTTGATCGTGTGGCACACCTTCCATTTGGGCACGTTTGTCCTTGGCCTCCTTGTGGAGGGCTAGCCATCGTTGTGAGCACCACTCATCGACCAACACCTCCCAACAATCCATCCGATCCGCACACCATCTCGGAGGCGCCTAAGTTAGCAAATAGAAACTTGAGCGCTACGGCCACGAATTACTAAATGAAGGAACTTAAGTAGAGAAGGCCTTAAGAATTACCTTCATGTACTGCTCCTTACTCAGGAACTTATCGCGGCACGCCGGCTTGGTCTTCTTGATACCACGCAAGGCGTAGTAGTCTCGAACAGCCTGCACCCGAGCCTCGTGCCGTAAGTTCTGGAGTAGGCGCTTGCAGACGTTCTCGATAACATGTGCCGCGTCCTCCTCGTATCCCTCCTCACACCTGTAGAATGTCTGCAATCAAATGAGACAATGTTGATTAGTACAATTAATAACTAGCTAGTTGAAGATTTTTAAATGTGTAAAGGAGAAATTACCCAGAACTTTCTGATCACCATGTCTGCCCTCGTGTCGCACACGACACCGTCGATAATCTCATTTGGCGGGGCCGGGGCAGCCACGTAGTGCTCCCAGCTCAATCCAAGCTCTGGAAGCCGACCCTCACCAGGCAACGTGACAAACCCCGGGAAGTTTTGCCGGCAAAGAACTCCAAGGACGGAGTTGGGCCGGCGGACACTATGATGGTGGTCCCAACCCCTGCAGCATGACAAGGCCAACGCATTAGTTATTTGAAAAAACGTGAATGCACAAGGTACAAAAATATTAAATGCACTTACGTACCTCTCCCATCAGGGAAAATCAACCACCTCTGCTCGCGGGTCACCGGCACGGACGGGAGCCGTGTAGCACCACGCTGGTAGATGGTGCTCCCCTCCTCCTCAAGATCAGTCGGCTCCCCGCCATCATCAGCATGGCCACTCGGCTCCTCGGGCTGATCCGGCCAGGTACCCCATCCGGACGTGTGCTCCTCCGGGGTCACGTGGGCCAAACTCTCATGGGCCGAAGACCCGTGGACCGGAGGCTCGTGGACCGGAGTCCGTGTAGCCTCCTCCTCGGACGAGTCCACCCTAGCAGTCACGTGCTCGGGTGAAACGGCTGGGGGTGGCGGCACCGTAGTAGTCACCCTACCTCCTCTCCCACGACCACGTGCCCCACCTCCTCTCTTCCTACCTCGTCCCCTGCAGGGCACCGCGGTCGACGAAGAAGGGCCCGGCGGTGTGGCCATACTATCCAGCAACGCTCGGCGAAGAGGTGCGTCTGGAATGGAAGACCTCAGACCACGCTCCCGACCAGCGCCCACCATCTTTCAACACCTGCCATGACAAACAGTAAACGAAATTAGTACAACATAAAAAAAGACCGACATGAATAATAATATGTGTATCACTTAAGTGTATCATCATCAAGTACAACATAAAAAATGTAATACCTGACACTACTAATAATCTCGATCAGTATCATCAATAAATGCATAATCATCATCATCACTATAATCAATGACAGGCTCATAGGGTTCATTGGTATCAACATGTGCAAGGCCACCTTGACGTAATCGGTCAAGCATTGACAGGTCATCCGCAGCAGTAACCTCTTCTTGTTCCGGCTCTTCTTGTTCCTCCTCTGGGGTGATGTCGGATTCATTGTCGCTGTCTACTTCAATGTTTTGGGGTGAAGTATAGCGGTTCTTGAAACGCTTTTTGGAAAGACGTGTCTCTTGGAAGAATTCTCCTTCATATGTGTCTGGGTTAATGTGAGGTTCATAATCCTCTTCCTTTGGGGGAGAAAGTCTAGCACGTGGCGACACTTCATAAACGACATCCCAACCTTTCAGATTTGGATTAGTTTGGCAGGCCCACAGTAGATAGAATACTTGGGTCGCCTGTTGAGCCATAATATAGACATCAGGAACATCTAAATGAGTGCTTTGGTTGATTTCAACTAGCCCTACATGTTCATGAGTCCTTCTAGTCTCCTTCGGCTGAAACCAATAACATTTGAAGACTACGACATTCGGTGGGTTTTCACCATAGAACAGAAGTTCATAAATTGTTTCAACTCTCCCATAATACTCGGTACCTCCTTCGCCGATAGCAAATACACAACAATTTGTTGACTTTCGGTCTGCCATAGATAGCTCTTTGCCATAGGTACGAAAGTGATACCCGTTGATGTCGTACTTGTCAAATGAACGGACCTTATAGTCAAAACCATTAGCGACTTGTCTCAATTCGGTGTCCATAGACTCTGAATTAGCCTACAGGTTTAATATGAAAGGATTGTTGCATTATGCACAAATTAGCGAATGAAATGAAATTGTCTAATAGAAATTACCGTTTGTTTGAACCAAGGGATGAAACCGGGATAGCCACCTCCTTGCTTTGCGAGAAGCTCATACTCTTCGACGGAATCCTTTTGGACCTCCGCTCCATACGAGAATATGGTGACGTATCGACTGTATGACATATCCAGGAATAAGAGTAATTCAAAGGAAATAGAAGTTGCGAAACAATGTACCGAGAACTTACTCGATGTACGGCCGCACTTCTATCAGGTTGTTGAAGATATACAACGAAATGGTCCGCCATTCTTCGTTATCCAAAGATACTGGATGTGAAACACTAGCTGGTGCGAGAGTCCCTTTGAATAGGCTGAGGTTGGATCCACCCTTTTTAGGCTCGTCAGCATTGTATCGAGGCTTCGGATTATGCAAATGACGATTTTTGGCTTCGTAGTGCGTTGTTACGAAGTTTGCCGCCTCCTCTGTAATGAATGCCTCAGCCATCGATGCTTCAATTCTACGTTTCTTTTTACATTTTTCTCGAAGCGTCTTCTGCATCCTCTCAGTTGGGTAGCACCAACGATTTTGCACGGGCCCCCCCATTCAGCGCTCCATTTGTTCTGACCAGTGTGACCGGTATACATCCAAGCACAGTCACTCATCTTGACTTTCAGAGCTACTGGACACACAACAATTATATATGTAATTCACCATGTATATATTCATCAGTTGATCTACTTTGTCAATTTTATTACGTCCATGCAACCTACACTCTAATAGGTAATGATAGGTCCTAATCCCACCCGTGTATGTGTAGATTGGGTTCATTTTCCCATGCTATGCTCCAGATCCGACGCAAAATTTCGGCAGCACCTCCCCGCTGTTCTCCTGATACACGTCTCTACAATAAACAGAGAGGATGTGTATCCGGAGAACAACAGGGGAGGCACTGGCGAAATATATGCGTCGGATCCGGAGCAAAGCATATGGGAAAACGATCCCAATCTACACATACTCGGGATGTCCATGGATAGTGTTGGACAATTCGAAAGAATCAAGGTTATAAATATGGAAATGCATGCATATTTATAACTATGATGCTTTCGAACGGGAGACACATATTGGTTACGCATACTTATGATTCAAGACACATATATAGCTAGCTATCATGTTTCATCGGAATAGATCAAATAATTAATGGGGGAGGACTTGTCATTTGTGCTCACCCACGAACGAAGGGGCAGAGCTCGTCAAACGCACGGCGAGGTCGTCGAACACCAAACCTCGCAGCGATGAAACAACTGCACATTTAAAACTACACGATCAACACAATTATATATGATGTTTAGGTGTCGGGGTGTCGGGGTCGGGGTCGGGGTGTCGGGGTCGGGGTCGGGGTGTCGGGGTCGGGGTCTAGGGGTCGGGGTGCCGGGTCAGGGTCGGGGTGCGGTGTCGGGTCGGGGTGCCGTGTCGGGTCGGGGTGCCGTGTCGGGTCGGGGTTTTTTCCTTTTCTTCTTCTTCCCTTTCTTCCTTTTTTCCCTTCTTCTTCTTCTTCTTCTTCTTCTTCTTCTTCTTGTTCTTCCTCCTTTCCTTTTTCCTCTTCTTCTTCTCCTCCTCTCCTCTTTTTTCTTCTTCTTTTTCCTCTTCTTCTTTTTTCTTCTCCTCCTCCTCTTCTTCTTCTTCCTCTTCTTCTTCTCCTCCTCTCCTCTTTTTCTCTTCTTCTTCTTCTTTCCTCAAACTAAACTAAACCTAAAACTAAACCTAAAACTAAAACTAAAACTAAATCTAAACTAAACATAAACCTAAAACAAATAAAACAGAAAAAAGGAAAAAAACTAAATCTAAACCTAAAACTAAACTAAACCTAAACCTAAACCTAAAACTAAAACTAAATCTAAACTAAAACTAAAAAGGAAAAAACAGAAAAAAGGAGGCCGGGGCTCACCTTCTGCAGCGCCGGTGGAGGAGGGGGCGGGGCGGTGGAGGAGCTGGCTGGGGCGCGGGGCGGCCTGGGGCGGCAGGGGGCCGGGCCCGGCGCGGTGGGGCGCGGGGCGCCGGGGCGGCGGGGGGCCGGGGCGGGGGGGGGGGGGGACGGGGCGGTGGGGGGCCGGGGCGGCGGCGCGCGGCGGGCGGCGGCGGCGCGCGGCAGGCGGCGGCGGCGGGGGTGCGTGGTGGGGCGCGGGGCGGGACGAAGTGGTGAGAACAGAGAGGCGGGCGGGGGGCACGGGCCGTTAGATAGTGCCCTATTTGCCGTCCGCCACTTTGCCTCTTTGCCGTCTGCTGGCGGACGGCAAAGAGGTGGCCCATTATGTTTTTCCCAAATGGGCGGGGGGTGGGGGCCACCTCTCTCTTTGCCGTCTGCCAGCTGACGGCAAAGAACTGGCGGACGGCAAAGAGCTTCTTTGCCGTCTGCCAGTTCTTTGCTTCTGCTTTTTGGTAGCTGATGGCAAAGAGCTGCTTTGCCGTCAGCTAGCAGATGGCAAAGAGCTGGCAGATGGCAAATTAGCTGATTCCAGTAGTGGAAATGGCATGAAATGGCATTTTTCAATGTTTGGAAATTGCAGTGGCATTTCTCGGATACACCAGATTTGGAGTGGCATTTATCAAATTAACCCAAAACAAAAATAACTGGGTGAGCTGCTGGGTCCCTGGTGTCAGCCGCTCGTTGTGCAATTCTCTTGTTTATTGATTATGTTGACAATGGCATGGACCCAGATGTCAGAAATCCACTACGAGGAGCCATTTTTATTGGCTTGAAATAAGGAGGCACTTGCTTGCGTATTGCCATGTCCTTGGCGGGTCCCTGCTGTCATCCTCTCCACGTACAATCATCTCTTGATTGTGTACCCATCAACTTGCTAGGCCCACAAGTCAGCCTCTAAACCGTGGAGGACAAATACAACCCATTTAAAAAAATAACAGCCCATTCCATACGTTCAAACGGAAAGTTCAACTTTAAGAGGAAAGTAACAGGTCTGATCCACATATAGAGTACGAAACTTGCACATTGACAACCATCATAGCCAAGTTAACTATCTACTCCCACTAACACTCTAGTAGCATACACGCACTAACTTACTCTTAGCTAACTAGACGATGCCAGCCGCCATCTGCTGTCCATGCTAAACGCCGACACAGGCGTCCTCCGCCTTGCCTCGGACTTGCCAGAGGTGCGATAGGGCACGCTGCTCGCTCGTGTTGGCCCTTTCCATGCCGGCGTGGTCCACCGAAGCTTCGGCTTCTAAGCCGGAAACCCACTTGACGAGATGGTAGTAAAAATTGGCGTCGCGAACGCGTGCGTGCTCGACAGCCTCCAGGGCTATTTGCCGGGCGCCGGCCTCCACGTAGTCGGCCCAGTTGCGGGCCCTCTGCTCGCGACTCAGAGCGTCGGTGCGTTGCTGCTCCATGTCCCGCTGGCGGCGCAAATCGGCGATACGCTGCTCCTCCACCAGGCGGTCGCGCTCCAACAACTCCTGCTCCTCCGCCATGCGGTCACGCTCCAACAACTCCTCAATCTCCGCATTGCCATCTAAAGACAGATAGAATGCCTCCTCCCTCCATCTGCCTTCAGGTGAAAACCCAAACACTAGTTCCGGCGGTGACCACCTCTGGCGTCGCCTACCGCGGACGGGTGGGGGCATGGCAGACGTGGAGAGCGACGTCGGGCAGGTGGGGGCTTATGAGGATATGGCGAGTTGGGTCACGGTGGCACCTGAGAAGGCCGGGAAACAGTACTTATAGGAGGAAGGTAGCGCGACGGTCATCAGAATTCAATGCATAATGGCTTAGCGCGCCAACTTGGCGTGGAAAACTAGAGAAACTTAAATTATGACTGTGCTGTCCCGTCCCGTCTGGGTCGCACGCCGGCATGGCGGTCAAACGAGTGCACTCGAATCATCTCCCTCCTTGTCAATACTGATTCCATAGATTCAAAGCGTATCTTTTTTCGCATCAGTTAGCTGCCTTAGTTATGGCCGGCTGCATGCAGGCACTCAGAATCGCTCGCAGGCAGTACGCGAAGCAGCATGCAACGAGTCGCAGCCGAGGGCACGCATGCAGCCACTTAAATCGTTGGAATTAATTAGGCTTAAACTTCTGCATGCCGTTAATTATTGCCATGCCTTGGTCTTGCTGCATGTACAAGGAGATCCCAAATGAAGCTCTTGAAACTTTCAAGTTTGGCTCAGTGCATTATCTTTTGTCAGGATTGCCAACTGTTAACTGGATCCTTAGGCACACTCTGTTGCCCAAGTCAGGTGATCACAAGATGATCACAGGCCATGCAATCAGCTTGCTTCATATATTTGATGTGCCATAGAAGTTCAAGGTGATGAGCCTCATGGTAGAGACCATTAAGAGGACAGCAGCTGATCAGAAAAGGAGCTGTGGATATGCCCCAAAAATTCAGGAGCTAATCAACTCCAAGATGGGCATAGGCACATACTTGTTGGACAAGGAACACCTGCCCATCCATCTAGATTTTGAGGACAACCAAGTTGTGATGAATGAGAATGAACCATCATCAGTTCAAGCACAAGCAAAGAAGGAGCAGGCAAGGAAGGAGAAAGCTGCCAAGATGCCAACTCAAGAGGAGGCATCCGAGCATTTCTTGAAAACCAAACAAGAGCACCTTGGTTACTTGATTGCATCCACACTGAGGATTGAGCAAGGACTAGCCACCCTCACTCAGAATCAGCAGAGCTTAGAGAGGATCATGGAACAAAAGTTCTATGACTTGGATGTCAAAGTAACAGAGATTCAGTCTGCAGTGGAACAACTTCAGGATGACATGCAGGAGAGGAGAGGCAAGACTATAACTGATGCATTTGCCAGAGTGCCAAGAGCTCACAGATCACATGCAGTGCCAGTTGCTGACACCAGAGCCACCACTTCTGCACCAGCTACAGCTTCAGTTCCACCAGCTCCAGCATCTATTTCAGCCTCAACTCCAACCACGTCTACAGAAGGCTTCGTCCTTGGAGTGCTCCGGACTCCACCACCACCAGAAGATCAAGCCTGAGAGTCGATCTAGCACTATGCATTTTCTAGGAACTTTTTGGTAACTTGTTGCCAAAGGGGGAGAAAAATGTATAGATCATAGGCTTCGAGAGAGAGAGTGTTGCTTTTATTCTCTCTTGCTTTATTTGGCGGTTTTTTGAACTTTGTTTGCTTTTGAGTGCTTGAGGTACTATGCCGTTATTTGTGAGACATTGATGATCATGTGTTTGATCATAAGCTACACTTAATGCTTGGTGAATGCTATTATCTTATCTATCTTATGTGATCATTCACCTTTCTTGGTGATGAGTGCATGTATTTCATTCTTATCATTTTAAGCGCTCTACCAAGATGTATGTGACATGGAAGAGCAACCCATGACTCTAACTCTTTGTGCATTTGCAGTCCAAAGCAAATCTTAAATATGCACAAATTTAGGGGGAGCTCTTACTTATCACATACTTCTCAAAAGCGACGATATTTTTCATGCTTATTATCATTTGTCAAAGCTTTGATCTATATGTTGTCATCAATTACCAAAAAGGGGGAGACTGAAAGTGCAACTATCCCTAGGTGGTTTTGGTAATTCATAACAACATATAGCTCATTGAGCTAATGCTATTCCAAGATGATTATTTCAGGAAAGCTCAATGATTGGCATGGCATGGATGGTGAAAGTGGAACCCTCAAAATGCTAAGGACAAAGGATTGGCTCAAGCTCAAAAGCTCAAGACTCTTCATTTTATATTTTAGTGATCCAAGATCACATTGAGTCTTTAGGAAAAGCCAATACTATCAAGGAGGGATGAGGTGTTGCTTAATGAGCCTCTTGCTTCATGTGCTTAGTGATATGCTCCAAAACACTCAACTACTTTCCCATATCCACATTTGACCTAAACCCTAAGCCAAACTCGGCCCGACCGATTCTTTCAACCCGGCATCACCGAGTTTCACTTGTCATAGCCATTGCCAAACCCTAGCAAATCAGTTCTATCGATAGGGATCTCGGTCTCACCGAGATGGGATTGCAAACTCTCTGTTTCCCTTTTGTAACTTTTCGGTCTCACCGAAAGAGCGGATCGGTCCCACCGAGATTGCAATGTAAATTCAGTGTTTCCTTTTTGTAACTTTCCGGTCTCACCGAAAGAGCAAATCGGTCCCACCGAGTTTACCTGACCAACTCTCTGGTTAGATTATTACCAAAATCGGTCTCACCGAGTTTGTGTAATCGGTCTCACCGAGATTACGTTATGCCCTAACCCTAACAAAATCGGTCCTACCGAGTTGCATGTCAGTCCCACCGAAAATCTCTAACGGTCACTAGGTTTACTATTTCGGTCTGACCGAGTTTGTTGATTCGGTCCCACTGAGATTGGTCAATTGTGTGTAATGGTTGGATTTTGTGTGGAGGCTATATATACCCCTCCACCTCCTCTTCACTCGTGGAGAGAGCCATCAGAACACATCTACACATCCAACTCATATGTTCTGAGAGAGAACCACCTACTCACGTGTTGAGACCAAGATATTCCATTCCTACCATATGAATCTTGATCTCTAGCCTTCCCCAAGTTGCTTTCCACTCAAATCTTCTTTCCACCAGATCCAAATCCTATGAGAGAGAGTTGAGTATTGGGGAGAGTATCATTTGAAGCACAAGAGCAAGGAGTTCATCATCAACACACCATTTGTTACTTCTTGGAGAGTGGTGTCTCCTAGATTGGCTAGGTGTCACTTGGGAGCCTCCGACAAGATTGTGGAGTTGAACCAAGGAGTTGTAAGGGCAAGGAGATCGCCTACTTCGTGAAGATCTACTGCTAGTGAGGCAAGTCCATCGTGGGCGATGGCCATGGTGGGATAGACAAGGTTGCTTCTTCGTGGACCCTTCGTGGGTGGAGCCCCCCGTGGACTCGCGCAACCGTTACCCTTCGTGGGTTGATGTCTCCATCAACGTGGATGTAGGATATAGCACCACCTATCCGAACCACGGGAAAAACAACCGTGTCTCCAATTGCGTTTGAATTCTCCAAACCCTTCCCTTTACATTCTTGCAAGTTGCATGCTTTACTTTCCGCTGCCAATATACTCTTTGCATGCTTGCTTTAATTGTGTGATGATTGCTTGACTTGTCCTAAAATAGCTAAAATCTGCCAAGAACTAAAATTGGGAAAAGGTTAAGTTTTTATTTGGTCAAGTAGTCTAATCACCCCCCTCTAGACATACTTTCGATCCTACAAGTGGTATCAGAGCTTTGGTCTCCATTTGCTTTGATTTCCATAGCTTTTGGTGGTCATTGCCTTGGTTTCACAACCTAGGAGAGTATGGCGTCTAGCGAGGGAAATTATCATCATAGAGGTCCTTACTTTGATGGTACTAATTTTGCTAGTTGGAAGCATAAAATGAAAATGCATATTCTTGGACATAACCCCGCCGTTTGGGCTATTGTGTGTGTTGGTTTGCAAGGTGACTTCTTTGATGGGAGAGAACCAAACCGTGAAGCTACTGCGGATGAGTTGAAGATGTTGCAATACAATGCTCAAGCTTGTGATATTCTCTTCAACGGATTGTGCCCCGAAGAATTCAACAAAATCAGCCGTCTTGAGAATGCAAAGGAAATTTGGGACACTTTGATTCATATGCACAAAGGTACCGACTCCGTCAAGGAATCCAAATTGGATGTGCTTCAAAGTCAACTTGACAAGTTCAAAATGAAGGATGGTGAAGGTGTCGCTGAAATGTACTCTAGGCTTGCTCTCATCACAAATGAGATTGCCGGCTTAGGAAGTGAAGAGATGACCGATAGATTCATCATCAAGAAGATTCTAAGAGCCTTGGATGGAAAATATGATACCGTGTGCACATTTATCCAAATGATGCCCAATTACAAAGATCTCAAGCCAACGGAGGTAATTGGAAGAATTGTTGCTCATGAGATTTCACTTAAGGATAAAGAGGAACTTCACAACAAATCAAGTGGTGCCTACAAAGCCTCATGTGAAGCCCCTACATCATCAAGTGAGAAACCAAACTTCATTGAAGAATTGAGCTTAATGGTGAAGAACTTCAACAAGTTCTACAAGAGTAGAAGCAAAGATAGAAGCTCCAAGTCAAGGTCGACCTACAATGACAAAAGATCTTCTAGTCGAGAGCGAAACTGCTACAATTGTGGAAGACCCGGACACTATTCCAATGAGTGCGGCTCCCTACAAGAGAAGAGAAGACTCTCCAAAAAGAAGAAGCAAAAGAGAAGAATCACCACCAAGAGAGAGAAGGAGTAGAGATGATCGTTATGAACGAAGATACTCATGGAGAACCAAGGATTCGGAAAGGAAGGAAAAATCATCAAGGAGCTACACAAAACGAAGACATCAAGCTCAAGTTGGTGAATGGGTATCCGGCTCCGACTCTAACGACCACTCCGAGAGAAGTTATCACTCCGATTCCGAATATACTCAAGATGAAGGTGTTGCCGGTCTAGCACTTGTGTCAACCAACTCCTACGACATATTTGACTCACCAAATGAAGGAATTGGAAGATGCTTCATGGCCAAAGGTCCTAAGGTAACACACCCCGAGTATGTTGATTTTTATAGTGATGAAGATGACTTGTTAGGTGATGATGATTTGCTTGCTGACAACTCTAGTGATGAATACTATGATGAAACGTCAATTAATCATGCTAATCAAGATAAAACAAATGACAATGATAAGGAGAAGATTGAGGCTCTAACTAAAGAACTAAACACTCTTAAGTTAGCTCATGAAACTATCTTCGAAGATCATCGAGAACTTTTAAGAGCTCATGAGAAGTTACGCTTTGAAAAGCTCAATCTTGAGCAAGAGCATGAGTTTCTAAAGGCAATCAATGATGATCTCGGCAAGAAAAGTTCTTCTTACATTGCCAAGCGTTTACTCTTATCCACTTACATGCCTCAAGTCAAGTCTAGTAACAAGAACAAGAAATATTCTTCCTCTAGTAGTAACAATGATCATGCTAAATCCAATATTGTTGCTTCTAGTAGTTCTCTTGGTTCCACTAATGATTCTCTTAGCCAAGTTACACTTGAGCAAGAAAATAGCTTATTGAAGGGAATTATAGAGAAAGGAGTGTACAAAAGCCTTGCCGGGAGTAAGCAATTCGAGGAAATTGTGCGCAAGCAAGGAATGCACCGGAAGAATCAAGGTGTTGGTTTTGAACGAAAGTTCAATGCCAATGGAGTTGAGTGGGAAGAAGATCAATACCCCAAGACAAAGTTTGTTCCTCAACAAGAGAAGTATGATACTTCCTTCAAGGGGACACAAGCTCAAGATGATCTTCCACCACAAGACTACAAGCAGAAAGGCAAGGGTAAGCTTCAAGAGGAAATTGATGCATTTGAAGAAGCTCCTAAGACCTTAGTCAAGTGGATTCCTAAGACCACTTCAAGTTCCACTTCATCAAGTATGACTACAACTCCAAGGATTCCCATCAAGATGGTGTGGATCCGAAAGAAGAAGAACTAGAGAGTTCTTGAGGGTGACTTCGCCAACATACTTCACTCTTATCATTTTGGCAAGAACAAGTGCAATCAACTTCCACATCTTGCACTAGTTCAAGGAGTCACAAACCCTCTTGTTGGTAAGACAAGGGACAAGGTAACCTAAAGTTTTCATGGACATCATCTTGTGTGTGCATCACTCTATGTCTATGGATATCCTTGTTTGTTCCTTGTGGGACTAACCCATGTAGGTATTGAAAGTGCAATTCACTCAAATGGGTAGCTCCAAGTGATCTACATCAACATTGAGCATCCACATCTTCAACATCTACATGAAGTCATCATCGACAAAACCCAAGGTTAGTTCATCCCTCTTAGGGGGGATATCACATCTAGGGGGAGCTTTACTCTAAGACTTGAGCTAAAGCAACTCTAAAGATGTGAACACAACAATGCTTTATGTAAAAGTGGTAACCCCAGTTGAGCTTAAACGATGAGTATGACCTATGATCAAGTGTTCTCACTTGACTCCTAAGTCAATATGCTCATATATAGATGACCTAGTCATCACAAATTGCTTGATAGATGCTAGAATTGGTTGTGCATGCTCTGTCACATATTTCAATTGCCATCTTATTGTGTGAGCATGTTGGTTGCATATTTTACTCATTCGAGGACATCCAGTTGTTGTTTTGATTGTTTGGTTTTATTTCCTTTTGCCAAGTGGATGGACAAGAATGCCTAAGAACCTTTTCTAGCTATCTATGCTTTTCTCGTCTCAAACTCTATTCATGCTACATCACAAAATTTGATCAAGTTAGATTCGAACCACTCTATGTGAGGAGCACTCGGAGTCCCCGATTCGTCATAGACTTAAACTTCCAAAACCTCTTTATGATTCTCAGTCTGACCGATATCCTACTTTCGGTCCTACCGAGATCATTAAGTTGATCTGAATTTTCGATCTCGGTGCAACCGATTTGAACCATTCGGTCACACCGAGTTGCAACAACTGTATACAGTTTTGCATCTCGGTGCCATCGAGTTGTTCCACTCGGTCACACCGACAGGTCGGGCTATATATAGTCACGGACAAAAATTTGGAAATTTCTCTGAACCCCTTCGCCCGCGCGATAGCTCGCTCTGCCAACGTGGTCTCCGGATCATCTCCTCGTCGCCAGCCGCCTCCAATCGCTGGTCTCCATCGTCGTCAACCGAATTCAACCCCGCCGTTGCCGCCGTAGCGAGTCTTCCCCGAACTAGGGTATGGACTCGATCATAGTTCTACTCCCCGTCCGATTCCTAGCACATTGTGTTCTTAATGATTCTTGCCACGATTGAAACACTCCTATCCATTCAATGCGTTCGTAGATTAGTTTTGATCCAAAAATTTTAGGGTTAGGTTTCCGCCGAAACCATCTCGGACCCACCGAGTTGAAACACTCGGTCCCACTGATTTGGCTCATGCCATTGCACAAGGGAGACTCGGTCTGACCGAGAATTACTTATCGGTGTGACCGATTTTGGAACTTTGTGAAACCCTGCTAGCAGTCTCGGTGCCACCGAACTGTGACTCGGTCTGACCGAGTTCACTAGTTTAGGTTCCAAAACTGCTTCGGTATCACCGAGTTTAAAAATCGGTAGATCCGAGATGATTTCAGTGGGAGACTAAAACTAAGATTTTGAATCATTCTTTTGCAAAAATCTCTGCATTTTGTTATGCTCATCCACTCTACCTCATCTATAAACTCTTCACAGGGTCAGCAGTCAGCTTTTACATCATGTCTGATCAGAGTGACAGCCAGAACAGATCAGAAGAGCAGGTGCTCATGAGTGAGTGCACTAGTCCCTCCAGCTGTTCAGATGATGGAAGCAGAAGTACCCCAAGCAATTTGCCAAAAGCTGCCACTAGACAGAGGAAGAAGAGAACTTCAGATTTTGAGGATGAAGATTATGTGGCAGAGGAAGAGGAAGCCACATCAAAGAGAGCTGTGCTCAAGAAGGGATATGGCTCAGCTCAAGGCACAAAGCCAGGGATGAAAATCAAAAGGCCAGCAGGTAGGCAGCCTATGCCAAAGGCCAAAGCTTCAACTCAGATTCCTGAAAAGCCTGCAGCCATAGAGCCAGTTGCTGCTGAAGGAAAGAAAAGGAAGGAAAGGGTCAAGAAGACCATAGCCAAAGTGCTCGGAAAGGCTTTCATCATGGAAGAAGAGGAAGAAGAAGAGGTTGCTGCACCAGCACCTAAGGCACCTAAGCTTATGGGTGATGCTATCAGGACAGGGGCTGCTGCATCAAAGCCCAAAGAAGCACCCAAAGCTGCCTCCAAGCCCAAGTCAGCACCACGAGGAATACAAGGAGCATACCAGCTGCTGAGAAGAACAAGGCCCCAGTGCCTGACATAGAAGAAGAAGAAGAAGGTCAAGTGCTCAGAAAACTCAAGCCCAAGATCCCAGACCACAATGATGCTCATCCTGTGGCTGAGGACATGAAGCTCAGAAGAGACTCAGGGCTGAGGAAGTGGAGAGAAGCAGATCCGTATGCTTCAAGGAGAAGAACTGCTATTGATTATAGTTTCCACACTAAGGAACAACAGGACTTCTATGAGACAGTTTTGTTGGACAAGAAGCCCATAGTTTGTGACATGAGATGGGTCAATTGGGAGTACATCAAGGAAAATGAAGAACACTACCCTGGAGTGTATGACAGCTTCAATGCTTGTGGAGTAGCAGACTTTGTTGGGCAGAAGCTCACAAAGTGGAACGAGGAGCTCATTATGCAATTCTACTGCACAGCACACTTCTACCCAGATGGAAGGATCACATGGATGTCTGAAGGTACGAGGTACCAATCTACCATTGAGGAATGGGCAAAGCTCATCAATGCCCCAGAGGAGCATGAGGATGACTTGGATATCTATGCCAAGAAGAAGATGGACCACAACTCTATGACCAACATGTACAAGGAGATCCCAAATGAAGCTCTTGAAACTTTCAAGTTTGGCTCAGTGCATTATCTTTTGTCAGGATTGCCAACTGTTAACTGGATCCTTAGGCACACTCTGTTGCCCAAGTCAGGTGATCACAAGATGATCAGAGGCCATGCAATCAACTTGCTTCATATATTTGATGTGCCACAGAAGTTCAAGGTGATGTGCCTCATGGTAGAGACCATTAAGAGGACAGCAGCTGATCAGAAGAGGAGCTGTGGATATGCCCCACAAATTCAGGAGCTAATCAACTCCAAGATGGGCACAGGCACATACTTGTTGGACAAGGAACACCTGCCCATCCATCCAGATTTTGAGGAAAACCAAGTTGTGATGAATGAGAATGAACCATCATCAGTTCAAGCACAAGCAAAGAAGGAGCAGGCAAGGAAGGAGAAAGCTGCCAAGATGCCAACTCAAGAGGAGGCATCTGAGTATTTCTTGAAAACCAAATAAGAGCAGCTTGGTTACTTGATTGCATCCACACTGAGGATTGAGCAAGGACTGGCCACCCTCACTCAGAATCAGCAGAGCTTAGAGAGGGTCATGGAACAAAAGTTCTATGACTTGGATGTCAAAGTAACAGAGATTCAGTCTGAAGTGGATCAACTTCGGGATGACATGCAGGAGAGGAGAGGCAAGACTACAACTGATGCATTTGCCAGAGTGCCAAGAGCTCAGAGATCACATGCAGTGCCAGTTGCTGACACCAGAGCCACCACTTCTGCACTAGCTACAGCTTCAGTTCCACCAGCTCTAGCATCTATTTCAGCCTCAACTCCAACCACGTCTACAGAAGGCTTCGTCCTTGGAGTGCTCCGGACTCCACCACCTTGGAGTCCTCTTCTTCCTCTGTCCTTGGAGTGTGTTGCTTTTATTCTCTCTTGCTTTATTCGGTGGTTTTTCGAACTTTGTTTGCTTTTGAGTGCTTGAGGTACTATGCCGTTATCTGTGAGACATTGATGATCATGTGTTTGATCATAAGCTACACTTAATGCTTGGTGAATGCTATTATCTTATCTATCTTATGTGATCATTCACTTTTCTTGGTGATGAGTGCATGTATTTCATTCTTACCATTTTAAGCGCTCCACCAAGATGTATGTGACATGGAAGAGCAACCCATGACTCTAACTCTTTGTGCATTTGCAGTCCAAAGCAAATCTTAAATATGCACAAATTTAGGGGGAGCTCTTACTTATCACATACTTCTCAAAGCGATGATATTTTTCATGCTTATTATCATATGTCGAAGCTTTGATCTATATATTGTCATCAATTACCAAAAAGGGGGAGATTGAAAGTGCAACTATCCCTAGCTGGTTTTGGTAATTCATAACAACATATAGCTCATTGAGCTAATGCTATTCCAAGATGATTATTTCAGGAAAGCTCAATGATTGGCATGGCATGGATGGTGAAAGTGGAACCCTCAAAATGCTAAGGACAAAGGATTGGCTCAAGCTCAAAAGCTCAAGACTCTTCATTTTATATTTTAGTGATCCAAGATCACATTGAGTCTTTAGGGAAAGCCAATACTATCAAGGAGGGATGAGGTGTTGCTTAATGAGCCTCTTGCTTCATGTGCTTAGTGATATGTTCCAAAACCCTCAACTACTTTCCCATATCCACATTTGACCAAAACCCTAAGCCAAACTCGGCCCTACCGATTCTTTCAACCCGGCGTCACCGAGTTTCACTTGTCATAGGCATTGCCAAACCCTAGCAAATCAGTTCTACAGATAGGGATCTCGGTCTCACCGAGATGGGATTGCAAACTCTCTGTTTCCCTTTCGTAACTTTTCGGTCTCATCGAAAGAGCGGATCGGTCCCACCGAGATTGCAATGTAAATTCAGTGTTTCCTTTTTGTAACTTTTCAGTCTCACCGAAAGAGCAAATCGGTCCCACCGAGTTTACTTGACCAACTCTCTGGTTAGATTATTACCAAAATCGGTCTCACCGAGTTTGTGTAATCGGTCTCACCGAGATTACGTTATGCCCTAACCCTAACAAAATCGGTCCTACCGAGTTGCATGTCAGTCCCACCGAAAATCTCTAACGGTCACTAGGTTTACTATTTCGGTCTGACCGAGTTTTTTGATTCGGTCCCACCAAGATTGGTAAATTGTGTGTAACGGTTGGATTTTGTGTGGAGGCTATATATACCCCTTGTCGAGGGTGCTGATCCCACGGATACCTATGGGACCACGGTGGACCGAGGCCCCTTTTGGTTCGGCAGGGGGGCAGGGAGTGCACGAAGAGCAGATCGAGGCGAAGCGCACGAGCAACGCGATCAGTTTACCCAGGTTCGGGTCGCACGGATGCGTAAAACCCTACTCCTGCTTTGTGGTTGTATTGAGTTCTTGCTCGGGAGCGCTGATTGCTACAGTATACACAAACAGCTAGCCAGACCGAGTGTGAGAGAGAATCGTCCCCCCTCTACATTGCGCATGGGCCTCCTTTTATTTGTCAAAGGGGTCACCGACAGGTGGCAACATAGACGAGGGTAAAAAAAGGAAAAGACGTGGTGGTTAGCACCGCCGCCTACTACAGTGTATCATACCTAACCTAAGCGGCAGGGGACAAAGGCATTAAATGCCTGTCTACGTCATTTAGGCGGTGCAGAAAGGGACCGCCAGGGACGCCACTGCTTGCCACGATGGCTATCTTGTCAGCGCCGCTCGCCACCGTGTACCTCTGGCTGCACAGCCTTCCGCCACGTACGCCTGGAAGGGTCCCAGAGCAACACGTTGGTGGATGTGCTGGAGCGCAGGTACAGGATGGAAGCTTGCCGCGGCAAGCGCCTTGCCGCGGTTATTATCTTGTCGCGTCCAGGAGCTTGTCGCTCACTGGGTCTTGCCGGGACACATGGTGCGCTGCGGCAAGTTCCTTGAGATGCCTTGGTTGGCCTCCCCGGCAAGCTCCTCTTGCCGGGGTCTTGTCTCCTTCCCGGCAAGCTCCTCTTGCCGGGGCCTTGTCTCCTTGGTTTGGATACTTTGTTCTTGAATGGCTCCAAAGGAACCATGGAGGATCTTGGCGGTCGCCCGGCAAGCCTTGCCGCGGGACGCTGTGACTGCCCATGCACAAGTTCGGGATACTAAGGTACCCCTACTTTAGTACACCGACAGGAGCCCCCGGGCCTGGGCCATACATGGTGCCGAGCGCTGTTGGGCCAGGCCCAAAACAGGGCACGGGCACGCACGGCCTAGGTTACGCCGTATCTCACTCCGCATCCACCGTGCCCTCCCCGCATGGCACGCGTCAAACGCGGCATCGTGGGAGAGATCGTGGGTGGTTGCTTTATTTGGAAAGGCGGAACGTCCGCCCACTCCCCCTTTATAAGCAAGGGGAAGCAGGGGTAGTGCGCCCACTCGCCCCCTTTCTGTTCCAATCTTGAAAACCTCCGCCCCGCCTCCGTCTTCCAAAGCAAACAGAGCGCAGCGCCCTGCCCCCCACATTTCCACCAGCACCACCAATGCCGTCGACCTCCTCCACCGCTTCCGCCATGGCTCCAAAAGCCGACAAGGGGAAAGCCGTGAAGTCGTCCGAGGCGCAGCGGCTTGCGGCGCTGCGGAAGGAGCGAGCCATCTCCCCCCCCCCAAGCTTGCCGCGAAGGAGCTGAGGGAGTCCTACTACCTTTTCTGGTCGACGGAGACGCGAGCTCACCCGAGCACCAAGGTACTTCCAGCTGCTGCTCACAAGACTGCTCCGGATGGATATCCCTTCTTTGCCGTATTCTTCTACTGCGGGCTCTGCCCGCCCTTCTCCGAATTCTTCTGTGATATCATGAATACCTATGGCCTCTGCCTCCTTGACTTCACTCCCAATGCCGTCCTCACCATGGCAGTTTCCGCACACCTTTGCGAAAACTTTGTCGGAGTCCACCCAAATGTAGCCCTTTTCCGCCATTTCTTCATTCCCCGGGTAGAGAGAGGAGAGCCCTTGTCCGGCGGAATCGCCTGGGTCTCTAGGACCAGCAAGAAGGATTCTTATTTGGAGGGCGAGTTCCGCGGCAAGTGGGAAGAGTGGAGGGTAGATTGGTGCTGGATTGTCGAGGAGAGCCCACAGCCGTTCACCGCCCGGCGCCACGCAACAGCAGTACGCGGCAGCGACTGGAGTGACGTGGCCCCGGAAGACAGCAGGCTGAGGATTGCCGTCACCAGGATCCAATGCCTCAGGCTTGCCGGACTCACCGTAGGTGCCGTTGGCGCAGACTTCCTTCGCCGCTGCATCGCCCCCCTGCAAGAACGGAGGAGGCCTGCTTGGGAGTTTAAGAACGTGGTAGACATCATGAGGCTGCGCCCGGGGCTCAACTATAATTTCACTATCTTGGAGCTCAACGCAATGCTGCAGGAGCTCTTCAAGTATGATCCTGACCACCCAGAAGTCTTTAGGTTGCCGCAGGGCGTCGTCCCGCTATGCAACAATTCTGCGCTCGACCGCATCAGGGCAATGATGCCGCGGTGCGATTCGCACGGAATCGTGCCAACTTGGCAGGAGCCTGAAGACGACGTCGTGCAGCAGTTCTTCGGCAACTTGGTGGAAGTGCCAATCCGCGCCGACAAGAAGGATGGCCTCACCCGCGACACCACCGAGGCAGAGTTGAAGCGCATCGCCACCAGGTTGGAAGAGGTGGCGGCAGCCGCTGCGGCGGGTGAGTTTGGCTTTACCTTGGAGGCAGCGGCAGCAGAGGCGGCAAACCGTGCCGAGCGAGAAGATCTTGCCGGCAAGAAGGAGCTTGCCGGCAAGAAGGAGGTTGCCGGGCGTGATGCCGAACCGAGCGAGGCTGCCGGGCATGACGCCGAACCGAGCGGGCCTGCCGAGGATGCGAGCGGCTTGTTGGAGATCGGCTCCTCTTCCACTTCGTCCTCAGACAGCACGCCGCCAGCAGCGCCTCCGTCTCCACCAAGAAGACGTCTCCACAAGGCCGGGGATGCAGCGAGGCGGCAGGCGAGCCGACAGTCGCCGCGCCGTGCGACACGCTCCACCGCGGCAAGCACTGTTGCCGCGGGAGCGCCCCATGCTGCCGCAACAACTGGAGCGGGGTCTTCTCGGACTGCTGCCTCCGCTCCCGCCAAGCGGCCAAGGGAGCCTACTCCTCCACCTTCCCGCACCGGACGCGAGCCGGACTTCGACTTCTCCGCATTCAGCTCTGACGAGGGAGAAGAAGAAGAGTAAGTTTCTCTTATTGTACTTGCAGTTCTTCGATTTTTGCTGTTTTTGTCTTGTCTTGTTTCTCACTGGCCTTTCTCTGAATCTGTTCCTTTTCAGGACTCTGGCTCAGAGGGCAGCAAAGAGAGCCAAGGCCCCGGTGATTGTCATCGAGGACGAGCCCACCGCGTCGGCAGGGGACGCGCCCGAGACAACCTCGCCGGACCCGGCAACTGCTCTCCAGAGCAGCCCCAGCGTAAGTATCTTCTCTTGCTTTCCGCTGTCGGGCGCGCATGGAAATTCTTTGCTTAGCTAATATCCAACTGTTGAATTGTGCAGGAGCAGAGCAGCCTCAACAGGAGCGCCCGGAGGCCGCCCCCGAAGCGCCAAGGGAAAGTCCTCCGGCAAGGGGGAGGTCTCCGGCAAGGGAGAGCCCTCCGGCAAGGGAGGAGGCTCCGGCAAGGGAGGAGCCCCCGGCAAGGGAGGAGGCTCCGGCAAGGGAGGAGCCCCCGGCAAGGGAGGAGGCTCCGGCAAGGGAGGAGCCCCCGGCAAGGGAGGGATCTCTGGCAAGGGACTGTGTCAGCGATCCCCCGGCGATGGAGACCACAGCTGCAGACCCTGGCACAGGTAACTTCCTTGCTTCAAAACTCCCCTTGGCTTCTTCATCTTCTTGATCTTTCTCTTGGATTTTCGTTTAACTCTTCTCCCCCTTCCGGCTGTCAGATCCATCTGCTGGAGAGCCGATGGAGACTGAAGTCGCCGCCGACGAGGCTGTTGCCGCTGAGGAAGCAGCCGGCGTCGGCGAGCCCGCCGCTGAAGAGGCCGCCAGGGCTGCCGCCGCAGAAGCAGGCGGGGAGTCCGACGGTCGTACTGATGACCCGAAGGCCACAGGAGCGCCAGGCGCTGCTTCGACCGCCGACCCCTCCGCCGCTGCCGCCGCGCCCGGCCCCGAAGAGCCCCAGCCCGGCGTATACTTGAAGGCCGGCGACGATATCTTCATCAACCTTCCCTGGACGTCAAGCTCTAGGGCGTCGGTCGAAGGAGAAAGCCTTGACGGAGAGTTGCTTGCCTCCGCCGGGCTGAAACTGGTCGACGCGCCAAGCAGGAGCAGCAGTGAACCCGAAGAGCAGCGTCTGCTGCGGAAGCTGGTGGCGCTCTACCGCGCCCGGCAAGCCATGCTGGAGTCCTGCGAAGCGCTCGTCGCGAAGGCCAGGGCTGATATCGAGAAGCGCGCGGAGGAGCTCCGGGGTGCCAATCAGGAAACTCTCTGCTCCCTGGCAAAGGAGCGGGAGCAACTTGCCGAAGCGCAGCAGGCCTTCCTCCTCGAGAAGGCCGACGTCGAAGAGCGCCAACGTCTTGCCACGGAGAAGTTGTCTTCGCAGGAGGGTGACTTGGCGCAGTGGAAGGTCAACCTCGACAGCCACGAGGAGGAGCTTGCCGCGCGCGAGCGGGCAGTTGGCGGGGCCCTCAAACAAGCCGAAGACGCCGCCACAGCTGCCAAGGCCGCCAAGAACGAGCTGGAGCTGAAGGTGGTGCAGCTGGAGGCGAGTCTTAGGGCAAACGGCGACGAGCTTGCCGCGCTCAAGCTTGAGCGGGAGAAGGACGCCAACAGCTACTCGGAGCTGCAGGCCCATCTCGCCGAGAAGGGCAAGGAACTTGACGCCGCCAAGAATTCCAACGCTGATCTCGAAGTGAAGCTGGCGGCTCTGACGAAATCTCTGGACGGCGCCAAGGAGCAGGAGACGGCCCTGAAGGAGGAAGTCGAGGCCGGCAAGGTGCTGCTGGCGAGTGCTGCTGCCGCCTAGAAGACCTTGTCGGAGAACGTTGAGCACTGGACGGAGGGTCTAGTGAACGTTGCCGCCGACATCGACAAGGAGTTGGCGCAGCTGGGGATGGTGGATCTCGGGTACCCATCCGACGAGAACCGCCAACCCAGCGCCAAGCTCACCTTGTTCTTCAAGGGCGTGGCGACGGCACTCCGGCGACTACGGGAAGGGATCCCAAAGCAGCTTGCCGACGAGTTGCGCAAGATCTACGCGGGAGCTCTTCAGAAGGTGCTGATGAAGGTGGCCTTCCGCAAGCCGGGCCTCCGTCTCACCAACGTCCTCCGAAGCTTGCCGCCAGATGCTGATCTGGAGGAGCTCAAGGCCCTTTTCGCACCTATTGTGGACAGGGTGAGCGGAATCAAGAGGGTCGAGGGTGACCGCGTAGACTAGGCCATCCATCTTCTTCTTTCCTTGTCGCTGTTAATCATGTTATGAAAAACAGTCTGTTAGAGCTGCGACAAGTTATTTTGTAATATACTCTATCCTGGGTAGTAATGACTATGTTATTTCCTTTACTTGATTCCTTCCTTTGTATGTTTTTGCCCTACGCCTTTTAGGGAACTTGCCGGCGCAGGCACCCTTGCTGCGAGCACTGAGTGCGGAACGTCAGCAGCCTGCTGGCGGTGCCGCAGCCGACAAGAAACCTTGTCGCAGCTAGTCGCAGCTCACTTAAGTTGTTGAGCGGACTCGAAACAACAGTAAGGGCGCAACTAGCTACGAGTTGGTTCCTCCGCGCACAGGTTTTCCATACAAAGCACGGTCGTTCAAGGAAAGTAACTTAAAAATTAAAAAATTTGATTGCTCAAACTTTGGCGACTTATCTTTTCTGTTACTTGCTTCCCGGCAAGGCGAAACTTTCTTGAACGATGCCTGGTCCACACCATATCTTCTCCTTCCCCCCGGCAAACTTGTGGGCGAGGGACCCTTCCTTTCCTTGAGAGAAAAAAAGAGGAGAAAATAAAGTTATCGAGCCTTATGACTCATTGTTGCTTACCGGAGGTAAGTGCTGCAAAAAATGTCGGATAGCACATGCAGATAATAATAAAAGGCATGAAATCGACAAGGTGTGCTGAGCACATAAGCTTTATGCACGGGATCTGCGCCCGGCTTTGTACAAAGGATTACATACGGCAGCGGCAAGACTTGTACAAAAGGTGGTTGCCGGAACGGGTTCCGACAACCGCGCCCTACGAGTAAAACTTGCGAAGATGCTCAATATTCCAGGAATTGCTCACTGGTACGCCATCTTCGGTCTCAAGGTGGACATCGCCAGGCCTAGTGACTTGTTTCACCCGGTAAGGGCCTTCCCACTTCAGCGTCAACTTGTTGGAATTCTTGGCGGGCTGAACGCGCCGAAGAACAAGGTCGCCTTCCTCGAGACTTCTGGCGTTAACTTTGTGGCTATGGTAGCGGCACAAAGCTTGCTGGTAGCGAGCAGCTCGTACAGCAGCCTGAAGACGGTCTTCCTCAAGGAGCAGCGCGTCGTCTTGTCGCAGCTGCTCTTGCTCGAGCTCATCGTAAGCGAGCACTTGAGGCAACCCGTATACGAGTTCCGTGGGGAGAACTGCCTCTGCTCCATAGACTAGAGCGAAAGGTGTCTGGCCAGTGGCTCGATTTGGCGTCTTCCTGATCGACCAAAGAACCACCGGCAGCTCCTTGATCTAGTTTCTTCCGCACTTGTGCAGCCTGTCGAAAGTTCTAGTCTTGAGCCCGCGCAGCACTTCAGCATTTGCCCTCTCCGCTTGACCGTTGCTTCTCGGGTGAGCAACAGAAGCGAAGCAAACCTTGGCGCCAAGATCTTGGACATACTGCATGAAGGTGCGGCTCATAAATTGCGTACCGTTGTCGGTGATTATCCTGTTAGGGATCTCGAAACGGCAAACAATCGACCTGAAGAACTTGACTGCTGACTGTGCTGTCACCTTCCTCACTGGTTCCACTTCCGGCCACTTTGTGAACTTGTCGATCGCAACGTACAAGTACTCAAAGCCCCCGACAGCTTGGGGAAAGGGGCCGAGGATGTCGAGCCCCTAGACCGAAAATGGCCAGGATAAAGGCATCGTCTGGAGAGCTTGAGCTGGCTGGTGTATCTAGTTGGAATGGAACTGGCACGCTTCGCACTTGGTTACTTGTGCAGTTGCATCCTGGAGGGCTGTCGGCCAGAAGAAACCTTGCCGGAATGCTTTGCCAACAAGTGCTCTTGCGCCAATGTGGTGACCACATATGCCTCCATGTATCTCTGCCAACAGCTTTTGTCCATCTTCCCGGTGAATACACTTCAATTTCACACCGTTGAGTCTCCTTCTGTACAGTGACCTGTCGACAAACTGGTACATACTTGACTGTCGGGCTACTCTTTCTGCTTCTTCTTGCTCTTCGGGAAGTTCTGCTACCTGAAGGAAACGGACAATCTGCTGCGCCCATGTTGGAGCCTGTGGCTCGACAACAAGGACTAAAGGCACACCTGCTGCTGTGGGAACATCCGCTTCTACGGCAAGAGCCTGCGGCTCTGCCGGAGCTTGACGTCCCCCGGCAAGCTTGCCGGAGCAAAACTTGCCGGGAGCATCTGCTTCAACAGAACAAACCCCAGGGCTTGCCGGAGCAGACTGCTCCTCAGCATTCTTGGCGTTGATCTTGGGGACCTTCTTGGCGGCGGCTTCGGGAAGCTCTGCCGGAAAATAGTCGCCATAAATCAACTTCCTCTTCTTGCTCTGTCCAGTTGATGTTGTTACGGATGGCTGAGTCAGTTTGAGCACAAAAATCCCTGGTTCCATAGGTAACTTAAGTGCGGCGCACTTTGACAGGCCATCGGCAATGTCATTCTGAGCTCTCGGGACATGCTCCATCTGTAGGCCGTCAAAGTACTCTTCTAACTTTCTCACTTCGTCAACGTAAGCTTCCATTAACGGACTTTGATAATGCTTGTTCACTGTGCGGACGAAAAGCTGTGAGTCACCCCTGACAATGAGCTTCTTGATCCCAAGGTCTGCCGCGATCCTGAGACCGGCAAGCAAACCTTCATATTCTGCAGTATTATTTGTCGCTTGCTCCTTGGGAAAGTGCATCTGGACTACGTACTTGAAGTGCTCTCCGGTGGGTGCGACAAGCAGCACACCAGCATCGGCGCCTTGCAGCGAGAAGGCACCGTCAAAGTACATGAGCCACTCTTTGTTTGTTTCCTTGGCGGGGACGCTCGTCTCCGGAATTTCTTCGTCTGGTGTTGGCGTCCACTCTGCTATGAATTCTGCCAATGCTCTGCTTTGGATAGTTGAAGTACTCTCAAACTTGAGGCCAAAGCTTGACAGTTCCAATGCCCACTCGACAATCCTGCCTGTCGCTTCTGGATTCTGCAGTATCCTCTTCAGCGGAAAGCGAGTGACAACTGTGATCTCATGTGCCTGGAAGTAATGGCGCAGCTTTCTCGAGGCCATAAGAAGGCCGAAAAGCAACTTCTGCATGCCAGAGTACCTTGACCTAGCCCCCTGCAGAAGGGAACTGACAAAGTAGACTGGGCGCTGCACCATTCTCTTTTGCACCTCTTCGCATGCCTGTGCAGGTCCATCCTTGTCCGGACCAGAGCTTGTCGGGGAAGCCCCCTGCTTGTCGCTGGATGCGCTTGCCGCGGTTGCTGGCTCGTCATCTGCCTCCCTCTCTGCCACTAACGCAGCACTAACCAGTTGATTGGTTGCCGCTATATACAGCAGCAACTTCTCTTGCGGTTTAGGTGCGACAAGTGTTGGAGTGGAGGACAGGTATCTCTTCAAGTCCTGTAGCGCAGCCTCCGCTTCCGGAGTCCATTTCATTGGACCTGCCTTTTTCAAAATTTTGAAAAATGGCAGGGCGCGCTCAGAAGACCGAGAGATAAACCTGCTGAGAGCAGCCACGCAGCCGGCAAGTCTTCGTACATCCTTGACGCGCTTTGCTGCTTTGATCTGCTCGATGGCCTTGATTTTATCGGGATTGGCTTCAATTCCCCGCTGAGACACAAAGAACCCGAGAAGCTTGCCGAAAGGGACTCCAAACACACACTTCTCGGGGTTGAGCTTGAGGTTGATCTTGCGTAGATTTGCAAAGGTCTCGTCTAAATCTTGAATTAGAGTTGCCCTGTCCTTGCTCTTGACCACTATGTCATCCATGTAGGCTTCTACATTTCTATGTATCTGTGGCTTCAAAGCGACATGGACTACTCTGGCAAATGTTGAACCAGCATTCTTTAAACCGAAAGGCATCCGTATGAAACAGTACGTGCCACATGGAGTAATGAATGCGGTCTTCTCCTCATCCTCTTCTGCCATGAAGATTTGATGGTATCCTGAGTATGCGTCAAGAAATGAAAGCAAATCACATCCGGCCGTGGAGTCAACAATCTGGTCAATGCGCGGCAAGGGAAATGGGTCTTTGGGACAAGCTTTATTAATATCAGTAAATTCGATACAAAGCGTCCATTTCCCATTTGCCTTACGCACGACTACAGGATTGGCCAACCACGTAGGATGGAGCACTCCTCTGACAAGGCCTGCTGCTTCCAATTTCTTGATTTCTTCTGCTATGAACTCTTGGCGCTCTACTGCTTGCTTCCTGACCTTCTGCTTGACGGGCCGCGCATGAGGACAAACGGCAAGATGGTGCTCAATTAGTTTCCTGGGAACACCGGGGATGTTAGACGGTTGCCACGCAAACACGTCGACGTTCGCCCGCAGGAAAGCAATGAGCGCGCTTTCCTATTTAGGGTCAAGCGTGGCATTGATGGTGAAGGTACCACCAGTGCCGTCCTCCTTGGCGGACACCTTCTTGGTATGTGGTGGAGCTGCCATTGCCTTCTTACACTTGCCGGTGGAGCTCGATGGTGCTTCCTCGACGGCAGCACAGCACTCCGAGGAGGTGCGCTTGCCGGAGTGGGATCAGAGCTCTTGCCGGACTTGGTCTTCTTCTTCCCCCGGGAGCTTCAGCGGCAAGTGTCTTGCAATCTGTTGCAGCTGCTGCTTCCTGGTAGATCTTGTCGGCGCAGATAAGAGCGTCTTTCTTGTCGCCAGGGACAGAGATGACGCTTATCGGGCCTGGCATCTTGAGCATGTTGTATGCATAGTGAGAGGCTGCCATGAACTTGGCGAGTGCTGGACGGCCGAGTATCCCATTGTAAGGTAACAGAAAATCAGCAACATCAAAAGTGACCCTCTCAGTCCTGAAATTCAGCTCGCTACCAAATGTTACCGGCAACTTGACCTTCCCCTAGGGCTTGCTCCTTCCCGGGTTGATTCCTTGGAATGTGCCGGTTTCTTCAAGCTCGCTGTCAGGGATCTGGAGTTTCTGGAGTACAGCAGAGGAGATCAGATTCAAGCCGGCCCCGCCGTCAACTAACATCTTAGTGACCTTGAGGTTGCGTATAGTTGGTGAGACCAACAATGGTAAGCACCCGACCGCAGTTGTGCGATCAGGGTGGTCCTCAATATCAAAGATGATAGGCGTGCTAGACCATTTCAGAAGTTTGCGTGATTCGACAGGTGGTTCTGCTGCATTGACTTCCCGCGCCCACTGTTTGAGCAGGCGGTGAGAAGTATGCAGAGAAGCACCGCCGTCAATGCACAAGACTTCTATGGCTTTTTGGAACTCCTGCTCACTGGTCTCGACATCATCCATGTCTTCGTCGTCGTCTTTGTCTTCATCCTTGTCGCGGCCGCGGGGAGGTCTGTCTCCCTGCCGCTGCTTGGCCTTCCCACGGCATCCTCCCCGGCCAGCGTGCTTCTTACCGGCCTCTCCACCGCCTCCTTGGGCCCTCTCCTTGTTGCGGCGCTCATACTCAGCTTTTTGTTGCTGGACAAGCTGCTCGACCTTCTTGCAGCTCCGGAGGTCATGGATCTTGCAGTACTGCTTGTCGGAGCCTTCCTGCTTGTCGGCGGCCGCCACAGCCTGGCAGTTGGTGCATGCGGCAATTTCCTTGCCGGAGCTACCAATTTTGGTTTGCTTGGCGCCACCGTCATTGCCGGACTGCTCAACGACTAGTACTTCTTTGCCTTTCTTCTTCCTGTTGCGCCGCCGGTTTTTCTTTGCCGGGGCAGCATCCTCGCTGTCAGATCCTCCTGCTCCTGTAGTCTCTCCGGGGAGTTTCCTCCCTTCCTCAGCGCGTGCGCACTTGTCGGCTAGGGCATATAGCTCACTGACGTCTCTGATCCTGCTCATCGCCATCTCCTCCCGCATCTGGCGATTACGCACGTTCTGATGGAACGCGCTAATAACCGCGGCAGGGTGGATATCTGGGATGTTGCGCTGTACATGGCTGAATCTCTGGATATACTTGCGCAGGGGCTCTCCTTCCTTCTGAGCGAGCAGGTGAAGGTCACTCTCTTGGCCATGAGGTTTGTGGCCGCCTGTAAAGGCGCCGACAAACTGATGGCACAAGTCCGCCCAAGAGGATATGGAGTTGTCCGGCAAGTGCATGAGCCAGGACCTGACGTCGGGCTTGAGCACCAGCGGGAAGTAGTTGGCAAGGACCTTGTCGTCTCGCCCCCCAGCAGCTTGCACCGCAATGGTGTAGATGCTGAGGAACTCTGATGGGTGCGACTTGCCGTCGTACTTCTCCGGTACGTCTGGCTTGAAGTTCTTCTAGCTGGGCCACTGGACTTGCCGCAGCTCGCGGGTAAACGCAGGGCAACCTACCGCGTACGGCAAGTCGCCTGGTTCCCCTGGTGCATGCATATCGACAGAGGGCCCAGTGCGCAGGTCTGATTGACGCCGCGCTTCTCTTCGGCGCTCGATGCGTGTTCAAGCGTCTTCTTGCTGTCGTTAATGAAGAACTTGGCGCTGGTCGCGACGAGCTCGCGGATCTGATGAAGCGGTGGAGTTGCTGTCGTGGTGGATCCGACGAGTCGGCGATCTTGGCCTTCGAGGCGGAGAGTGCACAGTGGTTGCACCCTCCCCGGTCTTGTCGTCACCGGCTCGTGCCTGACTGACTTGCCACGGCTGCGATGCGCTCGGCTGCCGTGGGTTGTCGCCGTTGGCGAAGCCGATGAGGCTCTGGATAGTGGCCCTCCAGTCATCGATCTTCTCTGGTGCTGGAGGGTAATCTAGGAGCAGTTGAGCTGGTGCCAAAGCTTCTGCCGGAGTGGCGGCCGGCGGCGGCGAACGGCGCGATGAACGGGATATGCTCGGACTTCTAACTACGTTAGAAGGAGCAGTATCTCGTCCAGGCGACCGTGCCCCGCTCGCGCCAACACGTTGGCATGCATGCTGGTCTTGAGCACTCTGGGATCCGCCAGCTTGATCTTGGCCCAGCAAACGTATGGTACCATGAGTACCATGACGCTGCTGGTCCCGCGCCTCCTGAGATGGGCGCGGTGCGTGTACGAACGCCGAGGTCTTGGAGTGCGCTCGGTCGTTGTGGGAGCCAACTGCGCCGCCGATGTGCAGCGCAGTCTTGTCCTTGCACCTGGCAGCACCATGAGCCTCCTCGTCGGCGCCCATTCTCCCACCAGCGTCTACTCCACCAGCCGTTCGCTCTTGCGGTGGTGGGCTCGGCGCAGATGGAGCAGCTGCCTCCGAAGCCTTCTTCTTCGGTGGCATGTTGATGAAGATGATGAAGATTCGGCTCGTGCGAACACCGGATCAGATTCACACAGCCTCGACGCCCCCTACCTGGCGCGCCAAAGATGTCGGGGGTGCTGATCCCACGGACACCTATGGGACCACGGCGGACCGAGGCCCCTTTCGGTTCGGCAGGGGGGCGGAGAGTGCACGAAGAGCAGATCGAGGCGAAGCGCACAAGCAACGCGATCAGTTTACCCAGGTTCGGGCCGCACGGATGCATCAAACCCTACTCCTGCTTTGTGGTTGTATTGAGTTCTTGCTCGGGAGCGCTGATTGCTATAGTACACACCAGCAGCTAGCCAGACCGAGTGTGAGAGAGAATCGTCCCCCCTCTACGTTGCGCATGGGCCTCCTTTTATATGTCAAAGGGGTCACCGACAGGTGGCAACATAGACGAGGGTAAAAAAGGAAAAGACGTGGTGGTTAGCACCGCCGCCTACTACAGTGTATCATACCTAACCTAAGCGGCAGGGGACAAAGGCATTAAATGCCTGTCTACGTCTCCTAGGCGGTGCAGAAAGGGATCGCCAGGGACGCCACTGCTTGCCATGATGGCTATCTTGTCAGCGCCGCTCGCCACCGTGTACCTCTGGCTGCACAGCCTTCCACCACGTACGCCTGGAAGGGTCCCAGAGCGACACGTTGGTGGATGTGCTGGAGCGCAGGTACAGGATGGAAGCTTGCCGCGGCAAGCGCCTTGCCGCGGTTATTATCTTGTCGCGTCCAGGAGCTTGTCGCTCACTGGGTCTTGCCGGGACACATGGTGCGCTGCGGCAAGTTCCTTGAGATGCCTTGGTTGGCCTCCCCGGCAAGCTCCTCTTGCCGGGGTCTTGTCTCCTTCCCGGCAAGCTCCTCTTGCCGGGGCCTTGTCTCCTTAGTTTGGGTACTTTGTTCTTGAATGGCAGCAAAGGAACCATGGAGGATCTTGGCGGTCGCCCGGCAAGCCTTGCCGCGGGACGTTGCGACTGCCCGTGCACAAGTTCGGGATACTAAGGTACCCCTACTTTAGTACACCGACACCCCTCCACCTCATCTTCACTCATGGAGAGAGCCATCAGAACACATCTACACTTCCAACTCATATGTTCTGAGAGCGAACCACCTACTCATGTGTTGAGACCCAGATATTCCATTCCTACCATATGAATCTTGATCTCTAGCCTTCCCCAAGTTGCTTTCCACTCAAATCTTCTTTCCACCAGATCCAAATCCTATGAGAGAGAGTTGAGTGTTCGGGAGACTATCATTTGAAGCACAAGAGCAAGGAGTTCATCATCAACACACCATTTGTTACTTCTTGGAGAGTGGTGTCTCCTAGATTGGCTAGGTGTCACTTGGGACCCTCCGACAAGATTGTGGAGTTGAACCAAGGAGTTTGTAAGGGCAAGGAGATTGCCTACTTGGTGAAGATCTAACGCTAGTGAGGCAAGTCCTTCGTGGGCGATGGCCATGGTGGGATAGACAGGGTTGCTTCTTCGTGGACCCTTCATGGGTGGAGCCCTACGTGGACTCGCGCAACCGTTACCCTTCGTGGGTTGAAGTCTCCATCAACGTGGATGTAGGATAGCACCACCTATCCGAACCACGGGAAAATATCTGTGTCTCCAATTGCGTTTGAATTCTCCAAACCCTTCCCTTTACATTCTTGCAAGTTGCATGCTTTACTTTCCGCTGCCAATATACTCTTTGCATGCTTGCTTGAATTGTGTGATGATTGCTTGACTTGTCCTAAAATAGCTAGAATCTGCCAAGAACTAAAATTGGGAAAAGGTTAAGTTTTTATTTGGTCAAGTAGTCTAATCACCCCCCTCTAGACATACTTTCGATCCTACACCTTGACAATTCAGTGACACTGTACAAAAGGAAATGACTTAACATTACATCATGATGTCAGGTATGTAGTCGACAGGCATTAGAGACAAACATAAAGACCTCCTCCGATAAGATAATGATCATTAATTTTAACAAAGGTGTGACTAGCTTTACCGGGATAATTTGAGTGAACTCTACACCCTTTGTTCCTTAATATAAAACGTTTTCGCGGGTCAATTTAAAGTACCCAAACATCTAGTATTTAGAAAAACAGGTAGTAGTTTTATTGAGCACATATCTGGGAAAGCTTGCCACACTTTATTTATGTCCATACACTAATGCAACACCATTCGAATACTACAATTATACACTAATCCAGTGGCTAGTGCAACAGTAGAGTAGTTAGTTTATTACAGGGTATAGTACAATGGTTTTACTGAACAGATTTCAATAAACTCTAGCACTGGAAGGTTTCTATAAGAATTAACAATACAAAATGTAAAGGTAACAAGTTTCAACATTGGTATACTAGCTCTGCATGAGCACTAAACCAAATACAAAAGTCTGAAGGTAACTCGCATTATTAACTAATGATAGTATAAAAAAATTGCAAACCATGTACCTCCAAGGTAAATATCATTTTGAACTCGGGGGGACCTTAAAAATTGCTATCCCAATCTTCATAATCGATCAAACATAAAAACTTGATCGAACGAATCAAGGGAACAGCCGAAGGAGGAGGTGCCCACTCTTGACCTTTCCTCTTGTCTTCATAATTGTTTGTGCAGTTTAACCAAAATAAAATGACATCAGCGCCTTGGCATTTTGGTGACACTGTACAAAAAAAATTAACTTATCTCATGAAAGTGAGGTATGTAATCTATAAGCATTAACAGTGCAAAAATCTGAAGGTAGTAACAAGTTTCATCATTGGTATACTGGCTGTGCAACAACATTGGAATGCCTTAGCTGAAAAATCTTTAATACATCCACAATCAATAGCTAACCCTAAAATAATCCAGTGACATTAAATGGCATTGCTTAAATTTATCGGTGGCATTAGACTGAGAGCGGCATTAGTTAAATGTGGCATCACTTTAGCAGTAGCATTGCTTGACTTGACTGCTGGCGTTATACTAACAGCAAAAAAAGTGGCAATAAGAGCATGGGAGGCCCATTCGGACAGTGGGCACACCAATACGATGTACCTCCACGGACGCAGAGAGGTGAGGGAGGTATGGTTGCCCAGAGAAACATATATCTAGGCAGCATATGTGGATTACGTCCCATTTTTGCTCTCTTTAGCCACCTTTTTCCAATGCGAGGGCAACAAACCGATCGACCTGGTCATTCTCTATTGCGTTGTCATGCCTTTCTACCCTTCTTCAACCAAGAGACACGAGACTCGTTCCTTAGCTACTGATTTCCCCTTTTCAACCTAGATGCGGGTTCGATGCATACTCTCTTGGACGGTACAGTCTCCATTCCTTTCCTTAGTCAACCCAGACATGGATTAGTCTGCATGAAGTAGGGTTTCCTTTAATAGTGCAAATTATGGTTTTCGTTTGCGTGGCCAGCAGAGCAGAGGATAGAAAATTGGGAAGATGGTGGAGTGGAAAAAGATCCACATGCAACGACGTGGCAGATGGGGCAATAGAACAAGGTTATGGTTCGAAAAGAGGTAGCATACCTGAGGGTCGGTGGGAAGTGGCTTCGCTCGTGGTCGTCGTCCTCCGCACACACTACGGCAGCGAGCTTGGGGATGGAGGCCATCCCGCGCGGGCGCTAGGTCTGAGAGGACGGCCTTGTCATCAGTGCGTGACCTCGCTCGCCGACGACGAGTGCGTCAATGCTGCACGTCCTTTTTTTCCTCGGCGGATCTGTGACCACCGGTGAGGAGGGAGAGAGGGGCCGTCTGTCACAGCCCTAGAATTTGATTGCAATTAGTTTCATAAGCATCCTGCATCATGTCTAAATTTCTGAAACTTGAATTGAGGAAAGTGGAAGCCTCAAAAACTTAAATAAAAAAGGGGCAAGAACCCTTAAGCTTGCATTCAGTGAAACCAAAATGGCCTTCATTAATGTTTGATAATTTTGGCAAGGGTTTGTATCCAAACCAAAAATATTGAACATTTTTAAGGAATTATTTTGGCACTGAATTTAAATCATTATTGTATTTGAATTTGGAATTATATTCATAATATATGGGATATATTTTCAATTAACTTTGAAATGTTTTATGTACTGTTGGAAAAGTCCATCTAGCAACATAAAATTACTCAAAGGGTTTTTTCACTGTTTTGAAATTCTTTTGAATTTGAATCAATGGCAAAATGATTAAATAAAAGAAAACAGAAAAAAAATTAAAACAGAACAGAACTTACCTGGCAGCCCACTTATGTGGCCAACTGGCGGCCCGGTAAGACAGCCCAGCCCACTAGGGCCAGAGGCGTCTTCCACCTCGCGCCAGTCGGACGCAGGGCACGTGCTCGCCGCGTGCCCGCACATGCCTGGCCACCTCCTGCTTCCACCGCGACGCCTCGGCCCTTCTAGCATTGCCACGTGACCCTCCTCGGTCCCATGTCACTTTCCCCTCTCTCCCTCGAGCGCCCTCCTTCCTCTGTCTCTCTCGCGCGCGTCCACCCGAACGCGCCCGTCGCGCCGATGAGCACCACCGCGGCCATCGTGCACCCCTCACCCTTCCACCAAGTACAGAAGCACCCCCGAAGCCTCCTCATCCTCCCAATCGAGCTAGGAGATGCCAGGAGGCCCTGCCTCACCGCCATCGTGGTCATCTTCAACCTCGGGCACCCGAGCCCCTCGCCGTCGATTCGCGCCATCAAGGACGTCCCCGAGCCCACTGACCTACTGTGCCGCCTCCCTGTGAGCTCCTGACTCCTCTCCCCCTAGCCCCGCCGTATTTTCTTCCTCTAACCGCACCAACCGCCGGAGCCGTGAGCTCCTCGCCGCTGGCCTCGATGCCGTCGTGGCCACTGCCGCCGCCGCTTGCATCCAAGCACTGGAACATGCTCAGCGTCCCTCCACGAGCCCGTAGCCACCAACGGCTTCCCCTCCCAAGCTCCGTAGTGCCGAACCCGCCGTTCCCGTAGCTCCGGCCACCGCCATGGTTGCCGTGGCCATCGCCTCCGGCCACCCCGCAGCCTCCCGCGTGATCCCCTGGATGCGCGTGAGGATGGGCATCCCTCTGGTGCCTCTAGCGCGTCGAGCCGACCCCTGTAGCGCTGTTCCGAGCAACTCCGGCGATCCTCCGCCGTCGGGTTTGGTTGCCGGCGTCTAACTCCGATGGCTAGTGACGTGGCACCATCATTAGGGCCTAAGCACCCTACTGATTACCCCCTGGAGTCAATGACAACCGGGCCCCATCGCCCAATTAACCGGCTAACTAAAATAGATTAGATTAGTGCTAACCCTGTGGACCCCACGTGTCAGCTTTGACTTGGTCAAGTCAACGTTGACTGGTCCCACTTGTCATCTACCCAAACCAGCTAGGGTCACTGACCAGTGGACCCCACTAGTCAGGTTTGACCTGGTCAGTCACAGTTGACTTGCTGACGTCACAGTGACATCATGCTGATGCAGTAATCCTTTTCTGGGATTTAAATAAATCCTAAATGATTTATTTATTTCAGAAAATATCCAAAACTTTGAAAAATCATAGAAATTAAACCGTAACTCCAAATGAAATAATTTATATATGAAAAATTATCAGAAAAATTCAAGGAGTCCATCTGTACCATTTTCATGCATGTTTGAGCAAGTTAACCTCACTGTTTAGTCCAAAACATGATAATGCACTATTTGAATTCATAGATTGAATTTGAATTTGAACCTTGAGTTCAAATCAACCCAAACCTTTCTGCTACTAGTTGCATTAGCTCAACTCACATCATATTGCCATGTCATGATCATGCGTCATATTGTTGGATTACATTGATTGTATTCTTTCTGTGTTTGCCGGTGATTGTTCCCCCCCGATAGACGTGGTTCCGACGATTGATCGATGACACCGATGAAGAACTATATTATCTTCGGAAGTGCCAGGCAAGCAAAACACACCTTGTTCATTCTGATATGATCCCACTCTCTCACTCCTGCTCTCTTTTACTGCATTAGGACAACAACGTTTCAACTATTACATGCTGCGGTAGCTGAACCCCTTCCTCTGCATGACCTGTCATTGCCACAGTAAATAGATGAAACTCACTAGCATGAGTAGGAATTGTTTGAGCCCTGATGTGCCTACTCATTCATGCTTGTTTGTCATGCCTGCTACTGCTTAGAATTGAGTCCCGTCTGATTCATCGGGAATGAATTGGAACATGGTGAACATGTCCTACTGTGTGTGAACACGATTTGGTAAAGGTAGCGGTGAGAGGCCATGTAGGAGTACATGGTGGGTTGTCTCATTGCAGCCGTCCTCAGGAACTGAGTTCTGTGTTTGTGATCCATGAACAGTTACTAACACACATTGGGTTCCGATAACTTGACCCCTCTTGACTTATTAATCAACTCGCCTCTGTCCAGGAGTTGCAAGTAGTTTCTGGTGTTGGTAGGTAGTGTTAGTAGTCTACCAAGTGGCACCCGGTACAGGTGGGCTTGGGACAGACTAGGCACAGTGGCACGGTGTACCAAGTGGCACCCGGATGGTGGGCTTGGGAACCCTGCACACATCGTTTGGGGCCGTGAGCGACACCCCGGCCGGATCTCCTTGCGGATGGAACCCGAAAAGGCAATAAACTTGGACTAGAGACTTGTTGGTTAGTCAGGTCGTGGCCGACTCGCTCGCCCGGCTTCCGCTTGAAGGTTGCCGAGGTACATGATGTGTACAGGGCCATAAGTGGCGAGAGCGTGTGTGAAGAAGTACACCCCTGCAGGGTAATCATTATCTCTTTGAATAGCCGGATTCCTCGGATATGGAAACTTGGACCCCTTGCATAGTTCATAGACAAGTGACGGTGGATACCCTAAAATGCGCCAGATAAGTGTGAGTGCTATGGATGGCGTTCTCGCAGGGAGACGGGAGCGGATCCATAGTGGTGTATTGATATGGTGAAATTGTGGACTCGTGTGCGCCACCTCAAAAGAGTTCCTTGCAGCCGTAGTTCAGGTTAGCCACTAAGTCAAAGCTGGCTTGCTGCAGTTAAACTCCACCACCCCCTTTGTTTATACCGATGCATATGTAGATAGTTCTGATGTTAGTCTTGTTGGGTACATTTGTACTCACGTTTTCTTAATTTATGTTTTGCAGAGAGACTTCAGTCCCGCTAGTAGTTCCGCTTGGACTTCAACGTTTAGCTTGATACCTCAGCTACGATCCTGTGCCCTCGGCAGGATCTGGTAGATAGTCAGGCTTCTCAGCCTTTTTCATTTGTAGATGTCTATACTCAGACATGTTAAGCTTCCACATGTGCTTTGACTTGTATGCTCTGAATGTTGGGTCATGAGACCCTTGTTTGTAATATCTCGCTCCTCGGAGCCTAATGAATAAATACTTGAGTCATAGAGTCGTGTTGTGATGCCATGTTGTATTTACACATATCGAGCATATTGTGTGTATGATTGAAATGCTTGGTATGTGTGGGATCCGACAACCTAGTTGTTTATCCTCGGCAGCCTCTCTTATGGGGAAATGTAGTCTAGTGCTTCCTTGAGCCATAGTAGTCCGCTACTGCCCGGTTCACCGGAGTCCTGCTAGCCCGGCACTACTGCTCAGGACACTTGACTAGCCAGCATGTGTTTCACTTCGTTCCTGTGTCTGTCCCTTCGGGGAAATGTCACGCGGTGACATCCGGAGTCCTGCCTAGCCTACTACAGCCCGGGTTACCGGAGTCGTGTTAGCCCAGTGCTACAGCCCGGATTCACACGCTGTTGACCGACGTGCTCAACGTTGATTCCTGTATGCCTGTCCCCATGGGTTAGTGCCGCTTTGGGTTCACGACTAGCCATGTCGGCCCGGGTTCTTTGTCATATGGATGCTAGCGACACTATCATATATGTGAGCCAAAAGGCGCAAACGGTCCTGGGCCAGGTAAGGTGGCACCCGTGGGAATACCGTGCGTGAGGCCGCAAAGTGATATGATGTGTTACATGCTAGATCGTTGTGACTTAGGATCGGGGTCCAGACACCGTCTTTTTTCGATCTGGAGAGAGGGTGGTAGTGTGAGAAGCAAGTGGGCAGCCCTTAGCAAGAAAGCACTCAAGCTCCAGCCTATATATATTTTTTATACTACTAGTACTGGAGGTGGAGTTGTGGTAGAGTACTTTATATTTTCTCTGCGTACAATACCAGTTAGTCGTGCTTCAAAACTGATCGGCGCGCCATTAAAAAAATAAAGGTCGATAACTAATGCAGCACCTCGGGCCAACGCTGCCAGATCGCATTTTGTACGAGAAATTACAAACCATGTTTCGTTGACATGTGGTCCCATTCCAACATATCAGTGAGACGACAGCGAGTAGTAGGAGTATTTCCGAACAGACGCGTAGGCCGGGGTGCCTCTTCGTGAACCGTGGCAAACTCGCAACCGTCCACCGACTCTTTACCTTTCCCTCTCGATTTGGAACTGCTGTCACACGCTCTTCCGCTCCCTCCTCCATTTTCCTTCAGCCCTTCACCCTTTCTTCTGCCATTGTTCGATCGTCTTCTCCATGGAGGGAATAGGCCGGAAACGACCCCGTTATTCTTGCCCCGATCTGAAAGATGACGTGGTGGAGGAACTCATTGATCGGTGCGACATCATCACCTCGGCTAGCATGGCAGGTTCATTCAAGACCATTCTCGACTCAACTAATAACATCATTACCAAGAACCCAAGAGTCAAGGAGCGGTTTGATCTCCCCTATCTTCTTCGCGATGACCCTGATGATGACTGGCGCCGGCACGATGGAGGCCTCACCCTGTGCAAGTTGATGCCGCTTGGTAATGATACGTATGATGTTAAGATGCCATCGCTTGAGGGCAAGGCTTGGGCGGGCGCAAATGGAGATTGGGTTGTTCACATTGGGTCCAACTGCGAGTGGGAACTTGTGAATGTCTACACTCGCGACCAGGTTCCACTTCCAAAAATCTCAGCAGACTGCCCAGAGATTGAGCACACCAGTATTGTACGCACGTTCAAACACGATCATGGTGACTATCTTCTACGGAAGATAGCAATTTGTCGAGTTCCCAACCGCTCTTGGAATTACAACAACTATCAAGTCGTTGCTATCTTCGACAAGCTTGTTGCCGTCCTTTGTGGTTCGACTCGATGGACATTGCTAAAAAACCCGTTCCTGTACACGGATGAGTACTGTGATGCAATTCAATACGAGGGCCTTTTGTTTGCTGCCACAAACTAGTGGCACTGTTTTTGCATGGTATCCTCATGGTTTCGGTACGTTTGTTTTCCACCGTAATTATAAATTTTTCATCCACATGCATGCGGGTTAGCAAGTTTCCCTTTACTAATTAACCTTCTTCTTGTGTTTCCAAGCTCCTATGAACATCCCACCACCTATACTTGAAAAATTTTATAACCAAGGGGGAGATGATGATGGTGATGATCACGAGCATGAGGACGAGCAGCGCCCATATACTCTGTGGCGCTTGGCAACTAATTCCGATGGATCACCTCTTCTTGTGTGTATACAGCCCACTGATGATGTTACCACTAAGGAAGCAGGTGTAGTCTCCCATGGTCACACTCACCGGACCTATTCCAACACCCGTTGCATGGTATTCGGGATGGATACTAGTGTGCTAGCGCCGACTCCTTCTCCTTGGTACAGAATTGATAGTCTTGGAGAAAACTCACTCTTCCTTGGACAAAACTATCTGATGACGGTGAAAGGCGATCCAACTGCTGTTGACACAATGTTAACAGTTCCATTTATGAGAAGCAAATGTGTCTATACCTCGGACATTTGTGTGGTTCCCTACCCTGGTAGGGATATAGTAGGCCGCTTCAGCCTGGATGATCAGTCCTGCGTTGGTTTCCAGATCGACAATCAATGGCCCATCCCAGAGAATCACTCGTGGTTCAAAGCAAGCGTTTCCAATGCCGAGGAATGGTTGAGTTGAAGTTCATTTCATTGCTTGTTATTTGTTGTGTGGTGAAAACTTTAGTATTTATAATGTACCCTCGTTGTCGATGTGGGTTGATGACCTGTTGTATGTAATAAAATGATATGCCTGTGATAAACTGACTAAATTTATGAATGGCTTTCGAGTCGCTTCTCTGAGTGAGTGGTGCGACGAGGCAAAAAAATATTTTCCGAATACATAATTGTACGTGCATTGCAACAGGTTATCGGATGAGGCCAATCAACAATAGTAGTACACTATTTGTACTAGTTTCACATGCTTCGCGCGTCGGGCGGGTGTTTTTACTATAGCCATATGTTAATGTGTTCGCTGTACGTAACCAACACATCGAATCCTCGATACTAGTACTATATAGTAGGAGTAAGTAGTAGGAGTAGTAGGGTGGCATGGGCTAGAACAAGCATTCACGTCCAGGAGTACGGCACACGCCACCACCACGACATCCATCTGACACCATATTATTTCTTGGAGTCCGTGCTAGAGCAATCTCTTCAACCTCGTTGTTTCTCTAACTTCAGCCATCGCACGGCGGGCGAGGTGGGCGTTTGCCGATAGTCGGTTTCTTAACTGCGGTCCCACTTGTAAGGACAACTCCAATGCATGACCCCAAATGCACCTCCATTTTGCACGAACTCCAACGATAATTTTGACTAGAAAAGCAAGACCAAAGAAAACAAGAACCACAAGAATACATTTTACTACTCCTGTAAGTTGCATTAGTGCCTTCTTGATGCATTCATTGTTGATCTGCGGAGGCTCGATCTTGCGTCTGTGCTAGCTAAAAGTGATAGAACATCTACTAAATTGCGCTCTATCAATATATGGATGTACTCTTCTTCCCAATACAAAAACTTGCATCCATTCTACTCCCTCCGTTGCACAATACGTGCCTTCTATTTATCAAAATATATATGTATCTAGACATGTCTTAGTATATAGGTACATCCATTTTTGGACAAATGGAAGTCAAGTATTTTGGAACGGAGGGAGTACACAATAAAATTTTTAAGTTAGCATAACTAGTCTAATCCGAGAGCAGAACCGAAGATTTGGTCGGGTTCTTCCTCCTTTTGCCAACACGTGGGACATCCAGCATCCAGGTCGTGTCATGAAAGAAAATAGAGTGGTAGTTGAAGCCACGAGATGTGCATCTTGGGTTAAACTGTAAATAGAATCTTACTACTCTTGAGTAACTCCAAAAGCGGCCACCGAAGATCTTTATTGGATTTGTGTTTCATCACAAGCACGTCCAGGTGAAAGATGTGCAGGTTCAGTCAGTCCTCTTGCGTTTTCACTGACATGTGGGGACGCATGTGAGCAAACAGACGATGGGCTCCGCGCGTCCGCTGGCTGTCTGAGAAGAGAGATAGAGGAGGGCTGAGCACGGACTGCAGGAAATTTGTTCTACGTACCTCGATATAGTGGGGTGGCATGGACCATAACTAGCATTCACGTCTAGCAGTACGGCACACGCCACCCACACGAGTCCCATCCGACACCAATTTTCTTGGAGTCCGTGCTACATCCATCTCTTCTCCCTCCTGTTTTCTTAGGCATCGCACGATGGGCGGGGTGGGGGTTTGCTGATAGTCGTTTTGCTCAACTGCGGTCCCACTTGTAAGTGAAAATGCAACACCGCACGCATTCCCGCTTGAGCGGCGTGTCGGACCAACCGTGTGGGGGTGCGACGCGAACACGGCAGGCTTTTCCTTTTGAAATCGTAACTTGTAAAATTTGGTTCTGCTCCATGGCGTGACCGATAGATAGAAAATAACGATTTTGCCTAGAGTAATGAGAAGTTTGGTTCTGGCGCCGTTCATGCATGGAGTATGTATAAAAATTATGAAGTTGATGCGAAAGGTAAGATAATTACTGTAGTATCATATACTACTACATGGATTTGATGGAAAGATAAAAATACATACGGATCCATCAACGTTCAATGACATCCTCACGCCCTAGTGCGCCGGGTCACCAACCGACGTGTGAGGAGCAGCGGCGTTGGCGGCGAGCTCAACGTGCTTCTGAACAGTGCCGTCCAAGGTTGCCCTGCGCTCCAAGAAGGCCAGCGTCCTATCGTCCTCCTCTTGCATGTAGCAGTCCTTGTGGACGATTTGTGCATAGACATGGGTGATTATGTCGACGGTGTCTTGCTACGCCAGGCGCTGCACGGCGAGCGCGACCTCGAGGTGGACATTCTCCGGCGCGACGGCGGGCAGTCGCAGGGCGACCAGTGCGTTGAAGAGGATGTTACCATAGTGTCCGTTGAGGGTGGCGGGCATCACAGAGCCAGCCTGGGCGCGTCGGCTGGAGGCTTACGTCATAGTTGTCCGCAAGCTTCTTGACGACGATGAACTTGTCGAGGAAACCGACGAGGACCTCGTCAAACAAGGAGACGAAGCTATCGTCCAAGCGGCCCCTCGCCCTGGCGGCCTCAAGCAATACTACCTGGAGACGTTCCTCGGTGTCGGGCCGTAGGCCGGCGTCGTGGACCATCTGGCACAGCCGGCTGATGCTCGTGCTCATCGCCTCCATGGGTCTAGCGTAGCTTCTAGTCAACTGATCTTGCGATTCAAGTGATCACTCAGCCCTTGGTTAGCGTGCGTAGGTGCGTAGGATTTTTACTACTCCAGGGCCCTCTACTGCACCTGCCTTTGGCTATATGATAGGTGGGCCAGCCACCCCTGGGGCCACTTGTCATTCACCCAAAGGCAGTTGCCGTAAGTCAATAAAGTTGCGTCCCCCTCCATGCCGGTGAAGTATAGTCATCTCACAGGACCTCTAGTTGGGGCCAAACGAGAGAAGTTTGATGTTTACTGGTTTATTGGTCCCCTTTGCATTTTGCGCCAAGTTTTAACCTTTGATTTAACTAATAAAATGTTAATGCATGTAAACAAAAATGTTGTGTAAGTTACCTTACGAAAACCAAATAAACCAAAATACTTAAGCATGGTGCATTAACTCCCTCCTTGTTTCTTATTTCGTGACATATCAACCAATGAGAGATGTGGGCCGTGCATGCTTTCACTGACTTGAGATTACCAAACATGACATGCAGTGTTTAGTTCATTGCATGTAATCCTATTAGTACTCTAGTTAGGAGTAGCAAAAAAACATTAAGTTCTCTCGCTGATAGGAATAGAACACCATGTATTTATTTACAGAGGGAGTAGTACATTTTTGGTGACATGCATTACTAGATATTGCTAGCCAAATACTAAAATCCAGATGGACGTGGTAGTACTCTGTAGCGACCAGACCTCAAACGGTCCAATCTCTGTGCTCCGGTGTCATCCCTGGATCAGTAATGCCGACACCACATAGTACTTGAAGGATTTATAACAGAGTAGCAATCACACACTTATTACATCGAGTGTCTCAAAAGAGAACTATTACAATAAACACTACTAGAAAAAGGGCTATAGATGGGATTGACACTAATGGCGCACCTGACAAGCGGTGCGCCATTAGTATATACTAATGGCGCACCACCATCTGGTACGCCATTAGAGTTGAAACTACTAATGGCGCACCTAGCACAGGGTGCGCCATTAGTATCAATTTTTTTTGAACTAGTGCGCCTGTCCAAACATACTAATGGCGCATCCAGACAAAGTGCGCCATTACTAGTTGTAACTAGTAATGGCGCACCTGTCGGAAAGTGCGCCACTAATGTTGTTTTTTTTATTATATTTTTTATTCCCTTTTTTGCAAAACTACTAATGGCGAAGTGTTGCACCGTGTGCCATTACTAGTTCAAACTAGTAATGGCACACCGCGGGACAGTGCGCCATTAGTAAATTTTTTTGCAAAACTACTAATGGCGCACCACCAGATGGTGCGCCATTAGTAACCTAGATTACTAATGGCGCATTTGGAGTTGGTGCGCCATTAGTAAGTGGGCAGCAACAAGATATTTTGGGGAGCCTCTCCTACCCACACTCACTTTCTCCCCACTTCATTCTCTCCACCTCCTCCTTGTCTCGGGTGCCTCCTCTTTTTCACCTCCTTTCCACCATAGATTCATTCAATTTAAGTGGTTAAATTACCTTGTTTTGATAGGTAAGTAATGGGGGAAGCTATATTTATGTATTTCTCCCTACAACAATGTGCACATGCACTCTTTATGGCCTAGCTAGATCTATGTATGTTCGTGGTGTTGCATATGTTTGTGGTGTTGCATATGTGTTTGTGTTTGGAGGTGTACCGGTATTTGAAATGCGATAGTTGCCAATATTTTGCCGGAATGTTGATTCATTTCCGTTTCGGCGAGAATTTTGGCATTAAGCATTCTTTTTGGTCCTATTTTTAGGGAAAGTCATGCCAAATTTTTTCTTGGTTCTAAAATATCGTTTTGCTCTACCCCGCAGGCGACCATGGTCCGCATGATGACCGAAGGCATCGTGAATAGGTTTTTGAGGTCCGCGAAGGCCAAGATGCTTCAAAAGAACGAGACGGAGATAAGATGTCCGTGTCGAAGATGCAAGCTGAAGAGCCGTATTGCAGACCCAGAATCCGGGCAGGTGCGGGACCACCTGCTCTTGCGTAGTTTCATGGATGGCTATCGGTGGCAAGGTGATGAAGATGACTACGAAGTCGTCCATGGGGGCCAGGCAAGAAATGAGGAAGGGCAGCAAGACAACCACCGCGGCTCGGGCGGGCGAGAAGACGAAGAATCCCCAGGAGATGATCACGATGGTGATGCTGTACACAGTCATCATGTAGAAGATGCATGACATGATGATGAGGAAGATGCCGGAGCAGACGACGCTGGACCATCGATGGGCTAGGTGCAGGACCCTCATATTCAAGAGCTGCTTCTCAAGCAGACGGATAACGCAAGAGCTGCCGCCCAAGAGAAAGCCAAGATGGATCAACTTGAGTTAGACACGGTCACTCCACTGTATGAAGGATGCAGGCCCGAGGATACCCGCCTGAAAGTAACGCTGATGGCTCTGGAGATGAAGGTAAAACACAAAATGACCGACGCATGCTTCGACGAGAACATGTCATTCTGGCACGAACGTCTTCCCAAGGGGAACAAGTGCCCGACCAGTTTGGAGGAGGCGAAGAAAATCATGTGTCCTCTGGATTTACCGCACGTGAAATACCTTGTGTGCATGAACAATTGCATCATTTATCGGGACGAGCACACGGAGTCTACCATATGTCCGGTGTGCGGCGTCACTCGATAGAAGAAGAGGAAGAAAGCTCCTCGAAAAGTGGTGTGGTACTTTCCGATCACTCCTCGTCTGCAGCGGTATTTCGCGGACCCTAAGGTAGCAAAGCTCCTGCGTTGGCACGTGGATAGGGAGGAGAAGAAGCGAGAAGATGACGCAAATGATCCGGAGATAGATAAAAAAGACAAGATGCTGACTCACCCTAAGGATGCGAGCCAGTGGCAAGCGTTGAACTTCGAAGACCCAGAATTTGGGAACGATCCAAGGAACATCATGCTGGGCGCGAGCACCAATGGAGTCAATCCGTTTGGCAGCCAGAGAAGCACACATAGCACCTGGCCTGTGTTTGTGTGGATGTACAACCTTCCCCCCTGGTTGTGCATGAAGAGGAAGTACATTCACATGAGTATGCTAATTGAAGGACCGAAACAACCAGGGAACGACATCAATCTGTATCTGGGGCTGCTAAAAGAGGAGCTTGACACGCTGTGGAAAACGCCAGCCAATACGTGGGACGCCGCAGAGAAAGAATATTTCCCTATGAGAGCCGCGCTGCTCACGACGGTGCACGACTATCTCGGTTATGGATATGTCGCGGGGCAGGTGGTCCACGGATTTTCTGGATGCGCCAGGTGCATGGATGACACAACGTATCGCCAGCTAGATAGAGATCCCGAGTCTTCGAAAACCGTGTTCATGGGACATCGAAAGTGGCTTCGCGATGATGACCCGTGGAGAAAACGCAAGGATCTGTTCGATGGTGAAACCGAACCCCGAGGACGCCCGCGTACGAGGAGCGGCGAGGAAATAGACGAGCTGTTGAAAAATTGAACAGACTGCCCACTGCCGGGAAAGAAGCAAAAGGCGCCAGAGCCGGGAAAGAAGCGAAAGGTGCCAGAGCCACTGCTGAAGGTATGGAAAACGAGGTCTGTTTTCTGGGACTTGCCGTACTAGAAGATCCACCGTGTGCCTCACAACCTTGATGTCATGGATATCACGAAGAACGTGTGCGAGAGTCTTCTTGGTACCCTACTCAACATGCCAGAGAGGACCAAAGATGGGCCGAAAGCAAGGGCAGACTTGAAATCAATGGGCATCAGGCAGGAGCTTCACACTATATATGATGATCATGATGATGATGATGATGATGAGGCGAAGCAGGACACGGAAAGTCGTCGCAAAGGCAAGAAGGCCAAGAAGACCGGAAATGACTACCCTCCCGCGTGCTTCACTCTAAGTCAGGAGGAGATCGAGCAGTTTTTCACCTGCCTCGTAGTAGTAAAACTTCCTTGCGGTTACGCGGGGAAGATAAGCAGATACCTAGACCCAGCGAAGCAGAAGTTCAGCAGGATGAAGTCTCACGACTGTCACGTGCTGATGACGCAGATACTTCCAGTTCCAATCCGTGGGATCATGGACGCGAGATACCTAGACCCAGCGAAGCAGAAGTTCAGCAGGATGAAGTCTCACGACTGTCACGTGCTGATGACGCAGATACTTCCAGTTGCAATCCGTGGGATCATGGACGCGCACGTCCGTGAAACCCTATTTGGCCTATGCAACTTTTTTGACGTCATCTCTCAGAAGTCTGTTGGCGTGAGGCAACTCAGAAGGCTACAGGAAGAGATCGTGGTGATACTATGCGAGCTTGAGATGTACTTCCCGCCTGCATTCTTCGACGTTATGGTGCATCTGCTGGTCCATATCGTGGACGATATCATCCAACTCGGGCCGATGTTCCTGCACAGCATGATGCCGTTCGAAAGGATGAATGGTGTCATCAAAGGATACGTTCACAACATGTCACGTCCAGAGGGAAGCATAGCCAGGGGCTTTCTGACCAAAGAGTGCATGTCCTACTGCATGAATTATCTAGGCATCGAGAACCCCATTGGTCTGCCCGTCAACAGGCACCTCGGCAGGCTCGCTGGATGGGGTCACCGTGAGGGTCGTCGCGAAATGCATGTCGACTTCGAGGGTCGACTCGCCGACTTTGAAAGAGCAAACCTAGTCGCGCTACAACACATAGACGTGGTCGATCCTTGGGTGGTAGAGCACAAAACCTTTATTAAGAAGACATACAATGACCAAGGCCAATAGAGGACGGACGGAGATATACTCAAAGAGCACAACTCATGTTTCACGCGTTGGTTCAAGCAGAAGCTTCTGTCGTACCCTTTACATGAGGATTCTTCCGCGGAAGAACAACTCATATTCGCCTTGTCACAGGGCGCTGAGCACAACCTAATGACCTATGAGGCGTACGATATCAACGGCTACACATTCTACACCGAGGCCAAGGACATGAAGAGTGATGGTTATCAGAACTCCGGGGTAGCGATGGAATCCTACATCGGTAACGACAAGGACAGATACTACGGAAGGATCGAGGAGATCTGGGAGCTGAGCTACGCTGGAGAGAAGGTCCCGATGTTCCGTGTCAGATGGGCCAAGAGCGTCCTAAAAGAAGACCGGTATTTCACCACCATGGTTATACCCGAAGCCAAATCCAAGACCGCGGGCACAAACATCACCGTGAAAAATGAGCCATGGGTACTGGCTTCCCAAGTGGACCAATGCTTCTTCATTACAGACCCGTTAAAGCCCAGTCGTGTTGTCGTGAGGAGAAGCAAAAGGAAGATCATCGGAATGGATGGAGTAGCCAATGAGCAAGACTTCGACAAGTACTGCGACCCGAGGATCGAACATGACGACGATGATGAAGTAGCAGCATACACCACAAGAAGAAGCAGGACCACCCTACCTAAAGGACGTCCGTTCCATAGAAGAACTCCATTTGTGAAAAAGAAGGGCAAGAAGATTGTGAACAGATAGCTAGCTAAGATCGAGTGTATTTAAATCGTTGCCTTCATTTCTCGATTGTATTTCATGGGCACTTTTTGAACTATCATGAATATTTTTAAATTTCATGGACACTCGATCTCGATCCCCCTCCATCTCGATCGCTATCCCACCTCGCCAGATCCGGGCCCCCTCGCCGCCGAGCACCCCCCGGTCCACCGACCGCCGCCGCCGACCCCCCGCACCCTCGATTCCCCTACTCAACCGCCGCCGCCGACCCCCCGCACCCCTCCCCTACTCAACCGCCGCCGCCGACCCCCCGCACCCCTCCCCCTACTCAACCGCCGCCGCCGACCCCCCGCACCCCGCACACCCTCTTATAAAAAAAATTATTACTGTCTTATAAAAAAAATTACTGTTACTGTCTTATAATTTTTTTACTGTTATGATTTAAACTAGTTTAAAAAATTATTACTGTCTTACAAAAAAAATACTGTACTTATGGCGCACTGAGGGGTGGTGCACCATTAGTATTGTGCCATTCCTATAAGAAAAAAAAATACTAATGGCACACCACGGTGAGGTGCGCCATTAGTATGGATGTACTTATGGCGCACCGAGGGGTGGTGCGCCATTAGTATTGAGCCCGGCCCCATCCATATTCCCTCCCCGGCCGGCCCCTCCCTATCCCCTCTCTCTCCCTCGCCCTCGCCCTCGATCCCCTTCCCCTCTCCTCTCCCGACGCTGCTGCCCCGCCGCCTCGACGCTGCCCCGCCGCCCCGACGCCGCCTCGACCCCGCCCCGACGCCGTTGCCTCGCCACCTCGACGCTGCCCCGCCGCCTCGACGCGACCGCGCCGCCCAGACGCCGCCCCGTCCACACCACCATCGCCGGAGCACCACCACCACCCGGACCTCGTCCCCGACATCCTCCCCGCGCCCCACTCCCTGGCATCCTCCCCGAGCCCCACTCCCCGGCCCCCGTGAGCTCCCCCTCCTCCTCTCCCCCTCTCCCCCTCTCCCCCTCTCTCCCCTCTTGACTGGTTACCTGTGATATTTTTTTGCTTCTCCAGCCATGTTTGTGTCTAGAACTCTAGATCATGGAGGAATCGCCCTCTCCAGCAGTGTAATTCTTTTGTGTGTTTTAAGTGGTATTTACAGTGTACTTTTAGTGTAATTACTGTGCATTTTCAGTGAAATTTACACTGTAATTGTTAGTGGAATTTACACTGTAAATGTTAGTGGGTTTACAGTGTACTTCTAGTGGATTTTTGCTCTGTATTTGCAAGTGGCATTTTTAGTGGAATTATTGTGTATTTCCATGGTTTTTACACTGTAATTATTAGTGTAATTTTGGGCCTTTGTATAGTTGATTCACAGCAGCAGCAACTGTAATTGATCCAAAAACCAGGTTAATTGATGTCAAATTGATTAACTAAATCATCAAGAAACAAGAATGATAAGTCCATATGCTACTGTTGATCCCAAGACCAGAATGACAAGTCCAGCTGTTCCTCAATTGAGGAATTTGATTAACTAAATCATCCAAAAACCAGAATGATAAGGCCACATGCTACTGTTGATCCCAAGTTTGATGCATAACAATTGTTGTATGAGTTCTCCAAATGAACAGGAGTACTCCTCTATTTTGATATGAAATCACCATGATAGGTCCACATGCTACTGTTGTCAACATGATAAATAGTTTCAGTTAGTTACCTCTAAAACTATTCCTAATTAACTGAAGAAGAGAAGAGAGGAGGAGTAGTTTATTTCATAGAGTAAACATTAGCACTATTTGATAGTAAAAGGTTTTAGCTAATTTGAATTAACTGAAAGCAGCAGTACATCATTTTTATTGACAGTTTGTGATCTAAATCCAGTAATGTCATGTGTGATCAAGGCTGCATAATTATGTAGGGCTTAAGAGTTTCACTTTGATGATGATGCCCCAGAATTATAGTGCAATTTATCCCATATTTTGAGTGTATTTGTCAGTGTAATATACCCTAGAATTACAGTGTAATATACCCTAGAATTTTTGGTTGTTAGACTGTTCAGCTATGCAGAGTGAAATACAAGTTCAGCATGTCGATAATGATTTTGGCAGCAGTGTGAGGCAGCAGTGTGCGGCACAATTCCTTCATTGGATAATGATTTTGTAGGTACCCCGAGAGGCCCTTGAGTTTGCCGGAATGTCGATTAACTTCCGTTCCGGCAAATTCGGGTACTCCATATGTCCTATTTTCAGCAAATGTCATGCTAAAATTTTCCGTGAATTTTAGCATGACTTTGCTAAAAATAGGACATATGGGGTACTTGTGACTAATGCATGGGCCGGGGTATCTTAGTAGTTAATTAAGTAGGATCAAGTGCCCCGGCGTACTTGTGACTAATGCATGGCTTTTAGGGTGCCTCGGTGTCGATAAAAACCGAAATGATGAAAGCTTAGGCTTTTAGGGTGCCTCGGCGTCGCAAAACCCTCAATGATAAAAGCTTAGCTTTTAGGATGCCTCGGTGTCGACAAACCCTAAATGATGAGACCATGATCTTGTTCCTTGACAATAACCAACTTTTTGACCTAACTTTGTTCCTATTTAGAGAGAAACATGGCCAACAACGATGAGGCCGGGGGTTCGGGCGGCAAGGCATTCTGGCAGCTGTCCCAGGAGATGGAGGAACAACCTCACTTGTATGAGGCCGCCGCCTTCCCCACCGATCCTGAGACAACTGATGGTACCGCCGAGGATGACCCCACTGATGCCACCACTGATGGTGCTGCTGAGGATGCCACCACTGATGATGCCGGCGCACGCACAGATGGCAGCCAACCGAAGAGGCAACGGAAGGACCGGCGCCCGACCGTGCTCCGCACCCTCAAGGAGGAAGTTACTGAAGTGGACTCCGACGGGAATCCAACGGCGCCCGAACGAATAGTCAAGGGGTACTCGCTTCAGCTCGGGTGCATTCTCCGGAGCACCGTCTCGATCAACACCGAGAAACTCAGGCATCCTGACCGAGGGAATTTGCGCAACCTCCTCTTCACGAAGCTGCACGAACGATACAAGTTCCCCGCTGAATTTGAAAACACAAGCCTCAAAGGGAATAAAGTGAACAATTCTGCCCTCACGAAGATGAGCACGGCCCTGTCTACTTGGAAAAGCAATGTGAAGAGAATGATCCGGAAAGGTGAGAGTTATGAGAAGATCAAGGAGAAAAATCCTTCGATCACCGAAGATGACTACAACGACTTCAAGATCAATTGCTCGAGCACTGCAAGCTCCGATTCAAGTAAGTGGGGGAAAGAAATGCGGGAGCTGAACTTAGGGGAACACACACTCAGTCCCGGCGGTTACAGAATGGCGGAGCCTATATGGGACAAGGAGGATGCGGACCATGCCAAGAAAGGCCTACCACCCCTCTTCGATAAATACGGTGACAAGCAGACCAGGAACTTTGTCAGGGCCCGGTACAAGAAGGACCCGAAAACAAAGGAGCTTACCACAGATCCGAAGACCAGGGAGCTTGAGCTTGTCCTGGTAAGGAATACACCCTCGTGTAATTAGCTTCATATGGTTGCATTCTAATTAATGAAGCCAAATTTCTAAATGGTTCACATTCCTTCCGCAGGCGACTGAAAGCAGTAGCGCGGGGTCGACTAAGAGCAACCCTTGGGACACCACTCTAAATAGGGCGTTGAATGTAATGAAGAACAAGGATAAGCTCAGTAAGCCGACGTCAGCTGGTCGTGTGGCCGGCAAAGGCTTGTCGACAAAATGGTCGTCATACTATAACACTGGTGGGTGAAAGGAGAAAAAGACTAGCTCGGAAAGCCAGGCGCGCGAGGTTCAAGAACTCAGGGCACATGTGGCGCGGATTCTGGAGATGGTCCAAGAGCAAGTGGAACAACAACTCGGAAGGACAATCACCGCCATTGTGCCTACCTTGATCCAGGGGATTAGTGCGTGGATTGCGGGCGGCCAACAGCGGCCGCCCCCGATTCCTAGCTTCACGTCCAGCAACTCGCAGAACGTGATGGCGGGGCCATTGGTGTCTCTGACGGAGGCGGCATTGGTGTCTCTGACGCCGGCACGGGAGCTTAATGAACCCGGGTGTACGCCGGCCGGCACCTCTGCAGCAAGCGGCCCCTCCGTCAACTGCACGCCCGCCGTTGGCGGTGCCTCGACATTAGCCGAGCTCGATGCCATCATCATGGTAACTAATTAAGCCTCTCTCGGCCGAGGACTTCATCTCCTTGCCTTTGACTGGGCATCCCTGACGCCATACATGTTTTCGCAGGGCGCCGCCGACGTTCCGTGCACTCTCCTGCACTTCGTGAACAACGAGTTGGTCGATGTCGCCAAGGGAAAAATTGTTTAACCGGGCAACCCCTTGTTCCACGGTACCCAGATGCCACCCAACTTGTTATGGTTCAACTAGTTCGGGTGCTGCCAGGCTGCGACGAGTTGTTACCTCCGATTCGACCCGTCGGGGCCGACGATGATGACGTGATGACCCTCAGCGCCTGCCTGAGCTGGCCCCTACTTTGGCCGAAGAGCCAGATTCGTTTGGGGGCGTGGGACACCACCCCAAAGACAACACCGCTAGTCGTGCCGGCGCCAAGTCGGCCCCATGGCAAGACTGCCGCAACGGTGCCGGACATCCCTATGCCACTGGATCCAAACATGCATATGGCACAGGATTAGAACGACGACGACGATACATTTGCCAACGTCGATCAGTACTTTGCCGATCATGGGTACGGTGGCGACTTCATGGGGCCTCCTTCTCAAGAACCCAACCCAACAAAAGACGTGCGTGATCTCGCTGGTACCGCGGAGAAGCCAAGTTGCAACAGGCGTCGTCTAGCGTTCAGCTCTCAGGAGACGCCTCCAGCTGCCGACTTCACCGAGCCTCAGATAGGCGAGGAGCGAAATATTATCAGCCCGAACACACTCAAGAAGGCGGTCTGTGAGCAGAACTCGGTCCCATTATAGGAGAAGAAGAAGGCACGCAAAAGAAAGACTAACAAGGGTGCGGGCCAGCCGGCACCGAGTACGATCCATGCTCAGGACGGGCCACCTGCACCTGAGGATATCTCGAGGAGGGTGCATGTGGCGGGTAGGCCGATGCTACCGAGAAATATTCTCGATGCTGCAACCGGTGCTATGCGGAGTCTGCATGACAGTGTTCTTTCTTTGGAGAAGCGGCGTCTCGGAGAGAAGCATGTGGCATACCCGGTTTTCGCGGCCAAGGTGCCAGAGGGCAAGGGCTTTGTGGATAACTCCATCGGGGGTACGATCGTCCTATGGTTTGATGACATCCATGCTATGTTGAACCTTCATCCGCTGCACTACACCTTCGTTCGGCTATTTTCGCTGAGTATGGAGATGCGGATCATTCGCGACAAGACCCCGGTCATCGTGATAGTCGACCCCTTCTACATGCGTGCCAAGATCTTGGGCAGCGTTGGCGACCGGCAAGTCGCGAGTTCTTACCTCGAAGGCGTCATTCTGGCAAACCAAGATAAGGATAACTTCCTCATGCCTTACTTTCCCGAGTAAGTCCTCCCCTCAACCGCCCCGTAACATATGAATTCTTAGATTTCAATCGTTTTTCTTTTAACATTCCGTGTTTTCTGCAGTGACACACGTTGCACGCTCATCCTCCTAAGCCCCAAATATTCCATGGCCACATATTTCGACCCGGACCGTCAGTCGAACGTAGACTACACAAATGTCAAGAAGGTTCTTGATGATGTTCTCCTCGGCTACGTCAAATATGGAGGCACCTTGACCAGGCCTATTCGTAAGTACGGCAAGCACGTGTTCTCCCACAATACGATGTTCTGCTGCGTCAAGCAGCCAACTGGCGGTCAGAAGGGTGCCTACTACGCCATCCATCACATGCGGGCGATCGTACGGGACCATCATCAACTTCTCCTACCGAGTAGACTCAAAGATTGGGCCGCGAGCGTATCGGAAATCCATGACGCGGACATCAGACAAGAATTCTTTCACATCCAGTCGGAGTTTGCGGAAATCATCCATCAAGATGTCGTTCGTACCTCGGGGCAGTTCTACCTCAGAAATCAACCGTCCAACAGTGACATCGACACAATCCTACAAATGCAGGCTGACAACGCCCATTGTTTCATGACTCCCACGACAGACGGCGGCTTCATCCACGCTCCGGTCCCTTGAGTCGAGTCGAAAACAGTGATGCTGTGTCTAGTTCTGAAACATCGATTGGCTCATGTTGTAATTAAACTTTAATGAACTTGTAGTATGTCTCTTTGATTTCGAGAGTCGTTCAACTTAGATGTAATCGATGCTATTAATGTTTTGCTTTTCTCTTCCGATCATTCTGTTGCATACTTATATGTTGCTTATGTATTGTCTGTGAATTGGTACTAACGTTTCGTTTGGCTACTGCATAGCGATGCCGTGGTATGTCGTGTACAAGGGTAAGCTTCCCGGAGTCTACAACGAGTGGGAGGAGTGTCGGAGACAGGTTCACCGATTCAGCGGTTACAGTTACAAAGGGTACACCACTAGGGCCGAGGCCGAATCTAGATATGCCCGCTATCTAGCGGGAGAGGGAGGGAGCGTTGGAGGAACCGGATGAAGACGAGTTTCATCATGATGATGCTCATCGTGATGACCGCAGCTCTCTTTTATGTGATGGTAGTTTAGATGATCGATATCGACTTGTAATGTGAAGACAAACTCGCGGTCTCGAGACTTGTAATATAATGTTCTATCTTTGTTCGGTCTTTTCAATTCGGAGACTAATATGATGAATTGTATTCGGAGACTAATCTTCTATTTTATTCGATGAATCTGTTGTTGATGTGTCCTGTCTATATTTTGTCCAATTATACATTTTGTAACCTGTGCAAAAAACAGAAAATAAAAAAATAAAAAAACCTAATATTCATACTAATGGCGCATCACATCATAGTGCGCCATTAGTATGCCAAAGGATACTAATGGCCATCATTAAATAGTGCACCATTAGTATGCCAAAGTTACTAATGTTTCATCCTGTTGTTGTGCGCCATTAGTATGCCAAAGCACCTGGGTATACATGGCCCCCTGGGAGGCATACTAATGGCGCACCATGGGCTATACTAATGGCGCACCGCGTGGTGCGCCATTAGTATACCAGATACTAATGGCGTGGTACTAATGGCGCACCACTAATGCGCCATTAATGGCCAAATTAGGTGCGCCATTAGTAGGCCTTTTCCTAGTAGTGAAATATGGCTTAAGGCCATCTAATAACGATAACATCGGAAGGCTTGGAAGATAAGTGAGTCCATCAACTCCAATGGCATCACTGAGTATAGAACCACGACCTAAAGGCACCTTACTCGTCGTTTGAAAAGTCTACAACATGAACGTTGCAGCCCGAAATGGGTCTGCACATGGAATATGCTGGCAATGTAACACATAGAGAGCAATGAATGAATAAGGCTATACTACATGCATATTTGGCTGGTGGAAAGCTCTATGGTTACCGTTTTGCGTAAAGCCAATTTTTCCCTACTACAAAGGAATAAATTTTATTTAACTATCATGGTGGTTGTTAAACATTGAGAGTGTAAACACCCTCTCAATCCCAATTAAGCATCATCATTAAAAACCCAACAAATTAATTAGAGTAACATGATGAGATTCACATGATAATCCAAGTACTAGATACTCAAGATGTCCATAACCGAGGACACGCCTAACCATGATTAGTTTATACACTCTGCAGAGGTTTGCACACTTTTCCCCACAAGACTCGATCTCCTCCGTTGGGATTCTCGCACTACATGGTGTTTGAGAAATGGATGACTGAGACATAGTCTTTCAGAAGCGCTCACACCTTACGAACAGGTAGACCGTTACACCTACTTTCCCCTACATCTTCTAGTCTACCACTGTAAGACTTCGCACAACTTAGTCAACTATGCTAGAGCCCATAGTACCATGTGGCTGCACACAGAAGTTTCTAGTATGAATAATCTCATGATCCCTTTGAGCCTGGGTGGCGGTCCAAAAGAAAAACAGGCAATCACTGGAATACCCAGGTGCCTCAATCCACCTAGATGTGTATTTAAGTTGCCACCTTAGATAAACCATTAATTTAACAATCTCACATCGGTCATGGATACACTCACCCAATCTACGTCTACTAGCACAGCATGGCATAAGCAAACGTAGAAGTAACTCCCAAGGTTTGATAATAAAACAGGTAATAGGTACTACCTCATCTACTTCCCAAACCAACAATTTAATTAGATCATAATCATGCAATGTGTGAGGATTGATGTAATGCAATAAAAACTGGGTAATAGGAAGTATGATCAAAGTGTTACTTACCTTGCTGATGATCCGCAAAACCTAGCGGTTCGAAGTAGCAAGCGGCGCACTCCGGGTACTCTATCGCAAACAAACAAGCATACAATAAGTACTCAAGTAATGCACAAGTAAAACTCGAATAAGAGATCTAACCAGACATTTCAACTTAAGAACTCCACTTGGCAAAAAGAATCAAATCGAACGAAGCAACGAAAGACAAACGACAAAAGAAACAAGCTTCGTTTACTATTCTGGATCTAGGTCAAATTTTACACAGGAAAAAAACTTGTTTGAGTTGGTTAAACGGAAAGAGGGTTTCGAGACGAAACTCTAGGCGCTTGAATCCACTGATTCCGATAAACGAGCGAAAAGTTATACTGGAATGAACATCGGATCAGAAATCGCGATCAGAAAAATCGCGGAATAAATCCGAGAAAAAGAAAAACGATGAACAGATTAACGAACAAACGTTCGTTATCTGGATCTAAACGATGAACGTGTTCATTAAAACAAACGAACGAGCGAACGTTCGCTAATTAACCTAAACCGGAAAAAAACTGATCTAATAAAAAACAGAAACTAAAAAAACCAAACACAAACCGGACGGTTTTTCGAGGAAAACCGGCGGCGGTGGCGGAGTCGACCTCGTCGGCGGGCGGCATGTTCCGGCGGCGCGGGCGGCTTAGGGTTTGGGTTTGGGCGCGGGTCGCCGCTTGGGCTGATTCGACCCGGTGGCGCGCTATATAAAGGCCTCCGGCCGGCGGAGTCGTGGCCGGACACGGCCCAAGGTCGGCTTGGATTTTTTTTAAAATATTACGCGCAGAAAAACAAACAAAAGGAAAACTAAATGGACTCCAAAAATCCCGAAATAATTTTTGGGGTCTAAATGCAATTTTGAAAAACGCGCATTTTTCCTAAATTCAAATAAAATAGCAATTAAATCCAAAATAAAATCTCATTTGATTTTATTATTAAATCCTCAATATTTCTTTATTTTGGGAAAGTCATTTTATTCCCTTTCTCATATTTTTATAATAGAAATAATTGGAGATAAAATAAAAAATCAATTGATCCTATTTTCAAAATTTGAGAAAACTCAAATATGAAAATAACGAAATCCCCAACTCTCTCCGAGGGTCCTTGAGTTGCATAGAATTTTCTAGGATCAACCAAACTGCAATAAAATATGCTATGCAAAAATGATCTATTGTATAACATTCCAAATTGAAAATTTGGGAAGTTACAAACCTACCCCCCTTAAGATGAATCTCGCCCTTGAGATTCGGGTTGGCTAGAAAATAGGTGAGGGTGGTCCTTCAGCAAATCTTCCTCTCGCTCCCAGGTGGCTTCATAATCCGTGTGGTGGCTCCACTGAACTTTGCAAAACTTGATAACCTTGCTGCGGGTGATTCGGCCGGCATATTCGAGAATCTTGACTGGTTGCTCCTCACAGGTCAAATTACTGTCCAACTGAATCGCTTCCAGTGGCACTGTATCTCTTAGCGGTATATCAGCCATCTCTGCGTGACACTTCTTCAACTGGGCATCGTGAACTCCTGACAATCCTTCGGACAATTCCAACTTATAGGCTTCTTCTCCCATACGCTCCAAAACCTTGTATGGTCCTACAAAACATGGCGCTAACTTTCCCTTAACTCCAAAGAGCTTAACTCCACGGAGTGGAGATACTCGAAGATAAACTCAATCTCTGAGCTCGTAAACTGTCTCCTTACGTTTAGAATCTGCATAGCTCTTCTGCCTGGACTGGGCTACCTTGAGCCTATCGCGAATCAATTTCACCTTCTGTTCAGACTCCTTAATCAAATCCGGTCCAAACAACTGGCGGTCTCTGAGGGAGTCCTGGATTTGGGGGTCTCCGGACAGCCGGACTATATCCTTTGGCCGAACTGTTGGACTATGAAAATACAAGATTGAAGACTTCGTCTCGTGTCCGGATGGGACTCTACTTGGGGTGGAAGGCAAGCTAGGCAATATGGATATGGATATCTCCTCCTTTGTAACCGACCTTGTGTAACCCTAACCCTCTCCGGTGTCTATATAAACCGAAGGGTTTTAGTCCGTAGAACAACAACCACAACATACAATCATACCATAGGCTAGCTTCTAGGGTTTAGCCTCTCTGATCTCGTGGTAGATCTACTCTTGTACTACCCATATCATCAATATTAATCAAGCATGACGTAGTGTTTTACCTCCATCAAGAGGGCCCGAACCTGGGTAAAACATCGTGTCCCCTGCCTCCTGTTACCATCCGGCCTAGACGCACAGTTCGGGACCCCCTACCCGAGATCCGCCGGTTTTGACACCGACATTGGTGCTTTCATTGAGGGTTCCTCTATGTCGTCGCCGTTAGGATTGATGGCTCCTACTATCATCGACAGCGATGCGGTCCAGGGTGAGACTTTTCTCCCGGACAAATCTTCATATTCGGCGGCTTTGCACTGCGGGCTAATTCGCTTGGCCATCTGGAGCAGATTGAAAGCTACGCCCCTGGCCATCAGGTCAGATTTGGAAGTTTGAACTACACGGTCGACATTCGCGGAGACTTGACCTTCGATGGATTCGAGCCACAGCCGGGCGCGCCACACTGTCACGATGGGTATGACCTAGCTCAGTGTAACATCCCAAAATTCTAAATTTTGGAATGTTATAATAAATAGATAGATTTGATTGATTGTTTGATTAACTGACTGAAAGTGAGTGAATTTGAAACTTTTTGAAAGTTAAATGAGAGGGAATAAAAGGACTTTCCCAAACTTTCATTTTGCATTTATGATCTTCGTGAATTCAAATTATTTTCAAATACAAAACCCTTGAGCGAAGATGATATGACTTCTTCCATTTAAATTAAATGAAAGGGTATTTGAAAATAATTGAATTTTATTTGGAAATATTTCAATTCATAAACTTCATGCAACTCAATGATTTTCATGAGAGAAGATAAAATGACTTCTTCAAATTATATGAAATATGAGTTGGGAGTTTCAAAGAATTAAATTCAAAATTCTTTTGAATTTATTTTCAATTTGGAGTTACTTGAGTTTTATTCAAATTATTTTTCTCCAAAAATAAAATATATGGAAATTAGGGTAACATGATTCCCTACATTAGAAAATTGGAGAAAAATTAATTTGAAATCATTTTGGTATTTTTAAAATGATTTTTGTTGGATTTTAAAATACCAGTAGCACTCTTTAAATTATTAGAATTTGTGTGTATTTTATTTAATGCTAGAAAAATGTTCATGTCGTAGAAATTTTTTTTCTGAAAATTTTGATATATAATATGCCTATATAAAGTTTTATTTTTATTTTCTTTTTTCCGTTTATCGTATTCTGTAAAAAAAACTGTACCGCGCGGCCGGCCGAAAAAAAAAACTGCAGCGTGCGCACGGCCAAAGGCCTTTAGGCCCATCGCCTCTTTTCTTCTTTGTTTCGTATAGTTTCGTCTATGTTTAGTCCCACATTGCCTAGCCTTTGACCCCTGAACCTCTTTTCCACCAATTAATATAGACCCATAGAGCCTTCAAAAATCATCCGATTCGGGTTAAATCAATATTTTGGTGTGACTACATTCATTTAAGAAAAAATATATTTCTCCTCTCCGATGCGACTTTTGGAAATTATCTCTTCTCTCCAAAGTCGTCTTTTCTCTGCCTTATAAAGGTATCTTTCTTTGTTTTTCTTCTTATACCTCCGTAGTTTATTAATTTTTAGACTAATATGATAAAATAATTAGCTTATCAATTAGTCTACGTATGTATACATTAGATCCTAGCCCGTAGCTATTTTTTTTTCTTCCGTAAAACAGCTTGGCCCTGATTTTTTTAAATAGTCATAACTTTTTACTCTTTTGTCCAAATCTAACGAAACCAACGCCCACTTCTTCGTTATGATCTCCTCTATCCAGTAATCCAACTCAAACATGTTTTTGAAATTTTTAAAATTTGAATTAGATCAGATTTGAATTCAAACTTTTTTTGATCATATCTTTTTATCCGTAACTCCGTTTGAGTTGATTCTTTTTGCAAATCGAAGCTCTTGTCCTAAATTTTCTGATTAGGCCAAATTCACATAATTTTGGTACTGTTAGAAATTGTTTTATGTTGCAAGAGCTATTCGCTTGGTTTTGATGTTTTCCGAATCGTCTTCTTCGTTCTTTTTGATCTTTTGAGTGATTGCTTATGTGTGGTTACTATTGCTTGCTTACGATAGATTGACCGGAGTGAGACGAGTAGATCTATCTAGAGTTTTGAGTGCGAATCATCTTCATCAACATTGCAGGCAAGTTCACACTTTGATCATATCCCTTTCATACCCAGTTTTTATTGCATTAGATAAATCCTCCAACATTGCATGATTAGGATCTAATTAAATTGTGGTTATTGGGAAGTAGTTACTGAGGTAGGAACCTATTGCCCTGCATTCAAAACCTTGGGAGTTACTTCTACGTGTTGCTTATATTGCTATGCTATGCTCTTAGACGTGGATTGGGTTTTGAGAGTATTCATGATAGATGTGAGATTGTTAATTAATGGTTTACATAAGGTGGAAACTTAAACACACATCTGGGTGGATTGAGGTACCTGGTTATTCCCGGATTGCTTGCCTAGGCACCGGGGTAGACCAGGATTTCCTGTTTTTCTTTTGGACCGCCACCCAGGCTCAAAGGGATCATAAGATTATTCATACTAGAAACTTCTGTGTGCAGCCACCAGCCATTATGGGCTCTGGCATAGTTGATTAAGTTGTGCGAACTATTACAGTGGTAGACTAGCAGATGTAGGGGATGTAGGTGGTACGGTCTACCCGATCGTAAGGTGCTAGCGCTTCTGAAAGGCTATGTCTCGGTCATCCGTTTCTCAAACACCATGTAGTGTGAGAAATCCAACAGAGGCGATCGAGTCTTGTGGGGAAAAGTGCGCAAACCTTTGCAGAGTGTAATAAACTAATCATGATTAGCCGTGTCCCCGGTTATGGACATCTTGACCCCGCTTATGGACATCTTGAGTATCTAGTTCTTGGATTATCATGTTGATCTCATCACGTTACTTTAATTAATTTATGTTGGGTTTTAATGATGTTACTTAATTGGGATTGAGAATGCTGTCAACCATTCTCAATGTTTAACAACCACCATGATAGTAATTAAATTTATTCCTTTGCAGTAGGGAAAAATTGGCTTTACGCAAAACTATAACCATAGAGCTTTTCCACCAGCCAAATATGCATGTAGTGATAGCCTCTATTCATTATTCTCTATGGTGTGAATTTGCCAGTACATTCAATGTACTGACCCTTTGTGGCTGCAAAGTCTCATGTTGCAGGATTTCTTACGACGAGTAAGTGATACGTTAGGGTTACTATTTCTACACTCAACTTTGCCGTTGGTGTTGATGGGAATCCACAACCTTGTTGCTTACGCTATATGGATTGAGGTAATAGTATTTACGTTACTTTTACATGTGATTTACCTCTGTTATAAATCCTCGAGTACTGTGTGTGTCAGCAAACCGATCCAGGGATGACACTTAAGCATAGAGACTTGACCCATTCGGGTCAGGTCGCTACAAGATGGTATCAGAGCACATGTTGACTGTAGGACGTGACCCTAGAAACTGGCAAGCCCATAGCAAATATTTTTCTCTACAACTTTCCCTTTCAAAAAGATTTTTACCTCTCTTCTCTTCTGAACTTATTCAAAAATTCCCTTTAGTGAGACCATACCCCTTTCCCCTTTTGACCACACGAAGATTCGACTGATCAGACCACCCCAAGAAGTACAAGATATTGGACAACTAAGACCGCTTCGGAATGAAGAGGATTTTACTGTGCATCTGAATAATGGAAACTAACAATGGTTGAAGACCGAAGAAAAGGAGAATTTGAAAGCTCTGAAGAATTCCCAGATTTGTATGACCTAGGAAGGCTACCCCTTATGGAACTTGGCAGACTATGGCAGTTGTCAGATACCCGAGACCAAGGTGTATCGGAGAAAGACCGGAGCATGTAGAGTTAAGAACTCAAGGATTTGTCAAGAAAACCCTAAGGCAGGAGATATCAACTATGGAATGATAGCTTATGGAAATGATAAGAAAAGAAACACAGCTATCCATGAAGTTATCTTCCGCTAATGTTATTGTCACCGTGCTGAGTTAAGCATGTATATGCATGGAAGGATTGGATGGTAGAAGGTTGATGGAGCACCCATCAGCAATACGAAGTTTTAACTTTAGATGGTGTATCACCAGGATTTGGAGAATTACATCAAGAAGTTTAAGATGTACTGTAGGAAGCTATATTTTGACAAGGAAGCGTTTCGTGAAGAACTCAGGACCCAAAAGTTGAAAGTAGCCAAGCTAGGGGAGCAAAACCTCGAGATACCTAAGATTCGTCAGGAACTGAAGGACAAGAGGACCATGGTTCATGCCAAGGATGTTGAAACCCAGAAGTTGGAATGCCACTCCAGTAATATTAAAGAATGTCACGAGAGACTTCGCATCAACAGAGTTGATCTGTCAAAAGAACTTAAGAAAGACAAGCATGATCGGAAGAAGCCATTGGAGGCATGAACAAGGCTTGAAGAGTTTGGAGACGTTGAAGATTTATTGACCTTTAGAAGACCAAACCCCTGTTATACACCTACGTTAGATGCGACGTTTGTGAGCTGTCATTGTTTGATGTTTTTCCGACAGCCACAATAAAACTTGTCTTTTCAAAACCTTTGTTTGTATTGTGTGCATCTCTCTTGATCTCTCTTATCTCACCCCAAAACCCATGGACCCAATAGATGATGAATGGAGATGAGCTCGTATTTTCTGGACCGATGAGTCAATTGCAGACAGACCGATGGATTCAGAACATGGAGGATCATATGGAGAACAACCCCATAGTCGGAAAGGATATGGCCCAGCATGCTCTTCAATGCTTTGAAAGAGGTGCTGCTACTTGGTGGAGGATATACCAAACCATGAATGGATGGCAAGGAGTAACCACTTGGAGAGAATTAAACTTGACTCTGCAAAGATCTCACCTTGTGTCCCAGAAGTTGAAGTTTATGGAAAGGATATAACGAAACCTTCTACATGCAAGATTTGTGGAGAAATAGGATACACCCATAAAGAACACAAGGATGAATGCCCTAACTATGAAGGAAGTCACCCAGTTGAAGAATGCCCAACTAGGAAGATTACTTGTTTCTTGTGTGAAGGGACTACCCACTATCCTGCTCAGTGTCACATTTACCCCATGGTACAACGAACCATCCAGCAGAAGAAAGAAGTAATGAAAGGAGCCCTCATGGAAATTTTAGAAGAACCCGTGATGAAGGAAAAGGTGGAGGACACACCCAAAGAGGAACCCATTAAACCCTACACCAAGTCTTGCTGTCCCTGTGGAGAAGAACGACACATCTCCCAGAATTGTATGAATGGGGATCTAGTAGAATTCTCGACAGAGGAAGTAGAATATGACCCACAGGAAATAGAAGACCTGATTGGAATGGAAAAGTCCAGGAAGAGAAACCGATTGGAGCCCAGGAGGGACATGAGTCATATCATCTGGTACAGGTGCAAGGAGTCAGGGCACTACCTCAACAATTGCCCAAAAAGGAAACCTCGATACTTGTTAGAAGTAATATGTTTTAGTTGTAATGGAGCAGGGCACTTTGCCAGAGAATGCCCCAAGGAGAAGGAAACTTGTGCTAGATAGTGAGTTTGCAACAAAAGAAATGGAGTAATAGTAGTGAGAACATTTGCTTTTATATTGAGGTGTTGAGTGAGACATGTAATGGAAAAGCGAGAGATTGTAATCAATTGAGAGTGAAATAAAGTTAGCATCGTTGGTACTGGTATGGATTTCATGAGTTGTTACTCTATGAAGAAGAATTTTGGCCATTCTAAGGATATGAGAAATATGGTCTATGGAAGATTTGTGCATTTTAAGGGTGGTAGTACCCTGTAAGAACCGTTGACCCCTGGAAGAGATAAGGATACTCCACTGAGTGGATTTCAGACAAAATGAATATGAGTTTTGTCTCGATATGTGTGAAAACCCAAGAGTATGTGGGATGAAGTTGGAGACCGTCAACTGTTTTGACCAAATGTGGTCAAGGAGTCAGAAGAGAATGCTAAGTTTATTTGAGATAGACTGAAGGTAGCTCAGTCCAGGCAGAAGAGTTATGCAGACTCAAAAACTCAAGGGGTAGTATATGAAATTGGAGGCAAGCATGTCTTCATGTGTCCCCTCTGCGAGGAGTTAAACGATTTGTAGTTAAGCGAAAGTTAGCCCAAAGAATTGTAGGACCATACCGAGTTTTGGAGCATATGGGAGAAGTGGCCAACAAGTTGGAGTCACCCGAAGGACTGTCAGGAGTTCATGATGTGTTTCACGTTTTCGAGTTGAAGAAGTGCCATGCAGAGATGGCCAATATTTCCCTGTAAGGACGCTTGACCCTGGAAAGGATAATGATGTTCCATGAAGTGGAATATGGACTTCATAAGTATAAGTTTTTTCTCGGTATGTGCGATATCCCCCGAGGATGAAGGGATGAAGTACTATAGGATATAAAGGAGGTATGATGTCGGAAATATGGATCAATGGAAACTCCATGATGAGTCTGAGTAATCATGTCTTATATTGGTGCCAATAGAAGGAAGGAAGACAATACAATTGGATGGATTTAAGAATACTAGGAAGTTGGAAGTTGGAATAATGATCAGTTGCCCGATGATAAGTTCAAGGACTACAAGTAATGAGATGGGCCATAACCCACAAGCCCCAGGACCTGCCAAGAAGCAAGCACACGCTTGCTGAAGGAAAAACCCTGGAAGAAGTTACGATTTTATCAATAGACGATTTTATAGGAGTAACGCAAAACCTGAGAGTTGTGAAGGAACGATAGACGTTTGTTGGGTTTGCAGGATCAATGGATTTATCCGAACTTGGTTTGTCGACAAGAGAAATTCTGCAATGCTTGTGAGGATGACCGAGTGTTAGAATGCGAGATTCACTAAACCATATACAAGGTAATGATTTGGGTGCGGGATGGATTGATCACCATACTGACTTACTCTTATTGTTCGCCTTGCTATGTGGGATGGTAAATCTGAGTGACTTACCTATAGTAAAGAGACGACGATCAAAACCCTGTTAAACTTAGAATGGTATAAGTATTTTCCCCTTGTACACGGCAGTTGTTGCCAACCGTAGGTTATACGGTGAGGTTCAACCCAGACCCATTTCCTGCAGGAGAAACCATAAATTGTTGACCACCATGAGATATCGATAGTCGTTTAGTGTTGGCGCCAGACCCGTCAGCTAAAGAAGGCCCAATCTTGGAATAACCTTACTAAGAGGAAAGGACAGAAGAATTGAGGAAAAGGTTATGCCACTACCGAAAGAGCCAGAGAAGGAATTATACGGAAGATCTGAGAAGATGGCACTGTCAAGAATAAGGATGGCGTATATGAGTTTTGATGGAACTGTAACGATGCTTCTAAGGGTGGTAGCACCCCAAACTCTCGGTGACGATCGATGGATTCGGAGGAGACCCCAAACCCTAACCTATTTCTTGCTAGCCTCTCCGAATCTCGAGGACGAGATTCATTTTAAGGGTGGTAGGTTTCTAACATCTCAAAATTCTAAATTTTGGAATGTTATAATAAATAGATAGATTTGATTGATTGTTTGATTGACTGACAGAAAGTGAGTGAATTTGAAACTTTTTGAAGGTTAAATGAGAGGGAATAAAAGGACTTTCCCAAACTTTCATTTTGCATTTATGATCTTCGTGAATTCAAATTATTTTCAAATACAAAACCCTTGAGCGAAGATGATATGACTTCTTCCATTTAAATTAAATGAAAGGGTATTTGAAAATAATTGAATTTTATTTGGAAATATTTCAATTCATAAACTTCATGGAACTCAATGATTTTCATGAGAGAAGACAAAATGACTTCTTCAAATTATATGAAATATGAGTTGGGAGTTTCAAAGAATTAAATTCAAAATTCTTTTGAATTTATTTTCAATTTGGAGTTACTTGAGTTTAATTCAAATTATTTTTCTCCAAAAATAAAATATATGGAAATTAGGGTAACATGATTCCCTACATTAGAAAATTGGAGAAAAATTAATTTGAAATCATTTTGGTATTTTTAAAATGATTTTTGTTGGATTTTAATAGACCAGTAGCACTCTTTGAATTATTAGAATTTGTGTGTATGTTATTTAATGCTAGAAAAATGTTCATGTCGTAGAAAATCTTTTTCTAAAAATTTTGATATATAATATGCCTATATAAAGTTTTATTTTTATTTTTGTTTTTCCGTTTATCGTATTCTGTAAAAAAAACTGTACCGCGCGGCCGGCCGAAAAAAAAACTGTAGCGTGCGCGCGGCCTTGAGGCCTTCAGGCCCATCGCCTCTTTTCTTCTCTGTTTCGTATATTTTCGTCTACGTTTAGTCCCACATTGCCTAGCCTTTGATCCCTGAGCCTCTTTTCCACCAATAAATATAGACCCATAGAGCCTCCAAAAATCATCCGATTTGGGTTAAATCAATATTTTGATTTGACTAGATTCATTTAAGAAAAAATATATTTCTCCTTTCCTGCGCGACTTCTGAAAATTATCTCTTCTCTCCAAAGTCGTCTTTTCTCTGCCTTATAAAGGTATCTTTCTTTGTTTTTCTTCTTATACCTCCGTAGTTTATTAATTTTTAGACTAATATGATAAAATAATTAGATTATCAATTAGTCTACGTATTTACACATTAGATTCTAGCCCATAGCTATTTTTTTTCTTCCGTAAAACAGCTTGGCCCTGATTTTTTAAATAGTCATAACTTTTTACTCGTTTGTCCAAATCCAACGAAACCAACGCCCACTTCTTCGTTATGATCTCCTCTATCCAGTAATCCAACTCAAACATGTTTTTGAAAATTTTAAAATTTGAATTAGATCAGATTTGAATTCAAACTTCTTTTGATCATATCTTTTTATCCGTAACTCCGTTTGAGTTGATTCTTTTTGCAAATTGAAGCTCTTGTCCTAAATTTTCTGATAAGGCCAAATTCACATAGTTTTGGTACTGTTAGAAATTGTTTTATGTTGCAAGAGCTATTCGCTTGGTTTTGATGTTTTCCGAATCATCTTCTTCGTTCTTTTTGATCTTTTGAGTGATTGCTTATGTGTGGTTACTATTGCTTGCTTACGATAGATTGACCGGAGTGAGACGAGTAGATCTATCTAGAGTTTTGAGTGCGAATCATCTTCATCAACATTGCAGGCAAGTTCACACTTTGATCATATCCCTTTCATACCCAGTTTTTATTGCATTAGATAAATCCTCCAACATTGCATGATTAGGATCTTATTAAATTGTGGTTATTGGGAAGTAGTTACTGAGGTAGGAACCTATTGCCCTGCATTCAAAACCTTGGGAGTTACTTCTACGTGTTGCTTATATTGCTATGCTATGCTCGTAGACGTGGATTGGGTTTTGAGAGTATTCATGACAGATGTGAGATTGTTAATTAATGGTCTACTTAAGGTAGCAACTTAAACACACATCTGGGTGGATTGAGGTACCTGGTTATTCCCGGATTGCCTGTCTAGGCACCAGGTGTGACGCCCCCGATTTGATCGTACACTAATCATACACGCAAACGTGTACGATCAAGATCAGGGACTCACGGGAAGATATCACAACACAACTCTACCAATAAAATAAGTCATACAAGCATCATATTACAAGCCAGGGGCCTCGAAGGCTCGAATACAAGAGCTCGATCATGGACGAGTCAGCGGAAGCAACAATATCTGAGTACAGACATAAGTTAAACAAGTTGCCTTAAGAAGGCTAGCACAAACTGGGATACCGATCGAAAGAGGCGCAGGCCTCCTGCCTGGGATCCTCCTAACTACTCCTGGTCGTCGTCAGCGGGCAGCACGTAATAGTAGGCACCTCCGGTGTAGTAGGAGTCGTCGTCGACGGTGCTGTCTGGCTCCTGGGCTCCAACATCTGGTTGCGACAACCAGAAAGAAAGGAAAGGGGGAAAAGGGGGGAGAAAGCAACCGTGAGTACTCATCCAAAGTACTCGCAAGCAAGGAGCTACACTACATATGCATGGGTATCAAATGGAGTAAGGGTATCATATGTGGACTGAACTGCAGAAAGCCAGAATAAGAGGGGGATAACTAATCCTTTCGAAGACTACGCTTCTGGCAGCCTCCGTCTTGCAACATGTAGAAGAGAGTAGACTGAAGTCCTCCAAGTAGCATCGTATAGCATAATCCTAACCGATGATCCTCCCCTCGTCGCCCTGTGAGAGAGCGATCACCGGTTGTATCTGGCACTTGGAAGGGTGTGTTTTATTAAGTATCCGGTTCTAGTTGTCATAAGGTCAAGGTACAACTCCGGGTCGTCCTTTTACCGAGGGACACGGCTATTCGAATAGATAAACTTCCCTGCAGGGGTGCACCACATACCCCAACACGCTCGATCCCATTTGGCCGGACACACTTTTCTGGGTCATGCCCGGCCTCGAAAGATCAACACGTCGCAGCCCTACCTAGGCACAACAGAGAGGTCAGCACGCCGGTCTAAATCCTATGGCGCAGGGGTCTGGGCCCATCGCCCTTTGCACACCTGCACGTTGCGTACGCGGCCGGAAGCAGACCTAGCCTAGTGGCTTTCCGGTCCAATCCGGCACGCGCCACTCAGTCGCTGACGTCACGAAGGCTTCGGCTGATACCACGACGTCGGGATACCCATAACTGCTCCCACGTAGATGGTTAGTGCGTATAGACCAAATGGCCAGACTCAGATCAAATACCCAGATCTCGTTAAGCGTGTTAAGGGTCCGCGAACGCCGAACAGGGCCAGGCCCACCTCTCTCCTAGGTGGTCGGAACCTGCCCTACCGCTCCGCCACAAAGATCCACACAGAGGGCCGTCGGGACAAAGGTCCTTTCAGCCCCCAATCCGTGAATCACTCGCGGGTACTCCTCGAGCCAACCCGACTTTGGTCACCACATGTATCATGTTTAAAGTATATAGTATATACCCGTGATCACCTCCCGAGTGATCACGGCCCAATAGTATAGCATGGCAGACGGACAAGAATGTAGGGCCACTGATGATAAACTAGCATCCTATACTAAGCATTAGGTTTGCAGGTAAAGGTAACAACAGTAGTAGCAAGGGCAGGCTATGCAGCAGTATAGGATTAACTGAAAGCAGTAACATGCTACACTACTCTAATGCAAGCAGTATAGAGAAGAGTAGGCGATATCTGGTGATCAAAAAGGGGGGGGCTTGCCTGGTTGCACTGGCAAGAGAGAGTGGTCGTCAACACCGTAGCCGATCACAGGGGTACCGGCAGCGGTCTCAGGGTCTACCGGAAAAAGTAACGGAGGGGGAACATAATAAATAACAGAGCAATCAAAGCAACACAAAGCATAACATGGTGATACGCCGTGCTAGGGGTGACCTAACGCAGTAGGAGGTGATACCGGCGAAGGGGGAAAACATCCGGGAAGTATCCCCGGTGTTTTGCGTTTTCGGGCAGAGGAGCCGGAGGGGAAAGTTGCGTGTTTGCTATGCTAGGGATGCGTGACGGACGAACGGGCTGCGTATCCGGGTTCGTCTCGTCGTTCTGAGCAACTTTCATGTTGAAAATATTTTAATCCGAGTTACGGATTAAAAGAGATGATTTTCTAAAGATTTAATAATTTTCTGGAATTTATTTAATTATTTAAATCAACATTATCCGAAACAGTGCTTGCTGACGTCAGCATGACGTCAGCATGACGTCAGCAGTCAACAGAGGGTTGACTGGGTCAAACTGACGTGTGGGTCCAGTGGGACCCACCTGTCATTCACTGTTCAGCCTAATCAGGATTAACTAAACTAATTATTAATTAATTAAACTAATAATTAATTAAGTTAATCTAATTATGATTAATTAGGTTAATTAATTCCTTAATTAATTAATTAATTAATTAATTAATTATTTATCTATTTATTTAATTACTCTTATTACTTATTAATTTTAATTAATTCTTTTTCTGTTTCTTTTTTTTTATATATAAAACGTTCTGTGGGCGTCGGCCCCACATGTCATTGGGCCCTGGGGGCTAGCGGGCAAAAGGGGCAGCGGGCGGAGCCCCGTTTAGCGCGCGGGCGCTGGGTGCGTGCGCACCCGAACGGGCGCTCGCCCGCAGGTCGGGACGAGGACGCCGGGGCAAGGGTGGAGGGGCTCGCCGGTGCGGCCATCTCCGGCGATGGCTGGCGGAGGCGAGGGGTGGCGCCGGTGCGGTCTGAGCAGCGCGGAGGGGCAGGCGCGGTGGCGCGGCCACGGGACAGAGGGAGAGACGGGGGAGGGCGAGGCCATGGCCGAGCCACGACGGGCGCGCGCGCGCGTCGGCGCGGTCAGGAGGGGCCGGCCATGGCGCGGGCACGGGAGCCGGACGGCGCGCAGGACAGAGGGGAGAGGAGGAGCGGCCGGAGTTGGCCGCGGGCGTGGTGGGGCAGAGGGGTCACGAGGGGCGTCCGTGCGGCGGCCGCGGCGAGGCGCGGTTCGTGCGTGCGCCGGCGACAGAGGGAGGGAGCAAGGCGGGGCAGCTCACGGGGAGGGACGCGTAGGGTCTCGGAGGCGAGCTCGGTGGAGGTCGGGGAGGTCCGGTGAGGGAGAGGTCGAGGCGGCGAAGGGGCTCCCGCGGCGGGGCGAGGGAGGAGCTTCGGGCGGTGAGGTGGACCGGCGAGGAGGAGGCAGCGGGGGGCCGGGAAGGTCCACGGGCGGCGGCGGCGGCGTTCTGGCGAGGGGGGGGGGGGAGCGACGGGATCGGGCGCCGCCTCCCTCGATCCCGATCCAGTCGGGGGAGAGGGGGAGATATTTTGGGGAGCGGGGGGGGGAATGGATAGGGCTAGGGTTTCGGGGGGGGGGGGGGGTTATGTGGGAACGGGGTGGGCCGGTCGGCTGGCCTGGTGGCCTGCTGGGCCGGAGCCCAGTGGGTTGCCCCTCTTTCTTTTTTTTTGTTAGGTTTTGTCTTTTTCTTTTATTTATTTTCTCTTTTGTTTTTAATTCATTCTAAAATACTTAGGCAGTTTTTAAAATGTGTTGATTACACTAAAATTACCAGTGCAATATTCTGCAACCCCCGAACATTTTTGTTTTAATTTTTGAAAACTTTTATTGTTAATTGTAATTTGAATTTGAATTTGAACGGTTTTGGATTGTTGCGAGGTTAGCAACAGTAATCGGGATGACGTGCCATGATTAGCGTGGGATTACTGTAGCAAGATTATCCGGGCGTTACAAATCTCCTCCACTACAAGAAATCTCGTCCCGAGATTTAGGAGGTAGAAGGAAACAGTGCGGGGTATTCATCACGCAGGCGATCCTCGCGTTCCCAGGTAGCTTCGTCCTCCGAGTGATTCGACCACTGGACCTTGAGGAACTTGATCGCCTTCTGGCGTGTGCGGCGTTCAGCTTGGTCGAGAATGCGGACCGGATGCTCTTTATAGGAGAGGTCCTGTTGCAATTCGAGCACTTCATGATCCACTGCTCGGATTGGGTCCTTGAAACAGCGTCGGAGTTGTGACACGTGGAACACATCGTGAACCTGCGAAAGGTTCGGCGGAAGCTCCAATTGATATGCCACTTTTCCACGCCTCTCGAGAATAGTGAAAGGACCAATATAGCGGGGAGCTAGCTTGCCCTTGATCCCGAAGCGGTGTGCACCCTTCATTGGTGTAACTCGAAGATAAGCCTTTTCGCCAGGTTGATAGATCATGTCTTGGTGATGACGGTCATACTGACTTTTCTGACGTGACTGAGCAGTCTTGAGATTCTCGCGAATAATGCGAACTTGTTCTTCAGCCTGTTGGATAATATCCGGACCAAAGATTGGACGTTCCCCAGTTTCTGACCAGTTCAGAGGGGTTCGGCACTTTCGTCCATATAACACTTCGAAGGGGGACATGTTCAGACTAGCTTGATAGCTATTATTATAAGAGAACTCGGCATATGGAAGAGATTCCTCCCATTTCTTGCCGAATGAGATTACACAAGCTCGAAGCATGTCTTCGAGAACTTGGTTGACACGTTCAACCTGTCCTTGCGACTGAGGATGAAACGCAGTACTGAACGACAGATGAGTTCCCATAGCTTCTTGGAAACTCGCCCAAAACCTTGAAGTGAATAAGCTGCCACGGTCTGAACTGATAACCAGTGGGATACCGTGGAGTGAAACAATTCTGGCCATGTAGAGAGTAGCAAGCTGACTAGCAGTGATTGTCTCTTTGACCGCCAGAAAATGGGCAACTTTGGAAAGCCGGTCAATGACGACAAGAATAGCATCATTACCTTTCTGCGATTTGGGAAAACCAGTGACGAAGTCCATCTCAACATGGTCCCATTTCCATTCAGGAATAGAGATAGGTTGCAGAGTTCCAGCAGGCCTTTGATGCTCTGCTTTGATTCGGCGACAAACGTCACACTCAGCAACATAACGAGCAATGTCCTGCTTCATATTAGACCACCAGAATCTTTGACGAATATCCTGGTACATCTTTGTACTACCAGGATGGATGGACAGAGGCGTATCATGGGCTTCTTGCATAACCCCTTTAGTTTTATCCAGGTTTTTCTTCGAACAAGGTACCACTAGGCGGCCTTTGAAATACAAGGCGCCATCATCAGCAACAGTGAAGAATGAGGGCTTTCCTTTTTTGAGGTCGCGCTTAATCTTGAGGACTTCATCGTCACACTTCTGTATCCATTTGATGGTGTCCACAAGATCTGGTTTCGCAACCAGGGTATTGAGAGAACCCTTGGAAACAACATGGAGGTTCTGTTTGGGGAAACCTTCGGGAGGGGGAGCGAGTGATCCCGGAGGAACAATATGGAGGTTCAGCCTTCTAAATTCTTCGGTAAGCGAGGGTTGAACTTTATGCACCTGGAGGTGGTTGCAGTAAGACTTGCGGCTCAAGGCATCAGCCATAACATTAGCCTTGCCGGGGGTATATGATATATCCACGTCAAAGTCGGCAACAGTCTCCATCCATCTTTGCTGACGTAGGTTCAAATCTGGCTGAGTAAACAGATACTTCAGACTTTGATGGTCGGTGAAGATCTCGCAACGATTACCGAGAAGGTAATGTCGCCACTGCTTCAGTGCATGAATGACAGCAGCAAGCTCGAGGTCGTGAACTGGGTAGTTTTCTTCATGAGGGCGCAGTTGACGAGAGGCATAAGCTATCACTCTGCGCTCTTGCATTAGGACACAGCCTAATCCTTGACGGGAAGTGTCGCAGTAAATGACGAAGTCCTTCTTAGTATCAGGTGGTGCAAGCACGGGGGCAGAAGTCAATTTGTCTTTGAGCGCCTGGAAACTTTCCTGACACTTGTCTGTCCAGTCGAACTTGACACCCTTATGCAATAAATTAGTCAGAGGCCTGGCAATCTTGGAGAAGTTCTCGACGAATCGACGGCAATAGCTGGCGAGACCGAGAAAACTTCGGACTTGCTTCACATTCTTCGGGGGAGTCCAATCGAGAATAGCCTGAACTCGTTCAGGGTTGACGGCAATACCATCTTTGGAGATGACATGCCCAAGATAGGTTACTTCGGGAAGCCAGAATTCACACTTGGAATACTTAGCATACAGCTGATGTTCTCGAAGCTTCTCTAGCACAAGACGCAGATGTACAGCATGTTCTTCCTCGTTCTTGGAAAATACAAGGATATCGTCCAGATATACCACGACGAACTTGTCGAGGTAATCCATGAATATATAATTCATCAGACGAGAGAAGGTGGCGGGAGCATTCGTTAAGCCGAATGACATGACGGTGTACTCATATGACCCATACCGAGTCACGAAGGCGGTTTTTGGGATGTCCTCTTCACGAACACGGATCTGGTGGTAACCCAACCTCAAGTCGAGTTTGGAGAACACTGATGAACCAGCCAGTTGATCATAAAGATCATTGATCCGAGGAAGAGGGTATTTATTCTGAATGGTAGCTTGGTTTATAGGACGGTAGTCTTGGACCAATCGGTTTGTCCCATCCTTCTTCCTAACAAAGAGAGAAGGTGCTCCCCAAGGAGAGCAACTTGGACGAATGAAACCTTTGACAAGAGATTTGTCGATTTCCTCCTTAAGCTCAGTGAGTTCATGCGGCGGCATCTTATAGGGTCGTTTAGCTATAGGGGTAGTGCCGGGTTTCAAGTCGATGATGAATTCGACAGCTCTAGCAGGAGGAATCCCTGGAAGTTCTTCTGGGAAGACATCTTGGAATTCACGAACGACGGGAATGTTTTCAATGCCCTCGAGTGGTGCAGTGTTCAACGCATTCAAGGCATAAAGTCGTGCCTCGGCGTTCTGAACTAGATGAGCTTGGTAAGCTATTATTTCGTCAGAAGGGTGTAGCAGATGGACGACCTTAGTGGCGCAAACTATAGAAGCAGTATGCGCTTTCAACCAATCCATTCCCAGAATGAGGTCTATGTTAGACGACTTCAAGATAATGGGAGAGGCATAGAATTCCAGCCCTTCGATTTCCACGGGGACATCGATGCCAACCAATGAGGTTTGACATTGTCCCACGGCGGTTTTTACCAATACCGAAGTGTTCATCTCCTCACATTTAATGTCATGCTTGTATGCAAAATCTTCTGACATGAATGAATGCGATGCTCCTGAATCGAATAAAACAGATGCAGGTACTGAGTTTACGAGGAGTGTACCCATCACGGTAGCAGGCTGGTCTTGGGCTTCGTTCAGATCAACATGGTTGGCATGAACGCGACCATAAGACTTGGCATTGTTGTTGCGGGGCTGGTTGTTTCCACGGCCAGTTGCTGGAAGGGCCAGTTGATTCTGTTTCTGGATGCATTCCCTAGCATGGTGACCTAGTTGTCCACACCTGAAGCACAAACCATTCTCGGGAGTAGGAACAGGAGCTTGGGGTGGTGGAGCTGGAAGCCTTGGTTGCCTAGTTGGAGCAGTAGGCAGACGAGGTGCAGCATAGGACTGCCTTGGGGCAGGTGCATTAGGCTGGTACACGCTGTTGGGAATCCATATCCTGCGCTTCTGCGAGGACGGGCCCGAAGATGAGCCCGTGTCACGGCTGCGCCTGTGAGAGCTCTGGTATTCCTGCAGACCAGTTTCGACATTGATGGCTTTGTTCACCAGAGTGGAGAAATCAGCAAAGTCATGCACTAGAAGTGCGAGTTTGATGTCAGCTTGAAGGCCATCCCGGAACTTCTCCTGTCTGCGTGCATCAGTTGCAATGTCCTCTTCAGCATAGCGGGACAAGTCCAGAAACTCCCGTTGATAAGCTTCCACAGTTTTGTTGCCTTGGGTGAGGTTGCGGAACTCACGCTTCTTCCGGTCCATGACTCCCTGAGGAATGAAGCGAGCACGGAAGGCAGCTTGGAAGTCTGGCCAGGTGATGATTGTTCTAGCTGGCAGAGTACGCCTGTGGCTGTCCCACCATTGAGCTGCGGGTCCTTTCAGGAAGAAGGAAGCAAAGGTGACATAGCTGGCAGGGGCTACATCAGCAGACTCCATCTCATAGGTGATGTCACGGAGCCAGTCATCAGCATCCAGAGGCTGAGTTGAGCTGCGGTACACAGTAGGGTTCAGGCGCATGAAATCCTGCAGAGTCACTTGGGTTGGCTGCTGGTTCATATTGGGGCGAGGGAACTGAGCCATAATATTCTCCATGAACTGACGATTCAGCTCAAACTGTTGCATCATCCCAGCCATGTACTCAGGCGGTGGTGGGGGGTTGCCACCACGACCACGACCTCCTGGTCTAACCATCCTGCTAATATATAACAGGGGTAGTTCAGCATTTCGAAATTTGCAAACACAAGAATCATTCGTGAAGAAACATGCACAACGAAAGCAGCTCGATAGATACTACATAGTAGTCGGCATATTTTACAAAAGAGACCATGCATAGAGGTCGTTACACAGAGCTCGGCACAAAGTCTAAGACATCATAGGCGGCACGCAGGCTCGCGGCGAATGCAACTAACACTTAACAAGCAAGTCTACATCAGTCCCACACGGTACTGCGGAGGTAGCTGTAGCCTGAAAGCTGGTAGTGTGGCAGCGGGTACACCACGTCGGCAACCTGGGGTCCGCGGGGGCTCTGGTGCTGAACCCGACGCTCAGGTGGCAGAAGAGGGCCAAGTGCGGGAGAGTAGCCTCCCACCTCTGGCCAACCGACACCCTGAGGCATCACGGTCCTGGCGGGGTAGATAGCAGAACGCGGCAGCTCCCCAGATCCAACAAAGGGGTGTAACATCGTCAAAGCACGGTAGAGGTGCTGACGAGTGGTGTACAACTCGTGGCGAAGAGCTCAGTTAGCTCGATCCAGACCATCAGCATGCAGAACAAAGTTCTGATGGTGGAAGGGCTCGCGGGTGACAGCGGAGTAGGCAGCAGTGTAGTAACCCTCCGCACCAATATCAGATGCGATAGCAATGTGCCTGAAGGGGGAGGTGTCCAACTCCCGGTACTCCCTACGAAGGCGTGTCAGAGCAGCATAGGCAGCATCGTGAACTGCCATATCGATGGTCACTCCAACACCATAAGCGGTGTGCAGCACAGTAGTGGAGTCATACTCCCGGGAGTAGAGGTGGACGGTGGCACGGTACTGCTCCTGGTTAAAGTCCTGGTACTCCTCGGTGACGGTGTACTCGGGGTGCCAGCGATAACCCAGATAGGTCATCATCTCAGCTAGCACGGCAGGTCATCCCGAGGCACCAATGGCCGTCGTGTGGCGCACGACCTGCCTCGTGGGTTCCATCTGAAAACAAAGATGCTTCAAAGGAGTCAATTGCCAGCGTGGAAATTGTTCAAAATACTATGCTAAGGATTAACTATGGCTTTATCCAACTTTGGGGTGAACGCCGTAACGGGATCCTAGTGTTAGAGTTAGTAAATTTGTTTAACCCGAGTAGAAGAGAGTTAAGAGTCCCAGAGCAAAGGTCGAGGAGTAAAAGATCCTAGTATCACCCGATGGCGACGTGGGCCCGTAAGGCACACAGCCAAGTTAGTAAAAAGTTTTTGCAATGTCTAGACTCGACTTCGACCAAGGAGTGTGGAAGGGGGATTCCTACAGGCAGTCGGCTCTGATACCAACTTGTGACGCCCCCGATTTGATCGTACACTAATCATACACGCAAACGTGTACGATCAAGATCAGGGACTCACGGGAAGATATCACAACACAACTCTACCAATAAAATAAGTCATACAAGCATCATATTACAAGCTAGGGGCCTTGAAGGCTCGAATACAAGAGCTCGATCATGGACGAGTCAGCGGAAGCAACAATATCTGAGTACAGACATAAGTTAAACAAGTTGCCTTAAGAAGGCTAGCACAAACTGGGATACCGATCGAAAGAGGCGCAGGCCTCCTGCCTGGGATCCTCCTAACTACTCCTGGTCGTCGTCAGCGGGCAGCACGTAATAGTAGGCACCTCCGGTGTAGTAGGAGTCGTCGTCGACGGTGCTGTCTGGCTCCTGGGCTCCAACATCTGGTTGCGACAACCAGAAAGAAAGGAAAGGGGGAAAAGGGGGGAGAAAGCAACCGTGAGTACTCATCCAAAGTACTCGCAAGCAAGGAGCTACACTACATATGCATGGGTATCAAATGGAGTAAGGGTATCATATGTGGACTGAACTGCAGAAAGCCAGAATAAGAGGGGGATAACTAATCCTTTCGAAGACTACGCTTCTGGCAGCCTCCGTCTTGCAACATGTAGAAGAGAGTAGACTGAAGTCCTCCAAGTAGCATCGTATAGCATAATCCTAACCGATGATCCTCCCCTCGTCGCCCTGTGAGAGAGCGATCACCGGTTGTATCTGGCACTTGGAAGGGTGTGTTTTATTAAGTATCCGGTTCTAGTTGTCATAAGGTCAAGGTACAACTCCGGGTCGTCCTTTTACCGAGGGACACGGCTATTCGAATAGATAAACTTCCCTGCAGGGGTGCACCACATACCCCAACACGCTCGATCCCATTTGGCCGGACACACTTTTCTGGGTCATGCCCGGCCTCGAAAGATCAACACGTCGCAGCCCTACCTAGGCACAACAGAGAGGTCAGCACGCCGGTCTAAATCCTATGGCGCAGGGGTCTGGGCCCATCGCCCTTTGCACACCTGCACGTTGCGTACGCGGCCGGAAGCAGACCTAGCCTAGTGGCTTTCCGGTCCAATCCGGCGCGCGCCACTCAGTCGCTGACGTCACGAAGGCTTCGGCTGATACCACGACGTCGGGATACCCATAACTGCTCCCACGTAGATGGTTAGTGCGTATAGACCAAATGGCCAGACTCAGATCAAATACCCAGATCTCGTTAAGCGTGTTAAGGGTCCGCGAACGCCGAACAGGGCCAGGCCCACCTCTCTCCTAGGTGGTCGGAACCTGCCCTGCCGCTCCGCCACAAAGATCCACACAGAGGGCCGTCGGGACAAAGGTCCTTTCAGCCCCCAATCCGTGAATCACTCGCGGGTACTCCTCGAGCCAACCCGACTTTGGTCACCACATGTATCATGTTTAAAGTATATAGTATATACCCGTGATCACCTCCCGAGTGATCACGGCCCAATAGTATAGCATGGCAGACGGACAAGAATGTAGGGCCACTGATGATAAACTAGCATCCTATACTAAGCATTAGGTTTGCAGGTAAAGGTAACAACAGTAGTAGCAAGGGCAGGCTATGCAGCAGTATAGGATTAACTGAAAGCAGTAACATGCTACACTACTCTAATGCAAGCAGTATAGAGAAGAGTAGGCGATATCTGGTGATCAAAAAGGGGGGGGGGCTTGCCTGGTTGCTCTGGCAAGAGAGAGTGGTCGTCAACACCGTAGCCGATCACAGGGGTACCGGCAGGGGTCTCGGGGTCTACCGGAAAAAGTAACGGAGGGGGAACATAATAAATAACAGAGCAATCAAAGCAACACAAAGCATAACATGGTGATACGCCGTGCTAGGGGTGACCTAACGCAGTAGGAGGTGATACCGGCGAAGGGGGAAAACATCCGGGAAGTATCCCCGGTGTTTTGCGTTTTCGGGCAGAGGAGCCGGAGGGGAAAGTTGCGTGTTTGCTATGCTAGGGATGCGTGACGGACGAACGGGCTGCGTATCCGGGTTCGTCTCGTCGTTCTGAGCAACTTTCATGTTGAAAATATTTTAATCCGAGTTACGGATTAAAAGAGATGATTTTCTAAAGATTTAATCATTTTCTGGAATTTTTTTAATTATTTAAATCAACATTATCCAAAACAGTGCTTGCTGACGTCAGCATGACGTCAGCAGTCAACAGAGGGTTGACTGGGTCAAACTGACGTGTGGGTCCAGTGGGACCCACCTGTCATTCACTGTTTAGCCTAATCAGGATTAACTAAACTAATTATTAATTAATTAAACTAATAATTAATTAAGTTAATCTAATTATGATTAATTAGGTTAATTAATTCCTTAATTAATTAATTAATTAATTAATTAATTATCTATTTATTTAATTACTCTTATTACTTATTAATTTTAATTAATTCTTTTTCTGTTTCTTTTTTTTATATAAAACGTTCTGTGGGCGTCGGCCCCACATGTCATTGGGCCCTGGGGGCTAGCGGGCAAAAGGGGCAGCGGGCGGAGCCCCGTTTAGCGCGCGGGCGCTGGGTGCGTGCGCACCCGAACGGGCGCTCGCCCGCAGGGCGGGACGAGGACGCCGGGGCAAGGGTGGAGGGGCTCGCCGGTGCGGTCTGAGAAGCGCGGAGGGGCAGGCGCGGTGGCGCGGCCACGGGACAGAGGGAGAGACGGGGGAGGGCGAGGCCATGGCCGAGCCACGACGGGCGCGCGCGCGCGTCGGCGCGGTCAGGAGGGGCCGGCCACGGCGCGGGCACGGGAGCCGGACGGCGCGCAGGACAGAGGGGAGAGGAGGAGCGGCCGGAGTTGGCCGCGGGCGTGGTGGGGCAGAGGGGTCACGAGGGGCGTCCGTGCGGCGGCCGCGGCGAGGCGCGGTTCGTGCGTGCGCCGGTGACAGAGGGAGGGAGCAAGGCGGGGCAGCTCACGGGGAGGGACGCGTAGGGTCTCGGAGGCGAGCTCGGTGGAGGTTGGGGAGGTCCGGCGAGGGAGAGGTCGAGGCGGCGAAGGAGCTCCCGCGGCGGGGCGAGGGAGGAGCTTCGGGCGGTGAGGTGGACCGGCGAGGAGGAGGCAGCGGGGGGCCGGGAAGGTCCACGGGCGGCGGCGGCGGCGTTCTGGCGAGGGGGGGGGGGGAGCGACGGGATCGGGGCGACGGGATCGGGCGCCTCCTCCCTCGATCCCGATCCAGTCGGGGGAGAGGGGGAGATATTTTGGGGAGCGGGGGGGGGGGGGAGGAATGGATAGGGCTAGGGTTTCGGGGGGGGGGGGGGGGTATGTGGGAACGGGGTGGGCCGGTCGGCTGGCCTGGTGGCCTGCTGGGCCGGAGCCCAGTGGGTTGCCCCTCTTTCTTTTTTTTGTTAGGTTTTGTCTTTTTATTTTATTTATTTTCTCTTTTGTTTTTAATTCATTCTAAAATACTTAGGCAGTTTTTAAAATGTGTTGATTACACTAAAATTACCAGTGCAATATTCTGCAACCCCCGAACATTTTTGTTTTAATTTTTGAAAACTTTTATTGTTAATTGTAATTTGAATTTGAATTTGAACGGTTTCGGATTGTTGCGAGGTTAGCAACAGTAATCGGGATGACGTGCCATGATTAGCGTGGGATTACTGTAGCAAGATTATCCGGGCGTTACACCAGGGTAGTCCAGGATTGCCTGTTTTTCTTTTGGACCGCCACCCAGGCTCAAAGGGATCATAAGATTATTCATACTAGAAACTTCCGTGTGCAGCCACAAGCCATTATGGGCTCTGGCATAGTTGATTAAGTTGTACGAACTCTTACAGTGGTAGACTAGCAAATGTAGGGGATGTAGGTGGTACGGTCTACCCGATCATAAGGTGCTAGTGCTTCTCAAAGGCTATGTCTCGGTCATCCGTTTCTGAAACACCATGTAGTGCGAGAAATCGAACGGAGGCGATCGAGTCTTGTAGGGAAAAGTGCGCAAACCTCTGCAGAGTGTAATAAACTAATCATGATTAGCCTGTCCCCGGTTATGGACATCTTGAGTATCTAGTTCTTGGATTATCATGTTGATCTCATCACGTTACTTTAATTAATTTATGTTGGGTTTTAATGATGTTACTTAATTGGGATTGAGAATGCTGTCAACCATTCTCAATGTTTAACAACCACCATGATAGTAATTAAATTTATTCCTTTGCAGTAGGGAAAAATTGGCTTTACGCAAAACTATAACCATAGATCTTTTCCACCAGCCAAATATGCATGTAGTGGTAGCCTCTATTCATCATTCTCTATGGTGTGAATTTGCCAGTACATTCAATGTACTGACCTTTTGTGGCTGCAACGTCTCATGTTGCAGGATTTCTTACGACGAGTAAGTGATACGTTAGGGTTACTATTTCTACACTCAACTTTGCCGTTGGTGTTGATGGGAATCCACAACCTTGTTGCTTCCGCTATATGGATTGAGGTAATAGTATTTACGATACTTTTACATGTGATTTACCACTGTTATAAATCCTTGAGTACTGTGTGTGTCAGCATACCGATCCAGGGATGACACTTAAGCACAGAGACTTGACCCATTCGGGTCGGGTCGCTACACTCTGCCGCCGAACAGTACCCCAGATGTCGCGCCCGCATCAGCTCTGACCCTTAGCTCGGAGCCAACTGCGCCAATCGAGGACGGGTGGTTAGACACCGCATTAGGGGCTATAGTCTCAACGGCGATCGAGCCAAACACCAGCCTAATCCTCTGCGCAGCCCGTGACTCCAAGGTACTAGACTCTTTTTCACACTCCGAACTGCCCACGCCCCTGCCAATCGAATCCGATTGGGCGACGATCATGGAATTCACCGCCGTGGATATCTTTCAGCACTCGCCCTTCGGCGACATTCTGAATTCACTAAGGTCTCTCTCTTTGTCAGGAGCACCTTGGCCGGATTATGGCCAACAGGATTGGGATGCGAATGACGAAGAAATTCGACGCCCACCCACCACCCACTTCGTAGCCACTTTCGATGATTTAACCGACATGCTCGACTTCGACTCCGAAGACATCGACAGTATGGACGACGATGTAGGAGACGAACATGAACCAACGCCTATAGGGCACCGGAAAGCCACCTCGTCATATGACATATACATGGTGGATACACCCAAAGAAGGCAATGGCGACGAGATAGCGGAGGATGACCCCTCCAAGAAACAACCCAAGCGCCAACGTGAGCGGCGCCGCTCTAAGTCCCGCCAAAGCAAAAGTGGTGATACCGATACAAGAGATAATAACACTCCGTATAGTGCCGAAGACAACAACAATCCGCTCCAGCATGATTTAGAGCAGGAGGAGGGAGGAGCCAGCTCTCCTGAGAGAGCGGCAGATGGAGAGGAGGAGGATGACAATTACATGCCCCCCTCCGAAGACGAGGCAAGCCTCGGCGACGATGAATTCACCGTACCAGAGGATCCCGTCGAAAAAGAGCGCTTCAAGCGCCGGCTTATGGCCATGGCAAATAGCCTGAAGAAAAAGCAGCAGCAGCTTCAAGCTGATCAAGATCTGCAAGCTGACAGATGGACTGAAGTCCTAGCGGCCGAGGAATATAAACTCGAGCCCCCCTCCCAGAATTACCCAAAGTGCAGGTTACTACCCCGACTGGAGGAAGAAGCGTATGATACGGCTGATCGGCCACCTCGTTGCCGCGATAGAGAGGCATTCCAGCCAAAAGCTCAGCCTCCACCCCAACGCCATTCAAATAAAAAGGCATGGGGAGATACGCCAGACCTGCGAGACATATTGGAGGACAAAGCAAAGCATGCAAGATCGATCTACAGATCACGACGGTGCACCACTCTACGAGACGATAAACGTCACGCCGGATACAGTAAAAGCAAATCCGGCCAGGCCGAACACAGCGGGCAAGACCCATTCGAGCTGCGTCGCGATATAGCCCAATATAGAGGCGCCGCACACCCCTCATGCTTCACAGACGAATTAATGGAACATCAATTCCCAGAAGGTTTCAAACCTGCAAATATTGAATCATATGACAGCACAACAGATCCCGCAGTATGGATTGAGGTTTTCGTCCTCCACATCCACTGGGCCGCGGTGATGACTTACACGCCATCAAATACCTCCCACTAAAGCTCAAAGGACCAGCGCCTCATTGGCTTAACAGCTTGCCAGCGTACTCCATTAGCTGTTGGGAAGATCTGGAAGCCGCATTCCTCGACAACTTTCAGGGCACTTATGTGCGACCACCAGACGCCGATGACTTGAGCCAGATAATTCAGCAACCAGACGAGTCGGCCAGGCAATTCTGGACTCGGTGGCTAGCCCGGCACCTTGGTCAGGAAAAGCCGAAATCTATGGCAGCTCTCACGACGCTCATGACCCGCTTTTGTGCGGGAGAAGACAGCTGGCTGGCTCGCGGTAATAACATATCAAACAACCATGATACCCCGGATACCAAGGACGGCAATAGCAGGTCACGTCGCAACAAACATAAGTGCCGCATTAACAGCGAAAATGCCGGATTCAAAGGCTCCAAATCCGGTCAGCGGAAAAAGCCATTCAAACAAAGTACGTCGGGTCCGTCCAGCTTGGACCGCATACTCCATCGCTCGTGTCAAATACACGGAACCCCAGACAAGCCAGCCAATCACACCAACAGGGATTGTTGGGTGTTCAAGTAGGCTGGCAGGTTAATTGCAAAAAACAAGGACAAGGGGCCGCATAGCGATGACAAGGAGGAGCCTCGGTAGCCGCACACCGGAGGGCAGAAGAGGTTTTCCCCGCAAGTGCGGATGGTGAACATGATATATGCGACCCACATCCCCAAGAGGGAGCAGAAGCATGCGCTCAGGGACGTATATGCGTTGGAGCCAGTCGCCCCAAAGTTCAACCCTTGGTCCTCCTGTCCGATCACCTTCGATCGCAGGGACCACCCCACTGGCATCCGTCATGGTAGATTTGCCGCACTAGTCCTAGACCCAATCATTGACGGATTCCACCTCACTCGAGTCCTTATGGATGGCGGCAGCAACCTGAACCTGCTTTATCAGGACATACTGCGCAAAATGGCTATAGACCCCTCAAGGATCAAACCCACAAAAACGACATTTAAAGGCGTCATTCCAGGTGTGGAGGCCCATTGCACAGGCTCAATTACGCTGGAAGTGGTCATCGGATCCCCGGATAATTTCCGAAGCGAATAGTTAATCTTCGATATAGTCCCGTTCCGCAGTGGTTATCACACGCTGCTCGGGCGAACCGCATTTGCTAGATTCAATGCGGTACCGCATTATGCATACCTCAAGCTCAAGATGCCAGGACCTCACGGAGTTATTACAGTCAATGGAAACACAGAGCGCTCTCTCCGAACAGAGGAGCACAACACGGCCCTCACAGCAGAAGTGCAAAGTAGCCTCTCAAGGCAATCAACCAGTTCGGCGCTTCAAAGCCCGGACACCTTCAAGCGCGCTCGGGGCAATCGGAAAATAGACCGCCTGCCGCGATCTGAGCTCGTGTAGCAATACGGCGGCCACCCCAATCCCAGCCCAACGGCGAAACTCGTGCCGCGCGTACATAATTATGCATTAAAAACACCATGGGCACAGGTGGGGAGGGGGGCACAACTATGGCACGCCCCAAGGCGCGGCTTAAACCGCACTAGGGGCTTCCCGTTTGGTTATTTTCTTTTTTTCAGGACCTTAATCTCTGGAAACACTGTCCAGCAGCACTATTGCCGAACACATGATGCAGCAACCAAGGAGGCAGACATCTACGTCATACCATGGAATTCCCAGGTTGATTGCAGTAATGTGCGAAATATTCGATTTAGTATCATTCCTCAGCTTTCCCTTGGAAGGGACATAGTCCTACTCTTTGCTTATCGCACTATCTGTAGCACTCTGCTTTAACGCAATTTTTTAATAAACAATGCATGACATTACGACTATAATTGCATTCTTATTATATATATATATAGTAGCAATATTCTGATCACGGGATCGGAATAGTTATTTGGATCACTGCCAGCCGTATAAGGGCCCGACGAGATCCTCCCGAACTTCCGAACCCGCTGCGAAATAAAATCCCACCCAATGGCCGCTCGTCCCCAACCTCCTCCAATCCCCTGCCCCCTCGATCGACCACAACGGCGCGCCCCTCCCCTGGATTCGGCGCTTCCCGCCGCCGTCGCCCCGGCACTGGCGCGCCTCCCACCGCCAACCCCATCCCTCGACGCGCCTCTCACCACTATCGCCCCAGCCCCGGCGCGCCTCTCTCCATCCCAAGATCGCCTCCCACCGCCTCCTGCATCTCGTCGCCGCCGCCCCTCCACCCTACAAAGCGCCACCGCCCTGCATCTCTCCGCACCGGAGTGGCGACACCCCCTACCCGCCGGTGCACCTCCACAGTCAAGCAGACGGGGAGCCGCCTCCGGCAGAAGGTGCGGCACCCTCACGCACGCGCCTCCGCCTGTCCGAGCGTGCCGCCATGGTGAGCCGCCTGCATCTGCACCTGCAATGCCCCGTATCCACAAGCACCTTTGCCCCATGGCGTAGCTTTCGCCTTGTCGCGCGGTAGGCCTTGTCTCCATCTAATGTGTGTCGCCTGCCCTTGCGTCTCTAATCGAACTTCCGCAACTTCTCTCTGTGCTGCCGCACACACGACACTAGCTGGCTGCCGTTCACATAGTCCCTCGACCGCAGTCCATAGCGCGTTGACACTCCACCACCGGCCACCTTGCGTGTGCCACGCCAAGCGCAGGTCCGCTGGGGCGCCTGAAATTGAACTGTAGTGCCTCTCGCATCACTGTCGTCATGTGTTTGTTGCCGAGAACCGAGTGGGAAGGCACCATGCACTCCCAAAAGTCCCAATCATCATGTGAATAGTCACAACAGTGGTCTTCCCCCAAGCAGACCAACTAACAGCAGCAAGTTGCATATACTTATTCCCCTTTGCAGGCAGAAATATGTCAAAGAACACAGTGAAGCTAAGAACAAAATAGACTTGATCTGAAGAAAATGGGTACAACAAGCATTGAAGATCATCTGGGCGCCCAATGGAAGGTGGTCCATTGCGGTAGTTTTCTCAGAAATCAAGATGTTCTGCTATGCATTTGAGAGTAGATGGAAGAAGAAGAAAAGCACAAAGGGGATAAGACATAGCAACAGTGATGGATAAAGGTGAGAGAAAATTTACTGAGCAGCGCCGTCCATTGTGGCGTGGTCCTTGTTTTATTTCACTTCAGAATAATGTTTGCATCTGAATTTTCTTGCTGCAAAAGCAAGTGGCATTCACTACCTTTATTCAGGTCAAGGCCTCCGCTACTGCTAACCTCCCCACTTTCCATGTCGCCTGCTTGTGGGTGCCTGTCAATGCAGGCAAAAATTACATGGGCAAGGTTATATCTATAGGCAAAAGTTGAGAAAGAAGATGGAGTGTGCTTCAACTTCTTCTAGCATTTTTAATTCTCAATACAAAAGGACATCTCAGAAAGAAGAAGAAATCGCAGGCTGCTCGTCTTGTTTGATGTTCAAGTGTTCAGTTATTTTGTACCTTTTTTGCTCTCCGTTCTGCTCAAAAGCTTGTACTTCATAAATCCTACTCTGTCGCTCAGCAGGTCACGGCCTCCTCTGGATGAAGGTCACAACCTCCTCTAGATGCAGGTCGTGGTGTCCTTGTCCTTGTCGTCACTGCTCCAGCGTATCACGCTTCCATACACGGTGGTGTTTTGGACTGGAGCAATACGGAACGAGGCAGTGCGTGCACTTGCTAAGAGCACCGCATGCGCCTCAAAACAAACTTCCTGTAGCATGTGTACGAGTTCACCCACAGTGATTTTTGTCAACATGTTCTTAGGGATGCAGACCTAAAATAGTCAACTTGTGCATTGTTGCTTCTTTGGATTTGTTGTGGCAAGGAAGAAAAAGAAGATGGGGAGAGAACGTGTGGTGGTGAGTGGATAGGAAATGTGTGAAGAAGAAAAAACATAGTGTTTCAATTGGCCATTTATTTTTATCCATTTGGGTGAAAAATGTTGTCCCCTATATGTTAATTAAGGTTATAATAAATGAATTTATTTATTTCAGTTTTTTGAATTTATTTATTTTAGTTTCCAACGTGCAGTACAAATAGTTTTTCTTGCAAAGAGTTCAATAATTCCACAGCAATTAGAAAGAAGGTCAAACACACTTACGTCAGAAGGCCATGTTTACTACAAAAGTTTCAAAGAGTAAACATATTTTCAACGTCCAGCTTAGTTAAAAATTTGATTTTTTCTAGGAAAGATGATTGTGTTCTTTTCCGTGTTTGCTCATATGATCAGTTTGAAATTTGAAATCACCAAGAAGGTCAAAAACCGTAGAAGTTCAATTTGAAATAACTGAGAAGGTCAAAAAACCTCGAAGTTCAAATCTGCAAAACTAGAAAATTGTTTGCTTATTTAAAACCATATTTTTCTAAGAAGTTCAAAGTAAAAAAGAGAGAAGTTCAAAGGTTAAAAAACTTAGATGTTTTCTCAATACTAAATAATAAAATGAAGAAGTTCGGATCCCCGATCTAAAAAGAAACAAAGAAGTTTGAATTAAACTAACAAAGTACTTCAGTCATAATAAAAAATAAGAAAAAACCTAGAAGTTCAATTTAGAGTAGCAGATCATTTTGATATTCACTGTTTCAAGAAAACCTGAGAAGTTCAGATTAAGAAATCTAAGAAGTTTGAACTTCAAAACTCAGATTTTCCTTGCTACTAATAAAATAAAATTGAGAAGTCCAAAATAAAATAACGATGTTGTTCGATGCATATCAAAAACTAGAATTATTTCCTTTTCTATGAAATAAAATTGAGAAGTCCAAACTAAAAGGTAGAGCCGTTCAATATCTATAAAAAACCTTGATATTTTCACGTAACCGAGAGAAGTTCAGATTGAAAACTATTAGAAGTTCACGTACTACAAGGTGTGCATTTTATTTTAAAAAAGAATGAAAAGGAAAAAGGCTAAAAGTTTTATTAATAGAAGTTCAAGTGCTCGCCCCGAGAAAGTTCAAAAAGTAAAGAATGGAAACCTGGAAGTAGGATTTTTTCTGTTACTAAAATAAATAAAACCAGAAAGTCCATATTAAAAAGATAGAGAAGTTCGATGATTATAGAAAACTCAGATTTTCCTTGTTATTAAAGAATGGAAACAAGAGGTTCAAAAATTAAATAACAAGAAGTTCAACTTTTAAAATAGTGCGCTTAAAAATTTCACAAAAGAGATTAAGGAAAATAAAACTAGGAAGTCCATATTAAAAAGATGAAGAAGTTCGATGATTATAGAAAACTCAGATGTTCCTCGTGATTAAAGATTGGAAACAAGAAGTTCAAAAATAAAAAACAAGAAGTTGAACTTTCAAAAATAGAGCGCCTCAAAATTTTATAAAAAAAGGATTAAGAAATTCAGATAAATCTTTATAAAAAACTCAGATATTTTCACGTAACCGAGAGAAGTTCGATTGATAAGTGCCAGAAGTTCACGTACTACACGGTGTGCATTTTGTATTAAAAAAAGAATAAAAAAGCAGACGCTAAAAGTTTGTTGTTATAAGTTCAAGTCCTTCGTTGGAGAAAGTTTAAAAAATTATTCTGAGAGAGATTTTGTCACAGCCCTAGAATTTGCTTGTAGCTATTTACCTGAGTGAGCAACATGCATCATGTCTAAATACTGAAAGTTGAATTGAGGTTAGTTGAAACCCTCATAAATCACTTCAAAAATAGTCAACATTAAAATCTCTTCAAAGAAGTCCAAGAAAATGTTCCTCTTAGTCTCTGAAATTATTGGCAAGAGGTAAAACTTAAAACAATATTTTTGGAATCTCAGAGATATTTATTTTGGGCCTTTGATTTAATCCAATAAATATTTGAATTGGATCTATATTTATTATATAATAAATATATGTTCAATAATTCTGATAAATTGTTGAGGGGCTTTGGAATAATCCATTTAGTCCCTGCAAAAATTATCAGAAGTAAAAAAAAATAGTTTGGTTCAAAAACCAAATTAAAACCCATTTGCATAAATAGAAAACAGAACAAAAATAGAAATAAGAGAGAAAGAGAGAGTGAAGGACTACCTGGCCCACTTACCTGTAGCCGGCCCAGCAGAATCGGCCAGCCCACCAGGGGCGCCTTGGTCTTCTTCCACCTCTGCCAGTAGGCAGAGGCGTGTCGACGCCAGCGCGCCCGAGGCCTCCACCTCCTCCCTCCCAGCCTGCCTGGCTCCTCCTCGATGCACCAGGCGACGCCACACAGCCCTGGCCCCTCTCAGTCTCTCCCCGTGCTTCTCTCCATCCTCTGGTCACTCTCCCCCTTCTCCCCGCTCGATCTCGAGCTCGGCCGAACACAACCGCCGGCCGCCGTCTCGCGTACGCACAGCCACAGCCGTCCCCTCGCCTCTCCGAGCTGTCCACGAGCTCCGGCTCGTTCCTCTCCTCCTCCTCACCGAGCCGCCTAATGCCGGAAGCCCATGGATGCCGCCTGCACCTCCGTTCCCCTCGTCGGCCACCGAAGATCGTCGCCGTCGATTAGCTTCCTCCGGTGCCTCCCCGAGCTCGCTGACCCTCCCGTTCGACTCACTGTGAGCTCCTGCTCCCAAACCCCTCTCTCCTTTGTCGATTTCCTCTTCTAGCCCCACTGTCCACCATGGCCGAAGCTCGCCGCCGCCATGCCTCATCGCCGCCGTGGCTGGAGCCGTTGTAGCTCGAAGTCGAGCACACCATCGCGCTCAACGCGTCTCCAGGAGACCGTAGCCAGCACCAGCTTCTCCCCATGTGCCCCCTAGCCCCAACACGATTACACCGTAGCTCCGGCCGCCGTTGGGCTCATCGCCAGCGTCGATTCCGGTGACCTCGTGACCTGCTGCTACCTCCACTAGATGCGCGGGAGCAAGGGCTATCGCCCGGTGCCCTCGGCACGTCCAACCGACGCCCATAGCGCGATTCCGGCGAGCCACCGCCGCACTGTGAGGTCGTCGGAGTTCAACTCCGGTGGCTGGTGACGTGGCACACGATTAGCCACGGATGACCCCGCTAATTAACCCCCTCACTCACCGACATGTGGGCCCCAGCCTGCTAACTAACTTAGCTTAGCACTTAAACTAATCTGAGTTAGTTAATTAACTAACTGTGTGACTGACCAACGGGCCCCACACGTCAGGTTTGACCTGGACCGGGCTGTTGGCCTGCTGACATCACTGTGAGGTCATGCTGACACTATAAATCATTTTCTAGATTTAAGTTTATTCAGGAAATTCCAGAAAATGTCTAAAACTTTGAAAAATCATAGAAATTCAACCGTAACTCCAAATGAGATAAATTATATATGTAAAATGATCAGAAAAATCCAAAGAATCTGAATATGCCATTTGCATGCATGTTTGAACAAGTTAACATCACTGAATAGGAAAATTCATGATTATGGAATAAATGGTAAATAGTTTTGGAGTTGGAATTTGCTATAGGTTTGAATTCCACTTCAATGAACATGGCTAACTGTTGCACTAGGTCAATTCAGTACTTGAATATGACATATCATTCATATGATTGTGCATTGCATTGATTGTGGTTCCCTTTGTGTTTGCCGGTGTTTGTTCCCCTCAGTAGACGTATGTACCGACGATGAGTTCGATGACACCGATGAGGAACTACTCTATCTTCAGAAGTGCCTGGCAAGCAAAACCCCCTTGTTCATTCCGATAAAATCCCCCTCTCTCGCTCCTGCTCTCTTTTACTGCATTAGGACAACAACGATTCATCTGTTACTTGTTGCGGTAGTTGAACCCCTTATCCTCTGCATGACCTGTCATTTCCACAGTAAATAGATGAAACCCACTAGCATGAGTAGGAGTTGTTTGAGCCCTGATGTGCCTACTCATTCATGCTTGTTTGTCATGCCTGCTACTGCTTAGAGTTGAGTCAGGTCCGATTCATCGGGGATGAATCGGAAGTGTGTAAACATGTCCTACTGTTAAGAGCAAAGTGTGTGAACACGATTTGGTAAAGGTAGCGGTGAGAGGCCATGTAGGAGTACATGGTGGGTTGTCTCATTGAAACCGTCCTCAGGAACTGAGTTTTGTGTTTGTGATCCATGAAACAGCTACTACCACACGTTGGGCCCTGAAATATGACCCCGCTCGACTTACTGACCCCTCTCGTCCTCTCTCCAGGAGTTGCAACTAGTTTCTGGTGTTTGTAGGATATGTGTTGGCGGCCGTGCATAGCGCTAACCCTAGGGGTGGGCTATGTTGCGGTAGATACACTGTGGCACGGTGTACCGGGTGCCCGTTTGGTGTCTCGGGAACCCTGCACACATCGTTTGGGGCTGTGAGCGAAACTCCGGCCGGATCTCCTCGCGGATGGAACCCGAATAGGCGATAAACCTGGACTAGAGACTTGTGTGGTTAGTCAGGTCGTGGTCTACACCCACGTCGGCTTTCGCTTGAAGTCTGCCGAGCACATGTCGCGTGCAGACGCTAAGTGGTGGAAACATGTGTGACGAAGTACACCCCTGCAGGGTTATAAATGATCTATTCGAATAGCCGTGTCCACGGTAAAGGACTTCTGGGTTGCCTATAACAGTTCATAGACAAGTGAAAGTGGATACTCTAAAACTCGCAAGATAAGTGTGAGTACTATGGATGGCCTTCTCGTAGGGAGACGAGAGTGGATCCATAGTGGTGTATTGATTGGTGAATATGTGGACTCGTGTGCGCCACCTCAAAAGAGTTGCTCGCAATCGTAGTTTAGGTTAGCCACTGAGTCAAAGCTGGCTTGCTGCAGTTAAACTCCACCACCCCCTTTTGTTGATACCGATGCATATGTAGTTTAGTTCTGATGTAAGTCTTGCTGAGTACCTTTGTACTCACGTTTGCTTAATTTATGTTTTGCAGAGAGACTTCAATCTCGCTAGTAGTTCCGCGTGGACTTCGACATTTAGCTTGATACCTCAGCTACGATCTTGTGCCCTCGACAGGATCTGGTAGATAGTCAGGCTTCTTAGCCTTTTTCATTTATAGATGTCTGTACTCAGACATGTTAAGCTTCTGCATGTGTTTGATTGTATGCTATGATTGTTGGGTCATGAGACCCATGCTTGTAATATCTGGTTCTTCGGAGCCTAATGAATTAATACTTGAGTTGTAGAGTTATGTTGTGATGCCATGTTGGATTCACACATATCGAGCATATTGTGTGTATGATTGAAATGCTTGGTATGTGTGGGATCCGACTATCTAGTTGTTTATCCTTGGCAGCCTATCATATGGGGAAATGTAGTCTAGTGCTTCTGAGCGATAGTAGTCCGCTACAGCCCGGATCACCGGAGTCCTGCTAGCCCAGCACTACTGTTCAGGACACTTGACTGGCCGGCATGTGATTCACTTCGTTCCTATGTCTGTCCCTTCGGGGAAATGTCACGCGGTAACATCCAGAGTCCTGCCTAGCCTGCTACAGCCCGGGTTACCGGAGTCCTGTTAGCCCAGTGCTACAGCCCGGATTCACACGCTGTTGACCGACATGCTCGAGGTTGATTCATGTATGCCTGTCCCCATGGGGTAGTGCCGCTTGGGTTCACGACTAGCCATGTCGGCCTGGGTTCTTTGTCATATGGATGCTAGCGACACTATCATATACGTGAGCCAAAAGGCGCAAATGGTCCCGGGCTAGGTAAGGTGGCACCCATGGAAATACCGTGCGTGAGGCCACAAAGTGATATGATGTGTTACACGCTAGATCGGTGTGACCTAGGATCGGGGTCCCGACAGCGTTGGTATCAGAGCCTGACTGCCTGTAGGTTTACCAAGCCAAACTGGTCGAAGTTGAGTCTAGAAATGCTTTAGTTATGTAAGGGAATTGATTGTGGAAGGGAACGTAAGGCTCTTTTTACTCCTTATTCTCATGCCCTTCTGATCTGAGTCAACCTTTTCTTTTCTGCGGGGATTAAGAATTAGGCCTTCTCATCTATCTATCAGGATGACGTGTTACTAAACCATAGTTGCCTAAGATTGTTGGATTTAAGCCCAGTTCAGTTTCTACTACTTCTGTGTGTTCATAGTTGGTCTCGAACCTTGATATTGTGCTTCTGAGTGGTTATGCCACCATTTTGCAGGATGTCTCAAATCATTTTGAGCATTTATAGCCGTTATGCTGTCCGAGTCATCCCAGGTTTCTAAATAGTCTGATGCCTTTGCAAATCCTTTCCCCTGTTCTGATATCCTTTTGGGTCAGATTAACCACACAAATGGTGGGTTGAGGTACTCCGTTACCTCGACATATATGTTGGAGCTATTACTATGACCCTAGGTGTTTTAGGGAGTCACCTAGTAATCTAGCCATGTTTTGTGTTTCCAGTGTGTGATTCTGGCCATTATTCTCAAAAGCATCCCGTGATGCCATTTAGTTAGTAGGCATTCTATTCCTGGGTTTTGAACCCGAGATTCACCCTACTTACTTCATGTTGATAGTGTTTGCTCGTTCCTTTAGGATATTAGTAACCTTTGCAATAGTCCTCGAGGTTCATGGTACATCCTTCTTCCAATTATCATGAACCATTCTTGGCAGGAGTTCTTTTGAACCAAAAGGTCACGACAGAGTGCTCTTGATGAGTTCTCCATTCTATATTATGGCTCTGCCAGTTCTACCTTTCTGCGTGGGTTATCTGGAAGAAATATGTTGAGCTTTGCTCGACATACTAATCTATGCCTCCACAACTCAGAAAGTTATATGTTCCTTGAGTTGTCCCTCTTTAGTTGTTTTCTGACCTTCGTCTATCAATTGATAGTCAGGAATAGTTGTGCATTTGTGTTCATCGGTGCCTTTTATTCTTGTGGTCCGTCGAGCCGTTCTATTTTAGAATGACTAGGAGAAACAAACTCCAGTACCTCATCCAATTCTGGGATCGGGTCAAAGTGGTTGTATTCCGCAGATCAAAATGCCAATCCAGCTTTTGTTCTGTTCTACCCTGAAGTATTGCCCACTTTATGTCAAGAGCGCCGTGAGAATTGCACCTCTCTCACGAATTCCTGATGCAGTGATACTCTCTCCATCATTGTTCATTTCTCGGTTTCAGTGTTGTTGCAACCGGAATGACGACAAGTGAATCGTGGTGTGTGAAATCAATACTCCTAGCAACCCCGTTGCTTGGTAGTTAATGGACAATATTCTCATTCTTAGCATGTTGGTTATTGAATTATCATTCTAAGACTGATCGTGCTACCTAGTCCATATTTCTGGTGCACACTTCGGTCAATGGTTTAGGATTGTGCCAATCCCTTACTCTTTGATCATATCATCTTGCCCTAAAAAGCAAGGTTGTTCTCGAGCTTAGTAACATACCGGTGGTTCGTGATTTTCCGAATATCTTCTCGGAAGTGTTACCAGGTTGTTACCTGACCGTTATGTTGAGTTCGTGATCAAGATGGTTTTTCAATAAACCACTTTTCCCCAAGAATCTGTGTTGGATACCTCTGAGCTAGTTGGTTAAGCTTAACAACAACTTGGAGAGTTGGAAGATGAAAACTTGTCCGACTTAGTTCATCCCTAAGGGATATCCTTGTGTGTGTGTGTGTGTGTGTTGAAGAAAGATGATATCTTCACCAATTGGTCCCCGCGATCAGTTGTTGTATCTATTATCTTGTCCAAACCTTGATTTGAGTGTGGGTTATCGTCAAATCAAATCAGAACCAACGATGTTCGTAATGTTGTCTTACTTGCGGTTGTCCCTCGAGCATACACCATTATATCCTTGGTCTGACCAATACTATCACATTGTTCACATAGTGGTGGAAGTCCAGTGATATGGAAATTTCGATGAGTTGCTATTGAGCCCATCAGCGGCATCTTGTCTCCTCCATGATTGTATTGAACGTCCAGCTAGTGTTGGAAACTTTATAAGCATTGCCCTCATGTCCCGATCATGAAGCATATGTCCGGTTGAAAGATGTGACTTCTTCTAATTCATGTGCATCTGGTGTAAGTTGCCGCCGTGAATTCGAGAAAGTTTGTTTTTGCTTCCTCTGGAATCATCCCAAGTCAGTCATGCATGTGCGAAGTATTCTATGGTCTGATAGACTGATCATCTACATTCTATACGTATCCCTAGCACACCAAGCCACTGATTGATTTGTTCAAGGAGAAGAAGTTTCTTCTTAAGGGTTAGACCTACGCAAGGACTTCGATATCCTCGTTGATGGTTCCCCCTGAACTCGGTAGTGTTTCATTTTAAGACTACCAGGTGACCATGCTTGTCTAGGACAACGTGTTCACATGCTTGTAGCAGAACCGGCTCATGTTTTGGAGCTTACTACCGTAGTTCATTCCCCCGAGAATCTCGCAATGTCATCTCGTCGATTTGTGTTGCAAACCTTCATTTTCCTTTCTAGACTCGATGAGTCTGGAGTATCCTGACACCAACCAGATCTGAATCTCAGGCAGATATGATGGTTGGAGCATTTTCCAAGAACTATAATACTGGTCTCTCGATAAACGGTAAAGTGGATGTCGTGGCCAACACATCCAGCCGGAAGACCTATTATTGTAGTATCTCGATTGAAGAAAGTTGGCCACCTTCCCATGAGGATTTCGTAGGATTTACTCCAGACGTTGTTCCTTATGGATCTATTGTATTCCGAAGTCCGACCACTACTTGGTGGCTATGCCGATGCTTAAAGCATGACCGTGGTAACCAGTACATCAAGGAGAACATTAGAAGCGGAGTGCTAAATGTCTCTCGGTCGATCATCCAGATTTTGTTTCCTTGTCTTCGCTAAGGTGAAATCTGAGAAAGTGTTATCTTCTTTGCATCTGCATCTTCCACCCTATTCATCATGGTAGCATGTTGTGTTGCCAGGATCCTTGACACGGATATTGGCAGAACCTTGATGAGTATGGAAATGCTCAAGTTCTTGAGAGCACGCTCAGGCACTAGGTTTTGATGTTGTCGTTAACTGGGATGTGCCTCCGTTCTCTCAGTTGTTCGATAGCCATCCGATTGGTGGAATCACCTTTGCCGGTGAACCTTCTCCCCAGTTACTAGAATCATTCCCAACATTTGCATTTTGTTCCCAGCTTGCACCTCAGTAGCTGTTGTTCAGGATCATCTTCAAAAGTGGACTTACCATAGGTCCCATCCATTTCCGATGATAAGCAAAAATCATCCGTTGCGTTGTCTTCAACAAGGTAGTCCACATCATCCATCCTAGTCCGAGTATGTCATTCTTTCGAACTCCTTCCACTGATCGTTTGTGATTGCCTTAGGCTGGTATAAAGAGTTTCTATGATCTCCGAATCAAAAGTAATTCTTTTTGCCACTCAAGGGAATATTCTGCGAGTCACTTTACTTAAGATGTCTCGTTATGGTATCATGGCAATTATCTCCTCGCTACTTTGAAACCATGCATCATCCTACTCCAGCGTGGGTTTGTTGCGTACCAAATTGAACCTTGTCATCTGCTTCTTCTCATTGATTCTGATATGTGCCTTGTGTCTCAACTCAAGAGGTGTTTTTACGTCTCATTCCGTGGAGTTGATCTTGTATCCACCCCTGTGAGGTTGTCTTGCTCTCTTGTCACCGTGTTGGATGAAGCTCTCGAAGCAAAGATGTCAAGATCGACATGATGCAATGAATCCACATCTTCGAGAAGGGCAATCGGATCGTGAAGATTCTCTATTGGTGTTCCCTCTGTCTTCTTACCTCACGTCTTGAATCTCGGGACAAGATTCCTGTTTAGTGGGGGTGAGTTGTCACAGCCCTAGAATTTGCTTGTAGCTATTTACCTGAGTGAGCAACATGCATCATGTCTAAATACTGAAAGTTGAATTGAGGTTAGTTGAAACCCTCATAAATCACTTCAAAAATAGTCAACATTAAAATCTCTTCAAAGAAGTCCAAGAAAATGTTCCTCTTAGTCTTTGAAAATATTGGCAAGAGGTAAAACTTAAAACAATATTTTTGGAATCTCAGAGATATTTATTTTGGGCCTTTGATTTAATCCAATAAATATTTAAATTGGATCTATATTTATTATATAATAAATATATGTTCAATAATTCTGATAAATTGTTGAGGGGCTTTGGAATAATCCATTTAGTCCCTGCAAAAATTATCAGAAGTAAAAAAAATAGTTTGGTTCAAAAACCAAATTAAAACCCATTTGCATAAATAGAAAACAGAACAAAAATAGAAATAAGAGAGAAAGAGAGAGTGAAGGACTACCTGGCCCACTTACCTATAGCCGGCCCAGCAGAATCGGCCAGCCCACCAGGGGCGCCTTGGTCTTCTTCCACCTCTGCCAGTAGGCAGAGGCGTGTCGACACCAGCGCGCCCGAGGCCTCCACCTCCTCCCTCCCAGCCTGCCTGGCTCCTCCTCGATGCACCAGGCGACGCCACGCAGCCCTGGCCCCTCTCAGTCTCTCCCCGTGCTCCTCTCCATCCTCTGGTCACTCTCCCCCTTCTCCCCGCTCGATCTCGAGCTCGGCCGAACACAACCGCCGGCCGCCGTCTCGCGTACGCACAGCCACAGCCGTCCCCTCGCCTCTCCGAGCTGTCCACGAGCTCCGGCTCATTCCTCTCCTCCTCCTCACCGAGCCGCCTGATGCCGGAAGCCCCTGGATGCCGCCTGCACCTCCGTTCCCCTCGTCGGCCACCGAAGATCGTCGCCGTCGATTAGCTTCCTCCGGTGCCTCCCCGAGCTCGCTGACCCTCCCGTTCGACTCACTGTGAGCTCCTGCTCCCAAACCCCTCTCTCCTTTGTCGATTTCCTCTTCTAGCCCCACTGTCCACCATGGCCGAAGCTCGCCGCCGCCATGCCTCATCGCCGCCGTGGCTGGAGCCGTTGTAGCTCGAAGTCGAGCACACCATCGCGCTCAACGCGTCTCCAGGAGACCGTAGCCAGCACCAGCTTCTCCCCATGTGCCCCCTAGCCCCAACACGATTACACCGTAGTTCCGGCCGCCGTTGGGCTCATCGCCGGCGTCGATTCCGGTGACCTCGTGACCTGCTGCTACCTCCACTAGATGCGCGGGAGCAAGGGCTATCGCCCGGTGCCCTCGGCACGTCCAACCGACGCCCATAGCGCGATTCCGGCGAGCCACCGCCGCACTGTGAGGTCGTCGGAGTTCAACTCCGGTGGCTGGTGACGTGGCACACGATTAGCCACGGATGACCCCGCTAATTAACCCCCTCACTCACTGACATGTGGGCCCCAGCCTGCTAACTAACTTAGCTTAGCACTTAAACTAATCTGAGTTAGTTAATTAACTAACTGTGTGACTGACCAACGGGCCCCACACGTCAGGTTTGACCTGGACCGGGCTGTTGGCCTGCTGACATCACTGTGAGGTCATGCTGACACTATAAATCATTTTCTAGATTTAAGTTTATTCAGGAAATTCCAGAAAATGTCTAAAACTTTGAAAAATCATAGAAATTCAACCGTAACTCCAAATGAGATAAATTATATATGTAAAATGATCAGAAAAATCCAAAGAATCTGAATATGCCATTTGCATGCATGTTTGAACAAGTTAAAATCACTGAATAGGAAAATTCATGATTATGGAATAAATGGTAAATAGTTTTGGAGTTGGAATTTGCTATAGGTTTGAATTCCACTTCAATGAACATGGCTAACTGTTGCACTAGGTCAATTCAGTACTTGAATATGACATATCATTCATATGATTGTGCATTGCATTGATTGTGGTTCCCTTTGTGTTTGCCGGTGTTTGTTCCCCTCAGTAGACGTATGTACCGACGATGAGTTCGATGACACCGATGAGGAACTACTCTATCTTCAGAAGTGCCTGGCAAGCAAAACCCCCTTGTTCATTCCGATAAAATCCCCCTCTCTCGCTCCTGCTCTCTTTTACTGCATTAGGACAACAACGATTCATCTGTTACTTGTTGCGGTAGTTGAACCCCTTATCCTCTGCATGACCTGTCATTTCCACAGTAAATAGATGAAACCGACTAGCATGAGTAGGAGTTGTTTGAGCCCTGATGTGCCTACTCATTCATGCTTGTTTGTCATGCCTGCTACTGCTTAGAGTTGAGTCAGGTCCGATTCATCGGGGATGAATCGGAAGTGTGTAAACATGTCCTACTGTTAAGAGCAAAGTGTGTGAACACGATTTGGTAAAGGTAGCGGTGAGAGGCCATGTAGGAGTACATGGTGGGTTGTCTCATTGAAACCGTCCTCAGGAACTGAGTTTTGTGTTTGTGATCCATGAAACAGCTACTACCACACGTTGGGCCCTGAAATATGACCCCGCTCGACTTACTGACCCCTCTCGTCCTCTCTCCAGGAGTTGCAACTAGTTTCTGGTGTTTGTAGGATATGTGTTGGCGGCCGTGCATAGCGCTGACCCTAGGGGTGGGCTATGTTGCGGTAGATACACTGTGGCACGGTGTACCGGGCGCCCGTTTGGTGTCTCGGGAACCCTGCACACATCGTTTGGGGCTGTGAGCGAAACTCCGGCCGGATCTCCTCGCGGATGGAACCCGAATAGGCGATAAACCTGGACTAGAGACTTGTGTGGTTAGTCAGGTCGTGGTCTACACCCACGTCGGCTTTCGCTTGAAGTCTGCCGAGCACATGTCGCGTGCAGACGCTAAGTGGTGGAAACATGTGTGACGAAGTACACCCCTGCAGGGTTATAAATGATCTGTTCGAATAGCCGTGTCCACGGTAAAGGACTTCTGGGTTGCCTATAACAGTTCATAGACAAGTGAAAGTGGATACTCTAAAACTCGCAAGATAAGTGTGAGTACTATGGATGGCCTTCTCGTAGGGAGACGAGAGTGGATCCATAGTGGTGTATTGATTGGTGAATATGTGGACTCGTGTGCGCCACCTCAAAAGAGTTGCTCGCAATCGTAGTTTAGGTTAGCCACTGAGTCAAAGCTGGCTTGCTGCAGTTAAACTCCACCACCCCCTTTTGTTGATACCGATGCATATGTAGTTTAGTTCTGATGTAAGTCTTGCTGAGTACCTTTGTACTCACGTTTGCTTAATTTATGTTTTGCAGAGAGACTTCAGTCTCGCTAGTAGTTCCGCGTGGACTTCGACGTTTAGCTTGATACCTCAGCTACGATCTTGTGCCCTCGACAGGATCTGGTAGATAGTCAGGCTTCTTAGCCTTTTTCATTTATAGATGTCTGTACTCAGACATGTTAAGCTTCTGCATGTGTTTGATTGTATGCTATGATTGTTGGGTCATGAGACCCATGCTTGTAATATCTGGTTCTTCGGAGCCTAATGAATTAATACTTGAGTTGTAGAGTTATGTTGTGATGCCATGTTGGATTCACACATATCGAGCATATTGTGTGTATGATTGAAATGCTTGGTATGTGTGGGATCCGACTATCTAGTTGTTTATCCTTGGCAGCCTATCATATGGGGAAATGTAGTCTAGTGCTTCTGAGCGATAGTAGTCCGCTACAGCCCGGATCACCGGAGTCCTGCTAGCCCAGCACTACTGTTCAGGACACTTGACTGGCCGGCATGTGATTCACTTCGTTCCTATGTCTGTCCCTTCGGGGAAATGTCACGCGGTAACATCCAGAGTCCTGCCTAGCCTGCTACAGCCCGGGTTACCGGAGTCCTGTTAGCCCAGTGCTACAGCCCGGATTCACACGCTGTTGACCGACATGCTCGAGGTTGATTCATGTATGTCTGTCCCCATGGGGTAGTGCCGCTTGGGTTCACGACTAGCCATGTCGGCCTGGGTTCTTTGTCATATGGATGCTAGCGACACTATCATATACGTGAGCCAAAAGGCGCAAACGGTCCCGGGCCAGGTAAGGTGGCACCCATGGAAATACCGTGCGTGAGGCCACAAAGTGATATGATGTGTTACACGCTAGATCGGTGTGACCTAGGATCGGGGTCCCGACAGCGTTGGTATCAGAGCCTGACTGCCTGTAGGTTTACCAAGCCAAACTGGTCGAAGTTGAGTCTAGAAATGCTTTAGTTATGTAAGGGAATTGATTGTGGAAGGGAACGTAAGGCTCTTTTTACTCCTTATTCTCATGCCCTTCTGATCTGAGTCAACCTTTTCTTTTCTGCGGGGATTAAGAATTAGGCCTTCTCATCTATCTATCAGGATGACGTGTTACTAAACCATAGTTGCCTAAGATTGTTGGATTTAAGCCCAGTTCAGTTTCTACTACTTCTGTGTGTTCATAGTTGGTCTCGAACCTTGATATTGTGCTTCTGAGTGGTTATGCCACCATTTTGCAGGATGTCTCAAATCATTTTGAGCATTTATAGCCGTTATGCTGTCCGAGTCATCCCAGGTTTCTAAATAGTCTGATGCCTTTGCAAATCCTTTCCCCTGTTCTGATATCCTTTTGGGTCAGATTAACCACACAAATGGTGGGTTGAGGTACTCCGTTACCTCGACATATATGTTGGAGCTATTACTATGACCCTAGGTGTTTTAGGGAGTCACCTAGTAATCTAGCCATGTTTTGTGTTTCCAGTGTGTGATTTTGGCCATTATTCTCAAAAGCATCCCGTGATGCCATTTAGTTAGTAGGCATTCTATTCCTGGGTTTTGAACCCGAGATTCACCCTACTTACTTCATGTTGATAGTGTTTGCTCGTTCCTTTAGGATATTAGTAACCTTTGCAATAGTCCTCGAGGTTCATGGTACATCCTTCTTCCAATTATCATGAACCATTCTTGGCAGGAGTTCTTTTGAACCAAAAGGTCACGACAGAGTGCTCTTGATGAGTTCTCCATTCTATATTATGGCTCTGCCAGTTCTACCTTTCTGCGTGGGTTATCTGGAAGAAATATGTTGAGCTTTGCTCGACATACTAATCTATGCCTCCACAACTCAGAAAGTTATATGTTCCTTGAGTTGTCCCTCTTTAGTTGTTTTCTGACCTTCGTCTATCAATTGATAGTCAGGAATAGTTGTGCATTTGTGTTCATCGGTGCCTTTTATTCTTGTGGTCCGTCGAGCCGTTCTATTTTAGAATGACTAGGAGAAACAAACTCCAGTACCTCATCCAATTCTGGGATCGGGTCAAAGTGGTTGTATTCCGCAGATCAAAATGCCAATCCAGCTTTTGTTCTGTTCTACCCTGAAGTATTGCCCACTTTATGTCAAGAGCGTCGTGAGAATTGCACCTCTCTCACGAATTCCTGATGCAGTGATACTCTCTCCATCATTGTTCATTTCTCGGTTTCAGTGTTGTTGCAACCGGAATGACGACAAGTGAATCGTGGTGTGTGAAATCAATACTCCTAGCAACCCCGTTGCTTGGTAGTTAATGGACAATATTCTCATTCTTAGCGTGTTGGTTATTGAATTATCATTCTAAGACTGATCGTGCTACCTAGTCCATATTTCTGGTGCACACTTCGATCAATGGATTAGGATTGTGCCAATCCCTTACTCTTTGATCATATCATCTTGCCCTAAAAAGCAAGGTTGTTCTCGAGCTTAGTAACATACCGGTGGTTCGTGATTTTCCGAATATCTTCTCGGAAGTGTTACCAGGTTGTTACCTGACCGTTATGTTGAGTTCGTGATCAAGATGGTTTTTCAATAAACCACTTTTCCCCAAGAATCTGTGTTGGATACCTCTGAGCTAGTTGGTTAAGCTTAACAACAACTTGGAGAGTTGGAAGATGAAAACTTGTCCGACTTAGTTCATCCCTAAAAGATATCCTTGTGTGTGTGTGTGTGTGTGTTGAAGAAAGATGATATCTTCACCAATTGGTCCCCGTGATCAGTTGTTGTATCTATTATCTTGTCCAAACCTTGATTTGAGTGTGGGTTATCGTCAAATCAAATCAGAACCAACGATGTTCGTAATGTTGTCTTACTTGCGGTTGTCCCTCGAGCATACACCATTATATCCTTGGTCTGACCAATACTATCACATTGTTCACATAGTGGTGGAAGTCCAGTGATATGGAAATTTCGATGAGTTGCTATTGAGCCCATCAGCGGCATCTTGTCTCCTCCATGATTGTATTGAACGTCCAGCTAGTGTTGGAAACTTTATAAGCATTGCCCTCATGTCCCGATCATGAAGCATATGTCCGGTTGAAAGATGTGACTTCTTCTAATTCATGTGCATCTGGTGTAAGTTGCCGCCGTGAATTCGAGAAAGTTTGTTTTTGCTTCCTCTGGAATCATCCCAAGTCAGTCATGCATGTGCGAAGTATTCTATGGTCTGATAGACTGATCATCTACATTCTATACGTATCCCTAGCACACCAAGCCACTGATTGATTTGTTCAAGGAGAAGAAGTTTCTTCTTAAGGGTTAGACCTACGCAAGGACTTCGATATCCTCATTGATGGTTCCCCCTGAACTCGGTAGTGTTTCATTTTAAGACTACCAGGTGACCATGCTTGTCTAGGACAACGTGTTCACATGCTTGTAGCAGAACCGGCTCATGTTTTGGAGCTTACTACCGTAGTTCATTCCCCCGAGAATCTCGCAATGTCATCTCGTCGATTTGTGTTGCAAACCTTCATTTTCCTTTCTAGACTCGATGAGTCTGGAGTATCCTGACACCAACCAGATCTGAATCTCAGGCAGATATGATGGTTGGAGCATTTTCCAAGAACTATAATACTGGTCTCTCGATAAACGGTAAAGTGGATGTCGTGGCCAACACATCCAGCCGGAAGACCTATTATTGTAGTATCTCGATTGAAGAAAGTTGGCCACCTTCCCATGAGGATTTCGTAGGATTTACTCCAGACGTTGTTCCTTATGGATCTATTGTATTCCGAAGTCCGACCACTACTTGGTGGCTATGCCGATGCTTAAAGCATGACCGTGGTAACCAGTACATCAAGGAGAACATTAGAAGCGGAGTGCTAAATGTCTCTCGGTCGATCATCCAGATTTTGTTTCCTTGTCTTCGCTAAGGTGAAATCTGAGAAAGTGTTATCTTCTTTGCATCTGCATCTTCCACCCTTATTCATCATGGTAGCATGTTGTGTTGCCAGGATCCTTGACACGGATATTGGCAGAACCTTGATGAGTATGGAAATGCTCAAGTTCTTGAGAGCACGCTCAGGCACTAGGTTTTGATGTTGTCGTTAACTGGGATGTGCCTCCGTTCTCTCAGTTGTTCGATAGCCATCCGATTGGTGGAATCACCTTTGCCGGTGAACCTTCTCCCCAGTTACTAGAATCATTCCCAACATTTGCATTTTGTTCCCAGCTTGCACCTCAGTAGCTGTTGTTCAGGATCATCTTCAAAAGTGGACTTACCATAGGTCCCATCCATTTCCGATGATAAGCAAAAATCATCCGTTGCGTTGTCTTCAACAAGGTAGTCCACATCATCCATCCTAGTCCGAGTATGTCATTCTTTCGAACTCCTTCCACTGATCGTTTGTGATTGCCTTAGGCTGGTATAAAGAGTTTCTATGATCTCCGAATCAAAAGTAATTCTTTTTGCCACTCAAGGGAATATTCTGCGAGTCACTTTACTTAAGATGTCTCGTTATGGTATCATGGCAATTATCTCCTCTCTACTTTGAAACCATGCATCATCCTACTCCAGCGTGGGTTTGTTGCGTACCAAATTGAACCTTGTCATCTGCTTCTTCTCATTGATTCTGATATGTGCCTTGTGTCTCAACTCAAGAGGTGTTTTTACGTCTCATTCCGTGGAGTTGATCTTGTATCCACCCCTGTGAGGTTGTCTTGCTCTCTTGTCGCCGTGTTGGATGAAGCTCTCGAAGCAAAGATGTCAAGATCGACATGATGCAATGAATCCACATCTTCGAGAAGGGCAATCGGATCGTGAAGATTCTCTATTGGTGTTCCCTCTGTCTTCTTACCTCACGTCTTGAATCTCGGGACAAGATTCCTGTTTAGTGGGGGTGAGTTGTCACAGCCCTAGAATTTGCTTGTAGCTATTTACCTGAGTGAGCAACATGCATCATGTCTAAATACTGAAAGTTGAATTGAGGTTAGTTGAAACCCTCATAAATCACTTCAAAAATAGTCAACATTAAAATCTCTTCAAAGAAGTCCAAGAAAATGTTCCTCTTAGTCTTTGAAAATATTGGCAAGAGGTAAAACTTAAAACAATATTTTTGGAATCTCAGAGATATTTATTTTGGGCCTTTGATTTAATCCAATAAATATTTGAATTGGATCTATATTTATTATATAATAAATATATGTTCAATAATTCTGATAAATTGTTGAGGGGCTTTGGAATAATCCATTTAGTCCCTATCAGAAGTAAAAAAAATAGTTTGGTTCAAAAACCAAATTAAAACCCATTTGCATAAATAGAAAACAGAACAAAAATAGAAATAAGAGAGAAAGAGAGAGTGAAGGACTACCTGGCCCACTTACCTGTAGCCGGCCCAGCAGAATCGGCCAGCCCACCAGGGGCGCCTTGGTCTTCTTCCACCTCTGCCAGTAGGCAGAGGCGTGTCGACGCCAGCGCGCCCGAGGCCTCCACCTCCTCCCTCCCAGCCTGCCTGGCTCCTCCTCGATGCACCAGGCGACGCCACGCAGCCCTGGCCCCTCTCAGTCTCTCCCCGTGCTCCTCTCCATCCTCTGGTCACTCTCTCCCTTCTCCCCGCTCGATCTCGAGCTCGGCCGAACACAACCGCCGGCCGCCGTCTCGCGTACGCACAGCCACAGCCGTCCCCTCGCCTCTCCGAGCTGTCCACGAGCTCCGGCTCGTTCCTCTCCTCCTCCTCACCGAGCCGCCTGATGCCGGAAGCCCCTGGATGCCACCTGCACCTCCGTTCCCCTCGTCGGCCATCAAAGATCGTCGCCGTCGATTAGCTTCCTCCGGTGCCTCCCCGAGCTCGCTGACCCTCCCGTTCGACTCATTGTGAGCTCCTGCTCCCAAACCATTCTCTCCTTTGTCGATTTCCTCTTCTAGCCCCACTGTCCACCACGGCCGAAGCTCGACGCCGCCATGCCTCATCGCCGCCGTGGCTGGAGCCGTTGTAGCTCGAAGTCGAGCACACCATCGCGCTCAACGCGTCTCCAGGAGACCGTAGCCAGCACCAGCTTCTCCCCATGTGCCCCCTAGCCTCAACACGATTACACCGTAGCTCCGGCCGCCGCTGGGCTCATCGCCGGCGTTGATTCCGGTGACCTCGTGACCTGCTGCTACCTCCACTAGATGCGCGGGAGCAAGGGCTATCGCCCGGTGCCCTCGGCACGTCCAACCGACGCCCATAGCGCGATTCCGGCGAGCCACCGCCGCACTATGAGGTCGTCGGAGTTCAACTCCGGTGGCTGGTGACGTGGCACACGATTAGCCATGGATGACCCCGCTAATTAACCCCCTCACTCACTCACATGTGGGCCCCAGCCTGCTAACTAACTTAGCTTAGCACTTAAACTAATCTGAGTTAGTTAGTTAACTAACTGTGTGACTGACCAACGGGCCCCACACGTCAGGTTTGACCTGGACCGGGCTGTTGACATGCTGACATCACTGTGAGGTCATGCTGACACTATAAATCATTTTCTAGATTTAAGTTTATTCAGGAAATTCCAGAAAATGTCTAAAACTTTGAAAAATCATAGAAATTCAACCGAAACTCCAAATGAGATAAATTATATATGTAAAATGATCAGAAAAATCCAAAGAATCTGAATATGCCGTTTGCATGCATGTTTGAACAAGTTAACATCAATGAATAGGACAATTCATGATTATGGAATAAATGGTAAATAGTTTTGGAGTTGGAATTTGCTATAGGTTTGAATTCCACTTCAATGAACATGGCTAACTGTTGCACTAGGTCAATTCAGTACTTGAATATGACATATCATTCATATGATTGTGCATTGCATTGATTGTGGTTCCCTTTGTGTTTGCTGGTGTTTGTTCCCCTCAGTAGACGTATGTACCGACGATGAGTTCGATGACACCGATGAGGAACTACTCTATCTTCAGAAGTGCCAGGCAAGCAAAACCCCCTTGTTCATTCCGATAAAATCCCCCTCTCTTGATCCTGCTCTCTTTTACTGCATTAGGACAACAACGATTCATCTGTTACTTGTTGCGGTAGTTGAACCCCTTATCCTCTGCATGACCTGTCATTTCCACAGAAAATAGATGAAACCCACTAGCATGAGTAGGAGTTGTTTGAGCCCTGATGTGCCTACTCATTCATGCTTGTTTGTCATGCCTGCTACTGCTTAGAGTTGAGTCAGGTCCGATTCATCGGGGATGAATCGGAAGTGTGTAAACATGTCCTACTGTTAAGAGCTAAGTGTGTGAACACGATTTGGTAATGGTAGCGGTGAGAGGCCATGTAGGAGTACATGGTGGGTTGTCTCATTGAAACCGTCCTCAGGAACTGAGTTCTGTGTTTGTGATCCATGAAACAGCTACTACCACACGTTGGGCCCTGAAATATGACCCCGCTCGACTTACTGACCCCTCTCGTCCTCTGTCCAGGAGTTGCAACTAGTTTCTGGTGTTTGTAGGATATGTGTTGGCGGCCGTGCGTAGCGCTGACCCTAGGGGTGGGCTATGTTGCGGTAGATACACTGTGGCACGGTGTACCGGGCGCCCGTTTGGTGTCTCGGGAACCCTGCACACATCGTTTGGGGCTATGAGCGAAACTCCGGCCGGATCTCCTCGCGGATGGAACCCGAATAGGCGATAAACCTGGACTAGAGACTTGTGTGGTTAGTCAGGTCGTGGTCTACACCCACGTCGGCTTTCGCTTGAAGTCTGCCGAGCACATGTCGTGTGCAGATGCTAAGTGGTGGAAACATGTGTGACGAAGTACACCCCTGCAGGGTTATAAATGATCTATTCGAATAGCCGTGTCCACGGTAAAGGACTTCTGGGTTGCCTATAACAGTTCATAGACAAGTGAAAGTGGATACTCTAAAACTCGCAAGATAAGTGTGAGTACTATGGATGGCCTTCTCGTAGGGAGACGAGAGCGGATCCATAGTGGTGTATTGATTGGTGAATATGTGGACTCGTGTGCGCCACCTCAAAAGAGTTGCTCGCAATCGTAGTTTAGGTTAGCCACTGAGTCAAAGCTGGCTTGCTGCAGTTAAACTCCACCACCCCCTTTTGTTGATACCGATGCATATGTAGTTTAGTTCTGATGTAAGTCTTGGTGAGTACCTTTGTACTCACGTTTGCTTAATTTATGTTTTGCAGAGAGACTTCAGTCTCGCTAGTAGTTCCGCGTGGACTTCGACGTTTAGCTTGATACCTCAGCTACGATCTTGTGCCCTTGACAGGATCTGGTAGATAGTCAGGCTTCTTAGCCTTTTTCATTTATAGATGTCTGTACTCAGACATGTTAAGCTTCCGCATGTGTTTGATTGTATGCTATGATTGTTGGGTCATGAGACCCATGCTTGTAATATCTGGTTCTTCGGAGCCTAATGAATTAATACTTGAGTTGTAGAGTTATGTTGTGATGCCATGTTGTATTCACACATATCGAGCATATTGTGTGTATGATTGAAATGCTTGGTATGTGTGGGATCCGACTATCTAGTTGTTTATCCTTGGCAGCCTATCATATGGGGAAATGTAGTCTAGTGCTTCTGAGCGATAGTAGTCCGCTACAGCCCGGATCACCGGAGTCCTGCTAGCCCAGCACTACTGTTCAGGACACTTGACTGGCCGGCATGTGATTCACTTCGTTCCTATGTCTGTCCCTTCGGGGAAATGTCACGCGGTGACATCCGGAGTCCTGCCTAGCCTGCTACAGCCCGGGTTACCGGAGTCCTGTTAGCCCAGTGCTACAGCCCGGATTCACACGCTGTTGACCGACATGCTCGAGGTTGATTCATGTATGCCTGTCCCCATGGGGTAGTGCCGCTTGGGTTCACGACTAGCCATGTCGGCCCGGGTTCTTTGTCATATGGATGCTAGCGACACTATCATATACGTGAGCCAAAAGGCGCAAACGGTCCCGGGCCAGGTAAGGTGGCACCCATGGAAATACCGTGCGTGAGGCCACAAAGTGATATGATGTGTTACACGCTAGATCGGTGTGACCTAGGATCGGGGTCCCGACAGCGTTGGTATCAGAGCCTGACTGCCTGTAGGTTTACCAAGCCAAACTGGTCGAAGTTGAGTCTAGAAATGCTTTAGTTATGTAAGGGAATTGATTGTGGAAGGGAACGTAAGGCTCTTTTTACTCCTTATTCTCATGCCCTTCTGATCTGAGTCAACCTTTTCTTTTCTGCGGGGATTAAGAATTAGGCCTTCTCATCTATCTATCAGGATGACGTGTTACTAAACCATAGTTGCCTAAGATTGTTGGATTTAAGCCCAGTTCAGTTTCTACTACTTCTGTGTGTTCATAGTTGGTCTCGAACCTTGATATTGTGCTTCTGAGTGGTTATGCCACCATTTTGCAGGATGTCTCAAATCATTTTGAGCATTTATAGCCGTTATGCTGTCCGAGTCATCCCAGGTTTCTAAATAGTCTGATGCCTTTGCAAATCCTTTCCCCTGTTCTGATATCCTTTTGGGTCAGATTAACCACACAAATGGTGGGTTGAGGTACTCCGTTACCTCGACATATATGTTGGAGCTATTACTATGACCCTAGGTGTTTTAGGGAGTCACCTAGTAATCTAGCCATGTTTTGTGTTTCCAGTGTGTGATTTTGGCCATTATTCTCAAAAGCATCCCGTGATGCCATTTAGTTAGTAGGCATTCTATTCCTGGGTTTTGAACCCGAGATTCACCCTACTTACTTCATGTTGATAGTGTTTGCTCGTTCCTTTAGGATATTAGTAACCTTTGCAATAGTCCTCGAGGTTCATGGTACATCCTTCTTCCAATTATCATGAACCATTCTTGGCAGGAGTTCTTTTGAACCAAAAGGTCACGACAGAGTGCTCTTGATGAGTTCTCCATTCTATATTATGGCTCTGCCAGTTCTACCTTTCTGCGTGGGTTATCTGGAAGAAATATGTTGAGCTTTGCTCGACATACTAATCTATGCCTCCACAACTCAGAAAGTTATATGTTCCTTGAGTTGTCCCTCTTTAGTTGTTTTCTGACCTTCGTCTATCAATTGATAGTCAGGAATAGTTGTGCATTTGTGTTCATCGGTGCCTTTTATTCTTGTGGTCCGTCGAGCCGTTCTATTTTAGAATGACTAGGAGAAACAAACTCCAGTACCTCATCCAATTCTGGGATCGGGTCAAAGTGGTTGTATTCCGCAGATCAAAATGCCAATCCAGCTTTTGTTCTGTTCTACCCTGAAGTATTGCCCACTTTATGTCAAGAGCGTCGTGAGAATTGCACCTCTCTCACGAATTCCTGATGCAGTGATACTCTCTCCATCATTGTTCATTTCTCGGTTTCAGTGTTGTTGCAACCGGAATGACGACAAGTGAATCGTGGTGTGTGAAATCAATACTCCTAGCAACCCCGTTGCTTGGTAGTTAATGGACAATATTCTCATTCTTAGCGTGTTGGTTATTGAATTATCATTCTAAGACTGATCGTGCTACCTAGTCCATATTTCTGGTGCACACTTCGATCAATGGATTAGGATTGTGCCAATCCCTTACTCTTTGATCATATCATCTTGCCCTAAAAAGCAAGGTTGTTCTCGAGCTTAGTAACATACCGGTGGTTCGTGATTTTCCGAATATCTTCTCGGAAGTGTTACCAGGTTGTTACCTGACCGTTATGTTGAGTTCGTGATCAAGATGGTTTTTCAATAAACCACTTTTCCCCAAGAATCTGTGTTGGATACCTCTGAGCTAGTTGGTTAAGCTTAACAACAACTTGGAGAGTTGGAAGATGAAAACTTGTCCGACTTAGTTCATCCCTAAGGGATATCCTTGTGTGTGTGTGTGTGTGTTGAAGAAAGATGATATCTTCACCAATTGGTCCCCGTGATCAGTTGTTGTATCTATTATCTTGTCCAAACCTTGATTTGAGTGTGGGTTATCGTCAAATCAAATCAGAACCAACGATGTTCGTAATGTTGTCTTACTTGCGGTTGTCCCTCGAGCATACACCATTATATCCTTGGTCTGACCAATACTATCACATTGTTCACATAGTGGTGGAAGTCCAGTGATATGGAAATTTCGATGAGTTGCTATTGAGCCCATCAGCGGCATCTTGTCTCCTCCATGATTGTATTGAACGTCCAGCTAGTGTTGGAAACTTTATAAGCATTACCCTCATGTCCCGATCATGAAGCATATGTCCGGTTGAAAGATGTGACTTCTTCTAATTCATGTGCATCTGGTGTAAGTTGCCGCCGTGAATTCGAGAAAGTTTGTTTTTGCTTCCTCTGGAATCATCCCAAGTCAGTCATGCATGTGCGAAGTATTCTATGGTCTGATAGACTGATCATCTACATTCTATACGTATCCCTAGCACACCAAGCCACTGATTGATTTGTTCAAGGAGAAGAAGTTTCTTCTTAAGGGTTAGACCTACGCAAGGACTTCGATATCCTCGTTGATGGTTCCCCCTGAACTCGGTAGTGTTTCATTTTAAGACTACCAGGTGACCATGCTTGTCTAGGACAACGTGTTCACATGCTTGTAGCAGAACCGGCTCATGTTTTGGAGCTTACTACCGTAGTTCATTCCCCCGAGAATCTCGCAATGTCATCTCGTCGATTTGTGTTGCAAACCTTCATTTTCCTTTCTAGACTCGATGAGTCTGGAGTATCCTGACACCAACCAGATCTGAATCTCAGGCAGATATGATGGTTGGAGCATTTTCCAAGAACTATAATACTGGTCTCTCGATAAACGGTAAAGTGGATGTCGTGGCCAACACATCCAGCCGGAAGACCTATTATTGTAGTATCTCGATTGAAGAAAGTTGGCCACCTTCCCATGAGGATTTCGTAGGATTTACTCCAGACGTTGTTCCTTATGGATCTATTGTATTCCGAAGTCCGACCACTACTTGGTGGCTATGCCGATGCTTAAAGCATGACCGTGGTAACCAGTACATCAAGGAGAACATTAGAAGCGGAGTGCTAAATGTCTCTCGGCCGATCATCCAGATTTTGTTTCCTTGGCTTCGCTAAGGTGAAATCTGAGAAAGTGTTATCTTCTTTGCATCTGCATCTTCCACCCTTATTCATCATGGTAGCATGTTGTGTTGCCAGGATCCTTGACACGGATATTGGCAGAACCTTGATGAGTATGGAAATGCTCAAGTTCTTGAGAGCACGCTCAGGCACTAGGTTCTGATGTTGTCGTTAACTGGGATGTGCCTCCATTCTCTCAGTTGTTCGATAGCCATCCGATTGGTGGAATCACCTTTGCCGGTGAACCTTCTCCCCAGTTACTAGAATCATTCCCAACATTTGCATTTTGTTCCCAGCTTGCACCTCAGTAGCTGTTGTTCAGGATCATCTTCAAAAGTGGACTTACCATAGGTCCCATCCATTTCCGATGATAAGCAAAAATCATCCGTTGCGTTGTCTTCAACAAGGTAGTCCACATCATCCATCCTAGTCCGAGTATGTCATTCTTTCGAACTCCTTCCACTGATCGTTTGTGATTGCCTTAGGCTGGTATAAAGAGTTTCTATGATCTCCGAATCAAAAGTAATTCTTTTTGCCACTCAAGGGAATATTCTGCGAGTCACTTTACTTAAGATGTCTCGTTATGGTGTCATGGCAATTATCTCCCCGCTACTTTGAAACCATGCATCATCCTACTCCAGCGTGGGTTTGTTGCGTACCAAATTGAACCTTGTCATCTGCTTCTTCTCATTGATTCTGATATGTGCCTTGTGTCTCAACTCAAGAGGTGTTTTTACGTCTCATTCCGTGGAGTTGATCTTGTATCCACCCCTATGAGGTTGTCTTGCTCTCTTGTCGCCGTGTTGGATGAAGCTCTCGAAGCAAAGATGTCAAGATCGACATGATGCAATGAATCCACATCTTCGAGAAGGGAAATCGGATCGTGAAGATTCTCTATTGGTGTTCCCTCTGTCTTCTTACCTCACGTCTTGAATCTCGGGACGAGATTCCTGTTTAGTGGGGGTGAGTTGTCACAGCCCTAGAATTTGCTTGTAGCTATTTACCTGAGTGAGCAACATGCATCATGTCTAAATACTGAAAGTTGAATTGAGGTTAGTTGAAACCCTCATAAATCACTTCAAAAATAGTCAACATTAAAATCTCTTCAAAGAAGTCCAAGAAAATGTTCCTCTTAGTCTCTGAAAATATTGGCAAGAGGTAAAACTTAAAAAAATATTTTTGGAATCTCAGAGATATTTATTTTGGGCCTTTGATTTAATCCAATAAATATTTGAATTGGATCTATATTTATTATATAATAAATATATGTTCAATAATTCTGATAAATTGTTGAGGGGCTTTGGAATAATCCATTTAGTCCGTGCAAAAATTATCAGAAGTAAAAAAATAGTTTGGTTCAAAAACAAAATTAAAACCCATTTGCATAAATAGAAAACAGAACAAAAATAGAAATAAGAGAGAAAGAGAGAGTGAAGGACTACCTGGCCCATTTACCTGTAGCCGGCCCAGCAGAATCGGCCAGCCCACCAGGGGCGCCTTGGTCTTCTTCCACCTCTGCCAGTAGGCAGAGGCGTGTCGACGCCAGCGCGCCCGAGGCCTCCACCTCCTCCCTCCCAGCCTGCCTGGCTCCTCCTCGATGCACCAGGCGACGCCACGCAGCCCTGGCCCCTCTCAGTCTCTCCCCGTGCTCCTCTTCATCCTCTGGTCACTCTCCCCCTTCTCCCCGCTCGATCTCGAGCTCGGCCGAACACAACCGCCGGCCGCCGTCTCGCGTACGCACAGCCACAGCCGTCCCCTCGCCTCTCCGAGCTGTCCACGAGCTCCGGCTCATTCCTCTCCTCCTCCTCACCGAGCCGCCTGATGCCGGAAGCCCCTGGATGCCGCCTGCACCTCCGTTCCCCTCGTCGGCCACCGAAGATCGTCGCCGTCGATTAGCTTCCTCCGGTGCCTCCCCGAGCTTGCTGACCCTCCCGTTCGACTCACTGTGAGCTCCTGCTCCCAAACCCCTCTCTCATTTGTCGATTTCCTCTTCTGGGCCCACTGTCCACCACGGCCGAAGCTCGCCGCCGCCATGCCTCATCGCCGCCGTGGCTGGAGCCGTTGTAGCTCGAAGTCGAGCACACCATCGCGCTCAACGCGTCTCCAGGAGACCGTACCCAGCACCAGCTTCTCCCCATGTGCCCCCTAGCCCCAACACGATTACACCGTAGCTCCGGCCGCTGCTGGGCTCATCGCCGGCGTCGATTCCGGTGACCCCGTGACCTGCTGCTACCTCCACTAGATGCGCGGGAGCAAGGGCTATCGCCCGGTGCCCTCGGCACGTCCAACCGACGCCCATAGCGCGATTCCGGCGAGCCACCGCCGCACTGTGAGGTCGTCGGAGTTCAACTCCGGTGGCTGGTGACGTGGCACACGATTAGCCATGGATGACCCCGCTAATTAACCCCCTCACTCACTGACATGTGGGCCCCAGCCTGCTAACTAACTTAGCTTAGCACTTAAACTAATCCGAGTTAGTTAATTAACTAACTGTGTGACTGACCAACGGGCCCCACACGTCAGGTTTGACCTGGACCGGGCTGTTGACCTTCTGACATCACTGTGAGGTCATGCTGACACTATAAATCATTTTCTAGATTTAAGTTTATTCAGGAAATTCCAGAAAATGTCTAAAACTTTGAAAAATCATAGAAATTCAACCGTAACTCCAAATGAGATAAATTATATATGTAAAATGATCAGAAAAATCCAAAGAATCTGAATATGCCATTTGCATGCATGTTTGAACAAGTTAACATCACTGAATAGGACAATTCATGATTATGGAATAAATGGTAAATAGTTTTGGAGTTGGAATTTGCTATAGGTTTGAATTCCACTTCAATGAACATGGCTAACTGTTGCACTAGGTCAATTCAGTACTTGAATATGACATATCATTCATATGATTGTGCATTGCATTGATTGTGGTTCCCTTTGTGTTTGCCGGTGTTTGTTCCCCTCAGTAGACGTATGTACCGACGATGAGTTCGATGACACCGATGAGGAACTACTCTATCTTCAGAAGTGCCAGGCAAGCAAAACCCCCTTGTTCATTCCGATAAAATCCCCCTCTCTCGCTCCTGCTCTCTTTTACTGCATTAGGACAACAACGATTCATCTGTTACTTGTTGTGGTAGTTGAACCCCTTATCCTCTGCATGACCTGTCATTTCCACAGTAAATAGATGAAACCCACTAGCATGAGTAGGAGTTGTTTGAGCCCTGATGTGCCTACTCATTCATGCTTGTTTGTCATGCCTGCTACTGCTTAGAGTTGAGTCAGGTCCGATTCATCGGGGATGAATCGGAAGTGTGTAAACATGTCCTACTGTTAAGAGCTAAGTGTGTGAACACGATTTGGTAAAGGTAGCGGTGAGAGGCCATGTAGGAGTACATGGTGGGTTGTCTCATTGAAACCGTCCTCAGGAACTGAGTTCTGTGTTTGTGATCCATGAAACAGCTACTACCACACGTTGGGCCCTGAAATATGACCCCGCTCGACTTACTGACCCCTCTCGTCCTCTGTCCAGGAGTTGCAACTAGTTTCTGGTGTTTGTAGGATATGTGTTGGCTGCCGTGCGTAGCGCTGACCCTAGGGGTGGGCTATGTTGCGGTAGATACACTGTGGCACGGTGTACCGGGCGCCCATTTGGTGTCTCGGGAACCCTGCACACATCGTTTGGGGCTGTGAGCGAAACTCCGGCCGGATCTCCTCGCGGATGGAACCCGAATAGGCGATAAACCTGGACTAGAGACTTGTGTGGTTAGTCAGGTCGTGGTCTACACCCACGTCGGCTTTCACTTGAAGTCTGCCGAGCACATGTCGTGTGCAGACGCTAAGTGGTGGAAACATGTGTGACGAAGTACACCCCTGCGGGGTTATAAATGATCTATTCGAATAGCCGTGTCCACGGTAAAGGACTTCTGGGTTGCCTATAACAGTTCATAGACAAGTGAAATTAAGTGGATACTCTAAAACTCGCAAGATAAGTGTGAGTACTATGGATGGCCTTCTCGTAGGGAGACGAGAGCGGATCCATAGTGGTGTATTGATTGGTGAATATGTGGACTCGTGTGCGCCACCTCAAAAGAGTTGCTCGCAATCGTAGTTTAGGTTAGCCACTGAGTCAAAGCTGGCTTGCTGCAGTTAAACTCCACCACCCCCTTTTGTTGATACCGATGCATATGTAGTTTAGTTCTGATGTAAGTCTTGCTGAGTACCTTTGTACTCATGTTTGCTTAATTTATGTTTTGCAGAGAGACTTCAGTCTCGCTAGTAGTTCCGCGTGGACTTCGACGTTTAGCTTGATACCTCAGCTACGATCTTGTGCCCTCGACAGGATCTGGTAGATAGTCAGGCTTCTTAGCCTTTTTCATTTATAGATGTCTGTACTCAGACATGTTAAGCTTCTGCATGTGTTTGATTGTATGCTATGATTGTTGGGTCATGAGACCCATGCTTGTAATATCTGGTTCTTCGGAGCCTAATGAATTAATACTTGAGTTGTAGAGTTATGTTGTGATGCCATGTTGGATTCACACATATCGAGCATATTGTGTGTATGATTGAAATGCTTGGTATGTGTGGGATCCGACTATCTAGTTGTTTATCCTTGGCAGCCTATCATATGGGGAAATGTAGTCTAGTGCTTCTGAGCGATAGTAGTCCGCTACAGCCCGGATCACCGGAGTCCTGCTAGCCCAGCACTACTGTTCAGGACACTTGACTGGCCGGCATGTGATTCACTTCGTTCCTATGTCTGTCCCTTCGGGGAAATGTCACGCGGTGACATCTGGAGTCCTGCCTAGCCTGCTACAGCCCGGGTTACCGGAGTCCTGTTAGCCCAGTGCTACAGCCCGGATTCACACGCTGTTGACCGACATGCTCGAGGTTGATTCATGTATGCCTGTCCCCATGGGGTAGTGCCGCTTGGGTTCACGACTAGCCATGTCGGCCCGGTTTCTTTGTCATATGGATGCTAGCGACACTATCATATACGTGAGCCAAAAGGCGCAAACGGTCCCGGGCCAGGTAAGGTGGCACCCGTGGAAATACCGTGCGTGAGGCCACAAAGTGATATGATGTGTTACACGCTAGATCGGTGTGACCTAGGATCGGGGTCCCGACAGATTTGTACAAAAGGAATATCATTTGTGTAAAAACTGACGAATGGATGAGAAAATTACAAACAAAAATACATCACAGAAGTTCAGCTGAAAACAGCAGGAAGTTCAACTACTACAATGGATGAATTTCAGATGAAAAACTTGTAAAATCGTCGTGAGTATGAAAAAATGGTCAACACGGAAAAGTTGCGTGTTCACAACAACTTTCCATTGGTATATCACCTGCTCAATTCCGATCAGTGGTGGAGAGCTACGAGCAGTGGATGGAGAGCTACGAGCAAAAAAATCACGTGAAAGCAGAGTGAAGTTCAGGTACACGCACCGAGAAGTTCAGGTTCTTCACGTGGTGCATTTCCGAAGAATCTGTTTCGCGATAAAGGCGGAACGAATGATCTCGTTGTTTTCAAAATTACTTGAAAACGGCTAGGAATTAGAGAAAACCATCAACATGAAAAAGTTTCGCATTTTCCGTAGCTTTTCAGTGGTATATTATTTGCCCCATTCCGATAAAGTTTGTAGAAATTACGGTGAAAATACATTTTTATCCATTTTCAAAACTGACTTAAAATAGTAAGGAATTGAGAGAAACAATATATACGAAAAAGTTTCGCATTTCCTCAAGCTTTCCAACGCCATATCATTTGCTACATTCGGACGGACGGTTAAAAAATTAGCTCACAAATACACACTCGGTGTAACTTGGACCGTTTTATAAATCACTTTTAAACCATTTACAATTACAAAAAACTTTCAACATGAAAAAGTAGCGCAGTTTCATAAGCTTTCCAACGCCATATCATTTGCCTCAATTGGATTAGCCGTTTAGAAATGACATCGAAAATACGGACACGGCTGTTCGGTTTGTGAATTTTACATTTTTTCAAATTACTCTTTAACCATAGGGAATTAGAGAAAACTTTTAACATGTGGAAGAAGCGGTTTTGCAGAAGTTTGCCAACGCCATATTACTTGCCTCATTCCGATAAACGGTTTAGAAATGCGATAGAAATTACGATTCACGTTTTTTGTGTGAAGAAAAAACGGTTTTCAAAACTGCTCTTAAACTGCTTACATTTTGCAAAAAATTTAACTTGGGTCATGATACTCATGTCCATAGCTTTCCAACGGTATATAGCAAGCCCTATTTGGGAAATGTTGCGGGAAGTTCAACCTAGCACAGGGGGAAGTTCAGGTCGAACAACTCAGGCAGTAAAATCGCAAAAAACGCGAGTTCTTCACGACCTGAGTGCAAAATCCGCCTATGAGCGAGATTCCTATCTAAAACGAGTATTTAGTTGCTAAAAATCGTTTAAAGATTACACTTACATCACATGGAACACGACTAACCAGAAAAACTCGCGGTAGAAGGCACGATTGCGAAGATAGCCCGAAGGTCGGGTCCGTACAGAGAGAAGTTTAGGCGCGTTACTCAGGCAGTTCAGGTTGTGATCAGAATATTATTTTGATCCCGTGATCAGAATAGTGTTTATATATATATATATATATATATATATATATATATATATATATATATATATATATATATATATATATATATATATATATATATATATATATATCTGTGTGTGTGTGTGTGTGTGTGTGTTCATTAATGACGCCTTGCAACCGTACACTTTGGTACGGCCAATACACCAGGGGCTTACATACCCCACAATGCGGTGTGAAAAGTCCGAACACTTTCACAAGTGCGGCACCCTGAACTTATAGCATTATATGCATCAGCTCCGAATCATGTCTTTGGTCAAATGTTGGGTTTGCCCGGCTGCTATGTTTTGGTACCTTACGTTCCACTCTATCGGCTAAGGTAGCGCTAGGAGAACTACTGCGATTGTGCCCCGGTTCTGCTGGGTTCAGTAGCTCAGTAGAGAAAGCTAAAACTGACTGTCATGATAAGGCGAGAGACTGGTTGTTGTTCGGCGAGGTTTTCATGTACCTAAAGACTTATGCCGCTTAGAGCGAGGGGCCGGCCCTGTCCGGCTTAAAGGCGTGTATCGCGCCCTGAATTCGGTCTTCCGAATACCAGGGGCTTCGCCGAAATTTAATATTATAGAATTCTGTGGCTAAGTGAGAGTGATAAAGCATTATTAGTCCGGTTGCCTTGTTCGCTGTGCTGAGCACCTCCCTCGAAGGACCCAAACATGGGAACAAGAGTGCTCAGGTATGTCCTGAACACCCCAGCACTCGTGGCATGGGGGTAGAAGCCGAGGACTAGCCATCTCTCAGATTGGATAAACAACCAAACAGAAGGTAATATTTTAAATTCAAACAAGCGTTGCAAAGAGCATATGAAACAAGTTTTCACAAATGCAGGATAAAACGAGCAAGTCTCACTCAAATATTACATCTTTGGAACACTCATCGGCGATGAGACGGGCACCCAGAAGAACACCCTCATAGTACATCTCCGGGTGGCGGTGCTCCTTGCCCTCCGGCGGCCCCTCCTTGATTAGCTTCACGGCGTCTTGCTTGACCCACTGCAATTTCACACGGGCGAAAGCCCGGCATGCACCTTCAATGCAGACAGATCACTTGATGACCTCCAGCCGCGGGTAGGCATCCACAAGCCGCCTCACCAGGCCGAAGAAACTGTTCGGAAGGGCGTCACCAGGCCACAGCCGGACTATAAAGCTCTTCATGGCCCGATCGGCCGCCTTATGTAGCTTGACCATCTGCTTCAGCTGGTCGCTCGTTGGCACCGGGTGTTCGGCCTCAGCATACTGAGACCAGAACAGCTTGTTCGTTGAGCTTCCATCCTCACCCTGGTAAAATTGTGCGGCATCGGACACACTGCGAGGCAAATATGCGAATGCTCCTGGAGAGCTCCGGATTCGGGTAAGTAACCGGTAATTTACTTTTACATGCTTGCTTTGCAGATAGAAAGCCTTACCCGCCGCTATCTTCTTCATCGCGTCGATCTCTTGGAGAGCCTTTTGGGCTTCTGCCTTGGCACTTTTTGCGCTCACGAGGGCCGCGGCAAGCTCAGACTCCCGCGTCTTTGAGTCAAGCTCCAATGCCTCGTGCTTCAACATGAGAGCCTGGAGCTCTTGCTGCACCTCGCCCACCCGAGCCTGGTGCTTCTCTCGCTCGGCGCGCTCCTTGGCCGCTTTATCTTCGGCCTTGGTTAGCGCTTGCTTCAGGGTCACCACCTCGGTTGTGGCCCCTGGCAAATATACGATGATCCTGTCATTTTGCAATCGCATCTTCTTTTATATATACATATCTATAGACAGGGTATTACTTACCCTTGTTCTCCTCGAGCTGCCTCTTGGCAAGGCCGAGCTCTTTCCTGGACCCCTCAAGGTCCTGCTTCAGTACGGCGACCTCCGCAGTCAGTGCGGCGGACGCCAGCAGCGAAGCTTGCATATGCATATTGACACACTTATATTAGACTCCTGCGATATTATTTGATCCTCTGTTCGGCTTTTCTTTGTGAACACCGAACAAAGCATCAGGGGCTACTGTCTATGCGGTAATATTTCTACTACATTTTAAAACACTTACCTCAAAGCCTGTTAGAAGGCTGGCACAGGCTTCAGTCAACCCGCTCTTGGCGGACTGAACCTTCTGGACCACCGCACTCATAACAGTACGGTGCTCCTCGTCGACGGAAGCGTTGCGAAGCGCTTCCAGCAGATTGTCCGGCGCCTTTGGATGGACAGAGGTCACCGGCACAGGCGTCTTGCCCCTCTTAGAAGGAGACCGCCTGCCCGAGCCTGGAACCGCTGGAGGTTCCGCCCCCTCGGCTCCTGGAGTGCGGAAGGTCGCCTTGAGGCACCTCCGAGACTATCTCCCCTCGGTTTGGTGCCTCTTGAGACAGCACCTCGGCGTCGTCGGCAAGATGAGGGGAGGTGGCGGTCGGGACTGGATCGCTGTCCATGTCCGACGAGCCCAGGGAGCCGTCCGATGATACCTCAATATTGGCTCGTGGTGGCCTGCATAATTATGTTCGGCGTTAGGGAAAACAGTGCGACAAAGTAATTCTATGAGTTACTCTAGTATTCGAATACTTACGATCTCCCCGGGGGCTTGGCCCTGGGCAACCACTCGTCTTCGCCTTCGTCGGCGGCGGTGGAACTGTCCGGAAGGAGAGTCCTTCCCTTCTTGGACCCTTCGGCCTCCCTAGTTGGGGCGGCCTTCCTTTTCTTGTCTCCCCCACCTGGAGGGGGAGCATCTTCTTCTTCCTCCTCATCTTCGGGTGAAGGGTGTGTCACAGAGTTATCAGACAATGAGTCCGATAACACCTGGCGCCGGGAACTCTTTCGGGTTCCATTGGACATCTTGGTCTTCTCTTGCACCTTGTAAGGAGCCGGAGCCAGCATCTCCGTCAGGAGAGCGCCCGCAGGGTCTTTGGGCAAAGGGGCCAGATAGCTAATCTGCCCCGACATCTCCACCCAATCCTATCAAAGGCATGGAGATTAGACCCCGCGCATAATTAAGCTAGGGAAAATAAATGTCCTACGGGACGTATTGAACTAACCGAACGCGCTAGGCGCTTTGCGCTTAGTCTGCGGTCCTCGATGAGAGAAGGGGGGACCTCGGCGCCCTTGAACAGCAGCTTTCAGACGTCCTTGTCCGTCGTATCGAAGAGCTCGCTCAGAGTCTGGTGCTGGGCCGGGTCGAACTCCCACAAGGTAAAATCCCGTTGTTGACACGGGAGGATCCGACGGATGAGCATAACTTGGACTATGTTGACAAGCTTGAGCTTCTTGCTCCTCATGCTCTGGATACATTTCTGGAGTCCATCCAGCTCCACTGATGAACCCCATGACAAGCCCTTCTCTTTCCAGGAAGTGAGCCGTGTTGGGAATCCGGATCGAAACTCAGGGCTGCCGCCCATTTGGCGTCGCGCGGCTTGGTGATGTAGAACCACGCTGATTGCCATCCCTTTATTGTCTCCACGAAGGAGCCTTCGAGCCATATGACATTGGGCATCTTGCCCACCATGGCTCAGCCACATTCTGCTTGTTGGCCTCGTACTACCTTCGGCTTGATATTGAAGGTCTGTAACCACAGGCCTAAGTGGGGCCGGATGTGGAGGAAAGCCTCACACACGACGATGAGCGCTGAAATGTTAAGGATGAAGTTCGGGGCCGGATCATGAAAGTCCAGCCCGTAGTAGAGCATGAGACCACGGACGAATGGATGGAGGGGAAACCCTAGTCCGTGGAGGAAGTGGTGAAGGAAAACTACCCTCTCGTGAGGTTCCGGGGTAGGGACGATCTGCCCGCAGCGGGCAGCCGATGCGCGATGTTCGCGGCTAAGTATCCGGCTCCGCGCAGCTTCTTGATGTCTCCCTTTGTGACGGAGGAGACCATCCACCTGCCTCCTGCTCTGGACATGGTTGGAGAAGGTTGAGGTGGGAAGAGCAGACTTGGGCGCTAGAGTTCGAGTATGCGAAAATGGATGAGCGAAGGAGGAAGAAGGCATGGATAAAAAGGTAAATCCTTATCCCTTTATATGGGTGGACGAAGCTAAGCGTCCCCACTTGCCTGGTAAAACTCGCTTATCCCCCAAGCGCCGTAATTGATGGCGCGGTTGGGTTACCCATGCCCGTATTGATGATAATCCCGTAATAAGGGGACACGATCTCTGCTTTGACAAGACGTGTCGAAAAATTGCCTCGCGTTATGTGCGGGGCTGGCTAAAGGGAACGGTTCGAATAATCACCGGGCCATGACATAACGTCATACTGTCCAGACAAGTCAGCAAATTCGAATTGTGAAAATATTATTCTCTCTATGGTGGAATGTGGAACTTATTTTGCAGGGTCGGACACTATCCTCGTATTCAAATTCTTCTGTGATGTATTCGGAGAAGGAACCCGCCTTGCAATGCCGAAGACAATACTGCGCGCCGGACTCATCGTCATTGAAGCCTGGTTCAGGGGCAACTGAGGGAGTCCTGGATTAGGGGATCTCCGGACAGCCGGACTATATCCTTTGGCCGGATTGTTGGACTGTGAAGATATAAGATTAAAGACTTTGTCTCGTGTCCGGATGGGACTCTACATGGCATGGAAGGCAAGCTAGGCAATACGGATATGGATATCTCCTCCTTTGTACCGACCGTGTGTAACCCTAACCCTCTCCTGTGTCTATATAAACCGAAGGGTTTTAGTCCGTAGGACAACAACCACAACATACAATCATACCATAGGCTAGCTTCTAGGGTTTAGCCTCTCTGATCTCGTGGTAGATCTACTCTTGTACTACCCATATCATCAAGCAAGACGTAGGGTTTTACCTCCATCAAGAGGGCCCGAACCTGGGTAAAACATCGTGTCCCCTGCCTCCTGTTACCATCCGGCCTAGACGCACAGTTCGGGACCCCCTACCCGAGATCCGCCGGTTTTGACATCGACAGTCTCCAACTTCATCCCACGACAATGGGGTCGTGCACCTCCTTCCGTACAAGGCTTCGAAAGGGGCCATCTTCAGACTGGATTGATAACTGTTGTTGTAAGAGAACTCTGCGTATGGCAAATTGTCGTCCCAACTAGATCCATAATCTAGCGCACAAGCTCTCAGCATATCCTCCAAAATCTGATAGACTCTCTCGGTCTATCCATCTGTCTGTGGGTGGAAAGCTGTACTGAACTCTAGCCTGGTACCCAAGGTTTCACGCAACCGATTCCAGAACTTTGAGGTAAACTTGGTTCCTCTATCTAATACAATGCTCCTTGGAACTCCATGTAGACATACGATCCTTGTCATGTATATCTTTGCCAACTTGGCACTAGTGTAAGTAGTCTTCACTGGAATGAAATGAGCTACCTTTGTCAAACGATCGACTACAACCCAAATCGAGCCATAGCCTAAACTAGTTCTTGGAAATCCTGTAATAAAATCCATGCCTAGTTTATCCCACTTCCATTCGGGTATCGGCAATGGATGTAGCAATCCTGCTGGTTTCTGATGCTATGCTTTTACTCTTTGACATACATCACAAACTTCTACATACTCTGCAATATCCTTCTTCATTCCGGTCGACCAAAAGGTATCCTTCAAATCCAAATACATCTTGGTATTTCCTGGGTGAATCGAATATGGTGAATCATGAGCCTCTTGCAGAATTAACTTCCTGATCTCCGGGTCATTGGGCACATAAACACGGTCTTCAAACCATAAGGTATCATGCTCATCCTCACGAAATCCTTTAGCTTTTCCTTTGCTCATTTTCTCCTTAATAGAGGCAATCTCCTTGTCAATCTTCGCGGCTTCTCTGATCTTATCCATCAAGGTAGACTAAATCTCCAATGCTGCTACATAGCCTCTCGGTAATATCTCCAAACATAGCCCACGAAGATTCTCGGCTAACTCCTTTGGTAAATCTCCCGTCATTAGGGTATTGACATGACTTTTGCGGCTCAGCGCATCGGCCACTACGTTAGCCTTTCTGGGGTGATAATGCAATCTCATATCATAATCCTTGATGAGCTCCAACCATCTCCTTTGCCTGAGATTTAGCTCCTTCTGCGTGAAAATATACTTCAAACTACTGTGATCCGTGTACACCTCACAATGGTTTCCAATGAGAAAATGTCTCTAGGTCTTCAATGCACGCACTATGGCTGCTAACTCTAGATCATGCGTAGCATAATTCAACTCATGAGGCTTAAGCTGTCGTGAAGCATACGAAACAACTCTTCCTTCCTGCAGAAGCACTTCTCCAAGTCCTCGACATGAAGCGTTGCAATACACCTCGTAATCCTTGGTCTGATCTGGCAAAATCAACACTGGTGATGTAACCAAACATTTCTTCAACTGCTGGAAACTGGCCTCACATTCCTCGGTCCATTTGAACTTGGTATCCTTCTTCAACAACTCCGTCATAGGCTTCGCAATCTTCGAGAAATTTTCAATGAATCTCCGGTAGTATCCTGTGAGTCCAAGAAAACTCCGGATCTCTCCAATTGTTGTTGGGGCTTCCCAATTTGTCACAGTGTCAACCTTGGTGGGATCTATTGCTATACCTTCTCCAGATATAACGTGTCCGAGGAATCCAACTTCCTTCAACCAAAGCTCACATTTGCTAAACTTGGCATATAACTGATGTTCTCTGAGCTTTCCAAGTACCAAACACAAATGCTCCTTGTGCTCCTCTTCATTCTTCGAGTAAACCAGAATATCATCAATGAACACTACGACGAACTTATCCAAAAACTCCATAAACACTTTGTTCATCATGTTCATAAAATATGCCGGTGTGTTAGTCAGGCCAAATAACATAACGGTATACTCGTACAGCCCATACCTGGTGGTAAAAGCCGTCTTAGGTATATCTTGTTCTCGTATCTTCAACTGATGGTATCCTGATCGCAGATCGATCTTGGAAAATACCTTAGCTCCTTGCAATCGATCAAACAGATCATTGATCATTGGTAGTGGGTACTTGTTCTTGATTGTTACTTCATTCAATCCTCGATAATCAACAACCAACCTTAACGATCCATCCTTCTTCTCCACTAGAAGTACCGGCGATCCCCAAGGTGAAGAACTTGGGCGGATATATCCTTTATCCAGTAACTCCTTAATCTGCTTCTTAATCTCTTCCAAATCCTTTGTGGGCATCCTACATGGTCTCTTAGATATTGGCCCTGTGCCTAGCAAAAGCTCAATAAAAAACTCAATATTTCTATCCAGTGGCATGCCTAGCAACTCCTCTAGAAATACATCAGGGAAATCCTTCAGTACTGGTACTTCCTCCTACACAACTCCTGTTAAGGAATTTACTTGAGTCCTTTTAGTCACATATCGGGATACATACTGGATCCTTCTTCCTTCTGGGTGGTAAGCAAAATTGACTTACTGGCGCAATTGATGTTCCCTCCATACATCGATAGCCAATCCATACCCACAATTACATCAAAACCTTGTGATTCCAAAATGATTAGATCTGAGGGAAACACATGCCTACCTATACTCAATGGCACTTGAAAACATCCTTGGCTGGCCATATACTCTGCTCATGGTGAGCTTACTAACATTGGTATTGTAAGAACTTTGGTGGGCAGGTTATACTTATCCACGAATCCCCTTTATATGTATGAATGCGATGCACCAGTATCAAAAAGAACGAGTGCAGTAAAAGACTTAACAAAAAACTTACCGATTACTGCATCCAGCTGTTCTTCAACCTCCTCCACGTTAACATGGTTCACCTGTCCCCTATTGAATGGGTTCGACTTCTTCCCAGAGCTTCCATTGCCATTTCCATTCTGAGATTCAGGACATTCATTGGCATAATGTCCGGTCTTCTAGCACTTAAAGCATGTGACTTGGCTCAGGTCTCTCTTGGATGGGGTTGATGGATTGGTACGGTTCTGGCCATTGCTTCCTCCATTCCCATTACCATTCTTGGTGCCATTATGATTGTGCGAGCTACCTCCTCCATGAGTATGCTAAAAATGTCCTCCCGGTCTAGGGGTAAAGCGTGGCTTCTGTTGAGCTCCATAATTGTACTTCCCTTGTCCATACTTCCTCTTGCGGTTCTCAATCTGCTGCTGCTTCCCTTCTACCATAAGAGCACGATCTACCAACTCCTGGTAGTTGTTGAAGGTTGCTACCATCAACTGCATGCTCAACTCATCATTCAGTCCTTCCAGAAACTTCTCCTGCTTAGCTGCATCCGTAGCAATGTCATCTGGGGCATAACGTGCTACCTTACTAAAATCCTCCACATACTGGCCAACTGTCCGTCCTCTTGGCGCAAGTTGCGAAACTCACGCTTCTTCATGGCCATAGCTCCTGCTGAAACATGGGAAGTACGGAAAGCCTACTGAAACTGGTCCCATGTGACAGTGTCGATAGGGAAAGTGGCTGTGAAATTCTCCCACCATGATGTTGCGGGTCCTTCAAGCTGATGTGCGGAAAATTTCACCTTTTCCGCATCTGTGCATCCTGCCGTGGTCAACTCCCTAGCTGTCTTGCGGAGCCAATCATCTGCCACTATAGGCTCGGTGCTACTGGAAAACACCGGCGGATTCAGCCTAAGAAAACGGGCTAAGTGATCAATAGGTGGTGGTGGTGGTGGGTTGTTGTTGTTGTTGTTCCCCTGATTCTGATTCTGGACTAGCAACTGCATCAACGTATTCTGCTGTTGGATCAACTGAGTGAGCTCTGGTGGGAAGGTAAATCCGGGGTCACGTCTCGGAGGCATCTGAGGGGTTTAGAAAAGATGAGAATTAAGAATAGAGAGGGGGTCTAAAGAGAAAACACTACCCATATGCACATGAGGCAAAAGCAAACAATTCACTTCATTCAATCAAACAAGGGCATACAATCGGTCTAACTATCGCAAAAGTGCTCGGACTACTATATTTACATGGTGGACTACTACTACTGTTGGGGTGGTCTACTAGAAATTTTCTTTGGTTGCAGACTCCATGATATCTGCTCCAGCTTCATCAACATAGTCATCATCACAATCATCTGGATCCGAGTCGGTGTTGTCGATGATGATGTAGTCTTCCGGGAGTTGGGTTCTTTGTCTTCTTCTACTGGTGTAGGGCCTCCCATAAATATTCCGATCTTCATTGTTAGGTTGGCATTATTGTCCACTAGTACTTCGATTTCCTCTTCATAGTCTTCACGTGTAGCCTTGAGTTCTTCCTCCAGTTCCTTGATTCTTGTCCTCGCCTTCTTCAGATCTATCATGTCGGCGCACATCTGTTTCTTCTGACGTCGAATGTGTTGGTTTATCTCCTGGATGAAAGCTGCAATTGGTCTATCCTTCTTGGTGTTGATCATCTCCCAGTGCTCATCTCGGCGCCCACAAATCTGGTAGATAGTATCCTTGAGATCATTGCGGTAAACTTCTCCAATGCGTCCCATGGCGATGTGAGCTGCCATGCTCTTTCCTAGACTCCAGGTTGGTGCATCAAAGGAAAACTCTATGGGCTCAGTGACTGGCATGAACGTCCTTCCTGGAACTTGAACTTGAATCATCCAGCGCTCTTCTTCAGGTAAAGTGGCGTTGTAGGTTCCAGTGAAGCTTGGTACTCCTATGTTCAGGTACCTAGTAACTTCCTTCAAGTGACGTCCAAAGGGTGTATCTTCATCCGGTTGTGTGAACTTGTTCCTTGCATCCGCCACCCTAAAAGAGTAGAAAAGATGAGAAGTCGGAATGAGAAGAGTGAGTAGTGATCTAGGGATTCAGCTTAGTGGTCGTGTCCTACAGTTAGCGTGTGCTCTGATACCATCTTGTAGCGACCAGATCTCAAACGGTCCAATCTCTGAGATCCGGTGTCATCCCTGGATCAGTAATGCTGACACCACACAGTACTTGAAGGATTTATAATAGAGTAGCAATCACACACTTATTACATCGAGTGTCTCAAAAGAGAACTATTACAATAAATATGGCTTAAGGCCATCTAATAACGATAACAGCGGAAGGCTTGGTAGATAAGTGAGTCCATCAACTCCAACAGCATCACTGAGTATAGAACCACGACCTAAAGGCACCTTACTCATCGTCTGAAAAGTCTGCAACATGAACGATGCAGCCCGAAACGGGCCAGCACAAGGAATATGCTGGCAATGTAACACATGGAGAGCAATGAAAGAATAAGGTTATACTACATGCATATTTGGCTGGTGGAAAGCTCTATGGTTACCATTTTGCGTAAAGCCAATTTTTCCCTACTGCAAAGGAATAACTTTTATTTAACTATCATGGTGGTTGTTAAACATTGAGAGTGTAGACACCCTGTCAATCCCAATTAAACATCATCATTAAAAACCCAACAAATTAATTAGAGTAACATGATGAGATTCACATGATAATCCAAGTACTAGATACTCAAGATGTCCATAACCGGGGACACGGCTAACCATGATTAGTTTATACACTCTACAGAGGTTTGCGCACTTTTCCCCACAAGACTCGATCTCCTCCATTGGGATTCTCGCACTACATGGTGTTTGAGAAATGGACGACCGAGACATAGTCTTTCAGAAGTGCTCACACATTACGAACGGGGTGACCGTTACACCTACTTTCCCCTACATCTGCTAGTCTACCAGTGTAACAGTTTGCACAACTTAGTCAACTATGCTAGAGCCCATAGTAGCTTCTGGCTGCACACGGAAGTTTCTAGTATGAATAATCTCATGATCCCTTTGAGCCTGGGTGGCGGTCCAAAAGAAAAACAGGCAATCGCTGGAATACACAGGTGCCTTAGTCCACCCAGATGTGTATTTAAGTAGCCACCTTAGATAAACCATTAATTTAACAATCTCACATCTGTCATGGATACACTCACCCAATCCACGTCTACTAGCATAGCATGGCATAAGCAAATGTAGAAGTAACTCCCAAGGTTTGATAATAAAACAGGTAATAGGTACTACCTCATCTACTTCCCAAACCCACAATTTGATTAGATCCTAATCATGCAATGTGTGAGGATTGATCTAATGCAATAAAAACTGGGTAATAGGAAGTATGATCAAAGTGTTACTTTCCTTGCTGATGATCTGCAAAACCCAGCGATTCGAAGTAGCAAGCGGCGCACTCCAGGTTCTCTATCGCAAACAAACAAGCATACAATAAGTACTCAACTAATGCACATGTAAAACTCGAATAGGAGATCTAACCAGAAAGTTCAACTTAAGAACTCCGGTTGGCAAAAAGAATCAAATGGAACGAAGCAACGAAAGACAAACGGCAAAAGAAACAAGCTTCGTTTACTATTCTGGATCTAGGTCAAATTTTACAAAGGCAAAAACTTGTTTGAGTTGGTTAAACGGAAAGAGGGTTTCGAGACGAATCTCCAGGCGGTTGAATCCCCAGATTCCGATAAACGAGCGAAAAGTTATACTAGAACGAATATCGGATTAGAAATCACGATCAGAAAAATCGCGGAATAAATCCGAGAAAAAAGAAAAACGACGAACAGATTAACGAACGAATGTTCGTTATCTGGATCTAAACGATGAACGCATTTGTTAAAACGAACGAACGAGCGAACGCTCGCTAATTAACCTAAACCATAAAAAAACCGATCTACTAAAAAAACGGAAACCAAAAAAACAAAAAAAAATAAACCGGACGGGTTTTCATGGAAAACCGGCGGCGGCGGCGAAGTTGACCTCGTCGGCGGCGGTGGCGCGGTCGGCTTAGGGTTAGGGTTTGGGCACGGGTGGCGGCTTGAGCTGATTCGGCCCGGGTGGCGCACTATATAAAGGCCTCCTGCCGGCGGAGTCCTGGCCGGACACGGCCCAAGGTCGGTTCGGACTTTTTTTAATATTACGCGCAGGAAAAAGACACAAGGGAAACTAAACGGACTCCAAAAATCCCGAAATAAATTTTCCCTCGCTTCTAAAATCAAGCCGCACAGGATGAACATTTATTTGGGGCCTAAATGCAATTTTGAAAAACACACATTTTTCCTAAATTCAAATAAAATAGCAATTAAATCCAAAATAAAATCTTATTTGATTTTATTATTAAATCCTCAATATTTATTTATTTTGGGAAAGTCATTTTATTCCCTCTCTCATATTTTTATAATAGAAATAATTGGAGATAAAATAAATAAAATCAAATGATCCTATTTTCAAAATTTGAGAAAACTCAAATATGAAAATAACGAAATCCCCAACTCTCTCCGAGGGTCCTTGAGTTGCGTAGAATTTTCTAGGATCAACCAAAATGCAATAAAATATGCTATGCAAAAATGATCTATTGTATAACATTCCAAATTGAAAATTTGGGATGTTACATACTCCTAAATCCAGACGGTGGTGCTACTAGTACTAGTAGTAGTACTACCAATGTAGTACTCCGTAGTAGGAATACTAGCACTGTACTACCCATTGGTCAAATTTTTACGTGATGCTCCTCACAGTGATGTGACAAGACCCTGGGCCGGAGATGACACCTGAGTATAGGCCCCATGTTCGGCATACCATAGTCAGCCTCACCGTCTGCAGTCACTATCATCATGGCTGTAGAGCTGGCCTTCTTACAACTAGGCCTGTTCGACATAATTTCCCGTACATAGATGCACGTGCATTGCACGAAACACCAAGATTGGGGGTGGACGGCTCCGGCAGCGGCCATCGCGCCAGATTTTTCCACGGCCTTCTACTCCTAGATGTGGTTGGGAGGAGATGAGACTGATTGTGAGAGACAAGGAGTTGTTTGTAAATAGGGAACAAGTGCGGGCATCTTTTTGCAAAAATGGAGAAGCTTGGTTTGTATGCGTCAGATCTAGATCCGACGGCTATTGGTGAAAGATGGGAGGCACAACATCATCACCAACTCCGGACCTGTTTGATTCGCAGGATTTTGAAAACGCAGGAACAGGACACGACAATATTACAAGTTTCAAACTGATATTACAAATGTTAGGAGTAATGCTGCACCAACGAAGAGGGAATTACTAGGAAGTTTACGTAAGAACTTTCGTTACTTTAAGTGGATGCAGCATTATTGTACAAACTAAAATCCACCGTCCTGACAAGTCACTAATGGGCAAATAAGTTTTCAAGTCTCTGGCCACTTGATGTTTCAAAAACAAATTCAGCTTCTGCGGAGACTTTGTCATTTAGGCTTAGACGCTTGCGGTGATCAGCACGCCATTCATTATTGCGCCAGAGAACGCCAAACCTCATTACCTTGAGCACACTTGCCTCCAGAACAAAGAACTTGGCCAATTTAATCTCAGATGTGCTGCCTCAGTAGTCGATCAAATCAATTTCTGTAAGATGGAGATCAAGGCATTCGATGAGATTGTTATAGTGCAGCACATTTTTCACTTTCGGTTCTTTTTTTATTTGCAAAAGAAGAGAACATATTACAGCAGCCGACTGCATAAGATTGCTGCGTCATCAAGAGGTACCAATATCATTCACTCATACGATAGGGTTGGCTGGCTAGTGATATTTTTTCACTCACTCACTCTCTCTCTCTCTCTCTCTCTCTCTCTCTCTCTGTCTCTTTCTGTTTCCTCTCATTTAACTATGAGCACATGAAGAGCTTGGGCATTTGTTGCCTTCCACTATGTGGCCGATGCCATATTTCGCAAAAGTATGTCACATAACACGCATCGATGTCAAATCAAAAGATTTTGGCACCGCTCTCGCGATGTGAGAGAGTTGGCACCGCTGTGCACACAGACCCACATGTATAAACAAATAAATCAAACCAACCACACCAGCCTCTCACTCTCCCAAACAAGTGTTTTTATTGCCTCAGTCCTCTCTCTCTCCCATGCAGTGTTTTTTCATTGCGTGAGTTAATTTGGCACCGGAGCAGAGTAGGTGATCCAGATTGGGACACCAGGTGAGCAATGGAGGGGCATCGATGCCAAATGCATCACAAGTGAATTTGGCACATGTTTTGGCCTACATAGCCCACTTTTGTAATACTACCTCGTATTTAGTATAAAATTTTGACCATATATTTACCTAATAAAATGCCAATGCATGTCACTAAAAATTACACCATTTGAAATTATGTTCAAATACGAATCCAACGATATAGTTCTTAGTGACATGCATTAACATTTTGTCTGTTAAATCTATGGTCAAATTTTGATACTACAAAATTGGAAGAGTAAACCAGGAGAATTTGGCAGACGAGTGCAACAACGCTGTCAATTTTGGCGCGTCAATGACCCTGATTTTTGTTGGACCTTCTAGATCTGATACAAGCAATCTCTCAAGGAAAGGTGCATTCTCAATGACCATAACGTGGAACAGCTAGAGTGATCTCTTCCCAATTGATGTCTTGTTGCGGGGCCAGCAAGACACATAAATCCATCGGAGATTCGTCGAGGCGATGTGGAGGCTAATGAACCCGTGGATATGCTCAAGACGAAGGTACTCGAGCGTAGTACAACCGCGGACCAGTTGCTCCATAGCCTTCTTCGAGATGACAACGTCGAAGAGGTCGAGCTACTTGAGTTGAGGGAGAAGAAGAGCGGGCGCGGCATTAATCTGGGGAAGATAGCAGGAGCTGAAGCTCGCGCGGCGCAGCGTTGGCGTGAGGCGGAGCACGGACGGCGGCAGAGAGCGACATCGTCCAGCTTCAAAGCTGAGCTCCTCGAGCTGATCTAGGGCGGGGGATAAGACTCGTCAAACTTGGGTTGGACCTTGCAGTTGGTACTAAACATGCGGATGTCAAGGCATTTGGCTGGCCCAGGGTGCGATGAAAGGATCTTGGAGACTGCGGCCATATGTTTGCAATCCCCGTCGCAGAGGCAGCTGTCAATGGTGAGGTTGAGGGGGACGCAACGCCAGAGGGGGCGCCACCGCCGGGAGAGCAGGGCGGTCCGCACAGCAGATTTGGTGGGGAGGAGGCCGATGATGACGAGCAGCGTGTCGTCGGGTAGGCTGCTGATGAAGTCCAGGCTCGCCGGATGTGGTTTTGGCTCGAGCCGCTTCCTCTTGTTGGCTGCCTTGCCATCCATCTCAACCGGCGGCGACGCCGGTGTACACGTGTGCTGGGTGTGCACGAGTGCGTCCTTCTGTGCATGCCGCCACGCAGTGGTGAATTGTGAGCGAGTGCGCCCTTCGCATGCAAGAAGTTTGTCCTCAATGCACCCTCAATTTACTAGCGTGCGGGGTGCTACCCCGACTGCTTCCAACTTTGTTTACTTCACGACCTGTCAGATGGGCCTCTAGTTTACTTATTTTCACCCACTACCACATGGGCCAGCACACGAAGATACAGAACATGAGCTGACAAGGTAGCATGTGGATTTGTTGACCGGTCAACTAAACAATATATGGAGCTATACACTGACATAGTGAGCGTATAATCCGTCGGTATAGAGAGTTCGAGTGAGAGGGGAGGCCCATGAGAGATAGTAGAGAGAGAGAAAGAGCTACTCCCTCCGTTCGATAATGTAGTTCCAACATTTTTTAAGTCAAACCTTTGAAACTTTGACCAAGTTTATAAAGAAATTACTTATATCTACAATACCAAAGATAAATGATAGTATGAAGTAAGTACATGTTGTGATGAATCTAATGATCGTTCCAGATGTAAATGTTTTTCTCCACATATACCTGGCCAAACGTTTCTGAGGTTTGACTTTTCAAAACATCCATATGCTTATGGACGTGACAAAGTCCCTAACAAGGGAGGGAGGGAGAGAGAGAGAGAGAGAGAGAGAATGAGTGAAAAAAGTGTGTGTGCGTGTGTGAAAGAGACATGGACAGCACATGATAAAAGTAGAGAAAAAGCGTGCGTGTCTTATGCAAACATATCACACATGCATCTTCGATAACGGAGGCAAGGTGAGGAGATAGTGTGTGGTTGTTTGGAACCGAGAGAACAAGACCCCTAGCACGTGGCCAAGAGGGGTCTGACAAACAAGGGAGAGAGGTCGAGAGAGACGTATGGAGAAAATGCAGACATGAGGAGGAGAGAGTGTATGTTTGTCATAGAGAGATCCCCTGGAGATCGTGATGGGACTACATGGGTGGGAGATCGAGTGACAAGGTGTGTGCGTGATAGAAGATGCCCCGAGAGATATCGAGAGAGACGTATGGATGGAAGGAGACAATACGTGTGTTCCTATTGGCTAGTAAGAGATAATCATACTTAGGAGGGGGTGGGGGAGTGCTTGCGCCTATGATGGATTGAGGGATCATGGTACTTAGGGGGTTGCGTGTCACATGGAGAGAGAACAAGGGCGGAGAGTGTTGGATGGGTCTATATGTATAGCGCGAGCGAGACATGTGTATGTGTGAACCAGGGAGATATAAGGCTAGTTTGGCTTGCGTCCTGAGCATCTTTTGCTTGGCATGGGGTTGTGGCTGGATTTCATGCATGCTTTTTTGGTTGCTACCCTATGAAAAAGAAAGCCCGCCTGGCCTAGGTTCCCTCGCAGTTTAATTAGCCTGGCTGAACTCCAGACACTGCAAGTAGCCTAGCCCAGGCGACCGATTTTGAACGCCTGGTCATGCCTGGTCGTGTGGCCACGAGGCTAACAGCAACATGGATGGATATTAGCATTAAATAATTGATGCACGGATTGATTGATGGGACGTTGATGCTTTGCCTAGCCCAGGCATGAACCAAACGCTTCAGCACCATGATACGTCCATTTTGCATCATGCTTTTATATCGATATTTATTGCATTATGGGCTGTTATTTCACTTTATGTCAGAATACTTATGGTTATTCTCTCTTATTTTACAAGGTTTACATGAAGAGGGAGAATGCCGGCAGCTGGAATTCTGGGCTGGAAAACGAGGAAATATTAGAGACCTATTTTGCGCAACTCCAAAACTCCTGAAACTCTACGGAACATCTTAAAATAAATAAAGAAAAATCCTCGCCGAAGATGAAGGCCAGGGGGCCACCACCTTGCTCACGAGGGCGGGGGCACGCCCCCCCCCCCCTAGGGCGTGACCCTACCTCATGGGCCCCCTGGTGGGTCTTTGACGTCCATCTTCTGCTATATGAAGTCTTTCGATGAGGAAAAAAATTAGAGGGAACTTTTCAGGACGAGACTCCGCCGCCACGAGGTGGAACCTCGGCGGAACCAATCTAGAGCTCCGGCAGAGCTGTTCTGCCGGGAACACTTCCCTCCAGGAGGGGGAAATCATCACCATCATCATCACCAACGCTCCTCTCATCGGGAGAGGGAAATCTCCATTAACATCTTCACCAGCACCATCTCATCTCCAAACCCTAGTTCATCTCTTGTATCCAATTCTTGTCTCAAAGTCCGGGGTTGGTGCTAGTAGATTGCTAGTAGTGTTGATTACTCCTTGTAGTTGATGCTTGTTGGTTTATTTGGTGGAAGATCATATGTTCAGATCCTATATGCATATTATTACCCCTCTAATTATGAACATGAATATGCTTTGTGAGTAATTACGTTTGTTCCTGAGGACAAGGGAGAAGTCTTGCTATTAGTAGTGATGTGAATTTGTTATTCGTTTGATATTTTGATAAGATGTATGTTGTCTAGCCTCTAGTGGTGTTATGTGAATGTTGACTACATAACACTTCACCATTATTTGGGCCTAGAGGAAGGCATTGGGAGGTAATAAGTAGATGATGGGTTGCTAGAGTGACAAAAGCTTAAACCCTAGTTTATGCGTTGCTTCGTAAGGGGCTGATTTGGATCCACATGTTTCATGCTATGGTTAGGTTTACCTTAATACTTTTGTTGTAGTTGCGGATGCTTGCAATAGAGGTTAATCATAAGTGGGATGCTTGTTCAAGTAAGAATAGAACCCAAGCACCGGTCCACCCACATATCAAAGTATCAAAGTATCGAACGCGAATCATATGAACATGATGAAAACAAGCTTGACGATATTCCCATGTGTCCTCGGGAGCGCTTTTCCTATTATAAGAGTTTGTTCCGGCTTGTCCTTTGCTACAAAAAGGACTGGGCCACCTTGCTGCACTTTATTTACTTTTGTTACTTGTTGCTCGTTACAATTTATCTTATCACAAAACTATCTATTACTACTTATTTCAGTACTTGCAGAGAATACCTTGCTGAAAACCGCTTGTCATTTCCTTCTGCTCCTCGTTGGGTTCGACACTCTTACTTATCGAAAGGACTACGATAGATCCCTTATACTTGTGGGTCATCAAGACTCTTTTCTGGCGCGGTTGCCGGGGAGTGTAGCACCTTTGGTAGGGGGAATTTGGTAAGGAAAAATTTATATAGTGTGCTGAAATTTACTGTCACTTGTTACTATGGAAAGTAATTCTCTGAGGGGCTTGTTCGGGGTATCTTCACCCCGTCCAGTAGAGCAAAGAGTTGCTCCTCAACCTACTGAACCTATTGAAAATGAAATTCCTTTTGAATTTCCTTCGGGTATGATGGAAAAACTGCTAGCTAACCCTTTTACAGGAGATGGAACAAAGCATCCTGATGAGCACTTAATATATGTGGATGAAGTTTGTGGATTATTTAACTTGCAGGTATACCGGATGATGTTGCTAAGAAGAAGGTCTTCCCTTTATCTTTGAATGGAGATGCATTGATATGGTATAGGCTATGTGATGATATGAGATCATGGAACTATAAAAGATTGAAGTAGGAATTTCATCAAAAGTATTAACCTATGCATCTCGTTCATCGTGATCAAAATTATATATATAATTTCTGGCCTCGCGAAGGAGAAAGCATCGCTCAAGCTTGGGGGAGGCTTAAATCAATGTTATATTCATGCCCCAATCATGAGCTCTCGAGAGAAATAATTATGCAAAGTTTTTATGCTCGGCTTTCTCATAATAATCAAACCATGCTCGATACTTCTTGTGCTGGCTCTTTTATGATGAAGACTATTGAATTCAGATGGTATTTATTGGATAGAATTAAACGCAACTCTGAAGATTGGGACCTCGATGAAGGTAAGGAGACGGGTATGACACCTAAGTCTTGTTGTGTTAAATCTTTTATGGGCACCGATATTTTCCTTAAGTTTAGCACTAAATATGGAATTGACTCTGAGATAGTAGCTTCTTTCTGTGAATCTTTTGCTACTTATGTTGATCTCCCTAAGTAGAAGTGGTTTAAATATCATCCTCCCATAGAAGTAAAAGTAGCTGCACCTATTAAAGTTGAAGAAAAGACTGTCACTTATAATGATCCTATTGTTCCTACTTCTTATGTTGAGAAACCACATTTCCCTTTTAGAATAAAGGATCATGCTAAAGCTTCAACTGTTGTTCGTAAAAGCAATATTAGAACTTATACACCTCCTGAGCAAGTTAAAGTAGAACCTAATATTTCTATTGTTAAAGATCTCTTGTCTGATAATATTGATGGGCATGTTATTCAGTTCGAAGGTGAAACTGCTAGAATTGCTAAACCTCGTGCTAAAGATAAACATAGACGTGTGGTAGGCATGCATGTTATTTCTATTAAAATAGGAGATCATTGTTATCATGGCTTATGTGATATGGGTGCGATTGCTAGTGTTATACCGGATACTTTATACGAAGAAATTAAGAATGAAATTGCACCTGCTGAGTTTGAAGGTATTGATGTGACGATTAAACTTGCCAATAGAGATACTATTTCACCAATTGGAATTGTTAGAGATGTTGAAGTCTTGTGTGGGAAAACTAAATATCCTGCTGATTTTGATGTTCTTACTTCTCCGCAAGATAGCTTTTGTCCCATTATATTTGGTAGACCCTCCTTGAACACTGTTAATGCTAGGATAGATTGCGAAAAGAATGTTGTTACTATTGGCTTGGATGATATGGTTCATGAGTTTAATTTATCTATATTTAGTAAACAACATCGTGAGGAAGAATTACCTAGTAAGGATGAAATTATTGGTCTTGCTTCTATTGCCGTACCTCCTAGTGATCCTTTAGAACACTATTTGCTAGACCATGAAAATGATATGTTCATGAATGAAAGAAGGGAAATAGATGAAGTATTCTTTAAACGGGAACCTTTTCTACAACACAACTTGCCTCTTGAAATCTTAGGGGATCCTCCTCAACCCAAGGGTGATTCCGTGTTTGAGCTTAAACCTTTGGCTGATAATCTTAAATATGCTTATCTTGATGAAAAGAAGATATATCCTGTTATTATTAGTGCTAACCTTTCAGATCATGAAGAAGAAAGATTATTGAAAACTCTGAAGAAGCATCGTGCTGCTATTGGATATACTCTTGATGATCTTAAGGGCATTAGTCCCACTCTATGTCAACATAAAATAAATTTGGAAGCAGATGCCAAACCAGTTCGTGATCCTCAACGACGTCTGAATCCTAAAATGAAAGAAGTGGTAAGAAAAGAAATACTCAAGCTTCTGGAGGCAGGTATAATTTATCTCGTTGCTGATAGTTAGTGGGTAAGTCATGTCCATTGTGTCCCTAAGAAGGGAGGCATTACTGTTGTTCCTAATGATAAAGATGAATTGATTCCACAAAGAATTATCACAGGTTATAGGATGGTAATTGATTTCCGCAAATTAAATAAAGCTACTAAGAAAGATCATTACCCCTTACCTTTTATTGATCAAATGCTAGAAAGATTATGCAAACATACACACTATTGCTTTCTAGATGGTTATTCTGGTTTTTGGTTTATGTAATGCACCTGCTACCTTTCAAAGATGCATGATGGCTATATTCTCTGACTTTTGTGAAAAGATTTGTGAGGTTTTCAAGGACGACTTTTCCGTCTATGGTTCCTCTTTTGATGATTGCTTGAGCAATCTTGATCGAGTTTTGCAGAGATGTGAAGAAACTAATCTTGCCTTAAATTCGGAAAAGTGCCACTTTATGGTTAATGAAGGTATTGCCTTGGGGCATAATGTTTCTGAAAGAGGTATAGAAGTTGATAAAGCCAAGGTTGATGCTATTGAAAAGAGGCCATGTCCCAAGGACATCAAAAGTATAAGAAGTTTCCTTCGTCACGCCGGATTTTATAGGAGGTTCATTAAGGACTTCTCAAAAATTTCTCAGCCTCTTACTAATTTATTGCAAAAAGATATACCATTTGTCTTTGATGAAGATTGTGTAGAAGCATTTGAAATACTTAAGAAAGCATTAGTCTCTGCACCTATTGTTCAGCCACCTGATTGGATTTTACCCTTTGAAATTATGTGTGATGCTAGTGATTATGCTGTAGGTGCTGTTCTAGGGAAACGAGTTGATAAGAAATTAAATGTTATTCACTATGCTAGTAAGACTCTAGAAAATGCTCAAAGAAATTATGCTACTACTGAAAAAGAGCTTTTAGCAGTTGTATTTGCTTGTGATAAGTTCAGACCTTATATTGTTGATTCTAAAGTAACTATTCACACTGATCATGCTGCTATTAAATACCTTATGGAAAAGAAAGATGCTAAACCTAGGCTTATTAGATGGGTTCTCTTGCTACAAGAATTTGATTTGCATATTGTTGATAGAAAGGGAGCTGAGAACCCCATTGCAGACAACTTGTCTAGGTTAGAGAATGTTCTTGATGACACACTACCTATTAATGATAGCTTTCCTGATGAACAATTAAATGTTATAAGTACTTATCGTAGTACTCCATGGTATGCTGATTATGCTAATTATACTGTTGCTAAGTTTATACCACCTAGCTTCACATACCAGCAAGAGAAAAAGTTTTTCTATGATTTAAGACATTACTTTTGGGATGATCCACATCTTTATAAAGAAGGAGTAGATGGTGTTATTAGACGTTGTGTACCTGAGCATGAACAGGAATAGATCCTACGCAAGTGTCACTCCGAGGCTTATGGAGGACACCACGCTGGATATAGAACTGCACATAAGGTATTGCAATTTGGTTTTTATTGGCCTACTCTCTTCAAGGATGCCCGTAAGTTTGTCTTGTCTCGTGATGAATGTCAAAGAATTGGTAATATTAGTAGACGTCAAGAAATGCCTATGAATTATTCACTTGTTATTGAACCATTTGATGTTTCGGACTTTGATTATATGGGACCTTTTCCTGCCTCTAATGGATATACACATATTTTAGTTGCTATTGATTACGTTACTAAGTGGGTAGAAGCTATTCCAACTAGTAGTGCTGATCATAACACTTCTATTAAAATGCTTAAGTAAGTTATTTTTCCAAGGTTTGGAGTCCCTAGATATTTAATGACTGATGGTGGTTCACACTTTATTCACGGTGCTTTCCGTAAAATGCTTGCTAAATATGATGTTAATCATAGAATTGCATCTCCTTATCACCCTTAGTCTAGTGGTCAAGCAGAGTTGAGCAATAGAGAGTTCAAATTAATTTTGCAAAAGACTGTTAATAGGTCTAGAAAGAATTGGTCCAAGAAACTTGATGATGCATTATGGGCTTATAGAACTGCATACAAAAATCCTATGGGTATGTCTCTGTATAAAATGGTTTATGGAAAAGCATGTCACTTACCTCTCGAACTAGAACATAAGGCATATTGGGCTATTAACGAGCTCAACTATGATTTTAAACTTGCCGGTGAGAAGAGGTTATTTGATATTAGCTCACGTCATGAATGGAGAACCCAAGCTTATGAAAATGCCAAGTTGTTTAAAGAAAAAGTTAAAAGATGGCATGACAAAAGGATACAAAAGCGTGAGTTTAATGTAGGTGATTATGTATTGCTATACAACTCTCGTTTAAGATTTTTGCAGGAAAACTTCTCTCTAAATGGGAAGGCCCCTATGTTATCGAAGAGGTCTATCGTTCCGGTGCCATAAAGATCAACAACTTCGAGGGCACAAATCCGAAGGTGGTAAACGGTCAAAGAATCAAACATTATATCTCAGGTAATCCCATAAATGTTGAAACCAATATTATTGAAACCATAACCCCGGAGGAATACATAAGGGACACCTTCTAGACCGTTTCAGACTCCGAAAAGGAATAGGTATGTGGTGTGGTAAGTAAACTGACTCCAAAACAATTTTTAAGGCAATATTTCTCCGTTTTGGAATATTTAGAAAAATAGAAAAATAAGTAGCAGTCCGGGAAGGACAAGAGGGTCCCACAAGGGTGGTGGGCGCGCCCCCCTTCCTCATGAGCACCTCGTGTGCCTTCCAGACTCTGTTTTCTTGCACAATACGTATTTTGGTCGGTAAAAAATTCATTATATAACCTTCCGAAGGTTTTGACTCCCGTATCACACAAATCTCCTCTGTTCTTGTTTCGAGTTGTTTTCTGTCAGGGTTTTCCAGGCTAGGCATCATGTCGTCTCCCTCCTCCAACAATGGTGACAACGATGCTTGGCTAATGAAGATAGATCTGAAAAAGGAAGAACCCACGAGGGTCAACAAGGATGAAAGGATCAAGAAGGCCACGGAGAATCAAGCTCCGGCAGCAAAAGACATCCTTCAACTTGATCATAACCTTCTTACCCCAACTGAGATCGAAGCTTTCGAGATGATTGAGTTAGCTCGTATACAAAACAAGTATCTCACACAAGAAAATATTTTGTTGAAGGAGCATATTGTCGCACTCAAGGGCATTATTCGCAAGCTGGAGGACCTCTTACGCTCGATGTGCGATTATCCGTCACCTCCACCTTCTTCACTGACAAAGGAGATATAATCACACGGGTATGGGCAATCCCCTTGGCAACTGCCAAGCTTGGGGGAGGTGCCCCGGTATCGTATCACAATCACATCACCTATCTTTACCGTTTTTGTTAGTTCGATCCTATTAGTAGTATCTTGATCTAGTAGAATAAAGTTTATGGCATGATCTAGTTTTGAGTTTTGCTTTATGATCTCTCTTTGTAATTGAGTTCGTGAGCTATATATAATAAAGACTAGTGTTGAGTCAAGGGCTTGATTATTTTTCCATGATCTTGGGTGAATAAAAGAAAAGAGAAAAAGAATAAAAAGAAACAAAAAGTTCACATTGATCTTATTGAGAGTAATGACTTCACATAGAAAGAGTATGATGATTAAAAGTTGTTGGGAGTTGGCAGACATAGCTTTGGTCATTCATTCAATTAATAGGAAGTAACAAGGAAAGAGAGGTTTTCACATATAGATATATTATCATTGACATCTTTTATGATTGGGAGCACTCGTTAAAATATGACATGCTAAAGGGTTGATGTTGGACAAGAAAGACAACGTAATGAGTTATGTCTTTCTTATATCTGAGATAAAGTATGTTGTCATGGATCCTCTAACTTGTTGAGCTTGCCTTTCCCCCTCATGCTATCCAAATTCTCAGCACCAAGTAGAAATACTACTTGTGCTTCCAAATACCCTTAAACCAGTTTTGCCATGAGAGTCCACCATATCTACCTATGGATTGAGTAAGATCCTTCAAGTAAGTTGTCATCGGTGCAAAGCAATAAAAATTTCTCTAAATATGTATGATTGATTGGTGTGGGAGAAATAAGCTTTATACGATCTTGTGATGTGGAAGTAATAAAAGCGATGGACTGCATAATAAAGGTTCATATGACAAGGGGCCATATAAAGTGACGTTCTTTCGCATTCAGATTTTATGCATCCAACCATAAAAGCGCATGGCATCCTCTGCTTCCCTCTGCGAAGGGCCTATCCTTTATTATTATCTTCTACCTTATGCAAGAGTCACGGTGATCTTCACCATTCCCTTTTCATTTTATCCTTTGGCAAGCTCAGCATGGTGGAAAGAACATGATATATATATCTAACTGGATGTAGGGGAACATGAATTATTATTGTTGACATTACCCCTGAGGTAAAAGGTTGTGGGGCAAAACTATAAGCTCCTATCTTTCTCTGTGTCCGATTAAAACTTCATAACCACAAGTATTGCGTGAGTGTTAGCAATTATGAAGCACTAAATGATAGTTGAGTATGTGGACTTGCTTTTTAGCTCTGACATAGACTCTTTCCGATGTTATGGTAAATTGCAATTGCTTCAGTGACTGAGATTATAGTTTGTCAGAGCCCAATAAGGTTTATGATTTATACTTTTGCATTGTGAATAGATCATCACTTGAACATAAGTAATCATATGACAAAATCTATATATGTTGTTGTTATGAGATTAATCATGATGCCTTCATGTCCTTATTCTATTTTTATCGACGCCTCTACCTCTAAACATGAGGACATATTTATTGGTATCGGCTTTTCGCTTGAGGACAAGCGAGGTCTAAGCTTGGGGGAGTTCATACGTCCATTTTGCATCATGCTTTTATATCGATATTTACTGCATTATGGGCTGTTATTTCACTTTATGTCACAATACTTATGGTTATTCTCTCTTATTTTACAAGGTTGACATGAAGAGGGAGAATGCCGGCAGCTGGAATTCTGGGCTGGAAAAGGAGCAAATATTAGAGACCTATTCTGCGCAACTCCAAAAGTGTTGAAACTCCACGAAACATCTTAAAATAAATCAACAAAAATCCTCACCAAAGATGAAGGACAAGGGGCCCACACCCTGCTCACGAGGGTGGAGGGCGCGCCCCCTACCTCGTAGGCCCCCTGGTGGGTCTACGACGTCCATCTTCTGCTATATGAAGTCTTTCGATGAGGAAAAAAATCAGAGGGAACTTTTCGGGACGAGACTCCGCCGCCACGAGGCGGAACCTTGGTGGAACCAATCTAGAGCTCCGGCAGAGCTGTTCTGCCGGGGATACTTCCCTTCGGGAGGGGGAAATCATCACCATCGTCATCACCAACGCTCCTCTCCTCAGGAGAGGGCAATCTCCATCAACATCTTCCCCCGCACCATCTCATCTCCAAACCCTAGTTCATCTCTTGTATCCAATTCTTGTCTCAAAGTCCGGGATTGGTGCTAGTATGTTGCTAGTAGTGTTGATTACTCCTTGTAGTTGATGCTAGTTGGTTTATTTGGTGGAAGATCATATGTTCAGAACCTATATGCATATTATTACCCCTCTAATTATGAACATGAATATGCTTTGTGAGTAATTACGTTTGTTCCTGAGGACAAGGGAGAAGTCTTGCTATTAGTAGTCATGTGAATTTGGTATTCGTTTGATATTTTGATAAGATGTATGTTGTATAGCCTCTAGTGGTGTTATGTGAACGTCGACTACATAACACTTCACCATTATTTGGGCCTAGAGGAAGGCATTGGGAAGTAATAACTAGATGATGGGTTGCTAGAGTGACAGAAGCTTAAACCCTAGTTTATGCGTTGCTTCGTAAGGGGCTGATTTGGATCCACATGTTTCATGCCACTAATAGAAAACAAGGCTTTGGTCTAGGCCGGGTCAGCCCAGTAGTCCCGGTTCAGTCCAGAACTGGGACCAATGGGGGCATTGGTCCCGGTTCGTGAGCCCAGGGGGCCGGCCGGGCCACATGGGCCATTGGTCCCGGTTCATCTGGACCTTTTGGTCCCGGTTGGTGGGATGAACCGGGACCAATGGGCCTCGCTCCTGGCCCACCACCATTGGTCCCGGTTGGTGGCTTGAACCGGGAACAAAGGCTCCCCTTTAGTTCCGGTTCATGCCACCAACCGGGACCAATGAAGTGCCTATATATACCCCCTCGCATAAGAGCAGAGCACAATGCTCTGGTTTTTTCTGGCCGAGGGGGAGAGGGCTTGGTGGTTCTCTAGCTCACCTCCTATGCACACAAGGTGTTTGATGGAATGCCCGAGCCACACTTCTTAAGCTTTCTCCTCTCCATGCTCGACCTCCAAGCTCCACTTTCCACAATATTTGTCTAGGTTTAGCAGTCCATCACGCCCCGTCCCCGTCTTCACCGCCGTCGATCACCCGCGTCGAGCTCATCGCCGGCACCACTGTGGTGAGCCTCTTGTTCTTATCTTCTTTCTGAAAGGAAAAACATTCTTACTTGTATGTTTACATAGATACTTGTATTATTTTCTTACTTTTATTATTGCATCTTATATAGTGCGATGGTTTTGGTATCCGCCCCCATCGGCCCTCGTCTTGTCTATGATTCGGATGTGGTATACATATTCTCTTTATAACTATTGGTTCATTTGTTGTTTATGAAAATTATGCTGACCAACATGACATAGATTTTATTTATGTAGGATGTATGTGAATCGGAAATGCCAACCGACCCTATTGCCAAGAGGTTAAATTTAGTTGAAGAAGAAAACAATTTGTTGAAGGAAAAAACAAAAAAAATTGAGGAGGAGAAGATGATATTGGAGTTGCATGTTGCGGATGTCGTCGATGATCACAAGATCAAGATGGATGCAATGCGCTTGAAGATTAGAAAGATTAGAAAATATGCCATTCATATCGAGGCTTGGTATCATTATGCCGTTGTATCAATTGTTACCTTGGTTGCGATTATGATCACATTTGTTTTCGCATTGAAATGTTTTACATAGTTTCAATGTATATTTTAATTAATTAGATGCTCTAGAGAGCTATATGTTGTTAGATGAGAACTATGTATGCACTTTTGGTTTTAATGAGATGATGAACTTCTATTAATTTGGACACTTAATTATATATAATGCACGCAGATGAACCGGCAATGGATGTACGGTGACAGACACACCTGCGAGTACATTAAGGGCGTGCATGAGTTTCTCGATGCGGCTGAGGCAAACAAGCAGAATGGTTTTATGTGTTGTCCATGCACTGAATGTGGGAATACGAGGTCTTACTCTAACCGGAAAATCCTTCACTAAAACCTGCTTTACAAGGGTTTCATGCCACACTATAATGTTTGGGCGAGGCACGGAGAAATAGGGGTTATGATGGAAGACGGTGAAGAAGAAGAGTACGATGACAACTATGTGCCCCCTGAATACGGTGATGCTGCAACGGGGGGAGCTGGTGAAGATCAAGAGGAACCAGATGATGTGCCCAATGATGCTGCAATGGGTGAAGCTGCTGAAGATCAAGAGGAACCAGACGATGTGCCCGATGATGATGATCTCCGTCGGGTCATTGTCGATGCAAGGACGCAATGCAAAAGTCAAAAGGAGAAGCTGAAGTTCGATCGCATGTTAGAGGATCAAAAAAAGGGTTGTACCCCAATTGCGAAGATGGCAACACAAAGCTCGGTACCGTACTGGAATTGCTGCAGTGGAAAGCAGAGAATGCTGTGGCTGACAAAGGATTTGAGAAGCTACTGAAAATATTGAAGAAGAAGCTTCCAAAGGATAACGAATTGCCCGAAAGTACATACGCAGCAAAGAAGGTTGTATGCCCTCTAGGATTGGAGGTGGAGAAGATACATGCATGCCCTAATGACTGCATCCTCTACCGCAGTGCATACAAGGATCTGAACGCATGCCCGGTATGCGGTGCATTGCGGTATAAGATCAGACGAGATGACCCTGGTGATGTTGACGGCGAGCCCCCCAGGAAGAGGGTTCCTGCGAAGGTGATGTGGTATGCTCCTATAATACCATAGTTGAAACGTCTATTCGGAAATGAAGAGCATGCCAAGTTGATGCGATGGCACAGTGAGAACCGAAAGAAAGATGGGAAGTTGAGAGCACCCGCTGACGGGTCGCAGTGGAGAAAAATCGAGAGAAAGTACTGGGATGAGTTTGCAAAGGACCCAAGGAATGTATGGTTTGCTTTAAGCGCGAATGGCAGTAATCCTTTTGGGGAGCAGAGCAGCAATCACAACACCTAGCCCGTGAATCTATGTATGTATAACCTTCCTCCTTGGATGTGCATGAAGCGGAAGTTCATTATGATGCCAGTTCTCATCCAAGGCCCTAAACAACCCGGCAACGACATTGATGTGTACCTAAGGCCATTAGTTGAAGAACTTTTATAGCTCTGGAATGGAAATGGTGTACATACGTGGGATGAGCACAGACAGGAGGAATTTAACCTTAAGGCATTGTTGTTCGTGACCATCAACGATTGGCCTGCTCTCAGTAACCTTTCAGGACAGACAAACAAACAATACCACGCATGCACACACTGTTTAGATGACACTGAAAGTATATACCTGGACAAATGCAGGAAGAATGTGTACCTGGGCCATCGTTGATTTCTTCGGACCAACCATCAATGTCGAAAGAAAGGCAAGCATTTCAAAGGTGAGGCAGATCACCGGAAGAAGCCCGCCATGCGTACCGGTGATCACGTACTTGCTATGGTCAATGATTTAAATGTAATCTTTGGAAAGGGTCCCGGTGGACTAGCTGTTCCGAATGACGCTGAGGGACACGCACCCATGTGGAAGAAGAAATCTATATTTTGGGACCTACCCTACTGGAAAGACCTAGAGATCCGCTCTTCAATCGACGTGATGCACGTGATGAAGAACCTTTGTGTGAACCTGCTAGGCTTCTTGGGCGTGTATGGGAAGACAAAAGATACACCTGAGGCACGGGAGGACCTGCAACGTTTGCACGAAAAAGACGGCATGCCTCCGAAGTAGTATAAAGGTCCTGCCAGCGACGCTCTTACGAAAGAAGAGAAAGAAATCTTCTTTGAATGCCTGCTCAGTATGAAGGTCACGACAGGCTTCTCGTCGAATATAAAGGGAATAATAAATATGCCAGAGAAATTTTTTCAAAACCTAAAGTCTCATGACTGCCACATGATTGTGACGCAACTGCTCCCGGTTGCATTGAGGGGGCTTCTACCGGAAAACGTCCGATTAGCCATTGTGAAGCTATGTGCATTCCTCAATGCAATCTCTCAGAAGGTGATCGATCCAGAAATCATACCAAGGCTAAGGAGTGATGTGGCGCAATGTCTTGTCAGTTTCGAGCTGGTGTTCCCACCATCCTTCTTCAATATCATGACACACGTCCTAGTTCATCTAGTCGACGAGATTGTCATCCTGGGGCTAGTATTTCTACACAATATGTTCCCCTTTGAGAGGTTCATGGGAGTCCTAAAGAAATATGTCTGTAACCGCGCTAGGCCAGAAGGAAGCATCTCCATGGGCCATCAAACACAGGATGTTATCGGGTTTTGTGTTGACTTCATTCCTGGCCTTAAGAAGATAGGTCTCCCTAAATCGCGGTATGAGGGGAGACTGACTGGAAAAGGCACTCTTGGAAGAGACTCAATAATATGCAGGGATGGATATTCTTGGTCTCAAGCACAGCTACACAGTTATATAGAACTCTACCTTGGTGACCTCGTATGTTGATGAACACAAGAACAGTCTGCGCTCCAAACACCCGGAGCAGTGCGACGACTGGATTACATGTGAACACATCAGGACTTTCAGCAGTTGGTCGGAAACACGTCTCAGAGGTGACAACACTGTTTGTGATGAGTTGTACTTGTTGTACAGGGGACCATCTTTGACTGTATTGACTTACAAAGGATACGAGATAAATGGGAATACATTTTACACGATCGCCCAAGATCAAAAGAGCACCAACCAAAACAGCGGTGTCCGCTTTGATGCAGCAACTAAGAGCGGAAAGGACACATATTATGGTTACATAGTGGACATATGGGAACTTGACTACGGACCTGATTTTAATGTCCCTTTGTTTAAGTGCAAATGGGTCAATCTCTCAGGCGGCGGGGTACAGGTAGACCCACAGTACGAAATGACAACAGTGGATCTGAAAAATCTTGGGTACACTGACAACCCGTTCGTCCTAGCCAATGATGTGGCACAGGTTATCTATGTGAAGGACATGTCTACCAAACCGAGAAAAAGAAAAGATAAGGAAGCGAATACATCATATGATGAGCCAAAGTGCCACATAGTTCTTTCAGAAAAAAGGGACATCCTGGGAGTGGACGGCAAGACAGACATGTCTGAAGATTATGAAAAGTTTCATGAAATTCCTCCCTTCAATGTCAAGGCTGACCCAAGCATCCCGATAAACAATGAAGATTATCCATGGTTACGGCGCAATAAGAAAATGACACAAGCGAAGAAAAAGTGAAGACTTTCTCCCGCAACTATTATGATGATACCATGCCAACTTTGTAAGACACGAACATGCTACCATTGTCCGTTTTGTACATGCACATGCTATGTGGGTGAAATTATGATACCATGCCAACTTTCAACTTTTTCAGAGTTCATTTGAAATGCTTTAATTTCTTATGGTTGGGCCCTCGTAATACCATTATTCAAATTTTAACTATTCATTTGAAAACTAATGGCACTAACAGAAAGTTTATAATTTTTTCTAAAACTGATGGCACTAACAGAAAGTTTATAATTTTTCTAAAACTAATGGCACTAACATAAAGTTTATAATTTTGCTCCTCGCCCCTGGCCCATGACCATTAGTCCCGGTTTGTGCCACAAACCGGGACTAAAGGGTTGGTCCTTGTTGCGGGTAAAGTTTAGTCCCACCTCGCCAACCGAAGGGGGCTCACACCGGTTTATAAGCCCTTCCCTCTCTGCCTTGTTGAGCTCCTCTCAAAGTGAAAATAGATGCCCTAATAGAGAAAAATTTAACCTAAATTCATAGTGAATTTCTCTGAAATTCATAGAAATTTACTATGAATTAAAAATTAAATTCATAGAGAAAATTTTATAATTTTGCTAAGCTAAAAGCAAAGAGAATTAAAAATTAAAGAAAAAAACAAAAGATAATAAATAATTCAAAAAACAAATCAAAAAACAGGAAAAAAACTATTTTTATAGTAAAGTTAATCACAAAATAAAATAAATAAACCAACAAAGAAAACAAAAAAACTAAAAAAGTGTTTTCAAATTTGAAAACTAATGGCACTAACAGAAAGTTTATAATTTTTCTAAAACTAAAAGCAAAAAGAATAAAAAAATAAAGAAAAAAACAAAAGAAAATAAATAATGCAGAAAACAAAACAAAAAAACTGGAAAAAATAGCAACAATAAGTATTTTGTTGTAAGTAGAAACAAAATAAAATAAATAAAGCAACAAAGAAAAAAACAAAAAAAAGTGTTTTCAAATTTGAAAACTAATGGCATTAACAAAAAGTTTATAATTTTTCAAAAACTAAAAGCATAAAGAATTAAAAAATAAAGCAAAAAACAAAAGAAAATAAAATAAATAAAGCAACAAAAAAACAAAAAAAAATGCCACCTACTGGGCCCCCACGGCCTGAATACGACTAGAAACCCATCCAAGGGCCAGGATTCAGGCCCGCAGGAGGCCCGGTAGGCCCACATGCATAGCAGTGACAATTAGGCCCGTAAGCCTGCAATGGAGAGAAGCTCGAGGGGTGTGCGACAGTGGGGCTTATAAACCACTGCGTATTGGGGAACGTAGTAATTTCAAAAAAAATCCTACGCACACGCAAGATCATGGTGATGCATAGCAACGAGGGGGAGAGTCTGATCTACGTACCCTTGTAGATTGCAACGGAAGCGTTGACACAACATAGAGGAAGTAGTCGTACGTCTTCTTCCCGATCCGACCGATCCAAGCACCGTTACTCCGGCACCTCCGAGTTCTTAGCACACGTTCAGCTCGATGACGATCCCCGGGCTCCGATCCAGCAAAGCTTCGGGGAGGAGTTCCGTCAGCACGACGGCATGGTGACGATCTTGATGTTCTACCAATGCAGGGCTTCGCCTAAGCACTACAACGATATGATCGAGGTGGAATATGGTGGCAGGGGGCACCACACACGGTTAAGGAACGATCTCAATGATCAACTTGTGTGTCTAGAGGTGCCCCCTGCCCCCGTATATAAAGGATCCAAGGGGGAGGGGTGCGCCGGCCAGGGAGAGGGCGCGGGAGGAGTCCTACTCCTACCGGGAGTAGGACTCCCCCCCTCAATCCTATTCCAACTAGGATTCCCAAGGGGGAAAAGAGAGAGAGGGGGGCCGGCCCCTTCTCCTAGTCCTAATAGGACTAAGGGAAGGGGGGCGCGCGGCCAGCTATGGGCTGCCCCTTTTCTCTTTTCCACTAAGGCCCATGAAGGCCCATATGGCTCCCGAGGGGTTCCGGTAACCTCCCGGTGATCCGGTAAAATCCCGATTTCACCCGGAACACTTCCGATGTCCAAACATAGGCTTCCAATATATCAATCGTTATGTCTCGACCATTTCGAGACTCCTCGTCATGTCCGTGATCACATCCGGGACTCCGAACAACCTTCGGTACATCAAAATGCATAAACTCATAATAACTGTCATCGTAACGTTAAGCGTGCGGACCCTACGGTTCGAGAATAATGTAGACATGACCGAGACACGTCTCCGGTCAATAACCAATAGCGGGACCTGGATGCCCATATTGGTTCCTACATATTCTACGAAGATCTTTATCGGTCAAACCGCATAACAACATACGTTGTTCCCTTTGTCATCGGTATGTTACTTGCCCGAGATTCGATCGTCGGTATCCAATACCTAGTTCAATCTCGTTACCGGCAAGTCTCTTTACTCATTCTGTAATACATCATCCCGCAACTAACTCATTAGTTGCAATGCTTGCAAGGCTTGTATAATGTGTATTACCGAGAGGGCCCAGAGATACCTCTGCGACAATCAGAGTGACAAATCCTAATCTCGAAATACGCCAACCCAACATCTACCATTGGAGACACCTGTAGTACTCCTTTATAATCACCCAGTTACGTTGTGACGTTTGGTAGCACCCAAAGTGTTCCTCCGGCAAACGGGAGTTGCATAATCTCATAGTCATAGGAACTTGTATAAGTCATGAAGAAAGCAATAGCAACATACTAAACGATCGAGTGCTAAGCTAATGAAATGGGTCATGTCAATCAGATCATTCAACTAATGATGTGACCTCGTTAATCAAATAACAACACATTGTTCATGGTCAGGAAACTTAACCATCTTTGATTAACGAGCTAGTCAAGTAGAGGCATACTAGTGAAACTCTATTTGTCTATGTATTCACACATGTATTATGTTTCCGGTTAATACAATTCTAGCATGAATAATAAACATTTATCATGATGTAAGGAAATAAATACTAACTTTATTATTGCCTCTAGGGCATATTTCCTTCAGTCTCCCACTTGCACTAGAGTCAATAATCTAGATTACACAGTAATGATTCTAACACCCATGGAGCCTTGGTGCTGATCATGTTTTGCTCGTGGAAGAGGCTTAGTCAACGGGTCTGCAACATTCAGATCCGTATGTATCTTGCAAATCTCTATGTCTCCCACCTGGACTAGATCCCGGATGGAATTGAAGCGTCTCTTGATGTGTTTGGTACTTTTGTGAAATCTGGATTCCTTTGCCAAAGCAATTGCACCAGTATTGTCACAAAAGATTTTCATTGGACCCGATGCACTAGGTATGACACCTAGATCGGATATGAACTCCTTCATCCAGACTCCTTCGTTCGCTGCTTCCGAAGTAGCTATGTACTCCGCTTCACATGTAGATCCCGCTACAACGCTTTGTTTAGAACTGCACCAACTGACAGCTCCACCGTTTAAAGTAAACACGTATCCGGTTTGCGATTTAGAATCGTCCGGATCAGTGTCAAAGCTTGCATCAACGTAACCTCTTACGGTGAGCTCTTTGTCACCTCCATATACGAGAAACATATCCTTAGTCCTTTTCAGGTATTTCAGGATGTTCTTGACCGCTGTCCAGTGATCCACTCCTGGATTACTTTGGTACCTCCCTGCTAAACTTATAGCAAGGCACACATCAGGTCTGGTACACATCATTGCATACATGATAGAGCCTATGGCTGAAGCATAGGGAACATCTTTCCTTTTCTCTCTATCTTCTGCAGTGGTCGGGCATTGAGTCTGACTCAACTTCACACCTTGTAACACAGGCAAGAACCCTTTCTTTGCTTGATCCATTTTGAACTTTTTCAAAATCTTGTCAAGGTATGTGCTTTGTAAAAGTCCAATTAAGCGTCTTGATCTATCTCTATAGATCTTAATGCCCAATATGTAAGCAGCTTCACCGAGGTATTTCATTGAAAAACTCTTATTCAAGTATCCCTTTATGCTATCCAGAAATTCTATATCATTTCCAATCAGCAATATGTCATCCACATATAATATCAGAAATGCTATAGAGCTCCCACTCACTTTCTTGTAAATACAGGCTTCTCCAAAAGTCTGTATAAAACCAAATGCTTTGATCACACTATCAAAGCATTTATTCCAACTCCGAGATGCTTGCACCAGTCCATAAATGGATCGCTGGAGTTTGCACACTTTGTTAGCTCCCTTTGGATCGACAAAACCTTCCGGTTGCATCATATACAACTCTTCTTCCAGAAATCCATTCAGGAATGCAGTTTTGACATCCATCTGCCATATTTCATAATCATAAAACGCGGCAATTGCTAACATGATTCGGACAGACTTAAGCATCGCTACGGGTGAGAAGGTCTCATCGTAGTCAACCCCTTGAACTTGTCGAAAACCTTTTGCAACAAGTCAAACTTTATAGACAGTAACATTACCGTCAGCGTCAGTCTTTTTCTTGAAGATCCATTTATTCTCAATTGCTTGCCGATCATCGGGCAAGTCAACCAAAGTCCATACTTTGTTCTCATACATGGATCCCATCTCAGATTTCATGGCCTCAAGCCACTTTGCGGAATCTGGGTTCACCATCGCTTCTTCATAGTTCGTAGGTTCATCATGATCTAGTAGCATGACTTCCAGAACTGGATTACCGTACCACTCTGGCGCGGATCTTGCTCTGGTTGATCTACGAGGTTCAGTAGTATCTTGTTCTAAAGTTTCATGATCATTATCATTAACTTCCTCACTTATTGGTGTAGGTGTCGCAGAAACAGTTTTCTGTGATGTACTACTTTCTAATAAGGGAGCGGGTACAGTTACCTCGTCAAGTTCTACTTTCCTCCCACTCACTTCTTTCGAGAGAAACTCCTTCTCAAGAAAGTTTCCGAATTTAGCAACAAAAGTCTTGCCTTCGGATCTGTGATAGAAGGTGTATCCAATAGTTTCCTTTGGATATCCTATGAAGACACATTTCTCCGATTTGGGTTCGAGCTTATCAGGTTGAAGCTTTTTCACATAAGCATCGCAACCGCAAACTTTAAGAAACGACAACTTTGGTTTCTTGCCAAACCACAGTTCATAAGGCATCGTCTCAACGGATTTTGATGGTGCCCTATTTAACGTGAATGCGGCCATCTCTAAAGCATATCCCCAAAACGATAGCGGTAAATCAGTAAGAGACATCATAGATCGTACCATATCTAGTAAAGTACGATTACGACGTTCGGACACACCATTACGCTGTGGTGTTCCAGGTGGCATGAGTTGCGAAACTATTCCACTTTTTCAAATGTATACCAAACTCGTAACTAAAATATTCTCCTCCACGATCAGATCGTAGAAACTTTATTTTCTTGTTACGATGATTTTCAACTTCACTCTGAAATTCCTTGAACTTTTCAAATGTTTCAGACTTGTGTTTCATTAAGTAGATATACCCATATCTGCTTAAATCATCTGTGAAGGTGAGAAAATAACGATATCTGCCACGAGCCTCAATATTCATCGGACCACATACATCGGTATGTATGATTTCCAATAAATCTGTTGCTCTCTCCATAGTACCGGAGAACGGTGTTTTAGTCATCTTGCCCATGAGGCACGGTTTGCAAGTACCAAGTGATTCATAATCAAGTGGTTCCAAAAGTCCATCAGTATGGAGTTTCTTCATGCGCTTTACACCGATATGACCTAAACGGCAGTGCCACAAATAAGTTGCACTATCATTATCAACTCTGCATCTTTTGGCTTCTACATTATCAATATGTGTATCACTACTATCGAGATCTAACAAGAATAGACCACTCTTCAAGGGTGCATGACAATAAAAGATATTACTCATATAAATAGAACAACCATTATTCTCTGATTTAAATGAATAACCGTCTCGCATTAAACAAGATCCAGATATAATGTTCATGCTCAACGCTGGCACCAAATAACAATTATTTAGGTCTAATATTAATCCCGAAGGTAGATGTAGAGGTAGCGTGCCGACCGCGATCACATCGACTTTGGAACCGTTTCCCACGCGCATCGTCACCTCATACTTAGCTAATCTTCGCTTAATCCGTAGTCCCTGTTTTGAGTTGCAAATATTAGCAACAGAACCAGTATCAAATACCCAGGTGCTACTGCGAGCATTAGTAAGGTACACATCAATAACATGTATATCGCATATACCTTTGTTCACCTTGCCATCCTTCTTATCCACCAAATACTTGGGGCAGTTCCGCTTCCAGTGACCAGTCTGCTTCCAGTAGAAGCACTCAGTTTCAGGCTTAGGTCCAGACTTGGGCTTCTTTTCTTGAGCAGCAACTTGCTTGCCGTTCTTTTTGAAGTTCCCCTTCTTCTTCCCTTTGCCTTTTTTCTTGAAACTAGTGGTCTTGTTAACCATCAACACTTGATGCTCCTTCTTGATTTCTACTTCCGCAGCTTTCAGCATTGCGAAGAGCTCAGGAATAGTCTTGTTCATCCCTTGCATATTATAGTTCATCACGAAGCTCTTGTAGCTTGGTGGCAGTGATTGGAGAATTCTGTCAATGACGCAATCATCTGGAAGATTAACTCCCATCTGAATCAAGTGATTGTTATACCCAGACATTTTGAGTATATGCTCACTGACAGAACTGTTCTCCTCCATCTTGCAGCTATAGAACTTATTGGAGACTTCATATCTCTCAATCCGGGCATTTGCTTGAAATATTAACTTCAACTCCTGGAACATCTCATATGCTCCATGACGTTCAAAACATCGTTGAAGTCCCGATTCTAAGCCGTAAAGCATGGCACACTAAACTATCGAGTAGTCATCAGCTTTGCTCTGCCAGACGTTCATAACATCTGGTGTTGCTCCAGCAGCAGGCCTGGCACCTAGCGGTGCTTCCAGGACGTAATTCTTCTGTGCAGCAATGAGGATAATCCTCAAGTTACGGACCCAGTCCGTGTAATTGCTACCATCATCTTTCAACTTTGCTTTCTCAAGGAACACATTAAAATTCAACGGAACAACAGCACGAGCCATCTATCTACAATCAACATAAACAAGCAAGATACTATCAGGTACTAAGTTCATGATAAATTTAAGTTTAATTAATCATATTACTTAAGAACTCCCACTTAGATAGACATCCCTCTAATCCTCTAAGTGATCACGTGATCCAAATCAACTAAACTATGTCCGATCATCACGTGAGATGGAGTAGTTTCATCGGTGAACATCATTATGTTGATCATATCTACTATATGATTCACGCTCGACCTTTCGGTCTCCGTGTTCCGAGGCCATATCTGTATATGCTTGGCTCGTCAAGTATAACCTGAGTATTCCGCGTGTGCAACTGTTTTGCACCCGTTGTATTTGAACGTAGAGCCTATCACACCCGATCATCACGTGGTGTCTCAGCACGAAGAACTTTCGCAACGGTGCATACTCAGGGAGAACACTTCTTGATAATTTAGTGAGAGATCATCTTATAATGCTACCGTCAATCAAAGCAAGATAAGATCCATAAAAGATAAACATGACATGCAATGAATATAAGTGATATGATATGGCCATCATCATCTTGTGCTTGTGATCTCCATCTCCGAAGCACCGTCACGATCACCATCGTCACCGGCGCGACACCTTGATCTCCATCGTAGCATCGTTGTCGTCTCGCCAATCTTATGCTTCCACGACTATCACTACCGCTTAGCAATAAAGTAAAGCATTACATCGCGATTGCATTGCATACAATAAAGCGACAACCATATGGCTCCTGCCAGTTGCCGATAACTTGGTTACAAAACATGATCATCTCATACAATAAAAATCAGCATCATGCCTTGACCATATCACATCACAACATGCCCTGCAAAAACAAGTTAGACGTCCTCTACTTTGTTGTTGCAAGTTTTATGTGGCTGCTACGGGCTTAAGCAAGAACTCATCTCACCTACGCATCAAAACTACAACGATAGTTTGTCAAATAGACTCCGTTTTAACCTTCTCAAGGACCGCGCGTAGCCATACTCGGTTCAACTAAAGTTGGAGAGACAGTCGCCCGCAAGCCATCTATGTGCAAAGCATGTCGAGGGAACCGGTCTCGCGTAAGCGTACGCGTAAGGTTGGTCCGGGTCGTCTCGTCCAACAATACCGCCGAACCAAAGTATGACATGCTGGTAGGCAGTATGACTTGTATCGCCCACAACTCACTTGTGTTCTACTCGTGCAAATAACATCAAACCATAAAACATGGCTTGGATGCCACTATTGGGGAATGTAGTAATTTCAAAAAATTTCCCACGCACACGCAAGATCATGGTGATGCATAGCAACGAGGGGGAGAGTCTGATCTACGTACCCTTGTAGATTGCAACGGAAGCGTTGACACAACGCAGAGGAAGTAGTCGTACGTCTTCTTCCCGATCCAACCGATCCAAGCACCGTTACTCCGGCACCTCCGAGTTCTTAGCACACGTTCAGCTTGATGACGATCCCCGGGGTCTTGATGTTCTACCGACGCAGGGCTTCGCCTAAGCACTACAACGATATGATCGAGGTGGAATATGGTGGCAGGGGGCACCGCACACGGCTAAGGAACGATCTCAATGATCAACTTGTGTGTCTAGAGGTGCCCCCTGCCCCCGTATATAAAGGATCCAAGGGGGAGGGGTGCGCCGGCCAGGGAGAGGGCGCGGGAGGAGTCCTACTACTACCGGGAGTAGGACTCCCCCCCTCAATCCTATTCCAACTAGGATTCCCAAGGGGGAAAAGAGAGAGAGGGGAGCCGGCCCCTTCTCCTAGTCCTAATAGGACTAAGGGAAGGGGGGGCGCGCGGCCAGCTATGGGCTGCCCCTTTTCTCTTTTCCACTAAGGCCCATGAAGGCCCATATGGCTCCCGGGGGGTTCCGGTAACCTCCCGGTGATCCGGTAAAATCCCGATTTCACCCGGAACACTTCCGATGTCCAAACATAGGCTTCCAATATATCAATCTTTATGTCTCGACCATTTCGAGACTCCTCGTCATGTCCGTGATCACATCCGGGACTCCAAACAACCTTCGGTACATCAAAATGCATAAACTCATAATAACTGTCATCGTAACGTTAAGCGTGCGGACCCTACGGTTCGAGAATAATGTAGACATGACCGAGACACGTCTCCGGTCAATAACCAATAGCGGGACCTGGATGCCCATATTGGTTCCTACATACTCTACGAAGATCTTTGTCGGTCAGACCGCATAACAACATACGTTGTTCCCTTTGTCATCGGTATGTTACTTGCCCGAGATTCGATCGTCGGTATCCAATACCTAGTTCAATCTCGTTACCGGCAAGTCTCTTTACTCGTTTTGTAATACATCATCCCGCAACTAACTCATTAGTTGCAATGCTTGCAAGGCTTGTATAATGTGTATTACCGAGAGGGCCCAGAAATACCTCTCCGACAATCGGAGTGACAAATCCTAATCTCGAAATACGCCAACCCAACATCTACCATTGGAGACACCTGTAGTACTCCTTTATAATCACCCAGTTACGTTGTGACGTTTGGTAGCACCCAAAGTGTTCCTCCGGCAAACGGGAGTTGCATAATCCCATAGTCATAGGAACTTGTATAAGTCATGAAGAAAGCAATAGCAACATACTAAACGATCGAGTGCTAAGCTAATGAAATGGGTCATGTCAATCAGATCATTCAACTAATGATGTGACCTCGTTAATCAAATAACAACACATTGTTCATGGTCAAGAAACTTAACCATCTTTGATTAACGAGCTAGTCAAGTAGAGGCATACTAGTGACACTCTGTTTGTCTATGTATTCACACATGTATTATGTTTCCGGTTAATACAATTCTAGCATGAATAATAAACATTTATCATGATGCAAGGAAATAAATAATAACTTTATTATTGCCTCTAGGGCATATTTCCTTCACTGCGCACCCCTCTCAACTAGTGAGGTGGGACTAAACTTTCGACACCGCAGCAGCACAAGGCCTTTGGTCCCGGTTGGTGGCACCAACCGGCACTAAAGGGGGCATTGGTCACGGTTGGTGCCACAAACTGTGACCAATGCCCCCCTTTAGTCTCGGTTGGTGCTACCAACCGGGAACAAAGGCCGCCGCTTCCCGCCCTTTGGGCTACTGAATATTGGCATTCGGTCCCGGTTGGTGGCACCAACCGGGACTAAAGGGGGGCATTGGTCCCGGTTGGTGCCACAAACCGGGACCAATACTCTGTGTATATAAGCAGGACTTAGGAAAATTTGACGAACTCATCGCCAGTTGCCCCCGGCCCGCCCGTCGATTCCGAGCTCATCGACGCCGCAAGGCTGCCCAGATCGACGCCGTCCGCCGTCCCCGAACCCGCGCGCCCCTGCCCTCGCCCCCGGGCGCGCCGTCCCCGAGCCTTCCTCGTCGCCGACGCCACCTCGCTGTCAGCGTCGCCCGTTCCCCTGCTCCTCCCCTTGTACTGGCCGCCGTCGCTGCCGCCCCTGCCCTTCGTGCGCTGCCGCCCTGCGCTGCCCCTTCCCTGCGCGGTCGCCACGCGCCGCCCCTGCCCTTCGCTGCCGCCGCACGCCGCCCCGCCGCGCGCCTCCCCTGCCCTGCCGTGCCGCCGCCCCTGCGCGCCCTTCATTTTTATTAGTTTTTGTTCATATATATAATGTATATGTGTATGTATGTGGCTATGTGTATGTATATATGTTCAAAATGTATAAAAAATTGTTCAGAGCATGTTTTTGTTCATATATGTATTTTTTTGTTCATATGTGTATTAATCTTTTTCCATATATGTAATTTTTCTGGTTCATAGAAAGAAGAAGAAGAAAGAAGAAAATTTTGTTCATAGAAATTTTGTTCATATATATATAGAAAGTTTTTTGTTCATAGAAAGTTTTTTGTTCATATATAGAAAGTTAGAAGAAAATTTAGAATATGCTAAAATTTAGAAGAAAAAGAAGGATATGAAAGAAGAAAATAAGAAGAGGAAGAAAGAAAGAAGAGGAGAGGAAGAAGAGAAAAAATAAATAAGAAGAGGAAAAAAGAAGAAAAAGAAGAGGAGAAGAAGAAAGGAATAGAGGAGAAGAAGAATTTTTTTCTATTTTTTCTTCTTCTCCTCTATTCCTTTCTTCTTCTCCTCTTTTTTTTCTTCTTTTTTTCTACGATCTTCTCCTCTATTCCTTTCTTCTTCTCCTCCTTTTTTTTCTTTTTTTCATAGCATTATTTCCATGTATATATGTATGTGGCTATGTATGCATAGATGGATAGCATTTTTTTCCATGTATGCGTGTCATTGTCGATATACCCCCTCCCCGTTAACTTCGACAGGAGGGGGGGGTCGATATAACCCTCCCCGATAACTTTGACATGAGGGGGGGGGGTCGATATAACCCCTCCCTGATAACTTCGACATGAGGGGGGGTCGAGAACAAGTTTAGGGGGTCGAGGGTTGAGAACTAGTTTAGGGGGTCAAGGGTCGAGAACGTTGGACATTCATGAGAGAGGCGAGGAAGAAGGGGAAGAAGAGGGAGAAGAAGAGGAGAGGAAGAAGAGGAAGTCTTCTCCTCTATTCTTTCTTCTCTTCTTTTTCTTCTTCCTATATGTATTAGTTTTTTTATTTAGGTTGTTAATTAGATATTAATTTTGTTCATATATGTATGGATGCATGTGATATGTATGTATGTATGTATGTATCGGGTATGTCGTTGTCGATAGACCCCCTACCCGATAACTTCGACATGGGGTCGAGAGGGGGTCTAGGGTCGCCGAGGGGTCGAGGGTCGTCGAACATGAGAGGAAGAAGAGGATAAAAGAAGAAGAGGAAGAAGAAAAAAAAGAGGAGAAGAAAGAATATAGGAGTTCTTCTCCTCTCTTCTTTCTTCTCCTCTTTTTTTTACTCCTATATTCTTTCTTCTCCTCTTTTTTTTCTTGTTCTTCCTCTTTTTTTATCGGGAACGAGGGTCGTTGAGGGTCGCCGAGCGGTAGAGGAAACCCTAAATAGCAAGTATCGTCGGTGTGAGATACGTGCTGCCGTCGGTGTCGGACAGTACATCCACGTCCCACAAGTGACGCGGGCTTCAACGCCCACGTCACTTGTGGGATGTGGATGTAGTGTCCGACACCGACGGCCACATGTATCTCACACCCATGATACTTGCTATTTAGGGTTTCCTCTACCGTTCGGCGACCCTGACCCTCGACGACCCTCCTTTCCAATAAAAAAAGAGGAAGAAGAAGAAAAAAAGAGGAGAAGAAAGATTTCTTCTTCTCTTTTTGCTTCTTCTTCCTCTTTTTTTTATCGGGAACGAGGGTCATCGATGGTCAGGGTCGCCAAGCGGTAGAGGAAATCCTAAATAGCATGTATCGTCGGTGTGAGATACATGTGGCCATCGGTGTCGGACGGTACATCCACGTCCCACAAGTGACGCGGGCTTCGACGCCCACGCCACTTGTGGGACGTGGATGTAGTGTCCGACACCGACGGCCACATGTATCTCACACCCACGATACTTGCTATTTAGGGTTTCCTCTACCGCTTGGTGACCCTCGACGACCCTTGTTCCCGATAAAGAAAGAGGAAGAAGAAGAAAAAAAGAGGAGAAGAAAGAATAGAGAAGTAAGAACTCCTCTATTCTTTCTTCTCCTCTTTTTTTCTTCTTCCTCTTCTTTTTTTTATCCTTGAAGCGTTGTCGAGGCCACCCCAAACCCTAGAGAAGCAGCGTCAAGGCCACTAATTAATATTAGTTCTACATTTGCCACTAATATATCCATCTGTCATGTTTGAATAATAATTTCCATGTTGTCAATATTTGTAGAAACTATGGACACCGCCCGAGACGAAGTACAAGAAGAGTTGTTGGGGGACATAATCGCACGAGGAAGTGATGCCGTCTGCTCATTGTTTCTCAACGACACCGATGGTCTGGAAGCAGCTGGCTATGATTATGATGGCTCCGGTGACCTAATGCCGGTGCAAGAAGGAGACCGTGAGGACGGCTCCGGTGACCCAATGCCGGTGCAAGAAGGAGACCGTGATGACGTCTCCGGTGACCGAACCGAGTCCGGCCAGGTATATATATTAGTTAAGCTTCTGCTGACTAGCTAATTTATGCATTCATTGTTTTGGTATGTACACATATTAATTAAGTCTTTGTTCTTTTTTCTAGCCCTCCGGATCGAGCACAACTTCGGTAAAGAGACGAGGCCCGAAGAAAAAGTTGATCTCGGATGAAAAGTTCGAGATCATAGCAATCGCGCCCGACGGCCAACCGATTGAACCCTTTAGGATCGAAAGTATGTCTAGAGGGGGGGTGATTAGACTACTTGACCAACTAAAACTTAGACTTTTCCCAATTTTAGTTCTTGGCAGATTTTTGCTATCTTAGAGCAAGTCAAGCAATCATCACACAATTCAAGCAAGCATGCAAAGAGTTTATTGGCAGCGGAAAGTAAAGCATGCAACTTTAAAGAATGTAAAGGGAACGGTTTGGAGGATTCAAACGCAATTGGAGACACGGATGTTTTCCCGTGGTTCGGATAGGTGGTGCTATCCTACATCCACGTTGATGGAGACTTCAACCCACGGAGGGTAATGGTTGCACGAGTCCACGGAGGGCTCCACCCACGAAGGGTCCACGAAGAAGCAACCTTGTCTATTCCACCATGGCCATCGCCCACGAAAGACTTGCCTCACTAGCGGTAGATCTTCACGAAGTAGGCGATCTCCTTGCCCTTACAAACTCCTTGGTTCAACTCCACAATCTTGTCGGAGGCTCCCAAGTGACACCTAGCTAATCTAGGAGACACCACTCTCCAAGAACTAACAAATGGTGTGTTGATGATGAACTCCTTGCTCTTGTGCTTCAAATGATAGTCTCCCCAACACTCAACTCTCTCTCATAGGATTTGGATCTGATGGAAAGAAGATTTGAGTGGAAAGCAACTTGGGGAAGGCTAGAGATCAAGATTCATATGGTAGGAATGGAATATCTTGGTCTCAACACATGAGTAGGTGGTTCTTTCTCAGAACATATGAGTAGGAATGGTGTATGTGTTCTGATGGCTCTCACCACGAATGAAGAGGAGGTGGAGGGGTATTTATAGCCTCCACACAAAATCCAACCGTTACACACAATCTACCAATCTCGGTGGGACCGAATCAGAAAACTCGGTCTGACCGAAATAGTAAACCTAGTGACCGTTAGGAATTTCGGTGGGACTGAGATGCAACTCGGTAGGACCGATTCGGTTAGGGTTTGGGCATAACGTAATCTCGGTGAGACCGATCGCACAAACTCGGTGAGACCGAGTTCGGCAATTAGCTAACCAGAGAGTTGGTCAGGCAAACTCGGTGGGACCGACTTGCTCTTTCGGTGAGACCAAAAAGTTACAAGAAGGAAACAAAGAGTTTGCATTGCATTCTCAGTGGGACCAATTCGCTCTTTCGGTGAGACCGAAAAGTTACGAAAGGGAAACAGAGAGTTTGCAACCCCATCTCGGTGTGACTGAGATCCTTATCGGTAGGACCGAATTGCTAGGGTTTGGCAGTGGCAAATGACAAGTGAAACTCGGTGGCGCCGGATTGACAGAATCGGTATGACCGAGTTTGGCTTAGGGTTTAGGTCATTTGTGGATATGGAAAGGTGGTTGAGGATTTTGGAGCATATCACTAAACACATAAAGCAAGAGGCTCATTAAGCAACACCTCATCCCTCCTTGATAGTATTGGGTTTTCCTAAAGACTCAATGTGATCTTGGATCACTAAAATATAAAATGAAGAGTCTTGAACTATTGAGCTTGAGCCAATTCTTTGTCCTTAGAATTTTGAGGGTTCCACTTTCACATCCATGCCATGCCAATCATTGAGCTTTCCTGGAATAATCATCTTGGAATAGCATTAGCTCAATGAGCTATATGTTGTTATGAATTACCAAAACCACCTAGGGATAGTTGCACTTTCAAACCCCTCTGGATAGAGAGCGCATTTGTTGCTCAGTGCGGGGTTTTGGTTAGGGACAAGATCCCGATCAACATCCAGCAATGGTTAAAGCCGGCTATAGAAGACCCTGAGGTGTCTTATGTCAATGATATGCAGAAAAATGATCTTTGGACTGAGCTGAAGTCAAATTTCACCCTACCGCTAGAGGATGATCCAGCAAATCCAGTTAAAGAGCAATTAATCAAGTCTTTTGCTCTTAAGAGGATGGCAGAACTATATTCAGGAGTTGGAAGAAAGATCTGAATAAGTTTTGTCGAAAATAAAGAGGCACCAGAATTCAAGGGCAGATATGAGAAGATCAGAGATCACTGGCCCGCATTTGTGGCCCACAAGACAACGGAAAAGAGTAAGAAGATGTCAGTGACAAACAAGCAAAATGCTGCGAAGAAGAAGCATCACCATCGCACGGGGTCAGGTGGCTACCTCGTAGCCCGTCCTAAGTGGGCCAAGACTGAGAATGATCTGGTAGATAAAGGGATCAAACCAGAGACAATTAACTGGCCAGACCATTGCCGGACTTGGTTCTTCGGGGCTGGCGGAACCTTGGACCCTGTAACAGGGAAGTGCATTTGGATGAACAATCAAATGGACATACCAGTCAGGAAGCTTCAGCAGTATATCGAAGAAGCACAACAAGGGACGTTCTTTCCAGACAGAGAGAAAGACGAGCTCACAGTGGCCCTCGGGAATCCTAAGCACCCTGGACGGACATGAGGCACGCCAGGCTCCATTCCGTGGAAGGTTGGGTTTCCGGACGTAGGCGGTTACAAATCCCAGGAGAGGAGGAAAAAATTGCAGCGGACCCAAATGCAGGCGCTGCAAGCAAGGGTACAAGCGATAGAGGAACGAGAAGCAAATCACAGCAAACGTACTGCTGAAGCTTCCCCCGAAGCTACCCCGCCATCTCAACGGAGAAGCAGCGTGGCTTCCACCGAGCTGCTTTAGCCGGAGCATGCCTTGACAGCACCTGCCAGCTATCACGTGGATGCTATCACGGAGTCTCAAAATTGCCACCTTATGATGCAATGGATGAATTTGAAGGTCAAGGCGGCTGTTGGCTCTGTTTATCCTACTGAACCCGGCGCAACTTTTCACTGCTGGTCGATTCTAGAAGGATATGCTATGGTGATGGTGGATGAAATAACTGAGGGATTTGAGGATCTCCAGCTTGACCACCCTACCGGTGAAGGGGAGACTAGGCTGGGGTCTGCTCTGAAGACTCCATGCCTACGGCGGAAGGAGCTCATCAACCTTCCGAACTGGACGCCTCCGCCTCCTCCTCCTCCTTCGGCAAGTCAGGGCACTCCGCCTCCTCCACCGCCTCCTCCTCTGGCGAGTGACGATCGGGGCACTCGACCGGCTCCTTCTCCGGCGTGTGGCGGCACTCCGCCTGCGCGGACGCACCCGAGCAGCCAGCCTCCTCCTTCTCCGCCTCGTCAGCAAGGGCGGAAGAGACCTGCCGCCGCTCCGGCTGCTCCAGCGCATCGTAGTCCTTCTCCTCCGCCTCGTAACCAAGTAAAGAAGACAACCGCTCCGTCTGCTCTGCCGGTGTCTAGCAGTACAGCCAGAGGCCGGACGAAATATAGATTCGGTCCTTCTCTGAAGACTCCAGAGAAGTTACCATACAAGAGGACCCCGGAGGAGAATGCCGAGATCGCACGAGAAGAAGTGAGGAACTACTTTGAAGGGGTGAAAGCAAAGAAACATCCACCTCCGGAGGAGAAGGTAGATCCGGTGAAAGCGAAGTGCACTCTGGCTGCCCTGACAAAACCACCCAAGTCTTCGCCGAAAGGAAACTATGAGCGCATTATTGGAAAGGAATTTGCCGAAGCGGAGCAGTCGGAAAGTACTGTCAGTGATCAAAGGCTGAAAGAACGACGAGCAGGGAAACAAATTGCCCACCTCGGTGAACAAGCGAAGCAATCGTGCCCCCCGCTCAAGGTGCCTAGCGACAACGTCCCTAATGATCTGAGGATGGTGCCCGGTTATAGCAATCTTGGTGATTACCTGCCCGGCGATGTACATTATGATTTCATGGAGGTGCAGATACAAAGATACGAGTACGGGAAGCCTCTCATCAAAGATGAAAGATCTCTATCAACGATGATGCGAAGATTGCATGATTGGTACTAGAAAATCTGCAGAGACTCTGGGGGGAGGAGTACTTTGTATGTGAAAGTTAAAAAGGAGCATGACCTTGTTGGAATTGAACTGTTGCCTGTTCCATTTGAGGATTTCTTCAAGTTTTTCAATCAATTGGCCCTCGATAAAACAACAGTCACCTACTACTGTCTGTAAGTAGTACTACTTATGTCATTAAGTCTCTCTATATAGCTCAGCTCTTTCATTGCATGTATTTATAATCATCCTCACTATATTATGCAGATTGAAGATCGACAAATTGAATAAAATACAAGTCGATGATATTGGGTTCATTAACACATATCTCATAGATGCAACTCAGGTTAAATTTCATGCCGCAGATACCGAGCCCAAGTTGCTACGACCGTTGGTAATAAATGAAAACAAAGATATAATACTCTTTCCTTACAACTTCAAGTGGGTGTTACTGTCTTGTGCGTATTCAGTTTCCCTTATATATTAGTCAAGGTTATAGTAATGTAATTGATGAGTTATGCATGCGTGTGAAGTTACCACTATATTCCCCTAGAGATTAAGCTTGAGCGGGGACTAGTAACCGTCTTAGACTCAAGACAAAAAGATCCCCAGGACTATGCGGACATGACTCAAAAGCTTGAGAACTAAGTTAAATCGATCATTATCCACCATATCAGCAACTTTGTTCATTTCTTGATATATCAAGTAATTGTTTTCTTTGTCTGGCAGCGTTTGGAAAAAATTCTCCAAAAAAGCTCCAGGACTGCCGAAGAAGCTGCAATTTAGACACCCGAAAGTAAGTACTATAGTAGCATGTTCCGCGCATCTCCTATTGATTCAAGCACTAGTTTCATCAATACCATTTGGCATTCTTGCTTATCAGTTTGATTGACCTCTATTTCTTGTAAAGTGGTTGTGGCAGGAACAAGGGAATGATTTCTGTGGATACTACGTTTGCGAGTCCATCCGCCACATGACCTGTGAGTGGGGCTACACTCACGAACAATATGAAGTACGTAAATAACAACATTCACAATTTTATTTTATTACCATCATTTGTGTTGAGTTTCATTCATTCATATATATATGTATTGACCCCCTTCTTAAAATTAGATGTTTCGAAAGCGGGATGAACTCCTAGCACCAGCTCGCATGCGAGCAATTCAAGAGGAATTGGCAGCATTCTTTCTTGACCACGTGATCACTTAAGATGGAGAATACTATGTGGACCATGAGTCCGTATGATTATATTTGTAAGAGATAATTATTGTATATATGTAGCCGATAGTGTCAGATAGATATACGAGAACTTGTTGTTCGACCAATCTCTCGGAGAAGGAGAGGTGGTCGATATCACTTCTCTCTGTATGCATATATGTTCATGACGATCTTCTGTTTCCTTCGTTTGCTTACTAGCTAGCTAGCGTGTCTAGTCCTCTCTATACGTATGTATAGTACGTAGCGTCGACCAAGCACGCACATAAGAGAGGACACTTCTCTCTATTAATTATAGCTAGCTAACACAATATATGAAACACCTAAATTAACCACCCAACCCCCCCCCCCTTTCAAAAAAACAAAACCCCCAGCCACAGAAATGCTGATGCGTGGATGCCTATTGGTCCCGGTTGGTGCCACCAACCGGGACCAAAGGGTCTCCTGCCTGGGCTCCGCGCACAGGCCACGTGGAGGCCCATCTATCCCGGTTCTGGATTGAACCGGGACTAAAGGGACAGGGCATTAGTACCGACCCTTTAGTCCCGGTTCAGGAACCGGGACAAAAGGCCCTTATGAACCGGGACAACAGGCCCTTTTTCTACCAGTGTGCTATGGTTAGGTTTACCTTAATACTTTTGTTGTAGTTGTGGATGCTTGCAATAGAGGTTAATCATAAGTGGGATGCTTGTTCAAGTAAGAACAACACCCAAGCACCGGCCCACCCACATATCAAATTATCAAAGTATCGAACGCGAATCATATGAACGTGATGAAAACTAGCTTGACAATATTCCCATGTGTCCTCGGGAGCGCTTTTCCTATTATAAGAGTTTGTTCTAGCTTGTCCTTTGCTACAAAAAGTATTGGGCCACCTTGCTGCACTTTATTTACTTTTGTTACTTGTTGCTCGTTACAATTTATCTTATCACAAAACAATCTGTTACTACTTATTTCAGTACTTGCAGAGAATACCTTGCTGAAAACCGCTTATCATTTCCTTCTGCTCCTCGTTGGGTTCGACACTCTTACTTATCGAAAGGACTATGATAGATACCCTATACTTGTGGGTCATCACACCACACAAGCCTGGCCAGGCAGAAATATTTTACATTTCACGTCCACACCAGGCAGTACCGGCCATCAAGGCATGAGGGTCAGGTCACGAACCAAACTGACCAATAAAGTTTGAGAGAGATTGAGGAGCCCTGATAAGGCTGAGTGGTGTGTCAGATAGCTGAGAGGGGGAAAGAGATATTCCATCCGCTTGATAATGCAGTGCATGTAAATTTTTTAGAAGTCAAACTTTGGAAACTATGATCAGGTTTACGCAAATGTTATTTATATCTACAATACCAAAGATACATCATACATCTCATGGTGAATCTAATGGTATATGTTTGCCGTAATAGATGTAATTCTTTTTCTCCACGTACATGGTCAAACTTTGTGATGTTTGACTTTTCAATAAATCTATATGCTATGGACCGAGGAGAGTGCCTCAGTCGAGGTAGATCAAGTGCGTGTGAAGGAGAATGAGTAAGTGTGCAAAAAGAGTATGTGTGTGAAAGAGAAAGTGACAACAAACGATAAATTAGAGAGAGAGTGTGTGTGTTTTTTCGTTTCTTATGCGAACATATCACGCATGCATCTCCGAGATGGAAAAGTGAGGCGAGAAGATACACGAAGATAGCTAGTGTGTGATTGTTTGCAATGGAGAGAGACACCCCTGTAGCACATGTCCAATAGAGGTGTGGCCAACAAGGAACAAAGGTCGAGAGGGACACATGGATGGCATGGATGCATGGGGAGGGAGAGAGGGTGTGTTTGTGATAGAGAGATCCCGTCGAGGTCGTGAGGGAACTATATGGGTGGGAGATCGAGGGAGTGCATGCGCGATAGAAAGATGCCCCGAGAGAAATCGAGATAGACCATGCACATGTTTGTGATGGAGACTAAGATTAGCTAGTCATATACATATAGGGGGGACTGCGTGTGCCTACAATTGAGTGAGAGACCATCATACTTGGCTAGCTGGGCATGAGATTGTGTGTGTGCGCGTGTGAGATGGAGAGAGAATGAGGGGGAGAGATAGAGTTTTAGATGGGCCTATCGAGTGCAAGTGAGATATGCATGTGTATGTGTGACCCAGGTGGATGGAGAGTTTGAGAGAGGGGGAAGAGCTCCGAGACGACATAGTGGTGCGTGAGAGAGTTATAGGCAAAGAGCCAAGGAATCTGTGTGCGTACGATGAGTGCACCAAAGATATCTAGCTTGGACTAGCTAGAGTATCATACATAGTGTGAGAGAGAGACCTATAGATGGTGTATATATGCATGCGAACTAGAAAGACCCCCCCCCCCCCACACACACACACAAAGAGAGAGAGAGAGAGAGAGAGAGAGAGATGGAGAGAAAGGTAGAGGGACGAACAAGGTTTTTGTATCAGATGCGTGCGACAGAATTGAAGATTGTCGGCGAGAAAGAGAGAGAGAGAGAGAGAGCGAGAGAGAGGGAGAGGGAGAGAGAGAGAGAGAGAGAGCAGGAGTCCGGGAGAGGGGGAGGTCGCGTTTTATGCATCAAAGACTAATATAAACCATGTTTCGATATAAAATTGCATTCAAATAATTAAATTGGAGAACATGTTGTCTGCAATCCACACATGAACGGATATATGCATATATCAAACAAGTTCATTAATTTGACTTTCAACATGTTCATGGAGTACTATAATACTGTACAACATGCTACTCGAATGAGGTGTTCAATTTTGGATTTAGTTCACTATTTTGACCTACTGAACAAGCTATTTCATTGAATCGAGATATTTCATTTTGGGTTTGATTCGCGTTTTTGAGTGGGTCAACTATTTGTCATATAGTAAATCGCTAGCAACGAGCATGTAAAAACACATTACTCTCGAGCATCATCTCACCATCTAAAAAAGAAGTGGCAAGCTAATATTTCAAAATTTGATCCGAATCGACTTGGTAAGGTAGACGTGGATGCTCGTTCTCCCAAAATTTGAACGAACCGTTAAACATCCTCTCTGCTTGGTGGAATTCGCCCGAGCAAATAAATGGGAGACGCGAAATTACCGTCCTATGTGGGAAACGCATCAATTGGCCCGTTGTATATCGAGGGTAGGTTCGTAACTTCATCCAAGCGCGCCTTCTCCTCAGCCGAAATGACATGTGCCGAATAATTCATAAACCATGGTCAGCAAAACACGCTCTCCTCGCCCGAAATAGCTCGCACCCACTATTTCAAAACACGCTCTCCTCGCCCGAAATCACTCGCGCCCACTATAGTTCAAAAGACGCCCTCCTCGCCCGAAATTGCTCCCGCCCAGAGAAGCAAAGTTACTCTACTATACCCGACCCTCAGTACACAGACCAAAACCGAGAAGCCTATAGGCAAGGGTAGAACTGTAACTCCCCCTCACATTTCAGACAAATGCGTCCGTAAGACATGGTTCCACTCCCCTCCCAATTTCCCCCGCCCACCCCCATTCAAACCTCATGGGCACCAAATCACCTTCTCCCCGGGAAGCTCCCTTCTCCCGAGCCGCGAAACCTCAACCCGCCCTCCATGGCGCCCCCACCACACCAATTTCACAGCCGCCCTCCTCCCTAATGCCGGAGACGCTGTCCATTTGCCGTCGTGCACTGGGCCGTGTGCCTCTTACTCCGTGCTGCTGGTGCTGCCTCGACGACGGCCGCGTGAACCATACCAGAGCCGATTCACCCCCGCCATTGTTCATGGCGCCGGAGCGGCTCCAACTTCGGATCCGTCTAGAGTCCTGGTGCTGCTTCGGCGTAGATGTCGACCGTCGCGACATCGCTCTTTCCCTACCGCCGGTCGCCACCGCAACCGCACCGGCCTCACCGACTCAGCAACTGGACCTGCCTACTTCACCATGCCGCCAGATAGGTCGCACCCTCATCTCAAATCACTTTATTTACGCGTCAGTTGTCTAAATTTTTATCCTGGGCCAATCGATTTGCAATGGGAAGTAGCACCCCTTGAGGCGGCGGAGCTCCTAGGCTGCCGGTTGGCTGGTGTCTAACATAAGGGTGCGGGGCCGCAAGTTCGCCACGGAAGAAGCGCTTAGATGGCTATCTTTTAGAGTTGCGTGGGTTGAAGGTACTGCCACCACCGGATCTGGATGATGGGGAGTCTTTGTGGATTGGCCCGGGGGCGGCGCAACCACGGCAGTGCGGTGGGGTGGGGAGCGGGGTTTTGGCCGAGGCCACGGACGGCAGAGGCAGGCTGCTCTGCCATTGGTCACTGGCTCTTCGGGGAAGATTCCGAACAGTGTCAGCCGGGAGGCACAAGACGGCCAGCCATCCGGCGTAGATCGGATAGTAGCAAAATAAAATAAAATCGTGTGACCCCAATTTATTCTTCAGTCAACAGACGTGTGACCACTCTCGTACCTTGCTGTTGATCTCTTAGTGTATTTCTTCCGATCAAAGAGATATGTCGTTCTTAACATTATGCGTTATCTGCATCTTCAGACACACCGTCTTCCGACTCACCGCAGCTGCTCCAACAAGGAAAGCATACACCAGAAGGGAGCTATAGTCCCCACTCAACAGTTCCCTGCATCGAATGCGCGTGCCCGACATGCACAGCCACAACAACTGCAGGGCCATCGACAAGTCAGCACATGATGCTCACTCCTATGGATGGCAGCCGGATAGGTTGTACCCTCATCTTACTTGTGTGCAACATTTATGGCTTTGTTATTCATCTAAGCATGGAAAATAGATCATCACATTTCACTGTATATTCATGCTGATCTCTTACGGGTCTTGTTCAGGTGTTAACGTTGTTCCATAGTTCAGCTAAGATACTTGTTCTTTAGGTAACACTGTTCCATAATTATAATCCATCAGCCAATGCTATCCCACAGGCTGGTGATTATAGTATTATACCACTTCTAGTATTTCCTATGTTGTTCTTTAATACTTTTGTGTGCCATCTAGTTAATCTCAAGTACAAATGATACATATTCTGTAACTTTCATCTGTGTTCTCCCTTTAGTTTATGAGACCTGTTGCTGCTAGTTAACCCAGTCCTACTATATATGTCGTCTCCTACAGGCACTCATTACATAACTCTAACTACTAGTTGTCTTCCATGCATGTCAGATATAATTGCACACACTGATATATCCAAAAGAACCACACAGAGCAATGTAAAGGCCAATAAACTTGATGTCAATGATACCCAATATGATGGAACATGTAAAGGCAGTTCTTCAGAAGACTTGCAGAAAGATGATGAATCCTCTTCACCCCACGAGGTCCTTGCTCTAACTTGGCCTGTGATATGGGTACAACATGCATATAATGTCCTGGAGTGTATCTACTCTGTTGCAATGCCATGTGCTTAGCATGCTAATCATGCATGTAAATATGTCATGCCTTCCTGATTTTCAGTACCTATTCCATTCATGATAACATGTTTTCAAATTCAAGTACTGTCATTCTACTCTATCGCAATGCCATCTGCTTAATTTGGACATCATGCTTCTGAATATCTTATGCATTGTTATTCATCAGTATGTACTTCATCTGTCTACCATACCATGTTTTTTTTACATTGAAGTGCTATTCTAGTGCTCTGTTGCAATGCCATCTTATTTTCCCAATCATACACGTGTATGTTGCCTTAGTTATTTCTGTACGTATTCCGCTAGCATATAGTTTTACATTAAACTAGTGCTTTTTTTGCTGTGTTGTCATGTCGTATCCCTAGATCTTACACCATACTCCCTCCGTCCGGATTACTTGTTGCCGAAATGGATGAAAAGGATGTATCTAGAACTGAAATACGCCTAGACCCATCCATTTTTTTCCGGATGGAGGGAATACATGTCAATATGTCATGCCTTTCTATTCTTTAGTACCTATTCCATCTCTCTGCTATCGCATGTTGATGTGGAGCATCCTATGGACATCACCATGTCAAGAGTTAGTTCGGCGAGTGACACGTGTGACATCTACTTCACGTACACAAAGGTGAATCATCTCCTTTACACGTGCTCACTTGACCCCTTGGAGGATGCTATACTACTTGACACTTCTCCCGTGTGCATGCATAGGTATTGTCGGAACGCTACGGACGACGTGGAGGAGTGCAAGCGCCAAGGAACACCTACACCATCCGCGAGGGAAGCGTGGAAACAAAGACGCAAGAAGAAGAGCCGTCGAAGAAGCTCCAGCCACCGGACGACCGGTCGGGTCCGGACGTCCGGCGCCTGAAGATCCACCGGACGACCGGTCCATACCGGACGACCGGTGTCCCTGCACCCGAGCCAAACGAGCAGACGTCCGACGCCACGGGACGACCGGCGACCGAACGACCGGTCCAGACCGGAAATCGGCTACACCAACATCCGAGCCAGAATGAGCGGACGACCGGCCCCTACCGGACGTCCGGCCGCCCACAAGCCACCGGACGACCGGTCCCCAGCGGACGTCCGGTACCTGGCTGTGTCCAGTTGCGGGCTGAGGCCCATGTACCCCTTTACTTCACACCCATTTGCACTAAGACTATAAATAGACCTCTCCCTCCTCCTTTCTAGGGTTAGCGTTGTGTTAGCTCATTTGTGAGATAGAGCTTTGCTCATCCATATCGGATATACTCCTTGAGAGAGACCGCGGCCCCTCTTCGGAGAAGCTCCACCTTGGATTCAAGACCCCTTTACGGGAAGATCCCCTTGTGGATTCAAGACCTCCTCACGGAGAAGAACCGGCTACCCTTTGTATCGTCCCTTGTTGGATTTGGATTGTGTATCTCCCTTTGTGTTCATGGATATAGCGCATGTGTGATCGTTCTTGTTGGTTTGAGTGTTCTCTTGTGTTCCCCTCGTGATTTTCCCCTCGTTTCCCTCCTTGTGTTCTTCGTGTTCATCGTGGGATTCGCTCCTTTCGTGAAAGATTGGGCCACTAGGGTTCTACCCTACATCATCTTGGATCAGAGCCAGCTTGTCTCTTGATACCATCATCTTGGTATCATGAGCCACATTGATCACGATTTCGAAGCCTCCCCCACCGTTCTCTAGCCTTCTTTTCTTGATTTCGTCCTAAATTCGAAAATCCCCACCAAAAATAGCCCCAAATGTTTTTGTGATTTGCTGGTTTGATGATGTTTTGTTGATTTTGATCCATGGATTTGCTTAGTTTCAAGTGGATCCAGCATCTCCCCAAGTTTCCCCATCTTTCATCCACGAAATCTCATTAATTTTGACCCCCAAATCCCCAAATTCCGCCCAAAATCGCGTCCTGAAACTCGCATCTCGCGTTGACCCGGACCCACCGGACGTCCGGAGACCCAGGAAGCATCGGACGTCCGACCTTACCGGACGACCGGAACCCCTAACCCGAGCTGAAATTAGCGGATTTCCGACCCGACCGGACGTCCGGCGACCGGACATCCGTCCATTTCCGGACATCCGCTACCTGTAAAAACTGACTTCGCTAAAATTTTGTTTTGGCCATAACTAATTCATCCGAACTCCAATTTTGACGTTCTTTAGGTCGTTGGAAAGCTCTTGACACCCCCCTTCCCACAAAAATACTACCATCACCATTTGACTCCATCAAAGTTTGACAATTTTGGCATCTTTGCCTAGGGCTTCCACCACATCATCCGCTACACCACCACTGACTTCCGCAACCTAACCAATTTTGTTCCCCATCACATGAGTGGTTGCTTGAGGAGTGATTTGAGTCTCCTAAGGTGTCTAGGATACTTAGGGACTGTTTCTTCTTCATCAACCACCAACACCACCACTTCCGCATAGCCTTGACCACTATACACTTCCGCCACCTCAACTTAACCCAATTTTGTTTGTGTTGTGAGTTGTGTCTCCTAAGGTGTTTCGGCTACTTAGGGACCGTGCTTTCAACTCGGACACCATGTATAGTCCACCACCATAACCTCCACTTCCGCATTTCCTAGTGCAACACCACCGCATTCCGCTACCACCATTGACATTTGAGATTTTGAGTTCGTGGTTTTTCCGTTTCCTAAGGTGTTTCGGCTACTTAGGGACGAGTCTCCATCATCTTGGTATCTCCATCAAGATCACTGCCACTCATCATCGACACGGACGGTAACCTCCATATCATCTTGGTATCGTGGTATCCCTCCATTGTACATTCCCTTGCCATTGCATTGATAACCCCTAGCCCATTTTGCGTCACTTACCTATCGAGACTAGCCATTTGAGTATTGCCGGCAATGTTACTTGTGCACATTAGTGATCTACACCATACATTGCATACATACCATATCATATTGGTATCATACCATCTCGTGTGCCTCAAGTTTGTTCCCGCATATACACAATTACTATCTTGGTTTGTGCATTTCGCAAAGTGGATATATAAAAAAAAGAATAAGCTCTTAAGCAAAAAAGAGAGAAGCAAAGAAGCTTGTAAGCAATAGCCATAGCATCCACCACATTGCATAAGATTGTCATATCCGATCATCTTGGATCAAACATCGGGAACCATACATACATAGCATACTTGGGATAGAAAGTTGTCCATTTTGCATCTTATAGGTTGTGCACAAGTGTCGTATCCGCCTATAGAGAAATCGTGCTAGCGTCTCTCTTGAGTTGTGCAACACGAGCATTTTCTGTGGATTCCACATTTTGTGCTCATCCTTGGTTGCACGACCCCATTTATCTATCCATGTGTGTGTGTGTATTTCCGTGAACCACCCATATTGCTATTGGTCTACTTGTTTCACTTGCGAATTTGTGAATCTCTTTCAACATTATTGACTCTTGCTAACATTTTGCATTAAATTTTTGTGCCACTATCCTCACTGAGCTCCACCATAAGCCTTACTTCTGTAGGTGTGAGAAACCGACAAGAATTGGTACCAATTGTGCTATTTCCTTGTCCACATTGGAGTGATCATTGATCCACTTTCAACTTCGGTCAAGGTACATTTGGTATTAGTTCTTCTCTTTCTCCACTCATATTGGCTCGAATCTTGTGATGGATAGGCAAGGCATTTCATCTCCGGTCTTCCACAATAACGACGGCGTGAACAACTACACCACCAAAGCGTCAATCTTCGATCTACAACGACAAATGCAAGGCGCACAATCAAGACTGCGAGAGCGCATCGAGAACCTCTCCATCGATATTCGTCACTCTGAAGCAAGGAAAAGGGACTACATCGACAACAAGCTTTCTGCACAAAAGGAGGAGCAAGATGCAAGGATGGAGGAGATTCAGGCCTTGATCAAGTCTACTTCCCCTTCGTCATCTTCAAGGCGGCGGCAAGCACATCGATCCTCTTCGGAGCACCCAAGCGATGCAAGCGCAAGTCTTCCTCGTCCACATCTCCATTGCGACCACCATCACGTTTGTGATCCACCTCATCATGAAGGGCAAGTCACCTCCAAGCAACATGTGCACGACGACGACGAACGACATCTACATCAAGCTCAAGCACGACAATGACAACATCATCATGAAGATGCTCGAGATGCGCCTACCTACTAATCGCAACAAGCCCTAGTTCACGCCAAGTCCAAACTTCATGACCACAAGAGAAGACCGCGAGACAAGCACCACCAAGACGGAGCTACGGCTACACCAACCACGTTGGCATCTTCGCCAAGAGACTTCAAGGCATCTTCGCCTTCGGATATATGGCATCTTCGCCACCAAGCACCTGAAGACTACGCTCAAGAGAAGCTCCCCAAGCTCAAGTCCGCGACTTCCATGAGCTACTACGACCTCGACATTGACCACACGATTCCTTTCTATGGGACTCAAGAACCCGCGGAGTATATCGAGTGGGAGCGTTTGATGGACGACTACCTCAAGCTACATCAAGTTCCTCCCAAAGATCAAGTGAAGTGCGCCACAAGGAACTTCCACGACTACGCGTCCACATGGTGGCTTCAGGCACCTTCGAAGACCTACGACATGAGTTGGCCCAAGACGAAGAGAGCTTTGCGGCGAGAGTTTGTGCCTCCAACCTACACGGAACAACTTCAATGCCAATTGGAGAACATCATCCAAGGATCCAAGTCCATCGACGCGTACTTCAAGGAGATGAAGATTGCCTTGTGACAAGCCGGCGTGGACGACCCCATTTCGATGAAGTTCCACTTCATGATGGGATTGCACAATGATATCTCCAAGACGATCTTCCTCGAGAACTACAAGTACCTCGACGACATCTACATTGGTGCTCTCAAGGCGGAACAAGAACTCATGAAGGCCAAGGCTTCTCGACCCCAAGCACACTTCTCGAAGACCAAGCTCCAAGAAGGAGAGCATGAGGATAGTATCACCAAGATGTCCAAGCCCGACGAGCTCCAAGACGATGCTCCCAAGTTCGACTTCACCGCCATCCCTCTTTGTGGCATTGACGATGCCGAGTCTACTTCGACTCTTTTTCAAGATGGTGCGGCGACGACTACGACTACAGACACCATCAAGGACCAAGCTTTGGAGGCGAGCAACATGGTGACAAGCAAGGATGATGCTTCCATCTTAGGAGGCGAGAGTGATGATGTGCCATCTTCCGCCTTCATCCATGGCAACAACAACGCGATGGTTGAGCATGGGATTTTCCCTTCGACCACGGCGACGTATGATGACTTGAGTGACCTGTGCCACCATATTGAGAGTGAGAGTGACTTCCCCACTAGCCACATATATGTGTTGCCACAATTCCCATGTGAGGAAAGCCACAACCCCCACCACTTGAGTGAGATGAGTGACTCCACCATATGTGAGTTTGAGTGCACCTATTTTGAGGGAGTGAGTGAACCACCACATAGAGAGAGTGAGATAGTTGATAGGTCATGTGAGGCCACTTTTAACACTAACGACTTGACCTCTACCTCTATTGTGTCTTCGCATTTCGTGCTAGGTCCCTTATATGATGACGCGCCGATTCTCGACGACTTCGTCCTACCTTTGGACAAAACGATGGCCATGGTGGAATATGATGCACCCCCACTTGGTTCCATCACAGTGATGATCTTGACCACCATTCGGTCTTACCCACGTCACCTACACCACGTGAGTGGAATGACAAAGGTAACATAGGTGAAGGTGATGCTCTTGTCCCACTAGTGGACTATCATGATATTGATTGCTTGCATGATGTTGATCAACCTATTTCCATGCTTCATGCTAGTGTGACTTCCCCATGCGATGATTTACCCATTTATGATGAGTATGATGATTGCCATGTGGAGTCTATTAGTTGTGATGCCATGTTACATAGGATTTCTTGTGCTAATTCTCTCAGTCACATCATGTTTGTCAATCCGCTTGACTTGTCATATGCTATGCATGAGATCAATCATATGTCATATTTGCAATCTCTTCATAGTGACTATGCATATGCCATTAAGATGAACCCAATTTGCACATATGGCATAGATGACAAGCCCATGGTTATTGGCATTTGTTTTTCTTGTGATGATATTGATATGCTCCATTTGCATCATTTATCTCATATGCCATGCCATGAACACCTAGCTTTGGATATGCATTGTTTCGGATGTTGTCCATTTTCTCCTATGATGTTCCCATTATTGCTCATGAGGAGACCCCCATAGTTTCCTCATACATTTTAGGAGATTTTGATTCATCCCATTCATTGCATGATCCCAATACTTGTGTGCACAATATGCTCCCCATGAATAAACATGCTATTGATGTGCCATATACTTGTATGCTAAATTTACATCCCCATCGTGTCATACACAATAACTATTCTTTCATGATGGATGACATGTTCTTATACCATGCATCAAATTTCTTTGAGCGATGCTTATCTTGTGCTAACTTCCACGTGCAAATACACATCATGATGGATGATGTGTACATTTACCACATGCACAATCTCTTTCGTTTGTGTCTCTCTTTTGTAGGTACCATGAATTCTTGTCAACCTCGCAATCCCACGAGTTGACAAAATGAGCTCTAGAGAGCAACGATGACTTGGGATCCCATGGATTGCCTTTCCCACCGCTCTCTTCACGCGAAGTCTTCGCGCATTTCTTCTACATGACCCTCACTTGGCTATGGGTTATTGTCCATTACATATTATATGCCCATCTTGCCATGTTCACTTTGCATGATATGCTCATTCCTATGCCTTTGCCATGCATTTGTGACCCATGCTTTGCATTACACATGATGATTGATTCTCATACTAGTATGTGTATTTGCAAGCTTGGTGGAGATATTGATTGTTATTGCCATGTTTGCTTTGTGCCCCATGCATAGGATTATACCATGATCTTGCTTTGTGTTCGTGCTTGCGATATGTCATGTGCATACATGCTTGCCTTGATTGCCTCACACATGATGAACAATTGCTCTTTCTATTGCGTTGAGTGCCACACTATCTTCACTACACCCTATGCACGTTATGCTTGGATTGTCTTGCACTTGACCCATGTGTTTAGACACTTCATTTCTTTTGGTGTTGTGAATGATTCCTATGCCTACCATAGACCTTTCGTTGAGCAATTTGTGAATGCTTGCTATGAACTTGAGGTAGATGCTTCTTCACTTGTCCAACATATTTGCATCAATACCTCACATTTACATGCTTGTCCCCATGATATCCTTGATTATGCTCAATTTATGTGCTTACATTCCATGCCACAATCCTTTGTCACACCATATGCTTCGCATGATGACGACACTTGTTTGGTGAATCACCTCTTGAATGCTTGGATTTGCACTAACGCTAACCACATTTGTTTTTCCAAGTGTTTGTTGTCTTTGCTCCTTTTGAAGGAATCCCAAGATGGCGCGACATTGGAGAGTGCCCATTGCGAGCTTCAAGATGACAAGAACTTGGTGAACGTCCACTTCTACACGGAGAAGACATCTCTTTCCCATGGTGATTTGGATTTCGATCCGAGGTCGGATCTTTCCCAAGGGAGGGGACATGATGCGGAGCATCCTATGGACATCACCATGTCAAGAGTTAGTTCGGCGAGTGACACGTGCGACATCTACTTCACATACACAAAGGTGAATCATCTCCTTTAAACATGCTCACTTGACCCCTTGGAGGATGGTATACTAGTTGACACTTCTCCCGTGTGCATGCATAGGTATTGTCGGAACGCTACGGACGACGTGGATGAGTGCAAGCGCCAAGTAACACCTACACCATCCGCGAGGGAAGCATGGAAACGAAGACGCAAGAAGAAGAGCTATCAAAGAAGCTCCAGCCACCAGACGTCCGGCGCCTGAAGATCCACCGAACGACCGGTCCAGACCGGACGACCGGTGTCTCTGCACCCGAGCCAAACGAGCGGACGTCCGACGCCACCGAACGACCGGCGACCGGACGACCGGTCCAGACCAGAAATCCGCTACACCAGCATCCGAGCCAGAACGAGCGGACGACCGGCCCCTACCGGACGTCCGGCCGCCCACAAGCCACCGGACGACCGGTCCCCAGCGGATGTCCGGTACCTGGCTGTGTCCAGTTGCGGGCTGAGGCCCATGTACCCCTTCACTTCACACCCATTTGCACTAAGACTATAAATAGACCTCTCCCTCCTCCTTTCTAGGGTTAGCATTGTGTTAGCTCATTTGTGAGATAGAGCTTCGCTCATCCATATCGGATCTACTCCTTGAGAGAGACCGCGGCCCCTCTTCGGAGAAGATCCACCTTGGATTCAAGACCCCTTTACGGGAAGATCCCCTTGTGGATTAAAGACCTCCTCACGGAGAAGAACCGGCTACCCTTTGTATCGTCCCTTGTTGGATTTGGATCGTGTATCTCCCTTTGTGTTCATGGATCTAGCGCATGTGTGATCGTTCTTGTTGGTTTGAGTGTTCTCTTGTGTTCCCCTCGTGATTTTCCCCTTGTTTCCCTCCTCGTGTTCTTCGTGTTCATCGCGGAATTCTCTCCTTTCGTGAAAGATCGGGCCACTAGGGTTCTACCCTACATCACATGTTTTATAATTAAAGCACCATTCTTCTATACAAGGCATGCAAGGGGAAGACGACTATGTTAGAATCTGAAGGGTTACAAACAAGGCCTTTGCAAAAGATCCAAACGCCAGGAGATAATAAACCAACTCCAGTTTTTATAGATACTGCTCCAGCACAGAGAAACCCAACTCCTACTGATAATAAGCAGATTCCAGTGGCCAAAGAACTAGTCCGCTCCAGTCCAGAAAAAATATGTCAACTCAATTCTAAGAAGCACGTGTGTATCCTTGAATCATGAAATTTTATAGCATTCTGATCATATTTTCTACATATTTCTTACCCATCTCTCTTTTAGAAAATAAGCATAACAGATAGAAGATTTTATGCAATGGTATCGTTTATGAGGAAAGATTCTTGCAGGAATTCTCTGTGCTCCAATGTAGATGTAAGTACCTGTCGTTAGGAGTGGATAAAACTGGATGTATCTAGAACTGAAATACGCCTAGACCCATCCATTTATTTCCGGATGGAGTGACTACATGTCAATATGTCATGCCTTTCTATTCTTCAGTACCTATTCCATCTCTGTTGTAGCATGTTTTATAACTGAATCACCATTCTTCTATATAAGGCATGCAAGGGGAAGACGGCTATGTTAGAATCTGAAGGGTTACAAACTAGGTCTTTGCAAAAGATCCAAACGCCAGGAGATAATAAACCAACTCCATTTTTCATAGATACTGCTCCAGCACAGAGAAACCCAACTCCCACTGATAATAAGCAGATTCTAGTGGCCAAAGAACTAGTCTGCTCCAGTCCAGCAAAAGAATGTCAACTCCATTCTAAGAAGCATGTGCATATCCTCGCATCATGAAATATTATAGCATTCTGATCATATTTTCTACATGTTCCTTACCCGTCTCTCTTTTATAAAATAAGGTTAAACGATACAAGACTTCCTCCATTGGGATCGTATTCGAGGAAAATATCTTGCGGGAATTCTCTGTGCTCCAATGCTGATGTAAGTACCTGTCGTATATCACTATATTTTTACATCAGCATGTATTTTGTTAATCGGCCTGAATCTAACCTTTATCTGACCTAAAATTAGTTGTAGCAAAATGTTAAAGGCGCCAATGTTGATTTTTGTAAGGAAAACTGCTTGGTAGTTTTGTGTACTGAGCTGCATGAATGTGCTATCTCATATCACGCACATTACTGAATTGTACTGCTTCTCTGGTTGCCCATTCATTCATTGTGTCAATGTTGCTTTCGTATTACCTTACCTGGCTGATGATAGCTATGCCATATTGTGTTAATTTGGTGTAGGATAGTTGCCCAAACGTTTGTTGTGTCAATGTTGCTTTCCTATTATCTAACTTGGCCAATGATAGCAATGCTAGTGTGTTAATTTTGTGCAGGCTGCTGAAGATAAGAAGACAAACTCTGAAAACAGCAAGGCAACCCCATTGTTTCTTTCCAGTAAATCTAGGCCAGGTAATATGGCAATAACTGATGATTAATCTGTTTGGTTCCCGTCCTAATTTATGTTATGATGTAGTGGTCAAGACACTCTCCACTATCAATAATACAAGCCTACCAAAATCGCCATCTGAATCTGTTCAGTATCCTCTGTCTCGAATGCGACGGAATAAATGTATGTTTGTGAACCAATTAATGGCTGAAGCAATGATGGAAATGGTGGATGAATCAGAGGTGCAGAGTCGTGTGACACAACAACTGATCAATGTTTTCAGAGACAGTGTGGCAAAGCAGCAAGAACTTGCCCACATGCTTATGGGCGTCATTTGTGTTGAGGTTGCATATTGTGACGTTGTAGATGGTTAGGTTCTGCTCATTTTATTTGCACTGGCATCAATCTTTCATTGCCCAGTGGATGTAATTTCCTGTAATATATTCTGGATGTGCAACGTTATTCCCTGTATGCCGTACCTTTGCTCGTCGTAATGGGCTCAAATTATCTAATTTGGCCTAAAGACATGGACGAACTTTAGTGGGCCCATTAAGTTAATGGGCCGTTACTAGGCCGAAAGTTAATGGTCGGCCCTCTTACCTCCCGGGTCATTAACAGGCCGACATCGAAGCGGGCAACAGGTGGCCCCAATTTATTTCACGGGCCGTTGACAAGCTGTTACTAAGTTTGGGCTACATATGACCCAACTATACTGTAGGCCTTTAGCAGGCCGAAAGAGACAGCAGGCTTGTATTGGACCATGAAGAGCATGGGCCGCTAAGAGGCCGAAAGTCAAGCCGTATTGTAAATGGCCCAACTGTGTTGTGGGCCTTTAGCATGCCGAAAGAGAAACCGGGCTGGTATTGGACCATGAAGGGCATGGGCCGTTAAGAGGCCAAAACTAAGGTCCGACTACAAATGGCCCAACTCATTTATGGTCCGTTAACAGGCCGAAAGGCACACAATGCCGGGAATTGGCCCAACACTTAAATGGGTCGCTAAAAGGCCAAAACTCAGGTCCGACTACAATTGGCCCAACTGATTTATGGGATGTCAACAGGCTGAAAGTGACACCGGGCCAGAAATTGGCCCAACACTTAAATGGGCCGCTAAAAGGCCGAAACTTAGGTTCGACTACAAATGGCCCATCAGATTTATGGGCCATCAACAGGCTGAAAGACACACCGGGCCAGAAATTAGCCCAACATTTAAATGGGTCGCTAAAAGTCCGAAAGATGTACATCCTGAAAATTGGCCCATCCATTAAATGGGCCGTTAACAGGCCGAAATCTCATCGGGCCTATATTGAGCCCAAATATATAGCGGGCTGTTAACGGGCTCGAACTGACGATGGGCTGCAATGGTGTCAAATCTTTAACGGGATGAATTGGCACATCTCGTATGAGCCGTGGGCTTAAATGGACCTGACACAAGTAGGCCTTATATGGGTCGGCCTGCTAATTTTTACTGGGCCGACCTTTTTTACCGGAATGGGCCACTGTTGGGCCGTGCCACGTGTCGACCTATCATAGGCGCCTCCTGTCCAATGAGTGGATGACATCTGTCCCAACGATGAGCCGACACATGTTTCCCCTAGCCAATGATGATTTTACACGTGGAAAATCCCCATTGGTCGGGGTTGTTAATGGATTATCAGATCCAAAACCCGACCCGATAGCTTAACGGCATTCCGTTACGGTGGATGCCACGTGTCGGTCACCCTTGACGAAAGCACTTCTATGACGCGCGATTTATCATCATGGAAGTGGACACTTCCATGATGATAATTTTGGTAATGTCAAGGAACACTTCTACGACAGCACAGGTATGACTATCTTGATTCTGTCATAAATTTGTCATGGATGTACATGCATGACAAAAAACGCGACCTACTGTGACAAACACGTATCATCACGGAAGTGTATCTTTTTGTAGTGTATATACTTCAGTTTCTTCTAAACAGTGCGTGCATGCGTGGTATCCCTTGTTTGTCTGTCCTGAAAGGTTACTGAGAGCGGGCCAATCGTTGATGGTTACAAACAGCAACATGTGCAGGTTAAATTCCTCTTGTTTGTGCTCATCCCACATACGTACACCATTTCCATTCCACAGCTGTAAAAGTTCTTCAACTAATGGCCTAAGGAACACATCAATGTCATTGCCGGGTTGCTTAGGGCCTTGGATGAGAATTGGCATCATAATGAACTTCCGCTTCATGCACATCCAAGGAGGAAGGTTATACATACATAGAGGAACGGGCCAGGTGCTGTGATTACTGCTCTGCTCCCCGAAAGGATTAATGCCATCCGTGCTTAAACCAAACCATATGTTCCTTGGGTCACTTGCAAACTCAGGCTAGTACTTTCTCTCGATTTTTCTCCATTGCGACCCATCAGCGGGTGCTCTCAACTTCCCGTCTTTCTTACGGTCCTCATTGTGCCATCGCATCAACTTGGCATGCTCTTCGGTTCTGAACAGACGTTTCAACTGCGGTATTATAGGAGCATACCACATCACCTTCGCAGGAACCCTCTTCCTGGGGGGGCTCGCCGTCAACATCACAAGGGTCATCTCGTCTGATCTTATACCACAATGCACCGCATACCGGGCATGCATTCAGATCCTTGTACGCACCGCGGTAGAGGATGCAGTCATTAGGGCATGCATGTATCTTCTGCACCTCCAATCCTAGAGGGCATACGACCTTCTTTGCTGCATATGTACTGTCGGGCAATTCGTTATCCTTTGGAAGCTTCTTCAATATTTTCAGTAGCTTCTCAAATCCTTTGTCAGGCACAACATTCTCAGCCTTCCACTGCAGCAATTCTAGTACGGTACCGAGCTTTGTGTTGCCATCTTCGCAATTGGGGTACAACCCTTTTTTGTGATCCTCTAACATGCGATCGAACTTCAGCTTCTCCTTTTGACTTTCGCATTGCATCCTTGCATCGACAATGACCCGGCGGAGATCATCATCATCGGTCACATCGTCTGGTTCCTCATGATCTTCAGCAGCTTCCCCCGTTGCAGCATCATTGGGCACATCGACTGGTTCCTCTTGATCTTTAGCAGCTTCCCCCGTTGCAGCATCATCATATTCAGGGAGCACATAGTTTTCATCGTCCTCTTCTTCTTCACCGTCTTCCATCATAACCCCTATTTCTCCGTGCCTCGTCCAAACATTATAGTGTGGCATGAAAGCATTGTAAATAGGTGGGTGTGAAGGATTTTCCGGTCAGAGTAAGACTTCGTATTCCCACATTTAGGGCATGGACAACACATAAAATCATTCTGCTTGTTTGCCTCAGCCACTTCGAGAAAATCATGCACGCCCTTAATGTACTCTGAGGTGTGTCTGTCACCGTACATCCATTGTCGGTTCATCTACATGTATTATATATAATTAAGTGTGTCAAAAACCATTACAGAACATCATGAATAGATAATTAAGTGACCAAATTAATAGAAGTTCATCATCACATTAAAACCAAAGTACATACATAGTTCTCATCTAACAACATATAGCTCTCCAGAGCATCTAATTAATTAAACCATACATTGAAACTATGTATACATTTCAATGCGAAAACAAATTCGATCATAATCGCAACCAAGGTAACAATTGATCCAACGGCATAATGATACCAAGCCTCGATATGAATGGCATATTTTCTAATCTTTCTCATCTTCAACCGCATTGCATCCATCTTGATCTTGTGATCATCGACGACATCTGCAACATGCAACTCCAATATCATCTTCTCCTCCTCAATTTTTTTATTTTTTCCTTCAAGTAATTGTTTTCTTCTTCAACTAAATTTAACCTCTCGACAATAGGGTCGGTTGGAATTTCCGGTTCAACTACCTTGTAGACAAATAAAATCTATGTCACGTTGGACGGCATAATTGTCATAAACAATAAATGAACCAAATAGTTATAAAAAGATAATATATACCACATCCGAATCATAGCCAGGACGAGGGCCGACGGGGGCCGATACCAAAACCATCGCACTATATAATAACAAGCAATAACAAAAGTAAGAAAATTAGACAAGAATCTATCTAAAGTAAGAATTTTTTCTTTCAGAAAGAAGATAAGAACAAGAGGCTCACCACGGTGGTGCCAGCGACGAGGTCGGTGCGGGCGATCGACGGCGGTGAAGACGGGAGTGGGATGTGACGGGCCGCTAAACCTAGACAAATCTCGAGGAAAATGGAGCTTTGAGGTCGAGCTTCGAGAGGAGAAAGCTTAACTAGTGTGGCTCGGGCATTTCATCAAACACCTCATGTGCATAGGAGGTGAGCTAGAGCACCACAAAGCCCTCCCCTCGCCGGCCAGAGAAAAACAGAGCACTGGGGTGCTCTGCTCGCGGGCGAGGGGTATATATAGGCACCTCATTGGTCCCGGTTCGTGGCATGAACCGGGACTAAAGGGAAGCCTGTGGTCCCGGTTCAAGCCACCAACCGGGACCAATGGTGGTGGGCCAGGAGCGAGGCCAATTGGTCCCGGTTCGTCCCACCAACCGGGACCAAAGGGGCATGACGAACCGGGACCAATGCCCCCACGAGGCCCGGCAGGCCCCTGGCCTCACGAACCAGGACCAATGCCCCCATGGGTCCAGGTTCTGGACTGAACCAAGACTAATGGGCTGACCCGGCCAGAACCAAAGCCATCTTTTCTACTAGTGACAATACGTGCCTTGCTGCCCCTTCTGTCACTAGGAAAGGACAACGCAAGATCGAACCCAAAGCTAAGCACTTCTCCCATGGCAAGAATAACCAATCTAGTAGGCCAAACCAAACTGATAATTCGAAGAGACTTGCAAAGATAACCAATCATACATAAAAGAATTCAGAGAGGATTCAAATATTATTCATAGATAGACTTGATCATCAACCCACAATTCATCGGTCTCAACAAACACACCGCAAAAAGAAGATTACATCGAATAGATCTCCATGAGAGAGGGGGAGAACATTGTATTGAGATCCAAAAAGAGAGAAGAATCCATCTAGCTACTAACTATGGACCCGTAGGTCTGAAGTAAACTACTCACACTTCATTGGAGGGGCTTGGATGATGATGTAGAAGCCCTCCGTGATCGATGCCCCCTCCGACGGAGCTTCGGAACAGGCCCTAAGATGGGATCTCGTGGATACAGAATGTTGTGGCGGTGGAATTAGGTTTTTGGCTCCATCCCCAATCGTTTGGGGGTACGTGGATATATATAGGAGGAAGAAGTACGTCGGTGGAGCTTCGAGGGGCCCACGAGGTAGGGGCGCGCCCTAGGGGGGCGCCCTCCACCCTCGTGACCGCCTCGTGGCTTTCTTGACGGGGGGGTCCAAGTCTCCTGGATCTTATCTGATGAGAAATCACGTTTCCGAAGGTTTCATTCCGTGTGGCCTCCGTTCGATATTCCTTTTCTTCGAAACCCTAAAACAGGCAAAAAACATCAATTCCAGGCTGGGCCTCCGGTTAATAGGTTAGTCCCAAAAATAATATAAAAGTGGATAATAAAGCCCAATAATGTCTAAAACAGTAGATAATATAGCATGGAGCAATCAAAAATTATAGATACGTTGGAGACGTATCAGTTACGAAGGGAAAACAGAGAGTTTACATTGCAATCTCGGTGGGACCGATATCTCATCTCGGTGAGACCGAAATGTTACGAAGGGAAACAGAGAGATTACAACCCCATCTCTGTGAGACCGAGATCCCTATTGGTGAGACCAATTTTCCTAGGGTTTGTGGCAGTGGCTATGACATTTGAAACTCGGTGGCGCCGGATAGAAAGAATTGGTGGGGCCGAGTTTGACTTTTGGTTTAGGTCATATGTGGATGTGAGAAAGTAGTTGAGGGTTTTTGGAGCATACCACTACGCATTTTGAGCAAGAACCTCATTAAGCAACACCTCATCCCTCCTTGATAGTATTGGCTTTTCCTATACACTCAATGTGATCTTGGATCACTAAAATAGAAAATGTAGAGTCTTGAGCTTTGAGCTTGAGACAATCCTTTGTCCTTAGCATTTTGAGGGGTCAACTTTTCTCATCCATGCCATGCCAATCATTGAGCTTTCCTGAGATATTAATCTTGAAATGGCATTAGCTCATTGAGCTATATGTTGTTAGGAATTACCAAAACCACCTAGGGATAATTGCACTTTCAGTAGCGTAGTCCAAGACATGCAGGGATGTCGGTGGGGGTTGCAGGCATCCATGGATGCCTAGGTGGCGGCCGGAGAATACAACAGCGGCGGCATACGAGAAGGGTGCGGATGAAAGCAAGGGGGAGGGCCGGAGTGGTAGAAAAGTGGACCAGGAGGAGGATTTGAGTAGGCCGGGGGTGTCGGTTTCCTATGTGGCGGTGGTCTAGACTCTCGTGAAGGCCCAAGTTTGCCTCCGGTTTACGGGAAACAGACCAAAACATTGGTTGGTTCCTCCTGAAAATATTACCAAGGTTAACATTTATGTGGCTTTGACAAGGAATGGTGCCATGGGAGCAGTTTCGGTGGTGTGCAGCAATGACCTTTGGATGTTTCTAGGAGCTTCGGCCATAGTGGGGTCAAAGATCTCTGATCCAAGAACCCTAGAAGATTTTGAAGGAAATATGCCCTAGAGACAATAATAAAGTTGTTATTTATATTTCCTTATATCATGATAAATGTTTATTATTCATTCTAGAATTGTATTAACCAGAAACTTAGTACATGTGTGAATACATAGACAAAATAGAGTGTCCCTAGTATGCCTCTACTTGACTGGCTCTTTAATCAAAGATGGTTAAGTTTTCCTGACCATAGACATGTGTTGTCATTTGATGAACGGGATCACATCATTAGGAGAATGATGTGATGGACAAGACCCATCCGTTAGCTTAGCATAATGATCATTTAGTTTTATTGCTATTGCTTTCTTCATGACTTATACATATTCCTCTGACTATGAGATTATGCAACTCCCGAATACCGGAGGAACATTTTGTGTGCTATCAAACATCACAACCTACCTGGGTGATTATAAAGATGCTCTACAGGTGTCTCTGATGGTGTTTGTTGAATTGGCATAGATCAAGATTAGGATTTGTCACTCCGAGTATCGGAGAGGTGTCTCTGGGCCCTATCGGAGTGGGTCTGGTCGGCAGCGTACACAGCCAAGCGCGGCAAGTCGGCCACGCCGACGGAGCCGCTCAGACGCAACGCGGCATCACGGGCGGCGACCAGTGTGACGAGCATTGCCTCACTCGTGGTGCCGAGGATGACGCCACCACCGGTGCCCCGACCAGTGCTGGTGCGGTTCATGAATGTGGTTGGCAGGAGAAGGAGCTGCGCAAGCCAGTCGAGAGCAAGAACCTCCATCTCCGTGGCTGCCGGAGAGGCTTGCCACGTGAACCGGACAGTGTTCATGGCGGAGGCGATGAGGTCCCCGGCGATAGCCGCGGCACTGTTGGTGGAGGGGAAGAAAGCGAAGAAGTTCGGGCTGGCCCAGTGTGTCATGCCGGGTACGACGGAGGTCCTGAGCTCCTTCATGGTGACATCAAACGGTGCCGAGTAGGTCGGCGGGGACGTGCTGAGCTCGTCCTGCAGGTATCCTGGCTTCACATTAGGGAGAACGGGCATGGACTCGACGTTGGTGTAGTAGTCGGAGATGAAGTCGACGGCCTTGTGAAGATATGCGCGGACATCTTCGGGGTTTAGCGGCTCGAACGCTGCTGCCTTGTCGTTGGGGAAGGCGGAGAAGGTCGTTGGGTTGGTGTCCAAGCTGCCCATTTTTTAGGAGCAAGACTGTGTGGCTTGATCAATGAAGTGGAGGTAGCTAGCTTTTCTGCCGGAGAGCAGGAAGAAGCGGCGGAGAGGTTGTAGTAGTAATTAGCTAGGTTGGTTTGGGTTGGAGGATGAAGTACATACACTGGTAAAAAAAGAGCCTACAGTTCCGGTTCGTAAGAGTCTTTAGTCCCGGTTTCTGAACCGGGACTAAAGTGTCGGTACTAATACCTCCCCCTTTAGTCCCGGTTCAATCCAGAACCATGACTAAAACCCCTCCACGTGGTTTTTTTTGTTAGTTGTAATTTTGTTTAGGTGTCTAGGACCTCAAATGTCGAGGCTCATAAGCTAACGAAGCATGCTCTTACTTTAGGGACCCGACGCCATGTTTGGTTAGGCTAATCCGGCGATCTTACTTTCATCATTATAAAACATTGTAACAAATTAATAAAGGCTTCATGAGTTTGTCTAAAAAGAACTTATTTTTTTGCGAGGAGCCTATAAAGAACTTGTTGCATTAATCTCACGGTCTAACAAGAAAGTGAGTGATCCAAAACAAAAATTCAGGCGCCTGACTATAAGTCACTCCCATATATTTGTACCAGAGTACAATACAAAGAATAATATCTCATATTCTTGCAATATAAGCAATTCTACAATCTAATAAATTTCTTTGGTACTGGCCTCCTATACATATATCCTCGGCCGATATAGATCACAAAAAGGAATAAGAACCAAATGTGCAAACTAATAATAATCCAAATCATAGCAAAAAAAAAGATAAATACAAAAGAATAATTATACCCCAAATATAGGGATTTGTGTGGCTTCTGGAACTTTGTGCGTCTGTAGGTCCATTCACTTAATCCATGATACTGCTAGTAGTCTTCTTGATGAGGTCCCAAGCACTCCTCACATGCCTCTCCTCCTGCAGGGACGACCCCACCGCAAACCGAAGCACGAACCTATCACCAACCACTGTGTGTGCAAGATAAGCCTTACCGGTCTTGTTCAAATTCTCCATGAGCACACGGTTAGCCTCATCGGCATCCTCCTCCGTCATGGCTCCCGTCGCCTTGATCCTGAAGCACACAAGAGAAAAGTTCCTTGGTACGACCACCTTAAACCTGTCGTCGGCACGAACGAAATCTTCAAACATCTTGGCCATGGCGACGTCGCTACGGATATGCTCTTGGAGCTTTGCGGTACCATAGGTGCGCATGACCATCCAGAGCTTGAGCCCACGGAACCGTCGACCAACGCCGACCTGCATGTCCTTAAGATCGGTGACCTCGCCCGAGTCTGTAGCATCGTTCTTGAGGTACTCCGGGTTGGTCTCCAATGAGTCACTGAGGCGGTGAGCATCGCGGACGTAGAGACATGTGCAATCGAGGCATGTGAGAAGCCATTTGTGTGGGCTCATGCTAATGGAGTCCACACGCTCGACGCCATCGAGATGGTGGCGGAACTCTGGGCAGATGCACGCACTGCCAGCGTAGGCAGCGTCAACATGGACCCATGCATTAAACATGGCGGCAACGTCGGCGACAGCACCCACCGGGTCAACAGCGTTGGAAGACGTTGTGCCCACTGTGGCGCAAACATATGTTGGCACAAGACCGGCGTCGGCGTCAGCTTGCATGATATCGAGAAGCTTGGCCGGGTCGAGCCCGTAGTCGGTTTCCGGCCCGGTAGGGATGGAGCGGATGTTGGCGGGGTCGAAGCCTGCGAGCCGACATGCCTTGAAGAATGTGGAGTGGGTCTGGTCGGCAGCGTACAAAGCCAAGCGCGGCAAGTCCAACACGCCGACGGAGCCGCTCCGACGCAACGCGGCGTCACGGGCGGCGACCAGTGTGACGAGCATTGCCTCGCTCGTGGTGCCGAGGATGACGCCACCACCGGTGCCCCGACCAGTGCTGGTGCGGTTCATGAAGGTGGTTGGCAGGCAAAGGAGCTGCGCAAGCCAGTCGAGAGCAAGAACCTCCATCTCGGTGGCTGCCGGGGAGGCTTGCCACGTGAACCCGACAGTGTTCATGGCGGAGGCGATGAGGTCCCCGGCGATAGCCGCGGCACTGTTGGTGGAGGGGAAGAAGGCGAAGAAGTTGGGGCTGGCCCAGTGTGTCATGCCGGGTACGACGGAGGTCCTGAGCTCCTTCATGGTGACATCAAACGGCGCCGAGTAGGTCGGCGGGGACGCGCTGAGCTCGTCCTGCAGGTATCCCGGCTTCACGTTAGGAAGAACGGGCATGGACTCGACGTTGGTGTAGTAGTCGGAGATGAAGTCGACCGCCTTGTGAAGATATGCGCGGACATCTTCAGGGTTTAGCGGCTCGAACGCTGCTGCCTTGTCGTTGGGGAAGGCGGAGAAGGTCGTTGGGTTGGTGTCCAAGCTGCCCATTTTTTAGAAGCAAGACTGTGTGGCTTGATCAATGAAGTGGAGGTAGCTAGCTTTTCTGCCGGAGAGCAGGAAGAAGCGGCGGAGAGGTTGTAGTAGTAATTAGCTAGGTTGGTTTGGGTTGGAGGATGAAGTACATAGGCGAAGGTATATATACCAGTTGGACGCGGGAAACGGCGTGGCGGGCTGGGCGTTGGATGAGTCCCGGTCGCGTGCGTTTATCGTACGCTGCTAGGAAAGTGCATGCATGGGTTGGTAGGGATGCGAGGTCGAGCGCCCGCGACACCAGTCTGCTGGTCAACTCGATTATTCAAGGGTTCAGATGAACGCTCTACCAGCAGCCCCCGTTATGCTAACGTTTGTAAATTGCCAACCAGTCGGCTGCTAGTCTGCTACATACACCATTTTCGTCACCACAAAAAAAAACCTTCCTTCTTTCCGTTATTAACTGCATGCATGCATGCATATATCATGTTGGCGTGGCGTGAACTCCATGTAGTATATACCTTTGTCAGGGTTTATTAGAGCATTTTCAGCCGTGCCCCAACAGGTCCTCTTTAGACATTTTTGTCGCGCCGGTGCTAAAAAATCGGTCCAGTCACGTCCCAGTAGCCCGTTTTCCGCCGGCTTGGGCCGAAACTGGCGCCGGCGGACCCGAACCGAACCCGGCGCGCTAGGGGTGCCTGGGGCGCTGGCACAAGTGAAAAAGGGGCGTGGGGCCGCTCTGTCGGCGAGTCGAGAGCCTCTTTCCGCTTTCCCCCCATTTCCCTCTCATTCTCTTCATTCCTCCCGCCAACCTTCCTCCCGCTCGCCTCCCAGCCAGTCGCCATGCCGCCGAAGAAGTACGTGATCCCCCGCGCCGCGACAACTGCGACCGCCACCGTCGCCCAGCCGAAGAAGAGGAAGCCAAGGGCGCCACCGTCCAAGCCATCGGGCATGCCAAACGCCGACTGAAGGGCGGAAGTTCAGCGCCGGGAGGCGGTCACCGCCGACCGGCGGAACAGGGCCGTCGCGAAGAAGGCTCGGGACAACGCGGCGCGTGTGGCTGCGGCCGCAACGGATCAAGCCGAGGCCGAGCCGGCTCACGTGGGGATGATGAATCCACCCGGCGGCCACGCCCAGTACGCGCCCTGAAGCCAGCAAAGCCTCTGCTCTCCGGCCGGCTTCTCGTCGTCGCCGCAACAATGGGGACGCACGCCGTCGCCGGGCTACTCCGACGGGGACGCGCACAGTGGGTTCAACCTCAACGTCACCTTCCCCCATGGACACCCGGCCCAGCGCACGCCCTCGCCCGCCTTCACCAGCGTGCAGTACACTCCGTACAACTACTCACCGCCGGCTTACGCGTCCTCCCCGACGCCCCTTCTCCGCCGTGGCGCCGTGCCCTTCTCACAAGCTTCCACGTTGCACCTCGGCGACACTGAGGAGACCGACGCCGACAAGGAGGACATCATCGCGGCAGGCTCGACCGCGGCCGCCGCATCCCCCAGATTCACTACCCAGGACGACACGGTTGACCTCACCGGCGGCATGGACGGAGAGCTCGAGTACGGCGAGGAGGATCCGGAGGAGCATGAGGAGGAGGAGTAGCCGGCGACTGTTCCAGCGAGGAGGCGCAAGAAGAAGAAGGAGGCGACCAGGACCGGTGAGCCGCGCATCAAGTGGACGTCCAAAGAAGAGGAATGGCTCGCCGAAGCATGGAAAGTCGTCTGCCTCGACCCGACCACCGGCGCGAACCACAGTATCGAGATGTACTTGGAGCGCATCAAAGCCGAGTTCGACGAGCGCAAGCTCGTCGACCCCTACTTTAAAGGCGTCTACATGCAGTGCTAGGCGAAGGCAATGGCGAACCATTGGGGGCTCATCCAGGCGGCGTGCAACAAATGGCATGGGATCGTCGAGGAGATCGCGGCTTGCCCGGAGAGCGGCGCCAACGTTGATGATCAGGTATGGCACGCCGGTCTCCCGCTTCTCTTCGCCATGTGCGCCCGCCAACTGTTTGTTCCTCGGCGCAACTGGTGCGCATGTCCGCCTTGTATTTCCTGGGCAACTGGGACCAAGAGTTCAAGTACCTCCACGTCTACACGCGGATCGATAAGTGCGAGAAGTGGGCGGAAGTCCGGCGCATCCTCGACAAGGCCAAGGAGACCTACAAGCCGGACACGCCGACGGCGAGCGCGTCAGAAGGGCGGCCGGACGGCAACCGCGCGAGTGCAGGAGTCCATCGAACATTGCCTCGCCGATGCACAGGCCCGGGCCGCCCTGCGTGAAGAGAAGACCGAGGCGCGGTGGTCGGTGTTGATGACGAACAGCGCCGTCAAGCTCGAGCTGCTCCGGACCAACGTCGCCGTGAAGAAGTGGAACACCGACCTGACTGACTTTTCTGATGGGCGGGCGGACATGCTCCGGAGCAACAACGAGCTCAAGGCGTGGTACATGGCGGCGTACTGAACCGGCCGACGACGACGGCGCCGCCAAGTCCCATGCCGCCGCCGCCGCCAAGCCCAATTGTTGATGCCTCCACGACGCCTAGCGGCACCGAAGCCGCGCCGACGCCGCCCAGCACAGAAGCAGCTCCGACACCGCCTAGCCCGCGCATGCCGACTACGGCGACGCCGGAGGCCGACCCTGCCGAGTGATGCGTTGCGCACGCGTCCACACTTGTGGCGCTCTTTTTTTTATACGCTGGACTATTTATCCGATCGCCGAACTGTGTCATGTGATCGCCGGACTTGTGGCGTCATTTGAACGGGAACGACCAAGTTCGAAATTGCGCATCCTGGGGCTGGCACCTGGGGGCGTGACTGTGAGGTAGGTCGCCCCCAGGGGCCAATCTAGTGCCGGTTCATCCTCAAGCCGCTCTTTTTAGACGCCCTGGGGGGCCGAACGGCTGGAGATGCTCTTAGTCTCATCTATTTTGTGTCAAACTTTGATAGTAAATTTAACTAGTGAAGCATAAATTTTATGTATTAAAAATAACACTTATTTAGAACTTTTTATAAATATGACTCAAATGGTATAAATTTTATGGTGTATAATTGTTTGCTTGTTAAATTTATGGTCAAAGACTGATTCAAAATACAACGAGGACTTATGGATGAGATCATAGTGTATTTCACCTCTGTGCCTACGATATTGTTTGTAATCATCAGTCTCTTGGTTTATTTTAACAAGTAATCTTAAAATTCTCCAGTAGAATTGTACTATCATATTCAGCCAGTCTGAAGGTCCTTGCATGTTTGGTCACCCATATGATTGTGTTCTGCTTCTTTTAAATTTGCGTTATCATTTATGCAATTTATGCTTGAGTTGTGTTTTGCACCGGCAGGATTACCGGTACCGTGAAAATCAGCTATAGGTCGACAACTTTGGTTATTCATTTATTCCTACGGGAGCTGCTAGCAAAGCTACAGAAATTGAACAGCCGGCGTCCAAAAGTAGAGTTCAAACCATTATTTAAAGTACAAGTACATATGGTATCAACTTGAAAAAAAAACCTACTGTACATATGTTATCATGTCATGTGTAGTAAAAGAAAAGAAAAAGGTTAAACCACCCAATCTAACTGAGCAAGCGTTTCGAACCATTTAAGGCGCAAGCACACGTGATCAATTCAACATGGAACACTTGGTTGCTGTACAGTGGGACACTTGGTCGCTGTACAGTGGGATTTCTTTCAGTAACGCCGAACCCTTTTTCTCATGGCATGTGTGCATATGTGGTTGATTAATTCCTGTCAAGACCGGTCATCGCTGACGCGATTGATTTCGTCAAGTATCTTGTTAGGTAGCGACGGTCTGTGCTTAATTTTGACTAATGCTTAGATTTCCGAATGTAGGTGGGTAATCCTGAAAGCATTTTGTAGGAACGATGGCTTTTATTTGGAGAAGAGTAGAAGCGACCGTTTCAAGTTAAATAATTTACCACATATATACAAAAAACAAGGACTCTAACTATTGTCAAACTAGTTCATTTTTAGCCACCAAATCTCAATATACGCTCCCTCCATTTTTATTTGCTTTGCATACTAGCTTTGCCCGAAGTTAAACTTTATAAACTTTGACCAAATTTATAGATAAAAATATTAACATATACAATACCAAGTCAATGCCGCTAGATTCATCATTGAATATAGTATTACATGATATACATTTTTTATTATAAATGTTCACATTGTTTTCCACAGACCTGATCAAACTTTATAAGTTTGACTTCAATCAAATCTAATATGCAAATTGGCATTTTGCTCCCTAACCAAATGAGTCATTTGCTCACCCTAAGCATTCATATTTTGTGCCCCCCCCCCCCCCACCCCCAACTTCTCGTGTACCTCCGCCACTGTCCTTGACCCTTGTTAGCCATCTAATTAAGGTAGTGACGCCAATTATAGCATAAATGATAACCTATGCAACACAGAATGTTTGCAGAAAAGGTCGGAAAATTCAGAATAGTAGCATTCGGTATATTTCCTTCTAAAGTGGCGAGTGCTTTGAAACAAAAAACATACCAGATAAATCCAAAACATTCGAGAGAACTATTGAAATACCCTACAATTTATTCACAAAATAAGAAAGCTGGATTTTTTTATAAAATATAACAATCCACAAATATTGTGCAAGAACTAGATGTTTGTGAGAACTACCAAACAGTTTAGGAACATTACTGAAGAAAAGATATGACGAGTTATATGAATTAATGTTATACTTTTTCGTGATCTGCCCTGAAGATTATTTCTCTTAAATATATTAAAAAAATTATATTATTAAATCCCATATTTTTAGTAGCTTTTCTAGAATGTTCTTGATACTTGGTTACATTTTAATATTTATTTTCAAATTTCCTCCATTTTTGTATTTCTAGGCATCTTTCATTGTTCCATGCTTTAATTATTGCCATTTTCCTGCATATATGTTTCTATATTGTGCTCTATTGTTTGCCACATGTGATAAAATATCACCAGATGATCATGCATATCACTTTGGTTAAGGCCAAGGGGAAAATTTGTCAAGCACTAAAAGTTAATGGGGTCAATGTTATCGGTCTAGAGTTAAGGTACCAAATCTAAACTTTACAAGTAATCAAGGGACTCAAAAAACAGTTCCCCAATTTATTATCAAATGCAAACTGATTTGTCCATTAATGTAAAAGTTGATCATAGAGTCAAACTTTTGTGATTCTTCTTATTGTTCTTCTTCTCTACTCTGACTTGTCATACGCACCGCAAAGGCCACCATTTTGACAAATGGCAACCGCCCGCGAGATGAGGGGCGAGGGCAGAATTTGATTGGCTACTAAAGCTCCGGCATAAAATGATGGGCCAAGCAAAGCGTAGGCTGACACGCGGAGAATCGCTGATGGGAAATAAGGGATGTAGCGCTATGAGAGAGTGGAACCAATCAAGTGTTCTCGGGAGCACATGCCCCTTTTTAAAAAAGAAAAACACACTCACTCGAAAAATCCAACAAAAAACATGCTAATGATTCAAATTCATTTCCAATTCAAGTTTCTTGAAAACCTCAATTCATTTGTGAGCTATGCAAAAATAACAAAAGATTTATTTAGCTCTCCACTTTTTTTCTCATGAGACCACAAATGAATAAATTTTTCATCAAGGCAGTTTAGCCTATGAATCACTCTAATATTTACACAAAATTTGTTTTGGATTGATTTTGCATTTTTTTTAAACCTGGTTATGAGTTTTCTAAAGAGAGCATGCACTCTCTAAAGGACAAAATCAATACTCTAACAGAGATGGGTAGAAGAAGATTAGGAGTGCTCAATGCCTCAAATACTTGGATGTTTAGTTTACGTAGGAGTGTTTTTAAAAGCATGTACTATTTAATATATGGTCTTTGGCCTTTGTAAAGAAAAGTGAGAAAAGGAGGCTTGATGAGTGGACGACAAGTTATGAGTTGAGTAGTTTTCTAAGGCTTAGGAGTTGAAATATGGGCTGCATTTGGATTAATGTGATCCATTGATGCACATTTTCTTTTAGTTTGTGGAAGTAATGCAAACAATACTTTTGGTTTCATCGGTAAAAAGGTGGAACCGAGGGGAAACCCTTTCATTCGAAAAACAAGTAATGAAAACGATAAGATTGTGTTTGTAAGGACATGCAATACTTAATTTATGACCTTAGAGCATCTCCAAAAAGTCCCATAAAAATCTCCCTGCAAAATAGAATTTATGAGGTGTTCAGATAATTTAAGAGTGGTTTGCTGGTGAGCATCTCCCACAAATCCCTTAAAAACTTTCCTTAAATGCTGGGTTTTACTGTGGCGCGGCGGCGGTGGAAAACAGACGGCGGTGGTCAGTGGCGTGCGGGTGGGCAGGTGGCTCGGCGGTGATGGTTGATGGCGGCGGTGTGCTAATGTGGCACTTTTACGGAAAGATCTATTTTCCCTAGATGCAGAGAAAGTTCTGCTGTTTACACGGGGCCTTTAAAAATCCGTGCTTACGAGACATGTTCGAACATATATTATTTTGCCGAACTCCTCCTAAACCAGATTATTATTATTTTCGTGGGAAAAGGGACAGTGCAGATTCTGCAGTCAGAATTAATCAACCTAGCTTGCGTAGGAGTTGAACTAAAATATCGATCTGTTATCCCTCCAAAAAATAAATATCAATCTGTTAGGTGCACGCGTTGCACCGGAGCTGTACAAATATTCTGACTTTCTCGCTTGAGTATGAGTATGACTTGGTAGCTAGGTAATTACTGTGTCAATGAAAGAAAACCTACGGTGTTTACCCTGCTTATCTGCATACGCACACGCGCATGTATGTTATCAAGAAACAGATTTTGTCGATCTTTTTCAGTGACAAATTAAGGAGATGAGCTAATATGGGTAATTAAGCAACAACGACTTGACTTGGTAATGGACATATACCAGCTTCGTTAATGTACTGAGTCGTTGCTGTACATATGTAATTACGTAGAATAATTGGATATGATATAATTCGAACCTGCGATGCTATAGTTACCTATTCGTTCGTTCGGGTTTGACATTCGTAGGTGGTGACAGGGCACCCAATTAGGCGGGACACAGCTTCAGTGACTTCATAAAGCTAAGTCTTACGGTAACTTAGTCCTCTCTACTAGCCATCCATTCAAAATCCGACAGACCAGTTTGATTCATATTTTGAATAATCTTTTTTAAGTGTTCAGAAAAATTTGAAAAATTTCCAATAAATTGTAAACGTTTCGTTTAGTATTTTGTGAAATTTTTGATCCATTTGGATGTATAGTTTGCGAATACACATTTTTTATTTCTTTGAGCTCAAAAAGCTATTTAATCACAAACATCCAAATGGGTTGAAACTTTCCCTGAATACAAAACGGAACATTTATGGTTTCTTGGATTTTTTTTTCAAGTTCTTTCTGAACACCTTAAAATTTTCAATATAAAAAATAGGTCAATCTGAAATGTTGGATCTTTAATGGATGGTTGATAATGAGGGCTATGTTACGCTGAGACTTGGCTCCGTAAAGTCGCTGAAGCTGCGTCCGTAGCCTTGTTCCTGCTCGGGAAGCTGGCATGCATGCATGCACCCAACATGTAGGCTGGCACCGCTGCCGCGTGTGCTGGACCCACGGCCGCGCGTGCCCGCTAGATCCGTCGACATACACCCGTTAGATCCGTCGACATGCGCCCGCTTGGTCCATCGCCGTAGACGTTGAATCTGCCATCAGAGCATCATCTGCCGCATGGACCGGCGGACCGCCATCACAAGGCACTAAGAGGGAGTTTGAGAGAGAGAGGGAGGTTAGGTAGGTAGATGGATGGGAGGAAGAGAAACATCGACCACCGAATTTCCCAAGTATAAGTTGTGGGCATTCGCCACTGGTAAGATGCCACTTTGTCACTGTTACCACTTTATCATATATTTTATCATTTAATGTGTAACATAATAAATTATCATATTTACAGGTGTCTCCATGACTTTACCATATTTACCATATAGCACATAACACAAGAAATTACCTCTTTCTCTCTCTCTCTCTCACACACACACAGACACACACACACACACTGAAGCAAATATGCCCTAAAGGCAATAATAAGGTTGTTATTTATATTTCCTTATATCATGATAAATGTTTATTATTTATGCTAGAATTGTATTAACCGAAAACTTAGTACATGTGTGAATACATAGACAAACAGAGTGTCCCTAGTTTGCCTCTACTTGACTAGCTCGTTAATCAAAGATGGTTAAGTTTCCTAGCCATAGACATGTATTGTCATTTGATGAACGGGATCACATCATTGGAGAATGATGTGATGGACAAGACCCATCCGTTAGCTTAGCATTATGATCGTTTAGTTTATTGCTATTGCTTTCTTCATAAGTTATACATGTTCCTATGACTATGAGATTATGCAACTCCCGAATACCGGAGGAACACCTTGTGTGCTATCAAACATCACAACGTAACTGAGTGATTATAAAGATGCTCTACAGGTGTCTCCGATGGTGTTTGTTGAGTTGGCATAGATCGAGATTATGATTTGTCACTCAGATTGTCGGAGAGGTATTTCTGTGCCCTCTCGGTAATGCACATCACTATAAGCCTTGCAAGCAATATGACTAATGAGTTAGCTGCGGGATGATGCATTATAGAACGAGTAAAGAGACTTGCCGGTAACAAGATTGAACTAGGTATGATGATACCGACGATCCAATCTCGGGCAAGTAACATATCGATGACAAAGGGAACAACAGATGTTGTTGTGCGGTTTGACCAATAAAGATCTCACTATTAGGAAAAGGACTATAGCCAATATGGACATTAATGGTGCACCATGTATGTGGTGCGCCACTGCTATATAGCAGTGGCGCACCAGATACAGGTGCGCCATTAGTGTCCTCATTACTAATGGCGCACCACACACACGACCATTTCGAATGTAGCCGTCCAATATATCAATCTTTACGTCGCGACCATTTCGAGACTCCTCATCATGTCCGTGATCACATCCGGGACTCTGAACTACCTTCGGTACATCAAAACACATAAACTCATAATACCGATCGTCACAAAACGTTAAGCGTGCGGACCCTACCGGTTCGAGAACTATGTAGACATGACCGAGACCCATCTCCGGTCAATAACCAATAGCGGAACCTGGATGCTCATATTGGTTCCTACATATTCTACGAAGATCTTTATCGGTCAAACCGCATAACAACATACGTTGTTCCCTTTGTCATCGGTATGTTACTTGCCCGAGATTCGATCATCGGTATCTCAATACCTAGTTCAATCTCGTTACCGGCAAGTCTCTTTACTCGTTCTGTAATACATCATCCCGCAACTAACTCATTAGTTGCATTGCTTGCAAGGCTTATAGTGATGTGCATTACCGAGAGGGCCTAGAGATACCTCTCCGATAGTCGGAGTGACAAATGTTAATCTCGATCTATGCCAACTCAACAAGTACCATCGAAGACACCTGTAGAGCACCTTTATAATCACCCAGTTACGTTGTGACATTTGGTAGCACACAAAGTGTTCCTCCGGTATCCGGGAGTTGCATAATCTCATAGTCATAGGAACATGTCTAAGTCATGAAGAAAGCAATAGCAAAATACTAAACGATCAAATGCTAAAAACTAACATAGTGGTCAAGTCAATCAAATCATTCTCTAGTGATGTGACCCCATTAATCAAATGACAACTCATGTCTATGGTTAGGAAACTTAACCATCTTTGATTCAACGAGCTAGTCAAGTAGAGGCATACTAGTGACACTTTGTTTTGTCCATGTATTCACACATGTACTAAGTTTCCAGTTAATACAATTCTAGCATGGATAATAAACATTTATCATGATATAAGGAAATATAAATAACAACTTTATTATTGCCTCTAGGGCATATTTCCTTTAGTCTCCCACTTGCACTAGAGTCAGTAATCTAGATTACACGGTAATGATTCTAACACCCATGGAGTCTTGGTGCTGATCATGTTTTGCTCGTGAGAGAGGCTTAGTCAACGGGTCCGCAACATTCAGATCCGTATGTATCTTGCAAATCTCTATGTCTCCCTCCTTGACTTGATCGCGGATAGAATTGAAGCGTCTCTTGATATGCTTGGTTCTCTTGTGAAATCTGGATTCCTTTGCCAAGGCAATTGCACCATTATTGTCACAAAAGATTTTCATTGGACCAGATGCACTAGGTATGACACCTTGATCGGATATGAACTCCTTCATCCAGACTCCTTCATTTGCTGCTTCCGAAGCAACTATTTACTCCGCTTCGCATGTAGATCCCGCCATGACGCTTTGCTTAGAACTGCACCAACTGACAGCTCCACCATTCAATATAAATACATATCCGGTTTGTGACTTAGAGTCATCCAGATCAGTGTCAAAGCTTGCATCGATGTAACCATTTATGACAAGCTCTTTGTCACCTCCATAAACGAGAAACATATCCTTAGCCCTTTTAGGTATTTCAGGATGTTCTTGACCGCTGTCCAGTGATCCACTCCTGGATTACTTTGGTACCTCCTTGCTAAACTAATAGCAAGGCACACATCAGGTCTGGTACACAACATTGCATACATGATAGAGCCTATGGCTGAAGCATAGGGGACACCTTTCATTTTCTCCATCTCTTTTGCAGTATTCGGGCATTGAGTCTGACTCAACTTCACACCTTGAAACACACGCAAGAACCCTTTCTTTGCTTGATCCATTTTGAACTTCTTCAAAACTTTATCAAGGTATGTGCTTTGTGAAAGTCGAATTAAGTGTCTTGATCTATCTCTATAGATCATGATGCCCAATATATAAGAAGCTTCACCGAGGTCTTTCATTGAAAAAGTCTTATTCAAATATCCTTTTATGCTATCCAGAAATTCTATATCATTTCCAATCAACAATATGTCATCCACATATAATATTAGAAATGCTACAGAGCTCCCACTCACTTTCTTGTAAATACAGGCTTCTCCAAAAGTGTGTATAAAACCATATGCTTTGATCACACTATCAACACGTTTATTCCAACTCCGAGGTGCTTGCATCAGTCCATAGATGGATCGCTGGAGCTTACACACTTTGTTAGCATCCTTTGGATCGATAAAACCTTGAGGTTACATCATATACAACTCCTCTTCCAGAAATCCATTCAGGAATGCAGTCTTTACATCCATTTGCCAAATTTCATAATCATAAAATGCGGCAATTGCTAACATGATTCGGACGGACTTAAGCATCGCTACAGGTGAGAAAGTCTCATCGTAGTCAACTCCTTGAACTTGTCGGAAACCTTTCGCAACAAGTCGAGCTTTGTAGACAGTAACATTACCGTCAGCATCAGTCTTCTTCTTGAAGATCCATTTATTCATGATGGCTTGCAAAATACTATCTGGTACTAAGTTCATGATAAATTAAAGTTCAATTAATCAAATTACTTTAAGAACTCCCACTTAGATAGACATCCCTCTAATCATCTAAGTGATCACGTGATCCACATCAAGTAAACCATGTCCGATCATCACGTGAGATGGAGTAGTTTTCAATGGTGAACATCACTATGTTGATCATATCTACTATTGTATTCACGCTCGACCTTTCGGTCTCCAGTGTTCCGAGGCCATATCTGCATATGCTAGGCTCGTCAAGTTTAACCCGAGTATTCTGCGTGAGCAAAACTGGCTTGCACCCGTTGTATGTGAATGTAGAGCTTATCACACCCGATCATCACGTGGTGTCTCGGCACGACGAACTTCCGCAACGGTGCATACTCAGGGAGAACACTTATACCTTGAAATTTAGTGAGAGATCATCTTATAATGCTACCCTCAATCTAAGCAAAACAAGATGCACAAAAGATAAACATCACATGCAATCAATATAAGTGATGTGATATGGCCATCATCATCTTGTGCCTTTGATCTCCATCTTCAAAGCACCGTCATGATCACCATCTTCACCGGCTTGACACCTTGATCTCCATCGAAGCATCGTTGTCGTCACGCAAACTATTGCCTCCACGACTATCTCTACCGCTTGGTGATAAAGTAAAGCAATTACATGGCGATTGCATTTCATACAATAAAGCGACAACCATATGGCTCCTGTCAGTTGCCGATAACTGTGTTACAAAACATGATCATCTCATACAATAAAATTTAGCATCATATCTTGACCATATCACATAACAACATGCCCTGCAAAAAAATTAGACGTCCTCTACTTTGTTGTTGCAAGTTTTACGTGGCTGCTACGGGCTGAGCAAGAACTGTTCTTACCTACGCATCAAAAACCACAACGCGGTATAGTGATTGCTTTTTGATCTTCAGAAAGAACCTTGTTCATTGAATCCGATTCAACTAAAGCTGGAGAAACAGACACCCACTAGCCACCTATGTGCGAAGCACGTCGATAGAACCAGTCTCGCGTAAGCGTACGCGTAATGTCGTCCTGGGCCGCTTCATCCAACAATGTCACTGAATCAAGAATCAACTAGTGACGGCAAGCAATATGTATATACCCACACCCATAACTCCTTTGTGTTCTACTCGTGCATATAACATCTACGCATAAACCTGGCTCTGATACCACTGTTGAGGAACGTAGTAATTTCAAAAAAATTCCTACGCACACGCAATATCATGGTGATGCATAGCAACAAGAGGGAAGAGTGTCGTTCATTTACCTTCGTAGACCGTAAGCGGAAGTGTTATGACAACGCGGTTGATGTAGTTGTACGTCTTCACAATCGACCGATCCTAGTACCGAACATACGTCACCTCCGCGATCTGCACACGCTCAGCTCGGTGATGTCCCACGAACACACGATCCAATAGACGTTCGCGGGAGAGCTCCGTCAGCATGACGGCGTGATGATGGTGTTGATGAAGCTAACGACACAGGGCTTCGCCTAAGCACCGCTATGATATGACCGAGGTGGATTATGGTGGAGGGGGGCACCGCACACGGCTAAAAGATCAATGATCAACTTGTGTGTCATGGGGTGCCACCCTGCCCCCGTATATAAAGTAGCAAGGGGGAGGCCGGCCGGCCCTAGGAGGGTGCCCCAAGAGGAGGAGTCCTCCTCCTGTGGGAGTAGGACTCCCCTTTCCTAGTCCCACTAGAGGGGGAAGGAAGGAGTGGGAGAGGCGAAAGGCAAGGAGGGCGCCCCCTTCCTTGTTCTATTCGGACACAAGGGGAGGGGGCGCGCGGCCTGCCCTGGTCGGCCCCTCTCTCTCTCCACTAGGGCCCATTAAGGCCCATTAGTCCCCCGGGGGTTCCGGTAACCCCTCCGGCACTCCGGTTTTCTCCGAGATCACCTGAAACCCTTCCGGTGTCCAAATGTAGACGTCCAATATATCAATCTTTATGCCTCGACCATTTCGATACTCCTCGTCATGTGCGTGATCACATCCAAGACTCCGAACTACCTTTGGTACATCAAAACACATAAACTCATAATACCGATCATCACCGAACGTTAAGCATGCGGACCCTACGGGTTCGAGAACTATGTAGACATGACCGAGACTCATCTACGGTCAATAACCAATAGTGGAACCTAGATGCTCATATTGGTTCCTACATATTCTACAAAGATCTTTATCGGTCAAACCGCATAACAACATACGTTGTTCCCTTTGTCATCAGTATGTTACTTGCCCGAGATTCGATCGTCGGTATCTCAATACCTAGTTCAATCTCGTTACCGGCAAGTCTCTTTACTCGTTCCGTAATACGTCATCCCGCAACTAACTCATTAGTTGCATTGCTTGCAAGGCTTATAGTGATGTGCATTACCGAGAGGGCCTAGAAATACCTCTCCGATAGTTGGAGTGACAAATCCTAATCTCGATCTATGCAAACTCAACAAGTACCATTGGAGACACCTGTAGAGCACCTTTGTAATCACCCAGTTACGTTGTGACGTTTGGTAGCACACAAAGTGTTCCTCCGGTATTCGGGAGTTGCATAATCTCATAGTCATAGGAACATGTATAAGTCATGAAGAAAGCAATAGAAAAATACTAAACGATCAAATGCTAAGCTAACGGAATGGGTGAAGTCAATCACATCATTCTCTAATGATGTGATCCCGTTAATCAAATGACAACTCATGTCTATGGTTATGTGTCACATCCCTAGTTCTGGTATGACCTAGGCTAGCCCTTCATGTTTGCATCATGTTTAATTTTTAGTTAAATTTGAAATAGGGGATAATAAACCCTAGCAGCAAATGAAATTCAACCAGGTTCAAACTTAAATCTTTTCAAAGACCCCAAAATGCCCTTTGAAAATGTTCATGATTTATGATAAAGGTTAAAACCCCTGCCAAAAATGATGAGCATATTTCTTGGCCATTTATTGATTTTTGATTTAATTCATATTGTATTTGAGTTGGAGAAAATATATGTTATAAATATATTTAATGCTTCAATAATTCTGTTATTTTGTGAGGGGCTTTAGAATATTTCTTTCAGTCCCTTCAAAAATTATTAGAAGAAACAAAAATGATTTAGTGCTTGAACTATATCAAAACAAATTGAAACAAATAGAAAACAGTAACTAAAAACAAAAATAGAAAGCTTACCTGGCGCTTACCTACAGCCATCTGGCGCCTCAGCTGGCCCAGTGGTGCGGCCCACTGGCCCAACCGCCAATCGTCGTCCTCCTGGCGACGACAGAAGGACAGGGGCACGCGCCGGCGTGTGCGGCCACGCAGCCGGCCGTGGCCACGTCTCCCCGCCACCTCCTGCTTCCCCTCCTCGTCGTTCTGGTCTCCCTGGACGTCGCCACGACTCCCCGCACCTCTCTCTCCCTCTCCCTCGCTCTCCCTCCTCCCCTAGTTCTCTCCCGCGCGACCGCCCGAGCACTACCGTCGCCGTCGTTCGCCGTTTCCGTAGCCACCGCCTCCCCCTCGCTTCTCCGACCAGCTCAGAAGCTCTGCGCCGTCACCTGCTACCTCTCCGTTGAGCCACACACCTCGGGAGGCCCTGGAGCATCGCCATCGCCGTCGTCTTCAAGCTTCGGCCGACGAGATCGCCGTCGTTGCTCCGGCTGCCCCAAGCCTTCCCCGCGCTCGCCGACCCCGCCGTTGGATTCGCCGTGAGCTCCCACCTCGAATCCCCCTCTCCCCCTTGTCTTTTGCACGCTGCAGCCGCGATTCCGGTTGAGGCGGAACTCCGGCCGCCGCCGCAAGCTTCGTTCCGGCGAGCTCCACCGACCCCGCAGCCTCCCGACTGCTCCACTGGATGCACGCGAGCACAAGCTCCTCGGGGATGGTCTCCGCGGCCCATTTGGTCGCCGGAGACGCGATCCCGTGCCCTCCGCCGTGTTTAGCCTCGCCGGCAGGTTTGAACGAGTCAACCCCCGCTAATTAACCCCCCCCCTCTATGACACTGACAGATGGGCCCCGGCGCCCCCGAATTTGTAGTTAGGATTAATTAACTCACTGTTAATTAACCATGACACTGACGTGTGGCCCCCACACGTCAGGTTTGACTGGTCAGCCACGGTTGACTTGCCGACGTCATGCCACTGTCATGCTGACGCAATTATTCATTTTCTGATATTAAAATAAATCAGGAAATTCCAGAATATATTCAAAACTTCAAAAATTCATAGAAATTCAACCGTAGCTCAGATTGAAAAAATTTATATATGAAAAATTATCAGAAAAATTCAATCTATCCATCTGTACCATTTTCACGCATGACAAACCAACTTATACATGCTGTATATGAGGAATCATATAAATGGCATTTATAAAGAGTTAATTTAGAGTTGCATTTGAACCTTGGGTTCAAATGAACCTCTTCCAAATAGAATGCTAAATGCATTAGCTCAAAGCACAGCACATACCCATGCAATGTTCATGCATCATAATGTTGCATATGATTGTGTATTGATTTCCGACACCGTTCCTTCTCGATAGGTCCTGCTCCGGAGAGTGTTCGAGAGTACCTGTCTGACGAGCAGTGCCCCTCTGTTGATCTACCAGGCAAGCAACCCCCCCCCCCCCCCCTTGATCATTCCGATACAATCCCACTCTCTCGCTCCTGCTCTCTTTTATTGCATTAGGACAACAACGATTCAACTGCTACTTTATGCTGCGGTAGTTGAACCCATTCCTCTGCATGACCTGTCATTGCCACAGTAAATAGTTGAAACCCACTAGCATGTGTAGGAGTTGATTGAGCCATGTGGTGTTCCTACCATGCCATGCCTGCTATTGCTTAGAGTTGTGTCAGGTCTGATTCGTCGAGAATGAATTGGAATGTTATGATATGTTCTGGTAATGAGAGTTAAGCGTGTGAACACGATTTGGTAAAGGTAGCGGTGAGAGGCCATGTAGGAGTACATGGTGGGTTGTCTCATTGGGACCATCCTTAAGAACTGAGTTCTGTGTAAGTTGTCCAATGACTAGCTAATACCACACATTGGGCTTCGGGCGCTCCAAGCTCTCTCGACTTATTAACCGCCTTGATCTTTGTCCAGGAGTTACAAATAGTTTCTGGTGTTTGTAGGTAGTGCTATTTTTCTACTGAGTGGCACCTGGCAGGGTGGGCTCGGGACAGACTAGGCACAGGTGGCACGGTGTACCAAGTGGCACCCGGATGGTGGGCTTGGGAACCCTGCTCACATCGTTTGGGGCCGTGAGCGACACCCTGGCCGGATCTCCTTGCGGATGGAACCCAAATAGGTGATAGCCCCGGACTAGAGTCTTGCGTGGTTAGTCAGGTCGTGGCCGACACCCTCGCCAGGCTTCCGCTTGAAGGTTGCCGAGATACATGATGTGTACATGGCGGTAAGTGGCAAGAGCGTGTGTGAAGAAGTACACCCCTGCAGGGTTATCATGATCTATTCGAATAGCCGTGTCCTCGGTTATGGACTTCTTGGATGCTTACGTGGTACATAGACAACTTAAAGTGGATACTCTAAAATGCTCAAGACAAGTGTGAGTGCTATGGATGGCCTTCTCGTAGGGAGACGAGGATGAATCTATAGTAGTGTATTGATGTGGTGATTAGTGGACTCGTGTGCGCTGCCTCATCTCAAAGAAGTTTCTCGTTGTCGTAGAACAGGATAGCCACTGAGTCAAAGCTGGCTTGCTGCAACTAAACCTCACATTACCTTCTTGATACAAATGCATATATGATAGGATCTGATGTAAGTCTTGCTGAGTACCTTTGTACTCATGTTTGCTTTATTTTATGTTTTGCAGATGAGACATCTGTCTTACTAGTAGTTCCGCTTGGACTTCGACGAGTAGCTTGTTACCTCAGCTACTATCTTGTACCCTTGGGAGGGTCTTGTAGATAGTCAGGCTTCTCAGCCCTTTTCTTTTGTAGTTGTCTGTACTCAGACATGTAATGCTTCCGTTGCTTGTATGCTCTCAATGATGGGTCATGTGACCCATGTTTGTATTTATGCTATGTGGCTCTTCTGAGCCTTTATCTATATGAGTTTGCGTTATGTTGTGATGCCATGTTGTACAGCACATACTTGCATGTTATGCGTATGTGTGACGTGTATTGCTATGTGTGGGATCCGACAATCTAGTTGTTTATCCTTGGCAGTCCTTCTTATGGGGAAATGTAGTCTAGTGCTTCCTTGAGCCATAGTAGTCCACTACAGCCCGGTTAACCGGAGTCCTGCTAGCCCAGCACTACTGCTCAGGACACTTGACTGGCCGGCATGTGTTTCACTTTGTTCCTGTGTCTGTCCCTTCGGGGAAATGTCACGTGGTGACAACCGGAGTCCTGTTAGCCCAGTGCTACAGCCCGGATTCACACGCTGCTGACCGACGCGCTCGATGTGAATCATGTATGCCTGTTCCTATAGGTTAGTGCCGCTTTGGGTTCATGACTAGCCATGTCGGCCCGGGTTCTCTGTCATATGGATGCTAGCGACACAATCATATACGCGAGCCAAAAGGCGCAAACGGTCCCGGGCCAGGGTAAGGCGACACCCGTGGGGATACCGTGCGTGAGGCCACAAAGTGATATGAGGTGTTACGGGCTAGATCGATGTGATTTGGAATCGGGGTCCCGACATTATGAAACTTAACCATGTTTTGCTTCAACGACCTAGTCAAGTAGAGGCATACTAGTGACACTTTGTTTGTCTATGTATTCACACATGTACTAAGTTTCTGGTTAATACAATTCTAGCATGAATAATAAACATTTATCATGATATAAGGAAATATAAATAACAACTTTATTATTGCCTCTATGGAATATTTCCTTTAGTGCCCATCACAAACTCTTATCCCTCGCATTACATTATTTGCCATTTTCCTCTCGTTTTCCTCTCCCCCACTTCACCCTTGCCGTTTTATTCGCCCTCTTTTTCCGTTCCCCTTCTCTTTTCTAGTCCGTCTATTTTTGCTTGTTTCTTGTTTGCTTGTGTGTTGGATTGCTTGTTTGTCATGATGGCTCAAGATAATACTAAATTGTGTGATATTTCCAATACCAACAATAATGATTTTATTAGCACTCCGATTGCTCCTCTTACTGATGCTGAATCTTGTGAAATTAATGCTGCTTTGCTAAATCTTGTCATGAACGATCCGTTTTCTGGCCTTCCGAGTGAAGATGCCGCTACCCATCTAAACAAATTTGTTGATTTGTGTGATATGCAAAAGAAGAAATATGTGGACAATGATATTGTTAAACTGAAGCTATTCCCGTTTTCTCTTGGAGATCATGCTAAAACTTGGTTTTCATCTTTGCCTAAGAATAGTATTGATTCATGGAATAAGTGCAAAGATGCTTTTATCTCTAAGTGTCGGGGGTGTCTAATCCCTCGCACACCTATGGGGATCGGCGGACCGAGCCCCTTTTGGTTCGGCAGGGGGCGGTGGATGCACAAAGAGCAGATCGAGGCGAAACACACGAGCGAGACGATCGGTTTACCCAGGTTCGGGCCGCACGGATGCGTAAAACCCTACTCCTGCTTTGGTGGTTGTATTGAGTTCTTGCTCGAGAGCGGCGAGTGCTACAGTACACTCAGGTAGCTGGCGAGACCGAGCGTGAGAATGGTTGTCCTCCCCTTCTCTGTTGCGCATGGGCCTCCTTTTATATGTCTAAGGGGTCACCGACATGTGGCAACAGAGGTCAGGGTAAAAATGTAAAAGGGGTCGTAGTTGGATCCACCGCCTACACGTCGTGTCCTACCTAACCCTGACGGCAGGGGACAAGGGCATTAAATGCCCGTCTGTGTCACCTTGACGGCCCGGAGAGGGACCGCTAGGAACGCCACCGTTTGCCACGATGGTTATCTTGTCAGCACTTGCTTGCCACCGCATGCCCCTGGCTGCACAGCCTCCCGCCACGTACGCCAGGAATGGTCCCAGGGCGACACGTTGGTGGGTGAGCTGGAGCGCGGGCTGCGGGGTAGTAGCTTGCCGCGGCAAACGCCTTGCCGCGGATGTTGCCTTGTCGCGTCCGGGAGCTTGCCGCTCACCGAGTCTTGTCGGGACGCGTGGTGCGCCGCAGCGAGCTTCTCGAGATGCTTTGGTTGGTCTTCCCGGCAAGCTCCTCTTGCCGGGGTCTCGTTTCCTTCCTGGCAAGCTCCTCTTGCCGGGGCCTTGTCTCCCTCCGGCAAGCTCCTCTTGCCGGGGTCTTGTCTCCTTGGATACATTGTTCTTGAATGGCCCCAAAGGGACCACGGAGGGTCTTGGCGGTCGCCCGGCAAGCCTTGCCGCGGGTCGCTGCGACTACCCGTGCACAAGTTCGGGATACTAAGGTACCCCTACTTTAGTACACCGACAGGAGCCCCCGGGCCTGGGCCATACACGGTGCCCAGCGTTGTTGGGCCAGGCCCAAAACAGTGCACGGGCATGCGCGGCCTAGGTCACACCATAACTCACCCGCACCCACCGCGCCCTCCCCAAACAGCACGCGTCGAACGCGGCGCCGGGCATGACGTGGGCGGCGTGCGCGGGGCTGCGCTCCACGCGCAGGCGTCACGTCGCGGTAAAAGGGGACGGTTGGCGCGCCTCCCCCCGTAAACGGAGGGAGGCGTGGAGGCGTGGTGGGCAGAATCATGGGGAGTTGTTTATTCATGGCGGCGAAACGTCCGCCCCCCCTCCCCTCTTTATAAGCAGAGGAAACAGGGGTACGGCGCCGTCCGCCCGTTGCTACTTCCAATCTCAAAACCTCCGCCGCTCCCCGTCTTCTCAGAGCAACAAGAGAGCAGCGCCCTGCTCCCCCATTTCCACCAGCGCCACTACCACCGTCGGCCTCCTCCACCACCTTCGCCATGGCTCCGAAGGGCGAGAAGGGAAAAGCGGTGAAGTCGACCGAGGCGCAGCGGCTCGCGACGATGCGGAAGGAGCGGGCCATCGTCCCCCCCCCCTAAGCTCGGCGCGAAGGCGTTTCGGGAGCGGTATTACCTGTTCTGGTCGACGGAGACGCGAGCTCACCCGCGGACCAGGGTGCTCCCGGCCGAAGCCCACATGAAGGCTCCGGACGGATACCCTTTCTTTGCTGTGTTCTTTTACTGCGGGCTCTGCCCGCCCTTTTCCGAGTTCTTCTGCGATATTATGAACACATATGGCTTCTACCTCCTTGACTTCACCCCCAACGCCGTCCTCACCATGGTAGTTTTCGCACACCTTTGCAAAAACTTTGTCGGAGTCCACCCTAGTGTAGCTCTCTTCCGCCATTTCTTTATCCCTCGGGTTGAGAGAGGAGAGACTCTGTCCGGCGGAATCGCCTGGATCTCCAGAGCCGGCAAGAAGGAATCCTATCTAGAGGGGGAGTTCCGCGGCAAGTGGGAGGAGTGGAGAGCAGATTGGTGCTGCATTATCGAGGAGAGCCCGCAGTCATTCACCGTCCGGCGCCAAGCAGCAGCAGTGCGCGGCAATGACTGGAGCGACTTGGCCCCGGAAGACAGCAAGCTGACGATTGCCGTCACCAAGATCCGGCGCCTTAGGCTTGCCGGACTTGCCGTAGGCGCTGTCGGCGTAGACTTTCTTCGCCGCCGCATTGCCCCTCTGCAGGAACGGGGTAGGCCTGCCTGGGAGTTCAAGAACGCGGCGGACATTATGAGGCTGCGCCCAGGCCTTAACTATAACTTTACTGTCCTCGAGCACACCAGCATGCTGCAGGAGCTCTTCAAATACGATTCAGATCACCCCGAAGTCTTCAGGCTGCCGCAGGGCGTCATCCCTTTGTGCAACAACTCTGCGCTTGACCGCATCCGGGCGATGATGCCGTTGTGCGACTCGCACGGAATCGAGCCGACTTGGCAAGAGCCCGCAGACGAGGTCGTGCAGCAGTTCTTCGATGACCTGGTGGAGGTGCCAATCCGCATCGACGAGAGGGACAGCCTCATCCGCGAGACCACCGAGGCGGAGCTGGCGTACATAGCCTCTAGGTTGGAAGAGGCAGCGGCAGCCGCCGCGGCAGGCGAATTTGGGTTTACTCTGGAGGAAGCAGCGGCAGAAGAGGAGAAGACCCGTGCCGAGCGAGACGAGTTCCTCGGCAAGAAAGAGCTCGCCCGGCAAGGGGAACTTGCCGGCAAGGAAGATCTTGTTGGGGGCAGCGCCGAGCCGAGCGAGCCTGCCGGGGATGCAACCGACTCGCTGGAGATCGACTCTTCCTCCACTTCGTCTTCCGACAGCCCACCGCCGGCTGCGCCTCTGTCTCCGCCGAGAAGGCATCTCCGCAAGGCCGGGGATGTAGCAAGGCGGTAGGTGGGCGGGCAGTCGCCGCGCCGCACGACGCGCTCCACTGCGGCAAGCACTGTTGCCACGGGAGCGCCCCATGCTGCCGCTGCAACCGGAGCGGGATCTTCCCGGGCGGCCGCCTCTGCTCCTGCCAAGCGACCAAGGGAGCCTACTCCTCCACCTTCCCGCGCCAGCCGCGGGCCGGATTTCGACTTCTCCGCGTTCAGCTCCGACGAGGAAGAAGAGGAGGAGTAAGTTCTTCTCATTGTACTTGTAACTCTTTGATTTCCGCTGTTTTTGCCTTGTCTTGTTTCTCACTTGCCTTCCTCCGCATCTCTTCCTTTTCAGGACTCTGGCGCAGAGGGCGGCAAAGAGGGCCAGGGTGCCAGTGATCATCATCGAGGACGAACCCACTGCATCAACAGGGGACGTGCCCGAGACGAACTTTTTGGACCCGGCGGCTGACCTTCAGAGCAGCCCCCAGAGTAAGTGTTTTGTTTACTTCCCGCTGTTGGGCGCGCATGAAGATCCTTGCTATGCTGATACTTGTTTGTTGGCTTGCGCAGGAGTAGAACAGCCTCACCAGGGGAGCCTGGAGACCGCACCTGAAGCGCCAAGGGGGAGTCCTCCGATGAGGGAGAGGTCTCCGGCAAGGGAGAGCTCTCCGGCGAGGGAGGAGGCTCCGACAAGGGAGGAGGCCCCGGCAGGGGAAGGGACTCCGGCAAGGGAGGAGCCCCCGGCGAGGGAGGAGACTCCGGCAAGGGAGGAGCCCCCGGCATGGCAAGGATCTCCGGCAAGGGACCGCGCCAGCGATCCCCCGGCGACGGAGACCCCGGCGGCAGGCCCTGGCACAGGTAACCTCCTTGCTTCTTCAACTTCCCTTGGGCTCTTCTTCTTCTTGGATTTTTCTTGAATCTTCTCCCCTCTTCCGGCCATCAGATCCATCTGCTGCAGAGCCGATGGAGACGGAGGTCACTGCCGAGGAAGCAGCCGGCGCCGGTGAGGAGGCTGCCAGGGCTGCCGCCGCGGAGGCGGGCGGGGAGTCTGGCGGTCGTACTGACGACCCGGAGGCCACAGGAGCGCCAGGCGCTGCTCCGACCACTGACCCCTCCGCCGCAGCCGCCGCGGCAGGCTCCGAAGAGCCCCAGCCCGGCATCTATCTGAAGGCCGGCGAGAACATCTTCATCAGCCTCCCCTGGGCGTCAAGCTCCAGGGCACCAATCAAGGGGGAGACGCTGGACGGTGAGGTGCTTGCCTCTGCCGGGTTGAAGGTGGTTGACGCGCCAAGCAGCAGCAGCGGCGATCCTGAAGAGGAGCGCCTGCTACGAAAGCTAGTGGCGCTCTACCGCTCCCGACAGGCCAAGCTGGAGTCCCGTGAAGCGCTCGAGGCAAAGGCTGGCGCCGACATCGAGAAGCGCGCAGAAGAGCTCCGAGGCGCCTATCAGGAAGCTCTCCGCTCCCTGGCAAAGGAGCGGGAGCAACTCGCCGAGGCGCAGCAGGCCTTCCTCCTCGAGAAGGCCGATGTTGAAGAGCGCCAACGGCTTGTCGCGGAGAAGTTGTCTTCGCAGGAGGGCGACTTGGCGCAGCGGAAGGTCAACCTCGACGGCCACGAGGAGGAACTTGCCGTGCGCGAGCGGGCAGTTGGCGGAGCCGTCAAGCGGGCCGAAGACGCCGCCGCAGCTGCCGAGGCCGCCAAGGCTGAGCTGAAGCTGAAGGTGACGCAGCTGGAGGCGGACCTCAAGGCGAGCGGTGACGAGCTTGCCGCGCTCAAGCTCGAGCCCGAGAAGGACGCCAGCGGCTACTTGGAGCTGCAGGCCCTCTTCGCCGAGAGGGGCAAGGAGCTGGACGCCGCCAAGAACTCCAACGCCGATCTCGAAGCGAAGCTGGCGGCCCTGACCAAATCTCTGGACGGCGCCAAGGAGCAGGAGACGGCCCTGAAGGAGGAGGTCAAGGCCGGCAAGGTGCTGCTGGCGAAGGCCGCCGCCGCCCGGAAGACTTTAGCGGAGGATATGGAGCGCTGGACGGAGAGTCTGGTGGACGTCGCCGCGGATGTCGACAAGGAGCTGGTGCAGTTGGGGATGCTGGATCTCGGGTACTCCTCCGACGAGAACCTTCAACCCAACGCCAAGCTCACTCTGTTCTTCTAAGGCTTGGCGACGGTGCTCCAGCGAATCCGGGAGCAGTTCCCAAAGCAGCTTGCCGACGAGTCGCGCAAGATTTGCGCGGGAGCTCTCCAGAAGGTGCTGATGAAGGTGGCCTTCCGCAACCCAGGCCTCCGCCTCAACAACGTCCTCCGAAGCCTGCCGCCAGATGCTGATCAGGAGGAGCTCAAGGCCCTTGTCGCACCTATTGTGGACAAGGTGAGCGGGATCAGGAGGGTCGAAGGCGACCGTGTAGACTAGGCCGTTTATCTTCTTCTTTCCTTGTCGCTGTCAATCATGTTATGAAAAACAGTCTGTTAGAGCGGCGACAAGTTATTCTGTAATATACTTCTATCTTGGATAGTAATTGCTATGTTATTTCCTTTACTTGCTTCCTCCCCTTGTATCTTTTTACCCTACGCTTTTAGGGAACTTGCCGGTGCGGACACCTTTGTCGCGAGCGCTGAGTGCGGAACATCAGCAGCGGAACTTCAGCAGCCTGCTGGCGGTGCTGCAACCGATAGGAAACCTCGTCGCGGAGCTAGTCGCGGCTTACTTAAGTCGTTGAGCGGACTCGAAACGACAGTAAGGCAACTAGCTACGAGTTGGCTCCCTGCCGGCGGTGCCGCAACCGACAAGAAACCTTGTTGCAGAGCTAGCCGTAGCTCCCTTAAGTTGTTGAGCGGACTCGAAACAATAGTAAGGGGGCAACTAGATACGAGTTGGTTCCTCCGCGCATAGGTTTTCCATACAAGGGACGATCGCAAGAAGGAAGATAACTCTATTAATTTAATTGCTATGTTATTTCCTTTACTTGACTCCTTCCTTTGTATGTTTTTACCCTGCGCATATAGGGAACTTGCCGGCGCGGGCACGCTTGCCGCAAGTGCTGAGTGCGGAACGTCAGCGATCTGCGGGCGGTGCTGCGGCCGACAAGAAACCTTGTCATGGAGCTAGTTGCAGCTCACTTAAGTTGTTGAGCGGACTCGAAACAACAGTAAGGGCGCAACTAGCTACGAGTCGGCTCCTCCGCGCCCAGGTTCCACATACAAAGCACGGGCGTTCAAGGAAAATAACTTAAAAATCTAAAGGAAATCTGATTGCTCAAACTTTGGCACTTATCTTTCTCTGTTGTTTGCTTTCCCGGGGTATGTGCTGAGCACATAATCTTTATGCACGGGGTCTGCGCCCGGCTTTGTACAAAGGATTACATGCAACAGCGGCAATACTTTGTACAAATGGGTGGTTGCCGGACAGGGTCTGACAACCGCGCCTCACGGGCAAAGCTTGCGAAGATGCGCAATATTCCAGGAGTTGCTCACTGGTACGCCATCTTCGGTTCCAAGGCGGACAGCGCCAAGCCTAGTGACTCGCTTCACCCGGCAAGGGCCTTCCCACTTCAGCGTCAACTTGTCAGAAACCTTGGCGGACTGATCACGCCAAAGAGACAAGGTTGCCTTCCTCGAAACTTCTGGCTCTAACTTTGCGGCTATGATAGCGGCGCAAAGCTTGCTGGTAGCGAGCGGCTCGCACAGCAGCCTGAAGACGATCTTCCTCGAGGAGCAGCGCGTCATCTTGCCGCAGCTGCTCTTGCTCAAGCTCATCACAAGCGAGCACTCGAGGTGATCCGTATACGAGTTCCATGGGGATAACTGCTTCTGCTCCGCAGACTAGAGCAAAAGGTGTCTAGCCGGCGGCTCGATTTGGCGTCATTCTGATCGACCAAAGAACCACCGGCAGCTCCGCACCAAAGCCTCTGCCGGAGAGGCGGGCGGTGGCGGCGAACGGTGCGAGGAACGAGATATGCTCGGACTTCTAACTGCGTTAGAAGGAGCAACATCTTGTCCGAGCGACCGCGCCACGCTCGCGCCAGCATGTTGGCGCGCATGCTGATCCTGAGCACTCCGGGATCCGCCAGCTTCATCTTGGCCCAGCAGACGTATGGTACCGTGGGTACCATGAGCCTGCTGGTCCCGTGCCTCCTGGGACGGGCGCGGTGCGTTTACGGACGCCGAGGTCTTGGAGTGCGCGTGGTCGTTGTGGGAGGCGACCGCGCCGCCGACGTGCGGCGCAGCCTGGTCCTTGGACCTGGCAGCGCCATGGGTCTCCCCGTCGGCGCCCGTTCTTCCGCCGACGCCTACTCCACCAGCCGTTCGCTCTGGTGACGGTGGGCTCGGCGCAGACGGAGCAGCTACCTTCGAAGCCTTCTTCTTCGGCGGCATGTTGATGAAGACGATGAAGATTCGGCTTGCGCGAATGCCGGATCCGGTTCGCACAACCTCGACGCCCCCCCCCTACCTGGCGCGCCAAAGATGTCGGGGGTGTCTGATCCCTCGCACACCTATGGGGATCGGCGGACCGAGCCCCTTTTGGTTCGGCAGGGGGCGGTGGATGCACAAAGAGCAGATCGAGGCGACACACGAGCGAGACGATCGGTTTACCCAGGTTCGGGCCGCACGGATGCGTAAAACCCTACTCCTGCTTTGGTGGTTGTATTGAGTTCTTGCTCGAGAGCGGCAAGTGCTACAGTACGCTCAAGCAGCTGGCGAGACCGAGCGTGAGAATGGCTGTCCTCCCCTTCTCTGTTGCGCATGGGCCTCCTTGTATATGTCTAAGGGGTCACCGACACGTGGCAACAGAGGTGAGGGTAAAAATGTAAAAGGGGTGGTAGTTGGATCCACCGCCTACACGTCGTGTCCTACCTAACCCTGACGGCATGGGACAAGGGCATTAAATGCCCGTCTGTGTCACCTTGACGGCCCGGAGAGGGACCGCTAGGAACGCCACCGTTTGCCACGATGGTTATCTTGTCAGCACTTGCTTGCCACCGCATGCCCCTGGCTGCACAGCCTCCCGCCACGTACGCCAGGAATGGTCCCAGGGCGACACGTTGGTGGGTGAGCTGGAGCACGGGCTGCGGGGTAGTAGCTTGCCGCGGCAAACTCCTTGCCGCGGATGTTGCCTTGTCGCGTCCGGGAGCTTGCCGCTCACCGGGTCTTGTCGGGACGCGTGGTGCGCCGCAGCGAGCTTCTCGAGATGCTTTGGTTGGCCTTCGCGGCAAGCTCCTCTTGCCGGGGTCTCGTTTCCTTCCCGGCAAGCTCCTCTTGCCGGGGCCTTGTCTCCCTCCCGGCAAGCTCCTCTTGCCGGGGTCTTGTCTCCTTGGATACTTTGTTCTTGAATGGCCCCAAAGGGACCACGGAGGGTCTTGGCGGTCGCCTGGCAAGCCTTGCCGCGGGTCGCTGCGACTACCCGTGCACAAGTTCGGGATACTAAGGTACCCCTACTTTAGTACACCGACAGTAAGTATTTTCCTCCCGCTAAGAACATCACTCTTAGAAATGATATTATGAATTTTAAGCAACTTGATCATGAACATGTTGCACAAGCTTGGGAGAGAATGAAATTAATGATTCGTAGTTGCCCTACACATGGTTTGAATCTTTGGATGATTATACAAAAAAATTATGCCGGGTTGAATTTTGCTTCTAGAAATCTTTTAGATTCGGCCGCGGGAGGCACTTTTATGGAAATCACTTTAGGAGAAGCTACTAAACTCCTAGATAATATTATGGTTAATTATTCTCAATGGCATACTGAAAGATCTACTAATAAAAAGGTGCATGCTATAGAAGAAATCAATATTTTGAGTGGAAAGATGGATGAGCTTATGAAATTGTTTGCTAATAAGAGTGTTCCTTCTGATCCTAATGATATGCCTTTGTCTACTTTGATTGAGAATAATAATGAATCTATGGATGTGAATTTTGTTGGTAGGAACAATTTTGGTAATAACGCGTATAGAGGTAATTTTAATCCTAGGCCGTTTCCTAGTAATTCCTCTAATAATTATGGTAATTCCTACAATAATTCTTATGGAAATTATAATAAGATGCCCTCTGATTTTGAATCTAATATTAAAGAATTTATTAGTTCGCAAAAGGGTTTCAATGCTTTGATTGAAAAAAATTTGTCTAAGATTGATGAGTTGGCTAGGAACGTAGATAGCATTTCTCTTGATGTTGATTCTTTGAAACTTAGATCTATTCCTCCTAAGCATGATATCAATGAGTCTCTCAAAGCAATGAGAATTTCCATTGATGAGTGAAAAGAAAGAACCGCTAGGATACATGCTAAAAAAGATTGCTTTGTGAAAGCGTGTTCTTCTAGTTTCCATGATAATAATGATGAAGATCTAAAAGTTATTGATGTGTCCCCTATTAAATCGTTGTTTTGCAATATGAATCTTGATAATGATGGGACTAGAGATGAGTCAACTTTAGTTAAAAGGCGTCCCAATGATTTGGAGTTTTTAGATCTGGATGCAAAAATTGATAAAAGTGGGATGGGAGAGGCCAAAACTTTAAATAGCAATGAACCCACTGATGTCTACTACACAACCTTCTTCTTGTAGACGTCGTTGGGCCTCCAAGTGCATAGGTTTGTAGGACAGTAGCAAATTTTCCTTAAGTGGATGACCTAAGGTTTATCAATCCATGGGAGGCGTAGGATGACGATGGTCTCTCTCAAACAACCCTGCAACTGATAACCCACAAGTATAGGGGATCGCAACAGCTTTCGAGGGTAGAGTATTCAACCCAAATTTATTGATTCGACACAAGGGGACCCAAAGAATATTCTCAAGTATTAGCAGCTGAGTTGTCAATTCAACCACACCTGGAAACTTAGTATCTGCAGCAAAGTGTTTAGTAGCAAAGTAATATGATAATGATGGTAACAGTAACAAAAGAGTAATGAAAGCAAGTAATGTTTTTGGTATTTTGTAGTGATTGTAACAATAGTAACAGGAAAGTAAATAAGCGTAAACCAGTATATGGAAAGCTCGTAGGCATCAGATCAATGATGGATAATTATGCCGGATGTGGTTCATCATGTAACAGTCATAACATAGGGTGACATAGAACTAGCTCCAATTCATCAATGTAATGTGGGCATGTATTCTGAATATAGTCATACGTGCTTATGGAAAAGAACTTGCATGACATCTTTTGTCCTACCCTCCCATGACAGCGGGGTCCTAATGGAAACTAAGGGATATTAAGGCCTCCTTTTAATAGAGAACCGGAACAAAGCATTAGGACATAGTGAATACATGAACTCCTCAAACTATGGTCATCACCGGTAAGTATCCCGATTATTGTCACTTCGGGGTTAATGGATCATAACACATAATAGGTGACTATAGACTTGCAAGATAGGATCTAGAACTCTCATATATTGATGAAAACATAATAGGTTCAGATCTGAAATCATGGCACTCGGGCCCTAGTGACAAGCATTAAGCATAGAAAAGTCATAGCAACATCAATCTCAGAACATAGTGGATACTAGGGATCAAAGCCTAACAAACTAACTCAATTACATGGTGAATCTCATCCAACCCATCACCGTCCAGCAAGCCTACGATGGAATTACTCAAGCACGACGGTGAGCATCATGAAATTGGTGATGGAGGATGGTTGATGATGACGACGGCGACGAATCCCCCTCTCTGGAGCCCCGAACAGACTCTAGATCAGCCCTCCCGAGAGGTTTTAGGGCCTGGCAGCGGCTCCGTATCATAAAACGCGATGATTTCTTCTCTCTTATTTTTTTCTCCCCGAAAGCAGTTATATAGAGTTGGAGTTGGAGTCGGGGGGTCTCCAGGGGCCCACGAGGTAGGGGGCGCGCCCTAGGGGGGGCGCCCCCACCCTCGTGAGAAGGGTGTGGGCCCCTTGGTCTTCATCTTTGGCGAGGATTTTTTATTATTTATTGTAAGATATCCCGTGGAGTTTCAGGTCATTCCGGGAACTTTTGTTTTCTGCACATAAAACAACATCATGGCAATTCTGCTGAAAACAATGTCAGTCCGGGTTAGTTCCATTCAAATCATACAAGTTAGAGTCCAAAACAAGGGCAAAAGTGTTTGGAAAAGTAGATACATTGGAGACATATCAACTCCCCCAAGCTTAAACCCTTGCTTTTCCTACAGCAATTCAGTTGACAAACTGAAAGAAATAAAGAAAAACTTTTACAAACTCTGTTTGCTCTTGTTGTTGTAAATATGTCAAGCTAGCATTCAAGTTTTTAGCAAAGATTATAACTAACCACATTTGCAATATCTTCCATGCTACACACATTATAGGCGGTTCCCAAACAGAATGGTAAAGTTTATACTCCCCCTCCACCAACAAACATCAATCCATGGCTTGCTCGAAACAACGAGTGCCTCCAACATACATCAGGTCCGAGGGGGAGTTTTGTTTGCAATTATTTTGATTTAGTTTGCATAAAGCATGGGACTGGGCATCTTGGTGACCAGCCCTTTATCTCGTGAGTGAGGAGCGGAGTCCACTCCTCTTGAGAATAACCCGCCTAACATGGAAGATATAGACAACCCTAGTTGATACATGAGCTATTCGAGCATACAAAACAGGATGATTATTTGAAGTTTTAGAGTTTGGAACATACAAATTTACTTGGAACGGCAGGTAGATACCACATATAGGAAGGTATAGTGGACTCATGTGGAATAACTTTGGGGTTTAAGGAGTTTGGATGCACAAACAGTATTCCCGCTTAGTACAGGTGAAAGCTAGCAAAAGACTGGGAAGCGACCAACTAGAGAGCGACAACAACCATGTACATGCATTAAAATTAATGAACATTGGATGCAAGCATGAGTAGGATATAATCCACCATGAACATAAATATCGTGAAGGCTATGTTGAATTGTTTCAACTACATGTGTGAACATGTGCCAAGTCAAGTCACTTAAATCATTCAGAGGAGGATACCACCCTGTCATACCACATCATAACCATTTTAATAGCATGTTGGCACGGAAGGTAAATCATTATAACTCATAGCTAATCAAGCACGGCACAAGCAACTATGATCTCTAATTGTCATTGCAAACATGTTTATTCATAACAAGCTGAATCAAGAACGATGACCTCATCATATTTACAAAAACAAAAGAGGTCGAGTTCATACCAGCTTTTCTCATCTCATTCCATCATATATCCTCATAATTGCCTTTCACTTGCACGACCGAACGATGTGAATAATAATAAGAGTGCACGTGCATTGTACTAAGCTGGAATCTACGAGCATTCAATAAATAGGAGAAGACAAGGCAATATGAGCTCTTTTGTCAGATAAACAATAATGCATATAAGAGCCACTTCAACAATTTAATCATGGTCTTCTCCTACTGACCCCCAAAGAAAAGAAAAGAAATAAAACTATTTACACGGAAAAGCTCCCAACAAGCAAAAGAAGAACAGGTAATATTTTTGGGTTTTCTTTTTAATTACTACTACAAGCATGGAAAGTAAATTAAATAAAAGCTACAACTATTTTTTTTTGTTTTTTAAGGTTTATTAAACACACAAGAAGAAAGCATAAAAGAAAATAAACTAGCATGGATGATACAATGAAAAAGTATGAGCACCGACATCTGGCAACGAGTGTGTGTGAACATAAATGTAATGTCGGTGAGAAATATGTACTCCCCCAAGCTTAAGCTTTTGGCCTAAGTTGGTCTATGGCTACGGCTGGCCTGGCTGATATCCATAATAATAGTTGTTGGGGTCGTACTGCGATGAGGAAGAAGAAGGCTCCGATTGCCACTGGCTGGCAATCATCTCTGGATCCCACTGATAGTTAGATTGTCATGAAGGATCAAATTGTGGTTCCGGTTCGGGCTCCTCGGCTGGTGCAGGGTTCCGGTAGGCGTGGATAGCCGTTAACGGAACAAGGTACTTGCCTACAGTCAAATCAAACAAAGCAGGAGCAGGTAAGGTAATGGTCTCAGGATGATGTTTATTAAAGAACAATTGATATTTAAGCTCTCTTGCCCTATTCTTAACAATAAAATCATGTGCCACCATACTTTTATAATCTAAATAAACATGAGGCAGCACTTTTTGTTCCTTCTCAGCATGCCTAATAGGAATGTTAAAATGTGCTGCTAGGTGTGTAGCATTGCTGCCTCCAAAGATGGGACCCTTAGTACGGTTCATACTTAACCGTCTAGCAATAATGCCGCCCATACTAAAAGTGTTATCACTCTATAAACCTGGGAGCAAAATAATAATATCAGGGATACTAAGGTTTCCACAGTTTCCGTGACCAATTAAGCAATGACTAGCAAATAATGCAAAGTAACGTAAGACAGGAAAATGTATGCTAGTGATTCGTGCACCGGACACCTTAGTAGTTTCCCCTACAGTGATAGTATTAATAAACCCCTCCACATCATCACGATATGGTTCTTCTGTCTTGCCCCCAAAAGGGACTAAACAAATCCGACAGAAATCATAAAGTGACATCTCCTTATGCTCATCATATAAATGAAACTCCACCGTAGGTGGTGAGTTCCTAGAATGAAAATGAAAGTTTTGCACAAAGGTATTTGTGAGCAAGAGATATTGATCGCATTGGTCGTGGAGGAAAGCGGTGAGGCCTGCATTATGAGCCAACTCATGAAAATCTTCATAAATCACGGCTGCTCTCAAGAAATCCTCAGAAGGCCATTCACACGCCCGAACCTCCGCGGTGCGCGGCAAATTATACTTAGGCTTCGGTGCCTTTTCCTTCGAGCTTTGGCTCGATGAGCCCCTCAATAATCTCCTCATCATTTTCTGAAAAATTCTGAAATTTTTAGTAACTTCAAAATAAAAGTAAACCAAACTCAATAATATTGATAGCAACTACTCCTACAAGTGCCTAGGGCCTATATCATGCATCAAAACTACTTTTGACCATATAAATTTGACATGCAATCTCAAGAACAGAGTCACCTAAGCAGCAAAAATTTGCAATGAATAAAGTACTAGAACAAAAACTAATTGGACCAATGGAGGAGTCACATACCAAGGAACAATCTCCCCGAGCAGTTTTGTGAGAGGTGCTTTGAGCAAGGAGATCAAAAATGGCAGCAAAACAAGCTTGGACTCGGGTTTGAGTTGGTTTTTCGTGTTTGGGGGAGGAAGATGAAGTGTGTGGCTGAAAGAATAAGTGGAGGAGGGCCACCGTGGGCCCACGAGGTAGGGGGGCGCGCCCTAGGGGGGTGGGCACGCCCTCCACCCTCGTGGCAAGGTGGTTGGCCCTCCTGGTGTGTTCTTTGTTCCATAAATGCTCAAATATTCTAGAAAAAAAATCATATTTACGGGCATTTGGAGAACTTTTATTTTCGAGATATTTTTATATTGCACGGATAATCAGATAACAGACAGAGAATTATTTATTTTGTTTTATTTCAACTAAATAACAGAAAGTATAGAAAGGGTACAGAGGGTTGTGCTTCTAGTTTCATCCATCTCATGCTCATCAAAAGGATTCCACTAACAAGGTTGATCAAGTCTTGCTAACAAACTCATTCCGATTAACATGAATCCAGAGAAATTTCGAATAACACTAGGTTACCTCAACAGGGATATGCACATCCCCAATAATAAGTATATCATATTTCTTCTTGACAGTAGGAAGAGGAAATTCAAAACCTCCAAATATAATCGATGGAATTTTTCCGATAGAATTGATACTATGAACTTGAGGTTGTTTCCTCGGAAAGTGTACCGTATGCTCATTACCATTAACATGAAAAGTGACATTGCCTTTGTTGCAATCAATAACAGCCCCTGCAGTATTAACAAAAGGTCTTCCAAGAATAATAGACATACTATCGTCCTCGGGAATATCAAGAATAACAAAGTCCGTTAAAATAGTAACAAAGTCCAAAGATACGACCAACCATGCATCGCACAACAACTCATCCTTGATCACCGAGTATCCTGCCATCATGCTTACTCTAGAAACACAACAATAAGTTCAACAAAAAAGCTCAATGGCATTTGATCGAATGACTATCGGGCGTGGTGTCAGCCATGGATTTTGTCAACAGGGGGATGGAGGATACTTGGCTGCAGAGGGATCTTGGGTGGAAAGTAGCGTAGTCCAAGAAGTGCAGGGATGTGGGTGGGGGTTGCAGGCATCCATGGATGCCTAGGTGGCGGCCAAAGAATACAACAACGACGGCATACGAGAAGGGTGCGGATGAAAGCAAGGGGGAGGGCCGGAGTGGTAGAAAAGTGGACCAGGAGGAGGATTTGAGTAGTCCGGGGGTGTCGGTTTCCTATGTGGCGGTGATCTAGACTCTCGTGAAGGCCTAAGTTTGCCTCCGGCTTACGGGAAACAGACCAAAACATTCGTTGGTTCCTCCTGAAAATATTACCAAGGTTAACATTTATGTGGCTTTGACAAGGAATGGTGTCATGGGAGCAGTTCCGGTGGTGTGCGGCAATGACCTTTGGATGTTTCTAGGAGCTTCGGCCATAGTGGGGGTCAAATACCTCTGACCCAAGAACCCTATAGAAGCTTTTGAAGGAAATATGCCCTAGAGACAATAATAAAGTTGTTATTTATATTTCCTTATATCTTGATAAATGTTTATTATTCATGCTAGAATTGTATTAACCAGAAACTTAGTACATGTGTGAATACATAGACAAAACAGAGTGCCCCTAGTATGCCTCTACTTGACTAGCTCGTTAATCAAAGATGGTTAAGTTTTTCTGACCATAGACATGTGTTGTCATTTGATGAACGGGATCACATCATTAGGAGAATTATGTGATGGACAAGACCCATCCGTTAGCTTAGCATAATGATCATTTAGTTTTATTGCTATTGCTTTCTTCATGACTTATACATATTCCTCTGACTATGAGATTATGCAACTCCCGAATACCGGAGGAACATTTTGTGTGCTATCAAATGTCACAACATAACTGGGTGATTATAAAGATGCTCTACAGATGTCTCTGATGGTGTTTGTTGAGTTGGCATAGATCAAGATTAGGATTTGTCACTCCGAGTATCGGAGAGGTATCTCTGGGCCCTCTCGGTAATGCACATCACTATAAGCCTTGCAAGCAATGTGACTAATGAGTTAGTTACGGGATGATGCATTACAAAACGAGTAAAGAGACTTGCCGATAATGAGATTGAACTAGGTATGATGATGCCGACGATCAAATCTCGGGCAAGTAACATACCGATGACAAATGGAATGATGTGTGTTGTGATGCGGCTTGACCGATAAAGATCTTTGTAGAATATGTAGGAGCCAATATGAGCATCCAGATTCCGCTATTGGTTATTGACCGGAGAGTTGTCTCGGTCATGTCTACATAGTTCTCGAACCCGTAGGGTCCGCACGCTTAACGTTCGATGATGATTTTGTATTATATGAGTTATGTGTTTTGATGACCGAATATTGTTTGGAGTCCCAGATGAGATCACAGACATGATGAGGAGTCTCTAAATGGTCGAGACATAAAGAATGATATAGTGGACGATGTTATTCGGACACCGGAAGAGTATCAAGAGGTACCGGGTAAAAACGGAGTGCTGGAGGGGTTACCGGACCCCCCCCCCCCCCCCGGGGGGGGGGGGAAGTAATGGGCCAACATGAGCCTTAGGGGAGAGAGAGGGCAGGCCACGAGGAGGTGGCACCCCCCCATGGGAGTCCGAATAGGACAAGGGGAGGGAGCGCAACCCCCATTTCCCTCTCCCTCTCCCTCTCGCTTCCTTCTTCCCCCTTACACCAAGTGGAACCCTACTAGGACTTGGAGTCCTAGTAGGACTCCTCTCCCTTGACGCGCCCTACAGGGGCCGGCCGGCCTCCCCCTCTCCTCCTTTATATACGGAGGCAGGGGGACACCCTATAACACACAAGATCAATTCTCTTAGCCGTGTACGGAGCCCCCCTCCATAGTTTACCAGCTCGGTCATATCGTCGTAGTGCTTAGGCGAAGCCCTGCCCCGGTAACTTCATCAACATCATCGCCACGCCGTCGTGCTGACGGAACTCTCCCTCGTCCTCAACTGGATCAAGAGCTCTAGGGACGTCATCGTGCTGAACGTGTGCTGAACACGGAGGTGCCGTACGTTCGGTACTTGGATCGGTTGGATCGTGAAGACGTACGACTACATCAACTGCGTTACTAAACGCTTCCGCTTTCGGTCTACGAGGGTACGTGGACACCCTCTCCCCTCTCGTTGCTATGCATCTCGTAGTTAGATCTTGCGTGTTCGTAAGAATTTTTTTAAAATACTACGTTCCCCAACAACTTTGGTGGTAAGGAAAGCGTTATCTCTCGCCGATGATCTATACACCCAGAGGATTCAGGTGGCTTCGACTTGTAAGGTGGTCGTAAATGACATAAACCAGTAGAGTGTTGCAAGTTACGGTTCTATCATTAGGGAAGTGGTTTTTTTGTTAGTTGTAATTTTGTTTAGGAGTTTAGGACCTCAAATGTCGAGGCTCATAAGTTAACGAAGCATGCTCTTACTTTAGAGACCCGACGCCATGTTTAGTTAGGCTAACCCGGTGATATTACTTTCATCCTTATAAAACATTGTAACAAATTAATAAAGGCTTCATGAGTTTGTCTAAAAAAACTTATTTTTTTGCGAGGAGCCTATAAAGAACTTGTTGCATTAATCTCACGGTCTAACAAGAAAGTGAGTGATCCAAAACAAAAATTCAGGCGCCTGACTATAAGTCACTCCCATATATTTGTACCAGAGTACAATACAAAGAATAATATCTCATGTTCTTGCAATATAAGCAATTCTACAATCTAAAAATTTCTTTGGTACTGGCCTCCTATACATATATCCTCCGCCGATATAGATCACAAAAAGGAATAAGAACCAAATGTGCAAAGTAATAATAATCCAAATCATAGCAAAAAAAAGATAAATACAAAAGAATAATTATACTCCAAATATAGGGATTTGTGTGGCTTCTGGAACTTTGTGCGTCTGTAGGTCCATTCACTTAATCCATGATACTGCTAGTAGTCTTCTTGATAAGGTCCCAAGCACTCCTCACATGCCTCTCCTCTTGCAAGGACGACCCCACGGCAAACCGAAGCACGAACCTATCACCAACCACTGTGTGTGCAAGATAAGCCTTACCGGTCTTGTTCAAATTCTCCATGAGCACACGGTTAGCCTCATCGGCATCCTCCTCCGTCATGGCTCCAGTCACCTTGATCCTGAAGCACACAAGAGCAAAGTTCCTTGGTACGACCACCTCGAACCTGTCGTCGGCACGAATGAAATCTTCAAACATCTTGGCCATGGCGACTTCGCTACGGATATGCTCTTGGAGCTTTGCGGTACCATATGTGCGCATGACCATCCAGAGCTTGAGCCCACGGAACCGCCGACCGACGCCGACCTGCATGTCCTTAAGATCGGTGACCTCACCTGAGTCTGTAGCATCGTTCTTGAGGTACTCCGGGTTGGTCTCCAACGAGTCACTGAGGCGGTGAGCATCGCGGACATAGAGACAGGTGCAATCGAGGCATGTAAGAAGCCATTTGTGTGGGCTCATGCTAATGGAGTCCACACGCTCAACGCCATCAAGATGGTGGCGGAACTCTGGGCAGATGCACGCACTGCCAGCATAGGCAGCGTCGACATGGACCCATGCATTGAACATGGCGGCAACGTCGGCGATGGCACCCACCGGGTCAACAGCGTTGGAAGACGTTGTGCCCACTGTGGCGCAAACATATGTTGGCACAAGACCGGCGTCGGCGTCAGCTTGCGTACACAGCCTTGAAGAATGTGGAGTGGGTCTGGTCGGCAGCGTACACAGCCAAGCGCGGCAAGTCGGCCACGCCGACGGAGCCGCTCCGACGCAACGCGGCGTCACGGGCGGCGACCAGTGTGACGAGCATTGCCTCACTCGTGGTGCCGAGGATGACGCCACCACCGGTGCCCCGACCAGTGCTGGTGCGGTTCATGAATGTGGTTGGCAGGCGAAGGAGCTGCGCAAGCCAGTTGAGAGCAAGAACCTCCATCTCCGTGGCTGCCGGAGAGGCTTGCCACGTGAACCCGACAGTGTTCATGGCGGAGGCGATGAGGTCCCCGGCGATAGCCGCGGCACTGTTGGTGGAGGGGAAGAAGGCGAAGAAGTTGGGGCTGGCCCAGTGTGTCATGCCGGGTACGACGGAGGTCCTGAGCTCCTTCATGGTGACATCAAACGGTGCCGAGTAGGTTGGCGGGGACGCGCTGAGCTCGTCCTGCAGGTATCCTGGCTTCACGTTAGGGAGAACGGGCATGGACTCGACGTTGGTGTAGTAGTCGGAGATGAAGTCGATGGCCTTGTGAAGATATGCGCGGACATCTTCGGGGTTTAGCGGCTCGAACGCTGCTGCCTTGTCGTTGGGGAAGGCGGAGAAGGTCGTTGGGTTGGTGTCCAAGCTGCCCATTTTTTAGGAGCAAGACTGTGTGGCTTGATCAATGAAGTGGAGGTAGCTAGCTTTCCTGCCGGAGAGCAGGAAGAAGCGGCGGAGAGGTTGTAGTAGTAATTAGATAGGTTGGTTTGGGTTGGAGGATGAAGTACATAGGCCAAGGTATATATACCAGTTGGACGCGGGAAACGGCGTGGCGGGCTGGGCGTTGGATGAGTCCCGGTCGCGTGCGTTTATCGTACGCTGCTAGGAAAGTGCATGCATGGGTTGGTAGGGATGCACCAAAAAAAAACCTTCCTTCTTTCCGTTATTAACTGCATGCATGCATTCATATATCATGTTGGCGTGGCGTCAACTCCATGTAGTATATACCTTTGTCAGGGTTTATTAGAGCATTTTCAGCCGTGCCCCAACAGGCCTCTTTAGACGTTTTTGTCGCGCCGGTGCCAAAAAATCGGTCCAGTCACGTCCCAGTAGCCCGTTTTCCGCCGGCTTGGGCCGAAACTGGCGCCGGCGGACCCGAACCGAACCCGGCGCGCTAGGGGTGCCTGGGGCGCTGGCACAAGTGAAAAAGGAGCGTGGGGCCGCTCTGTCGGCGAATCGAGAGCCTCTTCCCGCTTTCCCCCCATTTTCCTCTCATTCTCTTCATTCCTCCCGCCAACCTTCCTCCCGCTCGCCTCCCAGCTGGTCGCCATGCCGCCGAAGAAGTACGTGATCCCCCGTGCCGCGACAACTGCGACCGCCACCGTCGTCCAGCCGAAGCAGAGGAAGCCGAGGGTGCCACCGTCCAAGCCATCGGGCATGCCAAACGCCGACTGAAGGGCGGAAGTTCATCGCCGGGAGGCTGTCACCACCGACCGGCGGAACAGGGCCGTCGCGAAGAAGGCTCGGGACAACGCGGCGCGTGTGGCTGCGGCCGCGACGGATCAAGCCGAGGCCGAGCCGGCTCGCGTGGGGATGATGAATCCACCCGGCGGCCACGCCCAGTACGCGCCCTGAAGCCAGCAAAGCCTCGGCTCTCCGGCCAGCTTCTCGTCGTCGCCGCAACCATGGGGACGCACGCCGTTGCCGGGCTACTCCGACGGGGACGCGCACAGTGGGTTCAACCTCAACGTCACCTTCCCCCATGGACACCCGGCCCAGCGCACGCCCTCGCCCGCCTTCACCAACGTGCAGTACACTCCGTACAACTATTCACCGCCAGCTTACGCGTCCTCCCCGACGCCCCTTCTCCGCCGTGGCGCCGTGCCCTTCTCACAAGCTTCCACGTCACACCTCGGCGACAGCGAGGAGACCGACGCCGACAAGGAGGACATCATCGCGGCAGGCTCGACCGCGGCCGCCGCATCCCCCGGGTTCGCTACCCAGGACGACACGGTTGACCTCACCGGCGGCATGGACGGAGAGCTCGAGTACGGCGAGGAGGATCCGGAGGAGCATGAGGAGGAGGAGTAGCCGGCGACTGTTCCAGCGAGGAGGCGCAAGAAGAAGAAGGAGGCGACCAGGACCGGCGAGCCGCGCATCAAGTGGACGTCCAAAGAACAGGAATGGCTCGCCGAAGCATGGAAAGTCGTCTGCCTCGACCCGACCACCGGCGCGAACCACAGTATCGAGATGTACTTGGAGCGCATCAAAGCCGAGTTCGACGAGCGCAAGCTCGTCGACCCCTACTTTAAAGGCGTCTACATGCAGCGCTAGGCGAAGGCAATGGCGAACCATTGGGGGCTCATCCAGGCGGCGTGCAACAAATGGCATGGGATCGTCGAGGAGATCGCGGCTCGCCCGGAGAGCGGCGCCAACGTTGATGATCAGTTATGGCACGCCGGTCTCCCGCTTCTCTTCGCCATGTGCGCCCGCCAACTGTTTGTTCCTCGGCGCAACTGGTGCGCATGTTCGCCTTGTATTTCCTGGGCAACTGCGACCAAGAGTTCAAGTACCTCCACGTCTACACGCGGATCGATAAGTGAGAGAAGTGGGCGGAAGTCCGGCGCATCCTCGACAAGGCCAAGGAGACCTACAAGCCGGACACGCCGACGGCGGGCGCGTCAGAAGGGCGGCCGGACGGCAACCGCGTGAGTGCAGGAGTCCATCGAACACTGCCTCGCCGATGCACAGGCCCGGGCCGCCCTGCGTGAAGAGAAGACCGAGGCGCGGTGGTCGGTGTTGATGACGAACAGCGCTGTCAAGCTCGAGCTGCTCCGGACCAACGTCGCCGTGAAGAAGTGGAACACCGACCTGGCTGGCTTTTCTGATGGACGGGCGGACATGCTCCGGAGCAACGACGAGCTCAAGGCGTGGTACATGGCGGCGTACTGAACCGGCCGACGACGACGGCGCCGCCAACTCCCACGCCGCCGCCACCGCCAAGCCCAATTGTTGATGCCTCCACGACGCCTAGCGGCACCGAAGCCGCGCCGACGCCGCCCAGCACAGAAGCAGCTCCGACACCGCTTAGCCCGTGCACGCCCACTACGGCGATGCCGGAGGCCGACCCTGCCGAGTGATGCGTTGCGCACGCGTCCAGACTTGTGGCGCTCTTTTTTTTATACGCTGGACTATTTATCCGATCGCCGAACTGTGTCATGTGATAGCCGGACTTGTGGCGTCTTTTGAATGGGAACGACCAAGTTTCAAATTGCGCATCCTGAGGCTGGCGCCTGGGGGCGTGACTATGAGGTAGGTCGCCCCCAGGGGCCAATCTAGCGCCGGTTCATCCTCAAGCCGCTCTTTTTAGACGCCCTGGGGGGCCGAACGGGTGGAGATGCTCTTAGTCTCATCTATTTTGTGTCAAACTTTGATAGTAAATTTAACTAGTGAAGCATAAATTTTATGTATTAAAAATAACACTTATTTAGAACTTTTTATAAATATGACTCAAATGGTATAAATTTTATGGTGTATAATTTTTTGCTTGTTAAATTTATGGTCAAAGACTGATTCAAAATACAACGAGGACTTATGGATGAGATCATAGTGTATTTCACCTCTGTGCCTACGATATTGTTTGTAATCATCAGTCTCTTGGTTTATTTTAACAAGTAATCTTAAAATTCTCCAGTAGAATTGTACTATCATATTCAGCCAGTCTGAAGGTCCTTGCATGTTTGGTCACCCATATGATTGTGTTCTGCTTCTTTTAAATTTGCGTTATCATTTATGCAATTTATGCTTGAGTTGTGTTTTGCACCGGCAGGATTACCTGTACCGTGAAAATCAGCTATAGGTCGACAACTTTGGTTATTCATTTATTCCTACGGGAGCTGCTAGCAAAGCTACAGAAATTGAACAGCCGGCGTCCAAAAGTAGAGTTCAAACCATTATTTAAAGTACAAGTACATATGGTATCAACTTGAAAAAAAAAACCTACTGTACATATGTTATCATGTCATGTGTAGTAAAAGAAAAGAAAAAGGTTAAACCACGTTCGATTAATTCGTCATTCTGAACCCAATCTGACTGAGCAAGCGTTTCGAACCATTTAAGGCGCAAGCACACGTGATCAATTCAACATGGAACACGGGATTTCTTTCAGTAACGCCGAACCCTTTTTCTCGTGGCATGCGTGCATATGTGGTTGATTAATTCCTGTCAAGACCGGTCATCGCTGACGCGATTGATTTCGTCAAGTATCTTGTTAGGTAGCGAAGGTCTGTGCTTAATTTTGACTAATGCTTAGATTTCCGAATGTAGGTGGGTAATCCTAAAAGCATTTTGTAGGAACGATGGCTTTTATTTGGAGAAGAGTAGAAGCGACCGTTTCAAGTTAAATAATTTACCACATATATACAAAAAACATGGACTCTAACTATTGTCAAACTAGTTCATTTTTTGCCACCAAATCTCAATATACGCTCCCTCCATTTTTATTTGCTTCGCATACTAGCTTTGCCCGAAGTTAAACTTTATAAACTTTGACCAAATTTATAGATAAAAATATTAACATATACAATACCAAGTCAATACCGCTAGATTCATCATTGAATATAGTATTACATGATATACATTTTTTATTATAAATGTTCATATTGTTTTCCACAGGCTTGGTCAAACTTTATAAGTTTGACTTCAGTCAAATCTAATATGCAAATTGGCATTTTGCTCCCTAACCAAATGAGTTATTTGCTCACCCAAAGCATTCATATTTTGTGCCCCCCCCCCCCCACCCCCAACTTCTCGTGTACCTCCGCCACTGTCCTTGACCCTTGTTAGCCATCTAATTGAGCTAGTGATGCCAATTATAGCATAAATGATAACCTATGCAACACAGAATGTTTGCAGAAAAGGTCAGAAAATTCAGAATAGTAGCATTCGGTATATTTCCTTCTAAAGTGGCGAGTGCTTTGAAACAAAAAACATACCGGATAAATTCAAAACATTCGAGAGAACTATTGAAATACCCTACAATTTATTCACAAAATAAGAAAGCTGGATTTTTTTATAAAATATAACAATCCACAAATATTGTGCAAGAACTAGATGTTTGTGAGAACTACCAAACAGTTTAGGAACATTACTGAAGAAAAGATATGACGAGTTATATGAATTAATGTTATACTTTTTCATGATCTGCCCTGAAGATTATTTCTCTTAAATATATTAAAAATATTATATTATTAAATCCCATATTTTTAGTAGCTTTTCTAGAATGTTGTTGATACTTGGTTACATTTTAATATTTATTTTCAAATTTCCTCCATTTTTGTATTTCTAGGCATCTTTCATTGTTCCATGCTTTAATTATTGCCATTTTCCTGCATATATGTTTCTATATTGTGCTCTATTGTTTGCCACATGTGATAAAATATCACCAGTTGATCATGCATATCACTTTGGTTAAGGCCAAGGGGAAAATTTGTCAAGCACTAAAAGTTAATGGGGTCAATGTTATCGGTCTAGAGTTAAGGTACCAAATCTAAACTTTACAAGTAATCAAGGGACTCAAAAAACAGTTCCCCAATTTATTATCAAATGCAAACTGATTTGTCCATTAATGTAAAAGTTGATCATAGAGTCAAACTTTTGTGATTCTTCTTATTGTTCTTCTTCTCTACTCTGACTTGTCATACGCACCGCAAAGGCCACCATTTTGACAAATGGCAATCGCCCGCGAGATGAGGGGCGAGGGCAGAATTTGATTGGCTACTAAAGCTCCGGCATAAAATGATGGGCCAAGCAAAGCGTAGGCTGACACGCGGAGAATCGCTGATGGGAAATAAGGGATGTAGCGCTATGAGAGAGTGGAACCAATCAAGTGTTCTCGGGAGCACATGCCCCTTTTTAAAAAAGAAAAACACACTCACTCGAAAAATCCAACAAAAAAACATGCTAATGATTCAAATTCATTTCCAGTTCAAGCTTCTTGAAAACCTCAATTCATTTGTGAGCTATGCAAAAATAACAAAAGATTTATTTAGCTCTCCACTTTTTTCCCCATGAGACCACAAATGAATAAATTTTTCATCAAGGCAGTTTAGCGTATGAATCACTCTAATATTTACACAAATTTGTTTTGGATTGATTTTGCATTTTTTTTAAAACCTGGTTATGAGTTTTCTAAGGAGAGCATGCACTCTCTAAAGGACAAAATCAATGCTCTAACAGAGATGGGTAGAAGAAGATTAGGAGTGCTCAATGCCTCAAATAGTTGGATGTTTAGTTTACGTAGGAGTGTTTTTAAAAGCATGTACTATTTAATATATGGTCGTTGGCCTTTGTAAAGAAAAGTGAGAAAAGGAGGCTTGATGAGTGGACGACAAGTTATGAGTTGAGTAGTTTTCTAAGGCTTAGGAGTTGAAATATGGGCTGCATTTGGATAAATGTGATCCATTGATGCACATTTTCTTTTAGTTTGTGGAAGTAATGCAAACAATACTTTTGGTTTCATCGGTAAAAAGGTGGAACCGAGGGGAAACCCTTTCATTCAAAAAACAAGTAATGAAAACGATAAGATTGTGTTTGTAAGGACATGCAATACTTAATATATGACCTTAGAGCATCTCCAAAAAGTCCCATAAAAATCTCCCTGCAAAATAGAATTTATGAGGTGTTCAGATAATTTAAGAGTGGTTTGCTGGTGAGCATCTCCCACAAATCCCTTAAAACTTTCCTTAAATGCTGGGTTTTACTGTGGCGCGGCGGTGGTGGAAAACAGACGGCAGTGGTCAGTGGCGTGCGGGTGGGCAGGTGGCTCGGCGGTGATGGTTGATGGCGGCGGTGTGCTGATGTGGCACTTTTACGGAAAGAGCTATTTTCCCTAGATGCAGAGAAAGTTCTGCTGTTTATACGGGACCCTTAAAAATCCGTGCTTACGAGACATGTTCGAACATATATTATTTTGCCGAACTCCTCCTAAATCAGATTATTATTATTTTCGTGGGAAAAGGGACAGTGCAGATTCTGCAGTCAGAATTAATCAACCTAGCTTGCGTAGGAGTTGAACTAAAATATCAATCTGTTATCCCTCCAAAAAATAAATATCAATCTGTTAGGTGCACGCGTTGCACCGGAGCTGTACAAATATTCTGACTTTCTCGCTTGAGTATGAGTATGACTTGGTAGCTAGGTAATTACTGCGTCAATGAAAGAAAACCTACGGTGTTTACCCTGCTTATCTGCATACGCACACGCGCATGTATGTTATCAAGAAACAGATTTTGTCGATCTTTTTCAGTGACAAATTAAGGAGATGAGCTAATATGGGTAATTAAGCAGCAACGACTTGACTTGGTAATGGACATATACCAGCTTCGTTAATGTACTGAGTCGTTGCTGTACATATGTAATTAGGTAGAATGATTGGATATGATATAATTCGAACCTGCGATGCTATAGTTACCTATTCGTTCGTTCGGGTTTGACATTCGTAGGTGGTGACAGGGCACCCACGTAGACGGGACACAGCTTCAGTGACTTCATAAAGCTAAGTTTTACGGTAACTTAGCCCCCTTTACTAGCCATCTATTCAAAATCCGACGGACCAGCTTGATTCATATTCTGAATAATCTTTTTTAAGTGTTCAGAAAAATTTCCAATAAATTGTAAACGTTTCATTTAGTATTTTGTGAAATTTTTGATCCATTTGGATGTATAGTTTGCGAATACACATTTTTTATTTCTTTGAGCTCAAAAAGCTATTTAATCACAAACATCCAAATGGGTTAAAACTTTCCCCGAATACAAAACGGAACATTTATGGTTTCTTGGATTTTTTTTCATTTTTTTCTGAACACTTTAAAATTTTCAATATAAAAAATAGGTCAATCTGAAACATTGGATCTTTAATGGACGGTTGATAATAGGGGCTATGTTACGCCGAGACTTGGCTTCATAAAGTCGCTGAAGCTGCGTCCGTAGCCTTGTTCCTGCTCGGGAAGCTGGCACGCATGCATGCACCCAACATGTAGGCTGGCACCGCTGCCGCGTGTGCTGGACCCACGGCCGCGCGTGCCCGCTAGATCCGTCGACATGCACCCGTTAGATCCGTCGACATGCGCCCGCTTGGTCCATCGCCGTACACGTTGAATCTGCCATCAGAGCATCATCTGCCGCATGGACCGGCGGACCGCCATCACAAGGCACTAAGAGGGAGTTTGAGAGAGAGAGAGGAGTTAGGTAGGTAGATGGATGGGAGGAAGAGAAACATCGACGACCGAATTTCCCAAGTATAAGTTGTGGGCATCCGCCACTGGTAAGATGCCACTTTGTCACTGTTACCACTTTATCATATATTTTATCATTTAGTGTGTAACATAATAAATTACCATATTTACAGGTGTCTCCGTGACTTTACCATATTTACCATATAGCACATAACACAAGAAATTACCTCTTTCTCTCTTTCTCTCTCTCTCTCTCTCACACACACACACAGACACACACACACACACTGAAGCAAATATGCACTAGAGGCAATAATAAGGTTGTTATTTATATTTCCTTATATCATGATAAATGTTTATTATTTATTTTAGAATTGTATTAACCGAAAACTTAGTACATGTGTGAATACATAGACAAACAGAGTGTCCCTAGTTTGCCTCTACTTGACTAGCTCGTTAATCAAAGATGGTTAAGTTTCCTAGCCATAGACATGTATTGTCATTTGATGAACGGGATCACATCATTGGAGAATGATGTGATGGATAAGACCCATCCGTTAGCTTAGCACTATGATCGTTTAGTTTATTGCTATTGCTTTCTTCATGACTTGTACATGTTCCTATAACTATGAGATTATGCAACTCCCGAATACCGGAGGAACACCTTGTGCGCTATGAAACATCATAACATAACTGAGTGATTATAAAGATGCTCTACAGGTATCTCCGATGGTGTTTGTTGATTTGGCATAGATTGAGATTATGATTTGTCACTCAGATTGTCGGAGAGGTATTTCTGTGCCCTCTCGGTAATGCACATCACTATAAGCCTTGCAAGCAATGTGACTAATGAGTTAGCTGCGGGATAATGCATTATAGAACGAGTAAAGAGACTTGCCGGTAACAAGATTGAACTAGGTATGATGATACCGACGATCCAATCTCGGGCAAGTAACATATCAATGACAAAGGGAACAACATATGTTGTTGTGCGGTTTGACCAATAAAGATCTCACTACTAGGAAAAGGACTATAGCCAATATAGACATTAATGGCGCACCATGTATGTGGTGTGCCACTGCTATATAGCAGTGATCACATCCGGGACTCCTCATCTATATAGCAGTGGCGCACCAGATACAGGTGCGCCATTAGTGTCGTCATTACTAATGGCGCACCACACACACGACCATTTCGAATGTAGCCGTCCAATATATCAATCTTTACGTCGCGACCATTTCGAGACTCCTCATCATGTCCGTGATCACATCCGGGACTCTGAACTACCTTCGGTACATCAAAACACATAAACTCATAATACCGATCGTCACAGAACGTTAAGCGTGCGGACCCTACCGGTTCGAGAACTATGTAGACATGACCGAGACCCATCTCCGGTCAATAACCAATAGCGGAACCTGGATGCTCATATTGGTTCCTACATATTCTACAAAGATCTTTATCGGTCAAACCGCATAACAACATACGTTGTTCCCTTTGTCATCGGTATGTTACTTGCCCGAGATTCGATCGTCAGTATCTCAATACCTAGTTCAATCTCGTTATCGGCAAGTCTCTTTACTCGTTCTGTAATACATCATCCCGCAACTAACTCATTAGTTGCATTGCTTGCAAGGCTTATAGTGATGTGCATTACCGAGAGGGCCTAGAGATACCTCTCCGATAGTCGGAGTGACAAATCTTAATCTCGATCTATGCCAACTCAACAAGTACCATCGGAGACACCTGTAGAGCACCTTTATAATCACCCAGTTACGTTGTGACATTTGGTAGCACACAAAGTGTTCCTCCGATATCCGGGAGTTGCATAATCTCATAGTCATAGGAACATGTATAAGTCATGAAGAAAGCAATAGCAAAATACTAAACGATCAAATGCTAAACTAACATAATGGTCAAGTCAATCACATCATTCTCTAGTGATGTGACCCCATTAATCAAATGACAACTCATCTCTATGGTTAGGAAACTTAACCATCTTTGATTCAAAGAGCTAGTGAAGTAGAGGCATACTAGTGACACTTTGTTTTGTCTATGTATTCACACATGTACTAAGTTTCCAGTTAATACAATTCTAGCATGGATAATAAACATTTATCATGATATAAGGAAATATAAATAACAACTTTATTATTGCCTCTAGGGCATATTTCCTTTAGTCTCCCACTTGCACTAGAGTCAATAATCTAGATTACACAGTAATGATTCCAACACCCATGGAGTCTTGGTGCTGATCATGTTTTGCTCGTGAGAGAGGCTTAGTCAACGGGTCCGTAACATTCAGATCCGTATGTATCTTGCAAATCTCTATGTCTCCCTCCTTGACTTGATCGCGGATAGAATTGAAGCATCTCTTGATATGCTTGGTTCTCTTGTGAAATCTGGATTCTTTTGCCAAGGCAATTGCACCAGTATTGTCACAAAAGATTTTCATTGGACCCGATGCACTAGGTATGACACCTAGATCGGATATGAACTCCTTCATCTAGACTCCTTCATTTGCTGCTTCCGAAGCAGCTATGTACTCCGCTTCGCATGTAGATCCCGCCATGACGCTTTGCTTAGAACTGCACCAACTGACAGCTCCACCATTCAATATAAATACATATCCGGTGACATAGAGTCATCCAGATCAGTGTCAAAGCTTGCATCGATGTAACCATTTATGACGAGCTCTTTGTCACCTCCATAAACGAGAAACATATCCTTAGCCCTTTTAGGTATTTCAGGATGTTCTTGACCGCTGTCCAGTGATCCACTCCTGGATTACTTTGGTACCTCCTTGCTAAACTAATAGCAAGGCACACATCAGGTCTGGTACACAGCATTGCATACATGATAGAGCCTATGGCTGAAGCGTAGGGGACACCTTTCATTTTCTCCATCTCTTTTGCAGTGGTCGGGCATTGAGTCTGACTCAACTTCACACCTTGTAACACAGGCAAGAACCCTTTCTTTGCTTGATCCATTTTGAACTTCTTCAAAACTTTATCAAGGTATGTGCTTTGTGAAAGTCCAATTAAGTGTCTTGATCTATCTCTATAGATCTTGATGCCCAATATATAAGAAGCTTCACCGAGGTCTTTCATTGAAAAAGTCTTATTCAAATATCCTTTTATGCTATCCAGAAATTCTATATCATTTCCAATCAACAATATGTCATCCACATATAATATTAGAAATGCTACAGAGCTCTCACTCACTTTCTTGTAAATACAGGCTTCTCCAAAAGTGTGTATAAAACCATATGCTTTGATCACACTATCAACACGTTTATTCCAACTCCGAGGTGCTTGCATCAGTCCATAGATGGATCGCTGGAGCTTACACACTTTGTTAGCATCCTTTGGATCGATAAAACCTTCAGGATACATCACATACAACTCCTCTTCCAGAAATCCATTCAGGAATGAGTCTTTACATCCATTTGCCAAATTTCATAATCATAAAATGCGGCAATTGCTAACATGATTCGGACGGACTTAAGCATCGCTACAGGTGAGAAAGTCTCATTGTAGTCAACTCCTTGAACTTGTCGAAAACCTTTCGCAACAAGTCGAGCTTTGGTAGACAGTAACATTACCGTCAGCATCAGTCTTCTTCTTGAAGATCCATTTATTCACGATGGCTTGACAATCATCGGGCAAGTCAACCAAAGTCCACACTTTGTTCTCATACATGGATCCCATCTTAGATTTCATGGCCTCAAGCCATTTTGCGGAATCTGGGCTCATCATCGCTTCCTCATAGTTCCTAGGTTCGTCATGGCCAAGTAACATGACCTCCAGAATAGGATTACCGTACCACTCTGGTGCGGATCTTACTCTGGTTGACCTACAAGGTTCGGTAGTAACTTGATCTGAAGTTACATGATCATTATCATTAGCTTCCTCACTAATTGGTGTAGAAGTCAGAGGAACAGATTTCTATAATGAACTACTTTCCAATAAGGGAGCAGGTACAATTACCTCATCAAGTTCTACTTTCCTCCCACTCACTTCTTTCGAGAGAAACTCCTTCTCTAGAAAGGATCCATTCTTAGCAACGAATGTCTTGCCTTCAGATCTGCGATAGAAGGTGTACCCAACAGTCTCCTTAGGGTATCCTATGAATACACATTTCTCCGATTTGGGTTCGAGCTTATCAGGTTGAAGCTTTTTCATATAAGCATCGCAGCCCCAAACTTTAAGAAATGACAACTTTGCTTTCTTGCCAAACCACAGTTCATAAGGCATCATCTCAACGGATTTAGATGGTGCCCTATTTAACGTGAATGCAGCCGTCTCTAAAGCATAACCCCAAAACGATAGCGGTAAATCAGTAAGAGACATAATAAATCGCACCATATCTAGTAAAGTATGATTACGACGTTCGGACACACCATTACGTTGTGGTGTTCCGGGTGGCGTGAGTTGTGAAACTATTCCACATTGTTTCAAATGAAGACCAAACTCATAACTCGAATATTCTCCTCCACGATCAGATCGTAGAAACTTTATTTTCTTGTTACGATGATTTTCCACTTCACTCTGAAATTCTTTGAAATTTTCAAATGTTTCAGACTTATGTTTCAACAAGTAGATATACCCATATCTGCTCAAATTATCTGTGAAGGTGAGAAAATAATGATACCCGCCGCGAGCCTCTATATTCATCGGACCACATACATCAGTATGTATGATTTCCAACAAATCTATTGCTCTCTTCATTGTTCCAAAGAACGACGCTTTAGTCATCTTGCCCATGAGGCATGGTTCGCAAGTACCAAGTGATTCATAATCAAGTGATTCCAAAAGTCCATCAGAATGGAGTTTCTTCATGCGCTTTACACCAACATGACCTAAACGGCAGTGCCACAAATAAGTTGCACTATCATTATCAACTCTGCATCTTTTGGCTTCAATATTATGAATATGTGTATCACTACTATCGAGATTCATCAAAAATAGACCACTTTTCAAGGGTGCATGACCATAAAAGATATTACTCATATAAATAGAACAACCATTATTCTCTGATTTAAATGAATAACCGTCTCGCATCAAACAAGATCCAGATATAATGTTCATGCTCAACGCTGGCACCAAATAACAATTATTCATGTCTAAAACTAACCCCGAAGGTAGATGTAGAGGTAGCATGCCGACCGCAATCACATCGACTTTGGAACCATTTCCCACGCGCATCATCACCTCGTCCTTAGCTAATCTCCGCTTAATCCGTAGTCCCTGTTTCGAGTTGCAGATATTAGCAACAGAACCAGTATCAAATACCCAGGTGCTACTGCGAGCATCAGTAAGGTACACATCAATAACATGTATATCACATATACCTTTGTTCACCTTGCCATCCTTCTTATCCGCCAAATACTTGGGGCAGTTCCACTTCCAGTGACCAGTCCCTTTGCAGTAGAAGCACTCAGTCTCAGGCTTAGGTCCAGACTTGGGTTTCTTCACTTGAGCAGCAACTTGCTTGCCATTCTTCTTGAAGTTCCCCTTCTTCCCTTTACCCTTTTTCTTGAAACTGGTGGTCTTGTTGACCATCAACACTTGATGCTCCTTCTTGATTTCTACCTCCGCAGCCTTTAGCATCACGAAGAGCTCGGGAATAGTCTTATCCATGCCTTGCATATTATAGTTCATCACGAAACTCTTGTAGCTTGGTGGCAGTGATTGAAGAATTCTGCCAATGAAACTATCATTCGGAAGATTAACTCCCAGTTGAATCAAGTGATTATTATACCTAGACATTTTGAGTATATGTTCACTGACATAACTATTCTCCTCCATCTTGCAGCTATAGAACTTATTGGATACTTCATATCTCTCAATCCGGGCATTTGCTTGAAATATTAACTTCAACTCCTGGAACATCTCATATGCTCCATGACGTTCAAAATGTTGTTGAAGTCCCGGTTCTAAGCCGTAAAGCATGACACACTGAACTATCGAGTAGTCATCAGCTTTGCTATGCCAGACGTTCTTAACATCTGGCGTTGCTCCTACAGTGGGTTTTGCACCTAGCTAGCGGTGCTTCCAGGACGTAATTCTTTTATGCAGCAATGAGGATAACCCTCAAGTTATGGACCCAGTCCGTGTAATTGCTACCATCATCTTTGAACTTTGCTTTCTCAAGGAATGCATTAAAATTCAACGGAACAACAGCACGGGCCATCTATCTACAACAACATAGACATGCAAAATACTATCAGGTACTAAGTTCATGATAAATTAAAGTTCAATTAATCAAATTACTTTAAGAACTCCCACTTAGATAGACATCCCTCTAATCATCTAAGTGATCACGTGATCCACATCAACTAAACCATGTCCGATCATCACGTGAGATGGAGTAGTTTTCAATGGTGAACATCACTATGTTGATCATATCTACTATATGATTCACGCTCGACCTTTCGGTCTCCAGTGTTCCAAGGCCATATCTGCATATGCTAGGCTCGTCAAGTTTAACCCGAGTATTCTGCATGTGCAAAACTGGCTTGCACCCGTTGTATGTGAATGTAGAGCTTATCACACCCGATCATCACGTGGTGTCTCGGCACGACGAACTTCCGCAACGGTGCATACTCAGGGAGAACACTTATACCTTGAAATTTAGTGAGAGATCATCTTATAATGCTACCCTCGATCTAAGAAAAACAAGATGCACAAAAGATAAACATCACATGCAATCAATATAAGTGATATGATATGGCCATCATCATCTTGTGCCTTTGATCTCCATCTTCAAAGCACCATCATGATCACCATCGTCACCGGCTTGACACCTTGATCTCCATCGAAGCATCGTTGTCGTCACGCAAACTATTGCTGAAGGAAATATGCCCTAGAGGCAATAATAAAGTTATTATTTATTTCCTTATATCATGATAAATGTTTATTATTCATGCTAGAATTGTATTAACCGGAAACATAATACATGTGTGAATACATAGACAAACAGAGTGTCACTAGTATGCCTCTACTTGACTAGCTCGTTAATCAAAGATGGTTATGTTTCCTAACCATGAACAAAGAGTTGTTATTTGATTAACGAGGTCACATCATTAGTTGAATGATCTAATTGACATGACCCATTCCATTAGCTTAGCACCAGATCGTTTAGTATGTTGCTATTGCTTTCTTCATGACTTATACATGTTCCTATAACTATGAGATTATGCAACTCCCGTTTACCGGAGGAACACTTTGGGTACTACCAAACGTCACAACGTAACTGGGTGATTATAAAGGAGTACTACAGGTGTCTCCAATGGTAGATGTTGGGTTGGCGTATTTCGAGATTAGGGTTTGTCACTCCGAGTGTCGGAGAGGTATCTCTGGGCCCTCTCGGTAATACACATCACATAAGCCTTGCAAGCATTATAACTAAGATGTTAGTTGTGAGATGATGTATTACGGAACGAGTAAAGAGACTTACCAGTAACGAGATTGAACTAGGTATTGGATACCGACGATCGAATCTCGGGCAAGTAACATACCGATGACAAAGGGAACAACGTATGTTGTTATGCGGTCTGACCGATAAAGATCTTCGTAGAATATGTAGGAGCCAATATGGGCATCCAGGTCCCGCTATTGGTTATTGACCGGAGACGTGTCTCGGTCATGTCTACATTGTTTTCGAACCGTAGGGTCCGCACGCTTAACGTTACGATGATAGTTATTATGAGTTTATGCATTTTGATGTACCGAAGGTTGTTCGGAGTCCCGGATGTGATCACGGACATGACGAGGAGTCTCGAAATGGTCGATACGTAAAGATTGATATATTGGAAGCCTATGTTTGGACATCGGAAGTGTTCCGGGTGAAATCGGGAGGGTTACCGGAACCCCCCGGGAGCCAAATGGGCCAACATGGGCCTTAGTGGAAAGGTGAGAGGGCAGCCCACATAGGGCTGCGCCTCCCCCCCTCTCCCTAGTCCTATTAGGACTAGGAGAGGGGCCGGCCACCTCTCTCTTTCTCTTCCCCTTTGGGGAATCCTATGCGCCTCCTAGCTTGGCCGGCCAGCCTCCCCCCCTTCATCCTTTATATACGGGGGCAGGGGGCACCTCTAGACATACAAGTTGATCCTTGAGATCGTTCCTTAGCCGTGTGCGGTGACCCCTGCCACCAAATTCCACCTCGATCATACCGTTGTAGTGCTTAGGCGAAGCCCTGCGTCGGTAGTACATCAAGATCGTCACCACGCCGTCGTGCTGACGGAACTCTTCCTCGATGTTTGCTGGATCGGAGCCCGAGGATCGTCATCGAGCTGAACGTGTGCTAAGAACTCGCAGGTGCCGGAGTAACGGTGCTTGGATCGGTCGGATCGGGAAGACGTATGACTACTTCCTCTATGTTGTGTGATCGCTTCCGCAGTCGGTCTGCATTGGTACGTAGACAACACTCTCCCCTCTTGTTGCTATGCATCACCATGATCTTGCGTGTGCGTAGGAAATTTTTTGAAATTACTACGTTCCCCAACAGTGGCATCCGAGCCTAGGTTTTATGGTTTGATGTTATTTGCACGAGTAGAACACAAGTGAGTTGTGGGCGATACAAGTCATACTGCCTACCAGCATGTCATACTTTGGTTCGGCGGTATTGTTGGACGAGACGACCCGGACCAACCTTACGCGTACGCTTATGCGAGACCGGTTCCCTCGACGTGCTTTGCACATAGATGGCTTGCGGGCGACTGTCTCTCCAACTTTAGTTGAACCAAGTGTGGCTACGCCCGGTCCTTGAGAAGGTTAAAACGGAGTCTATTTGACGAACTATCGTTGTGGTTTTGATGCGTAGGTGAGATGAGTTCTTACTTAAGCCCGTAGCAGCCACGTAAAACTTGCAACAACAAAGTAGAGGACGTCTAACTTGTTTTTGCAGGGCATGTTGTGATGTGATATGGTCAAGGCATGATGCTGATTTTATTGTATGAGATGATCATGTTTTGTAACCAAGTTATCGGCAACTGGTAGGAGCCATATGGTTGTCGCTTTATTGTATGCAATGCAATCGCGATGTAATGCTTTACTTTATTACTAAGCGGTAGTGATAGTCGTGGAAGCATAAGATTGGCGAGACGACAACGATGCTACGATGGAGATCAAGGTGTCGCGCCGGTGACGATGGTGATCATGACGGTGCTTCGGAGATGGAGATCACAAGCACAAGATGATGATGCCCATATCATATCACTTATATTGATTGCATGTGATGTTTATCTTTTATGCATCTTATCTTGCTTTGATTGACGGTAGCATTATAAGATGATCTCTCACTAAATTATCAACAAGTGTTCTCCCTGAGTATGCACCGTTGCCAAAGTTCGTCGTGCCCAGACACCACATGATGATCGGGTGTGATAAGCTCTACGTCCATCTACAACGGGTGCAAGCCAGTTTTGAACACGCAGAATACTCAGGTTAAACTTGATGAGCCTAGCATATGCAGATATGGCCTCGGAACACAGAGACCGAAAGGTCGAGCGTGAATCATATAGTAGATATGATCAACATGACGATGTTCACCATTGAAAACTACTCCATCTCACGTGATGATCAGTTATGGTTTAGTTGATTTGGATCACGTGATCACTTAGAGGATTAGAGGGATGTCTATCTAAGTGGGAGTTCCTAAGTAATTTGATTAACTGAACTTAAACTTATCATGAACTTAGTACCTGATAGTATCTTGCTTGTTTATGTTGATTGTAGATAGATGGCTCGTGCTGTTGTTCCGTTGAATTTTAATGCGTTCCTTGAGAAAGCAAAGTTGAAAGATGATGGTAGCAAATACACGGACTGGGTCCGTAACCTGAGGATTATCCTCATTGCTGCACAGAAGAATTACGTCCTGGAAGCACCGCTGGGTGCCAGGCCTGCTGCTGGAGCAACGCCAGATGTTATGAACGTCTGGCAGAGCAAAGCTGATGACTACTCGATAGTTCAGTGTGCCATGCTTTACGGCTTAGAATCGGGACTTCAACGATGTTTTGAACGTCATGGAGCATATGAGATGTTCCAGGAGTTGAAGTTAATATTTCAAGCAAATGCCCGAATTGAGAGATATGAAGTCTCCAATAAGTTCTATAGCTGCAAGATGGAGGAGAACAGTTCTGTCAGCGAGCATATACTCAAAATGTCTGGGTATAATAATCACTTGATTCAGATGGGAGTTAATCTTCCAGATGATTGCGTCATTGACAGAATTCTCCAATCACTGCCACCAAGCTACAAGAGCTTCGTGATGAACTATAATATGCAAGGGATGAACAAGACTATTCCCGAGCTCTTCGCAATGCTGAAAGCTGCGGAGGTAGAAATCAAGAAGGAGCATCAAGTGTTGATGGTCAACAAGACCACTAGTTTCAAGAAAAAGGGCAAAGGGAAGAAGAAGGGGAACTTAAAGAAGAACAGCAAGCAAGTTGCTGCTCAGGAGAAGAAACCCAAGTCTGGACCTAAGCCTGAAACTGAGTGCTTCTACTCCAAGCAGACTGGTCACTGGAAGCGGAACTGCCCCAAGTATTTGGCGGATAAGAAGGATGGCAAGGTGAACAAAGGTATATGTGATATACATGTTATTGACGTGTACCTTACTAGAGCTCGCAGTAGCACCTGGGTATTTGATACTGGTTCTGTTGCTAATATTTGCAACTCGAAACAGGGACTACAGAATAAGCGGACGCTAGCAAAGGACGAGGTGACGATGCGCGCGGGAAACGGTTCCAAAGTCGATGTGATCGCGGTCGGCACGCTACCTCTACATCTACCTTCGGGATTAATATTAGACCTAAATAATTGTTATTTGGTGCCAGCGTTAAGCATGAACATTATATCTGGATCTTGTTTGATGCGAGACGGTTGTTCATTTAAATCAGAGAATAATGGTTGTTCTATTTATATGAGTAATATCTTTTATGGTCATGCACCTTTGAAGAGTGGTCTATTCTTGTTGAATCTCGATAGTAGTGATACACATATTCATAATGTAGAAGCCAAAAGATGCAGAGTTGATAATGATAGTGCAACTTATTTGTGGCACTGCCGTTTAGGTCATATCGGTGTAAAGCGCATGAAGAAACTCCATGCTGATGGGCTTTTGGAACCACTTGATTATGAATCACTTGGTACTTGCGAACCGTGCCTCATAGGCAAGATGACTAAAACACCGTTCTCCGGTACTATGGAGAGAGCAACAGATTTATTGGAAATCATACATACCGATGTATGTGGTCCAATGAATACTGAGGCTCGTGGCGGATATCATTATTTTCTCACCTTCATAGATGATTTAAGCAGATATGGGTATATCTACTTAATGAAACATAAGTCTGAAACATTTGAAAAGTTCAAGGAATTTCAGAGTGAAGTTGAAAATCATCATAACAAGAAAATAAAGTTTCTACGATCTGATCGTGGAGGAGAATATTTGAGTTACGAGTTTGGTGTACATTTGAAAAATTGTGGAATAGTTTCGCAACTCACGCCACCCGGAACACCACAGCGTAATGGTGTGTCCAAACGTCGTAATTGTACTTTACTAGATATGGTGCGATCTATGATGTCTCTTACTGATTTACCGCTATCGTTTTGGGGTTATGCTTTAGAGACAGCCGCATTCACATTAAATAGGGCACCATCTAAATCCGTTGAGACGACGCCTTATGAACTATGGTTTGGCAAGAAACCAAAGTTGTCGTTTCTTAAAGTTTGGGGCTGCGATGCTTATGTGAAAAAGCTTCAACCTGATAAGCTCGAACCCAAAGCGGAGAAATGTGTCTTCATAGGATACCCAAAGGAGACTATTGGGTATACCTTCTATCACAGATCCGAAGGCAAGACATTCGTTGCTAAGAATGGATCATTTCTAGAGAAGGAGTTTCTCTCGAAAGAAGTGAGTGGGAGGAAAGTAGAACTTGACGAGGTAACTGTACCTGCTCCCTTATTGGAAAATAGTACATCACAGAAAACTGTTTCTGCGACACCTATACCAATTAGTGAGGAAGCTAATGATGATGATCATGAAACTTCAGGACAAGATACTACTGAACCACGTAGATCAACCAGAGTGAGATCCGCACCAGAGTGGTACGGTAATCCAATTCTGGAAGTCATGCTACTAGATCATAATGAACCTACGAACTATGAAGAAGCGATGGTGAGCCCAGATTCCGCAAAGTGGCTTGAGGCCATGAAATCTGAGATGGGATCCATGTATGAGAACAAAGTATGGACTTTGGTTGACTTGCCCGATGATCGGCAAGCAATTGAGAATAAATGGATCTTCAAGAAAAAGACTGACGCTGACGGTAATATTACTGTCTATAAAGCGCGACTTGTCGCAAAAGGTTTTCGACAAGTTCAAGGGGTTGACTACGATGAGACCTTCTCACCAGTAGCGATGCTTAAGTCCGTCAAAATCATGTTAGCAATTGCCACATTTTATGATTATGAAATATGGCAGATGGATGTCAAAACTGCATTCCTGAATGGATTTCTGGAAGAAGAGTTGTATATGATGCAACCAGAAGGTTTTGTCGATCCAAAGGGAGCTAACAAAGTGTGCAAACTCCAGCAATCCATTTATGGACTGGTGCAAGCATCTCGGAGTTGGAATAAACGCTTTGATAGTGTGATCAAAGCATTTGGCTTTATACAGACTTTTGGGGAAGCCTGTATTTACAAGAAAGTGAGTGGGAGCTCTGTAGCATTTCTGATATTATATGTGGATGACATATTGCTGATTGGAAATGATATAGAATTTCTGGATAGCATAAAGGGATACTTGAATAAAAGTTTTTCGATGAAAGACCTCGGGGAAGCTGCTTACATATTAGGCATAAAGATCTATAGAGATAGATCAAGACGCTTAATTGGACTTTCACAAAGCACATACCTTGACAAGATTTTGAAGAAGTTCAAAATGGATCAAGCAAAGAAAGGGTTCTTGCCTGTGTTACAAGGTGTGAAGTTGAGTTAGACTCAATGCCCGACCACTGCAGAAGATAGAGAGAAAATGAAAGATGTTCCCTATGCTTCAGCCATAGGCTCTATCATGTATGCAATGCTGTGTACCAGACCTGATGTGTACCTTGCTATAAGTTTAGCAGGGAGGTGCCAAAGTAATCCAGGAGTGGATCACTAGACAGCGGTCAAGAAACATCCTGAAATACCTGAAAAGGACTAAGGATATGTTTCTCGTATATGGAGGTGACAAAGAGCTCACCGTAAGAGGTTACGTTGATGCAAGCTTTGACACTGATCCGGACGATTCTAAATCGCAAACCGGATACGTGTTTACTTTAAACGGTGGAGCTGTCAGTTGGTGCAGTTCTAAACAAAGCGTCGTAGCGGGATCTACATGTGAAGCGGAGTACATAGCTGCTTCAGAAGCAGCGAACGAAGGAGTCTGGATGAAGGAGTTCATATCCAATCTAGGTGTCATACCTAGTGCATCGGGTCCAATGAAAATCTTTTGTGACAATACTGGTGCAATTGCTTTGGCAAAGGAATCCAGATTTCACAAAAGGACCAAACACATCAAGAGACGCTTCAACTCCATCCGGGATCTAGTCCAGGTGGGAGACATAGAGATTTGCAAGATACATACGGATCTGAATGTTGCAGACCCGTTGACTAAGCCTCTTTCACGAGCAAAACATGATCAGCACCAAGGCTCCATGGGTGTTAGAATCATTATTGTGTAATCTAGATTATTGACTCTAGTGTAAGTGGGAGACTGAAGGAAATATGCCCTAGAGGCAATAATAAAGTTATTATTTATTTCCTTATATCATGATAAATGTTTATTATTCATGCTAGAATTGTATTAACCGGAAACATAATACATGTGTGAATACATAGACAAACAGAGTGTCACTAGTATGCCTCTACTTGACTAGCTCGTTAATCAAAGATGGTTATGTTTCCTAACCATGAACAAAGAGTTGTTATTTGATTAACGAGGTCACATCATTAGTTGAATGATCTGATTGACATGACCCATTCCATTAGCTTAGCACCCGATCATTTAGTATGTTGCTATTGCTTTCTTCATGACTTATACATGTTCCTATAACTATGAGATTATGCAACTCCCGTTTACCGGAGGAACACTTTGGGTACTACCAAATGTCACAACGTAACTGGGTGATTATAAAGGAGTACTACAGGTGTCTCCAATGGTAGATGTTGGGTTGGCGTATTTCGAGATTAGGGTTTGTCACTCCGAGTGTCGGAGAGGTATCTCTGGGCCCTCTCGGTAATACACATCACATAAGCCTTGCAAGCATTATAACTAAGATGTTAGTTGTGAGATGATGTATTACAGAACGAGTAAAGAGACTTGCCAGTAACGAGATTGAACTAGGTATTGGATACCGACGATCGAATCTCGGGCAAGTAACATACCGATGACAAAGGGAACAACGTATGTTGTTATGCGGTCTGACCGATAAAGATCTTCGTAGAATATGTAGGAGCCAATATGGGCATCCAGGTCCCGCTATTGGTTATTGACCGGAGACCTGTCTCGGTCATGTCTACATTGTTCTCGAACCGTAGGGTCCGCACGCTTAACGTTACGATGATAGTTATTATGAGTTTATGCATTTTGATGTACCGAAGGTTGTTCGGAGTCCCGGATGTGATCACGGACATGACGAGGAGTCTCGAAATGGTCGACACGTAAAGATTGATATATTGGAAGCCTATGTTTGGACATCGGAAGTGTTCCGGGTGAAATCGGGATTTTACCGGATTACCGGGAGGGTTACCGGAACCCCCCGGGAGCCATATGGGCCAACATGGGCCTTAGTGGAAAGGTGAGAGGGCAGCCCACATAGGGCTGTGCCTCCCCCCCCTCTCCATAGTCCTATTAGGACTAGGAGAGGGGCCGGCCACCTCTCTCTTTCTCTTCCCCTTTGGGGAATCCTATTAGGAATAGGATTGGGGGGGGGGGGAGTCCTACTCCCGGTAGGAGTAGGACTCCTCCTGCGCCTCCTAGCTTGGCCGGCCAGCCTCCCCCCTTCATCCTTTATATACGGGGGCAGGGGGCACCTCTAGACACACAAGTTGATCCTTGAGATCGTTCCTTAGCCGTGTGCGGTGCCCCTGCCACCAAATTCCACCTCGATCATACCGTTGTAGTGCTTAGGCGAAGCCCTGCGTCGGTAGTACATCAAGATCATCACCACGCCGTCGTGCTGGCGGAACTCTTCCTCGACGCTTTGCTGGATCGGAGCCCGAGGATCGTCATCGAGCTGAACGTGTGCTAAGAACTTGGAGGTGCCGGAGTAACGGTGCTTGGATCGGTCGGATCGGGAAGACGTACGACTACTTCCTCTACGTTGTGTGATCGCTTCCGCAGTCGGTCTGCGTTGGTACGTAGACAACACTCTCCCCTCTCGTTGCTATGCATCACCATGATCTTGCGTGTGCGTAGGAAATTTTTTGAAATTACTACGTTCCCCAACAATTGCCTCCACGACTATCTCTACCGCTTAGTGATAAAGTAAAGCAATTACATGGCGATTGCATTTCATACAATAAAGCGACAACCATATGGCTCCTGCCAGTTGCCGATAACTGTGTTACAAAACATGATCATCTCATACAATAAAATTTAGCATCATATCTTGACCATATCACATAACAACATGCCCTGCAAAAAAATAGACGTCCTCTACTTTGTTGTTGCAAGTTTTACGTGGCTGCTACGGGCTGAGCAAGAACTGTTCTTACCTACGAATCAAAAACCACAACGGGGTATAGTGATTGCTTTTTGATCTTCAGAAAGAACCTTGTTCATTGAATCCGATTAAACTAAAGTTGGAGAAACAGACACCCACTAGCCACCTATGTGCGAAGCACGTCGGTAGAACCAGTCTCGCGTAAGCGTACGCGTAATGTCGGTCTGGGCCGCTTCATCCAACAATGTCATTGAATCAAGAATGAACTAGTGACGGCAAGCAATATGTATATACCCACACCCATAACTCCTTTGTGTTCTACTCATGCATATAACATCTACGCATAAACCTGGCTCTGATACCACTGTTGAGGAACTTAGTAATTTCAAAAAAATTCGTACGCACACGCAATATCATGGTGATGCATAGCAACGAGAGGGGAGAGTGTCGTCCACGTACCTTCATAGACCGTAAGCGGAAGTGTTATGACAACGCGGTTGATATAGTTGTACGTCTTCACAATCGACTGATCCTAGTACCGAACATACGTCACCTCCGCGATCTGCACACGTTCAGCTCGGTGATGTCCCACGAACACCCGATCTAATAGAGGTTCGCGGGAGAGCTCCGTCAGCATGACGGCGTGATGATGGTGTTGATGAAGCTAACGACACAGGGCTTCGCCTAAGCACCGCTATGATATGACCGAGGTGGATTATGATGGAGGTGGGCACCGCACACGGCTAAAAGATCAATGATCAACTTGTGTGTCATGGGGTGCCACCCTGCCCCCGTATATAAAGGAGCAAGGGGGAGGCCGGCCGGCCCTAGGAGGGTGCCCCAAGAGGAGGAGTCCTCCTCCTGTGGGAGTAGAACTCCCCTTTCCTCGTCCCACTAGAGGGGAAAGGAAGGAGTGGGAGAGGCGAAAGGCAAGGAGGGCGCACCCTTCCTTGTTCTATTCGGAACCAAGGGAAGGGGGCGCGCGGCCTGCCCTGGTCGGCCCCTCTCTCTCTCTCCACTAGGGCCCATTAAGGCCCATTAGTCCCCCGGGGGTTCCGGTAACCCCTCCGACACTCCGGTTTTCTCCAAGATCACCTGAAACCCTTCCGGTGTCCGAATGTAGCCGTCCAATATATCAATCTTTATGCCTCGACCATTTCGATACTCCTCATCATGTGCGTGATCACATCCGGGACTCCGAACTACCTTCGGTACATCAAAACACATAAACTCATAATACCGATCATCACCGAACGTTAAGCATGCGGACCCTACGGGTTTGAGAACTATGTAGACATGACCGAGACTCATCTACGGTCAATAACCAATAGTGGAACCTAGATGCTCATACTGGTTCCTACATATTCTATGAAGATCTTTATCAGTCAAACCGCATAACAACATACGTTGTTCCCTTTTCATCGGTATGTTACTTGCGCGAGATTCGATCGTCGGTATCTCAATACCTAGTTCAATCTCGTTACCGGCAAGTCTCTTTACTCGTTTCGTAATACATCATCCCGCAACTAACTCATTAGTTGCATTGCTTGCAAGGCTTATAGTGATGTGCATTACCTAGAGGGCCTAGAGATACCTCTCCGATAGTCGGAGTGACAAATCCTAATCTCGATCTATGCAAACTCAACAAGTACCATTGGAGACACCTGTAGAGCACCATTATAATCACCCAGTTACGTTGTGACGTTTGGTAGCACACAAAGTGTTCCTCCGGTATTCGGGAGTTGCATAATCTCATAGTCATAGGAACATGTATAAGTCATGAAGAAAGCAATAGCAAAATACTAAATGATCAAATGCTAAGCTAACGGAATGGGTGAAGTCAATCACATCATTCTCTAATGATGTGATCCCTTTAATCAAATGACAACTCATGTCTATGGTTATGTGTCACATCCCTAGTTCTGGTATGACCTAGGCTAGCCCTTCATGTTTGCATCATGTTTAAATTTTAGTTAAATTTAAAATAGGGGATAATAAACCCTAGCAACAAATGAAATTCAACCAGGTTCAAACTTAAATCTTTTCAAAGACCCCAAAATGCCCTTTGAAAATGTTCATGATTTATGATAAAGGTGAAAACCCCTGCCAAAAATGATGAGCATATTTCTTGGCCATTTATGGATTTTTGATTTAATTCATATTGTATTTGAGTTGGAGCAAATATATGTTATAAATATATTTAATGCTTCAATAATTCTGTTATTTTGTGAGGGGCTTTAGAATATTTCTTTCAGTCCCTGCAGAAATTATTAGAAGAAACAAAAATGATTTAGTGCTTGAACTAAATCAAAACAAATTGAAACAAATAGAAAACAGTAACTAAAAACAAAAACAGAAAGCTTACCTGGCGCTTACCTACAGCCATCTGGCGCCTCAGCCGGCCTAGTGGTGCGGCCCACTGGCCCAACCGCCAATCGTCGTCCTCCTGGCGACGACAGAAGGACAGGGGCACGCGCCGGCGCATGCGGCCACGCAGCCGCCCGTGGCCACGTCTCCCCGCCACCTCCTGCTTCCCCTCCTCGTCGCTCTGGTCTCCCTGGACGTCGCCACGACGCCCCGCACCTCTCTCTCCCTCTCCCTCGCTCTCCCTCCTCCCCTGGTTCTCTCCCGCGCGACCACGCGAGCACTGCCGTCGCCGCCGTTCGCCGTTTCCATAGCCACCGCCTCCCCCTCGCTTCTCCGACCAGCTCAGAAGCTCCGCGCCGTCACCTTCTACCTCTCCGTCGAGCCACACGCCTCGGGAGGCCCTGGAGCATCGCCATCGCCGTCTTCAAGCTTCGGCCGACGAGATCGCCGTCGTTGCTCCGGCTGCCCCAAGCCTTCCCCGCGCTCGCCGACCCCGCCGTTGGATTCGCCGTGAGCTCCCACCTCGAATCCCCCTCTCCCCCTTGTCTTTTGCACGCTGCAGCTGCGATTCCGGTGGAGGCCGAACACCGGCCACCGCCGCGAGCTTCGCTCCGGCGAGCTCCACCGACCTCGCAGCCTCCCAACTACTCCACTGGATGCGCGCGAGCACCAGCTCCTCGGGGATGGTCTCCGCGGCCCATTTGGTCGCCGGAGACGTGATCCTGTGCCCTCCGCCGTGTTCGGCCTCGCAGGCGGCTAAACGCCGGCAGGTTTGAACGAGTCAACCCCCGCTAATTAACCCCCCCTCTGTGACACTGACAGATGGGCCCCGGCGCCCCCTAATTTGTAGTTAGGATTAATTAACCCACTGTTAATTAACCATGACACTGACGTGTGGCCCCCACACGTCAGGTTTGACCGGTCAGCCACGGTTGACTTGCTGACGTCATGCCACTGTCATGCTGACGCAATTATTCATTTTCTGATATTAAAATAAATCAGGAAATTCCAGAATATATTCAAAACTTCAAAAATTCATAGAAATTCAACCGTAGCTCAGATTGAAATAATTTATATATGAAAAATTATCAGAAAAATTCAATCTATCCATCTGTACCATTTTCATGCATGAAAAACCAACTTATACATGCTGTATATGAGGAATCATATAAATGGCATTTATAAAGAGTTAATTTAGAGTTGCATTTGAACCTTGGGTTCAAATGAACCTCTTCCAAATAGAATGCTAAATGCATTAGCTCAAAGCACAGCACATACCCATGCCATGTTCATGCATCATAATGTTGCATATGATTGTGTATTGATTTTCGACACCGTTCCTTCTCGATAGGTCCTGCTCCGGAGAGTGTTCGAGAGTACCTGTCTGACGAGCAGTGCCCCTCTATTGATCTACCAGGCAAGCAACCCCCCCTTGTTCATTCCGATACAATCCCACTCTCTCGCTCCTGCTCTCTTTTATTGCATTAGGACAACAACGATTCAACTGCTACTTTATGCTGTGGTAGTTGAACCCATTCCTCTGCATGACCTGTCATTGCCACAGTAAATAGTTGAAACCCACTAGCATGTGTAGGAGTTGATTGAGCCATGTGGTGTTCCTACCATGCCATGCCTGCTATTGCTTAGAGTTGTGTCAGGTCTGATTCATCGGGAATGAATTGGAATGTTATGATATGTTCTGGTAATGAGAGTTAAGCGTGTGAACACGATTTGGTAAAGGTAGCGGTGAGAGGCCATGTAGGAGTACATGGTGGGTTGTCTCATTTGGACCGTCCTTAAGAACTGAGTTCTGTGTAAGTTGTCCAATGACTAGCTACTACCACACATTGGGCCCCGGGCGCTCCAAGCTCTCTCGACTTATTAACCGCCTTGATCTCTGTCTAGGAGTTGCAAATAGTTTCTGGTGTTTGAAGGTAGTGCTATTTTTCTACTGAGTGGCACCTGGCAGGGTGGGCTCGGGACAGACTAGGCACAGGTGGCACGGTGTACCAAGTGGCACCCGGATGGTGGGCTTGGGAACCATGCTCACATCGTTTGGGGCCGTGAGCGACACCCCGGCCGGATCTCCTTGTGGATGGAACCCAAATAGGTGATAGCCCTGGACTAGAGTCTTGCGTGGTTAGTCAGGTCGTGGCTGACACCCTCGCCAGGCTTCCGCTTGAAGGTTGCCGAGATACATGACGTGTACATGGCGGTAAGTGGCGAGAGCGTGTGTGAAGAAGTACACCCCTGCAGGGTTTTCATGATCTATTCGAATAGCCGTGTCCTCGGTTATGGACTTCTTGGATGCTTAGGTGGTACATAGACAACTTAATGTGGATACTCTAAAATGCTCAAGACAAGTGTGAGTGCTATGGATGGCCTTCTCGTAGGGAGACGAGGATGAATCCATAGTAGTGTATTGATGTGGTGATTAGTGGACTCGTGTGCGCTGCCTCATCTCAAAGAAGTTTCTCGTTATCGTAGAACAGGATAGCCACTGAGTCAAAGCTGGCTTGCTGCAACTAAACCTCACATTACCTTCTTGATACAAATGCATATATGATAGGATCTGATGTAAGTCTTGCAGAGTACCTTTGTACTCACATTTGCTTTATTTTATGTTTTGAAGATGAGACATCTGTCTTACTAGTAGTTCCGCTTGGACTTCGACGAGTAGCTTGTTACCTCAGCTACGATCTTGTACCCCTGGGAGGGTCTTGTAGATAGTCAGGCTTCTCAGCCCTTTTCTTTTGTAGTTGTCTGTACTCAGACATGTAATGCTTCCGTTGCTTGTATGCTCTGAATGATGGGTCATGTGACCCCTGTTTGTATTTATGCTATGTGGCTCTTCTGAGCCTTTGTCTATATGAGTTTGCGTTATGTTGTGATGCCATGTTGTACAGCACATACTTGCATGTTATGCGTATGTGTGACATGTATTGCTATGAGTGGGATCCGACAATCTAGTTGTTTATCCTTGGCAGTCTCTCTTATGGGGAAATGTAGTCTAGTGCTTCCTTGAGCCATAGTAGTCCGCTATAGCCCTGTTCACCGGAGTCTTGCTAGCCCAGCACTACTGCTCAGGACACTTGACTGGCCGGCATGTGTTTCACTTTGTTCCTGTGTCTGTCCCTTCGGGGAAATGTCACGCGGTGACAACCGGAGTCCTGTTAGCCCAGTGCTACAGCCCGGATTCACACGCTGCTGACCGACACGCTCGATGTGAATCATGTATGCCTGTTCCGATAGGTTAGTGCCGCTTTGGGTTCACGAGTAGCCATGTCGGCCCGGGTTCTCTGTCAAATGGGTGCTAGCGACACAATCATATACGTGAGCCAAAAGGCGCAAACGGTCCCGGGCCAGGGTAAGGCGACACCCGTGGGGAAACCGTGCGTGAGGCCGCAAAGTGATATCAGGTGTTACGGGCTAGATCGATGTTATTTGGAATCGGGGTCCCGACAGCTTTGGTATCAGAGCCTGACTGCCTGTAGGATTTCCAAGCCAACCTGGTCGAAGTTGAGTCTAGAAATTCTTTAGCTATATAGGGGAATTGATTGTGGAAGGGAACGTAAGGCTCTTTTTACTCCTTATGCCTCATGCCTTCTGATCTGAGTCATCCTATCTTTCCTACGGGGTTAAGGAACTAGGCTTTCTCTTCCGTCTATCAGGATCACGTGTTACTACTCCGTAGTCTCTAAGGTTTGGCTAATCTGAGTCATATCCCAGTTTGAGTACCTCCGGTGTAGCCTGTTTAGTAACATCTCAGAACCTTGAGTAATGATGTTGAGTATGGTGCTACCCCTTCATTTGTAGGATGTTTCATTTTGAGCATTTTACTGCCGTTATGCTGCCGGAATTGTCCTAGGAGTTCAAGAGATAGTATTTTTCTCATACTATAATCTACATCCTTATGGTGATGCTGAATCCATCCTTGTTTCCTTGGTTGGTTCTTCAGGATGTCGTTAGTTAACCGAAGTTCTGTTGATCGTATCCGGATCCACGGAGATGGTAGGGATGAGGATCCTCCCGACCAGTCTTCGTTGGCAGAGTTCATGTTAGAGGTTGAGAGAAACAAGCATGAGTCTAACCGCTTGCTAGCACGTATTGAGGAGAACACCTCCCATCAGCACAAAGAGTTTGTGTCCATCCATGACTTCATCGGTCTGAAACCACCTACCTTCCATCATTCCATTGAACCACTCGATGCAGATGACTGGCTCCGTAATATTACTCACAAGCTGCGTTCTGTGAGCGTAGCTGAAGGTGACAAGGTCACCTATGCTGCATATCACCTGGAAGGTCCTGCTAGTCTTTGGTGGCAGAACTATGAGGCTATGCTTCCAGGTGGCCAGATACCTACATGGAAGGATTTCACTGAGGCTTTTCGCGAGCATCACATTCATCAGGCTCTCATTGATCGCAAGAGAGAAGAGTTTTGTAGTTTCACCCAGAGTAAGATGGATGTTGATGCTTATAGTAGAGAATTTGAGAACCTTGCCCGCTATGCTACAGAAGAAGTGTCCACGGACGCCAAGAAGCAGGCTAGGTTCCGGAAGGGTCTCAACCCCAAGTTGCGTCGTGATCTCCACTTGCACCATGGCAATACATTCCAGGCTCTTGTGAACAAGGCCATTAATGCAGAGACAACTCAGCTCACTTACGAGGAGTCTCGTAAGCACACCCGTGATTTGGTTTCTTCCTTCGGTTCTACTTCGCAGAAGCGCCGGATTTGGGTTCCGAACTCCGCTCTTCCACCCGGTTACTCACCGAGGCCCTCTTATGTGGCGCCTCACCCAGTTCAGCAGTATGCTCCACCCAGGCCTATTGGTAGACCGCTTGTCAAAGCGGGTCCACGTCCTACTTCAGGGACTTGTTTCACATGCGGAGAGCCAGGACACTATGCACGTGACTGCTCTCAAACCAACTATGCTCCACCCCAGCCTGAGAAGTCTGTTGGCCGTGGTAAGCCATCACGCAAGATGATTAGTGTCAAGTCAGCTCGCACTGAACGTGTATGTGTGCATCATGTCTCAGCTAAAGACACTCATGATGATCCGGATGTCGTTCTTGGTACCCTCCTTGTCAACTGTCATCCAGCTTCGGTTCTGTTTGATACTGGAGCATCTCATTCCTTCATTTCCGAAAGTTATGCCAGCTTGCACAACATATCCTTTTGTGATATGCCCTCTCCACTAGTAATTCAAACTCCTGGATCCAAATGGCAAACTTCTAGTGTAAGCCATGGTAATGAAATCCTTGTTGACAGACTTGTATTCCTTGCATCACTTATAGCCCTCAAGTCTACAGATATTAACATCATCTTGGGTATGGACTGGATGAAAGCTCATTATGCCAAGATTGATTGTTACACAAGGTCTGTTCAGCTTACACACCCATCTGGCAAGATAGTCACCATCTCCACTAGAGTTGCAAAGCGTCAGCTCTATTCTCTAAATGCCAACCCTCTTCCTGACCTTGAAGATATCCCGGTAGTCCGTGACTTTCCGGATGTCTTTCCAGAGGAACCGCCAGGTATTCCACCTGACAGAGATGTAGAATTAGTCATAGATCTTATCCTAGGAACCGCTCCAATCTCTAGGAGACCTTACAAGATGGCACCCTTAGAACTAGCTGAGCTTAATAAACAACTCGATGAATCCTTGCAAAAGGGTTTCATCCGTCCTAGTTCTTCTCCCTGGGCTTGCCCCGTCCTCTTCGTCAAGAAGAAGGATGGTACGGACCGGATGGTTGTAGATTATCGTCCCGTTAATTTGTTCACGATAAAGAACAAGTATCCGCTCCCCAGGATCAATGACTTGTATGATCAGCTCGCTGGATCCTCAGTCTTTTCCAAGATGGATTTGAGGTTAGGCTACCACCAAATCTAGATCAGAAATGGGGACATTCCTAAGACGGCTTTTGTCACTCGTTATGGTCAGTATGAGTACACCGTCATGTCCTGCGGTCTAACTAATTCTCCAGCTACATTCTCCCGCTTGATGAACTCGATCTTCATGGAGTACTAAGATAAGTTCGTCGTGGTTTACCTCGATGATATTCTTATTTACTCGAAGAACGAGGAAGATCATGCCGAACATCTTAGATTTGTGCTAGAAAAACTCAGAGAGCACCGCCTTTATGCCAAGTTCTCCAAGTGCGAATTTTGGTTGCCAGAAGTGACCTATCTCGGCCACGTAATCTCTGGTAAGGGCATTGCTGTCGATCCCGAAAGAGTTCAGGCCGTTCTTGACTGGACTCCGCCTGAAACAGTTAAGCAAGTTAGGAGTTTCCTTGGCCTAGCCAGTTATTGTCGCCGATTCGTTGAGAACTTCTCCAAAGTGGCCAAACCTCTCACGGAACTTCTCAAGAAAGATAAAAAGTTTGAGTGGTCCCCACAGTGTGAACACAGTTTTCAGGAAATGAAAAGACGTCTGACTTCTGCTCCCATACTTGTGCCACCGGACTTCACTAAGGACTTTGTTATCTATTGTGATGCCTCACGACAGGGACTAGTTTGCATTCTTATGCAAGATCGCCATGTGATTGCCTATGCATCTCGACAGTTGCATCCACATGAGGAGAATTATCCTACACATGATCTAGAGCTTGTAGCCGTAGTCTATGCACTTAAGACCTGGCGACATTACCTTCTTGGTAAACGTTGCGAGATTTACACCGATCACCAGAGTCTCAAGTATATCTCCACCCAACCAGATTTGAACCTTAGGCAAAGACGTTGGTTGGAGTTGATCTCAGATTACGACTTAGGGATTACCTACACCCCAGGCAAGGGGAATGTCATGGCTGATGCGCTAAGTCGTAAGTCCTATTGCAACAATCTCATGTTGCAGCAGGGCCAACCACTTCTCCATGAGGAATTATGCAAACTTAACCTTCACCTTGCTCCTCACGGATTCCTTTCTACCTTGGTGGCGAAACCTACTCTTGTGGACCAAAGCATCTCTGCTCGGAAGCAGGATACGGGAATTTCCCGGATCAAGAGAAACATTAACAAGGGAGTTGGTGGTAGTTTTTCTATAGATGATCATGGTGTTGTTTTCTTTGAGAGTCGCTTGGTGGTTCCCAAGAATCAACATCTTCGACAATTAATCCTTAAGGTGGCGCATGAATCTCCTCTCACGATTCACCCCGGTAGTACTAAGATGTATCAGGACCTATGCCAGAGGTTCTGGTGGACTAGGATGAAGAGAGAAAATGCTCAGTTTATTGCTAACTGTGACATTTGTTGTCGCGTTAAGGAAGAGCATCAAAGGCCTGCTGGCACCCTTCAACCTTTAGCTATTCCTGAGTGGAAATGGGATAAAGTTGGTATGGACTTCATCACCGGCTTTCCCAGGACCAAGAAAGGGAATAACGCTATCTTCATAGTCATTGATCGTCTTTCCAAAGTGGCTCACTTCCTACCTGTTCGAGAGAATATCACTGCTAGTCAGCTCGCTGACTTATATATTTCTCGAATAGTGTCACTTCATGGTGTTCCACTAGAGATCAATTCAGACTGTGGCAGTCTTTTCACTTCTCATTTCTGGGAGAGTTTCCAAACTGCCATGGGCACCCATCTTTCCTTCAGTACCGCTTTCCACCCTCAATCAAGTGGTCACGTGGAAAGGGTCAACCAAATTCTTGAAGACATGCTTAGAGCTTGTGTTATCTCATTCGGTATGGAATGGGAGAAGTGTCTTCCCTTCGCCGAGTTTGCTTATAACAACAGCTACCAATCCAGCGTCAAGAAAGCTCCTTTTGAGGTTCTGTATGGACGAAGATGTCGAACACCTTTAAACTGGTCAGAAACCGATGAAACACAATTCTTTGGACCGGATATGATCCAAGAGGAAGAAGAGCAAGTTCGCATCATTTGTGAGAATTTGAAAACCACCCAATCTCGTCAAAAGAACCAGTATGACCGTCATCATAAGGAAGTGGCTTATGAAATTGGCGACAAAGCTTACCTTCGGGTTACCCCTTTGAAGGGTACCCGTCGATTCGGTATCAAGGGCAAGTTGGCTCCTCGTTACATTGGTCCCTTTCTCATTCTCGCTAAACGAGGAGAGGTTGCCTACCAGTTGGAACTACCACCACATCTTTCTCGAGTTCATGATGTCTTCCACGTCTCTCAACTCAGGCGTTGCTTCTCGGATCCCATCCACGGAGTGGACCACAAAACACTTGATCTCCAAGATAACCTCACATATCGAGAGTACCCTGTTCGCATCCTTGATCAAGCAGAGTGTGTCACCCGACATCATAACATCAAGTTTCTCAAGGTTCAGTGGTCTCATCATTCTGAGAGAGAAGCTACTTGGGAGCGTGAAGATCGTCTTCGACTGGAGTACCCCGCTTTCTTTCCGCCAACCCCTGAATCTCGGGACGAGATTTCTTCAAGTGGGGGCGAGTTGTCACATCCCTAGTTCTGGTATGACCTAGGCCAGCCCTTCATGTTTGCATCATGTTTAAATTTTAGTTAAATTTGAAATAGGGGATAATAAACCCTAGCAGCAAATCAAATTCAACCAGGTTCAAACTTAAATCTTTTCAAAGACCCCAAAATGCCCTTTGAAAATGTTCATGGTTTATGATAAAGGTGAAAACCCCTGCCAAAAATGATGAGCATATTTCTTGGCCATTTATGGATTTTTGATTTAATTCATATTGTATTTGAGTTGGAGCAAATATATGTTATAAATATATTTAATGCTTCAATAATTCTATTATTTTGTGAGGGGCTTTAGAATATTTTTTCAGTCCCTACAAAAATTATCAAAAGAAACAAAAATGATTTAGTGCTTGAACTAAATCAAAACAAATTGAAACAAATAGAAAACAGTAACTAAAAACAAAAACAAAAAGCTTACCTGGCGCTTACCTACAGCCATCTGGCGCTTCAGCCGGCCCAGTGGTGCAGCCCACTGGCCCAACCGCCAATCGTCGTCCTCCTGGCGACGACAGAAGGACAGGGGCACGCGCTGGCGCGCGCGGCCACGCAGCCGGCCATGGCCACGTCTCCCCGCCACCTCCTGCTTCCCCTCCTCATCGCTCTGGTCTCCCTGGACATCGCCATGACACCCCGCACCTCTCTCTCCCTCTCCCTCTCTCTCCCTCTCCCTCGCTCTCCCTCCTCCCCTGGTTCTCTCCCGTGCGACCGCCCGAGCACTGCCGTCGCCGCCGTTCGCCGTTTCCGTAGCCACCGCCTCCCCCTCGCTTCTCCGACCAGCTCAGAAGCTTCGCGCCGTCACCTGCTACCTCTCCGTCGAGCCACACGCCTCGGGAGGCCCTGGAGCATCGCCATCGCCGTCGTCTTCAAGCTTCGGCCGACAAGATCACCGTCGTTGCTCCGGCTGCCCCAAGCCTTCCCCGCGCTCGCCGACCCCGCCGTTGGATTCGCCGTGAGCTCCCATCTCGAATCCCCCTCTCCCCCTTGTCTTTTGCATGCTGCAGCCGCGATTCCGGTCGAGGCCGAACTCCGGCTGCCGCTGCAAGCTTCGCTCCGGCGAGCTCCGCCGACCCCGCAGCCTCCCGACTGCTCCACTGGATGCGCGCGAGCACCAGCTCCTCGGGGACGGTCTCCGCGGCCCATTTGGTCGCCGGAGACGCGATTCCGTGCCCTCCGCCGCGTTCGGCCTCGCCGGTGGCTAAACGCCGGCAGGTTTGAACGAGTCAACCCCCGCTAATTAACCCCCCCTCTGTGACACTGACAGATGGGCCCCGACGCCCCCTTATTTGTAGTTACGATTAATTAACCCACTGTTAATTAACCATGACACTGACGTGTGGCCCCCACACGTCAGGTTTGACCGGTCAGCCACGGTTGACTTGCTGACGTCATGCCACTGTCATGCTGACGCAATTATTCATTTTCTGATATTAAAATAAATCAGGAAATTCCAGAATATATTCAAAACTTCAAAAATTCATAGAAATTCAACCGTAGCTCAGATTGAAATAATTTATATATGAAAAATTATCAGAAAAATTCAATCCATCCATCTGTACCATTTTCACGCATGACAAACCAACTTATACATGCTGTATATGAGGAATCATATAAATGGCATTTATAAAGAGTTAATGTAGAGTTGCATTTGAACCTTGGGTTCAAATGAACCTCTTCCAAATAGAATGCTAAATGCATTAGCTCAAAGCACAGCACATACCCATGCCATGTTCATGCATCATAATGTTGCATATGATTGTGTATTGATTTCTAACACCGTTCCTTCTCGATAGGTCCTGCTCCGGAGAGTGTTCGAGAGTACCTGTCTGACGAGCAGTGCCCCTCTGTTGATCTACCAGGCAAGCAACCCCCCCTTGTTCATTCCGAAACAATCCCACTCTCTCGCTCCTACTCTCTTTTATTGCATTAGGACAACAATGATTCAACTGCTACTTTATGCTGCGGTAGTTGAACCCATTCCTCTGCATGACCTGTCATTGCCACAGTAAAATAGTTGAAACCCACTAGCATGTGTAGGAGTTGATTGAGCCATGTGGTGTTCCTACCGTGCCATGCCTGCTATTGCTTAGAGTTGTGTCAGGTCTGATTCATCGGGAATGAATTGGAATGTTATGATATGTTCTGGTAATGAGAGTTAAGCGTGTGAACACGATTTGGTAAAGGTAGCGGTGAGAGGCCATGTAGGAGTACATGGTGGGTTGTCTCATTGGGACTGTCCTTAAGAACTGAGTTCTGTGTAAGTTGTCCAATGACTAGCTACTACCACACATTGGGCTCCGGGCGCTCCAAGCTCTCTCGACTTATTAACCACCTTGATCTCTGTCCAGGAGTTGCAAATAGTTTCTGGTGTTTGTAGGTAGTGCTATTTTTCTACCGAGTGGCACCCGACAGGGTGGGCTCGGGACAGACTAGGCACTGGTGGCACGGTGTACCAAGTGGCACCCGAATGGTGGGCTTGGGAACCCTGCTCACATCGTTTGGGGCCGTGAGCGACACCCCGGCAGGATCTCCTTGCGGATGGAACCCAAATAGGTGATAGCCCTAGACTAGAGTCTTGCGTGGTTAGTCAGGTCGTGGCCGACACCCTCGCCAGGCTTCCGCTTGAAGGTTGCCGAGATACATGACGTGTACATGGCGGTAAGTGGCGAGAGCGTGTTTGAAGAAGTACACCCCTGCAGGGTTATCATGAATTATTCGAATAACCGTGTCCTCGGTTATGGACTTCTTGGATGCTTACGTGGTACATAGACAACTTAAAGTGGATACTCTAAAATTCTCAAGACAAGTGTGAGTGCTATGGATGGCCTTCTCGTAAGGAGACGAGGATGAGTCCATAGTAGTGTATTGATGTGGTGATTAGTGGACTCGTGTGCGCTGCCTCATCTCAAAGAAGTTTCTCGTTGTCGTAGAGCAGGATAGCCACTGAGTCAAAGCTGGCTTGCTGCAACTAAACCTCACATTACCTTCTTGATACAAATGCATATATGATAGGATCTGATGTAAGTATTGTTGAGTACCTTTGTACTCACGTTTGCTTTATTTTATGTTTTGCAGATGAGACATCTGTCTTACTAGTAGTTCCGCTTGGACTTCGACGAGTAGCTTGCTACCTCAGCTACGATCGTGTACCCTTGGGAGGGTCTTGTAGATAGTCAGGCTTCTCAGCCCTTTTCTTTTGTAGTTGCCTGTACTCAGACATTTAATGCTTCCGTTGCTTGTATGCTCTGAATGATGGGTCATGTGACCCCTGTTTGTATTTATGCTATGTGGCTCTTCTGAGCCTTTACCTATATGAGTTTGCATTATGTTGTGATGCCATGTTGTACAGCACATACTTGCATGTTATGCGTACGTGTGACGTGTATTGCTATGTGTGGGATCCGACAATCTAGTTATTTATCCTTGGCAGTCTCTCTTATGGGGAAATGTAGTCTAGTGCTTCCTTGAGCCATTGTAGTCCGCTACAGCCCGGTTCACCGGAGTCCTGCTAGCCCAGCACTACTGCTCAGGACACTTGACTGGACGGCATGTGTTTCACTTTGTTCCTGTGTCTGTCCCTTCGGGGAAATGTCACGCGGTGACAACCGAGTCCTGTTAGCCCAGTGCTACAGCCCGGATTCACACGCTGCTGACCGACACGCTCGATGTGAATCATGTATGCCTGTTCCTATAGGTTAGTGCCACTTTGGGTTCACGACTAGCCATGTCGGCCCAGGTTCTCTGTCATATGGATGCTTGCGACACAATCATATACGCGAGCCAAAAGGCGCAAACGGTCCCGGGCCAGGGTAAGGCGACACCCGTGGGGATACCGTACGTGAGTCCGCAAAGTGATATGAGGTGTTATGGGCTAGATCGATGTGATTTGGAATCGGGGTCCCGACATTATGAAACTTAACCATGTTTGATTCAACGACCTAGTCAAGTAGAGGCATACTAGTGACACTTTGTTTTGTCTATGTATTCACACATGTACTAAGTTTCTGGTTAATACAATTCTAGCATGAATAATAAACATTTATCATGATATAAGGAAATATAAATAACAACTTTATTATTGCCTCTATGGCATATTTCCTTCAGTGCTCATCACAAACTCTTATCCCTCGCATTACATTATTTGCCATTTGCCTCTCGTTTTCCTCTCCCCCACTTCACCCTTGCCGTTTTATTCGCCCTCTTTTTCCGTTCCCCTTCTCTTTTCTAGTTCGTCTCTTTTTGCTTGTTTCTTGTTTGCTTGTGTGTTGGATTGCTTGTTTGTCATGATGGCTCAAGATAATACTAAATTGTGTGATATTTCCAATACCAACAATAATGATTTTATTAGCACTCCAATTTCTCCTCTTACTGATGTTGAATCTTGTGAAATTAATGCTGCTTTGCTGAATCTTGTCATGAACGATCCGTTTTCTGGCCTTCCGAGTGAAGATGCCGCTACCCATCTAAACAAATTTGTTGATTTGTGTGATATGCAAAAGAAGAAATATGTGGACAATGATATTGTTAAACTGAAGCTATTCCCGTTTTCTCTTGGAGATCGTGCTAAAACTTGGTTTTCATCTTTGCCTAAGAATAGTATTGATTCATGGAATAAGTGCAAAGATGCTTTTATCTCTAAGTATTTTCCTCCCGCTAAGAACATCGCTCTTAGAAATGATATTATGAATTTTAAGCAACTTGATCATGAACATGTTGCACAAGCTTGGGAGAGAATGAAATTAATGATTCGTAGTTGCCCTACACATGGTTTGAATCTTTGGATGATTATACAAAAAATTTATGCCGGGTTGAATTTTGCTTCTAGAAATCTTTTAGATTCGGCCGCGGGAGGCACTTTTATGGAAATCACTTTAGGAGAAGCTACTAAACTCCTAGATAATATTATGGTTAATTATTCTCAATGGCATACTGAAAGATCTACTAATAAAAAGGTGCATGCTATAGAAGAAATCAATATTTTGAGTGGAAAGATGGATGAGCTTATGAAATTGTTTGCTAATAAGAGTGTTCCTTCTGATCCTAATGATATGCCTTTGTCTACTTTGATTGAGAATAATAATGAATCTATGGATGTGAATTTTGTTGGTAGGAACAATTTTGGTAATAACGCGTATAGAGGTAATTTTAATCCTAGGCCGTTTCCTAGTAATTCCTCTAATAATTATGGTAATTCCCACAACAATTCTTATGGAAATTATAATAAGATGCCCTCTGATTTTGAATCTAATATTAAAGAATTTATTAGTTCGCAAAAGGGTTTCAATGCTTTGATTGAAAAAAAAAATTCTAAGATTGATGAGTTGGCTAGGAACGTGGATAGCATTTCTCTTGATGTTGATTCTTTGAAACTTAGATCTGTTCCTCCTAAGCATGATATCAATGAGTCTCTGAAAGCAATGAGAATTTCCATTGATGAGTGAAAAGAAAGAACCGCTAGGATACATGCTAAAAAAGATTGCTTTGTGAAAGCATGTTCTTCTAGTTTCCATGATAATAATGATGAAGATCTAAAAGTTACTGATGTGTCCCCTATTAAGTCTTTGTTTTGCAATATGAATCTTGATAATGATGGGACTAGAGATGAGTCAACTTTAGTTAAAAGGCGTCCCAATGATTTGGAGTTTTTAGATCTGGATGAAAAAATTGATAAAAGTGGGATGGGAGAGGCCAAAACTTTAAATAGCAATGAACCCACTGATGTCTACTACACAACCTTCTTCTTGTAGACGTTGTTGGGCCTCCAAGTGCATAGGTTTGTAGGACAGTAGCAAATTTTCCTTAAGTGGATGACCTAAGGTTTATCAATCCATGGGAGGCATAGGATGACGATGGTCTCTCTCAAACAACCCTGCAACTGATAACCCACAAGTATAGGGGATCGCAACATCTTTCGAGGGTAGAGTATTCAACCCAAATTTATTGATTTGACACAAGGGGAGCCAAAGAATATTCTCAAGTATTAGCAGCTGAGTTGTCAATTCAACCACACCTGGAAACTTAGTATCTGCAGCAAAGTGTTTAGTAGCAAAGTAATATGATAGTGATGGTAACAGTAACAAAAGAGTAATGAAAGCAAGTAATGTTTTTGGTATTTTGTAGTGATTGTAACAATAGCAACAGGAAAGTAAATAAGCGTAAACTAGTATATGGAAAGCTCGTAGGCATCAGATCAATGATGGATAATTATGCCGGATGCGGTTCATCATGTAACAGTCATAACATAGGGTGACATAGAACTAGCTCCAATTCGTCAATGTAATGTGGGCATGTATTCTGAATATAGTCATACATGCTTATGGAAAAGAACTTGCATGACATTTTTTGTCCTACCCTCCCATGACAACGGGGTCCTAATGGAAACTAAGGGATATTAAGGCCTCCTTTTAATAGAGAACCGGAACAAAGCATTAGGACATAGTGAATACATGAACTCCTCAAACTATGGTCATCACCGGTAAGTATCCCGATTATTGTCACTTCGGGGTTAACGGATCATAACACATAATAGGTGACTATAGACTTGCAAGATAAGATCTAGAACTCTCATATATTGATGAAAACATAATAGGTTCAGATCTGAAATCATGGCACGCGGGCCCTAGTGACAGGCATTAAGCATAGCAAAGTCATAGCAACATCAATCTCAGAACATAGTGGATACTAGGGATCAAACCCTAACAAACTAACTCGATTACATGGTGAATCTCATCCAACCCATCACCGTCCAGCAAGCCTACGATGGAATTACTCAAGCACGACGGTGAGCATCATGAAATTGGTGATGGAGGATGGTTGATGATGACGACGGCGACGAATCCCCCTCTCTGGAGCCCCGAACGGACTCTAGATCAGCCCTCCCGAGAGGTTTTAGGGCTTGGCGGCGGCTCCGTATCGTAAAACGCGATGATTTCTTCTCTCTTATTTTTTTCTCCCCGAAAGCAGTTATATAGAGTTGGAGTTGGAGTCGGGGGGTCTCCAGGGGCCCACGAGGTAGGGGGCGCGCCCTAGGGGGGGCGCCCCCACCCTCGTGAGAAGGGTGTGGGCCCCTTGGTCTTCATCTTTGGCGAGGATTTTTTATTATTTATTGTAAGATATCTCGTGGAGTTTCAAGTCATTCCGAGAACTTTTGTTTTCTGCACATAAAACAACATCATGGCAATTCTGCTGAAAACAACATCCGTCCGGGTTAGTTCCATTCAAATCATACAAGTTAGAGTCCAAAACAAGGGCAAAAGTGTTTGGAAAAGTAGATACATTGGAGACATATCAACTCCCTCAAGCTTAAACCCTTGCTTGTCCTCAAGCAATTCAGTTGACAAACTGAAAGAAATAAAGAAAAACTTTTACAAACTCTGTTTGCTCTTGTTGTTGTAAATATGTCAAGCTAGCATTCAAGTTTTCAGCAAAGATTATAACTAACCACATTTTCAATAATTCTCATGTCTCATGATTACCCATATCAATAGCATAATCAACTAGCAAGCCATAATAATAAATCTGGGATGACAACACTTTCTGAGACCGCAAAACATAAATGTAGAGCACCTTTAAAGATCAAGGACTGACTAGACATTGTAATTCATGGTAAAAGAGATCCAATCATAGTCACACCCAATATAAATTAACAGTAATGAATGCAAATGACAGCTGCGCTCTCCAGCTAGTGCTTTTTAATAAGAGGGTGATGACTCAACATAAAAGTAAATAGATAGGCCCTTCGCAGAGGAAAGCAGGGATTTGTAGAGGTGCTAGAGCTCGGTTTTAAAATAGAGGTGAATAACATTTTGAGCGGTATACTTTCATTGTCAACATAACAACCAAGAGATGGCGATATCTTCCATGCTACACACATTATAGGCAGTTCCCAAACAGAATGGTAAAGTTTATACTCCCCCTCCACCAACAAACATCAATCCATGGCTTGCTCGAAAAAACGAGTGCCTCCAACATACATCAGGTCCCAGGGGGAGTTTTGTTTGCAATTATTTTGATTTAGTTTGCATAAAGCATGGGACTGGGCATCCCGGTGACCAACCCTTTATCTCGTGAGTGAGGAGCGGAGTCCACTCGTCTTGAGAATAACCCGCCTAACATGGAAGATATAGACAAACCTAGTTGATACATGAGCTATTCGAGCATACAAAACAGGATGATTATTTGAAGGTTTAGAGTTTGGCACATACAAATTTACTTGGAACGGCAGGTAGATACCACATACAGGAAGGTATAGTGGACTCATGTGGAATAACTTTGGGGTTTAAGGAGTTTGGATGCACAAGCAGTATTCCCGCTTAGTACAGGTGAAGGCTAGCAAAAGACTGGGAAGCGACCAACTAGAGAGCGACAACAACCATGTACATGCATTAAAATTAATGAACATTGGATGCAAGCATGAGTAGGATATAATCCACCATGAACATAAATATCGTGAAGGCTATGTTGATTTGTTTCAACTACATGTGTGAACATGTGCCAAGTCAAGTCACTTAAATCATTCAGAGGAGGATACCACCCTATCATACCACATCATAACCATTTTAATAGCATGTTGGCACGCAAGGTAAATCATTATAACTCATAGCTAATCAAGCACGACACAAGCAACTATGATCTCTAATTGTCATTGCAAACATGTTTATTCATAACAAGCTGAATCAAGAACGATGAAGTCATCATATTTACAAAAACAAAAGAGGTCGAGTTCATACCAGCTTTTCTCATCTCATTCCATCATATATCATCAGAATTGCCTTTCACTTGCACGACCGAACGATGTGAATAATAATAAGAGTGCACGTGCATTGGACTAAGCAAGAATCTGCGAGCATTCAATAAACAGGAGAAGACAAGGCAATATGAGCTCTTTTGTCAGATAAACAATAATGCATATAAGAGCCACTTTAACAATTTAATCATGGTCTTCTCCTACTGACCCCCAAAGAAAAGAAAAGAAATAAAACTATTTACACGGAAAAGCTCCCAACAAGCAAAAGAAGAACAGGTAATATTTTTGGGTTTTCTTTTTAATTACTACTACAAGCATGGAAAGTAAATTAAATAAAAGTTACAACTAATTTTTTTTTGTTTTTTAAGGTTTATTAAACACACAAGAAGAAAGCATAAAAGAAAATAAACTAGCATGGATGATACAATGAAAAAGTATGAGCACCGACATCTGGCAACGAGTGTGTGTGAACATAAATGTAATGTCGGTGAGAAATATGTACTCCCCCAAGCTTAAGCTTTTGGCCTAAGTTGGTCTATGGCTACGGCTGGCCTGGCTGATATCCATAATAATAGTTGTTGGGGTCGTACTGCGATGAGGAAGAAGAAGGCTCCGATTGCCACTGGCTGGCAATCATCTCTGGATCCCACTGATAGTTAGATTGTCGGGAAGGATCAAATTGTGGTTCCGGTTCTGGCTCCTCGGCTGGTGCAGGGTTCCGGTAGGCGTGGATAGCCATTAACGGAACAAGGTACTTGCCTATAGTCAAATCAAACAAAGCAGGAGCAGGCAAGGTAATGGTCTCGGGATGATGTTTATTAAAGAACAATTGATATTTAAGCTCTCTTGCCCTATTCTTAACAATAAAATCATGTGCCACCATACTTTTATAATCTAAATAAACATGAGGCAGCACTTTTTGTTCCTTCTCAGCATGCCTAATAGGAATGTTAAAATGTGCAGCTAGGTGTGTAGCATAGATGCCTCCAAAGATGAGACCCTTAGTACGGTTCATACTTAACCGTCTAGCAATAATGCCGCCCATACTAAAAGTGTTATCACTGTATAAACCTGGGAGCAAAATAATAATATCAGGGATACTAAGGTTTCCACAGTTTCCGCGACCAATTAAGCAATGACTAGCAAATAATGCAAAGTAACGTAAGACAGGAAAATGTATGCTAGTGATTCGTGCACCGGAAACCTTCCTAGTTTCCCCTACAGTGATAGTATTAATAAATCCCTCCACATCATCACGATATGGTTCTTCTGTCTTGCCCCCAAAAGGGACTAAACAAATCCGACAGAAATCATAAAGTGACATCTCCTTATGCTCATCATATAAATGAAACTCCACCGTAGGTGGTGAGTTCCTAGAATGAAAATGAAAGTTTTGCACAAAGGTATTTGTGAGCAAGAGATACTGATCGCATTGGTCGTGGAGGAAAGCGGTGAGGCCTGCATTATGAGCCAACTCATGAAAATCTTCATAAATCACGGCTGCTCTCAAGAAATCCTCAGAAGGCCATTCACACGCCCGAACCTCCGCGGTGCGCGGCAAATTATACTTAGGCTTCGGTGCCTTTTCCTTCGAGCTTTGGCTCGATGAGCCCCTCCATAATCTCGAGATCATTTTCTGAAAAATTCTGAAATTTTTAGTAACTTCAAAATAAAAGTAAACCAAACTCAATAATATTGATAGAAACTACTCCTACAAGTGCCTAGGGCCTATATCATGCATCAAAACTACTTTTGACCATATAAATTTGACATGCAATCTCAAGAACAGAGTCACCTAAGCAGCAAAAATTTGCAATGAATAAAGTACTAGAAAAAAAACTAATTGGACCAATGGAGGAGTCACATACCAAGGAACAATCTCCCCAAGAAGTTTTGTGAGAGGTGCTTTGAGCAAGGAGATCAAAAATGGCAGCAAAACAAGCTTGGACTCGGGTTTGAGTTGGTTTTACGTGTTTGGGGGAGGAAGATGAAGTGTGGCTGAAAGAATAAGTGGAGGAGGGCCACCGTGGGCCCACGAGGCAAGGGGCGCGCCCTAGGGGGGTGGGCACGCCCTCCACCCTCGTGGCAAGGTGGTTGGCCCCCCTGGTGTGTTCTTTGTTCCATAAATGCTCAAATATTCTAGAAAAAAATCATATTTACGGGCATTTGGAGAACTTTTATTTTCGAGATATTTTTATATTGCACGGATAATCAGATAACAGATAGAGAATTATTTATTTTGTTTTATTTCAACTAAATAACAGAAAGTATAGAAAGGGTACAGAGGGTTGTGCTTCTAGTTTCATCCATCTCATGCTCATCAAAAGGATTCCACTAACAAGGTTGATCAAGCCTTGTTAACAAACTCATTCCGATTAACATGAATCCAGAGAAATTTCGAATAACACTAGGTTACCTCAACAAGGATATGCACATCCCCAATAATAAGTATATCATATTTCTTCTTGACAGTAGGAAGAGGAAATTCAAAACCTCCAAATATAATCGATGGAATTTTTCCGATAGAATTGATACTATGAACTTGAGGTTGTTTCCTCGGAAAGTGTACCATATGCTCATTACCATTAACATGAAAAGTGACATTGCCTTTGTTGCAATCAATAACAGCCCCTGCAGTATTAACAAAAGGTCTTCCAAGAATAATAGACATACTATCGTCCTCAGGAATATCAAGAATAACAAAGTCCGTTAAAATAGTAACAAAGTCCAAAGATACGACCAACCATGCATCGCACAACAACTCATCCTTGATCACCGAGTATCCTGCCATCATGCTTACTCTAGAAGCACAACAATAAGTTCAACAAAAAAGCTCAATGGCATTTGATCGAATGACTATCGGGCGTGGTGTCAGCCATGGATTTTGTCAACAGGGGGACGGAGGATACTTGGCTGCAGAGGGATCTTGGGTGGACAGTAGCGTAGTCCAAGACGTGCAGGGATGTGGGTGGGGGTTGCAGGCATCCATGGATGCCTAGGTGGCGGCCAAAGAATACAACAACGACGGCATACGAGAAGGGTGCGGATGAAAGCAAGGGGGAGGGCCGGAGTGGTAGAAAAGTGGACCAGGAGGAGGATTTGAGTAGTCCGGGGCTGTCGGTTTCCTATGTGGCGGTGATCTAGACTCTCGTGAAGGCCTAAGTTTGCCTCCGGCTTACGGGAAACAGACCAAAACATTGGTTGGTTCCTCCTGAAAATATTACCAAGGTTAACATTTATGTGGCTTTGACAAGGAATGGTGTCATGGGAGCAGTTCCGGTGGTGTGCGGCAATGACCTTTGGATGTTTCTAGGAGCTTCGGCCATAGTGGGGGTCAAATACCTCTGACCCAAGAACCCTATAGAAGCTTTTGAAGGAAATATGCCCTAGAGACAATAATAAAGTTGTTATTTATATTTCCTTATATCTTGATAAATGTTTATTATTCATGCTAGAATTGTATTAACCAGAAACTTAGTACATGCGTGAATACATAGACAAATCAGAGTGCCCCTAGTATGCCTCTACTTGACTAGCTCGTTAATCAAAGATGGTTAAGTTTTCCTGACCATAGACATGTGTTGTCATTTGATGAACGGGATCACATCATTAGGAGAATTATGTGATGGACAAGACCCATCCGTTAGCTTAGCATAATGATCATTTAGTTTTATTGCTATTGCTTTCTTCATGACTTATACATATTCCTCTGACTATGAGATTATGCAACTCCCGAATACCGGAGGAACATTTTGTGTGCTATCAAATGTCACAACGTAAATGGGTGATTATAAAGATGCTCTACAGGTGTCTCTGATGGTGTTTGTTGAGTTGGCATAGATCAAGATTAGGATTTGTCACTCCGAGTATCGGAGAGGTATCTCTGGGCCCTCTCGGTAATGCACATCACTATAAGCCTTGCAAGCAATGTGACTAATGAGTTAGTTACGGGATGATGCATTAGAAAACGAGTAAAGAGACTTGCCGATAATGAGATTGAACTAGGTATGATGATGCCGACGATCGAATCTCGGGCAAGTAACATACCGATGTCAAAGGGAATGACATGTGTTGTTATGCGGTTTGACCGATAAAGATCTTTGTAGAATATGTAGGAGCCAATATGAGCATCCAGATTCCGCTATTGGTTATTGACCGGAGAGTTGTCTCGGTCATGTCTACATAGTTCTCGAACCCGTAGGGTCCGCACGCTTAACGTTCGATGATGATTTTGTATTATATGAGTTATGTGTTTTGATGACCGAATATTGTTTGGAGTCCCAGATGAGATCACAGACATGACGAGGAGTCTCTAAATGGTCGAGACATAAAGAATGATATAGTGGACGATGTTATTCGGACACCGGAAGAGTATCAAGAGGTACCGGGTAAAAACGGAGTGCCGGAGGGGTTACCGGACCCCCCCCCCGGGGGGGGGAGTAATGGGCCAACATGAGCCTTAGGGGAGAGAGAGGGCAGGCCACGAGGAGGTGGCACCCCCCCCATGGGAGTCCGAATAGGACAAGGGGAGGGGCGCAACCCCCCTTTCCCTCTCCCTCTCCCTCTCCCTCTCGCTTCCTTCTTCCCCCTTCCACCAAGTGGAACCCTACTAGGACTTGGAGTCCTAGTAGGACTCCTCTCCCTTGACGCGCCCTACAGGGGCCGGCCGGCCTCCCCCTCTCCTCCTTTATATACGGAGGCAGGGGGACACCCTATAACACACAAGATCAATTCTCTTAGCCGTGTACGGAGCCCCCCTCCACAGTTTACCAGCTCGGTCATATCGTTGTAGTGCTTAGGCGAAGCCCTGCCCCGGTAACTTTATCAACACCATCGCCATGCCGTCGTGCTGACGGAACTCTCCCTCGTCCTCAACTGGATCAAGAGCTCTAGCGACGTCATCGTGCTGAACGTGTGCTGAACACGGAGGTGCCGTACGTTCGGTACTTGGATCGGTTGGATCGTGAAGACGTACGACTACATCAACTGCGTTACTAAACGCTTCCGCTTTCGGTCTACGAGGGTACGTGGACACCCTCTCCCCTCTCGTTGCTATGCATCTCGTAGTTAGATCTTGCGTGTTCGTAAGAATTTTTTTAAAATACTACGTTCCCCAACAGCTTTGGTGGTAAGGAAAGCGTTATCTCTCGCCGATGATCTATACACCCAGAGGATTCAGGTGGCTTCGACTTGTAAGGTGGTCGTAAATGAGATAAACCAGTAGAGTGTTGCAAGTTACGATTCTATAATTAGGGAAGTGGTTTTTTTGTTAGTTGTAATTTTGTTTAGGAGTTTAGGACCTCAAATGTCGAGAATCATAAGCTAAGGAAGCATGCTCTTACTTTAGGGACCCGACGCCATGTTTGGTTAGGCTAACCCGGTGATATTACTTTCATCCTTATAAAACATTGTAACAAATTAATAAAGGCTTCATGAGTTTGTCTAAAAAAAACTTATTTTTTTGCGAGGAGCCTATAAAGAACTTGTTGCATTAATCTCACGGTCTAACAAGAAAGTGAGTGATCCAAAACAAAAATTCAGGCGCCTGACTATAAGTCACTCCCATATATTTGTACCAGAGTACAATACAAAGAATAATATCTCATGTTCTTGCAATATAAGCAATTCTACAATCTTATAAATTTCTTTGGTACTGGCCTCCCATACATATATCCTCCGCCGATATAGATCACAAAAAGGAATAAGAACCAAATGTGCAAACTAATAATAATCCGAATCATAGCAAAAAAAAAGATAAATACAAAAGAATAATTATACCCCAAATATAGGGATTTGTGTGGCTTCTGGAACTTTGTGCGTCTGTAGGTCCATTCACTTAATCCATGATACTGCTAGTAGTCTTCTTGATAAGGTCCCAAGCACTCCTCACATGCCTCTCCTCCTGCAGGGACGACCCCACGGCAAACCGAAGCACGAACCTATCACCAACCACTGTGTGTGCAAGATAAGCCTTGCCGGTCTTGTTCAAATTCTCCATGAGCACACGGTTAGCCTCATCGGCATCCTCCTCCGTCATGGCTCCAGTCGCCTTGATCCTGAAGCACACAAGAGCAAAGTTCCTTGGTACGACCACCTCGAACCTGTCGTCGGCACGAACGAAATCTTCAAACATCTTGGCCATGGCGACGTCGCTACGGATATGCTCTTGGAGCTTTGCGGTACCATATGTGCGCATGACCATCCAGAGCTTGAGCCCACGGAACCGCCGACCGACGCCGACCTGCATGTCTTTAAGATCGGTGACCTCACCTGAGTCTGTAGCATCGTTCTTGAGGTACTCCGGGTTGGTCTCCAACGAGTCACTGAGGCGGTGAGCATCGCGGACATAGAGACAGGTGCAATCGAGGCATGTAAGAAGCCATTTGTGTGGGCTCATGCTAATGGAGTCCACACGCTCGACGCCATCAAGATGGTGGCGGAACTCTGGGCAGATGCACGCACTGCCAGCATAGGCAGCGTCGACATGGACCCATGCATTGAACATGGCGGCAACGTCGGCGACGGCACCCACCGGGTCAACAGCGTTGGAAGACGTTGTGCCCACTGTGGCGCAAACATATGTTGGCACAAGACCGGCGTCGGCGTCAGCTTGCATGATATCGAGAAGCTTGGCCGGGTCGAGCCCGTAGTCGGTTTCCGGCCCGGTAGGGATGGAGCGGATGTTGGCGGGGTCAAAGCCTGCGAGCCGACATGCCTTGAAGAATGTGGAGTGGGTCTGGTCGGCAGCGTATACAGCCAAGCATGGCAAGTCGGCCACGCCGACGGAGCCGCTCCGACGCAACGCGGCGTCACGGGCGGCGACCAGTGTGACGAGCATTGCCTCACTCGTGGTGCCGAGGATGACGCCACCACCGGTGCCCCGACCAGTGCTGGTGCGGTTCATGAATGTGGTTGGCAGGCGAAGGAGCTGCGCAAGCCAGTCGAGAGCAAGAACCTCCATCTCCGTGGCTGCCGGAGAGGCTTGCCACGTGAATCCGACAGTGTTCATGGCGGAGGCGATGAGGTCTCCGGCGATAGCCGCGGCACTGTTGGTGGAGGGGAAGAAGGCGAAGAAGTTCGGGCTGGCCCAGTGTGTCATGCCGGGTAGGACGGAGGTCCTGAGCTCCTTCATGGTGACATCAAACGGTGCCGAGTAGGTCGGCGGGGACGCGCTGAGCTCGTCCTGCAGGTATCCTGGCTTCACGTTAGGGAGAACGGGCATGGACTCGACGTTGGTGTAGTAGTCGGAGATGAAGTCGACGGCCTTGTGAAGATATGCGCGGACATCTTCGGGGTTTAGCGGCTCGAACGCTGCTGCCTTGTCGTTGGGGAAGGCGGAGAAGGTCGTTGGGTTGGTGTCCAAGCTGCCCATTTTTTAGGAGCAAGACTGTGTGGCTTGATCAATGAAGTGGAGGTAGCTAGCTTTTCTGCCGGAGAGCAGGAAGAAGCGGCGGAGAGGTTGTAGTAGTAATTAGCTAGGTTGGTTTGGGTTGGAGGATGAAGTACATAGGCCAAGGTATATATACTAGTTGGACGCGGGAAACGGCGTGGCGGGCTGGGCGTTGGATGAGGTCGCGTGCGTTTATCGTACGCTGCTAGGAAAGTGCGAGGTCGAGCGCCCGCGACACCAGTCTGCTGGTCAACTCGATTATTCAAGGGTCCAGATGAACGCTCTACCAGCAGCCCCCGTCATGGTAACGTTCGTAAATTGCCAACCAGTCGGCTGCTAGTCTGCTACATACACCATTTTCGTCACCACAAAAAAAAACCTTCCTTCTTTCCGTTATTAACTGCATGCATGCATGCATATATCATGTTGGCGTGGCGTGAACTCCATGTAGTATATACCTTTGTCAGGGTTTATTAAAGCATCTTCAGCCGCGCCTCCAACAGGCCCTCTTTAGACGTTTTTGTCGGTGCCAAAAAATCGGTCCAGTCACGTTCCAGTAGCCCGTTTTCCGCCAGCTTGGGCCGAAACTGGCGCCGGCGGACCTGAACTGAACCCGGCGCGCTAGGGGTGCCTGGGGCACTGGCACAAGTGAAAAAGGGGCGTGGGGCCGCTCTGTCGACGAGTCGAGAGCCTCTTCCCGCTTTCCCCCCATTTCCCTCTCATTCTCTTCATTCCTCCCGCCAACCTTCCTCCCGCTCACCTCCCAGCCGGTCGCCATGCCGCCGAAGAAGTACGTGATCCAGCGCGCCGGGACAATTGCGACCGCCACCGTCGCCCAGCCGAAGCAGAGGAAGCCGAGGGCGCCACCGTCCAAGCCATCGGGCATGCCAAACACCGACTGAAGGGCGGAAGTTCAGCGCTGGGAGGCTGTCACCGCCGACCGGCGGAACAGGGCCGTCGCGAAGAAGGCTCGGGACAACGCGGCGCGTGTGGCTGCGGCCGCGACGGATCAAGCCGAGGCCGAGCCGACTCGCGTGGGGATGATGAATCCACCCGGCGGCCACGCCGAGTATGCGCCCTGGAGCCAGCAAAGCCTCGGCTCTTCGGCCGGCTTCTCGTCGTCGCCGCAACCATGGGGACGCACGCCGTCGCCGGGCTACTCCGACGGGGACGTGCACGGTGGGTTCAACCCCAACGTCACCTTCCCCCAAGGACACCCGGCCCAGCGCACGCCCTCGCCCGCCTTCACCAGCGTGCAGTACACTCCGTACAACTACTCACCGCCGGCTTACGTGTCCTCCCCGACGCCCCCTCTCCGCCGTGGCGCCCTGCCCTTCTCACAAGCTTCCACATCGCACCTCGGCGACACCGACGAGACCGACACCGACAAGGACGACATCATCGCGGCAGGCTTGACCGCGGCCGCCACGTCCCCCGGGTTCGCTACCCAGGACGACACGGTTGACCTCACCGGCGGCATGGACGAAGAGTTCAAGTACGGCTAGGAGGAGCCGGAGGAGCATGAGGAGGAGGAGCTGGCGACTGTTCCAGGGAAGAGGCGCAAGAAGAAGAAGGAGGCGACCAGGACCGGCGAGACGCGCATCAAGTGGACGTCCAAGGAACAGGAATGCCTCGTCGAAGCGTGGAAAGTCGTCTGCCTCGACCCGACCACCGGCGCGAACCAGAGTATCGAGACATACTGGGAGCGCATCAAAGCCGAGTTCGACGAGCGCAAGCTCGTCGACCCCTACTTTAAAGACGTCTACATGCAGCGCTGGGCGAAGGCAATGGCGAACCATTGGGGGCTCATCCAGGCAGCATGGAACAAATGGCATGCGATCGTCGAGGAGATCACGGCTCGCCCGGAGAGCGGCGCCAACGTTGATGATCAGGTATGGCACGCCGGTCTCCCGCTTCTCTTCGCCGTGTGCGCCCGCCAACTGTTTGTTCCTCGGCGCAACTGGTGCGCATGTTCGCCTTCTATTTCCTGGGCAACCGCGACCAAGAGTTCAAGTACCTCCACGTCTACACGCGGATCGATAAGTGCGAGAAGTGGGCGGAAGTCCGGCGCATCCTCGACGAGGCCAAGGAGACCTACAAGCCGGACGCGCCAACGGCGGGCGCGTCAGAAGGGCGGGCGGACGGCAACAAAGGGGCCAAGAAGGGGAAACACGCCAACGCGGCAACCGCGCGAGTGCAGGAGTCCATCGAACACTGCCTCGCCGACGCACAGGCCCGGGCCGCCCTGCGTGAAGAGAAGACCGAGGCGCGGTGGTCAGCGTTGATGACGAACATCGCCGTCAAGCTCGAGCTGCTCCGGACCAACGTTGCTGCGAAGAAGAGGAACAACGACCTGGCTGGCTTTTCTGATGGGCAGGCGGACATCCTCCAGAGCAACGACGAGCAACTCAAGGCGTGGTACATGGCGGCGCGGCCTCATCCTGAACCGGCCGACGACGACGGCGCCACCAACTCCCACGCCGCCGCCGCCAAGCCCGATTGTTGATGCCTCCACGACGCGTAGCAGCACCGAAGCCGCGCCGACGCCGCCCAGCATAGAAGCAGCTCCGACACCGCCTAGCCTGCGCACGCCGACTACAGCGACGCCGGAGGCCGACCCTGCCGAGTGATGCGTTGCGCACTTGTCCAGACTTGTGGCGCTCTTTTTTCTTATACGCCGGACTATTTATCCGATTGCCAAACTGTGTCCTGTGATCGCCGGACTTGTGGCGCCTTTTGAGCGGGAACGACCAATTTCAAAATTGCCGCGTCCTGGGGCCGGCGCCTGGGGGTGTGACTGTGAGGTAGGTCGCCCCCAGGGGCCAATCTAGCGCCGGTTCACCCTGAAGCCGCTCTTTTTCGGAGCCCTGGGAGGCCGAACGGCTGGAGATGCTCTTAGTCCCATCTATTTTGTGTCAAACTTTGATCGTAAATTAAACTAGTGAAGCATAAATTTTATGTATTAAAAATAACACTTATTTAGAACTTTTTATAAATATGACTCAAATGGTATAAAATTTATGGTGTATAATTTTTTGCTAGTTAAATTTATGGTCAAAGACTGATTCAAAATACAACGAGGACTTATGGATGAGATCATAGTGTATTTCACCTCTGTGCCTACGAGATTGTTTGTAATCATCAGTCTCTTGGTTTATTTTAACAAGTAATCTTAAAATTCTCCAGCAGAATTGTACTATCAGATTCAGCCAGTCTGAAGGTCTTTGCCTGTTTGGTCACCCATATGACTGTGTTCTGCTTCTTTTACATTTTCATTATCATTTATGCAATTTATATTTTTTTTGAAAGACCCAACAAGATCGCTGGCTTCATTGATTTAGTAGATAGGAGAGTACAAAGGTGTGATCGGAACGATTAGAGAGAAAAATAAAGAGGGGAGGGATGGCCATGCAGACAGCTATCCCTCTAGAAACTAACAAGTTAAATCTCTCCCAACAGATCCCGAAATGGGTACTCTAATTTCTTGGCTCCTGCTAGTCTCCATTGCTCCAAATTGCTGCTGATTCTTGCACATACACGCTGAAAACAAGGCAGCAAGCCGCGAAAGGTGCAGTCATTCCTCTCCTTCCATATTTCCCACAGAATCATAATGATTATCGATCGGATTGCCCCTCTGTTTTGTGGACTTGCCCGGTTGAGGATTTCCTGAATCATTTGCACAGAGTTCAGGAGGCCCCTGTCCAAGGGAGCCAGAGAGGAGCAGCCAGATCGCCCTGCCGCGTGCAGCCATACTTCCCGCGCAAAACTGCAGTCCCAAAACAAGTGTGTAGACGTTTCAAGGTTGCGGAGTCATAATTGGCAGAAGTAGTTATTGGTCCAACCCCTCCTCTGAAGTCGATCATTGCACCATAATCTGTCTTGGAGCAGCAGCCACATGAACATCTTGAGCTTGTTAGGAGCCCACACCTTCCAGATCATATTGTTGAGATTGGACAAAGCAACCGGCTGGAACTGGATATTGTATGTAGAGCTTGCAGTGTAGTAGCCATTGCTTGTGCCTTGCCATCTTATGATGTCGTCTTCGTCAGGCCGCAACACGGTGTTTGCAGTTTGGATCATGCGCCAAATGGACAGGAATTCCGGAGCTATGGCCATTGTGTTACCGTGTTCTAGGTCTTTGATCCATTGATCATTCCGGAGAGAAGACCCGATGCTTCTGTTCTTCCCGTGGGCATGATTGAAGACTGCTGGGATTGAGATAGCTAATGGAGAATCCCCTATCCAATTGTCATTCCAGAAACTAGCTTTGCGGCCGTTTCTGATCTGAACTCTGGTTGCCAAACTGAAGATTCTTTGATCCTTCTCCGATGCCTGGAGTTGCAGCTGCGTCCACGGTCTTCCGGGCTACTCCCACGCTAGCCACTGCCATCTGAGACGAAGAGCAGTGCTAAATTTGTTTAGGTCGAAGATGCCCAGCCCACCTTGCCGCACCGGGGAGCAGACTTTGGACCAGGCCACCTTGCACTTCCCGCCTGTGAGCTCATCATCCTGGGACCATAAGAACCGCCTTCTAGCCTTGTCGATCTCTCTAATGATCTTCTTTGGGACCTTGAGGACTGTCATGGCAAAAGTTGGCAGAGCGGAGAGCACACACCGGACTAGAACCCTCCATCCTGCTAGGTTGAGTAACCTTCCTTTCCAGCCCGCCAGCCGCGCTTTTATTCTGTCGAGGATGAACTGGAAGTGAGACAATCTTAGCCTGGTCATCGAGATCGGTAGCCCGAGGTAAGTCATTGGGAAATCTGTCACGAAGCCTCCAAAACTCTATAGCACTTCCGGCAAATTCACATTGTCACACCTAATGGCCGCCATAGATGATTTACTTTGGTTTAGGTGAAGCCCCGAGGCCTCCCCAAAATTTGCAAGCAGGCCTAGCAGCGTTTCCACCTCGGGCTTGGATGGGTTGGCAAAGATAACTGCATCATCGGCGTAGAGGCATACTCTCATGCTTGTTCCCTGGCCCGGCAAACGAGCCAGCATCCCCTTCTCTGTTGCCGAAGCCAGCAGGCGGTGGAGGGGTCGATGGCGAGGATGAAGAGCAATGGAGAAAAAGGGTCTCCCTGTCGCAGACCCTGACGGTGCCAGAACTTCTCCCCAGGCTCGCCATTCATCAGGACGGAGGAGGAAGCCGTTGATAACAGCATGGTGGTCCAGTCCCTCCAACGTGGGCTAAAGCCCAATATTTGCAGGAGCTCCAGTAGATATTCCCAGGAAACTAAATCAAAAGTTTTAGCAATATCCAGTTTGAATAGGAGAGCCGGGTTTTTTCCCTGTGAAGCACTCTGATGCAGCCTTGCACATACTGATAGCTATCATGGATACATTTGCCCTTCTGAAAAGTGGTTTGCGCCGGGGAGATCATGTCCTTGAGATTGACAGCCAGCCGCAAAGATAACACTTTTGCAATGAGCTTTGAGATGGAGTGAATTAGGCTGATGGGCCTGAAATGGCACAGCTCCGTTGCCCCGTCCTTTTTGGCATCAGAGCAATGAACGCAGTATTGATTTCCTTCAAATTTGTTCCCGTCAGGTTGTAGAACTTCTGAAAAACTGCCATGATGTCGTGCTTGACCGTGCTCCAACATGCCCTGAAAAAGCGGCCAGTGAATCCGTCCGGTCCAGGCGCCTTCTCCATCGGCGAGGCCAACACCGCCGCCCACACCTCAGGTTCGGTGAAGGGGAGGTCGAGCCCGGACAAAGTCTATCTCCGGCAGGTGCAGTTCTTCCCAATTCAGAGTGCACGAGCGCTGTCGAAGCCGTCCTATGGATTCAGTAAAATAATCGCGCACGGCCGAGGCCTTCTCATGATGTTCTGTAATTTCAGCATTGCCCACTTTGATTGAATGGATGTAGTTCTTTCTCCTTCTTGCTATGATTTTTGCATGGAAGAATTTAGAATTTGCGTCACCCGCTTTGAGCCACATGATCCTGGACGCCTGTCTCTTCCTGGCCCTTTCTAAAGCAGCTAGCCCGAGCACCTTCAGTTTAAGCTGTTTGCGCAGCAACCGCTCTTGCTCCGTCAGGTTCCTAGCCTCCTGCGCCATGTCTAACTGCAAGATCACCGCATTTGCAATGTGAAACTGTAGTTTGGCGCCTCCAAAGAGCGATCTGCTCCAGATTTTCAGATCGGCTGCAACCCGCTGAAGCTTCCTACTAATGCGAATGAAGGGGCAGTCATGATTTACCGGCCGATCCCAAGTGTGCTGCACTGTTTCCTGAAAGTGGGGGAAACGCGGCCAAAAGTTTTTCAAACCAAAATCTAGCCTTCCTGATCGGGGGGGGGGGGGGGGGGGCATCATTAGCTAAGAGGAGAGGACAGTGATCGGAGAAGGATGTTGAAGCTGCCGTGAGCGTCACATCAGGAAACATGTCTTCCCATGCCAAGTTACAGAAAATCTTGTCGATGCTGCATAAGGTTGGCGATTCTCTTTCACTACTCCAATTAAAATGCCTATTCCTGCATTTAACCTCTCTGACCCCAGCAAAATCAATCGCCCGACGGAAATGGCCCATCATCCTTCTGTTAATTAGGCCGTTGTTTTTGTCCCGCACCTGATAAATCATGTTAAAATCTCCGTTGAGCGTCCAAGGTTCAGAGGGGGGAGGTGCTGCCCTAGCTAGTTCGGTTAGGAAATTTTATTTTTGCTCATCCTCCAAAGGACCGTAGACAGTTGTCATCCAGAAGAACTCGCCGCTGCCGATGATCTCTACCCTAACTGTAATGGAGAAGCTAGCAATCATGTGCGTTACTACGTTGACCAGGTGTTTATCCCAGAAAATGGTGGCACCGCCCCTAGTACCTATCGCAGGAAGAACGATGCAACCCTGAAGCGATGGCCCCCCTACTTCTACTGCTAGCTGTGTGGTCCAGGACTCGATCTTTATTTCCTGCAGGTTAAGAATAGCAATTTTGTTTGCGTGGGCAACCTCACAGACGGCCGTGCGCTTTGCCGGTGAATTAAGGCCCCTCACATTCCAAGACATAATTCTGAAGTTTGCATTAATCATGTGGACAGGAGATTTCTCTTCGTCGACTGATCTTACTACTGAAGGAAACAAGAACAACAACAACATGGACATGGTGAACACATACACATGCCTTACAGACCTGCGGGGATCGGCGCCAGCCACCAATAGGCCCCAAATTCCGACGCCAACTAGCTAACACCACCTTACTCGGAGCACAACACATGGAGATAAATCCTAACTCGAACTGGTCTAATACCAGCCGTCGATGAAGGCTACCTAGGGCGACTAACATGATCACTTGGCAAAGACATCATCATCGTTCGCTCCAGCCATGCCGACAGCGATCTTTAGGGCCTCGCAGTCCAGGCATGTGAGTTTGGCAATTGCAGCAATATCCTTAGTAGTCAGCGGCTCCTGGAAACGCTTGAGAAGATCGGCGGCAGCCTTGGCCGTCATCTTGTCTTTTGGCCCGAGCCCACCAAGCTCCTTGATAAGGCGCATCGCCGCCCTTTGAGCCACTGGCACCGGACAGCCCACCGCTGCCTGCCTAGCACTGCGGCGAGACGGAGCGGAGGTGGCCCGCACCTTGGGAGGAGCAGAGGAGCGCGACCGCACCGGAGGGCTGGGCAGGACTGCCTGGGGCACCGGAGCGAAGAGTTGTGGCAGTCCCACGCTGCTGCTGCCCTCCCCTACCCCCTGGATGCAGGGGCCCGGCCCTCCACCGAGCTGCAAGTAGTCCACCTTCTGCGTGATCGCCTCGACGTGAAACCCCACCGTGGCCGGAGCAGGCGAGCTGATGCAGGGGCTAGAGAGCGGGGCCGACAGGTCAGCGATGCACGGGAGGATATCATCATCTTCATGGAAGTCTTGTATGGCACCAGAGCGCGTCCTGGCGTGCGGCAGCGAGCGCCCACCGTCTTCAAAGGCCAGCGGGGAGTTGAGGGCGTCCAGCATGGCGTTTTCAATCTCGAGCGGCATGACGTCCGTGCGCGGTGGGGGGGAAAGCGCCCGGCCACCGGGGAAGAAGAAGAAGGCAACCACGGGGCCGGGCTCCTGGGCATCGAGACGTGGGGCCGTCGCCACCGGACGTAGTGGAAGTGGCGGAGTAGCACGTAGAGGCGGCGCCTCGGCCGCCGCCTTGCTTTTGGCGCGACTACGTCCCTGGATGCCGCGCCGGCTCCCCACCGGCGTCCTGCTGCGGTGTCTTGGAGTCGCCTCGATGACCTCAGTGGATTTGCCCTTGGTATGGCAGGAGTTGCCAAGGAACACATCGCGCCACGAGCGCCGCTACCCACCGGCTCCGTCTTCGTCGTGGTCGCGCCGCTCCACTCTAGGGGCCGCCCGGCATGACGCAGTTGCCGGCCAGGCAGCCGCTGGGCGGCGACCCTGCTCTTGGCCGTCTTCGATGCCGCCCGTCCAGGAACCAGGCTCGACGCGGGGGAAGGGGCGGTCGTCGTCGGAGGAGGAGGAGGGGAGCCCGCTCTGGCCCGAGTGTGAAGAACGTGGCGAGAGCGGGGTCCAGTCTTCGAGGATCTCGTCGACCCGCCCCGCACCCCTCTTGAGCACCCAGAGCGCCCGCCTGGTCGGGATGTGGGTGACATCCCAGGCCAAGAGCCAGAACGCGAAGGTTCTAGTGTGGCTCCGCTCCAGCGTCCTGCTGTCGAGCCGGTCGATGCGGCCGAAGTCGCCGAAAGCCTCCTCCGCGCCCTCCAGCGACCAGAATTGCATCGGGAGATCCTCAACGACGATGCGGACGTGAAGGGGCAGCTTCATGATGGCAGCATGGTCGGCCTCGTGCCAGGCGCGGATGAAGAACTTGGCGCTGTCCACCCTCAGGACACCGCGCCGCACGGCGTCGTCGCGGTGCGCCGGGAGGTCGAAGTGGACGAGGAAAGCCTCCGGGTGGTGGGCGGTGACACGCAGCTCGAAGGGGGGGGGGGGGGGGTGCCCAGCTGTGCCTCGATGGCCTTGCCCACCGCCATGGGGTTGGTGGAGTGGAACCCATCAGCGGCGGTGAGGGTGACGGCGTGCAGGCGCAGAACGAGCTCCTCACGCTCCAGCGCAGGAGAGGCTTGTGCTTTGCACCGGCAGGATTACCAGTACCGTGAAAATCGGCTATAGGACGACAACTTTGGTTATTTCATTTATTCCTACGGGAGCTGCTAGCAAAGCTACAGAAATTGAACAGCCGGCGTCCAAAAGTAGAGTTCAAACCATTATTTAAAGTACAAGTACATATGGTATCAACTCGGAAAAAAAAACTACTGTACATATGTTATCATGTCATGTGTAGTAAAAGAAAAGTAAAAGGTTAAACCACGTTCGATCAATTCGTCATTCTGAACCCAGTCTGACTAAGCAAGCGTTTCAAACCATTCAAGGCGCAAGCACACGTGATCAATTCAACATGGAACACTTGGTTGCTGTACACTGGGACACTTGGTTGCTGTACAGCGTACAGTGGGATTTCTATCAGTAACGCTGAACCCTTTTTCTCGTGGCATGCGTGCATATGTGGTTGATTAATTCCTGTCAAGACCGGTCATCGCTGACGCGATTGATTTCGTCAAGTATCTTGTTAGGTAGAGAAGGTCTGTGCTTAATTTTGACTAATGCTTAGATTTCCGAATGTAGGTGGGTAATCCTAAAAGCTTTTTGTAGGATCGATGGCTTTTATTTGGAGAAGAGTAGAAGTGACAGTTTCAAGTTAAATAATTTACCACAAATATACCAAAAACATGGAATCTAACTATTGTCAAACTAGTTCATTTTTAGTCACCAAATCTCAATATTCACTCCCTCCGTTTTTATTTACTTCGCATATTGGCTTTGTCTGAAGTCAAATTTTATAAACTTTGACCAAATTTATAGATAAAAATATCAACATATACAATACCAAATCAATACCGTTAGATTCATCATTGAATATAGTATCACATTATATACATTTGTTATTGTAAATGTTCATATTATTTTCTACAGACTTGGTCAAACTTTTCAGTCAAATCTAGTATGCAAAGTGGCATTTTGCTCCCTAACCAAATGAGCTATTTGCTCACCCTAAGCACTCATATTTTGTCCACACACACACACACACAACTTCTCATTTACCTCCGCCACTATCCTTAACCCTTGTTAGCCATCTAATTGAGGTGGTGACGCCACTTTTAGCACAAATGGCAACCTATGCAACACAGAATGTTGGCAAAAATGGTCAGAAAATTTAGAATAGTAGCATTCGGTATATTTCCGTCTAAAGTGGTGAGTGCTTTGAAACAAAAAAACATACCGGATAAATCCAAAACATTCGAGAGAACTATTGAAATACCCTACAATTTATTCACAAAATAAGAAAGCTGGATTTTTTGTAGAATACAACAATCCACAAATATTGTGCAAAGAACTAGATGTTTGTGAGAACTACCAAACACTTTAGGAACATTATTAAAGAAAAGTATGATGAGTTATATGAATTAATGTTATACTTTTTCATGATCTGCCCTGAAGATTATTTTTCTTAAATCTTCTAAAAATAATATATTATTAAATCCCATATTTTTAGTAGCTTTTCTAGAATGATGTTGATACTTGGTTACATTTTAATATTTATTTTCCAATTTCCTCCATTTTTGTATTTCTTAACATCTTGCATTGTTCCACGCTTTATTGCCATTTTCCTGCATATATGTTTCTATATTGTGCTCTATGGTTTGCCACATGTGATAATATATCACCAGATGATCATGCATATCACTTTGGTTAAGGCCAAGGGCCAAATTTGTCAAGTACCGAAAGTTAATGGGGTCAAAGTTAGCGATCTAAAGTTAAGGTACCAAATCTGAACTTTACAAGTAATCAAGGGACCCAAAAAATAGTTCTAAATTTATTATCAAATGCAAACTGATTTGTCAATTAATGTAAAAGTTGTTCGTAGAGTCAAACTTATGTCATTCTTCTTATTGTTCTTCTTCTCTACTCTGAGTTGTTGTAGGCACCGCGAAGGCCACCGTGTTGACAAATGGCAACCGCCCGTGAGATGAGGGGCAAGGGCACAGTTTGATTGGCTACTAAAGCTCCGACATAACATGATGGGCCAAGTAAAGGGTAAGCTCACACGCGGAGAGTCGCAGATGGGAAATAAGGGATGTAGTGCTACAAGAGAGTGGAACCCATCAAGTGCGCTCAGGAGCACATGCTCCTTTTTCAAAAAGGAAAAACACACTCATTCAAAAAATCCACCAAAAAAACACATGCTAATGATTCAAATTCGTTTCCAATTGAAGTTTCTTGAAAATCTCAATTCATTTGTGAGCTATGCAAAAATAACAAAAGATTTATTTAGCTATGCACTTTTTGTTTTTTCCATGAGACCACAAAAGAATGAATTTTTCATCAAGGCAGTTTAGCGCATGAATCACTCTAATATCTACACCATTTTGTTCTGGATCGATTTTGCATTTTTCTAAACCTGGTTATGAGTTTTCTAAAGAGAGTGTGCACTCTCTAAAGGACAAAATCAATACTTTAGGAGAGATTGGTAGAAGAAGATTAGGAGTGCTCAACGCCTCAAATACTTGGATGTTTAGTTTATGTAGGAGTGTTTTTTAAAAGCATGTACTATTTAATATATGGTCTTTGGCCTTTGTAAAGAAAGTGACACAAGGAGGCTTGATGAGTGGACGACAAGTTATGAGTTGAGTAGTTTTCTAAGGCTTTGGAGTTGAAATATGGGCTGCATTTGGATTAATGTGATCCATTGATGCACATTTTCTTTTAGTTTGTGGAAGTAATGCAAACAGTACTTTTGGTTTCATCAGTAAAAGGTGGAATGGAGGGGAAACCCGTTCTTTCATAATACAAGTAATGAAAACGATGGGATTGTATTTGTAAGGACATGTGATACTTAATATATGACCTTAGAGCATCTCCAAAAAGTCCCAACAAAAATCTCCCTGCAAAACAAGATTTATGGGGTCTTCATATAATGTAGGAGTGGTTGCAAGTGAGCATCTCCAAACAAATCCCTTAAAAACTTTCCTTAAATGTGGTTTTTTTATGGTGGCACGGTGGCGGCAGAAAACAGACAGCGGTGGTCAGTGGCATGCGGGTGGGCAAGTGGTGCGGCGGTGATGGTTGGTGGCGGCGGCCTGGTGATGTGACACTCTTACAGAAAAGTTTATGAAAAGGGCTATTTTGCCCTGAATGCACGGAAAGTTCTGCTGTTTATACGGGGCTCTTAAAAATCCATGCTTAGGAGACATGTTGGAACATTATTTTTCCCAACTCCTCCTAAATCAGATTATTATTATTTTCATGGGAAAAGGGACTAGTTGAAGTTGCTCTTAGGCCTTTTAAGAAAACACCCTCCGTCCCGATTCTGCAGTCAGAATTAATCAACCTAGCTTGCGTAGGAGTTGAACTAAAATATCAATCTGTTATCCCTCAAAAAAAAATTTATCAATCTGTTAGGTGCACGCGTTGCACCGGAGCTGTACAAATATTCTGACTTTCTCACTGAGTATGACTTGGTAGCTACTTCCTCCGTCTCATAATGTAAGAGTGTTTTTGATACTAGTGTAGTGTAAAAAACGCTCTTATATTATGAGACGGAGGAAGTAGGTAATTACTGTGTCAATGAAAGAAAACCTACGCTGTTTGCCGTGCTTATCTGCATACGCACACGCGCATGTATGTTATCAAGAAACAGATTTTGTTAATCTTTTTCAGTGACAAATTAAGGAGATGAGTTAATATGGGTAATTAAGCAGCGACGACTTGACTTGGTAATGCACATATATCAGCTTCGTTAATGTACTGAGTCGTTGCTATACATATGTAATTACGTAGAATGATTGGATATAAAATAATTCAAACCTGCAATGCTATAGTTACCTATTCATTCGTTCGGGTTTGACATCCGTAGGTGGTGACAGGGCACCCGCGTAGGCGTCATTCGTCGTCACTCATACGCTCAACTATAACAACCGAGGAAAATGGGCGTATCTTTGATGAAATTTTTGTCTTTGACTTTTGACTCAGTCACACGGACGCGGTAAAAGTAACAAAACAATCGTCACATCGCTACAGGAATCACAGTCAAAGCTGACACTACTGCAGAACTAGCTAGCACGGGCGGGCGCAAATAGCTTGTCAGTAGCAGGCGTGGCTATCAAGGGTGCCTGACAGTGACCTCCCGCTGCTACTTATAGGTCATCAGTGACGGGACTCACACCCGCCCCGGTAAAGGTCCATCGGTGGCGGGCTTTACATAGCACCTGCCACTGATGGCGTGCACTACCAATGGGGGACATTAATACCCATCCGCCATTGACAAGCGAACGTAATTGTGATGATCCTATTTTTTCACCCATTACTGGTATGATTTTAGAAATAAAGAAAATGGATGCACCTCCCAGCGCAGAGTAGCAGCACTCCATGGTGTAGGTTCCTACTCGGGAAGCTGGCACGCACGCATGCACCCAACATGTAGACTGGCACCGGTGCCGCATGTGTTGGATCCACAGCCATGCGTGCCCACTAGATCCGCCACCACGAGCCCGCTAGATCTGTCGACATGTGCCCCCTAGATCCGTTGCCGTGCGCGCTGAATCCGCCATCAGAGCATCATCGCCTGCATGGACCGGTGGACTGCCACCGCAACTCGAGGCACTGAGAGGGAGTTTGAGAGAGTTGAGGGGCCAGGAGAGAGGGGGGGGGGGGTGTTAGGTAGGTAGATGGATGGGAAGAAGAGAAAAATGGACGGCCGGATTGCCCAAGTATAAGTGGTGGGCGTCCACCACTGGTAAGATGCCACTGTCACTGTTACCACTTTACCATATTTATCATTTAGTGTGTAACACAATAAATTACTTACTCTATGACTTTACCATATTTATCATTTAGTGTGTAACACAATAAATTACTTACTCTATGACTTTATCATATTTACCATATAGAACATAACACAAGAAATTACCCCCCTCTCTCTCTCTCTCTCTCTCTCTCTCTCTCTCTCTCTCTCTCTCTCTCTCTCTCTCTCTCTCTCTCTCTCGCACACTCTTGCAACTCCACTTCTCAGCTCTTGCCATGAAAAAACCACCTATAACAATCAATCAACTTACCACTCGGTAAAGTGAAGTACTGAACATTAGAAGTGCATAGAAGGTTGTGTAACTGACATACACAGGTTGAGAGAATATGAAGCCTACCTTTAGCTCCTACTGGATACATCACTCAATACTTCCACATCCATCTTCAAAAGTGTTCCAACAATTCGCTAGACTCAGGGGTTATCACGTAGTAGCAGCATCAATGCTATAGTCGTTTTTAGTTGTCGGTATATAAGGCGGAAAATGGGTTCTTTAAATCTGTTTTGTCTTGCATATTGATTTTATCATTGATTTTTTAGTTTCTCTTAGTCTCAATTCTATCAATTTCTTCTTAGTTAAGGCTCTAGTCCTACTTACACTACAAAAAAGACATATCCATGACATTTTGGGCCGAATAAATTTTTTTTCTGTCATACATATGACACTTCGATGACAATAATTGTGACAAAACCCGGTATCATCATAGATGTGGTGGGATCTTACTTCTATGACAAAAAATCATGACAGAAAATGGGCTTTTTGTCCTGACACTTGTAGAAAAAAGCCCTTTAGTCCCGGTTCGCAATAGCCTTTAGTCCCGGCTGTGCAACCGGGACTAAATAAGCGCGACTAAAGACCCCCCCCCCTTTAGCCGCGGCTCTTACGGACCGCGACAAAAGTCTTTAGTCCCGGTTCTTGTGGCTGACCGGGACCAAAGGCCCGCCACGTGGGCGCCCGTGGTCCGTCGGGGCCGAGGACCTTTAGTCCCGGCTCTCGTGGCCAACCGGGACTAAAGGCCTCCTCCGCAGGTTTAGGGTTTTAGCCCCCCTAAACCTGGTTTCTTTTTAATTTGTAGTGTTTTATTTGTTTTATATTTTATTTTGTGTTTTATTTTATTTTTGATGAAGTTTCAGTACACATATTCTACGCTTCTATATACATGCATATGAAATTTCAAACAAGAAGAATTCAAGAGGAATATATAATATATATTCAATCTCGGGTGACCATATACAACTTCGAACAAGTTTCCATACACAATTAGGATGGATGACCATATACAACTTCGAACAAGTTTCAATCTCGGGTATGCATATAAATTTCTTCGTCCTCGGTATAGTGTTGTCCTTTAGGATTGATGACTTCCCTCATGAAAAATCCTGCTAATTCTTCTTGAATTGGTCGGAAGCGAGCTTCTGGACTAAGCCTCCTCCGCAAGTTATCCGTCGCGTTCCGCACGCTAGCTGATGCCTTCCGCTCAGTGGTTTGTCTCCGGATGTTCTCACAAACATAGTATCCACATAGATCGGTCCCCGATGGCTGCTTATCCACATTAACTAACTTTCTGAAATCTAGCTCATGTTTGAATTCACCGACAGTTTCTTCTGAGAACCGTCTCCAAACCCTACAGGGCAAAGAAAATTAAATGAATAAGGGATTTATTAGTTAGTTGATATTAGGAAATGAAGAGACCGATCGATATAGAGCTCAAATGATTGAAAATAATTACTTTTGCAGCATTTTTCTCATGTCGGCCCAACGCTTTGGATCCGAATCCTTAGAGTCCATGATTAGAATTGTGGAGGTGTGAAGTTCAATATTTAGCAGAATCCAGTGGAACCTGCGGACACGTTACATGCACAGTCATGCATAGCTCATCGATTAGACATACCATGCATGGAGTAAACAAAATAGAATGGGCACAATTGAGAAACACTCACCCAAAATGGTAAGGAAATAGAATATGACTTTTGAGTTGATGCTTTCTAAGAAACTTGTACAGGTCTTTCTCCATGTCTTTGTGGTGATGTTCTAACACATGTCCATTAACGATATGTGGGTCAATGAACCCAACATCATGGATGTTTCTTATTTTGCATTCCCAAATCTTCAATCTGCATAATAGCGTACGCAACAATATAGTTAGGACAATATATATATATATAGTGCAGGCAATGACGAATGAGATGAGGTAGAAATAAATCACTTACAGAACGTAGCAACTCAGCATAGATTTGTCGAGGGCGCGCAGATTGAACAGCTGGAATAATTCACTCATATGAACTTCTACAGAGTACCGTTTGATGTGATGCTCATGTGTAACATCCGCATAAACATATTCTTTGTCGGCCCATGTTATGAATTGCTTATACCAACGTAGCAGATTTCGCATTTGTGTTGGTAGACTATTTTCCTTCTCAGGCTCGACGAGAGGCCCCTTCCGCACATATTGTAATGTTATCTCACCTACAGGCGCATCCTCAAGGTCTAAGAAGGCACGAACAGTCAAACCCATCTCGGACGCTTGTTTCATGGCAGCCGCTACAGTCAATCCAAGTGCTGCCGCAGCTGCTATGATCTCGGGGTCCTCTTCCGGACCGGCTTTCACTATGAGCGGGGGGATCGATTGTTTCTTCTGCATCCCGAGCTGGTCAACTTGTTTCCCGCTTTTTTTACTTTCTTCCTCCTTCTATATTTTTGCTTGCCTACGAAGTTCATGTCCATAGTCGTCAGGCATATTCAGCTCGGCTTGGGACGGTGTCGTCAAAAAATCCTTAGCCCACTTCTTTTGCTTCTCAGTGAATACTTGCTTGGGCTCAGGCACTTTTTTCGCCTTCATATCCGCCTTCCATTTCTCATAATCAGTAGACGCGGCCAATGTGAGGTCAGCTTCACTAAGTTCCCCAGGCCTTGGGAGGAGAGGCTTCAGCGATGGCTCCGGTACCCTTGTGGTCTTAGGTACATAAGGGTCCGGGTTAATAGTCCAGGAGCAGGTTTCCTTGCTGTCCGCCTGCTTCTGCTTCTTCGCCGGAGGTGGATTGGGGGGCGTCGTACCCGCCGGAGGAGGATTGGGGGGCGTCGTACCCGCCGGAGGTGGATTGGGGGGCGTCGTACCCGCCGAAGGAGGATTGGGGGGCGTCGTACCCGCCGGAGGTTGTGGATCGGGGGACGGCGTCGAATGGCGTGAAGGAGGTGTAGGTGAACCACCACGACCACCACCACCGCCACCACCACCACCACCATCGGAGGGGGGTGGACTTGCTAGCCTTGGCGCCTCGTCTGGAAACACTATGTACTTCTTTTTCCATAGAATGTACTGGCGCTTGACATCTCCAAGTCTGCTATCCCCTTCGGGTGTAGGTTTGTCAATCTCCAGGTCCTCAAACCCTTGGACTATGTCTTCCACCGTGACACAAGCATAGCCATATGGAATGGGGTTGTTGTGGTGGAGTGCTCCAGGTTTACAGGGTAAAGCACTGCCGCTAGCTACCTTCGTGGAAACGTTCCCCACGGGATAATGCAGATCACAGTCTTTCATCTTCTTTACATCATCCACGGGGTAGTGAGGCTCCGGTGCACGAATCTCGATCATCGGTGCACTAGCACCAGGCGGGGCATCCGTGGAAGCCACGCTGCTTCTCCGCTGCTGGCTTCCGCAATCCGCTTCATGATCTTCATGCGGCCCTGCAGCCGATTTTTCTTTCAATAGTTCATGCACGGTCTGCTTCAACTCATGGAGTTCCGATGCAAACTTCGTCATAAGATCTGCATCCCGGTCCGTCTTTCTCTTATGGCTTCTGTAACCGTACGGGTCATTGTCCTGGGAAAACCCTACTTTCCACGAAACTTTGCCTTTGCCTCGTACACGTCCTCCGTGTTCATCATTCCCGAGTGCTAAAGTCAGTGCGTCTTTCTCTCTGTTGAACTTGATCAAGCCCGCTTGAGCTTGGGTCATTGCGTCAATAAGGGCTTGGGTCGGAGCAAAGTGTCGATGCCGGTGAACACACACCCCTGTCTCCGGGTCTAGCGATCCCCCATGCCCGTACCACCAGCTTTTGGCCCTTGGGTCCCATCCCTCTGTACCTAGAGGGATTCCTCGCACCCTCAGGTCCTCCTCCATCTTCTGCCACCTAGGGTCCGCAAGGCGGTATCCTCCTGGCCCCATAATATGATGGTACTTTTTCTTAGCCGCATTATCCTTATTTTTTTTCGATATTTCCTTGAAATGGTCCGATTGCTTTTGCCTCACAAATTCTGGCCAATCATCTTTCAGTTTCTCATATTGTCCATTGAAATCCGGAGTCTTGCCCTTGTTGACATAGTCACGGGTTAAATTTTTCTTGAAGTTCCGGAATGCATCGGCCATCTTCTAAAGAGCGAACTCTTTAACTAGCCTCCTCCTCTGACGTCCACCCGGAACCTCGTTACCGAATTCATCGACTTTGTTGTATTCCGGAGGTAGAATGAAATGTTCCATAAGCTTTCTCCAGCAATCCTTTTTCGTTCTCTTGTCGACAAAACTGAAACCAAGACGTGCCTTCTTTGGCTCTTTCCATTCCTGGACGGTGATCGGGACATTGTCTCTAACAACGACTCCGCATTGGTTGACAAACTTTGAGGTGTGCTGTAGGGGCTTGCCGGTTTCACTGACAGACTCAATGGCATATGTTTCTCCTGTTTTCATCGCCTTGGATTTGCCACGCTGCTTTGTCGTACTCGATCCGGAGGGCTAAAAAAAGAAAGAGAGTCGCGCGCGTTAATACATATGTATTCACATTTCAGTAAGTTTGTATCACGAGAGGCTCTCAATGTATATATATATACCTCGCCGGAGGTGGTTGCTACTTGCAATTGGAGATCGTCGGTTGTTGACGGTGGACCTCCGTCGACAATGTCCGTTCCTTCACCTTCTCGATCATCGTCACCGTCAAGGTTCATATAAGAAGAGACTACATCCTCTTGTTGCTCATATTCTGAGCCCGACACATAAGGAATCTCGTTGTTGATGATGTCCATTAAATAACGTTCAGCCTCCGGATCCCTAAGCGGCTCGGTTCTGTCGTCCGCCATATGTCACTCCTGCATGTAGTAAAAATTCTTTAAGTATAAAGGAATTAAAAAATAAGATTAAGGGGACATAGAGGAGGAGGAATTAAAAAATAAGATTCTTTAAGTAAAAATTCTTTTTTTCTTCTTTTTCCTTTCTTCTTCTTTCTTTCTTCTTCTTCCTTTCTTCTTCTTCCTTTCTTCTTTCTTTCTTCTTCTTCCTTTTTCTTTTTTCTTTCTTTCTTCTTCTTTCTTTCTTCTTCTTTCTTTCTTCTTCTTCCTTTCTTCTTCTTCCTTTCTATTCTTTCTTTCTTCTTCTTTCCTTTTTCTTTTTACTTTCTTTCTTCTTCTTCCTTTCTTTTTCCTTTCTTCTTCTTTTTTTCTTCTTCCTTTTTCTTTCTTCTTTCTTTTGGTTTTCATTTGGTTTTTATTTGGTTTTCATTTTTTTCTTCTTCCTTTTTCTTTCTTGTTTGTTCTTCTTCCTTTTTTTCTTCTTTCTTTTCTTCTTCCTCCTTTTTTTGTTTTTTTCTTCTGTTTGTTTTTTTGTTTTCTTTTGTTTTTTTCTTCTTCCTTTGTTTTTCTTCTGTTTTTTTTTGTTTTCTTTTGTTTTTCTTGAGTTTTTTCTTCTTCCTTTTTCCTTTCTTCTTCTTTCTTTCTTCTTCTTCCTTTCTTCTTCTTTCTTTCTTCTTCTTCCTTTCTTCTTCTTCCTTTCTTCTTTCTTTCTTCTTCTTCCTTTTTCTTTTTTCTTTCTTTCTTCTTCTTTCTTTCTTCTTCTTTCTTTCTTCTTCTTCCTTTCTTCTTCTTCCTTTCTATTCTTTCTTTCTTCTTCTTTCCTTTTTCTTTTTACTTTCTTTCTTCTTCTTCCTTTCTTTTTCCTTTCTTCTTCTTTTTTTCTTCTTCCTTTTTCTTTCTTCTTTCTTTTGGTTTTCATTTGGTTTTTATTTGGTTTTCATTTTTTTCTTCTTCCTTTTCCTTTCTTGTTTGTTCTTCTTCCTTTTTTTCTTCTTTCTTTTCTTCTTCCTCCTTTTTTTTGTTTTTTTTCTTCTGTTTGTTTTTTTGTTTTCTTTTGTTTTTTTCTTCTTCCTTTGTTTTTCTTCTGTTTTTTTTTGTTTTCTTTTGTTTTTCTTGAGTTTTTTCTTCTTCCTTTTTCCTTTCTTCTTCTTTCTTTCTTCTTCTTCCTTTCTTCTTCTTTCTTTCTTCTTCTTCCTTTCTTCTTCTTCCTTTCTATTCTTTCTTTCTTCTTCTTTCCTTTTTCTTTTTACTTTCTATCTTCTTCTTCCTTTCTTCTTCTTTTTTTCTTCTTCCTTTTTCTTTCTTCTTTCTTTTGGTTTTCATTTGGTTTTTATTTGGTTTTCATTTTTTTCTTCTTCCTTTTTCTTTCTTGTTTTTTCTTCTTCCTTTTTTTCTTCTTTCTTTTCTTCTTCCTCCTTTTTTTGTTTTTTCTTCTGGGGAGGCGGAGGACGGCAGGCAGGGCGGCGGGCGGCGGGCGGAGGGCGTCGGGCGGCGGGCGGCGGGCAGCAGGGCGGCGGGCAAGGGCGCGCGCAGGGCACGGGCGGCGAGCAAGGGCAGGCACGGGCGGAGGCGGCGCTCACTGGGGACGGGGGCGGCGGCGCGCAAGGCTTCGGCGTCGGCGTCGGGGCAGGGCTTCGGCGTCGGCGTCGGCGACGGGGGCGTCGGCGTCGGCGTCGATCGGCGTTGGGGAGACAGAGGAGAATGCCGCGGCTAAGTGCAGTATATATAGACGCACCTTTAGTCGCGGTTGGGGAGGAGGACCGCGACTAAAGGTACCCTTTAGTCGCGGTCCCCCTTCCCAACCGCGACTAAAGGGTTTTGGCGCTGCTTCCTTTCCCGCGCAGAAAGACCCTTTAGTCGCGGTTGGGGACAACAACCGCGACTAAAGGGTACCCTTTAGTCGCGGTCCCTCTCCCCAACCGGGACTAAAGGGTTTTGGCGCCGCTTCCTTTCCCGCGCAGAAAGACCCTTTAGTCGCGGTCCGCCTCCCCAGCCGGGACTAAAGGGTCTGTGCTGAACTGGCGCGGTGCGGTGGGATGTTTAGTCCCACCTCGCTAGCCGAGAGGCTTCGACAGTGGTTTATAAGCGCGGCTGCGCTCACCACTTCGAGCTCCTCTCGAATGCAGGCTTACGGGCCTATTCTGTTACTATGAGCCTGTGGGCCTACTGGGCCTTCTGCGGGCCTGAATCCTGGCCCATTAATGGGTTTCTAGTCGTATTCAGGCCGTGGTGGCCCAGTAGGTGGCATATTCTTTATTTTTTGCCTGTTTTTTGTTTTCATTTTTGCTTTATTTATTTTGTTTTGTTTCTACTTACAACAAAAAACTTATTTATTTTATTTTATTTTGTTTCTAATTACTTATTTATTTTTACTTTATGATAATTACTTATTTATTTTACTTTATGATAATTATTTTATTTTATTATAGTTTATATTATTTTGTTTCTAATTCATTTTAAAATCTTAAAAATACAATTATATATCAAAAAAATCAGAAAATAAAACTAATTCATTTTAAATTCTTGTTTTTCTTCTGTTTTTTTCTTCTGTTTTTTTCTTCTGTTTGTTTCTTCCTTTTTCTTGTTTTTCTTCTTTTTTTTCTTCATTTCTTCCTTTTTTCTTCTGTTTGTTTCTTCCTTTTTCTTGTTTTTCTTCTTTTTTTTTTCTTCCTTTCTTCCTTTTTCCTTTTTTAAAATCTTCTGACATTTTAAAATCTTAAAAATACAATTATATATCAAAAAATCAGAAAAATAAAACTAATTTATTTTAAATTCTTGTTTTTCTTCTGTTTTTTTCTTCCTTTTTTCTTCTGTTTTTTTCTTCTGTTTGTTTCTTCCTTTTTCTTGTTTTTCTTCTTTTTTTTCTTCCTTTCTTCTTTTTTCCTTTTTTAAAATCTTCTGACATTTTAAAATCTTAAAAATACAATTATATATCAAAAAAATCAGAAAAATAAAACTAATTCATTTTAAAATCCCTTGAAGGTTTGACAAAAGGTTTGATACATCATTCAGTTTATCGACCAAATACAAAGTTTGGTACAATAAATTATTACACATCAATTCTTCCCTTGTACGTCCCTGCTTGCTTACGATTGTGCTGTATCCATGGAGCATCCTCATCATTTAACTTAATGCTTGGGTCAGTGTTCACTTTGAAGGGCGGAATTTCACCAAACATATTATAATCTTCTGACATGTCTGTCTTGTCCTCCACTCCCACGATGTTTCTTTTCCCTAAAAGAACAATGTGGCGCTTTGGATCATCGCATGATGTACTGATCGTTTTCTTATCTTTCCGTTTCCTCGGTTTGCTACTCATGTCCTTCAAATAAAAAACCTGAGCGACATCTTTGGCAAGAACGAATGGTTCGTCAAGGTAACCAAGATTGTTGAAATCCACCATTGTCATTCCGTATTGCTCGTCCACCTTTACCCCACCTCCTGTTAGCTTGAACCATTTGCACCGGAACAAAGGGACCTTAAAGGAGGGTCCATAGTCAAGTTCCCATATCTCCTCTATGTAACCATAATATGTGACCTTTTGCCCATTCTCGGTTGCTGCATCAAAGCGGACACCACTGTTTTGGTTGGTGCTCTTTTTATCTTGGGCGATGGTGTAAAATGTATTCCCATTTATCTCGTACCCTTGGAAAGTCGTTATAGTCGAAGATGGTTTCTTGGCCAACATGTATAGCTGATCTCCAACATCATTGTCATTCATTAAATGTTTTCGCAACCAACTGCCGAAAGTCTCCATGTGGGCCTTTCTAATCCAGGATTCAGGCTTCCCCGGGTTGTCCGAGCGTAAAATATTCTTGTATTGCTCGAAGTACGGAGCCACCAAGCTGGAATTTTGCAGAACTGTGTGGTGTGCTTCAGTCATAGAATGACCGTCCATACATATCGTGGTATCCCTTCCGATCTTGCCTTTTCCACTCAGTCTCCCCTCGTGCCGCGATTGAGGAATACCAATCGGCTTAAGGTCAGGAACATAGTCAATACAGAACTCAATTACCTCCTCATTTTGATGGCCCTTGGAGATGCTTCCTTCTGGCCTAGCACGGTTACGAACATATTTCTTTAATACTCCCATGAACCTCTCAAAGGGGAACATATTGTGTAGAAATACAGGACCGAGAATGGAAATCTCTTCGACTAGGTGGACCAGGAGGTGCGTCATAATATTGAAGAAGGATGGTGGGAACACCAACTCGAAACTGACAAGGCATTGGACCACATCGTTCTGTAACCGTGGTAGATCTTCTGGATTGATTACCTTTTGAGAGATTGCATTGAGGAATGCACATAGCTTCACAATGGCTACTCGAACATTTTTCGGTAGGAGCCCCCCCAAAGCAATCGGAAGCAATTGCGTCATAATCACGTGGCAGTCGTGAGACTTCAGGTTTTGGAACTTTTTCTCCGGCATGTTTATTATTCCCTTTATATTCGACGAGAAGCCAGACGGGACCTTCATACTGCTCAGGCATTCAAAAAAAATGACCTTCTCTTCTTTGGTAAGAGCGTAGCTGGCACGACCTTGAAACCATTCCGGATGCCGGTCATCTGGGTCTTTCAAAAGTTGCTGGTCCTGCCGTGCTTCCTTTGTATCATTTGTCTTCCCATACACGCCCAAGAAGCTTAGCAGGTTCACGCAAATATTCTTCGTAACATGCATCACGTCGATTGCAGAGCGGACATCTAGGACTTTCCAATATTCTAGCTCCCAAAATATAGATTTCTTCTTCCACATGGGTGCGTGCCCGTCAACTCCCCGCGGAACTGATTGTCCGCCAGGACCCTTTCCAAAGATGACTTTCAAATCCTTGACCATATCAAATATCTCAGCACCAGTACGTTCCGCAGGCTTCGGCCGGTGATCTGCCTTCCCGTTGAAATGCTTGCCTTTCTTTCTTACGTTATGATTTCGGGGAAGAAATCGACGATGACCCAGGTACACGTTCTTCTTACAATTAACCAAACGTACACTTTCAGTCTCATGTAAGCAGTGCGTGCATGCATTGTATCCCTTATTTTTCTGTCCCAAAAGGTTACTGAGAGCAGGCCAATCGTTGATGGTTACAAAAAGCAACGCTCGTAGGTCAAATTCCTCTCCTTTGTGCTCATCCCAGACACGTACACCAGGTTTCGCCCACAACTGTAAAAGTTCTTCAACTAATGGCCTTAGGTACACATCGATGTCGTTACCGGGTTGCTTAGGGCCTTGGATGAGAATTGGCATCATAATGAACTTCCGCTTCATGCACAACCAAGGAGGAAGGTTGTAGATGCATAGAGTCACGGGCCAGGTGCTATGGTTGGAGCTCTGCTCGCCAAAAGGATTAATGCCATCAGTATTTAGACCAAACCTTAAGTTCCTTGCGTCAGCTGCAAAATCTTTGAAAACTCTGTCGATCTTTCTCCATTGCGTTCCATCAGCGGTGTGTCTCGACTGCCCGTCGGACAAATGGTCCTCTTTGTGCCATCGCAACAACTTGGCATGCTTTTCGTTCATGAACAGACGTTTCACCCGTGGTATTATAGGAGCATACCACATCACCTTGGCGGGAACCCTCTTCCTGGGTTTCTCGCCCTCAACATCGTCACCAGGGTCATCGCCTCTGATCTTATAACGCAATGCAGTGCATACAGGGCATTCATTCAAATTCTCGTATTCACCGTGGTAGAGGATGCAGTCATTAATGCATGCATGTATCTTCTAAACCTCTAAACCTAGAGGGCAGACAACCTTCTTTGCTTCGTATGTACTGGCGGGCAACTCATTATTCTTCGGCAACATATTCTTCAATATTTTCAGCAAATTTTCAAATGATGAGTCACCTACACCTTCCTGTGCCTTCCATTTTAGCAAATCCAGTGTGCAGCCCAGCTTTTTCAGACAATTATCGCATCCTGGATACAACGACTTTTTGTGATCCTCTAACATGCGATCCAAATTCTCCCTCTCCTTGTTAGTTTCGCAGCGTCTCCGTGCATCAGCAATGGTCCGACCAAGATCATCAGCGGGCTCATCATGTGCCTCTTCTTCACCTTCACCTAACCCTTCCACACCTTCAGCATCATCCTCCATGAAAATATCACCGAAAAGATCACAATAGTTGTCATCGATATCATCCCCTTCTTCATCTTCTTCCATTCTAACCCCTCTTTCTCCATGCTTGGTCCAACAATAATAGCTTGGCATGAAACCATGCTTCAGCAGGTCCATGTGAACTCTTCTTGAGGAGGAGTAACCCTTCTCATTCTTACAGACAGCACATGGACAGATAATAAAACCTTGCTGCTTGTTCGCATTTGCCACTACGAGGAAATCTTTCAAACCCGTAGTGAACTCGCCGGAGAGTCGGGAACCGTACATCCATTGCCGATTCATCTGCATTATTATTATATAAAGTATATAATTAACCATCATGCATTTGTTAAACTAACTAGCTAGAAATAATACAAATTAAACAATGAACTACACACATGCGTATTTTATCAATGACACATGAAAGGTTCGAGTTGCTAACCGCGATCGCGGAGGAAAAATAAATGAGAAAGCTCAAGTGTGGATTGTTTCAGGCTCTCGGGCATTTCATCAAACACCTTGTGTGCATAGGAGAAACCAAAAGCAAACCCACCACCACCCCACCACCACCTTCTGAAAATTGTGAAGTGAGCCGAGTGAAGTGAAGTGAGCTGAGTATATATAGGGATGGGCCTTTAGTCGCGGTTGGCCAGGCCAACCGGGACTAAAGCCCCTCCCGTCCGCCAGCTGGATGGGCTTTAGTCCCGGTTGGCCTGGCCAACCGCGACTAAAGGCCTTCTGGGACCTTTAGACCCGGTTGGCCACGCCAACCGGGACTAAAGCCCCTCCCGTCCGCCAGCTGTCGACCGAGCGCGCTGGGCCCAGGTAGTTGGTCGCGGGTCTTCTCCCGAACCGCGACTAAAGACCCCTTTGGTCACGGTTCGATTGTTTTGGGGACTAATGGGGGCGTATGGAAGCCTCGTTTTCTACCAGTGTGAGCCGTGGAGGGCTGGATGAACAGGACCACCCCGTGGAGGGCAGGATAAATAGTAGACGGTGGAGGGCAGGACGAACAGTAGCCCGTGGAGGGGTGGTTGAACAGGAGCCCGTGGAGAGGGCTGGTTGAACAGTAGCTGGTGGAGTAGCGCGCGGTGGAGGCTGGATGAATAGGAGCCCGTGAATGAACAGTCGCAGGTGGAGGTTGGAGGAGGTCGACGGTGGATGAACAGTAGCTGCTGGAGGCTGGAGGGGGTCGACGGTGGAAATGAACAGTATCCCGTGGAGTCCCGTTTTGTGGTACGCCTCACCCCTCCCGATGAACAGGACCCCTGTTTCGACCGTAGCGCTCCAATACAAATCCGTTTTGTCCGTTTTGTGGTACGCGACACCCCTCCCGATCAACAGGACCCCCGTTTCGACCGTAGGAGGTCCGTTTCGTCCGTTTTGCGGTATGCCACACCCCTCCCGATCAACAGGACCCCCGTCTCGACCATAGGAGGTCCGTTTCCTCCGTTTTGCAGTACGCTAGACCCCTCCCAATCAACAGGACACCGTTCCGAACGTAGGAGGTCCGTTTCCTCAGTTGTGAGGTATGCCAGGCCTCGTTTCCATCACTTGTTCCGTCCAAGCCCTCTCGATGAACAAGACCACTCATTCCGTTCCGACCCAGCCGGTTGGCCCCCACGCGTTCCGTTGCCTCCCGATGAACACAACACATTCCGTTGCCTCCTCATGAACACGACGCATTCCGTTGCCTCCCCATGAACACGACGACGACGATGTTTCTCCATTCCGACCCAGCCATGTACACGAGCCCTGGTCGTACGTATGCGCGAGTAGGCGTTCGAGACCCCGCCCGTATGTACACATACGTGGCGGTATTTTCTTTCTTGCACCCTGGCCGCTGTACGTACGTGTACATGCTACATGCGCGTCTCTACTACGACACGTATGCGCCTCTACTACGACACGTGCGTGCCTCTACATCCACCAGTATATATGTATGTACATGTTCGCGACCAGAATGACAACATTATGTACGCTTCGAACAGGTGGTTCCCGACTGTCAGGCACTTCCTTGCCTGTGAAGATGTAGCTGGTGGGTCCCAGCTGTCAGGGGGCCGAATCATTTTTTTTGCCCATACACACTTCCTTGCGTGTGAAGATGTAGCTGGTGGGTCCCAGCAGTCGGGAGGAAACGTTTTTTTCGCGAAATACAGTGGCCCGTCCGGTGGGTCCCAGCTGTCAGGTGGTGGTATCATTATTTTCCGCGTAATAAGGACGCACTTCCTTGCTGCGATCGTGGACCCAGCTGTCAGCCTCTCCACGTACAATCCACGTCCGATGGAAGTCATTCCTTGACCACGTTGACCACGCCGCGCCGAGAGCACCAGGGCAGTGGACGACGGGAGGCCTAGGAAGGGGACGACGTAGAGCCGGGGAAGACGCAACAGTGGAAGCCCGCGCGGAGAGGTGTACGAGGGTTCACTGGTTCGGATGCGGTGTGAGGCTGCCGTCGCCGCACGGCCTGGCCAGCGGTGTGAATAGTAGGGGCGGTGAGGCCTCCGTGGCAGCAAAGCCGGCCACGGGAGGCAGGAGCACGCGGCACGACCGGCGCTGCTTTGGGCAGCTGGAGTAAGAAGACCAGAGGTTGAAGAAGCACTAGGGCCGTTGGATGGACATCATACGGTCACTGAAGCTAGAATCGTTCATATTGACTAAAGTTGACAAAGGCCCCGTCCCAGTCAACTTAGTAGGCCCACAAATCAGCCTCCCACCATGGTGGGTCCCAGCTAGCAGGGGGAGTATTCATTTTTTTTGTGCGTAATAAGGAGGCACTTTCGGTGGGTCCGAGCTGACAGCAGGGGGAACGTTATTTTCACGAAATACGCTGGCCCGTCCGGTGGGTCCCAGCAGTCAGGGGGAAAACGTTTTTTTCACGAAATAAGGTGGCCCGTCCGGTGGGTCCCTGCTGTCAGGTGGAGGAATAATTATTTTGTGCGTAATAAGAAGGCACTTCCTTGCGGCCGCCTGGACCCAGCTGTCAGCCTCTCCACGTACAGTACTCTTCTGATGGAAGTCGGTCGTTGACCACGTTGACCACGCCGCGCTGAGAGCACCAGGGCGGTGGTTTGGACGACGGTGAGGCCTAGGAAGGGGACGACGCGGAGCCGGGAAAGATGCAGAAGTGGAAGCCCGCGCGGAGAGGAGTACAACGGTTCACTAGTTCGGCTGCGGTGTGAGGCTGCCGTCGCCGCAGAATAACAGGGGGTGTGGGTGAGTAGAGGGATAGCCTGGCCAGTGATGGGAGTAGTATGGGGCGGTGAGGCCTCCGCGGCATCACAGCCGGCCACGGGAGGCAGGAGCACGCGACACGACCGGCGCTGCTTTGGGCGGCTGGAGCAAGAAGACCAGAGGTTGAAGAAGCACTACGGGCGTTGGATGGACATCGTACTATCATTGCAGTTAGAATCGTTTATATTGACTAAGTTGACAAAGCCCTTGGTACGCGTTAACTTAGTAGGCCCACAGCTCGGATTTGGCACACAACATATAGCCCATTTGCGATTTGTAAGAATCTACAGCCCATTTTTTAATTCTAATGGAATTTACTACAGCCCATTTACAGTTTGTTAAAAGTACAGCCCAACTTCTAACTAGGACAACGATTAATAATTTCAAACAACCGCTCAAAACAAAATTAAAAAAAATTCCCACATTTTGATGGGATCCGAAATTTCTAGTCGGGTTAAATATAATTTCGAAATAAAGTTGTATTACGTTAAAATCCAACGAAATATTGCGCGCTCAACAAGTAATGTAATTAAAATTTTCAAATTCCAAAAATAATATATTTTTCAAACTAATTACGTGTTTGGTGCATAGTAACTATTCAATTATTATAATTACATCTCATTTATTATTTCTTAAAATCCATTTTCTTGTTAAGCCTAATGCATACCTCCTAGGAAAGTTTGCAGCCCAGCGGGGAGGAGAATAACAAGTTGACCCGGATATTGTGTACAATTGTCGGCCCAGTTGTATTGCTGATGTTGAAAAAAAAGCATGTGTACTACAGTACAACCTAACATGGTTACTCAGCCTACATTCGGCGACGCCGGAAAGGCCCAAACAAGTCTTCTGTTCAACTTTTTGAAGTCACTGAGCTCAATTAATAACTTAAGAAAAAAGTTAGATTACAATGGAACCTAATTAAAAGCTGTCACGAGCAAATAAATAATTCAACCGGTCCCACTTGTGCGTGTGCGTGTGTGTGTGCGTGTGTGTGAGAGAGAGAGATAGAGAGAGAGAGACCCATCGGTCGATGCTCGTATATACATCTTTTAGCCATATGCATTGCTGATGCTCAGTAAAAACTTATATAGTTGACACAATCATATAGCACATCATAGCACACCGAACTTGCATACAAAAATTTCACGCAGGCGGCACAATCAGGATGGAAGGAGTGGATCGCTACGGGAAGGGCTATGTTGAAACCAACGAAATCGTACATAACGGTTCATCGTCTTTATCAATGACGGGGAAATATCTTGAATATTGTGCAAAGAAAATAGACAGACAACACAATAAATTCTGCTAGCACATTAAGTTGACGTACATCCCTTTCTAAAAAAAGTTCAGGTACAAAATTAGAACAAGTCACAATCAAATGTACTGGCATATCAGTGCTTCACACCCATAGCTCGGATTTAACTAGTATCTGACAAGATTCAGTTGTTACCTCAAATTAGAGCACATCCAGGAAGCCAGCCCTGCCTCTTCTCCCAAAGAAGCAGTGGCCTCCGCCGCGCGATGGAGTAGGCCCTGTGCCATCCATCGTTCCGAGCAACACAGGGAAAGTCTGACATTGACTCCTGTAATGGACGTCGTCGACGGACCCTGGCACCAGCGGCGGCGGCAGGACTTCGATTGATGGATTGACCACTTCTTCGACATGCACGAACACTCGATACAGGTACATCCCTAACGTGGTCCGCGGCGGCCTTGGTGGCGACAAATAGTACAACCCTGGTTCCTGCACCGGTATCTCAACACCAATCATCTTTGATATGGTGGACGGCTTCTTCATCCATGCCATAACTGTTAGAGCCCAGCTGTCTGGAGGAACAGACATACTTACGAGCTCACCTCCAAGGTCATTGATAATCTCGTTCATGGACTCGCTCTACCAAGCACGTCGAGGCATGTCGTGGAAGGTAAGCTTTGTTAAAAACTCAAGCTCAGAGGGCACCGAGCCCCATCCTGGGTGCCACCGATCAAAGCTCACCATCGCGCCATCGCAGAACAAACGCCGAGAAGATTCAAACACATGACTGCAGTCGAAAGTTGTCTGGAACCTGATGAAGAAATCAGCCGGTGGCGGACAGACTTTGATGAGCAAGTCACTTATTTGGATGCCGTGCGCAATGCCAAGAGCTTTGACAAGGTCGCCCGGCGAAACGGGAGGCCGGTCACCGTTGATGGTTACCATCAGCACTTTGCCGGCAAACTGGTCGTCAAGCGCCGCCATGCCACTGTTGAGCGAGCACGCAGCGACCGAAGGCAGGACTAACCAAATTCTCGTGCATTCCCAATCAACGCCCTGCCGCGATGCATGCAGTGGTCGTTCTGGTGCATCAAGGACGGCATGCATATCGTTCCACACTGGAGAAGAGGAAAAATGGAAAGGTAGAACGCAGCAGCAGAGGAAGAGAACGCTGGCTAACGAGGCTGGGAGGGGATCGAGCAGGAAGTTAATGCTTCACGCCTAAAGGTTTTGGGAAAACCTTATTTTCATAAGGTGACTTATACTCACCTAAACGGAGGGAGTATTCCTTAACCAGAGAATGTTGTGTCTCCCACTCACGCGCTAAAAAAAACCACGACATATTTTTTTATCTGTTTGCATAGGTCCCACCTATCAGGAAGGATGGGCACGTACACGAACAGGTACGACTCATCAGTCTACCCGCATAGCCTTTTCGTTTAGTCTACCTATCTGTCTAATCAACTGCATGCACGCCACTTCTCCCATTTACTTCTCCATCGGGAACCGATTCTCCTCGGCTTCTTCACCTCCCCTTCGTCTTCATTTGCATCCAAACCCCACTGCGTTCACATTGTTTTAACCACTTTAAATAATCATCTACTACTTCAGTTAGACTAGCCATCTAATCATAATTCTCCAAACCATAGCCCTCCGTTCCAGCGGTTCCAAATGGCGGAAGAGATCGAGATGCAGGTTTTTAGCGTCCAACATGTCCTCGTCGAAGGCTTGATGCGCATAGTTGCCACCGTCACCGTATACCCAAGGGTTGTTCGGCAGTGGATCAACAATGTATGCAACTCCCTCGAAAGGTAGAGCGAGGGTCATCGGTCTCGACGCAGAGTACACGGAGCGTGCCCCTGGGAAGATCCAGCGCGCCGCCATCCTTCAGCTGTGCCACGAAGATGATGTTTTGGTGTACCACATCATACACTCGCCCTCCATACCACGTGAGCTTCACAATTTCTTGTCCCGGGAGGAAGTATACTTCTGTGGGGCAGCCATCGAAGGGGACAAACAGAAGCTGGAGCCGTACAACCTTGATTTGAAAAGCATCGCTGACCTACAAACCAGAATCAAAATTCCTGTAGAAGATTGTGATAAACAGACACCATCCCCATTCGACGTAGCAAATTTTGTGCTCGGTACAAATCTTCAGAAGGGTGACGAGACGGTGGCATTAAGCTCATCTGGATGGGAGAATTATCCCTTGACATACGAGCGGATAAAATATGCTGCCCTCAATGCCAGTGTGAGTTTCGAGATAGATGCAAGGTCCAAAGGGCTTGTTGCGAAGCCGTCTCCCACAAAGAATGAGAAGAAGAAGAATAAGAAGAAGAAGAAGAAGAAGAAGAAGAAGAAGAAGAAGAAGAAGAAGAAGAAGAAGAAGAAGAAAAGGCAGCACCAGCAAGAGGGCATTATGGATGGATGAACTATTTCCTCTCTTGTAAAAAAATTATTCCCTCTCGGTGTATATTGATATAGATGGACTATTTCGATGGTGTGCATGTCTTTGGAACAGAGTGGTAGCGTGGGTCCGCTTGACTATAAGGAACTATTTATCCGCATATATAGCTTTCTCTACTACTCCTTCCAGTGATCGGTATGCAGTGCATGTGTCCGTAGACATGACAGCTTGTCCATGGAAGTTCAACTACGGCGACCATCACGTTTCATCTCGCGATTCCCACGACGCCCCTCCAACCCACGGCACCACGCCCCCCGGCATGCGCCTCACCCCTCTCGGCCACACCGCCCCTCTACCTTTGTGTGCATGACATGTGGGCCACCTAAAATGCGATGAGCATCAAGTTTCTACCATAGCCACCCACGATTCCCACGACGCTGCTCGAACCCATGAAACCACATGTCCCCCGTCCTGCGGCTGGGAGCATTACATGTGGACCAGTCACATATCGGGTCCACATGTTATTGACTCAAAGGTAGGTGCAGTAAGGCGCTGAAGCTTAGTCCCGACGGCCCTGAGAGGGAAATGTAACTCCTGCGCCAGGGCTTGTGGTGCTCTCGCAACACGAACTCGTGCCAAACTCGAGATTTGTTTCTTTACTATACAGGCACGCAACGATTTAATGGACATGTAATCTCAACATGTGATGGGGAGCTCTGAATTTGAATTTGAAACTTATAAAACGAAAAGATTCAAAACAAATAAATTGGGAGAGAGGGAGTATATCGTAGGATGTGTCCCATACAAAATAAGTCCCCTGGTTTGTCACCGCGAAGATGCGGTTAGAAAGGAGCACAGCTTCTTCCTACTCGTATGGCAACAAATCGGCCACAGACAGCATGGTCTGCCTTTGACCGCCATGTGCAAGGTTCGTGCTATCTTATTCAATCTCACCGTGGTTCCATCGTACCAATTCATGCGGTGGCCTGTTGCATGGCTGATCCCAATGTTGGACAAAGGTTCTATGGGAACGGTGTCACCGTTGTAAATGTTGTGCAAATTGATGTTGGTACCCACCCGTACATATGCAAGCCAATCTCCACTCGCATCGAGCCTAACCTGTGAAACAGTGGGCAGGGGGAGAATTAGGAAATGGACACGGAAGTAGTCTTTAGAATGCATTTACTACATGATCAAACTCATCTTACCTGCTCATCGGAGGAAATCCGAGTGCCCCTCAACGTCGGCATCTCAAGGGGCGTCAACTTGCAACTATGTCCATACCGCGCTGGAGAGACCCCCAAGGAAACATCCTCGTGCGTTCCACGGAACATCAGGATGCATTTGTATGAGTAGTTTATCTTGTGAGAGAAAAGGATGAACGAGGGAAGGCCTCTAGAGATAGAGATGGACACTACTACTACCAATGTGTTGGCCCGTGCGTTGCAATGGATCCAAAGTAGTAGAATAATACTTGTTCACGTGCTTGAAATATAAACACTCTAGTTTTGATATACATGTGTCAGCAGACATGACAGCTTGTCCATGGAAGTTGAACCACGGCGACCATCACGTTTCTTGTTTCTACCACTGCCACACCCACACGCGATTCACACGACGCCGATCCAAGCCACGACACGACGTCCCCCGACATGGACATGGGTCCTCTGACGTGGCTATCACTGCCTTGCCCTGCCTTTCCTTCGCTGACAGGTGGGACCCACGCTTATGGGTCCCATATGTCAGTGACAGAATGGTATGATTGTTCGCGTCAGGGGATCCTCATCCCCCCGACGTGCCCCTCATCCCTCTTGGCCCCACCGCTCCTCTGCCTTTGTGTGCATGACATGCGGGCCAGCTGAACTGTGGCGACCATCAACTTTCTACCACATACATACTCGATTGGACGCGGTTTGCCTGCTCCGCTGCTGTGCTCTGATCCGTACTCCCGCACCATCGAATTTTCATCCAGCGGCTGTGACACATTTCGTCCCAGGCATCAATCCTCAGCTGGAGTACTTATGTACTACAGGTAGTACCTGCCGGTGTGGCCATCTACGCCTCGATCGTAATGCCCCGACGCCCAGTTGTGGCACCCTCGCCACGGCCACGCCACCGCCGGCCGGTTCATCTCAAATGAGTGAGTCACGAACCACGCCACCACCATGAGAATGACATGTGGGCGAGCCGCATTTAAGGTTCGCATGTCATTGACTCATAGGTCGGGCACTAAGCCGCTGAAGTTCGGTCCAGTGGGCCCCGAGAGGGAAATGTAACTCCTGCGCCAGGCCTTGTGGTGCTCCCACAGTACGAGCTCCTGCCAAAACTAGAATTTGTTTCTTACTACTACCAACTAGTACTAGTAAGGTACACGTGCATTGCACGCATGAGATTCTGGTGGTTTGTGCATTATGCTTCTACATGTGGAGCTTTCTGGATTCTAACATGTGGCAAAATCTGGTGGAATGTAAGGTTAGGCAAGTTTGATTAACTTAGGTGAGCGTTTGGTTCAAGCCACACCTTAGGCAAGCCACACTAAGGCCCCACATGACATACACACAAAAAATGTGGCAAGATTCCCTTAGGCTTGCCAACTTGTGGCTCTCATTTTGAAGAACTAATAACTTTGCCTAAGTTTAGTTGTGGCAAAGTTAGTCATGAATTAAGTTCAACCATGGAGTCTTCTAGATTATACATGTGGCAGAATCTGGTGGATGATATCCAACGGCCAGTAGTGCTCGGATTTGCCATCTTTGTACCCTCGGATTGGCTTCATCCAACGACCAACTTTCAAAGTTTTTCACACACTATATAGGGGGTATAGATATAGCTGTGTCGGTCCGTTGCAATGGATCCAAAGTATATCTATTTAGTAGAGTGCACTCTAAACACATTATCTATTTATTTTTCTCTAACCTTCCGTAGCCACGCAACCAAGCCACATAAGCTTCATGGGTGCCCCCACATCATATTATTCATACTACATTGATTGAAAAAAAAAAGATAAATCACCCAAAAGAAGATCTTCCCGTTCTTTGTTCCTACGATGTTGTGTCGTGCACGTACCTACTAGTTGTATAGTGGTAGTACTAGTAATATATATTAGGAGTACAAACTTGGTACTAGTAGGAGTAGTACTAGTATGGAATGCTCCTACTCTATCAACGAGCCCCGTCTGACACCAAATTTCTTGGCTTCCATGCTACAACTAGATCTTCCCAGCAAAGGCATCCAAGGCTTCCAGCCGGTTGAGGAAAGTCAACGTCGTAGCGTCCTCACTGGCCTTGTAGATACCTATGTACATGATTTCCTCGTACACGTGGATGTGTAGGTCGACGAATTCTTGCAGGGCGAGGCGCCTCGCGGTGAGCGCGACCTCCAAGTGGACATTCTTCGTGGCGTCGGCGGGCAGTCGCAGGGCCACCAGTGCTTGAAAGAGGTTTCGGCCATGGAGGCCGATTAGGGTGGCAGGCAATGAGGATCCCGGACGCGCGGGCTGGAGGAGTACGGCGATGTCGTCCGCGAGCTTCTTGAGGACGGTGAACTTGTTGCTGGTGGCAATGATCATCTGGTCCAACTGAGAGTCGTAGTTGGCGTCGATGGTGGCCATCCACCAACCGGTCTCCAACACCGCCTAGAGACGATCCTCGGCGCCATGCCGCAGGCCGGCGTCATGGACCATCTGGTGCAGCCGCTGGCCGCTCACGCGCATCGCCGCCATGGGTCTGGTGTGAGCTCTTTTGCGCTTAGTGTAGGTGCTTAGGCAAATGCTTAGGTGTGTACGATGTGGTAGATGCATTGGAATGGAGGGGCGCCTTTATATGACGGCAATGAGGGCAAACTGCATTGCATTCACATCGTGCAGCCTCTTTTCCCGGACCTCCTCCCATTACTTCCCTCATGCATTAATTTAAGGAGGATGCATTGGCCATTCAACATATCGGGAACCTCTACTCCCTCCCTCATCTGCATTAAAGCCGTATCGGGAACTGCGCCACCCGCTGTCAAATCGAATACTCCCTCTCAATATGTACCACCTCTTTTTAAATTTCAAGTTTTGCTCCATGGCGCAATCCATCGATACTACTACTGTACAAAAGTGGAGTATATACAATTTTTTAAAAGGCTAGAGGGCGGCGCAGTCTAGCTCGGTTGGTTCCACGAGAGGCGAGGGCCTTTGTGATTTGATGGCTCATTACTGCTATCAAATCGAATAGTACTGCGCCGCCCGCTACACGCCCGGCGCCTCCATTAAACCCCTCCGTTAAACCCGCATGCAAACTGAGAATCCTACTCCGGCCACACGTCCGTTCATGAGCGGGCCGGAATTAAACGCAACACCGGCCGAGCTCCTCCCGTCCGCCCTCAGTTTAAACGAGGCCGGACGCCGGCCAAGCTCCTACCGTCCGCCCTCTATTTACACGAGGCCAGATAGACAGCGGGCAAGAATCGCACCCCGCCGCCGCTCCCCCATCTGCTCCTTCACCATTTTCTCCACTCTTCTGATGGCTTCCGATGAGCCGTTCTCTGACATATTACCCGGCTGGGTGGCCCGCCGAGCCCTCCGGATACGGGCGAGGCCGCTCGGTGCTTCACCAACCTCGCTTGGCCTGGCGGAGCCAGTTGCCGCCCCAAGCAGGTGCGTGGTTCAGCAACTTGCCGCTCTAGTTCAGCTCGATGAGGAGTGGCGAGTTGCTCCACGCCGGCACAGCGGCGAACACGCCGATATGGGCGTCGTCACTACCGCGTCGTACCGCGCCACCGGTGTCTGCGGTGGCCGTGCCTCCCGTGTCTGTGGGCGCGCCTCCCGTGCCTGCGGCAGCGCCATGCAGGCAGAGACGGAAGCCGGGTGCGTGGAGAGCGACGAGTCGGTGGCCAGCTTCTCCGTGTCCGCCGCCATCATCCAGGAGAAGTAGAACACGGGAGGCCGCCGCCACTTGGGACCCATGAAGGCCACCGCCGAGGCGATGACCGCGGATTCAGGTGGTTTCTTTGCTGCTTCGTCTCTTCCGAAGACCTTCGTCGACCCCGCAAGTGTCTGACGGACATGAGGAATACAAAGGGATCCGCGGCCGGCCATTTAGAACTAAAATAAGTCTAGATACATCCATTTCTAGGACAAGTATTTCCGGACGGAGGGAGTATTAATTATACAAGAGAGCCGGATTGGCACCTCTTAGTTCATGTAAATGTAATAAAATCCATCATGTTTATACGAAGATCCGGCTTTTTTATACGAAATCCTTCATTCTTATATGAAATCAGTCTGTGTTTGCACGAATTTCATCTGATTGGTTAGAGTTGTAAAAATGTATGCCGCTGGCGTTTGATGTCATCCTCCGCTTAAGGAAGCGGGAGGAAATTCGCCGGCTGCCGTTGGAGATGCTCTTTGTGCTAGAAATAATAGAGTGACATCCAATCCATTTGAGTTAATTGCCTTTATGATTGTCCCTCTCTAAAAAGTTAATTTCATGTACAGTGTACACGTGACTTGCAGGATGGCTACAGCTTCGTACAGAAAGTTAAGAAGAAACAAGCCCATCCTTAATCACTGTCGGTATAGTAGCGAAAGAAGTATATATTAAATAAGTAGAGTAATATATAATATAAAAATATAAAGTTAAAAGACAGAATTCGAACTCATGTCATCGTGTTGCGAGCATCCGGCGCTAACCAGCCCAGCACATTTTTGTTGTAAACCATGCTGGAGATATATCTCCATGTCTACTCTTATATATACTCCATTCGTTCCTAAATATTTGTCTTTTCAGATTTCAAATGGACTACCACATACGGATGTGTATGTAGAAATATTTTAGAGTGTAGATTCACTCATTTTGCTCGGTATGTCATTTCAGGAAGGGGTCAGATTTGTACTTGATTTATTTATGTGGTATCCAGATGGCACTGCGCCAAGAAAAGAGGGTAACATCAAAATTATGGACTACATTTTTGAGTATGTTGGTAAGGTCCGGTCATAGTCACTTGTTGAAATCTCTAAAAAGACAAATACTCCCTCCGTCTGAAAATACTTGTCATCAAATCGGATAAAAGGAAATGTATCTAGACGTATTTTAGTTTTAGATACATCTCTTTTTATCCATTTAGATACATCTCTTTTTATCCATTTTGATGACAAGTATTTTCGGACGGAGGGAGTAGAAAACAGAGTTGGCGATGATGGTGTGCGTGCCATCCTGCAATATAGGCCGTCGGATTTATATCTAACGGATAGGAAAGAAACTATGGCAATTCTGCAAAAATATACCCACACGTCTCTCCACGTTTGCAAATAAGGCCTTCCCTCGTTCAACCTTTTCTCTCACAAGATAAACTACTCAGACAAATGCATCTTGATGTTCCGTGCAACGCACAGGCAGCTAGCTAATTTCTTTTAAAATAATTGCTATGATAATTGGGTTGAAGTGATATATTTTATATCTGCCCCGAATGATTTCAGATTCACTAGTAGTAACAAAGAAAAGGTTTCCTTGTTAATTAACAGAAAACAGGGTGAAAACTATCACATGAGGCCGGTAAAAACAAGGCACACTGGGTTCAGCGTCATCGTCACTACAGCTGTGCGCACGCGAGAAGTCTACATATCACGGGGGCTACCGAGCGAGGCACCGAGACACAATGTTTGAGAGAGAAACCAATTGAAAGATTATGATCAGATCGAGTTGTCACCCTTCTACTGTCATTGTTGGGGGGAGAGAAAGACGTATCAAGAGTGTGCGCGGTAGGCACAGAGGCACAACTAGCGAATGTGTGTGTGTGTGTGTGTGTGTGTTTGAAAGAGGAGTAGATAGATTATTATTAAGATCGATGTGCCACCCTACTCCTTCGATGCCGGGTAGTGTGTGTGTATGTTTGAGAGAGAAGCCAGTCGATAGATTAGTATCAAGATCGAGGTGTCACCCTACTCCTTCGGTGTTGGGAAGTGTGGGTGTGTGGGTGTGTGTGGGGGGGGGGGCAGTGACACTCACATATCTCTACTCTTATAAAAAAATAGAGTTGGTGATGATGGTGTTCCTGCCATCCTGCAATATAGGCCATCCGATTTATATCCGACGGACAGGAAGGAAACTATGGAAATTTTGCAAAAAGATACCCACACCCCTCTCCGCATTTGCAAATAAGGCATTTCCTCGTTCATCCTTTTCTCCCACAAGATAAACTTCTCATACAAATGCATCTTGATGTTCCGTGCAACGCATGGGCATGTTGCTAGTAGGGAGAAGGAGTTTGTGTGACACATATCTAGCTATATTAAGGGATAGGTAGATAGCATATGTGCGAGAGACATTATTATACTTTGAGACATTAGTGGCTGTGGGTGGGCGTAATTAAAGGGGTGGGTGTGTTAGACATAGAGAGCGTGTGTGTTTCTGTGTGAGAGACTTGTAGGACGGGGTAGAAAGACGAATTTAACCCTGACGGGGGGACAGAAATACACGAAGTGCGCGTGTGTGATTCCGATGCCCACAGGGAAATGAGATATGTATGCGTGTGAGAGAGATTGCACAATTCATTCACGTATCACTATCTAAAGATCGTGGACGTGCATCGCTTGAACATAAGTCAATATCTACTTCGTATCGTGGCCAAAGGTACAATGTCGATTCAACGCTATAAAGATTGGATACCCACATATCACATTTTTTTCTATTTAAATAAACCTTTTCAGTTGTGCATGCCAAAGTTACAGTGATGTTTCTTCAAACAACCAATGTAGCTATCATGTACATGCACCACTATTACTCTTGCATTCAAATTCATTAGTCTTGGATGATTTAAGTTTCTATTTTGAAGTAATATATGTAATATTCATATATGATTCAACGGGTACGCAATTTATGAAATGGAGGCTATGTAATCATATGACGTAACACTTTTAAGTAGCTGACTACATTATCCATTTCTTTTTGTGCGCCTCTACACTAACATGTCAATGCATTATGTTTAAAGTAAATAACCAATGGCACTAAATTATCTATTTACACGAGAAATACATAGGCTGAGCATTTGATCCCTTTTTTTGTGAACGCGCCACTACACCCGTACGATTGGCCGCGCCCGTGTGAACGTCCAAGTTATCGGCACATCATCCCGAGTTATTGTCTTTTTTCTGGGGTGGACTTCACACCAGTTATTAACTGCTGACGCGTGCCCCATGTACACAGTCTAGCATGACCTTCCCGCTAGCACGGTCCAAAATTAGTTGAAACTGGGTACGAACGATCCCGCGGGTGGCAAAATCTCCCGCCTCCTTCTAAAATTTCCGCCACCTTAGTCTTTAGCATGCGAAATCTCCCTTTTGTCCTTGGTGCACGGAGACCAACAATTACAATACCGCCCTCATCTACATGATAGGTCGGGGCTGCTTTGGTGACTTCCGGTTCCCCCACTACACGGCACCCCCATTTCCTCTCCCCCTCCCGCAAAAACTACTAACTCCACAGCACCAGAGCATCTTACATCACGCCGTCCATACTTCATCGCCCTTTCTCCCCTCCCCTCTCGAAACCCTAGACTGCTCATCCACCGGCGTACCATAGCCCATTCACTGCCAGCAGAGTCTACCTCACCGGATCTACTTCTGCGGCGGCATCTACCCCTCCCACCTCCCCTAGAAACAAGTAGACTGCTCATCCACCACTGTACCACAGCCCATTCAGTGCCGGCCTTGTCCACGGCGCCAGATCTGCTTCGCCGGTACTCTCATCAACCGCCGCACATCTGCAGCGGCTCATTCGTACTCCCCACCGGAGAGGCTTCGTCCACACCCCCCGGAACCGCCCCACCGACGCCCCAGTCGACGGCCTCTGATCCTCTTCGCCGACACCTTTATCAACCCTACCGGAGCCGCTTTGCCGACACTGAAAGTGCAATTATCCCTACGTGGTTTTGGTAATTCATAACAACATATAGCTCATTGAGCTAATGCTATTTCAAGATGATTATTTCAGGAAAGCTCAATGATTGGCATGGCATGGATGTGAAAGTGGAACCCTCAAAATGCTAAGGACAAAGAATTGGCTCAAGCTCAAAAGTTCAAGACTCTTCATTTTATATTTCAGTGATCCAAGATCACATTGAGTCTTTAGGAAAAGCCAATACTATCAAGGAGGGATGAGGTGTTGCTTAATGAGCCTCTTGCTTTATGTGCTTGGTGATATGCTCCAAAATCCTCAACCACTTTTCCATAGCCACAAATGACCTAAACACTAAGCCAAACTTGGTCATACCGATTCTTTTAATCCGGCGCCACCGAGTTTCACTTGTCATTTGCCTCTGCCAAACCCTAGCAATTCGGTCCTACCGATAAGGATCTCGGTCTCACCGAGATGGGATTGCAAACTCTCTGTTTCCCTTTCGTAACTTTTCGGTCTCACCGAAAGAGCGAATCGGTCCCACGGAGATTGCAATGTAAACTCTCCGTTTCCTTGTTGTAACTTTTCGATCTCACCGAAAGAGCGAGTCGGTCCCACCGAGTTTGCCTGACCAACTCTCTGGTTAGCTTATTGCCAAACTCGCTCTCACCGAGTTTGTGCAATCGGTCTCACCGAGATTACGTTATGCCCAAACCCTAACCGAATCGGTCCTACCGAGTTGCATGTCACTCCCACCGAAATATCTAACGGTCACTAGGTTTACTATTTCGGTCCGACCGAGTTTTCTGATTCGGTCCCACCGAGATTGGTAAATTGTGTGTAATGGTTGGATTTTGTGTGGAGGCTATAAATACCCCTCCACCTCCTCTTCACTCGTGGAGAGAGCCATCAGAACACATACACCATTCCAACTCATATGTTCTGAGAGAGAACCACCTACTCATGTGTTGAGACCAAGATATTCCATTCCAACCATATGAATCTTGATCTCTAGCCTTCCCCAAGTCGCTTTCCACTCAAATCTTCTTTCCACCAGATCCAAATCCTATGAGAGAGAGTTGAGTGTTGGGGAGACTATCATTTGAAGCACAAGAGTAAGGAGTTCATCATCAACACACCATTTGTTACTTCTTGGAGAGTGGTGTCTCCTAGATTGGCTAGGTGTCACTTGGGAGCCTCCGACAAGATTGTGGAGTTGAACCAAGGAGTTTGTAAGGGCAAGGAGATCGCCTACTTCGTGAAGATCTACCGCTAGTGAGGCAAGTCCTTCGTGGGCGATGGCCATGGTGGGATAGACAAGGTTGCTTCTTCGTGGACCCTTCGTGGGTGGAGCCCTCCGTGGACTCGCGCAACCGTTACCCTTTGTGGTTGAAGTCTCCATCAACGTGGATGTACGATAGCACCACCTATCCGAACCACGGGAAAAACATCCGTGTCTCCAATTGCGTTTGAATCCTCAAAACCCTTCCCTTTATATTCTTGCAAGTTGCATGCTTTACTTTCCGCTGCCAATATACTCTTTGCATTCCTGCTTGAATTGTGTGATGATTGCTTGACTTGTCCTAAGATAGTTAAAATCTGCCAAGAACTAAAATTGGGAATAGGTTAAGTTTTTATTTGGTCAAGTAGTCTAATCACGCCCTCTAGACATACTTTCGATCCTACAAGTGGTATCAGAGCTTTGGTCTCCATTTGCCTTGATCTCCATAGCTTTTGGTGGTCATAGCCTTGGCTTCACGACCTAGGAGAGTATGGCGTCTAGCGAGGGAAATTATCACCGTAGAGGTCCTTACTTTGATGGCACTAATTTTGCTAGTTGGAAGCATAAAATGAAAATGCATATTCTTGGACATAACCCCGCCGTATGGGCTATTGTTTGTGTTGGTTTGCAAGGTGAGTTCTTTGATGGGAGAGAACCAAACTGTGAAGCTACCGCGGATGAGTTGAAGATGTTCCAATACAATGCTCAAGCTTGTGATATTCTCTTCAACGGATTGTGCCCTGAAGAATTCAACAAAATCAGCCATCTTGAGAATGCAAAGGAAATTTGGGAAACTTTGATTGATATGCACGAAGGTACCGACTCCGTCAAGGAATCCAAGTTGGATGTGCTCCAAAGTCAACTTGACAAGTTCAAGATGAAGGATGGTGAAGGTGTCGCCGAAATGTACTCTAGGCTTGCTCTCATCACAAATGAGATTGTCGGCTTAGGAAGTGAAGAGATGACCGATAGATTCATCATCAAGAAGATCCTAAGAGCCTTGGATGGGAAATATGATACCGTGTGCACATTGGTTCAAATGATGCCCAATTACAAAGATCTCAAACCAACGGAAGTGATTGGAAGGATTGTTGCTCATGAGATGTCACTCAAGGATAAAGAGGAACTTCACAACAAATCAAGTGGTGCCTACAAAGCCTCATGTGAAGTCCCCACATCATCAAGTGAGAAACAAAACTTCAATGAAGAATTGAGCATGATGGTGAAGAACTTCAACAAGTTCTACAAGAGTAGAAGCAAAGATAGAAGCTTCAAGTCAAGGTCCTACAATGACAAAAGATCTTCTAGTCGAGAGCGAAACTGCTATAATTGTGGAAGACCTGGACACTATTCCAATGAGTGTACGGCTCCCTACAAGAGAAGAGAAGATTCCCCAAAAGGAAGAAGCAAAGAATCACCACCAAGAGAGAGAAGGAGTAGAGATGATCGTTATGAACGGAGATACTCACGGAGAAGCAAGGATTCAGAAAGGAAGGAAAAATCATCAAGGAGCTACATGAAACAAAGACATCAAGCTCATGTTGGTGAATGGGTATCCAGCTCCGACTTCGACAGCCACTCCGAGAGAAGTTATCACTCCGACTCCGAAGATACTCAAGATGAAGGTGTTGCCGGTCTAGCACTTGTGTCAACCAACTCCTACGACATATTTGACTCACCAAATGAAGGAATTGGAAGATGCTTCATGGCCAAAGGTCCTAAGGTAACACACCCCGAGTATGTTGATTTTAATAGTGATGAAGATGACTTGTTAGGTGATGATGACTTGCTTGTTGACAACTCTAGTGATGAGTACTATGATGAAACATCAATTAATCATGCTAATCAAGATAAAACGAATGACAATGATAAGGAGAAGATTGAGGCTCTAACTAAAGAACTAAACACTCTTAAGTTAGCTCATGAAACTATCTTCGAAGATCATCGAGAACTTCTAAGAGCTCATGAGAAATTATGCTTTGAAAAGCTCAATCTTGAGCAAGAGCATGAGTTCTTAAAAGCAATCAATGATGATCTCCGCAAGAAAAGTTCTTCTTACATTGCCAAGCATTTACTATTATCCACTTACATGCCTCAAGTCAAGTCTAGTAACAAGAACAAGAAAGATTCTTCCTCTAGTAGTAACAATGATCATGCTAAATCCAATATTGTTGCTTCTAGTAGTTCTCTTGATTACACTAATGATTCTCTTAGCCAAGTTACACTTGAGCAAGAAAATAGCTTATTGAAGGGGATTATAGAGAAAGGAGTGTACAAAAGCCTTGCCGGGAGTAAGCAATTCGAGGAAATTGTGCGCAAGCAAGGAATGCACCGGAAGAACCAAGGTGTTGGTTTTGAACGAAAGTTCAATGCCAATGGAGTTGAGTGGGAAGAAGATCAATAACCCAAGACAAAGTTTGTTCCTCAACAAGAGAAGTCCGATACTTCTTTCAAGGGGACACAACCTCAAGATGATCTTCCACCACAAGACTACAAGCAAAAAGGCAAGGACAAGCTTCAAGAGGAGATTGATGCATTTGAAGAAGCTCCTAAGACCTTAGTCAAGTGGATTCCCGACCACGTCAAGTTCCACTTCATCAAGTACGACTACAACTCCAAGGATTCCCATCAAGATGGTGTGGATCCAAAAGAAGAAGAACTAGAGAGTTCTTGAGGGTGACTCCGCCAACATATTTCACTCTCATCATTTTGGCAAGAACAAGTGCAATCAACTTCCACATCATGCACTAGTTCAAGGAGTCACAAACCCTCTCGTTGGTAAGACAAGGGACAAGGTAACCTAAAGTTTTCATGGACATCATCTTGTGTATGCATCACTCTATGTCTATGGATATCCTCGTTTGTTCCTTGTGGGACTAACCCATGTAGGTATTGAAAGTGCAATTCACTCAAATGGATAGCTCCAAGTGATCTACATCAACATTGAGCATCCACATCTTCAACATCTACATGAAGTCATCATCGACAAAACCCAAGGTTAGTTCATCCCTCTTAGGGGGGATATCACATCTAGGGGGAGCTTTACTCTAAAACTTGAGCTAAAGCAACTCTAAAGATGTGAATACAACAATGCTTTATGTAAAAGTGGTAACCCCACTTGAGCTTAAACGATGAGTATGACCTACGATCAAGTGTTCTCACTTGACTCCTAAGTCAATATACTCATATATAGATGACCTAGTCATCGCAAATTGCTTGATAGTTGCTAGAATTGGTTGTGCATGCTTTGCCACATATTTCATTTGCCATCTTATTGTCTGAGCATGTTGGTTGCATATTTTACTCATTCGAGGACATCCTCTTGTTGTTTTGATTGTTTGGCTTTATCTTCTTTTGCCAAGTGGATGGACAAGAATGCCTAAGAACCTCCTCTAGCTATCTATGCTTTTCTCGTCTCAAACTCTATTCATGCTGCATCATAAAATTTGATCAAGTCAGATTCGAACCACTCTGTGTGAGGAGCGCTCGGAGTCCCCGATTCGTCGTAGACTTAAACTTCCAAAACCTCTTTGTGATTCTCGGTCTGACCGATACCATACTTTCGGTCCTACCGAGATCATTAAGTTGATCTAGGTTTTCGATCTCGGTGCAACCGATTTGAACCACTCGGTCACACCAAGTTGCAATAACTGTATACAGTTTTGCACCTCGGTGCCACGGAGTTGTTCCACTCGGTCACACCGACAGGGTTGGGCTATATATAGTGACAGGCAAAATTTTGGAAATTTCTCCAAAACCTCTTCGCCCGCGCATAGCTCGCTCTGCCTCCTGGGTCTCCGGATCGTCCTCCTCGCCGCCAGACGCCTCTAGTCGCTGGTCTCCGTCGCCGTCAACGGGAATTCTGCCCCGCCGTTGCCACCGTAGCGAGTCTCCGCCGAACTAGGGTATGGACTCGATCTTTGGGCTATTCTCCAATCTGATTCCTAGCACATTGTGATCATCATGATTCTTGCCACGTTTGATAAACTCCTATCCAGTCAATGAACTCGTAGATTATGTTTAATTCGAAAAATTTTAGGGTTAGGTTTCCGCCGAAACCATCTCGGACCCACCGAGTTGAAAAACTCGGTAACACCGATTTGGCTTATGCCATTGCACAAGTAAAACTCGGTCTGACCGAGAATTACTTATCGGTGTGACCGATTTTGGAACTCTGTGAAACCCTAGCAGTCTCGGTGCCACCGAACTGTGACTCGGTCTGACCGAGTTCACTAGTTCTGGTGCCAAAACTGCTTCGGTGTCACCGAGTTTGAAAATCAGTAGATCCGAGATGATTTCAGTGGGAAACTAAAACTAAGTTTTTGAATTACTCTTTTGCAAAATCTCTGCACTTTGTGATGCTCATCCACTCTATCTCATCTATAATCTATTCACAGGGTCTGCAGTCATAGTTTGCATCATGTCAGACCAAAGTGACAGCCAGAACTTCTCAGAGCAGCAAGTGGTGATGAGTGAGGGCACTAGTCCCTCCAGCTCTTCAGATGATGGCAGTAGGAGCACCCCCAGCAATCTGCCTAAAGCTGCCACTAGACAAAGGAAGAAGAGAACTTCTGATTCTGAAGATGAAGATTATGTGGCAGAGGAAGAGGCCACATCAAGGAGAGTTGAGCTAGCTCAAGGCACAAAGCCAGGGCTGAAAATCAAAAGGCCAGCAGGCAGGCAGCCCATGTCTAAGGTTAGAGCTTCAACTGAGAAGCCTGCACCCACAGAGCCAGTTGCTGCTGAGGGCAAAAAGAGGAAGGAAAGGGTCAAGAAGACTGTAGCCAGAGTGCTTGGCAAGGCCTCCATCATGGAAGATGAGGAGGAAGAAGAAGAGGTTGCTGCACCAGCACCCAAGGCACCCAAACTTATGGGAGATGCCATAAGGTCAGGGCCAACTGCATCCAAGCCCAAGGAAGCACCCAAGGCTGCATCTAAGCCAAAGAGTGCACCAAAGAGAAACACAAGAAGCATTCCAGCCACTGAAAAGAACAAGGCCCCAGTGCCTGAAGCTGCAGAGGAAGAGGAAGAGCATGTCCTTAGGAAGCTCAAGCCCAAGATCCCAGACCACAACGATGCTCATTGGCTGAGAATATGAAGCTCGGGAAAGACTCGGGGCTGAGGAAGTGGAGAGAGACAGATCCCTATGCTACCAGAAGGAGGGCTGCAGTGGACTACAGGTTTCACACAAAGGAGCAGCAGGATTTCTATGAGACAGTTTTGCTTGACAAGAAGCCAATAGTATATGACATGAGATGGGTCGACTGGACCTACATGAAGGAAAATGAGGAACACTATCCTAGAGTGTATGACAGCTTTAGTGCGTGTGGAGTTGCAGACTTTGTTGGGCAGAAGCTCACAAAGTGGAACGAGGAGCTAATCATGCAATTCTACTCCACAGCACACTTCTACCCAGATGGCAGGATCACTTGGATGTCAGAAGGTACGAGGTACCAGTCCACAGTTGCTGAATGGGCACAGCTTATCAATGCCCCCGAGGAAAATGAAGATGACTTAGATGTCTACTCCAAGAAGAAGATGGATCACAACTCTATGGCAAATATGTACAAGGAGATTCCAACAGATGATCTTGACATTCACCAGTTTGGGTCTGTGAAACACTTGCTATCAGGATTGCCTACGATCAACTGGATCCTTAGGCACACTCTTTTGCCCAAGTCTGGAGATCGCAGGATGATTAGAGGTCATGCCATTAACTTGCTACATATCTTTGATGTACCTCAGAAATTCAAAGTCATGAGCCTCATAGTGGAAATAGTCAAGAGGACAGCTGCCGACCAGAAGAGGAGTTGTGGGTATGCCCCACAGATTCAGGAGCTCATCAACTCAAAGATGGGCACGGGCACATACTTGTTGGATAAGGAACACCTGCCCATCCGTCCAGACTTCGAAGATAATCAAGTGATCATGACTGAGAATGAGCCATCATCTGCCCAAGCACAAGCCAAGAAGGAGAAGGCAAAGAAGGAGAAAGCTGCCAGGATGCCTACTCAAGAGGAGGCATCTGAATATTTTCTGAAAACCAAACAAGAGCAGCTTGGTTACCTGATTGCGTCCACCCTGCGGATTGAGCAAGGACTAGCCACCCTAACTCAGAACCAGGAAAGCTTAGAGAGGATCATGGAACAGAGGTTCTATGATTTGGACATCAAGGTGACAGAGATACAGACTGCCATGGAGCAGCTCCAGGATGACATGAATGAGAGGAGAGGCAGGACTACGACTGATGCTTTTGCCAGGGTGCCACGAGGTCCGAGGTCATCTGCAATGCCAGTTGCTGACACCAGAGCTACCACGCCTGCGCCAGCCACAGCCTCAGTTCCACCAGCTCCAGCGTCCACTCCGACCAAGTCTACCGAAGGCTTCGTCCTTGGAGTGCTCCGGACTCCACCACCACCTGAAGATCAAGCCTGAGCGTCGACTTAGCACTATGCATTTTCTAGGAACTTTTTGGTAACTTGTTGCCAAAGGGGGAGAAAATGTATAGATCATAGGCTTCGAGAGAGAGTGTTGCTTTTATTCTCTCTTGTTTTATTTGGTGGTTTTTCGAACTTTATTTGCTTGTGTGTGAGATACTACGTCCTTATGCCTGTGAGACATCGATGATCATGTGTTTGATCATAAGCTACACTTAATGTTTGCTTAATATTATCATTCTATCTATCTTATGTGATCACTCACTTTTCTTGGTGATGAGTGCATGTACTTCTTTCTTATCATTTTTGCATTGAGCGCTCCATCAAGATGTATGTGACACGGAAGAGTAACCCATGACTCTAATTCCTTGTGCATTTGCAGTCCAAAGCAAATTCTAAATATGCACAAATTTAGGGGGAGCTCTTACTTGTCACATACTTCTCAAAGCGACGATGTATTTCATGATTATTATAATTTGTCGAAGCTTTGATCTATATGTTGTCATCAATTACCAAAAAGGGGGAGATTGAAAGTGCAACTATCCCTAGGTGGTTTTGGTAATTCATAACAACATATAGCTCATTGAGCTAATGCTATTTCAAGATGATTCTTTCAGGAAAGCTCAATGATTGGCATGGCATGGATGTGAAAGTGGAACCCTCAAAATGCTAAGGACAAAGAATTGGCTCAAGCTCAAAAGTTCAAGACTCTTCATTTTATATTTTAGTGATCCAAGATCACATTGAGTCTTTAGGAAAAGCCAATACTATCAAGGAGGGATGAGGTGTTGCTTAATGAGCCTCTTGCTTTATGTGCTTGGTGATATGCTCCAAAATCGTCAACCACTTTTCCATAGCCACAAATGACCTAAACACTAAGCCAAACTCGGTCATACCGATTCTTTCAATCCGGCGCCACCGAGTTTCACTTGTCATTTGCCTCTGCCAAACCCTAGCAATTTGGTCCTACCGATAAGGATCTCGGTCTCACCGAGATGGGATTGCAAACTCTCTGTTTCCCTTTCATAACTTTTCGGTCTCACCGAAAGAGCGAATCGGTCCCACCGAGATTGCAATGTAAACTCTTTGTTTCCTTCTTGTAACTTTTCGGTCTCACTGAAAGAGCGAGTCAGTCCCACCGAGTTTGCGTGACCAACTCTCTGGTTAGCTTATTGCCAAACTCGGTCTCACCGAGTTTGTGCAATCGGTCTCACCGAGATTATGTTATGCCCAAACCCTAACCGAATCGGTCCTACCGAGTTGCATGTCAGTCCCACCGAAATCTCTAACGATCACTAGGTTTACTATTTCGGTCCGACCGAGTTTTCTGATTCGGTCCCACCGAGATTGGTAAATTGTCTGTAACGGTTGGATTTTGTGTGGAGGCTATAAATACCCCTCCACCTCCTCTTCACTCGTGGAGAGAGCCATCAGAACACATACACCATTCCAACTCATATGTTCTGAGAGAGAACCACCTACTCATGTGTTGAGACCAAGATATTCCATTCCAACCATATGAATCTTGATCTCTAGCCTTCCCCAAGTCGCTTTCCACTCAAATCTTCTTTCCACCAGATCCAAATCCTAAGAGAGAGAGTTGAGTGTTGGGGAGACTATCATTTGAAGCACAAGAGCAAGGAGTTCATCATCAACACGCCATTTGTTACTTCTTGGAGAGTGGTGTCTCCTAGATTGGCTAGGTGTCACTTGGGAGCCTCCGACAAGATTGTGGAGTTGAACCAAGGAGTTTGTAAGAGCAAGGAGATCGCCTACTTCATGAAGATCTACCGCTAGTGAGGCAAGTCCTTCGTGGGCGATGGCCATGGTGGGATAGACAAGGTTGCTTCTTCGTGGACCCTTCGTGGGTGGAGCCCTCCGTGGACTCGCGCAACCGTTACCGTTCATGGGTTGAAGTCTCCATCAACGTGGATGTAGGATAGCACCACCTATCCGAACCACGGGAAAAACATCCGTGTCTCCAATTGCGTTTGAATCCTCAAAACCCTTCCCTTTATATTCTTGCAAGTTGCATGCTTTACTTTCCGCTGCCAATATACTCTTTGCATGCTTGCTTGAATTGTGTGATGATGTTGCTTGACTTGTCCTAAGATAGTTAAAATCTACCACGGGAAAAGGTTAAGTTTTTATTTGGTCAAGTAGTCTAATCACCCCCCCCCCTCTAGACATACTTTCGATCCTACAGACACCATCATCAACTCTACCGGAGTAGCTTCGCCTATACCATTCTCAACCCTACCGGGGCCGCTTTGCCAACTCACAAGTCCACGGCCTCAGATCCGCTTCCTCGCACCCTCATCCAACCTACCAGAGTAGCTTCTGACGCCCCGTCCACGGCCGTAGATCCGCGTCGTCGACACCACCCTTAACCCAACCATCGGAGCAGCTTCTGACGCCCCATCCATGGCCGCAGATCCGCATCGTCGACACCATCCTTAACCCAACCACCGGAGCAGCTTCTGACGCCCCGTCCATGGCCGCAAATCCGCGTCGTCGACACCATCCTTAACCCAACCACCAGAGCAGCTTCACCTACGCCCTCGTCCATGGCCACAGATCCGCTTCGCCCACACCGTAGTCCACCCTACCGGAGCCGCTCCACAAACACCCTACTCGACGGTTCTAGATCTCCTTACCGGACCCCGACAGCTAGCGCAGCGTCACCACCCTCGACGTTTCTAACCTGATTCCCACCGTCTGGAGAGATGCCAAGCACCCGCCATAACCTAGGTACTTATCACCTTTAAACCCGTCCAGCATCACCTGCCCGATGTACTTCAAATATACTAATCGGTCGTTGTTACCTGTTATGCAGCTGGCAAAAACTACAAGGGCGATGTTTCTTCTGGATTTAACAGCTTGGCCAACCAAGATCCTGGAGTGAGGCATTGCTATGATCTTGTAAGCGCGTCTCTCTCTCTCTCTTGTATTGTTCTATGCCTGCCAGCGTGCTTTGCTAGGATTTTGGACCAGTAATCCCTTTGTGCAGACAATGATTTCTACTACTGGCTGCTAAATTAGATATGTAGATGTCATACATGATACTATCTCGTACCTCCGTTCCTAAATATAAGTCTTTCTAGAGATTCCACTATAGGCTATATACGGAGCAAAATGAGTGAATCTACACTCAAGAATGCATCTATATACATCTGTATGTGGTCCATACTGGAATCTCTACAAAGACATATATTTAGGAACAGGGGCAATGCATTACACAAAATCGTAGGTGGCATGTAGGAATTCCAGTGCACTACATTAGGCTCCCTTAGAGTGCCTGCTAGTCCAGCATACAGAGTCATGGCTAGTTTATGGTACGCACACAATCGTTAATTGGTGGTTTAAATATGCGCAAGGGATATGCAATGTAGTATCATGTAGAGATGTCTGAAATTAGCCGTGTCAACTTGCAGATAGGGTTACACAATGAAAAAGTACAAGATGTATGTGGCAATTTCATGGAACATCGCAAAAAAAGGAGAGGCATCGGTGAGCCTATACAGTGTGCTATGGTACGTCACTCCTCCATTGCAATAATCGTGAAATGTTATTTGTATGCCAGTTCTATTAGCCAAGTTTCTTAGGGACAGTTATTACGAGTTATCCTAAGAAAATAAGCACATGTGAATATAAGCTCCATGTAATAAGCCAACCAGTTCTTTTCATTGCGTTTTCAAATTATCTTTGGTATGATCAGTGGAAAGTCTAGATTGCATTATATTTTTTTCATTTTGCTGCCCATATGGAAATTAATTTGACTTACGAACATCACGAATTGAACCTAGTGCAGTAATTAATATAATAGGAAAACAGACCATCACTATTTGCTCAAAATGCAAATACAAAGATACCATCTACTTGGCACAATCTACTTTGGTCAATGTTTTCCATACAGATCACATTGCCTAATTTAAACGAAGAACGCATGACCCACATTTAAATGAAGAACAATTATTTATTAAAATTCGATGGTCCAAGTGGCTGGTTATTATCGTATAGCAGCACCACCTGAAAGCATCATATAGCAGCAGCAGCTCATAGCAACTCATCATACAGCAGCAGCAGCTCATAGCAATTTATCATATAGCAGCAGCAGCAGCATATAGCAATGCATCATATAGCAGCAACAGAAGTAGCTCATAGCAATGCATCATATAGCAGCAGCAGAAGAAGCTCATAGCAATTCATCGTATAGTGGATCAGAATGAAAAATTTGGCAAAAAATCAGAGGAGATCTTCACCTTGTTTGTCAGGACCCCGATCCTAAGTCACACCGATCTAGCATGTAACACATCATATCACCTTGCGGCCTCACGCACGGTATTCCCACGGGTGCCACCTTACCTGGCCCGGGACCGTTTGCGCCTTTTGGCTCACGTATATGATAGTGTCGCTAGCATCCATATGACAAAGAACCCGGGCCGACATGGCTAGTCGTGAACCCAAAGCGGCACTAACCCATGGGGACAGGCATACATGAATCACATCGAGCATGTCGGTCAGCAGCATGTGAATCCGGGCTGTAGCACTGGGCTAACAGGACTCCGGGAACCCGGGCTGTAGCAGGCTAGGCAGGACTCCGGATGTCACCGCGTGACATTTCCCCTAAGGAACAGACACAGGAACGAAGTGAAACACATGCCGGCCAGTCAAGTGTCCTGAGAACTATTGCTGGGCTAGCAGGACTCCGGTGAACCGGGCTGTAGCGGACTACTATGGCTCAAGGAAGCACTAGACTACATTTCCCCATAAGAGAGGCTGCCAAGGATAAACAACTAGATTGTCGGACCCCACACATACCAAGCATTTCAATCATACACACAATATGCTCGATATGTGCAAATACAACATGGCATCACAACAAGACTCTACGACTCAAGTAAGCTCCAAAACATGAGATGGTTCTGCTACATACATGTGAACACATTGTCCCAGACAAGCATCATCACGTAGTAGTCTTATAATAAAACACTACCGACATCAGGTGGGGAACCATCTTCGAGGATATTGGAATCTTGTGCATGAACTAGTATTCGCGCAACAACTCCCTTTTCTCGAACAAATCAATCAGTGGCTTGGTGTGCTAGGAACACATATGGAGTGGAGGCGGCCAACCTATCAAACCATAGAGCACTACGCACGTGCATGACTAACTTGGGATGATTCTAGAGGAGGCAAAAACAATCTTTCTCAAACTCACGGCGGCAACTTGCACCGAATGCACATGAATTAGAGGAAGTCACTTCTTCCATCCAAGCATAAGCTTCATGAACGGAACATGAAGGCATTGCTTACAAAGTTTTCAACACTAGGTTGATGTTCAATATGAATCATGGGGGAGACAAAATGTTGCTGATGGGCTCAACAACAAATCATCGGAATTTCCATATCACTGGACTTCCACCATCATGTGAACACTGTGTTAGCATTGGTCAGACCAAAGATGTAATGGTGTATGCTCGAGGGATCAACCATGAGTAAGACAACATTACGAACATCGTTGGTTCTGATTTGACTTGACGATGGCCCATACTTAAGTCAAAGTTTGGACAACACAATATCTCCACCAATTGGTCACGGAGATCAATCGATGAAGATATCATCTTTCTTCAACACACATATACAAAGAGATATCCCTTTGGAAAGAACTAAGTCGGATATAGCCTTTATCTTCCAACTCTCCAAGTTGTTGTTTAGCTTAACCAACTAGCTCAGGATATCCAACATAGATTCTTGGAGAAAGAGTGGTTTATTGGAAAACCAACTTGATCACGAACTCAACATATCGGTCAGGGGACGACCTGGTGATACTCCCATGAAGATATCCGAAAAATCACTAACCACCGATATGTCTCTAAGCTCGAGAACAATCTTGCTTTTCAAGGTAAGACGACATGATCAGAAGAGTAAGGGGTTGAATAATCCTAACTCATTGATCAAAGAGTGCACCAGAAATAAGGACTAGGTAGCACGATTAATCTTAGAATGATGATTGAATAACCAACACGCTAAGAATGAAATTATTGTCCATTAACTACCAAGCAACTGGGTTGCCAGGAGTATTGATTTCACACATCACGGTTCACTTGTCGGCATTCCGGTCACAACAACACGGAGACCGAGGAATTAATAATGATGGCGAGAAGTATCACTGCGTCAAAAAATCATGAGAGATGGTGCAATTCTCATGACAATCCTGACATAAAGGGGGTAATACTCCGAGGTAGAACAGAACAAAAGCTGGATTTGCGAAGTACAATTGCTTTGACCCAGTCCTAGATATGGATGAGGTACTGGAGTTTGTTTCTCCTAGTCAGTCTGAAATAGAATGACTTGACGGACCACTAGAGTAATAGGCATCGATAAACACAATTGCCAACTACCCCTTACTATCAATTGATAGATGAAGGTCGGAATATAACTGAAGGGGACAACTCAAAGGAACATATAACTTTCTGAGTTATGGATGCATAGATTAGTATGTCGAACGAGTTCAACATATTTCTTCCGGATAACCCATGCAGAAAGGTGGAACTGGCAGAGCCACAATATAGAATGGAGAACTCATCAAGAGCACTCTGGTTGTGATGCTTTGGTTCAAGAACTTCTGCAATAAGTGGTTCATAGTATTTGGAAGAAGGAAATACCACGGACCTCGAGGACTAATGAAAAGGTTACTAATATCCTAAAGGAACTAGCAACACTATCAACATGGGGTAAGTAGGGTGAATCTCGGGTTCAAGAACCCAGGAATAGAATACCTACTAACTAAATGGCATCACGGGATGCTTTCGAGAATGGTGGCCAGATTCATCATACTGGAAACACAAAACATGGATAGATTATTAGGTGGTCCTCTAAGACACCACGGTCATAATAATAGCTCCAACATATACGCGGAGGCAATGAAGTACCTCAACTCGATGATCAGTGTGGTTAACCTGGCCCAAAGGAACATCGAAAGCGGAAGGAAGGAATTTGCAAATGCATCAGACTGGTTAGAAACCTGGGATGACTCGGACAGCATAACGGCTGTAAATGCTCGAAAAGATTTGAGACATCCTGCAAAAATGGTGGCATAACCACTCAACCTCACAATATCAAGGTTCTGAGGCCAGTTGTGAACATATGGAAGTAGTAGGAACTGAACTGAGGCTTGAACTCAACAATCCTAGGCAACTATGGTTTAGTAACACGTCATCCTAAGAGATAGAAGAGAAGCCTAGTTCTTAACCCCGTAAAAAAGATAAGATGACTCAGATCAGAAGGTCATGAGGGTAAGGAGTAAAAAGAGCCTTACGTTCGCATCCACTATCAATTCCCTTATATAACTAAAGCATTTCTAGACACGACTTCGACCAGTTTGGCTTGGTAATCCTACAGGCAGTCAGGCTCTGATACCAACGCTGTCAGGACCCCGATCCTAAGTCACACCGATCTAGCATGTAACACATCATATCACCTTGCGGCCTCACGCACGGTATTCCCACGGGTGCCACCTTACCTGGCCCGGGACCGTTTGTGCCTTTTGGCTCACATATATGATAGTGTCGCTAGCATCCATATGACAAAGAACCCGGGCCGACATGGCTAGTCGTGAACCCAAAGTGGCACTAACCCATGGGGACAGGCATACATGAATCACATCGAGCATGTCGATCAGCAGCGTGTGAATCCGGGCTGTAGCACTGGGCTAACAGGACTCCGGGAACCTGGGCTGTAGCAGGCAAGGCAGAACTCCGGATGTCACCGCGTGACATTTCCCCGAAGGAACAGACACAGGAACGAAGTGAAACACATGCCGGCCAGTCAAGTGTCCTGAGCAGTAGTGCTGTGCTAGCAGGACTCCGGTGAACCGGGCTGTAGCGGACTACTATGGCTCAAGGAAGCAGTATACTAAATTTCCCCATAAGAGAGGCTGCCAAGGATAAACAACTAGATTGTCAGATCCCACACATACCAAGCATTTCAATCATACACACAATATGCTTGATATGTGCAAATACAACATGGCATCACAACAAGACTCTACGACTCAAGTATTATTCATTAGGCTCCGAGGAGCGAGATATTACAAACAAGGGTCTCATGACCCAACATTCAGAGCATATAAGTCGAAGCACACGCGGAAGCTTAACATGTCTGAGTACAGACATCTACAAATGAAAAGGCTGAGAAGCCTGACTATCTACCAGATCCTGCCGAGGGCACAAGATCGTAGCTGAGGTATCAAGCTAAACGTCGAAGTCCACGTGGAACTACTAGCGAGACTGAAGTCTCTCTGCAAAACATAAAATAAGCAAACGTGAGTACAAATGTACCCAGCAAGGCTTACATCAGAACTATCTACATATGCATTAGTATCAACAAAGGGGTGGTGGGGTTTAACTACAGCAAGCCAGCTTTGACTCGGTGGCTATCCTGAACTACGAATGCAAGCAACTCTTTTGGGGTGGCGCACACGAGTCCACAATTTCACCATTTCAATACACCACTATGGATCCGCTCCCGTCTCCTTGCGAGAACGCCATCCATAGCACTCACACTTATCTTGCGCATTTTAGAGTATCCACTTTCGCTTGTCTATGAACTATGCAAGGGGTCCAGGTTCCCATATCCGAGGAATCCGGCTACAATAGATAATGATAACCCTGCAGGGGTGTACTTCTTCACACACGCTCTCGCCACTTATCGCCCTGTACACATCATGTACCTCGGCAACCTTCAAGCGGAAGCCGGGGGAGGGAGTCGGCCTTGACCTGACTAACCAACAAGTCTCTAGTCCAGGTTTATCGCCTATTCGGGTTCCATCCGCAAGGAGATCCGGCCGGGGTGTCGCTCATGGCCCCAAACGATGTGTGCAGGGTTCCCAAGCCCACCATCCTGTTGGGGAACGTTGCAGAAAAAAAATTCCTACGGTTTCACCAAGATCCATCTATGAGTTCATCTAGCAACGAGTGATCGGATGCATCTACATACCTTTGTAGATCGCGAGTGGAAGTGTTCAAAGAACGGGGATGAGGCAGTCGTACACGACGTGATCCAAATCACCGGAGATCCTAGCGCCAAACGGACGGCACCTCCGCGTTCAACACACGTACGGTTAGCGTGACGTCTCCTTCTTCTTGATCCAGCAAGGGGGAAGGAGAGGTTGAGGAAGATGGCTCTAGCAGCAGCACGACGGCGTGGTGGTGATGGAGCTGCAGTACTCCGGCAGGGCTTCGCCAAACTCTATGGAGGAGGAGGAGGTGTTGGAGAGGGAGAGGGAGGCACCAAAGGTGTGGTATGAGAGGCCCTCCTTCCCTCACTATATATAGGGAGCCAAGGGGGGCGCCGGCCCTAGGAGATCCAATCTCCTAGGGGCGGCGGCCAAGGGAGGAGTCCCTCCCCCCAAGGCAGCTAGGGGGTGCCTTCCCCCTTTGGGACTCTTCCCTTCTTGAACCCTCGGCGCATGGGCCTCTTGGGGCTGGTGCCCTTGGCCCATGTAGGCCAAGGCGCACCCCCTACAGCCCATGTGGCCCACTGGGGCAGGTGGCCCCACCCGGTGGACCCCCGGGACCCTTCCGGTGGTCCCAGTACAATACCGGTGACCCCGAAACTTGTCCCGATGGCCGAAATAGCACTTCCTATAGATAATTCTTTACCTCCGGACCATTCCGGAACTCCTCGTGATGTCCGGGATCTCATCTGGGACTCCGAACAACATTCGGGTTACTGCATATACATATCCCTATAACCCTAGCGTCACCGAACCTTAAGTGTGTAGACCCTACGGGTTCGGGAGACATGTAGACATGACCGAGACGACTCTCCGGTCAATAACCAACAGCGGGATCTGGATACCTATGTTGGCTCCCACATGTTCCTCGATGATCTCATGGGATGAACCACGATGTCGAGGATTCAAGCAACCCCGTATATAATTCCCTTTGTCAATCGATATGTTACTTGCCCGAGATTCGATCGTCGGTATCCCAATACCTTGTTCAATCTCGTTACCGGAAAGTCACTTTACTCGTACCGTAAAGCATGATCCCGTGACCAGACACTTGGTCACTTTGAGCTCATAATGATGATGCATTACCGAGTGGGCCCAATGATACCTCTCCGTCATACGGAGTGACAAATCCCAGTCTTGATCCGTGTCAACCCAACAGAGACTTTCGGAGATACCCATAGTATACCTTTATGGTCACCCAGTTACGTTGTGACTTTTGGTACACCCAAAGCACTCCTACAGTATCCGGGAGTTACACGATCTCATGGTCTAAGGAAAAGATACTTGACATTGGAAAAACTCTAGCAAACGAACTATACGATCTTTATGCTACGTTTAGGATTGGGTCTTGTCCATCACATCATTCTCCTAATGATGTGATCTCGTTATCAATGACATCCAATGTCCATAGTCAGGAAACCATGACTATCTGTTGATCAACGAGCTAGTCAACTAGAGGCTTACTAGGGACATGTTGGTGTCTATTATTCACACATGTATTACGATTTCCGGATAACACAATGATAGCATGAATAAAGACAATTATCATGAACAAGGAAATATAATAATAATTCTTTTATTATTGCCTCTAGGGCATATTTCCAACAGTCTCCCACTTGCACTAGAGTCAATAATCTAGTTACATTGTGATGAATCGAACACCCATGGAGTTCTGGTGTTGATCATGTTTTGCTCTAGGGAGAGGTTTAGTCAACGGATCTGCTACATTCAGGTCCGTATGTACTTTACAAATATCTATGTCTCCATCTTGAACATTTTCACGAATGGAGTTGAAGCGACGCTTGATGTGCCTGGTCTTCTTGTGAAACCTGGGCTCCTTGGCAAGTGCAATAGCTCCAGTGTTGTCACAGAAGAGTTTGATTGGCCCCGACGCATTGGGTATGACTCCTAGGTCGGTGATGAACTCCTTCACCCAAATTGCTTCATGTGCTGCCTCCGAGGCTGCCATGTACTCCGCTTCACATGTAGATCCCGCCACGACGCGCTGCTTGCAACTGCACCAGCTTACTGCCCCACCATTCAAAATATACACGTATCCGGTTTGTGACTTAGAGTCATCCAGATTTGTGTCGAAGCTAGCGTCGACGTAACCCTTTACGACGAGCTCTTCGTCACCTCCATAAACGAGAAACATTTCCTTAGTCCTTTTCAGGTACTTCAGGATATTCTTGACCGCTGTCCAGTGTTCCTTGCCGGGATTACTTTGGTACCTTCCTACCAAACTTACGGCAAGGTTTACATCAGGTCTGGTACACAGCATGGCATACATAATAGAACCTATGGCTGAGGCATAGGGGATGACACTCATCTCTTCTATATCTTCTGCCGTGGTCGGACATTGAGCTGAGCTCAATTTCACACCTTGTAACATTGGCAAGAACCCCTTCTTAGACTGATCCATATTGAACTTCTTCAATATCTTATCAAGGTATGTGCTTTGTGAAAGACCTATGAGGCGTCTCGATCTATCCCTATAGATCTTGATGCCTAATATATAAGCAGCTTCTCCAAGGTCCGTCATTGAAAAACTCTTATTCAAGTAGGCCTTAATGTTGTCCAAGAGTTCTATATCATTTCCCATCAAAAGTATGTCATCTACATATAGTATGAGGAATGCTACAGAGCTCCCACTCACTTTCTTGTAAACGCAGGCTTCTCCATAAGTCTGCGTAAACCCAAATGCTTTGATCATCTCATCAAAGCGAATGTTCCAACTCCGACATGCTTGCACCAGCCCATAAATCGAGCGTTGGAGCTTGCACACCTTGTCAGCATTCCTGGATCGACAAAACCTTCAGGCTGCATCATATACAATTCTTCCTTAAGGAAACCATTAAGGAATGCCGTTTTGACGTCCATTTGCCATATCTCATAATCATAGTATGCGGCAATTGCTAACATGATTCGGACGGACTTTAGCTTTGCTACGGGTGAGAAAGTCTCATCGTAGTCAACCCCTTGAACTTGTCGATAACCCTTAGCGACAAGCCGAGCTTTATGGATGGTCACATTACCATCCGTGTCTGTGTTCTTCTTAAAGATCCATTTATTTTCTATGGCTCGCCGATCATCGGGCAAGTCAATCAAAGTCCATACTTCGTTTTCATACATGGATCCTATCTCGGATTTCATGGCTTCTAGCCATTTGTCGGAATCCGGGCCCGCCATCGCTTCTTCATAGTTCGAAGGTTCACCATTGTCTAGCAACATGATTTCCAAGACAGGGTTGCCGTACCACTCTGGTGCGGAACGAGTCCTTGTGGACCTTCGAAGTTCAGTAGCAACTTGATCTGAAGTTTCATGATCATCATCATTAATTTCCTCTCTAGTCAGTGCAGGCACCTCAGGAACATTTTCTTGAGTTGCGCCATTTTCCGGTTCAAGAGGTAACACTTCATCAAGTTCTACTTTCCTCCCACTTACTTCTTTCGAGAGAAACTCCTTCTCTAGAAAGGATCCATTCTTGGCAACAAAGATCTTGCCTTCGGATCTGAGGTAGAAGGTATACCCAATAGTTTCTTTAGGGTATCCTATGGAGACGCATTTTTCCGACTTGGGTTTGAGCTTTTCAGGTTGAAGTTTCTTGACATAAGCATCGCATCCCCAAACTTTTAGAAACGACAGCTTAGGTTTCTTCCCAAACCATAATTCATACGGTGTCGTCTCAACGGATTTCGACGGAGCCCTATTTAAAGTGAATGCGGCAGTCTCTAAAGCATAGCCCCAAAAAGATAGTGGTAAATCGGTAAGAGACATCATAGATCGCACCATATCTAATAGAGTGCGATTACGACGTTCGAACACACCATTACGCTGAGGTGTTCCAGGCGGCGTGAGTTGTGAAACTATTCCACATTTCCTTAAGTGTGTGCCAAATTCATGACTCAAGTATTCTCCTCCACGATCTGATCGCAAAAACTTGATTTTTCTGTCACGTTGATTCTCAACCTCACTCTGAAATTCCTTGAACTTTTCAAAGGTTTCAGACTTGTGTTTCATTAAGTAGACATACCCATATCTACTCAAGTCATCAGTGAGGGTGAGAACATAATGATAGCCACCGCGAGCCTCAACGCTCATTGGACCGCACACATCAGTATGTATGATTTCCAATAAGTTGGTTGCTAGCTCCATTGTTCCTGAGAATGGAGTCTTGGTCATTTTACCCATGAGGCATGGTTCGCACGTGTCAAATGATTCGTAATCAAGAGACTCTAAAAGTCCATCTGCATGGAGCTTCTTCATGCGTTTGACACCTATGTGACCAAGGCGGCAGTGCCACAAGTATGTGGGACTATCATTATCAACCTTACATCTTTTGGTATCCACACTATGAACATGTGTAGTATTACGCTCGAGATTCATTAAGAATAAACCATTCACCATTGGAGCATGACCATAAAACATATCTCTCATATAAATAGAACCACCATTATTCTCGGATTTAAATGAGTAGCCATCTCGAATTAAACGAGATCCCGATACAATGTTCATGCTCAAAGCTGGCACTAAATAACAATTATTAAGGTTTAAAACTAATCCCGAAGGTAAATGTAGAGGTAGCGTGCCGACGGCGATCACATTGACCTTGGAACCATTCCCGACGCGCATCGTCACCTCGTCCTTTGCCAGTCTCCGCTTATTCTGCAGCTCCTGCCTTGAGTTACAAATGTGAGCAACTACACCAGTATCGAATACCCAGGAGCTACTACGAATACTGGTAAGGTACACATGTATATCACATATACCTTTTGTTTTGCCGGCCTTCTTATCCGCTAAGTATTTGGGGCAGTTCCGCTTCCAGTGACCACTTCCCTTGCAATAAAAGTACTCAGTCTCGGGCTTGGGTCCATTCTTTGGCTTCTTCCCGGCAGCTTGCTTACCGGGCGCGGCAACTCCCTTGCCGTCCTTCTTGAAGTTCTTTTTACCCTTGCCCTTCTTGAACTTAGTGGTTTTATTGACCATTTCTTGAACTTAGTGGTTTTATTGACCATCAACACTTGATGTTCCTTCTTGACTTCTACCTCTGCTAATTTCAGCATTGCAAATACCTCAGGAATGGTCTTTTCCATCCCCTGCATATTGAAGTTCATCACAAAGCTCTTGTAGCTTGGTGGAAGCGACTAGAGGATTCTGTCAATGACCGCATCATCCGGGAGATTAACTCCCAGCTGAGTCAAGTGGTTATGCAACCCAGACATAGTGAGTATGTGCTCACTGACAGAACTATTTCCCTCCATCTTACAGCTGAAGAACTTGTCGGAGACCTCATACCTCTCGACCCGGGCATGAGCTTGGAAAACCATTTTCAGCTCTTCGAACATCTCATATGCTCCATGTCTCTCAAAACGCTTTTGGAGCCCCGGCTCTAAGCTGTAAAGCATGCCGCACTGAACGAGGGAGTAATCATCAACACGTGTCTGCCAAGCGTTCATAACGTCTTGGTTCTGTGGGACGGGAGCTTCACCTAGTGATGCTTGTAGGACATAATCTTTCTTGGCAGCTATGAGGATGATCCTCAGGTTCCGGACCCAGTCCGTGTAGTTGCTGCCATCGTCTTTCAGCTTGGTTTTCTCTAGGAATGCGTTGAAGTTGAGGACTACGTTGGCCATTTGATCTACAAGACATATTGTAAATATTTTAGACTAAGTTCATGATAATTAAGTTCATCTAATAAAATTATACAATGAACTCCCACTCAGATAGACATCCCTCCAGTCATCTAAGTATAACATGATCCGAGTTAACTAGGTCGTGTCCGATCATCACGTGAGACGAACTAGTCAATGTCAGTGAACATCTTCATGTTGATCGTATCTTCTATACGACTCATGCTCGACCTTTCGGTCTTCTGTGTTCCGAGGCCATGTCTGTACATGCTACGCTCGTCAAGTCAACCTAAGTGTTTTGCATGTGTAAATCTGTCTTACACCCATTGTATGTGAACGTCGGAATCTAACACCCGATCATCACATGGTGCTTTGAAACAACGAACTGTCGCATCTCCATCATCATGATCTCCATCATCATGATCTCCATCATCGTGTCTCCATGAAGTTGCTCGCCAACTATTACTTCTACTACTATGGCTAACGCATTTAGCAATAAAGTAAAGTAATTTACATGGCGTTTCTCAATGACACGGAGGTCATACAAAAAATAAAGACAACTCCTATGGCTCCTGCCGGTTGTCATACTCATCGACATGCAAGTCGTGATTCCTATTACAATAGCATGAACATCTCATACATCACATATATATCATTCATCATTCATCACAACTTTGGCCATATCATATCACAAAGCACTTGTTGCAAAAACAAGTTAGACGTCCTCTAATTGTTGTTGCAAGTTTTTACGTGGCTGAAATAGGATTCTAGCAAGAACGGTTTCTTACCTACGTGAAGCCACAACGTGATTTGTCAACTTCTATTTACCCTTCATAAGGACCCTTTTCATCGAATCCGCTCCAACTAAAGTGGGAGAGACAGACACCCGCCAGCCATCTTTTGCAACTAGTGCATGTCAGTCGGTGGAACCGGTCTCACGTAAGCGTACGTGTAAGGTTGGTCCGGGCCGCTTCATCCCATAATACCGCTGAAGCAAGATAAGACTAGTAGCGGCAAGAAAGTAGATAACATCTACGCCCACAACAAATTGTGTTCTACTCGCGCAAGAAGAACTACGCATAGACCTAGCTCTGATACCACGGTTGGGGAACGTTGCAGAAAACAAAATAAATTCCTACGGTTTCACCAAGATCCATCTATGAGTTCATCTAGCAACAAGTGATCGGATGCATCTACATACCTTTGTAGATCGCGAGCGGAAGCGTTCAAAGAACGGGGATGAGGTAGTCGTACACGACATGATCCAAATCACCGGAGATCCTAGCGTCGAACGGACGGCACCTCCGCGTTCAACACACATACGGTCAGCGTGACGTCTCCTTCTTCTTGATCCAGCAAGGGGGAAGGAGAGGTTGAGGAAGATGGCTCCAGCAGTAGCACGACGACGTGGTGGTGATGGAGCTGCAGTACTCCGGCAGGGCTTCGCCAAGCTCTATGGAGGAGGAGGAGGTGTTGGAGAGGGAGAGGGAGGCACCAAAGGCGTGGTATGAGAGGCCCTCCTTCCCTCACTATATATAGGGAGCCAAGGGGGGGCGCCGGCCCTAGGAGATCCAATCTCCTAGGGGGGCAGCAGCCAAGGGAGGAGTCCCTCCCCCCCAAGGCACCTAGGGGGTGCCTTCCCCCTTTGGGACTCTTCCCTTCTTGAACCCTAGTCACATGGGCCTCTTGGGGCTGGTGCCCTTGGCCCATGTAGGCCAAGGCGCACCCCCTATAGCCCATATGGCCCACCGGGGCAGGTGGCCCCACCCGGTGGACCCCCGGGACCCTTCCGGTGGTCCCAGTACAATACCGGTGACCCCAAAACTTGTCCCGATGGCCGAAATAGCACTTCCTATATATAATTCTTTACCTCCGGACCATTCTGGAACTCCTCGTGACGTCCGGGATCTCATCCGGGACTCCGAACAACATTTGGGTTACTGCATATACATATCCCTACAACCCTAGCGTCATCGAACCTTAAGTGTGTAGACCCTACGGGTTCGGCAGACATGTAGACATGACCGAGACGACTCTCCGGTCAATAACCAACAGCGGGATCTGGATACCCATGTTGGCTCCCACATGCTCCTCGATGATCTCATCGGATGAACCACGATGTCGAGGATTCAAGCAACCCCGTATACAATTCCCTTTGTCAATCGATATGTTACTTGCCCGATATTCGATCGTTGGTATCCCAATACCTTGTTCAATCTCGTTACCGGCAAGTCACTTTACTCGTACCGTAAAGCATGATCCCATGACCAGACACTTGGTCACTTTGAGCTCATAATGATGATGCATTACCGAGTGGGCCCAGTGATACCTCTCCGTCATACGGAGTGACAAATCCCAGTCTTGATCCGTGTCAACCCAACAGACACTTTCGGAGATACCCGTAGTATACCTTTATGGTCACCCAGTTGCGTTGTGACGTTTGGTACACCCAAAGCACTCCTACAGTATCCGGGAGTTACACGATCTCATGGTCTAAGGAAAAGATACTTCACATTGGAAAAACTCTAGCAAACGAACTATATGACCTTTATGTTACGTTTAGGATTGGGTCTTGTCCATCACAGTTGTAACGTTGTTGTCCTAATGCAGTAAAACAGAGCAGGAGCGAGAGAGTAGGATTGTATCGGAATGAACAAGGCGGTTTTGCTTGCCTGGCACTTCTGAAGATAACATTCAGTCTTCATCAGTGTCAACGATCACAGCATCGGAGCAGCGTCTACCGAGAGGGGACAATTACCGGCAAACAAGGAAGAACACAATCAATGCGATGCAACAATATGATGCATGATCATGACATGGCAATATGCTGTTGATTGAGCTAATGCAACTAGCAACAAGTTAAATGGAGTTGGTTTGAACACTAGGTTCAAATTCAAATTCAAACTTTGAATTCAAATAGTGCATCATCATGTTTTGGACTAAGCAATGAGGTTAAGTTGTTCAAACATGCATGAAAATGCCATATTCAGATTCCTTGGATTTTTTTGATCATTTTTCATATATAATTTATTTCATTTGGAGTTACGGTTGAATTTCTATGAATTTTAGAAGTTTATACTAATTTCTGGAATTTTCTGAATTATTTGGAAATAAACAAAATCCAGTAAATGATTTACTGCGTCAGCATGACACAACACTGACGTCAGCGGTCAACTGGGTCGGCCAGGTCAAACCTGACCTGTGGGACCCATACGTTAGTGTCTCGGGCTAGTTTGGCTGGATGGCAGGTGGGACCGGTCAGCGTTGACTTGACCAAAGTCAAAGTTGACACGTGGGGCCATCGTGATTAAGTTAAATCTAAGCAGGAATAAACTAGGGATAATTAGTGCGTGGGGCCCATATGTCAGTGAGCTAGGGGGTTAGTTAGCCCCGTCATTAGTGCTAATGACATGTCCACGTCAGCGGCCGCCGGGGTTAGTCGCCGGCGACCTCACAGCGGGGCGGCGGCTCGCCGGATGGGCGATTCCGGCCACGAGAGCTCGCGCTCTTAGGCTCTACAGAACCAGCGTGATGAGGCGCTTCAGATCATGGTCGTGCCTAGCCGCGGGGTGCTCCGTGGCGACAACAACCACAACGACGGCGGGGGCCGGAGCTACGGACGCGTTCCGGCGCGGGGCTGGAGTGTGAAATCAAGCACAAGGAAGGAGAGGAAACAGAGGGGAGCTCACGGCGGGTCGACGTGCGTGCTCTGCGGGCTCGCGGGAAGACGAACGGCGATGGGGCGTTGCCGGCGATCTCGGACGGCCGGGGTGAAAGACAACGTCGATGGCAGCGATTCGATGCGCCCCGGGCTGCGTGGCTCGGCAAGGACGATGCAAGCGTCAAAGCGGAGCACTAGAGCATAGCCATTGGGCGGGGGAGGGCTGGTGGCCGCGGTGGACGGTGTCGGCGGCAACGAGCTCCGCTCGGTCGCACGAGAGAGAGAGGGAGCAGAGAGGTGGGGAACCATAGAAGCAGGAGGAGGACAGAGGGGCTCCAGGGCATCTCCAAGCGCGGGATCAGGGAGAAGGACAGGCCTCCAGCGCGAAACAGGAGGTGGCCGTAGCTGCACGTGCGTCGACACGCACCTGCTCCTACCGGCAGGAGGAAGACGACGCGGTGGGGGTAGGTGGGCTGGACCAGGTAGGTGGGCCGCCAGGTGGGTGCGGGTAAGAGGCCCGATGGCCTTTCGTTTTTCTTTTGTTTCTGTTTTTCTATTCTGTTTTTCTGTTTTGTTTTGTTTTGCCACTGTTTAAACTCAAAATAAATTCAAATCAGTGCCAAAACTTTCTGTAAATACCTATGTGGCTTATATGGACTTTTCCAAGTGCACACAAATATTTCTAATACATTTGAAAATATATTCTATATATTAGGAATATAAATTCAAATTCAAATACAATATTATTTAATTTCAGTGCCCAAAATATTCCTTGAAAATGTTCAATATTTTTGGTTTGGATCCAAAACCTTGCCAAATTTAGCAAACATTGATGAAGGGTACTTTGGTTCATTGAAAGCATTTTTTTAACTAGACCTAATTGAATTTCAAAGTGCTAGGGTTTGATCAATCCCCATTTCAAATTCAAATAGAATTTAATCATGATGCAACAAGATGAAAAACACCAGGCCGTACCAGAAGCTAGGGATGTGACAATTCAGCCCCACTAAGCAAGAATCTCGGCCCGAGATTCGAGACGTGAGGTAAGAAGGAACGGGGGTCACAAAACTATCACAGTTTTCTCGATCCAACTGCCCTCCCCGAGGATGTTGATTCATTGCGTCATCTTGATCTTAACGTCTTTGCTTTCGGGATCTTCATCCAACATGATGATGGCAGAAAGAAATTCTACAGGAATCGATCTCCTCGAGGATCGAGCACTCAAGATCAACTCATGGAGTGAGATATAAAACATCTCTTGAGTGGAGACACGAAACACACATCAGGGGTGATGGAAAGAAGTGGATGATAAAGGTTCAAATTTGGTAGGCAACAATTCCACGCTTTAAGTAGAATGGTGCATGGTTTCAAAGAAGCGAGGAGATAATTGCCATGATACCATAACGAGACATCTTAAGGAAGGTGACTCGCAGAAATATTCCCTTAAGTGGAAAAAAGAATTACTTTTGATTCAAAGATCATTGAAACTCTTTATACCAACCTGAGGTAATCACAATCGATCGTTGGAAGGGGTTCGAAAGAATGGCATACTCCAACTAGGATGGATGATGTGGACTACCTTGTTGAAGACAACGCAATGGATGATTTTTGCTTATCATCGGAAATGGATGGGACCCATGGTAAGTCCACTTTTGAAGATGATCCTGAACAAAAACTACTGAGGTGCAAGCTGGGAACATAACGCAAATGTTGGGAATGATTCTAGTAACTGGGGAAGAACTCAACAGTAGAGAGAGATTCCACTGTTTGAAAGGTTATGGCATAATCGAAGAAACTGAGAATGGATCCCAGTTAATGCCGACGATAAATCCTAGTGCTTACGCGTGCTCTCAAGAACTTGAGCATTTCCGTATTAATCAAGGTTTTACCCGTATCCGTGTCAAGGATCCTGGCAACACAACATGCTACCATGATGAATAATGGTGGAAGATGCAGATGCAAAGAAAGATAACACTTTCTCGGATTTTACCTTAGCGAGGCCAAGGAAACAGAATCTGGATGATCGACCAAGAGACATTTAGCACCCCGCTTCTAATGTTCTCCTTGATGTGCTAGCGTAATACATTCATAGGTATGGTTTGATATCTAGGACATCAAGTAAGGTCGGACTTCGGGAACACAAAAATCCATAAGGAACAGCTATTGGAATAAATCCTACGAAATCCTTATGGGGAGGTGGCCAACTTTCTCAATCAAGATACTGCAATAATAAGTCTTCCGGCTGAGTGCGTTGGCCACGACATCCACTTTACCGGGTTACAGAGAGACCAATATTGTAGTTCTTGAGAAATGTTCCAACCATCCTATCTGCCTGAGATTCAGATCTGGCTGGTAACAGGATATTTCAGACAGCATGTCCGGAAAAAGGAAGTTTGGAACACAAACCGACAAGATGACGTTGCGAGATTCTCGGGAAATGAACTACGATAGAAGCTCCAAAACATGAGATGGTTCTGCTACATACATGTGAACACACTGTCCCAGACAAGCATGATCACGTAGTAGTCTTATAATAAAATACTACCGACATCAGGTGGGGAACCATCTTCGAGGATATTGGAATCTTGTGCATGAACTAGTATTCGCACAACAACTCCCTTTTCTCGAACAAATCAATCAGTGGCTTGGTGTGCTAGGAACACATATGGAGTGGAGGCGGCCAACCTATCAAACCATAGAGCACTACGCACGTGCATGACTAACTTGGGATGTTCCTAGACGAGGCAAAAACAATCTTTCTCAAACTCATGGCGGCAACTTGCACCAAATGCACATGAATTCGAGGAAGTCACTTCTTCCATCCAAGCATAAGCTTCATGAACGGAACACGAAGGCATTGCTTACAAAGTTTTCAACACTAGGTTGATGTTCAATATGAATCATCGGGGAGACAAAATGTTGCTGATGGGCTCAACAAAAAATCATCCAAATTTCCATATCACTGGACTTCCACCATCATGTGAACATTGTGGTAGCATTGGTCAGACCAAAGATGTAATGGTGTATGCTTGAGGGATCAACCACGAGTAAGACAACATTACGAACATCGTTGGTTCTGATTTGACTTGACGAAGGCCCATGCTTAAGTCAAAGTTTGGACAACACAATAGCTCCACCAATTGGTCACGGAGATCAATCGATGAAGATATCATCTTTCTTCAACACACATATACAAATAGATATCCCTTTGGAAAGAACTAAGTCGGATATAGCCTTTATCTTCCAACTCTCCAAGTTGTTGTTTAGCTTAACCAACTAGCTCAGGATATCCAACACAGATTCTTAGAGAAAGAGTGGTTTATTGGAAAACCAACTTGATCACGAACTCAACATATCGGTCAGGGGAAGACCTGGTGATACTCCCATGAAGATATCCGGAAAATCACGAACCACCGATATGTCTCTAAGCTCGAGAACAATCTTGCTTTTCAAGGTAAGACGACATGATCAGAAGAGTAAGGGATTGAATAATCCTAACTCATTGATCGAAGAGTGCACCGGAAATAAGGACTAGGTAGCACGATTAATCTTAGAATGATGATTGCATAACCAACACGCCAAGAATGAAATTATTGTCCATTAACTACCAAGCAACTGGGTTGCCAGGAGTATTGATTTCACACATCACGGTTCACTTGTCGGCATTCCGGTCACAACAACACGGAGACCGAGGAATGAATAATGATGGCGAGAAGTATCACTGCGTCAAAAATTCATGAGAGATGGTGCAATTCTCATGACAATCCTGACATAAAGGGGGTAATACTACGAGGAAGAATAGAACAAAAGCTGGATTGGCATTTTGATTTGCGAAGTACAATTGCTTTGACCCAGTCCTAGATATGGATGAGGTACTGGAGTTTGTTTCTCCTAGTCATTCTGAAATAGAATGACTTGACGGACCACTAGAGTAATAGGCATCGATAAACACAATTGCGAACTACTCCTTACTATCAATTGATAGATGAAGGTCGGAATATAACTGAAGGGGGACAACTCAACGGAACATATAACTTTCTGAGTTGTGGATGCATAGATTAGTATGTCGAACGAGTTCAACATATTTCTTCCGGATAACCCATGCAGAAAGGTGGAACTGGCAGAGCCACAATATAGAATGGAGAACTCATCAAGAGCACTCTGGTTGTGATACTTTGGTTCAAGAACTTCTGCCATAAGTGGTTCATAGTATTTGGAAGAAGGAAATACCACGGACCTCGAGGACTAATGAAAAGGTTACTAATATCCTAAAGGAACTAGCAACACTATCAACATGGGGTAAGTAGGGTGAATCTCGGGTTCAAGAACCCACGAATAGAATACCTACTAACTAAATGGCATCACGGGATGCTTTCGAGAATGGTGGCCAGATTCATCACACTGGAAACACAAAACATGGATAGATTATTAGGTGGTCCTCTAAGACACCACGGTCATAATAATAGCTCCAACATATACGCGGAGGCAACGAAGTACCTCAACTCGATGATCAGTGTGGTTAACCTGGCCCAAAGGAACATCGAAAACGGAAGGAAGGAATTTGCAAATGCATCAGACTGGTTAGAAACCTGGGATGACTCGGACAGCATAACGGCTGTAAATGCTCGAAAAAAGATTTGAGACATCCTGCAAAAATGGTGGCATAACCACTCAACCTCACAATATCAAGGTTCTGAGGCCAGTTGTGAACATATGGAAGTAGTAGGAACTGAACTGAGGCTTGAACTCAACAATCCTAGGCAACTACGGTTTAGTAACACGTCATCCTGAGAGATAGAAGAGAAGCCTAGTTCTTAACCCCGTAAAAAAGATAAGATGATTCAGATCAGAAGGTCATGAGGGTAAGGAGTAAAAAGAGCCTTACGTTCCCATCCACAATCAATTCCCTTATATAACTAAAGCATTTCTAGACACGACTTCGAGCAGTTTGGCTTGGTAATCCTACAGGCAGTCAGGCTCTGATACCAACGCTGTCAGGACCCCGATCCTAAGTTACACCGATCTAGCATGTAACACATCATATCACCTTGCGGCCTCACGCACGGTATTCCCACGGGTGCCACCTTACCTGGCCCGGGACCGTTTGCGCCTTTTGGCTCACGTATATGATAGTGTCGCTAGCATCCATATGACAAAGTACCCGGGCCAACATGGCTAGTCATGAACCCAAAGTGACACTAACCCATGGGGACAGGCATACATGAATCACATCGAGCATGTCGGTCAGCAGTGTGTGAATCCGGGCTGTAGCACTGGGCTAACAGGACTCCAGGAACCCGGGCTGTAGCAGGCTAGGCAGGACTCCGGATGTCACCGCGTGACATTTCCCCGAAGGAACAGACACAGGAACGAAGTGAAACACATGCCGGCCAGTCAAGTGTCCTGAGCAGTAGTGCTGGGCTAGCAGGACTCCGGTGAACCGGGCTGTAGCGGACTACTATGGCTCAAGGAAGCACTAGACTACATTTCCCCAGAAGAGAGGCTGCCAAGGATAAACAACTAGATTGTCGGATCCCACACATACCAAGCATTTCAATCATATACACAATATGCTCGATATGTGCAAATACAACATGGCATCACAACAAGACTCTACGACTCAAGTATTATTCATTAGGCTCCGAGGAGCGAGATATTACAAACAAGGGTCTCATGACCCAACATTCAGAGCATATAAGTCGAAGCACACACGGAAGCTTAACATGTCTGAGTACAGACATCTACAAATGAAAAGGCTGAGAAGCCTGACTATCTACCAGATCCTGCCGAGGGCACAAGATCGTAGCTGAGGTATCAAGCTAAACGTCGAAGTCCACGTGGAACTACTAGCGAGATTGAAGTCTCTCTGCAAAACATAAAATAAGCAAACGTGAGTACAAATGTACCTAGCAAGGCTTACATCAGAACTATCTACATATGCATTAGTATCAACAAAGGGGTGGTGGGGTTTAACTGCAGCAAGCCAGCTTTGACTCGGTGGCTATCCTGAACTACGACTGCAAGCAACTCTTTTGGGGTGGCGCACACGAGTCCACAATTTCACCATATCAATACACCACTATGGATCCGCTCCTGTCTCTCTGCGAGAACGCCATCCATAGCACTCACACTTATCTTGCGCATTTTAGAGTATCCACTTTCGCTTGTCTATGAACTATGCAAGGGGTCCAAGTTCCCATATCCGAGGAATTCGGCTATTCGAATAGATAATGATAACCCTGCAGGCGTGTACTTCTTCACACACGCTCTCGCCACTTATCGCCCTGTACACGTCATGTACCTCGGCAACCTTCAAGCAGAAGCCGGGCGAGGGAGTCGGCCACGACCTGACTAACCAACAAGTCTCTAGTCCAGGTTTATCGCCTATTCGGGTTCCATCCGCAAGGAGATCCGGCCGGGTGTCGCTCACGGCCCCCAACGATGTGTGCAGGGTTCCCAAGCCCACCATCCGGGTGCCACTTGGTACACCGTGCCACTGTGCCTAGTCTATCCCAAGCCCACCTGTACCGGGTGCCACTTGGTAGACTACTAACACTACCTACAAACACCAGAAACTAGTTGCAACTCCTGGACAGAGATCGAGTTGATTAATAAGCCGAGAGGGGCCGAGTTACCGGAACCCAATGTGTTGTAGTAACTGTTCATGGATCACAAACACAGAACTCAGTTCCTGAGGACGGCTGCAATGAGACAACCCACCATGTACTCCTACATGGCCTCTCACCGCTACCTTTACCAAATCGTGTTCACAAACTTAGCTCTCAACAGTAGGACATGTTCACCACATTCCAATTCATCCCCGATGAATCAGACCTGACTCAACTCTAAGCAGTAGCAGGCATGACAAACAAACATGAATGAGTAGGCACATCAAGGCTCAAACAACTCCTACTCATGCTAGTGGGTTTCATCTATTTACTGTGGCAATGACAGGTCATGCAGAGGAAAGGGGTTCAGCTACCGCAGCATATAACAGTTGTAACGTTGTTGTCCTAATGTTGTAAAATAGAGCAGGAGCGAGAGAGTAGGATTGTATTGGAATGAACAAGGGGGTTTTGCTTGCCTGGCACTTCTGAAGATAACATTCAGTCTTCATCAGTGTCAACGATCACAGCATCGGAGCAGCGTCTACCGAGAGGGGACAATTACCGGCAAACAAGGAAGAACACAATCAATGCGATGCAACAATATGATGCATGATCATGACATGGCAATATGCTGTTGATTGAGCTAATGCAACTAGCAACAAGTTAAATGGAGTTGGTTTGAACACTAGGTTCAAATTCAAATTCAAACTATGAATTCAAATAGTGCATTATCATGTTTTGGACTAAACAGTGAGGTTACGTTGTTCAAACATGCATGAAAATGACAGATTCAGATTCCTTGGATTTTTCTGATCATTTTCATATATAATTTATTTCATTTGGAGTTATGGTTGAATTTCTATGAATTTTAGAAGTTTATACTAATTTCTGGAATTTTCTGAATTATTTGTAAATAAACAAAATCTAGTAAATGATTTACTGCGTCAGCATGACACAACACTGACGTCAGCGGTCAACTGAGTCGGCCAGGTCAAACCTGACCTGTGGGACCCATACGTCAGTGTCTCGGGCTAGTTTGGCTGGATGGCAGGTGGGACCGGTCAGCGTTGACTTGACCAAAGTCAAAGTTGACACGTGGGGCCACCGTGATTAAGTTAAATCTAAGCAAGAATAAACTGGGGATAATTAGTGCATGGGGCCCATATGTCAGTGAGCTAGGGGGTTAGTTAGCCCCGTCATTAGTGCTTATGACATGTCCACGTCAGCGGTCGCCGGGGTTAGTCACCGGCGACCTCACAGCGCGGCGGTGGCTCGCCGGACGGGCGATTCCGGCCACGAGAGCTCGCGCTCTTAGGCTCTACGGAACCAGCGCGGTGAGGCACTTCAGATCATGGTCGTGCCTGGCCGCAGGGTTGTCCGTGGCGACAACAACCACAACGACGGCGGGGGCCGGAGCTACGGACGCGTTCCGGCGCGGGGCTGGAGTGCAAAATCAAGCACGAGGAAGGAGAGGAAACAGAGGGGAGCTCATGGCGGGTCGACGTGCGTGCTCTGCGGGCTCGTGGGAAGGCGAACGGCGATGGGGCATTGCCAGCGATCTCGGATGGCCGGGGTGGAAGACGACGTCGATGGCGGCAATTCGATGCGCCCCGGGCTGCGTGGCTCGGCGAGGAAGATGCAGGCGTAAAGGCGGAGCACTAGAGCACAGCCGTTGGGTGGGGGGGCTGGTGGCCGCGGTGGATGGTGTCGGCGGCAACGAGCTCCGCTCGGTCGCGCGAGAGAGAGAGGGAGCAGAGAGGTGGGGAACCATAGAAGCAGGAGGAGGACAGAGGGGCTCCAGGGCATCTCCAAGCGCGGGATCAGGGAGAAGGACAGGCCTCCAGCGTGAAGTGGGAGGTGGCCGTAGCTGCGCGTGCGTCGACACACACCTGCTCCTACTGGCAGGAGGAAGACGACGCGCTGGGGGTAGGTGGGCTGGACCAGGTAGGTGGGCCGCCAGGTGGGTGCGGGTAAGAGGCCCGATGGCCTTTCGTTTTTCTTTTGTTTCTGTTTTTCTATTCTGTTTTTCTGTTTTGTTTTGTTTTGCCACTGTTTAAACTCAAAAGAAATTCAAATCAGTGCCAAAACTTTCTGTAAATACCTATGTGGCTTATATGGACTTTTCCAAGTGCACACAAATATTTCTAATACATTTGAAAATATATTCTATATATTAGGAATATAAATTCAAATTCAAATACAATATTATCCAATTTCAGTGCCCAAAATATTCCTTAAAAATGTTCAATATTTTTGGTTTGGATCCAAACCTTGCCAAATTTAGCAAACATTGATGAAGGGTACTTTGGTTCATTGAATGCATTTTTTTACTAGACCTAATTGAATTTCAAAGTGCTAGGATTTGATCAATCCCCATTTCAAATTCAAATAGAATTTAATCATGATGCAACAAGATGCAAAACACCAGGCAGTACCAGAAGCTAGGGATGTGACATTGTTGGGTGAGCTCATCATTCAACACCACCTCAAGGCCATGGCCTGGGAGGAGGGGAGGGGGAATAAGGTGCCTTCTGCCACAGTGTGGCATCAGCCGTAGTTGTGCAGCGCCCGCCGGAGTAGTGCGTTGGACGAACCACAGTGGAGCAGCTGCTGGAGACCATGAGAATGAGGGGCGACGCTAGAGTGAGGAGCAGCCAGGGAGATTTGCCCCTACCCGCCGGCCATGTAGCCTAGCTGGACATAACAGCGTTGAGGACCAGGCTAAATGGGAACAGTGGCGACGACTCGCTGGTGGAACCCTAGTGCTGCAGGCAGGGGATCGAGGTAGAGGGAAAGGGGAGAGGAGATGCAAGCGGGCAGGGCAATGAATGCTTGCGTGTTTGTTTTTACTTGAGGGTCAGGTGTGACACGGGCGTCAGCAGTTGCATTTTGAGTGTAATATAGGGAGACAACAGATTCATTTCACTATTCCCCTTCCCTTCAATTTTTAGTGAGGTTCTACCCGAAACACCCCCTCCAAAGCGAAATTAGTTAAGCCCAAGCCCATAACTCAAAAATGACTTCTTTACATCTTTTATGGCTTATTTTGACAATATGCCCTGAAAAGGCGGAATCGAACTGTCCCTTAACCTACAATTCAATTGTGCGTGCAATGATGAATCACTCCTGCCTGCTATCAGTACATTTAGGCATCATCATACATGGCATAACCTAATACATGTGCATTCCATTGTAGAATCTGGAATATGCAATGTTTATGTTAGTTCATACGTTGCACATGATGTTTAAATGCCCCTTAAATTTGGTTAGTCAAGTGATGGTCTTTAGGCCTCCTTCTTTGCTTCTTTTCTTGATATGTAAGATTTGCTCACACGTCTGTTCAATTGCTTGTTTGCATCAGCCAGCCATACTAGGACTGTTTGCTTTGATTACTTGTTGTTCTTGACCTAACACTCTAACAGAGCTTGTCAACAATTTAAGCACTAAGGGCTGCTGTAGTGGGGCCTTGTCTAACTCATAGGTGACATAAAGGTTTGGTTGTACACTACAGTAGGCTCTCCAAGAGTACCTGGAGATCCAGTTCGAAGGTATGCCTAGTTTTTACATAGTGCAGACATAGTAAATGCTCATTTCATTGTGTGCAAGTGCAAGATATGCGGAATGTTTCATTATGTGGTGTTGTTTCGTTATAATCTCATCCTTTTGTGTTCACATACTGGAAAGTATGCATATTTATCTTCCAAGGAGACGAGTAACTAGTTTGTGTCACCTTGCAGAGGGGGTGCAATGAAGATAAGATTAAGGATTTCCAAGTACAAGATGTTAGGAAGGAGCCTTGCAAGAGAAGTAGGAGCTGCGCTGAGCCTCTTCAACCTACTAAGGTAAGTCACTATATGCAACTCAACAGTTCAATTCCTTATTTGTTTCAGGCATAGTTAATTTTCTCTTTTCAATTGCTTTATTTGTCCTCAGTTAATGAGATGCCCAAATAATCATGCCTTATGTTCAGTACTTGTATCACCATTAGTTGACATAATTAAAGGCCTTACCATTTAATTACTCTGCCGAAGTGTGCATGAAGCTTTGAAGTCTATTAACCAACTATTATTGCATGAGGCTCACAATCTAGTTTATACTACGCTAATGATTGCATAGTTTTGCCTGCTGTAGTATGTTTGTATGAAACCCTCTGCTATTCATTATGCTCCATAAGACTTTAATTGAGGCACAGAATGGCCAACTGCTTGCTTACTTATACACAACGTGCTGTCTAAATTTGTAACTTGTCTATGTTTTTGATTGGGCCCCAACATCATGCTCCTTTGGTGAGCTAAGAGGGACTGTATGCAGGCTGCGCAGACTATCTTTTTTATAATTTTTAAAATATCACCTACTTATGCTTCATGACGTGTAACATTTTTTTTAAAGTGACGTGTAACATTATTGTTAGTCCTGTTTTGCCATGTAGTACAAAATAGTGTCTTGTTCGCTTCACTGTTGTAACTATATTTTTGCCCTAGTCATGTGTACTTACAGAAACATTTCAGGATGAAGTGACATCAACACAAAGATCTGCGAGCAGTGCGGCATGGCCGTTACCGAATGATTATGGATTGAATTGGAATGTGCTGATGTTCTCGAGCATCAACTAGAGGTGGCAAGACAACGTGTACATGATTGTCAATGTATAATCAACAAGTTGAGACTGGACATGCAGGTATTAGATGCAGGAGTCAAAAAAATGAAACAAGACACTGAGGTAACCATGAAGGAATTGGAGATTTTGCAGACTGAAATTTGTGCTATATGAATCCGGCCAATCCTATTTTATGAAGAGATTATAGTTCAAATGGAGTTAAGTTAATGCGCATCCATGATGTATGAGTTGTATTTGCCCAGTGTATGTAATTTGCTGTTTGTGTATGCTTTATTATCACCTGTGACGAACCATAATGCCCAGTGGGTATAATCAGCTGTAATTTCTTTATTGTATAGTGTAGGATTATTCTACCTTTCTATGCCTTGATCTCTTTGTTGTATAGTGTATGCTTTTTAGAGGTGATAGTATTGAGTAGGATAATTATTTGAATATGTTATATCGTTCAAACGGGGGCCAACTCGCCCGACCACGGCCCTTCACGGGCCGTCGGATCCATGGGCCTTCTACGTCTCATAGGATCCATGGGCCTTCTACGTCTCGTAGGATCCATGGGCCTTCTATGTCTCGTAGGATCCATGGGCCACCGACTCATTTATGGGTCTTGTACGGGCCTTTAATGGGCCATAGACGGGCCTTTAATGGAAATCGTACATTTTATGGGCTGACCATAACGGGCCGTTAATAGGTTGTATTTGGTGGTGCTATGAAAATGGCCCAACAGACTAACGGTCCACAAACGGGCCGACTGTAACGACGGGCTGAATTTGGCCCACAAGCAGAAAATGACAGTAACGGGCCGTAAGTAACCGAATGCTGCAAATGAGCCCAAGAATAAATGGGCCCTTAGAAGGCTGAAAGTTAACTTGGGCGGGAAACGGTCCAAAAGAATAACGGGCCGTTAATGGGTATAAAGTGATACACTGTTCCTTACGGGCCAGTTTCACCACGGGCCACTAATGGGTGTAAAGTAATACACTGTTCATTACGGGCCAGTTTCAGCATGGGCCGCTAATGGGCCAAGAGTTACAAAGGGCCTCATATGGGCCGAAAGACGTCATGGGATATACATGGGCCAGAAGTGAAAACGGGATGGAATCATATTGGATGGCCCAGATGACGCTACTGGGCCTAATTCGGATAGGGCATAACGGGCCTTAGGTTAGCGGGCTGTAAATGGGCTATATGCGAATAGGCCGTTAACAGGCTTTCCATGGGCCGGCCCGCCAGCTTTTGACCAAGTCAAACGGGCCGGCCTTTTCACAGGAATGGGCCACTGTTGGGCCGTGCCACGTGTCGATGTATCATAGGCGCCTTTTGTCCAGTGAGTGGACGACATCTGTCCCAACGATGAGCCAACACATGTTTCCTCTAGCCAATGATGATTTTACACGTGGAAAATCCCCATTGGTCGGGGCTGTTAACGGGTTATCGGATCCAAAACCCGACCCGATAGCTTAACGGCGTTCCGTTACGGTGGATGCCACGTATCGTCATGGAAGTGGACACTTCCGTGATGATAATTTTGGTAATGTCATGGAACACTTCTATGACAGCACAGGTATGAATATCTTGATTCTGTCATAAATTTGTCATGGATGTACATGCATGACAAAAACGCGACCTACTGTGACAAACACGTATCATCATGGAAGTGTATTTTTTGTAGTGTTATCAATCCTTCAATTGACATCAGAGCAATATATCTTTGTCAAGACTTCCTTATAAGGTCTCCTTGCAATGATTTTACTAAATATGGATAGTATGGACTCTGGAGCGGGTTATCACTATAATGACACTTAAATTTATGGCTGAGATTATGTTGGTTGGAAGAAAAAATGGTTGACAAGTTCCTTGGTATAGGTTCGAACATTAAACGCTTTAAGATGGGTATGCTCCTCCCCTAGGTCCTCACGATCCAACTCCAAGACAAGAACAAGACTTACACCTCAATGCATGCTTAAGCTAACAATGCTATACAAAGAGTTACAAGTGACAATGCATTAGAAATGATAACATTATTGATAGTGTCATGGTTCTAAGTCTGACAGTAGAATGGGGGGTAGGTATGAAGAGGCAAAATCCTAGCTACAGTGCAGTTGTACACGCAAGATTTACAAGTTCAGACCCTTCATGGAGGAAGTAACAGCCCTACGCCTCGGTGCCCTGAGGCGGTCGACTGGGTTATGCGTGAAGTTACAGGGGGTGCGAACCCTTGTCCCAGAGGAGGGGGTGGCTTATATAGAGTGCGCTAGGACCCCAGCCATCCCCCATTACATAAGGTTCAATGTAAATAAAGATGGGACGTTACTGGTAACATCAGCATTAAAGTGATATAAATGATCATTAAGACTTCAGAGTGAACGCCTGACTGTTGTCATCCAGAGTGACCTTAGATCTTCTGTACTCCAAGTGGTTTTTGATGTGGTTGAATGATTATATCCTGGTCGAATAGAATTCGGTTGTCCGAGTGGAAACCATGGTCGAGTGAGTTGGATCCTGAGGTGATTTCAGTCAGTAGAATTTGCTATCCTTTGAATGTCTTTGACTCTAGGGTAGTGTCCTTGGGAAGGGTGCTTAGATCAGGTCTATTGCCCTACCCTAGGTACATGCCATCGTCATTACCCCCGAATGGTTCTGGGTCCGAGTGCAGATGGAGTTGAAGAAGGTTCCGACCCAATTTCAAGCTTCGGAAGCATTTTACTTGGATTGGTGAACCATGCAAAAATTTCGACTTCATTTTCAGTCACCTTGAGCCATTCAGAGGTTGTTGAGTGAACTTAGTTGATAAGGCATAAAATCTTCGACACGATCAAGTGCTGCCGTCCCCGGATCTCACGGGATTCGAAATTTGGGGAAGCTTGCGGGACGGAGAGAGCTGCGGTAAGCAGAGTGGATTAGGCAGGGGCGCCTCGATTCTCGTGCCACGTATCAAGTTGCGGGATTTGACAGGATTGCATGGGCCCACAAGTCAGCCACTCAGGGAATAGGACCATTTAAGGCGTCTGGGCCGGTGTTTTTCCACAGTGCATCCCAGCCACGATGGGGAAGGACAGGACGGCGGCTCTGGAGTGTGCGAAGAAGGCGACAGCGAAGGTGAAAGGGAAGAAATCGAGCCGGGGAGGGTCATCGTCGAGAACTGGCCTGCCACCCAGCTGGATCCAGGGCGACTCAATTCGGTCGACGATCCAGCAGGAAGATCTGGAGGATCTGGTTAAGGGGGGATTGATTCCCCACGATTCTTGGCGGCTTCCGGAGGACGAGACCGAGCTGCGGCCGCAGGAGGGTGAGTGTGTCCTTCTTGCGACCCACATCGACCGCGGTTTCTCTTTGCCCCCCATCCTTTCTTCCAGGATTTTCTGAACTTTTTTGGAGCCCAACTTCATCACTTTTCTCCTAACACCATCACATACCTTGCTGCATACGTGTCCATATGTGAGAACTTTCTAGGCCGTCAACCGCACTAGGGTCTCTTCAAACACATTTTCACTTATCGTTCTTGATACGTCTCCAACGTATCTATAATTTTTGATTTCTCCATGCTACTTTATCTACTGTTTTGGACTATATTGGGCTTTATTTTCCACTTTTATATTATTTTTTGGGACTAACCTATTAACCGGAGGCCCAGCCCAGAATTGCTATTTTTTTTGCCTATTTCAGTATTTCGAGGAAACAGAATACCAAACGGAGTCCAAACGGAATGAAACCTTCAGGAACGTGATCTTCTCACCGAACGTGATCTAGGAGACTTGGACCCTATGTAACGCCCCATATGTAACCTTCCCCAATTGTACTCCAACTCTTGCCGTTTCCGGCATTAAGTTATATTTAATTCTCGGGTTCGGGTCTTTGTCTCTGTGTGTTGTTTTGTTTTCGTGCACCTCATATCATGTCATCACGTGCATTGCATTTGCATACATGTTCGTCTCATGCATTCGAGCATTTTCCCCATTGTCCATTTTGCATTCCGGCGCTTCGTTCTCCTCCGGTGGCCATTTCTAGCTTCCTTTCGTGTGTGGGGATTAAACATTTCCGGATTGGGCCGAGACTTGCCATGCGGCCTTGGTTTGCTACCGGTAGACCGTCTTTCAAGTTTCGGGTCATTTGGACTTCGTTTGATACTCCAACGGTTAACCGAGGGACCGAAAAGGCCTCGTGTGTGTGCAGCCCAACACCCCTCCATGTTGGCCCAAAACCCACCAAACTGAGCTCCATCGTCTCGGTCGTTCAATCACGATCGTGTGGGCGAAAACCGCACCTCATTTGGACTCTCCTAGCTCCCTCTATGCCTATTTAAACACCCCCCTCCGTTTTGGATCTTCCCCCACCTCGAAACCCTAAAAAAAGAGCAAACGGATCCCGCGCCGCCGGACACACTTCCTGCCGACGGACACGTCCGGCTTCGCGTCCGCCGCCACGTGGCGGTCTCCTACTCGTCCGCCCGGGTGCCCACTTCGCCGGATCCGCGGGGCCCATTGCCGGGCCGCCCCGGCTCGCACCCATGCCGCGCCTGTCGCCGCCCTCCTCCCACGTCGCGCCGCCCGTCGCCTCCAGCTCCGGCAAGGCGCCCGCGCCGGCCACCGTCGCCATCGCCGGCGACCCGACGCCCCTCGTCGCCTCCACCGGTCCCGCTCGCCGCCGTTCCACCCCCCCCCCCCCCCCCCCCCCGGTGCCATTCGGCCTCGCCTCACCTCCACCTCGCCCGGATCCGGCCAGCCCCGTCTTCTCCGGCGGCCCGGTGGCTTCTCCGGCGAGATCCACCGCCGCATCGGATCGGGAGCGCGGTTGCTACAGTGAAACCCTAGATCCACCCGGTTGATTTTTTTTCCGAACTCCCTAGATTTTCTTGCTACTTTGACCTGCCATAACTTTGCATCCGTAGCTCCGATTTGGGCATATGATATGTCAATATCTTCGTCTCGACGAGTACATCATTTCATTCCATTGCATCATTTGCATTTGAGGTCATCTTGTTGCCCAAAATGCTGTTGGAAGGAGGCATGTTGAGTTAAATTGCAGATCCGTTAGTTCAACATGCACTTTTGTCATTTTTGCCATGTTTAATCCGTGCATGATATGCCTGTGCCCCATTGAGATGAATTGTTAAGCATGTTGTCTTCTTTCCAGAGGTGCCTTCCATGTATTTTTAGGATGTGTGTGTTGTCTTGTGCAAGCTTGCGAAGAGGGCTGCCTGAGATTATCGATTTCAGGGACTTAGTGAATTTCACTAAGTCTGGGCTGTTTTAGTTCACGATGCTATATGTCCGGCTTGTTTCCTAGTGATCCGTGCCTCTTTTGAGGATGATCAGTAAGAGTGAATTGTTATGCTTGTTGCGCTTAATCCATCCATGTCTTTACTTGTTATGTTGGAGCACCCTAGGTTGACTCAATCGAGCTCAACTTTTGGATAGTTGCTGTTTTGGGCAGATCGTGAACTCTTTTGCGATTTTGCCGGAGTGATTGCTAGTGATCCATGCATGCTATGCCATTGTTCTTACCATGTCTAGCTAGCATTTTGTGCCTTCTTAATGGATATATCCTTGCCTTGCCATGACTTGCACCGTAGTGAGAGCATCGAGCTCGTTTACATGCCTCCGTGAGTTATTATTTCAGCATGTCCCAGTTTTCACTATGTCTGAAAACTGATTGTGTTTCATCAATGTTCGTGTGCTCGGTAGAGTATTTTGTGAACCCTTTTGGCCCCAGGTCATTTTGGGTGTTTTGATAAGCTTGTTGAGTAGCTCCATGCCATGCTCTTACTTGCCATGTTCAGGTTTTCCTTCATGTTTTTTTGCTGCTCCGAAGAGAGCATCGTGGTCTGAAATTCCAGACTAGCGTTAATTTCGCTAAGTCTGAAATCTGTTTTGCTTATTCAGTTTTGCCATGCTTGTTTGAAGCCCTTAATGGATGAATTTGCCTATGCCTCAGTCCTGATGATTTGTTAAGCTTGATGAGTACATCACTTCCATGCAATTTTTTTTCATGTTGGGTGTCTGTAGCACGTTCATTTTGTTGCGTTTAGGAGCCTACTTGCTGTAAATCGCAGATCGGTTCGTTTAGTAAAACGCTTGCCATTTTCAAACCGTAGCTCCGATTGCCATGAACTTTATATCGTTTTCAGGGGATTTCTTCCCCTCTATCCAGTGGCACACTTGGTTTTCCAAGTTGAGGCCAGGTTCATGCATTTCCTGTTACATCTTGCATTTTGCATCCCGCATCGCATCCCGCATAGCATATCATCTTTGCATCTTATTGGTTGCCTTTGCACGTGGTTGATTGTTCCTTGTTGCTTGTTTGTGTTGTTGGGTAGAGCCGGGAGACGAGTTCGCTAACGAGGAGCCCGTTGAGTTTGCTTTTGAAGATCCAGTCAATTCTGACAACTGTGCAGGCAAGATGATCACACCCTTGAAATCACTACTATCTTTGCTATGCTAGTTTGCTCGCTCTTTTGCTTTGCCAATGCTACGATGCCTACCACTTGCTTGTCAGCCTCCCAATTGCCATGATTGAGCCTCTAACCCACCTTTGTCCTAGCAAACCATTGATTGGCTATGTTACCGCTTTGCTCAAGCCCCTTCTTATAGCGTTGCTAGTTGCAGGTGAAGATTGGAGCCGTTCCTTGTTGGAACATTTATTTACTTGTTGGGATATCATTATATTGCTATGTTATCTTTACTCATCTATATACTTGGTAAAGGGTGGAAGGCTCGGCCTCTCGCCTAGTGTTTTGTTCCACTCTTGCCGCCCTAGTTTCCGTCATATCGGTGTTATGTTCCCGGATTGTTGCGTCCCTTACGCGGTTGGGCTATAATGGGAACCCCTTGATAGTTCGCCTTGATTAAAGCTTTTCCAGCAATGCCCAACATTGGTTTTACCATTTGCCACCTACCCTTTTCTTTCCCTTGGGTTTCTGGAGCCCGAGGGTCATCTTATTTTAAACCCCCCCGGGCCAGTGCTCCTCTGAGTGTTGGTCCAACTGTCAGCTGCCGGTGGCCACCAGGGGCAACTCTGGGCTGGCCTACCCGTACCTAAGACAATCTGAGTGTGCCCTGAGAAAGAGATATGTGCAGCTCCTATCGGGATTTGTCGGCGCATTCGGGCGGTGTTGCTGGACTAGTTTTGACCTGTCGAATCATCTTGTTGTACCGGGATACCGAGTCTGGTCGGTGGGTCCTGGGTGGAGGTCTATTCCTTCGTTGACCGTGAGAGCTTGTTATGGCCTAAGTTGGGACCCCCCTGCAGGGATTGATCTTTCGAAAGCCGTGCCCGCGGTTATGGGCAGATGGGAATTTGTTAATGTCCGGTTGTAGATAACTTGAACTTAATTAATCAAAATGAATCAACTGCGTGTGTTGCCGTGATGGCCTCTTCTCGGCGGAGTCCGGGAAGTGGACACGGCGTTGGAGTTATGTTTGCGTAGTCTGCTCTATGTAGTTTTCCGCTCGTGCTTTGCCTTCTCTTCTCGCTCTCCTTTGCGTATAAGTTAGTCACCATATATGCTAGTCGCTTGCTGCAGCTCCATTCACATTACCCCTTTCCTACCTATTAAGCTTAAATAGTCTTGATCGCGAGGGTGCGAGATTGCTGAGTCCTTGTGGCTCACAGATTACTATTACACCAGATGCAGGGACCGATGATACTCCTCCGGATGGCACGCTCGAGCTGAAGTGGGAGTACGACGAGGACTCTCAGCGATACTATGTTTCTTTTCCTGATGATCAGTAGTGGTGCCTATTCGGGGTTAGATTCAGGGATTAGTCGCTTGTTGGGGGTCTTTTCTATTTTGGCGCCGTAGTCGGGCCATGAGTGTTTTGAATGATGGATGTTATTTATGTACTTTGATGTGACGTGGCGAGTGTAAGCCAACTATTATTATTATCCCCCCTTTTATATTATATATGTACTTGGGTTGTGTAATGATTCCTGACTTGCGACATTGCTTTCAATGCGCCTATGTCTCTAAGTCGTGCCTCGACACGTGGGAGACATAGCCGCATCGAGGGCGTTACAAGTTGGTAATCAGAGCCTTCCCCGACCTTAGGAGCCCCATTGCTTGATCGTTTCTAGCAGCCGAGTTGTGTCTAGAAAAATGTTTTGAGTCCTTAGGAATTATATATCGGAGAGCTTAGGAATTCTTTTTACTTCCCAGTCTCCTCATCGCTCTGGTAAGGCATCCTGACATAGAGTTTTGACTCTTCTCTTCTCAAATTTCACAAAAAAAAATTAGGATCACGCGAGTATCTTAGTTTTGTTCCGATGGCTTATGATGAGAATACTGTCTTGGTGCCTCCTGTCAGGGGTTTAGTGGAAGTGTCCCGGGGAATTGAGCTCTGAGGTGTTGTCATCATAATTCTATCGTTGCAATTCTGGCATACTTGAGATATGTGCGCGACATCGAAAATCTCCTTTATGCAGTTCGTTGGTGAGATAACCTCGACGCCACCCAGTACTGGGGCGGGAGTTCGAGAGTATCGCCATAACTTGTATAACGGATGCTTTTCGAAGGTTGAGATGGATGGTTTCCGAAGGTTTCTTGGTTATGTGTTGAAGGATGGATGCAGCTAGATGTAGGATTTGCTAGCTTGGGTGAGATATTATGCTTCCCCTGTATCCTCAACACCTGATTGCATAACCGGAAAGTTTCGGGAATTTCATAGGTGGGAATTCAAGTAGCCTTAGGATATCTTTCCAACAGATGTGTGATATGAAATTGGGGTTCGACGTCTAGTGGTTCGCCTATTCACGATCGATTTTACAGTGGCCTCGTTGTGTCTTAAAGAGTCCTTGGCTTTGCTGACTCGGGGACGCTTCGTATGTCATGTGCACTGCCTTGTACGTGATGGTGCTGTACGGTCGAGCCCGTGTAGGTCCTACCACGAACACTTCGGACGAAATTTCTATCATGTGTTTGTTCCGGCTTATTCCGCAAGCCAACCCTTGGTTTATTTCGAGTTGTGGTATTCGTTCTTCTTCGACGTCATATGTTGATTCCATCCCTCGTTGATGTACCTCTTCTACCTGATTCTTCGTGGCTTCGCAATTTAGGAATATGTGACCACTTCAAGAGAAGTGCATTCGTTCGTTTTGTTCGGATGTGAAGACTTTATGTTGCAATTTTCATTCCGTTGGTTTCTCCTTCTATATTTCTCTATTTGTGTGCTAATGGTGGTCAACCTCTTCAGGATGGCTCCCGCTAAGAGCACCAGTCAGAACCAGAATCAAGATCCTCCGCCACCTCCGCCTCCTCTGGAAGCATGGCAGGCTGTGATGGCTGCTACTAATGCAAATACTCAGCTGATCATGCAAATCATCCAAGAGCGGAATCAAAGCAGTCAAGCGAATCAAGGCAACAACCAGAACCAGTTTGCAACTCTGAATCAGTTCCTCGCAAATGGTCCAAAGACGTTCAGCAACTGCGTTGAGGCTACCGATGCTGATGATTGGTTAGTCGATCTGGGCAAGCATTTTGAATGTAGCAACGTCAGACCTGAAGATTTCATCAAGTTCGCGTCTTTCCAGCTCAAGGATCAGGCCGCAGAGTGGTTTTAGCAGTACCGGGATTCCAGAGGTGGACGTTTGATCACTTGGGATGATTTCCGTCGTGATTTTCGAGCTCATCACATCCCTCAAAGTGTGACTGAAAGCAAACGTGAAGAATTCCGCAATCTGAAGCAAGGCTCTTTGTCTGTCTATGACTACAACAAGTTGTTCCAGAAGCTCGCCCATTTTGCCAAGCAGGATGTTCCTGATGAGAAGAGCATGATCTATCAGTTCAGGGGTGGTCTTCGTGAAGAAATTCAGCTCGCTCTTGTCCTCTTCGAGCCGCTGAGATACGATGAGTTCTACAACATGGCACTGAAGCAAGAGGCTGCTCAGATCAGGTGTGATGCTTCCAGGAAGCGAGTCAGAGACACTTCGTCTTCGTCCTCTACGCAAGTGGCCAAGCAGCAGAAGTATTGGCTTCCTCCTCCTCCGTTCCGTCAGCCGTATCAGCAGAAGAGCAAAGGTGGCAGTGGTTCATCCCACCCACCCAACCCAGGCTTTCAGAACAAGACTTCGTCTCAAGCTCCAAGATCGAGTGCTCCGTACCACCGTCCGCTCTCAGAGGTCACGTGCAACAAGTGCCAACAGAAGGGTCACTACGCCAACAAGTGTTTCAACCAGAGGCGTCTTCCTCCTCCTCCTCCTGTCAGATCGGCAAGTACAGCTGTGGTCAAGCATAACCCCAAGTCCGCCAAGGTCAACTTGATGAATGCAGCTCAGACAGAGGATTCGTCAGATGTGATCATGGGTAACCTTCCTGTTAATGATATTCCTGCAAAAGTTCTTTTTGACACAGGTGCATCGCATTGTTTCATTTCAAGGCCTTTTACATCTAGGCATGGTTTGGCTCAGCAAATTCTGCCTAGTCCATTAGCAGTCGTCTCTCCTGGTAAACGCATGCAGGCTAACTCCATTGCTCCAGATATTTCTATCAAGTTGGGTGACTTCAAGTTCTTGGCTTCTCCAACGGTTCTTGGCAATTCTGATATCGACCTCATTCTTGGGATGGACTGGCTCTTTAAACATAAAGCTCAGCTGGATTGTGCAGCCAAGCAGATTCAACTGACTCATTCGTCTGAGGAAGTAATTGTTTTTGCTGCTCGGGATAATACCATCCGGTTATTCTCTCTCAATGAAAAGGGTGAATTGGATGCTATTTCGCAGATTCCGGTTGTTTGTGAGTATCAAGATGTCTTCCCTGAAGAACTCCCAGGCATGCCCCCAAACCGGCCGGTTGAATTCGTTATTGAACTTGAGCCCGGTACGGAACCGGTGTGCAAACGGCCTTACAAGCTCGGCCCCGAAGAGTTGAAGGAGTTGAAGAAACAACTTGATGTGCAAGAAAGAATGGGTCTCATTCGGCCTAGTACTTCTCCGTGGGGTTGTGGTGTTCTTTTTGTGAAGAAGAAGGATGGAACGGACCGACTTTGTGTTGATTACCGTCCATTGAACAAGAAGACCATCAAGAACAAATATCCACTTCCCAACATTAGTGAGCTGTTCGAACAACTCAAGGGTGCCCAAGTATTATCCAAGCTTGATCTCCGTATGGGTTATCATCAAATTCGCATTCGTGAACAAGATATTCCAAAGACGGCGTTTAGAACAAGCTATGGGTCATATGAATACACTGTTATGTCTTTTGGCCTCGCTAATGCTCCTCCGACGTTCTCTCGCATGATGAACTTCATCTTCAACCCCTACACCAACGACTTTGTTTTGGTCTATCTCGATGATATCCTGGTTTTCTCGAAGAACAAGGAAGATCATGCCAAACACTTGCGTTTGGTTCTTGACAAGCTAAGGGAACATCAATTCTATGCCAAGTTCTCCAAGTGTGAGTTTTGGCTCGATGAGGTTCTTTATCTTGGCCATATTATCTCTGCCAAGGGCATTTCCGTGGATCCTGAGAAGGTGTCTGCAATTGTTAATTGGGAACCTCCTCAGAATGTGAAGCAACTCCGTAGCTTCCTCGGTCTTGCAAGTTATTGCCGAAGATTCGTTGAAAACTTCTCCAAGATCGCGAAGCCTCTCTCAAATCTTCTTCAGAAGCATGTCAAGTACGTTTGGTCTCTGGAGTGTGATGTTGCTTTCAACGCTTTGAAAGAGAAATTGATCACTGCTCCAGTTCTAACTCCGCCTGATGAAACCAAGCCGTACGAGGTCTTTTGTGATGCCTCTCTCCAAGGTCCCGGTGCAGTACTAATGCAAGAGAAGAAAGTTGTTGCTTATACCTCTCGCCAGTTGAAGCCAAATGAGAAGAACTACCCCACTCATGATCTCGAGTTGGCGGCAGTTGTGCACGCATTGTTGACTTGGAGGCATCTTCTCTTGGGAAGGAAAGTGGACATCTTCACTGATCACAAGAGTCTCAAGTACATCTTCACTCAGCCTAATCTCAACCTCAGGCAGACTCGATGGGTCGAAATGATTCAAGAGTACAATCCGAGTATCGAGTATACTCCAGGCAAGGCTAATGTGATTGCTGACGCTTTGAGCAGAAAAGCATATTGCAACAGTCTGATTCTCAAGCCTTATCAACCCGAGCTTTGTGAAGCCTTCCGCAAACTTAATCTGCAAGTTGTTCCTCAAGGTTTCCTTGCCAACCTTCAAGTTTCTCCTACCTTGGAAGACCAGATTCGCAAAGCCCAGCTTCTTGATGCTATGGTGAAAAAGGTGAAGATTGGTATTGCAAAGAGTCAGTCCAAGTACAAGTGCTACCGACTTGATGACAAGGACACTCTCTTCTTCGAGGATCGAATTGTTGTGCCCAAAGGTGAACTTCGTAAAGTGATCATGAATGAGGCTCACAACTCTCTCCTCTCCATCCACCCTGGGAGCACGAAGATGTATCAAGACCTGAAGCAAACTTATTGGTGGACTCGAATGAAGCGTGAGATCGCTCAATTCGTGAATGAATGTGATGTCTGCAGAAGAGTGAAAGCAGAACACCAAAGGCCAGCAGGTCTCCTCCAACCTCTCGCCATTCCAGAATGGAAGTTTGACCACATTGAAATGGACTTCGTGACTGGGTTTCCTAAGTCCAAGCGTGGCAATGATGCTATATTTGTGGTCATCGACAAGCTCACCAAAGTGGCTCATTTCTTGCCTATCAAAGAGTCAATCACTGCAGCTCAATTGGCGGAGCTCTACACCTCCCGCATTGTCTCTCTGCACGGTATTCCTCAAGTGATATCTTCAGACCGTGGTAGCATCTTTACCTCCAAGTTCTGGGCTTCTTTTCAGAAGGCCATGGGCACCAACATTCGCTTCAGCACTGCTTTCCACCCTCAAACAAGCGGTCAATTCGAGCGTGTCAACCAGATTCTTGAAGATATGCTCAGGGCTTGTGTTATCTCCTTCGGCATGAAGTGGGAGGATTGCCTTCCTTATGCTGAATTCTCGTACAACAACAGTTTCCAAGCAAGTTCCGGCAAGGCCCCATTTGAAATTCTGTATGGTAGGAAGTGCCGTACACCTCTCAATTGGTCTGAAACCGGTGAACGTCAGCTGCTGGGTAATGACCTGATTACAGAGGCAGAAGAAATGTGCAAGGTCATTCGTGATAACCTCAAAGCAGCCCAATCTCGTCAGAAGAGCTACTACGACAACAAGCACCGTGATTTGGCTTTCGAGATCGGAGATCATGTCTACCTCCGCGTCTCTCCTATGAAAGGGACTCGTCGCTTCGGTATCAAAGGGAAGCTTGCCCCAAGATACGTCGGGCCTTTCAAGATCGTCAGCAAGAGAGGCGACCTCGCCTATCAACTCGACCTTCCTGCAACCTTTGCCAATGTTCATGATGTGTTCCACGTCTGCAACTCCGAAAGTGCTTCAAGACGCCTGAGCGCACCGTCAACTTCGAGGACATTGAGCTCCAAGAAGATCTCTCCTACCGTGAGCACCCAGTTGCAATCCTTGAAGAGACTGAACGCAAAACTCGCAACAAGTCAATCAAGTTTCTCAAAGTCAAGTGGTCACACCATTCCGACCGTGAAGCTACCTGGGAACGCGAGGATCACCTCCGTTCTGAGTACCTGGAGTTCTTTCAGTCCTAGATCTCAGGACGAGATCTTTTCGTAGTGGTGGAGTGTTGTAACGCCCCATATGTAACCTTCCCCAGTTGTACTCCAACTCTTGCCGTTTCCGGCATTAAGTTATATTTAATTCTCGGGTTCGGGTCTTTGTCTCCGTGTGTTGTTTTGTTTTCGTGCACCTCATATCATGTCATCACGTGCATTGCATTTGCATACATGTTCGTCTCATGCATTCGAGCATTTTCCCCGTTGTCCGTTTTGCATTCCGGCGCTTCGTTCTCCTCCGGTGGCCATTTCTATCTTCCTTTCGTGTGTGGGGATTAAACATTTCTGGATTGGGCCGAGACTTGCCATGCGGCCTTGGTTTGCTACCGGTAGACCGCCTGTCAAGTTTCGGGTCATTTGGACTTCGTTTGATACTCCAACGGTTAACCGAGGGACCAAAAAGGCCTCGTGTGTGTGCAGCCCAACACCCCTCCATGTTGGCCCAAAACCCACCAAACTGAGCTCCATCGTCTCGGTCGTTCGATCACGATCGTGTGGGCGAAAACCGCACCTCATTTGGACTCTCCTAGCTCCCTCTATGCCTATTTAAACACCCCCCTCCGTTTTGGATCTTCCCCCACCTCGAAACCCTAAAAAAAGAGCAAACGGATCCCGCGCCGCCGGACACACTTCCCGCCGACGGACACGTCCGGCTTCGCGTCCGCCGCCACGTGGCGGTCTCCTACTCGTCCGCCCGGGTGCCCACTTCGCCGGATCCGCGGGGCCCGCGGGGCCCATCGCCGGCCCGCCCCGGCTCGCACCCATGCCGCGCCTGTCGCCGCCCTCCTCCCACGTCGCGCCGCCCGTCGCCTCCAGCTCCGGCAAGGCGCCCGCGCCGGCCACCGTCGCCATCGCCGGCGACCCGACGCCCCTCGTCGCCTCCACCGGTCCCGCTCGCCGCCGTTCCACCCCCCCCCCCCCCCCCCCCGGTGCCATTCGGCCTCGCCTCACCTCCACCTCGCCCGGATCCGGCCAGCCCCGTCTTCTCCGGCGGCCCGGTGGCTTCTCCGGCGAGATCCACCGCCGCATCGGATCGGGAGCGCGGTTGCTACAGTGAAACCCTAGATCCACCCGGTTGATTTTTTTTCCGAACTCCCTAGATTTTCTTGCTACTTTGACCTGCCATAACTTTGCATCCGTAGCTCCGATTTGGGCATATGATATGTCAATATCTTCGTCTCGACGAGTACATCATTTCATTCCATTGCATCATTTGCATTTGAGGTCATCTTGTTGCCCAAAATGCTGTTGGAAGGAGGCATGTTGAGTTAAATTGCAGATCCGTTAGTTCAACATGCACTTTTGTCATTTTTGCCATGTTTAATCCGTGCATGATATGCCTGTGCCCCATTGAGATGAATTGTTAAGCATGTTGTCTTCTTTCCAGAGGTGCCTTCCATGTATTTTTAGGATGTGTGTGTTGTCTTGTGCAAGCTTGCGAAGAGGGCTGCCTGAGATTATCGATTTCAGGGACTTAGTGAATTTCACTAAGTCTGGGCTGTTTTAGTTCACGATGCTATATGTCCGGCTTGTTTCCTAGTGATCCGTGCCTCTTTTGAGGATGATCAGTAAGAGTGAATTGTTATGCTTGTTGTGCTTAATCCATCCATGTCTTTACTTGTTATGTTGGAGCACCCTAGGTTGACTCAATCGAGCTCAACTTTTGGATAGTTGCTGTTTTGGGCAGATCGTGAACTCTTTTGCGATTTTGCCGGAGTGATTGCTAGTGATCCATGCATGCTATGCCATTGTTCTTGCCATGTCTAGCTAGCATTTTGTGCCTTCTTAATGGATATATCCTTGCCTTGCCATGACTTGCACCGTAGTGAGAGCATCGAGCTTGTTTACATGCCTCCGTGAGTTATTATTTCAGCATGTCCCAGTTTTCACTATGTGTGAAAACTGATTGTGTTTCATCAATGTTCGTGTGCTCGGTAGAGTATTTTGCGAACCCTTTTGGCCCCAGGTCATTTTGGGTGTTTTGATAATCTTGTTGAGTAGCTCCATGCCATGCTCTTACTTGCCATGTTCAGGTTTTCCTTCATGTTTTTTTGCTGCTCCGAAGAGAGCATCGTGGTCTGAAATTCCAGACTAGCGTTAATTTCGCTAAGTCTGAAATCTGTTTTGCTTATTCAGTTTTGCCATGCTTGTTTGAAGCCCTTAATGGATGAATTTGCCTATGCCTCAGTCCTGATGATTTGTTAAGCTTGATGAGTACATCACTTCCATGCAATTTTTTTTCATGTTGGGTGTCTGTAGCACGTTCATTTTGTTGCGTTTAGGAGCCTACTTGCTGTAAATCGCAGATCGGTTCGTTTAGTAAAACGCTTGCCATTTTCAAACCGTAGCTCCGATTGCCATGAACTTTATATCGTTTTCAGGGGATTTCTTCCCCTCTATCCAGTGGCACACTTGGTTTTCCAAGTTGAGGCCAGGTTCATGCATTTCCTGTTACATCTTGCATTTTGCATCCCGCATCGCATCCCGCATAGCATATCATCTTTGCATCTTATTGGTTGCCTTTGCACGTGGTTGATTGTTCCTTGTTGCTTGTTTGTGTTGTTGGGTAGAGCCGGGAGACGAGTTCGCTAACGAGGAGCCCGTTGAGTTTGCTTTTGAAGATCCAGTCAATTCTGACAACTGTGCAGGCAAGATGATCACACCCTTGAAATCACTACTATCTTTGCTATGCTAGTTTGCTCGCTCTTTTGCTTTGCCAATGCTACGATGCCTACCACTTGCTTGTCAGCCTCCCAATTGCCATGATTGAGCCTCTAACCCACCTTTGTCCTAGCAAACCATTGATTGGCTATGTTACCGCTTTGCTCAAGCCCCTTCTTATAGCGTTGCTAGTTGCAGGTGAAGATTGGAGCCGTTCCTTGTTGGAACATTTATTTACTTGTTGGGATATCATTATATTGCTATGTTATCTTTACTCATCTATATACTTGGTAAAGGGTGGAAGGCTCGGCCTCTCGCCTAGTGTTTTGTTCCACTCTTGCCGCCCTAGTTTCCGTCATATCGGTGTTATGTTCCCGGATTGTTGCGTCCCTTACGCGGTTGGGCTATAATGGGAACCCCTTGATAGTTCGCCTTGATTAAAGCTTTTCCAGCAATGCCCAACATTGGTTTTACCATTTGCCACCTACCCTTTTCTTTCCCTTGGGTTTCTGGAGCCCGAGGGTCATCTTATTTTAAACCCCCCCGGGCCAGTGCTCCGTTGAGTGTTGGTCCAACTGTCAGCTGCCGGTGGCCACTAGGGGCAACTCTGGGCTGGCCTACCCGTACCTAAGACAATCTGAGTGTGCCCTGAGAAAGAGATATGTGCAGCTCCTATCGGGATTTGTCGGCGCATTCGGGCGGTGTTGCTGGACTAGTTTTGACCTGTCGAATCATCTTGTTGTACCGGGATACCGAGTCTGATCGGTGGGTCCTGGGTGGAGGTCTATTCCTTCGTTGACCGTGAGAGCTTGTTATGGGCTAAGTTGGGACCCCCCTGCAGGGATTGATCTTTCGAAAGCCGTGCCCGCGGTTATGGGCAGATGGGAATTTGTTAATGTCCGGTTGTAGATAACTTGAACTTAATTAATTAAAATGAATCAACTGCGTGTGTTGCCGTGATGGCCTCTTCTCGGCGGAGTCCGGGAAGTGGACACGGTGTTGGAGTTATGTTTGCGTAGTCTGCTCTATGTAGTTTTCCGCTCGTGCTTTGCCTTCTCTTCTCGCTCTCCTTTGCGTATAAGTTAGTCACCATATATGCTAGTCGCTTGCTGCAGCTCCATTCGCATTACCCCTTCCCTACCTATTAAGCTTAAATAGTCTTGATCGCGAGGGTGCGAGATTGCTGAGTCCTTGTGGCTCATAGATTACTATTACACCAGATGCAGGGACCGACGATACTCCTCCGGATGGCGCGCTCGAGCTGAAGTTGGAGTACGACGAGGACTCTCAGCGATACTATGTTTCTTTTCCTGATGATCAGTAGTGGTGCCTATTCGGGGTTAGATTTTGGGATTAGTCGCTTGTTGGGGGTCTTTCCTATTTTGGCGTCGTAGTCGGGCCATGAGTGTTTTGAGTGATGGATGTTATTTATGTACTTTGATGTGACGTGGCGAGTGTAAGCCAACTATTATTATTATCCCCCCTTTTATATTATATATGTACTTGGGTTGTGTAATGATTCCTGACTCGCGACATTGCTTTCAATGCGCCTATGTCTCTAAGTCGTGCCTCGACACGTGGGAGACATAGCCGCATCGAGGGCGTTACACCCTACTCCAAGAAGTTTCCGGGGAGGTCACGAGGGTGGAGGGCGTCCCCCCCTGGGCGCGCCCCCTGCCTCGTGGGCCCCTCGGAACTCCATCGACGTGCTCCTTCCTCCTATATATACCTACGTACTCCCATTAGATCAAAACGGAGCCAAAAACCTAATTCCACCGCCGCAACTTCCTGTATCCACGAGATCCCATCTTGGGGCCTGTTCCGGAGCTCCGCCAGAGAGGGCATCCATCACGGAGGGCTTCTACATCAACACCATAGCCCTTCCGATGAAGTGTGAGTAGTTTACTTCAGACCTTCGGGTCCATAGCTAGTAGCTAGATGGCTTGTTCTCTCTTTTTGGATCTCAATACAATGTTCTCCCCCTCTCTCGCGGAGATCTATTTGATGTAATCTTCTTTTTGCGGTGTGTTTATTGAGACCGATGAATTGTGGGTTTATGATCCAACTTATCTATGAATAATATTTGAATCTTCTTTGAATTCTTTTATGTATGATTGATTAATCTTTGCAAGTCTCTTCGAATTATCCGTTTGGTTTGGCCAACTAGATTGGTAGTTCTTGCAATGGGAGAAGTGCTTAGCTTTCGGTTCAATCTTGCGGTGTCCTTACTCAGTGACAGAAAGAGTTGCAAGGCACGTATTGTATTGTTGCCATCGAGGATAACAAGATGGGGTATTTATCATATTGCATGAATTTATTCCTCTACATCATGTCATCTTGCTTAAGGTGTTACTCTGTTTTTAACTTAATACTCTAGATGCATGCTGGATAGCGGTCGATGAGTGAGTAATAGTAGTAGATGCAGGCAGGAGTCGGTCTACTTGTCACGGACGTGATGCCTATATACATGATCATACCTAGATAACCTCATAACTATGCTCAATTCTATTAATTGCTCAACAGTAATTTGTTCACCCACCGTAGAATATCTATGCTCTTGAGAGAAGCCACTAGTGAAACCTATGGCCCCCGGGTCTATTCTCATCATATCAATCTCCATTACTTTATTTTAATTGTTTTGCTTTTACTTTTTACTTTGCATCTTTGTACCAAAAATACCAAAAATATTATCTCTATCAGATCTCACTCTCGTAAGTGACCGTGAAGGGATTGACAACCCCTAAGCGTTGGTTGCGAGTTGCTACCGTTTTGTGCAAGTACGAAGGACTTGCGCGTGACCTCCTACTGGATTGATACCTTGGTTCTCAAAAACTGAGGGAAATACTTACACTACTGTGCTGCATCACCCCCTCCTCTTCGGGGAAAACCAACGCTAGCTCGAGACATAGCCGGGGAGGCTGGGGAGGGCTATGCCAAGTCAAGTCAAGATTTACTCTCCCGTCAACGAGCCATTTCTGGCGCCGTTGCCGGGGAGGCCTACGCCAAGTCAAGTCAAGATTTACTCTCCCATCAACGAGCCATTTCTGGCGCCGTTGCCGGGGAAGCCTACGCAAAAGTCAACATACCAAGTACCCATCACAATCTCTATCTCTCGCATTACATTATTTGCCATTTGCCTCTCGTTTTCCTCTCCCCCACTTCACCCTTGCCGTTTTATTCGCCCTCTCTTTCCCTTTGCCTTTTGTTTGCTCGTGTGTTAGTTTGCTTGCTTGTCATGATGGCCCAAGATGCCTTTATTAAAGCATGTTCTTCTAAATCCTATGAAAATCAAGATGAAGATCTGAAAGTTATTGATGTGTCCCCTATTAAATCGTTGTTTTGCAATGTGAATCTTGATGAATCTGATTATGATCTTCCCTTAACTAGAAGGCGTTCTAAGAATTCTGAGTTTTTAGATCCTGATGATGTAATTGATAAAAAAGGGATTGAAAGAATAAAAATCTAGATATTGCTAAACCCACTATTTTGGATCTCAAGGAATTTAACTATGAAAATTGCTCTTTAATTGATTGTATTTCCTTGTTGCAATCCGTGTTAAATTCTCCTCATGCTTATAGTCGAAATAAGGCCTTTACCGAACACATTGTTGACGCCTTAATGCAATCTTATGAAGAAAAGCTTGAGTTGAAAGTTTCTATCCCTAGAAAACTCCATGATGAGTGGGAACCTACAATTAAGATTAAAATTAAAAATTATGAGTTTCATGCTTTGTGTGATTTGGGTGCTAGTGTCTCTACTATCCCCAAAGCTTTGTGTGATTTGCTAGATTTCCGTGACTTTGATGATTGCTCTCTAAACTTGCATCTTGCGGATTCCACTATTAAAAAGCCTATGGGAAGAATTAATGATGTTCTTATTTTTGCAAATAGGAATTATGTGCCCGTAGATTTTATCGTTCTTGATATAGATTGCAATCCTTCATGTCTTATTATTCTTGGTAGACCTTTCCTTAGAACGATTTGTGCAATTATTGATATGAAGGAAGGGAATATTAAATTCCAATTTACCTTAAAGAAGGGCATGGAACACTTTCCTAGAAAGAAAATAAAATTACCATATGAATCTATCATGAGATCCACTTATGGATTGCCTACCAAAGATGGCAATACCTAGATCTATCCTTGCTTTTATGCCTAGCTAGGGGCGTTAAACGATTGCGCTTGTTGGGAGGCAACCCAATTTTATTTTGTGTTTTTTGTTTTTGGTTTTGTTTAGGAATAAATAATCCATCTAGATTCTGTTTAGATGTGGTTTTATCTTTTAATTAGTGTTTGTGCCAAGTTAAACCTATTAGATCTTCTTGGAAGATAGTTATTTGATCTTGCTGTAATTTCCAGAATCTTTGCGCTCAGTGCATGAATTGTCAAAAATCACCAGAACGTGATAAAATAGTGATTCCAATTCTTCTGATCAATAAACAAATTGCCCAGGTCGTCTAATTTTGGTAGAATTGTTTGGGTTCCAGAAGTTTGTGTTAGTAACAGATTACTACAGACTGTTGTGTTTTTGACAGATTCTGTTTTGCATGAGTTGTTTGCTTATTTTGATGAATCTATGGCTAGTAAAATAGTTTATAAACCATAGAGAAGTTGGAATACAGTAGGTTTAACACCAATACAAATAAAGAACAAGTTCACTACAGTACCTTAAAGTAGTCTTTTGTTTTCTTTCTCTAACGTAGCTCACGAGATTTCTATTGAGTTTTGTGTTGTGAAGTTTTCAAGTTTTGGGTGAATTCTTTTGATGGATTATGGAACAAGGAGTGGCAAGAGCCTAAGCTTGGGGATGCCCATGGCACCCCCAAGATAATCCAAGGACACCAAAAATTCCAAGCTTGGGGATGCCCCGGAAGGCATCCCCTCTTTCGTCCACTTCCATCGGTAATTTACTTGGTGCTATATTTTTATTCACAACATGATATGTGTTTTGCTTGGAGCGTCTTGTATTATTTGTGTCTTTGCTTGTTAGTCTACCACAATCATCCTTGCTTTACACGCATTTTGAGAGAGCCATGTATGAATTGAAATTTGTTAGAATACTCTATGTGCTTCACTTATATCTTTTGAGCTTGATAGTTTACTCTATGTGCTTCACTTATATCTTTTTGAGCATGATAATTTTTGCTCTAGTGCTTCACTTAGATCTTTTAGAGCACCGTGGTGGTTTGTTTTAAAGAAACTTGATCTCTCATGCTTCACTTAGATTATTTTGAGAGTCGTTAATAGCATGGTAATTTGCTTAATGATTAATATACTTGGTATTCAAGATATGTGAAACTTTCTTTTTAGTGGGTTGAATACTAAGATAAGTTTGATGCTTGATAATTGTTTTGAGATATGGAGGTGATAATATCATAGTCATGCTAGTTGAGTAGTTGTGAATTTGAGAAATACTTGTGTTGAAGTTAGCAAGTCCCGTAGCATGCACGTATGGTTAAAGTTATGTAACAAATTTGAAGCATGAAGTGTACCTGGCTTGTGCATCCTTATGAGTGGCGGTCGGGGACGAGCGATGGTCTTTTCCTACCAATCTATCCCCCTAGGAGCATGCGCATAGTACTTGATTTTTGATGACTTCTAAATTTTTGCAATAAGTATATGAGTTCTTTTGACTAATGTTGAGTCCATGGATTATACGCACTTTTACCTTTCTGCCATTTGCTAGCCTCTTCGGTACCGTGCATTGCCCTTTCTCACATTGAGAGTTGGTGCAAACTTCATCGGTGCATCCAAACCCCGTGATATGATACACTCTTTCACACATAAACCTCCCTATATCTTCCTCAAAACAGCTACCATACCTACCTATCATGGCATTTCCATAGCCATTCCGAGATATATTGAGATGCAACTTCCATCATCATCATCATCATGACATGCTTTACTTTTGTCATATTGCCATTGCATGATCTTGTAGTTGACATCGTATTTGTGGCAAAGCCACCATGCATTATTTTTCATACATGTCACTCTTGATTCATTGCACCATCCCGGTACACTGCCGGAGGCATTCATATAGAGTCATATCTTGTTCTAGTATCGAGTTGTAATCATTATGTTGTAATCAATAGAAGTGTGATGATCATCATTATTAGAGCATTGCCCAATCAAAAAAAGAGAAAGGCCAAAAAGAAAAAAAGAAAGGCCCAAAAAAGAAGGAGAAAATAAAAAGGGCAATGCTACTATCTCTTTTTCCACACTTGTGCTTCAAAGTAGCACCTTGTTCTTCATGTAGTGAGTCTCATATATTGTGCTTCAAAGTAGCACCATGATTTTCATATAGTGAGTCTCATAAGTTGTCTTGTTCATACTAGTGGGAATTTTTCATTATAGAACTTGGCTTGTATATTCCAACGATGGGCTTCCTCAAAATTCCCTAGGTCTTCATGAGCAAGAAAGTTGGATGCACACCCACTAGTTTTCTTTTGTTGAGCATTCTTAGATCTAGTGCATCAGTTGCATGGCAATCCCTACTCCTTGCATTAACATCAATTGATGGGCATCTCCATAGCTCATTGATTAGCCTCGTTGATGTGAGACTTTCTCCTTTTTTATCTTCTTCACACAATCCCGATCATCATATTCTATACCACCCATAGTGCTATGCCCATGGCTCGCGCTCATGTATTGCGTGAAGGTTGAAAAAGTTTGAGATTATTTGAGTATGAAACAATTGCTTGGCTTGTCATCGGGGGTATAGAAGTTGGGAACATCTTTGTGTGACGAAAATGAAGCATAGCCTAACTATATGATTTTGTAGGGATGAACTTCCTTTGGCCATGTTATTTTGAGATGACATAATTGTTTAATTAGTATGCTTGAAGTATTATCATTTTTATGTCAATATGAACTTTTGTCTTGAACCTTTCGGATCTGAATATTCATACCATGATTAAGAAGATTTACATTGAAATTATGCCAAAGTATCACTCCGCATCAAAAATTCTCTTTTTATCATTTACCTACTCGAGGACGAGCAGGAATTAAGCTTGGGGATGCCTGATACGTCTCCAACGTATCTATAATTTTTGATTGCTCCATGCTACTTTATCTACTGTTTTGGACTATATTGGGCTTTATTTTCCACTTTTATATTATTTTTTGGGACGAACCTATTAACCGGAGGCCCAGCCCAGAATTGTTGTTTTTTTGCCTATTTCAGTATTTCGAGGAAACAGAATATCAAACGGAGTCCAAACGGAATGAAACCTTCGGGAACGTGATCTTCTCACCGAACGTGATCCAGGAGACTTGGACCCTACTCCAAGAAGTTTCCGGGGAGGTCACGAGGGTGGCGCCCCCCCCCCCCTGGGCGCGCCCCCTTGCCTCGTGGGCCCCTTGGAGCTCCACCGACGTGCTCCTTCCTCCTATATATACCTACGTACCCCCATTAGACCAAAATGGAGCCAAAAACCTAATTCCACCACCACAACTTCCTGTATCCACGAGATCCCATCTTGGGGCCTGTTCCGGAGCTCCGTCGGAGAGGGCATCCATCACGGAGGGCTTCTACATCAACACCATAGCCCTTCCGATGAAGTGTGAGTAGTTTACTTCAGACCTTTGGGTCCATAGCTAGTAGCTAGATGGCTTCTTCTCTCTTTTTGGATCTCAATACAATGTTCTCCCCCTCTCTCGTGGAGATCTATTCGATGTAATCTTCTTTTTGCGGTGTGTTTGTTGAGACCGATGAATTGTGGGTTTATGATCCAACTTATCTATGAATAATAGTTGAATCTTCTCTGAATTCTTTTATGTATGATTGAGTTATATTTGCAAGTCTATTCGAATTATCCGTTTGGTTTGGCCAACTAGATTGGTAGTTCTTGCAATGGGAGAAGTGCTTAGCTTTGGGTTCAATCTTGCGGTGTCCTTACTTAGTGACAGAAAGAGTTGCAAGGCACGTATTGTATTGTTGCCATCGAGGATAACAAGATGGGGTATTTATCATATTGCATGAATTTATTCCTCTACATCATGTCATCTTGCTTAAGGTGTTACTCTGTTTTTAACTTAATACTCTAGATGCATGCTGGATAGTGGTCGATGAGTGGAGTAATAGTAGTAGATGCAGGCAGGAGTCGGTCTACTTGTCACGGACGTGATGCCTATATACATGATCATACCTAGATAACCTCATAACTATGCTCAATTCTATTAATTTCTCAATAGTAATTTGTTCACCCACCGTAGAATATATATGCTCTTAAGAGAAGCCACTAGTGAAACCTATGGCCCCCGGGTCTATTCTCATCATATCAATCTCCATTACTTCATTTTACTTGTTTTGCTTTTACTTTTTACTTTGCATCTTTATACCGAAAATACCAAAAATATTATCTCTATCAGATCTCACTCTCCTAAGTGACCGTGAAGGGATTGACAACCCCTAAGCGTTGGTTGTGAGTTGCTACCGTTTTGTGCAGGTACAAGGGACTTGCGCATGACCTCCTACTGGATTGATACCTTGGTTCTCAAAAACTGAGGGAAATACTTATGCTACTGCGTTGCATCACCCCCTCCTCTTCGGGGAAAACCAACGCTAGCTCGAGAGGTAGCAGTTCTCAGTCTGTAAAAAAGGCTAATTCGAGTGATGAGAGGACACACGTGATCCAGATGTGTGGAGGTCTAGGGATCTAGATGAGGAGTAAGAGTACTTTCCCTGCCATGATTCTTCCCAATTCAGTCAGAGGGTGGCAGTCGACCTGGTTCTATAGTAAGGACCAACCGACCCTGGGCCAGTCGACTGGCCTTCCCCCGTTTTCCATAGAGTGAGTTGAGAAGCCTTCTCCCTTGAAAGTGACTCCAGCTGAGAAAGTGGAGGTGAATATGTTGGTTGAGCAAGTAGTCCAACTTGTTCGCGATGGTGTGACTGGCATCGACTTGTTAGAGGTGTTTCTTAGTCGGCGCATCCAGCCACTCCAAGCTCGTGATCGTCCAATGTGGATGTACTCAGGTATTAATGATAGCACTCGGATCCACCCGGGGGAAGTTGACGAGGAGACGGTGGCGCAGTGGCTGCAGGGCATCACTGGCAACAAGGAAAACCCCAGGGGGTCTAGGAGGATTCCTCCATTCGACAACACCAACGAATAAGACAGGGTCTGACTCTTTTCTTCCGAGTGTCTTTTGGTCTGACATGTATTTGTTCTTGAAACTAATTGATATCCACTCGACTCTGTGCCTTGCAGATCTACACTGAGATGTATTCGATGCCCAACGGAGAGCAGGAGCAGGAGCAGGAGGAAGAGGCGAGCGGGGTGACAGCGGAGACTGGCATTCTGACGGATGAGGATACGAGGAGAGTGAAGACTCGAGAAGTGGTGAGGAGGTCGACTCTCCACCTCGCTCGAAAAGACGCTCCAAGCAGAGGCAGGACCCGGCAAGTGTTTGTGGCAAAGCGACTCCACCGACTGGATAGACCTCAAAGCGCACCCAAACATCTTCTCCTGTGCCAACTGAGAAAGCTCTGAAGCAGCCCAAAGTCATGCGGTCAAAGACCCAGAAGGACCTGCCCAAGATTAAAGTGGCAGTCCCCATCGCTTCTGGGTAATGATTGTGCTCGACCTCTTAGTTTTTGCATGATTCGATCTTCGTCCGATTCACTTTCCTATTTTGAACGAGTGAATTATGAAATTTGCAGTGCTGCTACCTCTAGGACTTCTATTTATAAAGATGATGTTGATGAGGAGATGGAAGATGCGATCACTTCCAACGCGGGTATAATTCTTGACATATTGTCTTTACTTTATCAGCCACTTTGACGGTCGACTGAACTCTTGCAACTGATTGCTTTGCAGCTCTGCCCAATGTTATTGAACTTCCAGATGACGACGAAGATGTGCCACAGAGACCCATGGGAAGGAGGGGCAGGACTTCGAGCAGGAAGGTACCAGCTAGCAAGATGTCCCAGTCGACTCCGGCGACGGAACTAGTGATTCAGCAGTCCAGAGACCTCAACCGGGCTTTTGTTACTTTTGTTGTTCCAATGTCGAGTGAACGTCCTTCATCGTCGACTGCACAAATCCATGTTTCGTCTGTACAACTCACGCCTCGGATCCTCAAGCTGCTGCGACTGTTCCACTGTCTCCGTTGTTCGTCACCCATCACATTCTGAAGGACCAGGCAAGCGCTGCTAAGAAAGCTATACGCCAAGCAGGCCTGATGATGGAGCGGGTGAAGACGGTCCATGAGACCAGCCAAGCTGCTTATGATGCCAGTGCAGCCCTCCAAGCCAATGTCCAGGTTAGTTGATTTCTGACTGATCTCCTAGCTTGACGCTTGTTCTGTTAGGATATGCTACCTGAAACTTTCATTATGCATCCATTTGTCAGTTTGCACTTCGCATCTGTACACCCACTCGGTGTTTCAATTTATGTTGAGTAGTTTTTCCAATTGAGTCGACTAGGTTGTGTCGATTGTAGCCTTGGACTAGTGGGGGCACGCAGAGTGCACCCACTGGGTGTAGTCCCCGAGGCCGCCGTCGAATGTGTGGTTCGGCGGGGGTCTTGATAAAAATATCTTGTTCTTCAGTTCTTCCACTCGGTCTGGGCGGACCATGACGAGTTGAACCTGAACCAGTGGGGGCACCTGAGTGCACCCACTGGGTGTAGTCCCCGAGACCGCGGTCGATGATACGTCTCCAACGTATCTATAATTTTTTATTGCTCCATGCTATTATATTATCTATTTTGGATGTTAATGGGCTTCATTTTACACTTTTATATCATTTTTTAGACTAACCTACTAATCGGAGGCCCAGCACAAATTGTTGTTTTTTCCATATTTTAGGGTTTCCAAGAAAAGGAATATCAAACGAAGTCCAAACGGAATGAAACCTTTGGGAACGTGATTTTCTCAACAAACATGATCCAGGAGACTTGGAGTGGCCGTCAAGAAACAAGGGAGGAAGGCACGAGGCAGGGGGCGCGCCTACCCCCCTGGGCGCGCCCTCCACCCTCGTGGGCTCTCTGTTGCTCCACTAACGTACTTCTTCCTCCTATATATATCCACGTACCCCCCAAATATCTAGGAGCACCACGAAAACCAAATTCCACCACCGCAACCTTCTGTACTCGAGAGATCCCATCTCGGGGCCTTTTCCGGAGCTCCACTGGAGGGGGCATTGATCACGGAGGGCCTCTACATCAACTCCATCGCCTCTCCGGTGATGTGTGAGTAGCTTACTTCAGACCTACGGGTCCATAGTTATTAGCTAGATGGCTTCTTCTCTCTCTTTGGACTCAATACAAAGTTCTCCTCGATTTTCTTGGAGATCTATTCGATGTAATATTCTTTTGCAGTGTGTTTGTCGAGATACGATGAATTGTGGGTTTATGATCCAGATTATCTATGAACAATATTTGATTCTCCTCTAAATTCTTTTATGTATGATTGGTTTATCTTTGCAAGTCTCTTCGAATTATGAGTTTGGTTTGGCCTACTAGATTGATCTTTCTTGCAATGGGAGAAGTGCTTAGCTTTGGGTTCAATCTTGCGGTGTTCGATCCCAGTGACAGAAAAGGAACCGATACATATTGTATTGTTGCCATCGAGGATAAAAAGATGGGGTTTATATCATATTGCATGAGTTTATCCCTCCACATCATGTCATCTTCCTTAAAGCATTACTCTGTTCTCTTGAACTTAATACTCTAGATGTATGCTGGATAGCGTTCGATGTGTGGAGTAATAGTAGTAGATGCAGAATCGTTTCGGTCTACTTGTCTCGGACGTGATACCTATATACATGATCATACCTAGATATTCTCATAAGTATTCGATTTTCTATCAATTGCTCGACAGTAATTCGTTTACCCACCATAGTACTTATGCTCTTGAGAGAAGCCACTAGTGAAACCTATGGCCCCCGGGCCTATCTTCCATCATATTAATCTTCCAATAGTTAGTTATTTCCTTTGTTGTTTATTTTACTTTGGATCTTTATTTCTCTTTATCATAAAAATACCAAAAATATTATCTTATCATATCTATCAGATCTCACTCTTATAAGTGATCGAGAAGGGCTTGACAACCCCTTTATCGCATTGGTTGCGAGGTTCTTATTTGTTTGTGTAGGTGCGTGGGACTTGAGCGTGATCACCAACTGGATTGATACCTTGGTTCTCAAAAACTGAGGGAAATACTTACGCTGCTTTACTGCATCACCCTTTCGTCTTCAAGGGAAAACCAACGCAGTGCTCAAGAGGTAGCAATAAGGATTTCTGGCGCCGTTGCCGGGGAGATTCGCGCCAAGTCAAGTCAAGATTTGACTCCCACAACGAGGCATTTCTGGCGCCATTACCAAGACAAAATATACCAAGTACCCATCACAAACACTTCCCTCGCATTACATTATTTGTCATTTGCCTCTCGATTTCCTCTCCCCCACTTCACCCTTGCCGTTTTATTCGCCCTCTCTTCCTCCCTCCCTCTCTTTCTGTTCCCCTTCTCTTTTTCTATTTGCCTCTTTTGCCCGTTTCTTGTTTGCTTGTGTGTTGGATTGCTTGCTTGTCATGATGACTCTACCTAGATTCGGTGATCTTCACCTTAAAAGGATAGAAGAGATCGAAAGCAATATCAGGAGTTTTATGGTTTTACAATTTGAGCATAATAATTAATTTAGGAACGAGCTTAAAGAACAAAAAAGCTTTATGGGTTATATGAATAAAGAGCTCGATGATATGTCTATAGAATTTTATGATTTGAAATCTCAGATTGCTCATCTCGAAAAATTAATTGCTGAAGTCTCGGATAAGCAGGCCACCTTAGTTAATAAGATGGCCGCTAAGCTAGAAAATTTTCATGATAATAAGGATGAAGATCTAAAAGTTATTGATGTGTATCCTATTAAATCTTTTTTTTGCAATATGAATCTTAATAATGATGGGGCTGAGGATGAGCCACCTTTACCTAGAAGGCGTTCCAAAAATTCGGAGTCTTTAGATCTTGATGCTAAAATTGTTAAAAGTGGGATTGAAGAGGTCAAAACTATAAATATCAATGAACCCACTATTTTGGATTTCAAGGAATTTAATTATGACAATTTCTCTTTGATAGATTGTATTTCCTTGTTGCAATCCGTGCTAAATTCTCCTCATGCTTATAGTCAAAATAAAGCTTTTACTAAACATATCGTTGATGCTTTGATGCAATCTTATGAAGAAAAACTTGAGTTGGAAGTTTCTATCCCTAGAAAACTTTATGATGAGTAGGAACCTACAATAAAAATTAAAAGTAAAAATCATGAGTGCTATGCTTTGTGTGATTTGGGTGCTAGTGTTTCCATGATTCCAAAAACTTTGTGCGATTTGCTAGGTTTCCGTGATTTTGATGATTGTTCTTTAAACTTGCACCTTGCGGATTCCACTATTAAGAAACCTATGGTAAGAATTAATGATGTTCTTATTGTTGCAAATAGGAACTATGTGCCCGTATATTTCATTGTTCTTGATATAGATTGCAATCCTTCATGTCCTATTATTCTTGGTAGACCTTTCCTTAGAACGATTGGTGCAATTATTGATATGAAGGAAGGGAATATTAGATTCCAATTTCTGTTAAGGAAAGGCATGGAACACTTCCCTAGAAAGAAAATTAAATTACCATATGAATCTATTATGAGATCCACTTATGGATTGCCTACCAAAGATGGCAATACATAGATCTATCTTCGCTTTTATGCCTAGCTAGGGGCGTTAAACGATAGCGCTTGTTGGGAGGCAACCCAATTTTATTTTTATTCCTTAATTTTTTATCCTGTTTAGTAATAAATAATTTACCTATCCTATGTTTTGGTTGTGTTTTTTGTGTTTAATTAGTGTTTGTGCCAAGTAGAACCGTTGGGAAGACTTGGGGAAAGTCTTTTTGATCTTGCTGTAGAAAACAGAAACTTTAGCACTCACGAGAATTGCTTCCATTTTTATTTGGAAGGTGATATTTAGTTAATTATTTTTGAAGATTATTAATAGATAAATTCCTCACGCCCAATAATTTATTTTAGAATTTTTGGGGTTCCAGAACTTGCATTAGCTACAGATTACTACAGACTGTTCTGTTTTTGACAGATTCTGTTTTTCTTGTGTTGTTTTCTTATTTTGATGAATCTATGGCTAGTAAAAGAATTAGTAAACCATAGAGAAGTTAGAATACAGTATGTTTAACACCAATATAAATAAAGAATGAGTTCATTACAGTACCTCGAAGTGGTGTTTTGTTTAGTTTCGCTAACGGAGCTCATGAGATTTTCTATTTTGAGTTTTGTGTTGTGAAGTTTTCAAGTTTTGTGTAAAGATTTGATGGATTATGGAACAAAGAGTGGCAAGAGCCTAATCTTGGGGATTCCCATGGCACCCCAAGGTAAAATTCAAGGACACCAAAAAGCCTAAGCTTGGGGATGCCCCGGAAGGCATCCCCTCTTTCGTCTTCGTCTATCGGTAACTTTACTTGGAGCTATATTTTTATTCACCACATGATATGTGTTTTGCTTGGAGCGTCTTGTATGATTTGAGTCTTTGCTTTTTAGTTTACCACAATCATCCTTTCTGTACACACCTTTTGAGAGAGACTCACATTATTTGAAATTTATTAGAATACTCTATGTGCTTCACTTATATCTTTTGAGCTATATAGTTATTGCTCTAGTGCTTCCTTATATCTTTTAGAGCATGGTGGTGGATTTGTTTTATAGAAACTATTGTTCTCTCATGCTTCACCTATATTATTTTGAGAGTCCGTTAGAACAACATGGCAATAATAAAAACTTTCATATAAGTGCATTGAATACTATGAGAAGTTTGATACTTGATAATTGTTTTGAGATATGGAGATGGTGATATTAGAGTCATGCTAGTGGAGTAGTTGTGAATTTGAGAAATACTTGTGTTGAAGTTTTTGATTCCCATGGCATGCATGTATGGTGAACCGTTATGTGATGAAGTCGGAGCATGATTTATTTATTGATTGTCTTCCTTATGAGTGGCGGTCGGGGACGAGTGATGGTCTTTTACTACCAATCTATCCCCCTAGGAGCATGCGCGTAATACTTTGCTTTCATAACTTGTAGATTTTTGCAATAAGTATGTGAGTTCTTTATGACTAATGTTGAGTCCATGGATTATACGCACTATCACCCTTCCACCATTGCTAGCCTCTCTAGTATCGCGCAACTTTCGCCGGTACCATAAACCCATCATATACCTTCCTCAAAACAGACACCATACCTACCTATTATGGCATTTCCATAGCCATTCCGAGATATATTGACATGCAACTTTCCATCATTCCGTTATTATGACACGCTTCATCATTTTCATATTGCTTGCATGATCATGTAGTTGACATCATATTTGTGGCAAAGCCACCGTTCATAATTCTTCATACATGTCACTCATGCATCATTGCACATCCCGGTACACCGCCGGAAGGCATTCACATAGAGTCATATTTTGTTCTAAGAATTGAGTTGTAAGTAAATAAAGTGTGATCATCATCATTATTAGAGCATTGTCCCAAGTGAGGAAAGAATGATGGAGACTATGATTCCCCACAAGTCGGGATGAGACTCCGGACGAAAAAAAGAGGCCAAAAAAAGAAGGCCCAAAAAAATGAGAGAAAAAGAGAGAAGGGACAATGTTACTATCCTTTTTCCACACTTGTTCTTCAAAGTAGCACCATGTTCTTCATATAGAGAGTCTCCTATGGTATCATTTTCATATACTAGTGGAAATTTTTCATTATAGAACTTGGCTTGTATATTCCAATGATGGGCTTCCTCAAAATGCCATAGGTCTTCGTGAGCAAGCAAGTTGGATGCACACTCACTTAGTTTCTTTTGATGAGCTTTCATATACTTATAGCTCTAGTGCATCTGTTGCATGGCAATCCCTACTCACTCACATTGATATCTATTGATGGGCATCTCCATAGCCCGTTGATACTCATAGTCGATGTGAGACTATCTTCCCTTTTTTTGTCTTCTCCACAACCACCATTCTATTCCACCATAGTGCTATATCCATGGCTCACGCTCATATATTGCGTGAAGATTGAAAAAGTTTGAGAGCATCAAAAGTATGAAACAATTGCTTGGCTTGTCATCGGGGTTGTGCATGATTTAAATATTTTGTGTGGCGAAGATAGAGCATAGCCAGACTATATTATTTTGTAGGGATAATTTTCTTTAGCCATGTTATTTTGAGAAGACATCATTGCTTAGTTAGTATGCTTGAAGTATTATTATTTTTATGTCAATATTAAACTTTTATCTTGAATCTTATGGATCTGAACATTCATGCCACAATAAAGAAAAATTACATTGAGAAATATGTTAGAAAGCATTCCACATCAAAAATTCTTCTTTTATCATTTACCTACTCGAGGACGAGCAGGAATTAAGCTTGGGGATGCTTGATACGTCTCCAACGTATCTATAATTTTTGATTGGTCCATGCTATTATATTATCTATTTTGGATGTTAATGGGCTTTATTTTGCACTTTTATATCATTTTGGGACTAACCTACTAATCGGAGGCCCAACCCAAATTGTTGTTTTTCCCTATTTTAGGGTTTCGAAGAAAAGGAATATCAAACGGAGTCCAAAACGGAATGAAACCTTCAAGAATGTGATTTTCTCAACAAACGTGATCCAGGAGGCTTGGAGTGGCCGTCAAGAAACAAGGGAGGAAGGCACGAGGCAGGGGGGCGCGCCTACCCCCCCTGGGCGCACCCTCCACCCTCGTGGGCCCTCCGTTGCTCCACCGACGTACTTCTTCCTCCTATATATATCCACGTACCCACCAAACATCTAGGAGCACCACGAAAACCTAATTCCACCGCCGCAACCTTTTGTACTCGAGAGATCCCATCTCAGGGCCTTTTCCGGAGCTCCACCGGAGGGGGCATTGATCACGGAGGGCCTCTACATCAACTCCATGGCCTCTCTGGTGATGTGTGAGTATTTTACTTCAGACCTACGGGTCCATAATTATTAGCTAGATGGCTTCTTCTCTCTCTTTGGATCTCAATACAAAGTTCTCCTTGATTTTCTTGGAGATCTATTCGATGTAATCTTCTTTTGCGGTGTGTATGTCGAGATCCGATGAATTGTGGGTTTATGATCCAGATTATCTATGAACAATATTTGATTCTTCTCTGAGTTCTTTTATGTATGATTGGTTTATCTTTGCAAGTCTCTTCGAATTATCAGTTTGGTTTGGCCTACTAGATTGATGTTTCTTGCAATGGGAGAAGTGCTTAGCTTTGGGTTCAGTCTTATGGTGCTCGATCCCAGTGATAGTAGGGGAAATGACACATATTGTATTGTTTCCATCGAGGATAAAAAGATGGGGTTTATATCATATTGCATGAGTTTATCCCTCTACATCATGTCATCTTCCTTAAAGCATTACTCTGTTCTCTTGAACTTAATACTCTAGATGCATGCTAGATATCGGTCGATGTGTGGAGTAATAGTAGTAGATGCAGAATCGTTTCGGTCTACTTGTCTCGGACGTGATGCCTATATACATGATCATACCTAGATATTCTCATAAGTATTCGCTTTTCTATCAATTGCTCGACAATAATTTGTTTACCCACCGTAATACTTATGCTCTTGAGAGAAGCCACTAGTGAAACCTATGGCCCCCGGGGTCTATCTTCCATCATATTAATCTTCCAGTACTTAGTTATTTCCTTTGCCATTTATTTTACTTTGCATCTTTATTTCTCTTTATCATAAAAATACCAAAACTATTATCTTATCATATCTATCAGATCTCACTCTCATAAGTGACCGAGAAGGGCTTGACAACCCCTTTATCGTGTTGGTTGCGAGGTTCTTATTTGTTTGTGTAGGTGTGTGGGACTTGAGCGTGATCTCCTACTGGATTGATACCTTGGTTCTCAAAAAGTGAGGGAAATACTTACGCTGCTTTACTGCATCACCCTTTCCTCTTCAAGGGAAAACCAGCGCAGTGCTCAAGAGGTAGCAGTCGAGTGCGGGCAGTCGGTTGTGGTCTGAGAATAACTGTTGCTTCTTTTTTTTGAGCGACTGGACTGACGAAGTCGAGTACCCGTGGGGGCACGCCAAGTGCACCCACTGGGTGTAGTCCCTGTGACTACTGTTGAATGTTTGATTCTGCAGTAGTCTTAGAATTTTTTTCAGTCGGAAGCGAATAATCTTTGATTCTGTCCACTGATATATCTTTTTTATTGACTTCAGAAATCCTGTGAGCTCATATCCCAATTTTCTGAATTCGAGAGGAAGCAGATCTAGCTCAATCTTGACTTGGAGTTGGCCAAGCAGAACTTGCAGAAGGCCAAAGACGAAACAACTGGTATGGAAGGTAAAAACTTGTCAACTGTGGGATTGGGTTGTCTCTCTAGTCATTTCCTTGTTCTTCTCTCTGAACCGAATGATGTTTGTTGTATATATAGAGAGAGAGAGAGAAAAAAAATGAGGCAGGCTCTGGCATAGAAGGACCTTGATCTTGCCACAGCACAGAAGGAGGCTCAGGAGAAAACAACACTCGCCGATAAGAAGTTGTCTTCAGTCGGGGCGCTAGAGGAAGACAACGCCAAGCTAAAGACTGCTCTTGTCAAAGCTAATAGAGAAGTGACCCGTCTGAAGAAGGACAAAGTAGCCTTGAATGACAAGACTGAAGACATTTCTCGGAAGAGGAATGACCTGGAGGCTTATCTGGGGGGACTCGCCAAGAAGTTATTCCTTATGCTTGAAGGTACCTTTCCTTGTCCGACTGTTTCACTATCGTCGATTCACCATAAATCCGTCGACTCATTAGTTCTTTGTGGTCATAGAATTCTGTCAAAACTTTGAGGAAGAAACTGGGCGAATCGAGACAAACTTGGACCCCATCAATTCCCTTGTTAAGGATGAAGCTGCCATGAACGTGCTTCGACTGGAATCCCGTCTTGCCAGCGTTACGGACTACCTTGCTCGACTGAAGGTTGTGGTGTCGCGGATTGACACGACGCTTTGGCCAAAGGAGACACTCCAAAATGACCTCGAGTCTTTGATGACTCGACTCAATGAGATCCTTGGTCGAGTACAGGAATGGAAGAAATCGTCTGCTCGGTGCGGTGCTGACGTAGCTCTGTCCCTTGTTCGCGCCCATTGCAAGGAGGCCAAAGAAGAAAAGTTAGCAGCGATCAAGGTTGCCAACACCAAGAGACTTGACTTCCAGTCTTTTATGGAGACCTTCATTGCTACTACTACTCGAATTGCAGATGGAATCGACCTGGATGAGTTCGTCGAGCCTGCCAGTCCTTCTCCTGCGGAGTGAACAAACTTTTATGATCCTCTTAAATTTGCCTCGGTATGCCGAGTGGTTTTGTAACCATTAAACTCCTTCGGGCCTGATGCCCGAGTACTTTAATATGCGGCCCGGAACCTCATGGGATTTATCTGAACTTTGTTGTTTTTGAATCTCTTGACTCTGAGTGGAACTTGATTCTTCGGTCTGAATTGTTACTGACTGTGATGCAGCTCAGTCGAGTGGACCATGGACAAGGGCACTTGGTGCCGTCCATGACCTGCACCTCGTCGTCCTTGTGAACCGGGATGGAGCACACATTGTACTTGTGACGCAGCTCTAAGGATAATGTCGTAGTCAACCTGCACCTCGTCGTCCTTCCGGATCAGGATGGAGAGTACATTATACTTGTGTCGCAGCTCCGTCGAGTGGGTCGTGGACAAGGGCACTTGGTGCTATGCACGACCTGCACCTCGTCGTCCTTGCGGATCGGGATGGAGCGTACATTATACTTCTGTCACAGCTCCGTCGAGTGGTGCTACCTCTTGAGCACTGCGTTGGTTTTCCCTTGAAGAGGAAAGGGTGATGCAGTAAAGCAGCGTAAGTATTTCCCTTAGTTTTTGAGAACCAAGGTATCAATCCAATAGGAGACCACGCGCGATTTACCTCGTAACTACACAAACAAATAAGAACCTCGCAACCAACGCGATAAAGGGGTTGTCAATCCCTTCACGGCCACTTGCAAGAGTGAGATCTGATAGAGATAACAATAATAAGATAAATATTTTTGGTATTTTTATGATATAGATTGAAAGTAAAGATTGCACAATAAAATAGATTGGAAACTTGTATGATGGAAAACTAGTGGCTTCTCTCAAGATAGCATAAGTATTATGGTGGGTAAACAAATTACTGTCGAGCAATTGATAGAGAAGCGAATAATTATGAGAATATCTAGGCATGATCATGTATATAGGCATCACGTCCGCGACAAGTAGACCGAAACGATTCTGCATCTACTACTATTACTCCACACGTCGACCGCTATCCAGCATGCATCTAGAGTATTAAGTTCATGAGAACAGAGTAACGCCTTAAGCAAGATGACATGATGTAGAGGGATAAACTCATGCAATATGATATAAACCCCATCTTTTTATCCTCGATGGCAACAATACAATACGTGTCATTTCCCCTACTGTCACTGGGATCGAGCACCGTAAGATTGAACCCAAAGCTAAGCACTTCTCCCATTGCAAGAAACATCAATCTAGTAGGCCAAACCAAACTGATAATTCGAAGAGACTTGCAAAGATAAATCAATCATACATAAAAGAACTCAGAGAAGAATCAAATATTGTTCATAGATAATCTGGATCATAAACCCACAATTCATCGGATCTCGACAAACACACCGCAAAATAAGATTACATCGAATAGATCTCCAAGAGAATCGAGGAGAACTTTGTATTGAGATCCAAAGAGACAGAAGAAACCATCTAACTACTAGCTATGGACCCGAAGGTCTGAAGTAAACTACTCACACATCACCGGAGAAGCCATGGAGTTGATGTAGAGGCCCTCCGTGATCAACGCCCCCTCCGGCGGAGCTCCGGAAAAGGCCCCAAGATGGGATCTCTTGGGTACAGAAGGTTGCGGCGGTGGAAATAGGGTTTCATGGTGCTCCTGGATGTTTGCGGGGTACGTGGACTTATATAGGAGGAAGAAGTAGGTCGGTGGAGCAACGAGGGGCCCATGAGGGTGGAGGGTGTGCCCCCTTGCCTCGTGGCCTCCTCGATTGTTTCTTGACGCCCACTACAAGTCTCCTGGATCACGTTTGTTGAGAAAATCACGTTCCTGAAGGTTTCATTCCGTTTGGACTTCGTTTGATATTCCTTTTCTGCGGAACACTAAAATAGGAAAAAAATATCAATTTGGGCTGGGCCTCCGATTAATAGGTTAGTCCCAAAAATGATATAAATGTGTAAAATAAAGCCCATTAACATCCAAAACAGATAATATAATAGCATGGAGCAATCAAAACTTATAGATACATTGGAGATGTATCAAGTGGGTCGTGGACAAGGGCACTTAGTGTTGTGCACGACCTGCACCTCGTCGTCCTTGCGAATCGGGGTGGTTTTTAACTTAGGCGAGTACGAGACTGCAGCTAAGCCTCCGAGTGGGAGGATTTCTCTCCACTCGGTAGGATTTAGGAAACTTAGGCGAGTACGAGACTGCAGCTAAGCCTCCGAGTGGGAGGATTGCTCTCCACTCAGTAGGATTTTTTAAACTTAGGTGTGTACGGGACTGCAGCTAAGCCTCCGAGTGGGAGGATTTCTCTCCACTCGGTAGAATTTTTTAAACTTAGGCGAGTACGGGACTGCAGCTAAGCCTCTGAGTGGGAGGATTGCTCTCCACTCGGTAGGATTTTTTAAACTTAGGCGAGTACGGGACTGCAGCTAAGCACGTGAGTGGGAGGATTGCTCTTCACTTGGTGGGATTTTTTTTAAGTTAGGCGAGTACGGGACTGCAGCTAAGCCCCCGAGTGGGAGGATTGCTCTCCACTCGGTAGGATTTTTTAAACTTAGGCGAGTACGGGACTGCGGCTAAGCCCCCGAGTGGGAGGATTGCTCTCCACTCGGTACAATTTCTTTAAACTTAGGCGAGTACGGAACTGCAGCTAAGCCCCCGAGTGAGAGGCTTGCTCATCACTCGGTAGGATTTTGTTTTTGAAACTTAGGCGAATCGGATTCACGACTAAGCCACCCACTGGGGGATTTTGAACACATGTATAAGTAATACCAATCATTTAGGAGACTGTAAAACCATGTCTTTGATAAACAAACTGAAAGGTACTTCTTATTACATCTCAACAGTCTGAATTCTTAAGTATAAAAATGGCGGAGCAGCTCCACATTCCAAGTGTGTGGCTCGTCTTTCTTGTGTTCCACATCGTAAAGGTGGTATGCTCCATTGTGGAGCACTTTGGTGATGATGAAGGGGCCTTCCTAGGTGGGAGCAAGCTTGTGTGGTCGTTGCTGATCCACTCGGAGAACCAAGTCCCCCTCCTGAAACGCTCGACCTCTTACGTTTCTAGCATGGAACCAACGAAGGTCTTGCTGATAAATGGTCGACCTGATCAGGGTCATCTCTCTTTCCTCTTCCAGGAGATCAACAACATCTTGCCAGGCTTGTTCTAATTCTGCCTTTGAGAAAAGCTCCACTCGTAAATCAGTCGGCAGCACGGCTTCGGCTCCATAGACCATGAAGAAGGGAGTTTGGCTAGTCGACCGATTTGGCGTTGTTCTCAGACCCCATAGTACTGATGGTAACTCATCTACCCAGGCACCAGCCGCATGCTTGAGGTCGCGCATCAATTGGGCTTCAACCCTTGGAGGATCAAACCATTTGCTCTTTCTACTTGTCCATTCGACTGTGGGTGAGCAACTGAAGCATAGTCGACCCGTGTACCTTGGGAAGCACAGAAGGCTCCGAACTCATCTGAATCAAAGTTTGAACCGTTGTCTATGATGATGCTATGCGGGACTCCATATCCGAATGTTAACTCTCTGATGAAGCTGATGGCGGTAGTCGAGTCGAGGTTCTTGATGGGTTTGGCTTCAATCCATTTAGTGAACTTGTCGACTACAACAAGTACGTGGGTGAAACCACTTCTACCAGTTCTCAGGGTTCCAACCATATCCAACCCCCAAACAGCGAATGGCCAGACGAGTGGAATGGTCTTCAAAGCTGAAGCGGGCTTGTGAGACATGTTGGAGTAGAACTGGCAGCCCTCACACTTTTCGACTATTTCTTTTGCCATTTCATTTGCACGTGGCCAGTAAAAACCTTCTCGGTATGCTTTGGCCACGATTGTCCGAGAGGACGCATGGTGACCACAGGTCCCCGAGTGGATATCATTGAGGATCATTCAACCTTCTTCTGGGGTAATGCATCATTGAGCAACTCCAGTAACACTCTCCCTGTACAGTCGACCACTTATTACAGTGAAGGCTTTGGATCGACGGACAATCTGACGTGCTTCATCTTCGTCTTCTGGAAGCTCTTTCCTAAGAATATATGCGATATACCGCACTGTCCAATCAGGAGTGACGACCAAAAATTCCATGATTAAGTCGACCATAGCTGGGATTTCAACTTCAGTCGGATCATTAGAACTCTTAGGCTGCGGGGGCTCTTCCGTGAAGGGATCCTCTTGACCTTATGGTGTGTGAAGATGCTCCAAGAACACATTGCTGGGAATGGGCCCCCGCTTGGAACCTATCTTTGCCAGGTCATCCGCTGCCTGGTTCTTCAGTTGGGGAATGTGGTGGAGCTCTAACCTTCAAACTTCTTTTCTAACTTTCTCACTGCATTGCAATAGCCAGTCATAGCTGGGCTTCTGACGTCCAACTCCTTCATCACTTGACTGACCACCAAATCTGAGTCGCCGTAGACCATTAGGCGATGGAGGCCGAGTGAAATGGCCATTCGCAACTGATACGTCTCCGTTGTATCTACTTTTCCAAACACTTTTGCCCTTGTTTTGGACTCTAACTTGCATGATTTGAATGGAACTAACCCGGACTGACGTTGTTTTCAGCAGAATTGCCATGGTGTTATTTTTGTGCAGAAATAAAAGTTCTCGGAATGACCTGAAAATCAACGGAGATTATTTTCGGAATATATAAAAAATACTGGTGAAAAGATCCACCTCAAGGGGCCCACACCCTGTCCACGAGGGTGGGGGCGCGCCCCTGCCTCGTGGGCCCCTGACGCTCCACCGACCTCAACTCCAACTCCATATATTCGTGTTCGGGGTGAAAAAATCAGAGAGAAGGATTCATCGCGTTTTACGATACAGAGCCGCCGCCAAGCCCTAAACTCTCTCGGGAGGGCTGGTCTGGAGTCCGTTCGGGGCTCCGTAGAGGGGAATCCGTCGCCATCGTCATCATCAACCTTCCTCCATCACCAATTTCATGATGCTCACCGTCGTGCATGAGTAATTCCATCGTAGGCTTGATGGACGGTGATGGGTTGGATGATATTTATCATGTAATCAAGTTAGTTTTGTTAGGTTTGATCCCTAGTATCCACTATGTTCTAAGATTGATGTTGCTATGACTTTGCTATGCTTAATGCTTGTCACTAGGGCCAGAGTGCCATGATTTTAGATCTAAACCTATTATGTTTTCATGAATATATGTGAGTTCTTGATCCTATCTTGCAAGTCTACAGTCACCTACTATGTGTTATGATCTGGCACCCCGAAGTGACAATAATCGGGACCACTCCCGGTGATGTCCGTGGTTTGAGGAGTTCATGTATTCACTATGTGTTAATGCTTTGGTCCGGTACTCTATTAAAAGGAGGCCTTAATATACCTTAGTTTCCAATAGGACCCCGCTGCCACGGGAGGGTAGGACAAAATATTTCATGCAAGTTCTTTTCCATAAGCACGTATGACTATATTCAGAATACATGCCTACATTACATTGATGAATTGGAGCTAGTTCTGTGTCACCCTATGTTATAACTATTGCATGAATAATCGCATACGGCATAATTCTCCACCATCAATCCATTGCCTACGAGCTTTTCATATATTGTTCTTCGCTTATTTACTTTTCCGTTGCTACTGTTACAATCACTATAAAACCCAAAAATATTACTTTTGCTATCGTTACCACTACTATCATATTACTTTGCTACTAAACACTTTGCTGCAGATATTAAGTTTCTAGGTGTGGTTGAATTGAAAACTTAGCTGCTAATACTTGGGAATATTCTTTGGCTCCCCTTGTGTCGAATCAATAAAGTTGGGTTGAATACTCTACCCTTGAAAACTGTTGCGATCCCCTATACTTGTGGGTTATCAAGACCATTTTCTGGCGCCGTTGCTGGGGAGCATAGCTCTATTCTTTAAGTCACTTGGGATTTATATATGCTTATCATTATGAAGAACTTGAAAAATCAAAGAACCAAGATTTTTCCCTCAACTACGAGGGGAGGTAAGGAACTGCCATCTAGCTATGCACTTGATTCACCTTTTGTTTTGAGTAAGCTTGCGACACCTACACATGCTATTGATTCCGATAGGTCGCATGTTATTGATGATGCCACTTCTGCTATGCATAATACTTATGATGAAACTACTTCTATGCTTGATACTACTGTGCCACTTGGTGAATTTCTTGATGAACAACTTGCTAGGGCTAGAGAGAATGAGATTATTGAAACTGATAATACTGATGAAAGTGATGATGAAGATTCTCCCCTAGATATGAATTGCCTGTTGTGCCTGAGGGTTATGTTATGAATGGAAAAACTGCTAGAGATTTCTTAGCCTGCAATGATAGAAGTGATCTTAAGAAATTATTAGCTACTTCACCTACCTTTATTACTGATAAGGGTTATAATTACTCAGTTGATCCTGTTATAATTACTTTGGTTGAATCTGATCCTTTCTATGGCTATGAGTCTGAAACTGTTGTGGCACATCTTACTAAATTAAATGATATAGCTACTCTGTTCACTAATGATGAGAAAACTCGCTAATATTATATCCTTAAATTATTTCCATTCTCATTAAAGGGTGATGCTAATATATGGTTTAATTCTCTTGATCCTGGTTGTGTGCGTAGTCCCCAGGATACGATTTACTACTTCTCTTCTAAATATTTCCCCGCTCATAAGAAACAAGATGCTTTAAGGGAAATATATAATTTTGTGCAAATTGAAGAAGAGAGTCTCCCACAAGCTTGGGGGAGGCTTTTCCAATTACTTAATGCTTTGCCTGATCATCCTCTCAGGAAAAATGAAATACTTGATATCTTTTATAATGGACTAACTGATGCTTTCAGAGATTACCTGGATAGTTGTGCTGGTTGTGTTTTTAGGGAAAGAACTATTGATCAAGCTGAATTGCTATTGAATAATATGTTGACTAATGAAAATAATTGGACACTTCCTGAACCAACTCCTAAGCCAACTCCAAAGAAAAGGGGTATTCTATTTCTCAGTCCTGAAGATATGCAAGAGGCAAAGAAATCTATGAAAGAAAAAGGTATTAAAGCTGAAGATGTTAAGAATTTACCACCTATTGAAGAAATACATGGTCTTAATTTGCCGCATGTTGAAGAAATACATGGTCTTGATAACCCGACACAGGTAGTAAAGGTAAATTCTCTCTATAGATATGATAAAGCTGAAATCCCGCCTATTAAGTTTGCTAGCCAATGCTTAGATGAGTTTGATAATGTTTTTGTTAAACAAGAAAACTTTAATGCTTATTTTGGTAGACAATTGAAACATAATGCTTATATGATTGAACACTTGAGTGATTATATGGCTAGTGTTAAAGGTGAACTTAAACTTATTAGTAAACATGCTTCTATGGTTACCACTCAAGTAGAACAAGTGCTTAAAGCTCAGAATGATTTTCTCAATGAATTAAACAATAAGAATGATAATGATGTTAGATTTATGACTAGAGGTGGTAAAATGACTCGGGAACCTTTGTATCCTGAGGGCCACCCTAAGAGAATTGAGCAGGATTCTCGGAGAAATAACATTGATGCACCTAGTCCTTCTAAAAGGAAGAAAAAGAAAAATGATAGGACTTTGCATGCTTCTAGTGAACCTGTTGTTGACACACCTGAGAATCCTAATGATATTTCTATCTCTGATGCTGAAACACAACCTGGTAATGAACATGAACCCAGTGATAATGTTAATGATGATGTTCATTTTGATGCTCAACCTAGCAATAATAATGATGTAGAGATTGAACCTGCTGTTGATCTCGATAATCCACAATCGAAGAATCAACGTTATGATAAGAGAGACTTTGTTGCTAGGAAGCACGGTAAAGAAAGAGAACCATGGGTCAGAAACCCATGCCTTTTGCTCCTAAACCATCCAAGAAAAAGGATGATGAGGATTTTGAGCGCTTTGCTGAAATGATTACACCTATCTTTTTGCGTATGCATTTGACTGATATGCTTAAAATGAATCCTTATGCTAAATATATCAAAGATATTGTTACTAATAAGAGAAAGATACCGGAAGCTGAAATTTCCACCATGCTTGCTAATTATACTTTTAAGGGTGGAATACCAAAGAAACTTGGAGATCGAGGAGTACCAACTATACCGTGCTCCATTAAAAGAAACTAAGTTAAAACTGCTTTATGTGATCTTGGAGCCGGTGTTAGTGTTATGCCTCTCTCTTATATCGTAGACTTGATTTGAATAAGTTGACACCTACTGAAATATCTTTGCAAATGGCCGAAAAATCAACTGTTATACCTGTCGGTATTTGTGAGGATGTGCCTGTTGTGGTTGCAAACGTTACTATTCTAACGGACTTTGTTATTCTTGATATTCCTGAGGACGATAGTATGTACATTATTCTTAGAAGACCCTTCTTGAATACTACAGGGGCTGTTATTGATTGCACCAAAGGCAATGCCACTTGTCATGTTAATGGTAATGAGCATACAGTACACTTTCCGAGGAAACAACCTCAAGTCCACAGTATCAATTCCATTGGAAAAATTTCATCGATTATTTCTGGAGGTTTTGAATTTCCTCTTCCTACTGTCAAGAAGAAATATGATATTCTTATTGTTGGGGATGTGCATATCCCCGTTGAGGTAACCTAGTGTTATTCGAAAATTCTTCAGTTTCATGTTATTCGAAATGAGTTTATTAACAAAATGATCAACCTTGTTAGTGGATTCCTTTTAATGAGCATGAGATGGGTGAACTTAGAAAACACAACTCTTTGTACCCTCTTTTTACTTTCTGTTATTTATATTAAATAAAGCAAAAATAGTAATTTCTGTCAGTTTTCTGAATTATCCGTGCAATAAAAAAATACCCCAAAAATAAAAGTTCTCCAAATGCCCTGAAATTTGAATATGATTTTTTCTGAAATATTTGAGAATATCTGGCACTGAGAACACATCAGGGGGAGCCAGCACCTAGTCACGAGGGTCTAGGGCGCGCCCCCTATCTCGTGGGCCCCAGGTGGCCCCCCTCCACTTATTCCAGCCACCACACACTCCTTCTTCCTCCCAAAAAAATCACTAGCCAGCTCAAACCCGAGTTCTTGCTCATCTTGCCGCCATTTTTGGTCTCCTTGCTCAAAGCTCCACTCACAAAACTACTTTCGGGGATTGTTCTTCAGTATGTGACTCCTCCAATGGTCCAATTAGTTTTTGTTCTAGTGCTTTATTCATTGAAAATTTTTGCTGCTTAGGTGACCCTGTTCTTGAGCTTGCATGTCAAATTTATGTGGTCAAAAGTAGTTTAAATGCATGATATGGCCTCTAGGCACTTGTGGGAGTAGTTGCTATCAATTTTGTTGAGTTTGGTTCACTTTTATTTTGAAGTTACTAAAAATTTCAGAAATTTTTCAGAGGAGGAAATATGTTTAGGAAAATGTACCAAGGTGGTTCTTCAAGGAAGCAAGGACCTAGGCCCGCAATGTGTGAGCCGGACGATGAACCACCGAAGGACGCTCAAGTGCGGCCTTGTGAATGGCCGTCAGAGGACTTCATAGTTCGAGCAGGAATCAAGGAGGAATTTGAAGCATATGTGCGTAATGCCGATCTTGAGAGCTTCATGGCAGATAAGTGTCGTCAGTACCACTACCTCACTGATTCCTTTGTGAGAAGGTTTGAATTTTCATCATCACGCAATTCTCAAACTATCCTATTTGATCTTTATGATAAATCTTATACCATGGACTTAGAGGATTTTAACACTACTTGTAAACTCCCACAGTGGGGTAATGTTAGTGAACCTCGCAAATCTGAATATAGAGACTTTCTTGCTAGTATAATTGTGAGGGAATCTAGGGAAATCACGCAAGCTACCATAGGGAGCATTCATTTTCCTGCTATACATTATTTTGCTCTCTTTATAGGTAGATGCATAAATGGTAAGGATGAGGCATGTCACATGTGTGTGCCGGATCTTAGTATTCTCAAGAGTGATGTATTAGGAGATAGACAATATAACTTGGGGGCCATTGTTGCACGCAGGTTGCATAATAACAAAATTAATGGAGATTTCTTTGGTGGAATTGACGCAACCCGTTTAGCTGATTTTCTTGAGAAACACGTACGTGGAGATGATATTGAGTTGCATCCTGCTTATTTAGATTATAATGCCATGGTTCATCATCAGTTTGTTGAGAGGAACAATTAGTTCCTCCAGTACCGACTAATGTTTGACAGACGACGCACTTATCACGTCGCCCTCCATGCTCCTGCCTTCTTTGACTTTCAGGCAAAAGGGAGATATGTTATAACCAGGGAGGAGGCGACCGAGTACGAGAGGAGGACGGAGGCAGCTCGCCTCCAAGCTGCAGCTCCTCAGGCAATAGCTGACGCATCTCAGTACGACCCCAGCTTCAACTTCGGATATCCACCAGGCCATCCATGGGCATAGACCAACTTAGGCTAAAAGCCTAAGCTTGGGGGAGTATGTATTTCTCACCGACATTACATTCATGTTCACACACTCATGCTAGTTGTCGGTGCTCATACTTTTTCATTGTATCATCCATGATAGTTTATTTGCTTTTTAGCTTTCTTCTTGTGTACCTTAATAAACCTTAAGAAAACCCAAAAAAAATTAGTGGTAGCTTTTAGTTAGTTTACTTTCCATGCATGTAGTCATAGTAATTAAAAAGAAAACCCAAAAAGATTTCTCTTTCTTCTTTTGCTTGTTGGGAGCTTTCCCATGTAAATAGTTTTGTTTCTTTTCTTTTCTTTTCTTTTCTTTGGGGGTCGAGAGGAGAAGACCATGATTAAAATGTTGAGTGGCTCTCATATGCATTATTGTTGATCTAACAAAGAGCCCATATTACCTTGTCTTGTCTCTTGAATTGAATGCTTGCAGATTCTAGCTTAGTCCAATGCACGTGCACTATTATTATTTTTCACACCGTTCGGTCATGCAAGTGAAATGCAATAATGATGTTTATGATGAACTTGTTGAGATGAGAAAAGCTACTATGAACTCGACCTCTCTTGTTTTCGTAAATATAATTAGTTCATCATTCCTGATTCAGCCTATTATGAAAGAAACATATTTGCAATGACAATTAGAGATTGTAGTTGCTTATGCCATGCTTAATCAGCTAGGAGCTTATAATGGTTTACCTTGTGTGCCAACATGCTATTAAAATGGTTGTGGTGTGGTATGATAGGGTGGTATCCTCTTTTGAACGATTCAAGTGGCTTGACTTGGCACATGTTCACGCATGTAGTTGAAACAAAATCAACATAGCCTCTACGATATTTATGTTCATGGTGCATTATATCCTACTCATACTTGCATTCGGTGTTGATTAATTTTCATGCATGTTCATGACTGTTGTCGCTCTCTAGCTGGTCGCTTCCCAGTCTTTTTATAGCCTTCACTTGTACTAAGTGGGAATATTGCTTGTGCATCCAATTCCATAAACCCCAAAGTTATTCCATATGAGTCCACCATACATTCCTATATACGGTATCTAACTGCCGTTCCAAGTAAATTTGTATGTTCCAAACTCTAAACCTTCAAATAAACATTCTGTTTTGTATGCTCGAATAGCTCATGTATCAACTAGGGTTGTCTGTATCCTCCATGCTAGGCGGGTTATTCTCAAGAGGAGTGGACTCCGCTCCTCACTCACGAGAGAATGGCTGGTCTTCGGGATGCCCAGTCCCATGCTTTATGCAAATCAAATCAAAATAACTGCAAACAAAACTCCCCCGGGACTCTTGTTAGTTGGAGGCACTTGTTGTTTCGAGCAAGCCATGGATTGATGCTTGTTGGTGGAGGGGGAGTATAAACTTTACCATTTTGTTTGGGAACCGCCTATAATGTGTGTAGCATGGAAGATATCGAGATCTCTTAGTTATTATGTTGACAATGAAAGTATACCGCTCAAAATATTATTCATATCTATTTCAAAACCGAGCTCTGGCACCTCTACGAATACCTGCTTCCCTCTGCGAAGGGCCTATCTATTTACTTTTATGTTGAATCATCATCCTCTTATTAAAAAGCACCAGATGGAGAGCACCGCTGTCATTTGCATCCATTACTGTCAGTTTACATTGAGGATGACTGGATGTCCTTTACCATGAATTAAAATGTCTATTCAGTCCTTGATCTTTAAAGGTGTTCTGCATTTATGTTTTGCGGTCTCAGAGAGGGCTAGCGAGATACCATCTAGTTATATCATATCATGATTGTTTTGACAAAGTGTTGTCATCCGAGATTTGTTATTATTGCTCGCTAGCTGATTATGCCATTGATATGAGTAAACATGATACCTAAATGTTATTGTGAATAACAGGGTTTGTAAAAGTTTTTCTTTATCACTTTCAGTTTATCAACTGAATTGCTTGAGGACAAGCAAAGGTTTAAGCTTGGGGGAGTTCATACATCTCCGCCGTATCTAATTTTCCAAACACTTTTGCCCTTGTTTTGGACTCTAACTTGCATGATTTGAATGGAACCAACCCGGACTGACGTTGCTTTCAGCAGAATTGCCATGGTGTTATTTTTGTGCAGAAATAAAATTTCTTAGAATGACCTGAAAATCAATGGAGATTATTTTTGGAATATATAAAAAATATTGGTGAAAAGATCCATGTCAGGGGGCCCACACCCTATCCACGAGGGTGGGGGTGCACCCCTACCTCGTGGGCCCCCTAACGCTCCACCGACCGCAACTCCAACTCCAGTATTCGTGTACAGGGAGAAAAAAATCAGAGAGAAGGATTCATCACGTTTTACGATACGGAGTTGTCACCAAGCCCTAAACTCTCTCGGGAGGGCTGATCTCGAGTCCGTTCGGGGCTCTGGAGAGGGGAATATGTCGCCATCATCATCATCAACCTTCCTCCATCACCAATTTCATGATTCTCATCGCCATCGTAGGCTTGCTGGACGGTGATGGGTTGGATGAGATTTATCATGTAATCGAGTTAGTTTTGTTATGGTTTGATCCCTAGTATCCACTATGTTCTGAGATTGATGTTGCTATGACTTTGCTATGCTTAATGCTTGTCACTAGGGCCCAAGTGCCATGATTTCAGATAAGAACCTATTATGTTTTCATGAATATATGTGAGTTCTTGATCCTATCTTGCAAGTCTATAGTCACCTACTATGTGTTATGATCCGACAACCCCGAAGTGACAATAATCGGGACCACTCCTGGTGATGACCGTAGTTTGAGGAGTTCATGTATTCACTATGTGTTAATGCTTTGGTTCGGTACTCTATTAAAAGGAGGCCTTAATATCCCTTAGTTTCCAATAGGACCCCTCTGCCATGGGAGGGTAGGAAAAAGATGTCATGCAAGTTCTTTTCTATAAGCACGTATGACTATATTCGGAATACATGCCTACATTAAATTAATGAATTGGAGCTAGTTTTGTGTCACCCTATGTTATAACTGTTGCATGAATAATCGCATCCGGCATAATTCTCCATCACCGATCCATTGCCTACGAGCTTTTCATATATTGTTCTTCGCTTATTTACTTTTCCGTTGCTACTGTTGCAATCACTATAAAACCCAAAAATATTACTTTTGCTATCGTAACCACTACTATCATATTACTTTGCTACTAAACACTTCACTGCAGATATTAAGTTTCTTGGTGTGGTTGAATTGACAACTCAGCTGCTAATACCTGGGAATATTCTTTGGCTCCCCTTGTGTCAAATCAATAAATTTGGGTTGAATACTCTACCCTCGAAAACTGTTGCGATCCCCTATACTTGTGGGTTATCAGCAACCCATACAGAAGTGCTTCATATTCAACTTCATTGTTGGAGGAATCAAAGTGAATCTGAAGGACATAACTGAGTTTGTCACCTCGCGGGGATACCAGAACTACTCCAGCGCCAGAACCATTCAACATCTTGGATCCATCAAATAACATAGTCCAATGTTCTGAGTGAACGTTAGTCGGTTGCTGCTGTTCGATCCACTCGATGAGGAAATCTGCTATTGCTTGGGACTTGATTGCTTTCTTTGCCTCAAACTTGATATCCAACGGAAGGAGTTCAATCGCCCACTTTGCCACTCGACCAGTTGCATCTCTGTTATTTAGAATTTCTGACAATGGAGCATCGCTGACGACTGTGATAGAGTGATCTGAGAAATAATGTGCAACCTTCTTCGTGGTCAAGTAAATTCCATAGACAAGCTTCTGATAATGCGGATATCTCTGCTTGGACGGAGTTAAGACTTCAGAAATATAGTACACTGGGCGCTGAACCTTGTAGGCTTTACCTTCTTCTTCCCGCTCGGCCGTGAGTACTGTACTGACAACTTGTCCAGTGGCTGCAATATAAAGCAGTAAAGGCTCTTTGCTGATTGGAGCAGCGAGCACTAGCTGAGTGGAAAGCAGGGTTTTGAGCTCTGCGAATGCTGCGTCAGCTTCAGGAGTCCACTCGAACTTATCAGATTCCTTCATCAATCTGTAAAGAGGCAATGTCTTTTAATCGAGACGAGAGATGAATCGACTCAAAGCGGCCAAACAACCAGTAAGCTTCTGAATGTCATGTATGCGCACAGGGCATTTCATTCGGAGTATTGCGCCAACTTTCTCTGGGTTTGCATTGATCCCACGTTCGGAAACGAGGAAATCGAGTAACTTTCCACCTAGAACTCCAAATGTACACTTCGACGGATTAAGCTTGATATCATATCTTCTCAGATTGGTAAAGGTTTCAGCGAGGTCATCCAGTAGGTTGGAACCTTTACGCGACTTAACCACAATGTCATCCATGTATGCTTCCACATTCCTACTAATTTGAGTGAGCAGGCACTTCTGTATCATGCGCATGAATGTGGAACCAACATTCTTGAGACCAAAGGGCATAATAACATAGCAAAAGCACCCGAATGGGTGATAAAAGCTGTTTTTATTTCTTCAGGTCCATACAGTCGGATTTGATGGTACCCGGAATATGTGTCCAGAAAGGACAATCGCTCGCATCCCCCAGTCGAGTCGACTATTTGATCGATGCGGGAGAGAGGGAAGTGATCTTTCGGGCAGGCCCGATTGATATGCTTGAAGTCAATACACATATGGAGTGAATCATCTTTCTTGGGGACCATGGCGACGTTGGCGAGCCACTCGGAGTGGTAAATCTCTCGGATGAACTCTGTTGCCAGAAGCCGAGCCACTTCCTCGCCAATTGATTTTCTTTTCTCCACGGTGGACCGTCGGAGATGCTCTTTGACAGGTTTTTCTTTCGGATCGACTCGCAAACGGTGCTCAGCCAGTTCCCTAGGTACACCTGGCATGTTAGAAGGTTTCCATGCAAAGATGTCCCATTTCTCACGGAGGAACTAGATGAGCGCTTCTTCCTATTTGCTATCGAGTGTTGTTGAGATATGAGCCAGAGCAGCACTGGGATTAGTCAGGTAAATATGAACTGACTTTGTTTCACCAGGCGGCTTAAATGCAGAATCTGAAGAAGGATTCTTAGCTCTCAACAAATCACTCGGATCTGCAGACTTCTTGTATTCTTCCATTTCTACTGCTGCCATCTGTTCATCAGCAATCTTTGAGCCTTTCTGGAAACATTCTTCTGCTCGCTGCCGATTACCAACGATTGTAATCAGGCCCCTAGGGCCAGGCATCTTGATTTTGAGGTACACGTAACATGGTCGAGCCATGAAGCGAGCATACGGAGTTCTGCCCAGGATAGCATGATAGGCACTGTGAAAATCCACAACTTCAAATGTCAACTTTTCCTTACGGTAATTCTTTGAATCACTGAAAACCACGTCAAGAGTGATCTGGCCGAGTGAATCGGCTTTCTTTCCAGGGATAACTCCGTGGAACCGCATGTTGCTCTCGCTGAGCTTGGACATCAGAATGCCCATCCCCCGGAGGGTCTCGGCTTACAAAATGTTCAAACCACTGCCACCATCCATCAAGACTTTGGTCAATCGGGTGCCCCCAACGACTAGGTCGACCACCATCACATCCGAGCCTCAGAGATCTCTCCGACAATGGGCGTGTGGAGCGCCTCCACATTGCGGCGGTGAAGTTCCTCCCTCTGCTGAGAAGAGAGGGTTTCGGGGTGGTACACTTCGTGAACGCGCGACGGATCGTTGATACGTCCATTTTGCATCATGCTTTTATATCAATATTTATTGCATTATGGGCTGTTATTACACATTATGTCACAATACTTATGCCTATTCTCTCTTATTTTACAAGGTTTACATAAAGAGGGAGAATGCCGGCATCTGCGATTCTGGGCTGGAAAAGGAGCAAATATTAGAGACCTATTCTGCACAGCTCCAAAAGTCCTGAAACTTCACAGAAGTCATTTTCAGAATATATAAAAAATACTGAGCACAAGAAGTTCACCAGGGGGCCACACCCTGCCCATGAGGGTGGGGGGCACGCCCTACCCCCTGGGCGCGCCCTCCTACCTCGTGGGCCCCCTGGTGGCCCTTCGATGGCCATCTTCTGCTATATGGAGTCTTTCGATGAGGAAAAAATCAGAAGCCATCTTTCCGGGCGAGACTCCGCCGCCACGAGGCAGAACCTTGGCGGAACCAATCTAGGGCTCTGGCAGAGCTGTTCTGCCAGGGAAACTTCCCTCCGGGAGGGGGAAATCATCGCCATCGTCATCACCAACACTCCTCTCATCGGGAGAGAGCAATCTCCTTCAACATCATCACCAGCACCATCTCCTCTCAAAACCCTAGTTCATCTCTTGTGTCCAATTCTTGTCTCTAAGCCCTGGATTGGTACCTGTGGGTTGCTAGTAGTGTTGATTACTCCTTGTAGTTGATGCTAGTTGGTTTATTTGGTGAAAGATCATATGTTCAGATCCTATATGCATATTAATACCCCTCTGATTATGAACATGAATATGCTTTGTGAGTAGTTATGTTTGTTCCTAAGGACATGGGAGAAGTCTTGCTATTAGTAGTAATGTGAATTTAGTATTCGTTCGATATTTTGATGATATGTATGTTGTCTCTCCTCTAGTGGTGTTATGTGAACGTCGACTACATGACACTTCACCATTATTTGGGCCTAGAGGAAGGCATTGGGAAGTAATAAGTAGATAATGGGTTGCTAGAGTGACAGAAGCTTAAACCCTAGTTTATGCGTTGCTTCATAAGGGGCTGATTTGGATCCATAAGTTTCATGCTATGGTTAGGTTTACCTTAATACTTTTGTTGTAGTTGCGGATGCTTGCAATAGAGGTTAATCATAAGTGGGATGCTTGTCCAAGTAAGGGCAGTACCCAAGCACCGGTCCACCCACATACCAAATTATCAAAGTACCGAACGCGAATCATATGAACGTGATGAAAACTAGCTTGACGATATTCCCATGTGTCCTCGGGAGCGCTTTACATCATATAAGAGTTTGTCCAGGCTTGTCCTTTGCTACAAAAAGGATTGATCCACCTTTCTGCACTTTATTTACTTTTATTCCTTGTTACTCGTTACAAATTATCCTATCACAAAACTATATGTTACCTATTATTCCAGTGCTTGCACAGAATACCTTGCTGAAAACCGTTTATCATTTCCTTCTGCTCCTCGTTGGGTTCGACACTCTTACTTATCAAAAGGACTATGATAGATCCCCTATACTTGTGGGTCATCAAGACTCTTTTCTGGCGCCGTTGCCGGGGAGTGAAGCGCCTTTGGTAGGTGGAATTTGGTAAGGAAAAATTTATATAGTATGCTGAAATTTACTGTCACTTGTTACTATGGAAAGTAATCCTTTGAGGGGCTTGTTCGGGATATTTTCACCCCGACCAGTAGAGCAAAGAGTTGCTCCCCAACCTACTGAGCCTACTGAAAATGAAAATGTCTGCTTTGAAATTCCTTCGGGTATGATAGAAAAACTGCTAGCTAATCCTTTTACAGGAGACGGAACCACGCATCCTGATGAGCACTTAATATATGTGGATGAAGTTTGTGGATTATTTAAGCTTGCAGGTATACCCATAGATGTTATTAAGAAGAAGGTATTCCCTTTATCTTTGAAGGAAGATGCATTGACATGGTATAGGCTATGTGATGATACGGGGTCATGGAACTACAAACGATTGAAATTGGAATTTCATCAGAAGTTTTATCCTATGCATCTTGTTCATCGTGATCGTAATTATATATATAATTTTTGGCCTCGCGAAGGAGAAAGCATCGCTCAAGCTTGGGGGAGGCTTAAATCAATGTTATATTCATGCCCCAATCATGATCTCTCAATATAAATGATTATTCAAAATTTATATGCTCGGCTTTCTGATAACAATGGCACCATGCTCGATACTTCCTGTGCTGGCTATTTTATGATGAAGACTATTGAATTCAAATGGGGTTTATTGCACAGAATTAAACGCAACTCTGAAGATTGGGACCTCGACGAAGGCAATGAGCCAGGTATGACACCTAAATTTGATTGTGTTAAATCTTTTATGGATACCGATGTTTTCCGTAAATTTAGCACTAAATATGGACTTGACTCTGAGATAGTAGCTTCTTTCTGTGAATCTTTTTCTACTCATGTTGATCTCCCTAGGGAGAAGTGGTTTAAATATCACCCTCCCATAGAAGTAAAAGTAGCTGCACCTATTAAAGTTGAAGAAAATACTATCACTTATAATGATCATATTGTTCCTACTGCTTATGTTGAGAAACCACCTTTTCCTGTTAGGATAAAAGATCATGCTAAAGCTTCAATTGTGGTTAGTAAAAGCAATATTAGAACTTATACACCTCATGAACAAGTTAAAGTTGAACCTAATATTGCTATTGTTAAAGATCTCTTGTCTGATAATATTGATGGGCATGTTATTCATTTTCTTGATGAGACTGCTAGAATTGCTAAACCGTGTGCTAAAGATAAACCTAGACCTATGGTAGGCATGCTTGTTATTTCTGTTAAAATAGGAGATCATTGTTATCATGACTTATGTGATATGGGTGCTAGTGCTAGTGCAATACCTATTGACTTATACAAAGAAATTATGCATGATATTGCACCTGCTGAGTTAGAAGATATTGATGTCACAATTAAACTTGCCAATAGAGATACTATTTCACCTATGGGGATTGTTAAAGATGCTGAAGTCTTATGTGGGAAAACTAAATATCCTGCTGATTTTCTTGTTCTTGGCTCCCCACAAGATAGCTTTTGTCCCATTATTTTTGGTAGACCCTTCTTAAACACGGTTAATGCTAGGATAGACTGCAACAAGTATGTTATTACTATTGGTTTAGGTGATATGTCTCATGAGTTTAATTTCTCTAAATTTCGTAGACAACACCGTGAAGAGGAATTGCCTAGTAAAGATGAAATTATTGGTCTTGCTGCTATTGTCGTTCCTCCTAGTGATCCTTTAGAACAATATGTGCTAGACCATGAAAATGATATGTTTATGAATGAAAGAAGGGAAATAGATGAAGTATTCTTTAAACAAGAACTCATCCAGAAACACAATTTGCCTGTTGAAATCCTAGGGGATCCTCCTCCACCCAAGGGTGATCCCGTGTTTGAGTTTAAACCGTTACCTGATATTCTTAAATATGCTTATCTTTATGAGAACAAGATATATCCTGTTATTAGTGCTAACTTCCAAAGCATGAAGAATAGAGATTACTAAAAACTCTGAAGAAGCACCGTGCTGCTATTGGATATACTCTTGATGATCTTAAGGGCATTAGTCCCACTCTGTGTCAACACAAAATAAATTTGGAGGAAGATGCCAAACCAGTTCGTGATCATCAATGATGGCTGAATCCTAAGATGAAGGAAGTGGTAAGGAAGGAAATACTAAAGCTTCTTGAGGCGGGTATAATTTATCCAATTGCTGATAGTCAGTGGGTAAGTCATGTCCATTGTGTCCCTAAGAAGGGAGGTATTACTGTCGTTCCTAATGATAAAGATGAGTTGATCCAGCAAAGAATTATTATAGGTTATAGGATGGTAATTGATTTCCGCAAATTAAACAAAGCTACTAAAAAAGATCATTACCCCTTACCTTTTATCGATCAAATGCTAGAAAGATTATCCAAACATACACATTTTTGCTTTCTAGATGGTTATTCTGGTTTCTCTCAAATTCATGTGTTAGCCAATGATCAATCAAAGACTACTTTTACTTGCCATTTTGGTACTTTTGCTTATAGACATATGCCTTTTGGTTTATGTAATGCACCTGCTACCTTTCAAAGATGCATGATGGCTATATTCTCTGACTTTTATGAAAAGATTTGTGAGGTTTTCATGGACGATTTCTCCGTCTATGGATCCTCTTTTGATGATTGCTTAAGCAACCTTGATCGAGTTTTGCGGAGATGTGAAGAAACTAACCTTGTCTTGAATTGGGAGAAGTGCCACTTTATGGTTAATGAAGGCATTGTCTTGGGGCATAAAGTTTCTAAAAGAGGTATTGAAGTTGATAAAGCTAAGGTTGATGCTATTGAAAAGATGCCATGTCCCAAGGACATCAAAGGTATAAGAAGTTTCCTTGGTCATGCCGGTTTTTATAGGAGGTTCATTAAGGACTTCTCAAAAATTTCTCGACCTCTGACTAATTTATTACGAAAAGATATACCATTTGTTTTTTATGATGATTGTGTAGAAGCATTTGAAATACTTAAGAAAGCATTAATCTCTGCACCTATTGTTCAGCCACCTGATTGGAATTTACCTTTTGAAATTATGTGTGATGCTAGTGATTATGCGGTAGGTGCTGTTCTAGGGCAAAGAGTTGATAAGAAATTAAATGTTATTCAATATGCTAGTAAAACTCTAGACAATGCTCAGAGAAATTATGCTACTGCTGAAAAAGAATTTTTAGCAGTTGTATTTGCTTGTGATAAGTTCAGGCCTTATATTGTTGATTCCAAAGTAACTATTCACACGGATCATGCTGCTATTAAATATCTTATGGAAAAGAAAGATGCTAAACCTAGACTTATTAGATGGGTTCTCCTGCTACAAGAATTTTATTTGCATATTGTTGATAGAAAGGGAGCTGAGAACCCCGTTGCAGACAACTTGTCTAGGTTAGAGAATGTTCTTGATGACCCACTACCTATTGATGATAGCTTTCCTGATGAACAATTAAATGTCATAAATGCTTCTCATACTGCTCCATGGTATGCTGATTATGCTAATTACATTGTTGCTAAATTTATACCACCTAGTTTCACATACCAGCAAAAGAAAAAGTTCTTCTATGATTTGAGACATTACTTTTGGGATGACCCACATCTTTATAAAGAAGGAGTAGATGGTGTTATTAGACGTTGTGTACCTGAGCATGAACTGGAACAGATCCTACGCAAGTGTCACTCCGAGGCTTATGGAGGACACCACGCTGGAGATAGAACTGCACATAAGGTATTGCAATCCGGTTTTTATTGGCCTACTCTATTCAAGGATGCCCGTAAGTTTGTCTTGTCTTGTGATGAATGTCAAAGAATTGGTAATATTAGTAGACGTCAAGAAATTCCTATGAATTATTCACTTGTTATTGAACCATTTGATGTTTGGGGCTTTGATTATATGGGACCTTTTCCTGCCTCCAATGGATATACACATATTTTAGTTGTTGTTGATTACGTTACTAAGTGGGTAGAAGCTATTCCAACTAGTAGTGCTGATCATAACACCTCTATTAACATGCTTAAAGAAGTTATTTTTCCGAGGTTTGGAGTCCCTAGATATTTAATGACTGATGGTGGTTCACATTTTATTCATGGTGCTTTCTGTAAAATGCTTGCTAAATATAATGTTAATCATAGAATTGCATCTCCTTATCACCCACAGTCTAGTGGTCAAGTAGAATTGAGCAATAGAGAGCTCAAATTAATTTTGCAAAAGACTGTTAATAGATCTAGAAAGAATTGGTCCAAGAAACTTGATGATGCATTGTGGGCCTATAGAACTGCATATAAAAATCCTATGGGTATGTCTCTGTATAAAATGGTTTATGGAAAAGCATGTCACTTACCTCTAGAACTAGAACATAAGGCATATTGGGCTATTAAAGAGCTCAATTATGATTTCAAACTTGCCGGTGAGAAGAGGTTATTTGATATTAGCTCACTTGATGAATGGAGAACCCAAGCCTATGAGAATGCCAAATTATTTAAAGAAAAAGTTAAAAGATGGCATGACAAAAGGATACAAAAGCGTGAGTTTAATGTAGGTGATTATGTATTGCTATACAACTCTCGTTTAAGATTTTTTGCAGGAAAACTTCTCTCTAAATGGGAAGGTCCTTACGTTATCGAGGAGGTCTATCGTTTCGGTGCCATAAAATCAACAACTTAGAAGGCACAAATCTGAAGGTGGTGAACGGTCAAAGAATCAAACATTATATCTCAGGTAATCCCATAAATGTTGAAACCAATGTTATTGAAACCATAACCCCAGAGG